>OY720221.1:20000-10020000 GCA_963082605.1 Rhodophaea formosa
CCTATATCTGTGCCTCCTGTGATAGGTGATTTAAGTTCAGTTGTACCCTTTTTGAGATTTTAACGTGGGCATTATCAGAAAAAAATTCCAGATTTTTGGGTCCAACTCACGTTTTTCTATCTGTTATAGTTTCGGAGATAATTTTGTGCAAAACGATATAACTGTCGGATTTTTGACAAAAACATCGTGAATATCGATATTTGTCAAGTTGTAACCCTCATAATAAAAATAACAATAAACTATTTTTCGTGCACTGTGATTTAAATGTCACTGTATTCACTTTCATATTTTATTTCCTATTTCATTTCCTATTTCATTTATCGTGAAAATGAATATATCTAAAGTACTATCCGTTTACACCAATTCTTTTCGATATCTCTGGAGTACAAATTGACATATACCTACCAATCCGAATGTGAATTCATGCTTTTTTTTTTGTGAAAAGTGATACATTGTGATATAAATCTTTCTACACAAATCTGTTTTTATGAGCAAACAAATATAAGTGTTATTGTATCTAAACATCAAACTAATTCTAAAAATATTATGTAGAAAAATAAATGTGCTAAATGATCGAGTTAAGATAGTGGGAGTGCGCAGGAGTGAAACGCCGTGTGCTGTGATCGATGGAGTGAAGTCGCGTCCCGATTGCGCTATGGATCGATTAGTAAGTTAACAGATATAATAATTTTACACGAAATTTCCTGATATTCTATTTATTTGTTTTGGTTATTCGATTAAATCACCTTTCATAAAATAATGTACTGTTAACGTTTAGATCAGTTACTTGATCTTTTCTTTTGCAATGTCGGTTCTATTAATTTGTTTTGAGTATGTATTAAAGTCAATTGACGTATTATTAACGACACCTGTTTGCTGTGGTTTTCAAAAATTTTAGTTAAATAATTTTTGTTTAAGTTAAAATACGACCTGATACCTAAATGGAATTAATCACAGAAGTTGAAATTAAAGAAAAAAATCGTCAGTCCCAGGATGATGGCTACAAATTAAGAGAGGAGACAACAAGAGAAATAGTGAAAGGGTCCCGGAACTAAAGTTTAATGGACACAAAAATGGATAGGTATTGAAGGAAAACTAGCTTTACCCCAGAAAAAGGCAAAGAATTAGGGACACAAAAAGAAAGAAGAGAACCAGTTGAAAAGACGCGGGACCTTCCAGTTACTGCTATGTCGGTTTCCGACAATAATAAAAAGAACGAAAAATAAAAAAATCAAAAAACCGAGTAGGAATCTAAAGAATTTGGGTCAATTTGAAAAAGATTATTTTTCATCTTTACGTGACCGGATCGAACCCGCGACCATCCGTATCACAGGCCGGCGTGTTGACCGCTGCACCACGGAGCTCGTCTTATAGAAGTATCTGAGTTGCAAAAATTATGTTAAAGACACTACACCAGATAATAGATGACTCCAACGATGGCAATGATGAAAAGGTTCTTGATATAACTTATAGATTAAAAGACAAAGTTGATTTTTTATTCTTTTGTTAACGTTAGTCTTCCTATAAAGGACATATTGTAATAATTTAAACAGGTTTCATTCCGATTTATATAAGTATACTTCCGCATTTTTTAGCTAACTGCATAATCAGTTACGACAAACTGTCCATCTCTGTTAGTTGTTTATTAGATTAAATCTCATCATAGGATCATATAATCTACGCGCGTTCCTGTACAGCTTTGTAAAATTATCAATGGTTTGAGAATTATAAGCCTCTCAAAATTTCTAAAGAAATTTTGAATTCTCAAACCATTGTAATAGGAACGAGATTAATATGAGATATTATAATGAGATTAATGGATTGAATGCTTAATTTTACACGAAAATTATCAAATATTGCCACAATTCCCTTTGTCCGTTTGTATGGAGATGCGCGTTCAGGTCTCTCTTAACGCTTTGTATTGTATACTAAGTAGTTGAATGAAGTTAATTTGATATCTCAAGATAAAAGTTTGACCTGTGCGATTTCTTAATTTTTAAGTTTAAAATATTATTGCCAAGTTAGTTTACTTGATAAGTTCCTATTAAGAATAGTAAAAGTAAATTGTCGAATTGAGGTGGATAAATCTTAATTTACTTATAATAAAAAATATTGATAAAGCTGTGCTATTAATATGAGTACATTAATAATAATTATGGAAAGTTCAATAAACGTTGATTATTTTTCTGTAACTTGTATTTATTTACCCAATCCATACCTTTTTGTCGAGGGGTATATCTTGACTTATATCTTTTAAATTCAGGTAAGAAATGTGAATAGGCAACTGATAAGTAAAATTCATTAAATAGAAGAGTTCATATAATATATTTTGTTTGAGGAGCATTGTGCTACGGTCATTATTCTATAAGTTATTAAATGTTTCAACTTCGTGTATATCATTTTGTACAAAGAAAATTTATTAGTGCTATGTAATTTAACTGTACCAGTATCAGTGATGACATTAATTTCGCCCATAAGAGACTTGTGAGAAGGTACATCTCACAGGTTTTTCATGAATTACTATTAAAATTTAATATATAGCAAAAAAACTGAAATATAAAGTTAATGGGATCGTTTTACTCTACAAAACAAGGTATTTAATTTTATCCTATTCCACTCAGTTAACGAACAAGAATTTTTTAAATCTTGTTTCTGCTCTCCTGTAAAGTTATGATTTTTTACTTGTATTACTTATCACAGGAGGCACAGATATATTTATATTTATACTGAAATCTCAGTGGAAGCCATATTATAAAACAGAAGAAGAAGAACTACAGACCCATCACACTCTTGAGCCACGTCTATAAGCTGCTTTCGAGGGTGATCACGAGTCGTCTCACGAACAGGCTCGATGCCTTCCAGCCTCCCGAACAAGCCGGTTTCCGAAAAGGCTACAGTACCATAGACCACATCCATACGCTGCAGTAGGATCTGTCTGAGGCTAACGATCGTGCCATTGAGGTGGCCAAATTTTGGTCAAGACTAATTTAAATTTTAGCCATTTTGACTCGAAAAGAAGAAGAAGAAGTAGGTTTTACAGAAGACCAAGGAGTATAACCGTCCACTATACTTAGCGTTTGTGGACTATGAGAAAGCCTTCGATTCGATCGACACTGTGGACGGCATCGACACAATGCCGCTTTCAACTGGTCGTATTGGAAAAGCTTGGGGGAGGCCAATGGCCAGCATTGGACTTTCTGTGGCTGAGATGATGATGATAAAATCAAATGACACACATTTCAATTCGGCGCAAGGTAGGACCACGTGTGTATGCAAAATTTAATTATGATCGTTCAACGCCTAGTTTGTTTGGTCATGGCCCTTTTTAGTGAGCGGGCTAAGTCACTTTGTAAAGTAATCTTTGATTATTAACTTCCACTGTGCAGGTGTGCCGATTGTCTGAGAATCCCATAGCCCAGAGGAATGAGCTAAACTATGTAAACAGCTGTACGGGCCTACGATGACGGCCTGCCACGCTCAACGTGACGTACAGAAAATAAATTAATTGAATGTTTTGAAGGTAGGTAGGTACTAATAACGATAAGTTACAAAAAAAAAACAAATATAAATTTAATGTAAAATACTTAGCATAAAAAACATCAACATGTTTAATGGCGGGTATTATTGCTATCAGTGTTACATAACAGGCCTCGGGCCAAATATTGACTAGGTAGGACATTAATATAAACTTTTATTAAATGATAAAAGTAGATTAAATAAAGGTTTTAATTTTGAGGTCTTTGAATTCCATTTTCTTTTTCCAAATATTCTTTTTGTTCCTTTAAAAATTCTCTGTACATTTCTGAATCTCCGGTGTCAAAGAGGCTCCTCTCGTCGGGGTACTGCGTGGCGAGGCTGGCCAGCCGCCGGCGGTCCGGCACGTCCTCCTCGGCCAGCAGCGGGTACGAGGGCGCGGTGTGCACGCCAGCCGTGTTGGACTCGGCGTGTAAGTGCACGTAGCCGTTGTTGCCCGCCAGGCCCCACGAGTTCTTTATGATGAAGTAGTTGCCGTGTGTCTTGTGTCTGCCGAAGCCGATGGCCGTGGCGGCATGGTTGCGCGCTCGGGGGTTGCAGCGCATGTCTCTCAATACGCCTCTGTCGAAATACATGAATCCGCCGCAACTGGAATCCACCTCAACCACATTGGGACCGTGCCTCACTATTGACACCTGTGCAAAAACAATAAGACAACGTTAGCACCGTTTTATGTACCCTAATATTATATTTTTATACAAGAAATAGTAAAAAACATGAATATACGTTTGTCATCTTAACTTAAGAACCGAAAAATCTATAGTACATATTCGTGAGATAGTCAAATTGCAATACACATTGTTACTAAAAGCGAATAGTGAGGTGGCGCGAATGCCTACCCTGAGTGCGTCGGAGCTGTTTGTCACTCTAACGAAGCCACTGATGTAAGTGACCGGAGAATCTTCCTTTCTACATTGCGCCACCTGTAACAAGACAAATGTAAAAACATCTCAATAAATAAGAGAGCCAAAATACAAGTAGTTCGCACAAATGTACCTCGCGAATGTTTTGTGTTCCCTGTATTTTGGTTGGTTTACCAAAATTGGACCGATGTTGATGTAGGAGATATGAAAAGCATTCTAACTGAAGCAACGTCTTAGAATTAACATCTTTCTGTAAGGAAACAGTGGTTATGCGCGGACGAGAAACTTGGCGAGTCACCTGACATACACACGTATGTTTGTGCAGCATCAGGAAGCAAGCGCTGGTTAAATCATTGTTTAACTACCCAATAAGCATGGGAAACTGTGAGTAATGTAGAAATATTGTATGATTTATTTTGGTCGGATCATTACCCATTGGTAATTGACTGCAATCTTAGTTTAAATAATAATAAATACTCAGTGACTTATGAACAAGTGAATAATGTAGTTTGGGGTATTAGAAGCCAAGAAGAATTTGAAAGGTATTTCACCTTGTTTGATGTGATCTGAGGTATTTCACAATTTGTAATGAAAAATTAAAATTAATTAATTTTCCTGCCGCATTCCATAAGTGTGCAGATAGTATATGTTGCCCATAAAGCTGTTAAAAATTCATTTTATGATAAGATTCTTAACTCATTGCGACAAGCATCAATTGAAAGTCGTAGTAAAGTCCCTAAAAAGCATGTTAGAGGAAAATCCTTTAGGGGTTGGAATAAGCATGTAGCAGCAGCCCATAGGCAGGCTAGATCAGATTTTCAGATGTCTTGTTTATGTGGTAAGCCCAGGCAGGGCCCAAGGTCCATTTATGACAGAATGACTCAAAGCCGTAAGATTTTCAAATCAAAATTAAAATATTGCTAATACCAACTTTCTCAAGTTTAGCCCAAAGTATATCATAGGACACTAGGTCAAAGGCTATATATTTAACCTAGTGTCCTATGATATACTTTGGGCTAAACTTGAGAAAGTTGATATATCTCCAGAAGTGGTTGGCCTTTTATTTCATTGGTATCAAAACCAAAGAAAAGTAGTTAAATGGGCGAATGCTCAGTCAGATAAGTATTCTTTGAACTGTGGTGTGAGGCAAGGTGGACTTTTTCCTCTCCCAGATTATTTAATTTATACATAGACTTGTTGGCTGTAGAATTGATGACATAGCTGAAAATAACCTTAGCTATGCACACGACATGGTGTTGCTCAGCCCCTCAATCGGTGGTTTAAGAAAGTTACTTCAAGTGTGTGAGGCTTATGCTGTGCAACACGAGTTAAAATAAAATGAACTTAAAAGTGAGTTTATGTTGTTTAAGGGCAAGCTGAAAGAATCTATTAATGTTCCACCACTGATGCTGAATGGATTACCTTTGAAACGTGTTGCACAGTTTAAGTACCTAGGGCATATTGTAACTGAAAATTTAAAGGATGAGTTAGACATTGAGAGGAACCGCAGAACATTGTCGGTCAGAGGCAACATGTTGGTTTAGAGATTCACACGCTGTAATGATGTACAGTCAACTTAACCCTTTTTAGGGTTCCGTAGTAAACTAGGAACCCTTATAGTTTCGCCATGTCTGTCTGTCTGTCTGTCTGTCTGTCTGTCTGTCTGTCTGTCTGTCCGTCCGCGGTTTTACTCAGAGACTATAAGTACTAGAAAGCTGTAATTTGGTATGAGTGTGTATATTAATCATGGCAAAAAAGTCGTAGAATAAAATCTTGAAAAAAAAATATTTTTTTGGGTAGCTCCCATACAAGTAAAGTGGAGGAGTATTTTTTTTTCTCTATTTACCCATCGTGTGGGGTATCGTTAAAAAGGTCTTTGAAAAATATTGTGAGGTTGAGAACACCATTTTTCGATTTAGGGATCCGTTTCAGAAATATTTGGTTTTAAAGTGCAAAATTTTGTTAGAGGTACGTGTCCCCCCCCTCTATCTGCTAAACGGTTATATATGGATACGTGAAAAAAATTACAGCAGTAGTATATATACTGTAGTTGAAAGGAAAACTATCAGAGCTAGGTACTAAGTGCAAACTAAAAAGTTATAGGCAACCAACTTATAAAATGTACTGGAAAATGTAAAATTTCATACAAGCTTTATTGTTAGATGTTTTTGGTCGTTAAACTGTGAGGTGCGAGTGTAAACAGTGTGAACTCAAAGTTATCATTCGCAACTACGGAACCCTACACTGCGCGTGGCCCGACACGCACTTGGCCGGTTTTTAGAGCATATTGTCAAACCTTCTACACGTATAATCTATGGACTAAGTTTAAGTTAACCTATAATGCTCCGCGGATTCAGTATAACAATACCTTCAGGGCTTCAGGGCAAGATAAGATAAGATAAGATAGGATAGGATAGGATAGGATAGGATAGGATAGGATAGGATAGGATAGGGTAGGATAGGATAGGGTAGGATAGGATAGGATAGGGTAGGATAGGATAGGATAGGATAGGATAGGATAGGATAGGATAGGATAGGATAGGATAGGATAGGATAGGATAGGATAGGATAGGATAGGATAGTATCCCCAAGGAATCTACGTACGCGTGAGCGATACAGCTGTGCAGAGCGGTCAAAAGCTAGTTTGATGACTAAGTTGTGATAGAGGTAAATGAGAGAAGGTCTAACCATGGGGCTAAGATATTTGTAACGCGAATAATCGCCGAGCGCCACGACGCCGGCGTCGCGTATGCGCTGGTATGGGTTCCTGACGTAGTTGCCGCGCAGACAGGTGTGTGGCCCGCGCGAGCAGTCGGCCAGTTGCTGGTCGCTGAGCGGTACGAGCTGCCCCGTGCGCAGAAACAATGCGCCTTCCACAGCCGCCACTACTGCAAACGCCCAGCATGTCCTGCAGTAACCTTGGTCTGAAAACACATAAAAGCATTTAGGTAATCACTCATACGAAACCAACTACAAAAATTATAATGAAAATACTTACTGCGGACATGTGTGACAGCACCCCGTCGTTTCCAGCTGAAGGCCGCTGGCAGCTGTTCGGCAATGCGCCCAACCTCTTCGGGTGAATAGGGGAACGGCTTGGGTTTAAGCACACGTCGTCCGGAAGACGATGGTGCTCTCATCTCACCCCCAGGGGATTGGCGATTAGTACGAGTACGAGATAAGAACTCCTCGTCCTCCTCGTCTTCGTCCACAAGCCCCAGCAACAGTTGCCTCTCGGCTGGCAGCATTACTCCGAATGCGTTGACTCCCATCAGCGCTGACGCACCCTGCCGGTTGGCGGACTCCACAAAGCGAGTGCTTCTGATCAGCATTGTCTTGCGCACGGCTTCTTCAATCATGTCTTCATATCTGACCTCGTAAGTTTCCTTAAACCTAAAATATTGAAGAGAGTATAGAGTATCAAGATAGTTATTTCAACATAGAAGCGGCCCTAATTATGTAATTCCAGATCAAATATTTGGTTTCACTAATTGATAACCTGATAATGCCAACCCACTTTTCAGTCGCCCCTAAGAGACAATCTAAGATAAGGGAAGCGTACTTTTCGAAGTCGGTATCAGGTTTGCGCGCATCATGGTGCGTCATAACGAACTCGCGCAGCGGGTCGACTTGCTCGATACGCTGCGCGCGCTGCAGCGCGTCGCACGCGCGCTCCACGTCGATGCTGAGGTGCGCGGCGTCGGGCCGCTGCTCGCGCACCTCCAGGTAGCGGTGCTCGTACCAGTCCGCCTCGGGGCCCAGCACAGAGCTGTCCACCGTCACGCGGTACCTGCAAACACACGCGTTACAAAAGATACCTCCCATCGCATAGCCATAGCTGATAGCTCGTTAGTGTTATGTACCGATAGCCGATTTGAGATATATAAATAAAAAATGCAGTCAAATTACTTATAGGGGATTGCGAATTTATTATCGATCCGTGCCACCTGCAGTTCGTGGCGGAAAACGAACGCCTCGCCTCGCGCTGCACCCAGCTCGCCCGCCTGCCCCGCCAGTGTGTACGTCCAGCGCTCCATGCGCCCGTCCTCCGTGTCTTGGAATCCTGATACAGACAATGCGCTTTAGAATAATATTTTTACGAAACATAGCAAAAGTGCTTGGTTCATTTTCATGGAAATGGATGAGAAGCAACAATGGAACCGGAGGAGTATTTATCTTTATTAGGTACGTTTCAGGAGCTATTGGCGACAAGCAACCAAAGACATGTAGATGGCGTGGTACCTACTTGTAGACGATGTGCTGCCATCGCAAAAGGATACTTCACATTCAGTTTTCAACTCAAAACAGCAACAGCATGACTTGTAAGCCTTCATTGCTCTTAAAACTTTAGTTAAGTGTTATCAACATGATGTGATCTTGTACTTCTATGCCATCACTTACAATCTAACATCGTGTAATGCTTGCTGCTGGAAGATGCAATTAATCTACAGCTTTTTAGAGTACCATCAACAACTTGTACTGTGGTGACTATTTGAATCCTTGAAGTACACTTGTCATAATTAAGACAATTCATAGAATTGAACCTTATTCCAGCTAATTTAATTTTTGAAGTGAAATCTTTTGGCATTTTTTGAGATGGAAAAAACACCTGTGGTATTGGACTTGGTGATCAAATAAATACTACTGATCGACATTAGTGTATACTTATAACAGGTAACTCGTGAAAACATAATGCTCGTGTAATGCCACTCGCCTGTGAAGCCGAAGGGCTCGGGGTCAGGCAGGCCGGGCGGCGTGCGGTCCGCCGCCACCGCGCTCGACGTCAGCAACGTGCAACGACGGTTCTCGTCCTCCCCATAGCGTTCGATTACAAACTGCCGAGATAAATTTAAGGGTACGTAAATATTTGTTCCTTTTCAGGGTTCCGTACAAAAGTTGAAAAACGGAACCCTTATAGGATCACTCGAGCGTCTGTCTGTCCGTCCGTCCGTCTGTCACAGCCGATTTTCTCCGAATCTACTGAACCAAATTAGATGAAATTTGGTAAGATAGTGTAATCCTATGACCCAAACACGGATGTGCAAAGTAAATAAAGTTTTTTTTGAAATAAGGGTCATCGTCGAGCTCCGTGGCGCAGCGGTCAACACGCCAGCCTGCGACACGGGGGTCCCGGGTTCGATCCCCGGTCAGGTCAAGATGGAAAAAAGATCTTTTTCATATTGACCTGGGTCTTGGATGTTATATCTATATAAGTATATATTATAAAATATAGTATCGTTGAGTTAGTATCCTGCGACACAAGTTCACAACTTACAGTGGGGCTAGCTCAATTTGTGTGATATGTCCCTATATATTTATTTATTTATTTATTTATTGAGGGGCCCAATTACAAAATAAAAAAAAAAAGTTTTGCAAACCTTACTGTGTCATATATCAAATGAAAGGGCTCATTATGAGGATCTCAAAAATATTTTTTTTTTGTTTTTTCAAATATTTGTTCTTATCAAAGTTTTTTCAATCAAATTTCAATTGATTAAAATTGATTGATTTAAATTGATTTTTCAATACTTTTGATTTTATTCACGAAAGAAGGCAAAAATTGACCATTCCCCCCCCCCCCCCCCGATCTCCGAAACTACTGAGCCGAAAATTTTGAAAAAATTACACAATATAGTTCATTTCTTGAAAATTACAGGAAAAATAATAAGAATTCTATCACTTGAAAATTAAGTCGTAAACTCACAATGATAAGTTCATCTAGGGAAATAGTTCACTAAAACACCACTAGGGAAATAGTTCACTGAAACACCGCTAGTCAATTAAATAAAACATTTTTTGCACATTGTGTGTGTGTTCACGAAGCATATTGTACGGAACCCTCATTGCGCGAGTTTGACTCACACTTGGCCGGTTTTTTACGCATTGTTACAAGTAAGTAATCATTTGATTAGCTAAATGTGTTGCGCAAGTTTTGCTGTGTTCATCAAGTCATCAACACGAGCTCAGCTCTTTACTTAGCCTATATGTCGTGGTCACCTGCACCCGCTGCACGTCGCCGCCAGGCCGCACGCTGCGGTAGAGCACGGTGGTGCCGCCGTGCATATTCACGCGCGACGACCCGCTCTCTGCATCATACCTGCCGACAGCAATCCATTACATTACCTTCCTTTTGTTTTATAGTCTCTGTGTACAAGCAAACTTCAACAGGAAAGTAAATTTATTTACCAGACAGTATAGGGCTCAGTGTAGTCGGAGTAGTAAACGGTGAGATCGGCGCGGATCAGTAGGGAGCGGTCGAAGCGCAGGCGTGCGGGGGGCGGCGTGGTGGAGAGCGGGGGTAGCGGCGCGGCGGGCACGGGGTGGGGGGAGGCCGGCAACAGCAGCGGCGGCAGAAGCGGCGCGCGCGGCCGCGCCAAACGGAACAGCGCCAGCAGTGTGCGGTGGAAGTCGTCGAGATCGCCTGGCCGCGGTGCGTCTGACCAAGTGAAGCCACATGCCGATTAATAAGGAGTTTCTTCGTGGTCATACTATACTGATTTGTCACATTGGTACGTGACAAATATTTCCAGGGAGAATTTTCTTATCTAAACTCCAACTGCCGTAATGACCTTGCCAATAAAGGTATATAAACATAATCTATACATATAATAAAAAACCGGCCAAGTGCGTGTCGGGCCACGCGCAGTGTAGGGTTCCGTAGTTGCGAATGAGAACTTTGAGTTCACACTGTTTACACTCGCACCTCACAGTTTAACGACCGAAAACATCTAACAATGAAGATTGTATGAAATTTTACATTTTACACTACATTTTAAAAGTACCCAGTTCTGATAGTTTTCCTTTCAACTTCAGTATATATACTACTGCTGTACTTTTTTCATAGCAGATCTGGATTTGCACTTTAAAACCAAATATTTCAGAAACGGATCTCTAA
The DNA here is from genome assembly GCA_963082605.1 of Rhodophaea formosa. Lineage (NCBI taxonomy): Eukaryota > Metazoa > Arthropoda > Insecta > Lepidoptera > Pyralidae > Rhodophaea > Rhodophaea formosa. The sequence goes on from OY720221.1 coordinate 31,293, forward strand.
ATCGAAAAATGGTGTTCTCAACCTTCACAATATTTTTCAAAGACCTTTTTAACGACACCCCACACGATGGGTAAATAGAGAAAAAAAAAATTACTCCCCCACTTTACTTGTATGAGTGCTACCCAAAAAAAAAAATTTTTTTTCAAGTTTTTTTTTCTGCCACTTTTTTGCCATGATTAATATACATACGCATACTAAATTACAGCTTTCTAGTACTTATAGTCTCTGACTAAAACCGCGGACGGACAGACAGACAGACAGACATGGCGAAACTATAAGGGTTCCTAGTTTACTACGGAACCCTTAAAAGTAAAAATATTTTGTCTGTACATTTAGTATTTTTGACTGACATGGATAGAGGGACACTTAAAAAGAATAATAGAAAGCAAAAAAGAATATTTTGAATTTCTTGTCTGTCTGTCTGTCTGTATGTATGATCACGTTTATCTCCGGAAATATTGGACGGATTCGAATGAAACTTGCTATATAGCTATCAATCCAAGCCAACTATCGAAAGAACGAGTCAAATAAAATACCTAGGCATTGTTTGGACCAGACTCTTAGTTTTAAGCCACATATAGATCTTGTCGTCAGTAGGCTACGTAAACTGATCTATATATTTAGGAACCTTCGCCAGGCTGCTGACTTCAGGACCATTCGGATGGTTTACTTTGCTCTAGGACAATCCATCATAAAGTACTGTATTTCATCATGGGGTGGTGCCGCCAGCTCCCATTACATTGAGTTGGAGAGAGCACAGCAGATGATCCTGGAGGTGGCAATTGGTCTACCCTATCATTTTCCAACACTTGAGTTGTACAGAAGGTGGGATGTTTTGACCGCTAGACAAAGCTTCATATTGCACACAATTCTCCGACAACATTCTTCACTAACATATAACCCAGAAGTTGTAAAAAACCGTCGTAGGAAAGATATTGTATGTCTGGTTCAAGTTGTTCGTACTTCCTCTGCCCAAAATTTCTTTTCTTTCCTTGGACCATTCATCTACAACCGATTAAATAAAAAACTATATATCCTCTTCTAAAGTATAGCTGTAAGCGTACCGTATCCTCTTATCTGAAAACTCTAAATTATGACGACACTAAAATGTCGGCATCTATGATTGGCTTCTGCCGCCTATTCACTATGTAGGTGAATATATGTTAGATGCTGGAGCCTGCGTGCAAGTTTTGCTTCAAAACTATTTACATTGGTGTTCATTACTTTTGTCTTTTTTTTCAAAGATTCATACATATAATACAGGTGTTGTTAAATTAGTTATATCGAATACTTTATATAAAATAATTTATTAATATTAATTAATTTATATTAAACAATTTCTATTTAATTTATGAATATGAAATTATGCATGTAAAACAATTTCAATTTAATTTATTAGTATTAAATAATAACAATAAATTAATACTAATTTAATAAAATGGTTTTTAAATAGCATTACAATGCTCGGTATATTATTAAAATTGAAAATATGTGATGAAAAAGAATTCGCCACAGGAGCTCAATTTTTGAACTAGTAGAATCGATCCGCCACTCGTTGTGACGTCAGCACTCGGTTCGTATTCACATATGAATAAAATCATCGAGTGGTCCTGTTTTTACGTATTTTTGAACCGTGCGAATATATTTTTTGTTTTTTCTTACATTAGTACCTTTGGTAGTTCTTGGTGTTCTTGGCTTGGTGGATGGTACTACCAATGGTACCTTATGTGGCCCAATGGTACCTGTGGGACTCATTGGATGCATGGGACCCTTGGTACCCATGGGACCCTTGGTACCCATTGGACCCTTGGTACCCATGGGACCCTTGGTACCCATCGGACCCTTGGTACCCATGGAACCCTTAGGATCCAATGGGACCCATGGAACCCTTGGGACCCAATGAGACCCATGGAACCCTTGGGACCCAATGGGACCCATGGAACCCTTGGGACCCAATGAGACCCATGGAACCCTTTGGACCAATGGGACCCAATAGGACCAATGGGACCCTTGGGACCCATGGAACCCTTGGGACCCAATGGGACCCTTGGGACCCAATGGGACCCAATGGGACTCTTGGAGTCTAATGGGACCCTTTGGGTACCTTTGGGACCCTTGGGACCCTTTGGGACCGATGGGACCTAATTGGACCCATTGGGACCTTATGATACTTATAGAACCCATTGGGATCATAAATAGTCAAGTCAAATTTCATATTTTATTGTATACGTCTTTAAATCCGAGTGCTCTCGTGCGACCATTCGGAAAAACCATTCGAATAAAGTTTCAAAAATAGAGCCAATTAAGATTCACCATGCGAAAGCTTAAAAACGAGTGGTGGATCGATTCTATTGGTTCAAAAATCGACACCCAGGTAGGATTCGAATCCACAGCTCTTAAGCTTCGTACACACTGAGGCGAATTCCGCGCGGACGCGGGACGCGATTCGCTCGCGCCGATTGCGTCATATAACTAGTATAGACGTGTCCACATTGACGCGAATAGTCGCACGCGATGCAGCAAAATATATACGGGGGATCTCCGCGGGATAGCCCCTGATTATTTAAATGCCGTTAAACCTTGAATTATTTTTACGAAAAGTAAAAGAATACAAGATTTTATACGACCTCAGCCACGAAGATAATAAAAATAATAGGAAAAAAAAACCGGTCAAGTGCGTGTCAGGCCACGCGCAGTGTAGGGTTCCGTAGTGGCGAATGACAACTTTGAGTTCACACTGTTCACACTCGCTTTACACACACAACCAAAAGCATAATGAAAATTGTATGAAATTTCACATTTTCGAGTACATTTTATAAGTTGGTTGCCTTTAACTTTTTAGTTTGTACTTAGTACTCAGCTCTGATAGTTTTCCTTTCAATTTCAGTATATATACTACTGCTGTAATTTTTTTCACGTATCCATATATAACCGTTTAGCAGATACATAGAGGGGGGGACACTTACTTCTAACAAAAATTTGCACTTTAAAACCAAATATTTCGGAAACGGATCCCTAAATCGAAAAATGGTGTTCTCAACCTCACAATATTTTTTAAAGACCTATTTAAAAATACCCAACACGACGGGTTTGTAGAGAAAAAAAAATATTACTCCCTCTTTACTTGTATGGGAGATGGGAGCTACCCTAAAAAAATTTTTTTTCAACATTTTTTTCCCACATCTGTTTTGGCATGGTTAATATATGTATATATTAACCATGCCAAAACAGTTCCGTCCGCGGTTTTACTCAGAGACTATAAGTACTAGAAAGCTGTTATTTGGTATGGGTATGTACCCATACCAAATAACAGCTTTCTAGTACTTATAGTCTCTGAGTAAAACCGCGGACGGACAGACAGACAGACAGACATGGCGAAAGTATAAGGGTTCCTAGTTTACTACCAAACCCTAAAAAAGACAGGGTCTTTTCGTAATGTAGGTATCAAAGTGTGTGAATCTCTCCAAATTCCAAACGTTAAGTACTCAGCTCATAATCTATTTTTTTATTTTCTTCCTCAAATCTTGAGATTGTTCTTCAGATAATGCTAATAACAATAAAACCTCAGCTTTGATACCATCAAATGACATGTTTTCCTACTCAGAAACTAAAAATAATGTCGCGCGATATTCGCCTCAGTTTGGGAGGCTAAGCGAGCGAACGAAACGTGCGTATTCGCGTCCCGCGTTCCGCGCGGAATTCGCCTCAGTGTGAACGGAGCTTTAGGTGGTGTGGGTTCCAATCCTGCTACCTGTGGCGAATTCTTTTTCATCACATATTTCCAATTTTAATAATACTAATTTAATTTATAAGTATTAAGTAATTCTTTAAACAGTTTCATTTCAATTAAATGTCGAGGTATTCCTTTTTTTTTTTATTAGCTTATTATGTCCCACTGCTGGGCAAAAGCCTCCCCTTTATTTCTCCAAGTGTTTCTGTCCCTAGCCTTCTCTTTCCAGTCACTCTCATAGTAGTATAATTCATCCGACCATCTTGTTCTGGGTCTTCCTCTGTTTCTTTTTCCGTCTGTCGGATTCCAAAAGGTAGCGATATGGGCCCATCTTTCCTGGTGCATACGGCAGACGTGACCCGCCCAGTCCCATTTTAGTTTACCTGACTTTTTGCCAACATCTACCACGTTTGTAATGGAGCGTAGGGTTTTTTTTTTACTCTATCTATCAGTTTGATACCCAACAGGCTACGCTCCATTGCTCGTTGGCAAACCTGCAGTTTGAGTCTCTGCTTTTTATTTAGAGCCCAAGTTTGTGCACCGTAGGTTAAAATGGGCAAGATACACATATCGAGAAGCTTTTTCTTCAAACAAGTTGGAAGATTGCTTTTAAATAGCTCCTTCATCGACCAGAAGCTTTTCCAAGCATTATCCACTCTACGCTGGATTTCTTTATCTAGTCGATCGGTGAAGGAGACTATTTGGCCCAAGTAAGTGTAGTTCTCGACATATTGTACATCTTGCCCATTTATTGTGACCTTACGTTTTGTGCTATTGCTCATTAGCTGGGTTTTAGTACGGTTCATTTCAAGACCAACCTGCAGGCTTGCCACGCTAAGGTCTTCAAGCATTTGCTGGAGCTCATGGGCAGATGTGGCGAAAAGAACAATGTCATCGGCGAAACGAAGGTTGGTTAACCTTTTCTCGCCGATGACAATGCCCTTTGTCTTCCAAGGCTGTTCCAGTCGTTTAAAGACTTCTTGAATGGCGCTGGTAAAGAGCTTGGGAGAGAGCGGGTCACCCTGCTTCACTCCCCGTTTAATCGGAAATGATGGACCATTTGATTGTAATTTAATATCTGCTGTGCTGTTTTCATAAATATTTTTTACAATGTTTATATATATTTCCTCGATATCCTGATTGTAAAGGGCAAAAAGGATAGATTCGTGACTGAGACTATCAAAGGCCTTAGAATAATCGACAAAGGCCAGGTAGAGAGGTTTGTTAAACTCTGTATACTTTTCTATTATCTGATTGACAGTTTGTAGATGATCGGTGGTTGAAAATCCGGGTCTAAAACCAGCTTGTTCCGGGGGTTGGTGTTTGTCTAAATTATGAGCTATGCGGTTTTGGATAACAATAATGAATATTTTATAAATGTGAGAAATTAAACTTATGGGGCGGTAGTTGGTTATGTCGTTTTTATGTCCTTTTTAGGGTTCCGTAGTAAACTAGGAACCCTTATAGTTTCGCCATGTCTGTCTGTCTGTCTGTCTGTCTTTCTGTCCGTCCGCGGTTTTACTCAGAGGCTATAAGTACTAGAAAGCTGTAATTTGGTATGAGTGTGTATATTAATCATGGCAAAAAAGATCTTGAAAAACATTTTTTTTTTGGATAGCTCCCATACAAGTAAAGTGGAGGAGTATTTTTTTTTCTCTATTTACCCATCGTGTGGGGTATCGTTAAAAAGGTCTTTAAAAAATATTGTGAGGTTGAGAACACCATTTTTCGATTTAGGGATCCGTTTCCGAAATATTTGGTTTTAAAGTGCAAAATTTTGTTAGAGGTACGTGTCCCCCCCCTCTATCTGCTAAACGGTTATATATGGATACGTGAAAAAAATTACAGCAGTAGTATATATACTGAAGTTGAAAGGAAAACTATCAGAGCTAGGTATTAAGTGCAAACTAAAAAGTTATAGGCAACCAACTTATAAAATGTACTGGAAAATGTAAAATTTCATACAAGCTTCATTGTTAGATGTTTTTGGTCGTTAAACTGTGAGGTGCGAGTGTAAACAGTGTGAACTCAAAGTTATCATTCGCAACTACGGAACCCTACACTGCGCGTGGCCCGACACGCACTTGGCCGGTTTTTTTTGCAATAGTATGATATTCGAGTGGCACATGTTGCTTGGTATTTGTCCGGAATGTAAAATTAAATTGAAAAGTTCTGTTAGATGTGGTAATAAAGGTCCCCATCCTATTTTTAAGGCTTCGGTAGTAATATCATCTGCACCTGGGCTTTCCTTTACAGAATAATATTTTTTTTTAATAGTAAATAAGATTTAAGGGCACTTGAGAACTTTTTAAAAGTGTTTTCGCTTTTAATAAATGCCGGAATTTATTATAAATTTTGCCTGCCATGTAGTACGGACTTTTATTTAGCATTTTTATTCTAGCTGCAGGCAAATAAAGTCTGTCTTTATATCTAGTGTTAATATTACGAGTAACCTTTATTTTTTTAAAAGCGTTAATAATTTATTTTTTCTTGTAAGTAGATCGCCTACGTCTGTACTGTTTCCCCAGAGAATTATAATTATTTGAGTTGAGAATAAGCATACTACGCGTAATATGCGAATAGTGCTGCTTCTGTGCCCGTGCTTCTCGTCTTGGCAAGTTAGGGCCTGAAGATAGGGCCGGCAGGTGGCCATAGAAACTTCTGACTGAACTAAACAAGATATCCGTCGTGTATAGACTCATTAAAAAAAACACGCACCCCGTATCTCCGGTGACAATAGTTATGATGGTATCATATAGCTGATTTAATGATGGAGTCTTGTCATGGAAGGTGGAAACTCCTTAAACTTAGATACGCTCGTCGAGAAAAAATTACCGGTTGGAAGCGGCCTGCATCCAGTGTTTCCCTGGTGGTTGGACCTGAACAAAGTCACCTGGTCGATGGGTGACCGACACTGCGCTTGCCGGTCCGTGGTCGCCATTAAAGATCTCCCCCATTGGCTATGGGGCGTTATTTTAATACGGGTTTTATCGCGTTTATTACATTATTTATGCACCTAATATTTCGAGCACTTTACAGTGTTCGTGGTCGCTCGAAACGTTAGGTGTATAAATAATGTAATAAACGCGATAAAAACCGTATTAAAATAATTTTATTTAAATGTGTAACAATCGCGAAAACATTACTAAAACCAACTAAAACTACGGTGTTATTTCAAAATAAGGTTGGGTGTTGTTGGCGCTATGTGCCCCGCCCACTGCTACTTTAAGAACCTAATCCTCTGAACTGTGTCGGTGACCTTAGTTCTTCTACGGATTTCCTCGTATCTGTTATCTGAATTTAAGTGTACCAATCTGGGGCAACATATAAGACAGAAATTATTTTGAAAAATTGAACAGCTGATGCACCATCATAATGGTCCAGCTGAAATATAAGAAATATAAAAGTGGAGTCTTAGCAAAATTTGTTAAGCCTGATGAGCATTTTTGTTGAGGTATAAAAAATCTGAGATTTGATACACCTCAAAGAGAACCATAATGGTCCTGGTAAACTATAAGAAATATATAAATGACGCCTTTGCAAAAGTTAATCAACATGATGAGCATTTTTTGCTGAGGTATTTAAATTGAAGATTTGGAACACCTGACGAAGAACCATAATGGTCCAGGTAAACTATTATTATTATTATTACGAGCCTTGAGTATCCCAGTGCTGGGCAAAGGCCTCTTTCTCTCCTTTCCATTTTTGTCTATCTGTCGTTTTTGTTCAAGTAAACTATAGGTAATATAAAAATGACGCTGTAGCAAAAGTTGTTCAGCCTGATTAGTATTTTTTATTGAGGTAAAAAATCGAAGATTTAAAACATCTGATACATTACCATGCCAAATTTTATATCGACAATTTTACAGAGTCACACTCTCCTCTAGGATAGAGTGTGTAGAGTGTAGAGTACGATTAGCTCATACTTATTACTGGTGACTACCAAGCGGTCGCCCTTTTGGCAACGTAGTTTTCAACCCGTATCGCAAAACATGAGAGTTTGCTGTCTCTTCAAGCCTTGATCACACAGGTAACACCTACAGCCGAGGTCCGTCCCTCCCGAAGGCCCTTTGGAGATGTGCGATAGGTTGAAGACGCTCAGCCCATACCTCAAAGTCTGGTGAAGTAGAGCAAACTCACTTGGAGCTAGCTATATAGTGCTATATATATAATGCTCTCATGGGAATTGCAACATCAGTTGCTACCAGAGTGCAGCTGCGTTATAACTAACACGTTCAATGCGTTACCAGCTAACTTCGTCTTGTATGTGACTTGCCGTGCGTGGGTCGATCTTTTATCTCATTTTTGCTAGTGGTGCGGCGGAAGTTTTCACTAGAAAATCTTGACGAAGAAAAGAGACAAATATATGTAATGGAAGGTCATTTAAAACTGAACTAGGATCCGCTTTAAAAATAAAACAAGTCATATTTGTCTTGTACGCATCATTAAATAAAAGTTTTAATTATATGCGGTACCAGTCGTATTTGATTTGTATGTACTTGTCTGGTATAGCACCACGGGAACAAGCCGATACACTCGCAATGAGCGCTAGTGCGTAGTGTAATTAACATGTTTATCGACCTGACTTCATGTTTCCATATTTTGTGTGTCTGAATATGACATGTGTTTTTCTACAATATAACATTTGCCCCCAAACCTCCCTTCTCCAATTCCTCTTTGAATACGGCAGGAGCTTTAAAATTAAAACAGATTGTCTGTTTCTTTGATTGGCTTGGATTTATAATGACCCTAGATGTTGTCCGCGACTTTGCTCGCGTGATATATAGCCTATATCCTTCCCAATACCCTAACCTATATTTGTATGCAAAATTTCATGATGATTGGTTCAGTAGATTGGGCGTGAAAGCGTTATAAACAATTAAATTAACTCACTTACTTTCGCATTTATAATATTTATTTATTTATTTATTTGGAAAAGGCACACCAACAGAATATATACAATGAATTGCCTTAAAACACTTTGTATAATAGTTGTTCTTATATATATACCTATTACAGGTGCACACAGCATTCACCATAAATTCGTGAATGAATACCATAAATTAGTTATGATAAGTTGGGATCTTAGGAAACTTATGATAAGTTTGGTGTTTTTGGAACATCACTTAACAACTACCTACTTATAATTTTGTTAAGAACAAAAATTATGTTGTCGATATCGCTGATTAAATTCCAGTCCCATCACTAGATGTATGTCGATAGTGCTTACACTGCTAAGTTATGCTGGCGCTGTACCAGGCAAATTTATCTGGTTATTTGAATGTCTTATATTTTCTAAAGTATGGATAATATACTACGGCTAAAGCAAAGTGTTATAGTTTAACTCTTATACTTGCTCCTAATAAAATCTTAATGGACAAAATTATTTATTTTTGAAAATATGATCAAATTATTGAAGGGATAGGTACAAGTATTTTATGTCTGGTAACGCATTTTATTCAAGACAGCGTACAAGTCTGATTTTTCTGGTAACGCACCGAGAGAAAAACAGTAAAATAATAACCCGCATTTAACGTGCTAAGCTAGGTCCTGAGGCTAGGTCATAGCTGTGACGACCTTTGTGATTCAGTGGTACTATTTGCCTTTGAATCACCGGTCATGGTTTCATTTCTCCGTTAGATCAAAAGGGATGTTATTCAGATTGGCCTGGGTCTTGAATGTTTATATATCTATCTTTGCATCATTGAGCTAGTATCCGTTAGTAAACAAAAGTTCATAATTTATGCCGGGGCTAGCTCAATATGTTTGATTTGTCTCTATGATTTTATTATTTATTTCGCTTCGGGACTGATTCGCTGCCGAAAGTTTATAAGCTAAAGCCACAATATACACGGTACTCACCGAGCTGTTGCTGCGGCACTGGCAGCAGCAGCACCGGGCGCGGCAGTTGGCCCGCCGCCACGTCCGCGCCCTCTGCGGGACAGACAGAAGCTAGAGTCAGAAGGGTCATGGAATGTAATGTTTATTCAAAAAATGACAATCCTACCAACAACTTTTTCATGTAAAGTATCGCCAAGAAGAGTACAAATTGCTTGCAATGTAAAAAGTTATCAGATCTTATGGAGAGCCAAGCTTTTTACTTACGACCTAACCTAACATTTTTAATGTTAGGTTAGGTCGTGTAAGGTTGTCGTGTTTGGGGTCCATATCAGTTTTTATGATCATCGGTCAGTGAGTGAGTGATGAAATCTGAGTCTTTTAGATATTTATAGCTATATTTAAACTTTGTTATGATTAATAAATACTTTTTTGTTTTCATATCCTGATGATTAGGACTTTCTAGCACAGCCCAGACTAAATTAGTGCGTCAAGCACACTTTGCTGAAATCGGTCACTGACGAGAGGCACGCTGCAATATGTTAGGCAAATGGAGCTTTCTTTAAATATTCATGTCTAACGTTCTACGGCGGCGCCTTTGACAAAAACTGAATTTAGTGCAGTGTGACTAACGCTTTAAAAGGGCACGAGAATGCAATGCGAAACAAAATCTTCGAAAAAACGTAAGTGGTGTCGTGCTTTTCTGTATCACGTCTTGGCAATGAGGAGATTTTCTTTTATAATACTTCTTGCAAAAGGGAGAAATAAAAAAATGGGAACTTCTTTATTTTTAGGGTTCTGTACTTGTTCTTCTTCTTCTTTCCTCTAGACCTTATCCCATCTACTTGGGGTCGGCCTTCTTTGTCCTTCTTTTCCACTTTGCACGATCCTGAGCTGTGCCAGGGTCTTTTTGACCGTCGTCAACCAGGTGGAGGGCGGTCTTCCCGGTCCTCGCTTTTTTGTTGGCAGTTTCAGGGCAAGCTGAACTATATGATCTTTGGGGCGTCTTTGTACATGACCATACCATCTGAGGCGCTTCTCAACCAATTTTTCGGAAATAGGGGCAACTTTAAAGCTTCCCCTTACAAATTCGTTTCCAATTTTATCCAGTAAGGTGACACCCGCTGACCAGCGTAACATGCGCATTTCTGTTGTATGTAACTAAGCTATATGTTGTTTGTTTGTTGCCCAGCACTTAGATCCATACAGTGCAATACTGTATGGATCTAAGTGATGGTCTTATAGCAGTTTTGTACCCATTTCCTTTGATCTTGAGAGGCATCTTTTTATCACACATTACGCCTGTGAGTTGTCGCCATTTTAGCCAACCAGTTGTGCTCCTATGAGAAACGTCAGTATCAATCGTACCATCATTACTGATTACTGAACCTAAATATTTGAACTGAGTAACTGTAGGTAGCTCCATAGCTCCGATGCTTATTTTTATGTCGTTAGGATCAGAAGTGCCAACAAATACACAACCGTTTTCTTTCTGCTGACTCTTAACCCATTTGTTTCGAGTGCATGTACCATGAATTTAAGTTATGCTGAAGTTCGTTAACGTTATTAGCAGCCACGACGACATCATCTGCATATAAGATGTTCCAAGGCAGTGATTTTTAGCAGTGTTTTGTGACATGGTTCATTGTGACGTTAAACAATAACGGGCTAAGAATAGAACCTTGGTGTACTCTGGCTTCTAGTTCGGCTCCGGCAACAGGTAGGCGCATGAAATATTTACAGAATATCTAGTTATATTATTCATTTTGATTATGTAATTATATCAAAATAAAATAAATATTTAAGGGGGCTCCCATCCCATACGACTTCATTTTATTTCCGTTTTTGCTTGATAGTCTAATATTGTTAGATAATGGTACAGAACCCGTCGTGCGCGAGTCCGACTCACACATGGCTGATTTTTTAAAAGACAATGTGGTAGGGACGGTGGTGCTCATCAGTGGCACCGCCGCCCTAGGGTTCGTTTTAGAATGTCAGTTACAGTACATGGCGGCCACACACGCACCTAGCAGCCGCGCGGGCGGCGCGCGCAGCAGCTCGCGGCCCTCGCGCGACGCTTGCAGGAACTCTGCAATACAACACACAGTGATTATAGTACTTATATTGTATTGGTACACAATAACATCATAACAATTTTTTTCTACTCCTGTACTTGTATCTGTCATTTATGTGATCAAGAACACAATCATAAGAACATCCATAATAAGTCTGTCCAAATTTGTAGTAGCAAATTTGTCAAAGTAATTATTTTAAGTTAAAGTTTGTGTTTGTAGGCTCCGTCCACCACGTAAAAAATTTAGACGTGTTTTTATCTGTTTAAGTTACGTTTTTTGTTTATAAATCAGTAGCTATCTATGTCAAAATAAGATTTCCTATGTTGATAAATTTAGTTCCTAATCACCAACATAGATGGCGCTGAGTTAATTTTAAAATGCTCTATTCTTCATAACAGTACGGCACAGCCGTACTATAATGTGGCTATAACGATACGGTTAGCAGCCACAGACTATTAAACCTAGATTTCGTGATTGCAAAAGAAGTTTTTTTGAACTAAATGCATTGCTGCCAACTTAAGAAAAACATTTTTTTCATCTCATCTACCCCTTGAACAGTATCATTAAATGCAAGCAAAGTGGGCTGGATGGTCGCTATTACGACCCCGGGCTATAAGATTTCATACAAATTCCATAAAGCCCGAGAGCGCGTTAAGTATTTTTTTAAAATTTAATAGGGCACTATACCATGCTCACGTGTCAAATCTTCTACATCCAAAAAGTTTTTAAGTCGTATATTCAAATTTGGATTTGCTGGTGAACCCGATAAAAAAAAATATATACTGCGAGATTTTTGTCCTTAATTCAAATTTGGAATTCTTAATGGCCGTGGTGGCTGGCTGTTTGTATTCATCAATCTTTGACTTCCACTTTTTGGATAAAACATTTTCATTATCTGTGGAATCCTCGGATACATTTTCTGCTCATTCTAGTTTGCCACCATTAATTCTAGGCAAAATATTTATAAGTAATCGTAATCTTCATTAATTTGCATGGAATACATTCCCTATGATAAATTAATAGATGGTCAATAATGTTGATTTAAGTAATATAATCAGCCAGCTTGACGACGCATAAATATTAATTTTCAAGGTAAACTATAAGTATATTCATACTATTCAATTTTAACCAATATAATATGAAAAATATTTTTTTACTCTACTATTTACTCGGTGAGATGGAAAACATTGTGTGTATCACGGCCGGTATTAGACATTACAAACTCGGTCGGTCGCTCGTTTGACGTAATGTCTTCTATATCGCCCTTGGTACACAATATACTATTTTAAGAGTCTAGCGAACATTAATTTAAAAAGCAAAGGTAACCATAGACAAAATTTTTGTCATACCTATTTACATTTCCCGCAAGTTACTTGTCAAACTCAAAATTTAGGTTTTACTAGTTTTGTATTTTTTTTTTTAATTCGTAGAAAAAATATTGTATGCAACAGTTTATATTAGGTCTTAAAAGGCTCGTGGAGCCTCTATTAGCGATTACCCGCGAGTACCCGCGCCACTCCTTTTGAGACCCCTATTATAAAACCGTTGCATAAAATACTATAGTTACACGTAGCACACATGCACGACATGCACGTCATGGCTATCTACTTTGGATAATTTATTTATTAAGAAATATATTGCTTATGCAAATTGCATTAGTAGACCAGTCGTACCGAAGGGCCGCCGACGAATACGAATATACCGACTTCACACCTCAAATCATTCAAGCCGTTTACAAAGGAGGAAACCATAGTACAGATATATTTGAATATATTTTCATTACATTGTTTCAGTATAATAATTTCATGTTATAGGTATATTATTGCTGTAAGACTCCCTAACATTAAAAAAACATAGGCCCTAAAACCATTACCCTCGTTCTGGTAGGGTCAGTCGGGTAAAAAATACCACTTTTTTGAAATTTTTTATTAAGTTTGCTATCTGTATTCAGTGATTATATATATCTCAGAATATCTTACTGAAACTATGACTTGACACAAAAACGATTATTTTGTTTTGGTACTTAAATACTTGTTAGTTTAATTGCTAAGTAAGTATGTTTATATGTTTTTTTTTATATTACGGCATACATTTTTATTGCTGTAATCAGACGTTTCATAGATATTACGGGATTGGTATAGTCTAAGATTACGAGCTCCCAAAAACTGTTTAATAAAACCAACTCTAAGTGATTGATTCAGAACATTTGAACATCGCCAGGAGTAAAAGTGACAGTCACCTGCCAGGATGCTGAGCCACCGCCCACCGGCGCCGGGGGACGGGGTGGGCCGGAGCCCCCGCGCTGCGCCCGCTACACTGGGCTGTATCACATCGTTGTCCCTCGCATCAGGCGCAAACCCTCCGTACATCGTATTTCCAAGTTGCCTCCGACTCCTCTCGAGGACTCTACTCCCATTCCCATATGTAAATTCTATGTAGTTCTCCAATTCCGTCTGCTTATTGCTTGCTGTTGTGTTGGTTCCGTAGGCGCGTTGTCCGTCCTCCAAGTAGTCCTCGCGGTTGGCCGGGCCGTGGTCTGTGCCGCGCCGCGCCCGGCGGCCTGCCGTCCGCAGCAGCCGCTTCGCTCCCGCAGGGGAGGTAACATTCTCCTGAGCTCCCGTCGCAGCGATACCTACCACAAATAACATATTTTTAAGTAAATGGTGATTTCCATTAGATTAATTCTTTTAATAGAATTATAAGTTCTTATGGAAACCAACCAAACTCTTGAATGCAAAATAGAAAATTTACATCTACATAAACATGTATAGGAAACCCTTCCCGATATGATTATTTATATATGTATAATCCAAAGTTTTAGGCTGGTTTCAGAGTGACGCGTTTGACCAGCGCCGGCGACACGCGCGCGCTTGAAATTACACAAGAATATTAGCAGCGTTTCAAAGTCACGCAGTTCACACGCGCCGTTCGTGAGACGCGCTCTGTCAGCGCTGGCGAAGCACGCGCGGTCCGACCGAGCTCGTCTACTGGCAGTTACCGTTTCAGAGCGACGCTTGTCAAACGCGCGCTGTTGAGACGCGCTGGCAACCGGCGCATGCCGCCAGCGTCACTCTGAAACCAGCCTTAAACAAACAACGTGTTAAATTTCTGTGGCATGTCCGTAAAAATTAAATGATGAATGATGTCCACCAATGAGTAAACCCCAGAACCAATACAAAATACAACCACTACACAACCACTACACTCCAAAGAAAAAAATAATTACTTTTATGCGGGAATTAATAAAATCAAAGCAGAAGTCTTTGATAGTCTCCACTGCAGGAGCACAACCCCTATCTGTACTACCTGAGGCATATATTGGCCAGAGCAGTCAGAGGATTTGGCCTACACTCTCCATGCTATCCAGATATGATTTTGAATAATTTTGTTTCCATCTAATTAAAAATTGACAGCACTTTTTGAACTTGCTATTTGTACTTCATATACCCATAAGTAGTCCACTGCTGGAAAAATGGACTATCCCAAGGATTTCCATCATTAGGGCCATTTTGCCATACTCACCACGCTTGGTAAACGGGTTAGTGAGCGCAGTCACTGCTGCTCAACGAAATTGTTTTTTAAGCAATGGAAAGGTAGGAGTTTGTTGGACTGGGGAACGGGATAAAGGTAAAAGGGGTGCTACTTGCTCGGATGGAATGGGGATGAGAAAATAGCAGCTCGGGAGCCGGGCGCGCGGACCCGATACCATACGTGCAACCACCGGACACAGGCGAGGACGACACCCCTGACACTATTGGTTCCTTCAACTTAGATGATATAATTCTTTATTTGCATAAATGTAGGTAAATCCATAGGATGGTAACAAATATTAAAGTACCAATACACTTTACCTAAGAAAGGGGTGCAAAAATATATATTTGTTTCTAAAGATTACTTTGAAAAACTGGCCAAGTGTGAGTCAAACTCGCGCAATGAGGGTTCCGTACAATATGCTTCGTGAACACACAAAATGTGCAAAAATGTTTTATTCAATTGACTAGCGCTATCTAGTGGTGTTTCAGTGAACTATTTCCCTAGGTGAACTTATTATAGTGAGTTTACCACTTTATTTTCAACTGATAGAATTCTTATTATTTTTCCTGTAATCTTCAAGCAATGAACTATATATTGTAATATTTTCGAAATTTTAGGTCCAGTAGTTTCGGAGATCAAGGGGGGAATGGTCAAATTTTGCCTTCTTTCGTGAATAAAATCAAAAGTATTGATTTTTCCCTAACAAAAAAAAAATATTTTTGAGATCCTCACATAACAAGCCCTTTCATTTGATAATAATATAACACGGTAAGGTTTGCAAAACTTTTTTTATTGCGTTTTAGTGTATTTTTTTTAAATAAGGGTCAGTTTAGAGGGTCCAAATAGAGACCCCCTTATTTAAAAAAAAAATATTTACTTTGCACATCCGTGTTTGGGTCATTGGTTTACATCATCTTACCAAATTTAATTTAATTTGGTTCAGTAGATTCGGAGAAAATCGACTGTGACAGACGGACGGACGGACAGACAGACGTACGAGTGATCCTATAAGGGTTCCGTTTTTAATTTTTTGTACGGAACCCTAAAAATAGGCAATACGTATAAAATTTTGATTAAGCATGCAAATTTAGATTCGTTGCAAAGTTAAGATAGACTCAATTAGGTCAAAAAGGTAGAAAATCTTGTGTCCAACTCATAGCCTATGCTGCAAACATACCTATAGCTACCGATTTGATGACTATGTACTAACACAAAATAGTCACGCACACAAGCATTCAAAAGTTGGCCAGTTTTTGAGTCATTGAAATAAGGTCACGGCGATATACAGTCAACGACCCTTTAATACCCAGAAATAAGTGCACAATATTTATTGAATGGTAATTCAATGCGAAGGTTGATAATGACGTAAAGACCACGCAGGGTCATTATCCGTAAAAATCAGCCAAGTGTGAGTCGGACTCACGTACGAAGCACGTCCGTATCAGTATCCATTCAACATCAGACTATCGAGCATTCTGATCGCTCCCTGACGCCTGACAGATTTCTACATAACACAAAGACTTAATGTAATGTATTTATCTGCGATTCAAATAATACCCATGGGAGGTTGGCGTCAGGCAGGTAGCCGGCCGCAAACATTTTCGTCAATTCACATTACAGCATGAAAGCTGTTGTAACGGCGGCTCCCTGGCTCTGACGAGTCACGATTTAGGATGCAACCGGGGAAGCTCAGATGGCGAAAAGCTATGAGATCGCCGAGCACACAGAGTAAAATAGGTGGGAGCGGCGCGAATTCAACTCGCACTGTTTGGCGTCATGCTCTCAGGATTCATGAATGAGTTGTTTTGTTCTACTTTCTCTTCATTTGAGAACTTTCACCGTCGCATTCTCTCCTAAAAAGATAATACGTCAAATCATAAAAGTTAGGATTCATATGATACATAATCCAAGTGACATAGGCAATTTTTTTAACTGACTTAAAAAACAAGTTATCATTTCGACCCAAATTTATGTAATATTGTCACAATTACACAATTTTGTATTAAAGCCTTCACCAGTTTAAAAAAAAAACCGGCCAAGTGCGTGTCGGGCCACGCGCAGTGTAGGGTTCCGTAGTTGCGAATGACAACTTTGCGTTCACACTGTTCACACTCCCACCTCACAGTTTAACGACCAAAAACATTTAACAATGAAATTTGTATGAAATTTTAAATTTTCCAGTACATTTTATAAGTTGATTGCCTGTAACTTTTTAGTTTGCACTTAGTACTCAGCTCTGATAGTTTTCCTTTCAACTTCAGTATCACTTTTTTGCCATGTTTAATATACATACCCATACCAAATTACAGCTTTCTAGTACTATAGTCTCTGCGTAAAACCACGGACGGACAAAAGGACAGACAGACAAACATGGCGAAACTGTAAGGGTTCCTTGTTTACTACGGAACCCTAAAAACGAGTACCAAATTTTATAAGTGATGTATGTACATTTCCATGTTTGTATGTTGAATTTTCCTAAATTACTTCTTGTTATTTTTTCTCGGAAACTTGTAGCTGAGACCGGAATCTTTAGTTCGCAAAAAAAGGGAAAAATTTGCAATTGAAAGCTACTTAATAAGCACATTTTTATTGCTGGAAAACGAGACTCACACAGAAAGCATAGGAGCAGGACGAGCACCGCCAGAGCGGCGCCCGGACGCAGCCGCATCCTGCGCGACTCTGATGACGGCGGTGACCACACGAGACGCAGCCGAGTGCCGACCGAACAGACAGTGTTGCCGGTTGCCGAAGAGCGCGCGGCGAGTAGCCGGCCGGCGCGGTGACGTAACTTTATGTACGGCGGGCGCAGAGTGCGCCCCACCGCGACGCCGCGCGAGCCTTTGTTTGTTTTGTTAATACTTAGCTTCTGTTTGTTATTGTTTTTCTTGTATGTTAGTTGACTACAGTGGTTTTAGTTTATTAATAGCACTAAGAAATCTGACATAGCTGTCTGCCGTCCACGATGATAGTCAAGACTTAAAATTATAGTTAAAGCTTAACGCACCTTCCGAAGCAAGGAAGGGGAGACGCATATTTTAGATATACCTATATGGGGTAGCAAATGATGGCAGCTATGATGTGTACATTAATAAACTGAAAGTTGCACGACCACCGGTTATTCGTTCACTACCTGAAAGTTATGGGTGGAGAAAGTGACATTGACCCTCCTTCGTAAGCTAATAAAATGTAGTGACCATGGTAAACGTAATCTCAAATAGTGGCTATATTTTGCTCAGTTATTTCTTTACTCTTAAAATAATAAATAAAAATACATCAGCAGTTTCGGAGGTTTCTGACTGCAAAAAGGCGGAGGTTCTCAATTCGAATAGATGTTTTTTTTTTATGTACCTATGCCTGTTTAACTTCCCGGACAATTATACAGCGTGTGAATTCGCTATGCTAAATATTTTCTAAAACTGTTTCGAGATAAACGCTCAAATAACAATATTTTCTATGTTACAGATTTAAAAGGATCAAAGGATAGTGCGATATTCAAGAAATTAATTACGCGTTTTTTGACGCCGTTCGTGGTCGCATTTTTCCCAATCCCGATCAGAGAAACAAGACCTTTGTACGGCGGCATAAAAGGGATCTCTTCCAGTCAACCAAGTGCTTATAAAGAAATAAGAAAAGCTTGGGCATAGTGCCAATATGTACGATATACCTATACTAATGCATAAAATAAAGCTCCGTGACGCAGCGGTCATCACGCCTGCCTGCGACACGGATGGTCCCGGGTTCGATCCCCGGTCAGGTCAAGATGGAAAACGATCTTTTTCAGATTGACCTGGGTCTTGGATGTTTATCTATATATGTATTTGTTATAAAATATAGTATCGTTGAGTTAGTATCCCATAACACAAGTCTTTCATAAGAACTTACTTTGGGGCTAGCTCAATCTGTGAGATTTGTCCGTATATATTTATTTATTTATTAATATTAATAAACAACGTACATTTGGTATACACAAATAAATATATGAATACATATGATAATATATAAATAATATGTATAAATACATTTACATATATTATGCCTATACCTACATACTCAATAAACAAGGGAATCTTTATAGAATTTTGTCAGTCTAGATTGAAAAGAATGAATGCAGGGAGCCATTCTAATGTCTAGAGGAAATGCATTCCACAGACGCGCAGCGAGCAGCGCAACACTTGGTGTAGGGGCTAATGCTCACCCCTAACACACTATGATAATGATAAGAAGATAAAACACAAAAGTTTCACGTAACTGTATTTATTCACTGCCACAATGTTATTGATAATTGATGATAATACCGGGAAATGATAGCTACCGGGAGCACGCGTGGTTAGTTGCTAGCCAAAACGTGTACTGCTGAGGTAAAGTACTAAACGCCGTGTGCAGCGTAAAGTGCTGACTATTCATTTTGTACGGTTGCACCGTACATGCTCCCAACGGCAGATGAAAGATGATGGATGCTGTAAATTTGATGAGTTAACAAGATGAAGGGACAATGTTTCAATTAGTAGATAAAGTCTAATTGAATTCGGCCTTTCGCACAATTGGTGTTGTACACTTGTCTACTTTATGCACTGATTTAGGTATCTCACTATAATGATCATTTACGCACTCCACTGCACTACTACTCATACACTCCTCTCTGCTGATGTCGGTCTCTGCTGTAGCCCGGGATCGAGCTGTACGACGAGGGAGGGTCCGCATCTCGATGTCGTCCTCTGCTGTCGCTCCTGACTGTTCTTGGGAACTGCTTGCCTGATGACTCCGCTGCTGCTTGTTCTTGTGGATCCTTCCCCACAAGAACGCCAGGGCAATAATGATCACTACTCCAAGGGCTGTGTAAAATGCTGTATAGTGGTGAATATCATGATATGATATTTTATCAGATAGGTTTGAGTTAAGGTGAATAAGCTTGATTTGGTTTTTAATCTTTTCTAAATCGTAAGAACTGTTCAAATCGGCATCATTCGCAAGTTCGGTCATGGGAATTGATAAATTTAATACATGGTTAATGGGCTCAATTTCTGCTTTTACTATATCAGGTTTTGTACTCAACTCACTTCTGCCTTCATGATGAGAAAAAACGGTGAAGTTATAAGTCTTAACAATGCATCCATAATCAATGCTAATGATCCCTGTATTTGTTAACTGACTAGAACCTACTTGATCGTCACATAACACACGTACCGGACAATGATCACAACAGAAAAAGAAATACTTGTTAATTTTATTGATTTCAATCCATTGATTGCTACATGTATCTGTTTTGAATTCACATTTCTCAGTGTTAGGCGCTGTCGCACAAAACCTTTCGTCACTGGTAATATGATACACAGGTTTTTGGATGAAACATACAAAGCCGGTCGTGTCGTCGTGGGAACATGATTGTACATCATATTGAGATAATCCAAAGTAGGAATCCTTACGGATATTAATAGCTACGTACTCCGCGACAGGAATAACGCTGACCATATTGTTATTAATAACGCGAGGTATAGGTATAATGTGCATGATTTCAAAAGCGTCGCGGCTTACTAGGGGCAATCTTAATTCAAATATTAAATAATCTTCCGACATTCTCGTTCTGACCTTTATTAAGTGATAAATACCTTTCAGATCTGCTGTATATTGACAGGTAGTAATAAATCCTTAGAAAGATGACTTGATATGATGCTTAGCTCTTCTTTCAGTTGTCCTGGAGATATTAAGTGAAAATTGAATCTTCCATGGTAAATATCGGTGATGGTGTCTAATAAGGTTGTTTGTATGGTTTTTAAATGACGTAATATGTTACTGGCGGCCAATGCTCCTAAGCTAAAATCGCTGATAATGTAATTTCGCTGAATATCGATGTTAGTTTCCATAGAAAGTTGTTCTAACTTGATTGATAATTGATTTAACATTTTATGCTGTTTGTCAATAGAGTCCTGATTCCGTTTTAAGACATTAAACTCTGCTTCTATTATGGAGGTTTGATTATTGATAAGCGATAAGAGATGATCTTCGTTGTCTCGTACGAGTTGTATGTCTGTTTGGTACTTTTCCGCGAATCGAGCGTCCAGTACTCCGAAGAGACTGTTCGCGAGATACCCGACCCCGTCGATAAGCCCGCGGCGCCGACGCTGTCTAGCGAGCGCACGAGAGCTGGAGTGTTGACTTAGCAACATCCTATTGTAGTAATCAAGTTCTGAGAATTCTTGCTGTAATTGGATTGCTATTATTTTGCAATGAGTGTTATCTTTTAATAATAATAATAATAACCCCCCCAGGGAATGAATCTTGTCGTGGTGGGGGGGCTTAGTGGAAGAGTAAAAATGTCAGTACATCTTGACTTCACACCCCGTTTTGGGCAGTGCACATTCAATTATCGAACATCCAGCTATGCCACTAACACCTTGGCTTACTCTTCCAAACCAATTATTCCCAAACCAAATCTTACCCTCAATGGAGCAAATGAATAATAAAAAATATAATTTACGGCCGCTGCTCGGGGGTCGCCGGGGCGCATCTGGAGCCGGTGCTGGATGCCACAGTACACGAGACACCGGTGACGAGGAGTTGAGCAGGCGGGCTCTCGTCACAAAAAATACTACAGCCGGTCGCCGTGGGCTGAGCAGGCGGGCCCGCGGCGTGGAGGCTACAGCCGAATCATCGGGCGATGACACTTCCTCTCTTTTCTCTTCAATCCCTTCTACTCGCCCCTCATATATGACAAGGCGAACACCTACCTTGTCTTTAACTAGTACGCTTGAAAGTGTTGTGCAAGAAGTCATTCCAGACTTAGAAATTGCACCCACTGAGAGCTCTTCATCAACGCGCAGACGATGGACACCTGAAATGAACAAGTTTATACTGCGCACTTACCTTCTATTGACATCGTTAGAAACAGATACAAAAGTGTATCTCGAACCTTTACATCTTAAATTCATAGAAAAGTTCCCAAACATAACCGTCAGTCGTCAAAGAATTGGAGACCAACGCAGAGCAATAGTACGTAAAAAACTACTGCCACAATCAGTAATAGACCAAATATATACTGAAGTTAGAGATGAACTCCAACTTTTACAATCAAATATCCACTTACAAAGCTCTTTCATTCAATCATCCTCAATGTCCCATACACACCAAACAGCCCCCAATACACCTATTATAGATCCTACGAATAACACTACAGAACGTAGGCAAACCCGAATGCGATGGACAACGGAACACAACGAAGCTATAATGCGAGCGTACTATCGTATTACTCAGTTAGGTACCAATCAAACGGCTTACAGAAAATCGCTTCACGAAAGTTTTGTTAATATGTTCCCCTCCTTATCGCACATAAGTGAACAGCGAATAGCAGATCAGAGACGACTGATTATAAATAATAAATATGTTAGTGATACTAGACTAAAGATTATAGAGCAAGAAGTCTCAAATGAGTTAGGACTAAATCTAATAAACCAAAACATTGATATAGAATTCGCAGGATACAACAACGAAACACAATTATCTAGTGATACAAATTTAGCAATTACAGACCCTGTAGAAATGACTACACCCAATACAGTATTAGAAACACTCCCTACAGATTTAACTATAGGTACATCCACTTCAGATTCAAATGCGCCCACTACACACTTTACTGAACGACCTGACATTGACAGTAACTTTAATGAAGCATTTGAGTTTTTCGTAGAGACTCAACCAACTGACCGAGTTTTCATACCCAAACAAAAGCCATCAAAAAAATTGTCTATGATAGTAGATTACATTAATAAAGTACTTTAACCAAAAATAATAGATAAAGATTCGGACTTTAATACTTTACAAACTGCCATCTACTGTGCGGCTTGGACCGCTGCAAAAAGTAATGGTGCAAAAATAACTTTGAATACCAAAGCAGTATTACTCAATGGAAAAAGAACATATACACCCAATTGGCAAAAACGATTAGAAAACAGATTAAAAGACTTACGTAAAAAAATTGCTCAGTTAACTCATTATAATAACGGAAATAGAAGCAGAAGGTTAGCTAGAGAAGTAGAAAAAATAATGCAACAATATAAAACACACTCAATACATGAACCGTTAAATACTCACATTTCCCATACACTCGATACACTTAAACAAAAACTTTCTGTCCTAGCCGGCCGATTACAAAGATACAATAATTGCACTCTTCGGAAACAACAAAATAAACAGTTTCAAAATAATGAAAAACAATTTTACCGTGCAGTCAGATACACCTCATCTAACACTCAAGAAAACAGTAACCAGTCACACAGCATCCCAGATCTTGAAGACTTACACCAATTTTGGGCAAGAATCTGGGAACAACCTACACAACACAATACCTCTGCAGATTGGATAAATACCGAAACCGAAACAAATAATTCTAACACACAACCAATGAACTTTGATTACATATCACCTGACGTTTTTGCAAAAATACTGAACCGAACTCACAACTGGAAGGCGCCCGGTTCTGACTGTATCCATAGCTATTGGTACAAGAAATTCACGTATATCCACCCCTATTTGCTTAATTACATAAACGACTTCATTCAAGATCCCAATATCATACCAAAATATATCACGGTCGGAACCACAGTTATGATACCTAAAGACCAAAACGACCCTCAGAACCCTGCAAAATATAGACCTATAACTTGTTTACAAACGCTTTACAAAATCATAACTGCTTGTATCTCTGAAATTACGTACACACACCTTGAAAATAATAACATACTTGCTGAACAGCAGAAAGGATGCAGAAAATTGTCGCAAGGCTGCAAAGAACAATTAATCATAGACTCCGTTATACTTAAATTAGCGCAGAAATCAAAAACAAATTTATACACTATGTACATCGACTACCAGAAGGCTTACGACTCAATACCTCATTCATGGCTAGTAAAGGTCCTAGAAATATATAAAATACACCCAAAAATTGTATCGTTTCTCAAAGCAGTCATGTCCAACTGGTCAACCCAACTAAAACTTTTTACACCCACCGAAACAGTTGAGAGTAGCCCAATCAAAATAAACCGCGGAATATTTCAAGGGGATGCACTCAGCCCATTATGGTTTTGCCTCGCCCTTAATCCACTTTCAAACCTGCTCAATGCCAAATCAATAGGATTCCCGCTAGAATGTAAAGAACCAAACAGACAGACATGTACCGACAAAATAATCTTAAACCATTTATTGTATATGGACGACATAAAATTATATGCAGACAATGAAGACAAACTTAATGAATTGGCAAAAGTAGTAGAAGAGTTCACCAATGATATTAAGATGGAATTCGGGTTAGACAAATGTAGAACTAATTCGAGCAGGGCGGGGCAGAACTACCAACATCTATACACCTTAGAGACTGGAGAACACATTGAGCCTTTAGATGAAAACACCACGTATAAATATTTAGGTTTCAACCAATTATTGCAGATTAATCACAAAGAAGCCAAATTGAAACTAGCCCAACAATTTCGTCATCGCCTAAATGCAATTCTAAAATCTCAGCTTTACTCCGGAAATATTGTCAAGGCAATCAATACTTTTGCGATACCAGTACTTACATATTCCTTCGGAATTATCAATTGGACAAAATCAGAGCTCAAATCACTCCAAAGGACCATTAATACAAGTATGACTAAACATCGTAAGCACCATCCGAGATCCTGTATCCAGCGACTAACGTTACCGCGAAAAGAAGGTGGACGAGGACTGATTGACGTGATTAATTTACATAACAAACAAATCAATTCATTGCGACAATATTTTTACAATAAACAAAATTTATCTCCA
This sequence comes from Rhodophaea formosa, assembly GCA_963082605.1. NCBI lineage: Eukaryota > Metazoa > Arthropoda > Insecta > Lepidoptera > Pyralidae > Rhodophaea > Rhodophaea formosa. The sequence continues at coordinate 56,265 of OY720221.1, forward strand.
CTTCATAAAGCAATAGTTTCTAATGACCATAAATTGACACCCTTAAATTTAAAAGACCCAACTAAACAGAAAAATGAGGAAATAGTAGACAACAACACCAAAATAGCCGAATGGGCTGGAAAATCTCTACATGGTAGACATCACCACGATTTATGCCAACCTAATGTCGATAAAGAAGCGTCGAACGCATGGCTTAATCGAGGTGAACTCTTCCCAGAGACAGAAGGCTTCATTTTGGCAATCCAGGACCAGGTCATAGAAACAAAGAATTATCAAAAATATATCATGAAACAACATACATCTGACACATGTAGGAAATGCAATAGCGCCTCAGAAAATATTCAACACATTACCGGAGCATGTAAAGCAATAGCCCAGACTGATTACAAACACAGACATGATCAAGTCGCCAATATCATCCATCAAGACCTAGCCCATCAATATAAATTAATAGATTTTACAAAACCGTATTACAAATACAATCCAGAAACAGTTTTAGAAAATGCCAACATAAAACTTTACTTTGACCGAGCAATTCTCACAGACCGAACAATCCATTTTAATAGACCTGACATTACGTTACTGAACAAAACAGATAAAACCGCATTACTGATTGACATTGCAGTCCCTAACACCCATAATCTCCAGAGCACAATAGCTGAAAAACTTTCTAAATACACCGAGCTTAAAGAGGAAATAACTAGACTATGGCACCTTCAAAAAGTCACAATAGTCCCTATAGTTCTTTCTACCACGGGAGTTATCCCAAAACAACTTCACACATCATTAAAAACCTTCAACCTTTCACCTCACACTTACATGCTCTTACAGAAAGCAGTAATACTAAACACATGTCGCCTAGTCAGAAAGTTTCTGCAAACAGATTCTACAATCACACGCACAAGCACACTGCTATCTGTCATGAATCCCTCGCAACCACACCTTTCATCAAATCACACACAAATAGACAATTATTCTGAAACTCGCACACCTCGAGACATAAACGCCCCTGATATTCACTTGGCTTAGGCCCGTGAATATTAGTAGACTTACCGGTTAAATACCGAGAAAAACAGAAATAAAAAATAATAATAATAATTTATTTGCAGTAAAAGTGGTACAATATGTTCTTATTATTAGGTACGAGGAACTCACTTTTAACCTTAATAGGCATACAAAAATTTACAGTTTTTTAAATTAAGTAATAGTAATTCTAGTTAGTAGCTAAATATGTCATAAAATACAAGAATTGAACTGAATTGAAAACAGTCATGGATAGAATATTACATAATACAAATTGTCAATCATTATAAGTCAAAATAAATAGATACAATTCAAATACATACACACACAATTTTACTAATGTCAGGTTTTTACATTCTTCCGTGGTTAACTCATTCATAAATAGTAGCCTTGTTTAGTTTCTTCGAATAATTTCACGTCAAATATTGTCATCCTCCAGGTAGCTCCGTACCGAATAATAACATTTATCTATAAGGAGCCTACATAACCTTCTTTTGAATATTGACACGGGTAGATCTTTTATCTCTTTCGGCAACTTGTTATAAATACGAACAGCCATAGGATAAGCATTTTGATCGTAAAGAGCTGAAGACATAACGGGCAAAACGAGCTTATTAGGGTATCTGCCACGATATTCCCGTGTCACATCACAATTTCGTCTAAATAATGTAGGATTTAATTTTACAAAGCAAGAAATTTCAAAAACATAAATTGATGGGACTGTTAGAAGATTTAATTTTTTAAAATTCGTTCTACAACTCGTTCTTTGAGGCAGATTGCATAACGATCTTATACAGCATTTTTGAGCAATAAAAACTCTATCCAAATCAACTGAATTTCCCCAAATAACAATACCATAACGTATTATAGACACCACATAGGCGTGGTATGCCATTAGTGCTGTCTTTATATCTACAGTGTGTACTAGCCTCCCTAAGACATAGGAGTAACTATTTAACTTTGCACATACATTTTGGATATGAGGTTTCCATGTCTTATTATTATCCAAAGTAATGCCTAAAAATTTAACCTCATTGCTTTCAGCTATAATTTGTCCGTCATGTTTTATTACAATATTCGCAGTCCTATTACTTCTTTGATTATAGAATTGGACAAATTTCGTTTTCTTTGCATTCATCTTCAAATTATTTTTATCTAACCATTTTGCAATTTCATTTAATGTATTATTGATGTCAATGTTATAAGTTGTCAATGAATTTGATAAATTTGGTATTACTATAGCTAAATCGTCAGCAAATAATGTGCTGAAATGTTTTGTAACTTTCGGAAGATCATTAATGTATAATAAAAACAGTAACGGTCCCAAGATGCTTCCTTGTGGTACGCCCATGTTACTAATTTTTTGTTTAGATTTAAAGGTTGTCTCATTGAGGTTGCTGTCCAAGTTTGTCAGCACTACTTGTTGGGTTCTATTTGTTAGAAATGATTCAAGCCAACTGTAAGCATTGCCACGAATGCCGTACTTTTCGCACTTCGAGAGCAATCGTTCATGTGACACGTTATTGAAGGCCTTACTCATGTCAATGAACATGGCCATTACTTCAATGCGATTATCTACATGCTCTAAAATATTATTAGTTAAAGTGAACGCTGACAGCAACGTAGATTTTCCTTTTTGGTATCCGTTCTGATTTTCATCTAGAATATTATATTTTTGAATAAATTTTACTAACCTAGCGTACATAGATTTTTCAAAAATCTTTGATAGAATTGATGTCAAAGATATTGGTCTAAAATTCTCAATATTCGTTGTGTTTCTTTCCTTAGGAAGCGGTTTTAAGATGGTCGTTTTTAGTTTTTCTGGAAATACACCCTGCGCGAAAGACAAATTTACTAAATAACTTAACACGGGTGCTAAAACATGCTTACAATATTTTATCACATCTGTTGGTAGATTATCATGACCTGCAGACTTTGTATTTTTTAACTCTGATATTATTTTTGATATCTCGTCTTTGTCAGTCGGAAATAAAAATAAAGTTTCATTTATATGTGAACAAAGATTTAGCGTATTTTTGGAATTGTTTTTATTCATTTCAATGTCAGAAAAAAAAGTCATTAAAAGCATTAGCTATGTCGATAGGTTTATTTATCTCTTTGTCATTTACTACTAATTTATCAATAAATTTACGTTTAATGTCATTATTACTTTTTATTAAGTTCCAAGACGCTCGGCAAATATTATTAGATTTATTTATGTAATTGATATTTTTTAATTTTTGAGACTGGTTTATACATCTTTTTAAAATAGCTGAGTAATTTTTGTACTTTATTTTATTGTTTGTGTTTTTATTTTTATAATACGAAAACCTAAGTGCACGTTTAGTTTTACATGCTACACGTATACCTTTTGTTACCCATTTATTTCTTCTTGATTTAGAACTAACTTTTATTTTCTTAATGGGAAAACATAAGTTGAAAAACAACGTTAATAGATCATGAAAATTATCAAACGCTTTATTTACATCCATTTCGTTATACACCTCTGACCATTGTAAACTTTCTAAACATTCATTAAATTTCCTTACATTTTCCACACTGAAGTCTCGTTTATAAATAAAGTAATGTTTAAGTTTGGGTTTTTGCTTGGATATCGGAATTTCCACAGTTTGTGCCGTATTGTGGTCTGATAGGCCTAATTGGTGTATTTTACTAGTGGCGTTCGCTACATTACTGATAATTAAGTCCAAGCAGGCGTTCTGCCTTGTTGGTTCTGTAATGTGGGGAGTGTAGTTATAGTTCCTTAACAGATTCAAAAAATCGTTTCCAATTTTATTTTGTTTTAAAGTGTCTATATTGAAATCTCCTACAATGATAATATTTTTCTTGTATTTAGATTTTAACTTAAATAGCAGTTTATCAAATATATCAAGAAATATAAACGGGTCTGTCAGTTTATCGTTATTACTATAGGGTATTCTGTACAGACAAATAATAACACAATTGTGGGCTGGAATTTCTATGCCACAACATTCAAAATATTTCTCAGTCGACATTTCCTTTAAAAAGCTTAATTTTTTAAATTCTAAATTATCCCTACAAAGAATACATACACCTCCGCGTTTTTTATATTTTCTCGAATATGAATCGGCTAACACAAATTCAGGAAGTCGTAAATTTGTCTCATTTCCCTTCACAATAAAAGATTCCGAGAAACAAACAATGTCAACATCTTTATATGATTCAGAAAGTTCCATTAAAGTAACTATAAACAATTCTTGCTTAGAGAGAATACCTGCTATATTTTGATGGAATATCACTAATCTATTGTCCTCGAAAAAAATGAAATTTGTTTGTAATATCATTTGCAGTGTGTTTATCCGATGGCTTATTCTTATCAATAACAGGATAAAAATAGTCGAGTATAGTTTTCTTAACAATAGTTTGTTTGATATTGGTGCATTTATTTATAATAGGGAAGTAGTCAGTAATTTTACGGTTATAAGCTGTTTTTGTTTCAACAGAACTATTGTGCACCTGACAATTTTCCTTGTACAATTTATACACATTCTTTATATATCTGGTATTGTACTCGTCATAGTCGATTTCGGTATTTAATTTAATCGATATACATTCTATTAGTCCATGATTTTTACAGTGGTCAATAGTTAAGAATTTACAATTAGGATAATTACTCACAATCATTTGTAACTCATAATTCAACTTGTCAACATTTAAATAATTGTTGTATGGAACGCTCAGTAATATAATCTTATTATTTTTTAAAACAGACAGAAGCTTACATAGTTCAAAAATAATACTAAACGGATTTTTATCTTGCGTACCTATAGATAGGATTATTATGTCCTCTTTGGATAGTTCATAATGATTGCAACTACTCATGATTTGTCCTGATGTTGCATAGGGCTTAATAAAAGCATCGATATCATATGAATCGTTCCACGTTCCATATCTCAATTGAGTCATTTTTTCAGCTAGCCCTTTTATTTCTTTGCCTCCTAATACGTGTATCCTGCGTCGTTTAATAGTTTGACAGTCTTGTACCGTAGATTTATTTGGTTGTTCATTTTCCTCGTGGTATGCCATACTGCGATCTGTTTTATCTTTGAGTAATTTTTGTGGTGAATTTGCTTGAGAAAAAATGTCCTGCGAGAAATCAAATTTCGTTTGATTATAACTTTTCCTTTTATCGTTTACTGTCGAATTATTCTTTTTTCTATTACTCGATTCCGTGCATATAAGAGTCAATTTTTTAATTTTAAATTCATATTCCTCAATAGTATTTTTTAATGTAGAATTTTCTGCAAGAATATTACGTATCTCATTATCCGATATTTTTAATTTTTCTTTTAACAATTCATTTTCCTTTTTTAAGTCTTCCAATTTATTTATATCAGTAGAATGCACAAGTGGACAGCTTCTGTTCAGAACAGTAGATGCTTCTTGAGTATCTCCTTGAGGATCATCCACTTCGTCCGATAGAGAATCAAATGAGTTGGAAAGTTCTAGATTTATTTTATAGTTATTATTATTTCGTAAGGTAACATTTTCATGCGTCGTTTTAACTGATGACGAAGACTCTGCAGTTGGAGTAGAGGATTGTGTTACAGCTTTATTATTTTTCTTAGATTTATTTAGACATACAGCACACATCCAATTTTTTTTATTTTCTGTTGTCATTATCCGAAATCTACTGAAAGTAACATTTGTGCAATCCAAGTGGAATATTTTATGACATACTAAACATGATAAATACTGTCTATTTGAAATCACAGTAAAACACTTTGCACAGTCTTTCTTGCGCTCACTAGGAGTACTTGAATCTTTTGAATTGTTCATCATGATAATGTTAATTCGAGAAAAATTATACTTGGCTATACGTATAGTTTAGATTTCTTTGCCTTATCTCTATTTTGTTATTCTATGACCATTCGTACAAGATGTCAATGTCAAGTTCGCAAATTCAAATGTCAAATGTCATTAATGTCAGTTCTTGATATAAGGATGATTGATTGTTGTTGATTGTAGATTGGGAACGACGGTTTTAAAATGTAAACAAACTCTAATTGGTCAATATAATGATGAGATACCGTGCCAAATTTTCAAAAATATTCGGTTACTTAATCTCGTCGATTTTCTTTATCCAATTTACAGTGAAAGTGCAGTGTTATTGTGAAAAACTATGTGATCATACCTTGCGCCTGCACTTGGAGGTTAGGTTCTGCTATAGTCCATTCTCCTTTAGCACTTAGTTTTGTATTTATAGTTTATTAATATCGAGAGCTCAATTAGTACGTCTTTCTCATTTGAACTTTTTGACAGGTTTATTTTGGTGCATAGAGAGTTTAGATATTTTAAATATTCTTCACACGCCTGTAATCCTTGCCAGTAGGGCTCAATATTATAATAGCTTACTATCTTCCACTCATCTCGAACTAATTGCATGTCTGCTATCTTGTCAAAATAGATCATGTGAGCTGTATTTAATTTGGTAACATTAAATGAACAATGCGATGTTGTTAGTATGCTCATAAAAAATAACAAAGCGGTCACTAAAGATACAAAACTTCCTTTTGCTTTTGATCGCGTTCTGATACTATGCTTCTGTTCCGACTCAGGTGCTGAATGATCCATCCTGGTATCGTTGTTGACCGGTAGGGGCGATAACTTAACGATTGGGCGTTTAATGTAGCCATTTTTAGTTTTTAAAGTGACAACCCTCACTAAACCATCACTGCCTGGGTGTAGTTCTGTAACACGACCCATCGCCCATTTCCCAGGTGGTGGATTAGCGTCGTTGATTGTCACAATGTCGTTCATTTTTATGTTAGCTTGCTCTGTCTTCCACTTGCTCCTGGATGTCAGTTGACTGAGATATTCACTACGCCATCTTCGCCAAATGTCTTGGACTATTTTTTGGGTCAGATACCATCGTGTTCGCATATCTGATTCAGTTTCCAGCACATTTAGATTACTGCTAATGTTTATAAATGATGATGGCGTTAGGAAGTCTAAGTCCTCAGGATCCTCTGTCAAAGGACAAAGAGGCCTTGAGTTTAACACTGCTTCACACTGCGTTAAGATCGTGGAGAACTCTTCGTAAGTAAGTTTTTGGTCGCCGATGACCCTTTTCAGGTGATATTTTAAACTTTTTACAGCGGATTCCCAAAGACCCCCAGCTGAGGGCCAAGAAGGTGCGTTCGTATGGAACTCAAGTTACATTTCTGTGGTACTGGCTAATAACTGATTGTCCCTAAATAATTTTTGATAATGCTCGTACTGCTCTTCCAAAATCTTGCTCGATCCTACAAAGTTGGTGCCATTGTCTGTATACATATGGCGTGGACAGCCTCTCCTGGCTGCCATCCTCCGCAGTGCTGCGAGGAACGCCGATGATGATAAATCGGAAACTAGCTCCAGGTGAACTAGCTTAGTCGCCATACATATAAAAACGGCGACGTATCCCTTTGTGGTTTTTACACCACGACCCTTGTTGGCCTTGATCAAGAGATAACCAGTGAAATCACACCCCGTGTTATAAAAGGGGGTTAATGAGGTGGAGGGGTTGCATCGGGCCGAGGGTAGGTCGCCCATAAGTTGATGTTGCCTTGTAGGGTTATGCCTACGGCATGGAACGCAGTTACGCAACCTTTTCTTAACCACTCGATTCCCACCAATTATCCAGTACCGCTGTTGAATTGCTGCTGCTGTTACTCTGGCGCCGCCATGAAGGGTAAGTTCGTTATGGGTGTAGTCAATTATTAAATCTGATAGTCTGCTGTCTTTAGGTAGTATTATAGGGTGTTTTACATCCTCATTTAACAACGCATGCCGCAACCTCTCGCCTACTCTAAGGATACCATCTACATCAAGGTAAGGGTTTAGATTTAATATTTTGCTTGTAGACTTAACTTTGTTTTGCTTTTTTAAATTGCTGATATCTTCATGAAATGCTTGCTGTTGTACATGTTTGATTAATAATATATTTGCTTCTTTTAATTCTTGTATAGACAAATATGCTTGCTTATTTTGCTTAATATTTTTAAATCGTATAACCCATGCTAATACTCTTTTTATTTTACTATACGAACTAAACTTTTCTAGAAGGTCTTGTATGATGCTCTGCTCATTGTCCGATTTTAGGACCGTGTTGGTCAGTTTACATTTTTTCTCTTCTTGATCTGTAGTGTATTTTTTGATGTTGATATCTGATTCTTGATGTAGTGGTAACCATGATGGGGCCTGCCACCACAGGACATGATTGTGTAGCTGTGATGCATCCAATCCCCTGCTTGCGCAGTCGGCAGGGTTGTCCTCTGATTTAACGTATCGCCAGTTGGCTGATGGTACAACTGCTGTGATTTCAGTGACTCTATTCGCGACAAATGTCTGCCAGCGACTAGGGTCACCATTGAGCCAGCCCAACACCACCATGGAGTCTGCCCAGCAGTATATCTTGATATTAAAATCCTTTAAACACTTCTGAACTTTAGCTACAAGTTTTGTTAAAAGTAGCGCTCCACAGAGCTCAAGTCTGGGTAAAGATACGTTTTTATTAATTGGGACTAATTTTGTTTTTGCAGCTACTAAACTGATTGATACTTTGCCGAAATTGTTGGTTTTGCAGTATATCACGCAGGCGTAGGCTTTTGTAGACGCATCGCAGAAACCATGCAGCTCTATTTCTTCGCCTTGATGCGTGTTTAGCCATCTTTGTAACTTAAATGGTGTAATGGTGCTAATGTCTTCTGTTATTTTCACCCACTCCCTTTGAATACAATCCGGTAACGTGTCATCCCATCCTATATTCAAAAGCCAACTTTTTTGGAATAATAATTTCAACTTGGTGGTTAAAGGAGCAATCCAACCTAGCGGGTCAAAAAATTTTGAAATTGATGATAACAATGCTCGCTTAGTCATTGGTGATGACGTAGGTGTATCTACTTTTAACTGTAAAATAAAGGCATCTTCACATGCGCTCCAGCTGAGTCCTAATGTTTTGGCCGACTCGGGTTGTTTGAAGTCGAATCCCTGCTGATTGCTCTTGTCACACTCGACATCCTTCATCAATTCCATACAATTTGATCTCCACTTCCTTAGGTTAAATCCGCCTGATTTCAACAGGTTCACTAAGTCCTGCTGTAGCTTTTTACCATGCTCAATCGAGTGTGAGCCATAAATTACATCATCTGTGTAAAATGATCTCTCAAGGACAATGATTGCTTCAGTATCTTGAAAATTAAATTTTTCGTCGTGTGCGAGTTGACGCAAGGTCATCATGGCAAGAAAGGGTGCTGCTTTAGTGCCATATGTGACCGTGGCTAATTTATATGCTTGTAAGGGATCGTAGGGATTGTTTCTCTATACTATTTGTTGTAAATTTTGATCTGATTCGTTAAGCCAAATATATCTAAACATTTTCTCTAAATCTGCCGTAAAAGCAAATTTGAACTGTCTCCATTCAATGATAAGTCTCTGTAAATCTTGTTGTAAGTTGGGTCCTTGCTCCATGACATCATTAAGGCTGTAACCAGATGATGTCTTGGAAGAGGCGTTAAATACCACACGTAAAGCAGTCGTTGTGGACCCAGCTTTATGCACTCCATGATGAGGTAAGAAACATTGTGTAGTGTCGGCATTTCCCTGAACTGGCGTCATATGTCCGAGTGAAATATATTCATTTATAAACAACTTATATTGTTGCGCAAATTCCGTCTGATGATCAAATTTCCGCTCCAATTGTTTGAATTGAGCGATTGCTTTTCCTCGGGATTGACCTAATATTTGATCAAAATGTAATTTTAAAGGTAACCTAACCTCGTATTGACCGTTTGGATGCCTAATAGTGGTTGCTTTGTAAAAGTCAACACACTTCTGATCCTTTTCTGATAACGTCGGCTCCCCGTTGATGTCTTCAATCTCCCAAAATCTTCTCAACTCATCGACGTCATTAACGATGACGTTGCAATGTAAGGTGTTGTTCACCTTGCCGCTTAGTATCCACCCGAGGCGGGTTTGCTGAGCTATGGGTAGGGCGCCGCTTGGTTTGCAAACACCCTCTAACAAAATATCTGAGTACACTTCCGCACCTAACAAGAGGTCAATCGGACGTTGTACATAGTACTCAGGGTCAGCGAGCTGGATGTTGTCTAAATACGGGCTTGATATTTTGCTAAATGATGTGCTAGGTAAATATATAGTTAAAGTATTCATAATAAGTACGTCGACTTGAAAAGAGTAATCGCTGTGTAAAGACGAACAGTTGATGTTAAGCCCGCCCTTACAGCTGCTGGGTTTGTTACCGATTCCTGATATTATTTTGCCTTTAGCCCCTTGTCGAGGTATCCCTAACTGCTGAGCCGCATTCTCTGAAATTAGTGAGACCTGACTACCTTGATCAATTAGGGCTCGTAGGTATATATAGGTGCCGTCAACCCTTTGTACCCTTACAATAGCTGTTGCTAAAAGTATTTCAGAAATTTCGCCTTGGACCGACACGTGGGAACCTCGTGTAGGTATTGCTTGCCCGGCGGCCGGCGCGTTGTTTGATGTCGACGGTGTCTGATTGCTAGCAGTGGCGTAAGCCTCGTGTAGAATTGTATTGTGTCGCCCGTTGCAAGAACGACATCTTTTCTCGGAAATACAATCCTTACCACGATGGTCATAAAGACAATTATGGCAAATATTTAGTTTTGATATAGTGCGTTTTTTAATGAAAGGTGACATATCTAGGAACTTCTGACAACTAAATACGGCATGATCATTGCTGTTGCATACAGCACATTTATAATATTTTACTTGATAATTATTTGATGTATTACTTTTGGTTTGATCTGATAATGAAAACGTTTTATTTTGGCTGCTAGATGAATATGCTGCTCTATGGAAATTAGATTTTTGATGTTGAAAAATGGGCTTACTCGTACCCGATGTATTTGAATTATCAGACCTTCGACCAAAAGTCTCCATGCTTGTAAATTTACTTTCTAAAAATTCTAAGAAATCCTTAAGTATTGGTAATTCGCGCGGCTGTTTTACGGATTGCACATAGTCGTTATAACTGTCGGGATCTAATTTTTGTGCTAAAATGTGTACAATCAGTGGGTCCCACGACGTGATGTCAACCCCTAAGTTTTTAATCGCGTTTAAGGTCTCCAAAGTGACGTCATGGATACGTTTAATGTGGCTTACAGGGCAGAGACAATAAAATATTTGCATGCGATGTGAATATTAATTTACGATTGTTATACCTGTGGTTGAGGATATCCCAACACACGGGGTAGTTATCTGAACTGATTGATAAATGTTGTATCAGTCGCTTCGCCTCACCTCTATCCTTTGCTTTTAAAAACTGCATTTTTTGTGCGTTTGTAATATGGGGATTACTATGGATGCTTTCTGTGAATAAATCTTTAAACGAGGACCACTGCTGATAATTGCCGTTGAAAACTGGAATGTCCATTTTTGGGGTTACCTTTTCCCTATGTGACGCTGGCCAAAGCTTTTTATTAATAGCTGTTTTGACTTCGTTATATATTTGTTCGTAATGTGAGAATTTACTTTCATACTCCTGATTTGAACCCTCTAAATCGCTATCGAGTTCCCAATGTAAGGTATCGATAGCTGACCAACGAGATTGTAAATTTTTTAGAAGGTCTTCGAATTCCCACTTTTCTGATACCGAATCAATATTGATAGCCGATACAGTTCGTTGAAATGCTCGAAAATTGGAAGCCTGATTTCTTAACATGTCTTCTGTTTTGCTATTTGTACCCTTGGAGTCTGACGAGGACATTGAAGGTCCTGAAAACCCGAGAGGAGTCGCAGGTTTCAACAGGGGTGTTGATGGCCTGCTTTCCTGAGAAGGCTGATAATTTTGAATAACCGCGCGTATGTTGTCGTAGCGCTCCTTTACCGTTTCGAATTGATTAGTGGTGAAGTAGGGGTCAGACTTAATCCCAAGACTACACAAGTTGGCATGATTGTTCTGAAAGTCACGCCAATATGTATCTAAAATGTCCAACCTACGTTTGATGTAATCGACAGTCTTCCTATCAGACCCGTCTTTTTTAAAGTTGGTATAAATCTGCTCGATTGACAAAGCAAGTTGTTGCTGCGTCTGCAAAATGTTTTCCATGTTGGATATGATAGTGTATGATCGAAAATTGGAAAGATCTTACTTGTATTCTCGGAGTACGGTATACGCAGGAACCTGGCTGTTGCTGCTGGTACCTGACGCTGATGATGATACCCAATGATAGGCCACTCTTCAATGATAGTTTACTGGTGTGTTGATAGGTCACCGTTGATTTGATAGTCCACTGTTGTGTTGATAGTCTGATAAAGTTTTTGTGAAACACTCTTCGATAATTCCACTAAGATGCTGGTTCAAATTGTACCTCACAGTCACACGTGGAATAGTCACACGTCACTCGCGGAAATTACACGTCACACCACGAGGTCCAAAAAAAAGTTCGAAGGACCAGTATGTAGGGGCTAATGCTCACCCCTAACACACTATGATAATGATAAGAAGATAAAACACAAAAGTTTCACGTAACTGTATTTATTCACTGCCACAATGTTATTGATAATTGATGATAATACCGGGAACGGGAAATGATAGCTACCGGGAGCACGCGTGGTTAGTTGCTAGCCAAAACGTGTACTGCTGAGGTAAAGTACTAAACGCCGTGTGCAGCGTAAAGTGCTGACTATTCATTTTGTACGGTTGCACCGTACACTTGGAGTAAGCCTGTGAGGAGTGGACAAAAATATTATTTTTCTTGATAATAGACATCATACTGATATATATATACTGTCATATCACAAGAAAGGCATTAGATTTTAAAGTAGATGGAACGCGGAACAGAGGGAGACCTAAGAAACGATGGATCGATTGTGTCAAAGAGAGTATGAACAGGAAGGGAGTGACAAAGGCTATGGTGGATGACAAATCAAGGTGGAAAGAACTGACATACTGTGCCGACCCCACATAAAAAAGTGGGATAAGGTAAAGGAAGAAGAAGACATCATACTGATATCACGTTACTAAGAAAATTGTTTTTCTCCCTTATTCCAAAACAATAATAAAAACCGGCCAAGTGCGTGTCGGGCCACGCGCAGTGTAGGGTTCCGTAGTTACAAATGACAACTTTGAGTTTACACTGTTCACACTCGCACCTCATAGTTTAACGAGCAAAACATCTAACATAAAAATTATATGAAATTTTACATTTTCGAATACATTTTATAAGTTGGTTGCCTATAACTTTTTAGTTTGCACTTAATACTCAGCTCTGATAGTTTTCCTTTCAACTTCAGTATATATACTACTGCTGTAATTTTTTTCACGTATCCATATATAACTGTTTAGCAGATAGAGGGGGCGGGGGGACACTTACTTCTAACAAAAACCAATATTTCGGAAACAGATCCCTAAATCGAAATATGCTCAACCTTACAATATTTTTTAAAGACCTATTTATTTAACAATACCCAACACGATGGGTTTGTATAGAAAAAATAATAATACTCGCTCTTTACTTGTATGGCAGATACCCTAAAAAAATTATTTCTTAAGATTTTTTCTATCACTGTTTGCCATGATTAATATACATACTCGTACCAAATTACAGCTTTCTGGTACTTATAGTCTCTTCTGAGTAAAACCGCAGACGGACAGACAGACGTACAGACAGACAGACAGATAGACAGACATGGCGAAACTATAAGGGTTCCTAGTTTACTACGGAACCCTAAAAAGCGGCAACAAGAATGACGCCATTTGGATAAAAAATTAAAGCTCAAGTTTATAAATTAAAACTTTACCGATATTAGTTTCTGAGAATAACGTTTTCTTTCTCTTCAAAAGTTAGCAATTGATCGTCGACATTCCCTTAAAGAGGTGACTCAGACCGTCAATATGATCAAATTTTCCCGTGGGACCAGTTCTGGGAATTCGGTTTTTTTACTTTCTTTTTGTTATTGAAATTAATATGTTATCTATATTATCATGCTGATTAGGATAAACCTAGAGCCAGCGGCTTTTCTTCCCGCGCATACCGTAAACGCTGGTCAAGGAATTAGGCAAAAATTTAAGGAATCTCATTAATAGGCGATGCTTTCACCTTTACGCCCACTGCGATGGTAAATGTGGCCTTTGGATCTTATGACATTGGGCTCTATCAACCCTGCAATGGATAACCGTGATAGTATAATGATGGTGATCATCATCATCATTTCGTGTAGGTGACACGGTCAGTCGATCAGGCCCTGGTGTCAGAAAACAAAAAAAAAACCCTGGTGTCAGAGTTCTTCAGAACCGCTTTTCAGCCTCTGCGTGGTTCCTTTAACGACTACCAGATGGCAGCCGGGACCAACGGCTTAGCGTGCCTTACGAAGCACTTAAACTTAAATCTTTCTTACCATTTATGGTGATGATGATGTTATCTATTTACCCTGCAAGGATACTAGTGTTTTTGTTGTAAGTATCCCGTTATATGAACTTATTTATTTAGAAGTTAAACCACGTCGTAAGTTTATTTCAAAGCTGGCGCCGGCTTATCCAGATAATTTATCACAGCGCGATATTTCTCTCTGAATGGATAGCTGCAAGCCGTGGCCTTTACCTATAATGCAGTTTTATTTCAGTCACCGTCTTTAGGTTGTCCACTCGTGAAACGTCATACTTAAGTCTAAATGTCAAAAGTCTGTATAAGGTATCACTTGAGGCTCATACCAACAAAAGTGATTGTGACCGCGAAAGCTCAAAACATCGCATTACCTTGTTATACGAGTATTTCGAAGAGTACAGACAAAATTAAACAAAACCTGCTCGCAGCCGTCGGTGGTGCAAGCACAGCTCGTGATTGGTAATGCTTAAGATCCCTTCCTCTGATTTGATAAATATTCTAAAATTATAAATGTAAAGGTAACTCTCTTTTTTAGGGTTCAGTACCCTAAGGGTAAAAAACGGCACCCTATTTAAGAGACTGCGATGTCCGTCTGTCTTTCTGCCTGTCTGTCTGTGACCAGGCTGTATCACATGAGAAAGAATCTGTCTCTCTACTGTTAAAAACTTGGAGAGAAAAAATATATAATCTTCTTTGTTTTATATTATTACAAATTTCCTGTAAGATCGTTAGTTTCTTTGGTGCGGGCCCGGAAAGTAAAACTAACATCCCCAAATTGTGCCAAATTTGGGAAAAAGTTGACATGGTTTGACAAGCTATGACTCAATAACTATAAGTTATAGAGTATTAAAATTATACTCAAACGGTAGATAATTTAGTGTATTTTAAAAAAGTATGCTACAGAGATACCCAAAAAAGGCATCCCTAAGATAGTTTTTTCATAAAAAGTGAAAAAAGTCCCGTATTCGGGCCCCCAGGAGTAGCACAGGGTTAAGAAAGTTGCAAACTAAATGATATGGAAATAGACTTTTCTTAGTGGTCTCTACAATATATTAAAAAATTACCGTTACATGGGCTTTTGCAATGTTTGATGTCGATATTAACAGGTCTAAATGTTGTTTACATAATGGTACGGAACCCTTCGTGTGGGAGTCCGTCTCGCACTCGATTTCTTTCGTTACTTCTTCACCCTTCAACCCATTTACATGCCATTTGGTATGGAGACCGTTTGAAGTAAACATAGTTACACATAATTACACATGTTCCAAAAATAATAAATGTAAACTTAAAAATAAGTGCAACTAATTATAAATGTAAACTTCATCGTACTGGTGCAGACTCCACTCCTTAGCCAAATCTTTGAATGGCGGAACCGCGGAGTATACGTCCGTGGCTGGAACTTTACTTGACATAACATAGTAGCATCCATTTTTACCAAGATATACAGTTTCGGTAGGGGCTCAAATTTACTAGTTAGTGACTTTTAACATGTTGACCATGTTGATTATAAACTCGTGAGTCTTACTTGCAACTGAACTTGCAACGGACTTTACGTAATGTAGTTATTTTTTATCGTATAATCAATTTTCAGACTTTTTTCTATATGATGGTCGAAATACGAATTGTAATTCACTTAAACGCGCGCTTATTGTATAATTATTATTTTAAATACATGTTATACCTAACGATTACAGTAAACATTAGAAAGGTAGATTTTTGGAATCAAGATCAAGCGACAAAATCATCAAAAAACCGGCCAAGTGCGTGTCGGGCCACGCGCAGTATAGGGTTCCGTAGTTGCGAATGACAACTTTGAGTACACACTGTTTACACTCGCACCTCACAGTTTAACGACCAAAAACATCTAACAATAAAGATTGTATGAAATTTTACATTTTCCAGTACATTTTATAAGTTGGTTGCCTATAACTTTTTAGTTTGTACTTAGTACTTAGCTCTGATAGTTTTCCTTTCAACTTCAGTATATATACTACTGCTGTAATTTTTTTCACGTATCTATATATAACCGTTTAGGAGATAGAGGGGGGGACACGTACCTCTAACAAAAATTTGCACTTTAAAACCAAATATTTCGGAAACGGATCCCTAAATCGAAAAATGGTGTTCTCAACCTCACAATATTTTTCAAAGACCTTTTTAACGATACCCCACAAGATGGGTAAGTAGAGAAAAAAAAAATGACTCCCCCACTTTACTTGTATGGGAGCTACCCAAAAAAAAATTTTTTTTCAAGATTTTTTTCTACGACTTTTTTGCCATGATTAATATACATACTCATACCAAATTACAGCTTTCTAGTACCTATGGTCTCTGAGTAAAACCGCGGACGGACAGACAGACAGACAGACAGACAGACAGACAGACATGGCGAAACTATAAGGGTTCCTAGTTTACTACGGAACCCTAAAAAGCACTGCGACTCGCGAGTGAAGTTCTCGGGCCAAGGGCGCGCGCCATAGATATCAGAATATTTACTAAGTCTGTGGCGCGCGCGGGGCGGACGGCTTCCGGCCTGTCTGTGGCGCGGCCGCGGGCAGGGCCGGTCGATTGGTGCATGCTCTGCATATTTGTGGAAGCTGCCACGCAGATTCTAATGGAAATGTGATACTAAATAGCCAGTAACTGATGGAAATTGGGCCATTCTGAACAGGATCAAAGGTACCGGGTAAAATATTGTAGATTCAACATTGATTTAAATCAAATGATTGGTAACGAACGACAAGAAAATTTCATGTTTAGTTTGTTCATGGTCGGGAGCATTAATTTCCCCGTTCCATTCTACCAAGGTTAGGAAAGGAGCGGAATGAAAGAAATAAATTTCAATTATTATATTACATATATATTCAACGTGATACATCCAACATCGTGCCGGAGTAAGAATACTAATTCTAACGTTCTGAGACAGCTCCTCAGGAACCAGTGACAATACAATGAAATGCAACAAATATACGAACGTACTCATAACTTATATTTTGAGAAACCACGGAACATTACAATTTTGAGAAAAAATCTATTTGAATCAGTTCGACTTCATTATTTTTGGGACCAAGGAACCTACCGGAGACAGTATATTATTAAAGTATTGTTTTGAGGCTTTTCGAGGTAATAAGGGTACCGCGACTGGAGCCGCGGGCGAACGCTACTGCTATATTAGATCATGAAGTGGGTAAGCTTTCTCCACTGTTCCACATTTATATTAATTTTGAAATATCAATTAATTTTGATATGATACAGAATGATGAATAGAAATTGTAGTAAGTAACTTTATCAAACCCTTCAGCAGCAGGGCCCGCGCCGCGCAGTTGCTAGGCGCGGACTGTTGCCATGAAGATTGGAAAATTGGAAGTACACATGGCGACCCAGTACAGGTTCAGTCTAAGTGTAACCTTCCACTGATTGTTCGTGATCCTCGTGACCGCATAATTGTCCAATACAGTAATTTTTTAAATTAGATATTTTTCATTTATCTTTCTAAACGCAAAACTTTAACATTAATTTCCTTTTCTTTTTATCTAATTGAAAAGAAAAAAGTTGCGAAATTCAACAACGGCTGATTGATGACTGTTTCTTTTTCAATCTGTATGCTGGCTATACACCTCAGCTATAAACAATGGGCTTTTTATTTTTCCTCACATTTGACGTCACGGAAATATTATTACCTATGAAAAACACGAAACACAATAAAAATTAAAAATAGTAAAGTCTCGACTTCCTCAACAGCACAATTTACTAAAAATAAAAACGAAAAGAACATAAGCAAAACAAAAATGACATTGACAAATTGTTACTTCACCACTTGACATTATACTGCGCGGAGGACATTCAACCACATACAGTGCAGTGAAACAGCAGCTACTGATAGAGATTGTCATGAGCGGAGGTAATTACCCACAGATTGACGAGCTCCGTGGCGCAGCGGTCAACACGCCTGCCTGCGACACGGATGGTCCCGGGTTCGATCCCCGGTCAGGTCAAGATGGAAAATGATCTTTTTCAGATTGACCTGGGTCTTGGATGTTTATCTATATAAGTATCTATTATAAATAGTATCGTTGAGTTTGTATCCCATAACACAAGTCTCGAACTTACTTTGGGGCTAGCTCAATCTGTGTGATTTGTCAAAATAAAAAAATAAAAAAAACAGAACTGTAACTCAAGCACCCATGTGGGCAAACCAACAAATATGTAAAGGCAACGCAATCTATTCTATACATAGCTATAATAAAACAGTAAAAATATTTTGTCTGTACATTTAGTATTTTTGACTGAAATGGATAGAAGGACACTTAAAAAGAATAACAGAAAGCAAAAAAAAACATTTTTAGAATTTCTTGTCTGTCTGTTTGTCTGTCTTTATGTATAATCACGTTTATCTCCGGAAATATTGGACGTATTCGAATGAAACTTTATTTGCTATATAGCTATTAAGCTGGGGCAACATGTGACGTAGAAATGATTTTGAAAAATAGAACTCCTGATGCAGCATCATAATGGTCCTGCTGAACTATAAGAAATAAAAAAGTGTAGCCTTAGCAAAATTTGTTGAGCCTGATAAGCATTTTTGTTGAGGTATAAAAAATCTGAGATTTGGAACACCTCATGCAGAACCATAATAGTCCAGGTAAACTATAAGAAATATATAAATGATGACGCCTTAGCAAAAGTTATTCAACTTAATGAGCATTTTTTGTTGAGATTTAGAACATCTGATACACTACCATGTTAAATTTTATATCGAAAATTTTACAGAGTCACACTCTTCTCTGGGATAGAGTGCATAGAGTACGAATAGCTCATATAACTGGTGACCGCCCACTGGAGCGGTCCACTTTTTGGCAACGTAGTTTTCAGCCCATTCGGCAAAACACGAGAGTTTGCTGTCGCTCCAAGCCTTGAACCCACAGGCAACACCTAAAACCGAGGTCCATCCTTCCCAAAGGCCCTTTGGAGATGAGCGATAGGTTGAAGGCGCTCTGCCCATACCTCAAAGTCTGGTGAAATAGCGCAAACTCACTTGGAGCTAGTTATATAGTCTTCTTCTTATCGTATCAGTGGCTTAAAAAGTCTAAAAGAATCCTATATTTTATCCCTCCAGTATTTACCATCAGCCAATCCAATGCCATACAATTTTATAACGGTAACCTATCACAAACAAGAATTTTTTCTCTTCGAATTTTACTTGTTCGAAAACGGTACGACGACGTTTTAAATGCCAAATGGCTTCTTTGCCATATTTTCTCCTTTTATAACTTTGATAATCATATTTTTCGTCTTTTAGACAAACTGTCGACCGAAAATGGAATCATGTAATTTTAATTTGATAAATGATTTGGTAAAAATAATTTCATTTTCTAGAAGTATTAAAGATAGAAGTTACTTTTTCCATATTATTATTTACCTACACAGATTTTCAATAACTAATTAACTACAGTCGACAAATCGAGATTAGTAGTAAAGTAAATTCGTTTGGAGTGTAGCAAAGTTTTGGGACTTACTTGAAATTTTGAGGTCTGCATAAGGCCTATTTTTTACTGTCGTAATCGTAATGGTTAAAAATTCTTATAATAAGCCACTTTTGCTCTTTGACTCATGGTTTTACGAAAACTCGTCTTTGAAGGTTAGGAATATGGTGTTACAAAGGAACTGGCTAACGAAAACTAGGGGTAGGTTGCGAGGAGCGAAGCGAGCTTGCCGCGGCAGCGGCCGCCGAAGCGCTAGAAACGAAATTGCCGCGTTATTCTGAAGTGTTTTGTAGCCAAACCAAGCACCGTAGAGAAAAATTGTAAAGAAAAAAAAGATGATTTTTATGTTTTTTAAATAGACTATTACTAGACGATTAAATAGGTGAGGTTTGTTAAGTTTTCTTTGAAAATAATACACCTACCTTTATGTCTAATGATTAAAATAGAAATATTTTATTCAATCTTTATTTCAAATTAAGGATGAAACATCAATTAATATCCACAACATGTTTCGTCAATGTTCTTACAGAAAAATAATCCGCAACAGGCCTCGTCAAAAACTTAACTTACACATAAATTATATTCAATTAATTATTTTGACCATGCAAAATAAATTCAAATAATACATTTGTTAACACTACTAGCTGCAGTATACAGAATAAAATATAACAGCCTTTTAATTAAATTAATTTTGATATTTCTTATAAGATATTTAAATCTATTATTTAATTAATGTGGTGGTGGATGCCATAGTGCTTACTCTAATAGATTTCATTTATTTATCATTTAAAATGTTGTCTTTTAATAATATGGAAATAATGTTTTTGGTAAATAAAACATACAGCAATAGTGTCTGCGGATAAACGTTGGGTTGCAATACAAAACATATAGCTTTCAAAAAAATAACTATCAATAATCGGAATGTCAACAATATAGCAATTGTATTTTCGGTAAAAAGAAACTATAGAAAATAAAAAAATTACGATATGATTTCGGTATTTTAAAATTCGTACAAAACCTATTTTTGTTTATGATAGGTAACCTTTTATAACACTGCTACAAGTATTTTCTAATGTATGTTTAGTTTGTATCAAGGTATATTAATACGCCGGAGTCATAAAGTCCACGCGAACGAAGTCACGGGCATCAACTAGTATATAATAATTATTGAGAACGCAGACGATAGCACCATATCGAAAAGATGTTTTTCAAGTGCAAGGGCTAAGAAACTGGAACTATAAGATCTAAGGGAGGCAATGGTGGATGGACCGCACTAATCTCACGCACAGCAAGCAGTCTCCTATTGGGGTGATGGCAACCTTGTAAATAAATAAGTAAATACATACGGATAAATCACACAGATTGAGCTAGCCCCAAAGTAAGTCCGAGACTTGTATTATGGGATACTAACACAACGATACTATTTTTTATAATAGATACTAATATAGATAAACATCCAAGACCCAGGTCAATCTGGAAAAATTCATCTTCCATCTTGACCTGACTGGGGATCGAACCCGGGACCATCCGTGTCGCAGGCAGGTAGGCGTGTTGACCGCTGCGCCACGGAGCTCGTAAGTTAGTTGGAAGATTTATCGCTTCGAAGACCCAGGCATGTCTGTTTACTACAAAAAAGAGTCGGTTCAAGTTGGTTCCCATTTTTCGAAATGTATCTGTTTCCGTCACGAATCATCTCGAATTCCTTAGTATTAAACTTTCTTCCAACTTAACTTCGGCAACTATATTGAGTCCAGGGCTAAGACCGCTTTAAAAAAATTTGGCATCCTCTCCAGGATCCAACGGTATTTTACTGCAGGCCAGCTGATGAGCCTTTACACTGCTCCAGCGTGGAATGGATCCACCCGTTATCAGCTTAAAGCCATGGTTAGCCATCCACAGACGTATCAGAACACTCGTTGATGATGAGCTCCTTACGGCAGAACGGCTTCAAAGCCTCGAACACCGACGATTAGTAGCAAGTCTGTGTGTCTTTTACAGGGTAAATTTCCGGGAGTGTACACAGCTACTGCACGTTCTAATTCCCCAGCACTATTCCATGTTCGGACAATACGGCGAGGGCAGGGATTCCATCCATGGTCGATATCCTTGATCATCGCATCTCTAGATTCGTCTCCGCCCCCATTATGCGAACCGCAAAGGAATGGAATTTCCTCCCCGCGTCACTCTATAGGCATATTAATAAGCATAATTTGAGTTTGCGTGTACCACCCTAGACCTCAGTGTTGCTTCCCATCAGGCAAGACAAAGGACAAAGGCACACAAATTATTCATAAAAAAATATTATAACTTACGGGATAGACGGAGCCTTTGGTCTTATGGCCTCGCTAACTTGTGACCCTAAGGCCAAATTAAGCATTATGGTGGTCACGTCGGTGAAAAAGGTAACCCAAACAGTGACGGGATGGTATCTGCAACAGATATTGACATGATTTCTTAGATGTTTTTCCTTCGATCAGCTTTAATATCTGCATGGGAAGAGAAGCAGCTGGGCACGGAGCCATCCGTCCCGGCCCCGCCGCCTACGCCCACACTCTGAGAGACAGGGCCTCTTGCATTCTCCTTGAGAGGCCGGAAGACTCGTGAGGCGCGCCCTTGGCTGAGAGCCACTCGCGTCCAAATTTTGTTGAAATGTCGCTTTTTCACACAAAACAAACAGTCTTACTTAACAAGATTCCAAAAAACTACCTTTCTAATTATTCACGTACCTACCTACGTGCACACAGTTATTTATAGTTATACGAATTTAAATTTATTGATCAATATTGGCAAAACGCTGTTGGTTATTTTCGAAAAAAAGATGAAATCAGCCGACAATATGTACAGTTTCCTGTTGTACAATATGTACCCTCCTGTTCAAAGGCCATCATCGCTCTGTTAACAACTGTGATTTTGCAGATGAGGCGACGACGGCGACAACCAGTATGCTGCTCGCTGTGTTGTTGGGGAGCGCGTGGATGGTCCTTTTGGGGTCAGTTGGGTCGCTGAGCGCGTCCCAAGTCCCAACTGCACACAGCGTCAATATTAAAAATGATAATTTATAAATAAAAACTTTATCGTAATTATTAATATATTTGAGATTCTACTAACTATAAGTTAGTTATTTCAGATTCTACTTACGTAAAAGTTAAACTTTAATAACGATAATTGTCTGTAGTATCTTTTGTCCATATCCATGTCCAGGCCGGCGTGATGACCGCTGCGCCACGGAGCACGTCGTTTCACTAGAACGCGGAGGTGTTTCAGCATGTTAGGCCGTTCGTCTCGGATGATTGACTACATTTTCCCTCTTCCTTTAGTCACGGAAGCATCTCTCACTAGGTCAATCACTAATACTCACTAAGAAAAGAACCGTGAGGGATAAACTGCTAGTGATGTAATTGTAATTGCGGGTCGTCGCGCCGGCAGACGGCCTCGCTCCGGCCGGCGGCCGGCTAGGGCAGCGCGAGGCGGGGGCCGGCAGGTGGCTACTTTCCACAGACATACCAACTTGTAGCTATTTCCGTAAATATTAAACTTGGACTACCTAAGCTTGACGCGCTTACCACTCGAAGTCGCTCAAAATGCATGCAAAAGTATCATAATGCATGTATTTACAAAATACTAGCAAAATGCAAAAAATATACAAAAGGAAATCGCAGGCGGTACTCGGTACGACGTAGGTGGGCTGCAAAAACTTTACCACGTCATAATGCAAATCAATATGTTATCACAATAGCGGACCCCGAGCTTCATGGTACCCCAGTACGGATGCATGTGTTAAGTTATTTATATATTATTATAACAAAAATACCCAGTTTGGTCATTTTATTTTCTTATCTGTCGCAGGGTAAATACTTCTTGTAAGAATGATTTGGCAAAAATGCTTGTTACATTTTTAAACTTTATTTTTTATTAATATAATATCAAATGAAATTAAATTTCCACTTTAAAAAAAAAGAGTAATTTTTTCAACAAATCAAAACGAGAATGCTTTAATCTTTTCTTATATCTATATCTATATCTATATCTATATCTATATCTATATCTATATCTATATCTATATCTATATCTATATCTATATCTATATCTATATCTATATCTATATCTATATCTATATCTATATCTATATCTATATCTATATCTATATCTATATCTATATCTATATCTATATCGATATCTATATCTATATCTATATCTATATCTATATCTATATCTATATCTATATCTATATCTATATCTATATCTATATCTATATCTATATCTATATCTATATCTATATCTATATCTATATCTATATCTATATCTATATCTATATCTATATCTATATCTATATCTATATCTATATCTATATCTATATCTATATCTATATCTATATCTATATCTATATCTATATCTATATCTATATCTATATCTATATCTATATCTATATCTATATCTATATCTATATCTATATCTATATCTATATCTATATCTATATCTATATCTATATCTATATCTATATCTATATCTATATCTATATCTATATCTATATCTATATCTATATCTATATCTATATCTATATCTATATCTATATCTATATCTATATCTAAATCTATATCTTCCTCTATCTCTATATAAAACAAACACGGGTTTGTTACAACACTTATAACTCGAGATCTGCTGAACCAATTTTCATGATTATTGATTCGTTGATGGCTCTGGTAGTGCAGAGAGGGTCGTGCTCCTGCAGTGGAGACTAGAAAGACCTGATGATGATGATGATGATGATTGATTCGTTGGATTTGTCTCCGTCCCGAATAGCAGAATACATCTTAAAAACAATGAAAACTCGATATGTGTAATGAATACTTAATCATAAATAATAATAATAAAGCGGTACGAAGTTTGCCGGGTCAGCTAGTAGGTAGGTATATATTTTTATCGCGCTGTTTATTTTTTTTTTGTTGTATGTGATGATACAGTTTTCGTGAAATAAACGTTTTATCTACCTATCTCTCTATCCTACAAGAGTAAGCATTTATATTAGTTACATGCGGTCTTATTTGTGCTTTGTACAACTAAAGCAAGGTACTATTTTCGAAGAAGCCGCTTCACAGGCCGGATAATTTTTGTATGAAAATATTGCCCGTTTAACGCAGTCGCCTGTTCAAAAAACCGGCCAAGTGCGTGTCGGGCCACGCGCAGTGTAGGGTTCCGTAGTTGCGAACGACAACTACAAATCACACAAATTGAGTTAGCCCCAAAGTAAGTTCGAGACTTATGTTATGGGATACTAACTCAACGATACTTTATTTTATAATAGATACTTATATAGATAAACATCCAGGTCAATCTGAAAAATATCATTTTCCATCTTGACCTGACCGGGAATCGAACCCGGGACCATTCGTGTCGCAGGCAGGCGTGTTAACCGCTGCGCCACGGAGCTTACCTCTAACAAAAATTTGCACTTCAAAACTAAATATTTCCGAAACGGATCCCTAAATCCAAAAATGGTGTTCTCAATCTCACAATATTTTTTAAAGACCCATTTAACAATACCCAACAAGATGGTGTGTATAGACAAAAAGTATTACTCCCTCTTTACTTGTATGGAGCTACCCTAAATAATTTTTTTTCAAGATGTTTTTCTACCACTTTTTTGGCATGATTAATATATATACTCATACCAAATTATAGCTTTCTAGTACTTACAGTCTTTGAGTAAAACCGCGGACGGACAGACAGACCGACATGGTAGTTTACTACGGAACCCTAAAAAAGCGCCCCAGCTGTCGCTGGCTGAAGGGTCGCGTGCGCGCGGTGGGGCGACTGGCCGTGCGCCGTACCTACTTATAGTTACGTCACCGCACGGCCGGCTACTAATCGGCGCGCGCCCGCACCATCGCCGTGCTCCTCACAGAGACACCGGTCTGCTCGCGTTGTACTGCGTCGGACCCTGCCCTGCTCCCGAGCAGGCAAGATGCGGCTGCGTCCGGGCGCCGCGACGGCGGTGTTCGCACTGCTTCTTCCCTGTCTGTGTGAGTCCGTAGTAGTAAGAAATTGATGACTATGATTATATAGACTTTTTCACTTTCAGCTAAAAGATCGACCGCGTAAATATAACGATATATAAAGTAGCTTTGCTTTAAGTTGTCGCATTTTTTTTTTAATTTCGTTTGTATTTCGTGTTGTAAGTGATGGATGACTGACACTGATGTCAGATTTTTCAAGCTGCCTAAAGGTATCTGACATAGTTTAACGACTGCCATCAAAGATGACAGCCGGTCTGCGCGCTACGCGGAAAGAGAAGCAGCTTCTCCATTTTACGTTTTTCCTCTTCTCCCAGGCCACGGAGCATCCTCCATGTCCCAGACCAATGTGTCAATCAATCATAAAAGAGATGGATGTTTGAATCAATATTACATACATACTATCACGTCTTTATCCCTTGCGGGGTAGACAGAGCCCAAGGTCATAAAACCTACAGGCCACGTTTAGCATCGTAGTGGGCGTAAAGGTGGAAAACGGAATCCAAATAGTGATGGGTTGCTAGCCGCGTCGCCTATCAATGTGATTTCTAAGATTTTCGCCCAATCTCTTGACCGGCTTTTACGGTCTGCGCGGGAAGAAAAGCAGCTGGTATATTCTATGTTTTATTCTTTTCTCCCAAACCAGCATGAAAGAGATCAATTTTGTACTATGTTATATTTTATAGGTGACTCTGAACAACTTAGCGATATTTTAAGGGGTTTATTATATAAAATACATTGATGCCCTAAGCTCTCTTACCAAAAACATAAAAGAAGAGTCTAAAATTACAAAAGTTCTACCTTATTAGTCAAAACTGCACTTCAAATATTATTCAAAGACCAACTGCGATCTCACAATAGTTGTAGTAGATGGTCTTGTGCTTATGCCCTGAGAGTAAGCAGACTGTATGGTTGATTTATAGGGACTACTCCAAAGCAAATGCAGCAGAGTACTTTCACACGTCTATTCGGTACCTGGTGTAAAAAAGAGAAGGAAATACATTGGCATTGTATTCAGCCCGTCAATTCGAACAACTTTAGAAAAACAGTTTTTTAGAAAAAAAATAAACATAGGCCCATATCTATTAGTATTAGATTTTTTAAAAAAAGAATTGTGCTTCTAGAAGCAGTTTTCAGCAAGAAAATAGAGGAATAAATTTGTATGGAAAACATACTGAAATAACATTATTTTTAACATAAAAGTAAAACCGACTTCAACCCTATACGTATATGGGTGTGGTAGTTCAATCAAAATATAGGAACAACGTCGTAATCAACTTGATTCGAGAAAGAATTAAACAGAAATAAAAGTAAACCAAACGGCATACTTGTACAATTTTTAGGGTTCCGTAGTAAACTAGGAACCCTTATAGTTTCGCCATGTCTGTCTGTCTGTCTGTCTGTCTGTCTGTCTGTCCGTCCGCGGTTTTACTCAGAGACCATAAGTACTAGAAAGCTGTAATTTGGTATGAGTATGTATATTAATCATGGCAAAAAAGTCGTAGAAAAAAATCTTGAAAAAAATTTTTTTTTTGTGTAGCTCCCATACAAGTAAAGTGGGGGAGTCATTTTTTTTTCTCTACTTACCCATCTTGTGGGGTATCGTTAAAAAGGTCTTTGAAAAATATTGTGAGGATGAGAACACCATTTTTCGATTTAGGGATCCGTTTCCGAAATATTTGGTTTTAAAGTGCAAATTTTTGTTAGAGGTACGTGTCCCCCCCCCTCTATCTCCTAAACGGTTATATATAGATACGTGAAAAAAATTACAGCAGTAGTATATATACTGAAGTTGAAAGGAAAACTATCAGAGCTAAGTACTAAGTACAAACTAAAAAGTTATAGTAACCAACTTATAAAATGTACTGGAAAATGTAAAATTTCATACAATCTTTATTGTTAGATGTTTTTGGTCGTTAAACTGTGAGGTGCGAGTGTAAACAGTGTGTACTCAAAGTTGTCATTCGCAACTACGGAACCCTATACTGCGCGTGGCCCGACACGCACTTGGCCGGTTTTTTTTGGTTTTTGTTGATTTTTCCTAAAAGCACTGAATACTTTTCGATAAAAATATTATAGAACCACTTTTGAAATTCAGTCAAAACAGGGAAGAAACCTTTTCATCAATTTGTCGTGATTTGCAGGAATAAAATACAAAATAAGTTTGAACCGAACGGCATCCTTTAACAATTTTTTTGTTCTTTGTTTATATTTTCAACAAAACCGGCCAAGTGCGTGTCGGGCCACGCGCTGTGTAGGGTTCCGTAGTTGCGAATGACTACTTTGAGTTCACACTGTTCACACTCACACCTCATAGTTTAACGACCAAAAACATCTAACAATGAAAATTGTATGAAATTTTACATTTTCGAATACATTTTATAAGTACATTAATTATTTAATTGGATATAACGGTAAAAACAAAGAACGAAACTAAGATTATAAACTATAACTAGTCTTAAAAAAAAGAAAATTAACCTACAAAAAAAAGAAAAATAAATAAATAAACATTAAGTTAAATAAAAAATAGAAGCCAAATCGCTGCAGTCAGCGGGCAGGGTGCCCAAAAGGCTGGCGGCATTTCCTCGTTGGATTGCCAAACTTAGTCTTTGGCCAAAATGCGCGCCTGCCCTTTGGTCACCGGAAACGTCGATTAGGCGTGCGGAGATCTCTTTGAAAATCTGTCGTGCAAGTTATAAGTTGGTTGTCTATATATATATACAACCTTTTAGCAGATAGAGGGGGGGGGGGGGGGGGGGGGAGACACTTACCTCTAACAAAAATTTGCAATCACATATTTCAGAAACGAATCCCTAAATTGAAAAATGGTGTTCTACACACGATGGGTTTGTATAGAAAAAAAATATTACTCCCTCTTAACTTGTATGAGAGCTACATTAAAAAAAAAATTTTTTCAAGATTTTTGCCTACCACTTTTTTGGCAAGATCAATATACATACCCATACCAAGTACAGCTTTCTAGGACCTATAGTCTCTGAGTAAAACCGCAGACGGACAGACAGACAGACATGGCGAAACTATAAGGGTTCCTAGTTTACTACGGAACCCTAAAAATGGCTTGATACACTGCGACAAAAATTTAATGGGACCATCTCTGGATTATTACCTATCAAACAAAAAAGAATCACTAAAATCGATCCATAAGTAGTAATCACGTAACACAAAGTTTAACCAAACGGCATCCTTTTCCAATTTTTTGGAATTTTGTTTTTTTTTTTTCAAAAAGTGCTCAATACATTGCGACAAAAATTTGATGGGACCACCTTTGAAACATTACCTATCGAACAAAAAAGAATCACTAAAATTGATCCATAACTGACTGAGTAATCGCGTAACATACATAAAAAAACATACAGACGAATTGAGAACGTCCTTCTTTTTTTTAAGTCAGTTAATAATACTGCTAGGATACGCCCTTAACGACTGCCATCAATGATGACAGCCGGGACCAACGGCTTAACGTGCCTTTCGAAGCACGGAGGAGCTCGAGATAATTTTATGCCACTTGCATCCAAGTGGGGACTGCACCTGGGGTTGCTTAATATGCGTAAGCGCTAGTAATGCTCACGCCCACTAGGCCATCGAGCTCCTCACCAAATAAAGTGTAAAATATCTTACTTATTATGGTATGTAATGTACCGAGATAAAAAAATATAAATAAAAAATATTGTATCTCCTATAAAATACGCCAATTTAATTCAAAAACAGAAACATCAAAAACAGAGCTGCGTTTTCTTGCGTATGTATACGCATACAAATTCTGCCATGTTGTACATAATCTGTAGAACCTGTAGAATACTGTTTTGGGTAGCTCCCATACAAGTAAAGTGGGGGAGTAATTTTTTTTCTCTATTTACGCATCGTGTAGGGTATCGTTAAAAAGATCTTTGAAAAATATTGTGAGGTTGAGAACACCATTTTTCGATTTAGGGATCCGTTTCCGAAATATTTCGTTTTAAAGTGCAAAATTTTGTTAGAGGTACGTGTCTCCCCCCCTCTATCTGCTAAAAGTTATATATGGATACGTGAAAAAAATTACAGCAGTAGTATATATACTGAAGTTGAAAGGAAGACTATCAGAGCTGGGTACTAAGTGCAAACTAAAAAGTTATAGGCAACCAACTTATAAAATGTACTGGAAAATGTAAAATTTCATACAATCTTCATTGTTAGATGTTTTTGGTCGTTAAACTGTGAGGTGCCAGTGTAAACAGTGTGAACTCAAAGTTGTCATTCGCAACTACGGAACCCTACACTGTGCGTGGCCCGACACGCACTTGGCCGCTTTTATTTTCTGTAAGCAATACCAACCAAAATTTAAACGAATTTAAGGGTGAAACAAACTGGTTATAAAAATGATAATTCCACATGAACGAAGCCTCGGGCACATTTTACTTTCTTAAAAAAAACTTCATGGTTTGATGAGCATTATAATTTATTATATGGTTTGCTGTTTTTGTATGTCGTTATAAATAAGTTAACTTTCGTTTTTAGGGTTCCGTTCAAAAATTGAAAAACGGAACCCTTATAGGATCACTCGTGCTTCTGTCTGTCCGTCCGTCCGTCAGTCACAGCCGATTTTCTCCGAATCTACTGAACCAAATTAGGTGAAATTTAGTAAAATGGTGTAATCCTATGACCCAAACACGGATGTGCAAAGTAAATAAAGATTTTTTTGAAATAAGGGTCATTTTAGGGGCCCAATTGCAAAATTAAAAAAAAAGTTTTGCAAAACTTACTGTGTCATATTTCAAATTAAAGGGCTGATTATGAGGATCTCAAAAATATTTTTTTTTGTCCGGGTTAAATTAATACTTTTAATTTTATTTACGCAAGAAAGAACAAGAACTTGACCATTCATTGATCATTCGTTTAATTTATTATTACTTTTGGCAATCTATGTTGTTAATTTCTTTAATAGTACATTACTGCAGCGGTCGGCAATAGAGGCATTGATGGACGAACGTGTGAATGTAGACCGAGGCGGAGTCGAGGCACACATACGTAAGTCCATCAATGCCTGATTGCGGCCAAGGCTTGTACAGTACTTTTCTCAAACATTGCGCGGAAATTTCAAAAACTTAGTATATAGACAAACAGACATACATATTATCACGTGTTTACCCTTACAGGTGAGACGGACCCCAAAAGCCACGTTTATTTTATATATTAGTGGGCTTTTATGTAGAAAATGTAATTAAAATAGTGTTGGGCTGCTAGCCGCATCAACTATTGACATATTCTTCTCCTTAGGTTTTCGCCCCCTCCCACGGCCTGCTTTTACACACTGTACGGGAAGAGATGCAGCTAGTATATCCTATGATTTTTCTTTTATCGCAAGGTTTTCAAAAAATGTTCATAAACAACAATATGTAGAAAATATCGCGCCAAAATCTTGTATTTCTTTTTTACTTAATAGCCAGTTCGAATTTGAAATTCAAATTTGTAACCTCCGTAGTTGAATTATTTCGCAGCAAACTCGTCGTTCCATTTTTAAATAACTCGACAGACATGAGTTTTCATAGTAACTTTGCCGGCCGCTAAAACACGACAGATATGGATTTTCATACATACTTTGCTGGCGTGTATTGGCCAGTACAGCAATATCGATTTATCCCTAACAAGGTTGTCAAAATAATGTGAGCATTTCCAAGCATATTTAAGAAAAATGTTTTAAAATCTCTTTGTAATATAAAAAAATATTTGTGTTAGGTGAAGCTGCTAAAGAAGCTAGGTGGAATGCTACAATATATCAGGTGAATGCTACTCAAACTCAACAGTTAAATGAAACAGATGTTGAGGTTAATACTACAGAAACTATGGGAAACGAAACCACTGAGTCCACCGAGATGGCAGAGCAGGCGCTGCAGAATGTAGTGCGATGGGTGCGGCGCGTGCTGCATGGCGGAGACTACAGGTACCCCGGCAGTGACGTCGGGCTTGAGGGCAGCGACGCGGACTATCTGCTCAACGAGGAGCGGACCTTCAGAGGCAACACATACCGCGATTTGGAAGACAACAGAATCAGAGGATTCACAGTTTTGAGAAATAAAGACTTTGGCAACACGAAGATCGCTTCTGAGACAACTGATGAAGGTCTAGCGGCTGATACCAGAGACAGAGTATTTACGCCGGAAACGAGGGATAGAGGGTTTATAGTCAATACGAGAAACAGTGGTTATGCTCCTGAATCTAGGGATAGGGGGTTAACTCGTACACCCGATATGCGAAACACACAGTTTGCACCTGAACCGAAAGACTTTACTCGTTCACCCGACATAAGAAATACAGAGTTTGTACCAGAAACAAAGAACAGAGGGTTTATATCCGACACTTTAAATACAGAGTTTGCACCTGAAACGATGAACAGTGGTTTTACTCGTTCTCCTGACATGAGAAACACACAGGCGTCTGAAACGAGAGACAGAGGTTTTGCACCCGATACGGGAAACAGAGAGTTTGCACCTGCAACTAGCGACAGCGGGTTTACGCGTGATGCAGAGAACAGAGGTTTTGCGCCTGCGACTAGAGATAGGGATGCCATAAAGAACATAGTATCAGGAGCTGAACAAGGTTTTGAAACGGTTCAGAAGCAACCGTACGCTTACAATTTTAGGGGTAATGAGGGAATAAACGGTAATGGGCAGACATTAACAGGAACAGTCATGACAGATTTCGGAGCACGTGACACCAGAGATTTCGACTTATCCCGAGGAGTCGCAGGTCGGAGGTTCGGACAGAACCAATCCATGAGCAGCGCCGGCCAGCGCTGGCTCCGCATCCTGGCAGGTATTACTCTTTCCACTATACAAATTACAAGTATAAATCTTTTATTAACACAATAAAAGGACTATCAGCTCTCAACCATTCACTTCAAATTTTTACTGAACTTTGTGTTAATACTGAAATGGTGCTTTTTTTGGAGCCATATTAGTAACTTACACAGTCAAGGTTTTGTATGATTTAATTAAATCACTTGCTCAAATAAAGTTCTATCTACACAGACAACATAACCCATGAGTTCTATCTACATAGAGCATGAGGTACCCATAAGACTACTGTTTTATACTAGGTATACGACTGTCAATATTGTTATTCTTTTAAAATGTAAGCTACATTCTTAATGTTGCTATATTGCAGAGTTCCTGAAGGCGTCGCCGGAGGGCCGGGAGCTGCTGCGCGAGCAGGCCGGCCAGCTACTGGGTGCGTGGCTTCTTATTATAGTGTCAACACTGTTGACGAAGAAATATTTACAACTGCTAGTTATAATAATTGAAGCCTGTTTACAAACTAGTGAGGTACAGGGTGTCTCATGGAGTTCAGTCAGTGGAAATCACTATCAAATTCGGTGAGGTGCCTATCTCAGACGTTCTAATCTGTTCCTCAGAGGGGGTGGACTTGGCGGCGGGCGAGCTGCCTCGGCCGGTGCTGCTGCTCCCGGTGCCCGTGCAGGACCAGGGTGAGTGTCCTCCGTCTTGTAGTAGAATTTAAAGATTTTAATATAAAATGTCTGGTGATACTGGCAGAAACTAAGTAT
Organism: Rhodophaea formosa; assembly: GCA_963082605.1. Classification (NCBI taxonomy): domain Eukaryota; kingdom Metazoa; phylum Arthropoda; class Insecta; order Lepidoptera; family Pyralidae; genus Rhodophaea; species Rhodophaea formosa. Next base: position 89,737 of record OY720221.1, read on the forward strand.
GTTTATTTTTACTGAACTACACCAAAAGGAGAGTTATTTTTTCGAGTTTTAAGTGTGTATATTTATTCTTCTTAACCTGACAGCAAAAATGATTGAAGTCTGAGTGACTTTATGGATTTTAGCACGTGAAGTGTAGTTAGTTTAGTAGTTTTACTGGATGTAATAAAAAAATCGCTTTCGGGTTTTATACTGTTAATAAATTAAATCAATTGTTCTTACGATAATTGTGCATTACTAACCTTGTGTTAGCATAGGATGTCAATCAGAGCACGACATTCGGTTGTTCAGGTTCAGAGCTGCGACCAGTCGAGGAAAACAATGACTTCCACCGCACGCTGCTGGCGCTGTTCCAGCAGGCGCAGCCGAGCGCGCCCATGCTGCCGCCACTGCTGCTGCCCACCTCCCCACGCCCCGTGCCCGCCGCACCGCTGCCCCTGATATCGTCCGCACCGCCCTCCGCACGCCTGCACTTTGACCGCTCCCTGATAATCCGCGCCGACCTCACTGTTTTCTACTCCGACTACACTGAGCCCTACACTGTCTGGTAAAGAAACTTGCTTCTTCTTTTTTTTCATGTCAAAATATAGTGTTTAGATTATACCTACATATATTTCTTCAGCCTAATGATGAGTCACTTCAATGCTTTTCTTGGTTGTTGCACGAAATTCATCCCGTGATACAGGTCCAGATTTTCAGGAACCTCTCTCTCAGCTCCACCCGTGCCATATGAATTATAATGTTCATAGTAATAACGCTTGCATGAAAACTATGACGACGTTTCAGGCTTTGTGAAGCCGGATAACAGCTAACCAAAAGAGGTCATAGTCCACTTCTGAGCCTTGCACAGAACACAGAAAGAAATGAGCTTTGCGTCCGGTGACGCTAGCAACATCATTGTGGACGTTTGTTGGGGCTATGCTAGCATGTGGGTAGAGTATGTTAGCGGAATCAGGTTGAGGCCACTTGAGGCATCCCTTTATAATCCAGCACGTTTCATTGAGTGTCATATAAATAAATATATACGGACAAATCACACAGATTGAGCTAGCCCCAAAGTAAGTTCGAAACTTGTGTTATGGGATACTAACTCAACGATATTATATTTTATAATAGATACTTATGTAGAAAACATCCAAGACCCAGGTCAATCTGAAAAAGATCATTTTCCATCTTGACCTGACCGGGGATCGACCGCTTGCTTTCCGAGTGGTGACCTGCCTCATATGGGACATTTGTATTCCTGGAGCCACATCACACTTGTAGCAAACAAAGCGGTACAGTTGGTTGTTGGTAAAAAAATCTGTATATAATCTCATCGGGTGAGAGTGCTGTTATTATTATATTTTATTTTAGATCTTTTGGATGACTGTCATGTCTTATCAGTTTAAACAGTGTGATATGCTTTATTAATATGTAAAATACGGGTCACTCACTCAGTGCAGACTGGGACGACTTCGTGTGCGCGTCGCGGTTCACATTCGCCCTGAGGAAGACCTCCGGATGAGGTTGAAACATGTCGGCCTGTAGCTGACTTAATACGTAAGTGACCCGTATTTTACATATTAATAATGTTAACATCTCACGTTAGTTTAAATCATAAAAAACCGTCCAAGTGCGTGTCAGGCCACGCGCAGTATAGAGTTCCGTAGTTGCGAATGACAACTTTGAGTTCACACTGTTTACACTCGCACCTCACAGTTTAACGACCAAAAACATCTAACAATAAAGATTGTATGAAATTTTATATTTTCCAGTACATTTTATAAGTTGGTTGCCTATAACTTTTTAGTCTGCACTTAGTACCCAGCTCTGATAGTTTTCCTTTCAACTTCAGTATATATACTACTGCTGTAATTTTTTTCACGTATCCATATATAACCGTTTAGCAGATAGAGGGGGGGGACACGTACCTCTAACAAAAATTTGCACTTTAAAACCAAATATTTCGGAAACGGATCCCTAAATCGAAAAATGATATTCTCAACCTCACAATATTTTTTAAAGAAATTTTTAACGATACCCCACACGATGGGTAAGTAGAGAAAAAACAATTACTCCCCCACTTTACTTGTATGGGAGCTACCCAAAAATATTTTTTTTTTCAAAGATTTTTTTCTACGACTTTTTTGCCATGATTAATATACATACTCATACCAAATTACAGCTTTCTAGAACTTATAGTCTTTGAGTAAAACCGCGGACGGACAGACAGACAGACAGACAGACAGACAGACAGACAGACAGACATGGCGAAACTATAAGGGTTCCTAGTTTACTACGGAACCCTAAAAAGCGTGATATGCTACTGATAGGTCGAGACCTTTTTAAAAATCTGCATTCGATAAACTGGGTTACTTACAACGTTTGGTTAGAGCTATTACCGGGTTACCGGGCCTAAATCTAGCTGAGGTTTTAGGGTAGGCTCTGAAGTTGAGGTAGTTCGTAACAGCGTCTTTGGAACAATTTAAATTATGACACAGTAAACTAATTGAACAGAACCTTCTTGGATCATCAAGGGGCTTTGTAGGTTATGGGATGGCGATTACTTTTGTCTTTCAATACTTCGAGGGATCCGTACAAAAAAAAGACATTGTTGAACACGTGGAGCCAAATCATGGCAAAATTACCCAAATATTTCAGTTATTCTACAAGTTTTCCTGAAGCTAGCTTTCTAGTATCCACTTTTACTTAAGTTTTCTTCACCACGTACTTATAAATTGTAGCCAATAGACATAATGTTTCGATTTTTGATTTTGCAGTAAAGTTTGAAACACCACGTGTTATCGACAGGTACGACGCAGACACCGGGTCGTCGCGCGTGGACATGCACGGCGGCACCACCGTGCTGTACCGCAGCGTGCGGCCCGGCGGCGACGTGCAGCGCGTGCAGGTGACTACGACACGCCTATTGTAGGCGACGCGCTCATGGACCCTTCATTGTCAATTTGAAATTTTTTTATTTTTCCAGTAATCAGAGGTACTTATAGTAGTATGTTGTCATATATCTGACCAACAGCCGTGCGATCGATGGGCTGACCCTAATCAGTCTGCCTTGAATCTCCTGAAGGTGACACTAAACTGCGCTGCGAATTTTATTAAATCATGGTAGGATAAGGCCACTTAAAAAGTGTGTGATTTGGACAATAAAAGCATCTTCGTATACCCAAAGTGGTGTTTTTATCTATAACCGAAACCCTACCCAATAAACCAGTTGTAACTCTTCTTTATTTTTTCCCACTTTTAAGCGGGATCTGCGCGCATGATCAATCCTTGACCAAATCATCCATTAACTTCAAATCTTCTGCCTTTTTTAGCCGGCTTCTATTAAGAAAACTTAATTTGGTTAAAAAGCTCAAATCAGTTAATGTTCCTTCGCTGAAATTCGAACTTCGGAATTTTGGTTCCAGTTTCGCATCGAACGATTCGGCGACGACGAGATGCGGCGCTGCACGTGGCTGACCACGCGCGCCGTGGACGCCGACCGCGCGCTGCCCGGCCTGCCCGACCCCGCGCCCTTCAGCTTCACAGGTGAGCTTCTGCATCATCATCTTAGGCATTACAGCAGCATGTGGGCCTTAAAGTAAATCTCTCCAGCCGTTTCTGTTATAGTTTTTTCCTTCCATCCTCTGTTGCCTGATACTTTTAGGTCTTGTTGTACTCCATCCAACCGTCGAAGTTCATTGTTTATTGTCAAATCTTTACATGAGTATACACTATCATTACAGGATTAAGTACCTAATACAATAGCGTACAGTCCATTATGATTATCTGTATATGTACTTTTCTCGCGTCTAATTATAACACAGGACATACAGTGTGGCTCTTGTGAATTCAGTCAAGGAGCAACAATACATACCAATGCAATTGGCGACCTGGTTCAGGATGTGTAGTGTTATTGTTAGTGGCGCCTTTTGTAATAGGTTTGTGGTATCGCAAACATCTGGGGTTCGCGTCGTCGCCAAATGTATACCGATCCGGCACGCACAGCGCTATCCATTGCAACATGTCTGGATTGCAAAGTCGTCTCCTCCATATTTTAAGTAGGTACCTATGTCGCCAAATGCAAACTCCGTCTCAGTTCAAGTGCATTATAGCCCTCCATTCCGATCACAAATAGGGTTGGGTACATTAATGGGTAGAACGGATACTAAACGGATATAATACATTTTAAGGTACAAGAATCTTGTAAATTTATTTGAATCCGCTTTACCATTAATTTATATTTGGTTTCGTGTGGTGACCAAATACTTCATTGCTCTCTAAGTGGCTTCTCACTAGCTCTTCATATAGTGCTCGTATTGCATTAAGATTCGTGAATTCTAGAGTCTGGCACATTACGAACCCCGAATTGCAGTAAGCCTTCTTGCATGCCTTCACGATATGTTCTCGAAAGTTCAGATCACTAGTGAAGTAAACACCAAGATCCTTTGTTACTGTTACTCACTGCAGTGGTTCGTCTTTTATATGATAAGAGTGAGAGTAAGGTAGCCGAGCTCGGGTTAATGACATAATGAGTCCATTTTTGTGGCTCCACGTTAAGTTCTTTCGGGCGGGCTTTGGCCTTCAGGTTTACCACCCTGTGGTGGTGGTGTTGCTAATTTCAGCATTTAGTTATATATAATCTATATTCTTATCTTTTTCATCATTATTTTCAGTTATCAGAGATCCAAGGTAAGTAAAGTTGTGTACTGCTTTGAAAGTTTATTTCCTAATGTTATCTGAGGCTGTGAATACGCATTATTACGGAAATTCAAGATTTAGAAGTACCTGAGGTACTTCGTCTTGGCTACATTCACTTGCAGCCCGGCTAGCCTCGATGCACTTTCCAACACATGGAAAAATATGCTCACCACAGAGACATTTCGTCCTATCAACAAGTCGTCGGACATCAAGCCGAGAGTGACCTTGAAATTTAAACTTCTTAGGGAGCGACAAATTATTTGGTGATTTTTATCGATTCGAATGTTTAAAATGAAAATTTAACACATTGAACAACATTTATTAAATAAAGAAAATAAGAAATGGTGAAAAAATTTCACGCGGGCTGGACTTGAACTGTGTCTAGATCTGAGTACGATCTATGCGTTGCCAATTACGCCACCGCGCTTCAAGCCCTGGCGCCGAATTTCTCCACCATATCCCATTCCTCTTACACGCATCTAGGCTTGCGTCACCCAACACAACTACCCCACTTTTACAAGTGCGGTATTTGATTTCAACTCATTTTGCAATGAATTCGAACATCAACTAATGTGTAGGAAGCCATACAATACTTATATGGGATTCTATTTTTCATCATTTCTTATTTTCTTTATTTAATAAATAAGGTAAAATAGCATTGTGAATGCAAAATAGAATCCCATATAAAACATTGAACAACGTCTTATCATCCCATATTAATGTTTTATAGTTTAGCTCAACTTCCAAGGATATTCCTCACATAAACCGATGTTGGCGCAATATGGATATTTGACATGATCTGCGTTTTATCCATGTTCATTTTAAGTCACATAAGGGTTCCATACCCAAAGGGTAAAAAGGGGAACTTATATCTAAGCCTCCGCTGTCCGTCTATCACGGGGCTGTATCCAGTGAATCGTAAAAGGTAGAGAACTTAAAATCATTCACAGAATGTGCATAAAAAAAAGTTTAAAAAAAAATAGAAGGTCTATTGCCACTATTACAAGAAATAATAAAACAAAATAAAAAATACAGAAAAACAGACGAATATTGAAGCCTCGTGAGTAGGGTCCTGTTTATACCCTTTGGGTACGGAACCCTAAAAAAGGGGTAGTCTTGGTTGAATATTGTCTAGTGGTAGCTTTTGTGTGCGACTCTGTCTCTCACTTGGCCGTTTTATTCTTTAATAGTAAGCATATTACATAGTTTGTGTTGGTCAATACCCAGGAGTGAACGAAGGCACGCGTGCTAAAGTAGCGTTGTCTGCGCAGGCTACCAAGACACGGTGGACGGGCGCATGGAGCGCTGGACGTACTCGCTGGCGGGGCAGGCGGGCGAGCTGGGCGCGGCGCGCGGCGAGGCGCTCGTCTTCCGGCACGAGCTGCTGGTCGCTCGCGTCGAGCCCGACTTCGCGATCCCCTACAAGTGAGTACACTGCGCAAAACTTATTCCATTTCCCAAAGAGATTTCCTGAACAGAATCAAAGAGTACACTACGACCAAAAATACATAAGATTCAATTGTCTCACTTTTAAAATTCCGAATACCTACCTAAATATCCAGTAGTTGATATTCCAAAAAATAATATTGTGTTATCAATATTCGGAATTTAGAAACTTAAATTTTCTATACGAAAAAAAAGTTATTCGGAAGTTTTGTATGTACCCAAAAACCATGGCTCCACATGATCGAAACAAAGTCTAGGTTCTTCTCATGAGACATCATGACAATGGCTACAAGCGGTGCCTGATGAGTCGCTTGTGTTTGCAGGTACCGCGTGGCGGTGGACAGCTCGGTGCTGGGCCCCGAGGCGGACTGGTACGAGCACCGCTACCTGGAGGTGCGCGAGCAGCGGCCCGACGCCGCGCACCTCAGCATCGACGTGGAGCGCGCGTGCGACGCGCTGCAGCGAGCGCACCGCGTCGACCAAGTGGACCCGTTGCGCGAGTTCGTCATGACGCACCGCGACTCGCGTTGCGACGCAGACTTCGAAAAGTAGGCTCATCATACATTCTAGACTTCTCACAATATCTATAGTTACTATTGCGATGGTGGTGGTAACATTCATCATCATTTCGTGTAGGTGACACGGTCAGTTGACCAAACACAACACACCCTGGTGTCAGAGTTCTTCGGAACCGCCTCTCGGCCTCATGTGGTAACATTAATATGTCTACACACACGTACTTTTACAAATCTCATCCAAGGGCCACACTCCTGGTGTAGGTTTTCACTTATGGGCAACTAGCTTTTACCCGCGACTCCGCCCGCGTGATATATAGCCTATGTCCTTCCCATTACCCTAACCTATGTGTATGCAAAATTTCATGGTGATCGGTTCAGTAGATACGGCGTGAAAGCGTAACAAACAAACAAATAATTAATTGTTCTTCTCTAGAAATTACCGCCACTAATAAATACCTCGGAGTTGTAATTGACTCAAAACTTAATTTCTCCCCTCATATTATTCAACTCTCAGTCCGAATTAGAAAACATCTATACATTTTTAAAAAATTACGCTACATAGCGGACAATAATATTCTCCGAATGACATACTTTGCTCTATGTCAATCGATCATCACCTATTGCATAACATCTTGGGGTGGTGCATCAAAAACACACTTGCTCATTGCTGAAAGGGCACAAAGAGCCGTCCTAAAAGTATGCACATTCAAACCATATAGGTACCCTACATCTGACCTATATAGGTACTGTCAGGTACTAACAGTGCGGCAGCTCTTTATCCTTTCGACAATTATGCTGCAGCATTCACGACTCCCTTACAACCCTCAACTACTAACAAGAATTAGACTAACCTATCCTCTCCCTATGTTCAATACTGAGTTCATAAAGAGATTCTTTTGTTTTTTAGGTCCTTACTTATACAAAAAAATTAATTCAAATGTTTCGATGTATGCACTTAATTATTATAATTGCAAAAAAGTTGTCACCGAATTTCTACAAAGCATGTCGTACGATCAGACTGAGAGCTTGTTGCATATTGTAAATTAAGTCTAAGCTAAATTTTAGTAAGTAAGTAAGTAGTAAGCTAGTTTATAGTTATTAGCATATTATGTGTTTAATGTATATATAAATAAAGATACCTACATAATTCCTACTTGTTATTGTTTAGGTTGCAATATTTATAAGTTATTTTTAAACTTTTTATTTAAAACTTACGTATAGTTTATATCTTCTATAATTTATGGTTTAATTGTTAATAAGTCCTAAAACTAATGACGAGTCCTGGTGATCCGTAATACAGGTTTTGCAGAAACCTAGCATGGACACCAGTTCTCCACATGTAATCTTATCCTCTTAGTTTGGAGACAATAAATATATTTTATTATTAAAAAAAAAAAAAAAAAAACAAACAAACTCACTTTCACATTTATAATATTAGTTAGGATGACGAAATGTTTAAGTGACAGAATACTCTTGTATATAAAATCAAGCTGTGTGTGGCAATAGTGAACGCTTTGTAGTTCTTTAATGTTAAATAGAGCCTGGTCCGTTAGATCTTAGATGAACTGTCTTAAGATATAACTTATCTCTCAATGAGCAGTGCACGCATCCATAGAAAGCCCACGTTAGAAATTTCACAATTTGAATAGGGAGGCAATAGTGATCATCATTATCATCATCAGGTTATTTTTTAGTCTCCACTGGAGGATATCGATCCTCTCTGTTCTACCAGAGCCATAATTTAAACAGAGCTGTCGGAGGACTTGGCAATAGTGATAAAGAATAATAAATAATGAAACCATCTTTTAGGTTTAAGGAAACTCACCAGATCAATTACGAAGACCCTGTCGATGAAGCCGTGCGCAAGACGTTGCTGATTCGTAGCACGCGCTTCGTGGAGTCCGCCAACCGGCAGGGCGCGACGGCTGAGATGGCAAACAGCGCGATCGGCGTCATGCTGCCGGCCGAGCAGCGGCTCCTGCGAGGGATCCGCCCCGATCGAGATACTCCCGCCGGCAATGTGACTGAGGGTAGCGGAGGAGCGGGAGGCGACAGTGGCCAAGGGGCCCAGGAAGGCACGGGGGGCGACAGCGGCGAAGGGGACGAGGAAGGCGAGGGCGAAGGTGTTCTGGGCGCGGTGCCGAAGGGGTTTGGGGTGCTAGAACCGCTGCCCTTCCCCTTTTCGACGCAAGACGTGAAACGCATGGCCGCGCAGCTGCAGGAAGCCTTCAGCTGGAAACGGCAGGGCGGTGTTACACATATCCGCAGTAAGTATCAGTGTAACTTATGTGTTGTTTGTTATACAGTTTATTTTACTACACATTTTTACACAAAAAAGACTCATAATACACTTCAAACGTTTTAGTATAACCATGGTGGTATCATCTTTGACGTTTCCAAGAATTTCCATACAAACGGGAGTTGTACTTTAACTATACATCGATGGCGCTACGTGCTATACTTAATAAATATTCATTATTACAACTAACTAAAAAAAGCATTTTCGGTTATTGCATTAAATCAGGATTTCATTTTTATCATACAACTAAATTCGTACTATCCTTTTTACGCTTTCTAGTTGACTAGTAGTGGACCAACTGCCATCTAACGGTGGCTTCTTAAAACTTAGTTTGCCAGATATGCTTTCGGATGAGACATCTTTTCCACACAACCAGTAAAAGTAAGAGGTAAAAAAATAATAATATGTAAACACTCTCTGCATTGAATTAAAATAGACTTTTTTACTTAACTAAACTAAACTTCTAAAGTAATATTATAAAGAAGAAAGATATGAGTGTGAGGGAAGGTTGTTTTTTTCCTTTTTGTTTTTAGATCAGGGCTACTGCACGTCATGCTGGGCCTTCGCGGTGGTGTGCGCGGTGGAGGGCGCGCTGTTCCAGCGCACGCGGAAGCTGGTGCCGCTCAGCGACAAGCAGCTGGCCGACTGCACGCGCAGCCGCCGCTCGTGCGACGAGACCGGCTTCGTCAGGAGCGCCTACCTCCAAGCCAAGAATGGCGGCATCTTGGCGCTCAGCGACTATGAGCCGTACATGTACAAAAATCCCAAGGTTACACTTTCTTTCACGTTCATTATTTTCAGCGATACCTACAGACAGCTCGTGATACATTCCTACGATGGCCCAAAAACTCAGTTGCCTCGTGCAATGCGGCTACCCGCACTACAGCCCCGAAATCCTAATGTCAGACATATTTTTAGGGTTCCGTAGTAAACTAGGAACCACTTATAGTTTCGCCATGTCTGTCTGTCTGTCTGTCTGTCTGTCTGTCCGTCCGCGGTTTTACTCAGAGACTATAAGTACTAGAAAGCTAATTTGGTATGAGTGTGTATATTAATCATAGCAAAAAAGTCGTGGAAAAAAATCTTGAAAAAAAATTTTTTTTTGGGTTGCTCCCATACAAGTAAAGTGGGGGAGTAATTTTTTTTTCTCTATTTACCCATCGTGTGGGGTATCGTTAAAAAGGTCTTTGAAAAATATTGTGAGGTTGAGAACACCATTTTTCGATTTAGGGATCCGTTTCCAAAATATTTGGTTTTAAAGTGCAAAATTTTGTAAGAGGTACGTGTCCCCCCCCTCTATCTGCTAAACGGTTATATATGGATACGTGAAAAAAATTACAGCAGTAGTATATATACTGAAGTTGAAAGGAAAACTATCAGAGCTGGGTACTAAGTGCAAACTAAAAAGTTATAGGCAACCAACTTATAAAATGTACTGGAAAATGTAAAATTTCATACAATCTTCATTGTTAGACGTTTTTGGTCGTTAAACTGTGAGGTGCGAGTGTAAACAGTGTGAACTCAAAGTTGTCATTCGTAACTAGGGAAGCCTACTCTGCGCGTGGCCCGACACGCACTTGGCCGCTTTTTTTAACATAACCTGCCTGATAAAGATATGCTCGCTGGCCTCGGCGGACACCAACATAACTTTAGTGAAAGAAAACACCGTCTGTTCGATACTATCACAAATCACTGAATACTGTTGATACATTTTAATTAAGTACGTGTTGGTTAGTGTGATTGCTGCAAACTCTCTGATGGATTAACATATGTTTGCAGTTGGAGCAGTGCAAAAAAAAGGAACCTGTGGTCACTAAGATCAACGGTTTCGTGAAAGTGCCTAGTAACAACACCGATGCAGTCAAAGTAAGCTTGTGATTCTTCGCTATCATTTTCAATTACAATGCAATCTTAATAAATGAAGAAATAGGTGGTCGGACGACCTGATAAAGGTCGCAGGAAGGCGCTGGATGCAGGCTGCTTTCAACCTGCCGTATTGAAAATCCTTGGGGAGGCCTATGTCCAGCATTGGACTTGTTGCGGCTGAGATAATGACATTGCCCTCGCATGTGACATTACCCTCCAATATCTTATGACACTACGGGGGAAAATACGAATCTAATAGTACCTCACACTTTAAAATCGGTTCAGTCGTTTCGTCTACAGAAAGCATCAATGGAAAAAACATACTTACATGCATAGATATACATTACGAAATTTTGATCGTTCTGAACCCTTAAAGGGGTGATTCAGCCCGTCGATATGAACCATTTTTTTTATGGGACCAATGCTGGAAACTCAAATTTTATTTCGACATTTTCATACAAAAGTGTTCAGCCGCCCGGGCAATTTGTATAGGAATGTCGAATTTTTTTTCGAGTTTACAGCATTTGTCCCAGAGGAAAAGTTGTTTATATTGAAGGGCTGAATCACCCCTTTAATGGCCCGGAACGATCAAAATTTCGCCATGTATATGTTGCAGGGATATTATAAAAGTCGTGATATTATAATTTCACTAGTGACATTATAATTACACAGATTATTGTCAATCGTTTGTATTACTTACAATTTAACGGGCTAGTTTCAGTACCACTATAATTTCAATAGACCGATGCAGTGAAATTGTAAGGCAGTGATATTTTGACAAAAACACTGGTCTAAAAAAGCCGTTAGATTATCAGAGCGATCGCTGATTGGTCTGCATTCGTTACCACCTGACCAACAAGTACTAAACATAGAGTTAGGAAATAAATACAGATTTTAACTTGTCTCTTTTTATAGTACTACTATCTATACTATAAAATATGCTGAAAAAGTTATAACGCTTACTAATCAAATCATAACTTTAATAACTATAAGCTTAATAGTACGTAATACTGGTAGACATTTTAGTTCCTAGCATCAATTTTTAGATTTGAATAAACCTTAATTAGTAATAATAAATGAATAATAATTATGTACTTTTTGTCAAAATGTTTTAGCATGTAATTTAAATGACAACAAATAGAATAATTAATTAATAACAAATTGACCAATCAGACCACGCGGGGCTCCCACCACAAACGCAACTCATAATAAACCTAGATTTATTATAATATCACTATTGCGGCCCAGTGAAATTACAATAACTCTGAAAAGAGCCCGCGAAATTATAAGAACCAGACGTTATTGTCAATAATCAGTGTAATTATAATTTCACAAGAGAAATTATAATGTCACGTTTTTGACAAAATCCCTGCGACATATATACGGACATATCACACAGATTGAGCTAGCCCCAAATTAGTAGTAGATATTCTAACCAATTATAAATGCGAAAGTGAGTTTGTTTATTTGTTTGTTTGTTTGTTTGTTATGCTTTCACGATCTATCTACTGTATTGATCATCATGAAATTTTGCATACACATAGCCACATACACATATAATATAAGATGTTGTCTATGGAGGCTAGAATAATATTTTTTTAAGGACGTTGTGTTGAAGCTGTAAAACGTAAAATGGTGACCAGATGTAAAATCCGTGGCCGAGTTAGTAAATTAAGTGGCATTACATAAATATGAAGGACAAGTCATAATAATTGATGATCTTTGCTTGATGCTTTCTATAGAATATATTGTTGGCATTGTAAAAAAGACAAATTAGTTTATTAGAGGCTAGGTCATTTCCCCGTTGCTTAGTTATAAAATTAGAAGTGAGATCACGTGGCCAATAAATAATTTTGTGGCTCGACTTATAATTTCCCTTTTTTAACTAATTAAAGAATTTACTAGTAAGTACTGCATCTTGATTACTTAGATAGAAGCCCATATAAAGCATGCAACTTCAGAATTTGATTACAGATTGAAATAGCAATTTTGCATTTACGTATACTTGATATTAGTTTCAGTAATTTTTGTCGTATGCACCATAGTGTTGGGACTCAGTGTGCTATTTTGCTGTATAGCACTACCTACCACTTTAAAGTTTTATAATTATCAATGGTTGTTTGTTTTCGCTTGTATTTTAGCAAAATCCATTATACCATCCTCACAAATCTTCCCGTAAATAGAAAGGTTCAATATGTGAAGGCACATACGGCGATAACGTGACTGTTTGTGCAGGTAGCCATCGTGATGAACGGCCCCGTCGTGGTGGAGGTGGACTCCTTGTGCGGCGGGTTCAAATTCTTCAAGTCGGGCGTGCTGCGCGATATGCGCTGTGACCCCGACCGGCGCAACCACGCCGTCGCGGCCATCGGCTACAGCCGGCACAAGACCATCGGCGACTACTTCATCATCAAGAACTCGTGGGGCGTCGCCGGCAACGACGGCTACGTGCACCTGCACGCCGACTCCAACACGGCCGGCGTGCTCACCGCGCCTACCTACCCCGTACTTGACGAGGGGAACATTGTGAATCGAAGCAGGCTGGACAGCTTGGCCAGAACCTTCTCGGACGAGCCGAGTATTTACAAGACGGACGGCGAAGCAGAATATATGGCATTTTTAAAGCAACAGAAAGAATATCTAGATAAAAACCCTGAGGTCCAGACACTGAGACGTCGGAAGTAATTACCGAAGAATTACTTCTTCGTAGATTTATACTTGTGTCTAGTCTTACATCTGAATACTCAAAATCATATTACTTAACTAAATGATCTTCAAATCGAGCGTTGTTATATTCTAGCAGTTGTCCAGCAAACACAGCACGAGATTACAAAATTTAAAACGTCACTAGTCAAATGCGTCTCAGTGTTTGGGCTTTCCGGTGCATATCATTTTGTAAATACCGAACCAGTTACCCCTCTCACTAGTAAAAAAAACTAAACAAATTTAAAAATAATTAATTAAACATTGAACTTGATTTCGGCCTCCTACCTGCCTTTGTTTGCCTTGTGAAAATAAAATGACGAGTTGGCCTTCTTCCGTTCTATTCACCGCTAAAGGGAGCACTGTTGGTGGGCTGGGGCTCGGGGGCTTCGGATCTCGAAATCCAGTCATACAATAAATCGTGGCCCCATTAGATGCATTAACACCTTTTGGGGTTTCTAGCAAGACAAATATTATTAAGAGGAAAGATTTGTGTTTGTAATGGATAAACAAAAGAAAGCTACATTATCGGCGACTAACTAAAATTTTATCATGTAACCCAAGGTATCAAAAATATGCCTATCATTATCGAGCGCTGCGAAAACTATTGATATCTCTGTCGTCTAGGGTGTTCCTCAGTCACATCCCCTCGTGAGATGCTGCGGTACCCTAGCTCTGGGGGCCGGGGCCAGCCGTTGGGGCCGGATAAATATGTGATAAAACATAATCCACGCGGACGAAGTCGCGGGAAAGAGCTGGAGCTGTCTGCTGCTGCAATGTCGTTTATATCTTTTCCTCGGGAACAGTAATTTTTCCGGGATGAAAGGTCCTCCACCATAAAACCCAGAAAACGCGTATAGAAAATGTTATGACCATCGGTCCAGTAGGTAAAGCGAAAACACAATGTGTGAGGATATTAATCATTTTAAATAAAAAGCATCAGTATGCTGCTGTCATGCTACAAGCATGGAGTTTTTCTGTTCTTTTCTGGAGTTGAGATTTAAGCCAATATGATGCTATAAGTTATATTTCAGTCCAACTTTCTATTTTGTGAATATACATACAGGTATAAAATTTACAAATACGTTCTTCATTATAAGAAATTCTTATAATGAAGAACGTATTTGTAAAGCAAACTATGTGAATGCGATTTGAAAAACTATAACAAGTTGGGGTGAGGGGCAGTCAAGTGGTCCAACTGTGGGTCCAACTGCTCTGATCAATCCAAGTAGGTATATCCTATCTATGTTTCAAATTATGTATCTACAGATAAAAACAAATTAATAATTAGTTTTAGTTGAATATTTGTGAAAGGTTAAGTTAATTATTATGATTGTTATTGTAATAATTCTAATAAAAGTAGCAATAAGATTGAATTACCCACACTTCTTTTATTCCTTTTTTTGGGCGCAGTACCTTAAAAGGTGACAAGTATTTTCGAAATAACTACCTAAAACATTATTATGACACTCGGACATAGAATCTTATATTTCCGAGTGTCATAGCCATAATAAAAGTTATCTATCTCACACAATTTGGGTGCCTGAAAAACAGCGTTATGCTCGGATCTTGCTTCGCACTAACACAAGCTGAGGCATTCCTTTTTTATTCAAGAAGGTACATGTAAACCGTAGATTTAATTTTGGCAATTTTTTTTTTTAATTTTCAATTTGGGGTCTTAATCTATCGTGCGGAAAAAAAGTTGCATCGCTGATGAGACGGGTTAGGTACAGTAACAACAGCATTCTGAAAATAATTGAAGATGGTCCGCATGCACCTGTGCCTACCTGCAGGCCGATTTGCTAACTCGGTGTACAACGATTTGATTGTCACTTTAGCATCCATTACGGTTTTCACATCTTAATTAAATATAGTCATTCATACCGAAGCTGTAATGAATATTGAAGTTACCATGAAAATAATGTACACTGTTGCTGTCAAAAGTTAGCAAATAGGCCTGCTGGTCTCACGCGGGCGATGAACACAGTTGAACACAAAAATTCATTGTTTTGTCGTTCGCTTGGGATTTCCAACAGGTACATGAGAGCCTAACTTAAATTTTAAAATTTAATTTGTATTATCATAGTTATTTAAGCCTACTGTATTACTAACACGTGGATCTTAGCTTTCTGAAATAATATAAACATTATAAATATTATTTAAAATTATTAGGTACGCGTAAATTATTATTATAGAAGAAAAAGTTCTAAATTATAACCTGGCTTTACAGCGCCTTTTGGAAATACAAATACATTTTGCTTTTACCATTGTACGATATTGCCTTTTTAGTCCAAATTTTACTTATAACCTGCGTTGCAGCCCTTCTGGAAACACCCTTTTTTAGGGTTTCGTAGTAAACAAGGAACCCTTATAGTACTCAATACTCAATGTTTTATTGCAAACCATAAAGTACATAAGATGACATTAATATAAAAGGTACAAGTTTATTTATGGACCCTGTTGGGCGCAGCAATATGGTTAGATCAGAAGAGAACGCACTCAAATATTAAATTAAGTTAAAACAAAGATTTTTTTTGTAAAAATATATGTATTTATTAGAATTTTATATGATAATTTAATTTTAAAATTGGTAATAGAATTAATTTGATTAGTATTTAAAATGATAAATTTATTATATAAGGTATTCAATCGTTATTAATAATTTGATTATTCATCATCATCATCATCAGGCCCTTCCAGTCTCCACCGCAGGAGCACGACCCTCTCTGTACTACCAGAGCCATATATTAGCTTGAGTAGTCAGAGGACTTGGCCTACACTCTCCACGCTGGCCAGACGGGTTGGAGAGGTCTCTTTGATGTTTATAAGCTTTGTTAAGCTTGTTTTTCCTTAGTCGCTTTTTACGACATCCACGGGATGACTTGGAGTGGCCCCACTCTACTCTGCCGGGAACCACACGGCAGAGTATTTAATTTTATTTTTATTTTATTTATTTTTTATTAGTAATAATAATTTGATTATTATTTTAATTTAATATTATTTTGAATAAATTCATACGGTCATATTTTGTCAGTCAGGTATTCATTTATATTATAATATGCTTTATTTAATAGAATTCCTTTAAGTTCACGAATAAATGTTTTATCATTCTCTTCTTCTGATAAAGATTTGGGTAGTTTATTATAAATCCTAATTGACATATTTAAGGTGCTAGACGAGCTCAGTTCCAAGCGAGTGACTGGCATCAATATCTTGTTTTTATGGCGGAGGGGGTATTTCGTTTTAACATCTCCTCTTTTTATGTACAATTCTCGGTATCGACGGACAAATTTACACATTTCTAATATATAAATACTGGGTACTGTTAATATTTTGTATTTTTGGAAAAATGGTTTACAACTTTCTGTTTGTTGGATATTTGACAATATTCGAATTAATTTCTTTTGCATGGTGAAAAGCATATGCACGTCTGTACTATTACCCCAGAGGATAATCCCGTAATTAAGCCAGGCATAGGCATAAGCATAATACGTAGTCAAAGTTTCGCCATGTCTGTCTGTCTGTGTGTCCGTCCGCGGTTTTACGCAGATACTATAAGTACTAAAAAGCTGTAATTTGGTATGGGTATGTATATTAATTATGGCAAAAAAGTAGTAGAATAAAATCTTGAAAAAAAAATTTTTTTAGGGTAGCTCCCATACAAATAAAGTAGGGGAGTAATTTTTTTTTCTCTATTTACCCATCGTGTGGGGTATCGTTAATTAAGTCTTTTAAAAATATTGTGAGGTTGTGAACATCATTTTTCGATTTAGGAATCTGTTTCCGAAATATTTGGCTTTAAAGTGCAAATTTTTGTTAGAGGTAAGTGTCCCCCCCCTCTATCTACTAAACGGTTATATATAGATACGTGAAATGAATTACAGCAGTAGTATATATACTGAAGTTGAAAGGAAAACTATCAGAGCTGAGTACTAAGTACAAACTAAAAAGTTATAGGCAACCAACTTAAAAACTGTATAATTTCATACTATTGCGAGTGTGAATAGTGTGAACTCAAAGTTGTCATTCGCAACTACGGAACACTACACTGCGCGTGGCCCGACACGCACTGGTCCGGTTTTTTACTCTAAAATCTTGACAACTTAATCCAAAATTCCGTTTCGACTTTTTTGAATATAAATTTGGATGAACACAGTTGGGACCAAGCCTCTTTGCCTGTTAGGTACGGTGGCTTAGGTATCCGCAAAATTTCCAGTATTGCATTACCAGCATTTTTATCCTCTATAAGTACACAGTATTGAAGAAATTTATAAAAGAACTCTGCACAATCCTGACTTTGAAATCAGTCACAAGTTGGAGGCCATGAATGCTTGGTCAATGATGTGTCCAAATTCTAAAATTCCGGATTTTCCGTCCTCGTAAAGGCTGTGGGACGGGCCGCTTTGCAGTTTACCCCAATTTAATTTATTACAGACATCTGGTAGTGCAGCAGAGGGAACCCGTCTTCTAGCTGCCGCCGAATGGGAGTCCGGGCTTCGACTTCAAACTCTACCATCTGCCAACCTTGGTACCTTATTGGACGATGAAACCTTTCGCCTGACAGCTACCCTGAGACTAGGTGCTATTTGTACGGTGCCACATCGTTGCCCTTGGGGCGATGGCGTTGATGTCTTGGGTCACCACGGTCGGTCTTGCCGTAAAAGTGCCGATCGTTTAGGACGTCACGTCGCCTTTAACAATTTAATCCATTGGGCTGCTTTGCTGCCATTAACATGCCACCCGTTTTAGAACCAAACGGATTGGCTAGGGATGATGGCAGGAAACCGAAAGGGATAACTCTTGTGCCTTGAAGGTCGAGGCGGCACCTGGTGTGGGACGCGCCTTTCGTCGATGCTCTGGCGCTGTCTCACCTCCCGGTCACAGGATCAAAAGCAAAGGCACAGCCGCGGCGGCGGCGGAAAACCTTAAACGGCGCAAATATGAATGTATTGGCAGCAAATATATATTTGAACCGTTTAGGGTTGAAATTCAAGACCCTCGGCACTTAAATTATTTGATGCCATCGCCAAAAAGTTAATAGAGGTGTGTTGTGATCACATGCCTGACTTATATTTCGGCCAAAAGATTAGCATTGCCATACAATGTAGCAAAGCTGCCAGCCTTCTGGGCACGCTACCACGGGGCAACGAGCTGCCAGGCCAGTTTTATTTGTAAATAAAAGCTTTAGTTTCCGTTTTTTACATACTAAACTATATAAGTATATATTCATATATTTAGTATCTGTGTACGTACTCGTATATTGTTTATTATGTGTATTAATCTCAATGTAATCATGTTAGATGATTTATAACCATAATTACAAAAAATACATGCATTCAGGCACCATATATCTCACACATTCAAATCTGTTCTGGTGGAACAAAGCACTCCTTTGTTGGGCAGAATCGTAGTGAAAGCATCCGTGATAGGTGGGTCGGAGACGGTGCTGCTGGTCCAGACATGATTCTCATGAAAGTTTAGGAGCAGGTCCGATCTGTCGAAATGGTCGAAATCGGCACAAATGTCCATTAGAATCTGTAGTTCTTAGGACCATTGTTGGCAAACCAACATGTACCTAATAGATATAAGAGGCAAAATTCCTCGTATTCAATGTAGTTGTAGTACAATATTTCACTGTGTATCACAATTGCACAGTTGTAAGACACGGTAAAATATTGATCGTTTCTTTATCTTTCTCTTTAAGGGGTGATTGAATCCGTCAATGTGAATAACTTTTTCATAAGGGAGCAATGCTGGAAACTCAATTTTTTTATTAACATTCCCATACTAATGACAGAATAGTCAAAAACAGTTCCCAGCTTTGGTCCCATAGGAATAGTTGTTCAAATGCGTGTGGCAACAATGCCAATGTATTTCCTTCTCTTTTTTATACAAGGTACCTATTTTTTTCAGTTTGCTTTGGAGCAGCCCCTATCAATCAACCTTACAGTCCGCTTTCTCTCCGGGCATAAGGACTAGACCGTCTACTACAACTATTGTTAGATCGCAGTGAAATGAAACAACAAAGGAAGTACAATTTTTTATTTATTCAGTTTTATATGTACATAAAGGCACATTCGTGAGCTCGCAGAGTAACCTAGTAGTATTAGATACTACTTTATGGTAACTCTCCAAAATAATAACTTATAAATTCTTATACTTCACAACCTCGCATTGTAGGAGAACATTTAGAACATACTCGTATTATTTGAAAAGTTTATAACTTTCTTAAACTATTATAAATGACATGAAATGCGCGTCAATGCCTACTGATGACTAGGAAAAGTACTAACATTAGATACAAGTAAAACGAACTTAATTACGTATTTATTTTCGTGGCCTTTGTTTCTTTCTCAGTCTGTCGGCTTTTCGTTTAGCCAAAAATGCTTTTTGTTCTTTCAAGAACGCTCTATACGCCTCTTTGTCACCGGTCTTAAAGAGGCTCCTCTCGTCGGGGTACTGCGTGGCGAGGCTGGCCAGCCGCCGGCGGTCCTGCACGTCCTCCTCGGCCAGCAGCGGGTACGAGGGCGCGGTGTGCACGCCAGCCGTGTTGGACTCGGCGTGCAAGTGCACGTAGCCGTTGTTGCCCGCCAGGCCCCACGAGTTCTTAACAATGAAGTAGTTGCCATATATCTTGTGTCTGCCGAAGCCGATGGCCGTGACGGCGTGGTTGCGCGCGTTTGGGTTGCAGCGCTTGTCTATCAACACGCCAGCCTTAAAGAATATGAACCCGTGGCACTCAGAATCCACCTCGGCCACATTGGGCCCGTTCTTCACGATGGATACCTGCAGGCAAACACATTTAGACATCGTTAAATAACTATCCAACAACTTATTGTATAAAGTGAGTATATTAACGTAAGGCACCACCAGCCTACCTTGAGTGCATCGGAGCTGTTGGGCACCTTCACAAAGCCACTGATCTTAGTGACCGGTGCATCTTCTTTTCTGCACTGCTCCACCTGAAAATACATAAATCATTAGAAGTAAAAAGTCAGAGCAGCTAGCCGACATATATCATAACAGCCAACATGAAACGGCACTCATTTGATAGATAGACTGGAAAATTTAAAAACTACAATATTGACATAGACATATTTTAAATAGCAAAAGTGCGACAAAGAAATAGTCAAGATATTACAGGAATAAATTTTATAAATTACAAAAACAGCAAGCTCTGGACTCAAGATGATGAAATGCAAAATAGTTGAACAGAATCCTAATCCTAATCCTAATCCTAACTATATTATATATATATTTATTATATATTTATATATATTTCCCAATCCCAACTAATATTATAAATGCGAAAGTGAGTTAGTTTGTTTATTTGTTTGTTTGTTACACATAGGTTAGGGTACGCTTCGCCCGCGTGATATATAGCCTATGTCCTTCACATAGGCTATATATCACGCGGGCGAAGCCGCGGGTAGCATCTAGTACTATAAAAAAATCCCAAACAAGGCACATATCACACCTAAAGCAGTTTAGGGTCCTCTTACTCCTGTAGATCAAAAGGAAATTAAACGAGCAATACTGCAAATGAAAAACAAAAAGTCTCCAGACCCAGTTGATACCAACAGAAGTGTGGAAGCATTTGATGACCTAGGAATACAATGGCTACAGAAACTTGTTCAGTTTCTCAGCTTATTCAAAGACACGCCATTCCGAGATCCTGGCCAAACAGTTTCCTGAGACCATTTTGCAAGAGCAAAGATGGTAGAGAGTGTAGTAAGTAACTATAGTGCTATCAAACTCATGTCACACGCAATGAAAAGCTGGGAACGCATTATTACTAATAGACCGAGTCTCTTACATACACTAACGACTAATCGTTGTGCAAAAAGCTTAATCGGATGCAATGCAACCAGGCGGACAAAATCATGCTGTAAAAAGCCAAATCAAACAAAGAAAACCTCCACATGACCTTAATTGACTTGGAGAAAGAAAGAGCGTTAGAGAAAGCGTTGGACTATGTGCCAGCCAAGAGATCTAATTTGGGAGGCCTTAAGACCTGTAAATTATATACTCCTAATAATAAATTATAATAAATATATAGGGACTTAACACACAAATTGAGCTAGCCCTACACTAAGTTGTGAACTTGTGTCGCAGGATACTAAATCAACGATACTATATTAATATTAAATACTAAGAACATCTAAGACCCAGGCTAATCTGAAAAATATAGTTTTCCATCATGACCTGACCCGGGATCAAAACCTGGGACCTCCGTGTCGCAGGCTGGCGTGTTAACCACTGCGCCATGGAGCTCGACTATGGAACTACTATTATATAATCCAAGTGCAATGCCCAGCTGGAACAAACAAAAGCAAAAGCTTCAAATTAGAAGCCGGAATACACCAAGCTATTCTATTCTCAGCCCGTTCTTGTTTAACGTTTAACGTCACAGTGAACCATGTCACAAAACACTGCCAGAAACCACTGCCTTGGAACATCTTATATGCAGATAATGTCGTTTTGGCTGCTAATCACGTTAACGATCTTCAGCATAACTTTGATTCATGGCTACAGTCACTCGAAACAAATGGGTTAAGAGTCAGTAGAAAGAAAACGAAACATATGTCAGTATTTGATGGTACTATTAACCCAAACGACATAAAGATAAGCATCGGAACGATGGAGTTACCTAAAGTCACTCAGTTCAAATATTCAAGTTCAGTAATCATCATCAATCACTATTGATCCTACCAACGTTTCTTATAGGACCACAACGCATTGGCTAAAATAGCGACAACTCACATGCGTAATGTTTGACAAAAAGATGCGTGTCAAGATCGAAGGAAAATTTACAAAACTGCTATGTAAGTCCTGCAATTTTGTATGGATCAGAGTGATGGGCAACAAACGACATATAGCAAAGTTGCACATTATAGAAACGCATGGTGACCCTCACTGACCAACGTAACATGTTGGTCAGTGAGGGTCACCATGCTGGATAAAATATAAAAAGAATTTGTAAGAGGGAGGGAGCTTTAAATTTGCTCCTATTTCCGAAAAACTGGTTGAGAAGCGCAGAGACAATTAAGTTCAGCATGCCTGAAACTGCCAACGAAAAAGCGAGGACCAGATAAACCGCTCTCCTCCAGGTTGACGAAAAAGACCTGAAACAATCCCAGTTATACGCCACAGCCCGGGATCGTGCGAAGTGAAAAAGAAGGCCAAGGAAGGGCGCCTCCAAAGAAATGGGATTCGTTCTAGAGGAAAGAAGAAGAAGACTGACCTTGGGAGTGAAGAATTTGTAGCGTGGGTAGTCACCAAGTGCAACGACACCGGCATCTCGGATTCGCTGGTAAGGGTTGTTGACGTGGTTGCCGCGCGTGCAGGAGTGCGGGCCCCTGGTGCAGTCGGCCAGCTGCTGGTCGCTCAGCGGCACCAGCTGCCCCGTGCGCAGGAACAGCGCGCCCTCCACCGCCGCCACCACCGCGAACGCCCAGCACGTCTTGCAGTAACCCTGGTCTGCAAACAAATTAACACTCATGAAATATCCAAGCAAAATAAAACGTAAGTCGCACATACTAAAGGTTCCCTTGTGAGGTTGACTCTTCCTTGCATGTACACTGTTTATCTTAACCATTTGTGATTTGATGTTTCAGTAATAAATAAGTAGCAACTTTAAAAAGTTACACCTAAAAACAAGTTTCTTAGGTGGGACCCTCGATTAATTTTGTTTTTATTATTTGGATAGTAATAGGCCCACGTTTTTACCTATTACGTTTTTACGGTACGGAAGCTTAAGCGTTCCCTTTTGTTGGATGTCAGGAGAATACTAACTGCGGACATGCGTGACAGCGCCCTGACGTTTCCAGCTAAAGGCCGCTGGAAGTTCTGCGGCGAAACGTGACACCTCCTCTGGTGAGAATGGGAACGGCTCGGATTGGAGCCCACTTCTCCCGAAAGAGAAGGGCGGCGCCCCCACCTCCCCCTCCTCGCCCTCCTCGCCGTCGTCCACGAGCCCCAACAGCAGCTGCCGCTCGGCCGGCAGCAGCACGCTGAGTTCGTTGACCTCCAGCAGCGCCGACGAGCCCTGCCGGTTAGCAGACTCCACAAACCGAGTGCTCCTAATCAACATTGTCTTGCGTACGGCTTCCTCAACGACGTCTTCGTAATTAAGCTCGTAAGTTTCTTTATACCTGTAACATTTGAGACAACCGTAAGTTATTTAATGTTTACTTTTGCTTCCGCCTCGATGGAATTACAACAAATCCTTTGAGATCTAGGAATTGTTCGTTTTGAGGTGCTTGGTCTGTAATAAACACTCTCTTATATTACCAATGTTTTGACCAAAAGCAGGAGTACAACTCAAGATTTGTGAAAATCAAGCAGCTTTCGCGGTCGCAATCACTATTATCATCACTTCGGAACTTATCGCGATCATTTTTGAGATTTGTAGTCTGTGAAGATGGCAGCTATAATGTGGTTGAAATATCAGACAAATCTCAATAATAATCGCGGTAAGTCCCGTAGTGATGATAATAGGGAGGTACCTAAACTTGTACACAAATATGACGAGTGGGAGAAAGATGGTTAGATCCGTAACTGTACGCTTCGCTCCAAAACTGATATTTTCGATATGTGTCGCAAAACTACCGCGCTTAGATGATTCAATGTTAAACAATATTTTAATAATACTGAAAATTTCGGATTTAACGCATCAAGATATTTTTCATATTTGAAATGCAAAATGTCATACTACTTATACCGAACTTGGCACAGCGGCACTGTTCTCCCTTTAACGGGTCAGAATGACCTATGCATGCAAAGACGTATGTACTTCTATTTGCTTGTACGACATTTGAAAGGTTTCTTCATAAACCTACTTAAGTAAATAGAAATTACATTGATTTTAGGACGTGTAATGTGCGAATTATATAAAATTATTAATTATATAAAATCTGGGAATTAATTAATAAGCATCGGAATTGACTGAACTTTTACCTGATTTTACCAAAACTAAGCATTTTTTCGAGAGAACTTGAAGCGCGAACAATCGATAGTTTTGGCTTGAAGATATTCGTGTTCCGCTGTTCTTCTCTACAGAAGTTTTTAAACTGATTGTCATAAAATATTGTTCGATATTTTTAAGTGTTTTCTATTTTCAAGATGGCAGATTTTTGCACAAATGTGCTTACAATCATTGCGTGAGTTCCCTGTGAAGAAACTCGCGCGGTCTACAGTTCACAGGGCCACTTGTTTTTGAAGAAAGCGTATTAAATGCTATAAAACTTGTAAAATTGTCCGCAATTGTGGAAGATAAAAGTCTTTTCACATTTCAGTAAGGCTCTTTAATTTCTCGTGTCCCGATTTTACTTATATACATTCTATTTTAGTGATTAAATGAAAATGTTATTAGCTGAAACGTAATGAGATGAGTGAGATGTGTAGTATGGAGAGCCTACTTTTCGAAGTCGGTGTCGCAGCGCGTGTCGCGGTGCGTCATGACGAACTCGCGCAGCGGGTCCACGTGCTCCACGCGGTGCTCGCGCCGCACCGAGTCGCACTCGCGCGCTGCGTCGATGCTCATGTAGCTGGGGTCGGGCCGCTGCTCGCGCACCTCCAGGTAGCGGTGCTCGTACCAGTCCACCTCAGGCCCTAGCACCGAGCTGTCCACTGTGACGCGGTACCTGCGCAGATACGGGACATATTACTCGTTACGGCTCATAGTGTATGATACAATTTGGGGAAAAGAAAATGTTTTAAATATATTATAATAATGTTTAGTTGTGGTAGAGCCTCGCTACCGGCGAAAATCACTTTTGCTTGTAGCATGAATGGGCCGGCTCGTCAGGGGAAGTACCACACTCTCACAGAAAATCGACGTTTGAGTAGTAGCTTTACCGCTGCTATGCTTTTTTCGGTAAGTGAGGGAGCCGGAGGCCCATCTCCCTCTCCCCTCTAGGGAAGCAATAATAAAAGGCTGGCAACGCTCCTCACTCCTGTGACCCCCTGGTGAGGCAGTTGTCCATGGGCAGCGGCGATCACTTACCATCAGATGACCCGCTTGTTCATTTGCCGTCCTATGACATAAAAAAAGGATTTCTAGAGTTCAAAATATGACAGAGTGCACTCACTTGTAGGGGATAGCGAAGTCAGGCTCTACGCGAGCGACTAGCAGCTCGTGCCGGAAGACGAGCGCCTCGCCGCGCGCCGCGCCCAACTCGCCCGCCTGCCCCGCCAGCGAGTACGTCCAGCGCTCCATGCGCCCGTCCACCGTGTCTTGGTAGCCTGCGCAGACAAAACACCTCACAAACAGTTGCTACGAATCAAAGCACTTGTGTCGTAATTACCGTATGGAAACCAATGATGTAAAAGACATTTCTCGATAAAACTCGCATCTGCTAAATAAATAAGCCGCTAAAATATTTTAGGTTCATACAAGACTTGTACTGAAAATTTAATCACACTAATTTTTTAGGGTTCCGTAGTAAACAAGCAACCCTTATAGTTTCGCCATGTCTGTCTGTCTGTCTGTCCGCCCGCGATTTCATGCAGAGACTATAAGTACTAGAAAGCTGTAATTTGGTATGGGTATGTATATTAATCATGGCAAAAAGTGGTAGAATAAAATCTTGAAAAATATTTTTTTAGGGTAGCTCCCATACAAGTGAAGTGGGGGAGTAATTTTTTTTCTCTATTTACCCATCGTGTGGGATATCATTAAATAGGTCTTTCAAAAATATTGTGAGGTTGACAACACTATTTTTCGATTTAGGGATCCGTTTCCGAAATATTTGGTTTTAAAGTGCAAAATTTTGTTAGAGGTAAGTGTCCCCCCCCCCCCTCTATCTGCTTAACGGTTATATATAGACACGTGAAAAATTACAGCAGTAGTATACTACTGGAATTTCCGGTTCCGGTGGTCTAACGAACAATACGTACGTCATTGAGCTCCGCGAAATAAATTCCTAAACAGTGATTAAAAAGAGAACTTCCGTGTCCCAAGGCGCAAAAACAATAAAAGATACTTTGGAAATCGTAGTGGTATGGTGATCAAAGTGCAAGTGTGAAAATAAACAAGAAAATTTCGCAAATCCAGCAGTCATCATAACCTCAAAAGCTTCGGCCATTTTGAGCTGTCCAACAAGTGTCTTTCACTTCATTCACAACAAAACGTCAGTCAGCTGACATTGACACCTCCTGTGTTGACATCTCCAGTGTTGCCATTTGAAGAAAGAACAAAATTACCATCGTCTGGGTTAACACAACAAAACTTAAATTAATTACCCATCAAACAAAATGGATATGGAACTACTTTTACTTAAACTAGATGAAAAGTTACAAAAACAAAGCGAAACTATTACGTTTTCGGTAACAGAGAATGTAACAAAAGCGCTTGACGAGAAGATAAACGCTATGATGGTTGAAAACAACGAGCTCAAGAAGCGGGTCGCAGAACTTGAACATAGACTCCAGATAGCAGACAGAGAAAAACGCAAACATAATCTAGTGTTTTTCGGAATTGATGAAAAGGGGAAAGCCGAAGCCGAACTGGTTGATTATATCAAAGATATTGTGGTAGATATGGGAGTCCACATAGACAGCCAAGAGATCAGCAATATATATAGAATCGGGAAACAAACTGTGAATAAGAACTGTCCAGTAGTTATCTCTGTTACTACTCAGTGGAAGAAACACCTCATTCTCAAAAATAAGAAAAACCTACCTTCGAATATTAACGTCAAAGAGGACTATTCAAAAGAAATCCTAGAAAAACGCAAATTACTACAACCATACGTAGAAGAAGAGAGGAAAAAAGGAAACATCCCCTATATAAAATATGATAAACTGATAGTGATTAAACCAAAAGATAAGAACAGAGAAAAGAGAAAAAGGCAAAGCTCAGAATCTCCTACATCAGCATCACAGAAAAAAGTAAACACCAACAAAACATTGAGCAACCCAACACAAGCTCTACCGAAAACTCATAGTAAAGAGACTATCAGACCAAACATACGGGACTATATCCAACGAGCGAGCTCGGACCCACAATTTGCAGCACCAAAAAACTGATAACTTCCCCGGACAACCGGAAACAAACAATGAACTTCCAAAAACAAACTCACAAACCAAATGAACCAACCAATCTCCCACTACGGCTGGTCCCCGCGGGAGTTAAAGACCAATACCCTCTAATACAATCAAACAAAACACACAGAACATTCGAAATTGCAACTCTAAATACAAGAACCTTGAGAACAGAAGAAAGCCTACAAGAACTAGAAAAAGCCTTAGAAGACATTAAATGGGACATCCTGGGCATTAGCGAGCTGCGAAGATTGGGAGAAAAAATCGAGGAACGCACAGACTATGTATTATTCTACAAGGGCGAAGTACCTGGGCAAATAGGAGTAGGATTTCTGATCAACCACGCGATGAAACAATACATACATGAGCTCATAGGGATCTCTGACCGAATAGCTGTTCTTACCATTGATATACCAGGCTATAAGAAACCATGGTCTATAATACAAATATATGCTCCAACAGAGAAAGCAACTAAAACAGAAACGAAGCATTTTTATGAAAAGTTAACGCTGACAGTAACAACATATGCACACAATTACATTATACTAATGGGCGACTTCAACGCACAAGTTGGTCAAAAACAAAATAAGGAAGAATTTGTAATGGGATCCTTCGGCCATGGTAAAAGAAGTATAAATGGTGAGCTACTAGTGGAATTCCTGCTGGAACACAACCTAACCCTCCTCAATAGTATGTTCAAGAAAAATAAAAAGAATAAGTGGACATGGGTATTTCCTGGTGGAAATATTAAAAATGAAATAGACTACATTACCACGAACTACCCAAAAGCCTTCACGAATACATCTGTTATTACTAGATTCAATTTTAATACCAATCATCGCATGGTAAGAAGCAGCTTAAGAATAACATCACCAAGAAAATCCAGAAAATACTTGTCTTCACGTAAACCAGAACATTACAGCAAAGAAACTTTGAAGCAATTAGCCCAGTCTCTGATCGAATCAGCTAAAGAAATAACAACAGTAGACACTGATACTTTTTCAAAATATTGCAAACTCGAAAAACTGCTAACCCAAGCAAAAAATGCCAATCTTAAAGAAAAAAATTACAAATTGAGTGATGCCACTCTACAACTTATAGAGAATAGGAAACAATTGCTTTCCAACCACCCCAGGAAAGAAAATATTAAACTGATGACAGAGCTAAGCAAAAAAATCAGAGAAAACATTAGAAAAGATAGGAAACTCAAGAGGCTACAAACTTTAGAAAGACATATAAAGAGTACAGGTGGAATAAAAAAAGCACTTAGAGATCTGCGAGAAACAGGTAAAGATTGGATACCGAAGCTGAGTAAAAAGAACAAGACTTGGTCAAACAGAAAAGACATAAACAAAATAGCTACACATTTTTATCAGGATCTCTACTCAAATCCAGATAGTAACCATCAACAAAAACATGGAGAAGACCTCACAAAAAATCAGCTGGTAGCAGAACCCGTACCAAAAATACTCGCTAGTGAAGTAGAGAAAGCTATTCTTAGTCAGAAGTTGGAAAAAGCACCAGGCCCGGACAAAATCTTGAATGAACTTCTAAAAGGTACCCTTGAAGAAATAGTACCCCTACTTACCTCAATACTCAACGAGATACTTACAACTGGCCTGATCCCTGCGCAATGGAAAACGTCGCATATTATACTCATTTTCAAGAAAGGACAGAAGGAGGACATAGGAAACTACAGACCCATTAGTTTGATGTCAAACATTTACAAGATATTCTCTAAAATTATCCTGGATAGAATAACTAAACAACTAGACGAAAATCAGCCGCGAGAGCGAGCAGGCTTTAGAGCGAAGTATTCCACCCTCGATCACATACACACCGTGAAGCAAATAATAGAAAAGTACAATGAATATAATAAGGACCTTTACATAGCATTCATTGATTACGCAAAAGCATTCGACAGTATCAGCCACGATGCCATTTGGGAGAGTCTAGAGCAGCAAGGGATCTCTGTAAAATACATAAATATCATTAAGAATATATACTTCAACAGCGAAGCAAGGATACAGCTGGAAAGCCTGGGGAAAAAGTTTAAAATCGAGAGAGGAGTGAAACAGGGAGACCCTCTGTCACCAAAACTATTCTCAGCTGCCCTCGAAAGTGTCTTCCGCAAATTAAACTGGGATAACTTTGGCCTCAATGTGCAAGGTGTAAAATTAAATCACCTTAGATTTGCTGATGATGTAATACTGTTCGAAGAAGATCCGTCACTCCTGGAGATAATGCTAAAATCACTCACAGATGAAAGTAGGAAAATTGGCCTGCTCATGAATAAAGAAAAAACAAAAATACTGACTAACGCAAAACCAATTACAATAACAATCGACAACCAACCACTTGAATATGTGTCAGAATATACCTACTTAGGCCAAATAATATCCCACGCAGACCAAACAACCAAAGAAATTGACAAAAGAATAGCAAATGGATGGAAGAAGTACTGGTCGCTAAAAGAAGTAATGAAATCAAAAGAACTGAGCACACATATAAAAAGTAAAGTTTTTAATACATGCATTGCATACTCCCTGTCATCACCTATGGTTGCGAAACTTGGTCACTCACTAAACACCACAGAGACAAATTGGTACGCTGCCAGAGGGCCATGGAGAGAAGTATGATGGGAATAAAGAAACAAGACAGAATAAGAAGTGATACGATAAGGGAAAAGACTAAAGTGTCTGACATAATCATCCGAATGGATCAGCAGAAATGGAGATGGGCAGGCCACATGATACGGGACCCACAAGATAAATGGAGTAAAAGAGTCACGGAATGGTACCCCAGAGAAGGAAAACGCAGTAGAGGTCGCCAACAAACCAGGTGGGAAGACGACCTAAATCTCACGGCGGGACATCTCTGGAGAAGAGTCGCACAGGACAGAACACAGTGGAAGAGTTTAGAGGAGGCCTATGCCACAAGGCACTCTGAATTAAGAGATATATTATAATAACTTCCAACCAAGATGTAACTTAAGTTAAATTCAGATTAAATGGCTTATAAATAAAATAAATAAATAAATATATACTGAAGTTGAAAGGAAAACTATCAGAGCTGAGTACTAAGTACAAACTAAAAATTTATAGGCAACCAACTTATAAACTGTAAAATTTCATACTATTTTCATTGTTAGATGTTTTTGGTTGTTAAACTGTAAGGTGCGAGTGTGAATAGTGTGAACTCAAAGTTGTCATTCGCAACTACGGAACCCTACACTGCGCGTGGCCTGACACACACTTGGCCGGTTTTTTTACATTACATACAAAAATTTCAAGATCTACATCGTAAGTATTAACGTTGGCTCTAGGACTGTCCCTTGGGAAACTCAATTTGTGTGATATGTACCTATATATTTATTTATTTATATTCAGGATTTACTTTTTACGTTCGGCTTATTGAATAAATTAGTTTTTGATCTACGCAAAATTTTTTTTAAATAACATAAATTTTACTATGGTTTTATCGCGTTAATTACATAATTTATATTATACACTTACCTAACTTTGCCATCGCAGGTAGACTAATTTGACTCTTGTCTAGTATTTTCAATAACTAACCAAACCAATTACTACCTCCTAAAATATTTAAGTTTACCCGTATAAAAATTAATTTTATTTGAATATGTTTATTAAACGCGAAAAGTTAAGAAAACATTATATTTTTTCGTAAATCTATAGAAATAAATAATGTAATGAGACTCACCGTGGAAGCGGAAGGGCTCGGGGTCGGGCAGGCCGGGCGGCGAGCGGTCAGCGTCTACCACGTTCGACGTCAGCCGCGTGCACACCCGCTTCTCGTCGTCCTCGTAGCGCTCGATACGGAGCTGAAATCACATTCAACATTTCTATATTTGATAGCGAGCGCAGGAAAAAAAATATCAAAGTCGTTGAAAAATGTACGACAAGCTTGTACCACAACACGTTTACTCAGTATTTTATAAGTGACGAATCTATTACTGCGAGCATCATCATCTTCATTTCGTGTGGGTGGCACGGTCAGTCGACCATGTACACCCTGGTGTCAGAGTTCTTCGGAACCGCCTCTTAGCCTCCGACGTGGTTCCTTTAACGACTACCAGATGGCAGCCGGGACCACCGGCTTAACGTGCCTTCCGAAGCACGGAATCATCTTTCTTATCTGCTATCATGCTATTATCTTTCTTATTTCTTAACTGCGAGCAATAGAATAGGGCTGGGTCACCTGCGTGCGCTCCACCTGCCCGTCGGGCTGCACGGTGCGGTAGAGCACGGCGGTGCCGCCGTGCATGTCCACGCGCGACGACCCTGTGTCTGCGTCGTACCTGCAGACACGCAACCATTTTATTGTAATTATAATAACAGTCGCCAGAATTCTGTACTACACATAAAAGTCATGTATATATACATAATTATGGCTGCTATGCTGTACATAATATTATATGAGACAATAATTTTCAGGTAAACACATTTTTTTTTATTTTAAGTTGAAAGTATCCTATATTATTTACATTCTGGATGCATTCAATTTTTTGTTTTTGTGCATATTTAATTATTGGAAAATGCTCATGAAAAGAACTCGTTTCAGGTTTGCCCGGTTTTAATTAAAAATGTAGTGTAGCACGCTAGTTTACCAAGCCCATAACTAGATGGCGCTAAGCGTAACTTAGAACGCGCTATGAAAGTTTCTTTGTCGCCACTTAAGTAGTCCGTCAAACAACGGATCATTGAGTTCGGCCCATACGGCAAAACATGAGAGTTGCTGCTCTCTAAAGGCTTTGCCATTGTTTCTCAGTTCGGCCCTTCAGGTCATGCATGCAAATCGCGGCCCATCAGGCATATGAGAGTTTGCTGTCTCTCCAAGCCTTGCGCACCCAGGCAACGCCCAAAGCCGAGGTTCGTCCCTCCTGGGAACCCTTTGGTGATGTTTGCCTTACAGGTTGAGGGCACTCTGCCCTCACCTCAAAAGTCCGGTGAAGTAGCGAAAGCTCACTTGGAGCTAGCTACGTAGTCCATTCAAAAAAAAAAAAAACGGATCATTGAGTACTCTCCACCTAGTACTAATGTATGGATTCCCGGACTTAGTACTAGGACAAACCCTCCTCACAGCTCGCTTTGTAAGGGACAGTGCTCGGATTCCCGGCCTTCCCATAGGGTTCACGATGTGACTGTGGCGTAATAAACGACGTTACTATACAGTTAGCTCGTCTTGTGATTCCTGCTGCACCTCGATGTTATATCTGGCGCCCAACGTGGGGCTGAGCTCGTATCGCCTCGTACGCCGTTGATGCCAATCGCCGTGTTGATATCGACAGCAGCGAAGTGACACATTCAGCATTGGATATCTGCGCTGTGCCACGCTGTGTTCATGGAGAAAGATGGTCATCTGGGGTGCGACGTCGACAGCTCGGACTCAAGAAACCATTACCGTGGCGTTGCGGGAAGATTGCACGCGAGCGAACAAAGAACCATCGAATGCAGACATCTACGCCATCAGTGTAGACTCAGAGCAGGGGGAGTGCACATGAATTTGGACAGTGCTCGGAGCCCCAGCCTTTCCATATTCACCACTTTGTGTAGGGTTCCCGAAGAATGACATCCTCTTTATCGACATTGGTGCTGTTTTGGTCCAGGGGGAGCGGTGCAGTGAACATCCTAGAGAAGATTCGCCTGATAGCTCCTACCCAGCTCACCAAAGATGCCCCACGAATGGAGGAAGCAACCTACACCAGACTTGTCCTGTCTAACTCGCCGGGACGTCTTCGTTGACAGAGGGGGAGAATGTAGCACGCTAGTTTACCAAGCCCATAACTAGATGGCGCTGAGCGTAACTTAGAACGCGGTATGAAAGTTTCTTCGTCCTCACATAAGTAGTCCGTTGAACTACGGATGATTGAGTTCTCTCCACCTGGTACTAATGTACGGATTCCCGGACTTAGTACTAGGACCAATCCTCCCCACAGCTCGCTATGTAAGGGACAGTGCTCGGACTCCCGGCCTTCCCGTAGGGTTCACTTTGTAACTGTGACGTAATAAACGATGTTACTATGCAGTTCGCTCTTCTTGTGATTCCTGCTGAACCTCGACGTTATAGTAGTCATATTTCTATTATATTTTAACCTTTTGTAAATTTTAGAATGCCTAAATTAGGCTTAATATTGTCCGTAACTACATGCAAAATGTCATTTTTGTTGAATTTATCAAACACGAAATAATCCTAAAAACGTTTGTATGAAAAATTCACTTTGCTCGAAATTCTCTATAGAAAATAAATAAATAAATGTATACGGTAAATAAATGTATACGGACAAATCACACAGATTGAGCTAGCCCGAAAGTAAGTTCTTAAGAAAGACTTGTGTTATGGGATATACTAAATCAACGATACTATATTTTATAACAAATACATATATAGATAAACATCCAAGACCAAGGTCAATCTGAAAAAGATCATTTTCCATATTGACCTGACCTGGTATATCATAGGTAAGGGCCTAATATTTACCTTTTTCTATATTTAAATTTTAATTACGTTTTTTGTATTTATTTATTTCAATGGTAAAAAATAACTTATCCGAATTCAATTTTGATCGTAATATTTAAGAACAATGCATACTCAGTTCACAGATCTAAGTAGGTTGTGAGTTGACGTCGCTTGGAGAAAATGCGCCGCGCAATGTATTGCCGCTTCTCCTTAGAAACGATCTAAATTTTACCATAAGTTAATTACTGACGTCAACAAACTTTTTGCTGTGACAACATGTATGACAAGTGTTCAAAGAAACCTATAATAAATAAACATTTGAAATCTTGAAATCATAGATGTTCTTGAACAATAGCAGCAGGTAAGTAGGTAAGTAATATTTTAATAATTTTAGTGGAGACATGAAAGAAAACAAATTTCCTTACCAGACTGTGTAGGGTTCAGTGTAATCGGAGTAGTAAGCCGTGAGCTCAGCGCGGATCAGTAGGGATCGATCGAAACGCAGTCGTGAAGGAGGCGGTGCGGAGGATATCGGGGGCAGCGGCGCGGGGGGCACGGGGAGAGGGGACTCGGGCAGCAGCAGCGGCGGCAGCAGCGGCGCGCGCGGCTCGTCCTCGCGGAATAAGTCCACCAGTGTGCGATGGTCGTCATCATCCAAAGGTCCCCGCCTACCACCTGGAAATCAGATGTCATAAGTACGCGTTAACGATACTCTACTCCGAAATGCAGATATCTAGATATTTTATTTACAGAGCACATATAAAAAGATACACAAAAGTTTCTCAATAAAGCTGAAATCGTAACAACCTTGGACCATTTAAGCCCATGAGTTGGTAAACTGACATGTTGAATTTACATTGTTCCAGATCTGCTGCAGGTCTATTTGCTTACTTTCATCAACTACGGCGTACAACGCTTCGGTCACTTCAATATCAATTACTTTTTTAGGGTTCCGTACAAAAGTTGAAAAACGGAACCCTTATAGGATCACTTGAGCGTCTGTCTGTCCGTCCGTCCGTCTGTCACAGCCGATTTTCTCCGAATCTACTGAACCAAATTAGATGAAATTTGCTAAGATAGTGTAATCCTATGACCCAAACACGGATGTGCAAAGTAAATAAAGATTTTTTGAAATAAGGATCATTTTGAGGGGCCCAATTGCAAAATTTAAAAAAAAAAGTTTTGCAAACCTTACTGTGTCATATATCAAATGAAAGGGCTCATTATCATATCAATACTTTGATTTTATTCACGAAAGAAGACAAAAATTGACCATTCCCCCCCCCCCCCCCCCCTCTGATCTCCGAAACTACTGAGGCGAAAATTTTGAAAAAATTACAAAATATAGTTCATTCCTTGAAGATTACAGGAAAAATAATAAGAATTCTATCACTTGAAAATTAAGTGGTAAACTCACAATAATAAGTTCATCTAGGGAAATAGTTCACTAAAACACCACTAGATGGCGCTAGTCAATTGAATAAAACATTTTTTGCACATTGTGTGTGTGTTCACGAAGCATATTGTACGGAACCCTCATTGCGCGAGTTTGACTCACACTTGGCCGGTTTTTTTATTTATTTATGTACGAACTATCGCCCAATTGCATTTAAAGTAGGTCAGGCAGATATCGACTCAGCAGCTTGCCCGCGACCATCAATATCATTTTTCATGCAATAAATCAGACTTATTTTAGTACTCTACTTGTACAGTATCCCCACGCCATCAAAATTTTATATAAAATACTTGCAGCTTACAGATTTTACTGTAAGTACAGCCCTATAGTGCGAAAAGGCTTAAACTTTGGTGAAGACTCAATAAATCTACTAAGTTGAATCTTCCACAGGGCACTTCACAAGCGATAGAACGAGTGTCCACTAACCAGGAGTAACCGGTGCTTCGGTGGCATTATCGGGAGGAAGGTAAAGGTTGGGCGGTTCGAGCTCTGGTTTCGGTGACACTTTTTCGGGGGCTGGGGCAGCGCATTCTGAAAACCATTTAAACACCCGAATGATAAAGTTGTGCCGCAAAAAAATATGGTGAAAACATTAGTCAAGACACAAAAGTTACAATCCAATATGCAAAAATACATTCAAAACAAAAAAGGAACTAACATGACTGAATGGGGATTTTGCCAAATGCATTAATAAATGGATTTGAAAATGAAAAAAAAAAAACACTGAAAGGATAATCTAGATGCTTTCAAAACTGGCCGGCTGGCCGAACTTAACAAGTAGAAATAAAAATAGATGAATAAGAGCTGTGCCCAGCAGCGGCTGTTTTCTGTTTGTTAAAAAATTGTATCTGAAAGTGCCTAAAAATCCCGAACAAAAATTTTCCGATTAGATCACAAATTTTCAAATAAAATACTTATGCTTTTGGCTAGTATTCGCTCAGAGACGCTAGTGGAAGTCTTCTATGTACAACAATTTTAGTAAAAGGAAACTATATTTTGTTTTGAGACGTATGTTTATTTGCGAATGCATCCGCCCTGAAGCGAGGAGGTGCTGCTAAGGCTAGGGAGACTCACGCTGGTCCTGCACCGGCACCGGCACCAGCAGCAGCGGCAGCGGCAGCTGGCCCGCGTCCACGTCCGCCCCCACTGAAATAAACAATTAATTAAATATAGAAAAAACATAATATATTAACTTGATCTTTCAGATAAAAACCGATTTCAAACGAACTACTTTTGAAAGGAAGCTTATACGTTTGAGTATGCGCCACGTAGCGCCACACACCTAGGGATTTTGATAAGGTATTGACTTTGTATGCTAAATAGGCGG
Organism: Rhodophaea formosa; assembly: GCA_963082605.1. Lineage (NCBI taxonomy): Eukaryota > Metazoa > Arthropoda > Insecta > Lepidoptera > Pyralidae > Rhodophaea > Rhodophaea formosa. The sequence goes on from OY720221.1 coordinate 126,555, forward strand.
TCCTGTATGAGCGATATGAAGGCTGCACACTGTGTTCATAATTTCTTTGCTTAATGGATAACGGTATATAGAGAGGACCTATTCAGTCTTGCACTTATTGCAAAAAGATCGCAAATCAATTTTCAGTTATCATAAGTGATTGAATTTGGTAATTTGTAGTATTCGAACATATTGTCCCACAAGAGAAAAATCAAGTTGGAAGAATGTTCAAGATGACACTGACCCAGCAGCTGGTCAGCGCGCGCGCGCAGCAGCTCGCGGCCTTCGCTTGACGACTTCAGGAACTCTGCAAAGCAACAACAGCACATCATCAAACCCACGGCCTGTCAGTTCTAGTAAAGATATGGTCAGTATTCACCGGTCAATTTTCATGTTTTATAAGGTAATAAATTTGCTCGATGAAAATGATTTCGTTTTGATGGGCGATTTGTACTCGTAGTTTCAATTGAAGTATAGTATTTTCTTTCATGCATCAAATCATAGAATCGAACAGATATTTTTTCCTCCGTGCTCATACTGTTGAATTTAAAAGGAGACATTAATATTCTACACACTAACAGAGCCTAATTTAAATAGTCGACCTCAACCTGACATGGTGTTCCACCTGACATGAAATCTCTATGTTTATCATTTCAATCCTTAATCGATGTTCTACTTATGTTATTTAATCAGATGCCTTTGATACCGGCCGATCTAGCGGGTTTTTTTACACCAAAAATTAGAACCTAGCCAACTCAAACTAGTTTTAAATTAATGATTGCAATTAGCAGTTTAGCACATGCTAAGCCCGGGCGTCTATGTAGCCACCGACAGTGCCAAAGATATTTTTTTTCCGCCCATTTTAGTCAGTGGATAAAGAGCAGATTATAGGATACCCTGGGTGTAGTTCCCATCGCAATTGGCACAAATGGCTCACAAAATTTAGGAACTCCCCCATGTTTCAGAAGGCACGTTTAGCTGTTGGTCTCGGCTGTCATCATAGTGGCAGTCGTAAAGCAATGTCAGAAACCTTGTGCAGCTTAGAAAATCTGCAAAGTGTTGGAAATTTATTCACCCGATAATCAACAACAACAAGGAGTATACCTGCCAGAATCTTGAGCCAGCGCTGGCTGTCACTGTTCTTGGTGTCGCCGCTATTTCTGTAGTAGTCCTTCAAGCGCGTCGGATCATACCGGGCTGCGGCGTCTCTCTCTCGGTGCGCGTCGAAATCTCTGGTGCTAGGTGCTCCGAAATTCCTAGTGCTTGGTCCAACATCTCTATCCCTTGCTAAATCGTAGGGCTTTCGGGAATCTCTGCCATCTATTTGTGCTCTATTTTGAGAGGGATCGTAGCCCCTCACTTCAGGCGCGATTCCTCCATCTCTCAATTCAGGCGCAAACCCTGTGTTCCTCGGTTCAGACGAGTAACCGCTTTGCTTCGGTGCAGTCGGGTATGCTTTATCCCTCGCCGCAGATGCAAATCTTGCCCCACTTTCCCTTGGTTCAGTTGTGAGCCCTCTGTTAATCGCTACAGGCGCAAATCCTCTAGCCCTCGTCTCAGGCGCGAATGTTCTATCTCTTGCATCAGTCGCAAACCCTCTGTTACTCAAGTCACCGAAGCCTCGACTTCTTGAGTCTGTGAATCCTTTATTAGTGTTGACGTCTAAGTCTCGGATTGTGTTGCCTCTGAAGGCGCGTTCCTCATTGACCAGATAGTCGTCGTCTTGGCCGTCGATCCCGATGTCTCTGCCGGGCCGCGCGGCTCCCGTGCGCACGCGCCGCACCCCCCGCAATCCCTTCCGCAGAACTCGCTTGTCTCCCGCCTGAGAAGTTGTTCCCTGAGCTTCTTTCACCTGAGGATCGCTGGTCGCTTCACCTGAAGAAAAATTATATTTTTAGGGTGTTATTAGTATAAACGTTAAGCAGTTTATTCCTTAATTTATAAGCAAAAAATTTTACCTAATTGGTCAGCTAAAATAGCTAGTTGGGCAGTAACTTATGGTCAGAAAATATTTGTAAATCAGTCTGCAATTTATATTATTCTGAACAGCAGTAAATTTTATTGGACAGTCAAATATATACTTATATAAAAGCTGCAATGAGAGACCAATATTTATTCAAACGGTAACCACTCAGAGAGAAAGGACATAATTCAGTGCTGTGCCGCTAATATAAAATTAGCAAGATTATCATACTTGTCATGCACTAATGGGCGCATCCCTTGTAAAGATAATTATTTATTTTCTCTCTTACTTCTTTAAATTCTTTAAATATAACTAAGTAGGCTAACCAGCATACAGCCCACCTGATGGAATGATTATTTTTGCTCCTACTGGGTATATTTAGTAACATTAGTATAGTTTGATATAATAATAAACAATTTTATGAGATAGGTACATAAAGTATAAGTGACCAGAAATCGATTTTTAATGTAATTATGCATTTTGCAAATTTTGATAAAAACCTCTTCAATTTTTTTCTATCTATCTCAATTCATCTCCGAAACCACTAGTCTACTACGAGTTTACTATATGATTTTTTAATTTGAATAATATTTACAAGAAAACCTATTAGAAATATATGGTCTAAATCAGAAAATCAAATTCTTCGCACGGAACCTCTCAACGTAAGTTCGACTCGCGCTTGACCGGTATTCTGAAGAATATTTCGACACTGTTTTTTAAATCATTGAAAGATTTGTAGAAGCAAAAAATCGCATCACAATTTTATGTGCAGATTTGTATAAAATAAAAATGATAATATACATTTTATCAGGTTTCAATCGAAGCGACGTTAAATCCTAAATCTGTCGAATAACAAAGATTATATTGATAACATATTCCGGTCAGATTAGACATAAAAATAGTGTACAATCAACAAAATTGGGTACACTAAAGTGCCAGAAGTCCACATCGATCCCATGTGTGCCAAAAAAGTTAATCAAGGTCAACCTACATAGGTCATGATTTTTTGGTTGTTGGATTTTTATCAAAAAAGTAACTGTAATCAAAAGTAAAGCTTGGCAACAATTGTAGATTGTAAAATTATATATATAAATAGTTCTCATAACTGTTTTTAAGAGTCGCATTTATAAGATATCGTGATTCTAAAATTTGAAGGAGTTAAATTCTACATGATGCACACATTTCCACACAGATCTGTATATTTTATTTCCATTCCAACTGCGAGGTATTGTACTTGGCCCATTTTTACGTAGTTTTTCCGGTAGGTCTACCGTTGAGTAGTACCATTAATATGGCAGGTACAACTGGCACCGGTTTATCCCACTAGCACCATTGATATTCCTTCTTATGCCATCGTAAACAGAAATAATTTACACAATAATACAGGGCGCTTCTTAACTTTCCCTATGAAATAAATTCTGGAATTTGAAAAAAAGTTGCTTATTTTAGGGTACCGTAGTAAACTAGGAACCCTTATAGTATCCCCATGTCTGTCTGTCTGTCTGTCTGTCTGTCCGTCCGCGGTTTTACTCAGAGACTATAAGTACTAGAGAGCTGAAATTTGGTATGTATATTAATCATGTCAAACAGTGGTAGAAGAAAATCTTGAAAAAAAAATTTTTTTTAGGGTAGCTCCCATACAAGTAAAGAGGGAGTAATATTTTTTTGTTTAATTGTTGGGTATCGTTAGATAGGTCTTTAAAAAAATATAGTGAGGTTGAGAACACCATTTTTCGATTTAGGGATCCGTTTCCGAAGTATTTGGTTTTAAAGTGCAAAATTTTGTTAGAGGTAAGTGTCCCCCCCCCCCCCCCTCTATCTACTAAACGGTTATATATGGATACGTGAAAAAAATTACAGCAGTAGTATATATACTCAAGTTGAAAGGAAAACTATCAGAGCTGAGTACTAAGTACAAACTAAAAAGTTATAGGCAACCAACTTATAAAATGTACTCAAAAATGTAAAATTTCATACATTTTCATTGTTACATGTTTTTGGTCGTTAAACTGTGAGGTGCACTTGGCCGGTTTTTATATATAAATTTGGGTTTTCTAGCATTGATTCCTTAGAAAAAGTTGTTCATTTTGACAAATTAGTTCGTCCCTTTAAGGGAACGTCGACATTTATAAAAAAATACGCAATTCCTTAAATGTTTGTCGGAAGGTAAATGTTGTTGTATAACGTCAAACGCACGGTATTGTTATAAATAATCTTATTTAAGAACTGGTTTTAAACTTTGGTTTCGAAAGTGGCCGAAGGGAATGTGTTGCTCTGAAAATATGAGATTTATCAATTAGAGCTAGTTTTTTTTTTATTTACTATATTGTATCTCTGTCATCCGGAGCTTTGTCCCGGTTGCGGCCTCAGGTGCGATGGGAGACAAATGCCTAATTCAATAAATAATAATAAAAAAGAAGTTAACGCGTCGGAGCCCATGGCCCATGGTCTGCTGTTATGACAGCGTTGATGATGTAATATTATCTGGCATAGTTTTCACGTGCCGCCTGTCTGGCACCAACCCAAGAAGGTAGCTCCTATAGTATATCTCCTGGCACTAGCACCACGGAGGGTTGGCGTCAGGTATTTTACAAACTCAAACTGACAGTATTACACTCACATTTCTACTATTAGTGGCAAATTACTTTTCAGACATTGCGTTGTTTAGGTATTCTAAGTTTTAGGCATTCAGTTGTTTAACTTAACTATGTTTTGGATGTTGTGCGTCTTAGAGAATTTGAATTTTAAGCATTTTGCTTTGACGGCAAATTGATTATGGGAAATTGGTTTCAGGTATTTTCTTACTTATAGCCATTTTGCGTTTTAGACATCGCGCTCAGCAGGGATTTATTCCTATATTTTTGTATTTCTAAATAAAATCTATTGCCAAAAAATATTGATGAGAAAAGACAAAAGCAATGTCACATCGAAAAAATTATATGAATCTACACAGGGTTTCTTTTGAAACTCCAGTTACCTCACAGGACAAGATTACAACATGAAAAACAACGTTTGTTCTCCGAGTTTCGATCTTCAATAAAACTAATTTTCAGATTTGTATTGTAATGTCGGGGTATTTGCAAATTATGGTAAATTACAAATGCAATTTACCAAGATGTGCAAAAGGATCAAATGACATGCAACGCAGTGGTGAACAAACACGCCAATTCGCGACACAAGCGAATGGTCCTGGATTCGATCATAGTGGAAAACGATCCTTTTTTGATTGACCTGGGTCTGCGAAGTCTATTATCTTTGATTTAGTAAGTCGTAGACGACACGAACTCATACTTACTGTTTCAGTTTATGTAATTTGTTCCTATGTATTTATATATTTTGGTATGAAAGAAAAAATAGCAGATATAAAAGTCGTGGTACCTACAAACGATGTTGTTTATTATGTCAGATATCTAGTGCTACGAGGTTGTCAGTAGTAACCCTTTATAGGCGGCATTCACGCAGCTTATCAAGATTGTTCAAATTGCAGATTTAAATAAATGACTATTTTATTTAAAAAAAAAAACTGAAAAAAAATTGCTTTTCTGAACAGGTATCCAAATTATTGAAGATTATTGACTGAGGAGAGTATTGATATTCTACCGCAAATAAAAGACATCAACGAGTACGACGAGCGCGCTCGAAGGTGAGTTTAGAAATAAATTAAATTTATGAATAATAAACATCATGTTAAATCGCCGAAATAAGGATATTAATTTCATATGATGTTGACCTAGAAAATATGTACTAGGCGAAGTTTAAGGTAAATTGTATAATTAACTAAGGTGACGTTTTTGACGATATGCGTGGGATTTATCAGAATCGGTTGTGTTTATAATGTGAGCTTATTGTGACGGAGCTGGTCAGCATTGAGAAGAATAATGCATTATTATTGCAGCTCATTTTAATTTCGTTAGATAAGAAGAAATGAGGATAAGATTGCAATTTTGAAAATTTGAATTAAAACAATAATTAATAACAATGCAATTTCAATAAAAAATTAGTACCTTCTCTCAGTACTACCCAGTCTGACAGATCTATATACCAAATACCTAGTAATTGTAATTTAAACTCTATGTCTGAGATAGAACTGATTTTTAAACTTGGGTTTGACAATCTGTAATAAGTATAAACTTAAAAACCCAAAGTAGCCAAGCGTTAGTTCGACTCGTCCATGAAGGGTTTCGTAAGTACCACTTTTTTCGCAAAAAAAATTACTTTGTTTTTATTGCGTTTGTTATTTTGTGTGAATGACAATGTTATATTTGCAGATTATGAAACTGTGCTCCTATATCTCAAAACTGTTGACTATATTTCAAACTTTATTCAAACCGCAGAAAATGTTATATTTTCAATAAAACTGTTCATTATTATCTATATTATGTATATTTAAAAGTTAGAGAGGCACACACATTTTACCACTTTAGAAGTGCTTATGTTTCAAACGATCGACATTGAGAAAAAATGGGTTTAGTAACCTCAATGTCATTTTGTATTTAGGTAAGTAGCATGTATGGGGGGAACCTCTTGAACGGTTATTTTTTTATTTTTTATAATAGTTAATCTTAAAGTGGTTCACAGAATACATGCTTTTTTCAAAGTTTTACCAAGTTTCATTTGTGCAGTCTCAAAAGTTTCAGAATAAAATGGCTGTGTCATACGGTCAGACATGGCCTGAGGGTGACATTTTCAGCCATTCAGCTACGGAACCTTAAAAACGGGATGTTGGCTATTTTTCGTTTACACGTGATACTATGGCAAGAGGATCTCTTTGCACTGCGGGACTCACCGAAGCAGCATAGAAGCAGCGCGAGCGCCGGCAGCGTGGTGCCCCAACGCAGCCGCATCCTGGCCGTGACGCGGCGGACAGACTACAGACCAAACGATAAACACTGACACGAATAGACTAATCTTTGGAGGAAGCCACAGAGTTAGTGCGGCTACGCGCACCGGCAGAGTAGCCGCACGGCGCGGTGACATAACTTTATGTACAGCATCCGCCACACGCGCCCCACCGCGGCGACGGCGACGCGCGGGCTGCTGCTGAGCTGACAGCGGGTCGGGAGACGATACTCAAACAGCAGATACAAACAACACATACTGCACAGTTTCATTTTGTTTATTCCAAATCTTCTGCTCTTACAAGTACAATAATACTACGGGCTTGAAACACCATAGTTTTGTATAATACTAGCTTTTGCCCGCGACTTCGTCCGCGTGGAGTTCGTTTGTATCGTAACGTAACTTGTTTGTGCAATTTTTGTCAAATTGTTATACACCCATGTTGATTTTAAGAATTTGTCAGCCTTTTTTCACTTTTTAGGGGTTGCATTCTGAAAGAGCCTGAAACATATTATATTTACTCATTTATTGATAGAAGTATCCTGTGAAGTTTCGAATAAAATAGTTTAACTAATCTTGTTTCCCCATACAAATTAATAACCCAACGAAAAGTAATTGTTTATTCCTAATCGTTAACCTAAAAACCAAGTTTCAGGCTTACAGCTCGAAAATGACGGACTTCTATACAAAATTATAACCCCTGTTTGACCCGCTTAGGGGTGAATTTTGAAAAATACTTTCTTAGCGGATGCCTACGTCATCACAACTATCTGTATGCCAAATTTCAGCGAAATTCGTTTAGTAGTTGCGGCTCTGCGTTTATTGATGAGTCAGTCAGGTTTGCCGTATAAACAAAAAATATTTAAATATTTATATTTAAATAATAATAAAAAAAAATTACATATAATAAAACAGTACAAATATTTTGTCTGTACATTTAGTATTTTTGACTGAAATGGATAGAGGGACACTTAAAAAGAATAATAGAAAGCAAAAAATTTTTTTTTTAATTTCTCTTTTTTATCTCTCTGTCTGTCTGTATGTATGATCCCGTTTATCTCCGGAAATATTGGACGGATTCAAATTATACTTTTTTTGCTATATATAGCTATTAAGCCGGGGCAACATATATGGTAAAAATGATTTTGAAAAATATAAGTTGAAGGCCCATACCTCAAAGTATGGTGACCTTATTAAAACATTCCCTCAGACGTGGATCTCTTAGTTAGGTTACGATAGGGCTGACATGCCTTCTAGGATAAAAGCCCTTTAAAAATAAACAGAAAAAAAAAAGTATATTAACGGAGAGCAATCTCACTTGGAGCTATATAGTCTTCTTTTAATCGTGTCAGTTGCTCAAAAAGTTTGAAAAAATCCTTTATTTTATCCCTCCAACTATATTAAGCAGTATTTTATTATTATAAAGTATTAAGGTATATTAATACGCCGGAGTCATATAAAGTTCACGCGAACGAAGTCGCGGGCATCAGCTAGTTATTTAGACTTCAACTTGCATAACAATCTTGAGCAGTAAAGCAAGAGATATTTTAGAGCACGCGATCACAAAATATCTATACAGATATATGTTAACATTTTTTCCGATAAATCTGTGTATTTATTGAAGAAAGATACCAACCAGATGCTACAAGTTCGTATGTCTCTGAATAATAGCCCCCGCTGCTAGCAGCCGCCCTAGACCTTGATCGAGGTTTAGGGCGCGGATGACCGTCAGCTTTATGACCTTCGTCCGATTACAAATTCGAATTACACATCTCACATAACTTGTTCATAAATCGTAGGTACCTACTACATATTAATCTCCTTTTACTCAAGTGGGTAGGGTAGGGTAGGGTACACGAATACAGATTGTTACTGCCTAAAGTCATGTCCCGTAGCATCATCACCAACATCAAGTGACACTAATGATGTCCAATCATTTTGTATAAACTATTGGTCTAGTGAATACAATGTGCAAGTTTCCTCATCATCATCTCAGTCACACGAAGTCCTCTGCTGGACGTGGGCCTCCGCTAAGGATTTCCAATACGATCTGTTGGAAGCGGACTGCAAGTTTCCTTGCGCTATGGCTTTCAGACCTCAGGATCAATACCGCTTAATATCGTTTACTACAATTATCTGTACTTCTACTCCAATCAATTGAATGAAACGATCAACTATTCTATTTTTTTTCACCAATACGACTTTTCGGCAGTTCTGATAGGAATTGTCCCAGTAAGATTAATATATCTCAGTCACTTGAATCAAAATAACTATAATATATTTTGGTGGTGATGATTGTCTACAACGCAGAGGATAATCGTTTGATGTTAACTGTTCCAGTTATCATCAAGCGATTATCTTTTTAGCAGGTTGTCTGATACAAAATAACCAAGTCAACTTGGCATATTTGCGGCACCTTGCCTCATCCTTGCTGAACGACCATTGCGAAATACCAAAAATATTAAGATTATAAAATTGTTTTTGTATAGGTATCAATTTGGTTACGTTCGTTCGTATCGTTTCGTCCCTGAACTTTGCGTTTCGTTAGCGTGACCTTTCGCTCCTAACTTCTATAGCTTCTAACAGATAGGTCCTAGCCATATGCACCTCGCATGTCAAATTACATAACTATCAATTGGCGATGGCCGATACCTCCCCAGCGACAGCTCTGCAACATAAATTGCATTTTCTTTGACACGCTGCAGACCCAGCCAGCAGACGACGTGCATTCATCATCATCATCATCAGGTCTTATTTCGTCTCCACTGCAGGAGCACGACCCTCTCTGTACTATTAGAGCCATAATTAGCCACAGCAGTCAGAGGATTTGGCCTACACTCTCCACGCTGGCCAGACGGGTTGGAGAGGTTTTTTTGAGATTTATAAGCTTTGTTTAGCTTGTGTGTGTTTCCTAAGTCGACTTCTACGACATCCACGGGAAGACTTGGAGTGGTCCTATTCTACTCTGCCGGGAACCAGACGACGTGCATTAGGCAAGCCTATATACGGTGTGGCGACATGCTCTGGATTGGATTCGGAGTGTATCAGGCTGGCTATGTTTTATAGTGCAAGCCAAAAATAATTTGAATTGATGTTATCAGTGCTTTTCAACAGGATGGCCCAAAACATATAGGTAAGTATTATCTTACCTCTATGCTTTAGACCATCCTACGAGTATAAAACAATAATACCTATAATAGGTATAATAACATAGATTACCATGTCCAAAGAGTGAGAAGAGAGAGGTCCAAAAAGTCTAGTATTTTATTTAATTTTATAAAATTCTCGATAACGTTTACAGGGTAGGTGGTTCCGAAGAAAGTACCTATGAATAATAATAAATCGTAAGGTGCTTTTGAAGGCAATTTAATTATCCCAGATTCTAGTAAGATCGCCTCTGATCTTTATATTTCAGGTATTTAGTAAATGAGTGCGTTAAAATTAAAAGCCTCGGTCTTTTTAAGTGGGATGGATGTAGGTCATGGAGAGCAATATGCATCGCTCATCGCCGGCATTTGACTCGGAGTTTTATTAGCTACTAGCTGTTACCCGCGGCCTCGCCCGCGTTATATATAGCCTATGTCGTTCTCGGTACCCTAACCTATGTGTATGCAAAATTTCATGATGATCGGTTCAGCAGATACGGCGTGAAAGCGTAACAAACAAACAAACAAACTCACTTTCGCATTTATAATATTAGTTTAGATTGAGATTAGGATATTATTAGTTGGGACTAGGCCAGTGAACACTCGATGCCTACATGGAGTCTAGAGTTCGATGCACAGTTTGCACGACATTTTCATAGTAGCTTTGGAAACGGTGCTTATCCTTGGATCTACTTCAATTAAACTGTAATGTAATTTTAGATTAAGCTACTATAATAAATGAGTCGGGAAGTATTTAATGGATATAAATTACTTTTCCGTTAAAAGTATGCAAATTTATGTTTCGGTAGTGTTGCAACATGCAACAGTGTTACGATTGGAAAAAATATGAACATACGATCTAAATACATATAAACATTACCTTGCATCGAGTAAAACACCTGAGAAAAAAATCTGAAGATGTAGGTAATGTAATTTATGCTTCTAATTGCTTTTTGCTGTTGTGCAAAGTTGGTGGCCTGATTGGGCAACTCTAGCGGGAGGGAGACATAGACAAGAACTTTCTCGGAGGGTTCGCACTCGCACCCACCAGTGACCCACATGAGTCCGGCAAGTCGCACCCACATCTTCAACCACTCCCACTTATGTCATCTCATCAGCTATCTATCTCTATATCCCTTTGTCTGCACCAACCTTTTCTATCCGTGAACATTATGACCCAGTTGGGAGTTACCTTCCAGCCACCAAATTTGAATCTCTATACTTATTCAAAACCGACCAAGTGCGTATGAGGCGGGCCACGCGCAGTCAAGTGTAGGGTTCCATTGGTACCTGCACGTCATTTTATAAGTCTGGCGACTGTATTACTACTATCTGGGTTCCGTAGTAAACTAGGAACCCTTATAGTTTCGCCATTTCTGTCTGTCTGTCTGTCCGTCAGCGGTTTTACTCAGAGACTATAAGTATGTAGAAAGCTGTAATTTGGTATGAGTATGTATATTAATCGTGGCAAAAAAGTAGTAGAAAATAATCTTGAAAAAAAATTTTTTTTAGGGTAGCTCCCATACAAAATAAAGAGGGAGTTATATTTTTTTTTCAATACGGTAAGGTTAAGGTTGAGAACAACATTTTTGGATTTAGGGATCCGTTTCCGAAATATTTAGTTTTAAAGGTTTGCAAATTTTTGTTAGAGGTAAGTGTGTTTGTGTGTGTGTGTGTGTGTGTGTGTGTGTGTGTGTGTGTGTCCCCTCTGTCTGCTAAACGGTTATATATGGATACGTGAAAAAAATTACAGCAGTAGTATACATTTATACTGAATTTGAAAGGAAAACTATGAGAGCTGAGTACTAAGGACAAACTAAAAAGTTATAGGCAACCAACTCATAAAAGTAGAAAGTACTATGGTAAAAACTCAGTTGTCCTAATCCTTTGTCTAAGTTGTCAATGCTCACGTGATCGCTGGCCCCACCTTACCTGTTATATATTTGTAAATTAAAATAACAAAACGACTACAAGTTATGGTAATAATTAGCAAGGCAGATTTTCGGAATCCTGCCCAGTCGGTTGATTATGCTTATCGCAAGGCAAATAGGTGACAAGCCAAGTGGAATGACCACGCGTAGACTTCTCAGAGCGGCGCTTCCGGTCCGCGCTCGGAGCTGCAGACGCTTCCGACTCGGTGTTGAAGTCTTCAACGAGTCTCACGCTGCAGTTACAGTACAGATCTATGCAGTGGGTGTAGTTTATGGGATGTAAAAAGTAAAAATAATAAAAACCAACTAAACGCGACTGGAACTCGCCTATCGAGGGTTACGTATGATGTCCTCGAGAACTCGAAGTTTATTTTAAGCGTCACACTGATAGTGACTTCTGCCTTATGTAATGTACCTAGTTTTTGACTATGTAAAATAATGTAGTGAGTCAAATCCTCTCGTTTTAGGGATCTACTCCCTCCTCCTAATTACGAGGTGACTAAAGAACAAAAGGTAATTGGCCCATGGGTTGATTACTTTGCCAAATCCTTTTGCAGCTTGAGTGGTATAAACTACCTGAATTAGTACAGATGTTTTATTTGAAAAAAATATAAGGAATAAGATTTGGAAAAAATTCACGCTGGCAAGATTTGAACTGCGTCTTTTGGTAAGTACATATGTCTCCATGGTCTTTTGTCTTTGACGACATATATTAAATATTTTTTTATACGATTAATATTTTGTCGCATAAAGAACAGACGCAGATTCAAATCTTATTTCTTCATGTAATAAGAATATTAATTACCTAACTTACTTTTTGACTGATTAAAACAGACCCTGATTTCAAAGTGAAGATCCCACAATCAAACGACAGCTAATGTTCTAGTCACTTCCTGTTGAATTCTTGTGTCAGTAGGTAATAAAACGAGGTGATCCCGTTGCTGCCTTACCTTTCAATTCACGTCATCGTTCGCATCTTTTCACATTCTTTGATGCCGTCACATGCAAGATCTCCACCCTATGGGCAAACCTTGCTTGTGATGGTACCAAAAATGTATTCATATTTCGATTCCCATCATGATGATGATGAGAATTAAAATATTACCTACAGCAGTTAGGCTGATGACCCTATTGCAGCCCACTGCTGGACAAAGGCCTCCCCAAGGGCACGCCATGAATTCCATCGCGTTGTTTAAATATGTAACTGTTTGCTTATGTATTAAGTTGGTACCTAATCTTTCAAACTGGTATGTGATAAAAGAAAAACATAGAATGTATCTACTTACCGGCTGCTCCTTTTATTATACTTACTTAAAAGTCTGTGTACTTAAATCACCTACACTAAAAAATAAGAACTTACTACATGAAGCTGGTCGAGGTAGTGGGCGCAAATCTAAGGAATCCTAACAGTAGGCCATTTGTTTCACGTTTTTCACTTAATCTGCTTAGTATCAGATTTCAGTACAGCAACTAGTTCTGTGACAGCAACATTGGGAATTTCAAAAAATGTCATCTCGTGATCACAGCCATTTTTACGGTACGGTTTATCCACGAGACTTCGATGTGAGTCTGTCACCAGCCTGTATCTCATGAACTGTGATAGTTAGACAGTTGAAATTTTCATAGATGATGTAGGTACTTACCTACCTATTTCTTACACACCCACGAGAGAGAAGCGGTTAACGTGGCGTTTGGTTATTAATAATGGCTTTGGACCCTTCTAACTCGAAGGGATAAAAAAGTTAAGTAGTGGGTATAATCCCTTAGAGGATAGAACGAGAGGTCCCAAGACTGAGGCCACGATTATCACGAAGGCGGACTTCTAGATAGAAAATGAGAATCGCATAGGTTGCCCATTCTCCACTCCATGCCAATACTAAAGCTGTAGACCTCGCGAGTCTTATGATGGGTACTCCTAGGAATAAGTGGGTACACCGCCATTTTGAAATAATATCCAAAATTTGATGTAAATAATATATACGGACAAGTCACACAGATTGAGCTAGCCCCAAAGTAAGTGCGAAACTTGTGTTATGGGATACTAACTCATATTTTATAATAGATACTTATATAGGTAACTAGAAAAACATCCAAGACCCAGACCCTAATGTTGATATTGTTTATCTCTCTATTCGTAAACTACAAGTCTCAGCCCAAGTCATAGTTTACGTGCGCTATGACATAACGGCGTTGTTACGTTGGATTGTGTAGTATTGTAATAACTAAACTATAGGCGTAAAATTTAAAACCTGTTCCACAAACTGGCGAGGCTGTAATGACAGCTATTCAATAACCTATCACCTTTAAAACTAAACCAAAAGCTTTTGAACGGTCGATGAGCTTTATTCTCTCACAAAATAACTTTTGGAAGCTATAAGTGTGTGTCGGTAGATACCTACATGGATTGTCTCAGTATTTTTTTTGTTTATTTGTTATACTAAATAGAGCACCAGTCCTGTCGTCATATCTTATACGTACTATTGAATTAGCAATTATTATGTACACAGCGTGTAAATGTAAGCTAAGTTTTCGATACGAAACTTCAACTCGCTGTAATTTTGTATTGTTTGATATTGTTTTTAAAATTGAAATCTGATTATAAACATCAATATGCCTTATACGGTCGTATGTACGAGTTGATATTGGCTTACTGTTGTAAAACTAAAACCAAACTATGTTTGTATGGGATTGCGGCTTTACGTGGGACTCTTAAAAGGCAATTTCGGTGGTTAACTTACACTCTTAATAATCAGGATCTCGGAAGAATCAATTTCGATTAAATTGTTATATATAGTTATGGCGACGAGAAATCCACTCTTGCTTTCTGCTTAATATATATTATTAAGGTGCATTGGAACTATAATAATATTTGATGCAAATAAAGAATTTTGAATTATTATCACTAACAACATCAAACCCACTCTACTTGGGTCTTCCGCCGCAACTTCAGGAAAAGGCATAGCCGGACATTTGTAACCTGTGTAATTACCCGGTTTACGCAAGACATGAAGGCTGCCGCAAATTCGAGCGTTTCTCACGCAGTCCTTACGCGAAACTCCACACATCCAGCGCAGCAAATTCATCTTTGTGGCTCGCAACTCCCATTTGTTCCGCTCAAGTGCAGGCTACACTTCACTACCATATAAAAGGACAGGTCTCATTATCCCGATGATCCCATAGACATCGTTCTTGCCCAGTCCAGATCCTCTCCGGCTCCGAACAGCCAGAGGGATCCCACCCTCCGACCCCGTCGCACTCGCCACCGGAACAGAGTGCGTAGAGTAGTCCTACTCTGATTACTGGTGACCGCCCGGCGGTCCCGGGTGATTTGCACCCAGGATAGGTCCTTCGGACACCGTAGCTTTCGGCCCATACGGCAAAACATGAGAGTTGCTGCTCTCTAAAGGCTTTGCCATTGTTTCTCAGTTCGGCCCTTCAGGTCATGCATGCAAATCGCGGCCCATCAGGCATATGAGAATTTGCTGTCTCTCCAAGCCTTGCGCACCCAGGCAACGCCCAAAGCCGAGGTTCGTCCCTCCTGGGAACCCTTTGGTGAAGATTGCCTTACAGGTTGAGGGCACTCTGCCCTCACCTCAAAAGTCCGGTGAAGTAGCGAAAGCTCATTTGGAGCTAGCTACGTAGTCCATTAAAAAAAATATTTATAGACCAGTCCCTTTAGTCTAGCCCACATTTATGGGTCACAACACAAATGACACCAGTCACCTAACGCCATTTTGTCCACGCTGCCGTTATGCGGACTTTAATGTCGTCAGCGATGTTTCCCGACACGTGAAGTACCAATCCCAGATATTTAAACTGGTCAGTACGCTCGAGCACGTCTTCGTCTGTGCGTACTCGTAGGGGATCTGTCTGTACCATCACATACTTCCTTCGCCAAATTTTCAGACCGCCATTCTCAAGCGACCCCTTCTAACCAAGCGCGCGTCGCACTATTCTTCCCCCGTCCGCCAGCACGATATCATCACCATACAAAAGCAGCCATGGGGGTAGCTCAAGTGCATTTTGAATGCTGTTTCGACACTGCGTCTAATGTTTCACTGAATAACAAGTGGCTGATGACCGAGCCCAGCGTGATGGGGAAGGCTTTGGTGGCACATTTTTGCCCTTGTTTCTGTATTTCCCCATAATAAGAAAGGGTTTGCCCTTTCTTCTCATGGATAATAGGGTTACTTTATTTCTTCAATTAAACAAATAAATATATAATTGTATACGGGCAAATCACACAGATTGAGCTAGCTCCAAAGCAAGTTCTGAACTAAGACTTGTATTATGGGATACTAACTCAACGAAACTATATTTTAAATGTATCTTTTACCAGGTCACCAGGTTACATACAGCTACCAGGTCTTGACCCAGGTCAATCTGAAAAAGATCATTATTTAACCTGACCTGATCGGGGATCGAACCCGGGACCATCCGTGTCACAGGCCGGCGTGTTGAGCGCTGCGCCACGGAGCTCGTCAATATACATATATTATATTCTTTCGATTTAGTTCCAAAAGTATTGGCATGGAATGCATCCTTCGAATCGATATAATTCGTTCATATGAGTATATCGAGTCGGTCGAATCGTTGCATTTGCATACGTATTTAGGAAGTAGCACAATAATATTCAACATAGTTTTCTGCATAAATGTCATGGATCTAATAAAAACATTTAAATAAACACAACAACTTTAATATAACACAATGTTTCCGTCTTTTTATAACTAATCTACATATTGTAACACTAATATCTCAGTTCATCTATACTAATATGATAAAGAAAGATTGGTTGTTTGTTTGCATTGAATAGGCCCCGACAACTACTGAACCGATATTCAAAGTTGTTTCACCTTTAGAAAGCGGGTGACATAGGCTGTGATTTGTGCGGATGAAATCGCGGGAAAATCGCTAGTCATTCTAGTCAAATAGACAGGAAGCTTTTTCAAAGAAACATTACAAAAAACAGGATGGTCCTGTTAAAAATAAGAATAGCCCATGTCATTTGGGATGATGGGATTCTAACGACACCTCAGTTGAACGACCTTATTTGTTCACTCGCTTTCAAGTACAATGGAAAAAACATGAATCCTGAAGACATTACTCTACTTTTATAAAAACAGTAGCAACTTTTATGTGCATTTTTGTGCACTAGGAACTACAACGATATCATTAAGGCCGACAGACAACACATTGACATATTCACATAGTTTTCTGCAAAATCCTTACTTGTCGGCTGACCATACTAACATGCGTGGTCGTTTGTTAATTGCGTTTTTTCAAGTCAGTTTTATTATTGTACTGTGGCATGGAACAAATATAAATAAAACTTTTAGTTACTTTAAATTAAAATGGCAGTAACTGTTTTTCAGCGCTTCCAAAAAAAGTTACTTCCGTTCTGGCGACTACTCCAGATATATCCGAATCAGCGAGTTCAACCTGTGATATAGGAGAGACAGGTTGAATAGATATTTTCAATACATTTGTTAATAATACGGTTCTTATGACATCCAAACTTGGATCGTAATGTTGTATTTGAGAGACTAGGCCTTTTTACCTTACACCGATCGCAACTGCTCAATAGCCCAATGCCATAGATGCAAAATTGAAACATTTTCATAGAATCCGAGCAAAGAGTTTCAAGTTCAGCATGAAATTTTTTTCTGACTCATAATATGTGATTTTTTTAACCGACTTCGAAAAGGAGAAGGTTACCAATTCGGTTGTATGTAGGTACTTTTTTGTAAAAATAAACTTGACTTATGGTACATTTAGTCAACTTTAATTCTTAACTTTTAAATCCTTTTTGCTGATCTGCAATCTTGTTTCAGTATATATGGTAATCGCAAATGTATTGAAAAACGTCGTATGATGCTCGTGCGGTAAGCAGTCTATTATTAGTCATCGGTTTATTATAAGCACTCTGCTTCGCCTCGTGCCTATAAACACCTCGACTTTACAATAAAGCTTACCGTACTTGCATCATAATCAATCAATCAATTTTAATCAATCAATTTCTTTATTTATATGTACAATGTATCTATAATGTACTATTAATGAACACAAATAAAAATAACTATATATTTGGTACATAATATTTTGTCTAATTTGTGCTACTCTGCGGACAAATCACACAGATTGAGTTAGTCCCAAAGTAAGTTCTTAAGTAAGACTCGTGTTATGGGATACTAACTCAACGATACTACCTATATTTTATAACAAATACATATGTATATAGATAAACTTCCAAGACCCAGGTCAATCTAAAAAAAGGTAATTTTTCATCTTGACCTGACCGGGGATCGAACCCGGGACCATCTGTGTCACAGGCCGGCGTGTTGACCGCTGCGCCACGGACCTCGACGTTTAGTAAAAGTATTTACAGTTCAATTTATTGCTTACAACTCTTTTTACTAGTTTTTATGTTCACACATTTTTTTGGATTACAACCTAGAATTAATCAATTTATCTTGAAAATTTTATAAACTGTCGTGTGTGATTATAATAAATAAATAAATAAGGCGGCACGTTTCGGCCGCACACACATTATGAAAATCTCCAATCCGCGTCACACTTTAAGCGTCAGAGACGAACCACAATCGGACAGTTTGAACTGCTAGAACTAAATGTATGCACGGAGAGCTTCCAGCGAGTGCCTCGGGCCCTGAATACTGGTACGACGGTCCGGTTGGCGAGCGTTACGTCACGGCCGCCGAACTCGTTCAAGGACGCGACCGTGGCAGTTACGCGGCACGTGTTATACTTAATACTTTGCTTTCGGTTCGTGTACAGCTGTCGAACGGTAACGAGGGCTTTCTGATATATGTGGCGGCAGCACTGAGCCGCCGGGCCTGGAAAGCTATTATTGGGCGACGATGTTGCATTGTGGCAGTTGTTGCTGCTTGTCAAATATTAGCCAATGATAGTGGCTTCATAGTACATTATGATACAAGTACGGTAAGCTGGACATTATAGTCGAGGTGTTTATAGGCACGAGGCGAAGCCGAGTGCTTATAATAAACCAACGACTATAATAGACAGCTTACCGTACGAGTATCATACGACGTTTTTCAATACATTTGCGATTACTATAAACTAAAACAAAATTGCAATTCAGCAAATAAGAAATTTATAAATGTTAGGAACTAAAGCAGTTAGTAAAATTACATTTAGGTATAATAATCAGGTACATTTATTCAGGTTTATTTTCTCCAAAAAACTACTTTGATAATTTCTCCTTTTCAAAGTCGGTTAAAAAAAATCACGTCTCACGAATCAGAAAAAAGTTTTCATGTTGAACTTGAAACTTTTTGCTCGGATTCTATGAAAAAGTTTAAATTTTGTATCTGTGGCATTGGGCTATTGAGCGGTTGTGATTGGTGTAAAGTAAAAAGCACTACTGCCGTAAATACATCAATACAATACAGATTTCGATGTCATAGAAACCGTATTATTAGCAAATGTATTGAAAAATATCCTACGATTCAAAGCCATCTGGTGGTAATCATTTTAGAAAACCCGGATTTTATAGACTCATTTGTTCTTTAGTCTCACTTTATGCTCATACTGTGCGTTTTCAATGAGAAAAGAAATTCAACCAAAATTGATATTCAAATATAATATTTTCTTTGAACTGAAAATTCTTGTATGCGTATGCGGAATATTGGGAGTAGCAGAGATATTTGAAAACTACTAACAGCTTTCTACGAACCAAAGACCTACCTAAGAGTTGCATTTGAAACTATCTTTGGCTAGCAGTTTCTAAGTCTACGTAGGATGAGTTTTACATCTCTTTTTAGAATAATTACTGATTTTTCAAAGGTATAATTTTGGAGATAAACTTTTACTATCCTGATTTCCCAAATCCCAAAACTCTTCACATTAAATTTGATGTTAATGAGTTTTGCGGTATAAATATTAAGGTTAACAGTAACATGAGACAGTGATACTATCGTAATTATAATATCAACTAAAGGTCTAGTCTAGCACTTAACTGCGTCAGTCCGGAGGTATGGGAGCGGCACTACGGAGATCTCGCCTACATACAACAAAGTGAAGACAAAGTTTTTGACCTTGAAAACGACCCGTATGACTTTTGTCTCTTTCTGCAATATATGTATGAAAGAGGTAGTAATATTATCTTTCTCTTTCACACGTTAACGGGAAGAGACAGAGGATATACGAGTCGTCTTCAAGATCGTATATGGACATCAAATGACGCTTAACTTCTGTTACGTGTACGTGTACAGTAAACACAGAGCACTGAATATTGGTCGCGGCCTACTAGAGACGAAAGTAATATTAATACCGCGTGTCAAACTGCGCTCGGCTGGTACGCGAAAGTCGCATAGCCGGCTTGTCAGTTCGTTCTCAAAAAAATGTTAAAATGCACTAATTACAGTAAAAAAGTAAATAAAATTCTGAATCACATGTTTGTAAAAAAGGTCATCTTTTTTGCACTTCTATATTACTCACTTTGAAATTTAAAAAATCCTAATATACGGTACCGCCCCTGACCTGACACGCTTGTTTCATGTGAAATATGTTGAAAAGGCGTCTGTAGTAGCGCGCGAGCGACAGACACATTCCCTGCATTGTGATAGTAAGACAGTTTGGACACGTCACATGGCATCCATGTTGTGCCGCCCCCATATCTCAAGAACAGACTCGGCTCAGCGCTAGGTCTCCGGCGGTCGTGTTCTGAAGCCGGCAGCGTGAGCTCACTGCTTGACGGCGGCGGCGTGCTGTTGGGCCTGTGCCTGGTCGGGCGCGGTGTCGGCCGTGCTGGCGGCGCCGGCCGTGCTGGCGGCGTCCATGGCGTCGGCGAGCTCGTCGTCGTCGTCGTCGCGGCCGTACAGCTCGGGGTAGCCCGCCATGCAGTCCTGCATCACGCTGAACTTCTCGTAGCAGTCGCTGCCCTTCGGCTCCGCCTCGCTGACAACGCACAATCAATACTTTCTAAGCGTTTTTATGCATTTATAATGCTATTTTGATTATACTCTTATTGAAATAAAGAAATTAAATGTGGCAAAAAAGTCCACGCGGGCAGGACTTGAACCGGCAATCTTTACTCTTTATACGAGTAATATTTTTTTCCCACATTTAATTTCTTTATTTCAATAAGAGTATAACACACAATTACTTCACCGTAAGGGTCGGATTCATTACGACTAAAATTTGACGTTTAATGTTGTATCGTATTCTTGATTTTTTAACAAACGAAAACAATAAATGCATTTTGTGCTTCAATGATCTCTTTAGAATTGTCCGCGACAAATTTATTATTTAACCCCCAACGCAAGAAGGGAAAATGTTATATCAAAAGCCGTTAACAAAGCGGAAGAAGGTAACTAAATACTATCTTGTATCTACTCAAAAACAAATTAATCAACTGCTTAAACGTCACGTCTTGGGGGAACCAAAATCAAGAAATAGTTTTTTAGCAATGCATTCTCTCGCATGCAAATAACAACATATGTTACCTCTTATAATAAAGTACATTCTATAGAATGCTTCATTGCTTTCACCTGTAGGTTAAAGAACTATAAAATCGGTAATTAATTTTAAAACTTAACCATTACAAACAAATACACAAACTAATCTCACCACACATAGAAAATAATCATATCTATCTGTACAGAGGTATATCGACCTTCAACCGGTGTGTACGATCCGAGCGGGGCGCGCAGCACTGCGCACTTTCTCTGTCATCTGAGCGTGTTCCCGGTTGCATCATCGGCTGGAAAGCTTTGGACTCTTTTACATTGTACTAACTGCCTATTTTCTTTCTCAGGCTCTAGACTATCTGTGTACCAAATTTCATTCAAATCAGTTCAATACTTTTGGCGTGAAAGCGAGATAGACAGGACTTTTCACCAACCTGTAGTGGAAACAAGAGAAGGCCTCCCGGAACTGCGGGCCGCAGGGCCCGGTGGCCATGCCGCCCAGGCACGGGCAGCCCCAGTTGATGGAGCCGTCCGGCAGGATAAGCCCGGGCGCCGGCTCCGGCTCCGGCAGCCGCACGGTGCTCGGCACCGCCAGCTCCTCGCGCGTGGCCACGATCACCACGTCCTTGCCGTCCGGCCCGGACGACATGATCGAGCGCCCCGACATCGTCTGAGAACAAAACAAGCATACGTTTTCGTAAATGCGTTGCGAAAATGTCAGCCTCCATGGCGCATTAGTTTACGACTTCCGTCCAGGTGTGCGACACGAGGGGTTTGATTCTCGGCGGGGCAAACACTCGTACTTCATTTTTTTACAGGTATTTGTCGGCGTTTTTTTTATGAATCAATTGATTGCGTTTGACCCCTATCTTGCCTGATGGAAAGCAATGATGAGGTCTAGGGTGGTACACGCAAACTAAAATAATGCCTATTTACTATTTTCATTAAACTCCCTTGATTGTGCGAGTTGGGAAACAGTGAGGCGGAGAGTGAACGCATAATGCAGGAAGAGGCGAATCTAGAGGTGTCCTGGTCGCCCACATATGGATGGAATGGGAATCCCAGTCCACACCGCGACGTCCGACGGTGAAATAGTGGAGAATTAATTAAATCAAGCAACTCTCTTCAGCTTCGCTCTTAACAGCGGGCCGTAATACTTTTACCGAATCATATCACAGCATAGATCATATTCTATGCTCGTTTGGAAGAAAAGAAAAATACTAGTTGTTTTTCTTTCCGCGCAGATCGTAAAAGCCGGTCGAGGGATTGACGAAAATCTAAGGAATCACGTCAATAGGCGATGCGGTTAGCAATTTAACCCATCACTATTTGATTCCGCTTTCCACCTTAATGCACTAACACGCTAAACGTGGCCTTTGGGTTTAATGACCTGTGAGCTCTGTCTACCCCGCAAGGAAGAAAGACGTGATAATGTGTATGCATGTATGTATATCACAGTATAAATGCTATCATAATAGCGGACCTCGGGCTCGGTCGCACGCATCACAGCTAAGGAGCGCCAAAAAAATAAAGAAAACGAGCTCCGTGGCGCAGCGGTCAACACGCCTGCCTGCGACACGGATGGTCCCGGGTTCGATCCCCGGTCAGGTCAAGATGGAAAATGATCTTTTTCAGATTGACCTGGGTCTTGGATGTTTATTTATTTATGTATTTGTTATAAAATATAGTATCGTTGAGTACTAACTCTACGATACTAGAATGTGTTATGGGATACTACTCCCATAACACAAGTCTTGCTTAAGAACTTACTTTGGGGCTAGCTCATCTGTGTGATTTGTCTGTATATATTTATTTATTATTTTTTTTTAATGCAGATAAGTTGAATGAGAGAGAGAATGAGTTTTTATACCATGGGAATATTTAAGGATTCAACTGATGAGGAGCTCGACGGCCCAGTGATGCTTTAAGTGCAAGCTACATGTCCGCATGGTTCCTACTAAAATGGGACTACATAAAATTTCTCAGAGATTTTCTGTGCTACAGGAGCCACTTAGAATCTGGCCTGTCATCAATATCATTAATGGCAAGATGTCAGATGCAAAAGTTGAGAAGCTTGAAAATCTGACTTCAACGTTACGAAAACAAAACAAGAAGGGTTCAACTGATAACAAGCACACAACACATGTTTTTATATATGGCAATATGTGAGAACGTTAAGAAGTTGAACATTGCAGAATAATGGCAGTCATGAACTCATCCCAGATGACGAAAGTGCAATAGTTGATCTCAGACGGACATCTTGCAGCCGCATTTAAATGTTTCACAACTTAATTAAGGCAAGTAATATTTTGATACATAAATTTTTATAGTAAGTTAAGTAACTAACTAAAAGGCCATTTGGTAATTTGGAAGATTATAATTGATCATGAGCACAGTTTGATAGAATAGCTGTTTCCCACGACTTCGTCCGCATGGGTTTAGTTTTTATCACACCGTCTATTAGGGCCATGTTAGTGACATATCTCTCTTAATCTGTGTTGTAGCTACTTAACACTAGGCGCTGTCATCAGATGGCGAATGTTCATGTTGAATAAATAAATAAATATGTACAGACAAATCACACAGATTGAGCTAGCCCCAAAGTAAGTTCGAGACTTGTGTTATGGGATACTAACTCAACGATACTATATTTTATAATAGATACTTATAATAGATAAACATCCAAGACCAAGGTCAATCTGAAAAAGAATATTTTCCATATTGACCTAAACAGGGATCGAACCCGGGACCATCCGTGTCACAGGCGACGTGTTGACCGCTGCGTCACAGAGCTTGTCTTGCACTATATCACATGCACGATCGTTGCTTGATACATATTTTGAAATTAATTACGTACTTCATTAGAAGTAAGAAAAATAACTTTCATTATTAAATATCTTTACAATATGTAAACCAGACAAATATTTTAACTATCACATTTTTTTACACTTTGTGCAGACAATAATTTTCTAAATGACATTTAGTCTTTTTAGTGGTTTAAAGAAATATTATTTAATGCTTATAGTTAGTTCGGCTACTAGACAGTTCACACAAGGTGGTCTTCACCATGCTGATATAGCACTATGTGAGTGCGCAACTGTATGAGGGGAACACCAACCCGCTTCCTCCCATTTCCGACTAAGATCAACTCCACCTTGCTTTGTGGCCACCCCCAGGCCTTAGAGCCCAGGTTCCAAAGCATCTCAGATGAGGATGAAACCAGGAACAGACAAGATGAAGAAGATTAGATGGCAAAGATAAATACTTTTTTGCAGCATTTGCCTAACAGCAAAGGGTTACATTATTGTATTTTTTATTTGAAACCTTAATTTATGTAAAATATAGTTTGTTATATATCCATACAATTTACAAACACACTATTCCTCCTTTTATATTATTTAACTCAATAATAAAATGATTATGCAAAGTCATGTTCGGGGGGTTTCAAGGGTGGTGAAAAAGTATGAATTTGGATTTTAAAACCAATTATTAAAACTTACGTTTAAAAAAATTTATGGACATAGTATGAAGATTAACTACTCTAAAACTAAATATAGGTTAAAAAACCACTTTCACAAAATTTATTGTCCCTATAAATAGCAGCTTGCTTTTACAAACAGAAGACAACCAATACATTATTAACTCTACTAAACCATGTACTTACAATGTACTAAATAAGTGCTTGTAGGGAAGGGGCTTCTTTAATGACCACTGGGCAAGTGGCACTCAGAGCAAGTGCAGATCTCAGCCTGCGCAGCTCACACGCCGGCACACGCAGCAGCAGCCGGCTCCCCGCACACTCTCCACCGGGCTGGCAGCTCAGGACGTCCACCAGCACACGTGCTGCGCCTACTTCACCAAACACTGCCTGTATGCTCTGCTCAATAAGCCTCCGGGCACTGACTCTGCTTTCAACAACCTCTCTTCTGTAAAAACAAGAAATTTCCATGAGTTTGTTATTAGTTAGTAACTATCGTATATAGTAGTGTTTGTAACTATCAGTGGAAGTATTAGTGAACTGTACTAACTTTATGTTAACTATTGTTATTGTACTGTACCATTTGTAAATCACTGAATAAAGATTTTTCTATTCTATTAGCATGACAAGTATTGAACAATCAACCTAAAACAGCTGTCTTCTGTGTATATGATAAAACTTTTTCATCAAACATATGAAAAATTGACAATCTTACTGGGGTGTAGCTTCAAGTTTTAATGTTATATATCTAGGTATACATCAAAACTTGATTTAAGAATTTAACTAAGTAAATTTAGCCCTATTTATTTTTTATAATTTAAATAGCCAACTGTAGAACATCAAGATTGGATTTTAAACACTCATCGTGATTCAAAATTTACCTAGTTACCGCAGTCTACACATTATAGGTACCTACAAGATTGATGACTTCTATATCTTCAATAAAATCAAAAAGAATAAGCTATGCCGCAACTATACTTAACTTATAGACATCTAATCTATTGATGGGTGAGACAAGGTATTCACCGGGTAAGGTAAAATATCTTAATCACGTTATAATGTACAAAACGTGATGCAAAGCACCTCTTCATAACCTGTTGGCAACACTCACAGTAGAACATCCAGGTAGAAGTAACGAGATGACATTCGAAATGTAAAGATTCATCAAATTTTGTTGAACTGCTCTCGTAATCCAATTAATTTTAATTGTTTATACGGAATCGAACAAGAAATAATAAATTGCGAGAGGTTATGTTTCGACTTAACTGTCAAAGACAAAGTATAGTATAACTGACATGACAATGACATAAGACGCATGACAGCTTGAGGCCTGAATGAAAGCTTTGAACTCAGCTTACCTATTTTTGTATTTACCCGACTGTAGGTATCTGAAGGAGGGTTTTGACCTTATGTATTTTTTCAAATTACATACAAAGCAGCATACTTGTCTACTACTCCTAACTACTTAAAACGATATGACGTGGATAACATATATTCGGCATTCCCAGCCCAGCGGAGAGTGCCGGAATAAGGATCAAAAATCAAAATCAAAATCAAAACGTTTATTCAGAAAATAGGCCTTTGCAGGCACTTTTTCACGTCATATCATATTTAAAATTATCGTATTAGATAATATGTAGGTATTTATTAATTGTTCAAAAGCTATTTTTGCATAGGTACCTACTTAGCTAGTTTAGTGTTCTCAATGTTTTGCAATTAAGTACCTACTTTGGCTCTGGTCACACATAAACGGCGGCGGGCTGACACGCTTAAATGAATCGTTTTACCAAGTAGGATCGAGTTACCTAGGTACAAGCATCGCAAACTACAGGATCCAGACGGCAGGTCTTTGCATGATGCGATGTGAAGTCTGTCATTAAAATATTTGGTGGGCGCGACAATCACCTTGACCTCGTCGAGTCGGTCGGATCGGCCCCGCTCTTTGGCGATTGATACTCATCATGTATTCAAAATATTCAAACGATACTTATAGAGGCATTCTTTGAGCTTGTTTATGACGATCAGAAATCTTAAGGTTGCTGAGCTATATTACCTACAAATTATGATTAAAATGATTTATGCTTATTGGTTATGTAACAGTGCCTTCTAGTGTCGAAGCGAAGGCCAACTTCCACTTTGGATCGCTGCGCCATTGCAGTCGGTAGGTAGGTAAGCTTTATAGTAGTGGGTAGATAGGTAGTAGAGTAGGTAGTACCACTTTGGCTCTCTGCACTACAGCCATAATTAGGTAGGTATCTATTTGCTAAGAACTATGGTGTACAACGTTTTGATTGTCACTTTAACATCCATTACGGTTTTATATCATAATGAAGTCCTCCTCATTGGCGCAGTGGTAGCCAGCCTGTGACACGAAATATGACGTTCAAAGAGAGATACAATTACCTATCCAATTTTGAATAAAAATCTTTGACTTTGACTTTGACGAAAGGTCCCGGGTTCCCCGCGGCCAGCGGGCCTATTTGCTAACTTTTGACAGCTACGGTGTACATCATTTTCATGGTAACTTCAATATTCATTACAGCTTCGGTATGAATGACTATTTTTATTTAGCAAATCGGCCTGCAGGTCATGATGGAAAATGATTTTTTTCAGATTGGTCTGGGATTGGATGTTTATCTAAATACTAAGTACCTATCTATTATAAAATGTAGTATCGTTGAGTTAGTATCCCAAGACACAAGAGTGCTATTTTTGAACGCGTGACTCACTAAAGCGCAAGTCGTGCACGACTACAAGTCACACTCGTCTTCCAAGTCACGAGATACCATTTTGCCATATTTTTGAAACCGTCGCTTGAACTGTAGTGCTGCCAACCTTCAACGAAAAATATTTCATTTCTTCTTATTTCACGCAGAATTTTTTATTTTATTTTTTAACTTTATTATGGATTTTTAAAATGTTTAAGAAGTGTAGCGTCAAACGGAACGTAAAATCATGACATAGGAAC
The DNA here is from genome assembly GCA_963082605.1 of Rhodophaea formosa. Taxonomy (NCBI): domain Eukaryota; kingdom Metazoa; phylum Arthropoda; class Insecta; order Lepidoptera; family Pyralidae; genus Rhodophaea; species Rhodophaea formosa. Next base: position 154,308 of record OY720221.1, read on the forward strand.
TTCAAATGACAGGAAGTGACTTTGACATAAAAGCGTTCGTCGCCTGCGGAAACGAGCGGTCTCAACCGCTCGTTGCAATCACTCGCCAACCAACGATTCAAAAATGCGGCCTTTTGGAAACACTCGCGTCAATCACTCGTTTAGTGAGTCACGCGTTCAAAAATAGCACTCCAAGTCTGGAACTTACTGTGCGGGTCGGGGCTAGCCTACGAATAATTAATATCGGGCTAGCTCAACATAGAAAGACGAAAATATATTTTTTTTAATTTATGTAACTCAATCTGTGTGATTAGTCCCTATAAATTTATTAACTTTTATATAATATCAAATAATTTCATTTGATTTTGAAGTGAAGCGTCTATGTGCTCATAAATACCTTCTTGGCCCCCACATAATTAACAAATTAGGTACTTTGGCTATTATTTTTATGGGCAAAGCCGCAGGAAAAACGGGTAAGTTACTAATTCCTAATACCTACCAGATGTCGGCATTTAGTTTCAGAGTTACTTAGGTATACTTTTTACTTAGTTTTTGTAAAATCAGGTAAAAATATGGCATTTTGTGATATTTACTGATTATTATTCTACAACAAATTTGCTACAATTTGATGCAAATAACATCTTTATACAACATTTCTAAGCACATTTTTTTTAAAGGAAATGTTTAGTGAAAAGGTACACAGATGTCGGTAGGTCTTAATATAATATCGATATTTTCATACTATGTTCGTAATTATGATCGGATTTTGAATTTAATACTATTTGTATATTGACAATACAGTATCGGTTATGTTATTGATACCTACATACTTACATGCATTTTATGTATTGGGTGTTACTCAGAAATTGCCGAGAAGTGGAGAATCACAGTAAGATTAAGTGCAAAGTATTAAATGATACGACATCTGGACCCTGGACATCTGGATTTACATAACTCTGATTTTTGGTCTTATCATGCATGGTCCTAAAAACCAAGAAAAAGGGGGCGCCCTAGCGAACGATGGGTTGATAAAATACAAAAAATCGCCAGAAAGAACTGGAAATGGAAAGCAGAGGACAGAAAAGCATGGAGGCTATTGGAGGAGGCCTATACCCAGAATGGGGCCTTAACCTAATGAGAGAGAAATAAGTGATATGATATTTTATAAGAATTTGTTAAAGTTAAGAAAAATAAAGGCTTATTAGGTATTATTTATTATTTAATTCTATTGATTTGTTTTTTAAACACCGACATCTGGACCCTTTTAAATAACTCGGATTTTGGACTTATCATGCTTGATTTTTTATTTGAGCCATTTAATTGTTATAAAGATCACATGATTGGATGCATATTTTAGTAAACTTTATGAATTAATAAATATCTACGTATCAAACGAGTAGAACATTGTTTTTTTGTAGTCTTAACTTTCAAACTCCATTTCCTCAAAACTAGTTTTTTCAGAATTTCAACTTTGGATGTCTGTTACATACAACAAAGGTAATACGAAATACATATTTTTTTGTAATCAACTTAACAAAGGGACTCTTTTAGATCGGGCCTTAAGTCCTTAACTCAATACCTTTGATCTTAATACCTCCCTACTGGTACCTTTATGCGCGGAACGCCACATTTAATTTTTGTGATCACATGAGAATAAAATAACAGGCAACGTAGTAAAATGGCATTGCTTTCATAAAAATCACAGGCGGATATTATTATTTCAATGCAATTGTTCCAAGTTGTTTTTATGCTACCTATAGGTACGTATCTCAGGTACGTATATCATTCTTCTTCTAAATATGTACTATCAATGAACGGCCGCAACTAAACGGACTGCACGGATTTCGCTTTTGGAGCATAGATAGTTCCAATGACGTAGGCTACTATAGAATTTTTGAACATTAGTTAGCCTCCTATGCGGGTTAAAATTTTGTATGAAAGTCCGTCATGTTTAGAGCTAGAAGCCTGAAACTTTGTTTTCAGGTTAACAATTAGAAATAAATAAACGTTTAAGTGTCCTAGGGTTTTTGAAAATTCAACTATGGGGATGAATAGGGCTTGAACGTTTGTATGGAGAAACAAACTATTTTATTCGAAACTTCACAGGAGTACCTACATTCTCCTATCAATAATTGCGTGAACAAGTATTTCAGGCTCTTTCAGAAATCAACCCCTAAAAGGTGGAAAAGGGGTTGACGAATAACCAAACTCCACGCGGACGAAGTTGCGGGTTAGTATTATTATATGCATACCAGCCAAATACATTGCTTACAGACATTTCATCTTGACTGACCAGTCGTGAAATGTTGCTGATCAAGTCGCAAACTCATATTTTGTTAGCTGCCTATTATTGATTAAATTCCTGTACATTAACAAGGATTGCAGAAAGTTTTTTTTTGCATTGCAGAAAAAAAAAAAATTATGACGCCGTAATTATTTAAATCTGTTATTGTGGATAACCGTATTACCTACTTCCTCGGGCTTCAAAGCCCTCCAGCTGCGGATGCAACCGGGATCACGTTCAGATGAGACAGAGATTCGCAATTATGGGGAACCCCTATGCAATGTTTAAGTTATTTTGTAAAGTAGCCACCACAGAGTGCGAGTACTAGAGTACTGCAAGGGTTTTTACCTTCGTCAGGCTCCAGCCCCAAATCTGCATCGGCAAATTTACTTGTATACCAACCTGTATTAACTGTCTAAGTTGTATGGAGGAAATAAATTACTTTTTACTGTATTACATATCCTGTGGACTTTGATTAAAGCCTGTGGATTAGTCATTTCTCTATAGATAAACATCCAAGACCCAGGTCAATCTGAAAAAGATCATTTTCCATCTTGACCTGACCGGGGATCGAACCCGGGACCATCCGTGTCACAGGCCGGCGTGTTGACCGCTGCGCCACGGAGCTCGTCAATATACTCGTATGATGTGTATTCTCACGAGGCTGGTCCAGTCTATCTGCTCTCGTTTCTTTTGTCTACAGGGCTAGCTCCAGGGACAATCTGTTAGAGGTTATCATCATCTCAGCCGTAAGACGTCCACTGCTGGACTGATATGGGCCTCCTCCACGGATTTCCAATACGACTTCCTGCGACCTTTATCAGATCAATTGTTCAAAAATCAAAAAATTTAAGGATTTTTTTATATGTGCTCCACCATTGCTGCATTGCATCTCGGTATTTGCGCAGCATCTGACATTAGACAGTCAAATCGCAGCATACCATTTGCAGTAATGTATTTATTTATATGAGTAGCAAGCAATCCATTCTTGTTAAATTTAATGGTGCTCCCACACTGCTGTGTGACTCCTGTAAGTTTTTGACTTCTTTTCAGATGTGTGAATTGAGCTTAGGATTGAGCCTTTGAGCTGAGCTAATATGTTAATGACATGACAATGCAATCAACGTGCTGGTCTCTTCACTAATCATCTCAGTTAGCAATTTTAACTATCTAAAACTCTGGTTCACATAAAAGAAGCAAAAATTAAAATGTTTACTAACTACGATATCAACAGACGCTATGGACATACCTAGGTAAAATGCTGTTCACGTCACCTCCTTGCTGCGCGGCGGGGACAAGCCTGCTTCACCATGGAATGGACTCGGGAGACGGCCGGCCGCTGGCGACCAAATTCCAGCGAGCCTTGCGCGTTCCGCTCTCTGCTGCCACTGCTCTTCAAACTCCAACCCTGACACCTTTTCATAGGGTCTACTTACCTCCGCCCGTCGTGAGCACCAGCGGGTCATGGAGAAAGAAGCCTTATACCTAATGCAATTAGGTGGCAGTTGTAATGCACGTAATTCGCAATTAGACGCGCAGAGGAATTAGAAGCACGCGCCGTGTAAAGCCGTCGAGGGCTGAGGGAGGATTGTCCTTCCATTTCAGTCATACATAGGAGATTTAATAGGATTAGTATCTACTACAACTCCGTGGACTTGCATATTGCAATACCGGTTTTAGCGAATGACAAGTGATTAAACATTGATTAAACTGATCATTTATTATTTTATTATTAAAAGTTTTTTAGTTTACATTTATCTTTTCCTTTTATCTTAACTAATCCCGATGTCTGTCAGTAATTAATTATTTATTTAGGTCGACACCTGCATACTTTCTTAAGTTGTTTCATGTCATGTGTCATGAATCACCTGATTGTCTGATAAGAAAGATGATTCTGTGCTTCGGAAGGCACGTTAAGCCGTTGGTCCCGGCTGCCATCTGGTAGTCGTTAAAGGAACCACGTCAGAGGCCAAGAGGCGGTTCCGAAGAACTCTGAGAAAAGGGTGTGCATGGTCGACTGGCCGTGTCACCTACACGAAATGATGATGATGACACCTGCAGAGATAGTGATCTTTGTTTTTAACCCTGAACGTATGTCTCTGTGCTCTGAGTACTCACCTACGTAAAGGCTGTCATACATTGTGAATGTCGCTCAGACTCCCAGAATGCACCAGAGCCCGGATGCGACGTTCCTCGAAGAACGCGCCGCAAAAACCGCGGGTGGGAATGCGGGCGCGTTGAGGTCCGCTTTGGAGGGAGGCTGACGCGAGTAGTTCTTCAACCACTGACAAAAAAGAGGGGTTTTATATGTTTCACACGTCAGTGCTTTTGGCCTGTTTACAAAAAGTGTGTCTTAACTATGAAGAATTGTCAATTGGTCTAAATAAATAACGCGACGCGCGTCATCACATCAATAGATGACGCATTTGATCTATAGATATTAATTGGCTGTTCTTCTCTACATCAGGCATATTTGCTTACTTTTAGACGGTTTACATCGTTTTGATGGTTACTTCAATATCCCTTACGGGTTTCGCATTTTTATTCAAGACCATTAGTCGCATTTCTCAACCGATTCGCGTGAAATAAATAATAATTTGTATGCAGGTTCGATAATTACATATAATTTTTTCGTCGATTCAGTTCGAAGTTGGCACTAAAGACCTAAGCGCCACTAGTACATATCTCCTTGAGCGCCACCGAGGTTAATGGCGCTTATGACCATTGTGACTTTCCGGTCACTGTTGTAATAAAAGGAGCGAATGTTGTTTATTGTTTACCTGCCGACAATTTGTACGCGTCCACTAATGTAAAATTGTAAGTTCTCATTGTAAGTGAATTTTGTAGATTCTTTTCTTATTCTTCTTCTTCCTCGCCCAATCCCTATTTGGGGTCGGCTCTGTATGTCGACTCTCTCCATAATTTTCTGTCGTTTGCCATATTTATATGTATTCACCCCACATTCCCTCATATCCGATCTGACACATTCATTCCACGTCTTTCTTGGCCTTCCGCGTCCTCTATTTCCCTCTACCTCCAAATGAGCCATTCTTTTTGCCAGAAGTACGGCATCTCTCCTCTTATGAGAGTTAAATTTCTTTAACCGTAATGAATGAAACCGTAAAAATATTTAATCTGTACATTTAGTATTTTTGACTGAAATGGATAGAGGGACACTTAAAAAGTCTAATAGAAAGCAAAAAAAAATTTTTTAAATTTCTTGTCTGTCTGTCTCTATGTATGATCAAGATTATCTCTATCTAAATCTTATATTTTTTATACCTTAACAAAAATGCTCATCAGGCTTAAGAACTTCATATTATAGTTTAGCTAGACCATTATGCTGCTGCATCAGGTGTTCCATTTTTCAAAATCATTTCTACCTTATATGTTGCCCCGGCTTAATAGTTATATAGCAAAAAAAAGTTTCACTCGAATCCGTCCAATATTTCCGGAGATAAATATGATACAGACAGACAGACAGACAGACGTCTGTCTGTCTAAGAAATTATATTATTTCTATTATTATTTTTAAGTGTCCCTCTATCGATTTCAGTCAAAAATACTACGCGGCGGAGACGTGGACAGTGCGCGAGTTGGAAAAGAGGAAAATAGATGCTCTGGAAATGTGGTGCTGGAGGAGAATGCTAGGGATATCGTGGACAGAATTCCGCACCAACTTGTCCATACTCCAGGAGTTCGGCATCATGCAGCGTCTATCGTCCGTAGTACAGTCAAGCATACTACAATACTTTGGACATGTCTCTAGGCGGGGTAACGACTCCATGGAGCGACTGGGAGTACAGGGAAAAGTAGAGGGAACCAGACCGCGCGGCAGATCGCCTATGCGCTGGACTAACCAAGTAAAATCTGCCGTAGGAAATTGTGTTTCTGTTTGCGCCAGACAGTCTGCCAATAGGGAGAGTTGGCGGGAAATCGTACGGAAAGCTGTGTCCGCCTCTACCACCGACGTGGACGCCTCAATGTGACCACGACCGCTCTGTCAAGAGCGAAACGACAAAGAAGAAGACTCCAGCCAGATGGCGCCACACGCTGCACTCGTCGGGCTCATAGAGTAGAAGTGGGTAGGTAGGTATATAACCCGCTAAACTACATTATCTACCCAATTTGGCTTTGTGTTCGTGGGAGACACGTTACTGCAACTTCTTTTCGCTTTTAATGTTCAAACGTGAAATGTATGAAGCATACACATCAGACATCACTATTGTTTTTTATACGCTTGCCGTGGGCCTTATTTGGCCCTAGGATAAATTTAACCATAAGGGTCTACTACCCTCCCCCACGGGACTCATGTATCGTTCAGGATTAGGGATTGTACCTAGGTACCTGTATATTAATGTATACTAGGATGCAAACTTTCACTTCATGGAATCAGCTCTGAAACGAAACTCACAGCCCATAATAGTCTCTAGTACCTACCTAGGTATATTTATTTATGTAGTATCTTTGACATATGACTATTTAAAATCAAGTACCTAGGGTGAGATATTTCGACACGTAGTAAAGTAGGTAGGTACTTACCCTAAAACTGAAACCAAAAATACAGGCAGCGAAGCTTTAAAAAATTAATTAACAGTCTAAACTAAATTAAATGTCACGTGCGAAATAAAGTTTGCTTTTAACAAGTAGGTACCTACCTAACACGTGAGGCACGAGATTGTTTGTTTATTTATGTCCAGAGATTTCTGTCTTAGAAGTCGTATAATTCAAGAAGTTTTATTAGGTAAGTAGGTAGGTACCTACCTACTCATTTGACAGCACGGTTGTCACGCGCCGCGCCGCGAATGACTTGTGAACACAAGATCTACTTAAGTAGGTATTTAGATAAGTATTTAGAAATATTTTTAGATTTCCGTTAGTAGGTAGGTAGGTAAGTGATAAATCACTAATAAACCTAAAAAAAATTCTAAAGATGACAATGGGAAGCTATTACGGCCGGTCTCCGCCTGTCTATCTACAAAATTTACTAAGACCCAAAAGTAAAATAGACAATTGAAATCACACAATACCAACTGCTCTATTGCCTCCACATATTGTTGATTGACCTAGGTAGGTACTTTACCTATCAAAATCAGCACCATTCTGACAGTGTCATGCGAGTTTCCTAGCGAGCAACATTCCCTGCATTATTGAAACTTTTGTGCAGCAAACCGTTGCCCGACAGACTTAACTATTACCTATATTAGGCACCTATTTGCCCGAAACTACGCCACATAGGTCCTAATTATTATACCGATAAATTTTGTTCTATTATACACTTTGCCTAGGTTGTCTATTGCCGTCTGTGCAACCAGTTGGACGTGTCGTGGGGCAGCGACAACACGGGGAAGGTTAAGACTAGGCACGTGCCTGAATTGCCTAAGGGATTATCTGCCTCTGCACACAGATCACGTATTCACGAGGCATGCTATCACGTACCGAACATGTACTTCATTAATCCTCCACTTCCTCCCCGCAAACTGCCTCTCTCGCCCCATAGGATGCCGACACACATTTTTCATAATTTTACCACTTTGGATTGGAAGTGTCTTATCTTTCAAACGACTGACTTTTAGAAAAACTGGTTTTAGGGCCTCAATGCAATTTTTTAAGACCTATCTAATATTGACGCCCGATTCATCCGAACAAATAGGTCTGATGAAAAGATAGTTTCAATTAATTTATCTTCTTTTAATGTAGGTAGGTATATACTTATAAAAAATCTTAAAGCGATTCACACAATACAACTACTTAACAAGATTCAGTTCCGAATAAAGTGGCTGTGTGTGACATATGGACAGATAGACATGACGAATTTTACAACGGACCCCTAAAAAACCTACCTAATTATTTGCGAAGCCTTAAATTGCTTCTGTGCGGCATTGCCCTTCAAAGTTTCTAGGCGCAACATACAGAGTCTGTATGTTGCGCCTAGAAACTTTAGAGGTCTGTATCACAGACCTATAAATAACTAAATGGGACATTTCCCAAAAAGTATATGGTGTAGGGTGTAGGTATATTATTGTAAAGTACCTAGGTAGGTACTTCTTACTTAAATATTGTCATATGTTATGTCTTTAATTTTAACCAACTTAAGGTTTTAAAAATTGCATTTCATTAGCACTGCAGGGGTAAGATTTGATTTTGGAAATTTCGCCATTTGCAAACGAAGGTATCCATACAAAAATCTTGATTAGACGAGTACAATATTACTAATAGGTAAGCATATTCTTCTCTGTGACCGTATCAAGTAACTACCTATTTAGTAATCTGTGAGTCTGTGACCGTACCGACACTTATTATGATATACCGTATTAAGCAAATACAACATAATGAAGTTTATACCTACACAGAATGCCGAAATCTCAAAGTCCCAAATGTCAAACTACTAAACATTATGAAAAGTGAAATACCTACCTAACTATCGCTTTGGAACGCTAGACAGAAGGAAGGCAACGTATTATTTCAAAATAGGTACAAAAAATTCTGCCTATTCTGGACGTAGGTAATAATATACCTAACTAAAAAACTGTATACTAGTAAAAGTTTGAAAAAATACGGCGTACACTGTCTGTATGCTTCCACGGATGGAAGTCATATTGCGAGAGAGAGAGAACGTGCAGTTCCCTCCCCGCGCGGGGCGCCACTCCGCGCTACGCCCGACCCCGCTCAGTGGGGCTCCGCCGGGCTATGGAGCGCGTCAGACGGGCTCGCTAATGATCGTGAAAATATTGAGGTCTAACTTTATTGAAATGGTCAGGTACTGTACAGTTGCTAGGTGTTCATCTTCGTCTAAAGACAAAGAGCGAAAATTTTATACTTTTCCGAGTGATGAAAACAGGTGAGGTTCTGTTGAATGTCTTATTTCTAGTAGGTAGGTATAACGACGTAGCGTAGCAGCGTAGCAGCTGTCTCATTCACGCTTCACGGCCACACGCACACAGCGCTCGCAGCGCCGCCGCAATATGGCGTCCCCCCGCACCTCTCCCCCGTGCTGATTGGTTCTCTGCTGGCATTTAAAACAGGGTTAGTTGCAATCGCACAAGGTACGCCATGCGCGCGTTGCGCGTTTCTCGGAACGTTGATAGGAAATAAACAACCATGGGAAGGCACTGCGCAGTCAATCTTTGTTCATCTAACACCAAACAAAATAAAGGACGTAAATTTTATTCATTTCCGAGTGATGAACGCAGGTGAGCAAAGCAACAATATGATTTCACATTGTTAGTCATATTCTTAATAATACCTTTTCTGCCATTTTGTAGGTGAATAGGAGCAAAATATGACATTCGAAAAGTAGGACATACCTTTGTAGCATTATACCTAGCTAGTATTTTATTTGTCTTGAACATTTTCGAAATAATATTAAGTGAAGTTATTAAACTAGTCAGTAAGTACCTACGGACTATTATTTGTAACGAAAGAAACCTACCTTGTTTGTTTTTAACTGACCAGTTTTGTTTTTTTTTTTTTTTTTTATAAAAACCGTAAAACGGTATTACTTCATCTACATCTACTACATCTGCCTCATCATCATCAGGTCTTTCTAGTCTTCACTGCAGGAGCACTACCCTCTCTGCACCACGAGGGCCATATACCAGCCTGAGCTGTCAGAGGATTTGGCCTACACTCTCCACGCTGGCCAGATGGGTTGGAGAGGTCTCTTTGATGTTAATAAGCTTTCTTTAGCTTGTGTTTCCTCAGTCGCCTTTTAGGACATCCACGGAAAGACTTGGAGTGGTCCTATTCTACTCTCTTATTGAAAAATGCTCGTACTCAGTAAGCTGTATATTATAGTCATCGTTAAGTCAATAAACTACGACTAATAATATTATCCAGCTTACCGTACTGAAACCGAACGCCGAAAGAAACTCTTTTCAACAGTATTGGTCGCCTACTCGCCAGAAGGGCATTGTATGATTGTAACCGATTACATTAAAAAAGTAGGTAGGTAAAAGGGAAAGAAATATAATAAATATATTTCTTTGCCTTTTACTTTTCTTTTTTTTTTTCATCTGTTTGAAATCGGTTTAGTATTTCCTGTGATAAGCGCGTTCAACCAAACGCACAAACTCTTCGGCTTTATAATATTAGTGTAGATTATTTTAATCGACTCCAAAGAAGGAGGTGTACGATGTTTGTGCCTTCACAGATTTTGCAGATATCAGTTAGGTAGTAGTAATGTGGCAATGACGAAATAGGCTTTCATAAATCTCAAAGTATTTTATAATCTCTCTCGTATTTTATAATCTATATTATAATTCGGTTTAGTCACCAGTTGATTTTATGTACCTCTTTGAATTTTTAGGGTTCCGTAGTAAACTAGGAACCCTTATAGTTTCGCCATGTCTGTCTGTCTGTCTGTCTGTCCGTCCGCGGTTTTACTCAGAGACTATAAGTACTAGAAAGCTGTAATTTGGTATGGGTATAAATATTAATCATGGCAAAAAAGTGGTAGAAAAAAATCTTGAAAAACAATTTTTTTTTTTGGTAGGTATCTCCCATACAAGTAAAGTGGAGGAGTAATTTTTTTTCTCTACTTACCCATTGTGTGGGGTATCGTTAAAAAGGTCTTTGAAAAATATTGTGAGGTTAAGAACACCATTTTTCGATTTAGGGATCCGTTTCCGAAATATTTGGTTTTAAAGTGAAAATTTTTGTTAGAGGTACGTGTCCCCCCCCTCTATCTGCTAAACGGTTATATATGGATACGTGAAAAAAATTACAGCAGTAGTATATATACTGAAGTTGAAAGGAAAACTATCAGAGCTGGGTACTAAGTGCAAACTAAAAAGTTATAGGCAACCAACTTATAAAATGTACTGGAAAATGTAAAATTTCATACAATCTTCATTGTGAGATGTTTTTGGTCGTTAAACTGTGAAGTGCGAGTGTAAACAGTGTGAACTCAAAGTTGTCATTCGCAACTACGGAACCCTACACTGCGCGTGGTCCGACACGCACTTGGCCGGTTTTTTCTCCTTCTTCTCCTGCTTTATACCATGGCTTCCACCGAGGTTTCAGTGATTCTGCCAATGTGCAGATAATGTCCAGGGATATTAAGTATCGGTGGTGCACGGTATAGTTTTAACAAGTGGCACCAAAAATGGCGTATGTTCTTTGATAGCCTCGTGGGAGCTTCTGGCGACAAATTTATGCGAGTCCATATAAGAGTCTACTTTTATATGGACTCGTATAGATTTGTCATGTCGACTCAAATAGTTTCTCTGCTCTATACAATAGATAATACAGATAAGTTTATATCAGCTACATTAATTAAGACTACCAATAATTATTTTAATAATATCGCCCATTTATTTCAGATGTGAAATGTGGATTCAAGCCGCAGGACGTGATGACCTACGTGCAAAGAATATGGAAAAATTACGCAGATATTACTTCATATGCGACTTGCACTTTAGGGAGTCGGACCATTTCAACAGAAGACTCAAATGCAATGCTGTCCCAGTCTTGAACATCAGTACATCTGCCTCCGATTATACTATGAATAAGTCGACGCAGACAGAAATAGGGGTTTCAGTCAAGAGAGATTTTTCGTGTCAAGCTAGCATTGCTGAAATAAACGCACAGTATATGCAAACTGGATCTGTCTCGTTAATCATACCAAGAAAACACAAATTAAACGATTTGCCAGAAACAAGACTGAAAAAAGGGAAAATAGAGAATAAAAGTAAAGCAGAGGAATTAAAATTATTGCACAGTAAAATAACTGTGAAAGAAGAAATCATAGAAAATGAAAGGCAAGAAATGCAGCTAGAACAAACATTGGAAGAAAAAAAAATAGACAACGAAAACTTGATGTTATTGCAGAATGAGACAAGGGACAAAAAAGAAAAAATGGAAAGTAAAAATGAAACAGAAAAATTGAAGTTATTGCACAGTGAAATAATATTAAAAGAAGAAATAATAGAAAATGAAGTACAAGAAATGCAACCAGAACTAACAGTGGGAGAAGAAAAAATACAAAACGCATTGCTGTCATCACAGACCAAAGTGAAAATTGATGTAATAGTGAAAGAAGAAAAATAGAAGATTAAAACGAATGTGTCGCCAAAGAGCATATAATCACATTGATGTCGCTGTGAGCGAAGTGCATTGTGGTCAGTCTGAATCCCGGTTAAAGGATCGCAGCGCATGCCGTGCGTGGCGATCCTGGTATTTTTTATATAGTTTGGGAGTAATATTTGATCTGTGTATTTATAAACCTAGTACTAAAATTAATAGACATCTTTGACATTTCCCACAATTTCGTAAAATAGCCGGTGTTAATTCTTTATACCTATATTACCTACAGTCACGTTAAAAATCAGAGAAATAATATGTAAATCAGAGAGATAATATGTATGATAAATGGCAATGACAAATCAAGTAGGTAATAGGTATACCTTCATTCTGACTGCGGTGTAGTTAACGTGATAGGTAATCCTTATTCTCTCATTATTTGCATGTTGATGCATTTTCACAGTCTTTAAAAGCTCACGACACAATTTCTACTAAACAATTTATTGGAGGCAGAAAATAAGACAAGCAGGTGGTGTTCTCGTTCCTGAAATTTAAAATACCTATATCATCATCATCATCATCATCTCGACCACAGGAAGTCCACTGCACATAGGCCTAAAATATATTGAAAGAAGGTTATGTATGGTTCAGGCTACATTTGAATATACTCACTACAATCATTGATTTGTAATACTTGTCTGTAATTAATAAAGAGTATTCTCAATAAAAATGCTTTTTCCTATTGGTAATACAACTCTACGTGTGTTTTATTGTATTATTCTATTGTCATAAGCCTATGTAGCGAGATACATGTCAATAATGTTTGAGAGTCTTCAAAATATGCGCGTTAGGTTTATGTTATGGCCTGCGCAAATACGATCATGTTTCTCAGTTTCGTTCCGAACTGAAGTGGCTACCTATCCGAGTTGCCGAGACTGGCAAACTCTCTCTCAATCCTTTTCAATCTTTCATCCCCACGTTATTCAAGAGAACGCTTTGTTTTCTGCAGGGAGGCAACACACGATCATCATAACTTACGCTCAGTAGACCTAGTTTAAAAAAATATCCCCTTGTAACTTATTTCCAAAATTATATAGTTCCCCGATATTTGAAATTTAACTTTTATTGTAAAAAAATTCAGTCATTCTTGATGTTACATAAGTAAATTAAAGCATACGTTCTTTCTATTCTTCTTTCATCTCAATGTGATTGATATCCCTTTATTAAGAACATTTTTGATCCTAACACAAGAGTAGCCCATAATCATTTATTTTTTTAGGCGAGGCAAAGATAATGATCTATATAATTTCAGCTTAGAGAGTAGTTTTTTATTTAAATATGCTTGCTGACTCAGCAACGATGAGTGATATTTATGTCCTTGTACTATTATTTATTCTGTCGTCTAAGTAAATAATCAGTTCTCCATTTAGCTGTAAATTGTGAATTCGGCCGCCGTCTAAACTTGCCCCTAATATCCGGGGCTGCAAAAGAGTTCAAGATTGCCGACTGTATCCTGTCCCTTTGCCGTACGCGTGGCATACGTCCTCGCGGCCCACGGCTACTCGTATCCTCGGCTTTATCAGCTGGCGCGACGTTGCGCTTGTCGCTCCCACGTAGCACCACACAAGTAGTCTGCTCGTTGGTCCTACACTAACAGACCCCACCTTATAATATTTTGGTGTTTCCTGTATTGATATCTAATTAATAGAATTAACATTGGTACCTACAAAAAAGTAACTTCATTGGTATACAAAGTCGACATGTTACTTTTGTCATCTTCACAAACATTTACTGCGAAAGTTGGCGGTTCTTTCTCTTTGAACCTTGTCGGTTATTTAGAATTTGATACCCGTCCATTTTTAAAGTAAGTATCAGAGCATTATTCAGGTTTGTTTGCAGCCCTTAGAGCATTGCAGCCACTCGCATGGACGAAGGAAACAATCTGATCAAGCGATGCAAGTGAACGAAAACGCTAACGCTAAGGATTTGTCCGTTAGCGTTAGCGTTTTCGTTCTCTCGTAGGTATAAAGTAAAAAAATAAATGCGTCAGGCACAGAGACCGGTAGTCTTCAATTCCTGAATTCATTGAATATGTTTGTCTATTGGCAGTGAGAGCCACGCCGGGTCACACGATACCGCCATGGCCACCATTTCTAGGGACAAAGCATCGAAGCCAAACCGAGCAGACCATCGCATCCTATTTCAACGCTGTAAGTCCTTGTGTTATTTAGAGCCCCAGCCAGGCTGCCACCGGCTCGCATGCTACCGCCGCCCGCGCGCAAACGGACAGGACACACTCAGAAAACACATTCCTGGATAATTGCAGCATACCGTAGCTTACTATCGTACATTGTTGTTGATACCCTTCCGAAAAAAGCAGATAATTTACTTTCTGTACCGATCGTAAGACGCGATTGAGACCACATCATAGGTGATCACTTTTCATTTCCAGAAGAACCATGTTTCAGAGGCATCGTTCTAATCACGTTCTGATTCTATTTTCTACGAACATGACTATTACGCAAAACGTGTAGGTCTTATGCCCCTAAGTGCTGTTTACCTCGTCATCATCATCATTTCGTGTAGTTGACACGGTCAGTCGACACTGGTGTCAGAGTTCTTCGGAACCGCCTCTCGGCCTCTGACGTGGTTCCTTTAACGACTGCCAGATGGCAGCTGGGACCCACGGCTTAACGTGCCTTCCGAAGCAGGGAATCATTTTTATTATCAGACAATCAGGTGCTTCATGCCTGCAATGTCCTAACTAAACTGGAAGCAATTTAATAAAATATTCTTCCCGTGGGAATTGAACCCACGGCCCCTGGGTCAACAGGCAACCACAAAAGCTGTGTGTTTACCCTAACGTGATCGTGTGCGTTGTGTTGTAGTTGGAGCGTAGCGGCGTCCGCCAATTTGCGAAAGTCAGTGTAAAGTAACGCAGCGTTGCGAATTGGTGCCGACGTTGTTGGCAGCAGGAACGCCGGAGAGCAGATTGTTGGCGTTATGGCAGACCTCCAATTCGGTAGGAAATATCGGGAAGCGGTAGTTGCACTGACGCTTAGGTAGGAGCGAAACCTGTTACCGAAAGGTCCGGTTCGAATCCAGCCTGGCCTAATTTACTTTATACAGTTTGTCGTATAACCTCTGTCTTATGTACGTAATTTTTAACTGCCAATAAAATTGTCTTATATATTTACTGTCAGAATTGCAAAGTTTTTTAAACGCGCTTTCCTCAAAATCTATAAGATAGGTATAGTCCAACTTAGGGAACACGGTAAGTTTCACCGAAATCGATTTTTTTATTTTTGCTATAGAGAGTTAAATCTGTTTCAGACACAAAATTTTGAAATCAGTTCATGTAACTGTTTTGAGGGAGAAAGGAAAATCGAAGACCACTTCATTAGAGCAAAGCATTGCTGTATGGTAGTAATCCTTCGCTTTTACCATGCTCTTACTCTACGCCTTTTCTATTTTTACAGTTGAGTCTACATTAATTTCCACATTCAGCTCATCCCTTTATGAAATCCACTTGGACTCGCCGCAGCCTCGACACGCTGGACGCCTAGTGTTTGTTGGCAGGTGTCCACCTTGCAGGTACGGCGTCTGCCGCCGGCGCTGCCAAGTACTCAGCCTAATATCTGCTGGTTGCCTTGCCGTATGAGTGCCCAGACCAGGCCTCTACGCCGGCATTCTATGTTGCCTTGCGAAAAAGCAGAGAAATCAATATAAGGATATGAGATATTTCATAAAATTTATTTATTTATTCATTATGTACACAGAAAAACATGTTAAGACAATATATATACAGAAAATTTGTACAAGGGAACTACTTATTCCTAAAGAAATTTCTTCCAGTAGCCCCGAGAGAGGATATTAGGAACAATTGCTATAGATACGTACCTATAATTTATCGCAAATGTTGTTGACTTTTACTGCTGGGTCGCACGTAATGGAAGTGTAATTGTGTACGTCAACAAACTGTAAGTACCTAGGTACTGCAGTCCTGCGGCACTTTCTCCATGCCATTTTATACATTTTTTATTGCCGTTTATGACCTACTGCTTTAAGGGACTTTCTCATTTTATTAGATACTTATTTTTAAAGTGAATATACAACTTTATATTCTGTGAAAATTTCAAGCGTCTCCCTGTTACCGGTTTGTTTGCTCGGTATAATATCGAGCGAAAAACGGCCAAAATCACGTTGGTTGTACATGAGCCTCCCTTAAATATTAATTTTAATCTGTTTTTGGTATTAGTTGTTATATCGGCAATAGAAATACATGATCTTTGAAAATGTCAACTGTCTAGCTATCATGGTTTAAGATATACATCCTGGTGACAGACAGACAGACATTGAAGTCTCGTGAATAGGCTCCCGTTTTTACCCTTTGGCTACGGAACCCTAAAAATCTCTTGATTCTAGGCTAAGTATCGGCAAGTTCTTCAAATATTATTTCGCCTTTGTGTTACACCATATACCCATAATAGTATCACATGACAAACATTCTACCAACCAACGCACATAGGCCTTTGAAAATATCGAACTGTTGTGTTGTGCTTGATCGGAGTCCCATTGTGCCACTGTATCAAATGGCCTGCCATTATCATGGGCTTATCGTTGTTATCGCCGTCGTAAAGGAAACGAGGGTACCGCCCGGGGCCCGGGGGCGAGCCCCCTCTCCCCGCCGGTCTGATTTTGTTCAAATTGCCAACAATGGGAATTAATTGTCACAGGGCTGCTGACTGTCGGCGTAAAATAGAGAAATTACAGTTTGTATCTTGGGGTTACATTGAGCGATTCAGTCCAGCAATCTAAAGATAGGGTTAAATAATGTTGATATGTGAAATGTATGTAATATTTATTAGGTGTATTAGACCTCGGCAAATCCATGTTCTCATCGCATAGAGATGCGAGAAGTAGAGATTTCTCGTAACACATATCCATAAAATTCACATTCTTACAAACATTCTCCTAAATGCTTATTGCCTCTTGACTGTATAGAGGTCTGGTTTGATATCAAAATGCATGGAAATCTATACTTAAATCAGCAGAGACGCGATTAGCTGCAAAAACTTTTTAAAACATACATATTAGAGGTCGTGACATATAAGTTTATAAACTTATGCTGTTAACGTAGCGGAGCCCAGGATCCGGGAGACCTCGACTAAGAATGCAACCGATAACACTCGGATCGGAGAGAGGGTTTCGTCTGCGATGGATCAATAAATAACCGCCTGTATAATTGCGAGTGTCCCTCATTACGCCGTGTTTAATTTCTGTCATGTCTGCCGGTAGACTGGGGAACCTACGAAATTTTCATCATCATCATCATAATGTCGATTTAAGTCTCCACTGCAGGAGCATGTCCTTCTCTATACTGCCAAAGCGATATATTAGCCAGAGCAGTCAGAGGATTTGGACTACACTTTCCATGCTGGCCAGACGGGTTGGAAATTTTACGGAGATAAATTCCTAATTGATATCCGGATAGCGCGAAGAACCGATGGCCGATGGGGCGGAAGGGTTCTCGAATGGCGACCACGTACCGGCAAGCGCAGCGTTGGACACCCACCGACCAGGTGGTCAGACGACCTGATAAAGGTCGCAGGAAGGCGCTGGATGCAGGCCGCTTCTAACCGGTCATATTGGAAATCCTTAGGGGAGGCCTATGTCCAGCAGTGGACTTCTTGTGGCTGAGATGATGATGATGATGATGATATCCGGATTTACTCAAGTTGTATTTTCATTGAATTCACCGACTAGTTCGGTCTGTTACGAAGACCTTCATCAGAGTGAGTCTTAGGGGTGGCGAACTCGATGCGGCACTCAGTGCTTTGAGAGAAGCGAACTACTTAGCGACTCCGCCAACTAAAGTCGGGTATTTTTTTTACCTGTGTTAGTTTAATTAGGTCAAATTTAGCTAGGTACTGAGTACTGATACCGTAATTTTCGAAAAAAACATAATTGCTTGGGATTTTACGAAAAACTTCTCCAAATCTCGTCATTTGCTGGGACTAGGTACGTCGCTGACGCGATGTGCACCACTCAATCGACAAAAATTCATTAAATTTAAATCACCGTGGTAAGTTGATTTCGTTACCGTAATGGATTGACCCTCCCTTCTCCGAGCTTTCATATAATATGAGCGCTTCAATTCTGATAAAGAATTATTGCAACCTATTTTCGACTTAATACTTGCCTACCTACTTACTTCCTGACTGAACAAAAACAGCATTAAAACTTATACATTACATTATTGAACTTTGAGTGAGTAGATCACAAAAACCGATTTTGGTAATATGGTAGATAATCATGATATGAGGTATGATGCTACTTTAGAAAATAGGTAGGCAAAGCAACTACCAGTTATTTTTGGTTAGGTAATAATTAATCTTGTTTGAAAAAAAAAATAACTACCTTGCGTGACGAACTTATTTTTTATTCAATGCGTCGTCCAAAATACGTCGTACACTATTTGATGCATTTTGGACGACGCTTCATAATCGTACGCTTACTTTTCTATAAGTGCAGGTTGTTGCTTTATACCTTAATCTATACAAGGGTGTCTTATTTCCGTATACTTTAAAATGATAGTAGCATGTTGTGGCCTGTGCTTTTTCTAAGCCTCGTGAATTGGTATTCAGATTGTAACGATGTCCTGCGAGTTAAGAAGTCCCTGTTTAACAAAGAGAATTCTATAATACCTATGTTTTCTTCTTATGACGCTAAGTCAATAGTTTGCTGCCACCTCTGTCTACGTCTGTATTTCTCCACCATGATAATGGAGCCACCATGATCAGCGTAATGGAGTACGACAGAGCGCTACATTTTCTCATTCGCTGTGGTCGCTAATGCCGCCATAACTCCCGTCATAAGTCGCCGCCACCGCCGCACTGTTGCCATTACGATTGCATTCTGGGCCCACCGTCTGGCATGCTACTGCCGCCGCATCTATCATCTATCTCGTTGGTCTGTCCTTTTTACGACAATAGAGAGAAACCTTTTTCTTCGCTGTGGTTGCTAAATACCGTCGTAAGTTGCTGCGAACGCGTCAAATTTACTATTAGGTAGGACTCACTCCGAGCGTCCTTCATAGCCTATGACCTTCGAGCAACACGGCCTCCGTACCGGACGGAGGGAGTGGCCAAAGCGACAATTTACTATGACAATTTTTCTGGCGTTTTTTGCGGGGGGAAATGTTTAGTTCCGCACACCTACATACAAAACTTAAACTGTCACTTGATAGAGTAATTATGACATTGTCACAAAAAATGACATAAAAAAGAAAAAATAATTTGTGTACAGATGAGTCACACAACTAACACATAGACATGCATATCCCTAATTTTGGCTTGTACCTTGACAGAGGGGAATGCAGCGTATGGCTACTCCCTTCCGTGTTGCTCGAAGCCTATGACAGATGACAGAGCGAAACGTTTTCTTTTATTTGTTGCGGTCGCTATAGTTCTCGCCATAGGTCGTCGCTACCGCTTCACGTTGGCCAGGGTTGCGCTGAGATCCTCCACCGCATAGATTATGGCATACTCTGTTAGATAGAAAATTGTTATGTCTTACTGTATGGCATGACAAAAAAGGTGATCTCGCAATAAAGGATGCCAAAGATATATGGAACGACGACGACATGTTTAAAGCTTGCCTCGTCGTTCTAACGTGTTTTATCCGACTATAAATACTATATAGCGACAAATCACACATATTGAGCTACCATCAAATTGTAAACTTGTGTCGTAAGATTGCAACTTAACGATACTATTTTTTAATAGATAGGTACTATAAAGACAAACATCCAAGACACAGACCAACTTGAAAAAGATCGTTTTTCCAACATGAACTGCCGGGGATCGTACCCGGGATTACTCCTGTCGTAGGCTTGCGTGTTTACCATTGCAACATGGGAGTTGTCATGACATCATGCATCATTAAGGACAGTAACAATTGAAGGATGATTGAATTTCCATTTTCGCAATTCGATCGTTTTTATGTAGGTATTAAGGTCCTTACTCAACGATGCAATGATAATCTAAGATGTTCTGTGTTGTGTGGGTGTCATATTTGTATCAAGGTAATGAAGTTGCGCTGGCAACTGTAGCTGCCGTAGAAACTAATGACGCTTATTATAACTTGCAGTCGGAGAGATCTATAAAAACAACCCACTTGGCACATACATATCATTTGTAGTAAGTATAAAGGCAATTGCGTTCGCCACTCAGGGCCCTAGAGTATGATGTTACGTGGTGTGTGTCGTATTTGTATCGAGGTAATAAAGTTGTGGCGCGCTGCAGTGGTCGGCCTGATGACGCCCATACAACTCGCAGTAGGAGAGATTTCACTAACACTAACAACTCGCTTTTACTCGTACACCTACATCGTTTGCAGTATTTACATACATCGTCTACAGGTACGTAACGTAATGAAGTGTCACTAGCAATTAGTCATAATAGCTTCGTTTGTCTTTATGGGTTTAAGCTTTCTAAACTTGAAGATATGGTTTAGGATTTATATACCTAACTGCTTTTATTAAAGTGGTATGGCCGTATTTGCCATTCGAGAGGCCCAGGTTATATTATAGGTAGGTTCATATGTTTGGAAACAAAGCTTAAAAAATGTCATCGTTTCTTGTAGATACTGATCTAATAGATATTTATTATTATTTCACCCACCTGCGGTCAGACCGTATATCTTATGTCTAGAAAACCAAAAATCGGAAAATAAATATCTTAAAAGCGCACTTTATATGCTTATACATTATAATGTACAAGTCAGTGAATTAACTAAATACTTTCAGCAGTTGAGTTGATACTTCATGGAGTAGCAAACGTAACTTTGGCCATATGGAATAAGTAAATGAAGCAAAGGTAATGCCAAAGTACAACGATGCAATGCAAATAGCGTTCATTGTTGGCGCAGAGACAAGACTACCTACGTAAGTAGGTGCCTTTAGTAATTTAATACTTCTTCTGTATGTAAGGTTTTCTATTAAAAATACGCGGGCGATAAGAGTATACATCTGACAGAAGAGTCTGACATACCGCATAAGTTACTGTCTGAAGTTTTACATGCAATTTTTTATTTAATTTTATAATATCTGAAACATTACAACTCTCCAGCATTCGTAAAGGTTACACACACACACAACCCTGTTAAAGGACATACCTAGTTCTGCTACTTACTTCTAGATGGCAGAAGCAAATGCTTGTGTTGTCAAAGAACATAACTTGTTCCGCTACTTACTACTAGATGGCAGCAGCAGATGTGTTTGTCGATTTGTAGCTGCGAATGTACTACGACGGATGGAGTCGTAAGGGAGTGTCGTAGAGTACAAGCGTAGTATCTATAGTACTAGGATGATCCTAGTACTATAGATATTGTAATAGCACGTAACCATGTGTTTAAAACTTTGTTATTAAATTACCAATAATGACTCTTTTATTATTTCAGCATAGGTATGGACAAAGACGGACTTAGTAATTTTATTGTTTTCTATTAACTTTTTGAAGCTTACTCCTATACCACCTTATCCATACAAATTACACCATAGTTACCTGAAGTACTTGCTCGTCACAAAAGCCGTTCATAACAATCGCAGTCGGGAGCTCGGCAAACAGCGCTGAAAACAGTATTATATTTGAGTCCCCGAATTTGTTCCGCGTACACAGGGCCTCACATCACCTGGTGCGGGCCCCGCTTATTGCGTCGAGATAGAGGCCCGAGACAAACAATACTGCGAGAATGTTTGGTAAGTCGTAACACAGGCCAAACATGTCCTGAAGGTTTAACAAAGAAACGGTGCAGATACGCTGTGTTTGTTTGTATTTTATTCCGTTATTTACTTGGTATATACGACATGTGTTTGGTATAAAAAATGAGGTCAGAGCAGCAACTATGGGTAACCGTCACATCTTTACACAGTCTGCCTAAATTGCTGGTTCTCCTTATTCTCCTCATCATCTTTTTATGTCTACTAATATTATTCTCGTCCAATTCTTTTGCTACTTCATCTACCTTGGTTTTGGCATCGTTCATAGGTGCGGTATTATAACAGCTAGTTAGGTTATGATGACATGACTTGGCGAAAGTTTAACAACCGGCCGCCTGCCCGTGGCCAAACCTCTTGTCCACCGTTACGTGTTCGCATATAAACCACTTCGTCACGGAGGCCGCCAAAGACCGTCTTGTCCACCTCATAGATGTAGCAAAAAATAATTGATTGTCAGCGATGTGTGTTCCTCATCTTCAACCATTGGTTGCTCTCGTCGATCAAAGTCCCTGTATCAATATAAATATATCAATATATCATAAATTATTTCATTATGTTTTGCACTTCTATGTAACTTACTCTATGTTACTTTCTTTCATACGAGTGGATTTTATAGGTATTTGGACGGACACTCCTTTCAAAAATAGTCACATAAAAGACAGAAGCCTTACTCATAAATATCACAGAGTACTTAACATGTAAACGGGATCGAGTAGGGTTATGTGCTGAAAGGATAACACACTGATTCTATATCTTATTTTGTTTAGTAGTTACTTAATTAAAGAAATACATTCATGTCCTCATACGAGGAACGTAGCATGACTTCTGTGTCAATACTTTCATATCTTTTTAAGGGAACATAGACAATAATCGCTTTTGGAATACATCAAAAGCATTTCAAAACCTTGCTACATCAATATTCATGGCTATTCAGCGCAAATAAAAAAAAAATGGTTAGAGTAATGCACAGCCTGAAACCCGTATGAGGCGTGCAATTGCGTAGGAGTCTTTATGAAATCGTCAATACTTCAATAGCAATGTCTGCCATTTATGAGCTGTTGCGATGAGCAAGCGGCGATCAATCAGTTTGCTCGTAACGGTGACTTCATGCTCGTAACACTCACAGTCGTGAGTTAAGGAGAATAACCTGGAAGGCTGCCAACGTGCTAATTGCGCGGACTATTCCAATTTCTGTTATTAACAATACTTACATTGTTTTTGAATATTGAACAATCTTTGTACATTATATCTCCGTGGTGTAATTATGGATTCCCCTCGTAACGTATCGTACCTACGTCTTTTATGAGCTATTGTGATTAGCGGCGATCAATCCAGTTCGCTGGTTTGAACTTCGTGCCTGTTTGAAGCAACAAAAAAGTTTTAAATTAATGAATAAAACACGAACACTGAAAAGTGTTCGAAACGTTAGGTATATAAAAAAATTTAGTTAACGCGATAAAAACCGTATATAATTAATTATATTTAAATGTGTAACAATCGCGAAAACATTAGAAAACATGTTGAATGCAAGAAAGGTATGACTATTTAAATGTCGCATATTTTGCTGCTTACGCTCACAAAGTATTCAAAACCTCATGGGTTTCTTACAAGCATGGGGAATACATAATGGCAGAATTACCCTTAAACTTTAGAAACACATCATAAAATAAACCTTTTTTGTATGAGACCCAAGGTGCACTTCTTCAATTATTTTTGTCAAAAATAATATTGTAGATAGACATGTGGAAAGGGTCTTACTTTTTGTAGAATTATAATATACTAGCTGTTACCCGCGACTTCGCCCGCGTGATATATAGCCTATGTCCTTCTCAGTACCCTAACCTATGTGTATGCAAAATTTCATGATGATCGGTTCAGTTGACAGTTGAAATAAACAAACAAACAAACAAACTCACTTTCGCATTTATAATATTAGTTGGGATGGGATTGGGATTAGTTAGAAAGTTAGGAAGTTAGGATTAGGACTAGCAATTTTCCTGCGACTTTGTCTGCCTAAATTATAGCCTATGTCACCCGCAGATAAATAAACTTTCTATAGGTGGAAATTTTTGAAAATTACTCTGCTAGTTTTGGAGTCTATTCAATAGATAGTTTTTTTTGTCAATTTACCTCGTGGCTAAGTACGCAGACAAGTATGTACCTACTACATTCTCGTAGAATCGCTTCGTAGCATCATGAATACTGAAAGATTCAGCATTATTGCAGTCGACACGAAACGAATCGGAGGGCGAGTGAGGGGTGGCGCGGGAGGGGCGCAGACATGACTATCGTCCTGTTGTTGACATTCGACTGGAATCCGCGGCGTTTGCGAAGCCCATCTGCATAATGTCATGGATCTATGTGGAGTGTAATGGCGGTCGTTTGGGCATTTGAATCGCGAGCGGGGCGGCGAGTGGCTGGCACGGCGCGGACGCTAAACACACAAAAAGTTAATGTAGGCGCGCCGGGCGAGCCCACCGCGCCGTAGCAAACGCGACAGAAAGCAATGTTCATTATGGAAACCAGGCTTTACTCACATTTGATTTCAATCGTCTCGTGTCACTACCCCTTACTCGCCCCGATGACGGTCTTTGACGAAAAAAAACGTTGAGTAAAGAATGAGAAATGAATTTATCTCGTGTAAATTTAAATATTGTTATAGAAAGCTATGTATCTAATAGAATTATGTGCAAAAACTATGACGTGCAATTATATGTATATATTTTCTGTCTATACCCGCGCGCTTTCCTCTAGGAAAGTCACACTCATTAATGCCCTAGTAAAATTGCATTCCAAAATCGAGTGAAACTATTCGGTTTTATTATCTTGATTCTATGATTTTTACATGAAGGACAGACTACCAAAACTTGACCATTTTCGCTAAGTTTTCTAATATCAAATGCTGAAGTATTAAAATTGTTGATTGTGACGAGCTCTGTGGCGCAGCGGTCAACACGCCGGCCTGTGATACGGATGGTCCCGGGTTCGATCCCCGGTCAGGTCCTGGGCTTGGATTTTTATCTATATATGTATTTGTTATAAAATATAATATCGTTGTGTTAGTATTCCATAACACAAGTCTTACTTAAGAACTTACTTTGGGGCTAGCTCAATCTGTGTGATTTGTCCGTATATATTAATTATTATTATTTATAATTATATTCTTACACGTCATTATGAGACATTAATAAGCAGGAATTAAATTCGTAGCGATTACTACGAAGCAAACGCGTTGAAGTTTTTCGTAGACATGCAATCTGCTACGACAATACGTGCTACGGACTTAGGACTTGGAACAAGAAATTATCAAATTTTAAGAAACAATCAACATAACTTTCCTCTGAAACTCTGAAAAATCTGACACCAGTGTTGGTCACTTACACAACCGAAAAAACAAGCAAACAACTGAAACTGGAAAGTTGTTATATTGCATTCGCTAGCAAAAATGTGAATATAAAAACACAACGCTCTGTCGTACGTTACTGTGGTCGGATGATTTAAAATTTTATCACATTGCTGGCGAACTAGTGGTGCACGTTTATGTCTTATTTAACGCGACTCAAACGACGAAACTAGTTTAGCAGAGTTTGCATTTTGGACAAAACGTGGCTGCACTTTTTCCTGTCACAGGTAGGTCCACACCTATTCGTAATAACACTTTAATCGGTCCCATTTTGTAATACAACCTGCCAAATGCGAGCACAATTCGTACAGAGTCGGGAAACCCCTTACGCACAATGGTCTTGAGACCGCTTGGTTTTCAACTTTGCTATTTATAATTTTATAATAGTAATACCACGAACATTTTGGTCGTCTATCTATTGCAAAGATAAAGCAAAAGTCCTTCTGGTCCCACGAGATCGAGATTGGTAACCCGTTGGCGTCCGCTCCTACGGTGACAGCCGATAATGCGGCATAAATATGTATCGCGGGGGCCTCGGCGGCCCGCGGCGCCAAATTTAGAAAGGCCCCTGGACTCTGCACTATATGCGCTGAATCCTGACTAGCACTTAGCTTGCTGCTCCAGTATTCTGCCAAGTTTAGTAGTCAGTATATATGTAGAAGTCGTTTGACTATTTGTAAAGATAATACAAATATTCTTCCATAAACTGCAGACCGAATCGAAGCGGGTACGAAATTATAATTAATATAACACATAATAAATATATTTAATATCTTAATGTGTTTGCAATTTGAATTTAAATTTCTCTTTGAAGCAGATAAAATAGACCACATAGTAAGAACTTTACAATAATGTAAGTATCCATTGGCGGCAGGTCGGATATTACATCTTTTATTTTGAAGCACATATATTTACTTTCCATATAATATGCGAATTGCAACTGACAGATGACAGTAAAACCGACAGTAAGCTGATGTTTTCTCATGTCCTCGCGATTGTTACACATTTAAATAAAATTGAGTTTGTGGTGGGAAGTCAAGGGGTACAGTTGAAGGTTGCCTTAGACATTTTTGCAAATTGATTTTAGTGGACTTAGTAATATGAGATTGGTGTAGTTTGGTGTTATAAATTCTCGTGCTCATGAACAATTTGTGGAATAGTTAAAGTGGACTGATAAATGGACTCGTATAGATTTGCCGCCAGAAGCTCCCACGAGGCATCAAAGAACATACGCCATCTTTGATGCTACTTGGAAAAACTTAACCTTACAACACCGATACTTAGTATCTCATTATGCTGGACATTGGCAGAATCAATGAAATTTCGGTGGAAGCCAGAATATAAAACAGAAGAAGAAGAAATAAAATTAATTTAATACTGTTTTATCGCGTTTTTTATATCATTTTATAAACCCAACGTTTCGAACACTTTACAGTGTTCGTGGTCACAGGTATACTGTCCTGTCCAAAATTAATTTTATTAAAAAAACAGTGAGGTGCTTTATAATAGGCCACATCACACTCATCAATTCGGTCTCTAACTAAAGTATTAGTAAGTAAGTACCTACTATTATTAATTCTGTGTCTAGAGGTAGATCCGAAGAAACACCTATACCTATCACGCACGACTGATACATCATACAGTACTATTTAAAGATTTACAGTTAATTACATATACCTATCCAGTGGCATTACGTTAGCACTTTTATTTATTGTTCATTTTTCTTTAAGCGCAAAGGCTGTTTGTATTACAAAGTGATACGTTACAAATGTTCTAGTTAGCATACAAAGAAAAAGGTCGGAATCAGTTAACACGCGGCGCAGCGCACGAACTCGCGGGCAGTATGTATTATGTATCAGATATAGGCGGCACATGACGGCCAGATTAGCATGGGCTGTATAATGTGCCGTGAATGTGCCGCACGTTTGGCGCTGGCTGCGGGCGCAGATACGCGGAGCGGTGGGCGGGGCAGGGCTAGTTTCTTTGTCGCAGACATTATCTCACTTAATGTATTACCTAATATCGGCGACACATGACGGATTAGGGTGGGCTGTATAGTTAATTATAAATAACAACGGGTCACTCACGTTCTATTTGTCGAGATTGCCGACTATGGTTTCGGACTCGTCAGAAGCCCATTTTCAAGGCGAGTGCGGGACGCGCGGCGGGCTGTATAATGTTCTGCACGTTTGGACGTATGGCGTTGGTTGGCTACGATCACAGACACGAGGAGCGGTGAGGGGGGCAGGGCTAGTGACATGACGTGGCTGTTTTTTACGGATTGTACGGACAAATCACACAGATTGAGCTAGCCCCTAAGTAAGTTCGAGACTTGTGTTATGGGATACTAACTCAACGATACTAGATATTTTATTACAAATACATAATAGATAAACATCCAAGACCCAGGTCAATCTGAAAAAGATCATATTTCATCTTGACCTGACCGGGGATCGAACCCGGACCACCCGTGTCGCAGGCTGGCGTGTTGACCGCTGCGCCACGGAGGTCGTCTATGTTTCTTTGTTGCGAGCGTCATCTCACGAAATCTATTAATATAGGTGGCACCGGTGGCACATGACGGCCGGATTAGCATGGGCTGTATTGTATAATGTGGCGCACGTTTGGACGTACGGCGCTAGCTGCGGACGCAGACACACGCGGAGCGGTGAGCGGGCTAGGAACTAGTGAGATGGCGTGGCTTTCTTTCATTGTCACGAGCGTCATCGCACTGCGAATGTAGCGCTTTGAAGAATATTAAATTGTGCCGTACGTTTTTACAGCCGTTCAAATTTAAGTTACCAAACCGAGCTAATTACTTGTATTATAGCATGTCCATGCTACGGAGGCGCAGATGTTAAAACTCAGTTAAAAAATTTCAACAAACAGTAGTTCACTTATGTTGCTACAGAAAACAGTCACATGTGTAATAATTTTTGAAATTTTAGTTCTATTAAGTACGAAGACTGTGATGTCACTTTGGGAAATATGCTGCAGTGAAGTTTATTTCCAGTTGCCGCTCTCGACTTGCGCTTTAGAGGCTATAGCTAAGTAAACAATTGGATTGTATCAGGTATTGGTTGTGATGACATAAAACACAATTTGTAAATGAGTTTTCAAGAAAAGAACTATTTAGTGTACCTATCTTAACGCTTGACTGAATTCGCCGATCACTGGCTCAGACTTCAATCCACTTTCACCCACTGCCACCTTATCCAAGTCGTTTGTTTTGTCACGTTGCGAGGCGTCAGCTCTAGGCAGCTGTGGCGCCGTGACGGCAACGCGCTCAGACCCGGACAGACCTGAGCCTAGATTACTGGGTCGTCACTAAGACAGATCTATTGGACCCGTGCCACCCGTGCCTAAACTGTATATTATGTACACACTGTGACAGAAACGACATTTATCTAAACCATTGAATTTGAAAATAGACAAAGCTTAAATCTTTAAGCTGGTGGTCATAATTATCATTGTACCAGTAGATAAAGATGCCTTAACGCAGCTTGAATATCCGAGAATCCGAGATTTATTATATAAGAATATTTTTTAAACAAAAATAAAATTACTGTCAGATAGAAGTTATTGTACTAAAAGACATTTATTGACTCTAAAATCAATACCCCCTTTTTTGCAGTAGTGTAGCGTAATCCACCCATTTTGTACTTTTTCTCGCGGTACTGTCACTATTGAAGATTTCTAAAAGAATGCAATATTCAGTTCATGTTATGTAGGCTTATAAATAGCGTCACCTGCCGTTTACCTGCCGTCTCTCGAACTTTATTTCCGAATGAATGGCGGAAGAGGAGTGATTTCCGACGTGTCTTTAGCGTTACCCTATAATTAGGGTGGGCTTGTTTAATTTGGTCCCCTGAGGATTGTAATGCAATAAGCACCTTACATAAATCTATACATATAATAATCAGTAAAAATATTTTGTCTGTACATTTAGTATTTTTGACTGAAATGGATAGAGGAACACTTAACAAGAATAATAGAAAGCAACAAAAATTTTTAGGAATTTCTTGTCTGTCTGTCTCCTTAGCAAAAGTTGTTAAGCCTGATGAGCATTTCTGTTGAGGTATAAAAAATCTGAGATTTGGAACACCTCATGCAGAACCATAATGGTCCAGGTAAACTATAGAAAATAAACCGGCCAAGTGCGTGTCGGGCCACGCGCAGTAAAGGGTTCCGTAGTTGCGAATGACAACTTTGAGTTCACACTGTTTACACTCACACCTCACAGTCTAACGACCAAAAACATCTAACAATGAAGATTATATGAAATTTTACATTTTCCAGTACATTTTATAAGTTGGTTGCCTATAACTTTTTAGTTTGCACTTAGTACCCAGCTCAGATAGTTTTCCTTTCAACTTCAGTATATATACTATTGCTGTAATTTTTTTCACGTATCCATATATAACCGTTTAGCAGATAGAGGGGGGGGGGACACGTACCTCTAACAAAATTTTGCACTTTAAAACCAAATATTTCGGAAACGGATCCCTAAATCGAAAAATGGTGTTCTTAACCTCACAATATTTTTGAAAGACCTTTTTAACGATACCCCACACGATGGGTAAATAGAGAAAAAAAAATTACTCCCCCACTTTACTTGTATGGGAGCTACCCAAAAAAAAATATTTTTTCAAGGTTTTTTTCTACGACTTTTTTTGCCATGATTAATATACATACTCATACCAAATTACAGTTTTCTAGTACTTATAGTCTCTGAGTAAAACCGCGGACGGACAGACAGACAGACAGACAGACAGACAGACAGACAGACATGGCGAAACTATAAGGGTTCCTAGTTTACTACGGAACCCTAATAAAAATGATATCTTACCAAAAGTTATTCAACCTGATGAGCATTTTTGTTGAGGTATTTAAATTGAAGATTTGGTACACCTGACGCAGAATCATAATTGTCCAGGTAAACTGTAGGAAATATAAAAATGACGCTGTAGCAAAAGTTGTTCAGCCTGATTAGTTTTTTTTGTTGAGGTATAAAAATCGAAGATTTCGAACATTCAAATCAAATTCAAAATCAAAACGTTTATTCAGAAAATAGGCCTTTGCAGGCACTTTTTCACGTCATATCATATTTAAAATTATCTCATTAGATATATGTATTTATTAATTGTTCAAAAGCTACAGACTACTAGCGTTTCGGAACCGACCACTGCAGAGAAGAAACGCCGAAAGAAACTCTTATCAACAGTTTTGGTCGCCTACTCGCCTGAAGGGCTTTATTTTTTTTATACAGAAGATTTTATATAAGAAACATTTGATACAGAACCATGTCAAATTTTATATCGACAATTTTACAGAGTCACACTCTCCACTGGGATAGAGTGCGTAAAGTACGATTAGCTCATATTACTAGCCCAGCGGTCCCGGGTGACTCGCAACCAGCATATCTATGCCTTTTTGGTAACGTAGCAGCCCATACGGCAAAACATGAGAGCATGCTGTCACTCTAAGCCTTGCACACACAGGCAACACCCAAAACCGAGGCGCGTCTCTCCCGAAGGCCCTTTGAAGATGTGAGCTTTATAGGTTGAGCAGCATGACACCAGGTCAAATTCACAGCGGAACAAAGGGAAATTTTTGATTTGGTGGTGCAAAGTGTTTTAAACAAAGAAGGGAAGCTGTTTTTCGAAGATGCTTCAAAAAGGAAAAAAATACCTGATGACAACCATCCTCGCAGAAATTATGAGTCAAAATAAACTAACCCAAAGTATAGTTCCAACATAGTATATTAAGTTTTTTTTAGAGTTCCGTACAAAAGTTGAAAAACGGAACCCTTATAGGATCACTCGAGCGTCTGTCTGTCCGTCCATCCGTCTGTCACAGCCGATTTTCTCCGAATCTACTGAACCAAATTAGATGAAATTTGGTAAGATATTGTAATCCTATGACCCAAACACGGATGTGCAAAGTAAATAAAGGTTTTTTTGAAATAAGGGTCATTTTGGGCGGCCCAATTACAAAATTTTAAAAGAAAGTTTTGCAAACCTTACTTTTGATTTTATTCACGAAAGAAGGCAAAAATTTACCAGTCCCCCCCCCCCCCCCCTGATCTCCGATACTACTGAGCCGAAAATTTTGAAAAAATTACAAAATATAGTTCATTCCCTGAAGATTACAGGAAAAATAATAAGAATTCTATCACTGGAAAATTATGTGGTAAACTCACAATAATCAGTTCATCTAGGGAAATAGTTCACTAAAACACCACTAGATGGCGCTAGTCAATGGAATAAAACATTTTTTGCACATTGTGTGTGTGTTCACGAAGCATATTGTACGGAACCCTCATTGCGCGAGTTTGACTCACACTTGGCCGATTTTATTTTTAAATACGTTGATATGTAGTAACTTTTAATTTATTAAATTTAAATATACCTATAACACTGCTACAAGTACTTTCTTATGTATCGACATTACTTCGTGTTAAGGTATATTAATACGCTGGAGTCATAAAGTCCACGCGAACGAAGGCGCGGGCATCAGCTAGTAAATAAATATAAATATATACGGACACAGATTGAGCTAGCCCCAACGTAAGTTCGAGACTTGTGTTATGGGGTACTAACTCAACGATACTATATTTTATAATAGATACTTTATAGATAAACATCCAAGACCCAGGTCAATTCGAAAAAGACCATTTTCGACCCGTCCCGGACCATCCGTGTCGCAGGCAGGCGTGTTGACCGCTGCGCCACGGAGCTCGTCACATACATGTCATAGCTATAGCATGAGAGAGCTAGCATTGGTTGCATAAAGAGCGAGTCGATTGTAAGACTAATGTTTTCGTTTAATTTTGACATTTTTGATAGATTCTTATTTATTTAAGAATTAATATTGAGACACGGGAAAAAATTGCTCGTCGGCAGCATTTGATCCTGGGTCTTTGTCTTTATACGATAATGTCTTACCGATTAGGCCACCGCAGTCCGCAGTTCAATCCTACACATCGAATAGAAATTATGTTTGGTAGAATCATAAGCTAATTGGCAACATAGCAAACCTTGACATACAACCTGCTTGTCTACATATTCTTTATCCAATTTGCTTGTCCATAACAACCCATATATGATCAATAAAAGACCAATAAAAGAGTATTAAGTATTGTTTCGATTCAGATGCTGCTTCTGATCATATTGAACTATAATCATTTTGTCCACTTGCCAATCGAATCGACCATATGACTGGCCCAATAGATATAAGGGTGTCAGTATAAACACCAATATCCTTCAAATCATAAAACCAGCCCATCACAATGAATAACTTTTCCTTTAGGACCAATACTGGGAAATAAACTATAAGGGTTCCGTTTTTCAACTTTTGTACGGAACCCTAAAAAAGGTGGACCTTTTCATACGAATTGCCGGGCCGGCTGAACACTTGTATGAAACTGTGGACTTTTTAATCGAGTAACATAAGGAATATTCGCAAGCGTTGTCGGGCAACGGCTACTGTTGGTCTTCATATTGTGCCCGTAAGTACCTGTTCCCACGCGCGCACATGTCGCGGCGACAGATGGCGTGTCGGGACTCCGCGCTGTCGCGACACTCAATTAGCGACAATATGGAGTGGCTGCCGGGAAACTTTTCATGTGTTTTAATTAAACTCGATCGGTACTTTAAAAAATCTGGAACTGATATTTACCGTTCCGCAATGCACAAGACTTCTTGTAATATTTAAAAGCTTGATGGTGTCATAGTTTGGAAAGCAGAATGGGTGTAACTGAGGGGAGTACTTATAAAATATACTTTATCCTGCGGTTCCGATCGCATAATTGAAAGAAAACAAAACAGACTCGGGAACCTTACTTACCTTAGGGATTTACAAAATCTCCTATATCGTTACCCAGGCCTTAAAAACTACTACCATACCAAAGAATATTATATACTACGCGAAACCATACCAAATGTCAACTCAATCAATTCAGTGGCTGAAGCGTGAAGAGGCAACAGACAAACAGAGTAAGAAAACAAATAAGACCTGGGATATTATCACAGTATTGTATTTCAAACTATTATATTACATTGTAACAATATTAGCCTTTACAAACGAAACGCTTGTCATAATATTGCACGTTTTATTTGATGCGACCGTTTGTGTGGAACAATCAATATTTACGAGTTTAGTCTACGAGCCGTCCTAAAATAGTTGTAGTCCATCTAATAAACAGCGCAATTTGCAGCGTGTTTTAGCATGTAAATCATGCTTGGTTACGGAGCTGAAGCAAGCAGACAAGTTTGCAAAGTCAGATAACGAATAAGGAGTTTCCAAATTGTTAAAACCTCGTACTTCCCAAACGATGCTCCAAACTGTTAAACGAGGCTATTTAGTTACTGCCTTTGACTGCGACCTAACAATTAAACACTAAATCTTACTTATCTCAAAACCTACTAGAAGATACTATCAACTTACACCGCATTCATTGCCGCTCTTCTAAATTTAAGTTCAAAGTTCCAACTGAAATAGACGTAATGTATTTTGTGTAAGGAGAAATGGTAGTTCAGAAAGTGGAATGGGCTACCGGTGTAAAGGGAAATGTTGTAGAAGGTCTAAATGGTTGGAGCTAACTTTTTATTCGGGCGACGGTCTCGAATTTTATGAGTTTCGTGGAATGCCTTAATTCCCGCTTCGTCATACTCGTATCGGCACGCGGAATACGCCACTCTTACTCACGCAGTGTGGTGTGTCATATCATTTTATGACTGCTCAAATAAATTTATTACTTATTTCTGCGATATCTTTTCATAAAGATTGCTTTCGTTGCCTCACATACCTATTTGTATTTAATGCGGTTGTAAAAAATTGCAATTGCAGCAAAAAATTGGATCAATTGTGAAAAAGATGGATGGTTTGAATGTTTACTATTTCACAAACTTAAAGGGTTGGTTTAATTTTGTTGGCGTTGACAACACGTAGAATTTTCTTCAAAACGTTTTACACCGTAGATTGTGATTGTGATGACCGACAGACTGACTTTGCGACAATATGGCGTTAATTTATTGAAAGCAACAGATTGTGTGGCTACGGAGCTACAACTAACATTAAAAGTCATAAAGATGCTTAATGCATTACTGATTCTATTATATAGAACGACGGTTCTTCCATAGATATCTCACATTACACAAGTCTCAGTTACCTAGAGGCGGCGTAGTTTAAAGTTTGATATTTGAACCCATAGTTTGAAGTACTTGTGCAATATTTCCTTACACCCAGAGCAGGGAACTGTTAGTCCTTAGTGTTTGCGTTGCCTGCGGAGCAAATAATAGAGTAGAGCGTCGTCAGTGGAGTTTTGTCTGGCAAGTTACGACGCTAGTTCGACGTCCAACACTGTCCTACTCCGAGCTGTCTTACAATCGTATTACAAGTTTTGTTGGAAGATAGTGCAGCTCGTCGGCTTGTAAATGGTGGTTCGTTAAAAGATCCTTGATTTCGGAACTCGATCGTTATGTAATCTCTGCTGTGCTATGCTGCTATATAGTTAGTGCTAAAACAAAGTTTTTATACATATAAATGTACGAGTACATGGCACTAAAGTTAGAACTCAATCATAATTTCTTCAAATAAACGTAAATTAGCTTTTGAACAGAATTCTTAATGTATAACTTGTAGCAGAAGACCTTCTGTTATATAGAGCAACATGGTTTCTAAGTCGTGAATCTCAGATTGCATGAGTCTCAGTTTATCTGAAGGCGGCTTTGAAGTTATGAATATTATTGCCTCGAACCAGTGATATCCTCTTACCAGTGCACAATTATGATCAATATTCAGCGCAAACAATTATTAGTAGTTGGTGTTTGCATCTCCTTAACAATGGAGTTGATATCGATGGTGGAGTAAAACCGGGCAACGTAGGACAACAAACTTTATATGGCAGGTACCGAATATGCATTAGTGTTAGTCGTATACTAGCTGTCTTACAGTCGGTTACTAGTTTAGTTGGAAAGTGCAGTCGTCGGCTCGTTGTCATGCAGATTTATTTATTTTATACTAGCCGTTACTATATGTTACCGTTATATAGCCTATGTCCTTATCAGTACCCTAACCTATGTGCATGCATTCAGTAGATTGGGCGTGAAAGCGTTACAAACAAACAAACTCACTGTCACATTAATAATATTAGTTAGGAAGGGAATCAGGAACTAACGTAAGGTCTTTTTTATCAATACTAATGTAATAAAGAGGAAAGATTTCATTGGTTGTTTGTTTGCAATAGATCTTTAAGGAATTTAGAAACTTCAGCAATCTTATATAATTTTGATGCAAGTTAAAAAAAAACTTACTATCGTATTACATGTGAGGTAAGAACAGTTGTTGGCTCGTAAGCACATGGGTTCAAATCTTTGGGGAAACTTAGTTAATCGAGCAAACTTCTGTTCTGTAGCATAAAATATTCCAAAGATATTACTTGTTATACGAGGTAAGCAAAACTTGAAATCGTATTACAAGTTTAGTCGGAGATAGTGCAGTCATCGGCTCGTAAACATGCGGGTTTAGATGTCTCAGAGTGATTTAGGAACTACAGCTTTCTTCGTTTCGTTTCTCTACGATATTATTTGTGCTGTAAGTAGGACAATCATTTTACAAGTTTATTTGGAAATAATGCAGTCATTGGCTAGTAAACATGAAGGTTTAGATCTCGTAGTGAGATTTAGGCACTCGGTACGTTCTTAAGTTCTTTCAGATAAATAATTTTCCAGGATATTACTTGTTTTACGAAGAATATTAGCAGTTTTTATTAGTTGTTGAGTTATATAGGAATATATTATATAGGAATATATACATAAATATGAGCTTTGGCGGCCTCTTTACTTTTAAGATCTTTATGATGTGGATATATAAAGATGGACCAAAAAGATTGGCACCCTGGAGGTATATACCAACAATCTGTTGATTTTAATAATTGGAAAATATATCTCTTGAACCTTAACTAAATGTGCCCTTCTCATGTAAATTGAATAATCGGATATATCTAGAGGAAGTATAATGTTTTTCTCTCTTTCTCTATATCCCACAAAAAGCTATAGGAGGTATGGGGTCAAAATAAAATACTTAATGTTTCTGTTAAGCAAATATTGAAATATTTATTTTATATTCGTTCACTTGGAAGCAATACGTCCGTCTTACAAGATCCCGTGACGCGGTGTGAGGAGAGTCAAATAAACAATAAGTTGAATAGGTAGAACAAAGGAACATTGTTAGGTATATTAATTTTTGCACTATATAATCCAACACGCCCCCTCAAAAATTAATCCCTAACTTCTAGCTCATCGCTAGTTTACAATCCGGTATCTGGTATACAGCTCAACATTACAAAATAACTGAACATCAACTTATGAATACCACAGATCGGAACATATGTACTTCCAAGTGGGGTCTGGGAGAAGTGTACAATTATGGTCCAACATTTGTTGCTATGGATCAGGGAAAACCCAGAAAAACCTGACCAGACCATTTCATTATATCTAAAGAAATTGTACTTAAAAACTAAAACTTATTCCAAACCCAATTCTTTTCTCAATCTCATAAAAGTCACCGGTGGTAACGGTTTTGTCAACAAATCTGCCAACTGGTCACCTGTGGAAATATAGTTTAACTTTACTACATTTTTCTCAACCTGCTCTCTCGAGAAATGATATTTTATATCAATGTGCTTCGATCTCTTGTGACTTGTTGGATTACTAGCTATGCTAATGCAGCCGTTGTTATCTTCATATAAAATAATGGGCTTATTTATGTTTAAGTTTATACTTTTTGCCAGAGACTTAAGCCATAATGCTTCCTTTACAGCTTCATACAAAGCCATATACTCGGATTCAGTAGATGAGGCCGCTACCGATGTTTGTCTCTTTGTACACCATGTTATAGTACACTGGTCAAATAATTTAAACACATATCCAGTTGTGCTTTTCCTATCATTATAATCGTGGCCACCCCAATCAGAGTCGACATATCCACATAGAATATTCTCATAATTATTTCTCGTATATGTTAACTTCAAATCAATCGTGTCTTTAATATACCTTAAAACTCGCTTTAAACACAACCACAATTCTTTGTTATTCTTATTCGTGTACCGGCTTAGAATATTCACACTAGCGCTTAAATCCGGACGCGTACAAAGCATAACATACATTAAACAACCGATCAAGTGACGGCATGGTGCGTCACACTTCTTATCAGAGTTAAGAGCTTCGTAGTTTAACTTGAGCTCGGTTGGTGTGCTAATAGGGTTGCACTCACTCATGTTAAATTTATGCAAAACTGATTTTATGTAAGCACTTTGGTCTAAAGTAATTTTGTCGTTGTATCTCTCTACTTTAATGCCTAAGAATAATTTAATGTCTTGTAAGTCGGTCATTTCAAATTCTGTCATTAAGTAAGTTTTAAAATTATTCAAAATTTGTAAATCTGCACACGTTATTACTAAATCATCAACGTACAATATGACGTAAATGTTTTTACTAATGTCTCCCCTATCCTTCACATATATACACCTATCAACTGGAGAGTTTTGAAAACCTATTTCTTTGAGAGACTGTTCAAATGTTTCATACCAACATCTGGCAGCTTGTTTCAAACCGTAAAGTGCTTTATTTAATTTGCATACGTAATTATCTTTACAGGTAACACCTTCAGGAATTTCCATATATATTTCTTCCTTCAGTGTACCATTTAAAAATGCTGTTTTTACATCCATATGATGAATTAATAGATTGTATTGATTTGCAAAGCTGATTAAAAATCGAAAGCTTGCTATCCTAGCAACTGGTGCAAATGTTTCATTGTAATCAGTAAGATATTCTTGAGTAAAACCTCTAGCAACAAGACGTGCCTTATATCTTGAAGGTTTACCGAAACCGTCATTTTTAATAGTAAATATCCATTTACAATCAACAATATTTTTATTACATGGTTTAGGTACTAAAGTCCACGTATTATTCTTTTCAAGAGAATTAATTTCTTCCCTGACTGCCTTTTCCCATTGATCCCTATCATCTAGAGATTTTATTTCTTCTAATGACTTAGGTACATTACTTGTGATTGATAAAGCGCTATATATATCATATTCATTTTCATTATATGATATTGGTGACCGAGTTTTGAGTCTTTCACTCCTTCGCAAATTTAACAATTCATCAGGTTTTTCCTGATTTTCGTTCGATAAACTACTCTCAGATTCACTTTCAGGTTCACACGGCATTTCACTACCGATTCTACGAATTTTGTTTCTACTGCATTGTTTATCAGATTTAGAGATATCTGATTTCAGACCTGTATTATGAGACTTATCAGACACTGATTTC
Organism: Rhodophaea formosa; assembly: GCA_963082605.1. Taxonomy (NCBI): domain Eukaryota; kingdom Metazoa; phylum Arthropoda; class Insecta; order Lepidoptera; family Pyralidae; genus Rhodophaea; species Rhodophaea formosa. Next base: position 193,118 of record OY720221.1, read on the forward strand.
ACAATATCAGTTTCGTCTTGGGAATATTTGTTATTACTCCCTTCAGGTCTTAATATATGCCTGGATTCGATGAAATTAGTCTCATCAATAACAACGTCCCTTACAGTTTCAAACTTTTCGCATTCTGTGTTCCAAACTTTATAACCATTGGGTTCATAACCTACCAATATTCCATTCCATGACCTGTTGTCAAATTTATTTTTACTGGCTTTGTTATGAACATACACAGTTGAACCAAACACTCTGAGATTTTTAATACTCGGTTTCCTATCATGCCACATCTCGTATGGTGTTTTAGATTGACTCAAAGCTCTTGTAGGCGTAATGTTGATTAAATTAACTGCAGTTAAGACTGCATTTCCCCAGAAACATTTTTCTACTTTACTACCATCTAACATAGCACGAGCTTTTTCCGTTATTGTGCGAACCATTCGTTCTGCGACACCATTTAACTGTGGGGTTCTAGGAACTGTTAAGTGATAGCTTATACCTTTTTCTTTACAATAGTTTTTCATCTCGGTAGATAAATATTCACCACCGTTATCAGTGTAAAAATTAACTATTTTTAAATTGAATTTTGCTTCACTTTTAGCTACATAGTCTTTTAATGCAGAGAACACTTCAGATTTGTAAGTTAACAGATACACCACACAATAATGTGTGAAATCATCAACAAATAACACAAAATAGTTTCTATTGTCAACTGTTGGAGGTGTGATTGGCCCACAAACATCTGAATGCACTATATAGAGAGGGCGTTTTATGTAACTCTTGTCTTTGACTTTATTAAAAGGCAGGCGAGTCTGCTTCCCATTTATACATGCTACGCACAATTTATCGTGAGGAGAAACTGATTCTATTTCATTTATGTCTTCAATCATTTTATTACGTTTCAACTCTAAGAACTTAGTTTTACTTATATGTCCTAAGCGTTGATGCCATAGTTCATATTTATTTGAATTAACATGACATGCTTGGGAAAGAGACTCACCGTTAATTGCAGGTATTTTAAACTCTAAAGCGACCAAATTATTCAAAGTCTTACCTTTCATGATGATTTTACCATTTTTTGTGATATGTGTGCCTTTCTCATCAAATACTACTGTAAACCCAGCTTGCTGCATTTTTGTCACCGATAACAGATTGTGTGGTACCTCACTGCAGAATAACACATTGGACAGCACTCCTTGAACTCCTGTATTACTGATAAGATTTATATTACCCCTTTTAGTTGCTGAAATAAATTGATTATTTTTAGCGATAGAAATTTTAACAGGGGGATTTAAATATTCAAAGGAAGTGAATATATCATCTCTATTGATTATATGGTCAGACGCTCCTGAATCTAATAGAAATTGGATTGTAGAGTTATCTTTTTCAAAATGGTATGCGCCAGTCATAAACGCAAATCCTGAAAAAGAAGTATGAGAAGTCGATGCCTCTTGCAGGGCAATATTTTGGACGTGTCTAGTCTTTTCTAGAGCATTATTTTGAATATTTATTCTTTTAAAATAAATGCAATCCTGTTTCTTATGTCCCTTGCGACCACAGTGATAACATTTAATAAATTTTCTGTTATATGGTCTTTTAAATGTTTTGTTTCTCGAAACATTTTGTTGTGAGTGATCTTTTTTATTATTATTGTATTTATCTTCGACGTGAAGTATTTTAAGAGTTGTGTCACTACTTTCATTTTTCAATTTTACTTCATGGTCAAGAAGTCTCGTCTTCACAAATGCGAGAGTGATATTATCTTCTGATAGTGTTTCAATTGCTGTGATAACACCATCATAAGTATTTGGGAGAGTAAGTAGCAAATGAGCCACTTTATCTGTTTCCTCTAATTTGGCTCCGGCAGCAAATAACTCCGTCAGCAGATCATCAAATACTGAGAAATGTTTTATCAATGATACATCTCCTTTTAATTTCAAACCTAATAACTGTTTTCTTAAAGCCAATTGAGTTGCTACACTTTTTCTTTCATATATTGAATCAAAATGTTTGAAAACATCCCGTGCAGTACTACTTTCATCAACGAAACTTAGATACGAGTCCGTCAAATATTCGACCAAAATACTTTTGGCAGCCCTATTACTCTTATCCCACTCAGCGGATCGCGTTCCAGGAATTTCGTCGTCGATAACACTGATCAAGTTTAATTCGGAAAGCAATGTACGAATCCTGAATTTCCACACACTGTACTTTTCACCATCAAAGGGCTTAATGTTCCTTTTCACTTTTTCCATTGTCACAAATTTTGTTTTTATCACATAAACACTATGCACTTAACTTTCACTATGCACTACTAAATCTACTAAATGTCCTTTTTATACTGGGCCCATAACCTATAGGAGGTATGGGGTCAAAATAAAATACTTAATGTTTCTGTTAAGCAAATATTGAAATATTTATTTTATATTCGTTCACTTGGAAGCAATACGTCCGTCTTACAAGATCCCGTGACGCGGTGTGAGGAGAGTCAAATAAACAATAAGTTGAATAGGTAGAACAAAGGAACATTGTTAGGTATATTAATTTTTGCACTATATAATCCAACAAAAGCTATTAAAAATGTCATCAGCAGAACTCTCTCTTATCATATTGCAACTAAATAGAAATAATATGTGGTATCAACCAACTAATTGCCTCGACATATTAACCTTATACATAAAACTAGCTCTGTTTGCGTAGTAACGTAAACAGTGACTCGGCATCGTCGCTCAGTTATTTTTATTTGTTTGAATGTAAATCCGATGCACCTTCCCCTTTGGCCTGCATTGTGTGGCGCCGCTCCCGACACACCTGAATAGCCGTACTACTCCCGACACTCCTGACCATTGTGAGCGAGCCGTGTCTGTCTTCATTACCTGTGATTGCCGTGACTCGCCGAGTGCTAAGGGTTAACTCAGGGAGATTGATTCGCAGAACTCGCACCTGCTGGCTGCTAGGCACACATTTGTCGAAGAGCCGCCGTCTCATAACATTTGATGTACGGGCCCCTGTTCACCCGTACATATGAATGCTTGATGATAAAGTGATACATTAAAGTCTGGCCAGTTCAATATAAAATGTCTATATTGTCTCTCACACTGATATGGTTATTTAAAGATATTGATAATTGATATATTATTTGAGACACGAATAATAAATGATGGAATTGATGATAAAAATGATAAGTTGATCACTATTGCGGCGATCGAGAGCACGCGTAGCTGTATGCTATCCAAAACGTGAACTGACAATTGTTGCAATAAAAATGACGCGCATAGCGTAAAATGTTGGACAGCAAAAATGTATGGATGCACCGTACATACTTATATACATACATATACTTTTTCGCTTGTGGAAGAAAGATTTTTCTGTCTTCCTGCGACTACGAGTCAAGTGTTCAAAACGGTAGGTATAATATTAACCGCATTAAATTTTAATTTAGATTTTTTTTAACTTTCTAAAAGCGTATTGCTTATTTTTCAGGTTAACTTCAGTCTGGTAGGATACCACTGGGCCTCAGCTATTGCAATGCATGCAAGTATCTGGCCTTTTTTAGAAGGATCCGGCCGTTAAGCCTACAGTCCGCGAAGCACCCGGCCGGGATGGGTGCAATAGCAGATAATATTTACTACTTTAACGTAGCTAAATATATGAAATTCTATCTTTTTGAATGAGCACTGCCCGAAAAGCTTTCATAATTTAATTATTATGTTTTTTTTTACCCTTAAGCAATGTCATTCATTACGAAAGTGAGGTGTAATCTTACATTTTTATCTTTTTGAAACCCTACCCATAAGAATAGAGCCCTTCTTTTCAGCTTAACGTTTGATGTTTAAAAAAATAAACTTTATCAGGTCGGGAGCTTATACTTCCAATGTTTTTTGCGTGGAGAGTGGGAAGCAACAGAGATTGCATTATCTGGCGGCGGGGGGCTAGGGGGCGACGGGGGGCGGCGGCATGTCTGTCATTAAAATAAATTGGGCAAATTTGGAGCGGCGTGTGTCCCCATGTGATGTTTATGTAAATACGTCGTCCGCACGGCGATACAAAATAGAGGGATTAGAGCTGCATCACTAGCTATACAATTGTACATCCAAAGACCTTGATCTTGCTGTTAATATATGATGAAGTATTGTTGTGTCTGTAACTGTCACGGGAATAAAAAAATTAATTATCATATTACAACATGAAATCAAGTCTAGCGACTGTTTTCGGGGTCCAGTTCCTCGAAAACTTCATTCATCCTAATATAGTTTAATGTAATAAAGTAATATTGTATAGTATATAATAGTAGTATAATATAATAAATGTACAATAAAATAAATGGTCCAACAGCCCACATTTAAAATTTCCAATACACATAATAAGTTATCCTTCTGTACGATGAGTATTTGCGGCTCACGGCTCGCAGCCCTGCGGATGTGCGGTATTAAGAGCCGCTCCCATGTTATTACTGACTGACAACCCTAGCAGTGTCCTCGTCAACCAAAAACCAACATTATCGCCTTGTATTAGAGTCAGAAATGCTCCGGAGTTAGGGCAGCCTGTCGTGCGGTTAGAGTTGCCTGCGGTTGGGACGCCGAATGCGTTTAAAAGTAGACGTGGTATGAAATTGTTGGAGCTGAAGCATGCTGAGAGCACGACGCCGGGCCCAAGTCGTGGACAGAATTGTCCTTTAGGCGTCGATGTAAAAGAACTTTATCAGCATGCAGAAGATATTCACGTAGCATCTAGAGTGCCGCAGTAACGGAAAATAGTATTTCAACCTACAGAAATAAGAATAAACATTTAATGCAGCAACATCTGGAATCAATTATCTTTTACATCGAAACAAACAAGAAATCAACCAGTCCCTATGAGGCAAATGTTGTGTGAAGACTGTTCAAACCCTTAAATACTTCTAAAAACAGCATGCAATGCTCTTATTTCAACACAAGTTGTGTACGACACTCGGACCCCTGAACGAAAGTGCAGCGTGACTAGCGGTCGCCGCAGGCCCGGCTTTTGATTAAAATAAAACAACCTTATAATTTGCTTTGATGGAAAAATACTTGCTTTTGTTGCCCTTCAAAGCGTTTGTTTCAAACTTTTAACGTGCGCTTGAAACCTGTAAATAACAATAAAATAAAAAACCGTCCCAAGGGTTCTGTACAAAAACATTTTTTTGTCTGTGCTGTGTAATGTTAATAGAATTGATTTTTGTTTACAACAGACCTTTACTTTGGCCGTAAGATCTAAGGATTTTTCTAAGAACTCTTCCAAAGTTCATGTTTCTAGGTCAACGGGAAGTACCCTAATATGTTCCGATTCCTTTGCGAGTACGAGCAAATTGGCAAAATACTTTTTTTATGTCATAGGACGGCAAACGAGCAAGCGGTTCACCTGATGGTTAGTGACCACCGCTGCCCATGGACTAATGTAACACCAGGGGTATGACAAGGGGAGGGGGGATGGGCCTCCGGCGCTCTTACTCACCGAACGAAGCATAGAAGATGTAAAGCTACTACTCAAACGTCGATTTTCTGTGAGAGTGTGGTACTTCCCCGGACGAGCCAGCCCATTCATGCTACCAGCAAAAGTGATTTTCACCGGAGCGTGGCTCTACCACAACTAAACTCCACGTGACATACACGATTGTATCTTTTGATTGCGTTTCCCTGGGAGATATTTTTATTACACTTTTGAGTAAAGGAACCCAAAACAAGAAATATTGCTGTAGTTTCATTAAAGTAAGTAGGTGAGGGTGTAGCGCGCTGCCCGGCGCCGCTGGCGAAATATAAGAGATTGCAGCCTCCAAAGAATCCGTGATACAAATCTTATCTACTAGACCCAACCTTTTGATTAAAATTGTTGTTCTGAAAGAATAGCCTTACACCAAACAACTGAGAGGGAAGTACTTAAAGAACCGACATTTTCTATACCTTGATGATAGGAATAGGGATTGATAAAAAATATACGAACACCACCAATGTAAGTCTTAAGAATATATATATAACTACTAGATAAATAACTTTGCAAAAATTTTCCGTCTCATTTATCAATCCGTAAATAAATAGGTATCCATCGCCGCTCAGCAATGCTACCGGGCATTACTCGCAAGTGCAGCAGTTGTAATGAACGTGCAATGGAGTGGATTGCTGCGTTAGACACTTATGCGTGAGCGATTTACTAAAGTTATAGGTTATGACTGTAGTCTTTATGCCTATAAGGGTGTGGTGCAGCAATCACCATTGCACTTTCATAGCCTATTGAGACTAGTGACGGCGTATTTGCCATGTTAAAGCCTCTTACATCTCTATATAGGTGTAAATTCATCCCCGACACACTTTTAAAGGTGTGACCAGCTCATAAATTTTTCGTATGGGAAGCTGGGAACTCAAAAAAATTGTCTGTATATTGATGTTCTAAAGAAACCTCATACGTTTGGCATAATCCACCATTATTCGTGTAGTTAAGGCAGGTAAATAACATTCATCGATTTTTAGATTCTACTGAACTGTGTCCAAAATATATGTTTGCTGCCTACTTTGCGTGTTTCTGTATTATATACGTGTATAAGTTTTCATACATGAGTATAAGCACATAGGTGTACAGCGAACATACTTAGATTTTAAAAACAATGCGACAACGTATGAGGTATCAACACAATTATTCAATATACAATTTAGTACGTTTGCAATACTTTGCAATAGAGAATTTTAACAACAATCGGTTTTCGTTTAGTCTTCAAGGGACTTTGTATCAATTGATTTGGTTAAGTGTCCTTTTTCATCTTCTATCTATCATAAAAACAAATAAAATGGTAGCCTACAAGAGATCAAACAGCACATCATCACCCACATAATTCTAATTAACTGTATTTACTGGGGATTATTTTTGCAGCAATAATTCTTGTGTTATACTTAATTAAAAGTAAAAGAGTTTAGTTAAAAATTAAAATTATATCATACATAAGATACGAGTGCATTAAATAAGTAAGTATGATTATTGTTAACGGAACGAAGCGATGAAAAAAAAATTACCATGTGCACTCATGATTTTATTTGCTGCTTCCTAACCACTACTGCGCTTACTTGTAAGTACCATTGGCTGCGATAATCTACATGCCCTATCATTTCCGATACGCCTGTCCAATTGTCGCAAGGTCGTCGTCCTGGCTGCGCCACGACAGCAGACGAGCCATAAAATGTAGCAGCTTGTGTCTGCGACTTTTTCACCGTTTCCAACAAACGTGCGGTTTCTGTACGTGACGCGCGCAGACGAGGCACACAATGCAGGCAGATTGCGTTTCACGACCGCAACCTTTTCACGAATCTGTGGTGGTTTGTGACTTTGCGTCCGTCAGCGGTTTGCCCGCTAGGCGGCAAGGCTGCGTCATACATAAACAAAATCATAATATGACTCACTACTCAGTCCTGAAAATAGACATACAATTCGTTTTTTTTGTCCAAACTATATCTAGAGAATTTTGCGCAAATGTGTTTGGAATGACATTTAATTCGAATGTCAGGCGTGTATTGGATTGTTTACATTAAATTTGAATTTCATGAACGCAAATGAAAATCGGATTTGTTACACCATTCATAACTAAAGAAAGACTGGAACGACTTTAAAAAAAAAATTATTGCATTTGTCTGCTCCACACTAGGCACTAGCAGCATGAGTAGAAAATAAAAAAACTAACAGTAGGGGAACGAAGTTTTCTGGGTCAGCTAATTTTTACCCGACTGATTCACCCAGAATTGTCTTTTTTCAGTATTGTCTTTCCTACGTATATATTTCAGTATGTCTGTTATATTGTTGCCTCTTATAGCCTAAATGGCTTGACCGATTTTGAAATGTGAGGTATCATTATATTCACACCTACTTATTTTTCTCTGGAGTATCTAAGTGTACGGCTATGTAACGTCAGAATAAAAATAGTATCGTGGTCGTAAATTGTCAAAAACGGCTTTATCCTTTTTGGGTTGAAGGCCTAGGATCCCAAAGTCATAATAAACAATAAACAAGTCATGCTATTGAACGTATAGGTAAGGCTAGACTATGTACTGGCCAAGTAGCTGCAAGCAAAAGTGGGTTTACTTTAAAGTCTCTAGTAAATTGTAATATTTTAAAAATAATACTGGCAACGTCGACTGTGCTAAATGTACCCATCTGTTCGAAAACCTCGTAGTACATTTACAGCCATGAAAGAGATACTGCAAATCCGTGCTTACAATTTGCCAGCGCCGAGCTAAATAACACTCGTATATTTCTGGCAGTTATTTTAATTCCGACTAATAGGTTTCTAGGGATTACACGAGCGGCCGGGGGGAGGGGCGGGAGGGGGAAGTTGTGGTAGGGCTGTAAAGCGTAGTTCAGAATGCAGCATGTTTTCGATCAGAAATAATATTTTTTGTAGAGCGAGGTTATCTCTTGGGCATACAAATTTAAGCGAGAATAATATTTAAAGGAATATGGTTGAGTTTATACAAGGCAGGCCAACGGCACCAGCTCACATGCCTTTCTGGAAAAAGCGCTGTCCCAAAAATAAGACTTTTCCTTCTCAAGACGTCCGCCATAAGCAATTTGTATGGGATATATATATATATATATATAGCTAAAATATCTATGTAGTTTCCTATCTACCGAACTAATACGGTTTTTAATTAGTTCAGCAGATAGGAAATTACATAGTTATTTTAGCTACTTATAGGGAATCTATGTATACTGTACAATAGAGAAAAACCTTTTGTTTCATGATTTGTTTTATATACTTACATTCATAATTAAATTGAATTAAAGTTTTCCTAATCTTAGTGCTAATACTACGTAATTGTACCCTGATTGATGGGAGAGCCAAAAATGATTCCGAGTCCTCAGGCTTTGGTCACATATGAAAAAATGTTCATATTAACGGGCTGAGTTTCTCTTTCAAGGTCATACGAAGGTAAAATTTACACGTGGTATAAGTACTCTCTTTTATGTACACCTTCAAGTACTTATAAAACTTCGCCACGTGCGCCACTTCAAATAAAGCTTTTTCGGAGGATTGCGACAGTTCGTAAATAGCGGCGCTCCCGAATTAGCCCGTCCTAAAACTCTTTATTCATAGCCGCTACTTTTTCAGCCGAAAATAGCGCGAACTTGGAGGTTGATTTCAAAACCATGCGAAAGTGAAATAGCCCTGAAAATATCTCTTTGTTTTTAGTAAAACCCAGCGACCGTCGAAAAGGTTCGGTTTTGAAATAATCTGAACATGTTTGTCTATTTTTTTGTTAAACTAATTACTGTTTAGTCTAAGCTTTATTTGTTCGCTTAGGTTGGTTTTATTAACGTAAAAATACTCACAATACAAATTAATAATTTCACGTTAGTCCCTTTATCCCAAATGAGATAGATAGGGTCTGTCTTCAAACTTTGGGAATAAAAATAGACATAAGATAACTGCCTACACGTCGAAGCGGTCACGTCTTGCGAAAGTTACATTGCTAGGAAACAACTGTTTGGCTATGCCGCCTCCGCCAGGCCTCGACAGAAGGAGACCGCCTAAGAAATGCTGCCAATGCGTGTTAATAATTTTATATCGAGGGATGCGGATTTCCGTGAGAAGTGTAGAAGAAAATGAAGCTGCAACCGTAACACGCTCATATTTGAAAGAGAGAGTCAACGCCCAAATTTCACGATCTGTGAGAAAGAAAGTGAAGAGAATCTAAAGGTACTAATTTCTTTTCATCATCATCATCATCAGCCTATATTTGTCCACTGCTGGACATAGGCCTCCCCAATTGCACGCCATCGAGATCTATCTTCGGCTGCTCGCATCCAGCCAGCCTTCCTGTGCAAATCATCACTCCACCGTGCCTGAGGACGTCCTACACTACGTTTGCCGAGACGCGGTCTCCACTCAAGAACTCGTTTGCCCCAAAGGTTATCGGTTCTTCGGCTAATATGGCCAGCCCACTGCCACTTCAGTTTGCTAATCCAGTGGGCTATGTCGATCACCTTGGTTCTCTGCCGGATCACCTCATTTTTGATTTGATCCCGTAGAGAAATGCCGAGCATAGTCCTTTCCATAGCCCGCTGAGCGACCTTTAAATCTTTTATCTTTTTCAAATCAGCAGAATTTTCGATTGATTTATTCTTGATCGATCACCCTAAGTTTTCTGTAGAATTCAGCGAAAACTTATCTCATGCAATAGTTTTTTCACGGCAAAGAGCGATGTCGGACTCGGACGTCTGTGAAAAGGGGGCTCACTCCTACTCCTATTGCGGCTAATGTGTGCTGTCTCCTCCTGTTCCCGCAGGAACAGCATGTATTATTTATGTCGGAAAGTGCACTGAGATTGTGCTCACGGAAATAATAAAACTGTAATGGCGGTCTGGTTGCAAACGTTTCCGATAAACCGATGGAAACCCTCGTTTGTTGCTCTATTAAACGTTACTTGAGAAAGCCTCTGATTGAGCAGTTTGTGGGCTTCCAGCGCCTGAGGATAGCAACAATGTTATGAACAGGAATCACGATTATGATCATTGAGCATGATTATCTTTATCAAATGATGGAAGGAGTCGTCTGGTACTTGGTTAAACGTCACATGTGAAATCCTCTGATAGAGTAGCTTGTGGGTTTCAGACGCTCAGGGATAGCAATAATAAAATGAATAAAAATCACATTTTTAAACATTTAGCAAGAATATCTTTATGAAAAGAAGGAAACATAAAGGTGATAGTAAACTAGTTTATCACTTAATGAAGACCGTTGCTGACAACACTGTAACGACAGACAGGAACCAAACTATTGAACGATTAGCTAAATTATCTTTATGTGTCTTTTAAAATGCCAGACATAGTGATGACTCGTTTGTTGCTATATGAAGCCCGAGGCTGGCAACAATGTAACGACAGAAAGCACACGTCCGCTTTTACGCTTTAGCATTAAACCCCTTACGAACATTTAAGTTGTACTATAATCATCACACTTATATACTTTCAGGTAGATACTATATTACCTTTGTGTGCCGGATGTTGAGCGATAGATCTAGTCGTTTGTTTGTCAATCGTCTATATAATCAGCTTGATTCAGCGGTGCTTTCAACGGAGTAACTAACATTTCTTCCCTCCTACATAAACTCTTAAGATTAGTTGGTTTTTGTTTTAACAGGAACATTATTAATATCACCAGGATATTCGGAGAAACCCCGACCTTTAAAATTTTTTTGCCTATTAATTCTTCAACAACACCGTGATTTTATATAAAAACGTTTCTATTTAAATAAAAAAGAACTGTGCAGCTATGAATGTATAAGTATCAGCGTGCATTGCTCCCTGGCATGCGGCGAGCGGCGGCTGGCAGCAACACAATAATATAAAGTAGCCGCAGTGTAACGCGAGCGCAGATGTAATCTAGAGCGGTCTGTGTACTCAGCACGTATGAGTCGTAGGACACGTGAAAGCAGTACCTCCACTTTGCCGATTTAGGGCCATGTCATCGTAGAGCGTTTGACGCTATGTCGTGAAATAATTAAAGGAACACTTGCCTGAATAACTACTTCTGAACTAAATTTATGTGTATTTCTTATACACGACACGTTTAGTTACTGAGTTCCTCGACTAGTCTCTAATACAACCATGCTTTCTACGGTATAGTGTCGTGGAGAGGTCCGCCCATGGTTTGGTAATGACATAATTAAAAGACGCGCAATTCTTATTAAAATTTACTAGTAGAGCTGCTTCAACTGTACTCCTGACTTTTCTCGCACAACAGACTAGAGAAGCCTTTTAATTTGTAATAGGTATATGTTAAGTTAAGTGACATTAAAATAAGTATATATATATATTTAAAAGTAATTGAGCTGACTTAATAATCTTTGTCGACCAGCCAGACAAACAAAAGTTTTTATCATCAATTCGCTCAGAATAAAAGCTACTCTCGAAAATAAAAACATATATTTATGTAAAGAAATTTTTTGAATCTTAGAAATAAAAGTTTATAAAATATAAAGTTCTGATAGTTTGTATTTTATGCTATATTGTAGCGTTGCGGCTGTTTCCTTTGCAGGGCCGGGAATATGAACGCTGTGTTGTGATACTGTCATGTGAAGACCCGTCTGGTTCACTTCTATGCAACAACGGATTCCATTTTCAGAAAAACTTTATTTCAAGATATTGTCAAATATCAATAACAATCAAATTTTTAAAAAGACGATTAATACCGACCGCTTCCAACTCGTATTGGAATGCCTTGGGGGAGGGCTATGTCCAACAGTGGACCTCTTATGGCTGAGATGCTGATGAAGTCATATTGAAAAATAGGACTGCAATTCTTCCTTTTACTGGAAAACATAGAACAGCTGTTTCTTGTGCTGAACTAGGAAATGGGCTAAAATTTTAGGAGTCTTGACAAGGGGCAATGCGGTAGCAACCCATCGCAATAGTATTATTGTTTTGATTACTTTTTTCACCTATAGGCCCACCAACAGCTGGTCTGTTCGCGTAAGGAATAAGTACCTATTTATTGTGGGCGTTGTTCAGCCGTGTAGTAGTCGCAGTTAAACTGTACATATTAACCTCGATATAGCCTGGAAGCGGTGACTCAGCCCGTCAATTTGAACAGATGTATTTATGGGAACAATGCTGAGAACTCGAAATGGATTGTAAAGTATAAACACAAAATTACAAAACAGATTTAAAAAATATTTCACCTGTAGAGATTTACAGTACCAGCGGTTAACATAGGCTATAATTGCAAGGACGAAGTGGCGAGAGAAAACAGCTAGTTCCTGGAGTAAATTAATGTAGTCCGGATTGCGGCGGCGCGTTGGCGGCAAAAAGTGTCACCGGCTGAGACCCATTCTACCAGTCGCCATTGCTTACTTACTCGTACGTTCTAGTATTGAAATCTATTTAATTCCACAATCAGGCACTGCCAGATAGTTTTCAGAGAAAAATATTTATAAACGGTGTCCGTTTATATACATATTTCACTGATAACTATGAGGAGCCCGATGGTCCAGTGGGTGTGAGCTCTATGAGCGCTTACGTATGTTAAGCAACCCCTGGTGCAGTCCCTACTTGGATGGGTGACCGCAAGTGGCATAAAAATATCTCGAGCTCCTCCGTGCTTCGGAAGGCACGTTAAGCCGTTGGTCCCGGCTGTCATCGTTGATGGCAGTCGTTAAGCTATGTCAGATGCCTTAAGGCAGCTTGAAAAATCTGACACCAGTGTTGGCCACTTACACATACGAAAAACAAAAACACTGAAAACTATCACTATCTATCTCGAACTATGTAATATTGAAGACTGTCAAGTGGTCAAGCAAAATTATAAATCATTCTTTCACATAATATCAACTATTAATAAATGATCGACTCTTACGTAGTGTATTTCGTACTCTCCAAGAATTTTTTATTTTGCAAGTACGAGTACTTAGGTATGTACCCTTGAAGGGTGACTCGGGCCGTAAAAAGGAATAACTTTTTCTATGGGATCAATGCTGGGTACCTATTTATTTATTTATTTTTATTTAAAACTTCATTGCTTAAGTACATGTAATTGGGGGACTTAACGCCAAAGGCACATATAGCCAACAAAATCTGTACCTATTAATTTGGTCACCAGCCTGATCTATATTATTTACATCTCATCATCATCTCACAATCACATCAATACATAGGAGTGTAATAATTATTGGACCCCTTTAAGAATTAATTCAATGTCAGTGTAGTTTAATGTATTGAGCCAGATTATAATATGAAACAGATGATTTATTTTCTCATTCGAAGAAGCTCGCCAATATGAAAAAACTTTCTTTAGCGAACAATGCTACACCTACCACTTAATTACACCAACTTTTTGCATTGTCATAGATTTGGATCGGATGGTGTACATAAATGTGGTCCTAGCACATTCATCCTCAGTCATACAGTCATACAGCCAGATAAGCACAAAGCCGGGCGAGTCTCATCAGTAATCGCATTGTCTCGGCTCTCGGCTGAAGTGGATTACTTTTTATTGCTTTAATGTGCGAGTTTCAATAGAAGCCGAAATGATTGTGCTCAAAATAAAAAATAAAGTTAACAGAAGGATAACCGATAAAGTTCTGTTAACATTAATGCAATATTTAGGAAAATGGAGACATTATTTTTTTTCAATTATTCTTAACATATACATATTATAAAAGCGAGCAAAGTGAGGTTGTTTTCTTCATCGACAATCAAGAAATTTTGCTTACATGTTGAATGACTCTTCATGACTCGGAGAAAGACAAAGGCTACCTTTCATCCAAATTCAAAAGGTACTGTTCCCGGGAGGCATTGTTACTTAATACATATACAATAAGAACTTTCACAGGCATTGCAAAAGTAAAATTGACAGTGGGTGTTTGTAAATTAAGATAATACGATATAGATATTAAATTATGTATTAACTAAAGTTGTCTTTATTAAAATACGTAACAACGGGTTACTCACGTAAATAGTCAGCTACTGGCCGACATGTTTCAACCTCATCCGGAGGTCTTCTTCAGGGCGAATGTGAATTGAGACCCTCGCACGGTGTCGTCCCAATCCGCACTGTGCGGATGTGCGTGAGTAACCCGTTGTTACGTATTTTAATAATGTCTTTATCTCACGTTAGTTTTAACTAAAGTTGTCTGTTTAAACAATTTTTGCAATTGATTGGTTACTCATCTCAACAGGCGAAACGTCATTATTTATGATCGGGGGACGATTTTATAACTGGTTTTAGTAACTGAGGTTAAGACGGATTAAAGTAATCTTGCGAAAAGACTTTCTCTTACAAAAGGGACTAACAATTGTATTCTAACGAGTGTTAGTGCCTTTTATAAGATAACTAGCTGTTAGTACCTCAGTACCCTAACCTATGTGTATGCCAAATTTCATGATGATCGGTTCAGTAGGTACAACGTGAAAGCGTTACAAACAAACAAACAAACTCACTTTCGCATTTATAATATTAATTGGGAAGTTGGGATTGGGATGGTTGGGATGTCCTTTTTAGTACCCTAACCTATGTGTATGCCAAATTTTATGATGATCGGTTCGGAAGATACAACGTGAAAGTGTAACAAACAAACAAACTCACTTTTGCATTTATAATACTAGTTGGGATTCGCTACAAGCTCCAACTCAGATAACACCAACGCATGAGAATATATTCACTGTCGCGTCTCAACTCTTTATATTTTGTGCCCATATCTCAAGCTGTTAAGATTTTATCGATGCTGTTAACGAGCACAGACACACAGACAGACTACAGCCATTACCCAGATAATGGTGTAATGCCATTACTTGTTATAGCGCTGCATGAAACGCGTTAATAATTACAAGCGCTCATAAAGTAAATAACATTAAAGTGGATTGCTGTGATTTCTAAATACGCAATTTATTCTTTTTTTGCATGTAATAAAAAGTCAAATCTGTCTGAAGTAGGGTATTCAAATCGACTACTGCTTGTTTCAGGTACAAACTAGGTTGTCCATAAGTGTGAGAAATAGGAAAGGATACACACGGACAAGAGGGTAGCACCTTAATACCAGAAGAAAGATTTACACTTATCATCATCATAATCTGAGCCGCAAGAAGTCTGCTATTGGTCATAGCTCTCCCCCAAGGATTTCCGTCATCGGGGGTTTTGCCTTACTCACCATGATTGACATACAGATTGGTGAGCGTAGTTTGTATGGCTGCCCATGGAAACCGTTTCAAAGCAAGAGAAGGGTTGGAGATTGATTGGCGAACAGTAACTACCGGACAGGCAGCTGAAGATGACACCCCCGACCATATAATAATCATGCTGTACATTTATCCTCTTTGGGTATGCTTATGATTATGTACCAACGCTCGCTTGTGTAGTTCAGAAGACTTATTACATGGTACCTGTAGATAGAATTATACCAATGTCAGAGACGTCCGATAGGACCCTAACTGTCCAATTACAACTCTAATCGCCTCGACGTCAGCGGCCCCTCCAAACATCCGTGGCTGTTTCCGGCGACGGTTGCAGCCATTACAGATAGCCCATCGACAGAACTTTG
This sequence comes from Rhodophaea formosa, assembly GCA_963082605.1. Lineage (NCBI taxonomy): Eukaryota > Metazoa > Arthropoda > Insecta > Lepidoptera > Pyralidae > Rhodophaea > Rhodophaea formosa. Next base: position 209,143 of record OY720221.1, read on the forward strand.
TTGCAAATAATTGCAGTATGCAGCCGTTCCGTGCACTCTCGGCCTCATGTCATGTCGCAAATGTCGCCGAATACCCCACGCACTTTTATGACAATATCCTGTACAGTCGGCTCCATAATACCTCTTCTAAAGCTGTAATAGCGCATATCGGCAGCTTTGTTGCCGGTTTGCACTCTTGCGACCATTTCGTGCACTCTCGACCCCCTGCTCTGCACATGTGCTCGCTAATGTCGTCTAATTGTCTCACGCCTTTTGTGTTATGGGTATATTCTGTATACAACATAGCTTCAATATTACGTATTGTATTAACTTGAAAGCGCACATTGGCCAGCACTGTGTCAGTTAATCCTATTTTTGTGACCATTCCATGGAATCTCTACATGGCAAATCGTGGCTTCTAAAGTCGTGTATGGATGAAGTAACCTGAGGGAATAATAGATTCGCCGAAATCTGATTATTTTAATGGGTTTGAAATTCGTTTGACAGATCTGTGAGAACACTCTTACTCATCTTGAAAAAGAAAATATTACAACTCAGACACATTTCATATGATTCATTTCATATAATGGTTTTCGTAGAAACTGTTCGTAAACGAGACGATGTTTGAAACATGCCGTGCAGGATAAATTTTGGGAATCAGTTCTCTTCATCGAAATAAGGTTATTTTTCTAGTTGAAGAGTTCTACGAGTTTTAACATCGTCATACTGTTTCCTTTGTTCCAGATTTGATAACTAAGATACTATCTCCGCTCGAGTAGCGGCCAATGTGAAGAAGCATCGATCGTAGGCGGCGCGATGAGGAAATCCAGAGATATGACTGTCGTTCAACTCACACTGATAGATAAGGCGAGCTTATAGGAATGGCACAAGCAATGAGCGCCCAGTCATCTACAAAAACATATAAAGGCTAGCTGTTCCCCGCGACTTTATCCCCGTTGATTTCAGTTTTATCACACTCGATATAACCGAGAACCGCTTATATGACAAAAACATTAGTTGTTTTCACAGTGCTTGTCCAATAATGGACGTTTTTACGCAAATCTTAGATACCATAGATTCATAAAATTTTCGACCCGGTAACATTTTTTAAATACAATAACAGCTATGTTACTCGCTGATAATATAGCTCCCTAGTCCCTATTCCCTACATATTCCTGAACCCCAAATGGAACATCCTCACCAAGTAACCAAGCAGAAGCTTGTTAGTCTGGTTCATTTTGGTAATTGATAATATATACATATTTCCTTATATAATATATACCTATATAGGTAATATAATACAGGTAATATCCAACGATGGAAACTCCAAAATTCTGAAAGTTTTCTTAAAAATGGATATGATTCTTCGGATCGGAGCCATGGCAAACGAGTGACTCCGTTTATGCGAGAATGCTCTGAGTTATGGCCAGCATCCATCGTGCTAACGTCACAAACATTTCGCCCACTGTGCAAACGAGCCTCGTTTTTGTGGCTCCGCAGACCTACTAAATCGAACGTTTTTTACGACTGGAATGTAAAAAACGACAATTTGGTGGACCGTGCCATAGACCTCTAACATGTATGGAACAGACATTCGCCAACTAATACGTGTTGTGCAAACGAGCCTTGTTATTGTGGCTGTGGGACCTACTAAATCGAACGTTTTTAGGGTTCCGTAGTAAACAAGGAACCCTTATAGTTTCGCCATGTCTGTCTGTCTGTCTGTCTGTCTGTCTGTCTGTCTGTCTGTCTGTCTGTCTGTCCGTCCGCGGTTTTACGCAGAGACTATAAGTACTAGAAAGCTGTAATTTGGTATAGGTATGTATATTAATTATGGCAAAAAAGTGGTAGAATAAAAACTTGAAAAAAAATTTTTTTTAGGGTAGCTCCCATACAAGTAAAGTGGGGGAGTAATTTTTTTTTCTCTATTTACCCATCGTGTGGGGTATCGTTAAATAGGACTTTCAAAAATATTGTGAGGTTGAGAACACTATTTTTCGATTTAGGGATCCGTTTCCGAAATATTTGGTTATAAAGTGCGAATTTTTGTTAGAGGTAAGTGTCCCCCCCCTCTATCTGCTAAACGGTTATATATAGATACGTGAAAAAAATTACAGCTGTAGTATATATACTGAAGTTTAAAGGAAAACTATCAGAGCTGAGTACTAAGTGCAAACTAAAAAGTTATAGGCAACCAACTTATAAACTGTAAAATTTCATACTATTTTCATTGTTAGATGTTTTTGGTCGTTAAACTGTAAGGTGCGAGTGTGAATAGTGTGAACTCAAAGTTGTCATTCGCAACTACGGAACCCTACACTGCGCGTGGCATGACACGCACTTGGCCGGTTTTTTTACGACTGGAATGTAAAAAACGACAATCTGGTGGACCGCGCCATAGACCTCTAATAGTATGGAACAGACATTCGCCAACTGATACGTGCTGTGCAAACGAGCCTCGTATTTTTGGCTCTACAGACCTACTAAATCGAATGCTATGACTGGAATGTCAAAAACGACAATTTGGTGGACCGTGCCATAGACCTCTAACATGTATGGAACAGACATTCGTCAACTAATACGTGTTGTGCAAACGAGCCTCGTTATTGTGGCTGTGGGACCTACAAAATGGAACGCTTTTTACGACTGTGACATGTAGAAAGCGACAATATGGTGGACCGCGCCATAGACCTCTAACATGTATGGAACAGACATTCGTCAACTAATACGTGTTGTGCATACGAGCCTCGTTATTGTGGCTGTGGGACCTACTAAATCGATCACTTTTTGCGACTGTGGAATGTAAATAGCGACAATTTGGTAGACCACGCCATAGACCTCATGAAACGGACATACGTCAAGTCAAACGCTAGGATTTTAGTTGAAGATTACAGAAAATCCCATAGAAATGAATGGTTCAATTATGAGAGGTACAATTGGGGTACAAATAAAAAATTAATTTAAACTAAATTTAGGCCACGCGAGGTCCACATGTCCGTCCGTACGACTATCCGCCCTACTGTCCGTCGGTCTGTCTGTCACCAGATTTCCCTTCTAACCGTGACAGATCGATAGTCTAATGTTGTATAGATACAGGGACGAAACCCTTCGTGCGTGAGTCCGGCTCGCACTTGACCGGTTTTTTATTTATAGCTGTGCTATGACTGGTCATTCCATTACCGTGCGGTCTATGGGGCGAGAAAAGAGTCGAGGCTGTCTCGCGGAGCGGAGCGACCTAAAGCGGGCAGCGCGCGGTCGTGCGTGACGGTCTGACGGTGGTCGGCCGATCAGCTGATGCCAGCCGGTATACAGGGCTCCACACCGAAATGTTCATTTAAATTAGCCGCCGACCTAGGGGGAATTTAAGTGGACTGATGTTGGCAACGTCCAGGATATACCAGAGTATTGCCGATTTTTGCGTAAATTCACTCTCCGGTGGCTCAATAGGAGGCACTCGGTTACAACTCACAGCACTGATTGTACTTAAAGAAAAGTGTACCTACTGCAATTTGCATCGCTTACAAGCTGACGAAAGGTATAATGTAGGTACTTTGTTTAGAAATCGAACTTCGTGTAGAGCATTTCGACCTTCAAAATATGTCAGGCAGGAGGCTCGAACTTAGCCAGACTACAAGCTCTTCACTTTATAACTGCCAACAATCATTATCGTGTCCCTTAGTGTAATACCAATTATTAATCTTTCGTCGTGTCCATTTCACCCCCGTCGTATATTGACGACTACATTATATTAATCTTCACATTGCGTTGACACGACAAGTATATAAAGTCAACTGTCCATGGTATGGTAAAACAGGCATTATATATTACGTTGTGAGATTGTTTGGTAAGGTTAGATTGTTTAGCTGGGTAAGTGCCTGCAAGGACTCCTATATAAATACTCGTAGACCTAAAGCATGGCTGACTTTGGTTTCCCTTCCGTGCAAACCCGACCAGAAACCTTTGGATACGGTCCAAGACTCTGTCTTGCGTTTAAAGCAAAAAAAGATGTGACTCGTGTATTTGATCGATAAAACGCAATGATTCAGGGTTTTTATAGCCTCTCGAGAGACGAACACGTCCGGGGCCGAGCGCCGAGCAATAATGTCATCGAAATTGAAGAGCAGCCGACGGCAGCCCATTAGCGATAGCTGTGTGTGTCTGTACTTGTGTCACAGAAACACGTTACAGAAGGATAACTACAGAAGTTCACTCAAAAGCAAAATGGCATCAACATTAAAGAGCGGCCGAGACGGCAGCCCATCAGCGATAGCTGTGAGTGTATGTATTTTGCCACAAAAATAAGTAACAGAGGGATAAGTTACAGACACGAGTGACAGAAGAATAACTTGCCTTATAAGAATACTTACCTATTTAAAAGAAATAGACCTAAAAGCAAATTAATCGAAATCGAAGAAGAACTAACGACATGCCATTAGCGATAGCTGTGTGTGTCTGTATTTTGCCACAAAAATAAGTAACAGAGGGATAACTCACATACGTTTTTTATAACTTAAAGCAATACAGTACTGCGATCGGTTTGGAAAAATATAAATGAAATCATGTCGTAAAATTTGGATTACAGAAATCTTCACCATTTACAATTTATTTATTTTTTAACAATATTGTACAGCAGTTACACCGAAGCACTGCACAACTTAACCTAGGACTACGGATTTATCCATCCTTTTCACAAAATAATAACAATTCATTCATCAAACGTACCAACCCATCAGCAAAAATATCACATTCCCTTCCTTTTAATGATAAGAATTCGTTGAGTTCAGAAAGACCTCGCAAAAGAGGAGACAATATGGATTTTAAAAGTAAATAATTTTTATGGTACATCGTGTAGGAGAGTTGACGGCAAGCATGTGGTTGGTCGATGATAAAATATTGTTCGCCAGACCCCAGACTCTTGACCGCCACTGAGGCTGAAGCCAGGAAAACATTGAATAACGGCTTCATTTGCGTTATTAAAGCGGAAATAAACTACTGTATTTTTTTTTAAAATTAGTGTCCTGCAGTGGACTTCTTGTGGCTGAGATGATGATGAAAAAAATTTTGACGTCATCAATAGTTGTTCCATAAAATTATCGTTTATATAGTGATATTTAGAACGTCCTTAAGGAATTAAAGGAGGTTCTACCAAAGAGATGATGTGATGAAGTGATAAGAAATGTAAGTGCCTCGTCCATCTTTACTCTTGTTTACCTGGTGTTTAATATTTTCCTTACTTCTAGAATGTACTAACATGTTCGAAGTGTAGGATCTACATCCCTTTTAATGTGTGTATCAACATACTTCGTATTTGGGAGTGCACGGACGGCGCGACGATATTTGCACAGGCGCTAGTCGGCAAATAGACGCGTTCGTTACGTCGTCGCTTGTCGGCCACGAATTTAAATAAGGGCCCTAGGCACCCGAGCCCGTCGACTGCAAAGTGCCAGTTAGCACAAGAAAAAATATTTTCTTCAATACTTGATGAGAGCGGTGGTGATGTGAATTAAAGTAGGTCTGCAATGAAGGTGGTAACATGAATAATGTAGGCTAAATTAATGTAGAGATGAATAAAGTAGGGTAATTTACATATGTGTGTAAAGTGATACATCTGAGCTTCGGCCCCAAAAAACTTGTATTATTGTAATACTTTAATAAATTATTCTCAAAGGACACCTAAATCTTACAGTTCAGACCCGGCTGAAAGATCATTGTTATTTACATGCCTCGACAAAAACATGATAAGGAAACAATAAAATCACATGCTGGTGTTGAAGAAACTACTTAAACTTTGATTAGCTCTTGGAGTATCAACAACGGTTACATTCATGATTAGTAAAGAGTAACACAACTAATACTTAATTAATACATAATTTTGTGTTGTAGAGCATTGCTCTTAATTTATTTATAACTGAAAAATTAAACATTATGTATGACTTTAGAAGTGCACAGGCTTTTTCAGTCAATAGTAACTGTTTTGCATACCTATTAAAGTTTTTATAATTCTATAATTTAATAACTCTCTTAATTTTGAAATTATAAAAATTGGAAACGTATACAACCTCTGCTCGCTTGGGGTGCTTTTCAAGCTTGATATAGCAAAAAGAGATATTGTAATAAGCTAAAGGTGTTCGTCCTGGCGTCTCCGTCGGAGCTCCGCAGCCTATGGCCAGCCATCAGACACGCTTCACGCCGGCCGCGATTGGTCGCGCTGCGCCGCGCTCTATACGGACAAGAGGCAAATAGAAAATATACAAACAGAACAGACATATTATCACGTAATTTATCCCTTGCGAGGTAGACAGAGCCCAAGATCATACAACCCAAAGGCCACGTTTAGCGTGTTAGTGGACGTCAAGGTGGTAAGCGGAATCAAAATAGTGATGGGTAACTAGCCGCATCGCCTATAACGTGATTCTTTAGATTTTCTTTCTACATAAAATGTTTCTTTTGGCCCGTCTTGTCGACGGTTGTATAATGTAGAATTTAAACAGTAAAACATAAATACTTTAGGAAAGTGACGTGAAAAACATATTCGGGTTCGTCGCTCATAATTTTTACGGACATAAAATATTCAAAATGGGCTTCCACAAACACTCTTTCGAATTAGGCTTGAATCATACGCATACCAGATTGATTGGCATAAAAATGTTTGACATGACGATCGTCTTAAATTGTAATAAACTTCTAGATGTTGTATTATTATTCATCACCATGTATTGTAGGTTCTTAGATCTAAGAGAGAAATCAATGAACTATGGTGTCAGAGTTTTCAAACCGTCTTAAGGGCTTCTGACCTGGGTTTGTTGATTCAAAGTATATACGTATAGGTGGTATATCAATAAATCAGTATTGTATACGTATATATGCATTCAAACCTCAAACGAAAAAGTGCTTGTGAAGGAACCCCCTTCACAAGCACTTTTTATTTTATCGTTTTCTTGATAAATGTTTGGGATTGCGTTCGTTCCGTGTTTGTGCAGCACTTTTGGGAATTCCTTATATGAAATATCAGTGAAGTATCCTCCGTATAAGCTAGCTTTTATTTATTATAAATTAAATCGAAATTTTGTTTTTTTAAACTATTTCGCATTACGGAATTCTCAACTTTAACCTCTACGTATTTACATTGTATTGCTTGCATGAACATAAATAATGCTATTTGGCTCGATCTTTCGCCAGAAAGTATTGGTCAATAAAATTGAAAACTTATAAGGATTTACACAGACGTAAGTACTTCATTAAGTATCCGCTTTTTTAACGACTTTATGTAATCTAGGTCTAAGGTACAGATTGAACACACCGGGGACTGAAAGATACAATAGTGCTTATGTTCGGTCATGTCTTTTACACAGTTTCAAGTCTCTTAACATTAATCATTATTTTATTATTACACACGTTATTTTATCCTTTGACACGTAACTCGTACCTACCGGGCGAGCCGTAGCAAATTGTATGGAGATTCTTATCAATATTATTTACACATCTGTTGCCAGTAAAACCTCTTACAATCAACACGAATTCTGGTTATACACCAGGCCGCCCGTGTAAATGGTTTTTGTCGCCCAAACCTGATGACAATCACCGAGCACGTTTCGAAGAAGCTGGCAAACTGTATTCTTTTCAGAAATTGGGTTCAATACAAAGAGAACGTTTCTGGGTCGCCCGGCGCTAATGAAGCCATGAATATTTCCCGGAAAGCGCCGCAAAAACTAGCCTTGCACCGCAGCATGCCGCCCTAAATCAACTGACCACTGCCGCGATTGGGCACGGGGGCCGGACGTTGACTGCCCCTATACCTAACATGACCACATCTAGTGCCATCCTGCGACACAAACAAAGTTTAGCGTTACTGAGGGTCGCCAGTGGCTAATGAAGCCGTTAATATTTCCAGGAAAGCACCGTAATAACTAACCTTATGTGGCGGCATTCCATCCCTCGTCTACTAACGCTATCGCGGATGGCCCGATGGCAGCTAAAGATGATTGCTCCTATGCCTAACATGACCACGTCTAGTGCCAAGACGGAATACCCCCAAATACAAACAAAGAACAACATTATTGTGGGTCGCTCGACGTTAGTGAAACTGAATATTTCCCGCAAAGCGCTGCAAAAACTAGTCTAAGCCGTGATATGCCGTTCTGCGTCAACTGGCCGTTGACGCGGATGGCCCGATAGGGCATGGCTTGGCAGCCGGACGATAACTGCACTATACCTTACTTAACGTGACCATATTTTGTGACAGAGTGGGACACTCTCCAATAGCGGATGGCAGCCGAACGTTCACTAACCCTATACCTTACCTAATGTGACCTTATCTGGTGACAGAGTGAGACACCCTCCAATACAAACAAAAGTACAGCGTTACTTTGGGGTCTGTGGCTCGCTTTACTAATGAAGTCATGATTCCACGAAAATGCCGCAAAAACTAGTCCTGTGCTGCGTCAACTGACTAACTATTATCGTGGATGGCCCGAATGGGCACGGCAGCTGGACTTTGACTGCCTGTATCTGTGCCTATACCTAACTTAAACATTGTTTTGAGACCGAGCAGATACTTAAATATAGGCAGTATACATATGCAAATGAATACTTTCCTAATATTTTTAAAGGTATTTGGGCTAGAGCATCGGAACCGGTTTTTCCCGGTTCCAAAAATACCGGGAATTCCCAGTTCTGAGTGTCAAGGAAAGAACGGTTCTAAAATATCAAAACCGTTTTTTTTTTTTTGGAAAACATGTTGTTTAGCCGTCGTATAATATAAACCAAATGTAAGTCACTATCACATATTTAAAATTAAGCTACCTATATTTGCTTAGAGAAAATACATGTACAATCATTAAAAGCAATTAAATGGTTTTTAAATAGCATTACAATGCTCGGTATATTATTAAAATTGAAAATATGTGATGATAAAGAATTCGCCACAGGTAGGATTCGAACACATAGCTCTTAGTTCTGCGCCCTAAGTGTGCTACCAACTACACCACCGTGGCTTCGAATCACCGTGTCGAATTCGAGAGCTGTGGATTCGAATCCTACCTGTGGCGAATTCTTTTTCATCACATATTTTCAATTCTAATATTAAAAGCAAGTAAATTTCTTAGTATTTTTGATTCAATTCACATACTTTCTGTATCTATTTTATGCAAGATGGTAATGTTACATTGTTTTTTTACTTGCCAAAACAAGATATTTTTGGTGTGCCTGGGACAGTGGAAGGTTGTCCCGTCGAATGCGAATCGCATGGTCCCCTCCACTATCGGGACTACCTCGATGGCACGCCCGGCTTTTTACAACATGATCTAGAACGCGGCAGCTTGATTAATTTATTGGCTTACGTTGGAAGCTCATGAAATATGCTCTTGATACGCTTGGTATTGGAAAGCGACTTGTTATTGTAGTGCTACAAAAAGTAGCAGGAAGCTTGCCATTCTTATTTCCTGTAGGAAGCGATAAATTTTGTATCAACCACAACCAGTGTTTTCATTTTAGATCATTTGGTATCATATGTCATTAGTCATTTTAAAATGTAATCGTCGTAGACCGAAATAGCTTTTAAAGACAATTGGATGTAAATGTACAAACCAAAAGAGTGTGTGGTATAAACCAAGCATTGATTGTATTATTAGTAGAGCTGATGTAAGATAAACTGAATTTAAAAGTCGCACTCTCTAACGCTAGAGTCTTGTGTGGATTTTAAATTATTTATATATTTCTTCTCTTCATCATCGTCATATCTTGTAGGTTCTTGGATCAAAGAATATCCCTGGTGGCAGAGTTTTGAAACCACCATAATAATATAAGCCTCTGATAAGGTTTGGTGAAATGACCACTGTCAAGATAGCGGCCGGGACCGAAGGCTTAACGAGCCACCCGAAGCGTTTATTCCTTTGGTACCGGGTATTTTAAAGGTGTTACAGCAACTGTGTCAATAGAAGTTTAATATCGCAAGAACAGAAGAAAATTTTAATATGAATTGTAGCTATTATTAGAGGTTCTGTGAACTTCCCAGACCTTACAACACGACGCCAGCGGCTGTTGGAGCAATACCGCACGGCTCTGGGATCCGAGTGGACCACGTACTTTCATATCTTATGTTTTTCTTTTATATTTTAATACATTTTATTTTATATGAAGTCAGGTATCATTTTAAATTCTGTGAGATTAATAGAAGCTGCGTTACACGCCTTGACAATGAAAACAGAATTGAACGAAAAAACCAAGAAATGAAACTGGGCGAATTTTTATGGAAAGTCTAATTAAGTTGGCAAAACCCGCATCTTTCTAGGGATGGGGACATAATAGCAAGATTGGTTTTCACCCACCTAAGTACCATAAGAAATATTTTAAGTGATTTTAAATAAATGGGATTGTTAACGTTACTAAAATGAAAGTCCAGCTTCCTTTGACAGACTTAGAAAGCACTTTGACTCCACCTAATAAGTGATTGCGATAGTTATTTTGGTGCTTTAATATCTGAAAGAAATATTTTTGTTTTGTTAATTTCATCATCAGTTACTAAAAGGGTTTTGTTTAAAACTGCCCGCCTTATCATAACCTAAAACAGATCGTGAAAGTAGTTGAATGGGTAGTTGTTTATTGTAAATTTCGTACATTTCTGAAACAGCAAAAAGTACTGTTTGCATTTAGCGCAGCCGTTGACTGTCTGGAAATAGGAAGCGAATATTAAGAGCATGGCAATTATGTCGGCGACTTGGCCCCCCTCGCCCCGCAGCCGGCGAGCCGAGCGAACGACCGCGCTATGCCTTTCTGCTACATCACACTTTAATTTCCATACTTCAAAGGCGTTTTAATTTCATGGCGAGTTGTTTGAGGTCGCCCGGGGCACGGCGGGGGGCTGGGCGGCGTGCGGGGGGCGAGGCGGTAAATAACTTAAACCCCGAGCAGCATGACGTACTAAGAGGCTTACCTACGCAGGTACAGGAATACGGACAACTACTAACTAATCCGGAGAATGTTAAATAATTTGGAACGGTCATACCTGCCGAGATAGAACCCTATTCCAACGACAGAGGAACAGTGCGTAGCGCTTGATCTGCTGTTTGCTGTGCGTTAACTAATCCGGACGGTTTTTGTTGAATGTTCAATAATGCGGAACGCTCGTACGTTTTGTATTATTTACTAAAGGGATCATATTAACATCAGGGAAACATTCCGCCCGAACACATATAGCCTTTCAATTGATTCTAACTCGAGCGAGTCAGACAGGGCCCGGAATGGAAGCGCCAAGGAGTCCCGGTGACAAATGACGATCGCTGTCAATGTCGTGCTGCACGTACCGAGCATACGAGGACTTGACCCCGCCTCCCGAGAACACAAGAAAATGTCGGAATTCCTAAGCTTTATCAATTATGTTTTACTAGCTGTTACCCGCGGCTTCGCCCGCGTAATATATGGCCTATGTCTTTCTCAGTACCCTAACTTATGTATATGCAAAGTTTCATGATGATCGGTTCAGTAGATACGGCGTGAAAGCGTAACAAACAAACAAATAAACAAACAAACTCACTTTCCCATTTATAATATTAGTTGGGATGGGATTGGGATTATTTTGGTACTAGATGCATACTAGATGCAATGGCAGAGATTTTATTGTCAAAGGTTGGAGTAATTTGGGATTGCATTTCAAGACATACACTTGAAAACCATAACTCTGCTGGCGCGGTCGTGTAATGAACCTGAAACTCTAATAGTTCGATGAAAATGTAATAAATACATTGGATGAACACTCGTCCGTCGGATCATATTACGTATTGCTTTACCACATTAGGTTAACGGATTGCCTTTTAAGACATACACTCGAAAATCACTAATCTTTCTGCTGTCGCGGTCGTGTAATTAATCTGAAACTCTCCAATACCTAGTTCGATGAAAATGAAATAAACATATTGTGTGAACACTAGTCCGTCGGATCACATTTTGTATTGCTTTACCACATTAGTGTAACGCTATATGGAGGATCGGTTTACAATAACAGCGACGCCGCAAACAGTCGACACCCACCTAAATATTATTCTGGATGTGCGGGGGTACATTACAGGAAACTTTCAAATTGTACATCATCATATTTATAAGCGGTTACTTAATCATAAAGGCTACTTTTAATGAAGGAAATTCAACAACAGCTTTATTAATAACATTTTAGCCGCATTATCTATCAGTGCTTTTCCTTGCCATGGGTCGATAACAACGCGATATAATTATACGGGTTTGATGATTGGAAAGTCTGATAGGTCAGCCATTGCAATGCTGATTCGCTTGTACCTAACAAAAGTTTGTTCCAATAATTTATTCTCCTCTTCTTCCTTTTTTTCGAGTTAAGAAGTATATGTTTTTTTTTAGTAAAATTATTTTAATACGGTTTTTATCGCGTTTATTACATTATCTAAACACCTAACGTTTCGAGCACTTTACAGTGTTCGTGGTCGCAGGTAGAGTCTACCTTATTAAAATAATATAATATACCTTATTAAACCGTATTAAAATAATTTTATTTAAATGTGTAACAATCGCGAAAACATAAGTATATGTTTTGTTTATCGGATGTTTAATTTAAATGTTGATAACCGTGAAAGTTTAAAAAGCTACACAGACTATAAAACCTTGCTTTTCCCATTAGAACAGCATAATTATAGATTTAGTTCGAAAGAATGTGTCAGACTGCTGATGTTGCCTCACTCGACATTAAAAATGAACATGTGAAACCAGGTACCCTGCATTTAGAGTGACAAAATGTATGAACGAGAGAGTATCGTAGTAAGCGGGGATCAATAGTGTTCTGCCTCCACAGACATTACAGGAAAGAGGCGTATATCGTACATTTTCCCGTATCGGCCCATCGTGTTCTGGTGCTTTACCATCTCATTATAGCGACACCGGCTCGCGTTTCCATAATAACCGACGGAGCACGACATTGCCACACAATATTATTACGGCCAGCGCGTGATGCGGCGTGTAGCACGACGTAGGTAAAACTTCCTTTGCACGTTGCATGCCACATTTTAGTGTAAATTTTACGTAAGTTTACCTGCAGCTAAGAATTCTTAATAATGAATTAAGAGATGTGATAATTTTTAGTATATTACTATGCGCTATTTACTTACATCCATATTTTTTTGTTAATATTCTACTGAGTAGTTAAGTAGTATAATTTACTGTCTGTTAAATTAAATATAATTTTAACCTTCCCTAAATAAATTGTTATCATGGACAGCTTCGAAAAACTTAGATTGAATTAGAATGGTTTGAGTTAATTTCTATATTACAGATACAGACTTACAACTGCAGCGACTATTAAGGAAAAGTTATATATTTTTTTTATAGAATTGTCTTTTGCAATTTTTTATAAAAACCGCAAAATATTCAAAGTTATGAATAATGTAAAGTTCCCCGCCTTATCTGGTTGATAAAGTATCAGTTTGCGACGGGTTGTCTCGCGGATGACGTATCGTTTCCATGCTGCTCCGTAATAAATGACCCGATGACGTTACAAACATTGTTTTGCTAGCGAACACATGGTGTGCTGGAAGTGCCCCTAAAATTAAGCATTGAGTAAACTAGTAAACTCCTATTGGTTGCACGTTAACAAAATTTTTATACTTAAACTATAATGTGGCCAATTCGGCAAGTGCTGAAAAAAGTTATATAGATGATACAAGGAAAACGTTTCACAAAGTAGCTGGTTATGTAACTCCTCCTAATACATTAATTCCGGATTTTCTCCGACCCCGCACATTCATCAGTATCCACATCTCCGCCATATAAAGTTTGTATTCCAATTTTTTCTTCATTGCCTAACATCATATTCTACTACATCAATTCAGTTATAAGTACAATAAAGATAGCTCGATATATCAAGATATTCATGACTAGAAATTACACAGAACTAAAGGTGCGGTTCATAAGTTTGTTAGTAAGAATGTAAAATTTTTGTAAAGTCCTAAACGACGTCCATGCCTGTTTGAACATTCCGATACGACTCTGTCCCCAGCTAAGTGACCTATTATAAGTCCAAGACGTCATATTAGGATGGGTTACGCTTCACGGACACGAAAAATCGCTCGACAAATTAGGAATACAACTGGCATCCGCTACTTGACGTCCCCACAGAGCAGCCGCTTTGAACTCGAGGCATTAGCATGAGCCGGACGGCTGGTCTCCCGAGCCCGCTCGTCTTCACGGAAGCCTCGCACTCCCGAGAACTATTGTTCTTTGTGAAATTCCGAGCGTTTGCGTCGCTTCACGCCTGAACAAACAGCGCAGGTAAACACTGACCCTTACAGCGACCTAATGGAGGCGGTTATAGCAAGTTCTGACTCAACTCGAATTCGTGTACGAGTTGTTAGACACTCGAAACTTGCCTGCTAATGGAAGTTCCTGGCGAGCGACACAGCACTTTCGTTTACATTGTCGGTTTACTTAGGCAGAAACTTAACAGGACAGGAGGCAGGCGGTAGATGTATGTTGTAATGGTGTGTAGCCGCTTCGTGAGGGTGCTCTGTGGTTGGTCTGTTCGTCTCGGGAGGTCGCCTGCAGCATTTATCGTGCCTGGCTCGTCGTAAGCGACATTCCGTGACGTAGCGTTGCGGCAATCGAGTATTTGCTTTCGACTTCTGAACAGTCTAAATACCAATGATATAGCCATATTTGAGGAACACATTATATTAGTAAAACCATTTTACCGTTTATATACTATTTTTTATGAGCAAGGATTTTACATTATTTAGAGGAAATCAAAAAAATGTTTGTTTGCATTGAATATGCTCTATTATCTCTATTTATCTGGGGGTGACCTAGCTAGGGTATAATTTACGCGGGAAAATTGCTACTGAATAAATAATTTGGTTACATAGGGCTTGCTTCATTCTCTATTGAATGTTTGGCCGTATAGTAAGTCTTGCTATAATAATTCTTGTTGCTTATGATTGTTATGCTTATGAAACGGCCAGAGAATTCGATCAAGCTATGCTGCAAACATGCGCAATATAAATTGTTATTAAAGTTACATATAATGTTTGTAGTTTGTAGTTATAGCAAGCGAGAGAATAGATATTGTAATAAACTTTAATTAAGTTAATTCTAAGATATGACTAAGAATGGCTGTTGTTGTTTATTTAAATAAAATAAAAAAAAATATATATATTGAACGAAATAGAGGCGCTATAAGGCTTTCTATTTTCATTTAAGATTTATAGTTCGATCAGAGCCATGTAAAGAGCAAAAGTGACATAAAACACATGTTTTTTGTCACCTTCCACGAAACCTAAAAATTAGAATATAGCAGTCGTTAAATATGTTATGCACACACAAACTAGTAGGTAGCTAGACTGGCCAGCCAGTAATAATGGTGTCCAACTTAATGCCGCGTAGAACTTTCGAAATATCCGCCCTGTGCTGTCCGGCGGATAAAGTTACAACACAGTAACATATTGTTAATGTTGGTCGTCAGTTCTCGACGCGCGTATTTTGCCATAATTGTATACTGTGGCTTATCTATCTCATTATCAAATAAAGGAGCTGGGCTTTTGTCGGTGGACTTTTTTCAATCCCTCTCTTTCTTCTTCCAGTTTCTTCATTTCTCTATAAGTAGT
Source organism: Rhodophaea formosa (assembly GCA_963082605.1). NCBI lineage: Eukaryota > Metazoa > Arthropoda > Insecta > Lepidoptera > Pyralidae > Rhodophaea > Rhodophaea formosa. The sequence continues at coordinate 224,733 of OY720221.1, forward strand.
AAGTAACTTTATTTTTTATTTCCGACCTTCCCGGTCCCCTTTTTACTATTTTTCATTCTATAATGTTCTTGGCCAAGTCATCGTTTCGTAATTAGGTGTCCCATCATCTTTTCTATTCTATTCTCAATAATGTGACTGCTCAGTCTTAACAGTTAAATTTACCTCCGGTGACACTCGTCACTGACTCTTTAATCCAAAGTAACCATTACGACACACACACAGATGTTGGTCGTCAGTCTGCAACGAGAGTATTGTCAATAAGTGTATTGTGGCTGCTTAGCGTCAATTACAAAATTTATCATGGGAGTGAGATTTTTGGAATGAAAGAATGATAATCTTAGCACTCTACGCTCAGACGTCAATACTCATTACACTACATTACTACATTCATTTGCATAAAATAGCACGCAATGTACGTTTTTAAGTGATTTTTAGGGTTCCGTACAAAAGTTGAAAAACGGAACCCTTATAGGATCACTCGAGCGTCTGTCTGTCCGTCCGTCCGTCTGTCACAGCCGATTTTCTTCGAATCTACTGAACCAAATTATATGAAATTTGGTAAGATAGTGTAATCCTATGACCCAAACACGGATGTGCAAAGTAAATAAAGATTTTTTTGAAATAAGGGTCATTTTGAGGGGACCAATTACAAAATTAAAAAAAAAAGTTTTGCAAACCTTACTGTGTCATATATCAAATGAAAGGGCTCATTATGAGGATCTCAAAAATATTATTTTTTGTTCGGTTAAAATCAATACTTTTGATTTTATTCACGAAAGAAGGCAAAAATTGACCATTCCCCCCCCCCTGATCTCCGAAACTACTGAGCCGAAAATTTTGAAAAAATTACAAAATATAGTTCATTCCTTGAAGATTACAGGAAAAATAATAAGAATTCTATCACTTGAAAATTAAGTGGTAAACTCACAATAATAAGTTCATCCAGGGAAATAGTTCACTAAAACACCACTAGATGGCGCTAGTCAATTGAATAAAACATTTTTTGCACATTGTGTGTGTTCACGAAGCATATTGTACGGAACCCTCATTGCGCGAGTTTGACTCACACTTGGCCGGTTTTTATTAATAGTTTTCCGTTTAGGCAGATACGATTGTTTAGAAACTGAAATGGTTGTAATGAGAGTAACCGTAGCGTATGATGGAACGTATTTGCATTTTTTTTTGGTTATTGCGACATTATGGTCTTACCTATAGGTGTACTGTCTGATTATATCAATTGGAGCGTAACTATATGGATTTTAAAACGAAAGCCATTGAGAACCGCAAACGGAAGTTGGTTGGACCGCGTTCATTGCAAAACAAATGATCTAGAAATCGCACTCCAGATTTTGTTGTACTGGTCGTCAGTCTCCAACGAGCGCATCGTCGCGTGTCACATATTGTTGTATTGTAGTTGTTCAGACCCAATGTGGATCCAATAGCTGAATTCACCTCTGGCAGCCTCATTAGTGGGCATTGTCCGCTCCGGATGACGTCGCGGTCGATGCCTTGTTTTGGCAGACAAGTGTACAGTCAATACGACCTAATGCTGGGCAAATATTAATGTCTTTCATGCCAGTGTAAGGGAAAAAAATCTTCGCGCATAGACTGTTGAAGGGATTTGGCAAAAATCTAAGAAAAAATGTAAATAGGCGATGTGGCTAGCTATTTCACTCTTTCGATTCCATTTTCCACCTACACACCTACCATCACGCAACCTTTGGCTTTTATGGCTCCAGGCATTGTTTTTTACATAGATAAAGTGGTGATTTAAGTACTATGCTTTGTATAGTTGCACGTCTTGCTCCAAATTCTCGCCGCATTGTGTTCGCGCTCTAGAATGCATGCACTGCGTCTCATACAGCTACACGTATATTGTACATACAAAGTCCTGCTCCGCACTGCTTAGAGCCCGCCTGCCTGCCACGAGATTATGATACATTGCGAATACAATCCATACAAGAAATATAGCCAACGTTCCACAATTGGCAATATTCTAGGGTGTTTCCTCAAAAGTAACAAAGTTAATCCCCAGTTCGATATTATCCTAATACTAATCCTAACTAATATTATAAATGCGAAAGAGAGTTTGCTAGTTTGTTTGTTTGTTACGCGTTCATGCCCTATTACTATGCCGCTACGCCCTATCGACTGAACTGATCATCATGAAATTTTGCAACACATAGGTTAGGGTATTGAAATGAAAGGCTGTATATCACGCGGGCGAAGCCGCGGGTAACGGCTAGTAAGAGCATAAATCTAATTAAGTAATAATTTTATATATTGTACTCTCACTCACGCTTTACAACAACCTTCGAAAAGCCGAGAAAAAAGCGAACACTTATTCACTAGGAACAATGAAGAACTTGTAACGCCTCGGGAGTCCGGCATGTTACTATACAGAAAATCTATTGGGCTAGTGCCAGTCTGCAATGAATATGGGGGCTTAGCACAAAAAGTATTTTTTGTATTACGTACTTATTTGTTTACTTTACAGTACACGTTAAAAATGCTGAATACTGCAACTGTACCTATTGCTTCATGGTTGGGAAGTACCTCAAAAGATTTAATTCCCTTGTGAATGCGCAAATATTAAATTGCGTTGACTAAGAAAGTTTATTTCTTCTGAACTTCAAGGGATTGCAGACGTGATTATTTATATGTATAGGTATATGTATTTCAGTTTGGTACTTCCACACAATCGGATCCGACGGATGAAGAATGATCATGTAAAGTCTCCTTTATAACTTTATAGAAACGGTGCCATAAATAGGATTACAACAATAATTACTTAGTACAAGAAAATGTACTCGTGAAGCACCTATATCATTGTTCTAATTGGCACTGACAGGTGGCAGGTGTGTCTATATAAATGGCTCAGCCCGCATTCACGACATGATCGACAATTTGATATTTCCAATAACTCGTTCAGAGTATTTTTCTTTGCACGAGCCAACCGGAGAATTGTTGGAACTCTTTCATACAACAAGAACATAATTTATTCTGTTGGCTTTTTACCGTGATCTACATCGCAAGGTAAGGTAAACCACGCTGACCAGTAAGCAATTTGGTGCATTTAACCAGTAAGCAATTTTATAACAAAATTTTCTATTCAGAGTATTTTTCGTTGTTTAAGTGAAACGGAAATTTGTTGGAACTCTTCATCTTGCAAGCTTAATTTGAAACAAGAAACTTTTATTACTTTTTATCTAGATTTACGTGTTACATTGCTAAGGTCACTTCGATTGAATTTTAAGTTTATAACTCTATTAATTATGAGCTATGTATTTACTTTAATTTTAAATTGGTCCCAAATAGTTAATCATCACATATGGTTGAGACATGACGGATGAAGTCAACTTAATTAAATGGTTTCACGTAAAATAAGAATTATCCACCAATAAAGCACTTTTTCGCATCCGGATGTCGTCAGGCTTACGAGGCATATCATTGTTGTCGACAAAATTCAAATGCAGGGAGTCGTTCGGAGCGTGAGCAGCATTGATACCTCTAAATACTCGTGTGAATGCATTTGTGTTGTTGAAACGATGCGACAACGGTATATACACAAATGCTTAGCTGACAATGCTAAAACATCTTTATTAGTACGCTGTTCTCAAGACTTCATCTGCGTGAGTTTCAGTTTTATCGCCCAATCTGTCCGGGGAATGTGATTGAATTATATGGACTTTGGACGGCATAAATACATTGAAATTGTATTGAAGCTACATCGGAGACGGTGCTTCGGAAAGAGTTTTCTCGAATTCAAATCGGGAAAGTGCGTAATCGGTCTTACTCAAAATATTATATCTACTCTACGCTAGCGTACTGAGATAAATTGTAAGATGCATTTATGCAACTGCGATGTCTGTGTGTACACTCACACTAAGCACGCCGTGTGGTATCTCGCGCGAAGCCCGCGTCACGTTACACGGCACCGCGCATGCGTGCTCGCATACAGGGCTGGCAGTCACACTTAATTTTGAGGCCACGACTTGTTTTGTGTGTATTGGAATTGATCTGAAATAGCTGAATGAGACAATGGCAACAAAGTACTTGGTAAGTAAGTTAGTAAAGACAACGAATGAGTTGGTGGTGGTTGGTTTTACAGGTACAACAGGTGAGGTATCACATCAAAAAAAATCGACCACCACAAGATTCACTATTTTATTTAATCTCATACATAACAGACAGACACTCACACAGACCCTAACTTACTTGTATCTCTTATACCTATACGTTTAATCTGCTTTTTGGTAATCTGCATTTTTATTTTCTTCTGTGTCAGTGGTCTATTAATACATATTTGTATATTGTTTTCAATGTGTATTCAGTCATCCAAAATGTAATATTTTCTACAATGATGAGACTGCATCGGCAACGCTTTAGTGCCAATTCCTTCTGCAGTCAAGACCTTTTCGAACGTTCTTTTTTTCTCGTAAGATACAGTTATAACAATAGGTAATGGATCTCATAGTGCGTGACGAATGTCGACATTTACAAAACAGTTTGTCAGTGGCGAATTGATCAGTCCCGTCATCCGTTGGCAGCTGAAGCGAAAGCAGTATGGATGCAAAGGTGAGGCGCTGACCTTTGTGATGAAACAGCCACGTTTCTGGATCTAGATAAAGTTCACACAGTTCGTGGACCCGACGACATTTCTGCACTCCGCTTTGGAAGCGGCCTAAACTTAGCCATAAGTAATTATTGACGTCAACAAAATTTTTTGTTGTAAAAATTGTAAACACAAATATGACAATTAATAATAAATAATAATAATAAATAAATATATACGGACAAATCACACAGATTGAGCTAGCCCCAAAGTAAGTTCTTAGTAAGACTTGTATTATGGGATACTAACTCAACGATACTATATTTTATAACAAATACATATATAGATAAACATCCAAGACCCAGGTCAATCTGAAAAAGATCATTTTCCATCTTGACCTGACCGGGGATCGAACCCGGGACCTCCGTGTCGCAGGCAGGCGTGTTGACCGCTGCGCCACGGAGCTCGTGTTCAAAGAAACCTATATTAAATAAACGATTGAATCTTGAATCTTTCTCTTGAGAATTGAAGTCCCTTAGTAGTATGTTTTTTAGAATCTTTTGCATTTAAATAATGTTGTTGTGTTTAACAATGTGTTAGAGACGGTTTTCTACAAAGTGGTCCATAGACACTCAAAGATCAATAAGAATCTGCAAGGGGCATACGAAAACGAGTGTAAGCTAGGGGTCTGCGTAGCGCTCGTAGTCTGTTTATTCTACGAATGATGGGAGATGTAATAAAAATACCACTTATTAATGATTACAGCCATCTGAAATTAAACAAAGATTGCATATAAGAATAAATAAAGAATATAACAAGCCAACAGACAAACATAATTTCAAAGCAAGGAAGAAAGTAATGAGCCAACATTTTCTGAAACAACTTACTTCAGTAATGTGGGGGCAGCCCTGCGGCTGCGGCGTGTGGTAACGGAAATCGTCTCGTCACGAGATAAACAGATTATTAGTCTGGAATATCATCCCGCATCACTCCGCGCTCGCTGCGTCGGGTTAGAATCTCAAGTTTGCTCGGGGGAGCACTGAGCAGGCGTAGCAGATAGGGTTACCTGCCACATCGTGTAAAGTAGGCACGTTGGAACTTCAGAACATTCGCATTATAATGTGAAAAATTTATGTATTTTCCTTCACCCTTATTTATATGATTTCTATTAGTATTAGCCATGTATTAGCTTAACTCCAAGTAACCTTAGCTTTTGACATTCTTAAATATCAAACTATCTTTGTCTTGCTAGCCTATTGAGAGCTCCGTGGCGCAGCGGTCAACACGCCTGCCTGCTACACGGATGGTCCCGGGTTCGATCCCCGGTCAGGTCAAGATGGAAAATGATCTTTTTCAGATTGACCCGGATCTTGGATGTTTATCTATATAAGTATCTATTATAATATGTAGTATCGTTGAGTTAGTATCCCATAACACAAGTCTCGAACTTACTTTGGGGCTAGGCTCAATCTGTGTGATTTGTCCGTATATATTTATAAAATATATTTATAAAATATTCATCCGAGATGCCTATTAGTAATCAGGCGTTAGAATTTTAAATTTGCTCGAGAAAGCGTGCGTAATGGATAGGGTTACCTGCCGCGCTGAAGATAATGTATTGAAACTTCATACAGTCTTTACTTGTCAAGCTGTCTTAAGATATACGAGTAATTTGACGACTGTCACCCAAACGGGCCAGTGGCCAGGCTCTATTGGATCCCCGGGCGGTAGAGATTCAAAAAGATACAATGATTTTATTCAGAAAATAGGCTTTTTCAGGTACTTTTTCAAGTCATTTCATATATTAAATAATTCTAATTTACTAAGACATATGTTTCTACTATTAATTAGTGTTCAAAAGCTACAGACTACTATCCGCATCGTCGCTTGCCACAGCTGAGAGTAGATCAGAGATTCATCCACTTTGAAGTTGCCCAGCAGCCGCTGGTTCGCGCTAACGAGTTCGAGATCATAATTTTTAGATAATTCGTTATATCCATGATCATTCATATATGTATAAAAAAAGTGCTTATCACTTTCTAATCAGTGTTCCAAACGGCAGATGACGACTTAATGGACTTCGGTCGCGATCTCGTTAGATATTCAATTGTTGCCAGAATTCACGGTACCTTGTCACAGCCACCAGCACGGTTAAGAAACCATTTACACGGCGCCAGTTGTTTAACTCGTTTTAAAAAGACAATTGGAAAAAACGTGTATATACATTGATTTTACCTAGTTTTAATGAAATTAAATTCATGTACTACTATCACTACATATTATAAAACCACCGTGTCTGTCTGTTCTTCGCGATAAACTCAAAAACTAGTGCACGGATTTCATGTGGTTTTCACCAATAGATAGAGTGATTCATGATAAAGTTTTATAGGTAGATATAATACATGCGCAAACGCAGCCGGGGAGGGCTGCTAGTATTAGATAAAAATCTGATTGAATTCACACGAGCGTCATTACCGCTCGTCAGACAATGAGACTGATTGATTAACATGGCTGGCATAGTCGCCGTCTCCTTCTGTTGTGACGTCAACAAAGCTGTGTGTACGGGCTCTTACACTGATATAGGATAAAAACCTGATTGAATTCACACGAGCGCTATTGCTGTTCGCCAGACGACAAGTATGCTTAATTAATTTAACATAGCTGGCATAGCCACTGTCAAAGTCTACTGTGACGTCACCACATAACTGTGCGTGCGAGCTCTCAAAATGCATTAGATTAATAGAAAAATGCGGGATAAAACATCATCTCAAAATTATTAGATAAAACCTGATTGAATTCACACGAGTGTTAATTTAACACAGTTGGCATAGCCGCTAATACCTTTTAATGTGACGTCAATACAGCGCTGTCTGTAAAGCTCTAAGACCGCTATCAGATAAAAACCTGATTGAATTCACACGAGCGTTAGAGCCGCTCGGCGAAAAACCAGGCTGCTTAATCAAGCATTGACAGCGGCCCGGACAGCTATGTTAAATTAATCGACTTAACATAGTTATGTGTTTGTCAGTATGTGCGGCACCATATACCAATTTGACCATGAGTTATTTCTTGTTATTATTGATTTTTCTTTGGATCTTTCATCTTCACAATTAAAGTTAGTTTTGCGGAAGCTCGTGTACCAACATTTAGTTTCTATCCGTGTGTCTGCTAATCAAGTATCAGTAAAATGGATGCAGCGGTTGGTCTACTATCGGGGCTGTATTATCAAAGATTGGCGGACTCGGTGGTTAGAACTAACTGTGGCGGCAAAAACGCACAAAATAATTTATAAAAAACCGGCCAAGTGCGTGTCGGGCCACGCGCAGTATAGGGTTCCGTAGTTGCGTATGACAACTTTGAGTTCACACTGTTTACACTCGCACCTCACAGTTTCACTACCAAAAACATCTAACAATAAAGATTGTATGAAATTTTACATTTTACAGTACATTTTATAAGTTGGTTGCCTATAACTTTTTAGTTCGTACTTAGTACCCAGCTCTGATAGTTTTCCTTTCAACTTCAGTATATATTCTACTGCTGTATTTTTTTTCACGTATCTATATATAACCGTTTAGCATATAGAGGGGGGGGGGGACACGTACCTCTAACAAAAATTTGCACTTTAAAACCAAATATTTCGGAAACGGATCCCTAAATCGAAAAATGGTGTTCTCAACCTCACAATATTTTTCAAAGACCTTTTTAACGATACCCCACACGATGGGTTAGTAGAGAAAAAAATATTACTCCCCCACTTTACTTGTATGGGAGCTACCAAAAAAAAATTTACGGACAGACAGACAGACAGACATGGCGAAACTATAAGGGTTCCTAGTTTACTACGGAACCCTAAAAAAACTGATATAGAGTTTAATGTTAATGTTTTAATGTGTGTTATTCAACATTTTAATAAAACACTGTCCGATCCTGAAATGAGCGACCTAGCAAGTTGTTCATATTGACGAACTGAGTCGCCCTTTTAAGGATCATACACGGTTTTATTAACATTTGTATAGAGAATAAAATGTGTTCAAAGTCTATATATTATATTATGCTATTCTATAAATAAATCCTGTCAGAAACCTATTAGATACCATTAAGCTGGCCTAGTTATTCAATACTCTGCATGAATCCATTAATTTTCTTATCATTCAGATTCCAATTGAATATCAATTTGATCGGCCTCCCGTGGCTCCGGCTACACAGTCAGACTCTATAAAAGTGTGCCTCTATAATGTCTTTGATCACGGACATTCTGCCATACAATTTTTCCAAAGGTACCCTGTTTTCGGTATTTGAGCTTTATTTCTCTATGGAACATATCTAGGTAAAAATAACTTACATGTAGTGTTCGGTAGACATCACATTATGGAAGGTATATAAAAATGCCGTGTTTGTTTATGGTGAACTGAGACACTCTAGGTACCTAATCAATCGTGACAATCGAAGTTTAACATATTGTGTGTAATTTGGTCCGATGTAATCCAGAGATGATGTTTTATCCCGTTTTTTTTTATTTCGACATTATTTAACATTTGAAGGGCCTGTGAGAAGTAATGTGAACTAAGTATCATCATCATCATCATCATTCATCAAGTCTTTCTAGTCTCCACTGCAGGAGCACGACCCTCTCTGTACTACCAGTGCCATATACTAGCTTGAGTAGTCAGAGGATTTGGCCTACACTCTCCACGCTGGCCAGACGGGTTGGAGAGGTCTCTTTGATGTTAAAAAGCTTTATTTAGCTTGTGTTTCCTTAGTCGCCTTTTACGACATCCAGTGGGACACTTACCTCTAACAAAAATTTGCACTTTAAAACCAAATATTTCGGAAACGGATGCCTAAGTCGAAAATTGGTGTTGACAACCTCACAATATTTTAAAGAGAGAGAAAAAAATACTCCTCCAATTAACTTGTATTAGCTATCCTAAAAATTTTTTTTTTCAAGATTTTTTCTACCACTTTTTTTGCCATGAATAATATACATAACCATGCCAAATTACAGCTTTCTAGTACTTATAGTCTCTGAGTAAAACCGCGGACGGACAGACAGACAGACGTGGCGAAACTATAAGGGTTCCTTGTTTACTACGGAACCCTAAAAAGGACACATTACCGAAAAATCAAATCAGTGTAAATCGTGGTTAGAACACCTACCTACTACTTATACGTCAGATATAATTAAAGTATAATGCCGTTTGTGTGTATAATACTATTTCTGATAGACTACATGAATAAATGTACACCACAGAGGTGCCTTTGAGAGATACCGGCCCGTGTCCACTGCAGCCAGTCATGTCGGACCAGTGGGCGTTCCCAGCCTGCACTATGTCAAGTCGATAACAGGAACCGAACATAAGAACTTGTTTCAAATAACTCCTCTGAAATTCGTATGGAATGAGACAACTAAATAAATAGATAGGCAAGATATTTTACAGAGCATAGAGGCCTTTAGCTTAGGCTAAAGGATTACTGTTTTTGGTTGTCTTTCATTTTATAATCACGACACTGTTAAGATTTGCGTCATTGATCTCAAACATTCTCTTCCAGTGTTGTTTCCTCTCCTGTGCGTCAGAATTTGCCATATAAGTATTTTTTTTTGACATATCACAGTAATTGAGCTAGCCCCACAGTAAGTTGTGAACTTGTGTCGCAGGATACTAACTCAACGATACTATATTTTATAATATATACTTATATAGATAAACATCCAAGATCCAGGTCAATATGAAAAAGATCTTTTTTCATCTTGACCTGACCGGGGATCGAACCCGGGACCCCCGTGTCGCAGGCTAGCGTGTTGACCGCTGCGCCATGGAGCTCGACAAATATGACTATATATTATGACATGACTATATATTATGGCAGCTTACAGCAAGTCAGTTTATTATTACTATTATTTTATTATAGTACTTTATATAAATTAGCTTTCTGTCTAAGTAAGTATTTTGACAATCGGTCCAGTAGTTTTGGGAGACTATAGATAGACTATAGGTAGATAGTATAGACGCATGCTGTAATCTATCGAAGTTTTCACGCCGGCTGCATACTTGACGCCAAAAACGTCAGAGCTATTAACACAAAAAATATGTTCAACAGACATTGGACAAACGCAGTGCAGGTAGACCTTGCCAAATCGATAGATACTAGTTTTTGTTAACGACCGAAGAATAGACAGCAATTAATGACAAGAGCGTCGTTAGTAATTTTGTTCGTTTGTTCAGCGCGACGACTCTCCGCGCGATTTGTTGGCCGACGCGTTTGAACCGATATTGAAGCAGGTGCAACTTTACAAGAAAAGTAAATTGAATGCTTTTCATTTGTAATGCCTTGTTTTATCATAAGAGGGAAATGAATCATAATCATCGACGGATGTTCGGAATCGCAATCCGTATCTGACATGAAATTACAGTGCACAGAATTGGATTCGTTTTGTAATTATGCTTTGAAGACGTTTTACCCAGTTTTATGTTGCCCAGTCTTAATAGTTCAGAGTAATAGTAAACAGTTCGTGTATGAATATTTCACTCATTTAATTAATAATTTAACAGTTAGAAACTGGTCAAGTCTAGAGAAGGAGCCGCCTATACTGCGTTCGGAGATCACAGCAGCCATAGTGCGTTTAAAAGATAAAAAGGCTCCAGGGCCAGACAACATAACGGCAGAAATAATTAAAGCGCTGGGTGAACGAGGCACTGACGTTTTGCATAATATCTGCAATCATATTTGGAATCACGGCAAATGGCCAGAGGACTGGAGCAAATCTATAATATTACCACTTCACAAAAAAGGCTCCACCAAAAACTGTAACAATTACCGTACCCTGGCTTTGATCACACATTGCAGCAAAATTATGTTACACGTACTAAATAGCCGTATTCGCTACTATCTGGACTGGCAAATCCCTCAAGAACAAGCCGGATTTGTGAAGGGTAAAGGCACAAGAGAGCAGATCTTCAACATCAGGCAAGTAATCGAAAAAGCCTATGAATTCAATGTCCCGGTGATCATGTGTTTCATAGATTACAGCAAAGCGTTCGATTGTGTCGATTGGGACACCCTGTGGATCATCCTCACCGAGCTTGGAGTACCTGATCATCTGGTAGCGCTGCTGCAATCCCTATACTTGAACAGCGAAGGAGTTGTTAGAGTCGAAGACACTTACTCAGAACCCTTCAAGTTTAAAAAAGGTGTGAGACAAGGCTGCATACTGTCACCCGTCCTGTTCAACATCTACGGAGAGTACATCATGAGACGCACCTGTGAAGACTGGAAGGGCGGAGTTATGGTCGGAGGTCATAAGATTACGAACTTTCGATATGCAGACGACACCACACTTTTGGCCGGCAGTGAGTCCGAGATGGTCGCTTTGCTGGAGAGGATGGAATCCATAAGCAAGGAACATGGTCTATCTATCAACCGGAACAAAACCAAAATCATGGCGGTAGACCGCAAAGGCGAATTAAATCTAACCGGCGCCCTTAAATTGGACACTGTAAATAATTTTATTTACCTAGGCGCGCTGATCTCAAATACTGGTTCATGCGAAGATGACGTGCGCAGGCGAATAGGTATGGCGAAGAATGCCATGTCACAACTGAATCGCATTTGGACCAACAGAAACATCTCAATCAAGCTGAAAAAGAAGCTAGTCTCTTCCTTGATATTTTCAATATTTTTATATGGCGCTGAGACTTGGACTTTAAAGAAATTAGACCGAACCAGAATCGACGCTTTCGAGATGTGGTGCTGGAGAAAAATGCTTCGGATTCCATGGACAGCACGTCGGACAAACGCATCTATCCTTAAACAACTGGGAATAAAGATCAGACTCTCCACAATATGTCTACGCAGAGTACTCGAGTTCTTCGGACATATATCCAGGAAAGGCGGAGACAATCTAGAGAAACTTCTACTTACTGGCAAAGTAGAAGGGAAAAGATCCAGAGGACGAAGCCCCATGCGTTGGTCCGACCAGATTCGCTCGACGCTCGAGACCAACGTCAGCGACGCTGTACGAGTTGCGGAACGCAGATCTGAATGGCGGGATATAGTACACAGAAAAGTGTTACATAGAGATCACGACCCTCAGCAATGAGGATTACGAAGCAAGGAGGAGGAATTAATAATTTGAAGGTTGGCAACCAAAATGTCTCTTATTAACTTTAAAAAGTAGCTCGTCATTGAGATATATTCTCTTCTAACCAAAGACAATATAACATTATATTGTCTTTGCTTCTAATAATATATATATATATAAAAGGCCAATGTTAAAATACCAATGTTAAAATTGAATGTGTAATTTGAATTACGGAAGTTATCTTCCGTTTTCCAAAATAAGATTTGCAACACAAAAACAGAATAAAAGTTGCGGATAAACTATTCCAACTTGCATGCCAACTCAGTTGCATACACAGCACGTTTCAATATCTGACTCGTAGCTGGCTCTAGGCGCGATGGCGGGCGTGGAGGATTGGAGGTGGAGGCGATAGAAAAACGCAACATGGCGACAGTTTCCGCTCCGCTGCCCCGACGGGATTGAATCGGAGTTGGAGACGAGCAAAAACTCGCGACTAGCTGCACTGGATGTGCGTCAAGGACCAGGAAACAAGAAGATGTGGCGACGATGCGGTTCCGGTTGTGAACTGTGATAAACGAATAATTTTTAGTACAAATTCTAAATTTCGCTCTGAGTGTGTTGTGTTGGTCGCAACTTAAGAAGTTCAGCAGAAGTAGGTTTTTCGGGAACAATTTTCATTGATCGTAATTTAAAATTAACAGAACAACCAACTAATTACTTTTATCGATAATGAATAATTATCTTATTTTCCCAATTCTTATAATCTTCTCTAACTGATATTATAAATGCGAAAGTGAGTTTGTTTATTTGTTTGTTTGTTCACTTCACGCCCTATCTACTGAACCGATCATCATGAAATTTTCCATACACATAGGTTAGGGGACTTAGAAGGAGATAGGGCAAAGACGCGGATAACAGCTAGTGCAAAACAATGATCCCAATTATTGTTATGGAGTAAAAAAATAAAGATGGCTCTAGACATCTTATTCTATTAAACAAAATATTTTGTAAAAATTATTCAATCAACACGATAAGAATAACACTATAACGCAAAAGTACGTTAGTTTGCATATCAAAGTCAATCGGATGGCAATTATTGGCAATGTGTAGTATTGTGATGTCAACAAACACGTTGACATTATCATACTGAACGAGACGTAATGATGATGCAGAATTCTGCGACTTTTAATAAATCAAGCACATAATTCTATCAGATACAACAAAAGTAAGATAAACAAGAAAACGCTCAAATTGTTTACTTTGCATACGCATGTCTTTCTTTTATCTATCGGATGACAATGTAGGAAAAAGACATGATAAATGGTCTGATGTTGCAGAATTCTGCAACGGTCGGAAGCGTACTACGCGACTAACGTTCTACGTTACGCTAAGCGTAAGACGTCCGGAAGCCAACTCGGTTGAATTAGAAAACTGATGACAATATTAAGTTTTACTTTTGTTAATCCACATCTCCTCGTTTCTGAGATTGGTGCCTCAATCCTCTGTTGGCGACAGGCTCTCGACTCGACGCGCCCGGCCCTTATCGTGTAGGCAGGCTCAGTCGCACGCGCGCGTGCTAGCAAACTCCGTTATTTGGCAACTCCTATATTTTGAAAGATATACTTTATTACATTTGAGGTTTATGATAACTTACTTGGATGTTGTTGAGTTAGTATCTCATCAGAGTTTGTTAATATAGTTAGGTCCTTCGATGCAGGAGCTCTAAAATAATCTATTAAACTATCCGTTATTGCTTGTGTATTACGGGTAATCCGTTCAACTTTACCCACATCTCGATCTCGAAGCAATTTACTTCAGTTCGTTGATAAGATTTTCTTGCGCCTAATTGATAGCCGGTCGGCAGCCGGTCGGGAACCGGGAATGACAAAAACGCTGAGCGCTGAATTAATACTCACTCTTAATTATCGGATCAGGACCCGTAGTTTTTGCGTAAGCGACCTTTGTCACTTTAGCTCTATGGTCTCAACCTTTAATTCCTACGATTTTTCTGACAGGTGCTCATTGGTGACACCACTGGTAATGCCACATTATGAAAAAATGAAAGTTCTTATTTAAAATTTTTATTTTAGAGATGATATTTATTAACTTAGTTTTAGCAAGTCAAAGTCAAAGATTTTTATTCAAAATTGGATAATTGTATCTCTTTTTGAACGTCATATTTTTTACTTCCTTATTATTTTTAATTTTTAATATGCAAAATCGAAAAACTACTAGCGTTTCGTAATTTTCGCAAGTTTAGCCTAACGCGGATCAACGGCATCTAGTGACTAGAGGAAAACAACTCTGCAGCGCCGTCGCCTTACGTATTGCCTTAGCTTCAGCCGCGGGTGAGGTAGGGGGGATTTCCGGGTCTGCCACCCATGGTGCCTATTATCCAATATTCATCTAGTAATATTTAGCTACATCAACCGTAACTATTCGATACACCTTTAGGATAAGCATTAAGCCCTCGCCTTCACAAACCTCTCTCTGAGATAACTCATAAGGAGGTAAATTCATTCTCTAAACTTACATAAGTTCTAGTAAGACCGATTTAACAGCAATAAATTGATTCTTTGAAAGTAAAGCCAATCTTTCTCATTTCATATTTGCATTTTTTTAAACACAAAAGTAATTTTGATTCACAATATAATACAAGCTGATTTAAAACTTAGGATCAAGGGGTCGGTTGTCACCTTCGTAAAGATCTCAAAAAAAGTTTGAATTTCGACACATCTGCCGACACTCGACAGAAATCCTTATCATATATTTAACGCAGACAGCTTCGCCGCCGCCTCGCTCGCCGGCTGATAACTTTGCGTATGCATAAGGCTGTCGTGCAGATTGATATCCAACGGCTTTAATGCTCGGCATTCACAGTGTCAAAAGAAACGGTAACAGAAGTGACGCTCACTTATTTTCATTATTGTCATTTTTAACTCACTAGAAATGCGGACTTTATAAATAGTTGTGTAGTTTGAAATTATAAATGCTCATGAACAATGTGTGAAATAGTTTAAGGAGACTGTCACTAATTGTATAGATTTGTCACCAGAAGCTTCCATAAAGCAATCAAATCAAAAAGGATCGATCTTTGAATGCTACTTGTTAACCTGTAAACAAACTATACAACACCGATACTTTGTACCTCTTTAAACAGGGGGCGCCTTGTCTTACATAACTTTTTAACTCCTATTATCGGTAGTCCGAATTTTGTTTTCATACAATTTTAAATCCTAATGATCACTCTTCATAATTTTTGTTATTACTAATGACTGTAATTAATAATCATTGGAATTCATAATATCACAATTCATACCTTTTGTTTCTACTAATATTTGTTTTCATATATTTTCTGATACTAAAGATCGAAAATCATAATCATCGGAATTTCTAAAATCACTATTCATACACTTTATTAATAATAATATTTGTTTTCATATATTTCTTAAATCTTAGTGTTATTTATCTATCAGGGTGCGAAAGCTACTGGTTTGGATAAACGACTTGGTGACAGAAGGTAGGTTAGGTTATGGTTACACATAGACCATCTACGAGCGAGCGAGCGAAGCAAGCGAGCGACTACCTGGGTGCGAAAGCGACTGGTTTGGATAAACGACTTGGTAACAGAAGGTAGGTTAGGTTATGGTTACACATAGACCATCATACGAGCGAGCGAGTGAAGCGAGCGAGCGACGACATGGGTATGAAGGCGACTGGTTTGTATATACGGCTTGGTAACAGAAGGTAGGTTAGGTTATGGTTACACATAGACCATCATACGAGCGAGCGAGCGACGACCTTGGTGCAAAAGCGACTGGTTTGGATACACAACTTGTTAACAGAAAGTAGGTTAGGTAGGTTATGGTTACACATAGACCACCAAATAAATTATGAGTAAAATTATGAGTTAAAATATTCCGTAATGACAGTATGAATAAAATTACCTTTATGAGTTCCGATATTAGTAATAAAAATTTATGAACAAAAAAAATATGAGGAAAACAATAATGAAGAGTGATTATTATGAACACAAATAGGTAGGTAGTAAAACAAATAATAGGAGTAAGATTTTTATGTGAGCCAATATGGACCCCTATTGTCAGAATCACCCAAAACCTCGGTGGGAGTCATTTAATAAAAATAGAATAGAACAATTTGTCACTGGTAACAGCCCATTATCAGTCTGTCAGTTGAGGCGAAAGCAAAAGGCCCTGCAATCATCATCGCAGAAAGTTTCTTGGTCTGTCTGAGGAACACGAGCCTTTGGCATTACTTAGAGCAATTCCACTGGGTATCACATTACCTCATTCTGAGCATAGTAACAATTAAAAAGTTCCGTTTTGACTGAAAAGCCATGCCAAGGACAACAAATGAACGCATATTATCGTACTTATGTAGGTGTTTCATATTTTATACCTTTAGTGCAGCAGTACTCGCGAGAGAAGTTTTTGAAGGACAGTTATGTTTGCATATATTTTCCCGCTGGTAGGGTAAACTACCTACTACTATGTGCAGTGTGCGTAGTGGTTATGTCGTGGCCATATCGTAGAATCGATCACTTTATGAAGTGATTGTCAATTTCATGAAATGGTCGCATTTCATGAAATGTTTTACTGTCTATTGGCCACAGCATGATGTAGATTGGGCAGATCAATGACAACATATCGTTTAACGATATGTGCAGCCAAACGCGTGGCTTTCTCATGAAATGGTCAAGATTGTTTGATCATATCGTAAAATAGTTTCTTTAATTACCGGTAGAGGCGCTACAAACGCTTTGTTTGTTTTGTTTACGTGGAAAGATGGCGGCCGTCGGCGAAAACCGCAGTGAAAAAGACAACATTATGTTGTGTAATGATGAAGAAATTGAAAAAATAAGAATTTACGGTGAAAAAAATACAAAATGTTCTTAACATATTCTGAATTTTTGTTAATTATATTTCCTGGACACCCTATTTTACGAACCGGCCAAACGTGAATGGCAATATCGTTAAACGTGGACGATTCAATGATCTGATCAAATTAAGTTGGCCACATCATAAAATACCACCATTTCATGAAAATGTTAATCGTTTCATGAAAAGATCAATTCTACGATATGGCCACGACAGTTATATAATTTATTAGCACCGTGTTAAAAGGCACATGCACCCATACGTAAACTTATATCTGTGCGTGACTAACTTGTGACTCATTAGTATCGCTAGTGCGAGTTGCAGGGTCTTGGGTTCGATTCCCGGTCAGGTCAAGATGGAGAACGAACTTTTTCAGATTGACTTGGGTATTGAATATAAATATGTTACCTACATATTTATATTCAATACCTTATATATACCCTATTATAAAAAAAACAGTAGGTATTAATGAATTAGAATCACACGAGACAGTTCACAACTTACTGCGGGGCTATCTCAATCTGAGTGATGTTTGTCTCTCTATATTTATTTGCCTATAAAATTACACTTTTTAGGGTTCCGTAGATAACTAGGAACCCTTATAGTTTCGCCATGTCTGTCTGTCTGTCTGTCCGTCCGCGGTTTTACTCAGAGACTATAAGTACTAGAAAGCTGAAATTTGGTATGGGTATGTATTTTAATCATGTCAAAAAAGTGGTAGAAGAAAATCTTGAAAAAAAAATTTTTTTATGGTAGCTCCCATACAAGTAAAGAGGGAGTAATATTTTTTTTATACAAACCCATCATGTTGGGTATTGTTAGATAGGTCTTTAAAATATATTGTGAGGTTGAGACCACCATTTTTCGATTTAGCGATCTGTTTCCGAAATATTTGGTTTTAAAGTGCAAATTTTTGTTAGAGGTAAGTGTCCCTCTCTACTAAATGGTTATATATGGATACGTGAAAAAAATTACAGCAGTAGCATATATACTGAAGTTTAAATGAAAACTATCAGAACTGAGTACTAAGTACAAACTAAAAAGTTATAGGCAACCAACTTATAAAATGTACTCGAAAATGTAAAATTTCATACATTTTCATTGTTAGATGTTTTTAGTCGTTAAACTGTGATGTGCGAGTGTGAACAGTGTGAACTCAAAGTTGTCATTCGCAACTACGGAACACTACACTGCGCGTGGCCCGACACGCACTTGGCCAGTTTTTTAAAGTGTCATATCTGTAAGGCTATCTAATTTGTAACCTGTTTAGCCTATCAATTACGCGACATGTCATTCGTGATTCAAGATAATATCACACATGATATCGGGGTAAACACGACACTATTTACTATGTTGGTATATATCACGTTTTTCCTGTTGCATATATTTTGTATTTATAAAAAACCTAGTTATTATTCTCTCTAAGCATTTATTTCTAATCCTAACTCATAAATGTGAAAGTGTGTTTGTTTCTTACACTTTCAGACTTCAGATTTTGCATACGCGTTGTCTGGGATACGATAATGACATTATGCTTATCTTTTATATATACTGTTCCCAAGGGAATGGCAGGAATACGAGTGGAGCCGCATGATCCGTAATTTTTTATCAAATTCTTGCGTGTGGCATTTGGTCGCGTCTTTCCATTCTATAAAAGGCCAGAACGCAACGGTGTGAAACTAATCACGCATAGATTGGAAATGTCTCTTTTACTAAGTGCTTCCAATCCGTACAAGAGCAGTACGCAAATACTCGCGTATACTTCGTAGTACCGTAGGTAAGATATCTTATTCCATAATGTACAGCGCCATTACGCATACGGACTAATCGTGTATGTATCGGAATAAGCGCCCCGAGCTCTCCATTACAAATTATACGCGAGCAGTTGCACACTCAGGTATAATATCCTATGACTGTTCTGGCTAATATATATGGCTCTGCTATTTCAGAGATAGTCATGCTCTTGCAGTGGAGAATAAAAACTGGCCAAGTGCGAGTTGAGCTAAATTTTTTGAATTTCATTTTACAAATTTCCTTAATCTTTTTTTTGTAGAAAATGGTAAAGCGGGTCACAGAATACATGTACCTACCTAGTTTTAACTGTGTAGTCTCAATAATTTCGGCATAAAATGGGTGTAACATACGGACAGACATGCAGACAGATGGACAGACAAATTGACGAATCTATAAGAGTTCCGTTTTTCGCCATTCGGCTACGGAACCCTAAAAAAGGCTTGATGATGATGATCATAATAATATTAATAATGCTCGTAAATAAGTACTGTTTAAATAAATATAATATGATTATAAGTTAAAGTAATTTATTTAATCCCTACTTATTATAATGTATGATGTAAAAAATTTAAATAAAATTCCATATTTACCTGAATTAATATAGGTACGAGTATAACTAGATTAGAAGTACTTAATTGGTGTAGTATAGTTGGGGACGAAGACGCTAGCATCCACGATAGAAACTATACACGATCAGTACGCATAATTCGTGTATGCATTGTAATCACAGATTTAAAAACAGCACAACAATATATACGCGAGCAGTTTCCTATGGCTGCGTTCTGGCCTTGTATAGAATGGAAAGACGCCGCCTTGTCTACTCTGTATGGGATAAAGATGTGATACTGCATCTTTATTAGTATATTTTATGTAATATTGCAGAATGTATCGAATTCTATAAATTATATTTCTGATGTACCTTAGCTTTACATTTTATCTCAGTAAAATATAATATTCAATGTGTCTAATAATTATTGTGTAAAAGCTACAGACCACATTAAGCGGCTGACGCGAGATCTGGTCTGTCTCTTCGTCTAGACTTAAAATATAGATTGCATGCGCGTTTACCCGCGCGCACTCTAATGCCTTCGGTACCTTTGATTATTTATTAGTCAAAGTTCGGTACACACGTAGAGTAAACAGTAGAGTACTTAATATACCGGTGAAAACAGTATCGGTAGAGTAGAGAACACAAACTTGATAGAGTAGAGTGAATAGCAACTTGATAGAATAGAGTGAATAGCAATGTTTCTATAGCAGGGAGGTGTGTCTAGGATATTTCAAACGTTTTTGATGCGTTTCAAAAGAAAATATTGTTTGTGGTTGTTTATGAAGAAGCGGTTGCTTGACACAGTTGTCTTCGTAGCTTGTACGAGGACATACTTGTATTAATAATAAGCTAGTTGAAAGGAAATAAATAGTAACGAATAGAAGGAGTGTTATTCTATTCAGCCGAAATTGGCCTTCCTCACCACTGCCTTCACTCTACTTTTCCATGCACTCTATCAATATTTGGGTGTACTCTTATGGTGATTACAGTCAAAGAAGGACTTGGATGCATCCAAGTCTGCTGCCGCAAAGTTATTACATATAAAATCAATTTTCATCTCGAATCAAAAAAATAACTTAGTATTTGACATTGCACAGAAATCATAAAACATTGCACAGAAAAATTTTGTAACATAATTTGATTTAGATCTTCTGCTATCGTCGTGGATCTTTTTCTAACGAGGTTTGAAAAGAAAGCGGCCGGAGTTTAGCTCATTGAGAGGAATGAGATATCCTCCTCAGTTGCCAGTTAACAGAGCTGCGACGATAGCCGTAATTTAATTTGCAGTCGACTGCCGACAGCGGGACGGCGGGGGCGGTATCTTTATAAATATTAGAAAGAGATAAGTTTCTGTTTTGCTTGTAAACACAATGCACCTGTTCTACTTGTACAATCTCGCTAAACGAAATTAAAATTTTTAGAAGTATACCACGCTGTGCAGCTATAAATATTTTATTTGATTAAAGAAATAGTACATTTCTCAAACATGCTCGGAAATGTAGGCATTACTGTAGTAAAAAGAAGACCGGAAGTTTGTAATTCTTGGCTCATTCATCGCATTGCCGGCCTAGGCCAGGAAATAAGTATGAAAATTACTTCCCGGCCGCTGCTCAAAACTTTTTAATTATAATCTATGTAACGTAAATTATGTCACTTGTCATACAGCCAGTTTACTACCACTGCATTTTTAAAAAATGCATATAATACGTGAATATAACTACAATTTCATTAAAATATCGATATGTGATCATACGAAAATATGCTTAATTTTCGTTGCGAGAGAAGAAAACAATAATCTATGATCTATTAAATTTTTTGTGAAAAATATGACTGGGCTCTATGGGCATTGTTTCCTTTGCTGGAATTGACAACTGAAAAAAAAAAATTTAAAAACTCGGGAGATCTGTTATTTTCACTATACCCGTAGTGATTAACGCCACTGCCGAAAAACTGCCTTTACGGATTTTAGGGCATAGAACACACGTCAATTGACTTTGAATTTATGGCCCCCCATAGAAACTCAAAAGGAATTGTATGGCATTTTTTTCATTTTCACCCTCACTCCATTATTTGTCTATGATCCTTATTGCCTAGAGAAAACATATGGCAGTCGGTCGTCTGATACTAGTAATAGTATCTTCTTCGTAGTTTGTGATTAACGCTTTGCAGTAATTGATTGACATTGATTGTTTTCGGTAAATATGTGCAAAGTTGGTTATTTATTCGAAATGAAACGGTTCAAAATGAGTTTTAGTGATGAAAGCAACACTGCAATGGATTTTAAGTACCTACTTCGCCTAATTTGAAACTTGAAAGTGGAAAAATTACTACCGGCAAATACCTAGTAAGGGGAAATATTTAAGGCATGTAAGTTTATGTGTAACTTTAAGTTAAATTTCCTCACATTTATTGAGAAAATCTCTATACTTTCCTCGGCGGGAAAGGGATTGCTGGACTCGTAACTATTGTCAAGGCCTCGCTGACGCTCGGCCTTGAAAACTATACTCGTCCGGCAATCCCTTACTTCCCGGCCTCTGCAGTAATGTACTATTACTGCAGCGGCCGGCAATAGAGGCATTCATGGACGAACGAGTGAATGTGGGCCGAGGCGGAGCCGAGGCACACATACGTAAGTCCATCAATGCCTGATTGCGGCCAAGGCTTGTATAGAACTTTTCTCAAACAATGCGCGGAATTTTAAAAAAAATCTATATAGACAAACAAACATACATTATTTCATGTTTACCCTTACAGGTGAGATGGACCCCAAAGGCCACGTTTAGCGTATTAGTGGGCTTTTATGTAGAAAATGCAACTAAAATAGTGTTGGGTTGCTAGCCGCATCACCTATTGACATATGATTCTCCATAGGTTTTCGCGCCCTACCTACTCAGCCTGCTTTTACGGACTGAACGGGAAGAGCAGCTAGCATATTCTGATTTTTCTTTTATCCTAGACCTGTGTAGACATGTAAATATTTATTTATAAAATGTTCATAAACAACAATATGTAAAAATTATCGCGCCAAAATCTTGTATTTTTTAATTTCTTTTTAACTTACTAGTCAGTTCAAATTTGAAATTCGAATATGTAACCTCCGTCGTTGAATTATTTTGCAGCAAACTCGGCGTTAAATTTTTATATAACACGACAGATATGAGTTTTCATAATTGCTTTGCCGGCCGCTAAAACACGACAGATATGGATTTTCATACATACTTTGCTGGCGTGTATTGGCCAGTATAGCAATATACCGATTTATCCCAAACAAGGTTATCAAAATAATGTGACAATTTCCAAGCATGTTTGAGAAAATAATAATTATTGAGTTCTTATGACTTCAATTTCAGCTGGTTATTTTATTTATTAATGTACATAATAATAAATAGCATTCAGCTACTTCAATTACTTTTATTTATTTAAAGCACAAAATATTCCTTTATCTAATGTAATTGAAGTATTTCTTTAGAGCGCCGCCCACGGACGCCTAATCTATTTCAATGAACATTTGTCAGGTTTGTGCCGAGGACGGTCGTGCGTCACGCCCAAAAAAACTTGCGAACGAGACCCCTTTTGATACTTATCTTATCGGGTATTCAGGGAATTCCAATGAGAGGCTTATATTATTTTTTATTAAGTACTGCTCTAATATTTTTGATTCTGTGAAAAATCGTAATGAAAAACATTACATTTTTTCGCAGAATTAATAATATTAGAGCAAACTTAACATTTACAACAACTTTTCTTCGAAGTACTCATTTAATAAAATATTAATCTTTCAATAGAATTTTATTAAGTATTTTTTTTATTTCGTCGGTACAGTTAAATTTAAATTCTAGTGGATGTCGTAGAGGGTGAATTAGGAGACACAAGCTAAGCAAAGCTTATAAAAATCAAAGAGACCTCTCTAACCCGTCTGGCCAGCGTGGAGAGTGTAGGTCAAATCCGCCAACTGCTCTAGCTAATATATAGTACAGAGACGGTCGTGTTTCTGCAGTGGAGACTAAAAAAAAGGCTTATTTGTAATGATAAAAAGAAAACTTATAGCGAAGAGTCTCGACCAACATCTCAAGAGACTCTCGCTGGATGGATGGATCAAGGGCCAGATACAGAAGGCGGTACTTCTAGACACGGCACGCATTGTCAGAAGGTTCCTCTCTCTGCAGCCTTAACCGCCGGTAGCTTGAGCCCAGCCCCGCTGCTGGCGGCGAACTAGGTTTAGGTTTTTATAAAGTTTTTATGTTTTGTATTATATTTTTATATTTTACTTTTTATATCAATTTTATGAAATCCTAATACCTACCTAAGATTGTAAATAAATAAAATGATAAAAATATTAAAAAATATAAACATACAAATCATACTAACTAGAATGTAAGTTTATTTGACAGAAACAGTTTAAAATCTTTTTTTTTTTTGGGAGTGTTTTTCTGTTTTCTGTTTTACCTGATGATTCAGTCATCTCATAAAATAAAGTCCTAGGTTTAAAATTCTAAAATGTTTTCTAGTTTAAGGTTTTCAAAACAGTTGAAATAGTAAGAGTACAGTACATTGACTATATGCTCTGACTACAAAATCAAAAATCAAATCAAAAAATCAAAACGTTTATTCAGAAAATAGGCCTTTGCAGCACTTTTTCACATCATATCATATTTAAAATTATCTTATTAGATAATATGTATTTATAATTTGGTCAAAAGCTACAGACTACTACATATTGCACTGGAGTCCACCGATACTAAATCGATCAAAGTGGACCCTGGGCTCCGCAGCATCACAACCAAGCATGTAAGAGGGAACACAAAACATCAGAGAGAGGGTCGATATTACATATATGTATTTAAATATAAACTGATGTTAGAAAGAGGACAGAGTCACAAGAAAACAACTAATATACAATATTGAGAGCACGCAAAACTTTCAGTTAAAGTCAGTCGGCTGAACGTTACTGAAACGCTTCACATACTTCGTAAAGTCTCTTGAAGTGCAGACGCGGGGTCTTATCGTCCTGTTGTTTCCAACATCAAAGGTGACTCGCTACATTGTCGCCTAACTTGACTTGCGTGGGGCGCGCCAGGGACGTAGGCACCGTCGTATCTCTTGATACAGGGCCCCGGACGAAAAGGGGCCCATGATCGCCTAAGAAATTACTCTTCAAGTTATATATGATCTGTCTAAAGCTTTTAGACACTTCAAAAGGTGATGCGGATACCCTAATGTTTGTACGTTATTATGTTAAACTTTAGAGCAATTAATTTCACTTACATATCTTCGAATAAAAGACCACTCATTTGATAGGTATGAAGAAAGGTCCAGCTCTGGGTACCCTTAATGATGTTTGGTCAAACCGATACAACTAGTTTTTTATACAATATAAAGATTTTAGCTTTCTACTTCATACTAAAAAATAACTTAAAATAAGACGTATAATTCATGGGCGCAGATGTTACAGAAAGGTTCTTGAATGGCGACCACGTACCGGCAAGCGCAGCGTTGGACACCCACCAACCAGGTGGTCGGACGACCTGCGACCCTTAGGTCGCAGGAAAGCGCTGAATGCAGGCCGCTTCCAACCAGTCATATTGGAAATCCTTGGGGGAGGCCTATGTCCAGCAGTGGACTTCTTGCGGCTGAAATGATGAATGATGATGTAACTCTTGTACATTTACGTAGGTACGGTTTTATCTTTTTTCGTTGTTATTTTGAACTAACGTCCCAAAAAAATAACAGGACGCTTAAATAAATTCATTGTACAGGAGCAAAGAGAGACATTGTACTATATTGCAATAGGAAGAACAGCCATAGACAAATATTGAGACAGGATCTTAGGGTACTGTCTCAATATTTGTCTAGAAAAACCTATATACGCCACTGGCGAAACATCCTATGCCTTAATCACGATACAGAATCAATAAACTTGTAGAACAAATTCATAATGAATGTAATTATATCATGCCTGAAGCAAGACGTTTTGCGCGATAGACAAATCAAGTAGACATGTCTCAAGATATTATCTTTCGTAAACAAATAAGTACATAAACTAGTCTCGAGAGCTCATTTTACATCGTCAAGTTGTCGTGCTTTGAATCTGCAGACCCGTCAAATGCAATCTCCATTGTTTACTTTAGATTGCCTTCTCAAGAACATGCAGCTGACGCGGCATGCAGTTGAAGTGAACAAAGCTTCTAAATTGTAGTATTGTAAGAAGTACAAATTCAATAAAACTTGAAGTGGTTTTTTAAAACAAGCAGCCCACTTGCGATGGCCGGGCGTGGGACTGCAAACACCTTGATTACACAAGCAGTTTAAATAACTGCTCCTGTGGCGATAATTCAATGCAATATAGCACAATGGCCCGTATTCAATATGATCCTCTAGTCATTGCGAGTCGGGACAAAAGCATTGTATTGCTCAGTATTCTCAGCGCGCCGCAGACTGCTAAAAGAATAGACCTGTCATGCAGTAGACACATTTTTTTTCTACTCATTACTCTCTACATTTATTTTATTTATTGGTTTATGAACTTATTCTTTCATTGCAGATTTGAATCCAAGGCAATAGAATATATATTGTTGATTATATCTCTATTTACTTATAACAAATTATAAACAAAGCAAAAGCAGAGTTCATTATACTTGCAAAATTGGATTATTTGTAAAGAACAAAACCAAAATGTCTGTACGATGTTTTACAAATATGATTCATATGCCCTTGTAACCGTAGTTCTGATGAGTGAGACGCAAGCTCATCTTTTTCTTCTGCGACCAATTTATTGGTGTTGCCTCGATCTTATAATTGTATTGAATTTGTTGACGAACTCAAGTACTTTTCGTGGAAATCTATTTTATTTAAAATTGAATCAAAAAAACCAAAAGGTATTAAATAAATAAAATAAATAAAATTCATTTATTTCACGTTACATAAGACCCATAGCACCCAATAACTTCGTACAGGCTGTATATTGGGCGAGCGCTCTGAAAATACTGATGAGTGCTGCGTGTTCCTGTTTACATCTTTTTCCCACCTGAGATGCTACGGAATCCCGGACCCAGCTAGATAGCCAATAAATAAACCAGATAGATAAAATATTTTTGACATAAAACAATAACCGACTTCAACCCTTCCAATTTGTTTTAATAAGCACAAGAATAAAAAAAATGGAAATTAGTGTAAACCAAACGGCATTACTGTACAATTTTTTTTTTCATAAAGCGCTCGACACATTTCAACAAGAATTTTATGGGACCATTTGTAAAGTATTACCGATTAAACAAAAAAAAAAGAATTTCTTAAATCGGTCCAGGCGTCTTCGAGAAATCGGGGAACATACTTACATAAAAAAAAGATTACGACGAATTGAGAACCTCCTCCTTTTTTTGAAGTCGCTTAAAAAGCCAATGTAAATATAAATAAGTCAAAAGAGTACAACCGGGTATTCGTTCTTTTTTGAAATCGTATTTGCTTTTGCTTCCGTTTACTAATGAAGTATCATTAGTTCTCCTCGAGGTCCTCGTAGCCAGCCCATCGGTAGGATGGGGAACATAACCTTTTATGAAATCATTAGAGTTTTTTTGATTAAAACTAACGTGAGATAAAGACATTATTAAGAGGGTATACTAGCAGTGCGTTTTCCATACAAATGCATTTCTCTATTTTCTCGTTGAAAACTGCTTCTAAAGGCACAATTCTTTTTACATACAATCTATTACTAAAATAGGTATGTCCCTATGTTTTACTTTTTTCTCAAAACCTGTTTAAATGAAGAAAATATTGTACAAAAACAGCTTTTTTGGAAAGAATAACAAATAGGGGCATTCCTATTTTAGTACTAGATTTTATGAAAAAAGAATTGTGGCTCTAGAATCAGTTTTCAGCGAGAAAATAGAGAAATACATTTGTATGGAAACCATATTGAAAAAATACTGCTAGTATACGCTCTTAAAATACGTAACAACGGGTTACTCACGTAAACAGTGCGGATTGGGACGACACCGTGCGCGGGTCTCAATTCACATTCGCCCTGAGGAGGACCTCCGGATGAGGTTGAAAACATGTCGGCCAGTAGCTGACTATTTACGTGAGTAACCCGTTGTTACGTATTTTAATAAAGTCATTAGAGCTTCCATGCTGGTCTGGGAGAAAAAAAAAACCTAGAATGTACCAGCTGCTTCTCTTCCCGCGCAGGTCGTAAATGCCGATCGAGGGAATGGGCGTCAGGAATCATGTCAGTTGGCGATGCGGCTAGGAACCCATCACTATTTTGATTACCGTTCTCACCTATGTACAAGCCTAGCAACATGCTAAACGTGGCCGTAAGGTTTTACAGACCTGGGCTCTGTCTACACCGCAAGGGAGAAAGACGTGATGTATGTATGTCTGTATTAGACAAAAAAGCTACCCGGCTTTCGTTATTTTCTAAAATCTTTTGCTTCGTTTACTAATGATGTATCATTAGTTCACCTTGAAGTCCTCGCAGCCAGCCCGCCAGTGGGATGTTGTGGAACATAACCTTTTATGAAGTCATTAGAGCACACGACGCACGCAACATGAACTACAGGCTACAGCTACAACATTACAATGTACATAAACGTTTACGAGACAACTTGTTTGTAAAGAGTACACTGGGGAGCGTTACACTTTCTAAGACTCTTCAATAATTAAATATTTGCTTAGAGGCAGCGCTTGAGCGTTAATTTACATTTTAAATTGTGGAGCGGATGAGGTCTAGTGTTTAAGTTAAGAGTGCCAGCCATATTTGGGTACGGGCCATACCCGTTTGATACCCATCTGCTCCAATTTTCACAATTGAATTTGAAGTTCAATTTGACTTGTTGGTTATTTTTATCTGCCAGTACTTGATGACAGTTAGGAAAAATAGGGGGGAAACATGCCTCTTGATGACTAGGTCACTATTGCGTAATTTTTTACATACTTTTTTGGATTGCATGTTTTGAGGAGAAGTTTCATCCACGTAATAAATATAAATAATAATAAATAAATATATAGGGACATATCACACAAATTGAGCTAGCCCCACAGTAAGTAATAAATAATAATAAATAAATATATACGGACAAATCACACAGATTGAGCTAGCCCCAAAGTAAGTTCTTAGTAAGACTTGTATTATGGGATACTAACTCAACGATACTATATTTTATAACAAATACATATATAGATAAACTTGTGTCGCAGGATACTAACTCAACGATACTATATTTTATAATATATACTTATATAGATAAACATCCAAGACCCAGGTCAATATGAAAAAGATCTTTTTCCATCTTGACCTGACCGGGGATCGAACCCGGGACCCCCGCGTCGCAGGCTAGCGGGTTGACCGCTGCGCCACGGAGCTCGACACTTCATCGTAGTCTAAAGTTGTGGCCTGTCATGGTTTTCTCGAGAGAGCACGACATGGGGTTCTTCTAAAAGGGTGTGAAGGGTCGGTAAAGGCTACGGCAACCGCTTTCTATCAGGTGGGGTGGGCTGCATACCTGTTTGCCTACTTGTCAGTATAAAAAAGTGCCCTAGTGCGTGTCGTACTCGCCAAGGAAGGGTTCCGTAATTGTAAGAATACATTATGACAAGGACAATATTTTAGTAGACTGTCAACTTCAAACAAAAAATATTGGATCAAATAAAGGCCTGCTACGAGGTAGGCATCATAGTTAGATGACGGTGCTGCAGAGTTGTTTTCCACTCGTCACTAGATGGCGTTAATCCGCGTTGGCTTAAACTTGCTAAAACTGAGATACATTTTATGGATATAATATCCATAAAATGTTTCTCAGTCAGTATCCCATAAATATTGCTTTAATTTTTAATAGAGCCGTTTTGGGGCACACATTATACCACTTTGTATATTTTTCAAACAATAGTAATGACGTTTGTCTTTAAAAAATTACCTTAATATAATTTACGGATGAACACTTTCACGTAGAGGTTTAATTTTTTTTAGTTAATAAAATCGTAAATCGGTTCATAAAATATCTACCAAATTTCCACTATGTAGTCATAAAACATTTCGTAATAAAGTGGGTGTGACATATGGACGGACAGAGAAACATTAAGACGCCTCTGTAAGGGTTCCATTTTCAGCTATTCGGCTCCGCAACCCTAAAAGGCATCACAAGAATTTCACTTTACTCCGTCAGAATTTTTTAACAACGAAACTTTTACGTAGTTGTCTCTAATACTGGTATCTTCTGAATGTAAAATACCTATTTCTATGAAAATAAAAAAGGAACCTCGTTGCCCAATATCGCTCTTGGGACCTATACTTCCTATTCTGTGTATAAGTACTTACTATCATGCATTTTTATCACCATTTCTTATCTGATTCACAATTCTTTTCACAACTCCCAAAGGTAAACTACCTAGCGGAGCCAAGTGAATGCAAATTTATATTACCGAGTCGCATTAATAACACTTTCTACCTTTGTACTGTATTCATAAAATTATAAATGCAAAAACAAATTTTAATTTTAATTTTAACCTCAGCACACAAACAAAACTCGCATTCAACGATGAAATGTTGGCTCAAATTACATTTGCTAGTGTCGAATGTCAACAATCAATATTCGAATTAATTATAAATGAATTTCAAAGCCCGCGCGATTTAAATTGATTTATTCGAATTCAACCAAGGAATTATACGGATTACGGCAATCCTCTCCGATTCCCGTCCCAATCTATATGTCATAGTATGTAATAAAACATGCCTACAACATTTAATACGGACTCGTAAACGGTCCACGCAAAATTAAAATACCCGAACTAGGAATGTGTCTTCCTTTAATATAAGAGATACAATTATGCAATTTTGAATAAAAATCTTTGACTTTATACCTTGCCTTTACTCTTGCCTTGTAAGTTGAATTTAGGCATGTGGTCCCTACCTCTAAATCATACGTTTTTTTTTGCAAGTTGCACATAGATGGCACCACTGATAGCGTTTTTAGGGTTCCGTAGTAAACAAGGAACCCTTATAGTTTCGCCATGTCTGTCTGTCTGTCTGTCCGTCCGCGGTTTTACGCAGAGACTATAAGTACTAGAAAGCTGTAATTTGATACGGGTATGTATATTAATCATCGTAGACATCAAGAGAGGAGTCAGACAAGGGGACCCAATCTCCCCTAAACTGTTTATAGCTGTCTTACAATACGTTATGGAGAACTTAAAATGGTCCAAACGAGGCATCAAAATCAACGGCAACTTTTTGAGTCACCTTAGATTTGCTGACGACATCATACTATTTGCGGAGTGTCCACAACAACTTAGCACGATGATTGATGAGTTAAACCAGGCAAGCTCGAAAGTTGGCCTAGAAATGAACCTTGAAAAAACAAAATTGATGACTAACCATAATACGTCACCAATTCAAATAAACAACATACCTCTTGAATTCGTTTCAAAATATATATACTTTGGCAAACAAATATCATTCAATAAAAACAGAAACTTAGAAGAGGTTGAGCGTAGAGTTGCAACCACGTGGAAGAAATACTGGGCGCATAAAGAAATCTTTAAGTCACAATTGCCGCTACCAGCCAAGAAAATTGTTATGGACACTGCCATACTACCATGTCTGACTTATGGGTGCCAAACATGGACGGTCGACACCAAAACCAAAAACAAAATACAGACCACCCAAAGACGAATGGAGAGAAGCAGCATGGGGCTGAAACTCAAAGATAACTAAAGTTACAGACGCCTTAAGCTACGTACTGAAGAGCAAATGGAAGTGGGCAGGGCACGTCGCTAGGTACGATGATAACCGTTGGACTCGGAGAGCGGTAGAATGGTCCGGACCGCGAGGAAGAAGAGCGAGAGGGCGTCCGCCTGCCAGGTGGGCAGACGAAATAGCGGCAATAGCAGGTCAGGACTGGCTAGACACAGCCAAAGATAGAGAAAAGTGGCATACCTTGGAGGAGGCTTTTACCCGAAGGGGGTCCATACAATAATTTCTAATTAATTTCAATTCAATTTTGTTGTAATTTAATAAAATAGCAAGATGAAAATTTACGTGTTTTATTTGAGAGAAACCACCACAGACAAAATGCCTCCACAAGCCTAGTGTTGTAACTAATATTTAGTGATGTGCCAATCGAAAAAGAAAGGGCTTAAATTTATTATTCCAACACTCTCACCAAATTGCAGCCCTTCTTACAAAACAAGAAATAATTGAGACTAAAAGCAATACAATAGTAGGCACAACACATTATGTTAACTTGCATAGCGCGTAAATTACAAAATA
Source organism: Rhodophaea formosa (assembly GCA_963082605.1). NCBI lineage: Eukaryota > Metazoa > Arthropoda > Insecta > Lepidoptera > Pyralidae > Rhodophaea > Rhodophaea formosa. Next base: position 256,875 of record OY720221.1, read on the forward strand.
AGTACCTACTCTTACCTAACAGTAACTTTACCAACATAAAATTCTTTAAACATAAACAAAGTTAAAATAAATAATTCAGTTTCAGTACTCCTATCTTCCATCTTAGATACTGAAATCTATCTCGTGGTAAGGCTTTTGTAAATATGTCAGCATATTGCTCTTTTGTACAAACATATTCTAAATCTATTTGTCTATCGGCATACTTCTCTTTTATAAAGTTATATTTTACATCAATATGTTTGCACCGCTTATGATAGTCTACATTTTTAATCAAGCAAATTGCACTTTGATTATCTATATGTAAAGTTACGAAGTCTTGATGAAACGCATTTATGTCCATTAATAATTGTTTTATCCACATAGCCTCTTTAGTGGTAGCGCATGCCGCCATAAACTCAGCTTCTGTAGTGGATAAAGCAACACTCTGCTGATGTTGTGTTGCCCAAGTTATCGCACCTTTATTTTTCATAAACACATATCCGGTTAAAGACCGCTGTGTGCAATTATCTTTAGCATAATCAGCATCACTATATGCTAGTACTATATTATTGTCTGATGATGTATAACATATTCCATAATCTTTTGTTTCTTTTAGGTATTTCATAATTTTCTTGACAACATTCCAGTGGGTGTGATCGTAACTATTGAGATATCTACTCACCAAACTGACGCCATACATAATATCTGGTCTGCTTACAATAGCCAAATGCATCAAAGACCCAACAGCTTCTCTGTATTGAATATTCTTATCTGGTGTAGATGAGCTCTTCTCCAGAGTAGTATGAGGATCAACTGGAATGACGTTAGAATTAGCATTCTGCATATCAAATTTACACAGCAGTTTTTCAATATAGTTTGCTTGGTGTATAAAAATACGCCCTTTGGACTTCTCAATCTGTAGTCCAACAAAATTCTTTGGTTCACATTGTTTTATTTCAAAATTTCGTTTCAATTCATCCATGACAATATCTAAAGACTCTCTTGAGCTTGACAGTAGGAGCCCGTCATCAACATATAGTAGCAGATATACTGCATTATTATTCACACTACTCATATACACACATTTATCAGCATGACTGTTTTTGAAACCAAATTTCTTAAGCAAACTATCAAATTTGTGATTCCAGCACCGAGGTGCTTGCTTAAGACCATAGAGTGAACGATTGAGTTTACATACCAGATTTGACGGCGCTTCCAAACCTTCCGGTGGTACCATGTAGATGTCTTCCTTTATATCTCCATATAAGAAAGCAGTTTTCACATCGAACTGGACCATCTCTAGGTTATGTTGAGCAGCTTCTGAAAGTAAAACTCTAACGGAATCGTACCTCACTGTTGGCGAAAAAGTTTCAGTATAATCTACTCCTTGTTTCTGTGAGCAGCCCTTGGCACACAATCTCGACTTAAATAGCGGGCCAGATGGCAAGTCTTTTATTCTGAAGACCCATTTACAGCCAATTATCCGCACTCCTGGTGGTTTTTCCACTAGTTGCCATGTCTTATTTTGTTCATGTGACAACAACTCATCTTTGATTGATAGCCTCCACTTTGCTGCATTTACATTATCTGTAGATACTGCTTCACTATATGTCTGAGGGATATCCTGCTGTTCTGAAATTTCATCTGAGCATGTGTAACTATTACCTTCTTTATTCTTTCTACTTTGTGATCTAGTCGTTACATTTGACTTACATTCTTTTAAATCTATTTCCTTCTCAGGCTCATATAAAGATCCTTCATCGGAATGAAATGACTCATCACTGCTCTCATTCTGTTCAGATGATTCTGAAGTAGATTCAGTAGTCATAGTTTCATTTTGTTGTGTCACAGCTTCTGAGGTAGTCTTTAATAGTGGTAACTTAGCATAATTTCTTATAACTGAACTTTCCAAGAATACCACATCTCTGCTAATCAACACCTTCTTAGTTTTAGGATCCAAAACCCTGTAACCTTTGGTCTGTTCACTGTAACCTATAAATATCATTTTGACCGCCTTTGGGTCCCATTTCTTGGCTTTTTCTTTTGGTACGTGAACCATTGCCTCACAACCAAAGATTTTTAAGTGATTTATATTTGGCTTTTTACCTGTCCAAATCTCTTCTGGTGTTAAAAATGCTAGCACTCTAGTTGGGCAGCGGTTGGTGATGTAAGCTGCTGTTGAAACTGCTTCTGCTCAATACTGCTTCTGTAATTTAGCATTTATTAGCATACAACGAGCTCTTTCTAGCAACGTACGATTCATTCTCTCTGACAAACCGTTTTGCTCGGGCGTGTAGCATGTACTAGTTTGATGCATTATGCCACTTTTAGTTAAAAAGGCTTTAAACTCGTTACTGAGATACTCTCTACCATTATCCGTCCGAAGAATCTTTATTTTTAAATTAATTTGTTTTTCTACCATGGCCTTGAATTCTTTAAACTTGTCAAAAACATCTGACTTGTTTTTAATTAAATAAACAAATACCTTCCTGGAGAAGTCGTCGATGAATGTGACAAAATAATGTGCACCTCCCAATGACGGAACTTCCATGGGGCCGCAGACATCGGAGTGTATAAGTTCTAGCAGAGCTTCTGCTCTGGAACCTTCTGAAGGAAAAGAATTTCTTGCCTGCTTTCCTTCCAGACACGATATGCATACAACTTTGTCTTTCTTTTCTATTTTCACCCCTGTACTCTCAGATAGTTTGTCCAAATCTTCAAAGTTTAAATGTGCCATTCGTTGATGCCATAGGTAAGAATCTTTTTCATTAATCGTAGATATGTATGCTGGAACACTCTGTGTATTCAGCCGGTACATATTATTTATTAATTTCGCTTCTGCCACTTCTTGATTATTTTTGTTAAAAATTCGACAACCTTCTTTGTCAAATTGCACTTGACAGCCATTCTTTATAATTTGACTAACGGAAAGAAGGTTTGTGGCAAGTTCAGGGACATAGAGCACATTCTGTACTACAACCTTTTCAGATATCCCATTTTTATTCATGACATTTAAATTCACTCTTCCACAGGCTGTCACTGTCAGTTTCTTGTCATCAGCTACTTTAATAGTATTAACCGGAGGTGGTATTTCATCATAGAGCCAGTCACGGTGCATTGTCAGATGCATTGATGCTCCCGAATCTACATACCATCCATTGTCACTTCTCATTGATGCAGAAAATACAGCTACATAGCCAGAATCATCATTTGACTTCTGCTCCTTCTTCTTATATCTACAAAATTTGCTAATATGGCCAAATTTATTGCAAACATAACATCTCGGACCTTTGTAAGGTTTGTTTGCTTTATCTGAAGCTTGTTTGACAACCTGCGAGTTAACTCTACTTTTGTTAACATACAGCGCAGCACTCTCTGATTTTCTCACATCTTGCAATAACTTAGTTTTGACTGAATCAGCTGTTATTGGCAAACCTGAGCTTTCTAGAGCCATAATCATTGGTTGATACATATCTGGTAATCCGGCCAATAGTAGGGTGCCCAACCATTCGTCGTTTACTATGAATCCAATGTTTCTTAGCTTGTGAGCAGTAGTCATAATTTTATTGACGTATTCCTCCATATTCTGGCAGCCATCCAGGGTTGTGGTGATCAGTTCTCTCAATAGGCCGACTCGACGGGTCAGTCCTTTGTCGTCGAAAGCTTTAGCTAAATTATCCCAGACCTCTTTTGCCGATTTAGCCTCTTGAATGTGAACATAGTTGATAGGATCGACTAGCAAAATAATTTTGGACTTAGCTTTTGTATCCTTCTTCTTGTCAACTACATCATCTGACGTCGGTTCGACGCAGTCCCACAATTCTTCGTGTTCGAGGTAAGTTTGCACGGCAAATTTCCAGGTTGGATAGTTACTTCTTCCGGTCAGCTTTTCCATTATTGCTAATGTATTTGAAGACATTTTTGCTGACGAAGATGCTTGTACGACACGACACGCACGGATTTTCACTTGTTTTTTATTTTTATCAAATTTTTGTGGAATTATTTCATATTTTACTTCTTCCGACTCCCAACTATTAAATATTAAACAATCAGGCGCGACTGGGCCTCATAACCTGTTGTAATTTAATAAAATAGCAAGATGAAAATTTACGTGTTTTATTTGAGAGAAACCACCACAGACAAAATGCCTCCACAAGCCTAGTGTTGTAACTAATATTTAGTGATGTGCCAATCGAAAAAGAAAGGGCTTAAATTTATTATTCCAACAAATTTTAATACTATGTTACATTTATTTTAATTTTACTAATCTACCAGAAACAATTGTAAATATTATTTAAATGTATTATTGTAAATGGACAAATAAAGCTATATTATTATTATGTATATTAATCATGGCAAAAATGTGGTAGAATAATAGTACATTACTGCAGAGGCCGGGAAGTAAGGGATTGCCGGACGAGTATAGTTTTTAAGTAGTGTTACGTAAGACAATAGTTACGAGTCCGGCAATCCCTTTCCCGCCGAGGAAAGTATAGAGATTTTCTCAATAAATGTGAGGAAATTTAACTTAAAGTTACACATAAACTTACATGCCTTAAATATTTCCCCTTACTAGGTATTTGCCGGTAGTAATTTTTCCACTTTCAAGTTTCAAATTAGGCGAAGTAGGTACTTAAAATCCATTGCAGTGTTGCTTTCATCACTAAAACTCATTTTGAACCGTTTCATTTCGAATAAATAACCAACTTTGCACATATTTACCGAAAACAATCAATGTCAATCAATTACTGCAAAGCGTTAATCACAAACTACGAAGAAGATACTATTACTAGTATCAGACGACCGACTGCCATATGTTTTCTCTAGGCAATAAGGATCATAGACAAATAATGGAGTGAGGGTGAAAATGAAAAAAATGCCATACAATTCCTTTTGAGTTTCTATGGGGGGCCATAAATTCAAAGTCAATTGACGTGTGTTCTATGCCCTAAAATCCGTAAAGGCAGTTTTTCGGCAGTGGCGTTAATCACTACGGGTATAGTGAAAATAACAGATCTCCCGAGTTTTTAATTTTTTTATTTTCAGTTGTCAATTCCAGCAAAGGAAACAATGCCCATAGAGCCCAGTCATATTTTTCACAAAAAATTTAATAGATCATAGATTATTGTTTTCTTCTCTCGCAACGAAAATTAAGCATATTTTCGTATGATAACATATCGATATTTTAATGAAATTGTAGTTATATTCACGTATTATATGCATTTTTTAAAAATGCAGTGGTAGTAAACTGGCTGTATGACAAGTGACATAATTTACGTTACATAGATTAATTAAAAAGTTTTGAGCAGCGGCCGGGAAGTAATTTTCATACTTATTTCCTGGCCTAGGCCGGCAATGCGATGAATGAGCCAAGAATTACAAACTTCCGGTCTTCTTTTTACTACAGTAATGCCTACATTTCCGAGCATGTTTGAGAAAAAAAATTTTTTTAGGGTAGCTCCCATACAAGTAAAGTGGGGGAGTAATTTGTTTTCTCTATTTACCCATCGTGTGGGGTATCGTTAAATAGGTCTTTCAAAAATATTGTGAGGTTGAGAACATCATTTTTCGATTTAGGGATCCGAAATATTTGGTTTTAAAGTGCGAATTTTTGTTAGAGGTAAGTGTCCCCCCCCCCCCCCCCCCTTCTATCTGCTAAACGGTTATATATAGATACGTGAAAAAAATTACAGCAGTAGTATATATACTGAAGTTTAAAGGAAAACTATCAGAGCTGAGTACTAAGTACAAACTAAAAAGTTATAGGCAACCAACTTATAAACTGTAAAATTTCATACCATTTTCATTGTTAGATGTTTGTGGTCGTTAAACTGTAAGGTGCGAGTGTGAATAGTGTGAACTTAAAGTTGTCATTCACCCTACACTACGCGTGGCCCGACACGCACTTGGCCGGTTTTGTATCATATTTTGAGAGAAATCAAAAATATATATGAATGGCAACTATCCTTTTTAAAATGAAAACAATATTTTAGGTACAATATTTATAAATTATATCTCAGTTTTCGCAAGTCTAGTGATAACTAATGTTGAAACCAATTCTGCTGCACCGCTATATCTAATTAATAACGCCTACCTTGTAACAGGCTTAATTTGGACCAATATTTTTGTATAAGGTTGGCAGTCTATACGGTATTATTGTATTGTCTTTGGTTTTGGTACATATATCATCATTGTGTGATGCATTGGACAAGTATAGGCTGATGATATCACCAGCCTATACTTGTCCACAGCTGGAAATAGGCATCCCCAATTGCACGCCATCGAGATCTATCTTCGGCTGCTCGCATCCAGCTCCTGCCAGTATATACTTTTTATGTAAGCTTCGTTATAATAATTTATCGATTATCATGAAATTAATTATTAATCCATATTTTTAAGATTTCGACGTGCTCCATGGCGCAGCGATCAACATGCCTGCCTGCGACATGGATGGTTCCGGGTTCGATCCCCGGTCAGGTCGAGACGGAAAATAATCTTTTTCAGATTGACCTGGGTCTTCGATGTTTATCTATATATGTATTTGTAATAAAATATAGTATCGTAAAGATAACACAAATCTCGAACTTACTTTGGGGCTAGCTCAATCTGTGTGATTTTTCCGTATATATTTATTTATATTTATATTACTAGAATATATTTCTGCGAAACGTCGATTGGCACGTCTTAGAATGAGATTATAATACTTACCTCTCTGGTTTCCCTTATCGTCATCTTTTATTTTATTAATGAGTTTTGGGAATATAATGAATCTCATGTTGTGTCCTAAATGTACTAAAGCTGTGTATAACTACAATGTAATAATGCAGTTTGTTTTAATACTAATAACCATTGTAATTTTAATTAGCGTCGTGTTTACGGTCGGCGGCCAGCTTTGCCAGCTCAGCATATTAATTATACTCTCCGCTTTGTCGTCGCCATTCAATTATTGTAGGTTTATTGCTCTGTGGCAGGTTAATAGCCAGGCGGACACTGGCTGTAGTGCCGTATCAATTATCCCCGTTACATTAATAAGAAACAATCAGGCGCGTTGTAGCTTGGCTCTGTTTGGCAGAGTGCGTGCCCGCTGAAAGGTTTATATTCCTTTCTTCTCTCAGCTATAACTAACCATTTGTTCTGTCTTCAATCATGTTTCTGGTCTCTGACATTTCTACAACATACTCAGTTGAGTATACCGTAGAAATACGTTCAGATGCAACTGCAGTTGTAATGCTTTGGGAACCAGAAGCAGCGTATTAGTTTTTTTTTATTCTGAACAACTTGGTATATTTTGATGTTGATTAAATCTCTAATAGAAAATAAACACAAAAAGTGATGGTCAAATTTCTATGGGAAGCCCAAATATATTTTCATATTCTATCTTTTTTCTTGCGTATGTATTCTATTAGGGATTCTGATTCTCTCGTAAAATATTGCCAGGTTGTTCAAAATCACCCTATGACAAATTATGATATAAAATTATTTGGCAACGTCTGATGCCAAACCTACTCATGATAATGTATTTAGTTTGGTGCCGGTGAAAATAGTGTCGAAATTTTTCCATTAAAACATGATATCGGCCATGAATACTGAAATGGAATAGTAAATAAGATACCGAACGTGCCCGAGAGGACCATCTCATGCCTGGCGGCCGCGCCCGAGGTAGCGGGGACAGGGAGATATGGTCGGGGAATAAAATCACTACCGCCTAATTATTATTATTACTGGGACTATGAACCCGAACCTTTTAATTATATTTCCACTAGCTGTTACCCGCGGCTCTGCCCACGTGATATATAGCCTATGTCCTTCTCAGTTTCCTAACCTATGTGAATGCAAATTTTTATGAGGATCGGTTTAGTAGATACAGCGTGAAAGCGTAACAAACAATCAAACTCACTTTGTCATTTATAATATTAGTAAGGAAGTAAGGATTGAGGTTTGTATGGAGTTACATACATCGTATATGATAAATGAATAGAAGGTTCGTACAAAGTTGCGATAATATTAAAATTATCTTTTTAAAGCGCGTAAGTTAAAGCATAATAATGACGTCGTCAACTGACATACCCAGTGATGTCAATTTCACAGACGAGAGTTATCATCCCGCTTCGCTCGCAAGACAGCATCATCCACTAGCAAAGTGATTTGCATGGTTCAATATTTTCTGCTCTGTTTTCACACTTGCTAACCACGATGGCCGGTAGTAAGAATTATATGGAAACGGATCGTAATGCTTCTTGAAGCAGCATCACCCACTATCTACATCTCCTGCTCTGAGTTCGCACTCGCCATCCACGATGGCTGGTAGTTAGAATTCTATCGAAAATTATTGTGTCGTGTCGCCTTTTAAAGCAGCATGTACCGACTAGCTACATCACCTGTTCTCTCTGGTCTGAGTCCGCACCCGCCATCCACGATGGCTGGTAGTTAGAATTCTATCGAAAAGGATCGCATCGTGTCGCCTGCCTGCCTTTTAAAGCAGTATGTGCCAACTAGCTACATCTCCTGCTCTCTCTGCTCTGAGTTCGAGCTCGCACCCGCCATCCACGATGGCTGGTAGTTAGAATTCTGCCGGGGAGTCTGCCGTGCCGTCCTCACATTACATTTCGAAGGCGTCGCCTCGAGCGAGCCTCGGAACTCCAAACAGTCTGCTATATTTCTAGGGTTCCTCAATTCGGTTTGTGGAGCGTATTTATATTGAAAATAACGTGCGATTCATTTATTAATAAATACCGGTTACTAAATTAAGCGCTGTCTACACATTTCCTAATCCTCATTCTAACTTCCTAACTATCCCAACTTATACCAACTAATATAATATTATAAATGCGAAAGTGAGTTTGTTTGTTTGTTACGCTTTCACGTCGTATCTACTGAACCGATTAGCATGAAATTTTGCATACACATAAGTTAGGGTACTGAGAAGGACATAGGCTATATATCACGGGGGTGGAGCCGCGGGTAACAGCTAGTATCTGATAAGTCGGTATCACTGTTGTCTAAGTTGGTCAAAATCTGTGGGTGATTGTCGAAAATTGTAGAGCCAGTTGGGTCTATTGAGTGACGGTCGTTGCACAAAGATTGTACAATAATACAAGGATGTCTTCCTATTCAGGCAAATATCTGATAGCACTGTCAAGATGTCCGGGCGTCCGGGCTAGCTCCGAGATCCTGACGGTCCGGCACTGAACTGTATGAACAAGGGCATACAGATCTTAAGTAACCGATTTTTCTCCGTTCTGGGTCTCGTCAGATACAGGAAGCTGGAAATGTGCAAATAGAGCTACAAATAATTCAAATATAGATCAAAAAAGTGCGAAAAATCACGATATTTGTTTAGAGGATAGATCTACGTGACGAAGACTTAAGCCCGTCTCCCCTGAGCAAGTCACGTCTTATAGACGCGTTCCCTTAAAATTCAGTTTTTTTTTCTCTTTTGTCGTTGTATAACATTAGATTTTCTACAAGTAATAAAACGGCAATAAGAATTTATTTTAGTGCATTTTCACAGATTGGATTTTTGCCAATAACCTGAACGGTAGAGCGGAAATCCTTTCAACAAAATGCCATATTTGGGCCAATCTTCCGTAAAGTCGCGTCACACTTGACCGTGTTTTAGAACCGGAAACGGACAGACGCGCAGCGCCGGAAAAGGCAAGACGGCGACTAGTGCGGCGAGAGAACGTAACCTAGGTGCGAACGACAAATACGCGAAAAGCTAAGGGGAAATAACGGAAGAGCGAGAAAAAAAATGAAGCGTGAATAAACCCGAGTGTAAAAAACTGAGGCTATGAATGAATCTATATACTAGACGCAAAAAATGTGATATTTAAATGAACAAAAGAGCGAAGAACTATATCCATCACTTCTTTCACAAGTCCGTTTAAAATTCTTTCGTGCCACAGCTTTTCGTACCTTCGTCCTTCGTACCAAGTCTTCTCCAGCTCTCTTTATAATAAATCCCAGCGCCGTGACATGTCTATTGTTATACTTTTTATTCATTGCTGATACCGGAGCAAGCGCCACAGTAATTACCATTATGTTACAGAAGTAAGGCTTTCTGAACTCAAACAAAATTAATTCTTAGGGCTGATGCCACATTTCATATGTAATTTCTCTAAATGTGGCATTGAATCCATAATGTATAAAATTCTTGATTATATAAAGAGAGATCTGGATTTAACAAAGGTTTATATTACTTATTAACTTAAATGCAATTAAGTAAAATAAGGATCAAATAAAAAAAGTGATTTATGGTTCCTTTTTATAAAGATTTATTTTCATTTCTTGCTTCAGTTTAAGAATGGAAGCTTAAATCGTGGAAGGCAAAAACTTTACGGGGATAATGACGGTGAAGAGAATACAAAAACATTAAGTAAAATACATTACATTCTTTAATTTATTTGCTATGTAATGCGTTCGAATAACAAGACGATTTATATTCATGTGCAGCGGCCATAGCTCCATATCGGCGGCCATAACTCATAATCGATCGCCGACAGTTGCGTGGAAAGTTGCCGCCGAGTGGCGGGCGCGGCCGCTGGATCTCATTAGTTCATTTTATTACACGCACCGATGACATCGGTGCGTGTAATAAAATCCTTCAGAATCAGAACCCTAAACAAAGGCCCCTGAAAATTAACTAACTACAAAGTATTTGCCTGCGCTGGGAATCAAACCAACATCGGTCCGATGTTGGTTTGATTCCCAGCGCAGGCAAATACTTTGTAGTTAGTTAATTTTCAGGGGCCTTTGTTTAGGGTTCTGATTCTGAAGGATTTGAGTCAAGCAAATGGTTTTTTATAGTTTGCCAAATTATATCATGGTTTGAATAGTACGAACCATAATGGTATTACAATAGTAGGAGGTAACCTCGGGCCCCAACACATGAAGGATGCGGTGATAGCTGTGTTATCTTATTAGTTATTTAATATTATTCGTATACATTGATGTATTTATGTAGCCACTCAGGTAATTGACAAGCTCTCAAATTAATTTTCAGTACAGGCTAATACATATATTTAATTTACACCGGTATTTGTCTACGCTTTTGGAGTTATCTAGAAGGATAAGCGATAAGCAGCCTGCTGTAAGAAATTTGCCAAATCTTGTAACAAACATACAAATGAATTGTAGAAATCAACATACATTTTATGTCGTCTTTATCCCTAACGATGATGTAGACAGAGCCCAGGGCCCAAAGACCCAAAGGCCACGTCCTCCGACGCATCATAAATTGACGATGTAACGGGGGATTGAGAAAGAATGGGGCTCACTTAAGTCTCCACTGTAGGAACTCAATCTTCTCTGTACTACTAGAGTCTTATATTAACCAGAGCAGTCAGAGGATTTGGCCTACACTCTCCACGCTGGCCAGGCGGGTTGGAAAGGTATAATCTCGTTAATATTTTTTTTACGTACATCATGCGATGTGTGTGTTGTGAGCCACGGAAAATAATAACCCCTAAGTATTTATTTTATTGTGAACTTTTTAAATGATGTTTTGATCCTGGTTAAATTATGTTATGTCCTGGAACAGGAGTGATCCATCAATTATTTTATTTTATAAAGGTTCTTTTTTATTATAAAACTGTCAGATAAAACTGTTTATTTTTTATAAGTGTCCGGTTTTATGACCATTAAAAAATGTACAAACAAACTAGTAGCTTTAATGAAAGTAAAAATATTACTTGTTTAAACTTGTATTTTTATGGTAATAACCAGTTTCGGCTGTTTTGAATTCAGGAAAGTTGTTCAGCACATGACACCTGACGATGTTTTTTATGTAAGCATCTGAAATCCAATACAATTTGCGCTTGCTTTTACATTGTGGAAACATTTATCGTGTCACGTCTTGATCTCATCTCTCTCTCTGCCTTATCTGATCGTTTTCCCGGTTACATTCTCAGCCACAGTAAAGGTCAACCATGTTAGATGGGTTTAAAATATTCCCAACCTCCAATGAAGCGACTATTAAAACTAAAAAGGAGATTACAATAACTTCTAAAAATCACGATTTATAATATTTTAAACTTTATTAGCGTTCTTAGAATTTAGGTATATGCATTACTAAATTCTCCGGAAGGGCACAACAATTTCAAAGTCTTAAAGCCCTTTAAAAGTTCTCCAAAGTCAAGAGAAACAGCCTTTGCTTTGATAACCTCATGTTTAATAAGTACTTGGTATTTAAAGATTACGTAACAAAGTCGCGGGGGTGACCTATTTGACCCGTCGTAAAGGTGACAAGAAATCGAAGACCTTTAGCCACCGGCACCGGTCCTAATCAAACAAAAACTGTTCTAAAAGGTTTCTCTCGACGTCATTATTTGTTTCTTTGTACTCGACTTTTTTACCAATCAATGAATTAATTAAATTTGAAATGGAATGCCTATCGATCCGTGTGATTGGAACGGCCGGTCCGCGAGGATTTTATACTTCACTGCACAGATCAAGTCGAGCATACCTACCTACGGATTATCTAATACTAGTAGTCTTCTCCGGCTGCGTCCGGGCATGTGTTATACATTTAAAGCTTCCTCTTCAATCACTTTATTTAAATCTGATGCGTAGTTTAAAAGATAGTAAGATATGATAGGATAGTTTTATTCAGTCTCTGTGAGCATGGTTTCCTGGTAGGGACCAAAAGCCAATCTTCTATGCAAAAAGCGGACCTAAAGAGGGTTGGTATCTGGTAGTGCTCAGCATTTTCTGAATTAAAGTTTAAATTTTGAACTGAATAATTATAGTTACATGCACGTTTACTTTAGGGAGAGTATTATTATGCAGTAAAACATCAGTCATTACCCTTTGCAGAAGAGAGTTAAAAGGTGAACGATTTCGGAATAGCCCACTACGCCGCTGCTGAATGCATAATACGCGATCAAATCACCCACAGCGCCTGTTTGTCGAAGAAAGTCACTACTGTCAATATTTAGCCGACCGTGTGACGGACAGACACTGTATCCAATCTGCTGTTGACTGAACCGCTTTGGAAAGTCAACGTTGGCTGAATTGATTTCTCTGAACTACCGACAGTTACCTAACCAAACAAAAAGTAAAACACTTTGGAAGATGTAAAAACATCATTTCGATGAGAGTTGAACAGTTTTTGAAAGTCATTTCGAGTAAAACTAACTAGACGTTTTGGAAACAAAATTACTTTTAAAGTTTCCGAAACTTGTTCTTTCAATGAGTGCTAAGCTAAGTACTCAAATTCTCTATGAACTCCATCTGTTATTGTAAAACTTTACTTGTTTTTAAAATAATTTCATTTTTTTAACTTACTCGGAAAATTACTAAAACAAATAGAGAGAACTCGTATATTGCTGAAGGCATAACAAACAGCGAGCCTTCAGCAATATACGAGTTCCCACTCGTATATTGCAAAACAAGAACATAGCAATAAACATAATACGAAAAATAATAATTAAAAACGTCAACACTCAACATTACATTCTTGTGATTTTTGTTTCATTTTATATATGAAACGTTATTTCCCAACAATTTGTCTGTACTAATATTGCTAAGCTTAAAGTATCTAACCTGTACAAATTGTTGCAAATTAGATATTTTAGGGGAACTTTTGATCTTAAGAAAAGCAGGTCTATGTAAATAACGTTCAACAACCCTATAAAAATCTAAAAGTGGTTATAATTGGCGTAACGTCCTCCGCTACGGCTCCGGCCTTTAAGGCCGCTTAATTGCGCTCTACAGCGCTTTAGGTCGGATAATAAAGCCGATGGCTGCTGTAAAGCGTTCGTGGAAGACGCTACTCGCTACGTAATGATCCTGCGCGATGAGTGCACATAAACCTTAAGTAACTGCACTTTGACTAGTAATGTCATGTTTTCAGCATTTTTATAACATTGATTTTGTTTCTACCCTTGTTTCTAATGCTAATTTAACATACTAATTAGTTCGTAATTATATTTATATGTAGATTCCAATCCAACATATTCTTTTCTTTAGTTAATGTCAAAATGACTTAGGATGCAGGGAAGGCCGAGGATCTTAATCTATACTTACTTAATTCAGATATATGCGCCTCGGCTACAATAAGGCCACTCGAGGCCGAGTCGGCCGCCGACACAGAAGTCGTAGAAGTACTACACCGCCCAGCTGTTTCCCACACCACTTGTAATCGTGAGAGGCTTATTACTGCATATTTCTAATGCGGCTGTGTAATATTGTCAAATGTCAGTTTCCCAAAAAATAAGTCCTACAAAAACATCAAATGTGATACTTAGGTATATAATTATGTAAGTCTAAATATTTTAAATAAGTGGGTATTACAAACATACGAAAATTATCTATACATATAATAAAACAGTAAAAATATTTTGTCTGTACATTCAGTAATTTTGACTGAAATGGATAGTGGGACACTTAAAAAGAATAATAGAAAGCAAAAAATTTTTTTAGAATTTCTTGTCTGTCTGCCTGTATGTATGATCACGTTTATCTTCGGAAATATTGGACGGATTAGAATGAAACTTTTTTTGCTATATAGCTATTAAGAATGAATGATGCTATGAAAAATGGAACTCCTGATGCAGCATCATAATGATCCAGCTGAACTATAAGAAATATAAAAGTGGAGCCTTAGCAAAATTTGTTAAGCCTGATGAGCATTTTTGTTGACGTATAAAAAATCTGAGATTTGGAACACCTCATGCAGAACCATAATGGTCCAGGTAAACTATAAGAAATATATAAATGACGCCTTAGCAAAAGTTATTTAACCTGATGAGCATTTTTTGTTGAGGTATTTAATTTAAAGATTTGGAACACCTAACGCAGAACCATATGGTCCAGGTAAACTATAGGAAATATAAAAATGACGCTGTAGCAAAAGTTGTTCAACCTGATTAGTATGTTTTGTTGAGTTGAAAAAATTGAAGATTAAAAACATCTGATACACTAAGTACCATGTAAATTTTTTTATTGACAATGTTACAGAGTCACATTCTCCTCTGGGATAGAGAATAGAGAACGATTAGCTAGCTATAAGACTGGTGACCGCCTAACGGTCCCCCTTTTGGCAATGTAGTTTCAGCCCATAAGGCAAAACATTAGCGTTTGCTGTCTCTTCAAGCCTTGAACACACAGGCAACACCTAATGCCGAGGTCCGTCCCTCCCGAAGGCCCTTTGGAGAAGTAGCGCAAGTTCACTTGGAGCTAGCTATATAGTTTTCTTCTTATCGTGTCGGTGGCTCAAAAAGTCTAAATTAATCCTATATTTTATCCCTCCAGTATTTAGCAGCACTCAATGCAATGCCATACAATTTTATAACACTGCTACAAGTATTTTCTTATGTATGTTTAGTTTGTATTAAGGTATATTAATACGCCGCAGTCATATAGTCCACGCGAACGAAGTTGCGGGCATCAGGTAGTCTACTCTATATTCATAAAGTTGAAAGATTGTAGAAGTAGTAGCGTCAGACTAGCGGCCAGCTTTAATTAAAAAAAGTCAGAATCGCGCCTTTGCTGAAAGACAATTTCTGTTTAATGACTTGAAAGCAAGCATTCGAATGCTAGATGTGTAATTAAAAAACATATAATGAATTTATAAAAGTATATGGTGTTATAATGGTTAGAATTACTAGAGGCTCTAGCTCATTACAGCCAAAGACAATATAATACTAATGTATCACAGCTCAGGGTGCTAATGTTAATACACTCGGTCTTATCCGAGTGGAGATCTGCTGTTGCTCCATTCTGGTCTGGAAGAAGAGAAAAAACGTAAAATGTTTCAACTGCCTCTCCCCGCGCATACAGTAGAAACCGTCGAGGGTATGGGTTTAAATTTAAGGAATCATGTCAACAGGCGATTTTTACGTTTCCATTTTCCAACTCTAATGCCTTTGGGCTTTAAGCTTTGTGTTCCCCGCTATGACTTGATTAATATGTTTGCTCATTTTGTATGTTATATACCTTACAGATAGTTTCCAGACTCCAATCATCTATACCACAGCTATTTACAATATATTAATAAAACCTAAATCCGGGAATGTGAACAACATTTCCTATAGAACTATTAATGCTGGAAATCCGAAATAATAACCTAAAAACAAAGTTTAAGGCGTTTAAGGCTTCTAGCTCTTAAAATGACGGATTTCCATACAAAATTTTAACCCCTTTTCCCCCCGTTTAGGGGAGAATTTTCAAAAATTATTTTTAAGCCGATGCTTACGTTATTACAACTATCTGTTTGCCAAATTTCAGCGAAATCCGTTTAGTAGTTTCATCTGTTCGTTGATAGACGAGTCAGTCAGATTTGCCTTTTATACATTAAGAAGATAGAAGATAAGGACAGGGTATTATTAACATATTGTATATTCTGCTTGCCTTGCCACTTTACACACGTATAATATGTAGGTCATATTAACATGAGCATTGTAGAGCGCAGATGATATCTGAGTTCCGTCCTGATATATCTGACAGCTTATCTGTAGCAGTTTTATCTTTATCTGACGGATGTTGAGACCAGTTTTTGTGCCAGCCTTTCTCGTATGAGTAGAATCGTCTGTTCTATAAGTTAACGCTTCTCTGTCTTTATGATTATTTCTATGTTGGAGATGTTAATTACAATGGTCAATAGGGTAATAAAAACATAGCGACGTTGATTTAAACTATCAAACATTCATGCTTTATCCTGCTACAGATATGTCCTTACCGTGTCTATTATGTTCAATGATTGAGTCATTCAGCCATTTATAAATGCGGCAGCTAAGAAGTAGGACGTTCAAATGATACACAGTCTGACACAATAAAGTTTGTAATGATTGACTATTGATTGGGCGTCGTGTGAATCGGAACATGTGCCAGCGTGAACTCTTTGATAGAAAGTATGCGTATATAGTAGACAAGCAAGAAACGTGCAAAGAAACATGTCTGGGAGACCGGAAAACTCAAAGATCCCTCTTTGCCAGTTGCGTGTATGATAGGACGACTACGTAAAATCATCACTATTTTAAACAATTCGCAAAATAAACCAAACAGCTAACTGTTTGTGTATTGTTTTTAATCTGCAAGAATGATAGATGAGAAATCCATACCTATAAAAAGATCGTACGCATAGGGTTCCGTGTAGATGCGATGCGTCTTGTCATCTTTCTACGTCAGTGACCAGTTCATTAGTATAGGTAAGTAAAAAGCTTACTTAAATCGACTTCACGAGAACGTGTACGTTTAGTCTCAAGAATTAATATATACACCATTTTATAATCATTCCATTGTAGACCGTATCACATTGTATACAATATTAATGCTCTTGACTGTACTACATAAATTAGAAAGTAAATTTAATGGGTTATTATAAACATAATTCGTATCCCAATGCAAGAATGTACATAGTTGTTGAACTATGTAATTATCTTACAACTTTGTAAGATTTTTTTATAAGAAATTACAGTAACATATTGATACTTAATATCAGAGGGAAACATTTTCCAAGAGACGGGTTATGAAATTAACAAATTGTTCCATAAATGGCGATACTTACTCGCTAACCGTCGGTTGTCATTCTTTCATGTATCTGTTTGAGAAATACCCAGCTGCTACCACGCAACTCGCAACAATGTATGAGCAATGGAGAGAAACCTGAGCCATAACTATGGATAGAGTAATATCATGTTTTCTCGCCGTAAAGCCGTGGCTGGCTGCCGGATACGGTGCGTACTATTCGCATTAACACGTTAATACTGGGCGAGGAATCCGAGTCAGAAGAGATAACTGTCTTGGACAAATTATGCAATCATAGGGCCTCCATGTTACGACTTTTTGCAGTGATACAGTCGCGATACAGCATTTTAGGGTCGCAAATTTACATTTACATACGCGCTACTTAAAACTGAAATACAATCACGATGCAGTCGCAATTCAGAAGAAATATGTTATAATTTGGACTTAAAATGTGCTTCAAGTTTTTTCAGTATGATTGACGAGAAATTAAAAACTATGTCAATTAGTTGTTTTGAAGTGACGCATTATTACAAACAGAAAGAGAAAAAATGTAAAAAAGAAAACGTTTTTATTATTCATAATTGACTTTAGAAACAAACACTCATTATAAATAAGAGCTTTAACATAATTAACAGACGTATTAATATAGTTTATACGGGTACGGTAGGTACGTCTTAAGGACGTAAAAAATTGTTCTCTCAAAACTTCTCTCTTTTTGCATTCCAAAACGTTTCGTCCCATACATAGCTTTGTAACTTTAGTGCAGTTGCGGGTGGCACTTGGCATTCCTGGCCACCGACCACATTGCGTACACGAAAATTGTGCCAATTACCGGCCAGTGGCCGACCAGGAAACCCGGAAAGGCGCCAATTACGCCAAGTATAGCAACCACGGCCGTCGGAACTCGCGCGGACGACCCCAAACGTTATCTCGAAAGTTGCCTTGCCATTTTTACAGACTGCCACTTAATTAATTACGAGTAAGCCATTTAATCTAAAAACAAACAAAATACTTTAAAAGTGCCTTTAAAATATTATATATTGGCTTCTTAGGTACATATTAATCTTCTATGTAAAGTGGGTTAAATCAGATACGACACTTGTAATAAAGTGGGGTATTTATGTTAGGTGACGCAAACCCTAATGCGTGGAGAATAGGATATGGTGAATAAACTGGACGTGTAGAGTAGAATATGAAGCGCGGTGGCCTAAGTGGTTAGGCGTTACTCGTACAAAGAGTAAACTGCTGTTCAAATCATTACCGCATGGATTTTTTTCTTATTTCTAATGTAATAAGAGTACATAAGAATAGCATTGTGAATGCATAAAATTACCAATAAAATACTTTAAAAAATCTGTTGAAAGTAAGAAACTTGTACCTTTCGACCTATTGACCATCTTTTTATCCGTGAATTTTGGATAAAAAGAACTGTTATAGCAGGTGGATTCAGTGAGTGACCTAGGCAAGATCTGACAAATTTACTTAAAAATAGTCCATCTAACTATAAAGCATGTCAATTAACCACCGCAATTTCCTTGCAGGGATGACTCATTATAAAATACTTTTCGCATCAGATCGATGCTGGCAACAAGGAGAAGTTGACTTTTCCATACATAATTGTTCGACCGGCACGGTATTTCACCGTTTTATTCCTATAAGATAATATAAATATAAATATATACGGACAAATCACACAGATTGAGCTAGCCCCAAAGTAAGTCCTTATGAGTAAGACTTGTGTTATGAGATACTAACTCAACGATACTATATTTTATAACAAATACATATATAGATAAACATCCAAGACCCAGGTCAATTTGAAAAAGATCGTTTTCCATCTTGACCTGACCGGAGATCGAACCCAGGACCATCCGTGTCACAGGCCGGCGTGTTGACCGCTGCGCCACGGAGCTCGTCAAATTAAAAGTTACATTATACAAAAATCGCTTGATGTAGTCAGGTGTGACGTTTATTCCTCTAGTAATTCATTAACTTTTTATACCTTCTTAATGAGAGGCAAGTGCGTAAAAGCCCATGAATTATTAAAATGATTTCGATTAATTTTGATTTGAATTCCAAAGCTCCATCGAACAAAAGTCCGGCACTTACTCAGAAGCTCGTTATTTATTCAAATATTCAACTTTAATTTTTTTTGTTCGAAGCATGTGTATTTATCTACCTAGTGAAACGTGTTGGTGTTAGTTACCTTAGAGAAAAAATACTTCGAACAAGTGTTACTTACCTACTGAGGTGTGAATAGGGTAGTTTGTTCCTTTGCTATAGAGCCGATCCCACTAAGGTACCTATAACTCTGAACCCCATGGCAATATCTTAATAACGGAATGAAGTAATAAAAAATAGCCCTAATAAAATTGGACTCCCCATACAATTTCACCGCTGGGTACAGAAAGTCTTAACCTTTTTAGGGTTCCGCAGTAAACTAGGAACCTTTATAGTTTCGCCGTGTCTGTCTGTCTGTCTGTCTGTCCGTCCGCAGTTTTACTCAGAGACTATAAGTACTAGAAAGCTGTAATTTGGTATGGGTATGTATATTCTTCATGGCTTATTCTGATTCCGTCACTAAAATATTGCCAAGAAGTTCAGAATTTCTTGCACGTGTAAGTCGTGGTGTCATTTTACCTCTCAAATATAACAAACAGTTTTACAATTCATTGTAAAACTGTTCACAACAAACTGCAATATCTTGTGACGTGATATATTGAAAAATGGGAAACAGAATTCCTAACGTAATATAGAATTAAAGGAAAAATATTACAAACTTAAAAATAAATCGATGCCATAGAAATTCGGCTAATTGAGCGGTTACTTTGTATGGCAGGTCTATTTTTAACGCTTTTTCTTTTTTTCTTCCATTTCTTTATCTAATTCAAGGATTATGATTCCGAGATTTTGTTATACTTAGCTCAAAGATTCAGATCACGCTGTATTGTTCTATCTGTTTTAACTATTTGAGCTTTAATTTTAAACACGTAATTATGAAATTAAAAGGACTATGCCCGAACCTTTATTTACTTATTTCCTCTGTCGGTTCTATGAAGATACATCCATATCCAAACGTAAGCGAAAATAACTAATTATAAGCTTCGCGTGACGTCCCATTCATGTTTTAATTCACGAGATTTCATGTCTATAATTACGTTCCAAACCAAAGTACTATTTAGTACACCAACACACCACCAAGTAAGATTAGTAGCGTACATTTTCCGTAAAAATTGTTTGAAATCTGCAATCTTGAAGACATTTTATGTCCGTGTTTAGCTGATAATAACCCCTGTTTAAGTAAGCAGATAGCAATGTAAACACTGTAATTCATTCTGATACCGATCTGTCCCATGTCGGGGTTCGTGAAGCTGTATTCGCGTGTTCACGACGACGCAAGTTTGTCATGTAGAAGTATTCCTCGTAGCGCCATTTTGAAGCGCACCTAATAAAGCGCAACTAAATTATTTCATGGAGCGCACCTTTTAGTTGCACTCACGATAGCAATTTCAAGTATTAACTAATAACGCTAACTGAAACTATCGATAACAAGTAGCGCATGTTCTTTTTTAAACGTGGGTGCTCTTCGCGGAATAATATTTTAATAATTAAAATTGCCATCGTGAATGCAACTAAAACGTGCGCTCTGAGGTATAATTTAGCTGCGCTTCATTAGGTGCATTTCAAAAAGGTTGCGCTACG
Source organism: Rhodophaea formosa (assembly GCA_963082605.1). NCBI lineage: Eukaryota > Metazoa > Arthropoda > Insecta > Lepidoptera > Pyralidae > Rhodophaea > Rhodophaea formosa. Next base: position 278,022 of record OY720221.1, read on the forward strand.
AGGAATACCTCGTCTGATGCAGATAGTGCGCGCGACATGTTATGACGTGGTGTGGACTGGAGAAAACTTATGGCAGTCCCGCCAAACACATAAAAAGCGTACATTAAAGTAACACACTAACTATGCTAATTATACTTATAAAATAACTAGCTTTTACCAGCGGCTTCGCTAGTTTATACTTTTGCCAAGTCGTTTATTGCAATCCCACCTCAGTACCCTAACCTTATGTATATGCCAAATTTCAAAAAGAGTGGTTTTGTCTGAAGAAGCGTAAAGAGTTATATTATTAAAATAGCACCCTAAATGTCCCTTGTCCTATCCTATCCTAATCCTAACTAATATTATAAATGCGAAATTGAGTATGTTTGTTTGTTTGTTACGCTTTCACGCCGTATCTCCTAAACCGATCATCATGAAATTTTGCATACACATAGGTTAGGGTACCGAGAAGGGCATAGGCTATATATTACGCGGGCGAAGCCGCGGGTAACAACTAGTTATAATATAAAGCGTAAAGAGGTTACAAACAAACATATTACTTTCTCACTGTTGGGATTGGGATAGCTTGTCGTGCTGACTCGTGCTCGTGATTCTTGCCAGTGGCCGAAGCGAAGTCAGCTGCTAGATAAGATTCTGACCACAATTAATCTTATCCTACTACTCATAGTACACACAGTCATCATCATTTCATATAGCAAGTCAAGAATAGTAATTATCCAAAGTACTAGCTAGTCCATGGCTGCCACAAAAAGAGGCTGAAATTATTAATTTCATATACCACTGCTACATACTAACAATAAGAAAAGTTGAATGCATGTCATTAAAAAGGTAAAGTACAATATTTAACTTGTCGGATGCAGTTGATCATGCGGACGAGTCGTGTTCGTGAGTTTGGTGGGCGGGCGACTGGCGTGCTCTGCTGGATACTGATACTATTCGTGGTACTGAGTCCTGCCACATGTATTGTAGCGTGTGTCATGTCATGTATGTTTATGACACACGCTACAATACATTACTTAAATTGACAGACTTCGTGTCGTGTGGTGAGTGAGCGGCAGAGTAGAATAGAACCACTCCAAGTCTTCCCGTGGATGTCGTAGAAGGCGACGTAGGGAACACAAGCTAGACAAAGCTGATAAACATCAAAGAGACCTCTCCAACCCGTCTGGCTAGCGTGGAGAGAGTAGGCTGAATCCTCTGACTGCTCTGGCTAATATATATATATGTTACGGTAAGAGTAATTAATTGAAAATTATTAATAGTTGCCTATCATTATTAATAATTACCGAAAGTCGAGGTAAAAGTGAGAAATTAATCACACTTGTCGGTGATTATTAATAATGTAACCTAATACCGATAAATGTAATAATTTTTTAAAAACAAACGTGAGCACTCTGCTAATATATGGCTCTGGTAGTACAGAGAGTAGTACTCCAGCAGTGGAGACTTAAAAAGACCTGGAGCTCAATTTTTAAACTGGTAGAATCGATCCGCCACTCTTTGTGACGTCAGCAATCATTTCGTATTCACTCGTTCTTGGCTCTGTGGATGGTGCCAAAATGGAACCCAATGGTACCGATGGGACCTAATGGGATCCAATCGAACCGATGGAACCCAATGAGATACATGGAACCCAGTGGGTTCCAATGTGATTCTATGGTTCCCAATGGGACCCATGGAACCCATGACACTCAACGGGACCAAAGAGACCCATGGAACCCAATGGGACCCATGAGACCCCAATGGGACCCATGGAATCCAATGGGACCCATGGAAACCAATGGGATCTTTGGAAGCTAATGGGACCCTTAGGGACCCATAGGACCCTGGGGTAAATGGTACCGTTTGGACCCATTGTGACCCTCGGGTACTGCCGGAACCCTTTGGCTGATGACCCATTGATTGATGAAATCCATAGGGCAGGTAGGGTCATGTCACCACGCGTAAGCTTAATAACGAGTGGCGGATCGATACTACGCAAAACGCTGGATGACGGTTATTCTTTTTTAGGGAACAGTGCAAGGTTTTTCAGAATCGGTTTAGTAATTTTATAAAATAGAGATGTAAGTATGTTTCAGCTATTAGAAAAAATTGCAAAATACAACATGTTGAATAAAAATGCGAATGATATAATATCTCTATTTTTTTAAACAAGTACAAGTGGGTCCTTGTTTTAAAACAAGTTTAAACATTAACTGAACACAAACAAGTGTTTATTTGTGTGATCTGAGACAAGTACAATTATAAGACTGTGTGTGATATTATAAGAAAATCCCTGCTGGACAACAAAACATGGGGTCTTATTTAATTTTATTACTTTTACCAATGTTTGTAGTTAATTATTAATAATAACTACAAAAAGTAATTAATTTCAATGAATTATTCACATTTCACAAAACACTAGGTTATTATTAATAATGTAAGGAAATTATTAATAATTTTTAATTAATCAAATTTACCGTAACATATATATACTTATAGCATTATAATAAACATTAAAATATTTTTAAATGGAGCAAATAATATATATTTTTTGCGTAATTTTCTTAGTTTTTTCTACAAACATATACCTGTCTAATGGTAATAAACACATGTAGTGGGATTTCCATAATCAAAGATATTTGATTTGAAATTTATACATAAAAAATGCCAACAACTTTTGTCTAAGTTTATTGTATTACTATGCTTCTCGTCCTCACCTAAGCGAGTTTCTTGTTTAAACTTCAGCGTGGTACGTCGGAGCCGCTATTATCACGGCATTTTAGTTTTTATACTAGGTAACTGCTATAATATAGCTTGGCAAAATGTTTATAGTCGGCCGCCTGCCTAACGCCAATACTAGCCTTCCTTCGGCAGATATTGTGACACCTACTACGTCACAGTATAGTAATGGACAGTGTAATACAAAACATCGTAATTTCAGTATATCTGGCCGTATGTTTGATGTTGTGTGTAGTATGTATGTCTGCGCGACATCGCGGGAGTCAACAGTGGGCGGTGCGGTGTATGCTGATGATATTGGTTGTAGTGTTACGTTGGTATACATGCAAGACCTAGCTAATCTGAAAAAGATTATCCGGGTTCAATCACCGGTCAGATCATGATGGAAAACGCATTATGACCGGGGATCAAACCGGAACCACTGATGTCGCAGGCTGGCGTGTTAACTACTGAGCTACGGAGGTCTATTCTTTGGTGTCATACCGTACCACCAAGGCGCAGTGGTAAGCACGCCATCTGCTACCGCGATGGACGGCGATTTCATTTACCGCCGCAGGTTACTACTTTAAAGTACCTATATCTCATTTCTTCTTTGTCTATATCAGTGTACCTAATCGTTGTATAATAATAGGTCTAATATACCTTATCATAAAAATATCATCCAGTTGAGAGAGCATTGGTGCACTGTGAGTACTGTGACACAGGCCTTACCCTTTGACTATACCTTATGCTCTTACCTTATACAGGCACCAGTCTCCAAAATAACTATGTAATATACATCCACTCTTATTGTTATGTAGTATGACTATTTGTATACCTATGTAGATTATATTGGAGAAAATTAACAAATTTTAATTTACCACCGTTTTCTTTCTTTAGTTATAAGTACAAAAGATTTCACACAGTATTAAAGAGGTATAGCAAGTTCTTAGGTGACGAAAGAAACCAAATCGAAAGACTGAGTACCAGTATAAGTAAATATTTACCTATGTCTGTCGGTATAGGTAGGTTACTACACTTTGACCGATACCAATGATAGCTATTTAAATGATCCGTCATATTTTACTGATATACGAATAAATGGAGTTGCGAGCTCAATAGTTGCCCGAAATTGTTATTGATGTGGAATCAACACAAATGTTATATTAATGAATTCGGCCCCCCTCCCCTCCCTCGCCGCGTCGCCCCGCTGTCGCCCGCCGCGAATCAGCTTCCATTTGAATGGGCCGCCTGATTGTTTGGACTATTTTCAATAATCACGATTTGTATGGGTTCCGCACCGCGAGGCAATCGGGGCCCTACTGCGAGGATTATTTTGACGACATTGAGGGTAGAAAAAAAAGAGATATTTATATTTCCCCGATAGGAGTACATTATTCAATAAGAATTGTGTTGAAAAAGACCGTTGAATAACTTAAGTAATAATTTTGGCTGCCAATCTTTTGGGCATGCTGCCCAGGCACTATACGACTTTAAATATGTATTGTTAAAATTATATTAGATACCTACTTATAATGAATACTAGAGGCTATAATTATATTTAGTTAGTATTCTGCCATCGTTATATAAAAGGACACATCTAATATTTTCTAAAAGTTGCATAAACTGAGGTCGACAATGGTAAAATATTGCTTTTACCTAAACTAATATTCTAAAGAGGAAAGATTTGATCGTGTCTGTTTGTTTGTTAATGGATATTGTTGTGCAAATGTCAATAAAACATTTTTAAATATTATTTTTTCTTTTTTAAACGCTTTAAAAAATCTTTTACGTGGACAGGAGAAGCTACAGTATACCTATTAGACGATTATCTGAAGGCACTCTAACAAGTTATTTTTCTTAATAATGTATCAACATCATTTGTCCATTAGATGTGCATAATCAATTAACATGATTAATAGTTCAGGACGTTGTACGGAACCTTCAAGCGCCGCCCCCCACGCAGCGCTCTTGTATTCATTTGAGCTACATGATTTATTTAGCGACCAGCGATGCATGTGAAAAATTGGTAATTTGTGCCTGGACTCGATTGGGACTCACGATAATTGCCGACAAATTTTTATTTGGCAGCAAGTATCCTTTTTTTATATTTCCTGTGTCTCTCGCAATTATGACGAATATGATGACATGTCTAAAGCAAGTCAAATAAACATACAATATTACCTTTCTTATGGCGCAGTTAAGTAAACATTCAAAAATATAATAACGTGCATTATACGAGGTACTACCCAATATACCTTTCATATACTTACTTAGAATATTTTCTTGGTCATAAAAATCAACATGATCGCAAACGCGATTTGTAACATGCAATATTTGACTCGCCTTCGATTTGCAGATGATCACTTTTCCATCAAACATGATAATTTACATACAAATAATAGAAAATCATGAATCATCGATCATATTGTCATATAATTTCGGATAAAGAATACCACATTCAAATTACTTATTGAGAACTACAATGCCGTTAATTGATACACAGTACGAAATAGGCGTCGAGCAAAATAAGACCTTACCTTTTTAGACGAGGGTAAGTACTACAACGGACATGATAACAAGTTGTGCCGCTTTTCGGCAATCACTGGGAACAACATCGCTCAATGCAGATGATTATTGTGACGTAGTACCAAACGGTGTTTTTTCAGGCTGGGCAAACGGCACCGGCTGTGCTACGCTGATGAACACCATATGGCCTGAATTTGCCAAGGAATAGCACATACGCTCTTATACACATGATGTGCGTGTGATCGGATGGCCATTGATAAAATATCTAAATAGATATTGCAAGTATACAAAGCTTGGGGATGGAATGAATCACCAACATGTGATTGCGGATCTGCGCTAGCGTTGCAGGACGTCGAAAATATAACACATGTTCTCTTACTAAGTATGAAGGAAAACCGTCGAACTGATTCAGCCTTGAAAATGACGCTATCCAATGGATTCAGCAATTAAAACTGTCATTAAGATACTAAAATTAATTTGAATGATTGTCATAATTAAAAATATACACTCAGATAAATAATTACCTACACAAAAAAGAGTATATTGCACAACATTGTTAAAAATGACTTAAGAGGAATTATAAATTTATTTTTAAATCAATTAAGACATGGGATCGACCATCTAATGCGTTAACAGTATCATAAATTATTGTGTTATGCTATTTTGTGAAATAAAAAATGCAATTCAAGGTGTTAGTTAAGACTTCAGCCTATTTTTATACCCGTGAAACTAAATGTTACACCAACACGCTGAACATGGCAATCAAAATATTAAGCAAACTATACCCAGTATGGAGTAAATACGTTATTATTTTATTAATATATACCAATATGATGCGAAACGGTTCATGGGCAATTCAAAAACAATGGACATTTTGAATTGGTAGTTTTTTAAGAAATTATGACCCTAATGATCCATAAAGCTTAGATACACATACATTCGCGGTCTATTTCTCTCATCATCCATGTTCGATGGCTGTAATAAATATGATTATGGGCAAGTAAGTCGGAGCCACGTTGAGTTGCTGTCCGCCATTAGTCAGGCGGTCGCTGTATTACTATACATTATTATAAATTACAACATTACGGCGAGCCGCCCGATCAATCAGCCTCGCTCGCCAGTTTACGCTTGTTAACATATTACTTACGGATGTTAATTATTTAGTCCGTGTCCATCCCGTACTTTGTAGTTAAATGATTCTAATCGCATAGAGGTGAATAGAATAAAGTAACTTTATTGAATGTTCACTGTCTGAAAATGTATGCATTTGACGGCGGAACATCTTGTACCTAAAAAACTGTACTGGATTAGCTTTATCGTGACTTGTCGAAGTCGCCTGTGTGTCATGATCGAGTAATACCTATTCTCGTTGGTTATGCTGATGTAAACGTATAGATTATGATAAAATAAAACTTTTCAATTTAGTAGCTGCAAGTATATTTTATCTTATCTTCTTTGGGGCCGATTAGAAGTTGGAAGCACGTCTAACCTTCGGGTTATTTTGTACTTACCCCATACCTTGCTCACCCACACGGTGATTCCCGAAGAAGGACTGCATGAGCTTTAGGATATCACCTGGTGCTTAGTGCCTGTAGTCCTCTCGTTCAGGATACGCCGATCCGAGGAGGTCCAAACGCTTAACAGCCATCGAGTCACTTAGCTGCAAACTAATAGTTGTAACCTTTTATCAAACCCCATTCCTTATTTTCGCGAACTTTGACCATTGAAAACAGATTTTTGTAGCACTGGATTGTTGGGGATATTACATTCTTGATTTTCCCAAATATGTCATTTGACATATATTTTTCTCTACGTTTCGCCAAACAGGCCACCATTCTTCATAAGTTGCCCTTATAATTACACCAACTTGCTGCAGATCGTGTTAATTGGATTGATACGCGTTAGACTAGATGCCGAATAATGGTGACTGTCCACTATCGTTTGATTCCCACGCGAGTGACCAGACTTTTACAAGATAGATAACAGCGAAGGCGTAAATATGCACAACATTGTTGTCAGTGAAGTAGTTGTAATTCTGAGCGACATCTGTAGCCCATTACGTATTCAACGCGGCTGGGAACACTCGCCCGTTTTTTGGGTTCGCCTGCGTCGTCGCCGATCAATTACGGAAAGCGAAAGCGGGCTTAAATAGTCTATTGAAAATAGTCACGCGTCACGCTGTACTCAACAAAAAATACCAGATTAAAAAACCCGGTCGGTAAAAACCTATTTAAAAAACATTTTCATTGTTAAAAGTATTCTTTGGGCGATTTAATTCATGGTCAGACCGCGCGAAGGGAAACGATAAATAGTTGAAAGTTTTACGCAAAGGAGACTATTAATATATTTATATTATGTGTAAAGAACAAAATAAAAAATGGGTTTGAAGCAACTACCCAAAAAGGTATAATCTTTCCGAGAAAATGTGTTGGAATAAGTATTAATGTATGTTTCTTTATTCGACCAAAACTTTTATATGCCTCAATATATTAGTACGTATGTATCGTTAAAATTCTTACACACTTCCGAGTAACACAGGCTATATTTAATTATTTGGTTGTGTTTTTATATTTCTTTAAATCACCCATTTGGAAGATCATTATATGGCCCATCTTATCTTAAAAATAACACTTTCTTGTCTTGTCACCGGAAGCACTCGTGGAAGCCGGTAGTCGCCTCCCAGGAATTTGAAGTCATTCTGATAAAACCTGTCAACTACAGTGGCTATATAGTATCTGTGTGCTGAGACAAAAAAAAGATATGAACTAATAATAATAAAAACCTTTATTTGATCTAAGACACTTACAATGTATAAAACTAAAAGATAGATATTATACTGAATACCTTGAGAAGTTAAACCTTACATGATTTCCCATTAGTTCTCAAAGTAGAGAAAGTAAGAATCATAGTATATACTTGAACAGATAACTAGACACTTTACAAATTGCCCTAATAGCTAAGTATTTTGAAGCTACTGTTGAATTAGAAGTGGACTTAATGAAACTAGAATTATTACTTGGTAATGAACAATAGTCTACCTCTGCCACCCAGACACTAATGGCTGGCGTAGGTATAACTTGGAAGCAACCGCTGCCATCTTCTGCATCAAAGGGGCCTTGCATCTATTTTGTGTCCCCCTCACCCCCCACGTTTGCGTTCAAGTGGCGTATTGTGTCGAAACGTATTATGTGCCCGCGTCAAAGACATGCCTGTCAGTCGTTCGTGACGGAGCGCGTCATTTGCCGAGGAAGCCATTACAATATGCCCTACATCTACCGTCCTATACTCCCTATATCAAGTACAACAAGGGTTATAATGGTCTAAACTGGGTGCATGGGTAGTGTTGCGGCGATTCTCCGCGGGGACCGTGACTCCGCGCTCGAATTGCCAATTAGCGGGCATTAACTAACTACTGGTGTATCGACGACGCGGCGGTAAAAGAAAATTGTCCACGGCCGTACTTTCATAATTTCTAGCCGGGCCGTGGGCGGAGACGTGGTCCTTTTATAGGAAGCCACGGTCTCCACAGCCATAATGAGCTTTGGATTGCTGAGACGGTGGTTGAGGAAACTACCGCTTTACGTTGTATCTCAGCGAGCTGACACGACTCGATAAATCAATTTGTAATCTGCATTTTGATTCAAATTGCCTTGTATCAGCTACAAGGCAGCTACTATAGTATCTATTCTATCAATTGACCGGCACCCACCCATCAATGTCATGTGAACCATGTTTGTATAAGGTATGTTTGTTCATACACAGAATAAGATTATCGCAAAGTAACAACGACTTCATTAGATCTCTCGGCAGTTCGCATGGCAGTGGAATGAAATGAAATTGTAAAATATTATTAAATTTCAAATCATTTTTGGGACATGCTTTTTTTACAAGATTCTGTGAAGTGTTTGCCAAGACAAATCTGAAGAGCCCAAACAAAAAGGGTTAGTGTATCTTCTTTAGTTTAGAAGGGCCTATCGCTACCATCTGACTAGCCGTGTTATCTATGATTTCCCACGAATTCAGTCATCCGTGTGGGTTTTAGTTTGATATTTCTTATTTGGTACAAACCTTCGCAAGCTCATCTAGTTTATATTTGTATGTAAATATAAATCTACACAGAACTAAATAACCCAATTAATAGAACCAAATGTAAGTTAATGGCTATTTAATGTATATATCTGAACATTAACGTTACTTTGTTAAGAGCAATGAAGAACCTTTGTAGCGGCAATAAATAGTGCACTTTAAACCGATGTCTCAATTTGAGTTCCTAATGGCGCGGCATCTGCAGGCTTGCCAAATGACAGACATGCATCATGCTCTGCTCTCGAATGCGTTGCGATTAATCTAATAATTGTTGCTCATTGTTCGTGTATCTACGAGTAGGTACTTACATCAATGTCATACCACACACATCCTCTTCATAATATTATTATAAGTTTTTTTTTGTTTTTAAATGATTCAAAGATATTCAATTAGTATTCAAAAGCTAGACTACTAAGTAGCATTTTAAAAACGAACATTACAGAGAAGAGACGCTGAAAGACACTCTTTTATACGTTATTGTTCATCTACTTGACTGGAGGGCTTTGTATGATATTTTATATTTTCCTGCCTTTTTTGCCTTGTTTTTTTTTCATTTATGTCGATAACACTAAGGGACTGAAGTTAGGTATTGAAGCGACTTAATTAATCGACGATATCCAGCAATGTCAGTCGGGACCACCAATAAACGTACCTTTCGAAGCATGGTTTAATATTTTATTATTATAAAACAATATTAAAAGTTATGTGATACACTATTACATTTATAGTCACATTAATTTTTGAATTTTGACTTCATGTAGATGTACTACCTTGCCATAAAAACGTCGGTGAAGTATCTGCCAACTCTCCGTATCCTTCGCCGATACTGTGTGAAATCCGCAAACGAATTCATTTTCCCTTTTCCTTTCATTCGACCACGTTTGTTTGTTTAGGATATGGTCTCTCAAAAGTCAGCAAAATACTAACCTCAGTCAGTGTCAGGTCTCATGGGCTTGATATTTGAGAAAGCTGAATTTTTTGTGGAACACCGTCAAGGTAGTTGCAATAAGTTGTATTTTTCTGCCATAGATCTAATAATAAACTATGTGGTCTTTACCTACCTCTATATGTATAGGTAGCAAGAAAAATGACTCGTCTTTGACCGACTTCGAAATGCAATTAAAGTGCGTGTAAGTGCATTCATAAGGCATCGTAAGCACATTCCATCGCACCAAGTAAAACAAATCCCACTCGCTCCACTTTCTATTATGATGAGTGTAGTTTTATTTTGAGACTTGGTTGTCTTGTAACAAAAGGCCCTAGATATCAAGAGCCCTGCACTTATGAAGAGTTACTCATTTAAATGAATGTTCCTTTTAACTAATAGTACTGAATGACACATGTGAGACTTTCAAGCGATTAAAAATATACATTCATGTAACTTACGTGATAAATCGTTTGCTATTGTATAATCGCGACCAAATATACTAAGGTTTATAAGAACCAGTAATGAAGCGTAGGATTATTCAAGACACTTCTTCTTTTTAAGTGCGTTAGGTAAAGGTTTTTTAATTTATTAACACTCTTCTTGTTTTCGAGTCGTGATGGCTATATTAGTAAAGGAGAGTAAAGGTTAGTTTTGCAACATAACGACGACGATAGCCCTGTCATTTGTATCTTCGCGATTTTGTTTTAAATTTATTATGCTATCATTAAAGGTAACGTTAGAAAATAGATCAAAGTTACATATAATAAATAAATAAATATACAAATTGAGCTAGCCCCAATAAGTTCTTAAGTAAGACTTGTGTTATGGGTTACTAACTCAACGATACTATATTTTATAACAAATACACATATAGATAAACATCCAAGACCCAGGTCAATGTGAAAAAGATCATTTTTCATCTTGACTTGAACGGGGATCGAACCCAGGACCATCCGTGTCACAGGCCGGTGTGTTGACCTCTGCGCCACGGAGCTTGTCAAAATCAAACAAAATGAGGGCAATACAATAGATCAATATGAAATCCAATCTATTACTCAAGTGAGAAGCCCGCATCTAAGACTTCCGAGTGAGGCCACACAACACAGCTCCTTACAGTTGTGTTCCCATTTGAATGACAATCTAGCATCAGTCATGAGTGTGTGCGCTAGGGCACGAAGGGTCAACAGATGTTTCAATGAAATGACACGAAGCACGACTTCGTTCCATAAGCTCTGACAGTGTATTTAAATGTTGGTGATTTGACTACTAACGTTTATACAATAGTGGCCGCATCTTCAGATTTCCGAGCTGAGCCACATGACACACTCTTTTATATCTTTGTTGTGTTCTCATTTGAATTAAAATCTAGAATCGGACATTAGTGTGGTCGAGTATGGACGAACACCAGATGTTTCATAGAAAAGACACGAGGTGGTAGTAGTAGGTTCAGTCCTAACAGTAATTTCACTATACTAACGTAGATATACAATGATACTTGCATCTTTAGTAGTCTAATGTTGTGTCATTGAAATAATACGAAACACGACATATAAGTTCTGATAGTATGAAAATGTTTTTGATTTTACTTCTATTGAAGATATACAATGACGCCTGCATCAAAAACCTTCTGAGTTCCCATTTGAATGACAATCTAGCATCAGTAGTGATGAGTGTTCGGGCACGAAGGAACACCTCACCAGGTGTTTTATTAAAACGACACGGAGTAAAATTGTTTTCTGGATCCGCAGCGCAGTCGGCTATTCTCAGAATACATAAATCACGCGGTTTTACAAGTTTTTCCATTTGTTGACAGTATTTTACAAGCATTACCTAAGGGAGTTTGAACACTCAATATTCTAATAAGATAGATCTCCAAACTTCGGTCATACAAATTATCGCTATGGTGTTGTTTGTCCATGTTCTAGTCTATTTATGACTTAAATAAGCTTAGGCTGGCCTATAGGCAAAAAATACATTTGAAATTGTGATTCAAGGAGGGGCTCTTTGTCCCTGTGGGCCATACGTATTGTTTGCGCTTACAAAGACAAAGTGAAAAAATATTTAAATTAGGATAACATCACGCCGTTTCTTCAACTTTTCATAAATTCGTTTTTACATGTTAAGCAAACCCAGGCGTGCTGAAAACTTGGATACGTCACGATACGACAAGTGGTACAAAAATGCGATCTTGCGAGTTTTTCATTGCTGCCAAAGGTATATTACGTAGTTGGTCCAGGCACTACTGGCTGTCATCATAAGGCCGTAAGAATGTCAACAGTGTAGGTAGCAGCTTAAAAATCTGAGTGCTGTGTTGACCCACGAAACACTGACAAACATCGCTCTTAAGCTATCAAGTTAATTTATGGGCCATTGTAAACAAAATTTAAAATATTCAGTCCATTGCTAAAGTGCAAATTCTTTTGTTTGCTTTGAATCAGTATCGGTGCAGAAGATTCGTATCCTGCTTTTAAAATGTCTAATGAAATCTCGTCGTTTGGTAACCCTACCACGGAGCTCCTTCGCAGGTCACTCTTCCAAGCCGTCCACTCCTATTGAACTAGTAATTCATGTTTTCTTAATGCGCAAAACATCTGTAGCACGTCCTCACACCTAGGTTAATGTAAAATCAACTATACTATTGCAGAGATAGAGTTGGGAATCAGGTGACGGTGCCTGTAACCACGGGCAACGTTCGATGGAAGACGTGCCTCTGGGACCGGCGCGCGCACGCTTGACATCTGATACATAGTAACACAAGGCGAGCGGCCGACACGAATATAGTCCACCGGAATAAAATGTAAGTTTTAGCTGGGATGAGATGAGAGAGCTCTCGGGTCGGCAGATGGCTCGTCCACTGCTTGTAGTAGCGGATAAAATCTCGTTTCATAATACGATAATTACGTGAGTCCGATATGAAATATCTGCAGGCTTATTTGCTAACTTTTGACAGCTACGGTGTACATCATTTTTATGGCAACTTCAATATTCGTTACGGCTTCGGTATGAATGACTATTTTTATTAAAAATATGAAAACGTAATGGATGCTAAAGTGACAATATAATCGTTGTACATCGAGTTAGCAAATCGGCCTGCTGGTAACCTTTACTTGATGGTAAACAATCTTTCAAAAAGATCCTTATCATAATTTTATAAGTACAATGAGAAAGTGACATTATTTGTGTTTGTTACGCTTTCGGGCCTTATTTATTCAACAGTTGTCCATAAAATGTTGCATTCTTGTTTTTTTGTACCTGGAAAGGACATAGGATTAGATCCTGGTTTAATGCTCTTTAATAAGACCCAAGCAAGGCCTCAGGCCAATTCATCCTAATTCGATTCTGCTTTACTTGTGTTGGTCTTTACTCACAAAGATTTCTATGTGCACATATTGTTACGTTGTGCTGTGTACTTGAACTTGTATATCCCTGAATTTCAACTCATCTGGAAATCCATCTAAAAATCTAAATTGTCATATTTAATTTACTACATATAAAGCATGATAATTGTTATTCTCAAGTTATACTTAAATGCATTTTTGTTACAGGGTGCCATCACGACGCTAAGTCATGACTTCGCGGTTATTCTCGCTGATGCGGCTTCGCCTAATCTCCTGCACTGATGGCTTTCATTCTGCGGTTCTCTCCGCGCGATCCGCAAATTGTTTCATTTTTACTGTCCAGCTGCCATCATTCTGGCATCGTATAAATAGTTTCTGAATTACACAGATTGCACAAAGTCAATAAAATAGATGTTACAAATAGCAAAATTATAAAGAATGCTAAACACGCTCCGCCATCCGCAAATCGCTCGTTCTTACCGCCGTTATTCGCTCGCGCCGTGTTCGCGGTCTTCAGTGCAATAAGCAAAAAGATGTTTTTTGTACAGTATATTGACTATATATACATACTTTGAAGTACGTAAAGAAAACTACGGTCAATGAAGAGGCACAAAATCACAGACTGCCATTCAGAAGAGGCACAAAATTCAGACAGAGTCGTCAACAGTTCGCGGTTTGTTGAGCTGATGTGGCCTCATCTAATGTCTTGGACGTGATGGCAGCTTCGCCTTGGTTTTTAGCACACCAGCCGTAAGTCGCTTCGTTTTTAGCGCCAGGCATTATTGGCTCGCGTCGTCCAGAAACTGTTAAAACACTTTCTGGATTACATCCGTCTAAAGTCAATGAAATACGACACAAAATCATAAACTACAAAACCGTTTGAAAACGTCGACAATTCACGGTGATTTGCGCTGACGCCGCGTCATCATTCTCCTGCAGATGACTGCAATTCCGCGGTTTTCGCCGCGCCATCCGCAAATCGCTCGTTGTTACCGCCATCATTCGCTCGCGTCGTGTTCGCGGTCTTCAGTGTCATTTGCAAAAAATATGTTTTGTACACCTTTAGCCATGTTTCACGTAAATAAATCATTTTAATTCATTTACAGGCAGTGGGGCAGAATACAGATTTTACAGCAAATTTTATAGAAGATAGCAAAGGAGCCCAATGAAACAGAATAAAAAATATTTGTTTAAAGTAAATTTAACTTGCCTGGAATCTCTACTTACTATAAAATGTGCAAAGTGGAAGTGAGCATAAAGAACACACATATACACTGCTTTCTGAGTTCTCACAAATCAAATTACTTGATTAATAATATAGGGGTTAAAATGTTGAAATAATTCTAAGGTCTCAATTCTAAGAAAATTAATTTTCTTAGTGAGTTCTCTTATATTTCTTGCGAATCGATATCACCTTTCAAAAGATTCCGAAAAACATGCTCTGAGAAGATACTGGGATCTGATTGCAAGATTTTCTTTACAATTTTATTTGCGTAAGTATCGTACATTTGGAGCTCGATGTTTCAAACTGTTATGAATATAAATGTCGAATATAGATCCGTTACTTGAATTGACAGCTCATTTTATTATTGTAATCTTAATCATAGAGCACTTAGCTCCACAATCTAGAAATACATGCGCCCACAAAGGGATTTGCTATTATCACGTCAATATTAAGGTCGTGTGCGTGGACATGTGCCCAGCTGTGGGCGGACGCGGCGGACGGGCCGCGTCACCAGACATGCCAATATCTACTTGTAAACAGGGCAATTAGCGTAACTGTACTCAATCATATCATGCGCAGTACGGAATGTGAAAGCATTAGTATCTGGAATATGTGCTTCCACAAAAGGGTGTAGTTATTATTGCGTGAGTTTGCTCGTGTGCGTGAACATGTGCCCAGCAGTGGGCGGATGCCAGGCTGACGGCTGCGTCATTAGACATATCTTTTTGTACTAGTAAACAACAGCACGCTGTCAATATGGGTTGGAATGTGAAAAAGTTTACTACGGTATTTAGATCTTTACATTGTAGTTTAATAGTTTTTATAGGGTAATGAAAGTATTTGCTATGTCAGTACATATGTCTCCACTGCAGGAACAAGACCCTCTATGTACTGCCAGTCAAAATACACATAAAAATCTAATGCGTTTGCATATGTATTGCCAGTCATAATTAGCCAGAGCAGTCAGAGGATTTGGCCTACACTCTCCGCGCTAGCCAGACGGGTTGGAGAGGTCTCATTGATGTTTATGAGCTTTGTGTAGCGTGTTTTCTAAGTCACCTTCTACGATATTCACGGGAAGACTTGGAGTGGTCCTATTCTACACTGCTGGGATCCACACGGCGAAGTAGAAAGTAGTGGTGTTTAAATTATTATATGTAAATTTCTTACGAGCGACTGGTTGCCTGACAGCAATTATTTTTTTCGTCCATTAGTCGCCTCATACGACATTACGTGCGACATACTAGGAAGTATACCTAACCACCATGTTATATCATTTCGAAAAAACTTTTGTCCATTGATAGTAGGTAATATTGCATATTATGGTTATTGTTATCGATTGTTATTACTTACTTAGTTTGAGAGAGCGCTTCCCCGAAAATGTTTGATGTTACAGTACATCTGCTGAGGATCGTGTGTGCGTGGTTCAAGAGCACTTGAGATGTACTTTGTTGGCGTGTGGGCCGCGTTCAAGACTACTGGGGCTTACTATAAAAACTAACACAACGGTTTACGTAAGTATATTATAAAAACTACGAAAAAGTAAACGAGTATAATAAATAATAATAATAAATACTTATATACGGACATATCATCAGATTGAGCTAGCCCCAGTAACTATTTAGTAATCTGTGCCCAAAGTAAGTTCATAAATAAATAAGACTTGTGTTATGGGATACAAATTCAACGACACTAAATTTTATAACAAATACATATATAGATAAACATCCAAGACGCAGGTCAATCTGAAAATGATCGTTTTTTTATCTTGACCTGACAGGTCACAGCCCGGCGTGTTGACCGCTGCGCCACGGAGCTCGTTCTTTTAGTAGCTTTTATATTGGCTACAAGAGACATCGCAGGTGCGTAAGTACCTTTACATCATGGTCCTCTTTCACAAATCGTGGTTTTAGTAATAACTATAATGAGTTTATGTAAATCCGACATGTACTTGACCGGGTTAATTTTTTTAAGTATACATATTTTGTAGTTTTAATTAACTCTGCAGACTCGAACACTACTCAGAATTTTAATGTGTTTTTATAGCAAGTGTCATTTTCCATAACCTACAGTTTCAGGTTGTTTGATATGGCTTGCTGCTCTTTTTTTAAGATTGATACTCGAACATAAAAAATATATTTTAGTAAGCTTGAGTATGTTTTTCGTTAAACGGTTCCTTCAGTCAGTAGTACGCCCCCAACCCAAACGAAGTATAGTAAAACATTACTCCAGCTTTGTTGTATCTGAGTTTGTGTGGGCCCGGTACGTGAGTACGTGGGCTGTTTTGTGTTCCACAACATATTCTTTGTTTCCCCCTTATTATTTACCGACTTCTGAGAAGGTAAAGTTGGGTCAACATTCTTTATATAAAGTACGGAGACATAGGTAACGTATGTAGCATGACCTCCAAATTTTCTGTATTTAAAAATAATCTTTGCACTTTCTTTATATTTATTCTTTTAATAAGCAGTTCGTGGCAAAAACGATTTACTTGCTGTACGGTCACCAGTAGTAAGTACTATGTAAATATATCGCCTTTAAGTCCTATGTGATCGTGGCAAGGGCTTAAATGGTATATAATGCCCGTGACTATACATACATACTATCACGCCTCTTTCCCATGGAGGTAGGCAGAGACCAAGGATAGCCACTTGCTACGATCCTTACAAAACTCTTTCGCTTCATCTACATCCATCACTCTTTTCATACATGACTATACATGAATTAAATTATATATTTTACAATATATTGTATTCACCTTGACCTGACCGGTGATCGAACTCGGGACCATCAGCATGTCGCAGGCAGGCGTGTTGACTGCTGCGCCACGAAGCTCGTCAAATTTACATTTCACTTACAGATAAACTTGAAAATCTAATGTGTGCACATTGTTAGTGTGAGCATTCAAAATATAAAGTTACACATACATGCAACTTCCGAAGTTGCAAGTACGCTAAAGAACAAAATATCTAAAAAAAATACGTTATACGCTCGTTCACTAAGTAATAAATATCTAATACAGTATTGGAACAGATTAAAATAACCTAAACTAACCTAAACTTTTTTACGGGTAAGTATTGTAATATGTCTTATAATCATGCTTGTTTGTTTGTGAGAAAAGAACAACATAAAATATAACAGCTGCTTTTTTTCCTACGCAGACCGTAAAAGCCGATCCAGGGATTGGGTGAAAATCTAATTTGATTTTTTTGATTTGATTTTGACTCTATTCCACATTTACGCCCATAACGATGCTAAGGCTCTATCTAACCCGCAAGGGATAAAGACGTGTTAGTATGATGCTGCTAATATGAATATGCCTACGAAAACGTAAGACAAAGCTAGATCATATATATTTTATCAAATGCAGTCAATTCTATTGCAGCTGTATATTTTTTATTGCATGAGTGAACTGCACGAGTGTTACCAGTTCGTGCCACGGCGTGGAGTGCGCCATTCGCCACTGATTGCTCGCGACCGCGGCGGTTCGGCACAATTAAAATTTGACGATTACCGAGAGCTGCTGTTTTAATGAAATTGCGCAATTCTTTCCGCTTTCCTTCTTCGGGTTTAATAAACAATCAATTTCCTTCGTGGAATAATGATTTTTAGTTTTAGGGTTCCTTAATCCTGATAGGTTTAGTCGTTTGTCTCGTGGATATAGGCAATTGCAAAATAATATCACATATTATTTATATCTGCGGTCGCTAGGGAATAAAAACCTTTAGGGCAATGCCGAGTGGTTTCCGGGAGAGTAGAATAGGGCCACTCCAAGTCTTCCCGTAGATGTCGTAGAAAGCGACTTAGGAAACACAAGCTAAAGCACTTATTACACTATCCAGTTTTTAGGAATCCTAATTAGGAACGTATTAGGAACCTAAATCGGAAGCTAGTGATCACACTACACTAAATCGGTTCCTAAATCGTGCAGTGTTGCCAGTCGGGTCATGTCAGAAATTACCTGAAATAAAAAAAAAATTAATCCTTTTTATAAAAAATAACCTATCATATTTTTTTACTGGAAAGGTATTATAAGTTGATAGAATAGAATATTAGTTGTATAATGAGCTCCGTGGCGCAGCGGTCAATACGCCGGCCTGTGACACGAATGATCCCGGGTTCGATCCCCGGTCAGGTCAAGATGAAAAATGATAATTTTCAGATTGACCTGGGTCTTATTAGTATCTATTATAAAATATAGTATCGTTGAGTTAGTATCCCATAACACAAGTTTTACTAAAGAATAAAAAGCTGCAATACGATGATTGTAATCGTCAATATCATGCTTAAGTGTTAGTAGGTGATAAATATATTTGATATAAATGAACAGTACTTTAATTTCTTTTTTGAAAATTTGTTGGGAAAATGTGGGAAATTACGATTTTATTTGCCCCAAATTTGGGGATTTTCAGTTAGGCTTTTGGGTAATCCAGACTTTTGATGTCGGCAACGCTGGCGGGAGGGCAAATTGGCGTCCTAAATCATAGCGATGCGATTACACTGTCCTAAATCGTATACAATTTAGGAAATAGAGCGATCGGGACGTCCTAATCATCCTAAATCGGATCCGATCTACCCTAGCTGCGATTACATCTTCCGATTTCCTAATTAGGATTCCTAAAAATTGGATAGTGTAATAAGTGCTAAGACAAATCCTCTGACTGCTCTGGCTAATAAAAGGCTCTGGTAGTACAGAGAGGGTCGTGCTCCTGCAGTGGAGACTAAAAAAAACCTTATGATGATGAATCCTTTTGACCTTAAATCACAAACTTTGGTATGAAACGAGGTCTTATAGTACAAGTTAAGAACCGGAAAACAAACAAATAAAACAACAACAAGTAATAATAGCAATATCATGTTCAGCTACAAATGTTTATACCTATTCTAGTGAGTGCAGTACAAAGTCAATAAAATAATCGACTTTACGCGTTTAACACACGTGTTTGTTTGTGTAGTTTAGTCTCACGAACACGCCAGTGATTTATTTACGAGTTGAAGTCAACAACATTTTCTTATTGATGAATAAGAAGGTTTTAATGATGATTGATGACAGTTATATTGGAAACAGCGTAATAATTATCCGTGCCGGTATTAGTAGAGGACCTACAAGTTTTTAGTTTGCCTATTGATTCAGTGATTGATTCAACAATGGGTGTGCAAAATTTTAGTTCAAGTAGTTCAAACAAGATTTCATTACACATATCAATACTAATGTAATAAAGAGGAATATTTCATTGTTTAGATTGAATAGGCTCCGAAACTAATTGACCTATTTACAAAATTCTTTCAACTATAAAAACCTAATTTACCTGCGGGTGACATATAGGTTAATAATTTACGCGGACGAAGTCACAGGAAAATTGGTAGCATAAACCTTGTGAGTAATTAGTTATGCTTATATAAGGGTTTTCTGGCTGATACAATATGTTTTTTGTATTCCTTTTGGTTCACCCAAGTTCATCATTTAGTTTGTAGTAGTAGTTTATAAGGTCTAACTAAAATTGTGAGTTGACGTCGCTTGGAGAAAATGCGCTGTGCAGTTTGTTGCCGCTTCTTCTGCACTCCGCTTTGGAAGCGGCCTAAACTTAGCCATAAGTAATTATTGACGTCAACAAACAAATTTTGTTGTAAAAATTGTAAACACAAATATGATAATTAATAAGTGTTCAAAGAAACTTAACTTTAAAGAAAGAATATTAAATAAACGATTGAATCTTGTATTCTTGTTGCTTCAAGGTGGAAAAAGTAGGCGAACCAACAGGAAAGACTCGTTCTTATTCATACTAGGTAGTTATCGGCACAAAAACATCGAAGACACTCAATAAGCCGTGCTTCACAGCGATCGACATTTCACACATTTATTTGTCACTGCGTTGTGTAATTATGGGGCCCATGCAACAATCATGGGATCGCGAAGGAAAAACTGATTATGACGAGATCCCAGGCCGAGGCGGGTGAAAGAGTTAGCAACCATTGATAATGAAAATGTCGACTGTGTGTGGCTGAATAACACCCCTCTTTTTGTGTTGCATCGAAAATCAAATAAATTATTTGTCAAATAATGCCAAAGACAATAAATTACTAACGTAAAGACTTCATACAAAAATATTGGACAATAATAAGGTTCGCCGCATAGTTAGGCGATGGCGCTGTATCGTATCATTTATTGCATTGCATTACATATGATTTGTACACAAATATTTTACATATTTTGACAAAATACATAATGTACCTTGTCGGGCATTGCAATGCAATGGGACGAGAGAGTAGAGTTGTTTATTACTTACTTGTCTCTAAATGGCGTTACCCTATAAACTTGCTTAAACTGCGATATAATATATGCCAAAAATACAGTAGCGTAATACATAAGTTTCTTGGCTACAAAGCTTATTGAGGTATCCCATGACCAAAAAGTTGGAAGCTACCTAGCTCAGCGTTGCAGTATTGCCATTCAATTTGGAGACTGTGTGATTTACAAATATATAATTTTGATGTAGTTTGTTTAAGATATGTTTATAGTTACAGATAAAATGTAATAAGTATAAATGTAGTTACAGTTGATGCTAGTAATTTACTTTATTATCGTAATTCTGTGTATCCTACGTTTAACAACGCGTCATATATCACAATTATGTTCATCCTACGATTGAACAATTCCCCTATATTTCACGACCGCCTATAATAATACGCCTCGTGGCTGCCAATAAGGTGAGGGAAATGATTCAATACTTTGCGCAATTATAATTAATAGTCATAAAACAAACATAGTGTGGAAGTAAGGCTTATCTGTCCTGTGTTTAATAATAGTTTATTATATTATAAAGCTTTATAGACCGTGTGAGTAAAAGCCAATCAATATGTTTAAACATCTCCTTGTTATAAAAAGATGGACATACTCTTTAATGGATACGGAACCTAACGGATACAAAAGAAATAACAATAGAATTACGTCTACAGACGGGTGCGTCTCAAAAAGTCTTCAAATTAAAGTTGCGCGGCGGAAAAGCATTCTGAAACGATGACATAACGATTAATTCCTTGATTAACAGCCAATGCCTAGTCAAAATGTGTGCGTTGTGATTTGCGAGAAGCGTTATTTCCGTCCTCTCAATGTTTTGCATGCAATTGTAAACATTTCAACTTGCAAAGCAGTGCATTTACCAAGGCTATTGTTAGTTTGCGGCTTATTTTTCACTCTTTACGGATTTCTGCGTGTGAGTTCCTTCTAAACATACTCGTACATAACATTCTAGCCTTAGGTATTTCCGTCTTTTCAGCGTTTCCCTAGCATTCGTAAGCATTTCATTTTGTATTGCAAGGCAGTGCGTTTACTCGAGCCATTGACCAATCGAACATCATAAGGCACTGTTTATGGATAACTATGTGTGCGTTATCCAAAATACTGTCTACAGCAACCTTATTTCTGTCCTCTCAGTATTTTGCCAGCAATAAACAAAACAAACATTGGTAAACATTTAAATATGCAAAGCAATGCGTTCACCGGAGGTATTTTCCATACGCGGCTCATTATACATACTTTACAGATCAAAATGTGACTCGTTTTCTGAAACCCAGGCAATACAGGTGTAAATGCTTCATTTCCATACTCTCAAGGTGTTCCTCTAGTAATAAGTAAGGCCTCAATAGAGGCCTTATTTCCGTCCTCTCAGTGTTTTGCAGGCAATCATAAACATTTCACTTTGAATTGCGGTCCGTATACCGAAGGTATTGTCCATTCGAAGCACTCTTTAGAGATCACTATATGTGCGTTACTCCGAAATACACTCCATAGAGGTAGGTGTAAAAGCCTTACCTCTATTCTCCCAGCAATCGTAAACATTTCATTTTGCAACGTTTACAGGCGCTATACGTATTGTCCATTCGTGGCTCATTATGCACTCATTACGGCCACTGATACCATATTTACACGAATGCTGGTGCCGTTACGCCATTACCAATACGGTTACAGTCGGCTTAACTTTAAAATAGTTTTATACAGGTTTCGATTCCCTTGCGCGAAATTTGCACACTTGGGTCCATAAACGGCCTTATCTTTTGTAAGAGTGCGTTGTTATTTTTACAACTCCAAGAGATAACAGATTTGCATACTTACCTTCCTTAAAAATTAAGTGATAGTGCCAAATGTGGGTACTAGAAAATTATGAGGAGTTGTTGTACAAAGCCGACGCTAAACAGTCAAATGAGGAAGAAAAAGACATGTCTCTATGAATAATCAGGATAGCTTCCTAAGGAACTTATTAAAGCATGCAAACATGTCGCAACACAAGCTCAGGCACATATCGACATTTAATAAATATGCTTCTAATGTTACTTGAATTTTTCTTCGTTCGGAATTCAAACTTCTTCCAAGTCTAAATTTTGTACCTACCTACTTACGTTGTCCAAGCGCGCGAGCAACTACTTCCCTGCACTGAAGAGCTGGCACTTGTGACGTCCTATGCATCTGTTCCACAGACTTTCTAGGTCCATGTCTGCCCCACACGTTTCTGATAAATTAGGTTTAGACGGGCAGACAGACAACGTGATCCTTAACCTTTTTTTTTTCCTTTATTGATGTTTGACGCCTAGAAACATGCATATGTCGCATATGCAAAAGCAAATGGAAATAAAAGACATTCCTCCTGCCCCCATGGGCCTGCGGCTGCGGCAGCTGTCGACCGCAGCAGGCAGCGGGCGCTTTCCGCCCACGACACACGTTCCTTATCTCCAGTTATATACGAAGGTACTTTACATACGTTCCTGTGGGTTAGTTCCGCAACCCAATGCCTCAGTCCTCTATATACAGCGTGTAAATTGAACATCGACATACCCTTATAGGGGTGACTCAGACCGTTAATGTGAACAACTTATCCTATAAGACCAATTCTAGAAACTCGAAAAAAAATCCCATTCTGATTGCCCGGCCGACTGAACTCTTTTGTTATGAAAATATCGATATTTTTTAAGTTCCAGCATTGATCCCATATTAAAAGTTGTTCATATGAAGGGATATATTTAAAAGGGATATTCGTTCGTTCTTCGTATGTGTAAGTGGCCAACACTGGTGTCAGATTTTTCAAGCTGCCTTAAGGCATCTGACATAGCTTAACGACTGCCATCAACGATGGCAGCCGGGACCAACGGCTTAACGTGCCTTCCGAAGCACGGAGGAGCTCGAGATATTTTTATGCCACTTGCGGTCACCCATCCAAGTAGCGACTGCACCAGGGGTTGCTTAACATACGTAAGCGCCCATAGAGCTCACACCCACTGGACCATCGGGCTCCTCATTCAAGGGGATATTAAGTGATAAGCATTGTGTTGATGTTAGTTTGTGTCAGAATATTTCATAGTTGCCAAAAGGCACCTAACACAACTTACTGTTTTGTAATGATCAACTGTAGAGTTATGAGTACCCGGCGAAACGTGAGTAAGTCGGCCAATAAGTAATAACTCTCGTCCGTCAATAACATCAACACCGATACAATGCACGAGGAGGGAACAATCGCATGGAACAATCGCGGCGATTGTGCGCCCGCGCATTGTGGCCTGGGAATGTCGCAACTTACGGCTAACGCTGATTAAAACCAAAGCACATCTCGTCATTTACGTATCGGTCATAAACAAGACCAAAAGAAAAGATTTTTCCTCTCTGATAAAAAAACTTCTTTATATAAAATTATACACCAATAATTTGCACCCAAAATCTACGTTGTAGGAGTAGTTGTCAAGTAACTTAACACCTTCGATCACGGCTGTTCAGGGTCTTATTCCAACTACTTCAACCAAGTGCTGGATTAACACAGTAGCAAGGGAATCAATTTACTACAGGCTCTGCCAAAAAAGAGGCCCCGCACTAAAAGGGTTGCATTCTATATTGCTAAATCAAACAACTAGAAGGTGATGGAATAACTAGTCGGTGGACGTATATTTTCAATTTGGACACTATCCATCCACCATCCCCATCATAACACTCTGGCCCCTTCGGTAAATTCGCGGCGTGCCCCGTACTTGCTTAATCCAGTACTGCTTAACCATAGCTAAAAACATAGGCAATTATTATTTTAACCGACCATCCGTTTGGTGGCTAGCATGCCACATACAGACTACCAAGTGAGACAAAACATCCCTCGTTTATATTTTAAACAGCAAGTGATACAGCGATTAGCAACATAGTAAGAGAAAGGCTGACATACAACCTGTACCAACTCACACGTACTTAAAGCCATTCTGTTCTCAGTGAATGTGCTGGCGATGAATGTAAAAGGAAAGGATCGGGTAACGTATGTATTTCCAACGCGTCCGTAATAGGAGCCACGGCGGACCGTTAGAATAGCATGCTCCGTCAAGAATAACATGCAGATACTATTCAAATTGTGCATACAGTGTTATTGGAGGACTTCAACTGCAAGAGTAAACAATTGTTTACGATGCAATACACGGAGCGGTAAAAAACTGGTTTGAAAAGTTGACATTGGTAATTTCCGAACTCTTGGTGGTCGACTCATGCAGCTTAGCCGGTGGCTCGGGCACAGGCGAAATCAAAAAATATTCCAACAAATATACTTAGGTGTTTATTGTGAAAATAAAAGCAGACAGAGACTAGTTTTTGCAGACGAAATGAAGTGGTTTGCCAATGTCTTTGCCATTTCACACAATTCAAGCTACTACAATCCACAATTGTGTAGATTTCTTCGTATTCTCTTTTTTTCTCAAACAGGACCTGAGTGATGGTCGATGAAAATGACCACATTCATTCATCATTAAAATTTTAATTGTCTAATCATTTTCGTCCTATTCATCTTTGAACATTGCAAATTTTAATATATATTATCGTGCACAGCCGATAACTTGCTAATCTGGGTATTTCTATAGCGTCGGAACAGTAAATCATTATACATACTCAATATAGACTTCATGTGTATGCGTATCTATTCTTCAGTTGATGAAGAGCTCAACCCGCCGACCGCAGACAATAAACTAGGCTAATAACTTTGCCAAGCCATGCGGGCTGCCTGCTTGTTCGCTACATTGTGATAATGTTGTGTTGAAGAGCTCGATGGCCCAGCGGGCGTACGCATTTAACGCGTACTAATCAACCCCTGCCATGATACAGTACGATTGATCACAAGTAGTGTACGATATCAAGAACTTCTTCGTAAGGCACCGTTAACCCGTTGTTGGTGCCGACTGTCATCACAGTCGACAAGCCAAGTCAGATGCCACTGGCATAAAGAATGCATTACTGGTGAGGTTTACATCAACGAAACTAGCGACACCCGTATTTTATTCTTGTGCTCCATAATAAGATCAAATTAGAAAAAATCTACGACAATACTCGGTAGTAAATTACTTGCAGTAGGTATTTGTAGTATAATTTTTCATTAATATCATCATTTTAAATTAAGACAACTACTCATTACCGCCAAAAGCGGCCACTTTTGGCGGTTATTTACTACCGAAGTACTGTCGTAGATTTTATCAGTTTGATCTTATTTAGATGAAATACAAAGAAACAATATGAGGGGTTGCGCCAGTTACCTGGTCTAAGCGCCTTTGGGTGTGGGTCTGAATGCATAAATATTATTACGATTGCTTACTCCTCAAGAACTGATTTTTTTTGAAAAAAAAATATATTTTGACCGAAATATTTTATGTCAATTATTATTTGTCAATCAAAATTATGCACACACTTCCCGAACTCGTCGTCGATAAGATAAAGTGCCACGTCATCATTCCTTACGACGTAGTCAGGGTCAGAAAGCGGAGTAACTCCCATCCGGCCCGGTGAACCTGCCCCGGTGACGGGACGGTTGGGAAGAATTGATTCATCGATATCAGTATTTCGGTCCCGGCGAAGAACGGGGTTGATGGCACGAATGATTCTCAACCGCCCTGGTGACGGGACGGTTGGGAAAAAAATGTTTCATCGACCCCGGTAGATCGGCCCCGTCGACCAACGGGGTAGATGGCACAGATTCAGTATCAACTATCCCGGTGTGTTTTGAAAGAGGAGGATAGCACAGAGTGAGTAGCTAATACCCCAGTAATGTGTAGTAGGAAAAGTTGAATAATAATAATGTTTGTAAGGTACATCCGTATCAGGTCTTTTTTTATTCTCCACAATCAGTTTTTATTTTTGGTACAAAAACATTATATTATATGCAAAAATCGATTTAGTTATCAACCTGTCAAATGCATAAGTAATAAGTTTCGATTGTCTATAAAACATTATTTTTGGTCTATACTAGTTATACATTTAAAATAACAAATATATGTTCATGAACACGATTTAAGTTTACTTCGATTCATTATAATCACAGATAAGTTTCACTAAACGCTAATCGTTAATTTTAACCCTATAAATTTTTTCTTTGATTTATATAATGCTTATGTACCAAAAATAAAAATTGATTGTACCTTACTTAGAAACACTTTTTTATTCAATTCTTCCTACTTCACATTACTGGGGCATTAGCTACTCACTCTGTACTGTCCGCCTCGTTCAAAACACACCGGGACAGTTGATACTGAATCTGTGCCATTTACCCTGTTGGTCGACGGGGCCGATCTACCGGGGTCGATGAAACATTTTTTCCCAACCGTCCCGTCACCGGGGCAGACTCACCGGGCCGAATGGAAGTTACTCAGAAAGCGCAAGGGAAATAATAATTAGAATTTTACTACTAATCTTATAGTAGATTTGGCATATTATGTATTATTTTATCCCAGGCTGCATTGTGTGTAGCTACCTCAACGTATAATGTATTACATTGTTCAGAGCACAGCATGGCCGCTCAACGACCTTTTGCGGTAGCTCGCCTGAAAGCGGACACCGCCGCGACACATATGTATGTCCAGTACACACCCGTTCTAGAGGAAATCCTACAATATTGCCCGTTTAGGAATGCTTACTCCTTAATGTATAATACGGAATGGGAATGGTAGGGAGAAGAAAGACATCACGGCTTTTTGTAAAAAGGTATTGTGATTTTAGATACTCAACAACGACAAAGTTCACTTTCTATATATCAATTCTCTAAAGGTATAAGAAGTGATACAAATTATTTTATGTATACTTATAGATAAATAATGTATTTTTTTTTCATATCCGGTTCGATCATATTTACTTAGAAGATAAACTGCCTTCGTGGTGTAGTGCGTTTGGCTCTCACTCATTGCGGATGTTGCGGTTCGATTCTCGGCGGGAACAACAACATTGCGTTGTTGTTGTAATTGGTAAAGACATTGCAAGCTGGTCACCTAACTGTTTGATGAGAAAGATGCTTCGGAGGTTATCCCGTTGAACCCGGTCGCTGCCTATGACCGTGGTCGTTATATTATAATATCAGGGTAACACCAAGGTTCAACGGGTCATTCTTTGATCCAAGAACCCATACGACATGATGACAAGTTAGAATATGATGCACGCTAATCTTGTGAACAATCGAACGATTATGTTTTAATTACTTCGGCGTATAGGAAACTTCATGTTATTTTAGCTATAGGGTTGTACAGTACACGAAAACCTTCTGTATGATAATTTGTTTCATATAAATTCTTTGTTATGTTTCATTAATCTAAGTGTTACCTATACATTTGTACCCTAGGCCGAGGCTAACAAAATTGAATAAATAAACGATTGATTATGTGATGATGCCAATATAGAATATAGAGGGAAGTTTCTAAGACCTCAATAAAACCAGGCAAGATCTTGAAGTAGGCGTCTTCAGGTGTTGTTCATTTTTAAACTTTCGCGTGTTTTTGAACACATAATTTTTACCGGCTTGTCTCGCTGCGACCACTATGGATGTAACTCCATAGAAACGTCAGCGGAAATAAATAAGTAAAAGGTTCGTGCTAAGTCCTGTTAATATTCATAAAGTCTTCAGCTGTTATGACAAATCTTGAGTGAACCTTACTCTGCTGTTATGATTTTTATACTCTCTAGACACCGTAATGATTAAAAACAGGCCAATTTTTCAAAGCTTGTGTGCGTGACAGTTTTGTGTCATCACACGTGTCCTGTCAATTTATGCCCTCAAATTCCGTCAAATTGGTAGCTGTTAGTGTGCGCAACCGACTATAGGTTGGACACTAGTTTTTTCCACGCTTTTAAGCTAATAGAGTCTATTTAGGGTTTATATAATCTAAGCTCTGCTGACGCTATGCGTATCCAGTGATGTAAAATGCGCGTCTGTCACTGTCGCCCTCTTCGATCTGACAGCCGGCCGGCCGGCACAGGTTTGCAACGCCTAAACTAATATTATATTTTTATTTACATAAATTATTATAGGTTTACAGTTCACTGTATACTCTTTTAATTGAACCTTTTTTAAGGCCTAGACAGTATCGTATAAGGTTAAGCCAACATAGACCAGCTGTCGGCGTGTAGTTGCGAGATCCGGCTGTAACTCAGTAATATGGCCGGGCTGCTCGTGGGAATGCGGTTTATGTGGAGCTGTAATCGAGATTACTAAGCTGAGGCGAGACGTCATGTGCTGTTGGAAATCTCACAGATTACAGAGATATCAACGCTTTAAATCGTCAGAACTCGGAAGGGATTATTTATTGCCCGTGAGCCAGGAAATCAGGTTTTCCAACATTAACGTTTTCTTGCTAAATGTAGCTTTTGGTAGTGTAGCTTTTATAAATGGTAAAAACGATTTTATCTGTATTCGTAAGGTTATGTCTTTTCATTTATTTAAAACCAAAAATGCACACTCAGGTTTCCTTGCCACGAAATTATGTCAGGTGTTACCTGAAAAATTTGTATGATCCCGGGGCCCGAGTATAATTGCAAAGTGCGGCACTGGATAATGCGCCCCATTGAGACATGGGGCCTCCTCGCCACATTCGCAGAGAGCAGAGTCCTGCTAGTTCCATTTGTTATGAAAGTAATTACAGCGTCCGTAGCCTGTCCTCAGTGTGTTCAAACGACACCAGTGTTTGCGTGTCAGGTAAAATACATCTGGTTCATTGACAGTACTATACGGCTACTTGCCACCGCTGGGGCTAGTGTTGTAGAAAGTACAACGTGATTTTGGAAACATAAGATTTCATTTTAATATTTTAGTATGAAGTCGGTTTCCCGACAACTTACAAAACGGGATCGTCTTACAGTGGCGGCGTTTTTCCATTTACTTCCAAAGAGGTGCGACCCACTGCCTAAAATCTGTCTTTATGGATATAGAACACACGTCAATTGAGTTTGAATTTGTGGTGAGGGCCACATAGAAATTCAAACTTAATTTATTTTTAATCATCTTTACCCCTGCTCCAATATTTGTCTACGATCTCTATTAACAAGGAAAAGCATAAGGTAGTCTGGTACTAGTAATTGTCTCTTCTTTGTAGGACCAGAAGGTGACAAATCGAGTTTATTTTGGGCTGTACCGCCCAGGCTGCCACGCTGCCATCAACTGCCATGCTGCCATAGTGCACAAGTCCATTTATTTTAATTGCGTCGCCTCCCACGGCGCGGCGTCGGAGATATTTGAAATTGAAATATAGTTTTTGTCAAGAAATTTTTAATGTTACAGCATTTTTCAAAAGAAACTTCAATTTCATCAAGTAATAGTAATGAACTATCTGTAAAGTCGTCTTCGAGAAATCGGGGAACACACATTAAAAAAAGATTGAGAACTTACTCCTTTTTTTAAAGTCGATTAAAATAAAATAATAGATGACATAGTTCTTTACTTGCGCGGATCGTAGCCTTTATGCGCATAAGTAATGTATCAAATTGACGACTCAATAATGGAAATGTCAACTGTATTAAAAAGTCCACGATATCAGTTTGTCCACTGTACGTCATGTCCACTTTATTAAAATGCCTGCATTTGAACCAAGGTGTACTTTGACCTAGGCCCAGTCTTTGAGATGTTCCTTAGTAAGTGAATGTCAATATCACAATAATGTTTTACATAATCATGAATTAGGGACGTGACCCTTGGCAACACAAAGAAACAATGTTTATTGTTCAACAAAATCCGAGAATATTTAATTTCCGAGGATTTTGTATTTCCTTTTAGAGTATACTAGCTGATGCCCGCAACTTCGTTTGCGTGGACTTTATGACTACGGCGTATTACTAAACATACATAAGAAAATACTTGTAGCAATGTTATAAAATTGTATGGTATTGCATTGGCTGTTGCTAAATACTGGAGGGATAAAATTTAGGATTCTTTTAGACTTTTTGAGCCACCGTCACGATAAGAAAAAGACTATATAGCTAGCTCCAAGTGAGCTTGCGCTACTTCACCCTCAACCTATCGCACATCTCCAAAGGACCTTCGGGTTGTTGTCATGTTTTGCCGTATGGGCTAAAAACTACGTTGCCAAAAGGGGGACCGCTGGGCGATCACCAGTAATATGAGCTAATCGTACGCTACGCACTCTATCCCAGTGGAGAGTGTGACTTTGTAAAATTGTCGATATAAAATTTGACATGGTAGTGTATCAGATGTTCTAAATCTTCGATTGTTTTACATCAACAAAAAAAATCAGGCTGAACAACTTTTGCTACAGCGTCATTTTTATATTTCCTATAGTTTACCTGGACCATATGGTTCTGCGTTAGGTGTTCCAAATCTTTAAATTAAATACCTCAACAAAAAATGCTCATCAGGTTAAATAACTTTTGCTAAGGCTTTTGCTTTATTTCTACCCTATATATTGCCCCGGCTTAATAACTATATAGCAAAAAAAGTTTCATAAACGTGATCATTCATACAGACAGACAGAATTTTTTTTGCTTTCTTTTACTCTTTTTAAGTGTCCCTCTATCCATTTCAGTCGAAAATACTAAATGTACAGACAAAATGTTTTTACTGTTTTATTATATGTATAGATAATACAAACTTAATTATTAAATTAAAGAAAAGCAAAAATAATCCATTGAAATTATTAAAGAACATACAATACAAATAAAAACTACGAGTCAAAAATGCCTCCACTCCACGAAGTGTACCCGGCCTAAAAATACCTATTACGTTAGCCGCGTTTCCTCTTTGAATAGCTTTAGGTATTCTTCGAATCAGGTACCACCCGGAGCGGTGATCATATCTTCGGGCTCTTAACTGGTCCCCTTATCCCCCCGCCTAAGATTTTCTTTTCGTCTTCAAGGGCCAGCCGTTTCAAAAGCGACTGGTACAAATGAAAAAGAAACAAAATTTATTGATAAAACTAAATAATTTTACAGCCCGCGTAATCGCAGCTGCCTCCGAAGTACTTACACAATTGCTGAGGTAGGACGCCGCATACGCACTCACGCAGTTTGCATCACAAAACTTGCATCTTTGTTCATTTAAAGCCAGTGATCGATGAAAATGACCATGCACCAATCAGCACGTATTTGAAACTTCAGGGTTTGTATTCGAAACATTGCAATTAAGTCGAGAGTCTTCTTGACCACTTCACATCATCTCATACACTTTTTCTAAACTTGGGCTAGTATTGGATATTCGTGAACTCGATTTGAGATCTCATCTCATAAAAGTAATGACACTCTATGATGTGTCACTAAGTATAGAGTTGCGTTTAAACTTTCATAAATTGCGGTGACATACCACACCACAAGTGCCAGTCACCATGAGCACTCATTCTAAATTAGGAGCATTGGCCTAGTTCGTGGGCCCGCGGCAGGGTTTCCAACCTTCTGTGATAGTCCGAGAAAAATAGCATCATCAAAAATAACTCAACGTTCCAAATAAAATTGTATGTCTTTGGTCGCAGGTAGACTAAGTTGACATTTGTCTAGTATTCTTATAAAATGCTAGACAAATGTCAACTTACCTGCGACCACAAACACTGTAAAGTGCTCGAAACGTTAGGTGTATAAATAATGTAATAAACGGGATAAAAATCGTATTAAATTAATTTATTTAAATGTGTAACAATCGCAAAAACATTAGAAATAGTAAATTTTTGCACTGAGCAGAAAGTAAGTTATTGCTGCACGAGTGTTTATTTGGAGCCCGAGCGCCAGCGAGGGCTCTAAAAAGCACGAGTGCAATTTAACTTACTTAATGCGAGGTGCATAATCTACTTTTCTTTCAACTACTGCAATAAAAGTAGTTGAAAAATAAAACTGAAGACAAATTACAATAGTTAAAAATTTGTTGTTCACATTCCCGCTTTTTTTCTTTATGGCCAGTATTTTTTTTTAGGCAAGGCAATACACAATTACACACGTCCCTTTGTTAACTCCATACGGCCGTTAGGTTGGCCAACCTTCTTTATGACAGGTGACAACTATTGTCCACGATTTAAAAAAAACTAAACAGTGCAGTAAAGGATTTCCATACATTTTTGCTGCACTAGAGCAGCAAAAATCCTTTACTGCACTGTTAAGTTTTTTTTTTACTTCTAGTGCAGCAAAGTTCCGCTTTGTGCTGGATATGTAGTGCAGTTATGATAGAATTGCAGCGTAGTTGTAAGAAAACGTAATTGTATGTCTGTTTTTTTTCCTTTTTCCAATTGCAAAACTATCGTTTGCCCGCAGCTCGGTTCGCGTGAATGTGGATGCCTCGAGAACAACCCTTTTTCCGTGATGAAAGGTAACCTTAACCTTCTCCTCAAACTACCTCCAAACCAAATTATATCTAAATCTGCACAGTGGTTGAAGCACGAGAGATAGATTAGATCATGTATACATTATGACCAACTGTACATAAACGTAAATGTTAAGTAAAACATGTCTGATTGAAAAGAATCAAGTTGATATACCAACGCCGGATTGACTTTGTTACGATATTAACATGATTCCTAGTTGTGTTTTCTGAATTGTCACTTTATTTCTATTTCAGTCTCTTATGTCTTCTGAAGTTGTCAACCCTGGCTTGTGGGCCGTGGACCACTGGCTCGTGATGAATGGAGGGGCGGGACTATCGCGGGCTATCGCCATTCCTGATAACCTTATCTCTAGTTTGTCTCATTCTCTTAATTAGAGCGTTGTTGACATTTCTGTGACATATTTGGGATGCAACGTGTTCCGTAGGGTCACTCAGGCCACGACAACATCGCGCGGTGGAGCGATTGTAGTGATAATTGTCCCTTAACCAACGTGATATATTTATCCCTTGAGATACTAAGTTAAGGATTTCATAATTTGAGTCTAAAGTCAGAGTACCTACCAGCAATAGGTGAATATCCTGCCCGCTCCGGGTAATTTAATTCAAATATATCCAAAAACCTAGTCAGTATCGCAAATTTAGAATCAAATATTAAAAACTACATTTTAATTTATCCACCCCACTGCTACCTATCAGTTAATTACTAAGTTTAAAAAAATATAAGTACATCTTTCAAAGGTGATATTTCAAAATCTTTGGTGCAAAGGAGAGATAGAATGACACACACATTGAGATACCCCTCATTTTGATCGTGGGTGAAAACTGCTAGACTCGCCTTTCGTTGCTCCCAACTAACACGCCTGTTGTTCTGTTTGTTTATTCTGTGTGCACGTCTAAAGTAAATTAACTTTATGGTGTTTTTCCATGAACACTGTCTAGTTTAAGTCAACATCTGCAAAAATGTGTAAAAAACTGAATTCATAGCTGACTTTGTACAGGCAGTATTATAAAAATATGATTTTACTGCCACCAGCTGCACGGCACTTGGGACGTAAACATTACATACGATAAGCAAAGACCGTATATGTAATAATATGTATGCTTACAGCGATGGCTGGTTTATGTAGTAACTTGTATGTCGTCTGGGTTATGGTTATATTTCTCGAACCCAGTGTGGTTCCGAATAATTCGTGTCCTATTTGTTCTTACAATAGATTGTATTATAGGTTTTGTTTGAACATTGTCACCACTAGCATATTCAAAAAATATATCCCAGGAGAACTATTTTTGGTGTGATCGCCACGGCCACGGTGCCAGTGAAGCTGGTAGTGATTGTGATGATATCTTTTGATTCCCACAATGCACTTCCTACGTTTACTCGACAATGCTGCGTCAATCACTGATGCGCGCCGCAGGAAGGCGAGTCATAAAGATTTGAGCGACAATTGCTCCCATCCATTTATCCTCAACCATCATCAGTAATGTAAAATTTGGTGCGATTGCCAATAAAATAATTTTTGTCATCAACATCAGTGAAATATCACGGTGAACTTGGCAATGTAAATTCATCATCTTGGTAATGAGATTCCCATGTACGAGTATCATTATATGTGACACCGACTTACACCAACCGACTCTGTCATTCTGCTATAACTGAAAACAGGAAGGCGATGTCATAATGATTAAGTGACAATTGCTCCCGACCTGTGACCTGGACAATGTGAAACCAGCAAACCATCATCCGTCGTGTAAAATTTGGAGAGGTTGGCATTAAAAGTAACATGTTCTTTTATCAACATCAGTTAAATATCACGGTGATCTTGGGAATGTACAACCCATCATCTCGCAAATGATATTCCCAAGTACGATAATCATTCTATGTGACAACAGTACCGACTCACATCAACGACTCTGTCACTGATACGCACTGCTACAACTGGAAATCCTACGTGATAGTCCCAGTTCTGCAGTGCATCGGCGATGTTTGCAAAATATAGAGTCTGGTATTATGCAAAGATTATTAGCAATAAAGCGACATCTCTGATTTTCATTACTGAAAACGTTTGTAGATGAATATACGTGCGGTACTCCATTGTTTTGTGAGAAAGGTTATCCTGAAAAGTCACACACTGTAATTTTATTTGTTTTAATTATTTATAATTCCATAGTCCACATACTAACTTAGGTTTAATTAAAGTGAAACTAACAAAATATGGATGTACATACGTCTGAAATAAATGATAATTATTACTACAACAGGAAGGCGATGTCATAAAGATACATTTGACCGCCAATTGCCCCCGCCGGAGCCGTGACCAGGACAATGCGTGCCGGCGCTGCGGGTCCTCGTGTGAACGGTTTTTGGTGAAAACATGGCATTTTCTGCTATGCTGATGTGGGAGAAAAAGAAAAACATAGAATATACCAGCTGCTTTTCTTCCAGCGCAGACCGTTACAGCTGGTCAAAGAATTGGGCGAATATATAAGGAATCACAATAACAAAACAAACCCATCACTACATATTTTGATTTTGCTTTCCACCTTGTCGCGCAATATGCTAAACGTGGTCTTTGGATTTTATGACCTTGGGCTCTGTCTACCCCGCAATATCAACTCTTGACCAAATCATAGTTGCAAAGATATTTGCTGATAGGCAGAAGACATCTTCGGAGTCTATTTATTGCAAACAAACAAGCAATCAAATTTTTGATAAATCATTATGAAAAAAACTTTCCGACACTGAAATATCGAATCTCAATAGAAATAAAAAAAAGTTTTAATAGGTAATTTGAGTTCACATTTACTTAAATCGTAGGGGCCTCCTTCTAAGAAAGAAGTGGTCGTGCCAAAATATGATAAAGCACCAATCTTATGGGAAAACATCAGTACCTAGGTAGCGATTTTTATTTCTAGGAGTGAGATTGTTTTAATACTTTTCGTCTTTAAGTGTGTGTTGGCGATAAGTGATAAAAGTCAAGATAATTTATTATAAAGCCTCCGATAAACGTGTAGAGTAAACGTTAGAGTGCTAACAGATGCTAATAACTTAACCAGTATAAACAGCATTGGTAGAGAGTAGTACTTACTTGAAATTGGTAGAGTACAGTGACTAGAAACGTGGATCTACTCTACTCTGCCACTTATCTTCCCCAACACTGCGTTCACTCTATCAATATTTGGTTACTCGTACCCATAAAGTATGATTACTTGTAACAAAATTGTAATTGACGTCGTAGCCATCTATTTGTTACAAAACTTGGTAGGTTTTAACTTATCTACTTTACTAAAACTGGTAAAATACTTCAAATTGTTAGAGTAGTAGGCTAGTGTACTGTACTTACTTTACTCGTGTACTTAGAGGCTTAACTACCATTTCGTTGCATAATTTGAGAGCGACGTATCAACAGCATTTCCTCCACGCATCTAAACAAACACGCACAACAAAAAATGTTGATTAAGTATAAAACAGTTTCAACACGACTGTTTGTTTTGGCAGCAAGTAGGTTATTCGTTACTGCACACTTGACAGCGGAAAGTGGCACGCTGGTAAATATTAGACGTTTGTAGGCAGTTCTTTTGTCACGCACGCTCTATCAAAGGGAATGACAAATGGGAGCGTTCAGATAGGCCGCCCCCGCGCCGCCCCGCCCGCTGCCGCTCCCGTGCCAAATTCCGTAGACAACGTTATTGTTTGAATATTTCATGTTTTTACAACAAAGAGATTCCAATAAGTCATTTAAATGTCTTTGCTTGCAATAAGAGCTCTCATCTAAATTACAAATAAAATATTGCTTTTCAAAAACGAATATCTGTAATTACAAAAGAAATGTTTACGGTGGATATGTCTGATTAGAAGTTACGTATGTGTTTAATTTGAGAAAGAGAAATGTTGTTTAAAAGTAAGTATATTGAAACTCTCCTAGTGTCAGGTGCTCCGGACTGTCAGGACTTAAAAATATTCATGCATGTGACGTTACCAGTATCTGGAATTGGATTGGAACCTAACTAATTGGAAAAACCATTACGTCGCTACTTACTTGTTCCAAAGACACCTATGCATTGACACCAGACAAAAACTATGACCGGTTAAAAACTGAAGTCAATAGAAGACGGAATCATGTATAGCAACCAACTGCACAGTTTTTGTTGTCCTAGCCTTCCTACACACATTTAGCAACATGACTGGCGAGAGTTTGCTAAAATACGTAATGCAAAGATTGTAACAACTAGTACCAGGAAAAATTATTGTCTATTGGAGTAATTTTTTGGAGTCCGTCATTTCGTAGGGCGAGCTAAAGATAGACATGTCTCATACACTTATAGTATATGTATGATTAATATCTAATTATAATCATTGGTTCACCCAACCTTATAGATATGACGGATTCCAAAAGAAGCGTATTAAGGTATTTTTACGAGTTGATTTTCAGAAAGATGTTGTCATTCATTCGCATACTTCCGGCTGACATTGCAGAAATGCCTAGGATGTGCAGCCATCGCGGCATCAGGAAGCCTCGCCGCTTTTTGTGCGGATCTTCGCCCAGCATTCCTCGATAGCGATCTATCCACAGATCAAA
Organism: Rhodophaea formosa; assembly: GCA_963082605.1. Lineage (NCBI taxonomy): Eukaryota > Metazoa > Arthropoda > Insecta > Lepidoptera > Pyralidae > Rhodophaea > Rhodophaea formosa. The sequence goes on from OY720221.1 coordinate 315,983, forward strand.
GATTTTTAATGGAACTCGCGACTAGCTTCAAGACATTTTCTTGTTCTGTGGAGCTATCCGATATGTGCAGCGCTTCGACATTGATGTCTACTTGCCCACCTTGTTCGTGTAGTTTCTAGCTGAAGTTGTCGTAAGGATAGCAAAAAGGCGTTTTTAAATAGGTTACAGTTTATACTTCCGTGGCACAGCTCGCATTAATATAACAATCGAAATTGTAAATAGAACTGGGTTTCTGAATTTCTTGTAATTGTTTATGGGATTGAAAATTTGTGTCATTCTCATTAGGTAGGGATATAGCTAAAGAATAATAAAAGAAAGGATTCTAACAATTCTCATACGTCTAAATTAGATTTTGAGTGCTCTAACGAAACTCAGATATCTACCTGAAACTTGATCATGGACAGCATTTTTTGATAGGTCCTGTAAAAAAAAATCCAAAAGCTTGTTATCATTATTAACATAGATATACAACGTTTAAAGGACATATCTATACTAATATAATAGAGAGGAACGATTTGATTGTTTGTATGCATTGAATAGGCTCCGAAACTAATATACCAATTTTCAAAATTCTTTTACCTATTATGTAAGGTAAAGAAGTCGCTGAAATTTGATATTGCGTAATAAGTCGTATTCTGGGCACTATTGGATCTAAAACGTGATTATACCTTCTAAAATAATCTAGTATAGCTTTGGTTCCATTTATAACGCATAAGTCATTTAAACATTTAAAATTTACAGATTTGTCTAATTACATTCTATGATGTTGTCATGACGTAGTTATATTTATTGATACAATCACTGACCACGTGTTCTTGCAACTCGATGACTGTCATTTCATCAGAACTGTATCATTATGTAAACAGCCCGCTTTCTGATGAAACTACACAGCACTGAGAATGCAGTACATAATTATTATAATTTAATGAAGGCGCGTTTTCTGCGAAAACTGTCTGAGCTCAAGATGACACTGTCGAGAGGTCAAAGAGAAAATATTGCTAAATTATTGTGCCTACTTATATATGTAAAGTAGTTTGACTGTTATATAGTAATAGATTTATTGCAAGGGACTAACATAAAAATTATAAGGTGAGATAGTAATTTTTTTGAAACCAGCGAGGAGGAGAGTCTAGAATAGATCTTAGGTAGGATAAATGCTCGGAACCCTTGTCTACTCAGGAGCAGGCAAGGGATTCAGAGTACGTTCGCCTCTAGTAATCAGTAGATTGCAATATAGGTACATCTAACATGGTCGGTACTTTTTGATGAGGGTGTTATTTTGAATCCAGAGTGGAACGAAGGAGTAGTGAATAGGATCCCAAGCGTAGCGAGAGATTTAAAAATCTCTTGATTGGAGCGAGAGATTCAAAATAATGTTGCCCGTAATAAAAGTATTATGTCACACCGGGATTGCCACATTCTGCTTTTCATCTCTGTCTTTGGGAAAAAGAACACTTACCTCCTATAACATTAAATAACTAAAAAAAACATACACAATAAAAAAATAATTAATAGTTAATCAAAGAAATGCTAATAGTTTTTCTGGCAATTTAAATCATTTTTAAGTCGGTAATTAAAATGTAGGTTTTCTATTTTTTTTTTCTTTCATGAAGCATTAGCACCTTCAGTACGCGAATGAAACAAGCATGCATTATAATCTTAACATACCTAGTCCCGTGTTCTTTCTAATTATTTTTCTGTTTAATGAATGTAAGTGGCCAGTGAAAATATGATTCGTACTTACTTTATTTTTAACGGAAAATTTCCGATAATATTTGTAAAATTTTAAAATCATTCCTTCGTATTGATATTTGAATTCGGGTTAAGGATTCCATTGTTTACAGTCGGTTTCAAAATTCTTTGAAAGTTTAACTAACAATCCCCGGTGTTACTATTTTACCTTGAAACTCAAAACACAACACAGACCTATCTGTGTTTGGTCGTGTTTGTTGTTTTACTGTTTCTCGTGAACATGTAACATCGCAACCATGTGTTGTGGAATATTCAAACGGATAATGTGACTACAGCCGCTGCATTTAAATAAAAAAACATGCCCATTGTTTGACAAAAGAAAGTAAAAATCATATGATATTTCAACAAGGAGAAAACGAATTTACTTAAAATTTTATGTAAGTATTTTTCCCGTCTATGCTTACAGTAACAAAATGTTTTTAATTTTTAGCATATTTCTACGATATTTATAATAACTTGCACACAAAGGGTTTGTTTGATGGGTACTGCGGACTGTGCATGAAGTAGCTGATGAGATTTACCTATTTTGTTGTATAAAATAAATATATACGGATAAATAAATAAATATATACGGACAAATCACACAGATTGAGCTAGCCCCAAAGTAAGTTCTTATGAAAGACTTGTGTTATGGGATACTAACTCAACGATAGAATATTTTATAACAAATACATATATAGATAAACATCCAAGACCCAGGTCAATCTGAAAAAGATCGTTTTCCATCTTGACCTGACCGGGAATCGAACCCGGGACCATCCGTGTCGCAGGCAGGCGTGATGACCGCTGCGCCACGGAGCTCGACAATCAACATTCTTTGAGTGAGTTCACAAGGATATTATTAATCATTTGTAATAGATTATAATAACTATCCCATTAGCTACCTACAAAATGTTGTGAAGATAGCTTTTAGTTGTAAACAAATAACGACTTGCCAAGGTATACGCATTAATTTCATGAGGCACGATTCAGGTGATTCGTGCATACTAATATACAAACTCCCTTTCACATTGTAACAAGATAGAAGGTACTTTATTATTGTATTGTATTGTATCTTTATTGTGTCATTTGGTTTTACATTAGATCTATAGCTATGAAACAGTCCTCAAATGAGCCCTGCAAGGTCATTGCAAGCTATTTCACTTTTGGATTGTGGAAAACATTGAAATTTTCGTCGGAACATGAGCAACCGATAATATTTTGGGAGATGTGTTCAGTATACATAGTGGAATACTTTGCATGCGCAATTTTAACCCAACAGAGAAATTTGATACTGTATACAGCGTGTAACATGACTCTCAACATTCTTTTTAAGGGGTGACTCCGACCGGCAAAATGTAAAACATTCCATATGGGACCAATGCTAAATTTCAACATTTTCATACAAAATTCCTGTGATTGAAATTGTAGTAGAAAGTAAAAAAAATCGAGGTCCCAGCATTGATCCCATAGGAAGGGTCATTTGTTTTAACGATCTAAGTCACCCCTTTATTTCGAGGGTCATGTTACACGTTGTATATTCTTCCCAATCCACATAACAAACGGAGATAAGTCGTCCGGAGTATCGCTCTAGCATCACGATAACCCTGCGACCTCCTTGTCTCTCGTGCGGGCGCGCCGTTGGCGGGACAAGGAGCGCCGATCAAAGGATTAAGGTCTGAGCTAAACGAGGCACGCAGGTCGGTATTCCGAGCTATTAGGCACGCAACTCATTCCCAGATGTGCTGGGGAGGCGAAGTGCCGGCAAAAAACGTTGTGGTGCAGGGCTGTGCACAAGGGAGATTTTTTTGCAATGTTGAGGTTCTTTTTGCAAAAAATTCAGGAACATTACTTTTCTCCGGGATGAAAGGTATGTCTATGCCTATGTCCTTCTTCGTACTCCAGACAACGTGTATGCAAAATTTAATGATGATAGGTTTATTAGGTAGGGCGTAACATACAAACAAATTCACCTTCGCTTCATATTAAGTTGGGATGGGATTTTATATTTCTAAAATGTTAAAATAAGTTGAGCGGTTCGTTTTAAGGGATTATTTTACATTGCAAACTTTAAAAGTGATTATAAACCCGTAATGAATTATTTGGATGAAATTACGAAAATTTGATTGCGTGTTGCGTGTTTGATCGCGTAATAGATAAACAGACAATAATTTACGCCGAAAAAGTTGCGGGCAAGATAGATATGAAAAATTGAGAAATATGATGAATGCCGAAGTGCCAGCCCTAGTTTAGGTTCGCCATTCAGCGCGGGCTGCCTTTGAAGACTATCCGAAACTTTTGAAAGGCGGACGAGTATTCAAGATACTTTATTTCTTATCAGACTCCCCTCACCCATGTGCGAATACTCTCGTAGTCCTTTCAAAGGAAATGTGTCAAAATCACATTAGAGACGCGCTCAATACCGGGGAACAGATATTCTGAATCTAAACTGATATTATTAATGCGAAACTGTCGGTCTGACTATGTATATTCTTTACGATTCAACCACTGAACTGATTTAAGTAGATGAAATTTAGTAAGAACGTAGATTTAGACCCGGTAAAGGACGTGGGGTTGGGTGGGACTAAGATTTCCGGAAAAAGTTACTATCCTTACCGAATACTCAAAGGAATCTTAGATGCATCTCAATAAAAATCGTTCTCAAATCTCGTTCTGTCACTGTCTATATAACCTCGCAAGACGAAGACAGTCTGAGATCGGCGAAAGGTAAGATTAATTTGAAAATTCAGGGGTAAGAGATTGAAGTAGGTATTTTGATAAATACGGTACGGCGACTTAAATAGGTAAAACATTGCTTTGACAAAAAATGATAACGAAGTTCAAGTAAAATTTTAAATATTCAATTCTTCTTTTTCCGCACCTTATCCCACTTAATGTGGGGTCGAGACAACATGAAAGCTTCTTCCATTTTACTCTATCTCGAGCCATCTCCTTCGTTACCTCTTTTTCCCCATATCCTCCTTCACACACTCCATCCATCTTTTCTTTGGCCTGCCTCTATTTTAGTTTCCAGTAACTTTCATATTCAGTACTTTAAATGTAAATATTCAATTAAAATTTTCTATTCGAAAGGCATCTTTTTTATTCCAAAGTCCTTTAGTTCGTATTTTTATGGTAAGATGGAAATACGAACTAAATGGCACCACAGAGCAAGGAATTGTAATGTAGCTCGCGCATTATCATTACCTCGCTCTGTGATGATCCAAACTGGATATGAATTGATGAATGACTGAATGAAAACCTCTCCCCTTAAAATTTGTGTTGCCATTTCTTTAAATAGATTTCTTAAAGTTTAATCCGACATTCAACCTTTGCTTGTGCCAGTAATTGTTTATTCAATTTGTATTGAAACAATTTTATAGGTAGGTCTGCTCGCTACAACTAAAATAAACACAAACTGAAAAGGGGCGGAAAGAAAAGCAACGGCATGAAGATTTAAAATGCAGACATATTTTATTATTGTTGTGCTCCGTAAACAAATAAAGCCGCAGTATTTCATGTTTACACGCCGAAAGTTTGAGCAAACTGCACGTGTTTTGTTGTTCCCAACAACATGGCCGGTCTGCACGCTATTGTGGTGCGATGGTTGTGTTGCTAGCATTTTCAAAACTAATAGCCATTTGCAAACATCCTTCTCAAGAAGAGAAAACACTAAGGGAACGATTGAAGAAAATATAAAGTGTAGGAATAATTAACAAGACTTATTCGTAGTAAACACGTAACGTGTCTTTACCAGCAATTAATTTTTAAAATCGAAAATCAAATTTTTCCTACCTACCTAGGTATATTCTAAGGACCTACTGTATGTTGCATTCATTTCATCAGATTTTATTTGGCATCAGGTTTAGGCTCAGTGCGCATAATTTAAACATATCACCTATGATAATGCTGAAAGCTGAAAGTGATGAGTAAAGTTTATAGTTAGTTCAAAAAAATATACCTAAAAGAACTACCTTTACCAATAATGCACCCAAAGGTCATAATTTCAACACGCATAAAGTCTATGTTTGTTTTAGGAACTAAGGCGTTTTTAATTATTTTTAAGATTAATATTAAAATGCCTGAGAAAAATTACACGTGTCAACTCGAACTCCAAATCCTACCCTAACCCTTCTAACCCTCATTGTGGCCGGAAATCTTCGTTAAGTTATTATTCTTGTAGTCTCAAAACATTCGCTATTTAGAACATTTTACAGTTTCTAATATACTTTCAACCTTAGACTATATACTTCCAACAAATTTCGCTACATGTTCCACAAATGGAGTTTTAACCGACACGACCACACGGAGGGTAATGTAGCAGGAAGCGACATCAGCGCTGTGTGGAAACAAAGAAGTAGCACTCGTCCTTCATGCTAATGTGGTACTAATGTTCTGCGGTCGGGACCAAATGACGGCTATTTGTTGGAGCCATTTGCTAACTGGTAAAAAATAACGACATCCACGGATTTACCTTTACAAGTATTTTGTCTACTTATTTTTTTATCTGTATACATACATTAATGGATCTAATGATACTATGAAAGAAAAAAAAATGTTTGATAGGTATTAAAATAAAACTATTTTGATAGAATCTGTGTTCTAAGAAACCTGTATTAAATAAACATTTTGAACTTGAACTTATAGAAATACTAGCTGTTACCCGCGGCTGCGCCCGCGTGATATATGTCCTTCCCAGAACCCTAACCTTTGTGTATGCAAAATTTCATGATGATCGGTTCAGTAGATGCGGCGTGAAAGCGTAACAAATAAACAAACAAACTCACTTTCGCATTTATAATATTAGTTAGGATTAGGATGCCGTGTGGTTCTCAGCAGAGTAGAATAGGACCACTCCAAGTCTTTCCATGGATGTCGTAGAAGGCAACTTAGGGAACTCCAGCTAAACAAAGCCTATAAACATCAAAGTGACCTCTCCAACCCGTCTGGCCAGCGTGGAGAGTGTAGGCCGAATTCTCTGACTGCTCTGGCTAATATGTGGCTCTGGTTGTACAGAGAGGGTCGTGCTCCTGCAGTGGAGACTGAAAAGACCTGATGATGATGATAATGAAGTTAGGATTAGGATAGGATTTGTACGCATAATGAAGAATTCTAGCGAATTAATACCTATTGCATTGTTCAAGCTTCGTAAAGAAAACTTGACCTGAAAGAAGCATATTAAACAAGAACCAAGCAAGTTAAGCCAACGTGACAACTCTGCAGCACCGTCAGCTAACTATCATAATCATTTCGTGTAGGTTATACGGTCAGTGGACCAGGCACACCCTGGTGTCAGAGTTTTTCAGAACCGCCTCTCGGCCTCTGACGTGGTTCCTTTAACGACTACCAAATTGCAGCCGGGACCAACTATGACCGCCTACTACTTATATCGCAGGCCAATATTCTTGTATGATGTTGGCAGTTTATATGATAGGATTACATTGTCTTTGATAGCATGTTGTCTTTGCATTTACATGCATGAGTCGCGCATAACCGCAACACAGCACGGCAGCTGGTGCGATGCGGGTCGCAGGAAGCCGCACTTGCCGCTTCCGCGCCGTCCGGCCCGTCGGCTCGCCGGATGCAGTCGCTCACAACACCCATTGCTACGTGAGAATCGATTCCTACTCATTATTCTACAGTGAATAGGACCCATTTTATTGATATTAAACAGTATCCTTCCTACTAATCTAAACTAAAAATTACAGGTATGAAACGTATGTTATGTTATAAGTTATGGAATGAACTCCCTGCCATGGCTTTTCCAAGAGACTACAGCATGGAGTTCTTCAAAAAGGGCTTGAATAGATTTCTTCAGGGTCGGCAACGAGCGAGTGATACCCTTGGTGTTGCAGGCGTCCATAAAATTTCTCTTTCACAATTGACAACATATACTTTACCGGAAGTCGTACTTTTTATATAATTATGTAATCGAAAGTCAAAACCTCACTAATTTCCAGTCCAAGTTCCTTTTTACAGAAGAAACTTTTGTTTTTGAATAAAAATATTATTGATAAAATTTGTGAAACCTAATATACGTATGTTTATGTATCATCCGAGCGTCCGTGTTGTTTGCTCGACGTACCGAACATCCTGGCCAACTGTGGAGTGGCTCAGTTCAGTGGTCAGGGTCTCGGCGGCTCTTCAAACGATCGCCGCATTACAGAGCGTGCTCTGTCTGTCTATCATCACGTAATTCTAGGTCCATGCACACACATGCAACCACTCTTCGTCGGACATTCATAAGTTCTTTCCAACTGTACTATTCGTTTGGAACATTCAGCAAATTGCGGAAAAAATTGGCTAAAAATAAAGCATCAGCTGATCAAACTTTAATGGGAAGTGTTTTTATCGTTACGTATACTTACTGTCATAACTACCCTAAAGGGAATTATTCTCAAAATCGTGGTGTGAGAAAGGGCGAAAGCGCTTTCTCACACCACGTTGTTAATCTTTTCTTTTTGGAACCTAAATATACGTTTCTAGTATATTTATATTACAAAAAGAAAAGATTTTTTGTGTCATTTCTACCCTTTAAAGTCGCTACCTTGCAAACATTGAAAACAAATAGATCGTATAATTTTGCTGAAATAAAAAAATGACCCTATAAAGTTGAATCAAGATAAAATTGGGAGTTGGCATAAACCAGGCTCAGTCAAATGGATAGATGGAAAAAGGCTCCGATAAGTGTAAAAAATATCTCCATAAGGTTTGTAGATTGTTCGTCTATGGTACGGTCGAGCTCAAAGACATTATCCCTTTTAGGGCTGGCACGATTTTCGTGACTTACTTGTTAGCAAAAAAGTGTTAAAAACAGATAAGATAGTTTTACCCGCTCCTAAGATACTTGTAGTAAACTTAAAAAGTAAATACTATTTATAATGGACTTCAATAAAAAGTGTTGTGTATATTGTTATGAAGTTAAAATTGTCGGAATTAAATGGATTTATTTATGTAATGTACGTACATTAGTTTGTCTATATTAGATTCGAAACATATTTGCCTAATTTCATAGGCATAGAATTTTTAGTAAAAATATTATATAGTTTCTTTAAAAAAACTATATATTGACTATTGAATATGTTTGTCCGTGCATATCTAAGAATCTAGAGTAACTTGGGTAGAGAGCATAGACCATCTATTTTGGTTATGTATTTTTGAGATAGACAGTATGTATCAGTTTATAGGAAAATGAAATGTATTTTTTAATGACTACTTCTTTCCTTTGTAAAACCTTTGATAGCTTGATAGTTTTTTTTTATTAATAAATCTCCAAATAACAATATTCAGAAGTTGACATTCTTCGAAATAGAAATCAAAAGTCTAAGTAATTTTCTCTAAATGCTGCCAGCATTCTCGTTCGAATGCTTTCAAAAGTGTACCGTTTAGCGACTTTAACTTCACTGTATTTGCAATTCCCAAGTAGAACACAAACGCTCACGTTAGCTGTTAGCTTGAATACTTAACACAAACTTCCAACTCGGGAATCGAACCTTACAAAGCGAAATGGATCGTCAATGCTCTGAACAAGTATTCTCATATAGGTCAGTAACCTGAAATGAGGCGTGAGACTCAGTGACTATACAACGCTGGGTTTTAATGAACGCTTGGATGCTTTGTTAGTGCATCCGAGCCCGTGTACCTCGAAGCGTTCGATGTAACTATAGACGGCGAGAGGAAACGAAGTGTCGTGGTAGAGGGGAACCCCCCACGGCGACCGTGGGCTAATGGAAGTTCGCTGTGAGCGGCGCGGCGTGGTGGCAACCCTATTGTGGCTCTCAAAAGCCAGGGCTGCGACTAATTCCTTTATGAAAGGTCTTTATACGACGGCTGTTTGACAGCGCCTGGTAAACGACTGCGTACTAAAGATTATGTATTATGTATGCGTGAATAGCTAGAGGTATTTCGTTAATATATGAATAACTTTATTTGGGAAAATCCAGCAGCTAGCTTTGTGTATTTATGGAATGGTTATAATGGTGTGAAGGCTTAGTTTATTGGCTTCAAAAGTCGACTGTTTGACAGCGAAATGAGGCATGTTTCAAAGATAGAAAATCCACGCCTAAACTGCGCATGTTCCTATAGACGGTCTTTCTTTTGAGTTTTGTTTAAAATGTTTAATAATTTCGTTTTTTGCGACAAATATACTCACACCTATAAAAATAAAAATACTAGATACAAAACTATTGGTGTTAGAGTAGGTACGTACTGTTCAACAAGACGACAGCTGCTGAGAAATATATATTTATAGCTTTATAAAAATGTGTTTATCACGTGTGAGCAAATTACCTCATCCTAATACCGATGCGCCGGTTCACCCTGGTTCAGCCGGCTTGATAACGGCTTATCACGGCCATTAGCCTATTTGGCCTGATGGATGGGAGCCTTGGAGTGAGAGGCCGGCTAAAAATACACACTCATAGGAGGGCCCTCTCATCCTATGGACGTAGATATGCAAGATGTTAGGTTAAACACCGATCTGCCTCAAACCATCATATTAGTCAGTCAAAATAAACAACTTTTGCTGACGGACCAATGTTAGGATTTGATAAAATCTACATTTTCATACAAATGGCCGGGCCGGCCGAACACTTTTGTACGAAAATGTCGTATTTGTTTCCAGTAACAAACAACACTAACGTCTTAGAAAAATTTCGATACTAACATCTTGTACTAACTGGTTCCTGCAACTTTGTCCTCGATTTTATCACAGTAGGCCCTTAGGCTGACCCCTCCCGCCCGTGTTCCGAAAACTCTCAGGTGAAGATGTAACCGGGATCATGGTTAGATGGTAGACACAGCAAGTTTTTGCACACTCGCACTTGCGCATAGCATCTTGAATTACTGGAACGTTAGAAAAATAAAATATAACCTATTTTGATCGCTGATAACGTAGATTTCTGTTTTTTTTTTTTGATATTTAAATAAATAATAAAATGATTTTTATTCAGATAACTTAGATCATTATTTGTTAGTAATAATGTTAGTATCATTACAATGCCACTCCAGAACGAATGGAGTGTGCTGACAGCTTTTAGCACATAATACCTGCAGAAAGTTGTTGTAATTTAAAATTGCTCCAATATTTTTAGAGTTCATCTTCATATCAAAAATTGTTTTGTTATTTCGATAAGTCTAGACGTCTAGAATACTTTTAAACACACAAATAACACTAAAAACCAGGGGTAGTGAACCTTTACGTACCAATCTGTCTTTTAATGAGGCCATACACCTCTAACAAGTGCCTCTAATAATTTCGTCTTATCAAATAATCAATAATTTTTTATTGCTTGATATGCCAAAACTATTATTACATTGGGAGATATAACGAATACAGTATTGATTGGGAAATTATTGAATACAATTATGTACAGGTATAAGTAGTTTCAGAAATAAAATACTCGACTGCCCTCCCTTTTTAAACACCAATTTAACGACAGTTGGCTTTTTGGGATGAACCTAACGATATCTTAACAGTTGTCGAAATCCATTCAGCTTTGGAAGATACAAGGAAAAAAAGAAATTGACCAAAAAAGATAGCACGAAACGCATAACCCTTCGTAAGATCCCTTCTTAATGACTGCCAACTAAAGTCTCTTTATTAACTGACAGTTACATATTATGTATGTCGCATCATCATCATCAACAGGTCTTTGTTAGTCTCCACTGCAGGAGCACGACTCACGACTCTCTCTGTACTACCAGAGCCATATATTAGCCAGGGCAGTCAGAGGATTTGGCCTTCACTCTCCACGCTGGCCAGACGGGTTGGAGAGGTCCCTTTGATGTGTATAGCTTTGTTTAGCTTGTGTTTCCTTAATCGACTTCTACGACATCCACAGGAAGACTTGGCGTGGTCCTATTCTACTCTGCCGGGAACCACACGATAAATGGGTATATTACATACATACATACATATTATTACCTATGTCTTTATCTCTTGCGGGGTAGACAGAAGTCAGGGTCTTAAAATCCATAGGCCATCCATTCCCAAACCAGCATGGATTATACATTGCTTTATATAAAATGATTGTTTGCTACAATAAATATTTTGATCAGTATCCGCGTACCGTCAATGGCATGGATGTCATTGGCTCCCCCGCCATCTTTGGCTTTTCGTTAACGATACTGACGTTTTCTAGGAAACATGGATCGAAATACATAAAACACGATCTTTTATAATATACATGAGCAATATAACGGACGCGATTATTCCGGGAAGCCTTATTTATAATTTTTCGTGGAAAAATAACTTCTTTCCGATGTTTTCTCAGTATTATGTACTTAGTTTTTTTTAGTTTTCGAACCTATTGCAAGATATACTTTAGATGCAACTCGTATGTATCGTAAATGTTGATATCCGAGGGGGGAGGGCCTAGCTACCTGTAGTACCGGTTCATATGAACCTATTTCAGGAACTACTTAGCCTCCCCAATTATTTAAGGTCTTATACTAGTTTTTAAGCTAATCTGTACCTAAATCTTTGAAAAGAGGAAAATAAACGATATTATTATTCTGTTTATCAATTTTTTCTCCTCGCATAGAGGGTATATGCCAAATACGCGGGCCAAAGCCAAGCGTAAGAGGGCTACTTATTATATGCTGTAAGTTGACGTTAGTGTCGAAGAGCTAAGGAACTTCCGTGTGATGCGGCACGTGTTAAGAATTACGGCTTTTATTATTATTATAGCTCTCCCTTAAAATAATCTTCTATCATTCCACTCATTTTATATACAGTCGCCACAGGACGTTAATAATTATTTTCGAGCTATATCATCTGTGACCTATTCTACTTTGCCGTGTGGTTCCCGGCAAAGTAGAATAGGTCCATTCCAAGTCTTCCCGTATGAAACACAAGCTAAGCAAAACTTATAAACTTCAAAGATATCTCTCCAACCCGTCTGGCCAGCGAGGAGAGTGTAGGCCAATTCCTCTGACTGCACTGGCTAATATATGGCTCTGGTAGTCAGAGAGGGTCGTACTCCTGCAGTAGAGACTATATAAATAATGATGATATCATCTGTTTGAATAGTTTTAGTTTCTAAGTAGGTACCACACTTGACGATGGAACCGGGAACCCTCCCACGTGTAAGATAGGACCTTGAAGAGAGGCCGGCTAAAAATAAATGCATACTTGAGGCGGCTGGTCGGCCGAGGTGATGCCGCGGCGCCGGAAGATGTGACGTGATGTGATGTGACAGACGACGCGTCGCCGGCAGACTATGACCACTAAGGCAATTTTTGAAATAGCGCGTCACCAAAACGTTAGGTGTTTGAGGTAAGAGAGGATATATTTTCGATACATACATGCAGTCACGTCTTTTTCCCCTGCGGAGTAGACAGAGCTCGGGTCTACAAGACTTAAATCCACGTTTAGCATGGTGGTAGAATCATGGTAATAGGCGCTTCGCCTATTACCACGATTCCTTACATTTTTGCTTATTCCCTCGATCGACTTTTAATAGATCGATCTGCGCGGGAAGAGAAGCAGCTGGTACATTCTATGTTTTACTTTACTCCCACACTAACGTGGAAGCTATTTTCGATGTTTCTCTATTTAAAAAGCTTCATTATTTCATGCATGTTATCTTTTTCGGCAAGAAAGAAAAACGAATCCCTTCCGTTTTGTAAAAACAAAACACCCTAGGTCAGGAAACCTGCATAAAGTGATTGGATGGATTACGGAATACAGAAAGTCTCGGCATTTTCCTTCCTGCTAAATAGATAGATAGTTTTTTAAGGTTCCGTAGTAAACTAGGAACCCTTATAGTTTCGCTAGTTTCGCCATGTCTGTGTGTCTGTCTGCCCGTCCGCGGTTTTACTCAGAGACTATAAGTACTAGAAAGCTGTAATTTTGTATGGGTATGTATATCAATCATGGCAAAAAAGGGGTAGAAAAAAATCTTGAAAAATATTTTTTTTAGGGTTGCTCCCATACAAGTAAAGTGGGGGAGTAATTTTTTTTCTCTACTTACCCATCGTGTGGGGTATCGTTAAAAAGGTCTTTCAAAAATATTGTGAGAATGGGAACACTATTTTTCGATTTAGGGATCCGTTTCCGAAATATTTGGTTTTAAAGTGCAAAATTTTGTTAGAGGTACGTGTCCCCCCCCCCCCCCCCCCTCTATCTGCTAAACGGTTATATATGTATACGTGAAAAAAATTACAGCAGTACTATATATACTGAAGTTGAAAGGAAAACTATCAGAGCTGAGTACTAAGTGCAAACTAATAAGTTATAGGCAACCAACTTATAAAATGTAATGGAAAATGTAAAATTTCTCACAATTTTCATTGTAAGATGTTTTTGGTCGTTAAACTGTGAGGTGCGAGTGTAAACAGTGTGAACTCAAAGTTGTCATTCGCAACTACGGAACCCTACACTGCGCGTGGCCCGACACGCACTTGGCCGGTTTTTATTTACTTTGGGTTGTTATCACTACCAATATTTATCCACCGAGATGAGACTTTTCCTCAATATAAAACAACGAAGCAACGAAAACAAAAACAATTGAGTTATTGAGAAATGCATCATTGTTAAATACTTTACCACTAAAACCCAAAAATCTAGGGACTGCAAAACGTCACTTTCGTAAAATGTTACCAGTAAAATCAATTAGGTTCACTCCGGGAGGCGTAAGCTGAGTTTTGCATTTGTGTGAGTAATCGCCAAAAGTAGAGTCAGAAAAAAACTTTTAAAAATGAATTCCATATTTGACACGTCTTTATCGTTCATGTCTTTAAAATAACTATTTAAATTACATAATATTTCTTTTATTTGGCTATTCAAAGGTTTTTTGTATTCTTCTTTTACTTTTGTTTGCAGTATTTCACTAATAAATCGAACACAAGTATACAATATTAAGAATTAAATACGTCACGCTGCTACCAGTACAAGGGTGAAGTGTGACAGGTGGGTGGCGGAGCGGAGATGCGCTGCGCTTTAGGCCAACGTCACACCTACACTATCTATGCGCACTTACACAAATGCTCAGCTTAGGCCTCGCGAACAGTACTTACGCAAATAGTTATTTTCAAAAAAATACTTCTCTGAATGACACTTGTGCAAAGAAATAGTAACGTACCATGTAGAATGCGATTTACAATTTCCTAAATCCTTATATTATATTATGCATAATACAATTCATCCGTTTCCATTTTAATTACCGGATTGTAATACAGTTTTCACCAAAAATATAGAGTGATTCATGAAGAAGGTTTACAAAATAGCATTCCCGGACGCCGTCGGTGAGGGCTGCTAGTTTATAAATATATCTATAAATAAAATGACGTTTATATTATTTATCGCTTCTCTTTCACATCAACGCAAGCAGACTTTTTGCGTATGTGACATTTTGCGAATGTGACATCTTGCGTCAATCAACCAAGACGTTAGCTCGAGATTCACCGGGCCGCTATTACAATAATTTTACATCGCGTTGCCCCCAAAACAAATGAAAATATTTTGTTTGACCAATCGATAGTTACCTAAAGTAGGTACTTGTGACTAGTAAAATACCTATAGCTATGTCTCATATAAAACGTTTAAAAAAATCAAGTTTTAAAATATTTAAGCATGACATTATTCTAATATAATTTTAATTTTTTTAACAATATACAAAAACCAACTTCAACCCAATCAATTTGTTTCAATAAGCTTATGAATAACCGAACATAAATTTAACCGAACGGCATCCGTCCATGGCCGTGTGGTTCCCGGCAGAGTAGAATAGGACCACTCCAACTCATCCCGTGGATGTCGTAAAAGGCGACTAAGGAAACACGAGCTAAACAAAGCTTATTAACATCAAAGAGACCTCTCCAACCCGTCTGGCCAGCGCGGAGAGTGTAAGCCAAATCCTCTGACTACTCAGGCTAGTATATGGCTCTGGTAGTACAGAGAGGGTCGTGCTCCTGCAGTGGAGACTAGAAAGACCTGATGATGATGATGATCCGTCCATACTTGTGTATTTTTTCAAAAGGTGCTCGACATATTTCGATAAAAATGTAATGGGACCATCTGTAAAGTATTACCTATTAAACAAAAAAAGAATTTCCTAGATCGGTCCAAGAGACTTCGAGAAATCGCGGAACATACATAATAAAAATGAAAAGATTCCGACGAATTGAGAACCTCTTTTATTGAAGTCGGTTAAAAACAGAATGATATACAAGTATGTTATGTCTTATTATCACAGTTTTTTTAGTCCCGCTATTCAGACATCATCTAGGAATATTAATAATGCCGCGTGTAATGTAAACACGGCTTAAAGGGGTTACTCATACATACACTAACGGTAGGAACTAGAAAAATATATTAACCTTCCCAAAAAAACTGCCCAGCCCAGCTGACTAAATAGGTACATATAAAGTACACGTAAGACAGTGGAAAAACGGAAATTCCACAAAATTTTGTTCCCAGCATTAGTCCCATAGGGAAAGTTGATCGAATTAACGAGCTGAGTTGCATGGCACCTTCAAATTTATGTCGAGGGTAAAATACACGCGGTATAACATCCTGATGCCATTAACCTAGGCCATCAACCTTAATGGATCATCTCTGACTGTGTACGGAAATGCCACTTTATTTGGCATGTGCAGTTGGCACCACAGTCCCACGGCCCGCATCCTGGCGAGCCACAGTCTACAAAACAAAAACAATGAGTCCGCGGATTCATCGTTAATTACTGTTTGTATCGGACACCTCGTTACAGATCACAAATATTGCGGTGCGCGCTACGCTCACAACATACACCATTAAAATTTATTAAAATAACTAACAAAGGGTTACTCACGAAAAATTTAGCTACTGGCTGATATTTTCGCGCTGCAGTCACATTCACGACAGGTTTTCCCCAGGGCTAATGTGAACCGAGACGCGCGCCCGATGTCAGCCCAATTCGCAGTGAAAGGCTAAGATCAGCGAAACTAGCGCCAATTAGATTTTCCAATTTGATGTGAAATGAAATGAGTGGTCGCGATAGTTGGCTGTATACTAAGGTTGCTTTAAATTTAAATAAAATTATTTTAATACGTAGTCTACCTGCGACCACGAAAACTGAAAAGTGTTCGAAACGTTAGGTGTATAAATAATGTAATTATACGCGATAAAAACCGTATTAAAATAATTTTATTTAAATGTGTAGCAATCGCGAAAACATGAGAAAACATAATGTTGCTTTAAATATTAGGCGCTACGACTGGAGTGATCTGAAGTAGAAGATTTTGTCTACTTAGGTTGCTAATCAAGCGCAAAGGAAACTGAGAACTAAATCATCGACATATAAAAATATCCAAAACAGACATGGCACAGCTAACAACAAAATGACCCTCCTTATTCTTGTCAGCTGTGTCACTTAACCATAAGCACATCCAAGTTTTACAGACGCTGGTATTCCCCATTTTCTTTTATGGCGAACTGAAAGCTAGATAGAAGGCGTGTGGACGCGTTTGAAATATAGTGACAGCGGAAGATGTGGCAAATCCCATGGACTCGACGTACTTATTTATCCATCCTATTGAATATATTCTATGAGGGGACGCGTCAGAGAGAAGTCGTAAATCATATTTCAAAGCTATGTTAATGCTTTAAGCAAATCTACCACAAAACTGGTCGCTTCTTCTCTTATTACTAGTTGAAAAACAACCAAATTGAGAAGAGCCATGAGAATTCTTCCCAATAGGCGACGGACACCAACCTGTCCCTATTACTGATTCTATTCCACTCACAGAACACGCAACACAACACAATTATTTTTTGTCCCCACATTTTGAATAACAAGTCCTTTTGTACAAAATCGCCTATTCAAATTCACCGCGCATTTTAACTAAATTGTAGAAATGTGAACTGTATGTACTTAGATTTTAGATTGGTTATTGTTTGGCAGGGGTGGACGTGGTCGATAAAAACATTGGTGCCGGATTAAGTCGATTCGATTGAGCTATTGTTTCTCGGGTTCAATCATCTCGTTTTGCAAAATATCTGAACATTTGGTCCCAGCCCCAGCTGATACAATGGAAGCAATTTGCTTCATATTGTTCTGGCGTGTATTAACTTATGTTACTCGTGATACTTCTGCTTCTCCTAGGTAATGGTTTAGTTGGATCAAAGAGTACACCCGAAAGTGAAAAGTCTCGGATTCTAATCCCACTCGGCTCGAACTATTTTTACCTCTAAACTTTTAATCAAATACTATCATTTTTATCGAGCGCTACTAATCATTAGATTGATCACAGTATGTAAAATGGAGAAGACCATTGCCTTACTTGATTTTTCTTAGTATATATAAAGGAATAATAATTGTATACGTTACTTTCCACACAGTAAAACTAAATCCCAGATTTAACATCAAACAAAATATCAGATGGATCCTTCTGATATTTTTTTTGATCTAAGTTACTGAAAGATGACACATTTTTTCTCAATATAGCAAGTTTCGTCACCCGTTTAGTGGCGTACAATTGTTAAACTAATTATATAGATATGTATTTCAGGTTTATGTTGTACAAAGCATACCTTTTCACCCAGTTGAAGTAGGTATATAAAATTACAAGGCAGTCGGATTTTGGGCTTATTATATGATTCATAATTATTTATATAAATAGGACTTAGCACGAACCTTATATATTCCAGTCTCGCTGCGACTACAATGGATGCAACTACATTGAAACGTCAGCGGCAACAAATAAATATAAGGTTCTTGTCTAAGGCTTTTGCTAAGGCCTGTTTATATAAATAATTATTATATTATTACTTAATAAGCCATATTATGTTTGTTCCTAACATGTACATCTATTAAAGAATACAGTACCTGTACAGTACATTACTTACTGTAGAACCCAAGTATATGGTCTTGAGTGTCGACTCGAGATTCCATGAGGCATCAATTTCCAAGTCCCATCCGGCGGCGTCCGTGCTAAGTGGCGGTCCGCACGGCGATACCAATAAAATCATTATGTTCTACTTACGTCGCCGCCATTGATGGCGTGTTATCACCGCTGGATGCCACAAGATGTTGCACTTGCGTATATATAACATTAGGAAATTCCATACGTAATCACTAACGTAATGACCGTCCTTGTGGATGGTTTATGGCGGAGGTTGATTATATAGTAAATATTTTAGAAATTGCAAAACCTAAAAGCTTACAGGCCATATTAACATTTTTGTTGTGAGGTCAACCAATTACGAGACATGAAAGAGGAAAGAGAATATGAAAGACAGTCTATGTATGTTTCGAGCCAAAAGTGAGAAGTTGAAATATTCTGGGAATCCTAACTAATATTATTAATACGAAAGTAAGTTTGTTTGTAACGCTTTCACGCTCTATCTACTGAACCGATCATCATGAAATTTTGCATACACATAGGTTAGGGTACTGAAAAGGACACAGCCTATATATCACGCGGGCGAAGCCGCGGGTAACACAGCTCGTTATTAATATTGAAATATTATTTAGGTACTTACTGAGACTGTTAATGTTAAACTAGTTATTCGATCTCCTGTACAATCCATAACAAAGTATGAAAGGATTTTATTAATGCTCAGCCGGTCTTTATAGAAACGTTCCTTACCAACGGACTTCTTCCAACAAGTTTTATCTTCGTGCGGTTCTATTCAACTGATTGAAATGGGAACACAACGCTTTGAAGTAAGCAACCATTTACTTAAAATATTTTAAAGTTTTTAAGACTCCTTGTAAAGTGTACTCACGCAAAAGGACGTAGGCGATTGTTAGCATGTTCCACATAGATTGTACTAACATAAAGGCTTTTGGCACCCACGATACCGGCAAAGCCGGATTCCGAAGCCGAAGCCGAAGCGATGTTATATTTTTTCTGCATATAGTAAAGGCGAGCGCTAAGTTTCGGCACAAACACACTCCAAAAGTGTGTGTGTTTGCATGTTTTAGTGTTTGCGCACCACTTAGCGCAAATATCTATTTTCACACCTGCGGGCACGAGTGCAGGGATGAAATGGAAACAGAAGGTCATCTTCGACTTTGACAACTGTTTTAAAATCAATAAAGATAATAATGAAATTCATAAAATTAATCTAGCATTATGGAAACTTCACACAACTGAAATTTTCATAAATTTGTATTTTAATTTTAATTTATAAATGCCTACAATAATTAATGTATGAGAATGTGGGGCAGGTGAAAGAGGCCAAATAACGGCTAAGACCTGACTGACCTGTTACAAATGCCTCAATGATGATTTGTATGTAAACGAAATATAAAACAGACTACTGATTTTATTTTTTGCATGTTACTGCATATTAAGCTGATTATATTTACACATTTTATAGCATGTCTTATTAAATCAATGACGATTGACAAAACTGTCTGATGAGACCAGAAAATAAAGAAACATTTAAGTAGGTTTGTATTTAAGAGGGTATACTAGCAGTGCGTTTTCCATACAAATGTATTTCTCTATTTTCTCGCTGAAAACTGCTTCTAGAGCCACAATTCTTTTTTCATAAAATCTAGTACTAAAATAGGTATGTCCCTATGTTTTATTTTTTTCTAAAAACCTGTTTAAAAGAAAAAAAAAAATGTACAAAAACGGTTTTTTTGGAAAAAATAAAAAATAGGGGCATTCCTATTTTAGTATGAAATTTTATGAAAAAAGAATTGTGGCTCTAGAATCAGTTTTCAGCGAGAAAATAGAGAAATACATTTGTATGGAAACCATATTGAAAAAATACTGCTAGTATACGCTCTTAATATGCAAAATATGCAACAAATTATCATTTCATTTTAGAATAGTCTAATTTTTGTGACGTAATTTTAATGTAATATTTGATCATAATAATATTAATACTTACGCGAGATAAATTCATTATGAAAACACGGCTTTACTCACGTTTTATAACGTCGGATCTGCCGACTAGTTTAAAGGAAGCGTAACCGTCGTGTCGCCACCCCTTTCACTCGCCCCGATGATGGTCTTCGTAACAGACCGAAACTAGTCGGCAGATCCGATGTAATAAAACGTGAGTAAAGCCGTGTTTTCATAATGACTATAGATCATTTACAAAATATTTTGTGATTCCTCTTCATGTATGTTGCATTTAAGGTAAACTTAATAAATAAGTGAATATTACTTATTCGATACATATTTTGTATTGTTATTTATTTCAATAAAACCCCATAGATATTATGTGTCCCTAAATGTTTTATGAATTAGTTTCAAATGCATCCAGCATCTATGAAAGATTAGTACAGGACTTATGCGATTTATGCATTTTCACCCTTGATTGCTCGCGTTAAGAGTAACGAGAGTCCACAGCTAAAAAGATGACTTTCTGTATGTCAACATTACTGCCGCCTACTATGTCGCATACTGACCAGAGCACTCACGAATACTCACGTTGTCTAATTTGGGATCAGCTTTTTGCGTTTTATTCGCAGGCTAATTGCGTTCGCTAACGATCTACGTAATTAGCAAACATTGTACATTATGCCACTTAGCAGCGGCTATAGCAACACACTTTAAGAGAAAGGCTGGCCATTTTGCAAAATTGCTACCTGTTATTAACATTATATGCCAATTATATACACTATTATATCCTGTTATTAACACCATTGGATATTACAAAAAGTACAAAATGGCCAAGTGCGTGTCGGGTCACGCGCAGTGTAGAGTCCAGTAGCTGTATTTAATTTTATTAACTACTTTAAGGCCTTAAGTTTTTACGTATTAAAAAACTATTTAGGTGGCAGGTGGTGAGAACACTTGACTCCAGCATAAAATATTACTTTGAGGCTTAATATATAACAGATGGTGGTATCGAAAAATGGTGTTAAGACGTCAACAATATTTTTAAAAGATTTATCTAACTACACCCTACGGTAATGGGTTGACGAGAAAAATATTTATTCCCGCTTTACGTGTATAGGAAGAACCCTAAATAAATCGGCGTGATGCGTGAAAAATATACATTGTAATCCTGCTAAATTACAGCTTTCTAATATTCTCTAAACTTGACCGTGAACAGACAGACACAGGGACATGGCGAAGCTATAAGGGTTTCTAATTGTACAAACAACTACATGTAGATGAGTTTGTATTTTGCAAATTTAAAAAAGTAAACAATGCACTGTGAACAAAAGATAAAAGACTATAAAAGCTTTTTCTAAACGAACGAATCATCAAGTACCCTGTGTGCTGTCTAAATATGCTACTCAGGTCTGAAAAGGCTACTTTATTTGCTTAAGCTATAGTCACTACTACAGGGAAGATATTTAATTATCCAGAGCCAGACGGCTCTAGTGCTCAATTTAACAAGTGGATTACTTTCAAAAATAGAAATCTCGACCGCTTTAGTCACCATTTACATCCTCCACATATTTTTCCTGACGTCACATAGCCTATGACATTCCGGGGAAAGATACCAATCTAATGACACCTCACACTTCAAAATCTAAGCCGTTTAGTGTACAGAAACAAGTTTTTCTAAAAAAATCATTTTTTTAACAGTTTTTTAGTAAAAAATAAAATATAGGGCTTTACCTATTTTAGTACTAGATTTTATGAAAAAAGAATTGTGCCTCTAGAAGCGGTTTTCAGCGAGAAAATACAGGAATACATTTGTATGGAGAAAATACTGTTAGGTAGGATACGCCCTTAACTTCACCATCCCGTTCTTTCCACTAAATTTGAAACAGCTTGATAGTAATTTAACAAACTCCCATTTCAATGTTATTTATCTCAGCATCAGTGTCTAGGTATCTTGACATAAATCATGGAGGCCGACAGCAAACGGCATTTTGGATGCACGCTTGAAATTATTTTCGCTTGAGAAAACTAGTTACAAACAAACAGACGTTTCAATTTTATGTTGTCACAGCCGTCGTGTCTGGAATATCTCTAGAAAAATTGTGACAGTTATAAACTTATCTGCAATATAAATGCTTCACTTAGATATCATTATAGTAAATACATTAACATTGCTTATTAAATATAATAGTAAACGAGATTATTTTTCAGACATTGCAATCAAATCTTGTCAGAACCGTCGTCTTTAGTATATCTCTGGCAAAATGATGACAGGTACACACTAATCTGCATCATGAATGCTGCACTTAAATTTTACTCACTACATGAAATCAGTCAGATTACTTAATAAGGGTTATGGTTAAAGTACACGACTGTTTATTAAAATTAAATTTTATCATCAGGAATCGCCAGTTGTCCTGGAATACGTCCAGCTAAATAGTGACAGTTATAATATGCCAATCTTCTGCAACATAATTGCACACTTAGGTGCTATTATAGAATAAGACACTGAGATGTACCTACCAAAGGATTGAACACACGTGATTCTTTTCACGCAACTCATCTGGCGAAGTAAAAAAAAAATCAAAAAGTGCATCTTTGTGGGCATGTTATCTTTTAATGATTAATGTAGCAGAGCAATGAATAGAAATTGTTATAAAATAAGCCAAGTTAACAGCTGCAATATTTTGTCCCCAATAAGTGAATCACAAATCTCTGCAGGATATTGTTCAATTATCAAAAGAGGTAGCTTAGTTTTGGCAGGTTTTCCTGTCTTAATTCGATTTCTGCTAACATGATATTTTAAAAGAACTATATTGTCGCATTCAACGATGTGTTGTAAATTTTGATTGCTTTCTTTTGTTTTTTAACTCCCGCCGTAAAAAGAAGGTGCAGAAGGTGTATTTAAAAGCAGGATTCTTAACGGTAGTTCAACATGTTTTATATATATAGTAAATCAGTTTCTGCCGTTAACAAGATCGAGGGACTTTCGTTTCGGGGGTTGCTTAATTTTTTTGTTGAATTTGTTAAAAACGATATAGTTTTTCCGAATAGTATTATTCTAGCTTATTACATAATGTACAAAAAGTATCAAGTCGCCTGCAAAAGTGTCACGTCTGCTGTAACTCTAAGTAGAACAAATTATCGCAGCCTAGAAGTGGTCGTGCTAAACTCTGTACTTATGAATAATGTATTCGATTTATGTCAGAATTTGCAACGTAATGAAGACTAATTGAAGTCGAATTAAAACTCAAAGTCAATATTTTTTTTTCTCACATTTTAATTTTTTATGGCTATTTGTAGACTTTGCTATGATTGATTTAGGTAATTCATTGAAGAAATGATCTAATTAGTAAAATTAAGCGTCACTCAGCTATAATAAAATAATAGCTTTCATGACATTGTTTATCAGATTAGAAATTTAGTATTGACGTCATAATCAGATCGTTCTTAGATTAATGTCATTTATAAACTCTCTATATATCCTCATTAGTTCTGCATGCATATTTAAACTATGACGTGTTTTAAATTACTAAGAGATTTCCTATCCTTAAAAATTTTCACTCGAAAACGTTACAAAAAAGCCTTAACTTTTTGGAAATATTGCCATTGCCACTGCTGGACGGACATGGACCAAGGATTCAATCATGGGGGTTTTTGCCATACACACCACGCTTGGCAGGCGGGTTGGTGAGCGCTGTTTGTCTGGCTTATCTCGGTTCCGAAGCTTCTGCCAATGGGGTTGCTTAAAAACGGCTTGTTTTTGAAGCGAAGAAAGGGTAGGAGTAAATTAGAAGAAAGGGAGTATTTGGGATGCTAATTGCTTGGATGGATTGGGGATGACAAAGTATCAGTTAGGGAGGCCCGACGCGCGTACCCGATGCTTTTCCTGTAACTACCGGACATGCAGTTAAGGATGACACCTCTGACCATATATATAACAATATCAATAAGTATATAAGTATAGATTATATTTATGTAAAATAAATATTATCAGATCTGCAAAAACCCAGTACCTATGTTTTTTAAGCAATCAGAAACAGTTCCATCAACAAACAAACCTATTAAGGGCGTATCAATCATCATCCGCCGCTTGATTTCCTGAAAGCCTTTTAGCAGCGGCTGTTTTCGCCGCTAATATAGGTCGACAGCCATCGGACTGCGGGGCCGCTCTCGCTGGAACACTTGCTTTGACGAACTTACATCGTAACCTAACGTAGAAGTAGACTTTTACATAATTATATAACATCAGAGACAACTAAACGCTTCGACAGTTCCATTTTGTCGAGTAGCTAAGGTGTGGAATAAACCGCCTGCGTCTATATTCCCAGACAAGTACAGTCCCGGGACATTCAAAAGTAGAATAAATGGATATCTCTTGGATAGGCATGTAACATCCTCGTCTTCAACAGTGAGAGATGATTCGTGAGATGGGAGACAAATGCCTAATTCCATTATTAATAAAAAAATTAAAATAAAACCTTATACAAAAATTTTCGGCCAAATTATGGCCTGCTCAGGCGGTCATAGTTAGACGACGGTGCTGCAGAGTTGTTTTCCACTCGTCACTAAAGTGTGTTAATCCCGCGTCAGCCTCAACTTGCTAAAACTGAGAGATAGTTTATAAATATTATGCTCAAAATATTGTTTTAATTTTAAATAAGATATATTTTAAATAAAATTATTTCAATACGGTTTTTATCGCGTTTATGACATTATTTATACACCTAACGTCAAGAATATGCAGAGTTGCTTGAGCACTGCTTAACATCAGGCTACCTTTTCTGGGAGAATAAATTTTACTTACAAATCGATGGTGTAGTGTACCAGTTACCAGTCTCTCAGATGTTCAAACGGTACGTAGATGATACTTTCGTTGTTCTCCCTAAAACTCAAGTCTCTGTATTACAAATTGTAATACAGAGACTCTGTCTCACAAACGTCTCTGTATTACAAATTGTAATACAGAGACTTGAGTTTTAGGGAGAAGAAAGAGATACAAAACCATCTCAATTCAATTAATAACAAAATTAAATTTACTTTAGAAACTGAGACAAATAATTCATTAGCTTTTCTTGACATTTTAATAATAAGAAATCCTGATAATAGTATTAGTCGTACTGTGTATAGAAAGCCTACCCATACGGACAAATATCTCAATGGCAAATCCCATCATCATCCATGTCAGTTGGCTACCGTTGGTAAATCTTTGTTTCAGAGAGCACATAATGGTATCTGTGACATCCACCACCTCAAGGAGGAGCTTCAACGAGTAAAATCGGTCTTAAGAAGCAACAACCTCAATCTCCCAAAAACACATCACAGAAGCCGCCCGAAGCCTCACACAGTTGATCGTTTTCCTGCCATCTTACCATATGTAAAGGGAGTCACGGACAACGTTGGTAATATACTTAAGCGTGCTTCAATCAAGACCGACTACAAGCCGCACAAGAAAATAAACCAACTTTTAAGACCTGTCAAATCTAATATCCCGTTACAAGATGCTGGAGTTTATAACATTCACGGTGAGTGTGGTTTATCATACATTGGGTAAACAAAGAGAAGCATCGGTACCCGTATAAAAGAACATATTGCTGACATGAAGAATAGGCGCTCAACGAAGTCTGCAGTCTGTGAACATGCCTTAGACAAACCCAACTATTATATGCGTCTTGACAATCCTCAAGTCCTTGCAAAAGAAAACAGATACATTCCAAGAATGCTTCGTGAGGCTATTGAAATTAAAAAAACATCCTAATTTCAATAGAGACGATGGTTGGCAGTTACCACCAGCTTGCGGGATCCAGTCATCAATTTAATCAAATCTCAAGCTAAGCAGAAGACTGCAAGACCTTCAGACACCGTGAGCCAATACTGCGTACATCCGGAACGTTATCAATAAATATTTTAGGCGGTAGATTTTGCAGTTCTTATAAAATATTAGACAAACGTCAACTTAGTCTACCTGCGACTACGAACACTGTAAAGTGTTCGTAACGTTAGGTGTATAAATCCCAATCTCAATACCAATCCCAATCCCAACTACTTATCCCAACTAATATTATAAATGCGAAAGTGAGTTTGTTTGTTTGTTACGCTTTCACGCTCTATCTCCTGAACCGATCATCATGAAACTTTGCATACACATAGGTTAGGGTACCGAGAAGGACATAGGCTATATATCACGTGGGCGAAGCCGCGGTTAACAGCTAGTAATGTAATAAACGCGATAAAAACCGTTTTAATGTTATTTAAATGTGTAACAATCGCGAAAACATAAAAGATATATTTTGTGAATATTCTTTTCATTTTCTCATAATATGGAAGTCGCAAAGTAGTGACTCTACCAGTGGTGCCATTTAAGTTCATATACATGTAACTGCCAGAAAAATTATACGATTTAGAGGTTGGGAACACATGCATGCCGGTTCGGCAAAGATTTGAGAAAAAAATATAATATCGATTTTTTCACACGTGCAATATAGTTTATACGGATAAAAAGGTTTTTTATGGATACTTAGCTACGACACAAGCATTATAGATAACATTAGACAAGCGCAAAAATGAAGTACCGGATTTTATCTCACAAGCCCTCATGTCACTGACATCATGCCAGAACATAGACATGACACCCAGCCTGACATTATCGTAGCACTTTGAAGAACGTACTGAGGTCGAAACTAACACTTGCAATTTTGATATTATACGTAAATGCGAAAGTGAGTTTGCGTATTTGTTTCGCTTGTCTACATACATACATCTATACATATTATTATGTCTTTATCCCTTGCGTAGACAGAGCCCAAATTCATAGAACCCAAAGGACACGTTAAGCGTGTTAGTGAGCGTTTAGGTGGAAAGCGTCAAAATAGTGATGGGTTGCTAGCCTCATCGCCTATAACGTGATTCCTTAGATTTTCGCCCTATCTCTTGGCTGGCTTTTACGGTCTGCTGAGGACGAAAAGCAGCTAGCATGGAAGAAACGCTTGTAACTACTTAACAGATTTTCCTGAAATTATACGCGTTGTCTAGTGTACGGAGAAGGACAAAAGCTTACTTACTACTGTTCCTGGAATCAACATTAACTTAGGCATAGCTTATGAGTGGAAAGTGTAGGACTTATATATACAAGGCATTTTTCGAGAATCCTAATCCTAACTAATATTATAAATGCGAAAGTGAGTTTGTTTGTTATTTTGTTTATTTATTTGTTTGTTACGCTTTCACGCCGAATCTACTGAACCGATCATCATGAAATTTTGCATACACATAGGTTAGGGTACCGAGGAGAACATAGGCTATATACCACGCGGGCGAAGCCGCAGGTAACAGCTAGTACATTTATAATTTTGTTTATTTCCAAATTTAAAAATTGAGCAGAATTACAGGCTTATTAAGTAATACTAATACAAAAGGTAGTTGAGCAAATTTTACAAGTATACATCATGAAAAGGAAGGCGTGTCAAATCTCGCTGTTTTCATGTCACATGGTAATGTAGGACAAGCACTTATCAGCGAAAGGATGGCTCAGCTGTTTACAAGATAGTGCTAATGCAGTCTTCAATGTGTTTCAACAAAGTAGGACTTTTAGTTGACAATCACAATATAATACTTCCGTTTGTCTACTCCAGTCGTACGACAATTTCGTGAAGTAAAAATGAACAGTGCATGGAAACTATTTCATTACTGGCTCTGTAACCTGTAGACATGAGTCGTATCACAGCGACCTCACTTAATGTTCCTAAGTGCCGTAGACTTTAAATATTAAAACTTTGATTTAATTTCTGCCATTTGGAAATACCTAAATAGTGAACCGACAAAAAATCTTAGCTTGCAAACTGTAGAGCTAGGAGGACAGACAGACGTCTATCCGCCTGTTCTTCACTTCAGGCACTGGACTGGAGTAGCAAAGTAATACTTACCTCCGTTTGACTGACTACTTAGTCTACGACAATTTTATGCAAGTTTTGAATGAAGTAATAGTGAATAGTGCACTAGCAGCAGCTGCGTGGGCGTAGACATCGCGAGTCGTATCACAATAAGGCTCGCGATGTTTCAGCTCACACAGCGAACTCCCACATTGTTCTTAAGTGCTTTAGACCTGAAATAATGAGCCTTTGTTCTAGTTTTTGTCATTTGGAAACTAAATCTATAAAACAAAAACTTGGAATGCAGGTGGAGCAGAATAGACAGGAGTTTATGCGACTGTTCTTCCCTTCAGGTACTGGCCATCACAGATTACTTATAATGTCCCACAGTTGAACATTCCGAATAATTTTTGCCCAAGCTGAAAAGGAGCTGCTTTTTTCCGCGCTGGACTCAAAAATCTGAGGTAGGGGTAGAAGAGGGAAGGGTTATTTCAGCAAGTGTGTGAAAATCGTGTGCGGGACACAAGCATGCTCATTAGTAGCATGCTTTAAACTAGCATAGATATCCGTTGTTTTAGATATTATTGCCAAAACAGCACAGTAAGTATTGTTATAAGTTCATAATCGTTTTTATTATGACAAAAGTTCTAGCGAAGTTATTGTACTTTTTATTTCACTGAGTCATAGTTGCCTGTTTTACTCGGAAGTTTGTCTTCAAGCGAGTACTATTTTTCCTTGTTATGTTAATTCCTTCTGTGTACCACTTAAATACACTTACTAACAAGAAGTTTTAACATAGTTATATTATATTTACGTGGAAAATAACTGTTTTCTTTTTTTTACAACTTACTATTGCCTTTGAAGTCTACGTCATCAAACTGATAAAAATACTGTACGCTTCAGCGTCCCAGACAACTCAGCTATTGATTGTTCACCATTGATAGAGTAGTTCTTATTTTTCTTTGGAACGAGCTCGGTGGCGCAGTGGTTAACACGCAAGCTTGCGACTCGAGGGCTTTGGGACTCGACACTTGGTTAGGTCACGGTGGAAAAACGATCTTTTGCAGATTAACCTGGGTCCCGGATGTTTATCTACATAAGTATCTTTTTTAAAATATTGTATCCTGAGACCAAAGTTTGCAACTACTGTGAGGCTAGCTTAATTTGTGTGATATGTCCCTATATATTTATTTATATACGTATAAATATCCGTTTTCTTTCTTAGGAATTGACTGCTATTGCCTTTAAAGTCTACGTCATCAAACAGATTAAAATACTGCTAGTCCCAAACAACTCAGATAATAATAGTTTACTATTGAAAGAGCATTCAACTATTGGAACTATTACTTATTTAGTTCTTAATTAGTTCTAAGACTTTTCTTTTGGACGAGCTCCGTGCTGTAGTGGTTAACACGCAACCTGCGACTCGAGGGCTTTGGGATTCGACCCTTGGTGAAGTCACGGTGAAAAGACTTTTATACAAATAAATGATTGATTAATTGGTTGGAAAAATAGGGATATGCCGGTGAATGAAGATGTCATCGCACCATCATCATTTCGTGTAGGTGACACGGTCATTCGACCATGCGCACCCTGGTGTCAAAGTTCCTCGGAATCGCCTCTCAGCTTCTGAAGTGGTTCTTTAACAACTACAATATGGCAGCCGGGACCAAGGACTTAACGTGCCTTCCGAGCCACGGAATCATCTTTCTTCTCAGACAATCAGGTGATACATGCCTATAATGTCCTAAAAAAACTGGAAACAACTTAACAAAGTATGCTTCCCGTGGGAATCGAACCCACGACCCCCGGGTCAACAAGGCAAACGCCTTAACCACTGGACCACGGAGCCTGGCGGGGTTCGCGCCGACGGAGCTACAACACTGCTGCGCTGCATTGGTCCTATTTTTTGTTTTTGCACTCGAAACTTTTGGTTCTTCCATGGTGATCTTTACTACCAAGACAAAAACTAGGTCTGTCATTGACAAAGGATCTTCGCATCCACGCAACCTAGTTAGGATCCGTTGACGCCAGCACTCGACGGCTCGATTGTGCTGATAACGTGGAGCACTGCTCGACGCTATCGCTCGAGTGCTCTTCATGAATATTTAGTCGGCACCGTTCTCAGTCGCGAATGAAGGGGGCTAATAGACACAGATTTAATTAATACAGAAACGGTGGTGTAAAAGATCGACCTGTTAGAGATAGGACTCGGGTTTGAATTCTGCAGTATCAGGTTATTTCGGTCATCTTCTACTACCAGCTTCTTCTGGTGAGGGAACACCTCTGTGGATTAAAACTAACGTAAGATATATCTTTTGTTCTAGTTTAGTAGTAATAGTTTAGTCTAGTTGTTACCCGCGGCTTCGCCCGCGTGATATATAGCCTATGTCCTTCTTAGTAACCTAACCTATGTGTATGCAAAATTTCATGATGATCGGTTCAGTAGATACGGCGTGAAAGCGTAACAAATAAACAAACAAACTCACTTTCGCATTTATTATATTAGTTAGGATTTTATCATGTCACAACGGGCGTAACTTACAAAGTCAGCTACAAGCTGACATGTTTCGAATGCTTCCAGAGGTTTTCCTCAGGGGAAAGTGAATCGAGATGTGCGCACACTAATATTTCGGCCAGTAGCTGACTCTGCGAGTAGACTGGTTGTTACATACATATTTGGATAAGGAAACGTCGGGAGTAAAAGCTGCACGCTATTGGCTGACTCAGTCAGGGGTTTCATCCTTAACTGCCTGTCCGGTGGATCATCATCATCATCTTAGCCGCAAGAAGTCCACTGCTGGACATAGGCCTTCCCTAAGGATTTCCAATATGACCGGTTGGAAGCGACCTGCATCCAGCGCCTTCCTGCGACCTTTCTTTCCTTTGTCCGGTGGATGCAGGTATGGTATTCTAGGCATCAGGTACGCGTGCCCGAACTCCAGAGTTGCTAAAAAATAAAAAAACATTTATTGCCAAAATTAAATCTATGTACCTTTTTAATTAAAAAAGTAATGGCGATATGTTCATAACAAACTAATCCCTAATTCATCCGAGCAAGTTGCATCCCAAATACCTTTATCCCGTTTCCCCAGTCTAACAAACTCCTTATATATCAGTGTAATCATGAGACTCCTCCGAAGTGTGGAACCAAAAGATACATAAATCAATTATTGGTATATCATGTTGTTTATTGATATAATTCGATTCGAAAACATATTTGTTTGCTGTAATTACTCCGCGTCATCGTTTATTAAACGCCAAACGCCATTACAAATCATTTATTTACGAAGTCAGCGTAATCAACAAATAAGCATTTCTGTGAACGTGATGCATATTGTCACTGAGATCATATTATTATTATTAATGTGTTTAAAGTCCAAGTCACACAAACATGTAATCAAAAAGTGCATGCATATCAATCAATTACTGATTTTTTGTGCCGTGTGGTTCCAGGCAGAGTAGAATAGGCCACTCAAAGTCTTCTCGTGGATGTCGTTGAAGGCGACTTAGGAAACACAAGCTGAACAAAGCTTATCAAAGAGACCTCTCCAACCCTTCTGGCCAGCGTGGAGAGTGTAGACCAAATCCTCTGACCTGCTCTACCTAATAAATGGCTCTAGTAGTACAGAGAGAGTCCTCCTGCGGTGGAGACTAAAAAAGACCTGATGATGATGAACTAATTATTCGGACACTAAGTACCATTAAAGTTAAAAAACTACTTTAATGGATCATCAGCCTATACTCGTCTACTGCTGGACATAGGCCTCCCCAATTGCACGCCATCGAATTCTATCTTCGGCTGTTCGCATCCAGCTTCTGCCAGCCATCTCGCGCAAATCATCACTCCACCGTGCCTGAGGATCAAATTAATGCTGGGATTAAACAAAAAAGGATTTTTTATACAAAAGTGTTCAGCAGCCCGGGCAATAAACAATTTCGAGTTTTCGGCATTGGATCTAGAGGAAAAGTTGTTTATATCGACGGTCTGAGTTACCCCTTTAAGGGAATGATGTTGGTCAATTAACACGCTGCGTTTTGTTTTAATAAGAATCTTAGAATATTCTTATAATAATAAATCCGATAGCGCAATCATTTGGTGTAACTCGGCCTTTCGCCGACGACGATATATGCGTAGTATTTTGAAAGATCATTTTAAGTATCCGTGATAGTACGATGACTTAATCATATACCAATATTATAATTGGGAAAGTGGATTTGTATATTGGTTTATTACGTACTAGCATTTTCCCGCGCCTCCGCTCGCGTCAATGTCGTCCCCTCGGGAACAGAAAAAACATACAAACAAACTCACTTTCGCATTTATAATATTAGTTCGGATGGGGTAAGGATATTGATTCATTTAACTGAGCCTTGCATTGAACGAATCAATATGAAATTGCATACTTTGCTTTTGACGGCTACAGAGAAGTTCTTAAGAGGGTATACTAGCAGTGCGTTTTCCATACAAATGTATTTCTCTATTTTCTTGCTAAAAACTGCTTCTAGAGGCACAATTCTTTTTACATACAATCTATTACTAAAATAGGTATGTCCCTATGTTTCACTTTTTTTTAAACCTGTTTAAAAGAAAAAAAAATTGTGCAAAAACAGTTTTTTTGGAAAAAATAAAAAATAGGGGCATTCCTATTTTAGTACTAGATTTTATGAAAAAAGAATTGTGGCTCTAGAATCAGTTTTAAGCGAGAAAATAGAGAAATACATTTGCATGGAAACCATATTGAAAAAATACTGCTAGTATACGCTCTTAAGACGAGTAAGTATTTTCATCTAGAAAAAGTACTGATTTCGAGGTAATTACAGTAACGAGAGAGGAGCCGCGGGCGTAAGCTATAATTGTAAGTATATTTGATACCAGCTGACTCCGACGAATTTTTCCACGTAAATTATAGCCTATTTTAGTCGCTTTAGGTATATATGTAGGTGGGAATTTTTATAATCGGTTGTGTTCATTCATTACTAGCAATTTTTCCGCGCGAGTTATAGCTAAATGTTATCTACTAATAATTTTGCTGTATATTTGATAGAAAATTTTTAAAATCCGTTTTACTTTTATATATGAAACGAATCTTTCCTCTTTATAATACTTGTACAGAAGTCCAAATTTGCACGAACCTGTGATTCCTCTTGGATCAGAGTCAGTAATCCAAATAGTTTCAGTACACAAAGTAGGCACACAACACGCTGTGACTCTGTCTGTACCTCGTATCTCGTTAATTGGCCAGAACTGTTTACCGCTCCGAATTAATTCACTAATTAACATTGCATGCCGGTCCCCGGATCCAGGAAAACTTAACGGGCACATATTATATTTATTGGTGGACTTTTAATTATGATAACCAAAATATCCACAATAATAAGGTAAATTAAATAAAATAGAAACCGAAACGCAAATTATATTTTTCACATCGAAATTGAAAAATTGGCCAAGTTCGAGTCAGGCTCGTCCATGAAGGGTTCCGTAGAAGCAAGCTTAGATTAGCCAAAAACCGCTATAATTTTTTATCAGCAAAAATAACTTTGTTTTTCATAGTGTTTGTATGAATGACAAAGTTATTTTTGCGGTTTATGAAAAATTGCTGTAACTTTTTAGTTTGTACTATTACTCAGCTCTGATAGTTTTCCTTTCAACTTCAGTATATATACTACTGCTGTAATTTTTTTCACGTATTTATATATAACCGTTTAGCAGATAGAGGGGGGGACACTTACCTCTAACAAAAATTTCGGAAACGGAGCCCTCAATCGAAAAGTGGTGTTCCCAACCTCACAATATTTTTTGAAGACCTATTTAACGATACCCCACACGCGAAATTGCTTGCTACCTATAGAAAATTACGTAAATTGCAATTATGAGCACGAGGGAATTTATTTCTTTTTTAAATTATTTTAGAAACATTTATTTAATACAAGGATTATTCAAAAATTCTCTAATAATATTGTAATACGTAGTTATGATTCTACCAGTGGTCCCATTTCTGTGCAACTGCCAAAAATAACATATTGAGCTTAGGACTTAGGACTATTTCACTGTAAATTCATGCTCCTGCAAAGCGTAAAATGTTTTTCGCACCGGGAACTGAGACAAAGCCAATGAACTCTTTTTTGCTAGCAGGGATTAAACAATCTTGTTTTTATTATCTACTCTGTCATTCGTAAACGGGGCTCTTACAATAATTTGTGATAAGATATTAATATTATTTACGGAGTCCCGTCAATGTGAATTTCTGTTCTACAAATTGGGATCTATCATCTAAGATGTATGTCACGCATAACTTAAAAATAATTAAAAGCAAACAGTTCACTACGTTCGTTGCCGTAAAATGCGTATTATATTAACACACTTCGACTCCTCGTTTCCCAACGCTATCATGCAAATTAATTGATGACTTTTTAATTTTGTATCCATTCTGTTGGATATTACCTAAATGCTTCTCGGAGCTCCTAATAGGAGTCATTAAAACGTAGTTTTATTACAAACAGACGGCGCCCACGCTTTGCTCAAGAACGACTTCAAAAAAGATAATGTATTGGTAAATAAGGAAAAATCTGCAATCATGACGAATCTATCAACCCATGAGGGCTGGAAGATGCATACTTTAAAAAAAAATTACCTATATGGGTATAAATAGACGTTGACACACACTATAAAGGGTGACTTCTCCTTTGGGAAAAATAGAGTCTTCCATTAATCCCATAAGAAAAGTCATCCTTTAAAGGAAGGATGTGTGTGTGTGTAAAAAAATACCATGAACATTCTCACACAAATTGTCTATCAAGCTGTACACTTAAATAAAGGAGGTATTTCTTTGACGTTCTTGAACTGTTCAGCTCATTGGACAATTTAAATGGGAATATTAAATGTATTTTTTTTAGCTTATGAACACAGTAATTTGTGAACTTATATCGTAGGATATTAAATCAACGGTATTATATTTTATGATAAACACTTATATAAAAAACATCCAAGAACCAGGCCAATCTGAAAAAAAAGATTTTCCTTCATAATAAACATTTGGGCTTTTTTGAATTTTGTATCCATTCTTATTTAATTATGGCTCTGGTAATACGGAGAGGGTCATGCTCCTACAGAGGAGACTAAAAAAGACCTGATGATGATGAAACATTCGGATAATAAGTTGGTTAAGATCTAAGGTAATGGAACATGCTTCTTGCTTGTGACATTTGCCTGAAGCAATAAATATATGAGGGGTATTAAACTACTTATTCAAAGAAAACCAGAAATAAACCAGAAAAAATAATAATATTGAAGTGTAATATATTAAACCGAATTTTAATACATTACACTTCAAATTAATCAATTTGTTTCCAATATGTCGTGTAATTCAAAAGCATTGACTAGACATTCATAATTCGAATATTTTATTAGATATTGTACGTTTTTTTTTACACGTTTTACACGTTTTATTTGTTTCGTATTTTTGTGTTGTTTTCAGAAGTGTATTGAATGAACGATAACAGACTTCTGCTCCTTCAATGAGTAAATTTCCTTTGACTAATTCGCTGGTTGACTTAAAAAAGATCTCATCTTGAGATAAGGTCTGCCCTTGATAAGGTTGCCCTTTTACTCCTTCGTGACAACTCATATATTTTTTTGTTAATCATTCTTTCTGCGTACATAAATATCACAAACAAACATCTCGATGTCGTTCACTTGTCTGAGCAGAGTCGGGGCGTCAGCTAGTTGCTAAATAACTCGTGTTTATTTAGAAACGAAGATAAACCGAGCAGGAGATAGCGCAGTCTCCGTTTCGCGGGTTCAAGTTAAAAATACCCCAATCTTACGACTTACGAGGGCCGCTGACAGCTCGCAGGGCTGCCACTGACTGATACTAGAAAATGATAATTTTATCAAGACAAGCTGTTTGTAGCAACAAGGGATCA
The DNA here is from genome assembly GCA_963082605.1 of Rhodophaea formosa. NCBI lineage: Eukaryota > Metazoa > Arthropoda > Insecta > Lepidoptera > Pyralidae > Rhodophaea > Rhodophaea formosa. Next base: position 352,294 of record OY720221.1, read on the forward strand.
TCATCATCATCATCGACAACAGGTCTTTGTTAGTCTATACTCAATATTTTATTGCAAACCATAAAGTACAAAGGTGACTATACAAACTATACTAGCTAGCTACTATATATAGCACTAGCTATACTGCAGGAGCATAACCTGCTTACTCAGCTTTCGAGGAATGGCAAGACTTAAAGCAGGACAGAACTAGGTGGTAAAAAGAAAAGAAGGATTTTGCCCAGCAGTGAGACCTACATACATATCTCTTGAAAAAGCGACATGCAACATGAAAAAAATTTCCTATTACCTCAATACTGGGAACGAATTTTGTTTTTTACAATGCCATACATAAGAGTAGCTGGCCGGGAAAAATGTATGGAAAGACCTATATTTTTGATTCGCTAGCATGGATGTATGTATCCCAAGCAAAAGTTGTTCATAATGACGGGCTAATTCAATCTTTCAAGAGAATGTCTAGGGTTTTACACTCGGTATATAAGCTCATAAAAAAAATATATTATTCGCGATAAGAATGCCATCTGTTGTTCTTGCTCATCCTTTTTAACTCGAGCGACAGATCTTAAGAGTCTCACGTAAAGCCGAAATCCCATACAAACGTAGTTTGGTTTTAGTTTTACAACAGTTAAGCCAATCTCAACCAAATTCCGTACATACGACCGGATAAGGCATCTTATCTTATCTTATCTTCATTGGGGCCGATTATAAATCGGAAGCACGTCTAACCTTTAGGTTATTTTGTACTTACCCCATGCCTTACTCACTCACACGGTGATTCCCGAAGAAGGACTGCATAAGCTTCAGGATATCACCTGGTGCGTAGTGCCTGTAGTCCTCTAGATCAGGATACGCCGATCCGAAAAGGTCCAAACGCTTACCAGCCAAAGAGTCGCCGTAGCACAAGATGTGTCTCATCGTCTCCTCTGATTCCTCACATGCCCTACATAGAGGGCTTCCGACAATTTTCAATTTGAAGAGATGACTGTTATTTTCGAAGTGTCCGGTCAGGGCTCCCATTAGAAATCTTGTCTGTTTTCTGTTAAATTTACAGAACCTTTTGTGCCAACTGGCGTTGTCGATACCAAGTGTCTCCTTGGAGTGTGCGTGTCCACTCAGATTACTCCATTCGGCTTGGTGTCTGCTGACGACATATGCATTTATTGCAGTTGTTATTACGCTGTATGATAGGCCTAAGAAAGGTTCCGGTCCAATGTATGGCGTATCTAACCCTTTCCTAGCCAGCTCATCGGCCGACTCATTGCCCTCAACCCCGACGTGACCGGGCATAACCCGCATATTGATGTTTATAATCAGATTTCAATTGTAAAAACAATACCTATCCAAAATTACAGCGAGTAGAAGTTTTCGATACGAAACTTCTACTCGCTGTAATTCACACACTCACTGAACACAATATTCTTATATACATACCTATATAAAGTAGGTTAATCATAAAACACTTGGGGAAAATAGAGTTCTAGTAATTTTCCTACATTTGCAAAATAATTAGGGAAAACGTGATATCCAAATAAATATTTATATTTTCAAGTAATCATGACGCAAACCACGCATACTATTAAACAAATGTCTATCAAGTAATGTATATTTTTAATATATTTGCTAATAATACGGTTCTTATGACATCAAAATCTGTATCGTAATGATGTATTTTACAGCACTAGTGCTTTTTACTTTACACCAATCACAACCGCTCAATAGCCCAATGCCACAGATGCATAATTTAAACATTTAAATAGAATCCGAGCAAAGAGTTTCAAGTTCAGCATGAAACATTTTTCTGATTCGTGAGATGTGATTTTTTATCCAACTTCGAAAAGGAGAAGATTATCAATGTCCTTTTTTAAGAAAATAAACCGGAGTAAATGTACCTGATTGTTATAAATGTATTTTTATAAACTGCTTTAGTTCCTAACTTTTATAAATTCCTTATTTTCTCAACTGCAATCTTGTCTTAGTTTATGGTAATCACAAATGTATTGAAAAACGTCTTATGATACTCATACGGTAAGCTGTCTATTATAGTCGTCGGTTTATTATAAGCTCTCGGCTTTGCCTCTTGCCTATAAACACCTCGACTATAATATCCAGCTTACTGTACTTGTATCATAATGTACTATTATCTACTCACACAACTGTTCGTAATTAGTCCTTAAAATACTCATGTGATATTATTATGGAACTCGCCTGCGGCTCGTTTCATAAACCCACGTTCGTATTTTAAGGACCCTTATTACTTAACAGTTACATAAAGTACTATTATGTATTTAAAACTCGGTTTGCGTCATGATTAATCAAAATAATAGGTATTTGGATCTAACAGCCAGCCCTGCTTGCCTCTCGGCCCTCCTTTGCGACGTGATGAAAACTGACTGATAACTTTTATTTATATTCTTTTACAAAGTTTCGTAATGATTAATTAAACTGCTTTATTTCTTCAGTCAGCGTTTGCTACTATCTCTCGGGACGTGCTATCACGGACTTTGTATCTTTAAAATGAAATAACCTTTTTATTTACTGAAGTAACTGGAACTATTCTTCTGTCAAGTCGTAAATGGCTGGTTTTGTAATAAGCTATAACCAGTAGTTTCTACTACAACCCTGACGTTTTCCTTTTTTTTTAATGTGCTAGTCAGGGCTATGTCAAAGAGTTCTATTCACAGCAGATCTTTAAAGTTGGTAACTTTTACTACTACCCTCAAGGCATACCTTGTTATCCTTGAGTATAGATATGAGTTATAGAACTCAAATTTACAAATTATATTATTTACTGGCATTTTTCCTGCGACTTTGTCCGCGTAAATTATAGCCTATGTCTCCCGCAGATTTTTCGTAGAGTGGAATTCTAACTATAGCTCTTAACATAATTAAAATGCAATAAACTGTTTATTTGATGTACTTTGTTCATTATCATCATGTTAATATGAATTGATATTATAGGATTATTATAGTATAGATAAAAAGTAATTATAAATATATTTATTAAATCCAAGCTTTTACCTTTTCACTTGTTTTTCTCTCATCATCGTCATGGATTTAATCACACATGCGGCTACACATTTATTTAGATCATACTATTTTTCGCAGCCCTATCTCGCTATCTCAAGAACGTGATGTTGACATGGTGCTGATAAGTTATAAATTTACTTTTTATTCTTACACGGCTGTCAAAAATGGAGTGTATTGGTTTTCGGGTTCATTTACGAAAGTGTATTTCTGAAAGGCTAACGGTTAAAATCCTTACGTGAGTGATTAAAGATTTATATTTTTCACTAGGGATATTTACATTAGGAAAGAACTTGTTCAAATATGGAGATACTAGCTGTTACCCGCGGCTTCGCCCGCGTTATATATTTCATGATGATCGGTTCAGTAGGAACAACGTTAAAACAAACAAATAAACAAACAAATACACTTTCGCATTTATAATATAAGTTGGGATATAAGGAGCAAAATATTGTGATGTTAACCAATTGTTGCACTGTAGCCGGAGGGATGAAGCAGAAGTTGTCAAAATTTCAATACAAATATATATTTTTTACACCCGTATCACATGTCTCCCACAAAATAACTTTTACATACTTCTGAGTTATCGTGTGATGACACCGGCTCACACATTACGTAGCGCGGATCGCGTTTTAATGATAGTGTTTTACAAGCAAAATAATAAATTAATGTCTATTTAAATACAAATTACATGTGTTTCACAGCCCTACCGCGTATCTCCCACGACGCATCGCTGATAACTTTAAACACAACTTTTATTGAGTTATCGTGTGATGACACCGGCTTGGCTTACACATCACGCAGCGCTTCGTGCTGTAGAGATAAACTACTCATGTTCTGCTTTATGAGCTCGAAATACAGAAATCACGTTTACTGCTGCGTAGCACTTCTCTTCGTCGAAATTGTGCCTAACAAAAGGTTAGGTAGGTACTTCAGATGAGACCAATGTGTTGGCGTCACAACTTTGTATTTACCTTATTATAAAAAAAACTACTGCAGCAGCAAAACAGCTAATTGTTTATGAAACTGAGAAAACGTATTTGCTACATTTCAAAGACGTGTTCTTTATTTTAAGCTCATAAAGTGATATTATGCTAAAAAGTTTAAATTTATAATCTAACAGCGTGAAAATTATACATCAACATTTACTTGAAGGGGTGACTATAATAAGCTCATCAAAATAAACAAATGCTAAGAACGCAAAAAATACACACTTTCCACACAATTTGTCGGGCCGGCCGAACACTTTTATGTGGAAATGACAATACAGGAATAGTTGTTCATTTTGACGGGCTGGATTACCCCTTCAAGATAATGTGGGTGGTTCATTGACACGTGGTACTTCTACTTCTAATTGATTACGTCATAATAACACTACCTTCATGGTCATTCGAATTTATGTTGCTTTTGATGTCTCGACGTCGCTTATCCGTACTGATGAGTGAGCTAAAGTAACTACTTTGGTGACTCAAAGTAAGTCGCTCAGACCACAGAACGGCCCATGTCTAAAGTGTCCCTCACGTTGCAACACCAATGCTATTTATATAGCCACTCACGATTTTACTTTATGAATAACTGGTAATTTTTCCGCGACTTCTTGAGTTTGCCCGATATTAATAACGACAAGTAGGTAGACGCTTGAAATATTCACAAAATATATTGTTGTTGTGTATTCACTTTAAAAGAAAATAATTAAATCGAAATAAAATAAATATTTAAGGGGTGCTTCATACAACAAACTTGTTTTTGTTTGCCGTTATTGCTCGATAGTCTTATGTTGTATAGATAATGGAACGGCATCAGATTCATGCTGGTAGTATGATTTAGTATTTTTTGTACAGCCGGCTGCCTACTTGATGCCAATCCTCCTGTGACCTGTGAAAATGTGTGTGCGAAATCAAACTGTCCCTTGTGTCGCAGGCTGGCGTGACGGTGTTTTAACTATTATGGCAATGAGGTCTCATATTACTTAGCAATCTTCAAGATTTTTGAATTATTTAGCAATCTTCATGATCATTCCTTTGATCAATAACCATATATCTAACAGCCACTGGAACTGTTGAAACCGTTCTATAAATACTCCCACTAATATCTCAGCTAATGGCCTGAATCAGACTAATACAGACTATAATTTATACCAGAGAGTAGAGGGCGGAGTGCTTACTTAATGAATAAATGGACGGGCAAAATAAATGACGTCTTCATCTAATTAATGATCTCACAAAGGAATACCATATGAATGCCTCCCGCGCTTTGATCCGAGAACCAGGGGGACAGAACTGAGAGACACGTTCCAAGGCTTCGCGTTCCTAATCACGCTGCTCTGTTTTTAACATGAAACGGAACGGCGGCCTTCGAGGAACCTCGTGAATGCGTTTCGGGGAACACAGCCCGGCGGATTATTTACACTGCCCCGGGCTGGACGTGGAATGAGAACATTCTGAATACCAGTGCCGTTTGAATCCTATTTAATAAAGGTAGAGTTTTGTGTGTATAAGTGGCCGTAGTGTTCATGTAAAGCAATGTTCCCATGTGGATGAATAACCAGTCCCCGCTGTCATCAGTGATAACAATTGTTAAGCTATATCAGATACCTTGGGGTAGCACGAAATGACACCAGTGTTGGTCAGTTGTTTGGACTTACACACACGAAAAACAAAGCAACACGGGTGTCAGAATTTTTAAGGGTGCCTACGAGCATCTTGACATAGCCCAACGACTGCCATCTAATCATGACAGCCACAACGGTTAAATGTGCCTTCCGAAACACGAAGGAGGTCGAGATATTCTATACTTACATAAACAATGCCTACGCCCACAGGGCCATCGTGCTCCTCAACGCAAAGTAATAAAGATAAGATATAGTGGTAAAAAAAATATATAAAATCTTATTAAACTTCCTAACGATATATATGTACAAGGCATGTACATTGTAACAACAAGGTCTTCAGTTGTCAGCAGACGTAAGGTGCAAAAAGACACAATTGTCAGATGAAGTCAATCCCTGGCCTTGCAAAAGACTTTTTTCTGGTTCTATTGTCGAGGGTAAATTTCTCTAAGTATTCAGCACTCTGATTTATCTAAACACCCTACCGGTACCTAGTAATCTTTTAATGCTCTAAGGTAGTAATGCCTGAAGTTAAAGTATTGTTCGTACGTACGGTTCGTTTCTTTCGATCTCTGTCTGAAGGACAATCCAGAGAAGAGATTGTCTTTCAGATAATGCCTGTTACATGAAAAACTATTCAGAGTACAGTATTGTAAAAGGTATGTGCACATACTAACATAGGTAAATCGTGCAACTCCGTCAATCAATGTTTAATGTAGGTAACAGAATTGAAAATACAAGAAGAATAACTATGAATAATTCTAATATTAATAAGCGGTATTACAAGAAGGTAAGTAAAGAAGTATACATACATACATAATATCACGTCTTTATCCCTTGCGGGGTAGACAGAGCCCGAGGTCATAAAACCTACAGGCCACGTTTAGCATCGTAGTAGGCGTAAAGGTAGAAAGCGGAATCAAAATAGTGATGGGTTGCTAGCCGCATCGCCTATCAATGTGATTCCTTAGATTTTCGCCCAATCCCTATAAAAATAATGTATTGTAAAGAAGTATGTATATGTAATAAACTTATTCATATCACTCAGTATATTTTTAAACAGCAATAATAAAATACCAGACTGAAAAAACCCCCGAGGAAGTCCTAGAAGCGGCGGAAAGATTACCTGAAGGAGCTGAAGAGATAAGGCAGGGAAAAAACTTGAAGACGGGAGACAGCGAAATTGAAGAATATCGTAGAGCTAGGCTAGTAAATAGTTGTAGCATCCAGGATGTCAGTACTTAAAGCTAAATTATATAAAGCAAGTATGACCAGTACACTGTTGAAAAAATAAAACTAAACTTGAGAAACTTCTAGCCGACAGACCGAAAGCTATTACGCATTCGTGGTTACTAATGTATTTCTGTAGCGAGTCTATTATTATCGTGTGAAGTGAAATGATGACCGAGGATCATAGTTCTTTGAAACATAATCTTCAAAAAAATCGTTAGCTCCGTTCCCATTCGGTTTAATGCGTTTTTTTATCGCGTTTCTGAAAGGGCGTGCGTTTCCGCCGCGTCTGTAAACAGTCGTTGTTGTACCCCCCTCCCCCGGCCCGCGCCCCGCCGCTTATCAGAAACGTGATCCTGTGCAATGTGTGCTTTTTATTTCCTGTTATTTGGAGTTCTAAGACTACTTTAGAGCGCACGATAACATACCAGAGGCACGGCTTACCTGTAGTTTTCGAGAACAGTTGCCTAGTTACTCTTTTAAAAATAGAATCAAGGTAAGGTCATCGTCTTATTCATAATAATCTACTGATATAGAATAGAAACTACCAACATTTGTTTAGTACACACATGGGTTAGCATGGTTAGATAGAAAGCAAAGACAGCTAATAAAGTGACTGGTGCTCGATGCGAATATTAAACAAACAGAGAAATACAGTACAGTAAATGAAAATATTGGAAATGCTTATATAAAGATATATTATGTAAATAAGAAATATCACAAGAAAAGAAGTGCAACAGGAGCAAACTGAAGCAAAGAAAAATCTTGGACCTCTGAAGCATTATATATATTAAGGATGCAAAAAAAGAATAATGGGGCAAATGAAACAAATTTAAAAACAAACTAATATTCATAGCAAAGAATATTTTACAAAATTACTAAATTATGGCATTCAAAGCTCCAAGTCGTGACGAAGTAAATTTCATATCTCCTGTTTAAGGTGTGCATGTAGTTTCGAACGTGGTGTATTGTTTTGCTATACGAGCGGTAACACTAACACTACTTACTAACATCGTAAAGTTATTCAAGAACAACAAAGGTGTCTGCAGGGACGAATCGTGTTAACATAGCATTCCTTTTAACACAAAGATCCTTAGAAACAAGCAGCGTGTTTGTAAACTTATATTATGTATGTAGGTGTACTCGTTTTTAACTGATGTTTGACTGGTTGATAACTGAAATATGTATAAATTTACTTTTTATATATTCTAAAATTTCCGTTAATCGACACAAATATCTGCTATTAGTTCAGCACTTATCGTATTTTTTTTTATTATTCATGCCATAAGCATCATTAGTTAAGCTGGAACTGTAACTGAGTAAGGGAAAAGAATATCCACGAAAGTAGATTCTGATGCTAGCCATACAATTTTATCAAAATCCATTTCCGAGTATTTTTCGAGATGGCATTTCCAATGATACGTTTGATTCGGTTATAATGACATCCAATCTTGGATTGTTATTAAATGTTATGTTGGTTTTAACGGACTGGGTCTTATTATTAGGTAAGGTTCTTTATGGCAATTACAAATGTTTCAAAAAAATTTCGTATGATGCTCGTACTCATCAGTAAGCTAACTATTATAGTCACCAACCGGCTGCGCCTCGTTCCTATAAATGCCTCAACTATAATATCCAGCTTACCGTACTTTTATACAAAGTACGAGTTAATGAATTCAAAACGAGGATCAAAAAGTTCATCAGGTTGACGACAATTTTATCTACCTACCAAAATTGGATTTTTATCTATATAAGTATCTATTATAAAATATAGTATCGCTGAGTTAGTATCCCATAACACAAGTCTCGATCTTACTTTGGGGCTAGCTCAATCTGTGTGATTTGCCCGTATATATTTATTTATTATAAATCAGGTCTATTTGCCCTAGTTCATAAAATTCCACAGAATATTAATATAAGCCGGGTAAGGAAACAACCAAGTTAAAATTATTTGCAAATAAACATTATGGATGATTTGTATTGCAGCCAATTTAACTCGTACCTAACGAGCGCTACGTATACGCAAATTAAATTAATTAAGAATTGAAATGATGGCGGATGTTTCCGCTAATGCCCTTGTTTATTATTGCAGTTATTTATATGTAGGTAGTTACCTAATTACAGGCGGATAGTTTATTTGACCAAATATAACGTATTGAAGTAGTCTTTGGCATTAACAAAAAAGTTAATTAATTGAAAACATGATTGTGCTGTTACAAAAAGCCTTTGTCATTCGGAATTATGCAAGGACTCTCACAATTTGTAATACATGTAATAAAGATACACAGGAATTCAAGTACTATAAAATAACAACGTTGACCACAGTAAGATCGCCCTTCGTGCAGGAGTTTGGGCACTCGGGACATGTGAGTAAGTACCTACGCCATATTTTGAGGAGAGAAACCACACCGGCAGATATTTTGCGAAATGTCAATAATTCCCCATCTGGTTAGAATATCCTTGCAGCGGATTAGGACCCAAAATACAAAGAAATCGTAGTGAAAGACTCGCCGTTTCTAAAATAGCTTCCAAATCACCGGCTGAACGATTCGCCGTATTTTCAAACATTTAGGCAGCTAGTTATTCAGTAGCTCAAATTGATTGCCACCGCGGCGCGGAAACGGTTAACCTCAACAGGAAGCACAAATAAATCTGCTTCTAGACGTCATTAATGAGGGCACGGGTGGAGCTACCGATGAATGTGTAGTGTTTATACCTATCTAAACAGTCGTCGAGGGGATCTTGGATCAAAGGATGACCCGATGAACCCTTGTGTAAGTTAAATCACAGTAGCAAATCACACGCACTAACAGCTAATCACTTCGCCATAATTCCGAACATTTTTGGTACTGATCATTGGTAGTGATATCATTTCTGTTGATAGTAGAGTGGTTTTTCTGATTAGGACCCATGAAACAACGAAATCGCTCATTTAGAGATTGTTTCTAAAATAGCTTCCAAATCGCCGGCCGAACGATTCGCCGTATTTTCAAACATTTAGGCAGGTAGTTATTCGTCAGCTCGAATTGACTGCCACCGCGGCGCGGAAACGGTTAACCTCAACAGGAAGCACAAATAAATCTGCTTCATCGACGTCATTAATGGGAGCACGGGTGGAGCTACCGATATTCGTATAGCAATTATATCTATCTAAATACTCGTGTGGGATCTTGGATAAAAGATGACCCGATGAACCCTGGTGATAAAGATTTTCAACCGCCTCCTAGACCTCTGACTTGGTTTTGCGTAACGACCACTGTCAAATACAGCAACCAGGATCGACGACTTAACGTGTTCCCCGAAACACGGATCATCTTTCTCATCAGACAATCAGTGGGTAAATTCCTGGTCATAATCAACACAAAGTTATTGTTTCCGCCGGGAATCAAACCCGCGATATATATACATATAAAAGTACCAACTTCCTCTATATCTGAGCGTATTTCCTGGTTTCATTATCAGCTGTGATGCCTCGGACTCCAGCAGAATTCTGCTTATAACGCAGCATTCATGCTGAAATTTCTGTGCGAATTTTCCTGACATCAACCCTCCCTGATTTTTTACGTGTAACAGCGTACTTAGTAGACAAATATTTGTAAGTATTCTTATCTCGGCCTATCCACTAATTGTGTTGTATTTTTAGCCGGAATTCGCCAACATGCCCTACCCTGGCACGTCGCCCGCCACATACCAGACTACTCACGAGTAGACATTGTTAGGAGATAAATCTGTCGTTGGACAACTGCGGTAATGGGTTTGTGAAACAGAGTATTGTTCATACGTATCTGACATACTTACAGTCTCCTTCTTACAAGATCCCAAGATTACAAATGGTATCGAGCCACTGAGTCTAAGGTGAAATTTTGCTTCTCTCTGTGTGTTCTACCGCTTGTAAAATGGGTTGTGCTCTGAGGAAGTATCTGAGATGATGCCCACGGCCGCTTTTTATAACCGCACCTCACGCCATTGGCAGCTTGAAAAATCTAACACCTGTGTAGGCCACTTACACACACGAAAAACAAACAAACAAACGCCATTGGCAGGGAGCTCCTCGTGATACCTATGATACCTGTAAACGTAGGTACGCTTAATTTGTGGAACTTACTCCCTGCCATGGTTTTCCTGAGAGACTGCAATATGGGGCTCTTCAGAAACGGCGTGAATAGATTTCTTTATGGTCGGCAACGCGCGGATGACACCCTAGTGTTGCAGGCGTCCATAGACTACGGTAACCAATTTCCATCAGTAGGCCTGTATTTGCGTACTGAGTTTTATACATACTATCGCGTCTTTTTCCCTTGCGGGGTAGACCGAGCCCAGATCTGTAAAACCTTAAGGCTACGTTTAGCATATTGGTGGGCTTGTAGGTGAGAAAGGAATAAAAAAAGTGATGGGTTGCTTGCCGCATCGCCTATTTACATGATTCCTCACGCCCATTCCCTCGATCGGCTTTTAAAATCTGCGCAGGAAGAGAAGCAGCTGGTACATTCTACGTTTTTTTCTTTTCTCCCAGACCAGCATGGAAGTAGATAACTGAGTTTTATAAAAAAGTCATAACTCTGGTCACCATGATGTGATGATCCAGCGGACACTGGATCTAGTCAGGTCAGCTATGCACGAAAATGTTATCTTTGGATCTACTAGTACGTATTCGTTAGAAATGTAAGCCTATCTGACTTTTCATCAAACGAGGACTAACTACTTTAAACAATTACATGGCCAAAACAGGTTGACAATCACTCGTAGTTAATATAGGTAGGTACCATAACTTGTAAGATGATACTTGCGCTTGACTTGATTGACGATGCTTGAAATGCGATGTGCAGTTGGTTGCCGCTGCTCTGCACTTGCTGTGGAAGTGGCACTAAACTTAGCAATAGTTGGCAATAATAAATTATTGACGTCAACAATATTATGTGTATAATAAAAGTTAATGTTCACCGCATGACATTTGAAAGTATCTTATGATTAGTTATGATGAATAAATTAAATGCTTTCAATTTAAAATCAGTCAGCTGAGAAAAATCAAAGTAATATTCAAGTGTTGGCTTATTTTGCTCGGATTTAGGTTTAAAAGTTCATCCTCGTTTTATTTTAAAACTAGCTTTTGCCCACGGCTTTGCTCGCGTTAAGAAGTGGAATTGATCAAAATCCTTTCTTAGCGGATGCCTACATCATAACATCTACCTGCATGCCAAATTTCAGCCCGATCCGTCCAGTGGTTTGGGCTGTGCGTTGATAGATCACTATGTCAGTCAGTCAGTCACCTTTGAGTTATATATATTTAGATGGAGGTTTTCTTTTTGGTGCAGAAGTAATACTAGTTAGTACTTTTGATTTCCAAAACTAGTGAGTAAAAGAGCCAAATATAGCTTAATGACGCACATCACACCAATGGGATAGATGGATTCTGCTTCGTGTCTCCATACAATGAGTTCCGATTTATCAAGATAGTGATCTAAGTGAATACAAAGAGGCCAAGACTGGTGTCAGATTCTTTATGTTGCCTAAAGGCATATGACAAAGCTTAACGACGGTAACAATGATGACAGTCGGTACCAACGGCTTAACAGCAAAGCACGAACGAGTTCGAAATTTTTATTATGCCATTTGCGATCACCCATCCCAGTGAGGACTGCAACCGGGGTTGCATAACATATGATAGCGCTATATTAGTCAGGACGGGCCATTCCATGATAGCATAAACAACATTCCAGTCCATTAACAAATCATCATTATCATCGGGTCTTTTTATTTTCAAAAGCAGGAGTACGACCCCCTTTGTACAATGCAGAACCATTTATTAGTCAGAGCATACTTGAACAATGATGAATAATAGAGGAATGGTTTCTAACTTTAACAACTATCCCAATATAAATAACTATAGTACCTATCTACATCGAAAAAAACGAAAAAAAATTACTTATCACAGAAACTCGGTCAGCTGATTGATCACTTCGTATGGCATGACGACTTTTTTTGGTTTTTTGTTTCTCGAAGACCCTGTAGGTTTACCTACTTATTTTTGCCATGAACGCACCTACAGTCAAGAGTTGGGACATAGCAATTAACACCACGTATCGATATTCTATACGCAGGCATTAGGGGCAGCCATAATATTATCAGATAATAAAACAGCAAAGGCCGCAGAGGTGCTAATACGCAAACAGCGCATGCCGACGTAGGTACCTACCTCTGAATACCACAGCATTCAGCTAGTTTGATGTTTGCGGTAAACCAATACCATTATAAAAACGACTACCTAATGTACATGGGTAAGTACCTTTAGGTATAAATGCTTATAATAAAACTAGTTTTTTTTTTTGAGAATTCGTCGAATGTGTGTAGTCGTCATAAAACCCGTAAAGTCCGAGTCGAATTCGCACACACTAAGAGTTCCGCACAGTATTTAACCACAGAAACTTTACGCGTACATTATGTTAATTCTGACGAATAAAATCTCTCTCCATGCAACCTCACTTGTGAGGTGACGTTAAACCTAAAGTTTTCCTTGCATGAACACTATTGGTCTTTTAACTGTGGTTTGTCGTCTCAGTATTAATAAATAAGTAGGAACTTAACGCCAAAAAAACACGTTTCTTATATTTTTATTATTTGCTGTTGAAGCGGCAAAAGATATAGGTACGTGTTCGGTAAAAAAGCAGTTTCAAGAGATACATCCTCAGATCCTGCCCTGTGAGAAATGAATGGAGAGACGGTAGACATAGAAGTAATAGCATCCCGTTTTTTGTGTACGGAATCCTAAGAATCATCCATACAAACTTTCACATTTATACATTAATAATAGAATGTTAATTGTGATGAACATTCTACTATTGTACCGCCCATTAAATTTTTTGGTAGTTAATAAAAAAGAAAACCGCGAAACTCCTAAGGGAAACGTCATTGTTGTTGGTGAATCATTAGAACCTAGTTAGTTTTTTCACAAATTTAAAATAGCTAATCACCAATAGTTAAATGTTACACTAATCAGTAAATGCCATTATAAAAGTATCTTTTAGGACATCATTCAGCCATGGTTACCTAAAATACTATTTTAAGGCAATTTAAGCGTTAAATAGGCATTTTGTTAATTTATAATGCTATTATACAAGTTATAGTTTTATTAGATTTTTTAAAAAAAGCGCTGGAATGATATTTCTTTTCTTTGATTTCTTTGCTTCTTGAAAACTATCTCGTAAAAGTTATTTAATACTACTGTTTCGTAGTTAATTATTTTTAACAGTTATTTATTCTGAACTTTAAAAGGCATTCATAGTTAGTTTTAGAAATCACGTATCACAGGAAACCCCAAAGTCAAATTGCGGGCAAATCAACATTAAAACTTACGATAAATAACGAAATCGATGCCCTGATGATGCGGTCACGATGACATACATACGACGCGCGTCATGACGTGAATAAGACGAAATGGAGCCGATGATACTAAAAAGGTTTAACACAGATTGCTTGCATACATTTAATAAATTACTAGTCAAGAAAGAAGATTGAGAACATCGTCTTGTGTAAAGAAATATATTTCCAATCGACGATAGTCATAGATTCTGGGTATAAATATGTGGATGACGTGTCCTTAAAAAATATTGGCCAAGTGCGAGCCAGACTGCGCACGACGGGTTCCGTAAGAACTCAAACTCAATTTTTTTTTATTGTGAAACACAGGTAAAAGTTAAAAATAAATTAGTATGGCTTATTGTGCCCTGCCCATGTCCATTATCGATTCAACCTATCGAGTAAAAAGCGTTTGTTGTACGGGAATCCCTTAAATATTCATTTTATTTCGTTTTTAGTATTTTGATGTTATAACAGCAACTAAATAAAAAAAAATACACCATCTGTGAAAATTTCAACTAGCTATCATCGGAGAAAGGCTGTTGAATAACTATGAACTTTTAGTAATGATCTTTAAAAAAAGACAAATCAAATGATCAGCTGACTAAATTTTGATTTAATCTTGATATTTGCTACTATTTTTTTTAATGTTTAGTAAGTAGTATAAATCAACCGCAAAAAAAAATATTATGTAATTTTTCTCTCTGTTTGTGCCCACGTTGATGTAATGTATTAAGTTTTATTTTGAAGTAAAAAGAATTATTCTAACACGACGCTCAAGATAACCAAAACAAGTATCCATTTGAGCTTCGTAGTCATATAAATGGAGTCGAGTGTTAACGTATGCGTGGGCATGTGTTATTTTTCTCTTCAAAAACTTTTTCTCTTTTTAGCTAGAGGTGACGGCTTCATGTTTTAAAAGTCTATGCGGGCAAGCACCAAGGGCGTGCATTCTCGCTTTTCCTTTTATTTTAAACTATTATCGGCCGCTGAGCCAGTCGGCGATACCCACGTGTTGTTCAATAAACAAGTTCTTCACACATTTACTTTCTCTGTCCGTAAAAGTCTTAATAAAACGTTTGCCCTAGGAAGAAATGCATGACGCAAAGTATTAATAGTTGGTGACACCACAAATTATGGCGGCCGACGCGATGTTTTCTTTGTTAGTCACTTTACAATGACCTCAATCTCTATTGAAATATCTATGAGTAGTAACTTTTGTTATAAAATTAATTAGAAACATATGGGAAAAGATTTATTATAATAAGTATAAGTATAACAGTAAGACAGTCTGGACACTTAAAATCCTAAAGTAGCTATCTAGTTAATGAGTGCTTGCGTGAATGTTAGGAATGTCTAAAATCTTTTTTTTTATAATTTTACAAATTTTAGTCTAAAGTAATTTTTCTTTATTTCCTCTGATAAGAAATAAATATTTATCGAGTTAAAAGAGGCCACAGATAAAGAATATAATGTTATTAACATGAAAGAGTCTGTTGCAAAAGTTATTCTCCACATAAAAATATAGTGTATAAAATCAAGTTCGCTACGCTCTGCTGTCGAAGTCGTATAGCTGCATCCTACACTGTAATGGCGCATAAGATAAGTAATGGCTGGCAATCTCCAGTTACGGACGAACAAAATAAGAGGTTATTATTTTCTTATGGTTATGACTGGCGGCTACATTGTCGGCGAGCGATGCTTTCACAAAGACTGTTTGACATTAGTGTGGCGTGCCAACTATGTCGCGTATTAGTGTCAATGTCGGCTTTACGTATCTTACGATTTCAACAAGTCTAAGATTTAGGCATAACTCTTAAAGCAAGTACATAGTTAGCGGAGATAATCCTGGCAGATGGTAAATACGGCTCTCGTGTCCTTTAATTACGAGGAGAGCGAGCGCGCGTTATCTCCGTCTCGTTCGATCAGCTGTTGCCGATGTGTGCGTCAGCGTGGCATGCGCGGCCTCCCCCCTCCCGCAGCCGGCGCGCCGCACCTTTCCCCTTCCCCGCCTCCAATCAGCTGATTGCAGTTCGCAGTAGGTCGCGATGTCGACGTCATTACTGCAAGACTGGAAATAGCCGCCACATATCATTCGGACATTATCAACAGTGCTTGCCACGTAACTGCGATTGAACTTAGCCGCAAATAGACTGTAAATAGTATACTCGCTGATGAAATAGATTTCATTCATTATGTAAATTTGCGACCGAAATACTTTTATCTGTTCTGGTTATAGTCGCGCTGGGCATTTGCCTCTTGACTCGCATTTAAGCTTGTCATGTGAAAATTACTAAAATTTCTACTTTGGCAAACTAGAACAGATAACTTTTGGCACAGTCACCCTCATCAAATGTAAATTTTGTCTAAAACCTTAAACCCGATAGCATGACGTCTGTCTGGCGACAACAAAACACGCAAAACTTATTTGGCGCATGCTTCCATGACCACGACGTCTGAATAGTTAAGATTTATAACGCTATGCCAATGCCACATTCTAAAACATGATTTAAGGCCTCAGAGCATGTGAAATCACAAAGCGTCACCGCTGAATGCGAGGCGAATGCGGGTGCGCTCAGGCACGTTTATCTACGCCATCGGCGCTCATTTTCATTCCAAATGGATTGTAACTTCCACGAATAAACCCGCCCGTCTGCCCACATCGAGTAACGAACGCCGCATTCATCACTGAAGATTGAAAACCTGATACTTATGTATCTTATCGATTCACGCTTAACTTATTGTGCGTATTTATAAAAAAGAAACTCCTTTGTAAGAAGATGAAAGAATTCCCGCTCCCTAATGCTATCTCGCTCCGTCTCCAGTTTAAGAGGAGAGCGTTAGAGAGAGACACGTATAGGAGAACTAATGCGGGCCCGTCAACTTCGGTACTTAAAATGGCCGATGCTTGCTTAGTTTCGTGATAGCCTAGGGAGGGGGCCGATGTCGATAATATTATGTTTTATGACGGCGGGTGGCGGGCGAACATAAATTGGGTTTTCGTTTTACGAGAGATAATACTATCGATAAATTATACTCGCATTTTGGGAATCGAATTCCACCCGGAGTGTTTTCCACTTTATACAAATTGGACCGGCGGCATTTAGCTGTAACTGCCGTAATATGTTCCGAGGAAGGAGGCAATTATGGAATTGCTACTTTGATCGTAAAGTGTAGTTATCAGAGCGGGACCGGCTCGTTTCGCGACCGCACTAAACTCCGTCTTATCTGAGCCCCTGAGTCAATCCGGTAATTAACACACGTCGACCGAAATACTGTTATTATACTGATAAATAATTCCGCAATCTTACATTCTTAATTCATTATATCAACACTAAACTAACACTAATGATCATTAACTAGTATAAACTGTTAGCCGCATTAAATTTAATAAATGGTAAATTATGTGAGGCTCAGGAATGCAGCAGAATAGATAACGCTCGAGCTCAAATTATAAAGCGAGCTGGGGCTTTATTTCTGTAACCGAATATGACTGAGATCGAAATCACCCTCTATGGCGAGGCTGAGCGGGCATAATATTAAAGTCATAAAAAGTAACAATAAACTTTTTATTATCTCTGCGAAGATAAAATAAATACAGCTTTAGTCGCCGCTGCGGAGGATAATCATTCTTTCTCTCATGAAGAGGCTTAGACCGCAAGAAATATAGAGGCGGTGGTTTGAGTGGGAGGGGAGGGGACGGCAATCATCCATTAGTCTCGATGTTTATTTCGTGTTTATTACGTGGATGCTAATTTAACGCCGTCGCTCACGTCTTGGTAATGGAGCAGACACTGCGTGACTCTGCGTGCGCCGCGGTAATGGGCCGTTCTCTCGCGATTCGAATCTATCCGCTGCACCTTAATTAGACCCGCCACTAATTGTCTGAATGTAACGAATCATAATAATCAACGTTTCATTGTAACGGCCCGTCTTATTTCCCCGAAGAGCGATTCAGCACGAATAATATCTTTCCCAACAGCCATTGTGGATTATTCACGACTCATTGTGTGTAAGTGCCTTTCGAATAGATAATAAAACATTGAATGAGTGACTTGCTACTCCGGGCCTTTTGTTTGGCGGATATTTTTGAAGCATTGTCAAAGCAGACACAAAGCGTCTTTCCAAACAAGCGTCGTAGAAGTGTTTCGTCGCCGGAGAATCGCCTAGCAAATCGGAGCGGACCTATCAAAAGGCATTGTCATAAATTACCCATTGTTCAACGCCCACAATTCCGACCGCTGCTTTCAATAACATCGGCTCCGAGATTGGAGCGTTCGTTTAGCTTTTTACTATAATTATAGAAGCCCACACTGCGCACATGTTAATGAAAAGCCTCCCGCTGCGTCGAGTATTTTATGATGATTTTAATTGTAAACTTCGAACAACTTTTTTGTTTCGTTCCAATTAGTGGCAAAATGTTAGATGCTACTCTCGCAAATGAAAAGTTTATTAGTGATATGATTTGTTATTTCTTGGAATACTTATAATACCAAACGGTTGCTTAAGGTTTAAGGTATATAAAAATACTGGTTTTAGTTTAATAAATGGAACACAGTTGATTAGAATATACATTTATATATGCAATGAAAAAGGATAATATAATCTCAACGAAGTAAAAAAAGTTTACTTTAAAGGTTAAACCTTTGGATGATGTATCAGGAAAGCACCACCGAATAATATTAATAAGTAAGTAACTGAGACTGTATTTTCAATTTAATGAAATACAATTATTTTGATGTCTCGATTGTTACTCACACTGATGTTTTATAAATTAAATAAGATTATAAATTAAAAAATATATATCATAAGATTTTCCCATTGTCCCACGAAAATCTTTGTCATTTTCTAAATTTACTGATTTGTAAACCACGCAATCGTTTATCTAATATTGACAATTTATTTAAAAGATCGTATGTATAGCTGAAGTTATACATTCACTAAGTTATTATTATGTTTATTGCCTATATTACAAATAAATAAGTCATACACATCGTAAATTACTCAGTATTTATTTTGAATATTATGGATAAAGCTTTTTTTAATGTTAAATAGGCAATTAACAATATAAACACAAACGACATGTACAATACCTACATTTTTATTCGAATCCTACACAAAAGTTTAGTTTAGAAAATACTAGATGAATGTCAGAGTTTCCAGTTCTGTATATCAAATTTCAAGTTGTTCAGTATAATTAATTAGAATCATGTTTAAAACATTATATACTTAATCAAAAAATAAAAACCTTTCATATCTTAAACTTATAGGCTCGCGTAGAGACATTAATTAGAAGATAATTTTATGTAAGTGGCAGCTCGTGAGTCGTCAGTATTCGAAAGGCCTTTAACAGACAGTTTTAAAAACAGTTTAATTGTTTTAAAGAAATTTAAAATTCTTTTTAAAAATACCTTATATTAAGTATTTTTAGTATGTATGCCAATCATACACTATTAATAGAATAAATAACATTCGAGTATGTGCAAGTTTTGATTACTTAACTAAAAGGTTAGAATGTTGATATGAAACATAATGATTCATTTAATTTCTGCAGTATACCAATATCACAAGGTTTTTAAAAGATTTTTAAGTTTGTTAAGTTTCGAATAATCTGGATTCATCAAAAGGATACCGTCAAATACCCGCGTTTTCATATGAACATAAATCACGCACGCACGACCTATGTATTTTATAGTGATTTCACCCCAAAGTTATTTAAAACTGTATATATATTCACCAGGGCAAGCAAAGTGAGCCCTTACTATCCCTCAATCTATGCGTTTTTTAAATAGGTAGTTCACTTTACTGAGAAACAATCACACCTTTAGGTCATATCTAAAATCACGAGTTCTAATAAGCACTGCTCTTACTAGTATTTTTAGTTATAAATTCATAGTAATATTTAAAACAACCAATTCACAAATTGGAAGATAAAGATTATAATTTTCGTCTACATAGACGATTATAAAGATCGTAAAGAAGACGATCATTAAGAATATATAGTTTATATCAGTCTATTTCCGATAATATTCAACATTTCAATAGAAACTTAGTTAAAATATCAAAAAATGATAAGCAAAATGACTCTCGAAAATTACTCAGCTAAAAGATTCTTTAGAAACTTTATACAAATCCCTCATTATCTTTTCATTGCAGCCTGCTTTGATGAATGGACAATGAGGATCGCTGAGATTAAACTGACTTTCAAGGAATCTCCTTAAAATTAATGTCTCTCTAATAATTAATTCGTATTACTTAGTGTTAATGTAGCTCTATTCAAATCGTGGCCGTTGATGGTGAATTGGAAACAGATAATTAACTTTATAGCTTTCAGTGGTAGTAACTTTTTTGTGACTAACTTTATGTTATTAAACCTTTAGAATTTAAATGATAAAGTTAATTGTGTTCAATAGCATATAGCTATATTTATCAATGTGTTTCATTATTTTATTTTCACAAAAAAGTTATATAATTTGTAGTATAGTTGAATGCTTATTAATCACTATGGGACTTACCGTGATTATTTTTGAGATTTATCTGATATTTTCACAACATTCCTTCAATTAGTCTGTGAAGATGGCAGCTGCAATATTGTGGAAATATCAGACAAATCTCAAAAAAAATTAAGGTAAGACAAGTAGTGATAATAATATAGCGATTGTGACGGCGATAGCATAAAACCGTTAATGCTTTTATGGCAAGTTTATAGCTTATAAAAAGCTATAACTATACATTTCCGTTTAAAATAATGCTAAGACTATAAACCTACAATTGACGTAGGGATCTGTAAGAACATCCGTGGGCTGCGCCCAGGCACCAGACGTTAATGACACGTGCCATCGTTTATACTTACGGAGGAAATCCGGGATTTGTAAGACAGCACTGGCATCCGAAGCATCCTTTAGCACTTTCGTCAAGACTTGTTTGACGTTTCGACGCTAGTGACATGCACACACACTTACACTGCACAGCCACGCACTACCGACTACGGACCAAACGCATGGAGAGAAATAAAACGATGCGTTAGGGATTTTTGTAAAAAGATAGTTATATTTTTGGCATTGGACTATGACACAATATAATACTATGATATGCTAAGTAAGCGTTTTATAAAGACTTTTACATGCCGAATATTCGTTAATCAGACTATTCATCAGAGGACTCTTCATATATATAATTTTAACAAACATAACCGCTTACAAAATGAGAGTAGAGTACGTCTAGTTACCGCATGGGATGCTCTAAAACTCACCGCCTAGTCAAAACATAACTATTCCTAGTTTTTATTCGTAATATTTTTCTCACTTTCATTTTTTTTTTACTCTATAGGTACATATTTATTATAATACAATTTTTGAACATATATTTATCGATATGATATCTTATACAGAACACGCAACGAATCGGCGACGGTACAATAATTTAGTCATGAAGCGTCGGTTACTGCGTTTGCGAATAAATATTTCGTTGGTGGGTATACGGTCCTCGACGGCGCACAACACATCGTAACGTCCGGTACAACAACACATAAATCAACGTTTAAACAATATCAACGTACATAGGTACTATTTGGTATTAGGTTCGTCCGCTTATCACTAGCTAATTACAACGAAACATCACAGAGAGCGGGCGCGCCGTGCCGCTCGGCTACATGTAGATCGGCAGCTGCTGCAGGGCGCGCTTGTCGAAGCGCTCGTACGGCGGCGGCACGGCGCGCGCCATATCACAGTCCAGCGCGTCCGGCAGGTACGGGTGCGGCTTGAGCCGGGCGCGCGCCAGCTTGCCGCCGGCCGCCTCCGCCGCGTACGACTCGAAGCGGTAGCACAGCGGCCGTGGTGGCTCCTCGGCAGGCACCCGCTGCCGCGCCGCCTGCGCTGGCTGCGGCTGCGGTGGCGGCGCCGGAGGAGCTGGGGCGGCGCGGCAGCAGCGGCGCGGCGCTCGGGGCGCCCGCGCCCGGCTGCTCGGCGTGACGGCCGCAGCGGCATCACCGCGCGGCAGGTTGTTCACAAACGGCACCCGCCGTAAGCTCTCGAGCCTCCGGAAGTGCGAGGGGTGGATCATGAGCAATGGCTCGATCTTGACGCCCTGCGGCGGCTTGGCACAGTCGGGAAGCTCGTATTCGATACTGCAGTCTACGTGTAAAGGCACCGAGTAGTCCTTAGGGGCGAGCGAGGCTGGCCGCGCATCCCGGCGGAAGCGGTCAGCGGCGGCGAAATCGGCCTCGCCGCGGGCGTAGCCCGTCATGGCGGCGGGCGCGGCCTCACGGCATGTGCGCCGCGGGGCGCGCGCCGATCAGCTGATTTTGCGAGCTTCGAGCGCGCGGACGTGCGCGCAGTGTGGCGGCGGCCGCGAGACTGAGGTCGAGCCCCGCGCGCCTGCGCGCTGCCCCTCGCCTCTCCGCACCCCTCACTACCCAGCCGCCAAGGAACCGTTCATCCCGGGCCCCGCCTACCGCTACGGACTTGGGATTTCGTTCGACGTTGGTGGCACAGCTGGAGACCGTGGTGTTGGAGCCTGGTCGGGTGGTCGGCTGTATGGCAGCGTCGGCGGCAGCGGGCCGTGGGGTAGTGCGCTCGAGTCCGGCCGCAGCGCTGTGGCTGACACCGTCTCGCCGCTTCGGCGGCTGCCATGCGATCGATAAAAATGGCGAAGGCTCGTAGACGTCGACGTTGCGCAGAAATGCACTACGCACACCGAATTTACGAGTGCGGGGCGCGGGGGTGTGATGCGAATGTCAAACAGCTGACTACAAAGACACTGGAACGTTTAACAAGACGAGGTTATATCAGCGGTATGACCGTACGTATGACGCCTTTGGTGTGCGTTAAGTTTGAAAGGTACTTGTAAGAAAATAACACACACCCAAACGAAAAACATTCACCGCGCTAACAATAACGACATAAGGTGAACATAGCCGTTTTATGACAATGCTAACAATACACTTTTACGGAACGAGTTGGGAGGCATTGTTTCTTTTTACACCCGTACACGAAATATAAGAGCGATTTTAACACACCTATACAAACTGACACTCTGTTTCGAAGAATATTATTTCGAGAGCATTCACATTGGTTTTTTGTTATAGGTACTCTAAATAGAACCTTATTTACTTATAAGGAACTTTTATCTTCACAGAAGTGACAGAAAGTTATCGATGATCTTATAACAGCATTACATAGGTCACTTTTACAACATAACTATTTTAACAGATATTTCTCTTTTCTTTAGTGCTATTTAAAGAAATAAGAGTGTCACGTGTATCGCCAGAAAGTTAAAAAATGCGTGTAATTTGGGACTTCAGAGCGCCTGATTGCGAATCCTGAGAAATGCTCTTTTAAGCCGCTCTGCTTACGTCGGAGCTCTTTGGGGAGAGTTGTAGGTACCAACTTAGCCCAAATGTTGGCCTAACAAGTATTGGCAAACGAAGAGGGGTGATAGGTAAGTTTTGGTATGTTTGTAGGGTTTGGGCCAATATGATGGTCCATAATCCGTTTGGTGTCGATTTTCTGATGCAGATCAAAGAGTGATGATTGTGGCCTTCGCGTCCACACGTTGGGCCAAGTGTTGGTTGTCGCCAACTTTGAGAGTGACCGTACTACGCACGTATTAAAATTTAGTTTCCATCTTCTAATGAGTATAAAAAAATCAAAACAGCTGTACATAATAGTATGAAAATCATGAAAACTTCATGATGGAATCTGCATATTGGCTTGAACCGAAACAGACTGAACGAGCTTTCAACGTGTGGATCAAACGGTTCGCCAAGTAAGTTGTGAGCCATGATGTTGACCGACATATTGACGAACGTGAAGAGGAGGCATAACAATAAGGTACCTACTACCTATATAAGTAACTGAGTTTTTAATGTCGGTCTTCGTGATCTATACTTACAGCACCAGGATTGATTGTCACTGGTCACTGAAGATTAGTCATGTTAGTAACTCACATTGATTTTAATTTAAAAAAAAAACTATTTACCGTTCCTTCAGTTCATCATTCTAGTGAAGTTTCAGTCCCGGTCTCTGGAACACTGCAACTGAAGACGTAAGTACTAAGTTACTAACGCCTTCAGCTGCGGTGTTCTAGAGACCGGGCTGCGATGTTAAAAAAAAGAAAGAACAAAGAAAATTTGTTTATTTGGTACACACATGAAATACAAAAAGAACAATAACAATTACAAAATACGCAAACAGTACCAAAATGTTCTCCGCTCAGCTATTAGTAGGTGTAGGTACTAATTTAAGTTCCCGATTGCATCTTCAGCTCTGCTGCGAAGCTGTGATGCGTCACCGGAGATGACGCATCACTTATTATGACAGCATAATATGATTTGGCTGTAGCTCAGGTAGGTAAGGTAAGGTGTCATTACTACATTCTTATTTCTTCCCCGGAGTGTCATAGTCTATGTGACTGCAAAAAAAATAATATGGCTGACGTAAACTAAAAAGGGTCGTCGGGTTTTTCAAAAAAGTAATTTTGCTTGTTGAACAACCATAATAAAGTAGGTATACGGAAATTCGGTACTTTTTATTCTGAAGGTGGGTACAGTTCCTTTTGCAAAGTCGTTGAAAAATGATGCAGCTATTTGAGCCTCTCTCTAGTAGTTGCTATAAGAACGGGTATTTGCCAAGAATAAGTACCTATAAAACGTCCCAAATGGTCGGATACATACAATGGTAGCCCTATTACTTCGCCGATCGCTTTTATGACCTAAAATGAGCTCATTTGAATAGTGCGCCAGCGAAATCGTGCACATCGTGTAATCATCCCAGAGAGTAATACTAATAACATTGTTTTATCATTTATTATTTATGTAGATACCTATATTTATAAACAATCACTACTACTTATAGTAATCTTATACAGAGAAGGCAGAGCCTATTGCCATCCATATAACGTAGAATCATGTGAAATGGGTCCACCTACAGGATGGAAAAGGGAAGATTCAAAATATTTGGGATAATAATAAATATTGGGTGGGCTAACTATATCGTAGTAAGCACGGTAGTAAGACATATACCTAGTCTATACTTTTGTGGAAAATTGCAAGAATTACTAATATCGATGTATGCGTGAGCTTGGGCCGCGACACGTTTGCAAGTATTGATATTTATGTCTCTTTTACTATCCCGATTATTCATAGATCCATGGCTTGACATCGAAATGGCGGACACATCCTGAGTTTTTCTTCGCTAAGTAGATGCGTTGTATGATTAAACCCAGCACAATGATCCGCATGATTTCGTCACCTGATACCACACAATGCGGCTCAGTCACGCATTGTTCTTTCTTCCACACCTTGCCGCTTTCTGAGTAGCCACGACTGTCGCCTTCTTCACAAAACATCGAATCCAGTGGTTTGCTTTGTTTGATATCTATTATATGAACCTTGAGGTTTCTGAGTAACCGCGAATGTTGGTGAACTTTCCTTTCTTCGCTTATATCAATGGTAGTGAGGTCTTTGTTCCATATCTACCTATATACGATATAATAAAAGATTGTCATATATTATTATTAAATTTGTGGTAAAATTACTATTATGAGAAGATTGTCTTCCCTTAAAAATTACTTGCTTATACAATCCTAGTAATGAAGAACCTGCTCAATTGATAATGAATTTGTACGCCCACAAGTTTAGTTGTATAATTTAACTCTGAATTCCAGCAATTTTTCATCTAACTTTTTTAGCTGAAATGTTTACAATTTTACATTTTTAGTGCCCAGCACTTTTAAAATTTTTTCAGAAACTATTTCTATTTATCATTCTTAGTGGCCAGTAGTCAGCACTTCGAATTGAATGAACCCAGAAAGACACTGTGTGCGTCGTACAGATATCCTTATCATTACATTTTAATGGATCGCGAACCTCCTTTAAATCTGACTCGGAGTCAAACATATCTGCTCTCGTTACCCAGCGGGCCGCGATAAGACCCGGGCCGAGATGACATAAAGAAACTGTGACAAAGGGAACCCAATCTCGCTCAATTATGATGTCCACATGACATAAGGGGTCGGGTTTCGTCGGCGACGCTCGGCGCCGCTCGGCCCCACTCGGGCAGACATCACATTGAATAGTTCGAGGCTAGTGCACCCAAGTCGAGGATATAAAGTTTCAGTATCGACAGAAATAAGGATTTGGTTTTCCAAATCAGAAGGGAAAATAGAAACATTATCATAGAGTCAAACAGAGAGACAGGTTAATTTTAAACACGATGGCAATTTTTAAATTCAATCACATATACCTAGTTATTGATTCCATGATTTCAATATTACCAGAGCGGTCAAAATCAACTTTTACTGTACGTAAATTTTTTTCTGTATACTTTTGTGTTTGAAAATATTGAATTTCCTTGTATTTACCCCAAACAACAACAACTCATCGATTGTAATAACAATCTACAATTAGGGGTATTCTAAAGGAATTTTATAAATCCGTAATTGCTCTTAGTTTACCAAGTAGCAAATGAAGGAAAATCCAATTATCAATGACAAATACGTATATATGTATACGTATATTGCCATTTTCATTCATAATGATTAAGCAGATATTTTGGATCATCATGATTTTTTAGCTCTTGAGATGATTTAATCATATCGCTAAATACTCCAAAATGTGCACGTGTAGCGTGGTGGTTATGAATAAATCTTGATGTCTGGCCTCGAATAGTTCCCTGAGAGACGTCGCACCTGGTGCCCTATGGCCGTGCGTCGGGACTCGGGATCCTGTGACAGTTTTCCGCGCTATTAGAGTCTGTCAATTGTCGTCGGCTGCGCGACGCTTAATGACACCACTGCACAAAAGGAGTGTAATGCTTTAACGGTTTATGTATGTAAGCAAATAGAACCAGATTTCTTAGATTTAAAAGAATGGTGTTATCCTTTTTTGAATTTTTGAAAAAAGTCGTTGGATGTTTGGGCATTCCGCGTACCTGCCCTGTTTGCGTTCTCCTAGACGCAGGAAATACCTGACCGAGTGGCTTTGTTGCTTTGTGTCATGTACGATGCTTATCGACATCCATTACTTATTCAGAGAATAGACCCTCCTTTCTTACTGTAGGTACTATAAATCATCTTATGTAAAATGTTTAAATAATTGCAGGTTTATGCGATCTGATCTTACTCCAGTTAGAGCACGATTAAAGGTTTTCACTTTTCATGTCACATTATAATTTTTCGAACCTTATTTTATTTCTAGGTAGATAGTTCATTAAATGCTTTGGAATATTTGTGTACCTAATTCAAGCAAGTAGACAATATAAAAGTAGGTATCCTATTCTTAACGACGGAGGATTTACGTTTCTCACGAATCATGACATTCACCGAAAGTAAGTTAACGCTCTCATATTATGAGCAAATTCTATTGATGCTTAAACAGTTTTCAGTGATATTACATACATTCAATCTACCAATGTTCGTTTGATGTTGTTTTCTAAACCTTTTACATAAAAACTTTTTTCAGTTTCTTAGTTTAAAAGATTTTTTGTTTGATGTGAGATTCTGTGTAGATATAGCTGCAAAATAAATAAAAAAACTCTTACGTATCGAATGTTTAAATGCCTTCTGCTAAATGAGTAAACGTACAACATCGCTTGAGATTTTATTTTCCCCTTTGCAGTATTCATCTATATCACATCCTTATCTGCCATTCTCACGAGCAGCATCTGCCACGCAATACAACACGAAGTGTCGTGTGATAAACTGGAGAACAAAGTCACGTTGGAGAGCATACATCAATGTTATCGTAACGTGCGCGTTGATCAATGGCCCCAGGTTTCCGCTAGTTTATAATAATATGTGAGGGCATACAGTTTTTGGCCATGTGTTTCCCGGCAGAGTAGAATTATAGGACCACTCCAAGTCTTCCCGTGGATGTCGTAGAAGGTGATTTAGGACACACAAGCTAAATAAAGCTTATAAACATGAAAGAGACTTTTCCAACCCAACCCGTCTGGGTCTGACTGCCCTGGCTAATATAATAAATGAATAAATATATAGGGACATATCACACAAATTGAGCTAGCCCTACTAGTTGTGAACTTGTGTCGCAGGATACTAACTCAACGATACTATATTTTATAATAGATACTTATATAGATAAACATCCAAGACCCAAGTCAATCTGAAAAAGATCATTTTCCATATTGACCTGACCGGGGATCGAACCCGGGACCATCCGTGTCGCAGGCAGGCGTATTAAACACTGCGCCACGGAGCACGTCACGTCACGTCACGTCAATATATGGCTCTGGAAGTAAAGAGAGAGTCGTATACATGACGTGGAGACTAAACAAGACATGATGAAGATGATGATGACACATGATTCGTGGAGAGCCCTTTCATATCGATATCGTGCGATAAACCCTAGAATAAAGTCACGTTGAAGAGCATACATCAGTGTTATCGTAACGTACGCGTTGATCAACGACTCCAGGTTTCAGAAAGCTTGTAAAGATTGAAGTAGCGTGGCAAAAAGTTTGTAATTACTTGTGATTACACACACATTCACATAATTCCATTGAACTTACATTTTGCCTTTCATATTATGTGGTGTGATAAACCGTAGTATAAAGTCACATAACGTCACTTTATACATTATGTTCTGGATCGATTGCAGAGGATACATTACACTAGATATGGCCACTGGCATTACAGTACTTAGTTGTGGCAACATATACGCGTAGATCAATTGTCCCAGATTTCCGCCAACGTGTAAAATTAGGTGTATCGTGGTAAGAAGTTCGCAGTAATTTGTAATGACGTTCACTGCTTGTTTTACACACGCGAGGATCACTGATATCGCTGTGTCAGTGGCAACTCGCAGGGTTCTGGTCTTCACAAATACAATTCGCCCAAATTGACACGCTATGAAGAACGAGCAGTCTACAGAATGATATCGACCAATGGGGATATAGACGAGCTCCGTGGCGCAGCGGTCAACACGCTGGCCTGTGACACGGATGGTCCCGGGTTCGATCCCCGGTCAGGTCAAGATGAAAAACGATCTTTTTCAAATTGACCTGGGTCTTGGATGTTTATCTATATGTGTATTGGTTATAAGATATAGTATCGTTGAGTTAGTATCCCATAAGGAACCACGTCAGAGGCCGAGAGGCGGTTCCGAAGAACTCTGACACCAGGGTGTGCATGGTCGACTGACCGTGTCACCTACTCGAAATGATGATGAGTATCCCATAACACAAGTCTTATCAAGAACTTACTTTGGGGCTAGCTCAATCTGTGTGATATGTCCGTATATATTTATTTATTATTATTTATTAGGTCGATGTCATTCTGTAGACTGCTTGATCTATGCTATGAAGATCAAGCAGTCTAGAGAATGACATGGAGTTGATGATGAATGACATTAGTATCTAATGAGATAGGCTTATCTCCGGAGGAATCTGACAATCGTTCACATTTTTCGCGGCAGTAAAATACTTTCAGACAGACGAAAAAATTTTTTTTAATCTATGAAAATACTCGATACCTAGGTTTGCAGAATCATCAAAGATCCATTCCTCTCAAGATTCCTTTTGTTTCTTTACAAATTCTAAAAAGGTTTTCATAGATAGGTCGCTTCCTTTCTGGCTGCCTTTTATTCCGGCATGACTTTCGCATTCATTTGCCATCAACTGCTGACGGCGTTAGGATGATTTTCCATTGATAGATGCGATAAATGTAGGTATATAATAGTCAAAATTGTTAAACAAACAACAACAACAACAATTTTTGATGCACATACTTATTGTTTGTCAATGTGCACGTAATATACATGGTGATTTTAATAAAGAATGATTGATAAATATTGAACATTTCTTGCCTAACATACACACAAATTAATACTGAACCGCGTATGTAATAGAAACATGTTTTCGGCTGGTCATTGATTCTTCTGTAATTTTGTTAATTCTAAACTTAAGTACTTACTTGTAGTATACGTTATATGAGCTTTAATAACTGTTGGGTTTGTTTCCTTATATCCTATTCTAATCCTAATTAATATTATAAATGCGAAAGTGAGTTTGTTTGTTTGTTACGCTTTCACGCCGTATCTACTTAACCGATCATCATGAAATTTTGCATACACATAGGTTAGGGTACTGAGAAGGACATAGGCTATATATTACGCGGGCGAAGCCGCGGGTAACGGCTAGTATTTAATAAGTGTGCTTTCTAGTCTGCTATAATTACTTACTGGAAACAGCATATCATTATAAAAAAATAAGAGCTCTTGTCGATGGACTATTTCGATGGACTACCTCATCATTAGCAAATAAATAAATATATACGGACAAGTCACACCGATTGAGCTAGCCCCAAAGTAAGTTCAAGACTTGTGTTATGGGATACTAACTCAACGATAGGTACTATATTTTATAATAAATACGTATATAGATAAACATCCAAGACCCAAGTCAATCTGAAAAAGATCATTTTCCATCTTAACCTGACCGGGGATCGAACCCGGGACCATCCGTGTCACAGGCAGGCGTGATGACCGCTGCGCCAAGGAGCTCGTCAAATTTTAGCAGTTTAGTTAGTAATGATAAAGTTTTTTGAATTCCTTAGCTCGCGTTACCTCCATTCAATTCCTCAAATAAAAAGGACAAAGGATTAATGCTGACAACGCAAGCGAAGCGACGTGAAGTTATTTGTCGCAGATCTTTTTTGGGGCGCCAACCTAACTCTTATATTCAACAATTACTTACCATCATTATCATCAATGCAACTCCATAGCTCGGATCGCTCGCTCACCATCGATGGAGCACCAGATTATAATGCGGCGGAGACGGCGGGGCCTCGTCTCTCATTCATATTCAACAATGACACACAGACACACCGCACGCCGCCATTGCCCCATAATGTCTTTACTTTCGTATAATTACTGCTGTGGTATCCCGTATGCGGCTAGCCTGTAGCATTTTCATGAACTCAGAATTTTACACAGCAACGAGATTCAAGATGTTTTTCGATTAATTTTAACGTGAAGTGAAGTAATTACGTTTGAATAACGAGTATGTTTGTTCATATAACACTATTTTCACAAATTCTTAAGCAACCTGATGATTTCATCATCATCATCTCAACCTCAAGAAGTCTACTGCTGTTCATAGGACTCCCCCAAGAATGTCCAATACGACCGGTTGGAAGTGGCCTGGTCATCCGATCACTAGGTATGTGGGTGTCCAAACTGGGCTTGCCTTGCCTTTACCTTTCTGCCCCATCGGCCGTCGGTACTAAGCGCTGTTGTAACTAACTGTCTACTGTCACTTCTAAGAGCTTCCGCTGAGCTATGTCGGTGACCTATTCTTAGCTACGAATAGCCTAGCCCTAACAAATAAGTATAGTTGAGCGACCTTAAAAGCTTTCTTATGTGGCCCAAATTAGGGGGGCACAAGATTCGGTATGAGTATGCAAGTATGTGTAAGTAAGTGTAAGCCAAAAATCATGTTGAAATATTTGAGGCATGCGCTTTTGTTATTAACTATGTGTGCACTTAAATATTGGTTTTGGTAACCATAAAATTTCGCGATTGACGCGTCTGTTGTGTAAAATTATTACGTCCGGCTGTTCTCTACGTCGCATATAAAAATCGATTGTTCAGAAATTTTGTGAGCAGGTTCGAAAACAAGATTTCCTTTTTTTCGTTTCAGTTTTAGAAAAGTTTAAATGTCGGAATACCTGTCATATGACTCGTGAAATCACAGTTTCTCACTCAATCATAATTATTTCTGTTCGGTCCTGTCTGTATAATGGCAAATTTTTTTGCATCATAGCTGAGAACGCTACCGGGAAATACGCTTGAATGAAGATGAAAATTAGTTACTTGCAGTAAACCATGCATTTAGTTTAAATATTGACTAAGTAAATAACTTTATTACTATTGGATACTTGTTATATATATTATTCTGTAAGGCGGTACTTATTGACTGACTGAATCAAATAATCTAAGTTAACAACTTGGATTATTTGATTTTAAAACTTTCCATGTCGTTATTTGGTGAATCATGTGTGACAGACTTTTAAAATTGCGTGCTTAAAATCTGTAAATAAATTACCATCACCATTTCCATCGCATCTTTTTATCACCAAATAATCATTCATTAAAACTACAAATATCTGTGCCGTTGGTGACGTTAGACTTTTAATCTGTCAACATATGCATCCTATGTCATTATGAAACATCCGCAATGTCGAGTTTGGCCACCGGAACTATTAATTTCGTACCAATGTTGCGTGCGCGCATGTCTGGCGTTTTAACTATACGACTTGTAGCGGGACCTTTGTAATGCCCGTTTTTAAATACCACTTCAGCCTTCAATCCGACCGTGCAATTAGTCCTTCTGCTCGCATTCGTCGGCGGAGATCAAGCAAGACCTTTTCATACGAACCTATTACTGTTTGTCTGACTTTAAAGCACAATATCAGCAACCCCAATCCCATGCCTTTGTCCGGAACTCGTTCCTATGTCATAGTCTCGCAGGGCTATTGTAATAAAACTCCCGGCGAAAGTAGTTATAAATGCGAGTCGTGAATAATTTTGTAATTGTCGCCAGTAATTATGTTGTTTACGAAACAAAGCGGCAATTAAGTTAATGTGAAATTGTACAGAGCAAAGGACGGCGTTTTACTTCCTTTAATTTTCCTTAGCACGGTTTGAGCAGCCGCGACATAAGTGACCGGAAGCTTATTCAGAAATAGTTTATTACCCCACTGACTGATATTACACTACTAACTTTTGATTTAATTATGTTTTATTTGTTACTCCTGCAGTCTAAATGACATGACTAACTCTTTTAAATGTAAGATTTGATCTGTTTTGTATTCTTTGGATATGATTAATATAAGCAAATATATATCACTTTTATATTTAGTATTTAAACTTGTACGATGATGGCGCTGTTCGCGAAAAATACGAATTTTGGCAAAACTTTGCTGAGAGCCAAGACGATGTTCTGACGTGACCTTTTCCATACTTATCAGATTCCCGAAAGATAAACTTACACTGACACGAACAAAAGAATATTACTACAACTTTGAACAAAGCTGAGTTTATTCTTTGGGAAAGGTCCGAAGATCATAAAGAAATATATCTCTATGGACTCTTGATGAACAAATTGTTAAACTAAGAATCTTTGTGACCAAAAAAAATATAAGTATTCTTATAAATGTTGGCTCTTGTGTTGTGGCTCAAGCATTACAAAAACATCTTTTTTATGTGTAGGTTTTTCTTTCTTCGTGGCTTTTTAAAGCAGAACAATGGCTTCATGTTTAATTATTTAACTTAACAAGGTCTTAGAGATCGAGAAATTAAAACGAAGATGCTAAAGAGTAAAGAGCATAGTATTTTATAATTTATTTTGAGCGTTCAATATTGTTATGCAAGCTACTGAATACGATTGAAATAACATGAAGAATGATGTTTAGTCAACTTATACGATACGATCAATTTATTTAAAGTATCTTGGAGGAGAAATTAGAGAAAAGGAAAGCAAGAGTAAGGTGAAGAGGAGCATATTTGGTTCAAATAAAGGACAAAGTAGAAGTTGTGTCGTATAGAGAGGTCAAGACTCAAGAGGGTGGCTGTTAACCAAAAGAGATGGAGAGTACTCTTCCGAAATAATGATAAAGATAATTAATTTGCATGAATTATAAATAGATAGGTTATTGTATATGTTATACAATATCAAATCATTATCTCTAATTGATAAGACACTGCAAAGGCACCTTTAAGAAAGTCATATCCCAAGAAAGGCATATTTGAAAGTAAATGAAACGCGGCACACAAGATGAGCTATGAATCATTAATAATAATAAAAATCACCTTAGAAAAGATGAATGCAAAGAATGAGCAAGAAAGAAGTGAGAAAGGCTATGGTGATACGACAGAACAAAATAAATAAATATATACGGACAAATCACACAGATTGAGCTAGCCCCAAAGTAAGTTCTTAAGTAAGACTTGTGTTATGGGATACTAACTCAACGATTTTATATTTTATAACAAATACATATATAGATAAACATTCAAGACCCAGGTCAATATGAAAAAGATCATTTTCCATCTTGACCTGACCGGGGATCGAACCCGGGACCATCCGTGTCACAGGGTGTTGACCGCTGCGTCACGGTACTCGTCATGTAAGTGGAACTGGCATATTGTGCCGACCCCACATGAACAAATAGGTTAAAGTAAAGGAAGGAGAAATAATTATGTGGAATGGGAATCATAAATAGTAACAGGTGGCTAGTCCGTCGCCAGATTGTGATACAGGTTAGGCTTACAAATGTTCTTGTTTAATTTACATTCTCCATGGTAAGAAGCAGTAAGGACACTCTGCTATATCGACTATCTGTTCAAAAGTCCGCTGAATGGTCTCTTCTTTTTCGAGAGTAACCTTCCTTTCAACGAAACCGTAAACACTTGAAAGAGAAAGATATCTTCAAGTTAGTTTACGATTTCGCATTATTTCATTTGATATAAGGCTCTGGTAGTAAAGAGAGGGTCGTGTTCCTGCTGTGGAGACTAAGAAAGACATGATGATTAGGTATTCTATTTGTAGTATCTTATTACATATATTATGCAATATTGTAGGGACTTCTAAGTCCTGAAGCGCGCGCAAATCCCATGGCCTGAGGAGACGCACATTCGTGAATATTTTCCAGGCAACCTTGTGCAATCCACAGACGTCACAGGCAAAAATACTCATTAAATCCGCGTTCAAGGCGCGACGGAGTTGACGTCACTATAGAAATTTGGTTTGGGCAACGTCGTGAATATTTAGCGTCACGTGTCGCCCATCTGGGTCGTATAACTTATCAAACGGAAAAGTTCGAGATATTATGCAGACGAACGAGATTACGCATGATAAGTGATGTTGATGTCTATCATAAACATCCATCGGATAACACAGAGCTGTATATTTAATAGATGCCGTTTGATTCGGTTGGAAATCTACCGTGTCCCATTTTCCTTGTTAGTCTAAAATGAAATATAATTAAGTAGTAAAAAAAATTATATTTAAGGACAAGCTTTTATCGTGTGCCAATTAGTATCCCGAAATTTGGTGACAGACCTATTCAGTGTTAGGAGCTAAGGTCTTAAGAGTCACTTGTAATGAGTGATGGAGGTCCTGTGGGTGGGTAATATTAGCACTTACGACTGTTAAGCAACTCCTGGTGCAGTCCCACCGGGATAGTGTAAGAAAGTGGCATAAAAAATATTTTCAGTTCCTTCGTGTGGTCCCAACTGTCATCATTGATGGTGCAACTTAAAAATCTGACACCCCGGTTTGCTATTTTCTTGAAAGTTAGTTTAGGTTTGTCTGGCAGAGAGTTGACTGTGTTTTGCGCAATAAAGTTTAAATACAAACACATAAAAAGAAAAACAAACTAAGTTTGTTGACGTAATTTTGTTGCGTTGTTGTCCAATTAACGTAGCGTGGGTGTGAAAATTTCACCACTATTAGATATTGCTAAGTCAGCAGATAGACTCAAGGACATATGAAACTAAATAACAGGTGTTATTACTCACGAATCCATCCATCCACCCATCCATCAGGTCTTTTTTAGTCTCCACTGCAGGAGCACGACCCTCTCTGTACTAACACAGCAATATATTAGCAATTATTACTCACGAATGCAAAGCATTTTTCCCTGTTCTACACGGAGCAATTCAAGGGAGAATGGTTTATTTAAAGCAGTTGTACTGTACACATTAATATTCTTAGATATCTTTTTTCCGGAGATATCAATCATGTATTGAAGTGGGAGCACTCAAAGTGAGAGAAAATCTCAAACTCGGTGCACGCTTGACAGGCAATAAGCATTGTCTATCCTTTATACATACATATCAGTGGAGATGCATATCATAAACTCTAACTGGATGCTAACTGCGTCCAATCTCATAAGTAAAAGCGATTTTAACATTTTAATGGACTATTAAATTTAAGCGGTCAGTCGCCAAAATGGTTCCCAAAATAGCCACTGCTAACGAAATTTTCACACATAATTCCTCGTAAATATACCTCGTGGCGTAATTGTCTTTCTTGTTGTTTTTGTGACTTTTTATTAGTGACAGAGCAGGTTATTTGGTTTTGGCTTCACCGCTAACCAGAAGTTCTGAATTTGATGATTTTTATCTGTAACCATATTCCTTGGTAATTTTGGGAGTTCAGGGGACTACGCCTCCTGAACTCCTTAACCTTAGCGTCCATTTCTCTAATGTATCTTTTTTGCACATCTTTCATTCTAATCTTCAATTTAGAGCAATGGAAAAATACATGGAAAAGCATAGCGTGGTATTGAGGTAAGTAAGCAGAACCTAGTTTAAGTGTTTCGATGCACTAATACAGCACTATTACAGCACCCAAGGTTAACCTGTTGGAACTTTTCACCAGACGTCGTTACGAGAAAAGGAGTTCCGTGTCTTCTCTTTGTTAATGATATAAACAAAATAATATTTATCGTCTACACAGGTCTGGGAGAAAAAGAAAAAACGTAAAATGTGCCAGCTGCTTCTCTTCCCGCGCAGATCGTAAAAACCGATCGGGGGAATGGGCGTGAGGAGTCACGTCTATAAGCGATGCGGCTAGCAACCCATCACTATTTTGATTCCGTTCTCCACCTACAAGCTCACCAACATGCTAAACACAGGCCTAACCTAAAGGCCACAGGTTTTATAGACCTGGGCTCTGTCTACCCCACAAGGGAAAAAGATGTGATATTATGTATGTATGTAAATAATGTTGCCAACCGGATGACAGCACAACCTCGCAATAATGTGCACCAATTAAAAGCTGGCAGCGGCCGCAGTTGTTCCTGCCTTGTTGTTGTCCGCCAGTCGCCGCTGCCAATACGGCAGAATGCAGATAAACACAATTACGGCGGAGTTTCGAGTGGTGTGGAGTGTAGCTGTTGTTTAGAGAACGAATTTTGGTTTTGACCTAATTTCTTTTCAAAGAGCATACCCATTTTATATAAAAAAGTAAATATTGCCTGGAGCAGCTTTGATAGGAGATAGGACAGAACGTCAACTTTTGAAACCAATATCGCTAAATTTAATGTTATTTAAGGGTGCGAAGCATTTAACAGTGATCGTGGAATAAATACATTTACATGGGTACATTTCAATTACTATGCAAATGTAATTGTCTATAATAGTCAGACTGATATAAAGCTTTGTATGTATTAAAAATGGTCTAAAAGGCATATAACACTGTGACCTAAACAATTGAAAAATGAGGTAAGGTAAAGGTAAAAATGTATTTTAATGGTGATTCGGGACCTACAATACGGGCTGCAGCTAGTAGAATCACTTAATATCGGGACAAATTACGCGGATTGAGCTGCCCCACAATAAGTTGTGAACTTGTATCGTGGAACACTTTTAATTACATATGATAACAGATCCAATACAATATTTTATTACAAATACACAATAAGTTAAATAGGAAAAAAGTCTAGTATCGACATTCCGTTTTTGCAGCATTCAACGGAAAAACACAAGAGGTGTTTTTACGTTAGGCCATTAAAAGACTTAAACCTCACGAATTCTGCACAAAACTGGGGGCGATTTTTTGCCCCTTCGGAACTTTTTCATGACTACTGACATAATGGGCTGTTACATAAACGAGACCGACCGATCCAATCTTAGGGTTGTATACTTCGATGGGTTGTAAGCAATACTTGCATACACATAGGTGAGGGTACTCAGAAGGACATAGGCTATATCTCACGCGGGCGAAGCCGCGGGTAACAGCTAGTTAGGTATAAATCACATTAAACATAAAAAGCTTCTTAAATTATAAGTTCTTAAAAATTTATTAAAAGAACCGTATTCATAAAAAAATTAAACTAATATAACAGTAATGTTTTCTTATGTTTTCGCGATTATTACACATTTAAATAAAATTATTTAAATACGGTTTTTATCGCGTTTATTACATTATTTATACACCTAACGTTTCGAGCACTTACAGTGTTCGTGGTCGCAGGTAGACTGGCAGGTAGTCTACCTGCGACCACGAACACTGTAAGTGCTCGAAACGTTAGGTGTATAAATAATGTAATAAACGCGATAAAAACCGTATTAAAATAATTTTATTTAATATAACAGTGCTATTTAGTATGTATTCTACCAAATTCAAAAGAACAGACTGTTTTGTCAAACCTGATTGTTAAGTTAGTTGTATAGGATATGATAAAGAAGGAAGATTTTTGTTAAGAAGCCTACATCAGCGAAACTAGCGACACCCGAAATATTATTGTTGTATTCCTAAATAGGATCGAATATCATTATTTTAAATCAGAGAACTGCAATGAGTAGTTCTCTTAATTCACCAAATACAATACATAATGATAAGTAATACCAAAAATACTACCTTCTAGTAATTAAGTAGAAGTAAAAGAACTAAAATGAGGTGGCGCTAGTTGGCTGATCTAAGCCCCTTAATATGGCCGGATCCCGCTGTATTGTTACGTGATTTATCATCTGGATGATGAATATTTTTTACTGTGTTCAAATAAGTCACAGTTATGTTGCATTAAAAGAAATGCCACTTAGTTCTTAATTAAAAGCCCTACGGACAATCTCCAATGGGCAGGTCGGACGACACGAATTCCTCACTAAATTGGAGTCGAGTTGTCCACTTCTGAATTTTTTACCACGTCTCATTGTTTTTCATGGCAGCTTGCTTTATGATTTTGAGTTATGGAGCCTTTATGCTACATGATAACGAATTGGGGAAAGGCGTTATGAATGTGTAGATTAAGAAAAACTTAAGACTGTGAAGTATGATTTTAATATTGATTTATGTCAGTCAAGTTTGTTTAAAAGTTGGTTGGGTAGGTCCATTTTACAATAATGAATGACCTTAAAAATATATAATACCATAAGATATTCCTTTTAAAATTTATAGCAGTTTATTAAGAGGTCATTACCATCCATAAAATATCAAACATTGCTGTCAAACAAAATCCCCATAGTACCCCGATAGATGACATATCTGACTTCACATACCTCTAGCCTATAAAGGCAAAAGGCGACGGTATTAAATGGACTTGTCAAAAAATGTGTCTTTGCAACGTTTACTTATCGCAAAGAGGTTTTGTACCACTATGGTATTTTTTTCACTGATGTGCCTCTTTTTGGGAGGTCTTTTCATAAAACAATAACAATAGTAGATTGTTGCACTGAGCAGAAAGTAAGTTATTGCTGCACGAGTGTTTATTTGGAGCCCGAGCGCTAGCGAGGGCTCTAAAAAGCACGAGTGCAATTTAACTTACTTAATGCGAGGTGCATAATCTGCTTTTCTTTCAACTACTGCAATAAAAGTAGTTGAAAAATAAAACTGAAGACAAATTACAATAGTTAAAAATTTGTTGTTGACATTCCCGCTTTTTTCTTTATGGCCAGTATTTTTTTTAGGCAAGGCAATACACACGTCCCTTTGTTAACTCCATACGGCCGTTAGGTTGGCCAACCTTCTTTATGACAGGTGACAACTATTGTCCACGATTAAAAAAAACTAAACAGTGCAGTAAAGGATTTCCATACATTTTTGCTGCACTAGAGCAGCAAAAATGTATGGAAATCCTTTACTGCACTGTTCAGTTTTTTTTTTACTTCTAGTGCAGCAAAGTTCCGCTTTGTGCTGGATATGTAGTGCAGTTATGATAGAATTGCAGCGTAGTTGGAAGAAAAATATATTTAAATCCTCCATTTAGAGGTATATGTTTAGAACACACTTATACCTTGCAGCAAAAACTTGCCAACGAAAAAACAGTTCTTTAATAGATTTGAACATACCAAATTCTGCAAAAATGTGGATGCATTTTTTTCCACTAATGTTATCTTTTTTGCCACTTCTGAAACGTCTTTTTATAAGTACCTACGGATACAAGGTATACTAAACGCGGACAGTCAACCCTCGTTAATTATTCGAATAAAGCCCACTTCTAATTTTTTCCCCAGTATAAAATCCCGTTTCCCACTCCTGAATTTTTTTTTTCAAATCATTATTGAATTAGGCATTTGTCTCCCATCTTACCTGATGGTAAGTGACGAGGATGTTAAATGCCTATCCAAGAGATACCCATTTATTCTACTTTTGAATGTCCCGGGATTGTACTTGTCTGGGAATATAGACGCAGGCAGTTTATTCCACACCTTAGCTACTTGACCCTAAAAGGAACTGTCGAAGCGTTTAGATGACTCTTTGAAATTTCTACGACAAAAGGGTGAAATTTCTCTCAGCGTCTCGTAGTTCTATGGAGGAATGGTGAGGGTTCTACTAACTCAAAGAGCGCCTTCGCACACTCGCCAAAATGGATCATATAAAAAACCGATAGGCAAGCTACTTTACGGCGATGCTCCAGGGATTGCAGATTTGAGACCACATCATTATTTATTAGGCTTCTGGCTCTTCGGTCAACAGAATCTAAAGCTTCAAGCTGGTATTTAGCTGAGCCATCCCAGAGGTGACTGCAGTACTCCATGCAAGAGCGAACCTGGGCTGTATAAAGATTGAGCAGCCGTTCAGAGCTGAAGTACCGCCGAACCTTTGAGATAATGCCCAACTTTTTGGAAGCAGTTAGTGCCATCGACTCTATCTGTTGGCCGAAACTGAGTAACACGTCGCCTGCCTACAGGCTGTTACATAAAATGGATAATCAGCTTCGTTAATTATACAAATAAAGCCCACTTCTGAAACTTTTTTCCCACTTCCGCAATCTTGTTTCCCACTCCTGAAACTGTTTTCACGTCGCCTGCCTACAGGCTGTTACATAAAGACAATCAGCCTCGTTAATTGACTGGCATTGGCCGGCGTCCAGTGAAAGCAGGTACAGTTACTGTCCAACTGTATTCGGCAGCCGTCTGTCGCCGAAAATCGATAGCCTAAACTGCGCTACCGTTGTAGGTCAGCTGTGTTGCGACCTCCTTCGCCGGCATTGAAATAAGTATTTGCATTTATCTGTGTTCCAATCGAGTATCAAAAGTTCCGGGAAATAAAGTAAAATGTTCTTATTTGTAATTTTTGAAGTGGAAACTTCGTCATTGGACATTTTTGAGATGGGGAAAAAAATAACACTAAACTCGCGGCACCGCTACCAAAATCCAAAATACTGTATGTAAGTAGGTACCTAATAGCTTGTGTTTGAAGTTTTCCGGCGTGCCACTGTATTTCTTTTCTTTAATCAAAAGGGAATTCATAAATCAAACATATCAATAGTGGATATAATCAATGTGATACTTTGAATATTAAATATTTAACATGAGACTGGACTCGTTCATTCATTCAAGATCCTCCCGATATATATACAAGATAAACGTGGATAATAAGCTAAGACAGCGAATAATTGTAATTCTCAGAAAGACGTCTCTCAGATACGAGACGAATGACATCTATAATTTATGGACCTTGATAAATGCGTTGAATATCGTAATATGGAGTTTTATGTTATGAAAATAATGAAGACGGTAACGGCAAAATTGAGCCTTTTAATTAACAACTCCCAACGAAACACGGAAACAAAGCATTTCCAAGCAATTATGGAATGATTCGTGATATCGATTAAGATCCCGGCGATTGCCGAACAAAAACTGAGATTAAGTCTTGGGTACAAAAAAGAGTGAGTACAGAAAATACAATTGTACAACAAATTGTTTGTCTGCAACTGAACTGTCTGAACAATTTTACTGTAGCAAAAATTAAACAATTGTTGATAAGTGACCCTACCTGCATCTGTGCCATACTCTCCTGTCACTGAACAAGCAGGCCTGAGATGTAAGTCCTCAAGGTATCTTTGCTCAATAAATAACGGAACTAAGTAGGAAATTGTCTCATTAAAAGTTCATCAATGAAATTGTTTATTAAGTTATTTATTTTTTATGAGAAACCTTGCACAGTGTGAAGTTTCCCTTCTATCTTCTCTTTAACTTGAATACCCAGGTATATAATTACACGTGACGGGGCACTGAGGGTTGATTACATCGCCACGTGGGCCCGGAGCCCGGGCCCGTCAGCCCGATGTGAAGTCAAAAGGCAGAATTAATAACCTCAAACGTCTTTTGAGAATATATAAAAATAAAAGATTATGACGGATTGAGAACCTCCTCCTTTTTAAAGTCGGTCGAAAATACTTGCTTGCTCATGCATTTTTTCTTCCTTTGATATTTGATAATTCTATATTCAATTAAGAATAATACCACAGAGGTCATTGAGGATAATAAATAAGTAGAATTGATAAGTACTGACTTAGGTAATCGAATATGAAATCATCGAGTAACATATTTATTGCGGCATTAAAAAATGCTTTATTTTAAAAGTACGAATCTCTTTGAATTGATTTATTGACTAGTATCTGGTCGTGACTTCGGATGTTAATGTTTGTTATATTTGATATAAGGAATTAAAATAATCTGCCAAGTGCCAGTCGGACTCGTGCACGGAGGGTCCTAGGTACTTGCTAACTTTTGACAGCTACGGTGTACATCATTTTCATGGTAACTTCAATATTCATTACGGCTTCGGTATAAATGACTATTTTTATTTAAGATATGAAAATCGTAATGGATGCTAAAGTGACAATCAAATCGTTGTACACCGAGTTAGCAAATCGGGTTGCTGGTACCATTATCTACCACATTTGATAATCAAGCAAAAAACGGCCAAATTCACGACTGTTGTTTGTATCTCACTTGAATATTTATTTTATTTCTATTTAATTAAGTATTGAGTTTGTGATCTTTTCAAGTGTATACCTGCTGCTGTTATTAATATCGATCAAAAACCGGCAAAAAAGAGTAAGTGTACCGCTATCGAAACCGATATCGATATCTTCACCTTAATAAGGAACTAATATGCAAAGCAAATCCTGGCGCAGAAACATCACATCTGAGGATGCAATAGATTGAAAATCGTCCAAACTTATACATTACTTATGTATTATAATCCATACTAATATTATAAAAGCGAAAGTAACTCTGTCTGTCTGCCTCACTTTCAAGCCATAACTACTAAACCGATTTTAAAGAAATTTGGTACACGGATAGTCTAAAGTCTGTGTACGGACATGTCAGACATAAGCTACTTTTTTCTACGATGACGAAGTCGCGGGTACAGCTAGTAAGCTATAAAGAGTGCAAGATATTTCTTAGGAAACAACATTAATATCATGCAGGAACTGAAGGCGCTTGACCTTTGTATGTCGGAGGTAATAAAACTTCAAGCAAGTACATTAAAATACATAATTGAAAACAATTTATGATCGATGGCAATAATTAGGCTTAAATTACCTTTTTGTTTGCATTCCTCATCAGAGAATCTCGTTCGATTCTCCACAGCGACGTAAAAACGCGGCAGGCGACGGTTTTTACGTCGGTGATGAAGAAAGTGATTGATCGGCGTTCGGCGCTATCAGCTGGACAACTTGAGACAAGGATGCCGAATCTGGAAGTTGTGAAGTGTAGAAGTGAGTAGCACCATTTCTGTATTAGGACAACGTGCAGTCGATGGGCATCCAATAGGAAAATATTAAAGAAGGTGCAAAAAGTTTTAAAAGTAAGTAGGATAGATAAAACCAGAAAGCTTCCATTGTCACAGTTAATAGTGCTTTATCGACTTTCACTTCGTTTAGTACCTCTAAATTCATTGTGTACCTTGAATACAATTGAATAGAAGGTTTAGTTCCTAGAGCAAATAGAGCAATTATTCAAATAAAGAAAATAAATAGGTATACATTTAGCGACCTATTGCACTGATAGAGCTAGCCCCACGCCCCACACTAAGTTATTTTATTCATTAAATAATTAAGTCAAAGTAAAAAAAAAATAAAAAAATTGGCTTTTGCAGGCATTTTTTCACGTCATATCAAATATAATCTTACTAACTTATATGTGAATTCAAAGATATAAGGTATA
The DNA here is from genome assembly GCA_963082605.1 of Rhodophaea formosa. Taxonomy (NCBI): domain Eukaryota; kingdom Metazoa; phylum Arthropoda; class Insecta; order Lepidoptera; family Pyralidae; genus Rhodophaea; species Rhodophaea formosa. The sequence goes on from OY720221.1 coordinate 396,429, forward strand.
TTTCTAACAAAAACATATATAGTTAAACACCCATGTAATTTTATAATAACACATATGTCAAAACTTTCATGAGAAACGTTTTATGATATCTCATTTAAAGATTGTTCTCCGTACCACTACAACCCTTACTGGATGTAGCTACACTAGGTTAGGGGGGTTACAACAGCGGCGTAGAACCTGTTACGGACAAGTTGTTGCAGCGCTAAATAAATTAAAAATAGATAACTGTTACTTTATCGAATAACATTGATTACATACTTTCTTATAAGCCGATTTAAAACCAGGATCAGTGCTAGTTGCAGTCAGTGCAGACTCTCTTACAAAGGATTCGCATTACAAGCTTAAAGCATCTAGGGGATGGATGCCTCGTTATTTAAGCGACTGCCCAAAAAAATTGTATAAATGTTTTTCTTAGGGTTATCATGAGTGTAAGTAAACAGGTGTATATAATACCTTCGTACCTTTGTATATTGAATATCTTTGTTCAACAATAATTTAATTTCTTAACACTTAACAGATAAAGATGTGTGAGATGCTGTTAAAATCCCATCCTTATTCCAAGAGATATTCGTGATAGATTCTATTTGGCAGGAGAGTCATGTAATATGTTATTTTCTTTGTTTTTTAGGGTTCCGTAGTAAACAAGGAACCCTTATAGTTTCGCCATGTCTGTCTGTCTGTCTGTCTGTCTGTCTGTCTGTCTGTCCGTCCACGGTTTTACGCAGAGACCATATAAACTAGAAAGCTGTAATTTGGTATGGGTATGTATATTAATCATGGCAAAAAAGTGGTAGAATAAAATCTTGAAAAATATTTTTTTTTAGGGTACATACATGTAAAGTGGGGGAGTATTTTTTTTTCTCTATTTACCCATCGTGTGGGGTATCGTTAAATAGGTCTTTCAAAAATATTGTGAGGTTGAGAACACCATTTTTCGATTTAGGGATCCGTTTCCGAAATATTTGGTTTTAAAGTGCGAATTTTTGTTAGAGGTAAGTGTCCCCCCCCCCCCCCCTCTATCTGCTAAACGATTATATGTAGACACGTGAAAAAAATTACAGCAGTAGTATATATACTGAAGTTGAAAGGAAAACTATCAGAGCTGAATACTAAGTACAAACTAAAAAGTTATAGGCAACCAACTTATAAACTGTAAAATTTCATACTATTTTCATTGTTAGATGTTTTTGGTCGTTAAACTGTAAGGTGCGAGTGTGAATAGTGTGAACTCAAAGTTGTCATTATCAACTACGGAACCCTACACTGCGCGTGGCCCGACACGCACTTGGCCGGTTTTTTTAAATTTAATCTGCATCTATTAGCTTCAGTTATGACCTTGGGCTATAAGCTTTGGATATAAGGTACAAAAATATAAGCTATGGCTACTGAGCTATTAATAATTGTTAGAGTAACAATAGAAAAAAATTACAACTGCGTCTTTACAGATAGACAGACGGACAGTTTGGTGATGGCACTTAATGTTGTAGATAAAAATACTCTTTATTATTACGAGTATCTTACCTTGGTTATGGGCCAGCAGTTTGTAATAAAACTCACAATCGCTATATAAAAACCACCAGTTTTTACTTAGCGAATGGAAACTTGTCATATTGCGAAATAATGAGGTAAAAACAAATAGTTCAATATAAAGTTATGTAACATTTGTCGCGGTAGTTGCGCGGCCATGGACAATTTGCTGCTTTTCAATCAAAATTTTGCAACGACGCAAGCGGGACGCATTTGGGGAAGGCGAAGCCATAACTTATTTCATTATAATTACAAAAATATTTTCTTTGGGTGAAACGGTTTTATAACATTAACAAATTTTTGATAAATTGCGTGCTTAAAATCTGTACAAAATTTTCAACATGAACTCAACGATACTACTTTATATTATACTAGCAGTTCGCCCCGGCGTCGCCCGTGGTACTAACCTAGCCTATGGCACTCAGGGATAACGTGCCTACCTAAAAGTGAAAGAATTTTGAAATCGGTCCAGGAGTTAATGAGATTAGCGCGTTCAACCAAACAAACAAACTCTGCAGCTCTATAATACAAGGTGTTAGTGTGAACAGTATCCTCCTTTTAACCAACAAACCAGCCCGTCAAAATGAACAACTTTTTCTATGGGACCAATGCTGGTAACTTTAAAAAAATTTCATCATTTCCATACAAAAGTGTTCGGCCGGCCGGCAATGTGTATGAAAATGTTGAAAAAAATTTGTGTTGCCAGCATTGGTTCTAAAGGAAAAGTTGTTCATTTTGACGGGCTGGTTTGTTGGTTCAAAGGATAACACTGTTCACACTAACATCCTGCATTAGTATGGATTTTAAGATTTATTTTCTTATCTTATCAAGGTGGGAATGGCAACCCAGCCATCAAAACTTCGACCCTTGGCTTCGTCTTTGGGTTCTCTAGCTCTGAAGACCCAAACCCAACGTTTGGCGTGATAGAGGATGTGTAGGTGAAAAATGGAAACTGTAACGGGTTGGTAGCCATTGCTACCATGGATTTAAGCTACTTCCCTCCATCTAGTTTTACGATCTACGTGGGGAAGCCAGTTTCTACAATACACATACAATGTTTGTTGTTCCTTTTTCAAACAAATATGGAAGTATTATTTTATAATTAATGTATACTTCCATATCGGTTTGTTGTTTATTAGGTTTCCGTTCCGTGTATTGCTAAAGGACAAATGCACTCAATAAATATTTTTAACGAGACATTGTATCCAACTTAATAAATTATTATTTTTTTATAACCCTTAACTTTTATTTCAAGAATAATAGGATTACAAAAAGAACAATACAGCAAAATACCTATAGTTCAATAGAACAATAGATGGTTCTTTTGCTTTCCGTCAAAGTAATTCATTAGAAGTAATTGGCATTTCCAACAACTTTTCAGAACATAAACAAAACCTGCCAAATGCAAGTCTCACTCACAGAGTTCCGTATAATAAAAAAATTACTACGTTCACCATTTGGATTATTTGAATACTCAATATTTTTATTGTAAACCATAAAGTACTAAAGGTGACAAACACAAAGTTTAAGATCTTTTCTGGACCCTTACCGAGGCACAGCAACTTACCTAGGCAAGACGAGGACGCACAAAATGAATAATGGCAGGCATCTAGGTAGATAACTAACATTTCAAATTGGTTTCTCGAACTATTTAAAAATTAAAAGACCCGACTACCTTTTTGACATTTTACCTCCGCCATATTAAACTTTTTGCTGACATCATACAGTCTAGGACACTCCGGAGAAGAATCTAATAACACCTCACACTTCAGAATCGGTAAAGTCGTTTTATCTACATAATGAAACAGACATACTTTTATACATATATTTATACATGCATACGCTCAAAAGACATATAGGTGCACCAAAATGCGAAAAGTGTCTTTATTCTGTAATTGGGCGCTGTATCCCCGTAAGGTAAAAATGTGTGTAAAAACGTAATATAATGTACTATCGCTTCGCTCGCGTATAAATTTGTTTTTGCTATATATCCTTCTCAGCACCCTAAACTATGTGTATGTCAAATATCAAAAAGATTAGTTAAGTAGATATAGCGTGAAGAGGTAACAACCTAACAAACAAATATGCTAACTCACTTTCGCATTTATAATTTTAGTTGGGATTATGATGGGATGAAATTTAAATGTAAATATCTCACTTTTTACTCATATTATTAATTTAAAGTTTGTTAGGAAGTTTTTCATACCACAGATATTAGAATAAGCAAAAAGATTTTTTCATGTCTGAGACCCTCACGCAAAACTAATTTATAATAATTTAATTAATTTCACGCAATACAATTTACAGACTTATACATCAGAAAAGCGCTTAGGCTGTAGTTTTCTTCTCACGGTAGCGTTTTCCCGTTAGCATCTTTAGCTGTAGTGCTTTGAGCCTCATACTGTGATTAGCTTTAGCCCGTGATTTTTTTCGTGAATACTAAAGCCCATGGGCTATAGCGCGGGCTAAGCTAATAAATATATCCTAATATTATAAAGCCATTGAGGGGGGGAAGCCACCGGTCATATTGGAAATCCTTGGGGGAGGCCTAGGTCCAGCAGTGGACTTCTTGCGGCTGAAATGATGATGATGATTATAAAGCCGAAGAGATTACTTGTTAGAATTTTTGAAATCATACCTAACTAAATTAAATGATTTTAAAAATTCTTACACCGTTGGATAGGTACTTACGTTATCTCTGAATGCCATATGCTAGGTATGCACCACGAGATAAGCCGGGGTGAAGTAGCAACTTATAAAAATAAAGGTACAAAATAGCAAAGATATCTATTGTCGCATGTGAAAAAATCGCAAATCCACAGTTGCAGGCCTGCGTCATATTTCACCCACACAAAACGTGTCAGATCAATAGACGAACAGACGGCCGCGCTACAAAAATAATTGGAGGATCCCTCCAGCGGACTAACTCGAATGCACCGCCCCCCGCTGCGATAATGCAAGTTAAGCGCTATATGGATGGACGGACTGTAGTTGTGGATTTAACCTAGCATATTCGTAGTATTTCGCAAGTTATGAAGAGCACGATTAGTGCAGTGTTTGGTTTTTAGTATGTTTTTGCACGTACTATGTATACAGCGTGTAAATACTCTCGACATCCCCCTAAATGGGTGACTCATACCGTCAATATAAACCACTCTTCTTATGGGACCAATGCTGGGAACTCTCCCATTGTAAATTGAGTCCTAGCATTGACCTCATAGGAAAAGTTATTCATGTTGACTTGCCGAGTCAGCCCTTTAAGGATGTCGACAATTTACTTGCTGTATATGTAATTATGTATGTAATGTATACATATGTATAGATTATGTAGGTATGTATACATATGTATGTAAATATGTCTTACATGTAGACTAAACGGCTTGACTGATTTTGAAATAAGATTGTATTGTTGCCGAAGTGTCATAGGCTATGGTGTATCGTCAGCAAAAATAACTATAACGAATATTAACTATCACAAACGGCAGGTTTTTGATATTTTTAAATAATGCTACTTGTTAAACTAATCAAATTACTGCACAAGACAAAATCTGTTATTGCACTACTGCCAAAAAGCAGTGTCGTATTTTTATTTTTTGTGTGTATGAGATGTACGATACTATAACTACTAAATGCCGCAACGGATTTACAGACGCTTATACGAAAAATCCTTTCACCCTCCTGAGTAACATGGGGCTTAATGTTTTGTCGAGGTAGTAATGTTTTTTAAATTCTGTTTCGAAATATAAGTACCTAGCCAAAAAATATGTTTTATTTTTTAAATAAGGGTGAGTTTCTTGTTATATTTTTTTTCTTAGTGAATAAATACATATGATGAATGCGTTTCCCGTCTGATAATGCTTAACGTTAAGCGGTATGGGTAGCTGGCTGGAGAGGGTACATACATCATGAAATCTACCACCGCTATTCCTTCGAATGGGTTAAATAACACGTCAAAATGGAACACTTTATCATGGGATCAAAGCTGGGAACGCAAATAAACCTTTGATTTTCGTACAATTTGCTCGGGTACACGAACACTTGTGTGAAGTGTTTTTTCGAGTTTCTAGCATTGTTCCCACAAGTTGTTCATTTTAATAGGCTTAGCCAAATGCAATTTCGATACATACTGTATATTAGCAATTATTGCTACATATTAGAAAGGAGGAGGAGGAGGAGTCAGGGAAAACCGCCAGTTCGATGGACTGACGCAATCAGACAGCTAACCCGCACCAACACCCAGGGCGCCATACATTTAGCACAAGACCGCGCCATTTGGAGTGATGTAGTAAGAAGAGCTACTTGAGGTGGTCACGACCCTCAGACATGAGGATACGACCAGGAAGAAGAATTAGAAAGCATGCAGAAAAAGCAATTATTAAATATTCCACATGGGAAGCGTGATTACCGCCTGAACTATGGACTCTACAATGTGGTGACCAATAATAATTGGCTACTTGACTAAAAAATTTTTCGTGTCGCTATATAAAGACCTGCCAAAAATAAACACAATAGTGACAGAAATTCATTTCTGAACAAAAAACTTTTTCATATATAGAAGTTTTAAAGACACATATTTTTAGACGTTAGTTTTTAGACGTGAAAACGCACTGCTGAAATGCCTACTTATTTGTGACGTCACAACTTTGTATTTTGTATGGGCGGCGTGAGAACTTTGTTTGGTAGCTATACGAAATATTACGTTTGTGGTAATGGTTTCATAATAAAAGTTGCTTTAAATTTAGCGGACTACAATACAGTATAATTGTAATTTAAGATTTTCATACTTTAAAAAATGGTCCTGTTTACCCAACTTTAAAGAAGCTTTAAGAACACTTAACGAATCGATATCAAATTAAAAGTAATCCTTATAGTGTTTTTAGATAGAAATTAGTATCATTAGACACAAATTTTATATAATCGAAACATTAGGCAAATACCGAATTGTAACTCCTCCATACTTTGGAAGGCACACTCAGTCCAGTCGTTGCTCCCAGCTGTCATCATTAGATAATAGTTGTTAAGTTTTAACTCTTACGAACACAAAAAGCAACAACATCAATTATTTTAGACAAACACTATAAAATCATTTTGAGACATAGGAAAGTAATGATTTTTGATACATTTAAAAATTTTAAATTTCATAAAACCTTATGAAGTTATGATAAAAAATCAAAATTGATTTTTAAAAGTAAAAAAAAATTCAGCCAAGAGAAACTGAATTGTTAATAACGAAATCGCCTATCTATGTGACTGTGCGCCCCCGTCGTGCGTGACTATACAGCGATAACGTTCTGGGTGACAAAACGCAATTTATAGCTCTTCCCGGTAGGGTGTCATTGGATCGGCTTTAAAAAATATTTAGTACATACTTAACTTTTAATCGTTTGGAAAATTTAGCAGTTACGTACGTTAATCAGTTGTCTAGAAGTGCTGATTTGAATCTTTCTAACTAAGTAGTGATGCAGTTCAATCCTACACGTCGAATTTCTCCACCATATTCCATTCCTCTTTACGCCCTTGCTTCACCTAACATAATCATAATACTGCCCGTGTGGATTCTTTCCCCATATACCTATCTTACTAGCTGTTACCCGCGGCTGCGCCCGCGTGAAATATAGCCTATGTCCTTCTCAGTACCCTAACCTATATGTATGCAAAATTTCATGATGATTGGTTCAGTAGATAGAACGTGAAAGCGTAACAAACAAACAAACTCACTTTCGCATTTATAATGTTAGTTGTTTGTTTGTTTTTCGTATGTGTAAGTGACCAACACTGGTGTCAGATTTTTCAAGCTGCCTTAAGGCATCTGACATAGCTTCCATCCAACACGACTGCCATCAACAATGACAGCCGGGACCAACGGCTTATCGTGCCTTCCGAAGCACGGAGGAGCTCGAGATATTTATATGCCACTTGCGGTCACCCATCCAAGTGACTGCATCAGGGGTTGCTTAACATACGTAAGCGCTCATAGAGCTCACACCCACTAGACCATCGGGCTCCTCTAATAATATTAGTTAAGAATAGGTATATCAGAAAAGCATTGTCGAGTACAAAAAAACACCTATAAAAACTTTAGTCTAGTAGCCATATTCAATTACATATTAAAATTTACTTCTTAGAAACTTGTCTGAAGATTAGTTTAGAACATTATAATTCATTTACTGGAAACACACACAATACCTAATATCTTAAAACGAAGCAGACAGCACTCGATGTCGTCTGTCTCGAGTCTCAGCTAATGAAATTGTCTAAGAAACAAAAAATTTTTAATCATGACATTCAGAGGTCATAAAACATTCAAGACTATAAATTTAGTTGTCTGTCTAAAATATTTACTTGGTTATTGTGATCTTTCGAGAACAGTTTTTATTAGAATGAAAGTGTCTCTTTCAGTTACCCTGGCAACGTGTTTGCTAAACATAATGATCTGTTCTTTAGTTAATGGATTAAAACGTGATGTACTCTCGCACACGTGTTGAGTAAATTGTAAAGTACACTATTCTTCCAATTTGAAGTACTCATCTTTTTTAAATAAAGTAGATACCTACAGGTAAATTTGAATTTTGTCAGTAGCGTTAGAAGGCCGCGGACGTCATTATTTCTCGTTTTCATAAGCGTATAACTGACATGCGTAGAACCAAATACTGGAAGAGTGCATCAGTACAGTGTACGCAGTGGTAAGAAAAAAGCAAGTACTTGCCCTTGTGCCTTAGTCACTGTACTCTACCAATTTCTAGTACTCTGCTAATACTGTTAATACTAGTATTATACTCATCGCGTGTACTTTAACATAATAAAACAAGTCTTTTTAATTTAACAAGCTTTATCAAATTCAAATTGCTGAGCTCTCAAATGAAATAACTTAATCAATATTTTCATTCAGCTGTAAAAACAAAAAATGTCTGCCAACTAAAACAAAGCAAACTAAAGCGTTCTATATTTTTACAAGTTTAATTAAATTCAGATATTTGCTTAGATTAAAGTAATCAAACAAAATTGCTGAATTTCTTTTTTAATACAAAACCTTTTGCGCACGTGAATTTTTAGTCACGTTCATTTACTTATTTTAAGTTTGTGTGTTTTGTTTCAGTTAATTTCTGTTTGACGAAGTTATTTGAGTTACGTTTATTCATAAGTTTAATTTTATAGCCATACTAAATTATGCCTGTAATAAATTTTGGAACGTTTTGATTTTAAATACAACATTATTAATTAATTCTACTTTTATGTATCTGTTACCCGCGGCCTCGCCCGCGTGATATATAGTCTATGTCCTTCTCAGTACCCTAACCTATTTGTATGCAAAATTTCATCTCGATTGTTTCAATAGATAGAGCGGGAAAGCGTAAAAAACAAACAAACTCACTTTCATTTATAATATTAGTTAAGATTATGATACTTTCATACTGGTCTGAAAGAATATAAAAAAAACTTAGAATGTATGTATAGAATGCTGCTTCTCTTGCTCTTGCGGCTAGCAACCTATTTTAGTTTAGTTATATCGACTACATGCGTACCAACTCGCGTGGCCGTACATCTTATGGGCGAAGGCTCTGTCTACACAGTAAGGGATTCATCATCAGGTCTTTTTTAGACTCCACTGCAAGAGCACTGTTACTCTTAATTAAGGATTCCTTGAAAACTTTAACAATAAAACTCCTTTAGATTTATTTCAATTGCCGTTTTTAATTAAGACATAAAAATAAAACCGTTTCGAACTCGGGCTTTTATTATTTTTTAACGTACATCTAAAATTGTAACGCCGAATTACATTTCGACAAGTGTCTATATAAAGAGGGTGCAGAACAAACCTCCTTTATATGTTTGAGAAGGGAAATTCGAAATAACGATTGCGTCATTCCCTTTGTTGCTTATTGGCAAAATGGCGAAATAAAAAATCACTTCACTTCACCGGATCTTTTCAACCTTTATATTAATGGTTTAGATAGGCTTAGAAGCATCAGGACTGGTTGTCATTTGGCTGGACAGTGTGTAAATAGCCTAAGCTTTGTCTGCTTACATGGACAGTCCTATACAAAGACTCTGGATTACTTTCCACCTGAATGAGAAAAGAACTAATACCACAGAGAACGAATTTTAGTGTCGCTAGAGGGCACTAGCGACAAGATATTCCTTGCTCTGTGTTGACATATCAAATATTAATTTATGCATTGAATAATTGAAACACATGTGTAGGAATTTAGATTTTCAATATTACTGTTGTCAATATTTTTATATTTTTTAAATTTTAACACTGCTTATTATTTTTTTATTGTATACCTACTAGCAGCCCTACCCGGCTGCGCCCGGGCATGTATTATACCTTAAACCTTCTTATTTCTCCTACCTTCCTCGTGAATCACTGTATCTGTTGGTGAAAACCGCATGAAAATCTATCGCGAACAGACAGACAGACAGACTGACAGACGTGGCGGCGAACTTTGTTTTATAATATGTTAGTGATATGTTATACGTACTATGATACATACAGTCGAAGGCAGATAAACCTGCCCCCCCCCCCCCCCCCCCCCCTCCCTACAATTCAAAATCAGTTCGTTGGGAGAACAGGTTTACCTGCCCCCGACTGTACATTGTATTTATACCAGGAACTTGTAAATTGTAGTTTTAATATGGGTTTGTACCTGCAAATAAACATTTATTATTCAGTTTTAAGTGTTCTATAATTCATCAGCGGATTTACGCCGCCGTAAAACGTGTTAAATTCAAGCATCGTTTCTCTTTCACTATAAGCAGTCATGTTTCCTTTCTCATACTATGTCTATCAAACACTGACGTACTTTTGAATTATTTGCATTATTTCTGTTTTGTGCTGGGATAAAATTCTTAGTGTTCGATATTTCATCAACGTATTTACAACGCCGTAAAACGTGTTACAATTGAATATTCTTTTTCCTTCAGTATAAGCAATAATTTTTATTTTTCATAATATATCCAACACTGCCGTATTATTGATTACATAGTAATTTCTTAACAAAATGAACATTACTGTGTGTGCAGACATGAATCACCTGATTGTCTGATAAGAAAGATGATTCCGTGCTTCGGAAGGCACGTTAAGCCTTTGGTCCCGGCTGCCATCTGGTAGTCGTTAAAGGAACCACGTCAGAGGCCGAGAGGCGGTTCCGAAGAACTCTGCCAGCAGGGTATGCATGGTCCACTGACCATGTCAACTACTCGAAATGATGATGATGACTGTGTTTTCTTCACATTATTGTATTTTTTTGTGATGGAATAAATGGTTCTATTCCGATATATCTTCAGCGGATTTACGCCGCCATAAAAGGTGCCATAAGCAAAACTACGTTTGTCCACCACTAGCAGCCATGTTTCGTATTTTATAATACATCGCACACTTGTGTATTTTCTGCATAATTGTAGTTTCCTTTTAATTGAATAGATTTCGGTATTTCTTCAGCGGATTAACGCCGCCGTAAAACGTGCTACAAACAAAGCTATTGATAATTACCAGAAAATTATTCAGGATTTATCCGTAAATAAAAGCTGGACGATATCGATACTTAAGAGTTTATTTCTCAATTGAAGACTGATCTTTAAATAAAAATAGTGTTGTAATCTAAATCTCGCGTAATTTTTAATATTATCAATTTAATATGTCTTACATACATTATTTTATACAGTATCAATAAATTGTCAAATACTACGATTTGTTACAAGTCACTGTCTACTTTCAGTATTTATTGATAAATATAATAGTTAAATCAACTACGTTTGTTTTTCACTAGCAGTCATGTTTCATTTATTATAATCAAACACTGTCCTACTACTATTGTAAATTATTTGCATTATTTCTGTAGGTATGTTTTGTTCTGGGATTAAATACTAAGTGTCCGATATTTCATTAACGGATTTACGATGCCGTAAAACGTGCTACAAATAAAAGTTAGGTTCATAATATCTTTATATTAAAGAGTGATCAACTATTATTTTGAATCTTCTAAATCATTCTGGTTCTATTTTCTTGTGCTGGAATAAAAATGCTTAGTGTTCAATATTTCAACAACGGATTTACAACACCGTAAAACGTGCTACAAATAAAAGCTAAGTTTGTCCTCCACTGCAAATAGTCATGTTTCATAATACCTAAATATTAAATAGTATAATTTACTATTATTGTGATTCCTGCATTATTCTGTTTTTTTTTATGACATAAAACGGCAAACGAGCAAGCGGGTCACCTGATCGGAAGTGATCACCGCTGCCCATGGACTACTGCAACACCAGGGGTGTCACAGGAGCGTTGCCGGCCTTTTATTTAATTTCATTAAATGTTTTAAAAGTATTTATAATTTATTTGTAAAATAGTAGAAATAAGATTTTTTTCTTAATTTTCATCTAATTTCAAACATTTCATACTTTTCGGTCGCAGTCTACGTAGGAACGACGCTGCCGTTGCTTTGCTACTCAAACGCATTAAATTTCCTTTACGCTAACACTTTTTAATGTATTTTTAGTTTATTTGTAAAATACTAGGAATAAGAAAGATTTATTTTTGTTGGTAATTTCGTACTTGTCAAGAAATAGCGTCAATAGCCGCTTGGGTGTAACCTAAAGGCGAAACATTGCTTTCTCCGTGATGAAGTTGATATATATTTTTTTCATGTTCACTGAGAAATGATATTCTTAAAGTACCCTGTGTGTCATAGGACATAATTTTTTTGACAAAACAGTAGTTTTTTAAGGCAAGTAATCACACTATATAAAAGCAAGAGCGGATCTTTTCAAATACTAGTTATGACCTTATGTAAACTCGAACTGAATGTGCCTCATTCACGTTTAATCGGGGCTGCAGCAGAATCCGAAGTGGCATTCACTCGTGGCTGAATCGGCGTTTCAATTCTTTTGAGAGGTGGAACGCTGACACAATGGAGGGTAAGGCATGTACAGGCGGCGCGCCCCGCGGCGGAGAGCAACGCGCCAGGATGCGTATTTACGAAATGTGTTGTAAGGGTTAATTGTAATGCTGTAATGCATTGTTGGTTGGTAGGTCTCTAATGCTATAACTTGCTAACACAATAGAAGGCGGTAGGCAATGCGTCCCGCGAAGGAAACATACACGCCAGGACGCGTAGGTATTGAAAAAATCCTAACTATTCCTAACTAATATTATAAATGCGAAAGTGAGTTTGTTCGTTTGTTTGTTACGCTTTCACGCCCTATCTACTGAAACAATCATCATGCAATTTTGCATACACATAAGTTAGGGTACTCTATCGAAGGCTATATATCACGCGGGCGAAGCCACGGGTAACAGTAAGTATGTTATAAAGACTTTAACACTAAAATTTATGGTTAGCAAGTGAAATATAGAAGGTTATTGGAAATTTTTCTATTAAATACGTGTCTATTATAATATAATAAAATAATAAATAAATTAAATTATTTTTGAAAACTGGCCATGTGTCTGAAGTTTTATCGTACATAGAAGCTAATCTTTGTTCGGATTGCAACATTAAAATCAAGTAAAGCCTGTAGTCACATTCTTTATACATATTTGGCAAAACAATCAGTGGCAGGCAGGACATTATCATGATTTTTATTCAGTTCGTCAGCAATAAACATATACATATGTGGTGCAAATTTGACTTATTTTTACTTTTAAAAAATACAAGAAACAGGCGCAGATTGTATTTTTAGAAGCATATATTTGAAACCTTAGAGTAAGGCAACATATTATACAAATAATAATAAAAGACAAAAATAAAATGACGAATTTTAAAAACAATATTTAATATTCAGTGTCATTCTGTCATTTACTTAGGTAGCATGAAATGAATATCACAAGCAAAATATGGTTGACTTTGTGAATAGATTGGCAATACGCGATCATGGCATGGCGAATGGCGGCTAGCGAGGCTAGCAGAGAGCCACGGCGGGCCACGCGCATTGTCTTCCTGATGCTATCGCGCCCGCTCCGCGATGGATGATCCCAGATAGCCCCTTTATCTAAATTTGCGCTAAAGGGAGAAACGCTCGAACATGCCTTCTTCCTGCGGTGTTATTCCCAAACGACATTGAAACCTTCTAAAAACGAGTCTATGTTTTCTTAAAAGCCCGGCAACGCTCTTGTCACACTCCTGCCCGCCTACTAGCTCGGATGACAGGTGTCGATGCCTATCAATCTAGGATTTGCTATTGCAATGCGGTTTTTGTATTCCAAATAAAAAGTTCGAGCAACCAAAACCCGCATTGTAACAGTAAATCCTAGATTGAAAGGCATCGACACCAGTCATCTGAGTTAGTGAATACGGGGGCTGGTGTTGCAGTTGTTCATGGAGAGCGGTTATAACTTGCCATCAGGTGACCCTCTTGCCCGTTTGCCGTCCCATATCATAAAACGCTGACGCCCGCTAGCCGGCGCCATTCATTCCTCGCATTATTCTAATCACCTTGGATTACCCAGTTTCGACCTTTTTCGCCGCCGATTACCTACGCCATTGTCTCGAAAACAATATCCCTGAATATATGTGCATACATGAAAAATAATTAACTATTCAGCCATTGAAACGGGTTGCATTGAGTGCGGAAACCGTGAGCGTGGCGGTTTTTATGAGAATGTGTGATTGCCGTGAACGTATTGTTGGTGTAAGGAATGGTATCGTGGCGGAGACGCTGGGCATTGTGGCTGTGTGAGCACAAAGGGTAACCTACTTACAGTCACACAATCGTTGTAAACAAGCAGCAGTAAGGCAGGCTCTGAGAAATAAATAATAAACTGGACAAGAGTAAAACTTGCTTACTGTAGAGTTCCGTAGCCATACAATGTCACAAGTTTTATTGTATACATCGAGTCTGAAATAAAATGAAATGACTGTAACATTCCTATTATTTGATGTCTTTTTTAACGTTTTTTGCGATTGCTACCTATAAATTTTAAAAGATGTACTTTTAATACGATTTTATCGCGTTTATTAGATTATTTATGCCACTAACGTTTCCGAACACTTACACTGCTTATGTTCGCTAATAGACGAAGTTGACATTTGACTATTATGGTATGTGAACTATGCAAAACTACCGCCTACAATACTTATTGATAATGTTCTGTACGTACAATTAACAAGCATTCAACAATTAACACTGAAGAATAGCCAAAAGGCTTTAATCAGTCATTTTAAATGTTTAAAAAGGCTAGCCAGAAAAAAAATACTCTTTATCACATGAAAAAGAAAAATTTTGGTTTTTAGCGTGAATAGACATTATCATTAATTTGACTTTACGTCAACCACCCTAGACCTCATTATTGCTTCCCATGAGGCAAGTAATCGTGCAGCAAATTTATATATATATATAACTATTTGCAGCTCACCATATTCACGTAAGTAGTATTGACAAAAAAGGGAAACTTGAGACGGGCGGGAAGACAAACAGATAAGACGACATCACCCCTTTCAAGTTCCGTTTCGCCATTTATCAAGGGAACCCAAAAAATACGTGGAAGCGGAAATGAAAAGGGTCAACGTGATCTCGGGAAGCCCTAGGAGCGGCCCGAATCAATAAAATAGCGGAGTTATTGTGCTACAGGACCCGACACGACGCTACGTTGACGCGCCGAATAAATAAAAAACTTACAGAAAAGTGAATCATGGGAACGGACCGCGGTATATAAAAGCCAAACACTGACTTACGAGTAATATCAACGCACAACCAAAAATACTATACCTTGAAACTTGGAATTTGATTCAAGTGTTCCTTTTTTAAAGTAAGTGTGCACAATGAAAGTAATTTTACAAATTCAACCCCTAACCCTAAGGGGATGATTTAGGGGAGAGATGAAGTTTTACGCAGACGAAGTCGCGGGAAAATTGCTATATATTGAATACAGTGACATGAATTGTATTAAAAACTCAATTTACTGGGCATCCACCGCAGGGGAAAGCACATTGACGATGCTGCTGAAGTGCATAGATTATCTGTCAACCCTTTTACACGATCCTCAGTTAGGATTGTATTTTGGCAGAATATTAGAAGATTTCAGGATATTACACAATCAAAAAATCCTTTTTAAACGTTAAATACTAATTTTACTAATTTTTATGCAAGATAACTATCCCAATCCCATCCCAAAATTTGAGTGTAATATTTTTTAGATGATCATGTATTATATTATGTAGGCCAGGCCGTAGGGCTAGGCAGTTTGAACACACACACTTGCAAAGTGCTCGATCTGTGCTGTCTTTAGTTTATAGCATCGAGATGACGCTGGAATTATTTATCGGAAAATGAATTTTTGTTCTCAAAAGCCGGCTCCGGCGGGGATGCCTTCAATTTTACGACGGTAAAGACGTCAAAAAAGTATAGCGGAATTCTAGAGACACATTTTCTTTGTAGGGATGAATGGTTGGGTACATATTATTTTCAGTATGTTTGTAGTATCTGACGAGCTCCGTGGCGCAGCGGTCCTGTGACACGGATGGTCCCGGGTTCGATTCCCGGTCTTGCCATAACGCAAATACATAACCATGCTCTCCATTGAACAATGTGTTGTCTTTGACTTTAGAAACCGTTCTGCAACCAAGTCGGCATCCGCAACGTCATCTCTTAAACTCACACTCCTCGTCACCCATTGCGTTATATCCCATTTATTTATATCGTCTAACATCGCACTCGTGGTTATATTTACAACTTATCTGAGGCTAGTGTTGACCACTTACACTCATTTCCTCCTCGTCATCTGCATCGTCATCTCCTATCTATTTATATCGCCTACTAACGCACTCGTGGTTATTTCTGTTACTTGGCTGAGGCTAGTGTTGACCACTTACACTCACATTTCTTTAAGTATATCGCCTACTAACGCCCTCGTGGTTATTTTGAGGCTACTTATCGTAACGTTGAGTGCACGCGTCGATCGAGATTATTGCAAGTTGCTGGTTCGTGACATCATGCATTACGTCTTTACTGTTAACGGGGCAGAGCTTAAAATTATTTTTTATTGATATTGAATCTTGAACCGTATGGTTCCCGGCAATGTAGAATAGGACCATTCCAAGTCTTCCCGTGGATGTCGTAGAAGGTAACTTAAGAAACACAACGTAAACAAAGCATATAAACATCAAAGAGACCTCTCCAACCCGTCTGGCCAGCCTGGGGAGTGTAAGCCAAATCCTTTGACTGCTCTGGCTATTATATGGCCCTGGTAGTATATGGAGAGAGGGTCGTGCTTCTGCAGTGGCGACTCAAAAAGCCCTGATGATGATCATCGGAGGCTAGTGTTGATCACTAACACTCACAACCTCCTCGACGCCCGTAGCGTCATCTCCCATTTATTTATATATCATAATAATGCCCTCGTGGCTATCTGGGGCTATTTATTGTTACGTTAAGTGCACGCATCGAGCAAGATGGTTGCGAGTTACTGACTCGTGACATCATACATCATGTCTCTACTATAAACGGGGTACAGCTTTGGATTTAAGTTTATTGACAGTGAATCTGTTCTCATTTTAAGCTTTCGCGGTCATAATTACTATTATTGTCACGACGGGACTTACCGCAATTAGTCTTGAGTTTCGTCTGATATTTTAGTGAGTCAGTGTGTAAAAATGGCAGCTGCTTGTCAAAATATAAGTCACTATTACAGTGAAAATAATAGTAAAGCTTTGCTACAAAACTCTTTGTATGCTTTGTGGCAAGCACATTGAATACAAAAGGTTTCGTTCCACCATACAATATTTAAATAAGAAAAGAAATCCTATTTTAAGAGCTCTTAATACAAAAAAAAATGTGTGTAAGCTCCAGTATGTGTTGAGTGAGGGAGATCATATTTTTAGAGTACGTAGGTTCCTTACACATGACATTTTAAATATTTTTTTTAACTAAGGCTACAAGTATAATTATGTATTTATATAACATTATCCACGATTATTGAGCTACAGACAAAAATGCTTATTTGTATTCCCAGAGCAAAGCTGCTCTGGTTTAACTATATTAGGTACTGAATATAATATAGCTGCACATAGTACAACCAAACGCTACAACCCGTCTAACCATATCTATCTATGTGTAACTCTGTATCGAGAAGCGGATCGGATGCAACGTGCTCCACGAAACGTGTAGGAGCTCAGATAAACATCACTCAAGATCACGTCGTGGCCTATACAGCACGGTTCATTCTTGCCTGCGCGGTATGAATATATTATAAATATAATGATTTTTGAACCAGAAATCAGCAAAATGCACATGTACTTTGTGTTCGGCTCTCGCTCCATACTTGACGTTATTTAAGTGAAAATATCCACTCAAACTTTTATATACTTATATAAATAAGATTAAAACAAGTGATACCTAATTTCACTAAAATTGGAGCAGCTGAGCAGTTTTTTTGTCATACGCGCACAGATAAAAAGACAAACCAAAAATAGGTGATTCGTCATTTATATCGATAGATTTGTTCAGCCCAGTAATAATTTCCAAAAATAATAAACGTACAAATTCGGCTCGGCTTCTGATTTATATGGATAGATTAGGCACCCGTTGAGGAGGTGGTCCTCCGAGAGTTAGAGAGCATATTCATATGCATATTGCTATCATCAGCTGTATAAATTAGGCAACAGAACATGTAACGCCGCGTCGTGATTTCATTATTATATGCTTTAATCCACTTGATTGTACTGTGGGTTCGTACTATATTAAAATCTGTGATGTAGGTTGCAATAATTTCTCTCTTTTAATATATTAAATTAGGAAGTCGCTTGAACCATTCAGGGAGTCCGTCTTACTTATTATAATATTTTTTTTTATTTAATTGTTTTATTTTATTTTTAAGTTTAATTATACTGTATTTCAGTCTGCAAAAGTAATACCAGAGTGTATAAGGTAGGCAGCAAAATAAGTAAATCCCAGACGTGACATCATTTATATGATTTAATCCGCCTGAGTGTAGGTTGTATTCATCTTCTCTTTATAGGAACTCGTTTGAACCGATAAGAGAGTCAGTTAAATTTTACTTATTTAGTATAACATCAGCATCTATAAAGTAGGCAGCAGAACACATAAAGCCCAGGCGTGACATCATTTATATGATTTAATCCGCTTGAGTGTAAGTTGTATTTATCTTCTCTTTATAATATATTAAATTATGAAGTCGTTTCAACCGTTAAGAGAGTCAGTAAAATCTTACTTATTATAAGAACAGCATCTATAACGTTAGGCAGCAGACACATAAAGCCCAGACGTGACATCATTTTCCTATATGATTCAATCTGCTTGAATATAAGTTACATTCATCTTACATTCTACTTCTCTTTATAATATAAAGCATTTAAATTGACCCTCAGTATTTCCTTAAAGAAGTGACTCAGATTGTCAATATAAACAACTTTTCATATGGGACCAATACTGGGAACTCCACAAAATTTGTGACTTTCCCATACCAACTGCCCGGGCATCATTTATCATCATTTCAGCCGCAGGAAGTCGACTGCTGGACATAGGCCTCTCCCAAGGATTTCCAAAATGACCGGTTGGAAGCGGCCTGCATGTATGGATTGTAATCCATAGGAGGTTAATGCCATACTCACCACGCTTGGCAGTTGGTTTGGCTTGTGTTACTTCCAATGCTGCTGCCCACCGAAAGCATTTTAAGCTGGGAAAGGATAGGAATTTCATGAATTTGGGACAGGAATGAAAGTTGGGATACTACTCACTCGGATGAATGGGAGAGAGCAAGTAGCAGCTCTGTAGGCCGGGCGCGCGTGCCCATGCCATCTGCAGCTACCGGACAGGCAGTTGAGAAAGACACCCCTGACACAACTTTTGTATGAAAATTATGAAATTGTTTTCGAGTTCTCAGCATTTTAAGAGGATCGACTACCTGTAATTTTCATACAAAAAGCGATAACTCTTCCACCCCCCTGAACCTTTACGAAATGAGGAAATTTTGGTGTCATTCGATTTAGCACACCTTAATCTAGGGCTTACCGTTTTTCTTTTTTATTGATTCTGTTTAGATTAATTACATAAATTAAAATGCCCCGGGTATTTTTTATGTAAAAAATATGGATATTTACTTAGATACTTGTTGTTAGCAATATATTTTTAAATATTAAAACGTACAGCCCTTTTTCTCTAATTAATCAATAATGTGTAAAAAAAAATACCGAAATTGGACTATGTTTAAGGGGTTGGAAGCGTTATCGCTTTTTGTATGAAAATTTACACGTAGACTATCTTCTTAATTACTTAGGAAAACTTATTCATATTGTCGGGCTGAGTCACCCCTTTAAGAATACCTATGTCGAGAGTGAATTTAACTGTATAAAATAAGAAACCCGCCTGATCCATTCATAGAGTCGATAGAATCTTACTTGTTACGATATCGGCTATTACTCTAATACTATACTATAATACATTACATATTACTATAGTCGGCAATCCCGACAAATAGCACGTGAGTGACCCGTTGATATATATAATGAATAAAGTGTATATCAGCAGAAAATGTAAGACCGCGTCGTGACATCATTTATATGAATTAATCCGCTTGAGTGTAGCTGGCATTAATCTTCCCAATAAAAACGTTACACCGTTTCAGAGCTGGTTAGTATTTTATGATTTCATCTCAGATTATTATTTGTTTTAGATGATATTATATCTTAAAATCGCTTTAAAAATGACGTATGACATAATTATAATCAAGAGTATTTTGCTACACAGTCAGTTATACAAAGTGATACAAAATTATGCGGAATGATATGTTGAGCTCACCGCTCTAAAATCTGTGGTTAAGCACAGATGTGAATAAAAATAATGATTCAAATATTAGATTTGAAGACCTAACGTACATTAATTTCAAAAATCGAATCGTAAACTTTTGAAGTCTCCACAAATTGAATCGACGTTTATGATCGATGATTCCACGCCATCAATTCTTTTGATGGGAATCGATTGTCCGCAGTCCAAGCCGAGGACGCTCGGCCGGAAGACTAAATTGGTTCATTGAAACCGCAATGCAAGTAAATTAATAGAACCACATCCGATTTTGGAGTCGCTAGTAGTATATATTTCATTTTGACAGTATCCATTCGAATAAAAGAATTTACAATTCTATTTTATTAAATAATCATATAAATGAGACTAAGTGTAATCAATTCTTAAAAGTTATTTATTAGCTTGTTTCCTAGGTCAAATAACAATATTAAAACTTACTATTATATTAATATTAACTTAAAACTATTCCGTAAGATAGATAATCAAAAAACATAAAAAATATTAATTTTAGGTATTTTTCATTCATGTTGACAATCAGATCAGGAATAAACTACGAATATAATAAATGTTTGTCTGGAAATCCAGTCGAACCAGTACTAAATAAATCCTTAGATATTCTTATATAATCTGCATCAGCTGATACCAGCGAACCAGTTACTCCAAAAATGTATAATTAATAGTCGGAGGGGAGCGGATTTATGGCTCTATTTGCATATCGTAATCTCGCGACAAATCGTCTGTCATAATCAAAACGCCGTTTGTTATACCATCACGCTTCGCAGATACGTTAACTATACATATATAACATACATATCTACATATATAGTACAACATTTATGTGTAGATATGTATACGTCAGTCTGCTGCCAGATTATTCCATCAAAATCAGTCACATGTTTTGTTTCGAAGACTTAAAAGGACTAAACCACTTGAATGTGTGTAGTGCAGTGATAAAAAAACATCAAAATAGTGCAGTAAAGTGCGATAGAAGACACATGAACAAAGTTCCTAGACAGTAAGAAAAGTCTTGATGGACACATTCTTATTCTAGACGTAATATTCTAGATCGATGTAAAATCACTCATTAGTCAACTAATAGGCTAAATTTTAATAATATTCGCGTAGGTATTTGAGTACAAAAAACATGTTTTGAGACAACGGTTTCAAAGTACGCTTAACCCTTTCATGTGGCCATTTGTCTAAAGCTACTATGGCAGCGTCCGTATATCGTAATCCCGTGACGAATCGCTCGTCGCAATCTAAAAGCCGTTTGTTTTTACGCTTCGCAGATGTAAGTACGTTACGGTTATATGTTACATCAATATACTAACAACATAGATTTGAATAAAGGATGCATAGCACTGTTTTTCCGGTGCGCATTGAGTGAATGAATGTCTTTATTTGCCTTAGTATAGGGTACACAGATGATGATCTACTGATAGATGTTGTGCTTCATATCAGTTCGTGAGTGATATCTCCTAAAGCAAAATATGCAGATTAAATGCGTATATGCCACATCTATATTTGTTACAAGCAATCGAAATAGGACATTCAGGTACTAAGGTAAAAGAAAACAAAAATCTGTCATTTGTGATTAATTTCGTGAGAAATTGAATTACATGAGAAATATTACACGCTTGGTTGCTATACAATTCAAACCTCATGCTGCATCTAGCCTTATTTATAGGTTTGAGACTGCAAAGCCTATTGGATCAGAAATAGTCACGTTTTGAAACAACTTGACAAAGTATCTGTAACCCTTACATTTTGTGTCTATGACTACAGAACAGCTGTTACGTACTTAATATATTGCGTTGTTGTGAGTCGGGTAGGCTATCTATCTATATTGGGTAGGCTATTAAAATTTAATTCATTCCGTACTAAAAATTCAATTACACACAAGACACGACCGCCTTTGTACCGCCTTTTAATGTCTTATGTACTTTCTCGTACAAATAGTTTGTATAAATAATAGTAATAGTAAAGGTAATTTACGTCGGCTAGCTGACAAGTTTTTCGAATCAAAAACAGACAGACATCTCATAATAACCCTTATATTGCATCTATAGGTACAGTGTAGCTGTTTGCGTATTTTTTCCGCAATGCATACAAATACATGAGCGCGTTTTTCCAAACGTCATTTAATGTGTAAGAAGTTATATAGGTAGGGTTTAATGTCCTTCACCTAGTGCTTCGAAAGCATGGAGAATACAAGATTTGAAAAAATCAACAAAAAACAACTATTATGTATAACTTGTCCGTCCCGACAACAAAAAAACTATTATGACTGGTCCGACGGAGCCGGGCCCTAAATACTTAAGCCTTATTTATATATGCCTTATGTAAATAATAATAAAATAAGAGATGAGAGGTCATTTGATTCGTATTCGCAATCAATATTGTTAATGTGATTTTTTTTTTGAGATAAAAGATTGCTCCTAATTTTTTTTTTATATTTAAATAGAATGAGCTCAGCGGTAAGAAATCTATATATTCAAAGATGGAAATGGTATTGTAAGCAGTTCATCTTCCTTACCAATTCGTTGAATTAAAATTCTTCAATGAATATAAGAAGTTTCCTCATAATCAGTTGAATACAGCCGGACTTATTGAATAGAAACTGCTTATAAAGATCGATTTACAGGACAATACTGAGCTACTTATTACTGACGACTGACACTACCTTATAAAATACAAGTACTAAGTGTATCGAACTATAAATCTAGACTAGTTTATACTAAAAAGAATTCGCATATTTTCAATTTTAATAACATACCGAGCATTGTAGTGAATGCTATTTAAAAACCATTTAATAGTTTAATACTCGTACTTTTCTTCAAAACTTCGTATAAAATATTCATAAAGCTGGCCAACATTTTTTACTTACATCAAAAGGACCAAAGATTCCATCGCATGTAAGAAAATTCTAAGTATTACAAGCTTTATCCATTTTTAAACCGATCAGATGGAAAGGATTCAATATAGGCATTAAGTCTTGGCTGTTATACTCCTACATTACAATAATCTGTCTGGCTCCTGCTTAACGTTAAAATGCTTTAATATTATCGATGAAAAGGAATGGTTTAGCTACGAGCATAAATAAGAGTTACGCCATAAAAAGTGTAGTTACTAAATTTCAAAATTTCCCGCAGCCGACCGCTACATTCTTTTTGTTGGTATTTTTTATGCGCCTATTGTACCTTTGTATCCTTAGCCATGCCTTAAATTTGGCCGCCTCGCCTTGGCTACAGGGCCAAACGGTAAAAACTCCTCGACCGTGGCTAACGCTTAATGTCGATTGCTTTTTGCCAAGCATTGAGCAACTTAAGCGTTTGTGGTAATTGCCAGCTGGCGGCCTATTTTGATGAGTTTCGGAATTTCGATTTACCCTTGCGTTTTGTTCAACGAGTGATGACTACGAAAGTCCGACGGACCCCGTTGTTATAAAGAGTGATGAAAAGTAATAATCTGTGAGCCTTTAAGAGTTGAAAACATATCTTCAAATTAGGGCGGATTCGACCAAACTAGTTTAAAATTTATCCCGAGAATAAATGGCAAAATACTCTAGAGTAACTCGATTTTGCGTTTTACCAATTACTAATCCAAGAGTAAGATGTCTATTCCAGAGTAAGACACTACACCGCCAAATTTCTAGGGATAGTAACGTTATCTGGGAGTATTTTAATGGCGGACTGTAACCAGCTGTTTTATGATTTGACATCTGCAGGCCCTTTCTGTGCCACATGCTGCCGCGTGGTACAATTGTAGGTACCTGGATTTTGTTTTTGCTTGATGCGTGAATAGTTGTGGGCGTGTTGATTGGTTGACCAGATATTTTGTTTTCATCATGGAACGTTTGAGAAATTTAAAATTATGATTTGGAAAGTCAAAATGAATGTGTCAAGGCGTCCTAGATGGATTAAAGAAAGAAACAATAACTTGAAGATTATGATGACCACGATTTTGCTATAAGGTTTCGTTTATCCAAGGCACCCCTTTTTATGCTTGCTATCAATTTTCCACCAGGCTGCCTATTTACTAACTCAGCTGACAGGTGTCGATGCCTATTAATCTAGAATTTATACTGTTACAATGCGATTTTTGTATTTCAAATAAAAAGATCGAGCAAGCAAAACCCGCATTGAAATCCTAGATTAATAGGCATCGAAACCTGTCATGCAAGTTAGTAAATAGGCAAGCAGGTCCAACAAGAGTATTTTATCGCCAGGAAGCCAATTCGGGCTGCGTTATCGTTTTTCACTCATTTTAAAATTCAAATTATTGGCAGGTACGATACGGCAACAAGCAGAAAAGCATAAAATTGAAATTAATAAACATAACTTTCAAATGAGATGACAATGAACACCACAGAACTACAAATACTACAATTATTAATCTGAGATGAACACTGAGATTTGACATTTATCTCATGTTAAATTAAAATGGTCTCCGCAAACCAAGTCAATCTATGGGAAGAGTATTATACGTATTTTTGTCGGGTTATACATTCACTCACCATTCATTCCTCAACCGTAGAATAATAATGCCAAGGATAACTTACTCCAGGAATTAACTGGTAAAACGTCAACGAAGTTACTCGAGATTAAATTCAAAGATTAAAATAATACCAAGAATAGTTACACTGGTGTAACTTGATGTTTGGTCGAATCCACCCTTAGACTAATAAAATTTCACCAGGGTATTTTATATTATAAATAAGGGTTTCTAGGCATTCAATGATGAAATGAGAATGAAGTTTCCACGCAAGAAGCTAAGTATGTATTTTCGAAAGGGCGAATGTGAAAACGTATGTTTCCTGTACAGAAAAATTGCTTGTCTTGTAAAGACAAAGAGATAACGAGAGTAGGTACCCTTGTGCTTTACTAATTAAGCTATTATGCTTCAATCTTGTGCATTAATATTATCATCGTTGGAATGATTTCCTATACTATTATTACTCTTAATTCATTTGGCTTTGCGTCTTTTAACACAACTACGTGGAATGTTTTCAACGTATCTTATTTTCCTTATATGTGTACAATGAATTTCTCAGTGTAGCACAAAAAACTAAATTTAAAGTTTTCAACCGGATGTATCTGTGATTCCCGAGTATATGTGTTCCCTGGGGAAAGTTTAAATCAGTGCATTATCTGCCGGTGACTAAACTTGTCCTCCAAATATTACCTTGCCTTTGTGTAGCAGCCTGTAGAAAGTCACGATAGGGTGACAACACGAATGAAACGGTGTTGTTATCGAATCAATTGTTAACATTTAACATTCGTTATTTCTTGACAGCCAACGGCCTCGTCAGTGACAGTAATTTGACA
The DNA here is from genome assembly GCA_963082605.1 of Rhodophaea formosa. Taxonomy (NCBI): domain Eukaryota; kingdom Metazoa; phylum Arthropoda; class Insecta; order Lepidoptera; family Pyralidae; genus Rhodophaea; species Rhodophaea formosa. The sequence goes on from OY720221.1 coordinate 422,039, forward strand.
GAAAGGCAGAACCGTCGCTTTACTTACTTTAAACCTCAGATTAATAACTGCTTGAGTTATAGTTCTGTGCTTTAAACACATTGAACTTCACAACACAGTGTTTCTTATGTCTGTAATAATGTGACAAGATGTAGAAACAAAAATAAAACGGTGTGATCAATACTAATATTATAAAGAGAAAAGATTCGAGTGTTTGTTAAATTGAATTGACTCCGAAAGTACTGAACCGATTTTCAAAATCTAAAAGCTAATTTATTTGCGGCTGACATAGGTTAGACGTGTGGTTCCCGGTAGAGTAGAATAGGACCACTCCAAGTCTTCCCGTGGATGTCGTAAAAGCCGACTTAGGAAAAACAAGCTAAAAAAAAGCTTATAAACATCAAAGAGACCTCTCCAATCCGTCTGGCCAGCGTGGAGAGTGTAGGCCAAATCCCTTGACTGCTCTGGCTAATACAAGGCTCTGGTAGTACAGAGAGGGTCGTGTTCCTGCAGTGGGGACTAAAAAAGACCTGATGAATGGATGGACATAGGCTATTACTTACACGGATAAAGTCGCAGAAAAATTGCTAGTAGTATTAGTAAAGTCGATGATACATTGTTTTTGCAAAATACGTAAATATACATTCAAAGTATGTCATCAACATAATGAACAATTCAAATGCAAAGATGTCAGCCAAATTCACAAACTTGTTTTTGTTGTAATAGAAAACAAACTAACTCAACCGATTCCTGTGACATTGACATGGGACCACACCGAAGTTACGTCACCGTAAACACCTCTTCAAATAAAAATAAAACTGGCCAAGTGCGAGTTGGAAGTGCACACGAGGGGTTTCCATACCAAGATATAATATTTAACTACAAGAAATGCTCAAAATACAAGTTTCTGTATGGCCACCATACTTTTTAATTGTCTGGATTTTTTATTATTTGTTGTTATAGCGGCAAAAGATATAGGTACAAATTTTGTGAAAAATTCCAGTTTATTACGTTTTAATAGCTACAACCTGTGAGTGACAAACTGAACAAGAAGGCTATCGGAGGCTAGTAATAGGGTCCCACCTAAGGGTCCCACCTTTATCCGTGCGTACGGATCCCTAAAAATAAATTCCTTATCGCCAACAAAAGTATCGACTGACTAAATTTAGGAACTGTTATTGTAAGAAAAGATGATGCATTCGATTTTTATTTTTCTGGTGTAAGATACATAGGGCTGTCTAACCGTATCAGAACGTATGTACTCACTAGTAAACAAATAATATATTATAATGTTTTTGTGACTGTTACAGAGGTGCGGTTCGGTGACTTTTGTATGGGAGGTCTATTTTTTAAATTTTTCACCATTTATCATTTTCAAGACCTAAAATATTGTGCAAATAAGACAGATGCCTTTAGACAACTTGAAAAATCTGACAGCCGTGTTAGTGGGCATAACATTGCTGTCAGATTGTCAGACTGCACACACAAAAAAACAAAACAAACATGGAAGCAAAGGAAAGCACAACGGAATAGGAACTGGAGATAAGTGTTGGGGCAGTTATAACGAACAAGGACAACGGAGGACATCCCGTGGGAATGGAAAGGGACGCGTGCGGCTGAGCGCGGCGCCGGGATGATGTGCCGGATGACGGCGCAGATACCCTGCAGCGTTGATTCACCTCCTTTGCACTTATACCTATAGATATTGGGGGACCTACAACTTATTAATCTTCTCATCATGTCAATAGCTGTAACATTCATCAACAGGTCTTTGTTAGTCTCCACTGCAGGAGCACGACCCTCACTGTACTGCCAGAGCCATGTATTAGGCAGGGCAGTCAGAGGATTTGGCCTACACTCTCCAAGCTGGCCAGACGGGTTGGAGAGGTCTCTTAGATGTTTATAGCTTTGTGTAGCTTGTCTTTCCTTAGTCTACGTCTACGATATCCACGGTGAGACTTGGAGTGGTCCTATTCTACTCTGCCGGGAACCACACGGCTGTAACATTAGTAATTATAATTATGTGTATAATCGGGACTTAGCACTAAATCGCCCAGGAACATATTGATGTTCCTACACAGTTAAATTCTAATTGTACTCAAACTTTTTTTCGTTTCACTGGTGTTACATAAATCGTGATAAAAGGTTGTATTTACTCAAATTTTCTTAAAATATCTACGTCTACCTTTTAGTTCTTTAACCGATTTAAAAAAGAATAGATCAACTGATAATAATAAATATTTATGAAATGTCCTATAGCTTGGTTTTTAAATCAAAATAACTGAAAAAGTAGGTCATCCAAGAATACAGCATTAATAATTTTAATACGTTGTTAACCTTCTTTTTTGTAAAGAGCAGCATTTGTAACAAAAAATAAATAAAAACATAAATCTGTATTACTTTCGCAAAGCAACTCCGTCATTTAAAAATTTAACTTTCGATTCACAAAACATTTTTTATGTAGCAAGTACTAATAAAGCCCAAACCTGAATCACCTTTTCCAGCGACAATGCATTGAGCGCAGCATAAAGAAGATATTTATTGTGTCTGTAAAAATACACAAATCATAAAAGGAAATACGCGAGATCGTATTGTCCAGACGACCTCGTATAGAGCATAGAATGGGGAATAGAATAGAGATGCAAAATAAAAATAAAACAAAGCTGTAATTTGATATAGATGTGCGTCGTGCACACGCAAACTACACATTGTAATAAATAAATAAATAATAAATATATACGGACAAATCACACAGATTGAGCTAGCCCCAAAGTAAGTTCTAATGAAAGACTTGTGTTATGGGATACTAACTCAACGACACTATATTTTATAACAAATACATATATAGATAAACAACCAAGACCCAGGTCAATCTGAAAAAGATCGTTTTCCATCTTGACCTGACCGGGGATCGAACCCGGGAACATCCGTGTCGCAGGCAAGCGTGATGACCGCTGCGCTACGGAGCTCGTCAAGTGACATTGTAAACGTGAAAGAGTCCGCAGAAGGGATAGAGCTGAGAACTCCTGCTCAACTGGGCATTTTTCCCGGTTGCATCCTCAGCTATGTAACGTTAGACCTCCTGTCCGCTATTCAGACGGCGCCCCGTCATAATAGTATATAAAAAATAAAAAATAATTGGTACTATGACTATCTATAAGGAAATAATGGTTTTATGTGCGGTTCCAAATTGGATTTACCTTATAAGCTCCATACAAATTTTTCGAAACAAAATTATAAGTCTCTTAATTTTGTTCCAAATTAACTCGCAAGTTATATATTACTTAGTTATCTTTGTGCAGATAAGTATTATCCTTTTAAACCGCTGTACCGAGAAGCTGGCTAACTGTGTGAACTGATCATATAAGAAAAATAAAGATTGAACTATCCTCGATTCTCCTAACTCTTTAGAGATTTTACTTGCGATATAAAATATGTTGAACTATCCTTCTGTTCCGTTACTGTTTGTATCACAGAATAGATGTATTTTGAATAGCGAACAAAAGAGGACCTGCCTCTATCCAATTTCTTTCAGCAGCCTACCAGCACCCGCCGCCATAATTACTTTCTACCTAGCTGATATCAACCTCAGTTTAATCTTCAAGAGGGCGGGGTCGGTGAACTTATTGTGGAACTACACAGAACTGATACAATTTTAAAAAAATAGGTAATCTTTTGCCCGCTTGATAATTCGTATCGTTCGTATCACAGAATAGAAGAATTATTTTGAATATCGAACAAAAGCCGACCTGCCACTATCCAATTTCTTTCATCAACATCAGTTGTAAATTGAAATGAATTAAGTGGGACAGTTAAAAATCTGAAATAACTACTTTTGATCATGAAGAGATTTCATTGCCAAAAAAAAACATTTTGCTATACTTCTGTCTCCTCACTGTTTGTATCACAGAATAGAAGTACATTTTGAATAGCGAACAAAAGCCGACCTGGCACTATCCAATTTCTTTCAGCAGCCTACCGGCCGCCATAATTACTTTCTAGCTGATTGAAGTCGCCGCCGGCGCCCAACACCTAAAACCTTATATTTAATAACCGCCAGTCAGTTTGATCTCCAGACATCCAACGCTTCTCATGTTCTAATTTCACTCTGACACTTAAATTGGTGGGTATTATATTATAATATACTTATATTTATGACATACACATCTAGATAATGTTACTTTATGTTTTGCCTGGAGCTTGCATATTGAACGTCATATTGTTCTTTTTAGGGTTCCGTACCCGAATGGTGAAAACGGGATCCTTGTTCTAAAACTCCTATGTCTGTCCGTCTGTCACAAAACCGCATATATTGAATCGTAACAGGCAGACACTTAGAATTTCCTCAGAACGTTAATAATACCTATGTGGTGCTGCTATAATAGCAAATATAAAAAATAAAATAAAATAATACTACATGCCCGATTTTCAAAAAAAAAATTCAACATGGAAAGCTTATTTATCTGCGGATGGCATAAGTTAATACCATCCCATCCCAATCCCAACTAATATTATAAATGCGAAAGTGAGTTTGTTTGTTTGTTTATTTGTTTGTTTTTTATTTATTTAAAAATATATATACTGACAAATCACACAGATTGAGCTAGCCCCAAAGTAAGTTCGAGACTTGTTTTATGGGATACTAACTCAACGATACTATATTTTATTACATATACATATATAGATAAACATCCAAGACCCAGGTCAATCTGAAAAAGATCATTTTCCATCTTGACCGGGGATCGAACCCGGGACCATCCATGTCGCAGACCGGCGTGTTGACCGCTGCGCCACGGAGCTCGTCGAATTTGTTTGTTTGTTACGCTTTCACGCCGTATCTACTGAACCAATCGTCATGAAATTTTGCATACTCATAGGTTAGGGTACCGAGAAGGACATAGGCTATATATTAGGCGAGCGAAGCCGCGGGTAACAGCTAGTATTATATAAATATTTTTTTTACGTCATAGGACGGCAAACGAGCAAGCGGGTCACCTGATGGTAAGTGATCACCGCTGCCCATGGACTAATGTAACACCAGGGGCGTAAAAATAAAAGGCCGACAACGCACTTGTCATAACAAGAGCATTGTCGGCCTTTTATTTTCCCTCCCCAGAGGGGGATGGGCATAGAGGCACTCACCGAATGAAGCATAGAAGCTGTAAAGCTACTTACTACCTACTCAAAGGTCGATTGTCTGTGAAAGTGTGGTACTTACTTCCCCGGACAAACCAATATCCAATATCGAAAAACTACTTGTTACCTCTACCTTTATACTTTAAGGGGTAATTATGTACATCAGATGGTGTGCTTAAGGGTGCCCTGAACGCGCATGTCTCCATACTAACAGAAAAAGGGAATTGTAATTTTGGTGCAAAATTAAGCATTCAATTAATTAATCTCATTATAATCTATGTACTTTCCTATGTAGCTTGGTTAAAATATCAATGGTTTGAGAATTATAAGCCTCTACAAATTTGTATAGAAATATTCGTCCGTACGTATGTTCGGCGACGCATCCGTTTATATGGAGACGTGCGCGTACAGGGCCCGCTTAAGATTGACGGATAGTCTCTTACAATCTTTAACTAAGTAACTTGAAATTCAGACCGGAAAGGAACCTGCAAGATAAAAAACATCACGTTTTGATTCGACAATTCTTACCCTAGTGACGCACGTGCGGCGTGACGCAGGGCGGGCTGACGCCTCTGAGGATCACGGGACCTTGGCCGAAGCCTTGTCGGTGTAAGGATAAACGTGATTACTTTCGGTAAAAAACTGTTTTAAAAATGCTGAAATATTACCAAAATTTAGAATGTTTCTTATTACTATTATTGTTAATCAATTGCTTAGTAAGACTGTGCAGTTAGAACTATTGATAACATTCTCTCTCTTATTTAAATAATAATGGTAAAAAAATATCCACCAGAGACAGTTCTTTTTTTCCATATCATATTTCTTAATTTAAGAAGAATATATCAAAATAGCTCGTGAATGCATTAAAACACCTATAAAATAATGATATCATTGATGATTATGACTAGGAACTCATCATCAGCACATATACTTATGCTTTAAACTCAAAGGCCATAAGACCTACAATCCACGTTTAGTGTGATGGTTGGTGAGCATGTAGATGGAAGAGGGAATTAATAGGATTGCTACCCGCATCGCATATAACTTCTAGTAGGTAGTTAATAGTAGATTGTTGCACTGAGCAGAAAGTAAGTTATTGCTGCACGAGTGTTTATTTGGAGCCCGAGCGCTAGCGAGGGCTCTAAAAAGCACGAGTGCAATTTAACTTACTTAATGCGAGGTGCATAATCTGCTTTTCTTTCAACTACAGCAATAAAAGTAGTTGAAAAATAAAACTGAAGGCAAATTACAATAGTTAAAAATTTGTTGTTCACATTCCCGCTTTTTTTCTTTATGGCCAGTATTTTTTTTAGGCGTCCCTTTGTTAACTCCATACGGCCGTTAGGTTGGCCAACCTCCTTTAAGGCAGGTGACAACTATTGTCCACGATTTAAAAAAACTAAACAGTGCAGTAAAGGATTTCCATACATTTTTGCTGCACTAGAGCAGCAAAAATGTATGGAAATCCTTTACTGCACTGTTTAGTTTTTTTTTTACTTCTAGTGCAGCAAAGTTCCGCTTTGTGCTGGATATGTAGTGCAGTTATGATAGAATTGCAGCGTAGTTGGAAGAAAATTCTATTTATTCTCCCAGATCAGCGTGAGATAAAGTTTTTTCACGAAATTGTGATCTTTTCAGCGCTAAAGATTTTTTATTTCTTTTATTTAACCTATTATGTCAAACTGCTAAAGATTTAAGAACATAAAATGAAACCTCACTATGAATCATGCGTAATTCTCTACACTGTATAGAAAAATTAAAGTGTTTTACTTTTTCTATTATTTTGAAAAGCACGAATGAATTCAAGTGTTGAATGCACACTTGAATTCATTCGTCCATTATAAAAGAAAGCAATATAATTGCACTTGGAATCATTCCGGTGGCGTTGCCCGAACCCGAACCCATTACCCTAGACTAGGATAACAACGGGAGCCGGGAGCCAGCCTAACATTAACGACGCATTGTGCATTTGCAGAGCTGGATAAAAAATACAGTGGCGTGACCACAGCAGCAGGGCGGGTGGAATGCCCGGGGCGTTTATCACGAAGGGATCATCTAAGGCGAAGCGAACACAAAAGATATATAACTAATGCAAAATAATTTAAATTTTATCATAAATAAAAAAGTTTTTATATTGTTTAACTAGTATTACATTACTAAAATTTATGAAATAATCGTAATAGTGTCTAATGTATTCATATACACTTTTACGTTTATGTCATGGAAATATGTTGAACGTTCAGTATATGAATAGTAAGTCGAATACTCAATATTGTGAGTATTCTACTTTTATAAGACAGAAATGGGTCTAATGTTTAATATCGCCAGTCATTAAAGACGAAATATCAGTCAGCGGATTGCTAAGGTAGTGAGTAGTGTAGTGTAGTAAAGTAGTGATTATAATTTATTTGATATAATAGTTAGATGTGTGAACAGATACGGTCTTATGGGTTCTGTTAAATATCGTGGTTAAGAAAAACTGATAGATAACTCACTGAAGTAACATTATTCTTTCACTATAATGTTTGAGCCACTTTACACGAAAAACAAAACAAACTATAATTTGTAAGAAAAATCAAACATCGCACGGCAAAAAAATCAGGTTTGTTGTATAGGAGCCCTCTTAAATATTTATTTTATTTTTAGTTGATGTTATAGCGGCAATAGAAATACGTCGTCTATGAAAATTTCAACTGTCTAGCTAACACGGTTTATGAGATACAGCCAGGTGACAGACAGACGAACATCTACGTCTCAGTTATAGTGTACCTTTTGTACCCTTTTGGTACGGAACTCGCAAAGCAAAAGTCTTGTAACTATTTTTATTTGCAATTGTTTCTGTCACTTCAAAAACATGACATGATTGACTTTTTCATTTACAGATATTTATTTATACAGTACCATAAATAATTGTTCCAACTTTCAACAAGAAAACCAGTTAGCCTTTTTTAATCCAACACTAACCTTTAATCTAACACCAGCAAGTTTTTAAACTTTTAATCCAAGACCAACAAGTTTTTAAACGTATTTTCTATTACGTTTTTAATTGTAATGTGGGTTCCATAGATGAATTTACCCGGGTCTCTAAGGTATAGTTACGCCACTGGAAAAAAATAACCAATTTGCTGGAGGACGCAGCGCGGGGTGTCCTTTGTTCAGCTTCGGAGCCATTAAAATTACGCTTTTGTGATCGCTGCGAGGAATTGACGGTTTTAGAGCAATAAGATAAGGTGCAGCTGGCTGGCGCGAGTGGTTCTCGTATTCGCAGGTCCGTGATGGCAGTGTTGCATTGTCAGCACGAATTTTCAACACTATTCTACATAAAAAATAAACCTGATTGGGTCAATCAGGTTACTGACTCACTCATTTATATTTATCAACACACAGACGAAACTATTGCACCTAGAAAATTGTTTTTTTTTTTTAATAGAAGTGTATATATTTCTTGCCAGTGCTCCTCTCATTCTCAGGTCCGTGATGGCAGTGGTGCATTCTCAACAGGAATTTTCAATAGTTATCTATATAAAACTTTGCCTTTTATATAGATAACTATTGAAAATTCCTGTCTGACATAGATTTATATATCATAATCATATTTATTTGCATAAAACACGTTATACGCATAAAACACAGACATGCGAGTATATATCAACGCACTGCCGAAACGAATGAGCCTAGAAACTTGTTTGGTACAGGGGTCCTTTTATGATGTAAGTGAACAATAAGAAAGGATTTTTAGAAATTCAACTCCAAGCGTGAGAAGCCTTACGCGGACTACCTATACACGGTGAAATATTTATCATGTTGGCCCCTTTTTAAGGTGATTCAGCCCATCGAGAACAACTTTTCGTATGGGACCAATGGTGGGCTGAGACTCAACGTAGCGGTATTAAAAAGACTTTATATGAAACAATGAATAGAATCCTGGTAGTATCCCGAGTCACATAGGCTAGAATTTTTTTAGCAGAGCAGTTACGATTTTTATTTGAAAAAACTTTAAAGAAATATAATCAATAAACTCCCAGAATGTAATCGAAACGCAATTTAATTTTCATAACAGTCAGCAACGGAATTGAACGCAAGCACGCGTCGTTTGAAATCCAATCAAGAACGGCGGCCGTGAGACCCGGCGGATTATTCGATTCCTCGCAATCCGTCGAGTAATCGATAAATATTCGCGGCCACAATTAAGACACAATCAAGACACGATCGTAAAGCTATTGTGGGAGCCTCTCACTCATGACTGTGTAACGGGGAAACAATGACAGTGGTTATAGCTGAACAAGAGTCTGCCTGTTGCTATCGAGCAAAAAAACGGCGGAAAAAATCACGTTTCTTATGTAAAGGAGACTCTCTTAAATATCTATTTTATTTTATTTTTAGTTGTTGTTATAGCGGCAAGAGAAATACGTCATATACGAAAATTTCAACAGTCTAGCTATCACGGTTTAAGAAATAAAGCCTGGTGACAGACAGACAGACGAACATCTACGTCTCAGTTCTAATGTACCATTTTTACCCTTTTGGTACGAAACCCTCAAAGCCTTATAATTATTTTTATTTACAATTGTTTCTGTCACTTCAAAAACATATGTTTGACTTATTCATTTAAAGATATATAAACCGTACCATAAATCATTGCTTTAACTTTCAACAAGAATTCCAATTCGCCCATTTAATTCAAGACTTTGACCAACAAGTTTTGACGCATTTTCTACGCCGTACCATAAAAAATTGGCAATTTTATTATAAACTGCGCATTCCATGTGCTTCTAAAAACTATCAATCAGCTAGCCATTAATGTCTACTTACAGTACAGTAAAGTTCTTGGGATGTGAAGGTACTAACTTCAAACTACCAGTAACAGCTGACGAAGATTAGTCGATAACTCACTGCGAGTGACTCGGCGCTTATAATGAACAAACGGCCCTAAGGATGGACATGCAAGGGGCGACTACCAGTGAACGTTTCGATTTCAATGTAGGGTGCAAACGGGTGGTAAATAAAATGGCGGCCTTTTGTAATACTTACATTTGTGTCACACTCTAAATATAAAAAAAAAATATTGACGAGCTCCGTGACGCAGCGGTCAACACCTGTCTGTGACACGGATGGTCCCGGGTTTGATCGCTGGTCAGGTCAAGATGAAAAATGGTCTTTTTCAGATTGACCTGGGTCTTGGATGTTTATCTATATATGTATTTGTTATAAAATAAATATCGTTGAGTTAGTATCCCATAACACAAGTCTTATTTAAGAACTTACTTTGGGGCTAGCTCAATCTGTGTGATTTGTCCGTATATATTTATTTATTTATTTTTATGTAATAATTATAAGCTTATAACTGTTTGGGTTGGGTAAAATTTTTACAAGACTGCTAAAATAGGAGTATGTATAATAAATAAAAAATAAAATAAATATAAACATTTCAAAAATGACAATTTGAATCAAACAAATTGAGCTAGCCCCACAGCAAGTTAAGAACTTGTATCGTGACTAACTCAAAAATTTTATAATAGATACTTATATTAAGACTGTGTGTTTACTTAATTTGCATCATATGTATTTGATCAATGATTAATATTTGCATGCCGCTTAGGTGAAATATAAGATACTAGTTAAATAATTAACAACTGAAATGGACTGCATTTGAGCAAATAAATGATTTATTATTTATTATTATTTTTAGATAAACATCCAAGACCCAGGCCAATCTACAAAATATCGTTTTCGATTGTGACCTGACCGGGGATCGAACCTGAGGCTGGCATGTTAACTAATTCGCATCGGAGGCAGTCTCTCACTCACAATTCGATTAACCAAATGTAGTAAAACATTTGGAAATATACTATAAACAGTCCGGTTTTCCAAATGTAGTAAAACAGTTGGAAAACCGTACTGTGAGTGGCCGCCTTAGCTCGTCAGCGGTGGTCACCGTCGTTTATTTATCTGAGTCGAACCGTCCGTCGGCCGCCTAACGCAGGGTCGCCACTCGCCACTGTTGCCAGGCGTCCGGTGATGGGGGGCGGGACATGGTTTAGCTCTTTGGACGCGCCGCTGGCCAAAAGTGAAAGAACAAATATCAATGGGAGATAATACTGCAATGTTCTCCCGCCAGAGGGCAGCATTAGCAGAGACAGTAAACAAATGTTTGACATTGACAAGTATGTCAAACTTGCAATAAATTGCCTTTATTTTACATCCGAATACGCAGATTAATAGCATTTTTATATTTTAATACTTATAGAAGTATTTTAAAATCAAATTAATAAAGGATTAATGTATAATTTCACAAATTAATTGCGACTTTGACACTGACATGTACATACTTGTCAGTGTCAAACTTTTTTTACTGTATGTGCTAGTGGCGCACTCTGGCGGCACAGCTTTCAGTAATATCTCCTATTGGAAAACATCATTTTTTTCTACTTTATTCTCTGTGCAGGTCTGAGACAAAAGAAAAACGTAGAATTTACCAGCTGATTTCCTCTCGCGCAGACGGAAAGCGCTAGAATACTTGATATAACGTGTTTGTTCTTTTTTTTACATTTTCTGTTTGATATAAAATAGGAATTATTTAAATCATATTCAGTACTTACATCCACAACACAGACATCTTAAAAATGAAATTAAGTTTTATTAAAATTTGGTTATGTTTTTTCATTTAATCTCATATCTTGGCAGCCCTACACTCGCCGTAACGCGAGCGTAAACAAACGTACGTAAAGATAATATTTATAAGAAGGCTCGAGTAAATACTTCATGCGGGCCGCGATTCCCGGGAACAGGCTTCTTAGATACATTCACATCGCCGGCTCGGGTTGGAATTTGGATAATACCTACTCAGTTTACTTATAATGGTTTTGTTGGCTGTACGGTTTTCGTGGCGTAGTGGTTAACCTTTATTATGTTTTAGACTTACCTAATAGGTAGAAGGTACCTAAGTCTAAATTTATAATTAAATCGGTTCCATTTCAGGTGAAATGAATCCGATTTAAGGATTGGTTAGACAAGTATAGGTACATAATGCCTCTAAAATTACAGAAATAGCCCTGAATAAATAAACTCTGCAGACCACGCACCAAAACTTTTTATTGCCGAGTTTATACCATATAAAATTGCCTAACATCAATATTTCTTATCTACCAATTGTACCAACTAATTTTCCCACGCAATATATTTTTATACACATTTTCTTGCGCGTCAGAAGTTGGTGGCGCCATCTAGGGATCAATAGTAATAGGGACATAGGCTTCTCCTTAATTTACTCGGGTAATAATAGCGTGATCTCAGTGACAGAATAAAAGTAATATCCTGCATAACTGCATAAAAAAATTGCTAGTACTTATCTCCCAACGTATTACGCTTGTAATCAATGCAAAATATTTTAACCAAGCACACTGTTATCTCCTGATTTTTCCTAGTGCAGTCATGGCGCCATCTAGCGTCAAATAGCAGTACTATAATAACAAAATGAATGTTAAAAATGGCGAAGGCATGTTGTTTTGTGTCCGTGACGTCATGCCCGCCCCCGCCCCGCAGTGTTCGCCGTACCGCGCCGCGCGTCGGTACTCGTCCTTCCACGTGCTTGCTTTATTTTGTTTTTATTTATCCTGTTTTTCATTAACATGACAACTCCGAAACCTATAGACCGCTGCTCGGTAAAAGGATGTCAAACTACCACCGCAAATCCACTGATGACTTTCTTCCGATTGCCTGCGAGACCGGAACGGTAAGGTCATCTTTTTTTATAAGGTTGAAGTTGTCAAGTCTCGTACAATTTTCTTTTTACATATGTATCGTTTATACCTTTGTAATTAAAGCATGAATGTGATTTTTATTTTATTAGTTATGAAACACTATTTTTTATTTAAAAGTAATTTCTTTGTTTTATTTTTGGTACCTACATCTAGGTATTTTGCTACCATCGACGCTTGTATGTAAAATTGCTATAAAAATTATGAGGCGTTTTTAACTGTTGCTGCTATTTTCGCTTAATTTTTTTTTTACTAATACTAATTTTTATTTAATATTTTGTTCCCAGACGAAAAGAATGGCTAAATATAATGGACCGCGAAGATCTGATCTCCAACAAGAACTGGGTTCAGCATCGAGTCTGCGAAATGCATTTCCGACCCCATCACTTCCAGAACCAACTCGGCCAAATCGAGAAGAAACTCACGAGGTTTGCTCTGCCAACACTTTTCATGCCTGTTGAGGTTAAAACAGATATAGGCTCAGATCCTTCAGCTGAAGCTAGCACGTCCACGTACCAAAAAAGTTGTGATAATTCCACACAAACTGTTAAATACGAGGAGGAAGAAGATTTAAAAGCTAAATCGTTGCGATTCCAAGTACTATGCGATAAATTCTTATCGAAAGAAATGTCTGAGACAGTGAAGGCGCAGATGCTGACCCCTTATGAAGAGTATGAGCCACTATTGAAGAAAATAAAGAAGGAAGAACCTGAAGACACAGATGAACATGTGCAATATGATATCGTGAAGACAGACACCTTCTTACATAGTTATGTTAAGTACTTAGAATGTTATGAAGACGACTGACCGCCTCAGAAGGGTAATGTTTTTTGCGGGTATACCTGCATGTAGGTATTTCTATTTCATTGTCGCATCTTGTAGTCGTCGATGACGACGATGATGATCTTGTAGCCTAAACGGCTTGACCAAGTTTAAAGAGTAAGGTGTCATTAAATGCGTATTCTTCCGTCAGCGAAAATAAATATGGCGGAAGTAAACTGTAAAAAACAAACGCGTTTGTTGAAATAATGCACTTGTTATAAGGATATTATGTAATGGTTCCTTTTGCATGTTTTTAGTAAACTTGACTAAGTATATATGATTGTTTTATTACTTCAATACCTACCTGAATTATTTGATGGTGCCATTTTTATGCTATATGCGAGTCGGACTCGCCCATGTAGGGTTCCGTAGTAGGAAACATAGATTAGGGTATCTACATGACGATCTGATTACCTACACTACACCTAAGTAAAATACCACTATAATTTTTCTGACAAATTTTACCACTTTGGAAGCGTCTGCCTTTCAAACGATTGGCTTTAAGAAAACATGGTTTTAGTTTAGGAACCTCGATGTCATCTTTAGGGTTCTGTACCCAAAGGGCAGAAACGGGACCCTGGATAAGTCTTAGAATTACGACATTGAGGTTTCTCAAATCATTTTTTCTCAAAGTCAATAGTTTGAAAGAACAGGCATATTATAACTGGTAAAATGTGTCCCACCCTCTAACTTATTGAATAATAAGTTAAAAAACCTATCTAAAAAAATATATATACTGTAGTAGTCTGTGTATAAGTAGTTTATAAGATAAGCACTTTTTTATTAACCGCAAATTTGTCATTAATACAAACACTATGAAAACCAAAGTTATTTTTGCTGGCAAAAAATTATAGAGGTTTTTGGCTAATCTAAGCTTGCTTTCGACTCGGTCTTGGCAATTTTTTTTATTTTATTTTGTACTGTAATTCGAACGCTGCTACATCCTTTGGTCGTTATGTCTAGTTCATCTTACTCGTAAACTCAACCTGCCTGGCCTAATCTACGGTCATTTACTCGTAGCATTCTCAAGCTGAGACCGACTTTATTTAAATAAAGACAGACGGTATCATTTTTATTCCTGTTTGTTTTTATCGCTGCTTCCGTTTAATTTCCGTTTACGAGTGTTTTACGGCGCGGATCACACGAGTCTACGGGTTTATAGCACAGTGTTGCTGTTGCCTGTACACGTTTGGAATGTAAAGGCGTATAGTCCGGCCTCCCAACCCCCACTTAGTACGAATTGTTCTGACAATCCTAATCCTAACTAATATTATAAATGCCAAAGTGAGTTTGTTTGTTTGTTACCGATACCGATTAACCAATCATCATGAAATTTTTCATGAAGGACATAGGCTATATATCACGCGGGCAAAGCCGCGGGTAACAGCTAGTGGCAAATAAATGGCACCTTACGCTACGTCATACCTTTGTATCCACGTAATTATGATGAAATAAAAGCACTATAGGTCGTGTGGTGCCCGGCAAAGTAGAATAGGACCACTCCAAGTCTTCCCGTGGATGTCGTAGAAGGCAACTTAGGAAACACAAGCTAGCTTACAAACAACAAAGAGACCTCTCCAACCCATCTTGCCAGCGTGGAGAGTGTAGGCCAAATCCTCTCACTGCTCTGGCCTTGCTCTGTCTGATGAAATGATATTAAATCCTACCAAAATCATTTATCACGATTCAAGAGATGCCTGGTTGCAGACAGATGGACGAACGGACGGACAATGAATTCTCGTGAATAGGTTTCCATTTTTACCCTTTGGGTACGTAATCACATACGTAGACATCATATCTTGTATTTGATTGTGTTACAAATACTGTAAGCAGATAAAAATAATGTATTATTTAAAAGGATCTTTTTCCCATTGGCTTGAAAAGTGGTGTAGATACACAAGCGTTACATTATACATAGTCACAAACTTGCAATTCATTCAAGCCCTTATTTTAATCCCTTTGTTAAATCCGAAACTTTTAAATTCAAAGCACATCTTTAACTCGATATAACAGGCCCTTTTTGGGGCATCGCCCCCTGCTATGGGAATTATAATCCATGTTTAATTTCATCCCGTTATCTCACAGTTTTTAATTCTACCCCATTACGAAAGCATTCATTTATTTTGTTAGAAAAGAAATTTTAACTCGTGTACTTAGTCAAATTTACTTTAGAAAGTTAAGGAATTAATTACTGGATACTGTGACAAAAGAATTGCCCTGGTTGTATAATATCTACTTAACTGATTTTTCAGTGGATAAAATCCATTGGTACATACTCGTAGTTACGGAAATACTGGAAAATAGAGTTGAGAATCGTTGAGTGACTTTAATTCTAGATTCAGAATCCGATTTCGGAATATTTGTTGGGAATTGTAGTAGTAATCCAACCATATTAACCGCAGCACTGCATAATATAATTTTAGCTCTTTCTACTGCCCGTTTTTTCTGCGTACAATAATTGTTCACCAAACATTTGTTAATTTAGTACCGGACTTATTGTCCTAGTAGCCATTTCATTCTAAAAGTACAACATTTCTCATGGAATCAATGATGAAAACTCAAAAAAATTGACATTTCCCTATAAAATTTCTTTTTGAATATTCTAGCATTCGTCCCATAGGAAAAGTTGTTCATATCGACGGATTGGATCACCCCTTTTGGGGGTCCAAAGCGATGAAAGTTTCGCCATGTTTAATATCAGACCTCATGAAAACATGCCTTCATGACGTTCTATACCGCCCACTCCGCATATTTACCGCATTTTAAAGAAAGTAATTGTTAAAACAAGAACAATGCAGTGATTGTAAGTACCTACTAGTTGCCAACACAAAACAATAAATACTTATTAGTACCTAAGTAAGTTTCTTGGTTCTTGTCAGTGAACAAAACTGGTACAGAACGAGCAATATAGTTACTAGAAATTCACTAACAATGCCAAAGGACATTGTATCAAATATCAACCCTGATGCCAAAAGTGCCGAACGCTACTAGCGTTCGTACTTAGCGTTTCGTTTTGGCAGGGTTGATATTTGATCGCTACACCGTACGCGTGACAGCTTGTCAGCACAAAGCAAGAAAATATTATTAGCAAGTGAATCCCATATATGTTGCTTGTCTGTTCAAAAGTTGAACTAGCAAAATGGGCGGAAATACTTTTTTTAACTATTACAGTGTACCTAACGTAATGTGTTCTAGGGGAGCAACATTGTATCAATTTTAACGACCGTATCTAGAGGCCTCATCTAACCAGGCAATGAAATTCAATCACATGTCATTTTGGTAGGTACAAGTTGTTCGCAAAATTTACTTGTCCATTCAATTTGCAAGTCATTGCAAAATTTTACTGATTGCTCTATTGTTGACTTTAAACAGCTTATCCTTTGGGACTTGAAAGAAAATAGAAAAACGCGTTCTGAACATCACACACAATGGACCGATCAATGGTCGAATTTGTACATAAAGTTTAAGAGTTAAGTCTATACTATGATGATTAATGATATTGATAAGTGTTGTTTCGGGAATGACGATATAAACAATCGAAGTGAATCGATATATTGCACAAAATTAAATCAGTTATTTGATATTAAAATTTAAAATATGTGATGAAAAAGAATTCGCCACAGGTAGGGTTCAAACCACGATTCTTACGACGCGGTGATTCGAAGTCACGGTGGTGTAGTTGGTAGCACACTTAGAGCGCAGACCTAAGAATCGTGATTCGAATCCTACCTGTGGCGAATTCTTTTTCATTAGGTACATATTTTCAATTTTAATAGTTCTTATACCGAGCATTGTAATGCTATTAAAAGCCATTTAATTTTTGACACATAGGTCGGCGAAAACGCTGCGCAAGCTAATTGCAAATTCGATAGCTCGGTGCATATAACTAGAATAATTTGGGTTTAAAGTAACATAATTACTTCGGTTTTTCACAGTTAGAAAAAAGTCAATTTTTCTTAAATTAAAAACAAAACTTTTTAGACAGAAAATATAAATTCATTCCAGCCATAGAGACGTTGCATGCATCAAAGTTCACATCCGTGCCTAACAGCCGCAGCAAACCAGACCTACACACGTGACAGCTCGCCGGTACAAAGCAAGAAAAAACTACTGAAATCTCTTTGATGGGATAGGACGCCCGGACGCGTCGACCCCTTGTGTAATTCTCATTAGATTTACTGTATATACAGTACTGTATATACCAAAGTATATTTTGTAAATGTATAGCGCAGTCGCTTTTGAATTTCTATAGTACCTACTCATAGGATACACATCATATCATCTTCAAGTCTTTTTTAGTATCCACTGCAGGAGCACGATCCTCTCTGTACTACCATAGCCGTATATTAACCAGAGCAGTCAGAAGATTTGGCCTACACTCTCCACGCTGGCCAGACGGCTTGGAGAGGTGTCTTTGATGTTTTTAAGCTTTGTTCAGATTGTGCTTTCTAAGTCGCCTTCTAAAAAATCTACGGGAAAACTTCGAGTGGTCCTATTCATTCTGCCGGGAACCACACGCACTGTATAGTATATGATACCCAAAGTACTTTACAATGTAAGTAGTTAAAACAAAACGATTGATACAATGCTCGATGCATTGTATCAATCAAGGGTTCAAGAATATAAAAAGTACCTACATGATTACTGCAATATTCATGAAAGCCAAACCGTTCAGTCCGACTGAATGCAATCGGATAATCGACGGCGGCGGGTCGTGAGACTGGGCGAATCCAAAAGACATACATGCTAGTAATAATGATTCGTGGCGCTATCCTCTCCTTAACTTTTTTAGGGGTTCCGTACAAAAAATTAAAAACGGAACCCTTATAGGATCACTCGTGCGTCTGTCTGTCCGTCCGTCCGTCTGTCACAGTCGATTTTCTCCGAATCTACTGAACCAAATTAAATGAAATTTGTTAAGATGGTGTAAACCTATGACCCAAACATGGATGTGCAAAATAAATTTTTTTTTTTTTAAATAAGGGTCAGTATAGGGAGTCCAAATAGGAAGTGTTAAATAAAAGTTTTGCAATCCTTACCGTGTTATATATATATCAAATGAAAGGGCTTGTTATGAGGATCTCAAAAATATTTTTTTTTGTTCGGGTAAAATCAATACTTTTGATTTTATTCACGAAAGAAGGCAAAATTTGCCCGTTCCGCCCCCCCTGATCTGGGAAACTACTGGGCCTAAAATTTCGAAAAAATTACAATATATAGTTCATGGCTTGAAGATTACAGGAAAAATAATAAGAATTCTATCAGTTGAAAATAAAGTGGTAAACTCACTATAATAAGTTCACCTAGGGAAATAGTTCTCTAAAACACCACTAGATAGCGCTAGTCAATTGAATAAAAGATTTTTGCATATTGTGTGTGTGTGTTCACGAAGCATTTGTACGGTACCCTTATTGCGCGAGTTTGACTCACACTTGGCCGGTTTTTATATTAATGTTATCTTAATTTTTCGGGAGGGGTTTGGACCTCCAAAAACTTCCTTCTGGCTACGCTAATAATACAGTGACTACAATGTTATATGTGACCGAGGAAAGCAACACTGTATCAAGAATCAAGCAATCAAGAAAAATGTATTAGTCCGAAACAACTTAGGTAATGTTGCTTGTATATAAAAAAAACTTAATTCATTAAAATAAGTAACATACCGACTATAATGTAGTATATTCCAGAGGGGACGATGTTTCATATGAACCCTGGCTAACAGCCACATCAAACCCAGCCTGCGAGCGACAGCCGCCGGCTCAAAGCAAGAAAAAACTTAAACGAACCGCTTTCATGTCGCCTTGATGCCTCCCTTATGTAATTCAAGATTGTAGATTTATTTTACTAAGTAGTATGTATCTGTAGCTGTTTAGTTACGTAC
Source organism: Rhodophaea formosa (assembly GCA_963082605.1). Classification (NCBI taxonomy): domain Eukaryota; kingdom Metazoa; phylum Arthropoda; class Insecta; order Lepidoptera; family Pyralidae; genus Rhodophaea; species Rhodophaea formosa. The sequence goes on from OY720221.1 coordinate 441,614, forward strand.
TTACGTGCAAAGTACCGCAGAATACAGAAAGAGTATACATAACCAAAACGCATACATAAAAAAAAATAGTCTGAAAGAAGTAATGTTGCTTATCTACAATTTTTTTTTATATATACGGACAAAACACACAGATTGAGCTATGTGTTATGAAATACTAACTCAACGATACAATATTTTATAACAAATACATATATAGATAAACATCCAAGACCCAGGTCAATCTGAAAAATATCGTTTTCTATCTTGACCAGACCGGGGATCGAAACCGGGACCATCCGTGTCGCAGCCTGGCGTGTTGACCGCTGCGCCACGGAGGTCGTCTCATCTCGTCTATAAGTAAAACATGTAACATACCGACTACAAAATATGTAGTATATGCCAGAAGTAACGTTTCATATATGCTTAACCCTGCCAAACAGTCACATCAAACCAAGCGAGCGACAGCCGCCGGCTCAAAGCAAGAAAAACTTAAATGAACCGCTTTCATGTCGCTTTGATGGGACGAACAGACGCGTCCCTTATGTAAATTGTAGATTTACTGTTCTAGTATGTGTCTGTTACTGTTTGGTTACATAAGTGCACAGTATTCTGATATCTATGCATAAGTGCGAAGACGATAAGTACATAACCAAAAAGCTGAATACAACGCGAAAACGGAATTCCGGCTACACCACAGAACTTCCGATATATCGGAATTTCGGAATATTCGATTCTAGCTGCACCCGCGACATCGTACGCGCATGTATTAAGATTTTTATTAACTTGTACTGAACAAAATTGAAATAATTTAGTTATGATCCTAATTTCCTTCAATTATGTATAGAAAGTGTAACAAGTTTAGTATGTAAAAAAAGTAAAAAGTAAACTAAAACTATTTATGTACAAATAAAACAGGTCTGGCAGCTCGTTGCCCGTGGTAGCATTGCCACGTTGTTTGGCATTGCCAAAATATAAGCCAGCCCCCTGATTTACCCTAATTCGATTGTTTTTAAGTTTACTTATACTCACATACATCATCGATTTATATCCACCCTGTAGCGCCGCCCCTATTGCCTGATTTGTCCTCCAAACTGTAACAGTCTCGGGGTGACTTCCAGCCCTTCTTCGCAGGCACCCTAGGGAAAAAGTACTGCGTTCTATGCTGGTGTGGGAAATAAGACAAAAAACATCGAATGCACCAGCTGTTTCTCATTCTTGCGCAGACCGTAGAGGTCGGTCAAGGGAACGAGAGAAAATCTAAGGAATCACCAATAGGCTATGCAGATATTCAGCCTTCTTTATTTTGATAATCTTTAAAGCTATTTTGATGCCGATTTTCAGCTGCCTTTATGCCTATAACTAATATCGTAAACATGACCCTTTGGTTTTATAGCCTTAGGCTTTGTCGACCCCGTAATTAATATTTGTTATGTCTGTATCTATACAGCGGGTTTACCACTGACATTCACACTCAAAAAATACATTTTTATTCATCATCATCATCAAGTCTTTGTTAGTCTCCACTGCAGGAGCACGAACCTCTCTGTACTACCAGAGCCATATATTAGCCAGAGCAGTCAGAGGATTTGGCCTACACCTCCACGCTGGCCAGACGGGTCGGAGTGGACTCTTGGATGTTTATAAGCTTTGTTAAGTCGCTTTCTACGACATCCACGTAAAAGTATTATTTTTTCAAATTCCCAGTATAGATCCCATAGAAGAAATTGTTCAATCGGACGGGATGAGTCACCCCTTGAAAGGGATGTTGATGTGGTTATTTTCACGCTACATATTCCATGCACGACTACGACCATATAAATACATGTGTATATGTTAGGTACGTGCTATCGCAGCGACGTTTTGCCATTTTAATTGGCCGTTAGTTTGCGCCTGATGGATTGGAAAGTCAATTTGCATAGCACTAACTAACAGTTAAGGCTGAGCCAAGTTAGCTGTACCAATTAATTAAACTGCACTTGAACCACTAAGTTAGTAGCTCTACATATAAGTAATTAAAAGTCGGTGAAACTACTTGCGATCATTCTGATGATAAATAAATAAATTTAGGAATCCATCATCCGAAAAAGTACAATTTTGCAATACATCGGAACCATGTACGTACGTACATGTCAAATAGATCCTTCTACATAACCAGGTACGTACAAGCAAAAAAATATCTTTATTCCATTACCGGTTATGAAACTTCGATTCTGTATACGGCCGGTTATATGAATGTGGCCATAATCTTTTGTAAAGCACATGCAAAGTTGTAGTTTTCATGTGAATTCAACTAGAACATATTTCAATTCATATTTTTCTAGACAACCATGTACTTTTATTCAACACTGATCTGTAATATATTTCTTTACATGCCGCCCAGCGCTCTACTTATCCGCATGTACGGAGCATGAAAGGATGTTTGACTGCAAAGCCCGCTCTGAAAGCGCTCGGAGCTTTTATGCGGCTCGGAATAATTGCCAGGGGTGCACGTGTATAAAATGTAATTAAAATCAGTGGTGCTCGTACGGAAGAGGCCATTGGAAATGCCCTATAAAAAATAACAAAGGGTGCGGCGCGGCGCCAATCGGTACATTCTATTTGGGCCCGTGGGAGTGGCACTAGTATGCTTGACAATGAGTAGAAAGTAATGAGAAGAGTAAGTTTTTTTATTTAAAATAATATTAAATTTAATTAGGTTTTCTGGTGACTTCTTCGGCGTTATTTATAGCCTATGTGTTATTCTGATGTGTCTGGTTAACATGAAAGATTTCATCAAAATCTACTTTGAAGTTTTTGCACGAACAAAAAACTTTTTATGTATTGTTTTTTTTTCACATTTATCAAACATATTAAAATAATGTCTTTTAATTGAAATGCACAATTTTTTTTCTCAGCGAATATCCGTAGTTCGTTTCGATATTTTCCCAGAACCAACCCAGAATGTAGAGCCAAACTGAATGAAATGAAATGCGGATGAAAAAAACAACGCCTAATCACTTAATGCAAAGGGTATCCACCTCCTAACAGCGATTGATACGAGCCGGTGGCAACGACCGTATCGATTCCGCTGCTATCACGGCCAGCTGACGGCTGACGACCGGCCATCTGACGGCCGGCCGGCGACCGGGCCAATAAGGCGGTACCTTATTTAAAAAGTTAGGCCGATATGCTACGGACATGAAAATGTAACATCCGCAAACATACTATTTAATAGAGACTAACCGAAACAGGATATTCTGAAGAATTTGAAGTACAATCTTATCAACATGCACAGCGCGGTAATGCTGCCAGCATTTTGGGCACGTCGCCTCGATGTGGCGAGTTGGAAGTACGTAAAAATATGTAAGTATTTTGTGCATAAACTTATCAACTTAACTCCATACACACATACTATCACTTCCATTGTGGGGTAGACATAACCCAAGGTCATAAAACCCAAATGCCAAGTTTAGTAGGCGATAAGATGGCGTACCTTACCAACCCGTCTGGCCAGCGTGGAGAGTGTAGGCCAAATCCTCTGACTGCTGTGCCTAATATATGGCTCTGGTAGTATAGAGAGGGTCGTGCACCTGCAGTGGAGACTAAAAAGGACCTGACGACATCATATAATAAATAAATAAATAAATATAAATATATACGGACAAATCACACAGATTGAGTTAGCCCCAAAGTAAGTTCGAGACTTGTGTTATGGGATACCAACTCAACGATACTATATTTTGTAAAAGATACTTATATAGATAAACATCCAAGACACAGGTCAATCTGAAAGAGATCATTTTCCATCTTGACCTGACCGGGGATCGAACCCGGGACCATCCGTGTCGCAAGCAGGCGTGTTGACCGCTGCGCCACGAAGCTCGTCCGATGAAAGGTGGAAAGCGGAATCAAAATAGTGAGTTGCTAGCTGTATCGCCAATTGACTTAATTTCTTAGATTTTCACTCAATCATTTGACCAGCTTTTACGGTCTGCCGGGAATCGAACCTAGCAAGTAGCAAGGAGGCGTGTTAACCACTGCACCACGGAGCCATCAAAGCTAGTCTAGCTTTGATTTTACTAAAGTAATCCCATAAACACCACGTTCACACGATCGTAACTTCAAATAAGCGCATATGGGCCTGAAGCTATTCTAAAGCTGTAGTTCACACAGGAGAGATGCGAAGATATAACTATCACGAAGCTGTGAAGTGGTGGTAGTGAGAACGCGTTGCGGGTGCGGGGTGACATGTTACTATGTGGTAGCTGTTGTGACATTTATCACCATCATCGCAGCCACAGGAAGTCCACTGCTGCACATACGTCTCCCCTAAGGATTTCTAATACGATCGGTTGGAAGCGGCCTGCATCCAGCACCTTCCTGAGACCTTGGTCAGGTTGATAAAGCATGTTGGTGGATATTCACTCGTGACATTTTTAACGAAGATTGTGCAAAGCTGCATGTTATTTGATATTAAGATACGGCTTACGGTTACCCGCGGCCTCGCTAGTTAGTTATTTATATTTCTTGCAAGCTGTTCCGTTCCCACGAGCAGCTTCAGTAGAGCCACAGAGAAAGAAATGCGACTGTTGTTTTCGGCGTGAGCGATAGTCCATGCTCTGTGGTCTCTGAGTGGACCACAGCCTTAGCTAGGTGTGTCAGTGCCAAGTCTGCCGCAGAAGCAGACGATAAATTAATAATGGCGGCCATAGCCCACGAAGGCGGCTGGCCATATCTAGAGCGATACTCCATGCTCTGTGGTCTGTGGGTGGACCACAGTCTTAGCTAGGTGTGTCGGTGCCAAGTCTGCCGCAGAAGCAGGCGATAAATTAATAATGGCGTCGACAGCCCGCGAACACGGCCGGCCATATCTAGAGCGATACTCCATGCTCTGTAGTCTGTGGGTGGACCACAGCCTTAGCTAGGTGTGTCGGTGCCAAGTCTGCCGCGGAAGCAGGCGATAAATTAATAATGGTGGCTACAGCCTGCGAACACGGCCGGCCATATCTGAACTATGTGCTCGTAGGTGGGGAATGCCACTTGGGGTGGAATTTTCGCTAACGTAATGTATCATAACTAAACTTATGATATCACCAATAGTAAATTGTACAGAGAGAATCATGAAACTTATTTTTAGTTTTACGAAATATAGGTAACAGACTGTTCTTCTTCTTGTTTTGAAGACGCTAACGACAACATGCTACTTAAAACTCTGCGTTTATAGCTATCCATTTGTCTTTTTGCAATTTCTAATAAAACAGTTTCACAATGAAAAGGGACCTTTGTAAAACAGCTGACTTATCTCTTCAAGGGACTATTGTGAGCTCTTGAAGGGATCGCTTCCAGTCTACGAAGTGCTTAAAAGAAATGCTTTGGGGATAGCATCAAAATACAATTGTACATTTCATTTTTACAGAAGTTTTTCAGCGTGGATTTCAAAGAATATTTAGAGAATATAGTATTCAGTCGCGGTGATCCATATGAGAGCTAAAATTATGCTTAATTTTTTGTTATTACATGTTTTAATGTTGGTTGGTATAAAGATTACTATTAGCTATTTAATAAGATATAGAAATACATGGCTTCGATAATGAACTGAATTTCGAAACGTATTATAGAATAGACCGTTCATTACTTACTGAGAGTTTAATAATAGTATGTATACCAAAGCTAGATTAATTAGTTTTGCCTTCAAGACCTTTGATTTGAATTTATAGTAATTGCTTCTTCTGATTCAATGGACACGACCATTTTCGCCCGAGGGCGAAACACCAATCATTTTTTCAGCCTTCGTTATTAATAGTTCGCCATCGCCAGCTGCGCTCGATTTGGGAATCATAATACATTATCGCATTTATTATTCTTCCATTTAGCGTCTCGTCCCGGGAGTCCCGGGCCCGAACCCTGGGCGCGGACAAAGCGTCCCTTTTCAATTTATGTCTAAAATAGCTGAAGTCTTAAAAAAATACAGCGAGAGCAATTATTTACGTTGAAGTACGTAACTAAAATTACAATGCGGGGAGCGTCCCTGACGGGACCCGACTGCAATAGCGAGGGGGCAGAAAGATAGCTTGTATTTACCATTGGCCATTAAGTACTACTCTTAATTTAATCCGATTCGTTTCCTTTTGTCGTTCTTTTTATTAGTACTCAGATTTGCCAAGTTCTTTTATCGTAAAACTTTATTCTTCTTCTCTAATATTACTATTATGTGATTCTATTTTTTTATAAGAATAAGATAAATGTGGTTTATATTTTTACCCGACTGCCAGGAGGGTTATGTGTTTAGCGCGTATCTTGTATGTATGTAATATTCTTTATTACCTTGTATCTCTAGAACCGTTGAATGGATTTTCACATTTGAGGTATCGTTAGATTTGTCTTAATAGCCCGAGTGTTCTTAGGTAGGTGAAATATAAAATAATTGTAGTTATCCATGCAGGCGGGTTTTTTGTTTTTTAAATTATTAACTTGTATGATTTGCTATTACTTACGTCACACAATATTTTGATTAAGGTATATATGATTGCATTTACATATGCGGCTATTAAGAAATTTAATAACCCATTATCATTTTAGTCTATATATGTATACATATACAAAAATATACATATACGAACAAATTACAAATATTGAGCGAGTAAGTTCAAGGCTTGTGATATGGGATACTAAATCAACGATACTATATTTAATTACAAATATATATCTAGATAAACATCATTTTCCATCTTGACCTGACCTGGGATCGAACTCGCGGGACCAGCGGTGACTAAAAGGCCACAGATATCGTCCAAAAAAAATACGCTAAAAATGCCGCAAATGCAAGAAAGTAATATGAAAGCGCCATACCTGTGGGATAGCTCAACTCAAATTGTTTGTCAGCATCATCAGGTGTTTATTTAGTCTCCTGTCCCTCCTCCTTATTTAGGCCAGACGTGTTGGAGAGGTATCTTTGATGCGTATATGCTTTGTTTGTGTTTCCTAAGTCGCCTTCTACGACATCCACTGGAAGACTTGGAGTCGTCTTATTCTTCACTGCCGGGAACCACACGACACAAATTGTTTGTAATGGTATGTAATTCCATACTCCTGCTATTTTGTGCCCAAAATAGGGGAAGCAGCCGTGAGAAATGTCACCTGTCTTGGCTGCGAGGTATTTAGCGCACCCTCTTTATCTCACCAATGCCTGCTCACAATAGTTTAAAACTGACATAAAGACTTGCGCCCATTCAGTTTGATTCGCAAGGATTTTATGGGAAGTTTTATTTCATGTTGGGACTTATTTCATGTATAAGATAGACACGCGATACGAATTTTGATTAAATAATCCTGCTCGGAGCGGGTCGTAAAATGTTGTTCGCTGAATTCAATGCCTTGATTTGGTTACATTATAGGAAGGGATTGCAAAAGGATTCTTTTGTATATTCTGAATCCCTTTTGATTTTCAATACATGAGCGGTCCTGCAGGCATTCAATCATGTTATAGAATATCATCATAAGCATCTTAGCCGTAAGGAGTCCATTGCTGGACGAATTATACATATCTTGAGATTTAAAATTTGAATATTGTTATTGATTAAGAGTCGCCTGGACGCGCATGTCTCCATACAAACGGGAAAAGGGAATAGTGGCAATATTTGATAATTTTAGGGCAAAATTAAGCATCCAATCAATTAATCTCATTCTAATCTACGTACGTTCCTATACAGTTTGGTTAAATTATCAAATGTTTGAGAATTATACGCCTCTCAAGATTTCCATACTAATTTAAAAAGGCTTGTAATTCTCAAACCTTTGGTATTTTAACAAGCTGTATAGGAACGTACGTAGATTATAATGAGATTAATTGATTAAATGCTTAATTTTACTCTAAAATTATCAAATATTGCCACAATTCCCTTTTTCTGTTTGTATGGAGACATGCGCTTCCAGGCGACTCTTAACAAGAAAAATAAATCTCTTCTCTTCTTTTGCTCTCTACCGCAAATCTACCTTTAAATACCAAAAAAAAAACCAGCTAAGAGAGAGTTTAGGCACATAAAAAATTCCGTATTATTTTGACAAACATAATGTTCCTTACAAGCCATTTTTATACAGATTATGTAGATACCTATTGTTTTTATAAGTTAAATTTCACGATAAAAGGAGTAGCTCGGTTGCCCATATACTTAGCTGTTATAAAAATGGCAATAGAAATACATATATATATAACAAATTCTTACTTATAGCCCGCAGATAGATAAACCGCAATAGTTTGTAAATAGGACCCAACCATAGCTCACCTAAACATGGAGATATATGTACTACATAGATCTGTGTGTACTACGTACAAAATATACTTTCGTGATCTTAAAATATGTGATTGGTTGTGTTGTCTGTTGACCCCAGTTGACCTAATCTAGACTGCGTCACCTATTTTATTAGTTGTTCTTTTTGGAAAACACCATTTAGTGGTAGTAAATTATTGTACTATATTGTACTGGCACCCTTTGCGTTACAGTAAAATGTGAAGTTATTACTTTTTCCGACATTTCTTTATTTGCCCCGCCATGTCGGCACCGACTGCAAACAGTACCTAATTGGATAAACTCAAAAGGATCAGTGTCAGTTGCACTAACAGAATTATGACGTGCGCTATTTCTCATTGCTATTTCAGCACAGCACGAATTTATATTATTTTTCACCCTCGAGTTATGAGTGCACGTCAAAATACTCCAGTCGTGTTCGGCGGGGGTTGCCAAAGATTACACCATGATGTTCTGACAGCTAGCAAAGACCCCCTCCCCCCTCTACCGGCGCCGGGGGACGTGGGTGGTATAGTGTGGTTGTTTTTATAAACTAATCATAGACTTAGACAAATATAGAAAATGGCACGTTATGTGACGAAAATTTTATGATAATAAAATATTTGACGGCAATGCACGCCAGGTCAATAAATCTGAACGTTACTGTTTAACAAATAAAGTTGTTCGTTGTGTCACAGAAGTACTTTCGAGTATATTGACCTGGAAGGTCAATGTGATTCAGTGAATTTAAACGTTAATTACTAAAATGTACATATTAAAATTAAAGTATTAAATTGAAAAAAATAAAAATGTATTTATATTTTAGAGGCTAAAGTTTGGATATTTTATAATATAGTACCCAATAGACAAGCTTGCTCATACATCATCGTTTATATAGCCGGAGCTGGTGGCATTTTTTATAATAACCTGTCAGTTCTAATATCTGCAAACTTTGCGTGGATGGCATTGTTGCTGCTTTTATCAAATCCATCACATTTGAGTTAGTCCAGGATCTTCAATTTTTTCAGGCGGGGCATAAACTGAAAATGCCGAATTTTTCAGTGAGCAACGCCCACTTACATGTATTTTTCACTTATCGTCTTTATAATTTTAGCTATCATGTTCTTAAGTTACTAAGTAAAAAAATTTAAGATTGGTGCTTGGAGGCTATGGAAGCTCAATCATTTTAACAAAATACTCGCCGCAGCTCTGCGCTCCGTCTAGGCTGTCTCTTATCGGTAACCTTAATGGCGAGGAAGTCGACTAATTTTGTAAAATGAAAAGGTTGGTTTATATATTTTTCCATGTTTATGTTACCTATGTATTATAATATCCTGTCAGCTCTGACATTTTCTAACTCTACGCGGGTAGCATTGTTGTTGTTATAAACGAATCACATTAGAGCGACCCGATTGACGATTCGGACGGTCGCAACATTCGATGTAAACACTATTTATGGGCAAACTTCATGATAGTCGTTAGAAGTTAGATCGACGCTGGATGGAAAATATTTGGCTGAATATACACAACTTTATAGCTCTGTATATCAGAATCAGATAATCCGATTGTGATGAAAAATATTTGGCTAAATATACACAATTTTTTAACTCTACTACATGAAATTTTTAGCTGAAATAGCGTAGCGTTGCAAGATATTCAGCTATGTTCTATAGTATCCTTTAAAAGCCCAGTTTCTCTATATTAAAATTTTTGTGTGCACTCTTGGCCATGGCAGAATAAAAACGTTCTCATTATTAAAACTCCAAATACTTAAAGCGAGACTTTAATTTGCTGTAATACTCATGTTAGATAAAAAGATTAAGTTTATGTACTAACATAGTAGCTGTTAGTATGTTCAATAATTAAAATAAAAAAATGTTACTTAACCCGTGATGGGTTCGACATAGTTTATTTAGTTAAACATTAGCTTTGGCCGTCATTTTGTTTTCCCAGTTGCGTTCTCAGCCGTGGAACATTGAAAACCAGATTTTGCTATTATGACAGTATGTTACTGTAATATGAGTTGGTAGAGTTTTTTTATGGCCGAACGCCTACCTGAAGCCAACCGTCCTTGGGTACTTAACAACAGAACATTCGATGTAAACACGATTTATTTCCTAACTTCAAAGTCGTTAGAAGTCGAAACAGCGCTGGAGGGAAAATGTTTGTGTGATGAAAATGGCTGAATATACCAAATTTATAACTGACGTGTACTGCACATATAAAATGTTACGTAGGTGTTCGGCATACTTTATTTATTACTAGCAGTTACCCGCGACTTCGTCCGCGGTGACTTCAGGTTTGGAATGCGGGGATTATTAAATATGACGCTACAAAGCGGTAAACTAAACATATACCCCGATTTACCCCCTTAGAGGTTTAATTTCGGTAAACTATTAAAAATGTTACTCATTATTTTTGCCGTTCTCAATTCACACGAAATTTCATACAAATATGTCCAAGGAATAAAAAGTTTCATATAAACTTTAATCCTCTATTTTACCCTCTTAGGGGATGACTTTTGCAAAATCCTTCTTTAGTGGATATTTACGTCATAAGAGGAATACGTGAGCAAAATTTCATATTTCTAGCTCCAAGGGTTTGGCCTGCGCGTGATCTTTGATAATTGCCCATTTTTAAAAGTATTAAAATGAATATAGTATGTTATCTATAATATATAGACATATGCCATCGGAGACTTTTCTGTAGACCTAAATAAGATACACAATTCCACCATACATTGTTTTGTTATATCTCAAAGGGTTTAGACAGCGTTTTCGTTGAAAGCTCCCAAACGGCTCATTTTTTTACGACACCTCCAACAAATATCGTTGGTATATACAAAAATGTATACAAAAACTTAAGAAACTATATACCAAAACCTTACTCGAGAACCATGCTATCCATTGGAGAAAACCACATTAAAATCGGTTCGGTAGTTTTGGAGTTTATCGCGAACAGACAGACAGACAAATAGACGCGGCGGGGGACTTTGTTTTATAATATGTAGTGATAGTGATAGTGATGAATAACATTACTATCTTTGATTAATCTATGAGATGGACACAACTTTTTTCTACGCTTTTAGGCTAATTAAGTCTATCTAGACTTTATATAATCTAAAATTTTAATATGCATGTCGTAAAAATTTGGGATATCCATCAGACAGTGTGACTTTTGGCTTCGTTACATAAAATATTTGGCTTATCATGAAGAGAATTTTCACCTACCGTATGGTAATTGACAAAAACGTATTACGTATTTGTCAGTTAATTTATAAGCATTGCTTACCTACATTGTTCACCATATACAGTAAAAACGCAGTCCAGCAGACAGCAGAGCTGTGTATACTTTTATGGCCAACAAAACGCCAAATCGTATAATTCCTGTAGGATTTTCAGTAAAATGTTTATGGAATAATTGAAATTAATAAAAACGTCAGTTTTTTCATTGAACATGTCGGCCAGAATATTACTATTAGATAATCAGTACTATTTACGAGAGTAACGTATTTTAATAAAAAAATAATGGTGGTCGAATGAAAACGTTAGGCCACTAAACGACACTGCTTAACATACAAATCAACTCACAAATACAACCCATTTCTATTCCGACCCAGTGTGTCAAGACTGAAAATGGGTTGAATAAGAAAATAATACAAAGAATACGTGTGTGCGATGACTGATGAGCCCTGATGGGATGAATAGAGCCGTGTTCTGACGATTTGGCACGACGGCGATCATATAGCTATGTTTCTTATGAGAATACCGAATTATGCGCAAATAAGAAAAGGAATGTTTTCTTCCGGGGCTTCGCTAGCGTTTATGTCATTAATGTACCTTGGGCACAGTGTTTTTTTTTTCGGGAATAAAGTCCTATGTCTTCCCTCCGTAATTCCAAACACCGATAGCAAAATTTAATAATGATCGGTTCGTGAAAGTGTGATGAAAAACAAATGAGCAAACAAACTCACTTTTGCAAATTGTGCATACGGACTAAGTTAACCCCACAGTAAGTTGTATTATTAGTTACGTTTTTTGAATTGCGCTACAAAAAATCTTATGCGATATGTTATTAAGAGGCAAACTGTTTTGCCTTAAAGGCTCGGCTGACAATTAAATTATTTTGAGCGCACACAAACATATTCACTTTGTAAACAAAAAAGGAAATAAAATATGTCTGACAATTTAAGTGTTGTAGGAAACTTGTGCTTATCTAGATCTAAGATATTTATACTTTTTGATTAATTGAAACCCTGTAAATAGATATCGAACTTATTGACATCAAGAACTTGTAACTTGAGTAATTAAAACTAAACAGAGACACACCGTAAACGTATCACATAAAACATTTTGTTTAATATAGATTTGTCAACTAATAACACTACTAGCAGATGTATTATAAACTCAGAGCGTAGGTTCAATATTTTTAACTGCTAAAATAATGAGACTTCTTTAAGAATATTTTGCGACTTATAGCTAAGAAAATAAAAATGCAAAAGTATAGTAATAACAACAACCAATTAATCAGCGAAGCCGAGCGCACATCAATCTCAATTGATCAATTGAAAACCACCCAGTAGGCGCTCAGTTGACATTATACAGAACTAGCCGCTCCTCGCGTCGTCGCCCACGTGATATTATAGCCTATGTCCCTCTCTGTATGAACGTGTATGCCAAATTTCAAAAAGATTTCATCAGTAGTTTATCTACTGTGTGAAGGGGTAACAAACAATTATACAACCTCACTTTCACATTGATACTTATATTGGTTGTGATTGAGGTACTTATACTTTCCTTGCTATGTGTAAAATAGCTTTATTTATTATTTTGGCCTTTTAGCCTTATTTTATAAATGCACCATTTCTTACAGAATATACTAGGTGTGAATTCACCCTCGAGGTTGGCTCGGAGAGATCACTCAGGTCCAACATAAAAAAAAGTAATTTCGAAATTCCCATACTAAATTGCGTAGTAATAATAATTTTGCGACATGGCAACTATTAATTTGTATTTTCAATTGATATCTTAAAAAATAAAGTGCTATCACTGACCGAGACTTTATTATCGTTTACCAAAAGGAAACAATCGCGTATTATGATGATAATAAATATGCTAAATGTATTCTTAACCTTCCATAAGTAATGTCGGACCTGCCGTACCCATTTAATTTATTTTTAAAACAGGAACTGGTAGATTACGCGCTAATCAGAAACTATTTTGCCTTTTATTATTACTGGGAAGAGACAAGCGATGCGGCGAGATAATCATTAATCACGTGCGCTATTAGGGTTGCCAGCAGGCCTTTTGGTAACTTTTCACGACTACAGTGTAAAACATCTAGGTAGTTAATATTATACATAAGGTTTAATTTTCTTAATAAAAATAGTCATTTATACGGAAGCCATAATGTATATTGAAGTGACCATCAAAACAAAGTACGCCTTGTGTAGTTGACAAAAGTTAGCAAATAGGCCTGCAGTTCTTCAAAATGAATTGCTGGACAGAGCAGCAGAACAGCAGCAGTTTAGCTGGATAATTGGGTAACAAAGGCAGGAGTGACTTAAAATTAAAAATAAATAAATGAAAATACATATCTATATGACGATGATGATGATGATGACACTTGGTTCTAATATAGCCTTCTAAGAATACAATGCTTGTAAATTTTTTGTCATAGTAGTATATAACATGATTTTTTTAATGTAGATCAGACAGTGATTTGTTACCATAAAATCTGCATAAAAATAGTCATATCTATAAAGTCAGACAAAAGCCGGACAGGCAGGATTCCGACTTATTTGGCCGGACACGCAAGGAGAAAACCTAAATGTGTCCGACTTTATCCGGACGCCTGGCAACCCTATGCGTGACCGTATATGGTAGTCCTTATCTTCCTACGAATTGCCGGCTGCCAGGCTCACTAATGAGCATCATAGAATAGGGGTTCTACTTAAGTTTTATATTTCAAAATTTATTTAAAGACGGTTATCAATCGATAAATGAAATGCAAAATGTATAGACCTGCAAATCCTAATTATTGATTTACGTATTACGGTTACTTTCTACATACGGTTGAATTCAATAAATTCAAAATTCAAATGTTTATTTAATATAGGTTGCTCAGAAGATCTATTAACATACATATATTATTTACAACTGAAAACTCGTTGACGTCAGTAATTGACTTATGGCTAAGTTTAACGTCGCTTCCAGAGCGGAGTGCTGAAGAAGCGGCAACAAACTGCACAGCGAATTTTCTCCAATCTACGTCAACTTACAATTATAGATAACCTTAAAAACTAGATAAGTGGACTGAGTATACATTGTCCTAAATAAATGTCCTGATTAATTAATAAATAAATAATAAATAAATATATACGGACAAATCACACAGATTGAGCTAGCCCCAAAGTAAGTTCTTAAATAAGACTTGTGTTATGGGATACTAACCCAACGATACTATATTTTTATAACAAATACATATATAGATAAACATCCAAGACCCAGGTCAATCTGAAAAAGATCATTTTCCATCTTGACCTGACCGGGGATCGAACCCGGGACCATCCGTGTCACAGGCCGGCGTGTTGACCGCTGCGCCACGGAGCTCGTCGTCAAATTGAATTCGATCGTCGTTGATGACAAAGAAAATGTGTTCGTTTCTTGTGCGCATATCGCTAGTTATTGAAATATCGTTATACCTTGATGATAACACGTTAATTTATTCACTAAGATAATCATTCATATACCTGGAGAAATATTGATCGGTTTGAACTCTTTAAGGAGTGATTCAGCCCATTGATTTGAACATCTTATCTTATGGGACCAATGCTGCAAGTTAACTTTTTTTGACATTTCCATACAAAAAGATTGTATGAGAATGTAAAAAAATATTTTGAGTGCCCAGCAAGTATCCACTTGAACACTTGTTCAAATTGACGGGCAAAAACATGTCTTAAAGGGTCCAAAACAATCAATAATTCACCGTGTATGATGATCAAGGTGAAATATTAGAACCAGAGAGACACCAAATTGTCACACGATCTGTCTAAATTTGATAAAACTCAAACAATAAAATTAAAGACTCTAGACAAAGGTACTTGAGCTTCAGTGGGATCCGAGCAGCTGAAAAAACACGCTAGCAGCCAATTATTAAAATTATCGTCAATTTATACGGTTCAATAACCTAATGACATTGTATTGCCGCCCGGCGCCCTTACCCACTAGCAAAGCGGCATTAAAATTGAACCCCTAGGGGTCTATTACAAAAGCTATTGGCAACTATTGTTATCTGAGCCGGGAGCACAAAATAAGGAGGGTACAGGAAAGTCACCGCATGCTATACATAATCTTATTTACAGAGACGCATCGTGGTGATACGGTTACATGATAAGATTCCTGAGTAACCTTAAAGATTTAAATTTTAATAATATAGATGTAAGTATTTTACACCTGACGATTGGAATAATACGCGTAGCGTCCTTTTACACTCAGTATAACTTGTAAGTCTTCACTGTTAATAAAATTAGCGAACTTATTTATAAAAATATCATGTCAACAATATGTAATAAAACGGACTTACAAAAAACTATTATGAACATGCAAGGAACAATAGAACAGTTGTGTAAAAATGTTATATAATATTCTTTACCAGTCTGCCAAATTAACAAACATGAGCCGGTAGTAAAGTTTATACAAGAGTAAAACCCTTTGTTTACGAGACGATTTTTAACCTTGCCTTATTCTCATCGTCATTATGCAAGGAATACATTGGAGGTTTGATAACAACGCCATCGCAAGAGAAAACGCTGACACTGGGCGTACCGTACTAGCCAGGTTCAAAGTATCCTTTGAACCACAAACATGAGAAAATGATCAGTGTTGTGAACAGGCTTAGACGGCACCGATCCGGCGTCGGTACTGGAATAAACCGTCTTGTTAACAAGAGCGCTTCTTCTTCACCCTAATTATTTTGTGGCTGAAGCCATTTGGCGTAGTCGTGGAAATGGCGCGACTCTAGCTGGGCCGTTACGTTGTTAGTGTTCTGTTTTACGCCTACACTTTTATCGATACTTTCAGCCTCCCGTTTATGATAAAAGTGTAAACGAGCACTTTTATACGAAAGTATGTTCACAAAAACGGGATTACACGCGGGGGTGACACCTGCCATAAGTTTCTTGAGAATTGCTAGTGTAATCTGTTTAGTTATTTTTGCAACGGGCAAAAGATTGTGAAAGAATTCTTTTGAGCATATCTTGAAAGAATAAGTTTTACTCGTACTATAGGTACCTTTACAAATATAATATGTAGTAATAAACAAACTTATATTTTTTTCTTCCTTTACGAGAAATGTATATTTTGCGTGATGTTGAAGTATTTAAGACCATAACTCGGTTCGTTTTTGGGTCGCTTCGCTCAATCTAATCCAACTAACATTATCATGACACATGGCATGATATTAGATTCCAAATTAAATTAACGACCATCACTCCCTTTGAGGCTGTATAATGAAAGTAAACGTAAGCAGTCATAAAAAAACATTTTTATGACTTACCTAACTTGAACAGATCGCAATCTAAGATCCCATTTTTCTCGTAACTTGATATCCCGTTGTGTCTCCGAGAATCCCGTAAGCTGAGCATGTCGAAGGCACATCCAGAGCGGTGGGCGGCGAGCCGACACGACACTCGACTGATAGTGATAAGTATGGCGGAACTAATTACAGCAACACTATCCCCGTGTGGGCGGGGCGACATGCTTTGATTTATAATTAACAAGCGATCCGCTGGTACAGACAGGATAGTTATAAATCAGTGTAAATAACAGGTTCACGACATGAAACAGAAAGTTAAAGAAGCATGGCAATCAGCTATGCCAACCATATTGTCCTTTTTAAGCAACAACTGCAGTGTACAACTTTTTGACGGCTACTTAAATATCCATTGCGGTTTAAACTTATGTCTGAAATAAAAATAGTAACTCATAAAAAAGCCGTATAGACCCCGGTACACGCGTAGAGTAGACGGTAGAGTGCCTACTTACTATGCTTGCTACTAACTAAACCGGTGTAAACAGTACTAGAAATTGGTAAAATAGCAAGTAAGTAACATTGGGCAAGTTACTCTACCTCCCTAACTATTGTGTGTGTACGTGTGGCCAGTATATATTCTGATATCTATGGTGTGGCCTAATACGCTCTGGGCCTGTTTTTTTTTATTTGAAACTAAATTCCTAAGAAAATTCATTACTTTGTATCTCTAATGACTTTGTTTGTCCCAAGACTTCCAAGGCTTGCCTGTGAAATTTAGAATAAAATTCATTTCACAGCACTTGTGGAATTAGATCCGCCTCATCTGCCTTCTCACAGGTATACTACGTCGGAGACTAAAGTCCATAATTACGAAAAAAAATCTTGCTGTGATAAATTTGGGGAAAATTTTTGCCTGCCTGTAATCCCAACCTCTTATTCATACAATGTTTCGATTGATGATTTGTATGATTGAGAAAATAAAATCACTATTCGCGAATTGTATGTCAGTTTTAGCAAGTTTAGGCTAATGGAAATCATCGGATGGAAAACAACTCAGCAACTATGCACACGTACTACACTACGTACCTTGTAGCAGGCCTTAAATTGGTCCAATATTTTTGTAAAAGGTTGCGAGATTGTATTGTCTGTGTTACCTTCCACCGACAGCTAGCAACAATACCTACTACCTAAACTGGCAGGTACGTCTGTCACTAAGCTACTTACTCCGTAAGCTTCTTATAACTTCGTCCAGAATCGGAGACCTTTCGAACGGACGCCAAAGGGAATTTAAAGCCACAGACAGTCACTGTGACTACTAAGGCTTGCTCGACAATAATCCTGTTCGCAAAATGACCTAAATTCTTGGACTTTGCGATTTTTTATGGGGACATTTTGTTTATTTTTCATTCTGTACAGTGTGTGAATAAACCTTGCAAAATTTTCAAAGGAACCTTTAGTGAACAACTTTCCCCAAAAAACATAGTTAGAAAATGGTATACGAAAAATGTTGATTGATTATATATTCCGCATACAAAACTAAAAATCAGCTGATCGATTCGAGTTACAAGTTCGCTGGTGAAGGCACATTTTTTCATGTTTTGACCTAAGGTTTCGACTTACGTACCTTGGGAATAGATGTTCAGTATGATCAGTATATGATCATTACTGATCATACTCATCATTTCGTGTAGGTGACACGGTCAGTCAATCATACACACCCTGGTGTCAGAGTTCTTCGGAACCGCCTCTCGGCCTCTGACGTGGTTCCTTCAACGACTACCAAATGGCAGCCGGGTTTAACGTGCCTTCCGAAGCACGGAATCATCTTTCTTATCAGACAATCAGGTGATTCATGTCTGCAATGTCCTAACCAAACTGGAAACAACAAAGTATGCTTCCCGTGGGAATCAAACCACGGCCCCCGGGTCAACAAGGCAAACGCCTTAACCACTGGACAACGGAGGCAGCTACTGATCATACTGAAAAACATAGTCTCCTTCTTTGATTTTGTAATAAAAAAAAATACTACCTATGGTACCTGGCAAATATTAAATAAACATTAAGGAATTTCGAAGATCGTGTTCTATTAAAAGACTTATCTCAGGCAAGTTAAATAATAGCTCGTAATAAAAGTAAAAAGAATACTTAAAGCAACCTTATCATTAGACGACCCAACCCATTTGCAGGTACGTCTCGGGGGGAGGCGGCAATTAGAACACCGACATTCCTTATCTCGAATCTGTGTAATTTCGACCTTCTCAATAGGAAGAAATGTGGCTTTAAAATATTCGGCGCAGGCGGTAATTTGGCATTGAACCTTATTGTAAAGTGACCGGCTATCGAAATATGCATTATTTTCTAGTCGTAAAAGTTATTGTTCATCAATAATTTGTTAAAACACGTGTTTGCTGAATGTAAGGGATAAAGTTTATTAAGATTATCATGCAAGTACGATAAGCTGAATATTATAGTCGAGGTCACAGAACAACAAACACATCGAGGTGTTTATAGGCACGAGGCGAAGCCGAGTACTTATAATAAACCGATAACTATATTAGCCAGCTTACTTTGAGCTCAATTTATTTTAATTTTATTCTTATGTTTTCATTATTATGGATCATTGATATCTGAAAAGAAACGAATTATTATATTATTATTATTTAGTACGGACATATAGTATCATCATTATCTTAAATATATATGTAAATGTTTGCGATCGACAACTGTAGATCAGATTCATAATTCTGTTTTGACAATGTCTTAGAGGCTGAGTAAGTACTTAGTCATGCTCACTAAAATTTTCAAACTGGTGGTGGCGTTATGTGTCGGGTCGTTGAGTTCCCTCTAATATGGTTGAGCTTAACGATGGCTGACCCATACGTCAACTCGTGAACGGGTGCTGCCACTGAGGGCCAAAAAAAACTTTAACTAACCTTTTATATAAAACAACTCATGTATGTGCTGCAGTAGTGCAAAAAGGGCCAAAACTCATCGTGCTTGGCCAGAAAGGCGGCACACTGGTTTTCAGTTTCAGCCTGAAAGTGAGTGCACGCAGGTGCCTGATGGCCTAAGCTGCGGTGTCTGAAGGGCCTGCCGGCGCCAGACGATCACGTAATGGGAGCTTGGCTTGACTTTGGCGCGGCGTATTATCTTTTCATTCGAAACTAAAGCAGCCCTCTTCGGCTGCGCCCGGGCATGTATTATACATCTTCCTCTTAAACCACGCTATCTATAAAAAATCCGCTTTAAAATCTGTTATTATGATAGACAGACAGCGTGAAGCGGCTTTGTTTTATACTATGTAATGATAGTGATAATGATTCCGGGACGTCTAAAGCTGGATGAAAGCGGGAGTTTTATCGATCCACGTTGTATCTATTAAAGTTAGTTTCAAAAATGGGATATTATATCATCTAAGCGAAAAAAAAACGGTCACACTTACACTACACATGGTTTGAAGGTTTATGCGTACGATACCTGCCCATCCAAAGTCCCAACCCGCCTAGAGCCCTCTGTTTATGAGGCACACAGAGCCCAAACCAATTATCAAATAACTGAGAACATTCTTCAAACATTGTTTACCGTGAATTGACGGGCTGGCGGCTTATCGTGCCCGCGGGAGCCCTGCAGATAAATAAATTAAAATAGTTTTCATATCGCTCAGGTGGGGCGGTGTCTCAACTTATTCAATTTGTAGTAAACAGATCTCGAGCGAGGGGAGGCTGGAGAGCACTGAAGGAAGAAGATATGGCAGAAATAATGATCCCATGAAAAACATAAATATGAAATGAGTGCCAACTTCAATATTATGATATAAGTCTTAGTTGTTGACTTCAACGACAAAAGAAGTACTTGTTTTAGTATTTTGTTACGAGATGAATATGGCGGATGCAAAGAGAGGCCTATGATTTTCAGCAGTGGCGGAAGATGGGCTGAGATAATGATGATAATGAGACAAGTAGGTATTGATTATTTAAGCAACTATCATCAACATATTCTAGATTATATCAAATTGGTGCCAAATTCAATGGTGGTCAGTTCTGAAATTTATTTATGACAACATAAAATATCATTTCTTCTTATAATCTTTTTCTTTCCTTTTTTTTATGTCATAGGTCGGCAAACGAGCAAGCGGGTCACCTGATGGTAAGTGATCACCGCTGCCCATGGACAACTGTAACACCAGGGGTGTGACAATAGCGTTGCCGGCCTTTTATTTTTCCCTCCCAGAGGGGAGAAGGGATAGGCCTCCGGCTCTCTCACTCACCGACCGAAGCATAGCAGCGATATAGCTACTACTCATACGTCGATTTTCTGTGAGAGTGTGGTACTTCCCCGGACGAGCCGGCCCATTCATGCTACAAGCTAAAATGAGTTTCGCCGGTAGCGTGGCTTAGTCTATTGTATTGTATCTATTGTAGTCTAAGGTCTGACTTGGCTGGTTCTCATAAACGAGGCTCTTACATAATCTAGAGGCTTTATAAAAAAGATATTTAGTTATGATATGATCAACGCTACATATCCTATATATAAAGAGGAAGATTTATTAATTGTTTCTTGTATTGAATAGGCTACTAACTTCTGGACCGACTTTCAAAATTCTTTACATTATAGAAAACTAATTCATCTGCGGAAATATGCTACTATAATATATTTTTACACATTTCCCCGTTACGGTCTTCTGCGGGCACAGATAATATGATACGTGGGGAAGGCAGGCGGCTCGTGACGAGGACTTTATGAGCGGAGAATATTATTAGTTACGAACAACGTTACATAGATACAACGGATTTCTTTAGAAGTTTTCTGTCGCTTCCATACAACGAAAGTTGTTGCCTTGACTATAGAAGATTTAAGGACTAGTAGCGCCTTCTAAGGGTAATAAAAACCGGCCAAGTGTGTGTCGGGTCACGCGCAGTGTAGGGTTTCGTAGTTGCGAATGACAACTTTGAGTTCACACTGTTCACACTCGCACCTAACAGTTTAACGACCAAAAACATCTAACAATGAAAATTGTATGAAATTTTACATTTTCGAGTACATTATATAAGTTGGTTGCCTATAACTTTTTAGTTTGTACTTAGTACTCAGCTCTGATAGTTTTCCTTTCAACTTCAGTATATATACTACTGCTGTAATTTTTTTCACGTTTCTATATATAACCGTTTAGCAGATAGAGGGGGAGGACACTTACCTCTAAGAAAAATTCGCACTTTAAAACCAAATATTTCGGAAACGGATCCCTTAATCGAAAAATAGTGTTCTTAAACTCATAATATTTTTTAAAGACCTATTTAACGATACCCCACACGATGGGTAAATAGAGAAAAAAAAATTACTCCCCCACTTTACTTGTATGGGGGCTACCCAAAAAAAAATTTTTTTTCAAGTTTTTTTTCTACGACTTTTTTGCCATGATTAATATACACACTCATACCAAATTACAGCTTTCTAGTACTTATAGTCTCTGAGTAAAACCGCGGACGGACAGACAGACAGACAGACAGACAGACAGACAGACATGGCGAAACTATAAGGGTTCCTAGTTTACTACGGAACCCTAAAAAAGGAGACATGTGACAGTATAATAAAGTGTGTCGTGTGGTTCCCGGCAGAGTAGAATAAGACCACTCCAAGTCATTCCGTGGATGTCGTAAAAAGCGGCTGAGGAAGCACAAGCTAAGCAAAGCTTATTAACATCAAAGAGACCTCTCCAACCCGTCTGGCCGCTGACGATGTATTTGCCGCTATTAAAACACATACTAATATAATAAAGTTTAAAAACTTAAACCCGACTACGGACAAAACATGAACTAAAAAGTACAAACGAACCAAAGAAAATGCTGGCATGAATTTTTCCACTCTATCTTTTCAATATATTTATCAGCATAATGTATGAAATGTATTTATTTCAATTGAATTCGTTAAAATGTAAAAGAAAGCCGTGGTCACATGTTACCCTATTTAGGCTTTCGCTAAATACTTAGTGCAAGTCTGTGCAAGATAGCATGCGACCACGCTTTTGTTTACATTGATGATGTATTTGCCGCTATTACAACAAATACAAAAAAAAACTCTCAGCGCCATTGTCTAACTATGCGGCCTAGCCGTACCTTGTAGCAGGCCTTAATTCGGACTAATATTTTTGTATGAGGTTGGCAGGTTATACATTACATTATTTTCTTTACATTGGGTCCTTACCTATGAAATTGGCGTTTTTTTTTCCGCTTGCGATTTTGTTCATAATGGCAATAATTTTCAGGTAAACGCAATCACTTGAAAGTGGCCCATATTATTAACATTTTGCATGCATTAAATTTTTTTTGTTTGTAAATTCAATTATTGGAAAATGCTCATGGAAGGAACTCGTTTCGGGTTGGTCCGCTTTTATTAAAAATGTAGCAATATTTCTATTATTTTTGTAGCATTTTGTAAATTTTAGAATGTCTTAATTAGGGTTAATATCTGTGGTTAATGTTGTCCGTAAGTACTTACATGCAAATTTTTTTTTGTTGAATTTATCAAACCCTAAATAATACTAAAAACGTTAGTATGAAAAATTCACTTTGCTCGAAATTTTCTATAGAAAAAGCCAATTTAATATAACATAACATACGTAATACGTTAGTATTATTGTCTTTATTGTCCACACGTTATTCTGAATCTCAAAAATCTCCAGTACTAAAGATATCGAATCAAGCGAAGAACCTTTTTTCCCGCAAGAGATGTAGTGTAGATAGAATACAAATGGATAGGCACTTGGTATGTATCAGATGTGGTGTGTAATCCTACCGTGGATCTCGGGTGACGCGGGTTCGGTCCCGGGGGTTACAGAGGCGTGCGCGTAAAGACGGACAGACGCACGGATTATAAGTTTTGAGATCGGAGGTTTGTTTGTAATGGCTTCTTCTCTATAGTGGTCGGTTCTGAAACGCTTGTACTCTGAAGCTTTTGCATTACAATTTAAATGTAATTCAATTATTTTAAATGGCAAATCAATGGGAAAAACTGATAATTTGTTTGAAAGTATTTACATACTTCCTGATAGATCCCATTAAAATTTCATTATAATCGGTTCAATAGTAAATAAATATATACTTAGTGGACATATAACACATATAAACATCCAAGACTCAGGTCAATATGAAAAAGATCTTTTTCCATCTTGACCTGACCGGGGATCGAACCCGGGACCCCCGTGTCGCAGGCTAGCGTGTTGACCGCTGCGCCACGGAGCTCGACCTGAACAAGGTTTGTTTAACCATAACATTTTCAATTATAGAATTCCATCCCAACTAATATTATAAATGCGAAAATAAGTTTGTTTGTTTATTTGTTTGTTACTCTTGCAAGGCGTATCTACTGAACCGATCATCATGAAATTTTGCATACACATAGGTAAGTGTACTGAGAAGGACATAGGCTCACGTCGGCAAAGCCGCGGGCAACAGCTAGTGTAAAATAAATTAAACACCACAGTACCACTTACATAAGTAATGTAACAGTAGGTATACTTATCATTCCAACTCACCTCATTATAAAATTATTGTACTTAGTTTGTCGGCGTTTCTGCCTTAGAAGAGGAACAATGGCGGCCAGTAACACGGCGTCGAGAGGTCATAAACCAGAACAATCGGGATATAATACCTGCAGGTTTGTTTATGGCGGTCCGATGGAAACACCCCGACAACTGGCTTGATTGCTTTGCAGGGTGTTCGGTGTCCGTTCCGGGATCATAGAATATAGATCGTGTTGTTATTAATATGAATCACGAACTTCGTGGCGCAGCGGTCAACAGGGCCTGCGACACGGATGGTCCCGGGTTCGATCCCATGTCAGGTCAAGATGAAAAATGATAAACTTTGATAATGCTCTTATCATGCTATAGACACTTTTTCGGAACCTCGAAAAAAAGGTTTTACTTAATAAATATCTTATTAGGAAATACAGGCTAAACAAAGCTATAAACATCAAAGAGACCTCTCCAACCCGTCTGGTAGCGTGGAGAGTGTAGGCCAAATCCTCTAACTGCTCTGGCTAATATACGCCTCTGGTAGTACAGAGAGGGTCGTGCTCCAGCAGTGGAGACTAATAAAAAGACCTGATGATGATGATGAAATATCTTATTGAAATTAAATTGTTATTTTCATTTCATTGTTAATGTATGCAGGTTTCAGGTTCCTCACGATGTGGTTCCTTCGCCGAAAAACTAGCGAATAGATGATGAATGCATTGAGATATTATGTTCTATGGATGAATGTGAAGTCTCCAATACGCATTGGGCTAGTGTGAGGACTACAGACCATTCCCTCTTGCCTAAGAAAAGAGGCCAATGGCCATTAGTGGGACATATACAACGTGTAATTGAGTAAGCTGAAAATCTCGAAGTTTATTAAAATTAATCTGAGTATAACGTAACGATTTTTTTTACTGATAGGGCCCCATCAAAAGAATTTGCCACGGGCCCCAGATGATATAGTATAGTTACGCCACTGGCTCAATCTGTGTGATTTGTCCGCATATATTTATTATTAATATATATTTTTAATAATATCGAGGTAAAATTGAGAATTATTGCAAACAGAAAATATAAAGAAATATCCCTTTTTATTCTATATCTATATATAAATATTTTGGAAACCTATGTTCTCATTTATCTTAAAGCAAATAATCCGGCCCAAACTATATGTATGATATATCAACCACCGCTTATAATATTACTCATTAATTATCATAATGAAAATCAACGATTAAAACCGTGTCACCCGGTTCGAACCTGTGTCCCTTTCCAAATAAAAGGGCGGCGAGCGGTGACGGCGACACTGATTGGAGATCAAGTTTGACAGCTTTGGAAAGGCTTGTCCGTACTTACTCGATAAGTATGAAAGCTCTGATTTAAATAAAAGATTTTATCATTTTTTTAGATTACCTTTGGATAGGTTCTTATATGTTTGACATTAAAGGTCCACAGAGGTTACCAGCCACGAATACGATTCTTTATTTTGGAATGCTTATTAATGTATATAAATGACATATGAAATGACATAGAAAAAGTAATTTTAGTCTTACGGAGGCCGACGGGTGTAAATTCGAAATCCATCAGTTTGGGGACCGCGCCTTTTAAGGTTGCCTGTAAGGCGTAAGGGATTGCACTTATACAGTTCTTTTTGTAGTTTTACTGTGTATTTTAATAGTGCTAGGCATAAAAAAACACTTTTTCTGTACAATACAAACTGTATTGTATAAGTAACAATACAAAGTGACAAGGCAACTTGATCCGAACTTGAAAGATAGCTATAAATTAACAATGTGTACCCCAAATTTATTTGAGTTTTATATCTGAAAATAAATTTCAGAGTAGTATTACTATATTTTAATTTAAGAGACCGAATTAAGTTATATACAAGCAGCGGCAAGAGCATAAATAGCTACATGTAATTTAGATATTTTTATCTGTATTTATTAAAGCAGTAATGCCCCTCTTTTTGTGCCCGAGTAAGCATAAATAAGTCCGTATGATGCCAATAAGAATAAGCACATTACTGTGGACGGTCCTCCGTATCTATGCGATTACCGAGGGTCCACGGGGCTCTAGGAGGGTCCTTAATCTGTTTTGATGTCTGTAACGAGCATTTTGTTTGTTGCTCATAACTGGGACATCCCTTATCCTAAGCTTTTGTATTTGTGTTCAAAAGGAATGTGTCTTATTTGGAATAGAACGTTAAATATGTAATACCTTTTCTTAAATCTTACCAATCCATTTATTCATAGCTTTACCAAATTGCACTTGGTAACCAATCCCAACTTATATTATAAATGCGAAACTGAGTTTGTTTGTTTATTTGTTTCACGCCCTATCTATTAAACCGATCGTCATGAAATTTTGCAAACTCGTTATCTGGAGTTCCAAGGAGGACATAGGCTACCTTGCATCCCAGAGAAAAGTACTGTTTCTGAAGGATTGACACCAAGCGAGCGGAGTCGCGGGTGAAATCTAGTAATCTATACATATACTATTGAATATGCGCTTCGATATACATTTCGTGCTATGTTTCGAGCTACCAATAAATTCACAAATTTTATGCGCAATGTACTTTAAAGCACATATAGGTTAAATGAAGGAACGAAAAAAATGCACATTGTTTAGTGCTGGGGTTTAGGGCGTCATTTCAAAGTGTCCACTGTGTCCTGGGAACTTGAATGCATACGACCGTGACGAACTGACCACATCACTTATTAAAATTCGGCCGCCCGTCTGCGGTCTCATCTCTTCAAATTCTGCTTCGGGCTTGATAGGAATACCTTACCTACTATCTAGTCTTTAGGTTCAATAAAATAAGCGCAAATATTTTAAGAGCTGGCTATAGGTGGAGAATTGCTGTAATAGCAAACTTACTGAAATCGAATCACTAGTTTTATTTCTAACTATTTCAAACAAATAATCTGTGTGTCGGTGTTGGGAATTACGTGTCCACTGCCTGTGTCCTGGGAACATAAATGCATTTCGTCCTCTGTGGTCAGTGGTCACATCACTCATTAATCCGGCTGCCAGTCTGCGGTCTCATTCTAATATCGTTAAATTCAGCCTAGGGCATGACAGCACACTCTAGTTTTAAGGTTCAACTAAAATGAGCGCAAATATTTTAAGAGCTGGCACCCATAGGTGGAGGAGAATTGCTGTATTAGCAGACTTACTGAAATCGACTCACTAGTTTTATTTCTAACTTTTTCAAACATAATAATCTGTTTGTCGGTGTTGGGGATTATGTGTCCCTGCCTGTGTCCTGGGAACATAAATGCATTTTGTTCTCTGCGTTCACATCCTT
Organism: Rhodophaea formosa; assembly: GCA_963082605.1. Lineage (NCBI taxonomy): Eukaryota > Metazoa > Arthropoda > Insecta > Lepidoptera > Pyralidae > Rhodophaea > Rhodophaea formosa. The sequence goes on from OY720221.1 coordinate 469,215, forward strand.
TCTCAGTTCGGCCCTTCAGGCCATGCATGCAACGGGCCCATCATGCAGGCATATGAGAGTTTGCTGTCTCTCCAAGCCTTACGCACCCAGGCAACGCCCAAAGCCGAAGTTCGTCCCTCCTGGGGACCCTTTTGTAATGTTTGCCTTACAGGTTGAGGGCACTCTGCTCTCACCTCAAAAAGACCGGTGAAGTAGCGAAAGCTCATTTGGAGCTAGCTACGTAGTTCATTAAAAACAAACCGGTCACATCACTATTAATCCGGCTGCCACTCTGCGGTCGCGTCTGGTTAAATTTCAGCCTAACGCATGACAGGAACACTGTCTAGTTTTAAGGCTCAATTAAAATGAACGCAAATATTTTAGAGCTGGCACCTACAGGTTAAAGACATGCTTTAGCTAGTAGCACTTTTAGAAATCGATTCGCTAGTTTTTGCCCTAAATTTTTCAAAGAAAATTTTCTGTCTATCTAATTCCATTAAAGAACACAGTACAAGCTTGTCATTCATTTCAACATGTCCCTGCTCGCTCCCTGAGAACACAAACGTGTTCCATCCGGTGATTTGTGGTCATATCACTCATTTAAATCGGACTGCGGCCTGTCGGCTTGTAGTACATATGTACTATTATTTATGTTATAAGCTTCGTTATTAGAGCTTAAGAAGATCGACTACCTGTAAATTTTCATACAAAACGCGATAACTCTTCCACCCCCCTAAACCTTTACGAAATGAGGAAATTTTGGTGGCATTCAATTTAGCACACCTTAATCCAGGGCTCACCGTTTTTCTTTTTTATTGATTCCGTTTAGATTAATTTTAATAAATTAAAATGATCCGGGTATTTATTGAGTTATAAATATGGATATTTACTTCTTGCTCATAACTAATGTTGTAAACAATTTATCTTAAATATCAAAACGTACAGCCCTACTTCTCCAATTTATCAATTATATGTAAAAAAAATATTGAAATTGGACTATGTTTAAAGGGTGGGAAGCGTTATCGCTTTTTGTGTGAAAATTTACAGGTACTTAGTCGATCTTCTTAAATTGTTCAACATCAAAATGATAAAAAAGAAACTTTGTTTTTCAACATAAGTTAACCATGTAAAACGGTACAAGAAAAGCTTTAGAAAAATACCTCTGGCTCCGAAACTACTGATTGATTTTCAAAATTCTTTCACCAATAGATAGCTAATTTATCTGCGGGTGATATAGGCTATAATTTACGAGGACAAAGTCACGGGAAAATTGCTAGTAATTTATAAATTGGCTCTGTCTTGTGGCCAGAAATCAAAGTTCGTGGTGTAAAGCTCTGGTGCAATGGAGACCTTGGGGCGAAAAACGCCTAGGGAAGACCTCAAATAAATGCACTGATCACACGATGTTAAGAAAGCAGGAGTGAAGGGGATTGAGATTTCCCAAGACCGACAAAAATGGCATACTTAAACTGGAGGAGGCCTACACCCGTGCGGTTGAAAAAGACTAAAGAGAGAGAGAGACAGAGAGAGAGAATTTATAAATTACTAGCTGTTACCCGCGGCTTCGCCCGCGTAATTTATAGCCTATGTCCTTCTCGGTACCCTAACCTATGTGTATGCAAAATTTCATGATGATCGGTTCAGTAGATACGGCGTGAAAGCGTAACAAACAAACAAACAAACAAACTCACTTTCGCATTTATAATATTAGTTGGTACTAGCGGCATCATTTTATTAATCTTCCTGTCGCTGTATGGGATCAGAGCTTTTCAAAGTGCAGTGCAACCAACGTGTCCCGTACGTCGGTCTGTGGTCAATCACTCATTAAAATCCGTCTGTCAGTCTGCAGTCATATCTCGTTATCATGGGGGGGTTGAACCTCAACCCTGCCTGTGTCGGGATATAGTTAAAGCTAGTAACTTAAAAACAACTTAAATAAAATTACTTTTAATACAGTTTTATCACGTTTATTACATTATTTATACACCTAACGTTTCGAACACTTTAGTGTTCGTGGTCTTTACCTGCGACCACGAACAAATCGTTACCGTTACGTAACCGACCGCGATAAAACCGTATTTAAAAAGTAATTTTATTAAAAGTGTAACAACCGCGAAAATATTTAACACAACTACTACTTATTACCTTCTTACAAAATAACTCTAAATATAAATCGACTTATCTCTTCATTTAATCTTGTCCAACGTCTAACCAACCGGACAATATTGATAAAACATGGTTTTTTTTCATTGAATCAATTTTTGATTGTTATTCCCACATGAAAAGTTGTTTATATTGAGTGACTGTATAGCTTTAAAAATACTTACTGGATCGCACAGGCTATTTTTAAATAATTTTTTAAAACTCTTGTATTTGGAATGCCCGCCCAATGCCCAAAAACCCAAATACAGCTAGTATAGGGTTGTGTTACAAATCGTGTGACTACAAATTATAGGGTAGCCGCACACATGCAACTGACACCAAATCAAAGAGTGCCATTCAGCACCGCGACGGGGCGGTTGGTATACCCGCGACGGGGTGTAATGGCGTCAGTCACAGAACGAATGGTCGAGTGATTGGCACGTGAATCAGCATTGAAGTCACGTGACATTTTACATTTACTAGTATTTCCCGTTGTTTAGGGTTAACCAAAAGGGAAAAACGGGACCCTATTACTAAGACTTCAATGTCCGTCCGTCCGTCCGTCCTACTTTCTTTTTACTTCTCCACCTCCAATTTTGATGGAAATTTTGTATACCCATGTAAATTAAATGACAATGTAATAAAATGATGTCAACAAACTGATCGGAGGATGGACAATTTCTCAACACTTACCGCAGTTACAAAATTTTGCAGTTTATGTTTTCTTAAACATGCCTACAAATTCGAACATTATTCTGACAACCATGTTTTCTATCTTTCTTTCTTTTTTTTAATTATGGCTTCCACCGAGATTTCAGTGATTCTGCCAATGTCCAGTATAATGACATACTAAGTATCGGTGTTGTACGGTATGTGGCATCAAAGATGGCGTATGTTCTTTGGAAGCCTCGTGGGAGATTTTGGCGACAAATCTATACGAGTCCATTTAACAGTCTACTTTAACTATTTCACAAATTGTGCTCGAGCACAAGCATTTATAACACCAAACTACACCAATTTCATACTATAAAGTCTAATTAAATCAATTTGCAAAATTGTATAAGGCAAACGACAACTGAACCCCTTGACTTCCCACCAAAAACTCCCCAACCATGTTTGAGATAAATCGATATTAATGCACGCAGCGGCAAAATATGAAAACTCATAATATGAAACGGCATAATATGGAACGACGCCAACGCCGTTGGCTAAGCTGTCATCATTGAGGGCAGTCGTAATGCTATGTCAGATGCCTTTAGGCAGTTTAAAAAATCTGCCACTAGTGTTAGTGTTGTTCTTACACACACGAAAGAAAAAACAAACAACTACGAGTTTGCTACGATATAAGGCAACCACGGAGGTAACTTATCAAAGGATTTTTTTGCTTGACGTAAAGACTTCTGCTTAAGAAGAAAAGCTACTGGAACATACTAATGTTCTTTTTTTATATGATTACTAGCATAGATGTAAAAATACATTTTAATAGAACCAACTATAATTACTGTAATTCATCAGTTATTGTGTTAATGGACGTGGAGCGACCAAAATTGCAACTAAATTGGATTGGTCGCACGTCAGTAACAGAATAGTCCATTTTGAACCATTTATGTAAACGGTTATTCGAAGTTGATTGGATATAAACTACCAACCAGCTATTTGTGTTGCAAAAGAACTGTATAGCGATGTTATTGGCTTCCATAACAACACGCATTTCTACTCGTTTACTACTATTATGTTAACTAAAAACCGGCCAAGTGTGAGTCAAACTCGCGCAATGAGGGTTCCGTACAATATGCTTCGTGAACACACACACAATGTGCAAAAAATGTTTTATTCAATTGACTAGCGCCATCTAGTGGTGTTTTAGTGAACTATTTCCCTAGATGAACTTATTATTGTGAGTTTACCACTTAATTTTCAAGTGATAGAATTCTTATTATTTTTTCTGTAATCTTCAAGGAATGAACTATATTTTGTAATTTTTTCAAAATTTTTGGCCCAGTAGTTTCGGAGATCAGGGGGGGGGGGAATGGTTAATTTTTGCCTTCTTTCGTGAATAAAATCAAAAGTATTGATTTTACCCGAACAAAAAAAAATATTTTTGGCTCCTCATAATGAGCCCTTTCATTTGATATATGACACAGTAAGGTTTGCAAAACTTTTTTTTTAAATTTTGTAATTGGGCCCCTAAAAATGACCCTTATTTCAAAAAAATCTTTATTTTCTTTGCACATCCGTGTTTGGGTCATAGGATTACACTATCTTACCAAATTTCATCTAATTTGGTTCAGTAGATTCGGAGAAAATCGGCTGTGACAGACGGACGGACGGACAGACAGACGCTCGAGTGATCCTATAAGGGTTCCGTTTTTCAACTTTTGTACGGAACCCTAAAAAGCACACAAAAACAACGCAGGATAACACTTCTTTTTAATTTTTGGAGATGTGATCACTATGTTGATTCCGCTTACCACCTTTTAACGCCCACTATTATGCTAAACGTGGCCTTTGGGTTTTATGACATTGGACGCTGTCTACCCCGGAAGGGATAAAGACGTGATATTATATATATATATATATATATGCATGTATGTTTGTGTGTCTGTGTTTCTGGAGCAATTTTTTTTTATCGTGTTGGTGGCTCAAAACGTCTAAAGAATTCTTGTAAAAAGAGGGGTATTACTTCAAGACGATGTGCTATCGATAGTATCTCGATGTTCCGTGCCATCGATAGTGTTTCGATTTGTTCTAATATTATTAAGCTATTTAGCTGACTCTCAACCTGTATGATGAAAGCCAGGAGTCGACGAAATCTCAAACAAACTCCAACCGCAGGAGATGAAAGCTCAATCGAGAAGCAAGGATAGTATTATACTATACCAGCAATTTTCCCGCGACTTCTGCCGGGTAAACTATTGCCTATGTCACCCTGCGGGTGATATATACACTTAGGTAGTGAGCATGACCGCTCAAGAGATAAAAACTAAAACAATATTACTTTTTAAACTCTTAAGTACGTTCAAGTCTGTTCTCAAACGGTAACCAAATCTTAGGATTTTTCAATGGACATCAAGCTTTTTCTCTTCACTCCTGATCTTTGTTTGGCAACCCTACCTTCAGTCAGACAGACCAAATCATGCATGGCATGCATGATTCATACCAATCCAGACTAAAATACGTAAACTTATCAAACAAAGTAATAAGATATGGAAATTTTCCCATATCTTCTTTCATAAGAGTCAGAATTGCATTGTAAATGCATAAAGAAAGAAAGTATTTTTACCATAGCGTGTTTTTACAATCGGTCGCGCATTTACATGATAAAGTGCTATACATACACGGATTTACATAAACCTTTTAGCTGTGCGAATCTGCAGTATCGTCCACTGTTTGCTTATGACGATAAAAAGTCCGGGCCAAGTGCGAGTTGGACTCGCGCACCAAAAGTTCAGTACAAATTAGTTTAAATTTTTTAACTTCAAAATTTCTTTAATTTTCCAGTTATCAGATGTCTTCAATTACCGACTTGTTCTATAAGAATTCTTTCTTTTTATTAATTTTTCAATTTACTATTGTGAATGTGATATGCGAAGAAATATGCCATAACCAGCCGTATCATTAAATTGAGTTGATTTCTAAGATCGACTTTCTTAGCTTCAGAAATATTCAAGGGAGTGCAGACGTTAGACAATATTTCATTCTAACAATTTAATATCTCCATATCCAAAAATAGGTACTGATTAAAATAGATAAAATGACAAAATAGTAAGCTTGTAAGGATTAATTTTTAATTTTTAGTTTTGAAACCCTAAAAATGCATTGAATAATTCAGTTTCCCCGAAGAGCCATTCACTTGATTGTAAAGGTGTTTTTATGGCATAGGGCCATTGAGACTGAATTGATTTCATTCTAATAGAACGGGCTCGTCGGTCCGGACCCCGGGTCCTTGTAATGCTCACATTCACGGAAGGGTTCAATCAATAGCTTGTTAAAATTTCAACGGGATAGGACTTTTGATATTTTTTAGATTTGATGCTGAATACGGGCTATAGGGGTGATTGCTGTTTCGAAAGAAACTACCAGTTATTTGATCAATATCAGCGAGTGATGAACTCGTTGTTAGTATATAACCTACCTAATATTAAACTGAGTCGTAAGTAAATGATTGACGTCAACAATAATATACATGGCGAAATTTTGATCGTTCCGGACCATTAAAGGGGTGATTCAGCCTGTCAATATAAACAACTTTTCCTATGGGACAAATGCTGTAAACTCGAAAAAAATTTCGACATTCCTATACAAATTGCCCGGGTGGCTGAACACTTTTGTATGAAAATGTCGAAATAAAAATTGAGTTTCCAGCATTGGTCCCATAGGAAAAATGGTTCATATCGACGGGCTGAATCACCCCTTTAAGGGTCCAGAACGATCAAAATTTCGCCATGTATAAGTTGTACACAATATCACGAGTATGTAATAATAAAAGTTAACGTTCACCCAATGTTATTGAAATATCTTACGAAAAATAATTTGATTATTTACTATACCTACCTGCGACACAGTTCACATGAAACTTACGCCTAAGGGTTTCAAATTTCATACATTATATAAAATTGACGCCACTCAGAATGCAGCAGTACATTGTTTTGTTTTGAAACAATAATAGTCAATATACTTAGCAGTTAGATAATTGTCGACATTTATCTTCTTCCCCGCCTTTTCCCTATTTGTAGTCGGCTGTATTATTCATATTTTTTTATATATTTACCATTCCTCAGACCAACGAATTTTTTGCTCCGTGTAACATTCAATGTATGTAAGTACGTCTTTCTAGGCTTTCCTCTTTCTCCTGCCTGACGTTCAGCATTCCAAGTCAAACGGTGACGGTGCGGTTACCCGCGGCTTCGACCGCGTGATATATAGATTATGTCCTTCTTAATACACTAACCTATGCGTAGGCAAAATTTCATGATGATCGGTTCAGTAGATAGGGCGTGAAAGCGTAACAAACAAACAAACTCACTTTCGCATTTATAATATAGGGTTTTTATTGATGTATACGAGTAAAACTTATTCGTAGACGAAATTCGTAGAAAAAATATTTTTAACAAATGATATTAAAGTTATCTTACGATGAATCGAAAATTTGTATGCAGAATGGTAAACCGCATTCAAAGACGAACCGGTCCAACTTGAAATCCGAGCCGTTTCGACCAGTTAGAACAAAATCCCCCACATTTAATCTCTAAGGGTTATCTACGACGTGTAGCGAGATAGGTACGGGGCTGGGCCAAGCTCAAAGGCTCAAGGCATCGAGCGGGGAGAACGTACCTACTCGTGTTTCAAGTTCCAACTTATCTACAGTAACGAAATCTCTAGCCAGCAATTGGATTAGACATTTTAGTTTAATTATTATTGATATTATTTCTAGAAACCAAAAACAAGAAGAGAATAACAGCCTGTTTGTCTGTGCACATGGCATTATCAGTAAGTATTTATTACAGTCTGTCTATCTGTTCTGTGCACATGCAATTAACAGATAATGCGCGATAAGGCTCTCTGCGCGACGGCTGACGGCTGACGGCTGACACACTTGTTTTGGGACTGTAATTAAGTACAATAAACAGTACTAGTTGTTCGTAGTTTTTTTTTCTCTTGGTACGTGATGAGTGGGTATGTATGTATATTTACGTACGATACATACATAAGTACGTACGTATCAGAAATAAACATACTCTATACATATATGTATATGTTAGGTTAGGTTAGGATTTTTTCCTTTACTAGGTGAAGTGGGTAGAACTTAGCCCATAAAACCTAGGGGCCACGCAAGTTCAGCTATACATATACCATAACAACATAACACACCATAGAAGTCTTAGAACAACTTGCGTCTTGTATGAGTGAAACTAGTCTACGAGAGAGTACACTTTTTAAAAATATGTAAATGTTTCTAGGAGAATTTCTTGAATCTACGAATTTCTTCTATGCAATTATTTCCGACAAGAACAAAGTTCTTAAATATATGATGATGATGAATCATTTGCAATCGTTGATACTTGCCAACTAGCGAAATAAATGCAGAAAAATCGTCAGTATAACAGACATTACATTTATTGTTTGAAAGCTTTGTAAGTAGTAACAAATGTACCTAAATATTATTTTCTTTTTACAAGCAAGTTGATGAGGATAATTTTCTAGATAAACGTCTGAAGTTTGAACTTTTTGAACAGTGGGAAAATTTGACTATTGCTGGGATGTAGCCACGAGATAATTTGTACATTGTCTTTAAAATCTGTATAAATGACCATAATTCTGGACAGCTAACAGATAACTCTCATTTCTCAAAATAGCAAGCTGTAGTTTCGTTATCTGTTTAATTGCGTGTCCACCGTTCCGTTGCGCCGGCGTCGCAAAGTGGGCTCATTACAAACGCCGCAATGGACGCGCTATCTGACAGCTCGTCTCTCACAGCGATAATGGACTGATTACAGAATCAATTAGACAGAGATAATAGATTCGGTAGCCTCCACTTACATTCATTTTATTATACCAAATGCTTCTACCAAAACTTGCCGTGTTATGCCCGGCAGAGTAGAATAGGACCACTCCACGTCTGACTGAATAGACTGTGGAAGTTGTAGAAGGTGACTCAGGAAACACAAGCCTAAACAAGGCTTACAAACATGAAAGCATGGAGAGTGTAGGCCAAATCCTTCTCTGGCTAATATATGGCTCTGGTAGTAGAGAGAGGATCCTCCTGCAGTAGATACTAAAAAATACCTGATGATGATGGTGATTGCAAAACAAATAACTATATACTTTTTGGGCAAAGACCTTCTCTTCTCCATTCATCTCGGTCTGCTGCTATATTTTGCCAACTTGGCAAGCACTTGATTTTCGCATATAAAATGTTACGTACTGATATAAAAATTTTACCTACAAAATTAATAAGTTTACATTTCATGTAATTATTAAAAGTGCTCCATTGGAATTTCGTGGCAAAGGTATGCAAATGAAATTTTCTTTCTTTAAGATAAGTTAATTAAAAATATATTTTGTAAGCAATAGTTTTAATAGTCTCATTTATCTTACATAAACCTACGTATTTGTAGGAGGTAGGCACGTAATCCTACATTGCAGAACCAACAAGAGTCAACTCAGAAAATAACAAGCGCATTAAAAATTATATTTGGAGTAGCTACCTACATTCAGTGAGCTTGTATAATATTTCCAATGAACAATGAACGTGTACACTCAGTAATTTTAACACATTACGTGCAGCATCAAATAATATACGACCCATGACACATTGCATTAATATTGCATTGAGCGCGCCAAGCCGGCTTATTTTGCTGTCGGCTTAATTCGGCATAAAACTCCAATGGTAAACCATCTGCTCACAATATGAGAGCAAATATAAAAAAGAATATAATCTGTACTTTATTATTAAAAAATACAATACATATTATTGTAACAAAATCATTTGAATCATGTCGAACTTTGAAAGGATTTGCAGGGTCATTTTACTGGTATTATGGTACAGCTTATTTATTAATAAGAAGCCTAACTTTTGAAAAAAATGTAAAATCTAAAGTTATCTTCATTGTAAAATATATCTTTTATATAAGTTTGTCCGTTTCATTCCAGTAATACATTGTTTTTGCATTTATATAAAAACTAATAAAAAAAAACCGGCCAAGTGCGTGTCGGGCCACGTGCAGTGTAGGGTTCCGTAGTTGCGAATGATAACTTTGAGTTCACACTGTTTACACTCGCACCTCACAGTTTAACGACCAAAAACATCTAACAATGAAGCTTGTATGAAATTTTACATTTTCCAGTACATTTTATAAGTTGGTTGCCTATAACTTTTTAGTTTGCACTTAGTACCTAGCTCTGATAGTTTTCCTTTCAACTTCAGTATATATACTACTGCTGTAATTTTTTTCACGTATCCATATATAACCATTTAGCAGGAGAGCGTTTAGAGGGGGGGGGACGTACGTCTAACAAAATTTTGCACTTTAAAACCAAATATTTCGGAAACGGAACCCTAAATCGAAAAATGGTGTTCTCAACCTCACAATATTTTTCAAAGACCTTTTTAACGATACCCCACACGATGGGTAAATAGAGAAAAAAAAATACTCCTCCACTTTACTTGTATGGGAGCTACACAAAAAAAAAATTTTTTTCAAGATTTTATTCTACGCCTTTTTTGCCATGATTAATATACACACTCATACCAAATTACAGCTTTCTAGTACTTATAGTCTCTGAGTAAAACCGCGGACGGACAGACAGACAGACAGACAGACAGACAGACAGACATGGCGAAACTATAAGGGTTCCTAGTTTACTACGGAACCCTAATAAGACGTTGAAAAACAGATCTCTCTCTCAAAGGAAAGTCGGGCTTTATATTTTTGAAATAATTGATTTTTGAAATGTATGATTTTGAGGTTGTCACCTTAATGAGTGTCATACAATATTATTCGCAGACACGTAGGGGACCCTTATAATAGAGGTACCTAATTACTGCAGATTCTTACGCTTGTATGTCAGTTTTCAACAACAAAAAAGTGTTCCAAGAACTTGCCTCTTCCTTTAAAACTTGTTTGGTCAAGCAAGTAATTTTATGTCACACACGTCTTTTTCAAAGCTACCGGTCTCATTACCGGAATTCCGGGAACCTCTCAAGTCACTGCGCCATTAGTATTGCCCACAGCATAGCATTATATTAAGTTTCAATTCACCCAATATGATTCATATATAAGGGAGGAAGCCACTATTAAAGACAATATAATACTAACGTAATAGACTGCCCACCTCATACAAAAATATTGGACCAAATTAAGGTAGCGAAAAGCAGGCGAATGAATGGCGCAGAAGAGTTGCTTGCTACTCGATACTAGATGGCGGTAATCTGCGTTAGCCTTTAACTTACTAAATATACGGTGTCATTTTAAAATATTATGCCTAAAATATTGTTTCGATTTTTAATAAGATATATTTCGTGAAACATGTTTTTATATTGTCATAATATTTTATATTGACATAATGTTGTGTAGTTTCGAGTGGCGCCATCTATGCGAGTCTCTGAGAACAAATCGTACGATTAAGGCGTTGAGACCACATGCTGCTATATTTAGTGAGCGCTAAAGTTTTTATAGAGCGCTAGTTCTCCGAGGTTATAAAAATTGTATATGGGAGCTAATTATTTGAACAGCTTGCCTAAAAAGTTAAAGTAACTTCAAATATAAATATTGATGAACGGCAAAAAGCGTCTATGACAATCATTGATATTAACTTTTTTATATTTTTGGTATATTCTTTGTATGCTATTTTAGAACGGGTAATCTCAGATCGTTACATCACGTCAAAAGGTCCACTGTATCGCAATGTCCAGTCTCAAAAAGACCGTAATATTGGTATGTGTTCTCTTGATGTACGTTTTTGTTATAATGACTAGTCGCTCGTTTACTGAAATCGCCTTCGTCGTAGTAGGTACCTAAGTATCTTTAATAATTATGCGAGGGATGGATGGATGGTCTGGTATATTTGTATAGCGTCCAATATCTTAGATCTGATTCTTGTGAGCAGGGTTGGGTTCAAATGAGCTAATTTATTTACTATTCTTGAAAAAAATATATCTTCCTATCTTTAGCGAGTTTAGCATTGCTCTTTTGTTACTATATGTATACATATATAAGTCTCATACTAAGAGTTGTTCGTAGTGTGTACTTAGGTTCATTGATTTAAGTTTTAGTATGATTATTTACCCCTTAAATTGTGCGGTCTATCAGGCATATGAGAGTTTGCTGTCTCTCTAAGCCTTGCGCACACAGACAACGCTCAAAGCCGAGGTTCGTCCCTTTGGTGTTGTTCGCCTTACAGGTTGACGGCACTCTGCCCTAACATCAAAAGTCCGATTAAGTAACGAAAGCTCACTTGAAGTTGAAGCTAGCTACACAGTCCCTTAAAAACTAGCACTGTATTTTTCCGAAGACCAGTTTCATTACCAGGATTCCGGGAAGTCACTACGACGCCATTAGCCAACCATTAATAATGAATGAATATGTATAGCGACGGGGGATGGCCGGATGATCTTTTTGTGTAGCGTCCTTTATCTAAGATCAGATATTAAGTTTCCGATAAGGCTGTTAGAATATCATATTCGTGTGACCTGGGTGGGATACGAATGACTAATAATATTATCTTAGATACATTAATGATAACATTATAAGTCTATTATAAACAATTAACACAACAAAAGAGCACATATTTGATTGTTTGTTTGTTTCCATTCTATTAGGCATCGAAAATCTGGACCGATTTTCAAAACTCTTTCTTCACCTATAGAAAGCTAATTTATCTGCGGGTGTCATAGGCTATAATTAACGCGGACGAAATCGCTGAAATATTGCTAGTTCTTTTTAAACTAAAACATTTATTAGACATTATTAACAACTTGGCAAGTCTTCGGGTGGGGCTTCGGATGAATATGTCAAAGACCAAGGTCATGACCAATAACATCGAACATCGGGTGAGTGTTGAGGGGGAAGATGTTGCATATGTCCAGGAGTACGTATATTTAGGCCAAATAGTCTCTTTCTTAGACCGACAAGACAAAGAGGTCGATCGTCGTGTCCAAAATGCTTGGAAGAGCTATTGGTCTTTAAAAGATCACATGAAAGGCAATCTTTCACTTAGCCTTAAACGAAAGCTCATGGACATGTGCATACTTCCCATACTCACTTACGGAGCCCAAACTTGGTCTTTGACTGACATCCAAAAGCATAAACTGAAGGTTTGCCAACGCAACATGGAACGCAGTATGCTCGGAGTGAAACTCGTAGATCGCATACGCAATTCTACCCTGCGTTCTCAGACCAGAATTGTTGACGTGGCTAGAAGAGCAGCTGGCTTGAAGTGGGACTGGGCTGGACACGTTTCTCGAATGTCTGACGATCGCTGGGCCAAGAGAGTTACAGACTGGAGGCCCAGTGGCAAACGGGGACGTGGTCGACCAAGGACGAGGTGGTGCGATGAGCTCAATAACTACAGCAAAGACTGGAGAACAAAAACGACAGATAGACAAAAATGGAAAGGAGAGAAAGAGGCCTTTGCCCAGCACTGGGATACTCAAGGCTCGTAATAATAATAATAAAATAATACCCTGGCAACACCAACGTCAACACACGTCAAGTTCAGATTTACCAATTTTTATTCAATTTAAACAGTTAATAATTATTCCGGACATTTTGAAGCACCTTACAGTTTAAAAAAAAGCAGTTTTATTACAAAACCAAAGATTTATAACAACAAAAATATGCATAAAACCAATTTATTAAACAAAATTGTTCTGACACAAAAATGTCATAGATGTCAAAAACAAATTGGTAATATCAAAATGAAATAATGATAAATGTTGACAAGAGCAGCGGCACGTCGTGCACAAATACCATCTCCGGACCCGTCGCTCAGCTCCGCCTCGCCACCGCCGGAGTCCAGCCCCATCGTGAGCGCTGTGACACAGGCCGTGGCAGTTGCGTCGAGCTCGAGCGACGAGTTTTTCTCTCCGCCTACGACGCCACCACCAGTTCGTCGGCGGGGAGGACGCCGGCCACCGGACGGCTTAGGACCTCGAGGCCCACCGGCCTCTGATAGGGTCCCAGCTCCCGGCGGTAGTGTGCAGCGCATGCGATGGACGCAATCCATCAATGAAAACGTCATGCGCTCATACTATGGGGCTACAGAGGGAGGAAACAACCTGACCGCGTACCGTGTTCGGATGCTCTCTCTGTTTCAGGTGCTTGAGCCAGCTGTCAACGTGTCGGCACAACGACTGTCGGATCAGGTGCGAGTCATCCAACGTAATCGTATGTTGGATGACGATGTACTTGATCGCCTGCGAACTGAAATGCAGAGTAACCATGCCATTGCCCCGTCGGCGCATGCTGAGGTATCACCCCAGCGTAGCGCAGTACCGGACGGTGCTATTGACATGAGTAATGACATGCTTACTAATGTAAGTACCCAGTGCAATGAGGAAGTGAGGAGTGCTTTGGAGGGTGCGATTCAAGAATATCGGTTCATGCAACCCGACCTTAGACCACGTATACCTCGTTTGCCCATGCATAATAAAAACAGAGTGCTGATGGCTGTTCTGGATTCGCAGTTGTCGAACTATTTTGATAACTGCGAAGACCTCATTGATGCTCACTCAGTCCTGTATTGTGCGGCTGTAGCGGCATGTCGCGTTGCTCATGTCAAATTTTCTGATGACAGAGCGACACGACCTAAACCAGCCGTACCGGCCTGGCAGTGCAGGATTGAACGACGTATTGATGGGGCCAGAGCACTCATCGGAAAACTGATCAGCTTCAGGGAGGGCAATACTCGCCCTAGAGTGATGCGTTTTGTGAGGCGGGCGTTCTCTGGGACTGATATCAGTCCTCAAGACTACATGTCCCGTGTCACAGAGCGCATCGACTTCCTGAAGCAGAAAGTGTATGCATGGGCAGTGTGATGTACGTACAACGTACATCTACGTAGTATGTCAAGTGATGACGACACATGACGATACTCGACCTCGATAAATAAAGAACACTATTTTAATATCTTATATCTCTACGTACATCTACTAGTGTAACGTCACACGACCTCGTTAAATAAAGAATTGTTTTAATTATTATCTTATAAGCTCAATGTCATGTGACGAATGTGTACGCCGTGAAAAGCCTGTATATAAACTGTGGAAAAACCTACAATAAAGGAGTTCAGTTCAGAGTACGGTTGGGAAACCAGCACACACCAAATAGTGTTTTACTATATAACACCCCCGCGTCCCGTCGTTTCACCACATGGCGACCCTGCCAGTGCCGTGCCTCGTAGGTACTGGTGGCACGGATTTCCGCTCGCGTTCAACGTGCTAAGCAAAAAAAAAAAATTCGGTAATAAAAACAAATTCGGCGCTCAATTACGAAAAATTAAAAATAGAAAAGAATGTACGTGCAAAAAGAAGAAACTCTACGGAAAATTCAAGAAAATATAAAATAGTTACGAAAAAAAAAATGAAGAAAAAAGAAAAATGAAGATTACTAGAAATAATGGCCAATATTGAAAAAATATTTATGTTAAAATGAAAAATAATATATTTTTGAAGAATAAGAAAAATAAGCTAAAATTAAGAATAAATGAAAACCTAATGAAGAAAAAATAAAAGTATACATTGAAGAGAGAAGAAAGAAGCACGGGACAAGGATGGTGTCCAGGGTATAGCCCGGCCCAGTTGGAGCGGTGTTCAAGAATATCCCAGCCCGGCCCACCCAGCTTACTGCATGTAGCAGCAGCCAAGCGAGCACCTGCATTGTGATCGTCCCCGGGTGCCAGGAGACGACCACTTACTATGACGTATTTCAACACCAGGAATTGATGACTTCGGAAAGGACAGAATATTCTTTTCAAATAAGGTATTATATTTTACGAGTATTTATTGACTAAGCATTCACACAGTAAACGTACTATATTCGTATTTTTTTCTGATATATGGCAATTTAAGTTTTATTATTGTTGTTGTTTTACGTTGTTGAAAGTAACTACAACTATACGTGTAAAGTAAAACATATTAAAAAGTTGCATGAAAGAATTCTCACTAAGAGAAGATAAAGATAAAAATAAGGATTTCATCGTATTAAAATTAGAATTCCTCGTCAGAAAAACGAAATAATGTGACACAAATATGAAATGAGGTATATCTACAAATATAAAAATGTGTAAGTTTTGAAAAACATGATCAGTAGGTTGCACGAGCTGCACTGCTAAAATATATCATGAAAATGTCAAGGTCATAAGGATACAAGAGCAGGCCAGAATCTATTTTATCTAATCCGATCATGTCTAGGTCGAGCTACCATTCGTGAGGTTGATATGTAAAGATATGCCTGTAAAAATGCCAAACGAGCAAAAATGCCGTTTTTGGCTAGGCCCAGTAAAGGAGCCTTTTAGAGACACAAATGTCCTAAGAAATGAATAATTAATAAAATGCCAAACGAGCGAAAATGCCGTTTTTGGCTAGGCCCAGATAAGGAGCCTTTTAGAGACACAAATGTCCTAATAATGAAATAAATGAATAGTGTGTATTCATAATAATTACCTTGTATCCTGTGTGTGATATGTACCTTGTAAATGTTATAATATGATAATCTATATTATTTACACTATACCTATAAACTTTCACAAGTCACTACCTGACGTATGATCAATTATTATTAAGCTGCATTAAACCAAGTTGCGGTTATTATTTGATTTTTCCACTAAGTGTAATAAAATGACGTAGATAACACAGTGATGCACACACATGTTATAGTAATACTAATAGAAGAAATCTTCATATTACTACTAACAACAAAATGATATAGGAGACCTATGACGTATAAATCTTTGTCATACGTTCTCAGCATCCATCTGATTGATATTTGTAATATGATATCACAGAAGTGATATGAAAAGATAATGTGTATTTTTTTCTCTATAATTGTTATTAGTTGTAACAAAAACATTGTAATCCATTTTACTATAATTATTAGATACTAGCTACTTATTCTATAATAAAATTTATATTACGATAGAAATAAGATATAACTTATGTATGTTATGCTTGTGCTAAGGCTTTATTATGTACCCTAAAAAAAAAAAAGTATGCTGGTCCTATTTAAAATATGTACTACTTGTATAACTTAGACTCGTTTTTCATCTACTTAATGTTGTATAACTTTATTTTTAAAACCAGAAAGTGTAACCATAATTTATATAAACGTTTAAAAAAAAAGAGGAAGAGAGGTGTAACTGTAATATTTGATTGTTCGTATACATTTAATAAGCCAAAAATTATTGTTAATTTTTGTCTCATAAAAAAAGAGGGAAGGTGTGATGTACGTACAACGTACATCTACGTAGTATGTCAAGTGATGACGACACATGACGATACTCGACCTCGATAAATAAAGAACACTATTTTAATATCTTATATCTCTACGTACATCTACTAGTGTAACGTCACACGACCTCGTTAAATAAAGAATTGTTTTAATTATTATCTTATAAGCTCAATGTCATGTGACGAATGTGTACGCCGTGAAAAGCCTGTATATAAACTGTGGAAAAACCTACAATAAAGGAGTTCAGTTCAGAGTACGGTTGGGAAACCAGCACACACCAAATAGTGTTTTACTATATAACACCCCCGCGTCCCGTCGTTTCACCACAGCAGGCCGTATCCGTAGGTATAAACGGCGGGTGGATCGATACGTTCAGAATCGCACATTCCAAAGAGATGAAAGGTGGGTTTACAGAGCTTGGGAGCGACCAGACCAAGGTGTGGTTGACACGCATCTGCCGGATGATGATGCCATGTGCTCATTCTGGCGCAGCATTTGGTCGGTGCCTGTTAGCCATACCGAGGATGACTGGATTCGGAGGGTTGAGCGGGCGTGCGATCTAGTAGAAGAAATGGGGGCAATCACTATCAGCCCCCAAGACGTAGTTCGTGCAGTCCGTCCGTTGCCTAACTGGAAATCCCCAGGGCCGGATGGGCTGCACAACTTCTGGATTAAGTGGTTTACTAGCTCGCATGTTCGCTTGGCTACTCTGTTCCAGTCAGCCTTAGAGTCAGGGTCGCTGCCCGAGTTTTTAACAACAGGTATAACCCATCTGCTCCATAAATCTGGTAGTACTGCGGAACCCAAGAATTATAGACCAATTACCTGTCTTCCGACAGTCTATAAAGTTCTTACATCTATTTTGAGAACTAAAATAAACAAACACATTGAAGACAATTCTATCATGTCCGCTTCTCAAAATGGATGTAGGAACGGGTCTCGCGGTACTAAGGAGCTACTCCTCATTGATATGGCCATTAGCCAACAGGTCCGCCGTTCCCGAAGGAATCTGTCGACATGTTGGATAGATTACAAGAAGGCCTATGACTCGGTGCCACATACATGGCTCATGAGGGTGCTGGAGTTGTATAAAGTTGATGCAACTCTGCGCACCTTCCTGATGTCATGTATGGGACAATGGAGGACAGTCCTTCGCTATCCAGGATGTCGACGGATCCAAAGGAATAGCGAACCGATAAGGATAGAGCGAGGTATATTTCAGGGTGATAGTTTGAGTCCACTTTGGTTCTGCTTAGCCTTGAATCCTCTTAGTACGCTGCTAGAGGACTCAGGTCTGGGCTATCGGTTGAGGAGAGGTGGTCAAGTTATATCTCACCTCCTTTACATGGATGATCTGAAACTCTTTGCCCCCAACGATTTGCAACTGACGGAGCTATTGAAGGTAACTGAAACTTTCAGTAGCGCCATCAGGATGGAATTCGGTGTGGATAAATGTGCGATCATGCATGTAAAGCGAGGGGAGATTGTGGAATCGGAAAGAACCCAGCTCTCGGATTCCATAAATCTTAGATCCCTCTCAGCAACTGAAACCTATAAGTATTTGGGTATGTCGGAAGCGTTGGGCATCAATGTTGCTGACATGAAACAATCGCTAAAGGAGCGATTCTTTGGCCGCCTGAAAAAAGTATTTAATAGTCTTTTATCAGGCGGAAATAAGGTGCGTGCCTTCAACGGTTGGGTCATGCCTGTCTTAATGTACTCTTTCGGCATACTCAAATGGTCTCAAACCGAATTGGATGCCCTGGATAGGAAGGTCCGTACACTGTTGACGGCATATCGAATGCATCACCCACGGTCCTCAGTTATGAGACTGTATATCCCGCGGAGGTGTGGGGGTCGAGGCTTTTTAAACGCTAAGACCATCCACAATCGTGAGATATGCAGTCTCCGGGAATATTTCCTAAACGTGGTCGTGGGAATGCATCGAGATGTGGTCGCGGTAGACAAGGGCCTCACCCCGCTCTCCTTGGCCAAAGAGAACTGGCACAAACCTGTAGTGCTTGACACTAACGACCGCAGGGAGGTATGGCAGAGTAAGGAGCTTCACGGACGCTTTTTCCGGGCCCTGCATGGGCCCGATGTAGATTTCTTAGTGTCCGTTGCCTGGCTACGTTCTGGAGATCTCTTTGGAGAAACTGAAGGTTTTGTCTGTGCAATTATGGATGAAGTTATCATGACGAATAACTACCGGAGATATATTGTGAAGGATGGCACGGTTGACATATGTCGGGCATGCCACCGTCCAGGCGAATAATCCGACACATTATCTCTGGGTGTTCTCGTCTAGCTAACGGAGAATACTTGCATAGACACAACCTTGTAGCCAGGATTATACATCAGCAACTTGCTCTAAAATACAACCTTGTGGAATCGGAAGTTCCATACTACAGGTATGTGCCCGACCCAGTTCTTGAAAATGGCTGTATCACATTGTACTGGGATCGATCCATCATCACTGACAGGACTATTGTAGCCAATAAACCTGATATAGTGGTGGTGGATCGATCAGAGCGGCGCGCAATGATTGTTGATATAACCGTTCCGCATGATGAGAACCTCGTGAAAGCCGAGAAAGATAAGCAAATCAAATATCTTGACTTGGCTGGCGAGGTTGTCGACATGTGGGATGTTGATTCAGCGATCATTGTGCCGATAGTCGTGACTGCCCATGGTTTAATTGCCAAGAGCCTCGACCAGTACCTGAAGAGGCTCTCGTTAGGCAGCTGGATCAAGGGCTTGATTCAGAAGGCAGTACTCTTGGACACGGCCCGTATTGTTAGGAGGTTCCTTTCCCTGGAGCCCTGACCGCCGGTAGCTTAGACCCTGTTCCCGATACCGGTGGGCTACTATTTTTATATTTTTAAATGTTTTTTTTTTTATACATTTCAATATTTAAAAATATAAACAATATGTGTAAAAATAAATAAAGGATAATAAAATTAACAACTTTAGCATTACTATCATGTTTGTCACATGCAAAAAGTTATTCGTATTGTTAGGTATTTACATTGATTTTTTTTATATACACTTTATTACACTGTCACATGTCTCCTGTTTTGTTAGTACGATTCCGGAATCTCTCGCGTCATTACTATGCCATCAGCAAACCATTAATTTCTTGAAATGTCATTCAGCATAGCGAAAGAGAAATGGCCGGAAGGGTTTTTTTTTTGTCTCTACACAACTCTCCTTTTCTAACTCTTTTTTATCTTAGGCTTAGGCTTAGGCTTTTGACATATTCTTGTGGGCCATGTGGATCATCATCATCATCATCTTTCTACGACCTTAAATTGGGTATAAACGTCCTTTTGACTACTCCCTCTTTATTTCTAGCCATTGCATCTACTTTATTCCTAGTTATTTGCGGATTACTAACTAAATACTAATAACCGATAAACAACACCCACCACTCGAAGTTTGGATCTCGATGTTGATCCCGGAGGAAACAAGGGAAGAACCGACTGAAGAAAGTGACCAGGAAAGCCACAAAAAGCCCTGGATTGCAAATCAATGGAATTTTCGAAAAGCAGACATTCACCAGTTGTATAGCAATATCGCAAATATGGACTGGAGTGAGCTATATCTCCTTAAGGATCCGGAAGAAGCAGTTAAATATTTCTACCGAAGTATTAATAGGGAGATAGAGAAATGTACCCCAGAGAAACATATATCAACAGCTGGACCAAAGCGCATATATCCAGAATGGTATACAAAGGAGATTATAGCAGATATACAACTAAAACATAAGCTCCATAAGCGCTACAAAAAATGTAAATCGAGAAGCACTTACGATGAATTCTCGCAATATAGAGCAAAGGTTAAGAAAGAGATAGAACAGGCTCACGATTGCCATAGGGACTCGGTGCAAAGTAATCTAGCAAATGATCCCAAAGCATTCTGGCATTTTGTTAAGACAAAGAGAGGAAATGCCAATAATAAGAAATTGGTCAAAGAGGGACATGTTCTCACTGATAGAGAAGCAGTTAAGGAACTGGCGGACTATTTCTGCTCCGTGTATCACCAAGAGCCAGCTAAATTGGATGTAACTTCGGTTAGCGCCAGAGCATCGGCCGGAGCGGCGAGAGTGCAGGTACACGAGCTACAATTACATGAAGTAAAGAAGGCGCTAGTGAAGCTTAAACCTAAAAAATCCACGGGCCCAGACGGAATTCCACCGTTTATTCTTCGAGACTGTCGGGAAGTACTAGCAGCACCGCTACGACATATTTTTAACACGTGCCTAGATAAACAAACATTCCCAGACCAGTGGAAATTAACCAGGGTTGTTCCTGTGCCTAAGGGTAGACCAAGTACTAAAGCAAGTGACTATAGACCGGCAGCAATATTGTCTTCACCGGCTAAGGTATTTGAGGCTGCTATAAACTACTCAGTGTACCCACAGGTAAAGGCACAGCTAGCAGAGGAACAACACGGATTTCGTCCGGAGAGAAGCACGGCTAGCAATTTGCTGCATTTGATGACGAAATTAGTGCCAGCGGTGGACGCAGGAACGCAAGTAGATGTGGCCTACTTCGATTATCAGAAAGCGTTCGACACAGTCCATAATGACGTCCTCCTCTTGAAGCTGGCAGACGCGGGATTTACGCCGAAAACGCTAAGATTTTTTGCAAGTTACTTGAAGGACCGGCGTCAATATGTTGATTGGGGCGGGCAGCAATCGAAGCAATACTACACAAGATCAGGAGTAAATCAGGGCAGCAATTTAGGGCCCCTAGAATTTAATCTGGTAATTAATGACCTGCCAAGGGTAGTAGCAGAATCGACTTGCCTGTTGTTCGCTGATGACCTGAAGTTAGTTAAGGAAATAAGGAAGCAATCGGACTGCGAGGGCTTGCAAAACGACATAGATAAGGGTGGTAGAGTGGAGCAACAGAAATCAGCTACACTTTAATGTTTCCAAATGCACAGTTATGTCTTTCACACGGTCACGGAAACCATACACTCATCAATACTGTATAGAGAGCCAACCAATGCAGCGAGTAGTTGAAACAAAAGACTTGGGAGTCTATTTCACTAATGACCTTAATTTTCGGGAGCACATCGTAAAGGTGTGTAAGAAAGCCTACCGCAACCTGGGATTTATGCTACGCCATTCGAGCGGCTTCACGAATATAAAAGCTGTAAAAGCTTTATACGAAGCATTAGTTAAGAGACACTTAGAGTTCAACTCCATAATTTGGTCACCTCACGAAGCGAAATATAAGGGTATGGTGGAACGGGTACAGAACAAGTTTACGAGATTTCTCTACCTGAAATTGTATGGCGTATACCCGTTTTATCCTCTGACGTATCCGACACTCTTCGTTATCGGGATGGTAGGGTACCACACATTAGAAGTGAGGCGAAGTCTGAGTTTGGCAACATATCTGTTTAAAACACTACGAGGCCGGATCTTCAACCAGGCAGTGCTGCAATGGTTGGCATTGAACGTACCAGACAGGTACGTATGGCGACGGCGACAACCTCCGCTATTCGCGATACCGCAAGCGAGAACAAATACCCTTAAGGAGGCACCACTCACCCAAGCCTTGCATACGCTGAATAAAGTCGCAGAGAAAATAGATATATTTGGTAGTTCATTGACGGAGTTCACAAGGGCAACATTGTTTGTTTTGTGTTATGTCGGGGTTAGTAGCTAAAGGGACATGCATGTATCTATTAATTTAATTATTAAGTACGCTATTGTATTAGGGAGACCTGTCATGATAGTGTAAGAAATGAATGAATAAATAAATAAATAAATACCTGCCCGAATGATAAAGGGAAAATGGAGTTACTTCGTATTCATCCATATACGTAACTTTAAAAAAAATAAAGCATTGAATGAGATATCATACAATGCTTTCTTTTAAAAAAGTTGTCTTTTTAAAAAATGATAAGGAAAAAAATGTTACTACAGGATTGACCATTTTCTCAATGATTCACTTTAATTTTATA
Source organism: Rhodophaea formosa (assembly GCA_963082605.1). Taxonomy (NCBI): domain Eukaryota; kingdom Metazoa; phylum Arthropoda; class Insecta; order Lepidoptera; family Pyralidae; genus Rhodophaea; species Rhodophaea formosa. The sequence continues at coordinate 492,263 of OY720221.1, forward strand.
TTTATTAAGTTATAAAATTATTTCAATTATTTTGTTATGACATTGATATATTGACTTAATTTTATTTTGACTGTAATTAATAATTGGACATTTATTATATATATTTTTTTTTATCAGCTTGTAATTATGACTAAAATTAGCACACTAGATGGTAAAACATGTTGAACTATATTATTTGTATCCTACACCTACTTTTGTAACTTACACATGTTTATGCAAATAAATGTATCTTATCTTAAAAAAAAAAAAAAGAAACTAACGTTTATTTCCTTACACATTCCAATGTAAATACCGTTTTTAGGGTTCCGTAGTAAACAAGGAACCCTTATAGTTTCGCCATGTCTGTCTGTCTGTCTGTCCGTCCGCGGTTTTACGCAGAGACTATAAATACTAGAAAGCTGTAATTTGGTATGAGTATGTATATTAAACATGCCAAAAAAGTGGTAGAAAAAAAACCTTGAAAAATATTTTTTTTAGGGTAGCTTTCACAATTTTTTTTCTCTATTTACCCATCGTGTGGGATATCGTTAAATAGGTCTTTAAAAATATTGTGAGGTTGAGAACACCATATTTCGATTTAGGGATTCGTTTCCGAAATATTTGATTTTAAAGTGCGAATTTTTGTTAGAGGTAAGTGTACCCCTCCCCCCCTCTATCTGCTAAACGGTTATATATAGATACGTGAAAAAAATTACAGGAGAAGTTTATATACTGAAGTTGAAATGAAAACTATCAGAGCTGAGTACTAAGTACAAACTAAAAAGTTATAGGTACTCGAAAATGTAAAATTTCATACAATTTTCATTTTCATTATAGATGTTTTTGGTCGTTAAACTGTGAGGTGCGAGTGTGAACAGTGTGAACTCAAAGTTGTCATTCGCAACTACGAAACCCTACACTGCGCGTGGCCCGACACGCACTTGGCCGGTTTTAATAAGTAAATAAAGAATTGATATCTAAACATGTAACGTATAAGTTAGAATAAAATCAAATATATATTTTCTTCATTTTAATTATATTGTTTTCAATTCAGTTAATACGTCATTGTCTGTAACAGACAATAGGCTTAAGCTCTTAAATAGTTTTCTCTACATGAAAACACATTTACAATTGAACCCAATGTATAGTTGGTTTAGAAGTACCTAGTATGTTTAAAAACGCTTCAAACTATAGTGCCTGTCCGTCTAGCTAACCATTAAAAACTTCCCGGGAACGCTCGTGTTAGCTCACACCGAACACTGATGGATGTGTTTTGTCGGCACTAGTTGTTGTTCACTAAAGTGGCTGTTTTAGGGATCCGCAGGTAAATGGTCACACACTCTGCGAGCTTAAGTGTCTAACTAATCATTTAAAATTCCCGCGAAAACTCATGTTAGCACACATTAAACACTGATGGATGTGTTTTGTCGCCACTAGTTGTTGTTCACTAAAGTGGCTGTTTTAGGGATCCGCAAATGACAAACACTTTGCGAGCTTTAGTGTCTAAGTAACTATTTAAAATTTCCGGGAAAGCTCGTGTTAGCACCTAGCACTCATCAAAGACTGATGGGTGTATTTGTTAACAAAATTAGTTTTGGGTTCCGTAAAATTTGAACTCTATTTTATATTTCACTATTACTTATTACATACTAGTTGTTGCCAACGCAAAAATTGAAAATTTTTCGGTATAAAAGTTACCCTTTGTTCTCTTTTGTACCCCAGACTAAGTACGTATATTCATCATCATCATTATTTCGTGTAGGTGACACCGTTGACCATTGGCCATGCACACCCTGGTGTCAGAGTTCTTCGGAACCGCCTCTCGGCCTCTGACGTGGTTCCTTTAACGACTACCAGATGGCAGCCGGGACCAACGGCTTAACGTGCCTTCCGAAGCACGGAATCATCTTTCTTATCAGACAGTCAGGTAATTCATGCCTGCAATGTCCTACCTAACCAAACTAGAAACAACTTAACAATATTGGAAACTTAAAATTTAAATAGTTCTAAGTAATATTTGCGAGCATTCAAAACAATCTCGAAAACAATAATAAATAGGTGATGATAACTTAATACTTTCAAGTAAAATATATGTCAAAATCAATCTTGTGGTGCCATTTCGCAGTCAGAATATTTTCGTATACGGAACTTGTGATCAGGAGCCACTCATGCTTAGCTCAGTTTTATTTTCTCCTCTCTCGTGCCTTCCTGCGTCGTAATGGAGTTTTGATATCTTTTTCGTTGCCTGCACAACTGAACCAAATTACGGCGGACCCCGGGCCCGTGTGTCGCTTAATGTAAAGATGATGCGGGCCTGTGCAGTCTGATTGCACTTTGAAATAGTCGTTACACTAATTAAGGTACAGAAATTTATTAATTCTTCCATGCTGGTTTGAGAGAAAAAGAAAACATAGAATATACCTTGTATCGTAAAAGTCGGTCAAGGGATTGGGTGAAAGTCTAAGGAATCACGTTAAGAGGCGATGCGGCTAACAAACCATCAATACTTTGATTCCGCTTTCCACCTTTACGCCCACTAACACTTATCGTGGCTTCAGGGTTTTATGACCTTCGATTCTGTCTACCCCACAAGGTATAAAGACGTGAAATGAAAATGAATGAAATGAAATGTATGTGTGATAATATGTATGTATGTTTCATGCATGCTACAAAGCAACAATGAAAGAATACAGGTATATAGAATGTGCCAGCTGGTCTCTTCTCGTGTGAGGTAAACAGTATCATAGTCTTATGATGCACAAGAAAAAATCTATGCTAAAAACTACCACTTCCTAGTTTAAGTGAGAATAACTAATCAAAGTTGTTTACGCATTCATATTCTTCCCAAACGCGGGGGAAGGAGAGACGAAGGGCGGGGGTAGCAGTCAGCTGATCGTCTCCCGCGCCGCCGCCCCGCCATCGACTTCACTTGCAGACGGACGCAGCCGCGGACATACGCGTAGTGCATTTTTTAATCTGTCCTTGTAAAACTAAATTTGATTATAGTATTTACTAAGCAAGTCACCTCTTTCATTCAAGTTAAATCTTTAACAAGTGGCGACCGTTATAATTCGTTGCCGATAATAGCAACGCCGTATCTGCAGTCTCATCGACATCGACAGTCGAATACCAACGGATGACCGCTATTCGACCTTTCAACGGAAATTAAGACAAAGGATTGGATTGGATTGCCGCGTATGCTGCCTTCGCACCCCTTGAATCGATGATAACAGGTTACAAGGAGATTACCTGAGGATATCTGGACGTCTGGAGTGTTAACCCGAGGGAAGTTGGCGTATCCTTTCAATTACATCCACTTTTTTCCCCCTTTCTTTGTGTAAGCAGTTGCGCTCTAAAGTGTTAAAGCAGTGTTTAATTAAGCTAATAGTTTGATTCTGTGCTAATAACGTAACCTACGTGCTGAAGAAATCCAAATTGACATTGAGGGTCGAACGGTTGGCATCTCGCCATAGAGTAAACTTTAGTTCCTTTGTGGTAGGAGTGCCGACCCAACATCTCGAGACCTTCATGAAGGAGGATTTCTGGCCGCAGGGAGTCGTGTACCGGAAATTCCGAGGACGGTTACCTGCTGAAGCCCCGCGCCTCACGTCGCCGACACAACGTGTGACCTAGTTTTAAGTTATATTGTATTATATGTATGTTAGTCTAAGGTATATATGATATGGGCCTCTGATATTGTACGTGATTGTAGGTACAATATTATTGCCTGAAATAAAGGATTATTATTATTATTATTATTATTATAGCGTATCTATAATTTATCACTTTGGCTATTGCGCAAGCCTTTCTTCTGCCTGCTAAGCACGGTTTTACGTATAAATTCATTTTGCGCTCCGAAGACGCTTGTTCATGATATTACATTTTATAATTTATACATTGCATAAATTAGTTCTTTCGGCTACTGCGCATGATTTCTAAAAGTATTCCATCTATAAACCTACCTACATTTATATTCTCAGTGATTCATTTTTCCTGCTAAATTAAATTACATAATATTTAGGCCAAGTAGGTACCTAATTAGCCTAATTACCTAATAATCGTTTCTTAGCTTTTCACTTGTCTTCCTGCCACTATTTTATAGTTATAGAAATATAGTTTTTCACGCTTTACTGCCGATGATTCCAGGTCATATCTGTGCTTGCGGTAAGGAATTGTGAGAGCTTGCTGATAGTACCTATCTGCGCTCGAGCGCGTCCTTGGCAGCCGGGACGACAAAAGGCAGAACGACGGCTGGGTCAAAGTCCAGTGGATTGCGCTCCGCCTATAGCGGGTTTGATTCTCAATTAAGGTATCTCTTTATCTACTTTATTCGTTGCACATTTTGATTACCTACTTTTATTATTTAAATTTTAGCCATGGAAGGAAAATTAAAGGAATTAAATAAGAAACGTAGCATAATTAAAGGTAGATTAACGAAGTTTAAAGACTACGTTCATGTTTTAAACCAAGTGGGTGCCGAGAAATTATCAATTAGTCAAGTGAAGGAATTATCGCTACGCGTAGATAAATTTCAAGATTTATTAAACGAATTTTCTACATTGCAACTAGAGATTATTTGATTAACTAGCTCAATTTGTGTGATATGTCCCTATATATTTTTAATTTTAAGAGATTGAAATGCTTTCCGATTCTATTGATGAGCAGTTGTCTGAGAGGGATACTGTTGAGGCACAGTTCTATTCTGTTCTTTCCACGGCTCAAGTACTATTAGAGTCAAATAATACTGAAATATGCCCTAAGGGTAGTGGAAGTGTTTCAAACGAAAGCCAGTGCTCGCATTCTTTCAATTCTATTAAACTCCCCACTATCTCCTTGCCATCTTTCGATGGAAATTATTTAAAATGGCTTGAGTACCGGGACACTTTTGATTCCCTTGTAAATACAAATGATTCCGTGCCGCTGATCAATAAATTTCATTACTTAAGATCTAGTTTGGAAGGTAGTGCCGCTGTCGTGATCAGATCATTTGAGTTCTCCGCCGATAATTATAAAAATGCATGGCAGACTTTATGTGAACGCTATAATAATAAGAATATTTTAATAAATAATCATTTAAAGGCTTTATTAAATATAGATCCCATTACAAAGGAATCCTTTAAGGCGTTAAGATTTTTGATTGATCATATTTCCAAAAATTTAAGGTCCCTACACTCTCTTGGCCTCCCAACTCAGCAGTGGGACACTTTGATAATATTTATAGTCTCTGCGAGGTTGGATACTGCAACGAGTAGAAAGTGGGAAGAGCATAAAAATGATTTAACCGAGTTACCAACTTTAGAAGACTATTATTCATTTTTGCGTAACCGCGCAGATGTCTTAGAAACTACTTATTATAACAGATCGGATAGAAATGATTATAAACAGAATGCTAACCCTAACAAATCCGTACGCTCCTTTGTTGCTACCGGAGATCGTAGTAATACGAAACTTTCATGTGTTATTTGTAACCAAGGTCATCATGTTTATGAATGTACCAAGTTTAAGAAATTAAGTTACGCTGATAAATTTAGTGAAGTTTCAAAGCATAAGCTGTGCACAAAATGTTTACGTAGTGGTCATAATAGTTTTCAATGTCGATTGAAGGGTTCTTGTCAGGTGTGTAGAGGAAAGCACAATACTTTGTTGCATAAAAAGGATGAGCCGGTCACAAACCCCGATCAAGCCGCGTCGAGCGCGTCGACTAGTAACGACTCGCTCGGTCAGGTTGCGTTATCAGCTGTGACGATGACTCACACGCTATTGTGTACGGCGCAAGTAGAAATTATAAATGAAAATAACAACAACAGTATTGTCGCTAGGGCCCTTTTAGACACAGGTTCCCAATCTTCTTTTTTAACAGAAAATATGCGAAATAAATTAGGATTGTGTGTACAAAATAAAAATTTAAATGTATGCGGTCTTAACAATATTAAGACTAATATTTCTGGCAGTTGTAAGATAAAATTAAAGTCGTGTTTTACGCCATTCAGTATAGAAGTATTGTGTTTATTGGTGCCAACAATTACAGGTGTTTTGCCTGGCACTGAAATAAATGTGCATGAATTAGGCATTCCCGAAAATATTCAATTGGCGGATCCCAGATTTTTTCAGCCTTCTAGTATAGACATTTTGTTAGGGGCTGACGTGTTTTGGTCTATTATTGGTACTAACCAAATCAAGTTAGGCGTTAACATGCCTACATTACAAAATTCGCAGCTGGGATGGTTGATTGCAGGCCCGGTAGGATTTGATAGGTCAAAGTCTAAGGTACAGTGTTTTTTTAATCAGGTCAGTGAAAATGATTTAAATAATTCCCTTAAGAGGTTTTGGGAGATTGAAGAACTGCCGCCAGATACAAAAACATTATCTTTAGAAGAACAATTCTGTGAAAATCATTTTTTAGAGACTACGACTCGATTAGAAAATGGCAGGTTCTGTGTTATGATGCCATTGAAGGAGCCCGAAAGTCATCTTGGCGCATCTTTTAATTTAGCTTTAAGGCGATTAATAAATATCGAAAATAAATTAAATAAGAATGTCAAATTAAAGGAACCTTATTGTCAATTTTTAGAGGAATATCAGGCAATGGGCCATTTAAGTGAAGTAGCACAACCACATTTTGGATATTACCTCCCACATCATTGTGTCATTCGAGAAAATAGTGAAACGACAAGATTGCGCGTTGTTTTTGACGGTTCGGCTAAAACTTCGTCAGGAAAGTCAGTGAACGACATACAAGCTGTCGGCACAGTCGTCCAAAGCGATTTGTTCTCGATTTTATTGCGTTTTCGTTGCCACCGTTACGTTCTTCTAGGAGATTTGGAGAAAATGTATAGGCAAATTAGCTTGCATCCTTCACAACGTCATCTCCAATTAATTCTTTGGCGAGATTTGGTGTCCACTAACACTCAAAATAAGTCTGATGTTACAGGACATACTGATAATGTGCGAATTTTGCAGTTAAACACCGTAACGTATGGTATGGCCTCTGCTCCATTTATAAGTACAAGGTGTTTACTACAATTAGCAAATGAATGTCCGGATCCAGTTATAGCCAATGTAATTAAGAGTGATTTCTATTTCGATGATTTAAATACAGGAACACAAACTGAGTGTGAGTTGCAATATATATATAAAAACGTAAAGAAAGTTTTAGATTCGGCTTGCCTGCCTTTGAGAAAAATTCGAACCAATTGTTCGCAGGCATTTGATGGTGATGACTCGATCTCCGACTTAGTCGATTTAACAAAGGATTCGAGCGTTTTGGGTTTAAACTATTGTCCTAAATTCGACAAAATTCAATTCTCAGCGTGTATTGAATTACCCGAAGTGCCTACAAAGCGGTCTGTCATATCGACGACGTGTAAAATATTTGACCCTCTCGGGTTAATTTGTGCTTGTATTATTAAAGCAAAAATATTTTTACAAAAATTATGGATAGCAAAGTTAAGTTGGGAGGAACCCATACCTCAAAAACTTATAGGTATATGGCACAATTTTATAGAGAATTTACATTTAATATCAAACATTAAAATTAAAAGAAATGTACTTTGTGATAGCCCAGTCTCGATAGATTTGCATTGTTTTGTGGATGCATCGAAGGATGCCTACGCAGCTTGTTGTTATTTGCGTTCTGTAGATAAAAACCATGAGGTCACAGTTAACCTGTTATGCGCAAAAGCCAGGGTTGCCCCCTTAAAGCCGACTACGATTCCCCGGTTGGAACTGTTAGGCAATCTGTTAGGGGCAAATTTGTGTCACAAGGTGCTTAAATCTTTACGCATTAATGTTGAAAAGAAATTTATATGGACTGATTCAACAGTTGTTCTCGGCTGGTTGAAGACAGATGTAAAAAATTTGAAGATGTTTGTTTGCAATAGGGTTAACGAGATTAACGAGTTGACGTATGATTTTCAATTTAGGCACGTACCTACCAGTATGAACCCAGCTGACTTGGCTTCGCGGGGGGTGGATCCTCAAGCTCTAGAGTCCTCTACTCTGTGGTGGGAGGGTCCTTCTTTCCTTAAAGAGGAACAGTCTAAATGGCCGCAGCATTCGTACTCAACCGTCAATTTACCTGATATTAAAGTTAACTCATTATTAGTGTCATCCGACCAAGCACATCACAGTGAGTCATCACTGATAGATTTTAGTAAGTTTTCTACGTATTCAAAATTAATTAGAAGTTTTGCTTATGTTTTGCGCTTTGCAAATAATGTTCAATGTAACAAACAAAAGTTATCAGGTCCACTTAGTGTTACTGAGTTAGATAATGCATTGAAGTTTTTAATCCGATTAAGTCAAAAGCAATCGTTTTCTGGTGAAATTAAATTACTCGAACATGGAAAAACTTTTCCGAAAAGGAATAAATTGTTACAGTTAACACCATTTATTGATTCAGATAAAATTATTCGTGTGGGTGGTCGATTAAATAATTCGAAATTTAATTTTGATAAAAAACACCCAATTTTATTAGATGCGAAGCATCATTTTATGAAGCTCATAATGGCAAATGAACACGTACGGCTATTCCATGCGGGTCCACAACTGCTGCTAGCATCCGTTCGCGACCGCTACTGGCCAGTCGGGGGTAGGTGCTTAGCACGGCAAGTGTCGAGACGATGCGTCATCTGTACGAGGTTGCGCGCTGTAACCATGCAACCGATTATGGGTCACTTACCTGAAGCGCGCACTAATGCTACTTTCCCTTTCTACTCGTGTGGTATTGATTTCGCAGGACCGTACATGATATGCAGCCGAAAAGGCCGAGGTAACCGAATAACTAAATGTTATTTGTGCTTATTTGTATGCCTAACTACAAAAGCCGTTCACTTAGAGTTAGTTAGCGACTTAAGTACTCAAGCTTTCATTCTATGCCTTCGCAGGTTCATATCGCGAAGAGGTAAGCCTTATGAAATATATTGTGACAACGGCAGGAACTTTGTTGGTGCTTGCAATGAATTAGGTAGACTACTGAGATCCAGCCGTCGTTCTGTCTATGAATATGCTAGTCATGAGTCAATTAAATTTATGTTTTCTCCTCCCTACTCGCCTAATTTCGGCGGAATTTTCGAATCTGGAATACGCTCAGCCAAATTTCACTTAAAACGTGTTGCTGGAAATGCTGCTTTAACGTTTGAGGAGTTAGCGACATTGTTTACACAAATTGAGGCGATCCTAAATTCACGCCCGCTTTCTCCTCTCTCGTCCAATTGTACTGATCCATCTCCTCTGACCCCAGGCCACTTTCTGATCGGGAGATCACTGACTTCTATTCCCACGGCTCCTGTAAATGTTAGCAGACCTAACAGATACGAGCTCATTGAGAGGATTCGCCAGCACTTCTGGGACCGATGGAGCCGGGAGTATATATGTGAGCTGCAGCAGCGCACGAAGTGGCGAACCCCACAGCGCCAGCTTGCGCTTGGGGACGTGGTTCTACTGAAGGAAGACAACCTGCCGCCCCTCCAATGGCGTATGGGTAGAGTAAGCCGTCTGTTTCCTGGCACGGACGGTGTCAACAGGGTGGCAGAAGTAACCACTTCAAACGGCACTGTTCGAAGGGCCGTCAACAAGATGTGTCTTTTACCAACCAATGAACTTGAAGAAGATGACCAGGAGGAGAGTGGATCATCACCAGACCTACAAAACTCTTAAAAGCTATAGCTTTCAACGCCCCCGAGGATGTTTACGCATTCATATTCTTCCCAAACGCGGGGGAAGGAGAGACGAAGGGCGGGGGTAGCAGTCAGCTGATCGTCTCCCGCGCCGCCGCCCCGCCATCGACTTCACTTGCAGACGGACGCAGCCGCGGACATACGCGTAGTGCATTTTTTAATCTGTCCTTGTAAAACTAAATTTGATTATAGTATTTACTAAGCAAGTCACCTCTTTCATTCAAGTTAAATCTTTAACAAAGTAAATTAAACTTTTTTTATTTAAACCAACGTGATACATTATTTGAATACGTAACAGCGGGCTGACATATATTCATACATACTATCACGCCTCTTTCCCATGGGGGTAGGCAGAGACCAAGGACCGCCACTTGCTACGATCCTTACAAAACTCTTTCGCTTCATCTACATCCATCACTCTTTTCATACATGCTCGCCGATTTCGGGTACTCCTGACATGCCTCTTGACAAGAATGTCCGCAATCTGGTCACGCTATGTGCGGGCTAACGGGTTACTCATTTAAATAGTCAGCTAACTAGCCGACATATTTTGACCTTATTAGAAGCTTTTCCTCAGGGCGAATGTGAATCGAGAACGAGACGCGCGCACGAAGTTGTCCCAATCCGCACCCAATCTGACCATTTACGCAGGCATTGAATAACCGAAAAAAACTACGGTTAAATACGTATGCGGTATGACGTCATACCTTTATATTTCGATACCTTAAAATAATGGTACCTTCAAATTACCATACCATAAAGAAACGGTACCTGTACGATTTTGGTATTGTAATATTGCGGTATCGTTATTTTTTTCGATAATGGAAATATGAAATGAACGTTTTCATTGAATTTTACCGCCGAGGTCGTTCACCTCAATGTTCTTCGTCGCATAATTTTTTCGGTACTGAAAATATTTTAGTTCAGGTACCAGTAATTATAAAGGTATCGATACATAACGATATCGTAAGTGTATAAATACCATTATTTTTATTTAACTGTATCACAACCGTAATTATCAACTGATTTGGTTCTACCTTTAAATCTAAGGTCTATCGTAAGTTTATACCGGTACCATACCCTTATACCTTTACCGTTTTTAACCCCTGCATTTACGTGAGCAACCCCGTTGTTACATATTTTAATAATGTTATTTAAACTTATCAATTCAAATTTAGAATAGGTAGAAGAATTTAGGATAACCTACTTGTTGCCTGGTTGGTTCAAAACTATACTTATAAATATCTGCCTATTTTCTTGACTGTTTTGTAATATGTTCTTTAGTGATCACAGATTTTTTAAAGCTGAGTGTACAAGAATTATCTTCCGTCGCAACAAGAATATGGCCAAGACAGTAACAGTGCTGCAATTAGAGCTAGTAATTTTAAAATCACACGGCTTATTTAAACTTTCTAAGAAAAATCTTTCCATTGAACGAGCGTACCTTGATCACCCGCTTTATATCATTGTTGTGAAATGACACCACTTCCTTTTGTACGGTAATCGTAAATCAGCGCATTATACCGGAGCCAATAAGGCGATAAATAAATTCCTTTATTGTGATTCTATTGACAGTGGCAAAGAAAATAAAATGAAAAAATATAAGATAATGTTCTGTATTAAACGTGATGTCGATAAATAATGAAAGATGTAGAAGAACTTAAGCAATTATGGAATTAAACAAGTATTGAAATATGAAATATTTCGGCCTCAAAAATTATTACATTTATAGACATTCACACACTTTAATACTTTATATATTCACTTTTTACTGGTAGTACAGAGAGGGTCGTGCTCCTGCAGTGGAGACTAAAAGACCTGATGATGATGATGATGATGACACACTCATTCACTGAGAATATTATGGCAAACAATACTTCATTATGGTAATAGATTCTGATGTATCTGCTGCAAATATACCGCCAATGGTTTGTCGTCCATCGTAATATTGTATTGTAGATAACATAAAATCCCGACAGACGTCCATAATAACCATATAAGTATGAATTATTCATAATATATCAGTCATTATTATCAGAAATATGCAATGTGATATTCACGGCCGTTCTCTTATAAATATCCCATCAGAATCACAGAATGTTGAAATATTTTTTGTGTTAACAGCGGATTACAGATTTAAATTTTGGGTAAATACAAAAAAAAAATATTTTTTCTTTAATTTTAATATAAGTCTGTGTATATCGTAATAAATTTAATATACGGGAAAATAAAATAACGTACCTTTGGATATTTGCACCAAGTTTTCAGTTAAATATTTATAAGTTACCTGGTTTACAGTCCCACACACCAAATGTGATGTGTCTTGTGTGAAATGTCTTTTTTTTTAAATTATTTTTAACTAAAAATAAATAGCTAAGTGGCTTAGTTAAATAAAAACATTTAGGTAAAAGACATAAAAAAATACATTTGCAAATATGTCGCCCATGAAATGTATTTATAAAAGTATTATTTGTACTAACAGGTGTATTGAAAAACTTCGTATTGTTTTTTGTGAGCTATTTTTTTTTGATCATCACATCACTCTTATGTTTATTCATATCCCTCGTTCGCTAGAGTACATTAATTCGGCGCCCAAAACAACTCATTTTGTAATTATCAACTTTGCTCACATGAATCATAATATACTATTATTTTAGTTTAAGTTAGAGGTGAGAAGTTAAAGATTTTCTTAGCGTTCATGTCACAAAACGCCACTTTTAACGGCGAATCACGTTCACGCTTTTAACTGTAAACAGTGTTTCATTCAATTGTTTGAACGGTTTTAAGGAAAGATACTGCTTGGCAGGTAATGTGAATGCAGATGACTGTTGAATAAATTCTCCCCAAACGTAAATGTAATTACATAAACATGACATCATTGTCCAAAAGCATCTCGTATAAACCTGACATAATTTCACCCGAAATAGGACATTGTGAGCCGTAACAATAAAATATCGAGCCAAAAACGATTTTGCATATGAAACGTCCACTTTGCAAACTCACAGAAGCCAAACAAAGTGTGCATTGAGTTGCGTCGATGCAATGCAAAAAATGCATTATAAACCCATGGGAGATAAGCATAAATAATCCCTTACAAAGCCAGTAAACTAAGTATTGTGCGCGGAGAAAAGTATTTTTTCTAGTAATAAAAAAAATGTAAAAAGATGGGAAAAAAAGTAATTGTCGAAATTGTGCAGGGTAACAAATTTGTGAGTAATTGCGCAGTTTTCATTACTGTATTCAGTAAATTGTTTTTTTTTTTTTTTGGCGATGGGTTTGCAAGTTTAGAAATTAAACTATTTAATGTCAAAACTAGAAAAGTCATTGCCAAAAATGAAAACGACTGAATGTTTTAATAATTTGGTAAAATAAACCAAATTATTAAAACATTCGGTTGTTAACAAGTTTACCTGTTTTTCGCAGAATATGCTTTAATGAATCTCAAAACACTCAGAGAATGAATTGACATAAAAAATAATTAATGAATGCTGGATTTTATCATCATCATGATCAGGTCTTCTTTAGTCTTCACTGCAGGAGCAGACATTCTCTGTACTACTAGAGTCATATATAGTCCAGGGCAGTCAGAGTATTTGGCCTACACTCTCCACGCTGGCCAGACGGGTTGGAAAGATCTCTTTGATGTTTATAAGCTTTGCTTAGCTTGTGTTTCCAAAGTCATCTTCTGAAATCTACGGGAAGACTTGGAGTGGTCCTATTCTACTCTGTCAGGAACCACACGGCAACCAACGGCTGGTTTATAGACTTATCGAAAAACAAGCTATAATTCTAGGATACAATGTAGCCTACGACATCTCGTGCCCCAAGTATCTGCGCGGAAACAACCATATCAGCCGTGATTTCGCTTTAAAAATGAAAGCCAAAAACACTTTTACATTTATAATATTAATACGAGAATTGACATTGATTGCTCTTAATTTATGTAACGCCTTAATTCATGCAACATTGCGACCCAAAACAGGCACACATTCACATAGTAAGTCGGCCGACAGTCCAGCTATATAATAAAACAAGTCAGCTGTCGCTTGTCGGTCTGTCCGTGTAATTATCCGCCGTACACTGCTTTCATATCGCCAGGGTTCCGCACACCCTTGATTAATTTAATGGAGTTCGGTTCAGTGTTCATGTCGAGCGTTTATTAGAACACATCCGGGGTCCGACCCTCAGTTTACTTACCTTTCAATTTCTGATCGATTGTAAGTACTTTTAGTAAAGTGTCCTTCATTTGCTAGTTGCTTTCTTTCAAAAGTTTATTCAAACTTCCTATTTAGACACCTTTTCGCCAATTCGGAATTGAAATTAAAGAGAAATAAAAAAACTTCTTTTGAATCAATGTCGGCTCTTACTTACGAGTAAGAGGCTTACATCACCAAAACTAGCGAAACCCGTTATTTAATTCTTGTTCTCCGAAATAAGAACAAATTGAAAAAGTCTACGTAAGTACTTCCCGTAAATTACTTGTAGTATTTTTAGTAGAACTTCTCATCGACATCAGCATTTCAGATTAAGACTGAAAAGCAATACAAAAAATACTACAAGTCATTTACTAGTGAAGTACTTACGTCGATTTTGTCAATTTGATCTTATTTAGTAATAAAAGAAATAAAACCAACGGTGGCGCTAGTTGGCTGGTGTAAGCGCCTTAATATTTATTGTAAATCTCGTAAGTATTGATAAATAAATATTATAAAGGGACAAATCACACAAGTCGGGCTAGAATAAGTTGTGAACTTGTGTCGCAGGATAGTAACATAACGATACTATATTATATAACAGATATAGATGAACATGCAAGACGCAGGCCAATCTGAAAAAGATCGATTTTCATCATGACCTGGCCGAGGATCGAACCCGGGCCTCTCGTGTCGCAGGCTGGCGTGTTTTAAACACTACGCCACGTAGGCCATAAATATATGATCTTATTTAGTGAAAGTTCTTAACAAGTGAATATTTCTTTAATAACGTGCACCAAGATGAAATTTTTGAAATTCCATGAATTTTACCTACAGTGAGTTTTTTGCCTTAAAATTGTAATGTCACTTGTCATGATTAATTAAGTTGTCGAGTCATTAAGCAAGGTAATAAAATCATTACCACGATGAATTAATGTACTACTTTTAGAGAGGAACATCATTAATTGATTATTTATGTACATAAAAGTTTACTTAGGGAACCTGATCCTAAGCCACGGGTACAGGAAATTGGTCTACGTGGGTGGCTTATGTGCCTACAGCGGTGTGCGCCGTGCGTCTGGCTAGCTCAGCGGGATGGGCCGGTAAGGTGTTTATTAATACCTGTGTTTATCGAACTATCTATATGTATAAAAGTCAATCCTGATTGACTCACTTCCTATTATATCAACGCACAGCCGGAACTCGTACGGAGTGAAATTTTACACGGAAAATGTCGTGCGAAAAATGCTAGTAGATACTGATATAGCAGACCTAAGATAGAGAATTACAAAATTTCTAAGTTTAACTGATACTGCAATGTGCTCCGCGCCTAGTTTATGTATAAAATATGTCCTACCTAACTAACATTACATACTGAACGGAGACTGGCAGCAAAAAATATATAACATTAACATACAAAAATGTTTAGCCAAGCGAGTCGGGACATCTTGTACATACAAATCTTGTATTTTTTTTTTCGAATTTCTAGCAGGCCTCTTTTAAGAATCGAACAGTATATAATGATAAGTTACATTTCTATCGACGGGCTAGTTGACTCAAAACAAATTCTTTCTTTAATTTTTCTTGCTCAAACAAACGTTAAATGTTTCCGTTTCAAGACTCGTTTTATTGACAAAGTCCCCAACAAAGTATTCCGACGATTTCATCCCCTGAAAGGGTTTGACGGGGGGTGACACTTAGCACTCTATACTCGTGACAATACAGGGTGTTTGTGGGAGCACCCTGCATGTTGAGTTATCGGCTGGTGTCGGAGTACGTGACTCGTCAAGGCTCCGTTACTGCACTGTCAGTTTTAATGATCGTCTTTTTCTGTACTTGAACTTTGTAGCTTTTAATTACATGACTGCTTAAAAGAAGGTAATTGTTTTTCGAATTCATTTATGTAGGTATGTATGTAAGTGTGAGTTAAACTCCAACATCACTTTATGGGATAGGAATCGTCAGAATAAAGTTATTATTTAATAATGTCTTATTAAATAATTTTACAATATTGGGCAAGGGACCTTGCTCTTGGCTTCTTTCCCACGCTTCCATGTGTGTCTGCCAATTGCTTTTCTTGTTTTGTTGGCTTGTCAGTTGTTTTCAATAGGTGAAATAATTTTCGAAACCCTTCAGTAGTTTTTGAATTTTTCCATTACACACAAATACAATCAAATTTACTCCAGAAGTGTTAGGTCTAACTTTTTGGCGATGGCGTATCGTATGACGATAGTTTTCTAAAACAACGTTTGGATAAATAATCAAGTGGGTCAGTAATTTATCGTCCGATCTAGCACTTTCTAGTGATAATAATACTCCATACTCGATATTTAATCGGTTTTATTGACTAAAGCAAACCTTATAAAATTACCTCGCAGTCCAACCAGAACAGAAATTCCAAACGTTGTTTTAGGAAACTATCGTCATACGATACGCCAGAGCGTACAACGCAGATTAAGCTTATAATTATATCCCTTTAGGCAGTGTTTTTCAAAATGGAGTTCGCGTAGGTACCTCTATTTCATGGGGTATAGAAAAATACGGAATAAGTGCTAGTAAATATTTGCGTTTATCACATAAAATAACTTATTTTTCATAGACCTAATAAAAATGCCTATAACTCGGCTATGAGACAGGCCATTGTGATGCGCACTAAACGTTAGGTTTTGGAAAATTTTTGGTCATTGATTTTATACGGATTTGAAGAGGCTTAAAAAAAAAAGGGGTACGCGGTACTAAAAGTTTGAGGATCCCTGCCTTATGACGTTGAAATAGAGACGGGGCCATAAGCCGAGTCCCGCCGGATGACTGCCGTTCCGGGAACCAGGCGACTGGGGCTTTCTGAGAATATTAGTCTATGCCAACGAACTGTACACGCCCATGACCAACGCTCCGCACATGTGACTAATGAACTAATGACCCATCCGACTTCACACGGATATTAATTAAGTACAGGTTGTTTTTACTATAGTCAGCAATCCCGACGGAATAGTACGTAAGTGACGCGGTTTAATATGTACCCAACTATATAATAAAGGCGTACTAAAACCCCAAAATCGTTCAAAAATCACTCACTCCTATTACTCCCTACGTGGTTTGTGGGGCTAGGCTACGACTAGACAGCCAACTTATGACTAGGCTAATACAAGCTACATAATAACATTGAATTTATGACAAACGTAGCTTAATCGATACTTTATCAAAATATTATACCGGAGTCGCAAACTCACGGGTATTAACGACACTCATTAAAATTATCTTAATCTTGAGTCTCACTATTGATATTAACTATAATAAGCTTTATTAATGTTCTCTGTGTAGGTAGGGTTGCCGACTTGTTTTCCATTATTAATATTAAAGGTATTTCTGCAATCTGTAAAGCTACAATTTTGTCATTGCCGTATGACATTAAGTTTGCTTTTTTTCGTCTTAGAAAATGTTACAGTTAAGAATAGGTACCCTAAAAGTGACTAGGAAATTTGTAACAATTGCTAATACTAATAACTAACTACTTCTAGTTATCCAGGCAACTTTAAAAACTCGTTAAATTTTCCAAATTTCCTTTTCCATCCAATTTTCCTATATTTTCTTGCCGTAAGTACCATATATATATATGGTTTCGTAAGGCACAACCACAAGACCTATGCCCAGCAGTGGGATACAGAAGGCTGCCGATGATGATGATGACCAACCATATACAAATTATTAGAAAACTTGAAATCGGTAGTGTGTTTCTCAAGTGAGAAAAATAGGGATTCATTTTACGAGTATCTATATCTAGACCAATATTATCAAGAGGAAACATTAATTTACATACATACCTACATACTTACATACAATCACGTCTTTTTCCTTGCGGGGTAGACAGAGCCATTAATTTGTTTTTGATAAATTCAAAAAGTACTTAAAGGATTTCAACTTTTATTTAAAACCGACACCCTCTTTCACTTAATTTTGTGTTCGTTGGTCAGTGGGTGGCCCTATCGCCGAGGCAGTCGTTATCGGTCAGTTTACTTTCCGTTTCTGTATTTGGCGATTTGAAAGCCGCCACTGATTTCGAGTTTATTTTGGGTGGTCGTTGAATTTTGCTACCATTCGACAACACACGTATTTGGGTAAAGTCAATAATGCGCAATAAAAAGTATTAACGAAGTCTACTTTTTATTTCAATGTAAGTGAAGAGGAAACATATCTTACTTACTGTAACAAAACAAGATAAGAATTTACTGTACAAAAAAATATAAGACAAAGAATAAAGTAGAAGGGACATACCCGTAGTAAATCGACGACGGTCTATGCTAGATCATTATGGTTTCGGCATTTCCATGCAAAAGTGTGCAGCGGGCAATTTGTATGGGAACGTCGATTTTTTTTGTTTTTTTTTTTTTTTTTTTACTGTTATTTTGATTCCATTATACTAAAGTGATGTAGTATAGTAGCCCGTGGTTCGATTTATTACGGGTATGTCCCTTCGACTTTGTATGTACTTCGGTTCCACAGAGATTGTTCAGCCATATCCAATCCTTATCAGGGGTATATTTTCTTCATCATCATCATCTCAGCCACAAAAAGTCCACTGCTGCACATAGGCCTCCCATAAGGATTTCCAATACGACCGGTTGGAAGCGGCCTGCATCCAGCGCCTTCCTGCGACCTTTATCAGGTCGTCCGACCACCTGGTCGGTGGGTACCGGCAAGCGCAGCGTTGGATATTTTCTTACTCGATTTCTATTTCTAACCGTACCTATTCCATGTTGCCCCAACCTGTGTTCTGTGGCCCCAACCGAATACTTGTAATGAATACGGAACAAACAACCCGAAAAGTGCACTGCAGCGCGGTTGAGGCAGTTAGTGAAATTAGACTTAGACGCCTACGCTGTACGTGCGCTTACATGCCTTGGTCAAATATTTTGTGATTGACAGTAGGTATATATATATACGTTAGACTTTGCCTATACATAGACTTACGACACATCGATGTAGTTATTGCTATATAGAAACGTCGGCTTTGTAACAAAACTGTTTTTGTTCGTAATTAGATGGTACCAACTTTAATATTTCGGCCTGTCTATCCATTTCACTTTGCTGAACCCAAGATTATACTTTAGAAGAACCTTCATTGGACTCTCCATGGAAACCTAATATTAACATAGTAAATGCTCGAACTCTCCCGGGACACTCTTCGTACGACACAGGCAGAGGTACATGCGGGTTATTATGGCTGAAGTTTCAGCAAATAATTCAGCAACTTAATTACGACCAACGTTACATTAATATACGAGCGCGAGCGTGTGTGAGATCACATAAAGAAGATAAAGCGACTAGAAGGGGTTATTTTAAGGTTATTTTAAATTTCACGTTCTTTTTTTTACTAAGTATATATGATATATCTACAAGTTCATCACTGTATTTTACAAAAAATATCACCAACAACAGACATTAAATTGAAAACTCAGTTTTAACTAAAACAACACGTAGTAGACTTCACATAATGCGATGTACCTACGCTGGATGCTCTATCTCAAAAGCAAGAAAGTACGTATATAAAAAACTATATGTATCAAAAAAGAGTTGTAACATTACTGAATATTTTTCGTGACTTGCAAATTTTAGACGCAATTCGTCTTTAAAGTTATTGCGAAAAAGTTAATCCCTTTTCCATGAATATCTAAAGACGCAAACACTATTACCTACATAAATGATACTTCTCCAAACGAAATTATACAATCGTGAATTTTTGTGCTTTAGAAAGAACATTATAGAATGCTAACATAAAGATTCATGCAAATAAACAGTGTTCACTTTTTTGCCTAGAAAAACTAGCTTTTCATTGACAGGGTTATTTGTAAACATCAATAAGCTCTTAATATCGGAATCCGTATCCCTAACATTATATAGACCCACAAGAAAAAAGGCGAACATCGGAGAATAAAAACTGGATCTCCCATACAAATTCACCGATCAGCTGGTCGAGTTTCTTTGGGAAGTCTAAATAAGTTTTTTTTTTCTCCTTTTTTTCTTGTGGGCCTATATTATGTTAGGTATTCTGATTCTGATATTAAGAGGTCATTGATGTTTTACAAATAACCCTGTATTGTTATTGGCTCATCTAGCGCGCCTTACTCTGTGATACTTCACGCTCCCGCCCCGCCCCCGCTGCGTCCTCCCGATAACCGAGTTATTTTCTTTTATGATTGCCGCTACACTTGTAGGGCGGTATTCTATTGAATGAGCGCAGTTATGTTGCCTTTTCAATAGCTATGTCAGCGAAACTAAATGAAAATATAAAGGCACTTTACTAAGCATACAATGGTGTAAAAGTTATACTTATTAAACTGTAAATTACATTTGTTCTCGATTTTTGAAATACCAGCCACTTAAAGATACTGATGAAAGAGGAATAAAATAATTTTGGTTAACATTGCCCAGTATATTATTATACAAAAATATAAGTATTGTAAGTAGTTATTTTTCTTTTTGATTTGGTTACCCCATATTTCTTTTTCAATATGACAATGTTTTGAATCTTTCTATTTTACGACAAAATGATACAGTTACACAATTTACTAAGACAAGGTAAGATATTAAAAGCCAGTTTCAAATCAAAAAATCTAAATAAGCTGAATATTTTTTGCTTTTCAATAAGTTACAAACGTTAATAATTTCGTATTTGAAGCTTTCTTTAGAAAAAGATCTTCAGATAAATTTGAATACTCAGCAACAAATTTAGACAAAATTAAATATTATAGCATAACCTGCCTGAGTTTGAGAATGATAAGTTTCCAACTAGGAAAGGTATTGTTAGAAAGACTGCGCCAAGCGTAAGTTGGACAATAATTCTTATTTCTTGTGTAGCCGGGCCCGACCATTTATTTTACTTACTTAGGTCCCATTAGGCACCTTTACAAATATTGCACCCTCGGGCGCGGCGGCGCTTTGAGCCCAAGGCAATAATAATGTGATATATCCTGACCATGGGCGTAGCTATAGTTGGCACAAAAATAGAGGGACCATGGATATTAAAAACACAGTAATGTAACAGCTAAGCTAGAAATTTATTTTTAATTTATTTAATGTGCAGCCGGAGCCATATAGTATAACACTTCAGTTAAGTCCCATTAAGAAACTTTATAATTATAAAACCCTCGCGGCTCTTCGAGCCGAAGGCAATAATGTGATATCTCCCAAGCTGGCACAAGAGGATCATCGGTAATAATTTAAAACAGTGAAAATACGCATCCTTTGAACGAAAGACTTTGTACCCAGATAGAAGAAAGACTCATATTTCTTAAACCTGAACCATAACTATACTTACTGAGGTCCCGTTGGACACCTTTACAAGTATTGCACCCTTGCAGCGCGGAGGCCCTTTTAGCCCAAGGCAATAATGTGATATATCCCGACCGTGGACGTAGCTATAGCAGACACATGAAAAGAGGGACCTTGGGTAATAAAACTAATATGTTTGTAACACCAGTATGTAACAAAAGATATATGCGACAAATCCTTGCATACTTTACATACGCCCATACCTCCATGGTAAATTTACCTGCAAAATCCATCAATTCGAAGGCAACCCGATAGGCCGATCCATCTGTATTGACGGTAAATATCCAGTTACGTACAATGCGCGTTTTTATGGCGCTGTAAAAAGTATCGCCGTTATGAAACAGCCATGTTTTTTGCCGTAAAAAAATAACAACCGGCGTTGTTACTTTTTATAGTGATACATGTCGTTATGTAAAAAAATTATCGTACCCTATTCATAAATGTGACATGACAGAAAAATATGATGAAGCTATATTGATAAACTTAATGGTGTCGATAATTATTAAGCCCGTTTCATTGTGGTTTTTTGTTCGTGAGCTAGCAAACAGACCTTCTTTGAACATGATCATTCGTCATGCTCAAATTGCATTGCAAAGACTAACTTTATTCTCAGCACATAGAACCAATAAAACGTACAAAATACATAGAAACCGCCTCAAACTACCGATTTCATCTAAATAATTTGAAAGAAAACAAAGATATCATTAAAAAATTTCATCTGCCAAGCGCTAGATAATCTTAATATTTTTTCAACTAGTGCTTACATATTAAAACGCATTTTTGTCAAAATGCCCACTTTTGGCGAAACCTTTAGTATAGCTTGACGTTCACCCTTTAAAGTATTTCATAAAATAGTTTTTGTCTAGGGCCTCGAGGAACATTTTCACTTATTTTTACTAACACCTTTATTATCACGAGGCTTGGTTTATAATTATTACCCTGCATAATTAATGTAATAAAGAGGTTTGCTTCGTTAAGAGCGATCATTTTGCGTGGTGCCTAAAATGATAGAGACATATAGTATATGGAGTGCGGCTTCTATGTTTTTTGTTTACTGCATAGGAAACCTGAACGAAAGGAAGAATAGATTGGAAGCGACATGTTCATTCCGACTCCAAGCTATGACGCCTACTAAAGTATTGTAAATTATAATAATAAACTTTATTTGCCAACACATTACATTTGTTTGTAGGTATAAACAGTAAATACAGGCCTTAGGATAAGTCGAAGCCAACCCATTTGGGAGTCAAATCAAGTCAAACAAATCAATTGTTGCCGTTAATTGAAATCTATGGACCAGCCCCCGTAGCATGGCACGCGCGACAACGTTTATCGATTATCACCATCTTGTTTTCGGCAATATAAAAGAACGAGATGAAGATAGTTTATCGCGCGATATAAACGGCGTCGCGGGCGCCATGCTACAGGTGCAGAACTCTATAATTACACTGAAAAACGGATCTTTGAAGTTTGCTACCAATAATGGTATTTTTTAAATGAAGTTTCAAGTGAGCTTTCGCACTTCACCGAACTTTTGATGCGAAAGCGGAGTGCCCTAAACCTGTAAGGCGAACATCACCAAAGGGCGCCCAGGAGGGACGGACCTCGGCTTTGAGCGTACCTGTGTGCGCAAGACCTGGAGAGGCAGCAAACTCTTATATGCCTGATGAGCCGCGATTTGCAAGCATTTCCTGAATGGAGAAACAATGGCAAAGCCTTTAGAGAGCAAAAAACAACTCTCATGTTTTTCCGTATGGGCCGGAAGTACATAGTGGATATAAAAGTCCATAAAAAAGCAATGATCGAAATTCGAATGGTAGCCAAGAACTGGTAAAAGAAACGTCGGGTGCCCTTCTATGAGATGGATTAACAATATAGTCTAATCAGACAGACAGCAGCAGGCCCAGGACTGAGATGGATGGTAGAAAATATGCTGAGGTGATAATGGGCTTTGGTGCTAAAATGATTACTATTGAATCCAAGCTTACGTTAGCAAATAGATCAAATCTCTTTGATAATCTGATCCATTTTAAAAGATAAAATAATTGAAAAGGGGCGGCAAAATGTTTTGTTTGTACGTTTTATATACTTCACCTTTAATTTTTGAAAATTTACCTTTCTAATGGTAAAAGCAGCCAGACAAATTTAAATACAACTTTCTTTATAAACAAAATACGGAACACCTTTTTCCTCTAACTAATAGTTAGCTCTACCTAGCTAGACCTAGCCGACCCTACCTATGAACCTATCTACAAAGTAATAACCTAGCGAACGAGGAATGACTAAGCATTCCACTAATCTCCATCGAGCATGCAAGATAGCTTAATACCACATGACATTGACAAATTCCACGCCATAAATACGGCTCGGGACCACGAACGAAGCCACTTTGTATGGCTAACCTTCCTATAGCTGAAGCTAGAGTACTAGTACCGCCATCTAGCAGCAGTCGATGTTACTATTTGGTGCGGTATGCTGACGGAGAAAAGAAATGAACGGTGTAGGTAGCGTTATGGATGTTGTCAGCTTACACCGATAGGTGGTTTTAATTCAAATATTCAAAATACAAAAAAGTCTATTTACAATCTAAATACCTACCTTAGTCTTATAATGTATTTAAGGCTTACTTCCAATCTCAAAAGCTAATCATGAAAATAAGAGACAGATCATAATAATAAATATTTGGGTCAACGAGCAACGAAATCTGAGACGGAGAAGGGAACATCACCACATACACCGCACCACCTATTTCCTATTTCTGTTTACAGTTTACACCTCTACCGTGTTATACCTACCTACGTTATGTAGAGCCCGAAAAACTGCTGGCTTTATGTATATTAGGGCATAGAACACGCGTCAATTGAGTTTGAATTTGTGGCAGGATGCCGAAGACCGTGCGAAGTAGAGAAGTAAAGCGGACCCCGGGTCCCGAACTGTTCCAGCTACTCCTACACTAGTCTTCGAAGAACAATTTTTCCATACAAAAATTGTTCGAAGACGAGTGTCACGCGTTGAAAAATAGTACCCCTGATGAGACAGAGAATAGAAATTTAAACTCCAATATTTGTCTGTGGTCTGTATTTACCTACCTAAAGAAAACATATATTAAACGACCGTCTGCCTTATGTTTTCTATATAGCATCTTAAAATTCTTGTTTGTGAATGAGGTATTTAAATTATTTCTGTTCGGTGTTCGGTATAAATAGTTACGAATTTATCATATGGAAGAGTTTGAATTTCGAACAGGGTAAAATTCTGAATAATTGCATGTATCTCTAGTATCGGTGCCTGCGTGAGGTTGCGTCGCTTTTGCATCCATTTATGTATCGTTTAGTAGAATAAGTTTTGATTACCGATTGCGTCTTTAGTTACTATCATCAGGAAGCCAATATACTGCAACATTGTTAGGTATGAAGAAATTATTAAACCCACAAACAGTATATTATGTAGACAACACTACCTTCTCTGATTACAGTAATCCAAGTCGTGCAAAAACGGTCAGACTGATTCCCACGATAGCACTTTGAACAGCTGGTAGCACTTGGCCATTTTTATAACTTCCTGCCATTACCAGGGGTAATCTTTTACCCAACATCTACTTAACAAAGACATTTACTGTAGGTATTAGAAAGACAGAGAAAATTTGGTTGGTGTGTAGGATATTTAAGGGACTTCGACCATAGGCGATGCGGCTAGCAACCAATTCTCTCATTCACTATTTGAGTCTGTTTTCTACTTCTACCTACGCCCAGTGACATGCTAAACGTGGCTTTGGGTCTTTTTGATCTTGGTCTGTGTCTACCTTGTAAGAGATATGACGTGATAAAATTTATATTCATATATGTAAGATATCTTACAAAGGGTACCGTTGTAAAAATTAAGCATAACGGTGGCTAAAATTTTTTTTTTTATTGTGTCTGTTGCCGCTTTTCTTGGAATTTCACCAGCACCCCTTCACAGCTGTTTGAATGTCACGAACTTTGGCAAAGCTCAGAGCTTTTTGAGGCACGTGGCGGAAGCACGTTTCCGAGAAATCCAATAACTGTTCATTCCGAATTCACCATGAACCGAAATGTAACGAAAAATTAAATGAATCGGCCAAGCAATTAACCCTACCTTTTCCCTTTTTTATTTCTTACTTATGTTTTTACTAAGTTTTTTTTTTAGTAATTGTAAGTGGTCAACCAATACAAAAATATCAGTCAAATGATATATATCATATGCATGCAACTACTGTAAAGCTTGCTAATTTTTTTACACACAGGTATATTTACGATGTTGGCCTTCAACGGCAAATATATAGAAGGTAGTAAATTAAGATACAAGAGTCGCATGTGGGGATCCAACTTGAGACCTTTAAGTTATGAGTCAACTGTTGAACTGAATTAATGAAATTTATTTTGCGAGTATTTTACTGACATAGATAAACCACTACTCGTTACCTTTTTACGAGTAACAATAATAAAACGTTACCATATGATCATATAAGAGGCCTTCACAGGGCCTTAATTCTAAAAGACGTGGTATCGTTCGGATGATATAACCAATTTCGTCGAAGAAATAAATAACATATATTCCTAGAACCATAAACGGGTTTAAGGGCCTTCATAGACAACCTTAAGTTACCTTGGTGTGGTACTCGACACGATTTAAATAAATATCGAAGGAAAATATAGATTTCGTAACGTTGCATCAACGCGAGACTTCGTCTTCGTGCCTTGGCATTTGTCGAATAAGTACTAGTTAAACACTAGTGACCATTAGTTGTGCAGTGTCATTATAGCATGATATCAAGCATAATGTTAATTCGAAACTAATATAATAAATGAGTTTGGATATTTGTTTGTTTGTTACTTCTTCACGCTTTATCTACTGAACCAATCTTCTTGAAATTTTGCATACACATACAGGTACCTTTCCGGGAAGTCTTCTTCCCGGAAAAAAGTACTGTTGCCGTGCACAGCAAATTTATATGGCAAAATTATACGCAAGAAAAGCTGCGGGTAAAAGCTATTTCGAACATAAAAGCAGAATGGGCTCCCTATTAGTGAAACTAAGTTGCGTGAGAGACGTTTACAAAATACCTACATAGTTAGGAGCTGTAGGTGTACCTTCACTTCTTCTTCCTAAGAGACGTAAATAGCTAGTTTAGGTTCTACTCAAAGGGTAACAACGGAACCCTACTTCACGAGCCTTACATGTCCGTCTGTCTGTCCATATGTCACCAGGCTGTATCTAATGAACCATGATGCAAAATAATGAAAAGTAACTAACAGTAATAATAGCAAAGTACAGCTTTAGACTGATGAAATATTTATTGCCAATCTAAATGAATACCTTTATGTTTATTTTCTTTATTCTAGAGATTCATCGTCAATTATTTCAATGAAAATATTATTACAGACGTGTTGGCCTCAAAATAAAACAAATAAACGACAGCAGTCATTTCCGAACGCTTTATTTTACTTGCAAATGTTTACACAACGGAAGTCGCTAGCACTCAAACAAAACACCATTATACTACAATTATTTTGTTGTGTATCATTAACAAATCAGACACCTTTCAATGAATGAAAACAACATGGAAAAACAATTAAACTTAAACAACATCTACAATCCTGAAATGATTACTCAGTAAATTAAGTAAGCATCATAGTCATACCAACAGTATGCATCATCTAACTAGACTGTTTGATCGATTCACTAATATTATATTTTTCTATGTTACGGAAAGGCATAATTAGTTGAACATAAAGGTAGAAGAAGGAATCAGAACAGTGATGGGTAATAAGCGACCTGGGACCGAAAAGTAGGTCGCACAGATGTTTTTTTTTTCTTTCCTATCTTAATTCTCCTTTTTCTCAATTAGAATATTGTATAGGAGGACAATAGTAACCATATTTCTAAAAACATGCCGTCCATTATAAGTCTGTATTAATTCATCATTTGGTGTATCAATTCATCTTTCGCCAAATCTTAATAGCGACCCTGCCATATTTGGGTGTGGTTCGACCGGTGCGTATAAAGTGGTCACTATCCGATCAAGGGATTTATCTAAAATGGGGTCCGACAATAAAAACATGTTGGGGTCTATGGGATACGGGTGCTCCTGAAAATACAAAAATTGAAACCAGTGGTTGATATTCGCTGAAATCAATATCCAATCACAATAGCCAGTATAAAATACACGTCCATTGCTTAAGGATTATCATTTGCCGCATATTCCATGTCAGCTCGCAGAATATAAATGTTCTGCAGTCGTTAATTGAAAAGTATCAAATTGTTAGGTCGCCGAGGTCGGTTCTGTGGTAGTCGGTCCCAAGTCGAGATATAGCAGCTATGGGTTGTCATCATTGACGGCGTCCTCCGGCGTGTCGCAGTTAGCCATTGGAGTTGGTTCTCCCACGATTGCCGGAATCACCTGACAAAATAATACGGTTAACTTGAAACATTATGATTATTCGTTGAAACATTAATGATATCCTAGCTACGACTGCGTTACAAAACTATTCAGCATCACAAAAGATAAAATAAGCATGGAAACGGTACTCTATCTGCAGGTATAATCTGAATCTTGTCGAAAACCGATATTTTATGGATTGGCCTGGATCTTAGATGTTTATATTTAGAAGTATAAATTTTAAAATGTAGTATCTTGGATTCTAGACAATAAAATGTGCGACGTAGGCTACTTAAATTACACTAACGGATATAGCAGTAGGGTAATGTTGTTTATGTTTATTTATTTAAACACTTCTTGGTTACCAAGCGGTTATTGCCTCTAGGCTTGCTTAACATTTGGACTCTTCTACAAGACTAAAAAAAATATTTTAACTACTACAGAAATTGAGCCTATGAGAGTTATTTCTCCAAACTATTCGATCGCAATGCTTATGATTGTATACTTAGTATATTATCTGACGATCTAAAATCTAGCCTATGTCATCAATTTTGCACGTCCTTCCCATGTTTACACGACACTCGGCAGCCATTCGTGAGTCACGGCATGACGCCGAATGCAAATCCAATAGCGTCAGGAAATGATATTTCAACGGCAAATAAATTAATTAGCACATACCCGTTAAAGCATTTGGCGCTTGTTTTTGTTAATTAAACATATTCTGAATTCTGACACCGCATTGTTTTATTATAAATCATGAGTTGGAATTTAGTAAACGTGAAAAAATGCTCTCTGGGCTTTGTTATTATATTCAATTCCTTGTTTTGCGCTGAATGTTATAATAACTATCAAAGACAAATATTTACAACATCTAATTTCTCCAATTCCCAACGCAAATCTAGTACTCTTCCAGCAATTTATGCCGTCACTTAGGTACTTGTTGTGCTTTGTTTATGCTCCACATCAGCACCTCCCACGCTAATAATATCTGGGAAGGGATTTTAGTATTGGAAGTCAAATCCTATAGATGACTTGGTAGTAACAGACAACAGTACAATCAAGATAACGCGGCATATCATACGGTTCGGGGTGGCCAGCATCAGTGAGAAATTCTCAACCACTTACTATCCAAGGGTGATAATTAATCTTCGCCACGTTTGGGATCGATAACCTTAAATCAAAGTTAGTATGTGTTCGTTAAACGCGGGCAGCCGGGGCTCATATCGGACATGGCTATCAGTGGCATCGTTCCCAGGGTTTAAAGATTTTTAATTTCTGCTCACCTGTTGTCCAAGTGTGATGAGAATCTGCGCCACCTTCTTGATCGCCTCAATGTCCTGGGGGGTTGGGATGGGCAGCCTTGGGTCCTGGATGGCCTGCACGTGCTGGGAGTGAGCTGCCAGGCGGGAGCTGAGCTCGGAAGCTGCAGCCAGCGGCAGCCGGGATTCGGGGTGCGGCTGCAAGGGAGACCAGTCAGTCAGGCGGTGTAGGGCGCGCATGGCCATGGTCGTGGTCTTTGGAAGAGAAACGTAAAAATGAAGGGTACCCTATATAGATCCATTAAGTATATTGTATTTTTAAATCACTACTTAGTATAAAACGTAGTCGCTTCCCGCTGTCTCTATGTACGCTTAGATCATAAAACTACGCAACAAATTTTGATGCGTTTTTATAGATGTAGTGAATCAAGAGGAAGGTTTATATAAACAATACAGCCAGGGAGGGCAGATAGTTGGTAAGAAAATAGTACATTATGGTACTAGTGTGTAACATTGGTGATTACCGCCGAGGCGTCTTAAGAGAGCCAAGGACGGTAATCATCAATACACACGTGTATCATACGATGTTTTTCAACACACTTGTGAATAAAATAACAATAAAAACTCATTTTATTTAGTAGATAAAAAGTTTATTTAAAGAAACAATTAGTAAATGTGCAGTTAGTAAAATTATAATTAACTGTTTTTGATGGCATAGCGGTCTCATCAGATAGATTATTTATTGAAATACTTTCATGTTCTATTGTAATTTGAGATGGCTCATTATTCGTGTAGGTAGGTGAAATCCAATCATTGGATGTACTTGGTGTTTCGTCAGTAGGAAGCGCCTCAGAATCAAGTTTAATTCTTTTTGTTATTTTTGAACAAATTTCCTTCTTGTTTTGTATGGAATCTTCTACGTATGATTCTGCTACATTGCTAGATCGCCACCCACCATGACGCTTCAAAGTCATTATATCAGCTCCTGAATTAGCCAGCAATGTAGCTGAAGTTCTTCTGAAACTATGTCCAGTGTAGCTCTCAGCATCTGCTAAACCTAAAAACTTTGCGATTTCTTTAGGCATAGAACCAAATTTGTTTATACCTATAGGCTGACAGGTACATTTACCATTCTGGTAATTTAGAAAGAAACGGTCAGTTTTTACTTTTGGTGACCGCAAACTTTCATACTTCTTAACAATTTCATAGAATGGACCGTGTATGGTGAATGACCTCGGTATTTTATTTTTCGTGATAGGTATCTTCACTAAAAGCATCTGTCCATGGTTTTCTATGTTTTTTACGGTTATATTTGTTAATTCTTGTATCCTACAGGCACCAGTTACACCAAATATTAAAGCAACCTGAAAAAAAAAGAAACAATAATTATTAAGTTCAACATACAACACAGGCTGAAGACGCGTAGATATTTAAAATTAATTCAACTAACCTTAGTAGCCAGATATTGGTTATCTGGAGCATCTTTTATAAATTTTTCTATATCGTCAGAAGATAAAACCTTTGATTTCTTGCTTCTAAATTCATCGGATAGTCTCTTTAGATAAGCTGACAAATTAGAGTATGTTTTTAAGTCCACTCCATTCTTTGTTCGGACTGTACTTTTTAACATTGAGTATAAACACCACAAAGAGCTAGGTTTGTACTTAGAAGTTATTCTTTAAAGTACGCCATGAACACATTTTCTGAAAAAGACTGCGTATTCTTGCTGTTTTGCCATTTTATGAAATTTTGGTACGCTAATAGATATTTTTCCTTGGAGTTTTCAGGTAGTAAACTTCCCATAACGTTAAGGGCTTCACATCTTATATCGGGCGGTGTACAACATAAATAATTTTCTTCGTAACTAGTACTTGTAGACATTTTAATTAATAAATAACTATAATTTCAATAGTGAAAACGAGTTGTGAAAAATGTTTCGCTATGGCGGGAAAAATTAAACAGTTTTCCTATGCGCGCGCATTGCGATCGGCCACAGACTAAAGGGATGAGATTTTTTTTTTATTTTCCGCGCAAAGGATTTGCTCCTATTCTGCCACGTACAAAATGGGAAAATGGGGAATTTAAAGTTTTCTTTTATTACAGAGAAAACAAAAGTTATATTTGAGTGAAAGTTTTATTTATTAAACACGTACGAGTTAAAATTATCTATTTAAATAAGAAGTTGCTTGAAATGAGCAAGCAATAGGAACATTAATTTATTTGTTCTATTGAACACGATCTTTTTTTAATAAAAACTTTTTTAAGAACAAAGCAACTCAACCAATAAAATTAAAAAAAAAATCTATAACTCACTAGTGAGTTATAGCAATGAAAAAGTCACAGTTTGATTATGGGTGTCATTCTGTGCCTAATTGCAGTGACCATAGAGCCACTTTATGAGCAAGTGTGTTGAAAATATTATTATATAACTACATTCAATTAAACAAACTTCCGTTTTTGTAGGAGTTATAAAAATTATTACGATAGCGCCACAAGGGCACATTGCTTTCTTCAATATTGGTGAGGGTCCAATCCCTGCAAAAATAAGGACTTTTTGAGAATCAATGACAAGGTTATTCTTGTAAAAATTGGTATCAAAAAAGGCAGTACCTTGAAGAATATGTAACTATCACTTCTTTAAAATATCTACTAACTCTTTCTTTACTTACTTCAGGAAAATTCCCAGCTGATACTAAGAAGACATAATTTAATTTTAAAAATGATAACTCACTATAGGATCAGCCACAGCCCCCGCCAGAAGTAGCCCTAGCAGCAGCATCCAAGCCATGGGCACCGACATTGTGACAGTATGCAGCCATGTCTACTGCCTCCCACATATAACCTGGCTGTAATGGACCAATTTCTCCGCAATTTGCTGCCAAGGTGGAATCGCTTACGAGATCACCTTCTTACAAATACTCATAGATAATAGGAATAGGTAGGTAATAGGATAGGAAAAATCTCACAGACTAATGTATGGGATTTTCCTATCCTATTTATAAATCAGTGGTTTCTAAAGTCAAAGTCAGGGTCAAATATTTATCATTCCAATTGTATCATTCGAATAATTTAATAAAATTAAAAAAAAAATATGTCATAATTCTCTCCAGAGTGGTCAACCCCATTATATCTATTGATGAGCATATACAAACTGGCGTCCAAGACGAAAAACCTAGGTGATCTATGCTATGGGTTGGGGATAACATTACTAATGGCAAATTACGGGAAAATAATAGTCTACGTTTAAAGAAAGGTTTAATTAAAGTGGTGTTGTTCTTAATAGGCACTTCATTTTATATGCTGTTGATGGTCCTGAGCGAGCCGTTATATATTATTTGGGTTGGTGTCGCTAAAAACCGTTTTGGAATATTCTCTTAGTTGGATGATTGTTTTAGCAGAAAGTGATATTTGCGCGGTTGATAGCTCTACATTTGAGAATACAAGGGGACTGAACAATAATAACATGTTTCCAACAAAGCCCGCAGCGCAACAGCGCCGCGCGTTAGTTCGCAACGTTTTAACTAGATGTCACTATTCTATTTACACGAATCCTGCATCGCGCTATCATAGTTTTTTCGCATTTCATGACCTCCTCAGGGTTTCTCTCTACAGTTATCGCTTCTCGGCCTTTTGGCTAAGATCAAAGTGTAGTATCTGTTCTTTTCAGCTTAATATCTGAAAGTTCCCCCACTGGGGGACCAGTATATTAAACTGATTTTTGTATTCCGACGGGATGTTCGGGGCTCGCTCCACTCCCGTCACGGGTCGGCCCGGCATTGCAGTGCCGCCGGGATCGGCCCACATAAATTATCTAAAACGCGCTTTAAAAACTGATCACACGAGTGATGAGTCGGTAACCCTATAGTATAGTTACTATCTTACTAAGCTCATTAAACTAGTCGGTAACTCTTCATAGATACTGATTCCCTGACTGAGGTTATCTGGGGGCACGGCAGTGCCTCCGCCAAGTCGAGTAAAAAAGCGGCACGGCCGTACCATTCTTTTCTCGAAGCACTTCAGGCCATTTTCGACCCCCTATAACTTCGTTGTGGATAAAACTACAAGCCTTGTTGGATTGAATGTACCTACCTACTATACTTGAGTTCGACGAACAGGCATATAATCGACTAATAATAATCCCTATTTAAGCGGACCCTGAACGCGCATGTCTCCATACAGACGGACAAAGAGAATTGTGGCAATATTTGATAAATAATATTGTGTAAAATTGTGCATTCAATCAATTAATTTCATTATAATCTACGTACGATCCTTCCTATACAGTTTAGTTAAAATAACTATGGTTTGAGATTATAAGCCTTTCAAAATTTGTATGAAAATGTTGAGGGGCTTATAATTCTCAAACCATTGATAATTTTCAGGCACGTACGTAGTTTATTGAGATTAATTGATTGAATGCTTAATTTTACATAAAAATTATCAAATATTGCCACTTGCCCTTTGCCCTTTGTCTTTTTGTGTTTGTTTGTATGCCGGGACCTCTCCAACCCGTCTGGCCAGCGTGGAGAGTGTAGGCCAAATCCTCTGACAGCTCTGGCTATATGTATGATATATAATATATATGGCTTGGGAAGTGCAGAGAGGGTCGTGCTCCTGCAGTGGAGACTTGCAAGGACCTGATGATGATGATGATTGTATGCCGGAAATTGCAACTATTATAGCTTTGGCCGCAAGCGAAGCTGCAAAAGCTCGTCCTAACTAATTACGGAAGTAAATTTTTACTTAGCTCTGTAAGCTCTGTTCCTGAATTTTTACATATGCGTTGCCTGCCTGGGATACGGAAAAAGAAGGCTGTGTGTGTGTGATCCGTGTTTGAATGAACCATAAAGATGTTAGCATACATTAAAGTATTTATAGAAATTTGTAACCAGTTTTCTCACGTGGCGTAGTTCGGTCATTTTTAATGCAAATTAATGATAGGAAACATTTAACGATCAATTTAAGTGGACAGAATTAACATAAAGTAACATTGTGTTTAACTTTGAAGGAAATTAAGCGTTTCCTTAGACATGCTGAGAACTCCCTTGACAAATACAACAGACTTCAAAAAATTAAAAGATTAATTAGACTTATTTTCTTTAATTTAGGTAGGTATTTTATTTCCTTCGATCAAGAAGTTGATACCGTATATTCTGACACTATGCCGTGTGGCTTCCGGTAGAGTAGAATGGGACCACTCCAAGTCTTCTTGTGGATGTCGTAGAAGGCGACTAAGGAAACACAAGCTAAACAGAGGTCATAATCATCAAAGAGACCTCTCCAACCCGTCTGGCCAGCATGGAGAGTTTATGGCCAAATCCTCTGACTGTTCTGGTTAATATAAGGCCCTGCAAGCTTATTAGAGACTTATAGGAGACATAGACATTATAGGATTCTTGCAATAACCTGCCATACGACATAATGATGATGATGAGTGCAGACTAAAAAAAGTCCTAATGATGGTGAAGATGATTCAGTTACTTATGAACCGCTTTAAAAATTTTTTTTCATGGAAATGTCATACTTCCGTATGGTGCCATTTAAATTTCATATTAAATCGGCTTACATGGTTTCGTTGAAGTCAGTTTTTATCGGACAGATTATTAAATAAGTGATAGGTATTTCTAAAGTAAGCACTATCTAAACAACAGTTTTTTTTGTCCAATCATACAGACAATTTAAGCAGACACATGATAGATTCGTTTGCTATATCATCTTATATCTTGAATTAATAATACATTATGCATGATGCAATTGAGCAGTTGTGATTGGTGTAAGTTAAAATGCCTAGTCCCGTAAATACAACATTACAATCGAAGTTTCGATATCATAAGAACCGTATTATTATGTAGTATTGAAAAATATTTATCTCAGGCAAAAACCAAGCCGGGTAATATACACAGTTGATTTTAGCTAGTTTGTTGTTACAAATTTTAAAATTATGTATTAGAATATTATTACTATTTTAAAATTTTAAATGATTTTAGCTAGTACATAAAAATATATATGTAAATTGTACCGACAATATTTCAAAATTCTTAGTAAATATCAAACGAATAAAAGAGTTTCCTTTGTCAATCACATATTATGGTATTTGCTAAGAACTTGTTTTACTCAAGTTAAGGTAAGGAGTGGGCGTCGGAACTACTTCTAATATTAACTGTTTGTTTGTCTCGGAAGTATGACGGATTCGGAAGTCCGTGTGTAGGACACAACACACGAAATGGAAAATTCGTGGAAGATTTTAGTTATGGTTATAATTTATTTACATGATAATGAACTGATTCATAAAAACAAGTTATTGAGTTTTGTTAAATTTTCCACCTTTTGAAATTAACTTTTTCAACCAATTTTAATCAAACTTTATGTACTGATATCAGAGTTTTACAATAATGTATAATACTTTTCCATTATGAATTTATGTAAGATAATATTTTGTCAAATATTTAAACTTGTTTGTGGAGAAAAAAAAAAAAAAAATATTTGATTTGATTTGATTTGATTTGAGAGTAAAATAAGTGTCCTTGACAGTCTTTTAGAGTTAGATGCTTATATAATTAGACAAATTCTTAATTCAATTTCCCCATAAAAAATGAAGGTTCCATTTTTATTTCTTACTAAATATTGTATGGTGGTACAACATTTAGTGTGCGGGTTCGACTAGCAGATTTTACCTTATCCGATGATCTACCATGGATATTAGTCCCGCTCGAGGGCCACTCATTAAATTTCGAGTGAGTACGACATGTTTTCCGTCGTTGCAAGCATGGCGGTGACGGTGACCACAACCAAATTCTAGTAATTTCTTACTCGCTGCAGTCATCAATTTCAACACTAAAAATGATTTAGCTCTTTCGGTGAACTTGAGCTTTCTCACGAGACCCTTAAGGGTAACAGACCACGTATCGGACCCGTAAGTCATCATCACACGTAACTATATCAGTAGATCTACATGAGGTTCTCCGCTATCCTGTCTTATCGTCATGACGACACTCAGTTGCCTTCGATTGATTCCTCGCATCTTTTTTTAATCAATTGTTTTGTGAATCAAGTAGTTATTTTTTAAATATATTAAAGAAGAAATGAATGAAACGAAGTAAACAAATTGAACGACATGAACTAAAGGCCACGTTTAGCATGTTGGTAGGCTTGCGTAGGTGGAGAACCACGGAACAGGGAGAACGGAATCAAAATAGTGAAGGGATGCTGCCGCATCGCCTATTTATTTACATGATTCCTCACGCCCATTCCCTAGATCGGATATGTTCAAAATATGACGTTCAAAAAGACATACAATTATCCAATTTTAAATAAAAATCATTGACTTTGATTTTGACCGTACCCAAAGGGTAAAACGGGACCCTATTCACGAGACATCGATGTCCGTCCGTCTGTCACCAGGCTGTATCTCAAGAACCGTAATAGCTAGACAGTTGAAATTTTCACAGATTGTCTATTTTGCTGCCGCTATTAATTACTACAAATACTAAAAACAAAATAAAAATAATAATTAAGGGGGAAACCATACAAAAAACGTGATATTTTTGTCCTTTTTCATGGCTACCACTCACCGAGCTAGATCTCAAGAACCGTAACAGTTGAAATTTGCACAGATTATGTATTTTTCTTGTGGCTACAACAACAAACCAAAATCAAAATTCAAAATAATAATAACAATTAAGGGGGGCTCCCATACAATAGAGTAGTTGTTGGCGTTTTTTGCAGTATCTCATGAACAGTAATAGCAAGGAGGTTAAAATTTTCACGGATGTTGTACTTTTTTTTGCGCAATAATAAGAAATACTAAAAATAAAACAAAAATAATATTTAAGGGGCTTCCATACAACAAAAGTATTTTTTACCGTTTTTATCTGGTACGGACCCTTTTTTGGCGACCGGTTTTTTCTTTTCTCCCGAACTTTACACATATTTTTTTATCAATAACATGTAGATTCTCTGCAATTTTAACACTGTCCTGTCGTTACGTCACAGCTGCCTTTTGTTCCAGACAATTTGAATATTATCCTATGATCTTATGCATCACGTACTGCAATGGCCAGATTAGGCAATGCACCCGCAATTCACCCGAACTCTGGCACATAATTTTTCATCAATAACATATAGATTCTCTGTCATGTCCTATCATCACGTCACAGCTGGTTTTTGTTCCCCACTTATCTCAATATAGATTTAAAGATTCAAAACGTTTATTGAGAAAATAGACCCTTGCAGGATCTTTTTCACGTCAAATCACATTTAAAATTATCTTATTATGTATTATCCATTTACTAATTATTGTTCAAAAGCTACAGACTACAAGCATTTCGGAACCAACCACTGCAGAGAAGAAACGCCGAAAGAAACTCTTATCAACAGTATTGTATATAGTTAAGTTGCATTTCGTGCATCACGTAGTGCGATGGCCGTATTAGGCAATAGTCCTGCGCAGGCGCATGCTAAGCGTGGCAATGGCAGTGGACGAGCGGAATCGATAAGGATTGAGGATAGATAGATCATTGCTCAAATGCTATATGTGGCGAAGTACAAATACCAACTTAGGTATATTTTACGAGTAGAGAATCCTACTAATAGACGCATGTACCTAACAACGTTAAGGGGTTAGAAGCTCTATGACTACATCTCGCTAAGACTAGTTTGTCAATAGAGCTAAACTAGATCCCGATTTAGCTTTTCGACTTCACTTTGCCTTTTAGGGTTGCGTACCTAAGCGATAAAACCGGCCAAGTGCGTGTCGGGCCACGCGCAGTGTAGGGTTCCGTAGTTGCGAATGATAACTTTGAGTTCACACTGTTTACACTCGCACCTCCCAGTTTAACGACCAAAAACATCTAACAATGAAGCTTGTATGAAATTTTACATTTTCTAGTACATTTTATAAGTTGGTTGCCTATAACTTTTTAGTTTGCACTTAGTACCTAGCTCTGATGGTTTTCCTTTCAACTTCAGTATATATACTACTGCTGTAATTTTTTTCACGTATATAACCGTTTAGCAGATAGATGGGGGGGACACGTACCTCTAACAAAATTTTGCACTTTAAAACCAAATATTTCGGAAACGGATCCCTAAATCGAAAAATGGTGTTCTCAACCTCACAATATTTTTCAAAGACCTTTTTAACGATACCCCACACGATGGGTAAATAGAGAAAAAAAAAAATACTCCTCCACTTTACTTGTATGGGAGCTACCCAAAAAAAAAATTTTTTTCAAGATTTTATTCTACGACTTTTTTGCCATGATTAATATACACACTCATACCAAATTACAGCTTTCTAGTACTTATAGTCTCTGAGTAAAACCGCGGACGGACAGACAGACAGATAGACAGACAGACATGGCGAAACTATAAGGGTTCCTAGTTTACTACGGAACCCTAAAAACGGGACCGTATGCCCTATTCACGACATTACACTGTCCGTCGGTCTGTCTGTCACCATTATTGAACCGTGATAGCTAGACAAATCAAAATTTTCACTTTTAACATATATTGTACAGTCCGTTTAACAAGAACGTGACCGGCATAATATTAAGTTTTAAGAGTGCAAAGTAAACAATATCACTTGGCCAGTGAGAGCACTCCTTTACCTAGAATGCTCCATCAAATAAACGTCAGTTTGCCAATCAGCTTCGCACTGAGAGCACGTGGAGAGCACGCTTCTCGCAATGAGTGCCGGATACGCGTCCCGCTATGAGGCGGTCTTTCTTTGTACGCATCCCAAAGGACCTAAAATGTCACGCAATCAGGGCGCCAAATACATGAAAAAGTCTAAGACGTTCGTGACGAAGTGGGTAAAGAGATATTTAGAAACTAAAAGTTTTGACGACCTACCAGAACGTGGCAAAACAAAAAAGACGTCGACCGCGGAGGATAAACGCATTGTTCAACTGTTTGCCAAAAATCCACGATTATCATTAGGATCTGGCTAAGAAAAATTGAAGAGAAGGAGTCTTATCTATCTTTAGACACCATCAAAAGACGTTTATTAGAAAGTGGCATTAAATACCGAAGCACAATGAAGAACGAAAAAACTGGAAAGGAGCGGTTTCTTTCTGGAAAGAAGAAAATGGCATCTGTATGGTGCCGGACTTGGTGTTAGGCTCAACACCATACATGAAGAGATGTTGCTGCTTGCTGGGTTGAAGGTGGTGGTGTGGAGACACAAGATCACGTAACGGAGATAGTAGTTTATTGCTCTTGCTGGTTACATGGTGATGGCTTGGTGTGACGGATCCTTTCTCGATGGCAGTATCCACGATAGTCTCTCAGAGAGCCATCAATAGTATCTCGTAGAACCATCAATAGTATCTCGGAGAATGTTAAATAATCAAGTTATTTATATTATAAAACGAGCTGACACGCGCCCTACATGATGAAGGCCGCGTGTCGCTAAATGTGCGAGGTAAGCTCGTACATGCTCCCAACTCCGGGAGATGATATCTTCAATGTCTTATCTTCAATGTCTCGCTAAACTTTGCACCAAGAAGCCTCGCCACGGTGCACCTAGAAGCAACTAGGCTCGGTAACGCAGAGCCTAGACGACACAACTGAGCTAAACTGAGCTGAATTAAGCTAAACTGAGCGAATCTGAGCAAAACTGAGCGAAACTGAGCAAAACTGAACGAATCTGAGCGAAACTGAGCTAGAAGAAGTAAACTTATTACTTGGAGCTCGCTGCAAGAGAGCAGTGGAGTCTTCGTCCTACTGGACACAGCGTATATATTTATTACTTGGAGCTCGCTGCAAGGACGCAGTGGAGTCTTCGTCCTACTGGACACAGCGTATATATTTATTACTTGGAGCTCGCTGCAAGAGCGCAGTGGAGTCTTCGTCCTACTGGACACAGCGTATATATTTATTACTTGGAGCTCGCTGCAAGGACGCAGCGGGGTCTACGTCCAACTGGACACAGCTTTATTTTTATATTTGGAGCTCGCTGCAAGAAGGCAGTGGAGTCTTCGTCCAACTGGACACAGCTTATATCAATATATTTGGAGTTTACTGCAAGAAGGCAGTGGAATCTTCGTCCAACTGGACACAGTAATATCTATATTTTTGGAGCTCGCTGCAAGGAGTCAGCGTAGTCTTCGTCCGACTGGACACAGCTATATTTATATATTTGGAGGTCACTGCAAGAAGGCAGTGGAGTCCTTGTCAAGCAAGAAGTTGGAATGTTTGCTTTATAGCGAAAAAATAGCAGCATTGCGTAGCAATCAATGAAGTTCGCCCCGATGATAGGGCCGATTCTTCGTCATCTAGCGAGACATGAGCATGAGCATATCTAATACAGTATCTTATCCAAACGACGACGATGAATTCCGACATATAATATCAAGGGACCATTATGTATGGTGCCGGACTTGGTGTTAGGCCCAACACCATACATGAAGAGATGTTGCTGCTTGCTGGGTTGAAGGTGGTTTTGTGGAGATACAAGATCACGTCACGGAGATAGTAGTTTATTGCTCTTGCTGGTTACATGGTGATGGCTTGGTGTGACGGATCCTTTCTCGATGGCAGTATCCACGATAGTCTCTCAGAGAGCCATCAATAGTATCTCGGAGAACCATCAATAGTATCTCAATTAGAATGTGAAATAATCAAGTTATTTATATTATAAAACGAGCTGACACGCGCCCTACATGATGAAGGCCGCGAGTCGCTAAATGTGCGAGGTAAGCTCGTACATGCTCCCAACTCCGGGAGATGAAAGCTCAATCGAGAAAGGATCACCACTACAAGATAAAGTTACAAAGTTACATAAGAAACGAAGAATAAAATTGAATGAATATAAAAGAAGATAATGTGTATGTAAAAAGGTAAATGTTTCTTCGTCTGCTAGGGAACTCTTGTAGGGCTCTGGCTATTGCCCATTGATTGCTGCTGCGCTTTCTCTTGACTCGATTCACATGATATCCGCTGCTGTCTTCTTCTTCACGATGTATGTAGTGGGATGAAGTGTGACTAGGTAAGATGCTGACCGATCTTCAAGTTTAGTTTTTAATACGTAGCTTATTAAACATATGATTAAGGCGCAATTAAAATATTGTATTTATTTTGCTTGACCTACATTATACGTAGGTAAGCATTCGCTGCGGCGCCTGATGGTATGTGCTAGCTTGCAGTTTGTTGTAGCACAATGACAAAGTGCAATGTAGATATCGATGAACTGTCGAGGTCGCATCAAAACAGGTGTTTGTTTGCTTTAGATTTGCTATTTTTTAAATTATACTAGGTTTTGCCCGCGACTTCGTCGCGTGGAGTTTGTTATTTAATTATGTAAATATCTCTTTTTGAGTTTAGATATCGATTCAAGTTGTTTTTAGTACTCATTCTGAGTTACCTTTTTGATTTGATGATTTCATGAGTTTTCATTTTAAATGTTTTCCGAGTTCCTTCTTCAGAATTTCAGGGTGTACTCCTTCTGAGTATGTATCTTGTTCGATATTTTGTACTGAAGCCTTGATATTATATGTCGGAATTCATCGTCGTAGTTTGGTTAAGATCCTGTTGTAGTTATGCTCATGCTCATGTCTCGCTAGATGACGAAAAATCGGCCCTATCGTCGGGGCGAACTTCATTGATTGCTAAGCAATGCTGCTGTTTATTCGCTATAAAGCATAGATTCCACTTTCTTGCTTGACAAGGACTCCACTGCCTTCTTGCAGTGACCTCCTAATATATAAATATAGCTGTGTCCAGTCGGACGAAGACCACGCTGACTCCTTGCAGCGAGCTCCAAAAATATAGATATTGCTGTGTCCAGTTGGACGAAGATTCCACTGCCTTCTTGCAGTAAACTCCAAATATATAGATATAAGCTGTG
This sequence comes from Rhodophaea formosa, assembly GCA_963082605.1. Lineage (NCBI taxonomy): Eukaryota > Metazoa > Arthropoda > Insecta > Lepidoptera > Pyralidae > Rhodophaea > Rhodophaea formosa. The sequence continues at coordinate 533,947 of OY720221.1, forward strand.
TCCAGTTGGACGAAGACTCCACTGCCTTCTTGCAGCGACTCCAAATATAAAAATAAAGCTGTGTCCAGTTGGACGTAGACCCCGCTGCGTCCTTGCAGCGAGCTCCAAGTAATAAATATGTACGCTGTGTCCAGTAGGACGAAGACTCCACTGCTCTCTTGCAGCGAGCTCCCAGTAATTAATATATACGCTGTGTCCAGTAGGACGAAGACTCCACTGCTCTCTTGCAGCGAGCTCCCAGTAATTAATATATACGCTGTGTCCAGTAGGACGAAGACTCCACTGCGTCCTTGCAGCGAGCTCCAAGTAATAAATATATACGCTGTGTCCAGTAGGACGAATACTCCACTGCGTCCTTGCACCGATCTCCAAGTAATAAATATATACGCTGTGTCCAGTAGGACGAAGACTCCACTGCTCTCTTGCAGCGAGCTCCAAGTAATAAGTTTACTTCTTCTAGCTCAGTTTCGCTCAGATTCGCTCAGTTTAGCTTAATTCAGCTCAGTTTAGCTCAGTTGTGCAGTCTAGGCTCTGCGTTACCGAGCATAGTTGCTTCTGGGTGCACCGCGGTGAAGCTGCTCGGTGCAAAGTCTAGCGAGACGTTGAGGATATGCCCCCACTGGTGAGGGAACATCAATGCTTGTTGTCATCATTATCTTCTTTCAATCTTGATTTACGACGTGTTGGTTAATAGTTCTTGCTCTTGACTTGAATTCCGACTTATTAGAATATATAATTGATCTTGATAGCTTCAGTTGTAGTTGTTGTATGGCTTCCTGTACATCCAGTAGATCGCTGATCTGCTCAGTGTGTCCGCATCCTTACGATATATGCGCCTTCTCAATTCGACTGGTGAGACCCGCTTGTGGGCGGCCAGTGAAACGATTCGCTATCGCAAAAAGGACATGCGGACAGTATCACAGATCCTGTGCAGGATCTGATCCGGCTCGAAGGACCATTATGTATGGTGCCGGACTTGGTGTTAGGCCCAACACCATACATGAAGAGATGTTGCTGCTTGCTGGGTTGAAGGTGGTGGTGTGGAGATACAAGATCACGTCACGGAGATAGTAGTTTATTGCTCTTGCTGGTTACATGGTGATGGCTTGGTGTGACGGATCCTTTCTCGATGGCAGTATCCACGATAGTCTCTCAGAGAGCCATCAATAGTATCTCGGAGAACCATCAATAGTATCTCAATTAGAATGTGAAATAATCAAGTTATTTATATTATAAAACGAGCTGACACGCGCCCTACATGATGAAGGCCGCGAGTCGCTAAATGTGCGAGGTAAGCTCGTACAGCATCAATGTTTTAGATTGGCCCTCACAGTCACCCGATGGGAATCCGATTGAAAATGTTTGGTCGTGGATGAAGCTTAAACTACGGAGAAAAAATGCAGTGACTGTTACTGACCTAAGTCGTGAATTAAGGTCCCATTGGTCTTTGCCGCGCAATTACGGTGAAAATCTGGACAAAAGTATGCCACGACGATGCCAGGCGATAATGGACAATGGCTGAGATTGGACGCCTTATTAATTATAAAGCATCCAAGTGTATATTATGAACCCTCAATAAAAGAAAAAATTGTTACCAACTCTTATTATTTCATAAAATTATGCCGGTTACGCTCTTATCGTACATAGTGTATTACTGTTGCCGCTCTAGAAACATCATATTAAATTTTATTTTGTCATACAACAAATGTGATTTTTTCGCTCTTTTTGGCAACAGGGATACGCTTGAAATATGCACAGAATATTAATTTGTATGTAAATAAATAAAATAAATATCACTAGAAAATATAAAAGGATTCTAACCACTACTAATACGCCGTACGTCTAAATCCTTAGAAACATTTACAAGTTTGAGGGGAATAAAGAAACACACATACATACTTAATATGAACTCGGAAAACTTTACACTCTGTTTTCGGCAGTCGTGTGAAATGAAGTCTTTGTTTTATGCTACCACGTTGATGTGCTACAAATGATTTGGCACAATGAACTTGTACATACAAAGACAATACAATGTTACGCCGTATGTTGTACTCATTACGTCTTAGAGCCGATAAATAAGGTAATAAAGCCTGAGGTCCAAGGGTCCATGCGTGTGTCCTGCTAAGTAATGCGTAAAGTATGGAGGTTTCAGAAGGATATATGTGTGACGAGTTGAAAGATTACTTCTACCTATTTTTTTAATTTTTTTTCTAACCATTATGTGTATTTGCTATATATGCCAAGCCAATCAAAATTAACAACTTTTCCTATTGGAACAGGAATAAAAATGGTCATTATTATACAAAAGGGCTAGGCTGGCTGACTATAATATAAATCGGCGGCCGAATTTCGGCTTTAAAATAATAATTGAGTTAGTATTCTAGTGTGTCGCCACAAGCTCAATCTGTGTTTTATTAAAACATAATTTATTTTTATATCATGATAAGCTCTTTATTGTTTTGACATAGTTTTATGTCGTGGTTGGATCTACTTTTGGGATTTTCTTGTGTTATTCCAATAGCCATTACATAGCTCATGATATCCCAAAAAAATCTAGTCAATCATGCCAATGTAAGGCACGTTGCTTAATGCACATTTTATGATATGTCAATTCTACACTCTCCTTGTTTTGTATGAGCAGCGTTAGTGGCATACATATAGCAATAGTTAAGTTTAGTTAACTCATACAAAGTCGGGGTATAAAGGTATTATGTCCAGGGCCAGCCAGTGATGCTAGCACACGTAATGTGATTGGTGACAAATATATACGGATAATAAAATTATATAGTAATAATACAGACATATCACACAGATTGAGCTAGCCCCAAAGTAAGTTATTCTTAAGTAAGACTTGTGTTACGGGATACTAACTCTACGATACTCTATTTTATAACAAATACATTAATAGATAAACATCCAAGACCCAGGTCAATCGAAAAAGATCATTTTTCGTCTTGACCTGACCGGAAATCGAACCCGGGACCATCCGTGTCACAAGCCGGGGCGTGATGACCGCTGCGCCACGGCGCTCTATTTAGATTATTTAAGTACCTAGACATTAAATTTTCATAAAATATTCCACATTTTCGGCTAAATATGTTGTTTATAAAGGTTTCTTTAGGGTCACCAAGCACTGGATACCTCATGTTGTAGGAGTCCATTCTTTACCAGTGATACATTTGAAGGGCCATGAGATGGCTGTAAAATGTTCAGCTCACTTCTTGAGGCCGGATTTACGGCGTCATTAAGAGGGTATACTAGCAGTGCGTTTTCCATACAAATGTAATTCTCTATTTTCTCGCTGAAAACTGCTTCTAGAGGCACAATTCTTTTTACATACAATCTATTACTAAAATAGGTATGTCCCTATGTTTTATTTTTTTCTAAAAACCTGATTAAAAGAAAAAAAATTGTACAAATAACAGTTTTTTTTGGAAAAAATAAAAAATAGGCGCATTCCTATTTTAGTACTAGAGTTTATGAAAAAAGAATTGTGGCTCTAGAATCAGTTTTCAGCGAGAAAATAGAGAAATACATTTGTATGGAAACCATATTGAAAAAATACTGCTAGTATACGCTCTTAATGATGATTTACTTAAGGGGAAGCATGAATTTTCGGGGTCCGCTTGAAATATGTAAATCCATTTGAAAGAAAACGGAATGTATTTTAAAAACTACTTTTTTTTTTCGTATGTGTAAGTGGCCAACACTGGTGTCAGATTTTTCAAGCTGCCTTAAGGCATCTGACATAGCTTAACGACTGCCATCAACGATGACAGCCGGGACCAACGGCTTAACGTGCCTTCCGAAGCACGGAGGAGCTCGAGATATTTGTATGCCACTTGCGGTCACCCATCCAAGTAGAGACTGCACCAGGGGTTGCTTAACATACGTAAGCGCTCATAGAGCTCACAGCCACTGGACCATCGGGCTCCTCAAAAACTACTGTTTACCGTTTAAATTTAAAAGTTGTAGCTTTTATTAGCATTTTTGACAAAAACAGCCAAGCAAAGCATTATGTTCAAACTTTTAAACTGCAAATTGAGGTTCATAAAATAGTTTGAAGGGATTGGAAGGTAGGGCTTCGCAGATCAAAATTTTAAATGACAAGTAGTATTTTAATTTCCTGTGTAACGATTTATTTCAAATGGCAGCACCGGACCTCTTCTAAAATTCATGTATCCCTTATAATGCAGTACTGCAACTAAACCTTTAGAGAGAGGGTCAAGGACCGCAGGATGTATCACGTCTACTTTTATCCTTTATATTTATACAGTCGTTACAATAACCCCATTGAGTAGAACATTTTCATTGTTTTAATTGTTCTTGTCAATCATATTTATTGTCATTGGAGTAAAAGAATTCCTTGCCGTTAGTCTCTACTCTTGCTCGTGCCCATCTTGATCTTGAAGGAATCTAATTGAACGTATTAATATGTTACTCATAGCTATAGTTTGTTTTAAGAGAAAAGTGTGTATAATAGCTGTACAAAATTGCCTGTTTGCTTTGTCCCAAGAAGGTTCTGAGCCTCCTAGCACAAGCATACTTTTGGTTAAAAGTAGGTTCCGATTTGCCATCCAATGGTTATCTTAAATCTTTTGATGCATATCAAAACTACTAGGCAACTTTTTGTAATACGAATTTCGTCCTTGGCAAATCCCAAAAAATCCTAGGAGTATCCCTTCTCTCTCGTCATCCTTGGATAAGGGACTATTAGCATGAAGTGGAGAAGAGGAGCCGAAAAACAGACACTCACACGTGCATGAATATTTTTTGAAAGTTGTATCTGGATTGATAGATCCGTCGAACGAATCTCTAACACGTGTAATTTACAGATTCCTTGAGTGGTGACTCAGACCGTCAATATGAACAACTTTTCTTATTGGACCAATGCTGGGGACTTACAATTTTTTTTTTTACATTCTCATACTTTTTGCCAAACAATTTTTCCCAACGTTGGTATCTTAGAAAGTGGTTCATATTGACGGTCTGAGTATACCCAAAAATGATTCCACGAAAATCGATCTTAAATTAAATTAGTTTTGCGTGTTTGAAATTCGTTTGATGGATCTGTAGTACCATACTCGACTTGAGAATAGTGACATGATACACATCTGATGTCAATAGATACTAGTTATACAAGACCCAGGCCAATATGTAAAAGATCGTTTTCCATCATGACCTGGCCGGACATCGAACCCAGGCACCTCGTATCATACACCCACGAAGGCTGTCAAATGGTAAGCATGAAACAGATTTATTTTTCTTCTTATGGGCCCTCCCTAAACAGCAGATCATCGACCTAAGGCGTGGTATACAACGTACTGCCAAATGAAAGGCATTGTTATACGGAGGACGCCGCGGGCGACATGCAAGGCGAAATAACCAATTTAGCTGAGGCTTCACGATTCCTTGGCTTGGACCAACGGTACTTTACCTGTCAGGTGTCTTAAGAATGACTAAAGTGATAGCGCTATCAAAGACATTATAATACTAACGTAATCGACTACTGACCTAATACAAAATATTGGACCAAATCAAAGTAGGCGAATGTATGGCGCTGCAGAGTTGCTTTCCACTCGATACTAGATGGCGGTATAATCTGCATTAGCCCAAACTTACTAAAACTAGGGTGTAATTTTACAATATTATGCTAAAAATATTGTTCTTATTTTTTAATAACATATATTGTGAACTAATGTCTGTGAGAACAAATCTTATGATTAAGGGCTTGGGACCACATGGCGCTATGGAATGACATCAAATAGGAACATTAGTTTAATAAATATATATTTTACCTAAAATCACTGTGATGCAAAGCACAAGTATTGGGAAGGGTCCAAGAGAATAAAACGACTAAAAGTGCATGAAATAACTGTATGAGAGTCAAGCCGGTCCGTCTGAATGCGATCGGTGGCGGGTAGTAGAGAGGGCGAACCCAAAAGACAATGTGTAGTGGCTGAACACTTTTGTATAGGAATGTCACGTTAAGCCGTTGGTCCCGGCTACCATCTGGTAGTCGTTATAGGAACCAGATAGAGGCTGAAAGGCGGTTCCGAAGAACTCTGACACCAGGGTGTGCATGTTCGACTGACCGTGTCACCTTTCCTGAATTTCCTGCATTGGTCTCATAGAAATTTTGTTTCGTCGGGCTGAGTCGCCCCTAGGCTGCGACACAGTTGTCTGGACACATTGTATAATCATGCATGCTGATAACTATAAAAATCAAATGACAAAAATGGAGCATTTATATAATTATAAATGCATTATAATACATACTAAATAGAGTAGAACCACTATTATTTGAGGTCATGTAGTTGTATGCTCTGCTGCCCTTCGTGTTACACACGACATTGATGGTGAACAAAACAAATTCACATGACAGTATCGATTAATGTATCCTACATTATTATATGTTTTTTCCGTTGTTAGAATTTATTGCATTGCAAGCCACGGTTACAAGATGTTACAATTAACTGAGACATGTGACTGCTAGGGCGCAAACAAATGAGGGGCAACAAGATGCCAATTAACGATAAACAATTCGGAATTTTCAGGATTTGTTGTTTTAGGAAATTGTCTTTGTAGAAAATTCGCAATTTGCCATTTTCGGAAAATTTGCATTTTGTCATTTTCGGAAAATCCGCAGGTAATATAGCATAGCAGCATATTCGGAATGTGTCGTTTCTGAAATTATCATTTTCGGAAAATAATTATTATGCTATAGTCGTTTTGGGATGTCGTCGTTTTAGGAAGTTGTCATTCTAGGAATATCTGTTGTTTCAATTCAATTTATAAAGTAATTAACAATCACAGCATTTTACCTAAACCTATTATTTGATAAGTACATGATAACTGCTTAGAATTATTATATTTCTGACTGTGGGAATTTAAATTAACAAAAAAAAAACAATGTTGGGCGGAAACGCGGTGGCATTGGTGTTTTCCACACGCGACGCTAATTCAAAGCAAACTGACGATTTATTGTTTGTTTGGGTGTTAATTTGCGTAAAGATGTCATTTACACTTCCACTTTGCAGGAGCAACGTTATCCCTTATACAGCTGATTTTGAACCTTTATATTAAAATCAAAAAATGAAACCAGACTTTCCATAGAAATTTGATCAGCTGATCGGCGACTTTGTACCTATAGGAGGTAACATTTTTTACGTTTTATTCCTTATTTTTCTTACAATTCTGATTCTACTAACGATTCTGATCCCGAGATTACGATATAGTTCATAGGTTCAAAATTAGCCGGTATTGCTTCTGCAAAGTTATCTAGGTTATTGAGCTTTGTTTTAATTTCGAATGCCTTTATCTCTAACTAACAGTCCTCCCCAGCAGCGCCCAGGTATATATTTTAGATAAGTATAAACCTTATTTAGTTACTCTACCTATTAAAAAACCGAATCAAAATCCGTTGCGTAGGTTTAAAGATCTTAAAGGTAAAGGGATAGTCAGGGGGAAGCGACTTTGTTTTATACTATATAGTGATAGTGACGGGGTAGACAGAGTAAAGACGGAAAGGTCACGTTTGGAATTATTGTAAGCACTTAGGTGGATAAAAGAAACAGACAACTAAAAATATAGACAATATCAGGAAGCATTCCTAAAAGGTCATACAAAATGATGCATGCACTTTAAAGTGCCTATCCTTGACGTCACATCAAAACTGACCATTTTGTTAATACCACGACTCTTTGTTATACTAAACCGGCTTTGATAAATCGCCGCTAATGAGTCAGAATCGCAGAACACCAAAAATACACGAACGGACAAAACGCAAGTCATCAAATCATCAATGACAGAGACCTTTGGCCGTCGACACTTTAGGCCGGCTGCATGATTGCTACTATTGTTTGAGTAGAACATAACGTTGTATAGGATATGTCATGTTAGTCTTGGTACAAGTTATATTAATTCGTCCTTCTTATCTACATTCTAATGACAAATCAAATTTTCATTAATCGTTTGGAAAATTATAATAGATCCAGCTTTATTGAAAATTAGTTGAAAATAATATATGTAATCAAATAAAAAAAACAAAACATATCAATATGAACAGGTTTTATTTTAACATACTATAAATTGAAATCCATGCAACAACAGCATTTTTGCAAGATGCTGCTCTTCTATGTAATTGATTGCATTGAGCACTGCGCTTTTAATTAATAAATTATTTCCTGTTATTGTTGTATGTAACAATTTTAGTGAAGAGTTTTCTGGTTTTGTTTGAACAGTCATTTTAGAAACCAAGACTGCGTCAAAACAAGTTACAACAACAAATTAAGGATATCGAAGAGAATTACTATTTTACTCTAACGTTGCGATACGGTTAGTCTGTTATTTTTGAGGGCCTGTACCGTTTACGACACGACTAATCTTGTAATTTTGAGGGCCCTTTCCGTAAATGTGCAGTCAGCCTTTGGTTAGTTTATAGGTACGGCGTTGAACTCGCTAACTATTTATAAAACTGAGATTGCTCATGAAAAGAGAAGTGAAGGCCGGTGCAGGGTCGGGAGCCGGGGCGCGTCTAGCTAACCACAACATTTATCGAAGTAGGTATCTAGATAAATACTTTAATGTTTTGGTGTATAACGTTGATTGTCAGTACTTCAATTTGTCCATTATTTTCTTGTGTACAAATTGACAGTTTTCAGTAAAATGCACTCGTTGAGCTGCGTTAGGAATGAAGAGATTTATTTTATCCTCCCCACGTAAGCTACTACTCAAACGTCGTTTTTCTGTGAGAGTGTGGTACTTCCCCGGACGAGCCAGCCCATTGCTACTAGCAAAAGAATTTCGTCGGTAACGTGGCTCTACCACAACTAAAAAGGGACTTATAGGATCATTCGTTTATCTGTTTGTCTGACTGTCAAGATCGTTTTCTCAGCAACGGGTGGACGTAATCACACCGAAATTAATATCACATAGGTAAGTACTTGTATTTCGGTCTGCGGTCTTTTACATCTGTGAAAAAGTTAAGCTTTTAAGATAAATTTGCGAATTTACTATAAAACGTAAATAATCCCGTTTAATGAAAACAAAAATTTGGCATGAAGTGTGTCTAATAGCACAAATTAATGTACGAGTACAAATTAAGGAAAAAATATAACCGTAAATTTATAATGACAGGCATGGCGAAATTATAAGAGTTCCTATTTACTATCGAACCCTAAAATGTTTGTTGTGGGGTACCGTAAGTATGCGAGTCCGACTCGCACAAAGCCGGTGTTCTTTAATGTTTTAAAAAGTTTTTTATTTTTCACCCATAAAAAAGGACAGGCACATGCCAAGGAATCCACATGACTCGGCACTGAAAGTTGTAAAGATTGCTGCTCCAGAAGATATAGTGTCTTCCACTCTGCATGTAAATTAATTTACAAACTGGCCGAAAGGTGTTATGAAATAATTGATTTCGCGGGACGCTATCCAATACCCCGATGACGCGTACGTTACCACGTCGCGTCGCAGTAAGATGAAGTGAAGTGTTTCTGCAAACTTCTTTGTTGATAAGATTCCTTATTTACTTGGGTGCCAAAACGGGTCGTAATCACAAATCGTGCTTCGGACTCAAAGGTGGCAATTTAGCTTGCTTTGTCAAAGATGCCACCGGAATGACTGCTACCGCCGTCAGCTGACAACCACAAAAATGCTAAGCGCTCTATCAAGGGTATTCTACAAATCTCATTGTTTATATTACCGTTGCGTAAGCGATGGGAGGTATATGCGATGCGCGCGCGCGACGTGCCGGTCGGCTCATCGGGCCTTCTCTGGGCCCTAGCGATCGTAGCCCTGGTAGGGCCTGCGGCGGCTGAAACCCTGGGCCCTTTGACTGCAGGCCTGCCTCCGCTCCTGGCGAGCAATTTTGAGGAGCTCATCAAAACCGCTGCAGAGAGTTGTGTGTATTACCGTTTTTCGTTTTAAGTATTTTTTTTGTGTGTGGTTTTTTCGTGTTAGTGTTACGGTGATGTGATAACGGACGCTTCCGATTCCGGTGTGTAACGGACAGTGTATGTGTGTCGAGTCATTGAACGGCTCCCGTCTTCTTTTTCTATTTTCTTAAATATTTCTTAATAGCAATTTTTCCGCGACTTCACCCACGTAAATAATGGCCTTTGTCACCTGCAGATAAATTAACTTTTATCAGGTGAAAGAATTTTAAAGATCGGTCCAGCAGTTACGGAACTTATGATGCAAACAAAAAAACAAAACGTGGATTATTAGGAGTCATTGAACGTTTATTGGCTTTTTCTATTTTTGTAAATATTACTTAGTGAATTCTTCGGAAAATAAGAAGCAGCAAGTCTTTATTGTATAGTCTTAATGATCGTGAGTGCGGATGAAACGTTCGTGGTCGCGGGTTCGATTTCATAATTCGTAAACAAAAGACGGATGATTCAAATTTTTGCGACACATCTTGCGGTGTAATTGTTTATTTTAACTTCTTAATTACACATGCTATATTGTTTTATGATACTTCCATTACTGTATGAAGACATTGTTATTAAAATTCTGACGAACATTTGAACCAATTCGGCAACAGGATAACAAATAAATCTTAGATTGTTTAAAAATACTTTAGAATAGCAAATTTCTAGCGTAAATAATATTTTCTAAACGAAGTAAATTATCATAATAGATGAACTCTCATTTTTTAACTAGATCCGATCAAGACTACATTACGAGATAAATAATACAAGGTACTGGATACAAATAATGCCTACTTAATTTCAAACCACTTTATATCATTATTGCTTGAAAAAAGCAATATTTTCAGATCAGTTTGTAATGCTTCCTGTAGATTTAAACATGCTTATAAATAAAATACATGAGTTCATGCGTCATAATTTTTACTACAAATTAAACAAAAATCACGTACAAGGTAGTCTAATAAGGCCCGTATTTGTATGTATGTATTTAAACTAAAAGCTTTCATCGTTGTTTACTTAAGTTACATATTATTATTTATGTATGAACAACATTTTCAGCAAAATCGGGTTCTGTTAATGGAATAGGCTTTATTGCGCGTTACACATAGGCCTTATTAACCGCATTTTATTTTTCCTTTTTCACATAAATATATAATTTTTATATATGAGTAGGTAAAGAAGTGGTGTCAGCTTTTCATTATCATTTTGTATGTTCTTTTTATTAACCAAGACGTTTACACTGTTGCAAGTCCATTATTTTTCAGGCAGGCTTTATTACATTTCAGGCCTTATTTGTATCCAGTACCTTATATGTAACTATTATTATAGATATCCTAGACCTACTCTTGTGATTAGTTAAGTCTGAGCCCTAACGAGGTACATTGTTCTACGAAAATACTTTCTATAATTGTTTAATGTAAAATTACCTTATATCCGCAACTTTGTCCGTGCAATTTATAGCTTAAACTATTCTAATGTTGCAGTGCAGCTATAACATTATTCAGATCCATCCACCAGATTTTGCGTAACAAACATTTAATCAAACTTTCCCTTGTCAACGTAAAGTCTAGTCGTAGAGATCACATACATACTACATATAATCACGTCTTTTTCCATGTCGGGTAGACAAAGCCTAATTTAATAAGACCTAAATGCCACCTCATGATATGCGTGTTTGTGGAACACAGAATCAAGATAATGATGGGTTGCTAGCTGCATCGCCTAATAATTGATACCTCAATTTTCACCCATTCCATCGATCGGCTTTTACGATATGCGCGGAAAGAGAAGCAGCTTGACTTTCTATAGTTTTTTTTTTGCTCAGACTGGATTTCACGTTTACGAGTCAGGGATTAAAATGCTCTGCCGGTTTCTAATGAAAGGAGTTTCGCAATAAGTTTACACAGAAAAACAAAGATGTCAGTACGTGCCATACCGTCGAATGTAAGTATATCCGCAAAATCACGCGCCGTCAGCTGTGTGTGTGTGCAGTAGCTACCAAAGATAGACAGATAAACGTTTATTTTTCAAAAACTGCATCATATACAACAAAAAATCGGTCAAGTGCGAGTCGGACTCGCGCACAAAGTTTTCCTTTCCATTATCTATACAACATTGGACTATAAGCAAAAGCGGTAAAAAAATCATATTTGTTGAATGGGAGCCCCCTTTTATATTTATTTGTGTTACTTAAATTATTATTTGAGTATATAATATTTATTTTTAAGTGAATAAACAACTAAATATTATGTCAATACTACATGAGTCTACCAGACACCGTTATTAATATCAAGCAAAAAACGGCAAAAAAATCACGTCTGTTGTTTTTAGTATTTGTTGTCATAGCAGCAACAGAAATACATCATCTGTGATCAACTGCAAAGCTATTACGGTTTATGATATACAGCCTGGTAACAGACAGACAGACAGACGGATATCGAAGTCTCGTGAATAGGGTCCCGTTTTTACCCTTTAGGGACGGAACCCTAAAAACGTCGGGACAAAGACAAATAATACTCGCAGTGCGGACGTTCTTCCGCTGCCGCAGTCAGATCTAGTCATTTGCGAGATTATCTGTGTTTATAACTATAGCGTAATGAATGTACGAATGTCTTTCATTGTTTTATGCCAGAAGTTATTAAGTAATGTCCTAGAGAGATAACAGAAATTTTAGAAAATCTTACCCGTTTAGTTGGTTTGTCGAGCTCCGTGGCGCAGCGGTCAACACGCTAGCCTGCGACACGTGGGTCCCGGGTTCGATCCCCGGTCAGGTCACTATGGAAAAAGATCTTTTTCATATTGACCTGGTTCTTGGATGTTTATCTATATAAGTATATATTATAAAATATAGTATCGTTGAGTTAGTATCCTGCGACACAAGTTCACAACTTACTGTGGGGCTAGCTCAATTTGTGTGATATGTCCCTATATATTTATTTATTATATTTATATTTATTATTTATTAGTGCAACTGACGCTGTAAAGTTCATTGAACTATCACTATCACTACATATTATGAAACAAAGTCCTACGCCGCGTCTCGCCTTTGTTCGCAAAAACTACTGTACGGATTTGCATGCGGTTTTCACCAATAGATAAAGTGGTTTATGACGAAGGCTTATAGGCAGAACATATGCTCGAGCGCAGCCGGCATTTAACGGTTTAACGTGCCTTCCGAATTACGGAGGAGCTCGCGATATATTTATGGCACTTGTGGTCACCCATCCAAGCATAAAAACTAATAAAGCCCATTCCACTGGGTCATTAGCACAGAGTAAGTAATTTCCATGTAGCTCGCGAGAGCGCGAGCGACGAGACATTACTTGATCTTGGCCATTAGGCTCTTCATTTGACTAAATACTCTCTAAACACCGTCATGCCTTAATTTCAATGATAAAAAATCTGGCTAATTTTTCAATGCTTGTGTGGGACGCGTCCTGTCAATTTATGCCCCAAATCTGTGTCCGCGACCTACTATGGGTTGGACACAATTTTTTTCTATGTTTTTAGGTTTATGGAGTCTATCTAGGTTTTTTAGTAGTAGTAGTAGTAGTTTAGTAACTAGTAGCTATGAGGAGCCCTTAGATTACTAAGGGCTCCTCATAGCTACTAGGTAGTTACTTACTACCTTAGTAATGTTAGCCCGGACACACTGCCGCTCTCGCCGACATACGTCGCCAAATTCGGTAGAGCGTTATTACCTCACTGCCCTGACGATTGCAATGACAATGAACCTGAAATCATTGTTTTGCGACTCCTTTGTAACCATGGACCTAGGAATAATAATTTTAACTTAAAAAGTGAAGGTAAAGTTGCCATTTTATTATCATTATTACCTAAAATCAAAGGAGAACAAGACTGTACCTTAAAATGTCATATTCCTATTTCTGTAGCTTAGTTTGTAAATAAACGCCTTCAAATTACTAAAAATATTTCCTTTTACAGTACTTACTACTATATTCATTGTATCACTTGCAAGAACAAAAATATAAACAAATTAATAAAGTCATTAATCGGAAGTTCCGCTCTTGCCAACATCAATTAGCATAATGCCGGGCTATCACGAACTTAGTGGGTCTCGTTTATATTTTTCTCAAATCTGTTGCTGCTATATATATCATTATAGATTTTTTATAGTGAAATAGGTGCATAAAAAAATGTGGTAGAGTGTGATCTACATCAGTGCAATTTCTGATTTTTTTTTATTCGTATCTGTATATCCTATGCTAGGTCAGACGTCAACGATTGATATGATAAATAAAACAACCGAATTTAGATCCATATTTGTAACAAGCCCTGCTAGATTATTTTGATAACAATTTAGGTATTGATCCCTGTTTAAAACGTTAGCGTATACTTAAACTATTTACAAAAGTTTCGTTCGTCCAGTTATTTTGCAACACTAAGAAACAAACTAACCATCGAAAATGTTGAAAAAACTCTGTAAAAACTGAATAGCCTACACACATACACAGAACAGCTATAGCTGCTCGTATTAGAACTAAGCGCTAAGTACTAACGCCGTGGGAGCTCAGCGTAAAGCCGTCGTTACCCAACCATGGTAATGATCTTGCGCTTGACCCGCTTGTCGTCACTTATACTGGTAAATATTGAAAATCACCGCCATCACTTACGACACGTGGTTATGTATTAAGACGTGTTGCGGTTCCAATGCCCATAACGATTATGTAAAACCGATAATTTAAGGCAATCGTTTTGAATATTTGAACTTGAGCAACTGTTGATACAAACGGTAATAATTTATGTTATCTATTTATACTAATATTATAAAAAGAAAAGAATTGATTGTTTGTTTGTTTGCATTGAATAGGCTCCGAAACTACTGGACATCGCTAGAAAGCCTACTATCAAATTAAAAAAAAACCACATGCAATTCGCCTGTTTTAGGCCTACGGCGATCGCATACAGACACGCATACATATAAGTAAAATTTGTAAACATAGTTTCTTTTTGACCTCAGGGATAAAAAACGAATTAATAACAAGACTTTTAGGATCTACTAAGAAAAATCTGTGGACATTATCCACGCACGATATAATTGCCAAATTACAATTAAACTATTTCAAAATCTCAGACTGTTTTTCAACCTAATTTCTTAATTGTTTCAGGCGAGATCCTGCCATTAGAGGTCCTCTTCTCCAGAGAGTACACCTCCGAGTTGCCGCTCCTCGACGTGGTAGAGTTCACCAGGACCGGCCGACGTTCGTACCGCGTCGCCAACGCCCACCTGCGTCTGCGGGAGCATCCCCGCCCCACCTCGCTCATCGTCTACGTCCCTGGCTGGCTCAACTCCCCCAACGACGAAGCTGCTCAAGCCTTAGTCACAGCGCTGCTCAGAAAAAACCCAATCGTCTTAGTCATCGACACCCGCCTCGCCTTCCGACGAGGATACATCTCATCAGCCTCAAGAGTCAAAGCGTTAGCGAACTTATTATACAGCTTCGTTAAAAACGTCTACCGAGAAGGCGTCCCATTATCTGCTATTCATATCATAGGATTCAGTCTAGGAGCTCATGTTGCTGGAATTACTGGAAAACTAGTCAAGAAAGGATTAAAAGAAAAGATTGGCAGAATCACAGCACTAGACCCGGCGAGACCGTGTTTTGTCAGACTCGCGGACTATAGACTGGACAAGAACGACGCACAGTTCGTACAAGTGGTGCATTCCAGTGCTGGAATTTTAGGGTTAGAGCATCCCGTGGGGCACGCTGATGTGTACGTGAATGGTGTATTAGTAAAGCAGCCCGAGTGTCGAGATAGAAGTATAACTATTGAGTGTGACCATGCTCAGGCATGGAGGCTGTATTCAGAGTCAGTGCAGAATGACCGCTCCCTGATGGGCCGGGAATGCCGCTCGTGGAACGAACTCATGCGAGGAGACTGCCGTGGAAACGAGACGGTAGTAGGATACTCCTGTAGCGCCAGTTCCCGAGGGATGTTTCTTTATAAATCTGGAAAAGCTAGAAACAGAAGAAAGGAACCTAGACTTCACGTTTTTAACCCTTTGGATCCGTTTTCGTGGTTATAGTAAAAACAAGTAATCAGACTTTGAGATAGATATATAGCTGTAAATATTAATACATTTTAAATGGGTTTTGAATAAACCTCATTGATCCAGCCAAGTTCTGTATACCTCGAGCATATGTGATACAACTGTGATATTAGGCATACATAAATAAATGATTATAAGTTAAGGTTTACTTTCATTTAATGCATGTGTGTATACAAATACAATCGCTTTGATACTTAACCAAGCTCTGAAAACCTTGAAGATTCCACTAAGCGGCAGTATTATGAGAGCAGAAACCTCCTTGACCTTATCCATAACGCGGCAGAATCTACAGAGAATAATTAGAATTAGAAATGGTGTGGCGAGTCGTCCGCGTCTCCTGAAGTTATGCAGCCACCGCACGGTGAGCATACGTCAGCTCGGCAAATGTCAAGAAGTGCAAGTAAACCGTGGTACTTGATGATTAGAAAAAGAACTGCTGAACTTTTGGTTCCATCACTTTACCATTCCTGGAAAATTTTCCAGACTTTCGTCGCTTCAAGTGCGGTCTAGAAACATCAACATAGCCCTCGGTTTCGCTGTCAGTTGATGATCGGTAGACCTTGCCCCGCTGCTTGGTAAGTCGCCCGCGTCTCCTGAAGTGATGTACCCACCGCACGGTGAGCGTGTACACAAGCTCGGTGAACGTTATGAGGGTGCAAGTGAGCAGAAGGACCCAATGACAGGCGATGGTCGCTGCAAAAATCAATTGGAAATTGTACCCTTTCAAATAAAACAAGAATTTTAAAATCCGTTTTTGAGTCTACGAGTAATCAGATACATGTAGGTATAAAATAATTAGATGAATTGAGAACCTCCAAGCTCTTTTTGAAGTCGCTTAAAAATCCAAAGCTCAAAGCTAACCATCGATGGCAATAAAAGACCGAAGTTTCACGGTTTAGGTAATTTTATAAAAACATCTTCATGGCAAGCGAGAACTGTGGTCTTGATTATCTTTAAGAAGCCTCACGAAACAGCGTTCTAGTAACGCGCGAGCGACAGTCTCGTTCCCTTCTCTGTGAGCCACATTAAACCTCAGATCCTTAACAAATAAAGTATAGCTAGATAGACAACTTTATATATCTCATGATCAGAAAGTCCCGTGAATGGTTTCATGAGTCCAGAGACAATTGGAAAGAGAGAAACATACCTATGCCTTCATACCAGCGCAGTGAAGGTTCAACAATGTACAGCGGCTGGTGGTTCGAGTTGAAGAAGAACCGCATCACTGATGAGTTCGCCAGCCTGACTCCTTGTCTGTTCAACATTTACTGGAGATAGAACTGCTTCCGTAATGCATTTAAAAGTTATAATCTTAAAAACGTCTAGTTCGGATTGATATTTTTCTTCTACTTATCAAAGAAAATATAATACGCCGCTGACGGTTTCAATATTGTAGGTCATGAGATCGTGCTTTTAGGTTGGACTAGGTGTTTTAACAATAAAATTATTTCTTGTACTTATTCAAATGTTTGACTAGACAATTTTTATTTTCAAATAACTTTTTTTATACGTTTTTCAGCAGGGGATGTGTCAGACATTTTCATTATTAAGTAGTTGTACTTAACTTAGATTAATATTGTTTGTTTTTGTTTCATGTCTTTTTTTATCTCATACCTCTGGCCCACTTAACCCAACTGATGTCTTCTTTCAGATGCCTGGTTGAATAGAAGAGGGGGGCCTCTTCCATTCAACCAAGCATCTAAAAGAACGCCGGGGACATTGTGCACATTTTCTTTAGTTATAAATTCTCTTTGATATCATATGGTGTTTTTATATGTATGTGCAATAAAGTGTTTAAAAACAAACAAAGATGATTTACCGCAGCGACAGGCCAAAAAAGAACTTCTTTTCCTGCGAAAACGCGAAGGACGCCATAGAGACGTCGGCGCTATAGACCGAGCGC
The DNA here is from genome assembly GCA_963082605.1 of Rhodophaea formosa. Classification (NCBI taxonomy): domain Eukaryota; kingdom Metazoa; phylum Arthropoda; class Insecta; order Lepidoptera; family Pyralidae; genus Rhodophaea; species Rhodophaea formosa. The sequence goes on from OY720221.1 coordinate 551,858, forward strand.
GCACAGTCAGGCAGGCAATCACAGGCCAAGGAGTCCTGGATCTCCTGCGTGAGCCCGGGGCCTGCGTCCTCTCCCGGGTAGAGGTAGATGAACTTCTCTGGTGAAAAATTAATGAAAATACGTCAGCCGACAAGAAAGAATCCTGTAGGCATTCGCTCCCCAGGAAACGATCTCTTCAATGAGTCCAGAAACGTTTTTTTGCCGAGTAGATGAAATATAGAAGTAGGTATAATTCTTTAGTTTACAGGCATGGAATGGTGCATTTACTTATAAGAAATATGAGAAGACAAGATTGATTGCAACTTTTGGACCGTTAATCGGGTGAGCAGATGATGTCTTCTCCCAGCACCAAAGTAAAAGGCACGTGGTTGCACAATTCAGCAGTGGTGCGAAGCCTATATTCTAATAGTTGCTAAGAGTCATTGTCTCTCAAACACTTACCTTTTTGCTTATTCCGATAAGGTCGAGCAGACGCCGACTCTTTCCTCCAGCATCAGTGTAAAGGGTACTAAACTACTTGATAAGTTTTAGCATCATTTACCTTGATAGGTAACACCGTTTATTCAGCCAAGGCAGTTGGTTAGGTGAGCTGAAAACGTCTCTTTATGCGGGCATCAAGGTGAAAAATACACAGCTACAAATATTATATGTGATACTCCAGCAGACACAAGAATGACTTGGTTGGTATAGCAGCTACCAAATCATTCTTATCACTGCTTCACTTACCCTTATGTTTATTAAGACAGGGAAGTTGGTTAGGCGAGCAGATGACGTCTCCCTCCTCCGGCATGAGGGTGAAGGGCACGCAGTTGCACAGAGCAGCGATGGTTCGACGACGACACTCCAGCAAGCACCAGGCGTAACTGGTCAGCTCGGTGCGAGGACCATGGATGTTCCGAATACGACACTGGAGCTACAATCATATATTGAGCAAGATGTTTAGTATTATCCTTGCATAATATTATCCTCTCATGAGACCAGAATGTTGATACATTCAGATCTCTTGAGAAAAGAAAAAAAACCTTTTTTTTCGAAGAAATGGATGATATCTGGAGAATCATGCCTTTGTGGCATGATTGTCCAGATATCATCCATATTAGCGAATAATCAATATTGTGATTCTCTTTCCTACGTATACATTACATCCTATTATCATTAGCTTCGGTTCAGTTCAGATCATGACTATGTAATAACTTTCTTCGGATATCTTAATCCATGCTACACAGTCATTATGCATTAATCTATGCACTGACTGTGTAGTTTATAAATTGATGAGTGTGGATGAAAATGAGGCAATCTAGTAAAAGCGAGTAGTGGGATGTGACAGCCCCTATGCGGCATAGGGGCTGTCACATCCACCATCACATCCACTCGCTACATACTATAACTCCTCGTTAAGGCGGATAAGCTTTGTGCTAATTCCTTTGCTTTAAACACGCATGGATATTTATGGGCAAGGAACTAGGTAATAAATTGAACATCACACTTTTGTTGATATGTCCAGCGAACATTTCCAAGAAATAGATACCCAGCTTTCCCTGTAAGTCTTCAGATCCTTGCTAGAGCGGACTTGTCTCGAGCTGAGCGAGAAAAACATGGACGCATTTCGTTGTACCGGGTACAGGCGCGTCACTCCAGTCTCCAGCAGAGGGTATTCATCTCCATCAAATATCAGCACCTTCAGGAAAGAAATAGATCATCATCATCATCAGGTCTTTGGTTAGTCTCCACTGCAGGACCACGATCCTCTCTGTACTACCAGTCATACATTAGCCAGAGCAGTCAGAGGATTTGGCCAAATTCCGAATTCTATAGATGCTCAGTTGACGGTCACAACATTATCAGTAGTTATGGAAATGCGAATCGGAAAACACACGGTTTTTACCAGAAAATAAATAAGAGGGCAAATAAAGCCAATGTTCTGTTTTACGTTTGTTTGTTTTTCGTGTGTGTAAGTGGGCAACACTGGTGTCAGATTTTTAAGCTGCCTCAAGGCATTTGACGTCGCTTAATGACTGTCATTAATGATGACAGCCGGGATCAACGGCCTAACGTGCCTTCCGTAGCACGGGCGAACTTCAGATATTTTAATGCCATTTGTGGTCACCCATCCAAGTGGGGACTGCTCCCAGGGTTGCTTTACATGCGTAAACGCTTCCTGTACTTTACGCCCACTGGGCCATCGAGCGCCTCAACAACAACACAAAAGCAATGATTTCACCTCAACACCCAAAGCTGGACGTCGCACATACGCCGAGTCGTCATCATTCTCCGTGTACAAGACGATGAGACCTGTACTCTGACCCACTTGGGGCAGCATCCACGGTGGCCTGTTAATATCCTCCGGCCTGAAAAGATGATTTTGTCATTAAAGCTAACGGATTAGCCACCCATGGATGTCAGCAATCCTAAATGTACCATCATGAGCTGGATTAGGTAAAATTTTTTTATTTGATACACTAATTAATTAGTATACAATCTGTCTACGTTTCCAGTATATCTAAATCTTTACATCAGATATTATTTGCTTACGAAGTTCGCCGACTAAAACGTCTACTTATACACGCATTCAAGTCCAGGAGGGACACATAAAAAATGTTTTAGTTCCTTTTTTCTCATGGAGCGAGCGCAAAACGTGCGAAGCGTCTCAGTTTCAGCTAAAAATGTTTTCATGTATCCGTCTGTCACTCTGTCTAGTTGTACTGGACCCCAAAATCCCTTTTAGTAGTGCAGTACAACCAGCATTTCTCAACCGTTTCTCGCGAAATTTCGTCATCAGATTCCGTATTTCATAAAAATTATGTGAATTCAATTTTTGGCGTTTTGTCTCTCCCCTTCTCGAGAATTCAGTTGTATCTTCTCTATCATTACTCTTATTATGGACAGTATCAAAGCCATACTCAACTGGTATCGTGAGTTAAAAACACAGCAATAGCCAAGTGGAGTGATCCTCATCGCAAACAGCTCGGAGCAGTTCATCAACGAGCCTCCCCAAGCGCAGGTCGACATCAGACTAGAGCACTTCGGAGATAGCTGAATAAAAGAGCAGAGTAGATCATCATCATCATACGAGCGTATTATCATAGATACTCCAATGATTTGCGATTTCAAAGAGAAGTGTCACCCTATCAATGAAATGAAAACATTACGATTGCCTTGCCGAAAAATATATAGCCAGTGTTACTAACTATACTTAATCTGGTATTATAGAAAATTTTACTAATGTGTCAAATGGAGGCATTAAAATCACTCCCTGAAAACTTGAATTAAATAAAATCAATCAATACACATTATTACTCGACTGAGAGAGTTCTCAAAACATGAGTCACCTGATACATGAGCTCGCTGACGTTGAACCCCGGGTCCTTCCGCTGCAACATGTGCGTGAACAGCAGGTCCACTGGCGGCAGTGTCCTCGACACAAACGCTCCGAAGTGCAGAATATTCTTCTTCAGAGCGTCTGCGCCATAGGTGTCGTTGTGGGTTTTTCTGGATAATCTGAATAGCAGAAGAAAATAAAGCTATAAAACAGTGTTTCTGGAGAAACGCTCCGAAGTGCAGAATATTCTTCTTCAGAGCGTCTGCGCCATAGGTATCGTTGTGGGTTTTTCTGGATAATCTACAATGACGTAAGAAAATAATGCTGGTATTTCTGGAACAACGCTCCGTAGAGTAGAATGCCTAAAGGCATCTAACCAAGTATGAGAGTTGGGACCAAAGAAGCACGGAGGATTTCGAGATATATTTAGATATATTTATTTCTCAATAACATACTTCAATGCTGGCCTGGTTTTATGTTCCAGGCTAGTCTAAAGATGAAATTAAGGCGTTAAAACATTAATGTTAGCCGTTAACCCTTCCTGCACCAAAAAGAACAGGGCATAGCAGCACAACTTACATAATGTGACCATCCGAAGCATAAGATTACTTACAAAAACTTGATGTAGTCGTCCAAGGCAGCCTTGCTGATCACATTGTTGGAGCAGAGGGCCACGGCTGGGAAGCGCAGTTCTTTCAGCGAGTTCGAAGATTGCGCGTTCACCTTCCACATTATATGTGTATAAATAAATATATACGGACAAATCACACAAATTCAGTATCACCATGACTATTATAGGTACCTGCAGAGCCGGTCGAGAACGCATCTGCTGAACGTTGTACCACACCAGCGCTACGGCCATGCAGAACGCAATGCACACTGCTGTGAAGTTGCGGACGCTGCAACGAATCACATGCACTTTTTGTTTTTGATACCAGACAGGTATCACAGTGATATAATGATAGTAAGGACTGAATTGTACATTAAAAGATGTAATAAATAATTGAATTTAAATTGATATCTAGATATGTTACAGCCCCATTCATGAGGATCAGGGGTGCTATTTTTGAACGGGTGGCCGCTCGAAAACGAATGATATGGCATGGATATAATCATCTTGTGAATTTACCTGTTGATGATTGAACAAAGTACTCTAAAAAAGCCGCCTTTGATCACCCGGGTGATATCAACTACGAATAGGTGTTTAAATTCCGAGGTGAACAAAGTGGACCAATAGAGTGCACTTTGTTCACCCAGGTGATCAAAGTGGAATAAACCGTGAATTCATACCTTCAAAAAAGTATTAAGCCTAGTTCAATAAAAACGATAATTTCATTCAATCATTACCCATCTTATAATATTTCTACGCTCACCATTTTGACCACAATTTTTTCACGACGCTGTGTTTTTGACAAACGGCAAAAGTACATGACTGCCACACATCACTCTATCAATTCTGGCAGGCTTTTACTGACTATTTTGTAATTATCTAATCTGTTCATAACGCAAGTGTCCAGGAAGAGAATAGTGTGTGCCAGCAATATATTGGTAAGCAGTCGTATGCTACTATCTAAGAACCTTGTCACGAGTTTAAGTATGAAGAAGCCCTGAAACACCTGGCGGCTAGTGGTAGTGATATTATTGTATTTTACACCATTCCGAACCCATACTCTGACGAGAATGACGCTGCAGAACGTTAACAGGAATAGAGCTTGAATGGAGATTTCCCCATGAGTGTCCAATACTGCGGAACATAATTAATAATAGTACTAAACTGCGGCGGCCCTCTCATCAGCGTATAAATTTCCGCTGTGTGATGCCGGCTAATATCATGACATGAATTGATTATTCATATCCCAAATGATGTTTGCAAGTCATAATATAAGGTTAAATTTTAATACACAAATCACTTATCATGATTGTAACTAGTATTAGTGTTACTAATCTTAGTTTTTGTGAAAACTAGGCGTCTGTCGGCTGACGCGCTTGTAATTTAAAGAAACGTATAATTTTGGGATCAACTACTTTTGCCTACATCGAATATATTTAGGTCCTCCTGTGCCACTGAAGTTGAACTTTTATAAGACATGGACTACACTCAAATCACACTACTTGCGGTGCTACAGAATGTCAAAATTAATTCCACAAACATGACACTGCTGCTGCTTATTTGACATAGGTATTCAAAAATGTCACTGCAACGATAAAGAACTAAATTTGTCAAAATAGAGTTTTTGCCTGCCGAGACAGCTCAGGAGTAAAATAAACTTAATATTATTGTTTAGTTTGAGGCTCTGGGAAGGATATTTGTAATAGGTTTCTTTATGAATTCACAATGTTTTGTATTATGATATTCTCTTGTTAAATTAAGAAATAATATGGGAAAAAATCCTGCCTGTTCTTTTTTCCCATAAGTACCTACCTTATTTCAAAATTCTCTGGCACATAAGATAAAAGCTAATTCGTAGGTATCTAGTATTCGTAGGTAGGTAGTTGTAATAACTGGTTCTTCGGTCTAATCGTGAAAAGTTATTTATTAGATAATATAAAAGCATATGAGACAAAATGAACTAAAATGTAATGCTTACCTACTTTTATTTCTTTATTAATTTTGCACAAACCGTGTATGTGTATGAAAAGCTTTGAAACCATTATTAGATTTAACGAGGCGCGAGGTTTTAAAATTTCATTGAATTTGACCCTACCTTGCCTGTGCCTGATAGGAAGCAGCGATGAGATATAGGCATTAAGTACTTGATTTTGCGTGTACCAACACAATAATGCCTTTTCAGCACAGAGCAAGAATTGTAATACGACGAGCTACATTGTAATTCCTTGCTCTGTGCTATTCACTCTTGCCTTGAAATAGAATAGAAAACTTACTGGCTACAAGTGGTGTCGCATCGCCTGTCGTAGACCAGCGAGCCCCTGAGCGAGGCGTGCGTCCAGAACTCCCGAACGGCGTCTCCGAAGCTGCGTCTCAGCCTCGTCTCCAGGCTCCCGTCCGTCTGTTTCCGCGCCCACTCCCTCTTCGCTGAACCCCGGAACCATAGTTTGGGGTCTACGGTCCTCATTGCCTTATGTTTTATAACTTTAACATCTTGAACGTAATAGTTGTTCAGAATCTACAACGCGCAAGATATGAAATATAATATATCTCACAAAAATGTAGGAATAATGCAACTTTTTTTCCTCTTTGATTCGAAAAGTAGTGTCCTAATGAATACAGATGTTAGGGTAAACAACGTATTAAAATTATTTGAAAAAAAAATTGAAATCAGCATCAACAAAATAACAATTTTACTTGTAGGACCAATGCTGGGACTGGGAACTCTTAAAATAATCGACATTTCCATACAACCCAAATATTTTTAACAAGAGAATGAAAATACGACCGGCCCAATTGTCTACCCTAACACCTGTTTCCAAACACAAACGATTAGGATTTTGAGAAAGTTATTTTTCGGAACTAAGTACTGCACCGATTCTGTGATTTCTGTGAATAGTCATTATAATGTTTTGCTAATAATTCGAATTGAAGAATTTTATTCTCCTATTTAATAAACCTAGTTGATAAAATCGTGAGTGCACTTAAAATACTGTAGTTTCGTGACCACCTATGCAATTAGATTTCAGTCCTTGAATGTTAATTTGTTCATGATTTATCTATTTTGTGATAATTAATTCATTTACACCAACTGCGCCACATTGTTGGTAGTACCTGTGCTAGTTTCCCGTGATAATAAAATTTGAATGAGTCCATCTGTCAGATAATAAAAAAATATTGGACACGTATTCTTTCGTCAACCAAACAATCCCTATTACTACATATTACTATAAATCAAAGTCCTCTGCTGCGTCTATCTGTCTGTTCGCGATAAACTCAAAAATTACTGTACGGATTTTCATGTGGTTTTGACCAATAGATAGTGATTCATGAGGTCATAAGTGGGGGCTCGTGACGTCACAGTTTACATAAAAGTGTAGCACACTGTGACGTCACACAGAGATTTAACGGTCTCTTTATAATTTTTATGAAGAGATTATTAGAGATAAAATTAATATATTTATAAGTAAATATAAATATATTAATTTTACAATTAGCAAAATTTAAAATAAGCGTCTTTATATTTTGAGGAAACTATTCTATAAAAGCATTCTTGCAAAGACTCGAAAGCCACTTACACTTTGCGAAATTTATACAACTATTATGTCTTCGAGTCCCAAAATGTTCTTTCTATAACTCCCTCCAGCTTACTTTGATTCGAACGACTACCTCTATCTACCATTTAAGTGTATTCCACTGAAAATTAAAGTCAATAGTAAAGACCCCGTTGCAGTAACTTTAACTGCCACCCCAAACGTGCCCAGTTTTACGCACATTATGCCGGCTGATTTTGAACCTATGAACTATATTAAATTCTCGGAATCAGAATCCCTAATTGAATCCAGAATCGAAAGAAAAAAAGGTGAAAATCGAAAAATAAAATCAGACTTCCCATAGAAATTCACCCAGCTGATCGGCGACTTTGTATCGGAGGTCTAAAAAAATTTACGTTTAGTTATTTTTCTTACAATTCTGTAATATATTAAGGATTCTGATCCCGAAATTATAATATAGTTCATAGTTTCAAAATCAAATATAGTTCATAGTTTCAAAGCCACCGTTAGGCTAAAAGCTTTCGCGAATACTGCTAATAAAGCACTGATTAGGAATAAGTGATATCTTCACAGAGCTTGGTAACCAGTTATGGTTCAACGTCCAGCTCCGTGGCGCAGCGGTCAACACGCCGGCCCGTGACACGGATGGTCCCGGGTTCGATCCCCGGTCAGGTCAAGATGGAAAATGATCTTTTTCAGATTGACCTGGGTCTTGGATGTTTATCTATATTAGTTTAGTTTATAAATATAGTATCGTTGAGTTAGTATCCCATAACACAAGTCTTACTTTGGGGCTATCTCAATCTGTGTGATTTGTCCGTATATATTTATTTATTCTCCGGTTGTGGACCGACAGTTGGTTATATGACGTGATTCAGGAAAGTTAAGGATTTATTTGATAGCCCCTGAGGCGCAGTGGTTAATACGCCAGCCTGCGAAACGAGGTTCCCCTATTTGATCTCCGGCCAGGTTATGATGGGAAATGCTTTATATACTTACCAAGTATTTATTTATAAAATATAGTATCTTTGAGTTAGTATCCTGCGAGACAAGTTTACAACTTACTGGGGGCTATCTCAATTTGTGTGATTTGTCCAATATATTTATATAATTTAATCTGCTCTGCGCAAGTTATGAATGTGATGTTCTTATTCGCAATCAATCAATCATATATGTATAATGTTACGGCCTTCTTAACAGAACTAACATAAATACGTGAGAGAAACAGTTTTGTGTGATCATGGTCCATGTAACTTAGCCGATTTTTTGTGTTTCATGCTGTTAAAAAATGCAGTTCTTATCTCTCTAGTCTTGTAAAAAACAGGTGAATAAAAATACATAAATGTGTCGTGGTAACTGTTTTTATTTATAGACATCGATTGATAAAACAGGTAACTGTTTACTGATCCAAAACTTTAGTGCCATAAATCTTTGTTCTACTCTATACAATGATTTCATTTATTAAGAAAAATAGACATCGAAATAATAGACACGTATCCTTACATTTACTTAGAGTATATAAATATGCTATCCATATATTATACAGCGCTTTCATCTGATGAAAGCTTTTAAAGAAAACACCTTTGGCGCGAAGCTCGCAACACAACGTAACAATTGTCTAACTTAAAGTAAAGCGTCCTTTTGGTGTAAGCTTAAACTTAAAATAACATAACTTAACAAAAACTAGGTACTTCATCCAAAACAACATTCAAAAGAAAGCGTCGTTTGGAATTTTTTTTTTCTTCTTGTTTAAAACCTTTACAAAGAGCTTGATTTTACAAAATGATAAGATTTTTCGAGCAAATATAGATTTAAAATATTTTTAATTGATAAATTATACATTTGTTTGTACTTGCAAAGATATGATTTAATGTACTTAATAGAATTAAAACAATTTTGGATTGTCTTACGAAATAATGTGAATACATAATCTGCTTTATTAAAATTACGAATTGAATAAACTTTGGTGTGTCATCTTACAGATAAATTAGTCGACAATTATCTTACATTAAAATATAACAATAAATATTGTGATAATTTTCAAGTGGTTTATGCTTTATTTTACTTATCAACTATCGGATTCAATCCGTTTCTACAACGTATTCCTACTACAAATAATTATATCAACATTGTTGTCCGTGACAGAACAAAATTAAATTCCATTAATTCGTATTTGAGACCGTTCTTACTGCATACTTGATCCATTAAAATATATTCAAAGGTTTTCAGAATATTTTGTAAAAGGTCGAGTGCCCCCCATCATGATTAAGCCCAGGCCAGGACTCGTGCCGACTGGGGCCCATTGGTAAAACGGCGCTGATTCCCATATACTCTCTCAAACACACGTAAAGCTTTAGCTTGTGGGGAAAGCACATCCTTCATTTGACATGATTTTAGCCTATAATACGAGAGATATATCGTGGATATATCAAAAGAGCTAGGTATTCTCTGAAAAGTCTGTATAGATGTGCAACAGAGTAACAAATGATTGAGGTTCGTCTTCATATTATGCATGCAGGTTGCTGTGCGATCCCTTAAAATCTTTGGTTTTTAGAAGCGCCGTAATGTAAAAGACAATTATGACCTCGACTTATACTTACCTAACATGGCAATTTCTCTCAAATTCCTGACCCTACTCAGTAATCGTAAGCTGTGATCTTTAAGTTGTTTAATAAGTCAAAATAGGGATGATATCTAAAAGCCTTTTACAGCTTTTTTGGGATCCTGGAAAGCACTAAGGCGAACACGCACATGTTACGCTGTAAGAGCTTGGCAGACAAAAGATACGCTGCCCAGAATACCGTCACATGTGAAAAGTGCAAGTAATACAAGAGAAGAGTATGATCGGGATTCTGGCTAGCTCACAAGCCAGTTACACGAACTAGTACTTGAGCTTAGCAGACAGCTGGCGTGTCACCCAGAGCCCACCGTTTTGCGTCACAAAGGCGAGTATTACAGAGACAAAGGGTATAAACTATGATTCTCGGAATTCTGGCCAGCCCACAAGCCAGCTACACGTAGGAGTACCGCTTGAGCTGACGACAGATAGCTGACCTGTCACCCAGAACCCATGTGACAAGGGTCAGGTCACAAGGAAAAGAGGTACGAACTATGATTCTCGGGTTTCTGGCCAGCTTACAAGCCTGCTCCACATACAAGTACAGCTGGCGCGTTGCTCAAAGCCCATAGCTTTAAGTGACAAGAGCAAGTGTCGCATGTGAGGTATAGACTATAATTCTCGGGATTCTGGCCAGCTTACAAGCCAGCTACACGTAGGAGTACCGCTTGAGCTCGACAGTCAGCTGGCGCGTCGCCCAGAACCCATCGCTTTACGTGACAAGAGAACTTGTCACAAATAGTACCTAGAGGTATAATTATGATCCTGGGGTTTCTGGGCAACTACACGTAAGAGTACCGCTTGAGCTCGGCGGACAGCTGGCGCGTGGCCCAGAGCCCGTCGCGCCGCTACACGTGCACCGGCGCCTGCGCCACCCGCGCGGGAGCCGAGTGTCACAGGTACACCACGAACAGTAGCATGGACAGCAGCAGCAGTGACGCGCCCGATAAGCCTAGCCGAGTCGAGTTCGACAGGATGCTCTTCCCTGGAAAAGAGACAAGACGGTGGTTAGGATTAGGTGTTCATAATTTATTCTCGTATGTGCTCAGCAGCATAACTTTAAAAAACGGTCAGCACGTCTTGATTCCTATTGATTTCACTAGATCTATGCTACGAAATGGACTACGTAGTACGTGGAGATACTAAAAGTTGAACTTGACTTTATGTTCATTAGTCAATGTTAATGAATCGACTATCATTTTTACATGGCAGTTGTTAGGCTTATCATGACATGCAAGGAAGAAAAATCTACTGTCCTTCCGTAGAACAGACGCCTTTTGATACTCTTGCAGAGTATCAAAAGGCATAGGTTGTACTAGCAGCAACTTTCTCTTCATCCTACCACAACAGCGACCATCTGCCAAGAGTGAACATCGCTCAGCGAGTTTCCTGGCATAGCAGCAGTCCCTTAACCTTTCGTACCGCAGATGAGCCAAGGATTTGCAACGGTAAGGATCCGTGTGGTTCATATTAGGTAGCCATAAGCAGGCTCTGGTAGCACTAGATGATGACGCCTCATGCAGGAGATTTTTATTTCTGTAGTAATTGCTCAGAGTGCCACCCACATCGCTAGGTCTCTTATCATAGCAGCTGTCCCTCAGCCATTCATACTGCGCACAATCATAGGCTTGCAGCGGTGAGGGCCCATGTAGCACGTATAGGGCATCCATGTGAACAGCTTCGGCAGGACTTGCCAACTGGTTACAGTTGGCCAGCGCAGATGAGCCAAGCAGTAGCCAGCGTTTGGTTATCAAAAAAACAATTCTGACAAACACTTACATCGCTCAGCGAGTTTTCTGGAACAGCAGCAGTCCCTCAGCCTTTCATACTGCGCGCAGTCATGAGCCAAGGGCTTGCAACGGTGAGGACCCATGTAACACGTATGGGGCAGCCACGGGAAGGGCTCTGGCAGGACTTGTCGATCGCAGCAGCAGTGGTCGGCCAGGACGCGCGTCTCGCAGTACTCCAGCTCACGCCGGCTGCACGTGCCGCAGCCCAGCTGCGTCACTGGAACTGAACACGGTAGAAATCAGTCAAGGCAGGAAGATATCATCTTTAGGGGTCTTTATATCGAGAAATAGATTGCACAAGACTCAATGGTTCAAACTAATAGGCACATACAAATCGTGTGTTCATGGGTTTGTGAATTCTGTTTCAGTTGAAAATGAAGCATGAATATTTGCCCTTTGGAGTTTAAATCGATATAAAATGCTTTATTAAAATCATGCTATGACGGGCTTCCGACCCGTTTCAAAAACCTCATATAATGACTCACTTAATTGTCTTTTATGTATTAGTTCCTCCTTCGGGCAAGACTTGTTCAAGGGCATATCGTCATCTTCATCAGGTCTTTTTAAATATCCGCTGCAGGAGCACGACCTCTGTGTACTACCATAACCATAATTTGCCAGAGCAAGCAGATGATTTGACCTACTCCTCCAAACTGTCCAGGATGGAGATTGATGTTAATAAGCTTTGATTAGCTTGTATTTCCATATAATATATTGTGGTGACATATCACCTTCTACGACATCCACGGGAAGACGTGGAGTGGTCCTATTCTACTCTTCTGGAAACCACACCGCGGCATATCATTCATATGGTATATATCCATGAACAGTATTGGTAGGAGCCTTATGCCATCAATTTCTCCAAAGGGCCTATACTTGTGAATTGATATCCCCACGCAAGCCTTAAAATAAACGGGGTAACACCCGCGACCCGAAAGAAATACTTAAACATAATAAACATTTATTAATTTACCGGTATATTTGGTGCTTGCACTTTTATATGCAATACTAAAGTTGAGGATATAGGTAACCAAGGTAGAGTTGATCAATACGCGGCCAATGCACCACACATGCGTCGCTGCATGCGATATCTAATGTGAATAATATCTAATTGTATGTCCGTGTATGGTTGTCTGTTAACAGATACACTGTGCAGCGCTGACTCGGGTTAGGTTACCGCTTGTTTACGTATTGAAATGGAAGTAAGGAAAACGACATTAACTATGAGTAGTCTTTAACAGCCGTTGTGTCTCTCGCGAACGCTACTCGCGATACTTTAGTGCAAACTTAAATCCCATAGAGCAAGGAATATCACTCGTATCATATTTAATTCAATATAGCTCCAGCTACGCTGCTTGCCATAGATTTAAAAAAAATCGTCTCTGCTTGCTCTTTGTTCAAACCCAAATAACAGTGTTATACAGTTATTTCGGGTAATGTTGAAGTAAAAAATCGGCCAAGATACTGATGGATATTATGTCTCTTGTTTGCACTCTTGAACTTGATCAATGAAAGGATGTAAAGTAAAAGATGATCCCCGTACAGCATAAGTATGAAATAAGAAAATTCGAGAGGCATGAGTGCGAAAACTGGTATGACTGAAAAGCTATTGAATACAGGCTTCAAAAATTGGTAGAAGATGTACCTAAGGTCGGATCTCGCTGACATACTTAAGTTTATTTTCTTGTTATTATACATAAACCTAACAAACGTGTTTTTAAGTAAACCAGGCATCAAAAATCAATCAAAAAAAATATTTGATCGCCTCACAGGCACAAATATCATTTGATTGCAAATTACATTTCCACTTTCTAAGCAAATCTATGTCAAGCTAAACGAATACCTTTAAACAAAATGACAAAAAAGTACTTTTCAAGGTAAAGCGTGGTCAGTTTTTGTCGTAACAGCGACAAAGAGTCGTGACGTGACCAATCGAAGGCTGACGCTGATCGGATGACAAAAACTTGGGCTCAGGTGCATGGCCATTTCCAATAACCCTGGGATTGACATTGTCAACTACTGGTGTTACTGGATGTAGTAACGTTGTATTGTTTTGTTTGTTTTTCGTGTGTTTGTGGCCAACGCTAGTGTCAGATTTTTCAAACTGCCTAAAGGCATCTGACAAAGTTTAACAACTGCCATCAAGGATTACAGCCGGGAACAGCGGCTTGACGTGGCTTCCGAAGCATGGAGGGGCTTGAGATATTTGTATGCCACTTGCAGTCCAATCCAACCAAATGGGGACTGCGACCGGGGTGGCTTACCATACGAAAGCACTAACAACACGCCCACGCCCACTAGGCCATCGGGCTCTTCCATCCGGCCATCGGCTTGTAGTAATGATCACGTCCTCATAATCAAGAACAAGACATCCTCGTCCTCTTTCAAGATGAACTGCGATGCGATAGGCAACTCAAAGGAGTTATTGAGATTTACATGAAAATTCTTGCATCCAAGCGCTTTCTAATTTCACCAGAATAATTAGTATTTAATAGTTCTCAACGAATGCTCGTGAAATTTTGTAAGCAGGTTTAATTCAAAATAGGCGCTTAATAAAGGACCTTATGGCCTTTGGGGTCTATGGCGCTAAGAACAATTTTAAGTTATCTGTGATAAGGCTCACGGGGTCTATAGTTTATAGAGCCACTAGTATATAATATATAGTTCATATAATAATCGTTTAGAATTCCTCCAAAGACATAATCATTCATCCAAATAGGTACTTCTAAAATTCCCCTCTTAGGAATCATCAAGGCCTTGACCCGAAAAGAGCAAATTGATTGACTACGAATTAACCGGAAATCGAGTTCGGGAGATTAGATAACTAAGACCGACAGATAAGCAGCTGGTACCTTTTAATTTTCATAGCATCGTGCTCAACATTAATGTAATAGTAAAAGTTACACGCAAATGACATAATAATAAAAAATTTGCATATAAAATTTTGAAAGCCTCTAAGTACTTACCCATTAATTTTAGTACAAAAAGAGGTAATAAAAGTTGTTAGTAACATAGGTAGGTAGCAATTTTTATTTTGGAACGTTTTAATAACAATTAAAAAAACATAATTCCGGAGAAACTTATCCCATATATAAAAGGCAACCATATTAATGTTCGTTTCAATCGGACACTGGTTCCTATTCCCACTACCGTGAAAATTTATAGGATCTGTCAATCGTCTTCATGTCCATCTGTATAACTTTCTGTCAATAACCACCGTCTCAGGAAAGCATGAAGGTCCCTTGGAGCTGTAAAGATAAACTAAATTCCACAGAGCAAGCCTAGGAATTTCAATTACGCGAGTAGTTTGTCGTTTTTTGCTAATATTAAAAAAAGGAATAATAATATGACGTTCAAAAAGAGATACATGATATCCAAATTTGAAATTCAATCAAAAAACTCATTTTTTTGTAATTTGGGAATTAAACGCACGCATTCCCTTTGACCTATAAATTTGGCATGAAGCAAGGTCTAAAAACTGAGTAAAAAAGACACTTTGGCAGAATGTAAAGCCGGATGTTTTGCCAGGAAAATAATTGTCATGTTTCGTAAATATACTCTATACGCTATACGTTAGTAATTTTTGACAATACCGGGTACCTCCGGCAGACCTTGGCCGAGGGGCAGACGTCCCGCCCCTCGGCCTCCGCAAGCGGCGCCTAACAAAACACATGTCATTTAGGTAGGTGTCTACTTTTATTGGCTGGGGGACAGAGGTTTACGAAACGAAAAGTTGTCCAAACGAGACTGACCCCTTCCAATCACAATTATAGGTAACTTACGTACCTATCTACATTTGGTTAAATTAATCCAGTTTAGGGCAATTCTTCGGGCGAGATAGAAAAATGACATTGTTGTGATTTAGTGCAAGAAAACAAAATAATAATACCTTCAATCTCCGAAAGCATGCTGGGGAAGTTCATAATTAAGTCAAGTTTCGGCAATTCTATCGAATCCAGTGACTCTCGCCTGTCAAGCTAAGCCATGGAGGCCGTCAGACATCCGACCTATATCTGGCCTGCGTCTATATTCCCAGACAAGTAAAGTCCTGGGACATTCAAAAGTTGAATAAATGGGTATCTCTTGGATAGGCATGTAACATACTCGTCTTCATCGTCACTTACCATCAGAAGAGATGGTACGTGACGAAGCCTCTGTGGTCCAGTGGTTTAGGCGTTTGCTTTACTGACCCGGGGGTCGTGGGTTCGATTCCCACGGGAAGCATACTTTGTTAAGTTGTTTCCAGTTTGGTTAGGAAATGCAGGCATGAATCACCTGATTGTCTGATAAGAAAGATGATTCCGTGCTTCGGAAGGCACGTTAAGCCGTTGGTCCCGGCTGCCATCTGGTAGTCGTTAAAGGAACCATGTCAGAGGCCGAGAGGCGGTTCCGAAGAACCCTGACACCAAGGTGTGCAATGTGCATGGTCGACTGACCGTGTCACCTACTCGAAATGATGATGATGATCAGAAGAGATGAGAGACAAATGCCTAATTCAATAATTAATAAAAAAGAACCTATGACTATGAAGCATAGGTCATCCTACAATGGGGCGACCTCCAGCTCCTCATTGCAGCATGAGGTCTGTAGCCCCGCCCCGCGGCCTTCAGTGCCCGTGACCAGCTCACATTACACCAGCTAACTAATGCCATAGCAATACCATACTTCTCGTGACTTATTGTTATTACTACGGCATTATAATTCCGGTAGATTTACTGTCACACTATTTTAGTATTTAAATAACTGCTTTCAGCTTTTTGACTGTGGACGCTAATATATAGGGACAAATCAAGCAAATTGAGCTAGCCCCACAGTAAGTTGTGAATTTGTGTCGAGTTGACATCTCAAGGATACTATATTTTATAATAGATAAACATCCAAGACCCAGGCCAGTCTGAAAAAGATCGTTTTCCATCATGACCTGGCCGGGGATTCAACCCGAGATCTCTGTGACTGATTTACAAAATAAAGAAAAAACCATCAGCCCCTAAGCTTATAGATTCTTAGCTAAAAAGCGTACGTGACCAAAGAGCTGGAAGCTACCTAATTTTGCCATTCAATTCGGCAGTGCTGCAATCCTTTTGGGCACGATGCCCAGGGATGAGCATCTGAGTTTCCGAAGGGACTGTAGGATTTGTAAATATTATTTTAAGCTGAGTAGGAAATTTTATTTTACTTAGGTCTATTGAAAAGTATTTTTTGAGTCATAGATATTACAATCCTATTTTTTTTCTCGAAGGTAAACCACCTACGAAAAAGTATATTTCCAATTCTTATATTAACCTTTCTCGTTGCTAACAATTACATTTTCAGTGTAAATGTTATTCGTTCTTACCTTCCATAATTTAACTTAACTAACGTCATTACTTCCAGTGTTTTCGGCAGTATAAGAGCCATTAATGTACCTGATCAAATCAGGGCAGCTATAAACCCCCTCTACGTGTCAATGCCACACTGCCCCCCAGCGATTGGTACGCAACCGAGTCATGACGTCACACCACCCTTCATGACGTAAAGTGAGTGATTCATCGGCTTTTATAGTAATCCTATTGTTTGGAGTATCTTCTGGTTGTATAAAAACTAAACACAGGTGCACATTGCAGAAGTTATACTTGTCATTGAGATAATTGATATAATACATTTTTAAGAGTGAGCGTGGAAGATTTTTATGCGTATCGGAATCGCTCACGAAGTGTTCCGTACCATTATATATATTTATAAACTAAACAACATTAGAATATCGTGAAAAAACGGCAGAAAATCATGTTTGTTATATGTCAGCCCCCTCAGTTTTTTGATTTTCATTTGTCAATTTAGATTTGATTATTTATAGGAAAGGGTGGCGGGACAAGCAACACAAATTTATAATTTGTGTTGCATTCTATTAAAACCGAAAAAAGGGGCTGTCCACAGATAGTAATAAGATAATAACACTATCTTCAACACAATAATTTTAAACCAGCCACTAAGTTTTCTACTGGGTAGTCAAATAAAAATCAGTATTTTTTTCATAATTAATTTTTAACATCTCTTTTAACTCAGTTGTGTGAAGTTGTCATTTAAGTCTGTCTACGGGCACAGCAATCTAGGTATTTCTGTCTGAACGGGAATGTATGTTTGCAAAGGAAAATACCCTTTTCTATTACCAACACTAACAACAATGCTTATGTTTAATTTGTCGACCTTCGCAGTGCCAAGTGCCATCGTGTCATTAATACTACCTTCTAATTAAACCATTGTATGACACTCTACTACTACAAGTTAAAAAAAGTAGCAGATGTGACGTTTGTAGGAGTTCGTTCTGTCTCTACTCGTAGCAAGGTAAACGGGCCACGGTTAAATATTTCAAACAGAAATTAAACCTATTTACCTTTAAAGATGACGAATTATGAATTTATATAAAGTTATGCTTGAACTTTTGATATTTCAGGATAAAGTGTAGCTTAAGGTACTCGTTTATGCCTTAAAAACTACTTGAATTATTTTCTTTGTTTTGAAAGAAATATAAATGCATGAATATAGACACATTCTTAATTATAACAATAAGGAATGTCATTTAAATTGTTAAATTTGTGGCCGATAAACAGAGAATATATTATTTTTCTTAGATTGTTCGTTCGAGCTTATGACAAGCTGGCGTTCCTAAATCCTCAGTCTATATTGTTTTTAATTCCGTGGTGTGTGACTTCGTGATTGGACTCTGGCATGGCAAATGCATTTTTGTTGCAGCTCTATTATGCGACACATTCCGTGGCTTTATAGCATTATTCTTTTAATTAAAATTTAGCCCTTCCTGTACTTACAACGACACTGAAGCTGTGCTATCTCTCTGTGATTAGGCGGCGGATGCATTCTGTTGCAGCTCTGCCATTACGCGACACATTCTGCTTTATAGTATTTTTCTTTTAATTAAGTACAATCTAATCCAGCCTATACTTACAACGACACTGAAGCCTTCTGTAGCGCTCTTTATTGTGTGCTATCTCTCTGTGATTAGGCGACGGATGCATTTTGTTGCAACTATGTCATTACGCGACACATTCTGCCACTTTATAGCATTATTCTTTTAATTACAATCTAGTCCAGCCTGTACTTACAGTGACACTGAAAATTATAGGTTCGGCAGATACGCTTCAGCTGTTGAAATGAAAAAGAATCTAGTATTTCGTGGTAGGTTTCCAAAGGTATTTAATTCCGAGAAAAACGCAGAATAATTATTCAACAGTCAGAATTAATTAAAATTACCGATCGCATGTAATGTATGTTAGTAGTTTTGATCTTTTATTATTATCTTATTGGTTTGTTTCATTCAAATCTACTGTTTTTAACTTAAACAATATTTTTCACCACCAATTGATGGACCAATCAATTGAGCTGAAATTTTATGTTCATAAGTAAGGCCTATGTCCAGCAGTGCACGATTATAGGCTGATGATGATGATGAAGTAAGTCGAAGTTTCTTTGTTTTTGTTATTTCCCCCCAAGTCGTTCTTTCTAATAATAAAGAGCATAAACAATAGTTCCCCCTCCGGCCAAGACCCATTCAAGGACATATCATACATTGGTATTTCCAGGAATGGGTTCTGGCTGGAGACATACATCACATCAACTTTTCCAAGGGGCCTCTACGTGTTGGATCTATATCCCCATGCAAGCTTTCCAAAGGACCGGGGTAACACCCGTGAGTCTCAAAGAGCATAAGAGACAACTTGTAACTTAGACCATTTGCTTTCACACGAGTTTTCATTTGCATTTTAGACGAGTTGCTACTGTTGATTACTTGCGTTTGCGACCATTTGAAACTAACTATAATTTACTTTCCTAAAAACACTTATAGATCCTCAAGGAGCGTGTCCTAAATGTCCCACAACAGAGATAAGCCTCCGCGGTGGTCCCGTCTAGGCACTTGGATTGACAATCATTAAATGACTCATGAACAGCCCGTTTGAGAACACTTACGCACGTGTGTCACATTAGTAATAGAAAAATATTCTCACAGGGCTACAGTATTCATTGGAAGTAAAAAAAATAAAGCAATAATTACCTAATTACTCTGCTATTTCTCAAATATTTCATCGTGAAAATCATACTCTTTTTTTTAAACTATGGTGAAAATCTATATTGCCAAAAGTAAAATCTATTGCCGAAAGACATTTGAAAGAAAACAAAATACGTTATAAGCTTCTGGGCTTTTAATCTCAAGTGATAAGAAACCAACTTTTTGAAGAGTTTATTTTTTATGTGACCAGATACAGTCCTGCCTGCCTGATGGCACCATGAACCTTTGCCGTGAACTTAACAAGATTTTAACTAGGAATAGATTTGTTGACAAGAACTATTTTGAATCATTTTATATAATAACTCAAAAACATCCAGTGCCTTAATTAAAAGTTGTAACTTTATAAAATTTATGAGTTGAATTGTTTTTCCTGCCCCAGTTCTTCAATCCAACACGCAAGGCAATCAGAGCCAGTAATAACTAATATCATTTTAAACAAGAAGCAGAAGCGGCTAGAAAACTCCTGATATCAAGGCGTTCCCCGGACGCCGTGATTGGAACAATTAGAGAAATATTAATTAAGAAAGTCATAGCTATTAATAACCGTGCCTCATTCTCAGTGTCGCACATCTTATTGGATGCTGTAAATTGACCGCCTACTCTGTCGCTTGGCTAGTCATAATCGTCTAGCTATTGTCTTTGGCTATACTAAGTATTAAGTATGTTGTCTTTGGCTTGACTATAGTCAGTAGTCCGTTATTTCAATCTATCCAATAGTAGATTAAACGTGCTTCAAGGGCTGCTAAGCTGCCAGGTAGAAGTTAACCTATCTCACAAACACAGACGCGAATAAAAGATATTTCCTTTTACTGTTACAATAGTAATTTGTAAATTTTGTCTTAACTCTTACTTAACTCATTGATCAAAAATAATACACATCGGTACATTGGAAATCAGGAGGTAAGTTTAAAGATGAAGTATAATTCCATAGATTTACCCGTGACGTGCTTTACATACTGTGCGAGCGTCCGTGGACTTTCTTTGGCCCCACAGAGTAGGAAATGTAACTGTTGTTCGCGTGCGAGCGACTAGTGCTTTGTGTTTGGTCCTACCGGAAGACCAGCGCTGGTTGTTTCTATTTTAAAACACACAGTAAATGCTGCTAAAACAATAGGGTAAGTCACCCAAAATGGTCCCACATTTTGGGTGACTTACCCTATTTTTTTTATCTTTGTTGTCTATGTGAATTTCTGTTTTTCTTTAAAGTAACGTAAGTATATCTATATATTTTACACATTGTAAAAAGACGCTATTGCTAGCGAGGCTCCTAATTTGATAATTGTTCAGTAGAAGACGTCGCTGGCTGGGCCTCGGCCCAATTTGAGGATTGAGTTAATTACTCGCGACGGCTCAGCAATTGTCCACACAAACACTCCGTGTGCTCGTTAGATTCATTGGATTATTTCACAAGCAGATGAAAAGCCGCTTTTTAGCAGCCACATGTATGACAGATTGCAGGATAAGGTTTATCGAATAAACAAAGCAATAACCAAACCGAAGAAGGTGCAAATGTTCTTATTTTAATACAGGTTTGAGAGCAGTTTCTGATGAGAAGCCATGTTTAAGTTCTAGTTAACTGTTTATGAAATGTAGATTCTGTGCCCCAAATCAAATTAGCTCTTATTTTAGAGATTGACAACCTATATGAGTATATAAGTCAAGCCTATCAAGGCTTTCAATGAAGCACTCAAGATCGGGCTTGAAATATCCAGACTGAATCTATTTATAGACATGGTTTCATTTGCACCAGTATCAATTAGATAGTAAATAGATGTAATTGGCTACAATTTGCATTGAAGATAGAGAATTTGATGCAAATGTGTTATCACTTCCTTATAATACAGCAGTTAGTCAAGGTCAAGTTAAGTAGCTACCTTGCTTTTTTGGATAAATCAGGGCCACTTGGCACGAGCAATTTTTATACCTATAGCTGCCATTCAGAAAGGGAGGAAGCCATTGCAGAGATCTTCAGAAGCTAATTTATACTACTATTTAAACTTGATGGACCAGATCCCGTCGTAAAAACGATGCGATTCAAAGAATAATATAGTTCATTAGAAGATTCTTCACATCTACCTAAAAAATTTGGTAGAAGATTCATAAATCGCAGCAACGTCAGTTTGTTTTTTCAGTATTTTCATAGCACTTTATGCATAAAACTATATAAGTCTTTTGGACTCGAAACATAGAGGAAGAGGTCTTAGTGTCCATCGGAGAGGCAACATGTGTGTTCATTAAAGTACATTTCGTACAGTCGACTTATTTTCCTCAATCCTCAGCACACTCGTAGCCCACTAGTCCCACTCATAGCAGACGTAGCTCAGAGCAGGCTTTTTTATGGCATAGGAAGGCAAACGAGCAAGCCGGTCAACTGATGGTAAGTGATCACCGCTAGTCAACTGCAACACCAGGGGTGTGACAAGAGAATTGCCGGCCTTTAAAGGCTTTGATGAAAACTATAATAGCTTTGTAAGGTAAAGGACGTTGGTGTGAACTCACCATCTTCAATCCTCAATGCCCTGGCAGCCCGCTTGGCGTCCAGAGTAGACACATCGTGCTCAATGAAGTACTCCTCGTAGCGCACCTCGATGAGTGCTTCGTCGGTATTCCACTGGTCGGAGTCGTTGGCGCGGGTCGCGTTGATGCGGCCCGTGCCGACTGGTTTCGACGCTGCTGCGTGCTGAACCTGCCGATACAATAAAGACAATGCATGAATTAGATTTACGAGTATGATAACACCTTTAGATTTAAGATAACATAGATATTTTGTGATGATCATGGAATGTAATAGACGGCTCTCTTGCTGTTTGTCTGCTAGTGAAGTTGTTCTATAAGAAAAATTCTCACCGTGACTTCAGGCACCCTGAAGGCGATGTCCGCGGGTGCTGCCAGCAGCCACAGAGTGACTGTGACCGCCACCAGCTATCACATCTTCGCCCGCATACCCCTCTTTTGCAACAACCTTTCACTCCACGACCTAGGGAAGTTGTTCCAAAAGGAGACTCACCGTCACTTCAGGCACCCTGAAGATGATGTCCGCAGGTGCTGCCAGCGGCAGCAGGGTGACTGCCACCGCTGCCAGCCACCAAACCCTCGCCCGCGCACCCCTCCCCTTCCACCGCATCCCATCGCACCACGACGCACCCACCGCGTCGGCTGAAACAACAAACAGACTCTTTTGCTTAAAGTGGCTCTCTATTACTAAGAGATGATTTTAAACTTTCCGAATTTCTCTCTATCCATCGCCATTTGAAATAGGATTGGACTAAAATCGCCAGAGCCGAACGTTCTGGCGATTTCGGTCCATTTCTTATGTTCTTTTAATGTTTTACATTTGTTGATTACATACACATCCCCATTTACGGGCCTGGTTATATAATTATACCTATATAGTGGGAAAAGTTAAGTTTTTCTTTAGAAAATACAAGTTATATTACTGCTTACGAAGATAGACCTAGAAAAAAAACAGTTTCACAATGTCTACACACTTTATTTTAATTGTAGTTTTTTTCTCGGACTTATATATAAGGTTTGACTTATATATAAGGTTGGGGCGTATCCTAAAATAACACAAGAAATTTTCATCTCCGTAAAAGAGATCCCGTGTTTAATTGAAGTCTTAAGTCATTCTGTTTTGGAAACATAATGTGTACTTTAAAGTTAAGTCCTTCGATGAAACAATAGCAAGACTTGGCAAATCTCTTAGTCATCTAACACCTCGGTTCGCATTGCACTTGACCACTGCAATGTGACCGCGGACTCGTCCCCAGTATTGGCCCTTTGTGGCATTCCAACACGAGCGAGTGCGGTGCATCCTCCATGTCGAGTTTGTATGCGACCCGCGTTTCTATCCACCTTTCAAAGCTACTGTGTTGCTGGTTGGTGCGAAATAGTTTTTGAGACGAAAGAGTTGGATACGTTGCTTGCATCATTGGTTACTCACAAACCCTTAGCTAAGAGTCTTTCCGGCATTCTGACTTCAGTAAATGCGGTGGAGTTTACCACTTATCAAAGCTACCTTGTTACCGATTGGTGCGAAATGGTTTTTGGAGACGAAAGAGTTGGATATGTTGCTTGCATTAAATATTGTTTCACCAACAAAACCTTAGCTAACGAGTGAGTGCGGTGCATCCTCCGTGTGGAGTTTGTATGCGACCCGCGTTTCTATCCACCTATCAAAGTCACCATGTTACCAATCGGTGCCAAATAGATTCTAGAGGCAAAAGAGCTGGATATGTTGCTTGCATTATTGATTCACTCGCAAAACCTTAGTTTAGATACTTTCTGGCCACTCGCAAACCCTTAGCTTACATCCCTTCTGGCATTCCGTCACGACTGAATGCGGTGCATCTAATATGTAGTTTGTATGCAACCCACGTTTTTATCCACCTTTCAAAGCTACCTGTTACCGATTGGTGCGAAATGGATTCTAGAGGCGAAAGAGTAAGATATGTTACTTGCATTATTAGTTCGCAAAATCTTAGCTTAGATACTTTTGACATACTGACATCAGGGAATGCGATTAAATTTGTATGCAACCCACGTTTCTATCTGCCTATCAAAGCCACCATTTTACCGATTGGTGTGGAATGGATTCCAAATTTCTAAAGGCGAAAAGTTCTATAATGCTTGCATCATTGGTTCACTCAAAAACCCTTAGCGTAGATCTTTTCTGGCATTCCGTTATGATGAATGCATCTTCTAATATGCAGTTAGTATGCGGTTCGCGTCTTTACCCACCTATCTTGGGTGTCGTATTACCGATTGGCACAGCGAAATGTTTTTTCGAAAGCAATGAACGGTTATAGGAAAAGTAGCGTAATAGCAACTTTATTGAGCAAACGTGTCTGATATCCTTTGTGGTATTGTAAAAACCAGCTTAAATGTAGTTCAGTACAAATTTCATACAGCTCATCATCTTCACACTGTAACTTATCTAGCTATAAAAGGCAGCTGCAACAACTGATCTATCAACACACAGCTTGAACCACTTAACGGGTTGCGCTGAAATTTGGCACGCAGATAGTTATTAGGACGTAGGTATTTGCCAAAAAGGATTATACAAAATGACCACCCTAAGGGAGTGAAACTGAAGTCCAAGGTGAAACAAGCAAAGCTGCGGTCAAAATCTAGTATAAAATATGACGTTTAAAAAGATATATATTTTTTCAATTTCAAATCGAAATCTGACCTGACTTTGTCCTTAACCATTTATTTGGGTAGCAGTGGCCAGCAATAAGGAGAGGGAAAGGAAAAGTTTACTACTTTAAATTCTTGTTCAACCAAGACCAATTTGTTGCCCTTGGCAAAGACAAAATACTAAAGTAAAAACTTGACAACTCAACAAAAAAATTGTTCGGGATGTGATAACACTGGTAACAAATGGAAGAACTAATAAAGACAATGGTACTGAAAATACTAATTTTCTACCACTGGAACATGGAACTAAGAATCTTTCCAATGTCTTTTTCATGCACTGGAATTACGAGCCACATCAGTAGATCCAATTGATAATAAGTACTTCACTAAAATTCTCGTACGGCTTGTAATAGTAGTATGTTCTCATTTTGTCCATGTAATCCGTACAGTTTGTAGGGCCCGTCTTGCATACCAAGCACCTAAATTGGGTGTTTTAGGGCAGTGGGTCTCGAAGGGCCGGCACACGGGAGCGTGCGAACGGACGGACACACGGATTTGCATTTTAAAGCCGTTACGGTTGATGAAAGGATCACGTCTAAGGCTGATCGAGTTGGATGAGTATTTTAATTATAACAGGATTAGAAAAGAGGCTTTTGAACGTAAGATACCTTACTATATTAGTCATCGTGTCGTTTTAGGTGTACTTTCATCTTCCATCTTATATTTTAAAATATAACGAAAAAGGTGACCGAGAAGGTCAAAACGTACTTTTGTGAGCAATAAGTTTAAACTTACAAGTTACAGAAAGAAGAGAGGAATGAAAAAGCTGCACCGACGCAAACCCAGCCCTTTAATTAAATGGTGATAATTATAGTAGTCAAGATACACGTAATTTCTTCCCTATGATTTACTTCAAATTAATTTGGTACTTACTCGTATTTAATAATGACATAACCTAACATGCAGTATCAATGTCTCTTTTATTTATTTATTCATATACATATTATCAATAAAAAGAAACAAACATACAGGAGGAAACTTAAGCACTATATGCTACTTATTTCAAAATAGTTTGTATTTTATTTTCAGTAAATTATTTAACATTAACAATGTCCTCCGGATTTAGTATTCGATTGTGTTCCATCAATGATTTTTCAGCATCCTAAAATACATATACAGCAAAATAACAACTTTGAATGTCTAATCCTCGAGTAATAAAATAACCATTCTTTCATAAATCATTGTTTGCTACATTCGAGCCCGTCAAACATTTCAAGGGTGACTCAGTATTTTACAAAGAAATAGTTACCCATGAATATTGTTTATGATCGATATAAAATAAACCGGAATAATAGTATAAAAATATTTTCACGCATAGAGTGAACACAAAAATGTGCCAGTGTAGAAATGACGCCACAAACAACATTCTCTAGCACCGATCGATCTGAAATTTCAAATTCGAATGCCGTGCAGCCTTAGTTATTGATCTCATTTTTTTTTTGTCCAAGCTTATTCACACAGCCTGATTTTATGAAACCTCGGAAAATCATCTCTAATGGAATACAGAATTACAAGATTTTTTTTTTGCTTTATACGTCTTTTCTTTCGAATAAGTATTTTATTAAGAATTCTGATTCCAAGATTTCAATATAGCTCCAAGTCCAAACACGCGCTGTATAAGATCATTTTAATCGACGGGAAAAGGTAATGGCAAATTATTGCATTATTTTTTGCTGTTGATGTGATGAATATAGTAATCTTAAAATATTCAAGTCTGTTTCTATCTGCCATCAGTCATAGCCGATTACCCTCAATAGCGTGACTCCTAAATATTAGACAGCAAAGCACTACGCGGCTCTTCTTATCTATAATATCGTTGATTTATGATCCAAGCCAGAAATAGGCTGAATCGATGTCCACTCTCGCACTCGGCGTTACTCGGTTTTATAACGACGAGAGGTTACGAGGCGATAACTGGCGCTCTAGTTTAACCGCATAATGTACTGTCAAGGACGATGCGAATAGTGGGATTTTTATATCTCTTGTTTCATGCAAGGTTACTATTGCAAGAGTGTTGGAGACGTTCAGTATCAAATAAACGCGCGCCACCCGTTATTTTATTCTTCTACTCCTAAATCAGATCAAAATAAAAAAATCTAATTATGTACAGCCAAAATTACTACAAGTAGTTTACTACCGACCAAAGTTATGGTCGGGGGCAAATAAAAGCTGACGCCTACAAACAGATTTTAAACTGTCGGGGAACAGGTTTTTCTGAGTCTCTGAGCTGAACCATGGACAGACAGACAAACAGACATGGCGAAGATATAAGGGTTCCTTATTTACTACGGAACCCTAAAAAGATTTAATAATTTCGAGTTGAGATGATGAGTATATCTAGTTTTTGACTAATTTTGGAACAAAATGTCAGATAAGGTGATTATGGTCGGAAGGGCAGTGCTACTAACTAGTTACTTATGCTACGGTAGATGTACAAAGAAAAATAAGCTTTTGAGTTATACTGGGCTTTTATGATGCGGTTTTAAATATAAAAAGATATCTCCCATATTTTTTACATCTTTTCCGTGTATAACTTTGTCGTGTCAAAACGAAAAAAATTAGTTAAACTATAAACTTGTTTTGCATTAAAATTAAATAATTATGTGGACAGACAAAAGGTATGTTGCCTTAGGGTTCCGTACCCAAAGGGTGGCAAGGCAATACATCCCCTTTAAATGTGTCGGTCCGCCTGTACCTATGTCACAGGTCTGTATTTCTTGAACCGTAACTGGTAGACATTTGCAATTTTCACAGAAAGTATTATCTATTATGTCTATAACAACAAATAATAACAATAAAATCAATGTTGAATGCGACGAGTTTTTGAACGTTTTATTAAATTTTGTAAGCCTTTAGTTAGTGTACGATTCTGATAAGCATTGGGTTTTTTATATTCTAGCAAGTTTCGGACTTCATCCGCATAAATTATAATCTATGTTACTCGTGGATAAATAAGTTGTAAAATATTGTAATCGGAGCCCTTCAAGTTCATAGGGACCAAGTTTGGATTGAGTTTCTTTCGTCGTATTCTTCTCACCAGTGGTCATTCCGAAACGCTAGTGGTTTTTCGATTTAGCATATTAAAAATGAAAAATAATTAGAAAGAAAAATGTGACGTTCAAAAAGAAATATATTAATTCAATTTGGAATAAATTTTTTTGACTTTAAGCTCTCTTTAAGTGAAAGAATTTTGACAATCGGTTCAGTGGTTTTGAAGCCTATTTCTTCTTCCTTTCTATTAATTCGTAAAGACAAAACTTAATAAGAATCGATTCCGATTATAGAAATTATTTGTTTGTAAACATTGACAAAACAATCCATTAGAAACATGGAAACATTTGACCTGCCCTTTTACAACTTATTTAAATGACATGCAACTGCCGTGCATATTTTGTGTATTTTGGAGAGGCCCTTTTAGTGGTCAAAGTCGTATATGGGTATTTTATGTACCTACGTACTTAAGAAACTATGTTAATGGTTAATTATACTTGCCACCGAGTACCTTCATATGTAGGTACTTGGTAAACCAACGGCCGACAGGTGTTCAACTTCGTTTAAAGAATAAACAGTCGAACATTTGGCAAGCGGGCCTCCTGGGCTGGGCCGTTTATTATTTGCAGTAGTAATTGTGATATTTCTTATCTTTTTTTTGTACTGGAAGAAGACATAATGGGTTTCAATATTTTGGAGAGTAAAGTCTGTCTGTTATTGATATAAACTTAAAATCAAAAAGAATTTAGTATTCAATTGAATTTTTTTACGGAAATTGAAAATATGAATCTCACGTTCTTTCTCTGTCAGGGCTGTACTTCTTAGGAACTCACTACCACAAACTATTCGGTGTGCTCAAAGGCTAGCCAGCTTTAAATCACAAGTCACATTTCTATTTTTCTAAAGATTTTCCTAACTTAGGCTATCATCATGGCTGTCTGTTGTTTTTGTGTAATTTGTATGTATTTATGTTTATTTATGTATATTGCTATAGTTAGACCATGTTATATAGTTGGTGTTTTCTACCTCTCACTTTTTTCTTCTCTCATTTTGTCTTTTTACAATTTCTTCAACTATGGTACAGACCATAAGTATAAATAAACGCGCACAAAATATTATCCTCCTACTGTTCGGATCAGCCGGATAAAACTAACTTAAATTTAGAACCTCCTCTTTTTCCACTAAGTCGGTTACAAAGAAAACTACTTGTTTGCATACTGAAAAGCTACTCATTGGTTTTCCACATATGCGTTCCACGTGGAAAACTGTGAGCGCCCGATGTAGGGTACAGCCTACATTCCGCCTTTGTGAGCCGTCCTTGGGGCTCCGAAAACAAACAAATCGCATCTAATAAAGACGCGCCAGCTTTGTTTGTTTGTTCGAGCATAACGTATGATTTGCCGCGAAATGTTCGCTTTGCAATTGCAGTTGGGATATCTCAGCATTTTTGAATGTTTACAATGTCGAACCAAACCGTTGATACTACATTTTTTTGATTGGAAGATGATGAAAAGCAATTGGGGATGCATTAATTTAAATATTGCCCTCATTTGTAATGAATCATTTCAAAGAAAACGGCTATGTCATTTAAAATTTTGTTGTGTTTGATCTTTTTGAGATTGACCTGGATCTTGGATGTTTATCTATATATGTATTTGTTATAAAATATATTATCGTTGAGTTAGTATCCCATAACACAAGTCTTATTAAGAACTTACTTTGGGGCTAGCTCAATCTGTGTGATATGTCCGTATATATTTATTTATGATGTCCGGGGTATTGTACAATATCATTTTTATCATCTTTTTGTTTAATCGACAAAAGAAAAAATATATGGTGGCCAATATCTTTGATTATCGAACTGGCGAACTAATTATATTTTGTTTAATTCTCTTAGGAAACTAGCCTATTGTAAACAGTGATTCAGGGACAGAATGGCATATCTCGTCGTTTACATATGAATGGTGGATGTAGAGTCGCGCCGGCATGAGTTTCCTTTGTTGCGGCGAGATAAACTAACAACTAGCGAGACAACAGACGTCGACATGAGCAGCTTTTATCCGCAACTATCTGATGCAGCTTCAGTTAAAGTCTATGAGATGCACAGATAGCATGGCGTGGCTATTGTTAGAAGCAAGTGGGTCGACCATAGAGGTACATTAAGTTTATGGTGTAGGAGGACAGACCCTCAGACAGGTGATGGGAGAGACGTAGGAAAAATATTCCTATTATTCTTATATATTCATTTTCCCGTTTCAATATATACCGACAAACTGCAGAGAGTAGAAAATGTATCCACGGATTCCACAGATAATGAAATTGTATTTTTATTCATCCAGTCCATGGTGATATATGTACTATACGATCCAGTCACAACTATTGACGATTTCAATGACAGATTTTGAATTCCAACCATGGAAACTTTCAAACATAGATGTATTAGTTAGGATTAATCCTCTTCGACACTTGGCCATTTTTGTGATCCTACGCATATGTAGGTACGGTGGAAGACTCTTGATAGTTC
Organism: Rhodophaea formosa; assembly: GCA_963082605.1. Classification (NCBI taxonomy): domain Eukaryota; kingdom Metazoa; phylum Arthropoda; class Insecta; order Lepidoptera; family Pyralidae; genus Rhodophaea; species Rhodophaea formosa. The sequence continues at coordinate 582,518 of OY720221.1, forward strand.
AAAAACTATCAAGCAAGACTTCTTTCCACCCCTTTATGAGGAAAAATAAGATATGGTCGGTCTCTTCCCCATTAAAACGCCATATTATGGCGAAAATTGAATTTACTAGCCATTGAGATATAGTACTAGAGGCGCTACCTTATTATATTGGCATTGTTCCATTCCTCGAAATTTAAAATTTAAGCGCTGCAGCGCTAAAACAATAACGAAGCGTCCAATCATACATAACTCAATACCTCAGCGCTATATTTGCTACTCTCACGTGTTTCCATAGCAACATGTCAACATAATGCAAAATGGCGGGAGTTTTTGAGTCTTTGTACTCTGCAGTGTTCGATAAGTTATTACTGCAATAACTTAATACACACCAAGGCATTTTTTATGATTTTTACCAAGTTTTTGTTTATTAATCGTAGGAAGTACCACAAGCGAAAGAGCTAACAACCAACTGAGTGATTTGTGGCGCGATGGCAACAGTTGAACGGGACAAAGTAAGAATTTGCGGTGTCTTCTCTATACTTATATCTCAATGTTACTAGCAATTTTTTTGTTAGTTATAATGACAGTTCCAAATTTGAAAACCAGATTGGAAACTTTTTGGATCAAGGAGATTTCACATATACCAATTTTAAATTGGAAAAATGTCGCCATATAGTATTTTTTTTAATAATTTATAATTTTTTATCGGGCTTGTTAACAGTTCTAAATTTTAATTCCGATTAGAAAACTCATTGGATATAGCAGATTTGTCACTTGTGTGTGATCTGTGAATAAAATTCTTGGGTAATAGGTACCTGATGGAATTTCTATGATTCTTAGACTATTCAGCCCACTTTACTTGCATTCATTGACCGTTTAAGAGTAGGTGTGCTGAGAAGTAAATTGCAATTGCCAAGGGTTTGTCGAATGATTGTTATCTTAGCGATATAATCTGCAAATAAGTCGCAAACTATGAATGCCATATTATGCGCTACGTAAACATTGGTGCGACAGAGATATCAGCTGTTTATGAAGTGTTTTTTCTTTAGAATGTCTCGTAACGACAAGAAAATTATACATGGGATGAAAACAAATCATAAAATTTTTTTTTAGTCACTGTTAGTGTCTCAGTAGGTAGACTTTTCATATTATTACATTATTACGTTATGTTTTGGACACTTTTTTTTGACATTTTATCTGGGTAACGGCTAAAAAAACGAGTAAGGAAGTTAGCATAAGATGTCACTTAGCAAACTATTCTTTTCCTTTAAAAAAAAATATTCTAAAGGTTTGTTTTTTTTAAATCAAGTTTCATCAAAACTCATCCACTATTTATTGCGTAAAGAAGTCAACATCTTTATTCCTATAATTTTAACTTCTAGAAAAGAAGATAGTTTTCACGTCTAGTGCTATATACAGCTGATTTTGAACCTTTGAGCTATATTTAAATCTCAGAGTTAGAATCCATAAAGGAATACAGAAATGTAAAAAAATTATGAAACCTAAGAGCGTATACTAGCAGTATTTTTTCAATATGGTTTCCATATAAATGTATTTCTCCATTTTCTCGCTGAAAACTGATCCTAGAGCCACAATTATTTTTCCATAAAATCTATTACTAAAATAGGAATGCCCCTATTTTTTATGTTTTCAACGAAAAAATAGAGAAATACATTTGTGTGGAAAACGCACTGCTAGTCTGCTAGTATACCCTCTTAAAAATAAAATTTTACTTCCCAGAAATTCGCCCAACTGACCGGTGATTTTGTATGGGAGGTAAATTTTTTTTTCGTCTTATATATTTTTTTTCTTGCAATTTTGTATTCAATAGAAATTATGATTTCGAGATTTCAACATAGCTCATAGGTTCAAAATCAGCTGGCATAGGATATCAGTATGTATTTGCTATTAATAATGCAGTGTGGTGCGTTTCGGTGTAACTGTGAGTAACCTGGGCTAGCCGGGTGTGTCTGATAAGCAGACCAAACATGAGTTATCAGCAGCCGGGTGTCACAACTTGTGGGCACAACGATAGTGGCTTACCACAGCTTTAACTCACAACATGAAGCCCAATGGCCAAGTGGGAGAGAGCATTAAGTAAAGGCGCTTACGCATGTAAAGCAACCCTGAGCGCAGTCCAAATTAGGATGGTAGTCCGCAAGTGGCATGAAAATTCATAGAATCTTTGGAAGACAGGTTAAGCCGTTAGTCTCGGCTATCATCATTGGTGGCCGTCAGATGCCTTAAGGCTTGAAAAATCAAACAACAGTGGTAGCTACTTATACACACGAAAAACAAACTAGCTCACAATAAATGTAATAATATGCAAAAACGGACTATGTTTCTAAATGTAATATATACGTGACTTTCGTTTCAAGTTGGAACAAAAAAAGGGATGAACGTTTCAACAGACTGACAGACATGATTTTCTTAGGGGTCTCCACGTTATGAGCGTAGTTTTAAACTAAAGCTACTTGTTATATAAATCTGAAGCCAAAAAGCAAGTGAATTGCGTCCTGTCCTATTTCCCCTATAGTAGCGACTCAAAGCAAGTAGGTAGAGGCAAAACGTCGTAGCTGCAAAAGGGGCAAATAAAGATATTGATCTGATTCCGCCGGCCGACCTCAAGAGCCCGTATTTCACACCAATTGCTTTAATTAGGTCCGCCGTTTTGGAATAAATAAATAAATAAATAAATAAATAAATAAATAAATAAATAAATAAATAAATACGGACAAATCACACAGATTGAAATAGCCCCAAAGTAAGTTCTTATGTAAGACTTGTGTTATGGGATACTAACTCAACGATACTATATTTTATAACAAATACATATATAGATAAACATCCAAGACCCAGGTCAATCTGAAAAAGATCATTTTTCATCTTGACCTGACCGGGGATCGAACCCGGGACCATCCGTGTCACAGACCGGCGTGTTGACCGCTGCGCCACGGAGCTCGTCAATACGGCCACTGAATTGAAACGGTCATGCAATAGCATGTTACCACGCTTTCCTAGAGATTAATAAAAAAAAAGGCTGAGCCAAATTAGGTTTTTTGTAATCTAAGAAATATATAAATGAATTATTTGAACAGTTCTTGATAAATAAAATGCTAATATCAAATTACAACCTACTTAAACTAAAACTAAAAAAATTAAAAAATTAATAATTAACACTTCCGCATAGGTTTTTTGTTAATAGAAATTATTGTTATTTTTAGCTTTAATTATTACTTTTTTAATATATAAATATATTATACGGATGAATCACACAGACTTAATGAATATTTAACCAAATACCTATGTGCTTAGTTATATGTATTAAAAGCGCTTTCGCGTCTAGTCACAATGAAATTAAGTAGATTTATTTTTATGAGTGCTATGCTTCCACAATGCTAATCTAATGTAAGTAGATAGGTTCCTATACTAATAGAAACACACAAAAAAATCCTGAAACATGCCTGGCGTAGAAATTTTTACGTTTCTTTTTCTATTCTAATAGGTACAATAATATTTTAATGAGGTAAGTTATATCTCCAAGGAAAATGATTTTCTCTTTAGGTATTCTAGAGGTCCTGAAAGAACGTTTCCCATCTGTATACCTACGTATTAAAGGCTTATCTCGGTTTCTCGGAGACAGTTATCTTTTAGCGAAAACGGATTATTTTCGCTTTTCCGTAACAAAGCTAACGTAATCCTAATACAATATCAAATATATCTTCGAAAATGACAGTGATTTTTCTAGCAAAATAATAGATAACAACGTTTCACGGAACGAGGAAACTAATTTACAGCGATTACCCCGCAGTAGCCGCCGGCGAAGCTGACAACGAGATTAATTTCTCTGTTTGTGTCTCAGGTTTGTGTCAACTGTGATTGTCTTGCTATTTCTTTAAACGATACTTATTTCATGGGATTCATCATTATCATCTGAGCAATATCCCGGTTGCGTCGAAGATAGTATCTTTCTAAAATCTCATTTAGGAGTCTGGCACTTATATTATATGCGGAGTGACTTCCAATGTCCCTATCGTTGGGTCGAGTGTGCTACGCTTAGTTTGTATTAAATATTTTGTCTTTTCAACCGTTATAAATCATCTTATCATTCTGCTTTTAGAATAATATAGCTTGACACAAAACAGCAACAAACTTAAATGAATTTTTAATCGTAAGTCAAGTCTTTGAGTCACAGGCGTAGCCAGAGGGAGTTTTGGTGGTACAAACGCCTACCGAAAAGGAAGGATATTAATAAAAAATAAGGAAAGGCGGTAGATCAATTATTAAACTAATATGTCTTTTGGATCGCCCTCTCTACTACACGCACCGCCTTCGACTACCCAATCTCATTCAGTTCAGACTGCACGGCTTGGCCGTCAGGAATATTACTTATTTTATTTTATTTATTAGGTTCACCAACAGGTTACATGAACAAAGCTTATAAATAACATCTTTGCGAATATGCTAGCATGCAACCCAATTAAAGGTGGACACAGCTTTGGTAAAAAATATCATTAAGTTTAAACTATGACTAATTATGAAACAAAAGTTGCCAAACATTATAATTGAATATGATAATTTAAATTGGAAACAAGTATTATACAAAAATAATTTAGTTAAATAAATGTGAATACGATGACTGAATTTTACTTTTAAACACGGCATATTACAGTCATTTCATGAACTTTTAATAGTTTTATTCTCTTCCCCGACACTAAAACCTGGCTACGACCGTGCTGCGAGTGGCGTCGGCAAAAAATATTGAATTTATATAAAACTGGGTTTTCTATTGGTCACAAAAACTAGGTAAGTAGGTATTTTTTCCGATTACGTAAATTCAATTGACATAAACTAGCATTGTCGCGAAGTGGCCCTGTCCTTGGTTCTGCTCGTGACTTGCTGATTTAGAGTTTCAGCGAACAAAAACATTTCATTAAAACGTATAATAATATGGGTGATAATTTGCCTTGATAATAATGTCTTTAGCAAATATTCAATTCACGACCCGAACTTGGGACTTCTAAAACTACTGAAAACGCTACAAAAGAACTTCAAGAAAATAAGGTAAATGAAAGATAGAATCTTATGACCGTGATGTAAGGAAAGTTCATCCCAAATGGAATGTAGGTAGGTGGCTTTTTTCCATAGTGTCCCATATTGTCTTTGACCATGTTCTAAGCCCATGGAGCTAGGAATAATGTGGACAAGTGATGTTAACTTTTTACGTTACATGTGTGCGGCATAAACAGGGACGAATTTATCAGTTGAAAGAATATGAACTTCGAACGGCAAAATTGTATGCATTTCTAATATCGACGTGCGGTGAGCATGTGTCGCGACACGTTTGCATGCATTGGTATTATCATCACTGTTATGGTCATATACCATTTTCCCTCACGAATAGCAATGGGAGTGGGCTGCAGCCCACTATTCGTTTGTATTTGTAATTATCTTTATATTTCAAGCGTCTCTGGTCAATTTTAATTTATCTAAAGACAGACTTGCGAGATCTACAGCTCATAGAGCCATTATTTTTAATCTTACCATTATTAATTAAAATACTTATATTGAGATATCACATAATTAGTAGAACTAATAATAGGTACGACTTCGATTATATTATTTGCAAATTTAATTGCCTAGGGACTAGTCAGCCGAATTATTTGTAATTTAATTACTACATTTTATGCGGGCTTGTCACTGCCACTGATAAGTAGCCGATAAAAAAATAATCAAAACTGCCGAGTTATTCGATTTCTGAAAGAAACACTTTGAAAATACATTGTAGGAAACAAAGTGGCTTGTATTCCGTTTAATAGCGACGTAGTTTCACGTCACAATGCTCCTTTATTAAAAATGTTCTTAAATCCAATATATACGTACATCCAGAGCAAGCAATAAGTGACATGAAGCACATACTTGACGACTGCATCGACAATTCAATGGCTTTATTCAAAACTATTATAACATTCAAAACCGAACCTTTGTAAGGACGTAAGGAGGTAACTATTTATACTACTGTATATAGGAAACTTTTCCTTAGTTGTTGTTCTTATTCCTACCTAAATATATTTGTGTCACCGGAAAATAACAAGAATCGTAAGTTCATCAATTTTCGCGTCAGTTGATCAACTTTTGGAAAAATTATAGCATATAGGAAAAATTATACTAAAGCAACGAATTTCAGGAGAAGAGCGCATTGACGTAAGTATGGATACTTACGTTAAAAATTAACACTACTATGTACCGTGTCGTGTTAGGTACATATTGACTGAAGATAAATACTAGTCAGTCAAACCCATGATTAAGTAATCAGATCATTGTGATCGCGTACTTGAGGTGATCGTGAGAAAGCTGGAGGCGGTTGCCTCAGTATTGGCAGTTTTTCCGCCTTTGTGTGCTAATCAGTCGCCATTATCTCATTGTGGTATAGCCTATAACAATTCTAGCGACGCCTGGCGAGTACTTAGGAATCGATTTCAGTGCTGCGATGAATTTTAATAGTGTAGATGGATGTCTTCAAAGGAGTTCGGGATCTGTTTGCTTATAAGAATGGAGAGAAACGATTTCTTAATCTTATTATGACTAGATCTTATTATGAGTAGAGGACTTGAGGAGGCTAACGATCGAGCCATCCAGGTGGCCAATTTCTGGTCTAATATAATATAAAAATAGATATAGCCTTTTTGACTCGAAAAGAAGAAGAATCTTATTATTATTAAATATTGCTTGAAGAATAAACAAGAAAAACGAACCAGAATCAGAATAATTTATTTGCATAAATATGGAACCAATCAAACCCTGGTCCCATCCTTAGCGAGACTCAGTCCGTCAAAATGAGCAACTGTTCCTATGGGACATGGCCATAAGGAATGGTCTTATGGAAATATTTATGACCGTCTTATAAAGGTTTAGTGTGTTGGTGGGCTTTAATTTCAATGGGGAAATTGGAAACACTTCGCATTTCTTCAAGTCTAAGAGTAAAAAGAAATGGCGTTATGTACCTAGTTTGTGTTAAAGTTAATTTAATGTTAATGTAAAAGAAGAAATTTTAACATAAACTTTAACACAAACCACATAACGCCATCCTACATCATGTAATATATTTGTACTTTATTTACGTACCCCATATCTTGGAAGTACCTACCACGCAGCCAAATTATTAAGCCCAGTTGGCCCGCGTCCGTCCGCTGAAAACAAAGTCTTTCCACAATGTTCAAGGTGATGCGTAATATCATTATGAAAGACCGCTCATCTGTTTTACTATCTACTTACAACAAAGTGGAGAGAACAAACAGTCCTATTCGCGTTTAAATGTTTTGTTCTTATAGCCTATTTACGAGTATGTTTGTGAAAATGTAAATTACCTATGTATATTAGAGAAAATAGTTTAAAAAACTAAAAAACACGCTTTGTAATGACGTTTATTAGCTAGTCATGTATTATCATCAGAACTCAGAGCGTGTGCAAAATTTCATCCTAATCGAAGACCGGGAAGTGGGTCAAATTAAGATTCCAAGATTTTCTTACATAGTTACAAGTGAAGCTGTAAAAAAAATGTATGTAACTGCCTCTGTGGTTAGAGCCTTCGGCTCTGACTGCAGAGGTTGCGGTTCGGTTGCCAGCGGGAATAACTTTTTTGATATTCTATTTGGTTGGTAGGTATATTGCAGACTGATCACCTCATTGTCGTATAATAAAAGATGATCCATGCGTCGACTCTATACTAGATCCGTGCTTCGGAGGGTACGTTAACATCTAGCGGCGTACAGATGGAACACGAAATCAAAATACTGATGGGTTGCTAGCCCCAACGCCTATTGACATGATTCCTTAGACTTTCACTCATTCTCGGTTTTTTCTACGGCCTACGCAGAAAGCGAAGCAGCTGGATTCATATTTTTTCTCTCTTCTAGACCAGCGTGCAAATATTTATAAAAAGAAATATTGATTGGTGCCTCGCACAGCCAAAACTACAAGGAGGAAAGTAACTAAGCGCAACAAAGGGATTTTTGGAAATTCATCTCCAAAGGGGTTGAAAAATTATTCCAAAAAATTATGACTCATCGGAGTAATAAGTACTATACAGAAGACAACATTTTCATACAAGAGCGTTTGTTGAACCGGCCCGATAATTTGTATGAAAAGTTCATTCATTGCTCATTTTGACGTTCTGATTTGATGGTTTTAGGGATAACGGTGTTTATCCTAAATTCCTAACACCCAGTATTAGTACTGAATAAAATGTCATCATCTGTGGAAGTAACAGTTTCATTAAGGTAATCATAGACGTAGGCCGCTTCCACCAGCCAAGTAGACTCCTGATTACCACAAGTGGTTGAAGGCCCCTCCCACACTCATCACCTCATCAGGTAATTTGTTGCTCCAGAAAATCCGGACAATTCGACCCATTCACGTAAAGAGGATTTCCTAATTTTGACGCCACTTTGGTTATTACCGGTTTATGGAAAATTTGTTTTCTCCTGTCCTCCTGATTTAATAAGTTGTCTGTTTTCCTCTCAATGATAGAAATTAAAAAATAATTTAGTGATGCAAGCAATAATACGTATAATATAAGGGGAATGGGATAAGGTGGTCGGATTCGACGAATAGGGTATAAAACGGGGTGGTCTTAGTCGAACAAAGACTAAAGACTGATGGATATCCTGTCCGCGTGATTATTACCCATTTCTTATTTCTTAATTCTAATAAAAGCCATAAAACTGACAAGAAAACGTGTGCGTTATAGCACTCGCCTTCGTGAATTGCAAAATATGTATATACTTACTACAAGACTTCCCTGACAATATATAACAAATAAATGAATCTCATGAAAACCGTTACATTTTATGCATCTTAGAACGGGGTATACAATTTCCTATTTCTTTGTCTATCTCAGCATGAAATGTCTTGTCGTTCGCACGCAGCTCGCGTAGAGCTCAGTTGTATTTCCTTGCTCTGTGGTGTACCCCTCAGGGACACGGGCGTGATTTCGTGTGTGCGACTAACGAAAGGCAGATTTTTTAGAATATAGTTTCCGATGAATTATGCCAAGTTTGGCATCGGATGCATGTCTGCTGTCACGTCACGACTCATTGAATTTCAAAGCTGCGCCATTGTGTGGAAATGCGTGACGTCACCAGGGCCCAACGTCTCTGCAACACCGTACTGTTTTTTTTTTTTTTTTTATAGCTGCTTTTTCTGTAATCGACAGGATTATATCACAGTTATTATATAACGCAGAGAGAAGTTTGGTTTGTGGCATGCCAAATTCTTAAAGTCCCAAATTGTCAAACTTGTAAACATTATGAAATGCCCACAGATATTAGATAATATTATAGGCAAAAAATTTCATGTCTGATTCTGTAAATAAAAATTAAAAACACATCTTTTCAAGGTTTTGTGAGTTTTGGACATTAGTCAATAACAAACCTAGATAATACACACCTTGAAAATGGTGACATTTTTACTTATTTAATTTAACCTTGTTTAGTAAAACGTTTTTTACTAATTTACACAAAACTTGAGAGGCCTTTCAATTGATAATACTTGTATTTGTCCCCGTATTCGTCGAGGTCGTCTTCGAAAATTATTGAAAAATATCTAATGAATGACATTTAACGGATTGAACAAGGTAAAATGAAAAATAAAACCAGCCAAATTTGAGTCGAACTCACCCACTGAAACAGATCGACTTCCGAACAAAATATTATATTTTTAGATTTAATTACAAAGCAGGTTTCGGGAAGCACCCTATAACTAGGTTTTGATTGCCTTGCCTTTAAGAGCAAAAGCAACATTGACAGCCATATTTTTGATCGTGTTGACATAGTTGAAATTTTTTCACAAATTTTAGCGCTAATCTAAATATACGAGTATGCTACTACCAATTTTCCTGCGACGTTCCACTTAAAACTTCACCTTCATAATTCATTCCAGAGGTTTAATTTCTAAAAATCCTTAGTGCTTCTTACTTAGATACATCATGAAAGGAACCCGTGTACCAAATTTCAAGTTTCTAGGAACAGTATTTTCGGCTGTGCGTTGATTCATATATAAGTCAATGAGTCAGTAAGGTTTGCATTTTAATATTAATATAGAAGACAATAAATTATTTTTTTTTTTTTGCTTTTTGTAATAATCCCTCTATCCATTTCAGACAAAAATACTAAATGTACAGACAAAATATTTTAACTGTTTTATATATGAATAGATTAATTTGGGCTTGATAAAAAAATGTCTTGAACAGACAGGCCACAGACAGACAGACAGACGGACAAACGAATGATAGGGTTCATTTTTTACTCATTAATGTGTGTAACCCTAAAAACATTGGTATTCAATTAGATAATACAATGTGTTTGGTAGCGATAATTAAAATTCACGTTCTCAAAATGAAAACGAAAATCTATTGTTCTGTGAGCAAGCCTAAAATCGAGAAAAAAATATCAGATGCTCCATACATTTTGGATCAGTAGATTTTCAACGTTCTGGAAAAACTCATTAATTATTCTCAATTTCATACTAGGTCACGGAACAAGAGTTGTTCGTTTTTATGTCGGGAATTATAGCTAGTTCAATATCAAACCCAATTGTATATTAAATGATTGAAACCAGCTCAAAAAGAGCAAACATTTGTACTTTTCAAATTCAAACATTGCACCGCCGCGTTGCATCCTCCTGCATAATGCATTCGCTTCCGCCGCGAAAGTGCAGTCACGTTAGATAATCTGAATGCAGCTAATGAATAGACGCCTTGTTTTGCGCAAACTTTATGTGGAGCAATTTCGAGATCGAAATCAATAAGCTCTTCCTTCTATAAGTACCTATATACTCGTATTTGAGATTTAATTGAAACCTGGATATATCATAAAATCCCTTGACCGGCTTTTACGGTCTGCACGGGAAGAAAAGCAGCTGGTATGTTTTATGTTTTACCTTTTCTCCCAAACCAGCATGGAACAGTTACCAACTTTATGCACTCCCTTATTGTATGAGGTCATAACACAGCAACAAAAAATACGTTTCTGAATAAGTTAGGGATCTACATAATAATATTTCATGTATGTTCGTCCGAGACAGCTGGCCGGACATGCAGTGTTGGGCCGAGGTGACTCACTGCTGTTTATTGTGCAAATTTCTGCATATAGGGTGCACAAATTTTTACAGCCGCGATCCCGCAAAAATGTGAAAAATAAACAATTATAAAAATTTGCCCACGCCGGGAATTGAACCAGGTGCCCCTAGTGTAGCACCGCGCCATGGAGGCTGTCAAAAGGCATCCGCTGAAGTTATCATCACCACAAAAACTAGCTCAAGATCAAGAACTACCCAGTTATTGTATAGAAATGCAAGCATAGCCAAAAGCTATTGCGGGTGCTTCGTAAGGACTTACGAGTATTCAAACTTATGAAAGGTATCATTATAGAATCTTGGCTTTGCTCACGTGTTTTCGTCGGATTTGCCGACTATTTACAAAGACTATTTTCGGGCGATGCTAGTTTAAGCATCCCTCAAAGCACTGACTCGCCCCGGTGTTTGTCTTCATAGCTAGCAATTGAAACTATAAAGACTAAAACTGTTCGGCGAATGCGACGAAAATAATAAAGAGGACTACTTTATAAAAATGCTGTCACGAGTAATATCAATAATGAAACAACTCTTTTAAAAGTAACCCACCAGTCAATTGGCGACTAAATCAAACTGATAGCCAACAGTTCACACAACTGACTTCCATCACAAATCATCATCAACGTCTCTGCATTATTAGTCAAGACGTCTATCAAAGGGCTCCAGTGCCGCGTGACCCAGATCCTGAGGGCCACCTGCCTTGGACCCCTCGTTCGAGACAGGGGTGGAGAGGTTGGTGACCTTTCAAGGTCATTAAACCATATGCCGGTGACTTGAATTAATTCGTCGACTATTCATGACTTAGATCCCTGAATTATGTTACTGTAAAAGTATGAATGTGAGATTAGGTAAGGTAAAACGAGACATTGGTCAAATCGGTCCAGTCGTTTTTATGTTTGTCCATTGCAAACAAATACTTCAATTCTTTACTTTTTATAGTATTAGCATGTGGTTCCATCCAACCTCTTAATCGTACGATTTTTTCCGAAAGTTGCACATAGATGACACAACGTCACAGCATTATATCTAGGTACTTAACATATTATTAAAAAAAAAATTATTAACTATATCTCAGTTTGAGCAAGTTGAGGCTAACGCGGTTCAATATGCCATCTTGTGAGGAGTGGAAAACAACTTTGCCTTAATTTGGTCCAATATTTTTGTATGAGGTTGGCATTCTATTTAGATTAGTCTAGAAATACGAATGTACACCTACTTATCTTCTGCGTGTGGTCTTGACTCGAGTTCAAGTAATGTTAACAAATTGCATGAGTAATGTAGCACTCGTTAGTCGTTAGTGCTCTATAAAATTCTTTCCGGTAATTTAATTTAATATTCAGCGACAAAAGAATTCTGTAAGTATCTTTCATTGCCTTTTGCGACATTGTCTTTTATAGATACCCCATGCAGTAGCGTATCCAGCGTGGGTGTCACCCGGGGCTGCCCCCATCGATTTTTTTTTCTAATCTATATTATCTGTGCTAATATTATAAAGAGTAAGGATTTGATTGTTTATTTGTTGGTTTAGTTTGCAGTGATTAGGCTCCGAAACTACTATAGATACAGATTTTTAATTTTTTTTCACCTAAGTTTAGAAACCTAATTTATGTGGGAGTGACATCCCAACTAATATTATAAATGCGAAAGTGAGTTTGTTTGTTTATTTGTTTGTTTGTTACGCTTTCACGCCGTATCTACTGAACCGTTCATCATGAAATTTTGCATACACATAGGTTAGGGTACCGAGAAGGACATAGGCTATAAATTACGCGGGCGAAGCCGCGGGTAACAGCTAGTGGGCTATTATTTACGCTGACGAAGTCGCAGGAAAATTGCTTTTATATTATTTTTTTTAGAAAAATCTTTTTTTCCAAGGACTAAACTAAAGACTAGAGACCTAATGACGAATAATTAGTAGAAGAAATTAATGTTTTACCCATAGGCAATTCAAATGAAGCAATAGCTGCTTTACGCAACTCTATTACGACAGTTAAAAGATCAAAACATTACGATAATGAGTCACAGTATCTTCGACAATGTCCTATACTATAAGTCGGTCATCGCGGTCCCACTGGCTCAATTCTCTGACCATCGGACTCTCCTTCCAGTCTCAGCCGCGTGTGTAGATAAACAGGTACCTGTAGAGTCACTGCGGTAGGTCGATCTTGATTGTGCCACAGCTGGGCAACACATAACGTGTGCATGAGTCTCAGTATCGTATACAATGTCCTGTAAAACGGCCATCGTGGTCCAATGGGTCTATTCTCTAAACCTTGCTGGGCACTTCTCGCTTAGCCGTGCGTATATAAATACTTGTAGAGACACTGTGACAAGTCGATCTCGAGTGTCCTGCTGGGCAAAACATACGCGTGCATTATACTCAGTATCTTTTGCAATCCTAATCCTAACTAATATTATAAATGCGAAAGTGAGTTTGTTTGTTTGTTACGCTTTCACGCCCAACCTACTGAACCGATCATCATGAAATTTTGCATACACATAGGTTAGGGTACTGAGAAGGACATAGGCTATATATCACGCGGGCGAAGCCGCGGGTAACAGCTAGTGTCCTATAAGTGGGCCGTTGCTGTCCACTTGCTCTATTTTTTGATAGTCGTCGGACACTCCTTCCTCACTCAGTCGTGATATTGTGTCTCTCTCGTACTTGAGTGTCCCACTGCTTAGCAAAACATGACGAGTGTCACTTCTTCCTCGGTCAGTCGTATATACCTAAGTAATAACGTGTAGAGCCACTGCGACAGATCTTGTAATTTTTTGTCATAAATACATTTTACTGTGACAGGTGACAGGTTGATCTCGAGTGTCCCACTGCTGGGCAAAGCATGAAAAGTGCATGAGTCACAGAGTCTTCAGTGTCCTATAATTGGGCCGTCGCGGTCCACCGGCTCTATTCTCTGACCCTCGCCGGACACTCCTTCCTCGCTCAGCCGTGATATTAATGAATACGCATGTCGCACTCACTGTTATAATACGATATCGGATATCGATGACTAATACTTGGTAGAAATATATACTAGAGAGAAGATTTTGTAAAGTTTTAGCAGCCTGCCCGATATGCAACTTTTTGGGTATCTCCAGAATCATAGACAAATAACCGAGGGTAAGGGCCAACTTTGGAGTCAGGGGGCATAAAGGTGAAAATGGTAAGGGTTCCGTACCATTATCTATGTTAACAACATTAAACCATCGAGCAATAAACGGCAAATAAAAAATCCCGTTAATGGCTTCACCCCTCTAAATTTTTTATTTAGATTTAATTATTTATTTTATTTTTAGTAGAGAGACTCAATTGCTGCTCAGTGCTTGGCGACGCCTTCGAAATACTTACCGGTAAAAATGAAGTATGAGCAACAAAGTTTTGCCCGCGCCAGGAATCGAAACAGCTTGTCGTGTAGCAGACTCACAAAGGCCGTCAAAGTATTTTACTGATTTACTTTTTATAGTACAAATGAAGCGTATCGAGTTACAAGCGTTGCAATCGCACCGTTATTACCATCTCGGCGAGGCTTGAAAAACTACAGCCGCGATCAATACAAAAAGTAGAACTTTTGAGATGGACGGAATCTAGACCGTTTAGCGGTACTAAAACTACTAAAAGTGATGTGTTATAGGAGGTAGTAAAACTGGGTGAGCTATAAAAAAGATTTGCACGAATTTAATTTCTGAGGCCTTTTGGCCGTGTGGTTTCCGGCAGAGTAGAATAGGACCACTCCAAGTCATCCCGTGGATGTCGTAAAAGGCGACTAAGGAAACACAAGCTAAACAAAGCTTATTAACATCAAAGAGACCTCTCCAACCTGTCTGGCCAGCGTGGAGAGTGTAGGCTTTGGCCTACACTCTCCACGCTGGCCAGACTCCTCTGACTACTCAGGCTAGTATATGGCTTTGGTAGTACAGAGAGGGTCGTAACGTGCTCCTGCAGTGGAGACTAGAAAGACCTGATGATGATGATGAATTTCTGAGGATTAGATTTAATAGAACTCGCTTTTCTCTTCTCCACAATATGATTTTATTAAAATTTTCATAAAATAGCATTATTTTAACAAGGAACAAAAAATTAAGTTTTGCCCTAAGTTGAGGACGCTAGCTCTGTTTTGGTCACAAGGAAACTTAATGAACATCACCTAAATTCTGTGACCAACTTTTTTTTTGTTATGGTCAATTTGTATTATCAAAGTATGAAAAATAAAGAGATTTGTCGTAATGAGAAGAGAGTTCATTCGATTCTTATCCAAATAATATCTGAATTCATGCTAAAGTATTCTAAAGCTTACCCGTAAAAATACCTGCCGGATGTAGCCGGTGTAGATTTTGAAATATTAGGTCGGGGAAAAAGTAATTTCGTATTTTTATGTGTAAAGTTGTAATCAAATATCTTTGGTAATGTTGTATGTATCTGGCTGAATTAGATACCATCTGAAAGGTACAATTTTCAAGAGTTATATAGAAATTTACAAAATATTTTCCCTTAATTTTTTAACCGTTTCTTTGTTAATTAAAAATGGATCAGATAGACGAAAAAAAATTAACATTTTAAAAAGTTATTTAAAAAATAAAGAAATTATACAAAACACGCATAAAGTGAATTTTGGTATTTATGAACATACCGCAGTCCCAGTAAGAATAGCACAAAGTTGGTTTAAGCGTTTTGTGTCTGAGAATTTTGATGTCAAAGTTACACCTCTTTTGTATGGGCGGATAAAATCTTCATACAAAATACGAAATTACTTTCTCCCCGACCTAATATATTACTGGTGACGTAAGCAAGCACCTAACTACTACTTAGCAAACTTTTAATTTGATATTGGTACGTTAAGTTTGGTTTAAGCTAGTTAGTTGGGCAAATCCATTTTAAGAGTACCTACAAAAACAATAATGACTTTACAATACGATATCACTTATTTATAGCCACTTTTGTTATGACGTCATTTCCATAAGCGCAATATTATCAAAGCTGTCGAACGAAGTTCTATCATGCGACAAAAGTGACAAAGTGACGTCACACACAGCTACTTTTTCAAAGGGTCGAATTGATTCACCTAAAAATGTGAATTTGTACGCGTATATCACACTTATAACTCAAAGAGTTGTTGGAGGCTACAAATTAGGTAGCTTTATCGAAACTTTAGTTATCCTTGGTAAGGAGAAGTATTTAAGTATGACCTCTAAATAAGATTAGCCCACAAGTAGGTAATTAATATAAATGCCTACGGTCTTCGAACATTATCACCACACCGAACACACCTAATTAGCGTAAATAAGCTACCTATATGCATACTCATGGTTAACTAACTTATATTGTAGCCCAGTTCACGCGAAGTCATTGTTTGGTTGAGTAAACTCGATGGTAGCCCTGATTGCAGACACGAACCACATTAGTTCTTTCTTTTTGGATCTAAAGCTAAGGAAAAGCGTTACTTTTGGGCATAGAATAGTAGTTTTTTGGATCTTCGACTGGCCTACAAGTCTAAAGCAAGTAGGTTCAATGAAGTGCCCGTGCGCAATTTTCCACGCCTAGGCCTCTTGCCTGGGCCCTTTTGGTCATCTGTGTTGAAGGGATTTCTTGATTGCTGATGATGTTATTCGAGCCAACCACAATCGAGTAGGTAATATCAACAAGAAAGTCGGGATTTTTTTGAAAATCATGCTTGTTATCAAATTTGGTCGCCTACGCTACTCGCTATTGTCTGAAGGGTGCTTGTTCCACTAATTTTTTTTTTTACAGCTTACATATGTATATTCGTACCTACCTATACTTATTACTTTTTAATCCTTTGTGTCAGTACAATTCTTAAAAAACATTGAAAAAAAAACTTGCGATAAGGGTAGAGCCGCCCAATTTTAAATTCAGGCTGATGCAACCTCCCACCCAGCTGTTACTCGTACAATGTCTATTATAAATGTCAGTCTGTTCGCTAGTTCCCAACGCTATTGTCTATTGACGACTGGTGCACCTATCTATTTCTGTTGGCCAAGACTGGACGGCTGATGAGGCGGACGTGAGGTGAATTTTGACTGCGATGTCGCGCCGCGATTTAGATTTGATTGAAGACTGTGTGTGATTGTGTGTAAATTGACACAGTGAAACGTTTTTATTTTTTAAAGTTACTCTACATTGAAAACTTATTTTTAATTTCTTATTTGAAAGATATGCTGAGGGTAAATATTATATTGAACAACTTTAACAAGTTGGCGTGGCTAGGAAGCACGTTCAGTGGTCACGCCACAATTTTTTTTTAATGTTGCTCAACTAGGTATTATAATTTTTCTTTCTATATTACGTATATTATGAACTCATTATGAACTTTAATTTTGATTGTAGGGTTTAAATCACCTATGGTGGCCAGGATTAGATACACATTTAATTTTTAAAGGTATTATATAGCCTCCTTTTTAGGTACGATACGTACGACTCTAGAACTATAAAATATGCAGAGCGGATTAAATCTCTTGCTCCCCGGGCCGCACCGGTTCAAATAAGTCGATGCGTAATTTTAATTGGTCAGACAATGTCTCCATAACAAAACGACATTTCATTTTCTTCCTGCCTATTTGTCCTTCCTCAGAGAAGAACAAGCCCACAATGATCTGTACCTATTTAGATACTTAAATCGTTACCGTGAAAAGGAATTGATAGCGTGCTTAGTAGCGTGTTTGTTTAATCTGTTTTGTTTTTTTTTATTATATAAGTGTTTATTGCATCTTTTTTTTATTCTATGCTTATTGCCTTGATTCTTAGCTATTTTAAATTTGAAACTTTCTTTGTGAATTTGAAAGTGTTCAGATATACATAAATCTGGGAAAAAATTACGCTTTTCATAATATTCTTGTGCTTCTTTTGTTTGCATGTTTATTTTTTAGTTACTGAACTTCGTGAGTTTACATAATTATGAGTACTTCTTCAATCCTCTTTTTTGAAAACACAATAACTCAAATCAACATTGCAATTACCATGCGAACAGCTGTCTTAATAAATCAATGAACACCACAACTTAACCCACACTTAAGAGCTACAATACTTACATTACTTGGTCCTTCGCTGAACCGGAGAAGGCAATCCTCAAATATCACTCACTGAACACTGGCTAGAAACAATTTTATTTTTTCTTTATTTTTTTATATTTTCCGTGTGCCGCGGTTGGCGTGGAGTCGGCGAGTGTAAACAAAAGGTTGCCGGAGCGGCATGGCGCATGCGTCGCGAGGGACGGCCGGCCGCGGAATAGTGTATTATCTATGGACGCGGATTGAGGCAAGACTCGGGGAGGCCTAACGGCGCCGGCACCCGTTGAAAGGCGAGCAGTTGAAGTTAGGGTCCTCTGTTGACCAGTGCGTATCCTACAGGAAGCTTATTAGACCTTGGTTGGGGTGGTGGGGGACCTAGGGGTTCGCTGTGTTACATATTCCCGTCGTGGCAGTTATTTTTGGAGATTTTGTGGTGGCAACAATGAAGAGTTCCGCAGAGGGAGTAGGGTACAGGGCAATTTGTTTTTTGCGCAAAAAAACCATTATGTCTGGTCTGCTACGACGATCGCTGCGCATCTTCCTACCGCGTACGACCGAACTGTGGAATCAACTCTGCGGCGGTATTCCCGAACCGAGACGAAATTGGAACCTTCAAAAAACGAGTCTTGTTTAAAGTCGAGTCTTGTGAAAAACGAGTCTTGTGAAAAACGAGTCTTGTGAAAAACGAGTCTTGCGAAAAACGAGTCTTGTTAAAAACGAGTCTTCTTAAAAGACCGGCAACACTGTCACAGTCCTGATGTTGTAGGTATCCATGGGCGGCGCCGGTCCACATTTTCAGACCTTGCCCTACCTCCAATAAGCTTCTAGAAACTTCATAGCTCTGAGCTTTTGAAGACTAACTTGTTTTTTGCGAGAGTCCTGCGTTGATCACTGCGTAATAATTAGTTGTTCTAGGTATCACTTACGTTGTTCCAAAATGAAATCTTCTCAAACTTCTGTGCTTCTGAAGGCACCATAAGCCGTTTTTCGTAACAAACGTACACACGTATATATACGTAACACGACTTTCCCTTGCGGGGTAGTCAGAGCCCAGGGTCATAAAACCCAAAGGCCGTTGTTCTTGCATGTAATATATTTGAAGAAATATTTACTTTGGGGAACTCAAATTCAATAAAAAAGCTGTTACATAAATAAAATGATTTATTAAACAAAACAATGTGAACTCAGACCATTTTACACACAATGAACATAAAACACAACAATAATTAAATTCAAACGCCACTTACTTTGGACCACCATTAAAAAATAATTTAAAAATGATAATTTTTTCATACTCATGTCAACCAATTGTTTATGCAATACAAAATCCACTTTTTACTTTTTTTATTATTTGGTTGTAGACGATTACTTCAAGAGCTACCCAAATCACTACAAGGCAATGAGGGTGTTCTTTTTTTCCAGACCAATGTGAATGTGAAACCTATATCTATCGCCCGCGAAGCTAACATAAGCATAAACAGGAATGCGACTTACCGAAATATTATTTTAAAATAACTTTTTTTTATCCTTGTTTCATTTCAATATAATGAGAAGAAGAAATAATGATGTAACCCATAAAGTTCATACAAAGAATATTTTGATGCTATGTGCGTTTAGGGTTGTTTTATCGAAGCTAAGTTCACCTATTTGAATGACTAAAATGATTATAAACTACACACAAACTACTTATCATGAACTTCTACTATTGGAGTCAGTTCGGAATGGACTTACAACGTAACAAAGAAAATTAGAGTTTATACATAGAAAATAAATTTCATATTTGAATGGCGCGGCGGTGGCCATGAAACGGCCGTCTTTAGCCGTCTCTATTTTGATAATTCCATTAGAGTATGGATTTTTGTCTTTCTATAGAAACACTAATTTATTTATCTTATGTATTTTATTAATTACTCGATCTAATAATCAATTTTACTTGACTATCAGTGGTGTGAGAAATTACAAAGAATCGGTCACTATTCATATTTAAATAATTATCAGGTTTTATTTTATTATATATTATTCTTGTATTTGCATATAAAAGTGCTTTGAACCCAAATTTCATACCATTTCAGTTCAAATTCAGTACTTATGGTGTTAGGAATATAATATTCTCCATCGACAAGAGCTATAAAGCTCTTAAATAAGAAGAAGAAGGCGTTAGGAATACATAGAGTTTCAGTTCACTTACTTATATTTATTATCCCATTAATTCATGCTTACATTCTTATCCACAATCAGGCGTTCAATTGCATACTTATATCATTTACACATTGTTTTACTATGCTTAACGTTTAGGATATGCTACCATAAGAAATTGGCGTAATACTTCCGATATACTGAAGAAGTATATTGATTATATTTCTGCGCGCGTGCAGTTTGTAAGTTTAGTCAATATCATTGATATATGATCTTCAATATTTTCCGCTTCCGTCACATTTCATAGGAAGATGTCGCCAATGTTATCATGCTACAGATATATCCTAAGCTAAGCTTATATTTTCCATTAGATATTTATTCACTGAGCTTCAACGAAGGACTTTCAAAGGCCATATTTAATGTTGCCATCCTTGTCATACACAAACAACGTCGATAAGAATGGCGACTTAAAAAGACCGTTAGAATAACATTATTATAAGTTTAATAACATTATTATAAGTAGACTAGCCGTGTGGTCCCCGGCAGAGTAGAACAGGACCACTCCAAGTCCGAAGATGTTGTAGAACTCTACTAAGGAAACACAAGCTAAACAAAGCTATAAACATCAAAGAGACCTCTCCTACCCGTCTGGCCAGCGTGGAGAGTGTAGGCCAAATCCTCTGACTGCCCTGGCTAATATATGGCTCTGGTAATACAGAGAGGGTCGTGCTCCTGCAGTGGAGACTAACAAAGACCTGTTGATGATGATGGAGTTGAATAGCCAATGCATTTCAAAGATTTCAACTAATAATGTTTCAATGAGGGTGTTATGAAATAAGCGGCGGCAGCACTGGGGCGTCGGGTCCGATAAGCTGTGATTGGGCCCCAATTTGTCGATTTTTGCTGCTTGTTAAATATTCTTTTTTTTTCTTCTGCTATATATTATTGGCTTCAAACGGGGTTTCAGTCATTCTGCCAATGTCCAGTATAATGAGAGACAAAGTATCGGTGTTGTACGGTACAGTTTTAACAAGTAACAAACAAAGATGGCGTAGGTTCTTTGATTGCCTCGTGGGAGCTTCTGTGAATCTATACGAGTCCATATAACAGTCTAATTTAACTATTTCACAGATTGTTCTTGAGTACGAGCATTTATAACACCAAACTACCCCAATTTCATATTACAAAGGCCCCCAAAATCAATTCGCATAATCATCTAAAGCCCCCTGATTTCCCACTACAAACTCCGTGTCCAATATTGTCCAATGACAGCGGTTTATAGAGGTCGACGCCTCAGTGCTGCCATCTAGTAGTAAACATTTCAGAACACCCACATAATGGGCTATTTTCCTAAAATATATATATATATAATTAGTCCGTTAGTTAGATTATCAAAAAACATTTGACACGTGTTTTTTCTTTTGTCAATCAAACAAAAAATTACAAAGATATAGCCCGTTAAAATTGGCTACTTGACTAAAAAAATTTTCGTGTCGCTATGTAAAGACCTGCCAAAAATGAACACAATAGTGACCGAAATACATTTCTAAACAAAAAACTCTTTCAGATATAGAAGTTTTAAAGACACATGTTTTTAGACGTTTATTTTTAGACGTGAAAAAGCACTGCTTAAATGCCTACATATTTGTGACGTCACAACTTTGTATTTTGTATGGGCGGCGTGAGAACTTTGTTTGGTAGCTATACGAAATATTACGTTTGTGATAATGGTTTCATAATAAAAGTTGCTATAAATTTAGCGGACTACAATACAGTACAATTGAAATTTAAGATTTTCATACTTTTAAAAATGGTCCTATTCATCCAACTTTAAAGAAGCTTTAAGAACACTTAACGAATCGATATCAAATTAAAAGGGTTTTTATAGTGTTTTTGGATAGATATTAGTATCATTGGAAACAAATTTTATATAATCTTAACATTAGGCAAATACCGAATTGTGTGTGACGTCACTAGTGAGTACACTTTTTAGTACCTAGCCTGTGATGTCACAAGCCGCCACTCATGAACATTGACACGCTTTATCTTTGATATTTGTTGTTTAAAAAATACGTGTCCGATATTTTTTGATTGTCTTACTGACGGTCTATTTTTATTATTAAAATTTTGACCCAGGAAACTAGCCTATTGCTGCTAAGCTATCATAACCTAAGTATTACAACTAAACTTACATCTAAATCAGTCTGCCTGAACATATCGAATGGTGAGTTCGTTTTCATTAACCTAAGTGGTGTCATTTTCGACTTCAAGTTCAAATTGAATTGAGATTCTGAGCGATATAAAATAACCTGTATACCTAGAGTTATCTAAATCGGTCTAACGCCACAGTAAGTTGTGAACTTGTGTCGAGGACTAACTCAACGATACTATATATTATATTAGAATAAAAGATACTTACATAAAACATCGAAGACCAAGGCCAATCTGCAAAAGATCGTTTACCATCATGACCTGACCGAGGATCGAACCCGGCCCTCGTGGCTGGCGTGTTAACCACTGCGCCACGGAGCTCGTCAATGCCGAGTGCTACTGTAACTTTGCTGTTTGTTGGTTTGCGAGTTTATGAGTTACATCTAAATAACGTCTATACTGGGCGATCAAGTGGTGGGTAAATCTACCGATGTCCATATTTATTTTTATAAGAACTTGTAAGTCAAAAATGACACATGTCACGTTATATTATTCCCATTGAATAAAATGGGCAAATTATACCTAATGCTACTACTATTACTTTTTTTTTACATTTTCACTGATTATTTTACAAAAACCTTATTACTAAGTTCTTTTGCCATAGTTTCAGAATATTTTCACTGAAATAGATCTCCTCATACATTATTTTATGGGTGTTTAATAAAAGTTATCAGTCTTGACAATACAGTCAACATTCTTAATGATTTTTGTAATATTTAGAAGCGAGATACAGAAACTGTTTTTTTTTTTTTATTTAACTGTTTTTCCTACATTTATTACTACATAATTGAGAGGAATCAACTATTGAAAGATAATTATTTTCGTTATTCTTAACGGGCTTAAAAGTCAGAGTGTATTTAATTCACAAAGTTATTTAGTTTTCTGTTTGTTTAGATCAAATGTTAAGTCCGAATCAGTTAATTTTTCTCTTATTCTACGGATACGCAAATGTGCGTACGTATAATAATGTATTCTTATTGTAAAACTTAATTTTATGCTTATCAAAGATTGACTCCTGGCTTTGAACTTGAATGTTTGGGTCTTGATGCATAACTTATGTATGAAGCATTCATGGATCATCTTAACCCTGAGTTGGAATCACCACGTGAAATTCCACTTCAGAAAGTACAGTTCCAGTAATATTTTGCTCATAATATAAAAAATAAATTGAATACTTTTGCGATTTAAAATTTGTACTCAAGCCTAATCTGCGTTCGTGCTGTGCAGGCACTCGTAGCCGTACTTGATGATGAAGTGGCAGCGGGGGTCCGAGACTAATTCCGCCAGCTCGGGCGCTGTGAGGATGTCCTCTAGCGGCGGTAGCAGCAGCTCCAGATCGCCGCCTAAATAGACATACGTAAAATTTATTACCGAAATCCCTTTGATGGGACGACTTAGTCCGTCAAAACAAACAACTTGTCTTACGGGATCAATACTGGGAAATGGAAACACAAATAAATCTATTTATAGAAATTGGCAGGCCGGCTGAACACTTTTGTTGCAAAAATTGATTGTTTACTCGAGTTCCCAAAAAGTACCATACGAAAAGTGGGTCATTTTGAGAGTCGAAATCACCTCTTCAAGGTGATGTTGGTGGTTAAATTCAACCGTTATGTTTGGTATGTGCAGTGTACATTCGTAAAAGTTGTTACACATTAGACCGCGAGGTGACGCCGCCATTTGCATTTTGTGTGTTAAGAACGAACTGTGTGTGATTGTTAACGCCTTGTTTGACTTTGAAGTTATCTCTTGGCACCACTGTTCGTCTTCTATTCTCTCAATTCGATGGGGAGATGGGGAATTTGCAGTGGAAAGAGGAGGGAAAAACGTTCGCTTTTTCCAGCACCCATTAATACCTGATGCTTGTGTGCGCGCCCCTTACAACCCCGTTCTAAGTCAGCTAAGCCTAGAGGACATTACCCGTACATAGTGAATTATTGTTAGACGCAGAAGATTCCGTGCTTCGGAAGGCACGTTAAGCCGTTGGTCCCGGCTGCCATCTGGTAGTCGTTAAAGGAACCACGTCAGAGGCCGAGAGGCGGTTCCGATGAACTCTGACACCAGGGTGTGCATGGTCGACTGACCGTGTCACCTACACGAACTGATGATGATGATGTTAGACGCAGCGCCCACAACAGCATTAAGAATATCTCACCCATGACGTGCACGAGGTCGATGAGCCGGAAGAACATCTTGTCCCGCAGCTCGTCGGCCGGCGCGTCCACGCGACACGACGACCAGTCGTCGCGCAGGATGCAGGCGCACCACACCTAAGGCACACCATTTATACATTACTCGAAAACAAACTGGCATTGCAAATTGAACGTTATGGGCATTACATACAACATACAGTTCTATCATAACTGCACTATATATGCAGCACAAAGCGGAACTTTGCTGCACTAGGGCAGAAAAATTGGATGGAAATCCTGTACTGCACTATTTAGTTTTTTTTTATCGCAGGACCATAGTTGTCACATGTCATAAAAAAGGTTGGTCAATCTGACGGCCGTTTGGAGTTATCAAAGGGACGCGTATAATGCCTTGCCTAAAAAAAAATTCTGGCCATAAAGAAAAAAACCGGCCAAGTGCGTGTCGGGCCACGCGCAGTGTAGGGTTCCGTAGTTGAGAATGACAACTTTGAGTCCACACTATTCACACTCGCACCTTACAGTTTAACGACCAAAAACATCTAACAATGAAAATGGTACGAAATTTTACAGTTTATAAGTTGGTTGCCTATAACTTTTTAGTTTGTACTTAGTATTCATATTCAGCTCTGATAGTTTTCCTTTCAACTTCAGTATATATACTACTGCTGTAATTTTTTGTCTATATTTAACAGATAGAGCAATTTGTTCAGCAGATAGAGGGGGGGGACACTTACCTCTAACAAAAATTCGCACTTTAAAACCAAATATTTCGGAAACGGATCCCTAAATCGAAAAATGGTGTTCTCAACCTCACAATATTTTTGAAAGACCTATTTAACGATACCCCACACGATGGGTAATTAGGGAAAAAAATACTCCCCCACTTTACTTGTATGGGAGCTACCCTAAAATTTTTTTTTTTTTCAAGATTTTATTCTACTACTTTTTTGCCATGATTAATATACATACCCATACCAAATTACAGCTTTCTAGTTCATATAGTATCTGCGTAAAACCGCGGACGGACAGACAGACAGACAGACAGACATGGCGAAACTATAAGGGTTCCTTGTTTACTACGGAACCCTAAAAAGGCGGGAATGTAAACAACAAATTTTTAATTAACTATTGTAATTTCACTTCAGCTTTATTTTTCACCTACTTTACAGTAGTTGAAAGAAAAGCAGATTATGCACTTCACATTAAGTAAGTTATATTGCACTCGTGTTTTTTAGAGCCCTCGCTAGCGTTCGGGCTCCAAATAAACACTTGTGCAGCAACAACTTACTTTCTGCTCGGTGCAACAATCTACTATTACGTAACGGCCAATCAGTCAACTTGCAATGGCCGCGCGCGTAGAAATCACGTTCGCCTGAAACCTATGTGTGGGGGGCGGGGGCAGCAAGGGGCGCCAGCGAGAGCCTGCGGGTGTGTGCTGGAACACGGCTGCCTATACCATCCTAATCTACTACTGTTCAGCTAAAATGTATTCTACTACTTTTCAGCTAAAATCTATCCAAAAGACTTTAGCTTAGCGGAAAGATTTCACCACATCTGATATTTTTTTAGTTGTAGAATAATGGAAGGGTAACTTAAATAAGCTGCGGCAAGTCGCCGAGTTCAGTAAGCCGGGTTTGAGCAACGCATCTGGCATTTGTTAAATAATAAACATCGTTTACTTCAGGCAACTCAGTTTTTAACAAAAATGGCCCATATAAATGTATACCTTAAAGAGTAACATACATATTAAAATATATAAAATAAACTAAACTAGGGCACACGCTGAGACTGTGACGTGTTGCGCGTAATCGGGGTGTCAGGTATCGTCCCGAGAAAACGGCGATACAAAACATCCTTCGGCCAGAAGTTCGTCTGAAGGTCGCCAGCTTCTCTGTCGGGACCCGCACCACAAAGGTCGCGAAGTCGACAACGAACAAAAGGACGGCGACGCTCTCGGTGGGCGGCGGTGATCACTTACCATCGGGTGACCCGCTTGTTCGTTTACTGTCACCGAGATATAAGTACTACGTACTAGAGAAGACATCGCAAATCCTTACTTTGTTCCGTTCAACTGCGGCAATCGCGCCGCAACTCACTCAGTCGGTTGTTAGCTCTTTCGTTTGTGGTACTTCCCACGATTAATAAACAAAAACATGGTGACAATCATAAAAAATGCCTTGGTGTGTATTGAGTTATTGCAGTTATAACTTATCGAATACTGCACAGTGCAAAGGTATAAATTTTCATCAGCGAGTACTTAAGCTTATTGCATTTAAAAAAAAAAAAAAAACAATATAATAACCTTCCGCCATTTTGCATTATGTGCTATGGAAACGCGTGAGAGTAGCAAATATAGCGCTCAGGTATTAAGTTATGTATGATTGGACGGTTCTTTATTGTTTTATTTAAATTTAGGTTCGTTATTGTTTTATAAATATTAAATTTTGAGGAATGGAACAATGCTAATATTTAACGTTGCTTCTCTAGTACGTAGTACATATATCGCAATGTTTACCGTCCTATTTTTTTTTTCATTAAATAAATATAGAAAACCCTCAATAACCCAGCTATATAAAGTGATTGCGAACTCACCCTTAGGCGGAGTTCGTCTCGCCTCTCCATGTCGCTGACGTAGTCGGTGAGGTCCAGAGCCTTCTTGTAGTCGTACTCCGACAGCGACCGGCTCTCACTCTCGATGTACATCTGAAACAAAATGCCGTAATAAGGTACATTTATTCAGGTATTTTCATGCAAAAATCACTCATCTCACGAATCAGCAAAGATTTTAACCGTGGCGCAGCGGTCAACACGCCTGTGACACGGAAGGTCCCGGGTTCGATCCCCGGTCAGGTCAAGATGAAAAATGATCTTTTTCAGATTGTCCTGAGTCTTGGATGTTTATCTATATATGTATTTGTTAAAAATATAGTATCGTTGAGTTAGTATCCCATAACACAAGTCTTACTTAAGAACTTACTTTGGGGCTAGCTCAATCTGTGTGATTTGTCCGTATATATTATTATTATTAAATATAAAAGATGTCTATGAAAAAGGTTCGATTGTGCATATGCCATTGGGCTAGCCTTTGTAGTTGGTGTCAAGTAAACGGGATTAGTCCGTAAAATTTTACGATTACGATCCAAGTTTCGATCGTAAGGACCATATTAATAGCTGATATATTGAAAAACGGTCAGGGGTGTCATCTTCAATTGCCTGTTCGGTGGTTGCAGGTATGGCATCAGTCATCAGTCAACTCATCTACAATCCATCCGAGCAAGCAGCATCCCAAATATCTTTATCCCATCCCCAGGACAACTACCCATCCCTCGCTTAAAAAACCGGCCAAGTGCGTGTCGGGCCACGCGCAGTGTAGGGTTCCGTAGTTGCGAATGACAACTTTGAGTTCGCACTGTCTACACTCGCACCTCACAGTTTAACGACCAAAAACATCTTACAATGCAAATTGTATGAAATTTTACATTTTCCATTACATTTTATAAGTTGGTTGCCTATAACTTTTTAGTTTGCACTTAGTACTCAACTCTGATAGTTTTCCTTTCAACTACAGTATATATACTACTGACAGACGGATAAACAGACAGACAGACAGACAGACAGATAGACATACATGGCGAAACTATAAGGGTTCCTAGTTTACTACGGAACCCTAAAAACGAGCAGCAACGTCAGAACCGAGATAAGCCGAGTATGGCGAATCCTCCCAATGTAAATGCTTGGTGGGAGGCCGGTATCTGACAGTGAACTCGTAACGGCTGAGATGATAATAAAAATAAAATACAAACAATACGGTATATATAAAGTCATACTCCAAGTCTTCCCGTGGATGTCGTAGAATGCGACTTAGGAAACACAAGCTAAACAAAGCTTATAAACATCAAAGAGGCCTCTCCAACCCGTCCGGCCGGCGTGGAGGGTGCAGGCCAAATTTTCTGCCTTTTGGCTAATATATTGCTCTGGTAGTACAGAGAGGGTCGTGCTCCTGCAGTGGAGACTAATAAAGACCTGATAATGACGATGGTATGTACCTGCACTAGGTCTTCTGGCGGCAGCACCCTCGTGTCTTCAGCATCGAGCCCGTTGTGCACCCTGATGTCCCGCGGCAAGGCCGAGTGCTGCTCGCCCAGCGCCAGACGGCTCTCGACCTTATTCCACAGCTCCGTAGGCTGATCCTCGTCTGACGCGATCAGACACAGCTTTGCTAGCGACGCCATCGTCTGAAACAAGGCGTAGGCGTTCAGTAAGGTGACATGGAGAACAGACTATAGTTAAGAGATGACATGAGAAAATATTTGGGGATTTTCAAATGACCCTTACCGTCATCCTGCCCAGAGAATCGGTCTCTTCTTCAGCCAAAGCAGCATACGCCACAGCCGCCTGTCTATGTCTGCCAGTAGACAGCTGCTGCAGGGCCAGCAGTGCAGGCCTGGGAGGCTGGGGGGCTGAGGACAGCCAGCTGACGAGGCGAGAGGGGTAGCGGTGCCC
Organism: Rhodophaea formosa; assembly: GCA_963082605.1. Classification (NCBI taxonomy): domain Eukaryota; kingdom Metazoa; phylum Arthropoda; class Insecta; order Lepidoptera; family Pyralidae; genus Rhodophaea; species Rhodophaea formosa. The sequence continues at coordinate 611,653 of OY720221.1, forward strand.
GAGGGAGCGCAGCAGGATGGCGCGGTGTCGGCCTGAGCGGGAACAGAGCCACGCGAAGGCAGTCTCACACATGCCCTGGAAAGAAAATCGTGACTTGAAGTGCTACTGGTTAAGGAACTTATAATCTCTAGATTCGCCGGCTTTTTCATTATGTGAACTGCGAAGGAATGGAATTACCTCCCCGCGTCGATGATTCCCAACTCGTTCTTTTTTGGGATTTTCAAGGCAAGAGTGAACATGCATTACTTAAGTTTGCGTGTACCACCCTAAACCTCATCTTTACCTCCTATCAAGCAAGATAGAGGTCAAAAACACTCAAGTTATTCATAAAAAAAGCATTTGCCAGAGCGCGTGCCTCCAGAGAACACATATATTGCTGTAAAATTATTATCTACTAGCTGTTGCCCGCGTGATACATAGCCTATGTCTTTCTCAGTACCCTAACCTATGTGTATGCAAAATTTCATGAAAATCGGTTCAGTAGATACGGCGTGAAAGCGTAACAAACAAACTCACTTTCACATGTATAATATTAGTTAGGAAGTTAGGATGGTGATGGTGAGGTGGAGGCAGCCAGCGACGTACCTCGTCGACGTACTTGTCGATGTAGGCGTAGAGGCGCTCGGTGTCGCCGCTGGAGACGCACATCTCGATCAGAAGCTCGAAGTCCTTGAACTTCTCCGCCAGAGCGGCCGCGCGCTCGATTTGCCCTTCTTCCACTATAATAACATAACATATTTTTATATATTTAATAAATTCAACGATTTTTATTCAAATTGGATAATTGTATCTCTTTTTGAACGTCAGATTTTTCTTTCTTATTATTTTTAATTATTAATATGCAAAATCGAAAAACTACTCGCGTTTCGTAATGACCGCTGGAGAGAAGAATACGCCGAAAGAAACTCAATCCAGACTAAGTCCTTACGTGCCTGACGAGCTTCGATTACAATATTTTCCAATTCTTTATTTATTTCTAATGTTCGTTATTTATTATAATAAATTAAATTAGTACCATGCATTTTTATCATTTAAATAATAAATATAAAGGGGTTAGTTGTAAGAGCCACGCTACCGGCGAAAATCACGTTTGCTAGTAGCATGAATGGGCCGGCTCGTCCGGGGAAGTACCACACTTTTACAGAAAATTGACGGTTGACTAGCAGCTTTACTGCTTCGTTCGGTAAGTGAGAGAGCTGGAGGAATATACCGGGAAAAATAAAAGGCCGGCAAAGCTCTTGTTACACCCATGGTGTTGCAGTTATGCATGGGCAGCAGTGATCACTTACCATCAGGCGACCCGCTAGCCGCTTGAGCTAGCCCCACGGTTAGTTGTGAACTTTGTCGTAGGACACATTAAAGATACTATATTTTATTATGATAGGTAGTTAAATAAACAGCAAAGGCTATATCTGGAAAAGATCGTTCTCCACCACGGTCTGACCAGCAGGCCGATTTGCTAACTCGGTGTACAACGATTTCATTGTCACTTTAGCATCCATTACGGTTTTCATATCTTAAATAAAAATAGTCATTCATACCGAAGCTGTAATGAATATTGAAGTTACCATGAAAATGATGTACACCGTAGCTGTCAAAAGTTAGCAAATAGGCCTGCAGTGATTGAACCCGTGACTATGAGCTCACCAAACGGCTGTATGAGCTGGTGTCGCACGCGCTCGTAGTGGTGTGCCGGCAAGCTGGCGCTGTCCGTTAGCAGGAGGTCTGCCAGAGACGCTGCTGACTCCAGGAGCGACGCCCGGGACGTGGCGTCAGGACAGGCGGGGAGGTATTGCCTGCGGGACAAGGGATTGCTACATTTACGCATGTAATCTTGAAGATTAAATCTACTTTTTATATTTTAAGTCGTTTGAGTCATTTCCCCACTTTCTGTGGCTATTCGCTAGTTAGTAGTAGTAAACTCGTACTTAGCATGTTTTATTTTCTCATCAATCCAATGTTGTATGTTCGATAGGTCGTTCAAAAATATTGTCGGTGTGAGGGTTAGATTAAGTACTTATTTACTCTTCTATACTATTACTCCCTTTGTCCCACTAATGTGTTTTCGTTAAATACAATCAGTTATATTCGAGCAGTCACTAGTTTCATTTCTCTGACACCATCGCTCCTTGTATGGCGACCCTGCCTATAATATCATTTTTCGATTGAGGGCTTGGTTTTCATTGAATTATCTTTAGCATAAAATGTTTGGTACAAACAACTTACGTGAAGGCCCGCTTGTGCAGGTCGAGCAGCGCCGGCAGCAGCGCCCGCGGGCCGGCGGCGGGCGCGGCCCGCGGCGGCTGCCACGGCGCGCGACTCGCGTGCATCTCCGACACCACCGCCTGCCGGCACACATCAATATACCATGTTACACTCCAAATCAAACTTAAACACAATATTAGGTACAGCGGAGCGCGCGCGGGGAGGCGGGCACGTTCTGCACAGTGAGCAGCTTATGTCCGAGCCTCCATAAACTTTGATTCAAACTGTACTTGTAAAATATTACAAACCTCGCAGGAGTTAACAACATTGGCAATCACGTTTGTACTAAGAGTTTAGCAAGTTTTTATTGTCCTGTCTTGACATTGCTAAGTCTATGTTTCATTCGTACGATACTTCGACGCGACGCTGGCACTCGCATGTGCTGCGCGTATGTATGATAGTAAAACTTAACTAATCATCAAAAGTCGTACAACATACGTAGTTTCTTTTTTGTTATGGCTTTCACGCAAAACGTATTTAGCCAGTATCAAGTAAAAAGTGAAATGATGGTGTTATTCATTTCATTGAATTGACGGAGCCTCTGGCGACAATCCATCACGAATCCACTGGCTCAATCATAGACGACGCAGCAAGGCAGACAACCACCAGCCCGCTATGTAAATCTCACTACAGCCGCACTGTGACAGTTTATTTTAGTTATCCCACATATTGTTCATGGATATGGCTATTTATAACACCAATTCACACCAACTTCACATTATAAATTTCACTAGAAACAATTTGCATAACAATCCAAAACAAACACCGTGTAGTCCGCTAAAATTCCCGCCAAGAACTCCAATATACGTTGTTTTTTATGATGTCAGAACTATCTATTTCTGCGAAATTACTAGTGTTTAACAAATGACAGTGTTTAGACGAAAGTCCCTCGATCTAGTATAAAAAAACTAGATACATAATCCGTCATAAAATGCGTTGATGTATTTTTTTTTTAAATTTTAATGTAAATTTTGAATTCCGGAAACTCACGACGGTGAGCTTTCGAAAGTGGACTTTATAGTATGCACGAAAGGTTAGTTATGCATTGATATAGATACCAAGCTTTATGAGTTATGAGCAGATTTCTGAGCTGTTGAAACAACAGGTTTTTATTTAGAAGAAACTCCATATTAAATAAAAAATAAAATAATAAAAAAACACAAAGAGCGACTGACCGTGATGATGTCCAGCGTGTTAGCTTTAGCCAGCGCTCGCAGCACGCGCGTGATCTTCGAGACGCGGCGGTAGCACACGTCGGCCGGCGACAGGGCGCCCGACGCCAGCGCCGCCTCCGTCTCCGGCTCCTCCAGCCCCGCCGACTCCCCGCCGCACACCACCTGACCACACAATCATCTTTCTCGTACTCATTGGCACATATGACTTGATGAATAAAGATGCAATGATAAAATCACAAAAAATAACTGTTTGAAACGTGCCGGAATGCATGTTGAACAATTTATAGGGTATATAGAGCACTTTTCTTCAATATTTAACTGCAATCAAGGCTTCCAATCAACCTGTATATACAGAAGAAGATTACAGACATTGAATTTTTTTATCATTACCTGGTAGATGGCAGCATCGATGAGTTGGCCGTGGGGCCCTCGCTGCAGGCGGCGCAGCGCCAGCGCGGCCGCCAGCTGCTCCGCCAGCCGGCACAGCGCCAGCTCCGTGCTCAGCACCGACCCGTCCGACTCTGCACATACAAATACTACATTAACCTACACCTAGGCAGAAGATACAAATACTTATAAATATTATGCCTAAAAATAAATAGCGGCAAACAGTGAACAGAAAATGCATCCGAGGATTACACAGATAACGAAAATGTTTTATCCAAAAAGTGGAAGTCAAAGATCGATGAATACAAACAGCCAGCTACGCACGGCCATTAACAATTCCAAATTTGAATTAAGGACAAAAATCTCGCAGAATAGTTCAAATGTTTTTTTCATCGGGTTCACTGGCAATTCCAAATTTGAATATTCGACTAGAAAACTTTTTGGATGTAGAAGATTTGACGCTTGTGCATGGTATAGTGCCCTATTAAATTTTAAAAAAATGCTTTATGCGCTCTCGGGCTTTATGGAATTTGTATGAAATCTTATAGCCCGCGGTCGTAATAGCGACCATCCAGCCCACTTTGCTTGCATTTAATGACACTGTTTAAGGGTAGGTGAGATGAAAAAAAAAGAGTTACAAATTACTACACATTTGCTTTAATTATCTCTTATCCACAAAAGATGATACTCAACACGACATTAAACAACGTTATAAAACAAGCGTCACAACTACTCAAGTTCAGTTCGGCCTCAACTGTCGCTCTATGCGCGAACGGCGCAGTTGGGGCCGTAATCGTACGACTGCGGTTGCCTAGTAACTGTACTACGCTACTGCGTGTTCGTTATACAGTCACATTCAGCACCCACATTCTCTTTTGTTTTGTTTTTCGTGTGAGTAAGTGGCCAACACTGGTGTCAGATTTTTCAAGCTACTTAAAGGCATCTGACATAGGATAACGACTGCCATCAACAATGATTGTCGGGACCAACGGCTTGACGTGCTTTCCGAAGCATGATGAAGTTCGAGATATTTTTATGCCACTTGCGGTCACCCATCTAATTGAGTACTGCGGCCGAGGTTGCTTAACATGCGTAAGCGCTACCAATGCTTACGCCCACTAGATCATCGGGCTCATCAGGATTGGCCTTACCATCGGTGACCTGCTGCAGGCGCAGACTGAGGCCAGTGGCCCGCAGGAAGTCGACGAAGAGCGAGAAGGCGCGTTGCTTGTCGCGCAGCTGCGCTGCTATCTGTAGCGCGGCTGAGCTGCCCAGCGCGATGCTGGCCGCCTGCCCCGTCACGCGCTGCTTCCATCTGAACACATCATCATCATAATAAATAATAAATAAATAAATATATACGGACAAATCACACAGATTGAGCTAGCCCCAAGGTAAGTTCTTAAGTAAGACTTGTGTTATGGGATACTAACTCAACGATACTATATTTTATAACAAATACATATATAGATAAACATCCAAGACCCAGGACAATCTGAAAAAGTTCATTTTCCATCTTGACCTGACCGGGGATCGAACCCGGGACCTTCCGTGTCACAAGCCGGCGTGTTGACCGCTGCGCCACGGAGCTCGTCAATTCGTCATCAGCCTCTACTCGGCCACTACTGGACATAGGCCTCCCCAATTGCACGCCATCGAGATCTATCTATCGATCATTAGAAACACAATAATACCGGTCAGTGTGCGAATCAATCGCGCACCAAAAATTCCGTACAAAAACATACTTAAACAATTTGGCGGGAAAATATATCGCTGTGACATGAAAAATATTCATGCGCAGAATAACAATTTTCATTTATTCTTTTTACTATTTATTAGTGGCCAGCGTTATGATGCAGAACATAGACAACTTCCTTGCAAGTCTATATAATCATTACACTTAAGGTTCTTTGTGTCGCCGTATGGAGAGTTCTATATTTGTTCAATATCATGGACTGATTATGCCCTTTAAATATTATTTCGCTATTTTGTTTATCCACTGTATTTCCAAGCAAAAGAACAAGTAGAAAATAAAATGTTAAGTGCCATGCCGTGTGGATCCTGGCAGAGCAGAATAGAACCACTCCAAGTCTTCCCGTGGATGTCGTAAAAGGCGACTTAAGAAACACAGGCTAAACAAAACTTACAAACATCAAAGAACCTCTCTGGGATTCCGTTTTGTAGAAACTCCCTCCGAAAAATTTGGTATTATTTAAATCTAGAACCCCAGCCATGTAATAATATTATCTTATGTACAGTGCCCGGCAAATAAGTTGACCTAAGTGTGAGTAGGACACCGCAAAACATTGCCACTGATTAATATAGGTGTGTCTCGCTCACACTTAGTTCAACTTATACGCCGCGTGTTATATAGGGATTAGAACCTCATGTTGCCTCACCTGGGATCTCCGGCCGGGATGTCATCGAGTATCTCCGTGGCGATCCTGAGCACCGTCCTGTCCAGCACGGCGTCCACGTCCCGCTCCGCCGGCGCCGGCCCCTGGCCCGCGGCGCCGGCGGGGAACAGCTGCGCCAGCAGGCCGCGGCAGGCCGCAGTGTCGCGCCGCACGTGGAACAGGAAAGCTGTCTTCAGCTTGCCGCACGCGTCTGTTGTCACCATGCTCACCTGATGGTCGACATTCCGTGCAGTTATACTATTGCAAATATTGGTAGCGGGCATGAAGGGACCTTCATTATAAGACTTGTGTATCTTAGTGTAAATATATACCTTAATTTATATCTAAATATATAACAGCCTCCAGAGGCTAAGGCGTTTGCCTTATTGACCCAGGGGTCGTGGTTCAATTCGCACGGAAAGCATACTCTGTTATTTCCAGTTTGGTTAGGACATTGCAGGCATGAATCACCTGATAGTCTGATAAGAAAGAAGGCACGTTAAGCCGTTGGTCCCGGCTGCTATCTGGTAATCGTTTAAGAAACCACATCATACAAATATGTGTCGGGTCGTTGAGTTCCCTCTAATATGGTTGAGCTTAACGATGGCTGACCCATACGACAACTCGTGAACACCCGTTCACGAGTTGCTGCCAGTGGGGACATGTTCTGTTGTTTTTGTAATTTGCTCACTCGATCGTAAACATAAACATATTCCAAAAATAGTGAATGTATAATGATATTGTAAAATGAAAACAGATAAAAAAAAAGAAAAGTAAAAAAAACCGGCCAAGTGCGTGTCGGGCCACGCGCAGTGTAGGGTTCCGTAGTTGCGAATGACAACTTTGAGTTCACACTATTCACACTCGCACCTTACAGTTTAACGACCAAAAACATCTAACAATGAAAATAGTATGAAATTTTACAGTTTATAAGTTGGTTGCCTATAACTTTTTAGTTTGTACTTACTACTCAGCTCTGATAGTTTTCCTTTCAACTTCAGTATATATGCTACTGCTGTAATTTTTTTCACGTATCTATATATAACCGTTTAGCAGATAGAGGGGGGGGACACTTACCTCTAACAAAGATTCGCACTTTAAAACCAAATATTTCGGAAACGGAGCCCTTAATCAAAAAATGGTGTTCTCAACCTCACAATATTTTTGAAAGACCTATTTAACGATACCCCACACAATAGGTAAATAAAGAAAAAAAAATTACTCCCTCACTTTACTTGTATGGGAGCTACCCTAAAAAAATTTTTTTTCAAGATTTTATTCTACCACTTTTTTGCCATGATTAATATACATACCCATACCAAATTACAGCTTTCTAGTAATTATAGTCTCTGCGTAAAACCGCGGACGGACAGACAGACAGACAGACAGACAGACAGACATGGCGAAACTATAAGGGTTCCTTGTTTACTACGGAACCCTAAAAAGAAAGAAAAAAGAAAAAACTGCCCACGGAACCAGGTAAACCAGGTGAAAGAAAGAAATATAATATAATCATTAATCATACGAAGCCCTTCAGGCGAGTAGGCGACCTATACTGTTGAAAAGAGTTTCTTTCGGCATTTCTTCTCTGCAGTGGTCGATTCCGAAATGCTAGTATGGTATATTGGCGATTCGTCTGGACAAGGGACGGCCGAATATATGCACGTCGCGACTCGGGTTCGGATTCCCCCAGACACCGCATCCGCGTTGAAAGTGACTTGGCTAGAGTTTTTGGGATGGCTGCCGTTGGAGCGTCTGTTGTTAAAAATGCATAGACATTTTCAAACTTTTAAACATATAAGTAGTTGTAGTAATGCTGTATCTTTGCTGTGCGATATTTTAATAACTCGTGAATTGTCTTTGCTACTTTTACATTGTGTTTGCGTTTTTACTCTGATTTATTTTTCTCTCGAAATGCTTTGCTGCTCATGTTGTACCTCTACATTTTCTATAAATATTACTGTCGTTTTAAGAAAGCATTCGTTTTTAATTTTAAATGTCATAGTGTTCTTGCTTTTATTTGTTTCATTTTTGTGTTGGCTGCATGTTGTTTTAAAACATTTTATGGCTGTGTTGAAATGCTCTTTACGTTATTCGGACACTGTAAGCTGTACCTTTTACAATAAAACAATAATGTTATTGGACAAAACAGTCGAAGCAGGTTTGTCATATATTTTTATTAATAGGTGTTCCCAAAACTCTTTACCTTACAATTTTCTCTTTATTTTACTTGATTTATGTACTTATTATGGGTAAAAAATTAAAACTTTTCAAGTTGGGTCTTTTCAATGCGGGATCACTAAACACAGGTCATGACGATTTTCTAGTTGCTATGGATCGTTTTAACGCAGATATAGTGGCAATTAACGAAACATGGCTTAACGATAAGCAACTTGAACGGGCGCCCGTTGCGCCAGGTTATCGGTTTCGAGCCGTACCGCGGCCATCGCACATGCGGCGGGGACGCGGTGGTGGTCTCGGATTCTATGTCAAGAAAGATGTTCACGTGCGATATCTTCCTCGCCCAAACGACCTAATTGAGCAGATGTGGCTGTCAACACGTGTAAATGGTTTTAAATTATTAGTCGGAACTGCTTATAAACCCGATTGGGTGAATGACGATATATTTATTGACGCGCTAACAGACTCCCTCAATCATTTATCAGGGCATGACTTTGTTGTTTTGCTGGGTGACATTAACATAAATCTTCTGGATACAGCTGATAGTAGTACGAGAAAATTTAATCAATTCCTTGAATATATGAGTCTCCTACAAGTTGTATCTGATCCTACTCACTTCACGTCACACTCTGCTAAATTAATTGACGTTGTATGCACAAATGCTCCTTACCGCGATGTATCCGTCAACAATATCACAGGTGGTTATGGTCATCACATGATTAACATTACATTATCATTAAAGAAAAACAAAGCACCACCTAGATATTTTACGTATAGATCTTTAGACAAGATAAACTTGAATAATTTCAATCAAGATTTATATTCAATCGACTGGACCGAAGTTACGGAGTTACCGACAGTCGATCTAATGCTAGAAAAGTTCAACTTAATTGTGTCTAATCTTTTTAATAAGCATGCGCCGCTAAAACGAGCAATTTTAAGGGAGGGATCTTTGCCTTGGATTACTGATGTTTGTAAACGCATGATTGAAGAACGTAACCTAGCTCACGAAAAATACCGTAAAACACAGTCCGAGTCAGACAAGCAATATTATAGGGATTTAAAAAAGATGGTGGAAACTAGTATCGCTGGAGAAAAACGTGCCTACATTGGTAACTTAGTAAATCGTCATGTTCACGACAGCAAAAAATTCTGGAGAAATCTCAAGAGTAAAGTTTTACCTAATCTAAATAAAGAACGATTATTACCCAGTAACCTTAATGACCCTGATAAAATTAATAATTATTTTCTTATGAATCCAAACAGCAACGCAAATAATAAAGTAGATGCTTCACGGTTCGAAAACGGAAAGTTTTCTCGTGAGATTTTGTTCTTAAAGCCTGTTAGTAGTCAAGTGATAGCTAAATATATTTTATCAGTAAAAACAAACTCTATGGGAACTGATGGTCTTAGTAGAGACATGATTCTGTTGACCCTTCCCTGCACTCTGGAAATAATTACAGAAATTATCAATAAATCTATTAGTACAGGATATGTGCCAAAGTGTTGGAAGGAAGCGATTGTGACTCCTCTGCCCAAAGTTACTCACCCTATAGACTTTTCAGACCTTAGACCTATCAGTATATTGCCCTTTTTATCAAAACTATTGGAGAAAACAGTATACGATCAGTTAATTGAGTTTGTCGAGCGACTAAATATCCTCCCTAGACTGCAATCAGGATTTAGAAAAGGGCGCGGTACTGTAACTGCTTTACTCGACGTGGTCGATAATATTTTGGCCGAACAGGACAAGGGTAATGGCACGATCTTGACGCTCTTGGACTTTTCGCGTGCTTTTGATTCTTTGGACATACAACTACTGCTTGCCAAGCTGTCATACTATGGCCTTAGTCCCGAATCTTTAGCATGGTTTGAGAGTTATCTCACAGATCGGTGTCAGTCAGTGCAATTACAACAGAGCGACGGTAGTTTATTGCAATCGGACCTACTACCAATTCATCGCGGAGTACCACAGGGCTCAATACTGGGGCCACTTCTTTTCATCATCTATAGTGCTGATCTGGTGCTGACCATCAAGCATTGTAGGTTTCATTGTTATGCAGACGATGTGCAACTTTATATTTCTATGGCACCTAATGATGTATTGCATGCCACTCAACTCCTCAATGAAGATCTTGAGAGAATCGTGAATTGGTCTGAGAGTAACGCCTTGGTTCTAAATCCAACTAAGTCCAAATACATTATTATGGGCTCAAAATGGCAGATAACTCGTATATCAAATTTAAACCCGTCTGTTCTTATTGATGGGCATCCAATTACTCAAGTTCAAGAAGCTAGGAATCTGGGACTGGTAATTGATGGTCAGCTAAGATTTGAGGCACATTTGTTGAGCTTAGTGAAGAACTGTTTTTACCGCCTAAGCCTTTTATATAAAATTCGGAACTATCTCTCTAAAGAGTCGCGTCATATCATTTGTGAAGCTCAAATACTGTCTAAGCTTAACTACGGAGATCTCGTTTATGGGCCACGACTTCTGTGTAGAACCAAACTGTTAGTGCAGAGAGTGCAGAATGCATGTCTTCGCTTCTGCTATGACATTCCTCCTAGAAGGCACGTAACGCCATACTTTAATAAGGCGGCCTTGCTTAAAATGGAATCACGCAGACAACAACACCTTGCGAGTCTGTTATTTGACCTGATCAGACTAAAACAACCTGAATATTTATTCGAAAAGCTCATGTTTCTATCACAACGCCATGAAAGGTGTTCGCGTCCCGTGCTTTCAACACAAGACCATAAAACTGTAGCGTTCACAGGTAGTTTCAGATACGCGGCAGCAAAGTGTTGGAATAATATCCCTCCACCCATCAGAAAGGTTACAAACAAATTTACTTTCAAAAAGTTATTTAAATTACATCTTCTTGAAACTCAAAAAAACGATATGTCCAAATGCTTTGCTCGCCGCATTAGTCGAATATACTCCTTGAACGTTTAAATTCACATTACTTTTGTTCTGTTTCGTTCTGTTTGTTTAGATATTGTGGAAGTTATGTTGATTGTATTAACTGTTCTGTGCAGCTGTACTTTGCTATTATACGATCTAATTTTATTTTATTTTATTACAATTTTAATATACTTTCGTTCAATGTTCTTATTCTATTACTGTCCTTTTTATTTCATTTTGACATCTATTAGCAATTGTATTATAATGTTATTTAATAATTTGAATGAATCCCAATTTGACTGTGCTGTAATTATTAGTATTTTTTTCTGTAAAACGTACCTCAGTGTGTATTCTTGTTCGCGCAAACTCAAGGGCGCCAGCTGAAAATCAGCTGCTACTCGCTGAGGGTAGCGTTTAGCTGAGCTGTAGCCTTTTTGTGTGTCTGTGGCACACAAATGCATGTTTGTCTTAAGGTTTTATTTGGCTCAATATTGTATAAAGTTGTGTGTGTGTGTGTTACAGAAAGCAAATAAATGTTTTATCTATCTATCTATCTATCTAGTAGTCTGTAGCTTTTGAACAATAATTATTTAATATGCCTGAAAGGGCCTATTTTCTGAATAAACGTTTTGAATCTTTGAATCAGGGGCCAAGAGGCGGTTCCGAAAAACTCTGACACCAGGGTTTGCATGATCGACTGACCGTGTCACCTACACGAAATGATGATAATGATCTATATATAAACTAAGGTACACAAGCCGTATACCAAATTGCAGCTAATAAACACCATTGCGCTTAGCTCACACCTAGACGGCACTGCAAAGACACCGTCCACATGCATGATGAGAGCCATCACTCCGTGCTCTATAACTATATTATATGACTCACCTCGTGCGGGTCGATCTCGTACAGCGACAGACTGTCGTCATACATGTCCACGCTGGACAGCGGACTGTCGCACACTGGCGGCGCTCGGCCCAGCCCCGAGTCGTCCATGATGAGTGCCATCACTCCGTGCTTTCTACTGAACAATAGTGGCAGATTGCCACAGAGTTCAGCGCCCAAGATGCGGTCATTTTCCGATGAAACATCAATGTATTCCGATTTGTCGTTGGCATTTGTAGCTGGAAATAATTAGAACATTAAGTTTTTTGAATGTGAAAAATTGAAAAGAATTTTCAAAATTTGACCTTATTGTTACGGCATAACCTACAAATTCATTGTCATCAACAGATCTTTGTTAGTCTTCACTGCAGGAGCACGACCTTCTCTGTGTTATTAAAGCCATATTAGCAGTCAGAGGATTTGGCCTACAGTCTTCATGCTGACGCATCCTCGGGAATACTTGGAGTGGTCCTTTTATTTTATATATACCACACGACAGATTACTGCGCACTTAAGACTTTCACTTGTTGGAGTATATCAGCATTTGTCTTTTACACAACAAAAACTAATAAGTTAGGAAATGACATTGAATCTTATTGTTACCGCATCAGGTTCAAAACAGTTGACTTATATGAGCACAAGTTCATTCAATTTTCATACTGTGTGGTTTCCTGGAGAGTAGAATAGGACCACTCCAAGTCTTCTTATAAAGAGATCTCTCTAACTCGTCTGGTCAGTGTGGACAGTGTAGGCCAAATCCTCCCGACTGCTTTGGCTCTGCTCAATATATGGCTCTGGTAGTACATAAATAAATATATACGGACAAATCACACAGATTGAGCTAGCCCCAAAGTAAGTTCAAGACTTGTGTCATGAGATACTAATTCAACGATAATAGATATATTTATATAGATAAACATCCAAGACCCAGGTCCATCTGAAAAGATCATTTTCAAATCAACATCATCAAAAAGATCATTCTTAACCTGACCGGGAATTGAACTTGGGACCATCCGTGTCGCAGGCAAGCGTGTTGACCACTGCGCGACGGAGCTCGACAAACAGAACGAAAAGAGTACAGAAATGACCTGATGAAGATGATGATTCAACTTCCAACCTTATCACAAAGCCATAGGGTGCAACTCACTGGAGACGAGAGCGATGTAGGTGGCGGAGTAGAGCAGCACGCGGCCGCCGAGCGGCAGGAAGCGCGGCAGCAGCTCGGGCTCGGCCGCGGCGCCCGCGCGCAGCGGCAGCAGCGACGTCACAAGGGGGTTAGATGCATCCTCCACCGACACGTGCGCTGGGAGACAAGTTCAATCACGTCTAGTACTTTTTTTTATTATTGCTTTCATGCATTACGTATTTAGCCAGTATCAAGTAAAAACATTCCCGCACTTTTTCGAGTTTTCTTGTTATCAACGAAATGATGATGTCAATTCATTTCGATGATTCTATGGAGCCCCTGGCGACAATCCCACACGAACCCACTGGTTCAATCATAGCTAACGCAGCAAGGCGGACACCCCCAACCCGCGATGTAAATCTCACTATAGCTACACCATGACAGTTTATGTCAGTTATTTCACACATTGTCCTTAGACATGGGCATTTATAACACTAAATTACACCGATTTCACATTATAAAGACCACAAGAAAAAATTTGCAACAAACACCGTGAAGTCCCCTAAAATTCCCGCCAAGAACTCGCTATCTAGTTCTTATTTTTTTCTTATATGACATGGTTTACTCTTGACCAGCATCTAAGCAAAGCAATGACCTAAGATGGAGCGAACTTACCGAAAAGCCTATTCACACTATTCTTAAAAAGATTCAGGTCATTTGAATTCAGAAATAGATAGATAATAACTTTATTGAAACCGAAATACAGATGCAGGCAATGCATTCAATCCCTAGCTGTGCGCATAATAAATGATGAGGAAAAACGCTTGAATGGCGGTACCCAGCAGTACGAAAGAATGTCTGATTGAAGAAAGGGGAAAGCAGTATGAACTCATTGCAGCTCTTCAGCACACTTTGCTAATAATATATATATTTAATTATTTTATACGGCTTTCGCCCGATTGGTCCTTCGGGCTATGCATGCCATTGTGGCCCATGAGGCATATGGCCAAGACTTACGCACACAGACAATACCCAGGTGGACGGACCTGATAAAGGTCGCAGGAAGGCGCTGGATGCAGATCGCTTCCAACCAGTCGTATTGGAAATCCTTGGGGGAGGCCTATGTCTAGCAGTGGACTTCTTGCGGCTGAAATGAAGATGATGATGAAACACTCACCGATGGCGTACCGCATGTCGGGCGAGCGCGCGACGTTCATAGCAGCCACTAACAGCAGCAGGCCGTTGGGACCGCTGGCCCGCACGTCTAGGGCCATTATTTCTATGCTGTTCACGTCACCTGTTGAGAGGCAAATATCTAATTAGTCATATCCCATCGCTAGTCAGCTTTCTAAACACAACTGAGTTTTGAAAATAGAGTAATATTGTCGCGAAGCTCTCAGAATATTCTAGCACTTTCCGTCCATTGTTGAGAATGACGTGGAACGTAAAGGAACATTATGGAATGTTCTGGCTGTCGGCAGTCGGCACTGACAGTGTGAGAAACTATTTTGAGACTCATACTCAACCAATGGAAGAATGAAAGAATGGAAATGGAATGGAGGAATGGAAGAAGCTCCACCGACAAGAGCCCAGCTCTTAAATTTGATGATGATGACTCAACCAATGCAAATCATTTTTGGTCAGTGGCAAGTGTTTTAGTAAAAAACTCGCTACTATTACTATGGCACTGACTACAGGCTTTAGCTTAGCAGCAGTCAAAAATGTTAATGATGATGATGAAGAATTGTGTCGTGTAGCACTCACCCTGCGGCGCGGGCAGCAGTGCCTGCGCCTGCAGCGGCCGGCGCAGGCTGTGTCCGTGCAGCTCTGCGCCGCGCCACAGCTGCAGCAGCGGGCCGCCACTGCCGCCGGCCACCAGCGCCACGCACACGCCACTCTCTTCCTCCCCGCCATTGTCCTCACCCAGCACCACCACGCCCACTAGCTTCTGCATCACAGACAATATTCCATACTGACATTGCTATTCTGAGTCTTTTTAAAGCTTGAAAAAAATTACCATAGATCACCAAGTCACCAAGGATGGGAAATTTCTATTTAAATAATACATGTACTACTGACATAGCTTTATCCATAGCATTGTATAGGTCTAATATAAAAAAGGACAACTAAAAATGTTTATGAAGCAGTGGAGAGTACAGGCTTTGTTATATATAAGTTTAAGTCTATCAACTTACAGTGTCAGCCTGTGTGGGCATAGATCCAAAGAATAGCAGGGACACCCGACGCCCTATACCACCCAGCCAGCCACTCGGCGGACGCAAAGTTCGACAGCTGACTGTGGCTCGGCCCTCTAAAATACCAAACAAGAGTAGTGTAAATTTACTTTGACTCACATTTTGAATTATCTATACGTAATTATATCATGTATCCTTCGAAGATATGTAGGCTCTAACAAATATAATTATATTAATGAAATAAGCAACTTCTTTGTATGGTCGGAACACAGAGACACTTAGGTTTTTGGTAAATATGCTTCTGTGTTCCAACCAATGTTCATTAGTGATGGAAAGACACAGTAAGTTAGAAATTTCGAAGGCACATTACATAAGCCAAGAAGTTAAATATGTTTAACCCCTTTAACTAGAAAGCACTAATCACTGCTTAATTTAATCAACGAATTGTCAGGTAGGAGATGTTTAAAAGATTGCTATAGAAATATTATGAAATAAGGTCTATAATGTAAAATTTCGAGTTTTGCAAATTCCATCATCTTTCCATGTCTGAAGAGTTTATTAGTAGCTTGGTTTTTGGTAGAGGATTAGATGACAATAAGTCTCTCACACAATCGGCCCAGACAAGAGGCCTAAGTGTGGAACATAGCCCACGGAACCAAGTGAACCAGGTAGTAGCTTGGTTACTGAGGTAAAATCTTACCAACAACAGCTGGATTTAACAACACAACAGTGCATGTGGTAGTAGCCAGAACGAGACCAGCCCGGGAGTACTCCCCCAGCCTCTCACACTCTTGCCCGGCCAGTTCTGCTGAGACATCAGCGTACACTCCTTCCTGCCCCACTGAAGGCCAGTAGCGGACAATGCCTTCAGGAGATACACCAATGCATGATGGCATCTATGATAAAAATATGAAAAAGTAATTGAAGTTATTTTTGTAAAAACAGAGACTCAAGGAAATGTATAATATGTATGATAATCTCCTCCATGCTAGTTTGGGAAAAAAGGAAATACATAGGATATACCAGCTGCTTTTATTACCACACAGACCGTAAAGGCTAGTCAAAGGATTGGGCGAAAATCTAAGGAATCACGTCATAGGCGATGCAGCTAGCAACCCATCACTATTTTGATTCCGCTTTCCACCTTAATGCCGACTAACATGCTAAATGAGGCCTTAAGGTTTTATGACCTTCGGCTCTGTCTAACCAGCAAGGAATAAAGACATAATATTATGTATATCAGTGCATATATAAATAATGGTAGTAGTGTAGTATGTATCAAGGAAATGGCGAAAGAATATATGGAACTATACACCACAATATCTATAATAATAAGTATAGTTCAGTGTTTCAAAGGTAAGGAACATGTAAAACAAAAAAAACGAAACTAAACTGGTAATATCTAAAACCGGTTTGACTTAAGTGGTTGTAACAGCTTCATATTATGTCCCGCTGAAAATTTTAGGTATTTTCACACACCCAATTCTGATCTCATAAGATTATTGATTACACATCTGGCCAAAGATTTGGTTTTAGCAAGTTAGGTCAAAACTAAGGATTAATAAGATAAATGCTTGAAATGCAAATAAACCAGTACATACCTGAGCACCGTCCTCATAAAAGACGACTACCAAATCAGCTTTATGTGCCAGGTCTGTCTGAGGCAATGTCAACTCCCTGGCGGCAGCAGGAGCGGCCTGGGCTGGCGATGATATCCCAGACGGGGCCATGGGTTCCCGAGGCCAGGCCAGGATCCGCCGGCCGGCCACCAGCCAACACCAACCGCATGCCGACAGACGCACGCTCACATCTCCACTTGCTATTATAAAAATTGGATATTGACAACAATCTTTTAAATTCGTCAAAAGACTACAACTAAAATATAAAAAAATATTAGGGTGAAATAATTGTATTTCTACATTTTTAAAGGTTTCAAAAAGGTATTACGTACCAAATGTTAGCGTTTCTGTGACCATAACAGGCAGAGGCAACCCATAAGTTTCCACCGAACATAGCGGCGTTTTGTAAATTATGTCACCGCTGGGAGCATCTTGAGAATGCAGGAACTTGCTGTAACAACACTGTTTGCTTAGAAACACAGTCCAAGAAACCTATCACGAATAAACAATATTTGTAGGTTAGAATACCTTTGGGTCTTTTTAGCAGAGCCAATTGGTTTTCTCCCTGTGATTGATTGCCTGACTCTCGGTGAAAAGGGGCTTTTTATTCCACTAGTATTACCAAATTCCATTTTAGATAGAAAATAATCAATTAACACAAAATTGAATAACGGCCACCGCCTGGCAAAATTAAAAAATCAAATCAACAAAAAAGTGTCAGTCAAGTGTCAATCAGAATGCTGTCAAATAAATTGTCTTTTTTTTCTTGTTTATGGCTTTCACGCTTTAGGTGTTTAGGTGTTTAGCCAGTAATGGCCAGTATCAAGTAATATGGTCGGTTTCCCGCGCTTTTTCTAGTTTTCTTGTGTATCAAACTTAGAGTACCTATCAATATAACTGATTTTAAGCTTTCGCGGTCACAATCACTATTATGTTCACTACGGGACTTACCGCGATTATTTTTGAGTTCTGTCTGATATTTCGACAACATTGCAGCTGCCATTTTCACAGACTAACTGAAGAGACTGCGGTGGTGGATGTTGAGCTGTCAAGGGAAACCGTATCGGTCTACCCTCTTTCTTGTCACAAACACCATTAAGTGAATCGACTCTTAACGTGTTGGAAAAAGGGTTGAACTTTGCACCTGCGCCGACGCGTATTCCGTATGAGAACATAATTGGAAGCGTAGAGGAGACAATTAAGAGAAATAATTTGCCGCAAAGGGATGCTGACACACTGAGGCAAGATGTAGCAGTGATTCTTCGAAAGTCGAAACCTCCTAAAAGTAATATCACGCGCGAGGAGCAGTCCGCCATTTTTGAACTTCGTCAAAACAACGAAATACTTGTTTTGAAAGCGGACAAAGGGAATGCAACCGTTGTGATGAATGCTTCTGATTATAGTTCTAAAATAGATAGCTTACTGAGTGACGAGGCAACGTATAAAAAGGTCGACTACAATCCCACAGCTCGGATTACACGTCGAACAAGGACGTTGATACAGGACAAACAGCATATATTTTCAGAATCCGAGAGAAAACATCTGTTGGCTCCAAGAAATGTACAGCCGCCGAAATTGTATGGTTTGCCTAAAGTACATAAACAAGGCGTCCCACTTCGACCTATTGTGAGTCAAATAGACTCTCCGACATATGAGTTGGCGAAGTATGTCTCCAGGGTGTTGACTCCTTTGACAGGCAAATCTACATCATACGTCAAGGATTCTCGATACTTTATTGATATCATCAGCGAAACCAGAATTGAGGGCGAGGAAGTGATGGTGAGTTTTGATGTCGAATCACTGTTTACCAATGTACCCGTATCTGAGTGCTTAAATGTCATAAAGGAGAAATTAATCGACAATAATATTTCGACGGATATTTTAACGTTACTGGAATTTTGTCTAACCTCAAGCTATTTCTTATACAATGGTCAGTACTACCTTCAGATTGATGGTGTGGCTATGGGCAGTCCTGTCGCTCCAGTTGTTGCCAATTTATGGATGGAACACGTGGAAGAGTTAGCCTTACACTCTGCCCCGACGTCAGTGAAAATCTGGAAGAGGTATGTTGATGATGTGTTTTGTATATTGGAGGGTAGCAATAATGGAGTTCAACGTTGCCTCGATCATCTAAACTCCATTCACGAAAAACTGAGGTTCACTCTCGAAATGGAGTCTAGTAGGAGCTCGCCTTTCTTGGACGTCAAAATATCAGTGCGCCAGGATGGGACGTTGAGTCATACGGTATACAGGAAACCGACTCACACGGACAAATACCTGCATGCGACTTCTCACCATCACCCTTCACATCTTCAAGCAGTGTCTGCATCTCTCGTACGAAGAGCTCATGATTTATGTGACCAGGAACACCTAGAGGGAGAGCTGAAGCATGTGCAAGCGGTTTTAAGACGCAATGGTTATGATGGTAAGATCCGACAACCTCCAACATCAAAGCGTGAACGAGCACCGACGGTAGACAGGCAGCCAGCTTACTTACCATACGTCAGAGGGGTAACAGACAAAATCGGCAAAGTATTAGGAAAATATTCTATTCGAGCCACGTTTACCCCAGCCAAGAAAATGGCAAGTTATATGCGGTCACCGAAGGATAGCACGCCTTTGGAAAAATCTGGTGTCTATAAAATTGGCTGTAGTTGTGGTCGCTCGTATATTGGACAAACTAGGAGGGCTATAGCTCAACGGGTCAAAGAGCACATAACCGCAGTTAAAAACAGGGATATTGTGAAGTCTGCCATAGCGGAGCATCTATCACAAGCAGAGACCAATCACTGGATCGAGCTACACCAGCCAAAAGTACTTGCAACTGAACGCCATTTTATACCCCGGCTAGTTAGGGAAGCGATTGAAATTAAGAAGCATCCCAATTTCAATCGGGAAGACGGTTTCAAGCTTTCGGGTACATGGAATCCCGTGATTGAGTTGTGTAAAAAGTGTACGCGCGCATCAGTGAACAATTCCCGAATGGACACCGTCAGTGTTGTGTGTAAAAACCTGTGTAATAAAAGACAAAGAAAGAGGGTAGACCGATACGGTTTCCCTTGACAGCTCAACATCCACCACCGCAGTCTCTTCAGTTAGTCTGTGAAAATGGCAGCTGCAATGTTGTCGAAATATCAGACAGAACTCAAAAATAATCGCGGTAAGTCCCGTAGTGAACATAATATCAATATAACTATAGAGTGCTCCTAATGTTTTTCGTCGTTGTGCAGAGCGTAAGCAGATGTTCTATAGATTGTATCTATAGATGTAGCGCGGTCGGTAGTGATGTGCATCGCGTCGTGCGAAACGTCGCAAATGAGTTACATCCGAGCGTCTTTGGGTGTAAATCACTTTTAATAAATTTTGGATCTTTGAATCTGTAGTTAGTTTCTAGATATGAAATTAATCA
Organism: Rhodophaea formosa; assembly: GCA_963082605.1. Taxonomy (NCBI): domain Eukaryota; kingdom Metazoa; phylum Arthropoda; class Insecta; order Lepidoptera; family Pyralidae; genus Rhodophaea; species Rhodophaea formosa. Next base: position 632,196 of record OY720221.1, read on the forward strand.
TCGTCCTCGTCATCATCGTCATCGTCATCATCCATGTCATCGTCCTCGTCATTGTCAACGTCTCGTTATCATCACCGTCATCGTCATCATCATCGTCATCGTCATCATCTATGTCATCATCGTCGTCCTCGTCATCTTCATCATCGTCGTCGTCATCATCCATGTCATCGTCGTCGTCATCATCGTCATCGTCTCGTTATTGTCACCTTCACCGTCATCCTCATCATCTACCCTGTCATCGTCATTATCGTCGTCGTCATCATCGTCATCATCCATGTCATCGTCACCGTCATCGTCATCGTCAACCTCATCGCTATCATTATTATTACCACTGACTGGGAGTGTACCCGGGTGTTTCCAACCGGGTACGGCCAGGCACCACTAGGTACCAATAGGCATGATCGGATACCATCGGGTACCTACAATCGGCTACCATCGACTACAATCGTGTGACATCAGTTCCCATCGAATTCCATTGAGCTACCACTTCCATGTTTCTACTACAAAAAAATATTCTTAACATCCAAACAAAAGTAGTAGGTAAACCAAACAAATGGTAACAAACATACAGTCGAATACAAAACCTCTTTCTTTTTAAAGTCGGTTACAAAATAACAAGAATATAAAATGTATCAAAAAATCAAATTTCAATTACATTATAAAATAAATATCGTGAAAGAGCCGAAGGTTTCTTCTGATTTTTGCCATTCGGCTACAGAACCCTAAAAAGCATCCAAAGTCTGTTTAACATTAAGGAATTAAATAATAAAAATGCATATAGAAAATTAATCAATATTTATCATAATAATTGTAATACATATACGAGTAAAACTACAAATATTCGGATCCGATGTGGTACAACACTAAATCTAATGCGGGAAGAAGTAAGGCGGGGGACGTGGAACCATGTGCTGTGTTTACCCGCCCGCGCGCTTCCCGCAACACCCTCTAACCCCCTAGTCAATTACAATAAAATCAGTGTTTTAGAGGCAAAATATTACTCACCGATGAAAAGAAATATCATTCTTCTTTTTATTTTGCTTCCGGGAATCATGTTTACAACTCGGCACTGCACATTTCACCATAATTATTGAAAAAACGTAAAATAATGGCGGGAGAAACAATCCGTGCGCGTGACCTCGGGTGACTAATCGCGACGTTCGCACTGTTTTGAAGCTGTTCATACCCGTGCTTACGGTTCATACTCGTAGACGCGCGCTCTATGGTTAATATTTATACTCTAAGGTATCAAAGCGTTGATTTGACATATCTTCACGACGAATCCACTACTTAAATCATAGACGACACAGCAAGGTGGACAACCACTAGCCCGCTGTCTAAATCTCACTCACTCTGCCGAAAAACTGCCTTTACGGATTTTAGGGCATAGAACACACGTCAATTGACTTTGAATTTATGGCCCCCCATAGAAACTCAAAAGGAATTGTATGGCATTTTTTTCATTTTCACCCTCACTCCATTATTTGTCTATGATCCTTATTGCCTAGAGAAAACATATGGCAGTCGGTCGTCTGATACTAGTAATAGTATCTTCTTCGTAGTTTGTGCTATAGTCGCATCTGAGGTCGCATCGCAGGTCGCACCATGATAATTTATTTTAGTTATCCTACACATTGTTCATAGACATGGGTATATCCATCCATCCATCCATCAGGTCTTTTTTAGTCTCCACTGCAGGAGCACGACCCTCTCTGTACCACCAGAGCCAAATATTAGCCAGAGCAGTCAGAGGATTTGGCCTACACTCTCCACGCTGGCCAGACGGGTTGGAGAGGTCTCTTTGATGTTTATAAGCTTTGTAGTGTTTGGAGTGGTCCTATTCTTCTCTACCGGGAACCACATGGGTATATATAACACCAAATTACACCCATTTCAATACAGTCCTTTAGAAACAATTTGCAAAACAATCTAAATCAAACACCGTGTTCTTCTTCTTCTTCCTCGCCTTATCCCTATTTGGGGTCGGCTCTGTATGTCAACTCTCTTCAGAATTTTCTGTCGTTTACAATATTTATATTCACCCCACATTCCCTCATATCCGATCTGACACATTCATTCCACGTCTTTCTTGGCCTTCCGCGTCCTCTACTGCCCTCTACCTCCAAATGAACCATCCTTTTTGCCAGATGTTCGGCATCTCTCCTGTGCACATGACCATACAACGTCATACAAATCAAACACTGTGTGTGTAGTGTAGTCCGCTAAAATTCCCGCCAAGAACTCCAAATACATTGTTCCATATTACGCAGCGCGTCAACCTCAAAGATTTCTAGGCCAACCACGGATACTAGTAGTTGTACATAATATCTCCATGAGGTCAACATTGAGATATAATAATATGTACTACGGTCAACATAATTTTTCCTCATATAAGTATGAATACCGATTTTTTTTTAAATCTATATTTTCCTCGTACTGAAATGGAGATGTGATACATATTGTGTGTGTTGTGTTGTGATGTGAATGTTATTGTGACTTGTGTGTGTGTGTGTCGGACAAGATTCATCCTCGCATTATATATCTCATACTCAATCTTATATTGCTTCGTCATATTTTTGACTTGCAGTCCGCCTTTGTCTATGCTCGTGCGTTATATAAACCTAGCCTATAGCACTCAGGGATAACCACCGAAAGAATTTTTGAAACAAGTTCAGTAGTTCCTCTAGATTAGCGCGTTCAATCAACCAAACAACTCTCCAGCTTTATAATATTAGTATAAATGAACAATTTGGCTTTTTTCTTCTTTATTATTCACTTGAAAAACTTAGGTACACTTACGTTACTTAGTTAAATATGGTGTAATTATATTTCTTATCCTTACTTATTGAAAATTGGCCAAGTGCGAGTCAAGCTCGCCCATGAAGGGTTCCGTCAAAGACAATATAATACTAAGTTCCGTAGAAGCCAGCTTAGATTAGCCAAAAACCTTTATAATTTTTCGCCAGCAAAGATAACTTTGTTTTTCATAGTGTTTGTATGAATAACAAAGTTATTTTTTGTGGTTCATGAAAAACTGTACTTAGTACTCAGCTCTGATAGTTTTCCTTTCAACTTTGTTATGTATACTACTGCTGTATTTTTTTTCGCGTATCTATATATAATCGTTTAGCAGATCAGAGCAGCAGAGGGGGACACTAACTTCTAACAAAAACTTGCATTTAAAAACCAAATATCTCAGAAACGGATCACTAAATCGAAAAATGGTGTTTTTAACTTCATAATATTTTTTAAAGACCTATTTAACTAATGGTTTAATAGAGAAAAAAATTACTCCCATTTTATATGTAGGTATGGGAGCTACCCTAAAAATTATTTATGTTAACAATATTTTTATTCATGTCCACTTTTTTGGCATGATAAAAATTCATTCCTATACCAAATTACGGCTTTCTTGTACTTATAGTCTCTGAGTAAAACCGCGGACAGACAGACAGACAGACATGGCGAAACTATAAGGGTTCGTGAAGGGTTCCTTGTTTACTACGGAACCCAAAAATACCAATACGGACAAATCACACAGATTGAGCTAGCTCCAAAGTAAGTTCGAGACTTGTGTTATGGGATACTTACTCAACGATACTATATTTTATAATATATGCTCATGATGACTCATGATTTTAGACGTAAATTTTTAGACGTGAAAACGCGCCGCTAAAATGCCTATATATTTGTGACGTCACAAGCTTGTATTTTGTATGGGTGGCGTGAGAACTTTGTTTGGTAGCTATACGAAATATTTCGTTTATGGTAATGGTTTCATAATAAAAGTTTCTATAAATTTTGCAGACTAAAATACAGTATAATTGTAATTAAAGATTTTCATACTTTAAAAAAAACCGGCCAAGTGCGTGTCGGGCCACGCGCAGTGTAGGGTTCCGTAGTTGCGAATGACAACTTTGAGTTCACACTGTTTACACTCACACCTCACAGTCTAACGACCAAAAACATCTAACAATGAAGATTGTATGAAATTTTACATTTTCCAGTACATTTTATAAGTTGATTGCCTATAACTTTTTAGTTTGCACTTAGTACCCAGCTCTGATAGTTTTCCTTTCAACTTCAGTATATATACTATTGCTGTAATTTTTTTCACGTATCCATATATAACCGTTTAGCAGATAGAGGGGCGGGACACGTACCTCTAACAAAATTTTGCACTTTAAAACCAAATATTTCGGAAACGGATCCCTAAATCGAAAAATGGTGTTCTTAACCTCACAATATTTTTGAAAGACCTTTTTAACGATACCCCACACGATGGGTAAATAGAGAAAAAAAAATTACTCTCCACTTTACTTGTATGGGAGCTACCCAAAAAAAAATATATTTTCAAGGTTTTTTTCTACGACTTTTTTGCCATGATTAATGTGACGTACTGTGGTTGCCCTAGTAACACTATTGCATTAGGAAAAACTTCTATGTCAATACATTTACAAAACTCTCTCCATTAAATAAATTATATTATTTTAAAACTGAGTACGAACTCTTCCATCCGAATCATCATATTGTGGCGACCGTGACAGGACATCATACTTAACAGCTCAGAAGTCGATAGTGAACGGAAAAAACCTGGCATTATTACGATGCTCGTTGAAGAATCGTTCCTAGACAGATTAACTTATTTTTCGAGGTACACAAAGATAGTAAGAATGTTATGTTGGATGCTACGCTTTAAAGAAAAACCTGTAACAAAAGAACTTACGTACGACGAGTTTGAATATGCTGAGAAAGTACTGATACGACTGATACAACAAAAATACAAGGACTCAGTCAGTAATCAGAATATTCAAACTTTCATCGACGACAAAAACATTCTACGCCTAAATACAAAACTGACCCTTGGAAGTGAAGATTATCACTTCAAGTTTCCAATTATTCTTCGGAGCAGATACTATAGTTAGACGTCTTGTGGAGCAACGGCACGTCGAGTTGAAGCACGCTGGTGCGCAGACTTTGCTAAACAGTTTACGTCAGACGTTTTGGATTATAGGAGTCAGGAAACTCGTACGTAATATTATACATCGATGCATAAGATGCAAAAGATTTAAGGCTAAACGATGTCAAGCGCCTACCGGAGTGTTACCGAAGGAACGTATGGAAGCTGCCACTGCGTTCCAATTTACAGGCGTAGATCTGGCTGGCCCTCTAATAATACGCTCAGGAGCTAAAGCCTGGATCGTCCTATTTACATGCGCTACATACCGTGCTGTGCATTTAGAAGTTGTGGAGTCGCTCTCAACAGGCGAGTTTTTAATGGCTTTGAGACGATTTGTGGCAAGAAGAGGCCGAGTAGAGCAATTATTTAGCGATAATGCAACAAATTTTAGAGGCTTGGAGAATGCGTTCAGTTCTTTAGACTGGGACGAAATTCAACGTTTTTCGTCAATCACGAGGATAAAATGGAATTTCTTGCCACCGGCTGCTCCTTGGTGGGGAGGGTTCTACGAGCGACTAATTGGATTTTTGAAACAAATCCTCCGTAGAGTGCTCGGAAAAGCCTCTATCTCACTTATTGAAATACAGACGGTACTGTGTGATTGCGAAGCGGTTATTAATAGCAGGCCTCTTACATATGTTGGTGGTGACACGGAACTACAACCGCTGACGCCCTCAATGTTTGTTCAGCCATTGTCATCCCAACATACAGCCGATTTTGACGAAGTCGACACTAAGGCGTTAAATGTAAGGCATCGATATTGCCAGAAGTTACGCGACGATCTAAGAAAACGTTTTCGAAATGAGTACATCGCCTTATTGAAGCAAAAGCGCGAGAAGATAAATCACAGTCATGAACCACTTCGTAAGGGAGATATCGTCCTCATGGAAACCGACGGTAAGCGGGTGACGTGGCCGTTAGCTATTGTCGAAGATGTTTGTACTGGCGCCGATGGTATCGCTCGAGTAGTGCAGTTGCGAACTTCGTCCGGGAAAAAGGTAAGACCTATCCAGCGCATTTTCCCACTGGAACTTCGAGACAAACAATTTGCAGAAACAATTGACTTGACTAAAAGTAAAACTAGAATAAACTTCAGAAAAGAGACAGATAGTGATGACACAGACACACGGTCAAAACGAATCAGAAAGCTGCCGCAGCACCTTTTTGATTATATCCTGTAATCACTAAGCAGCCTCCCGGCTTTTCCCGTTTGGGAGTGTGACGTACTGTGGTTGCCCTAGTAACACTATTGCATTAGGAAAAACTTCTATGTCAATACATTTACAAAACTCTCTCCATTAAATAAATTATATTATTTTAAAACTGAGTACGAATTCTTCCATCCGAATCATCATAATTAATATACACACTCATACCAAATTACAGCTTTCTAGTACTTATAGTATCTGAGTAAAACCGCGGACGGACAGACAGACAGACAGACAGACAGACAGACAGACAGACAGACATGGCGAAACTATAAAGGTTCCTAGTTTACTACGGAACCCTAAAAATGGTCCTATTCACCCAACTTTAAAGAAGCTTTAAGATCACTTAACGAATCCATATTCAAATTAAAAGTGTTCTTTATAGTGTTTTCAGATAGAAATTAGTCTCATTAGAAACAAATTTTATATAATCTTAACATTAGGCAACTACCGTATTGTGCCGCGGTCGGTACACGCTTTGCGAAACACTGATCTATACAACCTTAGTATACAACCATTATACAACATAGACTATCGCGCAAAAATGACAAATATTCATGGTTGTTGCATGGAAGCCCCCCTTAAATATTTATTTTATATTAATTAAATAAAGATACGGAACCCTAAAAAGTGTGAGAAACTGCGACTTTAATACCTACTGGCTAAATGTCTCGCGTAAAAGTGACACATAAAAAAAGACACAGTGAGACAGTGACAGACATTTGATTGAAAATTGACATTTCAAATTCATACAAAAATACCAAACATCAACGGTTCCCGCTTCACGAGATTTGAAGATAATTTCATATGTTTACCGTGTTTTCGTGTTAACAAAGTGTATATTTGGATCTTCGCAATATTTCGATGATTTCCTCTCCTCAAATATGTACATCAAGTCAATAGTGTTGGACGGTTTCAAGTCCTACGGTAACCGAGTGGAAATCACCGGCTTCGACCCCGAATTCAATGCGATTACTGGTTTAAACGGTACGGGGAAGTCTAACATCTTGGATTCGATATGCTTCGTATTAGGAATTACCAATTTGTCAAACGTAAGTTTCTGTTTTTTAGTTTTGTGACTTGTGTTTACTCATTACTGTGAATTGTTCCCGCCAAACAGTGTTTTGTTGTAGGTGCGTGCGGGAAGTCTCCAGGAGTTGATCTACAAGCATGGGCAGGCGGGGATCACGAAGGCCACGGTCAGCATCACATTCGACAACAGAGATAAGCGACAGTGTCCTATTGGTTATGAGAACCATGATGAGATTACTGTCACCCGACAGGTAAACAGACGAGCTTATTTTTGTTTACATGTTGTTTTATTGTATGTTTCTATGAAATTATCTAGCTTGCTAAAGCCAGTAATACAGAAAGGTTTGTATTGTAGATTTACTTGTAGGTGTTTTCATGCATTCACATTAGTATTTTAGTTAGGTGAATACTCCATCGACAAATACTACAAAGGTCTTAAGTATGCTGAAGAAGAAAACATTCAATACGGTAGGATTCAAACCAAGGGTCTTTACTCTTTGTGTGCAGTCTTTGGATACTAGCATGAATTATTATATTTTATTTTTTACTTTCATTAAAAGTATTTTAATAGAGAATATGCATGGAAAAAAATATGTGTTATCAGTTTATCCCTATAACATTCTAATGTAAAGTACTAACAGTGAACACAGACTTATATTTTTTTTTAAACAAATGAGTAATAATGATTTTACGATAATATGTCTATCTGACTTCTTAAATGCTATTTTCTATGGCAAATGTATACTGACTTCACCAGTCCATATCGGATTTAGTTTATCTTACTAATTGAAACTTTATAGCATCACATCTTCTTTGCTGATTAAGATATTTTATAATTTGTTTACTGTGTTTAAAATGGAATATATTTAGAAAATAAAAATAAAAATTTGCACATTCTCTATTCCCATTTGTTCTTAGTACAAGAGGAGTGTTTGTTTCACCTCCAGGTGGTGATGGGTGGCAAGAACAAGTATTTGATAAATGGCATCAACGTGCAGAACAAGCGGGTCAGCGACCTGTTCTGCTCGGTGCAGCTCAACGTGAACAACCCCCACTTTCTGATTATGCAAGGCCGCATCACCAAAGTGCTCAATATGAAGCCGCCAGAGGTTGGTAACATTACACAAAAAATTAAGACTATAAGGAAAATAGCCAAGGTTAGGTTGGACTTGCTCTTAACCTGTTCTGGTCTGTTCTTGGCTAGTTACTGTTAATCATATAAACTAAAAATGTCAATACCCTATTGAACTTTTGGCCCCTCCTCCTTTTGACTGAAAGGCTAACATGTCTTGTTTTCATGCAAGGCATTCAACATGAACTTCAACATCTTAGTGTTCAACATGAAGCCTGCTGCCAAAGGCAGTTTTCTTCATTATAAAAATCTTCGGATCTGAGCATGCTTCTGGCCATATGCTCCAGCTGCATTCCCGAATTAAAGGATACAGTATTGCATTTTGTCAACTTGCACATATAAGTCTGTGGGTATGCTATTGCTTGTTTTCTTTTTTGCTAATTTTCACAAGTAGGCATTAGCCTATTTGTAAAAAAAAAGTAAAAAGTTTTAAAACATCTTTATAATGATTACATTAAAGATGTTTTAAAACTTTTTAAATTTTTTCAGATATTGTCTATGGTGGAAGAAGCTGCAGGGACCAGGATGTATGAAGCCAAGAAGCAAGCGGCTCAGAAAACTATAGAAAAGAAGGATGCCAAACTGAGAGAGCTCAATGATGTGAGTATCTATTAACTTATTAAATTACTAGTAAATTTTTACAAATTCATTCACTAGGCGATTAAACTTAAAGCTCAAGCTAGCATCTCTGCTTCTCATCTGTTCAGCTGTTCTCTTTAACAGATTGCATTTCTCAATAGATTGAAAATATGCCAGATTTATTTGGAGTTTAAATAAAATTAATATTAATACAGTTTTATTTTTAAAATAAATTTTATATGGCTCATAACATATATCTCGGAAACATGAGAAAACATTATTTGGAGTTTTTATACAAGATAATTCTTTGGTGTGTGTGGCTCTCCACTGCTTGCAAGAAAGAATTATCTTCATAGCAGTCAAAAACCCTTTGAAAGTTTCTTATCACAAAGGTATACATACTTATTCAATTCATTTGTAATCATGGTATGCAATAAGCCTTCCTTCTTAGAGTTTATTATTTTGGCTTTCAGATTATAAGGGAAGACATAGCTCCAAAACTGCAGAAGCTCCAGGACGAGCGGTCGCAGTTCCAAGAGTACCAGAAAGTGGTGCGGGAGCTGGAGAATCTCACGCGTCTTTATATTGCCTACAAGTGAGTAGCAAACATATACAAGACTATTAACTAGATTTTATATTAGACTAGTTGTTACCCGCGGCTCTGCACGCGTGATATATAGCCTATGTCCTTCTCAGTACCCTAATCTATGTATATGCAAAATTTCATGATGATCGGTTCAGTAGGTACGGCGTGAAAACGAAACAAACAAATAAACTCACTTACGCATTTATAATATTAGTTAGGATAGTTAGGATTCTATATTATTGTATGGTGATAAAAGATTGTTTCTTGACCCCAAATGTAGCCATATCACCGCTTTCTATTTCGATAGTCTTGATATGTTTTGGCAGAACTTGGTATCAACACCATTCACGAAACATCTACGAGTAATTGAAGATGAAAAAAAATCTCAATTTTTACCAATTCTTGGCTACTCCATCTAGTGTCGGGTGGAAATAATGTTACTATTGCATTGCAGTGCCATCGCCGTCGCCAATAGGGCAACGGGTTGCAGGCCCGCTTGCCTGTATGAATGACCTTGTATGTGCTATATATAGGCCCTTAACATATAATAATATATGAAATTGGCGTTTCCCATAAAGAATTTCGAGGAAAGTGAATTTTTCATACTAACGTTTTTAGTATTATTTCGGGTTTGAGAAATTCAATAAAAGTGAATTTAGGCAGGTAGTTACGGACAACTGTAAGCCTAATTTAGACAAATCTAATATTTACAAAAAGTTAAATAGTAGAAATATGGTTAAATTTTTGAATAAAACGGACAAACCCTGAAACGAGTTCTTTCCATGAGCATTTTCCAATAATTAAATTCACAAAAACCATAATTTTAATGGATGCCGAATGTTTATAATATAGGCCACTTTCAAGTTAATAAACAAAATTGTGTTTAACTGAAAGTTATTGTCATTGGGAACAAAAAGGCAAGCGGGGGAAAAAAAAACGACAATTTCATAGGTTTTCAACCCATCCCAATAGCATAGCAGGCCTTAAGTTAGGCCAATATTTTTGTATGAGGTTTTCTTATACGTCAGAACAATATTGTGTTTTTCTTCAGGTATGTGTCAGCTGAAGACAGTGCCAAAGAGGCGGAAGCCAAGGTGACGGAAGTGCAGGACGACATCCGCAGCAAGAAAGACAAGATTGAAAGCAATAAGAGGGAGGCCAAAGACTTGGATAAGCAGGTGGTTGAGCTCAACAAGAAGTTGGACGAGGTGAGAGCTAAATAAAGTGGCAGTTCATTCCACACCTGTTAAAATCCAAAAAAAAATATTCATGTTTGGTTTACGTAGTGATGGTGATAGACTTGTCGACTTGCAGGAGAGTGGCAGCATCCTGTCGCAGCTGGAGACAGAGCTGCAAGGCGTGGAGAAGACCGAGGCCACGGCCAGCGCCGCGCTGCGGGCGGCCAAGGAGGCCGTGACGTCACAGTCCCGCCGGGCGCGCCTGCTGGCGCGCGCGCTGGCCGACGACGAGGCCGCGCTGGCTGCCAAAACCTCAGTACTCGGCGACGTGAGTTCTCTCCACAGCCTCACAGGTCCAGAGGTTAAGGAGTTTGTCTGATTGCCTCGGGCGCGCTGCGAGCGGCCAGCGAGGCTGTGACGTCACACCCGCGGAAGACTCGTGCCAACACCTCGGTGCTCGGCGCCGTGAGTCACTGCCATCGTATTATATACGACCATATTCATCGTACGTACCACGTAGCGGGCCGTGGATGACACATCATCTAGCAGACGAAAGATAAACATAGTTCATCGCGTGACGTCATCGCCCTCACACATCACCACAACAACAGGTAAATCATACACAGAGCTAAAATCTAGCTCAAGGAACGGAAAATATCATTAACAAATAATTTGTATTTGTTTCTGGACCTGAAAGCCCCTAATGAAATTCACTATTTATATAAAATGGGTTTTACTCTTGGCGATCATCTAACTAGAAGACAAAGATATGGCCTTAGATGAAACAAACATACCCAAAAGAAGCCTATTCACTCTATTAATTTAAATAAAACATTCAAGTTTCATTGAACAAAATTATCATTTTACGCGCATTTGTCGTACGAGTCCTGAATTCTATCCACCATCTATTACAGGTATCATCAACATTCGAAAGCCTTCGTTCAGCGAGCGAAGCCAGCGAAAAAGCTTTAGAAGAAGCTCAACAAAAGTTCCTGGCTGTCAGCTCAGGACTAGAGGGAGGTTCGGAGTCTCTACAAGACCAACTTATGGGTACGTTCAAACTTTTTTGCATTAAAATTGAGAATATGTGATGAAAAAGAATTCGCTAAAATTAGGATTCGAACCCACAGCTCTTAGACCTGCGCCCTAAGTGTGCTCCCAACTACACCATCGTGGCTTCTAATCGCCGCGTCAAATTCTCTCATTACATATTACCCCGTAGGGTATAACACATTCAAAGTATGCGTATTTCTTCAATACTACCCACTATTTAGTAGTGTGGTATACTACTTCATTCATATCAGATAAATAAAAAGTTGATTTAATTGAAGAACGCATTTTCTTTCTCATCACCTATTTTCAATTTTTACCGACTTCAAGGGTTCTCAATTCGTCGTGCGTGATGTATTTTTTTTATGCATGTTCCCCGATTTCTCGAAGACGCCACGACCGATTTAAGTAATTATAATTAATACTTTACAAATGGTCCCATTGAATTTTTATCGAAATATATAAGGCGCTTTTTGAAAAAATACACAAAACCAAAAAATGTTTACAGGTATGCCGTTCGGATTACATTTATTTCCATTTTTTTTCTTATGCTTTTTTCATAGATATAAAAAATAATATCTTAAATCCATCCCTTCTGGTTTGAGAGACAAGGAAAATATAGAATTGACAATTAAATAAAATTAATTTTAATACGGTTTTATCACGTTTATTACATTATTTATACACCGAACGTTCCGAACACTTTACAGTGTTTGTGGTCGCACTTAGACTCTGTGCGACCACAAACACTGTAAAACGAAGTAGTAAAGTATGGCTATGGCTATGGCTATAAGGGTTTATATCTATGAAAATGGCCTTTTTTTAAATTAATTATTGAATTAGCTATTTGTCTCCCATCTCACCTGATAGTAAGTGACGTTAAAGACGAGGATGTTACATGCCTGTCCAAGAGATACCCATTTATTCTGTCCTGGGACTGTACTACCAACTTGACGTTATTCCTGCAGCCGCCAAAGCGGAAGCATCGGAAGCCTCAACCCGCATCTCTCAAAGCATGATGGAGAAGAAGCATGCAGAAGACCGCCTGAAGACCTTGGAGCGGGAGTTCAAATCCAGCAGTGCGCAGTTCCAGAAAGACCAGGACGCCATAGGAAGGCAGCAGGCGCAGGTTGATCGATTGCAGGTGTGTTTCCATATCCTTAGTCATCATTATCATCTCAGCCGCAAGTATTCCACTGCTGGACATAGGCCTCCCCCAGGGATTTCCAATACGACCAGCTTGAAGCGGCCTGCATCCAGCGTCTTCCTGCGACCTTTATTAGGTCTGGTCGGTGGTCGCCATTCAAGAACCTTTCTGCCCCATCGGCCATCGGTTCTTCCCGCTATGTGAGCATGATGAAGTAGCAGGGGGGCACCCCCTCACCGCTACTTCATCATCATCATCATCATCAGGTCTTTATTGGTCTCCACTGCAGGAGCACGACCCTCTCTGTACCCCCAGAGCAGTCAGAAGATTTGGCCTACACTCTCCACGCTGGCCAGACGGGTTGGAGAGGTCTCTTTGATGTTTATAAGCTTTGTTTAGCTTGAGTTTCCTAAGTCGCCTTTTACGACATCCACGGGAAGATTTGGAGTGGTCCTATTCTTCTCTGCCGGGAACAACATAGCACCACACTGCTACTGTAAAGAGCTAATCCATTGACCTATCGGTGACCTTTGTTCTTCTACGCATCCTAAGTTAATTTCTTGCATGGCTACCAATAGTAAATAGTCCACTAACATCACTCCCAAAGCATGATGGAAAATCAAGGGGTTAGAAAGAGAGTTAAAATACAGCAGTACGCTTTTTCAAAAGAACCAGATGTGATAGGAAAGCAGCAGACTGAGAAATCAAAATTAGGTGTGGTTTCTCTAGAAAATTTGTATGTCTGCTATCCTTCTGCGATGCCATGACTGCCTCACTTGCATAGTTAAGAGCCTCTAGTCTAATTAATGTAATTATTTTGTTCTAGGCTGAGCTTTCTCAAATGAACTTCAGTGAGGAACGTAACGGGCAGCTGAAACAGTCAGTGAGAACTCTACAAGGCACAGTGCGGCAACAGCGCGACGTCGTGGACAGCTTGGGCGCCAGGCTGCAACGCTGCGACTTTAAATACAGCGATCCACAACCCAACTTCGATCGCTCTAGGGTCTCAGGTAAGAGACTAGATAAAGTGAAGACAGAACTACGGCTAGCTGAAACAATGAGTACTTCGGGGCACGGAGAGGCAACAGCGTGATGTTGCGGACGGCTTGGGCGCGAGGTGGCAACGCTGCGACTTTAGATATAGCGATCCACAGCCCAACTTCGATCGCACTAGGGTCTCAGGTGTGTTTAGACTAAATTACTGGCCAACTAAATTAATCAGTGAACTACAGGGCACGGAGCGGCAACAACGCGATGTCGCTGATGGTTTGGGAGCGATCCACAACACAACTTCGATAGATCCAGGGAAACTATAAAAAGTCAAGATAGTACCGGCCAGTTGAAACGATCAGGGAAGTACAGAGCACGGAGCGGCAACAGCGCGATGTCGTAGATAGTTTGGGAGCGAGGTTGCAACGCTGCGACTTTAGATATAGCGATCCACAACCTAACATCGATGGATAAATACTCGTCTCGGGTATGTTAAGACTTAATAAAGTGAAAATACAAACGGCCAGCTGAAATAATCAGTGAACTACAGGGCACGGAGCGGCAACAGCGCGATGTCGTGGACGGCTTGGGCGCGAGGTGGCAACGCTGCGACTTTAGATATAGCGATCCACAACCTAACATCGATGGATAAATACTCGTCTCGGGTATGTTAAGACTTAATAAAGTGAAAATACAAACGGCCAGCTGAAATAATCAGTGAACTACAGGGCACGGAGCGGCAACAGCGCGATGTCGTGGACGGCTTGGGCGCGAGGTGGCAACGCTGCGACTTTAGATATAGCGATCCGCAGCCCAACTTCGATAGATCCAGAGTTGTAAAAAAATGGCGTTAAAAGTTAGTGCCTCCGAGAATGATTAAGACTGATCTCACTGATCTTATAAAATTGGTCCACTACATTTTGTTCTAGTATATAAATATATATTTTTTTCGTCCACAGGCACTATTTGCAGGCTTATTGATGTTCAAGACCCAATATACTGTACAGCGCTGGAAACCGCTGCTGGAGGCAAGGTGAGTCCAATTAGATTGATTAATGCTAGGCATATTTTTTCCATTAGATTCAATATTTACAACCAGGATCAAATGACTAAAAAACTAATACTATCAATTTTCCTACGACTTCGTCCGCGTAAATTATAGTCTATGTAACCTGCAGATAAATTACCTTCCTATTGGTTAAAGAATTTTGTAAATCGATCCAGCGGTTTCGGAGCTTATTCTGTGCAAACAAGCCTTTCCTCTTTTTAATATTATTTATTATATATAAAACAGCGACCCAGTCTTCCATTGTCCGATGTGCTCGCAATGCTACTAACAGGCAGAGGTGGAGAGCCATTGCACAAGCAGCAACCCTCGCCCAAGTGATGGGCAGTATAGACGATCCCACACCAGGATCACCTGCACAACCACGACCACTCTGTCAAGAGTGAACGACTAAGAAGAAGAAGAAGAATTATAGATATAGTTTTTATTCCTATTGTGTCATAGATGATTGTGACTGTGCAGGCTAAATATAATTAACATACATACATACATACATACTATCACGTCTTTTTCCCTTGCGGGGTAGACAGAGCCCAGGTCTGTAATACCTTAAGGCCACGTTTAGCATGTTGGTGGGCTTGTAGGTGAGAACGGAATCAAAATAGGGATGGGTTGCTAGCCGCATCGCCTATTGACATGATTCCAGACGCCCATTCCCTCGATCGGCTTTTACGATCTGCGCGGGAAGAGAAGCAGCTGGTATATTCGACATTTTTTCTTTTCTCCCAAACCAGCATGGAAAAGATAATTTACTTACCACTATATTACATTTTGTAATGTGTAATACTGCGAGTCCAAGTACATACTGCTAAAGATTAAAACGAAGTCTGTGGCGCCATTTGCTAAAAAAAATATAATTCGTTCGACTTCATCATCAGGACTTTTTTAGTCTCCACTGCAGGAGCATGACCCTCTGTACTACCAGAGTCTTATTAGCAAGAGCAGTCAGAGGGATTGGCCTAAACTCTCCACGCTGATCAGACGGGTTGGAGAGGTCTCTTTGAAGTTTATAAGCTTTGTTCAGCTTGTGTTTCCTAAGTCGCCTTCTACGACGACTACTACTTCGTTCGATTTTTTTACTAGTTATTTAGGTCTCACTGCTGGGCAAAAGTCTCCCCTTCCGTTCTCCACCTAGTCCTTTCCAGTGCCCTATCTTGCCATTCCATATTAAATGCACACAACTCGTCTTTCCATCTTAATTTTAGGCTTCCCTCTTGAAAGCTTGCCATCAGTAGGAACCTATTTGGTTACTGAATTTCCCCATCTTTCAGGCATCATACAGCATACGTGACCCGCCCAGTCCCACTTTAGCCTAGCGGACTTCTTACCCACATCGACCACTTTAGTGATGGAGCGCAACTTTCATCATTCATCATTTTCAGCCCACATCAGCCCACTGCTGGGTATAGGCCTGTGCCATTCCTATCCGCTGCTTTCCGCTCAGCCGAACAATATCATCTGACCAGCGGGCTGGTGGTTTCTCAACTGGTCTCCGTCCCGATTTCGGCCACCACTCCGTCACTGCTTTGGTGCATCGACTGTCCACTCTTCTGGCCAAGTGTCCTGCCCATAATAAATATAAATAAATAAATATATACGGACAAATCACACAGATTGAGCTAGCCCCATAGTAAGTTCTTATGTAAGACTTGTGTTATGGGATGCTAACTCAACGATACTATATTTTATAACAAATACATACATAGAAAAACATCCAAGACCCAGGTCACTCTGAAAAATATCATTTTCCATCTTGACCTGACCGGGGATCGAACCCAGGACCATCCGTGTCACAGGCCGGCGTGTTGACCGCTGCGCCACGGAGCTCGTCATTCCCACTTCAACCGTGTGATTCGTCTACCTACGTCTTCAACCTTTGTTTTATGGTGAATTTCTACGTTCGGTATACGATCTAATAGTGTGATGCCGAGCATGGTGTATGGGCAAGACACATTGGTTATATACCTTGGTCTTCAGGCATTGCGGTAGTCGAGATGGAGCGCAACTTAACAGGCTCAAATAAAGGTCCTTACAACCTCCACAGCTGTACAACGTGGTGGTAGACACGGAAGTGACGAGCAAGCTGCTGCTCCAACGCGGCAACCTGCAGTCCCGCACCACCATCATCCCGCTCAACAAGATCAGCGGGCACGTCATCGACAGGAGCACGCTGCGGCTGGCGCAGGACGTGGCCGGGGGGCCCGCCGCCGTGCAGCTGGCGCTGGACCTCATCTCCTACCCCCCACACGCCAGGTCAGTCACTTTGGTTGTCAACTACAGCAGACATAATGAAGAAAAATAGCGCTGTAAGTAGTCCATGGGCAGCAGCATCACTTACCATCAGATCCGTTTGCTTGTTAGGCATAAATCTATATAGCTAGTGTCTTGCCCTTTGGTACCCTGATAGAACTGTTATAATTTTTACGTATTGTTCTTGTTATAGAGAGCATAATACTGTGTAAAGATTTATGGTTAACCGTGAGACTTATATAAAATCTATAAGTATAGTTTTGAGTATATTAAACAGGACACGAACCTTTATATTTCCGTTAGGATATTAAGCCTTATTTTCATACTTAAAACGACCAGCTTCGCGAGAAATACCGTTATCGCAAGCTGCCACGTGCGGCAGAGGAGGCGTCAATTTGTTCTTGCGATATTGGCCGCTAACAGCATAAATATAAGGCTTAAAATCCTATCATAGTGTCCCACGCCTGCACCGTATCTGCGCCGTGCCTTCGCCGTACGCCTTTTCTGTGTGTTTTATGCCTTAGGGGGCACGGCCTGAGACCATCCAGTCTAACCTCCATACATTGGGTCTGGTCCTTTTTGTAGGCAAGCCACTCAAAAAGGACGTTTCTGATATTTTTTTTTTATTATACCTAATGTGAATTAAAAGACATTATCGAAATACGTAACAACGGGTTACTCACGTAAATAGTCAGCTACTGGTCATCATGTTTCGACCTCATCCGGAGGTTTCCTCAGGTCGAATATGAATCGAGACGCGCGCACGATTTCGTCTCAATCCGCACTGACTATTTACGTGAGTAACCCGTTGTTACGTATTTTAATAATTTTCTGATCATTATTAAAGATTAAATAACAATAATAAAAAACTTACGCGAGTTAAATTCATTATGAAAACACGGCTTTACTCACGTTTTAGTAGCCGTCGTGTCGCCACCCCTTTCACTCGCCCCGATGATGGTCTTCGTAACAGACCGAAACTAGTCGGCAGATCCGATGTAATAAAACGTGAGTAAAGCCGTGTTTTCATAATAAATAACACTTGTTTGGGGCCATTTTAGTGATGAGAAATAAAGAAAGATTTTAAAGTGCACTCCCTGAAGATATAAAATTGTCTATTTGTTTATTTTAGGCGAGCCATGGAGTGGGTATTCGGCAACACACTGGTGTGCAAAGACATGGATACCGCTAAGAAGGTCACCTTCCACCCGGGGATCAAAAGGCGGTCGGTGACGCTGGACGGCGACGTGTTCGACCCGTCGGGGACGCTGTCTGGAGGGGCTAGGATAAAGGTAACATTAGCTTGAAGTGGGAGGGGGGGATAGGTGTACAAAGACATGGACACCGCTAGGAAAGTCACCTTCCTCTCGGGGATCAAAAGGCGGTCGGTGACGCTGGAAGGAGACGTGTTTGATCCGTCGGGGATGTTGTCTGGAGGGGCTATTAAAGGTAGCTTGAGGAAAACCGAACTACATTGGATAAGCTAAAGGTAAAGGAAATAACTGAGATTGAATAAAAAATCGTATTTGGCCTAACTGCGAATATAAACATGTAAAATATATTTTTTTTTTTTTAATATATAGGTAATGTACATATCACACAAATTGAGCTAGCCCCGCAGTAAGTTGTGAACTTGTGTCGCAGGATACTAACTCAACGATACTATATTTTATAACATATACTTATATAGATAAACATCCAAGTCAATATGAAAAAGATCTTTTTCCATCTTGACCTGACCGGAGATCGAACCCGGGACCCCCGTGTCGCAGGCTAGCGTGTTGACCGCTGCGCCACGGAGCTCGACATAAAGTGTTTGAAAATAATGTAATAGACGCAATAAAACCGTGTTAAAAGTAATTTTGTTTAAATGTGTACCAATCGCGACAGCATTATAAATTATAAAAAAATTGAACTTGTACAGTCTGAATAAAACTTTATGGAGGCTCGGACATTAGCTGCTCACTGTGCAGAACGTGCCCCGCCTCCCCGCGCGCGTCCCTCTGACCCTAATATTGTGGTCTGCGCATCGCCTCGCGCGATGTACCGAGCCGCCATCAATTTTGATTCAGGCTGTACTTTGAGAAATTATATTGTTTCCTATACAGGGTGGGTCAGTGCTGGTCCAGATAAAGCAGCTGCGGGAGGCCGAGCAGCAGCTGGCGGCGGCCGAGCAGCAGCTGGCGCGCGACGCGGCCGCGCTGGCCGGCATGCAGCAGGCCGCCGAGACATACGCCGCCACGCAGCAGAGGTACAGATGAACCATTAACACTTGGCATCAGCCAATGATCTCGGTCACACTTCCCGGCTAACCGTGTAGTAGACGCTTGGAACAAACTTCCAGAAACAGTTATTAGTGCCCCCCTCAGTGAATGCGTTCAAAAACAGACTGGATGGACATTTAAAACAAGTGTAGCGGATATACACGCATCAGCACCTAGTGCGGCTAGTGCATTAATAAATAATCAAATACATATCATAGCGATGACATAGATATATATGATTTTCCTTCATCATATGATGAAGGAATCATCCTGTGTCACGAAATCAGTGTAGCGTCTGCTATCAGCGATCTTTTTATATCATTTTTCGTCTTCGGATTTGTATTAATAAAATTTTCTCAAACATGCTTGGAAATTCTAACATTATTTTAACAACCTTGTTTGGGATAATACGTAATGTACTGGCTAATACACGCCAGCAAAGTATGTATGAAAATCCATATCTGTCGTGTTTTAGCGGCCGGCAAAGTAACTATGAAAATTCATATCTGTCGTGTTATTTAAAAATGGAACGACGTGTTTGCTGCGAAATAATTCAACTACGAAGGTTACAAATTCGAATTTCAAATTTTTCCTGGCTAGTAAGTAAAAAAGAAATTAAAAAATACAACCTTTTGGTGCGATAATTTCTAAAAATTGTTGTTTATGAACATATTATGAATATAAAATTGACATATTTACATCAATTTTCATGCTGGTCTAGGATAAAAGAAAAATCATAGAATATACCAGCTGAATCTCTTCCCGTACAGTTCATACAATCAGACCGGGCGAAAATCAAGAATATGTCAATAGGTGATGCGGCTAGCAACCCATCATTATTTTAATTGCATTTTCTACATAAAAGCCCATTAATACGCTAAACGTGGCTTTTGAGGTCCGTCTCACCTGTGAAGGTGAACCCGTGATAATAATGTACGTCTGTTTGTCTGTGTACTATTTTTTTGAATTGCCGCGCAATTGCAAATATTTAAGAAAAGTACTATACAAGCCTTGGCCGCAATCAGGCACTGATGGACTTTACACGTTCGTCCTTCAATGTCTCTATTGCCGGCCGCTGCAGTAATGTACTATTGTTCCAGATACGAGATGATGAGGCACGAGCTAGAAGTGATAAAAGCTCGCCTAGCAACCACCTCACACGCACAGACACATAGCGAGATAGAATCTCTGAGAAAGCAGGTCGCTGAGCTCACTGCCAAAGTGGCCGAGGATCAGCAGCTGCAGAAGGAGACCGCTGCCAAGGCCAGGGAGCTGGAGGCCAAGGTCAAGGACATCAAAGGTCACCGAGAGAGGTTAGTACTCTAGAGCAGACAACAAGTCACTGAGCGCACTGCCAAAGTGGCCGAAGATCAGCAGCTGCAGAAGGAGACCGCTGCCAAGGCCAGGGAGCTGGAGGCCAAAGTCAAGGACATCAAAGGTCTCAGAGAGAGGTTAGTACTCTAGAGCAGACAACAGGTCGCTTAGCTCACTGCCAAAGTGGCCGAAGATCAGCAGCTGCAGAAGGAGATCGCTGCCAAGGCCAGGGAGCTGGAGGCCAAGGTCAAGGACATCAAAGGTCACAGAGAGAGGTTAGTACTCTAGAGCAGACAACAGGTCGCTGAGCTCACTGCCAAAGTTGCCGAAGATCAGCAGCTGCAGAAGGAGACCGCTGCCAAGGCCAGGGAGCTGGAGGCCAAGGTCAAGGACATCAAAGGTCACAGAGAGAGGTTAGTACTCTAGAGCAGACAACAGGTCGCTGAGCTCACTGCCAAAGTGGCCGAAGATCAGCAGCTGCAGAAGGAGACCGCTGCCAAGGCCAGGGAGCTGGAGGCCAAGGTCAAGGACATCAAAGGTCACAGAGAGAGGTTGTGGCCGAAGATCAGCAGCTGCAGAAGGAGACCTCTGCCAAGGCCAGGGAGCTGGAGGCCAAGGTCAAGGACATCAAAGGTCACAGAGAGGGGTTTGTACTCTAGAGCAGACAACAGGTCGCTGAGCTCACTGCCAAAGTGGCCGAAGATCAGCAGCTGCAGAAGGAGACCGCTGCCAAGGCCAGGGAGCTGGAGGCCAAGGTCAAGGACATCAAGGGTCACAGAGAGAGGTTTGTACTCCACTAGTCTCAGTCAGCTTCCCAACCGCTGCCTAGCGGATTTGTCGAAAGACCTCGACCTCGAAGCTTGAATCTCCATACTGGATTAATTGATGACCCTTTCAATGGATCAATTGATTTGGTGTTCGTATTGTTCGAAATCTAAATATCAGTCTAGTCTATGGCAAAAACCCTCATTGATTGAAATACTTTGGGGAGGCCTATATCCAGCAGCGGACTTCTAGCGGCTGAGTTGATTATTTAGATAAAATTGCAGCCATTATGTCTCAAACCAACTAGGGTTTCTTATTTTTAATTTGGTCCTTGACTATAGCGGCGAAGTTAACGGCGATTAGTTTAATTCTGTGAGTAATAGCCATAAGGATTCTTCTTCTTAAGGTGCCTCTCCAACTAGTGAAAGTCAGCAATCAGCTTGGTAAAGTCCTCTCTGTTCTTGGCTCGCTGGAACAGTTCAGCCGCTTCAGGTTCAGCAATAAGGATGGCAAATAATAAAATTTAATTGTTTTACTTCAGAGAGTTCAAAAAAGCAGAAGACGCGCTAAAGAAGGCGAAGAAGGACGCAGAGCATCACAGCAGCTCGTGGAAGCAGCGCGAGCAAGAGTTCGAGACGCTGCGGCTGGAAGTAGCGGAGCTAGAGCAAGCGGTGCTGAATAGCAAGGCAGCGCTGCAGGAGACAAATGACAGCGCTGTAGCGCTGCAGGAGACGCTGCAACAGTGCACAGCGGAACATAACGCAGCTGAGGTTGGTGATCAATGCTAGATCTTGGTAATCGTTTCGAAAAAAAGTAATTTCTGTGATTTGCGAAACAACTTAAATCGCATGTTTTCAATTGACGTTTTCTTCGAGCGCTTGTTCATATCTTGAATTTTCTCGCGACTTCGCTGCGTTAATTATAGCCTATGTCACCCACAGATTAAAAATCGGTCCTAGAGTTTCAGAGCTTATTTAATGCAAACAATCAAATCTTTCATTTTTATAAAATTAGTATAAAAGTCAAAATTACACGAAAAATTGTAAGGTTGTATGTAATATTTTTATAATAAAGAAATAAGTATTTGGCTTACTAAAAGCGAGCAGCAGAAGATAGATCTCGATGGCGTGCAATGGGCTATTTTCCTCAAAAAATAAAATAATTCGTCCGTTAGATTATCAAAAAACATTTGACATGTGTTTTTTCTTTTGTCAATCAAACAAAAACTGACAAAGATATAGATAGCCCGTTAAAATTGTGTGTGACGTCACTAGTGAGTACACTTTTTAGTGGCCTGTGATGTCACAAGCCCCCACTCATGTACTTTGACACGCTTTATCTTTGACATTTATTGTTTAATTAACGAAAGAAAAAATACGTGTCCAATATTTTTTGATTGTCTAACTGACGGTCTAATTTTATTATTAATATTTGAACCCAGGAAAATAGCCTATTGGGGAGGCCTATGTCCTGCAGTGGACGAGTATAGGCTGATGATAATGATGATGGGTTAACTAAAATACGTTTACAAGTGACTATACAAAATTTGTAATCCTTCGTTATTATAAGCATTAAAACCTGTGATTTTTAATAAATAAAATAAAATGATTTTTATTCAGATAACTTAGATCCATTATTTGTTAGTAACAATTTAACTTAAAAACTATGTTAGTATCATTTACTTAAACCAATTACAATGCCACTCCAGAACGAGTGGAGTGTGCTGTCAGCTTTAGCACATAATGCCTGCAGAATATTGTTGTTGCTGCCTCGTAATCTGTTTTAATATTAATCTTTACTTGTGTGAATTATTCGAAATGGTTTTGAATACAGACATTTAAAGAAAAAGTAACCATATCGAACTTTGTCACCAGAAAGCAGTGAAAGAAATGCAAGCCCGCATCAAGAAGCAAAAGGCTGAAATAGCGGGCCGCAGCAGCGACATCGCCAAGCTACATCACAAGAAGGAACAGCTCGGCAAGAGCAACTCCGAGCTGGAGCTCAAGATCAAAGAGCTGGACTACAAGATCAAGGAGCTGCAGACGGAAGCCGCTGACTGCGCTAAGAGGGTAAGTCATCATCAGTAACTGTCTTTATCCAAAAAACAGCAGTCAAATTGCGATATTACTTCCGATAGCTTAGCAAGAGCAACTCCGAGCTGGAGTTCAAGATCAAAGAGCTGGACTATAAGATAAAGGAGCTGCAGACGGAAGCCGCTGATTGCGCTGTGAGGGTTAGATTTTTGTGTCACTACAGGGGGGCGGGGGCATACATTTAACGTTTTTTTTAATTTTTTTTGTAGTGATATATTTATTTGTACAAAAGTGCGAGTCGAAATGGCAAATTCGTCATTTTTATCATAGGCGTCATCCAAGGATCGCTAATGATATGAAACTCTAGTCAGCATCTAAGATAGTATCTTCGAAGATAGCATTTCGAGTATTGTGGTTTGCGAGCTTTCAATATTTTGGTCGACTCCCACATGGACTTTTATATCGGCTTATTTTTTATTTTATTTATATTTGCCTGCAGATCAAGTCGCTGGAGTCGGAGCATCCGTGGATCTCGTCGGAGCGGCAGTACTTCGGGTGCGCCGGCGGCCTCTACGACTTCGAGGCGCGCCAGGCCTCCGTGGCCGGCCCGCGCGCCGCCCAGCTCAAGGAGCGCAGAGACAAGCTGGCGCGCGGACTAAACGCGCGCGCGCACACGCTGCTGGGCAAGGAGGAGGAACAGGTAGGGGCACAGGGCATTCGATCCTCAGCGCCTTAAGTCGAAAGTCGTCCAACAATGGGTGTTACCAGTGATGATTTGCGGCTCCGAAACGTGGTCCCTTACTATGGGCCTCATAAGAAAGCTCAAAGTCGCTTATAGAGCTATGGAAAGTGCTATGCTTGTGTTTCTCTGCGAGATCGAATCAGAAACGAGGAGATCCGTAGAAGAACAAAGGTCATCGACATAGCCCAGCGGATTAGCTCTTTGAAGTGGCGTTGGGCGGGGCACATAGCGCGAAGTACCGGTGGCCGATCGGGCTGAAATGTTCTGGAATAACGACCACATACTGGCAAGCGCAGCATTGGACACCCACCGACCAGGTGATCCGACGACCTGATAAAGGTCGCAGAAAGGCGCTGAATGCAGGCCGCTTCCAACCAGTCGTAATGGAAATCCTCGGGGGAGACCTACGTCCAGCAGTGGACTTTTTGTGGCTGAGATGATCTCAGTGTAAGCAAGTAAGGCTAACGCAGATTAACGCCATCTATTGACGAATGGAAAACCAGCGCCGTCCTCTAACTATCCAGCCTACCTAGCAGGCCTTAATTTGGTCAATAACTTTATGAGGAATTGGCAATCAATACGTTATCATCATTTTTTTTGATTTTCCTCTGTCTTTTTATTAATTTTCCTCTATCTTCTTCCACAGTACCAAGACGTGATGCGCAAGAAGAAAATTGTCGAAGCGGATCGCGCGAAACTCGTGCAAGTGATGGCGGAACTGGACGAGAAGAAACGACAGACCCTCATCACGGCGTGCGAGCAAGTCAACAAGGACTTCGGGTCTATCTTCAGCACTTTGCTGCCGGGGGCTCAGGCTAGGCTGTCTCCACCGCCGGGGTGTTCAGTGCTGGATGGACTAGAGGTGTGTTATAATTATAAAGTCTTAGGAAGAAACAACAGAATCATCACGGCGTGCGAGCAAGTACAAAGACTTCGGGTCTACCTTCAGCTTCTATTCAGGCCAGGCTGTCTCTGCCACCTGGCTGCTCGTATTGGAAGAACTCAGTATTGGTGGAAATCATGTTTACTGTACTCTCTTTCTCTTCTTTAGCTCTATCTTTAGCACAATGTGACAACTGGTGGAGCGAAGCATCTCCAGTAATAATTTGACCTCAAATCACATTGATGATTGTTATCAGAAAACAGTTTACCTCCGTTATGACGCGATAAGATACTTTTTTTTTATTCATGATGATCCAGCGATTGACCACGATCTCACCTGATGTTAAGTGAAGATGTGGTCTATGGTGGAGCTCGCTGGATCATTAAAAACCAACGGTCTATCCATACCCGGACCCCCTATGGCAGCTCAACACTTCCAGTCGAAACACGGCCGAGGTCGTTTGGCGACATGTCTTAGTGTGAGGGTGGTTACTAGCCACGGCATAAGCCTTCCACCAGTGCAGGTACTGTTCATTTAGCACTACCCAGGGGACACGTGTGGGTATCTAGAGTAAAAGCCCACGGACGCGAACAGTTTTACTATCGTATACTCGTAGAGAGGATCAATAGAATTTCTCGTGGTTGATCATTGAAAGAACGAGCTTCTACCCAGTGGATGAGTGGACTGAGATTTCTTGTATTTAGCAGGGCTGATCCAAAATGATACACCTGGAGCACTTTGAGATTGTTTAATATCACAAGTACACGCCGTTACACAAAAATAAATCGTAGACTAGGAATAGGTCAAAGGCGAAAGACAAGATGGCAACAAACTCCGATTGAGAGAGAGAGTTGCCATAATACAAAAAGTATGACTACAGATAATAGATATTAATATAATGCATGTTGGATTTCCAGCAATCCTTTTAAATAATTATCTGGTTTATGGTGGGAAGTCAAGGGGTGCAGTTGGGATCTGCTTTGGACGATTGTGCAAATTGATTTTAGTGGATTTTATAATATGAAATTGGTGTAGTTTGGTGTTATAAATGTTCGTGCTCATGGACAATTTGTGAAATAAATTAGACTGATATATGGACTCGTATAGACTTGTCACCAGAAGCTCCCACGAGGCATC
Organism: Rhodophaea formosa; assembly: GCA_963082605.1. Taxonomy (NCBI): domain Eukaryota; kingdom Metazoa; phylum Arthropoda; class Insecta; order Lepidoptera; family Pyralidae; genus Rhodophaea; species Rhodophaea formosa. Next base: position 658,512 of record OY720221.1, read on the forward strand.
AAAGAACATACGCCTTCTTTGATGCTACTTGTTACAAATTTACCGTACAACACCGATACGTAGTATCTCAATTTACTGGACATTGGCAGAATCAGTGAAATTTCCGGTGGAAGCCATTTTATAAAACAGAAGGAAGAAGAAAACATCTCCGAAAAGAAAAACTCGTCGACTTCCTTATAAGAATTGATTTAATGTCAATAAGACAAATAAAATGGTAAATGCAACGCAAACACGAACCTTGTTGAGACCGATTTGTGTCCTTCCTAAATGTTAAAAATTTAATCAGGTGAAAGTGGGATTCAACAACACGTGGAAGGAATCCCTGGGCGAGCTGTCGGGCGGTCAGCGCTCGCTGGTGGCGCTATCACTCGTGCTGGCCATGCTGCTGTTCAAGCCCGCGCCGCTCTACATCCTGGACGAGGTGGACGCGGCGCTGGACCTCTCGCACACGCAGAACATCGGCCACATGCTCAAGGACCACTTCCGACACTCGCAGGTAATGTTTCATCATCAGGTCATCTTTTGCGAACGAAGTTCCATAGCGCGCATTGCGAAAGGTGGCTAGACGGAATAAAAGAAGACCATAAGTTGTAACGACAATTTTTGCTATAGTTGCTTCTATAGGAATTTTATAACAGAATGAATCGTCAGCCGGTGTCTGTTTAAACTGGTGGCGATCGAGGAATTCAGACTTCTCACCTTTCCGGCAATTATAACTTGAGCCGGGGTCAAGTTAACCTGGTTGGAATCCAGAAGTTGGTACAAATTTTTGATCCGTCTAGTGTAACTAGAGCTCTCACTTTTTTAAAAGGCGGTGTGAATTTAAATGCTGTAATTAATCGAAAGGAACTTTATTCCATCCGGGTGTCCCATGACACCTCTCAAGTTTTTTTTTAATGTATATTCCCCGATTTTTCGAAGACGCCTGGACCGATATAAGAAAATCTTTTTTTTTTATTATTATAGGTAATACTTTACAGATGGTCCCATTAACTTTCTATCGAAATATGTCGAGCGCTTTTTCAACAAATACACAAAAACAAAAAAATAAAATTTATACAAGGATACCGTTTGGTTTATACCTATTTCTATTTTATTTTTATGCTTATTCAAACAAATTGATAGGGTTGAAGTCGGTTATTGTTTTTTGTTAAAAATATCTTAAATTATTAGTCTCCACTCAAATCAAAATCAAACTGTTTATTCAGAAAATAGGCCTTTGCAGGCACTTTTTCACGTTTATATTATTATATTATACATTTATCTTATTATATAATATGTATTAAGTTAATTGTTCAAAAGCTAAAGACTACTAGCGTTTCGGAACCGATCACTGCATACAAGAAACGCCGAAAGAAACTCTTTTCAACAGTTTTGGTCGCCTACTCGCCTTTATATGATTATGATTACGTATGTTTATGTCCTTATTGTATTTTTCTTTCTTTTCTTTTTTTTCTGTTTTCATGTTACAATTTCAATATAAATAGGTTTATTATTTTTGGATCTTGTTTATGTTAACGATCGAGTATTCAATGATAATAAACAACATATGATACATAGAGTACTCTTAAAGAGGCCGAGCAGACCAGTCCCCCTGAAGGAACATAGAGGCTAGAATTTATGGCTTTGGTAGTACAGAGAGGGTTAGTTTGGTAGCCAAAACAGTCAGACGATTTTGTCTACACTCTTCACGCTGGCCAGGTGAGTTGAAGAACTCTCTTTGATGTTCATAAGCTTTGTTTAGCTTGTGTTTCCTAAGTCGCCTTCTGCGACATCCACGGCAAGACTTCGAGTGTCTTACTCTACTCTGCCGCGGACCACACGGCTCAAAGGTTTTCTTTTATATTGGTCAGGGGTGTTACCTTCGATTGTCTGACCGGTGATTGCGGTATGACATGAGGTACTCATGGGATAGCACACAGCCGCGAATGCGGAACCGAAACGTTCCGGAACGAAACGTGCGAAATGCTGTCTAGTATGATTTTGTTTGGTACGTCTCACACCGCAAGCGGAACGAAACCGAACCGGAATCGTACAACAGCGTTTCGTGGTTTCGCCAATGTTTCGTTCCGGAACGCGGCTGTGTGCTACAGGCGTAAAACCTCAATAAATGACCTCAATAAATGCCCTCTGACACGCTTATTTCGTGCGAAATGTGTTAAAAATTCGTCTCTAGCAGCACGCGATCACTCTGTGTGTCGGATCCCAGACGCCTTTGTTGTAACTTTTACAACTCGAGGTATACCTCTTTTACCGACTAAACTTATTGTTTGACGTTATCAATGAGAAATACCCGCCGCTAATGGGGATCATTTTTATCAATGATTCTAATGGAATCTGCTTGTAAAAACAATACCACTTATAGACTTTCTTGCAATGATCGCAACTGCGTATATTTCCTACAGCCGACTAAACTCATTGTTTGACTTTATCAAAGAGGAAGACGCGCGGCTAATGGGCATTTTTGTCACTGATTTTCCTGGAATCTGCTTGTAAAAGTCATAACTTAATGCATTCGTTATTGTTATGGATTTCATATTTCTTATTACACTTGGGTATTTAACTATATGTAATATCTATTATCAAAAATAGAACTGTTGAGTTAGTACACCATATACAAGTCTCGAACTTATTTTGGGGCTAGCTCAATCTGTGTGATTTGTCCATATATTAAAAGAAAACTATATAAGAGAGAGAGAGAGATTATCACTAGGTTTTCTTGGTATCTGCAAAAAAATAATAACATTGTGAAACAGTTCCTTAGCTCATTTGTTATTCCATTCCACAACGAATGCGTCTTAAAATTTTTGATATTTTATTTTAAAGTCTTAATTTGTACCAGAGAGAGATGCGTCACTAATGGGACAATTTCTCTAGGTTCTCTTAATATAAGCTTGAAAAAGTAACAGAGTGATTGTGAGTGTGAAGTGCATTACTTCTCACTCCGCGACTAACACCGAACGTGTCTGTTTATATTTGTCTATTTATACTTACAAATGACTCTTTTTGATTAACACTATCAATGAGAAAGATTTATTGTAAAATTGTAGACTTCAGAGGCGCCTGGACTCCTGGACGTGTCTGCGGAATACGGTATACAAGCGGAAATAAGGAATTGACAACATTTCATTTTCACTAAGAACACAAAATAAAAAAAAACCATTTGGAGATCTTAGCGTTAAAAATAATATATATTTTTTTCAGAATTTTTAGAACATTATTTACTGAAATAATAAATAATTTCTAAAATATATGCAAAAAATGGAAACACAGGCCAACATAATTTCGTTCCTGTTGCCTGGGGACCTAATAGAAATAATTTTTTGTCAATGAATTATTGACATTGACAGTGACATGGACATTTAAGTTTGTTGATTTCTAAGAATATGAATTCTCATAGAAGGAGCTTCGAAGGAACAAAACGTACACGGTCGTAGACAATAGAGTTTGTACTAGGATGCGACAGTCATGTAATAGATGCCGATATCGATTCTTGTCTTTTTGTCTATGGTGTAATAAAGTCAGCTTCTGATATGAATATGATGTCTGACAAAAATAATCAATTAATTAATATCTATATGATAATAGGCTATTTTCCTGCGTCAAAATATTAATAATAAAATTAGACCATCAGTTAGACAATCAAAAAATATTGGACTCGTATTTTTTCTTTCGCTAATTAATCAATTAATTAAATTATTCAAGTAAAAAGTTAATTTTACCACATCACCTCCAACGCAGACGAGCCAGCGTTTTATATGAACGATTTAAGATGTCAATTACCCTTTCAAAACTGTCTTTTCAAATTGGTCGCATAAAGATATCAAGGTATCAAAAATGACATTTGTCAAATGTGTATTAGCACTTATTGATAAACCTATATTTATTTCTTTCTTATATACTTTAAAAAGAAAGAGAACTAGGCGATCTCTATTCTTTTTTATACTCTAAGATTTTTAAACACCAACCGAAGCAAATGAACTGCTCACGTATTATGCCTAGCTTTGCACTTACGCCCTTTTGTAATGAGCAGCTATTAATTATTAAAATTCCTGACTAAATAATTTTTTAAAAATTAAAGGAAAAAATACATGTCCCCTATTTTTGTACCTATTTTCAATCTAACTTAATACTTAGAGGGGTTTAAAAATGAAATGTTGTCAATTGTGGCAATATTTGATAATTTTGGGGTAAAATTAAGCATTCAATCATTTAATCTCATCATAATCTACGTAGATTATGACGAGATTACTATTATGTTCACTTCGGGACCTACCGCGATTATTTTTGAGTTCTGTCTGATACTTCGACAACATTGCAGCTGCCATTTTCACAGACTAACTGATCTCGCCTTTGAAAATAATCGCGGTAAGTCCCGTAGTAAACATAATAGTGATTGTGACCGCGAAAGCTTAAAATCATGACGAGATTAATTGATTGAATGCTTAATTTTAACCAAGCTGTATAGGAACGTACGTCCGTTCCTATACGGCTTGGTTAAAATACCAATGGTTTGAGAATTATAAGCCTTTTCAAATTTTGATGCTAAGTAATTGATAAATCTGTTGTATTACTATTAACAATAGACAAAAACTTGCCACAGCTTGCAATGCTTGCACCCAAGCAGTGTTTACGTAATAAAGGCGAATATAATTGTCGAAATAATAAAAGGAACATATCTTTGAAACGAGATGGGTTGATTGCTCATCAGATTGGAGAAACAAATGTTTTTCATCTTGGAACCGCCTCTCGGCCTTTGACGTGGTTCATTTAACGACTACCAGATGGCAGGCGCACCAACGGCTTAACGTGCCTTCCGAAGCACAGAATCATCTTTCTTATCAGACGATCAGGTGATTCATGCCTGCAATGTCCTAACCAAACTGGAAACAACTTAACAAAGTATGCTTCCCGTAGGAATCGAACCCACGACCACCAGGTCAATAAGGCAAACGCCTTAACCATTGGACCACTGAGGCATATTTTTCATATTCCTGTACGTATACTATTTATTTGGCGTTAATAAATATGAGGCAAGGTAAATAAAAAAATTAAATAGTCACAACGTATATATTGCTTAAAACATTTCTAAAACTACATTATTGATTGATATTTGCACAACAGATCCGTAGTGTGCAAGTAGTAAACTTAAGTACATTGATGAAAAATATCAAAACAAGGAATAAGCACGAGTACAATCAAATCCTTTATTTTTCTTATAAACAAAAAACTTCTACCTTTTATTTACAATAAAAATTCAACGGGCTTAAGGGCCCACACTAGGTACACCAGCGACGTCAATAATTTTATTCCTTGTACTTTACAATTAGAAAGAAATTCAATCATGTAAATCATATAAGCCTTAGTATTTCACTCATTAAGAGAACTACTGGTTACCGCCTAAAACGGCCGTTGAATAAAAATTATTGGCGTCGCTAGTGTGCCTAGTGTAGGGCCTTAAAGACATAAGGAGGCCCTACGCGTCCTCGTAGTAACTCGCCAGCCGCAACAAGTCATCTAACGACGCCACCTCATTCCGGCGAAGATTGGCCCGATAGTCGGCGTGGAGAAGCCCGTACACTATGTCCAATTCTGCTTTTTCTGTTAAGTCGCCTCGCGGAAGCCTTGACAAGTACGCACGGCACTTAGAAACAAAATCTTTTATAGTTTCATTTCGTTGCTGTTTGAGAGTGAACAATTTTTTGTAGACCTTGTGTGCCGGCTGATTACGACGTTTCTTGGCTATGGTATGGGACAATGGCGGCGTATGTGACCAAGTCGGCGTATGTGACAATGTCGGCGGGACGATGGATACTGGCGGTGGTGCTCTACTTTTGACCGGCGCTGGTGACGACGCTTCCTCGGATGATGAGATTGAGGCCCCCGACTCTGACGCCTTAAAGTCTGTCATCCACATAAACGGAGGGATTTTGAGGAAACCCTTTGATGCTGGTGATGACCGTATGAAGATTGATTCTGGTCTTCTCATAATCGTAGAAGAATCGACTGGTGATGTAGGAATAATGATTGGATATTCCTTAACGGGTGTCAAAGGCAGTGGTGGTGTTTTAATAACCATCGCTGTATTAGCCTCTAGGGCATCGACGACTGGGCTAGTTTCTAAAACCGATGCTAGCAATGATCTTTCATCTTCGTCAGTCTCCATTAGCGGTGATGAACCATCATCATCGCCTGTTGGTGCGCGTGTGCACATCTCTCCAGTGTTATTAAGCATCGCTGATAATGTTTCCCTATCATTGGTTTCGTCATCGGAGGCTGATAACGTCCCATCCACTTCTGGTAATGATTCTAGGGTCGCATCAGCCGACCCTGTCAATAACGCCTTTGTTTGTGTTATCCATACTGATAAAGCGTCTTCCGTTTCGACAACTTTCATTGGCATTGATGATGGCTTAGTTGATAAAGCCGAAGACATTGGGGTTTTTATAGTAGATGATGTCGACAATACTGAAGTAATGACTGGGTTATTTATGACAGGTGTCATTGCTAGTGGGGTTTCGTCAATCAGCATAGGTGATGAAGCTGGTGTAATGACCGTCGACACTGGCGATGACGTAGTTTCCTCACAAGAGGTAGGCAACAAGGCTGTAGATTCAGTATCTACTGGCAGAGATACTGTGGATTCTAACATTGATGGCGTTGTGGACACTGGGGTACTTACAACAGTTTTAGATAAAAGTGGTGTTTCAACAACCATTGCTGGTATTGACTCTTCTGTTTCTACAACTAATGATGTTGAAGGGGCTACGGTCTCGACATTTTGTATTTGCGACGAAGCAGCAGTTGAGGTTTGTTCCATTGACTCAGTCGACATTGCGGCGGCTTGGACAGACATCATTGGCATTAACGCTAGGGTATTGACTATAGACGCTGGTGACGTAGCTGTGTTAATCATTGATTGAGGCAGCAATGCTGCGGACCTAAAAACATCCATTGACGAAGTCGTTGGTCCAAAAGTAGTTACAGATGACGTTACCGTAGTTGCAACAACCGCAGTCGTGGCCGGGGGGCGGACGCTGTTCAGCAAAGCCGTGAAGGCCTCCAACTGCGCGCGCTGCAGGTCCACCATGAGCGTGAGGATGTCCATGGCCGAAAAGGTCGGCGAGCTTTCACGTGGCATTTTTGTTTTCACTATTATTGTTTCAGACACACTGCTTCACACGGTATTCTTTTAAACCGCGTACACTGATAGCTTTTAGTCCGTTATTTTTGAAAAGTCACTGTAAATAATTTACGAACGCGCGGTAAGACAAATTCACTTGTAATACGTGCGGCTTCGTCCGTCGCGCTAGGCAGTCTGATGGCACCGCCATGCGCGCGCGCCGTTCGCCCCGCCAGGGCCGCCGGGACCCGCGCGAATCACAGACCGGTTATTGGCTACCTAATGCAAGGGGCGGGGCTTCTTTACGACACCCGGTGTTTATGAATGACGATGTTGATGGGGTAAGGGGGAATGAGTCCGTTGCCATTTGAAAAGGTAAAAAGAAATTACAAGAAATAGTATTACAATTAAATTTCCGTTTCAGAGGTTTACTTCTTATCGTTTTAGATGATTGTTTTTTGTTAGAAATCTTTACCTTTCCGTACCATATTTTAATAGAAAATAAGCTTTGCTGTATAGTTACTCTTTATTTACGTTTTTCAGAGATCGATTCAGCCTTAGTATAAATGTAGAATTGTCACTTTTAGGCACGGATGGATCTTAGAATAATCAGACCCCCTATTTACTAACTCGGATGACAGGTGTCGATGCCTATCAATCTAGAATTTACTGTTACAATGCGGGTTTTGCTTGCTCGAACTTTTTATTTGAAATACAAAAACCGCATTGCAACACTAAATTCTTGATTGATAGGCATCGACACCTGTCATCCGAGTTAGTAAATAGGCCGGGAGGTCTGATGGTCCAGTGGGTGTGAGCTCTATGAGCACTTACGTATGTTAAGCAACCCCTGGTGCAGTCCCTACTTGGATGGGTGACCGCAAGTGGCATAAAAATATCTCGAGCTCCTCCGTGCTTCGGAAGGCACGTTAAGCCGTTGGTCCCGGCTGCCATCGTTGATGGCAGTCGTTAAGCTATGTCAGATGCCTTAAGGCAGCTTGAAAACTCTGACACCATTGTTGGCCACTTACACATAAAAAAAAAACAAACAAAACAAGGATAATCAGGATTGGCCCCTCAGAAACGCAACAGTTACGCAAATACCAATGCATGCAAACCTGTCAAGGCACAATTTCACGTACACCTCGACATTAGATATGCATACAATTCTCCCTACATATTCCCCTGTTCGAAATTCAAAGTCCTTTAATGTTAAATTAGAACTACCTTTTTATGCTGTATACATGCCACGTAAATAGTTGGCGTTATTTGTGATGTCCTCAATGTTCTAGTGAGAGAATTTTCTATTGTTCTAGTCCATTATCCTAGGCCCGTGTTTTTTTTTCAAAAACTACATTTTATTCACGATATCTTTATGTTTTACTGAATCAATCTTGGTGTATCGCTTCTAGAAGCCACGAAAGTAAAAATCATTATTACCAGATACCGCGTTTCATCGAAGTTACTTTTAAAAGAATGTACTGATGGCATATTAGTCTTATATCTGTAATTGTAACAACTGTTTGTAACCACTTTTTACAGCAAATAAATTTGATTTGTTTTAAAGCTCTATTAAGGCGCTGATATAGCAACACCTGCGCCACCCATTAAATAATTCTTATAATCCAAAACCATATCGAATTTTAAATATCTATCAGGAACATAACTAGTAAATTACGTGTTGTATATAAGTATTACTTTTCATTAATAATAAATTAAGATAAATACCAAAAGTGGTCACTTTGGCGTTAGCCGGCTCCCTTTAAATAATGCACTAGTAAATGACTTGTAGTAATACCAAAATACTACAAGCATTTTACTAGTTATTTACAAGATAGATTTTTTAAAATTCGATTTCGTTTAGGATTAAAAGAATTAAATTGCTGGCTGGTGCTAGTATTGCAATATACAGCTCTTTAACATACTCACGGCTCACTAGTTCGACTTGACATAGTCAGACGAGTAATTAAGACCAAAGATTCAAGATTTATTCAAATAATAGGCCTTGTCAGGCACTATTTCACGTCAATCCTGTCAAATAATTCTAATTTACTGATGTTTATATTATTTATTACTCAAAAGCTACAGATACAGAAAAGCTAGCCGTTCAGTCATTGTCAACGATAAAGCCTTTCAAAGAAAGACTCACTCTCGCATTTATTATACAACTAGCAGCCTATATCTAAGGAATGCCTATCTATTGCTGAAAACTGCATTAAAATCCATTGGGTATAGTTTACAAGATCCAAGCCAACAGACAGCAATAGCGACTACATTTTATACTATGTACAGGTATGTAAAGATAAAGATAAGGATGTTGTCAAACGAGAATTCCTGCAACACGAGCCCTCATGTTATTGTCGGTCGAGCTGAGTCGCATTCCGAGACACATAACCGTTGACCTTGGGCCCAGCGAAATAACAACACGTGCGTTAGACTAGGCCGAACTAGGCCCGAAGGATTTCTGCGTCGTTCATCATGACTGAGTACTAATTAAAATATATACGGACAAATCACACAGAGCTAGCCCCAAAGTAAGTTCGAGACTTGTGTTATGGGATACTAACTCAACGATAATATATTTTATAATTGACGAGCTGTTATCCGCGACTGCGCCCGCGTAATATATAGTCTATGTCCTTTTCGGTACCCTTATCTTTGTGTATGCAAAATTTCATGACGATCGGTTCAGTAGATACGGCGTGAAAGCGTAACAAACAAACTCACTTTCGCATTTATAATATTAGTTGAGATACTTAGTAGATAAACATCCAATTCAATCAAACATTTATTCAGACAAACATAGTCCATTTTAAACGTTGAAATAATTAAATCTGAGCTAATAGGTGTTTACGATTCCAAGACTGCGAAGGTGTAACATAATTTTGTTAACTATGTTACATATTCCCTAACACTAAAGCAAACTTTACTAACTAACACATTTCAATCAAAAAACCTTATACCTAATTTAATACACCACGGGTTATTACGCATTCGTGTAAAAAACAACATCAAATGATTTTACTTATTAATATTTATATGCATTAGCTTGGTTTTTTTAATTCAATTTAAAGTACGGAATGTCTCGCAGCGTTAAACTTAACAATTAAACGCGAAAAATAATGTCACTAATATAAGTATAACGCACGTGTAGTTTTGCTAATCTCGTACTATTATCAAACATACAATTCAGAGAAAAAATATTTTTTTGTGTTCCTCATATTCCTCGAATTGTTTTATAAGTACCTACCTACTTCATTATAATATTATTGTCTCACTGTACGAAATGCTCAGGTAAAATATCGAGGCAACCCCCAATTATCGATGTTGTTTGTCCTGTCTGTCATTGTCTGCGCCCCGCGGGCGGGACTAGCGGGAACCGGCTGCGCACGCGCACTGGGGTAGTGGGGTAGTCGACCCGACAGTCTGCCACATGCCACGGACGAGGCTACACGCAATTACATTTTGAATTGTCTCTCTGCGTTCAATCGAAGTATACTATAAGACTAGATTGAAGTTTCGCTGCATTATCTTTTAAACTGTTGTGCTTCGTGACATTAATTGAATGTCGTATTAGAATATCGAAGTGGTAGTGGAATTAATTATAGTGCCTGTGAAAAGTGCGAATTTATAAAAACAATAATAGTGAAAATAATGTCACGTGAAAGCTCTCCAACCTTCTCGGTCATGGACATCGCCACGCTAATGGTGAACCTGCAGCGCGCGCAGTTGGAGGCCTTCACGAAGTTGCTCAACAGTGTTCGCGGCACTTCTGCAACACCGGCGACAGGAGCTGAAGCAACCGTGACGTCAAAGACCACCGCTGGAACTGCAATGTCTTCGGCAATGGATATTGATAGATCTGTAGCAACAGCTATGGATACCACGGCCGCGTCTCCAGCGACGATCGTCACTACCCCAGCATCAATGACTGTCAAAGCCGCAGCGTTGACAACTGCGCCGATCGTACACTCCCAAATGTCTTCGTTAGCGACGGCCGTGCCAATCACTAACACAAATGCTCAATCTCCGCCAAGGAGATCTGTCGAAACCGTGGCTCCTTTAACTTCAGAAACGAAAGGGTCAATGCCAACAATGGTTGTCAATACTCCACTACAGTCTACATCTGTTGTTAAAAGCCCAGTGTTTTCAACGACAATATCTTCGCAAATAAACACTAAATCTTCAGCAATATTGCCAGTCTCGGTCGGGGAAACCGCAGGGACACCAGCGCCAGTTTTCAGTACCCCAGCACTATCCACCACATCTATCGTGAATGCCCAAGTTAATTCTTCTGTCTTATCGACTCTTTCTGCAAAATCCCCAATGTCCGTTCCACCTTCAGCTATTGCAACTGTGGCATCATTACCCGCCAAATTGGTCAAAACCAAAGAATTAACAGCTTTGTCATTAACAACGTCGACTGAAACGGCCCTGAAATCATTACCAAAAGTTGATAAAAAAGCTCCAGTATTCGTTTTCGGTTCTTCATCAAAGACAGTTAAGGAAACCAGTACATGGAAAGTACCTGTGATGGTTAAAACTCCAGCTTCATTGAAGACATGTATCGCAAAAACCACAGTAGCTTCACCAGCGTCGGTCAAATCATCCTTGATGTCAGTGAAGAATAGCGACATCCAAGCTTCATTATCCGACTCAGGCGAAGAAACTGATGATTGGGAAATGTTGCCAGCGAATTCAGACAAACCACCATCGACGATAATGAAAACTTCAGTACCCGCGGATAAGATGACATCACCGTCGTTATTGAAAATGTACATTACCATCACCTTAGTGTTTCAATATATGGCCCCAGAGTCGGTAGTTCAAATCCTATCTGCTAATAAGCGTCGCAGGATGTGCAAAAAGTCGATCGCAAGTAAACGACGAAGCGAAAGCATAGCGGTGTTTCTTTTAAGATTCCGCACGCTATGGAAGAAATTACCGCAAGATGGCGACAAGGTTCAATTGGACAAAACACTGGACACAAACTTCCGGTTAGATATTAGCCGGAGTGTGGTGTCGCGGATAGACGGATGTGGGTGGGCAGGAAGACGAAACGGTACCATGCAATTTTGAGCTTGTATGAAACTTCAAGCCAGTTGATAGCGAATGTTTTTGTGTTAAACTTTTGTTGATTTAGTTTAGAATTTAAATATTTGTAGAAAGTGATAATTACAATATTTATAATAAAAATAAATCATTTTATTCAAATTCTGTATTTTTATTTTATGAACAGTTTTCTTTCTTGTTTGTGTACAGTCACGAGCATTAATATTATCATCATCGTCAGGTCTTTTTAGTCCCTACTGCAGGAGCAAGACTCTCTCTGTACTACTTGAGCCATATATTAGCTATAGCAGTCATAGGATTTGTCCTACACTCTCCACGCTGGCCAGACGGGTTTGAGAGGTCGCTTAAGGGGGCACACAAGGCACAGTAGCGACGCCAATCATTTTATTCTTAATACTTTACAAATAGAAAGAAATTTAAGAATGTAAATCATATAAGCACTAGTAAATAACTTGAAATATTTTTGGAATCATGTTTTAATATTATGAGAAGCAGTCATTAAGAGAAAAAGTGATTACCGCCTAAAACGGCCGTTTTGGCGGTAATCTGATTCTCATAATTCGCACTGATTCTGATAATATTAAACATTATTCCAAAAATACTTCAGGTTATTAACTAGTGCTTATATGATTAACATTCTTGAATTTCTTTCTATTTGTAAAGTATTAGGAATAAAATGATTGGCGTCGCTACTGTGCCTAGTGCGCCCCCTTAAGCTTTGTTTAGCTTGTGTTTCCTAAGTCGCCATCTACGATATCCCCGGAAAGACTTGGAGTGGTCCTATTTTACTCTACTGGGCACCACTACCTACCACATGGCAATTAATATTATACAGCGTGTAAATTGACCTTCGACATTCCCTTAGAGGGTGATTTAGCCCGTCAATACACCTTTCCTAATGGGATCAATGCTCGGTACTCGATGTTTTTTAACTTTTGCACATTAATTGCCCATTCGGCTGAACACTTGTATGAGAAAGTCTTCCCACTATTGATCCCATAGGAAAAGTTGTTCATGTTGATTGCCTGAGTAACCCCTTTAAGGAGATGTTGAGGGTTAATTAACATGCTGTACAAAGGTATTGTATACCAATTGAGACCGTGACATTGAATCTTTGTGTGTATCTATCAATAACTCGTGACTACGTGCATGGGTATCAATGATATTTTAATATTTCCCCCATGAAATAAAACTTCTTTGTATGAATATATTAGCCGTGTAGTTCCCGGCAGAGTAGAATAGGACCACTCCAAGTCATCCCGTGGATGTCGTAAAAGGCGACTAAGGAAACACAAGCTAAACAAAGCTTATTAACATCAAAGATACCTCTCCAACCCGTCTGGCCAGCGTGGAGAGTGTAGGCCAAATCCTCTGACTACTCAGGCTAGTATATGGCTCTGGCGTAGTGCAGAGAGGGTCGTGTTCCTGCAGTGGAGACTAGAAAGACCTGATGATGATGATGATGAATATATCGCTTTTCAAAATTGCCATCTCAAATAATTATCTTGCTTCAATCATTTGAAAGAAAACGAACAGGTTATTTAATTATTATTTTTTATTATAAAATTCCTTGTTAACCCTTCAAAGTATCTTATAAAATACTGTTTACAGTTCAAACTGTAAACGTGAAGCTTTTTATAGCGTTTTTATCAGAAAGTATTGAAATCGGTCCAGTCATTCCTTAGATTAGCGCGTTCAACCAAACAAACCAGCTTTAAAATATTAGTAGATTTAACAAAAATACATCAAAATCTTGACATTCGTTGGTAAGGAAAAAAGGTACGTAAATTATATAGTGTTACGAGTATCACTAAATTTCTAGTACTTAAGGCGCTCTTATGGTAACACTAGCGCCACGCAGTAATTAATTCTTTTAATCCTGAATTATACCGAATTTTAACAAGTACATAACTAGTAAATTACCTGTAGTATTTTAGTATTCATTTTCACTAATATCCGTTTGACAAATTAAGAGAAAAACAGGTTAACGCCAAAAGTGGCCACTTTTGGCGTTAACCCAATTTTTCTCTTTAAATATGGCACTAGTAAATTATTTGTAATAAATAAAAAATAATACAAGTAATTTACTAGTTTTGTACTTGTCAGATGATTAAACTTCGATATAATTTATGATTTAAAGAATTTAATTGCTGGGTGGCGCTAGTGTTACTATAAGAGCGCCTTAAGCCTACATTCAGTTTCGCATCATTTAGTTACCCACTAAAAATTTTAAAAATAAATTAAGTCTGTAGTTGATATATGACTTATATGATCGTCATAAGAACACGAAATAACAAAAAAGCTTGTTATCTAAGTCATTCCCGAAAATGGTTTGCATTGTTTTTTACCTATAGATTCCAGGAAAAATGATAAATACATATAAGCCCTATTACTGAAACATATTTTTCTTTGATAAGGTTAACAAAGTTAAGTCTATTGTAGGAAATACGCACAGTCGCTGTTGTTTTAAAAATATAATATCAAAAGAGCTAGAAAATCCTATAATTTAACAGTCAAATAATGGTATTTTTACTTTTCAGTTCCAGGAGAATTAAGTACTTAAAAATAATCGTTTACTGTCATCTTTATAAAATTCACGTGGGCAGGATTCCAAACGGCAGTCTTTACTCGTACAAAGAGTGAAGTCAGCCGGTTCGTATTCTGCCCGCGTGGAATGTTTTTCACTTAACTTATTTCTTAATTTAATACAAGTATTTAACCGCGCTGGGAATCGAACTACGGAGGCCACCCGGCTCTTCTTTAGAAAAGCAATCCTAACTAATATTATAAATGCGACAGTGTGTTTGTTTGTTACGCTTTCAAGCCCTATCTACTGAACCGATCATCATGAAATTTTCCATACACATAGGTTAGGGTACTGAAAAAGACATAAGCTATACATCACGCGAGCGGAGGCGCGGGTAACAGCTAGTCCACTAAAAAAAAATATGTAAATATACGGACAAATCATACACATTGAGCAAGCCCCAAAGTAAGTTCGAGACTTGTGTTATGGGATACTAATCCAACGATACTATATTTTAATTACAAATACATATATAGATAGACATCCAAGACCCAGGTCAATATAAAGAAGATCATTTTTCATCTTGACCTGACCGGGGATCGAACCCGGGACGGTCCGTGTTGCAGGCCGGCGTGTTGACCGCTGTGCTACGGAGCTCGTCAAAACGTATCATCATCAAGTCTTTTTAGTCTCCACTGCAGGAGCACATGACATTCTCTGTACAACCAGAGCCATTTATTAGCCAGAGCAGTCAGAGGTTTTGGCCTACATTCTCCACGCTGGCCAGACTGGTTGGAGCGGTCTCTTTGATGTTTATAAGCTTTGTTTAGCTTAAGTTCCCTAAGTTGCCTACTATGACATCCACGGAAAGACTTGGAGTGGTCCTATTCTACTCGCTGGGATCCTCACAGCAAAACGTATACTACCTACGTAATCAAAATGAAATATTCATGTAAGCTTTTGAATAAGGGACACCTGTAATGATAGTGTATATTTAAATAAACGTACGTATAAACTATAACGTATTGTTCTCGTTTCCAGTTCATCATCGTGTCGCTGAAAGATGGCATGTTCAACAACGCGAACGTGCTGTTCCGCACCAAATTCGTGGACGGTATGTCGTCAGTGCAGCGCACGGTGAACGCGCGCAAGTGATGCCCACGGCTGGCCGTGGGCGTGTGAGACCACTGCTTGGCGTGGGCGAGTAAGCCCACTGCTGGACGTGGGCGAGTAAGTCCACTGCTGGGCGAGGGCCAGTGAAGCCAATCTTACTGTTAAATAGTATTAAGGTTATTGAAGTACAATATTTTTACATACCTGTTGTTTTAATGGTTCTAACTTTCGTCTTGCGTTTTATCTATAATAAAAATTATTGTTAAGCTGAAGAATTAGTTTGTTTGGTTGTACGCGCTAATCTCCGGAACTCCTGGACCGATTTCAAAAACTGTGTCACCGTGGCGTTGGGTACCTATGTAAGTTATCACTGAGTACTATGGTACTATGTGATGTGTATGGTGATGATGAGCGGCTGGCTAGGCATGGACTACAGGCGAAGCCGGGGGGGCGGACTGTTATTGTAAATACCATATAAACTACCGAGATTCTATATTGCGTAAACTTTGAATTTAAATGATATAGGTATAATAATTATGTACCTTAAGAATCGGTTCCCTCTGATATACGGTTACATAACCATGTTACCTAGATGAATAGTTATGGTCTAATACAGTGCATAACCCACGATATAGATAAAGTTCCTTAATGTCTGGTACCTATGTGTATAATGTAAGTACATACATATGTACCATAGATCTAAAAAATGCGTCTCGTACTTATGTACCTACTGAGGAAGATTTAAAAGAACTTTCCTAGAACGCTAAAGGCAGCGGGCCAATGCGAACAAATTCGCTGGCAAACAGCTTGTTAGCTATATTACCAGCAGTCTTATATATAAAATTCCTCTGTTTAAAAAAAAACTGTTTCCAAGCCATGGGCTTTTCGAGACTGAAAAATTGGAAGTCGAAATATGTTCGGCGAATGTTTTGACCATTGAAAATGAAGTAAAAGTATTTGCCCCCGCTAAGAATCGAACCCAGATGCCTCGTGTAGCAGATTATCATGATAACCATTGCGCCACAGAGAATGTCTTATTTACATGGCACCGAAAAAAATCCCTCGACATTCAGAAGGTTAAAAAGCACCTAAATAAGTTATTTTGACTAGTTTCTTAGAAAAAGGTGACGCTTTGCTTCGGTTTCTTTCCATTTAATAAGAAAGTTAAACAATAAGACGAGTCTCTTATAATGAGTAATATGCGATGTCGGTATCGCTGCAAAACATTAAAGAACAAGGAGATCGGTGTCCAACACACATTCGTTATAATTTTAAAAAATTTTTTGCTAGAAGATTCCAAGGAAAGTTATAAAAGTAAGTTCCCAATATTATCGCACCTTTTTCATTGATTAAGATAACAGAGTTACTTACACAAATTATTGTAAGAAATATGCGCAGCCGCTATTTTACTAAGAACGTGAGAATAAAAGGGCTATTGATCTACTAAACACTCCTAGGTAGCGATAATATTAATTCTAGTTATAATCAAAATGCCCATTAGTGTCGCATCTTTCTTACAGATAAAGGTAAACAATGAGTCTGTTAACAAATATCTATAGTCGCAGTTGTAAAGGAAAGTAAGAGAAAAGACTCCAATATAGGTACTTACTGGAATCTTGTAACAATACATTGTTATCGTCAGAAACAATGCTAGATTTCATACACAATAGCCTTGTCAGATATAAGAAATCACGAATAAGTACCTAGATATTGTTTGGTATAATAAGAAATAATAATTTTAAGAATATCGTGTACAGAAAGTCGCAATAATGTGTCAATGCTGCAGCAGCTCAATATCCAGGCCCGTCTGTCAGTAATACATTCTGTATATTTAGGTAGGTATATACAATACAGTGGGGTGGAAATAGGTATATACAATACGATCGAAAGACGGAATAAATTTTAGAACAAAATATTGTATGGAGAGCGTATGCCCCTGCCAAACTTAAAGAGCAAATGTTACTTTTGTTAGTTCTTCTCTTATGCCGTTGGACGGCGTATAGGACGGAACGCATTCTTCGGTCACGTGGCGCGACTAACTTAACCCAATAATCTACAAAAGCTGATACCAATCGGTCACATGACAGGAGAGACCTAGAGGGAGGTGCAACACCCAGGCTGCCATTCTACAGGACCAGCCCGCCTAACTCGTATCAATAGTCGATCAATATAGGATTTGCAGTTACAATGCGGTTTTTGTATTTTAAATAAAAAGTTCGAGCGAGCAAAACTCGCATTGTAACAGTAAATCCTAGATTGATAGGCATCGATACCTGTCATCCGAGTTGGTAAATACGGACTGAACAGATTGGCCTGGGCAAAGTATGGTGGTCACGACCCTCAGTAATGAGTAAAGGACCAAGAAGTAGAAGATTATACAGCGTGAAAATTTATCATCGACATACCCTTAGAGGGGTGATACAGCCCGTCAGTATTAACAATTTTTCCCATGGGATCAATGCTTAGAACTCTCTTATTGACATTTTCAAGTGTTCAGATGCCCGGGTAATGAAAACGGGTATGGGAAAGAAAAAGAATCCGGGTGATCTTAGTTAGAAAATTTGTTCATATTGATAGTCTGAGTAACACCTTTAAGGCAATGTCGAGGTTCAGTTTACACCCTGTATAATAATATATACAGGCTGATTTTGAATCTATGAACTATATTGTAATTTCGCGATCAGAATCCATAACAATACAGAATTGTAAGAAAAATAAGGAATAAAACGTAAAATTTTTTAGACCTCCCATACATAGTCGCTGATCAGCTGGGCGAATTTCTATGGGACGTCCGATTTTAGTTTTCGATTTTCACCTTTTCTTCTGTCGATCCTGTATTCCATTAAGACTTCTGATTCCGAGATTTTAATATAGTTCATAGGTTCAAAATCAGCTTGTATAGCCGCAATGAATGAATTTGACCTAGAAAAACAATACACTCCTATTTGGAAGCTGTGCAAATAATGGACATAATAAACATCCATCTATCCAATGAAACCAAAAACTCACAGATGAGACAGAGAGGTGGTCACCAATCCTAGCCATGATCATCCCGGAGTGGTGTAACATGTAGGGGAGACCGAGGTGTTTTGAAACAAAGGTGAGTTGAAACAACGCTGATTTTTCGTAAACGAAAACAGTTAGCGAGCTGGCAATGCCACGTAGCAACTGTTCCCCGCAGCCCGCAAGCCTCTCAGTAGTCGCCCATAACTCTGTGCGCGGTTGCGTCGTTTTAGGTTACACGCCGCCAAATTCGCAACACGTAAGTATTTAACGTTTTACATAAATGATTTTTTCTAAGTAATGCGTTTGGGTTTGAGTGAGTGGTGAATAAGTTTTGATGCCTTAATAACTAAAGATTTAACCTATGACAAGATAACTGCGTATTTCTATGTGTTTAGCTTCAGGATTTTTACTTAATCAGATATCGGGTTGATTTTTGTCACCGAGGAGATTTGAAACACACTGTTTCAACTCACCTCGTTTTACTTTTGCATGATCGCTTTGCACATATGGTGAGGTTTATTTGCTTATTTTCTTTCAGCATGTCCACCGACTACAAAAGAGGAGAAGCGTTTGGACCGTCGGCCCGGAAGGACGCGCGGCGCTATTGTGCCGTCCTTCGAAATTTCTTTTGTTTAAACCATTAAACTATTTAGATCTCTGGTCTGGTGATCGGGCAGATTGCTTTTGAGTTTAAGTTCAGTGCCGTCCTGATAATACATAGTGGTGTATAAGTAACTAGTAACGCTTGAAATATCTGTGAAACAAATTCAAATCGCGCCGTGAATTAATTAAACCTGTGTGTCACTGCTCAGCTCGGGCCGACGACTCCAAGAAACAAATGCTGATAAACCTGGTGAGATCAATCCAAATTACATGCATGGAGATAAAGTCTTTTAACTTTTTTCCTAGTACACCAATTGGACTGCATTTCCCAATACCCTTAACTTATAACCTTGTTGCTTTTGGTTGCGAAATTTGTATTTTATTCACATTATGCTCTACAAAGTCTTGTGATATCCCGCGTACAGTGTGTATCGGTTGAAGTTTACTTAATGTTCTAATTAACGCTAAAATTCCTGTAGAAATCAATTAAAATCAGACCGTGACTCCATGCCCACTGCACACGTGAAAATGCTTAAATAAGCTTAGTCTCCGGCAAAAAGGATGGCAATTAATATTTATTATGGTCATAGCATAAACCAATTTTTCGGGTACATCAATTTTAGGGCTTAAGAATAAAATGAAGCACCAGACTTTCTTAGTTAAAATTTATATTTCCCTTCTATCGCAAAGTTTATCAAAACAAACAGTATCACCAAAAATATTGCTCGTAAAACTTATCATTTTACCTTTTATTCAAAAACACTCTTCACTTTTGCCTAGCTTTTATTACATTCTAAAATTCAGTTTTCAGTTTTCACTATAGGTATTCATTTCCTAAATTCTTTTTCATTTGCCTCCTTTTCAAAATGTCGGTTTGCAACGATATTTCATTACAAACAATAAATCAAAGCTATTTACAAAGAAAAAGGACCTTACATTTACTATCATCCATTTAATTTACACAATGAAATGCGACTTGCACTAGCATATTCATTAAAATGTTTCCAAATTTACTCATCAATATTAGTAACTTAATAAATAGAGTAAATACGGAATATTCAGGTACTCATTAGAAAAAACATTTCATCAAGAACGTATATCATACACATAAGTGTAAACTTCAGAAAATGGTTGATTTTTTCACTAGAGACATCTGACTACCATCTCACCGTACAATAGTGTTTTAAGGATCTTCATAATAAAGCTGTCAAAAGATCCTAACTTGATACGTCTTCCTATGGCTAAGCTTCAAATTAGTTTGTCTAATGATTTTATAGAACTGACTTGCTTTTCTAATAATAGAAACTCGACTGGTCAGATATCTGTTTGCGGTAGAAGTTTGTAAAAATGATACATTGAGTAATTGATCGTTGTTACAATTGATCTGAAACAATTTTCCATAGTTTAAACTTGGTAGATACATATTTTGTTATCATTTTAAAGCAATAACTAAGAACCTAGATCCAAACCTATTAAAATTTATCTACAGCTTTATTGATCACAGATCACATCAGTAAATAACAAAATACTAATTAGGTGTACATCATCATGCAGTGACCGTTTAGAAAAAAAGTATTCGTAGAACTCCAAGATAAAAATAACACGCACAGATTGCAGGCAATAAACCAAAACAGGACAAAACCCGAGCAAAAAATTCCAACAATTTGAAAGGCAATTAACAAAGTCCCAGTTACTGCACCACGCTTAACAAATCTATGCACGTGCATCCAAAGAAAACAATAAAAAGTAATATAATTGGAAACCCGACCGTATCCCCAAAACACCTATTGTCTTCTGGACTTTCACACAAAAATAAATAATGGTAAAACATCTGCGCAATATGAACAATACGGAAGTCACTATCAGGCAAATGGTCGGAGACGGTAATGGTCTATTTAGGGCTGGTGCAGACCAAATAAATAACGTATAAGGGCTAACATTTAATCAGGCTAGCCAGGACTTAGCATCGTACGTAACAAATCCACTCAACGTATAAGCCTGACCTTACAAAATAATATCAATGAGGTGGCGCATATGTCGGATTTCTTCAACGGTCACTTAACGACAGAATCGACGGGTATATAGAAAAACAATTCGAAGATGGCTTTTGGGGAGGAGTAGACTCAATCATAGTGGCCGCAGAATACTACTTAGTAAACATAAACGTATATGGACAGTCCAGGAATCAAATCAAATAGCAAAGATAGCACGCAAAATAACTTCTTCTAACAAGCAGGTCTTCAAGAAACACTTCTCGCATGTGGAGAACTTAAAACAAAACATTATAACTGGATCTCAGGAGGTAACAAAAGTGCCAAGGTACATCGGGGTATAGCCATTCTAATCAGTAATAAAATAGACTAGGACCTTATTCAAATACACCGCGGAAGTTGTGATATAATTGCATTACAACTAGAACTTAACATTAATTATATCGACCATCCAACTTATACAACAGACAGAATTTTGGCAAACTTTTCATTACCCACGCCCCATAAGAATCAACATCTTACTCTTCACTAATAGGAAAGATCCCACCGGCAGAATGTGCATACGTGAAAAGGATTTCAAAAAAAAGAAAACACTATATGACAAAAGCCTCCCCATAATTTCTCAATCACTAATTTAACGGGAGTCTTTTATCAAATCTAATTCAACAACAAAAGTGTTTACTTTTGTAGTTGTTTAAGGAAGGAACAACAAGAAAAAGGTCGAAGTAGTTCTACCCTAAACTATTTCCAGTACATCTGAGGAATGTGTGTTTGCGGATGGACAAGTATACCAAGTAGACCACAGTGTAACTGGTACAAAAATTAATATCTTTGGCAACATTATATATGAGAAAAAGGTTTGATCGTAAACACAGACAACAAATTGGTATGGAGTAACATGTCATCTTAGACCGAATTAAAAACAGGAAAATTCATAAAAAGTCGTCGATACAAAAATACACAAACTATCCATAAAAGCTGTAATCACGCGGCCTTTCTAAAATGCACACTATGATGGAATATTAGGATAGCATAAGAGAAAAAAAATCAAATGGTCAAAATAAACCAACTTAATTAAAAATGGAAACCCATTTAAATAGAAAGCTTTAAATAAGTGCGACCACCGCAACAGCAGCCGCCCCGCATGGCATGCCAGGTACTTGGAAATGTCACAACTAAACCAATATTGGGATTCAGATATTAAGGCACGTAGATAAATATGAGTGAACCATACAGGAAAAGCGACTATCATGACACGCTACGTAAAAGCAATCCAGAACTTGAAGACCTTGACTGACATTTATATAGAACTAGCTGTTACCCGCGGCTTCGCCCGCGTGATGTGTGGCCGATGTCTTTCTCAGTGCCCTGGCCTACGTGTGTGCAGAAGTTCGTGATGGTTGGTTCGGTGGATGGGGCGTGAAAGCGTGGCAAGCAAACGGACTCACTTTCGCGTTTGTAATATTAGTTAGGATTAGGATAATAAAATAGATAACAAAATTGCGCTAATAATGTACAAGATTGTGATCAGACCGGTTGTCTATGGTCTGAACTTATCAACACTAACTAAAGCAAACTGGTCAAGACTCAGGAATATGAGCGTCAAATATTACAAAGATGGTGCCATTGACACGCCAAAACGAAGAGAAAGCACGAAAGAAACGATAAGCAATGAAGACCATCAAAAATAATAAAAATAAGACAAATAGGATTAAATAGTTATAGTGAATTAAGACACCCGACTCCCTACCTCCTCCGAGTAGCATTACAATACAGGGAAACCAAACGCAAAGCAGGGTGCACTATCTACACATGGGAGGAATCCTTTGATTAAGATATTCTCCATACTACTTAATACAACAAAATCAGAATGGACCAACTTAGTCGACATCATAACAGTCATAAAAAGGGAAGTCAAAAGATCTATGAAGACACAGAAACCGACGCAGAAGAATCTACATCAATCTCGAAACAATTTTATTGGTCAAGAGCTGGCAGTAAAAAAGAAGCAAATACAGTAACCGCAAGCGCCCTAGTACAAGGACTCCAGGATTAATGAGACAGGGCTGAAAATGAACTTCTAGAACAACATCGTCGTGAAACAAGAAAGAAGCCAGAGAAAACTTCACGAATGCAGTCATCTTCCCCTCTCTTTTATATATTACACACCAAGTATAGTATCTATCTTCCCCATACTGATTTGATGCAAGTATTCGGTTGGTTCTAACTTCCTTTCTGTCCTCATCCTGACAGCACCGCCCTACACACCCAATCCTATCTACGTGTCCAACTGGTTTCTCGAGCCGGGATCCGTGATCCAACGGGGAGGGTGGTAGCTGTGCTAGGAGGAACCGCATCTGCTCAAGTCCACAAGCGCAGTTACGAACTCTCCTTGGTGGACGCCTATCCTACGTTCTTGCAGCTTAA
Source organism: Rhodophaea formosa (assembly GCA_963082605.1). Taxonomy (NCBI): domain Eukaryota; kingdom Metazoa; phylum Arthropoda; class Insecta; order Lepidoptera; family Pyralidae; genus Rhodophaea; species Rhodophaea formosa. The sequence continues at coordinate 682,375 of OY720221.1, forward strand.
ACACTGGCTGGGCGGACACAGAACAGAACAGAACAGAGAACAGCATGTCCACCGACTACAAAAGAAAGACTGGCAGAGATATGGCTAGTATCGATATATATGGCCAGCCGTGGCTGGACCATCAACTTTTCGCCTGAAACTATTACCAAAGGCTCCACCAAGGAAAGGAAAAGAAACGAACAGACGATCAACATGCAAACTGCAATTTTGACAGATACGTACTCCTGTAAGAAATGAATTGGCTGCAATTGAAGCGGCTAGACCTGCTAAGAAAAAAGTAAAAAATCCCAATTACGAAACTTCAAATGCCCCAAATAAAAAAATCCAAACTAGTAAGCAAAAAACCTAAAAAAAATCTAAGAAAAAAGGAAAAAAGGACTGTGAAGATGTAGAAGCTGATGAATGCTATTGTATTAAATATTGTTGTTTTGAACCATATTCGAATAGCAAAGCCAGAGAAAAATGGGTCCAGAGAATAGAAGACGAGAGAATAGATTTCTTTGTTAAAATTTTAGAGCATATCTCAATACTTGACTATAAAGTGCCTGATTAGATTAAGAATACTGCTTTAAATGCCGTGTATTTTTTTTTGAAGTTGGATTTGAATAAGTACTTTTTAATGATATGGTTGTTTCTTTACTACAATCCTTTATATACCAACAAAAAAAAAATCTGTTTCAATTCACCTCGGTCCCTGTTTCAATTCACCTTAGCATAAGGGGTGTTGAAACAAAATGACTTGTGATGCTAAAGTCGATTTTTCTCTGCTGAATTCTCATTTAGATGCTCTGCGTATGTCTCATTCAAAAATGTAAGAAATGAACTATCAATTAATACTTATTTCAAAATATTATAGTTCATAGTATTTTTTTTATGAAGCAAAATGTTTAAATTGTTTCAACTCCCCTCGGTCTCCAAGTGCTAATAATGTTTTGCCCGCTAGGCCATAGCTCCCCCAATAAAAATATTGGCCACCAACACATTTCTGTATTTACAGAAACTCAGGCAATAACCTTTACAAGTAACAGACTAGCTTAAGTCGCGGAGGAGCTTAAATAATTCTCTATTACAGTTTATCATCGACAGGCCTTATTTAGACTCCACCACGGGAGCTCGACCCTCTCTGTACAACTAGAGCCATATATTTGCCAGAGAAGTCAGAGGTATTGGCCTACACTCCTCGCCACGCTGGCAAGACGGGTTGCACATTTTATATAGAAGTCTGTTTTTATGTCAGTTTTCACCCATCACAGTGGAGCTTATGCCTAGGGCTGCTTACCGTGCCATTAACAATGCATCAACAGCATGCCATCTCATTAAGTTCCAATGCAAACAGATGTAATGAAACCTAGTTTTAAATTTAGGTGTTTAATTAATTATGCTTTATCGAATCTCTTGGCTATGCTGGCGTCCCTGTTCCTGTTGGTTCCTCGCAGCAGCCATCCCTGGCCCGGCCTCGTGGGCTGCTGTCCCACGGGAACATCCTCGGCATCGGCCAGCTGTGCAAGGAGCATCCTGCGAGGGTTGCTCGAGTTGTTCACGGAGCTGCCGTGGATCAGCAGGTAGGAGAAGATGACGATGTCTCCCCGCTCGGCGATCACGGGTGTCGCTTTCTCCAGGGGAAATTTTGACTGAAACATATGCGGATTTTAATATAGATAGGTATTTATATGGAGTAAAATATTTATCCGTGTTTCTTTTTTACGATGTCTCCGTGGTCCAGCGGTTAAGGCGTCCCGGGGGTGGTGGGTTCGATTCCCAGAGGAAGCAATACGTTGTTAAATTGTTTCCAGTTTGGTAAGAATATTGCAGGCATGAATCACCTGATTGTCTGATAATAAAGATGATTCCGAGCTTCGGAAGGCACGTAAAGCCGTTGGTCCCGGCTGCCATCTGGGAGTCGTTAAAGGAACCATGTCAGAGGCCGAGAGAGCGGTTCCGAAGAACTCTGACACCAGGGTGTGCATGGTCGGCTTACCGTGTCACCTACACGAAATTATGATGATGATGTTTTAACAGATTTCAATGAATTTTTATAATGGTTATTGGTTTTTTTTGCGTGTAAGTGGCCAACACTGAAGCCAGATATTTCTCTGACATAATTAACGACTGCCAACAATGATGACAGCCGGGATCAAATATATATCGTGCTTTTTGAAGCACGGAGGAGCTTGAGATCTTTTTATGCCTCTTACCTTATCCCAGCGGGGATCACGCGCGGGGATTGCGCATAGCGCTTATTGCACCAAGCCCAACATTGTTAAAGGCGACATATCAGAATAGCATATAGGCATGACATTCACTAAATTCTATTGAAATATCTTATGATGAATAAATGATTGACTATTGACTATTGGCTGTAAACTACTATTACCTAGTCTATCATCATTCGACTGTATTTGTTGCATCCTCAGCGGCAACGCTTCAGAGCCCGGGGCCCGCTTACTCTCCAACGTGATCTGACTGGATTACTGGTTTAAACACAGAGCAATTACCGTCTAGTCGGCAACCCAAAGGATAAACCTGAACCAATCCTAGGATAGGTTTAAACCACGCAAGATGGCGTTCGGGACTTACAGCTTAACGCGTGCCTTCTGAAGCACGAAATCATCTTTATTTTCGGATTATCTGTCAAGCCTGCAATATCCTAACCTGACAAGAAACAACTTACACAAAGTATGCTTCCCAGTGGGATTTAAACCCAGGAACTTTTGGTCATTAGGTAACTTACCCACTGGATCACAGAGGTAGTTGTACACCTACCTACATGTAGATGTACATATGATCTACTCGTCTACCCGTAATGAATAAGGGCCGCGCTACACTGGATTAGCATGGGATGGCAACGGAAGCGGCGCGTCATACGCGTCATTTCAAAACAAGCTATTGGAACATTACAGTCTAGTGACATAAGATACAAAACGGCGGCTGCACGCTCGCGGGCGTCTAGTCCGCGCGAGTGCGCGCCAGGCCGCCGGCCGTTCAAGCAGTTATGTATCTTATGTCATTAAGTATTTAAGATATAATAGCTTGTTTTGAAATGACGCGTCGCTTCCGATGCCATCCCATGCCAATCCAGTCTAGCGCGGCTCTAAGAAACATCCTTTGGCCAAACCTGGTCTACAAAGTGGAACTCTCCCTCCTTGGCCCCGAAGTCCTCCTGCGGGCCCAACTTATGGGACCCCGGGTAGACGAAGAGCCCCCCGTTCTCAGGGTTGGCTGCATCCAGGTGCAGGAACGCTGCGACCATGGAGTCGTTCTCGTAAGGGAAGTAGTGGTAGTCCTGGAATACAAATTCATCTTCTTCATATCGATTCGATAGCATTCCTTTTTCCGCCAAATTCTGAGCAACTTGTATGCCTTTCTCTGTGGCCATGTACAGGTCCTCCAGTGTGCAGGTCACTGGGCACGCTGGGCATGAATGAAAGTGTGACATAGTCTGGGGAGATGCACCACAGTCGCAGATATTGCAGCTGGGTTCTATATAGCCCACCTGACCAGGTTTTTTTTGCTGCGGCCGACTTGGATTCGGAGACGATTCAAGCACTTTCATTCTGGCCAAGGCAGGCAACAGCAAGATGGTAGCTTTTCCGCTGGTTCAAAAGGAAACGAAGTGGTGCATCTGTCCAGCCAAAATTGTAACCTTTAAATTGTTGTAAAACCTGTAAATTCTTGTAGAAACGTTTCAGATTATGTTATTTTTATTTATCCTTTGAAGTTGCAGTGCTCGGGCCACATAGCGCGAAGAACACATGGCCGTTGGGGCAAAAGCTTCGTGAATGGCTTTGTACCGGCAAGCGCAGTGTTTTTGTATGTCCTACTGTTCAAATTTTTCAATCAAACAAATTCATACTCAACTAGCAGTTACCCGCGACTTCGTCCGCGGTGACTTCAGGTTTGGAATGCGGGAATTATAAAATATGACGCTACAAAGCGGTAAACTAAACATATACCCCGATTTACCCCCTTAGAGGTTTAATTTCGGGAAACTATTAAAAATGTTACTCATTCTTTTTGCCGTTCTCAATTCACACGAAATTTCATACAGATATGTCCAAGGAATAAAAAGTTTCATATAAACTTTAATCCTCTATTTCACCCCCTTAGGGGATGACTTTTGAAAAATCCTTCCATAGTGGATGCTTACGTCATAAGAGGAATACGTGAGCAAAATTTCAAATTTCTAGCTCTAAGGGTTTGGCCTGCGCTTGATCTTAGATAATTGCCCATTTTTTAAGTATTAAAATAAATAGGTATAGTATGTTATCCTTAATATATAGACATATGCCATCACGGACTTTTCTGTAGACCTAAATAAGATACACAATTCCACCATACATTGTTTTGTTATATATCAAAGGGTTTAGACAGCGTTTTCGTTGAAAGCTCCCAAACGGCTCATTTTTTTACGACACCTCCAACAAATATCGTTGGTATATACATAAATGTATACAAAAACTTAACAAACTATATACTAAAACCTTCCTCGTGAACCACGCTATCCATTGGAGAAAACCGCATGAAAATCGGTTCAGTAGTTTTGGAGTTTATCGCGAACAGACAGACAGACAGACAGACGCGGCGGGGGACTTTGTTTTATAATATGTAGTGATTGACGTGTGTTCTATGCCCTAAAATCCGTAAAGGCAGTTTTTTCGCAGTGCTTCATCGTGTTTATAAACCTTTAAGTGTATCAAAAGAGACCTGATGCATGGCGTAGGCTGCCCCCTTCTCCGGCGGCTTGAAGTGCGCCTTGGTGTGGTGAAGCGCGATGTTCCTGGTCTCCATGACGTCTTCCAGGGCATCCAGCAGGCTCTGATTGTACAGGAACTGTCCGAAGACGGCCGAGTGGTACTGCAGGTGGTGGATGCCTTTAACCTGCGGTGTAATGAAACCATGATTTATTTCACTAAATAGCTTGAGGAGATATAATTTAATGTACCTAATTATAAAAATCCGCAACAATAAAATTATAAAAAATGCAAGTCAGGCTCGCGCACGAAGGTTTCCGTACCATTATATATATAGATACAATATTAGACTACCGATCAAACAATCGGCATAATAATCACGTTTGTTGTATCGGAGCACCCTTAAACTTTTGTTAAAAATGTATGGTAATTATTAAGTGTATGGTTGATCGATCTTAGACTGGTTTGACAAATATATATCGTCAACCCACATTCTTTTGTGGTCTACGCGGGAAGAAAAGCAACTGGTATAGTATAGAGCAGCTGGTATATATAGTATAGAGAAGATGATGAGATGATGTTTTAAAAGAAAACTGCGTTTGAGTACTTTTGAGAGGAACGGCAAAATGGAAATGGGACGGAAGTAGTTTAGTAAGCGCGGGTTGTATTGGGGTATTATTTGTGTCCTTCCACGTCGTGGGAAATTTACTAGAGGAAAGAGAATTGCTGAGGATGAAAGTAACATACTTACCTTCATATTATCACGACTCTTTCACATGGGGGTTGGCAGAGACTATGGATCTCACAGAACACAGAATTCTGTGTTCTGTGATGGATCTCCACTTGCTACGATCCTTACAAATCTCTTTCGCTGCATCCACATTCATTACTACTTATTTTCATGCATGCTCGCCGGTTTCGGATACTCCTTACTTGTCCTTTTGCCGGAAAGTTCGCAATTTCGTCGCGATAAGTTCGACGAGGCTGTCCCTGGCCGACTGTCCCATCCCAACCACATCTGGATATAATTCGTAAGTCTCCTTTCATCCATCCTCTCAATATGTCCAAACCAACTCAACATTCCTTTCTCAATTTTAGTCACTATATCGTCTTTCACTCCACACCATTCCCTAACTACAGCATTTCTTAAACGATCCATCAAACGAAAATAATAACAGATGATAACAAATGAATATAATAACAGGTAAAAGGATATTAAGGATGACTAGAATCATAGCTCGACTAATACCACAGAACACAGAAACACATTTCTGTGTTCTGTCACTAATACCGTCATTATACCTACTGAATTGAGGATATTAAAAGTATTGCTGGAGTTTGTGGTGGGAAGTCAAGGGGTGCAGTTCGGGTCTACCTAGGACGATTTTGCAAATTGATTTTGGTTGGACTTTATAATATGAAATTGGTGTATTTTGGTGTCATAAATGCTCGTACTCATGGAACAATTTGTGAAATAGTTAAAGTGGACTGTTATATGGACTCGTAAAGACTTGTCACCATAACCTCCCGACCATGAGGCATCATTGTTACAACTTTACCGTACAACACCGATACTTAGTATCTCAATCAATCTCAATTTACTGGACATTGGCAGAATCACTGAAATATCGGTGGAAGCCATTTTATAAAACAGAAGAAGAAGAAGAAGTATTGCTGCCCCTACATCACTTTCTGTGACTTGTCAAAGAATAAATTAAAATATTTTTTACAAAAAGCAAAAACCGACTTCAACCCTATCAATTTGTTTGAATAAGCATAAGAATGAAATGGAAATAAGTGAACCGAACGGCATCCCTGTATATATTTTTTTGGTGTTTGTGTATTTGTTCAAAAAGCGTTCGACACATTTCGATAAAAATTAAATGGGACCATCTGAAAAGTATTACCTATCGAACAAAAAAGAATTTCTTAAATCGGTCCAGGCGTTTTCGAGAAATCGTATATATGTACATGTAAATACATTTAAAAAAAGATTCCGACGAATGGAGAACCTCCTCCTTTTTTTGAAGACGATTAAAAATTTAGAAACGTCGTGATCTGGGAGGAAATAAAAAAAAGCAAAGAATACTGACACCATTAGATTTAAAAAAAAAATTCTTCTTTTGGATACGACTATAATATGTCATCTGCACCGTAATAAAATATAATTGAATAATAAATTATTGATAAGAAAATTGCTCGTAGTAATGACACCGCACTTATCGTGTTGGTCGACAGGTCAATTTATATAATTACTTGAAGATAGAAAGAGAAGAAAAGATGTTATAGAAAGCTGTTGGTCTTCTTATATAAATAAAATAAAATAATCTAATTTCGTTTATTTCTTTAATAATAAAACTTGTTTTTGCCTATACTTTAGATATCGATTGTGCGTAAAGATCTCTCTTATTTTACAATTTTTGGTCACAGTGGTCATTATATCAGGCGGGCCTAACGGAAGTTCCGGGTTCTTTTTCCGGTCAGGTCAATATATGTAGACAATGATCTTTTTCAGATTGACCTGAGTGTTGGATGTTTACATATGGCAACATTTTGATCGCTTTGGAGCCATAAAAGGGTGTAATTATTATTAAATACTAGCTGTTAACCGCGGCTTCGCCCGCGTGATATATAGCCTATGTCCTTCTCAGTACCCTAACCTATGTGATTCAGTAGATAGAGTGTGAAAGTGGAACAAACAAACTCACTTTCGCATTTATAATATTAGTAAGGAAGTTAGGATAGTATCATTGATTAAGTACCCCATTATAAAAGTCTCGAACTACAGTAGTAAAATAAAGAAAATAAAATGCTATCGTATATACTGCCAACCTCAAACAAAAGGTAGGTCATTAGACGATGATGCTATAGCGTTGTTTTCTACTCGTCAATAGATGGCGTCCCGTGAAAGATAAACCTTGAGAAAACATAAAAATAATAAATTCTATCTTGAAGCATTAAGTCATACAATTTTAACAAAAATATATGATCTTAGGATCTTTTGTTATTTAAAGTGTTTGTCTTCTTATTTAGTTGTTGTTTAGCATACGCGAACTTTCACATCTATACAATCTAAGCAAAATATCAATATTATGTTTTAATACTGATATGCATTGCGTTATATCCCACGACACAAGTTCAAAACTCACTGTGAGTCTAGGGTTGCCAGGCTTTCGGATAAAGCCGGACATAGTTAGGCTTTTTGGTTGCATGTTCGGCCGAACCAATCAGAGTCCGGCCTGTCCGGCTTAGGCTTTTGAAATTCGACCATTTTTATGAAGATTAATAGAATTAAAGAAGATTTTATGCCAACAAACCCCTGCCTGATTTATATAAAAATTGACGTGTTATTCGTATCATTACTACATCTAAAAGACTTCGGCTTTTTATCCTAAATGTCCGGCGTAACTGGTGACTTAGTCTTTTTTCCGGCTATTCACTTTAAAGACCTGGCAACCCTATGTGAGTCTAGCTAAATTTGTGTGATACGAGTATGTCCCTGAAAATACAACTCACGGTGAGGGCACTGTCACTCTTCCTGTCGTTAGCATCACTGCCCACCCAGGAGCTCTCCATTTTCTCCTGGTTCTTCCTGCGGAACAGCTCGTCGTACTCCGTAGAGATCAGCTCCAACTCCTCTGGCGACAGCACATTCTTCAGAAGGATGTAACCGTTCTCTTTGTAGAACTTCTTTTCTTCGGCTGTCAATCGCACCATTGTTTTTTTATATTTGTCACGACGTGGTGTAACCACAGAATAGTGTCGACTGAATTACATTGGCTAAATTATGTTTACTGGGAGTTTTATCGTGTGACACGCCGTGGTATCGGTTGAGGTCATGGTTTTAGGTATATGTAACTAGCGGCATACTCCGGATGCTCCCCGGTTGTACACGTTTTATGCACATAATAACCTTCCTCATGAAACCTACCTATTGGTGAAAACCACATGAAAATCTGTGCAGTAGTTTTTTAGTTTATCGCCAACAGACGTTGGATGGCAGTAAATCCACTGCTCGTAAACAAAACTAATCGAAATGTATTTAAGCGTAAAAAGTACGCATTATTTGAAAGATAAAAAAATTATCTGAAAATAGAGAATGCTTTTTAGAGTTAGTTGTAAAATAAATAAAGCTCGTAGCACCATCTGTGTATAGTCGGAGCTCAACTCTAGTTTATATGAAACTTCGTGGACATGTCGAAGATGATACCACCATGGTTGGAAATATTATCATCATCAACAGGACTTTTTTAGTCACTACTGCAGGAGCACAACCCTTTGTGTACCACCAAGGCTATATTAGCCATAGCAGTCAGAGGATTTGGCCTACACTCTCCACGCTGGCCAGACGGGTTGGAGAGGTATCTTGATGTTTATGAGTTTCGTTTAGCTTGTGTTTCCTAAGTCGCCTTCCACCGGAAGTGGTCCTATCCTACTCCGCCGGGAACCACACGGCATATTATATAAAGACCAATTATTTTAAAATACAATTCCAGCTCTTTCCCGTTTACTCTTCTGTGCGTTTTCCCGGTTTCATCCTCAGCTGTGGTACATTGGAGCCCGGGCTCCGCTTCTATTGTTATATTAGCGGAGCCCGGCATTTTTGCTATAATATAATGTGGACAAAGTTTTTACGGCCAGTACTAGATCCCGAAAAATTCATGCTTCCCTTAAATCAACTTCGTAATGCACGAAATACGCGTTTAAAAAGCGCTAAGAGGTCCCGATAAAATATTTGGCAATTAACTATTTATATTATACTCGTAATCAGCCGCTTGATTGCAGGTCAAAAAGTTATCAAGTCGTTTTAGTTGTGCCGAGTCGCCCCTCTGATATTTCGACAGTAGATTTACGCACTGTATATCTTCCACGCTGGTCTGCTTGAAAAGAAAAAAACGTAGAATTGTTTGTTTTGTTTTTCGTATGTGTAAGTGGCCAACACTGGTGTCAGATTTTTCAAGCTGCCTTAAGGCATCAAAGAATGAACGTAGAATGTACCAGCTGCTTCTCTTTCCGCGCAGATCGTAAAAGCCGATCGTGGGAATGGGCGCCAGGAATCAAATCAATAGGCGATGCGGCTAGCAACCCATTACTATTTTGATTCCGCTCTCCACCTACAAATAAATAATAATAAATAAATATATAGGGACATATCACACAAATTGAGCTAGCCCCACAGTAAGTTGTGAACTTGTGTCGCAGGATACTAACTCAACGATACTATATTTTATAATATATACTTATATAGATAAACATCCATGACCCAGGTCACTCTGAAAAAGATCGTTTTCCATCATGACCTGACCGGGAATCGAACCCGGGACCCCCGTGTCGCAGGCTGGCGTGTTGACCGCTGCGCCACGGAGCTCGACAAACCTACACCTACAAGCCCACCAACATGCTAAACGTAGGCTTTGGGTTTCATAGACCTGGGCTCTGTCTGCCCCGCAAGGGAAAAAGACGTGATAGTATGTATGTTTATCAGATATCAGTCTCAGGTAGATATACAAAACGACCAGTATCGCGTTAAAAAATTGTGGCCTCCTCTGTCCGCTCGTGGCATCTTGCGGTCGCTAGCGACAAAGTTTTTCCTCGCGATTTTGGTCGTTTTGTGTATTACAATTAGGCTTAAAATTCTAACAGCACCGCAAGTACGCCTATCTGTTAGTTTTATTCCTTAGAGACAGCAGAATAGTTGTAAATTGTTTTGAAAATAATCGCTCCATTCTCAGACCTTTTAGTCTAAGCTGGCATCAAATGCGCTAACAGGGGGTGGAGGGAGCGACGCCCGTCGAAATGATGGCCCACTAAAATACAGGCCCGCCCGACCATAGAGCAAGGAATGAGATGTCGCGTGCGGTACTAGAGGCGCCTTTTTCAACACATTTTATACGAAACAAGCGTGTCAGGAGTCAGGGAGTACTGTTTCTTAAGTAATAAAGGGTTTCAAGGTCATTTTAGAAATGATTTTATTTGCAAATGCAGTTTATTTTTTCAAATTTATTTATACCTTACATCTATCATTATTGGCCAACCTATTGCGATAAAGTGACTAAAAGAATACATTTTTGCCAACAAACTATAGCAAATTATCATTAAAGATACCTTTGTGAATTCACCCAAAGTGCAATAAAATATGTACCGCATTGGCTACTTTAGTTAAAAGTATACGTCTTTATTTATTTTAAAAGTTATTTACATGATACATTACTGTATTACATATTAAGGAAGCAATAAATGATTGATTGATTGATTGAACTAATACTAATTAAAAACTATTATATTGGCTACTAGGTTGAGTGTGCGCAAATCTACTATTTTCTTCTTACTTCTGATATAGGTTACATCAGAATTTTGTTTAAACCTTTTTACTGAAATAATGATACCATATCACGGCAGATTGGGGCATTTTCACGTTTTTTTGCAAGCAAGAAAAGGTAGGCCGTTTATGCGGCTTTCGCCTACTAGCTGGGCGTGGGCTGACACGCGGTTTTAATATTACTTTCGCGAGCGATATTCCCTGCTCTGGGGGCCCGACTTAGTTTGGATCGGTGCTGTCTTAGTTGTATAGTTTTAATTATTTATTTGTCCCCGCCTATGTATACTGTTTTATAAATTAAGTGTTTTGTTGTAAATATGTCGTCATGCGTGAGTTACCCGCATTTCATTTACATATTGATATTATATTATACTTATAGTCATTATTATTTTTATAACTTATCAAATATTCTGTAAGTGTTTTGTTATCAATAATCCCGCCTCGGGTCCTAAGCCAACAGCCCTGTTAGTTTTTCGCTATGGATAAGTAATAAGTTTTTATCCGATTGTCTTATCGAGAAGGAGTATAATGTTTTTAACGCGTTTTTTTTAATTATTATTAATTGTTAATTGTGTGCAAATATATTTGTTCCAGTGACGATTCTTCTGCAGTAAACGGCTAAACCAATTTTAAAATGTGAGGTGCCATATAGAACAGTTTCTCGGAGTTTCATAGGCTATGATGTCAGGAAAAAATCAATATGGCGAACGAAAGCTGTCAAAAAAGGCAGCCGGATGAATTAAACTATTATGAGAAAAATATAAAGAAGAAAGCTTGGGACAGAAATACTTGGAGAAATAAAGGTGAGGCGTTTGCCTAGCAGAGGGATATGAACAGCTAAAAAAATATTTGAATGGTTGTTACGCAACCACGCTTCAACATCTGCACGAATGATATTTTTTTTTGGCACCACAGAAACGTCGACCGATAGCAAAAATTGCGATTAGCCTCTGTAATTCGATAATATATAGCAAGCAGCAACGATTGACACATTGTGGCCCAATCGCAGCTTACTGGATCAGACGCCGCAGTGTTGCCGCCGATTATTTCAGAACACCCTCATCTCAGAACAATACCCTCACTTACCTCGCCCACACTTATGTATGTATAGGCATGTAAGTAGACCAAACATACACTGACTTATCAGTATCACATAGGGAATTTTTTATCCCTTTGATTTCCGAGAGTCGCACGCGGCCAGAGTTGCGGGCAAAAGCCACCTGAAGCTGATACATTAATGCAAATAAATATTGAGTACCTTCTTAGGTCAGGTTCCTTTGATCCTTGCTGTTGTTCCATTAAGGAGTGACAGAGGTCCGCCGGCGAGACAGGAATTAATAAGACAAGACTAAGTTCCACGTCGAAATTAAACGTATTTTCGAAGTGAAATTGTAATAAAACAGATCTTCTATAGCAGTTTGGGTTATTTCTTTTTATTATCTTTGTGTTATAATATCACTAGCAACTTTTTCAACAGTTTAGTTAGTAGCACGTTGTTAGTTATTGTTTCTAGTTTGAGTAAACTTAATGATTGTTCTACAGGGAAGGGTTACTCGGATCTTTGACTATATTTTTGTAGAAACCCGTCATGCCTTTATTTCAATGATTAAAAACTGGGCAATCTTTCAATGCTTCTGAGAATGACAGCTTTGTGTTATCACATGCGTCCTGTCAATTTATGCCCTCGAAATCCGTCAAATTGGTAGCTGTGTGTGTGCGCGACCGACTATGCGTTGGACACTAGTTTCTCTCTAGTCTAGTTTTTCTACGCTTTTAAGTTAATAGAGTCTATCTAGACTTTATATAATTTAAGACGTGGATCTTAAACATAGACAATAATGAGTGTATCGTTACACAAAGTCACACTACGAAGACCTTAGCTTGCATCTTTCTGTGTAACATTTATTTTTGATTGTTGGTGGCCTCACCTTCAAACGCTATTACGCTTTCCCTAATTACTTTCCAAAAAGTTAAATGAAAACATACAATATGCGATATGCGGTTAAAATTAAATTAGTTTTACGCATCGTGGAGCCGCGGTGGCCATTATTAATGAACTACCAAACAGGCGATGTTAGCTATATTATGCCTTTTTATTTTTAAACTTTCGCTATTTAAACATATTATTATGTATGTAAACGGAACTTAGCACGAACCTCAGTCTCGCTGCGATCACGATTGATGTAACTCCATTGAAACGTTGGCGGAAACAAATTAATAAAAGGTTCGTGCTAAGTCCCGTTTATGTAAATTCTGACGCTACCAGTTGTTAAAATATAAATAGGTAACTAACGTGTTAAAAGAAAGAAAAAAATAATAAAACCAAACAGATTGCCGTGCCACTCATGTTGTTATTAGGCAATTGTAGGAAGCTCTGTATTAATTACCTATCAATTTGTGGATTTATAATTAATCCATGTGGTACCTATAAGAAACATTATTTTTATAACTCCAGTACAGGGTGGATGCTTAACTACCCTCAAAAACTCCTGTTCTTTCTGTCAAAGTTGGGCATAAAAAAGAAAACCGAAAATACCGGAAAAGGTCAACCCTTTTACTTCCTCGTGTGATAAAAAACAAGAAGCCCGCGCAATAAATATCATATTAGGGGCTTGTATCGCAGCCCAAACCGAATGCGGAGCATTTGATAAGTGAGGGGCAAATATATTACATTGAAAGCAGACGCGCTACCAAACAGCCAAGTTACTTCTGTACTGCCACAGTTATACTCACTAACGCTGTAAAGGATATAATGAAAGATATAACTTGGCTTGTATCGCAGCTCAAACCGAATGCAGAGCGTTTGATAAGCGCGGGGCAAAATATTACTTTGAAAGCAGACGCGCTACCAAACAGCCAAGTTGCTACTGTTGTTTAACTTCCTACAACAGTGAAAGGTATAACTTGGTTTGTATCGCAACTCAAACCGAATGCGGAGGGCTCGAGCTTTGTGCGCAGGATGATAGTGCTGCAGGCTTTTCGTTTTTCTCAAACTCGACTTTACAGGGTGTCTGTTTGCATATCTATTTGCATAGTAGGATAAAACAAAATCAATTTTATTCGAAACTTGGCGCTATCGCTATCAAAGCGCGTGATTCAAGGGTACTTTGCATAAATTTCCGTTATGGCGCGCATTTGTCAGTGAGAGCCGCCGATATTCATGCTCGGCCGATTTGTAATGTATCGTCTGAAAACTCCAACTTCGGCATACTTGGAAATTTCGGTTTTCCGGCAGACGGGAACGACATAACTGGAATGATATTAAATCAATAGAGTAGACATTGAAACCAAAATCTTAGCTAACATTACTCTAACTAAGCTAGCGGAATATCTTTAAATAAAATAAATAATAAATATATACGGACAAATCACACAGATTGAGCTAGCCCCAAAGTAAGTTCAGACTTGTGTTATGGGATACTAACTCAACGATACTATATTTTATAATAGATACTTATATAGATAAACATCCAAGACCCAGGGCAATCTGAAAAAGATCATTTTCCATCTTGACCTGACCGGGGATCGAACCCGGGACCATCCGTGTCGCAGGCAGGCGTGTTGACCGCTGCGCCACGGAGCTCGTCTCATCTGTCTTGAAATCATTAAGTTTCTGGTCGTAAAGAAAGTTTGTGATCAGAAGATATTTGACTATTGTTTGTACCTCCCCTCACCCTTATCTTGCGTAGACCTTGGAATAGACACAAGGTACATAGACCATGCTTTGCTTCTTTTACGCCTCCCATTATCACCATCAGCTCATCATCATGATAGTCACTTCAACATCCATTACGGTTAATATATCTTGAATATAAAAATAGGCAACTTTCGAAAGCGGCAATGTATTTTGAAGTAATGAACACGTTGTACACCGTAGTTGTCAAAAGTTAGGCTGTGGCCACGCAGTTCCATTTTGTTAATGAGTTGGTAATTATTTTATCAGTAAAACAATAGTATTTTTAACCGGTATTGGCATAAACTTATGGTCCGTTCTATTTGGGCGTAATATATCTCTTTGTTTGGGTCACACTTGTCTAGTTTTATGGTGGTCGTATGTCTTCGCTGAATTATTATGTAGTCACCGGCAGCTAATACCATAAATCTGAGAGGCCTTTATGGTTTTCACTTTTATATTAAGCTAATATCATCCATATAATAATGTTCTTATACCGGCTGTAAATTGAGGAAAAGTGAAGGAGTAACTTAGCTTGTCAAAATGAACAACTTTGCCAAAGCGAAACCTCCATACTAAAGTTGCTATATAAATGGTAAAGGCTACCTTATGGTAATATTGTATTTTGAAAATTTTATACGTCAGCAATTTACTTTTTTGAACCAATTTTACATAACTTAATGCACTTATCGATATTGAGAAGCTGATAGGATGCAAGGATGTTTCCCTTAAGGATATCTAAGTTGAATTTGCAAAATGTTAGATTCTTATGATGTTGAATTCGAAAAATGTTTCGGCCGTAAATGTACAAGTTGTATTAGTCTTAGCCATTCTGGGTCGTAACTAAGTGTTTAGTTCCATTAAATTCCAATTAGTTAGTAGTTACTGCGTTAAGTTAACACACCAACATTTTTATTTAATGTCTTTCAAATTTATAACTAGTCAATAGTCTATATTAAAAAGCATTAAGCAAGAAGTACTAATAAACAATAATATGTGAAGAACTCTCGTGTCTATTAATAAATAGACCTACGCATGCCCTTAAAATATAGCCTTTCTGTAACATCCAGTATAATTAAGGATTAAACAAAGTACCACCCAACAATCTGTTACAACGCCCATCCAATCACAAACGCAATAAAACGCGAAAATCTGCGATTATATTTAGAAGGTTACGAAAAGCGAAAATTAATCCCGAAGTCGGGGCTAAGCAAGTCGGGATTGGATAAGAAAATGTAAAACAAACAAACCCACTCATGGCTAACAAGGCTCTTTAAAAATCGCGGCAAAAGCTGCCGCCGCTTCAGAGGCTCTGAGCCGGATTACCGAGCTCCTGAGAATAATGAGACGCACCTTAAATTGCTCAGTGTTATCCCTTTTTGCATACAAGAGATGTAATATGAAGAATTTTAAAAATATTCACTTCACGGTAATAAAGTTAACCTACTTTGTGACACGTAAAGATTCATGTGACTCTTTCAACAGTTTATAAATATATACAGACAAAGCACACATATTCAGTTAGCCTACTGCATACATAACATATGTCTCTTGAGACTTGGGATACTTACTCAACGATACTTGACTGTCTGTATACTATATTTTACTTGTATTTTCCCGCAGCTATGCTCGCGTTTAAGGGGGCACCCTAAGCACAGTAGCGACGCCAATAATTATATTCCTAATACTTTACAAATAGAAAGAAATTCAAGAATGTAAATCATATAAGCACTAGTAAATAACTTGAAGTATTTTTGGAATCATGTTTTAATATTATGGGAGTCAGTCATTAAGAGAAAACGTGATTACCGCCAAAAACGGCCGTTTTTGGCGGTAATCTGATTCTCATAATTCTGACTGATGACCTGGCTGGGGATCGAACCCGGGACCTCTCATATCGCAGGCTGGTGCGTTAACTACTGCGCCACGGAGCTCGTTTATATATTATCGTTTATATTAAATACACACATGTATCTATATTATCTAGAAATATCAAATACCAAGGTAAATCTGAAGAAGATCATTCAATTTTGACCTGACCGGGAATCGAACCCGGGACCCTCGGTATAACAGTCTAGCATAATGACCACTAGGCCACAGGGGTTCTCAAACAGTTTAACAAGTTTAAGCAAAAAAATAAAATTAAAAATACGAGTGCCCATCAAAAAGTAAAGCGCTACTGACTCGATCGAAGTAAGGATTCAAACGTATAGTGCCCGGCAAATAAGTTGACCTAAGTGTGAGTAGGACACCGCAATACATTGCCACTGATTAATATAGGTGTGTCTCGCTCACACTTAGTTCAACTTATACGCCGCGTGTTGTAACTAATAAATGTCGCTGAATAAGTAGAGCAATCCGTCGTTCAGCTTGGGAACTTTTTTGGACGACAACACGTTTCGCTTGGCGACATGCTTACGTTTAGGTGGAAAAGCAAATGTCCCGCATCGTTGTCCCTGCGGCGACACAGTCGACCAGTTCGGCCACCACGGACTCTCCTGTTCTAGGAGTGCCGGACGCATAGCTCGTCATGCTAGCCTAAACAACATCATCCACCGTGCTCTTGTCTCCATACAGATGCCAGCCATTTTGGAACCAATTGGCTTGGCCCGGGAGGATGGCAAGAGACCGGATGGTATGACACTGTTGCCTTGGAGATTGGGAAGGCCGTTGGTGTGGGATGCAACATGCGTCGACACTCTCGCGAATTCCCATCTCCACGGCACAAGTTGTAAGGCTGGCATGGCTGCAGCTACCGCAGAGTCCCTCAAACGGCGCAAATATATATGCCTGGGTGACGCATATATTTTTGAGCCATTTGGGGTCGAGACACTGGGTCCGTGGGGCCCCTCAGCTCACAAACTATTCAAATTTGTGAGCAAAAGGCTGGTCGAGGTGTCGAATGACCAGAGGGCTGGTCACTATCTTGCCCAAAGAATAAGCATTGCCATTCAACGTGGCAATGCTGCCAGTCTTCTGGGCACATTACCGCAGGGTAATGACCTGCGGGACATTTTTTATTTATAGCTAGGTTTTATTTATAAGTCATTTTATTTCTTAGGTAGGTTTAATTGTTAGTTTTTAGTTCTTATAAGTTAGTTTTATTGTTTAATGTAGTAGAGCAATCATGTTTAACACCTGTACTTCGTACTATTTACCGTATTCATGAGTAAATAAACACATTCATTCAACGATACCTTACGCATCCAAATTCGTTAAGACAATTACAAGTTATTGTAGAATATATAGTACGTATGAATACGTATACTACATAAACGTAACACGTAACGTGTTGTCAAGTCGTTTAATAACATTTTTTTCTACATTAGTCTTTTTTGAAAACTAACAAATGCTGTATGCGAATCCGACTCGCGCTTGGCTGATTTTTTGTATTCAATTCGTCGTATGTTCTCGTGACGCGTCCCTGTAATTAGCTAGAGACGGCTGCGACGTCGTTTGTCAAGCCGTGTCGCCGACACTTACACGGAAGCGTTCCGAAACGAAACATTGGCGAAACTGCAAAATGCTGTTGTACGAATCCGTATCTGTTTCGTTCCGCTTGCAGTGAAAGACGCACCAAACAAAATTATACTTGATAGCGTTTCGCGAATGTATCGTTCTGGAACGCTTCCGTTTCGCATTCGAGGCTGTGTGCTACAGGCTACAGGCGTAAGGGCGAGTCCCCACGGTGCGTTGCATCAGCGTTGCGTCGACGCAGCGCTGTCGGTCCGTCGTTTTACATACTAATAACTGTAATGTTAAACTGACGCAACGCTGTGACGACGCGCAAACGACGGATAGCACCGCCCGAGACGAAGCGGGAGAAGGTAAATACCTGCGATGCCGCAGCGTCACCGCTCAGCTGTATTTACGTTATTAATGAGGAGACACGCGGATGCTTATTTTGATTTAAGTATTGTAAAAATAGTTTAATTTTCAGTGTAAACTGACACACTCATTCTAAAGAAATTATATAACTTCTTCTCGTCTAACAAAAAATCCTGCTACTCCAACAGACAAAACTGTCCATCACTATTTTCTAATGAAATTAATGGGTAAATCCAATAGCTACCGCCTTGTAGTTTTGCGCCGATTTCGGCGGTGGCGTAGTAGTAAGAGCATGCCAGACATCTTCTTTGGTCCATGCTCCGTTATAGACTGCGATGAAATTTTCGCCGCTGCGTCAAACGAACGTTACGACTGGGTGGCAACAACGCTGCGTCACCGCTGCGCCCGTGTGGCCGGCATTACGTTAACATGTATGCGCTGCATCGACGCAACGCGCCGTATGGATTCGCCTTTAGACCCCATGATGCATATATATCAATTATAGTGTTACCCGTTTTTGCTTGAATATGAGTTCTCATAGATTTAGGCGAGTGACAAGTGTTGCTGGCTTGTTATTGAAAAACTGTTACAATACGGCGTGAGAGACAGCCTTACTCTACCCGTTTTTGCTAGAATATGAGTTTTTCATATAATTAGGTGAGTGACAGACGCTGTTCGCTTCTTTATATAAATATTTGTTACAATACGGTGTAAAGACAGCCCCACTCTCCTCGTTTTTGCGACAACATGAGTTCTTTCATAGAATTAGGTGAGCGACAGACGCTGCTCGCTAGTATTTGTCGCTGACAAAAAGGCAGGCGTTGGATGTCTTTTTCAATGAGGTATTCAGTGTTATCACTAGTCTTATTAAAAACTGGCGAGGTTCCGTTAATAACCACAAACTTTCAGCAAAGATAAAACTGGGGATTTAGGTGATCTTCGAGATTAAATGTTACACAAGTTTGCAATCTCAATAATAAGTAAAACTAAACGGTAAAGTTGGTGGCAGGCTCAGGTAACTAGCCGTAAAAATTTAACCAAATCAAATGATATCACAGCATGTATGCTGCGATGTCATATGATTTGGGGTATTTCAAATGATATGAGCTATGTAAACACATATATGTATGGCCAGCGTGGAGAGTGTGGGCCGGGTCCTCTGAGTGCTTTGGCTAATATATGGCTCTGGTAGTTCAGAAAGGGTCGTGCTCCTGCAGTGGAGACTAATAAAGACCTGATGATAATGATGATGTACACACATTCTAATAAAAACGTTGACAGTGCTATCAAGCAGCACTGGACTCGCGTTCACCAATCATAGACACAAAAGCGTAAAAAGTGGTATTATTCTAACATAGTCGAAAGTTTCCTTTGTTACTACCACTTTATGGATCGTAGGTATGTCTGAAATTTACGATTTTTATTTTTATTTATAATAGCGGACCCCTGACGTATCACACAGCTAAGGACGCAATCAGGAAAAAACGCGCATGACGTGACGCAGAACCATGTGGTCCCAACCTCTTATTCGATTTTTGTTATATATATCGAATTCAATTTTTATCATGACATTTAATTAAAACAATGCACACTCAGCCCACATATATAAGTAGTTTATAAGGTCTAACTAGTATGACAATTACTAAGTGTTCAAAAAAACCTATATTGAATGAACGATTGAACGATAGATTTTTGAACGATATTCGTACGTTTTTTTCTGGCAAATGCACAAAGATGGCACCACTGGTAGCACAACAACTTTGTTTCTAACATATTATGAAAATAAAATAATTATTCACGAAATTACCACTTTTTAAAATTCACAACAAATTTCGGCATAATAGATATTTATTAATTATATCTATTCGTTTTAGCAAGTTTAGGCTAACACGAATTGACGCCATCTAGTGACCAATTGGAAAACAACTACAGGGCCGTCGTCTAACTATACGACTTACCTTGTAGCAGGCCTTAATTTGGTCCAATATTTTTTAAGAGATTGGCAGATATAGGTATGTTAGTATTATATTGTCTCATCCGTGCTTCACCCTTAATTCAGGGCCCTTAATATTTATGAACTCATCAAACTTTTTCCTTTTTGTCTCAGGAAGTGCGAGAGTCCACAAACAGTACCGTAATAGTTCTTTGTCACTCAATTTTGTTCCTTAACTTTGTGTAGAATAAAGGTAAGTTGTTTTGTACTTTACTAAGCTTTGTCAGTTTTGGGACCTTTTCATCTTTAATTTAATGTAATACACGATTGCGCGAAATAGGAGTGTAATGACTACAGAAACTTAGTAGGCAAACTGGCACTCAGCCCACTTGATAAAAAGCAGTTACCATAGCCTATGGACGTCTGCAACACGGGCCTGCCACGCACGCGTTGCTGACCCTATATTCTAGAAGAAATGTTATCACGCCCTTTTTAAGGGATGGTAGGGATAGGGAGGGTAGCCTCACGAGAAAACCAAGGCAGGGAACTCGTACACATACTATTGCTTTCCACGGCTTCATCCGCGGTTGAGAGTTGGCATACAACTCTCAAACG
This sequence comes from Rhodophaea formosa, assembly GCA_963082605.1. Taxonomy (NCBI): domain Eukaryota; kingdom Metazoa; phylum Arthropoda; class Insecta; order Lepidoptera; family Pyralidae; genus Rhodophaea; species Rhodophaea formosa. Next base: position 703,434 of record OY720221.1, read on the forward strand.
CGGATGAAGCCGTGGGCAAATCCTGCCGGAAGTTCCAGGATCTAACAAAGGAGGGTTCGTATGTATTTATAATAACATATACCTAGTATCGTAGAGTTAGTATCCTGTGGTGTACGTACAACGTACATCTACGTAGTATGTCGAGTGATGACGACACATGACGATACTCGACCTCGATAAATAAAGAACACTATTTTATTATCTTATATCTCTACGTACATCTACTAGTGTAACGTCACACGACCTCGTTAAATAAAGAATTGTTTTAATTATTATCTTATAAGCTCAATGTCATGTGACGAATGTGTACGCCGTGAAAAGCCTGTATATAAACTGTGGAAAAACCTACAATAAAGGAGTTCAGTTCAGAGTACTGTTGGGAAACCAGCACACACCAAATAGTGTTTTAAAATATAACACCCCGCGTCCCGTCAGTTTTTTCACCACATGGCGACCCTATTTTTTTCATTTTAATATTTAGAGTACGTTTCCTTGACATACGAGTATGTTTATAACTTATTTTATCTCTTCGTACATTATTCATTATTTTAATTTTTCTCAACAAACTTAAAGGATTAATTTTATTTTTCATTTTATCATTTATATTACGTACTTGTCGTTTAGTATTTAAAATAAGTTTATTTTTAAGTTTCGCCTTTTCCGAGGTTATAAACTTTTTATTCTTCTTGTTTATTTTTGTTCGTTTATATTTAGTTTTACTTTGTTTTGCTTTGTCATTTATTTTATTTTGTAATTCGATAGGTTTCAAAGTTCTATCAAATTCATCAGTATTAAACAAATTTATTAATTCTAGACTGAAATCATCCAAAATATCACAATCTTCATAGAAGTTCGATTTCTTAAGTTCCTGCGCTTGCTGACGTCGATGATTGTGAGGGTCACTCGTGTAAGACAAGACAGGTTGCATAGATGTCGTCATAATTCGCGAACTGTCCGATATGCATAAGTATCTAAGAAAAAAAAATCATCTATGATGAAATGTAATCAAATGAACTATAATATAAGAGATTTAATATTAATTAAGAAACAAAATAGAGAAAATTAGTCCAAGTCTATAAAAAACCCTATAAGGCAATAAGAGATCTAGGCAAAAATAAAATAAATAATAAACCTTATACTTTACACAACAATCACATTAAAATATACAGGAAATAAAAAAACGTTCTTCTTCATGTTACTAATTAAAACAAATTGAAATAAGAAAGCCTATGACGCATAAAATCTTTTTCATACGTACTCAGCATCCATCTGATTGATATTTGTAATATTATATCACAGAAGTCATATGAAAAGATAATATTTAATTTTTTTTCTCTATAATTGTTATTAGTTGTAACAAAAACATTGTAATCCATTCTACTATAATTATTAGATACTAGCTACTTATATTTTTAAGACATGTAATCATTACTTATTAAAATAAAATTTATATTACGATAGAAATAAGACATAACTTATGTATGTTATGCTTGTGCTAAGGCTTAATTATGTACCCTAGAAAAAATAAGTAGAGCTGGTTCTATTCAAAATATGTACTACTTGTATAACTTAGACTCGCTTTTGCATCTTTTTAATGTTGTATAACTTTTTTTTTAAACCAGAAAGTGTAACCATAATTTAAATAAATGTTTTCTCAAAAAAAAAAGGGGAAGAGAGGTGTAACTGTAATATTTGATTGCTTGTATACATTTAATAAGCCAAAAATTATTGTAGATTTTTGTCTCACAAAAAAGGGGGAAGGTGTGGTGTACGTACAACGTACATCTACGTAGTATGTCGAGTGATGACGACACATGACGATACTCGACCTCGATAAATAAAGAACACTATTTTATTATCTTATATCTCTACGTACATCTACTAGTGTAACGTCACACGACCTCGTTAAATAAAGAATTGTTTTAATTATTATCTTATAAGCTCAATGTCATGTGACGAATGTGTACGCCGTGAAAAGCCTGTATATAAACTGTGGAAAAACCTACAATAAAGGAGTTCAGTTCAGAGTACTGTAAGTTGGGAAACCAGCACACACCAAATAGTGTTTTAAAATATAACACCCCGCGTCCCGTCAGTTTTTTCACCACAATCCCATAACACAAGTCTCGAAATCACTTTGGGGCTAGTTCAATCTGTGTGATTCGTCCGTATATATTTATTATTATATACTCTTCTTAGATCTAGGTTTTCACAACATTTGTATAAAAAGTAAAACATGAAAGTACCTATCATACAAAATAGGTTTAAAAACATTCCAATAACCTAAACTTAGTTCGCCGCCAGCAGCGAGGCAGGGCTCAAGCTACCGGCGGTTAAGGCTGCAGGAAAAGGAACCTTCTGACAATGCGTGCCGTGTATAGAAGTACCACCCTATATCTGACCCTTGACCCAACCATCCAGCGAGAGTTTCTTGAGATGTCTCTTATTATTATTATTATCATAGTTTAAGATAAATTCCTAAACATAGGATTTATGAATATAATATAAATCTCATGGCTATTCCGCCCTCGTTCACTCACAACACCGGGAAGGCATCGCGGCATCCATCAAGCGAGCCGCAACACGTCCGATTCGCGCCATTCCGGTAATTGAATCCGAACGATTTGTTTCCGAAGAAGATATTGTTTATATCCTCCGTAGATTTCTAAACGCATAGACCTGCCATCCCGAAATTATAATTGTTTCTGTTTTAGTTCATTTTAATCACTATTAAGTATATTATAATCACTGAATAATACATAAACTAAGTACACATGCGTCACTATAGAATTATAATTTATATAAAAGTCATAAAATAATAATTAAACATTGAATTAACATGGTCAAATATTAATAAAATAAATATCTTATTTTACCCCAATATGAATTATTACCGATGTTTAAATTATTAATGTTAGTTCCAAAACTTAAATATTAATCGCTTCAAAAAGGTTTTCATTTGACATAATTATTATTATTATTAAAAACGGTTGCACTCACCGATCCAAGATGGCCATCTGAATTGGCCGAAACCCGGTCGGCAATACCGACTAAATATAACGTGAGTGCAACCGTTTTTAATAATAATATTTACGATGTCAAATGAAAACCTTTTTGAAGCGATTAATATTTAAGTTTTGGAACTCATTATGCAGATAGTTAAATATTCTGATAGCCATACAATATGATCAGTATAAGTAGAACTTAATCTTCATAATCGAGCACTAATATCTATTTCATTTTATTCTACTATCTAGTCTTTTAGACTTATACAGACTACGTATATACGTTACTAATATGAAAAGAGGAAAGATTTGCGTGTTTGTAAATAAACTCAAAATCTACTCGATCGATTTTAAAAATTTACTAATGAACAGCTACATTCAAAGATTAAAAAAAAAATCCTCTCGCTACATTATTACCAGGTAGCATAGAATTTCATTGACGCGAATGTAGTCGTGGGAAAATAGCTGGCTCCAAGTTCTTGCCAAGTCTAAATGTATTTGGAAGTCTGGAACACCGCTAAAACCCCAATCCCCGACCAAAATGACCTCTGATATAAGGTCTACAATCGTTTAAACACGATTGTCGATACGAGCACGCAATTGGTTTGGAATGCCCGATTTTGATTTATACGAAACAACGCGCGAAATTCGTTTACTCGTGAATTCGTAAAAAGCAATGCGCGCAATTTATGCTCTGGGTTGTTTATTGTTCAACCGGTTTTCGCTTACTTGTGAATTATGGATAGAGTTAGAAAAGTTTCGAGCCGACAGTTATACAGCGTGTAACATGATCCTCGACACACCCTTAACTCTTGACTTGCGAAAATATGAAATTTTAAATTTTATACTTAATGTCATAATATTTTAAAGAAAACTTTTTAAAATTGGCCCGCCTGGCAATTCGGGAATTACCACAGAGCACTGAAGCTCCGGGCGCAGCTCCTCAAAGAAGAGTTGATAGTTGGTATAAAAATTAATTTATTTAGTTATATCGCCTTCCCAATCAATATTACAGTAATATTCAATTCTGAAAGTTTTTTGTGAGAAATTTTTAATCGCTAGCGCAGACGCGTAGAAATGCTAGTATTTGAGATATTAAAGGTATTACTTTCCAAAGCTTAGACTCAGTCTACCTCACAAGGAATAAAGTTGTGTTACTGTATCTCTAACTGTACGGCCGATACAGAAGAAAGTCACAAAAGTCAATGAAATGCAAATGGCGGGCGCTTCAATTAAGCAACCAGCACATTTTCTTTCAAACCTGACTTTAAGCCTAAAATCTATCACTGACTATCACATGAGTGAAAGAGACGTGGCAGTGTATCTGCATAAACAGCGAATCCCAGGCTTTTGCTGGGAATGCAAGAGAGAGATATTCTTGCTAGTTTCTCTCTCTCACTGTGTCTCGTTTAGCTGCAAATGTAAAGGTGGCACTGAGATAGTGCGAAGTAAACAAAGTCAATGAAATGCGAATAAAAGGGTTGTTGTAATGAAGCAGTAGAATGATAAATAAATAAATATATACGGACAAATCTCACAGAAATAACTTTATATCTAGTATACTTTTGATATATTTTACAGAAGTTAGACTATGTATACCTCATAAGGGACAAGGACGAGATACTGTATCTGTGCAAATGTGGAGACCTCGCGCTAAGATACCGGAAAGTCAACAATGACAATGAAATGCAAATGGATCGTAATTATTATGAACCTAACTTTAAGTTCAGAATATCTTTGACATGTTTTGCAGCGCCTAGGTTATGTCTACCTCGTTAGAGATAAGGACGTGATATTGAATCTGTCAAGATCTCGCGCTGAGATAGGGAAAAGTAAAAAAATCAATAAAATGCAGATGGCAGCCTCGCTATAATGAAGCGATCTCCAGCACACTCTTATTTATAATAAACCTAACTTTTTTCTCCAGAACAGCTTTGATATATTTTGCGAAGCCTAGGCTATGTCTACCTCATAAGGGACAAGGACGTGATACTGTATCTGTGTAAATATGGAGACTTGCGCTGAGATAGCGGGAAGTAGACAAAGTCAATGAAATGTAAATGGCAAGCTCGCTACAATGAAGTGACCTCCACCGCACTCTTATTATGAACCTAACTTTACCCCTTAAATATCTTTAAAATATTTTCTTAAAACACTTCGGTGTTCAACATTAAATTTATTAAGTCAAATCAGGTACACAGTTCACTACAACCCGTTTGGCCAACGTGGAGAGTGTAGGCCAAATCCTCTGACTGCTCCGGCTATTATATGGCTCTGGTAGTACAGAGCGGGATGTGCTCCAGCAGTGGAGACTAAAAAAGACCTGATGATGATGATGATGATGAGGTACACAGTCAAATTTGACTTAACAGTAATACTCACACCTCGACTTCGAGACGAAATTATTTTTTTAAAAATCTATGTCGACTACAACGTCTTGCATCATAATGTACCTTTAGTTCACTTCTGAGACATTTAATTTTTCTTTTTGTTTTCCCTTTTTGCTCCTATGGGGGATCATGAGATTAGAAATGAAGAAAAATACATTTATACTACACCGACTCAGAAAGTGACTCATTGCTCGTTCATAAACGAGTTACAAAGTCCGCAATTTCTCCCTTACAGGTAAAACTTATGGAATTCCTGCCCTCCGTAGCAGAATACAAATGTCAAATCTCAAAAAGGTTATTTATCAAATGATTAGAAAAAGAGGTGAGATTTTTTTTCTATACACAATTTTCAATAAAAGGAGGCGGGCAACATTTTTTTGAACGATGAAAACAAAAAACAAGGTTTGGCGCACAAATCGTTTTGTTTTGTCATATTTTATATTTGACTAAATTAATAATTGTTTTCTCCCCTCGATGTACAATATACTATTTCAAGTCACTCGAAAGCAACTAAGAACACCTTATCTGCACTTCCATTGGCGCGATGATTTTTGAGCCACACAAAAGTACTTAATACCACCATTATACTTTATCATCGTCGGTCGGCATCCGATTCTCCGGATGAGATAGAGATTCTATTAAAACGTCAAATAACTTGCTAGATAATTGCGAGCCTCGGGAATTTCTAGTTTCCAATCGGAGGTAAGAGCCAGGGTTACCATTAATAAAAAAAATAAGTCTTTGTGATTTACCTTTCTTAAGTTGTTTCCAGTTTGATTAGGACATTGCAGGTATGAATCACTTTCGATTGTCTGATAATAAAGATGATTCCGTGCTTCGGAAGGCATGTTAAGCCGTTGGTCCCGGCTGCCATCTGGTAGTCTGTAAAGGAACCATGTCAGAGGCCGAGAGGCGGTTCCGAAGAACTCTGTCACCAGAGTGTGCATGGTCGATTGACCGTGTCACATACACGAAATGATGATGACGATGATGTGATTTGTCTTAATTTGCTTAAGAATAAAATAGAAATAAGTTCAAGCCGAACGGCATCCGTGTACATTTTGTTTATTTTTTCAAAAAGCGCTCGATACATTGCGACAAAAATTTATGGGACCAACTTTGAAGCATTACCTATTTAACAAAAAAAGAATTACAAAAATCGATCCGTAATTGACTAAGTAATCGCGTAATAAACATACAAATAAAAAAAACGTACAGGCGAATTGGGAACCTCCTCCTTTTTTGAAGTCAGTAAAAAAGTTTCTCTATAGTTTAGTTGTGGTAGAGCCTCGCTACCGGCGAAAATCACTTTTGCTAGTAGCATGAATGGGCCGGCTCGTCCGGGGAAGTACCACACTCTCACAGAAAATCGACGTTTGAGTAGTAGCTTTACCGCTACTATGCTTCGTTCGGTGAGTGAGAGAGCCGGAGGCCCATCTCCCTCTCCCCTCTGGGGAGAGAAAAATAAAAGGCCGGCAACGCTCCTGTGACACCTCTGGTGTTGCAGTTGTCCATGGGCAGCGGTGATCACTTCCCATCAGGTGACCCACTTGCTCGTTTGCCGTCCTATGACATAAAAAAAAAAAAAAAAAAAAAAATGTAAAGTCGGAACATTGTCTGGGTACTTACCTTCCAAGTTTCATCCAAATCCATCAATCGTTGAGGCCTGATTAACAAATGGTACCATAAATATGGGGTTCCGTTTTTATCCTTTGGATACGCAACCCTAAAAATATTTTTAACTAAAAAAAAACCGACTTCAACCCTAACAATTTGTTTTAATAAGCATAAGAATAAAATGGAAATTAGTGTAATCCGAACGGCATTCCGTTAACATTTTTTGGTTTTTGTGTTTTTATTCAAAAAGCGCTTGACACATTTCGATAAAAAATTTTTGGGACCATCTGTAAAGTATTACCTATCGAACAAAAAAAGAATATCTTAATTCGGTCCAGGCGTCTTCGAGAAATCGGGGAACATTCATTAAAAAAGAGCGGCCAAGTGCGTGTCGGGCCACGCGCAGTGTAGGGTTCCGTAGTTGCGAATGACAACTTTGAGTTCACACTGTTTACACTCGCACCTCACAGTTTAACGACCAAAAACATCTAACGATGAAGATTGTATGAAATTTTACATTTTCCAGTACATTTTATAAGTTGGTTGCCTATAACTTTTTAGTTTGCACTAGTACCCAGCTCTGATAGTTTTCCTTTCAACTTCAGTATATATACTACTGCTGTAATTTTTTTCACGTATCCATATATAACCGTTTAGCAGATAGAGGGGGGGGGGGGGGGACACGTACCTCTAACAAAAATTTGCACTTTAAAACCAAATATTTCGGAAACGGATCCCTAAATCAAAAAATGGTGTCCTCACAATATTTTTCAACTCCCCCACTTTACTTGTATGGGAGCTACCCAAAAAAAATTTTTTTTCTACGACTTTTTTCCCATGATTAATATACACACTCATACCAAATTACAGCTTTCTAGTACTTATAGTCTCTGAGTAAAACCGCGGACGGACAGACAGACAGACAGACAGACAGACATGGCGAAACTATAAGGGTTCCTAGTTTACTACGGAACCCTAAAAAACGACGAATTGAGATCCTCTTCCTTTTTTTTTTCAAGTCGGTTAAAAAGTAAATGGAAATGTTCTTTCCGCGGAATTAAAGTAGATTCAGACAGCCCTACCCGCAACTTTCCACTCGGTGCCTTTGGGAGCTATACAAACTCACGTTTAGTTCTAGACTTGTTCGGATCGGGTTGAGACTCTTATGACAATGAAAAATGTAAAATTATTGTAAAATGACAATAATTTTACATGTCACTGTGGCTATGAATTTGAACCTGGAACTATACATTTATCCATATAGGTGCTGGAGAAATCTATGAAGAGGCGTGTTCAGGTGTGGCTGAGATTGCGGGCGCTGGTTCAGATAAAACTTTATGTTATTAGTATTACTGGTGTCGGTGTGGATGTTATGTGTATTGTTATTGAGAACTGATTTCTGGGCTTTTCATTACGTAAGTGATTTGAACAAAAATAGTCAAGAGCTACAAAAATACGAAATATAAATACCAAAAAGAGTGAAACTAGGGCTGGGATTTTAATAATTTAAAATATTTTTAACAAAATACAAAAAACCGACTTCAACCCTATCCATTTCTTTTAATAAGCGGAAATAAGTGTAATCCGAATGGCATTCGTGTATATTTTTTTTGGGTTTTGTGTATTTTTTCAAAAAGCGCTATTTTTTCCTTAGTCGCCTTCTACAACATCCACGGGAAGACTTGGAGTGGACCTATTCTATTCTGCCGGGAACCATACAACATGACATCTTAGTTTAGCTTCCGAAGTAAGAGACGATTCTTAGATAGAACAGACTATATTATGCCCACTCCGTATAGTCTGCTCAGCAAATTGCGTAATGCATGTTGACATGTGTCGGCGCGGGAGATTTATGTGCCGGATAGTGTGAATAACACTACGAGAGAGTATTCTCATGAAACATCAAGTTCCATTATTTTGAAAAAGAGGCTTAGGCCAGTCAATATAGACATCAAATATTGCAAACGCGCATTTATCGACGATTTTTTATATATTGTAGAGACCACTAAAATCCCCTACATCCGAGTTTGCAACTTCCTTAACCCTGTGCTACTCCTGGGGGCCCGAAAGTTTGGGACATTTTTCAGTTTTTCCGAAAAAACAACCTTAAGGATGCATTTTTTGGTTATCTTTGAGTAAACTTTTATAAAATACACTAAATTATCTACCGTTTGAGTATAATCTAAACTCTCTGCGTCTTAAAGTCATTAATTGAGTAATAGTTTGTCAAACCAGTTCAACTTTTCCCAATTTTGGCACGATTTGGGGTAGTTTTGCTTTCATTACTTTAGATTGTTGACATTAGATTGTTTTCAATTATATAGCATCTAACTTAGTATATATAATAAATAATATCTATGTTTTGTATGGTTCGGAGTGTTTGGCCACCAAAGTAACGGATGAAAGGTGACTGCATGCAGCGGAGATGAGAATGTTAAGATGGATGAGAGGGGTGACTAGAAGGGATAAGATAAGGAATGAGTATGTGAGAGGTAGCACAAAAGTAGCCCCAATAACAGAAAAGCTTAGGAGTAATAGATTGGGATGGTACGGCCATGTTATGCGGAGAGAAGAGAGCCATATTACTAGAAGGGTACTGGAAATGAAAGTTACTGGAAACCAGAATAGAGGAAGGCCAAAGAAAAAATGGATGGAGTGTGTGAAGGAGGATATGGAGAAAAAGAAGGTGACGAAGGAGATGGCTCGTGATAGAGCGAAATGGAAAAGGCTTACATGCTGTCCCGACCTCACATAAGTGGGATAAGGTGCTATGTTGTAGTTCAAAGTAAGGGCTTAACCTACCTAGCTTAGCTTGAATATTATGTGATATAATAACTATGCTATGAAAAGAGCTCTAAAACTAGGAATACCAGTGAAAACATTACCTTGCTAACCCAAAAACTCTTCAAGATATTACTTGTTATAAAAGGTAATTCTTAAACTTATCACAATTTTCCCTTTTTTGGTATATCTATATACAAAATAAATAAATATATAATAATAAAATATCTTTATAATAGCACACACAAAAAGTAAAAGGCCTCATTTTTAGGGTTCCGTAGTAAACTAGGAACCCTTATAGTTTCGCCATGTCTGTCTGTCTGTCCGTCCGCGGTTTTACTCAGAGGCTATAAGTACTAGAAAGCTGTAATTTGGTATGGGTATGTATATTAATCATGGCAAAAAAGTCGTAGAAAAAAATAGTGAACAAAAATTTTTTTTAGGGTAGCTCCCATACAAGTAAAATGGGAGAGTAATATTTTTTTCTCTATTTACCCATCGTGTTGGGTATCGTTAAAAAGGTCTTTGAAAAATATTGTGAGGTTGAGAACACCATTTTTAGGGTTCCGTAGTAAACAAGGAACCCTTATAGTTTCGCCATGTCTGTCTGTCTGTCTGTCTGTCTGTCTGTCTGTCCGTCCGCGGTTTTACGCAGAGACTATAAGTACTAGAAAGCTGTAATTTGGTATGGGTATGTATATTAATCATGGCAAAAAAGTGGTAGAATAAAAAGTTGAAAAAAAATTTTTTTAGGGTAGCTCCCATACTAGTAAAGTGGGAGAGTAATTTTTTTTTCTCTATTTAGCCATAGTGTGTGGTATCGTTAAATAGGTCTTTCAAAAATATTGTGAGGTTGAGAACATCATTTTTCGATTTAGGGATCCGTTTCCGAAATATTTGGTTTTAAAGTGCGAATTTTTGTTAGAGGTAAGTGTCCCCCCCCTCTATCTGCTAAACGGTTATATATAGATACGTAAAAAAAATTACAACAGTAGTATATATACTGAAGTTTAAAGGAAAACTATCAGAGCTGAGTTCTAAGTACAAACTAAAAAGTTATAGGCAACCAACTTATAAACTGTAAAATTTCATACTATTTTCATTGTTAGATGTTTTGGGTCGTTAAACTGTAAGGTGCGAGTGTGAATAGTGTGAACTCAAAGTTGTCATTCGCAACTACGGAACCCTACACTGCGCGTGGCCGGACACGCACTTGGCCGGTTTTTTTTATTTAGGGATTCGTTTCCGAAATAATTGGTTTTAAAGTAAAAAAAATTGTTAGAGGTAAGTGTCCCCCTCCTAGAGGGGGGTTAACTTACTGCTAAAAGGTTATATATGGATACGTGAAAAAAATTACAGCAGTAGTATATATACTAAAGTTGAAAGGAAAACTATCAGAGCTGAGTACTAAGTGCAAACTAAAACGTTATAGGCAACCAACATATAAATGTACGGGAAAATGTAAAATTTCATACAATTTTAATTGTTAGATGTATTTGGTCGTTAAACCGTGAGGTGCGAGTGTAAACAGTGTCAACTCAAAGTTGTCATTCGTAACTACGGAACCCTACACTGCGCGTGGCCAGACACGCACTTGGATGGTTTTTTATAAAGGTATTCCTTATGAATTCACAATGCTATACTAATATATTCTTTTTAAATTAAGAAGTAAGGTACGACAGAAAAGTCCGCGCGCGCAGGATTTAGGCCTATAAACGCGGCCGCATAGAACTTTTACCCATATCTTATTTTCATAAGAATATAAAAGAACTTTAAGTAACACAGCAAAAGTAGAATGAAGGTAGCACAAAACTACAATAGTTGACGGATCAGTGTTACACTGGACTCGGTTTAATACATCATCATCATTTCGAGTAGGTGACACGGTCAGTCGACCATGCACACCCTGGTGTCAGAGTTCTTCGAAACCGCCTCTCGGCCTCTGGTTTAATACATAATAAGTTTTAACTATGACACTGGATTAATCCAAACTAAACAAAAGACTATTGACTTGCCGAGTTAGAGCCATGTCTAGCTCATTGTTTTCTATTTAACAATTTTATTCGCGCTTATTGTAGGTGATTTCCGCTAATTTCAGAGATGTAGTTTATAAATTTCAGATGATATAAGCACTTCCAAGTAGCACATTATACGCCAGTGCAGTATTCTATTCCATAGAGAGCATTAGAGCGGGCAGCAAAGAAATAGGCAACAATGTATCATTACGCTGAGTGGCTCTGTTCTGACCGACTGAGCGCGGATATCTCTGCTATTATAGAGCTGTCTTAAGTACAGTGTCTGTATCTACATGGATCTTTCGATGAAAGATTTTGTTTTATTCCGTCTGATTACTAGGACTAATTTTAGAAATATCCAACAGTGAGAATCATTTAGTAGTGTGGCTCTGTTTCATTGAGTGCAGCATAAATAAAATAAATAAATAAATATATACGGACAAATGCATGTTTTGCTATTATAAGGCTCAACAAGTACAGTGTCTATACCTACATGGATCTTTCGATGAAATATTCTGCTATTTTTATATTCATGATTTTTATGCTTTTTAACATGAATTTCAATCCATGTTAAGGAGCATAAATTTTAGAAATATAATGAACAAGTGGTGTTCACCTTCAAAGGTTTGCACATCTAGCTTAAGTATTAGATAATAAGAAATATTTGAATGTAATGTTGTAGCATCCATTGGTGTGACAACACGAGTGGCATTTGGTTAAGTGGCTCTGTTTCGATGCATTGAGTGCCATTTGTTCTGCAATTATAAAGCTGTTACAAGTACATCGTCTACACCTACATGGATCTTTCAATGAGAGATTTTGTTTTATTACATCTCATTATGAGGACTGATTTTACATACAGATATAAGGAATAAATATAAAAACATTTGTCCTAAAGCCATTTATTTAATTGTCTTTTAAAATTGTTAAATGTCAGTTCACGAATGGATTTAGGTATTTTATTAAATAATTTAATTACCATAAAAAAGCATTTTTTTTTGATACAGAGTCGTACGCAATAATGGCTAAGAAGAAGAAAGTGGCTCTGTTCAGACAAACTGAGCGCAAAAGATATTGCAATTGCAAGTACAGTGTCTGCACCTCCATGGATCTTACGATGACTGATTTTATTTCATTTCTTTACGAGGACTGATTTAAGAAATATGAACAATGCGTAAAATTACGTTGTATGGCTATGATGCGTCGCATTGATTTTTTGCTATTATGCTATTATAAAGCTGTTACAAATACAGTGTCTTAAGATGAGAGATTTTGTTTTAGAAACAGGGAACAATGCATAACATTATGTTAGTATCTCATTACATATACTCGTTGAGTTAGTACCCCATAACACAAGTCTTACTTTTAAGGACTTACTTTGGGGCTAGCTCAATCTGTGTGATTTGTCCGTATATATTTATTTGTGTGTTGTGCGGCTTTGATCCGACACTTAGCGCGGATTTTTGCTTTTTTGAAGTTGTTACAAGTATAGTGTTACCTTCATGGAATTTTCAATGAGAGGTTATTTATCAAAACGAATAGTTTAGTTAATAGTTTTTTTTATTTATAGTTTAGTTAGTAATTTATGTTTATATATGTTTATATAATTAGTTTATAGTTGTGTTATTATGAATTAAATAAATTTATAGATACGATTATGAGAAAAAAAACGAAGTCGGTCGAAGAAGTGAGAAGACAGTAAAGAACGCTAATATATTTATAGATTATCAAGTAAGTATATACTTATTTATTTATTCATTTATTCAATTGCACGTAAACCATTATGGACTTTCAACAAGAACATTATACAAAAGCAAGGTGCAAAGCGCTATACCGGTGGCAGTGCTACAAAATGCATAAATTTCATCGTAGCGGCTCGTAGCAGTATCTACGAGGTGGCTACGAGATGAAGTATCATCTGTTAGTGTTAATTCCTCTTTTGAAATTCTGATGAAATTAGCAAGGAACTACAAGTTTAGAAGAGCTACAAAATCTACAAGGAGACTATTCAAAAGCGAGTGAAGTGCTATGCGGGTCTCAGTGTTACGAAATACATAAATTTCATCGTACCGGCTCGTAGCACCGTAGCAGCGTCTACGCGACGTCTGCGAGAAATAATTAAGTAAATTTACCCGTTTGAGTAACTAAACCTCTAACGCAACAACTCAATGTAATTAGCATGAAAATAGTTTGTAAGGTTTTAGATAAATTGATGATAAATAAATATTAATTAAATAAACCTATAAGGACAAATCACACATATTGAGCTAGCCCCAATCCACCAACCCATCGTCATCATCATCACATCATCTGGTCCGCCACGACCCTCTCTGTGCTCCCAGAGCATATATTAGCGAGAGCAATCAGAGGATTTGGCTTACACTCTCCACGCTGGTCAGATGGGATGGAGAGGTCTCTTTGATGTTTATAACCTTTGTTTAGCATGTGTTTCCGTAGTCGCCTTCTACGACTTCACAGTAAGACTTGGAGTGGTCCTATCGTACTCTGCCGGGAACCACACGGCACCTTGTATACTAATGAAATAAGGAAAGATAAATTTTTGCATAAAATATTGAAAATGCCATTTTTAACTCGGGACGTAAAACAATTTATAGGAAACTTTAACTGGTATCTGGGGTAAAAATAACATGATTGATGTTCCTATATGATGTGTTCGACATTAATTGATACTGATGGCCAAGCTAAGAACTTAGGCTAAAAATTCGTGTCGTGCGTCATAAATCATTTGAGCTGCCTTTATTTAAGTCATCATACATGGAGAAATTTTGATCGTTCTGGACCCTTAAAGGGGTGATTCAGCCCGTCGATATGAACCATTTTTCCTATGGGACCAATGCTGGAAACTCAAATTTTATTTCGACATTTTCATACAAAAGCGTTCAGCCGCCCGGGCAATTTGTATAGTAATATCGAAATTTTTTTCGAGTTTACAGCATTTGTCCCATAGGAAAAGTTGTTTATATTGACAGGCTGAATCACCCCTTTTATGGTCCGGAACGATCAAAATTTCGCCATGTATATTAACTGTTTTCTTATAGTTGCGACCATTTACGTTAAGGGTTTACTTTGGGTATTTGCTCCTTCGAGCAACACGGCCTCCGTACCGGACGGAGGGAGTGGGCAAAGCGACAATTTACTACGACAATTTTTCTGGCGTTTTTTGCGGGGGGAAATGTGCACACAAGTTTAGTTCCGCACACCTACATACAAAACTTAAACTGTCACTTGATAGTAATTATGACATTGTCACAAAAAATGACATAAAAAGAAAAAATAATTTGTCTACAGATGAGTCACACACAACTAACACATAGACATGCATATGCCTAATTTTGGCTTGTACCTTGACAGAGGGGAATGCAGCGTATGGCTACTCCCTTCCGTGTTGCTCGAAGATTTGCTCACAATGAAAATCTAACGCAGAGGCTATCAATAAGCAGTATGATCATCATCATCATGAGGTCTTTTTTAGTCTCCACTGCAGGAGCATAACTCTCTCTGTACTACCAGAGCCATAAACCAAAGCAGTCAGAGGATTGGCCTTCTCTCTCCACGCTGGCCAGACGGGTTAGAAAGGTCTATTTCATTGTGATTCCTAAGTCGCCTTCTACGACATCCATGAGAAGGCTTGGAGTGGTGCTATTTTACTCTGCCAGGAACGACACGCCGAGGCGATAAGCAGTGTAGTGAGTTAACCACTGCGCCAGAAAGACCATCGGAGAGAGTTCTGCTGATTTAGTACAAGTTCTACTACAGCCTCCGTGGTCAACATGCCAGCTTGTGACACGAAGGGTTCCGCGTTCAATCCCCTGCTTGATCATGATGGATAATGATCTTTTTTCAGACTATCATCGGTCTTGGTTATCTATATTAGTATATGTTATAAAATATAGTATAGTTGTTACTAAACTATGACACAAGTTCATAATTTACTGTGAGCTCAATCTGTGTGATTTGTCCCTCTAAATTCATTTATTATTAGAAGGGTAATGCATGTAGTCCCCAGAAGAAGACAGCAGCCGGCTGCAAAAACTTGCCAAATCATATTACAGCATTAATAGTACCAATAACTGATTGTGGGGCTACCTATTTATTTATTTATTTTTATGGTATGTCTTCTCCTCCTCAACTACACGTTCACTTGTTGAATCATCCGCTATGGGGCATCGGAGCCCTGGGTCTTTTTCTTTGACAGTATCAATTAATATGTATATATAATATATTAATATCGTTAAAAAGCTAGCTTCCACGTATTACCACTTACACTATACTACAATATGGTTTGGCAACGCTTTTAACGGTCTGTCCGACCAACCGTGCTTGTGTATCTCCAGAAACACAAACAAATACCTGAAAAAGGGTAAGTAATATAACATATAAACACAAAATATATATGTTTTAAGATCAATACCAACGAAATATATAATTTTGGTCAGTATAATTATCAATCAAGATAAAATTCGGAAGAAATAATTTTGAAAAAAATAAAATCTTTTGTTATAACAATTATTCAACATAACAAACCTTTCATATACAGTTTTATCGTTATAAAATTTAACAAATCGATTTGTTGTTACGTATAATAAACGTAATATATACTTATTATTAAACATAATAATCATTGGTAATACAAATAAAGTGATAGAAGATCCTAATCTTCGTTTTGTGACTAAGTCGCTTTCGCACCCAGTCGTCGCTCGCTCGCTTCGCTCGCTCGCTCATATGGTGGTCTACGTGTAACCATAACCTAACCTACCTTCTGTTACCAGTCGCTTTCGCACCCAGTCGTCGCTCGCTCGCTTCGCTCGCTCGCTCATATGGTGGTCTATGTGTAACCATAACCTAATCTACCTTCTGTTACCAAGTCGCTTTTGCACCCAGTCGTTGCTCGCTCGCTTCGCTCGCTCGCTCATATGCTGGTCTATGTGTAACCATAACCTAACCTACCTTTTGTTACCAGTCGCTTTCGCACCCAGTCGTCGCTCGCTCGCTTCGCTCGCTCGCTCATATGGTGGTCTATGTGTAACCATAACCTAACCTACCTTCTGTTACCAAGTCGCTTTCGCACCCAGTCGTCGCTCGCTCGCTTCGCTCGCTCGCTCATATGCTGGTCTATGTGTAACCATAACCTAACCTACCTTCTGTTACCAAGTCGCGTATCCAAACCAGTCGCTCTTGCACCAAGTCGTCGCTCGCTCGCTTCGCTCGCTCGCTCATGTGGTGGTCCATATGTAACCATAACCTAACCTACCTTCTGTTACCAGTCACTTTCGCGCCCAGTCGTTGCTCGCTCGCTCATATGGTGGTCTATGTCTAACCATAACCTAACCTACCTTTTGTTACCAAGTTGCGTATCCAAACCAGTCACTATCGCACCTAAGGTCATCGCTTGCTCGCTTGTCATAATCAATTTGATTTTTTTAGATTTTTATTGATATATATTTTAAATAGTATTCGTTTTGATTGTTGTATTTTATGGCATGTATACTGAACGAGTTGTATGACAGGTGATGTTTAGTGTTCATAAACGTTATAATAAATGAGTTTATGGTTTTCGAATTGAATATTTTATGAATATTATAGCTTTCAAGAATATAAACGGTAATATTTATATCAAGTAAACATTATATCTTTTGAACTTTATTGAAATGAAAATATATAATTTGTTAATATATCAAACAATACGCACCCCCTGAAAAAACAAATCTTATCTATATATGTATTTGTAATAAAATAAAGTATCGTTGAGTTAATATATTAAAACACAAGTCTCGAACTTTGGAGCTAGCTCAATTTGTCCGTATATAATTATTTATTACATATATACATACTATCAGGTCTTTATCCCTTGCGGGGTAGACAAAGCCCAAGGTCATAAAACCTACAGGCTACGTTTAGCATCGAAGTGGGCGTAAAGGTGGACAACGCAATCTAAATAGTGATGGGCCGCGTCGCCTAACAAATTTGTTATTTATTTATTCCTATGGACATACAAAGACGGCTCCAGTGATTGATCCATTAAAGACCGCAGCACTACACCCACAATCAATTACTCTTGTTAAGCACCCTCGGCCATCGTAATCACATCAGTGTCCCATTACTGGAGCCTGGTTAATTTGGACAATTAGGCGGCTTCGTGTCGGTTTCTTTTGATGTCGAGATGGACTCTGAAAGACGCAAGAGCTAATTAGGTAGCTTGAATTTCCGGATTAGATTATACGAAAAGTAGTATAAATCAAATAAATAAATATATACTTATAAATCACACAGATTGAGCGACACAGGTCAATATGAAAAAAAAAATCAATTTGCCTTGATCCACTTAAATCCTTTGCAAAGACCCATTGATGGATCTTTTTGCACACTTATGTCCACTTTAACCCTTGATCTAGGATTTTTTGCATAGTGAATTTTTTAGAATTAACCTTGTCCTGACCGGGGTTCGAACCCGGGACCAACCGTGTCGCAGACTGGCACGTTGACAGCTGCGCCACAGAGCTCGTCAAATGAAGTTCTTGCGCTGCTTCCGCTGTCTGTGCGCTGCGATTTTTAAACTATTCAACGGATTTTAATGAAATTATGAGCAATGGATAGAATGATTAATGAGGAATGTTTATTAGTATAATACATGCCCGGGTGCAGCCACGGAGGGCTGCTAGTATCTCATTTAGTACTGAACCGATTTTGATGCCTAACGAACTTGCTAATTGGATCAATATTACCTTAACGTTTCTAGAGTTATTGCGGAACTTATATAGTTACAATACATTAATACAAACAAGGTTCTTAAAATACATTACTGATAAAACAAAGTAATTTTTGATGGAAATTATTATTATTATTTTTTTAGGTTGGTACATTAAGTGGATACCGTAATTTATACTTGCTACCCTCAAAGTGTAAGTCCGACTCACTCTTGGTCACTTTTTAGGGTTCCGTAGTAAACTAGGAACCCTTATAGTTTCGCCATGTCTGTCTGTCTGTCCGTTCGCGGTTTTACTCAGAGACTATAAGTACAAGAGGGCTGTAATTTGGTATGGGTATGTATATTAATCATGCCAATAAAGTGGTAGATAAAAATCTTGAAAAACTTTTTTTTAGCATAACTCCCATACAAGTAAAGAGGGAGTAATATTTTTTTCTATACAAACCTATCGTGTTAGGTATTGTTAAATAGGTCTTTAAAAATATTGTGAACACCATTTTTCGACTTAGGGATCCGTTTCCGAAATATTTGGTTTTAAAGTAAATTTTTCGTTAGAGGTAAGTGTCCCCCCTCAAACTGCTTAACGGTTACATATGGATACGTGGAAAAAATTACAGCAGTAGTATATATATACTGAAGTTGAAAGGAAAACTATCAGAGCTGAGTACTAAGTACAAACTAAAAAGTTATAGGCAACCAACTTATAAAAAGTACTCGAAAATGTAAAATTTCATTCAATTTTCATTGTTAGATGTTTTTGGTCGTTAAACTGTGAGGTGCGAGTGGGAACAGTGTGAACTCATAGTTATCATTCGCAACTACGGAACCCTACGCTGCGCGTGGCCCGACACGCACTTGGCTGGTTTTTAAACTTAAGTATGTTTAAAAAGGCTTAGACAGTTTATGTGAGTTTCTTGTGACTGCGTATGTGATTATTTGATAAACATGTTTTTTTTGATAAAAAAATCTATATATATATGTCGTAAAAACATCATCTAAGAAAATTAAAAAAGATTCATTAATTAATGTTTTTGGCCCTCGACACACGAAACGTGTCAGTAATGAGAGTCGTCGAGTTGCGGCTAATGATAGCTCTGACAACGGTGACGTCATACTACACGTATATTTCGCTAATAAGCAAGCTGGCTTGGTAAAAAAAAAAAAAATTCTTAACTATTTGAAATTTGTTTCCAATTCCGAATCTCCTCAACCCTCAACACACACGAAACGTGTCACTAATGAGAGTCATCGAGTTGCGGCTTGCGGCTAATGATAGCTCTGACGACGGTGACGTCACACTACACGTATATTATGCTAATAAGCAAACTGGCTAGGTAATCAAAAATACTTTCTTTTATTTAGTTTCACCTGTCTAGTTGCCTGTGTCTGTAATTAAATCATCATCATCATCAGGTCTTTACCAGCCTCCACTGCAGGAGCACGACCCTCTCTGTACTACCAGAGCCATATACTAGCCTGAGTAGTCAGAGGATTTGGCCTACTCTCTCCACGCTGGCCAGACGGGTTGGAGAGGTCTCATTGATGTTAATAAGCTTTGTTTAACTTGCGTTTCCTTAGTCGCCTTTTACGACATCCACGGGATGACCTGGAATGGTCCTATTCTACTCTGCCGGGAACCACACGGCGTGTTAACAGTTAGTTAGTTGTGCACAATTAAATCTTGCAAGTAAAATTTGACCCATTTCCCGGTTTCAATGGAACTGAGATTTTGCACGTTTTTTTTTTCTACATCTAAGTTGGCAAACAGGCATACGGCCCACCTGATGGAAAGCGGTTACCGTAGCCTATGGACGTCTGCAACACCAGAGGTGTCACACGCGCGTTGCCGACCCTGAAGAAATCTTTTCACGCCCTTTTTGAAGAAACCCATACTGTAACGTCTATGTATATCGCGTGACAAAGCAATAGTAAGATGACATGAATGTGAGCTGATGATTGAGCATCGTTTTCTTAGCGTTTCGATGGCAAAAAAAATAATTGTCGCGGCCCAGAAATTAGCGACCCCAATAGCGGATGGATTTAATGATGGAGCTGGAAGGTGGCCATAGAAACTCCATAATAAAATGACATAATCCCATCGCAGACGCAAACATTCTTTAGAGGCATGGATCTAAGAATAATCAGGATATGCCCTTGGAAAATGTAACAGTGACGCACATAAAAATCCCTACACTCGTGTCGCGACACTAGCGCACGCACACATCGGCACAAAAATCCCTACACTTTTCCCCGGTCAAACGAATGTCAAATTTCCCAAATGTCAAATACATGCTGCACACATGTGACTTGATGTGACGTAAGTTATGCTTCACTTTTGATGTGTCTAATGCCGGGTCCATATTATTCCTATGTCCATGCTTTAGAGGTTATGTTTTACTGGAACTAATTACATGTAAGTTTTTGGTTCGTTTCGGTACTAGAATGATTTGAAGATTCAATGATTTCAATTGATTCGGTATTTTAAGGAATTTTATACTTGACCACGTGAGTTTCTGTTTCGCTTTCGGTTTCGGCCGAAACTGAAGGCACGGCCGAATATTCGGTTTCGGCTTCGGCCGTAAAACCAGTTTCGGTCGGACTCTATATATTACACGTGTCTTCGTAGTTGGGGTTGAAGACGCTTCTCCAAAATTTGCCTGCTCATGAAAACTCATAAGTTAATAAAATCAGTTCGCCGTGAGAGCACGTGAGCAGCTTGCAGGGTAATAAAGATTTCATTTTCCAGTTATTACGACTGTCATCTACTGCGTCGTATTCAAATATGCCCGTGGGACATACGGAACCTGCTCCACAAGCATAGATTATTTAAAACCTAGATACACTCTATTAGCCTAAAAGCGTAGAAAAAACTAGTGTCCAACCCATAGGTGGTAGCGCCAAACACAGCTACCAATTTGACGGATTTCGAGGGCATAAATTGACGCGTGTGATGACACAAAGCTGTCACGAACACAAGCATTGAAAAAATTGCTTGTTTTTAAGCATTGAAATAAAGGCCTGACGGTGTCTAGAGAGTATATAGTCAAAGTCCACAAGTACTTACAACACGGTGGTAAGGAGTGTGGTAGGGAACCCTTGGAAATTTTACAAGCTTTTTGTTAACTTGACCTGTTAGTTCGTTTGTTAATTATGTCTCTGAGTATCAAAACTCGCAAGCCAGAAACTCGCGGCCGAGGGAAGAGGCGAAAATTTGTGGAATGGCGATGCGGCTAGCAAACCATCAATATTTTGGTTCCGTTTCCACCTATACGTCCAAAAACAAGCAAAACGTGGCCTTTGGGGCCTTTTCTTAGGTTTGGCCTCTGTCCTGCCCGTAAGGAATAAAGAAGTACTAATGGATTGTTGTTGTTTGTTTTTGATCAAACTTTGCAGTCAAAACATCAAATTTGTACTTTCGTTGTTCAGAAAATTCCATATTTACAGAAAGTCTTGATAAGTGCTTAAGTTTAATCGAGACCCCTATAACATTCAACTCTTTCATTACTTTTATGACCAAATTCAATATCTGGTTCGGCGATATCACGCAAGAGTCGCGAGAATGTTTATTGCTCGTTTGTTATGCGACGTATGACAGCCACATAAGCTGAGCCCTACGTAAAGATAGGAACGGAAGAATAACCACATTACACAATACACATGTCTTTTAGCCATGTTGTTCTTGGCAGATTAGAATAGGACCATTCCGAGTCTTCCCGTGGATTTCATAGAAGGCGACTTAGGGAATACAAGCTAAATAAAGCTTACTAACATCAAAGACCTTTCCACCCCGTCTGGCCAGCGTGGAGAGTGTAGGCCAAATCTTCTGACTGATCTTAATTATATGGCTTTGGTAGTACAGAGAGGATCGTGCTCCTGCTGCCTGCATGATGATGATATGTTTATTTATTCTTATTTAAAATGTGAGTTAAAATGTGAACGTAAATACGACGTTGGCTCACTAACGTTTATTGCTTGTTTATGCGACGTATGATATTCACGTGTGATGAACCCCATGTAAAGTTGGCTAAGGAAGAATAACACGGAAGACGGCAGCGGCGCAGTGTTTAAAACGTTGGCTCTGCTGACTGGGTTGGATTAAATGTTCTGAGGGGTTAGATTTTCAACCTTTAGGAGTTAGAAATGGCCAATTGTCCTTACATAATTGTTGAATAGCCCCATGCATCATAATTATTACTTATATAGGTTTGACTTTGGTTTTATCAAAGATATATAAATATGTAAGGTAATAAAAAATATGGGTGATAAAAAATTTACTCACATAAACAGGAGGTAAGCAGAAGTTTTGAATTGGATGACGGCCTAGTAGTCACCATGCTACGCTGTTATACCGCAGCACAAGTATGATAATGACCTCAAAAACGATTAAGAAATCGACACCCTGGTGAGTTTCTGTTTAAAACTATTCACCAGGCACCCATGTCAGGCGGATGTGTTTTTCTTGAAATTATCGAGAACAGAAAGAATTGGTCTCATATTTTACCGAAAAATTTATTCTTTTTTCTTTCATGTGCGAAGAATATTTAGGAATTCTGAGAGAATGATAAGCAAATTCTCGCAAATTCCCCAAAAAAGGAATTTGGAAAACAGAGAAATTCTTTGCACGTTACTAACGGAGATGAAGATTAACAGTTGCTTCTGTAGCTTATTTTAATTTACGCTCGTACCAAGTACGGATTCGTAGCTCGTTCGTAGGTACTTATAGCTCTTTCTCGTAGCATGTGTAGACATAGCTACGAATGATACTCTACGTATGGCTACGATGTATGATTCATTTGTATTACGTATTTTCTAGCTTTATTCTTTATACTGAGTCTTTGTTGTCCTTCTGTCTGTCGGTCTGTCTGTCACCAAGTTGTATCTCATAAACCATGATAGCTAGACAGTGAAATATTCACAGATGATGTATTTCTGTTTCTGCTATAACAACGAATACTAAAAAGAGAATAAAATAAAAATTTTGTGTGCGGAATTGGCACAAAGAACCTACGCAACATTTTGGCAATTAGTTCCATAGTGAGTTCGTTTCGAAGACTCGTCATCATCATCATCATCAACAGGTCTTAGTTAGTCTCCACTGCAGGAGCACGAGCCTCTCTGTACTACCAGACCTATATATTAGCTAGGGCAGTCAAAGGATTTGGCCTACACTCTCCACGCTGGCCAGACGGGTTGTAGAGGACTCTTTGATGTTTATAGCTTTGTTTAGCTTGTGTTTCCTTAGTCGACTTCTACGACATCCACGGGGAGTCTTGGAGTGGTCCTATTCAACTCTGCTGGGAACCACACGGCAATAAGTCTAAGATCACAGAGCCACTATCTTACCATTATTAATAATGTGGCTTTAGTTTAAAATGTAAAAAATTAAATTTTGACAAAAATACACTGTAATAAATATGTATTCTTTTGATATAAAAATATAAAAACTTGTAAAGTTTGTGAGGATTTTGATGGCCATTTACTTACATTTTTTAAACAAACAAAGCTCGAAATAGTACATTGGCTAATATTTAAGTGGTCACAGGAAAAACTAGCAAAACATAGATTTTAGAGCACGTCAAAGAAAAATAAGGCAATAGAAATCCTTCAAGATCCTTATTATAGTGGCCCACTTTCTAAAATATACCCCAATACAACTTGCGGCATATTCGTATTGCGTACATTTTAGAAACAATTTAACAAGCGATTTCCTACTTTATTACAGAAAGCTTAAGGTAGCGTTTGCAATAACGGTAGGCTGTGTATTTGGAATTCTTATCTGGATTTAGCGGCGCACTTGAGTGGTGACGTAGCGGTAATAGAAAGTAGCCCGCGGTTATTATTTATTTCTCCAGGCCTTCACTACCACTATGTTGGTATTATTTTTATTATAAACTAGCTTACGTAACTAAAGCAATATTACTTTGACGATTTGGAAAAATGGTTATATAATTCGATTTGATCTATATAGACATAATATACAAACATGCTATCTCTCTCCGTCCGTCTCCGTCTCCGTGCCACAGTGGTTAATACGCCAGCTTGAGATACGAGAGGCCCGGGTTCAATCCCCGGCCAGGATTATGATGGAATACAACATTTTCTAGATTGACCTGGGTCTTGAGTATTTGCATATAAAAGTATCTATTATAACATTTATAAAAGTATCTATTACAACCCGTGACTGAAAAATTAAAGAGTAATAGGTTAGGTTGGTATGGCCATGTTATGAGGAGGAATGAAAGTCATGTAACGAAAAGAGTTTTGGGAATGGAAGTTAGGGGTCGTAGAAATAGGGGAAGACCAAAGAAAAGGTGGATGAAATGCGTAAGAGAGGACATGTGTAAGAAGTGTGTAACGGAGAGTATGACCAGCGATAGAGTGAAGTGGAAGAAACTGACATGTTGTGCCGACCCCACATAAAGTGGGAAAAGGTGAAGACGAAGAAGAAGAAGATAACATTTTGTATTATACCTGCAAAAAATAACAGTATAAAATTAAGTATATATCTATCCTGGACTTTGATTGGATATAGGATATGTACAGTAATGGAGAGCGCATCCATGTATAATATATATATTTTCTGATGTATAAGATATTGATCGGAGACTTGAAATCTTATACATCAGAAAATCGCGTTGGTACGAGGGTCTATGCCTGGATGGTTACCGAACTTTAGGCATTTCAGGTGAGGATGGGAGTAAAATTTTGGTTTAATCCTATTTCGAATAGAGATTACCTATTTGATATTTTCTAAATAGTCCAAAGATTAGCAAACATAATTATTTGTGGAACGACATGAGCAATTCATCAACGCTTTACATCAGACAGTCCATTCTGACAAACGAGCCTCATTCCCCAACTCATCCGGACAAATGCCTCCGAGCCCCCTTAATTGGCAGCCCATTATGGCCGACTTATTCCGAAACCTTCCACTCTGGTACCGGAGCAAAGACAACATTAAACATTGTTTGTGTATTCATTTGGCAAATAAATGATTATGATTAAGTAATCATAATCATTTATTAGCCAAATAAATGTATACAAATATGGTCTTGTAACTAGTATTGCACTTTACAACTTAGTACCTTCTACAGGTATTGCAAATAGGCGGCGCCTGATATACTAATTTATATAAAAATAATTATATTATATTTTTAATCTTTTAACATAATGCTTAATGTGGCACAGAAACAGTTTAACTAGTTTGAGAACTAAGTAATATTAGATTGCACCCTTAGAATAAAGTTATAGTGGGCTACACAAAAAGTATACTATCCACATACTATTAGTACTATTATACGAGTATTGCTGGTGGTATACTTTTCAATGCGGCCCACTGTACCTAACCTACGTACACCGTGCCGTGTGGTTCCCGGCTGAGTAGAATAGGACCACTCCAAGTCTTCCAGTGTATGTCGTAGAAGGCGTCTTAGGAAACACAAGCTAAACAAAGGTTATGAACATCGAAGAGACGTGGGCAAAGTGGCGCGAGGTGACTGGTGTCATATGTGACCCGAAAATGCCGGTTAAACTAAAAGGACAGGTCTATAAATCCATCATTAGACCTGTCCTTCTATATGGGAGTGAAGCGTGGCCTGTGCTCGAGCGGCACAAGAGCGCGCTGCGTGTCACGGAGATGAATATGCTGCGCTGGATGTGCGGAGTCTCTCGAAGAGATCGAGTAAGGAACTCCCGCATTCGCGGCAGCTTTCATGTCCGTGACATAGCAGACAAGTTACAAGAGAGCCGCCTATGCTGGTACGGTCACGTTTTGCGAAAACCGGCAAATTACGTAGGGGACATATGTCTGGCCATGCCACCTCCCCCGGGCCCTGGCAGAAGGGGGAAACCCAAGAAATGTTGGCTTGATGTTGTTACGGATGATATGCGTGCCAATGGTCTCACAAGCAAGGATGCTAAAGACCGTGCGAAGTGGAGAAGCAAAAGCCGGAAAGCGGACCCCGGGCTCCGAAGCACCCCCGCTGAGGATGCAACTGGGACAACGCTCAGATGAGAGAGAGAGAGAACATCGAAGAGACCTCTCTTAACCCGCCAGCGTGGAGAGTGTATGCCAAATCCTCTGACTGCTCTGCCCAATACATGGCCCTGGTAGTCAGAGAAGGTCGTACTCATGCAGCGGGGTCTAAAAAAGACCTGATGATTATATAAAATATTTAAACATTTCATAACGTTAAGTACAAAATGTTAACAGACAGATGATTGATTAAATCAGGAAATTCAGAATTGTTGTTGCATTTAGAAATAATTAATTATTCGGAGATATTTGATTGCAAACGCTGTCTCATTCAAATTAATTATTTCATGGCGAACTTCGAGCAACACGACCTCCGTACCGGACGGAAGGCCGTGTTGCTCGAAGATGGCGAATGATATTTATTTCTATCTCGAGAAGTAGATAGAGTCTGCAGAATTCAAAATATGAAGTTCCTCATTTGTTCCATCATAAACTTAAAATAATAAGTTTAGTAGTTTAGGCGACAGCCTTCGTGGTACAGTGGTATACTTTACAAAAAAGAAGAAGAAGAACCAAATCATATTGTAATATATAAAAAATTAATATAAACTATTCATACTGTAGCATTTAACCTTAAAAACCAAAAGGATAAAAACGGGACCAAATTCACGAGACTTCACTATTCATCCGTTCGTCTGTCTGGCTGTCGTCCGTGTCACCAGGCTGAAATTTTTACCGGTGATGTATTCGTGTTGCTTTTAGAACAACAAATACTAAAAACAGAATTTAATAAACATTAAAAGGGGGCGTTCCCATACAAGAAACGTGATTTTTCTGTTTTTTGTTCGATATTAATAACGACAACAGGTAGACACTTCAACTATTAATTGAATATTTAGTAGTAAAGTCACTTCAAAAATAATAATTAAACCAAAATGAAATAAATATTAAAGAGGGTGCTCAATACCACAGTTTGCCGTTGTTTGTTCGTTAGTTTAATGTTGTATATAGCGAGTCCGACATATTATAGACTTTCCATTTTCCTTTGTCTAACCCACTGAGGATGCAACCTAGGAACAACCACCTTTCTTTTCTTTTTGCAAGGGCTACGTAGCTAGCTCCAAATGAGCTTTCGCTACTCCACCGATCTTTTTGAGGTGAGAGCAGAGTGCCCTCAACCTGTAAGGCAAACATCACCAAAGGGTCCCCAGGAGGGACGAACCCCGGCTTTGGGCGTTGCCTGTGTGCGCAAGGCTTGGAGAGATAGCAAAATCTCATATGCCTGATGGGCCGCGATTTGCATGCATGACCTGAAGGGCCGAACTGAGAAACAATGGCAGAGCCTTTAGAGAGCAGCAACTCTCATGTTTTGCCGTATGGGCCGAAAACCACCTTCCTCGGATCATCATCATCATCATCAACATCAGGTCTTTCTAGTCTCCACTGCAGGAGCACGACCCTCGCGGAGAATCAATAGTTCAGTCAATAAACTTCTGCAGAAGTCAAAGAACTCGTTTAGCATAGTTTGCTCGTCCCGTGGGAGCGTATTTACATTCCTGTTTCGTTACACTTGACGCGATCCTTCGGGAACTTATGGGAACTTGTGGGAACTTTCGCAAATTCGACCATCGCTCAGTAGTTTTCTCAAACTTTGCCATTTAAATAACTTTTCATCAAGTGGTACTAACTTGGTAAACATTTCAACAGAAGAAACAAGTATATCGCGTTGGGATCAACAAGTAACAGCTTTTAAAGAAAAACAACATTTTGTCTCATAACATCGGATACTACAATGTCGGTATAAATATCAGTGAAGTGCTATGCGCCGTTGACACATCATGCGCATCACTCTGCTAACGAATTAAGTTTTAATTCGCGATTCGCGTAGCATAAGCCTTAGCTCGTTGTCACTATGGGTTCTAAAAACTCGTGGTGAACGAACTGCCAGCGCTCCTGGACAAGCAGCTGGATTGCATGGACGAAGTGAGCGTGATCCAGATTTGCACTAGTAACTGAAACGAAGAGTTGGAGAGGTCTCTTTGATGTTTAAAGCTTTGTTTAGCTTGTGTTTCCTCGGTTGACTTCTACGACATTAACGGGGAGTGAGTGTCGCATGCATGACGCAACTTTCCTTGGGTTACTCCAGAAAACACAAACACAATATTATACCGCGACAATTTATAAATTATGGCGTTGGCTTTCAAAAATATTTATGTGATTTTTTTGCGGCCCTTTGCGTGCCCGCATTTATTCGGGGCACGTAGGGACCGAGTTTAAAATACACAGATAAAACGCGAAAACGACGATCTTTACCGAGGATTAACTTTAGATAATACGTTATTGCGGGCTTGTTTTATTAGGGACAATCTTGGGAGGAAAAACATATTTACTTGAAGCACTCTGATTACAAGTCAGAATTATATAGTCTTAAGCCAATATAAAATTGGTTAAAAAAATATTATTGACTCGAAAAGGTGAATTCAGTGCAAACTATAATACTTTCTTATGGATAGACAGAGTCTCATTAGACTTATCAGTAATCTTGCAATTGTAAATATCGTTAAACTTTATTTTATTCTTTTAACTTTGCGGCGGCGGAAACCAGAGGCTGTAGTTTACTTTTAAAAGATTCAAGGATTTTATTCGGAAAAAAGGCATTTTCAGGCACTTTCTCACGTCATTTCATAATTTAAATATTTTTTATTTACTTAGAAATATATTACAATTACTGTTCAAAAGCTAAAGACTACCTGCGTTTCGGAACCGACCACTGCAGAGAAGAAACGCTGAAAGAAACTCTTTTTTACAGTACTGGTCGTACATACTCGCCTGAAGGGCTTTGTATATTTTCCTTTTTATATACTGTCTCGATTTACTCTAATTTCTTTATCAACATAAAAATAATATGAGTATCTTAGTTTGGGTTTCTTGAAACACAAAAACTTTTGATTATTCCTTCAATGGTTGATCTAAAACTCTTTCGTCCACAGTGTTTTATAAACATCATAACTCATGCGCTGCATGTCAATAAATAAACACACAGCATGCTGTTTGAAACATCTGTGAACATCTGCAAAGTTGTATTATTTGAGCATCTTTCTGTCAACTTGTTCTAAGCAAACTACTTATGTCTCGTATCTTGATTGCTTTGGCAGAATGTGAAAGCTATCTGAGCGTTTAATCTAGAAATTTGAAAAACATATTTTTTTTCTTACGATTTTGTATTCTATTACACATAAATTTTTCGATTTAATTTAACATATTTGGGCATATCCTGTTTCAGTTCGATAACTAAATGTGTAATGCAGACGAGAATAAATAACACCGCCAAATGAAGGCGCGTCATCCCTCATGAATTGAATTCCAAATTATGAACATTACGGGGGAACACGTGGAGTTGAGAGCATAATTCATTCAATGCTGACGAGCTCCGTGGCGCAGCGGTCAATACGCCTGTGACGTGGATGGTCCCGGGTTCGATCCCCGGTCAAGTCAAGATGAAAAATGGTCTTTTTCAAATTGACCTGGGTCTTGGATGTTTATCTATAATGTATTTGTTATAAAATATAGTATCGAAGTAATCTTAGTTTAGGGCTAGCTGTGTGATTTGTCCATATATATTTATATATTTAATGCTAATCCTAAGTGTATCATAATGTCTTGAATTGATGCTGCCTGCTGGATAATGTGCCGCTACAGAAAAAGGGTTATGTCTTTAAACTATGCATCATTTCAGTGCGTAGATCACAAGATCTTGATCCATTATCTAAGTGTGTAAGACACACGGTGTCTTACATACTTAGACACTGTGTGTCCTTAGCATGAATGAATCTTGTGATCTTTGTAATGTCTTGAATTTTGATAACTTACTACTACTACACTGTGTGTTATTATGTCTAGAATTTTGATAACCTACTGCTACGGACATTGGAGGTATGTTTTCAAATTATGCAACATATCGGCGGAGCCACGTGGAGTTGAGAGTATTACTTATTCAATACTAAGACACTGTGTTATAAAGTCTAGAATTTTGATAACCTACTACTACAGAAAAGGAGTTATGTTTTCCAATTATGCAACATTTCGGCGGAGCCACGTGGAATTGAAAGTGTGAAAAATGAAATGAATTATTTTATTCAATGCCAAGACACTGTGTTATAATGTCTTGAATTTTGATAACCTGCCGCTACATAATAAGGGCTATGTCTTCAAATTATGCACCATTTTGGTGAAGTCTCGTGGATTATAATATTCATTTAATGCTAATATATTATGAGTTATAATTTTTAAATGTTTGATAACATGCTGATAAAGAAAATCTGTTTTTTTTACAAATTATGTCTCATATCAGTTAAGCCACGTGAATCACAAGATACGTTAAATGCTAAAACACTGTTTGTTATAATGTGTTGAAATTTGATAACCTGCTGCTACAGATAAAGGGGTATGTCTTCAAATTATGCATCATTTCGATGAAGTCACGTGGATCACAAGATTCATTTAATGTTGAGACAGTTTGGTACAATGTCTTGAATTTTGATAACCTGCTGCAATGTTATATTTTAAAATTATGCACCATTGTATGGCAGCCACGTGCAGTGAATTTCATTAATACAATGATAAGACAAAATTTGATACGATATCTTGAACTCTGATAATTTCCCAGGAAGTTTGTGGTTTCAAATTATGCATTGCTATAATTTGAATCAAAGTGGAGACAGCGTCTGCTGAGAAGGGTGTTTTGATTCTTGATTAATCTAGTGATATAGCAAGATTATGTTAAGAGAAATTTATTCGTTAAAGATAAATATTAATAAATATACAGGGACATATCACACAAATTGAGCTAGCCCCACAGTAAGTTGTGAACTTGTGTCGCAGGATACTAACTCAACGATACTATATTTTATAATATATACTTATAAAGATAAACATCCAAGACCCAGTTCAATATGAAAAAGATCTTTTCCGTCTTGACCTGACCGGGGATCGAACCCGGGACCTCTGTGTCGCAGGCTAGCGTGTTGACGGCTGCGCCACGGAGCCTGATAAAGATAGGGATAGGTTTATTTGTCAATATGAAGGTATATACAGCATTATGTTTTAAAGGTTAAAATGCGAGCTACATTTTGTACCATTTCTGGTGTACAAATATTTTGTCAGTTAGGCTTACTATTAAACATCATCATCATCATCAGGTCTTTATTAGTCTCCACTGCAGGAGCATGACCCTCTCTGTACTACCATCGCTATATATTAGCCAGTGCAGTCAGAAGATTTGGCCTACTCTCTCCACGCTGGCCAGACGGGTTGGAGAGGTCTGTTTGATGTTTATAAGCTTTGTTTAGCTTGTGTTTCCTTAGTCGCCTTATACGACATCCACGGGAAGACTTGGAGTGGTCCTATTCTACTCTGCTGGGAATCACACGGCTGAATACTGAATACTATTAAACATATATAAATTTAATTACAGCAAGAAGAGTGATGGATGTAAATGAAGCGGAAGAGTTTTGTAAGGATCATAGCAAATGGCGGTCCTTGTTCCTGCCTACCCCCATGGGAAAGAGGCGTGATAATATGTATGTAGGTATGTAAGAAGATTGCACTACATAAAATAAAAGAAAAATAAAAATATATCACTTCAAACTACTAATGCTACACTAATGCTATAATAACACTTTTCGAGCAACAAAACTTTTAGTTTGTTACTCAATTTCTTCGATAAAAACCGGCCAAGTGCGTGTCGGGCCACGCGCAGTGTAGGGTTCCGTAGTTGCGAATGACAACTTTGAGTTCACACTGTTTACACTCACACCTCACAGTCTAACGACCAAAAACATCTAACAATGAAGATTGTATGAAATTTTACATTTTCCAGTACATTTTATAAGTTGGTTGCCTATAACTTTTTAGTTTGCACTTAGTACCCAGCTCTGATAGTTTTCCTTTCAACTTCAGTATATATACTATTGCTGTAATTTTTTTCACGTATCCATATATAACCGTTTAGCAGATAGAGGGGGGGGACACGTACCTCTAACAAAATTTTGCACTTTAAAACCAAATATTTCGGAAACGGATCCCTAAATCGAAAAATGGTGTTCTCAACCTTACAATATTTTTCAAAGACCTATTTAACGATACCCCACACGATGGGTAAATAGAGAAAAAAAAATTACTCCTCCACTTTACTTGTATGGGAGCTACCCAAAAAAAACAGAATATGTTGCTCCTCTTATTTCTGTAACACCATTGTATCACCATATTCTAAGGAATAAATGAGTATCTATCTATCTATCTATCTATCTAAAAATATTTTTTCAAGGTTTTTTTCTACGACTTTTTTGCCATGATTAATATACACACTCATACCAAATTACAGCTTTCTAGTACTTATAGTCTCTGAGTAAAACCGCGGACGGACAGACAGACAGACAGACAGACAGACAGACAGACAGACAGACAGACAGACATGGCGAAACTATAAGGGTTCCTAGTTTACTACGGAACCCTAAAAAGCTTAAAAAGGTTGTTTCTTTGTTTTACAATCATTTCACCGGGGTCTGTTTGAATGCCAATGTACTCGTATAGGAAATTGCTTTTCTTTTTATGTATATCCGTGGAAAATTACTCGATTCTCTACAGAAATCTTATAAATTCTCGTAGGCACTTTGATCACATCATTGCGATTATATAACTATAAACTTTTAAGTCCCAAACGACCGCAGATGATCGAATTTAGGTGATTCGCTTAGGAAAAATCAAATTTATAGTTTTTCTGCTTTCTTCCCCACGTCTTGCCTTAGCCTTATGTATGACATTACTATTTTTTCCAAATTTATTTACTCTTTTTTTACCGACTTAACAAAAAGAAGATGGTTATTAATTCCTAAAGCTACAGGTTGCGAGTCTCAAACGATTCTCGTAAAATTTTATGACGGTTCGACAACTACCTATATTAATTTATGTCGATTCAGTTTTTTCAAAATGGTGGAATATCTTCAATAAGACCCGACGAGTGAAGCTCAGAGAGGTGTATATATTATACAAGTAAATTTACTTCCAGTCTAACATGGAAGCTGAATCGTAATATCTATGGTGGAATACATGCTATATTTAATGCATTATACGACCTACATACGAACCGTGACAATCAGATCACGACGTCGCGAAGAAACCGTATGGTAAGGATTAAGGGGCTGCGGCGTGTGGGGGATGGGAAATATTCATAAGCCTCTGAGTGACACCATCGATTATTGTAATGTGGCAATTCTGTGGTACAGGCGTAGGGAGAACTTTTATCACGGGTATTATTTTAAATGCTAGTTTTTCGTTAAAATTTCGCTTGTATAATCTGAAATAGTATATTTTTAAACTAGTTGAAAGCTTATGTAGTCTTTTATCTTTTATTTTAGTACAATTTTCCTGTAACATCTTTAGTTTTGTTGGTGCGGGCCCGGAAAGCAAAACTACCCCAAATTGTGCCAAATTTGGGAAAAAGTTGACATGGTTCGACAATATGACTCAATAACAATCACTCAAACATCAATTGTCGAGCTCCGTGGCGCAGTGGTTACCACGCCAGACTGCGACACGGGGGTCCCGGGTTCGATCCCCGGTCAGATCATGATGGAAAATGATCTTTTTCAGATTGACCTGGGTCTTGGATGTTTATCTTTATAAGTTTATATTATAAAATATAGTATCGTTGAGTTAGTATCCTGCGACACAAGTTCACAGCTTACTGTGGGGCTAGCTCAATTTGTGTGATATGTCCTTATTATATTTATAACAATAAGTCACAGAAAGTTGAAATTATACTCAAACGGTAGATGATTTAGTGTTGTTTATAAAGGTATACCACAAAGATACTCGAAACAAGTATCCTTAAGGTAGTTTTAAAAAAATCGTAAAAATTGAAAAATTTTCCATACTTTCGGCCCCCCAGGAGTAGCACAGGGTTAAGAAAGTTGCAAACTTGGGTGTAGCCTATTCTTAGTGGTCTCTACAATATATAAAAAAATCGCGGATACATGTATGACACTTTTTGTGACGATACTGACTGGCCTATGAGGTCTACAGTCAAAAAAGCATTTGTAGTAAAATAAACGAAATATAGTAAGTCGTAACCCTTTTCCGTTTGTCCAATTGAATGCGACTGTCCATAATTTTCATTTCCCTCGCCGGATGCCGCGTCGCAAAAAGGGCCATCAGCCGCTTCTTTTGATTTCCTCACAATTCGTCCTGTAGCTTCATTACCCTCCAATCTGGGCTCTGAATACCCGACAAGAAGCCGCCACAATAAGGAACAACCATATAAAAGGAAATATTTCTAATACATACCTACAATTTTCTTTATTTAATTTTTTTTTGGATAATATTGTCACATAAATACATACTGTCAGGCCTATCCTTGCGGGGTAGACAGAGCCCAGCTGGGATTGAATAACCAAAAAAATACGGTTAAATCGGTAAGCGGTATGACGTCATACCTTTATATTTCGATACCTTAGAATAATGGTACCTTTAAATTACCATACCACAAAGAAACGGTACCTGTACGATTTTGGTATTGTAATAGTGCGGTATCGTAATTTTTTTCGATATTGGAATTATGAAATAAAGGTTTTCATTGAATTTTACCGCCGGGGATTCGCCTCAAGGTTCTTCGTCACATAATTATTTCGGTACTGAAAATATTTCAGTTAAGGTACCAGTAATTATAAAGGTATCGATACCATTATTTATATTTAGCTGTATCACAACCGTATTTGTCAACCGATTTGGTTCTACCTTTAAATCTAAAGTGTGTCGTAATTTTATACCGGTACCATACCCTTATACCTTACCATTTTCAATCCCTGGAGCCCAGGTCTATAAGACCTAAAGCCACGTTTAGCATGGTGGTGGGGTGGTCGAAAACAGAATCAAAATAGTGTTGGGGTGCTGGCCGCATCGCCTATTGGCATGATTCCTTACATTTTCACCCATTTCATCGGTTAGAATATTCACATAAATGCCCTAAAAGGGATTGAAATGTTCTAAATTTAATGTGGCGTGTGCTATCTTTAAGAGGGTAAACTAACAGTGCGTTTTCCATACAAATGTATTTCTCTATTTTTTCTCGCTGAAAACTGCTTTTAGAGGCATAATTCTTTTTACATAAAATCTATTACTAAAATAGGTATGTCCCTATGTTTTATTTTTTTCTAAAAACCTGTTTAAAAGAAAAAAAAAATTGTACAAAAACAGTTTGTTTAAAAAAAATAAAAAATAGGAGCATTCCTATTTTAGTACTAGATTTTATGAAAAAAGAATTGTGGCTCTAGAATCAGTTTTCAGCGAGAAAATAGAGAAATACATTTGTATAGAAACCATATTGAAAAAATACTGCTAGTATACGCTCTTAAATTACGTCATCGTTTTTCAAGCATTGAAATAAAGGCATGACGGAGTCTAGAGTATATATAGGCAACGATCTAAACCTATGAGCTTTCGCTGAAAGCTCTTCACTAAACGGCGAATGTTTGTTCTGTCTATTAGAAGTCTAGCCTCCACTTGACTGTCCACTCTACCGACTACTCGACTCGCTCGCCTGCTTGGCTAACTGCTGAGCAAACATTTGAAGACTGTTCTGCAGATGGGGCTGGCGATAATGAGAACTAACTAGTTGCTAGTTAAAATAAAACTCAATTATTATTTGTGGAATCGATTTTACTCTCGATCCTGAACAAGCTAATATCAGGATTTGTACTTTTTAACACGTTTTAATTAGCTTCACTTGTATGTAAGAAAATCTTGGAAATATAATTTGACCCACTTCCCGGTTTTCGATTAGGATGAAATTTTGCACACGCTCTGAGTTCTGATGACAATACATGAATAGCGTGCTAAAAGCTTGTTTTTTTTAGTTTCTTAAACTAATTATAAATTATTCATTAACACGTTGTATATTTATTATGAGTTGCATTGATACATAACGCTTTGCGGGTTTGTTACAATCGGTCGCGTTTATTGAGAGCCGTTAACGTTTTTATGTTCATGAATTACGTTGTTTTGTGATAAACTGGATAATAATGTGTTTTACGTAAAAAGCTTTTATAGTCCGGAACAAATATGGCGAACAATTTCAGGAGTTTTGTGTGTTTACTACGTCAAAATATTGTATAATGGAAGTTGTGACGCACTTTTGGATGAATCCAATTTTTTTTTCAAGAATACAATAAAACTATATTGTTTTTCTCGCCTCTAGATACAAAGGAATAGAGGAAATTGTTTCCCTGTATCCATTGTCCATTATTCACGGGCCCGGCCGCGGCTCAATCATGCCTGTTCGGCCGCCATGAATAAGGAACGAGGTCGGTAATTGGAGCGAAGTATTTGTGTTAGTGGTCTATGTAACACCAATTACAAATTCATAAGTTACTAGCCGTTTTCCTTCGACTTTATTATCATCAGGTCTTACTGTCTCCACTGCAGGAGCGCGACCCTCTCCGACTACCAGAGCCAATTAGCATGAGCAGTCAGAGGAATTGGCCTGCACTCTCTACGCTGGCCAGACGAGTTGGAGAGGTCTCTTTGATGGTTAAGCTTTGTTTAGCTCGTGTTCCCTAAGTCGCATTTCACGACATCCACGGGAAGACTTCGAGTGGTCCTATTCTACTCTGCCGGGAACCACACGACACCTCCATATTATTACATCAGTTCTTATAATACTGCACCGCCATTGATATATAACTATAGAGAAGACACCGCGAAGCATTACGTTGTCCCGTTCAACTGTGGCCGTCGCGCTACAACTCACTCAGTCGGTTGTTAGCTCTTTCGCTTGTGGTACTTCCCACTCTCACGATTAACGAACAAAAACTTGTGTGTATTGAGTTATTACAGTAATAATTTATCGAACACTGCACAGTGCAAAGGAACAAATTTTCATCAGGAAATACATTTTTTTTTACAATAAAGTCAATATAATTACCTCCCGCCATTTTGAATTATGTTGACATGTTGCTATGGAAACGCGTGAGAGTAGCAAATATAGCGCTGAGGTATTGAGTTATATATGATTAGACGCTTCGTTATTGTTTTAGTTTAGAATGGAACAATGCCAATATAATAAGGTAGCCCCTCTAGTACTATACCTCAATGTGCACCGCTCTGTCAGTATAGTAAGTACAATAATATGAATCCTGTCAACCCGAAGTGTCATCGCAAAGAATAAATTGGTAGGTCTGTCTGCTACATTTCACGCTTAAACCACTGAACCGATTGTAATGAATTTTCTATGGGAATTGTTTGAAACCCTGAAAAGGATATTAAATAGTTTTTTTTAGTGTAAACCAAATCCTCTGACTGCTCTGGCTGATATACGTATGGCTCTGGTACTACAAGGAGTCGTGCTTCTGCAGTGGAGACTAAAATAGACCTGATGATGATGATAATTATAGTGCAGTGCAATATTGTAAGAACTGATAAATAATAATAAATAAATAACAAAAAAAAAACCGGCCAAGTGCGTGTCGGGCCACGCGCAGTATAGGGTTCCGTAGTTGCGAATGAAAACTTTGAGTACACACTGTTTACACTCGCACCTCACAGTTTAACGACCAAAAACATCTAACAATAAAGATTGTATGAAATTTTACATTTTCCAGTACATTTTATAAGTTGGTTGCCTATAACTTTTTAGTTTGTACTTAGTACCCAGCTCTGATAGTTTTCCTTTCAACTTCAGTATATATACTACTGCTGTATTTTTTTTCACGTATCTATATATAACCGTTTAGGAGATAGAGGGGGGGGACACGTACCTCTAACAAAAATTTGCACTTTAAAACCAAATATTTCGGAAACGGATCCCTAAATCGAAAAATGGTGTTCTCAACCTCACAATATTTTTTAAAGACCTTTTTAACGATACCCCACACGATGGGTAAGTAGAGAAAAAAAAATTACTCCCCCATTTTACTTGTATGGGAGCTACCCAAAAAAAATTTTTTTTTCAAGATTTTTTTCTACGACTTTTTTGCCATGATTAATATACATACCCATACCAAATTACAGCTTTCTAGTACTTTTAGTCTCTGAATAAAACCGCGGACGGACAGACAGACAGACAGACAGACAGACAGACAGACAGACATGGCGAAACTATAAGGGTTCCTAGTTTACTACGGAACCCTAAAAATAAGTTTATTTCAAAAAGAATTTTACACTTTACACTTCGTGAACATGTAAACAGTTACATATTTGTATTGATACAATTTTTTTCACACTAACACAATCAACAACATATTGATTTTGAGTACTAGAGATTCACAACTACATAACAATTTTATCATAGGTATCTAGATTGAGTTTACAAGAGTGTACATGTTAGTGTAATTTACATAATGTAATGTGTTATGAAATGCAATAACGAATTGAATTTATCAAAGGTACTTTCAACTTAATCGGTGATTAAATACGTAGTCGGAACCAGATTACAGTCGTTTCAATATTAATTTGTAAAGTTCGTTATCTCGAAGGGCCGGCCATCAATTGCGCGTTAACAAGAGTATTGGAAGTCGTTTATACGATTGTGGGCGCAGAAAAGCTGAGTAACATTTCCTCAAACTCTGCCCTTTAATAATCCCCCAAATTATATTTTATATCTAGATATTATATAATAGGCAAATAGAGTCTATTTGCCTATTATACCTAAAAGTGTAGAAAAAAATTGTGTTACCCATCCCAATTTCCCTACTTATCCCAACTAATATTATAAATGCGAAAGTGAATTTGTTTGTTGCACTTTCACGTTCTACCTACTGAACCAATCATCATGAAATTTGGCATAAACATAGGTTAGGATGCTGAAAAGGGCTATATCACGCGGGTGGAGCTGCGGGTAACAGCTAGATTATAATGCAAACAACTACCGATTTGATGACATAAGTGGACATGACGCTTAAGCTAACACAAAGCTGTCACACACACTCGGGACCCCCGTGTTAATCACTGTGCCACGGAGGCTGTCAAATAGGCCTTCTGTGGTCATCATCAACATTTCGTGTAGGTGACACGGTCAGTCGACCATGCACACCCTGGTATCAGAGTTCTTCGGAGCCACTTCTACCAGATAGCAGCCGGGACCAACGGTTAAACGTGCCTTACGAAGCGCGGAATCATCTTTCTTCTGTAGTTAAACAATGCCTTATAGTGACTTGGTACCATAATAATGCAGGGAGGAGAGCTCTAAGGCCGCTGGTCGGAACTGTTCCAAAGTTAATCATAGTTGCGACAACCTGTCACGGACTTTGTCTGCGATTAATTTCCCCTGACGAAGATTGATTGCTAATTAAACACTTGTTTGGGGTGTAAGTTGCAGTGTTCTTTGTTCTTCCCGTGTGTAAGTGGCCAACACCAGTTTTCTAGCTAACTAAAGGCTTCTAATATAGCTCAATGACTGTCATCACCTTACTAAAGCGACTCACCGAAATCCATAAGAACCCTGCGTGGTTTTCGTGGTTCGGTATCAATAAATGTACAACTGTTTTTTTTTTAATTTTGAATAATTTTTGATTTAAAAACAAATGGTGACTGTCGGGGTCAATAGCTAAACGTGCCTGCCGAAGCACGGTGGAGCTCAAGATAAGTATTTAAAAATGCGGAATTTGAATATGACATGTACTATTTAAACATATAAGTTTGTCTATCATTTGCTTTTGCGGGGGGCTTGCGCCCCCACCGTCAGCCCCATGAGCTTTGAATATAAGTTATATCATCATCATCAGGTCTTTTTAGTCTCCACTGCAGGAGCATGACCCTCTCTGTACTACATAAGACACATATATAGCCATAGCAGACAGTATAGTCATAAGTTATATATTATGACACATAAATACATGCCATCCAATTCAATTCAATTCAATTCAATTCAATTCAATTCAATCGTTTATTGCTTCCTTAATGTAAATATACAGGTCTTATCTTACACAATATGTACAGAGTAGCAATTAAGGGCCCTGTCGGGCGTTGCAACGAGAGAAGGGCTGCATAGATTTGTTTCATGTCAAAAATTTAATGATTAAAATTATGGTATAAAATTGTTATTTATTAATCGTAGAATTAGCCTTCACGGAGTAAATTTGTCTTCTAAAAATTCATGGATTGAATAGTAGCATTTAGTAGTCAATAGTTGTTTTAATTGTCGCAAAAATATTTTTCTGTTCTCTATATCTTTGATGGTGTCCGGGAGTTTGTTGTAGAGCTTTGCACACATCACCAAGGGACTAGACGAGTGTAGGTGGAGACGTGAAAGAGGTAGCTGTAGTTTATTCCATATGCCGTCTTATTATAAACGAGAACTTACTTCAGTACCTAGTTTAAACCATTACCCGACCTAAATAAGTGACCAAAAATTTGACGAGCTCCATGGCGCAGCGGTCAACATGCCTGCCTGCGACACGGATGATTGATCCCCGGTCAGGTCAAGATGGAAAATGATCTTTTTCAGATTGACCTGGGTCTTGGATGTTTATCTATATATAATATATGTATCTATTATAAAATATAGTACTGTTGAGTTAGTATCCTATAACACAAGTCTGGAACTTATTTTGGGTCTAGATCAATCTGTGTGATTTGTCCGAATATATTTATTTATTTATTATTAATAATTTAAAACCTATAACTTTGACGTTTTTACAACTGCTATTGTCTATTCCTTTTATATGAGTAATGGTTTAAACCAGGTACTAAAGTCAGTCCTCGTTTTATAATAAGACGGATGAACTTTAAAAGCAATTCATTCTTTTTTCGTAAGTCAAGTAAAAGATGAAGACTGTCACACGATGACAGTCATTGCTCTGACGAATGGAACTGATATGCCTAAAGGCAGCTCGATAAATGTGACACAAAGGCAAGAAGAATAACTCAAGCAAGAATAAATGTTATATGAGCCGCGCGTAATGAATATAGAAGAGCGTACATTATCACTCATGAACATTAAATAGATGGTAGACATTTATTACGGTTACGTTGCTCGGTGAATAAGTTTCATACCGATTTCAGTCAAAAGGAAAGCTTTGAAAATGGTAAAATATTTCTGTCAAACACGGAAAACAACATTTCAAACTTGTTTTTTTTTAAATCATCG
The DNA here is from genome assembly GCA_963082605.1 of Rhodophaea formosa. Classification (NCBI taxonomy): domain Eukaryota; kingdom Metazoa; phylum Arthropoda; class Insecta; order Lepidoptera; family Pyralidae; genus Rhodophaea; species Rhodophaea formosa. Next base: position 745,083 of record OY720221.1, read on the forward strand.
ATGAAGTAAAACGAACCAACTGGCTCAGTGCTCAGTGTCATGTTGAGCAACCCCGGGCGCGGTCCCCACTAGGATCGGTGACCGCAAGTAGCATAAAATTATCTCGAACTTCTCGTTCAGCTAGATGCTATAAAATCACATTTACATGTATTAAAAATAAAGAAATTATGTAAAAAATTAAATAAAGAATCGGTTATGTGCAAGTCGGACTCACCCACGAGGGGTTCCGTGCCGTATCCTATACAACATAAGACTATTAAGCAAAAAAGGCAAAAAAAAAAAAGATTTTAATAATTGTTGTGTGGTATGTCCCTATATATTTATTTATTTGTTATAGTGGCAATAGAAATACATCATCTATGATAATTTCAACTTCTTCTTTTCGAGTCATTTATATTTATCATTTATTTATTATTTATTTAGTCATTTTTTTGTCTTTTTTCATATTTCAACTGTCTAGCTATCACGGTTTATGAGATAGCTTGGTGACAGACTATATTATGTACCTATATATATATACCTGCGCCAACTGTTATTTTATTCTTCGCTCTATTTCCGTAAATAAGGTTGCCTGTAAGAAATTGAGTAAGCGATAAGGCCGCCTCTTGTGCGATTTTTGCTTTGTGTCTTCTTCTTCCTTTACCTTATCCCACTTTTTTATGTGGGGTCGGCACAGTATGTCAGTTCTTTCCACCTTGATCTGTCATCCACCATAGCCTTTGTCACTCCCTTCCTGTTCATACTCTCTTTGACACAATCGATCCATCGTTTTTTGTAACCCTCTCCGATTTCCCTAGCCTTTGTCCCCTTCCACCTTGTTTCCTGCAAACAAGGCACATTTATTCTCCTTCTTTTCAATACATCCGCCAACTCCCTCCCCCTACCTGTCATTGTCCCAACATTCCAACTTCCTAATCTCAGCCGCACTTCCTGGACTTGCTTCTTACGTTGCACCCGTCCTTGATGCAACAACCCTGGTATACTTCCCACAGGCACCGGGTGCTGCGCCTGCGCGTCGCCTCGGGGGAACGCCCTAGTCCGATCGCTATCCGAGTAAGAACTTTCCATACTGAGAAAATGTTTTGGCATATTTTTACAACTGGCCGCCTGCCTAACGTCAACCCTCCTTGGGAATGCTTTTGTGTTTGTTGCGATATTTTATGACTGGCCGCCGACTGACGTCAACCCTCGTTGGGAATGCAATTGTTGCACTGGATGTAAGTACTCTTACGACATCCATGGGATGTGATGGAGTACCACGTGTAAGTACTTTTATTCTGTATTTTTAATTAATGGTGCAATACGAAAATTGTATTGTATTGTATTTGCCGAAGTGTATGTGACAGACGGACAGATAGACATGAAAGTCTCGTTTTACACATTGGGTACGGAACTCTAAAAAACTCGACGCCCCTACCCAAAAAGCCAGCGTCACGAGGTATGATAAGGGATATTTAACGATACGCTATAAATCAAAATTTGTTCATAGGGTTTTTAAGGCTGTGGTGGCATAAAAATTCTGCATACGTGAAGCCTGAAAAGAGTAAAATACTCCTATTTAGACAGTCACGTAAGAATTTAGATTTGCCATTGCTCCTATAAACACAGGTGTGGGAAAATTAAAAGGTTTTAGAATTGACATCGTTGTGGAATTGGAAGGTTTTTTACGCTGGTGTACCACTGGGATTTTTGTTTTAGGTCTAAAGAATGACCTGATGCGCCTATCTTCTTCTTGCATCTTCTTATATCTTACGAGCTTGGACGAGCTCCGTGGCGCAGCGGTCAACACGCCTGCCTGCGACACGGATGGTCCCGGGTTCGATCCCCGGTCAGGTCAAGATGGTTTTTTTTTTCAGATTGACCTGGGTCTTGGATGTTTATTTATATAAGTATCTATTATAAAATATAGTATCGTTGAGTTAGTATCCCATAACACAAGTCTCGAACTTACTTTGGGGCTAACTCAATGTGTGATGTGTAAAAAAATATATATTATTATCTTATAAATAAATAAAAGGCAAACCTGAGTAACTCATCTAATAAATAAATGAGTAAACAAGTGCTTTAGACTCTTTCAGAATGCAACCCCTAAAAGGTGGAAAAGGGACAGGTGACGGATTCCGAAAATCAACATGGGTATTGTTTTTATGGTTTATCAGATCGCTGATTGCGGAAACAACTATTTCATTAAAAATGCACAAAAACAAAACGAAAGAGACAAGAAGATCTATTATATCAAAATTTTTTACAAAATTACATCAGAACAAAAAAAAAAAATATTTACAAATTAAATAGCCGAACTCCACCCGGACGGAGTCGCGGGCAAAAACAAGTCTTTATACAAATGGTGAAAGGGAATTACGTCAATATTTGGTACTTTCGGCATAATTAATCAAGCATTAAATCAATTTATCTCATCATAATCTATGTACGTTCTAATTCAGCTTGGTTAATTATGGTTTGAAAATTATAAGCCCCTCAAGAGCTTTTCATCAATATTTGAGCACGATTACATAAATACCATTAAAACGTGTTTATATTAATCGTACATCCCTATATTTTTGCATGCGTACATACTACATAGTTTGAAACGCATTTAAGTTTTATATTATATTTTTCAATACATTTGCTAATAATACGGTTCTTATGACATCGAAATCTGTATCGTCATGATGTATTTACGGCACTAGTTCTTTTTACTTTACACCAATCACAACCGCTCAATAGCCCAATGCCACAGATGCCAAATTTAAACTTCTTCATAGAATCCGAGCAAAGTTTCAAGTTCAGCATGAAAACTTTTGTCTGATTAAATAGATGTGATTTTTTAACCGACTTCGAAAAGGACAACCCTGAGTACCTGTTTATTATAAATATATTTTTACAAACTGCTTTAGTTCCTAACTTTTATAAATTCCTTTGTTGCTAAATTGCTATCTTGTTTTCGTTTATGGTAATCGCAAATGTATTGAAAAACGTCGTATGATACTCGTACGGTAAGCTGTCTATTATATTCGTCGGTATATTATACGCACTCGGCTTCGCCTCGTGTCTATAAACACCTCGACTATAAAATTCAGCTTACCCTACTTGTATCATAATGTACTATTTCGCAACTATATGGATTAGTCTGTAAAAAAACCTTATTTCCTCAAGGATAGATAGCATGTTGGATAATGCTTCAGATTTAGGTATAATTGTCGATATGCACTTTGGTTTGACTCAAAGTGCATGTAAATTTGACTTTCGCAAAAAAAAAAAACGCCTGAATCAATCCCAACTTCCCAACTATCCCAATCCTAACTTCCTAACTATCCTAACTATAATATTATAAATGCGAAAGTGAGTTTGTTTGTTTGTTACGCTTTCACGCCGTATCTACTGAACCGATCATCATCAAATTTCGCATACATATAGGTTAGAGTACTGGGAAGGACACAGGCTATATATCACGCGGGCGAAGCCACGGGCTACATATAATCATTATCAGGTTTTATTAGTCTCCACTGTAGGAGCACGACCCTCTCTGTACTATACAATATCTAACAAGTTCTATACAATGCCTAAACAAGAGGTGGAAGCTAAATATTCCGCTATAATTTACTATACTTATAAATGATACTAACGTTCTCTATTCATTAGGAGCCTCATGAAATATTTATTTGAGAATTGCTGCCTACTCGGCGTGTGTCGGCGTAAAGAATTCTTTTAGAAGTCGGCGAGAAATGGCGTACCGTACATATATGTATATTTAAGCCAGTTTCTGGGATACACATTATATTTTTATCTGCTGATCTGATCTGTCCGGTCGATTTCGGCCATGGCGACCTCTTCGACTCTTAGTCGGTGTTTTGGCGATCGTGCGCTATTTAGTATACTGATTTTTATCTGCAATACGTTAATAAAACCCTGCTTCTTCTTCTTCTGTTTTATAAAATGGCTTCCACCGAGATTTCAGTGATTCTGCCAATGTCCAGTAAATTGAGATCCTACTAAGTATCGGTGTTGTACGGTAAAGTTGTAACAAGAAGCATCAAAGATGGCGTATGTTCTTTGATGCTTCGTGGTCGGGAGCTTATGGCGACAAGTCTATACGAGTCCATTTAACAGCCCACTTTAACTATTTCACAAATTGTTCCATGAGCCGGAATTTATAACACCTAACTACACCAATTACCAAAATCAATTTGCAAAATCGTCAAAGGCAGACCCAAACTGCACCCCTTGACTTCCCACCACAAACGTCTAATCCTTCAAAAGGCGACTTAGTGCGTCAATACGTACTTACAACTTTTTCTAAGGATTTTAGGAGAAATGCTGGAAATTTAGCAGTATTTATAAACTGCTTAATGTAACTATGTCATTCATAAAAACACTATGACTACAGACAAAGTAATTTTTCTGGCGAAGTATGACAATGTTTTTTGGTCTTAGTACAGGTAATTGATACTTTACATGGATTCCGAAAATAATTGTGCACAAATATAAAAAGTTGAATATAATTCTTGTTTTATAAAATCTTGATAAATTGTAAAATAATGCTATGATTCCAATAAGGACAGTGTAAACATACAGTGAAATATGGCTGTAAAATTATAGCGCCATGTGAGGTTTGGGTGTTTTATGCTAGTCTTACTTGATTTTACTGCTAGGTTCTAAATCAAACGTAATAAGTATGATTCCTTATTCAGTTTTTTCTTTATATCATTAAAACTAACATGAGATAAAGACATTCACACAGACATATATATATATATCAACGGGTCACTCACGTGCTATTTGTCGGGATTGCCGACTATAGTTTCGGACTCGTCAGGAGCCCATTTTCAAGGCGAGTGCGGGACGCGCGGCGGTGGATCCCGAACTAACCGCTCGCGACGCCCGCGCTTTTTCTTTGTTCACTAATATTAAATATTAATTATAAATTCATTTTCAATAGATTTTGTAGACTTGACGAATCAGAACTAAAAATAGTCTTGACGAATCAAAACATACTAACGTTTGACGAAACTACCAATAAACTTGACAAATTAGAACTTTTCGTAGACTTGACCAATCAGAACCTTTAAGTTGTTTGGCGAAACAAAACCTAATTAACATTTGACGAACTTATACTAAAATGGGTGATGAAAATTCGCTTGACGAATCAAATCAATTTTCAAGGTTGACCAATCATACCCCAAATCGATAAACCTGTACGTGCCATTTCTCTTCTCCACTCTTCTCGCATTTACGTCGATCCCATGGGAACAGTTCTCTCTTCTGGGATTAAAGGTAGCTGTAGTCATTATAATAACAGTTGAATTTAATATTGACCTTTTTCGTAACTCAAAGCCAATTCATGAATATTTCATAATTATCAATTTAGTATGTAAGGGGCAAAAACGTCACAAACAAATAACTAAACAAACGAAGCCACTTTTATTATTAGATTAAATTACGATAGTTAGGAATAGATAAGAATATATTAGTAAAAAAATTATGTGGAAAATCAAGATTATAGCAAATGAGTATCAAGCTTATTTGATTCGCACCTATTCACGGTCCTTGCGCCTATTTAAATCGCCTACGCAAATATTTTAACGCCAACTGCTTTATAACAGTAATTAGGTGAATACTATAATAAGAGCCTTAGCTATTATAAAGCTTTTGTGAGCACCTATTAAACCTTAATAAAATGCTACGAGTAAAGTGCCTTATCCTGTTGATAAGGTTGAAGATATTTTTATAGATATTTTTTGCATTCACAATGCTATTCACTCGTACAAAGAGTAAAGACTGTTGGTACAAGTCCTGCCCGCGTGGAAATTTTTAACCATATCTTATTTCTTAATTTAATAATTGAAGGTTTAAGTTGTTTTATGAGGCACTTTCTATCATACTTGGCCTTTAGAATTGGCGTACAGTTAGACTCAAAATGTAAAAAAAACATACAAACATATTATCCCTTATGGGGTAGCCGTGTGGTTCCCGGGAGAGTAGAATAGGCCCAATCCCAAGTCTTCCCGCGAATGTCGTAGAAGGCGAATTAGGAAACACAAGCTAAACAAAGCTTATAAACATCAAAGAGACCTCTCCAACCCGTCTGGCCAGCGTGGAAAGTGTAGGCCAAATCCTCTGACTGCTCTGGCAAATATATGGCTCTGGTAGTACAGAGAGGGTCGTGCTCCTGCAGTGGAGACTAAAAAGACCTGATGATGATGATGGGGTAAACAGAGCCAAAAGTCATAAAACCCAAAAGCCACGTTTAGCGTGTTAGTGGGCGTCTATTTGGCGGCACCAAAATAGTGATAGTTGCGAGCCACATCACCTGTTGACTTAATTCTTTAGATCCTCACTCAATCCCCTGACGCGCCTACGGTCCGCGCGGGAAGTTAAGCAGCTGGTATTTCTACGTTTTTCTATTTCTTCCAAGCCAGCATGGAAGAGAAAAATGTAATTATTTAGGTATTTATTATTGACATTTCTATGAGATTCTTAAATGCAATTTGGGAATTAACGCGAAACATACCATTTTTCTCCAGACGTTTCGGTCGGGTCACACCGACGGTATGTTTCGCGTTAATTGCCGACATGCAACGCGAAAGTTTCAAAGTAATTATTTCTTTGAGATTAATATTTAAGTATTGTTGATACTGCAGGAAAAGACGGAAAGGAGGTCACGCATAGTTCTTATCAAAACATCGCTTGTCAAAGAAACTGGAACACAAAAATATTGATTTGGTAAGCTGAACATCCGTCACCATTGTGAGACAGATATTTCGCTACGGGGTTGGGGTACGACAGATTAATTGAAATAACCGAGATCTAAAAATAAACAATGTTTTTAGTACTGACCTAGATTATTTGAATTCATGTTCTCAACAGGAGAATGAAAAACTTTGGCTCTATAAACAAGGCTAAGGAAGAACATGAAAAGGAGTATAGCTAATTTTAAACGAAAATTGACTCACCAAACAACATCTTTGAAAACGTAGACTTTAATCGCCATCTCGAGGAGCCACAAGAATAGTGGGTTATCACACTTAGGCATTGTAAGCAACCCCGCGCGCAGTCTACACTTAGATCGGTGATCGCAAGTGGCATCAAAAATTTTCGAGCTCTTCCGTGCTTAGGAAGGTACGTTTGGTTATCATTGATTGTAGTCCCTATGTCAGATCCATTATGACAGCTTAAAATATGTTACGCTTGTGCTGGCCACTTACACTTACGAAAAAAAAACAAACAACGTCCATCTTGCTCACTATTGGCTGTGATATTACCAGCCGCTATTTACTAACTCAGTGTACAACGATTTGATTGTCACTTTAGCATCTATTACGGTTTTCATATCTTAAATAAAAATAGTCATTCATACCGAAGCCGTAATGAATATTGAAGTTACCATGAAAATGATGTACACCGTAGCTGTCAAAAGTTAGCAAATAGGCCTGCAGGTCTTTATACCCCGTAAGGGATAAAAGGGCAGTTTCAAATCGAAGCCAAACACAAATTAAGATCTACGACTTGGAAATTGTTTGAAGGCAAAGTTTGCAAAAGTTTCTTGCTATTCCCAAACAATGAAACTCAGAGCTGACGTAAGCTTAACTTAAATGTACGGAAAATATATTAAAGCTTTTTTCAGTCAATGAGAAAGACCCATTAAACAGATGAATAAAGTAGCAGCAAAAACACCACATAGACAATTGTTTGAAGGCAAAGTTTGCTAAAGTTTCTTTAACGAAGAGCTTTTTTTGCAAGGACTATTTTGTTACCTCCAAGCTTTGATTATGCTCCAAGTGAGCTTTCGCTACGCCACAAGTGTATCCTTAGCTTACATATAATGAAAAATATAAAAACTTATTTTCAGATAAAGCTTATCAGTCAACGGGAAAATAGCATTAAGCAGTCAAACCGCGATTGAAATAAGTTTCAAAAACTCACAGCCACAGTTTTGCAAGATTTAACGCATATTTCCCATTTTACCAATGCCCATGTGAGAACTCTAACTTAACGTGACGTAACTGGCTATATCGGCTAAGGAATTAAAACAAAATTGAATTTTTCAGTTTTTAAATTTGGAATCCTGGAACGCGATGGCTTGTTTGACTTGTATAGGATTGCGATCAGTGCGCCTCGGGACTTTGAGCCGTACGCACGGTTGCGTCGCCGCCTCGCCGGTTGTTTACTTCCGAGCAACACGTGTTTTCGACTCGAGTGAAAACAGATGTGATTTTTTTTAATGTGTTCATTTCTTTTGTGGTAAAAGTGAAGTGAAATGGGGATTCTGAGTGGAGTGAGTGGCAGTTTTGCCTTCAAGGCGGCTGAACTATCAGTAGTTCTAATTCTGGGAGTGATGAGCAGGGTATGGGGTTTCGTGGAGCCTGAGGAGTTCATTAGTGACCTAGACAAGCCGGGTAAGTATTTAAATATAAACTTATTGTTTTTAATGTGTAAATAGCTTGGATTCAAAATCGTGCGCCCCGATTTTTCGATAAAACACTGTTGTAATAGGTAGGCGTTCCCTGATCTTGAGAAAAACCTTGTTATAATAGTTATAACAAGGTTTTTCTTCTTTTTCGAGAAATAATAAAAAAATATTTATACAGCGTGTAAAATAAAAAAAATAAAAATAAAAAATAACTCTCAACATTTTTTTAAATGAGTGACATACATACATAATATCACGTCTTTATCCCTTGCGGGGTAGACAGAGCCTAAGGTCATAAAACCTACAGGCCACGTTTAGCATCGAAGTGGGCGTAAAGGTGGAAAGCGGAATCAAAATAGTGATGGGTTGCTAGCCGCATCGCCTATCAATGTGATTCCTTAGATTTTTGCTCAATCTCTTGACGGGCTTTTACGGTCTGCGCGGGAAGAAAAGCAGCCGGTATATTCTATGTTTTTTTCTTTCTCCCAAACCAGCATGGAAAAAAATTCAATAAATAAGTGACTCAGACCAGCAATATTCACAACTTTTCCTATTATATCCGTGGCGCAGCGGTCATCACGCCTGCCTGCAACACGGATGGTCCCGGGTTCGATCCCCGGTCAGGTCAAGATGGAAAATGATCTTTTTCAGATTGACCTGGGTCTTGGATGTTTATCTATATATGTATTTGTTATAAAAATATAGTATCGTTGAGTTAGTATTCCATAACACAAGTCTTTCATTAGAACTTACTTTGGGGCTAGCTCAATCTGTGTGATTTGTCCGTATATATTTATTTATTTATTTACTTTCCCGAACTAATTGCTGAACACTTTTGAATCATCATCATCAGCAACTAGAGTATAGGCCAAATCCTCTGATGCTCAGGCAAATGTATGGCTCTCAAAGACTCAAGTCTTTGTTAGTCTCCACTGTAGGAGCACGACCCTCTCTGTACTACCAGAGCCATACATTTGCCAGAGTAGTCAGAGGATTTGGCCTATACTCTCCTCGCTGGTCAAACGGGTTGGAGAGGTTTCTTTTATGTTTATCAGCTTTATTTAGCTTGTGTTTCCTGAGTCGCCTTCTACGACATCCACTTTTGAATCATAATGTCGATTTTTTTTTATCTGTTCCTTGCCTTGATCCAATAGGAAAAGTTGTTTACATTGTCGGTCTGAGTCACCCCTCTAAGAGGAGCCCGATGGTCCAGTGGGTCTGAGCTCTATGAGCGCTTACGTATGTTAAGCAAACCCTGGTGCAGTCCCTAATTGGATGGGTGACCGCAAGTGGCATAAAAATATCTCGAGCTCCTCCGTGCTTCGGAAGGCACGTGAAGCCGTTGGTCCCGGCTTTCATCGTTGATGGCAGTCGTTAAGCTATGTAAGATGCCTTAAGGCAGCTTGAAAATCTAACACCAGTGTTGGCCACTTACACATACGAAAAACAAAATAAACACTCGTCTAAGGGTATGTAGAGTGACAATTTACATGTTTTATTATAAAAAAAAAAAAATGAGTTTACTTCAGTTTACATTATAATTATTGTTTAGCTATGTTGAAAAATATTTTATTTACCTTTTTAGGGTTAGATAGATAGATAGATAATAACTTTATTGAAACCGGAATGACACACATACAAACAATAAAAACAAAGATAAAAATACACATAAGAAAAGAAAAATTGACAGTTCAGTCTTGTTTAGCATGTGTGCCGCAACGATACCAAAAGGTTGTAGCTCAGCGATACGTTTGCTCGCAGAACAAACCACTGATTTTCAGCTACCACCAGCTGAGATTCACGGGGACACGAGCAACTATACCGTCCGTGTGGCATTACATAAATAAAGGGTTCCGTACCAAAAGGGTAAAGATGGGACCCTATTCACGAGACTTCGATGTCCGTTTGTCTGTCTGTCTGTTACCAGGCTGTATCTCATAAACTGTGATAGCTACCCAGTTTAGTTTTTCACAGATGATGTATTTCTGTTGCCGCTTTAACAACAAATACTAAAAATAGAATAGAATATTTAAGGGGAGCTACCATTCAATAAACCCGATCTGAACCTGTAGCCGTAATTATCTCAATATTAATTACGGCTACAGGTAGACTCATGAAATATTCTTACAAAATTTAGTTGTAAATTAAATCAAAATAAAATAAATATTTAAGGGGGCTTTACAACAACCATGATTTTTTGTTGTTTTTTGCTTCATGGTCTGATGTTGTGTAGATGTACGGAACCCTTCTTGCGCAAGTCCGACTCGCATTTGGCCTATTTTTTTATTCTTTGTGTGATTCTAAAATGTTTTTGGTTGTAGGTAACAAAACGTTTGAAAAGTTTCTAGGACAATATTCAATAAGATATTTTTCTTTTAAAATACCGAAAAATATAATTAAATAGATGTGTTACGACCGGTTTACAAGCTTTTATTTTACTTACAATATACCCATGTACATAAATGTATTTGTTTGTTTCAATCGAATCTTGCAACTCAATTTAAAGCACTTATCCTAAACAAAGAAATAATTAACATTTAATTTCTAAATAAAACTAACTAAAAATAAAATTAAAAGCCTAAAAATACAAATCATACAGTCTCTCCAGCTCACCCCTGGGCATCGTGCCCAAAAGGCCGGCAGCATTGGCAAATTGAATGGCAATGCTTATACGCTGAGCAAGATAGCTTCAAGCCCTTTGGTCACGGATTACCTCAGTAAGCTTTTTAGCCAAGAAACTAAAAAGCTTATGGACTGATGGACCCCACGGACCCAATGTTTGTACCCCTAAATGCTCCGATACCTTTGCCCGATTTGCGCTTTTTAAGGGTTTCTGTTTCTGTCGCAGCTGTGCTCGCCTTTGACTTGGATTCCATCAAAATAGTGATAGGTTTCATAGTGTTTGTAATGTTCTCTCTATATTAAAGCTACTTCAGTACTTAAAGCTTCAGTAGTTTAAGCTTGAATTTTATACTATCTATATACAGTTTTCAAAATAGTGATAGATTTCATAGTGTTTATAATAATTATGTTCTCTCTATATTAAAGCTAATCCAGTACTTAAAGCTTCAATAGTTTAAGCTTCAATTTTATACTATCTATACATAAACAGTTTTCAAAATAGTGACAAATTTCATAGTGTTTATAATATGTTCTAACTAATTTAGTACTTAAAACTTCAGTAGTTTAAGCTTAAAATTTATACTATCTATATAGTTTTTGAAGGAAAATAACAAAGAAAATCACTGTCACGTAGTTTGTTGTAAAAAATACGCTCTGGAATCTGTAGGGTTTCCCTTCATAAAAAAGATAAGGGAAAGCCTACAAAGCCCTACAAGCCATACATTATTCAGTAATTACATGCGGTATACTGAACAAACAAATATATTTGTTCGAGTGGGACAGAGACAGACAGATGTACATCTCTGTCCCACTTAAACAAATATAATATGGTGAAGATGTAGGACATAACCTTTCAGCTCAATATGTTTGGCAGTGGTTTGGCACGACTGCGGTACTGTTATTGTTGTCTACCATGTAGCTATTTACATGTTAAGCAGCCCCAGCCGCAGTCCCAACTTGGATAGGTGACAGCAAGTAGTAGGAAAATATTTCGAATTCCTGTTGCCGTTGCAAGCGGTTGGTCCCTGTCTGTCATCATTGATGACAGTAGAAGCCTGTCATTATTGACACATCTTGAAAAACCGGGAGTTTGTGGTGGGAAGTCAAGTGGTGCAGTTGGAGTCTACCTTGGACGATTTTGCAAATTGATTTTGGTGGACTTTATAATATGAAATTGGTGTAGTTTGGTGTTATAAATGCTCGTGCTCATGGAACAATTTGTGAAATAGTTAAAGTGGACTGTTATATGGACTCGTATAGACTTGTCGCCATAAGCTCCCGACCACGAGGCATCAAAGAACATACGCCATCTTTGATGCTATCGACTTGTTACACCTTTACCGTACAACACCGATACTTAGTATCTCAATTTACTGGACATTGGCAGAATCACTGAAATCTCGGTGGCAGCGATTTCATAAAACAGAAGAAGAAAAACCTGACACAAATGTTAGCCAACACTTTCATAGACGAAAAACAATAACAAACGTGTACTTACTTATGGTTCTTATATATATTAAAAGTGTAATACACAATATGTAAACAGATGAAAAAGAAATATGAAGCTATATGTAATGCCGTTAAGGCGAGTGGGCGACCAATACTGTTATTTCTTTCAGCGTTTCATCCCCGCTGTGGTTGGTACCGAAATGCTAGTATTTTGTAGCTTTAACAAAGTAGTAAGATAATTTCAATTGTAGATTGACGTAAAAAATTGCAATTAAAATTATCTTATCAGCCTATTTTTTGAAAAAGAAATTTATTTATTCTACGTCTTTATACGGTTCTAATCCTGCCCGCGTAGAATATTTTCCCACATTTTATTTGTTTGTTTGTTTGTTTGTTTGTAACTCTTTATTGTACATAAAGAAAAAATACAACATACAACATTTATTTATTAATTTGATAAAAAAAAGTAAAGAAAAATTGCTTGTTACCATGTGAAAGTAGATTATACAGGGCGGCCTCCGCCCCGGTCTCATGATAATTTATGAGGGCGTGTTTAGTTGACACGCTGTATACGAGATACGAGGAGCCATTGAATAATATTATTTCAGCATTCCGTGCTAAAAATAATGCTTACGAAATTATTTATTCTGAAGAAATATTTTTCTTATAAGTGTCTTTCTGTAAGAATAAAACATAATCAACAATTAATATTTAGCCATCTCCAAAAATAGTTCTTGTATTATGGGATACTAACTCAACGATACCATATTTTATGACAAATACTTATATACATGGATAAACATCCAAGACCCAGGTCAATCTGAAAAAGGTCATTTTTCCATCTTGACCTAACCGGGGGTCCTACCCGGGACCTTCCATGTGCCCAGCCTGGTATGATGACCACCACTAGGCCACAGCATATTTGCACTTAAGATTTCTATTCTCTTGACATTTTATTATAAAAGCAAAAAAACTCAGTAAAACTTCATTTCTCACTCATTCGCCTCCTTTTGGGTCAATTGGGGTCATAATAACCAAGCGGTTTTAATAACTCTACAGAGTTCAATCTATCTTGATATGATTGACATGACAGGTTTTTCTAAACACATACAAAATAAGTATGAGTAGTAGTTGTAGCTAGCTTCGAACTGAGAGAGGGTTGTACAGGGCATTCCCGCCAAGCCTTATGATAATTTATAGGGGTTTGTTAAGTTGACATACTGTGATATGGGCAACCATTGAATAATGTTGTTTCAGCGGTAAACGCTGCAAAAATACAGCTTAGGAGTTGCCTTTTTTGTAAAAGTATTTTCCAACAATCCTATATTATATATATTAGATTTCTATAAATATGTTTCTAGTCAAGTTTCGGATTCCTTCAGGTAAAGCTGGGCGAAGTAGCGAAAGCTCACTTAGGGCAGCTACGGATAGTTAAACAAGCATTATTGAATAAAAAAAAATAATAGCAAGATATTTGGGGGAAAAAATAGCCTATGTCATTTGGAAAAGTGTTAAAATTCAAACGATATCATATACGGTCACTTCCGTTAAGACATTTACAAATTATGTTTGAATAAATAAATTAACATACATGTAAAGATATATGTTTACAAGAATTCAAATAACGATACACTTCTTTTTTGGCAGTGGTTCGTAACTGTATTTCTAAGAATGTGACATGGGAAACATCTTCCCAGTATTTCCGACATTCCGGCTAATTCCAGACCTAAATAACTACTCCATTTGCCTTAGAATTTGCCGAGATCTTGACCCTTATCAAAGATATAATACTATGTATGGACATTATACGAAGACTTTGTTTGGTGTTCGGGTTATAAATTGTGGACTAACAACTAAAACTGTGGTTTCATAATAGTACAAAACATACGACTAATATAATGTTTTCTAATGTTTTGGCGATTGTTACACATTTAAATAGAATTATGTTAATACGGATTATATCGCATCTAATATTATATTATCTTCTTTTTAGGGTTCCGTACAAATATTGAAAAACGGAACCTTTATAGGATCACTCGTGCGTCTGTCTGTCCGTCCGTCCGTCTGTCACAGCCGATTTTCTCCGAATCTACTGAACCAAATTAGGTGAAATTTGGTAAGATGGTGTAATCCTATGACCCAAACATGGATGTGCAAAGTAAACAAAGATTTTTTTTGAAATAAGGGTCTTTTTCAGGGTCCCAATAACAAAATAAAAAAAAAAAAGTTTTGCAAACCATACTGTATCATATATCAAATGAAAGGGCTCATTATGAGAATCTCAAAAATATTACAAAATATAGTTCATTCCTTGAAGATTACAGGAAAAATAATAAGATTTCTATCACTTGAAAATAAAGTGGTAAACTCACTATAATAAGTTCATCTAGGGAAATAGTTCACTAAAATACCACTAGATAGCGCTAGTGAATTGAATAAAACATTTTTGCACATTGTGTGTGTTCACGAAGCATATTGTACGGAACCCTCATTGCGCGAGTTTGACTCACACTTGGCCGGTTTTTTTTTTTACTTTCTATAGTATTTTTTTATTAAGTGAAAACGATTATTAAGCTATTTCAAACTAAATTTACCTACTTACAAATAAATTTAACATAAAAGTTAATTTACTTACACATAACGTATTTAATTTTATTTATAGTAAGGTTTATATCTTGCTAAAAATAAAATTAAATACCTTAAAAATGTATATATTTACGAATATCTTAGATTATATAAAGCCTAATAAATAGACTCTATTAGCCTAAAAGCATAGAAAAAAAAAATGTTTTCAGGCCTTTAGTTGATACAAACACATAGCTACCAATTTGACGAATTTTGATGGCATTGCATTGGCTGAGTATTATCTCGACATATTTGTTCACCGAACGCTGATTTTACAGTAAATTCGGATTAAGTACGCACACTAAAATGGAAGCTAATGGGCATTGTCTTGAATTTATTCTTCATTTTGTTAATGGCGTTTTTGAAAAGTTTTCCATATTATAAGATACTAATTTGAGTATTTCTGAATTTTATTGCTTTAATTATTTTAAATAATTTTTTGAAAATTTTTCTGCCGTGACGTCATCACTGGCTTTAGGTCGCAGTAGTAGTGTAGCCTGGAGTAGAAAAAAAAAAATGTCAATGTCATTTTTTCGTTTCATTTAAAATAACCTCCAAACTCCAAACAATAAAACTGCGACTCGGACTGAACGTGAATAATTTGTATCTTCTTTTCTTTTTCGAGAAGTATTGTTTTACTTTTTGGTAATACAACATGAGTGACTTTGTTAAGGCTGATTCACGCAACTTACCTAAAGTTGAAAATGTTATGATACTGGAGTACATTACTACCAGTAACAAACATAATGTAGCTGAAATAAGGGGAGCGAAAATTTTAATGTAAGTATTTTATTATTTTTGCTTAAGACTTGAACGTGTGTAGATAAACTACAGATATATAACAGATAGCTTAGTAAACAACATCCCTGTTTTGTGTAAGTACTATTTCTTACATTATTATTCTATTTGTTCCAGGTCATCACGCGACAGCTACCTTTCGACTGCTGTTGGCTATGTGCAAGTGTGTCGGTCTGGTCATGAGTGTATAGTTAAAGCGAAAGTAGTACCGGAACACAGAGTCTCTGGAAAACTATATAATGTCTGTTGTAAAATAAATGAACAAGATGATGTTATTGTAGATTCTAGTTGTGAGGACTGTGCTGCTGCTGCAGGTGGATGTAAACACTCGCTACTTCTTCTCTTCTGGCTAGAAAAAAAGACCTCGGAACCATCGCCAACTTCAACTGTATGCTATTGGAACAAGCCGTGTTTATCTAGCGTTCGTAATGAGCATGTGTCATGTAAGGACATATTTGTGAAAACAAAGAAACCTAAACTTGATACCAAGAACAATTCAGTTTTAGTTGAATTGCAGGAAGAGTGTGAAAGAAGAAAAATCAAAAATTGTTTGATAGTGGACTTCAACAAAAACTCCATCAATGACTCCAAAAATATATTTGATATGATGCTAGCATTTGTTCAAGAAATGGCAGTACATGATTATAAACAGTTTAAAGAATATTCAGATTCTATAATAAGCAAAGATGTTATCATAGATATTCAAAAGAAAACAGTAGATCAAGCTAACAATAAATACTGGCACAGTATACGCCAAGGCAGACTAACTGCTTCTATATTGTATGAAGCTGCTCACTGCCATACAGCTGGGACATTAGTTGAGCGTATACTAGGAGGGTACAAGGTTCCAGAAACCAAGGCCATTCAACGTGGGAGAAAACTTGAATCTGGTGTTATTAATGAGGTTGGGCAAAAATTAAACTTAGAAATCCAAAAGTCTGGTTTTGTACTCATTAATGGTATACTGGGAGCATCTCCAGATGGTGTAGGAGATGATTTTGTCCTCGAGGTGAAATGTCCAGCCACTGAAAAGTCTGTGAGTACTTACATAAAAAATGGTGTTCTCCAGGAAAAATTTAAAACCCAAATACACTGCCAAATGCTTGCATGTGGAAAAAGAAGAGGACTTTTCTGTGTAGCAAGCCCCAATTTTGAAATAAATAAGGAAGTTATTTTATTGTGGGAAGATTATGATGATGCATACATCAAAAATGTAGTTGTTAAGGCAGAATTATTTTGGGAAAAATTTATTTTTCCAAAAATACTAGCAAGTGTTAGTTAGATTATGTACTTATTTTTAATTAATTGAAAAAGGAAAATAAAATATTAATGACTTTCAAAAGCTCTTTATTATTTCTCCTTGTAGATTTATTAGGCCGCAGGCTATAGTTACAAGTTCATCTAAATAAGGCACATACTTATAATTCACAACAGAGTGAGGTTTGAGAAGGGCAAATTCTCGTACGCGTCTAATCACTCTTTCAACATGAACTCTTAAACTAGCTACAACTTTACTTTGAAGAGCTTCAGTCCGGGATTGTTTTACCCCTGTATACACACTTGGTGGTCGAAGAAGTTTTATTCCATGCGAGCTAAAGAGCGACTCAACTTCTTTAAAACCTCTATCAGCTAGTACTACAGCATTAGATGGAAGAACATCCACCAACTTGCTTTTCTCCACTATAGCTTTATCAGAGATTCTCCCTCCATAACCTTCAGAAATAAAACTTATTAAACCATTGGGTGTGCAACCAATTAAGTATTTAACAGTATTACAATTCTTATACTGGGACCATGTCTGAGCTTGTTTCTGTGGATCTGATGGTTTTGTGATTTGTATTTCAAAGCAATCTATTATCATTTGAACATTTGAATAACGTATTTTGAACACTAAAGGTAAATTCTTTTTTATTTGAATTGGTTCTGGGTGGAATATAAGATTTTGAAAGAAAGAAGCTAATATCTCAATACCCTGAAGGATCATTGCAGAGAGTTTTGTTCTAGATAACTCAAATTGATCACTTATTCGTTCAATGGAATCATTTTGTTTTAATTTGAATAAAGTTACAATAAGAAATAAAGAATCAATTCTATGAGTACTTTTTTGCACAATATAATCTATTATCCACAAAAGATTCTTAGGTATACCTAAATACATCTTTGGTTTTTTATTTATTATTGCCAAAATCATGTCTCTATTTCTTCTATCTTTCTTAGGTTTTTCTGTAGTTGTTTCTTCTGTTTCTGAAGTAAAACCGAAAAGTGAAGGTGTTGCAGAAGTGGTTTCTGAATAAAATTCTTGGGAAGATTGAACTTCTGTTTTAGTCGAATGTGTTTTTATTTTCCTTCCTTTAAAGTTGGTACTTTTATCCATCATCTGTACTATACATTGTGTCCCAACATGTACCGCTTCAGGAACAGGAATCTAAAACAAAAGTTAAGCAACAAACAAATTACTAGGTCTATATTTAGAAATCAACTTTTGAAAGTTGCTATGAATAATACTCCCTAATGTGTATAATTGTAAGTTGACACCAAGTGGGGTAAAAAATAACTTAATAATATATGAACAATAGCCTCCACTAAAGAAATATAATTCATACTAGTATTATAAATGCGAAAGTAAGTCTGTCTCGTTTTACCCCCAAAACTAATAAGCCGAGAACATGTGGTTATTTAGATGACAATAAACTACCCAATATAAAATAACATATGTTATGGTCATCTAAAAAACATTACATATGTAATGTTTTGCTCATTTTATTTGTCTATCTTAAGTATTGTCATATATTTGTACATAATATTATTGAAATTTAAACAAAAAATGATTTAATTCTATCATTATTGTATAAATAATAAAGTATTTATTAATAGTTATTTGCTATATACTTATATCAATAAATATAATAATATTGATACCTTTGTTGACTTGGATGTTGACGGCATGCTGTATGTGGTAACCGTTTCTTCAAATTTTCTTTTCCTTCCCAATGAACTTTTGTCTTTTAATAAACTACATAGTTCAGAGTCTTTTTTGGTTTTTGTTTCCTGTGAAATCTGTAAAATACATCAAAGACATGAATATAAGTCTGTCTGGGCCCGAATCAATCCAGGCCCCAGGAACTGTATTCTGAAACAGGCCCAGACTGGGATATAAAATAATATTTATAGTCAACTAAAACGATTTATGAATAAAGTGATACGATGAGGATATATTTTTTTACATTTCTACCCTAAAAAATTGATTAAGTTACATAAAAACTCAATCCTCATTTTAAACAAGAGAAAAATCTTTTGGACCTTACCTTTAAATCTATATTCCGCAGCTTAGCCGTAGGTTTAAACACTGGCTCTTCTTGCATTAATATGTATTTATAATAGTTTTTCAAATCTTCAACTGGCTGCAAAACATTGCACACAAATTAGCAAACATAAATTATTCTTGTACGATAATCACAGACAAAATCTTACATCAGTTAGTTAGTTAGTTCTCAGTACATGCAGTTCTTTGTGCAAACTTGTGGTAGGTAACTACTTACATCGAAGTGATCTTCACAACAGTACATTGTATAAACTTTGAAATACTCTGCTTTTACTTCTCGGCACCATTTCTCACGCAAATCTTCTCTAATGCGCACAAACATTTTATTAGGAGAGTTTGTCGAATCGTTTTTGCACGTTGGTACAAAACATTTCCTATAACTCATATTATCCACAAATAACACGAAATCGAACAAAAATTGAATAGATGATCCAAAAGTGAGATCGATCGAGTTGAGGTTATGTTAGGTAGGTAAACAATGTTTGACGCGGACGCGACACTGGCATGACAGTTGTTTTTTTTTAATAATGTGTCAAAGGAAATAAAACAGTATTAAGCCTATAGTGACGTCACAGAGGACAAATGAAGGTCAAAGTTTATTTTTCAAAAATATTATTATTTACTGCGTCTTTTTTTATTTTGATAACAGAAAATTAAACAGGAAGCTTATTCCTCCAAATGGTTTTTTAATCAGAACTTCTTTTTAAATTTGGACAATGCCCATTGCGCCATCAATCCAGGTAAGTACTTTCCCAGTGATCGGTAAGCGTGTGCGCCGTGCAATGTAGTGTCTTGATCATCATCAGGTCTTATTTAGTCTCCACTGCAGGAACACGACCCTCTCTGTACTACCAGAACCATATATGAATTAACCAGAGCAGTCAGAATATTTGGCCTACACTCTCTACGCTGGCCAGACGGGTCGGAGCGGTCTCTTATAGATGTTTGTAAGATTTCTTTAGCTTGTGTTTCCCAAGTCGCCTTCTAAGACATCCACGGAAAGACTTGGAGTGGTCCTAATCTACTCTGCCGGAAACCACACGGTTTACGGCAACGGCTAGTGTAGTGTAGCGTGAATTCCATTAGGGGTTCTGATTTAGAGATTTTAATATAGCTCAGAGGTTAAAAAACTAATTGTTTTCGTGCTTTTTTCCCTTTCGTCTCGTTATGGCGATGTTAACAAATCTATCACGTACATAACTAGTTAATAACGTCTTGTATTTTGGTATTTTTATAAGTAATTTACTAGGGCATTATTTAAAGAGAAACATCGGCTAATGCCAAAGTGGCCTTTTTTCGGCGTTAGCCGGTGTTCTTTTTAATTTATGAAACGAATATTAATAAAAATGAAAACAAAATTAAAACAAGTTATTTACTTGTTAGTTTAAGTGATATTTTGTAAATTCGATGTAATTTAGTATTACTTTGGGGCTAGCTCAATCTGTGTGATTAGTCCGTCTATATAAAAAAAAAAAATTGCTGGGTGGCGCTAGTGTCCCGTACTACAGCGCTTTGAGCACGCAAAAATGTTACTGCTGGCCTACATACTCATATTGTGTTGAAAGGCTATACTAACCTTTCAGGTTCAGCCATAAGTGTCAGCTGTATTCGGTGAAAATCGAGTCCCACGACTATCAAATCCCGCCGTAAAATTATTTATGTCTCTCTTTACTGTCGTCCCACAGAGCAGGAAATGTGGCTGCGCGCTACTACAGACGCCTTTTCAACTATAGATAGGTTACATCAGAATTTTGTTTTTTAACCATTTTATTGTTTTTATGATACCATATCACAGCACATAGCCGTGTGGTTTCCGGCAGAGTAGAATATGACCACTTCAAGTCTTCTCGTGAATGTCGTAGAAGAAGACTGAGAAAACATAAGCTAAACAAAACTTATAAACATCAACGGGACCTCTCCAAGCCACCTGGCCAGCGTGGAGATTGTAGGTAGATATCACAGTAATCCTTTGGCTGCTGTGGCTAATATGTGGGTCTGATAGCACAGAAAGGGTCGTTCTCCTGCAGTGGAGACTAATTCAATTCAATTCATTCATTTATTTCGGTTTCCCATATGATGTTAGTAACAATTTGACTTAAACCTATATTAGTATAATTATATAAATAAAGATAAAGATAAAGATATACTTTATTTGGGAGAATAAAGAATATGGTTAAGTAAAGAATACATGGAACAAAATTAATATAATTAAACTAAAAAGAAAAAAAAAAAACTTAAATAATTATAATCTCCCAAAATGGTCCCAACTCAGCATTTACTGGGTGTTTTTAAAGAAAAACCACCAGCACTGATCTTCCGTTGGGGCCAAAACGGGTGAAACATCATAAATCATCATCATAAATAATAAAATCACATTCACATTTCATATCCGACCGCCTATCGACACTAACATACAGTGCCTCATTGTAGAACAGTCGGGGCGAGAGGCTAACATCCTTAGGATGCTGTTGTTGCTGTCCCGCACACGCCGTAACAGGGAGGCGGCCTTTTTGCGTATGACAGCATGAAACCCATCAACCCTGGCCTCTGCAAACATACCTGATGCACTGCATCTGCGAGACAGCCCCAACATCATCCTAAGTACATTGTTGTACTGGACACGCAGATCTCCGACGGTACGGCGCTTATATTTTTCCCACAGGCTACTGGTATAGAAACTTTGACAGAAGGCTTTGAATATAGTAGTCTTAACCGGATTAGTACAGCGGCTGAAACGACGTGCTACCATAGGCTAAAAAGTAGGCTAAAAAGACCTGATGATGATCCTTTTTACTCTGTGGCTAATATATGGGTCTGGTAGTACATAGAGGGTCGTGCCCCTGCAGTGGAGACTAAAAAGACCTGATGATGATTATGCTCACAGCACATTAGATCATATTTTACGAGCACGAACTGACGGGCCAAGTATGCGACTTTCGCCTATTAGTCGGGAGTGAGCTGACAATTATTACTTAGGGTGTGACCGACATTTCTTGCTCTGGGGTCATCCCGGATGTGTGCTAGGCTTTATGTCCTTGCTTAGGCATTTAGATAAGTAGCTCGACCTTTGCGTCACGTGTCTGCGAGCAAATATAGCCTTTGTAACGATTGGATGGGCGATCGATGTTGTGTTATGTTTTGTTGATAAGGGCAAATTAGATTATACGATGTGATGTTCTTATTCAATGGTTATTGGTCTTATGGTCCCAGGTACTAATACAGAGTACGTATAGATGTAGTCGCTGTTGTTATGTCTTATATCATTAGTATTTTATTGTATTAATATGGTCAAGGTAACGGTATATTGTTGTATCAGCAGTGGGCAGTGGGGAGTTGCTACAGTTAGTTTTGCGTTGCCAGCCCTATTGAGTGTCTTTAAAGTAAAAATAAGTTATATTCGGTTCGTTTTACTTTGGAGTAACAAAATATCTTAAAACCCACCAGGATATTTACCTACGAGTATATCAACTAAACGCACCCCATAAATTATCATAAGACCTCCGGGTCGGCCGAGAGGTTTGTATGTGACCTTTTTGGTTAAGCAGCTTGCGCTTTTTCCTCCGAATTCAATTATACATACATGTTTCGTGTGTTGAATTCTCACACCCAACTTATGTAATAGACAGTCATCCCTTTTTATACGATTGCCCAAATATATGAGTGCTGCTTTAAGAGTATATATGATTGTGACTCTTAAATGCCTGAACAAAAGAGTATATAATTACTCAGTCTATAAGATAATCAAAAAATATTGGACACGTTTTTTTTTTGTTAATTTAACCAAACAATTATAAAGATAGCCCGTTAAAATTCATGTGTCGTCACACTTTTTTGCAAACTGCGATATCACAAGCTCGCTCATGAAGTTTAACGCGCTTTATCTTTACCATTTATTGCTAAAATGACTAAGGTAGGTGTTAAAGGTTAGTTGTGGTAGAGTCACGCTACCGGCAAAAATCACTTTTGCTGGTAGAATGAATGGGCCGGGCCGGCTCGTCCGGGGAAGTACCACTTTCTCACAGAAAATCGACGTTTGAGTAGTAGTTTTACAGCTTCTATGCTTTGTTCGGTGGGTGAGAGCGCCGGAGACCACTCTGGGGAGAGAAAAGTAAAACGCCGGCAACGCTACAACAACGCTCTTGTCATACCCCTGGTGTTACATTAGTCCATGGGCAGTGGTGATCACTTACCATCAGGTGACCCGCTTGCTCATTTGCCGTCCTATGACATTGAGGAAAAAGAAGTCTAACTGACGGGCTACTAACTATTATTATTTTGAAACTAGTCTCATGTTGATACTTACATAACTTCAGGTGACACTGGCTATGATTTAAATATAAGGCAATATTTTTTATTCGTATATATTTTTTCATGGGGGTCATGTTAAACTCTGTATAAAATAATAATTAAATTATAATAAGTCCCGGTTATGATTGATTAGGCAATATATCTAACTTTTCATACATAAACTCATATCATCGCCAGTGATCGATGTTAACAAAAGAGCTTTTTACCCGAGCTCCCTAAAGCTCCGTGACCTATTCTAAATTTACTACATTCTTGTCGAAGGCTCAAAGTTTTCATAGCCAGCTTATCTTAATGACCGCTGTATTAAGCCCCCCAAAGATGTCTCGTAAAGTTCCAATAGTATGCTTTGTCGGAGATAATAAATTGAAATAGTTAATGAAGTGAAATAGGTTAACAGACTTTTCTGAATATCTGAGTGTTTTGAATTGTAGTGTGAAGGTGCAAAAAAATTAAACGAGTAGCTATGATAAAGAATAGATAAATTAGGACCTCTTAAATTGGTTAAAATACTTTATACTTATGTGTACAGATTAAAATATATCGCTACATTACATACCTTGCATCAATATGAATGTACTTATTTTTTTAAGAAAAAT
Source organism: Rhodophaea formosa (assembly GCA_963082605.1). Taxonomy (NCBI): domain Eukaryota; kingdom Metazoa; phylum Arthropoda; class Insecta; order Lepidoptera; family Pyralidae; genus Rhodophaea; species Rhodophaea formosa. Next base: position 769,213 of record OY720221.1, read on the forward strand.
TCACAAACTAGATTAGCTATTTGATTCAAAAGCTATTGCACTTAACGTGCTTATGAACCCAAAAATGAAAAAGTGATATTAACTTACTCATCATCATCATCAGATCTGTACTACCAGAGCCAATTAGCCAGAGCTGTCAGAGGATTTGGCCTACACTCTCCACGCTGGCCAGACGGGTTGCAGTTATTTAGCTTGTGTTTAAGTAAGTCGCCTTCTACGACATCCACGGGAAGACTTTGGAGTGGTCCTATTCTACTCTGCCGGGAAGCACACGGCAAATTAACTTACTACAAAAAAATATATAAGGAAGACCCACACAAATTGGGTTAGCTCTACAAAAGTTGTGAACTTGTGTCGTAGGATACAACATTCAACGATACTATATTTTATAATACATACTTTTACAGCAACTTGATCTTCGAAATTTCCCTCAATATGAACAATATTTCCTATGGGACCATGCTGGGAACTTGAACTGTTTCCATGACCCAGTCCAATCGATTTTTTTTTTGTTGTTTTTCACACAAATTGAGCTAGCCCCACAGTAAGTTGTGAACTTGTGTCGTGGGATACTAACTCAACGAGATACTATATTTTATAATATATACTTATATAGATAAACATCCAAGACCCAGGTCAATCTGAAAAAGATCATTTTCCAATCTTGACCTGACCGGGGATCGAACCCGGGACCTCCGTGTCGCAGGCTGGCGTGTTGACCACTGCGCCACGGAGCTCGACATGATGAAATAAGATCATTTTCCATCATGACCCGACCGGAGATTGAACCCAGGATCATTGTCGCGGCCTCCGTGACAATGATCCCAGGTTCGATTCCCGGTCTCGCACACACCACACACGTTGACGCACTGACAATCACAATTGGCTAGTAGTAAATCGCCAAAGTGATCTTTAACTGTCGGCTCGTCGAGGCATTGGGCCCATTTCCTGATTGTGGGGTAGGACTGACCTGACACAATGGTGATCTTTCAACTGCTCTGTTCAGTTTTAGTGTTTAAGCTGAAGAGTTTGTGTGTGAGTGTTGTTAGGATGATCGCGCTGATCTCAGGAAATACTAAAATGATTTTAAAAATCCTTTCACCGTTGTATATGTACGTTATCTCCGAGTGCTAGACTAGAGATATACCACGGGCGAAGTCGGGGCGGGCTGCTAATTTATTTATATACATGGTGAAATTTTGATGGACTATTCGTATCGCAGGCTGGCGTCACAGTGGTCGTCAAACAAAAGAACATCTACATCCACACACGTTGACGCCCTGACAATCACAATTGGCTGCTAAGTGAATGGCTAAAGTGATCTTTAACTATCGGGCCTCTTCAATGCTAGCCGCATTGAGGCCGTTTCCTGATTGTGGGGTAGTACTGACCTGACACAATAGTGATCTTTCACCTGCTCTGTTCAGTTCTAGTGTTATTTTGACTTATAATATCGAGCTCCGTGGCACGGTGGTCAACACGCCAGCCTGCGACATGGAGGTCCCGGGTTCGATCCCCGGTCAGGTCAAGGTGGAAAATGATCTTTTTCAGATTGACCTGGGTCTTGGATGTTTATCTATATAAGTATATATTATAAAATATAGTATCTCGTTGAGTTAGTATCCCACGACACAAGTTCACAACTTACTGTGGGGCTAGCTCAATTTGTGTGATATGTCTCTATATATTTATTATTATTTTATTTATTTATTTATTATATTAGCAGTCCTCCCTGGCTGTGCCCGGAAATGTATTCTACGTAGAAACCTTCCTCATGAATCATTTACTTTGATGAAAACTACATCAAAATCCGTGCAGCAGTTTACCGCAAATAAACAGACAGACATACGCGGTGGAGGACTTTGTTTTATAATATGTAGTGATAGTGATATTTGCTACCAGCCAATAAATATTTAAAGGTAGCTCCCGTACAAAAAACGCGATTATTCACCGTTTTTTGCTCGACAGTCTAATGTTGTACATATAGATATAATGGTACGGAACCCTTCACGCGCGAGTCCCACTTACACTTAGCTAATTTTAATGCTGTTTTTCTCAAGCGTTAATTTTATAACTGCCTTAATTTGCCAAGTTGATTATTAGTCAACGATTGATATGTACTATACTATTCATATTGTAGAAGTCAAAATAAGTTTTGTCGTATTAGTTGTATAAAGTGATTCTCTCTAGTATATTTCCGGTTGAATACTCAACACTACACTTGTGCTTTGGAAGCGACACGTAGATACGAGTACGAGTATATATAAAACTACCTCCAATATCTCCTTAAAGCAGTGACCCAACCCATCAAAATGACCAACTTTTCTTACGGGAGAAATGTTGGGAACTCAAACAAATTTTTACATTTTCATACATAAATTTCTGGCCAGCCCGGCAATTTGTATGGAAATATCATTTTTCGAGTTTCCAGCTGTTGATTAATAAAAGTATAAAAAGTTAATCAAAAGATAATTAAACAAAATATCTTTCTATAAACACCGTTACACCACCGTGACTTTGCGGTGTTTCGAAGTCACGGTGGTGTAAGGTGTAGTTGGTATCACACCTAAGTGTCTTGGTATCGAATCCTACCCGTGGTGAGTTTTTTTATCATCATCAGGTCTTTTTTAGACTCCACTACAGGAGCATGACCCTCTCTGTACTACTAGAGCCATAAATTGGTCAGTTCAGTCAGAGGATTTGGCCTACACTCTCCACGCTGGCCAGACGGATTGGAGAGGTCTCTTTGGTATTCATTGGCTTTGTTTAGCTTTTTTCTACGATATCCACGGAAAGACTTGGAGTGGTCGTATTCTAATCTACCAGGAACTACACGGCTCATATTTTCATCCATCGTTTTTTCGTTCGTTTCATCCATGTTAGGTATATAATTAAAATTGATAGTATGTGAAACATACTATCAATTTTTATGCTATTTAAAAATAATTGAATTAAACAAACACTGTTATTTAAGACTCTCTGTAATTTTAAAGTATCTTAAATCTGTTGTTTACTTGACTTGGTGTTTCGCCACGGTGGCGAAAGGCATAGTTGGTAAACCTAGAGTTGTAGTATCGAATCCTACCCGTGGCTAGTTCTTTTTCATCACATACTTTCAATTTTAATTATATACCTAACATTTAAATGCCATTTAAAAACAATTTAATTGAATAACATACATATACATACATATATTATCACGTCTTTATCCCTTATGGGGTAGACAGAGCCCAAGGCCATAAAACCCAAAGGCCACGTTGGAAAGCGGAATCAAAATAGAGATGGGGTTGCTAGCCGCATCGCCTATTGACGTGATTCCTTAGATTTTGCACCCAATATCTTGACTTCTATGTTTTCCCTTTTCTTCCAAACCAGCGTGGAGGAGATTATAAATTCTAACTAATCCTAACTATCCTATCCTAATCCTATCATAGCTTCCTACCTAACTAATATTATAAATGCGAAAGTGAATTTGTTTGTCTGTTATTTGTTTGTTTGTTTGTTACGCTTTCACGCCCAACCTACTGGAGCAATCGTGATGAAAGTTTGCATACACAAAGGTTAGGGTACTGAGAAGGACATAGGATATATCACGTGGGCAAAGCCGCGGGTAACAGCTAGTTGATTATAAATATAATAAAACGTAACGCTAAATAGCGACCTTCTTGACTTAACTAAGTAACCAAGCGTTGGCAAAATCCACGGTAACTCGCGTTTGAGACAATTTTCTTATTTATTTCCCTTTCATCTTCCAGCATCCGGTGGCAAATTAAATTATTAAAGAAAACAAAATGTGATTTTTCTTTGCGTAGGAAAATGTTGTTCACTTTAAAGATTTTTGTTTACATTTATTGCTCACACTCACTTTTGAAGTCAGGGATCTACACAATCCTCTCCAACCCGTCTGGCCAGCGTGGAGAGTGTAGGCTTAATCCTCTGACTGCTTTGGCTAATATACCTATGGCTCTAGCAGTACAGAGAGGGTCGTGCTCCTGCAGTGGAGACTAAAAAAAAAAAAAGACCTGATGATGATCTACACAATAGATTTTTGAACTGCAGCCCAGAGCAGGTTTATAAATGTACTTATCTTGTTGCCTCTGCAACCCTCTATTGTGGTGGCATCACAGCGTAGGAAAGTTCTTCTAAGCATTGTCTTTGGGTTGTGTTGTCTGTGAGTGGCAATGGTGGCATGGAGGAAGTGTAATATAAATTGCAGCCTGTCAATCAGGACCTTAATGGTCTACGAGTCTACGACATAACGAAATGAAGGTTTTATCATAGTCACATTATAGAGCTGGCCTTTTCGAGGTTTTATCAGAAAACTGATATTTAAATGCATCTCAGACTAAAATCGTTTTCAAGTCTCGTTTTGAAATTGTCGAGATAACCTCGCAAGACAAAGATAGATTGAGAAAATTAAATGTTATTAATTAAGAGTATTTTGAATATTCGGCGGAAAGTATTCTATTTTGCCATTAATTTAAGTTTTTTACATAACCGGAATAGGACGACAAATTAATGTGAGGAATAAAATGGCAGTCTTGGGCTGGGTTTTTTACAGTTTAATTATTATAGGAACAGCAAATGCACAATGTAGAAAATTTATTATCATGAAATGTGATTCAAAAGAATATGTCAAACTTGCCTTTGCTGAGCCAGGCAGCTAAAAGTTTGTTTATGTGTATTTCTTTATTATTATCATTAATATATGCTGGCAGAATAGAAAAGGACCACTCTAAGTCTTCCCGTGGATGTCGTAGAAGGTGATTTAGGAAACACAAGCTAAACAAAGCTGACAAACATCAAAGAGACCTCTCTAACCCGTCTGGCCAGCGTGGAGAGTGTAGACCAAATCCTCTGACTGCACTGGCTAACATGGCTCTGGTTATGCAAAGAGGTTCGTGCTCCTGCAGTGGAGACTAAACAGACCTAATGATGATGATGATGACAAAACTATTAAAAAGAAAGTCGGTTTTTTAAATTTTTCAAATAGTTCTTGCTTTCAGCCTATAAAAAATAAAAAGACGGGTTTTATGTAAATTAATAGTCAAGCACAGCAAAGCGCCGTTGCATAATAGTCTTTGAAATTGTTTATTTACTTTGAGAGGGAAAACAGGAAGGGAGATAATAACAAAATTCAGTATTCACGAGGCTAGTTGAGCAGGCTTATTATGAGCGGGTTCCTTGTAATTATGAAAATTCAATGCTGTGTTTATTACACAACACGACTGCCTAAAGTTTGACTTTAAAGTCAGTGGAGGCCTGACGAGCTCCGTGGCGCAGCGGTCAACACGCCGGTCTGTGGCACGGATGGTCCCGGTTTCGATCCCCGGTCAGGTCAAGATGTAAAATGATCTTTTTCAGATTGACCTGGGTCTTGGATGTTTATCTATATATGTATTTGTTATAAAATATAGTATCGTTGAGTTAGTATCCCATAACACAAGTCTTACTTAGGAACTTACTTTGGGGCTAGCTCAATCTGTGTGATTTGTCCGTATATATTTATTTATTTAGTGACACTCGCGCAAATTAAGAGGGCTCTGGAACCGCATGTCTCCATATAAATGGAAATAAAGAATTGTGGCGATATTTGATAATTTTGGGGTAAAATGAAGCATTCAATCGATTAATCTAATAATTTTTCGTACATTCCTATACAGCTTGGTTAAAATATCAATAGTTTGAGAATTAAAGCCTTTTAAAATTTCTGTGACGGGAATCGCACCCTCTCGTTGGCCGGTTTGTTTTAACCACTGCGCTACGGAGATATTTGGTTATTGAATAATTCAAGAATGATAACTACTAATTTCATAGAATAAAGTAAAATTTTCCATTGCAATGAATGTAATATCAGGTGAGTCATAAATAATTGAAAATCTAAACTGATAACTTTTGTTAAAAAATCCTTTGTTCATATACGAATGTATACTAGCGACTTTTTTTAGTTATCAGAAATATATATATTTTTTGCCTCTTGATACTCGTTGCAATGCATCAAAACATGCAAATAATATTTAAGCCTGGATTGCAAAGCTTATATTCCTTTTGAATTCCAAACATGTATATTTTTAAAATTGGAAAACCGATAAAAAAGTAAGCCGAGGAAAAAGTAATATCATATTCGCATGTGTAGAGTTGTAATCTTTGGCTTTGCTGTAGTACCTAGCTGGTTTTAATATACTTAATTAGAAAACTATTATTTAAAATAGAAAATTACTTAAAAATATAGTAAGATAAAAGACGTTTTCTACCATTTCTGTCAGAAATAAAGCTGAAATAGGTTGAAATTATAAAAAAAAATATCTATCATGTCTTGCGGGGTAGACAGAGCCCGAGGTCATGAGACACAAAAGCCACATTGAGCATTGTAGTGGGTGTAAAAATGGAAAGCAAAATTAACATAGAGATGGGTTGCTAGCCGTATCGCCTATTGATGTGATTCCTTATTTATTTTGTTTGCCCAATCCCTTGACGGGCTTTTATGGTCTGTGCGGAAAGAAATACAGCTGGTTTTTCAATAATTTTCCTATTCTCCCAAATCAGCATGGAAGAGAAATAGAAATCAAATCTATAAATATTCCGTAATGGAAAACGACTCAAGGCCTTATGTATGATTATGGGAATATTTTTGGCAACGTCAGCACCATGAGTATCAGATTTTGACCTTCGTTTTCTATTGAGTAAGGCAAAAGCTTACTTTTACGAGCCTTTGAGTCGGTTGTTGATGATAGATCGAATCTTTTACTGTTTACGTGTTTAAAATCATGCTCGACTCTTTTTTGTCAATAGACGAAAAAATCGGAGGAGACTTTTAAATCAAGGCAGTTATATTTTTTTATATATGACCTGACCACGCATAATTTATAACAAGTTTTAAAAGGCATAACTTTTTACAGAGTACTTAGTCCAATTTTGATAATGATAAAGGTACCTCAAAAATGGTCCCTTATAAATTTGCAAAATAAAATTCAGCCCCAAGTGAGGCTTTCGATTTTTGTTTTTCGGCGATTAAATGTTTGCGTTATTAAGTTTTACTTTTGATAAAGGACGATAAACGAGCAAGCGGGTGACCTGATGGTAAGTGATCACCGCCGCGCATTACGCTCGAGTGAATCCGGGGCACAGCACTACTTACTCACCAAAGCACCAGTTCAAGTTTATGTTTGTTTAGGCATTCGAGGTTAAGTTTAGTGCTTTGTGTACATTCGTGGTTACTTCGGTTCGTCTGTTTATGTTGCGATGCATCGTTGATAAACTGTTCGAATTATTGTTTTTATTACAGAAATAGTTATCCAACTTCTCTAAGAACTTAAACGAAAGAATATATAATGTCTGTCATTACATACAGCTAGTACTGTAATGATAATTAAATATGACTAAACAGTAAAAATTATTTATTTAAAACAATATATATTAAATATGCTTTCAAGGACCTAATTTTTGAACAAACGTTTGATATTTTTTTATTTTAACGTGTGAGTTTGAAAATTACAGACACTCTTATCTCCCTCTTTCTTCCTCTTTCCCTTTCTCGGTTGCATCCCCGGCTGCGACGGAGCCTGGGTGCATTCATGCTGTTATATGATTGGGCACAGTTTTGACAGCTGACCTGTAACCCTTCTTAGGTAGCTCCAGAATCGCGGACATAAATACCTGCGAGTTTATGTATAAGTTTTTGCTCGTGCTGATATTTAACCCAATAATTTAAACTAGGTACAGAAGTTAGTCGTCGTATTATAATTAGAAGGACAATGTTTATAAGTATTGTCGAAAATTTCATAAGTATGTCAATGTATGTAGTCATAAATTGCACAAAGTTTCCATCTGTTAAAGGCAGCACCATCTAATTCAATTACATTAGACATAATCCTTAAAATTACGCCCGTAAAGTAAAACTCTTGAGTTTAGAACTCTGGAGTTACGACCGTCACTTAACATACGACATTGTAGCGACACATTACGTTGTGCAGTCTGTTCGGAAAAGTTTTCTGTTTAGTCAAATTAAAAAATAACATTCATCATTTCAGCGTAAGCAGTGCACTGAAGCAATACTTAGAAGAACTTCAACTAAATAAAACGACGGATGGACGTAAATGGTATATACAGGTCGATTTTTTTATCCCCTGACTATATTTAAGTCTCGGAATCAGAATCCGAAATGAAATACAGAATTACAAAAAAAAAAAATGGTAAAAAATGTTAAATATAATTAGTCTCCCCATAGAAATTCGCCCAGCTGATCGTTGAATTTGTATGGGTCTAATTATTTTCTTTTTTTTTTTACAATTCTGTTTTTTATTTGGTATTCTGTCTTAGCGATGATCATGGAGTTGAACATAGGAATCAGGAGAAAAAGTTAGATATTTGCACAAAATTTTGCCAGCCATTATACTCTGAGAACAATAATTTTTTGGAGATTCAACAGGCGCAATGAAGAATGACATACGTCCTGGGAAGGACAAGATTACCACAGAAGCTCTGAAAACTGGTTCCAAGGTTATATTACCACATCTTGCAAACCAATGTTCAAATGGCCAAATGTTCAATACCATACTACCCACAGGAAAGCTTCCAAAATTTTTTGCTACTCAAACCCAAGTGGCAACTTGAGTTGCCACTGGTCAATTCAAGTGGCAATTTGAGTTGCCACTTGGATTGACCGACTACTTTCGATCTTTGTTTCTGTAAACCCCGCAAAAAATACAAAATACAAATACAAAATTATTTATTTGCCAGAAGAGTTTTTACAGCACACAGTTACAATGGCTCCCGCACTAGGCACAGGCCTGTATCGCGGGTAGCCGTGTTGGTTACTAATTAAGCTTACAGATAGAACGAGCACGGGGGATACTTACAATAGTTACTTAGTATTGTAATATTATTATTAACGAATACTTAAAAAAACTACCGCTCAATTCATACACAAAAGGGAAGGGGAAAGGGGAAGGGTACTTTTTTATTTGGGCGACGTCAGCAGCGATTCAGTTACACCATAGTCCAACAATTGTAGCCAAGTACTTATAATTCTTTTTGCTTCAAATAGCGATGCACATACGCGATTTGCTGAGCTTGAATAGCCCAGTAAATCAAAACTTAAAGTAGATTATTATGCAAAACAATAACTATTGAAACATATGTGGGAGCCCGGATTTGTCAAGCTGTCAGAGCCCATTCATATAAAGTGTACGACGACGCGTGGCGGCCACGATAAGCCTAAGCCACAAAATAACGAATTTATGGAACACACTCTACGTTATTTAAAAAATAGGCTGTTATTATACTTTGGCTACATAATGTCACTTAGGAAGGGATAATAAATAAATAAATAAATAAATAATTGATCCCAAAAATGTTACACTCTATATAGTTTGGTGTAAAAATGTATTCTAGCAAAATATAATAAAACTCTTTCTACACTCATATCTTAGGTAAAATAAATTGAATGAAAAATATATAGGCATTTAAAACTAATAATAATTTATAGGTACAATGTGCTAATCATGGCAACATATACTTCTTTCTTATCGTGTGTTTCAAAGGATAACACTCGTTGTCTATAGGTGTTTTAGCTGACTCCCAAACAACGTCGTTCATTCATTAAATCATTACATAGTCACTATTGCATAATCATATTAGATTTTTATTCACTTATTGACAACTAAGTGCATCAGTGACATTGTGTCGATTTTATTGATCGGTGATTGGTGGTGTTCGGCGCGTGATCTGAGCCTGGGAATGTTGTTGTTGTTAATTGATTGTACAATTAACAACAACAACATTCCCTTATTGTAAGTAACATTTTCATCCTGGCTCAGGCACCGGTATATTTTACGGTCTCCGTAGCGCAGCAGTCAACACGCCAGCCTGCGACAAGGATGGTCCCGGGTTTGATCTCCGGTGAGGTCATGACGGAAAACGATCTTTTTCTGATTCGCCTGGGTCTTGGGTGTTCATCTATATATGTATTTGTAATAAAATATAGTACCGTTGAGTTAGTATCCCATAACACAAGTCTTGAACTTACCTTGGGGCTAGCTCAATCTGTGTGATATGTTTAAAATGTAAAAATATATATAAAAAAAACTATTAGGTATTGATCGGCAATGACGTGAATTGGGCATAGTACTTTTAACAGCAGTAACCACCACAGTAACTATGGGCTTCTATTAAACTATATTTCTGTGTGTTCCCTATTTTGTACCTTCGTCGAGTAAATGTTGCAGAGTTTGAACCTTTCTATGAGCGCAGTGTGTTGCTCGTTTATGTAGGCCATTGTTCGTCATTTTAACCCAACTCGGCTGCCCGATTTTCCATGGTTACAATATTTTTTATTGTGAAAATTTTGTATTGCTAAATAGTTGAGAAATAAGTCAAATAGTACTAAAAGGTTTATTTGAGTGATTAAAAACAAAAAAATACTTAAAAAAACTACTTTTAAAATAAACCTAACTAAAAAACAAATAACCTGCCTAATATATATTTACAAATCCTACCATGCAGATGCATAACCGTGGGCGCCGTAACCAAAAGGCGGCAACATTGCCGAGTTTATTGGCAATGCTGATGCTCTGAGCTTGGTAGCTTCCAGCCCTTTGGTAAAAATCATTTGTAGAAATATAAGTGAACTTATACATACATATTATCACGCCTTTTTCCCATAGGGGTAGGCAGAAACTATGGACTTCCACTTGCTACGATCCTTACAAACCTCTTTCGCTTCATCTACATTCATTACTATTTTTATAAGTGAACTTATAAACTATGTATATACTATATAACAATGCTGTAAGGCCTGCAAAAGACAGCACAGATAGAGACGAGAGAAGAATGACGGTGTCCGTGGAGCAGTGGCTAATTCTCAGTCCTGGCAAGTATTACCACTTCATATTCACAGGTTCTGGAGCAATCCAGGCACGCAGCTAAACGCAAAAACGTTCACTTAATAATATTGCAGCATAAATTGAAGCTAAGGATGCAACCCGGAAAATCCCTCGAAGTTGAGGATGAAAAACTAGTAGAGAAGAAAGAGTAAAACCTTTTAGAAGTGGGACATAATATCTTTAGCCTTAAAAATAATTTTATATATATAAAAAAAATATATAATAAAAAAAATGTTTATTTGTTTGTTACGCTTAAACGCCCTATTTACAGAAAATTTGCATACACATAGGTTGGGGTACTGAGAAGTACATAGGCTATATTTCACGCAGGTGAAGCCGCGAGTAACAGCTAGTAATATACAATTATTTAAACATCCATACAGCGCTCATAAAATTTGACGGCACACAAAATTTATATGTTTAATAAAACCTTTTAATTTCCAATTCTAAAAACCATGTTTGCTTTGTGTCCGCAAATTTCACAAAAAAATAATCAAGTTGAAATACTGTTTATTAATCGTAATAAATATTGTTAATCCTTCTACAGAATTCTCGGTGTAATACACACAAAGCTCTACACATACCGGTATAGACATGACAAAGCTTTTACAACATTTACTTTGATAAATAGGCTTTGAATTATCCCATTACGCAATATTTATGTTGCAATATTTGTACAGGGATAATGTATAGGGCTCTTATTGAGATGGGTCAATTAGATTTTTTATCAATAGAGATTGAGACAATTATTGAAAACTTGAATTCCGAAAATCTGTATCTCTATTAAAGTGCAATATATGATGATTTTGTAAATTGATTTGAGTGGACTTTATATAATGAAATTGTGTAGTTAAGTTTATAAATGAAGGGAAGGGGTTTTGAATATGGTTTCATACTTTGCCACGGCATTAAACTTACTTTTGGCCAATAACACGACAGTACATAGAACAAAACGCGAAGCCAACAAATTGGAACAAAACTTTAGATATTTTTTTACTTTTTTTTTTGACAAATCACACAGATTGAGCTAGCCCCAAAGTAAGTTCGAGACTTGTATAAACATCCAAGACCCAGGTCAATCTGAAAAAGATCATTTTCCATCTTGACCTGTCCGGGGATCGAACCCGGGACCTCCGTGTCGCAGGCAGGCGTGTTGACCGCTGCGCCACGGAGCTCGACCTCCTCATTTGTTGTTTATTATCATTGCACACTCCTCGATCGTTAACATAAACATGTTCCAAAAATAATAAATCTATGTTTTTAAAATTTAATAGTTCATTTTATTGAAATTGTAACATGAAAACAGGAAAAAGAAAAGAAAGAAAAAGACAATAAGGATATAAATATACGTAATGATACAAAGCCGTTCAGGCAAGTAGGCAACCAAAACGGTTGAAAAGGGTTTCTTTTGGCATTTCCTCTCTGTAGTAGTTGGTTCCGAAACGCTTGTAGTCTGTAGCTTTTGAACAATCAACTAAATACATATCGACAATTAAGATAATTTTAAATGTGATAAGTGAATTTTTTTTTTACTTTAAATTTGGACGATAACATAACAGGTCATCGAACAAGACGCGATGCCGACAAACTGGAACAAAAGACTTCTGAACCCCTGCCTCGCCCTTAAAATTAATTTTGTACTACGCTTTGATAATATAGGGTTTCTTCCCTATGTTTTCAACCTTAATTTTAAATTACCAATTTTTCCATACGACGTACTAACTTGCATACCGTAGATTAAACGGCTTGACTGATTTTGAGTATATTCTATGCAATGCAATGTCAGCAAAAAATCCATATGGTTGAAATTAACTGTCAAAAATGAGAGTTAAGGGTTTTATTTTTTAATTAGCCAATTCATGTCAAATGTGCAAGCGAGAAGAACTGGGGAAAATTTTATTTTAAGTTATAAAGTCAGGGTACAACGGTAACCCACCTAAATGTTTAATCTGTCAGTTTTCCCATAAATACCAATTTAAGGATTAATTGTTTTAATTATTAGATTATTCGTATTGTTATGGCTGTACAATGAATTAGAATATTTACTACAATTAAATATTTATAAATCCAACCTACACAAGTATGCAAAATTGGGATTGAACCGGTTGAGAATAGGATACAATTTATAAAAACAATGTAGCATATTTGTTCTGTTTATAAATTCCTAGTACAGCAACACTCCCCGGCTGCGTCCGGTCTTATATTATATTTAGGTATAAACCTTTCCTGAAAAATGTTCTACACGTTCGTGAAAATCTTATCAAAAACGCTCAGTGGTTTCGAACATTAGCCTCTACAGAGAGATAGATGACTCAATTTATACTATGTATTGATATAGATAATTGATACTGATGACTATGTCGATTTATTGATAATTAATTAAAGTTCAGCTTATTTACGTCATTTTACTATTGTTGTAGCTCTTTCACGCCATACTTACTAAACTGGTAATAATGTCCTTTTGCTATTTTCGAGGAATTATCATAAACGCCGGCGGAGCGATTGAAGAAAGGCGCCATTCAAGTATTAGGTAAGCAGAAAAATAGCTATTTTTAATACTCTCCCCCTCTTATCAGCGAAAGTAAGAAAAGTTCTTTTAAAAGTTCTTTTATATCAAATAAATGAATTTGAATTTGTTCTTCCCCCTCCCCCTAAGCTAAAGCACGTAAACATTGGTATCATGTTTATAAAAAATGTTAGTGAAATTTACGAAATGCTGCTTATGTCATCACCACGTCAACCCCCCGTCCCCCATGTCATCAAAAATAAGCTAAACCTGGGCCCCCCATCCCCTTTCACTGCTTACGTTATATTTGAATGACCCCAAAGCCAGTACTATAGTACAGTACAGTTATAAAACAAATATGTTACAATTGTTCTAAAAAACGTTTATAAATAAAACAAACCCAAATATGAAATCCGGAAGATGATCAAACGCCGGTTCTGCTAACCAGCATCAAGAATGCTGTTTACTGCGTTTAAAACGGTTACCGAGTTGTTAACGAGGCAGTTAAACTAATCGCAGTGTGTTGGAGATGAATTAGTGCACATTAAAATATTCACGATAAAGGCTACAGAGACGAAACGAGATTTTCTCTTATTACTTACTAGCTGTTACCCGCGGCTCCGCCCGCGTGATATATAGCTTATGTCATTCTCAGTACCCTAACTTATGTGTATGTAAAATTTCATGATGATCGGTTCAGTAGATAGAGCGTGAAAGCGTAACGAACGAACGACCTACCGACAAGTACCGACCGAATGAACGACCGACTGAACGAACAATGGAACAAACGAGCTATCAAACTTACTTTCGCATTTATAATATTCGTTGGGATTGGGATATTCATCATCATCATTTCAGCCGTAAAAAGTCCACTGCTTGACACAGGCCTCCCCAAAAGGATTTTCATCATTGGAGGGATTTCGCCATAGTCATACAACGCTTGGCAAACTGGTTGGTGGGCGTGGTTTGTTTGGCTTATATCGGTTCCGATGCTGCCACCCATCGAAACCATTTTTAATCAAGGGAAGAAAACTCCTACAGTTAATTGGACTACAGCAACGGAATTAAGGAATTTGGGAGGAATTTGCTCGGATAGATTGTGGATGAGAAAGTAACAGCTCGGGAAGCAGGCGCGCGTGCCTGATGCCATTCCTGCAACCACCCAACAGGCAATTGAGGATAACATTCTAACCATCACTTATTTTACTATCACTGATCTCAAAATCAAAATGGACATGGAGAGAAAATGGATAAAAGGAGACACAAAAGGTGTACAACAGATATGGGTGGAACAGTCGGTCAGGGCCGGCCTCGACGAACGTATCGCGACCAAATTACGAAATTTTCGTAAAAGGAGAAGCAATACAAAAGACAATACGAACAACTTTACCTATGAGACCAAAGCTAGTTTAAACCTCAAAAATTTCAGCATTTACATACAACTGCTGGGCTGGCCGCACACCTTTGTATATAAATGTAATTTTTTCGAGCTCATAGCATTGTTCCAAAAAGAAAAATTATTTATTTTGATGGGCTGAGTCACCCTTTCGGTGCAATGTCAGAAATTTACATGCGGTATACAAATAATAGAGATAAAAATTATGTGATCATCATCGAGTCTATTTTACTTCCACTGCAGGGCCATGTCACTTGATGTCACTCTCTGTACTAACCACCAGAGTCTACTGCTCTGGCCAAGAGCAGTCAAAGGATTTGGCCTACACTCTTCACGCTGGGCAGACGGATTGGAGAGGTTCTTATTTTGCTTGTGTTTTCCTAAGTCGCCTTCTACGACATCCATGGAGTGGTCCTATTCTACTCTGCCGGGAACCGCACGGTGAAGTAAGTTGAAGATTATTCGCAACTAAAGCTCTCGAGTATAATATCATAAAAGTTTCACCGTGAGCTTCCACAACTTGCGACTTCGCGAAAGCACACGTGACTGAAATTACGGCAAAGTTCTCTAAAGTTTTAAATCTTTCAGCTTGAAATATGACGAGTATTGTTATTAGTTTTAAGTAGTTGGAACCAGTTTTTTCAAACTGTTGCGTTCATTTTTCTCTAGTGTAGTCTTGCCCTAACTTAAGTGGCTATTACATGACACGATATTCAGTGTCTGACGAGAGAGACGTCGCTATACGTTAGATACGTAAAGAGATATCGCTATATGTGTTTAACGTATATCAGCGTCCTTCTCGTCAGAGACTGAATATCGTGTCGTGTAATAAAATAAATTAATAAATAAAATAAAAATGTTTATTTTCAGACAACAATTTAGTCCATTTTTGTAGTAAAGTTATACTTAGGTTTGTTAGTACTTATATTCTACTAGCGAGATTGTTGATTTAATTAAATGGCCAACAAACGGTAATAGCCATTTCAAAAGTATAAGAAAATGGCCAAATGCGAGTCGGGCTAGCCTATTAGGGGTTCTGTAGAAGAAAGATTAGATAAGATCTAATGTAATTCTAATTCGCCAGAAAAATAACTCCGTTTTTCATAGTGTTTGTATGAATGACAAAGTTATTATATTAGCGGTTTATGAAAGTGTGGTATGTATCAAAAACTACTGACTACATCTTGTCTAAACCAATTTTTTTTGAAAGTATTTATTGAGATCTACAGAATATATAATTTTTAGATTTTTAAATCACTTATTTTAACAGTTAGAAGGGAAGGAAGGGGACACTTTTTACCACTTTTGGAATTGCTCATATTTCAAACGCAAGTACTTATACATACATCCTAAATCTAATTCTAATCCTATCCTAATACTAACTCATATTATAAATGCGAAAGTGAGTTTGTTTGTTACGCTTTTACGCCCTATCTACTGAACCGATCATTATGAAATTTTGCATACACATAGATTGAAGTACTGAACAGTTCAAAGACTATATACCACGCGGGCGAAGCCGCGGGTAACAGCTAGTATTACATAAGTACGAACATTTGTAAAAGAAACAACATAAAACACCTTTAATCTTATTTTGTCAGACCATAATTACGCGTTTAGGCGAATCGCCGACGCAGACAGACCAAACAAGCGAGCATGTAACACGGGACAATTTATGTGTCGTCCCGCCATTTTTTACCAAAGAGGGTCGCTTGAGGTTTGGAAAGGTTACCTTTATTCTGATGAATAATCGCAATTTACCGCATTTTACGAGTGAGGCTATTTTCGATACCTAGTGGCATGGAATATAGAAGGTTATTATAAACCCATTTATTCTGTATAGGGGAGACAAAATAGTGCTCTACTTGGGTACGTCTAATGTATTAGGACGACTACTATTTTATTACTGACCGACCCAGAAAGAGGGTAATGTATTTTGCGCGTATGCATGTAAATGTAAAAGGGAAATTATAAGGCGAGCCACAAAATTATTTATTGGCAACGTGATCAAGCTTCTAATTTTATAACTAAGCAACGAGAAAATGACCTAGCCTCTAATAAACTAATTTGTCTTTTTTACAACACCAACTAAATATTCTACAGAAAGCAAAAGCAAAGACCATCAATTATTATGACTTGTCCTTCATATTTATATAATGCCACCTAATTTACTAACTCGGCCACGGATTTTACATCTGGTCACCATTTTACGTTTTACAGCTTCAACACAAGGACCTCAAAAAAATATGATTCAAGCCTCCATAGACAACATCATATATTATAACTCAGCATGTAAAATAAACTTCAAATTCTTTTATCATTAAAATAGCCACCGGAAAATTTCGTGTCGGGTGTTCGGGTTGGATTCGTGGTGAATCTCACCCAATGTCAGGTGCTGGGGAGAAGAAGAGTCTAGGCAAATCCCTTTTCTTTTCAATTTTTCACCTCAATATTCGTAGTCTGTATCATAAAAAATATACATTTTTGTATTTGATACCTATTTATTATTGCGTACTCAAAAAAAAGTGAATTTCCAACAAAATTTTGCACAAAAAATCTCACGTGAGGTTTAGGGGAGAGGAAAGTGGTAGCCTCAAAATTTTACAACATCTCGCCATGGGGAGACAAAAATAGTCAAAATTGCTGCACACAAATACTTAGATTTTTCAAAAAACATATCTGATCTGGTCTTGACTTCGTTCACGCCGGGCAGTTCGTATTATCGACGATCCCACAGTCAGAGACGATTAAGACACCCTCAGTCTCTGGAGAGACGTTGGCTCTCTGCGTGTGTTCTACCATCTATACGATGATGATGATGACGCGTAAAACAGGACTGTGGACTGGGCTCCTTCCCGAGGTTTTCCCAGCGTACTATGACTTAGGGTCCTTCAAAAGGCGTGTTTACAGGTATCTTAAGAGTCGGCAACGCATCAGCACCTCCTCTGGTCTTACAGATATCCGGCGACGGTGACTACTTTCCATCAAATAGCTCATTTACCGTCAAACATAGATATAAAAAGAACCACACGGCTCTTAATGAACTTTTATTATTATATAATTTACCACAGTATAGACAATTTTTTTATGTATATACGGACAAATCATACAAATTAAGCTAGCCCCAAAGTATATTAGAGACTTGTGTTATAGAATACTAACTCAACGATACTATATTTTATTACAAGTACATATATAGATAAACATCCAAGACCCAGGTCAATCTGAAAAAGACCATTTTTCATCTTAACTTGACCGGGGTTCGAACCCGGGACCATCCGTGTCGCAGTTCGGCATGTTGACCGCTGCGCCACGGAGCTCGTCAGATGTATGAAATATGTACCTGTCTTTCATATTTTTAAATCGGATATCGGAGACGACACTGATATGTTGACGGCACCATGGAAGGCCCGTGAGCTGTTGGACGATAATGTAACTTGTAATCACCTAGTCCAGTGGGATCCACGCCGTGAGGTACTTTATATGTGGTAGGCATTCATAAAGCTGATCGGAAGCGTTGATACAGTATACGCCCCGGCGTCGCTCGTCGATAGAGGACACGCAACGTTGTACTAATGCCTGTCATATATAACCTATATTTTATTTGCAGAATATTATGCAGTCATACCATTATTTACTTTGTCAGCGTTCATAAATGAGGTTCAAATTGCAATATTTACCAGCTGCAGGAGAGTATACTGACGAGCTCCGTGGCGCAGTGGTCATCATGCCGGTCTGTGACACGGATGGTCCCAGGTTCGATCCCCGGTCAGGTCAAGATGTAAAATGATCTTTTTCATATTGCCTTGGGTCTTGGATGTTTATCTATATAAGTATCTAATATGGAATATAGTATCGTAGAGTATATAGTATTCCATAACACAAGTCTCGAACTTACTTTGGGGCTAGCTCAATCTGTGTGATTTGTCCGTATATATTTATTTTTATTTATATTACGTTTTGTATCCGCAACTGCCTGTTCGGTGGTTATGGGCATAAAATCGGGTACGCGCTCATGGCGGGTAGCATCCCGAATACCTTTATCCCGATCCTCCTGTCCAACAAACTCCCACCCTTCACTCGCTTAAAAAACAGCGTCCGTACCGGGATAGGCTAAACAAATTGTGCTCACCAACCAGTCTGCTAACCGTGGTGAGTATGGCAATACTCCCCTATGATGGAAATCCTTAGGGGTGGGCCATGTCCAGCGGTGGACTTCTGGCAGCTTAGACGTTTTCTTTGCTACCCTGTATTACAGTGATAATATAGGGTGAAATGAAATGAATATTTTTTATACAAACTTTGGATCAAATGTATCACTTTTTGAACGTCATTTATCTTTCTTGTTAATATATTTTTTTTTATATTTGCAAAATCGTCAAACTACTTACGTTTCGGCAAGACCACTGCTGAGAACAATACGCCAAAACAAGCTCAGTTCGTGTTTGAAGGGTATAATAATAAATAAATATAAATATATACGGACAAATCACACAGATTGAGCTAGCCCCAAAGTAAGTTCTTAAGTAAGACTTGTGATATGGGATACTTACTGAACACATAACAGTTATTAAGTATACACATATATTAACAAACATTTGACTAGTTCCAAGCATTTTTATAAAATAATCATTTATACAGTACAGTTTAGCCTTAGTAGGGTTACGAAAGAATACAATATCGGAGTGCCATTTGGACCCCGATGGCCTAACTGTAGATCGATACTTTTTCCCTTCCCAGCTCAAACACTTATAGAATACAAATCTATTGAACATACTTTAAAATTGGTCAAGCCGGTTTGACTACGGAGGCAACAATAGAACAGACATACTAACATACATAAATACACACGAGCGAAAAACATTACCTGTTTCTGGGTGGGTCTCGAAACATGTTGCGGTGAGTTCCGTAGTAAAAGTAATCATTGCAGTAAACAATACGTATACTATGATAACCCAGAGGAAATAAACCGGTCCGCAGAAGTAAATAATGGCTTGGTGGTATCGTACTTGTTGGTATTACCTATATATATAATTCAACTGTTTAATAGTCGTATTCATTTACAGATAAAATACGACAGCAGTCGTGCGTGTACCCAGGTGTACCCGCTACCGACGGCGAGTAATGCCATTATAATTGAATTCAGATTCAAACCGTTTATTTAGAAAATAGGCCGTGAATGCACTTTTTCACGTCATATCACATTTAAAATGTTTATATATTTTTTTATTTATGATAATCCAGCGATTGACCACGATCTCACCTGATATTAAGTAAAGATGTTTACAAGTTTATAGGAAAAAAATGGTCTATTCTGTTGGGCTCATAACGATGTACTGCATAATGTTGCTTATATTTATCTGCTTATCCTACGTCTAACTTTTAAAATAAAAGCCTTTGCCTCATGCTCGTTGTACGTCGTCATCTACACCCAATCGAAACCCAACTTTCTAGTGAGTTTTGAAAACTCCTTAAGTATTAATAGTTTCATTCAAATGAGTAAACTAATTTAGGGCTGCTACTATTTTCACCGAAGCTGTTCCCAGGAACTTTTACTTCGTGGGTAGTGTAATAGCTTCTATAAACAATTGTCAGTGATCTGCTATCAATGTGACGATTCACTGTACATTGCTGTTAAACTCATAAAAGCTCTTGAGAGTTTTCTGTCCAACGCAGCAATGTACAGGGGATCGTCGCAATGACAGCCAATCATCGGCGATTGTGTAGAGGAGGCATAAGATTTATCAACAACTCAAAGTACTTGAAGCATCTTGAGCTCACGATCACGTTGTTATCATCGCTGCATATCAATCCCGATCTTGAAGGGTCTCCCGAACTCTAACAATTAAAGTAGCTATAAGAGGGAAACTTTCCGAATTAAGGCCAAATTGTTTTCCGACCTCATCTGCTTTGATTGTCGGAGTCCCGTGTACTGCTTGTTATGCATATTTGATAAGTTTACATGTTGTTTTTGGGGTTTGAGGTTTACCTACTTTAAGATGGGAATTCTTATTATTTATTAAGAATGGTCAGGGAGGCATCTTTAATGTCTGTCTGGTGGTTGCAGGCATGGCATCGGGTAGTCGCTCCCGGCCTTCCAAGCTACCACTTTTTATCCCAAATCCACCCAAGCAAGTAGCATCCTCAATATCTGTATTCCGTTCCCCAGTCTAATAAATTCCTACCCTTCCCTCACTTCTAAGGCAGTTTCGATGAACAGCAGCGTCGGAAGCAATGGATTTGTTAATCACAGTCCGCAAAAGTTGTCAACAATTCAAAGTATCTTCGAGCATCTTGAGCTCAAGATCACGTTGTTGTCATCGCTGCATATCAACTCCAATCTCGAAGGGTCTCCCCGAACTCCAACAATTACTCGTAAAGCAGCTATAAGAGGTAAACTATCCGGATGTTTTCCGACCTCATCTGCTCTGATTGTCGGAGTCCCGTGTATTGCTTGTTATGCATATTTGATTAGTTTGCATGTTATTTTGGCGATTAGAGATTAAGTTATTTTCAGAAGAGAATTCTGTTTTTTACCTATCCTTTATAAGGCTATTAAGGATGGTCAGTGGGGAGTGGCATCCTCAACTGCGTGTCTGTTGGTTACAGTTATAGCATCAGATATGCGCGCCCGACCACCTGAGCTAATACTTTTTATCCCCAATTCACCCGAGCAAGTAGCATCCCAAATATCTTTATCCTATTCTCCAGTCCAACAGAAAATTTCGATGAGCAGCAGCGCCGAAATCAGTTCTAGCGGTATCGATGTATTTGTTTTTTCACAGTCCGCAAAATTTGTCAACAACTCAAAGTCTTTCAAGTGCTCACGATCCTGTTGTTATCATCGCTGCATATCAATCCCGATCTCGAAGGGTCTAACGAACTCCAACAATTAAAGTAGCTATAAGAGGAAAACTTTCCGAATTAAGGCCAATTGTTTTCCGACCTCATCTGCTTTGATTGTCGGAGTCCCGTGTGCTGCTTGTTATATTTGATTAGTTTGCATGTTGTTTTGGTTTGAGATTTAGTTATTTTAAGAAGAGGATTCTGTTCATTAACTATCTTTAGTAATGCTATTAAGGATCGACAGGGGCATCCGCAACTGCCCATCCGGTGGTTGTAGGCATGGCATCCGGTAGGCGCGCCCGGCCTCTTAAGCAGTAGTTTCTTATCCGCAATCTATCCGAGCAAGTAGCATCCCAAATAACTTTATCCTGTTCCCTAGTCTAACAAACTCCTTCGCTTCCCTCACTTCAAAGACAGTTTCAATGAGCAGCAGCGTTGGAATCAATGGATTTGTTTATCACGATCTGGTTGTTATCATTGCTGCATATCAATCCCGATCTCGAAGGGTCTCCCGACCTTCAACAATTAAAGTAGCTGTAAGAGGAAAACTTTCCGAGTTAAGGCCAAATTGTTTTCCGACCTCATCTGCTGTTATTGTCGGAGTTCCGTATATTGTTTTTATGCAAATTTGATTAGTTTGCATGTTGTTTAGTTTGAGATTCAGTTATTTTCAGAAGAAAACTATTTTTATACCTATCTTTAATAATACTGCTTTTAAAGATGCTCAGGGGTGGCATCTTCAACTGTCTGTCTAGTGGCTGCAATTATGGTTTTGGGTACGCGCGCCAGGCTTTCCAAGCAGCTAATTTCTTATCCCCAATCCATCCGAGCAAGTCAAATATCCTCGTCTGTTTGTCTGGTGTTTGCAGCTATGGTATTGGGTACGCGCGCGCCGGACTCCCGAGTTACTTCATTCTTGTCCCCAATCCACCCCAGCAAGTAGCATCCCAAATATCTTTATCCCGTTCCCCAGTCTAACAAACTCCTACCCTTCCCTTGCGTTTAAAATACCGTTTCCATGGGCAGCAGTGTTGGAACTGAGATAATCTAGTGTTTTCTTATGTTTTCGCGATTGTTACACATTTAAATAAAATTATTTTAATACGGTTTTTATCGCGTTTATTACAGTACGTTGGCAGTTACCACCAGCTTGGGATCCAGTCATCAATTTAATCAAATCTCAAGCTAAGCAGAAGACTGCAAGACCTTCAGACACCGTGAGTCAATACTGCGTACATCCGGAACGTTATCAATAAATATTTTAGGCGGTAGATTTTGCAGTTCTTATAAAATACTAGACAAATGTCAACTTAGTCTACCTGCGACCACGAACACTGTAAAGTGCTCAAAACGTTAGGTGTATAAATAATGTAATAAACGCGATAAAAACCGTATTAAAATAATTTCATTTAAATGAGATAATCTAAACAAACTGTGCTCACCAACCCATCTGCCAAGCGTGGTGAGTATGGCACACTCCTATAATGAAAATCATTGTGAGAGGCCCATATCCGTCCAGTTGTGGACTTATTGTGGCTGAGACGAATAATGCTTTGTTGGTCTCCGTGGCGCAGCGGTTAACATGCAACACGAGGGGTCTGGGGTTTTTTCCATTTCCATCCAGGCAAATAGTTGTACTTCATGGTTACAGGTATTTTCTGTGGTTCTGTTGCTGCCTTATGAGGATTGATGCTTGGTCTTATAGCGTAAAAAAATTGTTGAAGAAAGCTTTTACTTAATTAAATTGGTTTTTAAATAGCATTACATAATGCTCGGTATATGATTAAATTTGAAAGCATGTGATGAAAAAGAACTCGCTACAAGTGGGATTCGAAGAATTAAGAGTCTTCGAATAGCCAACTTTAGCCCCTAAGTGTACCAACTACACCACCGTGACTTCGAATCACCGCGTCGTATTCTCTCATGTATTTAACGAGCTTTGTGGCGCAGCGGTCAACTCGCTAGCCTGCGACTGGGATGGTCCCAGGTTCGATTCCCGGTCAGGTCATGATGGAAAACGATCTTTTTCTGATTGACCTGGGGCTTGGATGTATTTCTATATATGTATTTGTAAAATTTAGCATCGTTGAGTTGGTATCCCATAACACAAGTCTCGTACTTACTTTGGGGCTAGCTCAATCAGTGTGATTGATTTCCAATCCAAAACCACGATCGAATACCACTGGTATTAATTCGAGTTTGACCGTATATATTTATTTATTATATTATAGTAGGGTGTAAACCTAAGAGTCGTGGGATCGAATCCTACCTGTGGAGAGTTCTCTTTCATCACATATTTTAAATTGTAATAATATACCGAGCATTGCTATGATTTTTAAAAACCAACTTTTTTCTAATTACTTTTGATCACTGTTTTAAGGAAAATGTATCAATACAAACGGAATGAGTTGGGAAAACAATTTAGCTTGATTCGAAAAGTTCTTATCGCAGCATAATTTGTAGGGGACCCACTTTATCAAGATTGAATCCGAAATTTAAGTATGATTCCAGGTCGGTAGATACCGAAAGTTTTGATGCAACATGATATTTCAAAAGAAAGTTTGAACAGTTAAGAATATCATTCAGGATACATTTTTACGTAAATTATACGTAACTAAGCTATTTTTATGCCGTGTGGTTCCCGGCAGAGTAGAATAGGACCACTCCAAGTCTGCCCGTGGACGTCGTAGAAGGCAACTTAGGAAACACCAGCTAAACAAAGCTTATAAACATCAAAAAGACCTCTCCAACCCGTCTGGCCGGCGTGGAGAGTGTAGGCAAAATCCTCTGACTGCTTTGGGTAATATATGGCTTTGGTAGTACAGAGAGGGTCGTATTCCTGCAGTGGAGACTACGACCTGATGATGAAGCTATTTTCCGTGAACCTTTAAACCTTTGGAAAAAATATTATATGTATACTACTAGTTGTTATCATATCACAGAGAAGCTTGTCCTATGAAACTATATCATGTACTTTGTACCAGATTATCATCATATGTTGAGGATGTTCTGAAACAATGTTGCAACTAGCAACACAATTTTATATATTTTGTTTATCTATGATACTTTGAGTTGGTAACATTGTGTGTACTGTGTCAAAGATCTCTCTCTCTCTGTATGGCTGCCACAATAAACGCATCGTCTAGAAGCTGGCATTTCATTTAGTCTACCACAGCGACGGACCTACAGCGCAAAACTAGCAAGATGACAACCCTAGTAAAACCAAACAGTCCACTCCTAACCCCAACAAACAAGCCGCGGCAGTCTTTGAAAGATTTTTGTGAACGATGGAAAAGCCGCTCGTTTATAAACGGCGAAATTTCAAAACCGTACCCCTGGAACTTCGGAGCCGGTAAGCTGTGATTGGGCAGCTTGTCAAATATTCTCCAATAACAGCGGCTTGTCGAGGTCAACGCCTCAGTGCTGCAGTGGTGAGCATTTCAGAAAACCCTGTTCTTGAGGGATCGACATTGGGATACATGAGCCCCCAGTGCTGCTGTTTACAGATTAAAACATAGATTTTTAAAAAAATCGTCTATGGTTTAAAATGTAAACGTGTAGCTTTTTTAGCGTTTTTGTAAAAACGGCCATTTATGACGAAAACGATAAGTGTCTAAACTGTTCGTTATAAAATAGGTGGCAGAACTAAAACTTGTAACTCATGTTGGTCTCAAGCCTTCTATCTACTAGGCAATTTGGTGCGCAACCCGTGACGCTCAACATGTTTAGCAACGTTGCACAGCAGCGCGCGACGTTGCCGGCTGGTGCGCAACATGACGCGCGGCTTGTTGTTTGTTTCCGTGCAACATGCAGTTGAGCATCAGATGTTGTCGAGTAGAGACGTGACACGCGACAATGTCCGTAGTGTGGTCTAACGAATGTGTGTTGCAATTAATAGAATTGTACCAAAACAACGAATATTTGTGGAACTAAAAAACAGGAAATCAACACTTGTTCCTTTGACGACATGCTGCCGACGACTGGTCATGCGTGGACAGACAACGTTGCTACACAAAGTTCTGCGTTGGCTCTTAACAATGAAGAGCAACATGTTGTGCGACATGACGCGCGCCAAATGTTTCCTAATGGATACGAGGCTTCAAGTTCTTTGTAATAAAGTACTTAAACGTAATCCCGTCGGTTCAGGATCTGCTAACGGTAAGTCTAACCCTTCAAGACAACTGCCGTCTCATCCATTGTCCGGTAAAGCCGTCCCACTTCGTATGGGATTAGTTGCCCCACTGAGATCTTCGTTAATGAATGGGATAAACATCACAGTATTACGCGAATTAATTCAATGGTGTAAGTTTTGAATGTTTTAGCCTAATAATCTGTACATATAATATGTCAGAAAAACTCGCATATCCGCACATTCAAATCATCATCATCATCATCATTATCGGGTCTTTTTAAGTCTCCACTGCAGGAATAGAGAAAAAATATTTGAATGTTCCGTAATGTACATCACATTATGGACTTCTGACTAATTGTTGTACTGTGTTGGCCGTGTGGTTCCCGGCAGAGTAGAATAGAACACTCCAAGTCTTTCCGTGGATGTAGTAGAAGGCGACTTAGGAGACACAAGCTAAAAAATGATGTTTATAAGCTATAAATATCAAAGAGACCTCTGCAATCCGTCTGACCAGCGTGGAGAGTGTAGGTCAAATCCTCTGACTGCCCTGGCTAATGGCTATATATGGCTCTGGTAGTACAGAGAAGGTCGTGTTCCTACAGTGGAGACTTAAGACCTGATGACGACGAAGACGATGACGATGTCAGTCTCTTCTACTTCGATCTGTCTTGGCTTCGAGCAACACGGCCTTCAGTCCTCGAAGGTCATTGGTCATATTCACTGTAACACTTTTCCCATTCAAGTCCGCTAATGCGCACTCCATCCATTTTCCTCCCCCTATTTTCGTTCATAATAGGTACTTTCTTTTTTACACAAAATTTTCGTTTAGGCGCTCCTATAGTAACACTAGCGCCACCCAGCAATTAATTCTTTTAATCCTAAATTATATCGAATTTTAAAAATCCAACAAGTACATAACTAGTAAATTACTTGTAGTATTTTTGTATTCATTATCACTAATATATATACGTTGGATAAAATAAAGAGAAAAACAGGTTAACGCCAAAAGTGGCCACTTTTGGCGTCAATCGATTTTTCTCTTCAAATGTGGCACTAGTAAATTACTTGTAATAAACAAAAAATACTTTACGTAATTTAGTAGTTTTGTACTTGTTAGATTTTTTAAATTCTTTACCATTTACGATATAAGGAATTTAATTGCTGGGTGGCGCTAGTGTTACTATAAGAGCGCCTTAAGTGCTTTTCTGGATACAAAGTCGATATAAAAATTACTTAGGAGCTTTTAATTATAAATAAATTACATGAAAAAATCATCTTAGCTGGTTATTTAAAAGTCTGCGGAAATTCGATAATTAATTTTGAGGCGGAAGCTTAGTCCTTTTTTTCTAAGACACAAAAGGAAATTAAATTATTGCACGCGATCCCTAATTGATGTTGCCTTTTATTTTAAGTAAAAGCATGGAAATATATTTATTGAATTTTCGGTTGGATTGTTTTTGTGATGGTTAAGTTAAATGTAAAGACTTTCTGCGGGAAAAACGGAAACGTAAATGGCCCTAAATTTAAGTATAAGTAATTAATTATAGACAAATAAAAAAAAATATGAAAAAATGTATAATTATATTGACGTCAACAATAATATTAATACATGGTTAACGATAAATTCTTTCGGCTGTAATGAGTAGTTGTTTTAACTTGAAATTATGATAATGATTTCGCGATTGCTACACATTTTAAATAAAATTAATTTTAATTTGGTTTTATCGCGTTTAAAGTTATACTAATAATTTAAGATAATTTTAACAAAAAACAAAAACCGACCAACTCTATAATTTTTTTTTAATAAGCATAAGAAAACAAATGGAAATAAGTGTAATCCGAACGGCATACCTGTAAACATTTTTTTGGTTTTTGTGTATTTTTTCAAAAAGCGCTCCACACATTTCGATGAAAATTTAATGGAGCCATGTGTAAAGTATTACCAATCTAACAAAAAAAAAAGAATTTCGTATATTGGAGAACATACATAAAAAAAAACATTACGACGAATTGAGAACCTCCTCCTTTTTTTTAAGTCGGTTAAAAATACTTCAAGTAATAGTGCTGTCGTATATTTTTCATTTTGATCTTATTTAGGAGTATACGAATAAACTTACGGGTGTAGTAGTTACTTTCGCTGATGTAAGCTACTTAAAAGGGTGGACCAGATCGTCAATATAAAAAAAAATCTTTGGAAGCTTAAACATTTTTTTGACTATTTCATATTTATTACCCGGGTGGCTAAATTTTGTATGCAAATATCGATTCTTTTCTGAGTTCCCAGCATTGATCTGATAGTAAAAGTTGTTCATATCGACGGGCTGGGTCACCCTACTCAGGGTTCGAGGGTAAATTTACATGTTATACTCGTATATAGTCTTCCATGCAACTGCCCTTCCATGCTGGACTGGGAAACTAAAAAAATAAAAAAGAATGTAACAGCTGATTCTTTTCCCGCGTAGGCCGTAAAAACCGGCCGAGGGAATAGGCGCAAATCTAAGGAATCATGTAAATAGGCGATGCGGCTAGCAACCCATCCCTATTTTCGTATTCCATGTTTAAGCCCATCAATATGCTAAACGTGACCTTTCGGTCTCATGGCCTTAGGCTCTGTCTACCCCGTAAGGGATAAAGACGTGATACTATGTATGTATTTATAGTCTTTGTCTATGACGAGTATACCACGTCGTGCCTGCATATCGGCCTTCGACTGTTTGTCCGCTAACTGACATTTTAATTATCTGTCCTAAGTTAAGTTCAACCGACAAGAACCAAACGCGTTTCATACTTTACACAAGCTTTGATATTAAGAATTCCAGTAAAAGTAATTAAGGAGAGCTTTCAAGTTACCGCTGGACACGAAAGCTTGACCAGCATATGGTAGTCTTCTCGACTCTGAATAAATAGTCCGGGGCCAACTGTGCTTATAAGAAATGGGATTGTTTGCTTAGAAATCTAGGGTTGTGGTCCAATTTAAGAGATCAACCGAGCTTGACTTCACTGCGTTGTAGAATTTTTAGTAATTTTTTTGTGACTTTATACAAGATTTACAGCAGACCAAATGTGCTTATAAGAAATGGGGCTTTTGGCTTAGAAATCTAGGGTTGTGGTCCAATTTAAGAGATCAAACGAGCTCGACCTTAATATTTTTTAGCCTTTTAAGGGTTTTTTCGTTGACTTTATATGAAATACACAGCAGACCAACTGGTCGAATAAGCACAGTTGTGTTTATAAGAAATGGTGCTATTGGCTTAGAAATCTAAGTTTGTGGTCCAAAATGAAAGATCAAGTGAGGTCGCATTTAGTATATTTGGTACTGAAATGCCTTTGGGTAACCTTTTGAAGACGTTACGTGAGATATGCAACATTATAAGGAAATTGGAGATACAAGCAAAATGGTTTACCACAAGTTTGAATAGTGCGGAGACTAGTAGAAACATAGCTGTTTACTTAAAGCAGTGTAGTTTATAAGATATTAAGCGAAGTAGACTTTATTACTTGATAGTAAAATGCCTTTTACGTGATCACTTATAGACTATTTGCTGTGTCTACGACTTAGTCTTTTTTCGAATTAAAAAGCAGTTGGGTAGCCTTTTTTCGAATTAAAAAGCACTTGTCCTTTTTTAGGCCCTAGACTATTTAAGTTAATATAAGCTAAATCTAAGCTAAATTTAAATCGATTCAGAAGTTTTGGCTCAAAAGCGTGACAGATAGACAGACAAAGTTACTAGTATATATTATATTAGTATGGACAAATATAAAAATACAAATAATAAAATATGGTTCTTCTTTTTGATTGTATATTAATATGTATGTACCTATTTTGATACTGATATTTTAAATGTTGATTTTAAAGTACCAATCCCATAATAATAGAAGAACAATATCTTCCGCTCATGACTTGGACCAGCAAAGCATTGTTTACATGTGCGACCCCAACCACAAGAATACATTACTCGACGCGAGAACAGACGATTCCAGTGTATTCTCGTTAAAATAATTAATGTTTACGTTAGGAAATTACTTTATTAAAACTAACGTGAGATAAAGACATTATTAAAATACGTAACAACGGGTTACTCACGTAAATAGTCAGCTACTGGCCGACATGTTTCAACCTCATCCGGAGGTCTTCGCGCACGGTGTCGTCCCAATCCGCAGTGCGGATTGGGACGACACCGTGCGCGCGTCTCAATTCACATTCGCCCTGAGGAAGACCTCCGGATGAGGTTGAAACATGTCGGACAGTAGCTGACTATTTACGTGAGTAACCCGTTGTTACGTATTTTAATAAGGAAATTACTTCTTTTTTATTATAATGACGTTATTTGGTAGTGACAATAAACAGCTTCTTTCAGCCAAGAAGTAGTTTAGTGTTTTTAGGGGTTATAAATAATAAATAAATATATACGGACAAATCACACAGATTGAGCCAGCCCCAAAGTAAGTTCTTAAGTAAGACTTGTGTTATAGGATACTAACTCAACGATACCATATTTTATAACAAATACATACATAGATAAACATCCAAGACCCAGGTCAATTTGAAAATGATCATTTTCCATCTTGACCTGACCGGGGATCGAACCCGGGACCATCCGTGTCGCAGGCAGGCGTGTTGACCGCTGCGCCACGGAGCTCGTTCGCTTTTAGACAGAGCAATCGCCGTCTGGTTTTCGCAACCTAGAGGGTTGACCTATGGTAGGTTAAAGCAAACACTAGATGGCACTTGGGACCAGCCTCCCTAAACATGGGAGCAGGACATTTTTGGATAATCATGTTATTCAAGCCTACAATATAAAATCAGACTGGTATGTTCTTTAACTTTCACAAAGAATGATTTGCATTTTTTTATATTTAAACCTCCGACTCAAACGCCTCAACACTTTACTACGGTGGCAGTCCTTATCCTGAGTGATTTTGACGCTTACGCATGTTAAGCAACCACAGACGCAGTCCCCACTTGGATGGGTGACCGCAAGTGGCATAAAATATTTCGAGCTCCTCCGTACTTTAGAAGGTACGTTAAGCCGTTAGTCCCGCCGAACATCATTGATGGCAGTCGTTAAGCTATGTCAGATGACTTTACACCCGAAAAAAACAAAAATAGGTTAAAGTAGTTTAAAATAGCAGCCATGCTTTTATTTGCCTTTGAAAAATGTTGTCTTAGAAATTTACATCTGGAATCTAGAAATTCTAGAAATAATTCCATCAGAAATATCCAATTTGCGTCAAGCTAATGCAGCGGAGAAAACGGCTTCTTGCAACAACGAAGAAAAATTAATTTACTCAGGAGAAATCATTACAATCTTACTTTTTAACCGACATCAAAAATGAAGGTCCTATGTTTCATGATATGTATTTTTATGCGAGTTCCACTAAATCTTAAGTAAATGAGATATTTGAATCCAGTAATGAGCTGAATGAAGGTACTACACCTTCATGGTTAGTAGTCGGAAAAAAATAGTTGAATTATCTTTTTAGTGTTAGTAGTAGATTTTATCATCATCATCAGGTCTTATTTAGTCTCCACTGCAGGAGCACGACCCCCTCTGTTCTACCAGGGCCATACATTAGCCAGAGCAGTCAGAGGATTTGGACTACACGCTCCACGCTTAGACGGGTTGAAGAGATCTCGTTGATATAAAAAAAAAAAATATAAGCTAAAGCTTGTGTTTCCTTAGTCGCCTTGTACCACATCCACGGGAAGGCTTGGAGAGAGAGTGGTCCTATTCTACTCTGCCCGCCTTATAGTTCCCGAACTATAAGGTGGGGTAGATTTTATCAAGTGTATTAATATTATTGTAAAAAAGTTTTTATAACACGAGCTCCGTGGCGCAGCGGTCAACATGCCGGCCTGTGACACGGATGGTCCCGGGTTCGATTAGTTTCAAGATGGAAAATGATCTTTTTCAGATTGACCTGGGTCTTGGATGTTTATCTATATATGTATTTGTTATAAAATAAAGTATCGTTGAGTTAGTATCCCATAACACAAGTCTTAGCTAAGAACTTACTTTGGGGCTAGCTCAATCTGTGTGATTTGTCCGTATATATTTATTTATTTAATTTTCAGAATGGTTACATTTGCCAGTTTGATCCCGGGTCCTAATAGACTTAGTCGTTATTATGATACATAAACTTGTTGAGCACAAATTAGTTTTGTTGTTGTTGCTAGTTAATCATGAAACATGAACAGATTATAATGCTGCCTCTATCTTATCCGTCTAATTATTCATGCAAAATGTTATTGTACTGGAATTGCCTGTGACTTCGCCTGCGTAGCCCTGTACTGGACTTACCCTGAACTTCGTTTTAAATATATAGGTATGGCACTAGTAAATTACTTGTAAGTTACAAAAAATACTATACATAAATTAGTTGTTTTGTACTTGTTACAGTTTTAAAATTCGATACAATTTATGATTTAAGGAATTTAATTGCTGGTTGGCGCTAGTGTAACTATAAGAGCGCCTTAAATAAAAAAAAATAGAACAAATGTGTCAAACGATTGCTGCCAATCGCAATGCGTATGATTCATGTTTTTATATGCAGCTGAGGACCGAAGGCAAGCCTA
The DNA here is from genome assembly GCA_963082605.1 of Rhodophaea formosa. Lineage (NCBI taxonomy): Eukaryota > Metazoa > Arthropoda > Insecta > Lepidoptera > Pyralidae > Rhodophaea > Rhodophaea formosa. The sequence continues at coordinate 801,553 of OY720221.1, forward strand.
GATGTGGATTACTGATTAATATACTCAGCCTACGGCTAATATGAACTAGTTCATAATAGACTTAGTAGTATAGTTGTTTTACACATAATCTTGTTGAACTAACAAATTAGTTTTGCTATTGTTGTGTGAGAATTATGAAACGCGAATAGGTTATTATGCTGCCTCTATCTTGCTTATCAAATTATTCCCATAAAATTTAAACTGTATTGGTTTTTCCCTTGACTTAGTCCGCGTATACAATGTTTACAATTAGCGATAATTTAAAGTCACGAGCTCAAAATGAAATGAACAACTTTCGTTCTGTGACTTAGTCTGAAATACAGATAATAAATGAGCTTTTTCAAAGTATATTGAAAACTTATTGATCACTGTTGTAGCACTGATATTTTTTTCTCGATCTCAGGACTGTTCACAGAATAAAAGCTTTACGGATTTATGTTGAAAACGTGAATTCAAATTATTGGTAGCTCAATACCAAACACATTGTATACTACATGTTACTGGCTGATGATGAATCTGATTAAAGATGGCTGTGTGTGAGTTGACAAATTTGTTCATCATCATTTCGTGTAGATGACACGGTCAGTCGACCATGCACACCCTGGTGTCAGAGTTCTTCGGAACCGCCTCTCGGCCTCTGACGTGGTTCCTTTAACGACTACCAGATGGCAGCCGGGACCACCGGCTTAACGTACCTTCCGCAGCACGGAATCATCTTTCTTATCAGACAATCAGGTGATTCATGCCTGCAATGTCCTAACCAAACTGGAAACAACTTAACAAAGTATGCTTCCCGTGGGAATCGAACCCACGACCCCCGGGTCAACAAGGCAAACGCCTTAACCACTGGACCACGGAGGCAGACAAATTTGTTAAAATACTAGAAAAGAAATTCTATTGTGCTATATGCAGAACAACATGGTGTAAGCAAAAAGCATGAAAACCGCGTAATAAACCTAACCAAGGAGTTTGGATGACAGACAGGCTATATACCGTCTTAAACTAGAACTTCATCTTCTTCTTCTTCATCAGGTTTTTTTTTGTCTCCACTGCTAGAGCACGACCCTCTCTGTACTGCCATAGCCATATTATTTATAGCTAGAGCAGTAAGAGGATTTGGCCTACACTCTCCACGCTGGCCAGACGGGTTGGAGAGGTTGATTTGATGATTATAAGCTTTATTTAGGTTGTGTTAGTTTTCTTAGTCGCCTTCAACAACATCCACGGAAAGACTTGGAACCTTGGCTCACTATTTTTGAAGATGGAAATTAAACCGTGAACTCCTCAAATGCAACTTTAAAATAAAATCGTTCACCTAAATTACGGCTACTATATTATGAAATAGTTTCCTAATAGACATAACAGTATTGTTATGATACACATAAACTTGTTGAACTAACAAATTAGTTTTGTTGTTGTTGTGAGAGAATCGTGAAACGTGACCATGAAACTGTTATTATACTGCCTCTATCTTATCGCATCTGAAACTGCTTACCTATTTATTCACGTAAAATACATATTTATTTATGTTATAGTAAATGTATGTTCATCATCATTATTTCAGCCGCAAGAAGTCCACTGCTGGACATAGGCCTCCCCCAAGGATTTCCAATATGACCGGTTGGAAGCTAAAATGTATGAATAAATAAATAAAAAAATAAATGTATAAATGTTGGTTATAAATGTATGATAAAAGCTACAAATAATAAATTAATTTTTTAAAGTCACATCAAATAATGAAGTTTAAGAAACCGGTTAGCAATCATTTAAAATTCAAGTGCATAAATACATAAATATTGTCACGTATTTCCCCTTGCGGGATAGGCAGAGGTCAGGTCCAGAAGACCTATAAAAACTACGTGTCGTTTACCTTGCTCATTACAACATGAGGAGCCCGGTGGTCCAGTGGGTGTGAGCTCTGTAAGCGCTTACGTATGTTAAGCAACCCCTGGTGCAGTCCCTACTTGGATGGGTGACCGCAAGTGGCATAAAAATATCTCGAGCTCCTCCGTGATTCGGAAGGCACGTTAAGCCGATGGTCCCGGCTGCAATCGTTGATGGCAGTCGTGAAGCTATGTCAGATGCCTTAAGGCAGCTTGAAAAATCTGACACCAGTGTTGGCCACTTACACATACGAATAACAAACAACATTACAACATTGCAAGATATCCCGAAAATAGAAAAAGTGATGATTATAGGGGTTTTCATTAATCGCACTCGAACTTTGGAGCTATATAAAACAACCTTTTGAAATGATATTGCCACAATTTTTATTTTTATTTAAAGGTTAATTGATGACATTTTATTCAAAATATATTTTAGTTAAATGGCCGCTATGACTCCGTTGTAGGTGATGTGGACTTATTTCATGACTTTTTTGCAGTTAAGACCGTCAGTTCAAAATCCACACATAACAGTGACTTTTGGATTGTTAATGTACGTACTCTCGACGGTTCTCACGTAGATTTCCTCATTCAAAATCCAGCATTTATTTTTATCAAAGCAACTACCATACCAAAAATGGAAGAGTAACCAAAAATTAACCTAAAGGCATCTGACATAGCTAAACAATCGAGGTAAGTATGACGAGTAGGTATGAGATTCTTTCTTTCTTTATTTCTCGCTACATGAACATGAACATTATAACAGGTGCTGAAATAATATATGTTAGTGAAGGTACATGAACCCTGGCAGGGTGTTGCGATGTCTCATTGCTGGGTAAAAACAATTAAGTAGTAAGGTAGGTTCATCTTATAGTAACTATCCCTCATTTATCTCTTAATATCACAGTTCTCGGTCCTTGTTCTCATTAGGACAGTATGAGTATAAAATATTTATAAAAAGAATGTGCAAACTCTACTTTGTCAATCAGAAAACCTTATCTCAATAAATATTAACTCAGTACTGGAGCCATCTGCACCAGTACTTATTAATTGAGTAAGTTATCAGGGTCTGTTCGTCTCTAGGGAGTAGTTTCGCGTAATGGACTGTTTTTTGTTCCCTTGTTGGGCTGATAAGTTACGGGCTTATAAGAAAAAAAAGAGAATGAACAAAGTTCAGTTTGTGTAGCATTAAATCTCATTACAATACGAGTATGCCAGGCTCAGAACAGAAGCTAGGTATACCAATACTAATTAAGTTATCGGGGTCTACTCATCGTCAGGGTGTAGTCTCGCGAAACCGACTATTTTTGGTCTCTTATCATAAGAGCTGATAAGTTACGATTTTATGAGAAAGTAAGGCGAATAAATAAACTTCAGTTCGTGAAGCATTAAACAGTACAAACTCAGGACAAAAACCATCTCTTCTCATCGTCTCTTCGACTTCAGGGGGTAGTTGCAGGAAAAAGACGTGTTTTGCGTTCTGTTCACTATTTGGCTGTCAGTTTATGGTAGTCGGTTTACGAGAAACGGTTGGAGAAGATACAAACTTTAGACTTGCAAGAATAAAACCTAATCTCAATAAACACAAACTCAGGACAAAAACCAGCTCTACCAGTATAAATTGAGCGAGTTATCGGTGTCCCCTAGACTTCGGGGGGTAGTTTCACGAAATATAATGTTTTTAGTTCACTTTTCTGTACTGTATTTTGTTCTCTAGTACTGATAAGTTACGGGCTTATAAGAGAATAGGTCGAATAAACAAACTTCAATTTGTCAAGCATTAAACTTCTTCATCAGGTCTTTTAAGTCTCCACTCTCTGTACGGGAGCACGACCCTCTCTGTACTACCAGAGCCATATAGGTATTAACCAGAGCAGTCAGAGGATTAGGCTTACACTCTCCATGCTGGCCAGTCGGGTTGGAGAGGTATCTTTGATGTGTATATTCTTTGTATGGCTTGTGTTTCCTAAGTCGCCTTCTACAACATCCGTGGGAAGACTTAGAGTGGTCCTATTCTACTCTGCTAGGAACCACACGGCAATTAAACTTAATCTCAATAAATTCAAACCCAGGACAGACACCATCTGCACCAGTATTAATCGTGCGAGTTATCGGGGTACGCTTTTCTCCGGGGGGTAGTTTAACGTAATAGACAGATTTTGTTATCTTGTCTGTAGGGCTGACAATTATGCTAAAAGTCTATGAGTAAAAAAGACGAATAAATGACGATGACGAAGAAACTAGCGTAAAACTAAATCTAAGTAAATACAAAACCGGGATCTGTTCGTCTTTGAGGGGTAGTTTCGCATAATGGGCTGTTTTTATTCTTGCGTCTATAGGGCTGTCAAATTACTGGTACTAATATCTTCTAAAGTCGATCTTGAGAATTATTAATTGTGTTTAATTCATATTTTGAACAATGACCTGAGAAATATGGCATGTTTTTAAATAAAAAAAGTAGAGAAACAACGTTTTATTACGAAACATCAAACCAGATATTTCTTGTGTGTTTGAAAGTGATCAACGAATTTAATGGTAACTGTTTTATAATACATACACTCAATATTAATTTAGAAGTAAGGCTACCATTTGTTGTTTTATTTATCAATTTATTTTATTAGCCAAGAGATATTTCCGACCTAGTTTTTCTTTATTAAAATACGTAACAAACAACGAATTCTTCTCGTTAATAGTTGGCCAGTAGGCAGACAAGTTTTGTTATTCACAAAACGCTTGGCGTTGACAACCCTACTGGTTTTTATTCGAACAAATCCGCACTCATTGTACAACATCTTGTTTTATTCGGTTCTCATTTATCTTCTCATAAAGACTACGCCCCTCTTCATTTCACCAGTACAAGAAAGTTCACATTTTTAAAGAAATCTTTTTGTATATTTAAATTGTTTTAAATTAGCCGTGTGGTTCCCGGCAGAGGAGAATAGGACCACTCCAAGTCATCCCGTGGATGTCGTAAAAGGCGACTAAGGAAACACAAGCTAAACAAAGCTTATTAACATCAAAAAGACCTTTCCAACCCGTCTGGCCAGCGTGGAGAGTGTAGGCCAAATCCTCTGACTACTCAGGCTAGTATATGGCTCTGGTAGTACAGAGAGGGTCGTGCTCCTGCAGTGGAGACTAGAAAGACCTGATGATGATGATGATGATGATGAAATTAGATCTTGCCCGCAGTTGCGCTAAAGTTGAAAATTTTGGGTAATCCTGTCTTAACGAATGCCTTCATCATAATAATTATCTGCGTGTCTTTTTGGGTGCGTATTCAAAAAATACTATATCAATTATTTAACTATTTTATATTATTAAGTCATCTAAGGCAAACGCCTGAGCCCTTGAGTTCCCACCAAAAAATTGTATCTTAACCTTGCTAAATTGTATTTTTAGTGTCGTGTGCAATAAAGAGTACAAACAAACAAACTTCGTCGCCTCGCTATAATATAATATCTACGCCTCTTGGATCGAGTTCCTCAATTATTAAATCCTCGTCCAATTCTGTATATTCCCTTCATTTACAATAAAAGTAGACGAAAATCATATCATATAGCGAAGTGAACGTCCGGTGTGGTGAAGCGCGACGTCCGTACGCTCGCACGGTGTCGGGTGTCGGCTGGTTGTCCAAACTCGCTATCGGTTACAGGTCGCCGACATTGGAAGGAGAGTCACCAGTGGGTGATATATTAAATATTTAATCATTTTTTGAAACCAAAATAATTTCAGCCAAAAAATATTTCTGAGAAGGATATGAAATAAAATGAAATGAAATATTACTTATATTTGGAAATCTTTAATTTAAATATAAAAATTAAAATTAGGTGAATAACTACTAACGAACAAATAATGTCTAAAAATGTTCTGGAATAACAATTGGGCGGTAGGAATCTTTTTTTTCTAATCACACAAATTGAGCTAGTCCCAAAGTAAGTTCGAGTCTTGTGTTATAGGATACTAACTCAACGATACTGTATTTTAGAATAGATACTTATAAAGATAAACATCCAAGACCCAGGTCAATCTGAAAAAGATCATTTTCCATCTTGACCTGACCGGGGATCGAACCCGGGACTTTCCGTGTCGCAGGCAGGCGTGTTGACCGCTGCGCCACGGAGATCGACTCGATTTGGTATTAAGGAAGCTGATAACGGCTCCAAAGCATCTCGATGATGCAACCTCACACACTAAGGAATGTTAAATCCATTGATGTCATTTAACACGATCTTATTAGTAAAGAGGAATAAAAAATAGTTACGAAAAGGTAATGAAAAATAAATTTACCTTTAAAAGTTTGATCATGTGATCGGAGAATCAGTATAGGAATGGTCTTATTTCGTTTTCGCTTTTCACCTATAATTTTGTTCATAGCATCGTTATAGATTTGTTTCCTAAACGTATTGATTGCTCAAGGTCATTGACATTAAGATAACATCCCTATACCAATTTGGAGCCATGCCAAAAAAGTTTCGCGGGGTCTGTAGGGCCCGACGTAACCTTTCAATATTGGCTCTCTGTTACGATACTAACCCACGAACTTTTCTATGCCAAAGGCTATTAAAAATTAAAACACATAGGCTGGCTATGCCTCGCTATTCTACTAAGCTCATCACCATAGTCAATGTCATCATTAGCAATAATCTCTGTTCATTTCGAAAGGGAAATATACCTACTTATGTTTTCCTAACAACATCCAGTAGCATTTAAAGAGCTATGGCAGATTTTTAGTTCGGCCACCAAAAGTGTCTTAAAAACTCATTGCAACCAAAAAACTTATGAAAATTTTATACGCTATTCGATATTTAAGTCGTAATTATAATTATCCTGATATATTATTATTCCATCGCGCTCTTTTAGTTTTTGGTAATGACGTATTGTTTGGTGCAAATGTACACCTAAAATGACATAACCTATAAAACTTCTAAGCATCATAAATCTGGCTTCCTATAAATATATTCTTTTTTAAACTTTCGCGCTTCAAACACATAATTATTAATATTAACAGGACTTAGCACGAACCTTTTTACTTATTTATTTTTGCTGACGTTTCTATGGAGTTACATCCATCGTGGTCGCAGCGAGACTGGAGTACGGCGGTGTCATTTTATGGTGGTGGGAGCACTTGCACTAATAATGTCACTACCCACAACTAGTTTTATATTTTCGTATTAGCCCCGGTACACACAACACTGACAATGTCCAACTTTTTGTCCGACACTGAACGACGCGGTTTAATTTTATCAATCACTGGATTCCATGCAGGTGATAGTTTGTATCCATCTTCCCTGTTGAAAGTCTTGTATTTCTTTATTTCTGCTGTTGAAATAAAGATGCATGGGAAGCTGCCATATTCACATACATTCAGGACTTATAACGAAGTAGGTATTCTCACAAGTGTCTCTTATTACATTAAGAAATAAGAAATGGTTAAAAAATTCCACGCGGGCAGGACTTAACCAGCAGACTTTCCTCTTTGTACGAGACACTCGTACAAAGAGTAAAGACTGTTGGTTTAAGATACACTAAATCAACGATAAGGATACTAAATCCACGATACTATATTTTATGACAAATACAAATATAGATAAACATCCATTATGATTGCTTAGATAGTCAAAGGATAAATAACGATGATGGGTAGAACCATGGTTAACCAAAAAATCTTTTATTGCAGCCCCCGTGGCGTACATGCAAGGTATCTCAAGATATCTCAAGATATTACCTGCGCCAAAAGCCATGCCAGAAGCAGTCGATGAATATTATATTAGGTACATGAGTCTGATCGGGCTACAAACCATTCATAGGACGGGACCGGCGGGGTTAAACCTGGAATATTATTTGCACTTTTAGACCACTGAGCTTATACCGGGTGTGACCCATGTACTGTTTAAGTTGATGATAGTAACAACCATAGATAACCAAGGAATCTTTTGTTGCAGCCCCAATGGCGCATATGCAAGGTGTGCTGGGCAAGAAGGCTGTGCTTCCTTGCGACATCCAGCCCCTGGCCGCTGACGACCTCGTGTCTATGGTGCTGTGGTTCAAAGAGGGGGATGGGGGGGAGCCAATTTATAGGTAAGAGGTTTTCAGCATGATATCAATTCAAAGACGACCCTGACTTGTGACATCCAATTTTTCACTGTGATGTGAGTGGCTTAGTGGTAAAGCGCCTTTGAATTGTACGATCTCTGGTTCGATCCCCGATCAGGTCAAAGGGGAAAAAGATCTTTTTAAGCTTATCCTGGGCGTTGGATGCAACCAAAAACACGCTCATATGAAAGGGAGGGAGAAAAAGAATGTTGTAGAAAATAGGTATAATAAAAAAAAAACTGTATTTTTTTAAATAATCTACTTATTTGTTTTCATTATACTGACCTCCACCGCGCTTATAAAGCTTTTTCTCATTTTTTTGTTTTCAATTTACCAAAATAAAACAAATTGTTTCCCGTAGGTACTTCATTTAAATCGTCTTTGGCCACGTTTAATTCTACGCAATTACTCAAGATTTTCATTATGGATATCCAATTTCTAGGCCTTCCTAAGACCCTCAAATCAGGATCAGGTTAAATAATTTATCTGCCTCTTCCAAAGGTCACGTTCAAACTTTTAGGCTGTGGGCGCCCGCACTTTATAACTGTTCTAATATTCATTCGAGCAACTCAAGACTGAAAAATGCTTAACATGATGTGCTAAATTGTTTATTGCTTCTAGCGGGATAAACTTATTTGGTGATTTAAATAAAACTTATTTTAATACGTTTAAATAAAATTATTTAAATACGGTTTTTATCGCGTTTATTACATTATTTATACACCTAACGTTCGAAACGCGTTAAAATGAATTTTATTTAAATGTGTAATAGGTTTTTTTTTTTGGTGGGAAGTCAAGGGATTCAGTTGTCGTTTGCCTTATACAATTTTGCAAATTGATTTAAGTGGACTTTATAATATGAAATTTGTGTAGTTAGGTGTTATAAATGCTCGTGCTCGAGAACAATTTGTGAAAATGGACTCGTATAGATTTGTCGCGCTCCCACGAGGCTGCCAAAGATCATACGCCATCTTTGATGCCACATACCGTACAACACCGCTCAGTATCAGAAGTACTACCGAAAAGTACAACTGGTAGTACTAATGATACAACCTCGTGTCATTTGTACTACTAGTTGAAAAAATTACACTCATAACAGGAAGTAGTACACCGATACTTAGTATCTCATTATACTGGACATTGGCAGAATCACTGAAATCTCGGTGGAAGCCATAATTAAAAAGAAGAAAGAAAGAAATGTGTAACAATCGCAAAAAAATTAGAAAACATTAATTTGGGGATGAGACTGTACAATGTAGCTATGTTTAAGATGCTTGCTTATATTGCTTATTTTATGGACTAATATTTATTTTGTGAGATTAAGTTATTAAATTTTGATTATGCGTTGTCTGGGTGCGGAGAAGCACATAGGCTACCTTTCATTCCCGATGAAGTACTGTGCCGATGGATAGTCGTTAAAGCGAGTGAAACCGCAATATATTTATAGAAAATTTGTTGAAAAAATGTTTTCATTACGGTTTTATCGCATATATTATGCATTTATTACATTATTAATACACTACGAACATTTATTCCTATAGTGAAATCAAAAGAGGTATTCTGTACTATGATTTTTATATATGAATTTTCAGTATGAGTTTATGGAGAAAACAATAATTACATACTTAATTATAACACAACAAAATAATTATAAATTTCGAGATAAAATTTTCGTGCATGACCAGACGTCAACTATCAAGCTCTCACCTCTCCACTGCCGAAAAACTGCATTTACGTATTTTAGGGCATAGAACACATGCCAATTGAGTTTGAATTTGTGGCCCCCAATAGAAACTCAAACGTAATTGTATGGCATTTTTTTCATTTTCACCCTCACTCCCTTATTTGTCTATGATCTTTATTGCCTAGAGAAAACATAAGGCAGTGGGTCGTCTGATACTAGTAATGTTTGTGTTAGTTAGTTTGTGCACCTCTCCACAAACTACGAAGAAGATACTACACCTCTCGACATCATATGTAGTGCGCGCGCAGCATATGACGCGCGCTGGGCATAAATCCGCCGGGCGATGCTTATACAACCTTCTTATACCTATAAATGTTCGAGTTTGGTAAGATAAAATCGTATTTATGATCAGGCTACATTCTTATTTGTATAAGATTTATACAAAAGTAACTAATTTCATGCAAAAATACCTCAAATATTTATTGATAACTTTCCGTATGTAAGGTGTATGAATAATGTTATAAACGCAATGAAATTATATAAAAAGTCATGTTATTAAAATGTGTAACAATCGTGAAAATATTGGAAATCATTAGACAGTAATTTTGCTTAATCTAAAATATAGTATTCTGAGATATTTCAACCTCTCGTCGGGAATCATAAATTCCCTTGACGGTTGATTGAAAGCTCGGATATTTAATTATTAAAAGCACTTTGAAATTTTAGCTTTATTTCGTTAAGTACAATCAGATATAATGGATCAAAAATTCTGATATTATAATTCAGTTGACTAGATATTCCGGGACTACAAAAATCTTTGATTTTTTTATAAATAGGCCCAAACAGAATGGGGTTATACCATTTGGATACGGAACCCTATATAGATTATAACGGGACCCTATATACGAGACTTCGCTGTCTGTCTGTCACCAGGCTGTATCTCAGTCCACTATTCTACATGGATCCGGCTCGAAGGACCATGTAAAATAGCGGACTGTAGGTGAAAAGAGGTTCTTCAGGGAAACCACGAGATTCAAGACGACACGTTTATTGCACTCAATAATCGACATCAAAAAACGAGAGCGGAAAGACACAATACTGACAATACACTTCCTTTTTACGCTAATTTACCATAGATTAAAATAGGTACAGTGTTGCTATATAAATTAATGTAAGAAACCGTAACAACCGTGGTAGCTAGACAATTAAAATTTTCACAAATAATGTATTTTGTTTGCCGCAATAACAACAAATACTAAAAAAAGAATAAATTATTATTTAACGGGGGCTCCCATACAACAACCGTGATTTTATTGCATTTTTTGCTCGTTATTAATAACGGCAACAGATAACGCATGAAATGTTCACAGATATTGCATACTCACTTTAAATATAAATAAATAAAAATTAATATTGTTCATGTGAACGAGCATTTATATTTATTTTATTTATTACACTTTATGACACATTTACAACATATTACAAAAAAAAAACCAAAATTTGTATAGAAAGTAAAATGTACAACCGGCGGCCTTATCGCACAGCAATCTCTTCCAGGCTACCTTTGGGTAATTGAAAAAAATGAAAGAAAATATACTTGGTACGGTGCAATAAGGAAGAAAAACGAGATAGCATGAACATAAATATTTCAATTATTATATATACATGAATACTAATATATACATACACTTATTCAAATTCAATTCAAAATTCAAAAATGCTTTATTTTTCTCTCCAATCTATATCTATACCCACAAATACAAATTTTGGTACAAATTGTATACTTATGATAAGATTGTGAGAGACTGGTGTCTGAACTAAGCAGAGCCTGTAGCTGTATTATAATATAGCATACAGAAAATAAATTTGCGAATAACACCGAACTACACCAATTTCTTATTACAAAGTCCACTAAAATCTATTTACAAAATGATCTAAGCCAACCCAACCGAACCCATTGCCTTCCCACCAAAACTCCCCTAGATTGTCATAAAAGCGAAATAAAATAAAAGTGTAGGTATTCGGGAATATCTTGACATGGAACGTAACGTCGTTGTCGTCAACAGAAAACTATTACGATTTTATATTAGATCCCGCTCCGATGATTTCCCGTCACGATTGGTTCCGTTACCAAGTGACAAAGACATGCTTTATTTATATACGTGTAAGCAAAGACAATATAATACTAACGTAATAGACTGCCCACCTCATACAAAAATATTGGACCAAATTAAGGTTGCGAAAAGCAGGCGAATGTATGGCGCAGGAGAGTTGCTTGGTAGTCGATACTAGATGGCGGTAATCTGCGCTAGCCTTTAACTTACTAAATATACGGTGTCATTTTAAAATATTATGCCTAAAATATTGTTTTGTTTTTTAATAAGATATATTTTGTGAATCATGTTTTTATATTCTCATAATACGGTAGATACAATGTTGTGTAGTTTCGAGTGGCGCCATCTATGCGAGTCTCTGAGAACAAATGGTACGATTAAGGCGTTGAGACCACATGGTATAAGTATGTGAAAGTCGACAAATTTTCAAACCTTCTGACATACATATACATACATGCTAGCACGTTTTTATCCCTTGCTATAAAACTTGAAGGCTACGTTTAGCATGTTGGTGGCCTTCTAGGTGGAGAACGGAATCAAAATAGTGATGGGTTGCTAGCCGCATCGCCTATTCACATGATTCCTTACGCTCATACCCTCGATCGGCTTTTGCAAGACGCAGCTGGCACATTCTACGTTTTGTATTATCTCCAACGACTCCAAGACGTCAAAGAGCTGACCAGTTAGTAATATGGGAAAATAAAAATAAAAAAAAATATGACGTACAAGAAGAGATACTTCTTCATCGGAGTTCTTGGTGAGAATTTTAGCGGACTACTCGGTGTCTGTTTTGGATTGTTTCGCAAATTGATTCTAGTAGTGTGTAATTGGTGTTATTTTGAGTTATAAATGCCCATATTTAAGAACAATGTGTAGAATAACTAAAATAGACTGTCATTGTGCGGCTGTAGTGAGATTTACATAGCGGGCTGGTGGTTGTCCGCCTTGCTGCGTCGTCAATGATGAAACCAGTGGATTCGCGAAGAGTTGTCGCCAGGGGCTCCGTGAAAACAACGAAATGAATTACACCATCATTTCATTGACAACAAAGAAGAATAACTCGCCAACTGGCGAAATAAATGAAGAAAGTATCTTGTATCCAGGGCCGTAAAACAATACTTATAAAAAAAAAACTTCTTCATAGGTAGGTACCTCAATTCTCAAGATAGTGACCACATATGTGCCTCCAGGCTTTGTGGTCAACAGTGCTATGGACCACCAACAGCTCATTTCACTCATAAAAGAGATACATGTTGTCCAAATTTGAATACAATTTCATTTTATTTCATTTTAATTTCACGGTGTCGTCAATATCATCAGATCTTTTTTAGTTTCCACTGCTGGAGCACGATGCTCTCTACATCACCAGACCCACATATTAGCCTTAGCAGTCATAGGGTTTGGCCCATACTCTCCAAGCTGGCCAGACGTGTTGGAGTGGTCTCTTTGATGTTTATAAGCTTTGTTTAGCTTGTGTTTCCTTAGTCGCCTTCAACGACATCCACGGGAAGACCTGAAGTCCTATTCTACTCTGCCGGGAACCACACGGCGGAAACGGTGAACTATTTCACGGTGTACTTACCTTAAATTCTTTTCGCAGTTACGACGTCCGCCGCCGCCTGGCTACCCAACCGAAATTGTGGTCTGCCACATCGGGGTTTGGCCCCCGAGCGTTCTTCCGAGCAGCCGCTAGTCCAGCTCAGCTGTTCGTCGATGGAGTGCTCGCGACCGATGCTGGATTGTACCGCTGCCGTGTCGACTTCAGAAATTCACCCACCAGGAACCTGAGAATCAATTTTACTGTGATAAGTAAGTACTTTTTGCTCTTTAGCTCTATTGTTTTTGGAGACTTGGTGTACATAACATTAGGCTTCAGTCCCTGAGCCTTCTTCAGAGCAGCGGTCTGTATGTTCGGTTATATTGGTACCATGTAGACTTTAAGAATTCACTTATCGGAAACCCGAGGAAAATTTTCACTGTGATAAGTAGTAAGTCCTTTTTCTTCAGTTCCACTTTAATAACATAAGGATAGATGAATTCGTAGTCTTAGGTTAAGTTGTGCAGTGCTTTGGTGTAAATGAATTACTGTACAATTTTGTTAATAAATAAATAAGGCTTCAGTCCACGAGCGTTCTTCTAAATCTCGCGATTATAAGCTCGCGATAAGCGAGGAATCTAAATACCAACTCCTTCCTTTTGCTTGTGTTCAAAGTTTTGCAACCCGTGTAGTCGATAATGTGAACACTGTAAATTAAAACATTTTTATCGTAATGGAAATTTGTACACTAAAAATATTGATCCTAAAGCTTTCGATTTTTAAAAGATTGCGCTTTCATTTTGTAGTGATATCCTCTAAAAAAGCAAGTTGTAAAAAAATTCTTCTAACTGCGAGCAGTCTTATTATTTATTTTGTATTAGTAATTCAGAAGGAAAAAAAATGTTATCTTAAGTAGAGCCATATAATTTTTTGGAATAAAATATTTCCCAAGATGATTCTGTTGAAAGTTCTATTATCGGGTCAAATTTCCTTTAAAACTTGGGTATTACTTTACATCACACCTTTCGTAAAAATAAGGGCCAAAAGGTTTTCGTTAGCTGTTTATAAAGTAACATTTACAATCTGAAAATAAATTAAAAACGATGTCTAGAGGGAATTGACCGTAAATTAACGCAAACAGGAAAATTTTGCTCAAGGAGATTAGTCTAACCAGATACTGATTTCGAAGCAATATTATTTATTTCTTTGTACACTGAAATAAATACTTTCTTTCTTTACTTGTGTCAAATTTCTTAACCGTTCCATGTGTCTATTTTTCTTTTCATTTGCGAAAACTTGTAATTAGCTCTCTTAATTTTCGTTGTTGTCATGCTTTTGTACTTTGTTAGCAGTTTTCCGAAAATGATAAAATAAAATAAAACTTTTTATTTGTAAAAAAAATGGAAAATAGCACTGTAATCTTCTTACTGAACTTAACTCATCGTCATCGTGATGATAAAGAAAATTTGGAAATCGTGACGGTCTCAGTGGTGCAGAGGTTGCACGCCAGCTTTTAATTAGAGAGGGCATCGGGCTCGAATCCCTGCGTGGGCTACTATTTTAATTAATTGTTACAGGTATTTGGTCCTACTTCTAGAGTTACCCCACGAGGTTTGGTGTAAGGCCGGCCTTTCAAACTGCCAAATCATACTAGCAAAATTGCAATGCAATATTAGCGGAACCCGGTATCTGACGTATACCCGGTACCTGTGACCTTTAAGTTGCTGAAAGGAATATGGCCGCTATTCGTTTGCAAATAGGTAATAAAACATACAAATAACCAACCAAACTCTCGTTACCAAACTAGATTATTATTAAAGACGTGCAAATAAAATCCAATAGCCGTAACAAAAAGAAAAGAGCTGTATTTTTTTATTATCTGCGACCGGGCGATCGGGACGGAAACTAATTTCGGGATATTATTGAGGACGATTGTAATGCTGCACGGGGGAGATGGGAATAAAAAAGGTATAGAATTGACCACGGTGCACACAATGCAGTGTGGTTCTCGGCTGAGTAGAATAGAACAACTCCAAGTCTTCCTTTGGATGTCGTAGAAGGCGACTTAGGAAACAGAAGCTAAACAAAGTTTTTGAACATCAAAGAAATATCTCGAACCCATCTGGCTAGCGTGGAGAGTAAAGGCTAAATACAATGACTATTCTGGCTAATTTATAGCTCTAGCAGTGCAGAAAGGATCAAACTACTGCAGAGGAGACAAAAAAAAAGATGATGTCTAACGTAGCCAATATGAGCTGGTTCATATTCTTACTCATATGATCCCGGATACATTATACATTAAGGACAAAGTGCGAAGACTTCAAAGGATTAAACTATTTGGATTAGTGTAGTAAGTGAAAAATAACAACAAAATAGTGTAGTATAAGTACGATTAAAAGCACATGAACAAAGTATCTTCCCCTCTATAGAGACAGTAAAAAACATGCCTATCAAAATATGATAGAGAGAATTAAAAGCAGGCAATATAAGGTTTCAAAATGTAAAAAAATCATGGCTAAGGCAAGCCGATATAACAATACCTCATAAAAACAAAATAAAATCTAAGGCTCTATACAAGAAGCGGGTGGTGCCTTTGACATCTTTCGCGATTCAGTCAAATATGTTTTTAATTTATACATACAGAGATGTCAAAGTCACACGATGTTTTATGATATTCTTTAAATAAAGAAGTAAAGAGGATCCTCCGTATGCAGCAAACATTTACGTAGAATTAGTCATCTGTCAAATTATAAAAATAAAAAACCGGCCAAGTGCGTGTCGGGCCACGCGCAGTGTAGGGTTCCGTAGTTGCGAATGATAACTTTGAGTTCACACTGTTTACACTCGCACCTCACAGTTTAACGACCAAAAACATCTAACAATGAAGCTTGTATGAAATTTTACATTTTCCAGTACATTTTATAAGTTGGTTGCCTATAACTTTTTAGTTTGCACTTAGTACCTAGCTCTGATAGTTTTCCTTTCAACTTCAGTATATATACTACTGCTGTAATTTTTTTCACGTATCCATATATAACCGTTTAGCAGATAGAGGGGGGGGACACGTACCTCTAACAAAATTTTGCACTTTAAAACCAAATATTTCGGAAACGGATCCCTAAATCGAAAAATGGTGTTGTCAACCTCACAATATTTTTCAAAGACCTTTTTAACGATACCCCACACGATGGGTAAATAGAGAAAAAAAAAATACTCCTCCACTTTACTTGTATGGGAGCTACCAAAAAAAAAAATTTTTTTCAAGATTTTATTCTACGACTTTTTTGCCATGATTAATATACACACTCATACCAAATTACAGCTTTCTAGTACTTATAGTCTCTGAGTAAAACCGCGGACGGACAGACAGACAGACAGACAGACAGACAGACAGACAGACAGACATGGCGAAACTATAAGGGTTCCTAGTTTACTACGGAACCCTAAAAATAGAGTAACACTGATAGTAAATTTAAGAACAATATAGTCAATGCTAAAAAGAGTTTGGTTAACCTCCAAAGAGTGAATTGTATGAATAAATTTATCACCAAACAAGAAACTTGGTTGTCGTTGTTAATTATTGTGCAATGGTATTACCCCTTATTGTATGTCACCCAATCTTGCCTATCAATTATTTTTATAACTTAGTGAATTCCAGTAAATTAATGAGTGTGCACATAAGCAACCACTGTGCAAAAAGATAATAGTAAAAAAATCACAATGACGTAAAAAATATATTTCCAAAACCACGAAAATCGATTAAAATGTAAAAGCCAAAGACGGGTATTATTCTACACTAACTATGTTTTGTAGAGGAGAGCAGAAATTGGAAACCAATAGGAACCTGCTTTGATCGAACATTTTAATGAAACACAAACGTGTCAGGGCGTTCAAATACTAAATAAACGGTGATTGGATTTTTGCGATTGAAATTAAAATACGAGTGGCTATTACGAGGCGGAGAAAAGATACAGAGAATACGGTATATACATTTTCGCCGGATATACTTAAATTAATGATATTAAAACTAACCAAG
Source organism: Rhodophaea formosa (assembly GCA_963082605.1). Lineage (NCBI taxonomy): Eukaryota > Metazoa > Arthropoda > Insecta > Lepidoptera > Pyralidae > Rhodophaea > Rhodophaea formosa. The sequence goes on from OY720221.1 coordinate 818,900, forward strand.
ATAAATTCATAATAGTAAGTGACGGTTTACTTTCGTCGTATTTGCTGAGTTGTTTCGGTCTGATATCAATTGCAGCCTCGGGGTGTAGATAATAATGATACATTTTTAGGGTTACGTACCCAAAGGGTACAAACGGGACCTTATTCACGAATGTCTGGCTGTATCTCACAAACCGCGATAACTAGACAGTTGAAATTTTCACAGTTGATGTTTTTCCGTTGCCGCTATGCCAAAAAATACTAAAAGTATGTTGGGTCAGTCGTTTGAAGATCATCAGCTCTTTTCTAGTTGATGAAATCTGACTAACTTTCTTATGTCGAATCGAAATTTGGTACCGTGTGCCTTCAATGATATTAATAGTGTCGGGGGATTTAAATTTTTTTATTTTTACTTTTGTTATATATGTCGCAGTCATCTGGTTGAATTTGCTATTTGATTGAATGACTAGCGCGTTCATTGAATGGCGACATTTAATTGAATGACTAGGCCGAACGTTGATTGAACAAGCGTCACTCAATGTCTAACTAGTTAGCGGATTGTACCATAGCTCTTTGAACAGAGCGGACATAAATCAGTCAGGTGATTCAAATTTAGTTCATTTTTCCCACTGCGGCGCTAGAAGGCGCCAAAACAAATATGGCGTCAAACAGGTGGCACAGATAGCATTGTGTTGATATTTTTTTCGATTACATTTACTTTAAAGTGCGTTATTTGTAATTAAATAGTATGGCAGCATGGATTTACCTATTATTACGCTGCCACCGGCTACTTTTAAACTAAGAAAAGTTTGCGAAAATATGAGATTAAGTAAAGCTTAGGAAATCATGCTACCACCAAACATTACAAAGTCGGCTATATCCTATTCAACGACTTCGCTAAATGACGATCAGTCAAGACGTTGAACGTTATATTCAACGACTTGACGAGTTGTCCTTTAGTCTTTCAATTAAATGATGTCATTCAATGAACGCGCTAGTCATTCAATTAAATAGCAGATTTAACCAGATGACTGCGACATATATATTGTGTAATCCTAGCTGCATCAGTTTTCAAAGTGTCAATAATGCGGCAGATATCATGCGCATCAGTGATATTTATAACAAAGGAATTCAATTTGAAGGAAGGTGCAGTCTCTTGGGACGTCGTCGGATAGGCTGATCTTTACTGCTAATTACATTAAAGATGATGAATATTCACAAGGCCGCCTTGCTTGTTTTTGGTATCGGTCCAAGAGTGAATTATATAGTGAATCTCTTGATTCTATGAGATCAGTCATCAAACAAGGAACCCTTTTAATTTAACCATATCCGTCAGTCTGTCTCTTCGAGGGTTAGTGACTATCAGTACTAGAAAGCTGTAATTTGGGGCAGGAATGGTTACGCCCAGTTAGCCAACAAAAATCTCTAGAGGTCCTTTTTGATATTTAAAAGCTTTGTTTAAATTATTTTCCCTTAGTCCCCTTTTACGACATCCACGGGAAGACTTGGAGTGGTCCTATTCTACTCTGGCGGAAACTACCCGGCCATTATTTCCATCCACTCCTACTTATTTTTGATGAAGGGTCGTGAGATAACCAGCGCATTATTGAATTATTCATTAGTTTGGCAAGAATAATAAAGTGGTTTACCATTCACAACAAAAGCACACAGAAAATTTATTATGTGTTTTTCTTTTTACACCGTAAATAAATAAATATATAGGGCAAAACATACAGCTTGAGCTAGCCCACAGCTGTCAACTAGTGCCGTGTGAGACCAACCCAACGATACTATATCTTACAATAGCTATTTACCTATACAGTCAGATGCCTTTAGGCAGCTTAAAAAATCTGACACCAGGGTTGGTCACTTACATACACGAAAAACAACAGGGTGGATAATACTGATTCCATTTACGTAGCATCCAAGACTCAGACCGATCTGAAAAATATCGTTTTTCCATCATGACCTGGGCGGGGATCGAACTCCGGGCCCTGCGATTTCATAGGCTCTTGCGGTACCACTAAGCTACACAGGTCGTCGATTATAACAACAAGAGCTTAGTTCTCGAATCCCAACCCTCCCAACTGTGTATATACAGATATTATAAAAGTGAGTTTGTATATTTGTTACCTCTTCACACATTATCTACTGAACCAATCTTTTTGAAATTTGGCATACACAGGTAAGGGTACTGAGACATAGGGTACCTTTAATAGTACATAGGGTACCGGAAAAAAACGTTCCCGTGGGATTTGCGATACACGAATCGGAAAACTTTTAACATAAGTTTTGTTGTGAGTGGTAAAATTATACACGAGTGAAGCCGCGAGTAACAGCTAGTATAAGCCTAATGTTAAGATTATATAAAATTTGTTTCTAATGAGAGTAATTTCTATCTAGAAACACTATAAAGAACGCTTTTAATTTGATATCGATTCGTTAAGTGATCTTACAGCTTCTTTAAAGTTGGGTAAATATAAAGTATAAAAATCTTTAATTACAATTATACTGTTTTTTAGTCTGCAAAATTTATAGCAACTTTTATTATGAAACCATTACCATAAACGAAATATTTCGTATAGCTACCAAACAAAGTTCTCACGCCACCCATACAAAATACAAGCTTGTGACGTCACAAATATGTAGGCATTTTAGCGGCGCGTTTCACGTCTAAAAATTTACGTCTAAAAACATGTGTCTTTAAAACTTTTATAACTGAAAGAGTTTTTTGTTAAGAAATGTATTTCTGTCACTATTGTGTTTATTTTCGGCAGGTCTTTATGATAGCAACATGAAAAAAAATTTAGTCAACATGCCCATTCTGTTTTTCGTAGAATATTTCCGCTTTCTCGGTTTGTTGACAGACGAGCTCCAAAAACGTAAATTAAATTTTCACAATCCCGCCATAACTGCCCCATTGTCTTAGGCAAATCACGGCGACGCTGCAATATGAATTCTTAACAGGCCGATTCCAGTGAATTCTCAATGGCAGAATAACTAACTTTATTATCTCTGTAATAATGCGGTTATAGAACCTTCAAAACTTTGGAACTGTCGAGAAATAAATGCCGTTATGACACTTCAGGTAGCCGTTTCGGAGAAGTTAAGATATAGATAAAACTTGTTTGATCTGGGAAATTATTTAACAGCGTCCGTTAAAACTAAAAGATGGATTACTAAAGTTAACAGAATACTTAATAGGCACAATGACCTTATTACGGCAGTAATGAAATGTAGAGTTCACATAACCTATGTCTTCTATCCGTTGATTGCAGTTATGACATAGGGTACTTGCAACCAGCCTCGGGAGGCTGGTTGGCAAGTTGCTCGGGAGCTGTTACTTTCTCATACTCAATCCATCCGAGCAAGTTGTATCCCAAATACCTTTATCCCATTTCCCTAGTCTAACAAAGTTGTGCCCTTCTCTCACTTAAAAAAAGGTTTGACGCGCAGCAGCATCTTACGAACTGCGCTCACCATCTCGTCTGCCAAGCGTGGTGCGGCAAAAAAGTTGACTTTTCATCAGCTGATATGATGATGATGATGCACTCACTTCTATTTATTTAGAGGTTTCTAAATAATTTAGAGTTAGGCTCTTATCGATGTCATTCTGTGGAAAGCATACGCATACGCACAAAATTACTAGTTTTGGCTGGCATCATAGAGTGGTTTGCCATTGTTTCCAATTTTGCATTAACTGGAAGGATTTTGAAAGTTTTCCATCATGCATGACCTGATCGGGGATTAGACCACTCGTGTTGCAAGCTGGCGTGTGCGCAGTGGTTACACTGCGCGCGTAGGTCGTGAATGTATGTCTCTACTACCTTCTTATTACCACTAGCCTAAAATGAAACATAATCAGTTTCTGCGTGGAACTTGTATATTTCACAAGTATATTTCTGTGGTTCTGGAGTTACACACACAAAAGGGTCACGTACGTCAAACAGGCGACGGCAAAACATATTATAGTATGAATGCTGTCAACATTTTGGATCCCGGGCTCTGAAACTGAGGATGCAACCGCGAAAACTTATATAAGGAAGGTGAAGTAAAAGAATATAAAATGTAATTAATTCCAGCCAAAGTAAAACACCTTTTACCGGTGTTCTCGTCGCGAAGACGTCGTAAAACTTCATCAGTCGTATTATTCTTTGGGATTTAATTCCCGGAGTTGGGTTGAGACAAGTGGGAGTTCCCAAAGGATAAATTATGCGTTAAATTAGCTACGTTTTCAACTGGAATCCAAAAGAGAGGTTTTTTTGGCAATACTAGGTTTTTCCCATGACTTCTCCCCCAGTCCTTAGCTGTGATACTTCAGAGTACGGACTCCAAACTATCCGTCGTCCGGCCGTCGGGGCCCGTCTGTCATAATGGTGGACTTAGGGGTCCGCCGTTATGGCGGCATATTTTGGAAAGATTTTATTAGGTTAGCTGAGTAGTTTGATAAAAATGACTAGAGCTGTTGCCAATTATTCAATCATTTTCTCAAGGGATGATTGAACTGTCTAGAAAAATAATATAGATATTTAATCTTATTAAATTGATAAATAGTTAGAATTGTTTTAATGAAAACTTTTACGTAAATTAAATAAAGTTGACTGTAATAATCTATATCTCTTTCTGATAAATATACTATTTACTAAGCATTAGCTAAGGTAAGTTGTTAATTAAATTCAAAACAAAGGCTTTTAACGATTCATTTCCATTTCGTGCCAGAAACGCTGTGTAATTGTACTGAACGCTTCCTCACATTTTGTAATGTTATTTGACAGGCTTGATGTGGAGCCGTAGACTTCTAACATTTATAGATTTCTCGCCATATAAATATAAGTTTATATCAGTTTCTTGCCAGAAACACTGACTGATTATATTGGACCCTTTCTCACAATTTGTAATGTTATTTGACAGGCTTGATGTGGAGCCGTAGACTTGTAACATTTATAGATTTCTCGCCATATAAATATAAGTTTATATCAATTTCATGCCAGAAACACTGACTGATTATATTGGGCCTTTTCTCACAATTTGTAATGTTATTTGACAGGCTTGATGTGGAGCCGTAGACTTGTAACATTTATAGATGGCTCGCCATGTAAATATAAAAATCAATTACCTTTACATGCCAGAAACAATAAATAATTGTATTTAGCCCTATTTCACAGTTTGTAAGGTTGTTGTCCATGCTGGTTTGGGAGAAAAGAAAAAACATAGAACAGACTAACAGAAACACGGAGTAATTGTATTAAACGGTTTCTCACACGGCTTGATGTGGAGCCGTAGACTTTTAACATTTATAGATATCTCATCATATAAACCATGTAAATCTGTCACCTTGCCTCATTCTTGATGTATACCTGTACTGATCATACTGAAGAACTTTCTTCAAGGAAATATGAAAAAAAAATTAAGGGTAAAATTGCATGCCATTCTAATATCGGTGCGACTTGTATCGCGAGTTTTTATATTTTCCAAACCGTTATTGGTATCGGACGCTAACGCACAATCGGGGTAAGCAATTTTTTTAACACAACTTAAGTCAGCCCCAAAGTAAGTTCAAGGCTTGTGTTATAGGATACATACTCAACGATACTATATTTTATAATAGATACTTATATAGACAAACATCCAAGACCCAGGTCAATCTGAAAAAGATATTTTTCCATATTGACCAGACCGGGGATCGAACCCGGGACCATCCGTGTTGCAGGCTGGCGTGTTGACCGCGCCATGGAGCTCGTCAAATGTATGAAATATGTACCTGTCTTTCATATTTTTAAATCGGATATCGGAGACGACACTGATATATTGACGGCACCATCAAGGGCCCGTGAGCTGTTGGACGATTATGTTGTATATGTGCTATAGGTATGTGCATCTGTCACTGGAAAATAACAAGAATCGTAAGTTGATCAATTTTCGAAGTAATTAAACGCTCTCACGTTGGCAAGGAGCCTATCATGATTATTCTTAGATCCAAGGAGTATGATGGGTCATATTTTATGTATCGAACCTACTGTCTATCAATTTTGAACTCTATGGGTAACATAAGAGCAGCTATTCATTACATTATTAATGACACCTAGAATACGAGGTTTAAACGCGGTTATTTAGGTAAATGATACAAGCTTTCGCAAATTCCAATGAATTGCTAAATAGGTAATGTACCTATTTGAAGGTTTTATTTATCCCATAAAACTGAGTTTTATACTATCGATCTACTTAAGTAAGTTTTTCTCTATTAAAATACAAGATTTATTTGTAGGCATTCAGTGTCTTAGACCAATGTCAAAAACCTAGATTTATAAATATTTGGGCAAAGAACACGCGATGTGACAATTCATACTCAATTGACTAACAATAGCGAAAACATTATTAACTCGGATTAAAAAACATCATGATTTACTGTTGTTTGTTTTTCGTATATGTAAGGGGCTAACATGGTTGCCACATTTTTCAAACTGCTTAAAGGCATCTGACATAGCTTAACGTCTGCCATCAATGATGACAGCCGGTACCAACGGATCAACGTGCTTTTGTGAGTGCCAACGAGGAGCTCGAGATATGTTTATGCCATTTGCGGTCACCCATCCTAGTGGGGACTTTGCCCGAGGATGCTTAACATGCATAAGCGCTAAACATGTTCACGTCTACTAGGCCATCAGGCTTCTACTATGATTTACTTTCTTTTCATCTTTAAAATTATGGCTTCCACCGAGATTTCAGTGATAATACCAATGTCCAGTTTAATAAGATACCTATGTTTCGGTGCTGTGCGGTAAAGTTTGTAACAAGTGGCATCAAAGATGGCGTGTAATATTTGGTAGCCTCTGGTGAAAAATCTATACGAGTCCATATAACGGTCTGCTTTAACTATTTCATAAATTGTTCATAAGCACGAGCATTTATTACAACAAACTACACCAACTTCATATTAAAAAGTCCACTAAAATCAATTTGCAAAATCGCCTAAACCAAACCCCAACTTGAGTTTCCACCTAACACATCCTATGATTTACTAATTTCGCCGCAAGTGTAGAAGCTGTCACTGCTCATTTTATGTCAGAATTAAAAATAGCTAAAATGACGAAACAAAGAGCTTTGATTAATGGAGACGTTGTCAAGTGACAGCTTATTATACTGAAGTGATCTCGAAGCTGATCGTCCATTTGTAACTGTCACATTATTTACTTTAAAATAAGTTTAAAACAATTTCAGGATCTTCGTATGTTTTTACGGTCAATGCTCCTTAGGGAAACTTGCTCAATGTCATAGGCTAAGCATGCTGTTCTGTTATGATTTTGTATTTCTGTTTAAGTATGTTTATTTGAAGTAATGAGCCAAAATTTTGTTTAAATATTTAAACTTAAAAAATATTGTTTAACTATTTAAACAAAATTTTGGCTCATTACTTCAAATAAACATACTTAAACAGATTCATAAACTTATTATTGTGCGAGCCATACCTATGGAAAGCCATCGCTATAAAAGTTGTTCAAAGTGATGGATTGCAAAATAATAAATTTTCAGTCCTAATTTGTAACCCCAATAATAAAATTTTTAATATTATGGATATTATGACTTTGACGAGCTCCGTGGCGCAGCGGTCAACACGCCGGCCTGCGACACGGATGGTCCCGGGTTCGATCCCCGGTCAGGTCAAGATGGAAAATGATCTTTTTCAGATTGACCTGGGTCTTGGATGTTTATCTATATATGTATTTATTATAAAATATAGTATCGTTGAGTTAGTATCCCATAACACAAGTCTCGAACTTACTTTGGGGCTAGCACAATCTGTGTAATATGTCCGTATATATTTATTTATTATTTCCATACTAATCATCAACCCTAATATGAAATTCCAAATATCCCTTCTAAGTGGTCACCTACATCATAAAAGAACTTTTATGCAATATCCCAAGCGTACAATTTTTGAAATTTCGCCGTTAACAAACGAGCGGTTTCTCCTTACAAAAATCGTCTGAAATCAATGTACATAACATGTATGAAAAAACCGGCCAAGTGCGTGCATCTAACAATGAAAATTGTATGAAATTTTACATTTTCCAGTACATTTTATAAGTTTTTAGGTTGCCTATAACTTTTTAGTTTGCACTTAATACTCAGCTATGATAGTTTTCCTTTCAACTTCAGGATATATGCGACTACTGTAATTTTTTTCACGTATCCATATATACCCGTTTAGCAGATAGAGGAGGGGGGGGGGGGGGGGGATCTCTAACAAAAATTTGTTAACTAAATATTTCGGAAACGGATCCCTAAATCGAAAAATGATAGTCACTAACCCAACACGATGGGTTCGCATTGAAAAAAATATATTACTCCCTCTTTACTTGTATGGGAGCTACCTTAAAAAATATTTTTCCAATTTTTTTTTATTACTTTTTTGCCATGATTAATAAACATACCCATACCAAATTACAGACAGCGTTCTAGTACTTAAAGTCTCTGAGTAAAGCCGCGGACGGACAGACAGACAGACAGACATGGCGAAAACCCTTATAGGGTTCCTAGTTTACTACGGAACCCTAAAAATCGTCTGAAATCAATGTACATAAAATGTATGACAAAATGTACACAAAGTCCTTGTAGCTTAGGCTGTGTGACATTCAATTTAAATATATATTCTAAGTATTTTTCTTGTTGTAGCCCCGCCCAACCGACCGATCATCGTGGACGCGAAGACCAGGGATCACACGCGTCTTCTGGAACCTTACAACGAAGGAGACACCCTCGAGCTGAGCTGTGAAGTATCTGGCGGTAAGATTCCTATTGTATCAGTGATTGAACCGATCATCATCATCATTTCGTGTAAGTGCACACCATGACCATGCACACTCTGGTGTCAGAGTTCTTCGGAATCGCCTCTCGGCCTCTGACATGGTTCCTTTAACGTCTACCAGATGGCAGCCGGGACCAACGGCTTAACGTGCCTTCCGAAGCACGGAATCATCTTTCTTATCAGAAAAATTATTGAACCGATGATCATGCAGGAATAACATCAAAATATGTACATTTCTTGTATGGAACCATCCGTGGGTTTAACGCAAACACAATACAAGAAGAACGTTTTTGAAATATTTTCTTGGCAGTCACGCAAAAATATATTACTTTTCATAAAAACAGCAGAATTGAGGACCCTTTTTATACGCATATCGCGCGACACACTTATTTGGGTACTAAAAGCAAAAAGAAACTAATGACCTAGGCTAGATACGAGCCAAAAATTCGCCGCTAAAATGCTGTAGAAGTAAAATGGTCGGTTTAATTTCGTTTAAAAAATCTTATATGAGAGTCGTGCTTTGAAATATGTTCTTTAATATTTCATTGTCTTTGTTAATTTGTTGCTCTTGTTTTTAGGGTTCCGTAACCAAAGGATAAAACCTATTATTAAGCCTCCGCTGTCACCTTACCACTGTCTGTCCATATATCCGTCGGTCCGTCCCCATAGGGCTGTTATATCTCCATCATCAGGTCTTTGTTAGTATCCACTACAGGAGTACGATCCTTTCTATAACCTCTTCAAATCTTCTGACTGCTCTGGCTATTAAATGAGCCAGAGCAGTCAGAAGATTTGGAAAGGTTTCTTTGATATTTATAAGCTTTGTTTAGCTTGTGTTGACTAAGTCACCTTCTACGACATCCACAGGAAGACTTGCAGTGGTCCTATTCTACTCTGCCGGGAAACACACGGCTGTTATATATTGAACTAGCTGTTACCCGCAGCTTCGCCCGCATATGCCTATGTCCTTCTCGATACCCTAACCTATATGTATGCAAAATTTCATCATGATCTGTTCAGAAGATAGGGCGTGAAAGCGTAACAAACAAATAAACAAACAAACTCACTTTCGCATTTATAATATTATAGTTAGGATCGCAATGAAAAAGAAACTTGAAATTTGCACAGAATGTCTTTTGCAGCAATGACAACAAATGATAAAAACATTAAATGCTAAATGGATCCTATGGCAACCCATTCAAGATACTTGTTCATCTACATTAATACTAATAATTTACTAAGGAAAAATGCATGTTTGTTTGCATTGAATTTAAAAATATTAATTGACATAACTAATTGAATTTTAAATTATTACACGACAATGTAAGCTCACGTCCACATAATTATTAGTTCTAAGTAGGTACTTGTATGTCGTAGATTGTAAGTTGCCGTCATTTGAAGAAAATGCGCTGTGCAGTTTGTTGCCGCTTCTTCTGCACTCCGCTTTGGAAGCGGTGTAAACTTAGCTTTAAATTATTGACGTCAACAACTCAACAATAACATAACATTGTTAACTAATTGTAAAATATAAATTGACGTTCACCAAATGATATTTAAAATATCTTAAGATGAATAAAATTTTTGACTATTGACTATGCTCTGAAACTACTGAAATCCTAACTGTCCTATTCCTAACTAATATTGTAAATGCGAAAGTGAGTTTGTTTGTTTGTTACGCTTTCACGCCGTATCTACTGGACCTATCATCATTAATTAGGTACTGAGACATCAAACCACAGATAAGAAAAATAGTATAACTTCATCATCATCATCATCATCATCAGGTCTTTATTAGTCTCCACTGCAGGTGCACGACCCTCTCTGTACTGCCAGAGCAGTAAGAGGATTTGGCCTATACTCTCCACGCTGGCCAGACGGGTTGATGTTCTGACGGTCTCTTTGATGTTTATAAGCTTTGTTTAGCTTTAGTTTCCTAAGTCACCTTTTACGACATCCACGGGAATATTTGGAGTGGTCCTATTCTTTTCTACCGGGAACCACACCAAGAACTTAATTAATTATATTTTTATATTATTAAAATACGTAACAACGGGTTACTCACGTAAAAAGTCAGCTACTGGCCGACATGTTTCAACCTCATCCGGAGGCGCCGAATTTCTCCACCATATCCCATTCCTCTTACACGCATCTAGGCGCCGGGGCTTGAAGCGCGGTGGCGTAATTGGCAACGCATAGATCGTACTGAGATCTAGACGCAGGTTCAAGTCCTGCCCACGTGGAATTTTTTCTCCATTTCTTATTTTCTTTATTTAGTAAATAAGGTAAAATATAGCATTGTGAATACAAAATAAAATCCCATATAAAGTATTGTATGGCTTCCTACACATTAAATGATTTTCAAATAGATTGCAAAATGAGTTGAAATCAAATACCGCACTTGTAAAAGTGGGGTAGTTGTGTTGGGTGACGCAAGCCTAGATGCGTGTAAGAGGAATGGGATATGGTGGAGAAATTCGGCGCCGGGGCTTGAAGCGCGGTGGCGTAATTGGCAACGCATAGATCGTACTGAGATCTAGACGCAGGTTCAAGTCCTGCCCGCGTGGAATTTTTTCTCCATTTCTTATTTTCTTTATTTAGTAAATAAGGTAAAATAGCATTGTGAATGCAAAATAAAATCCCATATAAAGTGTCTCATCCGGAGGTCTTCCTCAGGGAGAATATGAATCGAGACGCGTGCACGATATCGTCTAATCCGCACTGATATATTTTACTAGCTGTTACCCGCTGCTTCGCCCACGTGATACATAGCTGATGTCCTTCTCAGTACCTTAACCCATGTGTATGCAAATTTTTATGATGATCGGTTCAGTAGATAGGGCGTGAAAGCTAACAAACAAAATATATAAACAAACAAACTCACTTTCTCATTTATAATATCAGTTGGGATCACAACCTTTTCTTGAAAATTCGACATCAGATTTGGACGGTAAATACAGTGTTCAACGTTTTATGGTCACCTCAACATCCATTACGGTTTATACACCTTAAATAAAAAGTCAATCATACGAAGGCCGTAATGAATACTGAAGTGACCATCAAAACGTACCACAGTTGGCAAAAGTTAAGGCCTGCTCACAGAGCAGGAAATGTGACTGTCTTGCAAAGCGTGTCAGGGGGCGGTACCGTTTATTGAGGTTTGGGATTCAAGGTAATTGTAGAAAACCAAATATTTTCTACTTACTTGTAATACAGGTTACACTAAAATTTTGTTCATTAATCTTTTTACATATCAAGAACTAAAGTCTAAAGCAGAGGATAAAGAAGTTTGGCGCATACTTCATCGACAAGAATTTTTGTACTGTAACTATGATACCATACCATATCATATCACCTGCAACTATTGAGCATACCACCTTCAAGGAACAATGTTGGACAAAATGATCCTATGTTCCTATGTTAAGAATTTGTGAAACATACAACAAGATTAACACAAGACTCCAACAAGACTTGTTAGCTGATAGTTTTTTTTTTAATTTTAAACAAGCAATTGCTCAACGTAAGTCATTGTTATAAATTTTTTTTTGTCTTTACTCGCTGATACTTAGAAATGTTGTGTGCAGTCTACTATAGGATGTCAGAATAAAAGTGATTAGATATAAGTAAATGTAATATTCTGATCTCTATGCTTGTACCTTAATAAATAAAATAAAAATAAAATCATAGCACATTGTTTGAGGCAATTTTACATTTTTCTAAGCACGAACCTTCAGGCCGAGTATGCGACTTTCCTCTACTAGCCGGGCGCGGGCTGACACGCGGTATTCGCCTGTAGTAGGGCGCGACTCACGAGTGTTATACTGTGCGCTGTCATGTGGGCCTATTGGTAAAATTTTGATCGCGGCTGTATACAGTTTATGTTGAATTCTTAATAAGTAAATCCCCTTTTACCTAAAACATTATCCTCAGCCGGTTGCGCTTATGTTCGTCGTTAAATTTTAATATTTTCTGATCGGATTTGCTCTTGACAACGCCAACAAAACGATACAAAAACTCGTAAACTTTTAATAATATGAGCAACTATTTATATTATTAAAGACCACCGTTACTACCGGAATTATAATATCTACGGTCTGAGCAAATTTTCCACAAGGCCACATCAAATAATATTCTCGGCGAAGAGGCAAATATAGAATTACTCATAACATCTTCATCTATTTATTCGTAAGAAATCCAATTTATCCATCAAATAAATATAAATAAGCTATAAATAAGTATCAATCTAGCCCTAGTAATTTTCCCTTTTTTAATAAAAAATATATTTGATTTATTAAAAAAAAAAACACTATTTATTACGAGCGATTTTCTCGCTTCGTCCGCGAAAATTATACCCTATGTCACCTGCAGATAAATTAGCTTTTTATCGGTGAAATAATTTTGAAAGTTGGTCCACTAGTTTTGGAGCATATTTAATTCAAACAAACAATGAAATCTTTCCTCTTTATAATATTAGGTATAGATTTATACTCGTCATAGGTTCTTCTAAACAAAATGTCCAATTCTAACATCAAGTATCTTAATTTCAAAGTCAAATTAAATTTAAAAAGATGTATTACAAGGCTCTCCCTTGAGTCGTTTCCTCCCTGCTACTAGCTTGGTGTTGCATCAATTTCATCAAATAAATTTACTTTTATTCCTAATCAATGCTTCATAATCATCATTTTTATTAATAATGACGTTGTGTAAATAAATCCCAAGCTAGTCACGTTTCCACTTGAGCAAAATAATACATATTTTCTATCATCCCAAACGCGAATAAATAATATAATTTGATATTGTCATATCGAACTGCTAGCAACTGTATCGGAACTACAGGAAAGTAACAGCACTCCTCATTTGTGTAACACGTCACGTGGCCTCAAGGACGTATGTCGGCGGTACATGGAGGCTCGAATTACAGATATGAGATGGATAATGGATATCGGTTGAATAGTTTGGGATTATTCAAGCTATTGGTGATAAATGCAAGGGTTCGTTTAATATTCCCCGAACTTCTTTGTCTATTATAATGTTTGTATTGAATAAGCTCCAGAAGTACTTGACCGATTTTCAAAATTCTTTCATTTATAGAAAGCTAATTTATTTGCGGGTGACATATGCTATAATTTACTTAGATGAAGTCGTGGAAAAATTGCTAGTTAATATTTTAAGATGATATTGTCATATCGAACTGCTAGTAACTGTATCGGAACTACAGGAAAGTAACAGCACTCCTCATTTGTGAAACACGTCACGTGGCCTCAAGGACGTATGTCGGCGGTACATGGACGCTCGTATTACAGATATGAGATGGATAATGGATATCGGTTGAATAGTTTGGGATTATTTCGGCTTTTAGTGATAAATGCAAGGGTTTGTTTGATAATCCAGCACATCTATATTAATATTATAAAAAGGAAGGATTTAATTATTTGTTTGTTTGCACGAATAGGCTCCGAAACTACTGGAAAAATAAAAAAAAAATAATTCACGTATAGAAAGATAATTTACCTGCGGCTGACATAGGCTATAATTTACGAAGACGAAATAGGGGGAAAATTGCTAGTAAATAATATAAATTGATATCGTCGTATCGAACTACTAGCAAATGTAACAGTACTCCTCATTTGTGAAACACGTCACGTGGCCTCAAGGACGTATGTCGGCGGTACATGGACGCTCGTATTACAGATATGAGATGGATAATGGATATCGGTTGAATAGTTTGGGATTATTCCAGCTTTCAGTGATAAATGCAAGGGTTTGTTTAATATTCCCGAACTTCTTTGTCTATTATAATGTTTGTATTGAATAAGCTTCGGAAGTACTTGACCGATTTTCGAAATTCTTTCACTTATAGAAAGCTTATTTATCTACGGGTGACATATGCTATAATTTACTTAGATGAAGTCGTGGAAAAATTGCTAGTTAATATTTTAAGATGATATTGTCATATCGAACTGCTAGTAACTGTATCGGAACTACAGGAACGTAACAGCACTCCTCATTTGTGAAACATGTCACGTGGCCTCAAGGACGTATGTCGGCGGTACATGGACGCTCGTATTACAGATATGAGATGGATAATGGATATCGGTTGAATAGTTTGGGATTATTTCGGCTTTTAGTGATAAATGCAAGGGTTTGTTTGATAATCCAGCACATCTATATTAATATTATAAAAAGGAAGGATTTGATTATTTGTTTGTTTGCACGAATAGGCTCCGAAACTACTGGAAAAATTTAAAAAAATAATTCACGTATAGAAAGATAATTTACCAGCGGCTGACATAGGCTATAATTTACGAAGACGAAATAGGGAGAAAATTGCTAGTAAATAATATAAATTGATATCGTCATATCGAACTACTAGCAAATGTAACAGCACTCCTCATTTGTGAAACATGTCACGTTGCCTCAAGGACGCATGTCGGCGGTACATGGACGCTTGTATTACAGATATGAGATGGATAATTGATATCGGTTAAATAGTTTGGGATTATTCCAGCTTTTAGTGTTAAACGCAAGGGTTCATTTGATAATCCCGCACATTTATATTATGTATATTAATATTATAATGGCTCCGAAACCAAAAAGTTTTACACTTAAAACTAATTTATCTGCGGTTGACATAGGCTATAATTGACGCAGAGGAAGTTGCGGGAAAATAGCCAGATAATAATATTATATGATATTACCATATCGAACTGCTAGCAACTGTATCGGAACTACAGGAATGTAACAGCACTCCTCATTTGTGAAACACGTCACGTCGCCTCAAGGACGTATGTCGGCGGTACATGGACGCTCGTATTACAGGTATGAGATGGATAATGGATATCGGTTGAATAGTTTGGGATTATTCCGGCTTTAGTGATAAATGCAAGGGTTTGTTTGATAATCCAGCACATCTATATTAATATTATTAAGAGGAAGGATTTGATTATTTGTTTGTTTTCATGAATAGGCTCCGAAAGTACTGGACAGATTAAAAAAATAATTCACGTATAGAAAGATAATTTACCTGCGGCTGACATAGGCTATAATTTACGAAGACGAAATAGGGGGGAAATTGCTAGTAAATAATATAAATTGATATCGTCGTATCGAACTACTAGCAAATGTAACAGCACTCCTCATTTGTGAAACACGTCACGTGGCCTCAAGGACGTATGTCGGCGGTACATGGACGCTCGTATTACAGATATGAGATGGATAATGGATATCGGTTGAATAGTTTGGGATTATTCCAGCTTTCAGTGATAAATGCAAGGGTTTGTTTAATATTCCCGAACTTCTTTGTCTATTATAATGTTTGTAT
This sequence comes from Rhodophaea formosa, assembly GCA_963082605.1. Classification (NCBI taxonomy): domain Eukaryota; kingdom Metazoa; phylum Arthropoda; class Insecta; order Lepidoptera; family Pyralidae; genus Rhodophaea; species Rhodophaea formosa. The sequence continues at coordinate 835,002 of OY720221.1, forward strand.
TGAATAAGCTTCGGAAGTACTTGACCGATTTTCGAAATTCTTTCACTTATAGAAAGCTTATTTATCTACGGGTGACATATGCTATAATTTACTTAGATGAAGTCGTGGAAAAATTGCTAGTTAATATTTTAAGATGATATTGTCATATCGAACTGCTAGTAACTGTATCGGAACTACAGGAACGTAACAGCACTCCTCATTTGTGAAACATGTCACGTGGCCTCAAGGACGTATGTCGGCGGTACATGGACGCTCGTATTACAGATATGAGATGGATAATGGATATCGGTTGAATAGTTTGGGATTATTTCGGCTTTTAATGATAAATGCAAGGGTTTGTTTGATAATCCAGCACATCTATATTAATATTATAAAGAGGAAGGATTTGATTATTTGTTTGTTTGCATGAATAGGCTCCGAAACTACTGGAAACATTAAAAAAATAATTCACGTATAGAAAGATAATTTACCAGCGGCTGACATAGGCTATAATTTACGAAGACGAAATAGGGGGAAAAATGCTAGTAAATAATATAAATTGATATCGTCATATCGAACTACTAGCAAATGTAACAGCACTCCTCATTTGTGAAACACGTCACGTCGCCTCAAGGACGTACGTCGGCGGTACACGGACGCGTATTACAGATATGAGATGGATAATGGATATCGGTTGAATAGTTTGGGATTATTCCGGCTTTAGTGATAATAGAAGGGTTTGGTAATCTAACGTATCAATTATAAAATTATACCCATGACGATTTGGTGTTCCCCTATTTTCATAATATATTAGCCACTAAATACTAGCCGTTGGTCCCGGCTGTCATCGTTGATGGCAGTCGTAAAGCTATGTCAGATGCCTTAAGGCAGCTTGAAAAATCTGACACCAGTGTTGGCCACTTACACATACGAAAAACAAACAATACTAGAATTTGTCTCCTTTAAAGGTCTTTTAAAAATGTCAACCGTTCGTATGTGGAAGAACTTGTGCGTTACTTAACAAACCGGGTTCAGTACAAAAATTTTTGTTAAGTCGCTCTGTGACATGCATAGATATCAGGGTGGCATGGGAGAGTGGTAGTAAATATTATCTGTTTGCTGATCCGCTTGAGCGATTAAATATTGCGTTTTTATTGCTGTTTTTTGTTTGTTTTTCGTATGTGTAAGTGGCCAACACTGGTGTCAGATTTTTCAAGCTGCCTTAAGGCATCTGACATAGCTTAACGACTGCCATCAACAATGACAGCCGGGACCAACGGCTTAACGTGCCTTCCGAAGCACGGAGGAGCTCGAGATATTTTTATGCCACTTGCGGTCACCCATCCAAGTAGGGACTGTACCAGGGGTTGCTTAACATATGTAAGCGCTCATAGAGCTACCACCCACTGGACCATCGGCCTCCTCAATTCTCTCCTTTATTGTTTTGTGAAAGAGGGGTACGAATTTGCTGTCCAAATTCTTAGTTTTTCCTCAACTGGCTGGTTGTAGGTATGGCATCGGGTACGCGCGCCCGGCCTCCTACTTTCATATCCCCAATCCATCCGAGCAAGAAGTATCGTGAATACCTTTGTCCCGTGTCCCATTCCAACAAATTCCTAATCTTCCCTCGCTGGAAAAACGGTTTCGATGGGTAGCAGCGTCGATACCGATATAAGCCAAACAAATTGCACTCACCAATGGTGGTATGGCGAAACTCTTCTGTGATGGAAATCCTTAGGGAAAGCCCATGTCCAGCTGTGGACGTCTTGCGGCTGAGACGACGACGATTAACTGCAATGCTATAGGTACATATAAAATAAAACTTCTACAAATCCCAGTTTCCCTAAGAATTATTCTTCTAGGGAATTGAGAGCAAATTGACCGGCCATTTTGGGAATTGAAGTAAATTGGAAAAGCCAGTTTCATTACGGCGAAAAGAAAAATACCTTCATTACCCAACTAAGGCTTTTTATTACACTATAACTACTTAAACTATAAATAGTTTCGTTGAAGATAAATCTAAAAGTTTCGACATTTTGTGGAAAATATCTATTTTCCAGTTGAGGAGGCTTATCATAGATAGTCTACAAGTTTTGTGTTTTTCTTAAACCTAGGACGAGGCTTAAGCTAGAAAAGTATGAATAAAGATAAGAAAATGATTGATTGAATTTACGAAACTATGCTGAAATTTAATTAATAAGACGGTCACCCTGAAGATAGGTTGCTGAAAAGGCTGAAACTTATGAGTGTTTTAATTAAAATTCGCTAAAATAAATCTTTATTAAGTACTGGCTGTTACCCGCGGCTTCGCCCGCGTGATATATAGTCTATATCCTTCGCAGTTCCATGCAAAATTTCATGATGATCGGTTTAGAAGTTAAAGAGTGAAAACGTTGCAAACAAACAAACTCACTTTCGCATTTATATATAAGTTAGGATAATTAGGAGTACTCTTGGGCGAGCTGAGCTTGAAAATCGATTAAAGGAAATTGGGCGTTACATACAGTGGAAAAAATTACTTTTATATGGAGAAGGCCATGCTTGCCTGTACTTTAGCGGTGCAAACGGGAACTGTGAGTTATGGAGATAATTATGCTGTGCTTGGTGTACGGAGTCACACGGAAAGATCGCGTAAGAAACTCCCGAAATCTTGGCAGCCTTCATGTCCGTGACATAGCAGACATACTGCAGGAAAGCCGCCTACGCTGGTACGATGTGTATCTTGCGTAAAACGATAAATTACATACAGAACTTATATCTGGCTATGTCGCCTCCGCCGGGCCCCGGCAAAAAAGGAAAACAAAAAAAATTGGTTTGATTTCGTTAAGGATGATATGGGTGCCAAATTTTATCTTTAAGGAAGGAGAAGGACTCTTTAATAAGAATGCTGAGGATTGTGGGAAGTGAGAGAGATACAGTGGAAAAAAAATATTGAGAGACAGACAGACAGAATTACCTTCGCATTTATAATATTAGTATAAAAGTATATATTATAATGTAAGGGAGCCGTGTGGTTCCCGGCTGAGTAGAGTAGGACCACTCCAAGTCTTCCAGTAGATGACGTAGAAGGCGACTTAGGGAACTCAAGCTAAACAAAGCTTATAAACATCAAAGAGACCTCTCCAACCCGTCTGGCCAGCGTGAAGAACTACTGCTCTGGCTAAAATGTGGGTCAGATAGGTCAGACGGAATCATACTCCTGCTGTGGAGCCTAAAAAGACCTGCTGATGATGATGATGATATATAATGAAACTACTGATTTTCCTTTTCTTTTTTAGGTGACCCAGCCCCTAGTGTAATCTGGTACCTCGAGAACACAATCATAGACGATGACTTCGAGCTGCGAGAAGACGGGGTGACAGTTAACAACTTGACCTTCCCGGACATTGGGCGACAGCATCTCAACGCAAGGCTGGTCTGCCAGGCCTCCAATACGCAGCTCGCGCCTGAGACCAAACTGCTCATATTGGACATCAATTGTAAGTTTAATCTTCATCATCAGGTCTTTTTTAGGGTTCCGTAGGGTTCCGTAGTAAACTAGGAACCCTTATAGTTTCGCCATGTCTGTCTGTCTGTCTGTCTGTCTGTCCATCCGCGGTTTTACTCAGATACTATAAATACTAGAAAGCTATAATTTGGTATGGGTATGTATATTAATCATGGCAAAAAAGTGGTAGAATAAAATCTTGAAAAAAAGTTTTTTTTAGGGTAGCTCCCATACAAGTAAAGTGAGGGAGTAATTTTTTTTTTCTCTATTTACCTATTGTGTGGGGTATCGTTAAATAGGTCTTTCAAAAATATTGTGAGATTGAGAACACCATTTTTTGATTAAGGGCTCCGTTTCCGAAATATTTGGTTTTAAAGTGCGAATTTTTGTTAGAGGTAAGTGTCCCCCCCTCTATCTGCTAAACGGTTATATATAGATACGTGAAAAAAATTACAGCAGTAGCATATATACTGAAGTTGAAAGGAAAACTATCAGAGCTGAGTAGTAAGTACAAACTAAAAAGTTATAGGCAACCAACTTATAAACTGTAAAATTTCATACTATTTTCATTGTTAGATGTTTTTGGTCGTTAAACTGTAAGGTGCGAGTGTGAATAGTGTGAACTCAAAGTTGTCATTCGCAACTACGGAACCCTACACTGCGCGTGGCCCGACACGCACTTGGCCGGTTTTTTTATATGTCATACGATGGCAAACAAGCAAACGGGTCACCTGATGGTAAGTGACCACAGCTGCCCATAGACAACTGCAACGCCAGAGGTATTACAAGAGCGTTGCTGGCCTTTATTTTACCGTTCTCAGAGGGGAAGGTGGGATGGGCCTCCAGCTCTCTCACTCATCGAACGAAGCATAGAAGCGGTAAAGCTACTACTCAAACGTACATTTTCTATGAGAGTGTGGTACTTCCCGGACAAGCCGGCCCATTCATGCTACTAGCAAATTCACTTTTGGAATTTGCCGGTAGCTTGGTTCTACCACGACTAAATAATCTTTCTCAGATTGTCCGATTCCATGAGTGTAGCACTTCCCTGAATGTCCTCTTACTTAGTCTACCTGCGACCACAAACACTGTAAAGTGTTCGAAACGTTAGGAGTATAAATAATGTAATAAACGCGATAAAAACCGTATTAAAATAATTTTATTTAAATATTTGAAAACGGTTTTTATCGCATTTATTACATTAAACCTATACGCGATAAAAACCGTACTAAAATAATTTTATTTAAATGTGTAACAATCGCGAAAACATAAGAAAACATTTATTAAAAACATTAGCTGCTTTTCTGGCGCAGACAGAAGTCTAAGGAATCAAGTGAATAGTCGATCCGGCTAGTAACCTATCGCTATTTTGATTCCGCTTTCCTACTACTAGCAACCTAAACGCAAATTGTCCAAGCGGCTAAACACTTTTTGTACGAGCCCCTGTTCACCCGTACATATGAATGCTTGCTGGTTTGATAAAGTGATAAATCAAAGTCTGGCAAGTTCAATATAAAATGTCTATATTATCTCTCACACAATTTACACTGATTATTTAAAGATAATGATAATTGATATATTATTTAAGACACTAACTTCACTAATGATAATTGATGGAAATTTATGATTAAAATGATAAGTTGATCACTATTGCGGCGATCGAGAGCACGCGTAGCTGTATGCTAGCCAAAACGTGAACTAACTGTTGTTGCAATAAAAATGACGCACATAGCGTAAAATGATGAGACAGCAAAAATGTACGGATGCACCGTACATGCTCGCGGCCGCAAAAGAAAAGATGCTGGATGATGAATTACAAGGTGAAGTAACAATCCTTATCTAAACTAGTTGCTAGTGTCCCTACTTGAACTCGGCCTTTCTCACTATAGGCGTTGTGCCTTTGTCTACTTTATGCGCTATTTCCGACATTTCACTATACTGAGTGTCACACTGAACTTCACTATTGATATTTTTACACTGTTCACTGCTGGAGTGGGGCTCGGTCGTCGCTCGCGACCGAGAACGACGAGGGAGGGTGTACATCTCGACTTCCGTGGTGTTTGAGGGTGCGTCAGTCTCTGCTGGACGGCTGACTGGCTGCTGACGTTGCTGCTTGATCCTCCGGATCCTTCCCCACCAAATTGCTAGGGCAACTACGATCGAGATTCCAAGGACAGTATAAAATGCGGTGTAATGATGTATATCATGATATGACACTCGATCTGATATGTCTGAATTTTCCTGTATATTCTTGATCTGCTGATGAATCTGTTGTAAATCTTTAGAACTGTTCAACTCGGTATAACTCTCAAGTTCGGCCGTGGGAATAGATAGATTCAAAATATGATTAATGGGCTCAATTTTGAAAGGTGTTATTGTTTGATTAATATCGAAGGCACTTTTCCCTTCGTAATGCGAAAAAACTGTAAGGCCTTCCGTCTTTAAGATACATCCATGATCAATGCTTATGATTCCAGCTTTTGTTAATTGATATAAGCCTACTTGATCATCACATAAGACACGAATAGGACAGCGATCGCAACAGAAGAAAAAGTACTTATTAACCTTATGGGTCTCGATCCATTGATTTGTACATTTACTAGTTTTGATTTCACATTTATTAATGCTTGGCTGAAAAGAACAAAACCTTTCATTACTAGTGATATGAAAAATTGGTTTCTGAATAAAACAAATAAAACTATTGATATCATCATGTGTGCATGATTGTATATCGTATTTAGATAATTGTAAATAAGAATCTTTATGTAAATTAATAGCCACGTACTCCGCGATTGGAGTAACGCTGACCGTGCTATTCCTTGCCACGCGCGGTATGGGTATGATGCGCATGATTTCGTAAGCGTCTCGGCTTACTAACAGATAGTTGGTTTAACATCTTATGCTGTTTATCTATTGAATCTTGATGACGTTTTAAAACATTGAACTCTGCCTCTATGATCGACGTTTGATTTTTAATAAGGGATGCTAAATGATGTTCGTTATCGCGCGCAAGTTGAATGTCTGACTGATATTTCTCCGCGAAGCGAGCATCCAGTACTCCGAAGAGACTATTAGCTAGATACCCGACTCCGTCGATAAGACCGCGGCGCCGGCGCTGTCTGGCCCGCGCACGCGTGCTGGAGTGCTGACTTAGCAGCATAGTATTATAGTAACTTAGTTCTGAGAACTCTTGATCTAATTGAATTGTTATAATTTTACAATGCGTATTATTTTTTATTTGAGAACAAATAGAGTTTAGATATGATATGTATTGCTCACAAGCAGATATACCCTGCCAGAAAGGATCCATATTGTAATAACTAACTAGCTTCCACTCATCACGCGTTAATTGCATGTTTGCAATGCGATCAAAGTAAAATGTCTGATTAGAATTAAGTTGAGTTACATTAAAGGAACCGTATGATGTTGCAACGATATTCATAAAGAATAATAACGCAGTCACCAAAGATACTAAACCGTTTTTCAATGATCGCGTTCTAATCTGATATGACTGAGCAGTTTGTTGACCTTTCCCAGTATCTTTGTTGACCGGCAATGGTGATAATTTGATGATGGGACGTTTGATGTATCCGTTTTTGGTTTTTAATGTAACGACCCTTACTAAGCCGTCTTTTCCAGGGTGGAGCTCTGTCACTCTACCCATTGCCCATTTTCCTGGCGGAAGATTGTCGTCATGTATGGTTACTATGTCGTTTAGTTGTAAATTATTTGTTTTTGATCTCCACTTGCTGCGGGCTGTCAGTTGGGTGAGGTATTCAGTTCGCCACCGCCGCCAAATATCTCCAACTATCTTTTGAGTCAGATACCATCGCGTGCGCATATCTGACTCTGTTTCCAAAATGTTAAGATTGGTATTGATATTAATAAATGATGATGGTGTTAAAAACTCCAAGTCTTCGGGATCTTCTGTTAAAGGGCATAAAGGCCTAGAATTCAAAACTGCTTCCAATTGAGTCAATACTGTATAAAACTCCTCGTATGTGAGTTTTTGGTCACCTATCACCCTCTTCAAGTGATGCTTCAGACTTCTTACCGCGGCTTCCCAGATTCCTCCTGCTGAGGCCCAGGAAGGTGCATTGGGATGCCATTGTATCTCCATGTTGGTGATATCTGTTAGGAGCTGCTCGTCATTGAACAATTTTTGATAATGTTCGTATTCTTGCTCTAAAATTTTGCTGGCGCCAACGAAGTTTGTCCCGTTGTCGCTATACATGTGGCGCGGGCAACCTCTCCTAGCTGCCATCCTCTTTAATGCTGCGAGGAACGCCGATGACGTAAGGTCGGATACTAGTTCAAGATGAACAAGTTTAGTTGCCATACATATGAAGACAACTACGTATCCTTTCGTAGTTTTTATACCGCGACCCTTGTTGGCTTTGATATACATATGGCCTGTTAAGTCGCAGCCGGTGTTGAAGAAAGGGGTGGCGGCATTACATCGAGCTGGCGGTAAGTCACCCATCAGCTGTTGCTGTTTAATAGGGCTATACTTACGGCACGTAACACAATTACGTAACCTCTTTTTGACAGCTCGATTACCACCAAATAACCAATATTTTTGTCGAAGTGTTGCTGATGTTACCCTTGCTCCCCCATGGAAGGTGAGTACATGATGAGTATAATCGATGATTAATGCTGATAAGATACTGTCTGAAGGCAGTATTATGGGATGTTTGACATCATCATGTAACAACGCATGACGGAGTCTCCCACCGACTCTTAGGAGGCCATCTGAGTCAAGGTAAGGATTAAGGTTAAGTATTTTACTGCTTGATTTGATTTTGCTTTGTTTTTGTAAACTGCTTATTTCTTCGTAAAATGCTTCCTGCTGTGCATGCTTAATTAATAATTTATTTGCTTTATTTAATTCTTGTAGTGATAGGAATGCTTGCTTGCTTCGCTTTTTATTTATAAACCGTAATATCCATGCTAATATTCGCTTAATTTTAATATATGAACTAAATTTTTCTAATAAGTATTGTATGATAGAATTTTCCCTCTCGGATTTTACGACCATGTTAGTCTGTATATATTTCTTTTCCTCTTGATTAGTAGTATAAATGATGTCTAGGTTTTCTGATTCCTGATACTGTGGGAGCCAAGTCGGGCCCTGCCACCATAGTTTATGATCATGGAGCTGTGCTGCGTCCAATCCCCTACTCGCGCAGTCGGCGGGGTTGTCTTCAGATTTTACATACCTCCATTTGTTAGGCGGTATGACTGCTGTAATTTGAGTTACCCTATTCGCGACAAATATTTGCCATCGACTAGGTTCTCCATTGAGCCAACCCAGCACAACCATGGAGTCTACCCAGCAAAAGATTTTAATATCATAATCTTTTAAACACTCTTGAACCTTTTTCATTAGTTTTGATAAGAGGAGTGCTGCACATAGCTCTAACCTCGGTATTGTAGCTATATATTTATTTGTGTTAACTAACTTTGCCTTAGCTGCCACCAAATTGATTTTGAATGTACCCTGATCGAACATTTTACAATAGATAACACATGCGTAAGCCTTCGTTGAAGCATCGCAAAAGCCATACAACTCTATCGTTCCATCTTGGTGTGTATTTAACCACCTAGGCAAAGTGAAAGGTTCTATGCTATTTATATTTTCTGTTATTTTTACCCACTCTTTGTATATAGGTTCAGGTAACAAGTCGTCCCAATCAATTTTTAATAACCAACTTTTTTGAAATAATATTTTAAGCTTAGTGGTGAGTGGGGAGATCCAACCTAATGGGTCGAAAAATTTTGATATTGCTGATAATAATGCACGTTTTGTGATTGATGCTGACTTAGGCATTTCTACTTTAAACTGTAGTATAAAGGTGTCTTCACACGGGTCCCAACTAAGACCTAATGTTTTGGCTGACTCCGGTTGCTTGAAGTCAAACTCTTGCTGATTGTTTTGTTCACACTCTACGCCTACCAATAATTCGGCACAGTTTGATCGCCATTTTCGTAAATTAAATCCGCCTGCTTTTAACAGGTTTATTAAATCTCTCTGTAACTTCTTCCCATGCTCGATATTGTGTGAACCGTACAAAACATCGTCCATGAAAAATGATCTTTCAAGGACGTTGATTGCTTCCGTATCTGGATAGTTCGATTTCTCATCATGTGCGAGTTGACGCAAGGTCATCATCGCGAGAAAAGGAGCCGCTCTTGTACCATATGTTACGGTAGCTAATTTATATGATTTTAAGGGCTCGTGCGGATTGTCTCTCCACACGATTTGCTGTAAGTTTTGGTCTGTTTCATTTAGCCAAATATAACGAAACATTTTAGCCAAATCTGCAGTGAAGGCGAACTTAAACTGCCTCCATTCAATGATAAGACGTTGCAAGTCCTGCTGCAGATTGGGCCCCTGTTCCATCACGTCATTAAGGCTATGACCGGATGTTGTTTTTGATGAGGCATTGAATACAACGCGAAACTTATTTGATGGAGACTCGGCTTTATGAATGCCATGATGAGGTAAAAATAATTGCGTGGTTGCGATTCCTTGAACAAGCGTCATATGTCCAAGCGCGATGTATTCGTTCATAAATAATTTATATTGCTGTGCGAACTCTCTTTGCTGATCGAATTTCCGCTCTAATTGTTTAAATTGCGCAATCGCTTTGCCGCGAGACTGGCCTAATATTTTTTCAAAATTTAATTTTAATGGAAGCCTAACCTCATATTGTCCATTTTGGCGTCGGATAGTAGTAGATTTATAAAATTCAATAATTCTTTGATCTTTTTCTGATATATTTTGCACTTCGTTAATGTCCTCAATTTCCCAAAATCTGCTGATATCATCTATTTCACTAATGACGACGTTACAGTGCAACGTGCTGGTTACTGTACCGCTTAAAATCCACCCGAGTCTAGTCTGTTGGGCGATAGGTAAAGTACTGCTCGGTTTACAAACACCCTGTAATAAAATTTCCGCATAGACCTCCGCGCCCAACAGAAGGTCCACCGGCCGTGGTATGTAATACTCGGGATCAGCTAACTGAATATTTTCTAAGTATGGGCTGGATATTTTATTGAATGATGTGTTCGGTAAATGTTTAGTTAATGTTTTCATGATACACACATTAGCTTGAAACGAGTAGTCGCTATACATAGAAACGCAATTAATGATAAGAGCTCCTTTACAACTACTCGGTTTATTCCCTATGCCTGATATTAATTTCCCCTTGGTACTTTGTCGAGGGATGCCTAATTGTTGGGCTGCATTTTCGGAAATTAACGAAACTTGCGACCCTTGGTCGATAAGAGCTCGTAGTTGTTGATATGTACCATCTGCTTTTTGTACCCTAATAAGTGCAGTTGCTAATAGTATTTCCGATGTATCACCTTGCGCGGACACGTAGGTGCCGCGTGATGCCGGTGGCGTGGCCTGTGTGGCCGGCCCGCCGTTTGATGTCGACGGTGTCTGGTTACTAGCAAATGCCTCGTGTAAAATGGTATTGTGTCGTCCATTGCAATTACGACATCTTTTTTCGGAATAACATTCTTTACCACGGTGATCATATAGGCAATTGTTACAAATGTTAGAATTTTTTAGAAAACGTTTTTTGTTAAAAGGAGACATATCTAAAAACCTTTGACACTGAAATATGGCGTGATCATTGCTATTACACACTACACATTTAAAACGTTTTGATTGCAAATTAGATGATAAATTATTTTTGCTTTGATCCGATGATGATTTATTTGTGCTACTTGAAGAATATGCCTGTCTATAAACATTTTGTTTCTGATTTTGGATAGTGGGTTTACTAGTATTTGATGTATACTGGTTATTTGAATTACGGCCAAATGTTTCTAAACTAGTGAATTTACTTTCTAAGAAAGCTAAAAACTCTTTGAGTACTGGCAATTCACGTGGTTGCTTAACGGATTGTACATATTCATTGTAAGTGTCCTGATCTAATTTTTGGGACAAAATATGTACAATTAGTGGGTCCCATGATGTAATGTCAACCCCTAAATTTTTTATTGCGTTTAAACTTTCTAATGCTACGTCATGTATGCGTTTGATATGACTAATTGATGTTTTTTGGCTGGAAGGTAATGATAGTAAGGTATTGGCGTGCGACGTAAATAACAATTTGCGGTTGTTGTACCTATTATTAAGGATATCCCAACATATTGGGTAATTATCTGTGCTGATTGATAAGTGCTGAATGAGTCGCTCCGCCTCACCTCTCACCTTAGCCTTCAAAAATTGCATCTTTTGAGCGTTAGTGATATGCGGATTGCTGTGAATACTTTCAATAAAAAGATCTTTGAAAGAGCACCACTGATTATATTGGCCCGAGAAAACAGGAATGACCATCTTCTCAGTAACCTTTTCTCTGTGCGATGCTGGCCAGAGTTTTCTATTGATAGATTTTTTAGTATCGTTATAAATTTGCTCATAATGACAAAACATCGATTCATAGTCATGATTAACAGAACCGTCTGCTTCTTTATCGAGTTCCCAATGCAAGGAATCAATTAAAGCCCAACGTGATTGTAAGGTTTTTAAAAGATCTTCTAACTCCCACTTCTCTGACACCGAATCGAGGTTAATGGCCGAGACAGTTCGCTTAAAAGCTCGGAAGTTGCTAGCCTGCTTTTTCAACATGTCCTCGGTTTTGCTTTCGGTGCCCTTGGAGACTGATAATGATCCCGACGGTCCTGGAACCTGGAGTGCTGCTGGTTTCAGTACCGGGGTTGACGGCCTGCTTACGGGTTGATAAGTTTCAATTGCTGAACGCACAATATCGAAACGCTCCTTCACCACGTTATATTGATCAGTGGTGAAGTATGTATGATTCCTGATCCCAAAGCTACAGAGATTGACGTGGTTAGACTGAAATTCACGCCAATACCCATCTAAAGTATCTAGTCTGCGTTTGATATAATCAACGGTTTTCCTGTCGGAACCGTCTTTTTTAAAGTTAGTGTATGTCTGCTCAATTGATGTTGCTATCTGCTGTTGGGTTGCTAATAGATCCTCCATGCTGGACATGATATGTAAATTGGAAAGATCTTACTTGTATGATCCACTCTGCTACTGCTTGGGGTGGTATTTACTGCCCTTGTTGAGCTGGTGATGTGCTTGATACTGCTGATGATTGATGTTGATACTGCTTGGATAGCTCAGTCCTCACTCACGAAACACAGTCACTGTCCAGTGTTAATGCTCACTGCTACACTATGTTCCCTTGCAAGGTTCTGTTCTGATAACTCGAAGGACCACAATGTACGAGCCCCTGTTCACCCGTACATATGAATGCTTGCTGGTTTGATAAAGTGATAAATCAAAGTCTGGCAAGTTCAATATAAAATGTCTATATTATCTCTCACACAATTTACACTGATTATTTAAAGATAATGATAATTGATATATTATTTAAGACACTAACTTCACTAATGATAATTGATGGAAATTTATGATTAAAATGATAAGTTGATCACTATTGCGGCGATCGAGAGCACGCGTAGCTGTATGCTAGCCAAAACGTGAACTAACTGTTGTTGCAATAAAAATGACGCACATAGCGTAAAATGATGAGACAGCAAAAATGTACGGATGCACCGTACACTTTTGAATGAAATGTCATTTTTTTTTGTACCCACCATTGATCCGATAAGAAAAATTAAGATAAGATTAGATTATGGCTACTTATTATTATTACTCAGGCTAGTATATGGCTCTGGTAGTACAGAGAGGGTCGTGCTCCAGCAGTGGAGACTAGAAAGACCTGATGATGATGATGAAGATTAGATTAGAATTAACATATTGATGGGCTGAGAGAGATTTCTGATTTATACCATAGGTAAGTCACTTGCTAGATTTCTTAACACGTGACCCTACTAATGCAGTCTGTTGCAGTAAGGCCGCTGACGGTGATGATCCTGAACAAGAGCCCTCAGCTCTCGGCAGACAGGAGCTACGACATCGAGTGCCAGACCACCGGCTCCAAGCCGGAGGCGCAGGTCAGCTGGTGGAAGGGAGACAGGCAGCTGAAGAGGAGTATCAAAATGGTGAGCAATTCTTGGGTATTAACTTCTGATATACTTTGAGCAGTGTGGCTCCCAGAGTAGAATGGGACCACTCCAAGTCTTCCCGCGGATGTCTTAAAAGACGACTTAGGAAACATCAGCTAAACAAAGTTTATAAACATCAAAGAGACCTTTCCAACCCGTCTAGCCAGCGTAAAAAATGTAGGCTCATCCTCTGACTGGTCTGGCTAAAAATATCTGATGGTACAAACAGGGTCATGCTCGTGTGAGTGGAGACTAAAAAAAACTGATACTATAAGTTAAATTAATTTGTGTGTTTCCGCCACCAATTACTTCATGCACATTATTGCTGGCCAGCGCCTACCCACAACTGTTTGTTATGTCCACTACTAATAGTTCTTGCATGCGACCCTTGCAGTAGTGGATGGGCACTGGCCAGCAATAGTTCACATGAACTAACTATTGCCGGAAGCACACGAATTAATTTATCACAAACTACATGTAACTTTGACTTCACAAAGTTACTCCTTAATCAATCCAATGACTGTGAAGTGTGTAAACTGAATTGATACAAATTGTTACGTTACGCAAATGCAGTACATTATAGAATTATATCTTTATCGATAACGATTTGATAGCTCAGATGATACAAGTTATAAATTACCTAACTGTCTCCCGAAAACGAACAATTGCTTTGAATGTTTTGCAACCGCAATTTGAACTTGAAGAAAACTTGTTAGAAACTTCGTTCTTGACGGTCATCCCCCGACCGCAATCCTATTTTGTGTCAGTTTTGGCAAAAACAACATAAGCTCATACAAAGATATTGGAACAAAATATGATCAATTTTCCTTAAGGGACAAAGGTCGAAATATGAAAAAAAATGTGTTCCCCGCACAAACCTTGTAATCAGCAGATCGATTTAGTATGTTAAGTATAATTATTGTTTCATATATAAAAGAAACTACATTTCTTGGAGAAAGTTGATCAGCATTATCAGAAGAGGTGCGTTCGAGAATATTATGACAAGGTTACAGATTTTATAACATTAACGAAAAAACATATCCGTCCATACTTTATTTTCGACAAAGCGAAACAGATACAAAACCCGTACATTTATCGCAACATTATTCTAAAAAGCCCTCGACAGCACAATTACCTCGCACTGCCCTACAGAACTTCTCTATAAATCCTGTAAGGTACTTACAGTTAGACAATTATTTATATTAAGCACAATCCTCAAACAGCACGCCACACTGCCTTTCAGCACTCAATTTACTAACAAAAGACGGCAGGATATTGTTTGCAAACAGTTACAAATAAAACATGCCTTCTCCTCTCGGTTCTTTCTATTTCTAGGTCCACTGCTTTACAATAGACTTAATAAAAAAAAATAGGTTTTTACCCCTTTAATTATAGAGCTGCTAAAAAAGTTCTACGAGAAGCCCTTCTAAATATGTCATACGATGAAACAGAGGAATTACTAATAGTTTTAAAATAATGTGTGTTTCTATTTAAATGTAATTTAAACTCCAAGTGTAATTGTTTATTTTTTGTTTTCCAGTTTTTTAAGTACAAATAAGTATTGTAACGCCTGAAATACAGGATGATTATCATCCTAGCTCAGGCACCATTCTTTCATATTTCCTTTTATTTATCAACAATGTATTGTAAAATGTTTAGCTCTTAATTATTTGAATAAAGATTTATTATTATTATTATTATTACTGCTCCCAATAACCGGACACTCAGGGAGGCAGGATGTAAAAGTACGTAACCGTACAAGGGCGTATTGAGCAGGAAAACGGTTTCGGCTACATTGTTATTCGAATAATTTCCGGAGCATGGGTCCCGGCCTATTTATGTCGTGGCTCGAAAATTGTGTTCAAATTTGAACCTGCCCTGAATTTGTTAAATAATGAATTACATGAAGGCAAAAATTTATCGAATATATATCAAATCGAATAAAAGGTAGATGAGGGATTCACGTTACAGACTAAAGATCTTCAAAAATTATAATGTGTCGTGAATAATATAATCTTAACAAGGGCAAAATGTATTGAGGTGGAAAACGGAATACCAGAAATGCGACATTGCTTTCGACGACTAATTTCAGAAGCGTAGTTTCAGGGATATTGACACCGTACTTCAAAGGACTGTTCTATTTTAAAATGTTCTTAAAAAGTATAAAGACAAAATAAATGTGTAGGGCAAATCACACAGATTGAGCTAGCTCCATATTAAGTTGTGAACTTGTGTCATAATACTAACGCAATGATACTTACTTACTTACTTACTTCCTGGGCGCTACATCCCTTTATGGGTCTTGGCCACCTCTACGATCTTCTTCCACTTCGCTCTGTCTCTGGCCTCCCGTCTCCACGATGTTTTCTTGCCTAGTCCACTGACTCTGATGCTTTACCGCCGAAGATACAACTGGAAATCGACTCGGATGATGATGAAATGGTATGTTTAGATCCTCTTTTTCAATATAACGAAATGAGGAAATTTTGTTGTCATTCGATTTAGCACACCTTAATCTAGCGCTAAATGTTTTTCTTTTTTATTAATTTGGCTTAGATTAATTTAAATAAATTAAAATGCCCCGGGTATTTTTTATGTAAAAAATACGGATATTTACTTAGATGCTCATAACTTTTGTTGTAAGCATATATCTTAAATATCAAAACGTATAGCCCTACTTCTTCAATTTATCAATAACGGGTAAATTATTGTCAGTAACGGTTGAAATCGGACTATGTTTAAGGGGTAGTAAGCGTTATCGCTTTTTGCATGAAAATTTACAGGTAGTCTATCTTCTCAAGTGTTAACATCTCTGCATTTTAATGAAAATAACAGTTGAACATACACAAGTGACGTGATTAATGACGAAGAATTCAGGCCAAGAATTTGCAGGACACGATGTAGATTAGTCGGTCTCAATGTTACATAATCTAATAGCTGGTATTACTGTGGGGAATTTTATATAGGTTACAATGTTGCAAAAATAGGTCTCGTAGTTTTGGTATTATAATAAGTAAGTAAACTATGGTGGTTTTCATTTTACTCTCAACCCTAAAAGAAGAGTGCTGGACAGCTGCCAACATAAATTTAAAAATGCAGTACGTGAATATTTTTCGTGTGAAAACGGCGAAAACGCTACCACCATGGTGAAACGTAACTTCATGGAAACGTCAAAGATGGTATAGACAAGACAATTCCATATTTCAAACAAACCATGTATCAAACAGGTTGAAGATCAGGTTAGGTTTGAATTGAAACTTTGATTTTCTTTTATCAAACACGAACCTTTTTAGGGTTCCGTAGTCAACAAGGAACCCTTATAGTTTCGCCATGTCTGTCTGTCTGTCTGTCCGTCCGCGTTTTAACTTAGAGACTATAAAAACTAAATAGCTGTTATTTGGTATGTGTATGTATATAAATCGTGGCAAAAAAGTGGTAGAAAAAAATCTTGAAAAAAATTTTTTTTAAGGTAGCTTCCATACAAGTAACGTGGGAGCAATTTTTTATTTTCTCTACAAACCCGTCATGTGGGATATTGTTAAATAGGTCTTAGAAAAATATTATGAGCCATTTTTCTATTTAGGGATCCGTTTCTGAAGCAGTTGGTTATCTGCTAAGCGGTTATATATGGAAACGTGAAAAAAATGACAGCAGTACTACATATAACGAAGTTGAAAGGAAAACTATCAGAGCTTAAACCAACAACCAACGCTTAAGTACTAAAACCAACTTATTGAAATATATAACTTTTTCATAAACCGCAAAAATAACTTTGTCATTCATATAAACACAATGAAAAACAAAGTTTTCTTTGCTGGCGAAAAATTATAGAGGTTTTTGGCTAATCTAAGCTTGTTTCTACGGAATCCTTCATGGGCAAGCTCAATTCGCACTTGGCGAATTTTTTTATGATATAAGACGGCGAACGTGCAAGCAGATCACCTGATGGTAAGTGATCACCGCTGCCCATGGACAACTGTAACATCAGGGGTATGACACGAGCGTTGAAGGTACCAATGTTGTATCGATTCGGGAATATCGCTGCAGGTCTTTTCGTGAATCGTAATTATTATATACTACGCAATATTCCACAGTTTGATCGTACGAGGCAGGGAGTCTAGCATCTTTGACTATATATAAATAATCTAAGTCTAGCATCTTATTAGGTCTTACCATCAAAAATTTCGATCATAAAAACTTAAAGCAAAAATATAAGTCGCTAACTTTCACTAACTTTATAAGCCAATTACTCATTAAAACAAAGTCTTAATCTGATTCCGTAAAGTCCGTAAAACACTTCTTGTTATCAGCAGCCATTACGAATCCTTTTATCCTTAAACCATAACTAACTTTATTAACTTTACGAGCCAAGGTTGAGTAAACTGAAACTTTTTTGTTTGTTCCAAACTTTTGAGAGTAGAATTCATGATCCATATTTTGTTTTATCTTTCCTTGTATTATTAGGGTTCCTTTTTTAACGTGTGGAAAGAACCTCGTCCATCCACCACCGGATGGACGAGAGTCCATCCGGCCACGGGAGGCCGGACTGGTGTTAGGGGCTTGAGCCCACTAAAACCACACGGTGTGATACTCGATCCGCATAATACTTCTATATGCTCCACAGCCCCGGCACGGTGGTTGCTCCTTAGCAGCGACCTAGCTGCGGTTCGCTAGCACCCTCTCAATGGGAGGGGTCGGAACGGCCCTGGGCCGGCCCATTTGCCACATGACACAACCCAATGGCATTGGCCTCATGGCACCATCATCATCATTAAAACTTTTTAGTCTCCAGTGCAGGATCATAACCATAAGCTAGATCAGTCCCGTTCAGTAGAAGCAACCCCATAAAGCTAGATCAGTCAGAGGATTTCGCCTACACTCTCCACGCTTGCCTACCCAACCCGTCTGGATGGCGAGATCTCTTTGATATTTATAAGCTTTGTTTAGCTTGTCTTTCCTAAGTTGCTTGCAACGATATCAACGGGAAGACTTGGAGTGGTCTTTTTTACTCTGCCGGGAACCACGCGGCCAATCATGACACCAGCGACGTCTCAATTCGGAGGGCAGTCTTTCGAGCGACGGAATCCCGTTTCCGCCACCCAGTCAGCCCCAGTTTGGACTCCGCTCAGCCAAACAGAAGCCTACCAGTTGTCGGCCACAGAGGAGAGAGATAGCGGAGATTCCCCTAGTGGAACTCGTTATACAAAGTGTAAATCCGTAACCTTGCCGTATTCTCGGACGAACATATACTGATCATACTTAACAACTTTCTCCAAGGAGCATAGGTTGCAATATAAACCCCTCGTGTCGCAGGCTGGCGTGTTAACCACTGTGCCACAGAGCTACTATAATAAAGAATAAGTAAATGAGTAGGTATATACGGGCAGTCGATATTAATTGATGTAAAACCGTAAAGTTTGGCAAGAAACACTAAAATTATACTTCTGATACAACTCTACATAATTTAAAAATCGCTAAATTTGAGTATAACTCACAAAAAAAAAATTATATGGCACGGAACCTTTCCTGTAAAAGTTATCTTTGCACTTGGCAGTTTTTATGGAATTTATGTTTATCCGAAACTTTTTAAGAGTAAAATTCACGATCAGTATTTTTTATCTCGCGCTGTGTTTCTTAATTCCCATTTTTCATGGAATCTTGTATCCGGCTTTATTGACAGAAGTGAAGGTTTTTCAAAGATTTTTAACCGACTTCAAAAAAAGGAGGAGGTTCTCAATTCATCGGTTTTTTTTTAAATGTATGTTACCCGATTACTCGAAGAGTTTTGGACCGATTTGAGAATTTCGTTGCAATAATTTGGTAATTTCAATGACAACTACTAATTTTTTTACATCTTTAAAAATATAACTTAATGAGCAAAAGGGATACCTAAAAATATTACAATATTTGGTTATAATTATTGAATTATTAAATGAAAACTGAAAAAAAAAAAACCGAAATGACTCTAAATATTCTGATATCTATGGAAATGACAGACAAGCGTTTGAACTGACATCGCCTACCGGTATCGCCACTTTCAACCTTATTTCTTTACCAGTACGTATGATTATTATTAGGTGTTACAGCGCCTAAATCATCAACATCATCATCATCATCAGGTCTTATTTAGTCTCCACTGCAGGAACACGACCCTCTCTGTGCTACCAGCGCTACATATTAGCCTGATCAGTCAGAAGATTTGGCCTACACTCTCCACGCTGGCCAGACGGGTTGGAGAGGTTTCTTTGATGTTTAGAAGCTTTGTTTAGCTTGTGTTTCCTAAGTCGCCTTCTACGATATCCACGAGAAGACTTGGAGTGGTCCTATTCTACTCTGCCGGGAACCACAGCGCCTAAATAATACGTAAAATTTTTTGTGAATCTTGACACGGGCTCAGAAATTGTATACATTCAAACTCTGTAAGCTCTGTGGACACGCGGTCAACTGAGTGACATTTTCTGGAATAAGTGCGTCCAATATGGCCGCCGCGGGGCGAACTGCGATCAGAATATTTAATGGCTCCTCATTTGGATTATATGTTAATTTCATTCCCACTAAAATTTTGCGAAAATCTGTCTTACAAATTACTTTGAAGTGAGTAGGTACGTCTTTAGATTTGCCATAGTAGGAGGAAATTCAAAACACAAATACGAAATCGGGGATATAGATCATTGTTGGGGTAGTAATAATTCTATGGTTGCGGCTACATATAATATCTACATATAAAAGCTAAAGTACTTATCAAAGAATAGTCAATTTTCCTACGCTTAAATTATGGTTTCATCATCTGTTGTTAGGTTTTAGTAAACATTTTTAAAACCAATTTGACCAACACATTGCATGATTAAAAAATAAACTAGTATATTCATATCATTATACCATTCAACCTATTATTTAATTACTATTGTACGTCTACATGGGCAGGGCACAGTGACATTATTTGATGTATTATGTTAACTTTTACCTGTGTTACACAATAAAGAAGTTTTGAGTTTGAGTTATATTATTTAGATTTGCCATAGTAGGAGGAAATTCAAAACACAAATACGAAATTAATTGATACCTGACTTGTATTAAAACACCTGTAATTGTACATTAAGGAGGCAATAAATGATTTGATTTGATTTGATTTATATTATTTTACATTTGACCATGCGATTGAAAACGCACGGGATTGGCTGAAGCAAAAATGACGTCACCAGCTTGTTAACAGTAAATGTTTAACACTTAAAGTTTAACACTTTAACACTTAAAGTTTGATGTGACAGCTACCCGTCGGGAAAATTTAGTGCCTACTGATTCAAATTAGACTGTTTACTTCAAATTCAAACTAAAATGTAACTAAATTGAACATCTTCGCTGTAACTACAAAATTGTTTGATTTCATTGAAATACTCCAGTTTTTGTGTTAACCCCTTTATTTTTTTATTGGTTAAGCGATTTTTTATCATCATCCAAATTTAAGATCGACGCTCTTGTCGGTGGAGCTCTCTCCGTCTCTTTCTATTAATGCCATTTTTTAGGTGTCTTCGTACGAAACCACTCCCACTGTCTCCGTTATTTGTTTTATGAAACTATACCTGGGATTTCCTTTAATTTTTTTATCATCAAAAATAATTTAATATACACATAATTTGTTTACTATCCAAGTCCCTAGAATCTGCTAGAATAGGTACACAGTAGAGATATATGACTCGGTCAACTGAGTGACATTTTCTGGAATAAATGCTTCCAATATGGATGCCTCTGGGGCAGACCCGACCGGAATATTTAGTGGCTGCAGGAGGCCTACTCTAAGTTGACACGCGACGTAGTTCGTATTTCAGACGAGGACCTCGAAAGGTCAATGACGAATTTATCGTTCGAATCGTGGACGGATCCATAGTCATCAAAAGTCTACGATAATAGTGAAGTTCTTACATAGAAAAGACGTAAATTTTTGATATTTATCGATGAAATGACTGGAATGCTTTTATTTCATTATTCAGAATGAAACTTAATAAAATAATACTATGATGAGTCAAATAATATTTTTCTGGTCTAGTTAGAAATAAAATAAAAATAATTACCTGCTAATAATTTATTAAAATCATAAATCAAGAAATCTTAACTTAGTCCTTTGCCAAAATTAGAAAAAAAAGGGTGAAATTATTGACATTAGTGGAAGCTTTCTGTAAGTAAACCTCATAGCACAGAGTAGGTAACACTGCCGACAAACTGCCTTTACGGATTTTAGGGCATAGAACACACGTCAATTGAGTTTGAATTTCTGGCCCCCGATAGAAACTCAAACGTAATTGTATGGCATTTTTTTCATTTTCACCGTCACTCCCTTATTTGTCTATGATCTTTATTGCCTAGAGAAAACATAAGGCAGTGGGTCGTCTGATACTAGTAATAGTATCTTCTTCGTAGTTTGTGGTAGGTAAAGCTCAGAGCAAGTTATTGCTCTGAGAGGTATAGGTACTCGCATTTGAAAGATAATCCATATTGAATCTTAATTTATCATAATCATCAGCCTATACTCGTCCACTGCTGGACATAGGCCTCCCCAATTGCACGCCATCGAGATTTATCTTCGGCTGCTTGAATCTTAATTCACGACAAAACAATTTCATCATATTTATTCCACGTTACTGAACATAATAATGCTCCACGGAGGAAGGGCAATTCCAGAGTGATGTCTCACTTCCTCTTATAGCATTTGCCTTGATCCATGCGAGAAAATGCTAAGCAATTTCTATTTTGATCACAGTAAAGAACTATTGTCTACGTATTATTATACTTATAAAATTGTTGATTGATACAGAATAATAAAACACAAATGAACAGAAACCATATTTACTTTGATAAAACTTGTTTATTTTGTATTTATACGTCAGGAATAGAATAAAAAAAGTCTTTAGTCAGAGATTTACATATAAATATTACGTGTAAAAGAATCAAACATACGTTGCGCCCTTTTCTAAAACCTTTTGTTTCACTATACATGGTATATACCTCGTCATACCATATATATTTTTGGAACGTTCAATAAATAGTACTGCTCGTTTTGATGATAAAAATTATAATTTTCCTTTCAAACATATCAGAAAACTAAAATTATATTATCCTTGTAGGTATATCTCCATTGATCCTGACAAACATTCATTTCAATGACAAAGTAAAAAAGTGTCATATTTTTCCACAGACTATAATTTTTTTAAGGTATTAATTATTGGTGATGTCGTTTTTACCCGACTAGATCAAAAACTCGAAAGAAAGAAATGTTTTTCGCGCGTAAATATATTATGTAACTATTTTTAAAAAAACTCGACCTTGAACCCACACACTATCTATCCTAAAAAAAAAACTACTGAACTGATTTCAAAGTAACTTACACTTTCCCTAATTTGGACAAGATCAACAAAAAAAACCGGCCAAGTGCATGTCGGGCCACGCGAAGTGTAGGGTTCCGTAGTTGCGAATGACAACTTTGAGTTTACACTCGCACCTCACAGTTTAACGACCAAAAACATCTTACAATGAAAATTGTATGAAATTTTACATTTTCGAGTACATTTTAGAAGTTGATTACCTGTAACTTTTTAGTTTGCACCAAGTTTACACTTAGTACTCAGCTCTGATAGTTTTCCTTACAACTTCAGTATAAACACTACTACTGTAATTTTTTTCACGTATCTATATACATATAACCGTTTAGCAGGGGGGGACACTTACCTCTAACAAAAAATTGTACTTCAAAACCAAATATTTCGGAAACGGATCTCTAAATCTCAACCTCACAATATTTTTCAAGGACCTATTTAACAATACCCAACACGATGGGTTTGTATAGATAAAAAAAAATAACTCCCTCTTTACTTGTATGGGAGCTAGGCTAAAAAAATATTTTTTTAACCCATACCACATTACAGCTTTCTAGTTATAGTCTCTGAGTAAAACCGCGGACGGACAGACAGACAGACATGGCGAAACTATAAGGGTTCCTAGTTTACAACGGAACCCAAATAAAATGATAACAATCTAATAATTTTTAATTTATGCGCGTACAAACATACTCTTTAGAATTTTTGCACACATGTTACACAAAATATTAAAATCTATTATAGACTAATATATACTCAAACTACAATTCTGACATTATCACATACATTTGTACCTATTGAATTGTTAACCTTCTTTTATTGAAGTCGGCTGGTAAGAA
The DNA here is from genome assembly GCA_963082605.1 of Rhodophaea formosa. NCBI lineage: Eukaryota > Metazoa > Arthropoda > Insecta > Lepidoptera > Pyralidae > Rhodophaea > Rhodophaea formosa. The sequence continues at coordinate 858,734 of OY720221.1, forward strand.
GGTGAAACGACTATGAAGGTGAAAGGTGACATGCAATATTTTTTTCAGATAACGTATTTTATGTGTTATCTTAGAATAATAAATCTCCAGAAGGATTCATCTGTCATTTTTCAATGCGTCAAACTGAGTCCAAAAACGCGGCATAACCCCCCGCGCCCGCGCGTTTCACACCCGCTTAGTGTTGCTAGACTATAAGTTTTTACCATTTACTTGGGAAAAAAAAAATTGAATTTTTTTTAGTAAGTTAATGTGATATTTTTGAACGTAATTAAATATAACGACTTATTCCTATACAATAACATTTAGATATTTATAAAAACCTGCAAAAGAGTGACAGCATTTTCCTGGAAACCACATTAACAACACTCGTGTTAATTTGTTCGTAGTTTTTATACAACGTGGAAGGGACATACCCGTAATAAATCGAACTATAGTTCATTATAGTTTACGTAAATTAAAATAACAGTCGAAAAACAAAAATAAATTTCGGCACTTCCGTACAAAAGTGTGCACCCGCCCGGGGATTTGCATGGGAATGTCGATTTTCTTTTTGTTTTTTGACCGTTATTTTAAGTTCACTATACTAAAGTGATCTAGTCTGGCCCGTGGTTCGATTTCTTACGGGTATGTCCTTCCACTTTGTATAAGTACCCAATGGTTTGTGTGGTTGTGCCACGTAATATCTTAGTAATATTAGTACCTCCCTTATGGCATACTTACATGTTACACGCCAAAACTGATTTCGGGACAAACTAGTTAGTCCTGAAATATTTAGGAAAACGACTCTGGCGTAAGACAGCCTGACTTATGAATATTTTTTCAAATAGCTACTGGTAAAGATCACAAAAGAGACCTCATTTTTGAAATTCAAGATGGCGGATCAGATTTTTCTTGTGAAATCGACATGAATATCGTTGTATGGGTTTTGTCCGGGTGTAAATTCAAAATGTGACGTCACTTTTGTAATCCAAAGTGGCGAAGGCAACTTTTGATAAATAACTAACATGTATGTCGTTCTATGGGGTTTTCAGGGTGAGTATTTCGAAAAAGAGGTCAGTTTTGCCATCCAAGATGGCGGACGCGACTTTTCATGCGAAATCAACATGGGTATCGTTATGTACATTTTTAGGTGTAGATTTCGAAAATGATGTCAGTTAAGATATTGGTGGACGCAATTATTCATGCAAAATGGACATAAATGTCGCTGTACAGGTTTTACAGGTAATAGATTTTCGCGCCTGTTTGGAATTCTTCCAAAACAGCAGTAATTTTCGAAATCTACACCCCAAAAACCTATAAAACGACACCCAAGTAAATTTTTTATGAGAAGTCGCCTCCATCGTCTTGGATTCCATATTTGACGTCTACACCCCAAAAACCTATTAAATGACACCCAAGTCGATTATTTATGAAAAGTCGCGTCCGCCAATATGGATTCCAAAAATGACGTCACTATTGTGATCTGTACTCCTTTAAGCTGCTAAAAACATTTGAATAAATATTGAGTTATTCCTGAGAGACATTTATACAATGAATAACCTAATTAACACAAAAAATCAGATCATTCAATATACTCTACTGAAAATTTTCCTTATTAAATACTTTATTTTACTAAATGCACCTCAAAACGTTATAATTAGTTAATAGTTATACTACTTACATAAATTTTATCTTAAAATAAAGTTTAACATACTGGGGAAAAATATTTTATATAGAGCAGCAACACTTTACAATGAACGTCATATGGACTTGACATTGTCTTTGGCAAAATAATATTTGTAAAATTTTATCTGTAAATGATTTAAATAGCTCGTAAATGTTTAATTATACGTGAAATGTGATCTCGTCATTTTTGTTGTAACGTCCAGTTGCAATTCTGCATGTGGGAACTGCACATTACGGCATAATGAAATTAAAATTGAAGAGCGCCGACACGTTAGCCGGCCGCCATGACAAATGTCAATTGACGATCCATGAGCGTATCTCAGGTCCTTTGAGCGTATCTTTTTGTTCCTCAGTTTTATACGCCAATGCGGTTTCTGGAGATTTATTATTCTAAGTGTGTTATATTTCCTGAGGTCTGAGGCAAGCTGGAGCGGCAAAAATAAACACTACGTTATATTTTATTTTGTGTGCAAAATTAAACATTTAATAATGAAATATGTTATAAATGATTAACTTTTAACCGGAAAGTCTTTTACAAAATACTATGTTAGCTTAAATTTAAACATTTCATGATGTACTTATGTGTAGATACACAGAGGTGCATCCATACATACACCCATATATTTTAAGGCTGTATTCTAAACTCCAATCTTCATCTTTAACAAATGCAGAATGAATATTTAATACTCGAGTTATGTACATTTTCCTTTTCTACAATTGTCATGGAGCAGCACTTTATGGACCCCTGCCCGCCGTACAAAGTTTTTGGTACATACGTCTTTCGATATGTTCAAAACACCCTACTCTCCGGTGCAAACGAATCTCCGCAAAGCAACTTCGAATCCATAGAGATCACGATAATTTAACGTCCGTGACCAGTGACGTATACAAATAGCGATAAAATTCGTGTATGCTGTCGATAAATTTCATCGAATCAACTTTTCTCGCTAAGTACTATGAAAATTAATGAATTTTCGTTATTTTATGAGAAAAGATATTATTTCAATGTTATTTATAATTAAAAAATATTAAATTACAATTTATTTAGCATCATTGAATTAATCTAAAATCGGCACATGGCTGAAACACATAGATGTCATGGTCGGCTTAACCAAAAAAACGTGATGTGACGTGACAATTTGTAGATTATTTATAATTCAGAATTTCGGAGACTAAAAATGTGTTTAAAGTATATGCAAACAGCGGAAAAGCAGTGAAGCTTACATTTCATAGCAAGGAATGAATGCAATTTTTGATTTTTACTTACGTGATTGCCTACCAGTTGTTAAAATTTTACCACAATTTTGCTTGGCTGGAGAATATGCAAGAACCTTATGAGCATGCTCGCACGGGACATGCGAAGAACACCGAGCTAGGTGGGGTATCCATGGCTTAGCTTTTGTCGTGCACTACTTGCACAGTTGAATATCTCAATGAGGTCAACGGAAGGGTGCTTAGCGTGTCCAAATATTGACTAATAATACATCTAAAGAAAATATTTCAACTCGCCAAGAAGACGACCACAATGAATAGAATAGAATAGAATAGAAAAATCTTTATTCAGTGATTTACAATGGTTACTTGTACAGCTATTAACAGCCCTTTATTGGCCACGACAAGACGAGACTCTAATATTCATATATAATAATTATTTGCAAAGGGTAAGCTACCGAATTTATATGTATATAATAAGTATGGGATATAGGTATAATACTCCCTTCGTGAAGTAGTGATAGTTTGGCCTGATTTTGATAATCAGTGGAGATATTATTTTAATAACTAAAGACCAATATATACATATATAATACATTTACCAGCTTTCGCCCGCGTGATATATAGCCTATGTCCTTTTCAGTACCCTAACCTATTATGTATGCATAATTTCATGATTATCGGTTTAGTAGATTTGGCATGAAAGCGTAACAACTAAACAAACTCACTTTCGAATTTATAATATTAATAAGGAAGATAGGATTAGGATATTTACTGACTTAAATGTTACGATATGTATAAAAAAATGGCCTTTTCTTACAGATTTTATAATTCTGCAAAAAGAAAAACGAAAACAAGATCTACCTAGGTTATTGATTTCAAGATTTCCGGTAACAAGCACATTTTCATCGTAATAACTCACGAAGATCTAAAGGATAATAATGCCTACATCAATAAATATACTAGAAGAAAGTTTTACTGTGTTTCAATGTTAATTACAACGGTAGATAATACAAGCTTACACCTCGCCTATCTCGCATACCCAATGTGTGTTAGCGTTTGGCATGCAGCCGACCATCGATATTTGCTAAATCATTTATCTGCATACAATAATATAAACTAACATGCCATAAAAGTATCTCGAGCTCCTCCCTGCTTCGAAAGGCACGTGGAGTCGTTGGTCCCGGCTGTCATTATTGATAGCAGTCGTTAAGCTATGACAGATGCCTTTAGGCAGCTTGAAAAATGACACCAGTGTTGGCCACTTACACACATGAAAAACAAACAAACATATCGTTATACCTCAGGCCCCGGAAGCTCGAAAGACACATATTTCTCAAAAGCGGTATTCCGTTCCGCGCTGTTTTTCAAACAATTTCTAGTAGGGACAGATCACAGAATTCAGCTAACAAGCCATTATCGTAAAGGATATAGGTATTACGATTGATAAGTATATACATTTATAAGTAAAGATTTAATCATTTTAATTTAATAAAAGTAAGAAATCTGGCAATTCTCCATAAGCTACAACTTACAATTATGCCAAAATTACAAAAAATCCAAAGTTTAAGTAACATATTTTGATGAATTAATTATTTCAAATGCTTCACAAAGCAATACGTTAGAAATCCGTCACGGATTCGTCACCTCGGTAGTTGACGTCGGAATGACCTTGAATAGAGGTCGTTCGTCCGTTAAATTCGTTGTCAAAAGCGCGCTCAGAGTAAGGTAAAAATGCAAAAATTCGTAAAAGTCGCTGTCAGTGTTGCAGTTAACCAATCATGGATCGACGAACAAGATTCGAAACGAATCCGCAACAAATTCGTAGGCACTTTGAAAGAGAAAAGTAGCTACGTAAAGAGCGAGAGATCAGACGACGAATAGTCCGTTAGAGTAGGGTTTTTGATGATTACGCAACGGATTCGCATTTTTCGTTGTCAAAAGTGTCGTTTTGACATAAGATTCGAAAGAAATACGTAGTTCGTGCATCGAAGTTAACAGAGAGAGTAGGCCTCCTGATTCGAATTACTTACATGCTGATTTAAGATTCACACTAAAATGTGTTGAATACCTGTTATATCAATCCTAACTAATATTATAAATGTGAAAGTAAGTTTGTCCATTTGTTTGTTACCCCTTCACACAAAATTTCAAGATGATTCATTAGATAAAGTATGTACTGAACACTGAACCAATCTTCTTGAAATTTTGCATACACGTTGATTATTCGGAGAAGGACATAGGCTATGTATAACGCGGGTGAAGCCGCGTGTAACAGCTAGTACACTATAAAATTATTTGATTACATTGAAATCTTCATAAGTAAGGAAGTAACATCTTTCCGTGTTATATGGAAACAATAATTTACATTAGGTATATCCATTTTCAAAGACTTTAATTTTTCATGCACTTTGAGTTAAATTATTTTGAGTTATGCATAGTGATGCCTGAATCAAATCAATTACTTTAATTTTTGTACTATGAATAAAATAATTTTATAATCATCGCTTTTTTTCGACTTCCCAGATATTATGGATTTGTGGAACCGATTCCTTTCTTGATACTGAAAAGAAAAACTAATTTGTGCTTTTTTATTAACATGTTATAATTATATATAATAAGAGTTTATACAAGATTCAAATTTTTTTTTTTACCCTAACATGTACATTACGGTATTCCCCACACCAACGTATTGACTTTGTTATCCCAATTTTAATTAAGAAATCCAAATGTTGGGCTGGCTCCCGCATATGAAAGTAATACGTCAGATAATTTGTTTTTGTTCAAGATCCGATGTTTGGCTCTGTGCGGTCCTTTTGTTTATGAATTGGGATTTCTAAAAATGAAATCGTATGCATTTCTTCCGTATTGGTTAAAGTGAAAAGCATAATTACACCAGCTGCTTGTGATTTTGGGCAATGCGTAAGCATAATTTGGGAAATAGGTTTTTTTTTTTCATATACCAGTAAGTAATGTGTTTTTTTCCAAACAGTCAAATCAATGCAGAATATGTACCACATGAGTGATACTGGCATCAATTTATACCCGAGATAGCCTTGAAGGGGGGAAATTCTGGGAATTCGAAATATTTCTACCTTTTTATACAAATCGCAGGGCCATTTGAACACCTTGTATTGGAGTACACACATACATACTATCACGTCTTTTTGTAAACTGCTGTCTTTACAAAAACATACAGCTTCATATCACTCGCCAAGGAAAGTTTTGTAATTTTCTCCTGAATCAATTTGTTTGGTTCTGTAGTAAATGTAGTATTTTACTATGTAAGAGATAGGAACGTGATTTGTGTGCTGTAGACTGTCGTCTGTACAAAACAAACAGTTTCCGGCACCAAGGACTCGAGTAACCGCCGCCTCAGCGGATTACTCGGAACAATAGCTTTGTCTCTTATCGCAGACGCTGAAAGACTGTAATTAATAAACATGATCAAGTGGAGGCATGGAGTGATTACGCATGGAACGATCATCTATTCATTTTCTGACACGAAATCTTGTTTTTTTTTAAAAATAGAACGGCATGCGAGCGGGTCACCTGATGGTAAGAGATCACCGCTGCCCATGGATTACTGCAACACCAGGAGTGTGACAAGAGCGTTGCTGGCCTTTTAAGAAATTAAAGACTCGGCTTTTGAAAGTTCCAATGTCGTATCGATCCGGGAATACCACCGCAGGAAGTTGATTCCACAGATATCTACTATGTAAGAGACAGGAACGTAATTTGTGTGCTGTAGACTGTCGCCTGTACAAAACGAACAGCTTCCGGCACCAAGGACTCGAGTAACCGCCGCCTCAGCGGATCACTCGGAACAATGGCTGTGTCTCTTATCGCAGACGCTGAAAGACTGTAATTAATAAACATGATCAAGTAGAGGCATTGAGTGACTAGGCATGGAACGATCATCTATTCTTGTGAATTGCGTTGTTCCTGACATGAAAACTTTTTTTAATGAAATAGGATGGCATACGCTTTAGCGGGTCACCTGTAAATGAACCTGTATGTGTAACACCAGGGTGTGATAAGAGTGTTGCCGATCTCTTAGAAAGAAGACATAAATCTTTCTTCCTTTCTTCTTTTTAATTATGGCTTCCTCCGAGATTTCAGTGATTCCACCAATGTCCAGTATAATGAGATACTAAGTATCGGTGTTGTACGGTATGTGGCATTAAAGATGGCGTATGTTCTTTTGCGGCCTCGTGGGAGATTTTGGCGACAAATCTATACGTGTCCATTTAATCTGTCGGGCCCTATTTACCCAGTTCTTGTTAGAATAGGCTCAACATAGATATAATGTCTGAGGTAGGAGTATAAGGTGCTCAGCGGAGAGAGAGAGCTCAGGGCGAAAGGACAGCACACAGTTTCACAGGTAATTAGATATATTACGATATTATAATTTTATGCTTCACATATACTTTTACACTGTTATTAGTTTAAAATACAATTAATAAAACAATATGGTAGGCGAGTGCCTATAAGCAATAGTCGAGTGATGACGTGATGTTTTATGGGTCTTCTTATATGGAAGTTATAGCTAATTACATAAATTTATAACTCAATAACGAAAGACACAATCCATTTTTGCCGCTTATATATTAAGATGACTGTTCTAAGCAATAAACTCTCAATTAACTGTGCATATTTCGTTCGAGGAGGGTTGAATAAAGTGACACGCTATTATTTATTGATGATGGCGCCTCGGAAATTCGTCGTTGTTCTATAAATTGTTACAGGTTCTTGACAACAACTCTGTTGTTTCTGCGAGTTTTGTATCTAGTTCAAAAGGGTGTTTTCCAAGTTTGTGAAAATATGTCGAATTGTTCATAACATATACATTTGTGTCTAGATTGCAAATCTTCTTTTTGAATTTGTTTTCTTTCCTAACACATCAGATTTAAAGTTTAAATAAATAATAAAACAACCAAAATGCTACAATCCGTCATATGTTGTCATGACGTCACCTGGCTGCAAATCTGTGCTGCAAACTCATAGATTCAAAAAAAAAATTCGACCTGCAAACTCCTGTTGTAGCTGTCAAATCTAATTTCGATATACTGTCTACAAGCGAGTGACGTCACATTTGCTTCAGCCAATCCTGTGTGATTTCAATCAACTATTGTGATTTTTTACGGAAATCATACAAATTTTAAAATAAAGTTTGGGTTATATAGGTTTTTGAAATGTTTACCGATAAAATGATAAGCTAACGACAGTCAGAAAATATTTTTATCTGACTGTCGTTAGCTTATCTTTATCGTTAAATTGGTAATATGACAGTTCTTCTAGTTAATACTCAATGAGAATCAGAGGATTTTCGTTCAAAGAGGGTAGTACAACGTGACAAACCATAATTTATTGATGACAGCGCCTGGGAAATGCGGCGTGGCTCTAATTGATAATATGTCTGCTTCAAAGTTTTGATGTACGTTATTTGAAATTAATTACGATATGATCGATTGGGTAGTCAAAGCATGAAAAGGTACAAACGAATAAAAATCACTTTCACATGGGTAATTAAATTTCAATTTGAATCGAATGTTTATTTTAATATAATCCCAGATAAATAGACTTCGGAATTTCAGGTTTAATTTTTTAATTTTTCAAGAAAGCTTTTAATACCAAGCATAGAGATAAATGGAAAGAAAGAACTGAGGCATTGTCCTAGCGGTCACTGGACTGCACCCGGGGTTGCTTAACATGTGTTAGCGCTAATAATGTGGCTAATAATGCTCACCCCCACTGAGCCACCGGGCTCCTCAACTCCTCTTTTGTTTCTGATTGATAATGATACAATTACCACAATAACACTTTTGTCGTAAATTTTTATAGTTATGTCTATTGTGTCTGGTTCTGAGTCCAAAAATGAATTAAGGAACAACTCAAAGAGCAATGTATGTGAAGTAATAAAAACAAAGGCAATGAAAATAACCCGGAATCGTAGAATCTCCGACCTAGGGAGCGAAGAATAATAAACGTAACCTTTCGAGTCCTTTCTTCCAAGTAAGGAAAGTCTAGAAGGATACTTCAGTTACGCCTGGTTACTGAAAATTGACGTAAATAAAAACGTTCTCAAAGGAACCTTTTATGATTAAAACCCTTTCGACCCAAAAACTCCACTTTCCCAAAACTTCCACTTTCCAGAACGGCCACTTCCTAAAAGAGCAATTCTCAAAATAACAAATCCCAAAACGACAACTCCTGAAACGCTTACTTCCCAAAAGGACCACGAAACTAACAAAAACAGCACTAAAGTTAATAATGTCTTTAATTAAAATAAGTAGAAATATTGCTATAGTTTGCTGCCTATTTTTAAATACATTTTTTTGTTTAGTTTCATTCCTTCGTATAATAATAATAATAAATAGCCCGCAGGGCAGCTTGTGGCGAGCTGTTGGTGAGTAACGACACCACGGACCCGAGTGCTCCAGAGAGTCGGTCAGAGCCCTCGCCCCCGACGTGTCTTCATCGGTCGGGGTGGAAACCCAAGAGGGCTCGCAGGACTCTCAGCTCTGGCTTGCCTTAGTTGGCCGTCCAGAGAGGAGTCGTAAGAGCTGTTGCTCCAGGGGTGGAAGTGTTAAAGGCCTAACGACGCGAGTAACTTCGGAGAAAGCGCAGCACACCTCTCGACACCCCTGAGTCGCCCGCACCGGTGTTGCTCCTTTTGCCGGCAGTAATCGTCGGCTATTTTGAGGGGCCCATCTAGTGGGCGGCAAGCCACCACCTGCCAATTGTAGTCAGTTATCATGATTATGGCAGGTGTCCGACCGTTTGCAATAACCCAGCATTAAGTCCACCCATATTTCAGCCCCATAGCCCATTAATTTCCCTTTTTCTAATGCAATAGTCCCACCTCTGGCCAAAACCTGTTCGAGGACATATCATTCATTGGTATTTCCAGGAATGGGTTCTGGCTGGAGACCTACATTACATCAACTTCTCCAAAGGGCCTCTACGTGTTGGATCTATATCCCCACGCAAGCCTTCCAAAGGACCGGGGTAACACCCGTGAGTCTCAGAGAGATACAAATAATAAATATAAATATATACGGACAAATCACACAAATTGAGCTAGCCCCAAAGTAAGTTCTAATGAAAGACTTGTGTTATGGGATACTAACTCAACGATACTATATTTTATAACAAATACATATATAGATAAACATCCAAGACCCAGGTCAATCTGAAAAAGATCGTTTTCCATCTTGACCTGACCGGGAATCGAACCCGGGACCATCCGTGTCGCAGGCAGGCGTGATGACCGCTGCGCCACGAAGCTCGATCTATCGTATTCTTATCAGCAAAGGAAAGTTATATAGACATGTTTTAATCATTGCTTCATATCACTTTCCTAGGAATACCTTGTCCATTTCTAGTGAAAAAAAAAAACAAAATACCTTTCCGTAAGTAAGATAGTCAAAAAGTATAAGACAGATATTTTTTCTGTTTTTAAACTATAAAACTATAAAGATATGGCGACGTCACAGTTTCGTACACTATTTAGAAAACTGTTACGATCCTCCATAGTAAAAAATAACGCATGTTATCTTTGTTATCATTTATTGTTTAACTAATGCAAAAAAAAAACACGCCAGAAAATACTAACGGGCTAATTTTGATGTTATGATTTTGAACCAAGAAACTAGTCTATCATTGCATTACGTAACGTTTCTGTACGAACTTTACTTTATGTGTTCCTCTCAATGGATTACGGTGGTTAATGCTCTTACTGGCTTCTAAAAATAATCTCAGTAGTCCTACGATTTGATTTATGTCTGTATTTATGTCTGTCTTACTCCGTAAAAGAGGAATGAAGGGTAGCCTTTAAGATATGAGTTTTCATAGTTACTTTGCCGGTCGCTAAAACACGACAGATATGGATTTTCATACATACTTTGCTGGCGTGTATTGGCCAGTATAGAAATACCGATTTATCCCAAACAAGGTTGTCAAAATAATGTAAACATTTCCAAGCATGTTTGAGAAAAATAAAATTATTACTTGGACATACGCCACATACGTTTTACTTAAACGGCTACAAATTGTTTATATGTACTTGCTTACATTATTGTTTTGTTTTTTATTGGTGGATTGTTGTTTTGTTTTTTATTGGTCCAAGCTTGAATTTAAGATTTTCTCTCAAATAACCAGGTTGAAATTTTACATAGTATATGTTGAATAGCATTACAATATGAAGTCGTTGAACTGGTGTGATGATGAAGTCGGAAGGTGGCCACAGTCCACAGTAAAAACTTCAGTCAAAAATGAAAAAAATATGTACTTGTTTTGAAAAACAACTCAGAGACGATTGGATATAAATGGATTTAAAATCGTTACTTACACCATTTGATATAATAATACTTTACTTCTGTCCAAGTGTAAGTAACACTTGGAACAAAAAAATAATAATTCGGTGAACTCATTTGATAATTTACGGGATAACACTCACATCACTTCTTGTATGTATCAAACTTTGGATTGATGTGCTGAACAAAATCCGAACAAACTTGCAGCTCGTATTCAGTATTTCATAACAGCCTTATTAGGGTTCCGTAGTAAACTAGGAACCCTTATAGTTTCGCCATGTCTGTCTGTCTGTCTGTCCGTCCGCAGTTTTACGCAGAGACTATTAGTACTAGAAAGCTGTAATTTGGTATAAGTGTGTATATTAATTATGGCAAAAAAGTGGTAGAATAAAAACATGAAAAAAATTTTTTTTTAGGGTAGCTCCCATACAAGTAAATTGGGGGAGTAATTTTTTTTTTCTCTATTAACCCATCGTGTGGGGTATCGTTAAATAGGTCTTTCAAAAATATTATGAGGTTGAGAACACCATTTTCCGATTTAGGGATCCGTTTCCGAAATATTTGGTTTTAAAGTGCGAATTTTTGTTAGAGGTAAGTGTCCCCCCCCTCTATCTGCTAAACGGTTATATATAGATACGTGAAAAAAATTACAGCAGTAGTATATATACTGAAGTTTAAAGGAAAACTATCAGAGCTGAGTACTAAGAACAAACTAAAAAGTTATAGGCAACCAACTTATAAACTGTAAAATTTCATACTATTTTCATTGTTAGATGTTTTTGGTCGCTAAACTGTATGGTGCGAGTGTGAATAGTGTGAACTCAAAGTTGTCATTCGCAACTACGGAACCCTACACTGCGCGTGGCCCGACACGCACTTGGCCGGTTTTATTCGATTTAGGGATTCGTTTCCGAAATATTTGGTTTTATAGTGCAAAATTTTGTTAGAGGTAAGTGTCCCCCCCTCTATCTACTAAACAGTTATATATGGATGCGTGAAAAAAATTACAGCAGTAGTATATATACTGAAATTGAAAGGAAAACTATCAAAGCTGAGTACTAAGTATAAACTAAAAAGTTATAGGCAACCAACTTATAAAGTGTACTCGAAAATGTAAAATTTCATACATTTATGGCGGCTCCAGACTAGTGGCGTGAATTCACGTGCGAATTCTCGCCAAGAATTCTTGGCACAAGTCGTGCCCTCCACATTCACAAGATGCATAGTCGTTCGTGAAACCCGCCGTGAAATGGACGTAGAAACTGCTGCTGCAATATCTTTGTTCGCTGTGGCAACATACCACTATTTAGATGTCCAAAACAAGAAAGTTATTAAAAAGCGTTGGAAATAGGTAATTTAAGCGCGTGCACTGGAACTGCACAGAACGTGTCTGTACATCGTTGTTGCCAGAAGTAAACTGACTAGGGCCGTGAATGTGGATGTGTACGCGTGAACGCCGCGCGAAGGAGGCGCGAATCCTTTGTCACGGCACAAAATACCGACTCTAATCGGGGAACGGGAGCGAACGCGCGTGAACCCCGCGAAAACTGTCCACATTATCGTTCACGCCTGTTTACGGAGCTTCACGCCACTAGTCTGGAGCCGCTATTACATGTTTTTGGCCGTTAAACTGTGATGTGCGAGTATGAACAGTGTGAACTCAAAGTAGTCATTCGCAACTACGGAACCCTATACTGCGCGTGGCCCGACACGCACTTGGCCGGTTTTTTATTTTTATCGTGTATTGTTTATATTTTTTCTGTTGTCATAGTTTTCGGAAACTAACGCGACGTTGAGCATACTGACCTTCGTGCCGGAGGCGGAGGATCACGACGTGGACCTGGTGTGCTTGGCGGAGAACCCCAGGGTTCCTGATGCAGCCATTGAAGACAGATGGAAGTTGAATGTTCATTGTAAGTAATGAGCTAATTTTATACTATAATATATACTACTAGCTGTGGCTGCGACTTTTCAGCCATCTTTCGTTTACCGAGTGATGGTTGTGAAGATTTTATTTATTTATTTATTTGGTGGGAAGTCTAGGGATACAGTGTTTGTTTGCCTTAGACGATTGAAAATTGATTTTAGTGACTTTATAATATGAAATTGGTGTAGTTTGGTGTTATAAATGCTCGTGCTCAAGAACAATTTGTGTAATAGTTAAAGTAGACTGTTAAATGGACTCGTATAGATTTGTCACCAGACCAGAAGCTTTCACGAGGCTACCAAAGAACATACGCCATCTTTGATGCCACATACCATACAACACCGATAATCTCATTATACTGGACATGGCAGAATCTCTGTGGGCGCCATAATTTAAAAGAAGAAAGATAGAAAGAAAGAAGATTTGAGGAACTTGAAAGAACTTGGCTTTCGCCAAGAATGCATAATCGGAAGTAAAAACGTTAAATATATTTTTTTTTAGTCAAAGTGGGTCTAAACGCAACGTGTGAATTGATCCTTGACATTCCTTTATTAAAGGGATGAATTAGACCGTCAATGTGAACAATTTTTCCTATGGGACCAACGCTGGGAACTCAAAAATCTATCGTCATTTCCATACAAAAGTGATCAGCCGCTCTGGAAAGTCTAAGTCACCAGTTAGTATTCTTGAGGGTCAATTTACGCCGGCCTTTGACACGGTGGTCCCGGGTTCGATCCCCGGTCAGGTCAAGATGAAAAATGATCTTTTTCATATTGACCTGGGTCTTGGATGTTTTGTTTATCTATATATGTATTTGTTATAAAATATAGTATCGTTGAGATAGTATCCCATAATACAAGTCTTAATTAAGAACTTACTTTGGGGCTAGCTCAATCTGTGTGATTTGTCCGTATACCTATATTTATATTTAATTTACATGCTGTATAAACCGCGGCCGGTGAGTAGCCTTTTTGCGTTGTGTACTTGGCTGTCACTCTACCGTGTGTCTAAATTTAGGTGACATAAAAAATATGCAAACTTTATTTGTTCCTTTCAGTCGTGCCCATCGTGACCCTGAAGTTGGGGTCCAGTCTTAACCCTGGCTACATCAAGGAAGGTGACGACGTGTACTTCGAGTGCAGTGTGAAGGCCAACCCCAAGACTCTGAGACTTACGTGGTACAAGGAGGTAAGACAGTCATAAACCTTTTAACGCTGAAAATTTGTCCTTCGTAAAGTGACTACTTTTCCCGCAAAGTAAAATTATTTAAAAAAATATTATTAATATGGGCTTTACTATTTCTCATTTGTATGTTTTTTTCCGGCTGTGTAGTTGATATTTAGCTAAGTATGTAATGTGATAGAAAACACATGTGTATTGCACTTACAATTAAGATTTCTGCTATTACATTCACAGAGCAAGGATGTCTAGTCAATAATTGTAGAAATGCAAAAATCGATTATTACTGCTTACTTATGACCTAGAAACACAACAGAATAAATGTTATTACCATAGCTAATTGGATAGCATTTTTACGTTGTTTTTTTAACACGAACGTACTGACAGGCTGAGTATGCGACTTTTTACAAGGGCTGTAACGCGGTATTCTAATATTTTAAATGCGTAGGTGAGTTGTTTGTTTGTAACGTTGTCACGCCTAACTACTTGGTACATATTAGCATACCCCTGATAACGCTGATAGTGTGGCATCCCCAGAACAATGCCCATTGTCCCCCGGTACCAACTCTGCAGGTTCCAGGCTCCGGACTTCTTCAGAAATTGTTCAATGCCTTATTGTTAATTGTTATAACTGATCGGTCCAAATTTTATTTCATTGAGAATCACTTCTGTTACTCACATCGTACAGTTGACACGTTTTACATATATATTATAAATTGTAATGTAATCTTTAATATTTTAAATAAAATAAGTTCAACAAGTTTTGGTTTTTTTTAAAGTCCGCGACTGTAGCCTACGTAATTGGCGCAGTTGGATAGGATAGTTAGAGTCAGTGAATCGCGTAAACTACTCGCTATCAAGAACCTACGAGTGCTGCAGTTGCCGACGTATCCAGACATTGATACATCCAGAAACCAGAACATGTATATGTAAGTACCTCTAGAATTACTTTTCTTGAGTTGCTTCCTCTTAATCTTAGTCCCAAATTTTTTCCTTTCCTTTGTCGTACATTTTATCCAAGATTTTCCATCCACGGGAATCTAGGAGCCCTAGGTTAGATACTAGGCTTTCTCGATTTGACGAGAACAGACAGTTTAGTGATAGTGTAGATCTAGATTCTGAGATGACGAGCCAACAGGGGCAATCGGCTACTCAACCGATGACAACCGACTCCATAGATAGAATTTATAAGGCTCTCCGCTTGGTTCCCGAATTTGACGGAAACCCAAATGTTCTTACCCGTTTTATAAAACTGTGTGATCAGTTAGTAGAATCATTTTTATCAGTGCACAATGAACTTAATACGGTGATTTTAATTAACGGTATTCTAAATAAGGTAACCGGACAAGCTGCTCGATTAATTAATTCTAATGGTATTCCGGAGAATTGGGCTGGTATCCGAAAGGCTCTCGTAAATAATTTCGCAGACCAAAGAGATGAGACCTCTTTATACAACGACTTAGCTCTTCTTACTCAGGGCTCATCGACCCCTACTGAATTTTATGAAAAATGTCAAAATCTTTTCAGCACCATAATGACATATATCACGCTTCATGAATCGGTAGACAGTACCATTGAATCAAAACGAACCCTGTATCAAAAATTAACACTACAAGCATTTGTACGTGGTCTTAAAGATCCTCTTGGGTCCCGCATTCGATGCATGCGTCCGGAGACTATTGAAAAGGCGCTGGAATTCGTTCATGAAGAAATGAACACATTATACTTACAGCAACGGAATTATCATATGCCTGATAAGAAACATATTCAAATGCCTTCCAATCCATTTAAATCATTAGCCGGTCCTACTCAGCATGGGTATAATTCACCTTCACAGCCAAAGCCCAACGCTTTTAATATGCCTAGTCGGTCACATGATAATTTCTTAATGAGTTCTTTTAGGCCTCCAGTTATCTTTAGACCCCAGCCTAACCAAGTACCTCAATTTAGAGGACCAACGAGGACACAGCAGATGTTTGCTGCGCCTCCTCCTAACTATAATCAGCGTAGCAACGTATTTAGATTACCGCCTAGGATTCCTAATACTAACTTTAACACTAATTCTAATTTTAACAACGCTCCGAAGCCTATGAGTGGAGTAAGCCACTTTGTACCAAAGCCACTGCCACCTAGTGGCCACGATTGGACAAAATTTGGTAATCCTCCACCTACTAATTATTTTAAAAGCAGGGAATTAAATATGAATGACTGCTACGATTACCACGTTCCAGTTGAAGCTTATTATGACTATGATTATGATGAGTGCGAGTACCCTTATTACTTTGAATCAGAAACAGAAACTCAGCTTCATCCTAGTGATAGCAACTACTACTACCCTGAGCAATGCGAAGATATACATAGCGGTACCACACCCTCAACTAGTGAGGATTTTCCGAAGGTTCAGGAATTAGACAAACCAAAATAGAAATTAATTTGCAAACCCAACGACAGCTACCGTACTTACAGATAGCAGACCCTCCTATGAAATTCCTCATAGATACCGGTGCAAATATGTCTATAATTAACCCTGAGACAGTAGAAAGATATTTCCCACACTTGCCTCTAAAATATGATCCTTTTGAAATAAGTAACATTCATTCAACTATTCGTAATGACTATTCTATTACTTTACCCTGTTTTCCTGAAATAAACGATAACGATAGTTCATGCACATTTTTCTTACATAAATTCCACAATTATTTTGATGGACTTATCGGGTTAGATATTTTAAACAAATGGGATTCAAACATTGATTTAAAAAATAAAAAGTTAGTAACCCGTAACAGTAGCAATCCCATCATTATGTATGATTCCCGGAATTGTAATTTATACGAAGACATAATTCCTGCTAACTCTTCGAAATTAATACGAGTACCTATTAACAGTCAAGACGGTGAAGTTTTTATAACTGAGCAATCTATTTCTAGTTGTACTATAGGCGAATGTGTGACATTAGTTAAAAATAATAGAGGATTTTTGGAAATAACTAACCCTACTCAAAACGATATAATATTTAGTATGGATAAACCAGTTAGTGCTGAGATATTTAATATTGAAAGTATGCCTACTATACCACCTTCACCTCGTGTTAAAGAAGTACTTTCTCGTTTAAGAACCGACCATTTAAATGACGAGGAGCGAGTAAATTTAGAGGCCCTTTGTGCTGAATATGCGGACGTTTTCTATATAGAAGGCGAGCCCCTCACATTTACAAATAAAATAAAGCATAGGATTCGCACAACAGATGAAGTACCAGTCTATACTAAGAGCTATAGATATCCGTACGTCCATAGACAAGAAGTTCAGGATCAGATTTCAAAAATGTTGCAACAGAACATCATTAGGCCATCAGATTCCGCATGGAGCTCACCTATTTGGGTAGTTCCTAAAAAACAGGACGCTTCTGGAAAAACAAAATGGCGTATCGTGGTTGATTTCCGTAAAGTAAACGAAAAAACCATCGACGACAAATACCCTATCCCCAATATTAATGACGTTTTGGATAAGTTAGGAAACAGCCAGTATTTTACCACCCTAGATTTAGCTAGCGGATTCTATCAGGTAGAGATGCATCCCGATGACATTAGTAAAACTGCCTTTAATGTAGAACATGGGCATTTTGAATTTTTGAGAATGCCGATGGGCCTTAAGAACTCTCCATCCACATTTCAGAGAGTTATGGATAACGTGCTGAAAGACCTGCAAAACACTATTTGTCTAGTTTACCTAGATGACATAGTTGTATTCAGTACCTCTCTTCAAGAGCATATAGTCAACTTAGAGAAGGTTTTTAAAAGGCTTCGGGAGTCCAATTTTAAAATTCAAATGGACAAATCGGAGTTCCTTAAATTAGAGACGGCTTATTTAGGTCATATTATTGGTAAAGACGGGATCAAGCCAAACCCAGATAAAATTTCCGCTATAAAAAAATTCCCTATACCGAAAACTACAACTGAAATTAAGCGTTTCTTGGGACTATTGGGTTATTACCGTAAGTTTATACCAGACTTTGCTCGCATTACCAAGCCTTTAACTCAGTGTCTGAAAAAGGGATCAAAAATAGCAATAGGAAACCCCGAATACGTAAAGTGCTTTGAGAAATGCAAAACGCTTCTAACTAATGACCCAATCTTGCAGTACCCCGATTTCAACAAGGATTTTATACTGACCACTGACGCATCTAATCTAGCCATAGGCGCAGTATTGTCACAGGGTACTATTGGCTCAGACAAACCTATTGCATATGCTTCAAGGACTCTTAATGCTAGTGAAATTAACTACAGCACGATCGAAAAAGAACTTCTAGCGATTGTGTGGGCTACAAAGTATTTTCGCCCATATTTATTCGGAAGAAAATTTAAAATTGTAACCGATCACAAGCCCCTTCAATGGGTAATGAATCTAAAGGAACCGAACTCGCGATTAACCCGTTGGAAATTAAAACTTAGTGAATTCAATTTTACAGTAATTTACAAGAATGGCAAATGCAATACGAATGCTGATGCTCTTTCTCGAATTGAGATTCATAATGAAGAAACTAGTTCTGTACAAGTTAATGTGTCCGAACGACCACCGTCAGTTAATGGATCGACTACAATCACAGCTCACACCAGTGCTGAAGATCCTATTTTAGAAATCCCAATATCTGATGTACCTCTGAATAAATTTAGTAAACAAATAGTTTTTACAATAGTTCCTGATATAAAAAAACGGCCTACTGTATCAAAACCTTTTGAGACTCATACCAGAACCTGTATTCAATTGTCAGAAAGTAATTTAGTAGAAGATGTTATAAACGCGGTAAAAGAGTTTGTTAATCCTAAGGTAAAAACCGGTATTATAATTTTTCCCCAATTAGATATGTACAAAATTATTCCTATAATTCAAGATAAATTTAAAAGTTCTGCTATGAATCTTGTTCTCACTAAACATGAGTTAGAAAACGTAAAAGAATACTTACGCCAACAAGAGATCATACAGAAATATCATGATGGTAAAACTAATCATCGCGGTATAACTGAATGTTACCTAGCTCTATCTGGAAGATATTACTGGCCAAAAATGAAAGAACATATAACAAAATTTATTAACTCATGTAGCATATGTGGACAAGCTAAGTATGATAGAAATCCTGTAAAGCAAAGATTTTGTATAGTTCCACCTCCTACTAAGCCTTTCGAGATTGTTCACCTCGACCTTTTTACAGTTGAAAATGAAAAATACATTACCATAATCGATGCATTCTCTAAGTACGCACAAGCATACCTTTTAAAAGATGGGACAGCAATTAGCGTTATTCAGGCAGTTTTGATATTCTGTACTCACCACGGCGTGCCTCTAACCGTCGTTACTGACCAGGGCACTGAATTTAATAACCAGGTATTTTCAGAATTTCTGAAAACCCATAAAGTTCAACATCATAAAGTCCTGGCTCATGCCCCAAATGACAATGGAATGGTGGAAAGATTCCATTCTACCATTCTAGAGCACTTAAGAATTTTAAAGCTTGGACAACGTAATGAGCCTGCAGTAAATTTAATGCCATATGCTGTCTTAGGTTACAATAGTTCAATTCATAGTTTTACAAAGTGTAGACCTATTGATTTAATTACAGGTCATTTTGATCCCCGGGATCCAGTAAATGTAGACCTTTCAGAGCACTTATTACAAAACTATGCATTGGAACATCGAAAGCGTATGATTCAGGTATACGAACTGTTAAATGAAATGTCGTTACATCGCCGTACTGAGCTAACTGAAAATAGAAATAAAGATAGGGAAAAAGAGAAAGACTACGTACCTGAGCAACAAGTGTTCGTACGTAATCCCACGGCAGCTAGGAAAAAGTTAGCTCCGCGTTACACTCAAGATACTGTTTTGGCTGATCTACCAATACATATATACACCAAAAAGAAACGTGGTGCAGTAGCTAAATCGCGGCTAAAAAGGGTCCCTAATGAACCCCATTTGTTGCAGGATACTAGCGGCGCTATTGATCCCACTGGCTCAGGCGCAGGAAGTCACGCTTGATAGCTTAGAAGATGGACCTGGTATACTTCCATTTAAACTAGGACCAACAAAGGTCATATCTCATTACCATTCCTTTTTGCAACACGTTAACTTAGAGGATATTCGAAATAAACTTCAATCAGTTCAGACGCAGTTATATAAATTTAAGTCCGACTTTAATAACGAAACATACTCTTTTTATGAACCTCACGTTTCATATCTCAATAGTAAATTAGAGAGAATCTCTGAACAACTTAAAACATTTGAGCCAACTCGTGCTAAAAGAGGACTCGTTGACGGTCTAGGATCCATTATTAAAAGTATTTCGGGAAATCTAGACTATACTGACGCGGTTAAATATAACGATGCCATCAAAATTCTCCAAGAAAATGATAATAAAATAGAATCAGAATTTAACTATCATGTAAGCCTCACCAAAGAATGGATGTCACATCATAGTAGCATTTTAAATAGCATCGTAGACAATCAGAATAAATTAAATAATGCTGTAAATCTTATAATGAAAGGCGATGCTTCCAGAGATTTAAATGCTCACCTGGCTCAGTATCTCCTTATATTAAACGACAATATAGATATCCTCGCAGACGAGTTGTAT
Organism: Rhodophaea formosa; assembly: GCA_963082605.1. Lineage (NCBI taxonomy): Eukaryota > Metazoa > Arthropoda > Insecta > Lepidoptera > Pyralidae > Rhodophaea > Rhodophaea formosa. The sequence continues at coordinate 879,660 of OY720221.1, forward strand.
AAACTAGGTAATACTTTAGGATTTATAAGGGCATCGGGTAGTTATCATTCTAGTATTAGTTTAGTCTCCATCAGAGACATGATACATAAGCTAAGAATTTTATATAGTAAGGAAGAAGTGTTAGATATAGAGACTCGGGAATATTACGATATTATGAAAATGGGTTATTATTATATAGATAGAAAAATAGTAATAGTTTTTAGGATACCTATCGTCCTTCCTATCACATATACCCTTTACAAACTTTCCGTCGTTCCCAATAAAAATCACGAAGTCCTTATACCTACCTTACCTGTTATAGCAATTCACGAATCTAGTTCTATGTACATTGAGACCGAATGTCCGAAGACCACTCACTGGTATCTCTGTGAACAGAAAGTAAATAGTATAGCCGAAACGCATCCGGATTGTATCCATGCTCTTATCACCGAGCAACGGCTTTTGTCGACATGCAATCTCGTTCCAGTTATCCTCACCAAAGCAGCCATGGAGCAGCTAGATGAAAAACATTACACCCTCAGCTTCCCGGAAGAAACGAAAGTACAAATATCTTGTGGAAATGAGCAATATAAAATAGTTAAAGGAAGTTACCTGGCTGAAATACCTCAAACCTGTTTCTTGAAGGCATCCGAATTTATCATAGCTAATGTCCAAGAGCGAGTCAAAGGACAAGCTTTAAGAATTATACAATTACCTGAAATCAAAAAGGACTCCAGAGATAAGAACAAAACGCACATTACCTTAAACTCTGTGAATTTGGAACACCTTCACGCCAGCAACACCAAGATATCTCTACAATCTCCAGTGAATCTGAAACATACTTACGACATGGGTCTATATCATACTACGATCCCAACATACGTGATCCTGTCTCTGATACTCATCATTGCTGCAATAATAACTGTTCGGAAGATTTATAGACTACGAAAACGAAATTCAGAAGTACTGCAATCTGTATTAGATCTTGATCACCAGGCTTCTGAGGACAAATCTAGGGTGAGACCCAGCGAGCTACGAATAGATCCAATGACTATTCCGGCAACATTCTCAAGAAAAACTTTCGACTAGTTGCCGATCTATGGGGGGAGGTGTTACATATTAGCATACCCCTGATAACGCTGATAGTGCGGCATCCCCAGAACAATGCCCATTGTCCCCCGGTACCAACTCTGCAGGTTCCAGGCTCCGGACTTCTTCAGAAATTGTTCAATGCCTTATTGTTAATTGTTATAACTGATCGGTCCAAATTTTATTTCATTGAGAATCACTTCTGTTACTCACATCGTACAGTTGACACGTTTTACATATATATTATAAATTGTAATGTAATCTTTAATATTTTAAATAAAATAAGTTCAACAAGTTTTGGTTTTTTTTAAAGTCCGCGACTGTAGCCTACGTAATTTACTCAATAGATCATTATGAAATTTGGCATACACATAGGTTAGGGTATTAGCGTTATATATAGCCTATGTCCTTCTCAGTACCCTACCTATGTGTGTGCAAAATTTCATGATGATTGGTTCAGTAGATACGGAGTGAAAGCGTAATAAACAAACAAACAAACTCACTTTCGCATTTATAATATTAGTTAGGCTTTCGCCTTTATGAGTGCGCGTGCACCGTGCAAGCGACCATCCGTGCCTCATGTTTATAATTGGTTTATAACTTACTTTGCAAGTTCTTACGGGAAGTTTCTTTCAGGAGCAAGAGATCCATCACAACGCCAGCGCTGGTATAATCCTCAGCGACCAAAGCCTGGTACTGCAGAGTGTGACGAGAGCGGCGTCGGGGGACTACACATGTCTAGCGTACAACAGTGAAGGCAGTGCGACCAGCAACTCTGTATCTTTGCAGATTAGGTGTAAGTTCCCCGATTCCTCAAATAAACAAAAAAAATGAAAACTAAGCTATCTTTGCCGCTATCACTTTAACGATTTTCAAAATAAAATTTGATGCAAAGCTTTTCATAAACTAAAATTTTGTGGTCTGAAATTATATTCGTATGCCAAAAATGTAACTTATACATAGTATTTTTTTCCTTTTACTTTTGAACTTAATAAATTTTTGGACCTTAAATTATTGTATTTAATCCCTTTATCCTATTAGAAGGTATTTATGTCACCTAAGGAACGAAGTACATGTTTGATGTTTTTGCAGATGCACCTATGTGTAAAACGCAAAACGAGGGAGAAATCTACGGAGCGTTGAAGCAGGAGACCATACAACTACCATGTACCGTTGACTCCAGTCCACCTCCCACCAGTTTCTCTTGGACGTTCAACAGCTCAGGGGAACAGGATGAATTGGCACCCAGGTGAGGTCTTCGTAATATGGCGATGTCTTTAATGTTAATACTCAATACTCAATATTTATTGCAAACCATAAAGACTATACAAAGTATATCTCTATTGACTTCAAAGTGTAGATAAAAATTGTGTCCAACTCATAGACTATGCAAACAGATAGGTACTGATTTGATGACATATGTTAACATCATCATCATCATTTCGTGCAGGTGATACGGTCAGTCAACCATGCACACCCTGGTATCAGAGTTCTTCGGAACCGCCTCTCAGCCTCTCACCTTTAACAACTACTAATGGTAGCCGGGACCAACGGTTTAACGTGCCTTCCGAAACACGGAATCATCTTTCTTATCAGACAATCAGGTGATTCATGCCTGCAATGTCCTAACCAAACTAGAGACAACAAAGTATGCTTCCCGTAGGAACCGAACCCACAACCCCCGGGTCAACAAGGCAAACGCCTTAACCACTGGACCACGGAGGCTGTTATATACTAACTGTTATAGTTATATTATGTTAACATGACGCTTGTGCTAACACAAAGCTGTCATGCACAAAAGCAATGAATTTTTTTTTTCTGGGTTTCAATCATTGAAATAAAGGATGGATGCATATGTACTAGTATGACGGTGTGTAGTCAAAGATTTTAAAAAAGTTATTATTTTTTTAAATTTTACTATAACTTTTTTGACCCGCATGTTTTGTTTTGGGCAAACGAGTAACATCTGAGTCGTGCTTCTCTCTAATAGTGGTGTTATCGTGGGGCCCCTCTATATAGTTATACTTAATATAGTTCTAAGCACGAACCGTGTAGGTGCACGCTACGTGCATAAAACTATAGTCATTAGTAATATAGTTCAGAGCACTATTCAGGGACATTTTTACATTAGCCACCTAATAATCTCTTTGTTTTTCCCAACAGCCTATTCACTAAATCAGGGTTCACCTCAACCCTCAACTACACACCAGTGACTGACATGGACTACGGAACCGTTTTCTGCTACGCCACCAACACTGTCGGCAAGCAAGAGACACCATGCCTTTTCAGACTCATAGCTGCAGGTATTGCTTGAAACACTTTTACTCTAGCCTTTTATCTTTGGGTCTTTTGGACTCACTCTCGATTCGGAGGGCCATGACAACGTGTTTATGGTACGCCACCAATACTGTCGGCAAGCAACAATACACTGTGTCTCTTCAGACTCATAGCCAGATAATTTATTGCCCCAAACCCATTTACTCCAGCCGTATGTCTTTGGGACTCACTACCACTCTCTATACGAAGGCACTTATGTATTTATTTGATGGGCAAAACAGAAAAAATATCTGGTCTAAAAATATTTGCTGTTACTTTTTGGAACAAAAATTATTTATTTTTCTCTACCTCAATGTCAAACTCGTAGACAATATATCGTGTAATGATTACTCAGCTCAAAGACAATATATATAGCCTTATTATATTGTCTCGGCTAATTAGCTGACATAATTAAGAATATCCTAAAAGAATTTGGGTTCGATCTCGAAAACAAAAATATTGTACCCAATTTGTTATTTTTTGTTGCGTTTACATTTTTTAAAGTATGTTTGTGTATAAATACGAGTAGTTTTTTTCTGATGAGACCTTGTAATGGGTACTAAGGATACATAAGTCTCTAGGTATCAATGCTTACATACCTATCTTGTTTTGTCTTGATTGCGCGTAGATAAAATTCATACTTTCACCTGGCTGTGCCATAAAGGTGTGTAATGTTTTCAAAGTTCATGTATTTAATTAAGCGTGTATAAGTCTCTTTATTCCATCATAACTTCTGAATTCTTAACTAATTTGGATGAATGATTAGAAAGTATTTTCTTTTTGGCTTGGTGAATCGTTTTTAATTTTTCTTCAAACAATTGGGTGCTTTTTCATTGAAATTCATTGTATGCTTAAAACAGGTCGGCCAATGGCTCTGCAGAACTGCACGGTGATGAACCAAAGCACCAACGGTCTGTTGGTAGAATGCATTGAAGGGTTTGATGGCGGTCTACCGCAGACCTTCCACATGGAAGTGCTAGAGCTGCCCTCTATGATTGTGAGTATGAGATTTACGAGTTCTGACGCTGCCCGTTATTTTTTTTTTCTCATATTTAATATCCAGTTGACACTCAAATTCCGTGCTTTGCAAGTAAATTAGTTTCAGTATTATTAATTTAACTAATCATCACTGTATATATTTTTTTCCATTTCAATTTATGAGATCTACCGATTACCGCCATATTAGCGGCCACTTTGGTGGCAATATATATTTGTATCAATTAACACAGCAAGTGGCAATTTCTATGATTTGCAAGGCACGTCTATCACTTACACGAACAAAAGCAAAGCAAGCGAATGCCAAATTCGCAGAGATTGTTCCAACTTCTGGATTTAATTTATTTCCACAGATGCTCGCCAACGTATCTTCCAGTCACACGCCGTCCTTCGAAGTGCCTGGCCTCAACAGCCACACAGCCAGCTATGCGTTACTGCTCTACGCTTCCAATGTCAAGGGGAAGGGCGAGGAAGTGACTCTCTATACGGTAGCAGTTAGCCCACCGGACAAATACACAGGTTAATTTTGAAAAGTTAATTATCTTTTTTTTTTCAGAATCGATTATGCCCTAAACATCATTGAAATTATTCTTGTAAAACTATTTTAAAATGCTCTCCTTATAAACAGCATAGGGAAACCAAACAGAGCCATATATTCATCTTGGTATGACCATAATTTTCTAAATCTGGAAAAGATTATGTAATAGGTATGTCAGGAAAACCCTGTTCGATCCATAATGAGGGTGATGTGTTCTGTCACAAGCTATAATGACCATACAATGAACCTTTTCTATTAGACCAATGCTGGAAACTTAACAAAAATATTCGAAATTTCCATACAGTGTTCAGAAATACATACACGCAATTCTTAAATCAAAACTCAAATTTCAACAAATGAAATAAAACTATTATCCGTTCCGTAGTATTTATATCTCTGTCGATAGTTCCACTAGCATACTCCATATTTTTTTAATCACAGATATAACCTTACTTCTGTTACTCATTTTTCTTTTGTCTCAGCCAACGCGTCCTTGACTATATCCCCAGTCCTGATGACGTTACTGGTGGTAGCAGCCTTGTTGTGTACTGGAGTTTGTGGAGTAATCACAGCTTTGTATCGTCGACACAACGCTAGGCGGTTGGACATACACAAACAACCACCATCAAAGTAAGTTTTCCTCTAGCATTGACTATGTCTCCGGTCATGATCACATTACAGGTCGTAGTAGTACCTTTACAGAGCAAAGCTGCTTAAGCCTCGTACCAGCAGCACAAAGCTAGGTGGTTAGACCTAGACAAACAACCTCCAACAAAGTAAGTTTTCATTAATCATGTCTCTTATCTTGACGACATGTTTGGTGGTAACAACTTTGATCTGCGCAGGAGATTGTGGAGTAATCACAGCCCGGTATCGTCGACAAAACAGCAGCCGCCATCAAAATATGTTCTCTTCTAGCATTGACTAAGTCTCTTCTCTTGTTGACATAACTGGTGGTAGCAGCCTTGCTCTGTACCAAAGTATGAAGAATAATCATCACAACCTTGTATCGTTCACACAACGCTATGTGGTAGTGTAGTGGTACGGCCTACTAAGCATGTGATCGTCTATTGTTTAGTGATTCGAGTGTTATGAATCTATTTACAGGAATTAGAATGTTGGAGAGATCTCAGATACTTAGCTGTGAATCTTGGTTTGTGAGGTTATTATGGTCAGTTATGTTTCAGTGTTAGGTTGAGGATTGTAAACAAACAATCAGACATTCCGTCGGCTTGCTTATGAGTTTGGTGTCCCAGATCAGTAAATAAGATTTATAGAGTAAGTTTGTATCATAGCTACATAGAATAAGTTAGCCATTTGGATATATTTCTTTTATATCTGGGATACCTGAAGCAAGTGATCGACTGGTGTGAAAGACTGTAGTGGTTACCGAGATACGACCGATTTCACTCTGACACAGGGAATCCCTACACCGGTATCCGGTCATGTAATCATGTTATTGGGGGACAGACCTGACCTCCTTTCGCTGCGAAGCGTTTACGTCTACACATCCAAGGACGTGGACCTTTTATCTGGGGCCTGAGGCTCCCTCCCCCTTTATCCATGGATTTTTATTATATATCATATATGTAAAGTTTGATTTGGCCAAATCAAGGTCGGAGGTCAGCTGTAAAGACATGGCGTGTATGGGGTGCCCAGAATCGCCGCCGTCCTGCCTGTAAACCTATTACTGAAACTTGGCTTATAGTTCCTCTATCGTTAGTCTGCTCTAATGCTTTGGTACCGAGATGTCTCCAACAAACATGTGATAACCTAAGAGGTGGTTATGCAATTTAGTTGCATAATTTATACCTACTCTGGTACGTCGCTCTGCGATCCTTCGTAGCTCAGCTCCAACCTTATTCTAGCTTTATAGACTCCTCTGTTCATCAAATAGTGTTCAAATGTTGAAGTTACTTAATTTAAACTCTGGAAATGAATCCTAGTCTCCTAGGTCAATGAGAAGCAAAGACCTTAGCTCAATCTTCTTGAAATTCAGGCCTGAAGGGTCTGCTTAGCTTGGTTTGGAAGAAACCATAAGCTATCATAAATTACAACATGATGTGTTTGTGTGATTCTCAAATCCGAGCCTCATCTGGATGATTTGACTTTTACTAAACTATAAGAACTCCAAATTTATCTATTTGGCAATGTTATTTATTTTGCAAGACTGAAGGCATAGAAATCATGGCTCGGTTGCGCGCACTGGAGAGTATAATGCTAGGCTATATCAAACTAGTGTGTGTCTGTTAGTATTCTGAATTTGGGGTATTACATAGAATGTATATACCCTACCTGTTGTTTGATAACACCTCATCATTATACAATCCCTGGGATAGGAAAACTTAATCATAATGTAATGAAACATGAAGTTTAGTAGATCTCATTAATTTATTTATCTACCAAAGATATACCTTTATATATTTCCACAAGAGCAAAACGAAACTGGTTAATGATTTAGACCATCACTTTATAGGTTGCTATATAATGACGACCGAGCCTTCCGTTCTAACTTACTGCCAATACTAATAAAGGGAAAAACGAAAGCCCAAATGAAAAAACCCTTTTGGCAATCTAATACATAGTTTACAGATTCGGATTATATTCATTAACAACAAGTCTTAACTAAGAATGGATCGTTCATCGTAAAGTTAAGGAAAAATACAGTTTCATATCTAAGTAATAGTAGGTTTGTGAGAATAGGCAATGTTTCTCAACATCAAGGTAAGGTTAAAATATATTAACTCTGCTAGTAATGCACTCCCGGCAGTCAGTAGTCTAAATATCCATTCTAAGTTAATCTCGATAAATCTACAACCTTAAATTATCTGTGTCTCATCTCAAATAGATCAGTCAGGTTTCATACCAATTCACTGGTCATGATTGACCCTCTCCTATAACAACTAAATCATATCAACATAAACAGATATTACTATACAGTATTTTATGCTTGTAATTATTAACCCTTTCAAATGGAGATGTTAATTATAATTTCCTTTTCAATATTTTTGTCTTCTCTTCCTTTTTACAATTTACGAGATCAAAGTAATTTCAATTTTAGAGGTTGTAGCTGTATCGTTAATACTAAACAAGTGATTGGAACAGTGTACATTACCCAACAATCAGGACTCCTTGTCTTACACTTTCACTCCTAGCTAATTAAAATTTACGATTAATATATATATATAGAAATATTAAACTAAACTAACAACATAATAGGTAGGAACTACAAGAACTGACTCTCTAGCTAAACTTGATGTCCACCCTTGGCACCGGACGAAGCGAATCTCCTCCTCACTGCCCCTTCAAGCAAAGCCTCCAGGGATCCCCACTCTTCAGGCGTACCGCGAATCCGACTCCTTGATTCGCTGATCTCGTCGAATGCTTGGTACGTCCTCCTTTTTCTTAGAACTCCATGGACCCGAGCTGTAGGTACTTATCACATCTGCGAACCACTTGCCTACCACTCCTTCGAAATATTACACAATTAATTTATTTTTATGGCTCTAGTGTCAACCCCGTCGTGACAGTCCAACATAATTTTTAGAAAGCGTGTCAGCCATTTATCTTTAAACTCAAATTTATTAGTAATCCCTTTTTTATAATTTGCCCTTTTCCTAGTAACCTTGTAAAACATGTGCAGCCATTGTCTAATTTTAGGACCACCGAGAATCCAAACTTAAAAGATTGTATTTATTGGTATGCGAGATCGGTGACAATGTTATGGACCATCTCACACTCCCCCAAATAGATTTTGATACACCTAAACTCTTCCTTCCTCCCTAGCGTATAGGTCCGTTTCAAAATATATTTCCTTTCTCACACCAGAGCTCAACATTCTATTTTGGAACTTCCTTAATCGAGTATTTCCCACGGCAACCTCTGCCTTCTCACGCTCCCCCAAAACTTCTCACGCCTACCTATTGTGCATCCCGAGGTGGTCGTAAAACCATATCCACCTCCGCTTTGTAATTTCAAACGCCTTTTCATAAACCCGTTTTTCTTTTATTTTGTTAATTGTTCTCGTAATAGCGGAACAGGTGAATGGCGTTATAGTTCCCTTTTACTGTTTTAGTCTGTCGGTCGACCAAAGTGTATACGTTATCACTGGGTACCGCCCCTATTATGAAAGGTCCTTCGTATAGCCGCGCGAACTTCTTAGTTATCTTTTTATCAGCGTCCGATTTCGTGAATTTCTTTAGTTTTACAAGGTCTCCAACATCAAACTGTATTAATTGATGATTTTTGTTGTAGTGAAATTCCCTACTTGCTGCCACCCTAACCATATTCTGCCGTGCCTGTTGCTGAATCTGTTCTAACGATTCCTGTTGTGAATCTCGTCCACCCAAAATTATATCGTCAACATCTGTCGATAGTTTGGTCCTAGTACCCCACACTATCTCATTTGGTGCATATCCCGTCGTAGTATGTATGACTTGATTGTAACAATCCTCTATACTCGGTAATAAGTCTACCCAAGAACGATGGGATTTGTCGCAATACGTCCTAAATAGTCTTCCCAATTCCTTATTAACTCTCTCCGTTGAGTATGGTCGTGGATTCCTAACTGATGTGTGTGTTAATTCAATATCCTTCTTGGTAAAAGTAAGTGGACTACTATACGGAGTCGCCTCCTGTCGGATAACACCTAATCGTTCTAGCTCATCTAACTTCTCCTTTACCTGTTCTCTATACGCCAATGGCACTGGGTAGCTATGTTTAAAAAAAAGTGTTTCGTCAACTAATTTTATGACGTGTTCGTATTTATTGGTCAGCCCCAACCCGTCAATAAACACCTTACAATGTTTCTCTAATATAGGTAGCAACAGTCCCTTTTGTTCACTGTTCAACCCCGACTCGTTTAGACAGTATTCTCTATTATCTCCATTGTTTGTTTTAATATTCTATCGGTTGCGTGCCATGTTTTATTATAGCATTGATAGTATCGGCGTTTCTTTCTCCCCCCAATTGTTCTAATTCACAATCTGAATTTAGTCTGATGTTAGTCCTAACTCCTAAGTGTTCAATTGACAACGTCCGTTCCCTACCGCAATCTATAATTCCTTTCACCCGTTCTAACCAATCGTATCCTAGTATCAATGACCTAGGTAATCGCCTCATAATTAATACCGGCGCTTCGACAACCGTACTACCTAATTTGAACTCTATTAGAACCAATCGATTTGTACTTTCGCTCCGTGAACCAAACGCACCTTGTACCTGTATTACCGGAATGGCAACTTCAGGTAGATCACCCTTTTCTCTTTGAATAGAATAGTACAATTCCGTAGTTATCCCGCTAATCTGACTCCCAGTATCGATAAGAGCATTAATACTTAATCCGTACATCCACACGCATACTTCAGGTAACCTAGGCAGTGAGTAATCTACACCTATGTCGTCCATATCGTCGAGTTCGTGGAATATAGTATATACCTCTCTGCCCCTTGTCGCACAGAACTCACACGTAGAACCTCTTTCGTCGCACTCAACTACGTGGCTGAACTGATTTTCCAATAAGATTCCTATACTGCTCTCTATTGACTGACAAATGTAATCGTTATCTAATGCGCCCCCTCTCAACGGTCGCCTTAAACCCTTTCCACTGACTCCTAACCTCTGTCCCGGCTCCCATCCACTCTTAGCCAAAATCTTATATGCTACGTCTTCACTTTTCCGCCCTGAAGTCCCTTTATCCCCTGTACTACACATTAGCAAACAATCGGACTCCGTCTGTGTAGGGGACATTAGTTTTTTGTCGTGTCCTCCCCCACAGGTTTTGATGATACTGGTACTTCACCCTCCTTTACAAAAGTGATAGCTGGCCTACTACTTGCTCCCCCTCGTCCCCTTGGAAATGGCGCTGTCCTGTTAAAGTTCACCCTATAACCTACCCGACCCCGACTATAATCTCTTCCTCTCGTCGAACCTCTCTTGTTCTGCCATTCTCCCGCTGAAATCGCAGCGGCAATCGGCCGCCTGAACTGTGTCCTGTTGTGACGCCCCTTTCCGTCGTTTCCACCTACAACACCCATATCAACGCCCCTACGTCCCGCAACAACGTTTTGTTCTATGCTTCTAAGGAAATTTGCCCCGCTCACGATAGTGGGCTCCTTGGTTCTTGTAAACCACAATTGCTGAATGTCTAAGGCGTAGTGTCGCATTATCGAATTTACCAAATCTCTCTCACCGAAAGCAATAGTCAGAGACTGCATTGACTCGGCCTGTTCAGCAAAATGTTCGGACATCGAAATTCCCGATCCACCTGTATACACTGCGTTAATCAACCTATACCTAACGGACTCCTGTATCTGTTCGGTCCAATAATTTCGTCTAAAATCGGCTTCAAAATCAGAGAAAGCAGCCCACTTCTTTGAGTACAGTTCCATAACCTTCCTTGCATGTCCAGTGATGCAACCTAATGCTATATCAATCTCTCGATCTTGACCGTTTACCTCCTTAATGTATTTCTTTAACCGCTTTAAAAATACTATAGGGTTCGTGAGTGGCTTTCCATCAAAACTCGGCTTACTAACAGAGGGTTGTATGACGTATAAATTTCGCGTATCCGAATGCGTAGTGTTAGCGCTAGTTGACGCGAGGCTAATCGAATCCCGTATCAGAGTACTACTATTTCCTACTTCGACCCCCTCGCGCGATGAGTCACCTTCGTTTTCCTTTCTCCCGTCATTACAGCTTGCACTCAACTGTTGCAATTTCTCTTGGAATTCATTCATTTTTTGTAATATTAACTCTAGAGTCGCGTTTCCTACAACTTCCGTTCGCCCCTCTGACTCCCCCGCGGTATTACTACTCCTATCCATACCAACCAGTTTCCTAACACGCTTTCCTCTACCTGTAGACATTCTAACAGCTTCTGTCACAATACGCGTACAAACTTGTTATTTCTTTAATTGTGTAATCTTTCGTTCATAAGTAAGACAAGGTAATAAACCAACATGAATAAAAATCCAACGGGTTATAGGCTCAGTATAGGCTTACAAGTAACCAAGAAGTAGTACCTAGCTTCAGCGTCTGCTTCCACTGTAAACTCCTTCTAAATTTCTTGTATATGTTACAGAAAAAAAATACATACAGTCAAAATGTTCTTTATCGACCAAAACAATATATCCAGGTTGAATAATATACGACCGTCTTATAAAGCCCCACTGCCTTTTTTTTTATTCCTTTAAACAAATGTACTGTAATTTATGGTCATAGTATTGAGTAATATATTTTACGAAACGGTAGTCCTTGTATTGTTAAGATTTTATTAGTAGTTGACCGTTTTCATCCGGCACAAGTATGCGGACAACGCTTTTTGAGTCGTAAACTTTAGCAAAGGTACGGAGTTTAGGGTCTATTGTAATTTCGTAGACAAAACATCCGTAAATCCTGCCTTTTTTGTGAAATGACACTACTTTAACTTCCAACGAGATGTCCCAATTTCAAATTTCAAATCTAATGAGTGTATTTCAATAATAAATATATCTATGAATATGTTTTAGTATGTACACAAATTATTTTAAAGTAATTAGACTTTGATGTAGGTAAGTATATCCCATTACCGGTCGTTTATCTGTTTTATAGCTAAATTTTAATGGTTTATTCGCTACCATTGTAACAGACTTTGACTGCAATTATTTTTTTTCAAACATGCACAACAAATACATCATACATAAATCATGCACAGTAAATATCCTCACCTCCTCATCATTTTCTCTTATCTTAATGTCTCATATCATCCCTGTAAAAGTTTTCTCTTACACCCGACCATGATTTCTACGTTGTGTTTTTATTTTTATTTTTATAAATAGTTCTAATCCAATCGTATCGTTATTTCGAATACGTATTTGGATCCTTGGTCATACGGCACCATTTCTGTAGTGGTACGGCCTACTAAGCATGTGATCGTCTATTGTTTAGTGATTCGAGTGTTATGAATCTATTTACAGGAATTAGAATGTTGGAGAGATCTCAGATACTTAGCTGTGAATCTTGGTTTGTGAGGTTATTATGGTCAGTTATGTTTCAGTGTTAGGTTGAGGATTGTAAACAAACAATCAGACATTCCGTCGGCTTGCTTATGAGTTTGGTGTCCCAGATCAGTAAATAAGATTTATAGAGTAAGTTTGTATCATAGCTACATAGAATAAGTTAGCCATTTGGATATATTTCTTTTATATCTGGGATACCTGAAGCAAGTGATCGACTGGTGTGAAAGACTGTAGTGGTTACCGAGATACGACCGATTTCACTCTGACACAGGGAATCCCTACACCGGTATCCGGTCATGTAATCATGTTATTGGGGGACAGACCTGACCTCCTTTCGCTGCGAAGCGTTTACGTCTACACATCCAAGGACGTGGACCTTTTATCTGGGGCCTGAGGCTCCCTCCCCCTTTATCCATGGATTTTTATTATATATCATATATGTAAAGTTTGATTTGGCCAAATCAAGGTCGGAGGTCAGCTGTAAAGACATGGCGTGTATGGGGTGCCCAGAATCGCCGCCGTCCTGCCTGTAAACCTATTACTGAAACTTGGCTTATAGTTCCTCTATCGTTAGTCTGCTCTAATGCTTTGGTACCGAGATGTCTCCAACAAACATGTGATAACCTAAGAGGTGGTTATGCAATTTAGTTGCATAATTTATACCTACTCTGGTACGTCGCTCTGCGATCCTTCGTAGCTCAGCTCCAACCTTATTCTAGCTTTATAGACTCCTCTGTTCATCAAATAGTGTTCAAATGTTGAAGTTACTTAATTTAAACTCTGGAAATGAATCCTAGTCTCCTAGGTCAATGAGAAGCAAAGACCTTAGCTCAATCTTCTTGAAATTCAGGCCTGAAGGGTCTGCTTAGCTTGGTTTGGAAGAAACCATAAGCTATCATAAATTACAACATGATGTGTTTGTGTGATTCTCAAATCCGAGCCTCATCTGGATGATTTGACTTTTACTAAACTATAAGAACTCCAAATTTATCTATTTGGCAATGTTATTTATTTTGCAAGACTGAAGGCATAGAAATCATGGCTCGGTTGCGCGCACTGGAGAGTATAATGCTAGGCTATATCAAACTAGTGTGTGTCTGTTAGTATTCTGAATTTGGGGTATTACATAGAATGTATATACCCTACCTGTTGTTTGATAACACCTCATCATTATACAATCCCTGGGATAGGAAAACTTAATCATAATGTAATGAAACATGAAGTTTAGTAGATCTCATTAATTTATTTATCTACCAAAGATATACCTTTATATATTTCCACAAGAGCAAAACGAAACTGGTTAATGATTTAGACCATCACTTTATAGGTTGCTATATAATGACGACCGAGCCTTCCGTTCTAACTTACTGCCAATACTAATAAAGGGAAAAACGAAAGCCCAAATGAAAAAACCCTTTTGGCAATCTAATACATAGTTTACAGATTCGGATTATATTCATTAACAACAAGTCTTAACTAAGAATGGATCGTTCATCGTAAAGTTAAGGAAAAATACAGTTTCATATCTAAGTAATAGTAGGTTTGTGAGAATAGGCAATGTTTCTCAACATCAAGGTAAGGTTAAAATATATTAACTCTGCTAGTAATGCACTCCCGGCAGTCAGTAGTCTAAATATCCATTCTAAGTTAATCTCGATAAATCTACAACCTTAAATTATCTGTGTCTCATCTCAAATAGATCAGTCAGGTTTCATACCAATTCACTGGTCATGATTGACCCTCTCCTATAACAACTAAATCATATCAACATAAACAGATATTACTATACAGTATTTTATGCTTGTAATTATTAACCCTTTCAAATGGAGATGTTAATTATAATTTCCTTTTCAATATTTTTGTCTTCTCTTCCTTTTTACAATTTACGAGATCAAAGTAATTTCAATTTTAGAGGTTGTAGCTGTATCGTTAATACTAAACAAGTGATTGGAACAGTGTACATTACCCAACAATCAGGACTCCTTGTCTTACACTTTCACTCCTAGCTAATTAAAATTTACGATTAATATATATATATATAGAAATATTAAACTAAACTAACAACATAATAGGTAGGAACTACAAGAACTGACTCTCTAGCTAAACTTGATGTCCACCCTTGGCACCGGACGAAGCGAATCTCCTCCTCACTGCCCCTTCAAGCAAAGCCTCCAGGGATCCCCACTCTTCAGGCGTACCGCGAATCCGACTCCTTGATTCGCTGATCTCGTCGAATGCTTGGTACGTCCTCCTTTTTCTTAGAACTCCATGGACCCGAGCTGTAGGTACTTATCACATCTGCGAACCACTTGCCTACCACTCCTTCGAAATATTACACAATTAATTTATTTTTATGGCTCTAGTGTCAACCCCGTCGTGACAGTCCAACATAATTTTTAGAAAGCGTGTCAGCCATTTATCTTTAAACTCAAATTTATTAGTAATCCCTTTTTTATAATTTGCCCTTTTCCTAGTAACCTTGTAAAACATGTGCAGCCATTGTCTAATTTTAGGACCACCGAGAATCCAAACTTAAAAGATTTTATTTATTGGTATGCGAGATCGGTGACAATGTTATGGACCATCTCAGTAGGAAATACAATATGCTAGAATAAGTAACTAAAAGATTAAGTAAAAAATATTTAGTCATATTCTCACAAGAATTCACGTCAGTAAGAAGTATGTCCTGCTTGCTGTCATAATTATAAGAGCAGGCCCCGGTCTAACAATTATCGCAGCTGCGACAAGATTAAAACATTGAGTAGTAAAGCGGACTTCGTATGTTTTACATTTTTTTTCGTTCTTTTAGCAACGAATTGTATGCAGAACCAAGTTTAGAGTCGCTCACCAAACCTGAAAATCTGAATACATACTGCGGATCTCCAAAACTGGCGTTCAGCAGTCAGTACGAGCTGAAGATGGACCCAGGGGAGCCGGAGACGGATCCTGACATTATTCCAAGCCATTATGGTAAGTCTGCATAAATTTGATTATACATGGCGAAATTTTGATCGTTCCGGACCATTAAAGGGGTGATTCAGCCTGTCAATATAAACAACTTTTCCTATGGGACAAATGCTGTAAACTCGAAAAAAATTTCGACATTCCTATACAAATTGCCCGGGTGGCTGAACACTTTTGTATTTAAATGTCGAAATAAAATTAGAGTTTCCAGCATTGGTCCCATAGGAAAAATGGTTCATATCGACGGGCTGAATCACCCTTTTAAGGGTCCAGAACGATCAAAATTTCGCCATGTATTAAGAACTTGTTTGTCTTCAGAATCAAAGAAGGAGAAAGAAATGCGATGTAATTTAATCTTCGATACTGAGGTGAGGCCCATCAATATGAATTATTTCGCCCGATGGTCTAGTGGGTGTGAGCTCTATGAGCGCTTACGTATGTTAAGCAACCCCTGGTGCAGTCCCTACTTGGATGGGTGACCACAAGTGGCATAAAAATATCTCGAGCTCCTCCGTGCTTCGGAAGGCTCGTTAAGCCGTTGCTCCCGGCTGTCATCGTTGATGGCAGTCGTTAAGCTATGTCAGATGCCTTAAGGCAGCTTGAAAAATCTGACACCAGTGTTACTGCCACTTACACATACGAAAAACAAACAAAAACATTTCCTACTTGAAACTAATGTACCCGAAAAAGTATTTTTAAAGTGAAGAAATGTAGATTTTTCAGTATTCAAAACGGAACGAGCCTTCTTTTTCCGTCCGTCTGTCACCAGGCTGTATCTCACGATTCGTGATAGCTAGACAGTTGAAATTATCACAGATGATTTTTTGAATTTTCTGCATTAGTACCATAGGAAAAGTTGATAATATTGACGGACTGAATTGCCCCTTTGAGGATCCTAAAGAGTTTTAATAATAATAATAATATATCGCACAAGTTAAAAAAATTGCATGGTAAATTATTTACTTTTTAGAGTATGAGTAAGTATTCTGGATCCACATCAGGTGATCATCAGTATTGTATTTTGTTAATGCTTGTTACTACGATTTTTTTTGCAGAGAGAAAACCAATAGATTATAAGGTGCCACCGCCTGACTATGAGCCCTCACTGTACGAGCGACTGAATGTCCCTCCGAGCTCGGTAAGTTATTAATTTTTACTTTTACATATTCTTTCTTTCATCTTTATTACACGACGTCCCAAAAAAAGATTGTGAGTAGTTTTATGGGGCAAATAGAGTCATCTTTAGAAATCCTGGGATTAGTTATAATTTTTTTTTGGCAAAAAAGTTGTCTTTATTTTTATATATTAAAAAAATGTACTGTCGAGAAAGAGATAATAATAATCTTTTAACCCGAAAATATAAGTTTTTTTTAGTTCCACAAAAAAGTCGCATTATGACTTGAGAAGAAACCTTTTTTTTCTGAATAAGTATTTCAAAAAGTAAAAAGGTATACGAATGTAAATATTAATTAAAGTTCTTAAGACATGACCTATTTAAACATATCAGTATGTCTGCTCTTTGATTGACGGGAGGATGTGCCCCCCGCAACCTTCCATTTTTTTTATTAACCTATATTATCCCACTGCTGGGCAAAGGTCTCCCCCATTTCCTTCCAGGACTCTCTGTCTAAAGCCAATTTGTGACCGTTCCTCATTAAATTATTTTTTTTAAATAAATTTTGGAAGTTCAGTGGAGTTCCTAGTAGGCAACTCACAATCAAAAACTAATAAACAGAGATCGGAATTGGGTGTGTGAAAATACTTAAAGTTACAACCACTTAAGTTAAACCAATTTTGGATTTTACCGGTTTAGTTTAACAAAAAAAAAAAATTAATACAACATTTTAAAATTCTGTGTTTGACCGACAAAGGACTAAAAAAACGTATTTTAACCGGAAAAGTACAAAACAAAAATTAATTTAGAACTGTATTAGCAGCTTGTAAATGTTAATAGTTCGGTGTTTCAAAGGTAAGGAACATGTAAAATAAAAAAAAAAGAAACTATACCGGTAAAATCCTCTCTCCCCTCGGACCTCCGTCAGGAGCAGACGTACTTAGTGACCGCATTACGCTTATTTTTTAAAATAAATAGTAAATTTGTAACAAATTAATTCAAACGAAATAATAGGAGTGCAGAACTCCCAAGAAGCTTCAAACGAACTCCTGCGCCGGCAGAGCTTTATGCAGCCCTGGTACATTTTGCAATTATCAAGGTACTGTGCTATCCTTTTGTTCTACTTGCGACAAATCAGCGCGCACGCATCAGCAGACATATTTATTTTTCTGCGCTCAAGGACCACTACTGTGCAAGAGTTTCGTCCCGCCCACCGACCAATAAGCGCAAGCGCAGGGAAGACATCTTGGCCTACGTGCTAAGCTCCACCCACGTACATTCCCGTAGTTCGTACATACAGCGACGACACTCTTGCCTACTCGATAAGTCACGCCTTCCTGCATTCCTGCGTCTTCGCAACAGAGGTGCTATTACTCTTATCTATTAAGGATTTCGACTTCACATACCTCGAGTAATTAGTTAAAAACCGTGATTAAAAAATAATGGAAATACCAACAGCTGACTCACAAGCAAACAAGCAAGAATTCACTACTCCACCGAACTACTCGGTCCCACCTTCAAAGCGTAAACGAGAGGAAAGTAGGGAAGCCAAAGAAGTTGACCGTTTTGAAGCCTTTAGAGAAGAAATAAAATCTTTAATGGAATCAATGTTCAAAACACAGGAAACAGAAATTAAGAATGAATTTAAGAAAATTAACCCTACTTTGATTGAATTAAAAAATACCAACACAAACATAGAGGCCACCATAACTTACCTCGCGGGCAAAAACGAAGAGCTTCAAAAAGAAATAGAAGGTCTAAAATGTGAAAGGAAGAAGGATAAAGAACAAATCGCTATATTGGAGCATAGACTGGAAGACATGCAGCGTGAGGCTAGGAAAACCTGCCTTGAAATTAAAAACGTACCCAAACTCCCTGAAGAGTCTACAGAGAGCCTTAAGGATATGGTGATGAGCCTCACGAAGACAGTGGGCTGCAGATTTGAGGAGAGAGATATAAGGGATATTTACAGAACAAAAGGAAAAAAAGATGGTAAAAATGATACCCCAATCATAGTTGAAACTTCGTCATCTCTTTTGAAGACAGAACTTCTGAAAAGATGTAAAATCTTTAACAGGACACAAAAACAAAAACTGTATGCTAAACACCTCGGCTTTAAAAGAAGAGAAGACACGCCCATCTTTGTCTCCGAGCAGCTTACAAGCAAAAACGCCCGTCTATACTTTTTAGCGCGTGAGCTAACTAAGTCAAAAGCATACAAATTTTGTTGGACTGCATACGGCCGTGTATACCTAAGGCAAAATGAGACATCATCAATAATAACTGTTAGAACGGAAGCTCAAATCAATGGCTTGATGCAAAGGGCGTGACTATATGGCCCCAGGCCTGTCAATGGGCCTCCGGCATATCTGCTCACTTCTTTAAAATATTATAACCGTAATTGTAAGTCCCTCATTAATGTTTACTTTATTTGTTTAGAATTTAATCAATATGCACTTCCTAACATATACTCGTACATTATTTTAATAGGATACATATTACACATATACACGCTACGACCATATATGACATATGTATTTAAAGAATATGTTGAGTATTTAGAAATAACCTCTGAAAGCTCCAAACGTTTAAATAACATAGTAAATCCGTTTCTAGGAAAACATAAACTCAGCTTCCAGTACACAAAATATGGATAGTTCTCTAACTAGTATTGAAGTGATAGACGAAATCAGAATCGCTCAGTCAAACTCATGCACTATTGACGAATTTTCAAAAATACCACACACCGTGGGTGGTGACGACTTCACTATGATCTCCCAAAACATTCGAAGCATTTATAAGAACCTGGATAATTTCTGTGTTTCTCTATCAAATTTTGACTTTAAAGCTGATGTATTGGCCTTGACTGAATGTAGGATTGACTCGAGCAAATCAATACCCCAATTAAATAATTATATTTCTTTTGCTTCGACGAAGCACCTAAATCACTGCGACGGAGTTGTAGTTTATGTTAAAGATGTTCATAGATACAGCGTGCAGGAAATTTTCCTGGTTCATGCTTCATGTATTCAGGTAACGCTACCATTTTGCACAATCTTATGCATTTATCGGTCTCCATCTAATGACAATGCGGTACCATTCATAGATTCCTTAAATACCCATCTAAAGTCTGTTAATATGCGAAAACGTATAATAATTACAGGGGACATTAACATAAATATCATTCAGTCCATGAACGAAAAGGCACATGAACGTAAAAATCGCCTATCATATTTAAATACTCTGGCAACTCTCGGCTTTCTTCCGGGTCACTCTATACCGACAAGACAAAACAGTTGCTTAGATCATATTATGCTAAGACTGGACTGTAATGAAAATTTGCCAACTGTTGTGGTTTTTGACTCGTCTGTTACTGACCATAGGATGATACTACTTAAACTAAACTTAAAGGATAAGCTGGCATCCTCTGCTAACTTACGTCGACAAAAATCTATAATAAATTATAAAAATGCATTTACCGAATTGAAGAACAGTAATTTTGCAAAATTTTTGACATATGATAATCCGAATATTTTAATTAATGATTTTATAAATTTATTGCAACAATGTCTTATCAATAATACTATAAATAAAAGAATTTCAGCAAAAGACCACATTATTAAACCCTGGATAACACCAGGTATTTTAAGATGCATCAGAAATCGAAACGCTATGCAGCGTACTTTACGTTCTGATCCACATAACGAGACTCTTAAAATAACATACAGGCGTTATCGAAATTTTTGCAACGGGTTAATCAAAAAGCTAAAGAGAAAGTATGACAAAGTATTATTAGATAAAAATAAGCGAAATCCAAGGACTCTATGGAAAACCATAAATGACATCACAAGCCGAAACAAAAATAAAACCACTAACTTACAGTTATTAGACTCACATGGCTCTCCACAGCAATCTGTCGATTACGTGAATAGTTATTTTGCAAATATAGGCAAAAAGCTAGCTGAGGATATATTAACAGAATCCCAGCAACAAAATGTCAAAACAGGTGAAAATGAAACACAACACCCACCTAGGAACTCCTTTGTCCTCATTGATACGGACCCCGAAGAAGTTTATGCTATTTTAATGAGTCTCAACTCTGATAGTGCCCCAGGCTGGGATAACATACCTACTAAATTCTTAAAGCAAGCAAGTTCTGTGGTTGTTCCCATAATAACACACCTTGTTAATCTGTGCTTTGCACGAGGTATTTTCCCAGTTATGCTAAAGAAGGCAATTATAACACCTGTATTTAAAAGTGGGAACAGGGGTGATGTATCCAACTTTCGGCCTATCTCTGTATTAACAGTAATCACAAAAGTAGTAGAGAAGCTGATCAATAAGAGGCTTATTAACTATCTTAACAAATTTAACATCTTTTCTGATTCACAATTCGGTTTTAGAGAAAATCTTTCAACAGAGGATGCAGTTGAATCCTTAACATCTCACATAGTCGACAATGTAGATAAAGGAAAAAAATGCGTTACTGCATTTTTAGACTTCAAAAAAGCTTTTGATACCGTTTCTATCCCTTATCTTATTCATAGTTTAGAAAACATTGGTATAAGAGGAACCGTCTTGGCGTTACTAACTGATTATCTCAGTCAGCGAAAACAGGCAGTAAAAATAGGGCAATATATGAGTGGAGAGCTGGACGTTCTATATGGAGTCCCTCAAGGAAGTGTGCTTGGACCAACCCTGTTCTTAATATATATAAATAGTCTCTGCAATATGAAACTCAATTCAGGTAAAGTTTTCTCTTATGCTGACGACACGGCTATAGTTTTCACAAGTGACACATGGGCATCTGTAAAGTTAGTAGCAGAACAAGGACTATCCAAGATACAGGGATGGTTAAAACGCAACATTCTGACTCTAAACGTAGAAAAATCAAACTTTATAGCCTTCACAAAATATGGCAATACTCAACCAAGTCCGGACTTCCAAATCAAAATCCATATTTGTGGCAACCTCAACCATGCTTGTTCGTGTTCTGGGCTATCTAAGGTAAATAGTACAAAATACCTTGGTGTTGTTGTAGATGAGCGCTTAACATGGCATGAGCACCTTGAAGTCACTATGGCCAGAACACGTAAATTGATCTGGGTATTCAGAAAACTGCGGCATGCTACAGATCATAAGCTGCTTATGCAAATTTATGTTTCTTTGGCCCAATCTATTTTAACGTACTGCATACCGGTTTGGGGAGGTGCCACAAAGATGAAGTTTTTGGAACTGGAGAGAACTCAAAGAGCTCTTTTAAAAGTGATGCATTTTAAAGAGTACAGGTTTTCGACCCAGGAATTATACCGGATATCTGATACACTGACAGTCAGACAGCTCTACGTTCTTAATACAATTCTGAGACTTCACAAGCGGTTACTGTATGACTCTGAAAAATTAACTAGAAGAAGAAAGCATAATGTGGCCCCAACCGATACATTTAAAACTAAATATGCTAAGAGACAATACAGAAGTCGATCAGCTTTCCTATACAATGCTGTTAATAAAATTTTGAATATTTATCCTTTGACCAAGCGTGCTTGCAAAAAATCTCTGTCATTATTGTTAAAAACTTGGAGTTATGACAAAACGGAGGCATTTCTGAATGCTTGACAAATGTGCAACATAATTATGCGTGACAATAAATTATTCTTCTCTACTTTTTGACTGTATAAAATTTGTGTAAATTCGATGTATATTTTAATATCTATATATTTTTACTAATGATAAAGAAATATAATACCTAAAAATTATGTAATCTACCTGACATGAAATTTGTTGTTACTTTATATAGGTACTTAAATAATTTGACATGTAATCTTAACTATGACTTGTTTGGTGAGAGAGCGGGGAACACTAACACAGGCATTTTATGCTTAAAAGTGGACTCCAATCACTATCCAGAAATGTATGTTCCACAGTAATGAAATAAACAATTTTGAATTTTGAATTGAATTTTGAAAATCCAAAACCGGTTTAACTTAAGTGGTTGTAACAGCTCCATATTATGTCCCGCTGCAAACTTTATGTATTTTCACACACCTACTTCCGATCTCTGCTAATAAATGATTTTTGCAATATTTAATATACAGTTGTACTTTTGTCCGCAGACATCAAACATATCGGTGATGAACCGTGGCGTCTGTGCGCGTAGTACGGACATCACCGCGGCGACGCGCGCGCGCACCGAAGTCGTGACCCTGGCCAGGAAGGTCAAAGAGAGCTGCATATAGACGGGATAGGACTTCCTTTGTTATATATGTTGTAAAAGTTTGGCCTTACAATTAAGAAGAACATGTTCATTCCAAATTTAGAATAAATAATTAAATTGTGTAAAATGAATTGAAGTGCATATTTTTTTTAAACTTTTGTTTTAATAATTATTGTGAATGTTAAAACAGCTTAAAATGCGAAGGTTCTTTGTATAATTGAAGAAATATCAGCTACAGAGATTGATATTTTACAACTTTATAACTTTACTAGATAGATTTGTCAGTAACATTGTCAAGACCAAATTCAATTTTTTTTAAAAGTCAAGCTAATTATTTGATTCTATTTATCATATGTATGTATTTTGGGTTCCATTTTAAGAAAACATGAATATAACCTTTTTATTGTTTAGCAATAGATTTAGATATTATGTTGAATACTCTAAATCATTACATTAATAATTTTGCACTCAACATATGAAACAAAAATAATTTACATTTATTTTAATTAATTTTTCACAAAATTTTACTGTAATGTTACCATTATGAGAATAAAAACAAAACAACAATAAAAAGGGTTGTCAGGGTTGTCAGCTACCTCCATTTCTTATCAACCCTATCGATTGTAAAAATTAGATAGCAACAATTCTAGGTATTTTTCACAATCTAAAATAAAATCAATAGGGCTAAGTTTATAAAAAATTAGGTTATTTAAAAATTTTACGATAAATTTAATAAGTTATCATTAACTTAGAAAAAGTTACTAAGCATGTTATGGCGTTTGCGAATCGCAATGAAATAATTAAAATGTATGTACATATTATTTAATATATCAATCATTTATTCATAAAGTATTGAAGTAAGTTTTAATAATTTTGAAAATGCAGGCAATATATTTATATTATTGTTATGTATCTATCCACTATAGGAGTTGGGCCGTATCGGGTATACTTCCAACAGAATAAAGGTGCCGTAGATGTTAACTTTGCGCCGAATTTATTTTGTTTATTTTATTCAAATATAAAAACTTCTGTAAGTAAACACCAATTCCTTTTGTTCCGTTTTATATATGTACCGGCCCGGCCTCTCGAATGAAAAGTCCATAAGGCGTTATTATCTTAAAAATAATTAAATACTCACAATGACTCAAATTATTTCTTCATCATAATAAACACAAGTTATACACACACAATGTACAATAAGTTATATCAAAAGAAGACTTTAAAGCTTCGTGTAGTTAATAAATGGTTATGTGTATCAAAAATAGATAATAGAAAGTTTTTATTTTTTTTTGTCACAGACAAGTGTTGGCCCTATACAAAGTTTAATAAAAATGCACAAAACCTGAAATTATCAATAGTAGAATCGATACCGCTAATAAAAAATAGAAGTTAAATTTAACCAAAAAAATATTTTAATTACGCTGTGTTTGATCATTAACTGAACTTTATCATGCGGCCGCACGACGTCGCCATCGATCGCGCGAAATGACCATAGACTTTTTAATTAGACACAAACACAAAAAAGCTGGTATCTTCGTAAAGAATCCGCATACATTAAAATCTGAATCAATTATTTATATAATTCTTTTGTTATTAAAATAAGTTAGGGTGTGTGAGGTTGCTTTTTCATTGACACGTTGTATAAAAAAAATGACAAAATTGACGGATGAAGTCCCTTCAAGTATCTAAGAACTGTAAACGCACTTTGTGTAAATAGATCAACGTTTAAAAACATTATTACATTTAAATTTGTGTTATCATTTGGTTTATAGTCAGAGGCAAACCATAGGTATCTCAACGTATATAAATGTTATTTTAGACATATTGTATTGATATGTAAGTATACAACAGTTAAATTTCATTGTAAGAACATTATGAATATACATTTGCTGTATGTTCTCAATCGGTTTTCGGTCTTAGGTTTTATGTTATCTAATTCGATGTCATTTCCTATCTGTTATTTATTAATAGAATATTTTATGGGTGCATTATTATTTTAAAAATATGTTTTGTATTGTATACGAACTCATTGATAGGACCTCTATAGTCCAGTGCATATAAACGTAATAAAGATGCACCAAGGATTGTTCTTCATGCTTATGCTTACATGCTTACGTAAAGTAAAGCAATACTGGGCGTGTTTCTTACTCGCATAGAATTTTATAAATTCTGAGGTCCATGCTTCCAAAAGCCCGCTAAGCCATTGGCCCAGCTGTGATCATTGATGGTAGTTATTTAGCTATGTCAGCTCAGCTTGAAACTAGTGTCCACTTACACACATGATAAACAAAACGAAACAATCTATACTCAAAAAATATAAAATTGCTGAACATTTCAAATTCTTATAAAATAGTCACTGACTGTATGTCTATTTAATATAATTTTATATTTGTTTAATGGTTAGTGTAATATATAAGTTAGCACCTGTCCAGTAACATTTACTTCTCTAGCTAATTAATAAGTTTGGTTACTGATGACTATAAATTGTTAATTATATATATTATAATAATTAAGCATGTAATTATGGTACACCCCTGTACGTTGCAACTGTTTGTAATTTAGTGTAATTTTTATATTGAATACCGAGAAATACGACGTGTTATCATATATTATTTAATTCACGAAATTTAATGGTTAGCATTATTATTTAATCAAAAGTGCAGCGCAAATGGGTAATACTTTATTGTACATAGGAGGGTAAATAAAAAAAGCTAAAAGTATAAAGTGATATGATATATTTGGTTCTTTTTTAACCAATTTTTTCTTAATAATATAGTATCTAGAACATTAATGAATGTAATTAATAGTAATTTTTTTTTTACTTTTTAATGCAAAATGATAGAATATGTTCGTTTACTATTAAAATAATTAGTTTGAGAGGGTATCAATAAGTATCTTACTTTAAAAAATATAGTTACAAAAGTTTATATAAAGGAATAAGTTGAAAATATATAAGTAGGTTAATATTATCCAAAAAATAAAATCCCGAATGCTTGCAACGTGCGAACTAAATTATTTTCTAAAGAAATGTTGGTTGTTACAATATTAAAATAAGAGTTGTTAGGCCACCCGACTGATGTAGTGATATTGAAACGACGATTGTGAATGTTTTCTTAAAATAAACGATTAAAAGTTACTTGCTTGTCTTTTTTCTATCTTTAACCTTTTCATCACGAACGTCGGATATATCCGTCAAAAAATTGCATGAAAATATTTGTCGGATATATCCGACGTTTGCGGCCTAAGGGTTAAGAATTTAAAAATTTTGAGTTTGTGGTTCATGATAGTACATAAAAATCATGTAGTCCCAGTCCCAACCTCTAAATCGTACAATTTTTTCTGCCAGGTGCAATAGATGGCAGCTCTACTGGTATCGTCACAACTTTATATCAATCATATCGAGGAGCCCGTTGGTCCAGTGGGTGTGAGCTCTATGAGCACTTACGTATGTTAAGCAACCCCTGGTGCAGTCCCTACTGGGATGGGTGACCGCAAGTGGCATAAAAATATCTCAAGCTCCTCCGTGCTTCGGAAGGCACGTTAAGCCGTTGGTCCCGGCTGTCATCGTTGATGGCAGTCGTTAAGCTATGTCAGATGCCTTAAGGCAGCTTGAAAAATCTGAAACCAGTGTCGGCCACTTACACATACGAAAAAAAAACAAGTGATTATAGCGGATGCCGTGCGACTCACATCTCTCTTTCACTTCTTCGCTAAAGAAAACTTCATTCATTCTTTATTAACCGACTTCAAAAAAAGGAGGACGTACTCAATTCGTCGTTATATTTTTTTTACGTAAGTTCCCCGATTTCTCGAAAACGCCTGGACCGACACAAGAAATTATTTTTTTGTTCGATATGTAATACTTTATAGATGGTTCCATTAAATTTTTATCGAAATGTGTGGAGCGCTTTTTGAAAAAATACACAAAAACCATAAAAATGTTTACAGGTATGGCGTTCGGATTACACTTATTTCCATTTTTTTCTTATGCTTATTAAAAAAATTGATAGGGTTGAAGTCGGTTTTTGTTTTTTGTTAAAAATATCTTAAATTATTTAAAACTTACATAATCTTTCTAAATTCCATTCAAAACTCTTTGGACGTCCTACATCTATACTAATATTAAAAAGCTTGAAGAATTTGTTTGTTTGGTTGAACTGGACTGATTTCAAAAATTCTTACACCGTTGAATACGTACCTTATCCCTGAGTTACATACGCTATGTATGTACCACGGGCGACTGCTAGTTTTGTATATGGCAATGGCAAACCACTTCATTATTTTTTCCTAAATAAATAATTATATGGTCTGCCTCTACTGCGCAGTAAAGGCAGACCAAGGTCGAGATGGCCGGCGACCTGGATAAATTTTCAATAGACTGGCAAAATATCGCAATAGACAGAGACGAGTGAAAAAATAGGGGTGAGGCCTTTGCCCAGCAGTGGGACAGTACAACTAAAGGCTAAAAAAAAAAAAACATATAGAGGGACATATCACCTTGTTACAGTAAGTTATGAACTTGTGCCATCATCATCAGGTCTTTCTGATCTCCACTGCAGGAGCACGACCCTCTCTGTACTGCCAGAGCCATATACTAGCCTGAGTAATCAGAGGATTTGGCCTACACTCTCCACGCTGGCCAGACGGGTTTGAGAGGTCTCTTTGATGTTAATAAGCTTTGTTTAGCTTATGTTTCCTTTGTCGCCTTTTACGACATCCACGGAATGACTTGGAGTGGTCCTATTCTACTCTGCCGGGAACCACACGGCATCTTCGTGAACGGAACACACGGAACTTGTGCCATAGGATACTAACTCAACGATAATATATTTCTTATAGATACTAATAACGATTAAATTACAATATCCAAGCCAATCTAAAAAATATCTTTATCCATCATGACCTAGCCGGGTATCAAACCCGTGATCCCTTGTCTCACAAGCTGGCGTGTTAACCACTACGCCACGAAGGCTATCAGGTAGTCATTTTAGACAAGAGCCGAGTTACTTCTAAATATCAAAAAGGAGTTTTTGGTGGGAAGTCAAGGGGTACAGTAAGACAATTTTGCAAATTGATTTAAGTGGACTTTATAATATGAAATGGGGTGTAGTTTGGTGTTATAAATGCTCGTGCTCGAGAACAATTTGTGAAATAGTTAAAGTAGACTGTTAAATGGACTCGTATAGATTTGTCATCAGAAGCTCCCACGAGGCTACCAAAGAACTTACGCCATCTTTGATGCCACATACCGTACAACATCGATACTTAGTATCTTATTATACTGGACATTGGCAGAATCACTGAAATCTCGGTGGATATCAAAAAGAGGTACAATGATTCATTATTATCACCATAAGGTGGAAAGCGGAATCAAAATAGTGATGGGTTGCTAGCCACATCGCCTATAACGTGACTCCTTAGATTTTCACCAGATCCCTTGACCGGGGTTTACGGTCTGCGCGGCAAGAAAAGCTGCCGGTATATTCTATGCAAACCAGTATCAAATTTTTATATTTGGCTATTTTGACTCGAAAAGAAGAAGCATTGATTACGAACATACGGTCGTAATAACAGACCCCGGTCTTTACACTAATGCTAAGCATAATATTCATGGCTAATGCTACTTACGATGCCGTGTAGTTATCAGCAGATTAGAATAGGACCAGTCAAGTCTTCCAGTGGATGTCGTAGCAGGTGACTTAGGAGACACAAGCTAAACATAGCTTATAAACATCAAAGAGACCTAACAAACTCGTCTGGCGTCTAGGCAGCGTGAAAAGTGTAGGATAAATCCTCTGACTGCTCTGGCTAATAAGCACTTAGCCCGATGGCTTAGTGGGTGTGTGTGAGCATTCGCAGTGCTTTCGCATGTTAAGCAACCCCGGGCGCAGTCTCCACTTGGATGGGTGACCGCAAGTGGCATAAAATATCTTGGGCTCCTCCGTGCTTCGGAAGGCACGTTAAGCCGTTGGTCCCGGCTGTCATTGTCGGCCATTGATGGCAGTCGTCAAGCTATGTCAGATGCCTTTAGGCAGCTTGAAAAATTCTGACACCAGTCTTGGCCACTTACACACACGAAAAATAACAAACAAACTTACATATATATTCAGAGAGACGAAAAAAATTTTTTTTTAAATATATGAATATATAGCTCTGGTAGTACGTGTTCCTGCAGTGAAGGCTAAAAAAGACCTCATTATGATATAATTTTTACATAGGTATATTTTAATTTATTTTATTTACTAACAATCTAACATCTGCCATTACAGGTTAAATAAAAAATATTTATGGACAAATCATACAGATTGAGCTAGCCCCAAAGTAAGTTCTTAAGTGAGACTTGTGTTATGCGATACTACTTCAACGATACTATATTTTATAACAAACACACATATAGATAAACATCCAAGACCCAGGTCAATTTGAAAAAGATAATTTTTTCATCTTGACCTGACCGGGGATCAAATCCGGGACCATCCGTGTCACAGGCCGGCGTGTTGACCGCTGCCCCACGGAGTGCACCACATAATCTAATGCGATAGTAATACTTTTGAATTTTAGAAATTTCATGTACTTATTGAAACCAACAGTTAAATCAAACATGTATTCATAGCTTTAACCCTGTAAGGGATAGAAACGTAATAAGTGCGTATATTGTCGAGTTTTATGAAATTTGTCAGTATAATATAAATTGAGAATAAAACGGCACCCCCAATTTAATAGCAGGTGAAGAGAGGAACAAAGGGCGCCATCAAGCTCTCATTTATAAAATGCGCAAATAGCCGCCGCTGGTGACAGGCTAGGGCGGATAAGACTTTTTATTTATGAGAGACAGAGCCTCGAAAGAAGAAGAGAGAAAAAATCTTGCAGTCATAGAGACTATCGATACAAAATAGCAGTAAGAACAACACATCATCATCAAGTCTTTTTTAGTCTCCATTGCAGGAGCACGACACTTTCCGTACTACCAGAGCCATATATTAGCCTGAGTAGTCAGAGGATGTCATTCAATAAATTTCTACAACTTTATGTGTTGTTTTTACTATTTCTGCATATAGTTTTATTTTTGTCATAAAAATATTTATATTTTTCAAAACACTATTAGTATTTTTTATAAGTAATTTTGGTGTTTTGACCTCTTGCGTGATAAAAAGCATCAATGAGGTTTAGGGTGGTACACGCCGACTTACATAATGCCTATTGATATTGCCTTGAAAATCCTTAAATTGTACGAGTCAGGAAACAACAACACGGGGATAATTCCATTCCTTTGCGATTCACATAATGAGGGAGGAGCCGAATTTAGAGGGCAATGAGCAAGAATATCGATCACATATAGATGGAATCCCTGCCCATAAGGTGTCATCCAAAGATAGAATGGTGCAGGGGGAGAATCAAATCTTGAAATTCCTGTGCACATTCCCCGAAATACACCGAAGTAAAAGACATATTATCATCATCATCATCAGGTCTTGTAACTATTACGCGTCAAAGCGTCAAACAACTATTTTGAATAGGTCTAATAAAGATTTAAGTGATAAATCATTCTTAGCCAACGTTTACCTATGGCCCATAGAGTTAACCAACTCATCACAACCACACTAATACTGGATGAAGTAGTAGCTAAGGGTGAATTAACACTCTTCTGCAGGTATTTTGATACCTATATAACTCTATTCTACAGGCTTTCTATAACCTTTACCTGTAAAATCGTGGGCCTATTTCGTGGTTATAGGAGAGTTAGAGCAAGAGATAACTCCACTACTGCAGGTATTTTTAACGCTTTAATACTCGAATGGATCCGATATAAGAATGATATAAAGGTTTTTTTAACGCTAGCGTGCTAGTTGGGTTGTTAATCTCCACTGCAGGAGCACGACCTTTTCTGAACTACTACAGCCATATAACCAGAGCAGTCAGAGGATTTGACCTACACTCTCCACGCTGGTCAGACGGGTTGGAGCGGTCTCTGTGATTTTTATAAGCTATGTTTAGCATGTGTTTCCTATGTCGCCTTTTACGACATCCATGGGAAGACTTGGAGTGATCCTATACTACTCTGCCGGGAACAACACATACTTGCTACTAATCGGTGGCGTTCGAAGCTCTGAAGCCATTCTGCCCTAAGCTACTTATCGTCAATGAGTCTCGTGGCTTTGAGCTGATAGCGGGCGGATCCAAACCACAGATGGGACTCCATACAGGAGCGGACTTGAGCTGTGTTAAGGCTGGACAGCTGGCCTGGAGTAAAATACCATTGGACTTTAGAAAGGATGCCCCAGTTAAGGTTGGAAGAAAAATAACTTTTGAGTACACTTAAAAAAATTAATTTCAGGTCATTCAATTTAAATCTGTTCTAGTCAGGAGTGAGAATTTGCACCTAAAACACTGAATAATAAACAAAAACGAAAGATATTAAATGTTTAAAAAAATCTGTTGAGGCCAGCGAAATTACAATTAGTATTTTTTCTTTGTGTTCTAAAATTACAGAAATGGAATACTTATACAAGAAAGTTGTATAAAAGGAAACGGTCATGTGGAGCGTTCTATTTATGAATTCAATTTTCTGTATCTGTTTTTAATTTTCTCTAACTATCCGCTGTGCTCGCTAAAGATTCTTCGGGTGTTTCGGTTTTGTATCCATTTTTTCCAACCTAGGTTCTTGAAATAGATCGAGAAAAGTTAGATTTACGTTTTAGCCACTTAAATACATAAAGTAAAAGAGTGAAATATACGAAAAAACTGTAGTTTAGTTTAAACAACAGTATTGCTTGAAACATTTTTTATTTATTGAATACTAAAAGTCTCCAGTTAAGCATGATATTCTAAGCTTTTTTAGCTCTTGACATGTTATCATATTTATTATGTATGTGGCGACTTCTATATTTGTCCCAAGATCTAATACGAAAACTTAACTATGAATATGGCGACACAACAAATAATTACAGGATGTCACACAAGATGACGCTAAATGATTCAGAAACGCGCAAGCAAAGTTTGGCAAGTAAATAAAATGTCCGACAGAACTCAGTCGGAGCCGTATACGGTTCCCTGTTCCTCGAATACACCACCTAACGCCCTTTCGGCCTATACCGCAAAACATGAGAGTTGCTGCTCTCTAAAGGCTTTGCCATTGTTTCTTAGTTCGGCCCTTCGGGCTATGCATGCAAATCGCGGCCCATC
This sequence comes from Rhodophaea formosa, assembly GCA_963082605.1. Classification (NCBI taxonomy): domain Eukaryota; kingdom Metazoa; phylum Arthropoda; class Insecta; order Lepidoptera; family Pyralidae; genus Rhodophaea; species Rhodophaea formosa. Next base: position 912,050 of record OY720221.1, read on the forward strand.
AGGCATACGAGAGTTTGCTGTCTTTCCAAGCCTTGCGCACACAGGCAACACCCAAAGTCGAGGTCCGTCCCTCCTGGAGGCCCTTTGGTGAAGTTCGCCTTACAGATTGAGGGCACTCTGCTCTCACCTCAAAAGCTTGGTGAAGTAGCGAAAGCTCACTTGGAGTAGTGTCAGTAGTGTGTTTTCAGTTCTCTTATCATAAAGTGCATTTATAATTGACTTCAATTTTGTACAGAATCGTAAAACCTACACAAAGTGTACCGTGGATAAATAAAACACTTAAAATTTTCACTTTAATGTTTACAATTATATGCAATTATAAAATTGTACAGATTACATTCAATAAACATTGAACTAATTAACAAAACGAAACCGGCATAATAACTTAAAAATTTACTTTTTATGTCTTCCAGTTTTTAAGTCGGGTGTGTATAAATATAGGTAGAAAGTGAACACACCCATTTATTTCTCCAGCAAAAAGCGTGGATAGCATTGAGGAAAAATTGAGTATTCTTAGGAAATTAAGAGTTTTTATCTTTGCGCTGTTCGACGGAAAAAACGGGAAAGTGGAAAACATTGTCGGCGTTCGTTATTTTAGGACCGACGGAATGAATACTTGGAATATTCAATCAATCTGCTGCATTTCGGTAGGCGTAGTTTCAAGTGTATCGGCCCACTACCAATGGTACCTATACCATTCTCACAGGTACGTTCCTGGATCAGATCCAAAATAGAGGCTGAGCTAGCATGGTCACCCCTGGAAACATGCCGGCAGTCTAAATAAGTGTTTCCTGTATTAAACAGGAAATTCTTTATACGACTGCTCGCACTGCCCAGGGCAAAATTACGTCACATGATTAAAGTAATCACAGGCCCTTGTATGCTAAACAAACACATATCTGTTATAGGCATGAAAGGCTTCGCTGTCAGGTTGGCGCTGTATCAATTTACGAAGAAAAGTGATTTGCAGACACGTAGGGGACCCTGACCAGATAGTCCTCTTTGCAGAGGTTGCTTAGAGACTGAACAAACAGCTAGGCATCTACTACTAGAATGCCCTAGCGTGACAACTACAAGAGAAGAGTTCCTGGGTAAACCAACAACCATGAGCGAGGTCTGCAGCACACCCTCTGCGGTTCTACGCTTTCTCGACGAGCTGGGTTGGCTCGGACAAAACAACTGAAGCAACCCGTCAAGGAAGGAGATCTGGGATCTCCTATCAACAGAAGACCGAAAAATGGACACCTTCTGTTCACACACAATGGGCCCAACTAGGCAGCCTAAGTGTCAAAATAGCCCACGGTGGCAGTCAGTGCTCTCTTTCATCACATCAGATCAGAGCACTTTTTCGCTCGCATCCAGAGCTGAGGTTTGACGCTATGGAGCCCAGGGTCTGCTAAGGTATCGGTTGCACGTGATATGTTCGTGCTTTGACCACGTTCTACAAATACCTAATGTGTTTCTATTTCCGATTATTACTTACCAAATGGATTTAGTTCCATTTATTATCTATATCCATTTATTATCTATTATAAAATATCGTATCGTTGAGTAAGTATCCCATAACGCAAGTCCCGAACTTTGAGGCTGGCTCAATCTGTGTGATTTGTCCGTGTATATTTATTTATTTTATTTCTGATACGTCCACTATAAACTTCCGCTTAAATTTTTTCTCCTCTGTGCAATCAAGAGTTAATTTCCAGCTGGCTGTCACCTCGGGCGCCGAGAGAAGGGTGACGGTAACGACTCATTTCCTGGACGATGAGACCTGACCTTGATCTGCTTTGATGACGGCTAAGGTTCCGTAGTTAAAGCTCTGGTATATCTCTTTATCAGCCTAACATGATATATTTACTGTTCACGTCATTATGTCTTGTGGGATTGACCAGAGATAATAGAGCGAGTTTTACCAGTAGTCGCGTAAGATAGTGTTATATCTGATACAGTTCTTGGCGGAAATTTTAGCGAACTACTCAGTGTTTGTTTTGGATTGTTGTGTAAATTATTTTGAGTGGACTTTATAACGTAAAAATGATGCAATTTGATGTTATAAATGCCCATGGCCATTAACAATGAGTGGGATACTAAAATAAACTATAGTGGTACGGCTGCAGTGAAATTTACATAGCGGGCTGGTGGTTGTCCGTCTTGCTGCGAGGAATCATAGAGATTGAACCAGTAATGGATTATCGCCAGGGACTCCGTCTAATCAATGAAATTAATTACACCATAATTTCATTGACGAACAATAAAACTCGAAAAAGCGCAGGAACTTTCGACTTTAGTACTTGATACTGGCTAAATACGTAACGCGTGAAAGCCACAAGAATTTTCAATGAAGAACTTGAGCTTACGGAATCCCAAAGCGCCATTTCGTATGGAGATTTGTTTGGGTCAGAAACCTATTCTCCAGGTGCCCCTAATTCAATTAGAAAGATTGTAACTTTGTTCGCAACAGCTACAGCGCTCTGAATTTTTAATTTGGAAGGGTTAACTTGAAAAATTATCGGCCACGAACCCTCGGATAATGCGGTTAATACTTATTTAAGATTTGAAAAGAGGGCTTAAACTTTGGTAATTGTGAATAACTTTTTATTAATAATTAAAATGATTTAAATGGTGGCCATGTTTCTTCCATGCTGTTTGTGTTGTATTTAAGACTCTTGCTTGTTTTGCGTGATTGTCTCAGTTTATTAACTAGTTGTCTAGCGACGTTTAACATTTATACAGATTTAAGACATTTTTAACAAAAAACAAAAACCGACTTCAACTCTATCAATTTTTTTAAATAAGCATAAGAAAAAATGGAAATAAGTGTAATCCGAACGGATTTTTTTTTGTTTTTATGTATTTTTTCAAGAAGCGCTCGACACATTTCGATAAAAATTTAATGGGACCATCTGTAAAGTATCACCTATCGAACAAAAAAAGTTTCTTAAATCGGTCCAGGCGTCATCGAGAAATCGAGGAATGTACATTAAAAAAAAAATTACGACGAATTGTAAACCTCCTCCTTTTATTGAAGTCGGTTAAAAAACATCCTTACATCAAAAGACACACTAGCACATTACAACGAACATCTACTATAATAATATTTAGGCAGTGATGCTTCCGGCAGTGATGCTACTGATGAGACCGATTGCTTTTGCATCAAGAACTTTATCGGATATTGAGCGCCGCTACTTAACTATAGACAAAGAGACTCTTGGTTTCGTTTTTGCTGTTACAGTTTGGGAGAAAAAATATAGAATATACATTACATATACCTAATATGTAAAATATATGGTATATAAAACTTTTATGTTTAAATATACTGTTATTATGAGATGAAAATAAACTCTCTGTTGAAAGCCATGCCTCGTTGAGAGGCATGAATCTGGGCAAATTAATTGGGGTGGCCTCGGGATCTTATTAAGGTGCAATTATACGGGGGTGATGGACCACCGCCATTCTTTGCAAAGGTAACTTAATTCAGATGAAATGGTTCGAGGCGGCTCGTCAGAAAAGTGGTTTTTCCCCAGTGATTCTGGCTAATTTCCCTGGAATTTAAAGCTTGATTGAAATCAAAAATAGTAAGAGTTATAGCGTTTAAAATTTTATTAGTATTTTTGATATATTTAAGAATGTAACTGATTATTTAAATTGTGTTTAATTCCTATATCACTTTGATAAGTATATTATAAAAGTTTAAAGAGGCATAAGTTTTGTGTGTTGAAACTCTATTTTGCTAAAATTCAGTGTGTCACTGTTTTCGATGGCCTTTGAAAAATGGCAGAACTCAAGATATTTTTGGACACGCTCGCCTGGAGTAGTGAATAATGAATCCAGGTGTCAAAGCCAGATTAATCTGCGTCTTATTAAAATATCGTGAACTTACGCTGTCAGTATGAATCTCGGCGAACTAATTATAGCGGCCTCGGGATCCAATAAAGTTGCAATTATACGGGCGTGATGGACCGCCGCTATTCTTTGTACAGAAGTTGGTCATATCAGGTGAAACGAATCAAATCGGCTGGCGAGACGTTGCTTGTTCGTGACTCGGTAACTTTATGTACAAAGTCGGATGGAGATTCGCTGTTGCTGTGAATATAGACAAACTCATTGGTCATCTGTTGATTTCGTTAGGACAATTTAACTTGTTTTCCAAAAAATTGAATACCTAATGATTTTTTATAACACGCACCGGCCAGAATTATTATATTATTATGAAAATGGATAAAAATAAATTTTCTATTGAAAGCTAGAAGAATCTGCGCCCTATTAAAATACCGTGAACTTACGCTGTCGCTATGAATCTGGGTAAACTAATTATAGCGGCCTCGGAATCCAATAAAGGTGCAATCATACGGGCGTGATGGACCACCGCTAGTCTTTGCACAAAATTTAGTCATTATCGGCTCGCGAGACGTCGCTTGTTCGAGACTCGGTAAACTTTATGATGAAAGTCAGATAAACTTTTGCTGTAAACTAATTGGCTATATATTTATCAATATTGTATCAATTGTCATATAACAGTCATCAGTGGGTCTAAAATGGCCACTTTGCACGAATCATAATATGATTCACATATGAATTACATTGCGCGCGGCAAAATGGCTACTTTTTGACGATTCATAAAATGATTCCTAAGCAATTCTATTTTGGCAATTCATCTATTTGACAGTTTTCTATGGAAATTGGTAAAATGGGTCACATTATATGAATTCCTTTCACGGTATTTTCTGTCAAATAGCAGAATCATAAAAAGTTACTCTAGAACAACATTTTTCAATTCATCTCGAATGTATTTGGAAAAAATATGTGATATTTGTTTGTATAAGACGTTGTGAATACTATTTTGGACAAAAACATGTAATTCAGAGTGTGTATAGGTGCTGGGTAAATGAAATTATGTTGTAAATGATTTGTTTACGTTTCCTAACCTAACCTAATGAATGCTTGTACTAAATTTGTTTAATAACTTTTTATTAATATTATGAAAAAGTAAGAGGATTTTACGAGTAAAGTACGCATTTTAAGTGTTTTCCCGAAAATTTTATAAGAATGTTATTATAAATAAAAATATTGATGATATATGTACGAGGAGTGTATTTTTTTATTAAGAAAATATATAATTAATAATTTAGCTATACCTTTCAAAACGAAGCAAACATAATAAGGTACCTCTTTTGGGAAATAAATGAAATACGACTCGTAAAATTAGATACCTAAACGAAAGGTGAAAACCTTTGAAAAAAATTGTTGTACAATAGGTCAAACATCAAGTTTAACATTGCATTACGAAAAACGACTATATTGTCAAAATAAAAATTGTTACATTTGATTGAATGCCCACTGTACAATCATTAGTTCCAATTTTGTTCACCAGAGAAGTTTAGTGGCTAGTTGCCGTTCTAAAAAACATTTTTCTGATTTTCGTTTCAAGCGCATATATTTCACAATTACTTAATATCAAATAAGTGTATTTTAATGTAATGTGTTATATTACAGCTTATTTTATTTAAGTAAATGATTTTTATAATTATAAAACCTATTTCAAAACATTATCGATAAGTTACGGTTTTTTATTTTTTAATGCGGTAACATTGACCCCAATATGATTCAGAATATGAATTGAATTGTAGGTGAATTGGGAGATTTTGTGACCATTTTACCAATATTAGAGGAATTGCTAATGATCTGCTGGGAATTCATAATACGAATTCCTTTACGATGAATTGCGTTAAGTGGCCATTTTAGACCCGCAGACATTGGTACAATTCAACTTGTATTGCGACGCATGTAAGAACTTAAGCCATTTTTATGACACGCACGAACAAGATTAATTTGTAATTTTTACTGACAGATTTGTTGAGAAACTTCGTACAGTTTTTCTTTAACTATCTTGATCATTGCAACACTCGTGTTTTTTTCATTCCAGTCACGAGTTTCAAACATAGTATACACACTTTTCCCGCAGTTCATCGCTCCCTGGTACAACATGCAAATCACCTTATGATGGAGTGTCCTCGTTTGGAGGAAATCTCGTAACAGCTGTTGTGACTAAGGCGACCACACTTAGGGTTTTATTATAAAACTTTGCTTATTTATTATATTCGTAAATCAGCACTCTTCTGCAAGGTGATGGTTTGCAGGGACCATGATTGCTATTGAAATATTCATTTTTTTTTAAAGAAATATAAGTGATAAAACGATAAATTTTTAGACCTTACATACAAATCGCCGATCAGCTGGGCGAATTTATAAGAGACTTGGGATTTTTTCGATATTAAACTTTTTTCTTTCGATTCCGTATTCCATTAGGGACTTTTTATCTTACTTAATCCATCACTTAAACCACATTTAACACAGTAAAGTTCATTTCATTTCGATAGAAAAACAAAAGCTTGCGCAATTAAAATTTTCGTGGATTAAGCATTATATTTAAAAAAAAATACTCATGGCTACCTACATATGTCCAAGGGCATGGTCTTTTAGGGCTTCATTTGCATGCAATGCATTTGCTATTAAAACAGTCCTTACCACATCGAAACTCGGATCGAATCTTGCATTTTACGAATCAGGCCTTGTGCCTGTACACCAACCACACTACTCAATAGCCCAATGACACTGATGCACAATTGAACTTTTTTATAGAATCCGAGCAACAAGTTTTCATGTTCAGTACAAACCTTTTTTTGCGCATTGTTGCACACATAGCTTTTCATTAATATGGATATATCAAAGTCTAAAATAAAGATTGTCATATTCAAAGCTCAGAAGAGGGGAAATTACACTCGAGGGAGTGAGTTCACTAAACATTTTGTACGTAACCCTCATTGTGCGTGTTTGACTCACACCTGGCCGATATGTTTATTTATTACTAGCAGCCCTACCCGGCTGCGCCCGGGCATGTATTATACCTTAAAACCTTCCTGGTGAATCACTCTATCTGTTGGTGAAAACCGCATGTAATTCCGTGCAGTAGTTTTTGAGTTTATCGCGAACAGACAGACAGACAGACAGACAGACGCGGCGGAGGACTTTGTTTTATAATATGTAGTGATAGTGATTTCGAAACAAAAAAAACCGCACCAGAACTAACGTGTGGTCACCGTCACTGCGTCGTCATAATTAAAACGTCGTTAGAATGACTGAATTCCGTGAAACAAAGGACGGAATATATCGAAAATTTCCTTCTGGCTTCCTTCGTATACCACAAAGTTTTTTTGCTTTGTGTGTGTTAGTAGCTTCCATGAGGAGCCCGATGGTCCAGTGGGTGTGAGCTCTATGAGCGCTTACGTATGTTAAGCAACCCCTGGTGCAGTCCCTACTTGGATGGGTGACCGCAAGTGGCATAAAAATATCTCGAGCTCCTCCGTGCTTCGAAAGGCACGTTAAGCCGTTGGTCCCGGCTGTCATTGTTGATGGCAGTCGTTAAGCTATGTCAGATGCCTTAAGGCAGCTTGAAAAATCTGACACCAGTGTTGGCCACTTACACATACGAAAAACAAACAAAAATAGCTTCCATGCTGGTTTGGGAGCAAACGAAAAACAGAATATACCAGCTGCTTTTCTTCCCACGCAGACCGTAAAAGCTGGTCAAGGGATAAGACCAAAATCTACGGAATCACGTTATAAGTCGCGTTCCCTGCGATTCAAAGACACTTTTGGTGCCATTGAGACTGATATTTTCGTCAAAAGTGTTCGTCATTTAAAAGTTCATCAGTTAAAGTTATCATAAAAGTCAACTATACAAGGAATACTTAAACGTGAAGTAATTTGTGCTCCGTGGCGCAGCGGTCAACACGCCTGCCTGCGACACGGATGGTCCCGGGTTCGATTCCCGGTCAGGTCAAGATGGAAAATGATCTTTTTCAGATTGACCTGGGTCTTGGATGTTTATCTATATAAGTATCTATTATAAAATATAGTATCGTTGAGTTAGTATCCCATAACACAAGTTTCGAACTTACTTTGGGGCTAACTCAATCTGTGTGATTTGTCAGTATATATTTATGTTTATTTATTATTATGTACTTAATTCACTGAAGGTTGGCCGTCTGTTCCTTAAATCGCGCCTTGTCCATGGCGAGCCTGAACAGTTGTTCAACTGATTTAATGCCAGTCTACTGGTGGATGTTTTTAGCCATGACATTTTGCGTCCTCCCACTCTGCGCTTTCCGGCAATTATTCCCATCATGATGGTCCGAAGAAGACGATACTGTGGACTTCCCAAAATGTGACTAACATATGTGACCTTTCTTGTTTTCATGGTCCTTACAAGTTCCACTTTCTTGCTTAAGCGCTTCAAAACATCAACGTTGGTAATGCGGTCCGTCCAATTGCTGTGTAGCATTCTTTTTTTTATATATATAATTTATTGCATCTCATGTGTTATTCTGCAATAACACCACATCTCAAACGCTTCTAATTTCTTTCGGAGGTCTTCTTTTAATGTCTATATTTAAAGATATTAGACGTGAAATCTCAGTTCTATATTGCTTTACAATACATTTGCTAATAATACGGTTCTTATGACATCGAAATCTGTATCGTAATGATGTATTTTACAGCACTAGTGCTTTTTACTTTACACCAATCACAACCGCTCGATAGCCCAATGCCACAGATGCAAAATTTAAACATTTTCATAGAATCCGAGCAAAAAGATTCAAGTTCAGCATGAAAACTTTTTTCTGATTCGTGAGATGTGATTTTTTAACCGATTTCGAAAAGGAGATGGTTATCAATGTACTTTTTTTGGAGAAAATAAACCTGAGTAAATGTACCTGATTATTATAAATGTATTTTTATAAACTGCTTTAGTTCCTAACTTTTATTAATTTCTTATTTGTTGAAGTGCAATCTTGTTTTAGTTTATGGTAATCGCAAATGTATTGAAAAACGTCGTATGATACTCGTACGGTAAGCTGTCTATTATAGTCGTCGGTTTATTATAAGCACTCGGCTTCGCCTCGTGCCTATAAACACCTCGACTATAATGTCCAGCTTACCGTACTTGTATCATAATGTACTATTAAGTACTTAGCGAATTAACGTACTTACAAAATAAAATACATTAGAGCCAAAAACATTCCACTCCTTTTTTGGACAGTAATGTAAAAACTGACAAAAACGGACAAAACAAATTGTTTGGAACTGCCAAAAGTTGGAGCCGTTTTCACAAAACCTGCCGGATACGGAAACTCATCACTCGAAATTTTTGTAGCTTTTAGACTCACGTCAAACAGATTCAGTTATTCTATCCTCATCATCAGGTCTTTTTTAGTCTCCACTGCAAGAGCACGACCCTCTCTGTACTACCTAGCCATATATTAGTCGAGTAATCAGAGGAATTGGCCTACAGTCTCCACGCTAGTTGGGTGGGAAAGGTCTTTTTGATGTTTTAAAGCTTTAATTATTCGTATTTATTTAGATTAAACAAGTAGCATTATTTCAAAAAATGAAATCCACCCCACTATTTTTCTCATATTACGTCCGTCACATTGATTTTTTGCTGACGACACATAGGCTATGAAATACCGGGGAAAAATACGAATCAATTGACGTTATACTTCAAAAACGGTCAAGCCTTACATATATACATACGATTGAAAAATATAACATAACCCTCTTTCAGTCAAGCTGGTTTTTACTCTTTGTATTTATATGTCAAAACAAAAGGGAACTTGAATAAAATATTACAGACACATTTTAAAATATTTCTGCAAACGATTTACAGCACCCCACCATGACGTGACCGTGACGTCACATTGAAATAATATATGATGCAAAATGAAGAAAAATGCTCAAATAAGCCTTTAATGTAGCCGTCAAAAGCATTAGTCGACTTTTTGCGCATCGGGATAACGATCTGGCTCATTTACGGCGTGTCCCGAAATATATGTCCCATTTTTATTTCTCCTCGTCTTTTGTAACATGTTCTGTATAAATTCGTTATTACTTATAAAATTAATCTTATGAAAAGTACCCGAAACCGGCAAGCATGCATGAAATAAATGATGATTGTGGATGATGCGAAAGAGGTTTTAGCCAGTGTAGATCCGCAGTCACTACCTGTCTACCCCTATGGGAAAGAGGCGTGATAATATGTATATGTGATCTATAGCAAGACCAGAATAAAAAGTTCACCTTAACGCCCACTAACATGCTAAACGTGGCTGTAGGGTTTAATGACCTTGGGCTCTGTCTACCACGCACGGGTTGTCCCTTGCGGATTAGACGTCTTTATAGACGTGATAATTATATATAAGCAGAATTAAAAATGTAATAAGTACAAGCTATTTTTGCAAGACTTCTTTTGTGTGAATTATAGCCCATGTTACCCGGTGATAATGAATAGATTTCATCCTCTTTATATTTATACAAAGAAAGAAAAAATAACAAAATCGACTCTTTTCTCTTTATCTGGGGGCACGGCAGTGCCCCCGCCAAGTCGAGCAAAAAAGCGGCACGGCCGTACCATTCTTTTCTCGAAGCACTTCAGGCCATTTTCGACCCCCTATAACTTCGTTGTGGATAAAACTACAAGCCTGAATTTTCAAAAATCAAGCAAGCATTGTATAAACTCAGTATATTTTAAATTTCATTTTATTTGAACCATTAGTTTAAAAATAATAACTAGTCAAAGTTCTTAATTTTGTCACTCACTGACTGACCGATCATCAAAATTCTAAGGCACTTCTAGCAGGTGTAGAAGCTTCAAATTTGAAATACAAATAGTTTTTAGTGTAGAAATAAAGGGAAAACTAAAAAATTTTGCAATTTCAGTCCAGTTTTCCAGAAACACTGACTGCATAAATAACTTTGTAATCTTATATAAATATACAGGATTACAAAGTTACATTTGCAGTGAATAAATTGTGTGGATAAAACTAGACGCAGGAATTTTAAAAAAATCAAGCAAGCATTGCATAAACTCAGTATATTTTAAATTTAATTTTATTTGAACCATTAGTTTAAGAATAGTAACTAGTCAAATTTCTTAATTTTGTCGCTCACCGACCGACCCGTCATCAAAACTCTAAGGCACTTCTAGCAGGTGTGGAAACTTCAAATTTGAAATAAAAATAGTATTTAGTGTAGAAATAAAGGGAAAACTAAAAAATTTTGCAATTTCAGTCCAGTTTTCCAGAAACAGTGACTGCATAAATAACTTTGTAATCTTATATAAATATATAGGATTACAAAGTTACATTTGCAGTGAATAATTTGTGTAGATAAAACTAGACGCGGGAATTTTCAAAAAATCAAGCGTGGATTGTATAAACTCAGTATATTTTAAATTGCATTCAATTTGAACCACTAGTTTAAGAATAATAACTAGTCGTTTGTCACTCACCGACCGACCGATTATCAAAACTCTAAGGCACTTCTAGCAGGTGCAGAAGCTTCAAATTTAGAATACAAATAGTTTCTAGTGTAGAAATAAAGGAAAAACTAAAATATTTTGCAAGTTCGGTCCAGTTTTCTAGATACACCAACTGCATAAATAACTTTGTAATCTCATATAAATATATAACATTACAAAGTTACATTTGCAGTGAAAGAATTAGTGTTCCTTTATAATGGTATAAATAAAAGGTGTAGGTGTAAGTATCTAGATATAAGAAGGTAATAATGTTCAACTAGCAGCCCTCCCCTATTGCGCCCGGTCATATCATCAAAACTATAAGGAACTTCTAGCAGGTGTAGACGCTTCAAATTTAGTATACAATTAGTTTCTAGTGTAGAAATAAAGGAAAAACTAAAATATTTTGCAATTTCAGTCCAGTTTTCTAGATACACCAACTGCATAAATAACTTTGTAATCTCATATAAATATATAGGATTACTAAGTTACATTGCAGTGAATAAATTAATGTGCCATTATAATAGAATAAAAGGTGTAGGTAGGTACCTAGATAAGTTGCTAATAATGTTCAACTAGCAGCACTCCCTACTGCACCCGGCAATGTATTAAACATAAACCTTCCTGTTGAATCACAAAGTTTAAGCTAAGTTTTATAAAGTTGTCACTAGATGGCGGGTGTCGTAAACTAGAGAGAAAACCCCATAGAGACAGGAAGTGGGTTTTGAGAAAAACTGTAGCTGAAGCTCAAGAAGTAGTACCGGAAAAGAAAAAGAAGAAAACTACCTATTAAAATTAGAAAAGGTCATAAGACAGGGAGTGAGTTTTAAGAATATCCGTTGTTGGTATTCAATAAGTAGAAGGTACAGTCAACGAAAAAGTAAGACTATCTACAAAAAGAAATGAGATGCCATCAAAAACAATATGTGTTACTTGTGAGATACATTATGTTTTCATGCGATTGCCAAATCAATCTAATTATTTAAACATGAAAGAAGTTTAATTTTAATATGGTCACAATAAGATACTGTTAGGTTAGCTAATTACGTAATAACTTAAGACAAAAGGTCACTTTAGTAGGGACTTAATAAATTTACTGACTTGGTATTATATGGATCTCACAACTTTTTACGGTAGAAGAACAGAGTAGCGAGACTTGGGTTTTTGACAAGTATTGTTTTTGATGGCATATATATATCAGCAGCAAAAATAAAGGCCAGCAACGCTTGTAACACTCCAGGTGTTACAGTTGTCCATAGGCAGTGGTGATCAATTACCACCAGGTGACCCGCTTGCTGGTTTGCCATCCTATGTCATAAAAATATAACAATCGTACCATTAACATTATTCTGTCAGGACCTATTGTCTTTTTAAAATTTAAATTAAAAGCATGAAAGAAATAATACACAGAAATATTAGAGACAATACACAAATATATAACGTGTGGGCCACAGTCTAAACAAGGTTAGACCATCATACATTGAAGTTTTTACTGCGGATCCCAACAGTTAGTTTTAAGGGCGCGTTCAATTATCTATTTTATGCTCTACTGTCTATCCCGCTCTGTGACTGACATTTATAGAGCGGATACGGTGTGGAGAGGTATTTTATTGTTTTATCTTGGGGTAAATTGTTTTTCGTGAAAGCTTGGGTTTTAGTGGCCTTTGGTTATGGAACGTTGCGTGAATTCGTTTCTTTTGCAAACAATGCTTTTACTACGAGAATATCACTATCACTACGTATTGTATTATAAAACAAAGTATTCTACGGCGTCTGTCTGTCTGTTCACGATAAACTCAACGACTACTGCACGGATTTAAATAAAATTAATTTAATACGGTTTTTATCGCGTTCACATTCCAAGAATGCTTCATGAAGCTATTTAAATTTAAAAAACATCTCAATTTAAATAGAGAAGATGGTTGGCAGTTACTACCAGCTTGGGATCCAGTCATCAATTTAATTAAATCTCAAGCTAAGCAGAAGACTGCAAGACCTTCAGATACCGAGAGCCAATTCTGCGTACATACGGAACGTTATCAATAAATATTCTAAGCGGTAAATTTTGCAGTTCTTATAAAATATTAGACAAATGTCAACTTAGTCGACCACGAACACTGTTAAGGATTCGAAACGTAAGGTGTATAAATAATGTAATAAACGCGATTAAAACCGTGTTAAATTAATTTTATTTAAATGTGTAACAGTCGCGAAAACATTAGAAAACATTTACTATACGGATTTTTTTGTGGTTTTTACCGATAAATAGACCGATTCATGAGGAAGGTTGTGTACCAAGGGCGGTATAGAAGACATTACGTCAAACGAGCGACTATTAACAAGCACGAGGCGAAGCCGAGTGCTTTTAGTAGTCCGAGTTTGTAATGTCTAATACCGGCCGTGATACACACAATGTTTTTCATCTCACCGAGTAAATAATAGGGTAAAAAAATATTATTCATATTATATTGGTTAAAATTGTATAGTATGAATATATTTACCTTGAAAATTAATATGTATACGTCGTCAAGCTGGCTGATTATACTACCTAAATCAACAATATTGACCATCTATTAATTTATCATATGTAATGTATTTCATGCAAATTAATGAAGATTACGATTACTTATAAATATTTTGCCTAAAAATAAATAGCGGCAAACTGTAAAACTGTAAAATGTGTCCTGGGATTCCACAGATAATGAAAATGTTTTATATAAAAAGTGGAAGTCAAAGATCAATGAATACAAACAGCCAGCCACCACGGCCATTAACAATTCCAAATTTGAATTCAGGACGAAAATCACGCACAGACATTCAATACAATATTGAATGTCTGTGAAATCACGCAGTATATTTAATTTTTTTTTATCGGGTTCACTAGCAATTCCAAATTTGAATATACGACTTGAAAACTTTTTGGATGTAGAAGATTTGACACGTGTGCATGGTATAGAGCCCTATTAAATTTAAAAAAATACTTAACGCGCTCTCGGGCTTTATGGAATTTGTATGAAATCTTATAGCCCGCGGTCGTAATAGCGACCATCCAGCCCACTTTGCTTGCATTTAATGACACTGTTTAAGGGTAGGTGAGATGAAAATAGATATAATACATTGCCTGGGCGTAGCCAGGTAGGGCTGCTAGTGTTTAATATAGGTACTTACTTTTAAGCTTGCCATCATCATCATCATCTCACCCACAAGAAGTACACTCATCATCATCATCATTTCGTGTAGGTGACACGGTCAGTCGACCATGCACACCCTGGTATCAAAGTTCTGCGGAACCGCCTGAAGTCCACTGCTGGACACAGACCTTTATAAGCTTGCCAAAACTGCACTAATTATTTCCTAAGTTATCGTACACATGAAAATCTTACATCTGAGAGTGTCTCTCTCTCATCTGAGCGTTTTTCCGGTTGCATCCTCAAGAGTGCTTCGGAGGCTGGGGTCCACTTCGCACGGTTTCGGCATCCTGGGTTGTGAGGCCATTGGCATGTATGTCCTCCATAACGACATTAAGCCAGCCTTTCTTGGGTTTTCTCCTTCTGCCGGCTTCAAAAACTCATAAGATTGGGTACATTCCTATAGTTTTAAACCATAAAATAATCTAAGTCTTTAAACTATTTTAAACGGCCTTTAGACAGAGCAGAATACCAAAACCATATATTACAATAAAAACACCTTTATGAGAATAAAATTTTCGGTTTTCATAATACTTTTTACCCGATCAGCTTAACTTTTCTTGCAGTAATCTATCTGAGAGAGAACCGAAACCACGCCCATCAATTTCGCTATGACGTGTGACGTGAGCTTCGCTGAGGGGAAAAGATTACTTTAGCTTAAACCGAAGAATATTTTTATTGAAATAAAGAAATTAAATATGGGAAATAATTCCACGTGGGCAGGATGTGAATCGGCAGTCTTTACGCTTTGTACGAGTAACGCCTTACCAATTAGGCCACCGCACTTCATACCCTTCTTCTTCTTTGTCGTTTCGCCCTTGACAGAGCGGTCCTGGTCACATTAAGGCGTCCACGTCGGTGGTAGAGGCGGACACAGTTTTCCGCACGATTTCCCGCCACCTCTCCCTATTGGCAGACGGTCTGGCGCAAACAGAAACACAATTTCCTACTGCAGAATTCACTTGGTCAGTCCAGCGCATAAGCGATCTGCCGCGCGGTCTGGTTCCCTCTACTTTTCCCTGTACGGCCAGTCGCTCTATGGAGTCGTTACCCCGCCTAGAGACGTGTCCAAAGTATTGTAGTATGCGTGACTGTACTACAGACGATAGACGCTGCGTGATGCCGAGCTCCTGGAGTATGGACAGGTTGGTGCGAAATTCTGTCCACGATACCCCGAGCATTCTCCTCCAGCACCACATTTCCAGAGCATCTATCTTCCCCTTTTCCAACTCGCGCACTGTCCACGTCTCCGCCGCGTAAAGAAAAATGGGGAATATAAGTGTTCACACGAGCCTGACTTTGGTGGCCTTGGTAATATTGCGATTTCTCCATATTTTCCCTAACTTCTCCATCGTCATTCTTCATACCCTACACGTCTAATTTTCACTTGTTTGATACAAGTAAAGCTAATAAAAGCGTGTTAAAAAAGATTTTCTTACATTCAAGTTATATATAAGAAAATCTTGGAACCTTAATTTGACTCACTCACTTCCCGGTCTTGGATAAGGATGAAATTTTGCACACGTTCTTAGTTCTGATGACAAAACATGACTAGCGTGCAAAAAGCGTGTTTTTAGTTTTTAAACTAATTACAAATTATTATTCTAAGGTGTTTTCTTACTAAGCAAAATAATAGAACGTAACTATACAAATAAGTATTTTCCAATACATTTGCTATTAATATAATCCTCAACATATCGAAATTTTTGGATCGTTATCGCGATACCCCTTTTTTTACATGCACAATTGATTTTTTCATAGACTCAAAGCAAAAAGTTTTCATTCTGAATTCAGAACGTTAGACGGATGACTGTTATTTATAAAAGAAGACATGTACCCGATACTTCGAGCAACACGGCCTCCTTACCGGACGGAGGGAGTGGGCAAAGCGACAATTTACTATTACAATTTTTCTGGTGTTTTTTGCGGGGGGAAATGTGCACACAAGTTTAGTTCCGCACACCTACATACAAAACTTAAACTGTCACTTGATAGTAATTGTGAAATTGTCACAAAAAATGACATAAAAAAGAAACAATAATTTGTGTACAGATTAGTCACACACAACTAACACATAGACTAAATTCACAATATAATAAATTCCTTATCTGCTAAACTTCATAGTTGTTTTATTTTAAACATATACATACATATTATCACGTCTTTATCCCTTGAGGGTAGACAGAGCCCAAGGTCATAAAATCCAAAGACCACGTTTAGCATATTGCGCGACAAGGTGGAAAGCCAAATCAAAATAGTGATGGGTTGCTAGCCGCATCACCTATTAACGTGATTCCTTAGATTTTCGCCCAATCCCTTAACCATCTTTTATGGTCTGCGAGGGAGGATAAGCGGCTGGTATATTCTATGCATTTCTTTTGTTCCTAAACCAGCACGGAATAAATTTAATTTTATTTAGGAATTTTTTATGGTAGTCGCAAATATATTGAACAACTTTGTATGATGGTCGAACTAAGTAAGCTGGCTTTTATTATCATTGTTTTATTATAAGCACTAGGCTTCTTCCTATTTGCTTCATAATGCAATATTACTTTACATTTATAATGGTGCCGTCGAGATGGGTCAGGTCATTATTATTTGTAATGGACAATAGAAATGTAGTCAAAAGAACCGTGATAATGATTAAAGCGTAACAAAATAATTGTACAGGGAATCAATGATTACTCAAGTAGCATTATAACTATGCGCAAGATGTACGTACGTAGAAAATAATTATCCTAGCAAAATGACTAGGATTTCAAAAATTGTAATTAGTTTATTTGTTAAAATTCAGTCGTACAAGAGAATTTCGTGAAGAAAGGATATGACCTCGCAAAAAACTATGATAGCGCGATCTAACTTCGAAGCGCGACATCTAGGGACGGTATCAGGAGTTACGGAACCTTTTTGAATGGGGATTTCAGATTAACTTTTCAGATTATATTCGTAAATTTCAAAATCACTTGGCATTCACTTCCTGTACAGAATAAAAAAAGGCCAAAAAAAAAAAAAATTCCTCCTTCCAGGTTTGAGGGCTGGAGCCCAGAAACGTTAAAGTGACTCTTGACGTACTAAATATAAAATTTTATTGTTTTATATGATTACATAATGTCAGACCACAAATAATTTTCGCAAGGCTTACTTTTTTATCAATACACTTATGTTTTCATCTGTATTGTTCCATTTCTGTGTCTAATATGGCAGTTATATAAAATCTACAAAAATAGTTATTTTTATCTAAAATCTTCGATATAGTACACTCGGTTCTTTTTAAATACGCTTTTATTAGCTTCACTTAAATGTAAGAAAATCTTGGAATCTCAATTTGACCCACTTCCCCGGTCTTCGAAAAGGATGAAATTTTGACAAAACATGACTAGCGTGCAAAAAGCGTGTTTTTAGTTTTTAAACTAATTACAAATTATAATTCTAAGGTGTTTTCTTACTAATCAAAATAATAGAACGTAACTATACAAATAACTATTTTCCAATACATTTGCTATTAATATGGTCCTCAACATATCGAAATTTTTGGATCGTTATCGCGACTCCCCTTTTTTTTACGTGCGTAATTGATTTTTCATAGACTCAAAGCAAAAAGTTTTCATTCTGAATTCTGAACGTTAGACGGATGACTGATATTTATAAAAAAACATGAAGACATGTACCCGATAGTTCGAGCAACACGGCCTCCGTACCGGACGGAGGGAGTGGGCAAAGCGACAATTTACTATTACAATTTTTCTGGTGTTTTTTGCGGGGGGAAATGTGCACACAAGTTTAGTTCCGCACACCTACATACAAAACTTAAACTGTCACTTGATAGTAATTGTGAAATTGTCACAAAAAATGACATAAAAACGAAACAATAATTTGTGTACAGATGAGTCACACACAACTAACACATAGACTAAATTCACAATATAATAAATTCTTTTTTTTTTTAATTCATTGTTGTTTTATTTTAAACATATACATACATATTATCACGTCTTTATCCCTTGAGGGTAGACAGAGCCCAAGGTCATAAAATCCATAGACCACGTTTAGCATAACTGCCTCCGTGGTCCAGTGGTTAAGGCGTTCGCCTTGTTGACCCGGGGGTCGTGGGTTCGATTCTCACGGGAAGCATACTTTGTTAAGTTGTTTCCAGTTTGGTCAGGACATTGCAGGCATGAATCACCTGATTGTCCAATAAGAAAGATGATTCCGTGCTTCGGAAGGCACGTTAAGCCGGTGGTCCCGGCTGCCATCTGGTAGTCGTTAAACAAACCACGTCAGAGGCCGAGAGGCGGTTCCGCAGAACTCTGACACCAGGGTGTGCATGGTCGACTGACCGTGTCACCTACTCAAAATGATGATGAGCATATTGCGCGACAAGGTGGAAAGCCAAATCAAAATAGTGATGGGTTGCTAGCCGCATCACCTATTGACGTGATTCCTTACATTTTCGCCCAATCCCTTATGGTCTGCGAGGGAAGATAAGCAGCTGATATATTCTATGTATTTCTTTTTCTCCTAGACCAGCACGGAAGAAATTTAATTTTATTACGGATTTTTTTTATGGTAGTCGCAAATATGTTGAAAAACTTTGCATGATGGTCGTACTAAGTAAGCTGGCTTTTATTATCATTGTTTTATTATAAGCCCTAGGCTTCTTCGTATTTGCTTCATAATGCAATATTACTTTACATTTATAATGGTGCCGTCGAGATGGGTCAGGTCATTATTATTTGTAATGGACAATAGAAATGTAGTCAAAAGAACCGTGATAATGATTAAAGCGTAACAAAATAATTATACAGGGAATCAATGATTACTCAAGTAGCATTATAACTATGCGCAAATTGTACGTACGTAGAAAATAATTATCCTAGCAAAATGACTAGGATTTCAAAAATTGTAGTTTGTTTATTTGTTAAAATTCAGTCGTACAAGAGAATTTCGTGAAGAAAGGATATGACCTCGCAAAAAACTATGATAGCGCGATCTAACTTCGAAGCGCGACATCTAGGGACGGTATCAGGAGTTACGGAACCTTTTTGAATGGGGATTTCAGATTAACTTTTCAGATTATATTCGTAAATTTCAAAATCACTTGGCATTCACTTCCTGTACAGAATAAAAAAAGGCCAAAAAATAAAAAAAAATATTAAATTCTTCTTCCTTCCTGATTTGAGGGCTGGAGCCCAGAAACTTTAAAAAGACTCTTGACGTACTAAACATATTTTTTTGTTTTATATGATTAATTTCAGACCACAAATTATGTCCACAAGGCTTACTTTTTTATCAATACACTTATTTTTTGTAATCTGTATTGATCGATTTCTGTGTCAAATATGGCAGTTATATAAAATCTACAAAAAAAAGTTATTATTTTCTAAAATCTGTGATATACCTAGTACACTCGATTCTTTTTTAACACGCTTTTATTAGCTTCACTTGTATGTAAGAAAATCTTGAAATCTCAATTTGACCCACTTCCCTGATCTTCGGTAAGGATGAAATTTTGCACACGTTCTTAGTTCTGATGACAAAACATGACTAGCGTGCAAAAAGCGTGTTATTAGTTTTTTAAACTAATTATAAATTATTATTCCAAGGTGTTTTCATCTCACCTACCCGTGGTGGCTGGCTGTTTGTATTCATCGATATTTGACTTTCACTTTGTGGATAAAATATTTTCTTTATCTGTGGAATCCTCGGATACATTTTCTGCTCACTGCAGTTTGCCGCTTTTTATTTTAAGCAAAATATTTATAAGTAATCGTAAATATATAAATTATGATAAATTTAGGTTTATATTTACGATTACTTATAAATATAATCTTCATTAATTTGCATGAAATACTACAAAATATGGTCTATAATGTTGATATAGGTAATATAATCAGCCAGCTTGCAGACGCTTGTAGTCGGTAAACTCTAGGTATTCATACTATACAACTCCCACCAATATATAATATTAAAAATATTTTTTCTGCTCTACTATTTACTCTGTGAGATGAAAAACATTGTGTGTATCACGACATTACAAACTCGGACTACTAAAAGCACTCGGCTTCGCCTCGTGCTTGTTAGTAGTCGCTCGTTTGACGTAATGTCTTCTATACCGCCCTTGCTACACACATATTATCACATCTTTATCCTTTGAGGGTAGACAGAGCCCAAGGTCATAAAATCCAAAGACCACGCTTAGCATATTGCGCGACAAGGTGGAAAGCAAAATCAAAATAGTGATGGGTTGCTAGCCGCATCACCTATTGACGTGATTTCTTAGATTTTCACCCAATCCCTTTACCGGCTTTTATGGTCTGCAAGGGAAGATAAGCCGCTGGTATATTCTATATATTTCTTTTTCTCCTAGACCAGCACGGAATAAATTTAATTTTATTACGAATTTTTTATGGTAGTCGCAAATATATTGAAAAACTTTGTATGATGGTCGTACCAAGTAAGCTGGCTTTTATTATCATAGTTTTATTATAAGCACTCGGCTTCTTCGTATTTGCTTCATAATGCAATATTACTTTACATTTATAATGGTGCCGTCGAGATGGGTCAGGTCATTATTATTTGTATAGGACAATAGAAATGTAGTCAAAAGAACCGTGATAATGATTAAAGCGTAACAAAATAATTGTACAGGGAATCAATGATTACTCAAGTAGCATTATAACTATGCGCAAGTTAGTAGAAAATAATTATCCTAGCAAAATGACTAAGATTTCAAAAATTGTTATTTGTTTTTTTTTTATAATTCTTTCGTACAAGAGAATTTCGTGAAGAAAGGATATGACCTCGCAAAAAACTATGATAGCGCGATCTAACTTCGAAGCGCGACATCTAGGGACGGTATCAGGAGTTACGGAACCTTTTGGAAAGGGGATTTCAGATTAACTTTTCAGTTCATATTCGTAAAGTTCAAAATCGCTTGGCATTCAAGTCTTGGTACAGAATAATAGTCAACAAAAAGTTAAAAACATAAAAAAATACAAAATACCCGCTGTCTTAGATATTTGAAATAATTTCCAGTCTCTTGCTTAACGTACTACACCTACATGGCGAAATTTTAATCGTTTTAGACTGCCGTGCCGTGTGGTTCCCGGCAGAGTAATAAGACCACTCCAAGTCTACCCGTGGATGTCGTAGAAGGCGACTTAGGAAACACAAGCAAAACAAAAGCTTATAAACATCAAAGCTTATAAAAATCTGCGTCAGGCCAGCGTGGAGAGTGTAAGTTTAATCCTCTGACTGCTCTGACCAATATATGGCTTTGGTAGTACAGAGATGGTCGTGCTCCTGCAGTGGAGACTAAAATAGACTTGACCTCTTAAAGGGGTGGTTCATCTCATCAATATGAACAACTTTTCCTATGGGACTATCTTTCCCAATCTAACTGCTCGGCCGAACACTTTTGTATAAAAATATCGAAAAACAAATTTAGTTTCCAGCTCCCACAGTATAAGTTATCCATATCGACGGGTGGAATCATCCTTTTAAGGTCCAAAACGATCACCTTTTTACAATGTTTAATTTCAGACCGGAAACAATGTTATTTTTTTTAACAATACACTTTTTTTTCTATATCTGTAATGTTCACTTTCTGTTTCGAGTATGGCAGTTGTAAAAATCTATAAATATATTTTTTATTTTCTCAAAAATCTGTGATATTATACTTCACTCTATCATTTAATTTTAGACTCAGAATATTTAGATTTAAAACCCCCACTGCATGCTCTATATGACAGGTTCTAATGCTTTCAATGTCTTATACCTACAAACGAGCATTTTTAAAAATCAAAATTTGTCCTTAATAGTACTTTTAATTATATATCTACCGAAACCAAAACGCAATTACATTTGAAGAATTTATTTAAATGCGATGTAAATCTGAAACAAATGAAAATAAAGCTTTAATTAAAATTATTGCATGAAAACAAGCAGATAAACAATGAGAATTTTTGTCAGACAAAAAAAACTGCAGCTTTATCACATCTGTGGTGTTTTGAAGGTTTAAGGGTTCCGGACAATCTTTAACTGGTTCCACGCAACATCGACAGATGGCGTAAACTTAAAATAAGTTGTTCATATTTTTGCTGGTAAATATTTTACGCCGTTGTAATCGTAACACAAACATAACTAGTAGGTATAACTGTAATCTTATCTTTTTTTATTCATAAAATCAAATGAGGGTTTATGAATATTATTTTTTAAGTTTAAGGCAGTTAATTCAAGAACACTTTCTTACTTTACTTTTGTGATATAAAAAAAACATAATTTTGTTATAGTTTCTTGAACAGCTAAGAATAGACTTAAATTTCAATCAAGTTTGTTTATTAGGTCTATTAGGTAAGGTATTTATATTGATAGGATCATTTCTCTGAGGTAGCGCGGCCTACCTCCTACCTAAACTTGAGATAATACTTTTAAAAGAAATATATTAGTCTGTTAGATTATTCGTAATCATATATATATGTAGTGTATGTATTGTCTATCATATAATTATATACTAGCGTGTACATTTGTATGTAGTTTATCAATTAAGTTTGTTCCAATTTTTTATTTTTTCTCTATTCTTTAATTTTCGAAAATTTGCATTACCCCAATCATTCTTAACATCATCTAGTTGATTGACTGTCAGATAAAGTCATAGGCTTTAAGTCCGCTTACACTTGTATGTGTATAAAGTTAAATAAATAAATAATTTAAAATATTTTTAACACAAAACAAACACCGACTTTAACCCTATCATTTTTTTTTTTTATAAACATAAGAATATAAAGGAAACAAGTGTTAACCGAACAGCATCCGTGTAAACATTTGTTGTTTTTGTGTATTTTTTTCAAAAAACCCTCAACACATTTCGATAAAAATTTAATGAGACCATCTGTAAAGTATTACTTCACGGACAAAAAAGAATTTCTTAAATCGGGCGAGGCGCCTTCGAGAGATCGGGGAACATACATAAAAAAGATTCCGACGAATTGAGAACCTCCTCCTTTTTTAGAAGCCGGTTAAAAATAAATAAATACCTGAACAATAATGAGCAGATAGTTGACACTCAAATCAATCAGGTCCACCGGTAAGGCCAGGTCTATGGACAGGATCATGCCACTGAGGTAGCGTGGTCTTTGGGACTTCAGGCAGGAAAGGAGTTGTCGTGTCGCCTGGTGCTGCTTTGACTCCTTATCTGAAATAATACCAATTAATCATGGTGTGTTTGTAAATTCAAAATATTAATAATAAATGTTTTCTTATGTTTCCGTCATTGCTACATATTTAAATAAAATTATTTTAATACGGTTTTTATCGCGTTTATTACATTATTTATACACCTAACGTTTCGAGCACTTTACAGTGTTCGTGGTCGCAGGTAGACTTAGTTGACATTTGTCTAGTATTCTATAAGAACTGCAAAATCTATTTTTATTATTTTATAAGAAATGTAATAAACGCGATAAAAACCGTATTAAAATAATTTTATTTAAATATTAATAATTTTCATAATTTTCGCCTGGCAAAGAGACGATCTGCTTCCGAAAGTCTTAGTCATCTATCGGATTGAATCTTTGACTATAAACTCTCTAAATGTGGTTTTAGGAGTATGTACCTACTAAAAAAAGACATCATATATTACTGTGTAGAGATACCTCATACAAAAATGCAAAAGGTAAAATCAATGAACGAAAGACTTTAGTAAATGGTGTCTTGATTAGTTTAAATTTTATTACCCTGCAGACATAGGCAATATAATTAAGTTACCCTTCAGTAGTTAGCTCCGTCAACAGTTGTCATTTTGCGTGTTGCCAAAAATGTTAGAAATTTAGTTTGGAAAGTCCCTCTACGATTTCGTTTAACGGAAAAATATACTTAAATTACTAACCTTTAGAATACAGAGCTAGTCTGCTCGCCAGAACAAACGACAGGTCGTTGCATATAGATTTGGTCTCAGCTGCCGTCGTGCACAATACCCAGAGAGAGTACAGGGCTTTTAGCTCACGCCATATTAGCACTACGGCGAGCCGAGGCATCTACGGTCATAAAATACCTATGTTAATATGTTAAAGAGGAAATATTTATGAATATACAGCTAGTTTTCTCCAGAAAAAAACGACAAGTCGTTATACATATATTTGGTTTCCACTGCCGTCGCGCACAACACCCATAGATAGTATTGGGCTTTTAGCTCGCACCATATTAGCACTACTGCAAGCCGGGGCATCTACAGTCATAAAATATCTTTATAAGTATGTAAACGGTGAAAAATATAAAACAAGCGCTCTTCAAAATAAACGATAGGTCGTTGCATATAGATTTGGACTCAACTGCCGTCGCGCACAACACCCAGAGAGAGTACAGGACTTTTAGCTCGCGCCATATTAGTAGTACGACGAGCCGAGGCATCTATGGTCATAAAATATCTGTTTTTATAGAGTAAAAAAAATGTGTAAAATGTACGTATTACGTCACGTCTGCTTGTTTTCAATGTCCCAATATGTATTTACTTGTACAGTTCCCTGCTTAGGTCTCAGAGGATGCAGTATCACAATGACAGATAAACCTGGGTCGGGAATACTATCAATTAAAACGATGATATTATTTGCCGAGTGCATTTATTACAAAAAAATTAAAAAAATGCTCTGATACAGTTTGTCACAAAAATGTAGGTCGCGCTGTACGAGTATATGTAAAAATTGAATGTTCGGCTTTGCTTGAATATTTTCTCCATTTACAGTCATAAAAAGAAAATATTTTAAAATTATATAGTTTAATTGATTTGATTTGAGTTGTACTAAGAAACACAATTTATGTTATCAATCTTGGAAACCTTGTTTTATAAGTAATGTTGATTAATGATGAATGATCAAAGTTTAATAGGAAATGTATTAATTCTAACCAAAAAGGCATAATAACTTACGATTTCAGGATCAGCCAAGATAAAAACTACAGAGTAAACAACTGTCGTTAATAATGTTGAAGCTAACATTAGTAATATCTGAAAAGAAATAAACAAAAATTATATAACATTATGACTTAATTTATGATGAAAGAACGGTAAGCTGGATATAGTAGTCGAGGTGTTTATAGGCGCAAAGAAAATCCGAGTACCTATCCAATTACTATAATAGCCAGCTGACTGAGTACAAGCATCATACGATGTTTCAATGAATCTGCGATTACCACGAAATAAATTGAGTAATTGAATTTAATGTAAATAAAAAAGGATTAGTCCGTAAAATACAACAATAAAATCTAAGTTCTAATGTCATAAGGACCGGATTAATAGCAATTTTATTCAATAAATAATTATTGCTGAAAATGGAAAGTGTAGAGACAAACACTCACCCTTGCAGTAAACTCTTCACTCAAATTCAAAGCCGTGATCAAAACATGTCTATAAACCTTCCAGCCAAAAAGTATAGGCAACTTATCAACAACAGCCAACCTCAGATTTATTCCCTCAAACAAAATACTATAAAAAGCCATTTCTGCATCATGAGCCGCTGTTGCTATACACAATGTTAAAACGACACTTGCTTTAGACACGATTAACATTGCTCCTGCAACATCTAATAATGATGACACCACGCCTATCAAAACAGTCCTGGATACTGAAGATTTAACACTTTTCAAGTATTCGTCATCAACACCACATTTTTCGTCGAGCCTTGTTAAAGAGTTTAAAGAATTCCGTTCTTTTGCTGCCAAAGATAAATAGAAGACTTCAAAACCGATCACAATTTGGAAACATAGCATGCTGATGCTCATTTGTGAAGTGTAAAAATAGAAGTCATAAGCTGTGGTCCCAATAACTGATAATAATATAAGACAAAAGATTAATTTACAAAAGAACTGTCCCTTCGTACAATTAATTAGATAAGATCGATTAATACAGAAGAAACTTTCTAAAATGATTAACTTCTTCAAACTGGTGATTGTATTTTTGTGGTGATACATTTTAAGGATATCTTTAGAATACATTTCAGTTTTTATTTCTGCAAACTTAAAACTAAAATAGTCACGGACAAAGCCACTGTCAACAGATAGTAATTTAATGATAAATATTTAAAATTATTTTAACTTAAAACACGTTTGATATCGTCTAAGTTTTCTGCGATGTGTAGTGTTGTGCTTTGTTTATTGATTCTATGATTAAAGTAATTTAACATCATTACCGGTCCCCGAGGGCTAGAAATTTAATTTACGAAGTGAACAAAATTATATTTAATGTCGCGTTGTAGTAAAATTGTTGTTTTGAGCGTAATCAGTTTATCGAGTAAAAGGACCGTTAAGTTCCTATTTTAAGTCTCCAAATATCCAAAATGGTTAAGGCGCTCTTATAGTGACACTAGCGCCACCCAGCAATTAATTCGTTTAATCCTTAATTATATCAAATTTAAAAAATCTAACAATTACATAACTAGTAAATGACTTGTAGTATTTTTGTATTCATTATCACTAATATTCTTTTGATAAAATAAAAGAAAAACAGGTTAACGCTAAAAGTGGCCACTTTTGGCGTTAACCGATTTTTATGATTTAGGATTGTTTATGATTTAAGGAATTTAATCGCTGGGTGGCGCTAGTGTTACTATACGACACTAGCGCCACCCAGCAATTAATGCTTACAATCCTAAATTATATCAAATTTTAAAATATAACATGTACATGACTAGTAAATAA
Organism: Rhodophaea formosa; assembly: GCA_963082605.1. NCBI lineage: Eukaryota > Metazoa > Arthropoda > Insecta > Lepidoptera > Pyralidae > Rhodophaea > Rhodophaea formosa. The sequence goes on from OY720221.1 coordinate 939,278, forward strand.
CTTGCAGTAGTTTGGTATTCGATTTTACTAATATTCGTTTAATAAATTAAGAGAAAAATCGGTTACTTACTACTAGTTATTTACTAGTCATGAACATGTTAGATTTTAAAATTCGACATAATTTAAGATTAAAAGAATAAATTGCTGGGTGGCGCAAGTGTCACTATAAGAGCGCTTTTAAGAAAAAATTAAACCCGTCTTTTTTAAATTTTTTTCGAACACTTAAGATAAAAACTACAACCTTTTGTATTTTCTTGCACTTAAACTTTTTAACCGATCATCATAAAGTTTTGTATACCTATCTACATGTTGTCAAGTGTACATTGGAAAGGATTTCTATAGGTGAAAGAATTTATAGTCAGTCTATTTATTTTGGAGCCTATTTAATGCAAACAACCAAAACTTTTTTCTTTATAAGTATTAGTATAGATGACAAGTTACGAGAAGTTACGGTGTCGCTGTAATTTCATATAAAATTAGCGGCACTTACTGCTGTCCACAGAACAATAAGAGACTCTTATATATAAAAAGGAACAATAGTTTTTATTCTGCTACGGAACCCTAAAAACAACTAAACCGACTTCAATAATTCTTGCACTTAGTAAGCTACACACAATATTTCTAGAAAGGTACTGGATATGAAAGTGTAAAAGATGGATGGAATGTGTGAATGAGGATATGGAGAAAAAGAAGGTGACGAAAGAGAAGATTCAAGATAGAGCAAAATGGAATAAGCTTACATGCTGTCCCGACCCCACATAAAGTGAGATAAGGTAAGGAAGCAGAAGAACCGATTATCAGGCAACCGCTCCGAAATCTATTGATGGCAAGCAGTTCGCCCCGGCTTCGCCCATGGTACATATAAATTTTTCTTTCCATAAGAACATCCTCGTACTTAAAGGAAACAAAAAAATTGCGAAATCGGTTCAGCTTTTTTATGTTACAGATATTTAGTCTTTGTCATATGAGCGTGTTTTCTGTTGCATTTTCACCTAAAGGTAGACTTTGGAAGCGAGTGTCTATAGCGTCAGTAACGCAGCGGCGCCGCGTCAGTGTCGCTATGCTCGAATGATGTTCACTAACATTTCATACATTTGTATTGAACAACGATCTGTCGCTCTGTTGCCGCGTCACAGACGCGGCGCCACTGACGTTATAGACGCTCGCTTCCAAAGTCTACTTTTAGATGGTTCGAGACCCAGGGTTCGATGGCCCGAGAACGTACCGGGGGTTCGGATTGAGTGCGTGATAAAAACTGAAAATTACGCGGAAGAAAATACGGTCAACGGCTTGTAAAGTTGACATTTTATAAAAATCTCTGCTGACAAGATTGTTTTTTTGAATATTTTATATTTTTGCCCTCAGGTGGTAGCGCAGTCTTTTCCAGCTCTGTGAACTCGCGAAGTGCATATTTGCATCATAAAGCTGTTTATAGCAACGATGTTTATACGACTGTTGCTCGCTGGTCTTAATCCATCTTCACGTGAAAAATAGATATTGCTCCGTTTCATATTTCAAGAAAAAATATATTTTCTGTCTAGTAGTTTTACACTGAACATAATATTATATTAGACGGTTTAAGTAAAATCTATAAAATTTATTCGGATGCTCAATTAACATCGAAAAATAATGAATTAACAACCCTCGTTTATTCTGTAAATGTTTCGTTATATAAGATCGAAATAAATCAAGTTGAATTTAGATAGACGTATCTGCAGTATGATATTATTGTAAGTCAGGCAGACACTTTATTCATCGCAAGATATTTCAATTTAAATTGGTGCAAGTTCTTCTTCTGTTTTATAAAATGACTTCCACCGAGATTTCAGTGATTCTGCCAATGTCCAGTAAATTGAGATACTAAGTATCGGTGTTGTACGGTATAATTGTAACAAGTAGATAGCATCAAAGATGGCGTATGTTCTTTGATGCCTTGTGGTCGGGAGCTTATGGTGACAAGTCTATACGAGTTCATATAATATTCCAACATAACTATTTCACAAATTGTTCCATGAGCACGAGCATTTATAACACCAAACTACACAATGTCATATTATAAAGTCCACCAAAATCAATTTGCAAAATCGTCCAAGGCAGACCCCAACTGCACCCCTTGACTTCCCACCACAAAAACCCTTGGTGCAAGTTAAATTTCAAAACATATTGCTGACGTCAATTTTAACAATTTACTCACAGCTAAGTTTAATATCGCTTCCAAAGCGGAGTGCAGAAGTAGCGGCTACACATTGACGGCGCATTTTCTACAATAGACGTCAACATATACAATCTATTACATACTTACTTAAAACTTAATATAAGGACTTGAGATTATATTGTCATAAAATAATTGTTTCAAGAAATAAATTTCACAATAAGGGTTGCCAAAATGGCTTCAGAGACTTTGTCATAAAAGTGGTCCCCGGCAGAGTAGAATAGGACCACACCAAGTCTTCCCGTGGATGTATCAGAAGGCGAGTTAAGAAACACAAGATAAACAAAGCTTACAAACATCAAGGATACCAATGGGCCAATCATATATGGCTGGCAGCACAGAGGAGGAGGAGGAGTATCGTGTTTGATGATGATTCCATTAGGAGCAAACGGGAATCAAAAACGGCAAAAACGGCATTTTTTTCTTCCTAAACTAATCCTAACTAATATTATTAATGCGAAAGTGAGTTTGTTTGTTTGTTACGCTTCAACGCTCTACCTACTGAACCGATCATCATCAAATTTTGCACATACATAGTTTAGGGTACTGAGAAGGACAAAGGCTATCACGTGTGCAAAGCCGCGGGTAACAGCTAGTAATAAATAAATCTCTGCTGACAAGAGTTTGTTTGAATATTTTATACTTTCGCCCTTGGGTGGTTTTACAAGCGCGCAGTCTTTTTCAGCTCTGCGAACTTGCGGAGTGCAGATTTGCATCACAAAGTCGATGTTTATACAACTGTTGTGAGCTGGATTTAATCCATCTCTACGAAGTTAAAAAATGGTTTAAAATAGATACAGCTTTGTTTAATTTTTAAGAAAGGAATAAAAGACTATTTCAGTCAAGTAGTTTCGAACTGATCATAACATTATATTTAGGTTTCTTAGAAGCAAGTGAAATTGACATAGCCAACAGTTTTTCAAGATCAAATTAAATGAAATTAATTTATTTGTTTTTTTTTCTTTGTACTTTATTACAACTTAAAAAAATATAAAGCAGTTAGACGTCTCTACAGTAGAACGTAATTGATCTAGTTACTGAGAGCAAACAGGAATCAAAGACGGGAAATTTAATAAGCCTTTTATTATTGCATAGCTTAATAGTAAATAAATCTCAACTGACAAAGAGTTTGTTTGAATCCCAACTAATATCATAAATGCGAAAGTGAGTTTATTGTTTATTTGTTACGCTTTCACGCCGTATCTACTGAACCGATCACCATGAAATTTTGCATACACATAGGTTAGGGCATTGAGAAAGACAAAGGCTATATCACGCGGGCAGAGCCGGGGGTAACAGCTAGTATTTTATACTTTAGCCCTTGGGTGGTTTTACAAGCGCGCAGTCTTTTTCAGCTCTGCGAACTTGCGGAGTGCAGATTTGCATCACAAAGTCGATGTTTATACAACTGTTGCGAGCTGGGTTTTACCTGCGAAGTAAGATGAAAATCTTTTTACCCGTCTTTAAGTTTTACAGTGTTATGAAGGAGCCCGATGGTCCAGTGGGTGTGAGCTCTATGAGCGCTTACGTATGTTAAGCAACCCCTGGTGCAGTCCCTACTTGGATGGGTGACCGCAAGTGGCATAAAAATATCTCGAGCTCCTCCGTGCTTCGGAAGGCACGGCCGTTGGTCCCGGCTGTCATCGTTGATGGCAGTCGTTAAGCTATGTCAGATGCCTTAAGGCAGCTTGAAAAATCTGACACCAGTGTTGGCCACTTACACATACGAAAAAAAAACAAAAAGCAAACAGTGTTATGAATATGTATATGTTTTTATTTACTAAAACAAACAGGAAATCCATCATTTTGAAAGAATTAATACTACCAGGATCGATGGATGTGGTATAAATGATGATAGTCACTTGGAATGTTAGCGGTGAGCGTTACTTACCACAATTTATATTATTAAAAGTCGTGGCAATCGCCACACAAAAATTCCTATATCAAGTTAACGGACTAATTTTTATGAAAAATATCTAAAAACTATTGCTTGGAAATCTGATTTCAAATAATACAATCTGTGTCCAAGACTATTCCCATTTTGAAAAGCTACGGTCCCAAAAACAGACACACAACATTACACTCCTCTTTTTGCTTCAGTGATTAAAAACTAACTGAAAATATATTGATGAAATTACAATGTTATTGCTGATACGTCAAAATAGTCGAATTTTCAACAAATCTCATTATCAAATAGACTATTCAACAAATCTCATTATCAAATAATAAAACACGTTACATAGCCTATGACACTCTTGCGAAGAAAACGAATATAATTATACCTCATAATTCAAAATCGATCAAGCCATTTACGCTACTGGAGGCAACAAAGGATCAGACATACTTATAAAAATACATACATAGATGCATACATATATGTTAGTTGTACACGTACGCGCGAAAAACATTACCCTCTTTCAGGGTGGGTCAGTCAGGTAAAAATAATTTAAAAAGAGATTTTGTGTATTATATGCACATGACAGAGCATAAGTATTTGCACCCGTCACGTGGTATTTGCACAGTCTTTCCAGTTGCGAAGAGCAGATTTGCATGAAAACATCATATGTTTATCTCTGTTGCTTAACCTGACTAATAAAGGAGTATTTATCTGTATAAAATTATACAATATATTTGGAATTAAGCATATTTATAGTAAACTAATAATTTAAATTCACGTTTTCAACATCAATACTGACAATTTCGGTCCTTTGAAAAAGCCTTCAGTTGTTGCTCGATAATCAAGCGATTTTTGATATTTTTCACTACTTAATATTCCACTAATATGCTTAACGCCTTTTGGCGAAATGCTTGCGTAACTTGTTAAGGGTAATAGGTATAAATGTTTGCATGCAGTATAAAAGAGAAAAACATCAGCGACACTATAAAACCTGAAGTCAGTATAAGTTGGCTAATTGTCGCGAAAACATACATTAGCCACTCTGAGCCGGCTGAAACTGGTTTTAGTTGCGACTTTCAGCTTTATTTCCAGCGATTTTATTCTGGCGTTACGCTGAAGTTTCGTTGGTATGTTTTCATTTATGACTTGAGCGGTTCATTCATGTAAATGAATCATGTTAAATAGCGATGCAGCCAAACCCATCACTATTTTATACGCAAAATAAATATATTTCTTGCTTCATTTTCATTTTAATCCCGTTTCTGCCTATACGCTCACAAACAAGCTTAACGTGACCTTTGCGTCTTTAACCTTGGGATTTGTCTAGTCCGTTAGGGGTAAAGGCGAGATTCTTATTCTTATCTAGTCGAAATGCCAGTACAGCGCCTGTTAGATATTACTACGAGTATTTTGCACACGTATATGACTGTACGCCTCGTGCTATGGTTGCACTATAGCGCGGCCGTGTATGTATATGCAGATGCATTAAATGATAAGTAGTAGACGCTTTATGAGAGAGCTGGAATATATGCGCAAGTATAAATGTCTCTCGATATCGACATCGTTCCATAGGTCTAATTTGATGATATATACTAGCTACTTTACTTCTCCTGTAGCAGATAACAGTATGCAGATGTAAACACTGTGTAGTTTTGACATATTGTGCACTGTATGTTTAATAGCATTAACTAGGTGCACTAGCAAACTGCAAGAGGAAATAATGAATATTCAATTTAGCTAAGCTTTGAATAAAAGCTAGTAAAATCATACTGCACCAACAAAACAGTGAAACTTCAGCGTAACGCTAGAACGATGCCGCTGTAAATAAAGCTAAACGTTGCCGCTAAAAACCGGTTTCAGCTAACTCACACGGGCTAATGTATGTTTTACGCGACAATTAGCCAACTTCTCCAGACTACAGTGTTTCCTTGTTTTTATTACTGGTCCACTTTTTTAAGCAGAATATTTACTAATAGATTATTTCTTTATATAAAAAGCTTTCAACTTGTTAAATTTAATAAAAGTTCTTACCCCTTATTTTATATTCGTTTCTAACTGATTGCTTTCTAAGCTATGTTTTGTTTTCACGGTGTTCACCGTGTCTCAGCCGGTTCCGGTTGCATCCTTATTCCTTACTAGAATTTTTTTTAACATTAAACTAATAACTTTAAATATAAGATATGGCTTGTGTTTGACGAAAAAAAAAACAAAAAACACTAAAAATAAAATTGTGTATTATTATTTGACTTTTACGGAAATCAAACCAGCTACCGTTTTCCGATCCCTTGCTCATCATCATCATCATCACCCTATTGCAGTCCACTGCTGGACATAAGCCTTGCTCAGGTTCTCTAATATACAGTACATATTTACACGTCTTTTCCCCTTAAGAGGTAGATATGACCATAGGACTAAATATCACATTAAACGTGTTGGTTTCTATACATAGCCAAATTTAAACACTTTCAAATTTAATTATATTAGAAGCATTTTAGTAGTACTTTTGAGAATTCAGCGTTTGAAGTCTAAATCTGGGTCTATTTATACTTTTATAGCTCTTTCTAACCAATTATCATTTTGTACCAGAACAACGGGATTTAGTACAAGAGCAGACTTTGAAAACAAAATCTTTATTTATCGAAAAAAAATATAGAAATAACACTCCTCATGCTGGCCAGACGGATTTAAGAAGTATCTTTGAAATTTATAAGCTTTTCTCTGCCGGGAACCACACAACCTGTAAATAATCTCATTTGGTGAAATTGACGTTTACCAAATATCATTTGGAGAACGTCAATTTTCATTACAATTCATTTATGATGTTATATTATTTATGACGTCAATAATTTTGCTAAGTTTAAAGCTGCTTCCAAAGTGGAGTGCAGAAGAACCGGCAACAAACTGCACAGCGCATTTTCTCCAAATGACGTCAACTTACAATCTACGAAAAATCTACTTAGAACTAATATGTGTACTTGAGCTCACAATGTCATGTACTCAATACAAATAATAATACAAACTTGAAATACTGATTTCAAATAATTATTTTCAATTAAATCACAGACTAGAGCTATCTGTGAAAATGAAGTATTTGTACAAGTACGTATTTGCTCGCGTCTGGAATCAAACCCAGAGCTTCTCGTGTAGCACTACACAGACTAGTGTATTCACCACCTGTGCTACAGAAGTCAGCTCTATCCATTATTAAACCTCGTTGTGACAGAGACAGTTCTATACATTAGCGACGCCAGTTAATTTATTTCTAGACTGTAATTGATGCTAGCTAATCCTATTGTGTTAAGGAATTTGGTAATTAGGTAAATAGGTTTCTACGAATCTAGAAGATTTAATTATAAGTAGTATTAAAAATATTTGAGCAAACGAAAAGACGTTAGACGCCTGTTAGCCAAGCTTATTCAAAATGCTGATAGATTAAAAAGCAAACTATTTTGTTAGAGGTATGTGTTGTATGGGACCTACCATAAAAAAAAAAATTCAAGATTTTTTCAATCACTGTTTTTGCCATGATTAATAAACATCCATACCAAATTACAGCTTTCTAGTACCTAAGTCTCTGAATAAAACCGCGGACGGACAGACAGACGGACAGACAGACGGACAGACAGACAGACAGACATGGCGAAACTATAAGGGTTCCTAGTTTACTACGGAAACCTGAAAACGGGACCCTATTCACGAGACTTCAATGTCCGTCTGTTTGTCTGTCAACAGGCTGTATCTCATAAACCGTAATGGCTTGACATTTGAAATTTTTATAGATGATGTTTTTATATTGCTGCTAAAACAAATATTAAAAACAGAATACAATAAATATTTAAAGGCTCATAAACAAAAACCATGATTTTTTGCGGTTTTGCTCAATTTCGTATAGTTAGATAATGGTACGGAACCCTCGTGCACGAGTCTGACCTGCACTTGGCCGATTGTAATTTATTTTATTTGTTAATATACGAGCACATAGTAAGGGTATTTTTCTCAAATATATTTCGAGGAAAAGTGAAAAAGTAGAGAATAGGGAATAAAGGAATAATTTGACTCAGAACGTAACATGATATCCTCATCCCTAGGATATTACCCCATAAGCATACCATATATCATATTAATATAGACCCGAGATCCGTGGCCAAAACATGCATACAATATTTCCCCATGGAAAACAAAAACCAATCTAGCAAGACCTGCCCCGCCCCGCTGAAATGTTTAACATGAATATATTAAAGGGATAACTTAAAGGTTGCGTGTAGGTCGAGGATCGCTGGTTTTTCTGCTCATAGTAAGTTCCGTTGATAGATATGAGGTTTTTTGTGGCGGCTGTTTCTGACGTTGACTGGTAATGAATTGTATATGGGTCAACTTTCGCTAGCTGTATATGCTGATAAATTGTAAAAGAGGGAATATAGTGTTTAATTTTTATACCTACACAAAGAGTATTTTTTTTTGGACAAATCACACAGATTGAGCTAGCCCCAAAGTAAGTTCGAGACTTGTGTTATGGGATATTAACTCAACGATACTATATTTTATAATAGATCATCCAAGACCCAGGTCAATCTGAAAAAGATAATTTTCCATCTTGACCTGTCCGGGGATCGAACCCGGGACCTCCGTGTCGCAGGCAGGCCTGTTGACCGCTGCGCCACGGAGCTCGACAAGGTAAGTTCGAGACTTGTGTTATGGGATATTTTTTTTTTTATAAATAAATAAATATATACGGACAAATCACACAGATTGAGCTAGCCCCAAAGTAAGTTCGAGACTTGTGTTATGGGATTCTAACTCAACGATACTATATTTTATAATAGATTACTTATATAGATAAACATCCAAGACCCAGGTCAATCTGAAAAAGATCATTTTCCATCTTGACCTGTCTGGGGATCGAACCCGGGACCTCCGTGTCGCAGGCAGGCCTGTTGACCGCTGCGCCACGGAGCTCGACAAGGAAAGTTCGAGACTTGTGTTATTTTTTTTTTTATAAATAAATAAATATATACGGTCAAATCACACAGATTGAGCTAGCCCCAAAGTAAGTTCGAGACTTGTGTTATGGGATACTAACTCAACGATACTATATTTTATAACAAATACATATATAGATAAACATCCAGGACCCAGGTCAATCTGAAAAAGATCGTTTTCCATCATGACCTGACCGGGGATCGAACCCGGGACCCCCGTGTCGCAGGCTGGCGTGGTAACCGCTGCGCCACGGAGCTCGTCAAGAGGGAATGAAGTGTATAATTTTAATACATAATATAGTAAGACTTTCTTTTAACCAACAAAATATTTTGAGAATCATATCATTAAAGCTTACGTGATACCTATATGTAATTGACTACTTGTTTGGCTGACTCCGTCCTCCTAAACATACGCGAGTGAAACCGTTAAAAATAAGACAAAAATATAAAATGGTTTACATTTTTATGCATATTGTGCCGTGTGGTTCCCGGCAGAGTAGAATAGGACTACTCCAAGTCTTCTTGTAGATGTTGTAGAAGGCGACATAAAAAACTCAAGCTTATAAACATTAAAGAGACCTCTCTAACCTGTCTGACCAGCGTGGAGAGTGTAGGCGAAATCTTCTGACTACTCTGGCTAATATATGGCTCTGATAGTACAGAGAGGGTCGTGCTGCGGCAGTGGAGACTAAGTAAGACCTAATGATGATGATGATAGTATTGTATTTTATATTGACTTGCCTGTAAATTTTTAATTTTGACTTGTTGCAATGCTTGTTTTATTTTTTCTTATACTATTAGTGGTAATATTAATGACTGCCAGGTAACATCTCAGAGAGAGCCTAGTTTTTCTAAGTAAAGGTAATGAAAATCTATACAGATGCGCCGAGTGACACTTTTGCCGAGTAACGAGTACCGAGTTTTACTCGGTCCAGTTTTTTTTCAACCGAGTACTCGGTTAAAAAAAAAAGGGGCCGGTCGGTGAGTAACTCGATTCAATGAAACTCAAAATTCACGCGCGTACCTATTTATACAAGTACACGCAGAAAACTATGAACTGATAAGGAATATGCTATTTTTAGAATCAGTAAAAAGAAGTGACATTTCAGAGAGTGCTAGCAGCAGTGAAGAAAACGAAACTGAACGATTACCACAGTCACAAGATCCATCTTTCTATGGAATTGCTTTGAAGAATCAGTTCCAGCCAGCCACTAGAGCGCGATAATCCTAAAAGCCCTATTGCTTTAGAATTAGATTGCTATTTAAAAGAAAATTTGTTGGCAAAAAACAAGAGTCCTTTCGGGTGGTGGAGAGGGCACCAAACAAGGTATCCAGCGCTGGCACGTTTAGCAAGAGTGTTTCTATGTGCACCTCCAAGTACTGTGTATAGCGAGCGAATATTTTCAGAGGCTGTAAACGTCGCTACGAAGAAAAGAGGAATAGGCTGTTACCAGAACGTGAAGAGAGTCTTGTGTTTCTGCATCACAATTTACCTTTATTAACTTTTTAATATTGATTATTTTTTGCATAATTTTGATTTTAGTTAAGTTCGTCAAAGATTTCCTAATTAGTAATAATATTTTTTTAATGAACTCTTTGTTTTTTATTACATCTACCTAAATACCTATATTGTTTTTCATAATATAAAAAAACCGGCCAAGTGCGTGTCGGGCCACGCGCAGTGTAGGGTTCCGTAGTTGCGAATGACAACTTTAAGTTCACACTGTTCACACTCACACCTCACAGTTTACCGACCAAAAACATCAAATAATCAAAATTGTATGAAATTTTACATTTTCGAGTACATTTTATAAGTTGGTTACCTATAACTTTTGAGTTTGTACTTAGTACTCAGCTCTGATAGTTTTCCTTTCAACTTCAGTATATATACTACTGCTGTAATTTTTTTCACGTATCCATATATTACCGTTTATCAGATAGAGGGGGGGGACACGTACGTCTAACAAAAAATTGCACTTTAAAACTATGGATTTTTGAGTCTGAAATAAAATATATTATTATTATATTATTATAAAACCAAATATTTCGGAAACGGATCCCTAAATCGAAAAGTGGTGTTCTCAACCTCACAATATTTTTTAAAGACCTATTTAACGATACCCCACACGATGGGTAAATAGAGAAAAAAAAAATTACTCCCCCACTTTACTTGTATGGGAGCTACCCTAAAAAAAATTTTTTTTCAAGGTTTTTTCTACCACTTTTTTGCCATGATTAATGTACATATCCATACCAAATTTCAGCTTTCTAATACTTATAGTCTCTGCGTAAAACCGCGGACGGACAGACAGACAGACAGACAGACATGGCGAAACTATAAGGGTTCCTTGTTTACTACGGAACCCTAAAAAACTATACTCGGGATTTAAACCGAGTTATTCGGCCGAGTACAAGTATCAAAAACCCCGCCGAGTACGCCGAGTAGCGAGTATAAACCGAGTACTCGGCCCATCTCTAAAATCTATAGATAACTTTGAACACTGTCAATAGCCATCTTTATACAGAAGGGGTCAAAATCGGCCTCATCAGAGAAACTCAATCGTCATGATAGCAGGACACGTGTCGAGATTATGACGTCATCACAAGCGCTCACTCGAGCGGCGAGCGCCGATAGCGGAGATGTCACATACGGTGATATAGAACTTTTTTTCGTACCTATACGTTTTTATCATTGATTCCGTAGAAAAAAATGATCATTTTAAGGGGTGAGTCACCCCTTAAAGGGTATGTCGAAGGTCAATTTACATGATGTATATTTTTTTTTCACACAAATTAAGCCAGCCTCACAGTAAGTTGTGAACTTGTGTCGCTGGATACTAACTCAACGATACTATATTTCATAATATATACTTATATAGATAAACATCCAAGACCCAGGTCAATATGAAAAAGATCTTTTTCTTACTTCACCTGACCGGGGATCGAACCCGGGACCCCCGTGTCGCAGGCTAGCGTGTTGACCGCTGCGCCACGGAGCTCGACAGTATATAACTTTTAACAATGTCAATAGCCTTTTATACAAGAACTTTTAAAGAAGAGATACGTTTTATAGAAGTCTTTTAAACAAAAGGTGTCGACGTCGGCCTCACCAGAGCAAACTGCTTCATAGAACTCAATCGTCAATAGCAGGACACTTGTCGAGATTATGACGTTATCACAAGCGCAAGCGAAGATGTCACATACGGTGATACACAACTTTTTTTGTTCAATCCGAGTCAAATTAAGTGGCGGTTCGGACATTAGCTGCCAGCTCCGCAGTTAGCGCCCCGCCTCCCCGCATTGTGTACTGCGCATGGACTCGCGCGATGTTCCAAGCCGCCATGACTAAACCGCCTAAACTTGGCCTAAACTTAGCCATAAGTAATTATTGACGTCAACAATTTTTTTGTTGTAAAAATTGTAAACACAAATATGACAATTAATAAGTGTTCAAAGAAACCTATATTAAATAAACGATTGAATCTTGAATCATGAAGTTTATTTCAGACTGTACCACCTCCACTACCACCATCCTATACAGCGTGTAAATTGACCCTTGATATTAAGGGGTGAATCAGACCGTCAATATGAACAACTTTTCCCATGGGAACAATGCTGGGAATTCGAAAAAAAATTACTTACCCATACAAATTGCCCAGGGAAGCCGAAAGATTTGTATGAAAATGTCAAGAAAAAAAATTGGGTTCCGAGCATCGATCGCATACGAATAGTTGATTTTAATTTTCACAAGTATTTATCCGCGGTTTCGGTGACACCCAAGGATTGATTATTATCTCCGTTGCGCAGTGGCCTGCGACACGGATGGTTTCGGGTTCGATCCCCAGTCAGGTCAGGATGAAAAATGACCATTTCAGATTGACCTTAGTCTTTGATGTTCATCTATATTGTATTTGTAATAAAATATAGTATCTTTGAGTTAATATCCCATAACAAAAGTCCCGAACTTATTTTGGAGCCAGCGCAATCTGTGTGATTTGTCCGTATACCTATATTTATTTATTTATTGTCCATAAGCAATTTTAACTAAACATAGAATATTGCATTTCAGGCAACTTGATCAGAAATGATTTCATTTTTTGAAATATTATTTTGTGTTATTCTTCACATCTGTATGTTCGCATGCCCTTCACATGACGAGTGCGTTATAACTCAATAAGTTAACGACATTTGTCACCCCCCATTGTAGGTGTAAGGTTCTTATTGACGCATTCAGGCGACTCAAATTTATTTTCGTACTTTTGTAGATAAGAAAACTAGCGGCGAAATGAAGGTATTTGATATCGGCCAAGCCAGCTTTTATATTTTATCAAAGTACTTACGACACGAGCCGTTTGGTTTCCTGGAAGTGTAGAATGGGACCACTCCAGATCTTCCTGTGGATGTCGTAGAAAGCGACTTAGGAAACAAGCTAAACAAAGCCTATACACATCAAAGAGACCTCTCCAACCCATCTTGCAAGCGTGGAGAGTGTAGGCCAAATTCTCCGACTGTTCTGGAAAATATAGGTATGGCTCTGGTAGTACAGAGAGACAGCCATGCTCCTGCAGTGGAGACTAAAAAGTGATGATGATGACGATACGAGCTCCGTGGCGCAGTGGTTAACGCGCCAGCCTGCGACACTAGGGGTCCCAGGTTAGATCCCCAGCCAGGTCATGATGAAAAATGATCTTTTTCAGATTGACCTGGGTTTTGGATGTTTATCTATAAGTACATGTATTTGTTATAAAATATACTATCGTTGAATTAGTATCCCATAACACAAGTCTTACCTATTATATATACTTTTAATACCACTGCTGGAATAATTCTCTTTTACAACAAGCGGGTGAAATCGCGGGCAACAGCTTTTCATGTAAATTGTCGGGCCTGTCGAACACTATTGCATGAAAAATGCTGTTGGTTAAATGGTTCAAGGGATAACGGTATTTGCCGTACTTTTAATGAATAAAGCACTAAATATTAAAAATCTTTTTCACGAAAAAGAATTTAAAGTATAACAAACGCAATGACCCAAAACAATTTCAATTTAATCCAGCGGCCAACCCCAAATTTTTCAACCCTTTTAAACGCCGCAGTTAATTTTCGCAATCTAGAGGGCTCAATCCCCGTCTAATTGCAAAGAAATGGCTCCACTACATTCAACACCCCGCAATTTTGCCGACGAACCGCCACGAATTTTCAGGTAGGTCAATATATTTTGTCATGCGACTGCAAAAAAAGAATTTGGTTTTACGGTTCATGTATGTATTTCTGTCTCATCTGATGACAGTTTTTTTTTATATATTTCTACCCATGGAGATATAGGTACTACGTATATACTTTTGTATATCTACCTATGTTCTTTGAGAAAAGTTGATCAATATAGGTACGTTCAAGAATATAGCCAAGTTACGGATTTACACGGTCGGTGAAAAATTTATTTCATATATTTGTACCTTCTGAAGCTATAGATTTCGTTCGTGTTATAGGTATGTAGTTGTATTTGAGGTATCAACATGTTTTAATGTTACTTAATAAATAAATTTTTAAGAAATATGTATCAAACAAGACAGAAAATTTTCCTGCCATTTCTAACTATTTATTTTGTTTTAAAGTAAATGCAAATTTCTGCTTCTTATTTGACTACATATTAGGTCACTTTACGGGCCTATTTTGCCCAAAACTACTATACCTACCGCCACATTACAGCATCGGCAAAAACTCGTAACAAAGCTACGCATCGTACGATAGCAAAAATATTAAGTTTTCCAGGACGAAACAACTCCCGGATTTTATTAAGGGTGTTTGTATTTTGTGTTGCTTGTTCATTTGCGTAGAGGTTCCGATGCGGGCAAATAGATGGCGCTTTATAAACAAAGCACTTTCACTGCGGAAAAACTGCCCTTGTGGATATGACATAGAACACTCGTCAATTGAGTTTAAATTAGTAGCTCCCAATAGAAATTCATGCGCTTATTTGTGTTTGTATTACATCCTTACGTAGTACATATAGCTCCATGATTACATCAATCATTTGTCTATGGTATCTATTGCTTACAGAAAATACCTATATGGCAGTCGGTCGTCGGATTCTAGTGAAAGTATCTTTTTCGTAGTTTGCACTTATAATCCTCCTCATCAGAGCATTTTCCCTAGTTATCCTCAGCTGTGGTGCCCGGGATCCGCTCCTACGAGGATTTGATTTGTTATGATTTAGTGAAAATATTTTTGCCGCCTGCTTGCCTAACGCCAACCTGGCATAAGAAGCTCCAGGCCGCAGACCTGTTAAATTACTTGCATCGGGACGAGCCCGTTGCCTTTCATGCTGCAAGCTTGCGTGTTAACCACTGCGCCACGGAGTCCCTAAAAATAACATAGTACTGGGAAGTAATTTTTTTTACTTTATTCTACTTACTCTGAGCGTGTACCAAAGACAGTAATAGTATCTTCTTCGTAGTTTGTGCCAAAGACATTTGGATGTGTCATAGAGGTACTGTTTCGTGTGTGAAGGTTTCTTTCGTAGTATTTAAGAGCATACTATACTACCAGTATGCTTGATAAAAATACTGTTAATACGCCCTTAACGTTATGATCTTCCACGATATTATAGTCTGGGAAAAAAGGAAAAACTTGTGTGTCTAATGTGCCAGTAGCCTCTCCTCCCACGGAGATCGTAAAAACTAATCAAGGGAATGGGCGTGAAAAGTCATATCAGTAGGCGATGCGGGTAGCAACCCATCACTATTTTGATTCCATTCTCCACCTACAAGGCCACCAACAGGCTAAACGTGGCCTTTAGGTTTTACAGACCTGGGCTCTGTCTACCCCGGACAGGAAAAGGACGTGATGTATGTATGTCACTGTGATCGTGATATTGCATAGTGCACTCGACACTCAGTTATATTGCGAGAAATATTACACCTTATTCGTTTCGCTTTAATTAAACTTTCGATAGATGCTCTCCGTCCAAGCGGACGCTGGGGGGTAAGTAGCTAGATTGAGATTTCAACTGAATTAAAAAATAAAAGAGCATTTTTTGCAGCAGTTAGTCTGCCACGGCTGATACTATGGGCGGAGGCGATGGTTACGCAGTGAAATACTGGAATAATGACATCGTTTTCATCCGTCACTGGACGGCGTAGACTGAACTTGGTATAACTAAGAAATGCTTTTTTATAAGCTAGAATATTTTATATTAAATAAGGTATAACTACGTAAATACTGCTATCATTTATTCATAATGTGATACATAGTTATGAATAAACCAATGTAGCCATCTATGTAAAAAGTTTAAAACAAAATTGTACGCAATAGAAGTAGGGACTACATGACCATACAAATAAGAGTTTTAACGTTATACATAATACACATATAGACGGAGCCCACGTCATAAAACCCAAAGGCCACGATTAGCATGTTAGTGGGCGTTAAGATGGAAAGCGGAATCAACAAAGTGATGGTTTGCTAGCCGCATCGCCTATAACGTAATTCCTTAGATTATCACCCTATCCCTTTACGGTCTGCGCGGGAAAAAAGCAGCTGATAAAATAAATAAATAAATAAAATAAATATATATGGACATATCACACAAATTGAGCTAGCCCCACAGTAAGTTGTGAACTTGTGTCGCAGGATACTAACTCAACGATACTATATTTTATAATATATACTTATATAGATAAACATCCAAGACCCAGGTCAATCTGAAAAAGATCGTTTCCCATCATGACCTGACCGGGGATCGAACCCGGGACTCCCGTGTCGCAGGCTGGCGTGGTGACCACTGCGCCACGGAGTGTTTCTCTTTTCTCCCAAACCAGCATGGAAGAGTTAAAAATAAGTTTAAACATAAATATCCCATATCACACTTACATACCTTCCAGCGTCCGCACAGAAGGCAGTCGACATGGAATGAGGCTTTCAATAACTGGACTGATCAATTACAGCTCTCACATATTGGGCCTGCTATGTTACACAATTTTTCTAAACTTTCCGTCACTTCGTCCGCGTAAATTATAACCTACTAGCTTTCTTCTTATTCTGTTTTATAAAATGGCTTCCACTGAGATTTCAGTGATTCTGCCAATGTCCAGTAAATTGAGATACTAAGTATCGGTGTTGTACGGTAAAGTTGTAACAAGTAGCATCAAAGATGGCGTATGTTCTTTGATGCCTCGTGGTCGGGAGGTTATGGTGACAAGTCTATACGAGTTCATATAACAGTCTACTTTAACTATTTCACAAATTGTTCCATAAGTACGAGCATTTATAACACCAAAATGCACCAATTTCATATTATCCACCAAAATCAATTTGCAAAATCGTCCAAGGTAGACCCGAACCGCACCCCTTGACTTCCCACTACAAACTCCTACTGGCTTTTGGCCGTGACTCCGCTTGCGTCAAAGTTGATCCCTCGGGAACAGTATGTTTTTCCGGGATGAGAGGTAGCCTAGTCCTTTTTGTAGAGAACTTGTGGGCAAATATCATGATGAGCGGTTCAGTAGTTACGCCGTGAAAGCGTAATAAGCAAACTTACTTTCGCATATACGAGTATAGGTAATATTAATAGTCCAATCAACGAGGCGTTTGTAACCCGAATAATTCTCCCGCCTATGAAACTTTGTACATGATGAAAGTAGGTAATACACATTATATATATACAATAATCCAACAAATTTTATTACGAGAAGTTAGGTATTTTTATGTATTTTTACCTAAACATGAAAATCGTTTATAGCTCTCTGTGAAAAATTCCTCAGACTGAAATTCTTTCTGTATACGTACCTATGTACTACTTAGAATGTGTATGTATAATAATCCAAAACTTTTTCGATTTCGGTTATACCCTAAATTCAACTTTTAATATTTTGCGCTATAACTTGTGCGGAAAAATTGCTCCGCTGATTTTTGTTTTTTTATATGGCTTTATTTACTTAAATAAATAGCTTTAATAAGTAATCCAAAAGATTTTCCTTAACATTATTAGATAATTCTTATTTTTTCTTAATTACGTCGTGTGAATAATTATTAATTACTCAGGCAAATTTGTTGCGTTTCTTAGGTAGAGGTCACTCTATTGTAGCCGACTTTTCAATAATTTAATTTAAAAATAACTAAATAACAAGTTTTAAACACAAACTAAATCGGTAATTCAAAGTGTTTATAGTAGTGCGGGGAGTGCGGGGCGCTCGCGTCAGAGCAGTGGCCGCCCGGCCGCGCAGGCGCGAACTGTCACATATACTTAAAGTCTCGCTCGAAATTCAAAACGCAACATTTGTTTTTGCGTGTACCTACTGAGCTGTAGAAGGTAATATACCGACTTGTTTAAGGACCGGTTGCATTTAATTTTTCAACACACCGTGTCATAAAGAAGCTTATTAACACAATAGCCAAAATAATGCGGTAAGGTAATGTCAAGTATAAAATCGGCACCATTATCCAGCTAAACACTATTGAGAAAAAAGTCGGGCTCGCTCTTGAAAGGTTCTGTAGTAGCAAGCTTAAATTAGCCAAAATTCATTTTTATATTTTTTGCTAGCAAATATTTTTATTTCATACTGTTTGTTTAAAAAACAAACTCAACTAGGTATATGAACACTGTAATAAGTATTGTCATAAACAATTAGAAAATTGCATTTAAACCTGAACTCGGCGTTTGTTTAATAGAAAACAATGCGTATACACCTACGCCTCGTTTTCGAAATATGAAAGGTATAGGTACTTGCCCCGTTTACGCACTTGCCCCACCTGACTACCACAGGTTACACAGAATGGAGGGCAACGATGCTAAATATGTCGGTTTGCTTGCGCGGGGTGGTTGCATATGGTAATTAAATATGGCACCTGAAAAATGTGTTATCTTGACAACGAAAAAAAAAAAAACAATATGGTAAATGGCTGCAAATAGTAATGAACAAAAACTCAGTTGTGTTATGGTTAATTTATTGTTACAAAAAAATAAATACAAGGTAAATGGCTGAAAATAACGAAACATTAAAATACACTATATATTCGCTAATTAGTAAAGAAACTCAACAAATCTTTGGTTGCATTTCGTAGTTTTAGGCGATATAGTCTAGACTTGTGAATAGGCTAGTTGCCTAAATTTGATTGATTGTTAGACAATATACCTACCTTATTATACGTTACACATGATAAATTTTTTTTTTTAAATATATTGATTTTCAATTTGTATTTTGCATTGAAAAAAATGACATTAAATTTCTCCCGAAAACGCTCAAAACTGTCATGGCGTATTGTGTGACGTCACCCTGTGCGAAACAGAGCTGTTTGGGTATGGCGACTGTAAATTAAATGTTATGTGATTAAACATGAATCCTTCGTGTTACAAGTACTATGGTGCCCCAGTGGGAGAGCACAAGCATTAAAACACCAAACAAATTATTAATATTTGTCCCAAGCAACAAAAAATTCGGAAAATATGGAAAAAACACTTGCAAGGAGGAATGATGCACATTGTTTTTCAACAAATTTAGAATGTATTATTGTGAAGATCATTTTGATGTAAGTATATTTAACAAAATGTAATTCAGCGTTTTAAAGATAATTATAACAACACAGATGAATTTTGCTCGGGCATATTTTACACTTCTCAGTACATAGTTTACCCTCTCGCTTAACTTACACATAGCTGACAACATCATCTCTATAAAAATCTCGTGATGGCCCTGAAATTGAGTTTATTCATTTAAGTACATTAGTCTTTCAACAAGAGTAAGGATAACAAAAAGCCACGTTAGTCAATTTAAGATTGGCTAGTATTATTGTCTATAACATGATTTCTGAGATTTTTATCCGTTCCTAGGATTGACTTTTACAACTGGTACATACATTTTTTAGTTATTGTTTGTTACTAGATAAGCATGAAAGTTTTTAAAAATATAATTTCTATTTTACTATATTTCTAACCTCAAAACATCCTCAAAATAAGTACATGTATCAAAACTGTGGTCGAAACATAATCAATTAAAATAACATATTATTTATCACGACTGAGAAATAAGGATTTTAGCTTATTATAGTTTTATCACATGTATACTTACATCAAAATTTTAACATTGCGGAATTCCGATGAACAAAAGTCGCTGTTCGATGCTAAAATTTTGCCTATTTTAGGCAAGTTATTGCTATTT
The DNA here is from genome assembly GCA_963082605.1 of Rhodophaea formosa. Classification (NCBI taxonomy): domain Eukaryota; kingdom Metazoa; phylum Arthropoda; class Insecta; order Lepidoptera; family Pyralidae; genus Rhodophaea; species Rhodophaea formosa. Next base: position 959,522 of record OY720221.1, read on the forward strand.
CCTTTCATAAAATTTAAATTTCATGGTGTTCTTTTACAGTTTTATACTTTAAATAACTGAATAAATGTGACGACAAAAGATAAAACCATAAAATATTATTTTATGGTTTTATCTTTTAACTTTTAAGCTTGTAACACTCAGTTCTATGAAAATGTCAACAACAACGATTATGTTTTGCACAAAGTGACGTAACGCTTTGTGATTAGTGTTCCCGGTCACATGACCTGATGCCTATATTTTCATAATTTGTTTTGTAAAAATATCAACAGTCGTAAATTATTTTGTTGAATAGATTGATTTTTCCTTATCTACATATCATAATTATTTTTTACATACCTTAATCCAACCCATTTGTTCTCAGTGGATACATGCCTATTCTGCTATGTTAAAAACTATAAAATTACATTAAATTGTTTACAAATAGAATAGACCATGACTAATAAACTACTAAAACAATTTTAGAAATCAGTCAGATAATAGCTGAGACATAAATTATTAAATATCACCTATTTATTCGCGGCATGACCGAAGTCGCAAGTTTTTGTGACTTTATTAATATGTAAAATACAAGTCACTTACGTATGAAATCAGCTACGTGCCATTTTTTGTGAATTGTGATTGCAATCCAGTAGAAACTTTCAATCTATTTGGATTTTTGCCGAATTTAAATAATTTTTTTACTAATTGTCAGGTGATGGTCTATATTTTGTAAATATTTATAATAATTTGTAATTTTTTTTCTATTATATAGTTTTCAACATCACCGGAGTCCCTAAGTTATGTTCAGTGTTTTAAGAATAAGCTGATGTTTAGTGTTACTTTAATGTTTCGTAGTCGTCAGCCATTTACCTTATAATAACAATAATCATCTTTGTACGACCGTTGTTGACCGTTTCATAACACAACCGAAGTTTTGTTTAGTTTTTACTCAATACTCAGCTCTGATAGTTCTAGTATATATACTATTGCTGTAATTTTTTTCACGTATCCATATATAACCGTTTAGCAGATAGAGGGGGGGGGGGGGGGGACACTTACCTCTAACAAAAATTTTCATTTTAAAACCAAATATTTCGGAAACGGATCCCTATATCGAAAAATGGTGTTCTCAACCTCATAATATTTTTCAAAGACTTTTTTAACGATACCACACACGATAGGTAAATAGAGAAAAACAAAATTACTCGCCCATTTTACTTGTAAGGGAACCCCAAAAACAATTTTTTTTTCAAAAATTTTTTCTACCTCTTTTTTGGCATAATTAATATACATACCCATACCAAATCACAGCTTTCTAGTACTTAGTCTCTGATTTAATCCGCCGACGGACAGACAGACAGACAGACATGGCAAAACTATAAGGGTTCCTAGTTTACTACGGAACCCTCAAAACCAGTCAGATATCCTACTAAGTCAAATTATGAAGAGTTTGGCGTTCTAAGTGTGCGTGGATTGTTTATTCTAAGAGTAATGATTAAAACACATAAAGAAGTTATCAGATCAAAATTATGAAAACATGCTTAATACTTGACTGTCCAGGTTACCGCTTCCATCTTTTAATACTAAATTCGCTAGTAAGTTCAGTCCATATCTTCACCCATATGTATATTATAAAGTAAATTTAAAGTGTCCTATTAAAAATTGCACAACTAGAGAATTAAAGAAAAAGATTACAAACTGGCTCAACACTTTAGACTATACTGACATTGAATTAATACTTAAAGGGATCCAATAATTATTACAGGATAACACTAGAAACATGAAATGTTACACATAAACTCACATTACAAGCACAGTATGCTGCTCAATACAAGCGCGCACACACATATACACACACTTAAACATGCACAATACACTATATCACAAACACTCATCAACTGCTCCATTCCATAACCAACTTTCTTTTCTTTTTTTTTTCTACATGAATTTTATTTTTTCTGTTTGTATTAACTTTAAACCTTAATTCTTTTAGCTATTTATCCGAAGAAAGATGACACTGTTCAGATATATCATAAATCAACTAGTTGCCTACAAGACAGGCACAGCCTAGTGTAGGAACTAGAGGTAAACTCCAATGTTCGTCCATTCTGCTCCCACTAGCTAATGTGATTTTTTTATTTTGTGTTTTATTACATTAGTGTATGTGTGGAGATACATAAAATAAAATATAATATTATATTATATACTATTCATAGACACTAACTTTGATTAATAACTAAAATGATGTATCGGAAGCTGCCATAGCTATTTAAACTAGGTGTAAAAAATGAAAGGGGGAAACAGAGTGGTGCAATTCTGTTAGGAAAACGGAATGTGTATAGCAAATACATATTTCAAATTACCGAAAAGAAGCTGTATACCTGGATAATGCCAGGAGATATAGGAAGATACCAAATAAATTTTATATTAATTAAAAGTAATAACCGATATCAACTTACTTCATGCAAAACTCATCCTGGAGCTGATATTTAAAGTAACCTTAATTTGTTAAGCAGTAAACTAAATTTCAGAAATAATTGATCTCAATAAATCCATTTTGTCAATAGATCATTTTCTATTTCATTTTCTCAATAGATCCATTTTGTCAACAATTGAAATATGACAGGACACTTGATACGACACGACGAATTTATAAAAACAATCATGGAAGGCAAAATAGAAGGTGGAAGGGGTAGGGGAAGACCCACACAGTTATTTCAAACAAATCAAAGAAAAAGTTAAATGGTGTCGTACTGAGATGTCAAAAGGCTGGTGGAGGACAGAGAAAAATGGAGAGAGCTCCACCGATTTACCGTTTAGCGAATATATTGTTTGTGTTTTTATTTTTCTTATCCTTTAATAAATTCTATTAAAATACTTGTCATGTTTCTCATATTAAATAATAAATCAAAGTTTAATTTAATTAGGAAAAGTCAGAACTCTTTATTAAATACGTTAGGTATACATAGACCAGTACAAATATAAATTCAACCGTTAAAATTCAAATACAAAAGTTTAAAATCTCTGATTAGGGGCAAGCTCGTGCATAATGCATTTGCCCCAAGCAAAAGTTGCACTTGCTTCTTTCAATTTCAGAACAAACATAAATGAAACATACATGTGTGAAGTATAACATTTGTAAAGTAGTTTAGTCAAGTCATTTATGATATTTGAATTTCTTTAGCGCTTGAATGAACACCTGCCAACTTGACTTACGATCTAATTACACAACAAATAAAATTACGTCTTGTTCTGCACTGTAATAAGTATTCCCCTAAACAAGTAGAAAATTGTATTAAACCTGAACCCGGCGTTTGTTTAATAGAAGAAAATGCGTATAGGTACCTATGAGCCTCGTTTTCGAAATATGAATGGTAGAGGTACTTGCCCCACCTGACCATAGGTATACCTACGGTTATTATACCGTAAGATTTCCACATTATTGCATCAACCAAATGTTTAGCAGTTCGTCGCTAACTTGGACCTAGCGAACATTTATTTGGATATCTCATATACTAATGTACCAATTTTGATGCCCAATGACTGAAAATATATTTAATATACAATAAAGATATCACAAACAAACAAAACGAACGACATATAAAAAAAATTTTAAAATATTCGTTTGTACCTACCTTCTTGTAATGTATAAAGCATAAGGTAATGAAAAACTCGCTACGGACATGCGCCTACCTTTTGTTACAATTTCAACCTTAGAGCAGTAGTAATAAGAACGGATCGCTGAACTTAGCTCGCAAACTACATCTCGTCTGCGGTTAGTACATTCTCAAAGGTAACTGAACGTTTGAAAATTTGTTGGATTATTGGTAAATCAGTTTTAAAATACAATCAAATGACCAATAATTTTATAAAAATGGACGGAGGAATTTTTCATCGCGTCAAAAAGCTTAAATAAAGAAAATATGTGTTTCCAAACGAAAAACTTTTGGATTACTGAGAAAACCTTTGTATTTGACCATATAAGAGCACATTAAAAAATTAAAATCAGCAGAGCAATTTTTCAGCAGAAGTTATAGCGCAAAATATTAAAGATTGAATTTAGGGTATAACCGAAATCGAAAAAATATTGGATTATTATACATACATATTCTAAGTTGTACTTAAGTACGTATACAAAAAGAATTTTAGACTGAGGAATTTTTCACAGAGAGCTATAAACGATTTTCATGTTTAGGTAAAAATACCTAACTTCTCGTAATAAAATTTGTTGGATTATTGTATATCTATAGTCTGTATTACCCAGTTTCATCATGTGCCAAGTTTCATTGGCGGGAGAATTATTCGGAAGTCTCCATACAACGAATCTCCTCGTTGACTGGACTATAATTGGGATTAGGATGTCACCCGAAGATAAATTAGCTTACTTTCATATTCGCCGTGTGGTTCCCAGCAGAGTAGAATAGGACCACTCCAAGTCATCCTGTGGATGTCGTAAAAGGCGACTAAGGAAACACAAGCTAAACAAAGCTTATTAACATCGAAGAGACCTCTCCAACCCGTCTGGCCAGCGTGGAGAGTGTAGGCCAAATCCTCTGACTACTCAGGCTAGTATATGGCTCCGGTAGTACAGAGAGGGTCGTGCTCCTGCAGTGGAGACTAGAAAGACCTGATGATGATGATGATATTCGCAGCCAACATGAACAATTTAAAGTAATGTAATTAATGCGATAAAACCACATTAAAGGTATTTTTTATTTAAAGGAGATCGAGGTCTTCTCAACGCAGAAGACCAAAAGTAAAGGAGTCTTCTGCTCACAAACAATGAGCCGAGAAAAAGGCCGCTAGGTGCGTAAAATTGTCCACGAGACACCACGCGAGAATTTCTGTGGTTCAGTGGTACTGCAAGTGCCTTTGATTCGCAGGATCGCAGGTTTGATCCCTAGTCAGGTCGAGATAGAAAACGATGTTGTTTGGATTGGCCTGGGTATTGTATTGTTGAGTCAGGATCCCCGGCGCCGAATAATTTGTTATTATAGATCGTACAGAGATCTAAGACGCAGTTCAAGTCCTACCCGCGTGGAATTTTTTTACCATGTCTTATTAAAATAGCAATGTGAATGCAAAATAAATCCCATATAAACTATTGTATGGCTTCCTACACATTAATTGATTTTCAATTTCATTGCAAAATGAGTTAAAATCAAATACCGCACTTCTAAGTGTGGGGTAGTTTTGTTGGATGACGCAAATCTTAATGCGTGTGAGAGGAATGGGATATGGTGGAAAAATTCGGCGCCGGGACTTGCAGCGCGGTGGCGTAATTGAAAATGCATAGATCGTACAGAGATCTAAGACGCAGGTTTAAGTCCTGCCCGCGTGGAATTTTTTCACCATTTCTTATTATATATATATAGTAACACCAGCGCCACCCAGCTATTAATTCTTTTTATCCTAAACTACATCGAATTTTAAAAAATTAACAAGTACATAACTTGTAAATTACTTGGAGCATTTTTTGTATTAATTTTCACTAATATTCGTTTGATAAAATAAGAGAAAAACAGGTTAACGCCAAAAGTGGCCACTTTTGGCGTTAACGAACGCAACGATTTGTCTCTTTAAATATGGCACTATTAAATTACTTTTAATATACAAAAAATACTAATAGTGATTAACTAGTTTTGTACATGTTAGATTTTTAAAATTCGATACAATTCATGATTTAATGAATTTGATTGCTGGGTGGCGCTAGTGTTAGTATAAGAGCGCCTTGTTAAATACTTTTTATAGTCTGAAAGTGAAGTTTTTCTATATTATTTTAGCGTTTCGTCTTACACACTTTTGGCGAAAACGTTAAGTAAAGCTTTATGCATGTATACACTTTAAACTGTAAATTGATTGGATTTTATCCCATATCTTATTTCCTAATAAAAAAAATACATTAAAATAGCACTGTTCATCATCATCATCATCAACAGCCTTCTGCATTCCACTGCTGGGTATAGGCCTCTCTCAATGCATGCCATCCATTTCGACTTGTGCCTTACGTAGCCAGTTAGCACTGTTAATGCAAAAAAACCTATAATAAACTTTTCTCTATCTTTTCTCTCTCCAATTTAAATTTAACGAAAAAAACTTCATAAAAATATCTACATTACAATCTTCCTTAACAAAAAATCCTATCTCCAAGAAAACAGTTCTTTCAAACCAACCCCTTTAAAACTCTCTAAAACCATGTTACCGATATCGAATCGGAAAAAAAACAAGCGTTCCACCGGTGTATTATTTTAAAAGGGGTCGCTCCCACCCCCGGGAGTAATTTGCATCCAGTTCGAACATTTAACCCTTTCTCGGTGGGTTTACATTGAATTTTTTTGTTTGCATACTCCACGGTAATGGCGCTGAAAGTTTTTAAGTGTTTCAGATAGTATAAGAAAATCTAGAAGTAAATTAGTGGCTAAGTACGGTCTAACTGCTATTTTATTTATGAATTGGACAAAGAGATAATACTCAGCATAGAGCAGACACTTCCAGAAAATGGGGTTTAGAGAGATCTATACTCAGTAGGATAATATAAAGGTGTCAATGATGATGATAATGATAAAGGGAACACTTTTAAATATACTATAATAAAAAATTTATAAAAAGATGGTAATGTCAAAAAAAGTTATTTACTTTGTTCATGATGTCATTACTTTCTTTTATAATGATTGCATTTGTCAAACATAATTGTTGTAATTGTACCTACAAGGTATGTTAAAGTTTACTTAGTTTTAGACGTTGTGGATTTGGAGATTTTACACAAATGTCTATAGCCTTCCGTCGATGATAGTTATATTTGATTTTTTCATAAATTTATTGTAAGTATCATTTTCTCTATCATTATTATTAAAGGGACAATGCACACGATTTGAGCTAGCCCTGCAGTAAATGTTTGTATACGAAAATTTGTGTCAAACGATACTAACTCAACGATAGTATATTTGGAGCGAATCCTCTGACTGCAATGGCTAATAAGGTTCCTATAGTACAGAGTGGTTCATACTCCTGCTGTGGAGATGAAAAAAGACCTGATGATGATGGTGATAATATATTTCATAATATATATATACCTATATAAACAAACATCCAAGATCCAGGCAATTCTGCTGCCTGTTCCATTTGTACTTTATTAAATCTCTTTGGAAAAGATCTTTTTTGGATTTTCGAGTTATTTTCAGTTCGTTCTTCATAAATTCGTACTTAGTGCTCAGTAACTGGTAATAAGTGAATATTAATATTCATGTCTGGCGCATGTTGTGAATATTGAATGAATATATTAAAGTAAATGAATTATGTATATTTTATATCTGCAAGCTTTTATTTTCTAATACTAGAGATATACCTACCCAGATAAAATTTTATCGTTGTTTTGTGAAGATTTTTGCAAAAGTCCCTCATTGGAATGGACGTTATCAATGCTAAATATCTTCCTTGCTTTGGCTGTGATCGTTAACGAAGCTTCTTAAACGGTTGCTCAATAGTAAAAAAAAAAAAACAGTCAAGTGCGAGGCGGAATTGCACACGAAGTCACCCATCATACAATGGTCTACATAAGACGGTTTTGTATGGAGCGCGTTATTTCTTAATTTTATTTGGGTTTTAAACACAAACCAGTCCATGATACAAAACTTATTTAACAAAAACATTAAGTGGAAAATGCTAAAAAGAATTCGCCGTTGCATTCTATGCCCGATCAGCTGATCGGTTAATTAAAATGGAAGGGCTAAGTTTTATTTGTAATTGTTCTGCAAAATATTTTGGGTCTTTCCGTTTCCGTCCCAGTTTTTCATCCCACCTCCTTAAAATAATAATTATTATTCCGTGTTCTACCCACCTTGATATTAAATTCCGTTTTCATCTTTTATGGATAGTAGTTCATTATTGGGTACTAACTTGGTGTATAAATTGGGCTAATGATAAAAAGTTTTACTTATAAATTCTGTGTAAATTTTAAATTACTATTACAGATCAATAGATACAGCCATGTGACAGACAGGGTAACAAAGGCTTAGTAATAGTAGGGTCCCACTTTTCCCTTCGGCGATAAGCGACAGCAGGAACTGTCCGTTTGTTGGCTATCTAATGAATTAACTATGTCGCTAGTAGAATAAAAGTAATAACACACCTACATATATAAGTTTATGAACAAAAATGGACGAAATAGTAGTCTAAAAATATGCATTTTAAATAAGCGCAAAGAAATTGACTACCAGCTTTTTTCTTTTTTAATTTTAATTTATTATTAATTTATGTATTCAATTAGGAATACCCTAAAGTTATATTTCATATTCTAGACACCAAATATTACCAAAAACAAACAGATGTAGCGTGAATCTTACGTTCCTTTATTAAATTCAACGTTAAAAAATAACTCCATAATCTGCATCTCAAAAACCTGCCAACTTAGCCCTAAAAGTAAATATAATTACAAAATCGTTTCAAGCAGTAAAATCTACATTTCGACCGAAAAAGCGAATAAATTCGTCACCTCAGCGAGACAAAGGCCGATTGTGATGCTTATGGCGCGCGGCGACGGATTAAAGTAATGGCGCTGAATACTAAATGAAATGGATAGAGAATGACCACTCACACTCACAGAATGGACAGCTCTTTGACCACAATATGATACGCAGCGACGATTAAAGTAATAGCGTTGAATACTAAATGAAACGGACAGAGAATGACCACTGACACGGGCAGAATGGACAACTCTTTGACCACAAAATAGCGTCTACATATAAAAATACAAACGCAGATTATGATGCTTATGGCACGAAAAAGGGAAATTAAAGTAAGTGCGCTGAATACTAAATGAAATGGACAGAGCAAAACCACTCACGCTCACAGAATGGACAGCTCTTTGACCACAAGATAGCGGTTACATATAAAAATACAAAGGCTTAGAGCGTGCAAAGAGGGATTAAAGTAATGGCGTTGAATACTGATGAAATTGACAGAGAATGACCACTAACACTAACAAAACCGACAGTTATATGACTCTAAAGACAGTTTTATGGCGTCTATATAAAGAAAATCGTAAAAAGCTCCCATACAAGTAAAGAGGGAGTAATATTTTTTTTTCTATACAAACCCATCGTGTTGGGTATCGTTAAATAGGTCTTTGAAAAATATTGTGAGGTTGACACGACCATTTTTCGATTTAGGGATCTGTTTGAAATATTTAGTTTTAAGGTGCAATTTTTTGTTAGAGGTAAGTGTCCCCCCCCTCTATTTGCTAAACGGTTATATATGGATACGTGAAAAAAACTACAACAGTAGTATATATACTGAAATTGAAAGGACAACTATCAGAGCTGAGTACCAAGTACAAACTAAAAAGTTATAGTCAACCAACTTATAAAATGTACTCGAAAATGTAAATTTTTATACAATTTTCATTGTTAGATATTTTTGGTCGTTAAACTGTGAGGTGCGAGTGCGAACAGTGTGAACTCAAAGTTGTCACGCGCAACTACGGAACCCTACACTGCGCGTGGCCCGACACGCACTTGGCCGGTTTTTGTACTGATAGGCATTACAAATATGACAAGTGACTCTTCTACACTCTTTCATCACTGCCCAGAGCGTAGCGGTGTGGGCCTCACTCACGTCTCCGGCTCTGAAGAATAAACAGGATTATGTCCACGACCTTCTGCCTTCTGTCTCCAGGCTGCGGCGGGTTTGATATTTGCAGGCTTCGAGCAACACGGCCTCCGTCCGGTACGGAAGGCCGTGTTGCTCGAAGCCTGCAGGCCTATTTGCTAACTTTTGACAACTACAGTGTACCTACATCATTTTTGTACTAACTTCATTATTCATTACGGCTTCGGTATGAATGACTACTTTTATTTAAGATATGAAAACCGTAATGGATGCTAAAGTGACAATCACATCATTGTACACCGAGTTAGCAAATCGGCCTGCTGGTCAGGTTATGATCGAAAACGATGTTTTACAGAATGGCTTGGGTCTTGTCAAAATAACTATCGTTGAGTTTAATATCCCACGACACAAGTTCACAACTGACTGTAGGGCTAGCTCAATTTGTGTGATTTGTCCCTATTGAGATAACCGCACAAACCAAGATGACAGCAAAGTATCTGAGGTTTCGCCAACATTCTAATTCCTGTAAATAAATTCATAACACTCCAATCCTTTAATAATAGACGATCACATACTTAGTAGGCCGTACCACTACACTATGTATTACATTTTCACTAGTCATAGTCAAGCAATATTAACGATTATCTTATTCACTTACTATTGATACATAAATGCAATAAAGCTGGAAACTGGACAATTTAAGGCTGGTTAGTAAGTCTGTAGTAAGCTGGTAAGTCTCTGCGCTCGCTAGGCAAATAAGTATCCTCCTACAAAACCACTTAAATTGTTTCCCCATTCGTCACTCCTGAAAAGCGTAACAAATAGTCAGGCAGTATGACCGATATCGCCCATTCACTTACTACTGATACGGATGTCTCTGGCTATAAATCAGAAAGCGCGACCGTTATAAATTTTTCGGTCAAGGAATTGGTCGGCCCGGTGATATATTTGGGGTTCGTCACGAGTGGGACGCGTTATATGGACACGAGGACGTGACGGGGCGCACACGAAGTTACGTGACGGGACGGAAAAGGGTAACGAAAATAAGAAATTCTTCACGTGATTGCTATATGTGGTTGATATATGGTTGAATACAAAAAAGAGACCATATTTTATTACTAGTAGAGTAGTATGTCTCAAAAATTGACTTCGCAGATATCATTTAAATATCTCAAAAAACACTAAACAGATTTTGATGTCTAATGAATTTGTCAATTGTACTTACGTAGGACCTAAATATGTTTTAAGTTACATCTTATTTAGAGAGAAAATTTGGAGGCAATATCTACATACACACTAAAATGTGTTTTCGCCTCAATTCGATCTCGCTAAATGATCATTTTCCATCATGACCTGGTCGGAGATTGAACCCGACACCCCTCTTGTCGCAGCTGGCGGTTTAACCACTGCGCCACACCACAAAGGCTATCTATAATAGTATTAAGGGCTATGACAGGGAAAATGGACGTAAGTAACGTGCTGTGCCAAGCCAGCCCCAAATCGAAGAAGAATAGTTCTCATTTTTAAAATTTTGCTGATGTATGTAGGTATAATATGTTACCTATATTATATTGTACTTATTGCCTGATATTAAACGAATTCAATTATTATTGGACACTGCACTTAAAATTTAGGAATGCAACCTATAACTAGTCATCATCATTTCGAGTAGGTGACACGGTCAGTCGACCATGCACACCCTGGTGTCAGAGTTCTGCGGAACCGCCTCTCGGCCTCTGACGTGGTTCCTTTAACGACTACCAGATGGCAGCCGGGACCACCGGCTTAACGTGCCTTCCGAAGCATGGAATCATCTTTCTTATCAGACAATCAGGTGATTCATGCCTGCATTGTCCTAACCAAACTGGAAACAACTTAACAAAGTATGCTTCCCGTGGGAATCGAACCCACGACCCCCGGGTCAGTAAAGCAAACGCCTTAACCATTGGACCACAGAGGTATAACTAGTTTGGACAGAGATAGATCAACACCAACTGCTACTGCCTTATGGTGAAGAAAGGACCAGCAGGCCGATTTGCTAACTCGGTGTACAACGATTTGATTGTCACTTTATCCATTACGGTTTTCATATCTTAAATAAAAAAAGTCATTCATACCGAAGCCGTAATGTTTATTCGACAGGATGACGTACCTAGTAAATATAACAGACGTTTTCCGGAAAAACTAGTAATCCCAATTATGAAAACAACTTTGTACAGTGTAAGTTGACCCAATGGCTGTGAAACTCTATAATAAATTGCCAAAACAAATAAAACTCTTGCCAAAGTCTAAATTTAAGCGGCAACTATACAACTGGCTTGTTTATAAATGTTTCTACAGTGTACAAGAATATTTACAAAATTCTCATTAAATATGACAAATAATTAAAATGTTGTGTATTCAGTATATTAATTCCATTAAAAACTTGACATAATATGTACATAGATTTATATTTGACATAATTAACAAATTTGTGTCTATTGCATGTCAATGTTGACTAAACATGTGATTCCTAACTACATTTTAATTCTACAACACCATTTGTTACCATGTTTAAAGCAATAAAGCTCATTTCATTTCATTTCATTTCATTTCAATATTGAAGTTATCATAAAAAAATGTACACCGTAGCTGTCAAAAGTTAGCAAATAGGCCTGCAGGTCATAGGACCTAAAGACCAATATAAGCGTGTACGCAGAAGATACATGGAAAAAGTACTATACATAATTTTTAAAAGCAAATACCTTATTACGTGACATATAAACGCACCCATACCTACTCAACGTGCGTAGATTTATGTGTAGCAATATTAGACTTGATGAAACTGGCCAGACGGACGGAAAACTGTTTTTACGTATTTTATGGGCAAATATCTGGGGGATGTTGATTTGTTGAGCATGTTTATGGCCCAATGAGTTTATGGTGGGTGCCCAGTTTCGGATCCTACGGGGTGCAATATAGTTTCGGTCCAATACTAAAACCATATTTATAAATAATCATCATCATCATCATCAGGTCTTTCTAGTCTCCACTGCAGGAGCACGACCCTCTCCGTACTACCAGAGCCAACTAGCCTGAGTAGTCAGAGGATTTGGCCTACACTCTCCACGCTGGCCAGACAGGTTGGAGAGGTCTCTTTGATGTTAATAAGCTTTGTTTAGCTTGTGTTTCCTTAGTCGCCTTTTACGACATCCACGGGATGACTTGGAGTGGTCCTATTCTACTCTGCCGGGAACCACGCGGCGAATTATAAATAATGCCTGTAACAAATTGATAATGACCATAACTTTGAAGTTTTTATTTTTATGAAATGACCTTGGCTGGTTACGCCACTGCTTGCCAGTTTATGAAAAATGCGCATCATTTACCACTGCCGCTTTTACTTTAGAAGTTGTCAAATTGTTATCCTTAAATCTCTTTTTCTAGTTCAGAGCAATAAAATATAGATAAATATATAAGTATTTTTCAACTTCCCAATCAAAAAAACCCAGTCGTAATCAACTCTGCAGAAGCAGTAATAGAAAACTTGCACAAATTTTCTCCCAAGAATAGGCATATCAATTAGAAAAATGTTTTGATAACAACTCTTTGTTATATAAGGGTAATAAAGTCGCAATTATTTGTCTCACTCAATGTACATAAACTAAGGAAAAAAAGACAGACAAAATACAATACTTCTTTACTGCTTTGATATCTTCTATTGCGTTTATGGAAAATTTACAGCTTTTCTTGTGCTAAAAATCGTTTTTTTTTTATTAATATTTATACCATTGAAATGGACTTTTCTAACCAATTTCAACCTGACTTCATGTGTCGATGTGAAAACAAAAGTGTCGTGAACAGTCTTTTTGATTCAGATTCTTAGATACAATATATATTCGCTACAATACAGTTCGCTCGCGCGCGTGTTGAGAAGCACACTACTTTGCGCCACAATTAAAAGTGTTCCGTAGCCGCGAACTAATAAGAACTTACGGTTAACCGCTATAAGTATCAAAGTGACTTGGCAGTTACTCGGGCTATTAAAATTAAACACTTAGTTAATAATGAGTTTACAACGTAGTCCTCCAGGCCACTTCGGCGGGTCCCAACCAAATATGACGGAACTGCGGAACAATGAATCAACCAGCGAGCATCAGGTGACCTTCAGGAAAAGAAAAAACCCACACGATTTTGATACAGAAGAATTTACACGTACATTAAACGAAACCCTGTTGGAGACACGGAAAAATATCGTTGCCGATGTCAATAATTCGTTGTCCACACTCCGTGACGATATGACTTCCTCGTTCCAGAATATGGTCGACACACAAAATGCTAATATAACAAAATTAACCAAGCAAGTAAGTGATTTTACCTTGCAAGTCAAAGATTTGAGGCAAACCTCTGATAAATTACAGCAAGAAAATAAACAAATCAAGAAAGAGGTTGGCGAATTGAAGACGGATAATACCAAGCTGCTTTCCAAAGTTTCTACGTTGGAAGCCGAACTCGGCAACAGTAATTCAAAAATCGCAGATCTCTCTCATCAACTGTCGAATAAAGATCAACAATGTAGAATCAATAACATTGAAATATCCGGAGTGCCTTTCTCAAAGTCGGAAAATTTGATTAACTTAATGCAAATGATTTCTACAAAAATAGGTATCTCATTCAACTCGTCTGACATCGACCATATTCAGCGTGTGCGACGTTTCCCGTCCCCTAAAGCAGGCACCAGCAGCACCCCAACACATACACAAATACCTAATATTGTTGTGAGGTTTACGCAACGACAGAAGAAATGCGAGTTTTTGGCGGCTGTCCGCGCTAGGCGCGGCCTGACTACCGCCGACTTGAATATCGACGGCCCAGCGAATCCGATTTTTCTGAACGAACACCTTACACCCAGCAATAAATTATTGTATAGCCAAGTGCGGAAGTTGGGAAAGGAGTGTGGTTATACCTATATTTGGGTTAAAGACTGTAGGATATTCGTAAGGAAATCTGACGTATCTAAACCTCTTTTAATCTCTTGTGAGAGTGACCTCACTAAAATTATATGACTCATTTTGTTAATATATAAGTTATGTGTTTGCATGTATCGACCGTCTTTATGCATAAACAATATATTTATAGAATCGTTTTTCTGTAATAAATACCTTACTGTATCGCGACAAGTTAATTCACTTTTAAAATCAAGATTATCAAAACTGGCTGATGTAATGCAATCAACATTACCTCCGGAAAAGGTTTCCTTCAGCAGACGCTCGTCCGCACTCGGACGCTGCAAACACTCGCCGTGAGAACACTTGGAGACTCAAAGGACGCGTTCACACCGCAAGATTTTAATAATTTACTCATACAAAGGTACGATATAATTTTAATAAATACTAACCCTAAGGTTTATAACGTAGCATTTCTAATATCTCCCTGTTTGTTTCTTTTCTGTGTACGTAGCCAACACTGGTATTGTTTTTTTAAGCTAAAGTTTTATTACCACCATCTCAATATAGTAGCTGGGAGCTATAGTTTAACGTGCTTTCCAAATCAAAATGGTAACAGACACCCGGCATCCCATGCAAGAGCATATCCCTGTGCTACCAAGGCTCAAAAGTCGATACAGTTTTACCAAGTGTGTTGAGCCTTTGTCCATGGAGCCATCAAAAGCTAGGTGCAAGCTATGGAGTGAAGGAGTCTCTCTGCCAAACCAATTTGGTCCACCAGAGGAGAACCTTCCTCCTGGGCATAAACTACTATGGCTAACCTGGAAGTCTTTAAATAGACTTCGGACACAGGTCGGTCGGAGTAAAGAAAATACGTCCAGATGGAGGTTTTCTGATGGCACAGACTTGAGCTGTTTGTGTGGTGCGTTTCAAACAATGGCCCACCTGACCTCGTGCTCTGCGTGCCCGAACGACTGCACGCAGCAGGACCTAATGGATGCCACCGACAACGCGATTAGGATGGCTAATTTCTGAGCTGCGACAATTTAATGCTTTTGCCATCGAAACGCAAAGAAGAAGAAGAAGATCATCTGTATCATCAAGTATTGATGTGATAACTACCATACAAAGGTAATCAGAACTAGCTGATGTTATGCAAGCAACATTATCTCTGGAAAAGGATTTCCTTTAGCACACGCTCGTCCGCACTTGGACGCTGCAAACACTCGCCGTGAGAACACTCGGAGACTCAAATGACGCGTTCACACCGCAGGACTTAAAATATCAATTGTTTATTTGTCAAACAAAGTAACGATATTTAAAGACGGGTGACATAAGCTATAATTTACGCAGACAATGTTGCGGTAAAATTGCTAGGATATATCTATACTAATATTATAAAGAGGAAACAATTGATTGCTTGTTTCTTTACACTGAATATAGAACTACGGGACCGTTTTTAGGGTTCCGTAGTAAACGAGGAACCCTTATAGTTTCGCCATGTCTGTCTGTCTATCCGTCCGCGGTTTTACTCAGAAACTATAAGTACTAGAAAGCTATAATTTGGTATGGGTATGTATATTAATCATGGCAAAAAAGTGGTAAAAAAAATCTTGAAAAAAAATTTTTTTTTACGGTAGCTCCCATAGAAGTGAAGAAATAAATATATATAAATATATACGGACAAATCACACAGATTGAGCTAGCCCTGATGGAGTAATATTTTTTTTTCTATACAAACCTTACATTGGTCTTTAAAAAATATTGTGAGGTTGAGAACACCATTTTTCGATTTAGGGATCCGTTTCCGAAATATTTGGTTTTAAAGTGCAAATATTTGTTAGAAGTACGTGTATCCTCCCCCCTCTATCTGCTAAACGGTTATATATGGATACGTGAAAAAAAATTACAGCAATAGTATACATACCTACTGAAGTTGAAAGGAAAACTATCAGAGCTGAGTACTAAGTACAAACTAAAAAGTTATAGGCAACCAACTTATAAAATGTACGGTCGTTAGGTAAACTGTGAGGTGCGAGTGTGAACAGTTTGAACTCAGTTGTCATATGCAACTACGGAACCCTACACTGCGCGTGGCCCGACACGCACTTGGCCGGTTTTTCAAATTCTTTCATCTACAAAAAGCTGATTTGCAGGTGATCTGCAGGTGGCATAGACTATAACTTACGCCGATAAAATCGCACGAAAATTGTTAGGTATTAATTTATGGCTAAGGTATTTTCAAAATAAGTTTCATCATAAAAATTTAAGAGTTAAGCTCTTGTCGGTGAAGCTTTCTCCATCTGTCATTATCATTTGCCAATCTTTTAACACCCTGGTAAGAAACACTTCCCACTTTTTTGCCTTTATTTTTTTTAGTAACTGTGCTTGGGCTTTCCTAAATATTATTATTAAAAAGTTTAGGGAATGTTCAATATATAATGTATATAAAAATGTCGTTGCGGTGCGGTGTAAGAGTCGGTCGCCGTTAAAGAACGTCGCTAGTGTGGTTTTATTTCACACATAAGAGCGTCGGTAAAATGTGTGAGTTAAGGATCGTGTCATTTGCTGTTGTAATTGGATCAAATGGCTTGTGCGAGCAGCGATACTCTCTAAATACTGATGCAGTTCAAGATATACGATTTCTTTTTACTCTTTTTTAAATAGCTTAGATTGAGTTGACCCTACAGTTAGTTATGAACTCCTTGTGTCATGGGATAGTATCGGTATGTTGCGATATGTATACCCAACGATGCTGTATTTTTTAAAGGATGTATGGTAGAAGCAAAAGAGGAGAGAGCAGAATGAAATCCACAAATAAAGCGGAATTAAAATCCATGTTAAGGCAATCCGAAAAGTAACTGATGCCAACAAATGCGTCAATTAATCAGAGCTTCTATTTTTTATTAAGAGTCGCCTGGACGCGCATGTCTTCATACAAACGGAAAAAGGGAATTGTGGCAATATTTGATAATTTTAGGGCAAAATTAAGCATCCAATCAATAAATCTCATTATAATCTACGTACTTTCCTATAGAGTTTGGTTAAATTATCAAAAGTTTGAGAACTATACGCCTCTCAAGATTTCCATACAAATTTGAAAAGGCTTGTAATTCTCAAACCATTGTTATTTCAACCAAGCTGTAAAGGAACGTACGTAGATTATAATGATATTAATTGATTAAATGCCTAATTTTACTCCAAAATTATCAAATATTGCCACAATTCCCTTTTTCCGTTTGTATGGAGACATGCGCTTCCAGGCGACTCTTAAAATTAGATCTTTAGAACATCAGAAGAGTGTTATGGACACTTGTGTTATGAGTCCATGTGATTTTATGCGTTTCTTATATATTATTTGGGTAAGACTGTATTTTATTTTTTAATTACTAGCTGTTACCCGCGGCTTCGCCCGCGTGATTTATAGTCTATGTCCTTCTCGGTACCCTAACCTATGTGTATGCAAAATTTCACGATGATCGGTTCCGTAGATTTGGCGTGAAAGCGTAACAAACAAACAAACAAACGAACTCACTTTCGCTTTTATAATATTAGTAAGGATAAGGATAAGGGTAACGTAAGGATTAAATATAAATTATTTTACTATAGCCGTTGGATTATATTTTGTTTTAAAACATTAATTTTAAAGTTTTATCTATATTTGATCTAACTCCAACCGGTGTCGAAAAGCGTTTACGCAGTTTGTAAATTCAAACGGTTTTTTGGGTTGGCGGTAGGTTTTTTGTCTTAGCTATTTTCAGCAGATTGAAAATGGAGGTAATCAATTTGACCTGTATGTTTGTAAAATTGCCAGAATTGCCCAGTTTTTGTATATGTTAGCAAAAAAAATGTGAACTAACTAAGTATTGTCTAACTTCGGGAACAAAACAAGATTCAATGAAATCGGTTTAGTAGTTTTTGATATAGAGTTTTGAAATCGGTTTTATTATTTTTAATTTTTCCATACAGTTTGGACAATTTTTTTGATGTTCATTTATTTAGCTAAAATAAAATACACAGAAGAGCTAAATATTTTGTTGGTTGTATGCCCCTACATAATTTAGCCCCATAAAATCCGGGGTGGCTCGCTAGTACAGCAATAAAGCCAAGTTATTTCTCCTAAACTATTTCCATAACCGCCTAACGTTTCGTAGAAATACTTGAATTCCCAAAATGCGCATACCATCCTCTGTTTTACATTTTAAATGTCCCTACGTTCCATAGCCAGCCTTTTGTGATAAAACATACTAGGTGCATAAGTAAAGGCGGCCTTCATGGCGCAGTGGTTAACACGCCCGACTGCTACACACTAACCAAATTACATTATAACGTTTCAAATACTTTACAGTGTTCATGTTCGCAGAAAGTCAACCAAGCTCAAGCCTACGAACATATACACTGTAAAGAGTTAGATTACGTTATAATGTAATTAATGCAATAAACCGTATTAAATTTAAAAAAAGTAAGAGCTCTAGTTACACTACTACTTACCAACTTATCGATTCTAACCAGATTAACCTGACCCCAGCTCAAGTTATAATTGACGGAAAGGTGAGAAAGTGTGAATTCCTCGATCGCCACCATTTTAAACAGACACCAGCTGACGACTCATTCTTTTATAAAATTCCTTTAGAAGCAACTATAGCAAGAAGACGTGTCGTTACAACTTTTGGTCTTAATGTTTTCCGTCTAGCCCCCTTTTGCAACGCGAGATAAGGAACTTCGTTCCAAAAAAAAATTCGTTAGTATAAATTTGCTTGTGTGTAAGAGCTCGTTGACTAGTAAAAGTTAACAGTTGAAATTCTTAATAATTAGTAATCTGTTCCAACAGTGATCGAGCTTTGTTTCTACACTTTCAGTGTTCAGCTTCCAAGTCTCGCGTTTCACGGCAGGATGGAATTCGTTCCACACCCTCGCTATTCCAATTTGCTAAGACTTCGCGCTCATATTTGAGGCACGTGTGTCATATTTAAGAGTGACTGTTACTTCACTAGACGTATTCGGTTCGATCCCCGGTAAGGTCATGATGAAAAATCCTATTTTTCCGATTTTCCTGGGTCTTTGAAATTATCAATACTGGGTGTTTTTGAATTCATTGGCATCCTTTTCGATATAGATTATACCCATGATTCAAAGTAATTTAAGATTATTCTTAAGTGACACATTTTACATTTAATGTTTTCTTTAGTCGCCATTCATCATGAACATCATCATTAACAGGTCTTTGTTAGTCTCCACTGCAGGAGCACGACCCTCTCTGTACTACCAGAGCCATGTATTAGGCAGGGCAGTCAGAGGATTTGGCCTACACTCTCCACGCTGGCCAGACAGATGGAGAGGTCTCTTAGATGTTTATAGCTTTGTGTAGCTTGTCTTTCCTAAGTCGACTTCTACGACATCCACGGGGAGACTTGGAGAGGTCCTATTCTACTCTGCCGGGAACCACACGGCAAGTCGCCATTACTTACGATAAATAAGAAAAATTAAAACAGGACTGAATAACCAAAAACGCCAAAAAATAGACAGTGGTCTGATAGCAAAAAAACGCAGAAAATGTGTTATTTTGGACCGAAAAACAACCATCAATTTAGTGTTGACGCATATTTTTTTTTACATTGAAACATTTTTTTTCTGGAGCCTATTAATTTGATTACACCTTGTAAAAGTATCTACTATAAAATATAGCATCGTTGAGTTAGTATCCTACGACACAACTTCATAACTTACTGTATTTATAATTTAACTTAATGTATTTTATTATTATTATGTTACTTGGACATTGCGATGATTATTATTACTTTTATTATTTTATTGTATATTTTGGTTAATTATGACATAATGGCTATTGGCAAAAAATTTAAAGACATTGTTATTTAATTTATATGAATGTAAAGCTAATTATGTGAGTATATTGAAAATTGTTCGATGCAATAAGTTTTTTGCTATGAATAAATATATTGAATTGAATTGAATTGAATTGTAGAGCTAACTAAATTTGTGCAATTTGTCCCTATATATTGATTTATTATTTAGAAGCTAGTATCGAAAAGTCGTAAATGCAAATAGTTTACAGAAACAACTTGTCTAGAATTCAAAAACTAAAGTCATAATATTGGCAAGCGTGGAGAGTGTAGGCCAAATTATCTAACTACTTTGGCTAATATTTGGTTCTGGTAGTCAGAGAGGGTCGTGCTCCTGCAGTGGAGACTAAGAATTTAATTAAAATATTCATCATCATCATCACCAGGTCGGTAATGATGATGATGAATATTTTAGTAAGAAAAAAATATTCATTTCACTTACAGCTAGGGAGTGCGCCTTTACATCATCTCGTTGCTGAAAATAACCTTTTCTTCTGTCGATTTGATCTATGTTCTGATGTTGCAGAGAAAACATAGACTTTTAGAAGACTATTTTTGACATGCTCAAAGACACACTTGACGTCACTAACTATAAAAGAAGATACGATTTATAGTATCAGGTGACTGACTGCCTTATGTTTTTACTAGGAAATAGAAAACTTAAAAAAATATTGGAATGACGCTAAGATGATTAAAAACAATACATATCTAATGTCATCATCATCATCAGGTCCCTATCAGTCTCCACTGCACGACCCTCTCTATACTGCCAAAGCAGTCAGAGGATTTGGCCTACACTCTCTACGCTGGCCAGACGGGTTGGAGAGGTCTCTTTGATGTTTATAAGCTTTGTTTAGCTTGAGTTTCCTAAGTCGCCTTTTACGATATCCACTGGAAGATTTGGAGTAGTCATATTCTTCTCTGCCGGGAACCACACGGCTTATCTAATGTATTGAAATTTTATTGGGGGATATAAATTCAAACTCAGTTGACGCGTGTTATATGTTAATATCTCATGGATCTTAGAATTAATATCTAAAAAGCCAGGTTTTTAGCATTGCTTGACATTTACAACATAATTTAAAAAAATATCAATGATTGTCACATAATCAGAGATGATATGAAATAATGAACTGGATTCAACTACCATGTTTATTTTTGGAATCCATCTTGAATTCAGTCTTTGAAGGATACTTTTTTGGCATTATTATTTAAGTATCTATAATTTTATGTTAAACAGCAAGTTACTTAAATTGGTATTTGAAGTATTGGAAATAAAGAAAATAAAATAAAATAACCGCACTAGTAAAAGTGGGGTAGTTGTGTTGGGTGACGCAAGCCTAGATGCGTGTAAGAGGAATGGGATATGGTGGAGAAATTCGGCGCCGGGGCTTGAAGCGCGGTGGCGTAATTGGCAACGCATAGATCGTACTGAGATCTAGACGCAGGTTCAAGTCCTGCCCGCGTGGAATTTTTTCACCATTTCTTATTTTCTTTATTAAATAAATAAGGTAAAATAGCATTGTGAATGCAAAATAAAAACCCATATAAAGTATAGTATTAGGTAATAAAAAACTCGTGTTCCTAGCAATGGACCCATAGGAAAAGTTGTTTATATTGACGGTCTGAATTACCCCTTTAAGGGAATGTCAAGGGTCAAGTTACACTGTGTATGAAATTATATTATCGCTGCCATCATCATCATCAACTCAGCTGCAAGACGTCTATTGCTGGACATAGGCCTTCCCCAAGAATCACCAATACGCTCGGTTCGAAGCGGCCTGCATCCAGGGCCTTTGTGAACTTGGTCAGGCTAGGTGTCCAGCGCTACCCTTGCCAGTATGTGGTCGCCATTCGAGAACCTTTCTACCCCATTGGCCATCATCATCATCAACAGGTCTTTGTTAGTCTCCACTGCAGGAGCACGACCCTCTCTTTACTACCAGATCTATATATAGCCAGAGCAGTAAGAGGATCTAGCCTACACTCTCCACGCTGGCCAGACGGGTTCGAGAGGTCTCTTTGATATTTATAGCTTTGTTTAGCTTGTGTTCCGTTAATCGGCTTCTACGACATCCACGGGAAGACTTGGAGTGATCCTATTCTACTCTGCCGGGAACCACACGGCTCTCTAGATTTCTTAAGTAGTGAAGGCCTCAAAATGGAGCCAGTCAGAAATGTCACTAGTTTTGACCACTACAAAGAAAAACAAATCTATAGACTAACATTCATTTTTATTTAGGGACCCCTAAAAACCCTCTTCCTTTTGAAACTCGCCCCGATGCAGAGTAAATATGTAAATACTGATCTGCCAGCGACACGCTTCTATTTAATATACAGGGTGCGCTGCGTGTGTACAGGGTGTCTGCGAATAATACCCGAGGGTGGCAAGAGACTGTTTGTAGGTCTATATAGTTATTCATTCCTGGCTTTGGCGAAGTAAAGTCACAAAGAATTTAGATAAAAATAATTTTCCGAACTTACTTAGCTTGTAACTAAATATAATATACTAGCTGTTACCCGCGGCTCCACCCGCGTGATATATAGTCTATGTCCTTTGCAGTACCCTAAACTATTTGTATGCAAAATTTCACGATGATCAGTTCAGTTGATACGTCGTGAAAGCGTAACAAACAAACAAATAAATAAACAATCAAACAAATTCACTTTCGCATTTATAATATTAGTTAGGATAGGATGTCTGCCCTGTCTAATATATGGCGTTGGTAGTACAGAGAGGGTCGTGCTCCTGCAGTGGAGACTAACGAAGTTCTGTTGATGATGATGATATTATAATAACAAATACAATCAGTACAGTACAAGTACAATATAGTTAATATGAACAGCATGCTCATGAGACTAATTCTATTCACGACTATTTTATACTTGTGTACTAAAAGTATTAGTCCCATAGGAAAAGTCTATTTTGACTGGCTGTGTCGCCACTTGAAGAATGGAACAGGGTTTTATTAAAATATTGTAAAGATTCAAAATCCTTTGTTTGATTAAAACTAACGTGAGATAAACACATTATTAATACGTAACAACGGGTTTCTCATGAGGTCGAAACATGTCGGCCAGTAGCAGACTATTTACGTGAGTAACCCGTTGTTATGAATCTTAATAATATTTAAGAGCCATCCCGACTCGAGATCTAGTGGACAGCCTGGCATGATGATCACAGGGGTCGATGACTGAGATTGATGTTACCCAATAATATGAATTCGAAGTAGGAAAAACTATTGATATATTTTTTTTTGTGGAGTGTGCGTGGCCAGCACTTGTGCCTGATTTTTTTATGCTGCCTAAATGTATCTTTTGCATAAAGTGCTGCCATGAATGACGACAGCTGGGGCCAACTTTTAACGTGCCTTTCGAAGCACAGAAGAACTCGATATATTTTTACGCCACTTGTCATCACCTGTCCCAGCGGAGAGACCCCCTTCCCCTATAATGAAAATCCTCCGGGGAGCCTATGACAAGCAGTTGACTTCTCTCAGCTGAAATGATGAAATGATAGAGGTTAATTTTAAGTACTATGTAATCACTATCACTACATAGTATAAAACAAAGTTACTTCCCGCTGTCTATCTGCCCTTATGTATTATGCTTAGATCTATAAAAAAAAGTTACTTATAGTATATAAATAAATATATATATACGGACAAATCACACAGATTGAGCTAGTCCCAAAGTAAGTTCGAGACTTGTGTTATGGGATACTAACTCAACGATACTATATTTTATAATAGATACTTATATAGATAAACATCCAAGACCCAGGTCAATCTGAAAAAGATCATTTTCCATCTTGACCTGACCGGGGATCGAACCCGGGACCATCCGTGTCACAGGCAAGCGTGTTGACCGCTGCGCCACGGAGCTCGTGTGATATATATCTTCTTCTTAACACCATGACCTATGTGTTTTCAAACTTTCATGATGATAGGTTCTGTAGATAGG
Source organism: Rhodophaea formosa (assembly GCA_963082605.1). Lineage (NCBI taxonomy): Eukaryota > Metazoa > Arthropoda > Insecta > Lepidoptera > Pyralidae > Rhodophaea > Rhodophaea formosa. The sequence continues at coordinate 983,856 of OY720221.1, forward strand.
GCGTGAAAGCGTAACAAACAAATTTCTTTCGCATTTTTAATATTAGTTAGGATGTGCCTGGGTGCAGCCGGGAGGGTTGCTAGTTTAAAAATTAATCACGTCTACGTTGAAAACTATTCATGCATAATAAAATCTCGAATGCTCATTCGTATTATTAAAAATGAAAAAAAAAAACCATTGATACGGAAATCGTGGAAATACAGAATTTTTCATGATTTAATAAGTTAGTATGCAATAACTCAGCTGGCAAAATATATGACCAGCGAACAAAGTTTATCTTCAACCTGTTGGTCCAATTGAGAAGATTTAGCGACTATTTAACTCACTATAATGCTTGTCCTAATCTTCTTCTTTGTCTTTATCAGGTCTTTTGTAATCTCCACTGCAAGAGCACGACCCTCTTTGTACTACCAGACGTATACATTAGCTAGAGCAGTCAGAGAATTTGGCCTACACTCTCCACGCTGGCCAAACGGGTTGGACAGGTCTCTTTGATGTTTATTAGCTTTATTTAGCTTGTGTTCCCTAAGATAGTTCTTTAAACACTCACAAAATATTATACTACGATTTTGGCAGTCACGTAATACTTTTGAACAAGGAAAACTCAACAAATAGATTAAAATTAGGGTTCTCGTGAACAAGGCTATCTCTGTTGGCTTAGAGAGCTCAAGTCATAACTCTTTTATAGAATAAAGACTAGCAGCCCTACCCGGCTGCGCCCGGGCATTATACCTTAAAACCTTCCTCGTGAATCACTCTATCTATTGCAAACTCTATCTATTGAAAACCGCATGAAAATCCGTGGAGTAGTTTTTGAGTTTATCGCGAACAGACAGACAAACAGACAGACGCGGCGGAGGACTTTGTTTTATAATATGTAGTGATATAGCCAACTTTCTTTTACATTTCTAATTGGGTTTAAACATTTACTCCCAAAAACCGTATATTCAAATAACTGACAACAATGGGCCAAAGCTAACTTCAAAAATAAAATCAGACGAATATTATTTCTACCTCTACAAAAATAGCTTTATCTCGTGGCTTCCGCCGCGCTCGGCTCCAACCCCGAGTTCCGTCGATATTAGCATACAAATTGCTCTACACTCACTTCACTACTCTTGAGCGCGATTATAAATTGTCGATATGCATACTAACATCACTATAATTCATTGTTCAGGGTTGTCTCTCGTCTTTAATTGTTTTTGTATCTTTTGGGCACTTTGGGACCAGTACTGAACTGAGTTTCTTTTGGCGCATTTTTCTCAGCAGTAGTTTTTCCGAAATGCTAGTAGTTTTTCGATTTTGCAAATATAAAAAAAAAAATAACCAGAAAGATAAATGAAGTTCAAAAAGTGATACATGAGATCCAAAATTTGAATAAAAACTATTCATTTCATTTCTGGATTGAAGATACAGCATACATACAATTATATCACTCAAGCATAGAATTCATATAAGTATTAACTTCCCGTGGATGTCGAAAAAGGAAATCCAACCTAAGCAAAGCTTATATTATTGCGCATATATAAACATTAAAGAGATTACTCCAACCCGTCTGGCCAGCGTGGAGAGTGAAGGCCAAATCCACTGCCTACTCGGACCAATATGTGGCTCTGGCAGTATAGAGAGGGTCATGCTCTTGCAGTGAATTGGCGCAATAAAGCATAATCTATTCTAGAACATAACAAAAATGCTCACAAAATTATACTATGACTTTGGCAGTCAAGCAAAACATCTCAACTAAACAAATAGAGAAAACTTTAGGGATCTCGTAAACGAAGCTATCTCTGTCGGCTTAGTTTCTAGGGCTCAACTCGTAACTCTATTATGGAATGAAGAAGAGCCTTTAGATTGATGTACGAAGTTCAGTAGTTCCAAATTGTTTAGAATTTAGGCAAAGCCGAAAATTTTGTAGCTGAAACAAACTTTGTTTTATACTAGCTTCTGCCCCGATTTTGATAAAAAGTATCAGTAATTTACTACAATTTCTAGTTAACACTTAGAATATGTAAAATCCAGATAGACTCTGGTTGCCTGGAGCATAGAAAAACGTTTGTTCCAACTCATAGACTATGCTGCAAACACAAAGCTACAGATTTGATGGCATAAGTTAACATGTTGATATGATGCATGGGCAAAGCTGCCACGCACACACATAGCATAGAAATATGGGCCGGTTATTTTATACATACAATACTTATAATTACTATAAATATAAATACAATAAAATAAAATATAACAAGAAAGATAAATGACGTTCAAAAAGCGATACATGAGATCCAAAATTTGAATAAAAACTATTCATTTCATTTCATTTCATTTCATTTCATTTACGTCTTTATCCCTTGCGGGGTAGTCGTAGCCCAATTTAAAAAACCCAAAGGCCACGTTTAGCGTGTTAGTGGGCGTAAAGGTGGAAAGTGGAATCAAAATTGTGATGAGTTGCTTACCGCAACACCTATTGACGGGATTCCTTAGATTTTTGCCCAATCTCTTGACCGGCTTTTACGGTGTGCGTGGGAAGAAAAGCAGCTGGTTTATTTTGTGTTTTTCCTTTTCTTCCAATGGAAGAGTTATTTAATAAATTCTATTAGCTAGAATAAGATTGATTTTGAGTTAAATAAAATACTACAGTGCAGTAGCTATCTGCACTCCGTTTGGAAGTAGCCTAAGCTTAGCCATAAGTAAATTATTGAAGTCAACAATTTTCTTGTTGTTTAAATCATTAACCTAAATAATTATAACACAATTAATAAATGTTCAAAGAAACCAATATTAAATAAATGTTTAAATTTGTTAGTTCTTCTTGACATCTGCAACACCAACATCCTTCTTTACATTGATAAAGATACCTTGTCTGCGTAAAAAATAAAAATTCTGAATACTGAGTACTTCCAAACCCCCTTTCCCCGTACATCATAGAACTGTTCAGAAGCCACACGTTAATTTGAGGGTCTAATAAACGCTCTGCAGATGTGTAGCACCCTTTCCTTGGTGTCTCAAAGGTGACGTCGTCAAAAACAAGCATAGATGCTGAAATTAATGTGTCAAGAAATCACAATAAATTTTTTAATTGACAGTGATTTTTTTGACTACATTAAATAAATTTTCTGAAGAAGATCTTCGTTAACGTGGTGTGGTATTCGTTGCGTTGTTAAGGTCCTTAGACATTTTATCACAGCAAGTGTTCTCTACGTACCTATAAAGACTACATAGTAGACAAGAAAACTAGACGTGAGTGATATTTGAGAGCAGAGTCGTCTAGTGGCAACACAAAACGAGGGCATAAAATAAATAATGTCCAGAAGTAATCTACCTATGCTGGTCTAGGACAAATAAAAAACATAGAATGTTCCAGCACAGACTATAGCAGCTGGGCGACGGAATGGGCGAAAATCTAAGGAAACATATCAATAAGCCATATAACTAGCAATTGATTAGCATTTTGTTTCTGTTTGTTTGATCTATACACATTTTTATTAAGCTTTGGGCTTGCTTATCGTATCATTTATTTGCGAATGGTTTTCAATGCAAAAAGGTTCAGAGGGCGAATGAAAGGCTGTCAATCCGTTTAAAAACTTCCACCATTCTACCCCTTAATGGATAAAGCTGTGATTATATTATATGATATTAAGTATATGGTGTGTGGTAGAAGTTTAATATTTCGCTTTCTTTTATCTCCTTTTCGTAAACTATTAAAAACACGACGTCTTCAATTGTAATACATTATTTATGAAAATATGCTAGACTAAATTATAAAACAATTACCAGCTTAAAAATAAACTACACAGACCGGCGCGTGGCAGAGCTTGTATTATGCGAAACAAAGAAAGTAAAGCATAAACATAGTAGATATTTGAAAGGCACGGTACAGCCAAAAAACAGATAAAAATAAAATTACCACAATAACGACTTAGATTTGGAATTTTTTATTAATTATATTTTTTTTCTTAGATATCATCCCATAAAATATAAACATTTTCAAGACTGCATACAAACAGAATGAGCACATTGCCCAAAAGGTCACATCTACAATCATCTTTATTTTGTGAGGAGGGCGTCTCAACAAGTTTGTCGGATGCAAGTTGTTGGAGTTTAGAAGCGAAGTGCGAATGTTGAGTTATTTTGAATTTCTTCAACACATGTACAAATAGTTCTAACTTACATACATATTATCACGTCTTTATCCCTCACGGGCTAGACAAAGCCCAAGGTCATGAAACCCAAAGGACACGATTAGTATTTCGTTAAGATTTCCATTATAAATGTCCCGGGGGAGTGGGTTCGATTCCCACGGGATACATACTCGTACTTTGTTTCCAGTTTGGTTAGGACATTGCAGGCATGAATCACCTGATTGTCTGATAAGAAAGATGATTCCGTGCTTCGGAAAGCACGTTAAGCCGGTGGTCCCGGCTGCCATCTGGTAGTCGTTAAAGGAACCACGTCAGAGGCCGAGAGGCGATTCCGAAGAACTCTGACACCAGGGTGTGCATGGTCAACCGGTGTCACCTACACGAAATGATGATGATGATGATTATAAATGTTACTTTTACAGGTTAAAAAGTTTGATAATTTTTATATAGATAGTCGTAGAAGGTGTTGGAATCGTTAAAAATACAATTGATATGTATGCGAATTCTATATTTGAATGGTATTGTAGTGTAAAGGTGGATTTGTAGTACTCTAGGTGTTTTCATCCTTCCCTATTTGCAGGAAATAGTTCTCCGGATAGGATTGGAATATGTCGGCCAGTATATTAATAATATCTATGTCTCAAGATTTTATTTCTAGTTCCGTATTAAATAGCTGCATAATATATTTCAGGTGGCAAAGTTCATTCAAGTAAAGCTTGTGCTTTAATGAGCTTCTCGTGTTGACTGCTGCAATTACGTTGGTCAGGCCATAGCAAATGTAAAGCAGTAGGTTGTCCTTAATAATATTATAAATTCGATAGTGACTTTATCAGTTGTTTATTATGCTTTGACACTGATATTAGACTTTTATTTCAAAAGATAATAAAATGTGGATTATCAATAACATAGACGCAGTTTTCATAATCATCACCATTTCAGCTGTAAGACAGCCTCTACCAAAAACATTCAAATTTACCAGTTAGAAGCAGTTTATACCCAGCGCCCTTCATGCAATATTGGTCAGGTGGAAGTTCAATGGCCAGTGGCGTAGGTAAGCATTATTTGCGCTTACGCATGATATATACAACCCTGGGCGCTGTCTCTATTGGAATGCCTATCCCAAACAAGTGGCATATAAATATTTTAAGCTCTTCATAAATTGGTCAGGTCGTCTGATTTCATAAGTAAGTGCTAGCCGCAACCATTGGCCAAAGAGAACCTTCCTTCTTCGTTTATCATCTGTTCTACGCGCTATGTATTAAGTCGATAAATCTTAAGTTTGGCCAAGGGATGCCATACTTAATTGCTTGTCCAGTGATTGCTGTATGGTATCGGGTACCGCAACCGTCCCTCCAAACTGCTACTCACTTATTCCCCATTCATCTGAGCAAGTAGCATCCTGAATAACTTTATTCCCTACCATAGTCTAATAAACTCCTACCCTTGCTACGTCTACGCCGACTTCCAGCGTCTTAATTTCGACCATAACCTAACCAAGTTCACAGGAAGACGCAATGGTTGTATTGGAGATACTATGAGCGGCCTACGTAGAGCATTAAACTTCTTGCGACTGAGATGATTAAATCCTAAGTTAACCTACCAGTCTCTTCGTACTATGGTCATAACTTCTCGGTCAAGCAGCCAGCACTGTAATGAGAGGCGTAAGGTCAAAGCGCATTTGGAATTCTGAAAAGGGATATGGGTCAACGACCACTAGGCCACGTCCGGCGGAAGGCGTTGTTTCACGATTATTTTGTATTTCAGAACTGTTATGTTCTACAGTTTTTAGGGTTTCGTTTCTCAAAAACAAAAAAAAAGCTCTTAGCTACATAGAGAATTAGTTTTTGGAAATGACAGTGGGCAAGGCACATAGCGTGTAGAACCGATTGCTGTTGGGGCAGAAAGTTACTTGAACAGCTACCATGTCCATCCACCAACCAGGTTGAAGGACGACCTGACCATGGTCGGAGGAACGCGCTAGATGTAGGCTACATCCAACTTGTCTTATTGAAATCTTTGGGTGAGGTCTATCTCCAGGAGTGGACTACTTTGGTGTTGCAACCAGGGGTGCCACTCGCGCGAGGCCTTTCTGTAGAAATCTTTACACGCCCTTATTTAAGAAGTGTATAAACGGTAGTTTATATGGAAATGTTTATTACTAGGTTTGGATATCATATACTTAATAAAATCAATATTGCGCAGTTTAGCATCCCTACAAAACTAGTCTAAAGCAAACGTCTTTTATTGTCTCCAGAATAGTGAAGCAGGTGAGCGTTCGCAGCATCTGCTCACTATCGCCACGCTCGATAAACCGGCTAAATCGCGTAGACACGTGTTTGCGAGGCGCTGTGCTGGAGTTGTGTCGTCATCGAATAAAATTGTTTTATGATTCGTTGTTAATGTTTCAGATATCAGAATAGCGTTATATATAGCGTTTAGCCGTGCAGTTCCTGGCAGAGTAGAATAGGACCACTTAAATTCTTTTCGTGGAAAAAGGCGACTTCCACGGAAAGAATTTAAGTGGTAGTGGTATATACACAAGCTAAACAAAGCTGTCAAAGAGGCCTCTCCAACCCGTCTGGCCAGCTTGGCAGTTTGTAGACCAAATTCTCTTACTGCTCTGGCTAATATATATCTCTGGTAGTACAGAGAGGGTTGTGCCCCTGCAGGGGAGACCTAAAAAAGACCCGATGATGACCATGATGATGATGAAAGCGTTATATGCCTTTCATTATATCCAAAAGTTAATGTCAAATACATTAACTTTTGGAAATAGTGCAGTTTTTAATGAAGTGATATCATAATTCTTATTCATTAAAACACTTAATATTTCGTGTTATATAAATGCTCGTGTTCATGAACAATGAGAAAATTGGTAAAGAAGACTTTTATTTAGACTCGTGCAGATTGTCACCAGAAGCTCCAATAAAGCAATTGATGGACCTACGCCATCTTTGTTTGCTTCTTTTTAACTGCATACTATATATCTCTTTAAACTGGACATAGGTTGAATTACCGAAACCTCGATGGAAGCTTAAGCCATCTAACACAGCCTACTTTAGTTTTTTTTTTATGATATAGGATGGCAAATAAATATATAAGGACAAATCCCACAGATTGAGCTAGCCCCAAAGTAAGTTCAAGATTTGTGTTATGGGATACTAACTCAACGACGGAATATTTTGTTATTAATACATATATAGATAAAAATCCAAGACCCAGGTCAATCTGAAAAAGATTATTTTTCATCTTGACCTGATCGGGGATTGAACCCGGGACCATCCGTGTCGCAGATCGGCGTCTTGACCGCTGCGCCACGGAGCTTGTCAAAAATGAGCAAGCTGGTCACCTGATAGTAAGAGATCACCCCTGCCCATGGACCACTGCAACACCAGGAGTGTGACAAGAGCGTTGCCGGCTTTACGCTTATCAATTTTTTTACACCAATAACGATAATGGAAACACACTAAGTGTAAAGGGTAACTTTTGTTCTATTAAATAAATACGATTTTGGTTCAGTCGCCGTGGAAACGGCTGGCCCATGGTGTCAAGAAGCAAAACGTTTCATCAGTGAGATAGGACGCCGCTTAAGGGACCGAGGTTATGACCACCGCTCCGGATGGTACTTGACTCAAAGAATGTCCATTGCGATACAAAGAGGAAACGCGGCTAGCGTAATGGGTACATTTGAGCCAGTACCTGGCTCAAATGTACCCATTACGCTAGCCGCGGGATATCTAGATACCGGGATAGCTAGATTCGGGGTAGTATCTTTGACTTGTTTTTTTATTTTTAAGTTTAATGTAAGTTGTTCGAATACTTTAGTTTTCGTGAATAAATTTAAAATAAACAACATTTCAAATTATGTAACTGTATAACAATGGAAAAGAATAACCGCACACAAAAGTGTTTCAACTAAATTGACGCAGCAAAATGAAAGATCGCGCTCATATTTCTGCGTCATTGGCCCTCGACCGAATATAAATTTGAATAACTGTGGAACAGGATTTGTTCTTAATTTGAAATTCAAATGCGAGAGAATGTGCGCAAAAACAGAGAAAAATGTACCCATCCAAATATAATTAACATAAAATACGCGGGAGTATACACGTTTTGTACGAATCGAACGTTTTTGAATTAGTTGTTTCAATTATTTCGTGTCTGGAACAGATAAAAATGTAATTAAATATAAGAAAGAAGATGTACTTTTGGTTTCGCTAAGACTTTTAATTAAGGATTTACTTTGAGTTTTTGGCTTCTAATCTTATTTCAATTAAGATACTTTTTTTTGCTTTTTTAAGATATTGTAACAAATAATTACTTCACTAGCTATAAAATTAATGCATTTAGAAAAAATGTTTTCTTATTTACAATTATGTTGCTGGCCGAGTATTATTAATTTAAGTAGGTTAGTCTTGTTCATATTTTATTGTGGATAAAAATCAATGACTACTTATAGTAAGTATGTGATTTGTACAATTATTGACAAAGCGAAAAAATCTATGGTTATCACTGTTTTTTGTACAAATACTATGAATAAGTGAAAAAAAATATAAAGAACTTGTTTTAAAAGAAAGTTTCCTTAATAAATCGATTGTAACCAATATGGCAGATGTCCCACCGAGGAAGCGACTAACTATCAGCTATTGTCTCGCACATAAAATGCACATTTGGTATACACAACGATAAGTTAATAGTTGATATGATTCATTATAGAATCATGGTTATACTCACGTCGGATTCTCCGACTAGTTTTTAGTTAGTCGGTGAATCTGACTGCTGAAGCTTTAATTTTACAATGGATCATTTATTGTTTCAGAAATACAAAAAATAAATAAAAAGCCTGTTGGAATCAAAAAGAAACTTGATTTCGCAGAACTTAGTTCACCACAAATATAGAATAGGTAACTACTTATATTACTTTTATACTTTTTGCCAAAGAAAAGCGAAGCAGCAAGCAACACCTGCAGAAAGCATAACCACGTTCATCGTAACTTCCACGCCGTTTGGCTCATAGTTAGTATCGGATAGTTGTCTGTTCGTCTGTTTATGCAAATGTCTTGACAAACGATTGAGCGCCTTATGGCTTTATCCTGCATAGTCTGCTGAATGAATTGGCTCGAAAACATTGTTCAAGCTCAAACTATTGTATTACGTTTTACCATTATTTCAAAAATAAGTAATTATAAACTGTGATATAACTTTAGGCAGCTCGAAAAATCCTATACCAGTGTGGACCACTTATACGCATTAAAAATAAACAAACCAATAATATGTTTGGTTTAATTTATCATGCGAAGATTTTTTAGGGTTCCGTACAAAAGTTGAAAAACGGAACCCTTATAGGATCACTCGAGCGTCTGTCTGTCCGTCCGTCCGTCTGTCACAGCCGATTTTCTCCGAATCTACTGAACCAAATTAGATGAAATTTGGTAAGATAGTGTAATCCTATGACCCAAACACGGATGTGCAAAGTAAATAAAGGTTTTTTTGAAATAAGGGTCATTTTGAGGGGCCCAATTACAAAATTAAAAAAAAAAGTTTTGCAAACCTTACTGTGTCATATATCAAATGAAAGGGCTCATTATGAGGATCTCAAAAATATTTTTTTTTGTTCGGGTAAAATCAATACTTTTGATTTTATTCACGAAAGAAGGCAAAAATTGACCATTCCCCCCCCCTGATCTCCGAAACTACTGGGCCGAAAATTTTGAAAAAATTACAAAATATAGTTCATTCCTTGAAGATTACAGGAAAAATAATAAGAATTCTATCACTTGAAAATTAAGTGGTAAACTCACAATAATAAGTTCATCTAGGGAAATAGTTCACTAAAACACCACTAGATGGCGCTAGTCAATTGAATAAAACATTTTTTGCATATTGTGTGTGTGTTCACGAAGCATATTGTACGGAACCCTCATTGCGCGAGTTTGACTCACACTTGGCCGGTTTTTTTTTTTTTCTTAAACTATTTAGTTCATCTGTTATAGAAACAGTTTAGGTACAAACAAAACTTCATAAATAGGCTAGAATGGTTTAAACATAACATAGGGTTTAGTTTTAATATAAAATTTTGTTAGTTTTGCAACACACACTGATTCGAAGCACATTAAAACAATTTCAACTTGTTAAAAGAATCCCCAATTTTTCCATAAAATAATCCGTAATAAAAAAGAGGAAATATACTTTTTTTTAAAGTTTTAAATTAATTTTTGAACTTCTGAACGGTGAAATTGTACAGGTTTATTTTTTTACTATCCTTTCGATGTTGTAGCTTATTAACGATATTTATTTCAAGACTAAAATGTTCTCAGAAATTCAGATATAATCTAAACTTAAACTAAATGTAAGTGCCAGTTCAAAACACCCGCACTATAACTGCCATCTGTGCACATTTTGCCCGCGAAAATATTCTAAGTTTGTCTGATAGCGAACCGAGTTCCGCATCAAATTACCATTTTTCTACGCGGCTGTACATTATACTAAATGAAAATTAAATGTACTATGAAGAATGATACGTACGCTTCAAAGTAATGCTGGCAATTTCCATATATTTGAGGGTACTTCGGAGTAAGAGATCTTATTTTAAACATCTAACGACGTTATTATGGTGGCTTTAAAATAGCTTGCATTTAAAATTGCATTTTATACAAAGACTTTTGCTGGATTTTTCTGACTGAAAGTCTGAAGAAATGTCAATAACCCGCGTCCAGTTAAAGCAAACCAAAGTTTTACGTCCATTGATCGCTTATCACTGCTAGCTCATTTTTTTTAAGGGAATGACAATCACTGTACATTGAAATTTTAAATTGGGTAAACGCGGTGTTTCAAGAAAGGTCACTTGGTGGTTTGGACTTAAAGGAGTATGTAGTCAATTTGTTTATTCATCATCATCAGGTCCATTTTAGTCTCCACTGAAGGAGCATGACCCACTCTGAACTACCATAGCCATAATTAGCCAGAGCAGTCAGAGGACTTGGCCAACACTCTCCACGCTGGCCAGACGGGTTGGAGAGGTCTCTTTGATGTTTTTAAGCTTTGTTAAGCTTGTGTTTTCTAAATCGCCTTCTACAACATCCACGGGAAGACTTGGAGTGGTCCTATTCTACTCTGCCACACGGCTAAACACGGCGATCTTGAATACTTTAAAATATTTGATACGTTCGTTGTAAAAATAATGTAACAAAAATAATTTATTAATTAAAATGAGTAAATATCACAAATTTTATTAAAAAATCAAAATATTTTTTGTTCACTCTTGAAACAAGGCAATAGGGGTGGCAACACAAAGTTAATGGTAGAAGTCGCTGCGTACGATACTTTTAACCAAACTATGATTATCCTAAAATTTAGACTTTTACTTCCACGCTGGTCTATTGCTGGGAAGTAAAGAAAAAACAGAATGTACTGACTGCTTTTTTTCCCGCGCAACAAAGCCGATCGAGAAAATGGGTGAAAATCTAAGGAATCATGGTAATAGCGATGCGGCTAGCAACCTATCACTGTTTTGATTCCGTTTTCTATCTCCACGTCCACAGTCATGTAAACGTTACTTTAGATCTTATAGATTTGAGCTCTGTCTACCCCGCAAGGGAAAAAGACGTTTAAGTATGTCTGTATGTATTTGACTTTGACGCAAAATGGGCACGATTTCTTCAGGATCGGCAATGCACGAGTTGCACCCTTAGTGTTACAACGGCCTTACGTGCCTTCCGACGCATGGAGGAGCTCGAGATTTATTGCTTGCCTGGCGCAGTCACCACTTATCACCCATCTAAGTGGGGACTGCGGTTGGGGCTGCTTTACATGCGTAAGCACTAATAATGCTCACGCTTACTAGACCATCGGGCTCATCATTTGACAGTTGGTTTCAGAACAATTGTAAACAACGCTACTTGTAACAGTTGCCACCATTTCCGAACCATTTAATAAACAACAAAAACTGTTTTCAAAACAAGGCCATTTTGCGCCACACAAAAACACTTTGAACTTAATTAGGCTTTTGACGTCCACCACCGGGGCTTCGAATTTCGATTTAATTACTACGTTACGACTCAATTTCATTTCTACAAACGACTTCCGAAGCTGTCTTTTAATAGGGCGTAAATTTTTCATCCCTAATTTCGAGGTGGTCCATTCGAATTAGGTGATCCATTGTATTGGCCTTTGCGTAACTATACAAGGATGCCTGCTAAATAGAAAATTTTAACTATCTTTGGAAAACAATCTGGCAATTCACACACGCATTTTAAATCCAATATGGACGGACATATTGAAAATAACTACGGGGTAGATCTATATGCAAACTCAAACTTGATTTTAATTAATGATTCTAAGAACTATAGTTGATGCACCTTGCTACAATATAAATTAGACTTAATTGAAATTTAAATATCTCTCCCGTAAGGATAGAATAACCAAATCCAGAAACAGGTTATTGAAATATGTTAACGGGCTTGAACTGGGCCAATGAAACAGCGAGTACTATTGTGCTGGTTACAAAGAAAAGCTCCTTTGGAGATATCAAAATGAGATTATCACATTAACACACATATATGCTGATCAAATAATTTATATTGACTAAGTGATAAGACTGGTTAAATCACTGGATTTAGAACACAAATACTGCAACAAGGATCATACATCAATTGCTAAATAAGATAAATCGCAATAAATTAACATAAGGATGTTGAGAATATATTTTTAAACAGATTCCCAATATAAAAACAATAACATTATGTTTTGTAGGTAAAGATTGCCCAACTGTAAAAACATAGATTTAAAAAAAATCGTCTTGTAAAAATATTTGTTCATTGATAAGTAAGTTTTCAAAGAATCTCAATGTTTTTCTTTAATTGTTTGGCAAATTCAAACCATTCTTAATTTACTCTGTCTTCATTTAATTTTAAGACAAATTAACGAAAATTGAAAAAAGCTTATTTTTATCATAAGATGTTAATAGTATATGATCCATTATACCTTGGTCAACTATTTTTACTTACAAAGTAACGGATCATAAGATTTGAGTGGATTAACCCGTCATATCTGGACGGTTCTGTAAATTTCCGTTTTAGATTCAAAATTAATGTGCAGCTCAGCGCGATTGTATAGAGTTGAAATATTCTGCCGTAAAAGTATTAAGTGTTCCATTATTTTCCTAAATTCGTCTTTTTTGTTAATATTGACGATCATATTTAAAATTTTAATAAGCGAACAGTTTTTTCGTTCTGAATTTTAATTAAACCAACTACATTTAAAGGGTTGTTACACAGATCTTTATAGTGGGTATTGTTATGTTGTTTAAAATACAAAAGAAGAAATTATTAAAAATAAATAAATATGTAGTCTGTTATTAAGATGCAAAAATTGTACGAGATTTCCTTATAAAGGGTGAACAAAACTGGGAACAAAAAAAAATATTTTGGTGTTTAAGGCTAAGATGATTTAGGTTTTATGCGTTCGGAAATACAGAAAAAGGCAACGCCTGTGATATAGTCAAAGGGCAACGCATTTCAATCCATAGTTTACGTATAGTGAAAGATGAGTACTAATTTTAGGAACTGAAGTTCCTAATGTATAAATAAGGATGGTGAAATGAATATTTCACGGAATGTTTTCAGTCTAAAAAGTGTACGAAAATACCCAATCGAAATATTGTGTCAGCATTATTCGTTATCGTTGGACTTCAACAAGGAAATACATTTGAATAATGGCAATCGCAGGCTTTGAATCTGAAAGGCAAATTCGTCGGCCGACATGAAACGCACAAAAAAATACTAAACACTTATAGAAGCCGTGACGATAGCATTTTAGTATTGATATATTTCAAATATCGAAATTCTATGTAGATATTCGTTTTATCGCGTAGGCAAATAGAACTTTAATTTTTACCCGGGGATCCACTCAGAGGGAGAGTATGATGCCTAGTGGGTTTAAGCATTATAAGCGTTTCCGCATATCAAGCAAACCCGAGCGCAGTCCCCATTGGATGGGTGACCGCAAGTGGTATAAAAATATCTCGAGCTCCTTCGTGTTACGGAAGGCACGTCCTGGCTGTCATCGTTGATGGCAGTCGTTAAGGTATGTCAGATGTATTTAGGCAGCTTGAAAAATCTGACACCAGTGTTGGCCACTTACACACACGAAAAACAAAAAGCAGGGATTCATATATTTTTTTAACGTATGTATGTCTCTATTGTATGAATGTAAGTAATGTATGAGCCATTAGTTGCCTCCTGTAGCTTAATAAGCGGATTGTGTGAGTTGTAATGTAATTAGATTTGTATTCCTCGCCGAAGAGTCATTGGCTATTTATGTGACGTCAGAAAAAATCAATACGGTGGACGTAAACTGCAATTATATTATTACACGTAATTTTTATTACAATTTTATTTAGTTGTTTGTTTGTAGTTTAGAATAAACCTAATAGGTATTAATGTTAGGTAGGCTATTATTATACAAAGCTATTGCTTTGTCAAAGTCTCGCGGCCCATCAGGCATATGACAGTTTGTGTGCTGTCTCTCCAAGCCTTGTGCACCCAGGCAACGCCCAAAGCCAAGGTTCGTCCCTCCCGAGGACCCTTTGGTGATATTTGCCTAACAGGTTGAAGGTACTCTGCTCTCATCTCAAAAAGTCGGTGAAGAAGCGAAAGCTCATTTGGAGCTAGCTACGTAATCCTTTCAAAAAAAAACAAATAATTCTGTTTTTCGAAATAGGATAAATGACTATATTATTTCAGGTGGTAGCACTTTTCGTGTCGCTTATACAGCCCTTGTTTAGGTTGTTGTGATCTTTAAAACAACTTTTTTAAGGTGAAGTGAGTTCACACACTAGCGCCACCCAGCAATTAATTCTACAAGTCCTAAATCATATCAAATTTAAAAAAATCAAATTGTTGAATGCCCCTTTAAATTACTTGTAGTATTGTTGGTACAAGTTTTCTCTATTTTTAATTTGATGAATTAAGAGAACAAATTTTTACCGCCAAAAGTGGCTGCGTTTGGCGGTAACGAGTAATTCTCTTACACCTAAATTATAATATCTATGAAAAGTAACAAAAAAAAAAATACTCCAAGTAATTACCTAGGGCATTCAGCTATTACTTCTTTAAATTTGTTATGATTTAGGACTTATAGAATTAAATTGCTGGGTGGCGCTAGTGTGTGAACTCACTTCGCCTGAAACTATTTTAATTTAAAATAATTATTTGTTCTACAAATAAACGCATACAATATCTGTCTGTAAATCACAAAAATCGGCGCAGTCCTTTTAATTGCCCCACGTCTCATGAGAGGCGGATTGGACCCATTTAAAGTTTTTCGATTTGCCCCGCAGACATGTCTACTTATCCCCAACACAAAATAGCAGGACTACGGAGAAATAGCTAAGAAAAGTCTATAGAAGAAATAAGTATAAAAATAAAACTATTTTAAAAGCAAAGTATTTTGAATATAATAAAGCGCAGGCCACGCTAGTAAGCAAGCGAGCGACCTGGCGAGCTAAGCGAGGCGACAGAAACTATGAGCAAGTCACCTATTTTCAGTGTGGACACATATAGATTTAGGTTTAAAGCATTTATAAGAACACGTCATTCTTTACTTAAAGGAGAACGTACGATTTCAAATTCGTAATTATTAATAAGCCTACTGTTAGTACAATCATTATACTCACTAATAGGTATTAATAAATTGTTAATATTTTTATTGACTAAATGATATGTTCACAAAAGTGGGAACATATAGCTATGTGGGTCCACACTGAAAACAGGTGGGCAAAAGAGCTAACTAGCAAATGAGTGAGACGGCCGAACTTAGTTTCCATCACCATTGCCTCGCTTTGCCAAAGTTGCTTGCTGGCTCTTCACACCTCTTTTTGAGGGTTCCGTAGTAAACAAGGAACCAAGGCAGATGAAATTCTGGAATATTTTTGATAGTCACATGCACCCATACTTATTTTATGCAGGGTTGTATGGCTTTATTATATTACAAAAAATGTTTAAGTCAAGAGGAATATATTTCTTTTAATCTATCTCGTAGAGTATTATGAGGGTCGCCATGGCTAGGTGGTAAACACCAGCCTCGCGCGACATAAGCAGTACCACGTTCGAACTTTGGTATGGATGCATAGGTGCAGGCATATACTTGTATTTCACTCTTACAGGAACTTGTGTGCGGTTCTGGAGATACGCAATGAATCTAAGGACACTATTGAAAAAGTAATTGTTATCGTTGATGGCAGTCGTTTAGCTATGTCAGATGCCTTAAGGTAGCTTGAAAAATCTGACACCAGTGTTGGCCGAAAAACAAAAAAACAAACAAACATTGAAAAAGCTACCTATAATGAATAAATATATAATATATTATCAAACCCATGTTCGTTGATGGCCTTTAATCAATATTAATAACTTTTCGGCTCCGTGGCGCAGTGGTAAATATGTCAGCCTGCGACACGGGTGGACCAGAGTTCCATCTACGGCCAGGTCATGATGGCAAACAATCTTTTTCAGATTGGCCTGGGTCTTAGATGTTTATTTCTGTATCTAATATAAAATATAGTATTAGTGGTCGCAGGGGAGTCACAT
This sequence comes from Rhodophaea formosa, assembly GCA_963082605.1. Taxonomy (NCBI): domain Eukaryota; kingdom Metazoa; phylum Arthropoda; class Insecta; order Lepidoptera; family Pyralidae; genus Rhodophaea; species Rhodophaea formosa. The sequence goes on from OY720221.1 coordinate 1,000,576, forward strand.
CTCAGCTATTTTTAAATTGTGTCGTCGCTCCCGAGAGCGGTTGTTGCTAAGATTAAGACTTAAGTTATTTATTGTTTTGTAAAGCGACGGTTTGTGAGCGTTTTAAACTTGCTCTATGATAATTATGATTCTTTTCTTTAGGTACGTGAAAAGCTAAGAAATATTTGTTCCACTTACGATAATATTGCTTGCTCACTTGTTTTAGGATGAAATGTACTGAATGTATTTATACGTATCTTAGACAATGTGAATAAAAAATTTCACGTTTTTTTTTGTTTATTAGAGACAACAACAGCCATTCTTAAAACAATATTAACTTAAACTACGAATCTTACATTTCCGGCCAAAAAGTTCCACTGCTAACAATAAATAACACGCCTTAAATTAACAATCATTCAGATCAAACGTGAACACTTCAATATTATTTTTTTACTCATGATGATCAGATAATATGATGATCAAATCAGTACCACTGAAAGCGTTACCTAACTTAAAAATCGGCCAAGCGCGAGTCAGATCCTGCATGGATCTGACTCACACTTGGCCGATTTTTAAAGGGTTCCATATCATTATCTATACAACATTTGACTGTCGAGCAAAAAAGGTATGTTTGTTATATGGGAGCATTGGGAGCCCCCCTTAAGGGGGCCCTTCCCCGACTGACTATCGTCAACGCGAGCATGGTCGAAAAGCTTGTTCCGTCCAGCGCAATGTCAGATAAAGAGTAGAAAAAATATATTGTATGCAACGGTTTATAATTAGGTCCTAAAAGGCTTGTGGCGCCTCTTTTGCGCTACCCGCGCCATCCACCCCTATTATAAAAACTGTTGCATGAAATACTATAACAATAGTCAATTTCTGATATTGTTGTAGACAGTGTGGAAGTAGATTAATTAATTTATTAAAAATTGTCCACCGAACTCTCTCCCGGTTGCGTTCTTAAATTCCTTGCTTATCTTCAAAACCGCACAAAAATCCTGTAAAAGAAAAATATAACTAACCCTCCCCTACTATAGCGAAATTCGAACGTGGTACCGCTCGTGTCGCCGGCTGGCGTGTTAACCACTTAGCCACGGCGACCGTTATACTATTCGACGGCATAAATATAAGCCACACAACTCTCCATACAAAAGTATGGGAACGTGTGACCATCAAAAATTGATCCAGAAGTTTTTACTCTTCTGGATATATCTAATAGGTTATGGGCCGCTGTAAATTACAAGTTAGCCAGGTTCCCTAAAAAACGGAAAAAATCTTCATAGCGCGATGTAGAATTTGTTACAAAAATACAACGCCATCTATTGCAAAAGAAATTAACTATGATAGTTTTGACGCAAAATATATGGAGCTATGACGGAGCTCAATTTTTAAACTAGTAGAATCGAGCCGCCGCCCGCTCGTTGTGACGTCAGCACTCGGTTCTTATTCACATGTGAATAAAATCAACGAGTGGTCCTGTTTTTACGTATTTTTGAACCGTGCGGTGCGAATATATTTCTTAACTTTTATTTGAATGGTACTTACGTTTGGTAGTTCTTGGCTTGATAGATGTCGGGAAACAGAGTGGTGCGAGGAGGGGAATCCTATCCTTACTGGTTCGCATATTTGAGGAAGTGGTGAATCTTGAGTGAGCTGAGCAGGAGTATCGATCACCTATGGATGAGATTCCTGTCTATGCCGGGAGACTGTCTGTGTCGGAGAGAGTCCTTCTATCCTTTCTATGCTGCCATTTCGCTGGAATTACTGATTTTCAACCTTAGTCTATAATTAAGAACATGCATAAATTTCTTTTTATTTAACAAATAACAAAAAGTTTTTACTTTTAGTTTTGCTTTGAAAAGACCTATCACAAATAGGCATAACATTGAAAATATACCTTATTGGTGTAAAAAATTGTGATAAATACGTTACGAAGTAACATTTTTTGAGCGAGCTCATTAATGCTACCGTCGTCCGCTTTATTTTATAAAAATCATGAACATGTGACGTGTGATGTCATAAATGTCGCTTTTGAACGGGTGATATGAGAAGTATTTTAAGTAGAATGGCCTCATAATAAAAGTTTAAAGGGATACCTATCTTAAGGTAATATCAGATTTTTCTAATTTATTTATATTTTTAAAATAGACTCGCCCAACCAACTTTTAAATAGTAAAAATCTATTCATTTTTCCAGGAAACATAGAAAACATTTGTGTACAAAAATACAGGAAATTCTTATAAAGTTAGACACAATTTCAAACAGTATTGAGTCCACATATCTTGATCTAGCCAGTATTAGCAAACGGGAGTCCAATAACCGGACGAAACGAGAATTTAAAAACATCGTTCTTTACTTCCGTTTCCGCTCATTTACATGCAAATACTCGGCTCGATACACGTCTGGAGTTACATTTATCTGTTCAGTGAGTCTCTAGTATACTGCTAATTCGAAAATGGCAAATTTTAATGACGGAATCAGAAAATCAATATTCTTTAAAGAATTTAAGTACGTAAGAAAAAGGAACTTTATGAACATACATATATCTGACCAGCTCCGTGACGCAGCGGTCAACACGCCTGCCTGTGACACGGATGGTCCCGGGTTCGATCCCCGGTCCCGTCAAGATGGAAAATGATCTTTTTCAGATTGACCTGGGTCTTATTGATGTTTATCTATATAATATCTTTTGTAAAATATAGTAGCGTTGAGTTAGTATCCCATAACACAAATCTCAAACTTACTTCGGGGCTAGCTCGATTTGTGTAATTTGTCCTATTTAGGGTATGATTGGTCAAGCCTGAAAATTGTTTTGCTTCGTCATTCGTATATATTTTTTTATATGCCGCGTGGTTTTTGGCAGAGTAGAATAGGACCACTCCATGTCTTCTCATGGATGTTATAGAAGGTGACTTAGAAAACACAAGCTTAACAAAACTTATAAACATCAAAGAGACTTTCCAGCCAGCGTGGAGAGTGTAGGCCAAACTGTGAGATTTCATATGGTAGATCAAGCTAAATAAAAATAAGCACATAATGAAAATGTAGATTACGTGTCGCTCAATGCAGATTCTCGTGATAATCACGGACTGCATTTGTCCGAGTTAAAAAATCTACGCTTTATTTCATCGAAGCTGATTGCATGCAAGCTTTTTTGATGAAAAAATATCTATTTATTCAAAATATCACTTTCAATTGAAAATAACTATATGTAGTTTTTATTCTTTCCTAGATTTCAGTCCTTCAGGCTAAATAAAAAAAGATACATGTAATGTACTTTAGTACGCGTTGCCGCGTTGTCGTGTCACCCAATGCAGATTCTCGCAATGCAATCATGGACTGCATCTGTCCGAGTTAAAAATGTACACTTTATTCGATAAAGCTTTTCTTGATGAAGAATTATCTATTTATTTAAATCAATGTCATTTTTAATTAAAAATAACTGAATAGTATTTCTCTGTCCCAAAGTCCAGTCTTTTAAGCTAAATAAAAAAGACGAACATAATGAAAATGTAGATTACGTGTCGCTCAATGCAGATTCTCGTGATGCAATCACGGACTGAGTCTGTCCGAGTTAAAAATGTACGCTTTATTCCATAGAAGCTGATTGCATGCTAGCTTTTTTTGATGTAAAAATATCTGTTCATCAAAATCAATGGCATTTTCAATTGAAAATACTTAACTGTATGTAATTTTTATTCTTTCCCAGATTCCAGTCCTTCAGGCTGAATATAAACGATACACGTAATGTACTTTTTGTGTCACTCAATGCAGATTCTCGCAATGCAATCACGGACTGCATCCGTCCGAGTCAAACATTCAGTAAAGCTTTACTTGATGGAAAAATATCTATTTATTCAAATCAATGTTGACGAGCTCCGTGGCGCAGCGGTCAACACGCCTGCCTCCGACACGGAAGGTCCCGGGTTCGATCCCCAGTCAGGTCAAGATGGAAAATGATCTTTTTCAGATTGACCTAGGTTTTGGATGTTTATCTATATAAGTATCTTTTATAAAATATAGTATCGTTGAGTTAGTATCCCATAACACAAGTCTCGAACTTACTTTGGGGCTAGCTGAATCTGTGTGATTTGTCCGTTTATATTTATTAATTTATATTTATACTAATGTCATTTTCAAACAAAGATGGCTGAATAGTTTTCTCTAAACCCAGAGTCTAGTCCTTCAGGCTAAATAAAAAAGAAACACGTAATGCAAATGCACTTTTCGTGTTGCTCAATGCAGATTCTTGCAATGCAATCACGGACTGCATCGGTCCGAGTTAATAATAATAATAATAATATATTTTATTTCAGACTCAAAAATCCATAGATAGTTAGTACTTATGTTAGTAACAATTTTTACTTAATAGCTATGTTAGTACTGTTAATGTCATATTGATAATTATTATTATTTTTTTAGGCCAATGGCTTTTTCAATCCAGTGCCTCTGTATGGGACAGTCTGGTCTAGCTGCAAACACTCTCAGGATGCTGTTGCCGCTACAACGTACGCGCTGTAGCAAGGAAGTCGCTTTTTTACGCATTATTGCATAAAAGTCATCTGCTCGTGCGTCGGCAAACATCCTTGAAGCACTACAACGTCGCGGCAGCCGCAACAACATCCTGAAGGCGTTGTTATATTGAACACGCAGGACATCGTAGGCCCGGCGCGAATATGTCACCCACAGTCCGCTGGAGTAGAATGACTGACAGAACGCTTTAAATAATGTAACTTTGACGTCTGCAGTACACCGTGCGAATCTGCGAGTAATCATATTGCTCCTAACCGCTAACGCCCTGCGTTCCCTCTCAATATCATCATCATCCTTTAAGTTGCTAGTGACAACATGACCGAGGTACTTAAATTTATCCACCACCTCCAATACAGCGCCATCCAGACATATGGGAGGCACATGGCGTTGTTTTTGTCTTGGTGTTTTGAAGACAAGCACTTTGCTTTTTTTTGAGTTATATTTGAGCCCATGTACCTCCGCATAGGCCTCACAGATGGATACCAGCCTCCTGAGCCCTGATATTGATGGGCTGAGCAACACCATGTCGTCTGCATAGCTTATGTTATTGACACAGATTTCGTCAATATGGCAGCCGACATGTGTGCCGCTCAGTCGATCAATAAGCTCATTGGTATACAGGCTGAACAGAAGGGGTGAGCTCAGTCCTCCCTGCCTCACACCGCACTCCAACCTATACTCGTCCGACAAAGCACCATTCCATCTCACCTGGTTATTTTGGTTAGCATACCAATATTTTAAAAGGGACGTATATTCCGCCGGCACACCAGCATCCCCGAGCTTGCCCCACAGTATATTGTATACGACTAAGTCAAAAGCCATGGACAAGTCCAGGAAGCACCCGTATACCGATGTTCCCCTCGCGGTATAGTACTTCACAGCGTGCTTTAAAGTGAAAATGGCGCTTTCTGTCGAGACACCAGCTCGAAAACCAAATTGAGCGTCATTTAATTTGACATATTTGTTAAGACGACTGTTTATTACGCTGTCAAATACCTTGGCCGCAATGGTAGCAAACATTAATGAACGATTTAACAATGTACAATTAAACATGTACGCTTTATTTCATTGAAACTGATGATCTGGTATTTTTAAATAAAATCCTTTTCAAAATAAAATCTTTTTACCTGACTCAAGAAAAGGAGGTTAACAATTCGATCCATATGTACCTACTAGCTGTTACCCGCGGCTCCGCCCGCGTGATATATAGCCTTTGTTCTTATCAGTATCCTAACCTATGTGTATGCGAAATTTCATGATGATCGGTTTAGTAGATATGGCGTTAAAGCGTAACAAACAAACAAATAAACAAACAAACTCACTTCCGCATTTATAATATTAGTTAGGATATATGTTGTATTGACAGAATTACAAAGTTTTTGTATATGTGAGTGTATACCATAATGAACTAAACATGTGATGTTTTTTATAAGTGTTTTTATGTATGTATGTATGTCATGGAATATCTCAGGAACTATAAGTCGGATTGTAAAATTTTTTTTGATGTTGAACTTGACATAGTCAAAATAAGGAAAAAGTGTGAGTTTTGTCAAATTAGATTGAACACTTTTTGAGATAGAGAGTAAAATGAGAATAAGTCACTAGAAAAATACAAGTCAGTTTAATGTTTTTTTATTCATTTATTACTTGTTAAAAGTAGGTATTTAGTATAAAATCTAGTATTATCCAATTGAATGTCCACGAAAGGTGTGTTTTTTATTATTAGCTATTTATGACCTACCACTGGCCATAAACTCTACTTTCATTCTCCAAGTCATTCTATCCTTGGCTTCCTTCTTCCAGTTTTTCTCGTAATGCAAAAAGATAATTAATAAAAAAAACTAAGAAATATTTTGCTAATAAAATCAGATATTTTTTGCCACCTACGTTGAATACTAGAAAAACATAATAAAATATTTATAGACCATTGCTGCGTAGTGAAAAATATAAATTTAATCAACCCGACCTCTCTAACGTTTATTGAGGCACTCTGTATATTAATACACCCCCAATTTAGAGTTCTTTTGTGTGTGAATATGAGATCACGAACACTAAATAACAATAATATTATTTTTTGGCCTAAAAGGATGAGGCACAAACGCATAAGAAAAAGCGATTTACGATATATCATAAATAAAAATGTATTAAAAAAATTCGGCAAGTCGAATTGAACTCGCCCGTGAAGGGTTCCGTAGAAGCAAGCGCAATTTTTCGCCAGCAAAGATAACTTTGTTTTTCATAGTGTTTATATGAATGACAAAGGTATTTTATTGGTTTATGAAAAAGTGCTGTTACTTTTTAGTTTGTACTTAGTTCTCAGCTCTGATAGTTTTTTTTTTCAACTTCGTTATATATACTAATGCTGTGATTTTTTTCACGTTATTTATGGATACATATATAATCGTTTAGCAAAAAGAGGGGGGACAATTACCTCTAACGAAAATTTGCCAATGTTTCAGAAACGGAAAAATGGTGTTCTCAACCTCATAATATTTTTTAAATATCTTTTTTTTTACCACTTTTTAGTCATGATTAATAAACATACCAATACCAAATTACAGCTTTTTCATTAACATACTTAATACCGGATGTAGATATTTTATTCTATAACGCTTTACATATAACGTAATCAAGATGCTACACACTTACAACTTGTACCAAACCCAAAAACGTGCTCTCGTGAATTTAAACAACGTGTTAAAAAGGCGAATTCTCTTCTAGAGTATAAAAAACGTAAACTAGGCAACTTTATACCCAATTTGGACGCTTATTATGGTCCTTTGTAGTAATGGCTGTATTCCAAATTGGTTTTTCGGCGATGACCCTAGAGTTAATTTTCGGATATTGCTGTCTTTATTACTTTTGTTGTTTTAATAAGCTTTTCATGGGAATGTCGATTGAGTCGCTTGATAGGGTAAGATACTAGCTTGTCAATTCTATGCATTATTTCTTTATTTAATCTTTATTGTACAAATACAATGTAATGACACAATAGGTGGTGGTAGGTGCTCGTATTATAAACGCTTAATGTAAGATAATAATGAGAATAGAATATGAAATAGATAATGTTAGGAGAAGTAACCGTATTAATCTATTATAAGTCTATTTATTTAGGAATAAATCACACAGATTGATTTAGACTCAAAGTAAGCTATAAATTTGTCAAAGTGGACTAACTCAATGATAACTATATTTTATAATTAAAACTTATATAGATACAATACATCCGATACCCAGGTAAATATGACTCAGGGATAGAACCCGGGACCCTGTGATTTAAAGGCGCTTGCGGTACTACTTACCCGTAGAGATCACCACATAAAACAAAAAATAAAAAAATAATTAATATGTTTCAAGTTCCTCCGTGCTTCGAAAAGCACGTTTAACGATTGGTTTCGGTTATTATAATAAATATAACTTTCGTAAAGAAATAAATTTAAGATGCATTTAAGTAGCTCGAAATAATCTGACTTCAGTAATGGCTGCTTACACATTCAAACAAGTTAATAAAATAAAAAACAACAACACCCAAACGAAAATCTCTCCACATCGTTTACGGTGGAACCGATTTTAATTAAACATGTCTCAGAAACATCGCAAAGAAACATGCTTACGAAAAAAAAACCGGATCCAAATCGGTTCACCCATTTTAGAGCTACCGTGACTCAGTCAGACAAACAGAGAGCGGTCAAACTTCAAAAAACCCTCATTTTTCGTCGATTAAAAACAAAACAAACGATATACAAGCTACAGACGTTCTACGGCGTAGCGCTTCTACGTGAACGCTACAGTGCTACGAGTATCAACACTTTGTCGTAGCAACTCCTTTATATCGTGCTACGATGCTAGAATGCTACGGCTCACAAAATATAAATTATATTTCAAAAAAAAAGTTTTGTTACTTTTATGTTAGTCTGCAGCGGCAAGTATTGCACTTATAGTATGATAAGACAGGTCGCTCACAAATGCGGAACACTTGCCTTTGCCCTACTATATACAATTTGTCCTGACAACTGTGTCAAAACTCTTCCTATGGGACTACTGCAGAAAATTTGAATAAAAAATTACCTTCCCATACAAAAATGTTTAGCCAGCCGGGCAATTAGTATAAAAATGTTGATTTTTTCAAATTTCTAGCATTAGTCCCGAAAAGTTGTTCATATTGACGGGCTGAATCGCCTCTTTTAGGATCCGACAGGAACACATTATATATTGACCGCATATAAAATATCGTACATATAGAGTCAGCCTTTTAAGGTTATCATATTGAGGGTAAGATTATGGCGACCTCTGAATTCGCCACAAGAAATAACACAAAGACTCAACTGTGAAGTGGATATGGCGACACAGCAAATAACTATGAGACTTCTCACCAGATGGCGCTGAACAATCCTAAAACGCGCAAACAAAGTTTCTTCGAATCTCGCACATAAATAACACCTTCGACAGTACTCAGTCGAAGCCGTTCGGTTCCCTGGGCGCACACCCTGCCCAGTAGGAAGATCTTCCCCTTGTGGCGGTCGAGCATATCACCTCGCTCCCGCTACAGTTGGATGTTTATTTGACAAATGGTACATTACAAGAATAAATTAATTTTAACACGATTCACAACTAAAAATAATAAGCATATTTAAGGGGGAACAGTAGAACTTGAATTCCTTTCTATTTGTAAAGTATTAGGAATATAATGATTGGCGTCGCTACTGTGCCTACTGTTCCCCCTTAATATATGTTTATTTTTGATATTTTTTGTCATCATCATCATCATCATTTCAGCCGCAAGAAGTCTACTGCTGGACATAGGCCTCCCCCAAGAATTTCCAATATGACCGGTTGGAAGCGGCTTGCATCCAGCGTCTTCCTGCGACCTTTATTAGGTCGTCCGACCACCTGGTCGGTGGGTGTCCAATGCTGCGCTTGCCGGTACGTGGTCGCCATTCAAGAACCTTTCTGCCCCATCGGCCATCGGTTCTTCGCGCTATGTGCCCCGCCCACTGCCACTTCAAAGAGCTAATCCGCTGGGATATGTCGGTGACCTTGGTTCTTCTACGGATCTCCTCGTTTCTGATTCGATCTCGCAGAGAAACATCGAGCATAGCCCTCTCCATAGCTCTTTGAGCGACCTTGAGCTTTCTTATGAGGCCCATAGTAAGGGACCACGTTTCGGACCCGTAAGTCATCACTGGTAACACACATTGGTCAAAGACTTTCGACTTTAGGCACTGAGGTATTTTGGACGAGAAGACGTTGTGGAGCTTCCCGAACGCTGCCCAGCCGAGTCGTATTCGACGAAAGACCTCGTCCTTGAAACTGGAGCTGCCGACCTGGATCAATTGACCCAAGTAAATTTTCTGCTCTACAGGTTCAAGGCTGAATTTTCCAACAATCACTGGTGAAGGCGCAACATGGACGTTCGACATAATTTTCGTCTTGTCCATGTTCATTTTAAGGCCCACTTGTTGGGAAACTTCATTGAGGTCATTGAGCATGGTACTTAGATCCTCCAGCGACTCCGCCATGACGACTATGTCATCAGCAAATCGAAGGTGAGTGATATACTCGCCGTTGATGTTGATGCCAAGTCCATCCCATTCCAGGAGTTTGAAGGCGTCCTCCATTGCAGCGGTGAACAGTTTTGGAGATATGACATCTCTCTGTCTCACACCTCTTTGCAGTGGAATAGCCCTCGTACTCTGCTCCTGTACTCGGACTGACATTGTGGCGTTGCTGTACAAGCACCTCAACACTTCGATATACCGATGGTCGATACGGCATCGCTGGAGAGACCGAAGCAGAGCCTATGTTTCGATCGAATCGAAGGTTTTCTCATAGTCCACAAACGCTAAGCATAGTGGCCGGTTATACTCTTTGGTCTTCTGTATAACCTGCCGCAGCGTATGGATGTGATCTATGGTACTGTAGCCTTTTCGGAAACCGGCTTGTTCGGGAGGTTGGAATGCATCAAGCCTGTTCGTGAGACGATTCGTGATCACCCTCGAAAACAGCTTATAGACATGGCTCAGGAGCGTGATGGGTCTGTAGTTCTTAAGTAGCGTATTATCGCCCTTTTTGAAGAACAGCACAACCACACCCCTATGCCACGCTTCCGGAGTTCTTCGAGCAGAACGGAATTAAAGAGCCTCTGAAGGACTTTCAGTACCGGCGTTCCGCCCGCTTTCAGAAGCTCTGCTGTGATTCCGTCCTCGCCCGGCGCCTTGCTGTTTTTGAGCTAATTGAGGGCAATCCTAATCTCGTACAGGCTGATGTCCGGGATGTCTTCGGTATAGTGCCGGGTTAGTTTGGCCCTAGGATCTTTGGCCAAACTTACAATGGGTTTGGCTACTGACGTATACAGCTGCTGCATATTTTTTTGTATTTATGATAAAATATTTACTACTACACAAAAACGATTGTTTTTGTTTTGAGGGTTAATGTATGGGTACGTTTTAAATATTACACACACAATAAAGTAAAAATAATGTTTGCTAACATGTGATTAGGCATTTGATGGAATACATCAAAGAGAGCATTATTTAGCACTGTCATATTTCTCGTGACAAAATATTCGCCTGTCACGCTATCTGTCAGGCCAAATTTATACTTATAACATTGATATAAGGTTGAAAATTAATATTCGTAGATGTACGAGTATGGAAGCGTTGTTAAGCCTAATATTACATTAGGGCTATCAGCGCTTATGGCATAGAGCAGGGAATTAGGAGACCGATGGCCTAGTTTAGTTTGGCCTAGGTAAGAGCATTATTAAGCTATGTCAGATGCCTTAAGGCAGCTTGAAAAATCTGACACCAATGTTGGCCACTTACACATACGAAAAAACAAAAGCATTATTAGCCCTTCCATGCGGAAAGGCATGCTCAAGGACAAGGTGGGTAGCCGTGGTTGCTTAACGCATGTTATGCAACCACTAGCGCAGTCCGCACTTAGATAGGTAACCGCAAGTAGAATAAAAATATATCGAGCTCCTCCGTGCTTCAGAAGGCACGTCAAGTCATTGGTCCCGGCGGTCATCATTGATTGGTAGTTGTTAAACTATGTCAGCTACCTTTAGGCAGTTTGAAAAATCTAACACCACACTTACACACATGAAAAAAAACATACAGAATGTAATTGTAGCTCGGGCGCTACTAGAGACGCTGAGACCATAAATAATCAAATACCGTTTATTGAGGTTTTGGGTTTTAAGTAGTTGTAGAAATGAAAAAACTACTATTATTTATGTACTTGTAATAAGGGTCACATCAAAATTTTGTTTACTAATCTTTTTCAGCACTATGAAGCATTTTCATTTTTTTTTGCATGAACTGGTAGGCTTAGTATGCAAATGTCGCCTACTAGCCAGGTGCGGGCTGACACGCGGTATTATTATTACTTAAATCTCTAGTAGGGCACGTGTGAAATTTCATACTCTGTGGTATGTGGGTTTCAGTTTCGTGCCAAATTCATTTCACAGGCATCGGTAATAATTTTATTAGTGTGGGCATGTGTTTTGCCGTGTGGTTCCCGGCTGAGTAGAATAGGACCACCCCAAGTCTTCCCGTGGATGTCGTAAAAGGCGACTTAGGAAACACAAGCTAAACAAAGCTTACAAACATCAAAAAGACCTCTTCAACACGTCTGGCCAGCGTGGAGAGTGTAGGCCAAATCCTCTGACTACTCTGGCTAATATATTGCTGTGGTAGTACAGAGAGGGTCGTGCTCCTGCAGTGGAGACAAAAAAGACCTGATGGATGGGCATGTGTGACGTCATACGTCGTGGCTAATGATTATTGAAAGCTTTATATTTGCGGGGTTTTGTTGTATCCTTCTGTAAACACTGTATCAAGTTAATGTCCTAGACGCAGCTTCGTCTACCACATTATGGGCAAAAGATAAAGGTCCTTTATTTAAAGGTCGTTAAAACAAGCTTAAACATCGGAATATATGTGGTTACAGCTTATTTATAAAGACCGGATAAGTGCGAGTCGAAATTGAACCATATAACTTGGTTCCATACAATTTATTAATTTTTGTTTTAGATCTAACTGCAAATTAACAAAATATTATTTTTCTTTATCTTTAACTTGTAAAATCAACTAAGGTAAATTCCAAATGAACCCCTTAATTCCCTCTAAAAACTCGTTATGATATTTGGGGATTAGTGAACTAGACCAATAACGTCAAAATTTGCAATTCATTCATTCAACAATGGCAGCTACTGACACTATCAACAAATTCACGATATTATCGCGCGTAACGAGGTGTCATTGTGCAGAGATTGATCGTGCATGAGCTAGATCAGCTGTGAAATATGTACCCGGATCTGTATCCATCCATGTGGTTCCTGGCAGAGTCGAATAGGACCACTCCAAGTCTTCTGTTATGTCGTTAGAAGCAGGAAACACAAGCTAAACAAAGCTTATAAACATCAAAGAGACTTCTCCAATCTATCTGGCCAGCGTAAAGAGTTTAGGCCAAATCGTCTGACTGCTCTGGCTATCAAAGCTCTGTTAAACAAACTTGTTTGTTAAACAAACGCTCGATGGCGTTCGGGACCTACAGCTTCACGTGCCGTGCGAAGATGATTCCTTATCATCTTTCTTTTCGGATAATCAAATGATTTAAGCCTGCACTATTCTAAGTAGACTGGAAACAAATTCCACAAATCGTGTTTAATATAAATATATACGGACAAATATATACGGACAAATCACACAGATTGAGCTGGCCCCAAAGTAAGTTCTTAAGTAAGACTTGTGTTAAGGGATACTAACTCAACGATACTATATTTTATAACAAATACATATATAGTTAACATCCAAGACCCAGGTCAATCTGAAAAAGATCATTTTTTCATCTTGACCTGACCGGGGATCGAACCCGGGACCATCCGTGCCACAGACCGGCGTGTTGACCGCTGCGCCACGGAGCTTGTCAAAAGTGTTTCCTAGTGGGATTTGAACCCACGACCTCCAGGTTATTAGGCCTTGACTACTGAACCAGTGATGCAGTCCATACGACCTTAGGCCGGTATAACCTATTTTGTAAATCCTGAACTAGTTTTTTTCAGCCAGTATATAAAACTATTGTGGTATTTATGTGTCGACGTGAATCCCCGGGCAGAGGCGGCGCGCACGTGCGTTAAACATCACGGTTTTTCTAGTATCCGGTACATAGATTTGGAATATACGACATTGCATTGTGAACACAAACGCAACGTTTGCATCCAACGCAAATATACTATCGAAAAAAAAAATTGTATTGGCATGAATACCCACTTTGATTCTTTTAATGACGATTTTTGAGGTGATCGGAATCTCTGTATGAATAAACTACGGTCATATGTAAAAAATGCTACTTCTGGTTCTGTAGTTACGAGGTAAGGGCGTGATACCCTAGCGTTTTATGTTGTTGTTCATGGCGTTAGTGTACAAAATTCTCTCCTGTGTGTTTTCGTGTAGTGTAACAGTACACAGCCGCATTTGCACTGTATTTACAGGATACGGGCGGAGCACCCTAGTGTTTTATGTTGTTGTTAGCGGCGATTGTGTACAAAACACTCTCCCGTATGTTTTCGTGTAGTGTAACTGTACACAACCTCATCAATATTGCATTTACGAGGTAAAGGCGTGACACCCTTGTGTTTTACGTTGTTATTAGCGACGTTTGTGTACAGAATTCTCTCCTGTATATTTCCGTGTAGTGTAATAGTACACAGCCACATCCATACTGTATTTACGAGGCACGGGCGTGACACGCTAGTTTTTTTTTGATATTGTTAGCTATGTTTTTGTACAATATACTCTCCCGTATGTTTCCGTGTAGTGTAACAGTACACAGCCGTATCCATACTGTATTTACGAGGTACGGGCGTGACACGCTAGTTTTTTTCGATGAGTAACGCGTCCTGAAACTCTTACCCTTACTATCGTTTCTTTATTTTTCTTCTAAAAAAAATATGAGTAAGCTATTGAAAATAAGTTAGGCATTAAAAACCCTTTTTTACCCAACTAACCTATCCAGAATTAGTTTTATAGTTTTCGAGCGTAAGTATATGTGTGTGTATGGGTAATGGGTATGTAAGTTCCACTGTGGTCTCCTGCAGCCTATACGGCTTGACTTATATTAAAGTACACGGTGACACTATATAAGTATGATGGTAGACTTATCTCGCTAACGTCCAAATACTCAAAGGCATCTTTAGATGGCTATTTCCCACATTTTGATCCCTCGCCTGGGCTCTTGGTGTAAGCAGAAAGTGTCAATTTATGGCTTTCTGATGAAAGAAGATTTTTCCTACTCTCCCTTCGTTTTATATAGCTTTTTAAGGTTCTACATGATTCAAATCGGCTCTAGGGGCCTAGCTGTTTCTTTATTATCGCCGCACAAGGGCTACAATTACAGTAATCTAAAGAAGTGTGTGGCAACCACCAGCGTCAACTGGGTGCCCAGGTCCAGATAAAATGTATGGAAGCAACAGGAAAGTTATTGGTGGCTGCGTTTTGTGGTTCGTCTTCGGCGACACTTATGCCTTTAGCATACAGCCGTGATTGCGAAATGGAAGCGCTCCGGAACGAAACAAAGTATGAATTTGACGATTTCGTTTCGTTGTCGTTTCGCTTGCGGTGTGAGACGCACCAAGCAAAATCATGCTAGACAACGTTTTGCGGTTTTGCTAATGTTTCATTCAGGATCGCTTCCGTTTTGCATTCACAACTGTGTGTTACAGGCGTAAGACTCAAAACAGTATTTGCAAATGGGATTGTCAGTCATTTCTAAATCAAAACCAGTAGTAACCAGCAGTCTTTTATTTAGTATTAATTTCAGGAAAGTATAAGCTCTGAAAATCCGTAGTAGGGGCACATAAAATGGAGTCACGGATGTGCTGAAGGGAGAGCGTGAACGGTCGTGACGGCGAAGGTAGCTGCGGCTGTAGGGGTTGTTACGGGGCTTTATCTCCTACTTCCAATAATAAAGTGCTGAGAATAAATGCTCGATACAGATTAAAATATATTATATGTATTAAAAAAATATATAGCGTGTGGTTTTCGTTAGAGTAGAATAGGAGCACTCCACGTCTTCCCATGGGTATCGTAAAAGATGACTTAGGAAATACAAGCTAAATAAAACTTATAAACATGAAAGAGACGTCTCCAGCCAGCGAGAAGAGTGTAGGCCAAATCCTCTGACTGCTCTGGCTAATATGTGGCACTAGTAGTACAGTGAAGGTCATGCTCTTGCAGTGAAGACTAAAAAGACCTGATGATGATTGTAAAATATCTATTTCGTTATATTTTCTAATGTTTTTGCGATTGCTACACATTGAAATAAAATTAATTTAAATCGGCTTTATTGAAAAATTTTAAAAAAAATTGTTTAAATTTTTTTCTTCATTATTTGAATAAAGATTGTTATTTTTATTTTTTTATTTAGTATTAGCTCATAAAATCCGTAGTAGGGGCACATAAAATGGAGTCACGCGTGTGCTCAAGGGAGAGCGTGAACGGACGTGACGGCGAAGGTAGCTGCGGCTGTCACGGGGTTGTTACGGGGCTTTATTTTCTACTTCCAATAATAAAATGCTGAGAATAAACCTTTCATACAGATTTATACACGAACACTATTCAAAGTTATAAAAACTAGTAAAATTTTCTGCAAATTTGCCCACCTAAATTTTGCCTATGTTACCAATGGATAAATTAGCTATCAGTTGGTAAAAGAATTTTGAAAATCGATAGAGTAGTATCGGAACCTTTTCAATTTAAACAAATAATCTAAAATAATCTCTTTATTATAATACATATGGCCAAAGAATTTTTAAAAAACAAACCGGCTAAGTAAGCATTTGATTCGAACGCGAAAAATTTGTAAGTTTAACTGAACAAAAATGCCTTAATCCACCAGTAAAAGTTATGTATCATGCAATAATTAAAACACAGTGTAATGAGAGTTGGTCTCGCGCATGAGGGTTCCATACAAAAAAGACTTTAGATCTAATTACAATGTTTACAACTTTCGGATTCCTTACCATATTTCATACTGTAAGACCTTGTTTTATGCCAAACTTAATGATCTAAAGAGGGTGCCTTTTTACATTTTCAGGTACATGAGTCTTTAAAAAACACAGTATGTGATTAGTTTGAAACGTTTGTAATTTCGTATAATTTTTAATATCTTGTATTGCAGCGGCAAAATAACATTACTCAAAGATATCGAGTGCCTATAATGTTATCGGTATGTTCCGCGTTAATTCCCGATATTGCCTATAATGGTTGACGAGTAATCGTAAAACAAAGTAGGATCTAATTTGCTGCATTATTCAGAGAACCTTGTAGTAATAGTAATAAAAATACCGGGAAACACTATAATTCACAAGAATAATAACCCAAACTACATTAAAGCCACAACATATGCAATTTAACAAACACATGTACAAATACACTGCTGTTGTAAAATTTAGAAGTTGGAGAAGTGAAACCTGTGTATGTATTTCTTATCGCGTAATCATTCAAACATACGTAGGCATATCTTTTTTTGTTAGTAATGTAGTTTGTCAGCCTGCGACACGGAGGTCCCGGGTTCGATCCCCGGCCAGGTCAAGATGGAAAAAGATCTTTTTCAAATTGGCCTGGGTCTTGGATGTTTATCTATATAAGTATATGTTATAAAATATAGTATCGTTGAGTTGGTATCCCACGACACAAGTTCACAACTTACTGTGGGGCTAGCTCAATTTGTGTGATATGTCCCTATATATTTATTTATTTATATTTAATGTTTTCTGGTTCTCCAGTAGGGTGTCCCGAAAAAAACTTTTTTTTTATTTTTGCTACTCAAGACCATTCAAAAGTTGCGTTATTTGTTGTAGATTACTGTAAAAATAATAAAATAAATATAAAAATATATCTTGAGGGCTCTACCAGCAATTTAATTTTTTTAAAAATCACTTATGTAGCCTTCCAGTTCATATCGTCTTTCCTAATTTATTTAAATTTTTCCCACTTTATTTCTTTATTTTATTTATAGCTGCACCCTAAGTTATCATTTGCAGGCATCAATAGAATATTTTTAGTCAGTAATTGGATTTGATCGCACTTGCAAAATTCATGTTCTGACATATATTTGTTACATTTTCTGCTTCTACGGTGAGGCAGTTCGTCTCAATTCTATTATTTTTTTTTATTCACTTCTTTATTTTTTTTTTATTCACTTCTAATCAATGTAATCTCCTACAAGCAAATTAAACTTTAGTGCTGTAAATACACTGCGAGAATTGCTCTTTTCTGTTTCTCTGGCCTTTAATATTTTGCGAAATGCAAGTTATCGTACATGGTCGCTATTGTGAAATAACATTTAACTGATATATTATTTTTGTACAATTGCATCAATATATCTGCTGCTCTGTTTTTTATTTATTTTTCTTGTCAATAACAAGACAATTATCTTTGAAAGAGACCAATTCTACGTCAGCAAAGACCACCAAAGAGACCGCTGCCGCAGATCGCGTTGATCACAGCGTTGGTAGATCATATCGATCACATTACACACATAGCTACTATTGGCTGCGCTGAAGTGTTGCAATTCAATTAAATAGCTATGAAAATCATTTATAAGCTTGCTTGTCACTATTCGAAGAAAGCTTTGCTGTAGGCGACTGCGGCCGAGGCAGCAACTCGCGCACTGCTCCAAGTTTGTTTTCTTTGATAACATGTGAGCTCTATCCACGTAATTTTTTTTTGTCTTTGATCTGTCTTTGAAATTCTTGCCATTTTTTGCATCTATATCACTTATTGCCAATTTCCTATCAGTTTCTTTGTTAAGTAAAACGACTGTTTCAGAAGAGGAAGACTAAAAATAAGTGTACAAATGGTGGACTATGCTGTGGCCCTATTTTCATACCCTCTATATTTTGTGCAGCGCAGTAATAAGGAGACCGCGGCGTCTGATATATGGCGGAATTTGTCATACACTGCTTAACAGAGCAACCACTGCGTTATTTATCGTGCTTTGTTGTACGCCGTTACATAGTTGTTCAACCAGCCTGGTGTATATTTTATTAATTCATATTAATAAAAAAATCATGTAAGGTATCTTAAGCCTTTGAATTATGTATACGAAAACCAACAACAAGAAATCATATTACGCAACCCCAAAGATAGATTGAGTGGGAGGTGGGAACTATAGAAAAGCTAATAGTCCGAGTTTTCTGCGGATCGGAATAGATAAAACTCACTTTCCTCTCAGGAGCCCGATGGTCCAGTGGGTGTGAGCTCTATGAGCGCTTACATATGTTGAGCAACCCCTGGTGCAGTCCCTACTTGGATGGGTGGCCGCAAGTGGCATAAAAATATCTCGAGCTCCTCCGTGCTTCGGGAGGCACGTTAAGCCGTTGGTCCCGGCTGTCATCGTTAAGCTATGTCAGATGCCTTAAGGCAGCTTGAAAAATCTGACACCAGTGTTGGCCACTTACACATACGAAAAACAAAAACAACTTTCCTCTTTATTAAGACACCATCTTTTAAGCTCTTCCA
Organism: Rhodophaea formosa; assembly: GCA_963082605.1. NCBI lineage: Eukaryota > Metazoa > Arthropoda > Insecta > Lepidoptera > Pyralidae > Rhodophaea > Rhodophaea formosa. The sequence goes on from OY720221.1 coordinate 1,019,616, forward strand.
TGCTGGTTTGGGAGAAAAGGAAAAACATAAAGTATACCAGCTGCTTTTTTTCCCGTGCAGACCGTAAAAACCGGTCAAGGGGTTCAGCTAAGGAATAACGTCAAAAAGCGAGGCAGTTACCAATGCATCACTACTTTGATTCCGCTTTCCACCTTACCACTAGTAGGCTAAACGTGGCCTTTTAGGTCTTATAACCTTGGGCTCTGGGGCTCTGTCTCTTGGGCCACCCCGCAGAGGATAATGACGGAGCGCAGCGGAGCGGAGTCGTGCCCTTTTCTAACTGTAAGCTTTTCTTGGCAAACACAAAATGACAATTATTGGCTTCTAATGCTGTTTAGCTGAAGACAAAGGGGACACATAAGCGATGTGTCCGAGTACCATAGCATAAACAGGTTGGTCACAGAAGGAAGCTTAGGTTTCTTTGTTACCAAAATAGAGCGAGACAAGCAAGCGAGCGTCCCTTACTTAGGACAAAACCGTAACTGCTTTGTTTCTTGTTAAAATAATGCTATCTTGTATGAAAATTTTAACAAGATCTCCGCCCATCAAAAATTATAGAAGAGCAAAAAGGCAAGTAAAAACAACATAGCCTTTAAACTTTGTTTGCAATAAATAACTTAAAACATAAATAAATGCTTATAATACACACACATTCTTATTCAGCCATTGAATTCTTAGTAAAGATGATGAAAAATGTAAAAATCGTGAAAGTAGTCGAGTGTGTTTAATTACAAATAATGATGGTGATCCCCAACAGTGGCGTTAAAAAGGGGTCTAAAATTTAACGAGCAATTAAATAATAATAACTGATTTTAACTTGGGGTCCACTTAAGTGGCCATTAGGGCTCTTCATAAAACCCATGCATAATAAGGGTGGTCGTTATTAGGGTCCCTACTTTCAGAACCATATGATATCATCTCGTATTACGACATCGTTAGAACGTTTTGTAATTTCTTTATACCTCAAAAATGAAAGCTGGCTAGATCGTAGGCATGTGGGACGAGTCGTGGAATTATTCAAAGATTTTAATGGCTATTATTTCGAATGACGTCGCATCGTGGCGACATCGAGCTAACGATATTAGGCAAATGAGTAACATACTAAGCAATTATTGAGGTATTGGGATAGGAGGTAGTATTTTTTTCTTGTTGAATTTAAAATAGTAACCATCCTGCTGCCATGTCATTGAGGTGTTACATTGTTACATAGGGAAGGGGAGATTTTTTTCCTGATGAATTTTAAATACTAAAATTATCTTGGCGATATCGAGTTTCCAGGAGTATGGACGCAAGCTGCAAGTGATGGCTGGGTAATAAGCCAACGCGCAATTATTAAGGTATTACATTGTTACAGGGGAGGAGAGGGAGTTTTATATTTCTTATGAATGAAAATACACCATCGTGTTGATATCAAGTGTCCGGTAGTATGGACGCCGGCTGCAACTGATGGGTAGATAGTAAGCCAGTTCGCAATAATTGAGGTGTTAAAATGTTACAGGGTGGGGGAAGAACTTTTATACTTTTATCTAATCAATAAAAAGTATTTTACTTTCTTCGTATAAATAAAATATAAAACTCTTAACTTTTATGATAGTCCATTCAAAAGTTTACGTGTGAACCTTTTCTCAGCATTTTTGTCAAAAATCCAAAGACATTCATGACAAAAATAATTCATAATATACGCGTAGTTTTGAGGGGTAGACCTCACAAAACAAAATTCTAAGTGATATCTCCGATTTCTTTCAAATAAATTATTTCCAAAGAGACAGCACTGAACCCAGAAAAATTCATGTATATTCGAGTAGTCATTTCAGCAAAATCTTGAGACGTAAATACTCCACCGTGATTTACAGTCACTTGCTCCAAAGCAACTTCTTTTATTGACGTGCAACGGAGCGAGAGTGACAGATAACGCATATTATGACGGATATGTGGAAGAAAGGATGATATGTTACACTCATAAAGTGCTAAGGTGCTAAGGGCCTAAATGCCCTGATTTTGACCTTAAGTATGTGAAAATTTTGGGGGTTTGTACATAATGCGGCTATTACACGATGTCATATTTAGACTATGACGAGAGGGATACTGCATACAGTAAACATTAGCACACACATTGTTTTTAAATTAAAAATAGCTGTAAGTTGCTGATCATGTAGCTTTGTGTAAAAAGAACTAGCTCTATTGGTGAAGGTATATGTAAAATTAAACGAGTCGATTTTGAGTATATCCATTACTTGCAATTTTACTTCGTCCGCATATATTAAAACCTTTACAATTAATAAGTGTTCTGAGCAACCTAATATATTAAATAAACATTTGAATTTTGATTGATAAATTAACTTTGTATAGGTGAAAGAATTTTGAAATATAGTCCAGTAAAGAAAAAAAAAATACTTATATATGACTACTCAGGCTAGTATATGGCTCTGGTAGTACAGAGAGGGTCGTGCTCCTGCAGTGGAGACTAGAAAGACCTGATGATGATGATGATGATGAAAGAAAAAAAATATAAGGCTTGATAAGCTTCTCTCAAAAATAAACTTTTTATCTACCCTATCCAAAGATCATTAAAAATTCAAGAGAAAAAGAGGGGAAAAGGTAATTAGCTACGTGGCGGTCTAACATAAAATATAAAGAGGTGAAGAACCTGACGGTAACAACTCAGGATTTCTATCCTCATATTATCAGGTTCTTCAGGATATTCTCATCCTAGCACTGCATCACGAGGAGGCCTGACCCTAAATGAACTAGGAAAAAGGCAAGAGAAAGAAAAAAAAAACAATTCTTTGTCTAATCTATTTTGTTTTGAGAAGTATGTAACCAACTAAGAGTATTTTAACAAAATAGCCTTCAAACCTTGTTTACACAAACTGAGCTTTATCCTAAACACCCAAACTCGAACAAGACAATGTTCCTATTAATACCCAACACATCTAATAATGAAACTTTACTCGTTGGACAAGATTGTCTTCAGTCGTTTACTATGGTGAACTCTACGCACTGACCTTTTAAAAATAGATAACAAAAGAAATGTATTGCGCAAGTCTAGAAGTACACATTTTTTGTCTCCATTTTATCTTTACTAATATTATATAGAAAGATTTGATTGTTGGTTTGATCATATCAAATCATAATACGACATAAATGCTTACATAATAAAAGCTCACCGCATCACAGCTTAACATGTAACTGGTGGTGATATGCTCCAATAAAGATAAAACAAGTAAATTTCAGGCAAACTAGAAGGCTTATTTGCGAACTTTAATAACTTTATGTTAATTTCAATGTCCATTCGGGTTTGTATATTATTTTTAATAATAATAAAAGATCATACAAAAGTTGTGATGCATGTAATAATGACAATTAAAATGTAGTTCACCATAGATGTTAAAGTAGTCAAATGAGCTTGCAGGTTTCTGACTCCTGAACAGACTATCTTCGGAGTGGATTGGGAGGCATAACGATCCAGATTGCAATGTTTTTTTATTGACATCGGAAATGAAACTTATGTAATACCTATACGGTGTCTATTTTAATCTACGTCTATGTTGCCCTCAGTGTGGCGAACTCAAACTCCATAACTGTATTACGGAGTCAGTAAAGAGCGTGTAACGTGCGACCGAGATAGCACGAGTTCACCAAACTGCGGGAGTGAGATAAAACGAGTTTTACAAACTCCTAATTCGATTCGACGACGCGGTTTTGGCGAAAAATGAGTTAGCGGCCGGCTCCCGGGTGTGTGGAGTTAACGCGTTGGGAACTTAGAAAATTGATACTTTAAGAGTTTGCGTGGTGGACGTGATGAGGAATAGGCCGAATTCTTCCGATGGAACCTTGCATTAGTAAAGTTGGTTTGAATTTCGCTTAAGATAATCAAGCAGAAGCAGATACAACATAAAAGCTCAGAATAATCTAGTTCTGTGCGTAAAAGGTACTGGTACCGTTATGACATGCCAAAGTCCGAAATGTTAAATTTAATGTCAAATCCGATTAAGTTATTATTAATTAGGGGGGAAAAACACATTATTTTCTAAATTCAAGGTTTCGAGAGTATTGGTAGGTATTTAAATTTGAATAAAATATTAAAATTGAATTTTCATCACTGCAAATTGCAATGAAAACAAACAGTGACATCTTCAATGTGAGATAGAGTTTTTTTCAGTTCCTATGCAAATAAATGTTTATTTTGAATCTGTTTAAAGCAAAAAGGTTTTAATAATGAAAATAAGTACAATATTACGCAAGGCCAGAGACAATATGATTGTTATTTTTAAACTGATTCACATAATGTTAGTTATAATGACCAGTTACTGAAAGCATTATAAACACTTTACGATGTGTGAGGCAATTAATAACAATAACAAATCTATTGCAAAAATAAAAAAAGTAGCCCGTTTGCTTTGGCTCTAATTAACAACCAAAGCAAATACCAGCTGCAACTGCGTCGACACAAAGACGAAATTCTCAAGTCTGACACGAACTCGCTCAAAGAAATCAGCTATTAACTGCTGCTTTTGGTAAGTTCTAATTTACATTCAGCATCTGCAATGCATTGAAAACCATCTATATAATATTAAGTTTTTTATCTCTAAAACCCTGATAGAACTGTTTCAATTTTTCATCATCATCATCAGGTCTTTTTAGTCTCCAGTGCAGAAGCACGACCCTCTCTGCACACACACAGCCAGCCAGCCAGATATTAGCCAGAGCAGACAAAGGATTTGGCCTTCATTCTCCACGCTGGCTAGACGTGTTGGAGAGATCTTGAATTTTTCATATACGATATTAAATTTTATATGCTTGTATTATAGAGCATATTTCTGAGTATAGATAAATGGTTGAACATTTTATTTAAAAGAATACATATTCGCAGGAAAAAATGTAAAAAGATGTTTGGCGTTACCATAGAAATTTAAGTTCGTATGGGAGATCCTGTTGTTTTTTGCATTCTGATGTGGTTGTTGTGGTGTCGAGGGCTGATGTGTAGGCAGCAAATGACAAAAACAACTCACGGTTTCACTTGAGTTTATTGTTCGTGAAACAATAAAATTGATACACATAAAAGTCAGAAGGCACGGAAGAAAGTCACAGAAAATACAGTTCACCAGCACAAGCACAAAGTTTATAGTTCACAGATGAAGAAATAGGCGAAGTATGAATACGAGTATGAAAGGAGTATGAATGATAGTGACGAGCGGAAACAATGTAAACAAGCAAAGCTAGGTGCGTTATAGATTAGCGTGCGTGCGTATGCGCAGAGCATTAGCGGCGGACTGGTTCTAGGAGGCTCGCAGTTGCCGGGCGCGGTACGCGTGACGTAGTCTATTGTTCACTCGCCGGGCGAGGATTATTGCAACATTTATGTAAGACGACACGACTGCGTTCCGACCTTTGTCCAGCGTTAATGCTACTTAGCTATTACATTTTATATTTGCAACCAAAGTTGTATAATATGGTTAAGTCAATTGCTTAATTTAATAAACATATTAAATTAATATATATTTAATTTATTGTTATATAAACATAGCAATTTATGACTTGAAATGAAATGAAATTAACATTTTAATAGATATAACTATATGTATAAGTATTAAAAGTTTGAATATAAATGCAACAATGAATGATGAGAGTGCAAGGTAAGTATACAAAGGTAAGTAAAGGTAAAGATGAAATTAAAATAGTAAAAACAGGTAAGTACAGGTAAATTTTGGTAAGTACATATAAATAAAGGTGAGTATGCCACAGTTCTCCCCCCCAGAGACCGGCCTAGGACGGGCGATAGTAATCTGGAAACTTAACCTCCCTTCCAGAGCGCGTTTTCTTTAAGGTAAGTTTTACATTTTCTTGCAGGTTTTCAGGTACTACTGGTGCTGCATTCGTGAGCTGCGTATCAGAGGTAAGTGAATATGCTGGTTTTAATCTTTCTATTGTTACCGTCTGTTCTTTTCCCTTTATAAGCAATTTATAAACCTTGTCTCCTCTTTGCAGAATTTTGTGAGGTCCAGAATATGCTGGCTGCAGAGGTCCCTTAACGCTGTCATCTCTGACGTAAACGTGAGTAGCAGAAGGTAAGTCCTTGAAAACGAATATGTTTCTCCCGCAGTGTCTAGATGCCGGTTGAGGTCTGATGGTGTTCATTATGGAGCGAAGACGAGCAGTGAAGTCAGTTATGTCCGTAGTATGGGTGGTTTTACAGGACGTGAGGAAATCGCCGGGCAATCTCAGCGTCTCACCATATACCAGTTCGGCGGGTGATGCTTGGATGTCGGGTTTGAAAGCTGTTCTCATTCCGAGCAAGACCAAAGGTAAGCTTTCTGTCCAGTTTTGGCTTTCGTGACATTTTATTGCTGTTTTCAGCTGTCTGTGCATCCGTTCCACCATTCCGTTGCTTGCCGGGTGGTACGCTGTGGTCCTGTTGCGTTGGAAACCAACGAGTTCAGCAAGTTTCTTCATTAAAGCCGATTCAAACTGAGCTCCACGGTCTGTGACTACTTCAGCAGGGCATCCATATCTGGCTATCCAGTTGCTGACGAAGGCTTTGGCAACTGTCTCTGCCGAGATATCGACCAGCGGTATTGCCTCGGGCCATCTAGTAAACCGGTCGACTGCAGTGAGGCAATAGCGAAAGCCATCCGATGGTGGAAGAGGGCCGACCAAGTCGATATGGATGTACTGGAATCTGGCACGTGGTAATTGAAACGAGCCAAACGATGGTGTGACGTGTCGTGTGACTTTGGTGGACTGGCAAGCGTGACATGATTTTGCCCAATCACGACAGTTTTTGTTTATGTTGAGCCAAACATATCGGTCTGTAACCAGTTTTGTCGTAGCGTTGATGCCTGGGTGACTGAGCGAGTGCAAACTGTGGAATATTTGCTGTCTTAGCTCAGCTGGTACATACGGGCGAGGTGTCTGCGTTGAAGTGTCACAGTATAACTCCATCCGTGTTCCAGGTATGACTACTTTGACAAGTTTGAGTGAGGTATCACCTTTCAAAATCTGTTTCAGCTCTTTGTCGAAAGTCTGTGACAAGGCTAGTTTTTCCAGGTCGACGGGTTGCACCAGCTCCTCTATTCTAGAGAGTGCGTCAGCCACAACATTGTCTTTCCCGGATATGTGTTGTAGGTCCGTAGTAAACTGCGATATGAAATCGAGGTGGCGAAATTGACGAGGTGAGCATTTGTCCTTTCTCTGGTGAAATGCAAAGCAAATCGGTTTATGGTCTGTGTAAACCGTAAAATGACGTGCCTCGACGAGGTGTCTAAAATGTTTTATAGCCTCATATATTGCCAGCAACTCTCTGTCATACGGAGAATATTTTCGTTGGGCTGGATTAAGTCTGCGACTGAAGAAAGCTAGTGGCTGCCATTCTTCTTTCACATGTTGCTGCAGTACAGCGCCGATGGTAGTGTCCGAAGCATCAGTGACTAAAGCCAATTTAGCGTTCATGTCTGGGTGAGCCAAGAGTGCAGCGTCGCATAAACTTTGTTTGCAGTCCTCAAAGGCAGTCAGTGTGTCACCAGCTAGTGTCACGGGATGAGAACCTTTGACTGATCCAGTGAGTAAGTCATGGAGTCGAGCTTGTGATTTAGCAGCGTCTTTGAGGAATCGCCGATAGAAATTTATCATCCCCAAGAATCTTCTAAGCTCCCTAACATTTTTTGGGATAGGATACTGCCTGATAGCTTCAACTTTACTCTCCATGGGTTTGATGCCAGCCGACGAAACTACGCAACCTAGGAATGTGACCTCTTCTGCTCCAAACACGCACTTGGATGGGTTAATAACCATGCCAAACTCCTTCAGCCGAGTGAATAGCTTATGGAGATGCTGGAAATGGCTTTCCAGGTCTGGAGAAAAGATCAGGAAGTCATCTAAATAGCTGTAGCAGAAGTCTAGTTCCCTGGTCATCTCATCTACAAATCGCTGGAATGTTTGACCAGCATTTCTTAAACCAAAGTTCATATAGGGAAATTCAAACATTCCGAACGGGGTTGAGATGGCGGTCTTCGGTATATCCTCGGGATTCACGGGGATCTGATTATACGCCTTGACCAGGTCAATTTTTGAGAAGATCCTGCAGCCTGAGATATTTTGCGTGAAGTCCTGGATGTGGCGTATTGGGTATCTATCCGGTATTGTGCGTGCGTTCAGAGCACGGTAGTCTCCGCATGGTCGCCAGCCGTCATCTTTTTTAGGGACTAGGTGCAGGGGTGACGACCATGGGCTCTCTGATGGTCTAGCAGTTCCAGCTTTTATCATATCGTTGAACTCTTGCTTCGCGATCTTGAGTTTCTCTGGTGCTAGACGTCGTGGCGTGCAGTGTACGGGTGGCCCAGACGTGGTCCGTATAAAATGGACTGTGTTATGATTAATAACGCGATGAGTGCCTGGGGGTCGAGTGATCTCCGGGAATTCTCGAAGAAGTTCAATGTACTTTGACTCGCCGACGATCGTCTTGACGGATGAAATGGCGTCCGATGAATAAGCCGGCGCTGCAGTTGTCGACAACGAAGTGTGGTTGTCGATGAGGCGGCGGTTACGACAGTCGACAATCAAGCCATAATGTGACAAGAGGTCGGCTCCGATGATAGCCTTGCTGACGTCAGCTATGATGAAACGCCATGAGAAAACTCGGCGGAGGCCGAGGTCAAGTTCAAGTTGTACGAATCCATATGTGGCTATCGTTGAACCATTAGCCGCGAAGAGTTCGTATGTAGTTCTTGGTCGTCTGGATTTCGTGGCCGTGCGGGGGAAGACACAGAGGTCGCTGCCGGTGTCGACCAGGAACTGGGTCTTCGTTTTGCGGTCCGATACGAATAGGCGACCTGAAGAGATGTGGTAGATGCTGATGTGTAGGCAGCAAATGACAAAAACAACTCACGGTTTCACTTGAGTTTATTGTTCGTGAAACAATAAAATTGATACACATAAAAGTCAGAAGGCACGGAAGAAAGTCACAGAAAATACAGTTCACCAGCACAAGCACAAAGTTTATAGTTCACAGATGAAGAAATAGGCGAAGTATGAATACGAGTATGAAAGGAGTATGAATGATAGTGACGAGCGGAAACAATGTAAACAAGCAAAGCTAGGTGCGTTATAGATTAGCGTGCGTGCGTATGCGCAGAGCATTAGCGGCGGACTGGTTCTAGGAGGCTCGCAGTTGCCGGGCGCGGTACGCGTGACGTAGTCTATTGTTCACTCGCCGGGCGAGGATTATTGCAACATTTATGTAAGACGACACGACTGCGTTCCGACCTTTGTCCAGCGTTAATGCTACTTAGCTATTACATTTTATATTTGCAACCAAAGTTGTATAATATGGTTAAGTCAATTGCTTAATTTAATAAACATATTAAATTAATATATATTTAATTTATTGTTATATAAACATAGCAATTTATGACTTGAAATGAAATGAAATTAACATTTTAATAGATATAACTATATGTATAAGTATTAAAAGTTTGAATATAAATGCAACAATGAATGATGAGAGTGCAAGGTAAGTATACAAAGGTAAGTAAAGGTAAAGATGAAATTAAAATAGTAAAAACAGGTAAGTACAGGTAAATTTTGGTAAGTACATATAAATAAAGGTGAGTATGCCACACTGATATCGACATCAAAATATTGCCAAAGAAAATAATAAGACAGAACGCTACGCTGCCTACAAATATTTTTTTTTAATTCTTTCTCCTAAAGAAAGCTAATTAGTGTGCGGGTGACGTAGGCTATAATTTACGCGGACTAAGTCACGGGAACATTGCTAGTAGAAAATAAAGAACAATGCGGCAGTCACCGTGACCCGACATGTTACGTAATTTTCACAAAGAACATACCACTCCTTCTTGACAACTTAGGTCAATAGACTTTAAATGTAGACTGTTTTAGTTGAACAGGTTTTTTTTTCTGGTTAAATCATCAGCTGGTATATGGTGTATTGAAACCCGGGGTGCACTATTTTGACAGGATTTATACAGTTATATGCTTTGGTGAACTAAATGTACGGCCAGCCTACCTGGGGTCGACCCTTCTTGGATAAAAAAAAACCACGCCACTTCTAAATGTTAAAATTTTTAAGCATTGTGGTTTGTTTCTTTTCGTAATGTACATACTTGGGAAAAAACTATTTATTATAGTTGAGCGCTAAATTATTTATATTTATTTTACTCCGCTAATATAAATATGGCCAAAAAGTTGCTGAAATATTGGCATGCAAAAATATTTAGTGCTGTCGGTATTAGTCCTATAGGAAAAATTGGTTACTTGACCAGCTAAGTTACCGTTCGAGGCAAAAAACTAGGTAAATTTATGCCCATAATCAACTAAACATTACCAATAAAATAAAATCCTAACTAATATTATAAATGCGAAAGTGAGTTTGTTTCTTTGTTACGCTTTCATGCCCAATCTCAGTAGATTGGACCTATCATCATGAAATTTGCATACACATAGGTTAAAGTACTGAGAAGGACATAGGCTATATATCACGCGAAGGCGCGAGTAACAGCTAGTTACCTATAAATAAAACCTAGCTATAAATAGAAAATGTCCCGCAGGTCATTGCCCTGCGGTAATGTGCCCTGAAGACTGGCAGCATTGCCAATTTGAATGTTTGTGTTATTATTATGGGTGGGTAAATTTAAAGTAAAACAGACAAAGTTCTTCATCTATCAGGCTAGTATATCAAGGTACATAGAAGAATCTTCCTTTTAATTATTGTGTACACTCTGAACTTGTGAATTTCCACAACTTGCGTCTGTAGCAGCCCGGTTTATTTCATTTTATAGTGGGGGGAATAAAAGTGGGACCAGCATCGTTTTTGTTTTGCTCAAGTTGCTTTAGCTTTTAATTGTGGACACAGCAAGAAAATAAATTTCGAGAACCTTACTAAGATTCACAGAGCACAAAAGTTTGCGTACTAGAGACGTAAGTAATAATAATAACACGTGTTTGATTTTTGGGCGAAAACCAAAAACTATAATGTGTGTCAGCACGCGGCCGGTCAGTTCCTGCTAATATAAAAAAAAAGTAAAAATGCCCCAATGTACCACAGCACCTTGGGGCATTTTTGCGTTTTTTGAGTGTGTTAAATGTACCTATATATCCTTTGTACTGTTATGTCTCACATGCATAACTTTACAAAGGAAACATACATACTATCACGTCTTTCTTCCTTGCGGGGTAGATAGAACCCAGGTCCATAAGGCCTTAAGGCCACGTTTAGCATGTTGGTGGGCAGTGCAGGTGAGAACGGAATCAAAATAGTGATGGTTTGCTAGCCGCATAGCCTACTGATATGATTCCTGACGCCAGTACGAAGGATAATAAACGAAATTCTGATGTAACCTATATCACAGGTAAGAAGGATATAGCTGATTTTTGCATTGTCGAGCTCCGTGGCGCAGCGGTCATCACGCCTGCCTGCGACACGGATGGTCCCGGGTTCGATCCCCGGTCAGGTCAAGATGGAAAACGATCTTTTTCAAATTGGCCTGGGTCTTGGATGTTTATAAAATATAGTATCGTTGAGTTAGTATCCCACGACACAAGTTCACAACTTACTGTGGGGCTAGCGCAATTTATGTGATATGTCCCTATATATTTATTTATTTATTATTTATTTATTTATATTATTATTTGCTTTTGTATAATTTCCTTGATACCCAAAACCTTACTAAACGGTACCGCCCATTGATACGCTTGTTTCGTAAAAAATGTGTCAAAAAAGCGTCTCTGGTAGCGCAGGAGTAACCATCACATTTTTTGCTCTAGGCTAAGATTCTTTCTAATAATCTCATGACTTAATCCGCGTAAATTATAGTATATGTCATTTGCAGATAAATAAGCTTTATATTATGGGTGAAAGAATTTTGAAAATCAGTCCAGTAGTTTTGGACCCTGTTCAATTGTTTGTTTTTCGTATGTGTAAGTGTTAATTTTTCAAGCTGCCTTCAGGCATCTGATATAGCTTAACGACTGCCATCAACGATGACAGCCGGGACCAACGGCTTAACGTGCCTTCCGAAGCACGGAGGAGCTCGAGATATTTTTATGCCACTTGCGGTCACCCATCCAAGTAGGGACTGCACCAGGGGTTGCTTAACATACGTAAGCACTCACAGAGCTCACACCCACTGGACCACCGGGCTCCTCAAATAACCGCACCCTGTTCAATGCAAACAAACAAACAATAAAATCGTTCCTCTTTATAATTTTAGTAGGTATAGATCTTGGAGATACGTATACTACGTGTATAGATTAGTATAGATGGCAACAACACCGTCATTGCATAAAGAATGCGCGTCACTTGTCGCCGAACATCAAAGACAGCCTTAACTTGTTTCATCCAAGGAGTTTCAATTGACACTGCTAGTGATTATGTAAATGACATTTAGCTTTAATGGACTGCAAATTGCGACTTGCATGTCCATTTGATTTCGAGGAAGACTTGAAGTCGTCTCGACTGTTACTGTCTTAATTACTGTACTGCTGAGTCGTCTTTACCAACGGGTTTACTTCGAAAATGGTATCTTAGCTTTTTGTCAGTATTTTTTTTTACATTACGCCGACTTCCAAAATAGGAAGGTTCTCATCGTCATCATCATCTCAGCCATAAGTAGTCCACTGCTGGACATAGGCCTCATCTAGGAATTTACAATACAAGCAATTACAATAAAGCAAAAGAAAAGTTGAGCCGTTTGCCGTGTGGTTCCCGGCAGAGTAGAATAGGATCACTCCAAGTCTTCCCGTGGATGTCGTAGAAGGCGACTTAGGAAACAAAAGCTAAACAAAGCTTATACACATCAAAAAAACCTCTCCAACCCGTCTGGTCAGCGTGGAGAGTGTAGGCCAAATCCTCTGACTGCCCCGGCTAATACTAGCTCTGGTAGTACAGAGAGGGTCGTGCTCCTGCGGTGGAGATTTGAAAGGGAACTGATGATGATGATGAAAAGAAAAAAACCAGCGCCTTCCTCCGACCTTGTTGGTTAAGTCGTCTCACCACCAGTGGGCGTTCAACGCTGCGCTTGCTGGTACGTGGTTGCCATTCAAGAATCTTTCTGCTCTATCGGACATCGGTTCTCCCTGCTATACGCCCTGCCCACTACCACTTCAAAGTATTAATCCACTGAGCTATGTCGGTAAGCTTTGTTCTTCTGCGGATCTCCTCATTTAGATTTCGTAGAGAAACCCCAAGTATAGCCCCCTCCATAGCCATTTGAGTGACTTTGAGGTTTTTTTATGAGGCCTCTTTGACTATATACTCTCTCTGGTGTGCGTGACAGCTTTGTGTAATCACACGCGTCCTGTCAATTTATGCCCTGAAAATCCATCAAATTGGTAGCTGTATGTGTGCACGACCGACTAAGAGTCGGCCATTCGATTTTTCTTCGCTTTAAAGTTAAAAGAGTCTATCTAGCTGGTGTTATATAATCTAAGTGAGGCCCATACTAAGATGTAATTTAAGAATGTTCTTAAGGACATGTTGTGGTAGATCTTTTAGAACAGTTTATTGTCATGTACATGAACATAACAATAAACTGTGTCTATTCTATAACAAAATAGAGTCGTAATTCTATATTTATTTATAATTCTATATTTATTGTTATATCTCCAGAACCAAACGGATATATCTTCGCATTTGTTAGAAACGTTTCCACTCGAAACTTGAGCTCCGAATTCCTGCTTTAACTGTAATTGGTGGCCCGTGTGACTTGCATCGGAAGTGGATTCTAGCAGCTCGCTACTAATGTTGACACACATACAGCGTATTAATTGACCCTCAACATTCCCTTAAGGAAATACTGAATTTTACAAGGTCTAGCGCTTCTACCAATTAATAAATAAATAAATATATATGGACAAAAATGTTCTTAGTTCCGAAAATATCGATGTTTTCAGTTCCTATCATTGGTCTCGTATGATAAAAATTTCTAAAATATTGAATAGTACACACACTCGGATTTTACATCACAACTGTATATTAACTACTTATTTCAATAAATTCATTATTTCAATATCGCATCCGAAATTTCAAGAACCAACAATTAAAGCTAAGACGGAACTGAACAGAACTCGAGTTTCGAGACGCGCTGTAATAAAGTTTAAATTCTCTCATTTGCTGGATTTATTCATCTTTTGTAATTGCTAAACGGCGATTTTGTTGAGACTAAATTGCACTGCGGAAACTACAGCTGAACGCCGCTTGGAATGTTCAGTCACAAGCATTTAAGTATTCAACTATATTGCATTTTAGTCCTTAACACATTGACTTAAGAACTAATGTGTTCGTGACTGTTGTTGTAAATAATAGTTTTCCCAAATATTAATTTAATAAAGATACACTTTCTGTATCTAGATCTCGCAGAAAGGCATATCTGTAAATGCAGTGCAGAATGACGGTGTCGGGTCCTACTCACCCAGCTAGTTAGAATAGGCCCAACATGAATATGAAGGAAGGTATTAAATGCTCAGTGGAGAGAGAGAGAGTTCAAGAACACAACACAACACAACACAGATAACAGATTTTAATAAGCTTCACACATGCGTTACACAGTTAGTAGTAGTGAATACAATTAGTAAAATAATATTGTAGGCGAGTGCCTGTAAGCTAGGGTCGAGAGATCACGACCAAACTTAGGAAAGGAATTGAATGGAATGAATGAGCGATGAGGAAGAACTGCTAAAAAGATTTAAATATGGAATTTGGAATTTAAAATGAATTATGTTTCGAAATAAAAGTGGACAGGATGATGATGATTGGGAAATGAGGTGAAAAGCAAGATGCAGCATGAAGGTTATCATGCGCATCGTTACAAGGGGAAGGATACAAATGTGAAAATACCACTCTCTCATAGAAACCGACGTTTGAGTGGTAGCTTTACCGCTGCTATGCTTCGTTCGGTGAGTGAGAGTGCTGGAGGCCAAATAAAAAGCCGATAACGCTCTTGTGATACCTTTGGTGCTGCAATTATCAATGGACAGCAGTGATTATTTACCACCAGGTGACCCGTTTTCTCATTTGCCGTCCAACGACATGAAGACTTAAAGAAAACGCTATTTACTTCAATCGAAATTAGAATCATTGACTGAGCGAGCGTGAAGTGCGAGCGAAGCGTCTCAGCTGATCAGAATGTATATGGTATGTCTGTCCAGTTCTCCTCTACAAACCTCATTTCTCTATTAATTCTCGTTAAAGTTTTTGAACAGGCTCGAATATCATGTAGAATTTTTGTCAGTTCAGTTTTTGGGAGTTTTAGAAAATGGTTAAGTAGGCACAAAATATTTAAGCGCCAATAAGGCTGGTGGCTTATGACCTTTGTAAGTTTGCGGTGATTCTAAAACAAAACAGGAATATTTTTTTGTCATCGAGTAGAAGGATGATTACACTACGTGATGAAAACATACTTATCTTTAATCTATCTAAAGACAGACTAGCAATATCTACAGTTCACAGTGTTGATTCGAACGTTAAGAGTCGCCTGGACGCGCATGTCTCCATACAAACGGAAAATGAGAATTGTGGCCATATTTGATAATTTTGGAGTAAAATTAGGCATCCAATCAATTAATCTTATTATAATCTACGTACGTTCCTATACAGTTTGGTTAAATTATCAATAGTTTGAGAATCACACGCCTCTCATGATTTCCATACAAATTTGAAAAGGCTTGTAATTCTCAAACCATTGGTATTTTAACCAAGCTGTATAGGAACGTACGTAGATTATAATAAGATTAATTGATTGGATGCTTAATTTTACTCCAAAATTATCATATATTGTCACAATTCCCTTTTTCCGTTTGTATGGAAACATGCGCATCCAGGCGACTCTTAAGTGACAAAAATTGGCTCAGTGTGCATTTTTAGATTAAACAATGCCACTTGCCACTTGCAATGCAATCTATAGCTGCCTTTTGAGAAGGGGACGAGTCACCTTAGAAAGCCCTGCATAGACTCTTATTCTTCTTATCTGAGAGCTTTGTAGTTCTTGTGGATGAAGTATGCTCTGCTATGAGAAATTCTTTTAGACTTTAGTTATTGATACGACATGACACCAGCCTTCTTCTTTACTTGCCATAGACCCTTAGTATGTCATAAATAAACTTAAGTAAATAAACGTTTATTTATTTATTTATTTATTTATTCATTTATGTACACAGATAAACATGATTAGACAATATATATACAGAAAATTAGTACAAGGGAACTACTTATTCCTAAAGAAATTTCTTCCAGTAGCCCCGTAACGTTATTTAGAGTGTGCTGTTTTCTGAATAATCCTTGAATATTTGAAAGAGAACTATTTTTAAAATAACAAGATAAATAAACAGAGGCAACTGAATAAAAAGATTTCCACAACGCTTTTAAATAGTGGGGGTGTGTGAAAAACACGGTTCCTGGCAGCCGGGACCAAATCCACTTAATGCCGTTTCTTAGCGCACTGTTTATTAGATTAACCGACTGCGCAGAAGCGGGGTTAACTAGCGCCAAGTGGAGTCAAACGGAAAATTCAAGAGCTTATAGCGGTACTTTCAAGACTATTTATTTCTTACACTTAAATTTTAGGTAACAGTGTACTGAAATAACCAATTAAGATGAGATCATATGCAGGCAGGTTGTTGATAAAAGGGCAACCCACCATTTATACTTTGCAAAATGACATTATGGTATTAATAGTATCAGTAAATAAATAACGGTTTCCAAAATTGGATCAAACAAGTTAGTGTGCAACTTGGAATATACTTACCTATATAAAAGAGATCTTACTTTTCTTTTTGAGTCTAAATTGTTATTTTTGGCTTTTTCTATACAGTTCTTGACAACAGCGACTCTTTTGTCATTTTCCTTGCTCATTAGAATTTTTAATTGTACAGAGATTTTATTTAAATAGCAAGAAATAGAAGTAATTTAATAAAAAGATTTCTACAAAGCTTTTAAATAGTGGGGGTGTGTTAAAAACACGTTCCCTGCAGCCGGGACCAAATCCACTTAATGCCGTTTCTTAGCGCACTGTTTATTAGATTAACCGACTGCGCAGAAGCGGGGTTAACTAGCGCCAAGTGGAGTCTAACATTAAATGCAACGGAGCTCTTTGAGTCGTGTTGTAACGCCTGCGACGAGAATTTTCATTAGTTTCTTGAATGTACGTTTTTATTTAGTAGATACTCATGTTTTTTGTTGAACACGGTGAAAATGATACCTTTAGGGGTTGATTCAGACCCATCGATTAAAAATCTTTTTCTTTAAGAACAGTTTTCTAAGAACTCGTTTTTTGACTTTTTATACAAATAGACTGGGCGGCTAAATATTTTTGTATAGAAATGTCTTTTTTTGAGTTTCCAGTTTTTCTTCTAAAGAAAAAGTTGTTCTTATTGTCGAGCTGGATCACCCCCTATAATCTTACTAATTCTAAATAACCTTTTAGGTATTTAATTAACCTCATATTGATCCATATTTCACCATGTTACTTTTATTCGTTTGCACTTCTATCGTAATTGTTTATATTAACAGGACTAGGCATGAACCTTTTATTGTTAATTTCCATAGACGTTTCAATGGAGTTCTATCATCTTGGTTGCAGCGAGACCGCCCTAGCAAAAATAAATAAATAAAACATTTTATTTATTTCCACTTAGGGACGCTAAAAGAAAGTAATTTTGAAAAATTTATTTCTATGAGCTTTTACGATTCTTTTTACTATTTTGATGCCCTTATGACTCGACTTGTCGAGCTCCGTGGCGCAGCGGTCAACACGCTAGCCTGCGACACGGGGGTCCCGGGTTCGATCCCCGGTCAGGTCAAGATGGAAAAAGATCTTTTTCATATTGACCTGGGTCTTGGATGTTTATCTATTTAAGTATATATTATAAAAATATAGTATCGTTGAGTTAGTATCCTGCGACACAAGTTCACAACTTACTGTGGGGCTAGCTCAATTTGTGTGATATGTCCCTATATATTTATATTTATATTTATTTATATTATGACGACGTGACGTGATTAAATGTACGTATCTTACGAATGTACTAACTCGTGGAGTAATTTTCACAAATTACAGCTTTGCAAACAGGTGACAAATCGCTGTGAAATACTGCTGCGTCTGATTTACGTATTTGTACTTAGTAACAGGTTTATTGTACAGTTAGTTAATGCTTGGATGCTGCTACTGGGAGATAAAAAAAGACTAGTTTGCTTCTCTCCCTGGACAAATCCATAAAGGATTAGTAAAGGAACGAACATCTTAGAAATTGTAATAAGCGATTGGTTATTTTAATTGCCTTTTTTACGACACGCCTATAGTC
This sequence comes from Rhodophaea formosa, assembly GCA_963082605.1. NCBI lineage: Eukaryota > Metazoa > Arthropoda > Insecta > Lepidoptera > Pyralidae > Rhodophaea > Rhodophaea formosa. The sequence goes on from OY720221.1 coordinate 1,037,928, forward strand.
TTAAGCTCAGTCTACCCCGTATGGGATAAAATTTCGGAAATCATTTCATTTGTAGATTACTTGAGGAACAATTTTCACACATTACAGCTTTGCATACAGGTGACAAATCGCTGTGAAATACTGCTGCTCCTGATTTACGCGTTTCCACTTAGTTAACGCTTTATTGCACAGTTAGTAAATGCTTCTATGCTTCTATGAGGCAAAAAAATTATAGTACCAGTTGCTTCTCTTCCTGTAAAATTCCTAAAACCTTGTAGAGCATATGGAGGAATATCTTAGAAAATGTATTGTACGGAACGACGTACATTTTCATGGAACCCTAAATATTTTATATGTAGCGATCGAAATTACAATTAGCTTATGCGGCGTTTTCGCCGACCTACATTCTTAACTTATGTATCGAACAATAGATTTAATTCAGTGCAATACATCAATTCACTCAATTCGGTTGTTTATATCATCATCCCCGAAACAACCCCTTATCAATATCATTGTGACTTTACAACCCTTTTTTTTTTTTTTTTTTTTATGTCATAGGACGGCAAACGAGCAAGTGGGTCACCTGATGGGAAGTGATCACCGCTGCCCATGGACAACTGCAACACCAGAGGTGTCACAGGAGCGTTGCCGGCCTTTTATTTTTCCCTCCCCAGAGGGGAGAGGGAGCTGGGCCTCCGGCTCTCTCACTCACCGAACGAAGCATAGTAGCGGTAAAGCTACTACTCAAACGTCGATTTTCTGTGAGAGTGTGGTACTTCCCCGGACGAGCCGGCCCATTCATGCTACTAGCAAAAGTGATTTTCGCCGGTAGCGAGGCTCTACCACAACTAAAATGTATCATAAGCAATGCTTCAAGAAAATCGTTGTTATTTTGATTGCCTTTATTATCTACACGGCTATGATCTTAGGTCTGTCTTCTAAAAACTCAGTAATCTTATTGTAGTTTACTTTGGGACTATTTACACACATTAAGTACATTTTTTCAAACAGGCGACCAATTGCTGTGAAATACGGCCAGTCTGATTACGTGTTAAGGTTTTTTACCGTTTTACTGCTCAGTTGGTATGTGTAATCAAGGAGAAAAATTAAAAAAGCTAGCTGCCATTCTTTTTACACAGTTCCCAGAGTGGATGGGTAAGTATACCGTATACCACTATGCCTATGATACTCATAGGCATAGCGGTAAGCAATTTATTGTTATTTTGATGCCCTTTTTCTCTTTCACGCTGACCATCACGTGACGTGAGGAGCCCGCTTGTCCAGTGGGTGTGAGCTCTGAGAGCGCTTACGTATGTTAGGCAACCCTTGGTGCAGTCCCTACTTGGATGGGTGACGGCAAGTGGCATAAAAATATCTCAAGCTCCTCCGTGCTTCGGAAGGCACGTTAAGCCGTTGGTCCCGGCTGTCATCGTTGATGGTAGTCGTTAAGCTATATCAGATGCCTTAAGGCAGCTTGAAAAATCTGACACCAGTGTTGGCCACTTACACATACGAAAAACGTGACGTGATTATTGATGTATGTATGTTACATATGCAGCTAACTTGTGGAGCCGTTTCCACACCTACAGCTTCGCTAGCAAGCGACAAATTGCTGAAATTATAGCCACGTCTGATTTACGTGTTTTTACCCGACTGCCAGGAGGGTTATGTGTTTAGCGCGTATCTTGTATGTATGTAATATTCTTTATTACCTTGTATCTCTAGAACCGTTGAATGGATTTTCACATTTGAGGTATCGTTAGATTTGTCTTAATAGCCCGAGTGTTCTTAGGTAGGTGAAATATAAAATAATTGTAGTTATCCATGCAGGCGGGTTTTTTGTTTTTTAAATTATTAACTTGTTGCTTTATAACTCTATGACGTTTCCATTCCTCTTAATCGCATTAAGGCTTTACTTATTTTTTTCGTTGGTCCCGGCTGTCATCATTGATGGCAGTCGTTAAGCTATGTCAGATACTTTAAGGCAGCTTGTAAAATCTGACACCAGTGTTGGCCACTTACAGACAGGAAAAACAACAACAACTTATTTCTTAACTTAATAAAAATACATCAAAATAGCATTTTTGAATACATAAAAAATATGTAAAAATTTCATTCTTCGTTGAAATCTTTTTAGGGTTCCGTGCCCAAAGGGTAAAAACGGGACCCTATTACTAAAACTCCGTCTGTCATAAACAGTGATTGCTAGACAGTTTAAATTTTCATAAGTGGGTAATATATTTCTGTTGCCGCTATGACAATTAATTCTAAAAGACGGAATAAAATTAATAAAATATTTCAAATATTTTAATACGAAAGTATTCTTATTTTTCTTTTAATACTAATAAAAATATTTTAACATTTGAAATTATTTGATAATGAAATCTTGGCAGACAAAATGTAATGATTTTAGATTTGAGGCAACAAACATGGCAAGGAATCCGATAGAACAAACGTCATTTTTTTGCCATTTTTTGCTCGATATTAATAGCTGCAGGTAGACTCTTAAAGTATTCACATAATATCTAGTTACATACCTATTTACTCTAATAATAATATTTATTTTATTCTTATGTAATAATAAATGATGAAACAAGAATAAAATAAATATTTAAAGGGGGTCCCCTTCACAAACATGTTTTTTTTGCCGTTTTAGCTCGATAGTCTAATGGTGTATAGATAATGGTACGGAATCCTCCGTAAGCGACTCGACTCGCAATTTGCCGATATCTTATAAATGAGAAAACTCACCAATCGTGCTTCAGTACCTATAATTAAACGTGCAGTATTAAACAGCCGCAAACAGGCGACAAATCGTCGTGATTTACGTGTTTGTACTTCATTACCGTTTTATGGCGAACAACACGACGAGTACAGCGTACATAGCAGGCTGGCGATTTGAAAACCTTTGTTAGAATACATGATTAGCTTATGAGCAGAATAAGCATGCTACACTAGACGTGTTCGTTTCTAGATATTACTAATAATAACCAAAAGGAAGGCACGTTAAGCCGTTCGTCCCGGCTGTCATCATTGATGGCAGTCGTTAAGCTATGTCAGATGCCTTAAGGCAGCTTGAAAAATCTGACACCAGTGTTGACCACTTACACATACGAAAAACAAACAAACAAATAATGATAACCGACCAAAAATTTTAAACGCAGACAATAATATCATCTCCTAGCTTTGGCTCGCGGCTCCGCTTGCAATTTGTCGATCTTTCCTTCGTCGATTTAACCTATTACAAAGCCTAAAATATTAAGTGACCACAAACAGGCGACACATCGTCATGATTTACGAGTTTGTACCTCATTACCGTTTTATGGCGAACAACACGATGCGTACAACATACACAGCTGGCTGGTGGTTTTAGACCATTTGTTGAAATACATAATAAACTTATTAATGGAATTAGCAAATTAGAATATATTTAATTACTATTGCCATAGAAGACCCCCGGATGAGGTTAAAACATGTCGGCCTGTAGCTGACTATTTTTGAGTAGGAACTCGTTACGGATTATGTCTATATTTGAAGTGTGAACAGTTAGTTAGTTTCAATCAAAAATATGACTGTTAATTATTTGTATTTATTTTATTGAACCATTTTTTATATGTACGAATAGACATTTTTGTTAAAATAAAATTATGAAATGTCACTATATGTCAGTAATAATGACAGTAAATTGATAAAGCTGCAAAAACGTCGAAGCCCGAAGCACAATAACTGGCGTGTCAATTTCAAAAGCTCGGCACTTTGTTTGTAATTGCTTTACTCTTTTCTATGTGCATTTTTTGGAATTGTGTATTTTAGAGTCCATTTTTAAATGCGTTACCCCAGTATGTTGATAACTCCAATTTATTTTAGAGTGACTATTTAAATGTGAACGGTGGTTAAAAAGGTTTAACAATTTGCAAATATTATTGTGACCTAGACTATTAAACAACTTATTTTTTACTTAAATATATTTTCAATAATGTTACTGATAATACGGTCTTTATGACATCGAAACTTGGATTGTGACGTTGTATTTTACGGCCCAACCCGGCTGGCCAGCGTGGAGAGTTTAGGCTAAATCCTGTGACTACTAGTATATAGCTCTGGTAGTACAGAGAGGGTCATGCTCCTGCAGTGGAGACTAGAAAGACCTGATGATGATGATGATGATGATGGTTTACGGACTAATTCTTTTTATTTATACCAATTATTTAATGCGAATCAAAAATGTATTGAAAAACGTCGTATGATGCTTGCACAATACTCACTTTATTTTATGCTAATCAAAATTGTATTGAATCACGTCGTATGATGCTTGCACTTAGTAAGCTGGCTATTATAGTCTTCGGTTTATTGTACCCACTCGGCTTCGCCTCGTGCTTCGAGAACACCTCGACTATACTATCCAGCTATTCATATTTGCAGCATTGAAGAGTGTGTGTGTGAGTGTGTGTTTCACCCACTTAATAGTGAAGTGATTGTTTCACTATCAAGATCAGAGCAAGCCGCAATTCAATTTAAGACATGAATAGCCAAGATCGGGTGTTCCTTGAGGAATGCTCAGGAGGAGGAGTTAAGTATTAAATCATTGAACTGCAATGCAGTAGCCTTATTGAAGCTTTCAATTGGTAATGCCAGACATAATGCTTTGTTCGCTGTTCAATATCTGTTTGAATGTATGTTGGTGTAACTAAATTGTGAAAATTTGCCATTTACTTTTAATGACTAATCTATGCTCAGCAGGATTAAGCCTATATTTTTTTTCTATCCAATGACAATAATACTCGTATGAATCTGGCTTGTCTAGGATACGTGGTTCTATCTATTCAAACATTTTATAAGCATGGTTTTATCTTATAGAGGAATAGCCAAGTGTTCCGTAGGGAATTATTTTCTAATATGGCGTCCCAAGTCGTCCCGGCATCTTATGTATTTTTTTATCAAACTAAACTACAATAACTTCTTAAGAACGTTTAGTTTTTAACTCCACAGAATACTTTGTTCTGTTTTGAACAATTTTTTAGGAATTTTTATCATCGATACTTTGACTTCCTTCTCAGTTGAGCATTTCAACTTGAGCTTTAATTTGATTTTTAATACATTTGCGTTTGATACGATCCTTATGACTAATTATTTTGAATCGTTATGTTGTATTTAACGGACTGGGCTCTTTTACTTTACGCCAATCATATACGGTTGCGTTGCACAGATGCACAATTGAACTTTTTTCTTAGAATCCGAGCTAAAACCTTACATGTTCAGCATAAAAACTTTTTCTGATTCATAAGATATGATTTTTTAACCGATTTCTAAATAGCAAATGTTTATCATTTTGGCTTTATGTTCTTTTTTGTAACAATAAACTAGAATAAATATCTCTGATCACTTTAATAAATTCCTTATTTGCTGAACTGCGATCTTGTTTTAGTTTATGGTAATCGCAAATGTATTGAAAAACGTCGTATGATACTCGTACTTAGTAAGCTGTCTATTATGGTCATCGGTTTATTATAGGCTTCGCCTCATTCCTATGAACACCTCGAGTAAAATATCTTGCTTACCGTTCTTGCTCCAAAACCGTTGACGCTGAGGATAGAACCCAATGAAGCTAATCGTATAACGATACTACCTTACCTTCAGAGCTATTTCTGATCGCCATTATAAACGAAATATCTAGTGAAATGTAGCTTTGGTTTTGCAATTATATTGGTTCGAACATGGCAGACACAAAAACAGATTTAAGCTAGTACTATCTGCAATTCAATCTAAGACTACGATACTAGCCAATCCGAATGTCCTCTGAGGAATGCTGTGCAAATGTGACGTCCGGCGTCTAAGTATTTAATCATCGAGTTCCATTGCGGCAGCCTCTTTGAAGTATTCAATGTTGTGGACTGTCTGCCAATATCTAAGAAAATAGCCTCTTTGTATCATTCAATGTTGTAACTGTCTTAACATTATCTGAAACTATAGTGATATTTAATCATGTTCCTTTTATATAAATTTAAAAACCGATCACTACCAATCGCTATTTCTAGTATCCATTTTTTTATTTTATTTATGAGCTTATAATGTTGGTAACCATAGATTCTCCTTTCATAGTATAACATCTTTATCGTGGTGGGTTGCTAGCCGCATCACCTATTTACATGATTTCTTAGATTTGCACCCACTCCCTCGGCTGGTTTCTACAAGAAAGCGCTGGAAGAGAAGTAGCTGGTACATTCTACGTTTTATCTTTTCTCCCAGACCAGCATGGTAGAGCCATAGCCATTGACGAGCTCCGTGGCGCAGCGGTCAACACGCCAACCTGCGACACGGGGGTCCCGGGTTCGATCCCCGGTCAGGTTATGATGGAAACGATCTTTTTCAGAATGACCTGGGTCTTGGATGTTTATCTATATAAGTATATGTTTTAAAATATAGTATCGTTGAGTTAGTATCCTGCGACACAAGTTCACGACTTATTGTGGGGCTAGCTCAATTAGTGTGATATGTCCTTATATATTTATTTATTTATTATTTATTTATAGCCATATCTTGTTGGCAACCAATTACTCTTTTTATATTATAATAGCGAAAGGATTTTTAAACAGAAACAAAACTACCCAAGATTTAAACTGAGACAAGAACCCTCCTTCTTTTAGTTGCTACAAGGCAGCGGAACAATTTCCGAATTTGCTGAAAATACAATAATAATCTTCATAGATCTTATTTCATTATATACTAAAGATTTTTTTTTCGAGATTGTTCCACGCTCGCTATTATGTCATCGCGAGCAAGCAGTGCTTAGGCAGTATAAGAGTTAAAAACAAATAGTGCACTGTCTTACATATATCTGAAAATATGCTGTTGGTAATTCATGTACATTCGAATAAATTTTAAAGGGCTGAAAGGTTATCCGGATTTTTGGTTCCCTTTTTATATTTAAGAGGGTATCCTAGCAGTACGTTTTCCATACAAAAGTATTTCTCTATTTTCTCGCTGAAAACTGCTTCTAGAGGGACAATTCTTTTTTCATAAAATCTAGTACTAAAATAGGTACGCCCCTATTTTTTTTCCTAAAAAACTGTTTTTGTAACATTTTTTTTTCTTTTAAACAGTTTTTTAGAAAAAAATAAAACATAGGGCCATACCTATTTTAGTACTAGATTTATGAAAAAAGAATTGTCCCTCTAGAAGCAGTTTTCAGCGAGAAAATAGAGAAATATATTTGTTTGGAAACCATACTGAAAAAATACTGCTAGGATACGCTCTTAACCATGTTGGGTAAACACAGGTTTTCAATCAATTACCCTATTTCATCATCATCATCAGGCCTCTCTGTACTACCAGAGCCATATATTTTAGCAGCAGTGTTTATTGTAAGTAATAGAACTGACCCTGATTCAAACTAAGACAGGAATAGCTAAGTCCGAGTGTTCTCGGAGGAATTCTCCCTAAACATGGCGTCCAGCGTCTTAGTAAGTATATATTTAATCGTTTGTCGGTAGTGCAGCAGCCCCTTTGAAGCGTACATTCTGATGTTAAGCATATAATGCTTCTGTTCTCCTTTGCAGAAAGTTGTAAACATCTTTCAACAAACAGATAAAACATGGCAGAAAATTATCTTCAAAGAATTCAGATAGAACGCTTTGACAGACTTAATATATCGATCGTTCTACCACCTGAATGTAAACTGTTCCCACTTTCTAAGATTTTGGCTTTCTAAGCTTCTCACTTTTTAAGTTTCCTATCTTCTAAGCTTCCTGCTTGGCCATCGGATGGAGGCAAAGACCCATTCATCATCATCATTTCGTGTAGGTGACACGGTCAGTCGACCATGCACACCCTGGACCCAACATCAGAGTTCTTCGGAACCGCCTCTCGGCCTCTGACGTGGATCCTTTAACGACTACCAGATAGCAGCCGGGACCACCGGCTTAACGTGCCTTCCGAAGCACGGAATCATCTTTCTTATCAGACAATCAGGTGATTCATGCCTGCAATGTCTTAGCCAAACTGGAAACAACTTAATAAAGTATGCTTCCTGTGGGAATCGAACCCACGACCCCCGGGTCAACAAGGCAAACGCCTTAACCACCGGACCACGGAGGACCCATTTAAGGGTTGTAGTCTGTAAGACGTGGGTCGTTGACTCGTCGTCTCAGACACCAAACCAGCAGAAACAGCTGGCATATTTTGTTTTTTCTTAACTCCCAGCACAGCGTGAAAGATCACCTATATGTAGGTTGCGCTCCACTGAGCCAATATCACTTTCTTACTCGCAGCTTGTCGCTTCCTTAGCTTTTCTCTTTTAAAGCTTACCGCTTTTTAAGTTTCTCACTTTTAAGCTTCCTGCTTTTTAAGCTTCTTGCTTTCTAAGCTTCCCGCTTTCTAAGCTTTTTGCTGTCGAAACTTTTGGCTTTCTAAACGTCACGCTTTTTAAGCTTTCTGCTTTTTAAGCTTTGCGCTTTTTAAGCTTCCCGCTTTTTAAGCTTCCCGCTTTTTAAGCTTCCCGCTTTCTAAACTTTCAAGGCAGCAAGAAGCTTAGGTAGCGTATCTAAGCTTCCTGCTTGATGCCATCGGACGTGAAAAAGGCAAGGACCCATTAAAGGGTTGTCGTCTGTAGGACGTGGGTCGTTGACTCGTCGTCTCAGACACCGAATGGCCCAGAAGTGCAGTTTAATGCGCACTTACGGTTTTATTAAGGCGTTTCACTAACGAACTATCGTAAAACGACACGGAACCCTCTCACGGCTCCATTACTGCTATTGGTTAAGAATGTTTCATTTATTAAGGATTTCTACACAAAATAATAATAAAATCAATTACCATCATTTATACAATATTAGGAAAAAACAGCGAAAAATCACGTTTGTTGTAGATATTATAAATAATAAATAAATAATAAATATATACGGACAAATCACACAGATTGAACTACCCCCAAAGTAAGTTCGAGACTTGTGTTATGGGATACTAACTCACCGATACTATATTTTATAATAGATACTTATATAGATAAACATCCAAGACCCAGGTCAATCTGAAAAAGATCATTTCCCATCTTGACCTGACCGGGAATCGAACCCGGGACTATCCGTGTCGCAGGCAGGCGTGTTGGCCGCTGCGCCACGGAGCTCGTATTTACTTACTTACTTAAATATTTTAGAGGAGCTCCCAACCCTCCTTAAATATTTATTTTATTCTGTTTTAGTATTTGTTGTTATTGCGGCAACAAAAATACATCATGTGTAAAAATTGTAACTGTCTAGTTATCATGGTTCCTGCGTCACACTAGTGACAGACGGACGGACAATAAATGATTTGATAAATTTGGATGATTGTTGCTCAATTACGCCCAAACGTCACGAGGGATTTAAAAGATGAAAATTTGCACACATATAGTTTATTATTTAGATTTACACTTAACACATGCTTCTTTTTGTCCCGGATAAAGTGACTGTTACTAAGGAATTAACGTTAACCTAGCGGGACCGTGAGATAAGAGAAAAATCTATGCGGGCAATCCTTGATCTGCCAGCCTTTATCACTACAAAAGAATTTTGGGTAAATAGGTAGCTACATAAATTTTGACCCTATTATTTACTCATGTTACATTTCAACAACGTACACGTTAAGCTAAGTCAGATGCCTTAAGGCAGCTTGAAAAATCTGACACCAGTGTTGGCCACTTACACACACGAAAAACAAAACAAACAAACGTACACCAAATGGAACCTAATGACATACCTTCACTAACTCTTGTGGCTGTCTAATTGACAACTACTGAGTCCATGTAAACGGGCTATAAATAGTTCTTGTTGTCGACTAATGGAACAGCTACTAAGTCCTTGTAAACTTGATGTGAATAGTGCTAATGAGGGTGATCTGAATTAAGCGGCGGCTGCATTGGCGCATCGTGTACGTAAGCTGTCATTTGGCTTTAAATGTCAATTTATTGTTCCTTGTAAAATATTATCCAATCCAATCTTTATCATCAGGTTTTTTTAATCTCTACTGCAGAAGCATGACTCTTTCTGTACTACCAGAGCAATTTTCATATATTCAGGTGTTTCAATCCTGTAATATCCTAACCAGTCTGGAAACAACTTTCATCATCATCAGCATTTCGTGTAGGTGACACGGTCAGTTGACCATGCACACCCTGATGTCAGAGTTCTTTGGAACCGCCTCTCGAATGGGAACAACTTTGACAAGTATGCTTTGTCATTGACCTACCTCCAAATTATAAGGCAAATGCCTTGACTACTGGACTAGAAAAGTAGTGAGCAAGATATAAATTGAAATATCGTGAATCATTAAAGCATGATATTTATTCACGGTTGTACAAAATACTTACTATAAGTTTTGCTTGAAATAATGCGCTTATGCCGAAACGATACTGTAGCATACACATTATTGATTGTACTTGCAGGCGAGTAATACTAAGTCGTCGTAAACTAGTTATAAGTAAATACTAAGTCCATGTAAACTAGTCATAAGTAGTACTAAGCACATTACCGCGTTGTCTTGCTGCTCATTAAAATGAGTTACGTGACCCGGAACATTGCTGGCAGAATTAACTGCCACAGAATGTTTGGGAATTTAGATTACAACAGGTATCTATACAATCTAGTAAATAAATAAATCATCATCATCGTCATTCGTCATCTCAGCCACAAGAAATCCACTGGTGGACATAGGCCTCCCCCAAGGATTTCCAATACAACCGGTTGGAAGCGGCCTACAATCCTACATCCAGCGCCTTTCTGTGACCTTTATCAAGTCGTCCGACCACCCCGTCGGTGGGTATCCAACGCTGCGCTTGCCGGTACGTGGTCGCCATTCAAGAACCTTTCTGCCCCATCGGCTATCGGTTCTTTTCGCTATGTGCCCCGCTTCAAAGAGCTAATCCTCTGAGCTATGACGGTGACTTTCGTTGTCCTACGGATCTCCTCATTTCTGATTTGGTCTCGTAGAGAAACACCGAGCATAGCTCTAACAAAGCAATGCTTTCTATCAGTTTTGCTAGACATAATGCCAAAACGCTCTAGCATACACATTATTGATTGTACTTGCAGGCGAGTAATACTAAGTCCTTGTAAACTAGTTTATAAGTAGATACTAAGTCCATGTAAACTAGTCATAAGTAGTGCTAAGCACATTACCGCGTTGTCTTGCTGCTCATTAAAATGAGTTACGCGACGCGGAACATTGCTGCGGCAGAATTAACTGCCACAGAGTGTTAGAGAATTTAGATTACAATAGCTACCTATATAATTAAGTAAATAAATAAATATATATGTGCAAATCACCCGAATTGTGCTAGGTGCAGTAAGTTGTGAACTTGTGACGTAGGATACTAACTCAATGTACCTATATCCTTATTAATATTATAAATGCGAAAGTGACTTTGTATCTAAGTTTATTCATTTGTAACGTTTTCACGCCGTATCTACTGAAACGATCATCATGAAATTTTGCATACACAATGGTTAGGGTACTGAGAAGGGCATAGGCTATATATCACACCAGCCTGCTAAAAGAGACACCACCCGGGTTTGATCCCCGGCAGGTCCTGATGAAAAAATGATATGAAAAATATCACTTTTTCATCATGACCTGCCGGGGATCAAACCCCGGTGGTCTCGTTATCATTCGCTGTTATTATCCGGCAATTCTTTTCCCGCTGAGGTATGTATAGAGCATTTCACCACATTGCACATTAAACATAAAGTTACACATAAAGTTTCATATGTCTTCGTAATTCTCTGTCTACTTATGTATGTTCCCCGATTTCTCGAACACGCCTGGACCAATTTTTAAATTAAACAATTAAGAAATTCTTTTTTTGTTCGACAGGTAATACTTTACAGATGGTCCCGTAAATTTTTATCGAAATGTATGGAGCGCTTTTTGTAAAAATATACAAAATCCAAAAAAGTGTTTACAGGTATGCCATTCGGATTACACTTATTTCCATTTTATCTTATGCTTATCAAAAAAATTGATAGGGTTGAAGTCGGTTTTTTTTTGTAAAAAATATCTTAATTTATTATAATATGCACGCTTTCACGCTGGTCTGGAATAAAAGAAAAATAGTAGAATATACTAGCTGATTCTCATCCCGCTCAGATTGTAAAAGTCGATTGAGGGAATGGACATGAGGAATCATGTCAATAGGCGATACGGCTAGCAACCCATCGCTATTATCGCTAAGGTGTCCATCCTTTTCATAGTAACTTTAATATTCATTACGGCTTCGGTATGAATGACTATTTTTATTTATGATATGAAAACCGTAATGGATGCTCAAGTGACAATCAAATCGTTGTACACAGAGTAAGCAAATCGGCCTGCTGGGTTCTGTCTACCCGCAAGGAAAGGACGTGATTGTATGTATGTATATTTTATATCGTTGTTAAACAGAGCAAACCACGTGTTCCAAGATAATTCAGAAGTTATTTCAGCATACTAAATGTCCTACAACCATAAAAATCCCCATATCATAATAGCCACCGGCAGCGGTGTAAATCACCGTGGTTTGGCGCCGAGACAAATCATGTTATAAATCAGCATGAGCGGACATCACGCTGTTCTGGCTGCGTGGAAAACTGCTGATATAGTGCCATGGCTTGTATAACTGAGTCTTTAGAGCCTTCTTGAGAATATCACAAGTTTGATGCTTTATAAGACGATCTTATCTCTAGTCTGGAAGGTAAAAAAAAACGTATAATGTACCAGCTGTTCTCATTCCGCGCAGACCGTAAAAGCCGGCCAAAGGAATGCGTGAAAGCTCAGGAATAATTTAATAAGCGATGCGGCGAGCAATTCATCACAATTTGATTCGGTTCTCCACCTACAAGCCCACCAACATGCTAAATGTGGCCTTTAGGTTTTAAAGACCTGGGCTCTGTCTACCCCGCAAGGGAAAAAGACGTTGTATTTATTGCATGTCTTAATATTGTATGCATGAATGTATGTATATATATTATTTTTTTTTGTTAAGTAGAGCAAACCACTTGTTCCAAGATAATTCAAAAGTTATTTCAGCATACTAAATGTCCTACAACCATAAAAATCTCCGGCATATCATAATAGCCACCAGCAGCGGTGTAAATCACCGCGGTTTGGCGCCGAGACAAATCATGTTATAAATCAGCATGAGCGGACATCACGCTGTTCTGGCTGCGTGGAAAACTGCTGATATAGTGCCATGGCTTGTATAACTGAGTCTTTAGAGCCTTCTTGAGAATATCACAAGTTTGATGCTTTATAAGACGATCTTATCTCTAGTCTGGAAGTAAAAAAAAAAAACGTAGAATGTACCAGCTGTTCTCATTCCGCGCAGACCGTAAAAGCCGGTCAAAGGAATGCGTTAAAGCTTAGAAATAATTTAATAAGCGATGCGGCGAGCAATTCATCACTATTTTGATTCCGTTCTCCAGTTATAGGTACTCAGTCTTTCTACTAATATAATAAGGTCTTTGGATGACAAATAGCTATAAAGGTTTTTATATCCATCGATATTTTCTTCTAAACAAACCAGAAAGCATCTACAACAAAAGTTATACTTTCACATAAAGAAATGGGAGTGCTTCGAAACACATAAAAATAAGGCAAAGGTCATGAGTAGCACCTGTTTTACCTCAAATGATCTCCTCTCGACCCAATAAATGCGGTACATTATCTTAAGAGTCCCTGAGTTGCGCTGTAAACCCGACATAAAAAAGAAAAAGTCGTAATTAGTAACAAATGCCTGCTCGTTTGGTTTGTTTTGGAACCTTTTCCAAATACGCCACGTAAACACCACAGTCTACGAAATTTTCTTACAAAACCGAATCAATTTTACCAGTGAGTCTATTAGGTTGGTTTGATTTTGTTTGGACTGTGGCGATTTTTTGTACTTGTGGAACACAATGTGAGATGAGTTTCGAAATTGTTGTTTTTCTCGTTAAAAACTTGGTCGATTTACTGTTCTTTCGAGATAACGATGGGGTTCGCTCATTTATAACCCCATTGTTTCGGTAGAATATTTACTTCAGTATTAATAGGCTGTAATCGGTGTAGCGAAGAGGTCATATCTGTTTGTGTATAATTCTAAAATTCAGTATAGTTTAGGTAAAGTAAAATTTAATTAGTATTACTTAGATTTTAAGGAACTTTGATTTCTCCGGATTCAGTACCTATTATCTGATAAAAAATAAGTACTACGAGTATGTCGCATTTTTATTTCAGATTCTAAAGTGCCATGTGAGTATTTAACTTGTGTGAGTATTTAAATTGTGATTCGCTTGAAATACCAGCAGGGCAATCGCGCTAAATACTTCCAGCTGAAATGCAACCGAACCGTGATCGCAACTCGACTTTTTGAATGATTCGGTATCGCGCTAATGTTTTGACAGATAGTTGGAACGCAGCTGTATCGCAGCTCATGCGCAACCGAAGCGCAACCGCTGTCAAACGAAAAGTTGATGCGACGCTACTTTTTCTCGACCGTTAGTCAAACGTTTCTTATTTTGGTGTGATAAATTGTTAAGAATTGAGAGTAAATATGAATGCTTACAATATATTGTTGGAAATTTCTAACGAATTTGATGTGTCAGTGGCTCGAGCTGAATCAAGGCGTGTGAATTTAAGCGATCGGATAAAAAGAAACGCCTTTATGTTATCCGATCGTATGTTTATTAAAAGATATCGGCTTTCGAAGGCATTAACGAGAACTCTTATTGAAGAAGTAAGACCTTTCATGCCGCCAACCTTGCGTTCGGATGCTTTGGATGTGGAGACAAAGGTAAGATCCTATTAATTTAACTTTCCCCAGTCTCAACAAGAGACACATTAAAATAGACAATTGATATAGATAATTTCATATGATTGGGAAAGAAAATGTTAGTAAATATACAGTTTTTGTATCCCATAACTTATTTCTTAAATGCAGAATACTATTGTAAATGCATAAAAAATACCTATGTAGTTTTAAACTATGGCCCTTATTTAATAAAAAGTATCTGTTCTGATCTGTTTTTTTTTTTCTTTTAGGTTTTGGTAGCTTTGAGCTTTTTTGCAGTAGGAGACTACCAAACAGATGTAGGAGACATTCGAAGACATTGCGTTGCACAGTCCAGTGTCTCTAAGGCTGTGAAGCAAGTAACTTTGGCCCTCAACAAGCCAGAAATTATTAATAAATATGTTTGCTTTCCTTTTAAACTTGAAGAAAGACAACAAGTTAAAAGAGAGTAAGTGTATGATTACCTATTTAATTTATTTTTATATTTACTTCTCATTTTATAAATTAGCAACCAATTTATAACTAAACCTTTTTTAGGTTCTACAGACGTTTCAAGATGCCAGGGTGCTTGGCCTGCATTGATGGAACACATGTGGCTATTGTGTGTCCACATGAACATGAAGAGCGATACTATAATAGAAAAGATTACCATTCTTTGAATGTTCAATTAGTGAGTATTTCTGCTTGCAGCTGAGATAAATTATCAAAAACTATACTTAATGAAGTACTTATACTTAAATATTTTTTTCTTTTACAGATGTGTGATGCAAAATTAAATATTTTAAATGTAGACTCAAGCTACCCTGGGTCTACTCATGATAGTGTAATATGGGCAAATCACCCATTAAATCATTATTTGGACCGGCTGCATACTGTGTCTGGAGAGGACTTATATCTTTTGGGTTAGTATAAATAATACAATACCTACTCCAGCTGCACATGTATGAAATAAAACACTGAGAGAACACAAAATTTGTGCATCTAAAATTAAAGAAGAGAGAAAAGAATTGGCTGATGAACTATATCAATTTAAAAGGATTGGAGGATATTTACAAAGGACCAAAATATGTGGTGTTAAAAAGAAGAGGCTTTTGTCCAGCAGTGGAATTTAAACAGCTGTATAAATATAATATTCAGTTGTGCTTATTAATATTCTTTATTTTAGGAGACTCTGGTTATCCTCTGAGGCCCATTATGATGACTCCAGTCACTGATCCAGAGCCTGATAGTCCCGAAGAGAAGTACCAAAACATGCATCTTACTGCAAGGAACACAGTTGAACGGTGCATTGGAGTTTTGAAAGGTCGATTTAGGTAAGATAACAAGCATCTCTAAAATTAACTCCTGACTTGTTTACAAAAAGAGGCTTTGTTTAATATGTAGGTATTGTTTACAGATGTTTACTGGGCGACAGGAAGCTCCATTACTCCCCAACAGTTGCAGCAAGAATAACTAATGCATGCTGTGTTCTGCACAACATTGCGAATAGGCACAACTTGCCATTCAAGCCTCTCACTAAGGCTGAAGCTGAGGCAGAGCGCAGGCGCCAGGAGGGTGCTAGTGGTAGTATGCCTGCAACTGGAGGTGGCACCTTAGCTCTCAGTCAACTGGAACTGGGACGTGCTCGCAGACGGGCTCTTATACAGCGTTTGTGGGCTAATAGAGCAGTTGAAAATTAAATATTGATTTTCTTGTTCTTTTAACTTAAGGTGCTTAGACCAGCCAACTAGCGCAACCCCTGGTTTTATTTCTTTTTATTACTAAATAAGATCAAATTGAAAAAATCGACGTGCGTAAGTATACTTCATTAAATGGCTTGTAGTATTTTTTGTATTGCTTTTCAGTATTTTGCATTTTTTAAATCAAGAGAACTGCTCTTTACCGCCAAAAGCGGCCACTTTTGGCGGTAATGAGTAGATCTCTCAGTCTGAAATGATGATTATTGATAGTTCTACTAAAAATACAAGTTTTTTATTTTTTCAATTTGTTCTAACATCGGAGTACAAGAATTAAATAACGGGTGTTGCTAGTTTCGCTGATGTAAGCCTCTTTATATAAAACTTGTTTGTACTTAATATATATATAATCTAATAAGATACTTAGGTAGTTAACATAAAGAGTGAAAACTGCTAAGAACAGTTTTCAGTTTTCCCGTGTTGGTGAGCCTTCTGCTTGTCTTGGAGCATACTGAAACATGCCAAACAAGAGAGCCTATTATTTTGAGTACATGTTCTGATGGGTAGTTAGAAACTATGGAAGAACAGCAGAATTATATTAAGTTAGATTTGGCATAATTTTATAGACTGAAGTAAAATAAAACTAACAACTCAAGAAAACATGGAAGGTTTGGAGTTTTACACTACCTGTCTCGTAAAACGGTCTATACTCTCTGCACATAATTTAAATCCTTCAGCAATGGTTCTATTAGCTTGTGCATTAATAAGAGCAGCTTCTGCTCTCATCTTTTCAATATTGAGCACCATTGTTCTTGACTCATCTAATGCAGTCCTATTAGCTAGAATAAAATTAAAATTGTGTTAAAACTACTTACTTGATTGGTTCTATTAATTAAATTAATGTTATTCTATAAATTCTAATAATTACATTGAGCTGGTGGTGGGGGTGAAATGGGTACTGCAGGTCTTGCTGCAGCCCGTCGATCTCGCTGCCTTTGCCTCTGTCGTTCCAGCCTTAATCTATTTCTTTCACCTATAAAAAGGATTATGCATTTAAAGTAATTTGTTGGGATAGGATGTAAAAGAAAGAAAGAAATAAATATATATTAGGCATATAAAATCAACAAACATTTATATAAACACACACAAATTACAAAGTAAGTATATATTAAAGTTATAAAAATCATTCTTAACTTACTGGATGATCCCGGTGATACGGGAACTTGGCCTGTTACACTTGGTGTAGGTGATAGTGCAACACTTTCATGTGCAGCACTATCATGCACAGGGCTTTCTTGTGCACCACTTTCATGGATTGCAGGGTTAATTTGTATTCTAAAAACAGATTGTCATTATAATCAATAAGAAATACACATATAGACTTCATATTTCACGTATGGCTAAAGTATTCCCTACACACCACCATGGTAATGGGCCATCCGTTGCATCGCAATAAAAATTGTAATAACT
Source organism: Rhodophaea formosa (assembly GCA_963082605.1). Lineage (NCBI taxonomy): Eukaryota > Metazoa > Arthropoda > Insecta > Lepidoptera > Pyralidae > Rhodophaea > Rhodophaea formosa. Next base: position 1,055,826 of record OY720221.1, read on the forward strand.
TACTCAGAATCTAGCTGGTCCGATTGGTTGCCTACAATCAACTCCTCTATTAAATAATTTTCCTCATCATTATTGTCCTATAAAATCAAAATAAATGATTAATTAAGCTACATTCAAGAACTCCAGCACCTTATCACATTAGCATTATAAAAGTCTTACATTGTGTGAGGCAAATGGATCTTGCCTCACATTGGGTAAAGGCCCAATATCCCTGCCCAGAATATTGGCAACTCTCTCCTCGAGAGGGGTCAGGGATACAGAAGTGCTAGGCCCACCTCCCGTCGCCTGATGGCTCGCATTAATGGAGACCAACTTGGCCCGCACCCGGCATTTAAGGTCATTCCAAACCTGAAAGTATAAGAAAACTTGGAAGTAGTACAAGCACGACATAGAATGTTTTACTTTAAAATAAATATCTTAGAATTACAAACCTTAGCCCACTCTTTGCGGAGCCCTCGCTATTGAGTATAAGCGAGCATTCTCGCCACAATCGCGCTGACAGAGCTCGGGCTTCTTTTGATCTAACTCTTCCGAGAGCTAGATCTTTATGCTGCTCTAAAAATTCTACGAGGAGCGTCAACTGCTCAACGCTTGTTTGGCGGCGTCGCTGTTCCATTTTTATATTTAGTAATATAAGCAAGATACACTTTCTGATAGCACAACCACTTGAAAAAGCGATACTTAAGTAAACTTTAGGTAAAAAATACCGATCATAAACAACACCATAGACTAAATGTCAAAGAAACTAGTGCTACACATGACGCGAACGTAAAATCGATGGTCGATTATACCGAAGTCACAGGTATTTACAAAAATACTAGGTTGTCACCTCAACGCTTATCGAACGGTTTCGTTTGAGTTACGGCTGAGGTTGGGTAACGTTTGAGTTACGATTTGAACGTTAGCGCGATACTGAATTCCTGTTCCACCAAATTAGAACTGGATCGCAACTGAACCTCAACCGAATCAGAACTAGACTTGAATTCAATCGTTATAACATAGCGCGATTGCCCTGCAGCTTGAAAATATGACATCAGTGATCACCATCCATCCATCCATCAGGTCTTTTTTAGTCTCCACTGCAGGAGCACGACCCTCTCTGTACTACCACATCAATATATTAGCCACAGTAGTCAGAGGATTTGGCCTACACTCTCCACGCTGGCCAGACGGGTTGGAGAGGTCAGTGACCACCACACATACGGAAAACAAAACAAACTGGAAGTTTAAATTTCTTGTAACAAGCTTTCAAGTAGAACATTGCTTTTAATTAGGCAATATTTTATATCATGCAAATACTTAAATTCTGCAAGATATTAACATTGAATGGGTTGATTTAATTTAAGTTTTTCGTTTCAGAGCATTTAAATAAAAGCTTGATTTTGAAAATATCTTTTTTTTTACTTTTCCTGTTCTATGTTAATACTTTTATAATTTAAGTATTAGGAATTAAATGATTGGCGACGCTACTGTGCCTAGTGTGCCCCCTTAATTTGTAGGGTATTACTTTAAAAATATCAAATATTTTCACTATTTATTTATTTTTATTTTAGTTTTATAAGTTGACCGGGTTTAAATTTTCTAATCACGTCAGATCCTAGACCAAAGGACCTGATCCTTACCCATAAGGCCACATTGAGGGGTGAGCGTAAAGGTAGAAAACTGGAGCAAATTATTTACGGGTTGCTTGATTCAACGTCTAATTTGATGTTTCTTCAAATTTGGGCTTTGCATTTTGCTAGAAATAAAATCAATTCGTTCCATAGATGAATATTAATTTCGAGCCATCATGTGTCCCATTGCTGGGCAAAGGCCTCCCTCCACTTTTTCCATTCAGTCCGGTCTTCTGTTATCTCCTTCCACTCTTTTTTAATTTTTTCTAGCTCATCACGCCATCACGTTCAATAGATGAATAATAAATATAATAATAATCCTCCGACTACTCAGGCTAGTATTATGGCTCTGGTAGTACAGAGAGAGTCGTGCTCCTGCAATGGAGACTGGGAAGACCTGATGATGATGATGATGAAATATAATATAAATAAATACCACAAATTGAGCTAGCCCCATAGTAATTTGTTAACTTGTGTCGTGGGACACTAACTCAACTATTTTAATAGATAGATAATTGGAGAGACCCAGGCCAATCCAAAAAGTTTGCTTTCCATCTTGACCTAGACAGGGATTTAACCCGGCACCCCTCGTGTATCAGGCGTTACCCTTGCGCCACGGAGTCACAAATCAACACATTCACTTTCACATTTTTGACATTAGTCAAGGACAAAGCTATATCCTTTTTTAAGGCCCCACACTAGGCACAGTAGCGACGCCAATAATTTTATTCCTAATACTTTACAAATAGAAAGAAATTCAAGAATGTAAATCATATAAGCCTTAGTCAATAACCTGAAATATTTTTGGAATCATGTTTTAATATTATGAGAATCAGTCATGAAGAGAATTACTTATTATTACTTTTTGGCGGTATTAAGATTTTCATAATTCTTACTGATTCTTATAATACTAAACATGATCCCAAAAATACTTCAGGTTATAATATGATTATAATATGATTTACATTCTTGAATTTCTTTCTATTTGTAAAGTATTAGGAATAAAACTATCGACGTCGCATAGTTTTTGGAATCATGTTTTAATATTATGAGAATCAGTCATTAAGAGATTACTTTTTATTACTTTTTGGCGGTAATCAGATTTTCATAATTCTTACTGATTCTTATAATATTAAACATGATCCCAAAAATACTTCAGGTTATAATATGATTATAATATGATTTACATTCTTGAATTTCTTTCTATTTGTAAAGTATTAGGAATAAAACTGCCGGCGTCGCTAGTGTGCCTAGTGTGGGGCCTTAAGTGAGCAACTATAAATTTAAAAAAACTTGATGTGCCACGATATTCTTTTTGATTTCACAACCCACAACCACTACCACAAACTTGTTTTTGATACGTAAATGTATTCCGTTTGCTTTGGGCGCAATATTGCTGACGCTTTGATCTACCAATCACTCGCACTTCATATTGCGTTTTAAGCCGACACCAATGGAAATGACACTTTACACCGAAAGTCTAGTCTAGGCTTAGTTTTATATCCATAACACAAACGGTCCTCGGTATCGCTGTCAGTTTTTTATTTTTCATTTCAAAACTCATTGCTGCTATCGAAAATTTGTTGTTTGTTTGACTAATATTACAAATGTGGCATCTATATGCCACATTTGTAATATTAGTCAAACCTATGTTCTTTGCATTATGTGTGCTACGATAACTTTCTGATTTTAAAACCCACAACCACTACCACAAACTTGTTTTGATACGTAAATGTATTCCGTTTGCTTTGGGAGCAATATTGCTGACACTTCGATCTATCACTCGCACGTCAAATTGCGTTTTAAGCCGACACCAATGGAAATGACACTTTGCACCGAAAATCTGTTCCAAGCTTACTTTTATTTCTATGACACCCACGGTCTTCGGTATCGCTGTCAGATTTTTATTATTTATTTCATTTCAAAACTCACTGGGTTTTTTTGGTGGGAAGTCAAGGGGTTCAGTTGTCGTTTGCCTTATACAATTTTGCAAATTGATTTAAGTGGACTTTATAATATGAAATTGGTGTAATTTGGTGTTATAAATGCTCGTGCTCGAGAACAATTTGTGAAATAGTTAAAGTAAACTGTTAAATGGACTCATATAGATTTGTCGCAAAAAGCTCCCACGAGGCTGCCAAAGAACATACGCCATCTTTGATGCCACATACCGTACAACATCGATACTTAGTATCTCATTATACTGGACATTGGCAGAATCACTGAAATCTCGGTGGAAGCCATAATTAAAAAGAAGAAATAAAGAAAACTCACTTCTGCTATCGAAAATTTGTTTATAGATGCCACCTTTGGTTCCTTTGGGCGCAAAATTGCTGATACTTCGATCTACCAATTACTTGCACTTGGTGTTTAAGCCAACTTGAATGGAAAGGTCAGAGTATACGAAAGGGTGCGCAAGACTTAAAAAAAATCTTGACATTTTGATGTCCTATTAAGACCTATTTTTATGACTTTTTTTTCATTCTTAGGATCTCATAACGTATGAAATGATGGAAAAATCCACTGGAAAAAGTTTAAGGGAGAATGACTTAATAACATCACTAATGTACTATTCACACTAATAAGTAGTAGTAATGTTTTCTCAGTGTGTGTGTGTGATTTTACATACGTTCATAAATATTCATTGCTTTCATGTCGAGCTCCGTGGCGCAGCGGTCAACACGCCGGCCTGTGACACGGATGGTCCCGGGTTCGATTCTCGGTCAGGTCAAGATGGAAAACGATCTTTTTCAGATTGACCTGGGTCTTGGATGTTTATCTATATATGTATTTGTTATAAAATATTCTATCGTTGAGTTAGTATCCCATAACACATTCATAAGAACTTACTTTGGGGCTAGCTCAATCTGTGTGATTTGTCCGTATATATTTATTTATTATTTATTTCTCATTCTTTACGGGACGGACAGAGCCTAGCTTTTATAGTAATTAAATAACAAACAGCCAGAAAATGTTTAGATCTCAAAAATTGTTAAAAATCTATTCTGTATGTTTTAAGCGCAATAACTTCGATGTATTATGAACCCAAATGACAATTTTCACCGAAACTTTTGGTACCCCTTTTTTACGTAATACTAATTCACCAATCAGCTGTTTAAATCTCTCTGGAAGTTCAAATATTTTTTAAATAAAGATAAATGAATAGGATAGTCCATTTATTTATTTATCCTAAATTAAACAAAATCCACTTAGATTCTCATGAATACTCGTACATCGCTAAAACAATTTGAAAAATATTTAATAAAAATTCCCTTTGTAAGCTATATGGACTAACAGAGTTATGAATTGGTACCAACGACCTAAATCTAACGCGTATGCTAGATTACATTAGCAAAAAAAAAATATTCATTTATTTAAAATAGACGAGCCGATCAATCTCTTGTATAAATGTCGATTTAAAAAATATATATTTTGTTTCACGAGTTCCATAGTTCCCAAAGGAAAAGTTGTTTATTTTAATGGGTTTATTTACCTCTTCAAAGGAATGTCGTGGTTTTGCACGCTGTATAATTTATTTTTCGTAGTTTTTTAACATTGGGGGAGTTTTGCCATACTCATCACGCTTGGCAAACGGATTGGTGCACACAGTTTGTTTGGTTTATATCGGCTCCGACGCTGCCCATTAAAATCCATTTTCTTTAGCTATGGACGGGTACGAGTTTGTTTGGACTGGGGGAACGGGATAAAAGTATTTAGGATGCTACTTGCTCGGACGGTTTAGGAATTAGAAAGTGGCAGCTCGTGAGGCCGGGCGCGGGTACCCGATGCCATACCCGTAACCACACGTAGTTAAATATTACTTCCCAGATCATAATGCACAATAACAGCTCACATATATTAAAGCACCAACAGTATTGGCCACATAAATATACTAAAATATAATATTTAAAAAAGCAAAAATAGAATAGGTTGATTCTAAAATTACGTCCAGTACTAACGCTAGACAGTCGTCTATAGATACAGTTAAAACGGCCACTCAAAAATATTTTAGTACCAACGCAATTAGGAGACAAAGCGAATAGCTCTCAAAATGGACACGTCACGGGGTATCGATGATAAAAGCTTTGAATTTCAACTCTATACGCAACACATAGGGTCTAAAGTGGTCTGTCTTACGTTAGTGGCTCAAAATAGCTGGAAAGCTGGCCGGAGAGACAAATGATAGCGATATTGGACGTCGATTTTGAGTTGGAAGTGACTATTGGTATTATGACGATGGAGGACAAATTGGACACAGTGTTGCGTTGTCAAAGGCTGGTCACTTGACCCAATACGTTAGAGGCCAACAAACTTTTAGACTTGATTAAACAAAGTAGGTAGTTTACAATATAGTGAGATTTTTTTGTCGGAGGCGAGGTAGCTTTGTTTTATTTCATACTAGCTGATTTCACATATATTATAGCCCATGTAACCCGCAAATTAATCGACTTTCTATAAGGTCAAAGAATTATAAAAATCGATCCAGCTGTTTTGGAACCACTTTTACAAATTATCTACTTCTATACTACACGTATAGAGGTAGATAATTTGTACAATTTCTTACTGTATTATTTGAAGACCTCTGTGGCTTCAATGTGAGGCAAGTGATTTGTTACCTAATTATTATTTTTATGTGACGAATGTATTATTTAATTTACTTAATGACATGTTCTCTCGAAATAATAAGTAAATACGGTTTTATAAAATCATGCATGTATGTAAATAATGAATGTGTGTTAGTAGTGACATTTAGAAAATTATAAATTTTTGCATACTGTTTTCAGCAGTTGAATCGGCTTGCTCTATTTGTTTTTAACATCTGTATTTTGACCCTATTTTAGCAAATAAAATGTTTCTTTGTTTGTAAGTCCCTATATATTAATTTGGCCAAGTTTTTACGACCGACCGCCTACCTGACGCCAATGCTTATTGTAGCACCAGAACCGTCACACGCCTGTAAAAATAAGTATTTTCAGACTGGGAATCAAACCCACACCCTCTCGTGTGTGTGAACTAGCGTGCTAAGTACCACTACAACTCAGAGGCCGTATGTATTTAAAGCCGTTAAGCAAACTATGATTTAAAAGTTTCGTAATTTAAGAATATGAATGCATACATTAGCCAGGAAATTGCCTCTAAGCCCCACTATCCGGGGCCCGGATAGTTTTTGCCACATGCTGTACATATTTTGCAGGGTCCGGATTAAGGGTGATTAATTACTACGCTATGCGCCAGCTATTAAGCGCAGTTTAATATTTGTTTTGTTAATGTTGGAGAGTCGAAATTATGAACTTAAGGTATGGTTTCACTTAAGATACATCTTTTCTATTTGTACACTCTCGAATTTATTTTAATGTTTTCCCTTTTCACTCTGAGTTTTACTAAAATACAAGTTTTGAGTTCACGATGAATGAAAAACAATCAGTACATCAGCATCTTCATCTCAGCCGCAAGAATCCCACACTTTGACATAGACTTCCCCTAAAGATTTGACAACGGGTTGAAAGCGGCTTGTATCCAGCGTCTTCCTGCAATTTCGGTCAGGTCTCTCGTCACCTGGATGGGGTGTCCAGCGCTGCGCTTGCCATTGTACGTGGTCGCCATTCAAGTTCCTTTTGAAGAAGCAAAAGGATCTACTCCATCTTTGATTGCTAACTTAACTGTATACCGAACAACACCGATATTTTGTATCTCTTTAAACCTATTATTGGCAGAATCACCAAAACCGAGTAGGAAGAAAAAAAATAGGACAGAATAGAACAAAAGAGTACAGTGGTGCTATTTGGTATCAAGAATTGCAGCCCGCATTAACTATTACATTATTTCTAGCTAGTCAGATGTTCATATATCAGAAACACAATTAAAGTAAACCCACATCTCGTATCGATGGAGCGTTCAATTGCTGGAGCTGTTTTCTTTCAATTAAAGGCCGCTGAGGCGAGTAAATAAGGGAATTGAAATGTTTGAGCCATTCTATGTTGTTTTTAGAAGAAACAACTACTTTAATGTGTATTTTTACAATTAGAAGTGGAAAGAGAACTGTATTTCTTGTGGTATAAAAGACTGTGTTTGGGTCATAGGATTACCCAAATTTGACCTGATTTGGTTCAGTAGATTCGGAGCCAATTGGCTGTGACAGACGGACGGATAGACAGACGCACGAGTGATCGTGAAAAGGACCTTCGCTATTATTAATTTGTTAACTGAACTAATATACCGTACAACACTTTTAAAACTGGACATTGTAAGATTCATCAACAAAAGCCGTTAAATAAAAAAATAAAAGAGAATTTTAAAGTAAAATATAGTGGTACTATTTCTTACGAAGAATTGCAGCCCTCATTGAACAAAATTACTTAGATGTTCATATATCAGAAACACAATTAAAGTAAACCCACATCTCGTATCGATGGAGCGTTCAATTGCTGGAGCTGTTTTCTTTCAATTAAAGGCCGCTGAGGCGAGTAAATAAGGGAATTGAAATGTTTGAGCCATTCTATGTTGTTTTTAGAAGAAACAACTACTTTAATGCGTATTGTTACGATTAGAAGTGGAAAGAGAACTGTGTTTCTTGTGGTATAAAAGACTGTGTTTGGGTCATAGGATTACCCAAATTTGACCTGATTTGGTTCAGTACATTCGGAGCTAATTGGCTGTGACAGACGGACGGATAGACAGACGCACGAGTGACGTGAAACGGGCCTTCGCCATTATTAATTTGTTAACTGAACTAATATACCGTACAACACTTTTAAAACTGGACATTGTAAGATTCATCAACAAAAGCCGTTAAATAAAAAAATAAAAGAGAATTTTATAGTAAAATATAGTGGTACTATTTCTTACGAAAAATTGCAGCCCACATTATAAATAAATAAATAATAAATACATACGGACAAATCACACAGATTGACCTAGCCCCAAGTAAGTTCTTAAGAAAGACTTGTGTTATGGGATACTAACTCAACGATACTATATTTTATAACAAATACATATATAGATAAACATCCAAGACCCAGGTCAATCTGAAAAAGATCGTTTTCCATATTGACCTGACCGGGGATCGAACCCGGGACCATCAGTGTCGCAGGCAGGCGTGATGACCGCTGCGCCACGGAGCTCGTGGCATTGAACAAAATTAGTTGTAGCTCCTCAGATGTTCATATATCAGAAACACAATTAAAGTAAAACCACATCTCGTATCGATGGAGCGTTCAATTGCTGGAGCTGTTTTCTTTCAATTAAAGGCCGCTGAGGCGAGTAAATAAGGGGATTGAAATGTTTGAGCCACTCTCGGTTGTTTTTAGAAGAAACAACTAGTTTAATGCGTATTTTTACAATTAGAAGTGGAAAGAGAACTTTATTTCTTGTGGTATTATGTCTCTGTTTAGGTCATAGGATTGCATCATCCTACCCTTCCTTCTTCACTTGATTCGATTCAGTAGATTCGGAGCCAATTGACAGATAGACAGACGCACGAGTGAGCGTGCGCTTTGAACGGAGCCCTAAAATTTAGCGTTTAAAAACCAGATTTTATAAATTTTATGTCTGAAAGAGTTTTGTGTTTTGGAATATATTTATGTCACTTATTTGTCTGTTGTTGGAAGTTCATTCCATAGCAACAGGAGTAAAAATGTAGTCCGTATATTCTCCATATAGTCCGCTTATTCAAGCCAAAAATAGAGACATACAATGACAGCAACAAAAGCCTACCTCTTACCGCCTGTAGCACACAGCCGCGAATGTGGAACGGAAGCGTTTCGGAACGGATCATTGGCGAAACCGCGACACGCTGTCTTGTATGATTTTGTTTTGTCCGTCTCATACCGCATGTGGAACGAAACCGAAACGGAATCATACAACAGCATTTCACGGTTCCGCCAGTATTTCGTTCCGGAACTCTTCCGTTTCACATTCGCGGCTGTGTGCTACAGGCGTAAGAGGTAGGCTTTTGTTGCTGTCATTGTATGTCTCTATTTTTGGCTTGAATAAGCGGACTATATGGAGAATATACGGACTACATTTTTACTCCTGTTGCTATGGAATGAACTTCCAACAACAGACAAATAAGTGACATAAATATATTCCAAAACACAAAACTCTTTCAGACATAAAAGTTATAAAATCTGGTTTTTAAACGCTAAATTTTAGGGCTCCGTTCAAAGCGCACGCTCACTCGTGCGTCTGTCTATCTGTCAATTGGCTTTTGTCTTTAATTCGGTATTTGCCTAATGTTAAGATTATATAAAATTTGTTTCCAATGATACTAATTTCTATCTAAAAACACTAAAAAGAACACTTTAAATTTTATATCGATTCGTTAAGTGACCTTAAAGCTTCTTTAAAGTTGGGTGAATAGGACCATTTTTTAAAGTATGAAAATCTTTAATTACAATGATACTGTATTAAAGTCCGCTAAATTTACAGCAACTTTTATTATGAAACCATTACCATAAACGAAATATTTCGTATAGCTACCAAACAAAGTTCTCACGCCACTCATACAAAATACAAGCTTGTGACGTCACAAATATGTAGGCATTTCAGCGGCGCTTTTTCACGTCTAAAAATTTACGTCTAAAAACATGTGTCTTTAAAACTTCTATATCTAAAAGAGTTTTTTGTTTAGAAATGTATTTCGGTCACTATTGTGTTTATTTTCCGCAGGTCTTTACATAGCGACACGAAAATTTTTTAAGTCAAGTAGCCAATTATAGAGAGACCTTTACAATATCTTATTTTATATAATACTCTGAACGAGCCTCTTAATAACGTTTTTGCTTATGGTCCACTCTCTATATTGTAAAACTTCGAAGTTAGAAAATGCAGTGTGTATCTGTTTATATGCAAAACATACCCGGAACTAGTCACTTCGTAAACACCAACTTTGGCGGGCGGCCAAGTGTCGTGTATGGGACTGGAGTTTTTAAGTCTCTCACTTTATAGCTTGTAGTTAATTTGCTTATATTTACGTCAAATTGGCTAAGTGCGAGTTGAATTGAACCGCAAGGGATCCGACCATCATCATTATTATCTTAGCCGTGAGTGGTCCATTGCTGGACATAGGCCTCCCCCAAGGGTTTTGATCATTGGAGGATTTTTGCCATACTCGCCGCGCTTGGCAAATGGGTTGGTGAACGCAGTTTATTTGGCCTATATCGGTTTCAACGCTGCTGCCCATTGAAACCCTTTTTAAGCAAGAGAAAAGTGGGAGTTTATTAGACTGAGGGGACTGGATAAGGGTATGTGGGGTACTACTTGCTCGGTTGGATTGGGGATGATAAGGTAGCAGTTCTTGAGGCCGGGCGCGCGAACCCGATGCTATACCTACCTGTAATCATCGGACAGGCAGTTGAAGGTGACATCTGAGCTATAATATACATAAGGGATCCGACCATTATATAAGTGTATGTCGGGCTTCGCGCAGTTTAGGGTTCCGTAGCTGTATGTCATTTCATAAGTTGGTTGACTATGACTTTTCTTTGCTGAGCTGTGCTGTGACAGTTTTCTTTTAACTTCGTACGCAAGCCCAGCTCTTTGATTTAATAATTTGATGGTATATGGAAAAAAATATACGGACATGAATGTTTTTTACTAATAGCTCAATTTGAACAATTCAAAATTCGTGCAATCGGAATAATATCTGAACTAGCATCTTTCAAATGTTAAACATAACGAATAAGTAAATTCCCAAACTAATAATCCTTATCCTTACTTCCTTACCAATATTATAAATGCAAAAGTAAGTTTCTTTGTTTGTTTATTATCATGAAATTTAGCATAGGTACATAGGTAAGGGTACTGAGAAGGACATAGGCTATATATCACGCGGGCCAAGTGGCGGGTGACAGCTAGTAATGTAATAAACGCGATAAAAACCGTATTAAATTTATGTTATTTAAAAGTGTAACAATCGCGAAAACATTAGAAAACATAACATTCACATTTTTTACATACAAAACAATGTAATCCAAATCAGCTGAAACATATAAAACACATACAGCCATATATTTTTCTGCTAATATTCCTGCTCGGCGAGAACTATGCGCGCTGAAAAATGAACGCTAGTACTATTTATGATGTGGCTTTTATACCGGACGACGTACAATTAGTTTTTAGTGCCAGTAATTTTCCCGCAACTTTTTTGCAGAAAATGATGGCCTGTGTCACCCGAAGATAAATTAACTTTCTATAGGTAAAAGAATTTAAAAAATTAGTCCAGTACTTTCGGAGCCTTTGGATTTAGTTCAAATAAACAATTTTTAATTGTTTGTATATTTTAACTAAATCCAAATATATTCTTTTTATTTTATTTTTCAACTGAAGGCATCGTTCAAGACCTCTTTTGCCTGATTTTTGCAGTTAAAAGAGGTTTTGACCGGTTATGAGTTGACTGTAACATAGGTAAGTACACAGTGATTTCTAGCCTTTTTAGCCTTAGATCAAGGATTTTAGCCATGCAATTTTTGGCTCTGTCTGATCTACTGCCGTGTCGTGACGTGCAAATTATCGTTATGTTGCTGTTTCAATTTTTCGCTATTTTGAAAGGACTAAACAGTCTGAAATCATACAAAATGAACGGTCTGATTGATCGTCGTGTCTTGACGTGCAAAGCGGTCGTGTTTATGATGCAGTGCTGTGAGTGCAGATGGCGCAGACCGCGCGTGATTAATGTCACAATTACCGCATGTTATACACAACGCAATATCAGGAATAAACGATCAACAAACTAAGACGATAGAGCATTAGTTATTCAAGTAGTTTTAATAACTATCAAGTGACAGCGGTATGTAGTAACGATAAGGCGAGAGCACACCGTTTTTGCAGAGGTATAGTTCTTTTAATCAAGCGTTGCGACTTCATGACGTGATATGTCATGAGGTGCGACGTCGTACCGGAATCATTACAAACTGCCATTATGCCACTGTATTGCTCTCCCATTATGTCACAAAGACTTAACAGACTTTGAGGTATGTGACTTTTTGCTCTGTCTGAACGATAGTCGTGTCGTGACGTGCAAAGTGGTCGTGTTTATGATGCAGTGCTGCGAGTGCAGATGGCGCAGACCGCGCGTGATTAATGTCACAATTAGCGCGTGTTATACGCAACGCAATATCAGGAATAAACGATCAACAAGCGAAGATGATATAGCCTTAGTTATTCATGTTGTTTTAATATCTATCAAGTAATTGAGGTACACAGCAACGACAAAGCGAAAACACAACGTTTTTTCCGAATTATGTTACTGTTACCGAGTGTTATACACAACGCAATATCAGGAATAAATGATCAACAAGCAAAGATGATATAGCCAAAGGCTTTGGTAAATATCACTTCTAAACTGTAAACTTCCGTTTTGCTCTACCTCGAGCTATCTCTTTCGTTAATTTATTTTTCCTCATATCCTCCTTCACACACTCCATCCATCATTTCTTTGGCTTGTCTCTATTCTGGTTTCCAGTAACTTTCATAACGAGTATTTTTTTTTCTTCGTAAGCTCTCTTTCCTCCGCATAATATGGCCATACCATCTCAATCTATTATTTTTAAGCTTTTCTGTCTGTACGAGTGAACTGAAAGACTAAAAAGTCCAGTCCCATACATGACTTTTGGCCGCTCGCCAAAGTTGGTGTTTACGAAGTGACTAACTCCGGCATCAGTGTTTTGCATATAAACAGATAAACTGCACATTTTCTAACTTCAAAATTGTACGATCTAGGCAACGGACCTAAAAATTTAGAAATAGGCGACACGTTTGGTGTGAAAATAAAATATTAAGGATTTCCACGAGTTTTGTCCAGAGTTTTAAAATGAACAACTGGAATAATATCCAATACGATATATGTCCAGCTAGAGTAATGTCCAGTTTGAGAAACGTCCAATTTATGAAATGCCCAGTACTTGTAAATGTTCAGGTTGGATTCCATACGAAGAGTTGTACAATTTGATGGGCTGGTTTGATGGTTTGAAGGACATATCCTTCATACTAACACCCTTACTAATATATACGTGGTATGTACGTGTATATCGTATGGTATACGCTTATACCGGTATTTATGACGAGTGATGGTGACCACAACAACATGCAGATTGGAGGGACGCCAAACAGCTGACGAGCTGAAAAATGGACGCGTCTATTTTGTTGAACGGCCAGCGTCCAGTGATATAATTATCAGCCGTTTCTCTCTCAAAGTATATCGTAAAAGCCGGCTGAGGGCACCAAAACATATGTTAGGTATCCTGTCAGTGTCGATGCGCCTAGCAAAACATCAATCTTTAATTTTTGATCCTCTAATTGCTCGTTAACAGGCTAAACATGGCCACAGGTAAGGCGTCTTAGGCAAGCAGAGTGATATAAAGAAACTTTACATCCGTTCACACGTTAACTATCAGGTGTAAGTTAACTATCAGGGTCAACATCGCAGACTGATTATAAGCTAACGTGAAGACATGTTTTGTTATGTACCTATGTAAAAAATCATAACGTAGATGTCTACCTATCTTCCAAAAGCAAAACTTCAAACAAAAGCTGATCCATATACATAGTATAAATCGCAGTCGCTTCCGATGTCTGTTTGCTTAGATCTTTTAAACTACTCAACAGATTTTAATGCAATTTTCAGCAATACATAGAGTGACTCTTAAGAAAGGTTAGGTATAATGCATACCCGGGCGCAGCCGGGGAGGGCTTTTAGTCCTCACTTTTCCAACTATATTTGTTTGTACCTCTTCACGCTTTATCTACTGAACCTATCTCGTAATTTGGCATACTATAAGTTAGGGTATTGAAAAATGGACATAGAATACCTTTCACCCCGGAAATGAAAAAGTGTTCCCGTGGGATTTGCAACAAACGTCTCGGCAAATTTATACGGGAAAATTAAACGGGGGCAAAGCCGCAAAAAAATGCCAGTTCAACATAAATCCCTATAAAATGACTCGGAACAACGACTTTCTCCCAGCGGAAAACTTTACAGGTACATCACGCAGTATCTGCATCGAAAAATGTAGCCATTCAATAATATCCGGCAACCGGTGTAAATCATTCCGGGAAACCGGTTATCTGACGTTTATTAATAACCGGTTTAAAATGCAACCGGAAACTATTTGAGCAGTTTACTGTGAAAGAGTGGTAGTTAATTTTGTATATGTATATTGGAATCTGCTAATGTCAATTATAGTTTGCTTCGTAGGTGTAGCTGAAAACATTTTTACATAAATACAGCACAATGAGGGTTTCTTCCACGTCTGGTCTGGGAGAAAAGAAAAAAACATAGAATGTACCAGCTGCTTCTCTTCCGCGCAGATCGTAAAAGCCGATCGACGAATGGGCGTGAGGAATCATGTCAATAGGCAACGCGGCTAGCAACCCATCACTATTTTGATTCCGTTCTCCACCTAAAGCCCATCCATCCATCCATCAGGTCTTTTTTTTTTAGTCTCCACTGCAGGAACACGACCCTCTCTGTACTACCACACCTAAAGCCCACCAACATGCTAAACATGGCCTTTAGATTTTAAAGACTTAGGCTCTGTCTACCCCGCGGGGGAAAAAGACTAGAATGGTTAAAGTCAATACCAACACATCCGAGTCATGCCCGAGACGTGGCAGGAGCGTCATCGTGTCGAGAGCGCGCTTCAGTGTTCCGTCAGTGATGTAACCAGGCTATATAAGTAGATAAATAAATAAATAAATAAATAAATATATAGGGACATATCATACAAATTGAGCTAGCCCCACAGTAAGTTGTGAACTTGTGTCGCAGGATACTAACTCAATGATACTATATTTTATAATATATACTTATATAGATAAACATCCAAGACCCAGGTCGATATGAAAAAGATCTTTTTCCATCTTGACCTGACCGGGAATCGAACCCGGGACCCCCGTGTCGCAGGCTAGCGTGTTGACCGCTGCGCCACGGAGCTCGACTATAAGTAGGTAGACAGGCTATATAAGTAGAT
Source organism: Rhodophaea formosa (assembly GCA_963082605.1). Taxonomy (NCBI): domain Eukaryota; kingdom Metazoa; phylum Arthropoda; class Insecta; order Lepidoptera; family Pyralidae; genus Rhodophaea; species Rhodophaea formosa. The sequence continues at coordinate 1,071,406 of OY720221.1, forward strand.
AGACCGAGGCCTTCCATTTATGACCTTTCTATTACTTCCATTCTATAACTTTATCTATCATGACCGGGCATATTAATTTACGATAAAACACGGAACATAAAACATAGTATACACGTACCTAAAAGTAATCATACAATGGCGGACTTATTCCATAAATGGATCTCTTCCAGTTAACCAGCCAAATGATTGAGTAGATGTCTGTCTACTAATTGAAGGGTAGAAGAACAGGCAGATAAACTTGACCCTCCACGACCAAATTTTAAATTATTGGGGCGTCAGGTATGACTGTAGGTGTACAAAATAAACAAAAAAATATAGGTGATAAAGAAAATAAATACCTAGTTTGTTTGTGGTTCTTGTTGTCTAAGTTCGGTTGAATTGCGCAGACAACCAGCCGTAAAAAAGTTGTGAACTTGTGGTGCAGGATAGAAGCATGTATGCCCTAATTCGTGCTGTGGGTCAGGCTCTCGCATCAGGTGATACCGGCTGATTTACATGGCGATTTGTCATGGCGCCAAACCGCGCTGTTTGCGTGTCGCATTGAAGATTACCAGCACAATGCACGTTGTATTTGATTATAACGATAATGTATGTTTGCAACGAACGGTAACGTTTTCATGGCTTCCGTGGCACAATGGTTAAAACGCCAGAGTGCTGTTTTATTTGTCTGCGGTTCTTGGATTATCTGAGTTCGATTGGCCAGCCAGCTACAAAAAATTTCGCCAAATCATTTTACAGCATAAATGCCATCATAATACCGAATTACAGATGCATTACTACCGAGAATGCAAACAGGCAAACGCTAAGATGAGAGATAGATGGAAGCATATTTGCCAAATTAGTATTGTGTCAGGTTTCATGCCAGGGCCACACAATACGCGTTCAATTTCTAATGAGGGCAAATACTTGAACTTAATTTAAATAGGTACTTATAGCACTAATTCGTGCTGTAGTTCAGGCTCTCGATACAGGTGATGTCGGCTGATTTATAAAGTGATTTGCCATGCCGCCGTCGGATTGAAGATTACCAGCACAATGCACGTTATATTTGATTATAACGGAAATGTATGTTTGCACCAAACTATGATATTTTGATGGCCTCTTTGGAGTAGTTGTTACCATGCCAGAGGAGCTCCATGATTTGTCTGTAGTTCTTGTCTACATCCAACTACCAGCCTGGCATGCGCGAAAACGTTTATCGACTATGGCCATCTCAGTTTCCATAGTATCAAAGTGCGAGATGTGGATAGTTTAGCGCGCGAATAAACGGCGTCGCAGGTACCATACTACGGGTGCGGTGTTGTGACCATCACAAAAGCCAATCCGTTGACAACGTCTGTCCTTCTTGTAAAAAGACAATGACAAGATAACACTGCAATGAGTGTTATCTTCTTGTTGTCTTTTACAAGAAGGCCTTTTTAGGACAATCCCTAAATAGGCAAAGCCAGTAAATTTCTTTTTTATTTCCCAAGTCAATACAAAATAGGAAAGTAATAATCGAACTCGTGTCTCGTTTGAATTTGTTGACGTCACTCACCGCGCCCAGATTCTAACGAAAATGCTCTGCTCACGTCAATCTAGCTCGCGTTTGAATTCACTGTAATCTGGTTCAGCCTGCATTTCATTTCACTGCAATCTTTATCCACAAAGCCTCCGCGGCTATTGTTGCTTGATATTTATCGTTTGCTTTTGAACCCTTTTTCTTTTCATTTAACAATTAAAGACAAAATATTGCGCTGATCCCTTTCGTATCTCGTTTCAAAACGATGCCGTTACTCACCACTCTTAAATTTTCAAACCGAAAACTCTACTCACGTCAATCTAGCCTGCGTTCGATTTAACTGCAATCTGGTTCACCCACAAAGCTTTGTTTTTTTTTTTAAATAAATATATAGAGACATCTCACACAAATTGAGCTAGCCCCACAGTAAGTTGTGAACTTGTGTCGTAGGATACTAACTCAACGATACTTTATTTTATAATATATACTTATATAGGTAAACATCCAAGACCCAGGTCATTCTGAAAAAGATCGTTTTCCATCATGACTTTACCGGGGATCGAACCCGGGACCATCCGTGTCACACGTGTTGACCGCTGCGCCTCGGAGCTCGTCGCCAGGTTGTGGAATGTAGTGTTGTTTGTTATCTTTTCTACCCAATTTCGCAGAAATTGCCTTACCCAGAAGGAGAGCAATGTTTTTCGCGCGTGTGTTTCTATGTGTTTATGTATATTCTATTATTTCTTCTTGTAGCCTATCCGGCTAAACGAATTTTGAAGTGTCATTAGATTTTTATTTTCATAGACATATTATAAAAAATAAACTATTTAATATATGCCTACGAAGTATGAAGCTGGTAGTGGCTGGATGAGGAAAGCAGAAGATCGCACAATTGGGCGTGCCCTTGGGGAGGCGTATGTCCAGCAGTAGACTGCAATAGGCTGATGATAATGATGATGCCTACGAAGTCGTAAAATCATGTAATATGAAAAATATTTTCAGGAAATACTGCAAAAACAGTAGAAAGTAAAGCCTGGGCACCCACTCATTACAAATAAAAATTCAAACAATACGAACTATCTAACCGAGCTGGTGTTTCGTTTGAAGCTGACGCTGTCACTCACCGCGTTTGTATTCAAACCAAAATCCTCTGCTCACGTCAATCTAGACTTCGTTTGATTTCCCAACAATCTGGTTTGTCCACGAGCTTTTAAAGCTTTAGATTTTATTCGTTTCTACTGTGGTATTTATCAAATGATTTTTATTTCACTTATTTATCACCAAGACAACATGTTCAATTCATTATGTAGTAGCTAATCACCTTTTATTAAACTTATTTAAATTACTGAGTTTTTCCCACGGCTTGCGCTCTATCGCAAATTTCTAAAAAAAAATTTTTTATCTGTACTTTTATGTCTGTGATAATCTGTGTGCAAAATTCTATTTCCATTGATTCAGTCGTTAAAAAGACTCGACTGCTATTCTTGATAGTCTGCTATATCGATTTTTAATGACGTCACATACATTATGACCCTTCGGGGGTGTGTATATAAATCTTATAACACATCACAATTAAAAATCGGTCAAGCCTTTAAACAAGGATTCAACAATGGAACAGACAGACTAATTCATATATTCATACATACAATGCACGAAAAACATTACACTCCTTCTAAGTAGATCAGTCGGATAATAAATTTAAGCCTACATAGACAATCAACAAAAACTACTGGAAACGCTGATTGAACCCGCGTCTCATTTGAATCCGACGACGTCACTCAACGCGCTTGAATTCCAACCAAAATTCTCTGCTCACGTCAATCTACTTCGTTTGATTTCCCTGAAATCTGGTTTATCCACGAGCTTTTGATTTTGTTGATACCTACTGTGATATTATTCAACATTATTGTCATCATCAGGTCTTTCTAGTCTCCACTGCAGGAGCACGACCCTCTCTGTACTACCAAAGCCATATACTAGGAGGATTTGGCCTACACTCTCCACGCTGGCCAGACGTGTTGGAGAGGTCTCTTTGATGTTAATAAGCTTTGTTTAGCTTGTGTTTCCTTAGTCGCCTTTAACGACATCCACGGGATGATTTGGAGTGGTCCTATTCTACTCTGCCGGAAACCACACGGCCACAAAGTATGAAGCCTTATCTTAATTCCTTAAAACTATTTTCTTTTCTAAAAAATTGCGTACAAGTATCTAGGATTAATCTGTGTGCAAAATTTCATGATGATTGGTATAGAAAATGTTGTAGTTGTGAGTATAACAAACAAATAAACTTACGTTTGTATTAACATAAATGTTGGCATATACAGACAGACACTAAAAAACTCCTGGAAACGCTGATTGAACCCGTATCTCGTTTCAACTCGACGGCGTCACTCAACGCACTGCAATTCTAATCAAAATTCTGAGCTCACGTCAATCTAAATTTCGTTTGATTTCTCTGCAATTTGGTTTGTTCACGAGCTTACAGAGCTTTGGATTTTGTTGGTATCTACTATGATATTATTCAACATATCGCAAATTCTTTAAAACTATTTTCTTTTCTAAAAGTTTGCATACAAGTATCTCGGATAATGTGTGTGCAATATTTCATGATGATTGGTACAGAAGAATGTTGTAGTTTTGATTATCACAAATAAAAACTTACGTTCGCATTATAATAAACTAGCTGTTACCCGCGGCTTCGCCCGCGTGATTTATAGCCTATGTCCTTCTCAGTACCCTAACCTACGTGTATGCAAAATTTCATGATGATCGGTTCAGTAGATACGGCGTGAAAGCGTAACAAACAAACAAATAAACAAACAAACTCACTTTCGCATTTATAATATTAGTTGGGAAGTTGGGATTGGGATATATATAAAGTTAGAATGTTAGCATATACAGACAGACAATAAAAACTCCTGAAAACGCTGATTGAAGTCGTGACTCGTTTGAACCCGACGGCGTCACTCAACGCGCTTGAATTCGAACCGAAATCCTCTGTCCACGTCAATTTAGCGGGAGTTTGATTTCACTGCTATTTGGTTTGTCCAAGATCAATGCAATTTGTTGCTGATATCAACGTGATATTGTTAAAAAGTTTCAATTTTGTAGTAATATACAAAATTACATTTCTAAATCATAAGCAAACTTGTGTTATTTTTTTTCTGCGCGGGAAATTTTAAAACTCTTTCCCATACTTGTCCTCGTCCACGCTTCTGCTTGTGTTATAGTGAGTAACAAATAAAAGTATGTCTATGTCTAAATAGCAGTAAGTTTAGTTATACTTTTCAAATGCTCTTACAACACTCAAGTCTGCAGAACTCATCCGCAAGTAGTTGTCAACGCGTCACCAAGCGGCCGCAGACCAAGTTAGGATTCAACCCATTAATCAAACGGTCTGCACCTGAAGATTAAATAAATAAATATATAGGGACATATCACACAAATTGAGCTAGCCCCACAGTAAGTTGTGAACTTGTGTCGCAGGATACTAACTCAATGATACTATATTTTATAATATATACTTATATAGATAAACATCCAAGACCCAGGTCAATATGAAAAAGATCTTTTTCCATCCTGACCTGACCGGGGATCGAACCCGGGACCCCCGTGTCGCAGGCTAGCGTGTTGACCGCTGCGCTACGGAGCTCGATTGTGGGAATATGTTTGTCACTCTTCTTATTACCCGACTGATCCACCTAAAAGGAAGGTTATAATTTTCATGCATGTGAAAGTAAGTATGGCTATTTCATTTAAGCTTCTTGTACCTTAAACGCGTGAACCGATGTTGACGTGTGCGGTGTTATTTGAACTAAAGATTAAAACTAAGATGTCTTTAGAAATCTAACATATTTCATATTTTTTGCCTATTACTTGGATCAGTTTCTACAGTTTCTGCGGGATAACAGCAGAATCTGGCATAACTTTTAATAGCAGATAGTTTAGTCAAACTTTTTCAAATGCACCTAAAATACACCAGCCTGCAGAACTCATCCGCAACTAGTTGTCAACGCGTCACGAAGCAGCCGCAGTCCAAGTTAGGATTTAACTCATTAATCTAACAGCCTGCACCTGAATATGACGGCGCAGCCTAACGCAATGAGTCATGAGGAATTGCGAGAATGTGTTTGTCACTCCATTTACAGTTTGTGCAATACTGTTGAAAATAGTTTTTTTTTTGCCATTTCTTTCCTGCAGTAGTTGATGCTAAAACACTAGTAGTCTGTAACTTTTGAACAATAAATAATAAAGTAAATAAAACATAATAGGACAATTAAAAATATGATTTAACGTAAAAATTGCCAATAAGGGCCTATTTTCTGAACAACTTACTTCTCTAGCTACTACATTATAAGCTAACAACTAGTTGTCAACGCGTCACCAAGCAGCCAATGCAGCCACAGTCCAAGTTAGGATTTAACCCATTAATCTAACGGTCTGCACCTGAATATGACGGCACAGCCTGACACTCCGGATTAATACACACAATGTGTCATGAAAAATTGCGGGAATGGGATTGCCACTTCATTTATACTTTATTCAATACTGTTGACTAAAGCTTCTTTTGGCATTTATTTCCTGCAGTGGTTGGTTCCGAAACAATAGTAGTATATATCTTTTGAACAATAGTAATTAAAAAACACAATACTTAATAACATTATTTTAATTGTAATTCGACGTGCCTGAAAGGGGATTTTCTGAATAAACGTTTTGATTAAAAATTTTAATTATTCACTACCTGACTAACCCTGGATGGGTTAGTCAGGTAAGGAAAGGAAGATAAATAAATAAATAAAATAAATAAATAAATATATAGGGACATATTACACAAATTAAGCCAGCCCCACAGTAAGTTGTGAACTTGTGTCGCAGGATACTGACGCAACGATACTATATTTTATAATATATACTTATATAGATAAACATCCAAGACCCAGGTCATACTGAAAAAGATCGTTTTCCAGCATGACCTGACCGGGGATCGAACCCGGGACCCCCGTGTCGCAGGCTGGCGAGTTGACTGCTGCGCCACGGAGATAATGCTGTCGTGCGTGTGTATGTCACTTAGTATGACTATTACATTGCAGCTTCCTGTAGCTTAAACAGCTTGACCAATTTTGAACTGTGAGGTGCTATTAAGAGTTATATTCTTCCCCAAAGTGTCATAGAATATTTAACGCCATATTTTTTTTCAAATGCACCTAAAATACACCAGTCTGCAGAACTTATATCCAACTAGTTGTCAACGCGTTAGGATACACCAAGTTAGGATTTAACCCATTAATCTAACGGCCTGCACCTGAATATGATGTGTCATGAGTGATTGCGGGTATGTGTTTGTCACTCTCTTTATTACCCAACTGACCCACCCAAAGGGTAGGTAAAGTTTTTATGCGTGTGCGTAAGTAAGTATGACTGTTCCATTGACGCTTCCTGTAGCCTAAACGGCTTGACCGATAATGAAGTGAGAGGTATTATTATGAATCATTTTCTTCCCCAAAGTATCCTTAGCTAGTTGACGTAATTAACTTTTTCAAATCCTAAAATACACCAGTCTGCAGAACTCATCTGCAACTAGTTGTCAACGCGTCACCAAGCGGCCGCAGTCCAAGTTAGGATTTAACTCATTAATCTAACAGTCTGCACCTGAATATAACGGCGCAGCCTGACGCAACGGACTAATACACACAATGTGTCATGAGACATTGTGGGAATGTGTTTGTTACTCTCTTTATTACCCGATTGACCCACACAAAAAGAAGTTAATGTTTTTTTAGATTCTTACTCTTCCCCGTAATGTTATATTACGTAAATGGGTATTTGACGTAATTTAAAAATCAATATTGGTGATGTAAACTGTCAAAAAAGCCGTCGAATTTATTATATTTTAAATAATGCTACTTTTTATTATCAAATATAAATAGTAGTTACGCGACAGGTGTCGCGCATTTTATATGGAATGATAGCGATACCTATTGCGTTACTTCAATGTTTTCTCATCAATAAATAATCTTGTTTTTGTTTTTTTTTATGTAAGTTGTCAAACACTAGTGTCAGTTTCTTCGAATAGCCTTAAGGCTTATGCCGCATGAGTCCGAAACATGTCGGCCTGCAGCCACTTTTATATATGAGTGACCCATATTTTACATATTAATAAACTTAGATTTTTCCTCATTCCTCCTCCTCCGGCTGACTTCTGCGTGGTCGTTTACTGTTATTCAATGAACGAAACCCATCCGAAACTACTCGTCAACACGTCAGCAAGCGGCCGCAGTGAACGTTAGCATTAAGGCCATTAATTTAACTGACAGCACCTGCACGTGAGGCCTCGGCCTGACGGCGGTTTATACACATGTGTCATAAGAGAGTTGGCTAGATTATGTATAACATTGCTCGAAGAAAATATAGATTCCAAGGGCGTTTACTGTCATACAATGAACGAAACCCGTTCGAAACTACTCGTCAACACGTCGCCAAGCGGCCACAGTGCAGGTTAGGATTAAAGCCATTAATCTAACTGACAGCACCTGCAAGTGACACCACGGCCTGACGGGGCGGATTTATAGACAAGTGTCATGAGAGAGTTGGCTAGAGTACGCATTACAATAAAAAAAAAATAGAAGCCATCCATATTAACTGTACTACTTTTGGATGCGAAATGCGAAGCTGCTTTTAAAAAAATCTGCCACAACTTTTGTGCTATGGGTCAAATCAGTAGTTCGATGGTTTATGGCTCTCTGTAGTCGAATGGACAAAAACAGAACCCAAAAACAGATTCATCGTGTGTGTCCGTCTCTAGCTGTCTGTGTGTCCGTATGCCACAGCCATTTTATTCTGAAACTATCAATACCTATTACACAGTTGAAACTTAATAGGTAGATGTGAACCGCTTTACGACTTTTATACAAATATAAAAAATAAAAACTAGATTGAAAGGGGTTTATTTACCCCTTCAGAATCTCCATGGGACTCCCTACACAAGGAATGAAACCAAAAACAAAATATATCAAAGCTAGCAAAGTCAAATTGTATTAAATATTTCTACACAAAAATGTTCAGCCCAATCAAGAAAATCAATTATTTTATTAGAATTTGTCCTCTAGGAAAATTTATTTATATTGACGGGCTTGATTATGACTTTAAGAATTCAAAACGAACTATATTTCAACGTGTAGGTATACAAATATACACAATCAAATCGTCTGTATTCTTAAGCAAACAAAACATCTAAAACATTAATATTTCGTGAACCAACGCGTCGCGTCGGTCCAGTGTTCAAATATTTTCAGTCATATTACTTAACCTAGACTTAGTAATTATTCATGGAGGTATATTTAATTAACAACCTAGCAATTCTGAAATACGTCGCTTGAGGATTGGCGGCTTATTGTTCACTGGTGAGCTACCTTTCAAGGCTTTACTGAATAATACAGCACTTAAATATACCCAAATATGAACAACTTTCCTATCACCAATCAACCAACCAACACGATAAACTCGAAAAAAGTCACTTACCTCAGACAAAAATATTTTGGAAACGGATCCCTAAATCAAAAATGATGTTCTCAACCTCACAATATTTTTAAAGACCTATTTAACAATACCCAACACGATGGGTTTGTATAGAAAAAAAAATATTACTCCCTCTTTGCTTGTATGGGAGCTGGCCTAAAAGAAATTATTTTTCAAGATTTTTTTCTACTACTATTTTGGCATGATTAATATACATACCCATACTAAATTACAGCTTTATAGTACTTATAGTTTCTGAGTAAAACCGCGGACGGACAGACATACAGACGGACAGACAGACAGACATGGCGAAACTATAAGGGTTCCTTGTTTACTACGGAACCCTAAAAGCGGATGACTGCGCTGACTTTGATGTTCTATAGATACACGTGTGACCACTCGTTTAACTTGTGATCACCCTCGGGGATAGAAAAGAATATCCCGAAAGCCATTGATTTTTCTTACTACAGAATTAAATACGTGTACCATATAATAACAATGCTTTAAAAACATACTTGTTGGACTCAACGGGACTTAGCCTTTTATTTATGTCCGCTAGATTTTTTGTAGATTTATAATCATTGGTTGCAGTTAGACTGTAACTCCATCAAATACTAACTCAAATAAATAAATATAGAATCGTACTCAGTCCCGTTAATACAATAGAAACTTATGACCTTAAAAAAATTTTGTTTCCTAATTTCCGTGTGGTTCCCGGCAGAGTAAAATAGGACCACTCCAAGTCATCCCGTGGATGTCGTAAAAGGCGACTAAGGAAACACAAGCTAACCAAAGCTTATTAACATCTAAGAGACCTCTCCAACCCGTCTGGCCAGCGTGGAGAGTGTAGGCCAAATCCTCTGACTACTCAGGCTAGTATATGGCTCTGGTAGTATAGAGAGGGTCGTGCTCCTGCTGTGGAGACTACAAAGACCTGATGATGAATTTCCTGATACACTACTTGAAATTGGGATTGGGTGCGACAAGAAAATAAAGCTAAAAATAACTTATCAATGAACAATAAGTCCGTAACCAATAAATCCAAAAGATTATGCCTAAGGTTACTTAACATTTCATCTAGGCTATGAAATTCCACTTTATGGAGGAGTTTTCTATATAATCAATGATTTTAATCTATAAAATAATTTACCCCAATATACATCAGCAAAATGATTTCCACTGAACACAGAATAAACATGGCGTTTTTATGGCTTCATCTCTCTGTGTATAATTAATTTTATAAAAAGATTTAATTAACCTCCTAATTAGTAATGAGGGTTTGCTTTATAAATATCTCATTTCAAATAGGAAGCAATGTTGAAAAGAACCCAAATAAGAGTACAATAACGTCATGAAAAATATTTTGAGACCTCTTCACAATTTAAGACAAGATTATTGTTTCTTTTTTGAAATGTAAAATATTGAAACTAGATATATGAAAGCGAAAGAAATGGCAAAATTTTGATAATTTTGAATCTTTAAATTATCATGTTCACGGGCTGAATAACCCATTCAGCCCGTGAATATGAACCACTTTACCTATAAAACAAATACTGGTAACAAAGAAATATATTGACATAAATTGGCAAGTCGCATACCAAATACTCTTATATCATTCCTCCAGTGCAATAAACTCCTACCCTTCCCTCGATTAAAAACAAACAGTTTCAATGGGCAACAGCATCGGTACCGATATAAACCAAACAAACTGTTCTCACCTACTTTTGTGCCAAGCGTGTTGAGTATGGCAAATCCTTGAGGGAGGCCCATGTCTTGTTCTTGCGGCTGAGATGACGAAAAATATATAGAATTGTTGAGCTACTATGCTACAGTTTGCTCAATCTGTGTGATTTGTACCTATAAACATTTATATCTCTCTTAATATTTTAATCATATATTAAGAAAGCGCAATTATTTAAAACTAAACGTGGCTTTGTCAAGCAGCAGCCGGTAAACTTTCCGGGTGCGTTTAAAACCGGTAGCGTTAACATTAATGCTGCAGTGCTATCCAAATTTTGTAGTATTACCGCGATACACACTGTTGGCTGGTCTGAAAAACTTCCCGCATTTTCTTTCTAAAGATAAAACAATCAAGTGATATTATCGAGTCAAATAAAGTTTTTGGCCAATTTGAATAAAAAAGAATAAAATTAGACGTGCATTTTTATATTAGTATAAAAAGAAAGGAAATAATGTTATAACATAGGTAATAAAAATATAATTTTATAATTATTATGAGTTAACGGACTTTATCTAACAGTAATATCTCAAATAAATTTATTACATGTTTCATATTTCTCGGCATTTCTCACTGTGTGTCTCACTGTAAACTATCGCCAGCGTACTATACTATGCGCTGAGTTATAGTAAAAACCCCTTAAAGCACTTTGAGGGAAGCGTAACCGTCGTGTCGCCACCCCTTTCACTCGCCCCGATGATGGTCTTCGTAACAGAAACTAGTCGGCGGATCCAACGTAATAAAACGTGAGCAAAGCCGTGTTTTTTTTTTTGAAATGAAATGAGCTTTATTGCTTTAAACATGGTAACAAATGGTGTTGTAGAATTAAAATGTAGTTAGGAATCACATGTTTAGTCAACATTGACATGCAATAGACACAAATTTGTTAATTATGTCAAATATAAATCTATGTACATATTATGTCAAATTTTTAATGGAATTAATATACTGAATACACAACATTTTAATTATTTGTCATATTTAATGAGAATTTCGTAAATATTCTTGTACACTGTAGAAACATTTATAAACAAGCCAGTTGTATAGTTGCCGCTTAAATTTAGACTTTGGCAAGAGTTTTATTTGTTTTGGCAATTTATTATAGAGCTTCACAGCCATTGGGTAGCAACTTACACTATACAAAGTTGTTTTCATCATTGGGATTACTAGTTTTTCCGCAAAGCGTCTGTTATATTTACTAGGTACGTCATCCTGTCGAATAAACAATTGTGGATACAGTTTGATCTTTTTATAATAAATTTATCTCGCGGAAACTGTTAATATTATTATCTCTAAGTGCTACCGGCTAGGTATTTACCACGGGCAAAACAGGAGCGTACTGCTAGACCAAAATAAATTCAATACATTTCTTATGTTCCTCGTCTTTTCCCACTATGTATCTCACTGTCAACTATCAGCAACTTACTGGACTGCGTGACAGCGTATGACTCCATGCTTTACTTGCGCACTCTTAACGGACACAATAAAACAATTTCTTTACAAATATATTCAATACATTTCTTATGCTCCTCATTGTTTCTGACTGTGTGACTTACTGTGTCTTACTTTTACTATTGCAAGCATACCCGCTGAGTTACAGCGCATTAAACTACACGCTTTGCTCACGCATTCTTGACTGAACATTAATTATAATAGTTCTAACACAAATAAATTCAAAATATTTTCGATGTTTCTCGCCGTTTCTCGTCGATTGTTATATATCACTGCTAACTATTGTTTATGTACCAGATCATCAGCTGAGTTACAGCACATTTCACTGCATGGTTTGCTATCACACTCTCTAAAACAGTTTTATATCAAATAAATTAAATACCATTTCTTATGTTTCTCATCATTTTTCACTGTGTCTTATTGTTTACTATCGCTTAAGTACTGTACTACCCACTGAGTTACAGCGCATTAAGCTGCACTCTTAACAGATTATATAACACTTTTAATTAATAAACTCAATACCATTCTCATGTTTCTCGTCGTTTCTCACTGTGAGTCTCACTGTTAACTATTGTTTACGTACCGGACTATCTGCTGACTTACACCACATTTAACTGTACTCTTTACGGAAAATTTTCAATAGTGTTATCTAGAGTAAATTCCATATATTATTTCTAATGCTTCTCGTCGTTTTTCACTGTGAGTCTCACTGTTAACTATCGCTTACGTACTGGACTACCCGCTGAGTTACAGCGCATTTAGCCGCATGCTTTTCCCGCGCACTCTTAACGGACACTATATAACGCCCTGTGGACGCGCTGCATCGCATTGGTGGGTGACTGGCCTAATGGCGGGTGTAATTTACCTTGGGTGCAAAGTTGCAGATGTTTTGTAGTTACGAGTACAGTTGCGTACAAAATATTACCAATTATCTTATTTAACTTTTTAGGGTTCCGTAGACATACATACTATCACTTCTTTTTATCTTGCGAGGTAGACAGATCCCAGGTCTGTAAAACCTTACGTTTAGCATGTTGGTGCGTTTGTTGTTGAGAACGGAATCAAAATAATGATGATTTGCTTGCTGCATTGCCTATTGACATGACTCCTGACGCCAAATGGCAAAAAACGGAACCCTTATTAAATGTTGGCACTCTATACAGCGAGTAAAATAACTTTTGGCGGAGTGATTTAGTCCGTAATGGGAGCAATGGCAACTTTTAATAAATTCAACATTTTCACTCAAAACGAATAATGTCTTTAATTTTTCGTTATTTAGTTATTTTACCAATATTACATTACAAAATTTGTATAGAATATATGTCAATGGTCCCATAGAAAAAAATCATTTGAACGAGCTGAGTACCAACATTTAAAATATTCAGTATTACAGATGGAGAAATTAAAACATTGTTATTTATCACTAGATTTGTGGGTTGTTTTAATGTATAACCTCGACAGATCCTAATCCTAACTTCCTCACTAATATTATAAATGCGAAAGTGAGTTTGTTTGTTTGTTTGTTACGCTTCACGCCGTATCTATTGAACCGATCATCATGAAAATTTGCATACACATAGGTTAGGGTACTGAGAAGGACATAGGCTATATATCACGCGGGTGAAGCCGCGGGTAACAGCTAGTATTAAATTGATTAAAAAATAAAAACCACTTTACAAAAGCTTCAATACCAGCGGGTGACGTAGGATGATTTAATTCGGATGAAGTTGAGATGGTACCGGCTATGGAAGTTTTCTTCTTGGTGGTGTCCTTGAAAATGTATTTCCTTATGAAGGGATGATCAGAGTCGGAAGCATTACCAACTTCATTTTGCATTGACTTTATGATATACAGATCGCTGGAAGACCAACTATTCCTAATATTAGGCTTTAATTCTAGGCTAGGTACCAATCTATCAATACCTTGTCCCACATGCTCTCCTCTCGATCAAGGTAACTTGTTAACGCCTTAACCACTGGCCAACAGACTCTGTGGTCCAGTGGTTAAGGCGTTTGCCTTATTGACCCGGGGGCCGTGGGTTCAATTCCCACGGGAAGCATACTTTTTTAAGTTGTTTCCAGTTTGGTCAGGACATTGCAGGAATGAATCTCCTGATTGTCTGATAAGAAAGATGATTCCGTGCTTCGGAAGGCACGTTTAGCCGTTGGTCCCGGCTGCCATCTGGTAGTTGTTAAAAGAAACCACGTCAGTGGCCGAGACGCGGTTCCGAAGAACTCTGACACCAGGGTGTGCATGGTCGACTGACTGTATCACCTACACGAAATGATGATGAAAGTAACTTTGTTAAGAATATATCCTCTTCTTTTTGCCTAGTCGTTATTCAATCAAATTTAATTCTATTATTTCTATTTTAAATTAGACAGATACCTCTATACTGGTTTGGGAGAAACAGAATTTACCAGCTACTTTTCTTCCTATGCAAACCGCAGAAGTCGGTCAAAGGATTGAGCGAAAATTTAAGAAATTACGTTTGAGGCGATGCGACTAGCAACCCATCACTATTTTGAATGCGCTTTCCATCTTAAGGCCCACTAACTAACTAAACGTGGCCTTTAGGTTTTATGTTCTCTCTACCCCGTAAAGGATAAAGATACAAAGAACAAAAGTCAATTTTTTTAAACTGTAGGTGTAATATGAAATCGGTCGCAAATCGAATAATCCCAATGTAATATCTGTAATTATAGGCATCTCTGTTTTCACCAAATATTGTGCAGTGTGACACTATACAATGTTGCGGTTTAGAAATCCATCGAATTTTCACATTTATATCGTTACTGGCATTGTATGAATAAATTATAAACTCCCTCGGGCGAGTTATTGAATAACCCTGTTACGTGAAATAATGTACAAAATAAATTGTGATACCAAAATGGGTTTAATTATGTATTTTGTTCCACTGTAATTAAAATAACGCACATAATGGCATGAAATTTATTTAATACTTGTTTTCACCCGTGGTTATATAATATTTCGGGATGAAAAGCACTAGGCCTTCTCCATTCCCCAGTTAATGTGTTTGTTCCACAAAACACGGTGACGGTCACATATCTTGCTCTGCGTTTATTTTTTTAGAGGTAAAGTAGTGAAAGCTTTACAAATAAACCACATTCTTTGCCCTTGTAGTGGGCTAAGGTAAGAAAAGAAGCTTTTAAGATGAAAATTATAAAAAAATGTGTGCCATACCAACATAATTAATTCTGTTATAGAATTGAGAACATACAAAGTATTCTCATAAGACCTAATTCACCCTACCCTACAGTACGTTGTGAACTAATGTCATAGGATATTAACTCAACGATACTACATCTTATAATAGATTCTAATATAGATAACCATCCAAGACACAGACCAATCTGAAAAACATCGTTGTCCATCATGATTGGGCTGAGGATCGAACCCGGGACTTCTAGTGTCGCAGGCTGGCGTGTTATACTGCACCACGGAGGTTGTTTCTCTTAGGTAGATAATTAAACATTGTTTTGTACACTCTTTATTACTGTAGCCAAAGGACACTGGCATTTGTTATTCGTTAGGCTTTCCTCGCAATTTTCTTTATCCAAGAAACAAATAAATCGCAATTGAGATTTAGGTACACCGATCTTCGATTCAAACGGATTACTAGTTTGTCACTGATGTTTTAGGGAGAAGATACGCTTAGGTGTTAAGTTGAAAGGCTTCAGAGCCTTGAACGCTGCTGGTTAGTAGTAAGTATTTGTGTCTTATGCAGGCTGTATTTTAGATAGTTTGCAAGGATTCCATACATATGTGGTCAATCATCCTGCTCAGCACAGATAACACACACTTTTTATGTATATGTTTTATTATGAAGTCGATACCATAAACTCAAAACGAGCAAGCGGGTCCCCTGAAAGTGATCTGATCACCAATACTCATTGACAATTGCAACACCAGGGGTGTGACAACAACGATGCCGGCCTTCTGTTGTTCCCTACCAGAGGGAAGAGGGGACAGGCCTCCAGCTCTCTCATTCACCAAACGAAGCATAGCAGTGGTAAAGCTACTACTCAAACGTCGGTTTTCTGTGAGAGTGTGGTACTTCCCTGTACGAGTCGGCTCATTCATGCTACAAGCAAAAGTGAATTTCACCGGTAACGTGACTCTACTACACCTAAAATTGCAAGCCATTTAAAAGTAATCTTACAAAAATACGTTTATCTTCATTAGGTAGTAAGTGATCTATCTTTCTAGTAATCAGTGGTGTTTCATTCCGCGCCTACGCGACCGGCGTACGCAAGATGGCCGGGGCTCAGATAAACGATCTTTTATCGCGAATTGATGTATGTCCGGCCTAATGCCGCTCGTCTGGCGGCCCCAAATTGATTAGCATTGATAAATAAAACTAGCCATTGGATGAGGTTTCAAAGTGAACAAGGTGTTGCTCGGCGGAGAGAGAGAGAAAAAATTCAGGCAGGTAGGCAGGATACATTTTATTATTTTACACTTTTTCACTATTCTTAAAAGACTATTGATATACAAATACAGATATCGATTTTGAAATAATAATACAGTAATTCAGTAGGCGAGTGCCTACAAGCAGAGGTAGAGATGAAGTGTCAAATGATGAAAAAAGACTGTGAAAAAGATTTAAAAACAGAATTTAAATTTTGAAAATAAAGAAATTATAATTTAGTCTAAATTAAGGTGGTCAGGATGATAGTGGATAAGAAATGAGGTGAAAAGCCACATACATACAGCAGCATCGTTAAAAATCTTATACGAGTACGTTTATCTTCATTAGGTAATAACTCATCTAATCTTTCTAGTAATCAGTGTTGTTTCATTCCGCGCCTACGCGACCGGCGTACACAAGATGGCCGGGGCTCAGATAAACGATCTTTTATCGCGAATTGATGTATGTCTGGCCTAATGCCGCTCGTGTGGCGGCCCCAAATTGATTAGCATTGATAAATAAAACTAGCCATTGGATGAGGTTTCCAAGTGAAGAAGGTGTTGCTCGGCGGAGAGAGAGAGAAAAAATTCAGGTAGGTAGGCAGGATACATTTTATTATTTTACACTTTTTCACAATTCTTAAAAGACTATTGATATACAAATACAGATATCGATTTCAAAATAATAATACAGTAATTCAGTAGGCGAGTGCCTACAAGCAGAGGTAGAGATGGAGTGTCAAATGATAAAAAACCGGCCAAGTGTGAGTCAAACTCGCGCAATGAGGGTTCCGTACAATATGCTTCGTGAACACACACACAATGTGCAAAAAATGTTTTATTCAATTGACTAGCGCCATCTAGTGGTGTTTTAGTGAACTATTTCCCTAGATGAACTTTTTATTGTGAGTTTACCACTTAATTTTCAAGTGATAGAATTCTTATTATTTTTCGTGTAATCTTCAAGGAATTAACTATATTTTGTAATTTTTTCAAAATTTTCGGCCCAGTAGTTTCGGAGATCAGGGGGGGGGGGAATGGTCATTTTTTGCCTTCTTTCGTGAATAAAATCAAAAGTATTGATTTTACCCGAATATTTCCCTAGATGAACTTTTTATTGTGAGTTTACCACTTAATTTTCAAGTGATAGAATTCTTATTATTTTTCCTGTAATCTTCAAGGAATTAACTATATTTAGTAATTTTTTCAAAATTTTCGGCCCAGTAGTTTCGGAGATCAGGGGGGGGGAATGGTCATATTTTGCCTTCTTTCGTGAATAAAATCAAAAGTATTGATTTTACCCGAACAAAAAAAAATATTTTTGAGATCCTCATAATGAGCCCTTTCATTTGATATATGACACAGTAAGGTTTGCAAAACGTTTTTTTAAATTTTGTAATTGGGCTCCTCAAAAAGACCCTTATTTCAAAAAAATCTTTATTTACTTTGCACATCCGTGTTTGGGTCATAGGATTACACTATCTTACCAAATTTCATCTAATTTGGTTCAGTAGATTCGGAGAAAATCGGCTGTGACAGACGGACGGACGGACAGACAGACGCTCGAGTGATCCTATAAGGGTTCCGTTTTTCAACTTTTGTACGGAACTCTAAAAACGGCTGTGAAAAAGATTTAAAAACAGAATTTTAATTTTGAAAATAAAGGAATTATATTTTAGTCTAAATTAAGGTGGTCAGGATGATAGTGGATAAGAAATGAGGTGAAAAGCAATATACAACAGCATCGTTATAAATCTTATACGAGTATGTTCATCTTTATTAGGTAGTAACTGATCTATCTTTCTAGTAATCAGTGTTGTTTCATTCCGCGCCTACGCGACCGGCGTACACAAGATGGCCGGGGCTCAGATAAACGATCTTTTATCGCGAATTGATGTATGTCCGGCCTAATGCCGCGCGTGTGGCGGCCCCAAATTGATTAGCATTGATAAACAAAACTGGCCAAGGCTGATTTGGCTGTTTTAAGAAGAATCATCATCATTATCATCATGTTTTTTTAGTCTCCACTGCAGAAGCACGACCCTCTATGCTACTAGAGCCAAAGCAGTCAGAGGATTTCGCCTCTAACATTCAGTCCAATACATCATAAAATCATACTCTCCTCTCACGGGTCTGCTGGAAGAGATTTCAAATGAAATAAGCAATAACCTTGTACGTGAAATCTCTAGTTTTAGTTTTTATTTTGCATATTTATGCCATAAATAAATTTAAAAGGATAAACCACACAAATTGAGCTAGGCCCCCAGTAAGTTGTGAATTTGTATTTTCGGATAATACTATATTTTATAACAGTTACTTATCTACATAGATACACGTCTAAGACCCAGGCCAATTTGAAAAAGTTCGTTTTCATTTATGACCTGATCGGCATCGAACCCCCCTTCGTGTAGCAGGCTGGCATACTAACCACTGCACCACGCCTTCGTGGCGTAGTGATTAACACGCCAGCCTAAGAATGCTGAAGAACGCCGTTTTCTTAGATTGTTGTTTAATCTTAAACTAAACACCGCTTAAGGTTATTTCAATGTGCAAAAGAATAACTAATTTCACATTTTCACGCCGTTCGTGTGGTGGCCCTAAATTGATTAGCATTGAAAAATAAAACTGGTTAAGATGTGGCTGTTCTAGGAATATTCTAGACAGAAGAAGTCAAATTGTTATCTTAACTCAAAATACACACTCATTCACCGTTTAAGATTATTTCAATGTGTGGGAGAATGGTTGTAAAATGTTAACTAATTAGGTCATCAATGTAAACATTGTCTACTATGGTAGCATTCGTATCAATCATAGATTTTGGAAAGAAGAATCTATCAATGTGTCTTTTGTCAATTGATGCATACTCAACGTAATGCCGCTCGTATGTTGGCCCTAAATAAATAAATAAAATAAATAAATAAATATTTACGGACAAATCACATAGATTGAGCTAGCCCCAAAGTAAGTTCTTAAGAAAGACTTGTGTTATGGGATACTAACTCAACGATACTATATTTTATAACAAATACATATATAGATAAACATCCAAGACCCAGGTCAATCTGAAAAAGATCGTTTTCCATCATGACCTGACCGGGGATCGAACCCGGGACCCCCGTGTCGCAGACTGGCGTGGTAACCGCTGCGCCACGGAGCTCGTCCAAATTGATAAGCATTGATAAATAAAACTGGTCAAGTCTTAATAATTAAGTCATCAATTTTGGTATAGTCTACTGTAGCAGCATTCGTATCAATCGTAAGCCGTGTGGTTCCCGGCAGAGTAGAATAGGACTACTCGAAGTCTTCCCGTGGGCGTGTAGAAAGCGACTTAGGTAAAACAAGATAAACAAAGCTTATAAACATCAAAAATATATTATAAACTGCCTCCGTGGTCCAGTGGTTAAGGCGTTTGCCTAGTTGACCCGGGGGTCGTGGGTTCGATTCCCACGGGAAGCATACTTTATTGTTTCCAGTTTGGTTAGGACATTGCAGGCATGAATCACCTGATTGTCTAATAAGAAAGATGATTCCGTGCTTCGGAAGGCACGTTAAGCCGGTGGTCCCGGCTGCCATCGGTAGTCGTTAAAGGAACCACGTCAGAGGCCGAGAGGCGATTCCGAAGAACTCTGACACCGGGGTGTGCATGGTCGACCATGTCACCTACACGAAATGATGATGATCAAAAATATCTCTCCAACCCGTCTGGTCAGAGTGCAAAGTGAAGGCCAAATCTTCTGTCTGCTCAGGCAATATGACTCTGGTAGTACATTGAGAGTTTTGTTCCTGCAGTGGAGACTAACAAAGACTTTATGATTGTAAAACCCCAGGTCCCAAGGAACTAATGGATACGCAATAAAACTAAAGACTTTTTGGTACAAAGGTTTACTGTGGCCTACCTTTGTAGGCTGGAACAAGTATCGACAATGGTTGAGCGACCAAGGTATATAGCCAAACATAAAAAAATGTTGATAGCGCGTTCTAATATACTATCAACACCATCTATTGAATAAATAAAGAACAACTCATTCTTAATACAAAAAAACACCTTGACGGCCAACTTTAGAAATTAGAATACAAACTTCAACAATGATGATGATGATATATCAAGCAATCAAATAAATGTGTATTTTGTCATAAATTGATGCATACTCAACTTAATGCCGCTTGTATGTTGACCCCAAATTGATTAGCATTGATATATAAAACTGTTCTAGAATGATTTGGATGCTATACGAAGATACTGGAAAGAAGAAAGTAGGTATCAATTTGTATTATGTCATATACATTTAAAACCTGATGCCGCTTATGTCATCATCATCATTATCATCATCAGCCTATACTCGTCCACTGCTGCCGCTCATGTGGTGGCCCCAAATTGATTAGCATCCTATCTTTCTTCTATTATAAATGCGAAAGCGAGTTTGTTTGTTTGTTTCGCTTTCACGCCCTACTTACTGAACCGATCATCATGAAACTTTGCGCACACACAGGTAAGGGTACTGAGAAGGACATAGGCTATAAACACGCGGGCGAAGGCGCGGTTAACAGCTAGTTGTTAAATAAAACTGCTCTAGTTTGATTGTCATGACATTTTATCATCGATATATCATTCGTGTGTAAGAACGACGTGACGTTGTTAACATTAAACTCGAAAATAAAATTTATATCTTTTTTTTATATATAAATAAATATATAGGGACATATAAAACAAATTGAGCTAGCCCCACAGTAAGTTGTAAACTTGTGTCGCAGGATACTAACTCAACGATACTATATTTTATAACATATACTTATATAGATAAACATCCAAGACCCAGGTCATTCTGACAAAGATCGTTTTCCATCATGACCTGACCGGGGATCGAACCCGGGATCCCCGTGGCTGGCGTGTTGACCGCTGGGCCACGGTGCTCGTCATCTATTACGTATTTTTTTTAGGGTTCCGTACAAAAGTTGAAAAACGGAACCCTTAGTACGGAACCCTTATAGGATCACTCGAGCGTCTGTCTGTCCGTCCGTCCGTCTGTCACAGCCGATTTTCTCCGAGTCTACTGAACCAAATTAGATGAAATTCGGTAAGATAGTGTAATCCTATGACCCAAACACGGATGTGCAAAGTAAATTAAGATTTTTTTGAAATAAGGGTCATTTTAAGGGGCTCAATTACAAAATTAAAAAAAAAAGTTTTGCAAACCTTACTGTGTTATATATCAAATGAAAGGGCTCATTATGAGGATGTCAAAAATATTTTTTTTTGTTCGGGTAAAATCAATACTTTTGATTTTATTCACGAAAGAAGGCAAAAATTGACCATTCCCCCCACCCCCCCCCCCTGATCTCCGAAACTACTGAGCCGAAAATTTTGAAAAAATTACAAAATATAGTTCATTCCTTGAAGATTACAGGAAAAATAATAAGAATTCTATCACTTAAAAATTAAGTGGTAAACTCACAATAATAAGTTCATCTAGGGAAATAGTTCACTAAAACACCACTAGATGGCGCTAGTCAATTGAATAAAATATTTTTTGCACATTGTGTGTGTGTTCACGAAGCATATTGTACGGAACCCTCATTGCGCGAGTTTGACTCACACTAAGCCGGTTTTTAACCTATATTGTCCCACAGCTGGGCAAAGGTCTCTCTCATCATTACGTATGAAAGTAAAAAATATAACAAATTATCAAAAGTTGTAGAACGTACGTTGTTATTTATCTTGTTAGATATTAGTTACTGTTGCGAATTTACGGATATTTTACAAGGAACCTGTATATTATAAGGATTTTCTGACTGATCATCTGAAATGATCCATATCTTCTCACGGAATCCTAAAACTGCGCCCCCTCAAATTTATTGGGGCGTTTCACCCGCCTGAATTGTTTATAACCCGGATTATAAAATTAGATAGCTCGGCCGTGTTTTTCCGACGGAAAATTGTATTTTTATGTGTAATAGACGTTTCAAATTCGATAAGTGGTTTTGTGCGGAATAATAAGCGGATTTGAGCTAGCTGTGGTATCTGTTAAATGTAATTCTAACCAATAAAATATCTTGCATTTTTGTAATGCCTACATCGCATGGAGTCAACATATATGGTCAAGTGGGTGTGAGCTCTATGAGCGCTTACGTATGTTAAGCAACCCCTGGTGCAGTCCCTACTTGGATGGGTGACCGCAAGTGGCATAAAAATATCTCGAGCTCCTTCGTGCTTCGGAAGGCACCTTAAGCCGTTGATCCCGGCTGTCATCGTTGATGGCAGTCGTTAAGCTATGTCAGATGCCTTCTTCTTCTTCTTCTTCTGTTTTATATTATGGCTTCCACCGAAATTTCAGTGATTCTGCCAATGTCCAGTATAATGAGATACTAAGTATCGGTATTGTACGGTAAAGTTTTTCCAAGTAGCATCAAAGATGGCGTATGTTCTTTGACGCCTCGTGGCAGCTTGGGGCGGCAAATCTATACGAGTCCATTTATCAGTTCACTTTAACTATTTCACAAATTGTTCATGAGCACGAGCATTTATAACACCAAACTACACCAATTTCATATTATAAAGTCCACTAAAATCAATTTGCAGTGGTCCAGTGGGTTCACACCCACTGGACCATCGGGCTCCAAAGGGAGATCAGTAGATAGGGCGTGAAAGCGTAACAAACAAACTCACTTTCGCATTTATAATATTAGTTAGGATTTAAATATCAAGTATATTAATGGGCGGAGATACGTCAACATATTTCTGTAAAGATATTTCATTAAATTAATCGACGTTACTGTGATATCTGCAATGCAGCTCATGTTGCAATTTTTATTCGAGTTTCAGGGTGTGACGTCATTGGGCGTAAAGAGGCGTATTTATTTTTATTTTATTTTCGTTGGAAGATTTACAGCATTTTTACTAAATAACAATGTCTTAAAAACGAATTGCCAATTACAAATCTTCACTTATAGTTAAAGAATATAAGCTTAGGAATGTTATAGACTAACATATTATGATAAATATTGCAATACATGTGTAATAAGTAATATCGAATAGGAAGTGACAACAATAAACAGTAAATAGTAAATAGCAGAGATAAGATTTTCTTTTTTTATAAGTACCGTGTGATATAAATATATATACACACAAATGTACATAATTACAGACACAAACGCTTGAAAACTTATAAGTTTATAATAATATAACAAGTAATAGTTACAAAAGAAGATCACCGGTCAAAATACCAATCGGCCAATACTTTTTTTATTTATGGTATACTGGTACAAAACAGGTCGAAATCATATTTAGCTGTATAGTCATTAACAGTCTTGCAGCTTCTCAATAAGAAAGAGTTACTCCTATAATTCGTTGGAACAACCGGTACGGTATTACATAAAACGAGGAAATATTTGTGTACATATTTGTTGTTGTAGAGCACAAACTCAAAACTTACTGACTAATTGTGATGAAACTTGCGCTGATTCTAGTTTGGACTATATTTAGTTCAAAAAAATTTTTACAATGTAACTTTTAGTTTCTGAGATATGCGCGATAAACATACAAATAAACATATACGTGTTGATTCAACCACACGTTAAAAAGCTAATATAGGCTAGTATATTATATGTAAACCATGCAATCATGACGATATAACAGACATACAGGCGTCGAATTGAAAACCTTATTACTATAATTCTGTGCCTCCTGTGATAGGTGATTTAAGTTCAGTTGTACCCTTTTTGTGATTTTAACGTGGGCATTATCAGAAAAAAATTCCCGATTTTTGGGTCCAACTCACGTTCTTCTATCTGTTATAGTTTCGGAGATAATTTTGTGCAAAACGATATAACTGTCGGATTTTTGGCAAAAACATCGTGAATATCGATATTTGTCAAGTTGTAACCCTCATAATAAAATAACAATAAACTATTTTTCGTGCTCCGTGATTTAAATGTCACTGTATTCAATTTCATATTTTATTTCCTCTTTAATTTATCGTGAAAATGAATGTATCTAAAGTAATATCCGTTTACACCAATTCTTTTCGATATTTTCTGGAGTACAAATTGACATATACCTACCAATCCGAATGTGAATTAATGCTTTTTTCTGTGAAAAGTGATACATTGTGATATAAATCTTTCTACACAAATCTGTTTTTATGAGCAAACAAATATAAGTGTTATTGTATCTAAAAATCAAACTAATTCTAAAAATATTATGTAGAAAAATAAATGTGCTAAATGATCGAGTGAAGATAGTGGGAGTAAGCAGGGTGAAACGCCGTGTGCTGTGATCTGGATGGAGTGAAGTCGCGTCCCGATTGCGCTATAGATCGATTAGTAAGTTAACAGATATATAATTTTACACGAAATTTCCTGATATTCTATTTATTTGTTTTGGTTACCTATTGGAATAAATCACCTTACAAAATATATTGTGATGTTAAGGGTGCGCTAGTCAGGTGTTTCGCCATACAAATTCTGTAGGGTGATGACTCCGTTGTTCGGTATCGTCTGTTTAAAGTTTTTAATTCTATCGATTTGTCTTGTCGTTATCTATGCTTGTATGGAATCATAATTGTAAAATTATAAGTACTTTAAAAGTTATGAGTCTCAAAACATTCCGTTTTAACACGTAATTTTAACGCATCTTTGGGCACAATTAAATACCGGAAGGAGTATAAAATCTCTAAAACAAAATTCATACAAACATAGTTTGGTTATTAAAAAATATAAATTATTTTACTTTTAATAAAAACATTCAGCTGTTTTATCACAAGAACACTTCTCCCAAACGCATACTCGCGAATTTTTAGACGACGAAGATTTAGATTTTCAACAATATTTGTGTTTGCACACACTAGACTGTTGTTCCAATTTGCTTATACACCAGTGTAAATAGTTCCGCACTTTTCAAAACCGAGTCTATCCCTTTCTCAGCGATATAGCACGCATTTTAGCCACGTGCGCTGACGAGTTCGAGTTCCCAACTAGCGCATCCTTAACGTTTAGATCAGTTGCTTGATCTTTTATTTTGCAATGTCGGTTCTATTAATTTGTTTTGAATATGTATTAAAGTCAATTGACGTATTATTAACGACACCTGTTTTATCATCGCTGCGGTTTTCAAAAGTTGAAATTAAAGAAAAAAATCGTCAGTCACAGGAAGATGGCTACAAATTAAGAGAGGAGACAACAAGAGAAATAGTGAAAGGGTCCCGGAACTAAAGTTTAATGGACACAAAAATGAATAGGTATTGAAGGAAAACTAGCTATACCCCAGAAAAAGGCAAAGAATTAGGGACACAAAAAGAAAGAAGAGAACCAGTTGAAAAGACGCGGGACCTTCTAGTTACTGCTATGTCGGTTTCCGACAATAATAAAAAAGAACGAAACACAAAAAAAAATTCAAAAAACCGAGTAAGAATCTAAAGAATTTGGGTCAATTTGAAAAAGATCATTTTTATCTTTACGTGACCGGGGATCGAACCCGGGACCATCCGTATTACAGGCCGGCGTGTTGACAGCTGCACCACGGAGCTCGTCTTATAGAAGTATGTGAGTTGCAAAAACTATGTTAAAGACACTAACTACACCAGATAATAGATGACTCCAACGATGGCAATGATGAGAAGGTTCTTGATATAACTTATAGATTAAAAGACAAAGTTGATTTTTTATTCTTTTGTTAACTTTAGTCTTCCTATAAAGGACAACATTGTAATAATTTAAACAGGTTTCATTCCGATTTATATAAGTATACACATTTTTTAGCTAACTGCATAATCAGTTACGACAAACTGTCCATCTCTGTTAGTTGTTTATTAGATTAAATCTCATCATAGGATTATATAATCTACGTGCGTTCCTGTACAGCTTTGTAAAATTATCAATGGTTTGAGAATTATTTAGCCTCTCAAATTTTCAAACAAATTTTGAATTCTCAAACCATGAGTTATTATAATGAGATTAATGGATTGAATGCTTAATTTTACACGAAAATTATAAAATATTGCCACAATTCCCTTTGTCCGTTTGTATAGAGATGCGCGTTTAGGTCTCTCTTAACGCTTCGTATTGTACTAAGTAGTTGAATGAAGTTAATTTGATATCTCAAAAAGATTGACCTGTGCGATTTCTTAATTTTTAAGTTTAAAATATTACTTGCCAAGTTTGTTTACTTGATAAGTTCCTATTAAGAATAGTAAAAGTAAATTGTCGAATTGAGATGGATAGATCTTAATTCACTTATAATAAAAAATATTGATAAAGCTGTGCTATTAATATGAGTACATTAATAATAATTAAGAAAAGTTCAATAAACGTTGATTATTTTTCTGTAACTTGTATTTATTTACACAATCCATACCTTTTTGTCGAGGGGTATATCTTGACTTATATCTTTTAACACATCATATAAAAGACTAGAATTTTAGCAAACTGATACAATTCAGCTAAGAAATGTAAATAGGCAACTGATAAGTAAAATTCATTAAATAGAAGAGTTCATATAATATATTTTGTTTGAGGAGCATTGTGCTACGGTCATTATTCTATAAGTTATTAAATGTTTCAACTTCGTGTATATCGGTTTGCACAAAGAAAATGTTTTAGTGCTATGTAATTTAACTGTACCAGTATCATTTACAACATTAATTTCTCCCATAAGAGACGTGTGAGAAGGTACAACTCACAGGTTTTTCATGAATTACTATTAAAATTTAATATGTAGCAAAAAAACTGAAATACAAATTTAATAGGATCGTTTTCCTCTACAAAACAATGTACTTAATTTTATCCTATTCCACTCAGTTTACGAACAAGAATTTTTTAAATCTTGTTTCTGCTCTCCTGTAAAGTTATGATTTTTTACTTGTATCACTTATCACAGGAGGCACAGAATTGCATATTATAAAAAACGAAGTCTGTCTGTTTGTCTGTTCGCGATAAACTCAAAAATTACTGTATAGATTTTTATTCAGTTTTCACAAATGGATAAAGTGATTCATAGGGAAGGTTAATAAGATGCCCAAGCGCCGCCGCATGGAAGGATAGCTAGTTATTTATAAGTAGGATCAAAATTAAAATAAACTATTTTTTTTGTTTTAGTTATCCCTTAATGACGTCACTATATCCCCTCCCCTATCCAACCTCGGTTCCGGTTCCGGCTGAATTATCAACTGCTCGCTAATTGCTGGCTCTCTTAATGTTAATGGTCCAAAATATTTATGTCCTTATTATGGTCATTTTATAACCCTTTTTACATTAATAAAGTTGCTCGTTCAAATTTCCATTACGATATCGAGCCTGCTTATTCATCATCATCAGCCGTTGAAATTCTCCTATTAGACGTAAGCCTCCCTGAAAATGGACTCCTGATGAGTCCAAAACTATAGTCGGCAATCCTGACAAAATAGCGCGAAACACGCGAGTGACTCACTTTCAATCTTACTGTACCTATTTATCAGCGTGGAAAGAGTAGGCCGAATTCTCTGACTGCTCTGGCTAATATATGGCTCTGATAGTACAGAGAGGGTGTTGCTCCTGCAGTGGAGTCTAAAAAAGAACCGATGATGATTATGATGTAGCATGTATGTGAATACTTCTAAGAGATCTTCTTAGTATAATCTTTAGATAATTAAAATATTTTAGTACGAAAGGATCAAATATTAAAATTATTATTTTTTTATTGAATATTAATAAAAATATTTTAAAATTTAAAATAGTTTAATAGTTTAAAATTTATTAACACATGGCGCAGCGGTCAACACGCCAGCCTGCGACACGGGGGTCCCGGGTTCGATCCCCGGTCGGGTCATGATGGAAAACGATCTTTTTCAGAATGACCTGGGTCTTGGATGTTTATCTATATAAGTATATGTTATAAAATATAGTATCGTTGAGTTAGTATCCTGCGACACAAGTTCACAACTTACTGTGGGGCTAGCTCAATTTGTGTGATATGTCCCTAAACATTTATTTATTTATAAACAAAGACATTTGTCTGACATTGATTTAACATTTAACTAAGAAGGTATGACACACTTGAAAACACTTATAAATGAAAAAATCATAAGTTATTCAGACAATGCTTTTAAAGGCTTTGTAATGGTTATTTTATTTTTAAGTTCGGGATTTTCATTAACATCAAACGGGCTAAGTGTTTTGCTTAATGTCAAATTAACGCCTTACGTTTTGAGTAAAGTGAGTTTTTTGTTTTGACTGAGCTTTTATTTTTATTTCTTTGATCCTCTGCTCGCAATTAAAGGTTTAGAAAAGTTATTGCGGGGGTAAAATTTTGGATTATTAGAGAAATTAAAAACACTAAGAAAAATATTTCTATTTTTTTTTACTATTTCAGAATGACTTATTAATAAGAAAATTTGTTCATTTTTAAGGGTAATTTTAATGGTTTGAGGGATTCCGTAGTATCAAACCAAACCTGTTTAGCCTTACATCTTGAATACATACATACGTGTAAAAACATTATCCGCCATTAAGAAAGCGGTTCAAGCGAGAATTGAACTCGCACACGCACGATTGATTCCGTTTAAACACTTTATCTAATATTTCATTACCTTAGAATAACTTTAAATTTCAGCAATTTATACGGGACTTCAACAAAGTAACTTACCGGCCATGCGAGGTTTGAACCTAAGACCTTTTGCTTATCGGTCGCTCTTTTGGACCACTGACCCACTATCTTCTGCTTAAGTTGATTTCATCATCATCAGGTCTTTGTTAGTCTGCACTGCAGGAGCACGACCCTCCCTGTACTGCTAAAGCCATTATATTTGCCAGAGCAGTCAGAGGATTTGGCCTAAACTCTCCACGCTGGCCAGACGGGTTGGAGAGGAAAATTGATTTAATGCTGAGTATTAAATATCGGTTTTTGTACTGTTAAATATTATGCTCATTTTACTATTTTACAAAATATATTGGAAAACAAGATAATGCAATATTTTATTGCAAAAACATGATTTTACTATTGAAGCATGTTATAAGGTTTCCTCTCAGCAAATTCACAAAATGTCTTCAATAACCTAAGCTACTTACAAAACTTCCAACTACCTTTTATTACTTCTGAAAATTTCATCCTTACGGGGAATATTTGCAAAAAGTGTAATCCTCCAAGTTTTCTCGATATCATAATATTATTCAGAGGGCAATTTCATATGAAATTTACGATTATTCGGAAAGTAATCCGAGAGGGCGGGTTAAGTAACAGCTCTTAGTTATTCGTCCCAGAGGACGCTCTCACAAGAAATAAGTTGAGCGAGCTTTCCACTGCTTAGACTTTGAAAGCTCCGTTTTAAACTTGTTACGGTATTGAAATTGACGAAAATTTCAGACTTGGTCTCTTAACAAAAGTTGATCGTTTTCATGTTCTGAATGTGAATTTAAATTACGTATCGCTAGTTCAATGCAACATATATAGGGTAACCACACTTAACCGAGTAATCCTACTCGGTTAAGGTTAAACCCCATCTGGGGTTACTCCAACAATGATTTTTGTGACTGCGACGCCATTCAGTCTATGGCTCATCTAATGATGTGTCTTAATTGAAGATCTAAATAAAGCAAACGATATATGTATCACCGTGGCCACCTATTATTTAAAATCAGTATCCGTCTTTTAATAAAAAGAGGTCCAACTTTAGTACCTGGTTTAAACCAATAGCCTTCTTGTTTTATATTATGGCTTCCAGTTTAATAAAATACTACGTATCGGTGTTGTACGGTATAATTTTAACAAGTAACATCAAAGATGGCGTATGTTCTTTGATGCCTCGTGGGAGTTTTGGTGACAAATCTTAACAACCCCATATATCAGTCTACTTTAAAAATTTCACAAATTGTTCATGAGCACGAGCATTTATAACACCAAACTACACCAATTCAATATTATAAAGTCCACTAAAATCAATTGGAAAAATCATCTAAGGCAAACCCCAACAGCACTCCTTGACTTCCCACCACAAATTCCAACCAATATCCGCCCAAAACAAATTGACAATGACAGTTGACTGAACGTCAAAATAATAATTGTTGACTTATTTTACCCGGATAATAGTTTAAACCAGGTACTAAAGTTAGTTCTTGTTTAAGACGGTAGGACTTTCAATAAATATAACCGTAACGACTCTAAAAGAAGAAGAATGCTGAAAACAATATACAAAAAAATCCAATAGTCCTTATAAGAAATTAAAGTTGAAGTACAAAAAATGTCATGAAAAATTAATATTGTAAACAAAAGCGTGTCGAGAACTCAAAAGCGGCCAGTGATTACAGTCTGAAGCACTCATAGTCGTCGCGGCAGAAACTGCACAAAACAACCACTCCGCTTAGTAGAATTGTACAGGCGTAATAAGTGTCTACATTTTATAAAGACATTTTTCTTAAAAAAAAACCTTGCATACTCGTTACTCCGTATAGTAATATCTACTTTGATATAGGGTCAAAGTAGAGATGTTTTTTTACTATCAAAATAATAGCGATATTTTTGAGAAGCAAAATTTTTAAGTGTACCCTGCATTGATCCCATAGAAAATGTTGTTCATATTGACGGGTGCAGTTACTCCTTTAAAGTTATCACAAGGGTTAATACGCACGTATTTTGCTATTGCGTATCAAGTGTTTGCATTTCTTAAAGACATTTTTCATAAAAATCTTACTGTTTAGTACTAGTCAAAGGAAAAAAAATCATATTGACGGGCTGAGCCACTCTTTTAAGAAAATGTGAATCTCTTTTGTGAAAATGCAATGAATAAATGAAATGAAATGAAATGAAAATAAGGCCATATCGAAGGTTGATTTTCACGCTGTATATATGACAAAAATACCAAAGCATTTTTTTACAGCCCAGTATGTAGTTCTTATAAGAAATTTTAGTGAAAAACATTAAAAAACATAAAAACATTAATATTGCAAACAAAGGCGTGTCGGGACCTCAAGAGCAGCCTGTGATTACAGCCTAAAGCACCTATAGTCGTCGCGGCAGAAACTGCACAAAACAACTGCTCCGCTTAGCATAATTGTACAGGCGTATCAAGAGTTTGCCTTTTTAGGGTTCCGTAGTAAACAAGGAACCCTTATAGTTTCGCCATGTCTGTCTGTCTGTCTGTCCGTCCGCGGTTTTACGCAGAGACTATAAGTATTAGAAAGCTGAAATTTGGTATGAGTATGTACATTAATCATGGCAAAAAAGTGGTAGAAAAAGCCCTTGAAAAAAATTTTTTTTTAGGGTAGCTCCCATACTAGTAAAGTGGGGGAGTAATTTTTTTTTCTCTATTTACCCATCGTGTGGGGTATCGTTAAATAGGTCTTTAAAAAATATTGTGAGGTTGAGAACACCACTTTTCGATTTAGGGATCCGTTTCCGAAATATTTGGTTTTAAAGTGCAAATTTTTGTTAGACGTACGTGTCCCCCCCCTCTATCTGCTAAACGGTAATATATGGATACGTGAAAAAAATTACAGCAGTAGTATATATACTGAAGTTGAAAGGAAAACTATCAGAGCTGAGTATTAAGTACAAACTCAAAAGTTATAGGTAACCAACTTATAAAATGTACTCGAAAATGTAAAATTTCATACAATTTTGATTATTTGATGTTTTTGGTCGGTAAACTGTGAGGTGTGAGTGTGAACAGTGTGAACTTAAAGTTGTCTTTCGCAACTACGGAACCCTACACTGCGCGTGGCCCGACACGCACTTGGCCGGTTTTTTAAAGACTTTTTCCATAAAAACTAGTAAACACCATTTCAAGGCCGGCCCATCTAAACGTAATAAAAAAATATTTTCTTTTACTTTTGTATCAAAATCATAGCGATATTTTCGAGGAGCACAATTTTTCGAAATCCCAGCATTGATCCTACAGGAAATCTTATTCATATTGACGGGCTGAGTCACTCTTTTAAGGGTAAATTAAAAGTTAATTACACGCTGCATATACGAGAAACAATACCAAAGTG
This sequence comes from Rhodophaea formosa, assembly GCA_963082605.1. Lineage (NCBI taxonomy): Eukaryota > Metazoa > Arthropoda > Insecta > Lepidoptera > Pyralidae > Rhodophaea > Rhodophaea formosa. Next base: position 1,103,997 of record OY720221.1, read on the forward strand.
TAGTTTTTTTTTAAATAAGAAAGGATTAAGTTATTTGCGTAAGCATGTGTAGGTTACAAAAATAGGTGTAGAATAAAATTTTACAGTCTAGGATCTAGTTTAGTAAGAAATTCAAGTCGATGTACAAAAATGTCATGAAACATTAATATTGCAAACAAAGGCGAGTCGGGAACTCAAGAGCAACCAGTGATTACAGTCTGAAGTACTCATAGTCGTCGCGGCAGAAACTGCACAAAACAACCGCTCCGCTTAGCATAATTGTACTGACGTAATAAGTGTCTGCATTTTTTGAAGACATTTTGTATTTAAAAAAACAAGTTGAATCTTAATCGCCCGCCAGTCTAAAGGTCGACATACTATATTTTTTTTAACTGTTGTATAATAGTACATTATGATACAAGTACGGTAAGCTGGATATTATAGTCGAGGTGTTTATAGGCACGAGGCGAAGCCGAGTGCTTATATAATAAACCGACGACTAATAACTACTAATACGAGCTCCGTGGCGCAGCGGTCAACACGCTAGCCTGCGACGGGGGTCCCGGGTTCGATCCCCGGTCAGGTCACTATGGAAAAAGATCTTTTTCATAATGACCTGGGTCTTGGATGTTTATCTATATAAGTATATATTATAAAATATAGTATCGTTAAGTTAGTATCCTGCGACACAAGTTCACAACTTACTGTGGGGCTAGCTCAATTTGTGTGATATGTCCCTATATATTATTATTATTATTATAATAGATAGCTTACCGTACGAGTATAACTTAATAAATACATTTGTAATTACCTTAAACTAAAACAAGATTGAAGTTCAGCAAATAAGGAATTTATAAAAGTTAGGAACTAAAGCAGTTTGTAAAAATACATTTATAATAATCAGGTACATTTACTCAGGTTTATTTTCTCTAAAAAAGTACATTGATAACCTTGTCCTTTTCGAAGTCGGTTAAAAAATCACATCTTACGAATCAGAAAAAAGTTATCATGCTGAAATGTTTAAATTTTGCATCTGTGGCATAGGGTTATTGAGCGGTTGTGATTGGTGTAAAGTAAAAAGCACAAGTGCCGTAAAATACATCATTACGATACAGATTTCGATGTCATAAGAACCGTATTATTAGCAAATTTTTACGTGTTCTCAGTATTGATTCTATAGGAGAAATTATTTATATTGAGAGACTGGGTCACTCCTTATATATTTAAGGGGATGTCGGACGGTTAATTCACATGCTGCATATACGACAAAAAAAAGTGCATCCCATTTTTAGGGTTCCGTAGTAAACAAGGAACCCTTATAGTTTCGCCATGTCTGTCCGTCTGTCTGTTTACCCGTCCGCGGTTTTACTCAGAGACTATAAGTACGAGAAAGCTGTAATTTGGTTTGGGTCTGTATATTAATCATGGAAAAAAAGTGGTAGAAAAAAATTTTTTTTTGGGTATCCCATTCAAGTAAAGTGGGGGAGTAATTTTTTTTTTCTCTATTAACCCATGGTATCGTTAAAAAGGTCTTTGAAAAATATTGTGAGGTTGAGAACACCATTTTTCGATTTAGGGATTCCTTTCCGAAATGTTAGAGGTACGTGTGTCTCCCCCCCCCTCTATCTGTTAAACATATTACATATGGATACGAGAAAAAAATTACAGCGATAGTATATATACTGAAGTTGAAAGGAAAACTATCATAGGTGGGTACTAAGTGCAAACTAAAAAGCTAAACTTATAAAATGTACTTGAAAATGTAAAATTTCATACAATCTTCATTGTTAGATGTTTTTGGTCGTGAAACTGTGAGGTGCGAGTGTAAACAAAAAAAAACAGTGTGAACTCAAAGTTGTCATTCGCAACTACGGAACCCTACACTGCGCGTGGCCCGACACGCACTTGGCCGGTTTTTTTTAACATTCCATAATGTAGTTTTTTATAAGATATTTAAATGTAATCAGAATTGTATCCTTCGCCGGAGGCGGATAAATGGCGGTCGTAAACTGTCAAAAAGCAGCGTTTTTTTTTCTATAAATACTTGTAGTACCCGTTACTTCATCTAAAGGTTTAGAAAATAAAATATCAAATAAAGGACGCCAAGAGACTGACCACGCCGACATAATGACCGCCAATGAAGGATAACCCAGAGCTGTCATACCTGCCTCGATTAAAACACATGTCTGGGAGCATGTTCCTATAGTTTCTGTGTTTTTATTAAATCAGACATACTATCACATCTTTTTCCCTTGCAGGGTAGACAGAGCCCAGATAGGCTATAAAACTTGAAGGCCACGTTTAGCATGTTGGTAGGCTTGTAGGTGGAGAACGGAATCAAAATAGTAATAGGTTGCTAGCCGCATCGCCTATTGGAGGGATTCCTTACGCCATTTCCTTCGATCGGCTCTTCCAACCTGCCCGGAAAGAGAAGCTACATTATTCGTTTTTTCTTTTCTATTGTGTTTTTATTCTACTTCACAACTCTCGTTCTCTCGGTAGGTATTTTTATTTTATATTTCTTTAGTAGAAATACACTGGCCATGCCGACATGATGACCGCCAATTAGGGAATTCCCAGAGCTGTCATACCCACCTTTTTGAATTTCTGTGCTTTTATTCCATTTCATAACTCTCGTTCTCTCTGTAGGTGTTTTCAATTAATATTTATTCAGCAGAAACACGAAAATGATCCAAAAAATTGGCAACGAGAGACTGGACTGGCCACGTCGATATAATGACCGCCACTGAGGGATCTCCCAGAGCTGTCATACCCAAGCCCAATTTAAACATACATTGGGGAGCATGTTAGCAGCGTGTATTTTTCCTTTTCGTATTAATACCTACATATTTTGGTTAAAACCTACACACATTACCAGGTAGTATAATCTGAGGTTGCATGAAAAGTTCAAAAAATGTTTCTGATTATGAAAGCATCTAGGTAAAGAACACATATAACACACATAATTAAGATATTTGTGTTTGTTGAATTTTCTCAACTATTGTATAGGTTTAAATAGCCTGTAATAATAGTTGTAAGTTTGGAAATAAAAAATAAATAAAATGAAAAATAAATATTTAGTTTGATATTGATTTGGCAATAAATATAAGAAACATTGCATTTTTAAATTATGGAAAATTCACACAATTTAAAGCAACTTTCGTTATGAGTTTGTTGCCATAGAAGCAATTTTAAACGTAGTTGCTGAACAAAGTTTTGATATCACGCGTGCAAAATGTACTATGTGACATCAATTTAGGAGCACGGCGGCGCAGTAGGCGTTAGCATTATCAGCACTCACGGATGTTAAGTAACCGCAAGTGGTGGTGGTTCAGCCACCACCATTTGCGGTTACTCAAACCGCATAAAAATATCTCGAGCTCCTGCGAGCTTCTAAAGGCACATCAAGCCGTTGGTTTCGGCTGTTATCGTTGATGGTAGCCGTTGAGCTATGTCAAATGCACGAACGTTCTCTATACTGCAACACAACAAGGACATAGGCCTGGAAAACTTATTGATACTGAGGGATCAACATTGATGCGAGCGGAGCCGCGGACGAAATAAATAAATAAATATAAATAAATATATACGGACAAATCACACAGATTGAGCTTGCCCCAAAGTAAGTTCTTAAGTAAGACTTGTGTTATGGGATACTAACTCAACGATACTATATTTTATAATAGATATTTATATAAATAAACATCCAAGACCCATAGGTCAAACTGAAAAAGATCATTTTCCATCTTGACCTGACCGGGGATCGAACCCGGGACCATCCGTGTCGCAGGCAGACGTGTTGACCGCTGCGCCACGCTTGAATTTGTAAAATTTGATTAATCAATAAGACCTCTCTAACCCGTCTCGCCAGCGTAGAGAATGTAGACCAAATACTCTGACTGACTGACACTGGTCTATGGTCTTTTCGAACACACACAAAGACTATTTTGAATGTCATGTTGTTTTTCACGTTTTGTTGTTTCGTTACTTTCCTTTGTACGTATGTAACTTTAGCTACAAATAAACGTATCTTTCTATATTTTCGCTAATACTACGCACGCTATTATTCGGAATTCTTCTTTCAAAATGTTAAAATTAGCGATAAAAAAACAAAAAAATATGGAATAAAACTCATGTGAAACATTTGATACAATGATTGTCATTCCACCATTTCCGATGTAACAACACCGAACGTATATTCGCGTTGAAAAACGGGCCGCGACCAAAATTACTTTGTAAACAAGTTTAGCCAGATTTATGAAAGAAGTTGGAAATAAATAATTTTTAGGGGCAAAAGTTATTCGCTCGCAGGTGTCCTTTAACATTTTTTTATGAAACGCGCGACTCGAGTTATGCAATTATGTAGATTAGGCGCTATTTTGGGGCAGTCTTCGTCGTTACACGCGAGGGTGGTGTACCTAAGTTCTATGTGATTAGTTCCTGTTTTTAAACGAATTCAAATTTAAAGCAAATGCCGATACCAAAAAAAATAAACGGCTGAACTGATTTCAATCAAGTATTTACTGCTAAGAATTATTTTGATCCAATTAACTACTTTTCAGACAAAATACTACAATCAGTTTGGTCTATTAATATGTGGGATAAGTAGGGTTCGTTATTTTGGATCTGTCGATAATTTATCTATACTAATCTGCTGGACCGATTTTCAAAATTTGCGGGTCCAAAACTTACTGCGGGTGAAATAGGCAATAATTTACGTGGATAAAGTCGCGGGAAAATTGTTAGTATAGTATAATCATCATCATTATCAGGTCTTAATTTAGTCTCCACTGCAGTAGCGCGACCCTCTCTATACTACCCAGAGCCATATATTAGCCAGAGCAGTCAGAGGATTTGGCCTACACTCTCCACGCTGGCCGTCTGGCCAGCTTGGAGAGGTCTCTTTGTTCTTTATAAGCTTTGTTTAGCTTGTGTTTCCTTAGTCGCCTTTTACGACATCCACGGGAAGAATCGGAGTGGTCCTATTCTACTCTGCCGGGAACCACACGGCAGTATAATATAATATGATAGACATTTTTACACACGTATGTACAATTCATTACGGCTTCATTCGGCTATTTAATAGATACAAAAGGAATACACCAACACAATGGATTTCAGAAACGTAATAATGGGTGTTTCGGTGACATCGACAACTCGCCGCGTAAATCTTGATGACTCTTGTGGTGGCTTGTTTATTTTTATTATTGTTGCTTTGGTTTACGAATTTAGTTTTTATGGACTTATATTTTTTCATTTAGTTTTGGTTAGGCTGTTTATGTAACTAATAGCTAATGTCTAGGTTTTTATTGTCGTTAAAAAGTACGAATGAAAGTCAGACGAATGATTTCAGGTACTAAGTTTTTAAAAAAATCGGGTACTTTTTATCTGGTGTTTTTTCGTGTGTGTGAGTGGCCAACACTGGTGTCAGATTTTTCAAGCTGCCTAAAGGCATCTGACATAGCTCAACGACTGCAATCAATGATGATAACCGGAACCAACGGCTTAACGTGCATTCCGAAGCACGGAGGAGTTAGAGATATTTTAATGCTACTTGCGGCCACCCATCTAAGTGGGGACTGCACCCGGGGTTGCTTAACATGCGGAAGCACTTATAATACTCACACCCACTAGGCCATCGGGCTCCTCACTTTTAATTAATGAGTGATACGTCATATAATACACAAATAAAAAATCATTAATGAAGCATTTACAATAAACAGAAAATATGAAATGAATTCTTATATTTTAAAAAATTGAGAGATTTTTTTATTTGTTTGTAGTGTTTACATACGGTCTCCACAGCGCAGTGTACGGGGTTTGATCCCCGGTCAAGTTGGTATCAAAAGCTATCTTTTTCAGATTGGCCTTGGCTTTGGATGTTTATGTATACAATTATATATCATAAAATGTATGATAGTTACTATCCTAGGACACAAATTTATGATTTAGCTAGGCTAGCTCAATTTGTGTGATTTGTCCCTATATATTACAGTATTTATTTTTTGAGGCGTAAACAGACAGACAGAGTTCATAAGTCTATAATGGAATACAGTACAATAACTATAAATGCTCTTTACTGTGTGTACCTACTTCTTTAAAATCACTATAACTATTTACTGGCCAAAACCAAGAGAAAAACTTGAGAATTTGTTACTAAACTAATATAATATTCATCGTTATCGCATCAAAGCTTAAGCTAGTGTCAACAACTATTGAACAACCCACACACAAAAAGCCAATATTGAAAAACGTTCAAGATTTCCAAGAAGCCTCCATGTTTGCCAACTTCGCTCCGATGTTATTAAACCGATCTCGTAGCACTCCGTAGCATCGCTACGAACTCTCGTTGCTGCTACGACGTAGAGGTCTGTTACCCCGGTGTTCAAATTAAAGAGATTACACATCTTAAACTTCATGATTATGTACTTTAGCAAGCGCCAAGCACCACTCATAAATTTGTAGAATAAAGTCTGAATTTTGTCATTTCGAGGATATTGTATACGTTTTGTTTTCTTCCAGTAATGTCACTAACTTAGCATCTTAGTGAGCTTGTTATGGATTTGGGTTTCAAGGAGTCATTAAGATGTGAGTTCTAAAGAGGAATTATAGAAGCCAAAAAATACTGCTAAAGCCCACTGCAGTATGAAGTGTACTAAATCGTCTTCATAACGAAATTTTTAAAAGAAAATAGAAGATTTACTTGGTAATGTGTCTATTTGTGCTCTTAAAACAAAATAAGCAAATCATTTGTGGTGTCCAAAAAATCTGAGACTCAGCGCACCTTCTATTAAACTATTACTTTTAAATATCCATTATTTACCAATTTATAGAAACAACCACCATTTTGGCTTAATTTTGTTGTTTGAAAATCTTTACAATAAGATCTATATAGTACTTATAAATTAAATTGTATTTCTTATTCGTATTTAATTTTTATTGTTTCGTGTTTTTTTTCCGATTTGTTAGTCGTAAGTGCGTACATCCGTGACGTCAACATAGGTCCCAACGGAAGACCAGCGTTGGCTTTATAACCAACATATGCTGAGTTGGGACCTATTTGAAGACGTTCACAGTGTTAAACAAGTGTGTTAATTGTATAATGTTTTATGTCCTGTGCTGTTTGTCTTCAAATAAATTATTCATTCATTCATAAATTGCTAAATCAGACACAGTGATCTTAACGGGTTTAGTTTACATCAAGTTTTTTTTGTTAGATAGAAATAAAGGTATATTATGGGAATCAATGCGTTGTAATGAATCTCATATCAACAAGTAAGCTACAAAAATAAATTGCAAGTATCTTTATTTGAAACAAAAATTAAAACAGAAATGAAGATAGGAATAAGTTTTTTAATAGAGTACTAGTATGTATATCTAAATGAATAATAATAATTAAAACTACTTAAAATTAATTAAAATATTTACAAATGATATAGTCCCTGCAAACCATCACCTCGCGGTAACGTGCCCAAAAGGCTGGCAGCATTGCCACGTTGGAAGGCAATGCTTATCCTTTGTAAATTTTATAAACAGAAATTAATTACAAAATTTATCCAAAAGTGGTAAAAAATGTTTGTTGCTCTTCTGTAGCAAAATTTATTTAATTTCTGAAGATCCTTTTATCGCGATGTGGTATACAGAGCTTTTTAAATATATTTGCATATGTCGAAATGGATGTTTGATTTTGGATGAAACTAGCTCGGCGAGTTCTGAGAACATGATTGCGATTTAGTCGTTAGAAATTGAGTTAACAATTGCACTCCTTGCTTTTAAATAGAAATATTGGTACCATTTGAGAAGATGATTTAGTTTTAGGGTTCCGTACTCATAGGGTTTAACATAACAAAACAAAATTGAAAAATAATAAATATTTACAAAATATCGTACAATATTTTGGCCGTGTGGTTCTCGTCAGTTTGGAATAGGATCACTCCAAATCTTTCCGTGGATGTCGTAGAAGGTGACTTAGGAAACACAGAAACTTTTTTGTATATAACTACGATTACTAACGAGTACATGTCAAATAAATATTATGGAGGCAGAACATATTTTATAGATGTTAGGAAATTCGTATGGGAAAAAATGCGCCTTGGCGTAGCATTAAGAGTCCCACGTAAAGCCGAAATCCCATACAAACGTAAGATTGGCTTAACTGTTGTAAAACTAAAACCAAACTACGTTTGCATGGGATTTTGGCTTTACGTGGGACTCTTAAGACGCTTACACCAGCCAACTAGCGCCACCCTTGGTTTTATTTCTTTTACTGCTTAATAAGATCAAAATGACAAAATCGACGTAAGTACTTCACTAGGAAATGACTTCTAGTATTTTTTGTATTGCTTTTCATTATTTTGCATTTGATAAATCAAAAGAACTACGCATTACCGCCAAAAGCGACCACTTTTGGCGGTAATGAGTAGTTCTCTCAATCTGAAATACTGATGTCGATGAAAAGTTTGACTAAAAATACTACAAGTAATTTACTAAGGAAGTACTTACGTAGATTTTTTCAATTTGTTCTTATTACGGAGAACAAAAATTAAATAACGGGTGTCGCTAGTTTCGGTGGTGTAAGCCTCTTAAGCAAGAGGCACTGTTTGCCCGAAAATGTTAACAACATACTAAGAATATTGCTCACTTTATTTAGTAAAACATAACATTTTTACCTCCGTAGATTCCACTTTATCTATCCAAGCACCAACACTTTCTTAAGAGATAAGTGCTCAAGTAAAACATATAAATGCTAATGCTCTGTCTCTCCTCTGTTATCAAGGTAATTTGGGAGTAACTGTAGTTTCTATTGCTTAATAACTGGTGGTTTGTTTTTATAATCTGCTATAAAGTTTTAGTGCAACACTTGTAGTTTCATTAAGTTTTGTTGTTTTAAGTTTGCAGTTTTATGAAGATTTTCATCGTTATTGATGCTTTATACTCATTGCTAGCATTTTTTTGCTCGTCTTAATAATAGCTTATAAAGTTATATTCATTTAAAAGCTTTTGAGCCGTCTAGCTTAAATGGCACTGGCTACTTAGATTAATATTATATAGCGAACATTGAAAACTATATTTTACTATTATTACAAAATTCAAAAACAGCAATATGTTAATAAAACCCTGTCCAATCCCTATGGGTTAATATTAATATCAACGTAAATAATAATATTAACGGGTTGAGCCCTATCCCCCCCTATAACTTTTCGAGTGGTACTAAGGGTGGAAATCTCAAAAGTGGACGGACAACCGTCACCTCTGTTTAAAATATCATCATCATTCGGTTCCCATTCACGTAGGATACATTTTAATAAAGTATAAATAATTTTATTTTGCTTTCCGAGTCCTAACATTTAAAAGCTCCCTCCAACTTAAGTAAAGCAGCTCCGTGCTACTGAATGCATTAAGACGGAGTTTATTATGATTTTATTGAGTTACGTGCTTCGAGAGAGCGCATCCTGGGTTCGCTACATTGTAAAAAATGTTTTAAAACTACTTTAGTAGGTAAAAAACAAGTTTATAAAAAAAATAAAACCATTATTTTCCAATGTATTAGTTGTGTCACTCAAGAGGATGGATTTTGACGAAGGGGGCATTCGTAGAATAAGAATTCTACGAATTCATTCGTCAAAATCCGTTTTAGAATAAAGAAGTTTAGGGGAAAATTGAGAAACCCACATGCTTACATACATAGTTATGCGTATGTGAATGAATATATTATCAATAAACAGAATTACAATACAGCTGCAATCATCATGCGAACCGCGAAAGAATGGAATTCCCTCCCCGTGTTTCTGAAATTTTCCCTTTTTTTCTACTCCTATACTTTTATCTGTCTTTTATACGGTCAAGAACGGAAACATAAGGGTGACCATAAACACAACTTTTAAAAAATTTTAAATTTCCGTTTTATTTTCGAGTTTTATTTTTAAGTCGTAAAAAAATGTTATAATTAACGGCTTATAATTAGGCCTAAAAAGGCGAGTGGAGCATTTATTAGTGATATTCACTCGCTTTGCTAACTCATTTTGTATGCCTGAATGGCGAATCACAACTTGTACATTTATTATTAGATTTAAGAACTTTTTAACCTGTGGTAGACAAATAAATTTTTGAAGTTTGAAGTTCATATCGCTAGCCGCGCACTCACCTTTTTAAGACCCTATCATAAAACCGTTACTATAAATTTATCTTCCAAGAAACATATTATGAATAACGGATAGCCATATAGACACAGACATTAGGACAGGTAAAACAGATGAAAAAAAGACTGGTTATGTCTCTCTTACTAACAAATGAAGATAGGTTCATAAATAACCGTAACTGACCATTCCTCGATCCGGCGCCGCTCTCCGACGAGAGACCGGCTCTTGCTATTCAGGGCTGTCACTGCTCCAAATGAAACTGTCTCGACGACCTAATCTCAGTGTTTCATAGCCCCTACCAGTGGTCTCAAATTATATGCATCAGGCTTTAAATCAAGCTTACGTTTGAATACTCTTCGTTTGCTCTTTGAAGTTGTTAAGACAAAATGTTTTTTTTTTTTCGAAATGATATCATGACTTTCTAAACATGTTCGAAACCATATATTTACATACCTATCTCTATATACAAAACACATGTCATAACTTCTACCCACTTATTACGTGATCACTACTGACTCGAAAACATTACAAAAATCCTGTCACTAGCAGACTCCTATTAATATGATACGTAAAAATTTATACATTTAATTTGAAAAAGCTTGGATATATGTTTTGTTTCTTGATCTCGGCCTTCAGCCATTTAGATGTTATTTTAAACATGCATATGATAAAATTTAGCTTATTATACATTAATAAAAGGGTAGAATGTTATACGATTTTGTTATATTTCTCTTTGCCTTGTCATTATAGCGTCAACAGAAATACATCATCTGTGAACTATCTAGCTTCTACAGTTCATGGGATAAAGCCTAGTAACAGACAGACAGACGAATAGATAATAAAGCTTCGTTAAAAGGATTCTAATTTTAGCTATGTAAGTCTTAAAATAATACAATCATTTCGGACGCATAAATAATTAGTTCGACTCTCTCTCGAGATCCGCACCTCTAGTAGCAATCTTATCTGAATATCAAGAAATCGGCTGGCTGCCAACAGACTCAGTGCTAACTCCCTGCACTCCTGCAGCCCTGGAGGTTATTTAGCGCCTTAATAAAACGGTAGTTGTAACAGCGCTGTATAACAGTGCTATTAAAGCATGATTCATGAGGCCGTCCGTTCTGCGGATTTCGCAAACATGGCTTTTATCAGTCCAATGCCGGACACGAATTTGTGCTGCTTAATGTATTTGTTTCTTTTATGACACAGGACAGCAAACTAGCATGCTGGTTATCTGATGGTTAGTGATCATCGCTGCCAATGTATTACAAGAGCTTTGCCGACCTTTTTCGCTCCCCAGAGGGAAGGAGGTGATGGGCCACCGGCTCTCTCACACACCGAACGAAGCAAGAAGTGGTAAAGCTACTACCTAAACGTCTAATTTCCTGTGAGAGTTTGTATAACGTTGTTTTTTGTATAGCTTTATATATTATATGATTTTGTCTTCTCGTAACTTTACTAGATAACTAGGAAGAAAGATTGGTGGACTTTTGAGTGGAAAAAGGAATGAAAATTATCCGTAATATAAATTAATTATATGTAAACAAAATAAACCAAAGAAAAAAACTAAAACACAATCTGACTAAAAATTTAAATTTAAATAACCTTATCTAACATACAAACTATGACATCTTTTTCCCTTGCGTAGTAGACAGAGCCCTGGTCTATAAAACCTATAAAAGGCTGGTAGGTGGAGAACGGAATCAAAATAGTGATAGGTTGCTATCCGCATTGTCTATTGACAAGATTTCTCATGAACATTCCCTCGATAGGCTTTAAAAAGAAACCTCATTAAAAGATATTCTTCGCACCAGTGGTCATTACGAAACGCTAGTAGTTTTTCGATTTTGCATATTAAAAATAAAAATAATAAGAATGAAAAAAATTACGTTCAAAAAGAGATACAATTATCCAATTTAGAATAAAAATCTTTGACTTTGACTTTGATATAATAAAAAAAATAATCGTGAGAGCATCTTGATTAAAACAATAAATAAATATGAAATGTCGCTGATTAACCAAGATAGACTGAATTGCAAAATATATATACATTTATTATTTCGAAATTTTATATATGATAATATATATTTTATAATATGACATCATAATAGCGGACCCTGGCCCCAAAAACTACTTAAAATTCAATCAAAAAACGCTTAAATTAGTAGTATTTACTTACGTTTAAAACAAAGAGACTTTGTTTTTTAAGTATTTTTCCTATAGGAAAAATTATCCTCCAAAGCTTAATTAAAACAATCAATCAATGTTGAATTAGTCGCCGACTAAGCTAGACTTAATCTTAATTACGAAAACGATAGTTTGCGGTCCGTCGGGAGATGAAACTCATTATGAAGAGTGTCTTTACACAACTACTTTGAAAAGGAAGGTTATGTTTTCAAAGCTCAAGTTGACTTCAAGCCGTTTATGTTGGTAGGTCTCTTGACATACTGTTAGTGTGAGCAAAAATTAGTGACGTCATCATCAGGTTTTTTTTAGTCTCCACTGCAGGAGTACTTCCAGAGCCAAATATTAGTCAGAGCAGTCAGAGGGCTTGGCTTACAATCTCCACCCTGATCAGATGGGTTGGAGAGGTCTCTTTGATGTTTATAAGCTTTGTTTAGCTTGTGTTTCCTAATTTGTGCCTTCAACATAGATATCAGAATATTTAGCCTTCAACGACATCCACGGGAAGACTTGGAGTGGTCCTATTCTACTCTGCCGGGACCCACACGGCTCAAAAGTTAATGACAGAGTTTTACATTATTTATTAAATAAAGAAAATAAGGAATGGAGAAAAAATTCCACGCGGGCAGGACTTGAACCTGCGTCTAGATCTCAGTACGATCTATGCGTTGCCAATTACGCCACCGCGCTTCAAGCCCCGGCGCCGAATTCTTCGACCATATCCCATTCCTCTTACACGCATCTAGGCTTGCGTCACCCATCCTACACATTAGTTGATTTCCAAATTCATTGCAAAATGAGTTGAAATCAAATACCGCACTTGTAAAAGTGGGGTAGTTGTGTTGGGTTATTTAATAAATAAGGTAAAATAGCATTGTGAATGCAAAATAAAATCCCATATAAAGTAGAGTTTTACATAATATTATGAATCTTATCACTAACTTTTGCTCATATTATGTGCAAAACTGCAACAACAGAATAGAGTTTCGTTTATGAAAATGTCGACAAGCTTCACATATAGCTATTACGATCGTTTGTGTTACAATAAATTATAGGATCAGGTCACGGGTGCCACCCCCAAGAGCCGGTACTTGTAAGTATGGCATGGGATACGCGCGCCCAGCCTCCCGAGCTACCACTTTCTCATTCCTAATCCATCCGAGCAAGTAGCATCCCAATCTCTAGCTGTATAGACGAGCCCCGTGGTGCAGCGGTCAACACGCCTGCCTGCGAGTCCTGCGACAGGGATGGTCCCGGGCTCGATCCCCGGTCAGGTCATGGAAAATGATCTTTTTCAGATTGACCTGGGTCTTGGATCTTTATCTATATATGTATTTGTAATAAAATATAGTATCGTTGAGTTAGTATCTCATAACAAAAATCTCGAACTTACTTTGGGGCTAGCTCAATCTGTGTGATTTGTCCGTATATATTTATTTATTTATTGCAGTAACTAGTTGATAATTTGCTGTTATTTCGAGAATATTTCTATTGAATTGTCAACAAGCCTTCAAACTGCAATCCAAAGTAATGTTGAAACAAATCTCTTTAATCCGATTAAAAGCTTATAGCTTATCGATACAAATTATTACATCAAATTATTTTAACCGCAATACAAGCAATGGTAATGATCAAAATTGTAATTGTTTGTTTGTTTTTCGAGGGTGTAAGTGGCCAACACTGATGTCTGATTTTTCAAGCTGCCTTAAGGCATCTGACATAGCTTAACGACTGTCATTAACGATGACAACCGGGACCAACGGCTTAACGTGCCTTCCGAAGCACGGAGGAGCTCGAGATAATTTTTATGCCACTTGCGGTCACCCATCCAAGTAGGGACTGCGTTGCTTAACATGTGGAAGCGCTTATAGTGCTTACACCCACTAGGCCATATAGAATAGTAATAACAAAGAGAATATAATACAAACGTATATTAAGATAGACTGTCAACCTGATACAAATATATTGGCCAAACTAAGGACTGCTACACATCACGGTAATGTTGAAACAAATCTAGATAATCCGATTAATAGCTTATTGCGTATATATGTTACGGTAAATTTGATTAATTAAAAATTATTAATAATTTTCGTACATTATTAATAATAACCTAGTGTTTTGTGAAATGTGAATAATTCATTGAAATTAATTACTTTTTGTAGTTATTATTAATAATTAACTACAAACATTGGTAAAAGTAATAAAATTAAATAAGACCCCAAGTTTTGTTGTCCAGCAGGGATTTTTTTATAATATCACACACAGTCTTATAATTGTACTTGTCTCAGATCACACAAATAAACACTTGTTTGTGTTCAGTTAATGTTAAAACTTGTTTTAAAACAAGGACCCACTTGTACTTGTTTAAAAAAATTGAGATATTATATCATTAAACCGACTGCAATTTTTTCTAATAGCTGAAACATACTTACATCTCTATTTTATAAAATTACTGAACCGATTCTGAAGAAACTTGCACTGTTCCCTAAAAAAGAAAAACCGTCATCTAGCGTTTTGCGTAGTATCGATCCGCCACTCGTTATTAAGCTTACACGTGGTGACATGACTTCCAGGTAGAACCCTACCTGCCCTATGGATTTCATCAATCAATGGGTCATCAGCCAAAGGGTTGCGGCAGTACCCGAGGGTCACAATGGGTCCAAACGGTACCATTTACCCCAGGGTCCTATCGGTCCCTAAGGGTCCCATTAGCTTCCAAAGATCCCATTGGTTTCCATGGGTCCCATTGGATTCCATTGGTCCCATTGGGTCTCATGGGTCCCATTGGGTTCCATGGATCTCTTGGGTCCCGTTGAGTGTCATGGGTTCTATGGGTCCCATTGGGAACCATAGAATCACATTAGAACCCACTGGGTTCCATGTATCTCATTGGGTTCCATGGGTCTGATTGGATCCCATTAGGTCCCATCGGTACCAGTGGGTTCCATTTTGGCACCATCCACAGAGCCAAGAACGAGTGAATACGAAATGATTGCTGACGTCACAAAGAGTGGCGGATCGATTCTACCGGTTTAAAAATTGAGCTCCAGGTCTTTTTAAGTCTCCACTGCTGGAGTACTACTCTCTGTATACCAGAGCCATATTAGCCCGAGTGCTTGCGTTTGTTTTTAAAAAAATATTACATTTATCGGTATTAAGGTTACATTATTAATAATCACCGACAAATGTGATTAATTTCTCACTTTTACCTCGACTTTCGGTAATTATTAATAATGATAGACAATTATTAATAATTTTCAATTAATCACTCTTACCGTAACATATATACTATTTAATCAAAATATTTTAGCCGAAACAAAAGCAATGGTAATGATCAAAATAGTAATAACAAAGAGAATATAATCATCATCTACATACTACACAGATAATATAATACAAACGTATATTTAAATAGACTGTCGACCAGATACAAAAATATTGGGCAAAACTACGGCCTACCACTCATGGTCGGCCGCATAGTTTAGCAACGGCGCTGCAGAGTTCTTTTCCACTCGCCACTAGATGTCGTTAATTTGCCTAAATTTTGCTTAAACTGAGATATAATTAAAATAATATATTATGCCTATTAAATTGTTTATAAAATAAGTTATATATTGTGAACACTGCTTTTATTTTTATAGCAATGTAAGCCCAGCAAACTACGCTCACAAACCCGTTTGTCAAGCGTGGTAAGTAAATCAAAACCCTCAATGATGAAAATCTTTAGGGGTGGCTTGTGTCTAGCAGCGGACTTTTTTCGTGTGAGATGATGATGATGCTTTTAATTTATGGTTTAATCTAAAATTGTAACACCACCAGTGGTGTCGTTTATATGCAAATGTCATAAAAAATTGTCCACCAAAACGTAATGATATCAATCATTATGAAAACATAATCATTATACAAATATAGTCTACATTGTAGACATCTGTTTGTAGTTTATAAATTTCGATGTCATTAAGGACCGTATTAACAGCACATGTATTTAAAATAATATAAAAATTTAAGCTTATCACTACTCCACACTGGAATACTCAACATATAGAAATTAAAAGCCACCTTACTACACACGTCATCACGAATATGTGGTTATATTAAAAGCAATACTCGTTTATTTGGACTTAAAAAGCTCTCCCGCCCTGAATACTGCGAGCTTTTAACAAAGTTTCCCATACAGGCTGTAAAGAAGTCCATTGACGGGACTATCTGCCACTCGGGCTGTCGCCGCATCTAATTGGCTTTGAGCTATCTCAAAAGCTTCTTAGGCTGGATACGTGATGTTTTCCAATGGTGTCAGTGCTTTTTTTTTAAATATATATTTATAACTGAGCTTTCCTTATAAATATGTCCCTGTTACCGTATCCGTCATGATACCGTGTTATTCCCGGTAGAGTAGAATAGGACCACTCCAAGTCTTCCCGTAGATGTCGTAGAGGGCAACTTAGGAAACACAAGCTAAACATAAAAAACCGGCCAAGTGCGTGTCGGGCCACGCGCAGTATAGGGTTCCGTAGTTGCGAATGACAACTTTGAGTACACACTGTTTACACTCGCACCTCACAGTTTAACGACCAAAAACATCTAACAATAAAGATTGTATAAAATTTTACATTTTCCAGTACATTTTATAAGTTGGTTGCCTATAACTTTTTAGTTTGCACTTAGTACCCAGCTCTGATAGTTTTCCTTTCAACTTTAGTATATATACTACTGCTGTAATTTTTTTCACGTATCCATATATAACCGTTTAGCAGATAGAGGGGGGGGACACGTACCTCTAACAAAAATTTTCACTTTAAAACCAAATATTTCGAAAACGGATCCCTAAATCGAAAAATGGTGTTCTCAACCTCACAATATTTTTCAAAAACCTTTTTAACGATACCCCACACGATGGGTAAGTAGAGAAAAAAAATTACTCCCCCACTTTACTTGTATGGGAGCTACCCAAAAGAAAATTTTTTTTCAAGATTTTTTTCTACGACTTTTTTGCCATGATTAATATACATACTCATACAAAATTACAGCTTTCTAGTACTTATAGTCTCTGAGTAAAATCGCGGACGGACAGACAGACAGACAGACAGACAGACATGGCGAAACTATAAGGGTTCCTAGTTTACTACGGAACCCTAAAAAGACCTCTTCAACCCGTCTGGCCAGCGTAGAGAGTGTTAGCCAAATCCTCTAACTGCTCTGGCTAATATATTGCTATGCTAGTACAGAGAGGGTCGTGCTCCAGCAGTAGAGATGAAAAAAGACCTGATGATGTACCTATCTGATCCTCAAAGGGACGTAGCCTCTCAATATGACATATTTTAGTAAGAAATTCATGCCAGAAATTCGAAAAAAATAAAATAACATTATCTTACTAATTGCCCGGCGGACTGAACACTTTTGTATGGGAATGTAACTTTTTTGTATTGTCAGCATTAGTCTTTTTAAGGATCAAACAAGGTTACAGAGACATATTACAGATCAAACAAGGTTATAGAGTACACTTTTACAAAAAAAAAATATCTTCCCTTAAAAAGGCAATTTAAAAATAAAACGACATTGTTAAAAGTAGTCAGCCGGCTATTTGTATGATTTTTTTTAAATAGGATAAAATAGTGCCAACCATGTCAGATATTTATCAAGATTAAATGGAGTTTAAACATTGAGTTCAATATTGATGAAATATTAAGGAAAATCACATAGTTAGGTGCTTAGTTCACGCACTTTATCAACCCATTGGAGAACGCTCCAGCCATTGACATCCACACCACCTTTCATACGCTCAAAATATTGACAACCCCTTTCATCTCGCATGAAAAGGAGCCTGAAAGAAAAAGAACGCCCGATCTCCGCATAGCCGAACTAGCTCCGAATAAGGAGTATTTTTGCTGCAAATTGCAAGATAGGCCTGATGTTTGTTGAAAGTGCTCGGTTTTCGAGTGAGGGGCCTATTCTGAGATGTTTGAGGTTTTCAAGTGGTTGTTTTTGAGGAAACTGTCTAGATAGTGAATGTCTTCACTATTGCGAGTTTTAATGACAAAAAGTATTTTTGAGAAGAGTAACGTATTTCAATAAGTAAACTTATTTATTCTTTTTTATACCACTAAACAATTAATTAGCGACATGTCTTGAAAAGATGACTTGTCTCAGCCTGTCAAAATAAACTACTATTCTTACGGTATCAATGCCAAGAATAAATTGCAAGATAGGCCTGTGAATGTTTGTCAAAAGTACTCAGTTTTCGAATATGAGGGCTTATTCTGAGATGTTTGTGATTTTTAAGTGGTGGTTTTGAGGGATCTGCTTCGGTTGTGAAACTTATTTAATATTTTTATACCACTTAACAATTTACTAGCGACATAGCCTGTCAAAATAAACAACTATTCTTATGGTGTCAATGCCAAGAACGAATCGCAAGATAGGTCTGAGAATATTTGTTGAAAGAACGCAGATTTCGAGTGAGAGGCCTATTCTGAGATGTTTGAGGTTTTCAAGTGGTTGTTTATGAGGGTACTGTCAAGCTAGTCGTAAATATCTCCCTATTGCGAGTTTTATTGACAAAAAGTATGTTTGAGAAGATTTAGGTATAGGTATGACGCCTGAATACTCAAAGACGTCTTAAATGCATCTCTAAAAATCAAATCTCGTTTTGTCACTATCAAGATAACCAAGCAAGACAAAGACAGCACGAAATTTAAGAAAGTCATTAGTAAAGATTGTGTTGGATATTCGAGGCTTACTGAGTAAACTTATTTATAAAAAGCGGTTAAAAATTTAGAACCGACATTTTTTTAAAAAGAAGGCTCCGTCCGTCAAAATGAACAATTATTTCTATAGAACCAATACTAAGAAGTAATTGCAAAATGGCCGGTGAATATTTGTCAAAAAAAGCTTGTTTCTTTAATGAGCCCTCTCATTTACGGATTTATCAAATTTACGGCTAAATTACTTACTTATCTCTATCTGAACCGATATTAAACCTCTAAAGCTTTTTATACTAAAGCCTAAATTAGACGATCTGTGAGTGTTCGCTGAAAGTGCTCGCGGCTTCCGAATGGGGAAACCTATTCTGAGCCGTTTCAGATGTTCAAGTTGTGGTTTTTTAAGATAGTCGAGTGTGTTTGTACTTAAATGTGAATTTACTTCGAGTTTTACTAATTCACCTTCAGCTTCATTGCAATTATGTATACTTAAACATTTTTTTACAGTTTGAAGAATTTTTGAAAAAATACTTTCTTGATGTTAATATCTCTCTATCAAGGGAACATCATCATCGTGCAAAGAATACAGTCAGACGTCACAATGCCACGGAAGCCGTCATTAAAATTCAAAATGACTATTAAGGTATCGACTTGATTTTATAATATACTATCTTTACCAATTGGAACCTATAAAACTATAAGACTTTTCACAGTAAATCCTAAAATAGACCGTCCGTGAGTGTTTTCCAAAAAAGAATGAGAAAACCTATTCTGAGTCGTTTGAGATGATCAAGTTGTAGTTAGCATTTAATCAATTAATCTAATTATAATCTACGCACGTTCCTAAACAGCTTTGAAAATTATCAATGGTTTAGGTGAACAGACAGACAGACAGACAAGAAATTCTAAAAAAAAAAATTGCGTTCTATTATTCTTTTTAAGTGTCCCTCTATCCATTTCAGTCAAAAACTCTAAATGTACAGACCTAATATTTTTACTGTTTTATTATATGTATAGATAATAGATACATATATAAATAATAAAAAACCAAGACCCGGATCAATCTGAAAAAATTGTTTTCCATCATAACTTGACAGGGGATCGAACCCGGGACCACTCGTGTCGCAGGTAAACGTGCTAACCACTGCGCCACGGAGGTTTTTATGTTTGCTTGTATTGTGACGATACGTGAAACTAATTCAAGCTCCTCAAGACGCCAAACTGCGACTTTAATCAAACATGCCTGCACTGAGGCTCAGGTGTTGCAGTTTGCAACTTTGCGATGAGATTCTAATTCTAACACGCAGCTATCACAATACACCTTATCTTTATTAAGTAAGATACATACTCGTATGTATATTTGTGTTGTATAGATATTCGATATGATAAACTAATTCAAACTCGTCCAGATGCCAAACTGCGAGTGTACTCAAGCATGCCTGCACTAACGCTCAGGTGTTGCAGTTTGCAACTTCACGATGAGATTCTAACACGTGCCTATCACATTATTATCGTAAGTCAGATATACTTGGGACTATATGTTTCTTTTGTATATATAAACTATATGTTCATAATCAGATTCCTCGAGACGCAAAACTGCGAGTTTAATTAAGCATGTTATCAACTGAGGCTTAGGTGCACGATGTTGCAGTTTGCAACTTCATGATGAGATCCTAATTTAGAATTAAGATCTCACGCGGTTATCGTTGTATATCTAATATTTTATATCCAGTATACCTAATCTTAAGTAAAATAAATACTTGAGGCGTGTATGTTTGATAATAACTCCTTGGAACGCCAAACTACGAGTTCAACCAAGCTTGCTTCAACTGAGGTTCAGGTTCTGCAGTTTGCAACTTTGCGATGAGATCCTAATTTAGAATTAGAATAAGGATCACACGCGGCTATCACTGTATATCCAATGTTTCTTAAGTAAGATACATACTTGTGTGTATATTTGTGTTGTATAGATATTCGATATGATTGATTGATTGATTGATAAACTAATTCAGACTTCTCGAGATACCAAACTGTGAGTTTAACCATGCATACCTCAACTGAAGCTCAGGTGCCCGGTGTTGTAGTTTGCAACTTTACGATGAAATTCTAACATGTGGCTTTTGCAGTATGACCTTTATTAAGCCTGATATATACTTGTCTGGTATATATTTGTACAAACAATATGCTTATAATCTCACTCAAACTCCTGGAGACGGCAAACTATGAATTTAATCAAACATGTTGCAACTAAGGCTCAGGTGCGCGGTGTTGCAGTTTGCAACTTCATGATGAGATCCTAATTTAGAATTAAGATCTTACGTGGCTATCGTTGTATATCCAATATTTTATATCGCAGTATACCTTATCTAAAGTAGCCTACACTCTCCACGCTGGCCAGACGGGTTGGAGAGGTCTCTTTGATGTTTATAAGCTTTGTTTAGCTTGTGTTTCCTTAGTCGCCTTTTACGACATCCATGGGATGACTTGGAGTGGTCCTATTCTACTCTGCCGGGAACCACACGGCTCGTTTTTATATATATACGATATGCTTATTATCTAATAATAACTCCTTAAAACGCCAAGCTGCGAGTTCAAACAAGCTTGCTTCAACTGAGGTTTACGTGTTGCAATTTGCAACTTTGTGATGTTACCTGCGGCTTTGTCCGCATTAAATATAGCTTACGTCCTTCTCAGTACCCTAGCCTATTGTGTATGCAAAGTTTCATGATGATCGGTTGAGAAGAAACGGAGTAAAAACGTAACAAACAAATAAACAAACAAACTCACTTTCACATTTATAATATTAATTTGGGATTAGTATAAAATGCCCTAAAAAAAGTCTTTAAAAGGAATCCAGCTAGACAAATTGAAGACTTGAACTCGCTGCCGACGTTAAATATCAACTTCTCATCTTTCAAGACAAAGAAAGCCCAGTGGAGGTGGATGGATTAAGTGTTTTCCCAGATTTACTTAAATATTTTCTTATTTCTCTAATGTTGCTTCGAAGTAATAGAAAATTAAATAAAAAATATTTATTGCAGTGTACGTATAATGAATGAATGATCTTTTTCAGATTGACCTGGATCTTGGATGTCTCTTTATATTATGTCATCATCATCATCATCAGGTCTTTGTTAGTCTCCACTGCAGGAGCATGACCCTCTCTGTACTACCAGAACCATATAGCCAGAGCAGTTAGAGGATTTGGCCTACACTCTCCACGCTGGCCAGACGGGTTGGAGAGGTCTCTTTGATGTTTATAAGCTTAGTTTAGCTTGTGTTTCCACAGTCGCCTTCTACGACATCCTCGGGAAGACTTGGAGTGGTTCTATTCTACTCTGCCGGGAACCACACGGTGCCACCATACATTTATATATGTATTTATAGTTAAAATAGTACCGTTGAGTTAACATCCCCGTAACACAAGTCTCGAACTTGCTTTGGGGCTAGCTCAATCTACGTGATTTGTACGTATATATTTACTATAAAAATAAAGACACATCAAAAAACTATAAAACAAATTAAAAATTACTAAAATTATTTTTAGAAACATAGGTACAAACATAACACACATAAACATATACATGGCGAAATTTTGATCGTTCCGGACCATTAAAGGGGTGATTCAGTCTGTCAATATAAACAACTTTTCCTATGGGACAAATGCTGTAAACTCGAAAAAAATTTCGACATTCCTATTGCCCGGGCGGCTGAACACTTTTGTATGAAAATGTCGAAATAAAATTCGAGTTTCCAGCATTGGTCCCATAGGAAAAATGGTTCATATCGACGGGCTGAATCACCCCTTTAAGGGTCCAGAACGATCAAAATTTTAGCTATTGCTTAGATGGCGTCTCACACACCCACCCACACACTCTGGACACAGAAGTGACCAGCACAGATTTTAAGAGCGTATACTAGCAGTATTTTTTCAATATGGTTTCCATACAAATGTATTTCTCTATTTTCTCGCTGAAAACTGATTCTAGAGCCACAATTCTTTTTTCATAAAATCTAGGACTAAAACAAGAATGCCCCTATTTTTTATTTTTTCCAAAAAAACTGTTTTTGAAAAGTTTTTTTTCCTTTTAAACAAGTTTTTATAAAAAAAAACATAGGGACATGCCTATTTTAGTAATAGATTTTATGTAAAAAGAATTGTGCCTCTAGAAGCAGTTTTCAGCAAGAAAATAGAGAAATACATTTGTATGGAAAACGCACTGCTAGTACTTATACCCTCTAAAGTTGCCACCTTTGGTGATTGTTTGATTGTTTATTGTGATAAAAACGTTTTCACCAGTTACAGTTATCACACATAATTTTTTACTAGGTACCATGCAGATAATTTAATTCACACAAGACACAAATAATTAGTTAATCAGATTGAAATTGAATACAAATCAAAAACATAAATAATAATAGCAATAAAAATATGTCAACGATTTAGCTCTGGATAGGTGGTACTCAGGATGTTCCAATGCAATGAAATTTTAACTAAAAAACATACAAACAATGGAATTTAATTTTAACATAAACATAGAAACAATATATAAAAAAATATATTATATGAAATGTAAAATATAACCCATTACTCACGAGAAAACAAAACTCAATGATTGTGACTGCGAAAGCTTAAAATCATAAACAGAACTCAAATTAAACCCAAGTATCTAAATTGATAGCAACGTATAAAATAAAAATATATCATATCATTGTTAATAAATAAATCTTATTTTAAAAATAAAAATAAAATAAATAAAATAAAATAATTTTATTTCAGACTTGCGTCCATATTTTGTTAGTAAAAAGTTATAGCATTGTAAATGTAAATTCATATTACACTATAATACTATATTCATATTATAATATTCATATTTCAAAATGAAAATCGTCGAAAGCTCACTATGTAGGGTATGTGAGGAATCGGAGGAAACAATGAGACACATTTTGTGTCGCTGTGACTCGTTGGCTGGTAAGCGGTTGGACCTCTTTGGATCGGCTTATCCTGATCTGGAGGACTACAGGCACTACGCACCAGGTGATATTCTGAAGCTCATGCAGTCCTTCTTCAGGAATCACCATGTGGATGAGTAAGATATGGGGTAAGTACAAAATAACCTAAAGGTTAGACGTGCTTCCAACTTATAATCGGCCCCAATTAAGATAAGATAAGATTGTAAATGTATAAAAACACCTATAAAAAAGTCATATTATACCATTGGGGCTACAACTCTCCAAACTTAATTAACTAAGTAGGCTTTTTTTTGCTTTTTCTTAAGTTTATAAGCATTGGCATAGGTGATGGATGACGATGAGGCAACTATGGAAATGCTACATAACTCACTGACTCTCATTTTAGTCCTAGGGTGGCTACTTTTTTTACGGGTACCAAAGTTACTCAACTACGCTTATATTCGTTGAACCACCGAAAATCAGTTGCTTCAAAAGAGCTTTTGTCTATAAACGCCCATT
Organism: Rhodophaea formosa; assembly: GCA_963082605.1. Classification (NCBI taxonomy): domain Eukaryota; kingdom Metazoa; phylum Arthropoda; class Insecta; order Lepidoptera; family Pyralidae; genus Rhodophaea; species Rhodophaea formosa. Next base: position 1,128,466 of record OY720221.1, read on the forward strand.
CATCGCATGAAAATATTCTCATTGCAGAGCCAATAGAGACAGACTATAAATTATTTACTGTAATCACAAACTACGACGAAGATACTATTACTAGTATCAGACGACTCACTGCCTTATGTTTTCTCTAGGCAGTAAAGATCATAAACAAATAATGGAGTGAGGGTGAAAATGAAAAAATTGTCATACAATTCCGTTTAAATTTCTATTGGGGGCCACACATTCAAATTCAATTGACGTATGTTTTATGCCCTAAAATCCGTAAAGCCAGTTTTTCTGCAGTGACTATAATAATTTTGCTCGTAATAACATGTGGAGGTAAAATCCAATTTAGAATTTTGTTTTCTTTTTTGTTATAAATACTGATCGTTTTACTATAAAAACCAGCCAGTTTTCCTTACAAAAAAAAACTTACTCTATAATATAGCAAGTACAATGCATTTTTATATTAGGGCACAGAATTAATAATAGTACTAACGATTAGGATACGGAGTAAAAGGCAAAAATATTTTCTACACAAAAACACGCATCAGCATCATAACAGTACGGCATTTAAAAAGGGTCTTTCCGAAAGTAACTAAGAAGAATATGATACATAACGCACAAAGGACCCGCGCCTAGCTCATAACATGCAAATTGAAGTACTGGGAGAAAAAATGTCCGTCTTAATGAAATATTCAGGAGGCAGGAGCAAGTTTATGTCAAAAGTTTTAGGCGAGAGAAAAGAACTGTTTTAGAAGACTGGCTTCATAAATCTGTGGTGCTTATTAGACAGTTATTTGTCTAATTTATGAATTATAAGTATTTAATGGTTGTATGGTAAGTAAAATGAGTCTTTGTTCAAGATACTCATTTTCATTATCATTTTTAGCCTTTTTGTGTCCCACTACTGGGCAAAAGCTTCCCCGGCAAAGGCACGAAGTCACGGGAAAATTAATAGTAATTATATAAATTAGCTGTTCCGCAAAATTTCATGATGATCGGTTCAGTAGATATGGCGTGAAAGAGTAACAAATAAACGAGCAAACAAACGAACTCACTTTCGCATTTATAATATTAGTTGGGATGGGATGGGATAAAAGCGCGGATACATTGCAATTCTCTCGCTTGAGGAGACGGCGGCCCCTCTCGGCGTTCATCTTTCATCAGTTCACAGAAACTCGCTACCTAACTCGCGCCATTTCTCAGCCGCTATCAGTCGTCATACAGTCCAAGGAGTTTCTCTAACTTTTTATACTAGTTCACTTGTCGCCTAACACCCAAATCTATGGTTTAATCTTTGGAACTTTTAGGTTTGCCGCGTTAAGTAATTTAATGCCGGATATTTCTTTGGTAGTCGGTTGAGTGCTCCTTAGAGATTATTTTAACTTTTCCAATAGGTAGTTACAGTATTGAAAAGACTGATACCTGATAAATGTATCGAGGTTCAATATTTAAAAGTTTTCATGTCCTTGAACACTTACTAATTAATTATAATATTTGATTTAAAAAAAGAAAATTGTTCACGTCAGATATTAACTTAGGGCTAAGTTTAGTGCCGCTTCATAAGTGGAGTACAGAAAAATCGGCAACAAACTGCACAGCGCATTTTCTCCATGCAATGTCAACTCACAATTATTTTGGTTCACATAAACATTACCTACGTCATTATATATACCTTAGGAGATAGACAAAGACTTGGCCTTAAGATCAAGTGAAGCGTGTTGGTTTGTTTGTTTTGTAATTGTGCAAGTAGCCAAAACTACTGTCAGATTTTCCAAGCTGCCGAAAAGCATTCTCAGACTTTTATTCATTCTCTCCCTCCAGGCTGTTATCTTATTTTGATTCTATTCTCCAAAACTAGCATGGAAGCGTAACTATTGCCTACTTATATACTGCAAAAATTTAAAAATAAATTATTAAAGGCTTTCTTGATCATGTTGCCTAAATAGCCTAGGAAGCAAGCTGTGCAGTTTATTTCCGCTTCTTCTACACTTCACTTCGGAAGCAGTATTAAACTTAGCTGTGAGTAAATTATTCACGTTAACAATAATCACCTTATAATCAATATTATGTAATGAAAATAAATTTGCACCAAATGTTATTAAAATATCTTGAGATTTGATAAAATATTTGACTATTGACAACAAATACAAATTTGCATACACAACCGAACCATCCATTTATAGACGAGGGAATCACAAAGATCCGATCAAAACACAAAACCCTTGTTGCAGCGATTGGCGACATCGGAATGTCGCGATACATCGCAAGCTGGCGATTGGACCAGGGGCTGCGGGCTAATAGATTTCCCTTCTGGAACGGTTTATATGACACGATTGGTAATATTGTTATGCGTATCTTTAACACAATTGCATTGAAAGATTTTTAAATGTTAAAGTGTAGATCTTTGTCAGTAATATTTAAATTTTAATATATTTTCTAATATTTCCTTTTGGCATAAAGAATTAAAAAATGGCGGAGGATCTATATTCATGATTTGACGAGCTCTGTGGCACAGCGGTCAATACGCCGGCCTGCGACACGGATGGTCCTGGGTTCGATCCCTGGTCAGGTCAAGATAGAAAATGATCTTTTTCAGATTGACCTGAGTCTTGGATATTTATCTTGTATTTGTAACAAAATATAGTATCGTTGGGTTAGTATCCCACAACACAAGCCTCGCATTTACTGTGGGGCTAGCTTAATCTATGTAATATGTCCGTATATATACCTATTTATTTGTTTATAATATTAAAGGGAAGCATGAATTTTTGGGTTTCAGTACTGCCACCATTTAAATAAATCGTTTGACAAAAAACGGCGATATCATTCAAAAATTTATGCTTATTATATTAATTATTGTTAATTTATATTTTCTAAATTCTTCGCCATTATTAAATTCTTTAGAACTAAAGAAAATATTTTTATAACTTAACATGTATCTGAAGATTTCGGGACTAGTAAGCAGGCTTATAGTCATCAATGTAATCTTTCATTTGGGAAACTCTAAAGTTTTGCGTAGGATCCTTCTAAATATATTAGTAATGAGCACGCTGTCGTGTATTTTTATTATCTGTAGAAAATCTTGTCATGTAAAACACCTCTTATCAGTCGCCAATAAGAATTCACAAACAAGAAACTGGATCTTTTGGCAGGTGTCGGACGACAAGCCGGCTCCCTGGGGCACTCCTCTCTGTGAGCTTGTCCATGTCATGGGCGGAGAGCGAGTTTAACAATATTATTAATCTGTAATGCCTTTTCTACCGGCCGTGTGGTTACACACAAAACATGTCATGGACGCCATTGACAGACGTGTCAGAAGATTCCTTGATGATGAGTACTGCAGATGCTTTAAATACTGCCGATTAATGAGATTAGGTACATTCTGACTACCAACAATGTTATTCTGTCTTATTAACATGGCTGAAGATGCAAGCCAAACATTAAAGCAAAAAAGTCATGTTATTAGACATAGATAAGTTTTTACCATAGCCTCATCCTATGTCTTGAGACACAAACAGATTGTTGACAAATTGAATCTTACCCGTTTGCTCGGGGTGGACAAAAGGTGTGACTAAATGTGATTACATTCTAACTACTATCCATGTTACTATGACGTATAACACATCTGAAGATCAACGCCAATTAATAAAGTCATGGTATTAGATTTTTTATCGCTTTTTCCTATATCTTAAGCCACAAACAGATTGGTGACAAATTGAATCTTACTCGTCCGCTCGGGGCTGACAAAAGGTGTGACTTAATGTTATCACAGTCATGTTATTCTGACGTATAACAGGTTTGAAGATGTAGCCAACAAACACATGTCATTAAATGAAGATAAGATTTTTACTATCGCTTCGTCTTATACCTTGAGCCGCAAACAGATTGGTGACAAATTGAATCTTACTCGTCCGCTCGGGGCCGACAAAAGGTCGGCGTTTTGCTCGCGATCGCCGACTGCCGCGGGACATCATTCTCATCACCGACGCCTAATGGCTTCTCAATTACGGATTTCGCAGAATTTTGTATTTCAAACCCAATATTTTTTTCTATTATTATGAAATACTGCGTAGCTAAAATAATGTCTGTGGTTTGTATTATTCTTAGATTCTTATCTTATATATATTTCTTAGACTCTATTGATCCTTCCATCCATCCATCCATCAGGTCTTTTTTAGTCTCCACTGCACTCTATTGATCCTTAAAGCGTTGAATTTTATTATAGGCTATATATCACACGGGTGAAGCTGCGGGCAACAGCTAGTAGAGACATAAAAAAGTCACTTGGTGCCGAATCGAAAACCAGCCAGTGTCTATTATTTGAAAAACTTTCTGCGTAGCCTGGTATTTCCCAAATGCATCGATCATAACGCTAATCATAGTCTGAGGTCACGGGTTCGTAGTAACCATAAGATGGTTCTTAAGTCTGCATCCCTTGTAAAGGACGAAGACGTGAGCAATTTTCAATGCATTACCTTAAATTAAAATATATTCATTTATTATATAGACTCCAAAACTGCAGTACCGATTTTCAAAACTCTTTTACCTAAAAGTATTAGAAAGCTAATTTATCTGCAGGCGATTATAAGCTATTATTTACGTGATGGAGTCGCTACAAAATTGCAAATAATGTTTTCATAGAAAATATCAACATTTCTTAAAGAATAGATTTTTATTGCATTGCCTCTTTGTAAGTATACATTGTTTCACACTTGTTAAGGCTATCTGCGCTGAATAATGAACGCGGTTCCGACGCTAAGGCTGCTTTATTGATTATTGCACGCTGTGATTATTCTAACCAGAGACAAGAGGATACTGTAGACGAACAGTTCTCAACTCTTTTGTATTCTTCTTTTTTCTACACCAGTGTGAATTGTATCACACTTGTTAAGGCTATCTGTGCTGAATAATGAACGTGGTTCCGACGCTAAGGCTGCTTTATTGATTATTGCACGCTGTGATTATTCTAACCAGAGACAAGAGGATACTGTAGACGAACAGTTCTCAACTCTTTTGTATTCTTCTTTTTTCTACACCAGTGTGAATTGTATCACACTTGTTAAGGCTATCTGCGCTGAATAATGAACGTGGTTCCGACGCTGAGGCTGTTTTATTGATTATTGCACGCTGTGATTATTCTAACCAGAGACAAGAGGATACTGTAGATGAACAGTTCTCAACTCTTTTGTAATCTTCTTTCTACACCAGTGTGAATTGTATCACACTTGTTAAGGCTATCTGCACTGAATAATGAACGCGGTTCCGACGCTAAGGCTGCTTTATTGATTATTGCACGCTGTGATTATTCTAACCAGAGACAAGAGGATACTGTAGATGAACAGTTCTCAACTCTTTTGTAATCTTCTTCTTTCTACACCAGTGTGAATTGTATCACACTTGTTAAGGCTATCTGCACTGAATAATGAACGCGGTTCCGACGCTAAGGCTGCTTTATTGATTATTGCACGCTGTGATTATTCTAACCAGAGACAAGAGGATACTGTAGATGAACAGTTCTCAACTCTTTTGTATTCTTCTTTTTTCTACACCAGTGTGAATTGTATCACACTTGTTAAGGCTATCTGTGCTGAATAATGAACGTGGTTCTGACGCTAAGGCTGCTTTATTGATTATTGCACGCTGTGATTATTCTAACCAGAGACAAGAGGATACTGTAGACGAACATTTCTTAACTCTTTTTAGGGTTCCGTAGTAAACAAGGAACCCTTATAGTTTCGCCATGTCTGTCTGTCTGTCTGTCTGTCTGTCCGTCCGCGGTTTTACGCAGAGACTATAAGTACTAGAAAGCTGTAATTTGGTATGGGTATGTATATTAATCATGGCAAAAAAGTGGTAGAATAAAATCTTGAAAAAAAATTTTTTTTAGGGTAGCTCCCATACTAGTAAAGTGGGAGAGTAATTTTTTTTTCTCTATTTACCCATCGTGTGTGGTATCGTTAAATAGGTCTTTCAAAAATATTGTGAGGTTGAGAACACCATTTTTCGATTTAGGGATTCGTTTCCGAAATATTTGGTTTTAAAGTGCGAATTTTTGTTAGAGGTAAGTGTCCCCCCCCTCTATCTGCTAAACGGTTATATATAGATACGTAAAAAAAATTACAACAGTAGTATATATACTGAAGTTTAAAGGAAAACTATCAGAGCTGAGTTCTAAGTACAAACTAAAAAGTTGTAGGCAACCAACTTATAAACTGTAAAATTTCATACTATTTTCATTGTTAGATGTTTTGGGTCGTTAAACTGTAAGGTGCGAGTGTGAATAGTGAGAACTCAAAGTTGTCATTCGCAACTACGGAACCCTACACTGCGCGTGGCCGGACACGCACTTGGCCGGTTTTTAATCTTCATTTTTCTACACCAGTGTGAATTGTATCACACTTGTTAAGGCTATCTGTGCTGAATAATGAACGTGGTTCTGACGCTAAGGCTGCTTTATTGATTATTGCACGCTGTGATTATTCTAACCAGAGACAAGAGGATACTGTAGACGAACAGTTCTCAACTCTTTTGTATTCTTCTTCTTTCTACACCAGTGTGAATTGTATCACACTTGTTAAGGCTATCTGCACTGAATAATGAACGCAGTTCCGACACTAAGGCTGCTTTATTGATTATTGCACGCTGTGATTATTGTAACCAGAGACAAGAAGATACTGTAGACGAACAGTTTTCAACTCTTTTGTAATCTTCTTCTTTCTACACCAGTGTGAATTGTATCACACTTGTTAAGGCTATCTGTGCTGAATAATGAACGTGGTTCCGACGCTAAGGCTGCTTTATTGATTATTGCACGCTGTGATTGTTCTGACCAGAGACAAGAAAGTACTTTACTGAAGAAGAACAGTTTTCAACTTTATCGTAATCTTGAATTGTATCACGCTTGTTTCTTACTTTATCTTAATTGGGTTGATTACAAATCAGAAACACGTTTTAACCTTTGGGTTATTTTTTACTTTCTCCATATTCTACTCGCCCACATGGTGATTTCAGAAAAAGGACTGCATGAGCTTCAAAATATTACCTGGTGCGTAGTGCCTGTAGTCCTCCAGATTAGAATAATCATATCCGAAGAGGTCCGAACGCATAGCAGCCAACGAGTCACAGTGATACAAAATATGTCTTATTGACTCCTGTGATTCCTCAGGTACCCTACATAGTGGGATTTCAACAGATAAGAAGATAAGAACACACTTCTTTGCTGCCTACGTTAATTGTTTACGCGGTTTCGACGCTAAGGCTGCTTTATTGATTATTGCACGCTGTGATTATTCTAACCAAAGACAAGAAGATACTGTAGACGACCAATTTTCAATTCATTTGTAATCTTCCTCTATCTCGACTAGTGTGAATTGTATCGTACTTGTTTAAGCTATGCTAAATTGAGAGTTTTCAAAGTTTCAAAAAACACTAATTTCAAAAAACAAAAATAATTTTTGTCACTAGATGACGTTGTTGCAACTTGGGTGTCACATAAGGCCCTGGTTGACCCCAGTAAAATAATAAAGTCACAATAAAACTTTGTCATCCATATGACACCTGTTGTTTGCTAACTTCTTGCACAAAATTTTACTATATTCTGTATGCCTATCTACTAACTAAAAAGTCAATGCATTAGTCCGTGTGTGTACTTGGAAGGTAAATTGGAATGGGCCGGTGAAATAAATCCTTCAATGCATTTCTTGCGGATTAAAGTGGAGCATCGGAGGCGCGAACCGCATTTATTCATGGCCGGCCTCTTTCGCTTTAGAACCTCATGTAAGTTTAATTGGAAGTTTCCTGAATGAAGTAGCGATAGGAGGATGGCTGTTAGTTACTGAGTAGGTACAAGCTAATACTTAGCCCTTTCAGTGCAACTTTACTCTAACTCTTTCAACTAACACATAATGTAGGTTGGCATAATAATTATAAATAAATATATATATATATACGGACAAATCACACAGATTGAGCTAGCCCCAAAGTAAGTTTGAGACTTGTGTTATGGGATACTACTCGTAACTCAACGATACTATATTTTATAATAGATACTTATATAGATAAACATTCAAGACCCAAGTCAATCTGAAAAAGATCGTTTTCCATCTTGACCTGACCGTGGATCGAACCCGGGACCATCCGTGTCGCAGACAGGCGTGTTGACCGGTGCGCCACGGAGCTCGTCAAATTATAAACTCATTAAAGAGATCTTCGCTATTGGTATATTATAAAAAGTCTTGTGAACTCTCCAAATTGCTGGATTAGTTGACCAACTATTGCATTATCTATAGATATATAAACAGCAAACTGTACAGCATTGCTTGCAAATATTGTAATAAATTGACTGAGCGAACTCGAAGCGCGAACAAAGCGTTTCTGTTTCAACTTGGGCAAAATGTATGTCGGGTATGCTTTTCCGGCTATTCTCCTACAGGCCGCAATTCTCAACCGATTTTCTTGAAATATTGTCAGAAGAACGAAATTAACATAGTATTGTTATTTAATTCAGTTTTTGAAAAAAATTCAAAATCGTTTCGTTGAGATAGAAGACATAAATTTAGTGGTGTTTAGGAACTTTATGTGTTTGCGTTGACTATAAAACAATTTTTTTTTGTCTTTGAGAAGGTATTTCAATGATAATATCGTCATGGGCAGAATAGGGTATATACAGTCATAGACAGTTTTTCAGCGAGTATTTATAATAATATATTATCTTTGGTGAGTTGAGTCTTTCCAAAGGCAATTTTTTTCATGACTTTGAGGACAGCCTGTTTCGGGTCTAAAACTTTTTATGCAGTTTATAGCAGACGAAATAAATACACGATTTATATTGTATATACAACCGCACTTAGCTTTACGATAGTTTTATGCGAGATGAGCAATTATGTTTTATATCATATTTTGAGTAATCTATCTCTAAGAAGACACAAGCTGCAGCCTTACCTTATAGTAGTCATTTTATTTTTCTTTACATTTGAAAGATTATTCTCAGCGCCATTAACTAAAAATTATATCTACTTATTAAACTACTTATTAATTAATAATTAATAATGTTATATAGAATATTTCAACATATTTATCAATTTTAAATGTGGTTTAAATTATAATCAGTTTATAGTTCTTATGTTTTTTGTTAAAACAAACATCATAGGGGGGCAATTATTGGTAAATCACTCACCTGCTGTAAAAAAAGCGCCAAAGGCGCAAATTTCTAAGCAGCTTATTTTACAGGATGAAAAATATTGGTAAATCGCTTACCCACTGTCAAACAAACCATAGCCTCAGGCGTCGCGTGTAAGTCGTAATGACTTAGATAGTAATATTCTGAGATTTATGGCACAGTAACGTCTGAATATTATTAAATTAAGAGCAACTTATATTATTCGGTAAAAAATGGTAAATCGCTCATCCGCTGGCACACAAACCAGAGCCGTAGGCGTCAGATGTTGGTCGTAATGACTAAGATAGTGATATTTTGAGCTTTGTGGCACAGTAGCGTCTGAATATTATTAATTTAAGAGCATCTTATATTAACGGGTGAAAACTATTGGTAAATCACTCATCCGCTGTCAAACAAACCAAAGCCGTAGGCGTCAGATGTTGGTCGTAATGACTAAGATAGTGATATTCTGAGCTTTATGGCACAGTAACGTCTGAATATTATTAATTTAAGAGCATCTTATACAAGGTGACATTGACGGCGTTATGAAAAATATTTGTTGCGTATGTCGAAACTCAATATCATACGATGCTCTGCATATCATATCATTTTTATTTACGTGTAAGCAATATTTGATATTTAATTATTCTATTGAATGAATATCGCAATAATGTGATATGACTTCTTTGAAGTGGTGGATACTCTTGTAGTATTTCGTTGCAGAAGTATTGAATTACTTTATGCAATTTGTTTATTAATTGTAACGTGAGTGCTTGAAGGTTTTTAGATACATTATTGATTGAACGATGGCGAACTGCGAATGAAGCTTCTCCGTTTTAGCAAGTGAAAAAAATTTGTGAGCAGGTTTAAAAATTAAATAATTACCTATATTGTTATTTGTCAATTCAATTTCGGTCACACATATGTAAATTTGATAAAACATCCAACCTCATCTTGCACTGAAGATATTATCATTTTAGTCTTATGTTTCTCGGTTAAAAGTTTTTATATCGAGACACCAATCGTCCTTCCCACATTATTTTAATTTTATATTTTATGTAATAGGACGATAAACGATCAAGCTTGTCACCTGAAGGTAAGTGATCACAGCTGCCACTGGACAAATGCAATGTTAATTTGGACTTAGTCAACAACGTCCTCTACCCTCGAAGACCAATGCAGTCGAGAGCGGCACAACGGCCTTGTCTTCATCTTGAGATGCAACAGCTGGTTCAGTCCAGGCAGTGCATGACCATGATGGTTACAGCTGGTGTTTATTTCCTTTGCTCTCTCTCATTGAAAATAAATCACCTTGTATAGGGGACATTAAACTATTTTACTACACCATGGGTCGTTTCAGTCGACGTAAAGTGGGTTTAATTGTATTAATAATGCAGATCTCGCTTCTGCCGCCTCTAGTCATTTTGTATTATTAAATTGTTATAATAAGTGATGTGAATTATCAATTTATTTTTTTACATTCAGCTACGGAACTCAAAAAATGCCCCACTTCAACTCACCACTTCCACGTGTCTTTACATTGAACTTTTGCATACAAGAGTTAGCGAATAGTTTATATTGTCTATATTATTATTTTACATGCTGGTCTGGGAGAAAAGGAAAAAAACCGACCAAGTGTAAGTCAAACTCGCGCAATGAGGGTTCCGTACAATATGCTTCGTGAACACACACACAATGTGCAAAAAATGTTTTATTCAATTGACTAGCGCCATCTAGTGGTGTTTTAGTGAACTATTTCCCTAGATGAACTTATTATTGTGAGTTTACCACTTAATTTTCAAGTGATAGAATTCTTATTATTTTTCCAGTAATCTTCAAGGAATGAACTATATTTTGTAATTTTTTCAAAATTTTCGGCCCAATAGTTTCGGAGATCAGGGGGGGGGGGGGAATGGTCAATTTTTGCCTTCTTTCGTGAATAAAATCAAAAGTATTGATTTTACCCGAACAAAAAAAATATTTTTGAGATCCTCATAATGAGCCCTTTCATTTGATATATGACAAAGTAAGGTTTACAAGCATTTTTTTTAATTTTGTAGTTGTGCCCCACAAAATGACCCTTATTTCAAAAAAATCTTTATTTACTTTGCACATCCGTGTTAAGGTCATAGGATTACACTATCTTACCAAATTTCATCTAATTTGGTTCAGTAGATTCGGAGAAAATCGGCTGTGACAGACGGACGGACGGACAGACAGACGCTCGAGTGATCCTATAAGGGTTCCGTTTTTCAACTTTTGTACGGAACCCTAAAAAGTAGAATATACCAGCTGTTGCTCTTGCCGCGCAGGCCATAGAAGCCAGCCGAGGGAATGAACGCAAATGTAAGAAATCATGTAAATAGCCGGTGCGGCTAGCAAGCCATCACAATTTTAATTCCGTATTCCATCTTAAGCCCATCAACACGCTAAACGTGGACTTTCGGTCTTATTGACTTAGGCTCTGTCTATCCCGTTAGGAATGAAGACGTGATACTATGTATGTATGTCTATATTATTAACATGTTTGGATAACTATCTAATCAAGTTATCTTAATGACGTCACAGATACTAAATTAAGCCGAGGTAATAAGCTGATTAACGACATACTACCTATAATATAGATGTGTTAGTTATGACCGTCGATGTCAGCATCCGGGGCGCAGTAGTTAACACGGCAACTTGTCACACAATTTTTTTTCGGTAAAATAAAAACGGTTCATATTGACGGGCTATGTCATACTTTTTAGGATCGATGACGGATATACATATTACCAATTTTTCCGCGACTTCATCCTCGTAAACCTTCACCCCTATTGCACCCCCTTTGAGGTTGAATTTCTAAATATCCGTTCTTAGTGCTCATTTTCATTATGAAAAGAACCCCTGTACCAATTTCAAGTTTTAGAAACTTCGGTACAGTAGTACCTAACAGTAGTTTCGGCTATGCGTTGATATATAAGTCAGTAAGATATTATTTATATACATACATACATACTATCACGTCTTTATCCCTTGCGGGGTAGACAGAGCCCAAGGTCATAAAACCTACAGGCCACGTTTAGCATCGCAGTGGGCGTAAAGGTGGAGAACGGAATCAAAATAGATCACTATTTTGATTCCGTTCTCCACCTTTACGACCCATCAGGGTTGCTAGCCGCATCGCCTATTAATGTGATTCCTTGGATTTTCGTGTAAACATCATTTGGCCATATTTGTGTACACATATAGTATGTATATTCATGAAACTGTTACGCTGTTTGTTTACCAATAAATAAAAATAAAATAAAAAAATAAAATCCCTTGACCGGCTTTTACGGTCTGCGTGGGAAGAAAAGCAGCTGGTATATTCTATAAATAATAAATATAAATAAATAAATATATACGGACAAATCACACAGATTGAGCTAGCCCCAAAGCAAGTTCTTATGAAAGACTTGTGTTATGGGATACTAACTCAACGATACTATATTTTATAACAAATACATGTATAGATAAACATCCAAGACCCAGGTCAATCTGAAAAAGATCGTTTTCCATCTTGACCTGACCGGGGATCGAACCCGGGACCATCCGTGTCGCAGGCAGGCGTGATGACCGCTGCGCCACGGAGCTCGTCATGTATATGTTTTTTCTTTTCTCCTAAACCAGCATGGAAGAGATATACATTTATAGATAAATATCCAGGACCCAGGATTAATCTGAAAAAGTCTATTTCTATCCCGATCTGCCTGGAATTGAGTTGGCACTTGATTTTAAAGCAGACTCAAATAACAAAAAGAGAAATAAAATTTCACGTGAGAAGATTTTCAATATATCTGCAAAATCTCATTAAAACAAATACTAAAATACAGTGTAACAACGTTAATCTGCACCCATAACGGTGCGTTAATATGATTAACTGGAGCTGTGAGCTCTAAGAGATACCAACAATATCAATCCGATGATGAAATTATATATTTAAAAACCTTCATTATAATATAATTTATAGTGATTGAATATCAAGAGCTATAAGAACAGCAATATTTTGATACGCTCCTCCTAGAAATCGAAGTAAAATCTATAAATATCATATATATTATATAAATTGCTTTGTTCAATGATTTTTCGGTAAAAATGGGATTCTTTTTCTCTCTCTAAATACCACCTAGAATATATAAATAAAGAAAAATCCCTTATATGTTATACAAATCATAGTCAGCCTTTTAAGTCGATGTCACGTATTATAGCTAGCGTAAAGATTTCGTCACAACAATCATACTGACAATTGAAAATATATCTAGAAACATAACTAAAGTCCAGATAGAGACTATTAGCCTAAAAGCGTATAAAAAATTGTGTTTACCCCATAAACTATGACGCAAACGCATAGCTACCGATTTGATGCCTTATGTTTACATGACGCATGTACTAACAGTGATTGTATGCTCTTTAGTGCTACCACAAAGCTGTCACGCATACAAGCATTGTAAAATTGGCCAATTTTTTAAATAATTGAATTGAAGGCATGGTGGCGTTCAGAGAGTATATTGTCAAAGCGTATTTATAGTTGCGATTCTAGTTCTGAAGCACACATCATTCTAAAATATCAAAAAGAAAAATAACAGTTCACGTGAGGTGATACAAAAAATGATGCAAAATCCCATTAAGTTATCTCGAACGACAAACAGTTATAACGTTAATCTGTACCCATAACGGTGCGTTAATATGATTAACTGGAGCCATGGGCACAGAATGACGCCAGTAATATTAATACTTTTTTACTTACTATACATACTTAAATTTTTAGACAACTAGGATTTATATTTATAAAAATATCTTAAACTAGCTGTTACCCGCGGCTTCACCCGCGTAATATATAGCCTATGTCCTTCTCGGTACCCTAACCTAAATTTCTGAAATAAAAAAACTTAGAGTTATTTAAAATGTCACTGCATTCTCATTTTTCATCTACAAATCCCATGGAACGAAAAACATTAAAATACACAGTAATAACGTTAATCTGTACCCATAACGGTGCGTTAATATGATTAACTGGAGCCATGGGCTCAGGGCGACACCATCAATATTAATCCGACGGTAAAATTGCATATTAAAAATATTTTTATACCATTCATAGGTACGTATTTATTATTATACATCTAGGGCTGTATGAATCGAAATATGAAGAAAAATTCGTGTTCTCATACAAAGCTGCTGATCAGCTAATCGATTTAGTGGGAAAAGTATTTTTTTGCATATCTAAAACCTTTTTTTTTTTTCGTATGTGTAAGAGGCCAACACTGGTGTCAGATTTTTCAAGCTGCCTTAAGGCATCTGACATAGCTTAACGACTGCCATCAACAATGACAGCCGGGACCAACGGCTTAACGTGCCTTCCGAAGCACGGAGGAGCTCGAGATATTTTTATGCCACTTGCGGTCACCCATCCAAGTAGGGACTGCACCAGGGGTTGCTTAACATACGTCAGCGCTCATAGAGCTTACACCCACTGGACCATCGGGCTACACCTAATGTTCCTTGGAGAAATTTGTTTCGTATGTTCAGAATATATTCGGGAATATGGCAAAGTAACAGTGTATGTATGTTAAAGGTATGTATCGTGTAAATATGGTGTATTATAAGCAACAGTTGAAAAAAGGAGTGTATCATTTTCAGAGTGTATTTTGTATGTTTTTGAGATTATTTATTAGTATTAGTACCTAGTTAAGTAGATACATTCATCATCATCATCATCATTCATCATTATCAGGTCTTTTGAGTCTCCGCTGCATGAGCACGACCCTCTCTGTACTACTAGCGCCATATATTAGTAGCCAAAGCAGTCAGAGGATTAAGCCTACACTCTCCACGCTAGCCAGACGGGTTGTAAGGGTACCTATCTTTAATTTTTATAAGCTTTCTTTAGCTAGTGTTCCCTAAGTCGCCTTCTAAGAACGACATCCATGGGAAGACTTGGAGTGGTCCTATTCTACTCTGCCGGGAACCACACGGCAAATAAGTAGATACATACAAACATATTTATCACGTCTTTATCATTTGTGGGGTAGACAGTGCCCAAGGTCATAAACCTACAGTTAGGTAGATATAGGCTAACAATCTTTGTCTACAAATGTAAACAGCATGTTACTTAACTCTAGAATTTCCTGTACCTCGACATGCTCGACATAACCAGGAGTGACTCAGACTGTTAATATGAGCAACTTTTCCTATGGGATCAATGCTGGGAACACTAAAAAAATTTGATTTACCTATACCTATATTTTGAGTTCACTTTCCACCTTTACGCTGACTAACACGCTAAACTAAGCTTTTTCGTTTAATCACCTTGGGCTCTGTCTACCCTGCGCCGGTTTTTGACGTTATAGTAAGTATTAATATGTATAAATTAACAAAATCAAATAACAGCTGTAAAGTAAATATAAATCTAAACCTTCAAACGGAATTGACGCTGATATAAATAGACTTATATTGAGAAAGCTTTCGATAAAAATACGCAAAATTAATGCTGACATAAATATAGCTGTCTTCACAAAGCTTTTCGATAAAAAAATACCCGAGAGGTTCTATTTTTAGTACATCAAACAACAACTAACCTGAAAATAACAAATTACCGCAATACTCAAACACATGTTTACGGAGAATAACGAAAATAAACAAACGTTAACAATAAGTCATGGCTAATGTCGGGTTTCACTTAAGGGGCGGTTCCGTCGTGACGTCAAGTAATGGCGCGCGAATTTATTGAGAGACAATTTATCGTGTCGTGCATCGCCACGTGGGTGGCCGTGGATTAATGTTACTATAAGTTCTCATCAGTTTGGCGATTGTTTTTTGAAAGTACTTTTTACTGTTCTTACATTTATTATATACTTTGCATTACTACTTGTTTGTTTTGTTTTTCGTGTGTGTAAGTGGCCAACACTGGTGTCAGATTTTTAGCTGCCTAAAGGCATCTGATATAGTTTAACGACCGCCATCAATGATGACAGCCGGGACTAACGGCTTAACGTGCCTTCCGAAGCACGGAGGAGCTTGGGATAGTTTTTATGCCACTTGTGGTCACCCATCCAAGTGATGACTGCGCCCGGGGTTGCTTAACATGCGCAAGCGCTAATAATGCTCGTGCCTACTAGGCCATCGGGTTCTTTAATTACTTCTGATATCATCCCTTTCAAGTATAAAAGACAAATATTCCTTCAAGGGTCACCGCTGTACAAACATTCTTTTTCTCTGTAAAACTGTTTATTTCTAAACAGTTTGTTAAGTATTTTTTTGCATAAAGACACTAGGAACAAACAATACCTATTTCTGTTTTTGGGCAAATAGATAACCGTCAGTCAATAGTTTAAAGAAAAGACGATACAGATATATCGGTTACATAGAACTAAAAGCCAGTACTTCAGTTTTTTTATGGCTAAGCTAGTTTTCCTAACTAGCCTTTTAGGTTTTTTCGCCGGTATCAGATATTAATAATCAGTTTACTCACGCTTAAAATGAAACTAACACCAAATTTACAAATATAAGTCGAAATAATAGTCAACCGATCGCAGGGAAACGCTAGATGAAGGCTGCTTCCAATCGGTCATTTCTGAAATCTTTGACAGAAGAACATAGACCGTTCAACAGTCGACTTTCTGCGGCTGAAATAATAACGATGTATTGGCTGATTTAATCTTCTTGTAGATTTACAAAGGGTTTTACTTTGAATGAAATTGCAATTTAGTAAATAAAGGTATGTTATTTAGTTTATTTTTCTTTCTACATGTTAATTCCTTTCGAAATACAGGACCTAAAACAAATAGTAAGGGCAAAAACGTGAATCAAAACGAAATGCGGGCGAGAGAATGAATTCAAGACCGTATCGCTGCGGTCTTTTGCTGCAGATAAACCGCGTGCACCCGTGTAATTATATTGTAATGACGTTATCTTGGGTCTTATTTGTTGTATATAATTGAATTATTATATCTGACTTTTGACCCAAAACATTTGTATTTATATGTTAACGGATAACATTAGCAATGACACACGAGTTTGTAAAAAGGTAATAATGTAAATTAAGATTTTTTTAATGATAGGAATGGTTGGCTTGAGCTTGATGCAAACGCCTTAGTCCATTGTACGCAAAAACGGAGGATTTTTCTTGTCACGTAACATAACTACTCATACAAGGTGACGCAAGCACTAATGCGTATATAAGAGAAATGGGATATGGTGAAGAAAATTGACGTGTAGGTGGGATCGAAGAGCGGTGGCTTAGTTGGTTAATGGGTCATAAAAAGACCAAGATGGTTGCTTGAGTTCTGCCCACGTGAATATTTTTCTCATATATATATTATTATTATTATAATAAGAATAAGAATAATCTTCATATCTATTGACACAGAAACATTGGAAAAAATATTAATAAAAGAATAATAAAAATAAAAATGATTATTTTCAGACAGCTATTTAGTCGATTTTTGTCAGTAAACTTATATGTAGGTAGGTGTGTTAGTACTTATATTCTACTAGCGAAATGGTTGATTTGATTAAATGGCCAACAAACGGACAGTTCCCGCTGTAGGTTATTGCTTTCAGAACACCGTGAGAGCTGCCCCCTATTCGGCGCAGCATTGATGCCGCTTTCATCGCTTACTTCTGCTTCGATGCAATCCTTCGTAAGGATTGCATCGAAGCCATCCACACCCGTTTGAGTGAACATAATTGAGGCGCTACAAAAACGTTGCAGCTTTGACAGTGACCTAAAAACCTGCAAGGCGCTGTACGGTTTCTTCATGCAGTTTACCTACAGACTACTCGAGTAAAGCGATGTGCAGCATGGTTTGAAAAGTGTTAGTTTTACTGCAGTCGAACATCGCGCGAATCTGCGATATCGCTATATAGTCAGATATATAAATATTTTTACCAATGAACTATATTAACTTAGTCTGTAATTCAGTGGGAGTCACAAGAATAATTAAATTTGAAACTTGCAACCCTTTGGCTAACATATCGTCACCCAGTGACCCTTTGAGATGCTTGCTGTAATAGGATTGGTTTGAGTTGGCGCAAAGTTTCACCTTAATCGTCCTTAAGATTCTAAACCTTATTTTTGAAATGCAAAAATGACTACTCTTTTACGCTTTTAGTCCGTTATCAGCCGTGTGGTTCCCGGCAGAGTAGAATAGGACCACTCCAAGTCTTCCGGTGATTGTCGTAGAAGGCGACTTAGGAAACACAAGCAGGAAATAAAGCTTATAAACATCAAACAGACCTCTCCAACCCGTCTGGCGTCAGCGTAGAGAGTGTAGACCAATCCTCTGTCTGCTCTGGCTAGTATATAGTTCGGTAGTACAGAGATGGTCCTGCTTTTGCAGCGAAAACTAAAAAAGACCTGATGAAGAACAAATCCGTCACTACTGAACCGATCGTCGTCGAAGACATGGAATACATAACTTTGTGGTTAAAAGTACTGTTTTAGATAAATCAAAAGCTTGTTGGTTATTACAATACGTAACAACGGGTTACTCACGTAAATAATCAGCTACTGGCCGACATGTTTTGACCTCATCCGGAGGTCTTCTTCAGGGCGAGTATAAATCGACTGATTAGGACAGTGCGGATTGGGACGATATCGTGCACGCGTCTCGATTCACATTCGCCCTGCGGTCAAAATATGTCGGCCAGTAGCTGACTATTTACGTGAGAAACCCCGTTGTTACGTATTTTAATAATGTCTATATCTCACGTTAGTTTTATTAAAAAAAAGCTTGTTGTTACTCTTAGAACAATGAACCATTATCGCTACCATTGTTGATTTAAGGTGCCGATTCATGAGAGCCACACTACATGCGACCCGCGCTTTGTATTCCGTCCGCGCGACCCGTAAGTTAGTACTCGAACATGTGCGCGTTTCTCAAACTTACGCGTGCATTTGTTTTTGCGAAACTATTCCATTTCTCCCCCGAAATAGTAAATTGAAAATGGAAAATTTAATCTGTATGATTTTCAAGTAATATATTCTATTTTTGAAAGGAACTTTAAATAAAATAAATAATTCTTTACAGATAATTCACAGAAGTTGAGATAGCCTTACGGTAATTAGCGAACTTGTGTCGTGAGACTCACTGATGCTTTACTTTATAAATGATACTTTATGTTTAAAGATAAACATCCTAGACCCAGGCCAGTCCGAAAAAGATCGTTTTACATCACGATGTGGCCGGGACTAAACCGATACCGCTCGTGTCGCAGGCTGGCGTGTTAATCTCGTCGCCACGGAGGCATAATTTTTGTAGGTAAACTTCATATTTCGATTTAAAAAAACGGTGATTATTTATCTAGATTTTACTAGAACCTTTGCTAATCAGCATAGCAGCAAATCTAGTATATTCAGATGATTTATAACAAAGACCGACACCTTTCGTATAGTAATTTTTACATTCAGTTTACAGTTTACTTGTTATTAAAAATAAGTAAATATTTTAACTGATTCCTATTTTTTTTTAAATATAAACCTCGAAATCATTTCAGAAAATTAAAATGAAAAAATCTTTTATTTATGATTAATCTGTACCTAAAATTAAAAGTTCTAACTTCTTATAAAACATTTATTCGCTGTCTTTAAACAGAAGTAATTAGATTATTTTTATTAGTTCCAACAATCCGCTTAAAAATTAAAAGATAACTAAGTATTTAAATCAAGTAACATTTCTTTTAGCCAGAGACACAAAGGCGCTATCTAGAGACGGTAAATAAAGAAACGAGATCAAATGTAAATGAATCTATTTGAATTAAGATAACTGGCTGTGTCCCATTGATATTTTTTGAACAGATGCATCATGAGCTAAAATTACGTAGAATATAAATATTTGAGTTAAATTAATTTGTGAGATAACGCCACCAGTTCCGTTCAAATCATGATACCAGCCGTTAAAAGTCCAATGCAGGACCAATATGGGGGACCTTGGGGGAGGCCCAAGGATTTTAATCCTGAGAGGCTCTTGTTTTACTCACCACGTTTGGCACACTGGTTGGTGAGCGCAATTTGATTGGTTTATCTCGGTTCCGATGCTGCTGCTCGTCAAAACCGTCCTTTTAAGCGAGGGAATGGTAAGACTTTGTTGGAGTAGGGAAACGGGTTAAAGGTATTTGGGATGCTGCTTGCTCGGATGGATTGGGGATGAGAGAGTCAGCTCGATGTCTAGGTGCGCGTTCCCGATGTCATACCTACAACTAATCAGAAAGGCAGTTGAGAATAATATCCTTGACCCTAAGCAAAGCCTACATTGTTAAAGAAAAGGCTCACCACTTCTGTAAAGTTCAAATATTTAATTGATTCAGGCGTTCCTCTGCGGAAGTCTAAGTTATATGCATTTTGAATTCCTTTGATCGTGAGTTTGAGTGTCTAAACTCCTGCACGAGGGATGATCTGATTTTGGTCAACGAAAGGGGTACTAAGGTATCCCTAGAGCGAGCAAATTTAATGATATAAGTACCATCGATACGCTAAGAAGAAGTCCTCTCCAATATATACTGTAAATCAAACGCATCTATTCTTAGAAATGTCATCGTTCGCGCCCCAGAAAATTACTATTCGTTGTTTTAATCGTAATGGGTAACTGGTGTTCTGCGGTGAGTTGGTTGCGGCAGCAAATGGATTGCTGTTTGCTCACTGCCGATGATGAATTGGCAGATAAATAACCAAGACCCAACGTTTGACTGAAAAACGAACACATCTACACTCTAAAAAGTCATCGCTGACGATCCCGAAAATTGCTATTCGTTGTTTTAATCGTAATGGGTAACTGGTGTTCTGCGGTGAGTTGGTTGCGGCAGCAAATGGATTGCTGTTTGCTCACTGCCGATGATGAATTGTCAGTTTGTTGGTATAAAAGACGGCTTTGGAGAGTCCATCTGGGTGTCAAAATAGTTTTCTTTACCTACTCTTACCTATTTGCTGACTGCCGACGGTAAATTGACAGAGTTGAAAGTACTGATGATAAAAGTAGTAATGTGCCGTGTGGTTCCCGGCAGAATAGAATAAGACCCCTCAAAGCTAAATAATTCTGACTAACATTTAAAGACCTTTCCAATCCGTCTGGCCAGCGTGGAGAGTGTAGGCCAAATCCTCTGACTGCTATGGTTAAAATATGGTTCTGGTAATTAGTACAAAGAGGGTCATGCTCTAGCAGTGGAGACTAAAAATAAGACTTGATGATCAATAATAATTAATAAATGTATAAGGTAAAATTCACACAAATCAAGCTAGTAAGTTGTGAACTTGTGTCATAGGATACTAACTCAACGATGCTATATTTTATGATAGATACTCAAATTGAAACCCACGCGAATCTGAAAAAGATCGTGATCTATGAAGAACATAATGTTGCTCATTACTCAGATAAGTTTAAGGAGGCAGTTTAACTATTCTCACCCATCTTATTTTTATTTTCACTTAGCGCAATTTTCCTATAAGCGTTGTTACAAAACACGGCTACTTTCCGTTTTATCATAGTAGCCACATACAGATACTAAGATTTTATGCAATTAATATAATATTTGTTTCTTTCCATTTGTTTCCTTACAAGCTTTTGACTGTTTCCTTTTTAGGATGTTGTGTTTATTTATTGTCTTCCCTTCATAATGTTTTTTAACCAATGAGGTTAGAACAGAATTGTGAAGGAAAGCCAAATGCGTAATAAAAAACGGTATTAATTCATAACTCTTAGTTTCTCTGTATTTTGGCTCTAAACGTGCCGCCCGTCGTATTTTACGGTGCCACCATAGGGATTCTTAATTTCTCCAAGATCCTATCACAATACACTACGTGATCTAAAGACTTTTTCGTTGCATGACGCTTAGTTTCTCTGTATTTCTGCTCTAGGCTTCTGTGCAGCGCCGGTTGTATTTCAGCTGGCATAATAAGGAAGGAAGTGTAATTTTTCGGAAATTTTATTGCGTCACAACGCTAATTCTAAAATCGTTTTTCACTGCATGATGCTTCGGTTCTCTGTATTTATTCTCTTGGGTTTTGTGCAGCACCCGTCATATTTTATGCTGGCACAAAAAGGAAGGAAGTTTAATTTCTCCAAGATCCTATCACAATATAATCAAAATTTAAGAGCGAAGCTCTTGTTGGTGGAGCTCCCTCCATCTGTCTCTATCCTCTGCCAATTTTTTATTGGTATGAAACACTTCCCATTTACAGAATATCAAAATATACCATATGCAAAAAAACTTTTTTGTTGCACGACGCTTAGTTTCTCTGTATTTCTGCTCTAGGGTTCCGTGCACCGCTCGTCGTATTTCACGCTGGCACAATAAGGAAGGAAGTCTAATTTCTTGGAGATCCGTATCGCGACGCACCGAGCCCGCTCAAATATATCAGCATTAAAAAATTTGAATTTTACACTAAACACTTGCTACTTAACATTTCCGTAATGTAGGTTTGAGGTAATTAATTTAAATTATTTCGAAAAAAATGGGTAATATTGATGTAAGATTAGATTTGTTTTAAACATTATTTACGACTAAGATAACTTTACAAATTTTTAGGGGGATCTTGAGGATTTTTTTATGTCATAAGACGGCAAACAAGCAAGCGGGTCACCTGATGGTAAGTGATCACCGCTGCCCATGAACAATTGCAACACCAGGGATGTGACTAAAGCATTGCCGGCCTTTTACTTTTCCTTCCCAGAAGGGAAGAGGGGATGAGCCTCCACTTTCTGACTCCCGCGATAAAGCTCAAAGGTCAGTTTTCTGTGAGAGTGTGGTACTTCCCCGGATGAGCTGGCGCATCCATGCTAGTGGCAAAAGTGAATTTCATCGGTAACGTGGCTCTACCACAACAAAATTTTGAGTAACTAATCGTTAATGATTTTAAGTAAGTACGTTTCCTCCGTGACTAAGAGTAACAAGTACTTATATGTTGACAAAAAACTAACATTAAGAGTCCCACGTAAAGCCGAAATCCCATACAAATGTAGTTTGGTTTTAGTTTTACAACAGTTAAGCCAATCTCAACCAAATTTCGTACATACGACCGGATGATGTTTATAATCAGATTTCAATTTTAAAAACAATACCTATACAAAATTACAACGAGTAGAAGTTTTGTATCGAAAACTTCTACTCGCTGTAATTTTGTAAAACTAAAACCAAACTACGTTTGTATGGGATTATGGCTTTACGTGGGACTCTTAAAGTACATTACGTACATTATCGTTAACTATGAATGGTTAACGCAAATCTCCGTTTTGTTACGTACTTTGTTCCGCTTGCATCCACCAGGTGTTCTCAAAAGCCGTGACTGTGTTGTGAATAGACTGATGACTGATTATTGATAATAGCTAGAAATTAATAATTACATAAGATTACACTGTCATAACTTCCTAAATGGAAAAGAATGTCAAATCTTGATACTTAACCTCCTGACTGACTGAGGTAACGACCTCCATCGCACAAGGGTCAACAGGCCAGTCTGGCAGGCTAAACAAAGCTTATGAAAAATCACAGAGACCTCCAACCAGTCTGGCCAGCGTGGAGAGTGTAGGCCAAATCTTCAGACTGCACTAGCTGCTAGAGCCATAGCTCTAGTAGTGCAGAGAGGGTTGTGCTCCTGCAGTGGAGACTAAAAAAGACCTGATGATGATGATACAGAAGGCACAGCGGTCAACACGCCAGCCTGCGACACGGATGGTCCCGGGTTCGATCCCCGGTCAGGTCATGATGGAAAATGATCTTTTCTGATTGGCCTGCATCTTGCATGTTTATCTATCGTATTTGTGATAAAATATAATATGAGTTTGTATCCCACAACACAAGTCTCGAACTTTCTTTGGGGCTAGCTCAATCTGTGTGATTTGTTCGTATGTAAAAAAAATTACTTAAGCCCCTAAGCGAAAGTATGGGCTATCAGAGCGGAATCGCGTTACTGACCGAGAAACTCTAATAGTTAACTCAAAGTATCTGTTTTGTTACGAACTTTGTTCAGTTAGCATCTGCCAGTTAGTTTTCAGGACTTTAGTGATGTGCGTAAGAGAAAACATCAGAATCCTCAAATATAATACCTGACTATTTACAAAGAATTCGCGGCATATAAATAATACTGATTTAATTTTTTCCATTTTTAAGAACTTATGCCATGCCATGCCATGTATAATTTTTGTTTATACAAATTTATTTTTTATAACACTTCCGTTTTTACTTTCTAAATAAATTGAAGTCATTTTCACTTAAATTTTTTTCTGGACCTGGATGCTAAATGAGACACAATGAGATAACACCTATAGCACAGAAAAACCGCTACGGAAGACTTCATATTCAACCAAAAATAAAATAAAGAAATAAAATAAATTTATACGGATTGAGCTAGCCCCAAAGTTAGTTCTTAGGTGAGACTTGTGTTATGGGATACTCACTCAACGATTCTATATTTTATAACAAATACATATATAGAAAAAATCCAAGACTCAGGTCAATCTGAAAAAGATCATTTTCCATCTTGACCTGACCGGGGATTGAACCCGGAACCGTCCTTGTCACAGGCCGGCGTAATGAGTTGAAGTCAGTATGAGTCTCATTTTGCAGACTCGGTTCAGAGAATGGGCTATCCCCGCCCTGGCTCGTAAAACTTGCCGGTTCTCCCGATAGTTAATCAAATACCATAGTTTGAGTGAAAGCGTACACTGGCCCAACTGACCGTACTTATAAAGGAAACTTAGGCAGTAGATTTCATTTGAGCATTTATATATATACACTCGTATATCTAAACTTAATATAACAAAGAGGAAAACTTTTATTGTCCCGGTCAGATCAAGATGGAAAATGATCTTTTTCAGATTGACCTGGGTCTTGGATGTTTATCTATATAAGTATCTATTATAAAATATAGTATCGTTGAGTTAGTATCCCATAACACAAGTCTCGAACTTACTTTGGGGCTAGCTCAATCTGTGTGATTTGTCCCTATATATTTAAATTTAAATGTAAATGGATTAACTCAAAAACTACAGATTCAATTTTTAAAAATTATTACGTAAAAATTATCAATGGTTACAGTTTAATGTGTTCCAAAGTTTACACGGATAAAGTCACGGTAAAACATCTAGTTATATTTTAAAAACGCATCTCTAGAAAATCTTCCACGCTGGTCTGGGAGAAAAGAAAAAACGTAGAAAGTACCAGCTGCTGCTCTTCCCGCGCAGATCGTAAAAGCCAATTGAGGGAATGAGCATCAGAAATCACGTCAATAGGCGACGCGGCTAGCAACCCATCACTATTTTGATTCCGTTTCTAACCTATAAGCCCACCAAATTGCTAAACGTGGCCAAAGGTTTTACAGACCAGGGCTCTGTCTACCCCGCAAGGGAAACTTATAAAATTAAAACTTTAGCTGTAGATTAAATTTGAGAATTTATTTATAAGTAAAAAGGAAAGATTTGATTGTGTTTGTTTATTTTTAATGAATAACTCGAAAATAAAAAAGAAATGATTTTAAAAAAATTCTTTATCCATAGAAAGTTACTTCATCAATGGGCAAAATGGCCTTTCTTCCTTAATTTATACAGACAAAGTCGCGAAAACACAACTAATCATACTTAGAGTCCAACGTAAAGCCGCAATCCCATACAAACGTTGTTTCGTTTTAATTTTACAAATGTTAAGACAATCACTATTGATGTTTATAATCAGATTTCAATTTTAAAAACAATACCAATACAAAATTACAGCGAGTTGAAGTTTCGTATCGAAAACTTGTACTCGCGGTAATTTTGTATAGGTATTGTTAGGACTCTTAAAAAGGAGTCGTTTTGTAGATTTGACTCAAGAGAATGGACTCCCCGTCCTGGCTCGTAAAACTTGCCGGTACTCCCGATAGTTAATCAAATACATAGTTTGAGCAAAAGCGTACACTGGCCCAACTGACCGTACTGATAAAGGAAACTTAGGCAGAAGATTTTATTTGAGTATTTATATATTATTATATTTCTATATACAAATACAATTTAGTAAGAAAGAAAGATTTAATTGTGTTTGATTGTAATGGATAAACTCAAAAAACTAAACATTAATCTTTAAACAATCTATATCTGTAGAAAGTTATATCATCAACAGTAAAAACGTAAGATGGGCCAAAATTTGCGCGGTGAAAATCGTGGAAAAACATATAACTATATATAAAAAGAGTATCATTTTGTAGATTCAGTTCAAGAGAATGGGCTATCCCCGTCCTGGCTCGTAAAACTTGCCGGTACTCCCGATAGTTAATCAAATACATAGTTTGAGCGAAAGCGTACACTGGCCTAACTGACCGTACTGATAAAGGAAACCCCTCAAGTGAGAGGAACTACTTAGCTTGAGTTCAGCTCGCAGATGAAGAAGAACGTCACCGCTGGGCCGCGCGAAGATGAGGAGGGAAGCAAAGGGCTGCAGACCGCACTTCGTCACACTACATTATCAGGCGAAAGAAGTCATGGAAAAACTGTTAATTTTATATTAAAAGATTCATTTTATAGACGGAGCTCAAGAAAATGGACTATCCCCACCCTGGCTTGTAAAAATTTCCCGCTAGTTAATCAAATACATAGTTTGAGTGAATGCGTACACTGGCCCAACTGACCGTACTTATAAAGGAAACTTAGGCAGTAGATTTCATTTGAGAGTCTATTAATACGATGAATTGGTTTTATTTAGACCCCAACTACCAACCAATCTTCTACGCTGGTCTTGGAGAGAAGAAAAAACGTATAATGAGCCAACTGCTTCTTTTCCCGCGCATATTGTAAAAGCCGATTGAGGGAATCACGCATTATTTTGATTCCGTTCTCCACCTACAACATAACCAACATGATAAGCGAGGCCTTGAGGTTTTATAGACCTGGGCTCTGACTTCCCTGCAAAGAAAAAATACGTGAAAGTTTATGTTTGTGTGTATGTTAGATCCCATATTTATTTATTTAGAGCATGGTAGATCCCTATGGGCAAAACCATTTTTTAAAGTACGAATCTTAGAATACACTTTAGCAAACTTTTCAAAAGAATTTGTAGTTTAAAAAATGTATATTCGTACTGATCCATTAGATATTTGTAAGTTTGTCATTAAGTTACGGCACGAACCGAAAATTACCAAGAGATCCTATTCCAGGGCAAAAACCCACACGAAAAAAGATTAGTATAGCTTTGCTCTATTTCAAATATAAAGTTGTTCGTCAATACCGCAACTCAGGCCAAACATCAAAGATCGGCAAATAAAAATCAGTGGCGAGACTGTCTCTAGAGAAAACTCACGCATTCAACCTTCCAAAGCATCAAACGAGACTTCCTTACTTAGGGATGTGGTAGAAGTGTTTCACTCACTTAGTTAATAACACTACTCACATAATTTTCTCTTTTTTTTTTTTTTCTTATATATAATCTTTTTGTGTTATTTATTTAACTTTTTTTTTATGTATATGTACCTACCTAACTTGTAAATTTATTTAAGTAGATAACCTTTCAGCGCTCTCTAGTATTTAAACGTCTTGATGTAATGAAGCTATTAGGCACACATCCTTTGGATTATAATTTAGATCAATACTTATTAAGCTTAAATATTGATAATTCATTTGATTGTAATCTGTTTTGTGTGTTAAAGTAAATAAATAAAAAAAAAATATCTCCCTCAATAAATTATAACGGTGTTCAGGACGTGTGCTGTTTGTAAAACTTTACTTACATCAGAACTAGCTGTTACCCGCGGCTTCACCCACGTAAAATATAGCCTATGCCCTTCTCAGTACCGTAACCTATGCAAAATTTCATGGTGATCGGTTCAGTAGATACAGTGTGAAAGCGTAACAAACAAACGAACTCACTTTCGCATTTATTATATTAGTTAGGATTAGGATTTGTCCATTTCCATCCTAGGAATTTAATTTAGATATAAAAACTAGAACCGTCGATTATGCGGAGTCCAAAATAAAATTTCATAAAACATTAATTAAAATAACATAGTTATACTTATTGCGGCTTAAAAAAGATGCTTCTCATAAGCACATATACCAACCTATCAAAAGACCAAGTGATCCTATTCCAAGGCAAAAACAACACAAAAAGGTAAATAAATTTGTTCGCCAAAATGACCTCACTATTACCGCAACTCAGGCCAAACATCAAAGCTCGGCAAATAAAAATCAGTGGCGAGACTGCCTCTAGAGAAAACTCACGCATTCAACCTTCCAAAGCATCAAACGAGACTTCTTTACTCAGGGATGTGGCAGAAGTGTTTCACTCCCAAATAAATTATTACGGTGTTCAGGACGTGTGCTGTATGTATAACTTATCAACTTTTGACAATTTCTATATTACCTAGGAGATAAATTTAGAAATAATTATTAGGACCGATTATCGCACAAATTCCAAAAACAAAATTCCGAAAAATTCATTAAATATAAATTTTCTTTTGTGAGTATAATTTTTACATTCAAATCCACTATAACTAACGGATATTTAAATAAAAACAAATAAAATATACTTAAATATATAAATAAAAGTAATTCAATTAAATATAATTAAATAATTATAAGAATAACCAAGGTCACTAAAATAGCCCAGCGGATTAGCTCTTTGAAGTGGCGTTGGGCGGGGCACATAGCGCGAAGAACCGATGGCCGATGGGGCAGAAAGGTTCTTAAATGGCGACCACGTACCGACAAGCGCAGCGTTGGCCACCCACCGACCAGGTAGTCGGACGACCAGATAAAGGTCGCAGGAAAGCGCTGGATGCAAGCCGCTTTCAACCGGTCGTATTGGGAAATCCTTAGGGGAGGCCTGTGTCCAGCAGTGGACTTCTTGTGGCTGAGATGATGATGATGGTGATGATGAAGAATAAGCTGTTGTCCGCAGCTTCGCCCGCGTGTTCTATAGCCTATATCCTTCTCCGTAGCATTATAAACGTTTATAATATTAATTGGGTTTAATATTATGTGTAATATTGTTTTAATTTACTACTTATACATGAAGTCTACCAATTACTCATAAATGGTGCGTACTAAGGTTTCTGATTAAAAGCCATTCGAACTAAAATGGTGCATCGATTACCTGTGAGCGAATTCAATCGTGATTATCCGGTTCCAACCGGATCGCTAAGTGGGTGTCATGTGACGTTTATGTTGGCAGTTAAACAAGCCTATTTACACCTCGCCGATTTAATGGTGGTGCTAAAGAACGCCCTAGTACAGGACATACGATAGAGAACATTGCGACTTTTAAAATTTATATTCATGGTGAATTTTTTATCACTTTGGACCCTTGACGGGTCATTCATCACGTTGATATGAACAACTTTTTCTATGAGACCAATGCTGAAATCTAAATAAAAATTACATTTCCATACACCCACTGGCCAGGTGGTCAGATGACCTGACCAAAGTCGCAAAGAAACGCTTGCACGCCGCTTCCAAACGGTCATTTAGAAAATCCAGCATCCGGGAGAGCCCCATGTCCAGCAGTGGACTTTTTGCGGCTGAAATGATGATGATGATTACTGAGGAATGACGTTGTTGTTTATGATGTAAACTCCATATCATAAACAACAACGTTTGATACTTTTTATAATTTGTTAGATTTGATTGTCATACAATAATAAATATTAATTTACTTTTCCGGTTCCACACTACAAGCAGCCCACGCGCAGCTTATTCTCTTGAAGAGGTTACTCGACCCATCAAAATGAACCACTTTTATTATGGGGCATATGCTAAGAACTCGAAAAATATCGACATTTTACATAAGTGTTGAGTTAACCGGAAGTTAAGAATGCCTTAAGGCAGGTTGAAAAATCTGACACCAGTGTTGGCCACTTACACATACGAAAAACAAACAAACAAACCGGAAGTATGTTGAGGACACAATTACACGCTTTATACATGTATGTAAAATAATAATTACAGAGTTCATTGATCGTCACATCGAAGCAGACAAATTCCATACGTAAAATTTTTGATTGCCGATACAATAACTGCGTCAGAAATAAAGTGGACACCAATGGCTTTTACATCTTAAAACTGAGTAATATAACCCTGCAATTTGTAAAAGTTACTGTCTTATAATTATCGACACGTCGCGACATAACGACACAGTATTTTGTCGACCGACGCATCGACAGGACCAGTTCGTGGAGCCAAGCAATTTGCCACCGATGCCTGTGATTACGACAAATTGGAGGCTGGTTTAAGAGATATTTATAAAGCCTGCAGACAACACTGTTAAGTGACCGTAATTTCTTATAACAAGATGTTATTAAAACTGCATGACTGTAGCAGTTATGGATGGTGAATAATCGTGTTCATCATCATCAAAGTAAAGACCTGGGGTCTTGTCGGTGGGGCTTTTCTATTCCTCTCTTCCACTAGTTGTTACATTTCTTTTTGTAGTGAGTATGTAGTAGGTTATTTTTTTTTCTTTTATTTGTTTCGTAAAATTGTGTCTCGGCCTTACCGGTCCTTTTTTTTCTCTTTGATGTTCTTGGCCAAGTCACGCGTGTCGTAATAGGTGTCCCATCATCTTTTTTATTCTTAATACTTCAACAATATTCAAAATGTACTTTGTTTCTCTTTACCTTTTCAAGACCTTTTCATTTGTTTATCTTTCCCATTCTACGCCAACACTTCATTTTAAATAATTGTCTTTTAAATTTAAATTTAGTAATTCTTTGGGAATATATGCCGTGTGGTTCGAGCAGAGCAGAATAGGACCACTCAAAGTCTTTCCGTGGATTTCATATAAGTTGACTTAAGGAGCACTGACAAACTTAATAAGCTCTTAAACATCAAAGAGACCTCTCCAACCCATCTGGCCAGCGTGGAGCGTGTATGCCAAATCTTCTAACGGCTCTGGCTAATATATGGCTGATAGTTAGTACAAAAAGGGTCGTGCTCCTGCAGTGGAGACTAAAAAAGACCTGATGATGAATATTGTACTTTGTAAACTGATCCTTACATTCGATGAATTCAAGAAACATAATAAAGGTGTAATGATGACTGGAGAAGACATGATTAATAGTACGATCGACGCAGGCGCCTTGTTAATAATTGTTAGCCATTTTTGGCGAGCAATGGACGACGTATATGCATTTATTGGACACGTTAAATGGACATGTATAAATTTGAAAATTTTATCGCATTTTTTGATAAATGAGGCGGAATAATCGATGGGAACTTTTGAAGGAAGGAATATCTTATAATATTTTAAACTGTGCGGTGGGTTACACGCCAGTCTGCGAGGGGATCCGGGTTTTATTTCCAGACCAGCCTAATACTTGTACCCAAGGACCTTACATATCAGTAGAAGGACTGAGAACCCATAAGATAAGATAAGATAAAAATTCTTTATTGCACCAACAATTCAAGAAAAATAATAATAATATGAAAAAAATTAGAGTAGGTACAAAGGCGGGCTTATCACTAAAGCGATTTCTTCCAGCCAACCTTTGGGTAGAAATAAACTTAAAAATGTTAGGGGGATTGGCGCAGTATATTTAAGCTGTAAATATTATATCATCATCATCATCATCGGGTCTTTTTAGTCTCCACTGCAGGAGCACGACCCATAGCATATTATATAAAGCACATAAATAAATATATAATCTATAACAAATAAAATAATAAGAACATGAATAACCATACCATGTCGGAAAACAATATATAAAAGAAAAAGAAAACAGAATAGGATATGTACGTACGACTAAATAAATAAATATCACTTTGAAGAAAGGTAGTGTGCAGTTACCAAACCTTTGAACGACTTAATTGATTGAGCCTTTCGAATGTCAAGTGGCAAAGCATTCCAAAGTCTCACCGCCTGAACAGAAAACGATTTAGAATAGTATCTTGTCGAATGAGCAGGTATTGTGAGTCTGAGGGAAAGGGCACTACGAACATTAGGATCCTGAACCTCATGAAGGAAATTGAAACGAGATTTAAGGTAATGAGGAGTAGAAGGATTAAATAGGATAGAATATAAAAGAGAAAGGATGTGCAAGTTACGACGTAGTCTAATAGGGAGCCACTTGAGTTGTACACGAAAAGTAGTGATGTGATCATATTTGCGAAGTCCAAATATAAATCTTATACAGAAATTTTGAAGGCGCTCAAGCTTATTTAATTGCTCTTCAGTGAGGTCAAGATAACAGGAATCAGCGTAGTCAAGGATAGGAAGTAGTAGGGATTGTACCAGCGCAATTTTAGTCTTGATGGGTAAAAAGTTACGTAACCTTTTGAGTGAGCCAGCCGAGGCAAACATTTTTCTACTGACCTCTGTAATTTGAGGCGTCCATGACAAGTTCTTATCAATCAGGACACCTAAGTTTTTAACATGATTGCTGAACTCAATATCTACACCGTTAAATACAATTGATGGAAGCGATTGCTAATCTACACGTGAAATATAATACTGATTCCCTATTACTATGGCCTGTGTCTTAGAAGGGTTAACAACAATCCCATGAGACCTACTCCAGTCAGATATTCGAGACAGGTCACCATTTATGGAGGTAACGCCAGAAGAAAGATTTTCCAAATTGACATGACTGTAAATCTGAAGGTCATCTGCATACAGGTGGTAAGAGGAGCGAAGTTGATCAGTAATAGAATTAATAAACAATGCGAATAACAAAGGAGAAAGCACGCCGCCTTGAGGTACCCCAGACAAAGTGTGACACCAACTCGAGGTTTTACTCTCGATGCGAACACACTGGCGCCGGTCATAGAGGTACGAGTGAAACCAGTCAATCACTGGTGGAGATATGTTCAGAGAGCGCATAGTGCCAAGAAGTACGTCAAAATCAACAGTATTAAAAGCGTTTGAGAAATCAAGCAATGTTAAAACTGTCAGCTGGGAATTATCCATACTAGCACGAATGTCATCAGTAATTTTAACCAAAGCTGTTGTGGTACTGTGCCCTGTTCTAAATCCCGACTGGTAAGGGTTAAGAATGGAATTTGTGCGGAGAAAAGGTTCAATTTGTGCTTGGACAAGTCGTTCGAGGATTTTAGAGAGAAAAGGAAGGATAGAAATGGGGCGAAAGTCAGAAAAGGACGAAGGCTTGGCAATTTTGGGTAAAGGGGTTATATAAGAGTTTTTCCACGCCGAGGGGAAAGTGCCAGAGGATAAGGACTTATTAAGGATAAGGGTTATGATGGGAAGAATGATGTCGAGAATAGGAAGCAACATTTTTCGGCTGATGTCATCCGTACCTACCGCATTAGATGTAACCGACAATATGCACTTCTGAACATCACACTCAGTAACTGGACAGAAACAAAAAGAAGGGTAGTCAGGAGTGGGAATTGAAGACAGGTGGTGTAATATGTTAGTTTTATCAGTGCCACCGAAAGCAGTATATGTTGAAAAGTGCTTGTTGAGAAGATCGATATCAAGATCATTAGAAATATCATGATGATTTTTACCCACACCCATTGACTTTAGAAATTTCCAGACTTTCGCCGGATCACCGTTTTCCACAGATTCATGAATATGACGACGTTGAGCATCCCTACACAACCTGTTGCAGGCATTTCGGGCTAAGATGTATTTGTCACGAAATCTGTCTGGATTCACTTTAAACTTTGCCTTTATATGGTGTTTTTTGGCGATAACAGCTTTTACATCGTCGGTTAACCAAGGTGCAGGGAGGTGTTTTATTTTCACTGGACGCAAAGGGGCATGTTTGTTATAAAGATCAGTTATAAATCCGTTAAACAGTGTTACCTGATCATCCACAGAGTTCAGATTAGCAATCGCATTCCAATCACAACATTGAGCATCACAACGCAAGTCTTCAACGTTAATAGCTCTGAAATTACGCTGCAAGAGGACTTTAGTTTTTGGTTTAGGTGGACGAACTTTATAGGAGAGATAGAGGAGATGGTGATAAGAGAACAAATCAGCACAATACTACCCATGTTTAGCGACATGATCAGAAGAAGAGACTAAAATGAGGTCTAAAAGAGATGGCACGCAACCAGGGGAGAAATGAGTAGCTTGAAGAGGAAGTAAAGAAAGATTGCAACCGTTTGAAATTGATTTAAGCTTGTTAGCACGATAGTCATTCTTAAGTAAGCATGTATTAAAGTCACCCATAATGATAGTATGACTATAAGCAGGTAAGAGATCTTCTAACAGTCTTTCAAAAGAGGAGAAATAGTTAATTGAAGAGGAGGAACTGTAAAAGACTCCCAAAAGTATTTGCGTATGCATTAGAGTGACTTCGATGAAGAGATACTCGGCTTCTAGACAATAATCTGAAACTTGAGAGATGTTAAGAACCTTATAAGGTATATGAGCACGAAGATATATAGCAACACCGCCACCACTCTTACCAACGCGGTCGTTGCGAATGAGTTGGAAGCCTGGAAGAGAGTAAGAAGTTGATGGAAGGCAGGCCTGTAACCAGGACTCTGAAATCAAAATGGCATCAATTGACTTATTGTCAAAGGTAGTAAGTAACTCAGGGAAGTGACCTGGAATGCTTTGAGCGTTCAGATGCACGACATTAAAATTTTTATTTACATCGGAAAAGGTATTATCCAAAGATTCATTAAGTGGCATTGGGATTGAGTGAAAACTGTCATCAGCCTCATCGCTAGATGTAGATGTTATGGAATGGAAACTATCATAATGTACGGAATTCATGATTTAAATAAATAGAAATGATTATATGTGAATAAAAATACTTATAAAATAACCTAAACAAATAAAAACTAAATAAGCATACAATATATATATATATATAGTTTACCAACTACTGCATAATACGTCTACCCGCCAGCATAAGGTGGAAAGAAACATAATCTATTTATAAATGAAACAAAATAGAAAGAAAGAACTAAAACAAAATTATACAAAACTATAAACAAAACTTAATGGGTACCATTGCAACAGATAACTAGGTATAAAATAAAAAAGTAAGTTGGAGCACTCACCTCCATAGAATGCATAAATGTAAATATCATAACAAGAAAAGGAAAAAGAAACAAAATGACATCTCTTAATCACAAACGTCAAAGTCAGCAAACAATTGACATCTGTCAACTGTCAACAAAAACAAAAGTGATAATTAACAGGTAAACGAAGATTTTTACACAAGCACAAATAAAATTAAATTATGTAAACAAAGGTGGGTACTTGGTACATCAAATAAATGTTTTACGTGAGGTGTTAACAAGAACTAACAACAAAGTGAACTAATTAATCTCTGAAGACAAAAGCCTATTTCTTGTTTCGCTTGGGTCGTGAAGTTGCTGGTGCAGCCTCAGTCGCCTGTGCCTCACCAGGCAACGGGGCCGTAGTCGCGTCGGCCTGCAATGAGGAACTCCTCAGCCGCTCCACATCCGCCACAGAATAAACGCGATGTCTCAAGTCGTCACGTCCAATCACGATGACACAGCCATCACGTGTCCAACACTTGGTGATGCCGAAATGTTGACGGGCGACCAGAAAAGCATCATGCCTCATCTTTGTCAAAAACTCAGATAGAGTGATCCCTGTGCCTTTTAGGGATGTTTTGGCCATCCAGCAGCGATCTTTCATGGGCATGCGAAGGAATTCCACAAGAATAGGCCTAGGTCGACCCTGAGTGCTGTGACCCAAACGATGACATCTTCTTATATCAGCTATAGTAAAACAACTAACCTTCAGCAATTCAACAACAGTCTTCACAACAACTGCAGCTGTGTCCTCCTTAGAGTTCTCCGTAATGCCATGCATCAGTAGCATGTATTGACGACCGGCCATCTCCAAGTGATCCTGATGCCTCACCATCAACTCCAGCTGATGATGATAGTTAGACATAGATGTGGAAATAAAAGACTTAAACGCAGTGAATTCCAATGCCAGTGAAGTGACTGTTGGTGAGGGGTTAGCTTTCTGCAATTCTGTTTGAAATTCCGCCATCTTGCTATTGAAGTGCTCCATCATTAAAGACATTGAATTTTGCAGTGCTTCTATAGTTTTGTAATAAAAGGAGATTTGCTAGCAGGTAGAGTGCGTTATTTATTTACGTTATACATACAACAAGTTCTAAATTACTTGCAATATATATTTAATATAATTAAAAGAATAGGAGAGATTTGATTTTACGTCTTATTTATTTCACTGCTACCCACCAAAAAAGTTATTACTATTACATATTACTTTTTGCAAAGAAAGAGACGGAAATACTACAGGTTTTTGTCCTTTTCGCACAAATGCAATTGTATAAAAACTATGGTTATAGTTACGAGAGTAACAGTATCTTCAGTAACTTCGTAGTTTGTAGCAGTACCTTTGAATCAATTAAGAAAATATCGACAAAGCTTTTTTTTTATTTTTATTGCTTGCTGTATCTAACATGGTCTAAAAATACAGAACGACAGATGGACGGAGATGGAGCGGAGGCTGGAACCCTTATACTAGGGTTCCGTTGGCTTACCCAAACGATGCCAACAGAACAACAAAAAGTAAAAACCAAACACATGGACAAACTGAGTATTTCTTCACGGCTTCAAGGTTTGACCCACACACTTTATTCATTACAACGATCTAGACTTGTCCTCAACTTATTTTTAATAACCAGTCCTACACATCATTTGTTAATTGTCTCTCAGATATTATTTCCAACCAGGCGAAAATAAAATAATATAAAAACTCATTTACAGCCGGCTCCACCACACCATTATCCAATCCAGCGGTTCAATTAGCAAATTATAAATTGTAAAATACAGCGTAATGTGCCATCGGCCGCCATCTGGTACATTTCTTGATTAACTCCGGTCTGTCCGTGCACAAAATAACGAAAGTATGGAAAAGACAGACCATCTTGAGTTTAAGCTTTAGCGGTGAAAATTTCACAATTTATTTCGCTAACTTCATTAGGATACTAATGGCACTGCCCCATTCCAGCGACGCAGGAGTAAATTTTGCTGAATATTGCAATGATTGGGTTCACAAACCAAACCAAACTAAACCCATCATTCTGGTATTCAGCAAAATTTATTTGCAAGAAAACAATGCCACTTATGTGCAGAGTATAGGGCAGTCACAACAGTATTTTGAAAACTCTGCCAGATAGGTACACATGGTCGCTGTGGCGTTTATTTATTTTAAATTAATTTTCCATAATGACCTGGCCGGGGATTGAACCAGACTCCGCTATAAAGACAGCATTCGTGCAGTAATATGATATGGCAATTTTTACAACTAGCCTCCTGCCTGCTGCCAACTCTCCTCATTTCTCCAGAACCGCTGGAAAACATCTGTAAAAATGAAGAATAAATATTTTCGTACGCCGGGAATCAAACCCTCTTCGCCACGGTTTTTTTTATATACAACTAAGTAGGCCAAGAGGCATATGGCCCACCTGATGAAAAGCTGTTATCGTAGTATATGAACACCTGCAACACCAGGAGTGCTACTAGTGGGCCCTTTTTGAAGAATCTTGTCGTGTCTCGGAAAAACCATAGCACAGAGAGTTCGTTTCTATACGAATGTCGTCAGTGTAAATAATTATTACTGGTGTAAAATAAACTTTCTGATTTCATTATTCTTCTGTCTTTTTATAATTTGTGCACCGGGTTCCCAATTATTTAGCGTTCAGGTTTCCGAATCTAGATAGGATTGGGTAATTTTAATTTGCGATCTGGTACTCTGCTTTTTGTTAATGTGTAAATTATTTCCCACTTGGTTTTGCTTATGTATGTAAAGTGCCTTAGAAATACTGAAGTACTTTAATAGTGTAACAGCTGTATCAGAACCTTTTACCCTACGCAATATTTAAAGAGCAAAGTATTATTAATATGTATTTAAACATTAAGTACGAATATCGACTTAGTTAATAGTACTGGAACAATTTTTGTCTGTGGGCTTACTCGAGTTATATGTGTGTGTAATATTGACGTACACATAATACACATTGTTTTTCTTTTCGGAAACATACATTACAATGGAGTCCAAAGTTTATGTTTTAATTTTCAATACCCATTCTTTTATCAAACTACAGAACAAGGGATTCGTCAAAGTTAAAGCCAAACTGCCTTATTATAAAACGAGTCCTGACTTTAATACCTTGTTACTGGTAGCTTTATGCGAGCGGAATGATATTTATGCCTAAAACTACTACAAACGAAACTTTACATCCATGCACACGTTCGTCAACGCAGAATAAGACGGTGCGTGCCTAAAATCCAACTAAAAACAGTAGCAGCTAACCCTGTTTTAAGAAACCTTAAGAATCCTTATAGCGGGGGAGAGGGTGTGGGGACGCTATATTGCAAGACATGCTGCGACTTTTCGTTCTGTGCGTTATCGCTATAAGTGGCCATTTTTACAAAAAATTAAAGCAAAACTGCGTAATCTGACTTTAGATTGTAACACTATTCTTGTGACTATTTTTGTGACTACTTTGATTAGCATGCAGATGTTTTGGTGTTGTTAACTGTAAATCTGTGTGTAATAAAAATAAATAAATAAACAATAGTTCTTAATATAGTTTGAAAGGTTATCTAGGGCTTCGGAGAACAAAACTTAACATGATCCCTCCGTTTTATTTTAAATAATAAATTAGCTCTGGACCCCTTAAAATTTTTGTATTCCATCTGTCACAACTCGGACTCTCTCTCATTCAAACTAAATAAAAGTTTTTATAATAATCAAAACAACACCTTTATTTTTCTTTGAAGGTTCAATTATAAATGTTTCTGCATTTTACGATTCCACTTTCCATTTGATGTTTCAATATCAGATTTATCGAAAACTGCATATATCTTGTATATTCCGCAGCAATTTACGGAAGAAAATAATAAATAATATAATAAATTTGAATGCTCACGGGTATCAACTAAGCTTAAAAAATAAATATAAAACAAAAACCAATAAATACAAAATGTTTCATAGCGCGAACGAAATATCTTTGAAATCGTTTCGGGAACCATTTCATATAGCTAATATGACCCGTGAGCATTCAAATTTACGGGCTTTATCACCCCTTAGAAATCAAAAACGAACAATTTTTACCGTGTATTAAATGTGGCGGGTGGACTGTATGTAAAAATGTAGACGAGAATTATTTATTTTATTATAACCTTAGATAAGATTGAAAAGGTTTATTGTTGGCATCAAATTAGTCAGCTAGCAACCCATCACTATTTAGATTCCGTTCCCCACCTACAAACCCACCAACATGCTAAACGTGGCCTTTAGGTCTTATAGACCTGGGCTCTGTCTACCCCGCAAGGGAAAAAGACGTGATAGTATACGAATTGGTAGTCGCTTCGCCTCTGACTGGTTCCCTAAGATATTTACTTATCTGTGGGTAAGATTAACACAGAGGTAATTTATATGTCGCAGTCATCTGGTTGAATCTGCTATTTGATTGAATGACTAGCGCGTTCATTGAATGACCACGTTTAATTGAATGACTAGGCCGAACGTTGAACAAATAAGCGTCGCTCAACGTCCAACTAGTTAGCGGATTGTAACATAGCCCTTTGAAAAGAGCGGACATAGAATCAGTCAGGTGATTAAAATTTAGTTCATTTTTTTCCACTGCGGCGCTAGTAGTCACCAAAACAAATATGGCGTCAACAGCTCGAACAGATGGCACGATGTTGACATTTTTTTTCGATTAAATTTACTTAAAAGTGCGTTATTTGTAATAAAATAGTATGACATTATGGATTTACCTATTATATCGCCGCCGCCGGTTACTTTAAAAACTAAGAAAAATGAAATCATGCTACCACCAAATATTACAAAGTCGGCTAAGATTCAACGACTTCGCTAAATGACATTCATTCAGTCAAGACGTTGAACGTTACATTCAACGACTTGACGAGCTGTCCTTCAGTCATTCAATTAAACGTCGCCATTCAATGAACGCGCTAGTCATTCAATCAAATAGCAAATTCAACCAGATGACTGCGACATATATAATAACACTTCACTTTTTGCTCGGAGTTAAGAATATGAAAGTTCTACGATTCCCCGTTCCGTTTGATGCTACAATATCGGATTTTGAAAAATATGCATATATTTTGTAAATCCCAGCAATATATGGAAGATTAGTTTTATGAAATGCTCCTTGGAGCAATGTCAAAGAGTTCTCATTTGTTTTGTGACACATTTTATCGTGTAAATGCTTCGAGCAACACGGCCTCCGTACCGGACGGAGGGAGTGGGCAAAGCGACAATTTACTATGACAATTTTTCTGGCGTTTTTTGCGGGGGGAAATGTGCACACAAGTTTAGTTCTGCACACCTACATACAAAACTTAAACTGTCACTTGATAGTAATTATGACATTGTCACAAAAATGACATAAAAAAGAAAAAATACACACAACTAACACATAGACATGCATATGCCTAATTTTAGCTTGTACCTTGACAGAGGGGAATGCAGCGTATGGCTACTCCCTTCCGTGTTGCTCGAAGTGTAAATGTATATGTATCGGAAAATATTTTAGTTCATTTATTACATTCCTCATATGACTTGAAACATATGTAGTTCACGATCGTGAACATAAACATGTTCCAAAAATGTTGAGCATATTATGTACATTGAAATTTGAGTACATTTTTTAAGACGTTTCGAAGTCGAAACTTTGATGAAGTATTTTTGCCATATCATCATCATCTCAGCTACAAGAAGTCCACTGCTGGACATACGCCTCTCCAAAGGATTTCCAATACGACCGGTTGGAAGCGGCTTGCATCCAGTGCCATTTTTGCTTTATATTATTTCTTAATTAGAAGAATATCGTAACAATTTGCAACTAATATAGCGTTACCAGAATTTGATGGTTACCTAAAATTGTTTTAAAATCGTAATTAACATTACCAGGGTTTCTAATTAGCATCGATAATTGTAAAGTAATCACAATGAAATACAATACAATGATGATTACCACATTATATTGTACAACAGATACAATTTTATTGCTATGGGCGTTGTAACGACCAAAACATTTTTGATAATTATGTTTGCAGAGTAATTTAATTGTTATTAGCCTTGTCCCGATATTCTATCTGCCTTTTGTGACTTGTTAACTTTTGGATTTAAAATATCTCATAACGGGTATAAATATTCTATCTTTCACGTCTTTATCCCTTGCGGGGTAAACGGAGCTCAAGGTCATAAAACCCAAAGGCCACGTTAAAAGGCGTCAAGATGATAAGCGGAATCAATAAAGTGATGGGTTGCTTGCTGCGTCGCCTATAACGTGATTCCTTCGATATTGGTCATGCACGCCCGCCGGGCAACCCAGACCATTTTCAACGGAGCTTACTCGCGCATCCTCGAACATGCCGGCTGCATGCTCAAACAGGTAGAAAGTAGCTCGACCATGCGTGAGCATTTTGCAGTTCGGTCTGCGCTGACCCTAAATGATGAGGCAGCAAACTGAGAGATGCCAAACTCGTTTTAAAGTTTCATTCCAAGCCGGCTATCCGCGTGCTTATTTACCATCCGCGCGGGCGGTAAGCGTGACTATAAAACCAGCCTAATATAGTACTGCGCATCGACTCGCGCGTTGTGCAGAGGCGCAATAAAGTTTGGCCCGAGCTGTAACAATCAGACACCTATCATTATTGATGGGCCTGAAAAGAAAGTCATTAATGGATAGTACCGGTGGATCTCTGATAGTCCCCATGGAACTATCAGTCTTTACAACACTTACTTTGTTGATAATAGATTGAGCGTGGTTATTCTTTATTATGATTAGATATCTCAACTGTTTACTGATAATTAGAATCTTATACAGAGTGTAACATGACTGTCGACATACCCAATACAGAGTGTAACATGACTGTCGACATAAAGGGGTGAGCCAGCTCTTTAATATGAACAACTTTTGCTACGTGATCAATTCTGGGAACTCAAAAAAAAATCGTCGATTTCATACAAAAAAATTTTGCCGCCCGGGTGAAATGTATGGGAAAGCAAAAATTTTTTTCGAGTTCCCAGCGTTGACCCCATAGGAAAAGTTGTTCATAATGACGGTGTCACTCACCCCTTTAAGGATATGTCGAGGGTCATGTTACACCTTGTATACAAAACGATTCAAATTTAAAAATGATAATTATTTACAAATCAAATATTAATTATTGTAATAAGTGTTCTTAAAATCTATATAAACCTTTGAATCTTAATCCCATGTGCGTAAGATGAAGGACCGACCTACGATGACATGATAGGTCGAAAAGAGGATATAAAGTGATGATATTCTTAAATCTGAAAATATGAGATGAAAAAGGATTTGCCACAGGAAGAATCATCAATCATCATCATCATCACGTATATTTTAAGTCTCCACTGCAGGAGCGCGACCCTCTCTGTACTGCCAGAGCCATACATGGTCAGAGCAGTCACAGGAAGACAACCTACTACACTATTAAGTAGTGGGTGGCGCTCGTGTCTCATATTACAGTGCCATAAAACGTATTGAATCGAATCCTACCTGAGGCACATTTGTTTAATAATATACTAATTATTGTTATTAAAACCATTTAATGACAATAAATATAATTAAAATAAATATATACGGACAAATCACACAGATTGAGCTAGCCCCAAAGTAAGTTCGAGACTTGTGTTATGGGATACTAACTCAACGATACTATATTTTGTAATAAATACTTATAATAAACATCCAAGACCCAGGTCAATCTGAAAAAGATTATTTTCCATCTTGACCTGACCGGGAATCGAACCCAGGACCATCCGTGTCGCAGTCAGGCGTGTTGATCGTATTTAATTTGCACCATATATAATATTCGTATAAAACTCATACCTGAAAATCAGATAAGGTAGGTACCTGTAATTATTGATAGGCCTGAGAAGGAAGACACAAGGAGTTGTATCGGCGGATGTCGGATGGTCCCTCTGGAACTATCAGTCTCTGCAACACTAACTTTGTCGGTAATAGATTGTGTGTGGGTATTC
Organism: Rhodophaea formosa; assembly: GCA_963082605.1. NCBI lineage: Eukaryota > Metazoa > Arthropoda > Insecta > Lepidoptera > Pyralidae > Rhodophaea > Rhodophaea formosa. The sequence continues at coordinate 1,171,547 of OY720221.1, forward strand.
CTTAACTTGATTACAAGTAGCATGTGTTTTAGTAATGTTACTTACGTTTATACTATGACATGTTATATAAGAAGCAAACAAGACACATTAATCGCTAATTTTAAGTTATTAATACAAATATTTCGCCGCCGAGCGGTTCCTGGCAGAATATAATAAGACCACTCCAAGTTTTTTTCGTGGATGAAGGCTACTTATGAAAAGCAAGCTAAAAACATCAAAGAGACCTCTCCAACCCGTCTGGCAAGTGTGAAGAGCCAAATCCTATGATTGCTCTGGCTAATATATGGCTCTGGTAATTAGAGAGGGTCGTGCTCGCAAAGTGGAGACTAAAAAAGACCTGATGGTAATTCCCAGGGTTGGTTTCTCAGATTGATTGACACTCCTTGAAGGAGTGTCTTATGTCGAAGGTAATTTTTTATTGTACCGGATAATGTACTGAACTAGCCCTTAATAAGTAAGGAATATTTTACAAAGTAACGATGTATACATATAACTACGTAAAAAAGCACGAGACAAACTTGTTTCTTTTATTTTTATAGTAGCTTCTAATCGAGTTACACGAATCAAGATAATAACCCCTCAAATAAAAAAAGAAAATTAAAACAGACAATACATGTCCAAAGAATTAAAGTCCAAACAAAGTAACTTAAGTTAATTAACGTTTACCCTTTACAAACTTGATAATGATATAATTAAGATTTAAGTTATAACCAGATAAAACCGGTTTTATCTACGGAACCAACCGTCCAATCAGAGAAGTTTGCGGTGCCCACTCAAAGGAAGCCGGCAATCAAAAGAAAATTAGCGTGAACCACCTTCTTGCAATTTTAAATGGAAAAAGTTCGACTACGGAACCAATTTGCCACTCTAGGGACACACTCGGGTTAATTAAAAGTGAGTCGGACTAGGGACCCCTGAGCGTTGGAAATTTCATTAACTGTCTACCTGATTAGTATTTTTTTTAGTTGTTGTAACTCCGTAACTGAGAACCGTGACTAATATAAAATGCAAATTAATTGTGTAATTGGATTTGAAATAATTCAAAACTTAATCAAACTTTATAGTTTGTAAGAATTGATTTTAAATTCTATAAAATCTATAATGCTAAGTAAGCAGAAACATGTGAGGTTTATGGCATGCCAAAATGTCAAACTCGCGAATGTATACGCGGGTGTCGTTACAATATAAAAGCTACTTGAATAATACCTCATTACTTATGCCATGTAATTTTAACACTAACTCTATTTTTTGAGAATAAATTTGATATGCTTAAGAAAAAAGTATTTTTTACGAAATGCTACCATTGCATATAACAAAAATACAACATAAAGATATGGATTATATAATAACAACAACCCAGCAATACATCCCGACATAGCCTACAAAATAAAACATAAATAAATTGCACATCCCACACTCTACGGCTCTACATCGGCATTAAATCGACACTTTACGCCAATAACCCTTTCAAAAACCCGAAAAGGTACAAAAAGCCGACGCGAATGTAAAAACGCCGCTGGGTACCATTATACCGGTAATTTCGCATAAACCGCTTAACACGTCCGTCAGCCTACATGGAACATTTTTGCGGAATATTAACTGCGAGTGTCGACTTATTATAATGTAACACCTAATTTCGACGATCGTGGCTAGTGATGGGAAAATCGTTTATGCGTTTATCGGTAAGTCGATTAAGTATGGGCCAATTGAGTTTTTGACCAGAAAGTCAAAAGTAAAGTGTATAGATTTTTGTTTATATGTTTGCACCCATTCTGGTTGCGCCTGGGCATATATTATATTTATAGACTTAATAAATTATTGCAGTACTTTCTGAGTTTATCGCAAACTGACGCGGCGGAGGACTTGGTATATGTAGTGATGACAGTGATTAATATAATAAATAAGGAATCGTATACATAAAGATTTAAAATTATTATTAGTTATTATTACCAATCGATATTTATTTACGCTAAAGGTTCTTTAAAAATATAAATGAGATACGCATAGTTCACGAATATTTTACTAGACTGAGAAAAATATCAATAATATAAGGTGACATATTTTCAAAAAATATAATTTTAAAATTAAGATTTTAAATCTAAAGAGTTTGCAATATTCTCCCCCCCTAAACTACAGCACAGGCAACCGCACCAGTTTCCTAACCGGTCGCCTCAGCACTCCTGCCTTTGTTGTTACATCGACCACTCTGATATTTCCGTCTTTTGCGGGATACACAGCAATTACTTTTCCTTTGGGCCATGTTCCCCGCGGAAGATTTTCATCGATGATGATAACGACGTCTCCTACTGCTAGGTTTCTGTGCGGATTTGTGTTTACCTGTCTCGGTATTAAGCTGGGGAGATATTCTTTTACCCACCTCTTCCAAAAGTGATCCGATAGTCTAATCGCTTTTTTCCAATTCTTGCGGCAGGTCAAATCTCGATCACTTAATTGAAGCGGAGTTGCAAAATTCGTAGAGCTTGATCCCAGAAGAAAATGGTTGGGAGTCAGGGCTTCTTCTTCGGATTCAACTGCGGCAAAAGTGAGAGGACGACTGTTTATTAAACTTTCAGCCTCAGCTAACACAGTCAGGAGAAGTTCTTCTTGAACACCTTTTGTTTGAGGTAGAGTAACCCTCAGAGCAGTCTTTACTGAGCGAACTAACCTTTCCCAGCATCCCCCCATAGAAGGTGCTCCCGGTGGAATGAACTTCCATTTGATAAGGGTGTTGGCAGCAAACGTAGTCACAGGAGTTCCGTAAAGCTCTCTTAATTCTTTGGTAGCTCCGACGAACGATGTCCCATTATCGCTCCATATTTCTGATGGCGTACCACGCCTTGCAATAAATCGTCGTAGTGCCATCACTGCTGCATCTGCTGACAGGCTGTGAACTACCTCAATGTGAATAGCTCTTGTTGTTAGACAAGTAAATATAGCCACCCAACGCTTCTCAGATCGTCTTCCAATGCTCACAGTAAGGGGTCCAAAATAATCAAGCCCAGTGAAAGAAAATGCGCGTTTATGATGCGCCAGGCGTGCAAGCGGCAAGTCACCAAACGGAGGAACTGATGCCACAGCTTTTCTGTTCTTGCAAAATTGGCACTGGTACGTTACCTTCTTTATTATGGTTCTAAGGCGAACAATAAAATATTGCTGTCTCATTTCATTTAAGACAGTTTCGTTATTCGCATGTGCAAACTTGTGGTGGTAAAATAAAATCAAAAGTTGAATGGCTCTCACGTTTCCATCGAGAATGATAGGATTTTGAATGAAGTCACCCATGTCGTCTAACTTGGCTCGGCCCTTCAAGCGCATCAAACCATCTTCGGCTACGAAGATTTCGACCTTTCGCAACTTATTGCTCGCTTGCATAGGAGTTCCATCAACAGCACACTTGTATTCTGCAGGAAACGACGTTTGTTGGCAAGCAATGAAAGTGTGTAGGCGAACTCTAATTAAATCTTCAGCAGAAGGGCTTACGGAAAAGGCTGACCTAGTGGTGCGGTTGCTAGAATCAGTAATAACAAAACGAGTGATAAAATTATCTAGCCATACAATACTTTTAATGTCTACCCCACTTTTTATTAGACACCGGAACTTTAACAATCTTATATAATTTTGAGCCAACGCTGATGTGCGTTGAAATTTTATCCAAGAACTAAAATGTTCTGGATTAGCAAGTAAAAAAAAGGTACGTTCAGTGACAACATTAAGAAATGCAAAATCGCTAGAAGTAATATCGTTAGTACACTGAATATCTGTGACTGTCTCCGACGGCCAGTCATCACGAGATAAAGATAAAAATTTAGGACCCTCTAACCATCTATCGCTTATACTACCAGTCCGAAAACGAGTGGCTTCATCCGCAACATTTTCCGCTGTAGGGATCCAATGCCATTCACTTTCAGAAGTGGTCTCTAAAATTTCACCAACTCTATGGGCGATAAATGTTTTGAGGGTATGAGACTTGTTTCGTATCCAAGCCAAGACATTTTTAGAGTCACACCAAAAGAAACGCGCGGTCGGCTTGTTAGCACAAGCAGAACTTATGGCAGCGGCAAGCCGGGATGCCATTAGTGCTCCTTGCAATTCCAATCTGGGAATAGAAACTACTTTAATAGGCGCCACGCGAGCTTTGCTGATAATTAAACATAGCTGTACTGAACCATCTGCAAAGACAAAGCGCCAGTAAGCGACGGCAACATAAGCCTCTTTACTTGCGTCACAAAATACATGTAACTCTCTATCTACTAAGTGAGAGTCTGAGTGTTTGCAGTAACAGCGAGGAATCCGCAACTTGGCTATCAGTGAAATATCTGAAAACCAACGTCTCCACTTTGAAATATCCTTAATAGGCAACGTTTCATCCCAGCTAAAATTCTTTCGCCAAGCATTTTGAAAAAGAATACGACCTCTAATTGTCATCGGAGATAAGATGCCTAATGGGTCAAATATGCTCATTAAATGAGATAAAACGTTACGTTTCGTAAGTATTTTCGGAAAACCAGATGAAGGTAATCGAATATTGAATCCCATGACATCATCTAAAGGATACCAAATTAATCCCAAAGTTCGTACAGAGGCTTGAAAGCTTCCTAACTCAACTTCAGAATTTTTAATTTTTACCTCTGAAGGTAAAAATTTCAAAGCTTTGGGGCAGTTCGAAACCCAAGAACGCATCTCAAAACCCGCCTGTTTATGAATAAAGAATACATCTCTTGTTATAGCTGCCGCAAACTCAACGCTGTCAAAAGTGCCCAAAAAGTCATCCATATAATGGTTATTTAAGATTTCAAGACTGTGTCTGGAAATTTAGATTGGAATTCTAAGGCATTTTTGTTTTTAATGTAGATGGCGGTAAATGGGCTTGAAGCTGCTCCGAAAATCATTGAGGACATCCTAAACGAGGTAATGGGTGCATTTGGAGATGAACGCCATAGAAAACGTTGTGCGTCTCTATCTTCAACACGAATTTTCACTTGAGGAAACATTTCACGTATATCTCCCAACACAGCCACCTTGCCTTCGCGAAATCTTAAAAGGATGTCAAAAAGAGATTGAAGTAAATCAGGCCCAGATAAGAGCATATTATTAAGGCTCACACCACAATGCTTCGCGGCAGCATCGTGCACTACACGCAATTTACCGGGCTTATTGGGATTAGTGACGCCAAAATGAGGTAAATACCATGTGGCATTTGGATTTGGAAAGGACACGCAAGGTTCTACATAACCCTTGTTAATAGTCGCTTGAACATTGGTACGATAAAGCTTTGCGTACTCAGGATCTTTAATAAATTTCCGTTCAAGACTAATGAACCTGCTCAAAGCTAAATTATAACTGCCCTTAGGAATGACAAGGTTATCGTCTCGCCAAAGTAGCCCTACCTCAAATTGACCAGTCGGCAGGCGCTGCGCAGTTTTCTCTAAAATTTTGATTGCTCTTTCATCATCGGCGGAACGAAGTTCCTTCTTTGAAATCCCTATGGAATCTAGTTTGTAATAATCATTAATCATAGATTTAATCTCATCACACTCATCCAACGTACAGTGGTTCACAAAATAGACTTTTTTTGACCTACTTTGAGCCATCCCATACAAAACCCAACCTAAAGCCGTACGACACGCAACGGGTTGAGACTTCGTTCCACAACGTGTTTCTTTAGCTATTGTAAGATGCCAGTTATCGACACCGATAAGGATAGTAGGAACAGCGTCCTCATAAACCACGTCATCACTAATGTCTTGAAGGTATGGATATGACTTTACCATTTGGCTACAAACCGACTGACGGGAACCTAGATTGAGATTTTTCATTGACCTAGCCTTAATCTGATAAAACTCGTTAGAATTTCGACCACGAATTTCAAAAGTTACTAACTCAACTGTTGTTTTTCTTGACAAACCACCAACACAGTCAATATGTAATGACGCATTTGGGCCCCTAGCACCAATGACATCGGCCGTTTTAAAGTCCAAAAACGTTCCGGACGAGCCGTCATCAAGGAGCGCGAAAGTGTCTAAAGAACGCGTCGGGCCTCTTATTGTGACTGCAACAATCTTAAGTAAGGGTTTCAGAGAAGCAATATTTGTTTTAGATGTAGCATGAGCAACTTGCTGACGGTCAGATTCCGTAAAAGAATCAGACATATTTGTTTGGTCAGCAGAATTATCCTGCAGTTCTTTGACTAAGTTCACCTCTTGAGGTGATTGATGTAGTAGTTTATGGTGCCTCTTGGCACATGAATCATTTTCACATGCGTCTTTCGACTTACAAAAATTATATCTGTGGTTCCCTTTTAAGAGACACCGGTGACAAACTTTTTGCTCCTTGACCCAGCGCCACCTGTCATCAACGGTCAAAACTAAAAACCCTTGACAAGAAGTGACAGCATGACTATTCGAATGACAGAAACTGCATGCGTGATTCGACTTTTTGGCGACAGATATCGCTTGGGGCTTCGAAACCGATTCATGGCAGGCAACCGATTTGACTTTTTCTTTATTTTGGCGTTTTATAGAATCGTCCAACATAGTAGAGTCTATAAATCCGAACTTACTGCGAACTTCGGCTTCGTAGTCCAAAAACTGGGATAATAGCTCTAATCTGCTGCACGTAGATACTATATTAAAGGCAAAGTGGGCCCACTGACCCCGTAGAGCAGGAGGCATCTTACCGACTATCGCGTTGCTTAATTCTGGTGAGGACAAATATTCGGTCTGCTTGAGCAGCATAATCGTGTCCACACAATTGCGAACTTTACAAGCAAAATCGGTTATCTCCTTTGACTCTAAAGAAATGAGATTCGGAAACGATTTAATTCTATTTACCTCTTGAAGAACTATCAATTCACTTTGTCCAAACTTTCTATGCAGCTGAGCGATAATGTCCTCTGGGTCCGACGCCGCTACCAATCGGATACCGACTGAGTCTCGGGCCGCTCCCCGTAAGGCGTTACTTAGCCTAGCCAAATTTTCTGCTTTCGAATAAGCAGACTTAGAGCTGTCATAAATTCTCCTAAATATTAGCCAGTCGGAAATTTTTCCGTCAAACATAGGTAAAGATATATTATTTACCTTTGGTTTCCTGGCGGCGAGCTCCACAATGGCGTAGGCGAGTGAATTGATGTCGTTGTGTTGTCTACAGTCTATTTTATTATTCGTGTCACAATTTAAGTGTTGGGATGTGCTAACATTAGTGCATGTAGTGTCTAAGTTCTGGTGCGGCACGAAGTGAGCGCTCGGGCAGTTGCCCAAAGGGAGCGCAGCGTGCGCCGCAGCGGGCTGAGATAGGGGCACCGGCGCCGTCGTGAAAGCAGTGTGCGCTGCCATAGTCACGTCGGCTGCTGCAAGGCCGGTTGCCTCGCCCACATTAGAAACGTAATCCTGTGAACACGCATTAACGTTATCAGCCTGAGAGTGACTGAGCCACGTTTCTACATCTAGTCTAGCACGGGCGCTACTTGTAAGAGAATGACGTGAACGCCGAGAACTACAGGGAAGGCTATCAATTTCTGCGAGCTCAGCTTGCAGCTCGAGCTCTGCTACTGCGCGCTCTCTTTCCAGAGAGGCGCGCTCTAGTTCTGCTGCTCTATGTTCTAATTTACGCTCACGCTCTAATATCCGTTCGGCAGCCGCACGTTCTCTGTCGGCTAGGCGGCGTGCATGCTCCGCTTGCAAAGCGAGCTTGCGCACCGTTCTTGACGACGTTGCAGACAAACGCGAACTAGCGATGGAGCCCCGTGGGGTTTCGCTAGCTTGCCCACCTGGCTGTATACTCGTCGTCGGCTGTGGTTGTTCACTTTGCACTACACTTTTACTACGCGTAATCATTTTATATTTCAATGTAGGTATACTAATATTAAATTTTAAATTTCAAGCTCAAGGACCAAAATATTACCAATCGATATTTATTTACGCTAAAGGTTCTTTAAAAATATAAATGAGATACGCATAGTTCACGAATATTTTACTAGACTGAGAAAAATATCAATAATATAAGGTGACATATTTTCAAAAAAATATAATTTTAAAATTAAGAATTTAAATCTAAAGAGTTTGCAATAGTTATATTAAAATAAGAAATGATTTTGTTGTAATAGCTGTTTTGTATAGCTTTACTTTCGTGAATACCACTTCAAATAATTGTTTTATCAATTGAAATAATTCTTTTAAAATCTTATCACAGCAGCCTAGTAGCATGCCAGTTGATCTAATTTTTCTGGCGTGTTTTGCATTTTATCTCTTCGAAAATTCAACAAAATTTTGGAATTGTGTGATAACTAAAGAGTCAAATTTCAAAGTATCGTTAAGTTCTATTGCATGCACCACAATGCACATCACTAGAGCCATGAACCCCATATATTTTCGCGAAGTTACATTTCGGAATTACAGAAGCCGTGTAGGACTGTGCCGTGTATTTTCTGACAGGGTGCGTGCCGTAAGTTTTTGGTTTTTTTGGTGAATAGAACCTAGGTCTATTATACATGGCGAAATTTTAATCATTCTGGACCCTAAAGGGGTGATTCAGCCCGCCGATATGAACAACTTTACCTAAGGGAACAGTGCCAGTAACTCAAAATAAAATTCAACATTTTCATAATCAAAAGTTTTCAGCCGCCTGGGCAATTTGTATGGAAAAGTCAATAGTTTCTATTGATGTTGTACGATATAATGGCAAAAAATGAAAATTAACTTTTAACCGACTTCAAAAAAAGGAGGAGGTTCTCAATTATTTTTTTATATGTTCCTTGATTTTTAGAAGACGCCTGGACCGATTTAAGAAATTCTTTTTTCGTTCGATATGTAATACTTTGCAAATGGTCCCATTAAATTTTTATCGAAATTTGTGTACTTTTTGAAAAAATAAACAAAAACTAAAAAAAAATTACAGGTATGCCGTTCGGATTATACTTATTTCCATTTTTTTACACATGCTAATTAAAAAAATTGATAGGGTAGGATCAATGTTGCGAACGTGAATTTAAATTATCGATAGTACATTATCAAACACGTTGTATGACGTTCACTTATCACATACCAAGAACTAAGCCAAATGAAAGTTATTTGGCTTTGGCCTTTAAAAAAGAATGCAAGTTTTTAATCGCACAGAGAATCGAACATGGATCCCCTATGTACGTGAACTAGCATACATAATGCGCCATATTTTTTATGTTTAAGGTCATCATCAGGTCTTTTTAAGTCTCCACTACAAAAGCATGATTAAGTTAAAATATTTGAATGACAATTATGATTATTTTACTAAATTGAAAAATAAAGTACCTACGGTGAAAAAATTCACGTGGGAAGTGTTTGCTGCATGCTGACAATTAAGCCACCGTGCTTTATATCCTCGAAAATCTCCACCGTATCCTATTCCATACAAAACAATTTCTTCCATGCTGGTTTGGGAGAGAAGAAAAAACATAGAATAAATTAGAAGCTGCTTTTCATCCCGCGCAGACCGTACAAGCCGGTTAAGGGATCGGGCAAAAATCTGAGGAATCATATCAATAGGTTGCGGCTAGCAACCCATCTCTATTTTGATTCTGCTTTCCACCTTTACGGGCGTAAAGATCCATAGGCCATATTCAGCATCTAAGTGGGCACTTAGATACTGAATATGGCCTATGGATCTTAAGATCTAAAAGACGCGATAGTATATATACAATACAATACCATTATTGTGCATGCTTAAAAACCTTATTAGAAAGTATAATTCAATCATTTTTACTTGATTGAAGATCAATTTAACACCAAAACACCATATTTACGTCAACAAAGCAATCAACTCGAAACAGTGTTGCAGTCGAACCCAACAATGACTGAAAGAATGAATGAACGAACGATTATTTCATGATGAATGATTGTCGCAATCAATACGAGCCACTACTAATTTGACAGACGACAGTGACAAATTGAGAATCTTTTTTGTTCAATTCGCGTTTTCCTTTTCATAACTCGCAAACGTTGCTATGAGATACCGCCGATAAAGGTAAAAGATGAGAGTTTGTTATTTTATTGAGAACTAGATATGTACTAGATATGTATTGTATGTATATGTAATACTTTGACTATATACTCTCTAGACACCGTCATGCCTTTATTTCTAATGATTAAATAACTGGCAAAATTTTCAATGCTTGTGTGCGTGATAGCTTTGTGTTGTGCACACGCGTTCTGTCAATTAATTCCATCAAAATCCGTCAAATTGGTAACTATATGTTTGCATCATAGAGTATGTGACATTATTTTTTCTACACTTTTTACCCGACTGACCCACCCAGAAGAAGGGTAATGTTTTTCGAGCCTATGTACATACATAGGCTCGAAAAACATTACCCTCCCATACATAGATATATACATACATACATATGTATGTATATATCTATGTATGTATGTATGTAAATATGTCTGTTCCATTGTTGCATCCTGCAGCCTAAACGGCTGGACGGATTTTGTGGTGTGAGGTGTCAGTAGATTCGGATTCTTCCCCGGAGTGTCATAGGCTATGTGACGTCAAAAAAACAAATATACAGCGGACGTTAACTGGCAAAAACTGGCAAAAAGTTGACCCTTCCTGTAGCCATAATGCCTTGACCAATTTTGAAATACGAGGTCTCTTTAGATTTGTGGTCTTCCCAGGAGAGGTGAGAACCATGTAACGTCAGTTAAAATATATATTTTCAACTTTAAATGAACAATTTTGCAGGAGTAAATACTAAGTTCCTGTAACGAGAACTAGATGGCGCTGGAGCAATTCTAAAACGCGCTATGGTTGTTTTTTTTTGCTTTTGATTACAAGCGTAGGGAAGAACTTGCCAGTTTTCGCAATTTCACACCCCGAAGTACACCCGGCTCTGACGGGAGTCTCAAACGAAACGCTCAAATGCCTTCCACAGACCTTCCCCCTTCTACTTTTGAGCATTTCCTATGCGTGTTTTGTAAATTGCACCTTTCCAGGCGGCTGGAAGAAAGCACTTGTGATCGGCATCCCCACCCCAAGCCAGGCAAAGACATAAAAATCCCACATAGTATTAGCTTAAAGAGTTCTTTGGGGAAAATCTATGAGCGGATCCACCTCAAAAGACTCAAGAACGAGCTCCGTGGCAGAGCGGTCAACACGCTGGCTGATCGGCCGATATCGAACCCGAGACCACCCGTGTCGCTAGTCCTGGGTTCGATCTCTGGAGAGGTCAAGATGAAAAATTATCTTTTTCTGATTGACCTGGGTCTTGGATGTTTATCTATATAAGTATATACTATTAAATATACTGTTGTTGAGTTAGTATCCCATAACACAAGTCTTGAACTTACTTTGGGGCCAGCTCAATCTGTGTGTTCACGTGAACATGTGACCTCCAGGACATTCACCCAAAAATATGCAAGCACGAAGAACGCAACGCAAACTAATTTTGACGCAGACAAATATTGTTTTAAATGTGATCAATACACACACTTGTAACTATTTTTTGTATAAATAGATAATGTTTACTTTAATAAATTCTCTTTGTCTTCGTGTCACCATCAATACGGTAGTTGTCTAATGTTAAGATTATACAATATTTGTTTCTAATGAGACTAATTTATATCAAAAAACACTATAAAGAACACTTTTAATTTGATATCGACTCGTTAAGTGATCTTAAAGCTTCTTTAAAGTTGGGTGAATAGGCACAGAATTAATAATAGTATAGGGCCATTTTTTAAAGTATGAAAATCTTTAATTACAATTATGCTGTATTTTAGTCTGCAAAATTTATAGCAACTTTTATTATGAAACCATTACCATAAACGAAATATTTCGTATAGCTACCAAACAAAGTTCTCACGCCACCCATACAAAATACAAGCTTATGACGTCACAAATATGTAGGTATTTCATCGGCGCGTTTTCACGTCTAAAAATTTACGTCTAAAAACATGTGTCTTTAAAACTTTTATAACTGAAAGAGTTTTTGGTTTAGAAATGTATTTCTGTCACTATTTTGTTTATTTTTGGCAGGTCTTTACATAGCAACATGAAAAATTTTTTTGTCAACATACCCATTACGGAGCATATCTATCAAAACACCGCCTTACGGAGCATATCTTCAGATTCCGAACCAGGAATCGTCCCACGGGAGCACTTCTTCAGTATAGCGAATTTTTTTGACAAATTCTGACATTTTGGCTTAAATTTCCAAGCAGGCAACTTGGGCCTTCCCAATAGTCTCGCGTTTATCATTCGAGACTTCTTGTCGGATAGGACCTTCCACTACAGAGTTGAAGGATGTCTCCAAGACCCCGTCCCATTTGACCCCGCGTTCTTTAAGACGCTGTTCTTTCACCCCGCCTGAGTTTGCTTTACACATACGATATCCCTAAGACAGCCGACACTACGACGCTACGACTAGCCGTGTAGTTCCCGGCAGAGTAGAATAGGAGTGGACTTGGAGTGGCCAAGTCATCCCGTGGATGTCGTAAAAGGCGACTAAGGAAACACAAGCTAAACAAAGCTTATTAACATGAAAGATACCTCTCCAACCCGTCTGGCCAGCGTGGAGAGTGTAGGCCAAATCCTCTGACTGCTCAGGCTAGTATATAGCTCAGGTAGTACAGAGAGGGTCGTGCTCCTGCAGTGGAGACTAGAAAGACCTGATGATGATCCCTAAGACCCCTAACGTAGAGTTGGCTCTATTCGCTGTAGATACAGTTCTCTAATACGTCTTGAAATCAGTCATTGTGAAACGTCTCCAATCTGCCTTCGACTCACTAGGCTTGTGGTTTAGGAGGTAGCGCATCCAGATTAATTTGAACCCCCACTAGGATTACTCTAGCTGTATGACAAGTCCATTCCCTGGGCTTAAAAGGCTAAATACTTGACTCTCATGACTTTCGGTCCCCAAATCTACAAAGTCTGAAACCATGCCGCTTTCAATTTGGCAATGCTAGGATGTCACTTAGGAATAAGTTGACTCTCTATAAGCTTTGCGTCCGCCCGATCATGACCTACGCCGTAATATCCCATTAGTTTAATCGTTTCATTCACCGCGCCACCGGTAGCCACAAGTACTTACGAATGACGGAACTACTTCGTTACTGAAATCTCTCCGGCTCTAAATAGCCAGAGGAATCCCATTTTACGATCATGCAAATCGCGGCCTATCAGGCGTAAAAAAGTTAGCTTCTCTCTAAGCTTTGCGTGCACATGCAACGCCCAAAACCGAGGTCCGTCCCTCGTGGAGCCCTTCGGTGATGTTCGCCGTACAGGTTGAGGGCACTCTTTCCTCACCGCAAAGGTCCAGTGAAGTGGCAAAAGCTCACTTGGAGCTAGCTACACGGTGTTAAAAAAAAAGAACTCTAATAGTTGTAATTTTTGGCGTTAGCCGGTGTTCCTCTCAATTTATCAAATGAATATAATGAACCAAAATACTACCAGTAATTCACTAGTAACGTACATGATAGATTTCTTTAAATTTAATATGACTAAGGATTAAAAGAATAACTGCTGGGTGGCGCTAGTGTTGCATACCACAGCGCTGCAACCACAGAATACATCATAGTATAAGGCGCAATAAACATGCAAGTGAAAACATATGTTCTAAGCGTGACAAAAGGAATAACAAGTTGATTCCGAAAGAAAGAAATATTCTTAATTTTTCAGATATTTGAGATGGATCGGTTTAAAATGCTATTAGTCCCATATATCACATCACTACGCAGCGGCAGGTTATACAGTAGACCAACTATACTTAGCGTCTGTGGACTATGAGAAAGCCTTCGATTCAATTGAAACATAGACCGTACTCGTACTTCGGTCTCTCCAGTGATGCCGTATTGACCATCGCTATATCGAAGGGAGACATCATTTCTCTGAAACTGGCGGAGTCATTTCAGGACCATGCTCAATGACCTCAATGAAGTTTCCCAAGAAGATAGATCATGGATAAGACAAAAATTATGTCGAATATTCATGTTGCGCCTTCTCCAGTGATTGTTGGAAACTAAACCCTTTAACCTGTAGAGCAGTACATTTACTTAAACGTAAATAAACATGTATTCAGCAAGCTCCAGGTATCGTTTTTATACTCCAACTACAGTTTGCTGCTAACAGGGTGAATTGATAGAGGTAGGAAGCTCCAGTCCAAGGACAAGATTTTTCAGTGAATCTGACTTTGCTGGGCAGCTTTCTGGAAGCTTCACAGTGTCTTCTCGTCCAAAATACATATTGGCGCCGAGGACTTTTGACTTTGGGCACTGATGCAAAAATCTTCGGCTAATATGGTGTTACCAGTGATGATTTACTGCAGATAGAGCCCAGATCTGTAAAACCTAAAGACCACGTTTAGCACGTTGATGGGCTTGTAGATGGGAACGAAATCAAAATAGTGATGACTTGCTAGGCGCATCGCTAATTTGACATGATTTCTGACGCCCATTTCGGCGATCAGTTTTTACGATCTGCGCGGGAAGAGAAGCAAGCAGCTGGTACATCCTAAGTTTATTTTTTTCTCAAAGACCAGCATAGAAAAATCGCAAATATTAGTTTGGCAAAATATCTTGGTTTGTTACAGAAAATTTTGAACCCCTTTTATATCAGCAAAATTTACCATCTTGTGAACCCAAACTGAGAGCCGAATCTCCAGTCCAGTATTTCAAAATGTTTCTCCGTAAAATTCCCAGACGTAAATAGGTATTGCTAATGGTCAGGCGGGTTGCTTAAATTTTTTAATTAAATTACTTGTTAGCTAATAGAGTCTATCTGGGCTTTAATCTAAGGCAAACCACAATTTGACAGTCTACAGTGACAAATTGAGAATATTTTTTGTTCAATTCGCGTTTTCCTTTTCATAACTCACAATCGTTGCCATGAGAACGCCGATGGAGGTAAAAGATGGGATTTTGTTCTTTTGGTTATTTTACTGAGAACTAGTTTTCGACCGCGGCTCCACCCGCATTAGTAAATCGCTCGGGAGCAATATTTTTCTCTGGGATGAAAATTAAATGTCCTTCTTCGTACTCTAATATATATATATATGTGTGTACGTACGTATATATGACTTATATACGTAGGTATAAGTTCTTTTTGTTATATTGAATACTAGCTGTTACCCGCGGCTTCGCCCGCGTAATATATAGCCTATGTCCTTCTCGGTACCCTAACTTATGTGTATGCAAAATTTCATGATGATAGGTTCAGTAGATATGGCGTGACGCTTTCACGCCGTATCTACTGAACCTATCATCATGAACAAACAAACGAACAAACAAACTCACTTTCGCATTTATAATATTAGTTGGGATATACTTCTTGTTTTATTATTGACTAGCTGTTACCCGCGGCTTCGCCCGCGTGATCTATAGCCTATGTCCTTCTCGGTACCCTAACCTATGTGTATGCATTATAGGTTTCATGATAATCGATTCAGTAGATTCGGCGTGAAAGCGTAACAAACAAACAAACAAACAAACTCACTTTCGCATTTATAATATTAGTTGGGATAGGATTAAAAAAAGATTCTTCAGTAAAATAGATGTACATTCAGATACAAATCCAGCAAGTAGTTCGTACAATATTATTAATACTGCCAACGTACCCGATAATAGCCTCGTGGGTTTCTTCGGCGAGTTTTTCCGAATGGCAGACTACATCCGGTTTCCGGCGCCCGCTCAGGAAGTTTGTCTGGAGGGGGGAGCTTCCGGTGGCGCGTCCTTGCCAACATTTTACTGTGTTTGTTTTCATTGACGTAGTGCTAAGAACTTTTATTGATCTAAGTTTATATTAAAACTTTAAAGGTAAATACAAAACATAATACTATGTTAATATTTTAATTGTACCTATTACCTTTTTTAATATCGAGCTAAAAAACGGCAAAGTAAAAAAGTAAAGAAAAAAGTAAAAATGTGATTTATTTCTCCATAAAAAAGTAAACAAAGTATGAAAAATCTTACAACTAATAGTTTGGAGACTGACGACTGTAGAAGGTTAAACCTGTGTTACAGTTCGCCAGTGCTCTCACATCTGGAAGGAATTATTGAGGCGCTTTGTTGCAGTAACGCAGCTGCGCATAATTGCATCCGCGTCCGCCGCTTTCCAATTATAACGAGCAAGGTTCCCAGACTCCCACTCGGCGGCTGACCTCCTTTCACCTGCCTTTAAAATCTCGGCTCCGCGATTTTTGGGTATCACTTCTTCGAGATGGCCGACAACGAGCAACGTCAGGAACAGCATCCCGCTAGTCATCTGTTAGTCTCTATTGTTGTTGTCTCTTTCACTCTTCCGTGTTGCTGTCTCTTTCCCCCCCTGTGTGACGTCACACAACCGCACCGAGCCGCACAACCTATCTACCCATCTTTTGCGGTGTGCTGTTGACTCTATCTCTTCTTTCTCTTCTTCAGGTCCGTCTGGGTCAGGTATCATGCCCAGCTCAAGGGTCGCTGCCACTTTTACAAGATGCCTCATGACACTGGCATCATGCACGTCGTCTGCTCCTGCAACGAAAAGGACCCCAACGACTCTTCTTTTCTCTTCTCCGTGGCTCGTCGCTACTGCCAGATCTGCCTCGTCATCAACGACAACGCCCCCCCCACCATGAGCAGATCCTACAGCCCTGAAGACGAATGAAGATCCCACCACTCTTTAACTCTTTTTTTTTTATTGTCATGTCAAAT
Organism: Rhodophaea formosa; assembly: GCA_963082605.1. Classification (NCBI taxonomy): domain Eukaryota; kingdom Metazoa; phylum Arthropoda; class Insecta; order Lepidoptera; family Pyralidae; genus Rhodophaea; species Rhodophaea formosa. The sequence goes on from OY720221.1 coordinate 1,188,199, forward strand.
TTTTTTTTAATGTCACATCAAAATAAACTCTTTTACATTTTCTACTCTTAATGAAAGAGTCTTCATTCGTCTTCAGGGCTGTAGGATCTGCTCATGGTGGGGGGGGCGTTGTCGTTGATGACGAGGCAGATCTGGCAGTAGCGACGAGCCACGGAGAAGAGAAAAGAAGAGTCGTTGGGGTCCTTTTCGTTGCAGAAGCAGACGACGTGCATGATGCCAGTGTCATGAGGCATCTTGTAGAAGTGGCAGCGACCCTTGAGCTGGGCATGATACCTGACCCAGACGGACCTGAAGAAGAGAAAGAAGAGATAGAGTCAACAGCACACCGCAAAAGATGGGTAGATAGGTTGTGCGGCTCGGTGCGGTTGTGTGACGTCACACAGGGGGGGGAAAGAGACAGCAACACGGAAGAGTGAAAGAGACAACAACAATAGAGACTTACAGATGACTAGCGGGATGCTGTTCCTGACGTTGCTCGTTGTCGGCCATCTCGAAGAAGTGATACCCAAAAATCGCGGAGCCGAGATTTTAAAGGCAGGTGAAAGAAGGTCAGCCGCCGAGTGGGAGTCTGGGAATCTTGCTCGTTAAAATTGGAAAGCGGCGGACGCGGATGCAATTACGCGCAGCTGCGTTACTGCAACAAACCGCCTCAATAATTCCTTCCAGATGTGAGAGCACTGGCGAACTGTAACACAGGTTTAACCTTCTACAGTCGTCAGTCTCCAAACTATTAGTTGTAAGATTTTTCATACTTTATTTACTTTTTTATGGAGAAATAAATCACATTTTTACTTTTTACTTTACTTTTTTACTTTGCCGTTTTTTAGCTCGATATTAAAAAAGGTAATAGGTACAATTAAAATATACGTACCCATACCAAATTACAGCTTTCTAGTACTTATAGTCTCTGCGTAAAACCGCGGACGGACAGACAGACAGACAGACAGACATGGCGAAACTATAAGGATTCCTTGTTTACTACGGAACCCTAAAAATGAGTCCCTTGGTGCGAAGTGATTAATTAGTACTATAGCAATAATCCTGCGTCTGTTACTACACTCTTGACGGGGTCTATTAGCACAGAAGAGGTTTAGTGCAGAAACTAAACCCGTTTTAGTCTCTCTGTGGCCGCCTACTGGGCAAAATTACTATAATGGAAGACATTACGACTCGAAAAAAAAAGAAGTCTTGCCTTGCCAGTAACACTTCAGATGTGTTGTGCATTTTGTAAAAATCACTATGAACATAGCGTTTGGAATAAAAGAAGATTAAGATGACTGTTTTAGCCAGTCATGTTATGGGTTTAATCTTGGAATAAGGTGACAGCTGGAATTTAAAAAAATACCTTTTTGACATTCTTGAAGTTCTTTTATAGGGCTTATACAATTTTGTGTAAGATTCTTACAATTTTCTTGTTTTCTCATTTATGATTCCGACGGTTTATCTCAATTCATAATTTTATGTATTATTTTTTTTTATTTCCAGATTAATTGTAATTGCATGGTTCTTTTTTATGGTTATTTTTTCTTTTTACGGCACGGTACAGCACTCTCGGAGTGACATTGTTTTTTTTTTTAAATTGATACTTTTAAAATGTGCTTAAGTTATGTTATGCTTAAGCTTAATTTTAGGTAGACGTACTTAATCAGAAATCTTTTTCAAAATATACAGATCTTGCATCTTCCGAATTGAATTGTTCTTAGTCTCCAACGTACTATCTGCTCTAGCCCATTAGCCGGCCCCTCGTTCATCCCGTTCACTCATTCGTTCACTCTTCAACGATCACCTGGGGAGCGGCAGGGATAATCGCAAAGAATTATTTCGTTTCCTTCAGCCTTTTTCTGGGTTATTTACTTATTATGTTTGCCCTAATGTCGGCTCACACGGACCCGTTTTCAAGAATTGTAATTGCACGGCTCTTTTCCAGTATTTTTTTCCTCCTTAGATTTTAAACAGGTAATTTGGTTGCTTTATACGTGGAATTGGGGAGATACATGCTAAGTTTTACGTAATTTTCTCTTGTGGGTAGACAGAGTCCAGCTTTTTAGGATTAAATACCATGTTTGGTAGACCATCGCCTACTACTTTTTAACTTTTCTAAAAAAGCAGTAGACTGCTTTTTACTTTTCTCCTGAAATGGTTATAAGCGCCACTGATGGTACTAAAAACGATTGTAGCTTCCCCGTGATTACAAAACAAAACAGCAAGTCCAATAGAAGAAGTGAAAAAGCGGTATGAGCATATACAGATAATATATATATATATATATATACGGACCTTAGCCTACACTCTCCACATTAACCAGATGGGTTGGAGATCTCTTTGATGTTAATAATCTTTGTTTAGCTTGTGTTTCCTATGTCGCCTTTTACAACAACCACGAGAAGATTTGGAGTGGTTCTATTCTACTCTACCAGTAACCACCAGTAGAAATAGTAGAAGACATACACGCATCACGCATCTGATATAGTTATCATTGTGTGGGGTTTAATTTCATTAAACCTAAAATGAAAATTAACATTAGTGTAAACATTTCACTGTGTATAGATGCATTGAGGTGTGAATGTTCGTACCACCCAGCGCTGCACTCGAGTCAAGTGATTGAGGTGGAATTACAGAAATTAATCGACAGCGTGAACCTAGCACACGCGAATAGGGCGGTAATACAAAGTCTTGAAATACAGAAATTTCCAGTAGCAGCACTGCCTTATAAAATTAAGGTCTATTAATTCATGTAAGCTTAGTCGACGTACGTCAAGTTGATAGTTATCAATGGCGGCTAGCATATGTATAAACTCTCGTATATTTTAATTTCATTGTGAAAAGTAAAATGAATGTAAATACATATGCTTAAGCAACACTTTGCGACTGTGAAATATGAGATGTGAGGGGAGCACGCCATGGATTTGGACACAGTTCACAATCACAATTATATTTTATGTATGTCGAGGTGTGAATGTTCGTACGACGCAGCGCTGCACTCGATTCGAGTGATTGAGATGAAATTACAGAAATTAATCGACATCGTGTACCCGGTGCACGCGAATAGCGCGGTAATGCAATGTAACGCTATGTATTCCATTTGACTAGTGCAGATATTATTCTTAAAGACTTGCTATATTATAATGATGCAATTATAAAACTTAAGGGCCTGTTTATCCTCCATTTATTATATATTTCGAATTATGAATAGATATTCATATCACCCAGCGTTGCACTCAACTCGAGTGATTAAGGTAGAATTACAGAAATTAATCTGCAGCGTATATTTAGCACACGCGAATAGGGCGATATTTTACGCAATCAAAATCGCGGAAAAATTTGTAGTATTTTTATACGTGATGGTGTGAATGATCCTACCTCGCAACGCTGCACTGGACTTTATTTATTGAGGTGAAATTACAGAAATTAATCGACGGCGTGTACCCGGCACACGTAAATAGGGCGGTAATGTACTGTATTCTGAGTGCGATGTAGAACTAAATATTCAATTAACTTGCGGAGCAATTTTTTGCAACTGCCGAAATTGGGCCGCTTGCCACCGCAGGGGATGATGTTATAATAAATCTTACACTCCTGTTTGTACAACTATTTTTAATATATGTCGGAGTGTGAAGGTTCGTACCATGCAGCACTGCACTCGAATCGAGTAATTGAGGTGGAATTACAGAAATACCAAGAAGAAACTCAGATGTCCTACACATCTGAGATTGGCGCACACTCACACTCTTTGGCCCAGTCTACGAAACGGGTATTAATTTCATTTCGAGCCATTAACTGTCCGACTACTGGGTTAAAGTCTTCCCCCATTTTTTCCATTCGGTCCGATCTAGAGCTAGATATTTTAGGTACGGGTACATGATGGAAAAATATCTGTTTAGGCCTGGCCTGGGACCTCGATGTTTATCTTTATAAGCATCTGTTAAAAAACATTTGTAGTATCGCCGAGTTAGTATCTTAGACACAAGTTCACAACTAACTGTAGGGCTAGCTCGATTTGTGTGCTTTGTCCATATACATACAGCGTGTAAATTGACGTCCAAATCGTCAACATGAACAACTTTTCTTTTGGATGAAAACACGTTTTTTTTTTACATCATTCAAGCTCTGAAAGGAGGTTGAATTTAACTCAAAATCCGGGTTGTAAGTTCGATTAACATTCTGAGGGAGGTAAGTAAATTTGAAAATTGAAGGTGGCTACCCGCCACGCATCGACTCCTACAATTTTATTTTTTATTAGCTTATACTGTCTCACTGCTGGGCAAAGGCCTCCCCTCTCCTCCGCCACTCATCTCTATCTCCTGCGATTGATGACCAATTTGGATCAGAAGCTGATAGATCGTCAGACCATCTTGTCCTTGGGTGGCCTCTTTTACGACGCCAGCCAGCAGGTACCCAGTCTGTAACAATCCTAGCCCACCTATCTGGGTGCATCCTACACACAAGTCCTGCCCAATCCCATTTGAGTTTAGCTGCCTTTCTCCCTACATCCATAATCCCAGTTTTGGAACGAATAGTAATATTACGTACGCGGTCTGTTAATTTCACTCCAAGGATGCTTCTCTTTATGCCCCGTTGACAGACTCCGAGTTTGGACTTTTGTACCAACGTTAAAGACCATATTGTCTGTGCGCCATAAGTAAGTACGGGCAGGATACACATGTCCACAAGTTTGCGCTTCAAGGTAAGAGGGAGATATAGACCAGAAGCTTTTCCAGACATTTGAACTCTCCGCTAAATTATAATACTCATATTTTACCGACCGAACTAGATGGTGCAACGAGCTTGACAGTTTTGACAAACAGTGGAAAGTAAAAGCAACAGACTGACAGATATGGAAACGAGAGAAGGAGGCCTTTGCCCAACATTGGGACAGCAATGGCTTATAATAATAATAATATTTTTTTTAAACAAGCGCACTGGCCACTACAAATGGCTGAAAACCCCATATAAAAAAAAACGGTTAGGCGCACATTTTCCTGTTTTATTGTTTGTTGCAAATTGCATATATTTTTCCTCGCATTCATGATGTAAAGTAGAGTGTTCAACTCAAGTGTAAAAGATCAATTACACCTCCGTCGAACTATAAGCGGCCTCGCTTGCTTCACTCGCTCGTGCGCCTAAATATCTCGGGTGTAATTGATCACTTACAACCCTTGTATAACAATCTACTATTAATTTCCCGTAGTTACTTATTGCCCGGGCGGTTGGCTTTTGTATCAAAATGTTTAATTTTTTTAAAGTACGAACTTGCCATTAATTAGATTATACGAAAAGTTGTTCACTTTGACTGAGCAGACACGTTGAGTTGACACCTCTTTAAGGGTCTTCGATATCAATAAACACGCTGTATATTTATTTATAATTCGATTTATATAGGTCGCCATGTAGCAAAGTAGGAATTACTAAAACTTAAAGGACGCTTTTTGGTTGTGAAAAACGGTATTATTGTGGCAAAAAGGTCTCCAGCAAATAACAATGATTTCTTATGTTCAAATCAAAGAAACACTAAAAGGTTTTTCTGTTAGGATTGTAAGAAATTAGGTTTTTAATCTTATTTTATCTAATCTAATACATTTGGTCCCAAGAATATATGAGAAAACATACAGATGTTTAGTTGGCAGGCATTTATTGAAAAATCTTATTTCTGTTTAAATATTTTGAGTTTTTCATTACAATGAATTCTACCATTCTTTGTTTCTCCTAATTTTTTGTCGCCATCAGCTAGCAACAGTAATTACTAACTTAACTATATTGTTGATATTCACACAATTATATTACAAAAGTTACTAGGAAGCACAGGAGAGGTGTGGGTTAAATTAAACGGTTTCCGAGCAGTATTTAGACGATCAAATCACCACCTTTATAAGTAATTCTCCGAATGTGACTGTAGTGCCAGAGACCTTACGTTGCGGCACATTGTTGAAGAGTGCCAACTCTATGGCTTCCCTGGAGGCCTAAACGACCTCCACTGCCTTTCACAAGTAGTCAAAGACTGGCCTGGCCTGGAAGAAGATCAAGGCAAGAATCCTAGACATCTAGTTTTAAGTCTTTAACTTAAAACTAGATGTCTAGGATTCTTGCCATTACCCATACATTGCATGTGATGTGACTAGGTAGCCAAAATATTACGTTTTTCTGTGAAATATTCACTCGTGAGTACACCTCCCTAGGTGACCGTTATCCAATGAGGTCCAGCGTTGGTTTTAATTTCCACACGCCCATCCTTTCTGTTTATTTTCTTATTTCGAGTCCACGAACTTTCTGCCCCACTGCCCTCGAAAAAGCTATGTTTTTACTCGAATGATCCGGAAAGAGGGGAAATGTATTTCGCGCGTATGTATGTATGTATGTTTGCAAGTATGTCTGTTCTATTATTATTAAGAAATAATGACTTGACCGATTGCTAAGAACAAGGTGTTATTAGATTTGCATTCTTCTCCAGAGTTTCATAGGCTATGTAACGTCAACAAAAAGTCAATATAACGGACGAAAATTATCAAAATCTGCAGACGGCTTTTTTTTTAAATGATGTAACTTGTTACAGGCACCATTTATCGTCTGTATAGAAGGAGTGATTTTTTTTTATACATGTAAACTTGTGATAAAATAATAATAGACTTTGACGGTTTGATTGATATAATAAAATCATCATTATCATCTTCTCAACCTCATAATATCCACTGCTGGCCATAAGCGTCGACCCCACCGCCATACCTGCAATCACCGGTCAGGTAGTTGAGGATGACACCCCTGATCATGATTAATATATACTGATATATAACTCTGCCAAATTACAGTTTTCTTGTACTTTTAGTATCTGAGTTAAATCGCGGAAAGACAGACAAACGGACAGACATAGCGAAACTATAGGGGATCCTTATTCAACACGGAACCCTAAAAAGAACTAGCAGAGCGCACACTAGACTCAACCTTTGATATCTCACAAAGAGCACCTAAACTCCCGTATATCATAAAAGCAACATAAAAATTCATCGTTCCTTCGATTTATCCGCGTTCCTTTCATTGGGAGTATTATTTTATGCACCCCTACGTCCTTGGGTTTTACTGCTTACTTGAAGTTATGAGCGCATCCGTGCCGAGTTATGATGGAGGGGGGCCGTCCGTCACTATACACGGTATTTATTAAAGATTTCTTCCAATCACTTGGAGAGGCTTACGTCAGCGAAACTAGCGTCAGCAATCATTTTGTTCTTGTATTCTAATCTTGCAAGCAATTTTTTTTTATGGATACGTTACGATTCCAGACAAAAAAGTAACGATTTTTTTTGGTATTTGTGGGAAAAAGTGATCATCTTAGCCTCATCATCCTCGATATTTTGTGTGAGGCAAGTATGCTACTTTGTTTAAGTCCTATTATTTTGTTGACTCATCGAAAAATTTGGTAACTCTTGTAGCATTATCCACTTTTCCCCCGAATATTAATGCTAAAAAAAGGCCAGTAGCATTTTATCACGATTCCCAACGTGTCTATATGAAAAAAAAATTTGTCCTTTTAGCAAGTTTTTATGTAAACTAGAAATCAATAGTGCTGACTATTGATCTGAAGATTTAGCTTGGTATTAAAAATAAAAAAGAGAATAGGTAGTAGAATCGTGAACTTTAAAATATCGAAGGAATCGAACGTAAAAATATGTCAAAACCCTTTAAATTATTGAATTAATTTTAAAATATCACAGGTTCCTTAAGACCTTTTTAACGACTAACAAATATATTATTAGGTCTCTCTATAGATTGAAAATAAAAATTCTCACTGTCTCTCAATAAAAGCAACTACTTCTTGTTAATTGAATTTTGTCTTTAGTATATCTAAATAAAAAAAAAATTCTAGTGTCTTTAATTTTGTCACAGAGCATTAAATAGTTATCATTGGCTCGGTCTTTCATACTAATAAATATTTTTAAAATAATTCGGTAATTGCCTAATGTTAAGATTATATAAAATTTGTATCCAATGATACTAATTTCTATCTAAAAACACTATAAAAAACACTTTTAATTTGATATCGATTCGTTAAGTGTTCTTAAAGCTTCTTTAAAGTTGAGTGAATAGGACCATTTTTAAAAGTATGAAAATCTTAAATTACAATTATACTGTATTGTAGTCCGCTAAATTTATAGCAACTTTTATTATGAAAACATTACCACAAACGTTATATTTCGTATAGCTACCAAACAAAGTTCTCACGTCGCCCATACAAAATACAAAGTTGTGACGTCACAAATATGTAGAAAAATCTGCATTGCATTTTCACGTCAAAAAATTAACGTCTAAAAACATGTGTTTTTAAAACTTTTATATCTGAAAGAGTTTTTTGTTTAGAAATGTATTTCGGTCACTATTGTGTTTATTTTTGGCAGGTCTTTACATAGCGACACGAAAAAATTTTTAGTCAAGTAGTCAATTTGTGTTTAGATGACCAGAAAAGGTTGGTGACCTTCCTGACTAACTAAACACAAGCCAACAAAGGTCAAAACAGACAGCAATATTACTACTTTTACTTCATTTTGCTTGGAGCAAAGGCCGAAGATACTCGTAGCAGTGGTTGCTCTGAAAATCTCGTCTGAGTAAAAATTATATTTGTACTCAAGCTAATAACGAAGCTTCTCTTGTATTCTCTTCTCAATTTCTTTAAGAAAAGCTACGCAGAAACGGTACATTTTTCATGTTTCTTTTTTTTCAGAAATAATTTTGCAACTTTTACGAATAACAATAACTCGAGTTTTATAAAATTCCATGTTAGTTATTTTTTTTTAATCTGAATTTCATACAATCTCGAAAATATTAAAGATTTCAATGAATTTTTCTTCTTCAAAGGGCGTAAAAGCGAAACAAACAAACTCACTTTCGCATTTATAATATTAGTTAGGATAGCATATTTGATTTAGTGTCCCGTGACACTGCGGGCTAAGTCAACCTGTTTGTTGATTTTTTTATATATATTTATTTCTTATCATTATTACTTAACATTAATGATAATGGAAATCGTAGTGTTGGACTACTGGCAGCTAAGTGGGCCGACGACATACAACAGATTACACGAAAGAACTCGATTGCAAAGGCTAGGGATGGCGCAGACAAAGGGCATTATACCCAGCAGTGGGTTATAAAAAGCTGATGATGATGATGATGATTAGTTAACATTCATAAAGCTATACATAATATACATACTATCACGTCTTTATCCCTTGCGGGGTAGACAGAGCCCAAGCTCATAAAACCTACAGGCTACGTTTAGTATCGTAGTGGGCGTAAAGGTGGAAAGCGGAATCAAAATAGTGATGGGTTGCTAGCTGCATCTCCTATCAATGTGAAACTTTAGATTTTCACCCAATCCCTTGACCGACTTTTACGGTCTGCGCGGGAAGAAAAGCAGCTGTTATATTCCATGTTTTTTCTTTTTTCCCAAACCAGCATGAAGCATGTCAGATGCCGTAAGTTAACTTGAAACTTCCTTATAATTAATCAAATCTGTTTATCAATTAAAAACACAGCACAAAATAACAAAATCAGTGAAAACATTTTTCTTTAATTCTATAAAGATTTTAAGTTTCTTCCTTTCTTTTTTTTTATATATAAATACTCGTGCTCCATTCAGCTTTAAACATAAAAAAGCCTAACAAGACAGCCTTTTAACCATTAAAGAGTTTTTGCCGTCCGACGCCTTTTGCTGACTTCATTAAGTGGTTATGTTTTTATTGCGTCCTGAAAATTATTAACTCATTGAGTCGTGGTAAAAATAGTTTTGAATAAGAAAATGATAACTACAATAATAAATGTAAATGTGTGTTTGTAGTAAATGTGTGTATGTAAAATATGTTTATAGCATGGACCTAGTTATAAATAAATAAATAAATAAATATGGACAAATCGCACAGATTGAGCTAGCCCCAAAGTAAGTTCGAGACTTGTGTTATGGGATACTAACTCAACGATACCTTATTTTATTACAAATACATAAACATTAAAGACTTAGGTCAATCTGAAAAAGATCATTTTCCATCTTGACCTGACCGGCGATCGAGCCCGGGACCATCCGTGTAGCAGGCCGGCGCGTTGACCGCTGCGCCATGGACCTCGTCGAATATAGACTTGACTTCGGGACTAGGGCTTGTAGGACGTCAAAATAACGCAGATGTGTTTGTATATGTGTTTATTTCTTTATCAGGGAAAATGGTCTTATAGTAGAAGTTGTTCATACTGAGAAGCCTTGGCGGGGGGTTGAAAATCGGTAATATTTTTGTACATAAGAGGAATTTTAAAAGGTTTATAAATACCTAATCCACGATGGCACAAGGTACCTATAATCTTAACAAGAAAATTAAGTCCATAAAATGAAACGCTAAAAATAAATCGGAGATTTCCCGGCGTTATTACTTCCTAATCTTCATAACTTCAGACAAAAATTACATTTCACGTTACGTGAAGGCTACCATTTTTCACGGCACACTAATCTAGTTAGTGACGTCACAGGAGCTCAATTTTGGAAATTAGTAAAGTTTTTTGTATAGGCTTTGTGGATGTAATAAATCAAGAAATGTGAGTAATAGTTTTTGTGATTAACCAGCGTAAATAAATTTTATTGAAATAATTTTAAGTGGCTTTTATTTTTAAGTGCTTTAAGCTAAGCAAATATCACTAATCATCATCATATCAGCTATAAGAAGACCACAGCTTGACTTTTCCATTTGTGGGCGTTTTACTAAACTCACCACGGTTGCCAGACGGGTTGGTGAGCGCAGTTGGTTTGGGTTATCTCGGTTCCGACGTTACATTTGGGTCCACCCGTGTTAAAGTCGTATGAACCATTGCGCCCCGGAGCCCGGAGCCTTACCTTCTATATGTCACTTAGTGGTAATCAGACAATTTTATAAAACTTTCATACCATATAATTATTTTACTCGCAAGAAGTCCATAATTGCTGAACAAAGGTCAAAAAAGCGTGTTACAAGAAAGGTGGAAATAAGTGGCCAGCATCCAGCGCATATTTTTGACCTTCATGAATTTTGAATACCGAGGCATTGTTCAATCCTTTATTTGCTGGTGCGTGCTAGCTATACAAGACACCTTCTGAGCAATTGAGCCATCACTTTTGCTTGCTTTGAACTCGCCCAACATTTCTCGCTGATTGTTTTACTACGAGTACTTACTATGAATAAATCACCTGATTTCTGTATGAATATATTTTTTTTAGGGACATATCACACAAATTGAGCTAGCCCCACAGTAAGTTGTGAACTTGTGTCGCAGGATACTAACTCAGAGTACTATAACGATACTATATTTTATAACATATACTTATATAGATAGACATCCAAAACCCAGGTCAATATGAAAAAGATCTTTTTCCATTTTGACCAGACCGGGGATCGAACCGAACGTGTCGCAGGCTAGCTTGTTGACCGCTGCCCCACGGAGCATGACAATGGAAAAAGAAAACCAAGAATTGCCCTTCCCATACCTCAAGTTCATTAGTGTCCGTTTGATTTGTTCAATTTAAAAACCTTAAAACAGATCTCTATTCCTACTGTAACTAAAGTCCCAACTTAAAAATTTAAAAGCGCTGTAAATAGCCCGCTAAACGCTAAGGATGTGAACTAAAGAAAAGAGAAAAGGAAATCACAACTAAAACGAAACAGGACTACTATAAAAGTGTTCGAGTTGGTCGGGATAATGAAAAAAGTTGGTCAAATGATCACCCGCCTTCCGCCCAACTAGGGAGCGTAATTGCAACATCGGTCGGTTAAAACTGTTTATGCTGAGATGGAGTAGTATTTTTATAATTCAAGGACGTTCCTTGTACAATAAAAATGAAAAAAAAAGTCATTTGGATGTTAGGACTTATTTCTAAACATTCAATTTAACTTTTTGATTTGTTAAAAATGTGGTATTTTTTAAATAAAAAATATCTGCAAATGTACAAAAGCCCATTACAATTTATGAAATTACCCCGTCCATCATTATTTATTAAAATAATAAATAGTAAAATTTCATGGTGTGTTGGTTTTGTAATCCAAAAAATTAATAAACTAACCCGGATAGTATATGTAACCCGGATAACGTCGGGAAAAAACAATACTTAAACTTAGCTTGAGACGCTATAGTGTATTATAATTTAAGTATCAATACTTTTCAGTAGTTTACTTTACTGTGATTGGATAAGTGCAATACAAATTATATTTTCCATAGAATGTCCAAATCCATTGCTATTATAGTTAATATCAAATGAAAACAAAATTAATATAAATTTTTAGCGTTATTTGTAGTTAAATATTGTATTTTGGTGTGGAAGCCCTCGTATGCGATTCTGATTTACATGTGGCTGTGAATTCATAATATCTTTTTTACAACTATTCTTTGGGAAATTACAACCATGTTTTTCAGCATTGATAAAATTCTTTCATATTTTGCACCTACGCAGCCCGACGTCCCTATTCCCGATTCTTTACAACTTTAAGAGATAATTACTTCCTGGATGTAAAACTGTGTCTTTATGTCCAGACAGCGTGGTTTTTACCTTTAATAAAGGCAGATCCCTAGTACTAAAACTAATGCTATGTTGTTTGAAAATTTATGTTCTTTGCTCTTAGTTTTTTGTTATTTTTCTCCTACTTTACATACTATAGTGGAGTCTTAAAGACGTTGCCATAGCTTCTTTCATTAATATTTTAATATATAACACAGTATGTGTCGAGCTCACTAGAGCTAGAGTGTACACACTGTCGAGCTCCGTGGCGCAGCGGTCAACACGCCAGCCTGCGACACGGGGGTCCCGGGTTCGATCCCCGGTCAGGTCATGATGGAAAACGATCTTTTTCAGAGTGACCTGGGTCTTGGATGTTTATCTATAATAAGTATATCTTATAAAATATAGTATCGTTGAGTTAGTATCCTGCGACACAAGTTCACAACTTACTGTGGGGCTAGCTCAATTTGTGTGATATGTCCCTATATATTTATTTATTTATTTTATTTTTTTATTTTATAGTATTCACTTTTACTCTAACTATAACCTCCGCAACGTAAATTTGATGTAGATTTTGTAAATCTATCACTTTTTTACTATGAGTATTGTCATAATAGAATATTCAGTTGTGACGCTTTGGAACCTAGATAGCAACCCAGAACCAAGTAGCGAAAGCTCACGTGGAGCTAACTATAAAGTTCATTAAAAAAAAGTGGGGATTTTTTCTTCCTTCGAAGTAAAAGGATTTAGTGTCCCGCCGCGGACTTTTGTTCTAAGAAAAACCATTCAACATGAATAAAATATTTACGCAATTTAACGTTCGTTAAAATACATGTAAATATGATCAGCCATTCATCAGTAAGAGGAAGGAGCGTAACAAGCGACCCTCCACGACCCTACGCGACCCTACGACCCCATTAGTTAGGCGTAATTTGATTCTAATCGGAACATGTATTTTGCATATTTGTCTTAACTATAAATATTATATGTATTTTCTCACGATGAGCCTATTACGATGATATTATGTCAGATTATACTACGAACCATTATTTTGACATGTTAAATGTATCATTTGGGGTTTGTGACCTTGGGCTCAGTCTACCCAGCAAGTGATAAAGACATGATAATATGTATGTAGGTATGTATGTATACTACATATACAGAGGTTATGATAAGGTCAATTCAAATATTAGAACTTTGCATTTTAGATCACACTCTTGGTTACGTTATAAGTTGCGCTCAAACAAAAGAAATTTTAATCTATTAAAAATGATGCACCCGTTCATTAGGTCATGCACATCGTCCGTCCCTTTCTACATCGGCGCAAGGCCGCCGCGCTATGTTTGCGCGCATCCGTGCCGCTCGAGATTTTTGTTCGTGAACACCCTCTAAGATTTTTATGTCTTTATTCCGCAACGCTCACGCGTTGCTCTGCCGTGTGCGGTGCGCCTGACGCGCGTACTTGTGAACAAGCTGTCAAGATACTGAAGTCCCACTTCGAATCCATGGACACTAAGGATCCCATCTGTAGATGCAACCAGTAAGCTGTTTATCTACGGAAACCCGATAAGTAAGGTTATTGACCCTTTTCGACTGTAGCAAAGCAATTGTCGTTTTACCAAAATCTGCAGGAAATCGGGCAAAAACCGGCGACAGTTATTGGACGGCTGTGACGCATAGAGTAAAAAACAAAAGAACTTTGAATTTTAAAAATGTTAAACTTACTGTTATAATATATCCAGATTATATTCTGATGCGCCGGTCAGGATATCGACTTCTTGTTAGGTTCCTGTGTCCAAAAGGCCCTATTACTAAGCTTCCAAAATCCATCCGTCCGTCTGTCACCGGGCTGTATTTTCTAAATTTTCTAAAATTTTTATAAAATGTGTTGGTATAATCTCTTACCACTTGTCACTATAACTAGAAACAAAATAAAATTGAAATCAAATGGGATTAAAGGAAAAAAAGAAACACGTCAAAGAGACAGACAAACAGACGGATATCGGAGTCTCAGTCATAGGGTCCCGTTTTTACCCTTTGAGTACGGAATCCTAAAAACACTAATGATAAGAAACATTATCAGTTAGTTATCAGTACTCTTGGAGTCAAAACCTACCCACTTTCAAAGTATTTTACCATTGTATTAAATCAGGCTTCGATCACTTAATTAGACAAAAAATTGGCGGCATAAAGGAGCCTAGTCAGAAATTGAAGATCGAATTTACAAGAAGCCTATTTTTTTATAACTAATTCTGATTACAGATGTTGAAAGTAAATTTATTTCAAAGGGCATTACATCGATTATTGATTCTTGTTGAGGTTGTGTTTCTTTTTCCTTTCAATAATTTAGTAGTAGTAGGTAGTTGAGAGGAAACACTGTCACTCAGTTATTCAGTACTCTTACAATCAAAACAAACTTACTAGTACTTAGTATTTATAGTTACACGACAAAAGTTGGTTCAAAGTTAATCTGAGCCACACATATGTAGGTTCATCAACACCTGATTGCGGCCATGGCTTGTATAGTGTTTCTTTCCAATAATGCGTGGAAATTCAAACAAGGCAGAATTCATTTGAAGAAAATATTTTTTTATTGGCGATAGTATTACACCACAGATGTTATAAGTAAGCCGATACAATATTAGAGGTTTATGGCATACCATAATCTGCAAATCCATGCCGCCACCGCTGATAATTACTTAATTGATCACAATAATCAAGGTAGATTATTGCTCTGTATGTTTAATCTCACAAAATAAAAAAAAATCTTCCAGAGATAGAAAATGAAGCGATTCGCCATCGGAAACCCGTCGGCCCGGTAAATCGGGCGGAAAATCGACGACAGTTATTGGACGGCCGCTCGCATTAAGCGGATTGCTCATGGATGGCAAACTCACGTACATTTAGTATGGAAAGCCGCTTACTAATCACGTTTTAGACTTTATTTCTTTGGCACAAGGTTTAAAATCCATGAGTTATTAGACGGCAACTCACATTAAGCCCAAGGCCGGTAGACGCACTTACATTTTGTACGGAAAGTTGCTTACCACTCATGTTTTAGACTTTATTGCGTTGACATAAAGTAGAAAATCGACGACAGTTATTGGACGGCCGTTCGCATTAAGCGGATTGCTCATGGATGGCAAATCACGTATATTTAGTATGTAAAGTCTACTGCGTTGTTATAAAGTAGAAATTTGACGACAATGATTGGACGGCCACTCAAATTAAGCGGATTGGACATGGACATCGGAATCACGTACATTTAAGATGGAAAGACGCTTACCAATCACGTTTTAGACTTTATTGCGTTGACATAAAGTAGAAAAATGATGACAGTATTTAGCCAGCCGTACGCATTAAGCGGATTGCTCATGGACGGCGGACTCACATACATTTAGTATTGAAAGCCGCTTACTAATCACGTTTTAGACTTTATTTAGCAGTTATAATATAAGATTTCGATAGTAATTGAAATTTGGCTCACACTAAGCCCATGGAGGACGGACTTACGTATATTTTGTATCGAATTAGCCGCTTACAGCCAATGTTTCATACTTTATTGTGATGGAGTTTTAAGTAGCAAAATTTGTTTGATAGCTGAAATCAATATCGCGGTTATGAAAATGTCTTAATAACAAAAGTTGCGATTCACGTTCTACTAGTAAATTTTTAAATTAGGATCTACAAAAAAAAATTACAACCAAATTTAACCAAAGTTAATGTATCTATATCAGACTTAATACACATACGTATTATATGTCCTAAACAGTATTTTATAGTTATAAGTATGCTGACATAATCAGACAAATTTTTCAAATCTATTCTTCATTTGACGAGCTCCGTGGCGGAGCAGTCAACAGCCTGTCCCACGGATGGTCCCGGGTTTGATTCCCGGTCAGGTCAAGATGGAAAAAGATCTTTTTCAGATTTACCTGGGTATTGGATGTTTATCTATATAAGTATCTATTATAAAATATAGTATCGTTGGTATTCCATAATACAAGTCTCGAACTTTCTTTGGGGCTAGCTCAATCTGTGTGATTTGTCCGTATATATTTAAATAAATATATACGGACAAATCACACAGATTGTTGGAAAATAAATAAATATTTATTTATACAAGGTCCTATTCCACAACACTAGATTTATTTATTTAATATAGGTTATTAAACATGTACAATTATACTGATCCATTAATATAAAAGTAACTTATAAACTAAAAATTCCATAGTATATCTACAAGATTTCAGTGTAAAACCCACATAATTTCAGTCGGAGATCAAAAGTAAACTAGTTGGTGGGAAATAAGAAAGCCTAATCCATTAGTCCCATATATTTAACAACACATTGTTACACAAACAATAACACATTCTCATTGTGAAACTCCATTTGAGCATCCCGCCCTCTCCATGATAGGTTCTCAAACTTTAGTTCTCTCAAACTAATTTTTCACCATCGTTAGTAATGCTGAAAAGTCCACAACTTGATTATGTTGAAAATCCAGGGCAAGGCATTACGTAATTTTATATACATACATTTTACATATTAACTTAACGTCTTAATAGCCTGCGAGGTAGACAGAGCCCTAGGTCATAAAACCTAAATGCCACGTTTAGCTTGTTATTGGGCGTTAAGGTGGAAAGCAGAATCAAAAAACCGACCAAGTGCGTGTCGGGCCACGCGCAGTGTAGGGTTCCGTAGTTGCGAATGACAACTTTGAGTTCACACTATTCACACTCGCACCTTACAGTTTAACGACCAAAAACATCTAACAATGAAAATAGTATGAAATTTTACAGTTTATAAGTTGGTTGCTCTTAACTTTTTAGTTTGTACTTAGTACTCAGCTCTGATAGTTTTCCTTTCAACTTCAGTATATATACTACTGCTGTATTTTTTTCACGTATCTATATATAACCGTTTAGCAGATAGGGGGGGGGGGGGGGGACACTTACCTCTAACAAAAATTCGCACTTTAAACCAAATATTTCGGAAACGGATCCCTAAATCGAAAAATGTTGTTCTCAACCTCACAATATTTTTAAAAGACCTATTTAACGATACCCCACACGATGGGTAAATAGAAAAAAAAATACTCTCCCACTTTACTTGTATGGAGCTACCAAAAAAAAAAAATTTTTCAAAATTTTATTCTACCACTTTTTTGCCATGATTAATATACATAGGTACCTATACCAAATTTCAGCTTTCTAGTACTTATAGTCTCTGAGTAAAAGCGCGGACGGACAGACAAACAGACAGATAGACATGGCGAAACTATAAGGGTTCCTAGTTTACTACGGAACCCTAAAAAGTGATGGGTTGCTAGCTGTATTGCCTATTGACGTGATTGCTTAGCCCAATTCTTTGATTGGCTTTTACGGTCTGCGCGCGAAGAAATACAGCTGATATATTACATGTTTTTCCTTTTCTCCTAAACCAGCATGCATTTAAGATGTAATTTTTAAAGATTCAAATAATAAATTTGTTGCATTGTAGTGGTCAACAGTATGTTTTCTAGTGGTGAGAACTTTTAAATCCCAGTCTTAAGTCTAAGGTTACAATTTTTTTTACGTTGTATGTGGCGTATGTAATTTTCATCTTCACACGAGATACATATTGAACATACCCCACTTTGAGCATCACTCCTCTATATGGCATCCCTCCTACAATTATATAGGGCATAAGAAAGGATGCCTAATGCAGCAGCTTACCGTTTCTTTTGTGTTTAACTAAGTAGAGGCACGCGAACGGCCGTTTGTGAGCTAAAGTCCCGTCCACACGTAGCAACTGTAGTAAAGAATTAGTAAAACTGTATCTTACCCTTGTTAAATTTTATTCTTGTGTCGTGTGCAAAAAAGAGTATACAAACAAACAAGAATATTATCTTACAGAACAGAATCTCGCAGCTTTCGACTTGCAGATCAAAGTTCCTATATATTTAATATTACCACGCCCAAATCAAGAAGACATGTAACCAACTGACCATGGCATGAAACTGGTAAGCATAGGCCTGTAAAAAAAAATGGATGATACTCGAAAATTCTCTGACTTTCCCTTACAAATTACTCGGGTGACTGACTGACTGACTTTTGTATGAAAAGTCGAAGTTTTATTTTATTTACCAGCATTTCTCATTAGAAAAGTTATTCATGTTGACGGGTTAAGTCACCTACCTACTTAACTAGCCCTAACCTAACTACTCAAGCGGGACATAATTTTATATCATTTGCCAATTTTTAAAAGTCTTACCAATTAGGCTTAATTGCTGAGGCGTTACTCGTATCCTACCCGCGTGGATCTTTTTATCAATATCTTATTTCTAAATTAATAAGAATTATATACTGATTTAAGGACTTTCACTCATAACTAGTTTTATATTCCTATTAAATATTCGGGAAGGACATATTTTTATGCCTTTTCACGTTTAAATTAAAATCATTATAAATAAAAGCAACAAAAAGTTGCACCCTGTGAGCGAGCCATTAGAACTGACGCGGGTCGCCGGCGGTTTCGCGGTGCTAAGTAAACTTCCGCCGAAGCCTCCTTCCGCCGGATGTGGATTCTCCCATTTGCCGGCCGGAGAACATCCGCAATTATTCCTATCGTTTTGTCTCATTTTCGTGCGGTGTTTTGGTGTGTTTGGGGGACTGTATTTTTGTTGTGGTCAAGCGGTTAAGAAATGGAACAAGGTTAATAGATACGGAAACCGCAGAGGTCTCTTGAGTTCTTTGAGGTCAGATTACTAACAGTCTACGTACGTTTTCTTCGCTGGAATTTAAACGGGTTTCAAAGGGGTTTAAAAAACCTATAATTATATATTTTTTTACTTCGCTATAAATTTGCTATAACTGTAGTCCTTACGATATTATTAGTATTTAAGAGAATAGGTCCTTTCTTTACGTGAATCATTATTGCCCAATTAATTTTATGATAATCGCAAATGTATTAATAAACGTCATATGATGCTCGGCTGACTATTATAGTCATTGGTTTATTATGAGCACTCGGATTTGCCTTGTACTCATAAACACATCGGCTCTAAACGTACTTGCATCATAATGTGCTATCATACCTTTGGTGCCTCATAATTTTCACCAAATGATGTTTGTTTTTTTTTCGTATGTGTAAGTAGCCAAATGATAAGACAAAGGGAGGCTTGTGTCCCGTGGACTAACTAACTATGATGATGATAATATAGCTAACGATGATGATGATGATAAGTATATATGATGATAATTTTAATTATTTAACTTTATTCAAAGCAGCAAAAAGTATGGTCATATTTCCGTTACTTATAAACAGATTTATTTATTTTTTTATTAAATATATCAGTCATTTAAATTAAATCAAAATCATTCCAGTAGTCTTTGGTTGCAAATGATTTTTTCTTCGTAAAATATTATTTAGGAATATCTTATAACAAACGAAACAACTTTATTATCAAACAACGTTAAAAATAATTCATAGAAACTTTAGATAAAACAAAATCTAGCAGATAAAAGGCTCCCGGCACATTATTTCAGCGAACAATTTACAATAACAAGCATTACCATATTACCAACAAAAAGGTGTTGTGTTGCAAAAGCTAATGGATAATAGGCGCCTCGTTACGAACCCTTTTATTTTTTGTTTCAGTTAGTTATCTTATTTCAGCATTTCTATTGGAAATAAAATACTAGTACATTGAAAGGCAAAGGTTTAATAATAAGTGCCGGAAACACAGCGTTGGACAACCATTGACTAGATGGTCGGACGACCTGACCAAGGTAAGTATAGCAACAAATTGGGGACAATAATATTTTTTTCCAAAATTCAATTCCTGAAGGGTGAACTTGTCCCTCTCAGTCTCCACTGCAGGAAAAAGGCCCCGATCTTTACTATTAGTGCCATATATTAGCAAGAGCAGTCAGAGAATATGGCCTACACTCTACATGCAAGCCAACATCAACATCAAAGAGACTTCTCCAACCCGTTTGGTTGGAGAGGTCTCTTTTATGTTTGTAAGCTTTGTTTAGCTTGTGTTTCTTAAGTCATCTTCTACGACATCCACGGGAAGACTTGGAGTGGTCCCTTTCTACTCTGCGGGAACCACACGGCATAGCAAATGCCTACGTCATAATAACTATCTACGCGCCAAATTTCAGGCAGTCAGTCACGGCTGCCATTTATATATCGGCTTGGGCGAGAAAACAAAAACATTCATTCATTCATTTCTTACACTATTATGAAATTCCACAAGCTGGTTAAGGAAATGGGTGAAAGCCATCACTGAAAACCTGTAAATAGGCGAGGATGCTAGTAAATCGCCATTCTTTCCACCTACATAATCGTTACGATAAACGAGGCCTTAAGGCTTATTACCTTAGGCTCTGTCTACCCCGTAAAGACAAGAGTATGTATGGATAGTTATTTAAAAGTATCAAATACAAATTTATCATTGAGCTAGTATCCAACGACACACGTTCACAATTTCCTGTGGGGCTAGCTCAATTCGTGTGGTTTGCCCCTTTTTATTAATTTTATTTAAGTGTTCATTGAATACCAATAAGTAATCGTATTCTATCATCAAACCTGCCACTCAAGTTAAAAGTACAAGGAAACACAAAAGCGTTACTTTTACATGCGGCTCAGCTATTTTCAATGGTCACCCTGTAAGTGCGTGTGGAGTGGGGTGACCAATTCATACTCAAATTTGTGAATTGGTTTTACGACTTCTTCCTCCTCACATGCTTTGAAATTAACGAAAAGAACGAGGGCGATATTTGTATAGCTATAGAATGTAGCGGCGATAGCAATATATTGCTTTTTAGGGTTCCGTAGTAAACCAGGAACCCTTATAGTTTCGCCATGTCTGTCTATCTGTCTGTCTGTCCGCCCGCGGTTTTACTCAGAGACTATAAGTACTAGAAAGCTGTAATTTGGTATACATATGTATATTAATCATGCCAAATCCTTGAAAAAAAATTTTTTTTAGGGGAGCTCCCATACAAATAAAGTGGGGGAATATTTTTTTTCTCTTCTTACCCATCGTGTGAGATATCGTTAAATAGGTCTCTAGAAAATATTGTGAGGTTGAGAACACCACTTTTCGATTTAAGGATCCATTTCCGAAATATTTGGTTTTAAAGTGCAAATTTTTGTTAGAGGTAAGTGTCCCCCCCCCCCCCCCTCTCTCTGCTTAGCGGTTATATATGGATACGTGAAAAATTACAGCAGTAGTATATATACTGAAGTTGAAAGGAAAAGTATCAGAGCTGAGTTCTAAGTGCAAACTAAAAAGTTATAGGCAACCAACTTTTGAAATGTACTAGAAAATATAAAATTTCATACAATTTCCATTGTTAGATGTTTTTGGTCGTTAAACTGTGAGGTGCGAGTGTGAACAGTGTGAACTCAAAGTTGTCATTCGCAACTACGGAACCCTACACTGCGCGTTGCCCGACACGCACTTGACCGGTTTTTTAATGTATAAGCTTGTCCCAAAGTCTCCTAAAAGCATAGCCATGATGATTTTGTGTCACCACCTCCAGTGGAAATCAATGCGGCGATAGCAATTAAGGGCGGTGTAACACAGAAAGTAGCACTTTATTTATTTATACTAATATAAGCATTATTGATTACTTCCAGATATGAAAAATATACAAAAGCATAGCAACAGTGAGGTAAAAGCTTGTCCCATACTTAATTACATACAAACTATCTCGTCTTTTTCCCTTGGGGTAGACAGAGCCCAGGTCTATAAAACCTAAGGTCACGTTTGGCATATTGGAAAAGTAAGTAGGTAAGTCCCAAAGTTTCCTAAAAGCATGGCTACGATGATTGCGTGCCACCACTCCCAGTAGAATTCAATGCGGCGATAGCAATTAAGGGCGGTGTAACACAGAAATTGGAACTTTACCGATTTATACCATCATAGACATTGTCAATTACCTACACAAACGAAAAATATACAAAAACATTAGAATATTGCTTTTTTTGAAGTGTTTAAGCTTGTCCCAAAGTCTCCTAAAAGTATAGCCATGATGATTTTGTACCACCACCCCCAGTAGAATTCAATGCGGCGATAGCAATTAAGGGCGGTGTAACACAGAAAGTGGCACTTTACTGATTTATACCATCTCAGACATTGTCGATTACTTACAGATATGAAAAATATACAAAAGCATAGCAAAAATGAGGCAAAAGCAAAACTTACATACTATCACGTCTTTTTGCCTTGCAGGGTAGACAGAGCCTAGGTCTATAAAACCTAAGGCCACGTTTAGCATATTGGAAAAGTAAGTAGGTAAGTCCCAAAGTTTCCTAAAAGCATGGCTACGATGATTGCGTGCCACCGACCCCAGTGGAATTCAATGCGGCGATAGCAATTAAGGGCGGTGTAACACAGAAATTGGAACTTTACCGATTTATACCATCATAGACATTGTCAATTACCTACACAAACGAAAAATATACAAAAACATTAGAATATTGCTTTTTTCAAAGTGTTTAAGCTTGTCCCAAAGTCTCCTAAAAGCATAGCCATGATGATTGCGTGCCACCACCCCCAGTGGAATTCAATGCGGCGATAGCAATTAAGGGCGGTGTAACACAGAAAGTGGCACTTACTGATTTATACCGCTCTTCACGTGTGTCGTGTTGTGATTGGATAGTGGTTAATGTCAATGAAGAAAGCCATTTGATAAGGATCGTGTTATTTTTTTTATTTTTGAACATACATACATAAATAAATAAATATATACGGACAAATCACACAGATTGAGCTAGCCCCAAAGTAAGTTCTAATGAAAGACTTGTGTTATGGGATACTAACTCAACGATACTATATTTTATAACAAATACATATATAGAAAAACATCCAAGACCCAGGTCAATCTGAAAAAGATCGTTTTCCATCTTGACCTGACCGGGGATCGAACCCGGGACCATCCGTGTCGCAGGCAGGCGTGATGACCGCTGCGCCACGGAGCTCGTCAACATACATACTAACACGTCTTTTCCCCTTGCGGGATAGACAGAGCCCAGGCCTAAAAAATCCTGTAGGCCACTTTATCATGTAATTGAGCTAATCTTTATGAAAATTTAAAAAAAATGCTTGTCATATCCTACAGAGCGTTGGCGGTTACTTGCAGCCCTGTGATTTGAATTATTTGACTATGTAAGGATAACTTAGCTCTCAAATGATTTTTTGATTTCAATTGGATACTCGTTAGTTGTAAGAGTCCCAGGTTCGGTTCTCAGCCAGGTCATGATGGAAAAAGATTTTTCAGATGCCCTAGTATTGAAAAATATAGTATCGTTGAGTTAGACTCCTACTACACAAGTGTTCAACTGTGAGGCTATATCAATTTATGTAATTTGTCCCTATATACTTACTTATTTATTCTTAATCGAAAGAAACATGAACGCAAGTGTATATACTTTAGTATACCGCAGCACCATAATTTTCAATACAAATAAAACTCGAAACCATAGCTTATTAAAACTATTCGATAATGAAAACTGTTGCCACCGCAAATTAATTAACTCACCAATCAGCGGCGTTCAAAAATCCAGATCATTCCAGCTGTAACGAGCAAAACAAACTGGATTAAGCCGGTGCTAACCGGAGCGATCTGGTTTAATTTGGTTCGATCCGGTCTGGGCTTCAGATTTGTCTGTGCTTTTTATTGTCGTCGAGTACCAAAGACCTATGTTTTTAGTGTTTCATTTATCTGTTTAAGAAGATAAAGCTTTAGGATTTAAGCGGATTAAGTGAAAGCTTATGCTCAGTGGTTCGAGCCTAGTTTGCAGTCCAATTTGACTGAAAAAATATTTTTTATCAGCCGCTACATACTGTTTTTGGTGAAACATCGTTATAAAATTCACACACTAGCATTAGCAAAAGCACACCAAATAATTGTCTTTCCACACGATAACTAAGCTAGCTTTTTAATATCTAGTATTGGTTTCATTCATTACAAATAAATATTGTATTATATATATATATGTTGTCATTATCATCATCAGGTCTTTATAGTCTCTACTGTAGGTGCACGACCCTCTCAGTACTGCCAGAGTACTCAGAGGATTTGACCTACACTCTCCACGTTGGCCATTACAGATTGAAGAGGTCTCTTTGGTGTTTATAAGCTTTGTTTAGCTTGTGTATCCTTAGTCGCCTTCTACGACTTCCACAAGAAGACTTGGAGTGTCCTATTCTACTCTGCCGGGAACAACACGGCACATATATGTGTCGTCACATAGTCTTTAATCACAAATATCTAATTCATTTAATTACGTTGAATAATTTGGATGTTATGAGGAAAACGATGAAAGAGTCGTATCATAAGGTGTCGCCGAATTTGAGTAATAAGATTTAGTTAAGTTGATATCATGTATACAAATGTTCACATGATACCAAACTACCCTACCTGATTTCCACAGAAGTTGCATAAACTAATCGAGTCAAGATCTTGCGACTCGATCCGTCAAACTCGATACAACTTTTAATGAGCTTGTTAATTTGCTTGCTCGAGGATTTAGTTAAAGTTTTAGTGACTAAAGCCGTTATGGCCATAAATTATGGATTCTAAAGAAGAATGATCTATTTCCGTGTTAACTTTACTTTTACCAATAAGTATTAGCAGCTAATGTACAGGGAATTCAATACATTATTATTGAATTATTAAAAAGAAAATTCCCTGATTCACCTTTATGTGAATCTAGTCCAGTATATTAGTTAAACTAGCTAACTAACTTGAAAGTGTAAATATTACAAAAACGGCGTGTCAACTGTCTTAGGAGTGTACGATAATATTCAGTTTCTTGAAAATAACTGTGTTAGTAACTATTTTGTCGCTTTAAAATGAATTTATCTCTAACTCTAGCTATTTGACAATAGTAAGACCTCTTTTTTTGTTTTTAGCCTTGTATCACATGTTTTTTTACTAAAACTTCTTATTAAGGTAAATTCAGAAATTTTCATTGTCTTTCATCCATGCTGGTCTGGGAGGAAAGAAAAAACAATGAATGTACTAAACGTGGTCTACCAGTCTTAAGGCTCTATATACCCCTTAAAGGGTAAAGATGTGATACTATGTTTATATGCATGTATGTTTGTTGTTTTTTTAAACCTCAATGACTTAGAGTGTGTAGTTTGTATGTATACCAACCGTTTCTTGGCTTCCACAGAAGTTGCATGAACTAATCGAGTGATGTTGCGACTCGATCCATCGAAGTATATTTAACTTTTAATGAGCAGTTGCTCGCTGAACAGTTGGAGATTTTAGTATGACTGTATCATTTGCTTTTCTAAGTCTTTCAAAAGTTCGGATGTTTGTACTTTAACGAATTAAATTTATAAACTTTTGTTGTCTTTCATACCTAAGTGTCTTAGAGTATGTATGCATACCAACCGTTTCTTGGCTTCCACAGTAGTTGCATGAACTAATCGAGTGATGTTGCGACTCGATCGATCGAAGTAAATTCAACTTTTAATGACCAGTTGCTCGCTGAGCAGTCCGAGATTTCAGTATGACTGTATGATTTGCCTAGTTAAGTCTTTCGAAAGTTTAGATGTTTTACCATAACGAATATATTACAACGACAATAAGCATTATTATAATAAGTAGTGACTCTATTCTATTTTTTTTAATTTCACGCTGGTCTGGGAGAAAAGAAAAAATCTAGAATGTACCAACTACTTTACTTCCCACGCTGATTGTAAAAGCCGATCGAGGGAATGGGCATCAGGAATTTTGTCAATAGGTGATGCGGCTAGCAACCCATCACTATTTTAATTCCGTTCTCAACTACACGCCCACCGACATCCTAAACGTGGCCTTAAAGTTTCACAGAACTAAATGGGTTTTGTCTACTCCGCAAGGGAAAAAAACGTGAATAAGTATGAATGTATGTATTTTTTGTCAAGTACATAAATAAAAATTAAATAACTAAATGACAAAAATATAATTAAACCTGCTGTTTCAGCAACAGTGATATCTTATATCATTCCGTACAAAGTACGCGTTCTGCCTAGTCTATTCCATTCCACATTAAATTTTAATTAAGTCAGTAATACTCTCAGTTAGCGGCATATTGCGTGAAACGAGGCGTGCAATATAATTATTCTGCCGGTTAAGCAATTTCGTGAATGTCATAACAAGTTTAAGACCTGAGATTCGCTATTTAAACAACTATTATTTGTTATCTTGTGGGTTCTAAAACTTTTTGAAATTATTCGGAGTTAAACAATTTTGCGTGTTAAATTGATCATTTGTAATGAAAAAAGGTTCGTGTCCAGTAAATAATAATAATTATAATAATGTTTGACACACGCGGCTGAGACATGGAACATGCTTGGACTATATATATACTCCCCTGACACTGAGCCGCCACCTTTTGTAGTGCACAATGCTTAATTTTGTCAAGTACTGTTTTTTGTTTGTTTTTCTCTTTTAGTGTTTGTGTTCTACAATAAATAATATTTCATTTTATTTCATTTCTGACACCGTCATGCCGTGGTCATGCCTTTATTTCAATGATTAAAAAGCTGGTCAATTGTGTGCGGGACAGCTTTGTGTTAGCACAAGCGTCCTGTCAGTTTATGCCCTCAAAATCCGTCAAATTGGTAGCTGTGTGTGCGCGACCGACTATGGGTTGGACACTAGTATTTTCTGCGCTTTTAGGCTAACTGAGTCTATCTAGGCTTTATATAATCTAAGGGAACATGAAGGTGAGACTGACCCACCGATTAGACGTCGCTCAGCGAGCTATGGAAATGTCTATGCTCGGTGTTTCGCCGAGGAATAAAATCCGAAACGAAATCATTCATCAGAAGACCAAAGTCGTGGATATAATCCAGAAGTGTAGTAAGCTGAATTGGCAGTGGGCTGGACCGATGACCGTTGAAGCAGACGGGTCGAATGGAGACCATGTTGTGGCAAACGTAGTGTGGGACGTCCCTCTGCCAGGTGGTCCGATGACCTGAAAAAGGTCGCTGGTTGTGGCTGGATGAGGAAAGCGGAAGATCGTACAATTTGGCATGCCCTTGAGGAGGCCCATTTTCAGCTGTGGGCTCTAATAGGCTAATGATAATACTTCACCGATAGTATTTATGTATTTAACTGATATAATGTCATGGCTTTGGTATTGAAACATACCACATTACCTTGAATTGTAGGAAAAAAGGTGTTTTACTTTCATTATATTAACTGAATCGGGATTCAACATTTATAATGTTTACAATTTTGACATTCAGGCCTTTGAGATTTTAAATAAATATATAGGGACATATCACACAAATTGAGCCAGCCCCACAGTAGGTTGTAAACTTGTGTCGCAGGATACTAACTCAACGATACTATATTTTACAATATATACTTATATAGATAAACATCCAAGACCCAGGTCAATCTGAAAAAGATCGTTTTCAAGTATGACCTGACCGGGGACCCGAACCTGGGACCCGCTGCGCCACGGAGCTCGACTCGATTTTGCATGCCATAAGCCTTATTATATTGTTGTATCTGCTTACTATCATATATCCGCCGGTTGTCCTTTGTTTACATTGTGGCAAGACATGTGAATGCCTTTTAACAAAGGAAAATCGAAATAAACAAAATCTTTCTTGGTAACACTCGTCATTTGTCGGTATCGCCGCCCTATCCCTGAATTTGTCTTGATAATCCGCTCGGAATTGGTTTACAATACACCCCATATTTTGTGCTCCTTTCTGGATACGAGTAACAAAGGCTACTACTATATGTTGAATAATTTAAGATATTTTTAACGAAAAGCAACAATCAACTTCAACCCGATCAATTTGTTTGAATAAGCATAAAAATAAAATGGAAATAAGTGTAAACCGAACGGCATCCTTGTAAACGTTTTTTTTTTGTTTTTGTATATTTTTTTTCAAAAAGCGCTTGACACATTTCGATAAAAAAAATTAATGGGACCATCTGTAAAGTATCACCTATTGAACAAAAAAAGAAATTCTTGAATCGGTCTACGCGTCTGCGAGAAATCGGGGAACATACATAAAAAAAAGATTCCGACGAATTGAGAACCTCCTGGTTTTTTGAAGTCGGTTAAAAATCGAGTTGATTTTTTGTTTTTTTTTTCAGGTTTAAGCCAGTGGTTAACTGATATCAGATTTTTCAAGCTCCCTTATAGAAAATATATAGGCAAGAAATAAAATTAAATATATATTTGTGCTTTCCATAGCAATTTGACCAACTCATTGGTGTATTTTTATTATGTCCTATATTTCTTCAGTATCCCTCTTTTTTTCCTTGCGGATCTATATTTATTAGGGGTTCTGATTCTGAAACATCATGTATATCTAAATATATATAACTCAAAGGTGACTGACTGACTGACATAGTGATCTATCAACGCACAGCCCAAACCACTGGACGGGTCGGGCTGAAATTTGGCATGCAGGTAGATGTTATGACGTAGGCATCCGCTAAGAAAGGATTTTGTTCAATTCTACTTCTTAACGCGAGCGAAGCCGCGGGCAACAGCTAGTTTAACATAACAAACCAAAATAATCGCTGTCCCTGCCCTATTCCACAACGGCCTATCCACAATTACATACCCACATCCCGAAAGATAACTTTTCATATTAATATCCATTGAAACCGGCCATTCCCCACCGATGTCTGTGTACGTGGAATAAAATTATATTCGTATTACCATAAATGTCCCACATTCAATTAGGCTGGTGGACCCCGGACCCTTGTCACGGGAATCCTTGAATTTCAGTCCGATGTTAATAAATTCTCCTTTATAAAGAAGTTTGGTAATCTGCGCAGGCGATACAAAAGAACGTTATTAAAGACATTGAGTTATTGCCCAAGAGTTAACTTAAGAATTCATGCAAATATTGATTTAAATATTCCAAACGTTAATTTAATATAAGTTCCTATGAACACTTACTCGTATTATTGTCATATTATTTGATTTAACAACAAAAAGATATTGTCCATAATTCACATTTGGCAAAGTTAAGGCCGTTTGAAGAATTGTTTTTATTAAGCGCAGTAGAAGGGTACCTACTTTTACTATATAATGAAGTAACTATACAACAACTGAATAGCCTGATCAGTCAGAGCCATTTTTGCATAAAAACTTAAATTCTTTCAATTTACAAGAAAATTAATACACAAAATCTAATGTAACAGAAAAAATATATAAAATCCGTTAGGAGGATCATCTCCGAAGCGTAAATTTTATTTAATACAGTGTCTATTGTCCTTGATTGAAGCAAAATCAGCCAAGACCAATCAGCAGAACAAAGTATGGAGTTATTCTCATATTAGTTTTACGAATATTATAATAGATTATGCGACGCAATTTAAACATAATTCATGGAATTACTTATTTTAGTTTTGTTTATTTTTATGTACATATATACCGGCTGATTTTGAACCTATGAACTATATTAAAGTCACGAAAGAAAAAACCGGCCAAGTGCGTGTCGGGCCACGCGCAGTGTAGGGTTCCATAGTTGCGAATGACAACTTTGAGTTCACACTGTTTACACTCGCACCTCACAGTTTAACGACCAAAAACATCTAACAATGAAGATTGTATGAAATTTTTCATTTTCCAGTACATTTTAAAAGTTGGCTGCCTATAACTTTTTAGTTTGCACTTAGTACCCAGCTCTAATAGTTTTCCTTTATATTTATTTTTTTCACGTATCCATATATAACCGTTAAGGGGGAACAGTAGGCACAGTAGCGACGCCAATCATTTTATTCCTAATACTTTACAAATAGAAAGAAATTCAAGAATATAAACAATACAAGTCTTAGTAAATAACCTGAAGTATTTTTGGAATCATGTTTTGATATTATGAGAATCAGTCATTGAGAGAAAAAGTGATAACCGCCAAAAACGGCCGTTTTTGGCGGTAATCAGATTCTCATAATTCTCACTGATTCCGATAGTAATAAACATGATTCAAAAAATACTTCAGGTTATTTACTAAGGCTTGTATTGTTTATATTCTTGAATTCCTTTCTATTTGTAAAGTATTAGGAATAAAATGATTGGCGTCGCTACTGTGCCTACTGTTCCCCCTTAAGTAGATAGAGGGGGGGGACACGTACCTCTAACAAAAATTTGCACTTTAAAACCAAATATTTCGGAAACGGATCCCTAAATCTAAAAATAGTGTTTTCAACCTCACAATGTTTTTCAAAGACCTTTTTAACGATACCCCAGACGACGGGTAAATAGAGAAAAAAAAAATTACTCCCCCACTTTACTTGTATGGGAGCTACCCAAAAAAATTTTTTTTTCAAGATTTTTTTGCTACCACTTTTTTGCTATGATTAATATACATATCCATACCAAATTACAGCTTTCTAGTACTTATAGTCTCTGAGTAAAACCGCGGATGGACAGACAGACAGACATGGCGAAACTATAACGGTTCCTAGTTTACTACGGAACCCTAAAAAGGTGAAAATCGAAAGATAAAATCAGACTTCCCATAGAAATTCGTCCAGCTGATCGGCGACTTTGTATGGGAGGTCTAAAAACTTTTACGTTTTATTCCTTATTCTTCTTACAATTCTGTATTGACGAGCTCCGTGGCGCAGCGGTCAACACGCCAGCCTGCGACACGGGGGTCCCGGGTTCGATCCCCGGTCAGTCATGATGGAAAACGATCTTTTTCATAATGACCTAGGTCTTGGATGTTTATCTATATAAGTATATGTTATAAAATATAGTATCGTTGAGTTAGTATCCTGCGACACAAGTTCACAACTTACTGTGGGGGGGCTAGCTCAATTTGTGAGATATGTCCCTATATATTTTAAATTTTATTTTTTGTATTCTATTAATGATTCTGACACCGAGTTTACAATAAAGGTCATAAGTTCAAAATCAGCCCTGTATTTATTTCAGAAAAAATTAACTCTTAATTCCCTTTAGTTAATTAGCAGTTTTTTGAATGACTATATATGTTTATTTTTATGTATGTTTTTGTGTATAAGCCGTTGGTTATCCTAAATAAATATATGTATAATGCCTGCTCTGTGTATCAACCATCATAGTAAGCATGGGACTGTATGGTGGATGTCCGGGACATCAAAGGTTTGTATGATTATGCCCTTATCTCGTCATTCTTGGATTTCTCAAGCCGTTTGGGAAAATTACGATTTTTTGCATCACTTCCTTCAGGTGCGTGATAGGAAATTGGGTTAGTAGATGACAATCTTAAAGAAATGTTAGATTATAGAATTTTACAAACTTTTTTTAATTACTATATTTTGGTGGCAATGTTCTTTTAATGTTTTTGCCGTGTGGTTCCCAGCAGAGTAGAATATGACTACTCCAAGTCTTCCCGTGGATGTCCTAGAATGCGACTTGGGAAACACAAGCCAAACAAAGCATAAAAATAAAAGATACCTCTCCAACCCATCTGGCCAGCGAGAAGAGTGTAGGTCAAATCCTCTAACTGCTCTGGCTAATATATGGCTCTGGTAGCACAGAGAGGGTCGTGCTCCTGTAGTCAAGAATAAAGGGACATAATATTGATACAAAAAAAAAAAGAAAATTTAAAAACTATTGGTAATTGGTTTTGACGAGCTCCGTGGCGCAGTGGTTACCACGCCACCCTGCGACACGGGGGTCTCGGGTTCGATCCACAGTCAGTTCATGATGGAAAACGATATTTTTCAGAGTAACCTGGGTCTTAGATGTTTATCTATATAAGTATATAATTATATAGTATTGTTGAGTTAGTATCCTGCGACACAAGTTTACGACTTACTGTAGGGCTAGCTCAATTTGTGTGATATGTCTTATATATTTATTTATTATTATTTATTTATTTATTGGACAGTTCAGCGTTAAATATGTATGTATCTGCATCATAAAATCTATTATATTAAATTTTAGTGGCAGCAAACAGCGCGTAGAACCAAAGGCCGATGGAGCAGAAAGGATCTCGAATGGTGACGTCATACCGGCAAGCGCAGCGTTGGACGCCCACTGACCAGCAGGCCGATTTGCTAACTCGGTGTACAACGATTTGATTGTCACTTTGGCATCCATTACGGTTTTCATATCTTAAATGAAAATAGTCATTCATACCGAAGCCGTAATGAATATTGAAGTTACCATGAAACTGATGTACATCGCGGCTGTCAAAAGTTAGCAAATAGGCCTGCAGGTGGACGGACCTGACTAAGTGGTCGGATGACGTGACCAAGGACGCAGCATTGTATAATGGTACGGAACCCTTCACCTGCAATTCCCCCATTAGTCCGGTTTTATTATTATTTAACGACTTAATAATTATACCTGGTTAGTTATTTCTAGACTTTTATTTAACTTTGATTTCGAAGTCCTAACACGCAACTTTGACATATAATACCACTATAGTTATTGCTAACTGGAGTAGTTTATAGCTAGTTTATTTAAAATTTATTTACATACATACATGCTATTTTTATAGGAGCTCCGTGGCGCAGCGGTCAACACGCCTGCCTGCGACACGGATGGTCCCGGGTTCGATCCCCGGTCAGGTCAAGATGGAAAATGATCTTTTTCAGATTGACCTGGGTCTTGGATGTTTGTGATGTGTTGAGTTAGTATCCCATAACACAAGTCTCGAACCTACTTTGGGGCTAGCTCAATCTGTGTGATTTGTCCGTATATATTTATTTATAGGAATTACGTGCGAGGGCGCAGGGTAGACAGAGCCCAAGGACATGGAGACTAAAGGCCACGATTAGTGGTTTAATGGGCGTTAAGATAGAAAACGAAATCAAAATAGTGATGTGTTGCTAGTCGCATCGTATATTGCTGTGATTCCTTAGATTTGCATCTAATCCCGTGACCCATTTTTACGGTCTGCGTGGGAATAAAAACAGCTGGTATATTCTATGTTTTTCTTTTCTCTCAAACCAGCATAGAAGACTATTATATCATTAAAGCTAATGTGACATAAAGATATATATATATATCGACGGGTCACTCACGTGCTATTTGTCGGGATTGCCTATAGTTAGACTGCCTAGACTATAGTTTCGGACTCGTCAGGAGCCCATTTTCAAGGCGGAAAAATTGGCTTCTGACGAGGCCGAAACTATAGTCGGTAATCCCGACAAATAGCACGTGAGTGACCCGTTGATATATATATAATAGCATAGAAGACAACGGAAACTCGTAGCGTCCCTCGCAATATTGCGTCCCCGCACCTTTTCCCTTGTTCTAAGGAGCTATACGGTTTCGAAAAACAGGGTTAATTACTACTGTTCTTAGTAGATTACGCGCTGTCTCTTTTACGTAAGTTAGTCTAGATTAATTCTGCGGTGAAATCAACCAACCCGCACAGACGTACGCATCTATGAAAGTTTAGGTTGTATTAATTGTAGGCATAAATATAACCTTAGGCCAAAGTAAACGTAAACGTAAGTGTAAGATATTCCATAGCCATCAATGCATACTTAGTTAGTCTTTCATTAATGATAACCAACGTTTCTCCTTAGATTGTATCAAAGGTTGAGTATTTTATAATATGCATGTATGAGCTTAGTGATAAGCGGTCGCGTTCATGAAAGTTATTCTAGACATTCATTTTGAACTAAGCGTATCTATATTTATCCTTATTTTTAGTATTCCATTGAAATTTAATGGTTGTATACAGTTGTATTGTTATTATTATAACAGTTGTATTGAAACAACTATAAAATCTGATTTATAGGTATAAATCAGATTGTATAGTAGTAATAGGCGCAGCGGTCAACACGCCTGCCTGCGACACGGAGGTCCCGGGTTCGATCCCCGGTCAGGTCAAGATGGAAAATGATCTCTTTCAGATTGACCTGGGTCTTGGATGTTTATCTATATATGTATTTGTTATAAAATATAGTATCGTTGAGTTAGTATCCCATAACACAAGTCTTTCATAAGAACTTACTTTGGGGCTAGCTCAATCTGTGTGATTTGTCCGTATATATTTATATTTATTTATTTAATTAGTGATCGTCTTAAAAAGCTCGAGTAGTAGAAAGTAGTAAGAAATAACGCAAATCATAGATGTGAAGTGATAAAAATTATAACGCAAATCGTATAAAAAGAACGAAAATTATAGAGATTCATAAGTTGAGCCATTCTCATCTGTTGATGATGCCTTGAAATGTATGTCCTTCATTATCTCAAAAAAAAAATGGTTCTTTTTATCAAACTGGGCTGAATCTGTGTGATTTATCTTAACATATTTAAGAAAGAAAAAAATATTGAGTTGTAAAGTATTTGTTACGATTTTTGGCATCTTCTTTAACAACAGCTATTAATTTTTTAATGCTCATGAACGATAAAACGCTCTCGCGTCCGCTTCTGACCACCTCCATGCCCTAATCGCGCACGCATACCAACAATTTGTATAGTCGGGTGCGTGCAGTGCGAGTAATTGTAGGTATTAATTCGGGACCATGTTACGACGTGAGCACGCGATCAGTTTTGGGGACTTTTTGGAACCGTGTATAGGAAAACATGCAAACATCGATAGTTTATTCTCAACTCGGCCTTTCACGCTACGCACGCAAATCGCAACCTATCAGGTATAGGAATGTTTGCTATCTCTCCATGCCTTGCGCATACAGGCAACGCCCAAAGCTGTCCCTCCTGGGGGCTCTTTGGTGACGTTCACCTTACAGATTGAAGGCACTCTGCCATTGCCTCAAAAGTCCGGTGAAGTAGCAGAAGCACAGTTAGAGCTAGCTACTTAGTCCTTTAAAAAAGTCAATAGTTTAGTTTATGGTTTACCAACCATAAACTGAACAATGTGCCGTGCTTTAACCACTCCTGACCATCTATCCGTATAGTTAGTCAGGGGTTGGTGGACCGGCAGTTAACATTGGTATCCGTATACCAACGTTAACTGCCGGTCCGGATGGTATCGGAATGATGGTGAGTGAAAAAACTAATTATCTGAAAATATGTTAAATACACTTTTAAAAGATTAATTTGTCATCATATTGCTCCCTTGAAGTTGGGCAGGCGAAACCATTTTTAAAGTACGAAAATCTTAAAATATTATTTCACCTTAATATATTTCAATAAATTTATAGCAAACTTTTATTATCAACTCATAACCGTGAGCTTAAGCTTAAGCATATTTTAATATAGCAACCAAACAAAGTGCTCACGACACCTATACAAAATACCCATGAGTGACGTCACGATGCGTTTTACCGTAAAACAATAATGTCTAACAACATCATCATCATCATCATCTCAGCCACAGGAAGTCCACTGCTGGACATAGGCCTCCCCCAAGGATTTCCAATACGACCGGTTGGAAGCGGCCTACATCCAGCGCCTTCCTGCAACTCTTATCAGGTCGTCCGACCACCTGGTCGGTGGATGTCCAACGCTGCGCTTGCCGGTACGTGGTTGCCATTCGAGAACCTTTCTGCCCCATCGGCAATCGGTTCGTCGCGCTATGTGCGCCGCCCATTGCCACTTCAAAGAGCTAATCCGCTGGACTATGTCGGTGACATTCGTTCTTCTACGGATCTCCTCGTTTCTGATTCGATCTCGCAGAGAATCACCGAGCATAGCCCTCTCCATCTAACAACATGTGAATTTATAATTTTTATATCTGAAGGAGTATTTTATTTATGGAGGATTTTTTTTACTAACACGTTTATTTATTGAAGAGCTTTCTATAGCGGCACCAAAAAAATTTAGTCCATATGCCTATTACGAATGGAGTTTGCCAAAAAATATCTCTAAACATCAACTACGAAGCACTTGAATAAAAATATTTCTATGAATATTCAGACACTTCCCCCATCACTAAGTAAGCATAAAAGCCAGGAAGGTGCTTACAAATGAATACATAAGTTTGGGGTGCATAAGTTATTTGATGCTGTTACTTCCAATTGGCTCGTTTATGATCAGATTATTGAGATTTTGGGGGATGCTGATTCTGCTATAAAGTCAAAATCTTATTATATATGTATTTTTACATACTGCTCTAGTTCCTAACTTTTATAAATTCCTTATTTACTGAACTGCAATCTTGTTTTAGTTTGTCGTAATCGCAAATGTATTGAAAAACGTCGTATGATATTCGTACGGTGACCTGAATATTATAGTCGAGGTGTTCAGTTCATAGGCACGAGGCGAAGCCGAGTGCTTATAATAAACCGACGACCTTGTATCATAATGTACTATTATAGTGTGTGAGTAGATAAAAACACTTTACCTTACAGTTTAATTTTTCAAAGAAATGCATATTATCCTTTTTACGCTTAACACATTCTGGTTAATCTAGTTAGGTACCTAGCGATGTACCTAACTACCGCTAACTAACGGTGACGTTTTGAAACTTCCAAAATATTGGTCAAAGCGGGAGCCTCCGGATCAGAAATTTAGTTATTCCTTATTAAATAGGTAACAAGTGATGACAAAAATTTTACGTTACTTGTGTAATAAACTTGTAAAATTAACGTTCCTTTTACAGAGAAGTGAAAAAACTGGCGGAAGAAAGAGAAGAATGGAAGAAGCTCCACCGACAAAATCCTGGCTTCAAAATTGAATGATGATGATATGTAATACACATGTATCGTAAACACATTGTGTATGGCATAAATAAATAAATATAAATACATAGGGAAAAATCACACAATTTGAGCTAGCGCCAGAGTTAGTTGTGGACTTCTGTCGTATGATACTATTCAATGACACTACAGGGTGTAACATGACCCTCGATATACCCTTAAAGGGGTGAGCCAGCTCTTTAATATGAACAACTTTTGCTATGTGATCAATGCTGGGAACTCAAAAAAAATCGTCAATTTCATACAAAAAAATTTTGC
Source organism: Rhodophaea formosa (assembly GCA_963082605.1). Classification (NCBI taxonomy): domain Eukaryota; kingdom Metazoa; phylum Arthropoda; class Insecta; order Lepidoptera; family Pyralidae; genus Rhodophaea; species Rhodophaea formosa. Next base: position 1,225,531 of record OY720221.1, read on the forward strand.
CGCCTGGGTGAAATGTATGGGAAAGCAAAAATTTTTTTCGTGTTCTCAGCGTTGACCCCATAGGAAAAGTTGTTCATATTGACGGTGTCACTCACCCCTTTAAGGATATGTCGAGGGTCATGTTACACCTTGTATATTAAAAAAATATAAAATATCTAAGACCCAATCTGAAAAAGATCGTTTCTCATAATGATCTGACCGGAGATTGAACCCGAGACCAGTCGCAGGCTGGCGTGATAACCACTGGCCTACGGAGGCCGTTTATATCAGTCGGCAAAGCATTAATCCACGTCATAATCGGGTCAACAAACTTATTGACTCGGCAACGTTTGATTGATTGCTTTCTCTTCCCGACGGGACATGCGGAAGGACAATTTTGACCCTTTGACTATATACTCTCTAGACAATCATCATCATCATCATCATTTCAGCCGCAAGAAGTCCACTGCTGGACATAGGCCTCCCCCAAGGATTTCCAATATGACCGATATATATATATATATATCTATATATATAGATATTTATATATCTCTAGACAATGTCATGCCTTTATTTCAATGATTAAAAAGCAGGCCAATTTTTCAATGCTTGTGTACGTGACAGTTTTATGTTATCACACGCGTCCTGTCAATTTATGCCGTCAAATTGATAGCTGTGTGTGTGCGCGATAGACTATATAAATATAAATATATACGTACAAATCACACAAATTGAGCTAGCCCCAAAGTAAGTTCTTATGAAAGACTTGTGTTATGGGATACTAACTCAACGATACTGTATTTTATAACAAATACATGTATAGATAAACACCCAAGACCCAGGTCAATCTGAAAAAGATCGTTTTCCATCTTGACCTGACCGGGGATCGAACCCGGGACCATCCGTGTCGCAGGCAGGCGTGATGACCGCTGCGCCACGGAGCTCGTCTATGGGTTTGACACTAGTTTTTTCTACGCTTTCCGGCTAATAAAGTCTATCTAGGCTTTATATACTTAATCTAAATTTTGACCATAGCCGATACCAGAGTTATTAAAACATGAAGGAATAAACGTGTTTTTCTATACTCCTAAACTAATATTATAAAGAGAATACATTGAATAGACTGTAAAACTTCTGGACCGATTTTCAAAATTCAATATAATTTATCTACATGTTACATAGGCTATAATTTGCGTGGATGAAATCAAGAGTCATTTGCTAGTTTTTATTTAAAAAAAAACGGTTTCAATCACGTTTATTACGTGTTTTTTTGTACATTCGGAAGCAAAAAGAGAGGGAAGAAAATTTTTGACTTTCCTATAAAATCACTAATTATGATTACAACGGGACTTACAGCGATTATTTTGTGATTTGTCTGATATTTTGACTACTTTGGAGCTGCCTTCTTGACAAGACCCACCGTATCGGTGAACGGCGGCTACCCGAACAATTTTTTAATAATCGCGGCTAGTTCCCTAGTGATAATAATAATGATTGTGACCGCAAAAGCTCATATGTTCCTATAAAAATTTTCCGGGTGGCTGGTTGCTTTTGTATGCAAATATCAAAATATTTTCTTAGTTACCAGCTCATAACTATAGCTTGTAAGTAAATACCACTTGGAAATCTAAATAGACAAAATAAATGTTCAATATCATCCAATCAAACCTGAACTAATTCCATGAGTGGCAGACAAATCGGTGGGGCATTCAACAAATGTTCTTACTAATGTCCGCCCCGATGGATTACTTCACATTCATTATGTATAAATAGTAGGCTGGTATTTGATTCGAACTAATTGGATTAATGTTCGTTGTTTATTTCAAAGGTTACTTTAGTCATTGGTAATTTTAATTACTTTAATTTTTTTGGGTAAAAACCTACTTCGGTCAAAATACTGGATCGATTTTGAGAAAAGAAAGTACTAAAACAAAAGAAAACACTAATTAATAAAAAACAATATTAGCCAATTGAAAACCTTCTCTTTTTCTGAAATCGGTTAAGGAGTTTAAAAAGCCAAGAAGATCCCGTTACTTGGTCAATAATTATTCCAGAACGTCATCGTCATATTAGAAACTACTATGCCTTTTTTTAACGTGGAGAATCCCTTCGGATACCGCGCGGGCTACGTGAAGCCACGCGTGTTTATGTGGTGTGGCCACTAAACTCCACGGTGTCACTACTGAGCCGCTATGTGCCGGGGGCGTGTGCTACTCTCGCTCAACAGCCCCGGCGCGGCGGTCGCGCTTAGCGACCCCTCCAAGGCACGCTCACGACTCCCTCTCAGTCACAAAGTGACCAGAGGGATCGGAGCGGCCACCTTCACCGGGCGGACACTACTATGCCTGCTACAAGGTAGGCGACATAGGAAGACGATGGTGCTGCAGTTACATGCGTTAGCCTAAACTTGCTTAATTTAAAATATAATTTATAAATATTATACATATTTTTTTATTTTAATTAAACACTTATCGTCAACAATGCTTTTATTTTCTCATAAATATGGTAGCACAAAGTTGTGACTTGTGACTCTATCAGTGGAGCCAAAATAAAATGACAAACATGTATTTGCAATTGACAGAAAAATCTACATGACTTAAGGAGCAATGTTTTGATTATTTAATCAAATGATCAATTCAAAAGCGTGAAAATGTAATCACTTTGACGTTTATAAAATTAGTATATGAGATATATTAAATAATCTATTTTTGTAGACATGCCCGTAGGTCGCCACCTACACAAGCATCCGCGACAAAACATAAATATTCATCTACAACATTGTTGTGACCGTGGTTGTGACACGACAACCTTGCTTGCGTTTTTCATTCAATTTCGTCTCGCTTATCAGTTCACAGTTATTTATGGAGCGTCAGCAAATACATTTTTATAACTTTTTTGACATTACTTGAATGTCTTACTTCTTCTTCTTAGTTTCGTGTCGGTGTAAACCAATTATTTTTAATTTATATTTTTTGCTCCCAAAATGCAAAATGTCTTACTAAAATAAAATAGGTTCGTTTATTACAATATTATTATTATTAATACACTTAACGTTTGAAAGCCTTATGCTTGCAGGTAGACTTGAATGTCTTAGATATGAAAACGGGAGAAACTGGCCTTTGCTGAACATTAGGACATCATCTATGGGTCACATGATGTAACGTATCACAATACAAAAAAATATACTTATTATACAATTTTTTGCTGTCGGTACCAATAACCTCATATATCGTACTTGTGGTACATTTGATCAATCAATTGAATTGAATTGAATTATATTATTTATAGGTTATCTTTATTTTGTGATTTTACTTAAGTTCAGTTTTTAGGGACTCTTATTTATTATTTTAAAATTAGTTTTAGTTTAAAATCTTAGTTTATAGTATGAACAAAGATTTTATTTAAATGTGTTAACAATCGTGAAAACAATTGAATGGTTTTTTACGCTATCTGACAATGCAACATAACAAAGAACGCTCTTTTTCTTAGGAGCATATTTTGTAGTATTTTTTGGTACATCTTAGTAAATAAACGCCACAGTTTCACAAACTTAATAAAACAAATAGAAATATATCAATATAAAAAATATCTGCTTTCGGTACCAACAACCTCAAGCGTCGCACGTGTGCTACATCTATCGATCAATTGAATTGCATTGAATGGGTTGTAAACTTGTAACTCTATCTCACAATGCAACATAATAAAACCAACGCACTTTTTCTTATTCTAGTATTTATGCGATATTTCGGTAAATAAAAACGCGTTGATTCTAAAAACTAAATACGACAAAAGATATAAATACATACTATTATACTGTTTTTGCTTTCGGTACCAACAACCTCAAGCGTCGCAAGTGTAATACATCTATCGAACAATTGAATTGCATTGAATGGTGAGTAACGCTATCTCACAATACAACATAATAAAACAAACGCACTTTTTCATATTCTAGTATTTATGCGATATTTCGGTAAATAAAAACGCGTTGAGTCTAAAAACTAAATACGATAAAAGTTATAAACACATACTATTATACTGTTTTTGCTGACGGTACCAACAACAAACAACAAATCTATCGAACAATTGAATTGCATTGAATGGTGGGTAACGCTATCTCACAATGCAACATAATAAAAGACGCAATTTTTCTTAGGAATACATTTTGTACTATATTTTAGTAACTAAACGCATTGAATCTAAAAACTAAGTAAGATAAAAGATATAAATAAATATTTATTTCTGTTCTTGCTATCGGTACCAACAACCTCACGCGTCGCACGTGTAATACATCTATCGAACAATTGAATTGCATTGAATGGTGTGTTACGCTATCTCACAATGCAACATACTAAAACACTTTTTCTTTAGAGCTAATTATCTCATATTTTTTGCTATATTTTAGTAAATGAACACATTGAGTTACAAAGTACGAGTTCAATACAAAAGAAAATACTCACTAATATTGTTTACTGCTGACGGTACCAACAACCTCACGCGTCGCACGTGTAATACATCTATCGAACAATTGAATTGCATTGAATGGTGTGTTACGCTATCTCACAATGCAACATAGTAAAACACTTTTTCTTTAGAGCTAATTATCGAGCTAATTATGTCATATTTTTTGCTATATTTTAGTAAATGAACACATTGAGTTACAAAGAACGAGTTCTATACAAAAGAAAATACTCACTAATATTGTTTTCTGCTGACGGTACCAACAACCTCACGCGTCGCACGTGTAATACATCTATCGAACAATTGAATTGCATTGAATGGTGTGTTACGCTATCTCACAATGCAACATAATAAAACGGACGCGGAACTAAATTGGTTTGTACGGAGATGATGTCTTCATAAATCATTGAATGTGACTTGAGTGGAATTTGATAGATATTATCATAGAATTGATAAGCATATTCATCATCAGGTCTTTCTAGTCTCCACTGCAGGAGCACGACCCTCTCTGTACTACCAGAGCCATATACTAGCCTGAGTAGTCAGAGGATTTGGCCTACACTCTCCACGCTGGCCAGGCGGGTTGGACAGGTCTCTTTGATGTTAATAAGCTTTGTTTAGCTTGTGTTTCCTTAGTCGCCTTTTACGACATCCACGAGATGACTTGGAGTGGTCCTATTCTACTCTGGCGGGAACCACACGGCTGCAAGCATGCAAGCATATTACATTACTTTATTTTTAAATTAGAGAAAAGTGCATGGGGGCCTTGCTTTCCTTTTCACTGATTATTAATTAGCCATAAGATGTCTACTGCTGCACTATTAGCCTCCGCGATGTAAAATGTGAATTAAAATTTTGAGTTGACGTTGCTTGGAGATAATTCGTTGTGCAGTTTGTTGCAGCTTCTTTTGCACTCCGCTTTTGGAAGCGGTCTGAACTAAATCATAAATAAATTACTGACGTCAATAATTTGTTGTTGTAAAAAGTTTTAAATCTATTATGAAAATTAATAAGTGTTTAAAGAAACCTGCATTAAATAAACATTTTGAATTTATATTTGATGAGAGTTTTGCCGTACTCACTACGCTTGGCAGACGGCTTGGTGAGTTCAGTTTATTTGGCTTATCTCGGTTCTGATGTAGCTCATCGTATAAGCCAAATACCATTGAAACCGTTTTTAAACGAGGGAATGACACGGGTTTTTTTGAACTGGGTGAATCTATTCCGCCATTATGCTACTTGCTCGATTGGATTGGGGATGACAAAGTAGTAAGTAGCTCGGGAGCGCGTACCATATGATGGCATAGGCTAGGTGATTGCAGGTCCATACCTGCAATCACTGGACAAACAGTTGAAGATGACACCCCTGATCATAGCTACTTTAAAATAAAGTACCTAATAGATGAAAAATGGGCTTACCTTAAAATATAAATCTGTGAAAATTTTAACATTCTAGCTATCATTGTTCACTAGATACAACCTGGTGACAGACAGACAGACGGATGGTCAATAAACTATCGTGAAGAACCCTTTTCCACCAAAAAACCCAAAAATAAAAGTTTTTCAGGGTTCCGCACTAGGAACCCTGCCAGTGCGGAACCTTGAAAAACTTTTATTAGTACTAGTATCACCAGTCTAATTTAATATTTAAGTACTCTTGCCAACTAACTTATTCCTAGAAATAATGAGGATTTATATAGCCACTTTCATGTTTATTCAAACAAAGTAGAAAGCCTCAGGTAATTGGATATACGGAATTATACCCAGCCGGCCCCGGGGTTCAATTTGAACAAATAATTGGGAACTTTAGACGTTTCTCGCAATTATAAGAATACTCTTGTTATTTTATTTTGTTTTGTTTTAATAACTAGGTTATTTTATTTCGGTAACTATATTCTTTTTTATATTTGAGAGAAAAGTAAAAAAAAAATATATACCCGTGCTTTTTTTCTCTCACACCGTAATAGCCGGTTAAGGGATTAGGCGAGAATCTAAGCAATCAAATCATTAGGCAATGTGGCTAGCAAACCATTACTATTTCGTCGTAGTCTTTGATACATACTGACACAGACCTGGGCTCTGTCTACCCCACAAGCAACAAAGACGTAATAGTATGTATGTACCATAGATATCAGAATATGTAGTATGTACTGTCACGGCGCGCCCAGCGGGCCGCGGACCGGAACGCCCGCACCGCCCGCGCCGCCGAAGATGCCGCGCGCTAACGTCAGTGCGGACTGGGACGACTTCGTGCGCGCGTCTCGGTTCACATTCGCCCTGAGGAAGACCTCCGGATGAGGTTGAAACATGTCGGCCTGTAGCTGACTTTATACGTGAGTGACCCGTATTTTACATATTAATAAGTACCTATGTATGTACGTTGATACATCATGTCAATTCTCCTGTTGCCTCTCTCGTGCCGCTCATATACCTCAAGAACAGACTTAGTTAGGCGCTAGGCCTATAGCGCTAGTATAGCGTGCACAGATACACAAAAAAAAAGAAAATTAAACACAATGGGGATTTTCAAAAAGATGTGAAAAGATTTCTTCCGATTAAACAACGCGCTAGTTACATCCCTGGTGTTGCAGGCTTTCATAGGCAATGGTAAATGCGTTTTTTTATTTCATTGGGCAGCACGTTTGCTGGTGTAGGTGACCTGCTTGGTCGTTACCAAGCGGGTCACCTGATGGTAAGTGATCGCCGCTGCCCGTGGACTAATGCTACACCAAGGGTGTGTCAATTTTTTTTTATGGTCTACGTAGCTAGCTACAAATGAGCTTTCGCTACTTCACCGGCCTTTTGAGCAGAGTGCCTTCAACCTGAAAGGCAAACATCACCAAAGGGTCCCCAGGAGGGACGAACCTCGGCTTTGGGCGTTGCCTGGTTGCGCAAGGCTTGGAGAGACAGCAAACTCTCATATGCCTGATGGGCCGCGATTTGCATGCAGGACCTGCAGGGCCAAACTGAGAAACAATGGCAAAGCCTTTAGAGAGCAGCAACTTCATGTTTTGCCGTATGGACCGAAAGGGGTGTGTCAAGAGCGTTGCCGGCCTTTTATTTTTCCCTCGCTAGAGTGGAGGGGATGGACCTCCAGCTCTCCCACTCACCAAACGAAGGATAGAAGCTGTAAAGCTATTACACAAACGTTGATTTTTTTTGAGAGTGTGGTACTTTCACGGACAAGCCGAAAAAGAAAGCTTTCCATCAGGTGGGCCGTATGCTTATACAGAAAGCGGTTACAGTGCACAGGCGTTTGCCTACTTAGATATATAAAAGATAGTATTTAAGTCATAGACTTAAAAAAAATTGATTTTTACTTCTATGATTTAAGTAGTAAAACCTTTAGATTTTATTCGTAGCTTTAAGTACAAGATAGATCTTAAAGCCTTCGGTTTTCAGTAAAACAAGGCTTTGCGCCTACAATTTGATCTGGGGTGAAATGGGGGCAATGAAATTAAACCCTTTTAGTATCCAACTGGGAAAAGTAACCGTGATAAATATTCTAAGCAGACGGCCTAGTACTTTGGTAATGTTGTGTTTTAGTATTAGCCTTATTTTTGTTAGACTTTGATAATGTCCATGTAACTCGATCGAAATATTGAAAACTCAAAAATTCACAACTTGGCAATGCTGACAGCTTTCTGGGCACATTCATAATCATCATCATTATCATAAATACCGCAGGGCAATGACATGAGGGTCTTTCTTTATTATAGGTAGGTTTTATTGATAGGAAAAATATAGTTTAAAGGTAGGATTAATTGTTAGTTTTTACTTAAGTTTTAATTCATTTAATTAATTGATCGTTCTCGGTAAACAAAATCACAATAATCACGGTAAATATCCCGAAATTTTTCCTAAAATGTAATAAAATATTACTAGATTGTTGAATTCACCTTGTATATTATTAACATAGGGTTAAAGCAGCTGTATTGGTAAAACAAGTTTTGGTTGTAAATACATTTTCAATTTGCAAGATTTAACTACCGGCAAGTGCCACACAGATATCGAAATAGGTGGGTAAATTAAAGAGCTCGTAAAAGTGGCACTTCTATACTCTCTTTCTACCGTTGTGAGAGTGATTTATAGTAAAATCATAAATAACCCAGACAAACTGGACAACACCAGAGACGGGAAAATAGTTGTGACTGAATTTATTGCATTTCTTAACGAGACAACCTTTATTTTACTGTGTGAACTGTAATTAATGTTAACTGGAAATGTAAATTATTTTCTTTATTTTTTTGTGATTTTGACTGTGTTTTCTTATATTTTCGCAATTGTAACACATGTTAAAGTTGCTTATAATACGATTTCCTCACATTAATTACACTGTCATAAACGCGATAAAATAGTATTTAAATTAATCTTATTTAAATATTAACCTAGCTATTTAACTCTATCATTTATATATTTTGTCGAGCTCCGTGGCGCAGCGGTCAACACGCTAGTCTGCGACACGGGGGTCCCGGGTTCGATCCCCGGTCAGTAGGTAGGTATTGGGCTTTTCAGCCCACCAGGTGGGTTGAAAAGCCCAATACCTGACATGTATTGGGCTTTTCGGCCCACCAGGTGGGTTGAAAAGCCCAATACCTGACATGGATTGGGTTTTTCGGCACAGGTCTATCCCTACAAAGCTCATTTTCATTCACTGTGCTGTGGGCATTTCAAAACACCCATCCTTGAGCTCATTTTCATTCGCTTTAGGATGGGTGTTTTGAAATGCCCCAATAAATACGTATTGAAATTAAGATCTGTTTTGAAACTCCCAATTAAGGAAATGATAATGCACTACATTTCTACCTGAAATTCGATTGGAAGTCAAAGCAATTGATGGGAAAGAAGTAACTCTAACTGAAGCGTAAGATTTAAATCGGACATATTGTATTATACCGGGATTAGAATCGGCGTATAAAAATACCATATCAATGTTGTAATGGTCCATTTTGCCAAAACACGGCACAGGAGGCAGTCAAGCTAAATAAACTGTCTAATGATGAAATTTATAAAACAAAAGGAATCTTTAAAATTACAGTGTGTTTGTCCTATTACGCTAACGAGTAATGCAAAGCGACATGGCAACTTATTACCAAATACGATTCGTTGCATCATATGCGGTCCCTCAAATTGTGGAAAGACCAATTTAGTGATAAGCTTGTTGTTGCATGAAAATGGTCTACGCTTTCGCAATCTGTACGTGTATTCAAAATCCTTATTCCAACCGAAGTACTTATTTCTAGAAAAAGTACTAAGTATGGTACCAGGTGTTTCGTTTTACAAATACAGTCATAATACTTAAGTGTTGAGTCCACATGAAGCCGCTCCAGACTCAATTATAATATTTGACGATGTTGCTTGCGAAAATCAAAATAGTATTAGAGACTATTTCGCTATGGGACGTCATAAAAATATTGATTCTTTTTATCTCAACCAAACTTATACCAAAATACCAAAACAGCTTGTGAGGGACAATTCAAACCTCATTGTATTATTCAAACAAGATGATGTAAATTTAAAACATGTTTATGATGAGCACGTGGGTTCTGATATGTCATGGCTTCAATTTCGAAAAATGTGTTCAGCTGTTTGGAATGAACTGTACGGGTATGTAGTAATCAACAAAGACTGCGAACGAAATAATGGATGTTACAGAATGAAATTTGATACATTCATTGTTGTAGAATAACATTGATAAGAAGCAGTCATTATGATAACTCTTCATTTTGTTTGAGATTGTCAATAAGAAAGTACCATAAAAATGGAAAAAAATCTGAAAGGACAAATTGTAAAATCAGCAGCTGCTGTAAAAAGAAAGGTTGATTTGATAAGAGATACGAAAAACACAAACAACATGGCTTTAGAAACTTTATTTAAACCTATAGTTGATCCTCTTAATCAATTGTCTAGTAAAAATAGTAGAAAATATATACAAGAAGAAGAGAAATATATAACTCCGATGAAAAGAAATAAGTTTAGTGAAAGTGATACATCATATATTACTAAAGATGATTTAGGAGAACCATTTGATGAGCTAGAGCACGATGAAGAGAATTTTGACTCTGTTGAACATAATCCTAACAAAACCCTTACTATATCACCCTCTGATAACCTGAGTAATGAGTCCTTCAAATCGCTTCACTCATCACCGACGTCTAAAGAGCATACTTTATCTTGGACATCCGAAACAATAACAGATATTCCATTTGGGATCAGATATGAACGTGGAAAACTCATGCTAGGCAACGCACGTATGTTTGACCGAGACCAAACATGGAAAATAGGAACTCGTATTGTTAAAAAGTCACCTGGTTTGAAAGAGTTACTATTTAGGAAAGCACCAAACATGGAGATGATAACAGAGGAAGATTTACAACATTACAAATTGTTGCTGACTGAAACCAATGCTCATAGACGTAACTTTGACCCTAAGAAGCCTATAAATAGCAGCAAAGGTTTCAAATATATGAACATCATTAAACCTCTATTCAAATTTACAAGAAGTGCAACCACTAGTACCGAGAGTCTTTCAAAAGGGTCCGGTATAAAACTTTTAAAAACCCTTAATAAAAATACTGATTTGATTTATTGGAATGATCCAAATGAGTTAGTAGAAAGATTGCAATTACTCTTTGCATCCCGAGATGCAGGTAACACTGGATTAGATAATGAGATTGTTTCGATCATTGAGGAACTTCAAGAAGCAGGTATTATTAACAGAAATATAAAGAACATGCGCTAAGAGAATTGAGCAGTCTACTTGCAATACCCGACCTATATGCATATAGTATAATGAATATAGACAAATTCGGTCATCACATTCATAAGCGTTTAAGATTTTCTGAATATATTGACACTCTAAACGACACATTAACTAAATCGGAAACAGGAGATTTCAATTTAAAACTATCAAGGTTAAGAGGATTACTACATCCAGAGGAAGACACCGATGCTGTCAACAAGGCATATTTGGATAAAGAAATTCAAGAATTAAGAGCTGAATTAAAACAAATCCATACTAATGTAAAAAATTACCTAAGTGGTTTGGAAAAGGCTGTTTCGTCTAAAATAAGTTCGAAATTCTATACAAAAGCTGAAATAGATTCAAAACTATCAAAGTTGAATAAAAATGAGTAAAAAGAACATAGTTGATGAACTCCATAGATCAGCGAGAAAAAATTTCCCACGTCGTTGTACGATCATAAAAGGGATAGACGATTTATGGCAGGCAGATCTTATAGACTTACAAAAATATGCACAGTTTTATAAAGGATACAAATATGTATTGGTTGTTATTGACGCTCTATCGAAATATGTGTGGGTTAATCCCATAAAAGCAAAAACCAAAGACTGTGTTACAATTGCTATGCAGCATATATTGACTCAGTCATCCCGAAAACCTAGTAATTTGCAAACAGATTTAGGTAAAGAGTTTTACAATGAAACATTCCAAAGACTGATGAAAAAATATCAAATAAACCATTATTCTACTTATTCTATAAAAAAAGCGTCAATAGTTGAACGAGTAATCAGAACATTAAAATGTCAAATTTACAAACTATTTAGTCTTTGTGGACGTTACCAATGGTTAGGTAGTAATTTGGATTCCGTTGTTCAACATTACAACAGCACTCGTCATAGAATAACAAAGTTTAAACCGATCGACGTGAATCAGTATAATCAGACATTGGTTAAGGCTAATATAAATAAAGCTCAAAAACACAATGTTACGAAATCCTTATTTCATGTAGGTGATAATGTTCGAATCAGTAAATATAAAGGAGATTTCAGTAAAGGTTATACCCCTAACTGGTCAACAGAAATATTTACTATAAAAAAAGTTAACTGTACGAAACCACTTACGTATCAAATAGAAGATAAACATAAGCAACAAATTTTGGGGTCATTTTATGGATATGAGCTACAGAAGACAAAGTTTCCAGATCTTTATCTCATTGAAAAAGTTATAAAAAGGAAAGGAAAAAAATTGTTTGTAAAATGGTTGGGGCTAAGTGATTCCGAAAATAGTTGGGTTGACAAAAGTGCTTTGGTGCTGTAATATAAGTGAAGTATCAGAGCAATACATATCAGTTAGTGCTTATCAATGAAGGAAGGAGGTGGTATTATTAACAATTTGATTGATAAGTTACCGTTTGAATTACATTTACCCGGATACCAGTTCTGCGGACCAGGGACAAAATTACAGAAAAGGTTATTGAGAGGGGATCGAGGTATTAATGATTTAGATAAAGCGTGTATGCATCACGACATTGCTTACACTAACAGTGATATAAACGTTCGGCATAAAGCTGATTTAGAACTTTTGAACATGGCTAATCAAAGGTTAAAATCCAAAACTTCCGGGAAAAAAGAAAAAATCGCTTCTTGGATTGTGAAAAATGCAATGAAAGCAAAACTGAAAGCAGGCGCAGGAGCGCAATCTTTTATGAAAATTGTTAAAAATATACAATCAAGATTAAAAAAATTGAAATGTAAAGATAAAGACAGCGCTATTAAATATGCATATGCAGCTGCAAAGAAAATATTTAAAAACAAAAGTGGAATGCGCTTACCACGCTTTATTCCTATTCCTAAGTGTGGTGGATTTTTGCCTTTAATTCCAATTTTTGCTGGATTATCAGCTCTTGGTTCACTAGCTGGCGGAGCAGCAGGTATAGCAAAAGCTGTGAATGATTACAAAGTGGCTAAACAAAATCTTAAAGAGTCTGAACGACACAACAAAATGATGGAATCGGTTGCTCTTGGAAAAGGATTATACATCTAGCAGCATAAAAAAGGAGCGGGGTTATATCTGAAAAGTTCAAAAAACTAATGAAAGGGCTACCCAAGCGGGCACTTACAAATTTGGATTTAATAAAATATGCTAACGATATACCCTATTTTCGCGGTGTGTTTATGAGAGATACCTTGCCCACGAAACCAAGAAAAATAGAGTGCGCAATACTTAATCTAGATAGTTGTAACAACCCTGGAACTCACTGGGTAGCCTACGTGAAGCTTAATAATTATTCAGAATATTTTGATAGTTTTGGAAACCTGAAACCACCATTAGAATTACTTAAATATTTGAAAAATACATCTATGAACTATAATTATACCCAATATCAGAATTTCGGTGCTAAAAATTGTGGACAACATTGCTTAAATTTTTTAATCGATTTTTGGAAAAATGTATTTAAGTAGAATAAATGAATAAAAAATATTAGTACAAATATGTCTTTCACTGTGTCAATAACTGGAGCAGGAGGCTCGTTGACCACGTATTATTCTCCAACTTTAGAATTACGTGAAGAATACGAGTGTGGGCTTTTATACTTTTCTACCTTTAATTCGATTCCTAATATAGACGAGAGAAACAATAAATTTTATTATGGAAATGAAGTTATCGAGATCCCTGAAGGATCTTATGAACTTCAAGATATTCAAGATTTTTTAAAAAGCAATATCAAAAATGCGTTCTTTAAATTATCATGTAATAACAATACACTGAAAACTAGTATTTTTTGTTCGGAAGATGTTTATTTTGAGAAAAATGATTCAATCGGTAGAATTCTGGGTTTCGGAAGGGAGACCGTAAAAGCTAATAAAAGCAGCGTGTCTCGCTATCCTGTCAGCATTATATCAACTACTCTCGTCCGCATCGAGTGTGATGTAGTGAGCGGATCTTTTGTGAACGGAAAAGCTAGTCATATAATTCACGAATTCGTTCCTAACGTACCACCTGGTTATCGCATAATTGAAATACCCAAAAACGTTATCTATTTCCCAGTTAATCAAAATTCAATTACTGCTCTTAATATAAGATTGTTAGACGCTGAAAACAATCCAATCAATTTACGCGGTGAGGAGGTACAACTTTATTTACATTTTAGAAAAAAATGATAAACTTTAATAAAAACCCTATTACATCTTGTCTTCAAGTCAGTTATAAGAAAACATCTAGGCAAAGAACACCTCTTCAGTCCGTAAAAAAGCTTACGAAAAATAATCGAGAGTTTTTAAAATTGGTAGGTTTATTAAAATGAACATTTTAAATATATCGCAACCTACGGTGTTCGACAATAGCGTGGAGAGTTTCGAATTTCATTCGTACAGACCGTATGTGACAAGTTTCAACAAGAATGATGAGATTCGAATACCTATTAACCAGCAAGATTTGTATGTGTTACCCGCTCTCAGTACTTTGTATATTGAAGGCAAAGTAGAATTATACGATAGTAAAAGTAAAGAAAAACTATCAAGAGTTAATTTTGTAAATAATCCTGCGTTGTTTATATTTCAAGAGATTCGATATGAACTGAATGGAGTTGAAATTGATAGAGTAAAAAATGCTGGTATTACCACCACCATAAAATCTTATCTTTCGTTAAATGAAAATGAATCTAAATCTGCAAAAGTTTGGGGTTGGTCTCCTACTGGTACAACTAATGTTGATAACGGTTCCTTCTCTGCTTCAATACCATTAAACAAAATATTAGGTTTCGCTGAAGATTACGAAAAAATCATAATAAATTCTAAACATGAGTTAGTGTTATTAAGAAGCAACAGTAACCTTAACGCATTAAAATTGGATAGTGAAGAAATTGTTGATGACATAGTTGTCAATAAAATAGTTTGGAGAGTTCCACACGTCAAAGTATCAGATCGTGAAAGAATTAACTTATTAAAACATTTAGAAAAAGATCGTGCTATAACATTAGCATTCCGGAATTGGGATTTATATGAATACCCGCTGCTTCCCAGAACTAGAAAACATACATGGGCAATCAAAACTACATCCCAGACAGAGAAACCGCGGTTTGTTATTTTTGCGTTACAAACCAATCGTAAAAATCAACCACAAATGTCAATGGCTGAATTCGATCACTGCAATGTTCGTGACATAAAAGTATTTTTAAATTCTTCGTATTACCCTTATGAAGGATTGAACTTAAGTTTTTCTGAAAATAAGTTTTCTTTATTATACGAGCAATATGCAAGATTTCAACAGTCTTATTATAGACGTCGACCGGAACCGTTGTTAAACTTGAAAGAATTCAAAGATATTGCTCCATTATTTGTCATCGACTGTTCCCGCCAACAGGAGACTTTGAAGGGCTCTATAGACGTAAGAGTGGAAATTGAAACTGACCAAGAAATACCAGATCAGACAGCAGCATATTGCTTGATATTAAATGATTGTATATTTGAATATAAACCCTTGAGCAATATTGTTAAAAAGATATCATGAATAGTAACACAATTATCGTAGATTTACAAGGTTTCAAAAATCCTTGCAATGAATTCATAGTAAAGGAATTTGCAATAGCTACTCAAGAACATACTCATATATTCCTAATAAAGCCGCCCTTTGCTTTCTCCCAACTTACCCATGAAGAGAGAAAACATGTTTGGTGGATAGAAAAACATCTAGGATATCGGTGGAGTGAAGGATATATCGATTATAAAGAATTTCGTAGGATTATAAAAACTTATTTAAATGGACGAAAAATTATTGTGAAAGGTGAAGAAAAGATAACGTGGGTGCAAGAGTTATGCGACCACAAAAATATTATAGATATAACAGATAAAAATATTCCTAACTTTAAAGAGCTTCATGCTAAATACTGTAAAGAATTATTTTCATTAAATTGTTTTGTTCACTTAAAACAGTGTGCATTAAAAAATGTTTTATGTATCAAAAATTGGTTGTTAGAAAATCAAATAGTTTTATAAATACATTGTAATACTTATTGAATTTTATATTAAATATGGGTTGTATTTTTTAAAAATAAAACAATTTTAGTTTATACTGACTTTCATTTATTAATATCTATATACCTTGTACAAGGATTAAAATATGATAACTATTAATTTATCTGACAATTTACGCATTAAAAATTATTCACTTAAAATTATACATAATCAATATATAATACAAAGCAAAACAAAAACACTTCAGCTATTAATCGTAAAAATAACAAACTTTAATACATTTACACTAGAAATAATCATTGGCTAATTTTTTTGATATTTTATTTATCACGTTTTCAGTAAGGTCCATAATTTCATCAATTGAGTCTTTTAAAACGTACTGCACATTGAACACCACTTTTTCAAACACATCACACTGCGTGCTACTTTGGCTAGGGCAATCGTTATCTAAATCATACACTTGAATTTTGATCACTTTCTTAGGCTTATTTCGTTCCTTTCTTATCACATAAGACGAAGATGATAATTCACCACGTTTCTTCATCTTTTCTTGCTGCATCTGCTGTTTCTTTCTCTCAGCGGCAGCAACAGCTCTATTGTTTAAGATCTCTTCATAATACTCGTTGACACCCGCATAAGGATCTTGCGCATCTTGGGAATAAAGTGCGATAGTTTCTTGAGAATCAGACATCATCTGTAAAGAAATAAAAAATGGTATAAGTTTAAATAAAATCAATTGAAATAATTATATTAATAAACACATTACAAACACAATACTTACGATAAAAAAGTCGACTAATTTATTTGAAGTCTGTAAAATATGAGTGTAGCGTATTAGAGCATAGGTTGACACAATGCGACTGACGAAAAATATGAAGTGAAAACAATTATTTGATATTGAATTACTTACGGTGTAAAATTACACTTGCGCTTACTAAGCTAAAATAGACGATCATGTCGGAACAAGACCAAGTAACAGTGCGTCACATCAGTCGCACAGAGTTTTTAATTATTCAGGATATTTAGTTATATGTACTTTATTTTTAACCGACTTCAAAAAAGCTGCTCTGGCTAATATATAGCTATGGTAGTACAGAAAGGGTCGCGCTCCTGCATTGCAGACTCAAAAAGATCTGAAGAAGAACTATTTACAATAAAATAACAGATTATTTTTAAAACGTTTATTTTAGTAGACAAAAACTTAATCTTATAAGATAGGTAATACAAAAAATACAAGCAAAAAGAATTTAAATAAAATATTGTTTTGATAGATACATTTTAGACGTTTTATCTTAAAATATAACACAAAAAAAAAGAAAAAAATACAAAGTTTTCATATACAGTGCCGTTTTAGAATATTTTAGAATATTGCTAAACCGTTTATGGTACACTTTAAATCTTTGATTTTAACATAAAATACAAAACAAAAGAAAAAAATTACAAAGTTTCAATGCATATACAGTAACTAACCTCTATTTTGTTTGCATTAATAAACCATTCGCAACAAAAAAATATATTAAAAAAAGCTTGATTTATGCCCCCAGGATAACGTTGATATTTTATCTTTGAGAACAATTCGTTTATCGTCATCGGAAGATAAAGCAATCTTGCTAACAGCTTGAGTAAAGACCTCATGTTTTAAAGATTTAAAAATTATGTTTTTTCGTCGTAGTAATTTATTATGCAATAACACTTCATTATAATCTTTCATACTTAACTTTCCTATAACGGATTTCCTAATACCTTTTGCCTTTTTAAGTTCGCAGTTTTCAGTTTTTATACAATACAGCTTAGACCGTAAACCCACATAAGCCGTTATCACAACTCCTGAAAATTCATCTTTCATCAGCCCAGGAATCTTTTTATTTTTAGGAATAATACCGTATTTATTTTGACTATCGTAATTACTTGTATCAAAATAAGACTGGAAATGATCTTTAATATCTTTGTATATATCATCTGTTTCTATTGAATATAAAAAACTATCCGTATCAGTATAACATAATTTTAAATGTGAATCGTACTTAGGCTTCATTACGGAGTAATGAAAATCATACATATGATTTTTAGATATTTCTAAAACTGTAAATCCTATATAGATGGGCTTATCTAACAGCACTGAATCGTGTTTCAATTGAATAGCAACAAAATTTTCTGAAAAAGCAGTAGAGCTATGAAAATTAAGTTTTGATATCAATTGTTCTGCAGCATAATGTTTTTTTGTTACGTTATTAGTGTCGCACCATCGGTTGACTAAATAAACATCTAATCTATTTTCTGTATTTTCTAGTCTTTCCAAAAATACTATTATTTAATAATTTAAAAAAATCTTGCTCAAATGTTGACTTTGCTTGTTGTCGTAACCTAGTATTTAAATCAATATACTGTTTTAAAAATGGGCTTTGTTTAAATTTTATTACTCTATGAATTTTATGTAATATCAACCCATGTCGTATGCATGTTTTTAAATGTACGTAATGAATCACGTACTTAAATTTATCATGTAAGTTAGGAATTAATTTAGGTATCTTAGATCCCGGTGGTGCAAACTTTTGAGGGCAAAATGGAAGATCATTGTGTAGATCGTGAAGATATTCAGGATAGTATAAATCGACTTCTAAGATATACCCGTAAATCGAATCGTTAGGTACTTCAAGAATATTTAATTTATTGATTTCTGTTTCATTCAAAAACTCAAAATTGGATTGCGGTAAATGAGAACACATTGCATAACCATATAAATTATTGCAATCAATGTATAATAAATAATTATTAGGTATAGATTGATCGTAATTTGGTACATATTTATTGTTCGCCTCGCAGTATCTATTGGAGCAAAGACAAACGCCGCCACGAATACCATTCTGAATCATTCTGATCATTTCTAAATCTTCCATAAGTTCTAATTTGACTTTTGTTTTTAGTAACATTGCATCAAAAGATAGGGATGGTGAAGTTAAGTAAAAAGCACTGTCTAGTTGATATGTGTATCTGCACATCTTACGAAATTTTTCGAATATGTCAGCTAGTAAAAGGACATCTGTCTTGAGATATAAATCAGTATATTCACCCATGTTTTTTAAACGAAAAACACTCCAAATTTTTTGAGCGTAAGAATATTCAGATTCCGAAATAATACTCTCAGATAAAGTACTGTAAAAACAATCACGAGGAGGCAGCTTTTTTTCTTCATAACATTCCCAATTAGTCATATATTCATAAGGGTACACACCTTTTCGTGTTAAAAGGTTAAAGTGATCGTTTTTAGGGAAAAAATGAGATAAATGAACAAAGTCATCGACATCTAAGGTGTCTGCAAGTTTTTCTAAGCTAGTACTTAAAAATTTAAACGAGTCGACAAATCGAACTGGTACAAATTCTTTAACACTTACTTGAAAAAATTTTGTGAATGATATATAATTTTCTTTAGTTTTTGCTATTACGCGTATATTACCTGGTGATTCTCCCAAATGTTGCATAAACAAATGGCTGTCATATCCAGATAAATTGTGAAAAATACAGGAATGAATTTTGGTAAGCGAAATTTTAAGTTGCAATATGAATGAGCTGCTCCTCGGTACTTTCCTGTTAAGTGACAGTGATCCCTAACTTTATCATCAAATAATAATCCATCGCAAAGAAAACAATACTTAGATTTATTGAATTCATTCTGTTCCTCTGACGACAAATGTTTCATTGGAATAGTTTTCTTTAGTATCTTATAAATATTTATAGTATCATTACGAAGATTTTCTACAAATTTATCAACACAATCTTGCCCGCGATATGTTACATATTTATTCAAAGTAGCATCATATGAGCAAACAATGTAATATGCAAACGCAGATGGTATATGTTTTTGTAATACAGTTGTACAAGTAGAGTTGTACCTCATGTTGCTTGAAGCTGGTTCTAATAAAGATTCAAAATCTGCGTATACAACGAAAGGCACGTATTGCATTCTCTCATAATGTTTAAATTGGATAATGCTTCCAGGATCAGGAAGCACAGTTTTTACTCCACCGCAAATATGATCGTTTAATTTAATTTCACTGTGAAAAAAATTCAAGCAATCATCACAAAAGAAAACTTTGCCATGATGCTTCGTAAGTTGTTTTTTGAGTAGTTTACCTAGATCCTTCACTAAACAAAAATGCTTACACCCTTTTTTTTCTATCAGTAACAAATTAACGTGGTGTTTTTTTTTACATCCCGTTTTATAAAGGGGTCCTAAAATATCAGAATTGTTTGAGAGACCGTAAACGTTAACACTGATGTCACTATTATTTTTCTCAAATATTTTGATATCTGGAATCCCTACCGGAAAAGTCATATTATCAGTATTGAGTATATTTTTAAAATGCGGATATGAAGATACCCTCTGAGCATGTTTTTTAGCAGGGAACAATGCCGCTACAATACACCACAAAAAACAGAAAGAATCATCATTTCTGATATTAACGCATGCTCGTTTATTTTTAACACATTTAGGCAATTCAATATATTTTGATGCTCTGGTAGGATTGTACTTGTTAATATTTACTTCCAAGTATAAATTCCTTAAAAAAGCCCATCCACTATCTTTTTGTTGAAAATCATCTATATTTGATGCTAAGGTATTGATTATTTCCGAATATACCTCGTTGAAATCAAAATTTTTATGAAATACGATGTTTTCAGTAGCAAAAGATTTTATTTCCGAAGAATCAGTATTTGGTAGGGTAAATTCAGCAAAAAACTCGAAATTAGCTTTAATGGAAATAAAAGTCGTTAATCTAGCAAGAAGTAATTCAAGCACGCGAGGTCCTATCCTATTAAGAAAATCAACCGGTGGTCTAGTGTCAGAGTCTTTGAAGGTTACATCACTTACCCTATATGAAGCAATACGACTTCGAAACGCACTACTAATTTTCTCAATATCATCACTAATTTGTATGGAGCTATTATTTTTATGGAGATTACTTTTTTTTCGGCGGGTAGCAGTGAAACTGTCAAGTCACGTTTTGTAAGATCTCTCTATTAAAAATCATAAATATTTAATTATTATTTTATTGAATTCAAAATATATGTATATTGCATCTATATAACCTATTCTACCTGCTGACATTTCTCCTTTACACATAAAATAATGGACTCACTACAACAATCTATGATTGATATGATGGCTCACTTTGATAACAAAATGGCGGAATTTCAAAGCGACCTCCAAAATGCCACTTCTACACCAACAATCACTTCACTAGCTGATGATTTTGGTCGCTTCAAGACCTTTGTGCGATCTGTTATGGACAGCTGGAAGCAGCAGATGGAATTAGTACTGATGCAGCAGGACCACCTTGAGATGAATGGCAGGCGTTACATCTTGCTTATGCATGGTGTATTGGAGTCCCATAATGAAGACACGGCAGCTGTAGTTGTCAAGCTATGCAATGAGAAATTAGAGCTTGCTGACTTCTCAGTAACGGATATGCGCAGATGTCATCGGATTGGTCGGAGCTCCCAGGGTAGGCCACGGCCGGTCTTAGTTGAATTCCTCAGGATGCCGATGAAAGATAGGTGCTGGCAGGCCAAAACACTGCTTAAGGGCTCAGGTATCACTTTGTCTGAATTCCTGACTAAAGTCAGGCATGATGCATTCTTGGCCGCTCGCCAACATTTTGGTATTAGCAAATGCTGGACGCGAGATGGCTGTATTTTCGTGCTGGGTTCCGATGGTAAGCGGCATCGTATCTATTCAGTGGAGCAAGTCGACCGCCTTCGGAGTTCCATATCACAGGCTAACGCCGGGATGGCCCTTGGTGCAGCGTCATCCTGCACAATAACGGATGCTGCTGCAGGATCATCCAGTCAAGCGGCGGAGGCGTCCGGGCTGGCTGGCGCCTCCCGGCCCAAGCGCAATGTGAAAAAGGCCGGAAACTCTTAGCATAGTTTTGTTGTCGTAGCCATGTTAATTTCACGTAGTTACCCCACACATTTTATTTCTCATCTTTTAAATAAGTTTAAGTAAGGTAAACGTAGATTAATTTGCACTTATTTTCTCTATATACCATCCTTGCGATTTGCGATCTGTTTTTGTTTTGTCCTGATGCTGCCAGCCAGCTGCCAATGTCAAATTGACAACTGTCATTTTACTTTTTAAATTTAGTTCATCTTCTGGCACAAAGCATAAACAGTTTCTTTTTTTTTTTTATTAATTTGGTCCTAGCTATTTTACAATGTCAAATGTTATCAATTTATGTGTGATCTTATTCATGTAGCAAGTTGTTGTGTTGTAGATTATTCTTCCTGTTAAATTATTTTCTCTGAAATCCTGCTGGCGGGTAGAATAGTCATAATGGAAACCTAGCTTTTTATTATTAATAATAAATACCTAGTTTTTAAGTTAATTTGTATTATATATAATTACCTACCTATACTTATATATACATATATATATTATTATTATTATTATTTTGTTACATCATACATACGTACTTTTTATTATGAGTGATTTAAATAATAGTTTTTTCTCAATCTCTTCTTCTGACGATAGTTTCCAATCAATACCAGAACCTCTGAATGATACCATCGATCGAAATTTGTCTGATTTTCCTAAGAATTTTAACGTTTTACATATAAACGCCCAAAGCATTCCAGAACATTACCCCGATTTACTTGCTACCTTTGATAGCAAACATATCCACGCCCTACTAGTGTCTGAATCCTGGCTTAAGCCTTGCCTTCCTTCTACTTCATACTCACTTCCAGGCTTCCAGCTCATTCGCAACGACCGTCTAGGTGTGGTTGGTGGCGGGGTTGCTATTTATTTACGTGCCCATATCCCATTTAAAGTAATTTTAAGTTCTAAATCTCAAAACCCTTCACATGAAGCCGAGTATCTTTTCATTGAAGTCACCCTAGCTCACACGCCAGTTCTTCTAGGTGTTTTCTACTGTCCTTCTTTAAAAATTAATTATTTTTCCATCTTTGAAAATATCTTGGAAGACATAACTCCTGCTTACGACCATACTATTATTATGGGTGACTTCAACACCTGTTTGCTTAAAGGTGACCACCGGTCCCAGTCTCTCACTTCTGTCATCAACGCCTGTAACATGTCTTTACTTCCTCTCCAAGCTACTCACTTTTTCCCTAACTGTACTCCTAGTCTTCTTGACATCATCTTAGTTTCCACTCCTGATCTTGTCGCAAGACATGGTCAGTGTAGTGCGGACATATTTTCCTATCACCATCTTCTCTTTCTCTCTTATAAAATTCGAACCCCTAAGCCAAAAGCTAAAATTCTTCTGCAACGCAATTTTAATTCTCTAAATGTCGATCAGTTACGTGAAGATACTTTAAGTTGCGACTGGAACGCTGTTGCGGATTTGAACTCGGTGGATAGTCAAGTGGAGAAGTTTAACCACATGATAATTTCTCTTTACGACAAGCATGCCCCTCTTCGTCCAGTAAAAGTAAAACATCTACCAGCACCTTGGCTGACAGACGACATTAGGGCCGTTATATCTAAAAAACATGTTGCCAAGTCTAAGTTCAAGACTGACCCCGACAGATATCGTGACAAGTATATTAGAGCTCGGAACGTCTGCAACAGGATGTGTAGAGATGCACAACGCCGTCATATCCATAAGTCCGTTGAAAACGGCGACCCAGGTAAAGTCTGGAGATTTCTCAAGTCTATGGGAGTGGGAAAGAATAATCACAATATTTCAAATGATACTGACCTTAATGCCTTGAATAGTTATTTCTCATCTTCAGTTGTCTTTAGTGGCAATGATAAAAGTAACTTATTAAACCACTTGTCTTCACTTCCTCCTCCCGATTACTCACCGTTTTACTTTAGTCCGGTAACTGAATGTGATGTTCAGAAGTGCATACAATCCATATCGTCAAATGCTGTCGGAGCCGATGACATTAGTCGTAAAATGATCCTGCCAATCCTTGATATCCTTCTTCCTATTATCACACTCATCTTAAATAACTCCCTTTTGTCTGGAACCTTTCCATCCTTGTGGAAAAATTCTTAC
Source organism: Rhodophaea formosa (assembly GCA_963082605.1). Lineage (NCBI taxonomy): Eukaryota > Metazoa > Arthropoda > Insecta > Lepidoptera > Pyralidae > Rhodophaea > Rhodophaea formosa. Next base: position 1,249,710 of record OY720221.1, read on the forward strand.
ATCACACCCATTCCTAAAAAGGCTCACACTTCATCTTTTTCTGACTTTCGTCCAATTTCTATACTTCCTTTCCTTTCAAAAGTCCTCGAGCGCCTTGTCCAAATACAACTTGACTCCTTTCTCCGCAAAAACTCCATCCTCAACTCTTTCCAATCGGGTTTTCGAGCAGGTCATAGCACTACTACGGCATTAGTTAAAATCACCGACGATATCAGATTTGGCATGGACAATTCTAAAATGACAATCCTGACTCTGTTGGACTTTTCCAGTGCGTTCAACTCAGTAGATTTTGACGTTCTTTTGGAACTTATGCGCGGATTGAACATATCTCCATCGGTTATTAACTGGTTTCATTCTTACCTTCACGATCGTCGGCAGTGTGTACGTGTGGAGAATAAACTCTCTACATGGTGTCAGACGTTATCGGGGGTACCTCAAGGCGGCGTTCTATCTCCTTTACTTTTTTCAATATTCATTAATTCTATATCCTCTCAACTTCGTTCCTCATACCACCTGTATGCAGACGATCTCCAAATTTATTTTCAAATTGATTTTCATAACCTCTCAGTTGGTATTACAAATATTAATAATGATTTGTCACGTATATCCGATTGGAGTAGAAGTCATGGTTTGATTGTGAATCCATCAAAAACTCAGGCCATTATTGTTGGTAGTCCCTACTTCATTTCACGTACTGACTGGCATTCTCTTCCTAAAATAGTATTTGATGGTGTTGAAATCGAATTTAGCGAAAGTGTTAAAAATTTGGGCATACTAATTGATAGAACTTTGTCGTGGGCCCCCCAAATTAATGAAGTTAGTAGGAAAATGTTCGCAGCGGCTGCTTCACTTAGAAGAATCCGTAACTTTCTACCAGTCAAAACTAAAATTGCGTTAGCACAATCTCTACTACTTCCTATACTGGATTATGCTGATATCTGTTACCTTGACCTCACGCAAGACCAATTGAATAAACTTGAGAGACTCCAAAATTTGTGCATTCGCTTCATTTTCGGCCTTCGTAAATACGATCATGTCTCAAGTTTCCGTTCTGATCTCAAGTGGCTCCCTATAAGGCAACGTCGCAATGTCCATATCCTTTCTTTACTTTACTCCATCTTGTTTAATCCTGCTACTCCTTATTATCTTAAAGAACGCTTTTCCTTTCTGCGTGAGGTGGGTGATCCTAGGTCTCGTGATTCAGTTTCCCAACGCCTTAGTTATCCTTCTCATTCCAAATCCTATTATTCTAATTCTTTCACCGTGCAGGCTGTTAAACTCTGGAATGCTTTGCCGTTAGACATCCAGAAGGCTCAGACGATATCGAAATTTAAAAATCTAGTTGTGTCGTATTACTTTTCTCCTCCTGACTCATGATATATGTATTTTCTTTTTTTTGTTATAATTTGTTATAATTTGTATTCTTAAGCTGAATGTGTGTATGTATATATGTATTCATAATAATATGGTTTAATTAAATACTGCGCCAACCCTGCCTCTTTTTCAATATCTTCTACCCAAAGGTTGGCTGGAAGAGATTGCGTTATGCGATAAGCCCGCCTTTTGTACTAATTACCTAGTTCCTTTGTTTATATTAATTTCTTGTATTATTTACTGTTAAGTGTTGGTGCAATAAAGCGTTCATTCATTCATTCATTCATTCATTCATTCATTCATTCATTACTACGCAAATGCGCTGAAAACCCTTTATTTTTTATAGATATATCGCATACTGCGCAATATACAGATTTGTTCGACATACTTAAAATTTATTTACGAAAATAACTGTATAATAAGATTTTTTTCACACCAAAAGATGTAAGTCTGGTAGTCTGGTATGCTTATAGTAAAGGCTACGCGTTGTTACGCGCTACGAACTTGCGGCTACGAACAGCTACAAATGCGATGATGTCATACACCACCGTAGCGTATACTTAGTGATTGCACAATGTGATAGTATTATGCCACAGACAAACACATCATCATCATCATCATCATCAGACCCGGTAACGCTTCAGAGCCCGGGGTCCGCTACCTCAACTAGGTGATTTGATACAATTACTGATTTTTTATAAAGAACGACTGCTAGCTAACCTTCGCAACACAAATAGTATTATTTCCTAATATTCAGTTGATTCAAGTCTGCAATGTTCTCACCAGAGTAAAATCAACTCTTATATACTTTCTGGTAGGATTCGAACCCACGACCTCCGGATCATAATGCAATCGCCTTGACGACTAAACAATGGAGGCAGTTATAGACATACAAAACACAAGTACTTACTTAATTGATACTTAGGTAGGTACTATTCCGGTCAAAATCTCAAAGAAAATTCATGAGGGTTGGGTTTTAATCAAATTATAAACGTTATGTACGTTGGTTTATTAATGCAATACATTTAATTCAAAAATATATATATATAATAATGTAGTTTAGTACTTATAGTTTTAAACCCAAATTACAAGACATCAAAAAAATCTTAAAAATGTATATGATAAGGTATCAAAAACAAAATTATCAAACACGATTCACTGGAAACGAACTTATTTCATTTATTTTTTTTTTATCTGCGAAAAATGTTCCTTCGCCGGTAAATTTTGTTTTACATAATTTAATGACCTTTTTTAAGGCATTAAACTCTGGTGAGTCCGATTCACCCTGATATTTTAACGAGACAACAGCTCGTTCCCAGCGATCTTTTGGTGCAACTCCTTCAATATCTTTAACATTGTATACTTTTAACTCCACAAACGCATCTCCTTTAATGTCTATCGTACGACGTAATACCCCGTCTGCAACTCGCCTAGTAAGACACGACACCAAAGGGCTCTTTGGTGGAGGCCGGCGCTCGTCGTCGCTGTCGGAGTCCAGACTCCAACCTGTTGTTGAAGCTTTCGCAGGGCAAGCCTTCTTCTGCTTTCTGCCTTTACCAGCGGTAGGTTTCCGTTTGTGTGCACTGTAAAATAAAAAGAAAAAAGATTAAAGTAAAGTTTTCGCATCAATTAACACCATCGTCCTTGCTGCTTTGGGAGAAAAGAAAAAAGTTAAAATGTATCAACCGGTTTTCTTTCGGAACAGATTGTAAAATCCGGTTCAGGGAATGGGTAATTAAAATAAAATAAAATATTTAAGCCATCATATTTTACGGCTCTAGGCTTTGGTCCCACCATAACAAATATATCTATAAGTGGTTAGTATGTTCATATGTTTTCTACACCAGCTTTGTAAATAAATAAGTTATAAAAATGCGTAAATTTTTGATTGGTGGCGTATGATTTAAATTTAACAAATCTTTAAATTGTTTAGGATGTTGGTTGGTTTTTCGTATGTGTAAGTGGCCAACACTGGTGTCAGATTTAAGATGATAGCAGACATGATGTTACATTATGAAAATAACGTTATGAATAAAGAGTAGGCTATACATACTTCGTTTCTGAAGCAATCTCCTCGTTGTCCGTATCTCCAAAGTCTACCGCTGATCTTTTAGCAGCTTTAGTCTTGTACTCAAAGTATTCAGAGTCCGACCTGCAACAAATATACAAGTACATGTTAAGTAATATGTTATAAAAAATTGTAAGTATCACAGTCAAACTTCAAAGAAAAATACGTGATTCAAAAAAAGGATTAACAAATTAATTTTCTATAAGAATCAAGAAAAATCTTAATGTTTCTCAAATAAATTAATAGCACCTACTATCCTGAAAGAGAATATTATATGTACAGAAAGTTTATGAGAAAATAGTTAAAAGACTTACGAACATTATTGCGATGCAGGGAATCCGCGTTTTGTGGTTATGCGTTAAACTGTTTACTACAGCAGCAGGCAACTCGAAGTCGGTGGTCACTGGTGGCAAACACTGTCACACACGTTCGAGAAAATTAGTCTCACTGAGGGGAGCTAGTTTCCAAAATAAATTGTAACAAATACAACAAAAATCGAGGCATATATAGTGATTTCTAGCTGATGCACCATAATTTTTCAGGGCTTGTCAACTATTAGCAAATACTATAATTTAAGATATTTTTAACAAAAAACAAAGACTGACTATCAATTTGTTTGAATAATCATAAAAATAAAATGGAAATAAGTTTAAACCAAACGGCATACTTGTAACTTTTTTTTTTTGGTTCTTTTGTATTTTTTCAAAAAGTCCTCGACACATTTCTATAAAAATTTAATGGACCATCTGTAAAGTATTACCTATCGAACAAAAAAAGAATTTCTGAAATCGGTCCAGTAGTCTTCGAGTAATCGGGGAACATACATTAAAAAAAAAAGCCGACGAATTGAGAACCTCCTCCTCTTTTTGAAGTCGGTTAAAAATATAATTACTACACTAATGCAATTTGTTGAAATAACATATTTTTTAAAGTTTTGAATCAAACGAAAGTTGACAACCACTACATAAAATGACACGTTAGCATATTAGTATATTTATTACGAAATTCAGAAATCAACTCGAAAACAAAAGTTTAGTATTACAAACAGTCCTTTATTATTTGATCATCAAAGTGTACCGCCGCTGCGTATTCTATATTTCTACCTAACTATACAGCTTATTGCAACATGCTTACGTATGAGTATGGGTTATTCCATTCCTTATTCTAAAATATTTATTTTAAACCTTAGCATACAAATATCCGTCCTGAATTAATTTCATCAAATAATGTCAATGAAGACAGGAAGGCTTACTCCTATCTCATACAAAGGATGGCAATCGCCATTCAGCGCGGGAATGCGGCCAGTATTCTTAGCACCATACCATATGGACATCACTTTTAGATTTCCAATTTAGTTTATATTTAAGATAGTATTATGATAAAGTAAGTTTTTATTTTAAAACTTAATTAAGTTTATTTAGTTTTAATTTTGATTATTTAAAATATGTTATACTGAAATATTCATAGTATAATATGCTTTCCTAAAATGTTGAATGGGTGCCCATAGAACTAATATAAGACTGTAAAAAATCAGTGTATAATCAGTACTAATAATTCGAGTTTATAAAAGAAAAATGTGTGATTTTTCATATAATTAATGTGGAACGACCCATTAAGTCTGTAGTCACATTGTTCAATTGAAGTTAAGTAACTATTATAGAAACGGATCTTTAAAATATTATAAGCAATTTAAACATAGATATCAATCAATCAATCAATCAAATTCTTTAATTAATTCTTCAATATTAAGTTTTGAAAATAGTTTCAAGGCTGTGTTTTGTTCCGTTAAAGATACTCGGCCTCCAATACTAATAACTAATCTAAAAGTAACAGTGCTAAACAATTACATACATTAATCTTTTCTGGACAAGTCACAGAGAAACACAAATATTGATTTAATTTGGATGGAACTAGCAAAAACGCAGATTTTATTTAAAGACAATTTTATATAAAAAATATCAAATCTGTTTAACCCATAATTAAAAGACAATCTCTTTTAAATAAGTTTCAATTTATTTATTTTTAATATATTAATTAAATAAATATATTGCTATACAAAAATACGGAACGCAGTGTGGAGATTGCTTATTATTTTTTTCGCTTAGCATGGCGCATATGTTCCTAGAATCTTAGGCTCGATTTAAATGCTCCCGCGCAACTGAGCGGCCCAGTCGCTACACCGCACACAAGCAACTGTATGTAACGAATCATTTATGTAGCAGCGCAGCTCTGAGAGCTATCTGTGCAGTTTTATTAATTTTCATCCTTTCCTATATTAAAAATAAAGTACATTGCTTTATTATCATTGTCGTAACTTCTAATCCACCTTAAACACTTGAGAACATGTAAAGGGCAGAGTCGTTCGAGCTGCTTCATATAAATTAAAAAGCAGCGCGGTTGCGGTCGCTTGAATCTGCTAACAAGCCGCTCGATCGCTCGGACGCATATATATCGAGCCTTAGATTACGATTAACCGCACCTTCAATTCACTGCTGAGACAGCAAAATGTTAAGTAAGCAGAATGTTTCATGTATGTTTAGCGTTACAATTGAAAATGATCTTTATATTTTACTACTTAAAGGATCCAAATAGTAGATCGATTATTCGACTTATTACTTTAGTAACATAATTTAGATTCATTCTATGCTTGTAATTACGTGATTTCTTCATTTAAAAGTATGTTTCAGTACGGGGCATTCCTATTCAACGCAGTGCAAGTTTTGTTAAAGTTTTTGCTGAAGACGGTGAGCGTCACCTTGACTTTCATAGTAGAATCTGTTCACTTCTTCTAGATGCTGTCACCAGTTTGAGGCTAACTGTATATATCCTACATTATAACGAGAAATTCCTTAGCGTCGACCATTGGGTTTGAATTTTTAGTAACTCATAATACCATCGCGATGGGATAATCGTTTCCAAGTGCCAAAAGCCGTAATTGGTGAAGGGCACGAGCAATCGGCTTGGATCGATTTCCTTAGCATCGGTAACTGAGTTTAACTGAACTTATCATCCCATAATCGCATAGCGAAGGTCTTGATCGTTGTAGGAGCCCTCAGCTATGGTGATTCGCATGAGCAATCGGCCTAGACTATTGTGAGAGTTCTTATGTGTCGGTGATGGTGCGTAATCTGCTTCGATTCTACTTTAAAAAAACTTGTATGTCTGTATAAGATGGTGTACACATTATATTATAATGTTCTAGTGAAGTGTTAAAATGTGATGTGAGTTAATACTTATGGACGTTAGTTCGGGTTGGACAATCAATATCGGTAAGTGTTGCATTATTCGAAAAAAGACAGGGCCCCTCTGTTTTGAAAAATATGATCACGATGCTACCATGATCGATTAAAATTTATTTAAAAATATGCAAAAATCATACAGGTCAGCGAATGCACAGCACAGTGAATGAAAATGAGCTTTGTAGGGATAGACCTGTGCTGAAAAACCCAATCCATGTCAGGTATTGGGCTTTTCAACCCACCTGGTGGGCTGAAAAGCCCAATACCTACCTACTCCGGTCAGGTCACTATGGAAAAAGATCTTTTTCAGATTGACCTGGGTCTTGGATGTTTATCTATATATGTATTTGTTATAAAAATATAGTATCGTTGAGTTAGTATCCTGCGACACAAGTTCACAACTTACTGTGGGGCTAGTTCAATTTGTGTGATATGTCCCTATATATTTTTATTTATTATTTATTTATTTCAGAAAAATTATTTTTCTCCCCCTACTTGCGGATATTTATATCGCTTTTAGCTTTTTATCTTTGAATTCTGTAATTATTGAAATATTGATGATGAATTATAGATTTAAATTGAACTAATCTGACAGTTTTCTCCTAAAATTGATGGAGCTATGGCGTCAACCCGAAAAACTTGTTGATGAATTAAACTGAAAGTCCCAAATAATGCTAACAAATAAATATACTGTGTGGTTCGGCAGCGTAGAATAGGACTACTCCAAGTCTTCCCGTGGATATTGTAAAAGGCAACTTAGGAGACACAATCTAAACAAAGTATATAAATCATCAAAGAGATCTCTCCAAATCGTCCGGCCAGCGTGAGGAGTGTAAGCCAAATTCTCTGACTGCTGTGGCTAATATATCTGGTAGTACAGAGAGGGTCGTGCTCCTGCTGTGAAGAATAAAAAAGACCTGATGATGAATCACAATAAGGAAAAAACCCTCGGCGGTACAAAGGAGAGATAAAATTGTACGAAGGTCCAATCCTACACATCCGGGCCGTGCCTAGGACATGTTTAAAACGTGTTTCGTCAGGATTCTCTAAAAATATCGTTACATACATTTTTATAGATTGGATCACAATTGTCCGTGCTCGTGTCGACAACGAAGCTTCCAAGAAACCTAATAAATTGAAGAAAGCAACTATGGGAAACTAAAAATTATTTTTTTTTATCTATGCTGAAAGTACTGTGTTAGTTTTTACGATCGCTTCTATGATTGAAAACTATTTAACTTTTTACAGTCAATACAAAAGCAATGAAAAGTTGTGACGTATATTTTCCAGCTGAGAATACAAAACTTCAATTGCTTCTATTTGTACTAGGCAAGAAAAAGGCATACCAACAGCATACATACACAATAAGGGACAGGTCAGCGAACGATACATACATACATAGCTTAGACTGATCGAAAAAAAAGGAAATATCTAAGTTTTTCAAATTTTTTTGCAGCAAAGTCGTAAGAGCTGTTCGACCCACTTAAAAAAAATTACACAGAGATTAACATTTTTACTGAACAACCTAACCTATATGAGAATTAAAAAAAAATTTGTTATATGATAACACTACGTCCAGCAAATACAAAATAGATTTTTTTTCCAAAAATACTTAACAAGGAAAGAAAATTCGTAAACAGAAAATTAAGAAATGTAAATATGTCCAAGCAGCGAGGCGGGAAGCGTTCACACCGAGGCCTAATGAGGTGTCAATTACTGGACGATAGCCGCTCAGCTGATCCGGGTACAGAGCAATAACACACAGAGACTGCAAAAAAATGTCTGAGCAGCAAGGCAGGAAGCATTTACATGTGTCAATTACTAGACGATTGCGCTCAGCTGATCCGGGTACAGAACAAAAATAAACAGAGACTGCTTTGAAAAAAAAGTCCGTGAAAATGGCAGCTTCAATGCCGAATATCAACTTATAACAGTCAGTAGTAAAAATAATATTGATTGTGACCGAGAAAGCGTTAATTCATAAGAAGCAACGCGAGACGCATTTAAACAGACATCTTATGAAGTATCAATTACAGGATGATAGCCAATCAGCTGATCCGGGCACAAAGTCAGAACACACAGAGAGGGTTTTGGAAAAAAAAATTGTCAAGCAGCAAGGCCGGAGGCATTTAAACTGAGGTCTCATGAAGTGACCATTACTGAAAAATAGCCACTCCAGGTGCAGGGCAACAAAAATAGACTGCTTTGGAAAAAATCTTTAATCAGTAAGACGCAAGAATTTACATATTTACAATGAGGTGTAATTAGGTGTCAATTATTAGACGTGGCTGCTCAGCTAATACTGATTACAGACGCTATTTCGGAAAAATAAAATATGTTTAAGCAGCGAGGAGCAAAGTATTCACACCGAAGTCCAATTAACGGAGAATAGCCGCTCAACTGATCCGAGTACATAGCAATAATACACATAGCGTGCATTTCTAAAAAAATATGATGTTCAAAGCAGGATCTGTGTTTGCTGAAACTATGGCAATCGATAGAACAGTCGGCACTCTCAATAATGCAGGGGAAATGTTTAAAAAGCGTCTCGAGACTGCTCTACTCTCGTAACGAGCACCTTGTGTTGTGATAAGAGGGGTGGGGAAATGCATCTGGCTTTTTTGTTTTTCATCAGTTCTATCGATACTCAGTAACTAATACTATACAAATAGACGATAATGATTGTTGATATCTGTTGAAGCAAAAATTGCAAAAATTCATCTAAAATCACATCAATAAGCGACAAAAATAAGTAGTGATAGGTGGCTCGCATCACATATTCATTCCATTATGCATGTTTGTTTGTATAGTGATAGCAGTTGAGACGAGTAGCTAAACGCAATATGTCCTCCGAAGCAGATGAAACTGGCAAAGGTATAAAACTAGTCTTTTTTTCGTAGTTCTTTGTGCTCTTTTCCTAATTCAATTACTTTGCCTTATCCAAAATAACATGTCCTTAATTCTAAAACGTGTGAGCTCCGATGGCATACGTAGCCTTTCACAGGATTAAGGTAGAGGGTTTTGTACTTTCGCAGTCTTACATCGCTACCCTAACTTTAGCCTGTCACTAACTCACAGCCTCCGTCCGATCTCACTCTATCTAAGTGACTTGTCACTTAGTATGAAAAAAAAATAAAAAATTAAAAAAAAAATAATATAAAAAATTAACCCATATAAAAAAAATCGGCATTAAAACTATACAGTTATCGAACCAGTACAAAATTAAGAAATGCGGCGAGTCAGTAAATGAGGAGAATAATCAGATGATAAATTTTTCCCAAGCAGACATAGAGACGTTTCGCGCTGATTCGGACAATCATTATTATGATATACCTATATATTTTAATAAGCCCTTTTTATTAGCAATTGTGAAATCAAATGTGAACAAAAACATAAAAGCATTTAACAGCTTCCATTTCACAGTAGCATCATCAATACAGTTTTATGAAAAAATGCAATTATCCGAGTTTCAGCCGTATCGCAATTTTTCAGCTGCTCGTTCTGACATTCAGCTGAAACTATTGTAATAACGTTTGGAAGTGTTGGCTGTCAGGTTCAGAAAAATAATACTCCTTATAAACAAATAGCAATTAATTACTTCGACTGAAACGATCTAAATACACAGTATTTTACTGCTTCTTAAATTACATGCAGACTTTTATACGATATCGTGATAATTCTAAACTCATATAAGGACCTCTGGTTGCACTGCAGACCGGAGAAAAACTTGACACCAGTATTGGCTACTTAACTTAAACATACGAAAAACATACAAACATTGTTTTCTCAGTAAATTATGAAATAATTGTGTGGTTCCCGGCAGAGTGGAATAGGACGACTCCAAGTCATCCCGTGGATGTCGTAAAAGGCGACTAAGGTAACACAAGCTAAACAAAGCTTATTAACATCAAAGAGACCTCTCCAACCCGTCTGGCCAGCGTGGAGAGTGTAGGCCAAATCCTCTGACTACTCAGGCTAGTATATGGCTCTGGTAGTACAGAGAGGGTCGTGCTCCTGCAGTGGAGACTAGAAAGACCTGATGATGATGATGATGATGATATGAAATAAGAAATGGAAAAGAAATTCCACGCGAGCTATGCTTGAACCAGCAGTCTTACCTTTAGAACTAAGTTTAAATCACAATCCGATCAAAATAAGTAACCACTTGATGTTTTCTTTAATCTAACCAGAATTTTACAAAACTGGGATGAAAAAGTGGGACGTAACCGGAAAGTCCCACCCTTTCAGAACTCACCATTATCAAGCATCATCTTCGCGTTTTTTCAGTTGCATCCTCAAAATATGTGATATGATTGACGAGCTCCGTGGCGCAACGGTCAACAAGCCTGCCTGCGACATGGATGGTCCCGGGTTCGATCCCCGGTCAGGTCAAGATGGAAAATGATCTTTTTCAGATTGACTTGGGTCTTGGATGTTTATGTATATAAGTATCTATTTTAAAATATAGTATCGTTGAGTTAGTATCCCTTAGCACAAGTGTCGAACTTACTTTAGGGCTAGCTCAATCTATGAGATTTGTCCGTGTATATATTTTTTTTTGTTTGGCGCAAGTTTTCTCGGATGGAAGCCTGCCCAACGATAACCCTCCAAGCTCTAAAACCATAGAAAAATAACTGAAAAAAATAAGTACAACTATACCCGCGCTGGGGATTAAACCCGGTGCCCACGTGTCGTAGGCTAGCGTCTTAACCCCTGCACCACGTACACAACTTAGGCCGTCGGACCATTTCTCATCATACAGAGGCTGATTCTGAACCTAATATTTTAATCAAATGTATTCAACATAAAAATATGTATTAACAATAAATAAATACCGTCATAGTAAGTACAGCAATTAATAATAATTAATAAATTTGTATGAGAGCTCCAATTTGTTTTCTTTATATAGTTTTTTTTTTGCATTGACAGTACTATTCTGATATTCTCTTATTAAATTAAGAAATAAGGTATAGTCAAAAAGTTCCACGCGGGCAGGACTTGAATAAGCAGCCTTTTCTCTTTGCACGAGTGGAGGGTTATTTTTTTTCATGATTTCATGTTCTATTAATTTTATCCTGATTCCGTCATGAAAATTACTCCAAGGGGTCTTGAATTGGCAAGTATTTTATCCAAATAGGATTAAATGTGCACTGTTTGGAAACCACCACAATTCTCCACCACAAGTAATTTAGATGGTAAATCTTTTACCAATTCGTTTGAGCTATTAAACATCACAGACAGCCAAAGTTCCCTCGTAAAGCAGAGTTCAAAACAGCTGGATTTAAAAGTGACGGCTCCAGGTGTGTTTTATCATCTCCGGTATTAAAGTTGAGGGTTGCTTATATAACTTTCCTAAGGGATCAACATTCTTCATAACTGCTCGCCAGTTGAAGAATAACCCCAATTCATCGAGTTACATACATATTTTTCATACATACACAAATTAAATATCTTTCTTAAATATAAATATTTGGAAAACAGAATCAAACTAAAATAGGTTTGCGTAGCTCCGTGGCGCAGACACGCCGGCCTGCGACACGGATGGTCCCAGGTTCGATTCCCGGTCAGCTCATGATGAAAAATGATCTTTTTCAAATAGACCTGGGTCTTTGATGTTTATCTATACATGTGTTTGTCAAAAAATATAGATTCGTTGAGTCAGGATGCCATAACACAAGTTTTGAACTTACTTTGAGGCTGGCTCAATTTGTGTGATTTGTCCGTATATATTTATTTATTTGTATTGATATGATTTCCTTTTCCATACATTAACTCTCGATTTCCATGCCATTTTGCCTGAAAGAAAAGCAGCTGATATTTAACGTTCAATCAATAAAATTAACCCTATAATAATACCACGTATTTAGTCTTGCCCTACTACTACAACTTAATACTAAACTTTTAATTTTTTTTTTTTTTTTTTTAATATATAAAAATGGTTTATTGGGAAAACTAGTTAATTACAGAATATTTATTGTTGGAGCCTCCTTTTAAGCAAACATTTGCTTGTGCCAGGAGAATTATAAAATATTAGAGTAAGTATAGAAATGCCTGTTACAATTATTATGTAAATTTATTTTAAAATACTGAAATTTCAAAAAAAAAAACAGTAATTCTTTAAAATTACCTTTAAAACTTGAACATTGAATCTTTGACACAACTTAAATCTTTAGATAAATACTAGTTACATAATACTATTATAATTCATGGAAATAAACTACAATTGTGTACAAGTGACCTTTAGGAAACCCTTTCTTGTCCCTTAAAAAGGTCAAAGTCGATTTTGCAATATGGACGCGTCTTTACAGGCTATTTTAAAGTTTTTATTGCGCTACGAGAGGCTGTATTGGATGCGTGGCCATTTTGCGAGTTCGGAAAACTTCGGAATTTGAAAAGTGGCTGCTTTGATCTGGCGGCATCGATTTAATTTGGTTTTTTGTGCAAAAACTTTCGCCGCTTCGGATTTTAAGGATTCTTTTTACGACCTTTTTGTTGCACAAACATTGAGTTTTTATTTTTTAATAGGTCTAGGCTAAAAAAGATTTTGGTACTGGCCAGTAGGGTATCAGAAACTTTGATGTTATTCAATATTGTTTTAAAATAGTCAATTAGAATGTCAATCATTATGCCTTCGAGAAAAAGCTCTACTTAATAAAAAAAAATAACTTTAGTACAAATTTGTTTTTCAGGAAAAATACTAGAACTAACAACCAGACTAAAATAAAACAAAAAATGTGTAGTAATGTAAATAAGACTTTTTTATTTGAAACCTGGCAAAGGTTGCTAAACGTGCGCCCGCAGTGTCGTTGTTTGAGCAGCGTTAGCCGTTCTGTTGACTCACTCGGCTCGGTGCTTACTCGTCACAGCTATACGGGTGATAGAGCATTGGAAATATAAAATGCTTTACTATGGATTGTTCTCTTCTAAGTGACAGTATCCTGTTACCAATATTAAAATAGCTTTAAGATAAAAATAAATCGATGTCATCACGTCTTCGTCTATTACGGGGTAGACAGAGTATAAGCCATAAAACCGGAGGGCATGTATAGCACGTTGGTGAGCATTTGATGACAGTCGCCCGTAATGTCGTTGTTTGAGCAGCGTTAGCCGTTTTGTTGACTCGCTCGGCTCTGTGCTTACACGACACTAGGGGTAATGAAGGATTGGAAATATGAAAGGCTTTACTATGTATTTTTTTCTTTCAAGGATCAGTAGCTCAGTGTTCTATTAATCCGCCAAACTTATTATAAAAACCTTAAAAATTAAACCTTAAGTGCGTCGCCTACAACGTCAATCGACCGTCTTATAGGTACTGGCTAACTGGCAAAAAATGATGTAAAAATTACAAAATATATGGCGTGTAAATTGACCTTCGACATAAAGACCCTCTTAATGGAGTGACTCAGCCCGTCAATGTACCTTTGGGATTAATGCAATGGAACTCAATTTTTTTTTTCGATATATTCATCCTAGTTTTCAGTAAAAAAAGTCAACTGTTATATGGATATTAAGGTAAAGACCAAAATAAACAATTTAACTTTATCATATAATAAAATAAACAAAAACTATATTCTTCAGGCTTCAGCTGTATAAAGCACAAGTAAGGCCGCATATGGAATATTATTCCCATCTCTGGGCTGGGGCACTGCGATACCAACTCCTTCCTTTTGATCGCGTTCAGAGTCATGCGATTCGTTTAGTTGACGACGAGATCGTCGGGCATCTCGATCCTCTGGCTCTACGTAGGGATGTCGCATCCTTGTGCATTCTTTATCGCATCTATCATGGGAAATGCTCCGAGGAATTGTTCAACCTAATACCTGCCGCAGAATTTCACCACCGTACTACCCGACAGAAAGTAAAGTTTCATCCCTACCACCTGGATAACTGGCAGTCAACCACTGTACGTTTTAGAAGAAATTTTCTGACACGTACGACCGAACTGTGGAATCAACTTCCAGCGGCGGTATTTCCAGATCGATACGACATTGGAACCTTCAAAAAACGAGTCTACGTTCTTTTAAAAGGCCGGCAACGCTCTTGCCACACCCCTGGTGTTGCAGTTGTCCATGGGCAGTGGAGATCACTTACCATCAGGTGACCCGCTTGCTCGTTTGCCGTCCTATTTCATAAAAAAAAATATAAATACTAACCTATTCAAGAAGCCCACCGCAAAGTGTTTCCGGCTCAAAAGTACCCTTCATGCTGGCCGCATTGCCCCGCTGATTGGCAATCGAGACTTGCTGAGTCAGATAAGACCCAGCACGAGGGTCGCAGCCATTGTCGCGTAGCGGCGGTCCAGCATTTTGGCGTACTTTTTAGCCTCCTTACCCCATGGGCCACTCGTTTCTACGGTGAAAAGTACAAATATATATTGGGATAGTTCCGCATATTTAACGTGTTTGTTTTTGGCTGCTTGATCTGCATCTGAACCCGCCTTCCTCATGGTATGCAGAGAATGGGACGCAGCAAAGGTGGTTACGCACGTTGCGTCCCACAGTAAACCTCGACCTCTTTCCCATGGTATCAGCGTTGTTTTCCATCTGTGCGGCAGAGCCCTGGTGGCTCAAGGAGGCATGGTATATTTGCAGACACCAACGCTATGGACCAAATGTCTATTGAGTTTGAGTTCGAATTTGTATCCCCCAATCCAAATTATAACTTTACTCTCACTCCAATATTCTGTCTATGGTCTCTATTGCCTAGAGAAAACATAAAGCATTCGGTCGTTTGATACTTGTACATAATAGTATCTTCTTCATATTTTGCAGTTTCAAAGACATACATGCACCCAAAAACCTAACCAAGTCGTATAAAAATAAAATGGGAATATAAATTATACTATTTTGTTGATGTATTCTTTGAGCAAAATGCATTTTATTACGCCCGCTTTCTTTTAATGTAACTCTGATATAAGACAGTATGAGAATTATTTCCGTAATGTTGCCACACGGTCGTAATTAGCTCGTGTTAGCGAACTATAAAAACGTGTTAAAAGTAAACAAGCGACCGTTTAAAGTTTATTTAGTGCTGCGTCTAAGTTAGCAGCGGGAGCGGGTACAAAATGTTGTGTAAAAGAAGTATCTTTACTATTTATAATGGTTCACATTTGTGTAGTATAAGTTCAAGCAAAGAAGAAGTAAAATTTCACTGCTTCTTTGGCTTGAACTTAAGCTTCATGAGGTTTTAACTTGTACAGGTGGTATGGCGCTAACGGCAGACCAACAGATGAGCCAATGTCTAGTCCGGACAGCCACATACACTAACTTTTATAAAGCTAATAATTTGACGACTAGATTTTGGGAATGAATCCTTCAATTTATGAGCCAAACTAGCCAATAAATTGAGAATCAAACCTAGGTCACTTAAATGGCATGAACAAGCCTTAGAGATATTACAAAACACATGTGTCTATTTCTGAACCAAAAGGAAGACCTATACCGAAGTAGTAATTTGTTTAAGGGGTGACCCTTGACTGTATAACTTGACGTTAATTTACTAAATAATTACAATAATAAAATTGTGAACGATAATTATTCATTTTATTTGTATAAATTAACTAACTGCATGTCATAAAACTCGCTTGCCGTTCCACTTTTTGTTTTGCGATGCCCGACAGGGTTCATAGTGTACCTATTATAAAACAGTGACTTTTAGTAGTAAGAACTGAACTGTACATTATGAAACGCAATAAATAAATTGAAATTTAAACCCAAATCCAGTTAAGAGTTGTTGCTGTTACCTTGATAATGATGGCCTTTATTTTCTCCAAAATATACGGAGTAAATATTTTTTTATATATTCAAAATTTTCAATTTTATATAACTTATATCGTAAAATCGCTGCCGCTCATCACACGTCCCCAACGTCACTGTTACAAAGGGATGTTTGTAACATGACAACGCGGAGAATTGCTTTTTTAATAGTCTGCTAACTTCATAAAAGCGGAATACAGCTGTTAACTGAAAGATTAACTTGTCAAGCTCGTATTGTTGTTCTTGTTTTTTGATTGACTTCCAAAAAAGAACATTCTAAATTCATTGCAATGAAATATTTTTTAGAGTTTTGATAAAACACTATTATTAATCCTCCACTGTCCATCTTTCACATGGCTGTAGCTACTGAACTGCAACAGGTATATCTTTTGCTGTTATTTTGACAAATACTAAAAATGAAATGCTAGGGGGGGGGGGGGGGGGGCGCATACATAATGTACCACCGACTTTTTTCCACGCGCAGGCCGTAATAGCCGGCCGAGGGAACAGGCGAAAATCTAAGAAAATAATGGCAATAGGCGATGCGGCTAGCAATCTATCACTAACCTGATTCCGTTTCCCATCTAAACACCCTCCACCATACTAAACGAGAATTTTAAGTCTTAAAGACCTGGGCTCTGTCTACCTCGCAAGGAATAAAGACGTGATAAATGGTATGTATGTATTTTAACTTGTCAAGCTCGTATTTGGGCCAGTTAGATAACTAGAAACAATGACACAAAGCTTTTTTGATTGACTTCCAAAAACGATCATTCTAAATTCAATGCAATGAAGTGTTTTTCAGAGTTCTGATTGGAACCCTATTATTAATCCTCCACTGTCTGTCTTTCACATGGCTGTAGCTATTGAACAGTGAAAGGTATAGGTATATATTACTTTTATATTGACAAATGCATTGAAATAAAGCTTTAGGGGGAGGGTCCATACATAATGTTCCACCGACTTTTTTTCACGCGCATACCGTAATAGCCGATCGACGGAACAGGCGAAAATCTAAGGATTGGCGATGTGGCTAGCAACCTATCACTTATTTGATTCGGTTTCCCATCTAAACGCCCTCCACCATACTAAACGAGACTTTTAGGTATTAAAGACCTAGGCTCTGTCTACCCCGCAAGGAATGACGTGATAATTGGTATGTATGTATACTAACTTGTCAAGCTCGTATTTGGGCCAGTTAGATGACTGGATTCCATGACACAGAGCTTTTTTGATTGACTTCCAAAAACGATCATTCTAAATTCAATGCAATGAAATATTTTTTAGAGTTTTGATAAAACACTATTATTAATCCTTCACTGTCCATCTTTCACATGGCTGTAGCTACTGAACTGCAACAGGTATATCTTTTGCTGTTATTTTGACAAATACTAAAAATGAAATGCTAGTGGGAGGGCGCATACATAATGTACCACTAACTTTTTTTCACGCGCAGGCCGTAATAGCCGGCCGAGGGAACAGGCGAAAATCTAAGAAATCATGGCAATAGGCGATGCGGCTAGCAATCTATCACTAACCTGATTCCGTTTCCCATCTAAACACCCTCCACCATACTAAACGAGAATTTTAAGTCTTAAAGACCTGGGCTCTGTCTACCTCGCAAGGAATAAAGACGTGATAAATGGTATGTATGTATATTAACTTGTCAAGCTCGTATTTGGGCCAGTTGACTGGATTTCATGACACAAAGCTTTTTTGATTGACTTCCAAAAACGATCATTCTAAATTCAATGCAATGAAGTGTTTTTTAGAGTTCTGATTGGAACCCTATTATTAATCCTCCACTGTCTGTCTTTCACATGGCTGTAGCTATTGAACAGTGAAAGGTATAGGTATATATTACTTTTATATTGACAAATGCATTGAAATAAAGCTTTAGGGGGAGGGTCCATACATAATGTTCCACCGACTTTTTTTCACGCGCATACCGTAATAGCCGATCGACGGAACAGGCGAAAATCTAAGGATTGGCGATGTGGCTAGCAACCTATCACTTATTTGATTCGGTTTCCCATCTAAACGCCCTCCAACATACTAAACGAGACTTTTAGGTATTAAAGACCTAGGCTCTGTCTACCCCGCAAGGAATGACGTGATAATTGGTACGTATGTATACTAACTTGTCAAGCTCGTATTTGGGCCAGTTAGATAACTAGAAACAATGACACAAAGCTTTTTTGATTGACTTCCAAAAAAGAACTTTCTAAATTCAATGCAATGAAAGTTTTTTTTAGTTCTGATTGGAACCTTATTATTAATCCTCTTCTGTCCGTCTTTTACAGGGCTGTAGCTATTGAACCGTAATAGATATAGTATATAATTCTTGCTTTTGTATTGGAAAATTCTAAAAACTAAATAAAGATGTAGGGGGGTGCATACAAAGAATGCTTATTTTTCGAATTTTTAGGGTTTAGTACAAAAAATGAAATAATACCCTTATAGGATAACTTGTGCATCTGTCTGTCTATCACAGCCGTCATATTATATCAAATGAAAGTACACGTTATGAGGATTTCAAACCTCGACCCTATTTCTGTAAATAGGGTGGATACTTACTTTTTTTTTTTTTCAAAATAGCTGAGCAGATGTAACAAGACTTGCGCAGTTATGATCATAAAGCTACTAGGCACAATGGTATAGAAAATCAATAACTGCCTCACATGTCTATAAAATACATACTCTCTCGTATTCATTTACGCCTTAGCTGAAGTGTCCAAGATTCGATTCCCAAGATAAACCCTGTTTGTTTAGGTCTTTTGTGTTATGCGAAAACCTTATCGTGAAATAGTTTATGTGGGTGGCGAGAAACTGTATGCTTAGATAAGTAGATAGATTTTCATGAATTTAGTTAGCATTTGAATGAAGCACCAAGGAATAATTGAAAACTCGAGCTTGACGAGCTCCGTGGCGCAGTGGTCAACACGCTAGCCTGCGACACGGTGGACCCGGGTTCGATCCCCGGTCAGGTCAAGGGAAAAAGATCTTTTTCATATTGACCTGGGTCTTGGATGTTTATCTATATAAGTATATATTATAAAATATAGTATCGTTGAGTTAGTATCCTGCGACACAAGTTCACAACTTACTGTGGGGCTAGCTCAATTTGTGTGATATGTCAAAATGCTTTTCTATATTACGGTTTTTCATCATCATCTGAACTTTTTTTATGGATCAGTTGAATGTAGTCGAAACTGTTACTTACGGCTTCGCACGCGTGATATATAGCCTATGTCCTTCTCAGTACCCTAACATATGTGTATGAAAATTTTTATCATGATCGGGCGTGAAAGCGTAACAAACAAACAAACAAACTCACTTTCGCATTTATAATATTAGTTAGGATTAGGATTCAGCCAGCCGCACAATTTTTTTATAATGCTGTTTTTTTTTCGAAATTCCAGCACAGTCCCATCGGAACTTTTTTTATATTGTCGGGCTGTTTTACCTCAAAGGATTGGAGAGGGCAAACATTTACATATTCTTTGTAAATTTCTTATAATATTATTGCTGTAAACATATTCCATGCTGGTTTGAGAAAAAAACCTAGAATATTTCAGCTGCTTGTGTCCCTGGGCAGGCCGTAGAAGCCAGACAAGGGATTGGGCGAAAATCTAAGGAATGACGTCAATAGGCGATAAGGCTAGCAGCCCATCACCAATACACCTTCGGAATTTATGATTTTGGACTCGATCCTAACTAATATTATAAATGCGAAAGTGTTTGTCCCCCTACCTATCTTCTAAACCGATCATCAACAAATTTTGCATACACATAGGTTAGGGTACTAAGAAGGATGTAGGCTATATATCACGCGGACAAAGCCGCGGGTAACAGCTAGTTTACTATGAAGGGATAAAAACGTGATAATATGTATGTATGTACCTATAGAAAACTTTCTACATTCATGCCTTATCTGAAAATAATGACTTCTCAAGCTCCAAAAAGCGTTTTTCACTAATCATCACTAAGTATAAAGTGAATGTATGTTAAGTCATCAATTAAGGTTAACTTAAGTAATAGAAACGTCACGGTTACGTGGAATTAATCAACGCATTAGTATATGTGGTGCGAGTGGTCTCACTAGAAGAAGTATTTGGGGCCACAAAATATACTTTTTATTTACTGATTTAACATAACAGATTTACTCAACTAATTTTTAATTTAAAGGTGCAAGATAATCGTTACAAAAAAATATAACATTCATACTTTTGATGACAACTAAACCTAGAATAGTTTTTATGAAACTAACTAGCTTCGGCCGGCTCCACTCGCGTTAGTTTCGGTCCCTCGGGAACAGTACTTATCTCCGGGAAAAACGGAAGCTTAAGTCCTTCTCCGTATTCCGAACAAGGTGTGTGCAAAAATTCATGATGATCGGTTCAGTAGATTGGGCGTGAAAGCGTAGTAAATAAACAAACAAACTCATTTTCGCATTTATAATATTAGTTGGGATTTATTGGGACACTTTACAGTTGTGAATTAGAGACGCGTACACGATGTCGTCCCTTTCTGACTCTATATGTCGGCAAGTAACTAATTATCTTTTTACGCGAGTAATCTGATGTTACATATTTTGATTATTTTACTTTTAATTAATCTATGTTCTAGTCAAACAGACGCTACAGAGAGGCGATGACGAGAAAAAAAAAATTGTTCTCACTTTCAAGTATGAGAGGACCTTAATTTTTTTTTTCATTTTATTAAATTTTTTTTTGCTGCGCGATATATTAATAGTCTGTCTTCGTTACGCCGTGGACAGACAGACGGAAATGGCGAAATATGGTTATAAAAAAAGAAATTTAAATAATTACCTTCCTATGGACTGCGCAAAGCCAGGCAACGACATTAGTTTCGACAATATTAACCTATCTTACCACCGCTCCAATAAACGCCAAATTAATGGCCCAACTTAAGGTGACGCGGTAATTTATGTGTCTGATAGCCGGTAAGTGCTCAATATATTAAAAACCGTAGGCCAAGTGCGAGTAAGACTGGCGTACCAAGTGTTCTATATAAAAAACCGGCCAAGTGTGAGTCAAACTCGCGCAATGAGGGTTCCGTACAATATGCTTCGTGAACACACACAATGTGCAAAAAATGTTTTATTCAATTGACTAGCGCCATCTAGTGGTGTTTTAGTGAACTATTTTTCTAGATGAACTTATTATTGTGAGTTTACCACTTAATTTTCAAGTAATTGAATTCTTATTATTTTTCCTGTAATCTTCAAGGAATTAATTATATTTTGTAATTTTTTCAAAATTTTCGGCCCAGTAGTTTCGGAGATTAGGGGGGGGGAATGGTCAATTTTTGCCTTCTTTCGTGAATAAAATCAAAAGTATTGATTTTACCCGAACAAAATAAAATATTTTTGAGATCTTCATAATGAGCCCTTTCATTTGATATATGACACAGTAAGGTTTGCAAAACTTTCTTTTAAAATTTTGTAATTGGGCCCCTCAAAATGACCCTTATTTCAAAAAAAACGTTATTTACTTTGCACATCCGTGTTTGGGTCATAGGATTACACTATCTTACCAAATTTCATCTAATTTGGTTCAGTAGATTCGGAGAAAATCGGCTGTGACAGACGGACGGACGGACAGACAGACGCTCGAGTGATCCTATAAGGGTTCCGTTTTTCAACTTTTGTACGGAACCCTAAAAAGTACTTTTATAATGCAGCAACAGATTTACGGTTTTAACATAACTTGTAAGTACTTAAGGGCCTTGCGTTTTGCTAAATTTCATGATCCTGGCCTAAATAAGCACCAAGATACAATATTCAATCGTTTATTTAATATAGGTTTCTTTGAACACTTATTAATTGTCATACTTGTGTTTACAAATTTTACAACAAAAAAACTTTGTTGACATCAGTAATTTACTTATGGCTAAGTTTAGGCCGCTTGCCAAGCAGAGTGCAGAAGAATCGGCCACAAACTGCATAGCGCATTTTCTCCAAGCGACGTCAACTCACAATTTAAGTTAACCTTAGAAACTACTTGGATGTGTGGACTGAGTATACAGTACACCTTATAGGTTTTGATATTTCAACGAGTCTGAGGAACGTTGCAAAAATGCGACATAGTTTAAAGGCTGCTATAGAACTTTTTTTCACAGCTTACTATGACCGTAGAACTAATTAAAATATGTAATTTCACACAACCACGTTTTATCTCTCTCTCAAGACTGGTGGACAACGAATAGATCCATTGAAGGTTTTTTCTTCACGTTTTGTGGAACCCTAGTAATGAATTTGTCGGTTTGTCCCACACAAATTAATGATTGCTCTCCGATAATTAACGCCCACGCTCGTAATTGTTGACAAATGATCATGTTATTTGTGTAATCAATGGGAATAACATTGGTTACATATTTCAATAATTAATAATAATGCTTGCACGGATTTGTTTTTGTATAGAACCATGACGGCCTCTCTCTATAGTACAGTGATAGTTGTTTATAGTCTTGAAATTAAAAGCAATAAAAATATTTTATTTTTTCTCTTTTTTAATTACACGTTTGAGGTTCAGTATGAAGATTAGCGGTCCTAATTGCTTTCTTTTGACAACTACGGTGTACAACGTTTTGATAGTTACTTCAATTATCTTTACCGGTTAATATATCTTTAAAAAAAATTAAAACGCCTATATTTTTTGTGATTGGTGCGATAAATGCTCTATCTCAAAATCACTGAACCGATTTTTATGAGATTTGCACTGTACCTGGTTTTAAACACTGACCTTCTATAAGTATGATAGAAGAGAAAAAAGTGGACCAGGTATTGAAGGTAGTCGATAAGATCCCTGAGATCGATCGTGTTTTAAAAATGTCTGATTAAGAGCCACCATCCACTATTCCAACTACAAACGGAAGTAATTTATGAAATTGCTTTAGTTTTTAAAGGCTTCGTTTATTAAAAAAGTCACAGGAAGACATCAAATTTTTAATAAAGTTGTTACTGACCCCTAATTAAGTCATCATTTTTTGCCATTACGTAAAATGCTTCAAAGTATTGAAAAGGATTTTATAAGATTTTTCCGAACATTTTTGGTAAAAGAAGAAAATTTTGATATTTTTCAGCGGATTTATTTCGTAGTTAATTGGTAGTGGGCGTACTCCTACCTGCATACCCAATTAGCAACCGGACACTTCCTGCTTCAGTTATAATTAGCTGATATTCTTATTAAAAATATTCTAATTGAGCTGACATTCAAATTAAGGAACCCAATGGCCTAGTTGGTGTGCGCATTATATGCTAAGCAAACCCGGGCGCAGTCCCCACTTGGATGGGTGACCGCAAGTGGCATATAAATATCTAAAGCTCCTCCGTGCTTCGGAAGGCGTGTAAAGGCATTGGTCCCGGCTGTCATCATTGATGGCAGTCGTTAAGCTATGGCAGATGCCTTAAGGCAGCTTGAAAAATCTGACCAGTCGTTTTTCGTATGTGTGAGTGACCAGTGTTGGCTACTTACACATACGAAAAACAACATTCTTATTAAGAAATAAAATATTGGAAATAAATTCCAAGCAAATAGGATATGCAGCAGCGAAAAGCTAGTAGTCTGTAGCTTTTGAAATCTTTTTAATAATATAAACCTAAATAGGAGTTATTTAATATGTAAAAAAGGTGAAATTGATTGACTCACTACTTTCTACATAATATCAACACACAGCCGAAACTATGTATCTAGAAAATTGAAATTTGGTACAGCAGTTTCCTTAAAACCTTAAAGTGATGCAATAGAACGTTTTAAGTGGAAAAAGTTGCGTGAAAAATGATAGTTAAAAATTTGAATTGAAGTGAAATAAATCTTTAAATCTTAAAGCGTGTTGGTCTTTGTACGACTAATTCCTTGCCAATTAGCGAACCACACTGATCCTATACATCGGATTTCCCAAACATATCCCATTCCATTCATTTTAGATGACTAGCAAGATCACGCACCATCAATATTGTGAGGTATTGGGTTGCAAGTAAACAAGATAACGCTGTTGTCATGGCGATATTTAATTATAACACAAACTTATAATATTGCCTCCGATGGTTAAAAGGGTGCATCTAACATTTTTTCAAAAATTGAGTTATATATTGCCAGAATCAGGAAAAAAGGCGCATCTGCTTATATATTTTTTTATATTTTTGTATTGTATTTTCGATATTATCATAACAACAAAAAGCTTTTCTACACTCTTGTTTGCACCTTTTTAAGAAGAAAATTATTCTAAAACTTAATTAAAAAGCCAAATTTGCTGAGATATGCCCAATATGTTTCACATATATTTGTATGCTCGTAAATTGAAAAGCTAGTTGTTTCGTTTCATATCCTAAAAAGGCGTAATTAGCCATTTGTGCCTTTATACACTAAGCGGAAAGTCGTTTCATGCTAATTAATAACATCAACATCTGACACATATGTTGCCTTTCTACTTAGTAAGTATGTAGTTCAGCAGGCGCATTTGAGTAACTAAAAAGTATGCATGTAACAAAATGCGCCCGTACTTCTTAATAAAACTGTATATAATGCATCACACAATTGCTTAGCATAAAAATAAAGGCGCATCTGGCTATTTACATCCATATAACTTAAAAAGTAGTATTTTTTTCATATTTTTTGTACTTAGATGAAAAAGTTTTTTTAATATTTTTAATAAGTAATTAAACTTAAAATAAATATTATTTTTTCCTTTGTATACAATGGTTTTCTACGGATTTTATTATTTTCAGCCGTTAAAACTTAATTATTTTGCTATACCTGAGGACAGCAAAGATTTTTCAATTAAATCAGCAAAATATTTTTTTTTCTCCGTTTCATCTTCTTGTTGAATGCGCCCTTTTAACTATCGGGGGCAGAATAAGGAAAACGATATTATTGTAACCTTATTTCGTTATTTACACGAAGGATGTATCAAAACATTGCGATAAAAATAATTAAGATTACTGTTTGTTTTCTCTTATTTTTTGTCGACTTATAATATGTGGCACGTGATTGTGTGTGTAGGTACAGCGGGTTAAGTGATCCTCTACATACCCGTCAATATAAACAACTTTTGCTATGGGACCAATGTTGGAAACTCAAATTTTATTTTCTCTATCCTATATTATATAAACATTTGTTCGGGTGGCTGAACATTTTTGTATGAAAATGTTTTTTTTTTGTAATATCCTGCATTGATCCGTATAAAAAAGTTCATATTGACAGGTTTAGTCAGTCCTATAAGGGTATTTGAAGAGTTAATTCACACTCTGTATAATGCAATTAGATTATTGCAATAGCGTTCATTCGAGTCATTTCAACCTAGTAGGCATCTTCCCATAAATCAGGGTTTTCCCGTTTCTCCGATCGGTACTCCGATTGGTAGGAGGAGCGGAAATATTTTTCCTGTATCATCGGCCGCATGTCCAACGTCAATCCTCTGAGTGTTATAGCACAACATCACAGTGTAAGCTTTGTGATGTCGTGCTAAAACACTCAGAGGGAGGTTACTTCGCCTAATTTAGGCAAAGGTGCTTTAAGAAGCACCTTTGCCTAAATTACATACCCGGATCAAATTACAGCTTTCTAGTACTTATAGTCTCTGAGTAAAACCGCGGACGGACAGACAGACAGACAGACAAACATGGCGAAACTATAAGGGTTCCTTGTTTACTACGGAACCCTAAAAAGGTCAAAAAATCGAAAAATAAAATCAGACTTTCCATGGAAATTCGCCCAGCTGATCGGCCACTTTTTATGGGAGGTCTAAAAATTTTAACGTTTTATTTCCTATTTTTCTTACAATCCTGGATTCTATTAAAGATTTTGATTCCAAGATTATAATATAATTCATCAAAATCAGCCTGTCTTTCGTACTCAAAGCTATGGATACACATACGAGTTTTGAGTATGCTAACTAATGAGCATGTTTGATTCCGGTCTCGTGTCTCGCCTGATGGCTCCCTTAAGGGAGCTATTAGGATTTTTTTAGTCTTGGTGTCTTCCCTAGGTCGGGGAGACATCAGACCTAGCTAGTTAATAATATATTGAGTACTCGTGTATCCCCTGTCAAGTTTAAATATACTGGTCACTCGAAAATGAAATGAAATGAAAGTATCTCACACGACCTGCACACACGTGCTTAAAATAAGCACGCTTATAACGGTAAAGTAAATGAATATTTTCCTTCCACCGCCTCAGTAGCATGCTCAAAAATCGAGCTGCGATCGATTTTTACACGTGTATAGGCTGTTCACACATGCTGCTTACAAGATTGTGCTTTTAACTAGCACGGAAGCATGCTACTAAGTAGCAAGTGTGTCCGTGCCTTAATTTTCAGATGGTTTTACAAAATTACCTTTAAAAATGATCTTTGTTAATGAAGCCTATTCAAGCGGGTCGTATTACAACGTAATTGGCTGCGATGGAATTCCTGTTTTAGGCTAATTAGCTAATGAAAAGTTATTGACGAAGCCAGACAAGATGGCTGTGAAAAGAAAACATGACAATTTGCAAAACGTAGGTTTATACTTTTAATCAAAACTTAGTGCGGTTATTTCATAATGGTTTTATAAGCATTGATTCTTAAATCACGCAGGTATGAGGCTTTTTTAGGCCTACACTACACTAGAAAAACTGTAGAGTAGATAGTAGAGCACTAACTATGCTACAAACTATACCAATATGTATAGTACTGATAGAATATGTACTAACACTTAGAAAATTTAGCCGTGTGGTTCCCGGCAGAGTACAATAGGACCATTTCAAGTCTTCCCGTGGATTTCGTAGAAGGCGACTTAAGAAATACAAGCTAAACAAACCTTTTAAACATCAAAGACACCTCTCTAACCCGTCTGGCCAGCGTGGAGAGTATAGGCCAAATCCTCTGACTGCACTGGCATAGAGCTCTGGTAGTACAGAGAGTGTCATGCTCCTGCACTGGAGACAAAAAAGACCTGATGACGATGATGATGATGACTCAGAAAATTATAATAGTCCTAACGTACAGAACGAATGCTCGCAGGGTACGCTTGTGAAGGACACTGCAAGGTTCAGCTTTGTTACTTGCTTGTGATTACCCGCGGCTTCGCCCACGTGATATATAGCCTATGTACTTTTCAGTACCCTAAACTATGTGTATGCAAATTTCATGATGATCGGTGCAGTAGATATGGCGTGAAAGCATGATAAACAAATAGACTGTCGCATTAATAATATTAGTTGGGACTAGTTAGGAGTAGTAGTAGATAGTAATAAGATTCTGTGCTGTTGGGCCAAATCTGTCTCCTATGCTTTATTACACAAATTACTGCTCTGCGGTATATGTGTATTGTATAGTTAAGTTTAATTCTCGAAATTCCTCAAACTAAAACTTTACAAGCAATAAATTCTCGCTATTCTGATTGACATCCCACACTAATAAGCCTAAGTATGTTTACTTACCGCATACCAATTTTAACGATAAACTTTACGACACACTATTAAATTAAAATAAAGACGTACGTTTTTATCAATTTTAACGACGGCACTAAAGCTGAGATATATAAAAATCATAGTAAATCTCGTCTGTCATAAAATATACTCAGCTTTGCGACAGCGGGGGGCATTGTAAAGTTCTATACGTCCAAATATACGACAGATATCGTCCACATAACTTTAAACATAACCCACGGTACTTTCACCTTTATGTCTAAAGCTTCAAAGCACAAAATCCTAATTTTGATATCAAACAATTGGTATTAGTTACCAAGTTACTAACCCGCATAAATTACTCGAAATTAGACTTTATTTTGAAAGTAATAGTGTAGTTGGACAGCGTAATAGGCTTTGTGATTTAAAGTACAGTCGAAAACATAAAGATGATTCGATTTATTTAAATTTGGAATTGAAATGTAATCGTGTTCCGTTCCGTGTTTTGATATTTTGTTTTACAATAGGTATTTATTGTGTTAGGACGTTAATCAAAGAGTGTGGTATAAAATGTTATGGGCTCTGTGATATGTGATGGAGAGTGCACATACTCGTAAAGCACTGGTCCGATGAATTCGCAGTGGGCGGGACATAAGCCTGGGTCGACGTAAGTAGTTTGGTGACAATAATTATTTTGATAAGTTGTTCTTCTACTGTGTTATTATTTTATAGCTCCCACCTAGTTTTCGGTTATTTTGCCAATGTCTAGTTTAAAGTGATACAAAGTATTGGTGTTGTACGGCATACAGTTCACTAGTAGCATCCAAAGATGGCGTAGTTCCTTTATTGCTTTATGGGAGTTTCTGGTGACAAAAATAAAATAATACTATAGGTAGTTTTTGATCACTTAATTTCAATTTGGTTTCAAGCTTCCTTCTTTTAGCTACTTTATTATTCGAGACACTTATTCACATTAATTATTTATTGAACAAATATCAAACAGAGTTAAAAGCAAAAGGTATTTTTATTTTCAATTTTCATTTACAGAATTAGATTCGCTACTTGATATATAAAAATATTAATTCTCAAATTACTGAAACAAATCATTCCATCAAAATTGGAAGCTTGTAACACAAGAGCAGCTCATCAATTTTTTATCCGACACCGGATACCCGA
The DNA here is from genome assembly GCA_963082605.1 of Rhodophaea formosa. Classification (NCBI taxonomy): domain Eukaryota; kingdom Metazoa; phylum Arthropoda; class Insecta; order Lepidoptera; family Pyralidae; genus Rhodophaea; species Rhodophaea formosa. The sequence goes on from OY720221.1 coordinate 1,278,733, forward strand.
TGCGGGTATTACAAAATTTGCCACCCACACAATAAAATTTGCCGGATCGGGACATAGACTTCTAATTATTATCTTATCGGTGAAATAAGGGTTTGGGAGATAATTGAATAGAATTGAATAGACTCTGAAACTACTTTTCAAAAATAAGGATGTCATAGGTTTTCATATACGCGGAAGGAGTCGTGGGTAAATCTAGTATTATGAACATTATTGATAAAGATAGTGCGTCTCTGTTTTAGCAAAAATGCTTTCAAATATTCGTTTCTTTTCGGTTGTTTTCTACAAAACCCATGAGAATCTTTATGGAAATACTGGTTGTAGGTATATACTTAAAGATTCTCATAGATTTTGTGAGCAGGTTCGATAATTATACCATTGAACCTAACGTGAAATTAAGTCAATTTATACGAGTATATCAACGGGTCAATCTCATGCTATTTCGTCGGGATTACCGACTATGCTTTCGGACTCTTCAGGAGCCTATTTTCAAAGCGTGTTCGGGTCGCGCGGTGGATAGTACCTGATCTAGTCCACCCCATTCCCATCTGCGATACGTTCGTAGTAGAGCTGGGAAAGAAGCTATTTTAGCGTTCAGCGCGCAGACTTGTAACTTTGTGGGATTAGGATGTAACAATATATATCTTCGATTGGTCTCTAGGTTTTACTGGAAAAGAATTATCTTGGTATTAAGTCCGCCTATTTGTAAAAAAATCTGAGTACCTAATAATTTTTAAATTAATTTGACTGACTCAGCTGACCCAATTGATTATATGTATACCCATAGTATTCACGAATGCGCATGCCCAACTTCAACATCTTCTTGGGTTGCTCTAGAACAGCAGACGAATACCCTATATCCAGCGCCGGAAATTGAGCTCATTGTCTCTTATGCAGCAAGCTGTTGGTGTTAACCACTAGGCCACAAAGAACATATTAACTAGTCTATCATCTATAGAAGTCGGTGCCACACACAAAATAGAATTAGCCGGATCCGAACCGTTTCCGGTGTAAATCAATTAGGCATCGTTGTCACCAAGTGTTCGTTACTTCCAATTAAAACGGGGATAAACAAAACATGGTGTCCCTAATTTGATTTGTTGACCGACTTTTAAAGAGAAGTTATTTGAGTCTCTTTTATGTGCTGATCTTTCCCAAAGAGTATATAACCGCTACGCTTTTAGCTTTCGTTATTTAAAACTTATTGATGAGATATTTTGCTGTTGCCATTTTTACCACTGCTTAACTTGGTCCATCAATGAGGGTGTTATAAAATAAGCAGTAGCAGCAATCGAAAGTCGGGTCTCGGCTGTGATTGGGCTATAATGTGTTAATTGTTGCTGTTTGTCAAATATTATCTAATGCCAGTGGCCATCCTGGTGGAAAGCATTTCTTGAAACCGTTATTATCTTCTCATCCAGCCAAGTCCCCAACGCTACATGGTCATGCCAGACTCCGTGTACACAATGTTGTAGCTGGAAAGCTATCAAATCTTATTAATTTATTTGGGTTATTTTATTTCTTCTTAGATGCTTTGGCTTTTATGGTAATAACGTGCTTGGAAAACCTTTATTTCAGATTATCTTTAATCCTGTAAAATCCTAACCAGACTGGAAACATTTTTGTCAAAGTATGCTTCCCAGTGGGATTTAAGCGATGAAAGATATCCGGGTCATTAGGCAAACGCCTTGACTACTGGACCACAAAGTTTTTTTTTTTTTTTTTTGAATGGACTACGTAGCTAGCTCCAAGTGAGCTTTCGCTACTTCACCGGACTTTTGAGGTGAGGGCAGAGTGCCCTCAACCTGTAAGGCAAACATCACCAAAGGGTTCCCAGGAGGGACGAACCTCGGCTTTGGGCGTTGCCTGGGTGCGCAAGGCTTGGAGAGACAGCAAACTCTCATATGCCTGATGGGCCGCGATTTGCATGCATGACCTGAAGGGCCGAACTGAGAAACAATGGCAAAGCCTTTAGAGAGCAGCAACTCTCATGTTTTGCCGTATGGGCCGAAAGCTACGGTGTCCGAAGGACCTATCCTGGGTGCAAATCACCCGGGACCGCCGGGCGGTCACCAGTAATCGGAGCTAGTCCTACTCTACGCACTCTTACCGGGTGGCGAGTGCGACGGGGTCGGAGGGTGGGAGGACCACAAAGGCAATGAGATTGCCTTTTAAGGGTATGCGCACATTATGCTGGGCTACATCGCAAAAATCCGCATCCGCTGTTAGCAGCTGAAGCGCTCGTTTGTCTTGTCATACAAAATAAACACGAGCGCTTCAGCGGATTGAAGCGCATGCGGATTTTTGCCATGTGGCCTGGCATAATGTGCGCGTAGGTGCCTTAAATGTAAACCATTCATGTAGAGATTCTTCCCTCCTTCCGTAACAAAACGAAAGTAGTTGTTCTACAGGCTACTGATAAGCCTGGTGGTCTGCAGGGCTCTAGGGTATCTACAGCACGTAAATTGACGGACGTAACGAAAAAAGGGGTGACACAGCCTGTCAATGGGAACAACTTTTCATATGGGATCAATTCTGAGAACTCTTTTTTTTTTACTTTTTCCGGGCGGCACTAAAATAAGAAAATGTCGAAATTTTTTATATTGACAGGAATAGTTGTTCATATTGACAGGCTAAGTTACCCATTTAAGGATGTGTCGAAGGTATATTTGGTTCAAAGTCCTTTTTTGTGTTACGTAACAACAAAACCTCTCAATATCCTTGTTAGTTGAAGTTGAAATTTTAAACATCGGTTTAGTTGCGAGGGCAATCTATTGTTACGGTAAGTTTGACCTGATTTTACTTTTGGGTTGGCTATCGATACAAACTCCTTAACGTCGAGCAGCTTCGACATAGAAGTTGACACACTTATGTCAGTTTTATAATAAATGATGAAGAGGTATTACGATAGTATATTTATTAGGCTAATAAAGCAAAAAAGAATTGACTGACGAAGATTGAAAGAATAACTTGCGTCTTGGTAGCATTTAATAAAAACTAATACTGCTATAGACCCTAATATTAAGGCAGAAATCATTGATCTTCTTAAATTATTAATACCTCTTTCTTGGTAACATTTCAGAAAAACTATTACTGTAAACGATATCAGACTGTAACATAAGACCTCTTGTAGAGATACGTTTGGCTGCATCAATTGCTTTGAACTTATATTGGTCAAAGCTAGTAGTACTCGTTATTGATCAAGCGGGCCCCAAGGGTCTTGTTTTAGCTTGTTTGAAAATTCTCGTTATACAGGCTTGAATTTGAACGAAAGAATATTGCTTGGTTATTAACTGTTGATGTGGGAGTGAGCTTGTGTCACGCACTACACGTTTGCATGCTTTAGTTTTTGCGTCACGATTACGTAATAGTGACGCATAAATAATGATTCTAATTCTAAGATCCATGGGTTTAATTAAAGGATTGAAATAAAACAAAACAGCTTCATAAACGCTTGACATTGTATTTGGAAACATTTACAAGAAACATCATTATTAACAATAGAAGTCCCATACTTAGTATGAGTTACCGGCAATTGACAGTACACTAGTTATTAACATACAGTACTTAGCACCGTTAGACCTAAATTAGACTAGACTTTTTAATTTCGTTATAGAATTTATATTTACAATTTACATACATACACAGATTGGCGACAAAGACTATGAGGCAAAGATTATGAGAGCAGAGCAGACGGTACTGTATAGGTAAATATTTGTTTTGATAATAATATATGGCACCCATTTTATTTTTTTATACAAACTAATATTTAATAACTAAGTAATACATTACAAGATTCATTACAGAAATACAACACTTGTTTGCATAACAGGTAAAATCATATTTTAATAATAAACATTTTAAATGACAATTTGATGCAGACGAAGTCTACTTTCGATATATGATGCCAAGGCAAAAATTATATTTCACCTACCTAAGAACACTCGGGCTATTAAGACAAATCTAACGATACCTCAAATGTGAAAATCCATTCAACGGTTCTAGAGATACAAGGTAATAAAGAATATTACATACATACAAGATACGCGCTAAACACATAACCCTCCTGGCAGTCGGGTAAAAATCAAAGGTACTTAATTGTTCTTTTACTTAATAGACACACAAATAATACCATATAGGTGTCCTATCGTATTTAAAACCTCGTCAAGCGACTATCGGACGCATTATAGGTACCTCAAGCGCCAATAAGCCACTGCACTAAAAATATAAACTTTATAGCTGAACGTAACTTCACAGAGCTATTATTATCGGTCTACCACAAAAGAAAAATCATTCACGCGAAGATATTAAAAAAGTGAGATGTACCTCTGCTTAATTATGATATTTAAAAAAAAGTTTCAATAGTTACTATAAACTTTATAATGTACATAAACATAATTTGAAAAATACAATTTGTAAACAATATAAATAAAAGTTTAAAAACGATTTAGACATCAATAAACAATACATCACGTTCAATGAAAAACCTATTTGTGTTAAACATAAATCAATTCGCTTTAAATTGGATAATGACAACTAACAATTTTATCCCTATTTGCTCGTTTAAATGCGAAATTGGATACCATATGTAAGCATCTGACAATCAAATGTGTGTGAAAATTGGAAAATGCAATATTAATGATGTTCAAGCGATTGTGCCGATAATACAGATTTTCGTGTCACTCAGCAATATGATCACTTAGTCCAAACGGGATTATTTCATGAATACATTTTTGTAATTAATATATTGATCTCTTTGTTGTGGTCGTTTTGAGTAGCTCTTTCTGTGTGAATGATTATTAATTTTATTAAAACATCAATTAGTGTTAATTGAACAGAACAATTGAGATATGTGATCTTTGGTTAATATACTCTTACTGGCACATGTTTTTACATAACATTATGACTTAGGTTGACCGATTTTAATCTTCGTGAATATGTTTTAAAATTCTTCTCTTGGCTATTACGGTAAGATCATCAATTAAATTAAAATAATTTCAGTGCATTACAGGACAAACTTTAGCGCTTGATGTTATATGTATGTATGCAACTGAATATGGTAGCACAGATTTTTTGACCAATTTGTAAGGTGTTTTCATATACATATGTAAAAAAATGTATTGTAACACCTGTGTTTCTTATATTAGTGAGATATCGATTTTTTTTTTGTTAAGAGACGCTTTGTTTAAAAATACATTATGGAGTGTCTACTCTACATCTCAACTTACCGCCACCTCGTCTTTGCCGTCGCCATAATTAATCCGAACTATTTTACAATTCAAATAATTTGAGCGATTCGTTCAGTTAACTAAACTAAACTAAAAAGATATTCTATTTGTATTACAACTCCCAGACAGAGTAAAATTCAATTAAATTAATTAAATATGAACTTTTGTAGCAATTTAAGATTACAGTTGTTTGAACAGTTTAGTAGTGTTTGTCAAAGACATTCATTGAAATGGCTTATTAATCTCACTCTTCCTGATATTTTTTTGTTTCTCATTAGTAAATAAAACAAGAAGTAGTTTATGATTACAAATATGTCGAGCTCCGTGGCGCAGCGGTCAACACGCCTGCCTGCGACACGGAGGTCCCGGGTTCGATCCCCGGTCAGGTCAAGATGGAAAATGATCTTTTTCAGATTGACCTGGGTCTTGGATGTTTATCTATATATGTATTTGTTATAAAATATAGTATCGTTGAGTTAGTATCCCATAATACAAGTCTTACTAAGAACTTACTTTGGGGCTAGCTCAATCTGTGTGATTTGTCCGTATATATTTATTTATTTATTTATTATTAATAGGAAGATAAAAAAACAATATAATTCAAACTTACGCTTGATTCTACGTTTAAGTACTAAAATATGTAGACTTATTTTACTCATGTTCGCAGAAAAAATAATGGTCTGTAAACGTTTTATATTGGAGGTAGGTTCATATAAATAATGGAAAATAGAAATGCAGGCAAGTTTCAATACATGAAACTGAGCAACATTTCCGAAGATATGCACTTTTAGGATTCAGTTTTAGCTGTAATATTACGTAAAGTCGAGTTGTATGAGATATGTTCAAGAAAATTTTACATTTAATCAGTTTACTTTACAAAAAAAGTTTTACTTTTTAATGTTCCGACAGACCGCCAAATCGTTTGAAATATTAAAATTAAAAAAAAAAAGAATTTAAAAATAAAATTGTATACATAATATATAAAACCTTCCATTATAATACAATTTTATTATTATGAAACAGTCACAAAAGCAGTTTCTCACACAAAACTTCTCAAATTTGAATCAATTCACACTGTTTTGTGGATCACAAAGGTCTTTTGGAACATTTTCGACAGTAAAAGTGTAATGTAAGGCGTAGTTTACACTATAACCTGACGGTTAAATGTGTATAATGACCAATTTGGATGTCAAATTGCCGAAAGGTATCATACATCTTGTCGGGTAAGTAAGGGCGATGTTACACGATATTTCAGATTGCGAGAATTTTTTAACAAAATCGATTAATTTTTGACTTGATTTCTTAAAAAAAATTGTTATAAATATATCTGACTTGCTCGTCTGCTAGTTGTTAAATGATATATTCAATGTAACAAATTTATTTATTGATACATACCTAAAAATATATAAAAAAACGACTTTTCCTAATATGGTTGACAGACATCATAGTTTGAAAGTTGAATCGAAAATATATTTTGTATTGTTAACTATATTGTAATTGAATCAATTGATTGAGATTATCGATTGACAAGAGAGATTACATTTTTGTCTGTGACACGGATGGTCCCGGGTTCGATCCCCGGTCAGGTCAAGATGGAAAATGATCTTTTTCACATTGGCCTGGGTCTTGGATGTTTATTTATATAAGTATCTATTATAAAATATAGTATCGCTGACTTAGTATCCCAGAACTTAATTTGGGGCTAGCTTAATCTGTGTGATTTGTCCGTATTTATAAAAAATAAACTGTTATTAATTGTTTTGTACGCTTTCTTTAAATAAAATAACGCAATCTTTTACCTTACAACAATGTAGCATCGCCCTTAGTCATCGATTGACTACAATCCGTCGCTATCTCCGTTTTAACTGTAGATAAATGTTGTCGTTCAAGTTAACGACACTTCGCGTGTGGTCGCGGCGGAAGAGGGCCATGAAACTGGCGGTTAACCGCGCGGCGGATAGCACTTAAAATTAACTGTTTAGCTGATTATTGAAATGATAAAGATGGGGAAGAATTTTGTAGTACCTGTGTGAATTTCACGGTTACTGACTTATAGAGTGTTTATCATGTATATCAAAGGCTATATTCTATTTCCGATGTTTGATTTAGCATTCATGCTGAAAAGCTACTGTTATTTTCGTATGGTGTAGAGACAAGAGATGACAAAGTGGTAGATGGACGTAGACGAAGAAATTAAAAAGACGTAGCATGAATTTGTCAGATCAGATATTAAATAACATAGGTATAGCATATATATGTAATGAAAAAATGAAAATATGATGGGAGTTAAGATATAGAGCCGACCCCATGCAGGGAAAAGGCCAGGAAGATTGAGAGTTACCTCAAATTCTGTGCATTAAGGGTGCGCTAGTCAGGTGTTTCGCCATACAAATTCTGTAGGGTGATGACTCCGTTGTTCGGTATCGTCTGTTTAAAGTTTTTAATTGTATCGATTTGTTTTGTCGTTATCTATGCTTGTATGGAATCATAATTGTAAAATTATAAGTACTTTAAAAGTTATGAGTCTCAAAACATTCCGTTTTAACACGTAATTTTAACGCAACTTTGGAGACAATTAAATACCGGAAGGAATATAAAATCTCTAAAACAAAATTCATACAAGCATAGTTTGGTTATTAAAAAATATAAATTATTTTACTTTTAATAAAAACATTCAGCTGTTTTATCACAAGAACACTTCTCCCAAACGCATACTCGCAAATTTTTAGATGACGACGATTTAGATTTTCAACAATATTTGTGTTTGCACACACTAGACTGTTGTTCCGATGTGCTTATACATCAGTGTAAATAGTTCCGCACTATTCAAAACCGAGTCTATCCCTTTCTCAGCGAAATAGCACGCATTTTAGCCACGTGCGCTGACGAGTTCGAGTTCCCGACTAGCGCATCCTTAACGATGAATTATTACTACATTCTTTCTGTCTGATAGCAATTGCTTATATGTGACTTTCCTATTGATGACTTTTTTAACTCAATAAACGGACATTGTCAAATCTCTCCTTACGGTTTTCTGTTATGTAACAATAAATGAACATCCATAATCTTATGAAGGGAAATTTTAATACGCTACTAAAACTCGCTACTCGCCCCGCTGCGTTCATAGCCACACCGTTAACAGATGAAAAGACAAAAGCGACCGACTTCTTTCTACTCGAGTTCCCGGTATCAATCAAGGATGAATGTGCTACATTTGTTCTTCATACTTCTAAAACATTTCTCTTTAGTACTAAAATAAATGATAGTTCTCACTAGCATACCAAATTGGTCATTACTGGATAAGCTGAAGGTTTTATGGATGTGTGATACTATAATGATAGAAGTGTGAACAAATAACAAGAAACTGATTATATGTCTCATGCCTTTTACAAATGTCTCATGCCATGTCTACATGTTTTTATGTTCGTAAGTTTATGAAATAGTTAATTAACATTAACTAATTCTGAACACACAGTTTCAGGGATATGCAAAGGAGATATGTGAGATACGACCATCTCTGTATTCACTGAGAGGTCATGATGAATTTTTCCATTTATTTCTGGGTCTAATTTTAATAAACTTGGTTTTATGTGTTTTTTACCGAAGCCTAAGAACAATGCCAAATCTATTGATTTACCATTATGAATTTGAAGTCACAGTGTATAAAGCATAAAATTATCTAGAACTAGGATTGTGTACAGACAATGTAATCACAGAGGAAAAAAATACAATGTTAAATCACCTCATGCAGTTTGAGTTAAATTAATTTGTGTGCTTTCGCGACCAGTTAGTTCATGTAAACTATTGCTGGCCAACGCCCACCCACTACTATTAGTCTTGATATGCCCGCCAACAATAGTTGCTGCATGCAAGCCTTGTCGATATTGCTGCATCGGTTGAGGCTGCGGCAACATCGGCAGTCGTGCTTGCAACACGTGTTTTGCACGGGGCATCTTCAGGCAATAGGTAGGCAAATAGGTAGATGGCAGAAGCATACAAAATAATTTTACTCAGAGTGCATGTTACTTTGACTTTCGCAAAGTAATACCTGAATCAATTCAATAAATCACATTTAAATAAAATTATTTCAATACGGGTTTTATCACGCTCATTACATTATTTAAACACCTAATGTTTCGAGCAGTTTACAGTGTTCGTGGTCGCAGGTAGACTAAGTTGACATTTGTAAATTACTTTGCAATAATTTGTAATTTGTTGACGGAAAAACCGTATTAAAATAATTTTATTTAAATGTGTAACAATCGCGAAAACATAAGAAATCAATAAATCACCTTCATTTTCTTAATATAACATCAAATCAGTCAGGTCTTATGAACAGAAGGATAGATATGAATCATTTCGCTTTCTCTGGAAAACATTCACAATCTGTTTATATTAATAGCGTCATTTCACCAAATTTAGGATACTCTGGGATATCCTTATAATACAGATATCAACATACGCATGTGTCTTTAAGCAAAATCAATCAACAATCAAGCAAAATTCATCACAGCTGATACTTGCGCATTTTATGATACAATAAAAATAGGTATGTAAGAGTTGTAAAGTTTAAATTTGTATTCCCATTTTTACTGACTTATGTGGTTATCGTATAGTATGTTTCATGGCAGCCTCGTGCAAATAGAACTGTACAAACATTCAATTTTGATTTTGAAAAAAAAATATGTCATTGCATTTCAATGATTAAGGCGCAACGCAGACTACGGACAGCGGCGAAAACACAGCATGCGGCGCGCTTTTATAATAAATGCAATTTGGGAAAAAGGTACATGCGAAAGCGCGTTAATCGATTTGTCATAGACAAACTTGACGCGACCAAAACTAATATTTGACCAATAAGAATCAAAATGCGCTTCTACCCTTCTCTTGCACATGGCAATGGCAATAAGGAATGTACATACAAAATGGATTTCACAATTTAAGTTCTTTTTAGTAGAAAGTAGGCCTTATAATTTTGGAAATAATCATGACATATAACTGTATCATAATCACTTGTTATTATACATTTCAAATAGTTGACATCAAACCTAAGTAGGCTAATACAGTTGCTCATGCCAATCAAAACAAATTGGATGAACCCAGGCCTAGTGTCTTACATAAACTACCTTCTAAAAATATTAGGCCTGCTTGAACTGATTCAAGGGAGAAATGTCTCCTTTTAATAAAAGGCATGGTGGTCATTCAATGAACGCGCTTGTCATTCAATCAAATAGCAGATTCAACCAGATGACTGCGACATATACATTTTGCCCAATAACTTTCAATTACCACAATAATAATACTGATTTACATCACTCCCCTGAACAATTCCATATTCAAAATTCGAGAAAAGAAGATTTTAAGTCAGATGTCATGATTACCCTACCAACATTGGACGTAACCCAAGCATATCACATACATTAAGACGAATTTACAAAAGGTTACACTATAAAAGGAACACAGTCAATACTTAAGGTATATTTACATCGGAGGGTTTATATACAGGATTCCTGGACTCTATGGGAGGTCGTGACGACCTCGGGCCGTAGTCTATGGGCCGTGAGTGATGACGTCACACCCGATGCGGAGCTCGGGCTACAGGCGTTGACGCCTTTGTTGACGCGTCCTAAACTATGGTAAGACTGTAACAAAAGAAAAATTTAATTAAAGACAGATATAGATATAGATAAGATAGAGTTTGACTATACATCGTGTATAACTTTGCCCCCAAATACCCTTAAAGTGGTAACTCATCCCGACAATGTTATCTAGCATTAGTGTTTTAGGAAAATTTGTTCATATTGACGGGCTGAGTCACCCTTTTAATTTCGAGGTTATTACACGCTTATCGAAATGAGTCCAACCCATTGACTAATAAGAAAATTATGAGTCCAAACCATAAAGGCATGACGGGGTCTAGAGTATATACATGACGGAGTCGAGAGAATATACATGTATTATTATCTAGACTCCGTCATGCTTTTATGGGTTGGACTCATTATTTTTTTATTAGTCAATGAGTTGGACTCATTTTGTTTTCTACGTTTCTATGCTAATGGAAACTATATAGACTCTAAATAATTTAACAGATAAGATAATATCTTGATCCTCTATCAAAAACATAAATTTAATTTACAATTTATACAGTTCCTCTTTAAGTGCGCGTTCACACAAAAACTAGTGGTTTGATTTTAGTGAATTATGATATCACAACTTAAGCATTACTGGAATAATAATAACTGGTGGGCAAAAGTTTATTTAAAGATTAGACAATCACTACAATCATCAAAATGTAGTGAACTTCAAGTATTTTTGCGCGGTAGTCATCATTTGTTATTAAACTTACTATATTTTAATAGATTGCTTTCTAGGATTCAGGATAAGTAACAGAATAATTTCAAAATGTTTGGAGTTATTAAAGTGTGTAACCTACTTACTATGTGTTGAACTTTTGAGACTTTAAAAGTTTCACGTCTCATAGGCTAAATGTTTAATATGTATGAGTGATATTGATCCATCATAAAGCTCTAACAAATCTACATCTATTTTAACATGGGATTTTATATACGATACTGAACAATTTATCCCGAGAAACGTGGGTTTTGATTTATATGAGCAAGTAAACCCTCTTTTTCCACTTTCCTTAATAGAAAGTTTATAGATGCACCGAATTTGTTTTTAGCATAAGTTCATTTATTTATTTTTGTAACATTGATACAATGACATCACTTTCTCTAAATATGTACACATTTTTCACACGTTTATTTAAGCCACAGCATGTAGATATTTTGGAAAAGTCAATCTCTTATTAGATAAATTAATAATAATGAACTAACGCTAATAATGAACGAGCGCCGTGGCGCAGCGGTCAACACGCCAGCCTACGACACGGATCGTCCCGGGTTCGATCCCCGGTCAGGTCAAGATGGAAAATGATCTTTTTCAGATTGATCTGGGTCTTGGATGTTTATCTATATATGTATTTGTTATAAAGTATAGTATCGTTGAGTTAGTATCCCATAACACAAGTCTTACTTAAGAACTTACTTTGGGGCTAGCTCAATCTGTGTGATTTGTCCGTATATATTTATTTATTTATAAGTTATATTGATAATGATGCTTATACGATCGAAACTTCTTATTAACTGCGCGGCGGTTGTCATGGCGACAGGCGATACAATTTCCTTTAAGAAATATTTACTCTAGTAACCGGTAAGTATTTTAATTGTCCTTCATTCTGTGGTCAGTATTATAAAGACGTCAACAGTCTTTGAGTTTGATCATCATGAGCGAAGACGATCAAACTTCAGTTATATCTTTTTCTTATTATCGAGTCGAAATGGTTGCATACTATTACTCTCTGAGCAGATATTTTGATACCGGACGGTAACGTATAGCTACAATGATGAAGAATCAAAATCATCCAGATATACTCACACTCATCATCATCATCATCATCATCATCAGGTCTTTATTAGTCTCCACTGCAGGAGCACGACCCTCTCTGTACTGCCAGAGCAGTCAGAGGATTTGGCCTATACTCTCTACGCTGGCCAGACGGGTTGAAGAGGTCTCTTTGATGTTTATAAGCTTTGTTTAGCTTGAGTTTCCTAAGTCGCATTTTACGACATCCACGGAAAATTTGGAGTGGTTCTATTCTTCTCTGCCGGGAACCACACGGCTGATTTTGATAGGGCACGGTGATGTTTACAATGATGAAGAGTCGAAATAAAGATATACTCACACTAGTTAAAGGTATTTTATAATCCTTCTTCCTATAGTCGGTGTAGTACGAGCCACCGTCCGGCTCGGAACGGATGTCGTCACCGCTCAGCTTCGCAATCTTAGTCGTGGACGGCGGCCGCTGAAGGCTCATGTAGCCGTTGGAGACTGGCCTTCGTTCTAGAGACAGAATAGTATAAATATTTAGATTATATTGCAAATACGGTTAGCTGGATATTCTAATCTAGGTGTTTACAGACCTGAGGTAAAGCCGAGTGCTTATTATAATGACTATAATAGTCAGCTTACTGAGTACAAGTATCATACGATGTTTTTCGATACATTTGCAATTACTGTAAAATGTATTGAGCAACTGTGTAGAATAGTGCATAGAAGAAGGCCGGGTCCGTAATAGTACATTATGATCCAAGTACGATAAGCTGGATATTATAGTCAAGGTGTTTATAGGCACGCGGCGTCAGAGTGCTTATAATAAACCGTTTTCTATAATAGCCAGCTTACTTAGAATGAGTATCATTCGACGTTTTTCAATACATTTGCGATTACCATAAAATAAATTAAGCAATTCTGAATAGTGTAAATAAAAGGGCCGGGTCCTTAATATCCGACCGTACTTGCATGCAATGATGCAAGTACAGTCGGATGAATATCATAGTTAACGTGTTTATAGACACGAGGCACATCCGAGTGTTTAAACCGATGACTATAATAGCCAGCTTACTGAGTTAGAGTATCATACTAATTTTTTAATACATTTGCGATTACCGTTAAATAAATTGAGCAACTGTGAATAGTTTATAGAAAAGGACCGAGTCCGTAAAATACAAAATTACGATCCAAATGTTGACGTCATAAGGACCGTTTTAATTGAAAATGTATTAAAAAAGATATTTAAAATGTTCTATACACAATTAAATTTGTAAAATCATAGAGCAGGATAAACAGTATTGTTCAGAAAAAAGAATTTGTAAGAGTTTGTTGCATATCAGGTTTTTGCAGCTCTCAAAACTGCTCAAAAACAAACAAACGCGGGTTAGTCTCGGCAACTATTCGTTTAGTCGTTAAAGTAAGAAAATGATGAAAATGAAAGATGCCTTTAGGCAGTTTGAAAAATATGACAGACAAAGACAGTGTTGACCACTCACAAACACAGAGCGCAGGCAAACGCAGATGTACGTACAGGATCACTCAAATGTAGTATCCAATACAACCAAATATGTTAAGGTATTCGTTTCTATACATAAGTAACATTCTTTTTTTGGGACAGAACAGAGAGAAAAACTTAAAATACAGAATAACCATAAACTGCAGCCATTTGGCTGTTAAATATTACGCAAAATAAACGTAGCGATAATCTGTAAATGTCGCTGCGGGCTATGCTGTAGAAGGCTAAAGAATGAGCTTACAGATTTGATAAAACCTAAGGCCATAAGACCAAGATAAGTATAGCGTAATGACGGGCGTAAATGGTAAATTTTTAGATAGCAAAAGCATACATAATTTGATAAAAAAATATGGTAAACTGTTGCCTGAGTATATTTCAAACTGTCTACTAAAAGAATAATACAGTGATAATTTTTCAAAACAAGGCCGACTTCTACCTTGGGAAATAGGATAAGGAATGTGCTAGCTCTTAAAAATTGATGAGTCACATATACCTGAGGCTTATTTTTTTATATTTTAAGCCTGCTTCACACATGGCTATTATTTCAGTCGAGTAGAAAGTAGCTATTTTAGTAATTTGTTGTGTTCGAAAATCAGCATTTTCAACCGACTTAAAAAGAATGTTCTCAGTTTGACCCGTATGTTTGTATGTATGGTAGTCAACGCAATCTTTTGGCGTTTGACTAACCCGATTTTGATGTGGTTTTAAGAAAAATATTTGTTATACCAAAGACAATATAATAAGGTTATTGTCTTTGGTTATACTATGCAAAAGGCTTTGGTATACAACAAGTAGGAGTTTTGAATGTGGTTCCCGGTTTTTTTAAGTGCTAAATATTTACTCTATTTATTTATCACTTCTACTCCACCAATGCAATTGATTTAAGTGCAGTGTTTAGTACCCCAATACCCGCTACTGGACTAATTTACTAGCCGTGTGTGAGCTAGGCTTTACACATAAATAGAAAAAAGTTGTGTACCTTTTATTTAGGGTAATTGGAAAAACGCCCTTATCTTTCAAACCAGCCCAGCAAAATAAACAACTTTTCCTACGCAACAGGAGGTTTTTTTAAAAAAAGGTTCTTTAGGTATGGTACTATGATAAAATTTCATGTAGGCAACTCACCATACAAACAAGGAATGATGTCAGGATCGGCATCATCTTCCCTCGGGTCAGGGGAATGCAACAACGCTCCGCGCACACCCATCCGCTCCCGGGGCTCAGCACTGCCTGCCCGCGATTCCACTTCTTGCTTCACTGGCGTGGGACAGTGCCCAGCGCGCTCCACGTAAACCGCCTCACTGAACAAAAAAAGGTTTTTATGAACGGGCATTCTCAATAACAAAATCTCTAGCGGCCTAACTCATCGAATATGTGATATTGTGTTTAATATTTTAATGGTTTAATCTACGACTTATTCGTTGGGTTTGATTCACTTTGTTCACCTGGTTGGACTACAACATATTTATTCTTAAATGCAAACTAAAGTCAAGTTAGATTAGAGTCACTAATCAATTAAAAGGGCCAATATAACGTTTTCTAAGCTCATCATTTCGTGTAGGTGACACGGTCAGTCGACCATGCACACCCTGGTGTCAGAGTTCTGCGGAACCGCCTCTCGGCCTCTGACGTGGTTCCTTTAACAACTACCAGATGGCAGCCGGACCACCGGCTTAACGTGCTTTCCGAAGCACGGAATCATTTTTCTTATCAGACAATCAGGTAATTCATGATTGCAATGTCCTAACTAAACTGGAAACAACTTAAGAAAGTATGCTTCCCGTGGGAATCGAACCCACGACCCCCGGGTCACCAAGGCGAACGCCTTAATCACTGGACCACGGAGGCAGTCAGTTTTCTAAGCTGATAATAATTATCATTGTGTAGCTAGTAATCAATGGTATCTACACGTATTAATGCTTCTTATATCTAACTATATATCGCATAAGATAGAATCTAAAAAATCGAAAACTGTATGTATGAAATGCCAAAGATAGACTTACTGCCTAGCAGACTCATGATTGTACAGAACTGCCAGCAGTCTACACACAGCTGTAACTAGCAATACTGACCTTGCTGCGAAATATCTAGCAGACTGATATGTTTAGAACGCTGTCAGTACTCCACACACAACGCTGACATTCCTGTCATAGACAGACCTACCTTAGAGGCGCATGCTTTGCCGGTAAATGCCGATGTCTAGCAGAATGACGTTTGTACAGCACTGCCAGCACACCACACACAGCAGTAGCCAGCAATGCTGACATGGCTGCTATAGATGCCAGCACTGGAGACATGCCGAGGGTACTGCTTTCACCTGTTGAAGACAAACATTTTAGCTACCGAATTAATCCTTATCCTTACTAAGTCCTAACTAATATTATAAATGCGAAAGTGAGTTTGTTTGTTACGCTTTCACGCCGTATCTACTGAACCGATCATCATGAAATTTTGCATACACATAGGTTAGGGTACTGAGAAGGATTTAGGCTATATATTACGCGGGCGAAGCCGCGGGAACTAGCCAGTAATATTATAAATGCAAAAGTGAGTTTGTTTGGTTGTAACGCTTTCACGTTGTATCTACTGAACCGTTCATCATGAAATTTTGCATACACATAGGTTAGGGTACCGAGAAGGACATACGCTATAAATTATTATATATCAAATATTCTTCAATTATTGACGAAGACGAGAATGATGTTGTAATATTTGGTTAATGGCTTTGCAGGGTAGTTCAATTGGCCGTGCTTCGGAAGGCAAGGTAATCCACTGGTCCCGGCTCTTATAATTGGTGGCAGTTGTTAGACTATCTCAGGTGCCTTTGCCGATGTCTTTTCAGCATAAATCTAACACAAATTTGGGTCACGTATACATACGAAAAACCAACAAGGTTGTCTTATCATTTGTTCCCGAATAAAAAACATACATAGGTAGGTACATGATTTAACGTCTTTTTCCATGCGAAGTAGATAGAGCTTCAGTTTATAAGACCCAAAGGCAACATTGCGCTGTTGATGTCATGTTGATGCTCACATTTTGACTAGCCCGCTTAATTTATAATCAAAATATAATGTAAACTTAATTTTAATTTAAGTATCATTTCACCGGCTTTGCGTTATATGCAAAACTACAGCTATCCGTTATAAAAAGTACTTGAAAGCTTATTTTGTATAAAAAGCTTTAAAGCCCCAATAGCAGACGCAATAACAGTTATTCGCTTACGAGCGATAACTGCATAAAAATGTCAGTAGAAAGCCCTCGTTATGCACTGAGGACCGCTGTGCACGCGATTTTTATTTTGCCCAATATTATTTGGTATATACAGCCTTTGTGTTATTAAAATGCGTAACAAATGACGTAAATAGTCAGCTACTAACTGACATGTTTTGACCTCATCCGGAGGTCTTCCAATCAGAGCGAATGTGAATGGAGACGCTCGCAATGTCATTCCAATTCACACTCAAACGTACGTTTACGTGTTACGTATTTAGTAACCAATTGTTATGTAATTTAATAATGTAATGATTTCATTTTTACTTTAATCAAAAAGCGTATAAGCCACTTATTTACATGATTACTTATTTTTTCTTTCTTTCTCTCTAGACTTTTATGGTCTGAGCCAAAAGAAAACAGATATATTGGTGCCATGTGTTTCCTTGCAGAGTAGAATAGGCCCACTCCAAGTCTTCCCGTGGATGTCGTAAAAGGCGACAGGAAACACAAGCTAAACAAAGCTTATAAACATTAAAGAGACATCTCCAACCCGTCTGGCCAGCGTGGAGAGTGTAGGCCAAATCCTCTGACTGCTCTGGCTAATATATGGCTTTGGTGGTCAGAGAGGGTCGTGCTCCTGCAGTGGAGACTAAAAAGACCTGATGAAGAAGAAGAAACACAAGCTAAACAAAGCTTATAAACATTAAAGAGACCTTTCTAACCCGTCTGGCCAGCATGGAGAGTGTAAGCAAAAACCTCTAACTACCCAGGTTAATTATGGGTCTGGTAGTACAAAGCAGGTCATGCTCCTACAGTGGAAAATAAAAATGATGATGATTATATTGATCCTGATTTCACTGTAACTGACACAGACAAGAAAAGAAATTGGTTTTAAATGGACTCCACATAAATATTTAATTTCATAGAAGTTTTTGAAAAATCTGTAATGTTTTATAGAGTCACCTTTTTTAACTCGGCGTTCGTCGCATCCCTATAAGCTACATACATACTCGCTATCGGTAAAATATACCCATAACTACTTATATACTTTTCAAAAGTCATTGCTAATTGGCTTGTTTCTTTATTTTATACTCATAAAATCCTAACGACTTAATCAATACCAAAAAAACTTTATAATGTGCTTTATATTATTTGGAAAAATAATTCTACAAGAGATCACAAAATCTCAATTCATTTTAACAACTTACACCGCATATTCAAAATTCTTATATTTTTCTTAATATTAGTGAAATCTTTGTATCTTATGGAATTTAGAAACACTTATGCTTTTATAACAAACAAATGAACTTAACATCTAGTGTCACAATTTAATATTAAGGTATATCGAGGGTCAATGTACACGGTGCACACTTAGCCGGTCAGTTAACCATATTGTAACTAAACCTTATCAGGGCTCCAAGTGGCACTATTTCGCACCAACCCTAGAATCAGCCTCGATGAAGTCGTTCGCGTGTTATTATAGAGCATTTTCGTAATAAGTCGGGTGTAAGGCGAGTGCTTGTAATTGGACCATGGTTCCGCTTCCAAACGATTTAGCTCTGATTAAGTATTGGATAGAAAGTCTTGTGAAGTCTGGTATTTTAAAAGCGTGTAGTCGTTGCTAGGCTAAGTTTGTGGTATTGTTACCTTTAATACGTCAAATCCATAAAGAACTTAATTTAGGAAATATCTGTTATTGGCAGTAAGATAAAAGATAAAACTATTAAACTTGGTAGACATTAACAAAGTGCTGTTGATTCTGTAATTGATTATTAAAAGATAAAAGTTTTTCACGGCTGCTAAATGTATATTCAATAACACCTCACACTTTAAAATCAGTCAAGTCGTTTAGGCTATAGAAAGTGACTATGGGTACAGACATACATATTCACAATCATTAATTCATACAAACGCGTGAAAAAATTACCCTCATCATGGGTGGGTCAGTCGGGTAAAAATACAAAAAAGACAATTTAAGTTCTGAAATTGGGTTGACCTTGAGAAGTCGAGAGTTAGGTTGAGCTTCAACCTCAAAAGCTCATTTGTACGCCTTATAACGCAGAGCGTTTGAGGTTGAAGCTCAACTTCACTCTAGACTTCTCAAGGTCAACCCAATTTCAGAACTTAAATTGTCTTTTTTGTATATTTACCCGACGAACACTAAAATATTGTTAATTTATACTTTGGTTACATCATTATCAGTTACTTACCCAAGTATGTATCTAAAATCTCTATCGTAAATATGGCACAATAATCTGAACCAATTTATGTTAATAAATGCGCATTTTGAACGAATAGGTGTTTGTTTTATCTGATCTTGTATTAGTCACCCCTGAAGTCATGGCGTAACATTATCAGCGGATAACATCATTTAGAGAGGCTCGCTCTAATCTGATCCATGATTGTGTGACACAACGCGTGTTTACGTGACACCGTCAGCCCTTAAGCGTTTTACTATGACTCAATGTACCCGGTGAAACATTTATCGTTTTGGACCGTTTTATGAGTGATTCAGGCAGTCGATTTTAACAATTTTTCCTATGGGACCTATGCTGGAAACTCAAATTTTATTTCGACATTTTCATACGAATGTGTTCAGCAGCCTCAGCTCAGCAGCAACGGGCAATTTGTATAGGAATGTCGAATTTTTTTTTCGAGTTTACAGCATTTGTCCCATAGGAAAAGTTGTTTATATTGACAGGTTGAATCACCCCTTTAATGGTCCGGAACGATCAAAATTTCGCCATGTATACTTTTCCATGCAAAAATACTCAGTAGCTTTTTTTTGCTTTTAATCCATATTGGTCTTTTTTAGTTTTTCTCATCTTATCGTAAATTTTTATCCAACGTTGGTAAATTAAATTTTTAATTCAGACGTGAAAGATTAGTAAATAATAATAATAAAACTTGTTTTGTAAAGGGCCAGGACAGGAATAAGAAATAAAGTAGGATTAGAATTGGAAAAATTTAGAGTTAGGAATTTAATTTCGGGATGAATTTAGGATGAAGCGGGAATAAAAATACTATAAAGTAGGATAAAAAACGAAAAATTGATTTAAGAATTCAATATGTGCATAAATCAAGAATTGAAAAAAGAAGGACAAGAACGAATGTGGTATAAACATACAGAAACAGAGTGATCTAAGCTATAAGACTTAAAGATCACATTAAACTTGATAAAAAATGAAATAAATCAAAAATTGAGAAAAAGAAGGATGGGAACGAATGGGATGGACATGGTATAACATAATACCCTACAGATGTGAACATTCGCTTACCAGTAAACTTGGCCTGTCCCTTCAGCGTCACAGTTTCTATCGTAGACACGTCGCTCCTGCCCTTAGCATTGACGGCATACAAGTCGATCCTGTAGCTCACGCCTGGAGGTAGACCCTTGATCTCGAAGTAGGGAGGAGTTCGGTTCGTAGAGACGTTGTAGCGAACCTGCATAATGAAAACTTAGTACAAACAAAAGTAGAAGTATTATTGAAACTTACGCCAGATGTCATACGAGTATGCTAAATTTAGATTGTCTAGACTAATATTGTAAAGTGTAAAATAATGTATTATAAAGTGTAAACATGGTCAGGGGCGTCATCTTCAACTGACTGTCTGGTGGTTGCAAGTCTGGCATTGGGTACACATGCCCGGCCTCCTGAGCAGTTACATACTTTTTCATCAAAGTTCAATTTATCCACGCAAGTAGCATCCCAAATACCTTTACCCGGTTCCCCCAGTCCAACGAACTCCTACTCTTCCTTCGCTCAAAAAGGAGTTTAAATGTGCAGCGTCGGAACCAATATGAGCCAAGCAAACAGCGCTCAGCAACTCATCTGCCAAGCGTGGTGAGTATGGCATGATGGAAATCCAAGGATTAAGAGTCTCACGTAAAGCCGCAATCCCATTCAAACGTAGTTTCGTTAGTATAGAATAGTAAAGTATTAGGAATAAAATGATTGGCTTCGCTACTGTGCTTAGTGTGCCCCTGTCACATTAAGTTTACTTACAATAAGCGAAGGCAGTTCTAACAGCTCCATGAGGAAGGTCTGTGGAAGACCACCATCGAAGTTTTCCACACACTCCACATACAAGGAGTCGATGCTCTGGTTTGCGACCGTGCAATTCTGGAGATGGAAGGGGCGACCTGCACAAAAAGCAAGTTTAAAATCTGTGTAGATTTAAATGAGAGTTTTGAGGAAATATATGAATTGACCAGGTCCAGTGCTGCTCATTTAAATTTTCATTGTGCCAGACCCTAGATTACTCTACAAACTATTTTATGAACTACTAGCTGTTGTCATGATGATAACAGTAACACATCTCGTCAATTCTTTATCATGTTTTGTTTGTAGTGTCCATGAAAGTATTAATGAATAGTCGTCGCCTAAAATTATTACTATGATAGTATTAAAAGTAAAACGAATAACTAGGTATCCGTTAAAAAAAATGCAAAAATGAAACAATTTTTTTGGGAAATATAAAAGAAAATAAAAACTCACCTGCAGCAACCAATTGGAATACACATGGAACTTTCTGCTGCCCAACAGAGTTTTCGCCGTAACAGGCTAGAGTCCCATACTCCATATCAGTGGTGGGCGTGTAGTTCAGGGTAGAAGTGTGGCCGTGGCTGCTGTATAACCTGGTTTGAAAAAGGAAAATAGACTTCAGTGTCTTGTTTATAATAAGTTTTATTCTATTCCAGTTTTTATTCGATTGGTACCATCGAGGATTTGATGATTCTGCCAATGTTCAGTCTAAAGACTGACAAATTATCGGTGTTGTACGGATTTTAATCAATAAGTAGCAATCAATAATGGTGTATGCCCTTGATTGCTTTATGGGAGCTTATGGCGACAAATCTATAACTTAAACTATTTCACACATTGTTCATGAGTTCATGAGCACGATCGTTTATAACACCAAACTACACCAATTTCATATTATAAAGTCCACTAAAATCGATTAGCAAAATCATCCAAGGCAAATCCCAACTATATTTGACACATCAAAAATACACTAGGTATATAAAATTTGCATTGTTAAAAAAAGCAAAAAAAACCTGACTGCCGTTTGTGACAGTTTAATCCGCTATATTGTATTTTTGCTAACGTTTCATAATCTTTGACACTTCGGAGAAGAATACAAATCTAATGACACCTTGCGCTTCAAAATCGGTCTTGCCATTAAGGCTATAAGAGGCAATAATGGAACAGACTACTTACATAGATACATACATATGTAGTTTGTACGTGAAAGACATTTCCCTCCATTTTGATGGGTCAGTCGGTTTAAAAATGCATTTGGTATACACACTTTTTTAAACACCACATGATTAAAGTAGAATGAACGTAGCACAACTTCTAATACAGTGACAAGAATGAATCTTTATCGTTTTGGAAATATTATACCACTAATGTTTAAACAGAAGCTTAGATTATACTAGGTTAGGTTAGGTACTACATAAAAAAGTATCGAACTCATAGATTATGATGCAAACACTTAGCTACTTATTTGGTGGTATAATTTGAGATGATGCATTTATTACACAAAGCTGACTGACACGCATACAAGCATTTGAAAAATTAGCCAGTATTTTAATCATTGAAATAAAGGCATAGCGGTGGCTAAACAGTACCTATATAGTCAAAGGAGAGAAGTTAAAAAGTTCTTCGGTCATTTAGACGCTCAAAGGACCACGGTAACCGGATACTTCTATCTTGACCTCTTAAGTCAAGTACAAGTACGTCTCAATATTTACTTGGTAAAATCAAAGGTAAAGTTTACCGTTCCTCTATAAGGAGATCAATATACCCAGATTTATAAACCTTATCGTATATTCTCCGTGCTTTTTAAGACACGTTTAGCCTTAGGGCTCTAGAGGCCGCGGTATCCCCCGTAACATAAAATAAAATTTTATTCAAATTTTGATATTATGATGTATCGGTTTGTTAACGTCTTTTTAGGGTTCCGTAGTAAACTAGGAACCCTTATAGTTTCGCCATGTCTGTCTGTCTGTCTGTCCGCGGTTTTACTCAGAGATTATAAGTACTAGAAAGCTGAAATTTGTTATGGGTATGTATATTAATCATCATGTCAAAAAAGTGGTAGAAGAAAATCTTGACAAAAAAAAATTTTTTAGGGTAACTCTCATACATGTAAAGAGGGAGTAGTATTCTTTTTTCCTATACAAACCCTCGTGTTGGGTATTGTTAGATATGTCTTGAGGTTGAGAATACCAATTTTTGATTTAGGGATCCGTTTCCGAATGCAAATTTTTGTTAAAGGTCAGTTTCTTTAAATGGTCAAATAAATTTCATTTCATTTCATTTCAGGTAAGTGTCCCCCCCCCCCTCTAACTACTAAACGGTTATACATAGATACGTGAAAAAAAATTCAGCAGTAGTATACGAGGATATTATTATACTGGAGTTGAAAGGAAAACTATCAGAGCTGAGTACCAAGTACAAACTAAAAAGTTATAGACAACCAGCTTATAAAATGTACTCGAAAATGTAAAATTTCATACATTTTCATTGTTACATGTTTTTGGTTGTTAAACTGTGATGTGCGAGTATGAACAGTGTGAACTCAAAGTTGTCATTCGCAACTACGTAACCCTACACTGCGCGAGGCCCGACACGCACTTGGCCGGTTTTTATTTATATTTCTAAAATCGCCAAACTACTACATCTTTTCGATATTCTAATACGAAAGTGTTAAGCCGCCCGGGCAATTAGTAAGTAAGTAGATGATCCGATGATGATGAAAAAAATGAATGACCCAGCAGTGATCTCATAGTCCCATTGATCCCATTAGGAAAAGTTGTTCATATTGACAGGATAAGTCACTCCTTTAGGGGTATGTCGAGGGTCAATCTAAAGACTGTATATTGGTTCGGTTTATACTATCGCTGATTAACGCCATCTAGTAATATTAATTTGATCCAATATTTTTCTTGTTGTGTGTTATGAGGATCTCAAAAATATTGTTCAGGATTTATTATTTATTTTTTTGTTCGGGAAAAATCAATACTTTTGATTTTATTCAGGAAAGAAGGCAAAATTTGACCATTCCCCCCCCTGATCTCCGAAACTACTGGGCCTAAAATTTTGAAAAAAATTACAATATATAGTTTATTGCTTGAAGATTACAGGAAAAATAATAAGAATTCTATCAGTTGAAAATAAAGTGGTGAACTCACTGTGATAAGTTCACCTAGGGAAATAGTTCACTAAAACACCACTAGATAGCGCTAGTCAATTGAATAAAACAGTTTTGCACATTGTGTGTGTTCACAAAGCATATTGTACGGAACCCTCATTGCGCGAGTTTGACTCACACTTGGCCGGTTTTTTCTCTGTCATCCGCCAGCTTTTTAACATCTTGGTAAGACATCATTTTTACTTTTTCTTTTATTTGATTAAAATAACTCTGTCTGGGTCTTCCCCCACCCCTTCCACCTTCTATTTTGCCTTCCATGATTATTTTTATAAAATTGTCGTGTCGCAACAAGTGTCCTATCATATTACCTCTTCTATTTTCAATGATTGTCAAAATAGATCTTTATTATCCTACTCTATGATAGTATTTTATTGCCTTTGCAATCAGATTATGATTATGTAGAGAAGATCATATATACCTTGGTGGAATCTCCGTTTGTTCTCCAGAGTTGTTGAAGGTCCAGTGGAAGGAGACAAGGGCTGGGTTGGCATCAACGGAGCAGTGAAGCGACACGGTCTCATGTTTGAGAGCTCCAAAGAGCTCGCCA
Organism: Rhodophaea formosa; assembly: GCA_963082605.1. Classification (NCBI taxonomy): domain Eukaryota; kingdom Metazoa; phylum Arthropoda; class Insecta; order Lepidoptera; family Pyralidae; genus Rhodophaea; species Rhodophaea formosa. The sequence goes on from OY720221.1 coordinate 1,303,850, forward strand.
TCTCTCCGCTCGGCACAGACTGGGGCATCTGTTGAAAACGACTTAAGTTAATAAAAGAAAGACTTAGATTAACTTACTTTAGTTATCAAAAGTTACTTTACTAAACTTAATAACATTAAAACTAAAAACCTTACACGACATGTTTTTTTTTAAATATCTCTAGATCTTATTAATTTACTCACGTAAAATGTCAGCTACTGGCCGACATGTTTCGACCTCATTCGGATGTCTTCCTCAGGGCAAATGTGAATCCAGACGCACACAACAATATCGTCCTAATCCATACTACGAAACTCCGGATGAAGTTGAAACATGTCGGCCAGTAGCTGTTTTTTACATGAGTAACACGTTGTTACTTAATTTAATAATGGTTTTACATGAGGAATGAAAGATTTTATGAGGGCAATGAGAAGTCATTGCACTCATGAAAATCTTTAACTGTCCTGGTAGTTAAACAACAGAAAGAAGCCTTCAACATTGAGACATTTAATAGCTCGTAATAATCATATTAAATATACCCAGCTTAACTTTATTAATTCTACTTTCAAATGAAAACATATTTCACAAACTTCCATTCCTTACACTTCATATTTAGATTTAAACATTACAAAGCATCTTTAATTTCCATATTTCCGCAGCAAAATAAAGTTTCCGTGTAAGCGAGTGTCAGGATTCCAGACCTGAGCCGTGACGAGTCGTGTCGTGGCTTGCGTCGCGTTACAAAGGAAATGTCTACTTTTCACGAACAATATTTCAAAGTACGAAAATATTTTAAAATATTTTACTGAGAATTTTAAAACAACTTGTCATGGTAGTCATAGAGAAAAAGTTGTATTAGTGATCTATCTATCACTTACGGGGTAGACAGAGCCTAGTTTGAACGACACATAGTTAAAAATAAGATTCAAAATTATATTTTTAACCTAATAAATAAATATATAGACACAAATTTTATTCATCTTCATCATCTTCAGGTCTTTCTAGTCTCCACTGCAGGAGCACGACCCTCTCTGTACTACCAGAGCCATATATTAGCCTGAGTAGTCAGAGGATTTGGCCCTACACTCTCCACGCTGGCCAGACGGGAAAGGTTTCTTTGATGTTTTGATGAAATTTCAAAAAATTTCATTTCATTTCATTTCCACAGGATGACTTGGAGTGGTCCTATTCTACTCTGCCGGGAACCACACGGCCAAATTTTATTATAATAATTTATTTGTGAACTTGTGCCGTAGAATTCTATCTCAACGAAATACTATATTTCATAATAAAATCAGACCCACCCAGGCCAATCTGAAAAAGATAATTTTCTATCATGACCTGACACCAGGAGTTGAACCTTTTTTAAATAATTTATTTTATATATTTATTTTTCATAAATTATTATTAAATTAAAATTTTTAATTTAATAATAATTTATCAGAATATGCTCTAAGATCAGAATAGCATTGAAAATGCACAAAACACCTACAAAAATATTAAAATTAAAGTTTCCTAACTTTTAAAGGTAATGAAAATCTAGAGTAGAGCAAGTTCACGTTTTCAATGAGGAATTTTTTAGAGTGGCGCGTGCGAGTAAGCTGACAATATAAGACGCATCGAGTGAGGATCTCAGAATCCCTTCTGTCACCCAGTTTATACGGAGAACGTGATAGACACGGACGTCTCGATTCTTTATTTAGTATTTTAACTAGCAATTTGACGACTGTCACTACATATTATGCCTGTTTGCGATAAAACCAAAAATTACCGCACGGATTTTCATGTGGTTTTCACCAATCGAAAGTAATATTCATGAAGAAGGTTATAAGTATAATACATGCCCGAGCGCAGCCGGGGAGATTCTCCATATCTCATTTTCTTAATTTCTTTTTTTTTTCTTTTTTCTTCTTTTTTAATAAATAATAAATAAATATATATGGACATATCACACAAATTGAACTAGCCCCACAGTAAGTTGTGAACTTGTTGTTGTGAATTCATTAAGAGTAGCTTTGCGAATGCATAAAAACACGTATAAAAATACAAGTTCAAGTTTTCTATGCTGAAAATTTGTAGAATTTTCTAGAGTGGCGCGTGCGAGTAAGCTGACAATATAAGTCGCATCGAGTGAGAATCTCGGAATCCCCTCTGACACCCGGTGAATACGGAGAATATAACGGACGTCTTGATTCTTTGCTTCAGTATTTTAACTGGCAATTTGTTATATTACATCCCATCTAATATAAATGCGAAAGTGCATTTGTTTTATTGTTAAGCTTTCACGCCTTAACCGATCGTCATGAAATTTTGCATACACGTTGTTTGAAGTACGGAAAAGGACATAGGTTGCCTTTCATCCCGGGTAAAAGTACTGTTCCCGATGGATCGAAATTAACACGAGCAGGACCGTGGGCGAAATATAGTTCTTTAAATGAAGAAATATTATTTGGGAAAAAAAGTCTATATGCGACTTATAAATTAAATACCTAGATGCGTGGATTTTTTTCCTCTAAACTACATTCTCATTTTAATAATAGTATTCAGACTAGCATTGTGAATGCATAAAAGAACCTATAAAAAATTTAAATGCGGATTTTCAAGTTCGAAATGCGGAAAAATTGCAGAATTTTATAGAGTGGCGCGTGCGAGTAAGCTGACAATATAAGTCTCATCGAGTGAGGATCTCGGAATCCCCTCTGACACCCAGTTTATACGGGGAACATGACGGACGTCTTGATTCTTTGCTTCAGTACTTTAACTAGCAATTTGTTTGTTTCCATAGAAAGTAAATTTTAAGAACGCATTTTATCGAGTAAAAAAATTCTGTTGGAATAGAATATACAATAATAAACACTTATATAGCGACTAATTATACAAATTCAGCTAGCTGTGAACTTGTGTCGCAGGATACTACCTCAATTAGACAATCCAAAAAATATCGTTTTCCATCACGACCTGGCTGGGGATCGAACCTGGGACGTATTAATTGGTCTCAAACCCACGATTCCATACAAAATGTTTTGTGAAGTCGCTATAAGACTTGCTTTGTTCCAAAATCCTTAGTTCTGTGTCATCGAGTAAAAACTTGGAGTTCCCAGCATTGTAACCAAAGAAAAAGTTCTTCATTAAGATGGGCTGAATCACCCCTTCAATGGAAAATAAGAAGTAAATTCACACGTTGTATTACGATAAAATTTTCTTTTTATATTCTGTTCTGTATTAAGTATCAGGAACAGAACTTCTGCCTAGTACATGTTGTAATAAAGAGAGTAGACGTCGTTATAAAACTGCAGCGAAGAATTTCTAGATTTAACGACGCGGGTCTCCACTATCAAAGTTGAAATTGATATCCTGGACTTTCCGAATATAAATTTGAGATAATTATGCTTAATTATGATGATGATAGTTATAACTGCCTCTGTGGTCCAGACGTTTGCCTTATTGACCCGGGGGTCGTGGGTTCGATTCCCACGGAAAGCATACTTTGTTAAGTTGTTTCCAGTTTGGTTAGGACATTGCAGGCATGAATCACCTGATTGTATAATAAGAAAGATGATTCCGTGCTTTGGAAGGTACGTTAAGCCGGTGGTCCCGGCTGCCATCTGGTAGTCGTTAAAAGAACCACGTCAGAGGCCGAGAGGCGGTTCCGAAGAACTCTGAAACCAGGGTGTGCAAGGTCGACTGACCGTGTCACCTACACGAAATGATGATGAGTTAATGATTTAATATATACTAGCAGCCCTACCCGGCTGCGCCCGGGCATGTATTATACCCTAAAACCTTCCTCGTGAATCACTCTATCTATTGAACTATATTATTGGTGAAAACCGTATGAAAATCCGTGGAGTAGTTTTTGAGTTTATCGCGAACAGACAGACAGACGCGGCGGAGGACTTTGTTTTATAATATGTAGTGATAAGGCATTTACAAGGTAATTCATTTGAATATTATCCTTTGTAAGATACTATTATAGCAGCCTTGTTTTCTTAGTTTTTTCTGCAATAATCACAATAAGTTTTCAAAGAAAAAACGTAACAGCCCTTAACCGATTGAGCTTAAATATTGTACAATTATGTGACATAACAGTCCAATGCATGATAGACTTTTTTCAACAGATCAAATCTTTAACTGTAGGTACCCCGATGGTCCAGTGGGTGTGAGCTCTAAGAGCGCTTACATATATTAAGCAACCCCTGGTGCAGTCCCTACTTGGATGGGTGACCGCAAGTGGCATAAAAATATCTCGAGCTCCTTCGTGCTTCGGAAGGCACGTTAAGCCGTTGGTCCCGGCTGTCATCGTTAATGGCAGTCGTTAAGCTATGTCAGATGCCTAAAGGCAGCTTGAAAAATCTAACACCAGTGTTGGCCACTTACACATACGAAAAACAAACAAACAAACAACACTATAACACTACAGATAAAGCTTTCAAAGAGACTGAAGCTTTGGACATCATTATAAAACTGCCGTAAGAACTTCAAGATTTAGCGACTCGGTTCGACTACGAAAGTTGAGATTGATATCCTGGACTTTGTGAAACTAAGATAATTATACCCCGCAGAAAGTTAATATTCCAACTTAATATCTTAGTAATATAGGTTTAATATGAAAGTTTTTGAGGACTTATACTCGGTTCTTCTCTACGAATGAACTACTTAACAGATATTAATGACTACTTATTGTTATCATTATGGGATACCGCAATTACTTTTGAGATTTGTCTGCGTTGTGTAAAAGGTGCATACGCATTTCAGACAACAGTTCCCGAATGGCCACTGTCAATATTGTGTGTAAAAACTTATGCTATAAAAGAATTAGAAAAAGGGTAGACCAATACGGTTGTCCTTGACAGTTCCAACATCCACCGCAGCTCTTCAGTTAGTCTGTGAAGATAGCAGCTGCAATGTTGTCGAAATATAACAAAAATAATTGCGGTAAGTCCCTTAGTGATAACAAAAGTGATTGTAACCGCGAAAACTTAAAGTCGATATTATTACGTTAAAGTTTATACATTACAGAATATCGCGGTCAAAATCTAGTTATGTTGATGAACAGTCTTAACTGAAATAACGAGAAAAAAATTAATTGTTTATTTTTTGCCTACAGGCTCACGGGTAACCTGATAGAAAGCGGTTACCGTAGCAATGCAACACCAGAGAAGTTACTTGCGCATTGTGGTTCCTGATGAAATCTGTTCACGCCTTTTTTGAAGGTTGTTGAATGTTGTAGTCTCTCGATAAAACTATGGCAGGGTATTCGTTCAATAATGTAAAAGACATACCTAAAAACTTAATAACAATGTAATAATTTGATCTGTGTAGAATATTATGTTGAATTATCCTATCCTATGACGATGTACTTAACTGAAAATTATTAATTATTAATTTATACAATATCATTTTAATTATTTTAATATTTTTACATTTTTAAAGATTGTCTTAAATAGTCCATAATAATAATAAAATATGTTTTGTAATAATGATAAATATGAATTTTGGTAATAACAGGATATATATAAATAAGGAAATAGAAATTATATGTTAATTAAATTGCAACGCCCTTGCAGGGCTCATTTGTGCACTTATCATTTATATGTATAATAAGACCTAATGTACACCAAATGAAGCAATAAATACTATGACTATGTCTATGTATATTTGTTTGTATTGGATAAACGTAAAAACTTTTCCCATTGAAAGCTACATTATCAACATGTAACAAAGTATATTATTTACACTGACAAAATCAAAAGAAACAGTTAATCCCTGTCCTTAATCTCCCTTAGCCTTATTTAAAATGAATACACTTCCGCTGTCTGTTCGCTTCAATCATTTAAACTGCTGAACGGATTTTATGAAATATTCAGCAATAGATAGAGTAATTAATGAGGAAGGTTTATAAGCTTAATACATTTCCAGGAGCAGCCGGGAATTGAAATGAAAGGAAATGAAATGAGAAATATTTATTGTGATACAACAACATCACAAGGCAATACAGCTAAAACATGTGTCCACAGTGTCACAAAAGGTGACCGCTCAGTGTTACGCTGGACTAGGGGACCCTAGTGCAGCACTGATTTTCAGCCGTCACCTTACGAGGCATCACGAGCTATCCCACGACACGCAAACACAAACAATAATAAACAGTATAATAAAAAGAAACAGAAAGAAAGCTACTAGTCCTAAGGGAATGCTACTAGACCTAATTCTAACTAATATTATAAATGCGAAAATGAGTTTGTATATTTTTTGTTTGTTACCTCTTCACGCTTTATCTCCTAAACCAATCTTCTGAAAATTTGGTATACACATAGGTTAAAGTACTGAAAAGGAAGACTATCTTTCATCTTGAAAAAAAAAAACGTACTGTCCCCGTGGGATTTGCGATAAACGTCTCGGCAAAATAATGCGTGAGTAAAATCGCGGGTAAAATCTGGTTATTTATAACTAGGTGTTACCCGCGGCTTTGCCTGCGTAATATATAGCCTATAAACTTCTCAGCACCCGAACTTATGTGTATGCAAAATTTCATGGTGATAGGTTCAGTAGATAGAGCGTGAAAGCGAACAAACAAACAAACTCACTTTCGCATTTATAAGTTGAAGTGCGAGCATGCGAGTAAAGCCGTGGGCAACAGCAAGTTTTATTATAATAATCTGGTAACATAGGCTATAATTTACACTGACGGAATCAAGAGATAAGTCTGTGATGTATTTTTTTTCTAATTCAAGTTTGAATTCTGTCTCAAAAATGTTACAGGAAATACTTACATCTAACTAGAAGTGACACCGGGTTGCTGGTCCCCTTGCCTTCACTGTTGGCAGCCATGCAGGTGTAGTCTCCAGCTGCAGCTCTCGTCACGCTCTGGAGAACCAGGCTTTGTGCGCTGAGGATTATGCCTGCTGCCTCGTTGTGGAATATCTCGTTGTTCTGTTCAGAAAATTAAATTATTAGTGCTTGCCGTATGTTGATTCTGAATTACTATTCATTTATATGAAATGCAAGCTTACATTTTTAAACGTGGTTCAATTAAAAAAGAAACACGTATGCAATTTTTCAAATAAAATTCTAAACTTTACAAAAATCACAGTATTTTTATTTTTTCTGCCAATTAACAATCAAAACATTATTTATTGACATTATTTATTAAATAAAGAAAATAAGAAATGGTGAAAAAATTCCACGCGGGCAGGACTTGAACTGCGTCTAGATCTCAGTACGATCTATGCGTTGCCAATTACGCCACCGCGCTTCAAGCCCCGGCGCCGAATTTCTCCACCATATCCCATTCCTCTTATTTTCTTTATTTAATAAATAAGGTAAAATAGCATTGTCAATGCAAAATAAATCCCATTCAAACAATCAAAAAGACAGACAAACGAAATTTTTAATAAGTATCATCTGATGCTCTTAATCATTTAAATTTTTAATTGGGTTTATTTATTGCATCCCATACGTTGAAACAGCCATTTATTTTAAATAAAAAAAAATACAAGACTGCTCTATGATTTTAACCTATGCCACTTAGGATGGAATACAATGATGACCCGTCCAAATCCATTAAGAGTCCCACGTAAAGCCGAAATCCCATACAAACGTAGTATGGTTTTAGTTTTACAACAGTTAAGCCAATCTCAACCATATTTAGTTTACAATATATAAAAACTTACTCCATGAAACCAAGCAAGCCTATGCGTCTTCGGGTTGGCTTTAACAGTGCACTCGAAGTACACGTCGTCGCCTTCCTTGATCTCGTCTGGGTTGAGTTTTGAACCCATTCTCAGGTCAACGACCGGGACATCTGTGAACAAAATATGACATTGAAATATATGACACCGACCAAAATCCCAATATTTCATAATATTATACGACCACCGCGTACCGCAGTGGCTAACACGCCAGCCTACCGCACGAGTGGTCCCGGGTTCGATTCCCTGTTAGGTCATGATAGATAAAGACATTTTTCAGATTAGCCTGGGCCGTGAATATTTGTCTATATAAGTACCTATTATAAATTAAAGTATCGTTGAGCTAGTATCCTACGACACAAGTTATTGTGGGGATTAATTTGTGTGCTTTGTCCCTATACAGAGTGGAACATGATCCTCCAACACCCTTAAAGGGGTGACTCAGCCCGTCATTTTGAACAACTTTTGCAATGGGATCAAAGCTGGGAATTAAAAAAAAAACGACATTTTCATACAAAAGTGATCAGCAAAACGTATGGGAAAGTCAATATTTTTCGAGTTTCCAGCTTTAATCCCATAGCAAAAGTTGTTCATATTGACGGCCAAAGTCATCCATTTAAGGTTGTGTCGAGGGTCATTTTATTTTCAACGTTTAGAAGAAACGTTAAAGCATAGAATGCAACATGCTTCTCTTAAGTGCAGACTTTAATACCCCAGCTTGATTTTATTTATACCGGATAATCACCCCTTACAACCGATAACCACCCCTATTTCACAATTACCAACCAATTACACGTATCACGTATACCTCCGAAGTATTCGGTATAATTAAAGACAATTAGACCAAAAAATTATTAATTACTGATGTAAGGCAGACCAATTACTTCAAATTAGACGTGTGGGATTGTAATTTTGGAATAGATTACGTGATATGCTAAATGATATGAAATTAATTGACTGGGTAAAAGTACGATGTAAAGTCTATAAAGTCTATATTCTTAAATGCTGGTACAATTTTTGTTGTTTATTTTCTTGGAAGAAGAAACGAAGCATGTATCCAAGAATGTATCAAAGAACGTATCCAAGAATGTATCCAAGAATGTATCAAAGAACGTATCCAAGAACGTATCCAAGAATGTATCCAAGAATGTATCCAAGAATGTATCCAAGAATGTATCCAAGAATGTATCCAAGAATGTATCCAAGAATGTACCAGCTAATCTTCTTCTCGCGCAGATCGTAAAAGCCGATCAAGGGAGTGGGCGAAAGTCTAAAGAATCGTGTCGGTAAGCGATGCGGCTGGCAACCCGTCTCTGTTTTGTTTCGTTTCCCACCTACATGCCGACCAACAATTAAAAATGTCATTAAGGGCTTCTAGGCCTGGGCTCTGTACACTCTGCAAGAAAAAAAGATGCCAGCTATCTTCAACCCATGAAGCTCGTTACCTCAGCAGGCATTATTTTCATAAGCAACCAGGAGTGGTTTTGTAATTCCTCGAATCGGTGACCACACACAAGGTTTGTTAAACCATTAGTGATTGATGGACATCACTAGATGAATCAAAATTATTCAAAATTATTTATTTATCAAAAAATTTTCATTTTACAAAACATGCAGCAAGGGCTCACCAATTAAGTTTGAACAAACCTGTATATGGCGAGTCCTGCTCTTTCACACAATTTCAATACATGCATTATAGAATAAATATCACAAAATATATCAATATAATATTTATTTATGAGTTCAATCAATGTATACATTATTTCATCATATTACATTATTGGATTATATTATTAAATTAATCGAGTTATCAATGACTTAGTTTCTTTATATGTCAGTTTCTGTAGCCAGGATGTTAATGCAATTTTACACTTGTATTGGGTTTTGGTATTTGGATTATTAATATTAACAGGACTTAGCACGATGGATGTAACTCCATAGAAACGTCAGCGAAAATAAATAAGTAAAAGGTTCGTGCTAAGTCCTGTTAATATTAATAATCCAAATACCAAAACCCAATACAAGTGTAAAATTGCATTAACATCCTGGCTATAGAAACTGACATATGAAGAAACTGAGTCATTGATAACTCGATTAATTTAATATTAATAATTATGTGTTTGGAGCGCGAAAGTTTAAAAAATAATATCATTAGATTATCATGCCATGTGGTTCCCGGCAGAGTAGAATAGGACCACTCCAAGTCATCTCGTGGATGTCGTAAAAGGCAACTAAGAAAACACAAGCTAAACAAAGCTTATTAACATCAAAGAGACCTCTCTAACCCATCTGGCCAGCGTGGAGAAAGTAGGCCAGATCCTCTGACTACTCAGGCTAGTATATGGCTCTGGCAGTTTAGAGAGGGTCGTGCTCCTGCAGTGGAGACTAAAAAAGACCTGATGGATGGATGGAGATGATCATCATAATAAGCAAGAAGTCCCCTACTGGATAATGGATATAGGTGTCTCTCAAAGATTTCCATCAATGGGGGGTTTGCCATAATTAAGTCAGTTTGTTTGGCTCATATCGGTTCCGACGCTGCTGCCTGTATGGCCAACACTGTTGCACTTATACACACGAAAAACAAACAAGTCATATCAAAAAACTAACACAAAAAACCGGCGGAGCCACGCGCAGTGTAGGGTTCCGTAGTTGCGAATGACAACTTTGAGTTCACACTGTTTACCCTCGCACCTCACAGTTTAACGACCAAAAACATCTAACAATGAAAAATACATATAACCGTTTAGATACCGTTTAGAACCGTAGATAGGGGGGGGGGGGGGGGGGGGACAGTTACCTCTAACAAAAATTTTCACTTTAAAACCAAATATTTCAGAAACGGACCTAAATCGTAAAATGGTGTTCACAACGTCACAATATTTTCAAAGTCCTTTTTAACGATACCCTACACGATGAGTAAGAAGAGAAAAAAAAATTACTCCCCCACTTTACTACTAGCTACACTAATAATAAAAAAAAATCAAGATTTTTTTCTACCACTTTTTTGCTATGAATAATGTACATACCAAATTACAGCTTTCTAGTACTTATAGTCTCTGAGTAAAACCGCGGACGGGCAGACAGACAGACAGACAGACACGGCGAAACTATAAGGGTTCCTAGTTAACTACGGAACCCTAAAAAAAAACAGTAGTAGGGACAAAATTACGACTAAAGAGATACAAGCAACACCAAACAACCTATACACTTACAATGCACGTTCAGCCGCCACTTGTCTTCAATAGCCGAGTCAGCTATATGTTTGTTTTCCGCGCGACACGCCAGGAATTTCCCGTCGTCTTCCACGCTCGGCACTAAGCTGAGCACGCTTAGCGTCTCGTTGTTTTCTGAGAACTGCGAACAAGGTAGATAGGTGAGAGACAAGCTTATAAATAAGATAAGCTGAAAGTTAAGTCGGAAAGATTGGCGTTTTCAGCGTATTTTGAGCGAGTTTTCGATTGTTCTTGACAAAAATATAAATAAAAAATAAATATATACGGACAAATCACACAGATTGTGCTAGCCTCAAAGTAAGCTCGACACTTGTGTTATGGGATACTAACTCAACGATATTTTATTTTATAACAAATACAGAGAATTATTTTATAACAATATAGATAAATATCCAAGACCCAGGTCAATCTGAAAAAGATCATTTTCCATCTTGACCAGACCGGGGATCGAACCCGGACCATCCGTGTCGCAGGCGTGTTGACCGCTGCGCCACGGAGCTCGTCAAATATGAAAATATGATGATAAATATTAGCTTTGTGGTGAACTTTTCGCCATATCCCATTTGCTCTTATACGCATTAGGGCTTGCGATACCTAATATAACTACCCAACTATTACAAGCGTGGTACCTATTTGATTGAAATCATTTTACAATGAATTTGAAAATCAATTATTATGCAGGAAGATACATACATAATATGTATACAATACGTACATAGTTGAGTCAGTGTGAATTTCTACCTCTTTCTATCTTTTTTAACAAGCCACTATATTTTTAATCTTTTCTTTTTCGTATGTGTAAGTGGCCAACACTGGTGTCAGATTTTTCAAGCTGCCTTAAGGCATCTGACATAGCTTAACGACTGCCATCAACGATGACAGCCGGGACCAACGGCTTAACGTGCCTTCCGAAGCACGGAGGAGCTCGAGATATTTTTATGCCACTTGCGGTCACCCATCCAAGTAGGGACTGCACCAGAGGTTGCTTAACATACGAAACCGCTCATAGAGCTCACACCCACTGGACCATCGGGCTCCTCTATATTTTTATATATATTTTTAATAATAAGTCATCACCCACAATATTATCACCTCCACATTTCACCCCACAAAAAAGCGAGCATCTGGTCCGCACATTAAACAATAATAACAAAAACTTCCCTTAATTAAAGGAAAAACGGACTGTCATCCCCGTGCCATCCATCAGGCGGCCATCTCAAACGATTCACAATGCTAGTCGGCATAAAAAACAGGAGAGGATGCGAAAACGTGAATGGTGGAAGCCACAGAGCACGAAATGACGGACGAACCCTGCTAGAGACGAAAATAATACTACCGCGTGTTAGCCTGCGCCCGGATTGGTGAAAGTTTCATGCTCGGCCTGTTAGTTCGTGCTCAATAAAAGTGTAAAAACGCATTAATGTGTTGTGGCAACACGCCCCATAATTAAAGTAAAAAGTTTAGCTAACAAAATTCTGAAAACCTATATCACAAGTAAGTAAATAAAAGCAGAAATTTGCATTTCTACGAACAAAAAAACCGCCCCCTGACACTCTTTGTATTGAATGAAATATGTTGAAAAGTATATGTAGCGTGCGAGCGACAAACACATTTTTCAAGATGGAAAACGATCTTTTTCAGATTGACCTGGGTCTTGGATGTTTATCTATATATGTATTTGTTATAAAATATAGTATCGTTGAATTAGTATCCCATAACACAAGTCTTTCATTAGAACTTACTTTGGGGCTAGCTCAATCTGTGAGATTTGTCCGTATATATTTATTTTATTTATTTATTTTTTTATAACTTTGAAATTGAATTTTTTCATAAAACGACATGAAAAATTAAAAAGAATAAAATTCAAAGCGCAAGTTGAATTCCGCGAAGGCGTAAAGCATAAAAGCTCGGTTTTGAAAGCCCACTCAGAGACCCTCAGAAACGCAAAACAATAGGGAACATTATTATACGCACTGCAAAAATACTGGGCGAATCTAATAATTAAAATACAATGGGTCGGCTTGGCTGAAAGAAGTGCTGTCGGAAAGAAATATTACGACAAAAGATTTATAAAGCTATGACTTGTTTGAGGAAGTTATTCGGAGAAAGGCAACTAAATTTTTATAGAAAAAAGTCGTTGAGGAAAACTAGAGACTGTTTGCGTTTGTTCGTTGTGCTTTGAACGCGTTATTTTTAATTTTTGCATGGAAATAGAGACATTGTTTGAAAATTCTCGGAGAAATTAAGTAAATGAAGGTTTGTTTTTAAAAGATTTTCTAAAACTGTTGCATTTTCTTGTATATTCCAAAAAATACCTTCCATCTGGTCTGGGAGAAAAGAAAAACGTAGAATGTACCAGCTGCTTCTCTTCCTGCGCAGATCGTTTAAACCGATCGAGGGAATGGGCGTCAGGAATAATGACAATAGGCAATGCGGCTAGCAACCCATCACTATTTTGATTCCGTTCTCACCTACAAGACCACTAACATGCTAAACGTAGCCTTCAGGTTTTACAGACCAGCCCCCCCTATTTACTAACTCGGATGACAGGTGTCGATGCCTATCAATCTAGGATTTGCTGTTACAATGCGGTTTTCATATTCCAAATAAAAAGTTCGAGCAAGCAAAACCCGCATTGTAGTTCTAAATTCTAGATTGATAGGCATCGACACCTGTCATCCGAGTTAGTAAATACCCCTATTTACTAACTCGGATGACGGCTGGGCTCTGTCTACCTCGTAAGGGAAAAAGACGTGATAGTATGTATGTATGTACCTTACATATGATAAAATGAATTTTATAAATATATAGACGAAATATTAATTTTAAATGACAGGAAAATTGATTTATATTTTCTATCTTCTGAATGACATACTTTTTCAACCCGTTACAGTTAAATAGGATCACTCTAAGTCTTCCCGTGGATGTCGTAGAAGGCGACTTAGGAAACACAAGCTAAACAACGCTTATAAACATCACAGAGACCTCTCCAACCTGCTGGCCAGCGTAGAAAGTGTAAGCCAATTCCTCAGACTGCTCTGGCTGGCTCTATACTACCAGACTCAATATATGAGTCTAAAATAAAAAAATAAAAACAATTTATTCATCAACGTTAACATTTGGGTTAAATATGCTGTTACAGATTACAGTTTGTATTGAATAAATATTAACATTGTAACCACAGAACAACAATGTGTTTGTTGTTCTGTGATTGTAACAGTGTTTTATTTTCATGCTGTTGTGATGATTCCTGCACTAGGCTAGGCCTGTCCTGCAGGTAATCATACTAGTGTACAAGTTAACTTTTTACATTTGTTACAGTAAGGTTTTACATGTTTTCATTGCGCTCGGTTTTAGATAAAATAATACTGATATAATCTTCGAGCAACACGCCTTCAGCCGTGTTGCTCCAAGGATATAATAGAATATGCTTAATGTTGCATGAATATGTACATCAATGTTACATAGTGATTTGTAGAGTACCTATAATTGCGATATGTTCATGTTATTTAATATAAGGAGTCTTTAACGTAGTCCTATAAGAATGTTCTCAATTTCGTTGTAATATAGTATAGTCTGGTAGTATAAAGAGGGTCATGCTCCTACAGTGGAGACTCACTAAGACCTGATGATGATGATTGATGATGATGATTGTTGATAAGTTTCAAAGACACTTACATTCTTAGCCATCCGTTTCAGCTGTCGGTTATTCTTCCACCACGTCACGTAAGCCTCTGGTCGTGATCCTGTCGTCTTGCACTCTATCTCGTATCTTCTATCAGCAGATATTTGCTTTTCTTTGGTCATTATCGTCACTGTTATAGGTTTTACTGTAACAAAAATTAACTTCTATCAAACATAAATTGTAATAAAACAATTGCCATAGACAATACGTAATAAACCTATAATATCGAAAATGATTTAGCTTTAGCTGCCTTATACCGCTCCGAAAATATCCTACATTAAAGAAAATTTTTAATCTAACACACATATCCCCGAATAATTTAAAAAAAATCCTGACTAATGAAAATCTTTAGTCTCAGAATGTCTTTGTGTTGCTTGTTCTAAAAATATCCTATATCACAGAACATCTAAAATATAACACACTTATGCCCGAATAATATTAAAAATCATATGAATAAATAAATATATACGGACAAATCACACAGATTGAGCTAGCCCCAAAGTAAATTCGAGACTTGTGTTATGGGATACTAACTCAACGATACTATATTTTATAATAGATACTTATATAGATAAACATCCAAGACCCAGGTCAATCTGAAAAAGATCATTTTCCATCTTGACCTGACCGGGGATCGAACCCGGGACCATCTGTGTGGCAGGCAGGCGTGTTGACCGCTGCGCCACGGAGCTCAGAATGTCTTTGTCTTGCTCTAGGTTATCTATAATATGGAAAATGATTCAGCTTAAACTGCTTCATACAGCTCCAAAAATATCCTATATCACAGAAAATCTAAGTTCTAAAACATTCCCGAATATTCATAAAAACCTTAACAAATGACAATCTTAAATCTCAGACTGTCTTTGTCTTGGTAAGTTATTTAGACAATGACTGAACGAGACCTAAGGACGACTTTAGGTAAGATGCCTTTAAGTAGTTAGTAAGCTACAAGACTAGAATCAAAGAAAAATGTTGTTTGACTGGTTGATAGATTCAAGGAAATTGTGATTTTGGGCATTAAACCGTAGCTTAAAAACTACTTCCCTTTGCCAATCTAAGTTTCATTTTTATTCAATTATTTTTTTTGGAATAATGTCAAATCAAATCTGTCCACTTTTTTCATTTAACATCTTTTATCTCAAGTAGACCAGGACCTTTACGAGTAGCCAAATTTTTTACTATTTTAAGATTATTATTCAAAACATAGCGGCATATTCAAAATATAACAGGCGACCAAAACTGTTGATAAGAGTTTCTTTCGGCGTTGCTTCTCTGCAGTGGTCGGTTCCGAAACGCTAGTAGTCTGTAGCTTTTGAACAATTAATAAATACATATTATCTAATAAGATAATTTTAAATATGATATGACGTGAAAAAGTGCCTGCAAAGGCCTATTTTCTGAATAAACGTTTTGATTTTGATTTCATAGGATTCACATAAAATACTAGCTTTGAAGGTATAAAAATACAATTCTATCTGGACTTCTTCTGCATAAATAAGTTTAAGATATAATATTTTCTTGCAGAAATCCACAAAGAAGTCTTCTCAACTTCTCAATAAAATACGAAAGATTTATCGAATTTCATCTTTCAAAACTATAATCTCGACGTACAAATCTTCAATGTTCTAAAGTTGGCAACTTTTGAAATTAATATTGGAAACTGTCGAATAACTACGCCTATCTTGAAACTGTAATATCATAACACTCCAGAATAAATAATTCAAGGGATCGCCTACTCTAATTTATCAAACGAAACTTCGACTCGATAGGAACTATCACAAAGGCTTACTTAAAACTTTTCGTATTGATGACATTTTAAAACAAGATTTTGCTAGTTTTGAGGACTTTTGAAAAACAGAAGAGATGTAAAGTCTAAATAATATGAATTTATTTGAAAAGTTTCCCATTATGAATACCTATCAGTGCAATACCGAATGGTATGTACAGCATAGCTATTTGTAGTTAGTTGTACATTGCACTAATATTCGGTGTGTACAGATAATAACCATTTGGAAAGTTCCTTTTTTTACCGTTTAGTAACATTAGCTAGTAATGCTGTCAAAACGGCCTTCATACGAGTCTAGATGACGACACATACGTGTCATTGTATCATGATGACATGCTTAGAATGTACATACAGTTAATATCTAATATCAAAAGATGATGAGACACACCAGTCGTGCGTTGAGGTGTTGTCGTCCAACGTTTGGAAACGTCAGCGTATTGACCGTGATGCCGTCTAAACGGTCTTGATACGAGTCTCGATAACGTCATAAATGTATGCGCTATTAATATATAATATAATAATATATAAGGACATATCACACAAATTGAGCTAGCCCCACAGTAACTTGTGAACTTGTGTCGCAGGATACTAACTCAACGATACTATATTTTATAATATATACTTATACCTATGGATAAACATCCAAGACCCAGGTCAATATGAAAAAGATATTTTCCCATCTTGACCTGACCGGGGATCGAACCCGGGACCCCCGTGTTGCAGGCTAGCGTGTTGATCGCTGCGACACGAAGCTCGACCAATAAATAATGATAATATACGGATATACTTACGGTTAATATCTAATATCAAAACTTTGGTTTCTGGTGGCGCGAGATTAGCGTTTGCCGCTTGGCAGACCAGTCGTGCGTTGAGGTGTTGACGTCCTACGTTTGGAAACGTCAACGTGTTGACCGTGATGCCGTCTGGACGTTGTTTGTATGAGTCTAGATGACGTCATATACATGCCTTTGTATCATTATAAGATATATGTACTTACGGTTAATATCTAATATCAAAACTTTGGTTTCGGGCGGCGCCAGATTTGTGTTCGCCGCTTGGCAGACCAGTCGTGCGTTGAGGTGTTGACGTCCGACGTTTGGAAACGTCAACGTGTTGACCGTGATGCCGTCTGGACGTTGTTCGTAGGAGTCGTCTATGACGACGTTCTCGAGGTACCACGTCACTCGGGGCCGGGGTTTGCCTGCGGAATAAAGTTGAGTTAACAATGCAGAAAATGAGTGTCTAGTATATCAATAATATTGGGACAAACAACATAAAGTGAACTAGCCCCGAAATAAATTGTGGATATGTGAAGCAGGATACTAACTCAACGATACCTACCTTATATGTATTTACAAAATTAAAGATAATTAAATTGGTAAACATCCAATACCAACAACACAAGATAATATTGTAGACTAAAATCTAGCTTTAGTGTATTTTACCAACTCCAAGAGCAGTGTTATAAGGTTACGTATGTCAAAAAATATAAATATTAGTAATAAAAACAATAAATGTAATTTTTTCATGTTAGCTTCAGTTTTTAAATTAATACTACAAATTTTGAAACTAAAAAAAGTTTTTGATACTGTATCAATTAATACAAACAGTATTTGCATTTAACAGTCAGTCTTTTATTAACCAAATTCAAGTAAGACTTTAAAAAAATCCCTTTTGGCTCACGTAAAAATTAAATTACGCCCGTACCCACGTCAGCCACAACTTTTTGCGTCGGTGGTTATACCCGTACACATGTTTTGCAGAATTAATACGTTAATATGAACTTTTATGCTGGTTTCGGAGAAAAGGAAAAACATAGAATATACCACCTGCAGTCCGTAAAAGCCGGTCAAGGGAAAGGGCTAAAAGAAATCACGTCAATAGGCGATGCGGCTAGGTCCATCACTATTTCAATTTGCACTTTACACATTAATGTTCACTAACACGCTAAACGTGGCCTTTGAGTTTTATGTCCTTGGGCTCTGTCTACCTCGCATGGAATAAAGACGTGATTATATGTATGTATGTCTGTATATATGTATATGGCTGAAGATATTTGTTATTTCAAACCTCTGAGAGTAAAAAAAAGTTACTCAGAGTAAATTAGTTAACCTTTCTACAATGTATAAAAAACTTTGAATTAACAAGTGAAAGCTCTAGTACACAAAGCAGTGAAAGACATAACAAATGTATAAACAGAATTGTTTTGCCGAATGTAATCAACACCACATTGTACCAAAAACATTGTTACGCATTGTGTGGGAAAATATTCAATGTTGTTCCTAGAGTTATTAAAATATTTCTTAAAATTCCTAAAAAATAATGTTAATAAGTGTAATTTTCTAGAAAAACTGATACACAAACCTAAAATTTTCTTTTTCAAAGTCAAAATTTTTTATTCGAAATTGGATAATTGTATCTCTTGTTGGACGTCATATTTTTCATTTTTAATATGCAATATCGAAAAACTACTTGCGTTTCGTTTGCGTTTTCGAGAAGAAACATTTATATATTCTATCATATACTGAATTTTGTTTCGTAGGGTTCCGTAGAAAACAAGAAACCCTTATAGTTTCGCCATGTGTGTCTTCCGTCTGTCGGTCTGTCCATCCGCGGTTTTACTCATAGACTGTAAGTACTAGAAAGCTGTTATTTAAAAATTAGGTTACCAATGATAAACGAGGCTAGTAAAATGGCGCATTTTTACGAAGGTATCTTCCAAATCCGCAATTAAGACAATTACTAGTGAAAATGCTCTTATAGCTGAAATGATTACAAAAACGGATGGTCCGAATCCCACCTTAATAACTCGTTCAGAGCCGTATGTTAATAATATTACTCTTTTATGACCAAGAGACAATAGAGCACACATTAGACGTTATCAAAGGTTCTACTATAGCGATAATTAAGGCTTAGACGTGTCGTAAAACCATATTAACTCCATTGTGGGAATCTTTGCCTCCATTATGATTATGACGGTCTACAACACAGAGTAAGGAATGTCAATATAGCTCGTGCGTGAGCGACTAGACATTACTTGCTCTATAGTCTAGAATGAAAACTTAGGGCGTGGCAAATCATATGCAATATCAACATATTCAATCAAACAGAAAATAAAGCGTTTTCGAAAGCAATTTGATTTTTTGCCATGATCTATAATTGATGATGATGATGATGATCTATAATTTAAAAATGTACAATATGGAACGTTGAATTAAATGATAATAAACAGGTCAATGTTAGTAAATGTTTATCTCAGTATTTTATACAGCGTCAGATAAAACACAAACAGGAGCTCTCAAATCTTCGATTGAAAATATATTTTATACAATCTAAAAAAGCCTCAACTAAACTCTTCGACGAATAAATAGAGACAACTTCACAGAAGTACGTTTCTTGAAGCTGTTGCTTCAACCCTATTAATATTCAATAGAACAACATTCCAATTGTATTGCAAGTTACAATATAATACAATATCATTTATTTGCATAAATAATATGAAATTCAGTCCTTGATAAAATTCGTAAGTCTTAGTATTCAGCATTATCTACAGGCGTGCATTTTTTATTGTTTCTTGTTAAAAACTTTGGCCAATTGTAAAAATACTCAAAAAATGCAACTAGACCACACACTGATCGTAGCACAGCAAATACAAAAAATCGACTTAATAATCGTCGATTACAATTTCAAAAAATACAGTACCGACTTTCCAATCTAAACCGTAATTTCTATTGACAAGAGATAATCGATGTAGGTGTTTAATGACAGAAAATACTCGTCTATTCCGCTCGATTATGATGGGGCGATAACACAATCGATTTTATACGTGTCGATTGCTCGATTCTCGTGAATCGAGTGCTATTGAGTATTCTACGAACGCGCGATGGTCGGATTCGAAATCGAATGACAGTAATATTGCTTTAGTGGAGTATTTTATAAGCTGTGAATTTGTTGCGGAATAAGTTTCGAGTTCGCTAAGAGGATTTCGTTTGAACTGACGACTTTTGTACTTTACGGAGTCTGGATCGAGGGGATAGTGTTTTATTTCGTTACATTATATCGAATTGAAGACATTGTCTTTATATCATTTTTACCCTTAGAGACTTGCAATTTCTTTTTTATAGAGCTTATAAAAAGTTATACCTATCATGCCAATAATAAAATCATAACATTTTCCTGGTCTGTTATGGATTTGAAATTTACCAAACCATGTAAATTGTATGACAGGGTACTAAACATGAAACGAAATTTTTTTTTTTTAAATCTATGGTACTAAAACATAGTTGGCTGTCAATGAAAAACTCCTCACTTGTTATGTGGCTCAGTTACTCAAATTATGTTGGTACTTTTTGGCTCACATCAGAAAGTTCTCTCAAAAATTCATAAAATAGATTTTCGGTAATAATAATGTGTTAACTCGCCGTACCGTTAATAAATGATGCAGTATATAAATATATACAAAATAAATATTACGGTAAATATGCAGGTATATTATGAAACAACCCTACATGAATAAAAAGCCCTGTGAAGTAAATATCGGAACAGTAATCATGTCGTTAATACAATCCAGTGTTTGTGTATCTTGATGACTTGTCAGCAAGATTGATGGCCGCTGAACGCTACTGAACGCTATAACGTATGTTTACAGTACTTTATTAGGACGGGTTTACCTTTTTGGCTGTATATTCTTAGCCTTAGACATAATTTATGACCATAAATAGTGATAACGCATATTTAGAAATTACATAGATCACACTCTTGACTAAAGACCATACAATCATATAAGTAGCATGTAATATCTCGAGCTTTTCGATTACTCAACATACTGAATAACACGTCTCTATTACTAACGGAGTTGACTATCACTCAAAAGGTTGTTAACCCTGGCTATGGACAAAATAGAATTGTTGTAAAAAGTTGACAGCTCAGATATTAACGTTAAGCGTTAAGCCTAGATATATTTTGGCACCAGAAAAGTTAATGATATTGAACTAACTGCAGATAAATCACAACATATAACAATCCTAAAATAACAACATGCCCTGCGATGGAAATATCGGAACTGTAATCATGTCGTTAATACAATTCAGTGTTTGTGTATCTTGATGACTTGTCAGCAAGGTTGATGGTTGCTGAACGCGACTGAACGCTACAAAGTGAGTTGACAGTACTTTATTAGGACAACTTTACATTTTTAGAAGTATATTTTTAGCCTTAGATATAAATAGTGAACATAATGATGACGCATACATATTTAGAGACCACATAGTTGAATGCTGACTATACTTATAGGTGGCATGAAATTTCTCGAACTTCTCTATTGCTTAACAAATTAACACGTCTTTGTCCCTTACGGGTTAGACTAAAGGCCAAAGGGTTCTTCGACCCTGGGTATGACCTAACATTAAAAAAAAATGCCTAATCAAAAGACCCGTTAAGTACAGCTGACAATAATAAAGTGACCGTTGCTAGGCTATGTTGGATACATTTAGACACCCGAAAAGTTAATGATATTGAAATAACTGCAGTCAAATCACAACATATAACAACCCTAAAATAACAACATGCCTTGCGATGGAAATATTGGAACTGTAATCATGTTGTTAATACAATTCAGTGTTTGTGTATCTTGATGACTTGTCAGCAAGATTGATGGCTGCTGAACGCGACTGAATGCTACAAAGTGTGTTTACAGTACTTTATTAGGGCCTTTTTGACTGCTGAGCTATGTAAGATACATTAAAGCAGTTGAAAATGTATGCCATAAAACTAAATGCTGTCTACATTTATCATAATATAAAAACGCTATACAAACTACTTTTACTTATCTGATTAAGCTGAAATTTTGTGTACTTTTGTAAGACTGATGACAATTTATAATTATGATACCAGAAAGCTGCTCCTCTCACTACTCACCTCCTTCTACTTCACAGCTGAGCATGACGTTGGATCCCTCGTTGTAAGGCTCCACCAGTTTCGTCCGGTCTCGTCTGTCCTGGTCGTATATCGTCGGCCGGCTAGGTGGGACTGAAAAAAATGGAAAATTACTCTTTTGTGACAAAGAACCAACCGATATTAATGAAGAAACAAATACGATTATACTGTAAAATGCCCTAGAGTCAAAAGTTATCACTTACTTACACTATTGTCTTAATTTTAATTGTATAACCTTACTAGCTGTTACCCGCAGCTTCACCCGCGTGATATATAGCCTATATCCTTCTGAGTACCCTAACCTATGTGTATGAAAAATTTCATGATGATAGGTTCAGTAAATATAGCGTAAAAGCGTAACAAACAAATAAGGTTACTTTCGCATTTGTAATATTAGTTAGGGTATAGCAAGAGAAAGAAAATGATTGTATTAGGGGTTTCTTTCTCAACTACCTATTCGGTGGTTCTGGATGGCATCGGGTACACGCGCCCAGCTTCCTGAGCTGCTACTTTCTCATCCCCACCAACCCATTCGAGCAAGTAGCACCCATCCTAAATACTTTCATCCTGTTCACCCAGACCACCAAACTCCTAGTCTTCTCTCGCTTAAAACTGTTTCGACGGCCAGCAACGTTGGATTACCGACGTAATTACAAATATATGAAGGAACAAAAGATGAAAAGCAGAACAATAAAAAAAACAACTACACTAAAACTTCTATTCTACTATTTCATATTACGACTGTTACTAACAAGCATTCGTAAGTACATACTCTTTCTAAAAACAACCATAACCTAATCCAGTAAGAAATTAATAAAACAATTCAATAAACAAAGGAATCCGATACGAACGACGATGTTATCGCGTAATAGTACTAATTAGTAAACGCCACTACTGCGTGTAACGTATGGACGAACATTCTGTATATATGTGTGTTTTAATGCCGGTAACATGCAAGAAAATAGGACAATGGCACGGAACCTTTATTTCCGTATTCTTTGGAAGAAATTCTTCATTTTAGTATTCTTGGGAATAGGTTTTTTTAGTAGAAGTTAGCAGTTAACTGCTGCATCACAGTGTCTTTATACTACATAAATTAATATCAATAAATTAAATAAAACAAATAAATACCTATACCAAACGATACATATATAAATACATATATAAACCAAACGAATTAAGCTAGCCCCACAGTAAGTTGTGAACTTGTGTCGTAGGATACTAACTCAACGATACTATATCTGATAAAATATACTTATATAGACAAATGCCAATATGAAAAGTATTATGCAGAGATCTTCTATAAACGGGTATCTCTGAAGCCTTCCGTAACCACTCTTAGCAATTATCTGCTGACCTTTGTAACTTTTGTCATGAGTTTCTAAAGTTTATTTGGCTCAAATTCAAATAAACACACATCTGTTATTCATGAAGATTAACAGATACTTACTTATAACAGTAAAGTTGACTTTGAGGTTCCTCGTTGGCGAATTCTTGAAGTCGACCCTGCATCTGTAGACGCCAGCGTCAACGGCTGCCACGTTGTCTATCATCAGGACGGCTGGATTCGCGCCTCCGCGGAAGAACGCACGGTTCCCAAACACCAGTGGGGAAGACCAGAGTTTTGGCTGGGCCATGGAACGACCTCGGATATCGTAACTGCAAAAAAAATCATGTTTAATCAGTTATTAACAACAACACGTCTTTATTATTAACGAGGCAGATAGAGTAAATGGTCAAGAGTTTAATCCTAAACTGCCTATCTGGTTCTCATCCAAAATCTTCATTATTAGCATCCTAAATATATCTTTATCCTATTCCCCGAGTCCAACAGTTTTAATGGGCGTTGAGACCGATATAAACCTGCCCTCATCAACCCATTCAGCAAACATGGTGAGTATATCAAAATCCCTTCAATAAAAATTTACATCGTACCTATACAGAGGCTATCCATCCAAGTCTTTACACCTCAGCATTATGCCAACATTATATTGCACTTTTAGAGGCTTGATGTTGCATGGCAAAGATGTTTGCAACTTCATATTCAGCCTTTCTTTTTCTTATTCTCTATAAGTAATCTAAGAAACCTGCAACCCATCTGGCCAGCGCGGATAATGTAAGCCAAATCTTCTGACTGCTCTGGCTAATATATGGCTTTGGTAGTAGAGAGAGCGTGGTGCTCCTGCAGTGTAAACTAAAAGACCCAATGATGATGAATCTAAAAAAAATTACATCTTACCTATACAGAGGCTCTCCATCCAAGTCCTTGAACCAAAGCACCATGACGACGTCATCTTCCGCGTTCAGGGGCTGGATGTCGCATGGCAGGGACGCTTTCTTCCCCAACACGCCTTGAACGTCCGAGGTGGGCACTGCGAACAAAAATTGTCATAAGTAAGGTGATTATTTGATAGTATCTTCAGAAAGATGCCTTGTGTATCCCGGCAGAGTGGGATAGGACCACACCAAGTCTTCCCGTGGATGTCGCAAACAAAAGCTTAACAAATATTATAAACATAAGTGCTCTTTACCTTTAAGGACTCTTGTAGTGTGATTCATGATATTTTGCAAATTTTCATGCTTAAAATGTGTATCGCTATAATGCATTTGCAAGTACAAAGAAGTGATGTTACCTTCTCATTAAGGTTAAAGAAAAAGCGTCGTGACCGCAACACGCCAAGTCAGTTTTCTTTGCAAATTAAGCCTTTTGTTGCCACACTAATTACTTTGTGTGATGCTAATTTTCAGTAATTAAGTTAACATTTGCTTGACTTACAAATTTGCTTTACACTGGAGGCGATGGAACCATTAACTATTTTTTAAACTTAAACATTTTTATACAACATCATCAGGTTCTTTTCAGTCTCCCCTGCAGGAGCATGATTCTTTCTGTGCTACCAGAGCTATATATTAGCTAGAGCAATCAGAGGTAGCTACCGCTGGTGTGACAAGATCATGAAAGATCTACAGAGCCTCGGAGTCGATTTGCAATGGCTGGCATATGACAGAGGCCAAGACCCACTTTAGGTCGCTGCGCCATTGCAATAATACGTAAATAAAATGTTTGTATGACATCTTTTAAACCGATTTTCGAAATTAACGCAATAATGTTAGATTTTTGATTAAAACTAACGTGAGATGTTAAAATTATTAATGTGTAAAATACGGGTCACTCACGTATGAAGTCAGCTACAGATCGACATGTTTCAACCTCATCCGGAGGTCTTCCTCAGGGCGAATGTGAACCGAGACGCGCGCACGAAGCCGTCCCAGTCCGCACTGACAGTGCGGATGAGGTTGAAACATGTCGGCCTGTAGCTGACTTCATACGTGAGTGACCCGTATTTTACATATTAATAATGTTAGTTTTGTTATTGTACCCTCTACGGTTAGTTTTGTGTCATAGTTATCAGAGTTCGTATCGAACACCCAATTGTCCTTAGATTTGTTTGCAATTAAGTAATATACGAAAATCTTTTAACAAAATTTGATGAATACTATTATAAATACAATTTTATTCCTCATGGCCGAAAGCTACGAGTACCTCCAGTCATAACATAATAATATATAAAAGCTTGAAGTTCGTTAAATTGGGCAAAAGCACAATATTGATTTTGCGGTCATTTGCGTCGTCGCGAGCTTTCTTCAATGGAGTATTTGGACTCGAGTTGACCTACATTTGTGCTCGCTTATTTGATGCATCCAAGGTTATGTAACGCAAATATTTTTGGATCATTATTGTAGCATATTTCCTTTTATCAATTGGTCTATAGTAAGTAATTATAAGAATGACTTATTATTTAATATGGAGTCGTGCTTTAAAAAGGGCTTGAATATATTTCTTCAGGGTCGGCAACGCGAGAGTATCATCCCTGATGTTGCAGTTGTCCAAAGGCTACGGTAACTGCTTTCTATCAGGTGGGCCGTATGCCTGTTTGCTTCTAAGCAGTATTAAAAATATAATTAGGAAAATACAAAGTATGTATGTATGCCAAACACTTAAATGCGATGTAAAAAGAAAAGGTTATTTGATAGTTATTTTATAATTCTAAAGCTTCGAGAAAACTGTTGGGAAAAATGATTCTTCTATAAAATGCTTCCTCACTTAATGGCAAGAAACAAAAAAACCGGTCAAGTGTGAGTCAAACTCGCGCAATGAGGGTTCCGTACAATATGCTTCGTGTACACACACACAATGTGCAAAAAATATGTTTTATTCAATTGACTATTGCCATCTAGTGGTGTTTTAGGGAACTATTTTCCTAGATGAACTTATTTATAGTGAGTTTACCACTTAATGTTCAAGTGATAGAATTCTAGGTTTGCAAAACTTTCTTTTAAAATTTTGTAAGTAGGCCCCTGAAAATTACTCTTATTTCAAAAAAATCTTTATTTACTTTGCACTTCCGTGTTTGGGTCATAGGATTACACCATCTTACCAAATTTCACCTAATTTGGTTCAGTAGATTCGGAGAAAATCGCCTGTGACAGACGGACGGACATACAGACAGACGCACGAGTGATCCTATAAGGGTTCCGTTTTTCAATTTTTGTACGGAACCCTAGAAATATTAAAAAAAATGCCACATCTAATAATTAAATTTTCTGTTTAATTATTTGATATTAATTTTGCCAGTTAAAAGGAGGATAAAGACTATAAAACATAATGGCAGCTACTATTTTTTTTTGTAAAAGAGAACCAATAATTGCCTAAATCAAAAGTGTCAGGGTAAATACATCGGCCGTCAACCCGCGCAGACGTGACTCGTGTGCAAACCAAATCAAATCAAAACGTTTATTCAGAAAATAGGCCTTTGCAGGCACTTTTTTACGTCATATCATATTTAAAATTATCTCATTAGATATATGTATTTATTAATTGTTCAAAAGCTACAGACTGCTAGCGTTTCGGAACCGACCACTGCAGAGAAGAAACGCCGAAAGAAACTCTTATCAACAGTTTTGGTCGCCTACTCGCCTGAAGGGCTTCAAACGCTTGATGTTTACCGATTTCCGCCATTTATTAACATTGGAATATTTTATCTTCCGAAAATTATCGATTTTTAATTAGTTGTGATCCTTTTACGTTGGTTTGATGTGTCATCTCCTTTTATTGCCCTACAAGATTTGATTTAGTTGAAAACATATTGTAGCCTTTTTGTTAGCAAAAGCTGTTCATTGTAAGTAAGCACGGTAGGTGGCTTAGCTATGTACTTTTATCTACAAATAAATGCTACCCAAGTAGGATGGGTTTCAGAACTTTCTGTACATATGTACATTAGAATAAATCTTGGGATCCAACCCGTCATAGTGAAAGATACAGCCGGAAAAATGCTCAGAAGGGTCGATTTTAGCTATAAACAATGGATGCAACTGGTTTTATTATTATTATTTCTGGGAAAATGAGCCAATAATTACCTAAATCAAAAGTGTCAGGGTAAATACATCGGCTGTCAACCCGCGCAGACGTGACTCGTGTGCAAACGCGCGGTTTCATTTATAATCGCTTCATGTTTACCGATTCCCGCCATTTATTACCGCTGGAATATTTTATGTTCCGGAAATTATCGATTTTTAATTGGTAACGATACTGTTCCGTTGGTTTTGATGAGTCACTAATTCTTTTATATTGAAATTGACAAAATTATTGCATATGTGGAAACCCCAGATATCGTAATAGTCTTTACAAGTATGTGATGCAGAAAGATGCAGCTCAGTTAGTTATGATCCTTTTAGACGAGCTTCGTGGCGCAGTGGTCACCACGCCAGCCTGCGACACGGGGGTCCCGGGTTCGATCCCCGGTCAGGTCATGATGGGAAACGATCTTTTTCAGATTGACCTGGGTCTTGGATGTTTATCTATATAAGTATATATTATAAAATATAGTATCGTTGAGTTAGTATCCTGCGACACAAGTTTACAACTTACTGTGGGGCTAGCTCAATCTGTGTGATATGTCCATATATATTTATTTATTTATTTTACGTTTGTTTGATGTCTCATCTACTTTTATTGCCCTACAAGATTTGATTTAGTTGAAAACATATTGTAGCTTTTTTGTTAGCAAAAGCTGTTCATTGTAAGTAAGCACGGTAGGTGGATTAGCTATGTACTTATAGCTACAAATATTTATTTGTAGCTATAAGTACATAGCATTTGCTACCCAAGTAGGATGGGTTTCAGAACTTTCTGTTCATATGTACATTAGCATAAATTCTGCATTAATTAATAATCTTGGGATCCAACCCGTCATAGCGACAGATGCAGCTGGAAAAATGCTCAGAAGGGTCGATTTTAGCTATAAACAATGGATGCAACTGGTTTTATTACTATTATTTCTGGGAAAATGAGCCAATAATTACCTAAATCAAAAGTGTCAGGGTAAATACATCGGCCGTTAACACGCGCAGACGTGACTCGTGAGCAAATGCGCGGTTTCATTTATAATCGCTTGATGTTTACCGATTCCCGCCATTTATTACCGCTGGAATATTTTATGTTCCGGAAATTACCGATTTTTAATTGGTAACGATACTGTTCCGTTGGTTTTGATGAGTCACTAATTCTTTTATATTGAAACTGACCAAATTATTGCATATGTGGAAACCCCAGATACGTAATAGTCTTTATGAGTGTGTGATGCAGGAAGATAGAGCTCAGGACTTTCAGACGGAGTAGCTACGTTTATTGAAATATAGTCGAGTATAGTTTGATCATGATTCACGGGTCAGCTTGTGAATCCTGATTCCTACTTGCCTTATTTCCTTCTTTTTCTTTCTTTCCAATGACTGTCTCCCCAACCCCACAAACCCTACCCTCATACTTTCCGTTAAAAGGTACGATTTTTTACGGGCCCTAATTATACCTGGCGAACTATTTTATTGGCATATTTTTTTTTTACAACCAGTGCCGCCTGCTTGACGCTTAGACATTGACAAGAATTCCTTGATTTTATATTTGAAGAAGAAGGTATAGGTCAGCCTGGGCGAGGTTAGAATCCAAGACCGTTCACTTACGTCATACTTAGGTCACGCTTTTAGACCACTAAGCTACTACTACTACGAGTATATTGTTAAAGCAATTTTTAAAATCTTATTATTAGTTGTTTTAGTTTGTTTAAAATGAAGATTGACGAATGATGCAAGACATGCTTAATACTTCAAAATATAACATGACGAGCTCCGGGGCGCAGCGGTCAACACGCCGGCCTGTGACACGGATGGTCCCGGGTTCGATCCCCGGTCAGGTCAAGATGAAAAATGATCTTTTCAGATTGACCTGGGTCTTGGATGTTTATCTTTATATGTATTTGTTGTAAAATATAGTATCGTTGAGTTCGTATCCCATAACACAAGTCGTAAGACTTACGTAATTAAGAACTTACTTTGGGGCTAGCTCAATCTGTGTGATTTGTCCGTATATATTTATTTATAACAAACTAGCGATTTCCCGTGACTTTGTCTGCGTAAATTATAGTCTTTATCATCCGCAGATAATACCTTTCTATAGACGAAAGAATTGTGAAAATTGGTACAGTAGGTACTTTCGGAACCTATTCATTGCAAACAAACAAACAATGAAATCTTTACCCTTTATAATATCAGCATAGATGTTTCTCAGAGAGTCTCAGACGAGCGTTCGAAAACTCCATAAATCCAAATATTCAAGCTCATTTAATAACTTGTATCACGTTACAATCAGGATTTATAGGCTATTTCTAATTTAGAGGACTGGAACCCTTCTGTACTACACTGGTAGCCGATAACGCTTATCAAGCGTGCGTCAAGCATGTAGCCTAAAATAAAGGCGAAATCGCGTGTGTTAGCCTTTTGTTGGAAAAGGTGGGCTCCATTTGGCACCGATTTAAAAACATATTATTGTAAATTGACCGTCGATAACTCAGACTGTGAATATAAACTATGCCGTGTGGTTCCCGGCAGAGTAGAATAGGACCACTCCAAGTCATTCCGTGGATGTCGTAAAAGGCGACTAAGGAAACACAAGCTAAACAAAGCTTATTAACATCAAAGAGACCTCTCCAACCCGTCTGGCCAGCGTGGAGAGTGTAGGCCAAATCCTCTGACTACTCAGGCTAGTATATGGCTCTGGTAGTACAGAGAGGGTCGTGCTCCTGCAGTGAAGACTAGAAAGACCTGATGATGATGAATATAAACAACTTTTCCTATGGAACCAATTCTGGGAACTCGAAATATTTTCTCATAAGTACTAATTACACGGGAGCCTTGTAAAAATTTTCGAAAATCTTTTTGAGTTTTGATCAAATGGGAAAAATTGTTCATATTGATGGGCTTACTTACTCCTTTAAGGGTATGTCGAGGGTCAAATTGAACACTGTAGGTTAGGCTGCGTTTTTTACTAGAGATGTGCGAGAATTTGAGCAAGAAATGATTTTAAGAACCAATAGAATTGTTTTATTAACCTAGCCATGCTCATCGCAACTCTGGTTGAAACGGCGTTCAAAACAAGCGAGAGATAAGTGCGAAAGATGTGTGCTATGCTGCATAAGCTCAGGCTCGCAACTAAAGTGACCGCTACACATCCACGCTTCGCTCAGCGGTGAACCGTTATGCGTCACTACGCATCACTTCTCTCTCTATTGGGAAAACTTGGCTGTGCATATGAAGATGTCAATTAAGTAAGTTAATTTCAGGAAGGAAACGCTAATAAAAAAATGACGTTTTGCACCGATTTCAATATTTAACCATACGAGTACAAACAAAAACCAACATCATAGAAAAAAACTTGTCGAAGTGTACCTAAATGTAACAAGATTTGACATATTACACGGTTCCAAAGGGAACAGATCTCATGAATCGGTGGAATTATAAACTGGCCGATAAGAGGCCAGCGGCGATAAATCAGAACGCACCCTATGTCGAATTATACCAGCTCAACAAAAATATCGGTGGTCGGCAATTTTCTACACCACTCATTTCCTTGACGTAAGCGCGCGACGCCATTTTTGTTTTTATAGTAGGTGCCGTGTAGTGGTATGAAGATTCCAGCCATTGTCATAATTTAGTGAGTTAGGTAGTATTATAGGGTTTATACGTACGAAGCGATCAAGGGATAAACTTAAAATGAGATGGATAGATGAATTGTCTATTTTGAAAAAAATTGGAGAGAGGTCACAAGATATATAAATAGGTAGAAACAGAAAGGGAGGCTTTTGCTCAGCAGTGGAACCTTAAAAGCTAAAGTAAAAAATGCGTACAAAGGTTAGTTTCGCGTTAAATAAAATGATTTGAATTAACCCAACAAAATGATTAGAAATAACCTGATTAGAAATTAAAATTCGATTATTGAAAATGAAAGAGAAAAGATAGTGGGAGACCTATCACGATACGATGACTTGGCCAAAAACATCTTAGAAGGAAGAATAAAAGTTAAACCCTTTTTCTATTTATTTTTCTTCTTAGATGTTTTTGGACCAGTTACCTTGTCGTAATAGGACTCCCACCATCTTTCCTTTTTTAAAAAATAAGTTTCTTCTTATAGAGAAGTGAAGGAACTAGCCAAAAAGAGAGAAATAAATAAAGCTCCACTTACAAAAGCTTAGCTATTTAATTTGATGATGAATAACGACGAGGAATGTCAAATCAAAAAACAACATCTCTCCCAAAGCAGCCAAGAGTTTTCTAATCCAATCCGTGAGTTTAGCGCCGTTAAAATTATTGCAATCCCGGCCCTTGTTTTACGTCTCAAACGCTAATCAAGTAATGGATTTTTATGAACAAAGTTTTATTTAAAAGCAATACCTTTTGATCGCAAAGCTACCTGTGATTCTATAAATTTCTACGAAAAATGCCTTCTACAAACTTACGGTAGCGCATTTGAAAAATTGATTACAACAATTAGTACAAGAGATGACTTGGAATTACGAATCCCGAGCTTTACCTAGTATACTTATACAAAGTACTTTTTGTTTCTCGTAATAAATTGTCTATTTACTCCATTTGTCACATCATCATCCGAGAGTGTTCTCAGTTATATATCATAGTATCACTACTGAGGCCAGGGTCTTCAATCTACCCTAAATAATTTGACCAGGTAATTGGTTGGTTGTCGTCATAATTCATTCAATACTCTATACTAAAGACATTTGCTTCATTAGCTAATTCAGCATTACTTTGTATATCATGCTGACAACATAGTAACAGTAAGCTGTAACTGAAATTAAAATACCTTAATTATGACGAAGAATGTCAAATCCACGAACAACAAATCTCCCCAAAGCAATCCAGTCAAGAGTTTTCTAATCAAATCTTCGAGTTTACCACGACGTTAAAATTATTGCAATCCCGGCCTTTGTTTTGAGTTAGTAACGGCCAATCAGTTTTATTGAAAAGTTGTAAATTTCTAATGTTATTCATGTAATGGATGTATATTCAGAAAGTTTTCTTTAAAATCAATATATTTTGTACGCAAAGCTACCTGTAATAATATCATTATTTTAACGAAAATTGCCTTTATTATTTGATTGCCATCAAAAAACTCACGGCACCACAGTATGAATTCAAATCCCGTGTTTGACCAGTATATCCTTTGTTTATAGTAATTAAGTGGTGCTTTTGACTAATTATCGTCACATTATCAGCATTATTTCAGCAGATTCCGGTTGAACCCTTAGCAGTTTCATTCCAGAACCCAGGGTCTACTATCTACACTGGGTAATTTGACAAGATTACTGGTTTGGTGTTGTCACGTATCATCCAATCTATGAAGCCTAATTCTAGGACCTGTAAAATTAACTTAACAAGAGTCTAACTTTGTATACCGTACTTACAGTGTTGTAACAGTTAGCTGTAACTGAAATTCATCATCATCATCATCAGGTCTTGGTTAGTCTCCACTAAAGAGCACGACCCTCTCTGACTATAGAGCCATATATATATTAGCCTGAACAGTCAGAGGATTTGGCCTACACTCTCCACGTTTGCCAGACGGGTTGGAGAGGTCTCTTTGATGTTTAAAAGCTCTGTTTAGCTTGTGTTCCCTAAGTCGCCTTTTACGACATCCACGGGAAGACTTGGAGTGGTCCTATTCTACTCTGCCGGGAACCACACGGCACTGAAATTAAAATCTCTTAATTATGACGAGGAATGACAAATCCACGAACAACAAATCTCCCCAAAGCAATCCAGTCAAGAGTTTCTAATCAAATCTACGAGTTTACCACGACGTTAAAATTATTGCAATTCCGGCCTTTGTTTTGAGTTAGAAACGGCCAATAAGTTTTATTGAAGAGTTGTAAATTTTAAATGCTAAGCATGTAATGGATTTCAAATGCTAAGCTTTATATGCAAAGAAAGTTTTCTTTAAAATCTTTGAACGCAAAGTTACCAGTCATAATATACATTTCTATGAAAATTGCCTTCAAAAAACTCAGCGCGTCTGTCACTGTGGTTGGCTTTTTGTATTTGTAAGTGGCCAACATTGGTGTGAGATTTTTAAACCTGCCTAGAGGCATTTGACATGTGACGTCAATAATGTAATGTCCTGTGTAGAGACAAGAATATATATGCTGCCGTATTCGAGCCCATGCCTTTCATATTTTCAATACCAAAGTAAACACTTCGGTATAAATTGTAATTAATACTGCGAAATGTGACCGCCTCTGGTTAATCCAATCCGAAATACCGTATCCACTGTTTGCAGGATTATCGGAATTTTTGCCGTAAATGATTTATTATTATGGACTTTAATTATCGTTTTTGGCATTGTTAAGGCAATGAGTACATTGGGGATTTATGTAGTTGAAGCAATGCGGCGCTGTATTTTAAGGATTGACTTGCGTTACGTAAATGGGCTGTTTGCGTAAATTATCGGTATATTTACCCTTTATTTTGGTAGTGTTTTGACGTTCTTATATTTCGTTTCAGTTTTATTTGTGTCAATCACGGAGGGACTGAAGATATGCAGTTGAATATACAGGATGACTTACACATAGCGCGTAGAACCGATGGCAGATGGGGCAGAAAGGTTCTTCTAGTGCGATCCCACCGGTTCAGCCCATCAAAATCAAAAAAATTTCCTATGGAGCTGATGCTAGGAATCCAAAATTTTCATTTAAGTTGCTGTGCTAGTAACACACATTTTGTTTGAAAACTTTAAATTCTTAAATGTAAGAAAATTTTAAAAAATAAGGATCCAATATTTTTTTTTACTATTGCCATTAATGGGGGCACCCTAGGCACAGTAGCGACGCCAATCATTTTATTCCTAATACTTTACAAATAGAAAGAAATTCAAGAATGTAAATCATATAAGCACTAGTAAATAACTTGAAGTATTTTTGGAATCATGTTTAATATTATAAGAATCTAGCTAGTGTGCCTAGAGTGCGCCCTTAAGAGACAACCTAATAATAATGTTGTAATAACCGGTAACTAATAATCTTAGTTTCACGTTAATGTAAAATAAAATTAGCTTCATCTGAAATATGACTTCTTTCAGTTCATTTGTTCGTCTGAAATTTTCCAATTAAAATTAAGGCTATGTTCACATTACAACCATATTCGAATCCTACTTGGGTCTAACTTCTGTTAGCATTTTGGGGAACACGCATTGTATAATCGTTTTTTTTTTTCTGAAACTCACTTTTAACTGCCATTTTAACACTTCTGACATGTTGGTAAGAATTTGAACTCATCTTGAAAACTTCGAAAGTTAAACCACAGGTTTGAATTTTGACGTTTTACTAAATGAAGATTTATATAAATTCCCCACTTGATTTTGCCCCATACTCACATTGTTGTAGCAAACGCTTGGCCACTTTTTGTTTGATTATGAAATGAAAAAATACGTGTCCAATATTTTTTATTATCTAATTGACAGACTGGAAGGATGTTTTTGTAGAAAACTAGACCATTATTTTTCGCTTCTAAGCGTTTTCCGTGTTCCATCTATGGTGGCCGCAGTTATAGTGTGTCGGAGCACAAAGTCCGCTGTTGCAACCGCTTATTACTAATTTATGTTGTTATAACATTTGGTTAAGTTTCAAACTTGACGTCTCGACTGACGCCAATCCTTTATCGGGACTATATGTGTGAACACAGGCTTATCCAATTCAAAGCTAGCATTATAAATAAACCAGTTTCTGCGTTTGTCGCGACACAATTATTTCTGTAAAGGTTAACTCAGACGGAAACTGCTATTTAAGACATCCTACTGTTTGAAGTACCCACATTCATGTACGCAAGATGGCGTTAGTGATTGTGTGATAATTATCCCCGAAACCTATTTTTACTCTGATTATATTACTGAAAACATTATTCATTTTCTTAATAAAAATAAAACAGATAGCAGGTATTTCTGTGAAAAGTAAGCCGATCAAATACTTGGTATTCAAGGCATCTCACTGTTATAAGAATCCACACTCTGTTCGCTAGATGGTACATTATACTTATGTCAACAAGTTTTGGAAATTACGTCAACTAATCTGTAAGGTTGTTATTTAAAAAAACTACTTATAGCAACACGTGTAAACAAAATAAGATACTTTAATTTATATATTTTATTGAACTATATCGTAACGTCGAATTAAATATAAGCAACTAATTTAAGCAGTTGGCCTAGAGCGTAAATTTCCCTGATTTACACCATGCCTGGTCCAACCAGAACAACCAAATGGTATGGTCATTTTCATCAACCTTTACCTAATTTCAGTGAAGAAGAACAAAGTGAGGCAACCTACACACTAGCGGATTATTCACTAGTGTGTAGTATGTGTGGACAATACAACAAATTGAGATAATAGTATTAAAAGTCTAGTATATTAAAATAAGACTACAAATTATCATACTAAACATATTCGATTTTAGTACCTAAGATAGGTTCTTACTTCACTCCTTTTAAAATTCAAGAAGTTTCTTGATAGATCGGTAGTTTTTAATGTGAAAATAGAGTAACATAAGATCTATTAAATTAAACTAAAATAAACTAATTACATATTAAATAATTATGAAAAATTAACCTAAAACTAAACACCTTAAAAAATATGATAAAATACCTAAAATATATTATTAAAAGGAGTCCCTTTAGGCAAGGTTCCAAAGATACTGGCAGCATTCCCCCTTTGAATAGCGAGACTAATTCTTTGTCCGAGGTAGCTGCCAGCTCTTCGGTCACCTGTGATGTCGACTAACCTTTTTGCTATTTCCTTAAAAAGGCTTGTAGCGCTAGGACCCCACGGACCAAGGGTCTCGACACCGAATGGGACAAAATCATATTCGGAGCCTAGACCCCTGTATTTAGATGCTTTAGCTTTTCAAGCCGCACCAGCTCTGTTGTTGGTTCCATGTAGATGGGAAGGGGCCAGCGTGTCTGAACAGGTTGCATCCCATACTAGCACCCGGCCCATCTTCCATGGAATCAAACTCATACCGTCCGGTCTCTTGCCATCGTCTCTTGCGATACCAGTCGGCTCAAGTAGACTTGGCACGTTGACAGTGGCAAGGGACCGGCGTATGATACCGTTTAGTGCGGCATGTCTCGAGAAGCGGCCTGCACTTTTTTGGCATTAAAAGTTAATGTAAGTGCTTTGAGTTGTGTCGCTACCCCGAACATTCGCTCCGATGATGGTCATCGTAACAGACCAAAACTAGTCGGCAATTTCAACGAAACAAAACGTGAGTAAAGTCGGGTTTCAATAACGAAGTAAGATTTTTTTTCGCAGGCAACCAACTTGTTTTAATTCCCTGACAAAAAGGCCCATAACGAATTAAGAATAAATTTTCCTGCAGGTAACACAGGTAGCAATCAATTTATTTTTTTAAATCGACCGCATCATGATGTAAGACCATAACGCTCAAATCCGGGTACAGTCATAACTATGTCGAGTCATTCGGTATTTCCTGTCGCTAATGATGGTGCACTATTAGACAAACGGGTTCTATAAATACCGTCTCTAGGGTCTAAGTCATCCGTCTAAGAATGCTCGAAGTTATTTCTGGATATCTTGATCAAAAACTAAATGAAAAGAAAATATTTTACGTGTAGGTATTTTTTAAATAAAGACGAGAAAAATATTAGATATGGGGAAGGCCTATGTTCAGCAAGTGGACGTCCCTGGCTGATAGATAGATAGGTATTTTTTAAACATTAGTGTTAAAACACGTAATTATTAATGTCACGCACACAAGCAATGAAAAACTGTCCAATTTTTTTTAATAACTTACGTAACAACCATTATTTTTTGAAATTTAATTGCTACACATATCATCATTATCATTATCAGGTCTGTTCGTAGTCTCCACTGCAAGAGCACGAGTCCTCTTTGTACTGCCAGAGCTATATATTTGCCAGAGCAGTAAGAAAATTTGGCCTACACTCTCCACGCTAACCAGACGGGTTAAAGAGGTCGCTTTGATTTTTAAATTGTGCTTCCAAAGTCGCCTTCTACAACTTCCAAAGTCTTGGAGTGGACCTATTCTACTCTGTCGGGAACCACACGGCAGTGAACAAGTGAACCATGTCATGACGTGGGCTGACCGTGTCCGAGCCATTATTTTTGCGCATAATTCCTACCACTGTGACTAATAGTAATTAACGTGGTTACAAAAACGAAATAGTGGTTCAAGTCAAACGCTAACCACAAGATTGCTTTTTTCAATCACGAATTTAGCTGATCCAAAATCAGCAGAGGGCAGAGAGGGAAGGCAGAGGCGAGAGGCGAGTAGGCGACCAAAACTGTTGATAAGAGTTTCTTTCGGCGTTTCTTCTCTGCAGTGGTCGGTTCCGAAACGCTAGTAGTCTGTAGCTTTTGAACAATTAATATATACATATTATCTAATAAGATAATTTTAAATATGATATGACGTGTAAAATTGCCTGCAAAGGCCTATTTTCTGCATAAACGTTTTGATTTTGATTTGACATTAAATTTATATCTATTTTTTTACATAATTTGTTGAAAATTAACATTAATGTCACCATCTATGGTTGACGTCAATAATTTACTTTCTGCTAAGTTTATTAATGCTTCATTGTTGGCTACTTACAACATATCATCTTTGAGTAGGTAACCGGGGAACAAAAAAAGAAAAAAAAAAACCGCCAATTGAGAACCTCTACTTTTTATAAATTTATTGTTAAACAATCGCTAATATATCTTGACTCACACCACGTCCGTACTAAAGCAGCGTAGGTTTCTTTACATAACTTATGAAGTGGGGCCATGATCGATACCCCAAACGGCCCGTGTAGGATTAACTCAGATAATGAATTAAATAATCCATCTTGTTCTTACGTAAGCAACAGCTGTTGGCAAGTACGATTTAACAAATTAATCTTTAGGCTTACTAACTACCTTTCAACCTACATCAAAAATGAGAAGGTTGTCGTCAATTCTATTTATTTTAATGATTTTCAATACATTTGCTAATAATACGGTTCTTATGACATCGAAATCTGTATCGTAATGATGTATTTTACGGCACTTGTACTTTTTACTGTACACCAATCACAACCGCTCAATAGCCCAATGCCACAGATGCAAAATTTAAAAATTTTCATAGAATCCGAGCAAAGAGTTTCAAGATCAGCATGTAAACTTTTTTCTGATTCGTAAGATGTGATTTTTAACCGACTTTGAAAAGAAGAAGGTTATCAATGTACTTTTTTGGAGAAAATAAACCTGAGTAAATGTACCTGATTATTATAAATGTATTTTTACAAACTGCTTTAGCTACTAACTTTTATAAATTCCTTATTTGCTGAACTTCAATCTTGTTTTAGTTTAAGGTAGTCCCAAATTTTTTGAAAAACGTCGTATGATACTCATACGGTAAGCTGCCTATTGTAGTCGTCGGTTTATTATAAGCACTCGGCTTCGCCTCGTGTGTATAAACACCTCGACTATAATATCCAGCTTACCGTACTTGTATCATAATGTACTATTCTTTCCATTCAGTTTGATTTTGATACCATAATGAAGGGAACATCTTATAAGCACGTTTTTATAGCTAAGTAGGTAAATATTCATACGGCCCATTAGATGGAGAGTGGTTACCGTAGCCTATGAACTCCTGCAACACCATGGGTGCCAATCGCGCGTTGCCAATAACATGTACTTTACTTTAAATTATTACCGCAGTGGATGCCATAAACATAGCACAGGAATAAAATAAAGGTTTTGAGATTTTTCCTAGCCCTTGTAACCATTATTATCAAATCAGCCAAGTGCTATTGGGACTCGCGCTTGAAGGGTTCTGTACCATTATCTACACAAAATAAAACTATGGGACAAAAACGGCAAAAATCTGTTTGTTGTATGGGAGACCCCAAAAATATTTAATTTACTGTGTTTTTATTGCAGTAACAGAAATACATTGTGAATATTTCAACTGCCTAGTTATTAAGAGCGTATCCTAGCAGTATTTTTCCATACAAATGTATTTCTCTATTTTCTCGCTGAATACTGCTTCTAGAGGCACAATTCTTGTTTCATAAAATCTATTACTAAAGTAGGTATGTCCCTGTTTTATTTTTTTTCTTAAAAACTGTTTAAAAGAATTTTATTTTAAGTTACATTTTTTTGAAAAAAAAAAAAATAAGAGCAAACCTGTTTTAGTACTAGATTTTATGAAAAAAGAATTGTGCCTCTAGAAGCAGTTTTCAGCGAGAAAATAGAGAAATACGTTTGTATGGAAACCATAATGAAAAAATACTGCTAGTATACGCTCTTAAGGTTAAAAACATACAACCTAGTGATAAACCGACAGCAGACGGACGAACGGACAGTGAATTATCGTAAATATGGTCCCGTTTTCATATTGAACCACATGTACAATAATAACATACGCTTTCTTTCCTTCCTGTTCCTTATAAAGAAAATGGTCACGTAACGATCATGGAATTTTGTTTCTATGATGATTGTGACGAAATTAATGAAGGCCGTATCAAAATAATTGAAGGTCAAAAACAATGCAGCGTTGCGTAGGAGTCACATCCGTCAACATCAATGGACAAAGAGATATTGATCGATCTATGGTGTCAAGTGAATGAGTGAGGTTATCAGTACAATATATAATGGATAATGGGCATGTTGACTAAATTTTTTTTCATGTTGCTATGTAAAGACCTACCAAAAATAACCACGATAGTGACAGAAATAAATTTCTAAACAAAAAACTCTTTCAGTTATAAAAGTTTTAAAGACACATGTTTTTAGACGTAAATTTTGAGACGTGAAAACGCGCCGCTGAAATGCCTACATATTTGTGACGTCACAAGCTTGTATTATGTATGGGTGGCGTGAGAACTTTGTTTGGTAGCTATACGAAATTTTTCGTTTATGGTAATGGTTTCATAATAAAAGTTGCTATAAAATTTTCAGACTAAAGTACAGTATAATTGTAATTAAAGATTTTTATACTTAAAAAAATGGTCCTATTCACCCAACTTTAAAGAAGCTTTAAGATCACTTAACGAATCGATATCAAATTAAAAGTGTTCTTTATTGTGTTTTTAGATAGAAATTAGTCTCATTAGAAACAAATTTTATATAATCTTAACATTAGGCAACTACCGTATTGATCATAATATTTGTTGATACCGTGTGGTTTCAGCAGATTAGAATAGGACCACTCCAAATCTTCACGTGGATGTCATAGAAGGTGACTTTGGAAACACAAGCTAAACAAAGCTTATAAACATTAAAGAGACTTCTCCGACCCTCTGGCCAGCGTAGAAAGTGTTAGCCAAATCCTCTGACTCCTTTTGCTAATGACTCTGGTAGTACAGAGAGGGTCGTTCTCCTGCAGTGGAGACTAAAAGAGGTCTGCATATTTTTTACTATTTTTAGCGTATCAAATGATCACACCCTATTGAGGATCCAACATTGAGTTGGATCCTCAATAGGGTGTGATCATTTTCAAGAACTAGACAAAGGTTTGTGGCCAGCTGCTCACTACCTTGAGTCAATAAGGTAAGATTCATATAAAAGATATATGTTTTTTTGTCTTTATATCACCTTTCATGACACTCAAAGGATAAATATACGACACCTTATCTATTTAAGTGTTGTTTGCTTTAGTTATGAGCTTCCATATCCAGCACTTACTACCAACAATTCTCATATTCAGCATAGTTGCATGAAATACGTCATCTTCTTATATATTTTTAGACAAAATATTATAAAGGTCAAGAAAAACAATATTGCGTAGGTAATAATATAATAGTCATATTCGTCAATATGACGTAGTTCGAACAAAGAGGCTTTGAAGCTCTTACGTCATCATAACACGCCGTGCGTGACATTATTATTAAGTATCAAGCTCGTATCAAGTCAATGAATGACGTTTTAAGTGTACTTTTGAATGAAGGTTATTGAAAGCAGTCGATTCAAGAAAATGTAACATATTTCGACAAAATAATAATGGAAACTTTGTTTTTAATGATACCATATACGTCAAAATATTAAAGTACTAGCTGTTACCCGCGGCTTCGCCCGCGTGGTATATAGCCTATGTCCTTTTCGGTACCCTAACCTATGTGTATGCAAAATTTCATGATGATCAGTTCAGTAGATTCGGCGTAAAAGCGTAACAAACAAACAAATAAATAAAGAAACAAACAAACTCACTTTCGCATTTATAATATTAGTTAGGATAAGGATTAGGATTAGGATAGGATATCGAATTTATGGTACATAAAATATAACAATAAAAAAATATATATATACAAATCACACAAAGAGAACTAGCCCCACAGTTACTTTTATTTTCGTAAAGCGAATTTTTGTCGTAAGAAACTTACTTAACAATATTATATTTTATAATTTATAATACACACTTATATACATATATAGACATCTAAGACTCTGGCCAATCCGAAAAAGATCGTTTTCCATCATGACCTGAAATGAAGTATACATTATAGGGTATATATATCTTTTGACATTCCAATATCATCATCATCATCATCAGGTTTTTCTTAGTCTCCACTACTAGAGCACGACCCTCTTCCAATTCCAATATAAGTAATACTACTTAAAATATTTAAGAACTATAAGACATAATAGCCCCCTCTCCTATTGCAGCGCCCGTCAGGATCCTTGATTATTTTAAATTTAATAAAACACCAAATGTAACAATATTAAGGAAGCAATAAGGGATTGAATATTGAGTATTGAATCCCTTTCAAACCATATTCAGAAGATAAAGTACGGAAAAATCCATCGATCCTCCCCTTCGTATTTTTCGCAGTAATCATCGTCATAAAATGGGGGTTTTCAATCACAGCCCCCAATACTAATAAAATATGGAGGCGCGTATTGTCGTCAATGTGTCGCGAGGCAGTTTACAACTGACGGGACGGTGACGACACGGGAAAGTTACGACCGTTATTTTATTTATTCGTTTCGACATATTCCTTTTAGATCTATTAGTGTAATCATCATCATCATCTCAGCCACAAGTCCACTGTTGGACATAGGCCTCCCTTAAGGATTTCCAATATGACTGGTTAGAAGCGGCCTGCATCCAGCGCCTTCCTGCGACCTTTATCAGGTCGTCTGACCTCCTGGTCGGTGGTGTCCAACGCTGCGCTTGCCGGTACGTGATCGCCATTCGAGAACCTTTCTGCCCCATCAGCCATCCGTTCTTCGCGCTATGTGTCCCGCCTACTGCCACTTCAAAGAGCTAATCCACTGGGCTATGTCGGAATACGGATCTCCTCGTCTC
Source organism: Rhodophaea formosa (assembly GCA_963082605.1). Lineage (NCBI taxonomy): Eukaryota > Metazoa > Arthropoda > Insecta > Lepidoptera > Pyralidae > Rhodophaea > Rhodophaea formosa. The sequence goes on from OY720221.1 coordinate 1,346,864, forward strand.
TGATTCGATCTCGCAGAGAAACACCGAGCATAGCCCTCTCCATAGCTCTTTGAGCGACCTTGATCTTTCTTATGAGGCCCATAGTAAGGGACCACGTTTCGGACCCGTAAGTCATCACTGGTAACACACATTGGTCGAAGAATTAATGTAAATTTTCACTTTAAACTAAATTTTACTGGCGTAGTCTAAACTAATAACAGAGAGGGAGGTTCGATATTTGAAATGAATAGGCTCCAAAACTATTTTCGCAATTTACAAAATTCTTAAACCAATAGAAAGCTTATTTATCTGCAAGTGACATAGGCCATAATTTACGCGGACATTTTTAAAACATTGCGAAAATTATTAGTAAGAATAGTAATTTTGTGCCCGAATTACAGCTGCGTTGCGGTTTTGTATCATCAGTACAGCTCATTGACATTTTTATTGCATAATCATCCCATATAACAGCAGTGTAAGCTACTAACACACACGAAAAACAATAACAAGAAAAATATGGTCGTATATATATATTTTTTTAAAAAGCTTGAAACTTTCATTTATTTTTATCTTATTGCATAAATAAAGAAGAAAACAGAAGATGAGAATAGAAATTTTCAACATTTTAACAGATAGAATGAGAATTGTACTTCGGCACATGTAAACTGTACTACGGCAATGAGATTCCTTGCATAAGACGGGAGCAGGTGTTCCGAAATGCTTTCTATACGATGGTTTAAGGGCTAGGATGCTTTTCCTTTGAGTCAAAAATTCTCAGTCACCGTTTCAATTTTAAAATAAATAGATCATTAAATTTGAAATGTTAAATAAAAAGATAGTTCGATACACAAAGGGGTAAGTAGTTTTCTTATGATTTTGCATACCCGCAATAAAATATTCAAAAAAGTAATTTGTCATTTTTTTATACTACTACGTAGGGAAAGAGGCGTACGGCCCACTCAATGGACAGCATGGTCGACTGACCGTGCCATCTACACGAAATGATGATGATGAATGAACAGCAGTTAACGTAGCCTATGAAGGCATACAACACGAGGTGTGCCTGTCACACATTTCCGACCAGAAGAAATCTTTTCACGCCCTTTTTGAAGAAACCCATGTTGCAGTGTCTTTTTTTTTCTATTGCAAGATACTAAAATTTTAAACTTATATCACTATACATTACCGTTTTCAAAGTAGATACTCGATTGAATTACCGCCAGTTTGCAGAATTACAACTGTGTTTACCTGCAACCAAAGAAATATATTATTAAATTTATGGACAAGGAAAATAAAATAAAAAATATTTTTTTAAGTCTCAGTTACAAAACACAAAGTTTAGTTTTAAAAGTATTTGCAACATACAATCACTATAAAAACAAACACACGCAAAATATCCCAGTAATTGGGCAAATCCTCCAACACGGAAATCCACCGTAAAACTCGAAGCTTCCCCTTAAGCAGAAATGTACTGAATATCTAAGACGTAATGGAATAAGGCACTGGTTGATGTCGAGACAAGGGGAGGGAATCTGTGACGCAAAGCCCTTATTGTTGAAGGGCTCATTCGGAAGGTTATTGTGAGTCCTCTGAATAAGACTTAGCATAGTTTGCGGGATTAGGCTTTTCAAGAGGGCTTAAGGGCTCTTTCGTCTTCAGTGCGATGATAGTTGATGGTATTTTAAGGGCCAAAAGATATTTTATAGGTGTGTGCGTGTAGCCAATGATAGTTTCAGATTTTTCAAAAAACCTTATCTAGCAGCTCAGCAAAACTTTAGATACGCCTATCCTATTTTATATTTATCTATTTTTATATTTACACTGCATATTTTTTTAAGAAAGTGTGGTGTATGGACTACTCGTTACACTAGTTATAAGCTTGAATGAAAGCCAAATAATATTTTTTATTACTATGCACATCAAAAATTCTGATTAAAATTTGTGGTTCTCTAATATACCCTAAACGTATTAGGCCTGAAACTCACAGAAACGTATTTGAATGGTTTTTTTTTGAAGAAATCATGGAAATATACGGTAAAATATTACCGTATATTTCCATGATTTTTTCAGCATAATGGCTTGAATCAATATGATAAATAGAAACAGCAAATTAAGTTATATAATGGACCTTTTGATAATGACTTCAAAAAATTAAGCAAGCGAAAAGTCTGTAAACTCTTGAATCTACAAACTCGTTTGCAAACAAATGTAGTGCATGAACTGGACTCCGTTCTCGAGTGCCGACATTTTTCTCTGCCGACTCAGTTCACTCCACAGGAGTTATATCAGCTAGATATATTATGCTAGCAAAGCAACGCTATTTTGCACTAATTTTAAAATAGTTTCCGTCTATTTTGTAAGTCCATAAACATAAGCGCTTCATAAAAAGCAGCCAGAGATAAGTGTTTGAATTCTTGACTACAAACTCAATAGTAAACAATGTCGTGCATGAACAAGACTCCGGCCCCGAGTGCCGACATTTCTCTGTACAGACTCATTTCACTCCGCAGTAGTTATACTCGTATAAGCTAGACATTTTATGTGTGCAAAGCAATTTTTGCACTATTTATAAGATAGATTTCTTCGATTTTGTAAGTTCTTCAACACATCATCTCAATAGCATTAGGACAGCGAACTCAGCCAGAGAAAAGTCTATGAATAATTGTTTCTACAAACTCGTTTTCAAATAAATGTATTGCATGAACTGGACTCCAGCCCCGAGTTCCGACATTTTTCTCTGCCAACTCAGTTTACTATACAGGGGTTATATCAGCTAGATATATTATGTAAACAAAGCACTATATTCCACTAATTTTAAGATACTTTCAGTCAATTTAGTAAGTCCTTAGGCATAAAATCTGCCAGAGAAAAAACTGTAAATTCTTGACTCTACTAACTCGTTTGCAAACAAATGAAGTGCATGAGCTTGACTCCGACCCCGAAAGCAGACATTTATCTGCCGACTCAGTTTAATCTGGTGGGGTTATATCAGCTGGATATGTTATGTTACCAAAGCACTATATTCCACTCATTTCAAGACAGTATCAGTCGATTTTGTAAGTCCTTGGAAATAAAAACTTCATAAAAACCAGCCAGGTAATAGTCTGTAAACTCTTTACTCTACAAACTCATTTGTAAAGAAATGTAGCACATGAACTAGACTTCGACCCCCGAGTGGTGACATTTTTCTCCGCCGACTCAGTTCACTTCGCAGGAGTTATATATAAGCTAGATGTATTATGTTAGGAATGCATTATTTTACACTATTTTCAAGACAGATTTCTTCGATTTTGTCAGTTCTTTAACACATAATTTCAATAAAATTAGGTCAATAAAAAGTCTGTGAATTTTGATTCTACAAACTCATCTGTAAACAAATATCGTGCATAAACTAGACTCCCGTCCCGACAGCCGACATTTTTCTTTGCCGACTCAGTTCACTCCGCAGGAGTTACATCAACTAGATATAATTTGTATGTTAGCAAAGCAACGTTACTTTGCACTGGAGCATGTAATATAAATCCCATCCCAACTAATATTATTAATGCGAAGGTGAGTTTTTTTAATGTTTTTGTTTTTCGTATGTGTAAGTGGCCATCACTGGTGTCAGATTTATCAAGCTGCTTTAAGGCATCTGACATAGCTTAACGACTTATAAGGTCTAACTAGAATTGTGAGTTGACGTCGCTTGGAGAAAATGCGCTGTGCAGTTTGTTGCCGCTTCTTCTGCACTCCGCTTTAGAAGCGGCCTACGTAGCCATAAGTAATTATTGACGTCAACAATTTTTTTTTGTTGTAAAAATTATAAACACAAATATGACAATTAATAAGTGTTCAAAGAAACCTATATTAAATAAACGATTGAATCTTGACAGCCATCAACGATGACAGCCGGGACCAACGGCTTTACGTGCCTTCTGAAGCACGGAGGAGCTCGAGATATTTTTATGCCACTTGCGGTCACCCATCCAAGTAGGGACTGCACCAGGGGTTGCTTAACATACGTAAGCGCTCATAGAGCTCACACCCACTGGACCATCGGGCTCCTCAGTTTTTTTAAATAAAAACAGGTTACCGATTGCTCTACCAACTTACAGCTCAAAAAGATGGATAGACTGTATAAATAATGGAAAGAATGTAAAGTTTAGGTGTATCAAAAAAAAAAGTTTAGGTGGCCTTAATTATTAGGAAATTTAAGAAATTTACAGCATGTCACTAAGCCCACTTAGCCCACATATAAATATGTGAGGTAAGATGTACAAGTAGATTTTTTTTATAGGTGTCTTAATGCAGTCACAATGCTATTTATCTTTCATATACTCATCTATAAGGCAAACCTGACATTGACGCACAACCGAATCTTCTGTACCTAGAAACTTGAAATTTAGATCAGGGATTCATGATATAAGTGAGCACTAAGGAAGGATTTTTAAAAATTCTACTCCTTAGAGGGTTAAATTGGGGGGTTAAATTTTACGCATACGATATCGCGGGACAATTGATAGTAATATTAATATTTATAATAAGAGTGGATGATTCGCTCATTTCTGAGATACGTTCTATAATGAATAGCCGTTATACCTCTACAATCATTGTATTAACTACGCTCACTCGAAAGTGATATCCTACATAATTTTCCGCATAATCGACCAAGGGAGCCCGACCCTATTAAGTCATTTCCTATAAACCGTAGCTAAATCCTCATTACAAATTAAATTGTAGTTCCTGTAGCCACGCTAAATACTACGTAATCGCATTAAATTGATACCGAATAGTATCGATGTATTAGTTTCGAATAGTGACGTGAAATTGTCAAGTTGAAATGTTGAATAATTTTTGTAGATGATTAGTTAAACAGTAAATAAATTAATTGAAAAATTGATAAGTACAATTTTATTGTGTGGAAACAATATGATCTACCTTGGTTCTAATGTACAAAACAAACATTATTATCGACTTTGCAATATAATCGCATTAAATTGATACCGAATAGTATCGATGTATTAGCTTCGAATAGTGACGTGAAATTGTCAAGTTGAAATGTTGAATTAAATTTTGTAGATGATTACCTAAACGGTAAATAAATTGATTGACAAATTGATAAGATCATATAGTTTGACAAAGTTTGTAACTTTGTCAAACTATATGATCTACGTTGCCTTTAAAGTACAAAAAAAATATTATCAAGTATGCAACGTAATAGCCCTTAATTGAAACCGATTAGTATCGACGTAATTTAGTTGCGAATAGTAACGTGAAATTTCGATGTTTGATTTGATTATTGTCGGTGATTATTTATGATACTAAAACAAATATTGCAACATTGATAAAACCGACTTATTTTGGCAAATTAAACCTGTTTTACACTTTAAATAAAGAAAAGTAGATATACCTTGCATTTAAAGTATAAAACAAATATTATTATAATAGCTAGTAAGTAGTATGCAATATAATAACAATCGCATTAGATTGATACCGAAAAGTATCAATATACTCGTAATAGATGCAAATAGTATCGTTAAATTTCACTGTTAAATAAATTGTTGCAGGTGATTATTTATTACGGTGGTGGTGTGGTTCCCGGAACAGTAGAAAAGGACCACTCCAAGTCCTCCCGTGGATGTCGTAAAAGGCGACTAAGGAAACACAAGCTAAACAAAGCTCATTAACATCAGAGAGACCTCTCCAACCCGTTTGGCCAGCGTGGAGAGTGTAAGCCAAATCCTCTGACTACTCAGGCTAGTATATGGCTCTGGTAGTACAAAGAGGGTCGTGCTCCTGCAGTGGAGACTAAAAATGATGATGATGATGATTTATTACGGTAAATAAATTACTTAAAAAATTATACTGACCTTTTTAGTCGAACCTATCCAATCTATTTTGCCTTTAAAGTAACAAAACAACATTTGTATTTTTTAAAAGGATTTTTATACATTCTTCCATTAACTTCCAATCATATAGCCACATTAAGTACTATCCAATCATGTTAATTTGATCCCGACAAATTATCGAATATACGAGTATTAATGTTTGCTCATCACTTCAGAACAATTCAATAATTTGTGGAATTGATTCGGATTAAACTATCTACTTTTGTAAAAACGAATACCTACATAATTTCAATTCTTTTTCACTTAGGAGTACACAGAGCCCAAATCTATAAAACCTTAAAGCCACGCAAGCATACTTAAGCATGTTTGTGGGCTTGTACCTGGAGAACAGAATAAAAATAGAGATGGGTTGCTAACCGCATTGTCTATTGACATGATTCCTCAGTCGCCTACTCCCTCAATCAGCTTTTATGTTCTGCGCGGGAAGAGAAGTAGCTGATACATTCTTTGTTATTTCAAAAAATATATATTTATTAAGCCGCCGTGTGGTTCCCGGCAGAGAAGAATAGGACCACTCCAAATCTTCCTGTGGATGTCGTAAAAGGCGACTTAGGAAACTCAAGCTAAACAAAGCTTAAAAACATCAAAGAGACCTCTCCAACCCGTCTGGCCAGCGTGGAGAGTTTAGGCCAAATCCTCTGACTGCTCTGGCAGTACAGAGAGGGTCGTGCTCCTGCAGTGGAGACTAATAAAGACCTGATGATGATATTTATTATCAGACAATCAGAGTCTATACAAACAAAAGGAATTAACTTTTACAATGTTATTTTCTATAGTAAACATGAAGATTACATTTCATCGACAGAAGATTCACTGCTTGTCATGTGAAATTTATTTTAATTTTCTTCCAAATCAGCGTAGAAGTCCACCGAATAAGATGATATTATTAGGAATATCGACATAGTAAGTCAATCCCTAGTAATATCGCATTGAGCCGGTAACGAGCGTGTAATTGATCAGCGAAGCGTTCGACTGCAGAGAATAAGCACGCCTGGTGATTTACTGGCTGCTCCATTGTCTACGTGTACGGTCAGATACTCAGAGTAAGCTTCAAAGGAAGTGGTGTCTTTGAAACGATCTTAATTTAATACTGTAGTAGTATAGTGCTTTGTAATATTTAGAATCAAAACTGTCTTATAAACACTCGACTGCAGAGAATAAGCATGCTCGGTGATTTACTGGCTGCCCCATTGTCTACGTGTACGGTCAGATACTCAGAGTAAGCTTCAAAGGAAGTGGTGTCTTTAAAACGATCTTAAATTAATACTGTAGTAGTACAGTGCTTTGTAATATTTAGAATCAAAATTGTCTTATAAACACTCAACTGTGAAAAATAAACACGCCCGGTAATTTACTGGCTGCCCCATTGTCTACGTGTACGGTCAGATACTTAGAGTAAGCTTCAAAGGAAGTGGTGTCTTTGAAACGATCTTAAATTAATACTGTAGTAGTATAGTGCTTTGTAATATTTAGAATCAAAATTGTCTAATAAACACTCAACTGTGGAAAATAAGCCCGTCTGGTGATTTACTGGCTGCCCCATTGTCCATGTGTACGGTCAGATACTTAGAGTAAGCTTCAAAGGAGGTGGTGTCTTTGAAACGATCTTAAATTAATATTGTAGTACCTAGTATAGTGCTTTGTAAGATGCAGAATCAAAATTGTTTTATAAATACTCGACTGCAGAGAATAAACACGCTCAGTGATTTACTGGCTGCCCCATTGTCCATGTGTACGGTCAGATACTTAGAGTAAGCTTCAAAGGAAGTGGTGTCTTTGAAACGATCTTAAATTAATACTGTAGTAGTATAGTGCTTTGTAATATTTAGAATCAAAATTGTCTTATAAACACTCAACTGTGGAAAATAAGCCCGTCTGGTGATTTACTGGCTGCCCCATTGTCCATGTGTACGGTCAGATACTTAGAGTAAGCTTCAAAGGAAGTGGTGTCTTTGAAACGATCTTAAATTAATACTGTAGTAGTATAGTGCTTTGTAAGATTTAGAATCAAAATTGTCTACACTCAACTGTGGAAAATAATCACGCCTGTTGATTTACTGGCTGCCCCATTGTCTACGTGTACGGTCAGATACTCAGAGTAAGCTTCAAAGGAAGTGGTGTCTTTGAAGTGATCTTAAATGAATACTGTATTTCAATACTATCGTATAGTACCTTGATAATCTTACATGTCAATCTCATGTGTTGGACGAGCTCCGTGGCGCAGTGGTTACCACGCCAGCCTGCGACATGGAGGTCCCGGGTTCGATCCCCGGTCAGGTCAAGATGGAAAATGATCTTTTTCAGATTGACCTGGGTCTTGGATGTTTATCTATATATGTATCTATTATAAAATATAGTTTCGTTGAGTTAGTATCCCATAACACAAGTTTTGAACTTACTTTGGGGCTAGCTCAATCTGTGTGATTTGTCCGTATATATTTATTTATTATTTATTAAATGTTAATGTAGAATCAGAATTGTGTTGAAAACACTCAACTGCAAAGAATTAGCAGGTTATGATTTACTGGCTGCCCCATTGTCTACGTGTACGGTCAGATACTCAGAGTAAGCTTCAAAGGAAGATGTATCTTAGAAGCATATTATAGTATAGTGCTTTGTAAGATTTAGAATCAAAATTGTCTTATAAACACTCAACTCTGGAAAATAAGCCCGCCTGGTGATTTACTGGCTGCCCCATTGTCTATGTGTACGGTCAGATACTCAGAGTAAGCTTCAAAGGAAGTGGTGTCTTTGAAGTGATCTTAAATGAATACTGTATTTGAATACTATAGTATAGTGCTTTGAAACTCTTACATCTTAATGTAGAATCAAACTTGTGTTAAAAACACTCAACTGTAGATAATAAGCAGGCACCCTGATTTACTGGCTGCCCCATTGTCTATGTGTACAGTCAGATACTCAGTCTTAACTTCAAAGGAAGATGCATCGTCGAAGCGCATAGTACAGTGGCTTGTAAGATGTAAAATTGACATTTTCTAAAAACAGTCAACTGCTCTATTTAGGATCCAAAGTATGTATATGCTTCAAGGCTTAAAGAATAGTGTAATACAATAGATACATTATCTTTACGGGATTCCCCAATGCGATAGCGTATTACAATTAGTGATTACCACCACCAGTACCGTCATAAATGAAAAACATTGTAGCCCTTGTAAAAACTCAGTCAATGAGCAATTAAATAGGTCGATGTTGTTTGCAACCCCGTTAAGCGTTGCCAGCGTCTGCGTCATTGGCGCCTGCTTCAGCAGGTTGATTCGGGCAGTTGGTAATGCGAACAGGGGAGGCTGCCGCCGCCGCCATACATACCGATTACTTCGTGAATTCACTAGCTTGTTACCATGTGGCAGTAAGAGGTGTGCGGGAGACGAGGGTAAGGGGCTCTTTTCGCTTTGCCTCTTTATCTGACATTGCACTGGAAGGAACAAGCTTTTCGACCATGCTCGCGTTGACCAAGTCGCTCGGGGAAGGGCCCTCTTAAGCTGCTTGCACCAGCAAAATTTTATATACTTGATTTAATCTTATGAGACGAAGTTTAAGTAAGTAAGACTAGTCGATACAAAACAAGAAGATAAACTGTAAAACTATATGATTGTTAAATCGCAGTAGGTATCTTATAACTTCTTTCATATGAAAGAAGTTAAAAAAGATATATATCTTTATTAGATCATACATATTTAATTTCTTTAAATCTCAGCGACCTATCATATTACAATATATCAATATCTTCAAGTTTATCATACCAAACATATAAATTATAACTCTGAAACTTGTTTAAACAATTGTCTTTACAATTGAAGTAACTCATAACACATAAATTATGTCTTATTGAACGATATGGATCCCATCGGGTGGCCAACTCAATGGCTTATGGGCTAAATTTCACAATAGGTGCTTTGAAAAATGACGTTTTTATTGAAGATGCAGATCGTTGACTCGAAATATTGCAATTTTATACTCGGCAATTGGTTATAAAGTGAAATTTATGTCTTATTGATATAAATTGTTAGTGTCGGAATGAATCGATTTATTTTATATTGCACGATTGTGATTTGAAAGGATTCTGTGATTTTATTAGTAGACATATTATGTTTTTTATTTTCTATTGCATTCTGGATTGATTGAATCTATTTATATAAAAGGCTAACCTGACACACTTACTGACTAATACAAATATCCAACAGTCGAAAGTACTGTACCTAGATATTTGAAATTTTTGGTACAAGGGATCTTTTCATGATGTTAGTGAGCATTAATAATAATAATAATAATAATAATAAATCTTTATTTTTCAGGTATACACCCATATTAAAATTAAATATTTACAAATTGTAATTTGTGTAAGTACACATTTAAGTACAAACGTCAGACAACCTACAACAGAATTATGTACATTGCATGAGTCATAAAACATCCTTTAAAACATACAAATAAATATTTTCTTAGAAAAGAAAATAAACATTTTTTAAACATACGACTGTTGATATACAATATACTTAGGTGGATATACATATTAAAGTATCTAATTATCGTCAATATTATATTATATTCATAATAATAAATTTAAATTTAAAATATGGCATTTATATCAAGCACTTACTTCTTGTTCTCATTCTGATAAAGAGAAATCCAGTGTCTGTAAATGGGACTGTCCAAGTCAGTGTACACGGCACGCAGAATACTGTTCCGAGAACCACGCAACCTATTCCAAAAGGACGCCACCCGAGTCCTCCGAACCGCGAAGAAGTCGGGTACTCTCGCCTCGGCAAACATGCCAGATGCACTACAAAATCTCGGGAGGCGCATCAGGATCCTAAATGCATCATTGTATTGCACTCTAATGGCATCCCAGCTTTTGTGTTTGCATTTCACCCATAATTGGCAGGTATAGAAACTCAGGCAGTACGCATTAAATAATGTCACTTTGACCTCATTGCTACACCTGCCAAATCTGCGCGCCAGCATATTGCATCGAACCGAAAGCGCCCTCCTCTCCCTCTCAATGTCGGCGTCGTCCGTCCCGTCTTCGGTCAGGATATGGCCCAGGTACTTAAACCGATCGACAACCCCAACCACTGAGCCATTTAATCTAATTTCCGGCACAAAGTCCGGACCTCTCCCTGCCTTAAAGACCATGGCCACTGTCTTTGCCACATTGTATTTCAGTCCATGACAATTAGCATAATTCTCACACACTGAAAGCAGCTTTCTTAGCCCTTTAACTGAGGGACTGAGAAGCACCATATCGTCGGCATAACTTAAGCTATTTAAAGATTGTCCGGCTAAGTGACAGCCAGTCCGAGTGCCTCTCAGCTTCCCTATCAGGTCATTGATATAAAGGTTGAAAAGATCCGGTGAGGTGAGCCCCCCCTGGCGTACCCCGCATTCTAATTTATAATCATTAGATGTCGCGTCGCCCCATCTTACAAAATTAGTTTGGTTTCCGTACCAGTACTTTAATATATCAATAAGGTTTCCGGGTACTCCTGAACCATGCAATTTGTCCCAGAGAATATTATAATTCACCAAGTCAAATGCCTGACTCAGGTCCAAGAAACAAGCGTACACAGATGTTTTTCTCGAGGTATAATAATTTACAGTGTGTTTTAAACTAAGTATCGCCGAATCCGTCGAGAGGCCTGGTCGGAAACCAAACTGCGCATCATCAATCTTGATATGACTCAATAATTGGGGCTGTACCAGCCGCTCCAGGACTTTCCCCGCTATAGTTCCAAGGGAGATCGGACGATAGTTGTCCACCGCCGCAAGATTACCTGTTTTATTTTTAACTAAAGGGATGACCAACGTTTTCATTAGATCGTGAGGGAGATATGAGTACCGTATACACAGATTGTACAGTTTACTGAGCTTTTGAAACAATATGTCACTGCCATATATAAAATGCTCAATACTTAGCTTATCGTGTCCCGGAGACTTACCGCGTTTCATATTTCTTATTGCCACTGCTACACCCTCTGGTGTAATATGTAATACAGAGGTCTCGTTGGCCTGAAACTGTTTACGTTCTTTAACAGGGTCTGATACATCAGAACAAGGGATTGGCAGAGGTACAGCCTTGAATTTACGCACAAAAGCATTTGCTATCTGAGCTGGCTCACACAAACCATCTACAGACACAGGTAAACTTTGCTTAAAATCAAACTTTTTTGTCTCTTTCCAAAACTTCACAAAATTTTTTTGTTTTCTACTTTGGGCTAGAATACTTAATTTTATATTTTCTTCATTTTTTTGACACCACGTTAGCTTATTTTTAAAATCACGTCGCTTATTACACATGTTTACATATACTTCTCCTACAGTTGGCTTACCAGCTAAAACCCATAAATTAAAATGTAGTCTGTACATTTGATGGCTTTCTTTTACATGTAAATTCCATCCTGGTACCTTTTTGTACTTTTTTTTCCCATCAGAATGAGGACAAGAAGTTTTGCTGGCCCCTTTTTGCAATATTGTAATTATTTTGGCGTACAGATCATCTATAAAATTATGGTGAGATTTTATGTTAGAACATGTTAACTTAGTATTACTATCACAGTTTTTACATTGCAAGGAATCATCTACGCATGCTAACTTTGTCCTACAGTATTCATTATAGGCGTGTATCTCGTCGTTATTACGTAAGCCCCAGCTGATGTTGCACCGCGCCCGGCTACCGTCGGCGGCCACGCACGGCACAAAATTATTATAGGTACATATAATGCGTAAAGGGAAATGGTCCGACCATTGTACATCCGTTGTCACCTCAGCTGATATTATAGTCTGCCAAGCTGCTGCAGTTGTTAGGCAGTGGTCTAACCAGGAACGAGTACCATGTACCTCGCTTATAAATGTATACGTGTCTGAGCTCAGTAGTTTTAAGTCGGCACAATAAAGATCCTGCTCGTCACAAAAATTAATAAGTTCCTTACCAAAAGTCTCGGGCGGATGGGCGTTAAAATCACCAAGTATATATGCTACCTGAACATCACTTTCTTCTATAATCGCTTTGATACGAGACAGGCACATAGTAAACTCACACAAGTTCTCGGATTCGTCCGTCGGCATGTAAACATTCACCACTAGGATATCACCACTACTCACAGAAATACGTATCGCCGAGATTCTATCACACGCACAATCGATCACTGTGACCTGCGAGAATACTGATTTCCTCCACATTATGGCCAGGCCTCCGTATGGTCTTCCTCGTAAGACGCCTTTCGACGTATCCACAGCTGATTTGGCCGTGCATGCAAAGTTCTGGTCGATGCTATGCACAAATCCTAAATCATGTGGCATAAGCCATGTCTCTTGCAAAAGTAGGATATCCGTAGTTTCGCATAATTCTTGTACATACTTACAGGATCTTTTAACAGATTTACAGTTATAAGTCAGAAGAGAGATTGTATTTGGTGTACTATCCATAATTTTATTTTCTAAGGCTTTCATTGTTATATTTCGGGCGTTCCCGATACATCCTATATTTTATACCTTCTGGCCAGAAGTCGTTCTTTAGGAATGTTTCAATTTTATGTCTCAAAACTACTACTTTGAAAGAGCTAAAATCAGTCTCGTATTTTTGCTCAAGCCGCTGCACGTCAAATACACTCTCGCCCTTCTCCTTTATGTATTGCTTAATGTCGTCGTCACTGGTTGCTTTAGCAAGTCGCGAGACATAAATCGTAAGCCGCGATTCTGCTGCTTGTATTTTCGTGGAGCCCTGCGCTGTGCCGCACATGTTATTTATTAATTTGCGTTTCTTCGTGCGGGCGACTTTAATAAACCCATCGTCAATATTTTTATCTCGCAACCCAGCGGGCTGCGATTCCTTATTTACAATATCACGATAACTGGAGACGCGCGTTACGTCGAGCTGTGATGAGTCATCGCTTTGGTCTACCGACAAAACCACCTGCGGCGGCGGCTCACTCGGCGCATGAATCAACGTTTGGAGTTGCATGTTTCTTTGTTTAGATGAATGGTTTTTGAACTCGTGTTTATTTTGCGACTTTTCTTCTATAGAAGTGCCCTCGGACAAGTTGCTATTAGTTTCGCTTGACTTTTGTTGCTCATGCAACATCACTTTGATTTCTGCTAATTCAGATTTGACTAGTGCCAATTCCGATAAAGAATCAGGTCCTGATGTTCCATCGTGCGCTTGTTTTGTCTTTAACATAGCTATTTCATGTTTAAGAGCAGCCATTTCTTTTAAAAAACCCGTTATGTCGATGTAGTCAAATGTTACCGAAGGTAATTTTGATATAGTCCTTGCTACAAATATTGGCAAGCTGTCTGGCTCGAATTCTTTAATAAGCTTTATAATTTCTTGAATATTTTTCTGCTCTGAGCCTTCCTTTCTTCTTGTAACTTTCTTTTGTGGTGCAAGCAATGACAAAGCTATATGTCTAGCTTTTTCAATCTCCTCCGAATTATAGGCGCCTAAACATATTTGCATAATTGCCGGCTCCGGTAATGTATCCACTTTGTCCGCGATAAAAGCTAACAACTCGTTTATAATAACGCCACAATTAGTACATTTGTCACAATCTTTTTTGTGCTGAGTTTCGTACGCCGCCATGTTGACCGCGCGTGGCGGGGAGCGCAACATTTTGTACGTGCGTGCGCGCAAACGATCTGCGAAGACGAAGATTAAGAAAGGATTCAGAAATTCAACCCCTAAGGGAGTGAAATAGAAGGTGAAGTTTTTCCAACTGAAGATCCTGGAAAGTTGACGATTGCCGTAAATGGCCAAATTTTATCGAGATAACATCTATTCAATGAACGATTCATATTATTAATAAACTACGTTTGTTTTATCTATGAAATCTAATCATTTCTAGCCGTCTACAAGAACGTAATTAATCATAATAAGATAGTAAAACTTGAAGATAGACTGACAACTACAGTCGTTCTCGTTCCAACTGTCAAAGATCTTCGAAGATCCATAAAATATTTTAATTGGCGTTAACAAATTGAGAACACCCTTGGAAGTAGGGGTTAATTAAGCCACCCGATACCCCTTGACATAACAGAAATTAATTGCACGCAGAAATTTATATAAAGCGATTCTTCTTGCTAAGTGACAGGCATTAGTCTTACGTGGAGATGAGTTACAGGCGGTAGCGGAAGCGTAAGCGGGAGCAAAAGAAATATAACGAGTGACAAGATAAAGCTATAAACGGAATAGTTTGTCAGGAAAAATCATTAATGATAAGTATAAATAAAAAGGCAGACAACGAAAAAACGAAAAATCATTGCATAATATTGATCTGTGAACATGACATGAGCCGTATACTTTTTACAATATAGGTAATTTATTAATTGTAATTATAACCAAAAATAATATTGCTAGCATTACTAGCACTTACGTATGTTAAGCAACTCCGGGCTTAGGCACATAGAATAACCGTAACTGATAGCAAAATATCTCAAATATGTCCGTACTGTCGAAAGTAAATTATTATTAACCATTAGTTTTAGCTGTCATGATTGATGGTTACCTCATTTAAGGTAGATCCACGCTGGCCATTAAATAACGAAAAACAAAACATCAGATTTATTCGTTGTGATAATTTTAGGATATTCTTATCGCTTATATATCTACCTGAATACTCTCGTTACATTTAACTATGCAAACACACTTTACCGCTTTTCTCTCATCACTCGCGCAGCATCCTAAGATATTGGATGCCAAAACCTTCTGTCAGCGTTACGATAAAGACAGGAGAATAATAGCCGAGGACACTCACTACTGGGAAAGTTTGCTGCTTGAAAAATTGCCCGGGGCGACTCGGGAAGGGCTATTTGACACTATAAATCAAAAGTGGAGAGTTTTATTAGCATAAACCATTTTTTTATCTTTTTACTCTTGTCAAATACGCACAAAATAGACTTGATATTTAGAAATATTGCTTAATATTTTCTTTTTAAAAACTCTTTTTAGCCGACTTCAATAAAAGGAGGAGGTTCTCCATTCATCGTAATGTTTTTTTTATGTATGTTCACCGATTTCTCGAAGACGCCTGGACCGATTTAAGAAATTCTTTTTTGTTCGATAGGTAATACTTTACAGATGGTCCCATTTATTTTTTTATCAAAATGTGTCGAGCGCTTTTTGAAAAAATGTACAAAAACAAAAAAAAATGTTTACACGTATGCCGTTCGAATTACACAACATTACGGATTACAAAAAAAATTCATAGGGTTGAAGTCCGTTTTTATTTTTTGATAAACATATCTTAAATTCATCAAATCTTTATTTTAAGCATTTGACAAAATTTTTAGATCAGGTTAAAGACAAGCTTAATTAACTCTTTTGGCAAAAATTGAGAGCGTTATATTTTAAAGATTTGTAATTATTTGCTTGAATTTGATATATTACACTACTAATCAAGTCATAAACTTTTGTTATAATAAATTTTAAAAATCACATTTGTTGAATGTGTTGGTCGACTACCGCAAACGTACATACGTAACTTAACACACATGAAAGCATATTTAATTTACCGGTTCGTATTTTTAGATTGCTACCTTCCCGATATTGTATATAAATAAACGTGGTCGTGTTAGCTTTTTTCAATAGCTTATTCTAAACTTCGGTTATCGACCCCCTACGTGAGCAAAAATTTAAAAATTCCGAAGTCTCCAACGTATTTACACTTTGTTTCGAAAACTACGTCGCCTGCAATATTCCAAATAGTTTTTAAAATTCTGTATTCGAGTCTCGCGCGTCTGCTCAGCCGCCATCTTGGCTTAGATTCAAGAAATTTCAGCTTTGCGTCAAAATTGAAGATAAGATAAAATCGAAGTCTGCACCTCATTTGAAGAGATAGGTGTAAAATATCTATACCGATGCCTGGGAACTGGGTAGATCTATCTAGATTCTCTAAGAGTAAAACACACGTATGAGCGACTGCAGGTTTATTTCCAAACTGCTAGACAAAAACGTTGGTGTTACATACCCACATTATTTATTATTTATGTACCGCCCTAGGCACATACATCACACCTCCCCACTTAATATACTTACAGCCTCTATACAAAAAAAAACATAAGAGCACTTATACCTATATGATTTAGTTATACAAACTTTATCTTTACTAGCGCTAAAATAGAAATAAAGAAACACATATGTATAAATTGATAATAATCAGTAATCGATTCCGTACCTCAAAACTGGTTTTGATACTCGCTTAGGTTTTGGTTCCGGATCAGGACAAGTAGTGGGCAAACCGGGTTTTAACAAATTATCTGCTAACTGATCAAAAGTCGAACCCTTATCCTCCCTATCTATACTAGATTCCACGCCCTCTTTATTAATATCAATGCCGGATGGAGCGACGACTTCATCACTCTCGGGACGTGGGCACTCCGCTACGGAGTATCGGGACTTGCGCCTGATTTGATCAATGTGCCTATGGATCTGTTGACCGTTACCGTTTTCAATGACATACCTTCTGGAGCCCTCACTACCTACCACAGTACCATTTAACCATTTGTCCTTACCGCTAAAGCATCTAGCTGACACTGGTTCGCCCTCCTGTAGTGAGCGCGATTTTCCCCCTGCATGTTCTACCTGCCGTGCCTGCGCATCAAGCACTCGGTCCTCCCGAGCGCGCTCGCCCCGCAGTAGATCCAAACGCGAGCGCAAAACTCTGCGCTGGAGCAACATGGCAGGGCTTTCGCCGGTACTACTATGCACACTATTACGGTACGCCAATAAAAATGTTTGAAGTGCAGCGTCGATGTCAACGGAGTCCCTAACAGCCTTTTTAATAGCTCGTTTGCAAAGTTTTACGGCGTTTTCTGCGGCCCCGTTGGATGACGGATGACGGACTGGAGAAAATGATTGCCGAATACCATTTTTTGTTAAAAATTCGTTCAACTCAACGCTTGTAAACGGAGGGCCCTGGTCTGATACTACCTCAGTTGGCAAACCAAAACGCGCAAATGTGGCCCTCAAAACTTTAATTACTGATGTTGCATTTGTTTTGGCCATTTCGAAAATTTCTAGCCATTTCGTACTGGAGTCAATTAATATCAGAAACATTTTTCCATTGAAAGGGCCGAGAAAATCTAAGTGTATTCTACTCCACGGCCGCACGTCATATGGCCAAGGGCTGGGTGGGCTGCGCGTTGGTGCTTGGGCTTCAGCTGCACATGTAAGACAATTTTGACACTCTTTTTCTACATCAGCATCAATGCCCGGCCACCACACAAAACTTCGAGCTACAGATTTTGTTTTTACGATGCCCAAATGACCCGTGTGAAGCTGCTTTAATACTGTTTTACGCAAAAGCGGCGGAATAACTATTCTATATCCCCACATCAAACAACCGCGGTCTAAATATATCTCATTACGTTTGCTATGATAAGGCTTGAATTCATCGTCTGTACAAGACAATGGCCAACCCGACTGTACATACAGGACAACCTTACTCAATACTGTATCCTTGCTAGTCGCTCTTTTAACGTCTTCGTTCGTTACGGGTAGGAACGGCTCCACGAAATTTAAATATGTAGTCTCTTTAATCACGTGACCGCTCGCGATTCCTATTTGTGGCAGCCGTGACAACGCATCCGCACAATTTTTGTGCGAGGATACGTACTCGATTGCATAATTGTATCCTGACAAAAGAACAGCCCACCTTTGCAACCGCGATGCTGCCATTATCGGAATCCCTGTTTTGTTACCGAAAATGTAGGTTAATGGCTTATGGTCCGTTCTCAATGTGAATTGCCGACCATAAAGATATTGATGAAATTTTCTGATTCCATAAATTATACCTAAAGCCTCCCTATCTATCTGAGAATAAGCTCGTTCAGCCACTGTAAGAGACCGCGAAGCATAGGCTATCGGTCGCTCGCCGTCAGGCGTGGCGTGCGAAATGACGGCACCGACGCCGACGCTGCTGGCGTCCGCCGTCAGTATCAGCGGTAGCTCCGCCGAGTAGTGAATAAGTACTTCACTCGAAGTCAGTCGCTCCTTGATAACGTTAAATGCCATCTCACAGTCGTTGCTCCATACAAATTTTATATTCGCTCTGAGTAAATTATACAGGGGCGCTAAAATCGTACTGACATTTTTTATGAATTTAGCATAGTACATAACCATACCCAAAAATGATCTTACTTCGGAGACATTAGTGGGAGCTGGCGTTTTCACTATTGCCTCGACTTTCTCCGGACACGTTTCTATACCATTTTTATTAATAACGTGCCCTAAGTAATTTATAGACTCTTGGAAAAAAGCACACTTCTCTTTTTTGACTCTGAGACCACTAACTTTTAATCTTCCGAACACTTTATGCAAATTATCTATGTGTTGTTGAGTATTCTGACCGGTAATTATTATATCGTCTAAAAATACCCCCACATAAGGCAAATCTGCAAACAGCTGTTCTAAACGTTTCTGAAAAATTCCAGGGCTAGATGAGAGACCAAAGACTAACCGATTAAACATATACAATCCCTTATGTGTGTTTATAACCGTGTATTTCTTACTTTCGTCTAATTCGAACTGAGCGTAGGCCTGTGAAAGATCGATTTTGCTAAACATTTCGCCACCGTGCAAACGAGCTAATAAATCTTCTACACGAGGAAGCGGGTAACGGTCTACCTCAATTACCTTATTCAAAGTTAATTTGTAGTCAGCGCAAATCCGAATACTACCGTCCTTCTTCATTACCGGCACAATCGGCGTGGCCCAGTCCGAGCGGTCCACAGGAGTGAGGACGCCGTCGCTTGCCATCTGTGCGAGCGCGCGCTCCACCGGCTCGCGCAGCGCGTACGCCAGGGGCCGCGCGCGCATGAACACCGGCCGCGCCCCCTCGCGCACGTGGATGCTCACCGTGCCGCCCGTGAACCGGCCCAAACCCTCAGCGAACACCTCACAGTATCTGGAACTGAAATCGGAAAAATTGAATTTTTCGTTCGATACATGATTTAGTGTGATCCCTATGTCTGACAAGCTTATATTTAGTTCCAGTAACCACTGCCTACCTAATAACGTAGTCTTGGCGTCATGAACCACAAACAAATCTAACAGCTTTTCCTGATCGCCGTATTTAACTAAGGGTCTTATTTTTCCCGCCGGCCGCACAAGTTGCCCGGTATAATATTTTAAAACTAATCTGCTTTCTTTCAATTCTAAATCACTTAAATATGTCTTATATAAATCATAACTTATACATGACACGGCACTACCCGTATCGCATTCCATACTAATCATTTTTCCGTGTATATTCACGGTCACTATAAATGGTTTGCATAAATCTAGTGATAATTGATTCATTTCAATTTTTATTACCTCATCACTGCCTTCACTATCTATAGACATGTCTTCCGTCGCTACAGCTGTGTCCACATTGTGGTGTCCTCTCACATTAGGACACACGCGCCGTAGATGTCCTTGCTGGTTGCACACCCTGCACACGTAACTGGTGAACTTGCACTTTGCCTGGTCATGCTGACCACCACAAACGCGACACCGCTGATCCGGCCGCCCGTGCGCTGTTTTCAGCGCCGCCGGCGTTGCCGAGCTAGATTTCGCAGCTGCAACAGCCGATCCGGATCGCACGGCCGAGCCGGATCGCGCCGCCCGCGCCGTCGCTGCGGCGCCCGAGCGCGCCGGCGCCGCACCCAAGCGCCACGCAGCCATCGCCTGACACGCCGCGACCCCCGTTCCCGTACTCGTCCCCTCAGAATGGCATTCTACCGCTGCTGCATCCTTTTCAGCCGCCTCCATACTAACAGCCAATCTATATGCTTTTGCGAAATCGAGCTTTTCTTCCTGAAATAAACGTTGCCGAATCGAATCACACTGTATACCGCACACAAACTGATCCCTTAAACTATCTTCCAACCAGTTCCCGAATTCGCAGGTCTTGGAAAGTTTTTTTAACACCGCCACGTAGTCCGCCACTGTTTCACCGACCGCCTGTTTTCTCTGCCTAAATTTAAAACGTTCCGCGAGAATACTCGGCTTAGGCTGCAGATGCCGTTCTAACACACTCGTTAACTGTTCAAATGTTTTTGTTGACGGCTTCTCCGGTGTACACAAATCCACCAATAACTCGTAGCATTCCAACCCGATCACAGTTATTAATGTAGGCACTTTTAGTTCGTTGGCAATTTTATTAACTAAAAAGTACTGTTCGAGACGTTCCACGTATAACCGCCAGTTGTCAGACCGAACATTAAACTCCGCTATTTTGCCAATAGACATTTTGTTTTCTTCACTTCACGCAGGTTCGAGCTATCGTCGCCACTGTAAAATATCTATACCGATGCCTGGGAACTGGGTAGATCTATCTAGATTCTCTAAGAGTAAAACACACGTATGAGCGACTGCAGGTTTATTTCCAAACTGCTAGACAAAAACGTTGGTGTTACATACCCACATTATTTATTATTTATGTACCGCCCTAGGCACATACATCACAATAGGGTTCCGATTGTACATTTTATATTTGTTATAGGGTTCCGTATCAAATGTCAAATCAAAATGTCTTGGCAAAGTCGAGGTGTAAATATAAATATATCATATAAATATCAAGATATAAATAAATAAAATAAGAATAGATTTTTGTTTATTTCCTCGATAGGCTTTCACTATCTGCACAAAATGATATACTTCTTTGCTGAAAAAAAAAGTAAAATTAAATAGAATATACCAGCTGATCTATCAAAAAATATTTATTATGATATGATTTTTAAATCTGCCAATACTGGCAACTCAAATACCTACATTTCTAGCATTCCCATACAATAGTGTTCAGCCAGCCTATTGGCATAGACAGAAACATCGACATTTTTGTAAGTTCATAGCATTGTTCCCGTAGGAATAGTTGTTCATACACTCACCCCTTTAAGGATACGTCTAGAGCAACCATACACACAAAGGATTTTCTCAAATATTGAACTTATTTGTTATTAATGTTGTATAAATAAGAATAACAATACGTAGCACCAATAATAAATTCTTTCAGTTCATATAAGATACAATACAAACAAAAGTTTATGCGTGTACAAGTAAATATAATAAGAAACGTAGCAAACAGTTTTTGTGCGTAAAATGAAACAATATTTGAGTTTACTGTCGCGTTTTCTTATAAAGAATATAAGTACTACAAATATTTGGATCAAAACAGAAAAAACGAATTTACCTACCCATTTTTAGGGTTCCGTAGTAAACAAGGAACCCTTATAGTTTCGCCATGTCTGTCTGTCTGTCTATCTGTCCGTCTGTCTGTCCGTCCGCGGTTTTACTCAGAGACTATAAGTACTAGAAAGCTGTAATTTAGTATGTATACGTATATTAATCATGCCGAAAAAGTGGTAGAAAAAAAACTTGAAAAAAATTTTTTTAGGGTATCTCTTATAGGTACTAGTAAAGAGAGGCGTTATTTTTTTTTCTCTTCTTACCCATTGTGTGGAATATCGTTAAAAAGGTCTTTAAAAATATTGTCAGGTTGAGAACATCATTTTTCTATTTAGGGATCCGTTTCCGAAATATTTGGTTTTAAAGTGCAAATTTTTGTTAGAGGTACTTACCTCTAACAAAAATTTGCACTTTAAAACCATTATAAATTTTATAGAATACAGAATTTTAAAAACTATTTGAAATATTGCAGGCGACTTAGTTTTCGAAACAAAGTGTAAATACGTTGGAGACTTCGGAATTTTTTAAATTTTTACTCACGTAGAGGGTCGATAACCGAAGTTTAGAATAAGCTATTGAAAAAAGCTAACACGACCACGTTTCTCTATATACAATATCAGGAAGGTAGCTATCTAAAAATACGAACCGGTAAATTAAAACTGCTTCCATGTGTGTTAAGTTACGTATGTACGTTTGCGGTAGTCGACCAACAATTTCAACAAATGCGATTTTTAAAATTTATTATAACAAAAGTTTATGACTTGATTAGTGGTGTAATATATCAAATTCAAGCAAATAATTACAAATCTTTAAAATAAAACGCTCTCAATTTTTGCAAAAAGAGTTAATTAAGCTTGTATTTCTATTTCTGTGCCTCCTGTGATAAGTGATACAAGTAAAAAATCATAACTTTACAGGAGAGCAAAAACAAGATTTAAAAAATTCTTGTTCGTTAACTGAGTGGAATAGGATAAAATTAAATACCTTGTATTGTAGAGTAAAAAGATCCTATTAGCTTTATATTTCAGTTTTTTTGCTACATATTAAATTTTAATAGTAATTAATGAAAAACCTGTGAGTTGTACCTTCTCACAAGTCTCTTATGGGCGAAATTAATGTTATAATTGATACTAGTACAGTTAAATTACATAGCACTAATAAATTTTCTTTGTGCAAACCGATATACACGAAGTTGAAACATTTAATAACTTATAGAATAATGACCGTAGCATAATGCTCCTCAAACAAAATATATTATATGAACTCTTCTATTTTATGAATTTTACTTATCAGTTGCCTAT
This sequence comes from Rhodophaea formosa, assembly GCA_963082605.1. Lineage (NCBI taxonomy): Eukaryota > Metazoa > Arthropoda > Insecta > Lepidoptera > Pyralidae > Rhodophaea > Rhodophaea formosa. Next base: position 1,370,215 of record OY720221.1, read on the forward strand.
TTACATTTCTTACCTGAATTCTATCAGTTTGCTAAAATTCTAGTCTTTTATATGATGTGTAAAAAGATATAAGTCAAGATATACCCCTCGACAAAAAGGTATGGATTGTGTAAATAAATACAAGTTACCGAAAAATAATAAACGTTTATTGAACTTTTCATAATTATTATTAATGTACTCATATTAATAGCACAGCTTTATCAATATTTTTTATTATAAGTAAATTAAGATCTATCCACCTTAATTCGACAATTTACTTTTACTATTCTTAAAAGGAACTTATCAAGTAAACACACTTGGCAAGTAATAATCTAAACTTAAAAATTGAGAAATCGCACAGGTCAATCTTTTATCTTGAGATATCAAATTAACTTCATTCAACTACTTAGTACAATACAAAGCGTTAAGAGAGACCTGAACGCGCATCTCCATACAAACGGACAAAGGGAATTGTGGCAATATTTGATAATTTTCGTGTAAAATTTAGCATTCCATCCATTAATCTCATTATAATATCTCATAGTAATCGTTCCTATACAGTTTAGTTAAAAAGATATCAATGGTTTGAGAATTCAAAATTTGTTTAGAAATTTTGTGAGGCCTGTAATTCTTAAACCATTGATAATTTTACAAAGCTGTACAGGAACGCACGTAGATTATATGATCATATGATGAGATTTGATCTAATTGACTACTAACACAGATGGACAGTTTGTCGTAACTGATTATGCAGTTAGCTAAAAAATGCGAAAGTTTACTTATTTAAATCGGAATGAAACCTGTTTAAATTATTACAATAGGTCCTTTGTAGGAAGACTAACGTTGACAAAAGAATAAAAAGTTAACTTAGTCTTTTATAATCTATAAGTTGTATCAAGAACCTTTCATCATTGCCATCGTTGGAGTCATCTATTATCTGGTGTAGTGTCTTTAACATAATTTTTGCAACTCAGATACTTCTATAAGACGAGCTCCGTGGTGCAGCGGTCAACACGCCGGTCTGTGATACGGATGGTCCCGGGTTCGATCCCCGGTCACGTAAAGATGAAAAATGATCTTTTTCAAATTGACCCAAATTCTTTAGATACCTACTCGGTTTTTTGAACATTTTTTTGTGTTTCGTTCTTTTTATTATTGTCGGAAACGCGTCCCGCGTCTTTTCAACTGGTTCTCTTCTTTCTTTTTGTGTCCCTTATAATATATAGCTAGTTTTCCTTCAATACCTTTCCATTTTTGTGTCCATTAAACTTTAGTTCCGGGACCCTTTCACTAATTTTCTTGTTGTCTCCTCTCTTAATTTGTAGCCATCTTCCTGGGACTGACGATTTTTTTCTTTAATTTCAACTTCTGTGACCAATTCCATTTATCAGGTCGTATTTTAACTAAAACAAAAATTATTCAAACTTAAATTTGGAAAACCAGAGCGAGGAAAAAACAGGTGTCGTTAATAATACGTCAATTGATTTTAATACATATTCCAAACAAATTAATAGAACCGATATTACAGAAGAAAAGATCAAGCAACTGATCTAAACGTTAACATTACATTATTTTCTGTAAGGTGATTTATTCCAATAACCAAAACAAATAAATAGACTATCAGGAAATTTCGTGTAAAATTATATATCCGTTAACTTACTAATCGATCCATAGCGCAATCGGGACCCGACGTCACTCCATCCAGATCACAGCACACGGCGTTTCACCCCTGCGCACTCCCACTATCTTCACTCGATCATTAAGCACATTTATTTTTCTACATAATATTTTTAGAATTAGTTTGATTTTTGGATACAATAACACTTATATTTTGTTTGCTCATAAAACCAGATTTGTGTAGAAAGATTTATATCATAATGTATCACTTTTCACAAAAAAAAAGCATAAATTCACATTCGGATTGGTAGGTATATGTCAATTTGTACTCCAGAGATATCGAAAAGGATTGGTGTAAACGGATACTACTTTAGATACATTCATTTTCACGATAAATGAAATAGGAAATAAAATATGAAATTGAATACAGTGACACTTAAATCACGGAGCACGAAAAATAGTTTATTGTTATATTTATTATGAGGGTTACAACTTGACAAATATCGATATTCACGATGTTTTTGCAAAAAATCCGACAGTTATATCGTTTTGCACAAAATTATCTCCGAAACTATAACAGATAGAAGAACGTGAGTTGGACCCAAAAATCGGGAATTTTTTTCTGATAATGCCCACGTTAAAATCACAAAAAGGGTACAACTGAACTTAAATCACCTATCACAGGAGGCACAGATTTATATAATCTTCAATTTTTAAAAATTTTGTCAAATGCCTAAAATAAAGATTTAATGAATTTAACATATGTTTAACAAAAAATAAAAACGGACTTGAAGTCCGTTTTTATTTTTTTTGTAATCCGTAATGTTGTGTTATTCGAACGGCATACATAGTAAAGAGGGGCGTTATTTTTTTTTTCTCTTCTTACCTATTGTGTGGAGTATCGTTAAAAAGGTCTTTAAAAATATTGTCAGGTTGAGAACATCATTTTTCTATTTAGGGATCCGTTTCCGAAATATTTGGTTTTAAAGTGCAAATTTTTGTTAGAGGTACTTACCTCTAACAAAAATTTGCACTTTAAAACCAAATATTTCGGCACACTTGTGCCCCTCTATCTGCTAAACGGTTATATATGGATACGTGAAAAAAATTATAGCAGTAGTATATATATTGAAGTTGAAAGGAAAACTATCAGAGCTGAGTACTAAGTGCAAACTAAAAAGTTATAGGCAACTAACTTATAAAATGTACTGGAAAATGTAAAATTTCAAACAATTTTCATTGTAAGATGTTTTTGGTCGTTAAACTGTGAGGTGCGAGTGTGTACAGAGTGAACTCAAAGTTGTCATTCGCAACTACGGAAACCCTACAACTGCGCGTGGCCCGATACGCACTTGGCCGGTTTTTTCATGAACAACATTGTTCATTTTTGTGTACTTTATATGTTCCAAGACTTATTTTCTATTCTGGTTAACTTTTTTATGAGGTATTTATCCAGCTACCTCACCCAGAAGGAGGATTACCTATGTTTTTTGCGCGTATATTTATATACTAGCATTTGACCGCGGCTTCGCTTGCGTTTATGAGGATTTTAATTTATAGAACTTCTATTTATATTCTATGTTTTTTCTTTTCTCCCAAACCAGCATGAAAGGGAAAATCGATATTTTATCAACTGAAAATGATTCCTGTTCAAATTCACCAGCTAACTGTACACAAAGTTACTACATACCATACACGAAGAGGACGAAATTGAACCCATAAGTTCTCTTTAGCAGACGCAGGTAGCCGTCCGTGTCGTCCGTGCCGCTCCGGCTTCACTCAATATATTTCTATCTTATTCTAATGGAAGGCAAGGCTCTGTTCACACTTGACGACTAAGATTAATAGGTACGCTACTGTTATTAAAACTTTTTATGATTGCATGATAGGTATTTAAACTACGCACGTCAACAAATTTTTTTTTTTGAAGGAAAAACACTAAGAAGATAATTAAAAATATTTCTCCAGACCTTTATTGTTAAAATAACATCACAATAAAATGATGACCGGTTTCAATGGGTTACCAACATAGAATAGAACACATTTATTTGCATGATTTACATAGCTCTTAAATGTAACCAACCTGCATGCAGGCGTGCAAATATTAATAAGTCATAATAACATTTACGTACACATTGCATTTAACCTTATACTACTATAATCATTATAAATTTTAATGTATCATAATTATATTATTTTCCAAAGTTAATTAATTATTCATCAATTTAACAAAAAAAAATTACATTCAATTTCAATATCAATAAATCAAATAATTATGATGTCAATATAAAAAAGTCATAAATAAATTCAATTTTTACCGTCCATCCATATACTCTTTGATACTATAAAATCTTTTTTCATTCAACCTATTTTAAATATTTTAAATTAACATAGGACAAGTAAACTAAGCCGAAAATCTTCTTCTGAACCTTATCCATGGAAACCTATCTATTTTGAATTGGCCTGGGTTTTGGGTGTTTATCTATTTATGAATCTATTAAAAAATATAGTATCGTTGAGTTAGTGTCCTGCGACACAAGTACGCAATTATGTGGAGCTAGCTCAATTTCTATGTTTTGTCTCTATACCTATTCATTTATACTTTTCTTTATACATTCTATCCATTTGTTCTTAGGCCTTTCTCAGTTTCTGGTTCCATTCATTTTCATCTTTAATAGACCACTCTTAATATGGCTTTCTGTCTCCTCATCACATACCTTACCAACCAAATTTATAGCTATTTAACTATTCGATTACTGGCGTAGCATTCATAATTCTTTACTTCCTATTCTACTTTTGGAGAATTATACATTTAGAAAATGAGTATGTTTTTGTTTTCTATATCCTTTTATCATCGTGTCGAACGCATTAAGTCCTAAAAGCAACGCGTAAATTATTAATCAATTTGTACTGTATCTAAGGTCCCAATAGTTATCTCCAGACATATCTCACGTCACCACCGATGCTGGAGAATTAGACTTAGGAGTCTAGGCCTCTAAGGCCATACGTCAGCTATCCATTAGTCCGGTCCAGTATTTCAGTAAGGAATCAGACACCACCTGCGCAGTGGCGTATTTATTGTAAGGGCCAGCTCGGATAGAGACGTGATAAGGGGCGGCAACGTGAAGTTATTTAGCTTTTGCTTGCAAAAATCGACACGTTCATCCTTTGTAAAAGTTCTGCCCGTATGAATGCCGAATTTGATCTTGTTATGTTCTATATTGTTTTGCTACTTTTTATAACATAAACACAGTGACTTAAATCTAGTGAAATCAGACATTTTAAATTTGAAACGAATATATAAAAGTCCTGTTTTCTTATTTGTTAGGTTTAGAAATAAATTAACTTTCTTTTTGAAGTCCAAAAATTTCATGCAATTATGATGATGCCATTGAATAAGGCTAATGTGTTGGTACCTATTTATAATTTATCAACTAATCAAAATAAAGAATTGAATTGAATACAATACTAATCAGCAGGCTTCTCTTCAATGTTCATTTTACCGACAAAAACGTGGTTGATAAAAATGAAAGTATGTAGTTAATTCATATACCAAACCCGGGAACTTTTTTTATGAGCTTGCACTCTTAGAATATTACCCCACTGGCAAATTTATATGATTAGGTTATTTAAATGTTTATTTTTAGTTATTTTAATATTATCAACTTCTTCCTGGGTGGCGAACTGACTTCGCTCAGGGCACCGATCCTAAAATACGCCCCTACACCTGCGGCTGAAGAGAAGTTACGTCCAATTTCTAGGCTAACTGGATTGATAGCATTCTGCATGCGACTTGATTGGCGAAATTGATGATACGTGAACATTGGACATCTTCAACGTTACACCAGAAATTATTATTTGTTCGTAGTTGCTTAGTGTGGTGGCCGTGTGGTCTCCGGTAGAGTAGAATAGGACCACTCCAAGTCTTCCCGTGGATGTCGTAAGAGGCGACTTAGGAAACACAAGCTAAACAAAGCTTTCAGCATCAAAGAGACCTTTTCAACCCGTCTTGCCAGCGTGGAGAGTGTAGGCCAAATCCTCTGACTATTCTGACTAATATAGGCTCTGGTAGTCAGAGAGGGTCTTGCTCCTGCAGTGGAGACTAAACAATACCTGATGGTGGTGAGTTGCTTAGTGAACAGAATAAATGTCACCACGACTAATATTGGTCATAGGAAAGATTATTTGTGTGTTTATTTGTAGAGGTTGAATTAAAAAAAAAGAAACTACTGTTTATAGTTTTAAACTTCTTTTACAAACTAGAACCACTATAGATATAAACTACTATAGAAACGCCAGATATTTTCTGAATAAAACAAAGTCCATATGCTAATATTTTAATTGTCAAGCTCCGTGGCGCAGTGGTCAACACGCCAGCCTACGACACGGAGGTCCCGGGTTCGATCCCCGGCCAGGTCATGATGAAAAACGATCTTTTTCAAATTGGCCTGGGTCTTTGACGTTTATCTTTATAAGTATAATGCTATAAAATATAGTATCGTTGAGTTAGTATTCCACGACACAAGTTTACTACTTACTGTGGGGCTAGCTCTATTTGTGTGATATGTCCCTATATATTTATTTATTAATCCAAATTAACCTGTCCGAGTGCAAGAGTTTGTCGAAAGTTAATCCAAATCCATTCATCCTTTTGGAGTTCCATATAGTATAATAATAGTTAAGCAAACAAAACATTCAACCTCCTCCAATAATGCTAAAAATACCTCATTCCAATCGAACTTTCCTTCCTCGATTTACGAAAACTTCCTCAATGGAAAATATCAACGTAAGAAATATTGAAATAAATCCGTTTCACCGATCCTTCATGTTCCAAGTGTTTGCCCGAAGAAAATCGTACCTCAAAGAGTCCCGAGACGCCCCATTTTACAGACGACCCGGGGGTAGATTTACAAAAAAGCATTCAATAAACTGCCATGAGATTTGAAACCGTATCTTATTTGGGAATCAAAAAGCAGACGGGCTATTCAAAAACTGAGTGACGCAAACATACCGTACTTGGAGTTCTCGAATTGAACTCGAAAGTTTTTCGTTTTTGTGATTATTGCTGTTAAGATATTCTTTCGTAACTTTGTCGGTGTAATTTATACATGCAATGTGTCTCAAATGAAGAACGCAATTGAAAACCGCCTTATGATTCCTGCCAAAAAAAAAACAATTTTTCAAATTCTTTTCACACAAGACACAAGTTGAGCCAGCTCCACGTAACTTGCGAACGTGGGGCTGGCTCTATTTGTTTCTATATTCTGTAATAGATTCTAATATAAATATTCATCAAAGGCCTAGGAAAAACTGAAAAAGATCGTTTACCATCATGAGCTACAAACTGCGCCCACCAACCATTAGCCAAGAGTGGTGAGTATTGCAAAACCCCCCAAATTATGGATATCCCTGAAGAAAGCCCATGTCCAGCAGACCTCTATCAGATGAGATGATAATAATGATGATGAGGCTGCTTCTATGCCTTTTTAACACTCTTTTATTAGATTCACTTGTATGTAAGAAAATCTTGGAATCCCAATTTCACCCACTTTCCGGTATTCGATTAGTATGAAATTTTGCTCACGCTCTGAGTTCTTATGACAAAACATGACTAGCGTATTTTTTAGTTTTTTAAACTAATATTATTGGTTTACTGAAGTCCCACATTTTATGTTTAATGATTGTTTTTATTCTATGCTGCATAGGTATTTAGAGTGCGTAGCATGAGGCAAATTAAACACAGTAAGCACTTTAACTCACAGGTTAATAATTTTTGAAAGTGCGACTTTTCTAGACAAACGAGTAAAATTTTTATAAAAAAAGCCGTTCGTTTACCAATATCACCCGTTCAAAGAGCCCATACTATCTCGCACAGCTGCACTCGATTGATTCGAGTTCCCGGAGTAACATGTCCCAACTCACAATTGCTGTCGCCAGGTGCAGCCGGCTCAGTAAACACGTGTCCCGACATGTTTGGATCCACTCTGTTGTCTGCTTAAATAACAAGCGTCACGGAAGTCGAGTTTTCCTTACGTTTTACAGGATAAAAGTGGTTGGATGTTCCTTTTTTCAGGGAAGTATTATGTTTTTTTTTTAAATTAATATATGGTAATGGTAGAATTGGAGAGTGTAAGCCAAATCCTCTGACTGCTCTGGCTAATACCTATGGCTCTGGTAGTACAGAGAGGGTCGTGTTCCTGCAGTGGAGACTATCAAGGACCTGATCATGATGATCATCATCATGTCTTGATGATGATGATAATGGTAAGATTGGACCACTTCAAGTCTTCCCGTAAATATCGTAGAAGACGACTTGGGAGTCCTCTCGAACCGGTATGACCAGCGTGTAAAGTGAAGGCTAAATCCTCTGACTATTCTGAATACTATATAGCTCTGGTAGTAAAGCCCCTGCAGTGGAGACTAAAAAAGATCTGATGATGATGATTGTTTATTTGCATTAAATAGGCTCCTAAACTAACCGACCGATTTCCATATATTTCACTTTCATCATTATCATCCTATACTCGTCCACTGCTGGATATACAAGTAGGCCTCCCCAATTGCACGCCATCGAGATCTATCTTCACTTTATAGAACGTTAATTTATATAAGGATAACAGAGGCCTTAAATTACGCGGACGAAGTCGCGGCAGAATCACTAGTGACTTTGATAACCTACACTTGTTATGCACAGTAAGCAATCATTGCAACTGCCCTGCAATCGGTTCAAATCAAGATAAAAAACCGGCCAAGTGTGAGTCAAACTCGCGCAATGAGGGTTCCGTACAATATGCTTCGTGAACACACACACAATGTGCAAAAAATGTTTTATTCAATTGACTAGCGCCATCTAGTGGTGTTTTAGTGAACTATTTCCCTAAATGAACTTATTATTGTGAGTTTACCACTTAATTTTCAAGTCATAGAATTCTTATTATTTTTCCTGTAATCTTCAAGGAATGAACTATATTTTGTAATTTTTTCAAAATTTTCGGCCGAGTAGTTGCGGAGATCAGGGGGGGGGGGGGGGTGGTCAATTTTTGCCTTCTTTCGTGAATAAAACCAAAAGTATTGATTTTACCCGAACAAAAAAAAATCATTTTTGAGATCCTCATAATGAGCCCTTTCATTTGATATATGACACAGTAAGGTTTGCAAAACTTTCTTTTAAAATTTTGTAATTGGGTCCCTGAAAATGACACTTATTTCAAAAAAATCTTTATTTACTTTGCACATCCGTCTTTGGGTCATAGGATTACACCATCTTACCAAATTTCACTTAATTTGGTTCAGTAGATTCGGAGAAAATCGGCTGTGACGGACGGACGGACGGACAGACAGACGCTCGAGTGATCCTATAAGGGTTCCGTTTTTCAACTTTTGTACGGATCCCTAAAAACGAACTTTACTCAAACAAATACGAAGCAAGTATTCATTCTACACATAGTGTAATATGCGAGTTTGTCTGGGATACTCTTACCTTTTACATTTTATATGATTGACCCATGTCTCGGAGATTTAACCACTTTACCTGAACTCATGTAAAGACACTTAATTTGACAATATTAAAATAATCATCATCATCATCAGGTCTTTCTAGTCTCCACTGCAGGAGCACGACCCTCTCTGTAGTACCAGAGCCATATACTAGCCTGAGTAGTCAGAGGATTTAGCCTATACTCTCCACGCTGGCCAGACGGGTTGGAGAGGTCTCTTTGATGTTAATACGCTTTGTTTAGCTTGTGTTTCCTTAGTCGCCTTTTACGACATCCACGGGATGACTTGGAGTGGTCCTACTCTACTCTGCCGGGAACCACACGGCGAATTAAAATAATATTGAAAAAAAAAATGATTTATTTACGTGAAACATGGTTGAACGTGTAACTAACAATAACAAGGTCCAACATGTCTCGCCATCAAGATGGCATGTTAATATTTATAATTTGTCCTCATAATTTTCAAATTCGTCATCTTATTAATTTTATTACTTTTAGTCAGTTGGTCATAAATCGATATAAGGTAAGATTTTCTATTTATCTGTTACCCAGATAAAAGTATTTTTGAACAAAATGATCTCCTTCCAAAATAAACTAAAAACAAACATAAATAAATAAATATATTCGGACAAATCACACAGATTGAGCTAGCCCCAAAGTAAGTTCAAGACTTGTGTTATGGGATACTAACTCAACGATACTATATTTTATAATAGAAAAACATCTAAACATCCATCTCAGGTCAATCTGAGAAATTCCATCTTGACCTGACCGGGGATCGAACCCAGGATCATCCGTGTCGCAGGCAGGCATGTTGACCGCTGCGCAACGGATCTCGTCTTTATTAAAGTTAATAAAACGCTCAACTGCCGTTTTGACAGTTTACTTCCGCTGCATTGTTTTTTGCTAACGTTACATAGCCTATGACACTCCGGGATGATTACGAATCTACAAACATGTATACATACAAATTATATCCACACTCACAAAAAACATTACCCTCTTTCTGTGTGGATCATTCGGGTAAAAGCAAACTTACTCCAACAAATAAGAAGCCATATTTTATTCTTTACATATAGTAATCTGCTAGTTTGTCTGGGACACTTCGACCTTTTGCATGTTGTATGATACGCATGACTGCGGCGATATATCTTTGTCGCGAGCGCTTTGTATTAGTATACATCAAACGAATGATTTTGATTTATTAAGTGTTTAGTAGAGAAATATGACTTTTTTACAGAAATAAAAAGACATCTGTCGATAGAAACCAACTTTCAAAAAAATAAAATAAAAACTCTTTCTTGTTTTACGCATTTAAAAGCTACGATACCACAGCCATACACACATACAGTATGTTAATAAAACCACAAATAAAACCCTATCCAATCCTTAAAGGGGTGACTCAGCCCGTTAATATAAACAACTTTTTCTATGCTAGAAATTTGAAAAACATATACATTTACACAAAAAAGAACTCTGCCATCCGGACAATTTGTAGGAAAATGTTATATTTTCTTCCAATTTTCAGCATTAGTCCCATAGTAAGAGTAGTTCATATTGACTGAATGAGTCGCCCCTTTAAAAATCAAGCAGGGTTTTATTAATAATGAACTTTAATTATCGTTAAATTTAGTAACCCCCTTTTTGTGCTAGGGTTTTGAAACAACTAGATTTTATAAACAACTGAACGTAACTGTTAACTAGATAGTTAACACATCAAAGAAAGTGTTCCGCTCCAGTCAACAGTCATTTAAACGCGGGCTTAATCTGTCTGTCTGTCTATTGTCAGCTAACAACTTTAATCGGCTGTCAAACAACACTTAACTGGAACACATATTTATTAGCCGATTACAGCAATAGTAGTTCTATGATAAAGTATACCCACCGACCAGCAGGCCTATTTGCTAACTCGGTGAACAAGGTTTTGATACCTAGTAAATATTCTGATATCTATGGTTTTGATAGTACTTTAACATCAATTTCGGTTTACATATCCCATCCCAATCCCAACTTAATATTATAAATGCGAAAGTGAGTTTGTTTGTTTGTTTGTTACGCTTTCACGCCGTATCTATTGAACCGATCATCATGAAAACGAGAAGGACATAGGGTATAAATTACGCGGGCGAAGCCGCGGGTAACAGCTAGTCTTAAATAAAAATTGTCATTTATACGGAAACCAAAATCAAAATTCTTGATTGTTTGACATAGAAAGGAAAAGGTCTTATATAATATGTATGTTAGCACTATGTCATGTCTATAAAGACGTTTATTTAGTTATAAACTATCCTTTTTACAAATAATATAAAATTAACATACAAAATACGAAAATACTACTATATTCCTGCCTGATCTACATTCTAATACGAAAAACTATATACAACATTTTAATTGTAAGTTTCAACAATGGTTCCGAAGTATATAAATCTTATGTAGAATCCTTAGTCCAACTAAGTCCGAGTGGGGGGAAAATGGGTCATATTTAAATTCTATATATGTAGGTTAGTGAAGTCATCGCTTATTTATAAGAACCCCAGATTATGTACCCATTTGATCGGATTTTACGATCTGCGTACGAAAAGAAGCATAATTAATGAACCCTGTAATGGAGATAAAACATCAAAGGCGGCATGATAAAAGGGAATCACAGATGAAATCCGTACGGCATCAATTAGGATCCAACTTGGGCGAAAGAGCCTTTTTATGACCTGGAATAAATAAATATGTTTAGGGTTTATTTTGATCTTTATAAAAGGTTTTATTGAAAATGATATGTTATATTTAACGAAGAGAAAACATACTTGAAATATAATCAGATGAATAACCCTAAAAAAGGGGTTGTTGCAAATAAGGATACCAAGAGAATTGCTGAGAACCGAAAGGCATGGAGAGTACTCCTCCGACAAAAACACAGTTCTTAAATTATTAATAGATAGACCCTAAAAAACCGACTCAACTATTGTGCCTTTACACAACTCAAGTCCGCTCTTTAATGGAGTATTGTTTCCATCTGTGGGATGGATCCGCCCGCTATTAGCTCGAAGCCCTAGAAGCTATCGACATACGTGTCAGAAGACTCGATGATGAGACGCTCACAGTAGGATGGCTTCAGAGCCTCGAACTGCCGATAAGTAACAATTCTATATGTCTTTTACAGGCCGCATTTCGGAAAGTGCAGGAGTTGCATGATTTAATTTCACCTCACAAATAATCAAGTACTGTCAGGGAGTTCAGAATCACCGCCTTCTTTTTAAATCGGGTACCTAAATAAATACGAATAAATCACACACGACGAATATTGGCCCAAAGAAAACACAATGTGGATTCCACAAAATGGAAAACGAGAACGCGGAAAACCCAGAAAGAGATGGAAGGACGAACTTCAATCCTACCGGAATGACTGGATTTCGGTAGCCTTAGATCGCAATAGTTGAAATGATGAAAAAGAGGCCTTTGCCCTGCAGTGGGACAGTATAGGCTAGAAATAGAAATAAATAGAAATAGAAATCACACAGATTGAGCTAGCCCCAAAGTAAGTTCTTAAGTAAGACTTGTATTTTGGGATACTAACTCAACGATACTATATTTTATAACAAACACACATATATATATATAAACATCCTAGATCCAGGTCAATCTGATAAAGATCATTTTTCATCTTGACCTGACCGGGGATCGAGCCCGGGAACATCCGTGTGATCCGGGAACATGTCCGGCGTTTTAATCACTGCGCCACGGAGCTCGTCAAAACCCTAATCTAATTTAGATTATTAATGTCTCATACTACCGTGAAATTATGTATAAAGATAGTAATTGCTACATTTAACCATAATTTTACGGCAGGCTAGCAAAACTAGACATTGTCTAAATCGATTCTAAATCGCCTATGCTTGCCAATCGCGTTAACCGTGCCCTGCAGGCTTGCTTGGCTACAAGGAGCTTAGAATCGAGTACTATAAAACTTTACGAAATCAAAGCGGTTAAAAGAGCACCTGGATCGCGATAGAGCTGCCTCCATTTGAAATAAATCATTTGAAAGAAAACGGAGATATAATTTAACATTTTGTTCTACGAGGTAGTAGACACTATTTCAAACTATTTTATCATTATCATCATCATCAGGTCCTTCCAGTCTCCACTGCAGGAGCACGACCCTCTCTGCACCACCAGAGCCATATATTAGCCTGAGCAGTCAGAGGATTTGGCCTACACTCTCCACGCTGGCCAGACGGTTTGGAGAGGTCTCTTTGATGTTAATAAGCTTTGTTTAGCTTGTGTTTCCTAAGTCGCCTTTTACGACATCCACGGGATGATTTGGAGTGGTCCTATTCTACTCTACCAGGAACCACACGGCGGGAGCTTTACTTGGCTTCAAAAATGTCAAAAACGCTGAAAAAATGTTCATGTTCTCATTTTTATTTGTAAACAATAGTTAAAAAAATAGTTTGAAGGGTTATTATCTTATCCAGGGCTTTGCAGAACAACGTCTTTAATGATACCTCTTTTAAATGATTTACTTGAAATGGAGGCAACATTAGCGCTATTGCACCAGAAATCATACTTCCCTTAAAGAGCAATCTTCATTGAGTTATACGTTTCTTGTCAGCATATAACGAGCTTCAAGTAGATCGGGCTGGCGTCTGATTAGAGGCTCTGCTAAGAGAAAATTCTTTGGACGAGAGACATACTTCCAAACACTATAGTCTGCATAGTAAGAATATTAACACTAACTAGTAGTTTGATAGTCAAATATATATTATATAATATAGATAGTATAATATATAATTAGATAGAAGTGACGTGGGAAAAATATCTGGCCATGCCGTCTTCGCTGAATACCATAAACCTTATGCTGCCTAATTGATGATCATAATTATATCTATCTATCAGCTATTGATGTCCACTGCTGGACACAGGCCAACTCAATAGATCACCACTAAGTGCGAGAGTGGCGCAAAATAATTATATGTATGCAAGTAATCTCAAAATAAGGTTGCATCCAAGAATACCGTGAAGGAAAGTAATATCCATTGAGTTATACGTTTCTTGTCAGCGTATAACGAGCTCGGCGCCTGATTAGAGGCTCTGCTAAGAAGAAATTCTTTAGACGTGAAACATACTGCCAGGCACTACAATCTACATAGTAAGAATATTAACACTAACTAGTCTTACCTAAACTAGTTTATGTATGTAAAAGGTATAGATTTGTGATTAGAAAGCAGATAAAAAATAAAGTTTATTATGACACCTTCTTGGACCAGTGGATAAAATGATAAAAATACATATTCATTGTCTGGTACGACTATTATGTATACTAGGTTTATTTATTTTTTAACTGATCATACACGTGTATAAATTTACATACACTTATAAAATTTGGCACATATGTTTTGAAACTGATAACAATTGCAACACTAGGGGTGTGACAAGAGCGTTGCTGGCCTTCCTTTTTTCGAAGTCAGTAAATCATAAGTCTCAAAATGGGTGACATAAAACGTGCTCCATACAAAAGTCGTAATTTATGTACTTCTATGTTTACGGCAATCTAAAATAAGCATTTCAAAGTCAAATCAATGACTAGAGTACTCAGTAATCTTATTGCCTATCAATTTATAAAGCCCCGCAATCGAGTTATCTACGCCCCACGGGTAAATCTGTTGTATAACGAGTCGGCGCGCTCATGATTACAGACTTTCTAGTTTCTGGTAGCCAAAGAGTCTCTTATGGAACTAGTACTTGTCGTAATACCACTTGGCCTGACCATCGCCAGACAAGCGGTTCCCTATGAAGCGAAGAGGTATTAACGACTCTATAGAGGTAATTTGGTATATATTTATCGTCTTTAATTCGATTGCGGATGGGGTTAGCTCCGCCTCTTTGGTTAGTCGGCGTGCTCTTGATGTAACCAAGAGCGACTCTCTAGTTCCCGCTAATCAAAGAGACTTGTAGAAACTAAATTTTGTTATACAACTTGGACTTGGAGATTAATTTCCTGTCGAAGAAGTGGTATTAACTAGGTACACTGTATTAGTAAATCACTCTACCTCAATCTGGTTTAATACGATTTGTGTGTACTAGATGCTCTGGTTCTAGTTGATGGGTTTGAGTTTGCTGCCTCACAGGCAGATCTGTTTTACGAATCGGTGCAGTCTTGATTACAAACTAACTCTACAAATTTGAGAATTTATTTACTTTTCTGTGGATAATCTATTTTCTGGTACCTATTCAAAGAGGATCTTGATACATTTTAAGTAGATTAATATACATATGAGTATACCAAATAAGACTAGAAACCTATGCAAAAAATCATTCAAATTGTTGTTAAAATGATCTTTAATTTGCAGGCCATATAGCTGAGATGAAACAAAATTCAAATGGACTAAATATCGGGACTTTATTTCTCAGACTTATCCTGATATGCAACAGAAAATAAATGGTTAAAGAACGAATGGTAGAAGAACAAAGTAATAAAATAGTTTCTAGTAATAAGTAATGAGATATCTACCTCATAAGCTTCGGAGAGCTAAAATACGCTGTCTTAGCAAAATATAGTCAAAGATGGGATTCTGGAGATGTATGATACACACAGCCATGAAGTTTCACAAGCATTATCAAAATCTGACAAAAGGCAAAATATGCTTTCACGTCGTTATTGGAAGGAAACAAATGCATACGGACTACTCTCTTTTTGAAAAAAAATCCTAGAAATATGATATATTTAAAAACTCATATTAGTTTGGCAATTGTAAGTCAATAAGTGGTCATTGGCCAGCTCTTACATTTTGAACAAAAATTAAAAGACGGATGTAGAGTACAGCCGTCACCTAAGGGGTACATTTTTATTTTAATCAATTCAACCTTTTTTTCTTTCTTTTATTTTGTTATTTCACACATTGCATAATATAATCATAGACTTACATCACACCAAATTACAGTAACTTTACATTATGAAGTCTACCAGAATAAATTTGCAAAACAATGTAACAATCACTTTGTAGTACTTTAAAATTCCCGCCCACAACTCCTCAGTTCAACAATGAGCTTGGTATTAAAAATGTCAAAGATGTCCAGCGTCTCTGCCGGACTGCCTATCATTAACCCTCTTTAGTATTAATTCCTAGATACATATTTACTAAACTTATCAACCGTGTGTGACTTACAAAATTTTCGCTCGGTCTCTCTAATTCCCTTGTGAATCTCATAGTAGTGATCTCAGAAATTTACTCTTGCAGAGTTTCGAATTCCCGCCGCTCTTCTGGTCGCTTAAAAATTTCATTTCGAAGGGATAAAAATTTTCCCGGACCACTGTAAAGTATATTAAGGATTGCCGTCTTTTGTTGTTTGCGAAGAATTGTCGGCAAATATGATTCTAATAGATTTCCGATTCCGTCCAAGTCTGTCTGGGAGAAACGGAAAATCGATTGTGATCAAGTTTCTGAAATTGACAAACGGATTGACAGTATTGGACAGATCTATAATAAAATTGCAAGAAACTACCTTTATTTTATTCCGACTAAATTCATAAAAAAATACCGGTACTCCAATGTGATTTAGTGTCCCACCCATGTATTCTCGTCTTAACTGCATGAATTCCACTACTGGTCATGGGCCTCCCACAAGGATATCCTTCATAGGGAGTTTTGCTACACTTACCACGCCTTGCAGATGGATTGGTAAGCGCCTAGTAAGCGCAGTTTGTTTGGCTTATCTTGGTTCCGCCGCTGCTGCCCATCGAAACAGTTTTTTAAATGAAGGAAAGGTAGGAATTGGTTGGACTTGGGGAACTGAAAAGTTATTATTATACGCGGTACGTGGTACCTAGTACGTGGTCTAGTAACCACACGGCATCATCATCATCATCATCATTTCAGCCGCAAGAAGTCCATTGCTGGACATAGGCCTCCCCCAAGGATTTCCAATATGACCACACGGCATATCAGCTCTTTTTTGGTCTCCACTGCAAGAGTATGACCCTCTCTGTACTGCTGGAGCCATATATTAGCCAGAGCAGGCAGAGGTTTTGGCCTGCACTCTCCTCGCTGGTCAGATGGATTGGAGAGATGTCTTTGATGTCTTTAAGCTTTGTTTAGATTGTGTTTCCTAAGTCGCCTACTACGACATCCACGGGAAGGCTTGGAGTGGTCCTATTCTATTCTGCCGGGAACCACACGGCATATCGCGGGCGCCTTGCTACAGGTGGGACCTATTTCAAAAACAAAGTGCTTTTTATTAAAATTTCAACTTACTACGTCTGCAAAAATGTCAGGATTTCAGTCTAGAATTCCAACATACAGGAACGCTGTGTCAAAAATTTCGTATATTTGTGAATATTCAACATTTCCTACATTATTATGTTAGGTTAGCATTTGACCTTTAGTAACGCCACGTTCGGATTGAGTATACTTTAACCAGTTTTTGAAATAGGAATTTATTTGCATAGTACCTACTTAAGTTTATGTCGAGGCATAAGAGTACTTTAGCCTCTTATAATAACTCTGTTATTATTTAATTTATAGAGTAAATTATAGCTTGTTAACGACTGTAGATGAGAATAAAATATTGAGCCATTTAGAATACTTCACAAAGAATGCCCAGTGGGATTTGAACCCGAGACCACTGAGTCACTAGGCAAACGCCTTGACCACAGAGAGGTAGTCATATTATCAAAGATTATAAAGGCTATTATTTCCACACACGATTATGTGAAAAAAACTAGTTGTAAGTAAAAATCTTCACCGAAAATAATATAACGACAAAAGCAAACGTCCCAATTACATCCCCTCTTTTAGGCCAACTCTTTGAATAGAACCAGCGCGCGTAAAATTAAATCCTTCCATCTTCAATTATAATGTACTATTTTAGGAATCGCTGAGCGTGGCACCCCGAGGGATTCGGTCTTATTTAATACTAAGAGGTTTCTCGGCTTGGAGAGTGTATTACTTCTTTTTGTAGTTTTAGCAATAGGGAGTATGCACGTAATTTTTTTATTTGCTTAGTATAAACCTTAATAACCACAGTAAAAAATATAAAAGTACTTTTAAAGTAACTTAATTAACGACGAAGAAGTGAAACTTTAAAGTTTAAATAAGAAAGAGAAGTCCGATATGGACTAATGACGTCATAGTCTATGTCATGCATACATTTGCCATATAAAATAGTGTTTTCGCGAGTGAGATAGACATATTTTCGTAAAATCATTTTATCTCGTTCGTTTTTCAACCAAATTTTATTCTGTTTTCACCTTCAATACTTTATTATTGAATATTTTTGGATAAACTGGTAAGATAACAGATATTTTTTTCATGCATATTCCCTATTGGTCTTGCTAGATTAATGGGATCCAATACACATCATTATTCCGATTCCGATTGTTATGTAGTCTGAGGCCCTGTTTATTCCGTAAGGTGTAAAGACGTATGAATTTTCAGTAAAAATTTTAAGCGTCTTTATATTTATAATGGATTTAAATATACAGCCTTAGATTATATGAAACTTTGATAGAGTCTGTTAGCCTAAAAGCGAAAAAATAATTGTGTCTATCCCATTCTATGATGCAAACACATATTGACGGATTTTGATGGCATTGCTTAAAAGGACACGTGTGCTAGCAAAAAGCTGTTACGCACAAAAGCATTGAAAAATTTGGCCAGTTTTTTAATCACTAAAATAAAGGCATGATGGCGTAAAAACAGTATATAGTCAAGGTATACAGCTCTGAGACAGACGAGACGGCTTAGTAATAAAGTCCAATTTTAACTCTTTGGTTAAAGAACCAACATAATTTGTATTGAAAACATGATTTTCTTATAAAATCCAACACACATCCACAAGAGCTGGCTCCTTTAACCTCTTTTGTACTTTTGCAGCGAGCAAACTCCTTGTTTCTGAGATATTATCCTCGCATCACCTTTGACCCGCGTTGTTACACTCGTTACACGACAAAGCTTTATTGTGAGTGTGTTCAGAGCATAGCCAAGATACTATATGATAGTGCAATTTATATAAGAATCCTTTAAAAATCCCAATCCCAACTAAGTACAATATTATAAATGCGAAAGTGAGTTTGTTTCTTTGTTTATTTGTTTGTGACGCTTTCACGACGTATCTATACTGAACCGATCATCATGAAATTTTGCATAGACATAGGTGGTTAGGGTATCGAGAAGGACATAGGCATATATTGCTTGGGCGAAGCCGCGGGTAACAGTTAGTATAATATGAAGGTGAGCTGCTTAGGTAACACTTTAATAGTTATGCCCATCCCTTTGATTATATACTCTCAATCAAAGGCCCATCCTAAACAATACCGAGTAAGTATATATAAATATATATGAGGAGCCCGATGGTCCATGGGATGTGGAGGATGGTGGGTGTGAGCTCCATGAGCGCTTACGTATGTTAAGCAACCCCTGTTGCAGTCCCTACTTGGATGGGTGACCGCAAGTGGCATACAAATATCTCGAGCTCCTCCGTGCTTCGGAAGGCACGTTAAGCCGTTGGTCCCGGCTGTCATCGTTGATGGCAGTCGTTAAGCTATGTCAGATGCCTTAAAGCAGCTTGAAAAATCTGACACCAGTGTTGGCCCCTTACACATACGAAAAACAAACAACAAATAGGTCAATAAAAGTACTGGTTCAAAAAAAGTATTTCTTAGTTATTGTTAAGAAGTAATGTTTGTTGGACAGTGGATGCCCAAGCATCATGATAAGAAATGCAACCAGAAGCACATTTAGAAGATGTGCTAACGTATTCTCTCAAGAATGTATTAAATTTTCCCTCAAAGAATAATTTGTTTTATTGTTATGGTGATAATGATACAAAACCGTGACACCCATGGTTAACACACACCATAACAGCGATGATTGGCCATAATTCCGCCATCGCACCTACACATAATACGCTCCATTCTTCAATGTCGGCTATTGTTAGCGGCAATAAAACATTACAGAAACCTACGTGTAATATTCCTTTTTTGGTAGGGCTTTTAATACAGAAAATATTGCTAACTCGAGATATGTAATACATGTCGAAACCATTTTTAAGCGAGGGAAGAGAAAGAGTTTGTTACCGTATGGTTCCAGGCAGAGTAAAATAAAACCACTCCTAGTCTTCCCGTGGATGTTGTAAAAGGCTACTTAGGAAATAAATATATACGGACAAATCATACAGATTGAGCTAGCCCCAAAGTAAGTTCGAGACTTGTGTTATGGGATACTAACTCAACGATACAATATGTTATCATCATCATCATCATCAGGTCTTTATTAGTCTCCACTGCAGGAGCACGACCCTCTCTGTACTGCCAGAGCAGTCAGAGGATTTGGCCTACACTCTCCACGCTAGCCAGACAAGTTGGAGAGGTCTCTTTGATGTTTATAAGCTTTGTTTAGCTTGAGTTTCCTAAGTCGCCTTTTACGACATCCACGGGAAGATTTGGAGTGGTCCTATTCTTCTCTGCCGGGAACCACACGGCATAATGTATGCAATATGTTATAACAAATACATATACAGATAAACATCCAAGACCCAGGTCAATCTGAAAAAGATCGTTTTTCATCTTGACCTGACCGGGGATCGAACCCAGGACCATCCGTGTCGCAGCCTGGCGTGTTGACCGCTGCGCCACGGAGCTCGTCACAAGCTAAACAAAGCATATAAACATCTAAGGACAAAATATTGTACGCCATAGGAGTTGGGAGCAAATATCCAGAAACATATTTGCTAAAGCATATTAATATAATATTTATTTCATGTGTAAGATTCACAAAATAATAATTGATTTCTCAAATAAAAATGCTTTACAGTGCTTAAGTACTATTTCACAGAATCGTAACGTCTAATTTTAACTTTCATAAGTCATAAACTATTCAGGATAATTATATTAAAATAGCCGACTAATTTCGTGGAAAGCTCGAGGCTTTGCAGCAAAAAAGCTAATTAGTACACGCCAACGTCTTGCTAGCTTTTAAGCGCGACAACGCTTTTTTTATTATTTATACAGTATTATGAATATTTTATAAAGAACTTTATCTTCCAGTCGTGCTTTTTGATCAAAGAATGTGTGAGCTATCGAAAGATTTTAGTAATCCACTTTCCACCTTAACGCCCACTACGATGCTAAACGTGGTCTGGTAGGTTTTCTGACCTCGAGCTATGTCTACCCCACATGGGACAAAGACGTGATAGTATGTATGTATGTATGTTTGTTAGTAATTATTACTTACCTCCAACGTAAAAAGATGGTTGTTATAAGTTTGCCGTGCCTGTTTATTTATTTCCAAACGGCTGAACCGATTAAAATGAAGTTTTCGAGAGTGTTTTAGTAACTGATAATAAGATAACGATGTTTTCCCATCTTAATTTCTTAATTAATAAGAATAAGTAATGTAATAGGTTATATAATAAAGGAGTCATACCACGATGTCAAATAGCTGGCGGAGGACAGAGAAAGATGAAATGAGCTCCCCCGACTAGAGCGTCGCTCTTAAATTTTGATGATGAAGAATTCATATAATAAAGTCATGATTAGTGTGTAGGTACGTTATTAAAATACGTAACAACGGGTTACTTACGTAAATAGTCAGCTACTGGCCGACAGGTTTCAACCTCATCAATCCGCACTGCGGATCGGAACGACACCGTGCGCACGTCTCAATTCTCATTCGCCCTGAGGAAGACCTCCGGATGAGGTTGAAACATGTCGGCCAGTAGCTGACTATTTACGTGAGTAACCCGTTGTTACGTATTTTAATAATATCTTTAGTGTAGGTACGTATGTTTATGAATAATTTTGTGTTAAAAAGTGAAGGTCACAGAAGTCGAGGCCTTCAAGTCAGGTCAGCAATTAGCGCACGCCCAACTTTGAGTCGTAATCAGAGAATCCATTATTTTCAATGTGATAAGTGCCATTACAATTCAAGTCAAATTAAATCAGGCCTTATTTGAATGCAGACTTCTAAGGGAATGGAATCTTAAAAGAAAAACGTACTATTAAATAAAGGTCACAAATGTAATCATCATATTTTTTGGATTAAGATATAAATTTCTTGGTATATATTGCTAGGTATGTATAAGGTGCTGATAGCATAAATATTACTAGCTGTTACCTGCGGCTCCACCCGCGTGATAATATAATAGTATTTCACGCCTATTATATAATAGTAATAATATAATAGGCGTGAAAATGTAACAAACAAACAAAGTCACTTTCTCTTTTATAATATTAGTTAGGATTAGGATAGGATACAGTAGTGTCCAGACTCATGTGATACATGAAAGTTACATTGCAAATAAATATAATAAATAAATATATAGGGACATATCACACAAATTGAGCTAGCCCCACAGTAAGTTGTGAACTTGTGTCGCAGGATACTAACTCAACGATATTATATTTTATAATATATACTTATATAGATAAACATCCAAGACCCAGGTCAATATGAAAAAGGTTTTTTTCCATCTTGACCTGGCCGGGGATCGAACCCGGGACCCCCGTGTCGCAAGCTAGCGTGTTGACCGCTGCGCCACGGAGCTCGACCGAATACTTACTGTACTGTGGATGAATAGTGTAATAAATTATAAGCATAAATTAATTCTGCGTTCCTTTGAAGCATGAAAAACTAAAACTTATTTTAAGGATTCCGCAGACGTAGTAGACGTAGTAGACGTAGACATAGAACAGCCGTAAACCTTATACTTGGACTACACAGTTGAAACTTGATAGAGTTTTGTAAACCGCATTACGATTTTTATACAAAAAAGCGAGGCTCCCAAACATGGACTAAATGTAACATTTTTTTTCATCAAAATATTTTATATATCCATAATACGTATTTAAAAATGACGTT
The DNA here is from genome assembly GCA_963082605.1 of Rhodophaea formosa. Classification (NCBI taxonomy): domain Eukaryota; kingdom Metazoa; phylum Arthropoda; class Insecta; order Lepidoptera; family Pyralidae; genus Rhodophaea; species Rhodophaea formosa. The sequence continues at coordinate 1,393,157 of OY720221.1, forward strand.
TAGGTTCATAAAACATTTCTCCTCAAAGTCAATCGTTTGAAACATAGACTTTGTCAAACTTACTAGTTTACAAAACTTAGTGGCACATTTTACTAAATGTGCCACTAAGTTTTGTATAAAAACTCATCTATCCTATCCTAATCCTAACTAATATTATAAATGCGAAAGTGAATTAGTTTGTTTGTTACGCTTTCACGTCGTATCTACCTAACCGATCATCATGAAAATTTGCATACGCATACGTTAGGATACTAAAAAGGACATAGGCTATACAGGTGTAACATGACCCTCGACATATCCTTAAAGGGGTGATTGACACCGTCAATATGAACAACTTTTCCTATGGGGTCAACGCTGGGAACTCGAAAAAAATTTTTGCTTTCCCATACATTTCAACCGGGCGGTAAAATCTTTTTGTATGTAATTAACGATTTTTTTTTAGTTCCCAGCATTGATCACATAGCAAAAGTTGTTCATATTTAAGAGCTGGCTCACCCCTTTAAGGGTATGTCGAGGGTCATGTTACATCCTGTATATCACGCGGACAAAGCTGCGAGTAACGTACGAGCGACGAGCTCCGTGGCGCAGCGGTCAACACGCCTGCCTGCGACACGGATGGTCCCGGGTTCAATCCCCGGACAGGTCAAGATGGAAAATGATCTTTTTCAGATTGACCTGGGTCTTGGATGTTTATCTATATAAGTATCTATTATAATAGTACATTGTGTAGCAAGGGCGGGATAGAAGACATTACGTCAAACGAGCGACTACTAACAAGCACGAGGCGAAGCCGAGTGCTTTTAGTAGTCCGAGTTTGTAATGTCTAATACCGGCCGTGATACACACAATGTTTTTCATCTCACCGAGTAAATAGTAGAGTAAAAAAAAATATTTTTCATATTATAATGGATGAAATTGTACATAGTTTACCTTGAAAATTAATATTTATGCGTCTGCAGGCTGGCTGATTATATTATCTGTATTAACATTATTGACCATGTATTCATTTATCATAGGGAATGTATTTCATGCAAATTAATGAAAATTACAATTACTTATAAATATTATGCCTAAAAATAAATAGCGGCAAACAGTGAACAGAAAATGCACAGATAACGAAAATGTTTTATCCAAAAAGTGGAAGTCAAAGATCGATGAATACAAACAGCCAGCCATGCACGGCCATTAAACAATTCCAAATTTGAATTAATGACAAAAATCTCGCAGAATAGTTCAAATGTTTTTTTCATTGGGTTCACTGGCAATTCCAAATTTGAATATTCGACTAGAAAACTTTTTGGATGTAGAAGATTTGACGCTTGTGCATGGTATAGTGCCCTATTAAATTTAAAAAAATACTTTATGCGCTCTCGGGCTTTATGGAATTTGTATGAAATCTTATAGCCCGCGGTCGTAATAGCGACCATCCAGCCCACTTTGCTTGCATTTAATGACACTGTTTAAGGGTAGGTGAGATGAAAAATATAGTATCGTTGAGTTAGTATCCCATAATACAAGTCTCGAACTTACTTTGGGGCTAGCTCAATCTGTGTGATTTGTCCGTATATATTTATTTTATTTATTTATATTTAGTTACAGCTAGTAGTACGAAATAAAGAAGACCCACAATTCCTACAATGCTACTAAAACGTTTAAACTAATTCCATTATGCTCTAAAACCTTGTCAATGTTTCGCAAGTTAATCTCATTGACAATAGAATAGGCCGGTTAATCCGATTATAAGATATACACTATATTGAGAGATAATTACAATCACTTATTGATTTATGTCAATATACAAACTAATATTATGAATGTTAAATTGGTCGTTTGTCCGTCGGTAATCTCTTCACGCTTTTTTTTCTACTAAACTGATTTAGATAAATTTGATTTGGAGATAGTTTGCAGCTCGGCAAAGGATTTAAGGTACTTTTAATCCTGGAAAATGCTCAAAAGGTACAGTTATGGATATTCACGCAAACATAGTTAAGGCGAATTTATCGTTAAAAATAATTTTTAAAAATATCATTTTCGATTTGAGACAGAGAGACATGGTGAAGGGTTCCTTGTTTACAACGTAACCCTAAAAATGAAAGCTTGTAAAAATACTTATCACACAAAAACTCCAACTATAAATAATCACTACCGAATTACTGACTCGCTAGGTGGCACCACTATCAATGATCTCTGACACAAACGGCCCGTCATCTATCATCCAAATTGATTTTGAGAAATTACTTACACTTTATTCCAGATTGTTATAGAATTCCCGCCTACATGAACCAGTTAGCTTTCAATACAAAATTCCATTTAAAAAACTCACTGAAATTTGGTATCTTATAGAAAACAAATAGAGTTTAATTTTCTGTGGATTGGAGGTCTTAATCTGATTAAAATGTCATTAAATCAAATATTATTGGTAAATATGATGTTGCGTAAGATGCTAGAAAGGAATTTTTAATAAAGGTCTGGACACGAATGTAACAACATACATGCGATACCTATTTTTTACGTGAATTCGTATAAAACATGTTCACATTGAGAAAGCTAGAAGAAGAAAGCAAAACTCTTACCGGAAACTTCTAGTAAACTATTAAGGACCAGTTTCGTTACGCATAAAATTTTGATTAACATAAAATGTCCGTGTAATATTTTTAAAGGAAATAATATTTATCCCCTGCATTATTTATGTGTAACATTTTTTTGCAAAATTACTGCTGTACAGTGTCTCTCTTCGAACAAAGTCTAGATGAGTTCTTTCTATATGAAAGGAGTATTGCGATCTGTTGTATTTTCATTTGATCAGCGACCTGAAGACATCGATAATTCCTTTATACAAAACTTTGGTTCCCATTTATTTTGTTTTACTATCGCTCGAATACCCAAAGGTAAAGATGCATCTGAAATAAAAACGTTCTCAAGTCGCCGCCACACGCCAGCCAGTGGTACGAGGGTTCACGGGTTCGATTCCCGGCCTGGTCATGATGGAAAATGGTCATTTTCAAATTGGCCCGGGTAAATATTTTATAAGAATAATAAAGAATAATTAATATTAAATAAGAATCTATTATAAAAAAATACTATCGTTGAGTAAGTATCCCATGATAAAGTTCACAACTTACTGTGGACCTTAATATGTGTGATTTGTCTATATATATTTATTTATTTCATCATCATCATCAGCTCTTTTTAGTGGTCACTGCAGGATCATGACTTCTTTCTCTGTACTAGCAAAGCCATATTTAGCCAGAGCAGTTAGAAGATTTAGCCTACACTCTTGACGCTGGCCAGACGGGTTGAATAGACCCAGGAGAATTTATTTACTTATTCGGAGGTATTTCTCATAATTTTAACAACTTCGCGAGATATAAAAATCGTCGGTGATTTGCATTCGTAATTGCGCGTCAGAACGTGGTTATTAAAGCCGTGTTTGTATCCGATGAACACAATATTGGCACACAATTCCTGTATTTTTCCTGTCTCTGCAAATTTGCGTTCAATTCGTCTGAACATTCATACCAATTTATTGCCGCTGGCTTTATTTAAGCAAAATAGAAACGAGAATAAATGTAAAACAATTTTCGATTTGACATGATTTGATTATATCCGTAGATATTGCGTTAAAATTATAACGGCAAATTCTATGACAAAAATTTGCCAAGACATAATTAATAACACTACATTGTAGCAAGTGTCACTCGGCGTAATATGATGATCCCAACGATATTCCTAAACATTTAAATCTATTCAGGCATTAAATAATTAAAGTGGCATTAAGACATTCAAATCATGACATACGTACATGAATATTTAAAACACTACACTCTTTCTTTGTGTGGTTCCCGGCAGAGAAGAATAGGACCACTCCAAATCTTCCCGTGGATGTCGTAGAAGGCGACTTAGGAAACTCAAGCTAAACAAAGCTTATAAACATCAAAGAGACCTCTCCAACCCGTCTGGCCAGCGTGGAGAGTGTAGGCCAAATCCTCTGACTGCTCTGGCAGTACAGAGAGGGTCGTGCTCCTGCAGTGGAGACTAATAAAGACCTGATGATGATGATGATGACTCTTTCTTTGATAGTCGTGTAAAAAAAGAACAATATCACCATAGTATTCTTCTATTAGGTCAAAATGGTCATAACAGTGAAGTAATCCAATAGCGATTCAAATACGTACTTTCATTCTATTCCATCAAACACATATACGGCAGAATTACAAAGTATTCATAATAACCAGTTTCTTAACCGTACTAATATCAATCCGGAGTCATTATTAACGTTGATTTCATTGCTTTATCATTTGTATGAAGCAACATTCCGGCCATTCTTTCTTAAAAACCACTAGGTCACGTTTATAGGCTTCTGTTGTAGCCATTTATCAACATCAGAAGAAAGGTTGAGGAATTTTTCCCATATAAATAAATAGCCAAATAATTGTGTCAGGTTGATATACGTAGGACGTAACTGTTTACGTTTCCCCTTCATCGAAACATTTTTCCAATTTTTCCAGGTTGCATCCTTAGCTGTGAAGCATCGGACCCCAGGGTTTGCTATTATGATAGCATCTACGACATGATTTGTTGAAAGTTTTAACGACTGGCTGCCTACCATAACCTACAGAAACATAGACAAATCCTTAAAATGTTTCAGTGCCCCTCGTGCTGCAGGCTGCAGGCGTGTTAATGTGTTAACCATTGCGCCACACACATACGCAATAACGCACATAATACGGTACTACCAATTTTCCTACAACTTCGTTCGCGTAAATTATAACATATGTCACCCGTAGATAACTCTGCTTTCTACGGGTAAAAGTTAAAAATCGGTTTAGTATACAAGATCAAAATGGGCTCCAAAATTATAGTTGTATAATGAGGAGCCCATTTACTACAAACAAACAATTAAATCTTTCCTCTTCATAATATTATCAGAGCATTAAAAAAATAACCTTCTGAGGTAGTCGAGTAAAACTACGTCACAAGTTACGTTCTATGCGCCAAAGGCGAGATTTTGACAAATGGCGTTGAGACAGCCAAAAACTAATGATCTTGGTCAGACCAGCGTGGGCGAGGGGTCACCTTCGACGATGGGTGGATAAAAAGCAAGTAATTATTTTATGTTTCCTACTTCTTACGATTCTTACGAAAGAGTATTTTTATGGGAGTTGTATTTTTAAGTCTCCACTGCAGAAGCATAACCCTCTCTGTACTACCAGAGCCATATATTAGCCAGAGCAGTCAAAGGATTTGGCGTAGAATCTCCTCGCTGGCCTGGGTTGAAGGGGGTCTCTTTGATGCTTACTACTTCTTTACTTCCCACCAAATACTCTTACATATCAGTAGTTACAAAACTTATTAGTTTCACTCATTGTCAACTAAAATCTGGTGATCTTAGTCAGATCTAGCGGATAAAAATACAGGCAAGTGACAACATTCATCATCATCATCATCAGGTCTCTAGTCTCCACTGCAGGAGCACGACACTCTCTGTACTACCAGAGCCGTATATTAGCTTGAGTAGCCAGAGGATTTGGCCTACACTCTCCACGCTGGCCAGATGGGTTGGAGAGGTCTCTTTGATGTTTATAAGCTTTGATTAGCTTGTGTTTCCTTAGTCGCCTTTTACGACGTCCACGGGATGACTTGGAGTGGTCCTATTCTACTCTGCCGGGAACCACACGGCACGACAACATTATTAAACTAATATTTTAATTCGTTAAAAATTAAGCGAAGGCCAACCGCCAAGGAAAAGATTTCACCTAAATCTCTTATAAATCAGAGCTTAAATCTCGTAAAGCGATTCAAAATGTTGTAAAATGGTTCCAAGCTCCGCGACAGGTGTCGCTACTGTACAAACTTGCGACGGCTGGCCGTTACGACGCGACTCTAGACTAGAGAAAAGGGGAGATGAGCCTCTGGGCTCTCTTTCCGTACGAAGCATAGAAGCGGTAAACCTACTACTCAATCGTCAATTTTCTGTAGAGTAATGGGCCGGCTCGTCCGGGGAAGTATCCCCGGACGAGCCGGCCCATTCATGCTACCAACAAAAGTGAATTTTGCTAGTAGCGTGGCACTACCACAACTGAATCTTGCAACTTCCTACTTTCTGTGGGATTTAAAAGGGTACTTTCAGTTTTATTTATTGCATCAGTTTATTAGTTTCACCCAAAATACTTATCTTGTTCAAGTCTAACTGCAAAAATACAGCAAACTGACAACATTTTTGTACGAATAATTATAATTCATAACGAAATTAAGCAAAGACGAACCAACAAGGAAAAGATTTCACCTAAATCTCTTATAAATCAGAGCTTAAATCTCGTAAAGCGATTCAAAATGTTGTAAAATAGTTCCAAACTCCGCGGCAGGTGTCGCTACTGACCGAACTTGTGACGGCTGGCCGTTATGACGCGACTCTAGACTAGAGAAAAGGAGAGATGAGCCTCTGGGCTCTCTTTCCGTACGAAACATAGAAGCGGTACACCTACTACTCAAATGTCAATTTTCTGTAGAGTAAGGTACTTCCCCGGACGAGCCGGCCCATTCATGCTACCAACAAAAGTGAATTTTGCTAGTAGCGTGGCACTACCACAACTGAATCTTGCAACTTCCTACTTTCTGTGGGATTTAAAAGGGTACTTTCAGTTTTATTTATTGCATCAGTTTATTAGTTTCACCCAAAATACTTATCTTGTTCAAGTCTAACTGCAAAAATACAGCAAACTGACAACATTTTTGTACGAATAATTATAATTCATAACGAAATTAAGCAAAGACGAACCAACAAGGAAAAGATTTCACCTAAATCTCTTATAAATCAGAGCTTAAATCTCGTAAAGCGATTCAAAATGTTGTAAAATGGTTCCAAACTCCGCGGCAGGTGTCGCTACTGTCCGAACTTGCGACGGCTGGCCGTTACGACGCGACTCTGGGAATAAAAGTTAAGTAATGAGTTTAGAACAAAGGTTGACGCTGTCTTATCACGAGGGTTCTTTATTCATTAGTTATTATATTATAAGAATATATAATAACTAGGTGTGGTTATTCGAATTCAAAATGGCTGCGTGGTTAGAAGTAAATATGATTGGGATGTTATTGGTTGTAGGCAAACTTCTATTTTTGAAATGATTGATGCGCTTTTATCTATCAACGCGAAAAAATAATAGATTGTCTTGTATTTTCACGCAACGGCATTAGAATGAATTTTGCTACGCTCGTGCTTCGTGCTTGCTCACTCAACTATGGCTGACCAATGGTGTAAACTCATACTATCACGTTTGTATCCCTTGCGAGCTAGACAAAGTCCAAGGTCGTAAAACTCAAAGGCCAAGTTTATCGTGTTAAGTGGGTTATAAACTAAAGAAAAAAATACATTCTAATGTCAATTATTTTTTGCATTGTATAAGACCAATGCAATAAGGTAAAGTTGTTGAATCACCACTTAACTGTCCAAAGCGAAGCGAATATTTCGCCACTACATTTAATTATTTAAATAAATACAGTATACATATTTAAGAAAAAAACTTTGCATGTCTCAGTTGAAATGTTTTCTTCGCCATCGCTGTGCGTTGAAAGAAGATAATAACAAATAATCACAATGCTTGACCATGTGGCTTCTGAATGCATTCTGTTTACATTGTCGGTTTATACAATACGCCTTGCTTCTGCCTCCAGCGTGGGAATCGAATAATAAATTACACAGTAGTCTGCATTTTACCCGATTGACTCAACAAGAAGAAGGGTAATGTTTTTCGCACTTAAAAATATTTATTTTCCAATGTTGTCTCATGTAGCCTAAACTTTTTTTAAATCTTTTTTTTTTTAATTACGGTCAGGGGTGTCTTTCTCAACTACCTACCTGTTCGGTGGTTGCGAGTATGGCATCGGGTACGCACATCCGGCCTCTATATTTTTATCCGTAAACCATCCAAGCACATATACCTTTCTTCCGTTTCCCAATCTTACAAACTCCTACCCTTCTCTCGTTTTAAACCGGTTTCGATGGGCAGCAGCATCGGAACCGATATAAACCAAACATTTTGCGCTCACCAACCCATTTGCAAAGCGTGGTGAGTATGGCATAAACCCCAATGATGGAAATCTTTGGTCCAGGCTTATGTCCAGCAGTGGACTGACGGCTTTCATGATGATGATGTATTATAGTGTTTTTCATACTTACCTACTCGTATCGTTCGTTCTGTTATGTCGAGATCGTTTTGTATGCTACTAACGATTCTTACCTGCAACAAAAGAATAATACTTACATTAAAAAAATATTAACATAATATATATATATATATATATATATATATATATATAATGTGTGTATGAGTGCAATAAGAAATGTATGTATTAGTATAGATGGAAATCAATAAAGAATTTAGTTATTTATTTAGATTTTCCAAGGCAATTTATCTCTCGACTTTTATTGTCCCAATACTATCCATCTACATTCAAATAAATTTCTAGTCTTTCACAAAAAGTGGAAGCAAAATGAAGTCTGAAGCACAGCTCCATTCCATGGCAGCTCAATACAAAAGAAACACTCGTTTTCAAGCTTTTTTTTACCTTTTTAGCTTTTGTTGCGGGCTTTTGAACTACTAGATAAATAAACGAGAAATCAGATCATTAGTGAGAAAATTCGCATCGAAGTTTATTAGGCGGACTGGAAATAGGAATAGATTTTTTTCTTATCTACAGAGTTTTGTGTTTGATATAATAATATTATTATATTAAACCAATGATCCACTCAAAGTTTATGTTTTTCGCGCGGATATATGTATGTAAGGCCGTGTGGTTCTCGGCAGAGTAGAATAGGACCACTCCAAGTCTTCCCGTGGATGTCGTAAAAGGCGACTTAGGAAACACAAGCTAAACAAAGCTTACAAACATCAAAAAGACCTCTCCAACCCGTCTGGCCAGCGTGGAGAGTGTAGGCCAAATCCTCTGACTACTCCGGCTATTATATTGCTGTGGTAGTGCAGAGAGGGTCGTGCTCCTGCAGTCGAGACTAAAAAAGACCTGATGGATGGATGGATGGATATGTATGTACGAGTATCTTTGTATGTAAGAGTAAGTACAGTGTTTTGTGTTTAAATTAATGTTATTACATCAAACAAATGACCTACCCAGAAGTAGGGTAATATTATTCGTGCATATATGTGTATGTATCTTATCTATGTATATGTATGTCAGTATGTTTGTTCCATTGCTGCCTCCTGCAGCTTAAACGCGGCTTTACCGATTCTGAAGTCTGCCATTCATTATTTTTTGCTCGATATCATCATCATCATCAGGTCTTTCTAGTCTCCACTGCAGGAGCACGACCCTCTCTGTACTACCAGAGCCATATATTAGCTTGAGTAGTCAGAAGATTTGGCCTACACCCTCCACGCCGGCCAGACGGGTTGGAGAGGTCTCTTGGATGTTTATAAGCTTTGTTTCGCTTGTTTATCCTTAGTCGCTTTTTACGACATCCACGGAATGACTTGGAGTGGTCCTATTCTACTCTGCCGGGAACCACACGGCTCAATAGTCTTATGGGAATTCTACCATATCACCCTTTTCATACAATTTAATAGGCGTTTTATAATTATTTACACAATACATTTAACTAAAACGAATTATAAACTAAAAAGAAATAAAACTATTAAATAAATACGGAACCGTCCGTTCCGAGTCCGACTCTCATTTGGCCGGTTTTTATTTATCATCAAACCAAAACCAGATACAGAATAATTCATTGACCCTATCTAGTTTGATCCTTCGCTACTGAAAATGCATTATTTAGCTAAGCACTAAAACAAACAATTTGCAACCAGCTTCCTATAAATGGATCGCAGCCGCAGCGTCAATACTCAGTCGCTATTTAAATTTATTGCTCACAGACAAAAGTTGGACATCGAGAGCTTAGCGGAGCTTTTGCCCACAATGTTATTCCTACGATACTCGGTGAGATATTAATAAAGTATACTTCTCTCTCACACTTTTAAGGATGAAGGTATTGTCTGGATAGTTATGACAAATTTTACCAAGACTTTATAATAATAAATAACTTATACAAATCTATTGAAATTTGTTAAGTATTACTTTAAATATAGAATCTACAAAGTTTCAACTGTGTAATCTTAGAAATTTTGGAATAAATGGTTGTGACATGCGGAGGGACTAGCCGTGTGGTTTCCCGTAGTGTAGAATAGGACCACTCTTAACTCCACCCGTGGATGTTGTAGAAGGCGACTAAGGAAACATCATCATCATCATCAGGTCTTTTTCAGTTTCCACTGCAGGAGCACGACCCTCCCTGACTATCAGAGCCGTATATAAGCCAGGGCAGTCAGAGGATTTGGCCTACACTCTCCACGCTGGCCAGACGGGTTGGAGAGGTGTCTTTGATATTTTAAAGCTTTGTTAAGCTTATGTTCCCTAAGTCGCCTTTTACGACATCCGCGGGAAGACTTGGAGTGGTCCTATTCTATTCTGCCGGGGACCACACGGCATCTTAGGAAACACAAGCTACACAAAGCTTATAAATATCAAAGTGACCTCCCTAACCCGTCTGGCCAGCGCGGAGAGTGTAGGCCAGATCCTTTGACAGCTCTGGCTAATATATGGCTCTGGTGGACCAGAGAGGCTCATGCTCCTGCAGTGAAGATTAAAAAAAAACTGATGCTGATGATGATGATAACATTCGGACAGACAGACATGACGAATCTATCAAAGGTCCAGGTTGGATTTCCGGTCAGGCAGCAAGACAGTATTGTAAACGTTTTCTTAATCATTTTAATAGTTTAATTATTTGAATTATAATTAAAAAAAAATAGAATTTATTATTAGAATTCCATTTTCTAACAACTATAGCTCTAAGCCTTTTGGCCCGGCTTCTAACTATTCACGTTTACAGCTTACTAAAGCACTTTTGCTCTACAAATAGGTACTTACTTGTTACTTAAACCTACTCAGACTCAGTAACAAGTTTAATAATATATTTAGTAGAATAGTCAATTTTAGTACAAGAATAGGTCCCAGAATTTATTAAGTATCTGAAACTAATAATAAGAGGTAGATTTCGGTTGTTCTAGCAGGGATAGAGCTGAGGCTAAAAAATAATTTGATTTATTAGATAATTAATTAGAAGGAATGCTATTCAAGTTAATCCGACTCACACTTAGCCAGAACTATTATTCCCTTATTTTTGCTATATCACCTTGTTTCTTGTCAAATTTCATAATTTTAGGACATTTATTCTTTGCATAAACAACTAATAAATTATTCTTTGTATAAACGACCATTCGACGAGCTCCGTGGCGCAGCGGCTAACACGCCGGCCTGTGATACGAAAGGTCCCGGGTTCGATCCCCAATCAGGTCAAGATTAAAAATGATCTGTTTCAGATTGACCTGGGTCTTGGATGTTTATATATATATGTATTTGTTATAAAATATAGTATTGTTGAGTTAGTATCCCATAACACAAGTCTTACTTAAGAACTTACTTTGGGGCTAGCTCAATCTGTGTGATTTGTCCGTATATATTTATTTATTATAAACAAAGAATAAATTATCTACTTGTCTTCGATCGATTATAAAAAACTGAGTTGTTTAATTTATCAAAATCTGCTCCAAAAATATCTTCACACAATAAAAACGACAAAACCCATTATCAATTAACATATTTTGTACAAAAAGCGGGCACGCGGCAAGACGTCCCACTTGTAACAAAAAAGCAAAAGCAGAATAACAAAAAAGCGTAACAAAAAACAGCATCAATGGCAACAGCTGTTCGTATCCTGTTAGGATCTGTTTATTGTTGACAGCATCTGTGGTTTCTTTAGTCTATTTATACTACAAAGTGTTCTTGAGAAGTGAGGGTTATTCCGAGGCGTTCTGGAGAAGTAATGTTTATCTTGATACTTGGGTTAAGTAAAAACTGTTTTGAAATTATCACATACCATTAGGGAAAAAAATGTCGGTATGTTAGGTAGGTGTTCGGGTATACTTGGACACGGTTAGGTGTATTGTTGCGTGGCCGGCAAAATCAGGGAGTGTTTGGATGTTTTAGGGCTTTTAAAATTTTGGTCTAAGTATCTATAAATATTTTATGGTAAACGACGATTAATTTATCTAGGAGTACGAACAGTGGCCGTTGCCATCCTTTTTTTGTTTGAATTATATTTAAAACAGAGATTTTTCTGTTCTATCTAAGCATAACAAGGTATCATCATCATCAGGTCCTTCCAGTCTCCACTGCAGGAGCACGACCCTCTCAGTACTACCAGAGCTATATACTAGCCTGAGTAGTCAGAGGATTTGGCCTACACTCTCCACGCTGGCCAACCGGGTAGGAGAGGTCTCTTTGATGTTAATAAGCTTTTTTTTAGCCTGTGTAAATAACAAGGTATATCTGACACAAAACAGCCTGTTGTTAATGGCTGGGCAGATTTTGATCAAATATAGCTAAGACCTATTTGGATTGAATTAGTCTATTATTATTTTAATTGAACAATAAAACAATTCTGATTTTTGATGGAATAAATTAATAATTAAATATATTATTTAGTACTTTTTAGAAAGTCTAAGAAATCTGCAAAAATTAAATTTAGTTGTTTAGGAGCTACGGTACCGTAGATAAGTCCTGTATGTGTCCGGCCTTTTAACAAATGTCCGCAATGTAATGTTTTTAGTTTTAGGACTTGGCAACCCTATGCCTGACTCGCCTTAAATATGCCTTTTTCATGAAACTTGAATTGGTTACCATTTTCGACTTAAACACGTGAATTAAACCATTTATCCCAACAATATATCATAATACTTAAAAGGGGGAGGCCTTTGCCCAGCAGTGGGACACAACATCTACAGGCTAGGAAAAAAAAATATCATAATACAAATGCGAAAGTGAGTTTTTTTGTTTGTTGTACTTTCACACCCTATTTACTGGACCAATCATCATGAAATGAGATTTTGTATACAAGTTGTCTGGAGTACGGAGAAGTATGTAGGGTACCTTTCATCCAGGAGAAAAGTACTATTCCTGAGAGATTGACACGAATGCTAGTTTAAAATAAATAACTAAATAAATAAATATACCTATATGGACAAATCACACAGATTGAGCTAGCCCCAAAGTAAGTTCGAGACTTGTGTTATGGGATACTAACTTAACGATAATATATTCATAATAGATACCTACTTATAAAGATAAAAATCCAAGACCCAGGTCAATTTGAAAAAGATCATTTTCCATCTTGACCTGACCGGGGATCGAACCCGGGACCATCCGTGTCGCAGGCATCCGTGTGTTGACTGCTGCGCCACGAGCACTCTCTAACCCGTCTGGCCAGCGTGGAGAGTGTAGGCCAAATCCTCTCACTACTCAGGCTAGTATATGGCTCTGGTAGTACAGAGAGGGTCGAGCTCTTGCAGTGGAGACTAGAAAGACCTGATGATGATGATGATGAATAATAATTTGTTATCACAATCTGCCATTTACATGAATAAACGAAAAACAGTAAGTCAAATTCACTTCGGAAATAAACAATAAGACAATTTCTTATACTGAAGAAAATTCCTGAAAATATATTGTATGTCTAAAATTTTCTACATCCATGAAGGTTTTAGTTTTCCTCCGCAGCTGTTTTATGGTTCATTTAACATTCGCTGTACCGTTCAGATTCTTGGCTCCAGCGATGTTTTATTAGTAAATACCTTTTGTGAAAGTCTAGAATTTCTAAGGTTTGGTTCTGTATATTACATAGCCAAATGAATACCGATATTTTTAAAAAAGAAGGAAAAATTTTTTGATTCCTTCTACTACTACCTATTTGTTATTCAATTAAGCCTCTCTTTTGAAACGTTATTATTAAGGTAGGAGAGTAAGTAAGTTAGTTAATGACTTGCTTATTGCGTAAGTCAGCTTCAATTTTTACCATCATTGAAATTTACTAAACTCCCAATTAAAATTAATAAAATACATTCACACTTCATACATTGAGCATTCAGTAGATCAATTATTCAGCTAATCGACCATTTAAAACATCTAATGCTGACGTGATCAAAAGTTCATTATATGAAAAATGCATAAAATTGAGGTAAATATAACCTTAAATAAATCAATAAACTTACATAAATAAATACAATAGTTTTTTCATGTAGAATCTTGAACATATTTTTGAGGGTTTCTTACAAATAGTTTTTTCGGAAAAGAGTCGCAAAAAAGCTTATACGACACGTAATGAATTTGCGATCAAATAAACCTTCGATCTCTTGAGTAGATGTCTTAAACGTTCAAACTACTCAGCACAAAATGTTTTGAACTTTCGATTAGTTGAATATAGGCGTTGTACTAAGTGTTTGATGAAGCGTTCGATTACTCGAACGTTTGCTTTGATATTTGGTTTTCGATCATTTGATCATCGATTATATGATATTCAATTGAATAAAAGGAGCCCCAAATATAATGATTCAGCAGCAACAGACTTTAGTTGAAGAAGATTATATCAAAAGGAGATATCGAGTGAAATCATTAATTATTATCAACGCTTCATTCCTCATCACAACAAATAGAAATAAATCGTAGCTCCAAGCATTAAGAGGCTTATCACAAAATAGTGCTCTGAAAGATTAGGCTTTTACGCACGGCGACCACACGGTTGGGGTCACGAGTTCACGACGCTAATGCTGTTGCTACAACTGCACGATTTTGATACTTTTCATATTCTTTAATTTTTTGATATTGGATTTTTTTATTTTGTAATATTGTTAATCATGACAAGAAATTCCCACATACGTTCATTTTTGTTGGCTAAAGATACTTATATCAGCGAAACTAGCGATACCCGTTATTAAATTCTTGTACTCTGAAATAAGAACACATTGAAAAAATCTACGTAAGTATTTAGTAGCAAAGTACATTTAGTATTTTTAGTATAAATTTTCATCAAAATGATCATTTGAGATTGAGAGATCTACTCATTACCGCTAAAAGTGGCCGCTTTTGGCGGTAATTAGTAGTTCTAGTATTTACATTTACTATCTTATATTTACTGAATGAAAAATAATAAAAAGTTATACCAAAAATACTACAAGTCATTTACTGAAGAAGTACTTACGTAGATTTTTACAATTTGCTCCTATTTAGCAGTCATATCATCATTTCGTGTAGGTGACACGGTCAGTCGACCATGCACACCCTGGTGTCAGAGTTCTTCGGAACCGCCTCTCGGCCTCTGACGTGGTTTCTTTAACGACTACCAGATGGCAGCCGGGATCACCGGCTTAACGTGCCTTCCGAAGTACGGAATCATCTTTCTTATCAGACAATCAGGTGATTCATGCCTGCAATGTCCTAACCAAACTGGAAACAACTTAACAAATTGTGCTTCCCGTAGGAATCGAACCACGACCCCCGGGTCAACAAGGCGAACGCCTTAACCACTGGACCACGGAGGCAGCAGTAAAAGAAATAAAATGAGGGATAGCGCTAGTTCACTGGTCTAAGCGCCTTAAGCTCTTTAAGTTTTTGCCAACATTTTATTTACAATCTGCGTGTAATTTTGGAATATTTTTTTAGGGTTTAGTACCTAAAAACGAAACGTAACATTGGTGTCACCCTGTCATAACCATTTGCTACGAAACTACTGAACTGATTAAGTTGAAATTCGATACTTATTTATGTCTGTAACCCGAAGATGAGAGATCAAAAGAGTATTACGTGTATAATATTTTTCTCAAACATGCTTGGAAATGTTCACATTATTTTGACAACCTTGTTTGGGATAAATCAATATTGCTGTACTGGCCAATACACGGCAGCAAAGTATGTATGAAAATTCCAAGAAAATCCATATTTGTCGTGACTTAAAGTAACTATGAAAATTCATATCTGTCATGTTATTTAAAAATGGAACGACGCGTTTGCTGCGAAATAATTCAAGTATGGAGGTTACAAATTCGAATTTAAAATTTTACCAGGCTAGTAAGAAAAAAGAAATTAAAAAACTTAAGATTTTGGCGCGATATTTTCTACATATTGTTGTTTATGAACATTTTATGAATATTAATTGACATATTTACATCAATATTTCATGATGGTCTAGGATAAAAGAAAAATCATAGAATATACCAGGTGCTTCTCTTCCCGTACAGTCTGTAAAAGCAGGCCGAAGGAGAGGGCGAAAACCTATGCAGAAGAATATGTCAATAGGTGATGCGACTAGCAACCCATCACTATTTTAATTGCATTTTCTACATTAAAATCCACTAATACCCTAAACATGGCTTTTGAGGTCCGTCTCACCTGTAAGGGTAAACACGTGATAATATATGTATATTTGTTTGTCTATATACAATTTTTTTTAATTTCCGTGCAATATTTGATAAAAGTACTACACAAGCCTTGGCCGCAATCAGGCATTGATGGACTCACGTATGTGTGCCTCGGCTCCGCCTCGGCCCACATTCACACGTTCGTCCATCAATACCTCTTTTACCGGGCGTTGCAGTAATGTACTTTATTGGTAAATTAGATATTTACAAAAAAATATATCGTAATCGTATACATATGTCTGTTGACGATTTATATAACAAATAAGTTGGAAAGTATTTGACCAAATTAATTCAATAAAACAAATAAGACATTTTTACAAACATGATATTTATTATTTGACTAGCAGGAATTGGTTTTTTGGCTGACCTAAATAATTAAATATAAATATATACGGACAAATCACACAGATTGAGCTAGATTTTATAACACATACATAATTACATATGTATATAGACAAACATCCAAGTCCTAGGTCAATCTGAAAAAGATAATTTTTCATCATGACCTGACCAGAGTGACCGCGGAGCGAACCCGGGACCATCCGTGTCACAAGCCGTGTGGTGTTGACCGCTGCGCCACGGAGCTCGTCGTCATAATCATTAATTACAATTTTACTTAATAAAAATAAATTGGAATACTATGTGCCTCTGTGGCATGTATCTGGCTTAGTTAGTCGCACTATACGCTTTGCACTCAATCGTTTGACGAAGAAAAATTCGGCATAGGTCCGCCGTCGACAAGCTCTCGCGCAGTACTGAGTTTGAGCGGTCGACGCATCGAAATATATAGTAATTTGGAGGTTGCAATTACGTTTTTTATAGTCATATCTTTAATTATTATTATTTTAAAGTACAAAATTTAAATTCCTTATGAACTTACGTTTATTCTAGTACATATTTCATGTAATAATATTACTGTAGTAAGGAGAAATTTGCAGTTGATGTTTTAGAAATTTCGTGGTTTTACGGTTTTGAATGGATATTTTTTACTAAATATTCCATACATATTTTAAAATTCCGATTCCGCTATGAACTTTACCACTATTAAAGAGATATTATTATAATTTTTTCGTTTAAATTCCGTCTGTACAGTTGTTCAGTTTTGAGCACGAACAAGGGCCTCGCCCTCTTTTTGTGTAAAACATGCTTCGGAATTTTGGCTTTATTTTAATTGATTAGATAAAAATGCAAAAAGTGAAGCCGCTATGAACTTTACTAATAACTATTCTCCATTGTTAAATAGATTTAAGTTGTCAAAGTCTTTCAGTTTCTTAGAATTTGAATGCCAAAATCGCGGTCAAAATGTGATAGGCCTCTTAAGCATAAAACAGAGATAGATAATCCCTTAAGCCAGTAAGCTTAGAAAGATAAACGGACACTTTTATATATAGTTAGCACGGAACGGGGATATGCGAGATACACACTAATCTGGCCGTGTATTTGTTTGATATTTTTGTACATTTCTACTAAATTTGGGGTAGTAAAATTAGGGTATGTCACATGGTAAGCATCTGTGTTGAGAGGATATCTTTTGGATTAAGCGCTTAGTAAGTGCGGAAACCAATTTATGGTTCTATTTAAGTTTTATTTATATCAATGCGTGTATTTTAATAACCTTTTTTTAGGCAGATCGTAAAATCAAATCGACGAAAAAATAAAAAGTGACCAAGTGCGAGTTGAAATCGCACACGAAGGTTTCCATGCCATCATCTATTGAACATTAGACCAACGAGCAAAAAACGGCAAAAAGAAAAAATCCCTCTCTAAATTTTTATTTTATTCTGTACTAACTTTCGCTAGCGGCTCGGAAACAGTACTTTACTCTGGAATAAAAAAGAGCCTTTAAAACTCCAGACATGGTGTATGCAAAATTTCATGATGATCGGTTTAGTAGATAGGGTGTGAAAGCGCAACTAACAAAAAACTCACTTTCGCATTTATAATATTGGTTGTGATTGGGATTTAGCATTTGTTGTAAATGTCAACTGTCTAGTTATCACTGTTCCTGAGATACGGCCTTTTGAAAGACATACGGATAGACGGATGGATGGGCGGAAAGTGCAATGTTAGTCTGAGATTAAGTCTCAGTTACAGGGTCCCGTTTTTGCGAGACGGGTACGAAACCCTAAAAATTACCTTCAATAAAAAATTCAGCAATATTTTTTTTATTTTTTATTAGTGGAATCAGATAAAAAGGACCACAGAAATCTCCAAACAGCGTGTTTCAGAAAGTTGATAATTATGAGATATGCGTTTTATTTCGTTTTTCAGAAGTCATTATCTTGTTTGAACACTTTTCCTTGTTTGTGATACATCTGTTAAGATGAGTAATAGCTGTTTTGAACAACGATTTACATTTCTCATTTCTTTTATTTAGAATCGAAATTAAGATTGTGCCAAGCAGTATTAATAAAAATTTAAACCAGCTCAAATTTTTCCTGATGACTGATCTACGAATCTTACTCCTAATCCTAACTCTATCCAAATCCTAACTCATATTATGAATGCGAAAGGTAGTTTGTTTATTTGTTTGTTGGTTTGTTACCATTATAAAATTTTGCATAAACATAGGTTAGGATACTGAGAAGGACATAGGCTATATATTACGCAGGCGAATCCGCAGGTAACAACTAGTCCCAACTAATATTATAAACGCGAAAGTGAGTTTGTTTGTTTGTTTATTTGTTTGTTACGCTTTCACGCCGTATCTACTGAACAGATCATCATGAAATATTGCATACACATAGGTTAGGGTACCGAGAAGGACATAGGCTATATATTACGTGGGCGAAGCCGCGGGTAACAGCTAGTTGGAAATAAAGGCACAAAAATTGGCGAAGTGCGAGTCTGACTCACACTCGAAGGATTTCGTACCATTATCTTACAAGATTAGATAATAAAATCTTTATTTAATGCAATATCGGGAATTAACGCGATACATACCGTTTTCCTCCAGACTGTGGTCACTGGATGAGTCATCCAGTGACCACGGTGCATTTAATAATCATGCAACGCGAAAGTTTAAAAGTGGTTAATTTAATCTTTATTTTATTTTGTTTTTCTTTTTTGTATTTGTTGTTATAGCGGTATTACCGCCGGAAACAGAAGTATCTGTGAAAATTTCGACTATCTAGCTATGGGACTGGAGACTGACGGACAGACATCGAATTTGTAGTAATAGAGTCCCGTTTGTCCTGTTACAACTATTACTACGTACTCAAAGGGTACGGAACCCTATAAAACCGCATCGAAATTTGTTCATCCGGGTCATTTCACGGAGGCTTAAATTTTTGCTAGTTTCGGTGGCATTTTTTGTTGATAGGTTTGCGGATGAAAAAGTTAACTTGTATTATTCCAGAACACACTAGTATTCTAGATATTTAGAGGGAATGAAATTATTGTATTAGTTTTGAAAATATGATAGCCACCGAAATTGCCAACCCACCGAAATTGATAATTTGACACCGAAATTGCATATCTTAGCGAAACAACCCCACCAACCACAAAATTAGAAAGATTCATATAAAAAAAATCACAACCGTCTTCATATGAGTTAGAGCTTTTATTACACGAAAAAAAATAATAAGGTCATAGATAAATATTTTACATAGTGATTTCGCGCAAAGAACCTCTAAATACGCTGGCGGTGAAATTACTCATCCGTTTTAGAGCTACAGTCCAAAAACAGACACACAGAGCGGTCAAACTTATAAAACCCCTCTTTTTGCGTCACGGGTATTAAAATCCGTCAAAAATAGCATCCATTATGGCAAGAGTAAGTCACACACAAGAAAGACAAGTCTTTTAAGACATTTCAACAACAAATCACAAAGAAGCAATTAAACCTTAACATATTTTATCAACATGCGCAGATAAGAATTCTCTAATGGATCCAGCGTTAGCGTCTGTGACTTTTTTAATAGAAACAATATTTGATTTTACTTTAGCCGTGCGGTTCCCGGCAGAGTAGAATAGTAGTCTTCATTTTAATTCAATTCAATCGTTTATTTAATATAGATTTCATTGTGACGTGGATGTCGTAGAAGGGAATTGTTGCACCTAAATCACCCGTCAAAATGAGCCGGGTGATTTAAGTCCACAAAATAGCGTACTTAATAAGGTGACTTAGGGGACACAAGCTAAACAAAGCTTATAAACATCAAAGAGACCTCTCCAATCCATCTGACCTGCGTGGAGAGTATAGGCCAAATCTTCTGTCTGCTCCGGCTAATATATGGCTCTGGTAGTACAGAGAGGATCATGCTCCTGCAGTGGAGACTAAAATAACCTGATGATGATGACTTAAACGCATCAAGAAGTTCAAGCGCTTCTTTTAAAACGTTTCAACAACAAATAACAATGAACCGATTCAAACCTAAATATATTTTAACTGTAATTTATCACCATTCTCTGATAGCAATTCTCTAATGGATCCAACGATAGCGTCTGTGACTTTTTTAATAAAAACAATATTAGATTGTCACTTTTTGTTAGAATCAATTCAATACAAATTGATTCTCTTTGTGGAGGCATCTTTGATACAATTACACGGTTTGTTAGACCCAAAATACTTTGTTTTCTTTTGTTGGAGATAAAAGAGAAATATTTTACTCAGAGATTTGGTTTGCTAAGAAATATATCGGTTAATACGTTTCGAGTATTTCTTTTTTATTTTATGTTCTATTGGAAATAAATTGATAATCTAGATTCATCATCATCAGGTCTTTTTTCAGGAGCAGGACCCTCTCTGTATTACCAGAGCCATGTCTTAGTCAGAGTAGTTAGAGGATTTGGCCTATAAACTCAACACTTGCCAGACGGGTTGGAGAGGTTCGATATAAATAAACAATTCAATTCTGTTTTTAAATTTGACGTGTAATTCGTAAAAGCTCTGTAATTGGATAGTAAAAGCTCTGTATTTAAAGTTGTGGTAGAGCCACGCTACCGGCGAAAATTACTTTTGCTGGTAGCATGAATGGGCCGGCTCGTCCGGGGAAGTACCACACTCTCACAGAAAATCGACGTTTGAGTAGTAGCTTTACAGCTTCTATGCTTCGTTCGGTGAGTGAGAGCGCCGGAGGCCCATCCCGCCTCCCCTCTGGGGAGGGAAAAATAGACCGGCAACGCTTTTGTCATACCCCTGGTGTTACATTAGTCCATGGGCAGCGGTGATCACTTACCATCAGGTGACCCGCTTGCTCGTTTGCCGTCCTTTGACATAAAAAAACATATCAAAAACACATTGACCAAAGTCACTGATTGGGGTCAATAAGATCTGGACAACTTTAATCCCTCTAAGATACAAGTTAGTGCGGTCACCACCAAAAGGAACCCATTTGCTGTTGTTCTACAATTTTTAGGCACGGCCTTTACCATCTCAGACAAGATTAGAATCCATGGTGTCGATATTTCTGCCAGCGTCCAATATTGCAGTCACTTGGAGGCATCAAAAAAGCTGGGTGTGCTCAACAGAGTGAATGCAAGCTGAATCCTTAAAAGGTCCGAAACGATCAATGTTTCACCAGGTATATTTGCATAAGAGAACTACTGAGTAAATCAGTAATTCGCTTAATGACGGATTCTCATAATATTAAAACATATTTCCAAAATACTTCAGGTTTATTTACAAAGGCTTATATGATTTACATTGTTGAATTTCTTTCTATTTATAAAGTTTTATAGGTATATATATTAGGAATAAAATTATTGGCGTCGCTAGTGTGCCTAGTGAGGGGCCTTAAGGTGGAAAGCGGAATCCATTAGTACGCTTGACAAAATTAGTTGAATTAAGAAGGTTCAACAAAAATATAGATCACATAAAAGAAAACTAAAAGAGTTAATACCGTATTTCTTTACACTTCGATTAATGAAATCCCTTCAAAAAGCTTTGCTTTTTCAAACTTATTTGTCCGTCAATATTGTTAGTGTAAACACGTCTGCAAGTTTTTCGATCCAGCGAGTCGCCGCTTTAAATTAAATTCGTTAGATGACAAAGGAAAGTGTTTGCTCGGCGTGAAACTGTGACTTATTTTATTTATTTTTCGGTTGTTGAATAACTAAGGGGGATGTTTTTATGATGGCTGCCTCGTAATATTGTAATAGAAAGTTTTTGTTCCAGAATTCCGGCTTCATTCAAATTTCGTACATACATATTGTCACGTTTTTTTACTTGCGAGGTAGACAGAGCTCAGGTCTTTGAGACCTTAAGCCATGTTTAGCATGGTGGTGGGTGTGGAAATGAAAAACGGAATCAAAATAGTGTTGGGTTGCTAGCGGCAGCGCGTGCTACAATGATTACTTAGATATTCAACCATTTCCTCCATCAGCTTTTATAGTCTACGCGGGAAGAGAAGCAGTTGGTAAATTTTACGTTATTTGTTTACTCCCAGACCAGCGTGGAACATCAAATTTTATTTCGTCAAATTCGACAATTTGTTTTAGTTTGTTACGAATACCAGCATCGGGACAAATTTGGATAAAACGAAGCAATCTCAGACCATCCCACTACGCTCACATAACTAAATTTATATTTAAAGAAATAGTTCTATATTGTGAGCGGCATATAACAAGAAAAGCGCTGAGCATGGAAGTAAGTGGCAGGAAAAGGTGTAAGACCGAGGAAGGGGGAGACCAAAAAAGAGATGGATAGAATGTGTAAGGCAAGACATGAGGGTAGCGGGTGTGGAAGTGAGAATGACGGGAAATAGAGAAACATGGAAAGATAATACATACTGCGCCGACCCCAGATAATGGGATAAGGTAAGGAGGATAATGAGTTCTATATTGTGAGCTGCTTCAGCAATATTATTAGACTGAATTGTTTATTTTAACGTACAAAATGCACATGCACGTTATTGTGAACAGAATGCTACATATGGCCGACATCTGCACGAACGTTGCTTGTTATTTTCGAGTGTGTAAGTGGCCAACAGTGGTATTAGATTTTTCAAGCTTCCTAGAGACATCTCATGAATTAACGTGCCTTCCGAAGCATGGAGGAGCTGAAGATATTTTTATGCCACTTTCACCCATACCAGTGGTGACTGCGCCTGGGAGTGCTTAACATGCGTAAG
Organism: Rhodophaea formosa; assembly: GCA_963082605.1. Lineage (NCBI taxonomy): Eukaryota > Metazoa > Arthropoda > Insecta > Lepidoptera > Pyralidae > Rhodophaea > Rhodophaea formosa. The sequence goes on from OY720221.1 coordinate 1,416,549, forward strand.
TGCTCACGCCACAGTTTCTAGTTTTGGTTGTTAGTTAAAAATTTTAGTCATAGGAATATTTGCGTCATTAATCTGACATTTGAGTTAAGATAAAGCAATTTCGAAGTATCCTAGAATATTTTTCAACTACATAAATATTTATTGGGAATCTCAATCAGTGTTTTAATTTATTTCATTATCAGAACGCGTAGATAAATATTATCTATTCTTCGAATGTTGTAACACACTATCGCAAAATTGATTAAATTGAAGTTTAGAAATGAACGCGAGCATACGTGGACATTATAACGATGTGAACACAATGCGAAACATTTGAAATTCTGGGTAAGTTTCTAGCTAAAGTCATCAGTTTAAAATTCAGCCAATTGGACTGTTCTACGAAACATGCGCGAATTATCCCTAAATGTTCTCCCAGCTATCCTCCCTACGTCAGTCCGCTGACAGCAGTAAATTTACTACATCGTAAATTACTCGGTCTTGCATCGACCGGCTGCAATTACACTTGTAATTGTTCGGTACATTGTTACGATGCCCTGGATCTAGATCTAGATAAATAGACTGTTGGTTTGAACTAGATAAACCCTAGAAAACGCAATTTAAAACACTGAGCAACATTAAATAAAGTTATATAAGCGTCTGTCGCAGTTCTTTCTGATAATTTGACCAAACTGGGGAAAATAATAAGAAATTAATAAAGAAATGGCGTTCAAATGCAGTTAGATGCTCTTTCTTGCTATTCTCACTACGTTAGTCCGCCGATAACAGTAGACAGAAAAGCTATACTAGAAACTTTCCCTTAGTTTCCAGCTTAAACAGGCAGATTAGAATTCATTCGAATTCAATACAAATAGACTGTTCAATGAAACATGCGCGATTCAACCCTAAATGTTCTCCCAGCTATCCTCCCTACGTCAGTCCGCTGACAACAGTATATTTACTACATCGTAAATTACTCGGTCTTGCATCGACCGGCTGTAATTACACTTTTAATTGTTCGGTACATTGTTACGATGCCCTGGATCTGGATCTAGATATAGACTGTTGGTTTGAACTAGATAAAAGCTAGAAAGCACACTTTTTAACATCAAAAAACATAAAATAAAGCTACATAAGTATCTGTTTTAGTCGTTTCAAGTACTTCGGCTGAGTAAGAGGACTACAATAAGAAGTGATTCAAATAAGTTATAGCGTTTGAATGCAGTTAGGAGCTCTCCTTAGCTATCCTTCCTACGTCAGTCCGCTGACAACAGTAGATTTACTACATCGTAAATTACTCGTCTTGCATCGACCGGCTGCAATTAAACTTGTAATTGTTTGGTACATTGTAACGATGCCCTGGATCTGGATCTAGATAAATATACTGTTGCCTTGTTGCTTGGAAAATATGGAGTATTCTATTGATTTCTTGTGGAAATGTTCAATCGTTCAAAGTAAGACGAACTACTCTACGAATAACTCTAGGATTTCTAGACACTTCATCCAGGTAGAAATAGTAGTTGGAATACATACTTTGATGCCTCCTAGAAACTTGACTATAGATTTTCCCATTATGAAGGTTATTTATAGCCCTCGTGGTGCCGTGGTTACCACGCTAACCTACGACACGAGAGTTCCCCGTGTTCGATTCAGATTGGCAAGTGTTTCTATTACAAAATATAGTATCGTTGATTTAGTAGCCTTCAACACAATTTTACAACTTACCGTAGGTCTACCTGAATTTAAGTTATTTGATGCATATATTTTATTTATTATTTACAGACTAAAACTGTTAAAGCTCCATTCGCAATTTTAACTTAAATCGGACGGATTGATGTTTGTGTTGCATAAATTTTATTACTTAAAATAAAAGTACAATTATTAAAAAAAAATTAAGTACGTCTAGCAAGAATTTTGTGTACTTAGAAACAAATTACTTCGCAAACAATCGAATTTTGTAAATCTACCCATACTTCACAATAATTTCACCGTTTTCACAAGAATTGCTCATTGAATAGTCGTGTATAAAGTACAAAAAGCTTAAGTGGCTTCACATTCACATTTCCACAAACACATTGCATGCCCCCGTGAGCAAATAAAATAAGTTGGACTGACTGAGCATTCAACGTATGCGCTTTTCTAAATAAGCTATTCAAGCTTCAAACTTACGCGAAAAAACTTTGCTAATTTTAAACATATGTTTAAGAGGATTATATTTTGTTATGACTATTAGCACATTTGATGACTTGTTTATATGTGTGTGTTTTGTTACTGATATTTACTTATGTTATGTCAGATGCCTTTTGAAAAACCCACTTACACACACAAAAACAAAACAGTCTGATATTTATTTAGTTACTGGTGTTTTGATCGTGACCAAAGCTTGCAAGGTAAAAGTCATCGAACGTATTGAAATAAAATGTATACATAAATGTATGTCGATGAGATTAAGAACTTATCACTGATCAAAAGCGCGGCTATTTAAGTTTAATATTCTTGCTTTTGTGCACATTTTTGTTGCAAAGATTGGTTTCTATCTTTCTTTACGTTTTGTTTGCTTAACAGGTGACTGGTTCTTTAAGCCAACTAAGACTATACAGCACAATTGGCAACACGGTCAGATGAGTAAGAAGCGAATATAATACTCGTGGAAACTATATTGTTGCTGAAGAATTGTATTCTGCGCTCCAAATTCTAAAAGGTATCTTCAAGCTAAGAGTGAATAGGCATTCATTGAGTTTATTTATTAAATAAAAAATGGTGAAAAAACTCCACGCGGGCAGGGCTTGAACCTGCTTCTAGATATCTGTACGATCTATGCGTTGCCAATTACGCCACCGCGCTTCAAGCCCCGGCGCCGAATTTTTTCACCATTTCTTAATAAATATAGTAAAATAGCATTGTGAATGCAAAATTAATCCCATATAAACTATTGTATGGCTTCCTACACATTAATTGATTTCCAAATTCATTGCAAAATGAGTTGAAATCAAATACCGCACTTGTGAAAGTGGGGTAGTTGTGTTGGGTGACGCAAGCCTAGATGCGTGTAAGAGGAATGGGATATGGTGGAGAAATTCGGCGCCGGGGCTTGAAGCGCGGTGGCGTAATTGGCAACGCATAGATCATACAGAGATCTAGACGCAGGTTCGAGTCCTGCTCGCGTGGAATTTTTTCACAATTTCTCTTTTCCTTCATTTAATAAATAAAGTAAAATAGCATTGTGAATGCAAAATAAATCCCATATAAACTATTCATTGAGTTTGTTTATCCTTAATCTCATGGCTACTTCCCATCAGGCAAAATACTGTAAAAAGCACTCAAATTACTCATAAAATAAAATAAAAAATAACTGGCAACCGTGACTCATTCAGATGACAGATAGTGAGAAACAATTTATAATAAGTTAATGTTTTCTTATGTTTTCGCGATTGTTACACATTTAAATAAAATTATTTTAAACCGGTTTTTATCGCGTTTATTACATTATTTATACACCTAACGTTTCGAGCACTTTACAGTGTTCGTGGTCGCAGGTAGACCTGCGACCACGAACACTGTAAAGTGGGTAAAAAAATAAATGCGATAAAAACCGTATTAAAATAATTTTATTATAAGTTGTTATATATCCACCTTCGAGCAACACGGCCTCCGTACCGGACGGAGAGAGTGGGCAAAGCGACAATTTACTATGACAATTTTTCTGGCGTTTTTTGCGGGGGGAAATGTGCACACAAGTTTAGTTCCGCACACTTACATACAAAACTTAAACTGTCACTTGATAGTAATTATGACATTGTCACAAAAAATGACATAAAAAAGAAAAAATAATTTGTGTACAGATGAGTCACACACAACTAACACATAGACATGCATATGCCTAATTTTGCTTGTACCTTGACAGAGGGGAATGCAGCGTATGGCTACTCCCTTCCGTGTTGCTCGGAGATATCCACATTTTGCAATAAATATTTTTAAACATAGCGAGGGAAGCTGCGTCTTAAGTGCCGATCCCGCCTACTCTTTCCAACAATAAAAATGCCGTAAACTCTTAAACGAGATATGAAAACTTGCATACGCAAAACAGTTGAGCAAATTGCATGAACTTCATTGTTGCATTCATTGCACGGTTTTTACATTTTTATGGTGGCTGCAAACTTCGTGTTATTTTATCAATGTTCTTTTGATTTTCATATTGTGTTCGTCTATGTCTGTTTAGTTGCCATAATGCGAGTAGAGAAAGTAACTATTGAAACATGATTTGTATATTTTTATATAAATTTCGTTTGTTATGTGAAACCTACTTTGTTCTTGTTTATTTGACTTAAGTTATCCAAATCATAATTTACATTTTAACATCTTAATACTGTCAACTCACTCAGCTACGGTACATTTAATAAGTAGATCATTGTCAATTTCTGATACCCAAAGGCATCTGAAATACAATTTACTGCGGACTAACGTAGAGAGAAAGCTAGAAAGAGCACACAACTGCAAATGAAGTTTTTTTTTTAAATTAATTTCTTATTGTTCTCCCCAGTTAGGTCAAATAATCAAGAAGGACTAAAACAGACACCAAGCTCTGTTTAATGTTATTTGAATTTATAAATTGCGCTTTCTAGCGTTTATCTAGTTCAAACCAACAGTCTATTTATCTAGATCCAGATCCAGGGCATCGTAACAATGTACCGAACAATTACAAGTTTAATTGCAGCCGGTCGATGCAAGACCGAGTAATTTACGATGTAGTAAATCTACTGTTGTCAGCGGACTGACGTAGGGAGGATAGCTGGGAGAACATTTAGGGATAATTCGCGCATGTTTCGTAGAACAGTCCAATTGTATTGCTTCCTTCAGCTGAATTCTAAACTGATGAATCTAGCTAGAAACTTAGGGTCGGTGCTCCTGCACGTGATAATAAACCATATACGAAGACGATAGACGAAAACTTTATGACAATGACAATGTTGTATTGAAACTCAGCTAGTTAATTGTTGGTGATAGATACTCGTACCTCATGTACATATGTTGTAATTAGAAGATGCCTAGCTTATTGTAAATTGATAAAAACTGTATACTCCCCGGTAAAAGTGATGATAATCCATGGATAATCCACAGTTTCCGAATTTAAATTCAAATTCTCTGTTTGATAGCTGCTGTGAAGTCCAACCGGCCGGTCAAGTTTTAAACACATTTACATATAAATAAACACAAAATTAATTAAATTAGAGGAACAGGTGATTTTGACATGTCACCGCTAGGGTTGCCAGTGGATTAGTCTAATAATATTGCTTAAACAGTATACAACATTCAATTTTTTTAAAATAAATTCTGTTATTTGAACATTGTGAGAGGGCGTTGCTTCGTTTACCTCAAATTTGGTTCTTTGCCTTGAAGTTTTAACCAAGAGCTACGCATCTAATTTTTCGATTTAGAAATGATGAATTATTTTACCTGACCGTGTTCCATTGCCGATTACAAAACTGCTAATTAGAAGATCGATTTAGTATGTGAAATCCAATTTATTTTTTCATATTTCGACCTATGTTCCTTGGGGGACGCCAAAGAATATGGCAAGTTTGGAGGTTTACAAATTTTATATGTTTCTGTTAAGAGCGTAGTTCTTAAGCATCAGGGAGTGTGGGAGAAAAAATGAGAGATAAAGAGAGAAGGATAAAAAGAGAAAGAAAGAGAAATAAAAAACCGGCTAAGTGCGTGTCGGGCCACGCGCAGTGTAGGGTTCCGTAGTTGCGAATGACAACTTTGAGTTCACACTATTCACACTCGCACCTTACAGTTTAACGACCAAAAACATCTAACAATGAAAATAGTATGAAATTTTACAGTTTATAAGTTGGTTGCCTATAACTTTTTAGTTTGTACTTACTACTCAGCTCTGATAGTTTTCCTTTCAACTTCAGTATATATGCTACTGCTGTAATTTTTTTCACGTATCTATATATAACCGTTTAGCAGATAGAGGGGGGGACACTTACCTCTAACAAAAATTCGCACTTTAAAACCAAATATTTCGGAAACGGAGCCCTTAATCAAAAAATGGTGTTCTCAACCTCACAATATTTTTGAAAGACCTATTTAACGATACCCCATACAATAGGTAAATAGAGAAAAAAAAATTACTCCCTCACTTTACTTGTATGGGAGCTACCCTAAAAAAAATTTTTTTTCAAGATTTTATTCTACCACTTTTTTGCCATGATTAATATACATACCCATACCAAATTACAGCTTTCTAGTACTTATAGTCTCTGCGTAAAACCGCGGACGGACAGACAGACAGACAGACAGACAGACATGGCGAAACTATAAGGGTTCCTTGTTTACTACGGAACCCTAAAAAGAGAGCATGCAATCAAAAAAGTTCATTGACAAATTGTGAGTCACCTATTTTGTCGTTAGGAAAATCATGTAAATATAAAAGTTTGCATTAAATAAAACTAAATGGATACATCTACATCATTTCTTGTAGGTGACAAGGTCAGTTGACCATGCACACCCTGGTGTCGGAGTTCTTCGGAACCGCCTCTCGGCCTCTGCCGTGCTTCCTTTAACGACTACCAGATGGCAGCCAGGACCAACGGCTTAACGTGCCTTCCTAAGCATGGAATCATCTTTTTTATCAGACAATCAGGTGATTGATGCCTGCAATGTCCTAACCAAATTAGAAACAACTTAACAAAGTATGCTTCCCGTGGGAATCGAACCCATGACCCCCGGGTCAACAAGGCAAACGCCTTAACCACTGGACCACGGAGGCTGTTACATAATTAAGTCTAATGAATGATGAATGAATTTTCAACCCTCAATTACTAACCTAGCAAGTAACTAAAGAGTGCCAGCAAACGCGACTGCAAAAGAAATCATTCATTCCCATGAATCAAAGCGACACTGGGAACTCTCGTTAGTCGTAAAATTTACTACTTTTTCTCCATCCGGAATCCTTCGGTAATAAATCATACTTAAATTTTATTATCACTCAAATTTCCTGGCGTACAGAGTATTATAATGTTATGAGAGTTTCGACTCGTACATTATCTTTACGGCTTAGTGTTGGGATTAAGTGTATAAGCGATAGCGAGATGCAATGAAACATAATTATGACCGTCTTTATGTCCGCGTCAAAATCTAAACTGCACTGAGAATCACCTATGTTGGTAAAATTACGTTATAGCATGACGATCCATTTTTTTCGCACTCGGCTCATCATCATCAGCATATAGCAGTCCACAGCTGGACATACATTTTGCACTCGGCTATTTGCTACTAAATCGGTCGATCGATTATTATACACACTATTATCACGTGTACCCCATTCGAATGAAGAAGAAGATTGGAAGAATGGAACATAAAGCCATAAGACCCAAAAGCGACAATTACTGCGTCTGTAGCCGTGTAGGTAGACAATGCAAGACGACATCAAAATAGAAAAGTGTTTCTACCCGCACGATTATACTAGCTCCGTAAAGTAGTTGAACTTTGCCGAGTAAGTTCAACTACTTTACCGAGTGTCGCTATTTCTTGAGTCATTTCTTGCGTCATGTATATTTTTGTTTGCATGATAATTTTATTCATTTCGCTCATTTAATTTATCTTATTTTAACATTCCTGCAAATCTTCTATATTTAAATATCTTCTAACTCTTGATTATAATAACACTGAACTTTTTGTTATTTCATTATATTACTCTATAAGATTTTTAGCTTTCGTACTTTATATACTCAGTTGATACAGTCATATTGTCTACTTTCCTAGTTTTTATATCAATTATATAAGTTTTACTCTTTTGTATGTTATCGATTTATTATTTTTATTTTATTACCTATATTTAAGTAGTTTTCTTTCTTTAATATTTTTTAGTTTTACATTTAATTAATGGGTATAGTCCCGATGAAATGTGTATTGTGTATGTCCAGAGGAGGGGAGCACTGGAGTACTGTGATACAGGCCCTGCCTTCATCAGGCTCCAGTCTCCTTCAATCGGCTTCAATATAACTCTCCTTTTGTTGTTTTTTTTTGTTCATGTAAGATTGTTGGAGATAGTAAATTACTTTTTTACTTTTACTTTTTACTTTTTTATTTATCAAACAGCTCTCCCTCGCAACTTGCGCCACACACGCAAGTCGTCATAAAGGGGGTGAGTGAAAAAGAGGATTCGGCCTAGGTGTGAAGTGTGATCGCTCGCGCGTCATTACGTTTACGATCAGCTGATTTACACCGCAATCCTGATGTTTATGGGTACCCGTCTATGTGGTAATGGATCACAGATATTATTTGTTGGAGTTGAAAGTCGGTTTACTGTCTGAGAAGCTTTAAAATGCGATTTAATGTCAAACTTTATGAAGGAAACTAGATAATTAAAAATAGGACTACTACAAGTCTTCCTGTGGATGTCGTAGAAGGTGACCTAGGAAACATAAGCTCAACAAAGCTTATTAACATCAAAAAGACCTCTCCAAACCGTGTGGCCGGCGTGAAGGTGTGAGCCAAATCCTCTGACTGCTCTGGCTGGTATATGGCTCTGGTGATGCAGAGAGGGTCGTGTCCCTGTAGTGGAAACTAAAAGGAGCTCGATGATGATAATTTCATTAAGTACATTAAATTTCATTAAACAAACAGCTCTCCCTCGCAACTTGCGCCACACACGCAAGTCGTCATAAAGGGGGTGAGTGAAAAAGACATCAAGCGAGATTCGGCCTAGGTGTGAAGTGTGATCGCTCGCGCGTTAATACGTTTACGATCAGCTGATTTACACCGCAATCCTGATGTTTATGGGTACCCGTCTATGTGGTAATGGATCACAAATATTATTTGTTGGAGTTTAAAGTCGGTTAACTGTCTGAGAAGCTTTAAAATGCGATTTAAGTACGAGCTTTATGAGGGAAACTAGATAATATACGACGTATATAAACAGTTTATTTCGCTATCAGATACTTTGATTGCTGTTTTATCCGGTATCGATTATCGGGTAATAAATATCAAAAAGGTCACTTTTAGGAACAGTGACACGTCTTTATGGCCAACTTCCTCCTAGGCGATAACTTGCAAAATTAAATAAAATGGTCTTGTAAAAAAAAACCAAGTCTCGCAACTCAGTACTTCTACCGTAAAAAGTTGTGAGGTCCAATACCAAGTCGTTAACCGACTTGGTATTGGACCTTAAATTAAATAAATGGACCAACTTGGTCATCGCATGAAAACACGATGTATCACAAGTAATTCATATTATATAATTGCGATTGCCTATTTACCGTACGGCTGTGCCCATAGATATCAGAATATTTGCCGCTTTTTTGCTCGACTTGGGGGGCACTCCCGTGCCCCCAGAAAGCTGCGAGACCTTGGTTGTGTCCAAATTCTTGAGCTATTGCTATTTCGCCATCAAAAAATTAGTCAATATCAAAATGTTGGACACGCATAAGCTATAACTATCAACGAATCCCAAATTCTTACACCGATCTTAATCCCATAAATTATTTAAATACAGTCACGAAATCTTCATCAAAAGTTCCGAGTTCAAAAATAACATAACGATAGACCTACAAAAATCAAAACATTGATATCAAACATCCCAAAGCCACAATCGAACAAGAAATACATTAAATCTCACCCATTGAAATCCATACAGCCTTAAAAACGTCAAAGTTATGCTCTATTATTTTACCCACTGCGTTGAACACCAAAGCACGATCACTCACCTGTAACAAAAAAAGATTTTTTTTTACCGGTTTTTACCGGCGTTAGAGATAAAAAGTATTTTTTTTGGCCGCATGATACGTGTAATGGGCCGTCGATAGCTCCATGGGAATTCGGAGTATACCCCAGTTTTGAAGATAAAACGTGAAATATGGTTGAACTGTGCGAGGTAAAATATTGGAATTTTGAAAACGAATCAATTTTAAAATAGTTCAGTACAGTATGTTGAATATTACTTTTTGTATTTAATTGTTACAATAGTGTAATTTTATTTATCTCTACCTACTATTTTATAGGTAAAGACGAAAGATATCATTATTTGTTTGCACTGAAGAGGCTCCAAAATTACTGGACCGATTATGAATATTCTTTCATCTATAGAAATTTGTTAACAAAAACGCGAAGAGCCCAGAAAGAGATGGAAGAGGAAGCTTCAATCCTACCGGAATGACTGGATTTCGGTAGCCTTAGACCGCAATAGTTGGAATGATGAAAGGGAGGCCTTTGCTCTGCAGTGAGACATTATAGGCTAGAAATAAAATAGAAAGATAATTCATCTGCAGTTGACAAAGGTTATAATTCATGCGGATGAACTCGCTTGAAAATTGGTTGTAAAAAATATCATTTAAAAAGATACATCGTATGCCAATAAACAAAATGGAAGCTCCCTCATTGATATTGATATAGTGACCCCGCTCTTCACTCCGTCATGTTATTTATATTTAATTTTTCGTGGAAAAAATACTAAACTCTGGGCTCGAAAGCACTTCATCTAAGGATGCAATCGGGATCAAGTTCAGACATGATAGAATCCAAAATCAAAAACACTTTCTCAAAAACATAAATTATTTATTCCTCCAAAAAGTATTTTAAGAACCTCCAATCCTTACTCGATTGAGTAAACCGTATGTGTATCTGAACTAACCCTCCAACCTTCAAAACTTACAAAAACTTATACGCAAAAAATACGCGACCGTAGAGCTGTGAAGGACAGATTTATCAAGGGTCGCTTTACACGGGTAAACCCTCTCTGTGGAATAAATACATCAGTTCTCGGGTTAATTTATCGCACCCTGTAGGTCACTCCGACAGGTATAAACGGTGTTGTTATACTCGACTTGGAAGCGGGAATAAAAGCGATTTTCGTTTATCATCACAACTTAATTATTAATGTAAACAGAACTTAGCCCTAACTTTATATTTATTTGTTTCCGCTGACGTTTCTATGGGGTTACACCCATCGTGGTCGCAGCGAGAAAGAACATCCTCAGGTCTTTTTTAGGCTAAATGCAGGAGCATGAATCTCTGTACTATCAGAGCCATATAGTAGCTAGAGAAGTCAGAGGATTCGGCTTACACTCTCCACGCTGGCCAAACGGGTTGGAGAGGTCTCTTTGTATGCTTTGTTTGTGTTTCCTTCCGCCTTCTACAAAATCCTCGGGAAACCTTGGAGTCGGTTTTCGATTATACAAAATGAGTTAGCACTATCATAGTATTATTCATCACCATCATTGCAGGTATAAAAAGTCGACTGCTGGTCATAAGGCCTTCTACAAGGATTTTTATCATTGAGGATGTGTATGTTAATTACTAGCTTTCGTCAGTGGTTCGAATCAGAGACGAGGACATCCGTAGAAGAACTAAAGTCACCGACATAGCCCAGCGGATTAGCTCTTTGAAGTGGCAGTGGGTGGGGCACATAGCGCGAAGAACCGATGGCCGATGGGGCAGAAAGGTTCTTGAATGGCGACCACGTACCTGCAAGCACAGCGTTGGCCATCCACGGTGGTCGAACGACCTGATAAAGGTCGCAGGAAGGCGCTGGATGCAGGTCGCTTCCAACCGGTCGTATTGGAAATCTTTGGGGGAGGGCTATGTCCAGCAGTGGACTTCCTGTGGCTGAGATGATGATGATGATGCCAGTGGCTATGCTCGCGTTAATGTTGATAGCTCGGGAACAGTAGCTATTTCCAGGACCCTATGTTTTAACTCGATGGCGTGCAAATGGGGAGGCCTATGTCCAGCAGTGGACGAGTATTGACTGATGATGTAGATGGTGTGTTAATTTGGGTAATGAACTATCTGTGTGTAAAATTTCATGTAAATCCCTTGAGCCATTTGGTCGTGATTGAGCAACAAACATACAAACTCACATTTATAATATTATATCAGTAGGATCTAACAAGGATGAATACATCTCCGAATAGACGAGCGTTATTTATTACTAAGAGAACACGAATATTTAGATCATGTAGATACTACACCAACTAGTACAACAACATTCTCAAAGCCGTAAGTATGTTAGGGTATTCGCGAACACTCGTACCTCGTACGTGGTACTCGGAAACTTTGGTAACGTTAACGGATCTGTGTTTCAAAACTTTCACAAGTCTGTATTTGCTCAGGAGAAATTTAGGTGTTTGAGAATTTGATGAGTGATTTCGACAAGTTTGGATACAGTATCACATCTTTATGTATTTCGAGGCAGAAAGTGTAAATTGCTGTAAGAAAGACAGACACCATAGATATCAGTTACAGACACATTCTCCATGGTGTACCGGTTAATGTGACAGCTTGTGACAAGAGGGGTCCCGGGTTCGATTCCCAGACAGGTTATGATGGAAAACAATCTTTTTCCGATAGACCTGGATCATTAATGTTTATCTATATAAGTATCTATTGTACAATATAGAATCGTTGAGTTAGTATCCTAGTTACAACTTCACTGCCTTCGACACAATTTTACAACTTACTGTGGGGTAGGGTGAGCTAGCTAAGTATTTGTGATTTATCCTTACATATTCATTCGTGTGAGGAGGAAAATATATGTTTGAATAGATGAGCGTTATCTAGTTACTGCCTACGTGGTCCAGTGGTTAAGGCGTTTGCTTTGTTGACCCGGGTCGTGGGTTCGATTCCCGCGGGAAGCATACTTTGTTAAGTTGTTTCCAGTTTGGTTAGGACATTGCAGGCATGAATCACCTGATTGTCTGATAAGAAAGATGATTCCGTGCTTCGGAAAGCACGTAAAGCCGGTGGTCCCGGCTGCCATCTGGTAGTCGTTAAAGGAACCTCGTCAGAGGCCGAGAGGCGGTTCCGAAGAACTCTGACACCAGGGTGTGCATGGTCGATTGACCGTGTCACCTACACGAAATGATGATGGTGATCTAGTTACTAAGAGAACACGAATATTTAGATCATGTAAATACAACACCGACTAGTACAACAACATTCTCAAAGCCGTAAGTATGTTAGGGTATTCTCCAACACTCGTACCTCGTACGTGGGTACTCAGAAAACTTTGGTAACGTTAGAGGATCTGGTGTTGTACGAAACATTCACAAGTCTGTATTTGCTCAGGAGAAATTTAGGTGTTAGAAAATTTGATGAGTGATTTCTACATGTTTCGAATATATACCAGTATCACATCTTTATCTATTAGGGGCAGGAAGAGTCAAATGGTGCAAAACCTGAGGCCATGTTTGTTTAGTAGCTCGTAGAATTAAAGATGACAAACAGGAATCGAGATAAAGAAGTTATGTTTACAAGATTAGCTGTATAGTAATGAAATAGTAAAACTAAAATATGATGCATGTTCTCCATTGTACAAACATTTTATCAAGGATACGGAGTCAGACATAAGTATCTCGAAAAAGTAAATAAAAATCAGCCATTTGCGAGTCGGACTCGCGTACGAAGGATTCTATACCGTTATGTATTCAATCTTCTTCTTCTTAGCGTGTCGACTCGGGCGAATTATATTTGTGTTGACCAGAACTTTGCCACTGACACAGCGTTATCAGTAGCATTGTAAAGGTCCTCGCGTGTGCAGGTGGTAGGACACGCAGGGCAAGACAAAAGGTGTGCCATGGTCTGAGGAGTAGCACCACATGGACAGGAGATTTCCGAGCTGTAGCCCCACCTGTTCATATTCTCCTTACTTCGGCCGACTTGGGTCCGGAGTCTGTTTAAGGACTTCCATGTCAGCCAAGGTAAATCATGGCCAGGAGGGAGATGCTCTGATAGCGGGATGATAGACGCTGTTGGATATTTCTCCTTCCAGATGTTTAGCCTAGACTTAGAGACTTCGCCAGACAGTGGGGGCACTTCTTTTATGAAGCTATGCCGGCTCTTCAATCTTTGTATTGTATGTATTCAATATCAGACTATTGAATAAAACGGCAAAAAAATCAAGACTTGTATGGGAGCCCCCTTAGAAATTTGTTTTGTTGTGTTTTCAGTAAATTTTCACCATAGCTATCACTGTTCATAAGATATACGGACACTGGTGACAGACGCACAGACGGACGGACAGTGAAGTCTCGTGAATAGGGTCCCTATTTTGCTTTCGGGTATCGAGGTATTCGTGTCGGAACCCTAAAAAGTAAGAGAATGAGTTTGTTTGTTTGTTTTTCGTATGTGTAAGTGGCCAACACTGGTGTCAGATTTTTCAAGCTGCCTTAAGGCATCTGACATAGCTTAACGACTGCCATCAACGATGACAGCCGGGCCCAACGGCTTAACGTGCCTTCCGAAGCACGGAGGAGCTCGAGATATTTTTATGCCACTTGCGGTCACCCATCCAAGTAGGGACTGCACCAAGGGTTGCTTAACAAACGTAAGCGCTCATAGAGCTCACACCCACTGGACCATCGGGCTCCTCGAGAATGAGTGAACACTTTTGTGAGTAATACCTAAGTATATAATTGTTTATCAACGTAAACACATTTTCGCAGTTCATTAAACAAAGTTAAACGATATTTAAATATATTATTTCCTAACTTAAATAGAACAATTTAAGTTAAAGACTTATGTTTCACTATCTACTATACCTACGAACAAAACAAAGTCCTCGCTTCACGTGCGTATTATGGGAAACTTAGTCTAGAAATATGGTATGTTGAACGATGGTTCAAGTAATAAGAGAGGAGATATGGTCACAAAGTTTTTATAGGTGAGTTTAGATGAACTGAAAATATTTTCATTTTGGTATCAGAATACATACATAGTATCACGTCTTCATCCCTTACGGGGCAGACAGGGCCCAAAGTCCCTTAACCAAATGGACACGTTTAGCATACTAGTGGGCGTCAAGGTGGAAAGCTGAACCAAAACAATGATGGGTTGCTAGTAACATCGCTTATTTATTTGAATCCTTAGATTTTCGCTCAATTCCTTGACCAGCTTTTACGGTCTGCACGAGAAGAAAAGCAGTAGGTGCATTCTGTTTTTCCTTTTCTACCAAAAACAGAATCCCTAATAGAATTAAGATCCGAAGGAAAAAATAAAAAAATTGGCCCGATCATAACCAAAAACAAAACAAGCAATTTAAGTACAGTTACAGTTACAGCAGTAGACAAGTATAGGCTTATGATTAAGTACAGTTATTATCATTGAAACACGAAATTCTGTAAAAAGTCAGATACTAACGCCCACATACTCAAAGGCATTTTAACTAAAATCGTTCTCAAGTCTCGTTCTGTCACTGTCTATATAACCTAACAAGACAAAGACAGTCTTAGATTTAAGATTGTCATAATTTAAGATTATTTATTATCCTTGGGAAGGCTAATGTCCAGCAGTGGACTGCAATAGGCTGATGATGATGAAGATTATTTTGAATATTCGGGCTTACGTCTTCTTCTTCTTCTTCTGTTTTATAATATGGCTTCCACCGAGATTTCATTGATTCTGCCAATGTCCAGTAAATTGAGATCGGTTTTGTACGGTAAAGTTTTAACAAGTAGCATCAAAGATGGCGTACGTTCTTTGATGCTTCGTGGGAGCTTCTAGTGACAAATCTATACGAGTCCATATAACAGTCTACTTTAACTATTTCACTAATTGTTCATGACCACGAGCATTTATAACACCAAACTACACCAATTTCATATTATAAAGTCCACTAAAATCAATTTTCAAAATCGTCTAAGGCAAACCCCAACTGCACCCCTTGACTACCCACCAAAAAACCCCGGGCGTACGTCTAAAATCGTTCTGAAGTCTCGTTCTGTCACTGTCTAGATAACCTAGCAAGACAAAGACAGTCTTAGATTTAAGATTGCCATTAGTTAAGATTGTTTCATATATTCTAGCGTAAGTTTATGTCTTGAGCCGTTCAGCCTGAACAATGAACACAAACGCGGCGGGAATTCGCAGAAACACGACAATGCGCGTGTGTGGCCTTAATAGTAGTGCTTACAGTGGAATCCGAGCTTTTCATGGCACAGGTCACAGATTAGATAGCTCTTTAGCACTTTGACAACATTTTGTACGTATTTCCCTATATATAATCACCTCATATTTATTTATATGGTAATCAGACCTAAATACGACGGGAATTCGCAGAAATATGACAATGCACGTAAGTGGCCCTAATAGTAGTGCTTACAGTGGAATCCGAGCTTTTCATGGCACAGGTCACAGATTAGATAGGTAGCTTTTTAGTGCTTTGTCAACATTTTATACGTACATACGAATATGTACATAGATTTAACCAAGTTTTCATTTATAATGCTGTAATTATAGCCTAACGTAGAGGGAATTCGTAGAAATACGACACTGTGCGTGTGTGGCCTTAATATTAGTGCTTACAGTGGAATCCGAGCTTTTCATGGCTTAGGTCACAGATTAGATAGCTCTTTAGTGCTTTGATAACATTTTATACGTTTATCCGTATACCTAATCACCTCATTTTATTAATGCTGTAAGCTGACCTAAGGGCGCCGGAATTCGCAGAAACATGACAATGCACGTATGTGGCCTTAATAGTAGTGCTAAAAGCGGCATCTTTCGCAATGAATAGGTCTATCCTACTGTGACAATATTGTGCTGTGGGTACTATACATACGTTTCACGTCTTTATCTCTTTAATCACATCTGATCTCTTACGGGGAAGAAAAAGCTAAATGCGGCAGGCATTCGTAGTAATTTGAAATGTGCGTGTGTGCGTACCTTAATAGTAGTGCTTACATTGGAATGCGAGCTTTTAATGGCTGTGACATAGATTAAAAAAAAAATCGTCTTGCGGAAGCTGTGACAATAGTTTATTATATTAAAGCATACATAGATAACGACCATATCCTTAACCTTTATGGGTGAGAAATGCGATAGTTACTAAACACGTGTGTAGTCTTAATAGTCGTGCCTATTATCTTTTCTGAAATATTATTTTGATTGATGAGAATGATGCTAATGACACGAGTATTGTTATGTATTCCTAGAATACATTTTTTTAACTAAATTTATATATCTACCTCTTCACCTTCTCAGTAGCTGATGTTGTAAACATAGTATGACAAATATGCTTGCTTAATTCCGGCCACGTCCCGTCTTATCGTAAGTGGTGTTCAGTTTCTAAGATTATGCGTATAATGGTCCGTCTACCCCATTAAAACGTATTTCAGCTATGGTACTTTAGGTGGGCTTCCGTTGGTTCTTTGATGAGTGCATGGTTTTTATTGAATAATCGCTTTCGTTTAAAATTTAAAATACTCAATATAAATATAATTTAAATATGAAACCCAGCATTATAATGCTGTATGTATAAATTATTAAAACCTTAAGAGTCCCACGTAAAGCCAAAGATGAAGTTTCGTATCGAAAACTTCTACTCGCTGTAATTTTGTATAGGTATTGTTTTTAAAATTGAAATCTGATTATATACATCAATATGTCTTATCCGGTCGTATGTATGAAATTTGCTTGAGATTGACTTAACTGTTGTAAAACTAAAACCAAACTAAGTTAGTATGGGATTTTGGCTTTACGTGGGACTCTTAACTGTTAATTTTTAATCAAGACAACAAGCCTATTCAAGTATGTCATGTCTAAAGTAAAAATAATTTCACGATTCATTTAAATCTCTGAAACAACTTCAACGAGTATAAAAGTCTCAGAAATTTTTCAGTTTAAGGACTAAAGAGATTAAATGAGATAACAATAAAATTACAGCGATAAATATTGAAACCAACTTTTGAGATATTCTATTATAAAAAGGCTTAACTAATTATTTTAACTGCAAGTTTAATCTGCATTACATATCCTTAAGTTTACCACCAAACCTTAAATTTTAAATGTTGCGTACAGTCTGTTTTGAACAGAACTTTCTTTGGAAATATTCTTTATTCTTATTAAACGAACTCTTTGCCATGGTTTTCCCAAGAGGCTACAACATAGGGTTATTCAAAAAGGGCATGAAAATATTTCTTCAGGGTCGGTAACGCGTGAGTGGTACCCCTGGTATTGCAGATATTCATAGCCTACGGTAATTACTTTCCATCAGTTAGACCGTATCCTTGTTTACCAACATTTTTTTTCTTAGCCTATTGTTGCTTTGTCCCACTGCTGGGTAAAGGCCTTCCCCTTACTTTTCCACACGTCTCTGTCTGCTGCCATCATTTGCCAGCCAGACAAGAACTTGTCCAGATCGTCCCGCCATCTTGTTCTAGGTCTACCCCTACTACGGCGGCCATTGGGTTGCCAAACGGATACTAATTTACCAACTTAGTTAAATATAAATATAATTAAGTATAACAAACTTTACACCCGTGAATCTTAGCTGCTGGTAGCTGAAAATCAAATCGCTGAGCTACAACCTTTTGGTATCGTTGCGGCACACATGCTAAGCAAGACTGAACTGACAACTTTTTTTCTTTTCTTATGTGTATTTTAATCTTTATATTTTTCGTTTGTATGTGTGTTGTTTCGGTTTCAAAAAAGTTATTGTACATTTTCGGTTACAATTGTGGTATGAATAAATTGAAGGTCATCTCAACATATTTAGGTCAAGTCTTAAAAATTCTAATAGTAAAGGCACAATAGGAACAAACCTTTCGAAATTTGCATGGGAGCAATAAAGGCCGCTGAGGGGAGTAATTGTTTCGTGTTAATTTATTTATATGTGGGAATGATGTTAGCAGTTTTAGTTAATAAACGCGCGTATTGTAGTGGAGGGTGTAGTAATGGAATTGCCGGTTTCAATAATTGAATAGGCTGGTTTACACTATCACTTCATAGTTATAATAGTCGTTTCCCGTTGTCTGTCTGTTACTATGTATGCTCAGATTTTTAAAACTACGCGATAAGCATTCTGAACGACACTGACACTTTGTGTCTCCATAAACTGTACATTCGTAGAACTACCGAAACTATGGGATATTTAAAAAAATTGAATGCGAATATTTTATGTTATGTTACTTTTTATTGTTAATGTTCTGCTTCAATTTTACATTTTTGTCATAGTTTGATTTATTTCAATTTTGTGTTATGTAACAAAGTTAATTATAAATATATTCTTAGAGTCATATGTTTTACACAACTGCTCAAAAACAATAGTATAATGCTAATAAAAATAGTGCTAAAATATTAGTCGTTCGTTTTTGTTGCAATAAATGTCTCTCTTTTATTAACACACTAACTGTTACCCGCGGCTCCGCCCGCGTGATAAAAAGCCTATGTCCTTCTCAGTACCTAACCTATGCATATGCAAAATTTCATGACGATCGGTTCAGTAGATACGGCGTGAAAGCGTAACAAACAAACAAACAAATAATCAAACAAACTCACTTTCGTATTTATAATATTAGTTAGGATTGGATTAGTTAGGTTTAGGATATTTAGGATAGTATTAGGATTGTATAGGAACAAGTTGAGATTCTCTTTTAATTGTATTTTAATTTATGTATAAATATTTTAAACTATTAAAAAAAACTTTTACTTCCAGTTAAGAAAAACCATTGC
Organism: Rhodophaea formosa; assembly: GCA_963082605.1. NCBI lineage: Eukaryota > Metazoa > Arthropoda > Insecta > Lepidoptera > Pyralidae > Rhodophaea > Rhodophaea formosa. Next base: position 1,435,980 of record OY720221.1, read on the forward strand.
AACTCCATAAGACCACCATAGTAGGTTTACCAGCATTGCACTCTATCAACTGTCAGTTGTCAACAAGATATACAGGTCGCATTTGTTCAGGTGCAAATCATGCCAGACGTTGTAGACCACAGTTGTAGACCACACGGATGTGGCCTACACACACGCATACATATAAGACACTCATATGAGTGTCGCGTATGCCAATGGGCTCATATACTTACATATGTAGTTAGATGCGCAAGTTACCTATTTTATTGTGTGTCTAAATAGCAAACACTGGTGCTGACATTGCTGAGTATGGGCACATCCACTGGGCTATTGGACTCATTTTACAAATTAAGCTTCCACAATTTATGAAGTTAAAGAAGTAAAGTCGGAGAATGACCCATGATAGTAGACTGTAGCCTTTGAAAACTAATAAAAAATATTAACATATGTCTTAGTAAATTCACATTATTTAAATTAAGAAAAGACATGAAAAAGTGCCTGATAAGTCCTATTTTCTGAATAAAATCTTTGAATTTTTGACCTAATTGCCTCGTAAGACACTCACACACACCCATCATACATATATCATATACAGTACAAATCAAATTGAAATTCTTGTAAAATCAATTGCGACTATATGTGAATTAATTTATTTTAAGGCTATACAGCTTTGTAACAAATTAATAATTTAAAACATTCAGTTCAATAAGAGAATGCTGCAAAATCATATCATAATTTTACTGGCGAACACTGGTTTTTGTTGAAATCGTTAAAATATCAAAAGTACCGATAGCTAGTTACTCGGTAGTTCTCGTCTGGGTATCTGCCAAATTATAGTCATTCGGAGTCGAGGCACAGAGGAAATTTTATGGAGATACCAAATTTTATACGTACAGTACATAGAACCATGCAAGTACTAGAGATAGAGAAACTCACCGACATAGCTTAGGAAGTAACCTTATAAAGTGTATACCAATTACTTCATGCAAACTATTGCTGGCCAGCGTCGTACTACACACTACGGTTAGTCTCTACATGCCCGCCACCAAGTTACAGCATGCGACCCTTGCCGATGTTGTTATATCTATCGAGGCTGCAACAGCATCGACAGTAGTGTATTGGCTTAAGGAAGTGGTAAATGGCGGACCACATTTGCTGCACCACAGATGATCGCTAGAGAAAAGAAGTACTGTAATGAAGATCCAAAACTGGTCGCCGAAATCTGGGCTTACCCACTCACCAGATCTACCGAAGATCTCGTCAAAATTGCAGGAAAACGATGGGTGAGAAAAGCACAAAACCAAGGACAATGCCGTGCGTTGCTATGGGCCTACACTGTAACTAATGCCTTTGTCATCTTTATACACACTGCGATTATGTAAGCTGAAATTGTACGTAACAAGTAACAATGCTTCGTAGTTAATAATTTGCATATAACTTGGCACCTGTGATGTATCTCCTCCGTGTATGAACACCACTTACAAAGTTAGTCCGACTTCCAGTTTATATTGAAGTGGTATTCCGTATCTGCTAAAGATCGCAATTATTATGTTAATTTTCCAGTACTTATTCTATCTTATCTAGACTTTTAGTACTTATTTCTCGTAACAATTATACCTAGGTGTATTTATCCTGAACTTCTGAAGATTACACAGGTATACATGCAGTAAATATCTGGGTGACTTGAAAGACAAATATGATTAGTTTTTCAATGGGCCTAGCGTTGGGATCTTGAGTAAGTTGCTACAACTAAATAAAAATAAAAATTGGTGACAATCTTAAGTCCTGAGAAAGAGCAAAGTCGGGTCAGCCGCAAGAAGTATACTGCTGGACGTAGGCCTCCTCATCAATGGGAGGATTTGCCAAACTCTCCACGCTTGGCAGACGGGTTGGTCAGCGCAGTTCGTTTGTCTAATATAGGTTCCGTTCCGACGCCGCTGTCTTTCAAAACCTTATAAGTGAAAGGTAGGAATTTGTTAGACTGGGGAATCAGGGTAAGAGCATTTGGTATCCTACTTGCTTGGATTCATTGGGGATTTGATGCCATAGCTGCAACTACTGGACAGGCAGTCGAGGCTGAGACATTTGACCTTCTTATTTAAGAGCTTTGTAGCTCTTGTCGATGAAGTATGCGCCAAATGTAGAGACATTTTGTGCATACTTCATCGACAAGATCTACTGATCAAGAACTGAAGTCTAAAGCAGAGGATAGAGATCCTCTGCTTTAGACTTCAGTTCTTGATACGATATGACACCAGCCTTTTTCTTTAGTTAATCAATAAAACTATTGCTTGGTCTCCCCTAACTATTAATCCAAAATGCAAAATGAATTGTACCAAAATCCACCAAACATTAGGAAATCAAAATGGCATTACAAAACGCATTTATGCCAAATTCAGGATTATCGGCGTTCATTAGAATACATAATTAGGCGCGTTAATACGTTTATGCGGAACGGAAGTCCATTATAACAATTTCAGCATTGAGTTTATTTTCGGTGTTATGATTGGTATTTAGGTGTTGAAATGAAAATTGGGCGTTGCAATTATGATTTTAGGTTTCCTGATTGCAATCCTAAAATCAGGTATTATCGTACCAATATTATAAAGGCAATAATTATGAGTAGAATTGAAAATTATTTAATAGTAATCAAGTGTGAAAGTTGCAATCGCGTCACAATATTGCGGCTGTTATTGCATACCATAGTGCATCATGTCAAGATGAAAAATGATCAATTTCAGATTGACCTAGGTTTTATAACACAAGTCTCGAACTTACTTTGGGGCGTGTTCAATCTGTGTGATTTGTCCGTAAATATTTATTTTATTACTGTCGTATTCAACCCGTTGCTTTCCTTTTATTTTCAGTTTTTGCATACATCTACGAATTTAGAGTGAGCTAGCACATTAAAAAAAAATTGTACATTGTACTAAACATATTATTATTGCGGAAAAAAACTTACAGCAAATATTTTTTTAACTAACCTATGCTGTCCCACTGCTGGGCAAAGGTCTTCCCCATTTTCTTCCACTTCTTTCTTTTCTGCGCTATCTCCGACCATTTCTTTTCAAATTTGTGTATATCGTCACACCAACGCTTCCTAGGCCTACCACGCTTCAGATAACTATTTCTAGGAGTCCACTTCATTACTAAAGAGGCCTATCGATCTGGATGTATTTGGCATACACACAGCAACACAGAAACAAGTGACACAAAAAAAAGAACCAACGCTGTTTTCGACAGTCAACGTCCGCTATATTGATTTTTATAGACTACATACTTCGAGCAACACGCCTTCCGTACCGGAAGAAGCCGTGTTGCTCGAAGACTACATAGCATACTCCGGGAAGAATACAAATCTAATGACACCTCACACTTAAAAATCAGACAAGCCGTTTAGTATACAGCAGGCAACAATGGAACAGATATCCTTACATCTAGATATGCATATGCGCGAAAACATTACCCTCCTTCTGGGTTGGGAAGTCAAGTACAAACAGAAACAAGCCACCAGTTCGAATCCTGCTCATGTGAATTTTTTTTTCACAGTATCTTATTTCTTAATATTATAAAACCATTCTAAGAAATACTGTTTTTTTTACGTTTGATATAAGACTACAATTTTAACCCACAAGCCTTAATATTCTTTCACAGTACGAAAACAAAAAAGAAGATTTTTCATACTGTTCAAAGTTGGCGCGAGGTCCTCGTGGCACAACGTTCTTTTGTTTCCGAAGTTCAGTAAATATTTTGTAGCCTTTTTCTGTCTGGGAACGAACAGTTTATTAAAACTAGTTATTATGTCCTTTGTTGAGTTGAAATGAGAAATGGGTTACTTTGTTTCAGAAAGTTTCTTTTCAAATATTGATGGAATAAAAACAAGATGGATGTTAACTTGCGTAGGAGCATGTAACTACTTTGTTGTAAGAAAAAACTACATATTACAAAAAAGTCCTCTACCGCGTCTGTCTGTTCGTAATAAACTCAAAAACTACTGCACGGATATTCATGAGGGTTTCAATAGTATCTATTGGATCGGATTTTAATGCAGTTTTCTTTAACAGATAGTGATTCATGAGGATAGTTTATAGGGATAATATTTGGCCGGGTGCAGTCGGGGAGGCCTGCTAGTAAGAATATAAAAACGTTGCAACAAATACTAACTGCCATTTCCGCTTAATATAAGACTACGATTTTAACCCACAAGCCTTAATATTATTCCTCAGTACGGAAACAAAAAGAAGATTTTTCATAGTGTTCAAAGTTAGCGCGAGGTCCTCGTGGCACAACGTTCTTTTGTTTCCGAAGTTCAGTAAATATTTTGTAGCCTTTTTCTGTCTGGGAACGAACAGTTTATTAAAACTAGTTATTATGTCCTTTGTTGAGTTGAAATGAGAAATGGACTACTTTGTTTCTGAAAGTTTCTTTTCAAATATTAATGGTATTAAAACAAGATGGGTGTTAACTTACGTAGGAGCATGTACTTTGTTGTAAGAAAAAACCACATATTACAAAAAAGGCCTCTACCACGTCTGTCTGTTCGCGATAAACTCAAAAACTACTGCACGGATATTCATGAGGGTTTCAATAGTATCTATTGGATCGGATTTTGATGCAGTTTTCTTTAACAGATAGTGATTCATGAGGATAGTTTATAGGGATAATATTTGACCGGGTGCAGTCGGGGAGGGCTGCTAGTAAGAATATAAAAACGTTGCAACAAATACTAACTCCCATTTCCGCTTAATATAAGACTACGATTTTAACCCACAAGCCTTAATATTCTTCCTTAGTACGAAAACAAAAAAGAAGATTTTTCATACTGTTCAAAGTTAGCGCGAGGTCCTCGTGGCACAACGTTCTTTTGTTTCCGAAGTTCAGTAAATATTTTGTAGCCTTTTTCTGTCTGGGAACGAACAGTTTATTAAAACTAGTTATTATGTCCTTTGTTGAGTTGAAATGAGAAATGGGTTACTTTGTTTTAGAAAGTTTCTTTTCGAATATTGATGGAATAAAAACAAGATGGATGTTAGTTACTTTGTTGTAAAAAAAAAACTTCATATTACAAAACAATACAGACTAAAAGACAAACCGACGCGGCGGAGGACCGCCGCGTCGGTTTGTCTTTTAGTCTGTTTGCAATTAATTCAAAAGCACGGATTTTCATGTGATTTTCACCAATACATAGTAATTCATGAGGGAGGTTTATAAGTATAATACATGGCCGGGCGCAGCCGGAGAGGGCTGCTAGTAAGAATACAAAAAACCGGCCAAGTGCGTGTCGGGCCACGCGCAGTGTAGGGTTCCGTAGTTGCGAATGACAACTTTGAGTTCACACTATTCACACTCGCACCTTACAGTTTAACGACCAAAAACATCTAACAATGAAAAAAGTATGAAATTTTACAGTTTATAAGTTGGTTGCCTATAACTTTTTAGTTTGTACATAGTACTCAGCTCTGATAGTTTTCCTTTAAACTTCAGCATATACACTACTTCTGTAATTTTTTTCACGTATCTATATAACCGTTTAGCAGATAGAGGGGGGGGGGACACTTACCTCTAACAAAAATTCGCACTTTAAAACCAAATATTTCGGAAAAGGATCCCTAAATCGAAAAATGGTGTTCTCAACCTCACAATATTTTTGAAAGACCTATTTAACGATACCCCACACGATGGGTAAATAGAGAAAAAAAAATTACTCCCCCATTTTACTTGTATGGGTACTACCCTTAAAAAAAATATTTTTCAAAATTTTATTCTACCACTTTTTTGCCATGATTAATATACATATCCATACCAAATTACAGCTTTCTAGTACTTATAGTCTCTGCGTAAAACCGCGGACGGACAGACAGACAGACAGACAGACAGACATGGCGAAACTATAAGGGTTCCTTGTTTACTACGGAACCCTAAAAACGTTGGAAAAATACTGACTGCCATTTCTGCTTAGTATAAGACTACAATTTTAACCCACAAGCCTTAATATTCTTCCTTAGTACGGAAACAAAAAAGAAGATTTTTCATAGTGTTCAAAGTTGGCGCGAGGTTCTCGTGGTACAACGTTCTTTTGTTTCCGAAGTTCAGTAAATATTTTGTAGCCTTTTTCTGTCTGGGAACGAACAGTTTATTAAAACTAGTTATTATGTCCTTTGTTGAGTTGAAATGAGAAATGGGTTACTTTGTTTTTGAAAGTTTCTTTTGAAATATTGATGGTATTAAAACAAGATGGGTGTTAACTTACGCAAGATTATGTTCTTTGTAATGAAAACAATATGATTTTGATAGTTAAATTAACCCTTTTCCCGCGACTTCAACCACATGAATTATAGCCTTTGTCACCCGGTGTTAATGTAGCTTTCTAGAGGCGGAAAAAATTTTAAAAACAGATCAGTAATTTTAGAGTTTATCTGTTACAAATACACACAAATATTTCCTCTTTCATATATTAAAGTCGTATATGGAACTGAATGACCAAATGATAAATAGAAATTCGTGGTAGTTACGTTGTTCATTGGGAAGATTCGATTTCCAATTTCTAGTAAAATTATCCCCTTTTACTTTTCTTATTGTTTGTTTTCTCTAATATTAAATATTTCAGCTGAATTCACAGTAAAACAAAAATAAAATTAAAAATACTAAAATCATCAACCAAAACTAGTGCAAATGGCATAGAAGTATAGACGAATTTTTTTTTTATCTATGGCAAATGGTGTTTGAATCACACACATCCAAATCTAATTGTAATAACAACGCTTTGACTATACATGGCGAAATTTTGAACGTTCCGGACCATTAAAGGGGTGATTCAGCCTGTCAATATAAACAACTTTTCCTATGGGACAAATGCTGTAAACTCGAAAAAAATTTCGACATTCCTATACAAATTGCCCGGGCGGCTGAACACTTTTGTATGAAAATGACGAAATAAAATTTGAGTTTCCAGCATTGGTCCCATAGGAAAAATGGTTCATATCGACGGGCTGAATCACCCCTTTAACGGTCTAGAACGATCAAAATTTCGCCATGTATACTCTAATCTAAGTAACAACGGTAATTATATCCCTCGAAAAGCTAACACCTCAAAAGCGAAATAAAAGTGGTTTTTGAAAAGTCGATCGGAAAATATATCGCGTGCTACGCGTTATAAGTAACACGCACCGTGATTAATTTCTGAGCAAGGTACATGACGTTGGAACGCCAACAATTGTGGCTATACATACGAATACCATGTTTGACCAACTTTTTGGTCAAATTATTTCTCTTTTTTTTAACCATGCAGATAGAAAGTGCAATAATATGTACAAAAAACATTGATACAAAAAACCGCAGGTGGGTATAATGGAGGTGCCAAAGAACGTTAATGCGAAGATGAGCACGCTTTTTGCAGTGATGTCATAAAATAAATAAATAATAAATATATACGGACAAATCACACAGATTAAGCTAGCCCCAAAGTAAGTCTTGTGTTATGGGATACTAACTCAACGATACTACATTTTATAACAAATACATATATAGATAAATATCCAAGACCCAGGATAATCTGAAAAAGATTATTTTTCATCTTGACCTGACCGGGGATCGAACCGGGGACCATCCGTATCACAGGCCGGCGTGTTGACCGCTGCGCCACAGAGCTCGTGTTAATAATACTTTAAAACCCAATAGCTTCTTAGGCAAATAAAATTGGTTTTTCATAAGTCTATGGGAGACAAATGCCTAATTAAAAAATAAATAAAAATAGGCAATAGGCTAGTGAGTCGCGTGTGATTGTGGTTTTTTTATTTTATTTTTATTAGGGAACAGCAAACAGTTACATAATAAACTTATTATCTACTTAAAGTTAAATTTACAAAATATATATATAATCATGCAACCCACTACGCTATCCACAGATTAAATGTGTGTTTGTTATTATAAAGTTGCCACTAGAATGCTATAAACTATTTTAATAACATTTTAACATAGAAATTAATAATTTTTAATACATAAGATTTAAACACATTATGTATAGAGAGAAGGAAAGAGAGAAAAAAAAAACAAACGTTAGAGAAAAAAAACACAAGGTCACCTAAAAAAGAAATTATGAAGGTGCTCCGTGCTCAGCCAACACTGTTTTTAAAGTATTCTTATACCTATACAAATTATCAGTAAATATGTCAGTTTTTGACTCAAACAAAGTGTTATGGGACTTAGCCATGCGATGAATAGGTGAGCGTTGTCCAGAATTAGTACGACATGTAGATAAAAAAAAGAGAGACCTAGAGCGAACTGCGCGCCGACTAGGTACTCTTGGAACAATGTAAGAAAATTTGTTAAGGAGGCTAATGGAATCAATATTATTGTGTAAAATATTATACAAAACAACAGCTTCAAGATACTTACGCCTGGATTCTAGAGTCAACAAATCGTACTTAGTAAGTAGCTGGGAGTAGTCAAGGTAACGCCGATGACATCTAAAATGCATGGTGCGTAAAAATTTTTTCTGAACCTTTTCAATAGCCAGAATATATTTCCTGTAGAAAGGATTCCAGACTGACACCACATATTCTAGCTGTGATCGTACCAAGGTCTTATATAAGTATAGATACGTAGAAGATTTTCTAAAATCAGCGGACGATCTAAACACAAATCCAAACATTTTAAATGCTTTGTTAGTGATATGTTCTACGTGTGTATCTAGACAAAGCTTATCGTCGAGGACTACACCTAGGTCTTTAATGGAATTAACTTTATTTAAGGGAGTGTTACTTAGGTGGTAATGGAAATTAATAAGGTTAGCATTTTTGGTGAATCGCATAAAGTTACATTTAGGTAAACTGAGCTGTATTTTATTCACGGCACAGTAGTTTGTCAACCTGTCCAAGTCTTGTTGAAAAGCAATACAATCGTCGATAGATTTAATGGATTTAAAAGCCTTTAAATCATCCGCATACATTAAGTACTTGGAATTCCTGAAGCAAGTCTGAATATCATTGACGTATAATAAGAGTAAAAGAGGCCCCAGGATAGAGCCCTGCGGGACACCTGAAGTAACGCGTACCGTGTTGGAATGATAGCCTTTAAGGACGACCACCTGAGTACGATTGCTTATGTAGGACTTAAACCTACAAATGGCACGTTTGATCAACTTCGTACTCAAATCCTTCCTCTTCAGTAAAAAATGCTGAATTAAAAGTGCAAAGAATGGAAGGACATATAAGATTGGTGCAAAAAATGCATGCATGCATGTAGAAATAACAGTGTTAAAAAATTTGTAGTCACAATAACAGTGGTACGAAAGAACGCGAGTGTTGATAACGGAGGTGCGAAGATTTGCAAGCTATCCATGGAGAAGTAAAAAAAAAACCGGTATAACGGTTGAACGCCAACAATTGTTACTATACATACGAATAGCTCGTTTTAACATTTTTTAAGTTAAACCAATTATTTTTATAAATTAATAAAAAAAATATCAGAGACCTTTCCAACTCCGTCTGGCCAGCAGGGAGAGTGTTGGCCAAATTCCCTGATTGCTATGGCTAATATATGGCTTTGGTAGTAACGAGGAACTGTTCATTATGATGAATATAATTATTTTATAAGTAACTTTGAGCCGTTGAATATACGAGTGTTTCATCAAAATATAATATTCATCTCGATTATTTCCGTCCCCTACCAGCCTTTATAAATAAATATATAGGGACATATCACACAAATTGAGCTAGCCCCACAGTAAGTTGTGAACTTGTGTCGTAGGATACTAACTCAACGATACTATATTTTATAACATATACTTATATAGATAAACATCCAAGACCCAGGCCAATTTGAAAAAGATCGTTTTCCATCTTGACCTGGCCGGGGATCGAACCCGGGACCTCCGTGTCGCAGGCTGGCGTGGTGACCACTGCGCCACGGAGCTCGACAATAAGAGTAATGTGACTTCACATTAAAAAAAATTGCTCGCTGAAGTGTAAAATCCGTATGTCACTGGTGTTATTTACTCCCTACGCCCTTTTATTAGCCGTCGTGGAATTTACAAAGGTCACTACGTGATGTGGACTCTTTTATTTGTTTCGGTAAAGGGTGAAACAGCTGTGGATCAGGTGGGTTATGTATTCAAGCAAATTAGAACTCTCTGTCCTTAACATTAGGTTGTTTACTGAGTTTATTTGTAGAGAATGTTGATAAATTTTCATCAGGGTAGCTTGTCTTTAATATTGAGTTACAGGATTGCTTTCTAATTTACTCGCACCCTTTTTTTCGGACAAATTGGTGGACAGGCATACGGCCCTTACGGAAATTGCTTTCCGTTCTCTAAGGCAATAGACACCACGTATACATTTAATAAATTAATGAATAGGGACAAATCACGTAACAATTTACGTGGTTTGTGTTGTGAACTTGTATCGTAGTAGGATACTAACTCAACGACACTACACTTAATGATAGATACAAAATTTTATTTATAAGTATATGGACAAAAATACACACATTGAGCTAGCCCCACAGCAAGTTGTGAATTTGTATCGTAGGATACTAACTCAACGATACTATATTTTATAGATACTTATATAAAGATAAATATCCAACACCAGGCCAATCTGAAATAATGTTTTCCATCATGACCTAACTGGGGATCAAACCGGGACTACTCGTGTTGTAGACTGGCGTTTTAATCGCTGCTCTACGGAGTTCATTTCCAGCATTAGTACCATAGAAAAAGGTGTTCGACGGGCTGAATCAAGACTATGTCAAATTGTCACAGTTTGTATGTTTTCCTCATATGTTTAAAGATTAAAAGTCATCTTCGAAGATATAAATACGAAAGCGTTTATGCACCATCTTCTTTATGAAAATTACCATTTTATGTTGAAAGTTAATTACCAAATAGACCATAGACCCCGAGGAAATATAAAAATAAATGTCAGTAATAGACAACAAAAAGGAAACGAGAGGCAACCTCATTTTGAGACCGCACTATAAACAACCTTCATGAAAGGGTTCGGGTTTGTTATAAATAATATATATTGTTGATAGACTCAGGTGTTTTTTACTCATAAGCACCTCGTGTGATGCATTATTTGACAGGTTAGCATCCCAAGTTTCACTTTAAGAATATGTGAATGTTTCTAACTTCAAATTAATTAATTTTAAGGCTATAGTCAGAAACGCATGAACTCTAACACACGATAAACTCTATTAACTACTGTACAACTAAAAGCAAGCCAGCGGCCAGAATCATTCGAAATGTGGTATTGGCGTAGAATGGAAAGGATGAACTGGGTAGAAATAGGAACTAATGCAGTGGTTCTGAAAAGGTTGGGTGAAAAAACCAACATTTTGAAAATTACTGAGAATAGGAGGGAAAAGATGAGACACCTAACGTTACGATGACTTGACAAAATATATCGTATAGCTTTACCCAGTATTTTCAGAGCCTATGAGTATTCAATTCAAACAAACAAATAATAAAAATTCTTCTCTTTAAAATATAAATATTGATATAACAACATATTTTTCATGTAAATATGCTATCAATAAACCGAGCTAGTATACTGTATATGTAATATGTGTATAGGAATATTGACTGCCTCCAGACAGCTCAGTCGTTTGGGATTTACGACCTCCGCACTCGGTCGTATCGGTAACGTATACAAATATATAATAATGTTTACCTCTTTCCAATATTTAGGGGAAATCTATATTATCACAAACGTGTATATTTGATATATAATATAACAAGGACTAGCTGTGTCGTCCGCGTGGAATAGTAAATATGGGTAGCCTTTTCTTGAAATAAAAAGATGCCTATGTGTTTTATCAGGCTACTACACTATTTGTGTACCAAATTTCATATAAATCTGTTCAAACAATTAATGTTTATTCAGATATGGGACATTAGAATTTTTTTTTAATATGAAAAGTTAACTCAATTCTTTATAGAAAGTCACCCTTATTAGTCGCCCCCATGAAATTCTCCGTAACAGAACAAAACAAGTCAGCGAATCAGACGAAATAAAACGGGGATAAAGCCGGGTTTCTACAATAAGGCCCAACTTTAGGTCTTGATTTTTAAAAAATATTTGTGCAAAAAACTACAATCGCCAAGAAGATACAAATATCCCTCCCCCCCGCATCACCGCACCGCCTAAGTTTCCAACCTACTTTTTCATCTAATACTGAGCGCACGTTACAAAATTTTAACCTATAACTCTAAATATTAGGTTATGTGGTCTCTATATACCTATGCATAAACCGATATGAAATGTATCTTTCTTTATTATATATTTTTCTTATTTAATTAGAATTGTTTCGTAGGTAATATATCCCAAATGCTTCGTCTTCTTGATATTATGGCTTCCACCGAGATTTCAATGATTCTGCCAATGTCTAGTAATGAGACACAAAGTATGGGTGTTGTATGGTAAAGTTTTGACAGGTAGCATCATCTTTGATAGCCTCCTGGGAGCTCCTGATGACAAATCTATACGAGTCCATACAACAGTCTACTTTAACTTTTTCACAAATTGTTGATGAGCACGAGCATTTATTACGACAAATTATACCAATTTCATATAACAAAGTCCACTAAAATCAATTAGCAAAATCGTCTAAGCCAAATCTTAACTGGATTCCTTGACTTCTCACCACAAACTTTCCTGAATGCTTATAAGTTCTTTAAAAAGGGGACGTTATTCATTATTCCGTACCGTAAACCTGTTACCCAGTCGTATAATCATCAACCCTTCACACGTTCATTCATTTTTCATTCCGTCAAACCCGGGTAACCCAGTGTTGCCATAAACATAATGACCGCACACCCTGCATTACCGGTTGAAGCCCTTATACGCGACTTTCAAGTATACGATATAGCTAAATGTATGTTTCTTATATTTTAATAAGTACCTATATTTCGGGCTCCGTGGCGTAGCGGCTTGGAAGTTATCGCCGACACGGTCACGAACGTGTGGTCCCGGATTCAATCCTCGCTCAGGTCAAGATACTTTATTTTAATAACACAAGTCTCGAACTTACTTGAGTTCTGTTGGGCCTCTTGACCGAGACGGTCGTATTTTACGCACCCCCGCTGCCCGCTAAGACCGTCGACGTCTTTTGTTTAAACCATAGAACTATTTTAGAGTCTTGTAAGGGGTCGGGTACTTTACGTTTCGGTTTAAGCTCAGTGCCGCCTTGATCATACAAAGTGATACAAAAGTGCCTAGAAACGCTGAAAATCTCGGTGAAATCTATCAATATTACGTGGTGAATTAATTAAACCTTTGTGACATAGTTCAGCACGGACATACGACGTTGACGTTAAGAAACATAAGCTGATAAACTTGGTGAGATCAATCCAAATTACCCGCATGCAGATAAAATCATATTACCAGTAATTTTCAATTTTAACATTGTGTTACAACCAATTTTCTGTAACTATAATTTTGCTGCATGACCCTTTACTTTGTTACCCTATCACTTGACGTTATAGCATAATTTTTAATAAGCATTACATGTTGTATATTTTCTTTTAATTTAATTTTTAATTAATTCTTTGACTTACTAGAACATATGTATCATCATAGAAGAATAGTACTATAATACGATACCCCTACAAACTGCTGGATAGGGTTATACTTGCCATAGAAGTAAAAATCAAACAGTGAATCTAGAGTTTAACAAAACTGTGTTCAATAATCTATTATAAATAACCTAGTACTTGATGATTGGTATCAACTGGGTGCTAGTAAGTAACCAAATATAAATAAAATAATTAACAACCGTTCCAGTTCACTACATAAAAGTATGCATAGCAAGAACATACCATACTCAGGTAATAACTAACTACAAAAAGAATCACAAAGCACTGGTTAAGTGTGTTAATATAACCCCAAAGGATTATACTTCTTAATAAATACTTAGGAAACAATAATATCTCGCTAATATTTTACTTAAGGTATAAACCCTATCAAATCCATCTAGGATATCCCAATACTGACTAATAGACAATAGTTTTCAAAAACTCGCCACAACATAGGTACAATAAAAACTTGTGGTAAATCTATAAATAGCCTTTTGAACAAAAACAAGTCCTACATACGATAAGAGAAGACCTGTCACTTGACATTTTGTTATAGTTAGGAACAGCCAACAGATTACTGATTTGATTTCGATTAGTAATAAGAGAGTAGCAAAACTTATCACACTAGAATATATAACACGATACTAATCTAGGTCACAATTGCTATGAAACTACAGATACTACTTTCTAATAGCACAGATAGAAGCCTAAATTTTTGAATTAGATTAACAACTGGCAGTTTAGACATCTAGTAAAATCCTTAGTAATCCTTAGCTAATGTTTTAAAACAAAAACCCAAGAGAAAGCACTAGCGGAGACTTTCAAAAGCCAAAAAGGTATACATGCACATTGTAGGTAGGTAACTTAGTTTTTATGGCTAGTAATAACAATCATCCATAAAAGGCAAGTCAAAACTGTTAACCATTTTTAGGAAAGTAAGTAAAAAAGGCAACCATTACGTTCCTAAAACAATACTATTTAGTCGGGATCGCCTGCACGTGCATCGGCAAAAAATTATCATAAAAGCTTCCAGCAAATACCCTTCTAAAATCAATTGTCCCCCGCGTGTTTTTACATGGAAATAAAACAAAGGGCCCGGGAAAAAACCCTTTGCGCAATATGGACACAGCAGAGGTCATTATCAAGCAAATGGCTGGGGATGGTAACTGTCTATTCAGAGCAATAGCGGATCAAATAAACAATGTATTTGGGCTGACAATAGATCACAACATGACTCGTCGGGATTTAGCATGTTACGTCAAAAACAACAAATCCACACCACGCATTAACATGGCCTTACAAAGCTCCGTCACCGAATTATCGCATAGGTCAGATTTTTCCAACCTAACAGTTAACGAAAAAATCGATAGATATATACAAGAACAATTCGAGGACGGCTTTTGGGGAGGAGAGGATGCAATTATAGCGGCCGCGGAGTATTACTTAGTCAATGTTAACATATATGGACAGTTCCGGGATCCAATCATCTACAGCCCATCGGATAGCCCAGTAGCTAACATTTTTCTATACTTCGAGAACAGTCACTATGATAGCATAGTTCAACTTGTAACATCAGATGAGTCCAGAAAAACAGATGGTGACATAAATGACATCGAAGAAAATTTGGAATACGACGCTCAAACAGTAGAAATATTTTCAGGCGATTCCATGAGCTTACAACCCAGCTACATATGTCCCAAAAGGTTCCGTTCTCCCCTACCGTCAACGAGATTGCCTACGCCCAAGCCTTGCAAATCACTTTCAATAGCGACGTGGAATGTACTAGGTTGTGCTCACCTACGTGATAAAACGAATATTGACAAGGTTCTATCAGCTCGTAACATAACTATAGCGGGACTCCAAGAGACACATCTAACCACTGGAGAATTAAAATCAAAACACTACAATTGGATATTAGGGGGCGGCAAAAATGCACAAGAACATAGAGGCATAGCCATTTTAATAAGCAATAAAATTGAATACGACATTATTCAGATCTACCGCGAAAGCAAAGATGTACTCGGAGTGCACCTGTACTTAAAATCGGTCAATACCAATAAACCAATAAATATTTTTATAATTACATGTCACGTTCCAGCCGAATCAACATCCCGGTTCTTGCAAATAGGAAGTGCTATCAGTAAAGCCCCAAAAAATGCACATAAAGTAATTATAGGAGACTTTAATGCCCACATAGGTAAGGAAGACGTAAGAAAAATTAAAAGTAGTAACAGAAAAACTGAAAATCTAATTGGAAAAAATCTGTATCACGCCATCTCGAACACAAACGGAAAGCTACTATTAAATCTTATACAACAACACCAATTAAAAGTAAGCAGTTCATGGGGCAGACCTACATGCAGGACTACCTGGTCACGAGGAAAAAAAGTGTCCCAGTTCGACCATATTCTAACAAGTACGCAAACAAACCTATTTTTTCATAGCATTATAGGGGAAAATAACTTAATAGTCAATACTGACCACAAGCTGGTATGGGGCAGCGTACGAATGTCTTCCTTTGCTCAACAACTGAAGGCAAAAAAACCCGAACAAATCCGTCCAGACAAAAGACTAGTATTGAACCATAAAAACTACAATTACGAACTACTGCAAAGGAAAGAACACGTGACAAACTTTCAGAATGCTATTATTAAAAAAATCCAATACGCCAAAAGCAAACTCAATCCAATTGGAAATCCCATTAACGACCGCTCATTAGAATGGGATACTCTTAATAACATTCTGAAAGATGCTGCTCACGAGGTACTTCAAAAGCCCATTACGAAATCAAAGGAAAGCAGAATTGCACTAGCTAACCTTCAAAAGGCAATATTCCAAAAATCTAGGAGACCACAGAACACTACTCTACAGCTTAAAGTAAAGGAAGCACGATGCAACCTAAAAAGAATTTTGGAGATTGAGGAGGCGCGCATAGCCAAAAACTTTTTTAAGGGCCTTAACAAAACCCACAAAGCATTTCGTATGAAAATAACCTATAAGTTTCTACGCGACCACAAAAGGAAGTCCACTCGAGCGCAAACCAAACATTACATACCCATGTCCAATTGGATTGCTGATTTGAAAAAAAGTCAAGGCAAACGTGTCTCTACAATTGGTGAAAAGGGCAAGTTAGATTTTGGAACGGAGCCCCCTACCATCGAGGATATTAATAAAATTGTACAACGTATGAAGAACGGAACTGTTCCAGGAACCGATCATATTGTGCCAGAAATGTACAAGGCTGCTCTACCGGAATTCATAGAAGAACTCACCAAAACCATGGTAAAGATATGGAATAATAATGAAGTCCCCGTTGAATGGCGCCTTACCAAACAAGTACCAATAAAAAAACAACCATACCCAAAACATATAAATGATTTTAGAAAAATATCCATATGTAACGTAGGATATCGAATCTACGCGAACTTCTTATTAGAAAAGCTTGATGCTACCAGCAGCCTCGGAAATTATCAAGCAGCATTTTTGAGTAATAGATCCACAGACGATCATATTTTTACGCTCCGGCGGATACTGGATACAAAATGGAGAGAGGGAACAGCCGTGTTTGTCGTGGCTCTTGACCTCGAGAAAGCCTTTGATAATGTAAATTTAGAAGCACTAAAAGATATACTAGTAACCAGAGTTGGCGTACCTCTCACAAATAGAATAATAGAAGCTTGTATGAACGAGGAAACCTTCATTGCATGGTGTGGGCAAAACTCAGAAGTCATCACCAAAGGCAAGGGTGTCAAACAAGGCTGTCCCCTATCGCCAAGGCTTTTCACTACAATAATTGATGAGGTACTCAGGACGCTCGAGCAAGAAGACGAAGCGGTAAGACTCGATCAAGACGTAGAATTAAAACTTCTTATTATATTATCTTTTGCAGATGATCTAATATTAATCGGTGAAGAAGTAGAGGAACTCAATCGCATAATCGGCAAAATGAACATTTTATTAAACTCGGTCGGCCTCATTATAAATCAAACAAAAACTAAGCTAGTTGTACGCGACCCTTTTGGCCCCCCAACAACACAGCAACCATGCAGGGTGCTTGGAGGAGTTACAATTCAGCCGGTAGAAGAGATAAAATATTTAGGAATATTCATTACAGCGGCCCACAATCGGAGGGCTACCATTCAAACACGATGTGTCAAGGCAATCAAAAATTCCAAAGCCTTACTACCATTTATAAAAGATAATAAAATAGATTGGCACATTGTAACATTAATTTACAAAATGGTAATCAGACCTTGCATGTTATATGGATTAAACGTGACGGCTTTAACAAAAGCTAACCGATCGAGACTTAGAAAATATGAGCGACAAATACTGCGAGGAATGCTAGACGTGGGAAAACAGGCACCAAAACGAAAAATTAAAGATATCCTAAGGGGAAAATCCATCACAAAAATAATAAAAAATCGAAGAGTTTCTTATTATGGTCACATACTACGTCGTCCTACCCCGCACTTACTTAAAGCAGCCTATCAACACCAAGAGAACAAGCGCAAAATAGGGCGTCCCATTTACACTTGGGAAGACTCCTTAGATTATGATATTAGGTATACGAGGAAAACCAAGGAAGAATGGGAAAACTTAGCAGAAAATAGAGCCCTCATCAAAAAAGAAGCAGAAAAGATATTTGAAGTGGAAGAAACTGACTCCGAAACCGATTTGGAATCAGACGATTCAACGCAAACCCGGTCTTCAGCAGTCATTCGCAGAAGTAGCGGGCGCAAAAGGACCAGATCAGCGACTCCAACATCACATCGTTTGCTCAGACGAAGAGCCTCCATGACAACAACGCAGTAACAATGACTCACCGAGAGAAGAAATACCCTTCCCACATAAGAGACATTAACAGCTAACGAAGAGTAACACTGCAAAGCAAAGAGTCTACAGGCGGCGAATCGAGGCCAACCCAACAATTAAGCAGTCTATTTTCCCTTCGTTTATATATTACACACCAAGTATAGTATCTATCTTCCCCATACTGATTTGATGCAAGTATTCGGTATTGGTTCTAACTTCCTTTCTCTCCTCATCCTGACTGCACCGCCCTACACACCCAACCCTATCTACGTGTCCAACTGGTTTCTCGAGCCGGGATCAGTGATCCAACGGGGAGGGTGGTAGCTGTGCAAGGAGGAACCGCATCTGCTTACGTACACAAGCGCAGTTACGAACTCTCCCTGGTGGACGCCTATTCTACGCTCTTGCAGCTTAAACACTGGCTGGGCGGACACAGAACAGAACAGAACAGAACAGAACACAAGTCTCGAACTTACTTTAGGGCTAGCTCAATCTGTGTGTTTTTTGGTCCGTATTTATTTTTATTTATTGATTTATTATATTTCTTTCACTTATCTTAATATCATCCAAATGGTGATTGAACCAATTCTGGTTCTACCTGCGAATGTTTTGGAATGCTTACCACCAGCACAGATGCATCAATCACGATAAACCGACGAGCTCCGTGGCGCAGTGGTCACCACGCCAGCCTGCGACATGGGGGTCCCGAGTTCGATCCCCGGTCAGGTCATGATGGGAAACGATCTTTTTCAGATTGAGCTGGGTCTTGGATGGTTATCTTTATAAGTATATATTATAAAATATAGTATCGTTGAGTTAGTATCCTGCGATCCAAGTTCACAACTTACTGCGGGGCTAGCTCAATTTGTGTGATATGTCCCTATATAAACTGCTATCATTTGTTATAATTTGACAAGCAACATCAACAGACACAATGTGGCCCAATCACAGCTTACCAGACTCTATGCTTGAGTGTTGCCACTGCATATTTCAGGACACCCTCATTGGTAGAAATTGTATGAAATTTGTATGAAAACTGTCGAAATTTTCATAAGTTCTTAGCATTGGTCCTATAGGAAAAGTTATTCATTTTGATGGGCTGATTTGATGGTTTAAGGGACGATATGTATAATCTAACATCAGTATACGTGCTGTTCCAAACTTACATAGAAATAAGTTGGATAAGGTGTAGCATAAGAAGTATATTTATAAGATAGTTATTATTATTATTACCTACCTGAAAAATCTAAGCCTATCACAATATTCACAATTCTTTTAAATAAGTTAATTTACTTCTCAGTTTATATGGGATTTATTTTGCATTCACAATGCTATTTTATCTTATTTATTAAATAAAGAAAATAAGGAATGGTGAAAAAATTCCACGCGGGCTGACTTGAACCTGCGTTTAGATCTCAGTACGATCTACGCGTTGCCAACTACGCCACCGCGCTTCAAGCCCTGGCGCCAAATTTCTCCACCACATCCCATTCCTCTTACACTTGCAAAATAAATCCCATATAAACTATTGTATGGCTTCCTACACATTAGTTGATTTTAAAATTCATTGCAAAATGAGTTAAAATCAAATACCGCACTTGTAAAAGTGGGGTAGTTGTGTTGGGTGACGCAAGCCTAGATGCGTGTAAGAGGAATGGGATATGGTGGAGAAATTCGGCGCCAGGGCTTGAAGCGCGGTGGCGTAATTGGCAACGCGTAGATCGTACTGAGATCTAGACGCAGTTCAAGTCCTGCCCGCGTGGAATTTTTTCACCATTTCTTATTTTCTTTATTTAATAAATAATTTACTTCTTTATTGACTTATTAATAATTCGTTAACTCGTCGCGACTTTATTGAGTCAGGCAGGACAATATTTAGGTTCTATACTACGTATTTACTGGGTTTAGCAGTATACTCCTAAAATCATTATATTTTGCCTTTTTCGTCAATCCCGGATAACCCCGTGCAGCCATAAACTTAATGGCTCTTGGCATTACTTGAAGCCCTTATAAAGACATAACGCGTTGTTGACACTTCAGAGGTTAACGCTGATATTAAGGTACTGAATTTACCAATTTATTTCGTTATTTAAAAGATTTACACTAAATAGTTCTTAATCTTTGGTATGTGTTATTTAAGTCATAACTTGTTGCAACTCTTTAAGTTAGATTCTACATTATATAGGTATTTACTAGAATTAGCATTGTATATGTATACTCCTATAATCATTACGTTTTGCTTTTTCCGTCAACCCCGGATAACCAGCCATAAACCTAATGGCTCTTGGCATCACTTGAAACCCTTACGCTAGTTACTAGGTTAACGCTGACATTAACGTAGTCAATTTACCGATTTGTTTTGTAATTATTTGTCCTTAATCTTTTGTAAACTTGTCGCAACTTTCATTGATTCCACACTCTAAGTAAAATGGATTTACCAGTGTACACTCCTAAAATCATTACGTTTGGCTTTTGCGTCAACCTCGGATAACCCGGTGCAGCCATAAACGTAATGGCACTCGACATTACTCGAAGCCCTTATAAAGACATGACGCGTTGTTGACACTCCGCTTATATTGACCTATTCTTTTTTGATACCCATATGAGAAACAGTCTCACTCATTAGAAACTTTCAAAATATAAACAAATTATTTCCAAAAACAAAATGGTACCTATCTCTTTCACTTTACATCAAACCCGGATAACCCGTGCAGCCATAAACGTAATGACACTTGGCATCACTCGAAGCCCTTATAAAGACAAAGCATTATTGACACCACAAAGGCTACAAATTTCTTATGATAGCTAATATAAGATACAGTTTCGCTCATTTGAAACATTCAAAATACAAAAAATATTTTTTATACATTTTTTGTTAGGTTTTTATAAAATTATAAATAAATATAAATATATACGGACAAATCGCACAGATTGAGCTAGCCCCAAAGTAAGTTCGAGACTTGTGTTATAGGATACTAACTCAACGATACTATATTTTATAATAGATACTTATATAGATAAACATCCAAGACCCAGGTCAATCTGAAAAAGATAATTTTCCATCTTGACCTGACCGGGAATCGAACCCGGGACCATCCGTGTCGCAGGCAGGTGTGTTGACCGCTGCGCCACGGAGCTCGTCCCGAATTGACAAGAATATAACATATTTTCTTTGCAATAAAAATTAATATAATATTGTGGCACTAATTTACATGTTGCACATTAAATACGACATTATACTAACCAAATAAATCGTTAGTAACCTTATACGTGGCTGATTTAGGGTATCCAAAATATGTATACGAATTCGAGGGCTTATAAAAATCGCTATGACAGGATACGTCTACAGTTCTTTTTTTTTCCTGGATTTGGCATCTCCATAATTGGCTACTTGACTAAAAAATTTTTCGTGTCTCTATGTAAAGACCTGCCAAAAAATAAACACGATAGTGACAGAAATTCATTTCTAAACAAAAAACTTTTCAGATATAGAAGTTTTAAAGACACATATTTTTAGACGTTAGTTTTTAGACGTGAAAACGCACTACTGAAATGCCTACATATTTGTGACGTCACAACTTTGTATTTTGTATGGGCGACGTGAGAACTTTGTTTGGTAGCTATTCGAAATATTACGTTTGTGGTAATGGTTTCATAATAAAAGTTGCTTTAAATTTAGCGCACTACAATAATACAGTATAATTGTAATTCAAGATTTTCATACTTTAAAAAATGGTCCTATTCACCCAAATTTAAAAAAGCTTTAAGAACAGTTAACGAATCGATATCAAATTAAAAGTGATCTTTATAGTGTTTTTAGATAGAAACAAATTTATTATTAGTAACAAATTTTATATAATCTTAACATTAGGCAAATACCGAATTTTCCGTCAAACCTGGATACAACCCGTTGCAGCCATAAACGTAATAGCACCAGGCATTACTCGAACCCCTTATGACGCAATGTTTACACTTCCAAGGTTAACGCTGATATTATCATATTATTTCTTATGATAGCTATATACAGCTTATTAAGACATTCAAAATATATTCAAATCCTTTTCCAAGAGAAAATATAATAAATTTTTTATGGGATGAATGAAGAATAGAAATGGGATGAGTGAAGAAAAAAAATATATTATTTATTAAAATATATGGGGCGAGTGGAGAACGCAAATAGGTTGAGGGAAGAAAAAAAGAATGAAAAACTTATGGGATAAGAATTTGTGGTATAAGTGCGGAATAAATCAAATTTTGTTTAGGCAGTTATTTAAATAAATAGTTATTCTGATACTGGACGGCCTCCGTGGTGGAGTGGAAAAATACTAAAAATTATAAATTCTCTAAAATTCTGCCCGTGAGGCAATATGTCAAGAACGCTGGTTGCATTCCCTGCTTGGATAGCTATACTAAATTTAGTACCTACACCGAGTATTTTTAGACATATTTGTTAACATCCGAGAATACCCGATATCCTTTTAAACAAATACATGCCGATCAGGTTGCGTTAAAAGCAACTAGGCGATAGCACTTAGCGCGCCAGGTGTTCGCAATACAAGCTTATTTGGCCATTTTCCTGTTTCGCTACGATTTGTTTGGTTGTACAAAAAAAAAATATTTTTTCTTCTATCATATGGTTGTCTTTAACCATACATATTAACAGCAGGTAAGTTAGTACCTACAATATTTTAACATGCAAAGTTTTCGACTTTACATTTATGGTGACAACCCATACTTCCATACCAATATTATAAGTGTACTAACATTACAAATGCGAATATAACTTTTTGTCTGTATTTCTGTCCCGCTTACACGGTAAAACTACTGAACTGATCACACAGATAGTCTAGAGCCCCGAAAGGACAAAGGCTACTTTTTCTACGCAGATGAAGTCGCGGGCACAGCTAGTAGTAAATAAACTATTTCTAACAAAAACACAAATTAATAAGTGTTAAAATTTTTAAAACTTTCGTAGAGACATGAATCCGATAGAACTATTGTTAATGTAATGCAGTAGGTATATCTGCCAAAACCTGTTTACAGGAATATTCAAGAATATTACCAAATTATGCCTAGCTATGTTAGTTGTTAGAGCCCAACGTCCGCTTTTACGACAGCATGATAGTCTATGATACGCTAATCAAACTAAAATCTCGATTTCATAGTTTTCGTACATGAAGGAAAAACCGAACTGTAGCGAATAGGAACCAGTAATTTTTTGTAGCGATGTAGTTTCCTGTAGGTAATTTTCGACACCCCACGCGAACGAAAAGCGGTGAAGATGATCGATGACGCAACAAAACAAGTATTGGGGGTTGAAGCATAGGCGACAGCGGCGGAAATTACCAAGTGCGTGAAGGTCACTGACCTCGGCAGTGACATGAGAGAAATAGCGGGGAAAATAACAAGTACTTACTTATTAAGTTTTGAAACTTTAGCAGTACGAGAAAAAAACCTATAAGCAAAAGCACTGTGTTTGTGATTGTTACCGTAATAGGTTTTACTCATCTGATCATATTGATTACATAAAAACATTAACTGAAAAAATCTTACAAGAAATGGCATAGTACTCGTAGAGTTAATTATTTCTACTGATAATACTTAAGAGTCCCACGTAAAGCCGAAATCCCATACAAACGTAGTTTGGTTTTAGTTTTACAACAGTAAAGCCAATCTCAACCAAATTTCGGCGAAAATTGCAGCGAGTAGAAATTTCGTATCGAAAACTTCTACTCGCTGTAATTTTGTATAGGTATTGTTTTTAAAATTGAAATTTGATTATAAACATCAATATGCCTTATCCGGTCGTATGTACGAAATTTGGTTGAGATTGGCTTAACTGTTGTAAAACTAAAACCAAACTACGTTTGTATGGGATTTCAGCTTTACGTGGGACTCTTAAGTCGTTAGACATAATGTCATCTCTCTACAAAGTTGAGAAAGAGAGAGGGAGAGAGAATCATTACTTCTTTAATAGTATTATAACTACAAAGGGTACATGTGAAAAACCTCACAGGACTAATAGATAATATCATTAACAACAACGTTACGTAAAAGTAAAGTTTTTTTCATACAAATATAAATATTAATTTTATTTTGCAGTAAAATATTAACAATTTAAAAGATACTCGTATCATGGCTCAATATGAGGTTCTTAAAAATATAACTTAATATTAAAAAAAAATTGATACACATTTTTTATTAATAAAGTAGTTTTTATCTTTAAGTAATAAACAAACAGATCTATACTTCAAAGTTTATAACTTAAACCACACTCCAAAGGCTGTCACGCGATGTTTACACCAAAATGTCGTGTTGAATATTGAATTTTGAGTTAGCTCGTGTTAAGTAAAGTTGAAGAGCCGTGCTCAAACATTACTTATCTACCGGTACGGTACCTGAGCTAGCATTATTTTAACTCCAGTTATTTTAGACCTGTGAGAAAATTTTAAGTTAGGTGCCTTTTATTAAATTTTACTAAGGATATTACATTTCCCCCTTTTCCTTCCCTTTCCCTTTTCCTATTTTTCAGGCGTCAAAATATTTCCATTCTAAATTTCATCGAAATCGGTTAAGTTTAGTGGTTAAAGCGAGATGAGGTAACAAACCAAGTTACTTTTGCATTTATAAAATATAGCTGTCACTAGCAGCTCCGCTCGAGTCAATGTCGATCCTTAGGGTCAGTTCACACCGAAACGCGACGCGACGCGCACTTTTTACACTGTGATAGGATTTTAACTCTTATTTGCACACTTATAAGACTAAAATTGCTAAAAAAACTTGATAGACAGTGGCCGCAAGATACCAGAGGAGGAGGCGAATTTTTGATGCGAAATTGGTCGTTTTGATTATGCGTATAAGGGTTAAAATCTTATCATAGTGTAAAAAGTGCGCGTCGCGTCGCGTTTCGGTGTGAACTGACCCTTAGGGAACAATCCTTTATTCCTGGATTTTGTACCTTATTTCAATAACGTTAAGGTCTATGCAAAACAACCTAAAGGCACTGTAGTATCAAACACTAGCGCCACCCAGCAATTAATTCTATTAATCATATCATATCAAATTTAAAAAATGTAATAGATGAATTTCCTACTAAATTACTTGTATTTGTAAAATAATGACTTTGTTTGTTTCGCTTTCACACCTTAACTATTCCAATCATCATCATATTTAGTAAACTATGTCTGGAAGCTAACTAATTTTTAATATCTTATTATATATGTAGCAGAAATTTTATCAAATCTTGACTTATAAATCAGTACAAAGTTTATCAAATAAATGTACACACACAATCCCATAAGTGAGACATCACCATCAAATTAAAAGAATATATAAAGTGAATATTTACTTAAATTTAATATCAATATTCCAAATGACGTGTGGTTCCCGGCAGAGTAGAATAGGACCACTCCAAGTCTTCCCGTGGATGTCCTAGAAGGCGACTTAGGAAACTCAAGCTAAACAAAGCTTCTAAACATCAAAGAAACCTCTCCAACCCGTCTGGCCAGCGTGGAGAGTGTAGGCCAAATCCTCTGACTGATCAGGCTAATAAAGGCACAGAGAGGGTCGTGCTCCTGCAGTGGAGACTAAATAAGACCTTTAATGATGATGATGATTCAAAACGCAACCGTTGGCATAATATCTCGCTTAAGAAGGCAATACGAGTACAAACGGACAAATTCAGATCCCCTACGAATAAAAAACAATTAAAAGATCATTTTCTTAAATTTAATATTAAATTATGCAAAACGCTACCTTTTGTAAAAAATCTCGTTTAGTTGCGCATTCGTAACGCGAAATATTAACGCTATTCACATAGCTATCTGCTACTGTAACGTTAAAATGTTTTCAATTTATATGATTACTTAAACGTCACTTATACTGAGATAATAATAACTAAAAAATACACACATTACAAGTCAGACAGATCACCATCAAATAAAAAAAGTTATATACAGCGGGTATTTTCTCAAATTTAATATCAATATTCAAAAAGCAGCCTTTCGTAAAACATATCGCTTAATTGCGCATTCGTAACGCGAAATATAAACGTTATTTACATCGCTATCCGCTACTGTAACGTTAAAATGTTTTCAATTTATATACGCTTCTGGGTAACGTATGAGGCACGCCCTCGGCTAGTAGATGAGTTAAAATAAAAATACCAGTAGGATTTAGTCGGTACGGTCAGCGATGAAAGAATCTTTCCAACTTTTATGTTATATTTTTTTCCAATGTGGTCATTACTGGACATGATCGTTCGATGCAGTTAAAATTAAACAAAACTCATTTTTTGAAATTACAAACATTATGCCCGATTGGATGTGATTTACAGTATTTTTTTTCCAATTTTATAAATATAAGAGAAAGAGTTTTAAAACATGTTTGGGACTCTGTATAACATCAGCACTAAGTAACTTAATGAACTTGAAATTGGCGAATCCAAGTTACAAAAGATTAGCTAATACATCAATTAGTCATACATTCCACTAAAATGCATAGTTATATATATAATATGGAAAATTTATCAACTGATCCATCATGCTTCTTATTAATGGATGAACATGGATATCAGAATAATACAGAGTCGAGCTCCGTGGCGCAGCGGTCAACACGCTAGCCTGCGACACGGGGGTCCCGGGTTCGATCCCCGGTCAGGTCAGAATGGAAAAAGATCTTTTTCATATTGACCTGGGTCTTGGATGTTTATCTATATAAGTATATATTATAAAATATAGTATCGTTGAGTTAGTATCCTGCGACACAAGTTCACAACTTACTGTGGGGCTAGCTCAATTTGTGTGATATGTCCCTATATATTTATTTATTTATTTATTTATACTATTAATATGTCCACCGTCCAAAATGAAGCCAAATCAGATCCTAAAATGCATCAATACAAATGACTGGAGAGGCAAATCACAAAGTTTCTATATTAACCATGACAATTCAAGGTTCTCGTTATTTCTTAGAAAAGAAAATGACTTCATAAGACGCTAAAAAATCTGGAACGATCTTCACCAACAAACATTCATACAATCCGGGTGTTAATTTAACCTTCAACATTTGATTGAAGCGGCAACTTTTCAATACAAACGACTTGTCATATAAAACCAATGATGAAAATTCCGATATTTTTTTTCAAATTGCCCTAACAATGAATACTTTTGAAATAGGAATATGGGAACATCAGAAATAAAATCCGTACTACAAGCATTGCTCACACTGGAAAATTTATACAAATTGAGAGGCTGACTCATCCCTTCAATGGAATGTGTAGATTTAATTCACACGCAATAATTATTAGTGCCTAAAATTTTTGTCACACTTGCGTTGTCGACAGTACATGCGGGTACTTTGTCCGCGTCGGACGTAGGGCGATCTCTCGTAAATTCCGACCGGCCATTTTTGGCTGTATGTAAGTTTTTTTAGCAAATCCTACGGACATTATCGCTGAGTTCGTAATTCTGCTATTGGTTTATTTGGTAAGGGTTTTTGTTCTAGTCTCAGGGAGTAAAAAATATTGTTTGGTAATCCAATGTGGTGCCGTGAGGTTCCCGGCAGAGTAGAATAGGACCACTCCAAGTCTTTCCATGGAAGTCGTAGAAGGCGACATAGGAAACAAGCTAAAAAAAGATTACCAACAACAAAGAGATCTCTCCAACCCGTTTGGCTAGCGTGGAGAGTGTAGGCCAAATACTCTATGTTCCCTGGTTAATATATGGGTCTGGCAGTACAGAGAGGATCGTGTTCCTGCAGTGAAGACTAACAAAGACCTAATGATGATGATGAATTGATTCAATCATGTATCATCTATGTCCATCAAAGGAAGATGTGCAAGTAACATCAAATATTGTTTAGAAAAATTTTGAGCTATATATTAGTTGATAAGAAAATTACTAACGACAGAAAGACTGCCTGATTCTGGGTGCGTCAGTCGGGTAAAAATAAAAAGCAGCCAAGTCCGAGTTGAATTCCCGCATGATTGGTTTTGTACCGCTCTTTACCACCATACTCAAGAACAAAATATACCAAAAAGCACGTTTCTTGTATGGTGGGACCCTTTTTAGGGTTCCGTACAAAAGTTGGAAAACGGAACCCTTATAGGATCACTCGAGCGTCTGTCTGTCCGTCCGTCCGTCTGTCACAGCCGTTTTTCTCCGAATCTACTGAACCAAATTAGATGAAATTTGGTAAGATAGTGTAATCCTATGACCCAAACACGGATGTGCAAAGTAAATAAAGATTTTTTGAAATAAGGGTCATTTTGAGGGGCCAAAATTTTAAAAGAAAGTTTTGCAAACCTTAAAACTACTGGCTACTGGGAAAAAATTACAAAATTTAGTTCATTCCTTGAAGATTACAGGAAAAACAATAAGAATTCTATCACTTGAAAATTAAGTGGTAAACTCACAATAATAAGTTCATCTAGGGAAATAGTGCACTAAAACACCACTAGATGGCGCTAGTCAATTGAATAAAACATTTTTTGCACATTGTGTGTGTGTTCACGAAGCATATTGTACGGAACCCTCATTGTGCGAGTTTGAATCACACTTGGCCGGTTTTTTATTAAAATACATTTCTCAAAATAACACGCGCTTGACCCAGTCCTTTGAGAGGCTTGCGGGGACAGAGGTCCAACATAGAAGCCCTTTGGAGAGTTTTGATATGCGTCCCCGCTCCCGGATATATCAATATTTGTTTTTATTATTTGTTACTATACTCGTAGCTACAAAAATAATTAAATTTTGTGAAAATTTAAAGTCACTAGTAGAGTCATAAATTATTTAAAATTAACTATTGTAAATCCTAGCAGTAGGATAGTGTAACTAAGCCAGCTAATCTTACCTATGATTCACAATGAAGATGATTTATTTATACACTTCCAAAAATACAGCTATAAGACAGACGGATGTGCCGTGTGGTTCCCGGCAGAGTAGAATAAGACCACTCCAAGTCTTCCCGTGGAAGTCGTAAAAGGCGACTAAGGAAACACAAGCTAAACAAAGCTATAAACATCAAAGAGACCTCTCCAACCCGTCTGGCCAGCGTGGAGAGTGTAAGCCAAATCCTCTGTCTGCTCTGGCTAATATATGGCTCTGGTAGTACAGAGAGGGTTGTGCTCCTGCAGTGGAGACTAACAAAGACCTGCTGATGATGATGTTGACAGCACTCTTTGGAAACGGAACCCTAAAGATGAAAATAATTCTTCCAGCACGCAATTTCGAGTAGTCCGTGAAAGCATAATTTTCCACTGGACTTTATTCACAGCGTTTATTAAGCCATTGATCACTGGTATTTAAACCTAACGGCCTATAGCGCAAATGGCTCCACTCACATGTTTCGTTTACTATCTCCACGCTGGGCAGACGGGTTGGAGAGGAATCTTTAATGTTTATAAGCTTTGTTTAGCTTGTGTTTCCTAAGTCGCACTCTACGATATCCAAGGGAAGACTTGGAATGGTCATATCTACTCTGCCGGGAACCACACGGCTAACTCACTCACCTCTGACTATTCTGGCTAATAAATGACTTTGGTAGTTCAAAGAGGGTCGTGCTCTTACAGTAGAGACTTCAAAAAAGACCTGATGATGATGAGGTCCTTTGAAACGGAACTCTAAAAAAGAAAATTATTCTTCCAGCATGCAATTTCGAAGGGTTCCTTAAAGCATAATTTTCCGCCGGAGTTTATTCACAGCGTTTATTAAGCCATCGATCATTGGTATTAAAACTTAACGGCCTATAGCGCAAATGGCTCCACTCACATGTTTCGTTTGCTATTTCCACGCTGGCCAGATGGGTTGAAGTGGTCTCTTTGATGGTTTTAAGCTTTATTTAGCTTGTGTTTCCCAAGTCGCCTACGACAGCCACGAGCAGACTTGGAGTAGTCCTATTCAACTCAGCCGGGAATCACACGGCCAATACACTCACTCACCTCTGACTATTCTGGCTAATTTATGGCTCTGGTGGTTTAAAAAGGGTTGTGTTTCTGCAGTGGAAACAAAAAAAAGGAGCTAATGATGATGATGGCACTCTTTGGAGGCTAATAAATGACTCTGGTAGTTCATAGAGGGTCATGCTCCGGCAGTAGTGACTAAGAAAAGACTTGATGATGAGGAACTTTGGAAATGAAACTCTTAAAAAGAAAATAATTTTTCCAGCACGCAATTTCGAGTAGTCCCTGAAAGCATAATTCTCCGCTGGAGTTTATTCACAGCGTTTATTAAGCCATCGATCACTGCTATCTCGTAACGCCTATAGCGCGAATGGCTCCACTCACATGTTTCGTTTATTATCTCCACGCTGGCCAGATGGGTTGAAGTGGTCTCTTTGATGTTTATAAGCTTTGTTTAGCTTGTGTTTCCTAAGTCGCACTCTACGATATCCAAGGGAAGACTTGGAATGGTCATATCTACTCTGCCGGGAACGACACGGCTAACTCACTCACCTCTGACTATTCTGGCTAATAAATGACTTTGGTAGTTCAAAGAGGGTCGTGTTCTTACAGTAGAGACTTCAAAAAAGACTAGATGATGATGATGAACTTTGGAAACGTTTCCCTTAAAATGAAAATAATTTTTCCAGCACGCAATTTCGAGTAGTCCCTGAAAGCATAATTTTCCGTTGGAGTTTATTCACAGCGTTTATTAAGCCATCGATCATTGGTATTAAAACTTTACAGCCTACAGCGCAAATGGTTCCACTCACATGTTTCGAGTGTAAAACATGTTTGTGACATTAAAAACTGCTTTTTTCTTAAGTAATATTCTACAAGTCAAAGTTGCCATTATATTATAAACTTATACTTATAAACACTTAAAAGTTCACTCAAGAATATATACTTCTTTTGCTACAAGAAACTGAAATTGTTCATGTGATACCTAAGCAATCCTTTACATTTACAAATGTATGATGAAATCTTGAGTTACATCATAAAGCCTAATTTAATAATAAACAAACACACTAGATGAATTTTACTGAGTGGACTTCATACAAGCGGCATGACATTTATGAAACGTACATCCCTAAAAATGCATGCATGTGTCAGTTGACTATGAAAGTTAACATCACAGAATTATTTTTGTACAACTTGTGGTCACCCATCCAAGTGGGGACCACGCCCGGCGTTGCTTGACATTCGTAATCGCTAATGATGCGCACGATAACAAGGCTGTCAAGTTTTTCCTGTCTATTACTGCCTTATTGAACTATAAATGGATTTCCACGTTCAGCTACCGAAGCGGAATGTAAATTGCGAATCAACCAAATTATACTTGGAAATTGCAATTACTTGAATTATTATGTGAACCATTATGGCTCATATATCTGAAGGGGCAACGTAGGCTCACATATTATTGTATCTAACGTTAATAACACAAGTTTTTATTTTGGTTCAATGTGCGTCTATACAGAGGTATTTTTAAAACATAAATAACCTAATAATATCGGAATCAGAATCCTTAAGATAATATAGACCCACAAAAAAGAAGCAAAAATCAAAGAAAAAAATAACTTGACCTCCCATATATCTTACACTACAAATTTTCACATAGTCTTTGGCTCAGTTTATCTAGGCGAAATATTTTTCAGGAGATTAACCGCATTTGAGATGATATAAGAATTGAGTAATTTTGATTTAGATAATATCTAGAACACGCAGAATGTAGTAATCTATGCCACGAAGTAATTCATATACCTATTATAAAAACTACGATTTATTATTCAGATCAAAAATTATATCAATTGGCAAGAAGTTAAAGATTACAAACTGAATTATAAGTATGCTTTAATATTAAAAATTATTCCTATTTCAAATAAAACTTATAATAAATAAAAATCCAAATTCTAACTAATATTATAAATGCGAAAGTGAGTTTGTTTATTTTTTTCCCTTTCACGCCCTATCTACTAAACCGATCATCATGAAATTTTGCATACACATAGGTTAGGGTAATGAAAAGGACATAGATTATATATAGCACGCGCGAAGCCGCAGGTATCAACTAGTATACCTATAAATAAAAAAACCCGCGCCTCAATGCCTATCTAAAAGGTGCCCAAAAAACTGGCAGCATTGCTACCTTTGATGGATTATATTATCATAATATTCCACTTCATTATATAAACTGAATTAACCTAACCTTTCTTAAGCTTGCACGTACAAAATCACGTCTTTATAATTTGCATAAATTGCGTTCCGTTTCACACAGCAACATTAATTTAAATCGGGCACGTATTCCTCTTAAACTGAGTTCCAATTTAAATTTAATAAAACAAAAAGCGAGATTATTGAAAGGTGCAACTTCTGTACGTACTCGCTTGAGGACATTTACATGTTACGAGAAAAATACATTAAAATCGTAATCCATTTGCTCTGTTTCTTTATTGCCGTCTCAAAAATATTTTTGAATCATTGTAAGCAGTGTTTTATTTTCCTCGTTTATGAGGTATTTTTCTTAAATAATTTAGTTCATTTTTAACCTCACTATGCGTGGTAATGGAGCGGCTAGCAAGGAAAATGTTTACTCATTTTATCCCTTTAAGTTACCACTACATTATTCCACAGTCTTGATTTTGGTATCGTTTAACTTTTGCCTAGATGAACTATGATACGCAAAAATAGTCTTAATTACAACACTTTTGTGCTACAAAGCACATCATTGATGAAAACGCAGTCTTATAGTGGAAAAATTTTATTACACCTTGGATGAAGTTTGATGAGTATTGTATTACTTTAAGTAGTAATAATTACTTTTATGAAAATCATTCGAACATAATATTTTTATTAACGAATAAATAAATACAATACAATACAATTGTAACTACAAAAAGTCATAATCAGAACATTATTATAAAAGTACAAATTCTAAGTGCAAATAAGATTAGACTTGTTACTATACTTTAAGATTTCACGTAAAGAAAGTAACTGATTATTATTTTGTTTAATTTTGATTAGATCATTAAAAAAAATTGTAATTCATGTAGTGTGTTTTCATCGTAATTCATCTAAATTTTAACAATAAATTAACACTCTTTTTTTGGTTTCAACAAATTTTATTCTTCTTACATAAATACATCTATCAGTTCAAGTTACTTCAAGCTTAGAAGCTATAAAATCAGAAAAGTCGTTTCGCAGTCGTGTCGCAGTCGTCCCGTGAGCTCTAAAGACACTGAAACCCCGTCTCCGATTTTAATGAGTTTCAGTATATCCGCTTAGGCGAGTTGCGGATTATTACTTTATTATGTTATGTGTATATTATATGAAACGTTGTTACCGTTTAATGGAACTCGTTTAGTTCGTTTTGACACGTTTCATTGTATTCGCGGTTATAAAGGTAATGAAGGTTTTCATTAGAAAATGTCACATATTTCTTCGAATTGAATGTCAGGTCACTTGTAACAATTTCATGGTAAATGTATAGCTTTCAAGTGCTTCAAATATGTAGGAACGAAATGTTTCTTTTTTTATGTGACATACATATCAAACATATTAAGCTAGCCCCGCATGAAGTTGTGAACTTGTGTCGTCAGATACTAACTCAACGATATTATATTTCATAACACGTGTTAACCACTGCGCCACTGAACTCGGCAAAAGAATATTTGATGTTAGATACAAATGAAACATGAATAGTCGGAATAAGAGGCGCATAAAATAGGTTCAAATATTTCGATGTCTTTCACCAATCTTAACGTTGCCCTTTAGTGTTTCCAGTCGCACAAAATTAACCTTAAAGAGCAAAATTCATCAAAATAGTATCCAAAAGCATCCTTAAAACAAAGATTTTCCGCACATTATTGCTGAAAAGACCATCATCACGTCTCTTTAAGTCTCCACTGCAGGAGCACGACCCTCTTTGTACCACCAGATCCATATATTAACCAGAGCAGTCAGAAGATTTGGCTGAATAGACATAATTGTATTAAATTTTAAAAGATTAAAATAAATCTGTTATTTTCGCAACAAAAAAGAAAATAACAGTGTTTACACAACAGCGTGTTGTTGAACAATAGCACGAGGCATAATCCCGCCCTTTGTTTGCTGATCCGATTACACTGTCATAATTGTATTGCATTTTATTTTTATATTTCATGAGGCTTTACCGAAACGCTTCCATCAAATGGAGGAACGTTTATATAAGCTGCCCTTTCATTCCGCTAAAGATGTATACGAATGATGACGTCACGAGCGAGCGTGTATCACAGAGCAAAGTAATTTCAATGTCACGCAGCCACGAGACATTCCTTGCTCTATGACGTGTGTGACTTCGTTATGTCACTCACAGATAAATTAACATTCTAAAGAAGAAAAAAATATATAATCGGTACAGTAGTTTCGGAGCTTATTTAATGCTAACAAGAAAACAAACAATTTATCCTCTTTATAATGGGCATGTTGACTAAAAATTTTTTCATGTTGCTATGTAAAGACCTGCCAAAAATAAACACAATAGTGACAGAAATACATTTCTAAACAAAAAACTCTTTCAGTTATAAAAGTTTTAAAGACACATGTTTTTAGACGTAAATTTTTAGACGTCCAAACGCGCCGCTGAAATGCCTACATATTTGTGACGTCACAAGCTTGTATTTTGTATGGGTGACGTGAGAACTTTGTTTGGTAGCTATACGAAATATTTCGTTTATGGTAAGGGTTTCATATTAAAAGTTGCTATAAATTTTGCAGACAAAAATACAGTATATTGTAAGTAAAGATTTTCATACTTTAAAAAATGGTCTTATTTAAAGAAGCTTTAAGTTTAAAGAAGCTTTAAGATCACTTAACGAATCGATATAAAATTAAAAGTGTTCTTTATAGTGTTTTTATATAGAAATGAGTCTCATTAGAAACAAATTTTATATAATCGTAACATTAGGCAACTACCGTATTATTATGCATAGTTCTTGAAACATAACAAGGTAGTCTATCTCTAATCATGAACAGTATAAAGTATTCTAAATTTTGGGTGTAAAATTTAGTATTATTTTTTTCTGCAAAGCCTTAGATAATCCTTCAATGTATTATATAAACTACTGCTTACAGTTTAATGTAAAAAAGTGAATATTTTATTAGCGTTTTTGTCAAAAACAGGCAACAGGCAAGTCAAGCTTTTTGTCTAGTTCACATTTTAAAAACTTTAAATATTAGTTCATATCATAAAATAGTTTGTAGGATTATCTAAGGCCTCGCATAACAAAACCTTAAATGATACCTGCGTTTTCTGTTTTATGATTTACTTCAGATGGTGGGAGTACTGGACCCCGAGAAATTCATTTAGGGGCTTAAGAGTCGCGTGGACGCGCATGTCTCCATACAAACGGAAAAAGGGAATTGTGGCAATATTTGATAATTTTGGAGTAAAATTAAGCATCCAATCAATTAATCTCATTATAATCTACGTACGTTCCTATACAGTTTGGTTAAATTATCAATAGTGGAAGAAATAACATCAAATTACAAAAATTTGATGTTATTTCTTCCATGCCTGTTTCGGGAAATGAAAAACATAAAATATACCAGCTGCGTTTCTTACCGCGCAGACCATGATACCGTTCCAGGGATTGAGGTAAAACCTGAAGAATCACGATGTAGGCGATGCAGCTAGCAACCCATCACTATTTTGATGTGGCCTTTGGGTTTAATGACCTCTGGCTATATCTACCCCGCAAAAGACAAAGACGTAATAATATTTATGTATGTATTATCTTATTTATAAATGACGGGTGTTGTAGTTTCGCTAATGTAAGCCTCTTAGCCACTGCACCACGGAGGCAGTCTAATAATATCACATTTAATATCAGATAACAAGTATAAAAAGAGCCCTTCTCCAACACCGCTGATCCCCATCAACGAAACATGAAGTACTTACAAATCCCGCTAATGATGGAGTCCTGATGGGATTATATCGATGGGGAAAATTACCTGAAACGAGACGAAAGGTTATTAATTCATAATGCAAGTTAATTTGAGACTTTGTTACGAATACTGTTGTTTATTATGCGAGTCTGTTTAATTTGATTCAAAGATTTGTAAGTATTTATTTTTAATGTATTTCTAAATGCACTTAAATTTTATGAGAAACCTTTATTACGATTGATTCGTTCTTGAATAAAATATAATTTGCTATTTTTAGCAAAGAGTAAATAACTTGAGCCCGAAAACGATGGGCTTATCTTACTTGATTGAGGAGCCCGATGGTCCAGTGGGTGTGAGCTCTATGAGCGCTTACATATGTTAAGCAACCTCTGGTGCTGTCCCTACTTGGATGGGTGACCGCAAGTGGCATAAAAATATCTCGAGCTCCTCCGTGCTTCGGAAGGCACGTTAAGCCGTTGGTCCCGGCTGTCATCGTTGATGGCAGTCGTTAAGCTATGTCAGATGCCTTAAGGCAGCTTGAAAAATCTGACACCAGTGTTAGCCTCATACACACGAAAAACAACAAAACAAACAAAACAAAAAACAACTTGATTGTGGCGATCTTTTTCAGACTGACCTGGGTTTTGGATGTTTCTCTATATACTAGCAGTCTACCCCGACTTCGCCCGTGGTACATACCTAGTCTATGGCACTCAGGGATAACGTACCTGTCCAACGGACGCTACCTGAGATTAGCGCGTTCATCCTAACAAATTCTACAGCTTTATAAATTAGTGAAGATATTATTTATTAGACAATGTAACATCTTTGAGTTCGTATCATACGATACAAGTAAAAAAAAATACATTTCCATACAATAGTGTTCAGCCACCCAGGCAAGTCGCGTGAAAAAGAAGATTTTTTAATTTTAACATTTTCATACAAATTTTCCGGGCCAGGCAACTCGTACGAAAATATTGATATCTTTTTAATTTCAACATTTTCTTACAAATTACCCGAGCGTATGAACACTTCCGAATTCCAGCATAAGTCCTATAGAAAAGTTGTTCATAGTGATGACCTGGTTTCTTCATTTTTGAATATTGGACGAAACAATCCCCTTTGTATTGGAGCTTGAGGATGCTAGGGGTTGTATTTTGCCTGTCTTATCTGTCGAGCACCCCAAAACCTTTATATTAATAACTTATGTACCTGCGGAAACCTGGGGAAATGGGTCAAGTTACAAAAGAAAACGATCACATTATTTTATTTTCAGTAAAGGTAAAGATAGCGAGAATACCTGTTATCAGCTGTGTGCTTGTCAAAAACTAATTATTAAATTTAATCTAACCAATCATGGAGCATAAAGACTTGTAAAACTATGGTTAAGGAAAAAGACAAATTTATAATTATAACTAATGTAATTTCTCACAAAATTGTAACACTTGCTTGATTTATACTTACCTTTATTTACCTTACCATATCTTTTTATTCAAACTAAGCACTGTTCTGTTATTCCAACCTCTTAAGGTCCCCACGAGACAGGCCTGACCTAGTGTGGGGATCGCTAGTAAACGTAATAGGTACATATTCATGAAATAATAACTACCGAAATATTTAATACTTGTAGGTTCTTTTTGCAATGCTACCATTATACCTTTTTTTTTCATATCATGTATACTTTTTCTCATACATGTATCTGTGTACGTGTTTTTTTGTTTCTATCTCGTTTATTTCTATTTCTAAAGCGCGGGCCGGGCTAAGTCAGCACCCAGGCGTGTAGTGAATATTGCATTATATTACCGTCCGATTTTTAAGGGAGGCCTGTGTCGGATGTCCCTGGCTGATAGAAAGATAGACTACCGTCCGATAATACCCAGTTTCACTGCGCATTGAAATGATAATTCGACGAAAAAAAGACGAGCTCCGTGGCGCAGCGGTTACCACGCCAGTCTGCGACACGGGGGTCCCGGGTTCGATCCCCGGTCAGGTCATGATGGAAAACGATCTTTTTCAGATTGACCTGGGTCTTGGATGTTTATCTATATATGTATTTGTTATAAAATATAGTATCGTTGAGTTAGTATCCCATAACACAAGTCTTTCTTAAGAACTTACTTTGGGGCTAGCTCAATCTGTGTGATTTGTCCGTAAATATTTATTTATTTATTTATTATAGTATTCTGAAATATGCTCTTTTTGAAAACTCTCTATTACTTCCGCGTATTCATATGACTTTACCAGTCATTGAGCGTGCAACGTCGCGTCGGTCAAGTTTGTGCAATAATTTTTCCCCGATAGTTCCCATTTTTACTGCGCTCCAAAATGATAATATCCGATAAAACACTCTTTTGAAGACTTTCTGTTATTTCCGCGTTTTCTTATCACTTAGAGCATTCATTGAGCATGCAACGTGGGTCAAGTTTATGTCCGCCCTGGCGTGTAGCGATTATTTTTTATCCCCCGATAGTTCCCAGTTTTACTACGCTTTGAAAGGATAATCGCTGTGGAAATTACGATCTGTTTACATAGTACACTTTTGTGTGTTTTCGAGTACGCTGTTGTATCTTAGGTTGTAATCTTTTATGTTTATTTAATGTTTGAGCACATTTTTTATTTTTGTTTTAGGATCACTTTGTGCGTGAATTCTTGTGTCATTCAGTTCGAATACTTGAATACTTGGTATCATATCAGTCACCATTTTTATGCAAGAATTAAGCTAATACTTAGAGGAGATGAAAATCAGGCTCCAATAAAGGTGGAAACAAGTGTAAGTGAAAGGTGTCTAGAGGTACACAAAATTTTTGTGTAATCCTAATATTCTATCCTATAAAAAAAGTCTTATTCCCGGCTATTGATATTTATAGGAAATTTAAACATGTATATTAAGTACAACACTGCTAAATTATAGGGTATGCATATCCTCAAGAAAAGAGAGATCCTAAGAGAAAATAGCAGAAACACGAATATAATACCGTGGCAAAAGGCTTTGGAGAGGGTAACTCTCACCTTTTGCCTTGTCTACTGAACGCCAATAAGCAAGCTAGATCAATAAATCCTAATCCAATCCTCATTACACAACTACTCATCGGCTTTACGTCTAGTCATATTTTCGACAAAGAGAATCTAAGATAATAGGTATTACTAAGGCCGGATCTATTTGTAACAATTATTAGGGCTTAGCCAATATTAGTGGCGGCCATAATGAATAACGCTACACTTACTAAATATTTTTTATGAGCTTTGTTGTATAGTATTTCTTAGAAAGTAGATCCATTAGGAAAATAGTATATCTTATTAAGCAGCAAAAATAAAAATAAATTGGGGAGACCTATGTCCAGCAGTGGTAGGTAATTATAGGATAGTTTAAGAAAGGATAGTTTAGGATAGATTATAGGTATATGATGATAATGATAGTGAAAAATTAAAAACGGTCTAACGCAATGTTATAAAGGGTATCCTTTATTTTTAAGTTTTGTATAAGAATAAAATAAAAACCTTTTCTAGAACCAATGCTGGAAACTCTTATATTCACGGGATGAGTCACCACTTTTATAGTATATCGAGGTTCTATCAACGCGCCGTATATTTAAAAGCAAATGTTCTAATCCAGCAGCAAGGGAACAAAACACGAATGATTACCGTCGGGGAGGATTAGGGTAATCAAGCAAGAACGTGGTTTAACGGTTCCTGCGCAAAGCCGACTGAACCCTCCGCTTAGATGTCTTAATATTTTCGTCATTACGCTTGGTATTGATTGATACTTTTCGTATCAAAAAATGTAAATAGATAATTACCTACAACCTAAATTTTCCTAGGGGTTTTATACTGGGAACTTGAAAAGTTTTTGACTTTCCCATACTAATTACCCGAGCGGAATTTTTTTTTAATGAAAATTTCTAAAATTGTTTTCAGCTCTCAGCATTGATTTCGTAAGCAAAGTTGTTTATAATGACGGGATGAGTCACCCCTTTAGGGGTATGTTGAGGGTGTATCAACGCGCTTGATACTTAAAAGCAAATTATCTAATCCAGCAGCAAGGGAACAAAACACGAACGATTACCGCCGCGGTGGATTAGGGTAATCAAGCAAGAACGTGGTTTAACGGTTCCTGCGCAAAGCCGACTGAACCCTCCGCTTAGACGTCTTGTTACTTTCGTCATTACTATTGATTGATAATGTTTGTATTAAGACATGTGAATTGACAAACACATATTTAGTCAGCCTCCGTGGAGTAGTGCTTAATATGCCAGCCTGCAAAACGAAGGGCCCGGGTTAGATCACTGGCCAGGTCATGATGAAAAAATGTTATTTTTTAGATTGGCCTAAGTCTTGGATGTTCTACTAAATAAGTATCTATTATAAAATATCGTTAAGTTAGTATCCTACAATACAAGTACACACCTTACTGATGTGCTAGATCAATCTGTGATTTGGCAAAAAAAATATTACGACACCCGGAAGTCCCGGGTTCAATCTCCGGTCAGGCCAAGATGGAAAATGATCTTTTTCAGATTGACCTAGGTCTTGGACGTTTATCAGATCTAATCATTCATTACCTTTAGGGCCTTTTGAATGTATTTGCTATGAAATAAAGTATCGTTGTGTTAGTTTCCCATAACATAAGTCTCAATTTGCATTGCTCCATGGCGCAGCGGTCAACACGCCTGCCTCGACTGAAACACGTCGATCCCCGATCAGGTCAAGATGGAAAATGATCTTTTTCAGATTGACCTGGGTTTTTGATATTTATCTATATAAGTGTCTATTATAAAATATGGTATCGTTGAGTTAGTATCCCATAACATAAGTCTCGAACTAACTTTGGGGCTAGCTCAATCTGTGTGATTTATCCGTATATATTTATTCATTATTTATTGGGGCCAGCTGAATCTGTATCATTTATTTGAATTAAATTTTACGAGTAAACATTAGCAACAGAGGATTATCAGCCAGGGAATCGAACTGGTTAGTCCTCTAGTGTGTTACTATCATAATTCACCAAAGATGAGGTTTCGATACGTAAAAACCCTTCTTACTGTTAAGTTTGGATAACAATATAACGCACTTGCAACTTCCCAACCCATAAATAAATATCCGGTTTTGTCAAACGCAAACCCAACAAAAGTGTTTAATTGCCTAAAATCAATTCAGCAGGGCAATAATTGTATCGTTCCTAACAATAAATCCGAATGTTTAGAATTAAACAATAGATCCGGATTTATGCAGGGCCAAGAGCGGACCCTTGGGCCATTGTGCGAGTTTCGAACTTCGGCCATTGTCGGATACTTTCGGAATCTTTGGTTTCCTTAAGCCAATTGTTTCCGAAACGATTAGCTTTTTCGTGGTTTATTGACCGCAGAATTCTTTAGTTATTCGCCAGGATTTCTTTTAAGTGGTTATTTTCACGGAACGGACAAAGGCAAGAGCTTTAACACTTTGAAATAATACAAAATTGAGGGTTTGCAAAGGAAAAATAAGAAGCAAAACAGTAGTTCATCACTTGATCTATTAAATTTATTCTTCTGTTACAGAACCTTTTTTCTCTTAAGGCGAGGTGAGTTCATACACTAGCGCCACCCAGCAATTAATCCTATAAGTCCTAAATCATATCAAATTTAAAAAATCTAATAGCAAAATGCCCTCTTAATTTACTTGTAGTATTATTGGTACAAGTTTTCACTATTTTTAAATTCGTTCTTTTAGATTTTAATATCTATGAAACGTAACAAAAATAATACTACAAGTAATTTACTAGGGCAGTCAGATATTAAATTTTTTAAATTTGATTTGATTTAGGAGTAAATGAATTAATTGCTGGGTGGCGCTAGTGTGTGAACTCACTTCGCCTTAATTCCATTAGTAATTTTTAACACGATAATAACGAGTTCATATTTCCTTAAATTAAGGCATTTTTTAAGAAATCGGAGGGTAGTACTATTCAAAAGATAGACGTACTCATTATATTAGTTCCGAAGTATGGCCATTATTGGATACCTTCAGAATCTTCGGTAGTCTTTGGCCAAT
The DNA here is from genome assembly GCA_963082605.1 of Rhodophaea formosa. NCBI lineage: Eukaryota > Metazoa > Arthropoda > Insecta > Lepidoptera > Pyralidae > Rhodophaea > Rhodophaea formosa. Next base: position 1,478,234 of record OY720221.1, read on the forward strand.
CGTTTCCGAAATTATTACTTTTCTATAGTTACGGACCACAGAATTTTCGAGTCTCGAGTTACTCCTTGGAAATATCTTTTCATTTCTTTATCCTATACTAAACAGAGGAAATCTAATGCAATTACACCAATTTTACCATTATAACAAGATGGCAGATGTTTTTATTTTACCTTGATGGCTGTGCATATAAAAAACATACAAAAGAGTACATACAAAAATTGTATATATTTTCTCTTGCATATGTATTTTTCGGGATCCAGCTCTCCGCCAATTCGCAATTGGTAAATTCTTTAGAAGAAAATTACCATTCACATTATTGAATGAAATATTGTTAAAAGTTTAAACTGGAATTCTTCTCAGCATTTATTATAGTTTTTAAATAAAAACATTACTTTTTGCAGGTGCAAGTGACGTCACATAGGCCCTGATAAATTAATGTTTCCCCTAAATTAAATACACTCTTCAAACACAATAACTCTTTGATTGTTAACACGCGGTTCCCACAAACAACTGCAAACATTTCACAGTTATGTAGATAAACGCAAAGTTGCGACTGTACGTGAAGTGAGCAAAAACTTTCGCCGTAACCGTGTCGTAAACATACACACAATTGGGTGCTTAGCGCGTCCTTCTAACTGAGTTTTTGCTCGCATATTCTAAAGTTCCAAGTTCTTATAGTTATAAAATGTGTAGAAAATTTAATTCATCCTAATAAGTACGCCAACAAGATTGTTAAATTTATACTTATAATATCAATTATTCCATAACAACTTATTTCGTGGGATGAGTACTAACTTTTTATGGTAAAGACCATTATTTGCGAGTTCTCAACATTAGTTCCATAGTAAAAGTAGTTCATATTTACAGGTTGACTCTGGTTACCTCTGACTACTATGGCTAATGTATTGCTGTGGTAGTACAGAGAGGGTCGTGCTCCTGCAGTGGAGACTAAAAAAGACCTGATGGATGGATGGATGGATTTACAGGTTGAGTTGCTTATTAAACGATACGTCAAAAGTACGTATTCAAGCTGTAATACTGCTACCATATATATCAAGGATCATCATCATCATCATCATCAACAGATCTTTGTTAGTCTCCACTGCAGGAGCACGACCCTCTCTGTGCTACCAGAGTCATATCAGGGCAGCCAGAGTAATTGGCCTACACTCTCCACGTTGGCCAGACGGATTGGAGAGGTCTCTTTGATGTTTATAGCTTTGTTTAGTTTGTGTTTCCTTAGTCGACTTTTACAACATCCGAGGGGAGACTTGGAGTGTTCCTATTTTACTCTGCTGGGAACCACACGGCGTATATACATGGCGAAATTTTGATCGTTCCGGACCATTAAAGGAGTGATTCAGCCTGTCAATATAAACAACTTTTCCTATGGGACAAATGCTGTAAACTCAAAAAAAATTTCGACATTCCTATACAAATTGCCCGGGCGGCTGAACACTTTTGTATGAAAATGTCGAAATAAAATTTGAGTTTCCAGCATTGGTCCCATAGGAAAAATGGTTCATATCGACGGGCTGAATCACCCCTTTAAGGGTCCAGAACGATCAAAATTTCGCCATGTATATATATATCAAGGATAATTTAATTTCAACAAGATTTAGTGATTGTAAAAGTTAATAGGTATAATTCAAAAATGCAGCTGCCATTTTCACAGATTCGCAATGTTGTCGAAATATCAGACAGAACTCAAAAATAATCGCGGTAAGTCCCGTAGTGAACATAATAGTGATTGTGACCGCGAAAGCTTAAAAAAAAATGCTAGTCTTTGAGTAGCCAAAAGAAATACATAACCTCAAAGTTCCGTAGTGAGACGTGAAATAAAAATATTTTAAACCAAAACCCTGTAACAATAAACGATCATCGTAACTTAAGACAACGGTGTTATAAAAGAAAAAAACAGCGTCATTTCCATGCGGGAACGAGCAGCACAGACGACGCCATTTCCTAAGAATAAAGGCTAAGTTACCCCAGAAATGGGAACGAAATATTGTTATAAGCGACTTTGAGTTGCGGCGGTAAGCTGTGGCGGAATCCCGGACAATATGGTGACGATTACGGTACAAAAAAATTGACACCGAAATAAACTTTTTTCTTGTCATTCTTGATTATAAAGGGTAAAGATTTGAATGTTTGTTTGGTTGCATAGAGGCTCCGAAACTACTGGACGGTTCTCTCTTTCACCCATCTATAGATACTTTATCTGCGGGTGACACAGGCTATAATTTACGTGGATGAAGTCACAGGATATTGCGAGTAAGGTGATAAAATGAGAGACGTCTTTTGTAATGTAAACTACCTACATCTTAACATTAAAATAGTATGTCATAATGAAAGCGAGCTAACTTTGATCGTTGTTTTGAGCAAAGCGAGCAAGGTACAAAAAAGTCTGTTTTAGTATTAGTCGTATCGTGTCCTCAGAACATTCATAGTTGAACGGGATATTTGGTATGTGAACGTTATTTGAGAACTTTCTGCTCCATCCACCAGAAACAAGATATTCTGTGAGTGATGTCTCAAACACTACATGACAATATTTTCTAAAAGTAACAGCCGAGTTAACCCAGAAAGTTGAATATTTTTCTATAAACAGCTTGTAAATTGACTCTCCTCGACGTACCCTTTAAGGGTTGACATAGCCCGTCAATATAAACAACTTTTCCTATAGATTTAATGCTAGGAACCCAATTTTTTTTCTATATTTTCATACAGATGTATTCAGCCACTAGGGAAATAAGTAAAGAAAAGTAAAAAAAAAATCGAGTTCCCAAAATTGTTCCAATTAAAAAGTCTTTCATAATGATGGTCTGTGTCACCACTTTAAAGGAATGTTGAGGGTATTGACCCTACAATCACCCAAAGAACCTAACCCTAGAATTACCCAAAGATATACAGTGTGTAAATTGTTACACGCTGTATATCTTATATGCTTCCGGATAACACTTGCCAACGTCTCAAAATAGTTTGTATATTTCGCGAGAAGCAAGAAATTACTTCAATAAAATATGTCTTTGACAGCGAAAAAGATGTAAATGCGTTGTATATTAAGTCGGGTCGTTGCTTGGAGACCTTTGTGAGTCGCTCCGACGCGGGACAGTGTGGGAATAATTGCAATATTATGTTACTGTTGACATCCCTATTTTTTGGATTTCGAGGGATGTTTTTAATATATTTTTTATAATCTTTATTTTTTAATATTTCATTATCATCTTAAAACATTTTTCTTCGTTTTGGGGGCTTTATTGTAACTCAAGACATCCACACCTGTCTGAGATAAAGCTTTTTAAGAAACAAACAACACAGTTATCACATACCTTGTGTCTTTGTACCTATCTTTAGAATTATACAACTTTTAAATAAGCATTTGCAATGTCTCAAAATAGTTTTTAGATTACGCGAAGAAGCATGAAATGATTCTTATAAATTATTCCTTTTACAGCAAGAAAAAAATGTTAATATCCTGTATATTAAGTCGGGTCGTTGCTTGGAGACCTTTGTGAGTCGCTCCGACGCGGGACAGTGTGGGAATAATTGCAATATTATGTTACTGTTGACATCCCTATTTTTTGGATTTCGAGGGATGTTTTTAATATATTTTTTATAATCTTTATTTTTTAATATTTCATTATCATCTTAAAACATTTTTCTTCGTTTTGGGGGCTTTATTGTAACTCAAGACATCCACACCTGTCTGAGATAAAGCTTTTTAAGAAACAAACAACACAGTTATCACATACCTTGTGTCTTTGTACCTATCTTTAGAATTATACAACTTTTAAATAAGCATTTGCAATGTCTCAAAATAGTTTTTAGATTACGCGAAGAAGCATGAAATGATTCTTATAAATTATTCCTTTTACAGCAAGAAAAAAATGTTAATATCCTGTATATTAAGTCGGGTCGTTGCTTGGAGACCTTTGGGAGTCGCTCCGACGCGGGCAACGTGTAGGGACAGTGTAAGAATAATTACGATATACATGTTACTGTTGACATCACAATTTGTTGCGGTTTAAAGAAAAATTGTATTTTCATATTTATTTCCATCCTTTTTTTATCAATTTACCTTGAATGTATGATTCTAGTTTTATAAAATGTACCCTAGATATATAGTTTACGCGACAAAGCATTAAATGACTCTAATTTAATAAAATATTCCTTTTACAGCGAGAAAAAGGTATTAATATCCTGTATAATAAGTCGGGTCGTTGCTTGGAGACCTTGGTGAGTCGCCACGGTGCTCACATATAAGGATCGTTTTAACCGGAAGTATGAATCTCAAAAATAAACATTGCAATGTTTCAAAATAGTTTGTACGCCAAGTGACAAAACATGAAATGACACTAATAAAATAATCCTTTTACAGCGAGAAAAAGATGCGCTGTATATTTGATGTAAATTAGTCGAGCTCCGTGGCGCAGCGGTCAACACGCCGGCCTGTGACACGGATGGTCCCGGGTTCGATCCCCGGTCAGGTCAAGATGAAAAATGATCTTTTTCAGATTGACCTGGGTCTTGGATGTTTATCTATATATGTATTTGTTATAAAATATAGTATCGTTGAGATAGTATCCCATAACACAAGTCTTATTTAAGAACTTACTTTGGGGCTAGCTCAATCTGTGTGATTTGTCCGTATATATATATATATATATATATATATATATATATATATTAAGTCAGGTCGTTGCTAGGAGATCTTTGTGAGTCGCTCCGACGCGGGAAAAGCATATTTCATATTACATTTTAACTAGATTGAGGATATATAATCAATCTCTCACTATGGCAGGATGATTCTATGTAAACAGAAAGTACCTTTTTACTGCGTTAACTTAATTTTTTTTATACAGCTTTCAAAAACTGAAAATCTATGTTAATCATCTTAATTTCCACTTGATATTCGCGTTAATGAAAAAAGACAATACAATAATCAAATAGTGATTCTTTTTATTATTTTGAGGTATCTTCTTCTTCTTTCTTACCTTATCCTACTTTTTATAGAGTCGGGACATATAAGCTTTTTTCTATTTTGCTCTATCTCAAGCCATCTCCTTCGTTACCTTCTTTTTCTCCATATCCTCCTTCACATACTCCATCCATGTTTTCTTTTACAAAAAGACAAACTTCTTTTTCGAGGTATGAAACCTTCAAAACAAGCATTTGCAATGTCTGAAAATAGTTTTTACATTAGGCGACAAAGCATGAAATCACTGTAATAAAATTTTCCTTGTATAATACATATTATGTCGGGTCGTTGCTAGGAGAACTTAGTGTGTGCCCGACGTGGGAAAAGTGTAGGGACAGCGTGGGAATAATTGGGATATCAAGTATGTTGACACCGGGATTTGGTAAGGAAATTGTAGTTTTCATATTTTATATCCGTCTCTGAAAACAAGACTACCCAAAAAAGTAGTGTATCGTTTTCCGAGTTTAAGAAGTATGTAGGTATTATACATTTGTGGACGCCATATAAATCGTTTAAACTAAATCAATTTAATCATTTTCAGGTAGTTTTTTTTTTGTGACCATAAGACAAGCAAATTAAATAATAAATATGTGACGTAGCATCCCGAGGGATCGAACCTGCGGGGCGACTACGTCGACATTAAAGCCCTCGGTTGCCTTAGGGGCGCGCGAGGGCTGAGGAAGGAGGGCTGTTAGCGGCGTAGCCAGGACGCTATGGCCGCTGTAGCCCCGGCCTCGGAGCCTGAGGGGCCCCGAGGCCTAATTTGTGCTAATGAGGGTTCACCGTGGAACGGGTGTGTGGTTTGACTGTGTGCCTAAGTATCGGGTAGGTATCGGGGTTCGGTAATTGTAAACACACAATACAAACGACAATGACAATATATTTGGGTTTTCCACAAAGGTAGGACCTTAAACTAGGACTTAGGCTAAGCACTTCTTAACCTACGGACGCGGATCATACACGAGGGACGACAGACCGGCCTACATGTAAACGGAGAGGAGAGTGATCGGAATTTAGCGTCCCTATCCACGCAAGCACAGCGATCAACCAGATTCAGGTAACATTAACAGGTACTAATTAGCCTACAGTGAGACCTAGGGCCGCCGGAGCCTACTATGATCCACGGAAGGTGGCTACCAGGGTGCGTGAAGCGCAGGGGGTGTACTGGCCGCGGCGGGGCGCGACGGTACGAGTACGGGTAGACCGCGTGGCGCAATGCCAACGCTTGCGGTCAACGGGGCACCAAGGGTGCATTTTCTACACGGGGGTAGACGGTTCGCGATGGTACGCGAAGGATTATAGGCAATGCTGCCTTACGGAAAGCAGGGGCGCACAAGGTGCTGACCCGGGCCGAAAGTCGGTGCTCCGGGTCCGTGGCGCGCATCCCGGGATGCGACCACCGGGTGGTATACTGGACGCGTCAGGGCGTCAGTACGGACGGGAAGGGGCGGTTTGCCCCACGGTAGGCGGCCCACTGAAGTGGTGCCGCCGAAACGGTGTGTGCCTTACGGCACCGGTACCTCACAGCGAACTGCGAGGGCGGTGGAGCATAGTCCACCAAACGGGATGTGACCGCCGCCCTGGAGGAGACGGCACAATACGGGAGAGGCCTAGGGCCTCACGGATGACAGACCGCCTAAGCGGCGGCTGCCTAACGGTAACGCCAGAAGGCGTGCGGGACCCACACCGAGGTGCGGGGCGGGGGAATGCGCAGGGGGCGCATCCACCCTGACGGGTATCGCGTTACCAGCGAGATACCTGCGTCGAAGTGCCAGATGGGCGCACTAATCCTCGCACAGGAGTGCGGGGGAAGGTAGACGCGCGGAGGGCACGTTCCTTCTATGAGAGACCGCGGGGGGAAGGGGGCGCTGATGCCACCCTAATAACAAAAGGAGGGGCGAAGTAGACGGGAGGTTACCCTCGACTGCCCCACAACGTTCCGTCATGCCGACAGCCGGGGGTGGGGAAGGGAAAACCCTCCAGGTAGGCTTCGCGTTGCTCCACGTGCCGCCTTGCCTGGAGAGGGGAAGGGGAGAGTAGTAGAGGGGGAACCTCCAGGTAGACTTCGCGTTGTTCCACGTGCCGCCTGGCCTGGAGGGGGAGAAGGAAAGCGGGAGGGGTGAACCCTCCAGGTAGGCTTCGCGTTGTTCCACGTGCCGCCTTGCCTGGAGAGGGGAGAAGGTGAGTGGTAGGCTTCGCGTTGCTCCACGTGCCGCCTTGCCACCCGAGCACCCGGGGAAAGAATGCTCACGAACAATGGCTCGGTACGGCTTATATAGGCGAGCGGCGCGTGGAGCTATCGGTGTGTGAGATTCACGGACGGTCGGTTACGAGAGGCGTCTATGTGTTAACAGGTGGCGTGATGTGCGGGGGCCGGCCGTAACCGGTTCTAACCAGTTCTATGCGGCTCGATAGTTTCTAGAGAGTTCTGGTTCATCGCTGTGTGCGTATTACTTTACGAATGTAGTGGTGCGTTGCGTGTAGGTGAAGGTGGCGTGATCGGCTCTGCGGGCTCGTCGGATGCATCGTCACAAATATATAGGGAAATATCACACAAATTGAGCCAGCCCCACAGTAAGTTGTGAATACTATATTTTATAATATATACTTATATAGATAAATATCCAAGACCCAGGTCAATATGAAAAAGATCTTTTTCCATCTTGACCTGACCGGGGATCGAACCCGGGACCCCCGTGTCGCAGGCTAGCGTGTTGACCGCTGCGCCACGGAGCTTGACAATTATTTATTAAGCGAATGTCTGATCTCTAAATGAGATTAAAATCAGTACTCCCGGCATGTTTACGACTGCGAGGCGGCACAGTTCTGATCACGTGATCTTAGTCTAATCCGAAGCTGATTGCATCTTGGGACGTGACGCAGATATGGATAGTATTTATATATTTATGCATAAGTCAATATACAAACGCAAAATATATAATACTAGCTGTTACCCGCGGCTTCGCCCGCGTAATATATAGCCTATGTCCTTCTTGGTACCCTAACCTATGTGTATGCAAAATTTCATGATGATCGATTCAGTAGATACGGCGTGAAAACGTAACAAACAAACAAACTCACTTTCGCATTTATAATTATTAGTTAGGATCTACTAATAGGAATGTTTATTGAGCGAGTAACTGAAATATGTTAATGACATTGATATCAATACTCCCAGCATGTTTACGATGACTACAAGGCAGCACAGTTCGGGGGTTCTATTTTCGATGGCGTGATTTAGTAAGACGAGTGATTTTTTCATATAAAATCATTTGATTTCTAACGGTCACTGGTTCAAAAATAACACTCCTGATCACATGATCTCAGTCTGATCCGACGTTGATTGCATCTTGCGATGTGACGGAGATATTAATCGAGTGTATATCTTTAGGCATAAGCCATTATTCAAACGCAAAGAATATCATATCTTTAAGCTGGAAGGTTTCAAATTGAGCGAGTGACTGGGATGTCTAAATGAGATTGAAATCAGTACTCCGCATGTTTACGACTGCGAGGCGGCACAGTTCTGAGAACGTGATCTCAGTCTAATCCGAAGCTGATTGCATCTTGCGACGTGTCAGTTTAGGCATAAGCGAATATACGCAAAGAATATCATTTCTCTAAGCTGGAAGGTTTCAAATTAAGTGAGCGACTGAAATGTCTAAATGAGATTGAAATCAGTACTCCCAGCATGCTTACGACGACTACAAGGCGGCACAGTTCTGATCACGTGATCTCAGTCTTATCCGAAACTGATTGCATCTTGCGACGTGACAGTTTAGGCATAAGCTAATACGCAAAGAATGTCATATCTTTAAGCTGGAAGGTTTCAAATTGAGCGAGCGTCTGAGATGTCTAAATGAGGGCAAAAGCTTATATTATACAAACGCGAAGAATATCATATCTTTAAGCTAGATGCTTTCAAAGTGAGCGAGTGACTGAGATGTCTAAATGAGATTGAAATCAGTACTCCCGGCATGTTTACGATTGCGAGGCAGCACAGTTCTGAGAACGTGATCTCAGTCTAATCCGAAGCTGATTGCATCTCGCAACGTGACAGTTTAGGCATAAGCTTATATACAAACGCAAAGAATATCATGTCTTTAAGCTGGAAGGTTTCAAATTGAGCGAGCGTCTGAGATGACCAAATGAGATTGAAATCAGTACTCTCAGCATGCTTACGACGACTACAAGGCGGCACAGTTCTGATCACGTGATCTCAGTCTAATCCGAAGCTGATTACATCTTGCGACGTGACAGTTTAGGCATAAGCTAATACGCAAAGAATGTCATATCTTTAAGCTGGAAGGTTTCAAATTGAGCGAGTGACTGAGATGTCTAAATGAGATTGAAATCAGTACTCCGCATGTTTACGATTGCGAGGCGGCACAGTTCTGAGCACGTGATCTCAGTCTAATCCGAAGCTGATTGCATGTTGCGACGTGACAGTTAAGGCAAAAGCTTATATTATACAAATGCAAAGAATATCATATCTTTAAGCAGGATGGTTTCAAAAGGAGCGAGCGACTCAGATGTCTAAATGAGATTGAAATCAGTACTCCCGGCATGTTTACGATTGCGAGGCGGCACAGTTCTGATCACGTGATCTCAGTCTTATCCGAAGCTGATTGCATTTTGCGACGTGACAGTTTAGGCATAAGCTAATACGCAAAGAATATCATATCTTTAAGCTGGAAGGTTTCAAATTGAGCAAGCGACTGAGATGTCTAAATGAGATTGAAATCAGTACTCCGCATGTTTACGATTGCGAGGCGGCACAGTACTGATCACGTGATCTTAGTCTAATCCGGAGCTGATTGCATCTTGCGACGTGACGCAAATATGGATTGTATGTATATCTTTAGGCATAAGCCAATGTATAAGCACACATAATATAATATCTAGTAGTAGGAAGGTTTGAAATTGAAGAAGTGGTAAGATTAAATTGGCCGTATGGTTCACGGCACTTTAGAATAGAACCACTCTAAGTCTTCCCGTGGATATCCTAGTAGGCGACTTAGACAACACAAGCTTAACAAAATTTATAAACATCAAAGAGACCTCTCTAACTTGTTTGGCCTGCGTGGAGAGTGTAGGCCAAATCATCAGATTGTTCTGGCTAATGTATAACTCTGGAAGGTCAGAGAGGGTCGTGCTCCTGCAGTGGAGACTATAAAAGACCAGATGAAGTAGATGATGATGAAGAAGTAGTAAGATTGAACAGTTTGTATCCAAATCAAATAAGAGGTCTTTTTCATTATAAAATGAAAGAAGTACTTGGAAGAGAAAGAATACCAGTGACTAAATTACATAAGTAACTTAATATCTCTGTGATATATAAAGATTAAGTCACATCTTTTCTGTCAGTCTAAACCTCCATTAGACAAAACTACACACTGGTGATGTCACAAAAAATTTCAAATCTTCCTTGAAATTTTTGTTTACGACGGTTTAAAAAACAATAGCTAAAATAATATTTTAAGAAACTAGGTTATTTTTTTTCCAAAACGTTCACCCACATTGTCGGCGAAACTCCAGTGAAGCTGGGTTCTGTTATGAATAAATTAGAAAAGTTTTGAACTCGCGCGAGGCCGTGAAGTTAGCGGATAAAACTAGGATAATGATTCGAGGATAGCTTAAGGCATAAGGTTTAAAACAAAACAGGTTAAATTGTAGTTTACGATACTTTTTCTTTTAAACGCTCATCCGCATGGTCAGCGAAACTCAACTGAAACTGGGTTCTGTTATAAATATTTCTGAACTCGTGAACCTTCTGAAGTAGGCGAATAGAACTGGCATAATGTTCCAAGGATAACTTAAGGCATTAGTTAGCAAGTTTACGTTCTTCAAACTATAGCTAAAATTGTATATTAAGATAGTTAAGTATTTTTTGTCAAAAACGCTCATCCGCATTGTCGGTGAAACTCTACTGAAGCTGGGTTCTGTTATGAATAAATTAGAAAAGTTTTGAACTCGCGAGAGGCCGTGAAGTTAGCGGATAGAACTAGGATAATGATCCGACGATAGCTTAAGGCGTAAGTTAGCAAATATACGGTTTAAAACAATAGCTAAAATTGTAGTTTAATATACTTTTTCTTCAAAACGCTCATCCGCATGGTCAGTGAAACTCTAATGAAACTAGGTTCTGTTATATTTTTTTTTATTTATTTGGGTTGACACATACTTCTTAACATAACATTTATCAGGTAAAAATATAATGCATGTGCAACCAACAACGCAACCACTATACGCGTTATTAATAGTTCTGAACTCGTGTACCTCCCAGAAGTAGGTAAATAGAACTGGCATAATGATCCAAGGATATCTTAAGACATAAGTTAGCAAGTATACGTTCTCTAAACGATAGCTAAATTTTTTAAAATAATTAGATATTTTTTCTCCAAAACGCTCATCCGCATTGTCGGCGAAACTCCACTGAAGCTGGGTTCTGTTATGAATAAATTAGAAATGCTCTGAACTCGCGCAAGGCCGTGAAGTTAGTGGATAGAACTGGGATAGTGATCCGAGGATAGCTTATGGCATAAGTTAGCAAATAAACGGTTTAATAGTAATAATATAACTTTAATCCAGAATTAAGTAATTCCATAGCACATGTCACAATAAATCAATAAATTAAAATAAAATAAATATGTCACGGTCGCTTATTGTATCACACACATAAGTACACACTTTATTTTACTGTCTGTTGTGCTATGAATAAATTAGAAAAGTTTTTGACTTGCATAAGGCCGTGAAGTTGGCGGATAGAACTAGAAAAATAATCCGAGGATATCTTTAGGCATAAGTAAGCAAATATACGGTTTAAAACAATAGCTAAAATTGTAATTTACGATACTTTTTCTTGAAAACACTCATCCGCACTGACTGTCTGTTCTACTATGAATAAATTAGAAAAGACAAAATAAAATAAATAAATAAATATATACGGACAAATCACACAGATTGAGCTAGCCCCAAAGTTAGTTCGAGACTTGTGTTATGGGATAATAACTCAACGATTCTATATTTTACAATAGATACTTATATAGATAAACATCCAAGGCCCAAGTCAATCTGAAAAAGATCATTTTCCATCTTGGCCTGACCGGGGATTGAACTCGGGACCATCCGTGTCGCAGGCAGGCGTGTTGACCGCTGCGCCACGGCGCTCGTCAACAAAATAAAACGACTTGGCATATACACGGTTTAAAACAATTGCTAAAATTCAAGATAAAGATTTTTTTTTTCAAAAATACTCGTCCGCATTGTCGGTGAAACTCCACTGAAGCTGGGTTCTGTTATGAATAAATTAGAAAAGTTTTGAACTCACGCGAGGCCGTGAAGTTAGCGGATAGAAGTAGGATAATGATTCGACGATAGCTTAAGGCGTATGTTAGCAAATATACGGTTTAAAACAATAGCTAAAATTGAAGTTTAAGATATTTTATCTCGAAAACGCTTTTCCGCAGTGTCTGTTCTGCTATGAATAAATTAGAAAAGTTTTAGACTCGCGTTAGGCCGTGAAGTTGGCGGATAGAACTAGGATAATGATCCGAGGATAGCTTAATGCCGGCTTTCTTATCTCTCGCCATTGCGGGTTTTCCGAAATGCTTACCATAAGATGTCGGCACTGAGCGGTCGACGTCAACAGTATCAAAAATAATAAAAGTAATATTTCCTCTTCTTTGCGCCCAGACCACCTCAACTGTTACAATTAACATAAAGTTCAGTTTAAGTGTACTTTAATATTTAATGTAAAACATTCTCCCATTTATAGGCTTGGTAGGGTCCAAGATTACAAGAACAAAGTGCTAGCCGGAAGATCAATGGTGTAGTAACGTAAACAAAGTAATCACATTTTAATGAAGACAATTAAATCTTTCAAATGATTCCCACGTTTGGTGCGGGATGGACAAGAAGATTTTTCTTTCTCGATTTTTTCCATTTTTTATGACTGAGTATTATTTTAAGTAATTCTCATCATCATCATCGTCAGGTCTTTTTTAGTTTCGACTATAGGAACGCAACCCTCTCTACCAGAGTCATTTAATTAATGATTAAACGAACTTACCTGTACGTGAAGTTCTATCATAATTATACGAGGGCTTCGTCCAAAGAATTAATTATTTTTTAACCGACTTCAAAAAAAGGAGGAGGTTTAAAAAAAAAAACATAACGACGAATTAGTCGTAATGTTTTTTTTTTAATGTATGTTCCCCGATTTGTCGAAGACGCCTGGACCGCTTTAAGAAATTCTTTTTTTGTTCGATAGGTAATGTTTTACAGATGGTCCCATTAAATTTTTATCGAAATGTGTCGAGCGCTTTTTGAAAAATACACAATAACCGAAATAAAATTTACAGATATGCCGTTCGGATTAAACTTATTTTCATTTTTTTCTTACGCTTATTTAAAAAAAATATTGGGTTGAAGTCGTTTTTTGTTAAAAATATCATTTAATCATTGTAATATTTAATCAATAAAAATATTAATTTTCCTTCCTGTCTATGGCCGCACTTAACAAACCCCCGCGAGGTTACAATGTCTCCGATATCGCCGTAATGGTTATATCGCTGACTGTACCGACTTTACGTTCGACTGTACTTTTATGGGGCGGACGTTTGCGCCCAAATTTGAAATTGGAACTTTGACGCTGTCAAAAGGAGTTCGTGTTCTCGTTAATAGTCGCTTGTTTATGGAATTTTGAAAATGGAACTTGGGAACTCGATTTGAAACGTGAAGGATTATGTGTTTGGACTTTTATTATGTAGACGCTTTTGAATTTAACTTCGAATGCTGGCTGAAAATGTGTTGTTTATGAGAAGTTGGAATACGATTTTTGTAAATCAATTAGGTACCTACCTCATTATTTTTTTCATTCATCATTATCAGGTCTCTCTAGTCTCCACTGCAGGAGCACGACCCTCTCTGCACTACCAGAGCCATACATTAGCTTGAGCAGTCAGAGGATTCGGCCCACACTCTCCACGCTGGCCAGACGGGTTGGAGAGGTCTTTTTGATATTTATAAGCTTTGTTTAGCTTGTGTTTCCTTAGTCGCCTTTTACGACATCCACGGGATGACTTGGAGTGGTCCTATTCTACTCTGCCGGGAACCACACGGCACACGGTACCTACCTATTTATACTTATATTATAAAGAGGAAAGACTTGATTCTTTGTTTGCGTTGATAACGCTCCTAAACTACTGGACTGATTTTAAGAATTCTTACACTTATAAAAAGCTAATGTATCTGCGGATAATCTAGGCTACAATTTAACGAAGTCGCGGGAAATTTGCTAGTGCTATACTTGTAAAGTCAATGGAACCAATCTTGCCCTCCTAGCTGGTATAATTGAACTGCGGTCTCATGCAAATTTTCAGCACAATAGTATTGATTTTAAGTTACAACGACTTGAATTGATGATATTATTACTTGGGTAGACCTAAAGTTTAGTCCTACCTTTTACAGATTAACCGATTATCGCGCAATTTTTCCGAGATTGTGTCCATCCATCCATCCATCAGGTCTTTTTTAGTCTCCACTGCAAGGGCCCGACCCTCTCTGTACTACCATAACAATATATTAGCCAGAGTAGTCAGAGGATTTGGCCCACACTCTCCACACTGGCCAGACTGGTTGGAGAGGTCTATTTGATGTTTGTAAGCTTTGTTTTAGCTTGTGTTTCCTAAGTCGCCTTTTACGACATCCACGGGAAGACTTGGAGTGGTCCTATTCTACTCTGCCGGGAACCACACGAGATTGTGTGTGTATGGGAAAAGACATAGACATGTGGTCCTGTAGTGGTACGGCCTAACTAAGCATGTGATCGTCTATTGTTTAGTGATTCGAGTGTTATGAATCTATTTACAGGAATTAGAATGTTGGAGAGATCTCAGATACTTAGCTGTGATCTTGGTTTGTGAGGTTATTATGGTCGGTTATGTTTCAGTGTTAGGTTGAGGATTGTAAACAAACAATCAGACATCCGTCGGCTTGCTTATGAGTTTGATGTCCCAGATCAGTAAATGAGATTTATAGGGTAAGTTTGTATCATAGCTACACAGAATAAGTTAGCTATTTGGATATATTTCTTTTATATCTGGGATACCTGAAGCAAGTGATCGACTGGTGTGAAAGACTGTAGTGGTTACCGAGATACGACCGATTTCACTCTGACACAGGGAATCCCTACACCGGTATCCGGTCATGTAATCATGTTATTGGGGGACAGACCTGACCTCCTTTCGCTGCGAAGCGTTTACGTCTACACATCCAAGGACGTGGACCTTTTATCTGGGGCCTGAGGCTCCCTCCCCCTTTATCCATGGATTTTTATTTTATATCATATATGTCAAGTTTGATTTGGCCAAATCAAGGTCGGAGGTCAGCTGTAAAGACATGGCGTGTATGGGGTGCCCAGAATCGCCGCCGTCCTGCCTGTAAACCTATTACTGAAACTTGGCTTTTAGTTCCTCTCTCGTTAGTCTGCTCTAATGCTTTGGTACCGAGATGTCTCCAACAAACATGTGATAACCTAAGAAGTTACTGACAACCTAAGAGGTGGTTATGCAATTTAGTTGCATAATCTATACCTACTCTGGTACGTCGCTCTGCGATCCTTCGTAGCTCAGCTTCAACCTTATTCTAGCTTTATAGACTCCTTTGTTCATCAAATAGTGTTCAAATGTTGAACTTGCTCTATACTTAGTAGTCGTAGAAATTTAAATAGTAATTTACTGGCCTTGCCCTCTTACTTTGAATTTAAACTCAGAAAATGAATACTAGTCTCCTAGGTCAATGAGAAGCAAAGACCTTAACTCAATATTCTTGAAATTCAGGCCTGAAGGGTCTGCTTAGCTTGGTTTGGAAGAAACCATAAGCTATCATAAATTACAACATGATGTGTTTGTGTGATTCTTAAATCCGAGCCTCATCTGGATGATTTGACTTTTACTAAACTATAAGAACTCCAAATTTATCTATTTGGCAATGTTATTTATTTCGCAAGACTGAAGGCATAGAAATCATGGCTCGGTTGCGCGCACTGGAGAGTATAATGCTAGGCTATATCAAACTAGTGTGTGTCTGTTAGTATTCTGAATTTGGGGTATTACATAGAATGTATATACCCTACCTGTTGTTTGATAACACCTCATCATTATACAATCCCTGGGATAGGAAAACTTAATCATAATGTAATGAAACATGAAGTTTAGTAGATCTCATTAATTTATTTATCTACCAAAGATATACCTTTAAATATTTCCACAAGAGCAAAACGAAACTGGTTAATGATTTAGACCATCACTTTATAGGTTGCTATATAATGACGACCGAGCTTTCCGTTCTAACTTACTGCCAATACTAATAAAGGGAAAAACGAAAGCCCAAATGAAAAAACCCTTTTGGCAATCTAATACATAGTTTACAGATTCGGATTATATTCATTAACAACAAGTCTTAACTAAGAATGGATCGTTCATCGTAAAGTTAAGGAAAAATACAGTTTCATATCTAAGTAATAGTAGGTATGTGAGAATAGGCAATGTTTCTCAACATCAAGGTAAGGTTAAAATATAGTAACTCTGCTAGTAATGCACTCCCAGCAGTCAGTAGTCTAAATATCCATTCTAAGTTAATTTCGATAAATCTACAACCTTAAATTATCTGTGTCTCATCTCAAATAGATCAGTCAGGTTTCATACCAATTCACTGGTCATGATTGACCCTCTCCTATAACAACTAAATCATATCAACATAAACAGATATTACTATACAGTATTTTATGCTTGTAATTATTAACCCTTTCAAATGGAGATGTTAATTATAATTTCCTTTTCAATATTTTTTGTCTTCTCTTCCTTTTTACAATTTACGAGATCAAAGTAATTTCAATTTTAGAGGTTGTAGCTGTATCGTTAATACTAAACAAGTGATTGGAACAGTGTACATTACCCAACAATCAGGACTCCTTGTCTTACACTTTCACTCCTAGCTAATTAAAATTTACGATTAATATATATATAGAAATATTAAACTAAACTAACAACATAATAGGTAGGTACTACAAGAACTGACTCTAGCTAAAACTTGATGTCCACCCTTGGCACCAGACGAAGCGAATCTCCTCCTCACTGCCCCTTCAAGTCAAAGCCTCCAGGGATCCCCACTCTTCAGGCGTACCGCGAATCCGACTCCTTGATTCGCTGATCTCGTCGAATGCTTGGTCCGTCCTCCTTTTTCTTGGAACTCCACGGACCCGAGCTGTAGGTACTTTCTCGCATCTGGGAACCACTTGCCTACCACTCCTTCGAAATATTACACAATTAATTTATTTTTATGGCTCTAGTGTCAACCCCGTCGTGACAGTCCAACATTATTTTTAGAAAGCGTGTCAGCCATTTATCTTTAAACTCAAATTTATTAGTAATCCCTTTTTTTTATAATTTGCCCTTTTCCTAGTAACCTTGTAAAACATGTGCAGCCATTGTCTAATTTTAGGACCACCGAGAATCCAAACTTAAAAGATTGTATTTATTGGTATGCGAGATCGGTGACAATGTTATGGACCATCTCACACTCCCCCAAATAGATTTTGATACACCTAAACTCTTCCTACCTCCCTAGCGTATAGGTCCGTTTCAAAATATATTTCCTTTCTCACACCAGAGCTCAGCATTCTATTTTGGAACTTCCTTAATCGAGTATTTCCCACGGCAACCTCTG
Source organism: Rhodophaea formosa (assembly GCA_963082605.1). Lineage (NCBI taxonomy): Eukaryota > Metazoa > Arthropoda > Insecta > Lepidoptera > Pyralidae > Rhodophaea > Rhodophaea formosa. The sequence goes on from OY720221.1 coordinate 1,495,944, forward strand.
CCTTCTCACGCTCCCCCAAAACTTCTCACGCCTACCTATTGTGCATCCCGAGGTGGTCGTAAAACCATATCCACCTCCGCTTTGTAATTTCAAACGCCTTTTCATAAACCCGTATTTCTTTTATTTTGTTAATTGTTCTCGTAATAGCGGAACAGGTGAATGGCGTTATAGTTCCCTTTTACTGTTTTAGTCTGTCGGTCGACCAAAGTGTATACGTTATCACTGGGTACCGCCCCTATTATGAAAGGTCCTTCGTATAGCCGCGCGAACTTCTTAGTTATCTTTTTATCAGCGTCCGATTTCGTGAATTTCTTTAGTTTTACAAGGTCTCCAACATCAAACTGTATTAATTTATGATTTTTGTTGTAGTGAAATTCCCTACTTGCTGCCGCCCTAACCATATTCTGCCGTGCCTGTTGCTGAATCTGTTCTAACGATTCCTGTTGTGAATCTCGTCCACCCAAAATTATATCGTCAACATCTGTCGATAGTTTGGTCCTAGTACCCCACACTATCTCATTTGGTGCATATCCCGTCGTAGTATGTATGACTTGATTGTAACAATCCTCTATACTCGGTAATAAGTCTACCCAAGAACGATGGGATTTGTCGCAATACGTCCTAAATAGTCTTCCCAATTCCTTATTAACTCTCTCCGTTGAATTTGGTCGTGGATTCCTAACTGATGTGTGTGTTAATTCAATATCTAGCTGCCTAACGCCTGTCTCAAAAATCTTCGACGTGAAATTTGCACCTCTGTCTGAGCATAAGGTCCTAATTTTTACCTGTTCATGAAACTTCCTTACGCAAGTCAATGTCGCCTTGCCACTCGCCTGTCGTAGCGGATATAACCTGATTAGCTTACTAAAGACATCTTGAATTACAAACACGTATTTGTGGCCGAAACGTCCTGACGGTAAAGGCCCATAGATATCGCAAAATACGCGTTCTCCTACATTTCTCGCTGAGACAGCTTTAATCGGTCCCGAGTGTGTTTCTAATGCATGTTTTGACTTTTGACATGTCTCACAAGCCCTTATAATCCTTCCTATTTTCCGAGACATATTCACAAAATAGTAACGTCGTTTCATCAAGGCATGAATCTTGTATCGACCGAAATGTCCTATTTCCTCGTGTATACTAGTAATTAAGTCCCGTTGTAAGTCCTCGGGGACATACAGTCTCAATACGTTCATCCGCGCATCTGACCTATAAAGGATTCCCTTTTCGAGTACGTAATACTTAGACTCAGGCGTGTCTGTGATTTTCATACGATCAGTTATTCCTCTAGCAATCAGATCACTCTTCTGGTGGTCCCTTATCTCCTTCCATCTTTCTTTTACTATCTGTCCTAACGGTACCTTAAACAAATTCAACTCAGGCCCTACAGCCTTATTCGTTAATACATCTGTTACTCCCTTTATATGACGGGATAAAACATCTGCTACGATATTTAATCTTCCTCTAACATGCTCAACCGTGTAATCAAACCGGCCTATGTAATGCATCCAACGTATCATTCGTGCACTTAGTAATTTACATGATTGTAAAAATATCAAACTCTTGTGGTCAGTTCTAATTACTAAACGAGCTCCCCTTAAATATGTTTCGAACTTTGACAGACTATAGATGATGGCCCACAGTTCCTGCTCAGTAACTGTCCATCTGCGTTCTGTTTCCGATAAAGATTTACTACAGAACCCTATGACCTTCTCTTCACCATCGCTTGCCAGTTGATATACATATCCGGAAATGCCTAGATTACTGCTATCGGTCTGTAAGTAATAGGTTTCCCTTGGATTAGGGTGTGCAAGAATTATGGTTTTTACAAATAATTGTTTTACCCTTTCGAAACATTCGTTTATCTCCTGGGTCCATAACCATTTTGTGTTTTGTTTTAATAGGTCACACAGAGGTCTAACTTCTTCACTATACTTCGAAATGAATCTCCTGAAATAATTTATTAGTCCCAGAAATCCTCGTATTTGTTTTATGGTTCGAGGTACGGGAAAATCCAATATGGCCTTCACACGGTCTGGATCCATTCGTATCCCATTAGTATTTACTATATGTCCTAACAGCTTCACCTCTACACATAGAAACCTGCATTTCTCTATCCTGCCTGTTAGTCCCGCAGTTTCTAATCTATCTAGCACTTGATCTAGGTGTTCTAAATGTAATTTGATATCACCTCTGGTGAATACGACTATGTCATCTAAATAATTTACACAAAACTCTCGTACTCCCTGTAGTATAGAGTTCATTGCTCTCGAGAATCCAGCCACGGATGTCTTTAATCCTTGAGGCAAAACGCAATAAGTATAGGTTCTCCCCATAAATGTAAAACCCGTATATTTCCTTGAATCTGAATGTAATGGTATTTGAAAATAAGCATTATTTAAATCAAGCAAACTGATGTAATTTACCCCATTAAAAGACTGTAAAATCTCGGATATAAGCGGTGGTGCACCTGCGTCTCCCACCATTTTCTTATTGAGTTGTCGAGCATCTAATAAGAGTCTTATTGACCCATCTCGCTTCTTGGTAAAAGTAAGTGGACTGCTATACGGAGTCGCCTCCTGTCGGATAACTCCTAATCTTTCTAGCTCATTTAACTTCTCCTTTACCTGTTCTCTATATGCCAATGGTACTGGGTAGCTATGTTTAACAAAAGGTGTTTCGTCAACTAATTTTATGATGTGTTCGTATTTATTGGTCAGCCCCAACCCGTCAATAAACACCTTACAATGTTTCCCTAATATAGGTAGCAACAGTCCCTTTTGTTCACTGTTCAACCCCGACTCGTTTAGACAGTATTCTCTATTATCTCCATTGTTTGTTTTATTGCCCAACCCGCAATATTCTATCGGTTTCGTGCCATGTTTTATTATAGCATTGATAGTATCGGCGTTTCTTTCTCCCCCCAATTGTTCTAATTCACAATCTGAATTTAGTCTGATGTTAGTCCTTACTCCTAAGTGTTCAATTGACAACGTCCGTTCCCTACCGCAATCTATAATTCCTTTCACCCGTTCTAACCAATCGTATCCTAGTATCAATGACCTAGGTATTCGCCTCATAATTAATACCGGCGCTTCGACAACCGTACTACCTAATTTGAACTCTATTAGAACCAATCGATTTGTACTTTCGCTCCGTGAACCAAACGCACCTTGTACCTGTATTACCGGAATGGCAACTTCAGGTAGATCACCCTTTTCTCTTTGAATAGAATAGTACAATTCCGTAGTTATCCCGCTAATCTGACTCCCAGTATCGATAAGAGCATTAATACTTAGTCCGTACATCCACACGCATACTTCAGGTAACCTAGGCAGTGAGTAATCTACACCTATGTCGTCCATATCGTCGAGTTCGTGGAATATAGTATATACTTCTCTGCCCCTTGTCGCACAGAACTCACACGTAGAACCTCTTTCGTCGCACTCAACTACGTGGCTGAACTGATTTTCCAATAAGATTCCTATACTGCTCTCTATTGACTGACAAATGTAATCGTTATCTAATGCGCCCCCTCTCAACGGTCGCCTTAAACCCTTTCCATTGACTCCTAACCTCTGTCCAGGCTCCCATCCACTCTTAGCCAAAATCTTATATGCTACGTCTTCACTTTTCCGCCCTGAAGTCCCTTTATCCCCTGTACTACACATTAGCAAACAATCGGACTCCGTCTGTGTAGGGGACATTAGTTTTTTGTCGTGTCCTCCCCCACAGGTTTTGATGATACTGGTACTTCACCCTCCTTCACAAAAGTGATAGCTGGCCTACTACTTGCTCCCCCTCGTCCCCTTGGAAATGGCGCTGTCCTATTAAAGTTCACCCTATAACCTACCCGACCCCGACTATAACCTCTTCCTCTCGTCGAACCTCTCTTGTTCTGCCATTCTCCCGCTGAAATCGCAGCGGCAATCGGCCGCCTGAACTGTGTCCTGTTGTAACGCCCCTTTCCGTCGTTTCCACCTACAACACCCATATCAACGCCCCTACGTCCCGCAACAACGTTTTGTTCTATACTTCTAAGGAAATTTGCCCCGCTCACGATAGTGGGCTCCTCGGTTCTTGTAAACCACAATTGCTGAATGTCTAAGGCGTAGTGTCGCATTATCGAATTTACCAAATCTCTCTCACCGAAAGCAATAGTCAGAGACTGCATTGACTCGGCCTGTTCAGCAAAATGTTCGGACATCGAAATTCCCGATCCACCTGTATACACTGCGTTTATCAACCTATACCTAACGGACTCCTGTATCTGTTCGGTCCAATAATTTCGTCTAAAATCGGCTTCAAAATCAGAGAAAGCAGCCCACTTCTTTGAGTACAGTTCCATAACCTTCCTTGCATGTCCAGTGATGCAACCTAATGCTATATCAATCTCTCGATCTTGACCGTTTACCTCCTTAATGTATTTCTTTAACCGCTTTAAAAATACTATAGGGTTCGTGAGTGGCTTTCCATCAAAACTCGGCTTACTAACAGAGGGTTGTATGACGTATAAATTTCGCGTATCCGAATGCGTAGTGTTAGCGCTAGTTGACGCGAGGCTAATCGAATCCCGTATCAGAGTACTACTATTTCCTACTTCGACCCCCTCGCGCGATGAGTCACCTTCGTTTTCCTTTCTCCCGTCATTACGGCTTGCACTCAACTGTTGCAATTTCTCTTGGAATTCATTTATTTTTTGTAATATTATCTCTAGAGTCGCGTTTCCTACAACTTCCGTTCGCCCCTCTGACTCCCCCGCGGTATTACTACTCCTATCCATACCAACCAGTTTCCTAACACGCTTTCCTCTACCTGTAGACATTCTAACAGCTTCTGTCACAATACGCGTACAAACTTGTTATTTCTTTAATTGTGTAATCTTTCGTTCATAAGTAAGACAAGGTAATAAACCAACATGAATAAAAATCCAACGGGTTATAGGCTCAGTATAGGCTTACAAGTAACCAAGAAGTAGTACCTAGCTTCAGCGTCTGCTTCCACTGTAAACTCCTTCTAAATTTCTTGTATATGTTACAGAAAAAAAAAATACATACAGTCAAAATGTTCTTTATCGACCAAAACAATATATCCCGGTTGAATAATATACGACCGTCTTATAAAGCCCCACTGCCTTTTTTTTATTCCTTTAAACAAATGTACTGTAATTTATGGTCATAGTATTGAGTAATATATTTTACGAAACGGTAGTCCTTGTATTGTTAAGATTTTATTAGTAGTTGACCGTTTTCATCCGGCACAAATATGCGGACAACGCTTTTTGAGTCGTAAACTTTAGCAAAGGTACGGAGTTTAGGGTCTATTGTAATTTCGTAAGCAAAACATCCGTAAATCCCGCCTTTCTTGTGAAATGACACTACTTTCTAAGTATATCCCATTACCGGTCGTTTATCTGTTTTATAGCTAAATTTAAATGGTTTATTCGCTACCATTGTAACAGACTTTGACTGTAATTATTTTCTTTCAAACATACACAACAAATACATAATACATAAATCATGCACAGTAAATATCCTCACCTCCTCATCATTTTCTCTTATCTTAATGTCTCATATCATCCCTATAAAAGTTTTCTCTTACACCCGACCATGATTTCTACGTTGTGTTTTTATTTTTATTTTTATAAATAGTTCTAATCCAATCGTATCGTTATTTCGAATACGTATTTGGATCCTGGTCACGGCACCATTTCTGTAGTGGTACGGCCTAACTAAGCATGTGATCGTCTATTGTTTAGTGATTCGAGTGTTATGAATCTATTTACAGGAATTAGAATGTTGGAGAGATCTCAGATACTTAGCTGTGATCTTGGTTTGTGAGGTTATTATGGTCGGTTATGTTTCAGTGTTAGGTTGAGGATTGTAAACAAACAATCAGACATCCGTCGGCTTGCTTATGAGTTTGATGTCCCAGATCAGTAAATGAGATTTATAGGGTAAGTTTGTATCATAGCTACACAGAATAAGTTAGCTATTTGGATATATTTCTTTTATATCTGGGATACCTGAAGCAAGTGATCGACTGGTGTGAAAGACTGTAGTGGTTACCGAGATACGACCGATTTCACTCTGACACAGGGAATCCCTACACCGGTATCCGGTCATGTAATCATGTTATTGGGGGACAGACCTGACCTCCTTTCGCTGCGAAGCGTTTACGTCTACACATCCAAGGACGTGGACCTTTTATCTGGGGCCTGAGGCTCCCTCCCCCTTTATCCATGGATTTTTATTTTATATCATATATGTCAAGTTTGATTTGGCCAAATCAAGGTCGGAGGTCAGCTGTAAAGACATGGCGTGTATGGGGTGCCCAGAATCGCCGCCGTCCTGCCTGTAAACCTATTACTGAAACTTGGCTTTTAGTTCCTCTCTCGTTAGTCTGCTCTAATGCTTTGGTACCGAGATGTCTCCAACAAACATGTGATAACCTAAGAAGTTACTGACAACCTAAGAGGTGGTTATGCAATTTAGTTGCATAATCTATACCTACTCTGGTACGTCGCTCTGCGATCCTTCGTAGCTCAGCTTCAACCTTATTCTAGCTTTATAGACTCCTTTGTTCATCAAATAGTGTTCAAATGTTGAACTTGCTCTATACTTAGTAGTCGTAGAAATTTAAATAGTAATTTACTGGCCTTGCCCTCTTACTTTGAATTTAAACTCAGAAAATGAATACTAGTCTCCTAGGTCAATGAGAAGCAAAGACCTTAACTCAATATTCTTGAAATTCAGGCCTGAAGGGTCTGCTTAGCTTGGTTTGGAAGAAACCATAAGCTATCATAAATTACAACATGATGTGTTTGTGTGATTCTTAAATCCGAGCCTCATCTGGATGATTTGACTTTTACTAAACTATAAGAACTCCAAATTTATCTATTTGGCAATGTTATTTATTTCGCAAGACTGAAGGCATAGAAATCATGGCTCGGTTGCGCGCACTGGAGAGTATAATGCTAGGCTATATCAAACTAGTGTGTGTCTGTTAGTATTCTGAATTTGGGGTATTACATAGAATGTATATACCCTACCTGTTGTTTGATAACACCTCATCATTATACAATCCCTGGGATAGGAAAACTTAATCATAATGTAATGAAACATGAAGTTTAGTAGATCTCATTAATTTATTTATCTACCAAAGATATACCTTTAAATATTTCCACAAGAGCAAAACGAAACTGGTTAATGATTTAGACCATCACTTTATAGGTTGCTATATAATGACGACCGAGCTTTCCGTTCTAACTTACTGCCAATACTAATAAAGGGAAAAACGAAAGCCCAAATGAAAAAACCCTTTTGGCAATCTAATACATAGTTTACAGATTCGGATTATATTCATTAACAACAAGTCTTAACTAAGAATGGATCGTTCATCGTAAAGTTAAGGAAAAATACAGTTTCATATCTAAGTAATAGTAGGTATGTGAGAATAGGCAATGTTTCTCAACATCAAGGTAAGGTTAAAATATAGTAACTCTGCTAGTAATGCACTCCCAGCAGTCAGTAGTCTAAATATCCATTCTAAGTTAATTTCGATAAATCTACAACCTTAAATTATCTGTGTCTCATCTCAAATAGATCAGTCAGGTTTCATACCAATTCACTGGTCATGATTGACCCTCTCCTATAACAACTAAATCATATCAACATAAACAGATATTACTATACAGTATTTTATGCTTGTAATTATTAACCCTTTCAAATGGAGATGTTAATTATAATTTCCTTTTCAATATTTTTTGTCTTCTCTTCCTTTTTACAATTTACGAGATCAAAGTAATTTCAATTTTAGAGGTTGTAGCTGTATCGTTAATACTAAACAAGTGATTGGAACAGTGTACATTACCCAACAATCAGGACTCCTTGTCTTACACTTTCACTCCTAGCTAATTAAAATTTACGATTAATATATATATAGAAATATTAAACTAAACTAACAACATAATAGGTAGGTACTACAAGAACTGACTCTAGCTAAAACTTGATGTCCACCCTTGGCACCAGACGAAGCGAATCTCCTCCTCACTGCCCCTTCAAGTCAAAGCCTCCAGGGATCCCCACTCTTCAGGCGTACCGCGAATCCGACTCCTTGATTCGCTGATCTCGTCGAATGCTTGGTCCGTCCTCCTTTTTCTTGGAACTCCACGGACCCGAGCTGTAGGTACTTTCTCGCATCTGGGAACCACTTGCCTACCACTCCTTCGAAATATTACACAATTAATTTATTTTTATGGCTCTAGTGTCAACCCCGTCGTGACAGTCCAACATTATTTTTAGAAAGCGTGTCAGCCATTTATCTTTAAACTCAAATTTATTAGTAATCCCTTTTTTTTATAATTTGCCCTTTTCCTAGTAACCTTGTAAAACATGTGCAGCCATTGTCTAATTTTAGGACCACCGAGAATCCAAACTTAAAAGATTGTATTTATTGGTATGCGAGATCGGTGACAATGTTATGGACCATCTCAGTCCCAACCTCTGACTCGGACGATTTTTTCTGATAATTGCACATACCTAGGTGGAACCAAAAGTTCGTGGCCTCACATAGTATACAAATGACTATCCTATTTTTACCAACCTCATTTTGTAGCTTGTATATTGGTAGTAAGCGTGCAAAATTGCAAGTGGTAACAACTGTCTGTTTTTTTAATTATTTTTCGTGTAACGTAAGTCGCATAGTTTTCGCGCTATGCAAAAAAAAATACTGCTTGCAGTTATCAAGTACCTGTATAAAAAGGGATTAACACCAAAGCAAATCTATGAAGACATGATTTATGCATAAGGAGAATCTGTTCTCTCATATTCATATGTAAAAATGTGGGTAGATGAATTGAAACTGTCGGGACAGTCTTAAAGATAAACCCAGAAGGGGAAGGCCATCATTGATTTTATGATCTCGTAGATGGCACTACTAGTAGCCTCACAAATCTAGGCACCATATAATAAATAAATTATTTACGAAATACATTTATTCGACAATGTATACTCAGTCTACATTTCAAGTTTTATGGTTATTTATAATTGTAAGCGACGATTGGAATAAATGCGCTGTGCAGTTTGTTGCCGCTTCTGCTGCACTGCGTTTTGGATGCGGCTTTATACTTAGCCATAAGTAAATTACTGACGCCAACAACTTTTCAGTTGTAAAATGACGAGCTCCGTGGCACAGCGGTCAACACGCCGGCCTGTGACACGGATGCTCCCGGGTTCAATCCCCGGTCGGGTCACGATGAAAAATGACCTTTTTCAGATTGACCTGAGTCTTGGATGTTTATCTATAATGTAATTGTTATAAAATATAGTATCGTTGAGTTAGTATCCCATAATACAAGGTCTTACTTAAGAACTTACTTTGGGGCTAGCTCAGTATGTGTGATTTGTCCGTATACATTATTTTTTTATTTATTTTTTTATTATATATATGTATGACAATTAATAAGTTTTCTAAGATACTTATATTAAATAATAATAAATAAGACTACTTGAAAACTGATTTTTTAGAATTATAACATCTAATTTAAAATTATAACTTTGGCAGTCCCAGCAAGAATAGTTTAACGTTGCTTCAAGCTATTTATGACAAATAATTTTTATGCCAAAGTCTCTGCTTTTTTGGATGCACGAATGAAATCATACAAAATATATAAAGACTTTACTTTGTCCTAATATAAAAGTTTCTTAAACAATCTACCTCATAGACCGCAACAAAAAAAAACATCGTCCCTAAAAGCCGCTTTATATTTAATTTTTATTACACACAGGGTGCTCATTAAAGCGGGATTATCCCACCCAACACGAGTATTTGGTTACCGCGGAAACACCTCCAATTTTTGATGGTAACGTCTTTAGAGGAGTATTATCTTTTTTCCATAATATTGCGGGCGGAAAATAAAAAAAAAAAGATAATTTACAAGACAATGTCTCGATACTTTTTACGTTTCTTTCTTAACTTTCCGACCAGCGTGAACAAAAAAGCCTTTTTTTGTTGTGGTAGAGCCTCGCTACCGGCGAAAATCACTTTTGCTAGTAGCATGAATGGGCCGGCTCGTCCGGGGAAGTACCACACTCTCACAGAAAATCGACGTTTGAGTAGTAGCTTTACCGCTACTATGCTTCGTTCGGTGAGTGAGAGAGCCGGAGGCCCAGCTCCCTCTCCCCTCTGGAGAGGGAAAAATAAAAGGCCGGCAACGCTCCTGTGCCACCTCTGGTGTTGCAGTTGTCCATGGGCAGCGGTGAATACTTCCCATCAGGTGACCCACTTGCTCGTTTGCCGTCCTATGACATAAAAAAAAAAAGGAACGTAAAAAGTATCGAGCTGCGTCTTTTCCCGTGCATAAACTAGTCGCTCAAATAGGCAAAGATCTAGAGAATTATGTCAAGATATTTACATAATGACCTGGCTGGGGATCGAACCCGGGATCTCTCGTATCGCAGGCTGGCATGTTAACCACTGCGCCACGGAGGACTTGATTAATGTATGTTCGGGTGTAAGGGATTATCCCAACAAACATGGGTATTTGGTTACCGGGATACACCCTCCTATTTCTGATTTTAAAGTCTTTAGTCAAAGTCAAAGTCAAGGTCCAAGTCAAAGATTTTGTATCTTTATTTTGAACGTCATATTTTTCTTTCTTATTATTTTTAATATGCAAAATAGAAAAAACTACTAGCGTTTCGTAATGACCACTGGTGAGAAGAATACGCCGAAAGAAACTCAATCCAGATGAAAATTATCTTTTTCCATATTTTTCACCATCATCAACGTCATCCGAGAGGTACCGCTATAGAGTCCGAGCTTTGCTACATAAAGTAAATGATTTGGCGATTATTTTTGGTGTTACATAGAGCGATAGTTGTCTGACCACCGCAATCGAAAAGATTGACACACAAAATAATCCTTGGATATATTTAAACCAATGCTCAATGGCATTCGAGACACAGCTTAGTAATCTCTCTATTCCACAAAGCCTTGTCAACTCCGCAAAATAAATAAATATATACGGACAAATCACACAGATTGAGCTAGCCCCAAAGTAAGTTCTTAACTAAGACTTGTGTTATGAGATACTAACTCAACGATACTATATTTTATAACAAATACATATAGAGATAAACATCCAAGACCCAGGTCAATTTGAAAAAGATCATTTTTCATCTTGACCTGACCGGGGATCGAACCCTGGACCTTCCGTGTCTCTGGCCGGCGTGTTGACCGCTCATGGAGCTCGATAAAAATATGATTCACATCAAAACATATTCAGATTTAACGGTTTATGTCTCTATTCAAAATTCTGCAAATATTTAATAAACATAAAACGCGTTATCCTAATTAGTATGGAAATTACTCGTTAAGCTATTATCCGCTCCGTTATTATGTTTATCTATTTTGTTTATTAACACATTACTTGGCACTCATGTTGTGGTTTAATTATGAAACATTTATAATGTTTAAATTTTCATTGCATTTAAAGGTCAAACGGTTAAGATGGGCCACTAAAATATGACAAATTCAAAGGCAGCTTAAAATGTTTGGCGCTAGTATTGGCCACTGACACAAGAGCAAAACAAAGTGTTAGATTTTTAACTGCCTTACTGTCAAACACTAACGATTGTATTCTTAAATAATCGTAACAAACGGCTTATTTTTTTCAAATTCATTATCATCATCATTATCATCATCATCATCATTCATCATTATTGTGCCCATGGAATCATAAAAAGGGTGAGATATTTTGATAACTCCTATTGTTACTACAAGTGTACAAACTACACTCAGGCTAGGTTAACATGTGTAAACTTGTACCCACTACATCTCAGTAACCAGCCACCGTAACAATTACCATAATTACTTGCCTACAAAAACCTGGGTTCCTTTATCCTTATTTTGTTAAGTCCACTTCGCAAAAGGCAAAGACGTAATTCCTAACACTTTTAGATTTAACGCTTCATGTCTCTATTCGAAATTCTGTGAATATTTAATAAACATAAAACGGGTTATCCTAATTAGTATGGAAATTTCTCGTTAAGCTATTATCCGCTCCGTTATTATGTTTATCTATTTTGTTTATTAACACATTACTTGGCACTCATGTTGCGGGTTAATAATGAAACATTTAAAATGTTTAAATTTTAATTGCATTTAAAGGTCAAGCGGTTAAGGTAGGCCACTAAAATATGACTAATTCAAAGGCAGCTTAAAATATTTGGCGCTAGTATTGGCCACTGACACAAGAGCAAAACAAAGTGTTAGATTTTTAACTGCCTCACTGTCAAACACTAACGATTGTATTCTTAAATAATCTTAACAACGGCTTAATGTTTTCTTATGTTTTCGCGATTGTTACACATTTAAATAAAATTATTTTAATACGGTTTTTATCGCGTTTATTACAATATTTATACACCTAACGTTTCGAGCACTTTACAGTGTTCGTGGTCGCAGGTAGACTACCTGCGACCACGTCGTGTACCACGACACTGTGTAGTCGTGTACACGACACTGTAAAGTGCTCGAAACGTTAGGTGTATAAATAATGTAATAAACGCGATAAAAACCGTATTAAAATAATTTTATTTAAATGATTAACAACGGCTTATTGTGCCCATGGAATCATAAAAAGGATGAGATATTTTGATAACTCCTATTGTTACTACAAGTGTACAAACTACACTCAGGCTAGGTTAACATGTGTAAACTTGTACCCACTACATCTCAGTAACCAGCCACCGTAACAATTACCATAATTACTTAAGCCTACAAAAACCTGGGTTCCTTTATCCTTATTTTGTTAAGTCCACTTCGCAAAAGGCAAAGACGTAATTCCTAACACTTTTAGATTTAACGCTTCATGTCTCTATTCGAAATTCTGTGAATATTTAATAAACATAAAACGTGTTATCCTAATTAGTATGGAAATTACTCGTTAAGCTATTATCCGCCTGTTATTATGTTTATCTATTTTATTTATTAACTCATTACTTGGCATTCATGTTGTGGTTTAATTATGAAACATTTAAAAGGTTTAAAGTTTGATTTCAGTAGACCCCTGATATCAACACAGTTGAAACTTTTAGAGGTGGTGTATTTTTGTTCTCACTTTACCAATATATACATAAAACTGAATAAAATAAATTTTTAAGTGGGCTCCCATACAGCATATTTAGTGGTATATTAAATTTAAAAATAAATAATGAAATCAGAAGACACTAAACGTGTTCTTTTTCGCCGGCTTTTGCTCGGTAGTCTAATGTTTTAAAGAAAATAGTACGGAATCCTTTGTGGCAAGTCCGACTCGCACTTGACCGATTTTTATTTCACCCAGGTGTCAGAAATAACATTTATAATTCAGCCATGTGTACAGTACAAGTTACCAAACCCAGAGAGGGTAAAATTCGGTATAATAACCCATTTGCGTACGGCCACGTTAAAATTATGCCCGGCTTCGCAAATTTACTTTGTAAGGTGCCGGTTTGGCCAGAACATAATGCAATGTAAGGGTTAAACACAGCACTTTATCATAACGACGTTTCGTGAACTTCTTTCCATGAGTAATTTCATGGAATTATTACTAGATGGAAAGGAAATTTTGATAAAGTTATTAAGGTCGAAACACTGCTTAAGAACTCTGGTCTGGACCTGAAGTCTTTCGGGCTAATTGTTTCGGCAATCTGTCAAATTAAAACAACGACTTTATACCTTAATACTTAAAGTATCTTTTTCTTAAGCAGTCTAATTAATCCACTGCAGGCTAATGGCCTTCTCTATTGCACGCCATTGGCTTCGAATTTGCGTTTTTCTTCTCCATAATGAACCAGCTGCCTTTACGATGTCATCTCTCCACCGAGCTACACGTCTATGGCCCAGTCATAGTCTCCAGTCCAGTATTTTCTGGCTCCAACTTCCATACTCTCTACGCTCTATGTGACCTGCCTATTTCCACTTTAATGTGGCTACCCATTGCTATATTGGCAACTTTCGTCTGTTATCTTATTTCCGTTTTCCATACACGACACAAGTACTTTAACATTATTTACTAAATAAAGAAAATAAGAAATGGTGAAAAAAATTCCACGCAGCTTGAAGCACGGGGCTTGAAGCGCGGTGGCGTAATTGGAAACGCATAGATCGTACTGAGATCTAGACGCAGGTTCAAGTCCTGCCCGCGTGGAATTTTTTCACCATTTCTTATTTCTTTATTTAATAAATAAGGTAAAATAGCATTGTGAATGCAAAATAAAATCCCATATAAAGTACTTTAACATTCTATCATCTATCTTTTTTACTCTCTACTGCAGGAGCAGAATCAGAGCCATATATAACCAGAGCAGTCAGAGGATTTAGCCTTCCCTCTCCACGCTGGCTAGACAGGTTAGAGACGTCTCTTTGATGTTTATTAGCTTTGTTTGACTTGTGTTCCCTAAGTTGCCTTTTACAACATGCACGGGAAGACTTGGAGTGATCCTATTCTACTCTTTCGGGAACCACACGGCAATTGTTATATTGACGTCCTTAAAGCTAATGATATCTTTAAGTATACAAATGACCATGTGCGGCAGAGACAGCTAATAATTGTGAATTTTAGGTAAAATGTTTGAGTCAGGAATAACTTACTTAAAGCTTGAGTTTGCCAAACAATGGAATATAGATTACTAATTATGAAGTTGCTGTATACTGATTGATTGCAAAGATCATTGTATCGAAACATATCGATCAATTGAAGCTCTATCATCACTACATAGTATGAAACATAGTCGCTTCCCGCTGTCTGTCTGTCCCTATGTATGCTTACAACTTTAAAACAACGCAATGGATTTTGATGTAATTTTCTTAACAGATAGAATAATAAATAAATAAATATATACGGACAAATCACACAGATTGAGCTAGCCCCAAAGTAAGTTCGAGACCTGTGTTATGGGATACTAACTCAACGATAGAATATTTTATAACAAATACATATATAAATAAACATCCAAGACCCAGGTCAATCTGAAAAAGATCGTTTTTCATTTTGACCTGACTGGGGATCGAACCCGGGACCATCTGTGTCGCAGCCTGGCGTGTTGACCGCTGCGCCACGGAGCTCGTGGAAAGTGAAAGGTTTATATGTATAAAACATTCTCGGGTGCAGCCGTAAGGCTGCTAGTAAGTGATATAAAGACATTTTGATAGTAACAGAAACACAAACTGCCAAAGTCTAATTTCACATATCCCCACTTCATTGAAAAGAGCAAAACCGTCGTTCCAATTCACTCCTTGTTCGACTCCGGAATTCTAAAAGAGTAAGCATAAAGTAAAAAGGGGTAAACATAAAATGCAGAGGTGTCGAGGAAGTCTTAATACATCAACTCGGCCGCATAAAATTTCAGCGTTGCTTCGAGTGGATCCCGGTGGAATTTAATAACAAATTTTACTGGAGCACGCTTTGACTGCACAGTTTGTAGTACAAGAAGTGAAAGAATGGTCGGATAAGTTTTGACTTTTAGACAAAATATATCTAGAGTATTACTAGCAAGAGTGATTTTACCAGTAGCATGGGTTTACCAGAACTAATTATTAACACACAACAAACTTAGTTTGTTTGTTTTTCGTGTGTGTAAGTGGCCAACACTTGTGTCAGATTTACTGCTTAAAGGCATCTGACATAGCTTAACGACTGCCATCAAATATGGCAGCCGGGACCAACGGCTTAACGTGCATTCCAAAGCACGGAGGAGCTCGAAATATTTTTATGCCACTTGCGGTCACCCATAAATAAATATATACGGACAAATCACACAGATTGAGCTAGCCTCAAAGTAAGTTCTTAAGTAAGACCTGTGTTATGGGATACTAACTCAACAATACTATATTTTATAACAAATACATATAAAGATAAACATCCAAGACCCAGGTCAATCTGAAATCTCTGTCTGAATCTGACCGGGGATCGAACCCGGGACCTTCCGTGTCACAGGCCGTGTTGACCGCTGCGCCACGGAGCTCGTCGAACCCGTCTAAGTGGGGACTGCGCACAGGGTTGCTTAACATGTGGAAGCGCTTATAATGCTTACATCCACTAGGCCATCGGGCTCCTCCACCAATGTAGAGGTGTCGTTACTCGACCGCATAAAATTTCAGTCTTGCTTAGAGTGGATCCCGGTAGAATTTAATAACAAATTTCTCTGGAGCACGCTTTGACTAAACAGTTTGTAGTACAAGAAATAAAAGAACCGCGTAGAGTTTTGAGTTTCACACTATAGATAGCTACGAAACGTGGCAATTACTCTTGTTTGAGAAAACCCAAAAGTGTGACACCTACATACCTCACTGGTTCAAAATTTGCAAGCGCATCTGTTTCTTTTTGTGTAACATAATTTTTAGAATTCGAGCATATTAAATTAAATCTTTGAACCAAAGGGAAACATTAAGCAGTTACTTATTTACTTTATTTACTCAGTTACATATTTCTCTACTAGTGGTGGCTATGTGATAAGATCATGTTAGCCGTGTGGTTCCCGGCAGAGTAGAATAGGACCACTCCAAGTCATCTCGTGGATGTCGTAAAAGGCGACTAAGGAAACACAAGCTAAACAAAGCTTATTAACATCAAAGAGACCACTCCAACCCGTCTGGCCAGCGTGGAGAGTGTAGGCCAAATCATCTGACTACTCAGGCTAGTATATGGTACAGAGACGGTCGTGCTCCTGAAGTGGAGACTAGAAAGACCTGATGATGATGATGATTAGATCATGTTGGGATAATACTCGTGTTCATTAACGACACGATTATTAATGAAACATATCGGGAAGATAGAAAAGCTGAACTTCAACACTACCATGATTAGAAGGTATGCTTTCCAACAGGTGTATTAACCTTTTCGTTTCGTCTCTGCAGTACATTAAAGAAAAACCGTGGGACATTTTGGCGTAGCGGAACATAAATGACATAATCACGGTTTTCACTCACTTTCGGTATCAAAACCAGCTTGGCTTGTGGTACAAGTCACAAGATATTTATGCATACAATTTTTATAAAACTTATTTTTCAACAAATTGTTATTAATGAGTTTGTTTAATCTGCTCATACATTTACAAAATTCAACTTCATTTTATTAGTTGATCGAGCGAGCGCGTAGCGCGAGCGTTGCGTCTCAGTTTCAGGTGGGCAAAATGTATGTTAGAAGTAACGACTGGGTACATGAAATTTTCTGTGAGAGTGTGGTACTTCCCCGGACGAGGCGGTCCATCCATACCTTTGTGTGGAAATGTAATTTTTTCAGTTTTGCGCAATGGTTAGAAAGGACAGGTGTTTTATATCGATGGATGGTATGCCTCAAAGCTGTGAAGTAAGTTTGAAGCAGTCATCACTTCTTTAGCCTTAAGATTTGCTAGCATCCGCTTATGACTTATGCCAGGCTCAAGCCCACTTAAAACTCGTGTAATTTATTCATAGTCAAGTAATGACACTCGACTACTTTTGCGCAAACCCTTTACGTTGAAAAGCGCTTTAAAAAGTGTTATTTTTATTAAACGCCCGGCAAATAACTTTTTACACTCGATATATATTATTTTGATAGTGTAACCTCTATATCATGAAGATTTACGAGCACTCGCTTATGACTTACACCACGCTCAAGCCAACACAAAACTCGTGTAATTTATTCATAGTCAAGTAATGACACTCGATTACTTTAGCGCAAACCCTTTACGTTGAAAAGCGCTTTAAAAAGTGTTATTTTTATTAAACGCCGGGCAAATGACTTTGTCACGAGGCGAAGTTTGCATTATAAAGAGTTTGTTATTTGGAAGCGCTGAGATTACGTTACTTTTGATCTTTGCTATAAGATTGGTACGTAAAGTGAAGTTTTAGGAGGGTATTTTTCTAAACGGTGCAATGTTTAGTTTTGAAATCAACACGAGAAGTGCTGCTTATGAGCTGCTGGCCTTATATCGGTAATGATACTATGTGTAACTAGTATTTTTAAAGGATATTTTAACCTTTCTAGTAAAATCAACTTCATCTTCTTTTCTAGATCTAGAAGATTTTGATAATGGAGTACTTGAGTCTATTAAATTTGAAGTAAGAAGTCTTATTGACAACTAACTCGGAACAATAACAATTTCGGCAAAAAGCAAAAGTATTTCGCCGAGATTTTTATTGTTCCGAGTTGTTTGCACATAATCTTTAACATAAGTCGCACTTTAAAAGTTTTAAGTATGATTGAGGCTTGAATTTTAACGTATTTGTGAGTAAATTACTACGAGTTATTTACTAGCAAAGTTCAGTATCAGTTTTTTCCAGTTAAAATCTGATTTAGAAATAAAGTACAAAAATTGTGAATATCACTAGTTTTCTCGTAGCATGTTCAACAATGTATCATACATTGTTAAAAGTTTTAAATGTATATAACCAATGCATACTATTCTTAAAAATAATAAATATATCAATATTCATCATGAAATAGATCAATATTCATCATGACTAGCCGGGATCAAACTCAGGTCAACTCCTGTTGCAGGCCGACTTGTGAATCACTTCACCATTGAGCTCGAAGTTAATAATAGTGACAAACAAATTAAAAATCTATATTTTTTTAGATATTCAGTGCAGCAAATTCATAGTATATTTTAAGTCGTAGCATTCTCGTTATTAAACTACACGTATTACGAAAACTTCGTAAAGACTGCATTGAATATTAAAACTGCTGTGTTTTCTGTTCATTGAACTTGCGGTTGCTTTTGTTTTTTCCGTTTTCATTTGAGAAAAATAAAGTTTCCCTTACAGGATATTTCGTAGATGAGAGATAGGGAAGTTGTGGCGTAACGACATAGTGGATAGACTCCGCCTTCGATAGGAGGTGTCCAGGGTTCTCCGGTGATCCTCGGCCTGGTCCTAATGGAAAACAATATTTCCAGATAGCGTGGCCAGAAGACCCAGGCTATTCTGGTCAGTAAGCATTTATCTATACATATAATATTTTGTCTGTATATTAAGTATTTTTGATTGAAATGGATACAGGGACAATCATTTTTTTAGATATTCTTGTCTGTCTGTCTGTCTGTCTGTCTGTATGTATGATCACGTTTATCTCCGGAAATATTGGACAGACTTGAACGAAACTTTTTTTACTTTATAGCTATTAAACCGGGGCAACATATGGGGTAGAAATAATTCTGGAAAATGGAACACCTGATGCAGCATCATAATGGTCCAGCTGAACTATAAGAAATATAAATGTGGAGCCTTAGAAAAAGTTGTTAAGCCTGATGAGCATTTTTGTTGAGGTATAAAATATCTGAGATTTGGAACACCTGACGCAGAACCATAATGGTTCAGGTAAACTATAGGAAATATAAAAATTACGCTGTAGCAAAAGTTGTTCAGCTGTATTAGTATTTTTTGTTGAGGTAAAAAAATCGAAGATTTCGAACATCTGTTACCATGTCAAATTTTATATCGACAATTTTACAGAGTCACTCTCCACTGGGATAAAGTGCGTAGAGTACGATTAGCTTACATTACTGATGACCTTCCAGCGGTCCCCCTTTTGGCAACGTAGTTTTCAGCCCATGCGGCAAAATATGACAGTTTGCTGTCTCTCCAAGCCTTGAACACACAGGCAAAACCTAAAGTCGAGGTCTGTCCCTCCCGACGGCCCTTTGGAGTTGTGCGATAGGTTGAGGGCACTGTGCCCATACCTCAAAGTTTGGTGAAGTAGCGCAAACTCACTTGAAACAAGCTATATAGTCTTCTTCTTATCGTGTCGGTGGCTCAAAAAGTCTAAAAGAATCCTATATTTTATCCCTCCAGTGTTAATCAACAGCCAATGTCATGCCATACAATTTTATAACACTGTTACAGGTATTTTCTTACGTATTACGGTAGTATTAGTTAGTTCATATTAAGGTATATTAATATGCCGGAGTCATAAAGTCCACGCGGACGAAGTCGCGGGCATCAGCTAGTCATAAAATATTTTATCGTTAAGTAGTACTAGTATCCCATGACAAAAGTTCACCACTCACACCAGAGGAGCCCGATGGTCCAGTGGGTGTGAGCTCTATGAGCGCTTACGTATGTAAAGTAACCCCTGGTGCAGTCCCTACTTGGATGGGTGACCGCAAGTGGCATAAAAATATCTCGAGCTCCTCCGTGCTTCGGAAGGCACGTTAAGCCGTTGGTCCCGGCTGTCATCGTTGATGGCAGTCGTTAAGCTATGTCAGATGCCTTAAGGCAGCTTGAAAAATCTGACACCAGTGTTAGCCACTTACACATACGAAAAACAAAAACAAACAAGTTCACCACTTACTTTGGTTTATTTATAGAAGACTAAGTAATATAATTTAATATCACGACAGGCTAGCTAGCATATAATTAATAACATATAACATTATGCGAACATACCAAAAACAACATCAAATCATTAGTCGCATCTAACATCAGTTCATCATTCATACTGTCAACTTTTGACGAATCAAAGAAATCATGTGACCCTGATTGCATTTGAGTTGAAATTCGTCAACTGACACAGTTACGAAATTTCGTAACTATCAAAGGTCGTTGATGTACTTTATATGAGGTCAGTTACTAAACATTGATGTTAAACTTTTAATCCATGGGTATTTAGTTATTTTCACTAGTTTCAATAAGGAAGTTTATAGTATTCGACGCATTAAGTGCGTTGTAAATGCAATAAGTATTTTCGTTATTTCAGTGCCATTCAGTAGTATATTGTTGCTAATTAATTCAAATTTGCCGATTTGTTCGGATTTGTATACTTTCCCGGAAAAATAGGGATCAGCTGGTTTTTTTAGGTTAGGTTTTTTTCCATTTAATACAATTTTATCTGTAGTCTACCCTGTTACTACTTTAGGACTAATTTGATTTACATACTTGTGACACATACTTTAGAAAACCACACAGTACGAATCACTCATTGGTCGATCGGTATAACGATGTAAATACCTTAAAATTTGTACACACAAGCATCCACTTCGGAAACATACCACAGATTTATAACCAACAGACCTGACAGTGAGTAATGACAAGTTGTTGCACCTGTGATCTAGGTGCCGGTAAACAGTTTGGGTGTTAGATTTGATCATGCTTTATTCGAAAATCTTACACCTACTATTCGCAGTCTTACACCGATCGCCACCATGGACGGTAAATAAGTTGTCTAAACTAATTATGACTGTACAGTTGGGGCAGATAAACCTGACAATTTAAAATATGTTTATGTGGGAGTCAAGGTTGCCCCCGACTGTACATTTCTTGAGGTAAATAGACTGTACATACGAGCTTCTACTTCGGTAACAGACTACAGATTTATAACCAACAGACCCAACAGTGAGTAATGACAAGTTGTTGCACCTGTGAGCTGGGGGGTACCGGCAAACAGTTTGGGTGTTCGCATCGGTCATGTTCAATTCGAAAATCTTATACAGATAAATAGAAAAGACCAAAGATTTTCAAAAATTACCGACATGGCAAGAGATAAGTAGTAAAATTTAACATAACAATATACTCATTGAAATAGTAATGTCAATTTATGAAGCTATCTGCACTGTAACGAGATATAGAGAGATATACACTGTGATAGATAGATAGTATGGGGATAGTATACATAAGTGGCCTAATGTACATTTCTTATGGTGTACATACGAGCATCCACTTTGGCAACACACCACAGATTTATCGCAAACAGACCCGACAGTGAATAATGACAAGTTGTTGCACCTGTGAGCCAGTTAGGAAGTTAGCTTGGATCGGGTCATGTTTCATTCAAAATCTGCATATGATTTTTTAATGTAACATAAACAACTACAACAGACATGTTTTTTTGCCGGTTTTGCTTGATATTCTAATGTTGTATAGATGGTTTAGAACCCTTTGTGTGTGAGTGGGAGTCTTGTTACAGATTAATAAATATAACAAAGATTTAATGAAAAGTTTCTTAAAAAAATGTTACAAATAAAAAAAAAAAGAATCAGGTAAGTGACTAAATCTTTGTTATATTTTTAATCTGTAACAACTTACTTAAGAAACTTATTACGTTATTTTTGCAATAAGTCAAAGTTTTTGTAACAGCGTTAAATTTTCCGAAAGTGGCTTTATGTTCACGACCGCTCAAAATAAATTAATGTCGTGTAGTAACTTTATGTCATCATATATCGTCTTTGATACCAAAATGATTAATTTTAATTTTGAAAGATAAATTAAAGTTCCAATCCCTTCCCAATCCCAACTGAGTATATGTTATTAATGAAATTTTGCACAATCTCTGGACTACGGATAAGGACATTTTGCTACCTCTAATCCTGGAAAAACATAATGTTCTCGAGGGGTCAACACTGACGCGAGCGGAGCTGCAGTTGAATGCAAGTAAATAAAAAAATCGTGGTTAGCAAAAATGGTTCCGTAATTATCAATACAAAACACGAAATTTACTTATTGAGTTTCCCGTTAATCCTTTATTCTTTAAATCAGTAATATAGAAAATATTACTGATTTAAAGTGTACCAAGACATATTTTTGGATTCGCCCAGTCAAAGGAAAACTTAGTTTAGCAAATTGTTTATGGAACATCGTATATTTTTTATATGTTGCCATAAACGTAGAAATATAAGTAAATAATGATTTACCAAGAATTTCGTTCTAATCATGAACTACACAGTTTTGTTTGTGGAGAGTAGGTTTTTGTTAAAATCAAAATTTTTGGCAAAGTACTTACCTTCTTTAGCTCCAAAAGACATTTTTTTTTAATTCAGACGTTCAACATACCTGAAAAGAAGAAAGGTTAAATAAGTTACTCAGAACAACACTGTGGATCTTATTTCTTAATTTAATAAGAGCAATCCATAAAGTTTACCAAAGGAAAAGAAACTTTTACTTACGAAACAATCCGATCAACCTGGAAATATTTTAATTTCTATAGAATAAATACATTATATAGAATACCTATTAGAATATAGACCCAAAAGAAAAATAGATGACATGGAAAAAAATCACCTATAAAAATTCACTAATCACTTGGTCAAACTTATAGAAGTAAATATTTTTTTTATTTTTTAACTTTTTTCTTGCCTTTGATTTGCTAATAGGAATTCTAATTCCAACGTGTTGTTCATAACCACATATTTAAATAATCTTATCGTTATATATCGTTAATCTTGCTTAGTTCAGAAGTGCCTATAGCCACCTTTCAACTCCATCATCAGACCAGGTACACTGTCATCTAAAGTGCGTCAAAACTGAGAAACAAGATTTGACCCAAACAAAAAATATAATATGCATACATACATCGCAAGTTAAAAGCTCGTTAAATAAAGAAATGCCAACTCACAACGTTAATAAAGACATTAAACATTAGCATTGCAAAGTTAAAATCTGTCTGTATGTATCTAAAACGGAAGATCGTAAATCTAGCATTGGAAAGCTGGTGATTTATGTTGCGGGGCAAAAAAATAATTTACATTCGGTTAAAACGATGTGGGTACAGTCGAGTTCAAATGTCGTGGGTTGGAGATACTGCTACGGATTTATTTAGTGTTGTTTATTTTATTTTTAGAACAGAAATGGGATTTAAATGTTTATTTTTAGCATATATACAATTTGTTTTAAATATATAAGTACAAATTACAAAGATTGAGCTAGCCCCACAGTAGGTTGTGAACTTTTGACGTAGGCTACTTACACAACGATTCTCTTTGTTTTTAATCTAGGTACAAAGAGTCAATTGCCGTAGGTAGTAATTTTTACTTTTTAGAATAGTTAATAATGTTTATTTTATAAAAATGATTAAGAAGTATACCTACGCAATGAAATATTTTAATAGGGTTAACGAAATATAAACACATGAATTTAAATAAGTGAGATCACTATTAGTGGTAGCAGTTTTTACTATTATTTTATCAATCGAGAATTGGCCTGGTAAATCCAAAAAAAGATTGTTTTTATCATACCCTGACCAGGGTTCGAACCCGGGACCCCTCGTGTTGCAGACTGGCATGCTTTTAAAAAAAGAGGCTCTAAGAGGACCTGGAGGCCTACTCTCTCTGTTAACTTCGATGCACGAACTACGTATTTCTTTCGAATCTTATGTCAAAACGACACTTTTGACAACGAAAAATGCGAATCCGTTGCGTAATCATTAAAAACCCTACTCTAACGGACTATTCGTCGTCTGATCTCTCGCTCTTTCCGTAGCTACGTGTCTCTTTCAAAGTGCCTACGAATTTGTTGCGGATTCGTTTCGAATCTTGTTCGTCGATCCATGATTGGTTAACTGCAACACTGACAGCGACTTTTACGAATTTTTGCATTTTCACCTTACTCTGAGCGCGCTTTTGACAACGAATTTAACGGACGAACGACCTCTATTCAAGGTCATTCCGACGTCAACTACCGAGGTGACGAATCCGTGACGGATTTCTAACGTATTGCTTTGTGAAGCATTTGAAATAATTAATTCATCAAAATATGTTGCTTAAACTTTGGATTTTTTGTAATTTTGGCATAATTGTAAGTTGTAGCGTATGAAGGATTGCTAGATTTCTTACTTTTATTAAATTAACATGATTAAATCTTTACTTATAAATGTATATACTTAACAATCGTAATATATCCTTTACGATAATGGCTTGTTAGCTGAATTCTGTGATCTGTCCCTATATATAATTATTATTGATCTGCGCTGGAAGAGAAGCAGCTGGTTCATTGCTTCTCTGCCACTGCCTGCTTGTGAGCGAATTTTGTACCATGAGTAAAAGAAAATTGTTGTTTTTTTTTTTCAAGAAAGCCTCTAGTGCTCTTGAGTACATTGAGAGATTGAGTGATACAAATTATATGATCGGTACAAAATTATGCATTATCACGAGAAATGTTTGAAAAACAGCGTGGAACGGAATACCGCTTTTGAGAAATATGTGTCGTTCGAGCTTCCGGGGCTGAGGTATAACGATATGTTTGTTTGTTTTTCATGTGTGTAAGTGGCCAACACTGGTGTCATTTTTCAAGCTGCCTAAAGGCATCTGTCATAGCTTAACGACTGCTATCAATAATGACAGCCGGGACCAACGACTCAACGTGCCTTTCGAAGCAGGGAGGAGCTCGAGTTACTTTTATGGCACGTTAGTTTATATTATTGTATGCAGATAAATGATTTAGCAAATATCGATGGCCGGCTGCATGCCAAACGCTAACACACATTGGGTATGCGAGATAGGCGAGGTGTAAGCTTGTATTATCTACCGTTGTAATTATCATTGAAACACAGTAAAAGTTTCTTCTAGTATATTTATTGATGGTAGGTATTATTATCCATTAGATCTTCGTGAGTTATTACGATGGAAATGTGCTTGTTACCGGAAATCTTGAAATCAATAACCTAGGTAGATCTTGTTTTCGTTTTTCTTTTTGCAGAATTATAAAATCTGTAAGAAAAGGCCATTTTTTTATACATATCGTAACATTTTAGTCAATGAATATCCTAATCCTAACTTCCTAATTAATATTATAAATTCGAAAGTGAGTTTGTTTAGTTGTTACGCTTTCATGCCAAATCTACTAAACCGATAATCATGAAATTATGCATACATATATAGGTTAGGGTACTGAAAAGGACATAGGCTATATATCACGCGGGCGAAAGCTGGTAAATATATTATACATTTATATATTGGTCTTTAGTTATTAAAATAATATCTCCACTGATTATCAAAATCAGGCCAAACTATCACTACTTCACGAAGGGAGTATTATACCTATATCCCATACTTATTATATACATATAAATTCGGTAGCTTACCCTTTGCAAATGATTATTATATATGAATATTAGAGTCTCGTCTTGTCGTGGCCAATAAAGGGCTGTTAATAGCTGTGCAAGTAACCATTGTGGTCGTCTTCTTGGCGAGTTGAAATATTTTCTTTAGATGTCTTATTAGTCAATATTTGGACACGCTAAGCACCCTTCCGTTGACCTCATTGAGATATTCAAGTGTGCAAGTAGTGCACGACAAAAGCTAAGCCATGGATTAGCACCGCGTTCACGTGGCGTTCACAAAGTTTGTCTCTGGAGGACCTCCACCTAGCTCGGTGTTCTTCGCATCTCCCGTGCGAGCATGCTCATAAGGTTCTTGCATATTCTCCAGCCAAGCAAAATTGTGGTAAAATTGTAACAACTGGTAGCAAAGACAATATAATTATATTGTCTTTGACTGGTAGGCAATCACGTAAGTAAAAATCAAAAATTGCATTCATTCCTTGCTATGAAATGTAAGCTTCACTGCTTTTCCGCTGTTTGCATATACTTTTAACACATTTTTAGTCTCCAAAATTCTGAATTATAAATAATCTACAAATTGTCACGTCACATCACGTTTTTTTGGTTAAACCGACCATGACATCTATGTGTTTCAGCCATGTGCCGATTTTAGATTAATTCAATGATGCTAAATAAATTGTAATTTAATATTTTTAAATTATAAATAACATTGAAATAATATCTTTTCTCATAAAATAACGAAAATTCATTAATTTCCATAGTACTTAGCGAGAAAAGTTGATTCGATTAAATTTATCGACAGCATACACGAATTTTATCGCTATTTGTATACGTCACTGGTCACGGACGTTAAATTATCGTGATCTCTATGGATTCGAAGTTGCTTTGCGGAGATTCGTTTGCACCGGAGAGTAGGGTGTTTTGAACATATCGAAAGACGTATGTACCAAAAACTTTGTACGGCGGGCAGGGGTTCATAAAGTGCTGCTCCATGACAATTGTAGAAAAGGAAAATGTACATAACTCGAGTATTAAATATTAATTCTGCATTTGTTAAAGGTGAAGATTGGAGTTTAGAATACAGCCTTAAATATATGGGTGTATGTATGGATGCACCTCTGTGTATCTACACATAAGTACATCATGAAATGTTTTAATTTAAGCTAACATAGTATTTTGTAAAAGACTTTCCGGTTAAAAGTTAATCATTTATAATATATTTCATCATTACATGTTTAATTTTGCACACAAAATAAAATATAACGTAGTGTTTATTTTTGCCGCTCCAGCTTGCCTCAGACCTCAGGAAATATAACACATAAAATACGTTATCTGAAAAAAATATTGCATGTCACCTTTCACCTTCATAGTCGTTTCACCTTCTTACCAGCCGACTTCAATAAAAGAAGGTTAAAAATTCAATAGGTACAAACTTACGGAGGCCGTGTTGCTCGAAGGGTACAAATGTATGTGATAATGTCAGAATTGTAGTTTGAGTATATATTAGTCTATAATAGATTTTAATATTTTGTGTAACATGTGTGCCAAAATTCTAAAGAGTATGTTTGTACGCGCATAAATAAAAAATTATTAGATGGTTATCATTTTATTTGGGTTCCGTTGTAAACTAGGAACCCTTATAGTTTTGCCATGCCTGTCTGTCTGTCTGTCTGTCCGTCCGCGGTTTTACTCAGAGACTATAAATACTAGAAAGCTGTAATTGGGTATGGGTTAAAAAAATTTTTTTAGCCTAGCTCCCATACAAGTAAAGAGGGAGTTATATTTTTTTATCTATACAAACCCATCGTGTTGGGTATTGTTAAATAGGTCTTTGAAAAATATTGTGAGGTTGAGAACACTATTTTTCGATTTAGAGATCCGTTTCCGAAATATTTGGTTTTGAAGTACAATTTTTTGTTAGAGGTAAGTGTCCCCCCCTCTATCTGCTAAACGGTTATATATAGATACGTGAAAAAAATTACAGTAGTAGTGTTTATACTGAAGTTGTAAGAAAAACTATCAGAACTGAGTACTAAGTGCAAACTAAAAAGTTATAGGTAATCAACTTCTAAAATGTACTCGAAAATGTAAAATTTCATACAATTTTCATTGTAAGATGTTTTTGGTCGTTAAACTGTGAGGTGCGAGTGTAAACTCAAAGTTGTCATTCGCAACTACGAAACCCTATACTTCGCGTGGCCCGACATGCACTTGGCCGGTTTTTTTTTTGTTGGTCTTGTCCAAATTAGGGAAAGTGCAAGTTACTTTGAAATCAGTTCAGTAGTTTTTTTAGGATAGATAGTGTGTGGGTTCAAGGTCGAGTTTTTTTTTAAATAGTTACATAATATATTTACGCGCGAAAAACATTTCTTTCTTTCGAGTTTTTGATCTAGTCGGGTAAAAACGACATCACTAATAATTAATACCTTAAAAAAATTATAGTCTGTGGAAAAATATGACACTTTTTTTACTTTGTCATTGAAATGAATGTTTGTCAGGATCAATGGATATACCTACAAGGATAATATATTTTTAGTTTTCTGATATGTTTGAAAGGAAAATTATAATTTTTATCATCAAAACGAGCAGTACTATTTATTGAACGTTCCAAAAATATATATGGTATGACGAGGTATATACCATGTATAGTGAAACAAAAGGTTTTAGAAAAGGGCGCAACGTATATTTTATTCTTTTACACGTAATATTTATATGTAAAGACTTTTTTATTCTATTCCTGACGTATAAATACAAAATAAACAAGTTTTATCAAAGTAAATATGAATTCTGTTCATTTGTGTTTTATTATTCTGTATCAATCAACAATTATATAAGTATAATAATACGTAGACAATAGTTCTTTACTGTGATCAAAATAGAAATTGCTTAGCATTTTCTCGCATGGATCAAGGCAAATGCTATAAGTGGAAGTGAGACATCACTCTGGAATTGCCCTTCCTCCGTGGAGCATTATTATCTTCAGTAACATGGAATAAATATGATGAAATTGTTTTGTCGTGTATAATTCAAGCAGCCGAAGATAAATCTCGATGGCGTGCAATTGGGGAGGCCTATGTCCAGCAATGGACGAGTATAGGCTGATGATTATGATAAATTAAGATTCAATATGGATTATCTTTCAAATGCGAGTACCTATCCTCTCAGAGCAATAACTTGCTCTGAGCTATACCTACTCTGTGCTATGAGGTCTTACAGAAAGCTTCCACTAATGTAATTGGTTAATAATTTTCAACTTTTTTTTTTCTAATTTTGGCAAAGGACTAAGTTAAGATTTCTTGATTTATGATTTTAATAAATTATTAGCAGGTAATTATTTTTATTTTATTTTTAACTAGACAAAAAAAAATATTATTTGACTCATCATAGTATTATTTTATTAAGTTTCATTCTGAATAATGAAATAAAAGCATTCCAGTCATTTTATCGATAAATATCAAAAATTTACGTCTTTCCTAGGTAAGAACTTCACTATTATCGTAGACTTTTGAAGACTATGGATCCGTCCACGATTCGAACGATAAATTCGTCATTGACCTTTCGAGGTCCTCGTCTGAGATACGAACTACGTCGCGTGTCAACTTAGAGTAGGCCTCCTGGACTCAATCTCTATACAAACGGAAAAAGGGAATTGTGGCACATATAAATTAATTAAATATTAAAAGGTAAGGCTTTATCCCACTTTTTGTTATGTTTTTCGTGTGTGTAAGTGGCCAACACTGGTGTCAGATCTTTCAAGCTGCCTAGAGGCATCTGACATAGCTAAACGACTGCCATCAATGATGACAGCCGCGACCAACGGCTTAACGTGCCATGCAAAGCAAGGAGGAGCTAGAGGTATTTTTAATGCCACTTGCGGTCACCCATCCATGTGGGGACTGTGCCTGGGGTTGCTTAACATACGAAAGCGCTAATAATGCTCACGCTAACTAGACCATCGGGCTCCTCTTTCTCCCTGCTTTCCCTATAAATGAAGTATCGCCATAAAGGCAGTTTAATTAGAACCAAAGGTGAATTCCCGCAGTAACGTAAGTAACAATTTAACTGAACTTACGTACTTCAACTTATAATTAATTCTGAGAACTTGAGACGTAGGACGTGAAGTGGCCCTTATAATATGTTCTTAGAAAGAGAAGTTCTACAATTTGCAGATATTTAACGATATTGGTAGGTATAACAAGTAGCATTATTTAAAAAAAAATTAAACCCGGTAAATTGCGGTGTGGTTCCCGGCAGAGTAATAGAACCACTCCAAGTCTTCCCGTGGATGTCGTAGAAGGTGTCTTAAACATCAAAGACACCTCTCCAACCCGTCTGGCCAGCGTTGAGTGTGTAGGCCAAATCATCCAACTGCTCTGGCCACTATTATATACGGCTCTAGTAGTAACGAGAGGGTCGTGCTCCTACAGTGGAGTCTAAAAAAGACCTGATGATGATGATGATGATGAGATCAGTCAGAGGATTTGGCCTACACTCTCCACGCTGGCCAGACGTTAATAAGCTTTGTTTAGCTTGTGTTTACTTAGTCGCCTTTTACGACATCCACGGGATGACTTGGAGTGGTCCTATTCTACTCTGCCGGGAACCACACGGCGAAGCGTCGATCATTAGCGAAGAATACAACTGACCCACCCCGAAGAAGAGTAATGTTTTTCGCACGTATACCTATTATGTATGTAAGTATGTCTGTTCCATTATGGTTTTCTGAAGTCTAAACAACTTGACCGATTTTGAAGTGTGAGGTGTCATTCATATTCGATCTTTGAGTAACAATTTTGCTACAAATAGTTGAAAGCGTATATAATTTTTTAAGTGTATATTTAATTTTTATATCATTAGTCAAAAAAATGGTACAAACTAAAATTCTAAATAGATCAGCAGATTAAACAAAATATTCTTCCTCAGCAGCACTTTTTTATAAATTTCATATTTCGCGTCGCTCTAAGCTCCGTCCTAACTTTGCCCTTTGGCTATAACCCACAAAGGCTGTACTTGACTTGGAAAAGCTCTGCCTTCAACATTTAGTGCGTAGTTAAAAAAATCTTCAAAGCTTTGTCGGCTCAGGCTCAGGAGCTTATGTGAAAAGGGGCACCAACAGGGAACTTTTTTGTTTGATTTTTAATAAACTTTGAAAATAGTGTAGGTAGAGCGCAATTTTTTATCACTTGTTTTTTATACAGGCTGTAATTTAAATATAAATTAATACTTGGAGGTTATTTTCACTTAATCATATGACATCACTTGCGCTATTAGAGGCACAGTGATACATAAAAACACCGGCCAAGTGCGTGTCGGGCCACGCGCAGTGTATAGTTCCGTAGTTGCGAATGACAACTTTGAGTTCACACTCGCACGCATCTCACAGTTTAACGAATAAAAACATCTGACAATGAAAGTTGCATGAAATTTTACATTTTCGAGTACATTTTACAAGTTGGTTGCCTATAACTTTTTAGTTTGCACTTAGTACTCAGCTCTGATAGTATTCATTTCAACTTCAGTATAATATACTACTGCTGTAATTTTTTTCACGTATCCATATATAACCGTTTAGCAGATAGAGGGGGGGGGGGGGGTGGGCGGCACTTACCACTAACAAAAATTTTTACTTTAAAACCAAATATTTCGGAAACGGAAAATCGAAAAGTCGAGTTCTCAACCTCACAATAAGGTAAGTAAAGAAAAAAAATACCTCCCCCATTTTACTTGTATGGGAGCTACCCTAAAAAAAAATTTTTTCAAGATTTTTTTCTACCACTTTTTTGCCATGATTAATATACATACCCATACCAAATTACAGCTTTCTAGTACTTAATAAACAACATGTTTTATTATCTATAATATTTATTTAGTCAAACTTAATAATTGTTTCTCCTTTACATCTATCTTTACAACTTGCACCCCTACTATCAACTTTTCACCACATCCCTAAGGTAAAACTGGTAGACAATGCTTAGCATTAAGTTATTACCTTTTGCACAAATCATAATGATTGTATGTGCAATAAATTAAATAAATAAAAAAAAATACTTTTGGTCTCTGAGTGAAACCGCGGACGGAGAGACAGACAGACAGACAGACATGGCGAAACTATAAGGACTCCTAGTTTACTACGGAACCCTAAAAATGTATTTCGTTGCGTTATAATCACAAGAACAGGTAAGGATTTTTCCATCGCTAATCTAATGAAAATTTTAATCAATCTAATGAAATCTAAGACGTTAGCATTAAAATTTGAACCTATATAAAAATGTAGGTTCTTATTCTTGCATTGCAGAGCACATTAATCTGTGATAAATTAATACGATAGATCAAAGTTTAGCTTCTTTTTCATTTTAACGATTCATCATGAAAAAAATGTTTATTAGGAATCCAGTAAAATTACAACTAATGTGATTTAGATATAAAAAATATACCCAGTTAAATTTCTTTTACAATAACTTGGCGTGATGTGACGCACATATAATTTTTTATTTATTTTTTAGTTTTTGGTCGAGCTCCTTGGCATAGCAGTCAACACGCTGGCCTGCGACACGGATGGTCAGGTCAAGTCCATCTTGGCCTGACCGGGGATCGAATCCGACCCGAAATGATCTTTTTCAGATTGACCTGAGTCTTGGATGTTTATCTATATTTATATTTGTCATAAAATATAGTATCCTTATATATATGATTGAGTTATTATATAGTTGAGTTAGTATCCCATAACACAAGTCTTGAACTTACTTTGGGGCTAACTCAATCTGTGTTATTTGTCCGTATATATTTATTTATTTTGCCGTGTTGTTCCCCGCAGAGTAGAATAGGACCACTCCAAGTCATCCCGTGAATGTCGTAAAAGACGACTAAGGAAACACATGCTTGACATAGCTTAAAAACATCAAAGAGACCTCTCCAACCCGTCTGGCCAGCGTGGAGAGTGTAGGCCATATCCTCTGACTAATCAAGCTAATATATGGCTCTGGTAGTACAGAGAGGGTCGTGCTCCTGCAGTGGAGACTAGAAAGACCTGATGATGATGATGATGATGATTTATTTTTTTAAACTATCTAAATAAAAGATAATATCAGTTATATTTACATAACACTTCTTTGACAGTCAAAACTATTTAAACAGCATATCTCTTTTATCGCACAGCATCTATGGCTACTGCACCATTACTACAAGAATATCGAGATCAGATAAAGATCTTATCGAGATGTCTACACTATCGTGTTAGGATGTAGGCGTGTATTCCACATGCATCTATATATAGTTTAGAAAAAACCACTGCGTCACGGAGATATGCTGTTTGTACAGCATATCTCCGTGACGCAGTGGTCAACACGCCAGCCTGCGACACGGAGGTCCCGGGTTCGATCCCCGGTCAGGTCAAGATGGAAAATGATCTTTTTCAGATTGACCTGGGTCTTGGATGTGTATCTATATAAGTATATATTATAAAATATAGTATCGTTGAGTTAGTATCCCACGTCACAAGTTCACAACTTACTGTGGGGTTAGCTCAATTTGTGTGATATGTCCCTATATATTTATATTTATTTATTTTTATTTATTTATTACACACCATCTTGGCTACTGCATCGAGAATACTGTGATGATTATGATATGATAAAGATTTTGGTCTTAGAAAAAACTCTTCTAACAGTGTTTTTTTTTATCGCATAGTATCTATAGCTGCTACACCATTACTACAAGAATACCGTAATCAGATAAAGATCTTATCGACTTTTTAACACTATCGTGTTATGAATTAGGCGTGTGTTCCATACAGTGCATCAAAATATACTTTGTGGAATGTTATGATTTTTATTTAAAAAAATATGCTGTACATGTTTTTATTACAAATAACTAAGTTTTTCCTTGATGTTGTGTTTTTAATTTGATTGCAGTTATAATATTTTTTTATGATGACAAATTAAGATGGTGTATCCGATGCACGGTAAGCCTCGAAAGAGATTATGATGGCATCGTAAATAGACAAAACCCTGTAATGTATTATTAGTATTGTGTTTTAAAAAATAATTGAAAATATATAAATAAATGTAAGAAAAAAAAACATACAAACGGCATATTTCTTTTATCACATAGCATGGCTACTGCGCCATTCATCAACAGGTCTTTGTTAGTCGCCACTGCAGGAGCACGACCCTCTTTGTACTACCAGAGCCATGTATTAGGCAGGGCAGTCAGAGGATTTGGCCTACACTGTCCACGCTGGCCAGACGGGTTGGAGAGGTCTCTTAGATGTTTATAGCTTTGTGTAGCTTGTCCTTCCCTAGTCGACTTCTACGACATCTACGGGGAGACTTGGAGTGGTCCTATTCTACTCTGCTGGGAACCACACGCCATTTACAACGAGAATAGCGTGATCAGATTAAAATCTTATCGAGATGTCTACACCATCGTGTTAGGAGGTAGGCGTGTGTTCCACATGCATCAAAATATCTTCCAAGTTGGTTTGGAGAAAGGAAAAATATAGAATATACTTGCTGCTTTTTTCCTGCGCAGACCGTAAAAGTGGGTTATGGGATTGGGCAAAAATGTAAAGAATCACTTATATTGAGAATAGGTGATGCGGCTAGCAACTCACCACTATTTTAATTTTGATTTCCACCTTAAGTATACCTTTAGGCAGCTTGAAAAATTTGAAACCAGTGTTGGCCACTTACACACACGAAAAACAAACAAATCTTAAGTATCTATATATATCTAAAGAAAAGCCATACAAATACCGTTTCTATTTTATTACACAGCATCTATGGCTACTGCACCATTACTACGAGAATATCGTGATGAGATAAAGATCTTATCGAGAAGTCTATCGTGTTAGGACGTAGGCATGTGTTTCACATGCCTCAAAATATATTTAAGGAAAACCCGTTGTAGCAGGTTTACCTGTTTAATAGCGCAGTATCTCGGCTTCTGCACTATTACATCAATAATAACTTGAAAATTATGGTATTTTATGATGTTGAACGCTATTATGTTAGGAAATAATTTATTTGCATGATTTACACATATCTAATAATAAGAATTATTATTATATAATATCTACCTCCGGCCAAGACCTGTTCAAGGGCGTATCATGCATTGATATTCCCAGGACCGGGTCCTGGCTGGAGACCTACACTACATCAACTTCTCCAAAGGGCCTCTACGCGTTGTATCTGTATCCCCACGCAAGCCTCTCAAAGGACCGGGGTAACACCCGTGACCCAAAAGGAGATACAAATATAATAATTAAAAGTACTTAAAATTATTTTAAATATTTACAAATTATTTTCCCTTTATCATATTATTAATTAGTCCCTGCAAACCACCACCATGTTAAAAATAAGGCGAGTGGTCCATAGACATCGTAATATTTCAAAGATATATTGTTCTAAAAGCATATTTGTCTTTGTCGTTCAGCATCTTGCCTACTAAACCATGAGAAATATTCTCATGGTTTAGTAGGCAAGATGCTGCTATAATGCTCATTCATCACGATTGGATAAAAATAATTTTATTTAATTTTTCAGCTCTCGGAATTGCAGACTTAATAGACAATTCGATAGGTGGTTGAAGTTTTAAGTAAAACTATCGGAGTAAGGCGGTATGCTAGTGTTCTAGATGCAACAAAATATTTTTGTAATATTTTATTTAACTAATATTTTCTAAACTCATCTCGCTTTATAATATTTTACTTTTAGGTGTTTCTATGCTTAATTACTTAATTCCAATATTCATAATCCAAATTAAACAAAAAGTTTTCTGTAGCTTTATAGCTTCACATATTAATCGCTTGATAAACTAAACCGCCTTTATTAAACAATCTTCGTGTGTGATCTCATATAGAGTACAGTCCCCTATAATTGCTGATAAGCGTTATCTTCTAGATAAGATCCCAATGAAAACAAGCGAAAGCATAAATTTATGCAATTGTGTGGGCGAAGTATCAGAGGTTAAGCATAGCTGTTAGTGGTCACGCATTTTAAGCAAACCTTAGCCTTGGTAGTCAATCAATAGATACTATATTATAAAAAAGAAAGATTTGAGTGTTTGTCTATTTGAAGAAAGCGGCCTAAACAACAATAAGTAAATACTTGATGTCTATAAAAAAATAGAAAAAAATTGGTAAACACGAGTATGACCTTTATTTTTAACTAGCTGTTACCCGCGGCTACGCCCACGTGATATATAGCCTATGTCCTTTTCAGTACCCTAACCTATGTGTATGCAAAATTTCATGGTGATCGGTTCAGTAGATACAGCGTGAAAGCGTAACAAGCAAACAAACTCAGTTTCGCATTTATAGTATTAGTTTTTTTTTGTTTTCAAAGAAACCTATATCAAATAAACGATTGAATCTTGAATCTTTGAATTGAATAGGCTTCGAAACAACTGAACTGATATTCAAAATTATTTTCCCCATAGAAAGGTAATTTATTTGCGGGTGACATAGGCAATAATTTACACGTATAAAGTTCCGAGAAAATTGCTAGAGTGAAATACATCTTTGTATAACTAAAAGCCGCTCAACTTCATGAATTACAAAAACTGCAGCAATGGTCAATAATTAAATAATAAAATTATACAGGGTGGAATCGAATTCGTTAGCATACGCAAAAAAAAAATTACACGTTAAAACATTTTTTGCGTCAAAATTAAATCGCTGGTTGTGTATCGGTCTAAAGTCACTTGTTTTGCGTAAATTTCACCGACGAATTGATTTAATTTCAGTTTTTTTTGGAAATTCAGTCATGTTTTGATTTTTGGTTTTTATCTAAAGTAATAACCTCTTTCAAAGCGTTTGAAGTAGTTATTGAGTTTTTCTTAAATTTGAAAAATGTGTACTCGAAAGTAGTCTTAAACTACTTTCAAGCATGGGTAAAGTCTGTGTGATTTGTCCGTATATATTTATTATATTTATATATTTAAAGTCTATATTTAAAAGGATGCCAATGAATTAAAAAACATCCTGTATAGAGACCATATATTTGTGTGATATATCACACAAATTACTAGCTAGCCCCACAGAAGTTGTAAACTTGTGTCGTAGGATACTCACTCAACGGTGTTATATAAATTTTATATAGATACTTGTCTAAATAGAGGCTAATCTAAATAAAATCGTTTTCCATCGTGACCTGCAGGCCGATTTGCTAACTCGGTGTACAACGATTTGATTGTCACTTAAGCATCTATTACGGTTTTCATATTTTAAATAAAAACAGTCATTGATACCGAAGCCGTAATGAATATTAAAGTTACCATGAAAATGATGTACACCGTAGCTGTCAAAAGTTAGCAAATAGGCCTGCTGGCCGGGAATGACACCCAGGGGCCCTGGGTGTCTCTGGGCCAGGGCCCTCGTATTGCAGAATTACCCCTGATAATCACTGCGCCACGGAGTCGATGAAAATTATCAAATCAAACCAGACCGAATTGACGTAATCAAAGTATTTAAATAAAATAATTTATTACGGTTTTTATCGCATTTATTACATTATTTTTACACTTAACGTTAAACCACGTCAGAGGCCGAGAGGTGGTTCCGAAGAACTCTGACACCAGGGTGTGTATGGTCGACTGACCGTGTCACCTACACGAAATAATGATGACACCTAACGTTTCGAAATTTAATTCTATTTAAATGTGTAATTGGGGAGGCCTATGTCCAGCAGTGGCCAAGTAACAATCGCGATAACATAAGAAATCAAAGAAGTACGAATCTACAAGTACCTAGTGTAAATATGAATTTTACGCATACAAAGTCGTAAAGCAAAATCATACTTATTATGCATTGGCGTGGGTGGATTACCAGATGTTAAGCAGTTGCATTATAATCATAATAATTTATAGACATGTTGAATTTGGTAAAGAAATAATATGTCAACGGGCTAACGGTAGTTGTGATGAATGGTGTATGTATTTAAATAACAAAACAAAATATTATTTATTTCTTTTGGAAATATTATTTTATTATTGTACGTTTTTTTTGTGAAACTTACATATGCAACATGCTTGAAATGTTTAGATAGTCTGAACTATAACTACATAGACAACAAGTATAATAAAAACCTACATCGCAAGAAGTATTATAAAATATGATAATAAAACCCTTTCTTATCCATTAAGAGGCGACTCAGCCCATCAATATAAACAACTGTTACTATGGATGGCAGAAAATTAGAAAAAAAAAAACAATTAATGTGTAATTATTCCCAATTTTTTTTTAAATCTGACGCCAGTGTGGGACATTAACACACACGAAAAACAAAACAAACAGGAAAAGTGGCTGAGTCACCCCTTTAAAAATGGGACAGGGTTTTATCAACATAATGTAGAGAGTAATATGTTTGCTAGCAAAAATATTACCGCGGAACTTCGGACAATAACAAACTCTATGCATTTTAATAAAAACCCTCATATTTTGGACCTACTTTGGAAACAGCACTTTATCATAGAATATGACACGGCCAAAAGTTGGGGGCCCATAACTCCTGCATATTGTCACTATCCTTTCGAAGTCGGTTAAATTTGCAATGCGTATGAGCGGAGTGGCCCCACTTCAGCCCATTTAATGTATTATCATGTGGCCTGAATATGTATGAGGGCTAGCCAGGCTTTTTTCAGCTTAGTTTATAGTTTACTATCATAGTTTGTTTAGTTTGACGGGGTCCATGGTGTAGCTAATATACAAGCCTGCGACACGAAGAGTCTCGTGTTCGATCCCCGGCCAGGTGATGATATAAAATAATATTTTAAAACAAATCTTTATTATGGCTAACGTAAACAGTCACTAAATCAATCAGGTTTTTATTTTGAAAAAATCTACTTCTTCAGTTTAAGATACAGTGTTTAAAATAATCTATTTGAATTCCAGTAAAGTCTCTGTTGTAGTCCAGTGTAACTGAATGGTATCCTTACGCTGAGAAAAGAAAGAAAGGAAGACAAAAAAGAAGATGGGAATATAAGATAAAGAAGGCAGCTGAAGAAATAGGCAACTGTGGAGACATTTTAGGAAGGCCTGTGCCAAGGGGTTGTTGTCCAATGTAACTGAATGGTATCCTCTTGATAGGAAAAGAAAGAGAAGAGGACAAAAGAGAAGATGGAGAGATGAGATAAAGAAGGCAGCTGGAGCGATGTGGAGAACGAAACCAAGAAATAGGCAACTGTGGAGACATCTTGGGGAGGCCTGTGTCTAGGGGTTGTAGTCCAATATAACTGAATCGTATTCTCTAGATGGGAAAAGAAGGAGAGGGTCACAAAAGAGAAGATGGGTAGATGCGATAAAGAAGGCAGCTGGCGCGTTGTGGAGAATTAAAGCAAGAAATAGGCAGCTGTGGAGAATTTTGGGAAGGCTTAAGCCAAGGGGATGTAGTCCAATGTAGCTAAATGGTATTCTTGATGGAAAAAATAGGAGAGCGGGACAAAAGAGAAGATGAGATGAAGAAGGCAGCTGATGTGTTTCGGAGAAAAAAAGCAAGAAATGGGCAACTGTAAAGATATCTTGGGTAGGCTTTTGACAAGGAACAAGCTGAAAAGCAGCACCAAAACTCGCAGCCAAGAAGCAGTCACTGACAGCAGGAGAGGCTGCAGTAAGTAAGTTCCCGTTTACCACTGAGTCACGGAAGCCGTCATTAAAATATACGGAATATATTTACAGGTTATTGCATATAAATTGAACGGCGCAAATATGAAACCTTAAGCTATATTTAGTTATTTAGTTACATATATTTGTGCCGTTTGGCGTAGAAACGTTAGGACTTTGGGGCCATAGCGCGAGGGGCTTTTTAAAGAAATTATCTCAAGACTTATATCAACTTCCGGGGATTAGAAGGCTGACTACTTTTTCACCCAGCGGATTAGCATAGCTATCCCACATAGGAATGCAGCCAGCTTTCCTACCACCATGCCACACGGACAGGAATTATTCTAAATTTTGTAGTGTTTTTTTTTTTCACCCTTTCTGGCTCTAAATATGTAAAAAGACACAGTAATAATAAAAAGAAATACCTCCCCTATTTGACTTCGCCTTTTACCTTCGCTTTTACAAAAAATCTCTAGTATTTCATAAATTTCGCAGTAAAATACATGATTGGTTCGTAACGACCCAAATCGCTGTATTTTGTTCAATCACCCGAAATAACTTCCAAGGTCTTGAGCATGAAAGAGTATAGGGAAATAGTAATGTTAGGGTGGGCCTTGAAATCTGCTTACTTTTCTTTGAAGGTTAGATCAATACTAATGTAAGTTGTATGGTCACCTGAAAAGTCTTTATAATATACTAGCTATTGCTGCCCGTATGATATATTGCCTATGATGTTGATTCAGTAGATAGGGCGTGAAAACGTTACAAATAAACAAACAAACAAACTCACTATCCCATTTATGATAGTAGTAGGGATAGTGATTAATTAAACCCTGTTCGCTCCTTAATGGGGCGACTAAGCTCGTCAATATGAACAACTTTTTTATGACATTTATCCTATAAATTCGAAAAAAAATTAACATTTTCATACAAACTGCGGCCGGCTAAATACTTTTGTTTGGGTAATAGGTAATTTGCGAATTTAAAGCATAAGTCCCGAAAAGTAGTTCCTCGCAGGTTGTCGTGTTGACCACTAAACCTCGCAGAATGTAAAACTGATAAATTAAACAAAAATATGATTGAACAAAAAATACTTATATTAAAATATTTAAGCTAATAATTTCCCGCAATGAAACAAAAGCAGAAAACGCAATTTCCAAACCCTCACCGGAAGCGTTCCCGAACGCCAGCTGTATTCCGGATGATTACCGACTTCCGGTAACTGTATTCAAATTGGAAATATATCTGTTTACGTATGAGCAGGTTGTGTTTTTGTTTTTATATATATCAAAAAGTAAACTAATATTAAAACGAAAGAATTAAAATAACATTTTTCTTGATTTGTTGTGGCTATATATAAAACGAGAAAATATAAGATTCTACAATAGTATTTTTTACACACAGTTACAGAAACCACTGCATTAGAAATTATTTTACTTAATGAAACCATTTTAATAATTTGAGTCATCGTCATCATCATCAAATTAAAGAGCTGGGCTCTTGTCGGTAGAAAAGGAGCCAATAAAACAAAATCATAAAACGCAATATCCCAATCCCTCACCAGAAGCGTTCCAAACGCCAACTATATTCCTGATGATTACTGACTTCTTGGTATACTATGCTTAGCTAGTAACCAAACGGCACAGGAAACCATTTTGCTTAAATTATTAAACGAAAGCTACTGATATTGAAATAATATGAGCTAATATTTCCCGCAGTGAAACAAAAGCAGAAAACGCAATTTCCAAACCCTCACCGGAAGCGTTCCCGAACGCTAGCTGTATTCCGGATGATTACCGACTTCCGGTAACTGTATTCAAATTGGAAATATATCTGTTTACGTATGGGTAGGTTGTGTTTCTGTATTTGTTTATGTCAGAAGGTGAATTGATAAGGAAAGATAAGAAGTTTATTTTGTTTTCGCGTGTGTAAGTGGTCAACACAGGTATTAATCTTTTCAGTTATGTACCTAAAACTGTCGGAAAAATTGTTTTATGGATATTAGGACACAGAACACGCGGTAAGGGATACAAATTCCAACTCGATTGACTTTTAAATAAACAATTATGATTTTTTTTTCTTTAAGTAAATAATTATTATCTTTAATCATCATTACGTCACTCCGGTAATTGTGTATGGTCTCTATTGCCTAGAAAAAACATAATATAGAAATTCGATATAGTACTGATACAAGTAATAGTATTTTTTCGTAGTTTGTTGTACCTAAAAACATTAGACCCAACTAAAGCCAGAATCAATGACATGTTCTTCAAAGCACGTAAGAGCTCGAGACATTAGTATACAATTTTTGGTGATAAATCTCAATGGGAACCACGCCCAGGGTAGCTTAACACACGTAAGCGCTAACCTAACCTCCGGCCATAGCTCTTTAACGAAATAAGTACACATATTTTTTACCTACCCACTGTTATCGTGCTCACTATCAACTCTTTTTATGGTACTCGTAGTTAAGTAATTATAATACCGCGTGCGTGCATTTCCAGCTATTCAAGCATTCAGTAAAATAAATAAATATATACGGACAATTCACACAGATTGAGCTAGCCCCAAAGTAAGTTTGAGACTTGTGTTTTGGGATACAAACTCGATACTATATTTTATAATAATTATATACTTATTTGTATAGATAAACATCAACTGAAACAAATCAACTGAAAAAGATCGTTTTCCATCATGACCTGACCGGGGATTGAATCCGAGACCACCCGTATTGCAGGCAGGCGTGTTGACCGCTGCGCCACGGAGCTCGTCAAAAGTCAGAAGTGAGAGTAGACTAAACTTATATACGAGAACCTACGTCAACGCTAAGGACTCAACACTTTAAATAAAATTATTTAAATAAGGTTTTTATCGCGTTTATTACATTATTTATACACCTAACGTTTCGAGCACTTTACAGTGTTCGTGGTCGCAGGTAGACTAAGTTGACATTTGTCTAGTATTTTATAAGAACTGCAAAATCTATCGCCTCTCTCTAAATCTATCTTATAAAATACTAGACAAATGTCAACTTAGTCTACCTGCGACCACGAACACTGTAAAGTGCTCGAAACGTTAGGTGTATAAATAATGTAATAAACGCGATAAAACCGTATTTAAAATAATTTTATTTAATGTGTAACAATCGCGAAAACATAAGAAGACTCAACACTTTTTTAACAGTCGCGTTATAAATACCCAGGCATAAAACGGAATTTTCTACTAAACTGTAAAATAAGACAATCGATCTCGCCATGAAACGCCAAGACAGACCTTTTTGAATAGATTTCATTTAAACGCAGTATCGGATGGGTGGATTCAGTGAGTCCCATAAATTTTTACGACCCCCACTTAAGGGTTTTTTAAGGGTTTGAAGCAGGGGGAGTAAAATGAGTGAAATGTAGCATCTTGAGATGTGATGGAGGACCTTTTATACCGATTTTCCCTTCAGCCGAGACAAATATTCAGGATATTGGATAAAACCGTGATTTTGAAATTCTGAAGAGCTGAATTTTGTATATAACATTCTTATGTTACTTTTATTTAAATGTATGTCATTTTCTTTTGAAGTCTTGATTGTTACACATTTTGATATAATGACTTTTAATACGGTTTTATCGTAGCCAATACTGCGTACATCCGGAATGTTGTCAATTAATATTGTAGAGCGGTAGTTATGCATAGTTTTTAAAATATAATAGAAAAAATGTCAACCTAGTCTACCTGTGAACATGAGACATAAAACGTTTTTAAATAGCACTTTTTTAAATTTATTGTTTGTACGCTTAAGGTTTGTAGAAGTCAGTCCAGGAGATTGGCAAAAATCTAAGAACAATTATGAAGCGAAGCGGTTAAGTACTAACCGGTCACTATTTTGCTCGATGTGGAGCTGGAGCTGAATGGAGCCCGATGGTCCAGTGGGTGTGAGCTCTATCAGCGCTTACGTATGTTAAGCAACCCCTGGTGCAGTCCCTACTAAGATGGGTGACCGCAAGTGGCATAAAAATATCTCGAGCTCCTCCGTGCTTCGGAAGGCACGTTAAGCCGTTGGTCCCGGCTGTCATCGTTGATGGCAGTCGTTAAGCTATGTCAGATGCCTTTAGGCAGCTTGAAAAATCTGACACCAGTGTTGGCCACTTACACATACGAAAAACAACAAAACAAACAAACTATTTTGCTTTCGTTTTTCACCTATGTGCCCACAAGTGAGGCCTTTGGGTCTTAAGACTTAGGCTCCGTCTTTCACGCAAGGAAATTTCACATAAAACTATGAAAAAATAAAAACGCCTAAAACTTATCAAACAGTAAATAAGTCATATTGGAGTGGTAACATCTAGTTAATGAAATTTGTTATCATTTAACCGCTGAACTATTGACTCCAATACCACTCTAATTTTCTAAAACTGATAAATGATCACAAAATAATAGTTTTCTTAGTTGTATAAGGCAAAATATAGATCTTTATTGACGGATCGCAAAAATTGTAACAAAAATTCTACGACTCAGCATAAGGATGAAATGTCTCACAAAAATCTTATTTTTCCGCTCGCTTCGTTAACCTCGCGTGCCTATTACGCACCAGTCCACGTCGGCTGATTTTTGTTCATATTTACTGTTCGATTTCCCTGACATTTATATTTTTTAAACGAACAAACAGTACGTAATAAAAATTATGTATAACAACGGGTAACTTATGTACTATTTTGTTGGAATTGCCAACTAGTTTTGCAGTCATCAAGAGCTCAAGTCTTCTATAAACATTGGTTTTTATGCATGGGCTATTAGT
This sequence comes from Rhodophaea formosa, assembly GCA_963082605.1. Classification (NCBI taxonomy): domain Eukaryota; kingdom Metazoa; phylum Arthropoda; class Insecta; order Lepidoptera; family Pyralidae; genus Rhodophaea; species Rhodophaea formosa. The sequence continues at coordinate 1,540,122 of OY720221.1, forward strand.
ATAGAGACAGCAGACAATTTTGTATAAAGTATTTTTACACCTACATAAAATTGGTAAGAAAACTCTAAGACTCAGCAGAAAGACAAAAAGTCTTACAAAAATCTTATTTCAACGTTCGCATCGATAACTCCGAGTGCCTATTACCAGTCCAAGTCAGCTGATTTTTGTTCATATATACCGTTCGATTTCACTTAAATTTATATTTTTAAAAGACAATACGGTACTTTATAAAAATTATGTATAAAATTTGGTAACTCATGTACTATTTTTACGAGATTGCCAAATACAGTTTTAAATTCGTCAGGGCCCATGTCTTTATCTCACGTAAGTTTTAATGATATAGTACGTTATGAACATTGGTTTGTACTCATGAGCTATTTGCATAGAGATAGCAGGTGATTTTGTATTAAGTCTATATCTTATACCTACTTAAAATTGGTAAGAAAAACTCTAAGTTTCAGGAGAAACATAAAATGTCTCACAAAAAATTTTATTTCCCCGCTCGCTTCGTTAACTCCGCGTGCCTATTACGCACCAGTCCACGTTAGCTGATTTCTGTTCATATTTACCGTTCAATTCCTATAACCAACAATTTTATTTTTTTAAATTAATACAAGAATTGACCGTGTGATTCGCGGCAGAGTAGAATAGAACTAGTCCATATCTTACCGTGGATGTCGTAAATGACATAGAAAACACGGGTTAAGGATGCGCTAGTCGGGAACTCGAACTCGTCAGCGCACGTGGCTAAAATGCGTGCTATTTCGCTGAGAAAAGGATAGACTCGGTTTTGAACAGTGCGGAACTATTTACACTGATGTATAAGCACATCGGAACAACAGACTAGTGTGTGCAAACACAAATATTGTTAAAAATCTAAATCTTCGTCGTCTAAAAATTCGCGAGTATGCGTTTGGGAGAAGTGTTCTTGTGATAAAACAGCTGAATGTTTTTATTAAAAGTAAAATAATTTATATTTTTTAATAACCAAACTATGCTTGTATGAATTTTGTTTTAGAGATTTTATACTCCTTCCGGTATTTAATTGTGCCCAGAGTTGCGTTTAAATTACGTGTTAAAACGGAATGTTTTGAGACTCATAACTTTTAAAGTACTTATAATTTTACAATTATGATTCCATACAAGCATAGATAACGACAAAACAAATCGATAGAATTAAAAACTTTTAACAGACGATACCGAACAACGGAGTCATCACCCTACAGAATTTGTATGGCGAAACACCTGACTAGCGCACCCTTAAACGAAGCAAGAGAACGTCTGGCTAGCGTGGAGATTGTAGGTCAAATCTTTTGACTTCTTTGGCTCATATATGGCTCTGGTAGTACATAAAATTAGGGTCGCCAGTTCCCGTCGGCAGATTTTTGTTCATATTTACTGTTCGATTTTTCTGACATTAATAATTTCAAATGAACGTACGTTATAAAAATTATCTAAAACATCGTGTCTCTCATGTACATACTATATTGTCGGGATTGCCAGCTATAGTTTTGAATTCCTCAGGGCCCTATGTCTTTCTTTCTTGCAGGGTAGTCAGAGCCCAGGTTTTTAAAACCAAAACACCACAATTAACATGTAACCAATAGACAAAATAAGCCCATCAGGCTTATTTTTACTGTACAATACTGTATTATCAATAAAAAAAAAAACTCGCGAAATACAACAAAGTGAAATTCTATAAGTATGTTGTAAAATTCCAATTTATTAAAAATCACCCGTATTCTTTAATCAGTTAAATGAAAAATTTATACTGATATATAAACAAATTGTGTGGGTAAATTTTAATTGACTCTTTCAAGGATTCTCTCTTATCACAAAAAGGTAAAGAGCTTTACATTTCTAAAAATAAATACTAAGTGGAATTTTTCATTCAAGGAAATATTATTTTCCATCATCCCGTAATAGAAGGGTTTTATGAGGTACTAGAGAATCTTGACTCGCGAATATCGGAGAAAATTTTAAAGGAAGAATTTCAATATAATTTTTAAAATAAATAATTGGTTATTTGATACCAATTTTTAAGTAATGAGTTGACGTCAAAGATATGAAATTTTTTAGACATTGCGCGTAAACTATGTGTACTCGATGATGAAACATATAATGGTAATTTAGGTAAATATTGCAGTAATCAAAAATATTTTATAATATTTTGGACAAGGGAGGTGGCGCGATTTTTTTTAAGTAAATAATCAACCTTATTTGTTTCCTGATTTTTAAAAAGGTCTTAACGTTAAAAGTTAATTAAAACTTGTGTATTTTGATCAACACCATAACTAAAATACTGGTATTTGAATCTTTGGACGAGATCCATATTTGAGATAATATATTATTACAATGTTAGATGGTCTATGTTTTTTTCTTTTTATACATTAAGATGAAGTGGGATCTCCAGTTCAAGTTCAATAATAATTTTAAATGTTCTCATTTCGTTATGTCTCCCCCAACTTCTGAATCATAAAAAAGCTTAGTTACGGACACGAAACTGAACTTCGCGGACAAATAAAGTACAGGTTTTATGTTTGCTGGGAATATACCTGTTACTTTTTACCTACAAGGCATTTTAGTCTCCACACTGAGTTTACTGTAAATCAGAAAAGATGGCTAGAAAACACACTTTAAATAAAGATACTAATACCCTTTCAGAAGAAATTGCTGAATCATAACTTGATCGTAAAAGCAATTAAGTACCTACTAAAAAAAGAAACGGTAGGAAAAAATCGTCCAACCACCTGGTGGGTGGGAGTCCAACGCTGCGCTTACCGGTACGCACCATTCAAGAACCTTTCTTTAAACTTCCCTTTGAACTCCGCGATGTATGCCCGTCCCACTACCACTTCAGAAAGCTAATCCACTGAGCTAATGTCGGTAACTTTTCTTTCAGATTTACTGAGTGACTATTTTTATAAATCTCTACTAAAATTAAATTCTAACTCATTAATATGACTAACAAAGGTATGAGTGAACCTTTTTTTTACAAATCGACTATAAAAGTTGCGCCACACGAGAACATTATGTGGACTGTAACTTTAGTTTTAAAATCAAGTTGGTAAAAAAGATCATTCTTAAAGTTACTAGGGCTGCTCAGCAATCTGAGAGGACACGAATTGTAAAATACCTAGTAAGTAATATTGCTAAGCAAAATTTTATATTTGTTTACCACTTTAAAGTCGAAGCAAAATCCAAGAATTATTTTAATTGACGACCGTTTTTTTCCGTGACGCTATGGTTAACAAGCTATCCTGCGATACGAGTGAACCAGGGTGCGATCCCCGGTCAAGTAATGATGCAAAAACCACCTTTTTGGATTGGCTCGGGTCTTAGATGTTTATATAAATTAGTATATATTAACAAATATAGTATCAATGAGTTGGTATCCTCAAGGTCACAACTTACTGTGGAGCTAGCTCAATCTGTGTTATTTTCCATATAATATATTAATATTATGAATTTATAATTTAAATTACATTAAAAATTTCATTGCATCATTTCCATTGGAATATTAAACTCATAACGAGCAGTTAACTGCTACTGGTATAAAATAATTAATTTGTTTTTATTTTTTTCGGTTTGATCACAGTCGATTTTTATTTTATTTGAAATATTTTATATTACTTATTTCTGTAGCAACCCTATCAGCAACTGAGTCACTGGCTTTCTACCAGTTAGTGGCGTAATGTAGTTCATTTTCAACCGATTGCTTTCAGAGTTAATTTTTAATAGAAAAATATTTTTACAGTGAAGTGTGTAAAAGCGTGTTGATATTTGTACTTAAGAGTCGCCTGGACGCGCATGTCTCCATACAAACGGAAAAAGAGAATTGTGGCAATATTTGATAATTTTAGGGCAAAACTAAGCATCCAATCAATTAATCTCATTATTTTTTATTTTTTTTTTACATATCACACAAATTGAGCTAGCCCCACAGTAAGTTGTGAACTTGTGTCGTGGGATACTAACTCAACGATACTATATTTTATAATATATACTTATATAGATAAACATCCAAGACCCAGGTCAATCTGAAAAAGATCATTTTCCATCTTGACCTGACCGGGGATCGAACCCGGGACCTCCGTGTCGTAGGCTGGCGTGTTGACCACTGCGCCACGGAGCTCGACATACACAAGCCTTTTCAAATTTGTATGGAAATCTTAAGAGGCGTATAATACTCAAACATTTCATAATTTAACCAAACTGTATAGGAACGTACGTAGATTATAATGAGATTAATTGATTGGATGCTTAATTTTGCCCTAAAATTATCAAATATTGCCACAATTCCCTTTTCCCATTTGTGTGGAGACATGCGCTTCCAGGCGACACTTAAGTTTCTAGAATTTTATTGATTCCTTTTGTTTTAAGCAATGTGGTTCTTATCTACATAATTTTAGTCGTAAGAAGTTCACTGCTAAATACAGATCGATATGTTTTATAATTACATGTATAATTTTTTAATTGTTCCATTGCATTGTTAGTACACATTACTAAACTTAAGTGTCCATTGTTTATTTGTTATTATTCATCTGTGCAAGAGGCCAACACCAGACGTATCTATAAGAAAGCCAGAGTTGCCAGACCTTGCTACATGTACACTCAAATTACAATCCAGAGTTGAGGAGGATTTAATCCTCAACTTGCGTACCTGTCAAACTAAAAATAGAGCTTTGCTCTACACCCACATTAAAACAAACTAATGTAATCTGTTTTTCAATTACCGTTTGACATGCGTAGGTGAGAATGTAGGGTATCTTAGGCTTTTTTTAGAATAATCGTTTAAAGGTTAATACCTACATATCAGAGCCGTGTCCGGGACGTAGCAGAAGCGTTACGGTGTCAAGACTGTGTATTCGCGTCCCACGTATAGTTACGGAGTCTACAAAAAAGATACACATCCGTTGTCGGCACGGGAACGGTTTCAGTCATCATCATTTCGAATAGGTGACACGGTCAGTTGACCATGCACACCCTGGTATCAGAGTTCTTCGGAACCGCCTCTCGGCCTCTGACGTGGTTCCTTAAACGACTTGCAGATGGCAGCCGGGACCAACGGCTTAATGTTTCAGTGTCTAGATCAAACTCACCATCATCATCATCTTCTCCGCAAGAAGTGTACTGCTGGACATTTAGGTCAATTTCTAATACGACAGGTTAGAAGCGGCTTGAATCCAGCGTCTATCGACGTCATAATGTGCGAATATTGTCCGGGCGGATGACGTGATTTGCGCGAGTTTATTGATATTTTCACACTTTCTTTTAAACGGTTTCAATAAATGCTAGCATATGGGGAATGGTCTATATTATTACTAAAATGACAAGAATAATAAGTAACAGAAGAGCAGGATTGAAAGGCCGCGGTCTGAGGCATGCGTAAGTGAGGATGTAGGGTATCGAAGACCTTCCTTAGAATACTATTTTATAGGTCAATACCTACGAATCAGAGCCATGCCAGGGACGTGGCATGAGCGTCAACGAGTCAAGACTGCGCATCCGTGTCCCGTCAGGAGCTGTCTGTTCATTCTTGGTAGTAATGTGATGGGGCCATGTATAGACCTCCGGTCTACTACATCCTTAATGTGTGGGGTATTTGATTTAACTATTTTTTTTGTAATAAAATTGAATATAATATAGATAAACCATCCGTGTCACAGGCTGGCGTGTTGACCACTGCGCCACGGAGCTCGTCGTAGCCCAACTCGCCTTGTAATACCGTTTCTTCATAGACACACAACCAAAACCGACAATAGTAAAACAAAAGCAAAATATAATTTAAAAAGGAAAATATATACAAAACTAATGAGTTCGTAACGAGAAGTTTGAAACATATACAATACAATCACCATTATAAATGTGCATGAAACACGATTAAATTAATCCAATAGCGATTCAATATCAAAAAACATTGTACATTATTTATAAAACTAATACCAAATAGGATCTACAGATTACGGACGTACCGTCAAACGAACATTTAATCTCCTACAGCCCGCTTTATTAGATTTTAATACAAGTTATCCCTTCGTAAAATCAATTTCGAAAACAAACACGCGTTTTAAATGAAGCACTCAGTAACCTTTCATGGTACTGGGTTCCGTATAATTAAAATATGTGTAAATACCAGAATTTTTAAGGTCCAATCCAGTCCACGGTTACTATTTACCGAGCAGTTCTTATGGTATGTCGTGTGTTTCCCGGCGGAGTAGAATAGGACCACTCCAAGCCTTTCCGTGGATGTCATAGAAGGCGACTAAGGAAACACAAGCCAAACAAATTTGATAAACATCAAAGAGACCTCTCCAACCCGTCTGGCCGGCGTGGAGAGTGTAGGCCAAATCTGACCGTTCTAGCTAATATATGGCTGGTAGACAATTACAAATACATAGCTACCTGACAGAAGACGAGTGTAAGGAATACACAACTTTGCATGAAATCTTCATCCGATAAGAAACATGTTGAAATAAAGTCACATAAATTGGTTTCAAACGTTGCCGAAATAAATCGCTTCCATATCAAACTTTAACATCAAGGTCGCCGTAATGTCACAGTGAACCCTAAAAATCAATACCACATGTAAGCATTCAAAAATATCATGTTTATTACAAATAAACGTCGGTTTTGTGAATAACAGTCGTAATATGTTTAGAATCGTATTATCTCCGCGTCCATACGTTAAACCTTCGATATAAAATATAGAAACAACAGAATTTATATTAGAAAGATTTAAGTTTTTGTTCATTTGCGTTTAATAGGCTTCGAAACTATTAGAAGATTTAAAAAATTATTTTACCTACAGAAAGCTAATTTATTTGTGACGAAGACGCAAGAAAAAATGCTAGTACTCGTATAGTATACATTTATATAGTTTAGATTATGTGCTAACTGCTAGCCGTGTGGTTCCTGGCAGAGTAATAAAGTGACCTCTCTTACCCGGCTGGCCAGCGTGGAGAGTGTAAAATCCTCTGACTGCTCTGTCTAATATATGGCTTTGATAGTAGGTACAGAGAGGGTTGTGCTCCTGCAGTGGAGACAAAAAAAAGACCTGATAATGATGATGGTGTGCTAGAGCGGACTCGATTTTAGAAAACATTGATATTTTTGGGCATCCTTCGTGGTGTTAAATGAAAGCGGACTGTATTTACTGCTAGTTATATAATAGTATCTTTAGAAACTAGTATAAAACATAAGTATATAAGTACATAAGTAGAATAATATCTACTACCACAAATATCCTTTAATCACATAGTTTCGACGGTATATCTTGTACGGTAACAAACATTCACTATGAAAAAAATATGTAGTTAGGTAAACTTTTTAAAATCATGTACTATTTACAACTTAAGGGGCACACTAGGCACAGTAGCGACGCCAATCATTTTATTCCTAATACTATACAAAAAGAAAGAATGTAAATCATATCAACATCAGGTCTTTATCAGTCTCCACTGCAGCAGCACGACCCTCTCTGTACTGCCAGAGCAGTCAGAGGATTTGGCCTACACTCTCCACGCTGGCCAGACGGGTTGGAGAGGTCTCTTTGATGTTTAAAAGCTTTGTTTAGCTTGAGTTTCCTAAGTCGCCTTTTACGACATCCACGGGAAGACTTGGAGTGGTCCTATTCTTCTCTGCCGGGAACCACACGGCATATAAGCCTTAGTAAATAACCTGAATTATTTTTGGAATCATGTTTTAATATTATGAGAGATAAAATGATTGGCGTCGCTACTGTGCCTAGTGTGCGGCCTTAACTATCTCATCCCCGTTGTGTAATTTAAAAAGCAAATTATTATCCTTTTAGAACGAGCTATTCTTCTGCTTTGTCAATATTATATGTCCATACGTTAAACCTTTGACGTATTATTATCGGGTTGAATAAAAACGGAACGATATCAGTAGGGTTCTCTGGCTTAAAACGAAACCCTTTTACTGCTTTTTAATCCGGATCGGGATTTTTGTGAAATATTAATTCTCGTCCTATTTTCTTGATATTTATTATTCGTTTTGAATGGGCGTAATCGCTTTTATGTAGGCAATCAGTTTGTGTTTTAAGCGTTTTATAAAAAAGGTTTTATAAGTGATTATTTGAATAAAATTTTTCGCATGATTTTAAGACATGTATAGATAGGAACAATAGAAGAATAAAACGATTTTTATGAAAAATCTATGATAGGGACAATATACGACAAACATTATGACATGTATATTTTCAAAAAAATAATTAATAAGAAACTTTTTTTTGGGTTCAAAACTCATTGTTTTGTATGAATACTATAAATTTTTGGTTCTAAATGTATATACCGCTTTACTGTTTATTTTTTGAGTATTTTGTCCTAAAATAAGACGTTAAAAATAACATAATAATATGATTCATAGCATACCATTTTTAAGTAAGTATGAATCACTTTAATTACACTTCTATAAACTTTAAAGTTTAAAGCGAATATGGCATTGTTTCTAAATATTCTAACTAACAAATATATTCGAAACAAAAGAACAAAGATAATTAGAAAGTAATTATCATGTAACATTACTAGAATAATTGGACAAGTAATGGGTTTATTCTGAGAATTGGTAGGGTTGCTCGGCATAGACGGTCAGAGTTGGGTCAGCGGCCCATTAAAAACTTTAGAATGATTAGATATGCATTGAGGCATCTTCTTGAGGTATTGCTTCATTTTTTTAGGTTATATCTTATACTTGTAAATGTTCTACATTTTAATGACGACCTTATTATAATGTCATTCGTTTGTTTTCATGAACTTCTTCAATGTAATCGAAATTTATCGACGCACTATGTCATATTTTTGTAGATGGAGATTAAATTCTACTGTTTGTTTCGTACTCGTATGTGTGAGTAGTGTTAGCTACTCACACATCACCTCAACTACTACGTTGTCAGATTTTTCAAGCTGCCTATAGGCGTCTACTATTTTATCTATCTAAAATATACAATCTATTTTCCTTATATTACAATTTTTATCACTATTTTGTTCTGTTTAGTTCTAAGTAGTATGCGTAGATTGTAAGTTGACGTAATTTGAAAAATTACCTATGCAACTTGTACTTTAATGCCGCTTTTTCTGTACTTCATCTTGGATGTGGTACTAATAACCTCATCATTGTCTCAGCCATGAGAAGTCCACTGCTCACCCTAAGGATTTCAATAATTGTCAGTCATAATATAGTCATTTTATATAAAATTATACAATTGCTTTATAATGTTCGGATAATCAATTTCACTACCTGTGGTAAGTAGTTTTTCATTTAATATTGTAAATTTTAAATTTAGGAATAAAATTACTTTTAATTCAGTATTTAAGTAGTGCATTCAATATTTATGCGTTTATTACATTATTTATACACCGAACGTTTCGAACACTTTACAGTGTTTTACTCGCAGGTAGAATAATCCAACATTTGACATTTGCTTGAAAGTAATTCTATTTAAATGAATAACAGTCGCGAAAATATTAAAAATCATTATTAACACTCCTTAGTTTTGTAAAAATATTTCTACATTTACTTTCCAACCCTATCTATACGGAACCCAAGAATGTTACCGCGGCGTACAGTGCGCGTGACAATACGACATAAAGTCAGTATGTACCATCCCCCGTAAGGTGTACCATACACTGTGGTTTATGTAGATGTGTTTAGGAAATATTGATCTAAAGCACGGCCAAAAGTATTCATTTTGTCATTTTTATGTTTGAAATAAATAGATTGACTTGGCAATCGCACTCAACATCATCATCTTTTTTAGACTCCACTGCAGGAGCACGACCCTTTCTGTACTACCAGAGCCATATATTTGCCAGAACAGTCAGAGGATTTGGCCTACACTCTCCACACTGGCCAGACGGTTTTTTGATGTTTTTTATGTTTTTTCTCTTATTCGTGGAACTGAGTGTTCTCCATCAGAACACTAGGGGGGGAAATGTTAGTGACGGCCGCGCTGCCGACCTCCTTTAGGAGTATTTTTTATTATGTTTTTTTTTTAAATTGAAGACTTTTTTTCGTTTCTTGATATACCTATGTATTACAATTTTAAATAAATAGTTATTAATAAAGGTGCACCATCATTTATATCGAATCCTCCGGCCTCACCAGTGCCTACATCTGTTACATAAGCTTTGTTTAGCTTGTGTTTCATAAGTCGCCTTCTACGATATCCACGGGAAGACTTGGAGTGGTCCTATTCTACCTCTGCTGGGAACCACACGGCACGTAGTCAATTTTATGTTTTAAATAAATATATTTACTTGACAAACACTACTAGGCACTAAACAATCTAATATAGTATGATATTCATCATTTGGCCAAATTGGCCAAGTCATACAACTACTATTTGTTTAAAATATAAAAATTTTTAATATTGATATGGTCACTGTAACATATTGTTAGGTTTTAATAACTTAAGACAGAATTTTGTATTTGGTATGGATCTAACATGGATATAACTTTTAGCGGTAGAAGAACTGAGTTGCTTTTTTAAATTATGTTTTTGATGGTATTTATTATTTCACAACTAGCTGCTATATTCTTCGTTTGATTAACGCTTTCATAGAATGGGAAGAAACACGCACACATAAAAGCCAACTAAACTAACCACATTGCAAAGAAGCTATCTAACGGTAAAATTCAACAGAACTCAAATTAACGTAAATAATCATAATTTGTCCCCAAAATGACGTCATTATCATAAAACGAAAGTGTCAAAAGGCAAGATAATTATACAGCTAAATTACTATAATCTTAAATTATTACCAAAATACACGAATAACTCACATTAAGTTACGTAAGATCGTAAACATTAACTCTATACGCTGTCCATTCAAAGACAATAGATCTTACTGTACAAATGTGCGCCCACCTTAATGTTAATATTACCTTATCTCTACTATTATAAATGCTGTGACATGTTTGTCTGTCCGTACGTAGATCTTTGTTCTTTGTTGTCGACGAATTAGTTGTTATTGTTTAAGGAAAGATTTTTGTTTGACTGTTTATCAGTTTGTTTGAGCATACGTAATAAATACTGTTTTTATTTAATTAACACTTTATCAATTGAATAAATCAAGAAGTCAGACATAAATAGATTAATATGCTTTTTGACAATTTTTTCTTTTGCCTATAACTATGATTGCTGCCTTCTTCTGGCACGTATACGTAATTTTGGGACTTAACATGTTTGCAAAATCGGCTAATTGTGTATATACTTACACATTGAAAAATAACTATTGAATTAAATATATTTATTGTCAAAAGGCTAAAAAATTTACAAATGCCGTAAATATAATTATCAAATTATTTTACTATTCCATGACACTTTTTCCATTAGTCACGTGATAAAAAAAACAATCAGATAAAGTGACGTATTTGTAAAAATGATTGACAGTTGATAGGTTTGTTTGTTATAATCTCAGATTAGTAACTAATTATAGTTCTGTGGTTATAATCTTTGTTATAATGTAGTAACGTTATGCGTCATAAAAATCGCACAATTAAAAATAATTCCAAACTGGAGAATTAAAAGTAGAATCTATGGTTTTGTTTTTTGAATTACATCGATGACGATGATGATGTCATATGTAGTCATTTGACCATCATGCCAGTTTTTGTGGCATATTGTTTACTTAATTAACAGCATCCCACATAGAAAAAAACAATATTTCACTGGTATAATTTGATAATCCCGGATGCATAAAAATCCGTTTTAACTTTTACATTTATAATATTCTTCCTGCGACAAACAAAACCTGAATAAACGCAGACGACGTCGCCGGCTAAGACTAGTGTTACAACGTAACTTATGGAACTACATAACTCATTAAAAACATTACGACTGTCTTCAACGGAGTTTCTTGTGATTTATACGCTGTTTTTATTAAACTTTTTAATCGTAATGCTTTATATGATTTGTTTATTAAGGTCATGAATAATAAAAGGTTTTTTGTAAAAAGGTTTTGTTTGTTTTAATTTAAGATTTATTGATGTATCCTTTTAATAGTAATTTTGAAATAAAATTTGACGATCTATATTTGTTGTGTTCCCAGTTTTAACCACAATTTAAAAGCTTGTTTTAAGTTACTACTTGTAACATAAAATACATTTTTTTTAAATTTAGGTTTACTGTATCTCTAGCAACTTGCCCGCCGCTCCAGATTCAATTTTTAATTTAATTTAAAGGTTACTTAAAAAATTTTTTTTTTTAATTAATTTAAGTTTGTAATCTTAGTTTATAGTTCATTCTTTGTAATCTGAATAAAAATAAACATATACCTAGTTTCAAAAATCAACGTAAAAATATCCGCATCATTTTCCTATTAGTTAAAAAACAAAAAGCAATTTTTATAAAAAAAAAAAAATATATACGGACAAATCACACAGATTGAGCTAGCCCCAAAGTAAGTTCAAGACTTGTGTTATGGGATACTAATTCAACGATACTATATTTTATAATAGATACATATATAGATAAACATAAAAAAAAAACACTATTTGAAACTTCGGAAGTCATCTATTCACATATTTTAATAAAAAAAGGTTTCAATCCATAAAAAAGTCATCACTAAATGATCAATCAGCGTAGGAGGACTGGTGATGCACAGCAATTGGGATCCGTCGATAAAATTTGGATCTGTCGATAAAATTCCGATGAAGGTGTGGGGTCGCCGATATAATTAAAATTCTTTTGGCCTCGCTGGATTTTGAGGCCATTTTTTGTTGTTAATAAGATAAGCTGTTATGCTTGGACGCATTATAGATTTATCTTTTTATGTTGACGTTACCTTTTTCTATTTGATATTAATTTGATATCGATTTATAGTTCTTTGATTGGATGTAACGACGGTGAGCTAGCGGTCAGAGAGCGCAGCTTAAAATCGAAAGGTACCAAGTTCATATGGGTGGGCAATTTAAAAAGAATGGACGACACGGGAGCTCTAAAATCATCTGTAAGTGCACGACTTATTAGAAAAGAACCCGAGGAGGGCCGAAAAAGTGGTGAAAGGATAGTCTGGAGGAGGACCTGAAGAGACTAGGCAAGAAAACTATCTTGGAGAGGGAAAGTCAAAGACAGAGCGAAATAGAAGATTGTAGAGGAGGACAAGAACTATAAAGGGTTGTAGCGCCCAGGGAGTAAGTAATAAAAAAGTACCAGTTCATATCCTTTGACTGTATACTCTCTAGACACCGTCGTGCCTTTATTTCAATGATTAAAAAACAGGCCAATTTTTCAATGCTGGTGTGCGTGACAGCTTTGTTTAATCACACGCGTCCTGTCAATTTATGCCCTGAAAATCCGTCAAATTGGTAGCTGTGTGTGTGCGCGATCGATTAAGAGTCAGCCATAAGTTTTTTCTACGCTTTTAGGTTAAAAGAGTCCATCTAGTTCATGTCACACTTTACTCGTTTACTCGTACTTTCTTCCTCAAAAGCGTTGGAGCACCTAGACTTATTCCAGCATACCTCGTCAGAGACCGCAAAGAATATAGGACAAGTTAATAAATAACTAGAAAATTTCCCGTGACTTCGTCTTTGTAAATAATAGCATATAACACCCTCAGATTAATTAGGCGTCTTAAGGCACTGTAACACCTAATAATAATAGCACGTAATGGTAATCACGCGATAATAGTACGTACTGGTAATAAAATACGGTTAAAAATTGTGATGCCGGTAGGCGATCTCAATTCGAACCCGTATCTGTCATTTCGGCCGCTTTTTGTAGGTTTTAATTTAATAATTCCTTAATTATAACCAAATATTATAATATTTTTAGGTATCCATTTTGCTCAGTAAGTTATACTTTTTATAGATGTAAAAAAATGGTAGTTATCGCTGAAAATATCAAGTAATTCGCGACGAAACGTTTTCTGGATATAGCTTTTTGCCATTTTATTTTCCTAGGTTTTAAATACTTTTTTGAAAATATTTTGATGTAATCATTTATTTTGACCTTTGAACTTTCATGCTAGTATTCTATGAAAAATAAGGCTAACTGCGCGACGAAAAAATAGACGTTTTACGACAGTGCGTGAATTATAGCATCTTAAGATAAAAGAATTTAGTAAATCTGTCCAGTATTTAAAGATGCGTTAGTCCGGAACTCGAACTCGTTGGTGCACGTGGCTAATTAGCGTGCTAAACCGTAAAAACAGTGCGGAACTATTTACACCGATTTATAAGCACATCGGAACTACAGTCTAGTGTGCAAACACAAATATTGTTGAAAATCTAAATATTCGTCGTCTAAAAATTCGCAAGTATGCGTTTGGGAGAAGTGTTCTTGTGATAAAACAGCTGAATGTTGTAATTAAAAGTAAACTTATTTAAATTTTTTAATAACCAAACCAGCTTGTATGAATTTTGTTTTAGAGATTTTATAATCCTTCCGGTATTTAATTGTGCCCAAAGTTGCGTTAAAATTACGTGTTGAAACGGAATGTTTTGAGACTCATAACTTTTAAAGCAATAAATAAATTTATTATTATTAAAGTACTTATCATTTTACAATTATAATTCCATAAAAACATAGATTACGACAAGACAAATCGATAGAATTAAAAACTTGAAACAGACGATACCGAACAACGGAGTCATCACCCTACAGAATTTGTATGGCGAAACACCTGACTAGCGTATTACCCTTAAGGAACCTATTCAATGCAAACAAACGATGTAGTATTTCCTTTTTATAACATTAAGTATAGACAGTAAATTATATAAAGGAGGAGCCCGATGGTCCAGTGGGTGTGAGCTCTATGAGCGCTTACGTATGTTAAGCAACCCCTGGTGCAGTCCCTACTTGGATGGGTGACCGCAAGTGGCATAAAAATATCTCGAGCACCTCTGTGCTTCGGAAGGCACGATAAGCCGTTGGTCCCGGCTGCCATCGTTGATGGCAGTCGTTAAGCTACGTCAGATGCCTTAAGGCAGCTTAAAAAATCTGACACCAGTGTTGGCCACTTACACATACGAAAAACAAGCAAACAAATTAAAGTTATGAAAGCAAGTTTGTTTATTTATAATGCTTCCACTACTATTTAACTCATTATTTTGGTGAGACTGAAGAAAAAGATACAAAATAATTTTTATCATAATAATACAAGAAAACTCAATTCTAAACATCATAGCAGCAAGTTTTTTAACATTAAAAAACACAAACACAACTGCCTTCCAAAACAATATAGCCATTGTCACTCTGGACGGTGAAAGAATTCAAAATATTTCGCCCAAATTACCGTTTTAAAAAAAATAGCCAATATCACTCTGGCTGGTGCAAGAATCTAACTATATACACTATACGTCTAAATACGTTGAAACATTTTGAAGTAATACTGGAATAAAGGCCTTACTTTCATAAATAAATATTAATTAATAAATAAATATATAGGGACATATCACTCAAATTGAGCCAGCCCCACAGTAAGTTCTGAACTTGTGTCGCAGGATACTAACTCAACGATACTATATTTTATAATATACACTTATATAGATAAACATCCAAAACCCAGCTCATACTGAAAAAGATTGTTTTCCATCATGACCTGACCGGGGATCGAACCCGGAACCCCCGTCTCGCAGGCTAGCGTGTTGACCGCTGCGCCACGGAACTCGACATACATATCATCATCATCATCAGGTCTTTTTTAGGGTTCCGTAGTAAACTAGGAACCCATATAGTTTCGCCATGTGTCTGTCTGTCTGTCTGTCCGTACGCGGTTTTACTCAGAGACTATAAGTACTAGAAAGCTGAAATTTGGTATGGGTATGTATATTAATTATTTTAAAAAAGTGGTAGAAGAAAATCTTGAAAAAATTTTTTTTTGGGGTAGCTCCCATACAAGTAAAGAGAGAGTAATATTTTTTTCTATACAAACCCTTCGTGTTGGGTATTGTTAGATAGGTCTTTAAAAAATATTGTGAGGTTGAGAAGACCATTTTTCGATTTAGGGATCCGTTTTCGAAATATTTGGTTTTAAAGTGCAAATTTTTGTTACAGGTACGTGTCCCCCCCTCTATCTGATAAACGGTGGTATATAGATACGTGAAAAAAATTACAGCAGTAGTATATATACTAAAGTTGAAAGGAAAACTATCAGAGCTGAATACTAAGTACAAACTAAATAGTTATAGGCAATCAACTTATAAAATGTACTCGAAAATGAAAAAATCACACATTTTCATTGTTACATGTTTTTGGTCGTTTAACTGTGATGTGCGAGTGTGAACAGTGTGAACTCAAGGTTGTCATTTGCAACTACGGAACCCTACACTGCGCGTGGCCCGACACGCACTTGGCCGGTTTTTACATATATAAACTCTAAAAACAATACACTTCTTTCTTTGAAGTCTTGCAAAAAGCAGTAAACTGAAAGGAAAAACAAAATTACTCTTTAAATTCCTTGAATCATGTTATGTTTTCGAGAACAAAATTTCAATATTTTACTGAATTTTATAAATTTAATTCGCAATATAGACTCACGAAATTCAGTAAAATAATTTAGGCACAGAAAAAGTTGAAGCTCAAAATATTTCCATAAAAAATGTGTTGATTGATTCAGACTACGAATAAGTAATAAGTTAGTTCAAAAATGTTAGTTTAATCATGTAAAAGCAAATTCCAAACGATCCTCATTTAAATATACAATGAACACGTAATAACCCTATTTTTGTGCAATTTACATATCTAAAATAAAAGTACATACATACTATCACGTCTTATTCCATTGCGGGATAGACAGAGTCCAGGTCTATAAAACCTAAAGGCCACGTGTAGCATATTGGTGGGCTTGTAGGTGGAGAACGCAATCAACATAGTGATGGGTTATGGCATCGCCTTCTGACATGATTCTTCACGCCCATTCCCTTGATCGGCTTCTACGATCTGCGCAGAGAGAGGCAATTGGTATTTTCTACGTTGTTTTCTTTCACCCAGATCAACGTGGAAGAAAATTTGCGAATAAAATTAAAACGTACTTAATTGAGTAAAATAATTTAGACACAGAAAAAGTTAAAACTCAAAATGTTTGTTTAATCATTTAAAAGCAAAGTCCAAACGATCTTCATTGAAATATAAAATGAACACATTTTAACCCTATTTCTGTGCCATTTACATATCTAAAATAAAAGTGTTTAACAAAAATACAAAGAGAATAAAAAATTCAATACCGAGTCGTATCTGGGCTGTAAAAATAGGTACAATTTCCCATTTCCCATTACCACCGAGTTTTTCCATTCGTAAAAGGTTACACAATTGTTTTTAAAGGACTAGTGTTATTGCCCGCTAATGACCTTTGTGATATCAGGAAAATAGGTCTGTTACGCGGCTAGGGTCTTACTATCTGTATCAAACGTCTTTCTTTGCGAAGTATCGTACGAAAGCTATGGTAAGACAATCATCATCATTATCATGTCTTTTTTTAGTCTCCACTACAGGAGCACGACGCTGTCTGTACTACCAGAACTATATATTAGCCAGAGCAGTCAGAGGATTTGGCCTACACTCTCCACACTGGCCAGATGGGTTGGAGAGGTCTCTTTGATGTTTATAAGCTTTGTTTAGCTAGTGTTTCCTATGTCGTCTTCTACGACATCCACCAGAAGACTTAAAGTGGTCCTATTCTTCTCGGAACCCATACGGTAAGCTAAGACAATAAGCATAAGCTAAACTAATTAAAATTCCACTTCGTGTTGATTCAAAACCATTAATGATGTAAGCAGCGAGGTGATGGTCAAGATGTTATATATACTTATAAATAAAATTTCCTACACATTCAGTCCTACATTTTTCATTTAACTTTTAAGTTGCTATAATTACGTGCGTTTCTATCAGTATAAAACGATAAGAGAAAAAAAAACCGGCCAAGTGCGTGTCGGGCCACGCGCAGTGTAGGGTTCCGTAGTTGCGAATGACAACTTTGAGTTCACACTATTCACACTCGCACCTTACAGTTTAGCGACCAAAAACATCTAACAATGAAAATACGAGTTATAAGTTGGTTGCCTATAACTTTTTAGTTTGTACTTAGTACTCAGCTCTGATAGTTTTCCTTTAAACTTCAGTATATATACTACTGCTGTGATTTTTTTCACGTATCTATATATAACCGTTTAGCAGATAGAGGGGGGGGACACTTACCTCTAACAAAAATTCGCACTTTAAAACAAAATATTTCGGAAACGGATCCCTAAATCGGAAAATGGTGTTCTCAACCTCATAATATTTTTGAAAGACCTATTTAACGATACCCCACACGATGGGTAAATAGAGAAAAAAAAATTACTCCCCCAATTTACTTGTATGGAAGCTACACTAAAAAAATTTTTTTTTCATGTTTTTATTCTACCACTTTTTTGCCATGATTAATATACATATCCATACCAAATTACAGCTTTCTAGTACTTATAGTCTCTGCGTAAAACCGCGGACGGACAGACAGACAGACAGACAGACAGACAGACAGACAGACAGACATGGCGAAATTATAAGGGTTCCTTGTTTACTACGGAACCCTAAAAATGGAGAAGACTAGGAGTTCTTTTTTACCATATTGTAAGGACTTCTAAGCAATTTAAATAGTCTGTTTTCTATATTCTAAGGCAGTCTAAGCGGGGGCAAAATCATGCTACGGAGGGCACGTTAAATGGCTTGTCCGGTTGTCATTATTTAATAAAAGTTATTAAGCTTATGTCAGATTTTTTATCTTAGATCAATGGTTTCAGTTTAAAACCCAAAAATAATATCTTAACAAAATAAAAACCCAGGCCCTTTTTTTGTATCGGAGGAAAATCAATGTTACTGCAATACGTACAAGCAGCGTAGATGTTCCGATATCGTTAAGTTTTCAAATAGTAGGGCCCCAGGCTCCGTGAAATGGTAATGACTTATTAATTACCTGTGAGTAGAGATTGCTGACATAATAATTAAATTAGGCTTTTAATCTCTACGTTAAGTAATCACAGTGAATTTTCAATTTCGGATCTCACGTTTCTAACAAAATACTTGAACATTTTGTTAAAGTATTACTATTCAGAAATTTTGTATGAGTATCACGGTAACAATTGTGATAAAAAATTTACTACATAAAGAGATTTAGAAATAGGTATTTGTGTGTGATGATGAATAGTCTAATATGTTTGTTATGTACAATATGTTAATAAAACGCTGTCTGATACTTAAAAGTGAACTTTACCTTATATTAATGGATTAATGCTGTAAATTTGAAAATAATTTAATATTTTCATACAAATTGCCAGCCGGCTGATCACTTTTGTATACAAAATTCGCACTCATTAGAACCATATCAAAAGTTGTTCATATTGACGAGTTGAGTCGCCTTTTGAGGATTGGACAGAGTTTGTTTGAACTCAAACACCACATGTAAAAATCATTATTATTCATTTATATTCATTGAGAAGAGGTGTAGACCTTTACTCACTGCGCTGATCCAGTGCGGGTTGGTGGTCGCTATTGCCTCGTTCGTTGTTCAGCAGGATATACCACGTGCAGGTGAGGTTGGCTTGGAATCATTTTACCTTATGGTAGATGTTATTTGGATCCCGTTACATACATCAAAATAATTTATTTATAATAATTTTCATACCTGGCTTATCCAAATCGCTGAGAAAGTCGTCGGTCTCGGTGTAGGCCGTGGTCCTGCCCAACGCAGCCAGCACGGACAACCAAACCCACGCCGCGCCGCGCCGCACCACTCGCCCCATGGTCACTTCACTTCATCACTTCACTCACTACACTACACTGACACTACACTATTGTTTGGTGCGGTTACCTGTGGACAAAGAAAAATGTTTTTATTAACAAGTCAAGATAAATTTACACACAAAATATTTATCACCCAGCCTATTGTGTTCTACTAGACTCAGCACATACTGAACACATAATTATAAGTTCATAAGTATTTAGACACAAATCACGCGGATTGAGCTGGTCCTACTTGAACTTGTGTAAATAAATAAATAAATACATAATATTTATATATATATGAACATCCAAGACCAAGGAAATAAGTATATACCACATGTGACTAGATAGTCACATGTGGTATATACTTTTCTTCTTACATCTAAAAATTACGACACTTGTAAAAAAACCTGTTCTCTTGATCAGGGATGTCATCCCTTACTGCCTGTGTGGTGGTTGCAGGTATGGCATAGAGTACGCGCGCCTGGCCTCCTGAGCTGTTACTTTCTGATCCCCAATTCATCCGAGAAAATAGTATCCCAAATACCCTTATCATTATTAAATATTCTCTAGTCCAAAAACGCCTACCCCTCGCCCTGCCCCTCGCTTAAAAAAAGGTTTCAATGGGTAGCGTTTGATTCTATATAAGCAAAACACACTGCGTTCACCAACCCTTTAGCCAAGCGTGGTGAGTATGGCTAAAACCAATGATTGAAATTCATATGGGAAGCTTACGTCCAGCTTTGAACTTCTCACGGCTGAGATGATGTTAACTTGTTCTTGTTTAAATTGTTCTAATTTCTGAAAATATTGGTTCTTATAAGAATAATAAAACGTGTAAGTGCGGGATTTTCGAAACATTATACATTTCATTACCAGCAGATACAACGGGCTCTAAAACTGTATGAAACCGTAAAGCAGAAACAGAATACATAATATTAGCTGACATTATGAATGCAGGTGCAAAAACTTCATTCTTATTCAAGGGCCAGCGCGAATTTTACGCCGTTGGTGTTAATAAAGCCGGGGTCAGAATTGAGGCTGTAATATAAAGTACTAGCTGTTACGCGCGGATCCGCCCGCGTGATATAGCCAATGTCTCAGTACCCTAACCTATGTTAATGCAAAATTTCATGAGGATCGGTTCTGTAGATTGGTCGTGAAAGCGTATCAAATAAACAAACAAACTCACTTTCACATTTATAATATTAATTATGATTAAGGAAATTAGTTAGAGTTAACAAGAGGTCTGTAGTATCTCGATTAAAGGCGGATTAACTTAACATCGTAAAAACGTTTCTACTGCCCACAGAGATAGGGCCAGAATATCTTAAGCAAATAATTTTACAACAAAACAAAAACTATCACTCGGACTCTGAAGTATCGGAAGATGCAACACAGCCCACTAGGTTTGAATAAAAATCTATAGTAATATTAAAAAGATAAAAGATTTAATTGTTTGTTTGAAAGAACAGAACCGATTTCCAAAATTCTTTACTTTATAAAGAGCTAATTTATCAGCATGTGGCTCAAGCCAAAATTTACATAGACGACGTTGTGGGATAACTGCTAGTAAGGTTATATAGAAACAGAAATTATAACACACAATTTTTTTTTTGTTTTTTTTTTTTATAATTCTTAAATGTTGTTTATTATTAAAATTTACTACATACGGTCATCCGCCACAAGCTTCGTCAAAAACCAATAAAGAATCATTAGCAACATACACAAAATCTTGTTCATGCAATATAAAAGTCATGGATATAGTCTAATAGACCTAAAAACAAAATACCAGATAAATCATGTCCCTTTCACGTAAACTATTACTTAGAACATCATAAAATACGTAGTCATTCATTCTTTTTTATGCTTCTTTAACGTTGCTCCTTAGGAACTTTTAGGCGAAAAATAAATCTTACTGGAGAAACACCCTTATGATGTATACCCTGTATCCATATTCATTGGCCGGCCATTTTAATGAGTTATTGCGATATTTTCAGCTACATTTTAAATTCAAACACTAAAACTATTTAGTATGTGCATTTTAATATGATGCGAAAAGTTTCGGTTAGATAATAAACCCCTGTTTTGTTTCGAGTCAGTTTACATACGTCGCTTGATTTATGTAAGGTCAGGAAAATTATGTTGAAAGAAGTTTTTAAATTCAGCGAGCATTAAAATATAGGGGAAAAGGTTTATTTTATGAACAGTTTTCAAATTTTGTGCAAAAAGTCAGTGTTCACAATTAAAAACCTATTCAAATGTGTGAATTGTGTCATTGAAAGTAAAAATCTAAAACTAAAATCATGAGTAACATGGGTAACTGGTAAATAAATGTTATTTGTTTAATTTGAAGTCGAAAATGCGATTTTTTTTATTTTGCTAGCTTTGATCTCTTAGCAAAAGTTGTTCATAACTTCAGGCTTAGTCACCCATTTAAGGGTATATCGTGGGTCAAGATATACGCTGTATATAATGAACTAGGGCAGTTCGCTCCGGTTTCGCCCGTGGTACATACCCAGCCTATGGCACTCAAGGATAACGTACCTACCAAACAGTGCCATAATTTTTGACATTGGTCTTGTAGTTTCTGAGATTAGCGCGTTCAACCAAACAAACAAACTCTTCATCATATTAGTATAGATTAGTTATAGATATGTAAACTGTCTTCACAAAGAGTTCAAAACGACTTATATTCAGCATTGTCCTGAAATTTCAGTAGGTAATCTGAATAAATAGTTGTTACAGCGGCCCCCGGGCTCCAAAGCACTTTAGCTGAGGATGCAACCGGAAAAACGTTTAGATGAGAAAGAGAACTTAAATTTAAATTGCTGTTGTGCATAAGCATAAGCGAGATACAGTGTAGTATAAAAAAAGAATAATAATAATTTTATAGTCGGTGAAAAGTATTTATTACTTGTTTACAATGTTTTAAAATATAAACCTCATTTCATTTCGAGCCATTGACTATCCCACGGCTGGACAAAGGCCTTCCTCCACCTTATGAAAGTGAAATACTGTATGCGTAAACAATATGCATCGGTAATGTATGACTCAATTTGATACTAGCTTAGATTTTATGATTTACAAATAGGCAAAAAGAAATAATATCTATAAATTGGTGATTTGAAGCGTAAAGAAAAATATATTTGTATCAATTTTATAAAAATACCTACCGCTTTACTGAACTACACGTCACAAAATCAAGCTAAGATCCACAAACCCGCGCGTCGTCTGTCACACCAAAAATAAACATTCAACCCGAAACTACACACCCAATTTCGCAAATCGTACCTCGAAAAGCCAGATGTCGGTCCTGAATAAAGTGGCCGTCGCCCAACTATTTGTATTCCACGCCGCAGCGTGATCCGGGTGCGCCTGTCACGCTGCGGTCATCCGGATAGGGTTACAACGTGTTACGTGTTACATCTTCATACTAGCTTTGTGAGTTTTGTATTAGAATTTGGGTGCTTATGTCATGGTATAGTTTCTAGACACAATGTAAAAATATATAATCCGGAACCTAAATCGTCAACTAAAAATCCTGATTTCATTTTCAAAAGAAATAACGTTAACTTAATCAATAATTATATAGGGACAAATCACACAAATTTGGCTAGTCTCACAGTAAGCTGTGAACTTGTGTCATAGAATACTCTACTGACTCAACGATACTACATGTTATTAAAAGAAACTTATTGTTACATAATACTAAAATCGTGTGTATATTTATAGATTAGGAAATAAAAGCCAAATGTCGGTCCCAAATAAAGTGGCCGTCGCCCAACTATTTGTATTCCACGCCGCAGCGTGATCCGGGTGCGCCTGTCACGCTGCGGTCATCCGGATAGGGTTACAACGTGTTACATCTTTATAACATACGCTGTCTATGCTTTTGAAATGGAATTAGGGTGCTTACATCAAGGTTACGCGTTATTATGCATACACAACTATACATAACTAAAACGTAGATATAGTTTCTAGACACAATGGAAAAAATATGTTAAAAGTCCGGGATTTCACGGCCGTCATAGTCTGAAATCACTCAGATATAAATTTACCCAAATCAATAATTATGTAGAAACAAATCACACAAATTTAGCACAGACAGGCAGACAGACAACAGACCAGAAAGCCAGATGTCGGTCCAAAATAAAGTGGCCGTCGCCCAACTATTTGTATTCCACGCCGCAACGTGATCCGGGTGCGGGATCACGTTGCGGGACAACGTGTTACATCTTCATACATTGAATTGGAATTTTGCCGTGTGGTTCCCGGCAGACTAGAATAGGACCACTCCAAGTCTTCCCGTGGTTGTCGTATAATGCGACTTAGGAAACACAAGCTTAACAAAGCTTATAAACATTAAAGAGACCTGTCTAACCCGTGTGGCCAGCGTGGAGAGTGTAGGCTAAATCCCCTGACTGCTCTGGCTAATATATGGCTCAGGTAGTACAGAGAGGGTCGTGCTCCTATAGTGGAGATTAAAATGACCTAATAAAGAAAAAGAAGAAGAATTGGAATTTGGGTATTATGTTCATTGTAACAAAATATTCAAAACGTATGTATAGTTCCTAGATTACGGACGAAAAGCCAAATGTCAGTCCCGAATAAAGTGGCCGTCACCCAACTATTTGTAATCCATGCAAACATAAAATGACGAGCTCCATGGCGCAGCGGTCAGCACGCCTGCCTGCGACAAGGATGTTCCCGGGTTCGATCCCCGGTCAGGTCAAGATGGAAAATGATCTTTTTCAGATTGACCTGGGTCTTGGATGTTTATCTATTTAAGTATCTATTATAAAATAAAGTTTCGTTGAGTTAGTATCCCATAACACAAGTCTTGAACTTACTTTGGGGCTAGCTCAATCTGTGTGATTTGTCCGTATATATTTATTTATTATTTATCCACGCCGCAGTGTGATCCGGGTGCGTCTGTCACGCTGCGGTCATCCGGATAGGGTTACAACGTGTTACATCTTCATACTAGCTTTGTGAGTTAGGAATTGGAATTTGGATACTATCGTCATGGTAGCGTAATTTTTATGCACAATTATCCATAACCTAAGTATAGTTTTTGAGACACAATGAAAAAAAGATGATAATCCAGAACCTAAATGACCGCCCCACTAAAAATCCTGGTTTCATTTTCAAAGGAAGTAACTTATAAATAATACAGTTTGAGACAGCTCCACACTAAGTTGTGTACTTGTGTCGGAGGATTCTAACTCAATGATGCTATATTTTATATTGTATACTTGTAAAGATATAAAAATCCAAAACCCAGATCAAACTGTAAAATACATTCGATCTACACGCAGTTTTTTTTTTAAAGATAGGTATAGCTATCCAAGCTCTTGCAAAGTCTATGCTAGTTTTTAATATAAAAGAAAAAGCTAATAAAAAGTTTTCAAATGAAACAAGATTGGAAGAGAAGTCCAGCGTAGTCTTGTTAACAAACTTTTATATATTTAACCGGCGTCCAGGACTAGTTTATGTAGGTAGCTAAGTAGACTACTTTTATGCTATTTAGGTAGGAAATCCAATACTTTTTGTTTGTAGTTTAATTTTCATTGTAATCACCATTTTAGTAGTGCCATTTTGGTTCATATATCATATACCTATTAAAAATCTTACAAAATCAACATCCTCAGCGCTTTATCATAAATGAATAGCTAGATCTTTGTTACAACCTCTGAAGCGCAGTGTATAACACGGCAGCTTGGGCCATGTATATGGTCCCAGATTCCATTCCCGGTCAGGCCATAATGTAAAATGACCTATTTCAAATTGGCCAGGATTCTTTTTGTGAATCTGGTAACTTATCTATTATAAAACAAATTATCGTAGAAATTGGTATTCTACAACACATGCCCACAATTACTGTGGGGCTAGTATAATTTGTCCCTATATACATGGTCAAATTTTTATTATATTAGGACCCTTAAAAGGTTTATTCAGCCTGCCAATATGAACAATTTTTTTTATGTAACCAATGCGGAAAACTCAAAATATTACATTCCCATACAAATTGACAGAGCGGCTGAATATTTTTTCTATAGATATGTATTTTTATGTCACGACCCGGGGATCTAACTTTAAACTTTACGATTCAAAGTCATTTTGGTACAGCCATCCCACAGAGGTCATCATTACCTCTAGTGTAAATTTATATCTTTCATTAAATAGGTATATGAATAATAAAAAATAGTTTTCTGTATGAAACAATGAAAGATTCATAATTTCTAAGAAAAAAATGGCAAATAATACATTGAATATGCATCTTTTTCTAAGTTGGTTAGAAACTGAAGTGCTTTAATTAGCTTAAAACCTCAGAACAATCCTCACCTCCCAATTTCTTAACATAACGACCAGCCTCGCACGGTAACGTCAACATTACTCACAACTAGGGTGACTATGCTGTGGGCGTAACCGGGATACGTCCGGAAAATTAATATTTTATCCAGTATGCAGACGTGGAGAGATGTTTATTTGTATGAGACATTCCCAAACAAAAGTGTTAAGCTAACTGGGCAAATTGTATGAAAGAGTTGAAAGGTTTTTCGAATTTTCATTTCAGCAGTAGTCCTATAGAAATAGGTGTTCATATTGACGGGTTGAGTTGCTACTTTAAGGATTGGACAGGATTTTATTAACATATTGAACAATGCATTTCATCAAATGATAAAAATATAACATAATAAATAAACTGAATATCTAATAAAAATAGCAATTAAGGCCTTCTGCGCTTATTTTTAACGCAGCTCTTATTTGTATGAAACTTTGTGGAAACTTCAAAGATGATACCTGATTAATACTGAAACGAAATTAAACATTCATTAAAATATTTCTTTCAACCACTCACCAAATGTAGTATCTTTCTATCTGAGTTTCCGCAAATATCTGGAATTTCCCTCAAATTGTGTCATTCCCGTCTGGCTACCCTACTGCACCGAAACAGGGCTCCTATGTTATGGTAATTAGTTTAACAAAACACAGCTGTCTTGAACGTAGACATGTGTTCCTCTGCTCGTTTATTTAGCAGAAGTACATTGTGGCTATATGAACGAAGTTAGGTCAGACATTGGATCGAACATATGACCTATATGTTCGATCCATCACTTACCTAACAAAGTAGATGATAAAGATTCGTTTACCAAAAAAGTAGGTTTTGCAACCACAAAACTCGCATTCACAAGTATTCACACCAATGAGGCAGTGGTGAAAAAATTTATTTTCAATAATATTTTTCACCACTGCCTTCTTTTCAAAAACTTCGCAATCATGGCGTTCGCACCCACATAGAACTTATTCCTTTCCCCCCGAACCAGCATGGAAGAGAAATAAATATGCCTTACATTTGATTAAATAATTGCATGGTGTTATTTAATTTCGTGTGTGCCATAGTCAAACCTTTTTCGTGTTTACGTCAGTTTTTTTTTGTAACTTTTGTTTTTCATTTGACACTCAAGCATTTAATAGTACATTACTGCAGAGGCCGGGAAGTAAGGGATTGCCGGACGAGTATAGTTTTCAAGGCCGAGCGTCAGCGAGGCCTTGACAATAGTTACGAGTCCGGCAATCCCTTTCCCGCCGAGGAAAGTATAGAGATTTTCTCAATAAATGTGAGGAGATTTAACTTAAAGTTACACATAAACTTACATGCCTTAAATATTTCCCCTTACTAGGTATTTGCCGGTAGTAATTTTTCCACTTTCAAGTTTCAAATTAGGCGAAGTAGGTACTTAAAATCCATTGCAGTGTTGCTTTCATCACTAAAACTCATTTTGAACCGTTTCATTTCGAATAAATAACCAACTTTGCACATATTTACCGAAAACAATCAATGTCAATCAATTACTGCAAAGCGTTAATCACAAACTACGAAGAAGATACTATTACTAGTATCAGACGACCGACTGCCATATGTTTTCTCTAGTCTCTAGGCAATAAGGATCATAGACAAATAATGGAGTGAGGGTGAAAATGAAAAAAATGCCATACAATTCCTTTTGAGTTTCTATGGGGGGCCATAAATTCAAAGTCAATTGACGTGTGTTCTATGCCCTAAAATCCGTAAAGGCAGTTTTTCGGCAGTGGCGTTAATCACTACGGGTATAGTGAAAATAACAGATCTCCCGAGTTTTTAATTTTTTTATTTTCAGTTGTCAATTCCAGCAAAGGAAACAATGCCCATAGAGCCCAGTCATATTTTTCACAAAAAAATTAATAGATCATAGATTATTGTTTTCTTCTCTTGCAACGAAAATTAAGCATATTTTCGTATGATCACATATCGATATTTTAATGAAATTGTAGTTATATTCACGTATTATATGCATTTTTTAAAAATGCAGTGGTAGTAAACTGGCTGTATGACAAGTGACATAATTTACGTTACATAGATTAATTAAAAAGTTTTGAGCAGCGGCCGGGAAGTAATTTTCATACTTATTTCCTGGCCTAGGCCGGCAATGCGATGAATAAGCCAAGAATTACAAACTTCCGGTCTTCTTTTTACTACAGTAATGCCTACATTTCCGAGCATGTTTGAGAAAATTAATTTTTACTTATTACCATCTGTTTCCTGTCGATAGAAAATCGACCTATCATAACTATTGTTAATTGCTAATGGATATTATTATATAATAAAACGTGAAAAGTTTGTGCTTACATGAGGAAAACTACTAGTTCTCTGCTAAATGAGATCAAATTGAAAAAAAAAATGTCTATCTAGTATTTATGGTATTATTTATTTGGTATTACTGTATCATAAATTAACGAGCAATTTTCTTAATTTATCAAATGTCATCATCATCATCATCTCAGTCACAGGAAGTCCACTGCTGGACATAGGTGTCCCCCAAGGACTTCTAATACGACCGGTTGGAAGCGGCCTGCATCCAGCGCCTTCCTGGGACCCTTATCAGGTCGTCCGACCACCTGGTCGGTGGGTGTCCAACGCTGCGCTTGCCGGTACGTGATCGCCATTCGAGAACCTTTCTGTCCCATCGGCCATCGGTTCGTCGCGCTATGTGCCCCGCCCACTGCCACTTCAAAGAGCTAATCCGCTGGGCTATGTCGGTGACCTTCGTTCTCTTACGAATCTCCTCGTTTCTGATACAATCTCGTAGAGAAATACCGAGCCTAGCCCTCTACATAGCTCTTTGAGCGACCTAGAGCTTTCTTATGAGGCCCATATTAATGGACCACATTTCGGACCCGTAAGTAATCACTGGTAACACACTGTAACACCTAATTTTATGCAAGTGTTGCTTACCATGAGATAGCCTATAAAATACATTATTTCAAGCTGCCTTGACCGTATACGTTCACTGAACTATATCTCATTCCACTTTTCGTATTTTCACGAATCCTTCTATTCCCGGTTTTCTAATAGTTTCACTTTGAATCTAGAAATATTGAATGTTTTGGTCTGTAAGGAAAAGGTAAACATAGTCTTGTTTTGCTGTGTTTGACATCTGACAGAAGTGACAGGTTGACGTTTAGTTTCTGGTAGGTTTGTTGTCTGTGGCGATATTTCTTTGTAATTATTTGGGATTTTAGCTGTTTTATGTTTTGAATTCTAAAATCATTATAGAAGATATTAAATGGACTTTCTTTTATTCTACGACTATACGTTCTAGATATTAGTAAAAATGATACGTCGGATTTGTCGTGAACGGTTTGCTGCTGTGTGTATAACGAAACGCAGAAATGGTGCGTTCGGAAGTGTTGCGTTACATTGTTTTGACGTATTGAATTTTTACTTATAATTAAGTAATTGTTTTATATTTAGCCTTTCTTTCTATAAAATAGCAATTAATAGGCTACCCATTAATTGTTTAAGTCAAGTTCGCTAACTTACTTAATTTATTTAAAATGTGTTAAGTGGTTGTGTTGTGGTTCATAGTTTTGAGCATATGATTCGAACGTGCTTCGCGTCGTCGGAAGTCAGTGGTAGGAGGAAGTGTCTTTTTCGGGCTGCGCGTGCTGGCGTGCAGGTCCCTGAGAAGTTCTGTGCTGTGGGCTGTCTGTTGTTCTGTTCTGTAAGCTGCTGATTCTGGGATTTGAGGAAGAATCCTAAGGCGGCGTTGCTGCGAGCGTTATTCGTGGTTCCTGTTGTTCTGAGATAAAACCGGTGAGTTGAACACGTGTGAGAGCACACCCATGCGTGCGTTTTGGTAGTGATTCGTGTATAATCGTTTTCATTCTCTTACAGCTTCTGGTACTCTTCGGTGTCGGCGTGATCGCCTTGCTGTTGTTGGTTTCAACGGTTGCCGTAGTCCAGAAGCGTTTTTCTGCCTCCGTTACAGGTATGCGATAACCTCTTCTACATTTCTATCTTCAGAAACACTCTCCCCCACGCTTTTAAATAAGTAGGAATTATGAAATCTTTCTATTAGAACTAAAGTTTGTGTAAAAGCTATCCTAAATATAGTTTTATTGTTTGTTACTCACTAATATCTTGTGCTACTAGAGCGATCTCTTTTAGTCACTGTTTACAATATTAGTTTTGTCAAATAGGGACCATGATGCATGGCCTGAGATTGTTTTACGATGAAGACGCTCGGTGCATCCAGCGCCACAAGCGTCCACCATCAATGGTATCATGCCTCTGGTGCGTTGTATTTCTTATTATGATAATCTGAAACTATCTTTTCATTGTAATAGCTAGATCTATTAATTATTCATAAAATAAGTTTAGTTATTCTGTTAAATGCTGTTCTGGGTGCGACGTCACCGTTTATGTAAAAGTCTAACTTCCCCTTATCTTCTGTCTGTAATTAGCTGTACCTAGTTGTAATGCATTATTGTGTACTACTACAGGAGGTGTTTGGCTGAGGTGTCAGTCTGGAGTGTCTGTCCGGAGTACCTGACTAAAGTGCTGTTTGGCTGAGGTGTTCGTCTGGAGTGTTTGGCCGAGGTGTCTGGCTGGTGTCGGTCCGAGGAGTGGGTTCATCGGCTGGCAAGAAGAATCCTTCGTCGGTTGACTTGAGGATTCTTTTTCTTTAATTACGGGGATAAATTTCTTGGTTGAAAGTTTTACCTTTACATAAATACTACTTTCAATACTACTATTCTACTTATCTTTAAGTATTACATAAATTAGTATACTACTTATAACTTCTACTTTAAATAGTATGCTACTTTACCTTAATATAAACGCGTTCACAAGGGACCAGCCAAACTAGCCAACAACCCTCCCCTTTATTTCTTTATTTTCTCATTGTTGTTATCTTAACTTTAAGATTACGGTTATATCTCTTCACTAAGAGTACCTAAGATGTTATTGTACGACAATAAATAAAACCTCTTGTCATTTTAACCTATTTTTCTTGACTTTTCCCTACTTAGGAGTTTACCCCTCCACCACTTTAAAACTTAAATTAAACTTAAAACATAAACTCTTTTTTTCATAAGTTACATGGCGCCCGAACAGGGACCTTGTTGGTCTAGTGTGCTTTCTCTCTGTCACTGGTCTTTCGCTCAATGACGGATTGGCTGGTCCTTTATACTTATTTTGCTGATAAGTCTGAATAATTGAATTGTACTTCTGTTGCGGTTTAGTAATATTGTGTGAGGTTACTGTGTACACTGTTTCTATACGAATATTGTAATTTATTTTACAATTGTAAATTAATTGCGGTAACTTATCTGTTATAATTTAAGTTTGTATCTCAACATGACGGAAGAACGCCCTATTCGTTTTAACGTTTTGAATAAAGATGAGCTCCTTTACGAAGTGGCTATACGTGATGCTGTACCAGAGAAATCTGTTGATTTATTACGTATTCAAATTAGACGCTTGGCTAAAGAGATACATAGCGATGAGGTGAGTGTGTTTGAAGGTGATGTAGAAGCGGAATTAAAAACTATTACTTCTAAAATTTCTGAATTAGAGGCGATCCTTAATCAGAAAACTCTTTTATTAAAAAGGTTATATCGCATCCAGGCTTTGGGTAACCATATCTTTCATAGGTTGAGTCGTGTAGAGCCTGTTGAGGAAGTGCATGTAACGTTGAAGGAGCAATTAGATGATCGTCTCGTCCTGTTGTTGAAACGAATTGATCAGCTGTATCATTCTTTTAGTAGTAGTTTTGATTTTAAGCCGGCTGTAGATGTAGTTTCTGGGGAGTCTGGTGTGGCTGAAGCTGAGTCTGTTGTTGTGAAGCCTGTGGTAACTTGTGATCGTTACTCTTTCGTTCACTCTCTTAATCTTAAATTTAATGGGAAGGACAGTGTACAAGCTTTTCTTCAAAGAATAGAAGAGTTGTGTTTATCTAGGAATATTTCTAAAGAGAAGTTGTTTAATTCTGCAGCTGAATTGTTTTCTGATGAGGCTCTTTCGTGGTATCGTAGTGTAAGCAGTGATGTGAGGGACTGGGAGTCTTTAAAAAACTTATTATTGGAAGAATTTCTGCCTTATGATTACGATCAGCGCCTGCTGCAAGAAATTAGATCTAGGAGTCAGGGTCCTGATGAGTCTATTTCGTGTTATATCAATATTATGTTTAATTATTTCTCTCGTTTGCGGATGCCTATTGGAGATGAAGAGAAGTTGAGTATAGTGAAGTTTAATATAAGACCTTCATATTCCATCCCGTTAGCGAACGTTAATATTCAGTCGTGGGCTGAACTTAAAAAATATTGTAGGCAGCTGGAAGCAGCTAAACAGAGGGCTGAATTGTTCACTGAGCCTCCAAAAAATATTCAGAATGCTGTTGCTCCTGACCTTGCGTATAAGTGGAAGTCGAATCGTTCCAGATGTGATGTTGTTTCTAAACCTAGTGATAAGTTTTGCGTACGCTGTCGTGTTCGTGATCATACGTTGCTCGAATGTACGGAGCCTCGTACTATTATTTGTTTCCGTTGTGGTGAGAAAGGTGTAACTGCTGCTAACTGTCTGAAGTGTGCGCCTAAAAGTAAATCTGCGCCGGATACAAAAAACGCGTAAAGAAGGGCCGTCGTTTAACTACGCCTGCGGAGTGGCGTGAATGGTGTGATTATGTGCGTGTGTTTTTTCAAAATAATAAACGTAACGTAGCGACGGTCCGCTCAAATGATTGTCGGGACGCTCGTCCTTATTTAAATGTAGAAATTGGTGGTGTTCCTTTTTCCGGGTTGTTAGATTCCGGATCTGAGATTTCTATTGTTGGTGGTTCTGCTGTGGAGTATTTTACTAACCTGGCTGACTTACATCAGCATGATTCTATAGATTCTGTTGTGACTGCGAATGGATCTACCTCTCCAGTCGCTGGATATATGTTTTTGCCTGTTGTGGTAAATGATGTGTTGCGTGTGATTAAGTTTTTTGTGATACCAGGCGTATCCTCGTCTTTATTATTTGGTATCAACTTTTGGAAGGCTTTTCAGGTTGCGCCTGATGTCTTGAGTCTGATGGATCGGAAAGATCTAATAGTTTTTCAAGAACCTGCTGAAGCGGCTGTGTCGCAAATTAATCGTATACACCCTTTCGATGCTTTAACGGAAGAGCAGAAGAAATTGGCGGGTGATGTTTGTAAAATGTTTGAAGATATCTCAGCTGAAAAGAAGGGTTTAGGTAGAACTCATCTGATATCTCATCACATTGATACGGGAGACGCGACTCCTATCAAACAGCGTTATTATGTGATGTCCCCTGATAAACTTCGTGAGTTAAATCGTCAACTAGACGAAATGATTGAACAGGATGTAGTTGAGCCGAGCTGTAGTCCTTGGAACAACCCTATTACCATGGTTCCTAAAGCTAATGGTGAGATGCGTTTTTGCTTAGATAGCAGGAAACTTAATGAGGTTTCGAAACACGATGCCTATCCTCTTCCCTATATCTCTAACATCTTAGATCAACTTCGAGACTCATGTTTCCTTTCTTCTATTGATTTAAAATCTGCGTTTTGGCAGATCCCTCTTACTCCTTTTTCTAAAGAGAAGACCTCGTTTACTATTCCGTCGCGGGGACTTTTCCAATTTAAAGTTATGTGTTATGGTCTGACCTCTGCGCCAGCTACGCAGCAACGACTGATGGATAAACTGTTTGGACCTGAATTTGGAGGGCGTGTATTTATTTATTTGGATGACATTGTCGTGGCTACTAAAACTTTCGAGGAGCATATTGATCTCCTAAAGAGGGTGCTGGAGCGTTTGCGTTCTGCTAATCTGACTGTTAGTTTGTCGAAGTGTTGTCTGTTTCGGAAGCAGTTGAAATACCTTGGGTATGTTGTGGATGATTTAGGATTGAGAACTGACCCGGAGAAGGTGAAAGCCATTACGGATTTTCCCATACCTACTTGCCCCAAAGATGTTAAACGATTTTTAGGGACAGCTTCATACTATAGAAGATTTATTAGAGGGTTTAGTACCATTGCTGCACCTTTAAATGCTCTAACTTCTACTCGGAAAAACCGGCCACCTTTTGTTTGGTCTCCTGAAGCTGAACACGCGTTTCTGCAGCTGAAAAGTGCTTTGACGTCTGCTCCTGTCTTGGCATGTCCTGATTTTTCTCTTCCTTTTATTGTGCACGCTGATGCATCCGATGTTGGTATTGGAGGCATGCTGACTCAGTCTTTTGACGGTGAAGAACATCCAATTGCTTATTATAGTCGTTCGTTGAATCATGCAGAGCGTAACTATTCTGCTACTGAAAGAGAGGCGTTGGCTGTGGTACAAGTAGTAGAACATTTTAGGCCCTACCTTGAAGGTCCTAAAGCTTTCAAGATTATTACGGATCACGCTAGTTTAAAGTGGTTCCTTAACCTTCGTAATCCTACCGGGCGTTTGGAACGCTGGGGTTGCAGACTTTCTCCCTACAATTTTATTATTGAGCATCGGCGCGGTAAAGATCACCTTGTTCCTGATTCTTTATCCCGTTCTGTACCGGTTTCTGTTATAAATGCTGCTGGAACCGATCCTTGGTTTCATAATCTGTATTCTCGTTGTCAGAACAGGCCCCAAACCTGTCCTAACTACCAAATAATCGATGGTATACTTTATCGTTATACTAAGAGTAAGTCTTCGCTAACTGGAGATTTTGATTGGAAGGAAGTCGTACCTTCGAATGAAAGACTACGTCTTATTACTGAGAATCACGATTCTCCTTTAGGTGCTCATTTAGGGACTGAAAAGACGTATAAACGTTTGCGTCTTCGCTTTTATTGGCCTGATATGTATAAGGATGTTGAAGAGTACGTGTCGAAATGTCAGACATGTAAAGCATATAAACATCCTAATCAAACTACTCCTGGTTTGTTTGGAAATCCTAAGGTGTGTCGTAGACCATTCCAGTGTATCAGCGTTGATTTAGTTGGCCCACTGCCCAGGTCTCGGCAACAGAATGAATATCTGCTTGTAGTGGTTTGTTGTTTTTCAAAATATGTGTTAATGTTTCCTCTTAGACGTGCGACTGGTAAAGTAGTGGCTCAACGCTTGGAAGACCATGTTTTCTTAGTTCATGGGGTTCCACAAACCGTTATCGTCGATAATGGACCGCAATTTATAGGACGCGATGTGAGAGCGTTGTTTGAAAAGTATAGAATACCACAAATTCATTTCACTCCTACTTATTGTCCTCAAGTAAATACTGTAGAACGGTATAATCGTACTATTGTCACGGCAATAGCTGCACTTGTTGGTACTGATCAACGAAGTTGGGATTCACATCTTTGTGAAATTCAATTTGCTATTAACACTGCTGTGAATGACACTACTACTTTTACCCCTTTTCTGCTTGTTCATGGACGTGAAGCTGTTGTTGATGGTTCTATCTACGGAGATAGTGAGGATATAGATGATATTCTTGTTAGTTGTCGTGCTGACTACCTCGATAAGATAGGCGTGTTGAAGGAAATATTTCTGAAAGTGGATAAAGAACTGAAAAAATCGCACTGGAGGAACGCTAAGTATTACAATAGGCGTAGAAGGGATGTTGAGTTTGTAGAGGATGATATCATTTGGCGCCGGACGCATGTGCGTAGTGATGCTGCGAAACATTTTTCTTATAAATTAGCTCCACGTTTTGAAAAGTGTCGTGTAGTGAAGAAGCTATCTAAATTAGTGTATTTGGTGGAAGACGAGAATGGCAGGAGGAGTGAGTGTCATGTGAAAGACATTAAAGGTTTAGGTTGAATTTTAGTTGGATCGTGATGCTGGGGGCCAGCGTGAATTTTTCTCGTTACCTCGCAAAATTCTGGCGGGTGAGGGGGTACTGTAACACCTAATTTTATGCAAGTGTTGCTTACCATGAGATAGCCTATAAAATACATTATTTCAAGCTGCCTTGACCGTATACGTTCACTGAACTATATCTCATTCCACTTTTCGTATTTTCACGAATCCTTCTATTCCCGGTTTTCTAATAGTTTCACTTTGAATCTAGAAATATTGAATGTTTTGGTCTGTAAGGAAAAGGTAAACATAGTCTTGTTTTGCTGTGTTTGACATCTGACAGAAGTGACAGGTTGACGTTTAGTTTCTGGTAGGTTTGTTGTCTGTGGCGATATTTCTTTGTAATTATTTGGGATTTTAGCTGTTTTATGTTTTGAGTTCTAAAATCATTATAGAAGATATTAAATGGACTTTCTTTTATTCTACGACTATACGTTCTAGATATTAGTAAAAATGTTACGTCGGATTTGTCGTGAACGGTTTGCTGCTGTGTGTATAACGAAACGCAGAAATGGTGCGTTCGGAAGTGTTGCGTTACATTGTTTTGACGTATTGAATTTTTACTTATAATTAAGTAATTGTTTTATATTTAGCCTTTCTTTCTATAAAATAGCAATTAATAGGCTACCCATTAATTGTTTAAGTCAAGTTCGCTAACTTACTTAATTTATTTAAAATGTGTTAAGTGGTTGTGTTGTGGTTCATAGTTTTGAGCATATGATTCGAACGTGCTTCGCGTCGTCGGAAGTCAGTGGTAGGAGGAAGTGTCTTTTTCGGGCTGCGCGTGCTGGCGTGCAGGTCCCTGAGAAGTTCTGTGCTGTGGGCTGTCTGTTGTTCTGTTCTGTAAGCTGCTGATTCTGGGATTTGAGGAAGAATCCTAAGGCGGCGTTGCTGCGAGCGTTATTCGTGGTTCCTGTTGTTCTGAGATAAAACCGGTGAGTTGAACACGTGTGAGAGCACACCCATGCGTGCGTTTTGGTAGTGATTCGTGTATAATCGTTTTCATTCTCTTACAGCTTCTGGTACTCTTCGGTGTCGGCGTGATCGCCTTGCTGTTGTTGGTTTCAACGGTTGCCGTAGTCCAGAAGCGTTTTTCTGCCTCCGTTACAGGTATGCGATAACCTCTTCTACATTTCTATCTTCAGAAACACTCTCCCCCACGCTTTTAAATAAGTAGGAATTATGAAATCTTTCTATTAGAACTAAAGTTTGTGTAAAAGCTATCCTAAATATAGTTTTATTGTTTGTTACTCACTAATATCTTGTGCTACTAGAGCGATCTCTTTTAGTCACTGTTTACAATATTAGTTTTGTCAAATAGGGACCATGATGCATGGCCTGAGATTGTTTTACGATGAAGACGCTCGGTGCATCCAGCGCCACAAGCGTCCACCATCAATGGTATCATGCCTCTGGTGCGTTGTATTTCTTATTATGATAATCTGAAACTATCTTTTCATTGTAATAGCTAGATCTATTAATTATTCATAAAATAAGTTTAGTTATTCTGTTAAATGCTGTTCTGGGTGCGACGTCACCGTTTATGTAAAAGTCTAACTTCCCCTTATCTTCTGTCTGTAATTAGCTGTACCTAGTTGTAATGCATTATTGTGTACTACTACAGGAGGTGTTTGGCTGAGGTGTCAGTCTGGAGTGTCTGTCCGGAGTACCTGACTAAAGTGCTGTTTGGCTGAGGTGTTCGTCTGGAGTGTTTGGCCGAGGTGTCTGGCTGGTGTCGGTCCGAGGAGTGGGTTCATCGGCTGGCAAGAAGAATCCTTCGTCGGTTGACTTGAGGATTCTTTTTCTTTAATTACGGGGATAAATTTCTTGGTTGAAAGTTTTACCTTTACATAAATACTACTTTCAATACTACTATTCTACTTATCTTTAAGTATTACATAAATTAGTATACTACTTATAACTTCTACTTTAAATAGTATGCTACTTTACCTTAATATAAACGCGTTCACAAGGGACCAGCCAAACTAGCCAACAACCCTCCCCTTTATTTCTTTATTTTCTCATTGTTGTTATCTTAACTTTAAGATTACGGTTATATCTCTTCACTAAGAGTACCTAAGATGTTATTGTACGACAATAAATAAAACCTCTTGTCATTTAAACCTATTTTTCTTGACTTTTCCCTACTTAGGAGTTTACCCCTCCACCACTTTAAAACTTAAATTAAACTTAAAACATAAACTCTTTTTTTCATAAGTTACAACACATTGGTCAAAGACTTTTGACTTTAGGCACTGAGGTATTTAGGACGAAAAAATATCAAATGTAAAGTATTGGAAAAGAAAAGTACTACAAGTAATATGTATATTGGCGAAGTTTAAGTGTGTTCAAAGGCATAAAAGTTAAAATCAGAACCTTAAGATAATATTTCTTAGTTTCCGCCCATTCTTTAACCTATTTCTACTTTCTAGGAAGAGAAACAACTGGTATATTCTACGGTTTTTCTTTTCTTCAAGACCAGGATGGAAGATTTTCGACACAATTAGGCATATTTAAATTACTACCACTTGCTTCCGGCTTAGCAAAACATCTTTGAAAAACATGGCTTTTATTTCATTTTGGTCGTTACCAAAGAATTTCAATACCATAAAGTAGTAGGAAAGACAGCTAATAAACAATAAAACCCATTCAATTAACAAACTTTGTTCCACTTCGGAAACAGGAATGGAAATGCACAATCAATGTAAAGAGGTTCATTAGGTACTGTAAAATACGGTGACCAAATTACATGCAAACACATGTAAACATACATATGCATCCGGTGCAAATTGTCGAGAGTATAGAAAAACTCATGGGTTTGGCAACATACTTGGACGGCTTCACTCAGATAGAATTAAATCAGTGACGAAAGGGACGCCGAGTAACGTCCGACACAAATGGAGATATTGTCATCCATGTCTTACGTACTGCGGCCTGTGAAGTCACTAAACCACTAGTAAAGATCTTAGTAATATAAAATATTTTATGCTATAAAACATCGCTTATTCTAAAATTTAAGTGCTAGTTTCCTGTGTCATTATATGAAAAACAATAGACAAAATGGCTTATTTGGATTAATGATATCATAAACGATTTCAACCTTTTGTTCACCGTAGTGCGTGTCTTTACAAAAAATAATAGTTGCTAAAACCTAACTCGTAAGTATCAAGAAAAATATACTGGACACCAAAAGATGTTAACATATTATCCAAGATCTA
This sequence comes from Rhodophaea formosa, assembly GCA_963082605.1. Lineage (NCBI taxonomy): Eukaryota > Metazoa > Arthropoda > Insecta > Lepidoptera > Pyralidae > Rhodophaea > Rhodophaea formosa. The sequence goes on from OY720221.1 coordinate 1,579,227, forward strand.
TTTGAATTGATGTGATTTTGCAAATTATCATTGATGCAATCCTAAGTTAAATATGATTATAATCAAATTGTATCAATTTGTATCTTTAAATAATATAGGATTCGTAAAAAGGAAAGTGCGTATGAACATATGACTTTTCTATACTATTTTTATTTTGTATCCAATGTGAACCGATGCAAACTAGCCCTAAACCGGTCCAAACAGGTTTAAACTATGTCGACGTAAAAATGGGAGAAATTAAAAAATGCGGTGGCATCTTTGCAATCGACATAGACAAATATTAATAGTTTGTTTATTCTTCTACTGATAGGTGACAAATTTATGCGCATTGTGATGTGAGAACTGTGCCATATGTGTATAAAGGTGTAAGATATAGCTTTTTGTTTTTAATGTTAAGTTTATATTTTGGTATCATGTACCGTTTGCTTCTCCAACCCGTCTGGCCAGCGTGGAGAATGTAGGCCAAATCCTCTGGCTACTCTGGCTAATATATTGCTGTGGTAGTACAGAGAGGGTCGTGCTCCTGCAGTGGAGACTAAAAAAGACCTGATGGATGGATGGATGTACCGTTTGCTTAATCTATGTCATAATCTGGCTATTTCTCCGGCATTTCTGGGAGCCCTTCATTGTTCTTTAGTTGAGCTAGGGTTTTTAAGATGTAAGTTTCTGCTTGAAATGCTTGTGAGATTATGCTGTCAGCTGATTGGGAAAAGTTTTTACGGCTAGCCGCCTGTTTGGTAGCCATAAACCTTCTATTGAATTGTGTGTATAAAGCCTTATAGTATCTTTTTCCTCTATTTAGTGCTAAGTTACTGTGAATAAGTCTATAGAAGGGCTGATTGGCTTTATTCTAGACCAGAGACATACTGACAGGGATTTGAGTTATTTGAAATAAAAATTCTTCCACGCTGGTCTTAAGAGGGTATACTAGCAGTGCGTTTTCCATACAAATGTATTTCTCTATTTTCTCGCTGAAAACTGCTTCTAGAGGCACAATTCTTTTTACATACAATCTATTACTAAAATAGGTATGTCCCTATGTTTTATTTTTTTCTAAAACCCTCTTTAAAGGAAGAAAAATTGTACAGAAACAGTTTTTTTGGAAAAAATAAAAAAATAGGGGCATTCCTAGTGTAATACTAGATTATATGAAAATAATAAAAAGAATTGTGGCTCTATAATCAGTTTTCAGCTAGAAAATAGAGAAATACATTTGTATGGAAACCATATTGAAAAAATACTGCTAGTATGCGCTCTTAAGGAAAAGAAAAAACGTAGAATGTACCAGTTGCATTTTTCCCCGCGCAGATCGTAAAAGCCGATTGAGGGTTACTGGCTCGAGGAATTATTTTAACAGGCGATGCGGCTAGCAACCCGTCACTATTTTAATTCCGATCTCTACCTACAAGCCCAACAAAATGTTAAACCTTGGCCATGGCTTTTATAGACCTTGGCTCTGTCTACCACGCAAGGGAATAAGACGTGATAGTATGTATGTATGTAAAGGTCTACAAATAAAAATCTTTGAATGAGCATGTTTCGTGACTTTAATTAATAAATATATTTTTGTAATAGTTATTAAGATAGGTTTTGAAAACATGATAGTTTCAATTACTGAACTTTAAACCAGGAAGTCCAACCAATCATAAAAATAAAAATATAATATCCAATTCGAGGATATTTCCCAGCGGTCTACATAAAGAAACTTATCCGGTTCATACATTATTTAAACGTAATTATGCGCGATTGTTATTCCACGGATAAGCTAACATTCTCGTGTTTGTGGAGTATTTTAATGTGTGCGTAATTAACTGTTTGGTGAATGATCATGTTACTAGGCTTTTCAAGTGGAAATAAGTGTGAAATTAATGTTAGCTATCTAGTATTTACATACATATTAAAGGTCCACCTGGTATATAAATGGAACAAGTTATGACGTCTTAGGGTCAAATCATACTAGCGCAGAGTAGATGCGAAGCGAAACGAAGTTTGTATGACAACGCAACTTTAACTCAATTGTTTGTTTGTTTTTCGTGTGTGTAGAAGGTCAACAACACTGTTGTCAAATTTCAAGCTGTCTCAAGGCATCTGACATAGCTTAACGTCTGCCATCAACGATGACAGCTGGGATCAACGGCTTAACGTGCCTTCCGAAGCATGGAGGAGCTCAAGATATTTTTATGTCACTAGCGGTCAGCCATCTAAGTGAGGGATGCGCCCGGGGTTGCTTAACATGCGAAAGCGCTTATAATGCTTACACCCACTAGACCTGCTTTAACATAACCGCGTATCTCCTTCTGAGATAGAAACAAATGACGCGTGAATAAGCAAGTCTGCGTGCGTATACTTCTCGCTTCTGAATCTCAGAGGAAAATGAACATTGACATCTTGAGCTAAAGATGCGTTTGCCATATTAAACATTTTTCGCTTCGCTTTGAGTCTTTGCTAGTATGAATTGACCCTTAGGCTCTAAGGCGCAGGCCACATTAATTAACACATCGACTGACGCGGACATTCTGGGCAATACCACAGACTACATAATAGTACAAGTAGCAATACTAACAGTTCTGGAACATATGCAGGTAAAGACAATGTGTATGTGCATTAAGATGCAGAGGAGCTCTGATAATCAGCACTAGACTTGTCCATAGTAAATTATCATACTGTAAAATATTGATCAAAAAATTAAATGATTTTATCACTGACTTAATGTATAGTAAACCGGAAGTTCAAACAAACAATACCAATACGACCCTAATTCCCAATATCAGATAACTATAAAGTGCACCACTTTACCAGGTCAACGCAAGATAAATGGCGTAATCTCCTATCGTCAGCGAAAAAGTCACAGCGATAACAAAGAAAAAAGAATTTAAACGGCCATAATTCAGGCCCCCAAGGAAACCCTTCTGGGGATCACAAACAATGAGGGTACAGAGATTATATTTGGACAACTAGTGTCTATCCCTATGAGATCAAGTTTATGACAATTGTTGAGAGATGGTTTAAAACCAAAGGAAAAAAATTAGCTACCTTTATAGTACACATTACTTCGTGCCTCGAAACATCACTTAAGACTCAGTCTCATTCGATGAGTCAAACAAAAAACTGGTGTTCTTTTCTTAAATTCCTTTGATTTATCTAAATAATATAAGGCTCTGATTACAAAGAGGGCCATGTTCTTGCACTGGAGACGAAAAAAACCTGATGATAATGATGCTTCTCATGTACTCTTGGCACAAATGTATGGGACTTTAAACACTCCTACGTGTATCGGAACAGTTCTGATCGAGCACTTTTCGATGATGGATACACCCATGTTTGAATGTGCGCAGTGCAAACGAGCTCCGTGGCGCAGCGGTCAACACGCCAGCCTGCGACACGGGGGTCCCGGGTTCGATCCCCGGTCAGGTCATGATGGAAAACGATCTTTTTCATAATGACCTGGGTCTTGGATGTTTATCTATATAAGTATATGTTATAAAATATAGTATCGTTGAGTTAGTATCCTGCGACACAAGTTCACAACTTACTGTGGGGCTAGCTCAATTTGTGTGATATGTCCCTATATATATTTATATTTATTTATTTATTATATAGACGAAGGTACCAATAGTACAATAGTGAACGCTTCAGATTCTTTCTGCGTCATAACATCGAGTCTTTTTGAGAGGAAATTTTAATATTCCGCAGAATTCCCAAACAAGATCATGCTTCATCGATGAAAGACAAAGATCAGTATTGCATGTAGATTTAAATATTATCTCGCATACACTCATGAACTAAAGCTTTACTTCTATACGCTCAATATTCTGTAGCACCTACCGTGTTGAGAACACGGGGCCATATAAATCATGCTGTTTCAATTATGGACTATTTACCCATTTTGCGAGGTAGCTTCCTCTATATCTTACCCATAATTCATTGTGGCCATCCTATCGATGACTCTAGTGGTTTTTATTTATAACTTCAGGCCCAACGTACACTATGACGTTATTTTTTACGGCAAGTCATTTGATATATATATTGACATAAGTATCATCATCAAGTGAAACTATTTGCTTCTTGAATATATCGGAGTCAGTATCATTGAAGCTAATAAATTAATTTTAACTGACAAATGTTAATACAATATTATATATATATTGTATATATTTTTGGACTAATTTATTTTAATTTTATATTCAAACTAGCTGTTACCCACAGTTTTGTAACATACAAATTCACTTTCGCATTTATAATATTAGTAAAGATATAACAATTTTCTGATTTTAATTAAAATTTGCATGCCATTGTACTCTGAATTGATACACGGGGTCCCTAAACTTATTGTTCACATTAATATATTTATATTTATGTATTGTTATTGTACCACGTTTATTGCAAATAAATTTGATCGATTTGACTGATTAACGTGAAACAAAATACATGCAGTTTAAATCGGGTCCCTTAAAATTAAATAAAAATAAATAAATACAGGCAAATCACACAGATTGAGCTTAATTAAGTTCGAGAATTGTGTAATGGGATATTAACTCAACGATACTATAATACTTATGACTTATTCTTCAATTCTATTTAATTATGGGATTATTCGGCGTCGTGTATTCCGAACTTGCCTTGATAATGGACTCCTGTGATGAGTCCGAAAGTATTATAGCTGTCCTATCAATCCTGATAAAATAGCACGTGATTTGCCCATTTTTAAACATAATAATTTGGACTCATACGAAAATTTGTACATTTTCACGGGCCGGATTGCCCCTTGAAGTATGTGTGTATTATAGTGTATTATTTACTTTTACACAGTTTTTTTATTTACTGTTTGCAAACAACTTCAAGTCAAGTTTATAGAAATTGATAGCCTCCTTATGAGAGTTTGCATAGTACACCATAATAGTGTAAATATTTGAAAATACGAAATCCATTGTTTGAATGACTTTCAAATATTGTTTATGCAAACTCGTTTGGCTTGGAAAATAAATTAGACATTACCAATAAACGTTTTTGGCATATTTTTGCGACTAGTCAAAAAACATAAATCAAACCATTATAATCTAGACCAGGAAAAGGAATATTATGCCTTCAAAATGTACAAAAACGGTTGCGATGAAGCCTTTTCCATAAACAATATTGAACAAATCTGCTGAAGAAAGTTCTCACCTCACCTATACAATATTTAACATATCTGCTGAAGAAAGTTCTCACCTCACCCATACAATATGCTAACATAGTGACGTCACGTGTTTCTTGATTTTTTTTAGCGGCATTTTGCGCCGAGATAAAACGTGTTGTTTTGTAACCCTAAGAAGAAGAACCCTTGAAGATATATTTGGATAAGCAAGGATTTTTTTACTGATATTCAAATAATAGAGAGCTTTTGTCATAGCACAACAAAACAAAATATGTGCAAGTCCCCATTGCTATCGGCGAAGTTAACGCTAATAATAAGTTCTTTTTTAGTCTTCACTGCAGGAGCACAAGCCTCTCTGTACTTTCAGAGACACATATAAGACAGAGCCGTCAGAGAATTAGGCCTACACTCTCCACGCTGGCCAGAAGGGTTGGAGTGGTGTCTTTGATGTTTATAAGCATTGTTTAACTTGTGTTTTCTAAGTCGCCTTCTACGACATCCACTTTCGTGGCAAAATTAACGCTATTGTGTAGTATTTATTTTTCGCACATAAATACTTTGAAATCAAGTTATTTGTACATGTGTAGCAATTAGAGCCTCGCTTCCTTTGAAGTGGGATTTATCAGCTCTCAGACAGAAATTTCCGAGAAAGTTACAGAAAATTGAATTTCTTAATTGCCATCCGCGAAAGAGAAATACTTTGACGAACTTCCTTCCTGCGGTCATCGGCGGTTTTCTTCAAATTTCATTATTTTTTTTCTTGCTGGAAACTTTTAGGGTTCTTTGCTTCAATAGATAAAGGGATCTATTGCTTATCATAATATGAAAACTCATGATGAAGATTGGTGTATGTGAATTTGAGAAACATATAATGACAATTGATTTTTTGGTAACATGACTTAGTCTGAAGCACTCCGGGGAACAATGCACATCTCATTTTCATCGGCAAAATTAACGCTATTGTGTAGTATTTATTTTTCGCACATAAATACTTTAAATCAAGTTCTTTGTACATGTGTAGCAATTAGAGGCTCGCTTCCTTTGAAGTAGGATTTATCAGCTCTCAGAGAGAAATTTCCGAGAAAGTTACAGAAAATTGAATTTCTTAATTGCCATCCGCGAAAGAGAAATACTTTGACGAACTTCCTTCCTGCGGTCATCGGCGGTTTTCTTCAAATTTCATTATTTTTTTTCTTGCTGGAAACTTTTAGGGTTCTTTGCTTCAATAGATAAAGGGATCTTTTGTTTATCTTAATGTAAAACTTTTAATGAAAATTGGTGAATGTGAATTTGAGAAATATATAATGACAATAGATTTTTTGGTAAAATGACTTAGTCTAAAGCACTCCGGGGAACAATGCAAATCTCATTTTCGTCGGCAAAGTTAACGCTATTGTGTAGTATTTATTTTTCGCACATAAATACTTTAAATCAAGTTCTTTGTACATGTGTAGCAATTAGAGGCTTGCTTCCTTTGAAGTAGGATTTATCAGCTCTCAGACAGAAATTTCCGAGAAAGTTACAGAAAATTGAATTTCTTAATTGCCATCCGCGAAAGAGAAATACTTTGACGAACTTCCTTCCTGCGGTCATCGGCGGTTTTCTTCAAATTTCATTATTTTTTTTTCTTGCTGGAAGCTTTTAGGGTTCTTTGCTTCAATAGATAAAGGGATCTTTTGTTTATCTTAATGTAAAACTTTTAATAAAAATTGGTGAATGTGAATTTGAGAAATATATAATGACAATAGATTTTTTGGTAAAATGACTTAGTCTAAAGCACTCCGGGGAACAATGCAAATCTCATTTTCGTCGGCAAAGTTAACGCTATTGTGTAGTATTTATTTTTCGCACATAAATACTTTTAATCAAGTTCTTTGTACATGTGTAGCAATTAGAGGCTCGCTTCCTTTGAAGTAGGATTTATCAGCTCTCAGACAGAAATTTCCGAGAAAGTTACAGAAAATTGAATTTCTTAATTGCCATCCGCGAAAGAGAAATACTTTGACGAACTTCCTTCCTGCGGTCATCGGCGGTTTTCTTCAAATTTAATTTTTTTTCTTGTTGGAAACTTTTAGGGTTCTTTAATGGATAAAAAGGATTTACTGTTTATCTCAAAATGAAAAGTCATATTGTAGTTTGTTGTATGAAGGTTTATATATATTTACAATTATATTTAATTTTTATATCACAAATGAGGGATTTTCACAACAAGGGTGAATAGGGATTTAGATTTATATTATATTTTCACAAAAAACACAAACAATTTGCAGTAAGTTTTTTTTTTTAAACCGACTGCTGTATGTGAAAGTTTGCATCCCCATATTGATTTTTGAAAAGTAACATAGTTTAAGACACTCAGGGAAAAATGCAATCCTCATTATCATCGACAAAGTTAACGCTATCTTGTAGTATTTATTTTTCGCACATAAATTCTTTAAAATCAAATAAGTTTGATTAACGTTGAGTCAAAATTTTATTCCCAAGTGAAACTGAGATACAAATATAATAGAGAACCTTCAAAAGTATGACCGACTCGCACTTGACCGATCTTTTTCACGACGAAAGTTTTTTAATCTCCATCGGGAAGAGGGGACTGTTGTCAACGGAATTACATTTACCTTCAGAACACCGAGTACTAAATGTTTTCGGGGTCGAATAAATCAAGGGATGAAATGTTTCGGGGGTGTTATCGTTGGAATGGGGGTGTTCAGATATAACTTGCTCGCCGTTTGGTTCCCGGCAGAGTACAATAGCACCACTCCAAGTCATTCCGTGGATGTCGTAAAAGGCGACTAAGGAAACACAAGCTTAACAAAGCTTATTAACATCAAAGAGAGACCTCTACTCCTCTCCTCCTCACCTCTCCAACCCGTCTGGCCAGAGTGGAGCGTGTTTGCCAAATCCTCTGACTAGTCAGGCTAGTATATGGCTCTGGTAGTACAGAGAGGGTCGTGCTCTTGCAGTGGAGACTAGAAAGACCTGATGATGATGCTGATAAAAATATAAGTTGCGGCAGCACTGGAGCGGGGATCGAACCTAGCACCATTCGTATCGATATACGACCTGCGATACAATTTCTTATCTTAGCCCAAACTTAATACTTTTATTTATTTTATTTTTGATGATTGAATGATTAATTTTAGAAGTTTCTCATTCTCTTTTGCAAATAACACTGACAAAAGTCTGTCTCAGAAAATATCATCATCATCATCAGCCTATACTCGTCTACTGTTGGACATAGGCCTCCCCAATTGCACGCCATCGAGATGTATCTTCGGCTGCTCGCATCCAGCTTCTACCAGCCATCTTGCGCAAATCATCACTCCACCGTGCCTGAGGATGTCCTACACTACGTTTGCCGAGACGAGGTCTCCACTCACAGGAAGTATTAGATAACTTTAATTAACATGTGTAAGTGCTTTTAAATGCCTACGCTAGTACTAAAGTCTACGAGCTTCTCAGCCTTTAATACATTATCAAAGATTCAAACTACTTTATACACTACGTAGTTATAACTTAAATTTGAGAAGTCTGAATATAAACACATTAATACAATCTAGAAACCCTGAAACTCTAACTTGAAGAACATGAAAACTTAATCTAAACAACATTTATCTAGTTTTGAGCACAAAACCTCAGCTTTATTACTTTGCCTATTGAACCGTTAAGCAAGATAGCTACGGCTTTAAAGGTACAAGTTGGTAGCCGAAAGCGAACAGCAACAAAAAATTAGCCGAGTGTGAGTTGGACTCGCACACGAAGGATTGCGTATCATTATTATCATCTATACAATTATATATTTTGTGTGATTTAAATTTGATTTTGATTTTTTTTGCTTATAATTATGCTTTCTATTTAATATAGGAACTAGGGACAAATTGTACTCTATACTGAAGGTGGGCGTTGACATCTGCGACACAGTTTATTAACTTCTGCAGGTGTCATCGTTTCGAATGTAATCAAATTCATGTTCCTAAATAAAGATTTTTCATTTTTTCATTTTCATTTTTCACAATATAGAGCAAAAACTGCAAGAAAACATGTTTGTTGTATTAATATTAATTTTATTCTGATTCAATTACTTATTTTAAAAGTGAATATAAAACTAAATGTTCTGTGAAAATTTCATGAGCTCAACTGTTACCGTAATTAATATGAAACAAAATACGGCTAAATATAGGATTAGCTAAAGGTAGGATTCATATGTTTAACCAGTATGTTTGTGTATATTTGTCTGTCGGCGGCACCCTAGCTCCAAAACGTATGAAGCAATAACGATGTTACTGTTTTTATTTGATTACTAGTTTTCTACAATAATTGTCAAACGTGTTTTATCAAAATTGGTCCTACAGTTTACAAGATAGAAGATTGTCGTGTAAGGGGTTGCTAAATATTTCTAATTTTATAATTTCTTATCGTTTGTGCCTTTGATATCAGACTTTGTATTTACCTAAAAGTTTACACTAACTTAATTCGATGACCATATCGTCAAAACAAAAGAACTTTTATGGCAACAGGAGCTATTATATTGTTTGTTTGACGAGCTCCGTGGCGCAGCGGTCAACACGCCTGCCTGCGACACGGATGGTCCCGGGTTCGATCCCCAGTCAGGTCAAGATGGAAAATGATCTTTTTCAGATTGACCTGGGTCTTGGATGTTTATCTATATAAGTATCTATTATATAATATAGTATCGTTGAGTTAGTATCCCATAACACAAGCCTCGAACTTACTTTGGGGCTAGCTCAATCTGTGTGATTTGTCCGTATATATTTATTTATAAAAAAAAAAATGTGTAGATGACCAACACTATCGTCAGATCTTTTGAGCTGCCTAAAGGCATTTAACGACTGCAATTTATAATGACAGATAGCACCAATGGGTTAATAGAATTATTTTCTTAAACCTATGTTTAATAACTATAACGTGTCTTTCAAATTGTTTACCAGCACGTGTTACATTATTTTTCATCTCAAAACTAGTTAGCTACTGAAGAATGTACACGCACAAAGTCATAGCTAAAAACAAATTGCAAATACTAAAATTCTTTAAAAAGCTGAAAAATAATTTTGATGGCAATAGGTACGAGTAGACCAATATTGTTTCTCCAAAAAACTTGTCGTCATCCAATATTAGTTCTGTCCTCAAGGTCGCAGGCAAAGAGAAGCGATTCTGACGAACTTTTCACTGTCGTCATAATCACAAAATAACGATAATATAGAAGACTTACTCTTGGTAATTAACTAATAAACATATCTTTGTAAGAGGTAGCTATTTTTTATCTAAAAATGAACGATGTTCACCAGTTGCTACTATCTACATATAATAAATGCACAATTTGGTCAAATACCGAACATTTGCAAATTATACGAGGTTTTTTTTGTAATACCAAGAGATCAAAGTAGCAAAGATATTTATGAATCTCATGTGAGCTTTATGGCAATGGTAATAGTACAGGGATTTCATTTTTAGATAAGACATTAAATACAAAAACTGACTAAAACTACTAAAGTTTACTCAAAGAGAGTCTGTTTTGACGAGATAAAACGAAAAAGCAGATTTTAATTCTTTTTTAACTTTTATTTTTAATTTATTTTTTTCTTAAGTAAATTACACACTTTCAAGACTACAATAAATATCAAACAAAAGTCGTTAAGATTAGCTACAGGAAATACAGATTGTACGTACCTATTACGTTCATCATCATCATCATCTGCCTTACCTTATCCCATTATCTGGGGTCGGCGCAATATGTCTTTTCTCTCCACAATTTTCTGTCCCTTACCATTTCCGCATCCACCTCTACCTCATTCATATCCCTATTAATACAATTCATCCATCTCTGTTTTGGCCTACCTCTTCCCCTATACCCATCAACCTTCATAGTAAGAACTTTTTTAGTCAGGTGTTCTTCGTTTCTTCTCATCACATGACCAAACCATGCCAGTCTGTTACTTCTTCCTTTCTTTGTAATAGGCGCCACTTTGGTACTTCGTTACTTCGTTACTACGTACGTTCGTACTACGTTTGTACGTTCCAAATAACCAAATCGGGGAACAAAATTTTTAAATTGGTTTGCCACACAAAAAAATTAATTAATATTTCATAAGATTAAATTAAGTATTTTAAGAGGAATAAAAGAAAACTATGGTTTTAAAAACTTTAAAAGTAGTAGTTAGCCCTGCGCTTTCTTCTTACAAACCTCATCTAATCTCTATTTAATTTGTGTCGCGAGAGAAAGTGTTTGCCGTCAAATATTTGTACGAACAAGAATTCTATTAGCATATCGTTACGTTTAACTATACACACTCGTAATGGAGACCGGTTGATGAATGAATCAATTAAAGGCCTCATCTTGTTTATTTTTAATGTTCAGTGACAAGTGTGCACCTTGTTAATGCTACTACTTACGATTTTTTATCTTTTTTATCGCGTTATTAGAGTTTATCGGATAGAGGTTTAAGTTAAACAGAACAGGCAATTTTTTTAGACGTTCAATGCCGTTCATTTATTCTATGTATAGTTATATTATATTATGACGAGCTCCGCGGCGCAGCGGTCAACACGCTTGCCTGCGACACGGATGGTCCCGGGTTCGATCCCCAGTCAGGTCAAGGTGGAAAATGATCTTTTTCAGATTGACCTGGGTCTTGGATGTTTATCTATATAAGTATTTATATTATTTAAGATATTTTAACAAAAATCAAAAACCTACTTCAACCCTATCAATTTATTTAAATAAGCGTAAGAATAAAAATTAAAAAAGTGTAAACCGAACGGCATACTTGTAAAAATTTTTTTGGTTTTTGTGTATTTTGTCAAAAAGCGCTCGTCATATTTCGGTAAAAATTTAATGGGACCATCTGTAAAGTATTACCTATCGAACAAAAAGAGAATTTTTTAAATCGGTTCAGGCGTCTTCGAGAAATCGGGAAACATACTTAAAAAAAATAAAAATTATGACGAATTGAGAACCTCCTCCTTTTTTTGAAGTCGGTTAAAAACATACCTAGTATCGTTGAGTTACTATCCCATAACACAAGTCTCGAACTTACTTTGGGGCTAGCTCAATCTGTGTGATTTGTCCGTAAATATATATAAAAAAAAATATTAGGTTTTTTTTTTTTGAAAAGGCTCCGAATCTACTGGACCGATTTGAAAAATTCTTTCACCGTTGAATAGGTTCGTTATCCCTTATTCATCATCATTAGCTTTCCATAACCCACTGCTGGGCATAAGCCTCCCTTTGTCTGCACCATCCTTCTCTATCCCTAGCCTTCGCAATCCAGTTCTTTCCTGAAATCTGTTTTATGTCGTCGGCCCACCTCGCTACCGGACGTCCAACACTACGTTTCCCATTTCTGGGATACCACTCGGTGACAGCCTTACTCCACTTACCATCGTTCCTCCTAGCCAGGTGTCCCGCCCAGTTCCATTTCAGAGTTGCAACCCTTGAGAGCACATCGTGAACTTTCGTCCTACGCCGGATCTCAGTGTTAATTACCATAGGCTATATATGTAATACGGGAATAGCTGGGGGTACTGCTAGTTTTCTATGAAAAGCCAATGAATTAAACTAATCGAAGTATTTAAATATAACATAAAAATATATCCTTCAATATGTGATTTGATGTTAAGAAGTGTCTGTAAAAGCCTTGTAAATAGCATTAGTTTTGATTAAACGCTTTGACATAATTTGATTGCTTACGACTTGATATTTAATAGTATATGTGTCAGCTTAGTAAAAGCCTTAGTTTTGAATGAACGCTATAACATAATGTTTTCTTATGTTTTCGCGATTGTTACACATTTAAATAAAATTATTTTAATACGGTTTTTATCGCGTTTATTACTTTATTTATACACCTAACGTTTTGAGCACTTTTTAGTGTTCGTGGTCGCAGGTAGACTTAGTTGAAATTTGTCTAGTATTTTATAAGAACTGCAAAATCTACCGCCTAAAATATTTATTGATAACGTTCCGGATGTACGCAGTTCTGCGTACATCAGGAACGTTATCAATCTACCTGCAACCACGAACACTGTAAAGTGCTCGAAACGTTAAGTGTATAAATAATGTAATAAACGCGATAAAAACCGTATTAAAATAATTTTATTTAAACGGTATAACATAATTTTATTGCTTATTCCCAAAACTTTAGTTTCAATTTATTGTAGCCATACTTTAATGTTTTCTAATGTTTTCGCGATTGTTACACATTTTTAGCCATATTTTGTTTCACTAGTAGCAATTTTGCTAATCCCCAAACAACGTGTACTCTTTTATTTACGCTAGCAAATGTGTTGTTGTAACTCAAAAGCTGAGCGTCGTTTGCGCGCCGTATTTGTGAAGGAAAACAAACGTATGTGTTACAAATTTGTTGACTTCTCCTGAATGTTTGTCAAAGACTCAAAGTCAAACATGTAATCAAGAAGTTTGAGCCAACAACGATGTAAAATCAATGCCGCTTACCGAACGTAACGCTAAATATTATGGCGCAGAAAAGACGGCAAAAAGGGTCGGATGACAGCCCCAGTCGAAGTCAAACAGAAAGGATTTTCTGGCTAAATCCGTTTACTGCGAATGAAAGAGACGGCTGTATACTATAGCCATTTCATTGAAATTCGAGTGGGACATAAAATGGGGCGTAAATTTGGGGCACTAATGCCTGGACACTGAGAGGCGACGTGGATAGCTTTACTACATTTTTATGGCACACCGAATTATTTCGTCTTTACTTGGCGATTCCTGACTTTATAAGGCTCTCGGGCTGATTTACAGATACATTTATTATCTGGTTCGAGTGAAGTTTAATCTTTGCTAAAAGAAAAGTTGCTGGCAGTTTGAGTGTTTGGGCAATTATAGCGATGGAAAAATATGTAACAGGAAGTAAACTGGATTTTATTCGAGACGACCGGCAATATTTTGAAGATTTATGCGCAACCACGAAAATATGCTGGAGTGTTCCGATAAACTTGGAAATTTAAGTGGGAGTCGGTTTTATTTTGGAATTTTCTTGGGAAATCTTTGCGGAGAATCTAGAGTGTCTTTAGCTAGATTTACGGTCTCCTATAGTCTAATTGTTTGTTTAGCTTTCTCATTTTATTTTGGTTATCTTAGTCTATGGTTTAGCACAGATTTCGTACAAAAAATGGGGGGGTTGTTTCATTTTTCTTTCAATCTAGACTAATATTATCAAGAAGAAAGATTTGGGTATGGAGCTCTAAAAGCCTAAATTGATACATAAATAAGAAAATGAATAGGGCAAATCACACAGATTGAGCTATCGTCAGTAAATAACCTGAAGTATTTTTGGAATCATGTTTAATATTATCAGAGCCAGTGAAAATTATGAGAATCAGATTACCACCAAAGACGGCCGTTTTTGGCGGTAATCACTATTTCTCTTAATGACTGATTCCCATAATATTAAAACATGATTCCAAAAATACTTCAGGTTATTTACAAATGCTTATATGATTTACATTCTTGAAATTCTTTCTATTTGTAAAGTATTAGGAATAAAATGATTGGCGTCGCTACTGTGCCTAGTGTGCCCCGTAAATATCAACTTCAAACTTAAAGTACTCGTCTGACACAAATACCGAAACTTCTCAAATTACCAATTCAAATAAAATTAATAAAACTTAATCACCCCGCGGCGAATCAAAGTAAATCCATACTTAGTTAATTAAAAGAGCAGTTCTGATGATAAGACTAAACTAATAACTCGAACGGAACTTCCTGAGTTAAGAACGTGTTTATGTTGATTTTGTTAAGTGATGTTGACTGAGTGTTTATTGCTTTTGCCTTAGTAAAATAAAAAAACCGGCAAAGTGCGTGTCGAGCCACGCGCAGTGTAGGGTTCCGTATTGTGAATGACAACTTTGATTTCACACTGTGCATACTCGCACCTCACAGTTTAACGAACAAAAACATCTAACAATGAAAATTGTATGCAATTTTACATTTTCGAGTACATTTTATAAGTTGGTTGCCTATAATTTTTAGTTTGTACTTAGTACTCAGCTCTGATAGTTTTTATTTCAACTTCAGTATATATACCTACTACTGCTGTAATTTTCTTCACATATCCATATATAACCTTTTAGCAGGTAGAGGGGAGGGTGACACTTACCTCTAACAAAAATTTGCACTTTAAAACCAAATATTTCGGAAACGGAGCCCTGAATCAAAAAATGGTGTTCTCAACACAATATTTATATTATAAAGACCTAAATAACAATAACCAACACGACGGACTTGTATAGAAAAACAATTACTCCTTCTTTACTTGTATGGAGCTACCCTAAAAAAAAATTTTTTAAGTTTTTTTTCTACGAGTCGGACACGCGTATAAAAGGTTCCGAACCATAAAATGGTTAAAAATCATGTTTGTTGTATAGGAGCTTCATATATGTTTTTATTATTTATTTTTAAAGTGAATTTAAAATGAAATTTTCTGTGAATATTTAAAGCATATACCTGCCGTTATTGAAACCGAGCAAAAAAATGGCAAAAAACTACGTTTGTTAAATAGGAAAAAAAAAATTATTTTTAGTATTTCTGTTATAGCGACAACTGAAATACATCTTTGAGGATTACAAATGTCTGGCTATCACAGTTTATGAGTCTGGTGAAAGACAGACACACAGGCAGAAGTCTCGAGAATATCCTTTGGGTACGGTCCCCTAAAACGTATGTACGAGTTATAACAGATTGTAAATACTGGGAGAATGTGTTATATCCTACTAGTATAACACATCTGGCATTTTCCATGTTTGTCGATGTTAGTTATGTTATTAAAGAGATGCCGTGTGGTTCCCGGTAATGTAGAATAAAACCACTTCAAGTCTTCCCGTGCATGTCTTAGAAGGCGACTTAGGAAACACAAGCTTATAAACATCAAAAAGACCTCTCCAACATATTTAGACAGCGTGGAGATATGGCATTGGTAGTACAGAAAAGGCCGTGCTCCTCCATCCGTGCATTGGAAAGTTGGAGACTAAAAATACCAGATGATGATGATTCAGAAAATGGTTTATTCCACTATGATCACCTAGGTGATACCACCTGGGTGAACAAAGTGCACTCTTTTAGTCTACTTTGATCAACTCGGCATTTGAGCACCTTAATAATCTATGTTTGACGAGCTCCATGGCGCGTCAGTCAACACGCCAAGCTGCGACACGGATGGTCCTGGGTTCGATCCCCGGTCAGGTCAAGATGAAAATCTATAATTTTCAGATTGACCTGGGTCGTGGGTGTTTATCTATGTATTTGTTATAAAATATAGTATCGTAGAGTTAGTATCCCATAACACAAGTCTTATTTAAGAACTTATTTTGGGGCTAGCTCAATCTGTGTGATTTGTCCGTATATATATTTATTTATATTTTGTTGCCGTTTGTTAGCCGTGTGGTTGCCGGCAGAGTAGAATAGGACCACTCCAAGTCATCCCGTGGATGTCGTAGAAGGCGACTTAGGGAACACAAGCTAAACAAAGCTTATAAACATCAAAGATACCTCTCTAACCCGTCTGGCCAACGTGGAGAGTGTAGGCCAAATCCTCTGACTGCTCTGGCAAATATTTGGGTCTAGTAGTACAGAGAGGGTCGTGCTCCTGCAGTGGAGACTAAAAAGACCTGATGATGATGATGATGATGATGATGATGATGATGATGATGATATTTTGTGTACTTTGTTCATCTCGGAATCATATCACTTAGGTGTTCAACGGCGAGTCTTTTTCCCACTCTAGTGAAATTTGATCACTTACATAAAATTTTAAAGATATTTTATGTTTTCCAATATAACCGTTCGTGTGTGTCACTCTTCTTTTTCGAACTACGTATATTATAGTTGTCTCAAAATCAGAATTAATATGGTTGATAAATATGCATTTTGTTAAATGACTTCTTATAAATTGTAAAAACAGTAGAGTCATAATTGAAAGATACGTCTTTATAGAAATAAATTAAAGAAATAAACAACATAAAATCTAAATATAAACTAAAAACACATTTTATAACGCTTCAAATGCGATGTTTTGTTGTGTTTATTAATTATATATCTGTTTTCTTTGTTTTACAAAAACAATTTGTAATTGAGAAAATAATATCACTGTGTCAGTAATCACTTAATATAAACCATAGACACATTTTATAACGCTTCAAATGCGATGTTATTGTGGCGTTTATTAAATGAATACAACTGTTTTCTTTGTTTCACAAAAACAATTTGTAATTGAGAAAATAAAATCACTGAACTAGAAACCGCTAACAACACTGTTAACGACAAAAGAGGTCTCAACAAAAAGAATCTTAAATGGAAAAGCGAATCTTAAATACCAGATGGCGAGTATTATTTTAATATAAATAAATTTAACTTGTTTTTCCAACTGAAAAATCGCTTCCATTGAAAATATTCGGGGTGCGATGGAAACAAAGGCCTCGGAAACAAAAGCTTTGCTCCACTACAATAAAGTATCCGCAGCGTACCTCCTTACCTTTTTATTGTTGCCTAACCTTTTCCCGTTAACCACTCCCATTTTAATAACCTTTTTATGTAAATGTAACATAAAATAGGATTTTACAATTCACCGCGTGCCAATATCTTGTTGGATCTTTGGAACCGTTTTTTTATTGTTACTTTGAATTTTTTAATATTCAATTTTTAAACGTGATCGAAGATATTTATATTACAAAGAATACGAGGAATACCGGTATGGAAAATATAGATGTGTATAATACTATATTTTTTTTCTTATATTGTACTAGGGTAAATGGAAACAAAAGATTGGAAAACAAAAGCCTTTCTCCACTACAATAAGTATCCGCAGCGTACCTCCTTACTTTTTTATTCTTGCCTAACCTTTTCCCGCTATCCACTCCCATTTTAATAACCTTTTTATGTAAATGTAACATAAAATAGGATTTTAAAATTCACCGCATACCAATATCTTCTCGGATCTTTGACAGCGTTTGTTTATTGTTCGTTTGAATTTTTTGATATTTATATTATAAAGATTAAGAGGTATACCGGTATTGAAAATAAAGATGTCTATCATAAGAATATTTTTAGATTTTTGACATTTGAAAAGTAGTATGAATGTATTTTTTTATTTTGTTGTACTGGGGTAAATTGGAGCCGTGTGGTTCCCGGCAGTGTAGAATAGGACCACTCCAAGTCTTACCGTGGATATCGTAGAAGGCGACTTAGGTAAAACAAGTTAAACAAAGCTTAAAATATCAAAGATACCTCTCCAACCCGTCTGGCCAGCGTGGAGAGTATAGGCCAAATCCTCTGGCTGCTCTGGCTAATACATGGCTATGGTAGTACAGAGAGGGTCGTGATCCTGCAGCGGAGACTAAAAAAGACCTGAGGACGATGGGGTAAATTAAAATCAAGACTTGAGGAGCAAAAGCCTTGCTCCACTACAATAAAGTTTCCGCAGCATACCTCCTTACTCCTTACCTTTTTATTGTTGCCTAACCTTTTTCCGTTATCCACTCCCATTTTAATAACCTTTTTATGTAAATGTAACATAAAATAGGATTTTACAATTCACCGCGTACCAATATCTTGTCGGATCTTTCAAATCGATTGTTTATTGTTCGTTAGAATTTTTTGATATCTATATTTTAAAGAATAAGAGGAATACCGGTGTTGGAAATATAGATGTCTATATTAAGATATATATTTAGAAATTTGTCGTTTGAAAAGTTTTTTGTTTTATTTCAACTCAGAGATCTCTGATACCGTACATTTATTATTCTCGAAATATAGTACTATACATATACTTTACATTTTTTTTTAAATTAATCTTCTTTATCCTAGCCATTTCCCATTATTAGGGGTCGGCTTTCCTCGTTCTGCGGCGCCAGGTCAGTCTGTCCTGGGTTGTCAAAATATTTGTTTGGGTAAGCTCTAAGCCTTTAGCTACCGTAGACCACCATGTGGCTAGTGGGCATCCTCTACTTTTTTTATTATTTGGCAGTGCTAAGGCCTGTTTTACAACATGTTCTTCGGGGCGTCTCATGACATGACCGAACCATCGTAGGCGGCTCTCGGTGAGCTTTTCTGCTATAGGCGCACCTTGAAGCTTCCTCTGATGTGCTCGTTTCGCACTTTATCGAGTCGGGTTACACCTTAGCATCTTCATCTCACCTACGTGGGCTTTCTTTATGGCCCAGTACTCGGCCGCGTACGTCATGGCTGGTCTGACTGCGGTCTTGTTGATCTTGCTTTTGGTTTTAATCGGCATTTTTGTGTCACATAAAACCCTTGACAGAGCCCTCCATCTCTGCCATCCTACACCAATACTATGGGTAATATCGGCGTCAATGTCCCCGTCGGCTGTCAATATCGCACCATGATACTTGAATTGGGATACCTTTGGCAGTGGGCAGCCATTTTTTTTTAAATTAATAAGCCACTGTTATAGACCTTCTACTTAATAGTAGAAGGTCGTCTAAAATAATCTTATGGCTCAGAAAGTTTTCTATACAGCCATTAATAATTCCAATAACTTAATAAACCTTATACTTGAAACTTGAATTTCGGAATTCTAAATATTGATGGCCTCATTAATAGAGACCCTGAAAGTCCTTGAAGAACATGAAAATTTAATCAGAACATCGTGAACCTAGTTTCGAGCAAATCTCCTTAACTTTGTCCATTGAACCGTATTTGTTTAGAACAAACTGTTTATTCGTAAAGCTTCACCTATTTTGAGGAGCCCAATGGCCCAGTGGATGTGACCAGTATTAGTGCTATTGCATGTAATGCAACCCGGGCGCAGTCCTAACTTAGATGGGTGACTGCAGTGACTGCATGTGGTATAAAAAATCTCGAGCTCCTTCGTGCTTTGGAAGGCACGTAAAGCCGGCCGATTGGTCCCGGCTGTTATCATTGATGGCAGTCGTTAAGCTATGTCAGATGCCTCTAGGCAGCTCAAAAAATCTGCCACTAGGGTTGGCCACTTGCACTTACGAAAAACAAACATTTGAACATTTGAGTCAATGGTAACATATAAACAAATAAAAGGTATTTTCAGATAATTTTTAAAAATGTTGCAGTTCTGTCCTGCAGTTTAATATCAACTGGAATTTACTGGCATGCAACATGATTAGTGGATCTAAATCCACACAATGTCAAAAAACTGTCAAAAATACCTCTTGTCATAGCGCTGCCATCTGGAGACGATATCTGAAAACATTTGTAAAAATCCCGTCTTTAGAATATCTGATACCGTACATTTATTGTTCGTTCAAACTTTTCGATATAAATAAAATATAATATGCAGTACGACGTTCTTGGAAATCTGAGTGCCTATTCAGTTCTAAATGTCTTCGGTTACGAGGAGAATTTATCGAGATTTTTGTACTTTTGACATTTGAAGAAGTCAGATGAAAGTGAATTATTTATATCTATGTCTGATATTTATTACAACCAATATTGTATTATAAGTACTATTCATGTTAAAATGGTATTATTTTAATTGCTTTCAATAATTAAGTTTGTTATAAGCATATTTAATCAAATATTGTAACTCATTTTGCATTTTTAATTAAACTTTCTTTACACAATTATTTTAGTAGGTACTAAAAAAAGTAAATTTTAACTAATATTTGCTCCAGCTGCTACCCCTGAGAATCATGTCCAAAAGGCCAAATTGAATGGCAATGCTGATACGCCTGCTAGCTCCCAAATATTTTAACCTATGTTTAATACCGATATGAATAAAACGTTTGACATTCATAGAAAATCTGGGTTGTTTAAAAATAATTATATAAAATTACTATACATTATATAGTAATTTTTGGATATTATAAATAAACTTCACCCATCCAAGTGGGGACTACACCTAGGGTTGCTTAACATGCGTTAGCGCTAATAATGCTCACGCCCACTGGGCCACCGGGCTCCTCATTATTGATGATATGTAGAAATATATTGAACAAATATTGTAAAAGAATAAAAAAACGCAGTAAACAACCAAACTAAATTTAATCACCAAGTTTTTGCTCAGCAGCGGCCCAGCAAAATCTTTCAATATTTAATTTGTTACTTTATAAAATTATAAAATAAAGTTCAAGGCAGCCAATTACCAACCAAACTCATTCCTTTAATCTACCAAACTTCCACATTTATAAGATTACCCAAATTCCAAAATCCTTTGCATTTGAAGGTTCACTTTGGTTTAAGGAAAGAGTTAGCTTTAAACTTAAAGTTGAGGCGTCACGGTTGAATGCTCAAAGTAATAAGAGGAGGGATGCTATGAACGACTTAAGTATAAATAGATCTTTTAGAACGAGTTAAGTATAAAAATACCTTTTCTTCCTCATCTTAGTGTTTACAGCTCTAGAACGATGGAACCCGGGGTCCATTCATCATTCACAGAGAGTCGTGCTCCTGCAATGAACACTAACAATGGCCTGAGATCTTTGTTAGACTCCACTGCAGGAGCAGGTCGGTACTACCAGAGCCATATATTAGCCAGAGCAGTCCGAGGTTTTGATCTCCACGATGGCCAGACAGGCAAATTAGGGAAGTCTATTTGATGTTTATAAGTTTTGTTTAGCTTATGTTTCCTAAGGCTTCTACGACATCCACGGGGAGACTTGGAGTAGTCCTATTGTACTCAGCCAGAAACTATGCAGAAACGCGCGTGGTCCGGTATTGTGACAAAATACATGCTGTGACAATATTTAGCTTAGTTTTTCAGCTGGCCCACTTGTTCCAATTTTTTTTTCTTCTGGTGGAAGGTAGAACCTAGGAATAATATGGACTGAGTGCTGAGGACAAGTTGATGCCAACTTTTCAATTTAACTAATAACAAATGTAACATTTGGAAGAGTTTTGATTTATATAGAACAGGTCATGCATTTCTAACATCGATGTGTTCGCGATCTTGTGTTGCAACACGTTTGCATGCATTTGCATCTACGTCACTGTCACCTTTCTTAGAGGCCTATCCTGATTTTTCTTAGATCCATGGTCAGGTCATGAGAATAACACGTCAGTTTTTACCATTGACTAAAAAGATGAACAAACATACATACATATTATACCGTCTTTAGTCCTTGCCGGGTAGACAGAGACCAAGGTCATAAAACCTGATGGCTACGTTTAGTGTGTGAGTGGCCGTTATGGTGTTTTTTTTTTTTGTTTTTCGTGTTTGTAAGTGGCCAACACTGGTGTCAGATTTTTCAAGCTGCCTAAAGGCATCTGACATAGCTTAACGACTGCCATAAGTGATGACAGCCGGGACTAACGACTTTACGTGCCTTCCGAAGCACGGAGGAGCTCGAGATATTTTTATGCCACTTGCGGTCACCCATCCAAGTGGGGACTGCGCCTAGGATTGCTTAACATGCGGAAGCGCTTATTATGCTCACGTCCACTAGGCCACCACTTTCCGCCGCTATGGTGGAAAGCGGAATCAAAATAATGATGGGTTGCTAACCGCATCGCCTATTGATGGGATTTCCTAGCCTAATCCTTGATCTGCGCGGGAAGAAAAGCAGCTAGCATTTGGCATAACCAAACCAGTTTGGAAGAGTAAAAAGATTAAGCTTCACGAATAAACAGAAGTTTAAAACCAACACAGGTCAATGGACAAAGTGAAGTAGGTTCGCTCCAAACAAAGAACACATTGTCCTGATTAAATTTTCATGTTCCTCAAGGACTTTCAGGGTCTCTATTAATGAGGCTATCAATATTTAGAATTCTCAAATTAAAGTTTGGAGTACAAGGTTTATTAAGTTATAAGACGAGCTCCGTGGCGCAGCGGTCAACACGCCTGCCTGCGACACGGATGGTCCCGGGTTCGATCCCCGGTCAGGTCAAGATGGAAAATGATCTTTTTCAGATTGACCTGGGTCTTGGATGTTTATCAATATATGTATTTGTTATAAAATATAGTATCGTTGAGTTAGTATCCCATAACACAAGTCTTGCTTAAGAACTTACTTTGGGGCTAGCTCAATCTGTGTGATTTGTCCGTATTTATTTATTTATTTATTTATTTATTGGAATTATTGATGGCTAAGTAGAAAGGTCGCTGGTAGTGGCTGGATGAGGAAAGCAGAAAATCGCACAATTTGGCGTGCCCTTGGGGAGGCCTATGTCCAGCAGTGGACTGCAATAGGCTGATGATGATGATGAAGTAGAAAAATTTCTGAGCTCTAAAATTATTTTAGACGAGTAAATTAAAGAAGGTTTGGCTACTCTTAAAAAATGTAAAATAACTAAGTGTCAGCAGTGTTTCAGAAACTAGTAGTCAAGTCAAAGTCAAAGACTTTTATTCAAAATTGGATAATTGTATCTCTTTTGAACGTCATATTTTTTACTTTCTTATTATTTTTAATTTTACACATGCAAAATTGAAAAACTACTAGCGTTTCGTAATGACCACTGGTGAGAAGAATACGCCAAAAGAAACTCAATCCAGACTTGGTCCCTACGTGCCTGAAGGGCTTCGATTACAATTTCTAATGTTATTTATATTAATTACAAGAAATTACAATCAATTAAATTACTGCCACGCATTTTTATCATTTAAATAATCATTAATACAATAATATGCCTTTTTAGGGTTCCGTAGTAAACAAGGAACCCTTATAGTTTCGCCATGTCTGTCGGTCTGTCTGTCTGTCTGTCCGTCCGCGGTTTTACGCAGAGACTATGAGTACTAGAAAGCTGTAATTTGGTATGGATATGTATATTAATCATGGCAAAAAAGTAGTAGAAAAAAAAACATGAAAAAAAATTTTTTTTAGGGTAGCTCCCATACAAGTAAATTGGGGGAGTAATTTTTTTTCTCTATTTACCCATCGTGTGGGGTATCGTTAAATAGGTCTTTCAAAAATATTATGAGGTTGAGAACACCATTTTCCGATTAAGGGATCCGTTTCCGAAATATTTGGTTTTAAAGTGCGAATTTTTGTTAGAGGTAAGTGTCCCCCCCCCCCCCCTCTATCTGCTAAACGGTTATATATAGATACGTGAAAAAAATTACAGCAGTAGTATATATACTGAAGTTTAAAGGAAAACTATCAGAGCTGAGTACTAAGTACAAACTAAAAAGTTATAGGCAACCAACTTATAAACTGTAAAATTTCATACTATTTTCATTGTTAGATGTTTTTGGTCGCTAAACTGTAAGGTGCGAGTGTGAATAGTGTGAACTCAAAGTTGTCATTCGCAACTACGGAACCCTACACTGCGCGTGGCCCGACACGCACTTGGCCGGTTTTTTTTACTAATTGGTTTTTAACAGCAGTTTTAAACCTAGTTTTTGAGTTTATCGCGAACAGACAGATAGACAGACGCGGCGGAGGACTTTATTATATAGCATGTAATCATTTCTAGCAAGCATGTAGATAAATAGTAAAAAGTAGAAGTTGCACGCCATCGAGATCTATCTTCGGCTGCTCGCATCCAGCTTCTACCAGCCATCTTGCGCAATCACTCCACACACTCATGCCTGCAATGTCCTAACCAAATTGGAAACAACTTAACAAAGATGCTTCCCGTGGGTATCGAACCTACGACCCCCGGGTCAACAAGGCGCCTTATTCACTGGACCACGGAGGCTGTTATTATTGAAAAAAAAAAAACAAATATTTTTTTTGTAATATATTGATTGAATTAAAAATTTACGAAAACAAAACGATTAATGACAAATTAAATACAATAAATTAAAACAACAGTATGAAAAGAAATACCATATTGTCGCCGGACAAGAGCTGAGCCAAATTCACAATAACGTTTGATCCGGAAACAGAGGGCCTTTTCATCAAACATAAGACGTTTTGATCACGAGCTGTCAAAGGAACAATTGCCTTTGCCAATTGTTTTTCTTTGATACTTGGCCACGTCGCTTTGTTTCTAGTCATGGCATCAGGGATTGGAAATGTTAGCTGTCAACATGGATTGCAGAATAATCAGGATATACCTCTAAGAACCGTAAGATTTTATGATTTTTAGCGCCACAAGTAGCTTACTGCTTACTGCTACCGTGGGCTATTTTCCACACTTAGGCCGCCTATTCGGGCCCATTGTGTGTGAACAGAAGATGTCCATTCTTCGGTCTTCTGTTGATAGGAGATCCCAGATCTCCTTCTTTGGTGGGTTGCTACAGTTGTTTTACACGAGCCAACCCAGCTCGTCGAGAAAGCGTAGAAGGTGTGCTGCACCCTCTGCGGTCTCTAAGAACCGTAACAGTGACGCAAATACCCGCACAAAATCGACATTAGTAAACCCATAGAAAATTAGTAAATGTATATTGAAGAAATACGGATTCCCCACCATTTGTACACGAGTAGACTATGATGAAAAACAAAATACATTATGTTTACAAATGGGTCACTCAAGTGCTACTTTGTCGGGATTGCCGACTACAATTGCGGACTCATCAGTCCATTTCAAGGTGAGTCCGGGATGTCCGACGTCGAAGTAATACCGGGATACTTCGGCGTCACGCATCCCTCATGAGCATCCATCCTCATCCTCATCAACTGCCTCCGTGGTCCATCAACTGCCTCCGTGGTCCAGTGGTTAGGGCGTTTGCCTTGTTGACCCGGGGGTCGTGGGTTCGATTCCCACGGGAAGCATACTTTGTTAAGTTGTTTCCAGTTTGGTTAGGACATTGCAGGCATCAATCACCTGATTGTCTGATAAGAAAGATGATTCCGTGCTTCGGAAGGCACGTTAAGCCGTTGGTCCCGGCTGCCATCTGGTAGTCGTTAAAGGATCCACGTCAGAGGCCGAGGGGCGGTTCCGAAGAACTCTGACACCAGGTTGTGCATGGTCGATTGACCGAGTCACCTACACGAAATGATGATGATGATGATGAGCGTCCATCCTTGTATTGAGTCCGAAACTATAGTTGGAGATCCCGACAAACAATCACTCGAGTAACCCGTTTTTAAATTTAATATTTTTTATGTTCATCTGGGTCTAAGATATTTATTTAATCTTAGTTTATAATATAGTATCGTTACTATCCTACGACACAAGATCACAACTCACTGCGGGGCTTTCTAAATTTGTGTGATTATACATACCTCATATATTTATTAATTTATATTCATTGCAAGAGGGACTCAAAAAAATGCGAAAAACACAAGGTAATAATAAACACCGTAACAGCAAACTTCAAACATTTCCGCCGCGAATTCTTGCCCTTTCTTTGGCAACCTGAGCGCTCATAATCTCGAAACAAAAGAGATGAAACAGGAGTCCTTGTTTACAACCGCTCGAATTATATTTTACAGCCTTTGGACTATGAAAAAGTAAAGACTAAGCTCTATGAAGATACTATTTGTAAGATAGAACCTTTTGCGTAGTAAAACCTTTACTATACGAGTCAGTGTGGTTTCATTCGCTAACAGGTAACTTTTTGTGAGTAGTGGTCATTCCGAAACGCTAGTGGCTTATGAATTTACTAAATTTAAAATAAAAATAAATGACGTTCAAAAAGAGATAGGTACATCATTAGGTCCTTTTTAGTTTCCACTGCAGAAGCACCACCCTCTGTGTACTACCAGAGCAATATATAAGCTAGAGCACTCAAGGATTTGGCCTACACTCTCTTTTTTTAAGTAAATAATAAGTTTTTTTTGCAAATTTTGTAAGTATGAAGACAAATTTGTTGTATCAAAAACGAAGATAAGTCACTTAAGATCATATTTTACGGCGCGCCGTCTACTCTTATTGAACCAAAAAGTAAGGTATGGGAAAAATATCCACGTGAGCAGATTACAGTGCAAATCGCGATGGCGTCATTGGTAAGGCATTAGACGTGCAAAGACCGAAATACGAGTCCAAGTCTTACCCGCGTGAAATTTTTCCCATTTTTTCCCTAATTAACACGCTTTTATTAACTTCACTTGTATGTAAGAAAATCTGCGTACATCCGGAACGTTATCAATAAATATTTTAGGCGGTAGATTTTGCAGTTCTTATAAAATACTAGACAAATGTCAACTTAGTTTACCTGCGACCACGAACACTGTAAAGTGCTCGAAACGTTAGGTGTATAAATAATGTAATAAACGCGATAAAAACCATATTAAAATAATTTTATTTAAATGTGTAACAATCGCAAAAACATAAGAAAACAAATCTTGGAATCTCAATTTGACTCACGTCCCGGTCTTCGATTAGGATGAAATTTTGGACACGCTCTGAGTTCTGATGATAATACATGAAAAGCGTGTTAAACTATTACTTATTATTTACTTAATAAGAGTATTAAAAAATAGTATTGTGAATGCATAAAAATAACGCAGTCAATATTGCCCATCTGATCTAAGAAGCAAGCATAATTTATTACATTTTGTGGAATATTACATTCTCTTGGAAACAATATACCTGTTATCGATTTTCTATCAACGTGAGCTTTGGTAGAGCTTCTTAAGCTGGAAAGTCATGGTACTTCCTATAGTCCTATTTTTAACAGTTGCATGATGGTTATTATGTAAGTCTAGTAAAAATAATTATAAGAGGCTAATATGTGCTAAGCGCCACCCACGATTTTAAATCAAGAGAATTTTTGATTAACGATCAACAATTTTCATAATTAGATGAAAAATAATAATAAAAAAACACCAAGAATAGTACAAGTTATTTACTAGCGAAGTACAGTGTAGCAATTTAATCTAAGAGTAAAATAATAATGGGTTGTTCAATTAGTAAGCCTCTTAATAATCAAAAATTATAAAAATATAATCACCATATAAAAGGTGATGTAAGCCAAGTGTGATTAAACAGAAATTATTGTGAAATATAATTTTATTTCTGTTTTAATAAAAATCCACTGAAAGGTTTTGTAGTTACGATCTTGTTTCACGGCGAGCAGTCTTTATTTCCTTCAGATCCTGGAAGCCCATGGATATTTTATTAATATTTTATTCTTTTTTTATTAGTGGAATATTACCATCTCTTTGCACCTTCGTCGTAGCTTACAAAGGTTTCAACGAATATTCCTGATTTTTAATTTTCTAAGTTTTTTATCAACTTAAGATTATTGAAAACTCGTTCTTCCATGCTGGATATGGAGAAAAGAAAAAACGTAGAATAGCCAGCTGTTTGTCTTCCCGCGCAGACCATAAATGCTGGTCGAAGGAATGGATGGAATAGAATTAGGCTGATATTGATAACGTTAAAGACGTTGCCCATATTAATAGTGGTAGAGGTGTCATATAGGGATAGATCACACCGATTTAGCTGGCCCCACTGTATCGTGTTCATACACTTAAATACGATACATCGTTTTACGGCATGACGTCGTGTAGTAGAAACTCACGATGCCGGGGGCGCAGTAAGTTTTCAATATTCAGAGTTGACAGACTTCATTGAGGTTGATCATTTAATTAGCCTAGTCGAAGAGCGTTCCATACAAAAGGGCAAAATGTTAGAAGAGAAAACGAAGAGACGAAACGACTACGTCGCTCACAGTTGGTTTCCATGATACGATGTCGTATCGTGTTTATTTATGTGTTTGAGCTCTAAGTTGTGAACTTGTGTTGTAGGACACTATCTCA
Organism: Rhodophaea formosa; assembly: GCA_963082605.1. Lineage (NCBI taxonomy): Eukaryota > Metazoa > Arthropoda > Insecta > Lepidoptera > Pyralidae > Rhodophaea > Rhodophaea formosa. Next base: position 1,607,917 of record OY720221.1, read on the forward strand.
ATGATACAGTTATTTTATAATACATACGTATATAGAAAAGCATCAAAGACTCTAGCTAATCTGAAAATGATGGTTATTTAAGTTCTCTCAAAACAAAAATATTGACTTTCTTTAATTTCAAGCAGAAGACTTACATATTCTAGACAATTATGTAAAACAATATAGTTTTGGGTAATAACATTTTCATGATATTCAGCAACTAATATAGAAAGGTTAAGGCTTAGAGATCACGTTCTCAGAAACACTAGTTATTCTAAATCCTCGCATCAAATTTGGATATTATCTAATTTGCAAACTAATTGTTCTCAGAACGTGTCCCATATTTCGAAAGGATTAAACTTGTCCCAAGTCTCGCTCGATCCAATTAGTATGAAAACTGTCTACAAATTGATGATTTAGGTAGAATGTGGTTTACAAATAGATTGATGTTTGTTTGTTTTTCCATGTGTAAGTGGCCAACACTGGTGTCAGATTTTTCAAGCTTTTTTTTACAATTTGTTGACATAATTTTGTTACATTTTCTACTTCTACGGTGAGGCAGTTCGTCTCAATTCTATTAAGGGTTTTTTTTTATTACTTTTTTTATTTACTTCTAATCAATGTAATCTTCTTCAAGCAAATTAAACTTTAGTGCTGTAAATACACTGCGAGAGTTGCTCTTTTCTGTTTCTCTGGCCTTTAATATTTTGCGAAATGCAAGTTGTCGTACATGGTCGCTATTGTGAAATTATATTTAACTGTTATATTATTTTTGTACAGTTGCATTAATACATCTGCTAGTCTGCTTTTTATTTATTTTTTCTTGTCAGTAACAAGACAATAATCTTTGAAAGGGACCAATTCTACGTCAGCAAAGACCGCCAATAAGTGACCGCTGCCGCAGATCGCGTTGATCACAGCGTTGGAAGATCATATCGATCACATTACACACATTAGCTACTATTGGCTGCGCTGAAGTGTTGCAATTCAATGAAATAGCTATGAAAATCATTTATAAGCTTGCTTGTCACTATCCAAAGAAAGCATTGCTGTAGGCGACTGCGGTCGAGGCAGCAACTCGCGCACTGGTCCAAGATTGGTTTCTTTGATAACATGTGAGCTCAATCCACGTATTTTTTTTTTGTCATTGATTTGTCTTTGAAATTCTTGTCATTTTTTGTATCTATATCACTTTCTGCCAATTTCCTATCACTTTCTTTGTTTAGTAAAACGACTGTTTCAGAATAGGAATTTCTTATGTTTTATGCAGGGACAAATATAAAATGAAGTGCACTTACAAGTAGCAATATTGAAAAGCTTGTTTGTTTGAGGATTCCAAAAAGCACTTTGCTTTCGTAGTCGTATTTTTTTTTTATTTCGTATCAATTATAATATTTAAACAGGTATGTCTAAATAATATGATTTCAGCAACTGGGTACCTTGTAGACAAACAATGTAAATCGAAGCTTTGGGCCAAATCGTGTCAAGTTATCTAGAAATGGTAGAAAAAAAAACATTTTTGTTGGAAGGAAGTTTGCCATTCTTCTGTAGTTTTAATTTATTTTCATCAAAATGATTTTGATAAGTCTCTTAAATCTGGTAAATAGCGATCGCCAAATTTTTAACATGATCCCAACACAAGTAACTCCTTTTTTCTTGAATCCATTATTGTATGTTGCCTACTTAGTTGTATAAAAATTAAAAATGTAACAATCACTTTTTTTATTACAAAAAAGTGCATAGTGACATCATATGGCAAATAAAACCATAATAGAAGTGAGACAAACTGCCTCACCGTAGAAGTAGAAAATGTAACAAAAATATGTCGAAACATGAATTTTGCAAGTTCGATCAAATCCAATTACTGACTGAAAACATTCTATTATTGCCTGCAAATGATAACTTAGGGTGCTGCTATCAATAAAATAAAGAAATAAAGTGGGAATAATGTAAAAAAAATTAGACAAGACGACATGACGTGGAAGGCCAATTAAGTGATTTTTGTAAAAATAAAATTGCTGGTAGAGCCCTCAAGATATATTTTTATATTTTTTTAATATTTTTACGGTAATCTACAACAAATAACGCAACTTTTGAATGGTCTTGAGTAGCGAAAATCAAAAAATATTTTTTTTCGGGACACCCTAATTTTCATATTTGAGTATTTTAATCTTTGTTACTAAACAGAATATAGTGTTTTAATCAAAATATCTTAATTTCCAAATGACGGGATCATTTAAAGTACTGTACAGATTTTGATTAAATTCTTGTGATTCGTGCCATGCCATTCATGATTTTCCATGCCTTTCCCCTGGGCTCTATCTATCATATATTTTAATTTTTATACCACATTTTTACATTTCCATATCACCAGCCTCGCCTTTTAAAATACGGATGTAAAATTTTTGATATATTCTCTGTTCGTGAATCGATATTCTTTGAATATAAATAAATAAATAAATATATACGGACAAATCACACAGATTGAGCTAGCCCCAAAGTAAGTTCTTAATTAAGACTTGTGTTACGGGATACTTACTCAACGATACTATATTTTATAACAAATACATATAGATAAACATCCAAGACCCAGGTCAATCTGAAAAAGATCATTTTTCATCTTGACCTGACCGGGGATCGAACCCGGGACCATCCGTGTCACAGGCAGGCGTGTTGACCGCTGCGCCATGGAGCTCGCTCGAAATTACCAAGTTACGTTTTAATCAGGGTTTAGTCACTTTGTAATGATTAAAGGCTAATCTGTTTGAGTACAAAATATTATGCCAAGTAATACTAACTCATTTCCCCAATTTAATTTCCATGATTGCTTCCATGACGTCACTCCTTATTGCCGATATTGGTAGCTGGGTCATTTGTGTAGCCATGACCTTTCCAAGGTCTCCAAAGTTAAGATGGAAAAGAGTAATTAAGTCAATAATGTCTATAGTTGGCAAATTTCATTGCTTGAGTTCAAACTTCGGTCCTATTTTCATATTTGAGTATGTTATCGAAATACCTTTATTTTAAAATGACGGTATCAGACGAATTAAGCACCTCCTCCTTTTTGAATTGGGTTAAAAAATAAGGTTGATATTTAACTAAATACTCAACAAACTGCCAGAGAAAATTTTAATGAAAACTTTGAAATAAAATGTCTGCTTATGGAAATAGAAGCAATAAGTGAGTTTGTCCACGTTTCTTTAGAAACGCCACTAAATTTTAAATGTGCCGTGTGCTGGTTAACTGAATGGAGGCCGATAGGATTTTCGGAAAGGTCAGTGGAGAAATGCTTGACAAATTACACCGTGTTTGCTTTCACGGTGTTTGGTCAGAAAAATTGGAAATTCTTCCTTATTTTCGTGCTTGGGAATTTTTCGAGCTGATAAAAAATTCAAAGCGTTTACCTTGGGCGAGAATGTTTGATTTTAATGTAGCGAGAGAAAATAAAGTATAGTTTGGTTGACTTTTAAAAAATACCTTTTTCTCAAACGTGCTTGGGCATTCGAACTTTATTTTGACAACCTTGTTCATAACTACATTTAAATTTTCGCGTTACATATTTATTAAATGCAATGTGTGACGGTAGTTGGAAAACTCGAAATATGATGGATGGCTGGTGGATGAAGTTGTTATCGCGCCAACGGGGCACTAACACCGCTGCATCAGTCGTCCAGTGACCACGTTCGGTGTAACTCGGCCGAAACGTCTGGAGAAAATACGGTATGTTTCGCGTTAATTCCCGATATTGCATTTAATAACCTTGTTCGTGATAAATTGATATTGCTGTATTGGACAATACACGCCAGCATGGTATCGTATGAAAATCCTTACTGTATGTATTGGCTGCCAAATAGGTAACTGCTAAACAGTGCGTAACTTGGCTTTAGACATTCCTTTGAAAAGGTGTCTCAGACCGTCAATATGAATACCGTTTCCTATGGGGTCAATGACGAAAATTCGATTTTATTTAAACTTTCCCTCATTATCTAAATGAGCTGAATACTTGTAAGAAAAAGTTGATATTTTTTACGAGTTAAACACTATATTCTGTGTATTAAAAAAGAATAAAATACTCGCCAGAATATGATAATATGACCGCAGATCAAACCCAAACAAAAAAAATTACTAATATTAGACATAATTGACTTAATGACTTTTTTCCACCCTGACTTCAGAGACCTTGTCATGGAAAGGTCACAGCTACACAAATGACCCTGCTACCATTTCGGCAATAAGGAGTGACGTCATAGAAGCAATCATGGAAATTAAATTAGGGAAATGAGTTAGTATTACTTGGCATAATATTTTGTATTTAAGCGGATTATCGTTAGAAAGCGACTAAACCCAGCTTAAAACGTTAGTTTTTTGTTATTTTCAATGGATATCTGTTCACCAACAAAGAACATATCTATGTGTCTAGGCTCCGAATATGATTTTGCCCCATTCGGTGTCGAGACCCTTGGTCCGTGGGGTCCTAGCGCTACAAGCCTTTTTAAAGAAATAGCAAAAAGGTTAGTCGATGTCACAGGAGACCGAGGAGCTGGCAGTTACCTCGGACAAAGAATAAGTCTTGCTATTCAAAGGGGGAACGCTGCCAGTATCTTCGGAACCTTGCCTAAAGGAGGGGTATCATATGATTATTTTTTTTAAGTTTTTAGTTTTAGGTTAATTTTTCATATTTATATAATATGTTTTTGTTTATTCCAGTTTAATTAATATGTGATCTGAATTTAATTAATTAATTTGATTAATATTTAAAATGGTGACACTTGTGAAATATATTATATTACATTGTCAAATCGCACAAATTGAGCTAGCCCCACAGTAAGTAGGGAACTTATGTCGGAGGATACTAACTCAACAATACTATATTTAACATACGATCAGACAAACAAGATCCAGGCTAATCTGAAAAAGATCGTTTACCATCACACGTGATCGCGGGTACCAAGCTCGGGATCATTCGTATTGCAGGTTGGCGTGGTAACCACTGCGCCACGGAAGTAGTATAAAATATAGTATAAAAATCAAAATATTTGATAAACAGAGCCATTACACGCAGTAAAGTACTTTTAAAAATATCGTTTTTTTAGACGGAATGATAATTGAGTTGGTATCGAATGTTCGCGAACAAAATTAGTTTATTCTATAACTTGAGTTTACATCATGCTATCTAATTATAAATAAATTTTTATAACAAATATTTATTCTACTTGATCGTCTATAAATACAATGTATTTGATTAAGAAATAAACTCGGATCAAAAGAGCACTTAAATAAACGAGAGTCGACCGAACAGTTACGACAAACTAACTACACAGTTAATATTAATGCACACAGTAGCCGCGGACATGACAAAGGGAGTACGCCTGTTTTTCTTATTAAATTTTCATGCTTTCTTATAAATAATAGAGGAGTTCCATCTCGGGGCCGAGCGGGCTGCGTAATTGCAAACACTGGGAGAAGGTGACATTCTGGGACTACGTACAGTTTACAGCATAAAAGTGATGACTCATTAAGAATTGATGTAATTAAAAAAAACTTATGTGCCTTATTTAATTATCAAAACTGTATTGCACACTCCAATTGTAGAACGATTGGCAGACCAGTCTATCAGTCAAGTATGGTATAGATCAAAATATTAACTGTGCCTGGGATTGTGGAACTTTAGACAGAAAGATAAGACTACATACAGAGAGCACCGCTAACCGAAACCTCTATTCGTAGAAAGCACGTTTCGCCGAAAACTTTTTGTATAGAAAACACTTTTCGTAGGGATTTCGATTTATAGGAAGCACTTGTGATATAAATCGGTGTTCGTAGAAAGCACTTAAATAAACTTGAGTTGACCGAAAAAATACCACAAACTAACTACACTGTTAATATTAATGCACACAGTAGCCGCGAACATGACAAAGGGAGTACGACTGTTTTTCTTATTAAATTTTCATGCTTTCTTATAAATAATAGAGGAGTCCCATCTCGGAGCCGAGCGGGCTGCGTAAATGCAAACACTGGGAGAAGGTGAAATTCTTAGAGTGCGTAAATTTCTTTGTTAGTATAAAAGTGATGACTTATTATGAGTTGAAGTTTTACATTAATGAGAGCATGAAACTTGGAATGCCAAATATCTAAAGTAAACAAATATTAGTTGCCCATGCTAAATGAGAACAATTTAATATATTTTTTGTACCATAGATATTTTGGTCTCCAATCAGCGTCATAAACCATTTATCATCTTAGCGCGTATTTTGCAACTGCGCGTCATATTTTTCTGTGTGAACTCGACAACTCGATTTTTCTTCATTTAAATTCTCAATTGCCATTCTCCTCCTCTGAGATTCCTTTGCATACTTTTTTAATATTCATAACTATGGTGCTTTTTAAATGTTATTTTTTTGTACTCAAGCGTAATAATTAAGTCAAGATTATTATGCACTACATTTTTAGCTGTTTAAACTTTTTTACTTTGGTTACATTTTTCAGGTTTTGTATATTAAAAAGTAAATTTTCGATTAAAGTTTTGAATGGTTGTCATTACGAATGTTATCAACTGCGTTCAATTTTAAAACTTTTGGGTATTGCAGCGGGTTTATTACGTATTCTAACCAGTGATATTAAAATATAATCCGAAAGTTATTAGTTATTATTAGTTATATTATTAAGTACATTATGTAGGTATATGTATATAATGTACCTACATGTATTTTTTTTCTCAGAAATCCCAATCCCATCCCATCCCATCCCAATCCCAACTAATCCCAACTAATATTATAAATGCGAAAGTGAGTTTGTTTGTTTATTTGTTTGTTTGTTTGTTACTATTTCACGCCGTATCTACTGAACCGATCATCATGAAATTTTGCATACACATAGGTTAGGGTACTGAGAAGGACATAAGCTATTGATTATGCGGGTGAAGCCGCGGGTAACAACTAGTAGAACATAAGCGTATTTTCAACAAATTAGGTACATTATGTACATGTATATGTACATAAGGTACAATAATTAAAAATGGTCAGGTGTGTCACCCTCATCAGACTATCCCGTGGTTGTAAGTATATGACATCGGCCACGCGTGCCTGGCTTCCCGAGATGCTACTTGGTCATCCCCAAACCCATCCCAGATAATAGCATCGCATCCCACAACCCAGCAAATTCCTACCCCTTCCTCGCTTAAGAGCGGTTTTGATGTGCAGTAACGTCGAAACCGATATAAGCTAAACTAACTTACCAACTCGTCTACCAAGCGTTGTGAGTATTGCAAAATCCTTCTATACTGGAGATCCTTGAAGGAGCCTCATGTCCATCAGTGGACTTCTTGCGGGTGAGTTGACTATAATAATACTTAAAAGTGACTAAAAGAACATCACGTTAACCGATTTGGATAGTTCATAAGAAATAATGATGCCACTTCCGGAGTGCAATCATGGTTATACTAATAACAGAAGATTCTATATAATGACATCACTTTTTAATATAACTATCTGTTTCCATAGAAAGTTTATAGGTAATTATTACGTGAATTGTGCTCACAAGAAAGATAATACCGCTTACCTAATAACAAATCCCGCGCTAATTGGTATGAAATATACGATTATAAATAGGTATGTAATGTAAGCTCTAGTTGGCGCAAGTCAGCCAAATTGAGCTGGCCCCACACAACAAAGGTAAAGCCACACAGAAGTTCACTTTTGCTAATAGCATGAGTGGGCCGGCTCGTCCAGGGACCACACTCACAGAAAATCGACGTTTGAGTAGTAGCTTTACCACTGTTATGCTTCTTTTGATGAGTGAGAGAGCCGGAGGCCCAACCCGTCTCCCTTTTGGAAGGGAAAAATTAAAAACCGGCAACACTCTTGTCACACCCCTGCTGTTGCAGTTGTGGCATAGACAGCAGTGATCACTTACCATCAGGTGATCCGCTTGCTCATTTGCCGTCCTATGACATAAAAAAATATATGTATTTTAGTTGTTGGACACACCATTCCTTAGCGCGAAGGGCTTTTTAAAGAAATTGCCCCAAGGTTTATCTCAACTTCCGATGATAAGACGGCTGGCTGTTTTTTACCCAACCGATTAGCATAGCTATCTAACGGGGGAACGCAGCCAGCATTCTTACTACTATGCCAAATAGGGAGGAATTATTCAAAATTTTGTGGTGTGTTTTTTACCCCATTTTTAGCTCTCTTTTTTATGTAAATAATTATATAGTTTAACTTGTTTTTGATTTCACAGTTAACAGTCCATCAATATAAGGGTAAAAAAACCTGAAGTATTTGTGTGAATATTTTTCATTTCAATTTTCATATTCCCATTGGCTCGTGCCATGGCCGTGATTTCAAATGTAAATTGCCAATTTGGGTGACACGGCGATTTCCGGATAACCGGTGTTCCGGTAATTTATTCCGCTGTTCAATATTCAATAGTCGCGATCGCTCAGCTGCAGACATCTCGGTTTGTATTAGCTCCTCTCAATGTTATCCCGTTAATTATTATTACATTTTTGTTGGAAGAATTCCAATTCAGTCTGCTCTGTGCGCTATTGACCTTGTTATTTTGTTATATTAAAACTGGATTAAATTTTACCACGCACGATAAAACAAAAATAAAGTTATATAAGTATAGCTATCTATAACCATCTAAGTCATTCTGCCGATGACGTAGTCAGTAAAATCATCCGTTGGTCGATGACAAAATAAAATAATTCTTCCTGTATTGTTTGATAATCACTAACTCACAATGGCCATAATTGCCACTAACCTCAGTGGCGCTTAGGTTATTTATGCCAAGTTAGCCATTAAAAATATTCCAAGAACAAAGTATTTGTCTGAATATTTTTTAATTCAATTTTTATATTAGCATTGGCTCTTTAGCCGTGATTTCAAATGTAAATTGACAATTTGGGTGACACGGCGATTTCCGAATAACCGGTGTTCCGGTAATTTATTCCGCTGTTCAATATTCAATAGTCGCGATCGCTCAGCTGTAGACATCTCGGTTTATATTAGCTCCTCTCCGTGTTTTCCAGTTGATTAATATGTAATTTTTTTAGAAAGGATTCTAATAATAGGATTAAATGCCGTTTTAAAACTAGTAATCCTGTGAGCTGTAGACCTTGCTTGCTAGTCTGTCTGTGAATATATTAAAACTGAATAAATGTTTACCAAATATCATAAAAATACTGAAAAAAGCTATTTATAACCACCTAAGCTATTCTGCTAATTACATTGTCACTAAAATTATCTGTCTTGTCGATAACATAATACTACACTTCCTGGTTTGTTTTTGTACGTTTTATAATCTTTTGACTCACCATGATCATAAGCGGCACTAACCTATTAATAACCAATTATTTGTGCCAAGTTTAACATTTCGAAAATATTTCAATAGCTTTTTATCCGAATATTTTTCATTTGAATTTTCATATTCCGATTGGCTCTATAACCGTGATTTCAAATGTAAATTGCCAATTTGGGTGACACGGCGATTTCCGGATAACCGGTGTTCCGGTAATTTATTCCGCTGTTCAATATTCAATAGTCGCGATCGCTCAGCTGCAGACATCTCGGGTTTGTATTAGCTCCTCTCCGTGTTATCCGGTTGATTAATATTACATTTTTTGTTGGAAGGATTCCCATATTCTCTAATAGGATTAATTATTTCATGGTTAGTTATTCTTTCTGATTATTATTCAAATTTTAAATAAAAATCATTTATTTTTTATGTTTTTGCCATTGATGTACGTTAAAATTAAAACCACTTTTACTTATAACGCGAATTCGTTATAGAAGTAATTTTATTCAAATAAACATTTATTTCATAACTGAGTTTTTTTTATGTCATGACATTAACATTTCCTATTCGCATGCCAATTAATATTGCAAAATATATGCTTTTTTCTTTTGTATTTAACATCTTATTGTACCGTATTTTATTGGAATAAATATGATGTTTAATTTAATGTAACATTTATCTAATAACAATTAATTGTCTTTAAACTATTCTGACACTACCTAACCAAAAATAAAATTAAAGGCCTAAAATCATGCACTCACTCCAGCTGCTCACCCCTGGGCATCGTATCCAAAAGGCTGGCATTGCCAAATTGAATGGCAATTCTACGCTGAGGTAGGTAGCTTCCAGCTCTTTAGTCACGGGATACCTCAATAAGGTTTTTAGCCAAAAAACTAAATTGTAATTATTTTAATTATTATGGACATTATTAATGGATGTAAAGAACAAATTGGATGTAAAGAAAGGTAAAACTTCAAAAACCTCAACTACTATTTTACCACCAGTATACAATTATTAATTTAGCATTTTTATTTATTTATCTATTTATCTTTAGGAATGATCATTTCTTTCTTATAATAAATGTATTCATTATATTAATTTTATTTATAATATTAATTTTAGTATACATTGTATTAATTTTATTTATCTTTTTATAATAATACACTGTACTGTGCTGTGCCTTTTATTTTTTCAAGTTTTGTGGGTATACTGTCGGTCGCCAGCAGGTTGAGGCAGAATATCAGTGCTTTGCTCATGCATAGATTGTGTGTGAGGAAAGCGTCATGCTGAGCCTACAACCTTTTTGAAATGCTGCAACGCTCACAAGCTGTTATGGTTATTATTTGCTATTGTCCTTTTATTGTTTGTCCTGTTTCGTTGTTCTGTAATGGTTTGTGTGTGTTTTAGTTGTTTCAAATAAAATTTTATTCTATTCTATTCTAATAATTAATAATTATTAAATTTTGTCGGTTGACCACGTCAATCGGTCTAGTTTTTGTCGTATGTACAAGCAAATACATGCATTACTGACACTATATGATAGATGAAGCTGAGCATCTTTTTCATCATTCATTTAGATTTTGGCTAAAACAAAAACAAAAATAGAAACACTATTTTTGTTTTTGTTTTAGCCAAAATCTGAACTACTATCAAATAGGAATCTTCTAGAAATGTGAGCAAAATTAGTTCTCGAGGAAAAGTTTTTTGTTATACTTTGTAATACACTGCGCCTAATTTGTAAAAAGTAGGTCAATATTCTTCAACGATTCACTGTCAGCTAGTTATAAACCAGAGTCATAAAAGTTTAACGAGAGACGGCATCTAGTTTAGTTTAGCAGATATCTTTTCTAAATTGAAGATTGGCTTAGAATTTAGACGCGACTTTTATGACTATCGAGTTCCATTCAGTTCTGAAATCGTAAAATTAAATCGATTATTATTTACTAACAAAAGCTTTGCCATTTAAGAGATAGGAAACTCGCTTTGACAATTATTTTTTTTGCTAAGATGTCGAAAACAATCTATAAGTAATGAGAATTTGCTGCATGAATAAAAAAAATACTGCCTCTTTGGTCTAGTAGTCAAGGCGTCTGCCTATTGACCTGGAGGTCGTGGGTTCAAATCCCACAGGGAAGCATCTCTGTAAAAGTTGTTTAAAGTCTGCGTTGGATATTTGTATATATCTAATTTGATGAAATCGCTTTGAAGATAATTTGATATCCTTCCAGCAGGCCTATTTGCTAACTTTTGACAACTACGGTGTACATCATTTTCATGGTAACTTCAATATTCATTACGGCTTCGGTATGAATGACAATTTTTATTTAAGATATGAAAACCGTAATGGATGCTTAAGTGACAATCGATTCGTAGTACACCGAGTTAGCAAATCGGCCTGCAGGATATCATCATCATCATCAGGTCTATTTTAGTCTCCACTGTAGGAGCACGACCCTCTCTGACTATCATAATCATTTATTAGCCAGAACAGTCAGGGGATTTGGCCTACACTCTCCACGCTGGCCAGACGGGTTGGAGAGGTCTCTTTGATGTTTAAATAAAGCTTTGTTTAGCTTATGTTCCCTAAGTCGCCTTTTACGACATCCACGGGAAGACTTGGAGTGGTCCTATTCTACTCTGCCGGGAACCACACGGATAGAAAAGTATCTATCATCCCGGGATAATCAAAACTCACCCGAGTGGAGCCGCAGTCAGAAGCTAATGAGAGTTTTCTGAAATAAGTAACGGCAGCAGTAAGACGTCGGGTCCAGTGGTATGTACGCGCACATTTTGCGGGGCCGCATCGCCAAATTCCACATCCGATCAATCCGCTGAAGCACTCGTGTGTATTTTCATACAAAAGAAACGCGCTATGCGCTTTAGCAGATTGGAGTGCTTGCGGAGATTTGCGATGCGGCCCGGGGCCCGGCATAATGTGCAACGTACCTTTACAGTGCGACAAGAATCATTTAGCACTTGGATGACATTGAAATGTAGGCGCTGTGTGTAAATTGATGAGCTCCGTGACGCATCTTCTTTCTTTTCTTCTTCATTCTGCCTGCGACACGGATGGTCCCGGGTTCGATCCCCGGTCAGGTCAACATGGAAAATGATCTTTTACAGATTGACCTGGGTCTTGGATGTTTATCTATATAAGTATCTATTATAAAATATAGTATCGTTGAGTTAGTATCCCATAACACAAGTTTCAAACTTACTTTGGAGCTAGCTCAATCTGTGTGATTTGTCCGTATATATTTATTTATTTATTTATATATTTTTTATTTTATATATATTTAATTAAAAGTGTAATTAGTATAGCTTGCCAACAAAATATCCTTAGTTTAGAAATAGAATCAAAAGCACAAAATATCCGCAATAAACATCAACAAACATCAACAAACATCATGATCATCATCATCGAGCGAGCAACATCATCATCATCAAATCAATTTACAAGATAACGGCAATGGCAGCGTTTAGTTTTGATTATGACCACGTGCTAAAATATCCTTGTTACACTGTATTGGTCAACAATGTACCAGCTTTCTGTGCGTGTCAATTACTTTTCAATGACAGTGGCTTATCTGACCCTACGACTCAGTGCTATCATCTGGTTTTAAGAATTGCTGAGAAGCCTAACTGTCTCTAAGGCCTTTCGTCATCATTATCAGGTCGTTTAGGTATCCACTGCAGGAGCTCTCTCTGTGCTACCAGAGCCATATAATTATTAGCCAGAGCAGACAGAGAATTTGGCCTACACTCTAGACGGGTTGGAAAGGTCTCTTTAATGTTTATAAGGTTAGTTCAGCTTGTGTTTCCTTAGTCGCTTTCGCAGAGTAGAATAGTCTTTTTGTGGATGTAGTACCACGGCAAGACTTTTCTACCCAAAATTCAAATTCAAAGTCATTTATTTGCTTTAAATAGGGTACAATAATAAACATGGTATGGTTTTGCTAAGTTCAGGCCTATTTAGCTATATTAATAGCATTCAAATTTCTTTTTGGTTTTGTATTACAAAACTATTATTAATAACAATTTTTAAAGCTAGTGAATAAAATTATGTCCAGTTTAATAAATGTCAAAATGTATTAATATTATTGTTTAGTAGTCATAAATTCATTGATTGTGTAGAAGCACTTGTCAAGCCAATTGTTCAATTTGATCTTAAAGTGTTTAAAAGGCAGTTCCCGCCGGGAACCAATGGTAAGGCCGTTATAAAACAGTAATAAAAGTGTAACGAAAGACATCACGGGCATTGTAGTTTAGTATCTTTCTCTAAATTGAACATCGGTTTAGACCTGACTTTTATGACCACCAGATTTCGTTTCGGTTTTGAAACATAAAGTTATACGACTTTTGAATTGGCAATAACATTTTTGCAATAGTTTAGAAATTTCAAGTAACACAAGTTACGTTATTTAAAAAAATAAAGCCTGACTGCCTTTTTGGACAGTTTATATCCGCCATATTGATTTTTTGCTGATGTTACATAGCCTTTGACAATCTTGACAATCAAAAAAAGGTGTTTGCCTTTTGTTTTGGAGGGTAAGAGTTTTTGAAAATACCTATTGTGCTTTAGGCCTACTTTCTTTGGTATTGGTTTTCTAACTTAAACACTCTGTTCTCCCACAAATAATGTAAAAATCGATCAAGGAAGTAAACTATCGATGAGCTAGCCACTAGTTAGTTTTTCCGTTTTCTATGTTTAAGCCCGTCATCACACCAACCACTGGCCTTAGAACCTGTCTCTCTCGTAAGAAATACAGACGTGATAAGTTAGATAAGTTATGAAAGGGAAAAATCTATGCTTAAGATATAAAATAGTCGTTTTATGTACCCTCCATAGAATAAGTACATTTCAGATGTTTCAAATCTGCAGAAAAGTTTCGCTGCACTTGCGAGCAATTTGAGTGTGATGTGATTTACTGCTACGTGCTGACAGCCAGCTCTTATACTACGTAATGCAGGTTCAGATTTATTGCATTTCAAATATCGCTTTTCAATAAAATGATTTATATAAAATCATGTACAATTTTGCCGTGCCGTGTGGATCCCGGCAGAGTAGAATAGGACCACTCCAAATCTTTCCGTGGATGTCGTAGAAGGCAACTTAGGATACACAAGCTAAACAAAGCCTACAAACATCAAATAGACCTCTCCAACCCGTCTGGCCACCGTGGAGAGTGTAGGCCAAATCCTCTGACTGCTCTGGTAGTACAGAGAGAGTCGAGCTCCTGCAGTGGAGACTATAAAAGACCTGATGATCATGATGATTTACAATTTTTACGAGAATCCAACTTTGGTTTGAGGAGTTTGTATATACTCGATAAAGATGAAATTGCATCTGTTTAAGTAATAGACCATAACAAAGTACTAAACTGAAGGGATATTATTATAATAAATAATTATTAGCTCCATAGCGCAGCGGTCAACACGCCATGGAAAATGATCTTTTTCAGATTGACCTGGGTCTTGGACGTTTATCTATATAAGTATATATTATAAAATATAGTATCGTTGAGTTAGTATCCCACGACACAAGTTCACAACTTACTGTGGGGCTAGCTCAATTTGTGTAATATGTCCCTATATATTTATTTATTTATTTATATATGGCTAGAAATATATTATATTAATTTTATAGTGACATTTAAAATACAATAAATCTGACCTTCATTACGTAGTATAAGTGCTAGCTGTAAGCACGTAGCACTAAATCGCATCACACTCAAATAGCTGTATGAAACATATATATATTATATATGTGTGTGTGTGTGTGCTTTCGCCACCAGTTTGTTCATCTATTGCTGGCCCACCCACTACTGTTAGTCCCGTCATACCCACCACCAATATTTAATGCATGCGGCCCTTGCCGACGTTGCTGCAATCGTTGAGGCTGTCGTGTTCGTGACACGAAAAAATGAAGAGTTAGATGAACCCACCCCTGAACTGGTGGTCTACACCCCTGAACTGGTGGTCTACACCAGTTCAGGGGTTCAAATCAGACCTGGCAGGAATCGAACCTAAAACTTTGAGAGTGCAGGTTTTGCTCTAAGCCATTCAATCTCTACATACATACATACTATCAGTATCCTTATGGGGTAGACAGAGCCCTGGTCTATAAAGCCAAAAGACCACATTTAGAAGGTTAGTGGGCTGGTAGGTGGAGAACGGAATCAAAATAGTGATGGGTTGCTAGCCGCATCGCCTATTGACCTGATTCCTGGCGTCCATTCCCTAGATCGGCTTTTACAATCTACATAGGAAGAGCTGGTATATGCTACGTTTTTTACTTTTCTCCCAGACCAGCGAGGAAGCTTCAATTCAAGCTCTACCGCTACTTAATTCTATTTCGATGAAGAAATACCACATTTTTCAAAGGAAAGCGATTGAAAACTCTCCTCAGAAAGAAGCCGTAGAAACTGTTATTTCAGTTTTCATTAGGACTTTTATTTGTTTTCTGAGCCAAAGAGCGTTCAAAGAAATGGCTGTAAAGTACAATATTTCGCTCGCCGTTATGAGAACAAAGCCAACTAGTTTTGTTAAAAGCCATAGTGACGATTGACGACCATTTTACGTTTATTTACCCGACTGTTCCACCCAGAAGGCGGGTAATGTTTTAAGCGTGTAATGTTTGTATGTATGTTCCATTGTCAATATGTACACTTTTCATATAGGACTAATACAGGAAATTCGAAAAAAAAATTACATCCTAATCCTAACTATCCTTTCCTAATCATAACTAATATTATAAATCCTAACTTCTAACTAATATTATAAATAAATAATAAATAAATATAAATAAATATATACGGACAAATCATACAGATTGAGCTAGCCCCAAAGTAAGTTCTTAAGAAAGACTTGTATTATGGGATACTAACGCAACGATACTATATTTTATAACAAATACATATATAGATAAACATCCAAGACCCAGGTCAATCTGAAAAAGATCTATTTCCATCTTGACCTGACCGGGGATCGAACCCGGGACCATCCGTGTCACAGGCCGGCGTGGTGACCGCTGCGCTACGGAGCTCGTCTATATAATATTAATGCGAAAGTTTGTTTGTTTGTTTGTAACGCTTTCACGCCCTATCTCTGGATTGAGTTTCTTTCGACGTATTCTTCTCACCAGTGGTCATTACGAAACGCTAGTAGTTTTTCGATTTTGCATATTAAAAACAAAAATAATAAGAATGAAAAAAATGACGTTCAAAAAGAGATACAATTATCCAATTTTGAATAAAAATCTTTGACTTTGACTATCTACCTACGGAGACTTAAGAAACAATGGATAAAACAGGAAAGGAGTGACAAGTGTCTTGGATGTTTATCTATATATGTATCTATTATAAAATATAGTATCGTTGAGTTAGTATCACATAACACAAGTTTCGAACTTACTTTGGGGCTAAGTCAATCTGTGTGATTTGTCCGTATATATATTAATTTATTCATTTAAAGTCTATGGTAAAAACAGATCATTCACATTCATTTCAGATGGAGAGAGCTGACATACAGTGCCGACCCCACATAAAAAAGTGGGATAAGGTAAAGTAAAAAGAAGCACGAAATATTTTTCTATATATTTTTTGATAGCATAATGAAGGAACTCTTATTTTTTTAGGACAAAACAAACACGCGATCCTCTCCTATCTGTTTATTTGTTTAAACTCGCGTCGTGAACTAAAATATAAACGAGCGCGTCAGGGATGTTTGCGGAAGAAAGTTTAATAGAAAACCTGAATAAACACATATACAACAAAAGCAATCGATGTGTACTAAAATTAAACATGCTCACATCACTTCTTTATTCCTTACGGGGTAGACAGAGTACTGACATAAGACCCAAAATATACGTAGGTATAGCATGCTAGTGGGCGCATAGATGAAAAATTATTTCTTCTGTGGTCCAGTGGACAAGGCGTTTGACATAAACATCAAAGAAACCTCTCCAACCCGTTTAGCCAACGTGGAGAGGGTAGGCCAAATCCGTTGCTAACGTATGGCTCTGATTGCGCAGAGAAGGTCGTGCTTCTGCAACGGAAACTGACAAAGACCTTATGATGAAGTACCACCAAAGGTGAACCCAAAGGCCTTGGTAAAAGGAAAAATAACTTTCTTTTGTTCTTGAGTGTTAAAAACTAGAATAAAATGGATTCACAAAATACATGACAAAATCTAACTATCCGCAGCAAATTTCACCCCTTTGGTGGTGAATTCCCGATATAACTCACTTAGCTCCTCTACGTTGTACTCGATTTAGGGAGCCTTTTGGAAATTTTCAATTGCATATCGTTGAAAATGGTATACAGCTTTAAGTTTTAAAGTCGGAAACTTAGTCATACAAATTATAGACTAACTAGCTGTTACCCGCGACTTTGCCCGCGTAATATATAGCCTATGTCCTTCTCAGTACCCTAACCTATGTATATTTAAAATTTTATGATGATCCGATCAGTAGATAGGGCGTGAATGCGTAACAAACAAACAAACTCACTTTCGCATTTATAATATTAGTTAGGATAGGATTCTTGATTCAAGTTTAATACAATACAATGTTACGCAACCGAGCAATAAGCTCAGGCACAACATACATACATGAACATCACCAAAACCCACATATGTTTTAATCTCCCCGATACATTCGGCTTGACAAAGGGATGGACCACAAAAACTGTCCGGCATACTTTGCTACGAGTAGGATAGTTAATTAGTGAAATTAGTTGCGGTTTGTATAAAAAACAAACGTTTTGAGGAATAAAAGTGTTTAAATGCGTTCAATCCTTTTATGATTTTAGTATCTAGTTTGAAAGTTCAAATATGTAAACTATTATTAGGGATTCTTTTTCCGGCATTAAAATATTGCTAGGGAGTTCGGAATCACCTGTTTCTACTGTTAACTGTAGGTAGGCTTTTAAATAAAAATATTGCTAGGGAATTCGAAATGTATACAGCTTTACCCAATCGAAATAAAAAGTCTTTAAATTTCTAATAAACTAGGCACAATCTGTAAAAAAACATGCACTACTTGATGCACTATTTTTACATAAATTTGGTTAGTTGTGTAAAAATATATGGAATATTCCTGATTCGAGTTCAATCAGAGATCAATTGAATCTTCAAGAATTCAATTCAATTGAAGAATCAAGAGATCATTGTGAAGACAATGTTACGCAACAGATTATTAAAAGCAGGCACAATATACAAATACATATATGAACAGACACCAAAACCCACATATGTTTTAATCTCCCCGATACATTCGGCTTGACAAAGGGATGGACCACAAAAACTGTCCGGCATACTTTGGCCGGGTAGTTAATTAGTGAAATTAGTTGCGGTTTGTATATCGTTGTTTGGTGTACATTGAAGGTTTAGTAGTGGTCCCGGGGGATAAATGTCGCAATAATATTTCGCTGGATGCGTTGGCAGGTTTTATAGCCGTCGGTGGTTTGAGATGTTATTAGATACAGGGGAATAAATAAAGTAGGGCATTATATTTATGTGTAAACACTGTAGTGTATTGAGGCAACTAATGTGAGTAATTGATATGAGCTGCACATATTCTATTTTTTTTTATTACTATTTTTTGAAGGTTCACTCTGAGGAGCCCGATGGTCCAGTGGGTGTGAGCTCTATGAGCGCTTACATATGTTAAGCAACCCCTGGTGCAGTCCCTACTTGGATGGGTGACCGCAAGTGGCATAAAAATATCTCGAGCTCCTCCATGCTTCGGAAGGCACGTTAAGCCGTTGGTCCCGGCTGTCATGTTGATGGCAGTCGTTAAGTTATGTCAGATGCCTTAAGGCAGATTGAAAAATCTGACACTAGTGTTGGCAACTTACACATACGAAAAACAAACAAACTCTAGGTAGGTCTTAAAATGAACATGGAGGGACAAGATAATGATTATGTCGAATGTCTATGTACTTTTGAAGGCAGCTAAGCAGTTTTGAAGAAAAAAAATATAAACATCTTTCTAAGAAATTTATAGCCAGTGTTACGTGGGGAAGACAAGACGAAGATGTTGCGCCATCACCAGCCAAACAATTAAATACCGACAAAGTGGTCCCATAGATAAAATTCATTCATATTGAGAGTTTTTTTTAACCCGTTTAAGGATATTTGAGGATGATAACACGGAGTATAATGATGACAAAAATTGATTGGATGATAGAAAATTCTTAACCTACAAATTGTTCGGTCAAAGTCAATACGAATAGGCGCAAAACTCGTTTTCTTTTAGAAATATTTTGGATATTACATTATCAACCAAAAACTTTTAAAATTCTCATGCCATTTTTAATTCGTAATTTTTTTACATTCGATTTTTTTAACTTTTTCTTCTTTTATGTAGAAAGCCTTCATTCTTTAGTATTATACTTACATCGCTGAACGGAGAATCACCACCGAAACATCCTGCAACAAAAAAAGAGTATTTTATAACCAACATAAACGCTATAAGTACCAACGAAGTCGTTACACACAAAAAGGATTTTCCTTTCGCATAACGAAAGTATTACGGCCTGTGAATTATTAATTTTATTCCAACAGCGAAGAAATACGACGGCATTGTTTAATTTTCTAAAAAAAGTTGCGAGAGCCACTTGAATTTTTGTTTAGGAATGAAGTTTTTTTTGACAGATACTGTCTTTTGTTTGAGTTGAGGATCGTTCTTGGTTCAGTGAATACGAAATGCGTTATGGCTCGATGGTTGTTGAGAAGGAAAATCTAACGTTTGAGATGTCGTGCTTTTGAGTGTCGCGCTATTGGACCAACTAGAAAAGTGAAGATCTAGGAGAGGTTTTTTTATTTTGTTTGCTTTTTCTTTTGATTTTCTCGTGGCACAGATAAAATCTCGTTTGTGAATGTTTTGTGACGTATTGTGAAAGGAACTGAAATTGTATCCTCATGAATGCTGTATTTTTGGGCTGCAGTGACAATACTTTTTTACTCTCTTTAGAACTGCGTCACGTAACCATCCTATATTTTGTAATTTTAATCCTTGTGATATTTTTTTATTTTCTCAATTATATAAGGTTTTATTAAAATTAATATTGTACAAATTGAATTTAAAATAACATTAGGAGTTACAGAAAAAGGAGATGGAACTTCGTACCAGACGACGGTCCCATAACTGCGCCTTTTTTTTCATTAGGCTCTTTTGTTTCAGATTTCTTTCTTATTTTAAAAGTGCCTATATTCAGTGTCACTTCCAGTCGGTTTGTTTTCAAAATAAAACTTGAGAGTAGTCGAATTATTCCATTCATTGATACTTCAATTAATTTGGACCGAGTAAAGAGAAGCCTGGGGGTAAATAGCTTCTAAGGAAGTGACTTACAAACAAACTTCAGTTCAACTAATGGAAACTATCTATAGATTGTTTTGCGCAATGCCCTCTTCAGCGTTGTATCTGTGCTTATTTATACGTAAAGGTTGAACTAATTTTACCGAAAGTGCAGAAGCAGCGCTCTTAAGAGTACTTAATTTAATATTTATAATTAACTTAAATCAGTGTATAAACATGTAGAAATTAGAGAATTTATATCTACTGTTTGTTCGAATACAAAGAAGTAGCCAAATATAAGCCAGATTTCGTGTTTTTTTTTTTGTTTTTCGTATGTGTAAGATAGGTAGGTTTCGTGGTAGCAAGCATAGATTATAGTGTCCACAAAAGATATAAATTTTTTCCTAGTATTTATATAAAAGGCGAAGTATATTTTGCAGTTTATGAAAATCTCAAAATCTGTTTACTATATTTCGTTCAAAACAGTTTTCGTATACTAAAAACAGAATAAAATAAATATTTAAGAGGCTCCCATGTTATGTTTATGATTTATGTACGTTATGATATATTTCAAACTAGCTGTTAACCGCGGCTTTACCCGCGTGATATATATCGCGCCTTTGTTTTTCTCAGTACTCTAACCTATGTGTATGCAAAATTTCATAATGATCCGTTCAGAAGATAGGACGTAATACAAACTCACATTCGCATTTATAATATTATAGTTAAGATGAGGGCAGCTTTAGACCCCTAAAAAATTCACGCTTCCCCTTACTATTGTGAAATGTAACTATATTTCTATAACCTATGTTAGACATGGTTCTGCATGAGCGGACACCCCGAGGAAAACCGAGGACCAGCGGACATATGCGATCGGTTGCGGAACATCGAACAAGGGAGAGAAATCTGAAGTTTTCGTAGTGTGAGAAAAATGGTGTAATAATATATCATTCATATTTTTTTTCTTCAGCAGGGCTTTTTGTATAGAAAAATCGTTAGTTTTAGAAAATCATACCTCAAACTTGAGTTTTAGCTACAGATAGCACATTTAGCGTTGACTTACTTACTTTGCCTGAGGTACATGAATGAAAGCCACTCCAGCATCAATCGTAAATAAATGGTTCGTATTATTTCCCCTCTATGGAATATGAATATTACAACCTGAAAAAAAGTCTAAGTTATATCTAACATAATGCCCTGACGATATTTGACTGTTTAGCATAAGCAAAATTTACCGAATTATGTGTTTACACAATCTGTTGTTTAACTATAGTGTAATGTAACTATATTTTTATAACCTATGTTAGACATGGTTCCGCATGAGCGGACACCCCGAGGAAAACCGAGGACTATAACATATGCAATTGGTTGCGGAACATCGAACAAGGAAGAGAAATCTTAAGCTTTCGTAGTGTGAGGAAAATGGTAAAATAATATATCGTTCATGTTTTTCTCTTCAGCAGGGCTAAGGATCAGTCTGTCAATCAAAGAATAAATTTAGTTATTATGCAATTTGAATACTTTGCTATTGAATACTTTTTAACAAATACATACATATTTCTAGAGCGGATTCAGAATATTTGCACTTGAGAGTGCGATATTTTTTTTTTCAAAGTCAATCCTTTTATTCATCATAAGATATTTCAATATCATTTAGTGAACGTCAATTTTTTTCAACTTCTAGTTTTGTAATTGTTATGAAGATTGAAACATCCGTGGATTAGGAGTAACTCTTGGCGGTATCATCCCTACATTTCTTAACTACGTTGGTTAAGTTGGGGTGTAATACATTTTGACTTGTAACTTTTGGTGTACGACTAATTTAGAAAGAACCGGAAAAACTTGTACCTCCTTATATTGTAAATGCTAAAGTAACTTTGTCCGTTTGACTGTCTCACTTTCACGCTAAAACTAGGTTAGCCGTTGGTCCCAGCTGTCATTATTGATTGCAGTCGTTAAGTTATGTCAGATGCCTTAATGCAGCTTGAAAAATCTGGTGACAATACCAGTGTTGGCTACTTCACAAACAAAATTAAGAACTACGGAACCGATTTAACTGAAATTTGGTACACAGTTACTCTAGAGCCTGAGAATAGACAGGCTGTTTTTTTCACGCGATGGAAGTCGCGGGCAAAGATTGTGTCTTATAAAATCAAAACTAAACCTCGAGTTTTGGTAACACTTGGTCAGGGCAAGGTGAAATTGTTGTTTTTGTTATCATTTCTGGAGTTAACTCACTTTGCAGGAGGTACATAGATTAAAGCCACTCCAGAGACACTGGTACATGAATAAAATTGCTCGTATAATAGCGTATCCTGAGAATAATACTCGTATTACAAGCAGTTTTTGTATAGAATAGTCATCTTTCAAATAGTCATCATCATCTTTGTCTTATGAAATCATGGCTCAAACTCGAGTTTTAGTTACACTTAGGTCCATTCGAATTTTTGTTTTTGATATCAATTTTGGCGTAAACTCACATACTTTGCAAGAAGTACACAAAATTAAAGCCACTCCAGAATCACTGGTACATAAATTATAAATAATAATAAATAAATATACACGAACAAATCACACAGATTGAGCTAGCCCCAAAGTAAGTTCTTATGTAAGACTTGTGTTATGGGATACTAACTCAACGATACTATATTTTATAACAAATACATGTATAGATAAACATCCAAGACCCAGGTCAATCTGAAAAAGATCGTTTTCCATCTTGACCTGACCGGGGATCGAACCCGGGACCATCCATGTCGCAGGCAGGCGTGATGACCGCTGCGCCACGGAGCTCGTATAATAGCGTATCCTGACTCGGAGACCGCTGATTTATTCCGGGTGCTGTCGAAGTGAAATAAAAATCATTTACGCAGCTGTGAATATGAGGTGACATGTGTATCGCTAATGGAAGTGGCAGTTTTTTTTTTCATATATTACGGACCTTTATTAGTTTTACCTGTTCCTGTTTATCTTTGTGTCTGTAGCCGAGGATATTACTAGAAAATCATAGCTGGAGTTGTAGCTACATTTAGCACATTTAGCGTTGACACACTAACTTTGCCGGAGGAACATAAATAAAAGCCACTCCAGCATCAGTCAATTATTTCCTTTTTATGAAATCAATCTTAAAATCTGTAAAAATTTGCCGTGTGGTTCCCGGAAGAGTAGAATAGGACCGCTTCAAGTCTTCAAGTATCTGGCTAATATATGGCCCTGGTAATACAGAGGGGGTCCTGCTCCTGGAGTGGAAGTTGACAAAGACCAAATGATGATGATATCTCCAACATATTGCCCTAATAATGTTTGACTGTTTCGTGAAAGCAGGAGTTACCGGACAGATTATGTGTTTACACTATCTGTTCGGCTGCTTCAGTTCAAAACGCAGATACGAGTACAAAAAAGTCGATTCTACAAGCGAAAAATCTCATTTACACAAGTGCTACCAAGTTTGCATAACAGAAAATATTCCTCATCTATTCGAATTTCAAGCTCAGCAAAGAAACATCGGTGCCTATCTAAAAAAAGCATTCTCGCATCACATCCATTGAAGCATAAAGCCGAACCAACTTATTGCTTGCTTTCGTAGCGAAATATCACCCCCGGTCATTCGTTTTTCACCATATCAGCCCAGTTGTCGATTCGTTTATTTTTTACCGATTTTCTCGTATCGTGTTTTCGATATTTTTATTTTATGACAATGCGCGGAGATCGCAAGATTTTGTGCTTAGTGGATGTTTTTCTGTCGCTATTTTAGGCGTTTTAACAATGCTTTGGGTTTATGCATTTGATGTTTTGAATTTATTTACTGGAGTGTGAGCTCACTGTCTTTTTAATTCAACTGCTTAAAATCAGTTTATTGTGCTTTATTGGATTTTATTTTGCATTCACAATGCTATTTTACCTTATTTATTAAATAAAGAAAATAAGGTAAAATAGCATTGTAAATGCAAAATAAAATTCCATATAAAGTATTGTATGGCTTCCAACACATTAGTTGATTTCCAAATTCTTTGCAAAATGAGTTGAAATCAAATACCGCACTTGTAAAAGTGGGGTAGTTGTGTTGGGTGACGCAAGCCTAATTGCGTGTAAGAGGAATGGGATATGGTGGAGAAATTCGGCGCCGGGGCTTGAAGCGCGGTGGCGTATTTGGCAACGGATAGATCGTACTGAGATCTAGACGCTGTTCAAGTCCTGCCCGCGTGGAATTTTATCACCATTTCTTATTTTATTTATTTAATAAACAGTTTATTGTGTGTGAGCTTTATACTGTGCTAGGGCTTTTAAAAATGGCTAAGAATCTTGTTTTTTTATATACGGACAAATCACACAGATTGAGCTAGCCCCAAAGTAAGTTCGAGACTTGTGTTATGGGATTCTAACTCAACGATACAATATTTTACTACAAATACATACATAGATAAATATCCATGACCCAGATCAATCTGAAAAAGATGATTTTTCATCTTGACCTGACCGGGGATCGAACCTGGTTGTTAAACTTCTTTATTAAACGAGGTTTTGAAATATTTTTTTTTAATGTTTATAACATAGGAAGACTTTTAGCTATTGTGCCTACGGCGCTGTCACTGGGAATTATACGCCTGGTCGATGACAAAATAAAATGCTTTGTTTTTTAATCAACGTGAACTCACAATGGTCCTTAACGTCACTAACGTTAGGTGTGCTCTTTTGTTCTAACCGGTTTTGAAAATATCCCTAATTCTAAAACAGAAACGCTATTATTTTGACGTTAGGACTTAGTTTGGTCAGTTTTTTCCGAAATTAAGGCAACTAAAATAACAAAAGAGTCATAAAAAATAATATTTTTTTATTATAAAGATCGGCCAACGAGCAAGCTGGTCTCCTGATTACTCCCTCCCTACTAAAATCTAGAATTCTCTAAAATTGAAGTTAAGTGATAACAACTCAATAATTCGGTTAAATAATGGTAAAAGATAAAATAAATTTCCATAACTATTAGTTGAAGCTGACATATTGGAATATTACACTATGTCAATGGGAGGAAGCACTGAATCAATACCACATAAATCGCACCCAAGCGATCCTTTCTCCAGTTCGCTGGATGATATACGGGTTTTCAAAAGCAGTTTTTGTTCTTTACCAGGATTTACCTGGTAGTATTTAGAACAGAGAAAGGATTAGGTTTCAAGTTCTATGTCATTTACTTAAAAGTTTAAGTCAAAATTTTTATTTTAAATTTGATACATGTATCTCTTTTTGAATAATATTCTAATTCAATACCGGTCGTATTGGAAATCCTTGGGGAAGACCTATGTCCAGCAGTGACCTTCCTGTGGCTGAGGTGATGATGATGATGATCTCTTTTTGAACGAGATTTTTTTTTTTGCAAAATTGAATACTGGTTACATCTTCATCTTTGTTTGTTCGGTTGCAACCTTACCTTAGCCCGAAATCCACTTTATTGCAATCGTAGCTGTAATACTTTGGAGACCAAAATCGATTTTTAACCGCGTTTTACTTTCCAGTCATTTTTGAATAATAATTAAAGAGGAAACTGTTTATTATAACCCTTTTAAATCAAACTAGCATAAATAAGATTATTTGATTGTAGATCGATTGATTATTTCTATCTTACAACAAAATTCTGTACCTTTAATTCCTGAAGTGTTAGTCAAAACACACGCATTATTTTTGTCCAGTCATCCCAGAAACTTTAAAAGATAAATTAATGGAATAATGCAGTCCGCTATAAAATTAAGCGTACTTAACAAATGAAAAAGCGTTAATTTTGGCGACAATCACCGTCACAGATCATTAAGTTAAAAGCCAGTTACAACAACGGGTTTTCACAAACGAATAGGGTTATGTGGGTTTTTTTTATGAAAAGTACGAAAAAAGGTTATGAATCGCTAGTACTACTTTTGCCATTTGGTTCTCATCAGAGTAGTCTTCGCGTGGATGTCGTAGAAGGCAACTTAGGGAACACAGCTAAACAAAGCTGTTAAACAGACCTCTCCAACCCATCTAGCCCGAATGGAGTAAGTAAGCCAAATCCTCTGACTGCTCTGGCAATACATGGTTTTAATAGTAAAAAGGGGGTGCGCCTGCAGTGGAGGGTCACGCTCCCGCAATGGAGACTAAAAAAAACCTGATGATGATGATATTTATTTATTAATTTTCAAAAGAAATCTACATTTTTTATGACCGAAACTAAAAATAAATATATAATAAGCTAATTCATATTTGGATTTTGTAAGTGAATAGGTAAAAATGGCAATATTTAAAGGTCCCAGCTGTATTTTTTAAGGTATTGTTTTTGCATTCAGAATGCTATTCTGATATTTTCTTATTAAAATTAAGAAATAAGGTATGGTTAAAGAAATCCACGCAGGCAGGACTTGAATCAGCAGTCTTTACTCTTTGTACGACTAAAGACTCTCGTACAAAGAAAAAACCGGCCAAGTGCGTGTCGGGCTACGCGCAGTGTAGGGTTCCGTAGTTGCGAATGACTACTTTGAGTACACACTGTTCACACTCGCACATCACAGTTTAACGACCAAAAACATGTAACAATAAAAATGTATGAAATTTTCATTTTCGAGTACTTTTTAGAGTTTTTTCTACCACTTTTTTGACATGAACAATATACATATCCATATCAAATTACAGCTTTCTAGTACTGATAGTCTCTGAGTAAAACCACGGACGGACAGACAGACAGACAGAAAGGCGGACAGACAGAAAGACAGACATGGCGAAACTATAAGGGTTCCTAGTTTACTACGGAACCCTAAAAAATGATCAAGTCCTGCCCTCTGTTCTTTGTCAATCTCTTAATAAGAGAGTCCCAGCTTTCATCGTTATATTGGAAGAAGACTGTGATTTACACGCATTTACACAAGAAACAATAAATTTATTTCATAAACTTAAGGTATAACTCCATACATCATAATAAATATTGTTGAATTTCTAAGAAAATTTTATTTGTCATATAAAAATAACTCTTAAATTCGAGCGCATGGAATTCTTTCATTATCATACTCGGATCTTCAAAAACATTCGAGTGAATAAAACATTATCATTCGCAAGGAATCTGTGAAAATTGCGAGCACTCCAGTGATAAACACAAAGAAACCGTTTCATCCGCCATTTTCTTCGCCGTTCAGTCAAACTTCTTCAAAATGGCCGCTGTCTATTTATTTTTTAAACAGCGAATCTCGGGCCGCGGTTAAAATAAACAAAAGCTGAGAGTGCGTGTCCATTATCACGGCTTTCTTCTACCCGATTGTCTTAACTTTGCCGATGAATACCCCTCCCGCCACCGCAGACGTCCTGCGCTCTATTCGATATTAGACGATCGCTCAAAAAATTTGTGTACTATTGTTTTGTTTAATGGTTATTGATAGTTTGTTTATTGCTTTTGTGTATTGTTGTGTGTTGTTTTTTGATAAACATTTGTTTCTATATTTTAATTTTTGTGTACTTAAATAAAAAAATAAATTTAGTTTTTAAAAAGGATAATATAAATTTACATATTTGCAATAAAGTAATCGAGTGTTTGTCCAGATCTACAATCTACTGGATCATTTTTTTTTTTACTTTTGAGCAGGAAATAAATGTTTCTATATTACATAGGTACATATCAGTGTTAGCTAACAGACAACCCATCATAATTTTGATTCCGTTTTCTACTTTCGAACCTACCGTCATGCAAAACGTGGCCTTTATGTCTTTAAGCCCTACACCCTGTCTACCCCGCAATGAAAAAGACATACAAGTATGTATGCATGTTACCATGCTTCAATATTTTCTAAATACAGTTTTTGGCTGGAATGTATTCTCTTATGACACAAACCATATAACACCTAATGTTGTGCAAATGGCAAACGTAACACGAAACAAAAAATAATTCCAAAAGAGCCACCAAACGACCTCGGCTTGAATAAAGGGAGTTATTCAAAGCAACTTTTCATTTTCTCGTGCCGTTTCAAACAATGGAGCAGCGCTAGAGTATAAAAAATAAGAGAGGCACTTGGCAGAACATTAGAGCTGGTGTAATAAAGAATTTAAGAAGTGCACCGATATTGTAGGAGGAATTTATAGGTCAATGGTAAGTAAGGAAACAAAGAAAAAAAGTAATATTGTTGTGCATTTGTCTAATTCTTCTTTACCTTTTGGTACGAATCCGTAAACAGTGGTCAACTCAATAGATTCTGGCATTGTTGGGAAAGATTATTACGTGCACTATCGGCCTCACAACTAGGGATGCCGAAAACTACGCAGATTGAAGGAAAAAAGGCCGAGAAATAGAATTTGAGGCTTCAAAACAAGGAAAATATTCAAATTACTCAAAAATGCTACATAAAATAACAAATTATTTTTTTATTAAGACAAATCATGTTCACTTAAATCAAACTTATTCTTTCATTACTCCAAGCTGCTTATAGGCATCTAGATGACTGCCAACTTATACGGCAGCCGGGACCAATGACTTACTTTCCAACGCATAGAGTATTTATGCCACAGGTGGACACCATTCCAATGACAATCATGCTCGGTGTTGCTTACCATGCATGAGCTCAAACAATAGATATACCAACTGGGCTATCGATTTTCTCGAAAATTCTTTAATATAATTTCTGTAAATGTTAATTTTAAATTAATGTAACAGCTAAAAATAAATGACAAATTGTGACTCAACCCTAATCCTTAAGGTTAAACTGGGAATATCCTTCGCCCTTCAAAGAAAAAAACTAATTAAATACTTCGTCACCAACTCATTTCCATACCCTCAAAGCGAGATATTTCCCTCAAGATGAAAATTTTAAAAGTCCAAGGCAGGAGCTATTTGGGAACATTTTCATAAGCGGCCAAAGACAATAAACTCTATAGACAAATTACATCAATCGTTGTCTATTCCAGTTTGCCGTACGTAACACCACAATACTGCCTCCATTTATTTCATTTAACACTTATTATGTATGTCTTTCATAAATTACCCTTAGATTATATAAAGCCTAGATAGACTATATTAGCCGAAAAGCATAGAAAAAAAAATAGTGTTCCACCCATAGTCTGTCGCGCACACACACAGCTACCAATTTGACGGATTTTGAGGGCATTTATTGACAGGACGCGTGTGCTAACACAAAGCTGTCATGCACACAAACATTGAAAATTTTTCCAGTTTTTTAAACATTGAAATAAAGGCATGACGGAGTCTAGGGAGTATATAGTGAAGGACATTACCTTCCGCTGTCATTTATGCATTTGTTTATCAAACAGCAATGAAAAGCATTTAATTAGCCGTCAACGCACGACAGCCGAAAGGCTGATGATGATAATGCACGACTATTGAACAGAGGCAGAATCACTGAAATCTCGGTGGAAGCCATAACTAAAAAGAAGAAAAGAAAAGAACAGAGGAAGCTTAACCACTTTTATGTACACCATAGGCGTCCTGCGTTGTGTGGATTATGTTGTGATGTCTATGAGAATGAAATATCATTGCTAACCCTCCTCGATTCTGGCGATGATCTTGTATAAAGTCTTTGAAGTTTAAAATCTAAATATAATTCGATCCCATTATTAAAAAAATTGTCAAGAAAGTAGCGATACGGACTGTGATGACAATTAAAACTTAGTTTTTGGTATTCCATACCAGATTTACATTGAGCTACTTTTGTTTATAATCAAACCTATTAAAAAATTAAACAATTGAAATTCAGTTATTTTTTTTTTTACAGGTATGCCGTTCGGATTACACTTATTTCCATTTCTTTCTTATGCTTATTAAAAAGAAATTAACAGTGTTGAAGTCGGTTTTTGCTTTTTGTTAAAAATATCTTATACTATATCATAGTAAAAAGGTGCTCTAGTAACGCTAAGCTAAGTAAAAATGGTAATATATATAAAGTAAAATTTCGCCCGCAGTAGAGCCCAAATCTATACTTAAACTTACCAATCTCAAAAAAAGAACATTCAATTACATTCTTATTTAAATTTTTAAGCACTGGAACATATGCAACGATATTTAAGTCGTAATAGTAACTTTTACGTATTACCTCATCATCATCATGAGGTCTTTATTAGTCTCCACTGCAGGAACACGACCCTCTCTGTACTGCCAGAGCTGTCAGAGGATTTGGCCTACACTCTCCACGCTGGCCAGACGGGTTGGAGAGGTCTCTTTGATGTTTATAAGCTTGGTTTAGCTTGAGTTTCCTAAGTCGCCTTTTACGACATCCACGGGAAGATTTGGAGTGGTCCTATTTTTTTCTGCCGGGAACCACACGCGTATTACCTAATTAACAATATTTTTTAGACTTACATGCTAAGGATAATAAGTTGACTTACATGTTATGAATATTATTATTTTGTTATTCATAAACGATGCCTTTTGCCAAAAGTCCAAAAAATAATTTCTTTATATCGTAGAAATAATACTAGATAGCGAGAAAGAATTTTAGAATTAGGAAGTGCACCGAAATTGCACGAGGAATTTATGTGCCGGGAGTAAGAACAGCTTTGGAAACAATGTAGTGCTGTAATACTTACTGGGGCTGTTAGAACTGTTAGTTAGAGCATAGTTTGTTTTGGTACTATAGCTAGTATTACACATATTGTACTATACAGGATTATTTATACTGGTTCCATACCATTATTTTTATAACATTATATCTATCAAGCAAAAAAGGCAAAAAAGTCACGTTTGATGTATGAGAGTTCCCCTTGAATATTTATATTATTCTGTTTTTAGTATTTGTCTATATAGCGGCAACAGAAATAATATCATCTTTGAACATTTCAATTGATTTGGTATTCAGGCAGAAGATAAACAGACGGACTACGAAGTCTTAATAATAGTGTCCCGTTTTTACCCTTTGAGTGTGGAACCTTAAAAAGGACAAACTAGTACATTTTTGTTTAAATTTTTAAAACACTAGAACAAATGCAACGAAATTTAAGTCGTAATAACCATTTTTACGTATATTAACAATATTTTTTTAACGACTTACATATTAAGGATAATAATTTTTTCAGTTATTTATAAACATTTCCTGTGTCAATAGTTTAAAAAAATAACTTCTTTAAATCGTAGAAATAATACTAGATAGAGAGAAAGAATTTTAGAATTAGGAAGTGCACCGAAATTGCACGAGGAATTTATGTGCCGGGAGTAAGAGCAGCTTTGGAAACAATGTAGTGCTGTAATACTTACTGGGGCTGTTAGAACTGTTAGTTAGAGCATAGTTTGTTTTGGTACATCAGCTAGTATTACACAAACTGTACTATAGAGGATTATTTATACTGGTTCCATACCATCTATACAATATTAGGCTATCGAGAAAAAAAGGCAAAAAAATCACGTTTGATGTATAAGAGTTCCCCTTGAATATTTATATTATTCTGTTTTTAGTATTTGTCTTTAAAGCGGCAACAGAAATAATATCGTCTTTGAACATTTCAATTGATTAGGTATTCAGGCAGAAGATAAACAGACGGACAACGAAGTCTTAACAATAGTGTCCCGTTTTTACCCTTTGGGTGTGGAACCTTAAAAAAGAACAAACTAGTACATTTTTATTTAAATTTCTGAACACTAGAACATATGCAACGAAATTTAAGTTGTAATAATCATTCTTACGTATTAACCAATTAACAATATTTTTTTAACGACTTACATATTAAGGATAATAATTTTTTCAGTTATTTATAAACATTTCCTTTGTCAAAAGTTTAAATATAATAAAATAATAAATAAATATATAGGGACATATCACACAAATTGAGCTAGCCCCACAGCAAGTTGTGAACTTGTGTCGCAGGATACTAACTCAACGATACTATATTTTATAATATAGGTATATATACTTATATAGATAAACATCCAAGACCCAGGACAATATGAAAAAGATCTTTTTCCATAGTGACCTGACCGGGGATCGAACCCGGGACCCCCGTGTCAAATGCTAGCGTGATGACCGCTGCGCCACGGAGCTCGTTTCTTTATATTGTAGAAGTAATACTAGATAGCAAGAAAGAATTTTGGAAGTGCACCGAAATTGCACGAGGAATTTATGTGCCGGGAGTAAGAGCAGCTTTGGAAACAATGTAGTGCTGTAATACTTACTGGGGCTGTTAGAACTGTTAGTTAGAGCATAGTTTGTTTTGGTACATCAGCTAATATTACACATTCTGTACTATAAAGGTTTCTTTATACTGATTTGTGTTGGAGGCTACAAATTCAAACTCGATAAACGTGTGTTCTATGCCCTAATATCTATAAAAGCCGTTTTACGGCAGTGCTGTAATGTTGTGTGTAAGTGGCCAGCACTAGTGTCAGATTTTTCAAGCTGCCTCAAGGCATCTGACTTAGCTTAACGACTGTCATCAATGATGACAGCCGGGACCAAAGGCTTGAGTGCCTTCCAAAGCGTGGAGGTCGACATACATTTATGCCACTTGCGGTTACCCATCCAAGTGGGGACTGCGCCTGGTGCAGCTTAAAATGCGTAAGCGCTAATGCTCACGCTCACTAGGCTATCGTGCTTTCAACTCAATGGCAGTGATAGCATCGCATAGTATCGATTCATCATCAGGTCTTTTTTAGTCTCTAATGCAGGAACATGACCATCACTGTCAGCAGCAGAGCCTCCTAAAAGCAGTTAAAGGATTTGGTCTACACTCTCCACCCTGGTCAAACGGGTTGGAGAGGTCTATTTAATATTTATAAGCTAGCTGTTTTCTAAGTCGCCTTCCACGACATCCACGGGAAGACTTGAAGTGGTCCTATTCTCACCACACGGCTTCCATGGTATCCATGGAGTTTGATTCTTAGCCAGATTTGAGAGATCATATTTATTTTTAAAAACTTGCACCAGTATTTGTTCAAGGAGAGTGTATTTCTTGCACAGTGTAATGAATATGTTTTAATAGCTGTTGTTTTGTAAACATTGTTGCGATACAGTGAGAAGAACACAGTAAGTGCTGGGTAGTTAGAAACTGAAATAAGCTTGAATCTTACATAGTTTGCACTTTAGAGCAACTAGTAAAACTTGTAGTCGGTTTTCAAAACTTTGAATCGTTCATTAATTCAATTACCGTTATTTTATAAACTTTATTATCTAAACTGTCTTGATTCTCTTTATATCGATTTTTTATGTAAGTATATTTACTTTTATATACAAAGAGGGTCGTGTTCCTGCAGTGGAGACTTCGAGCAACACGGAAGGGAGTAGCCATACGCTGCATTCCCCTCTGTCAAGGTACAAGCCAAAATTAGGCATATGCATGTCTATGTGTTAGTTGTGTGTGACTCATCTGTACACAAATTATTTTTTCTTTTTTATGTAATTTTTTGTGACAATGTCATAATTACTATCAAGTGACAGTTTAAGTTTTGTATGTAGGTGTGCGGAACTAAACTTGTGTGCACATTTCCCCCCGCAAAAAACGCCAGAAAAATTGTCATAGTAAATTGTCGCTTTGCCCACTCCCTCCGTCCGGTACGGAGGCCGTGTTGCTCGAAGAGTGGAGACTAACAAAGACCTGATGTTGATGATGATACTTACTTTTAACGTAGCCTGGAAAAGATAATACACTTCGCCATTATGAACAACTTTTCCTATGGCACCAATGTTGGAAACTCTTTCCGCAATTAGAATTAAACATTTTTTTTTTGTGTTGGCTTTATCTGCTATTTCCGGATATTTACCGTGATTATTGTGGTTTCTTTGACTTTCATCACCCCGGTTAATATTCTGAAATGTTTAATTCTAATGTTGATAAGCGTGAAAGTTTAAAAAGTTACATCTTTTCGCAATGTTTAAAAAAGGATTGCTTATATGCAATTTTGTCGGGATCGCGGACTTTAGTTTTGTACTTGTTAGGACTCCAATTTTTATTTGCATATAAGAATGTTAGGTCGGTAGGAAATGTGGTATAAGAATATCGATGTTTGCATAATTTTTGTCATAGAAAAGTTTTACATATTGACGGGTTGAGTCATTCCTTCATGTATGTATGTAATTTTACATCCAGCGTATTCGAGTAGTTAAAAGTATTATATCCAGACCATGCACCAAACCAAACAAAATTCTCTTTGTTACTTGCTTGTTATTTGTTTTTTTGACGTGTGGTTCCCGGCAGAGTAAAATAGGATTACTCCAAGTCTTCTCGTGGATGTCCTAGAAGGCGACTAAGGGAACACAAGCTCAACAAAGCTTATTAACATCAAAGACACCTCTCCAACCCGTCTGGCCAGCGTGGAGATTGGAGGCCAAATGTTTTGACTGCTCTGGCTAATATATGGCTTTGGTAGTACAGAGAGGGTCGTGCTCCTGCAGTGGAGACTAAAAAAACCTGATGGCGACTTGTTTTTTTCCAATAAGAAAGAGGAGGTTGGTGCGAAATCTTGTACGTAAGTATGAGTGGCTATAGTTAACTATTGCTTGCGATAGGGATGACTGGAAGCAAAAATAGGAGGCATTTGTCCAGCATTGGGAAACCGAAATAAGCCTGTATGACGGTAAAATACAACAAAGTC
This sequence comes from Rhodophaea formosa, assembly GCA_963082605.1. Classification (NCBI taxonomy): domain Eukaryota; kingdom Metazoa; phylum Arthropoda; class Insecta; order Lepidoptera; family Pyralidae; genus Rhodophaea; species Rhodophaea formosa. The sequence continues at coordinate 1,643,025 of OY720221.1, forward strand.
CTCCACTGCGTCTGTCTGTCTGTTCGCGATATAGTAAAAGACTACTGAAGGTTTATGGGTGTAATATAAAAATATGCCCGGCGCGGGAAGGGCTGTAAGTAGACTATAAAATTAAAAATAACCTATATAAGGTAGGAATGAATGTATGAATGAATGAATAAACTCTTTATTGCACCAACTAAAAATGGAATAAATTATAATTTAAAAAAATAACAAGCAGGTTTAAAGGCGGGCTTATCACTTGAAGCGACGTCTTCCAGCCAACCTTTAGCTATACAGAAACTTAAAATAGTGGGGGTTTGGTGCAGTGTAGCGAAAAATAATAAAAAGAGACAAGTTCTGGTAGCTTCATTATGAGTCTTGAGACGGTACACACGTAAGATAGAAGACTCAAATCGAACGTAGGAGTGTTCTCGTAAAACACCTTTATCTCTTCTTACCTTAAACTGATTTGCGTCACGTAACCGTTCATTATATGACCCCTATATTTCGTCGAACGTGTGTGGTCTCAGTCACGATCGAACCTTATCTAGTTGAAGATATTGCTGCAAGATTGCTGGGATTAATTGATGAACAGCAGTTTTTTAGCCATTTATATATTTATGTAAAGCAAATTGTTTTACATGCTTTTTACCTGACTGAACCACCTGGAAGGAGGGTAATGTTTTTCGTACATATGTATGTATGTCTGTTCACTGTTGCCTCCTGTAGTATATCCGGCATGACCGATTTTGATGTGTGAGGTGTCATTAGATTTTTATTATTTTCCGGAGTATTATAGGCTAAGAATCATAGCCTATGATACTGAAATTCAATATGCAAAAAACCAATATGGCGGACGTTAAATGTCAAAAATGGTAGTCGAGATTTTTCTTATTTTTATTTATGCAACTAGTTGTGTGACAGTGATAAATAAAAAAGATAGTACGAGTTCAATTGATACTCAATCAAGGCTCAGTGCTGCCAAAAATATGTCAATGATACTTTAAACTATAATCATAAACAATATGGCAACGTACTAGATTAAGCTAGCCCGTTCAATTTTTTGTTGTCTTTAGTTGCCATCTTGCTAGCTTGATCTTATGTCGTGGAATACTAACTCAAACTCACAATATATATTTTTTGTAAAATGAAAAGCAAACATAACCCGCGTATATTCAAAATGATCTTAAATAATGATATAACAGACTGTCTATGTCTCGCTAGGTTATTTAGATATTGTAAGAAAAAGGTTTCTAAACTATTTGAATTAAGATACATCTAAGATACCTTTAAGTTTCGGGAATAACGTAGGTAGCTTACTGATGATTTTTTTTACATCTATCTTGAAATATAGGCATTACAATTAATTAAAAAAGAATGCTGCATAGAATGAAAGTTGAAAGCATACATTGTGATCCCAGTCTACAAATCCAACATCGGAGAATCGGTAATCGTTCCCGGGCGGCATCGATTAAACGAATTAACTCGATAATCTTTATTCGATATCGATAAGGTGTGAAATAACTCAGCCTTTATTTATTTTCTGTGATTTATTACGGTTACTTGTTATTAGGGCTAATAATATTGCTTAGTCTTCGGCGTTATAATATGTGGTGCGCTAATGTCTCACTTTGGGAAAGCATGGGAAATTTACTTGCTTACTCCAAAGGTAACCTTTAAAAAATCGTATTATGATAGACAGCTCAAACCACTGGTTAGAAAGCGGTGAAATTTGTCATGCAGATGGTAATTATGAGTAACGACCGGCATGTGGTAAGAAATATCTTTAATGCTGGGTTGGAAGGTAAGGAAAAACATAGAATATTCCAGCTGTTATTCTTCCTGCGCAGACCGTCAAGTACGGTCAAGGTGGACGAAAATCTAAGGAATCACGTGAAAGGCGATGCGGCCAGCAACCCATTACTATTTTGATTCCGTTTTCACCTTGAAAGTCGCCTGGAAGCGCGTGTCTCGATACAAACGGAAAAAGGGAATTGTGGCAATATGTGATAATTTTGGAGTAAAATTAAGCATTTAATCAATTAATCTCATTATAATCTACGTACGTTCCTATACAGGTTGGTTAAAATACCAATGGTTTGAAAATTACAAGCCTTTTCAAATTTAGATGGAAATCTTGAGAGGAATTCTCAAACATTTAATAATTTAACCAAACTGTATAGGAACGTACGTAGATTATAATGACATTAACTGATTGGATGCTTAATTTTGCCCTAAAATTATCAAATATCGCCACAATTCCCTTTTTCCGTTTGTATGGAGACATGCGCGTCCAGGCGACTCTTAACGCGCTAAAGTGGCCTTTGAGTTTTACAACATTAGGCTCTGTCAACCCCGCAAGGGATAAAGACGTGATAATAGATGTTTGCAATGAGAAAGGATTTTTTAAAATTCACATTTATTTATTTTACATATTATAAACGTATCATTGGATTAGCATAACAGAACTCAACTTACAGTGGGGCTAGCTTAATATGTGTAATTTTTCCCTTTACATTTAGTTATTAATTTATAATAACTTCAGAAACTTTTGTCAAACAGTTGTTAACAGTAATAAATCTTGTTAAGTGGATTGTTTTGCGTTTCAGATAAAAATCTTCGTATAACTAATTAATTAAAATTAAAATTAGTTTTAATCCTACAATCAATTTAACCTTCAAACCAAGTAACTTTGACCTGTGACCTTCAAGACTTATTATAACCCAATATGAATATTCAAACATATAACAAGTTTGTAATTGTATTATTAACAAGTTTAAAATTATAGTGTAAATAACCAAGTACATTTTACGGGTCACTTTAAAGTCGAAAGGGCGATATAAAAAAATACTATTTTGACCTATGGGAAACTGAAGAAGATACCCAGGGAATATGATAATAAAAATACGCCGAAAGATACTTGGTCCAGTATAAAATCACACCCTATGTAGCCCATGATTGTAGTCAAATGATCTCTGTGAGTCAGATGCGAGGCTGTTTGAAAGAAAATAACAACTGTGTTTTCAGAAACACATACGAAACACACACCACATTTTTTAGTTGTGGTAGAGCCACGCTACCGGCGAAAATCACTTTTGCTGGTAACATGAATGGGCCGGCTCATCCGGGGAAGTACCACACTCTCACAGAAAATTGACATTTGAGTAGTAGCTTTATAGCTTCTATGCTTCGTTCGGTGAGTGAGAGCGCCGGTGGCCCATCCCTCCCCTCTGGGGAGAGAAAAAGAAAAGACTGGTAACGCTATTGTCATATCTCTGGTGTTACATTAGTCCATGGGCAGCGGTGATCACTTGCCATCAGGTGACCCGCTTGCTCGTTTGCCGTCCTATGACATAAAAAACAACCACATAAAAAGCAAAAAGGCAGCCAAGCAGCAAAGTTTCCAATTCAACTTGCTTTCTAAATTTGGTGCATCCAAGCAATTCAAATAACTTTATCTAATTTATACGTTGCATTGCTGCTAACGTGCTTTTACATCATTGGATGTTTGAATTCACAGAGGCTACTATTTATAATGTACGATTTGATATTAATAGTTAAATAGGTCCTAGACTGATGTGTGACGGAAAGGTGATTTTACTGATAGTACTTTTAACAATATTTTTGTAGAACTTTTATATTGCTAGGTGTTTGAATTCGTCATCTATAACTACTGTTTATGATATTCTATTATTATAATAAATAATTATTAGCTCCATAGCGCAGCGGTCAACACGCCAGCCTCCGACACGGAGGTCCCGGGTTCGATCCCCGGTTAGGTCAAGATGGAAAATGATCTTTTTCAGATTGACCTGGGTCTTGGATGTTTATCTATATAAGTATCTATTATAAATATAGTATCGTTGATTTACAGTCAAAAAGACTAAAACTGATGTGTGAAGTAAACGTAATTTTCCTGTTTAGTAGTTTAATATTTTTGCACATTCAAAAATAACACCTACTAGTTTCTACGATATTATACCTATCAGAATAGATTTAGAATCTTAAGATTCTAAATCTGTCCGTAACGCGTCTGAAAAACCATAAAGATTCAGACGAAATCTTTCAAACGGTTTAGTTTTGTCAACTATATATAGATAGTTTAAAATCTAGACGAGGATTTAACAAAAAATATCGTGTCCCTCGTTACTTGGAATACTGGCCACTATGTTATCGCTGCAACCCCGAGCGACACTCGAGCAGTATATCATACAGGAGCGAGCAATTCACTACGTGGGAATAAAAAATGGGCGTAACTTTTAAAAGTTATATGTAGAGTATTTTGCAACTTTTGTTTTGCCATTTTGGAGGCGGAAATATGTAGAATAATCAAGTCATGTCCCTCGTTACTTGGAATACTGGCCACTATGTTATCGCTGTAACCCCGAGCGGCACTCGAGCAGTATATCATACAGGAGCGAGTAATTCACTACGTGGGAATAAAAAATGGGCGTAACTTTTAAAAGTTATATGTAGAGTATTTTGCAACTTTTGTTTCACCATTTTGGAGGCGGAAATATGTAGAATAATCAAGTCAATTTCTTTATCATTCGCGTTTTATATTTTATGGCTTTAACAGAACCAAGGAGCACAAGACAAGATTTAAAGGCTATGTTAAGCGTGTTGCCGGGTGTGTAGGTAAAAAAAATGACTCGCTTTTATATTGCTAGGTGTTTGAATTCATCATCTATAACTACTGTTTATGATATTCTATTTGTTATTAACAGTCAAAAAGACTTTAACTGATGTGTGAAGTAAACGTAATTTTCCTGTTTTGTAATTTAACAATATTTTTGCACATTCAAAATAATACCGACTAGTTTCTACGATTTTTATTATCTATTTAAAAATATTACTGGGTGCAGGCAACTATTAAGATTCTAAATCTATCCGTAACGCGTCTGAAAAACCGTAAAGATTCAGACGAAATCTTTCAAACGGTTTAGTTTTGTCAACATTTTGAGTACGTCATTTTGAGCTATTTCGTGCTGTATGATAATAATCATAAAGCACGAAAAACCTCAAATCTAGAGGTGGATTAAAAAAAATATCGTGTCGTTCGCTAGTAGTAATACTGGCCACTATGCCGCTCGGGGTTACAGCGATAACTCGCTGTAACCCCGAGCGGCACTCGAGCAGTATATCATACAGGAGCGAGTAATTCACTACGTGGGAATAAAAAATGGGCGTAACTTTTAAAAGTTATGACGTTTAGGCGAATGAATAAGCTAAACATAGCTTTTAAACATCAAAGTGGAAAGTGGAGGCTAAATCTTCTGACTGCTTTAGCTATAAATGGCTCTGGTAGTACAGAGAGGGTCGTGTTCCTGCGGTGGAGACTAAAAAAAATCTGATGATGATGATGATGATAAAACGGTTTAGTGTTGTTAACTATTATCATAAAGCACAGAACAGCTCAAAATCTCAAAGAAAATTGAAAAAAAAACGTGTCGTTTGCTAGTAGTAATTCTGCCACTATGTTATCGCTGTAACCCCGAGCGGCACTCGAGCAGTATATCATACAGGAGCGAGTAATTCACTGCGTGGGAATAAAAAATGGGCGTAACTTTTAAAAGTTATATGTAGAGCATTTTGCGACTTTTGTAATGCCGTGTTGGGTTCGGAAATATGTAGCATCATTAGGGTTAACTTCTATACATACATGAGTACATACATAGTTTTACGTCTTTATCCCTTACAGGGTAGACAGGGCTTAAAGCTAGACCCAAAACCGACATTGAGCATGTTAATGGGCTTAAAGTTTTTATACTTTATGGCAAGGACATAGCTTAAGACCAAAAGATTTAAAGACCATGGTAAGTGTGATGCTAGGTGGGTAGGGTAAACATCAATGAATAAAAAAACTAAACTGAGTACTCTTGATAAAATTTATTGTATCTCAATTTAGTGCCAGGTTAAAGTACAATCGGTTAAGGAATTAATAATTCACATATCAAAAAAGTATTTGACATTTCCTTACAAAAGTGTTCAACCGACCAGGCAATTTGTACATTTATATTATTTTTTTAAGTTTTCCAGCACAAATCCCATTGGAAAATTTGTGTATATTGACGGGCTGCGTCGTCCTTTTAGTGATAAACATCCAGGTGTATCTGAAACAGATCCTTTTTCATCATGAAATGGTCGTCAGGTATAGATCAGGAACTATGCCAAATATTTACCAAACCCAAAAAGTTTGCCACAACTTAAAATTCCCCATACCGTCCAATATTTATAGTACCTCACAACCCAACTTCAAAAAGCAGAATTATTCATATGATTGCAAAAACAATAAAACACGGACGAGCCTATAAAAGTGGATAGTGTTATCGGGGTTATTTCTACGAAGCAGGTGACACTGATATTGAACACCCTACTGCCTTCCCGCGAAAGGTGTTTTTATGTAAACATATTTGGTGTATATTTTCAGGGTGTGTACGTGTTATCCCCAAATACTCAAAAGGATTTTAACTAATTGTGTTAATATGTCTAGTGATGTCTTTGTTTTGTTTGGTTATTGTATAGCCAGTGTAAAAATGAGATTTGGGAATGCTTTAATTATGCTCCTTTTAAATATTATCAAAACAGCTTTACAACTTTCTGCTCATGAATATAATCAAAAATAATCATGGATATGTGAGTGGTAAAGTCTACGATATGGTCTATTTCCTGCGACACGAGAGGTTCCTGGTTCAAACCCCAAGCAGTTCATGATAGAAAACGATTATTTTTGAAATGAGGTGCCCGATGGCTTAGTTTGCGTGAGAATAATAAACACTTCCGCCAGTTAAGCAATCCTGGGCGCAGTCCCCACTTGGATGGGTGACCGCAAGTGGCATAGAAATATCTCGAGCTCCTCCTTGCTTCGGAAGGCACTTTAAGCCGTTGGTCCCGGCTGTCATCATTGATGGCAGTCGTTAAGGTTGACATACCTTACCTTGCCTTTAGGCAGCTTGAAATATCTGACACTAGTGTTGGCCACTTACACACACGAAAAAAAACAACGAATTTTTTTGATTAGCCTGGATTCCTGAAGTTCAAAACTTACTGTGTACTGTGTTTGTCCTTATAAATTTATTTATTGATATTAACTGAAATCTGTACATGAAGAAAATGTGCAAGTATAACTCTTTTTGTCTCTTAGATCAACTTGTAGGAACATATTATTGAGGTAAGCGAAATACATTTTCTTTCGTCAATACGCAAGCGAAACCGCAAAAATAGCTTAATATTATCAAAAACATTTATACATAATATTGTATTGTTCATCCGTTCAGCAGGCCGATTTGCTAACTCGGTGTACAACGATTTGATTGCCACTTTAGAATCCATTACGGTTTTCATATCTTAAATAGAAATAGTCAATCATTCCGAAGCCGTAATGAAAATGATGTCCACCGTAGCTGTCAAAAGTTAGCAAATAGGCCCGCAGATCTGTGTAATTTGGGTGGTGGAATTCAAAGGCTACAAACATTGATAGACGGAATGAAACAATACGCCTTATATGCCTATGTATGTATTGTGTATAGTATAGAGTTTAACAATACGGTAAATTTTACTGTATTATTCATGACTGGCAGAGGTTATATTATATTCTACTAATAGTTTTCACGCGTACGTATGTGTGTTCCAGTGTCGAGCTCATCCATCCTTCGTAAGGCACCTTAAGCCGCTGATCCTGGCTGTCATCGTTGATAGCAGTCATTAAGATAATTCAAATGCTTTTAGACAGCTTGGAAAATCTGACACCAGTGTAGGTCACTTGCACACACGAAAAACAAACATTGTCACGTCTTCTATCCTAAATGACTTTCACCATTTTGCAATTTTAGGTGACATGAGATTCATAAACTACCCCTGAATATTACACTCTAGGTGATTTAAGCAAAAAGTTAATATGCAGGTCGTTAACAGTAAAACTTGGCCAAGAACATAATAGAAGGAAAAAGGGGACTGGCCTGGGAAGGCTGATACACCTTCATGAAACAAATAAAAGAAAAAAATATTGTTGCTACTTACAGAGAAGTGAAACAGCTGGCGGAAGAAAGAGAGGAATGGAAAAAGCTTCACCGACAAGAGCCCAGCTCTTAAATTTGATGATGATGAAACAGTAAAAAGGCGGGTCGTGCTCCTGCAGTGGAGACTTAAAAAGAATACAAAATATACCCGAATTGTTCATCCGCTAGATCTGTGTAATTTGCGCGGTGGAATTCAAGGCTTCAAACATTGATGAACGGCGGAATGAAACAATACGACGTATATACCGCAATTGTATATAGGCTTACATTACGGTTTCAGATTACAATGTATTATGTATGTATGTGTTTCAGAGGAAACTGAATTATTTGTTCGCAAGATGGCATGTTTTTCTTAATATAAGTTGATGTATTGAAATATATTAATTTTATTACAAATGATTCCAGTAGTAATTTTTTGTATATTATAATGTATAATAGGGTGAGCGATTTTTTCTTGAATGTTCTATACCTACTGGTTTTATAGGAAAAATTATTTTCTTTATAATGGTGGTGTTTCTTTATCTTCATTTTTTCGTCTAAGAGCACGATCTTTAAGCAAAAGGGTTTTAAACCCACCCAACCTGACCTGGTAGCACCAGGTCAGGTTGGGTGGGTTTAAAACCCTACCAGCAGTACCAGGCTGGTACTCCTGGGTGTTTAGAGCAATCTGACTTCAATAGGGTTTTTAACATCAACCACGACCTTTTATGGTGAAGGTAGACATCATGAGACAACCCACACACTAGTGAACTACTATGTGAAAAGGAGAAGGCCCAGCGCAATCTTAAAGTATGTGTCTTTCAATAAAATAAAACACATACCTACAGCGATGGAAAAATCATGCCAAGCGAAGTTAAATCGCCTGGGTACTAAGAGACCAAACAAAAGGGTACTAAAATATAAAGAACAAATAAAGATACCGACTTATCTCATATTGGCAAATTTAATATCAGCCAACCGCAGTAAAAGCTATTTTACCATATTGAATTGGCTCTAAAGTTTGTAGAATCCAAAGCTTTGCCAGATCACAGTAGCTTTATTCTACCGCACGTATTGTAAGCTGGGACACAGCGGTATTTATTGTGGACGTACCTTTATCAGATTTACTTTTATTCGTTGCAATCTACTTAGTTTTACTGAGCTTTAGTGTTCCGACTAGACTGTGGCACTCCTTGATTTGTCGGGGTATTAACATTATGATAGCCGTGTGGTTCCCGGCGGAGTAGAATATAACTATTTTAAGTCTTCCCGTGGATGCCATAGAAGGCAACTTAGGAAACACAAGCTACACAAAGCTTATAAACATCAAAGAGACCTCTTCAACCCATCTGGCCAGCGTGGAGAGTGTAGGTCAAATCCTCTGATTACTCTGGCTTATATATGCCTCGAAGGTCATGCTCTTGCAGTGGAGACTAACAGACTAACAAGAGACTAACAGACCTGATGATGATACAATGTGTTTGATATTGAACTAGTGATGATCGAATCCATACGAACAACTTTTGTTCTATGGCCAAGTCTGAAATCGAGAAAAATAAATGGGCTGTACCATACACGTTGAATACCTACTAATCCAAATGGTATCGAGCAGCTAATAGTTTTTCTCAATTTCATCATATGTTCACGTCAATTTGTCACGTCGTCAACGTTCATTTGTATGTAAGAGCTAATATAGAGCTATTACATTATACTGGATGTAAATTTAATGTCAACAACTCAGCCCATCAATGTGAACAGTAGAAAAGTTGTCAAACAAAACCCCGGGGCCAGTGCTGGGACTCAAAAACGGATCATCATCATTTCGTGTAGGTGACACGCGGTCAATCGATCTTGCACACCCTGGTGTCAGAGTTCTTCGGAACCGCCTCTCGGCCTCTGACGTGGTTCCTTTAACGACTACCAGATGGCAGCCGAGATCACCGACTTAACGTGCCTTCCGAAGCACGGAATCATCATTCTTATCAGACAATCAGGTGATTCATGCCTGCAATGTCCTAACCATACTGGAAACAACTTAATAAAGTATGCGTCCCGTGGGAATCGAACCCACGACCCCCGGGTCATCAAAGCAAACGCCTTAACCACTGGACCATGGAGGCAGATTCAAGTTGAGGATGCAACCTGAATAATGATTTGACGTTGTTTTTTTTTCGTATGTGTATGTGGTCGACACTAACGTCAGATTTTTCAAGCTGCCTATGCATCTGACTTAGCTTATCCACTGCCATCGATGATGACAGCCGAGACCAATGCCTTCTGAAGCACAAAGCTGCTCGAAGGAGTTTTTGGTGGGAAGTCAAGAGCTACAGTTGTCGTTTGCCTTAGACAATTTTGAAAATTGATTTAAGTGGACTTTATAATATGAAATTGGTGAAGTTTGGTGTTATAAATGCTCGTGTTCGAGAACAATTTGTGAAATAGTTAAATAAAGTCGACTGAATGGACTCGTATACATTTATCACCAAAAGCTCCCACGAAGCTACAACTACTCACTACTACAACACCGATACTTAGTATCTCATTATACTATACAGAATCACTGAAATCTCTGTGGAAGCCATAATTTAAAAGAATAAAGAAAAGAAAAGATGCTCGAAATAGTTTATGCCACTTGTGGTCACCCATTCAATTGGGGACTGCGCCTGGGTTGCTTAACATGCAGAAGCGCATAATGCACACGCCCACTACGCAAATATTTAGATGAAACATAGGTTATGAACACAGAAATGTATTATCTAAAATCTGTGGTTGTAAGATATAGTATTCCACATATACACTATCTATGATACTACTATTGGTTAGGCAATACAGATAGCAATCCTGTTGGAAATTAACGTCGAACAGACAATGTCTGCGTCAGGTCTGCACGGACTTCCGTGCACGGAAGTGGTCTGCCGACGGTCCGCCGAACCGGCCGCCGGACCGTCCGCCAGAATTGCTTTTACCGCATCGGATATTACCAGAGACAATTCATATCTGATATCATAGTGGCCGAAATTCTAAGGCTGTTTGGCAGTACATAAGTAAACCATCTGTGCTACAAACTTATGTTATTTAGAATATACCGCGTGTTACTTGACCCTCGACATACCCTTAAAGGGGCGACTCAGCCCGTTATTCATTATAAACAACTTTTGCTATAGAATCAATGCTGAAAACTCAAAAAAGAATGTTTATATGATTATATGAATGTTATGTAAATTATATGTGAATATAAATTATAAGTATATGTTATATGAATGTTCAGCCGTGTGGTTCCCGGCAGAGTAGAATAGGACCACTCCAAGACTTCCCGTGGATGTCGTTGAAGGCGACTTAGGAAACAGAAGCTAAACAAAGCTTATAAATATCAAAGAGACCTCTCCAACCGTCTGGCCAGCGTGGAGAGTGTAGGCCAAATCCTCTCACTGCTCTGGCTAATATATATATATATATAGATAGAGAGGATCATACTCCTGCAGTGAAGACAAAAAGACCCGATGATGATGAATGTTCAGCCAGTAAAAAAATTTGAGTTTCCAGCATTGATCCCACAGGAAAAGTTGATCCTTGCTTCAACTTCATGTGTCAATTATCCTTTCGACGATTGCTAGCCGCATCGCCTACCTAATAATTCTTTATATTTTTACCTATTCCTTTGACTGGTTTGCACGAGTAAAGAAGCAATTGCTCTAAACAGCTTTAGTTATGAATATGTTTATAGCAACTATCTATGATAATAGTATAAACTATAGAGTTAACTTTATAAATAAATAAATAAATAAATATAGGGACATATCACACAAATTGAGCCAGCCCCACAGTAAGTTGTGAACTTGTGTCGCAGGATACTGACTCAACGATACTATATTTTATAATATATACTTAAATAGATAAACATCCAAGACCCAGGTCATACTGAAAAAGATCGTTTTCCAGCATGACCTGACCGGGGATCGAACCCGGGACCCCCGTGTCGCAGGCTGGCGTGTTGACCGCTGCGTTTCGGAGCTCGACTTAGCTCGAACTTTATAAATCGCAAACAGTCGGCCGCTGGGAGCTAGCTTCACATCCGACTGTAATTGGCTCAGACCAACTTTGCTGCACTGCGCTTTATAGTTACGAATATATTTATCATAGCTATCTATAAATTCTTCCGTGTAGTTTCCGGCAGAGCAAAATAGGACCACTCCAAGTCTTCTCGTGGATGTCATAGAAGGCGACTTAGGAAACACAAGCTAACCAAAGCTTATAAACATCAAAGAGACCTCTCCAAACCGTTTGGCTAGCGTGGACACTGTAGGCCAAAATATTCTAAATGCTTTGGCTATTATATGGTTATACAGAGAGGTTCACGCTTCTGCAGTAAAAACTAAAAAAGACTTGATAATGATCCCAACTAATATTATAAATGCGAAAGTGAGTACTTGTTTGTTTGTTGGTTTGTTACCCTTTCACGCCTTTTATACTGAACCGATCACCATGAGATTTTGCATACAAATAGGCTAGGGTACTGAAAAGGACATAGGCTATATATCATGCGGGCGAAGCCGCGGGTAACAGCTAGTAATCTATAAACTGTAAAAATGTATAGTATACATCACATCTACTAAAATTGGTTTAATCTTACAGCACTCAGCTCTTTAGTTATATATACCTATGTTACAGGAAATCTGTGAAAACTAGGAATACACAATTCCTAGGAAATCTATAGAGTTCCTGGCTTAGTTAGGAAATGTGTATAATAATATACATTCTAGTTTTGTTTTCAAATAATAATGGAAAAGCTATTAGTTATGACTAATTTTTGTTCTTAAATAAGTATAGCAGAGTATACATACATACATACCATCACGCCTCTCTCCCATGGGGGTAGGCAGAAACTATGGATCTCCACTTGCTACGATACTTACAAACCTCTTTCGCTTCATTCACATTCATTACTCTTTTCATACATGCTCGCTGGTTTCGGGTACTCCTCTCCTTTTTCAAGAATGTTAGCAGAGCTATAGTTTATTACAACTATTTATAACAACTCTCCATAATAGCAGTATTAGATATATAGTTTACATTATAAATCGCAAACAGTCGGCCGCTGGGAGCTAGCTTCACATCCGACTGTAATTGGCTCAGACCAACTTTGCTGCACTGCGCTCTATACCTATAGATATGATTCTATTTATGTTTCATCTAGACCACAGAGCACAGAATGCCGTTCGCACCTCATACACGGCCTGATAGTTTGCTCAAGAAAACGTAAAAATGACACAATGTGCGGTGATATGGTGTCATAATAACAGTAAAAAAAAATAGTACATTATGATGCAGTACGGTAAGCTGGATATTATAGTCGAGGTGTTTCTAGGCACGAGGTGAATCCTAATGCTATGACTATAATAAACAGCTTACTGTACGAGCATCATATGACTTTTTCAAGACATTTGCGATTACCATATACACTAAAGCTGAACTGAGACAGCAGTTCAGCAAATGAGGAATTAATAAAAGTTAGGAATTAAAGCAGTTTGTAAAAATACATTCATGATAATCAGGTACATTTACTCAGGTTTATTTTTTACAAAAAAGTACATACAACCGAACTGATAACCTTCTCATTCTCGATGTTGGTTAAAAATCACATCCACAAATCAGAAAAACTTTGGTCAAATTCTATGAAAAATTTTTAATTTTGCATCTGTGGCAATAAAGTAAAATAGTACTAGTCCCATAAATACATAATTACGATCCAAGTTTCGATATCCTAACAACCGTATTATTAGCAAATGTATTGAAAACATTATTCTGATATAACCTATATCACTAGTAAGTAGAAAATAGATTAGATAGATAGATTTTGCATTTTTACAATTACCGTTATTTATTTATTTATTAGAAAAACAAACAGGCACAGTGTAGTACATATGAACATATTTTATGTAAGATCGAACATGGCCCTATAGTTTTTACCACTAACTAACGCTTAAAGACGTTGTAGGACAAGTGTAGCAATTAATACTAAAATATACATAATTAACAAATAGTTTTTGAAGACAGTTTCAGTAGCTACCAAACAGAAAATTTAAGCCAAAGTAATATTTAACATTTTACGAAAAACTTATACCCAAAACGTCAAAAAATGGTACCGCCCCGTGATACGATCGTTTCACATGATAGTCACATTCCATTTAGCATCCCTGCTCTATGATCTAGGCTTCCATAACTCAAGTTTTATCGCAGCAATGAACTTATCATGAACATTAAGTCACCTACATATAAATGACTGCCCTTGTGGTCCAGTGGTCAAGGCGTTTGCCTAATGACCTGGAGATCGTGGATTCAAATCCCACAGAGAAGCATACTTTGTGAAAGTTGTTTCCAGTCTGCTAAGGATATTGCAGGCTTGAATCACCTTAAAGAAAAATGGTATTTTTTTACTTATTTTTAAATTATCAAACTGCCATACCTATACCGCTTCCTATCTGAATATACAAAATTGGATATTTATGTTCACTAATGAAGCTCGCAGCCATGTATAATAGTCTCCAAACACTAAATTATACATCAAAAAAATCGCATTGGAACGACGGTGTACAATGATCATCATCATCAAATGAAAGAGCTGGGTTCTTGTGGGTACAGTTTCTTCCATTCCTCTCTTTCTTCTGCCAGTTTTTTCACTTTTCTGTAAGTAGGAACGTTAAATTTTTTTTTAATTTGGTTCATGAAAGTGTGCCTCGGCCTTTCTGGTCCCCTTTTCCCTTCTAGTTACGTAATCAAAATACTGCAATGCAATCCATACCGCTTTAGAAATTCAACAGCAATAATATTGTCGAGGTGTAGTGAGTAATATCCGATATGGTGGCGGTTCCGATAGACCACGTTAGACCGTCGCGTCTACTGGTCAGTCGATGAACATTTCTGTACACTGACATATTGTTTGTGGATCATTTCCATTTGAAATATTATTTATGTGTTGTTTTACCTTACATATTTTATTGTTTTACCTTACTTACCTGAAATATTTTACCAAATTTGGAAAAAAAACTCTCATCCTAGACGTACAAATATTCATTGTTGTAATGAATATACACGTAAGTGATTTAAATGAAAGTCACACGTAGTATTTCAATTACTATATTGTTAGGTAAAACCACACACATAAACTTGACACAAGTCTAATGATATAAAAACTTATTGGAAACTTTGAAAACACAAGAGTCGCGGGTCAGCCATTCTAATCTCAGACAAGAGAAAAAAAGATGTCTACCGTTGAAGAAAATTTTCTACCGGGCCGCGCTCCTATTGGTCGAGCGCGGACCACGTGACCTTCCGGTCGGGTTCACGATAATACAAATTTTACCGCCGGGATGCGTATGGGTGCGTTCTGCTACGTTGTTAATGATAGTCAGATTGGCAAAAAGTGGTCCATTAAAGCTCTGGTAAATCATTCGACAACATTATTTATTATTTCAGATATATTTTTTTGGTCTTTGGCGAAGTTCAAACTTCAAAGCTAGTTAAACATAGGTTTTGCGATTATAATTTAAAAAAATAGCCTATTGCCTTGATAAGAATTCCTGAATTATATTTAAGATGCAATAAATAAATGAAAGTTGCTATAAATTTTATATGACAAAAATATTATTATCATTTGTATCCTCATTTGTAATATTTTCCAACCCATAATAATATTAAAACTTACGCGAGGTAAATTCATTATGAAAACACGGCTTTACTCACGTTTTATTACGTCGGATCTGCCGACTAGTTTCGGTCTGTTACGAAGACCATCTTCGAGACACAGATCATCGAAACTAGTCGGCAGATCCGACGTAATAAAACGTGAGTAAAGCCGTGTTTTCATAATGATTTTCCAACCCGTCTAGCCAGCGTGGAGAGTGTAGGCCAAATCCTCTGAGTACTCAGGCTTGTATATGGCTCTGGTAGTACAGAGAGGGTCGTGCTCCTGCAGTGGAGACTGGAAGGATCTGATGATTGTAATATTTCATTAACTCCGTAACATAAAGCTACAAAAAACTTACTAATAAAAAATATTAAAAATGAATGGCAATAATACCCATACCACGAATAGATACTCGTACGTTACCAAAATACTGCAATGCGATTCCACAACGCTTTAGAAGTTCAGCAGCTATAATATTTATTAGTGACACGTTGTAATATCCGATAGTGCGATGTGGCCTGTCGGTCGGTCGGCGAACCGCTTCCGTAGACTGACATACTCGTATTGTCTGTCCACATTTGTGCTAATATTATTATTTAAATGTCGTTAATAACTTGAAATTATTTTGCTATATTAAAATGTGGACAGAAAAGCTATCACCGCATAAATTGTAATTATTATAAATATACTCAGTTGAAATGAAATGAATAGTTTTTATTTAAATTTTGGATCTCAAGTAACGCTTTTTGAACGTCATTTATCTATCATATTTTTTTTTTTGCAAAATCGAAAAACTACTAGCGTTTCGGAAAGACCACTGCTGAGAATAATACGCCGAAAGAAACTCAGTTCAGTATTGGTCCCTACGTGCCAGAAGGGCATAATACATAACAGTTATAAGTCTACACATACATTTAACAAATATTTGACTAATTCCAAGCATTTTTATCCATTAAATAATTATTTATACAGTAATATGCCTTTTTTATAAGCTGATTTTTAACAGCAGTCTTAATTTTTTTAAACGATTGTTCTAAAAATCTATTGGGAATTCTATTATAGAAGCGTATTCCAAGACCCAGAAATGAACCTTTTGATTTCTACAGCCGCAATGCTGGGGTTGCTAATTTATTTATATTTCTTGTGTGCCTACTAGGTATGAATATCACAATTCTTTTTATATAAATGAAGGTTTTGACGCATATACATGATATTCGCAAAGAATTGCGAGTTGCGGTACATGTATAACTTTTTTCCTTTATGTAATGTTTCTAAGCCGAGAGATCACTGTTAAACACATTAATAAACAAAGCTAAATAGCTATTAGTATCAAAACTAAACGATTCTAATTCCCATGAGCCAAAATACTGCAATGCGATAACCGTTTTAGAAATTCAGCAGCTATAATATTGGCGACATGTTGTGTGTGAGTAATATCCGATAGTGCGATGCGGTCTCTTGATCGGTCGGCGGACCACTTCCGTAGACTGACATATTGTCTATTCGCGGATCATTTCCAGTAATCGTAGTATTTTAACCATCATCATCATTATCATCGTCAGCTTTCCATATTCCACTGCTGGCCATAAGCCTCCCTTTGTCCTTTCCATCCTTCTCTATCCCTAGACTTTGCAATCCAGTTCTTTCCTGAAATCTGTTTTGTATCGACGGCCTTTGAATTTTGACCAAACTGAGAACATATACTTTCTGTCCTAAAACAACATATCAAACTTTCCTACCGGCATTCCTAGTCTTTTTCCCTTGCGGGGTAGATAGAGCCCAGGTCTATAAAAAACCTAAAGGTCGTATTCAGCATTTTGGTGGACGTGTAAGTGGAGAACGGAATCAAAATAATGATGGGTTGCTAGCCGCATCACCTATTGACATGATTCCTTCGAGATTCTCCCAGACGAACGTAGAAGAATTCTGTCTGTCCTAAAACAATAACCAAACTTTCCTACCAGCATTCCCAAAGGTCGATGACATGTCAAAAACAAATATCAGTGGCGTTTCTTTCCACCCAAAGTTCACAAATGAACGCGGAGTTCTGAACCAAGGCGCTTGCTATCAATAGATCAATTAAAAAGTTGGGAAGCGATCCCATTACGGAATATCCGATTTCTAAGTTTCTTTTGGTGTCTTTTTATGGTGTTATTTTGTATGCGGACTTTTGTGACAGCTAACATAACGATGTATTTATTTACCATTAATTCGTTGTGTTTTCTCAAGTAAACATTTAGAGCTTGCTATTCGCTTTGAGAATAATAAATAGAGATAATAGAAATTTAAATCCTTGAACTAATTGATCACAAAAATTTTGCCAATTATCGTGATAAATACAAGCTCACGCACACATCGACATTAAATAAGCATGCAATTTTGACCTTTAAATGGAAACCGGATGGCATATACCGCCTCCGAATGAACCATGAACTCGACGCACTTCTGTCTAAAGAAACAATAGTCAGGTTCTGTAAGTCGCAACGGCTGAGGTGGGCCGGTCACCTGGAGCGTATGCCGGATGACAGGGCTCCCAAAGTTATGTCGAAATGGACGCCGCAGCAGAAACGACCTAGAGGTAGATCAAGGAATAGATGGATGGATTGCGTTGTAGAAGACCTTAAGAAGATGGGAAAATATAGAAACTGGAAGAAAGAGGCAAAAGAGCGTGTCAGGTCAAAGAAACTTGTGGAAGAGGCCAAGACCCATAAAGGGTTGTAGCGCCGTAGGAAGTAAGAAGTAAGTAAGTCAACCTTTAAAACAAGTTACCTACCTTTGCTGAAAATATGTTCCATGTAACATACATCCCAACTAATATTGTAAATGCAATAGTGAGTTTGTGACGCTTTCACGCCCTATCTACTAAATCGATCGTCATGAAATTTGGCATACGTGTTGTCTTAAATATGGGGAAGAACATAGGCTACCTTTCGTCCCGTTTGTTTGTTTGTTACGCTTTCCGATTAAACCGATCATCTTGAAATTTTGCATACACATAGATTGGGGTACAGAGAAGGACATAGGCTATAAATCACGCGTGCGGAGCCGCGGATAACAGCTAGATTTCTATAAAATGATTTATTAAATTTGATAATAATTGAAGCGGTGTTCCTATCTTACTTTTGCATAGTGTTTAATAACTGTTAACATCGCTTCTGAGCTGTTAGGCTTCTAATTAGTAACTAGTTCGTAAGATAAACGTTCATACTCGCGTTTACCAGGAACGCTTGGTACAGTTTGTCTTAATAAGCAGCGCCGTTTAATAAAGCATGTTGTGGAACCGTTATTATTCCTTTGTTATTTATTTGTTTGTTGTGCACAAACTTCAGTCCATCTTTGTAGCAATATAAAGCCTTTTTATGTACAAAACAATATTTTGTCCGCATATCCGCTCAAATTTATGTAGATCACTGAAAAACAGTACTTTTTGTATGAATTGTATTTTTATCCTTCTCGGTAAATAGTGTCTAAATTTTATTACATTAGCATAGTAGTAAAGTCATGAAAATAACAACGCAAGAAACAAACGATGAAATATACAAACTCATTTTCATCTTTTAATATTTGTAAGGAGATCATCTCTGATAGATTCTAGATATGAAAACAAATGTGGATACGAAACCGGTGGCTGACAAAAAAACAACACTACTTTATTTA
This sequence comes from Rhodophaea formosa, assembly GCA_963082605.1. Taxonomy (NCBI): domain Eukaryota; kingdom Metazoa; phylum Arthropoda; class Insecta; order Lepidoptera; family Pyralidae; genus Rhodophaea; species Rhodophaea formosa. Next base: position 1,662,345 of record OY720221.1, read on the forward strand.
TTAGACTATCTAATTGCACTTCATATAAAATTATTTATGCACATGAAGTAAAACACTTAATTCAATAACACAAAATGTGAAAAGATCATCAAAATACTTACAACAAGACATCATTTTCAATTACATAACGATATCTACATGTACCTAGATAAAGACCCCGCAGATCTAATTGCAAACACAAAAATAGAATCCGAGTTTTCCCCATAAAGGCAATTTATTACATCAAGATACGAGTCCACGAAGTAGCTTTCTCGTAACGCCGACAATTTAATTTTTCCCATTCTGGAATCGGGTTATACCTTGTTACAAAGTCGTTTTATTGTCCTACAACCACGCAATACTGTGATTAGTGCTGTTTCTTGGCTATGGCTACTATTATCGTTAAAGAAATCAATAGGCCGACGGCTAATTTGTAGGCAAATTGATTTATTATTTTACAGTTAGAGAAGTTTATTTTCGTATTTTAAAAATAACTGAAGTAGTTATTAAACTTTTCATGTTCTATTAATTGCATTAAACGTAATGAAACTTTTCAGAATGGCGATACTAATTATACCTTAGTTATAAAGGCCGTGGCCGTGTGGTTCCCGGCAGAGTAGAATAGGAGTGGTCCTTCAACATGAACATCAACGTCAAGTCTTCACGTGGATGTCGCAAAAGGCGACTTAGGGAACACAAGCTATACAAAGCTTTTTTTTTAACTTCAAAGAAACCTCTCCAACCCTTCTGGCCAGCGTGGAGAGTGTAGGCCAAATCCTCTGACTGATCTGGCTAATAAATGGTATGATAGTCAGAGAGGGTCGTGCTCCTGCAGTGGAGACTTAAAAGACCTGATGATGATGATATAAAAAACAAACTGGTGGCGTGTTTCGAGCTTATGATCAGTAATTGTGAGGTCTTTTGTAAAGTAGGTTAAAGATAGAGTCATTATATTTTTTACTAGTAACAGTACCTAAAGAGTGAAGCATTTTAAATAAAGAAATATATCTGGCTACCTGTGTGGTTTATGTTCTCTTCTTTGAATTTCCTTTTACCTGAGCTCTCTCTCCGCTGAGCACCTACTACACCTATTTGTTATATTGGGCCTACTTTTTTCAAGAGCTGGGTGAGCCGACCATCTTAAAGTAGGTATACAAGCAAGAATAACGGCTTCATAGTACGGCATACTAAACGGCGCATCCGAGAAAGGTAAACAGGCACGATAACATCCAAGCGCAGCAAAGGACGAGTATAAAAGTTTGTCTAGCAAACTACCGACTAATTAGAACTGAACTCAGCGGCTGTTTCTAGTTATCATGAGCTGAAAACATTGAATATAAGTTTCATATTCATCATCAGGTCCTTCCAGTCTCCACTGCTGGAGCACGACCCTCTCTGTACTACCAGAGTCATATCTAGTATATGACTCTAGTAGTCAGAAGATTTGGCCTACACTCTCCACGTTGGCCAGACGGGTTCGAGAGGTCTCTTTGATGTTTAAAAGCTTTGTTTAGCTTGTGTTCCCTAAGTCGCCTTTTACGACATCCACGGGAAGATTTGGAGTGGTTCTATATTCTACTCTGCCGGAAACTACACATATTAAATTAACACATATTAAAGCTAGCCTACAACACTAAGTGACTGTATTCAAATCCCGGCACGTTCATCTAGAACATCTTTTTCACTGTATTTGCAGTTTATAAGTAACCAAAGTAGGTTGGGCGTCATACTGGCTGTATATAAATCGCAAAATCATAATACTGTTATGATAGTGGGCCTTAGACTTCGACACTTCATAGCTATAATGAATTCTGTGGCTGAAGGTATCTACAAAATTGACTATCACAGCTATCACTAAGGTAAACTGGCACATCCCAGCGCTGCAAAAGACGGTATGAACGTTTGTATTGCGAACTTCTACTAATTAGAACTGAACTCAGCGGCTGTTTGTGGTTATCGCAGTCGAGATAGTGCTTAAATATGCCATCGCTCCTTTTCGTATCAAACACGATAATTTCAAAGTGAATGGCTCACAGTTAATATAAAAACTTTTTTGCATGAGAAAATACATTTTCAAACGCCCTCGTGCAGACAGAACCAGAAAAAATTGGCCAAGTGCGAGTGGGGCTTGCCCATTGAAGGATTCCGTAGGAGCAAGCTTAGATTAGCCAAACACCTCCATAATTTCTAGGGCATACATTTTACCACTTTGGAAGCCTATCTTTCAAACCTTGACTTTGAGAAAAAATTGTTTCAGGAACCTCAATGTTATTTCAAAGACCTATCTATAGACACGTAAAGGTTTGAAGTATTTTTTATTTTTATTTTCATTTCCATGTATGGGAATATCTTTAATCTTTTATTTTTTCTATTTATGTATAATAATCGTAAAGCGGTTCAAAGAAAACATCTACTTACCAATTTTAAACTGTGTAGTCTCAATAGTTTTGGAATAAAATGACATACGGACAGACAAACAGGCAGACGGACATGACGAATCGATAAGAGTTCCGTTTTCTGCCAATCGGCAACGGAACCCTAAAACATTTATCAACCCAACCCACGCCTTTTTAGGGTTCCGTAGTAAACTAGGAACCCTTATAGTTTCGCCATGTCTGTCTGTCTGTCTGTCTGTCTGTCTGTCTGTCTGTCTGTCTGTCTGTCTGTCTGTCCGTCCGCGGTTTTACTCAGAGACTATAAGTACTAGAAAGCTGTAATTTTGTATGAGTATGTATATTAATCATGGCAAAAAAGTCGTAGAAAAAAATCTTGAAAAAAAATTTTTTTTTGGGTAGCTCCCATACAAGTAAAGTGGGAGAGTAATTTTTTTTTCTCTACTTACCCATCGTGTGGGGTATCGTTAAAAAGGTTTTTGAAAAATATTGTGAGGTTGAGAACACCATTTTTCGATTTAGGGATCCGTTTCCGAAATATTTGGTTTTAAAGTGTAAATTTTTGTTAGAGGTACGTGTCCCCCCCTCTATCTGCTAAACGGTTATATATGGATACGTGAAAAAAATTAGAGCAGTAGTATATATACTGAAGTTGAAAGGAAAACTATCAGAGCTGGGTACTAAGTGCAAACTAAAAAGTTATAGGCAACCAACTTATAAAATGTACTGGAAAATGTAAAATTTTATACAATCTTTATTGTTAGATGTTTTTGGTCGTTAAACTGTGAGGTGCGAGTGTAAACAGTGTGAACTCAAAGTTGTCATTCGCAACTACGGAACCCTATACTGCGCGTGGCCCGACACGCACTTGGCCGGTTTTTTCATCCTAAACAATGTCTTTCTCAATACGTTCTTAATACAAGTCCGAATTCACACAATAAAACACCGAAACAAAATAACTAAGAAATCGGATATTCCGTAATGGGATCGCTTCACAACTTTTTAATTGATCTATTGATAACGACCGCCATGGTTCCGAACTCCGCGTTCATTTGTGAACTTTGGGTGGAAAGGAACGCGACTGACATTTGTTTTTGACGTGTCATTGAACTTTGGAAATACTGGCAGGAAAGATTCTTTTAGTTTTAAGAATACAGATGTTTTTTATTTGTTCTTTTCGAGATGTGTTAGTTACTAGTTTGACATGAGTTTACAGATAATATTGAACAAATTTATGTAAGAATGCGTAGGTTTTTAAATCCTTAATTTTTCTACCACTAAATTCGGTATTATTATGAAAAGCATTTGCATACAAATCATGTGTATTTGAGAGAAAATATGTGATTAAATATTCTTGAACTAGTTATATGCTTATTTCAATAAAATTACAGATGATATTTTAGAAGCCAAATTTCTCAAGCAGTAACGTTTTGAAAGAGTTTTTTCTATTTCAGACTTGGGTTTTAAGAAAATATAATTTCATATATTAGATAGATAGTGACTTGGTGAAAATCTTAGTGAGAAAACCCGAGCACCAAGAAGGGAAGGGGTATGTGTTTTTCGCGGATCTATATGTTTGTTTATTTCTTTATTACCTCGTATATTTTAAACGTCTGGATAAATGCATTTTGTCAGTAAGTATAGTCAGGATCGTAACAAAACCGAAGTGTCCTCCGATAAGTGTTCAAATAAATAGGACAGTGGGTTTTTTTTTTAATTTAAAAAACAATTCTTCCTGTTTACTGCTCTCCTGCTCTATAGTACGGATTATCATAAAGTAATCAATCCAAAATAACAGCAGAAGTTGCTCAACACTAAATGCAAACAAAACGGGCGCCTATTCAAACATCGAGTTTAAACTTACTTTTTAGGGTTCCGTACAAAAGTTGAAAAACGGAACCCTTATAGGATCACTCGAGCGTCTGTCTGTCCGTCCGTCCGTCTGTCACAGCCGATTTTCTCCGAATCTACTGAACCAAATTAGATGAAATTTGGTAAGATAGTGTAATCCTATGACCCAAACACGGATGTGCAAAGTAAATAAAGATTTTTTTGAAATAAGGGTCATTTTGAGGGGCCCAATTACAAAATTAAAAAAAAAAGTTTTGCAAACCTTACTGTGTCATATATCAAATGAAAGGGCTCATTATGAGGATCTCAAAAATATTTTTTTTTGTTCGGGTAAAATCAATACTTTTGATTTTATTCACGAAAGAAGGCAAAAATTGACCATTCCCCCCCCCTGATCTCCGAAACTACTGAGCCGAAAATTTTGAAAAAATTACAAAATATAGTTCATTCCTTAAAGATTACAGGAAAAATAATATAAATTCTATCACTTGAAAATTAAGTGGTAAACTCACAATGATAAGTTCATCTAGGGAAATAGTTCACTAAAACACCACTAGATGGCGCTAGTCAATTAAATAAAACATTTTTTGCACATTGTGTGTGTGTTCACGAAGCATATTGTACGGAACCCTCATTGCGCGAGTTTGACTCACACTTGGCCGGTTTTTATTTACATATACACATCGATATTGTATGACAGTTTTGCTGTTTCTATAATATGTCCTATAATACATGCAAAACGGACAATGATTCCAATGCATATGGAATCGAAACAAACATAATCACCAGAACAAACAAACGAACGAATTCGCAGATATGACTACAAATTTGTTACGATCGTTATCGCACTGAGTTGTATACTCCATTGTATTGTCACGTAGATATAGTAAGTTTAACACTGCAGAATGGTAGTGAGTGTGTACTCTGTAGCAGTTATTTCAGTAAGTTCTTTCCAGTTTCAAAGTATATCATTTTCCATCACTAAAAATGGGGTTTAAAATGCCAAAGGCTATTACTTAGCCTACAATATGAGTCCGTTCTCCCACCTATCACACCAAAGCTGTATATTTTGAACTTAAAAAGAGACTCCTCATTTTTTCACATGATATTTATTGTTTCTTTTTTTACCTTTCTGTTAACGTTATAAAAACGAAAAAAAATATCGAAATTGTGGTCTATAAATTGCTGTTTAAGTAATAGATTTTTTCTAGTTTAATCGACAGAATCAGAAAATTGAAGTAAAATCAATTATTTTTCCACAAATCGGACTAGAAGGGTTGTTTTAAGATTGTTTTGTCACTATTTTGTATCGCGGCGGCTCTTTACAATTTATAACTCCATGGTAAGCAATAATGCTGTGTACTGTACGTGTCATTAAACGTCGCAACTAATTGGTATCGCTGCAAACAAAGATAAAGGGGATTGGGTAGTTTTTGTTTACCCGCCGACCTACTGCCCGAATTGGTGATTTGGGTATTGCTTTCTATGTGTTACTAGCCTAAATGTTTATAACCATTGGCTTATTTTCCTTATATTTATGGCAACCTTTTTCTGTTTTTCGTGAGTGTAAGTGGCAAACACTGATAATTAATTTTTCAAGTCTAATTGCTATTCAAACAAAATTATTCGCAAGATGTTTAAATGATGATGATAAACCTGTGATTCTGATTTCAGTCTAGGGTAAAATATAGAAGTCAAACATTGCACATGTTTGTCTTTTACAATATAGCAGAATAACGTATGGCTTAATAAATATATATGAATATTTTTAATTTTTTTTTTTATTAACTTTGGATGAGTTTTAATGGTATATACATGTGATAAATAAAAAAAACTTATACTGTCTATAAATAAAAACGAATATACTAAACTACTTTAACATAATAAAATAAACTTATAAATCTAAAAATTCATGCCCATGTGGCATGTTGGCAAGGACGCTGGCTGCATTGCCACGCTGGATTGCGACGCTTATCCTTTGCGCGAAAAAACAGCCAGCCTTCTTGTCACGAGCGACGGCGATCAGGCGAGGGGCAATCTCTTTATAGAAAGCTCTCGCACTAGGACCCCACGGTCCAAATGTTTCCACACCAAACGGTACAAATATGTAATCTCCATTCATGCAGGCATATTTGCGCCGCTTGGCGACCTCAGCGCCTTCAGCAGCTGACCCGGCTTTAGCAACTGATCCCCTGAGATGGGAAGGCGCCAGTGTGTCAACACAAGTAGCGTCCCACACCAGCGCCCTGCCGCGTTCCCAAGGGATCAGCGACATTCCATCAGGTCTCTTGCCATCATCACGGACCACACCCCGAGGTTCAAGGGTGCATGGAATGTGAATGGTGGCAAGAGCCCTTCTGATTATGTCATTAATAGTGCCATGTCGCGAAAGTCTACCTGCGCTGAGGTGACAATGCAAACCGTGACGTCCAAACTGGTCCACGTCACTGCCACACGGGCAAGTGTGTGGTGAGCACACTGGTGTACCCAGCCGGAGACCGACTGCAGTCCTAAAGCTATTGTTATCCAGCAATGTGCCGACGTTGTATGAGGGGATGGCGTGAAGCCAGTGGCTGGATTCCTTCTCAGAAACAGCAAGGAGCCGAGCGCGGTCTACGTCACTGTTACAATTTTGAGCCAAAACCTTGACATCCTTCTGTACCAAAGGAGTGTCCCAGAGTTTTTGTATCTTTGTTTCCACTGGTACACTCTCTTCGGGACAGAGGGCTGACCAAGTTTCCTTTGCCTCTGCCATGAAATCAATCGAAAATGCGTCATTTGATTTTAGAATTTTTTTACACAATTCCTGCACGCTATGGGCAGAGGAAAGGAAAGCGGGAAGAGCCACACTAGAAATTTTTCTGATGCCTATACCGCCGTCTTTTATTGGAAGAGTCAGTTGAGTCCAGGCGTTTTCGTCTAAGCGGAGGTTCAAAATTTTTTCCAAAACGGTGTGAAGACAGGCATCGATTTTTTTTAAAAGATCCAAATGTTTCCAGATTGGACTTGAACGCAGGATGTATGTAAATTTTGGTACAAATAGGCAGTATTTTAAGATTGTATAAGCTATATGACAATTTAAAATATCCAATCTGGAGGTTGTCGAAATAAAATTATTTAATTTTCTTTCCAAAAGAGGTTCAACGCTAGCATCTAGCAATGGGGCACCAACTTCGAGCAACACGGCCTCCGTACCGGACGGAGGGAGTGGGCAAAGCGACAATTTACTATGACAATTTTTCTGGCGTTTTTTGCGGGGGGAAATGTGCACACAAGTTTAGTTCCGCACACCTACATACAAAACTTAAACTGTCACTTGATAGTAATTATGACATTGTCACAAAAAATGACATAAAAAAGAAAAAATAATTTGTGTACAGATGAGTCACACACAACTAACACATAGACATGCATATGCCTAATTTTGGCTTGTACCTTGACAGAGGGGAATGCAGCGTATGGCTACTCCCTTCCGTGTTGCTCGAAGGGCACCAAGGAGATATAAAGAATCCTTATTTGTAACTGATATGTCAGTTGAAATTTGATGGAATTTTGCTAATATATTTCTTTTGTCTAGGTCAGAAATTATATCGGGGATAAATAACTCGCATTTTTTAAAATTTAGATCTAAACCAATTTTTCTAAAATTTTCGATGATATGCAGGAAATCGCTATAAATGGATTCTTCTGTGCCCGAGATGGACCCATCGTCTAAATAAATTAAATTCAAAATCATTATTAATTATTTATATTGCTTTAAATAGGGTACAATAATAAACATGGTCCACACCTCTCCAACCCGTCTGGCCAGCGTGGAGAGAGTAGGCCAAATCCTCTGACTACTGAAGCTAATATATGACTCTGGTAGTACAGAGAGGGTCGTGCTCCTGCAGTGGAGACTAGAAAGACCTGATGATGATGATGATGATGAATAAACATGGTATGGTTTTGCTAAGTTCAGGCCTATTTAGCTATATTAAATTATTAATAACAATTTTTTGTATCACAAAACTCTTATTAATAAAAAAAATTAAAAATAGTGAATAAAATTATGTCCAGCTTAATAAATGTCAAAATGTATTAATATTATTGTTTCATCATCATCATCATCATCATCAGGTCTTTCCAGTCTCCACTGCAGGAGCACGACCATCTCTGTACTACCAGAGCCATATATTAGCCTGAGTATTCAGAGGATTTAGGCTAAATCCTCTGAATACTCAGGTAAATATATTATTGTTTAGTAGTCATAAATTCATTGATTGTGTAGAAGAACTTGTCAAGAAGCCAATTGTTCAATTTGATCTTAATGTGGTTAAAAGGCAGTTCCCGAATAGACTTTGGAATTTAATTATACATTTTAATTACCATATAATAACAATTTTTCTGCAAATGTGTTGTCCTAGAGCATGGAAAAAGTAATTTTGTGGGATCTCTTGACAGGTGTTTCTTATTTATATCTGTGTATTATTCTCATAGTAGTGTAGTTTACATGATAAGCAGTGTTTAAAAAAAGAAACAAACAATAGAACTTATAAGTGTAAATTATTGTTTACCCCGAATACTCAAAAGAAACTTATCTAATGCCTTTTTAAGTACTATGTTGTGTTGTTCGTGCTATGTTTTCGTCTAGACAGTAACAGAACGAGATTTAAGAACGTTTTTAGTTAAAATGCTTTTAAGTATTCGGTCATTAGGAATTCGGAAAAGTTTCATGAAGGGGATGCTAAAATAGTCAGTCTCGTTTGGACAACGATTGGTTTCGTAAATCTTATAAATGCCTACAAAATGTAGCGTCTCGTAAATTTTCAATTTTCCATTCATTTAGTAGCGTTCACTCAACTTTCATAAATAGGAGAAAGGAAAAGGAGACTAACCCAAAAGACTTCTCTTTACTTAAAAGGATGTACATTATAAATTAATGCCATGAAAATATCTCAGATCAGAGTATCTATCCAAAATCCTACCACCTTAAATAATAAATCGATGTCACTACTTGTACGTATTGGCTTACCGACAGTGTTTACCAGAAAAGCCAATTAGGCCGGCGCACAAACAGTGGACTAACGATCTGGGCCAATTATTGATAGTGTAGAGATGGCTGTTTGTAGTGAGGATAACTATAGCTTATTACTATAGTCACTCTGTGCTATAGCTTATTAAGCATTATTATAGGGCGTAAGAAGACTTCTCAGTTTGGTCCTTCAGGTATTGTATGCCTATCGTCAACTGAGACACTGCGGCCCAAACACAGCGGCAAACGTGCAGACGAGCCACCTGATGTAAAGTGGTCACTGTCGCCAATGGACTTCTGCTACACCAGAGGAGGTGCTGATGCGTTGCCGACTCTTTTAAATTACCTTTAACTTTTTCAGAACACCTTTATTGGTACTGTGAACTTACGCCATTGAGTTGTTTGAGTGTGGTCAGTATAATGTGTTGCCACTTGGGGTACTTCTTGGCAATCCAGATGGTGGCCTTGTTAGGTTTCTTCTCGGGCACGGGCGCCTCGCCCTTCTTGGGCTTCTTGACGGCGCAGTAGTTCTTGAGGTAGAGCCGGAAGGAGTGCGCCGCATCCATTAGGTAGTCGCTGGCTTTTACAGCCACCTTGTCCACCTCGTGTGCTTCTGGCCAGCGCGCGTGGAGAATACTGCTTTTCTAAACAATAAAGGACTATTTTCTTTAAAAAAAATTTCTTAAAATAATAAGTCCTACTCAAAGATTATCGAAAAAAATTATTCGTATTGTTCTCGAAATCCAATGGGTGGGTCTATCAGGCATATGAGAGTTTACTGTCTCTCTAAGCCACACAACGCCCAACGCCAAGGTCCGTCCCTCTTGGGCCCTTTGGTGATGTTCACCTTATAGGTTAAGGGCATTCTGCCATCATCTCAAAAAGTCCTGTAAAGTAGCAAAATCTCACATGGAGCTAGCTACACAGTCCTTTCAAAATAATGCAACAAAAAAAAAGCAGAACGCTTTCAACCGATTCTAATAGAACTCTCGTGCTTAAGTCACTCTGAACTCTGTGCTATAGTTTCATAAGCATTGGTAGTACTACGTCTTAAAACGATCAATTGTTTTGAAAATTATTGGGGGAGTCCTATCTCTAGCAAGCGAGGGTGGAGCAAATGAGTTTTTACTGATAGTGGTGGCAAATAGTTGTCTAACGAGTAAGGCAATTATTGTATGTACAGATAGCTGTAGTAGGGAAAACTATAGCTTAGTACTATAGTGACTCTACAATCTGTGCTTAATATTGAAGTTAGTCGTAAAACGGGGCTAGATGCAGGCTGCGTTCAACCAATAGGATTGGAAATCTTTAGAAGAGACCTATACCTAATACGACTTCTTGTTGCTGAGATTTGATGATGCCACATCACATTCGCTAGGCACATGAATATTAGGAAATAAATTTAAATTGATGGCTGAGCTGACTGTACCAAGTTCAAGTTTTGGTATTCGTTCGGACATAAAATTAAATAATTTTAAGAGCGGTATTTGTTCGGAATAGAAAATAATAAAAATTTTAAAGCAATACCAGTGGTATTTGTTCGTGGTATTGGATTGGAATAAATCGATGAGACTAGGGCCCCCCTACGGCGATGGACTAAAAACTAAAGTAGGTATTTTCAACCATCACCATAGCCGGCATTTCCTTAAGTTTTGTTTCTCCCAGATAAAAATAGAATCATGATCATGATCAAAGGTTTAAAGTCCGACTCCATAAAGATTGGAACAAACTACGCCAATGAATCGCTCAATACAAAAACTGAACTATCGACCTCGTTCCGATAAACTCTGTTAACTGCAAAGTGTTGATCTCAGATTAATGACGAACGCTTTTCGCCACTTTATCTTAACGGCTCTTTAGCTTTTGTAGTGTCATCACTTTATAGTAATTGTTGCACGTACATTAGTTTTCTCTAATGTATTTATATAACCTTATTTTAAATTCAATACACAAAGTTTAAGGGGTAACTCAGCCTATCAACATAAACAAGTTTTGATATAGGACCAATGATGGAAACTCAAAAATAAATTGACATACCCATACAAAAGTGACCAGCTGATCGGACCAAACGTATGGAAGAGGTAAAAATAATATTGAATTTTGAGCATTGGTCCCATAACAAAAGTTGTTCATTTTGATGGGCTGAGTCACCTCTTAAACTTTGTGTAATGAATTTAAAGTAAGGGTGTATATTAATACAAATATTATAAAGAGGATCTGATTGTTAGTTTGTGTGCATTGATTGGCTCCAAAAAGAAGCGATCTTAAAAATTGTTTCATTTATAGAAAGCTTATTTACCTGCGGTAACATACATAGGCTATAATTAACGCGGATTACTAGTTTTTAATATATTCCTTACAGTTAAACATATAAAGGTAAATATCGAAGTTTGCCGGCGACTTACGCCGCAACAGCAGTCCTATTTTAACTTTTGTGGCATTAAACCAAATTTATATAAAAATAGTACCTACTTATTATTCTCACCATTATATTGGTTTCGTGTTTGTAGTTTTTAATATAAAAAGTATTACCTAGATATACCCTTGTATTAAGTATGTTTATATTGTCAACAACAAAGTTTTGCATGCTGTGCGCACTGTGTTCTTGGTTTTGCAACCAGCCATTGAACCCATTGATTAGTTTATTGTATAATGAATAGTTGTAAGACTGTTTTGTGTGCCAATAAATAAAATAAAAATAAAAATAAACAGCGTTTATATTTACCTAATTATTGCAAGATCTCTACAGTTTATTTTTAACTAGCTGTTACCCGCGGCTTCGCCCGCGTAATATATAGCCTATGTCCTTCTCGGTACCCTAACCTATGTATATGCAAAATTTCATGATGATCGATTTAGTAGTCACGGCGTGAAAGCGTAACAAACAAACAAATAAACAAACAAACTCACTTTCGCATTTATAATATTCGTTGGGATTGGGATTTTCTTTCAAAATTGGTTATTTAATAACTTATTTGCAGTAATCTAGGTTCAATTAAAAATCATGGTCATTTGGAATAAACTTCTTAAAGACTAAAGACTTTGTGAATTTGTTTTTAAGAGTCAGACTTAATCTTTATAGTCTTAAAAACATCGCCAATGACTTGCTCTTACAAACAGTGAACTATTGACCTCAATCCGATAAACTCCTGTTAACTGCTGAGAGTTGAACTCCAGATTAATGACAAACACTTTTCACCACTTTAGTTCAAAAACTCTTGTTTTTTGTCACATCACCAGAGTTGGTTTTAAGTTAATTGACTCAAGTATTTTGTAAAGTTATTTTCCAACTAAAATGATTTAAGTAGAGAAGCATTATGAAATACTTGATTACATCAGGTAATTTTAGTAATTTAATCTAGTTTCTTACTCATATTAAATGTTATAGTAATACGACGTATTGCTTTTAACAAAAAATAGAAAAGAGTAAGTAAATAAAGCAGAGGGTAGAGAAGATAGACGCATCTTCATCAAAAAGAGCTACAGAGCTCGTTAAATAAGAAGAAGAAGATACCAAAAACGGCCTCTTGTGTGGCATCGCTAGGCCTGTGCAAAGCGAGCCTTAGCCCATGGCCCCGAGGCAAAAAGGGCCTCGCACATAATGAAGATGAGCTTGCAAAAACCTGGGGACCTAAACCCCTGGGGAACTAGTGTCACCCAACCCAAACTTATATAGGTCTTGCGTTGCCACTGAGTACAAGTTTCCTTGTTTTTGATTTTTACAGAAACGCAATAAAATACCTTCGCAAATACTAAAAGAAAATTTTTGAGGATGAGCATACCTAGGCGGATCTTTATGTTTATTCCTTCTTTACGTCGGATCAAAAGTTTGGATTTTAGAAAAACTTGCCAAAAATATTGCTTGTACATCTTAATCACTACAAAAACAAAGTCCTCTGCCACGTCTGTCTGTCTGTTGGCGATAAACTCAAAAACTACTGCGCCGATTATCATGAAATTTTTACCGGCAGGTAAATTGATTCATCAAAGAGGTTTTTAGCTATAAAACATGCCAAGGCGCGGCCAGGAAGGGCTGCTAGTAACAACTAAAATAGAAAATTGTTGTTTTAAGATATCGTATTGAACTATTTATAAATTTGGTCAAACAAACTACATCTCGCCGCGCCGGTCACTTGGGTAAAGCGTTGGTTCAAAGTTAGTGACGTCGCGTCAGGAGCTTTTGAACGTGTACAGTAAAGTTCGTCTTCCCGCGGGGATATGTGCAACTTTCACGTTTATTCTAAACAGGCAAGTATATAAATGTCTGTTTATATGTTACTAGCTCCTGCCCGCGACTTTATCGGCGGAGGATGAAAACTTTATTTATTACTTGGGAAGTAAAGTTGTTTTAGTTTTCTTAATGAATGATTTTCGAGAACGAAGCTATTCGATCTCTTTCGGGTCTCAAATTATCATCGTCCTGAATTTTTTTTTATTTTAGGCGTGAATTGAAACAATTAATCTAACAAGATAAATATAAAAGTCACTTTTTAGGGTTCCGTAGTAAACAAGGAACCCTTATAGTTTCGCCATGTCTGTCTGTCTGTCTGTCCGTCCGCGGTTTTACTCAGAGACTATAATAACTAGAAAGCTGTAATTTGGTATGGGTATGTATATTGATCATGCCAAAAAATGATAGAAAAAATCTTGAAAAAACTTTTTTTTTCATATAGCTCCCATACAAGTACAAAAGGAGTAATATTTTTTTTCTATACAAACCCAGCGTGTTGGGTATTGTAAAATAGGTCTTCAAAAAATATTGTGAGGTTGAGAACATCATTTTTCGATTTAGGAATCCGTTCCCGAAATATTTGGTTTTAAAGTGCTAATTTTTTTAGAGGTAAGTGTGTCCCCCCCCCCCCTTTATCTGCTAAACGGTGGATACGTGAAAAAAATTACAGCAGTAGTATGTATACTGAAGTTGAAAGGAAAACTATCAGAGCTGAATACTAAGTACAAAATAAAAAGTTATAGGCAACCAACTTATAAAATGTACTCGAAAATGTAAAATTTCGTACCTACAATTTTCATTGTTAGATGTTTTTGGTCGGTAAACTGTGAGGTGCGAGTGTGAACAGTGTGAACTCAAAGTTGTCATTTACAACTACGGAACCCTACACTGCACGTGGCCCGGCACGCATTTGGCCGGTTTTTAATACTATTTACAAATTCGCTCAAATAAACAACTATACCTTGTCGCGCCGGTCACTTGGGTAAAGCGATGGTTCAAAGTTAGTGACGTCGCGTCGAGAGCTTGAACGTGTACAGTAAAGTTCGCCTTCCCGCGGGGATATGTGCAACTTTCACGTTTATTCTAAACAGGCAAGTATATAAATGCCTGTTTATATGTTACTAGCTCCTGCCCGCGACTTTGTCGGCGGAGGATGAATACTATATTTATTACTTGGGAAGTAAGGTTGTTTTAGTTTTCTTAATGGATGATTTTCGAGAACGAAGCTATTCGATCTCTTTTGGGTCTCAAATCATCATCGTCCAGTATTTTTTTTTATTTTAGGCGTGAAAAGTTATCAGACAGATAAAGATACAATTAATCTAACAAGATGAATATAAAAGTCACTTTTTAATAGGTACTATTTATAAATTCGCTCAAATAAACCAACTATACCTTGTCGCGCCGGTCACTTGGGTAAAGCGTTGGTTCAAATTTAGTGACGTCTCGTCGAGAGCTTGAACGTGTACAGTAAAGTTCGTTTTCCCGCGGGGATATGTGCAACTTTCACGTTTATTCTAAACAGGCGGTTGGATGAATGTTATTTATATAAACGTTGATGTTGTAGCTAAATAACTAATCAGGACGTTTAAATGACATAGGTTCATAAAGAAATCTATGTAAACAGTGAAGCTGCTCCCAAAAAAAATTCAGGAGAATCGGTTGAGTGAAATACCACATGTAGAGTAGCAAAGACATCCAGAATACATACATACATACTAGCACGTCTTTTTCTCATGTAGGGTAAAGAGCCCACGTCTATAAAATCTAAGGGCTACGTTTAGCATGTTGGTAGGCTTGTAGGTGAAGAACGGAATCAAAATATGGATTGCTATCGGCATCGCGTATTGGCATGATTCCATTCTCTCGAAAAATATAGTATCGTTGAGTTTATCCTATGACACAAGTTCACAATTTTCTGTGAATTGTCTATTTGAAAACTTTATTTGAACCTTAAAAGCTACAATAGGTAGACTTAATGCTGATAGCATTCCCTCCCAGCCAACCTTTAGGAACTGACAAACAGATAAAGTAAATAGGTGTCAAACAAAAGAAAGATGGGTATGTAAGATGTTACTAAGCAAAATATATAAAATATATAACCTGGTATAAAATAAATATATATATACATATACATAAAGAATAACATGTAATATAATATAATTCAGCTGAGAAAAATTATGATTTTCTTGTAAATCATTTAGAAAGAAAAGTGTTAACTTTTTTCTTTAAGAGAAAACAGTTTGCGACTTCGTCAGATGATTTGAGCCTTTTAATATATTTATTTTAAAACAGCGTACAGACATACGAAAGATTTTTCGCCGAAACTGAAGCTCATCTCATTGATAACGTAGTGCGGCATGAAGTTTTGTTCCCGGCTATAACTTAACTTTGGTTTATTGATTATTTGTATGAACTACTTTATTGACATCGACCCGTTTCATAACTTAAACCTCAACTGGAACTGACCAGACATCACAACTCATATTTCAAAAAGGAACTTTTTCACCTAGACAATAGGAGCTATTATCGCAAATCACGATGTTTCGTCGACATTCGGTCGCAAATTGAACTCTATGTGTATAGGCCGAGTGCCAATACTGTCATCGAACAGGCGTTAATTACCGTCCACTGGCACCGAACACGTTACAGACAAGATCATTAATAGGGATTCGTGCGTACAGTCGCATGCGTAAGTTTTTACGCCTAATTTCGGCCGCTGTCCGAAAAATTGAAACAGGCGAAAAGAAGAAGGGAATCATGTCAATAGGCGATGTGGCTAGCAACCTATCACTATTTTGATTCCGTTCTCTACCTAAAAGCCCACTAACATTCTGAACGTTGCTTTTAGGTTTTATAGACCTAAGTTTTGTATACACCACAAGTGAAAAAGACGTGATAGAACATACATTTATACACACATGTATATATTTCTAAAAAATGTAATTAAAATTTATACGTCCTGTTACCGACCTGTACCCAATTTCACCCCTCAATATTTTTTCTAATTGCGTTAAAAACCTCTAAGTAACTAATTTCTCCCTATTTGCTTTCTTTGCTATGCTAATCAAGTCATATATAAAAAACAAACATTTGTACAGTAGGAAATGTATTTAATGTATTGTAGTGCCCATGTCCATCTACATCAACGGACAGTTAGTTCATTAGGTACAGTCATATTCTTTCACCCTTAATTAAGGGGTAAAACCCATAGGTTGATTTATAGGGGAGGCCTATATCCAGCAGTGGTCATCCCTGGCTAATAGATAGAACTGACCAACCAACAGTATCAAGAAAAGTTAAATAGTAGTGCCATAGTAACTGGGGATAAGAAAAATGTTCTGTGGTATAATAGTACATTATGATACAAGTACGGTAAGCTGGATATTATAGTCGAGGTATTTATAGGCACGAGGCGAAGCCGAGTGGTTATAATAAACCGACGACTATAATAAACAGCTTGCCGTACGAGTATCATACGACGTTTATCAATACATTTGCAATTACCATAAACAAAAACAAGGTTGCAATTCAGCAAATGGGGAATTTATAAAAGTTAGGAACTAAAGCAGTTTGTAAAAATACATTTATAATAATCAGGTACATTTAATCAGGTTCCTTTTCTTCAAAAAAAAGTACATTGATAACATTCTCCTTTTCGAAGTCAGTTAAACAAGAACATCTCACGAATCAGAAAAAGTTTTCATGCTGAACTTGAAACTCTTTGCTCGGATTCTATGAAAAAGTTTAAATTTTGCATCTGTGGCATTGGGCTATTGAGCGGTTGTGGTGTAAAGTAAAAGCACTAGTGCCGTAAATACATCATAACCATACAGATTTCAATGTCATAAGAACCGTGTTACTAGCAAATGTATTGAAAATGGAATTTTATTGCTAGATGATTCTGCCGTTTCCTTAAGAAAAATTGATTTCGCCTCATTACTGTCACATAAACATATGTCTCTTGTTTTCATAACAGCTTTTGTTGTCGCATGTACTTTTAGTTTATTGAATTAAATTCTGACTTTACTATCATTAACAGTTTTAACAGTATATAAGAACCAAAACGCTTGTAGTCTGTAGCTTTTAAACATTAATTAATTAAATACATAATACATAATGAAGATACTTTGAAATGTGATTTGACGTGAAAATGTGCTTGCAATGGCCTATTTAAAGAATAAACGTTTTGAAATAGGTTTTATTTGAAAAGTGTCGATGCTGACCGTATCACAAATGTCATCACAAATTTGTATCGGCTGAATGACAGACAAACGGGCCAATTGACGTGGCTTCATTAGTGAGACATGAACATTGTTTACTGCAGTATGTTGTGCAAAAATGAGTCGTATTATCTTCGTATTCTTTTACCTGTAGTGTCAATAGTTCTTTAGTCTAACGTTATCACTAAAGCTAGGTGTAAAAATATATTAAAAATTGTAAAACGCGGGGCTAGCTTATATGTATGTAGAAACCTCGTTTCAGTGACATTTTGACTTACTAAGTGGCAAATTACTTCTAACTCTCTTTACCATTTCCACCAGAGTGCTTAGAGAGGATGAAGAAAATACTACGTTCTACCTGCGTTCTTGCTATTAAACTTATTTTGCATTTTAAAACAGAATGTTTACAGTCGTCCTAAATTTTTATTAGGTGACAGAGAAACGACCAGTTACTTTAATTTTGAACCGCTCGTATTACTTCTAGCGCTTGAATGATGTCTGCACTAGGATTACTTTGAGGCATAAAATATTAAGTTTGCCTTCGAGAAAATGTTTGTGAGTGCACAATCGTCACTAATTTGTATCGGCTGGATAATATGTAAACGGCCTGGTACCTAATTTTGTAAGCGTTCGTAAAGATGTTAACAATATGATTTAATTTCATTAGGCATGACAAAAATATTTTTCCTTTTAGGCATTGTTTGTGAGTGTACAATCATCACTAATTTGTATCGGCTGCATGACGGACAAACGGCCTGATTGACGCGGCTTCATTAGTGAGACGCGGATATTGTTTGCCAGAATTTCAATGGGCTTAGCTGCTATCTGTACAAATTTTTCGGCTTAGTGATTGCAAATTGAAATAAATATTTTGTAAATACATTTTTACCGATGCAGTCAATATACACGTTTTAATATCCATGTATTTTTAATGCTGGACACAAAATTAGTGTTAAATAACTAATTTGTATTGAGCGTATGATGTAGAACATAATAATTTTTTTTTAGGCACTGTATGTAAGAGTACAATCGTCACTTAATATTTGTATTGACTGGATAACATGAAAACGTCCTAGAACCAAATTTTCGAACCACTAGTAATAAGATTTCTACATTACATTCTTATCATGTCAACAGTATGATTTAATTTGATAAAGAATGAAAAAAATATTTTTCTTTGAGTTGTTGTATGTGAGTGTACAATCGTCACTAATTTGTATCGGCTGCATGACGGACAAACGGCCTGATTGACGCGGCTTCATTAGTGAGACGCGGACATTGTTTGCCAGAATTTCAATGGGCTTAGCTGCTATCTGTACAAACTTTTCGGCTAAGTGATTGCGAATTGAAATATTTTTAAAGTACTTATATTTTCATATTTATTTTGGCATCAAACACGTTGAAATTTTGATATTTTTTTAATGCTGGACACAAAATAAGTGTTTAGTAAGTGTTTTGATTTTTGGTATGTTGGCTGATTTTTTTATACATAATTGAGATGAAAAGTGAAATAAAAATCAATCTTGCTTTTTTCCTATTAGAATCAACTTTTAATTATGTTAATATAAATGGAAGGTATATACTACAATCGTCACTAATTTGTATCAGCTGCATGACGGACAAACGCGGCGTCATTAGTGAGATGCGGATATTGTTTGCCAGAATTTCAATGGGCTTAGCTTTGTGTTATATATTTTTAATGCTGGATGCAGAAATCACTGTTTCATAAGTTCTTCGTCTGTATGATCAGTTGGTTGATTGATGAATTCAATTGATGAAAAGTGAAACAAAAATCAATCTTACTTTTTTCCTATTACAATCATCTAAGTATTAATTTGTGTAAATATAAATGGAAGTAAGATCGAACAATAGTCACGAATTTGTATCGGCAATTTTTTTGACTGTTGGTTGATTTTTGCATTAATTGAGATGAAAAGTAAAACATAAATAAATCTTGCAATTTTTTTATTACAATCAATTATTCATTTGTGGCAATATAAACGGTTATTAGATATTACATCAAGTTTTCAAGCAAAAAACGTTCGAACTTATTATCATACATACACGGCATGCACCATTTAGTGATACTTATTATTCTTAAAATTAATAAACATTTATATTTTATCAGTCAAATACTCGATTAATTGATTGAAATTTAACATAAACACGGCGGTGTAAAATTTATAAATTTTCAAATCAAGTTTGTTTTACATAAAGCTTGACGTAACTTGTCTCGTTAAATTTATTACACCTTTATAACTTAATCGAAATGAAAAATGCGCAATATTTTAAGTCTACTATTTTTATCTAATATAAAGATATATTGCTCCCTTTCTTCACTAGTATGAGTAATTGAGACAGACTGAATTTAAGACGAATAAATCTAAATTGATTTAATGGGTCGTAAAAGCTCAATTTGTTATTTTCAATTTGGACAGCAAAGTATTCTAATTTTTGCTCTTCACCTGTCAACGTCTTCGACTTGACTGAATAATTTATGTGAAAGTTACTCTGTGATTTTAATGAGTTACGAACTTCAAAGTTACACGTGTGCTTTCTATGTAAGATGTAGAATGGTATTTTCCGTTAGTTTGATAAAAATTGTTATGGGGTATGTTTTTAACTCTCATTATGCTTTAAGAAGCTGTGTGGTTCCCGGCAGAGTAGAATAGGACCACTCCAAGTCATACCATGGATGTCGTAAAAGGCGACTAAGGAAACACAAGCTAAACAAAGCTTATTAACATCAAAGAGACCTCTCCAACTCGTCTGGCCAGCGTGGAGAGTGTAGGCCAAATCCTCTGACTACTCAGCCTAGTATATGGCTCTGGTAGTACAGAGAGGGTCGTGCTCCTGCAGTGGAGACTAGAAGGACCTGATGATGATGATGATGATGATGCTTTTAGAAGGTAATATTTTTCATTATGTTTTAACACTTGAAATTTTAATTTACAGTTACTCGTTTTATTTCAAGGAACCTACTTCTCGAGAAGATATAACTGTAAATAAACAATGCTTATTGCATTGTTTATTTATATAACAAACATTTGACGGACTTAACTACCTCTAACTATAGAGTATTTATGACAAAAAAGACATTAACTGAGTGGTATAATGCAAGTCAATGACCAAACATAGAAACCAGATGGACTAAAATATTACCTGTCAATATAAATAAGACATAACTAAGCTCTTAAAATAAGTTTATTAGTAGCATTGATATGCCAGCCACATGTAGCCCTATTGCCACGTTAGTATTTAAAATGAGATAATTTTTGCGTATGTAAATAACCTTAAATCAGTAATTCTTGCCATGTGGTTCGATGCAAAGTAAAACTGGAAAACTCCAAGTCTTCCCGTGAATATCGTAGGAGGCGACTTAGGTAACACAAGCTTAACAAAGATTATAAACATCAAAGAGAGGGCTCCAACTCGTCTGGCCAGCGTGGAGACAGAAGGCCAAATTCTCTGACTGCTCCGACTAATATATTTTATCATCCTCGTAACTCTGGTAGTACAGAGCAGGTCGTGCTCCTGAAGTAGAGACTAACAAAGACCTGATTACAATGATGAACTATTATACTATTTCTTTTTATTCAAAAACACTGATCTTTCGTATCATATCTGTACTGTATCTGTCTGTTTTCATGTTGTTTCAATACTCTTCATCCCCAACTTCTTTCACCGAGAGCCGCGTGCTATGCCTGGTTCAACGCCGCGTTGGCCGCAGTGTAAATCACATTCAAAGGTCAAATCCCAAGCAAACGCTCGAAAATATTCCTCTCTGCAAATTTTCTAATGATTGTTTTGTTGTTTTCCGTATGTATAAATGGCCAACACTGGTGTCAGATTTTTTCAAGCTGCCTAGAGGCATCTGACTTAGCTTAACGATTGTTATGAATTATGACACCCTTGACCAACGGCTTAACATGCCTTCCGAAGCATGGAGAAGCCCGAGATATTATTATGCCATCATGGTTACTATATATATTATATTACGGTCACCCATCCAAGTGAGACTGTGCCCAGGATTGCTTCACATTCGTAGGCGCTAATAATGTTCACGCCCACTAGGCCATCGGGCTCTTCGTACATAAATAAACAGCCCCATATTTCGCTATATGCGTGAGATTTTGACTGCACGCGCCGCTGGACGCGCCGCCTGTCTATAAAAGCCTCTGTATACTATTTCAAACTAGAATTAATTAAAACAAGAACAGAACGAGAAACCCACGCACCGTAATTTATGCACAGTCATTAAGTTAAATATGTCACTTTTGTAACAGATAAAAAAAGTTAACACTTTGTTTTGAAAGCTAAGTGACACTTGACACGCGATGTGCTTTATTTAATGGGAAATGTTTTTTCTTTGAATTATTATTAGGGTTCCGTACTTAAAAGGTGATAAAGGGACTCTATTACTTTGGCAATTGTCCGACGATTCTTTTCCGTCTCTCACACGGTTCTATGTTTTAACTCGTATTAGTAAGAGACGTTTATTTTTAACAAAATTAGTATATCTATTGCAGTTATAACAAGTTATAAAAAATTCTAATTTAAAGAAATAAATAAAATAACACATTTTGTTACTTTTTTTAATGTATGAACACAACTTCTTTTTTTAATTTTAAATCTCTTCCAGCAGGCTTGAGAGAGGAGAATTTATTAAGTCAGGCAGTGCATAGACGAAATGAAAATAAATAAAAAAAATATACATTTGGCAAAAAGGTTCTTAACGACCATGTACCGGCAAGCGCAGTGTTGGACATCCACCGGACAGGTGGTCGGGCCACCTGACCAAGGTCACAGGACGTCACTGGATGCATGCCATTACCATCTGGTCTTATAGGTAATGCCCAGTGACTTCTTGTAATTAAGATGATGATTATGGTAAAAAATAAAAAGCGGCCAAGTGCGTGTCGGGCCACGCGCAGTGTAGGGTTCCGTAGTTGCGAATGACAATTTTGAGTTCACACTGGAGCTCAATTTTTGAACTAGTAGAATTTTACATTTTCGAGTACATTTTATAAGTTGGTTGCCTTTAAGTGTTTAGTTTGTATTAAGTACTCAGCTCTGATAGTTTTCCTTTCAACTTCAGTATATAAACTACTGCTGTAATTTTTTTCACGTATCCATGTATAACAGTTTAGCAGACACTTACTTCTAACAAAAATTTGGAAACGGATCCCTAAATCGAAAAATAGTGTTCTCAACCTCATAATATTTTTTAAAGATCTATTTAACAATACCCAAAACGATGGATTTGTCTAGAAAAAAAAATATTACTCCCTCTTTACTTGTATGGGAACTTGGGAACA
Organism: Rhodophaea formosa; assembly: GCA_963082605.1. Classification (NCBI taxonomy): domain Eukaryota; kingdom Metazoa; phylum Arthropoda; class Insecta; order Lepidoptera; family Pyralidae; genus Rhodophaea; species Rhodophaea formosa. The sequence goes on from OY720221.1 coordinate 1,685,354, forward strand.
ACGCTAAAAAAAAATTTTCTAGATTTTTTTCTACCACTCGTTTGGCATGATTAACATACATACCCATACCAAATTACAGCTTTCTAGTACTGATAGTCTCTGAGTAAAACCGCGGATGGACAGACATACGGACAGACAGACAGACATACAGACAGACAGACATGGCGAAACTATAAGGGTTCCTAGTTAACTACGGAACCCTAAAAAAGGAAGGTTAGAAATTATTTAATAACCTACACATAAACATAATTAATCAAAAACATTGTAGTAAAAAAATATGGTGATACGGAACCTCTTGTGCAAATTCGACTGCCACTTGGCTTTTATTTTTCTAAATAAGAAAACGCGATTAAAGAAACATCACGTCTAAAGTAAGTCTTTTAAAAAGCTCCTTTTAATGCATTTGAGAATAATGAATAAATTAAAAGGGAAAATAAATATCTTTTAACATTTTCAGAAGAAACGCATTTTTGAAATAACATTAGACGTGTCTTAGGGTTCTTTGAAGTTAAATATATATGAAAACATTTTTTTATTATTCATGTTTTATACTTAAGAAGATAAATGTGTAAAATGCACGTCTACATTTCAAATGTCTTAAATTGTTTTATTATTTTATAAAATGCTGCGAAAAATTCCTTGAAATACAGTTTCTAGATAGCTATTTTTATTTTCTTACTAAATTTTAAAGTGTTTCGTCTGTTTTTATATCTAAAAATAACAAGGATGAATGATAAAATAATCGATGTAAAAAATTGCCGTGTGGTTCCCGGCAGAGTAGGATGGGACCACTCCAAGTCTTCCTGTGGATGTCGTAGAAGGTGACTTAGGAAACACAAGCTAAACAAAAGTTTATGAACGTCAAAGAGACCTCTCTTATCCGTCTGGCCAGCGTGGAGAGTGTAGGTCAAATCCTATGACTGCTGAGGCTAATTAATATATGGCTCTGGTAGTATAGAGATGGTAAGGTAGACTAAAATAAAACTGATGATGATTATAAAATCGAATAGCAGTTCACAGAAAACAACTATGTACTATCAAGTTCCATCTGGGTGGTCTAAATAGATTTGGTATAAAATGGATGAACACACATGACTTAAAAATATTGAACCTCCAATACAAATTCTCCAATTAGGTGGACAAATTGCTATAGGAAATCCGATAAAATTTTCCGTTTTTTTTTCTTGCGTATATTCAATCTATATATGTATTATATATTCGTATATCGTTGGTGTGATGATATACACAAATTTGAAAAGAAATGGTCGGAGATAGCGCAGAAAAGAGAGGAGTGGAAGAAAATGGGGGAGACCTTTGCCCAGCAGTGGAACAGCATAGGTTAGGTAAAAAAAAATATATTCAATCTGGGATTTTGATCCCATCATGAAAATATTGCCAGGTAGTTCAGAATCACCTTATCCTATCTGTTGAAATTGGAAGTCACCTGCGACTGATCCGGTTTTTAACAACGTTTCTCCCAAAATATATAATCTAAACAACTATAATTACGTCGTCTGTCTGTAAATAAAATGTCTCGAATAGGTACATTGATTAGATCGCCGCAATTAATTATTTTCTTTTAATACGATTGTATCCAGCTAGATTGTTTAAAGCTTGAGAAGAAATGTAAGGGTTTGGACACATTAAGAGCGGTGAATATTTATATTTGTAAGTATATTTATGTTGTTAAGGAATAACAAAAAACTTCGTATGCAGTTAATCACTGGAATTATCATTTACCATTTTAATCTTCTTTTTAGTTTAAAGGTTTAACGGGTAGAATGTTATATGACATTAAGCCCGTTTTAAATAAACATTTCCTAATCTTTTGTTAAAATTAATTCAAAAAATCAATATTTATTTTGTAGATATTTAAAATTTAAGGAACTAAGGAGCAGCTAAAAATATTAAGCAAGTGATAACTAGCATACACAAAAACATTAAATACATTTTGATCATACATTTACTTATGACAAATCACACAGATTGAGCTAGCCCCAAAGTAAGTTCTTAAGTAAGTCTTGTGTTATGGGATATTTGTTAAAAAATGTAGTATTAGTAGTATCGTTGAGTTACTAACTCAACGATACTACATTTTTTAAGAAATATAGATAAAATTTATTCAAATTATTCCTTAACATTGCGACTAAAGTGTGGAAAATTACATTTTACTGCAAAACCAATTGAGTTTATTCCCGTCATATCAAGTAATGGCCATATAGAGTAGCCTGACACGAACGTAGCTTAAATTGCATACAACATACAACATTGTCACTTTGTTTACGCTATTTAAGTCCAAGTAACTGGTTATTCTGTTCTAGTACGTTAGGTAGAACCTTAAGTTATGACAGTGATAAAAAATAAACTTTGGTTTAACCATGTATATTAAATAACTATCAATTCGCTTTGATGTAATTTTAAGTAGCTTAAAATATAAAACAAGTGGAATCCACTATTAAACACTAAAAGTTCAAATACAATTTGACCCTAAATTTACCACTATTCCTTCACATTGAGACTAAAGTGTGGAAAATTACATTTTACTGCAAAACCAATTGAGTTTATTCCCGTCATATCAAGTAATGGCCATATAAAGTAGCCTGACACGAACGTAACTTAAATTGCATACATACAACATTGTCGCTTTGTTTACGCTATTTGAGTCCAAGTAACTGGTTATACTGCTCTAGTACGTAAGTTAGAACCTGAAGTTATGACAGTGATTAAAAGTCTTTACTTTGATTACGTATATACGTATATTATGGTGGTTTAGGCACAGAAATATTGATTATAATTATCAACTTCGCCGTATGCATAAACCGCGAGTTTCCCGGCAGAGTAGAGTAGGACCACTCCAGGTCTTCCTATGGACTTTGTAGACGGTGACTTAGGAAACACAAGCTAAACAAAGCTTATAAACAACGAGCTCCGTGGCGCAGCGGTCAACACGCCTGCCTGCGACACGGATGGTCCCGGGTTCGATCCCCGGTCAGGTCAAGATGGAAAATGATCTTTTTCGGATTGACCTGGGTCTTGGATGTTTATCTATATAAGTATCTATTGTAAAATATAGTATCGTTGAGTTGGTATCCCATAACACAAGTCTCGAACTTACTTTGGGGCTAGCTCAATCTGTGTGATTTTAAAATAAAATAAAAAAAAAAAAAACAAAGAGACCTCTCCAACTCGTCGTGTAGGTCAAATTCTTCGATTGCTTTGAAGACTGAAAAAGACCTGATGATGATGATGATAACTAGATGCAAGCAATAATTGTTTAATCAGCGGTGTCATCCTCAGCTGCCAGTCCGGTGGTTGCAGGTATAGCATCAAATACGCGCGCCCGGCCTCTCCAACTGCCACTTTCTTATCCCCAATCTATCCGAGCAAGTACCATCCTAAATACCTATTCCGTTCTCTCAGTCCAACAAAACCTTTTCATAGCTTAGAAAACGTTTTTTAATGTTTTTCTCACCTGTTTCAATGCGGCAGCATCTCAAGTTAAATAAACTGCGCTCACCGACCTGTCTGCCAAGCGTGGTGAGTAAGTACTTTATTTGATTATTTTGAATATTCAGTGGTTAGCGGGATGAAGGACTGCATCAGGTGTATCGTCAACCTTAACTCATGACACACGATATCTCCTCGAGTTATCAAGCACACAATTTACGAAGACCACTTACATATTCATTTCACGATATTAAGAACCGATTCCATCAATTCCGACTTATCTTTGCCTTATTTTGTTTATGTATTGATAGTTGATGTAATTATTATGGTGTGAAACTCTATACGGTCCAAATAAGTTAGGTTGATAAAGATTACATCTGACATGAATTGAAATTACGAGTATTATTGAAAATAATTAAATTTTTTTTCTTGGACTTATCCATTAAGTAGAATTGCTATTGTTTTTTTTATTCTTTATTCTGGATTAATGGCCAAGAAAGGTATCAGATTTTTCAATTATTTTTAACGAATCAATTTTGTTAAGAATTAATAATTTTTTCAACTAAAAGATTTTGTAAAACCAGACCCAAATCAAATTAAAAAGGGATCAATCATAAAAGTCCTTTAGTAAGTCGGATAAAAAAAAACTGAAGTTTGTGTTAGCAATTTTCCCGCGACTACGTCCGCGTAAATTATAGCCAATGATGCTTGCAGATGAATTAACTTTCTAGATAGGTGAAAGAATTTTGAAAATTGGTCTACTTACTTTGGAGCCTATTTAATGCAAATAAACAATAAATCAATTCTGTTTGTAATATAAGTACCTGCGTTGAAGCGGAGTGGTCTTGGGTTCCATCCGTGGTCAGTTCATGATGAAAAACTATAGTTTTCAGATTGGCCTGGGTTTTAATTGTTTATCTAGATAAGTATATCTATAGTAAAAGTTAGTATCCTACTACAAAAATTAAGAACTTACTGTAGTGCTAAATCAATTTGTGCGATTTGTACCTGTATAATTATTTATTATTTTTATTTGACTACTAGCAATTTTTCCGCAACTTCACGTAAAACTTTACTCTATTATTTCACCCCTTGTACCAGTCAGGCTATATTATAATTATATATATACTCCGATTTCCGATTCAGAGATGTAATGTCTATTACATTAGAACAGCAGGTTACCCGCAACCGTCTCCTTGATTCAATTCTGTTAGCTTAGTGAACCTTTCTCATTGCTCCAAAATATTCAACTAAACTCAATACTCAACTCCTTACCTCGTAATACAAACAGATTTTAGCAGCTCGTTATAACCAAAGACTTCTATATAAACTGAGGTAGACGAGGCGTACGTACCAAATTCTGAAACGTTCAAAGGGAGCAAATTAACACCGTTGCGCTTAGCTTACACCTAAACTCTATACCGTGAAGATGCCGACACAATTGCTTTTAAATGTCTGTTTGTTAAAGGGCACGTCTACCTCAGTTTATAAAGATGTCTTTGGCTATAACTAGGCATTGGAGCCCGCATCTCGCCGCCTCACCGATTTCCCATTCAGAGATCGAAGGTTAAACGAAGCGTTTAGGTACATCCCTCCTCCTTCTGGAACGAGGCAACGAAAACCGCGTTGACAGATAAGCGCTTTTGACTAATGTATTTGCACTTTCATGGTTTTATTTCTATGGAGCTGATATATCCTGCGCTTTTGACTCATATGAGTACCTGGTGCTGGCAACACTCGCACCATCGACAAAGCCGAGCGGAGGGCTGCGCAGGCGCCGCTAACTTCAACACGATTCATACGGAAGGACTTCACTTCACGAGCTCCGTGGCGCAGCGGTCATCACGCCTGCCTGCGACACGGATGGTCCCGGGTTCGATCCCCGGTCAGGTCAAGATGGAAAACGATCTTTTTCAGATTGACCTGGGTCTTGGATGTTTATCTATATATGTATTTGTTATAAAATATAGTATCGTTGAGTTAGTATCCCATAACCCAAGTCTTTCATTAGAACTTACTTTGGGGCTAGCTCAATCTGTGTGATTTGTCCGTATATATTTATTTATATTTATATTTTTTACTTCTATTGCGCTCCGAGCGAGTACGCGTCGTAGATTTTGTCCTTGTATTTTAAATAGTTAATTCACATTATATACAGTCCTCTGATACATCGAGTTATTATTTCCATCGCAGTAGGGATTCCTAGTATCTGCAGTAATACGGGCACCTACTCAAACAGTACCTAAGTGCTGCTTTTTTTAGGTTAATATAGGTTTCCAACGTACCAGATAAACAGTTTGCTATTGCTACATAATTCTAAAGTAACATCTTTTTTTTTTTACAAGTTAAATTAAAAAAAGATTTGACTCTCATTTAGCTAGTCGATAAATGAGACCAATACGTATGGAAATATTTTTTTTTAGTTTCCATTGTGGTCCCATATGAAAAAATTTTCTTATCGACGGTCTGATTAACCGTTTACCGTACTGACTATGTCGTATATGTTTATTTCATTCAAAGAATCCTGCACAATAGTATTTGCGTGATTGGTGTGTAGTCTTGCTTCAAACTTTTTAGTTTTTAAGTCGTGCTATATTGATAATTATATTCTTGGCAAGTAACGAGTTTTAAGATTTTTATGATCAATGCGTACGAGATTCATAGGACGTTTTATGACATACTCGTTAGACTAATCAAAAATTTACCTCGTTTTGTACAGATTTTTGTCTTTACGTCGTGTATCTCGTGGCCCCAAAATAATTCCTGCTCGTGAATTCGGCCCCATAATTCTATGGAGCGCGCGTAATCTCGCGCGGTGGATCTTAAAGCCGGGAGATTGGATCGCGATCGCTTTTTATCGCGTTATCTACAATTTTTTTCGATAACTACGGACTAAATTCTGATTACTTACGTGTTTTGTTGACAGGCCACAGTATTATATAATTTTGCCTTGTTTCATCATCATCATCAAGTGTTCTTTAGTCTCCACTTCTTTGGCCTACACTCTCCACGCTGGCCAGACGGGTTGGAGAGGTTTTGGTAACCAAAATTGATAACACAAAACAGTCACTTGTTTTTCAGGGTTTCTTACATCAAAAGGTAAAGTGTCAAAAAGGTAAAAAAAAATGTCTGTCAAAAATGTCTTTCTTATTGTCAGAAATATATTGACGTATCAAAACGAAATAATATCACAAATTAAGATTTAAGATCATGTAAGGTCTAAAACTTAATGGAATTCAAACCTATAGGAAAATTCCTGTTGTTTTGGATGATATTTGACACTAAGACGACTTTAACAAACAATCCGAGAGCTGTAAATTTGTATTGGAACTAAAAAATATTTTCGTGTTATGCGAGTCCGACTCGCACGTACTTTTTTATAATAACACTCAATTCAAGATCATTTGCATAAATGTAGGTATACATAACATATAAGTGACTTAGAATATAAGTTTCAGTACATTTTGCCTCTGAAAAGCGTGCCAAATTTATTTAATAGGTTTATAAACATACATTCAGATTTTTTTATTCTTAACTAGCAGCTCTCCCTGGGCATATATTATACCTATAAACCTTCCTCAAATCACTCTATCAATTGGTAAAAACTGTATGAAAATCTATGCAGTAATTTTTGAGTTTATCGCAAAAAGACAGACGCGGAGGACTTAGTTGATTTATTTTTTTTATTTTTATAAAATGTAGTGATAATGATAATTAAGAACCTATATGTCCAAAGTATGAGCATAAAAAAATTACATGTCAGAAAACAAAATAAAATAGTAAAAACAAAAATACAAAACAGTAGCAATAAAATTTTAACATCATGTTTTTTTTCTCAAGTATTTATACACCAATAGCCAGAAAAGAATCCAATGAATTATAAAAAATAAGATTGACGAGTTGTATAATTTATTATTATTCGTAACAGTAAAATTGAAGTTTGATTGATGGTTGATATATCCCTCTCAGTTGGATGCCAGTATGAATAATCAATATATTCTGACTCTTTTTCAATCGAGATAGGTATAAATTGATAGGTATTATTTAACATTATATTGTGGTATGCGTAAAAAAGTTTAAAGCCATGTGGTTCCCGGCAGAGCAGAATAGGATCACTCCTAGTCTTCTGGTTATCGTAGAAGGCAACTTGGAAGAACACAGGCTAAGCAAAGCTTATATACATCAAAGAAACCGACCAGCCAACGTGGAGAGTGTAAGCCAAATCCTCTGACTAATATATGGCTCTGGTAGTACAAAAAGTGTCGTGCTCCTGCAGTGAAGACTAACAAAGACCTGATGATGATGATGTTGAAGAAAGATTTTGCACTTTTTTAATGTTGTGCTTGACGTCACCAAGATTAAATTAATGCCAATGGCACAGATATGACGACTCATACAAGCCGAGCGGTATTTATGCCTAACACTACTACAAACGATACTTTACATCCGTGCACACACCTGTGTGCGAGTTCACTACCAGGGTTGACACCGCCGAATTAATGTAAGTACTAACGAACGTATAGGACAGCGCGTGACGTGCAACTGATAACAGTAGCAGTTTGCTTTTCAAAAACCAAGAGAGGTGCGTCTACCTGTTGCTGTTATTAATAGTATAGAGCAAAAAAACCGGCCAAGTGCGTGTCGGGCCACGCGCAATGTAGGGTTCAAATTCTTGTTAGAGGTAAGTGTTATTTACCTCTTACAAGAATTTATGGTTTATATTATTTGCACTTTAAAACCAAATATTTCGGAAACGGATCCCTAAATCGAAAAATAATGTACTCAACCTCACAATATTTTTTAAAGACCTATTTAACAATACCCCACACGATAGATAATTAGAGAAAAAAAATTACTCCCACTTTACATGTATGGAAGCTACACTAAAAAAATTTTTAATCATATTTTTCTACTACTTTTTTGGCATAACTTTTATACATACCCATACCAAATTATAGCTTTCTAGTACTTATAGTCTCTGAGTAAACCCACAGACAGACGGAAGATAGACAGACAGATATGGTGAAACTATAAGGGTTCCTTGTACATACATACATACATACTATCACGCCTCTTTCCCATGGGGGTAGGCAGAGACCAAGGACCGCCACTTGCTACGATCCTTACAAAACTCTTCATACAAGGGTTCCTTGTATACTACGGAACTCTAAAAAACCGGCCAAGTGCGTGTCGGGCCACGCGCAGTATAGGGTTCCGTAGTTGCGAATGACAACTTTGAGTTCACACTGTTTACACTCGCACCTCACAGTTTAACGACCAAAAACATCTAACAATAAAGATTGTATAAAATTTTACATTTTCCAGTACATTTTATAAGTTGGTTGCCTATAACTTTTTAGTTTGCACTTAGTACCCAGCTCTGATAGTTTTCCTTTCAACTTCAGTATATATACTACTGCTGTAATTTTTTTCACGTATCCATATATAACCGTTTAGCAGATAGAGGGGGGGGACACCTACCTCTAACAAAAATTTTCACTTTAAAACCAAATATTTCGGAAACGGATCCCTAAATCGAAAAATGGTGTTCTCAACCTCACAATATTTTTAAAAAACCTTTTTAACGATACCCCACACGATGGGTAAGTAGAGAAAAAAAAAATACTCCCCCACTTTACTTGTAAGATTTTTTTCTACGACTTTTTTGCCATGATTAATATACATACTCATACAAAATTACAGCTTTCTAGTACTTATAGTCTCTGAGTAAAACCGCGGACGGACAGACAGACAGACAGACAGACAGACAGACAGACAGACAGACAGACAGACATAGTGAAACTATAAGGGTTCCTAGTTTACTACGGAACCCTAAAAACGGCATAAAATCACATTTATCAATCTTCCCGCTTAGATATTTATTTTATCCTGTTTTTAGTATTTATTGTTATAACGACAACAGAAATACATAACCTGTGTGTAAATTTCCAACTCTGGCTATCAAGGTTCATGACATACAGCCCGGTGACTGATAGACAAATAGGGTTCCGTATTTGCCTGCTTTTTTGGCGCTAATTATTTGGCGATAAATGGCAATATCTTTTTATATGACATCGTGCGATTAATATCAGTATTTGATCATCAAATTTGTTTTTGTCAAACCTTGTTTACTTAGTATCATTTACTTAAAGTCAAAGTTCAGTCGTTATGTCGTAACCTACAGACCTTCAAATTAAATGCTATATATCCTTATAATGTGATGGAGTTGGTTATAAATAGTTACATTAATTCGTATTAGATTACATTTGATTTATTTTATGTGTGTAATATGGATTTCTAAGTTGTGAAGTTATTTAATTATTATTGGTTAAATATTCAAAATGTAACTCATTCAATATTACAAGTTCTTAGAATAACTTTTAATAATTAATTCGATAGTTTTTAATTCTCAATTAATGTTCTTTATATTAGGAAATACATTTTTGTGCATATTTTTAATATCATAAATAAGGAAGAAAATAGTTTAAGTGTAGGTATAGAAATTCGGAGGTAAAGCTACGTACCTATTCCTTTAATTATTTAAACCCTACTGACCAAAGTATTAAAATGTTGGCTGTTTTATTTTTATGTTAAAAGTTTATTTTTTTATAGGTATAACACTAAAAAAATTTTTGTGTCTTGGATAATATTAAAATAAGACGGGTGTACAATTATGATGAGCATGCATAACAGACTTTTACAATTCACTTATTCCAATAATACATGATGTACATGATGATAACCATCTAGGTATTATATATGGGACCCTTTTCAGGTGTAAATAAATCATTCATTCATGCAAAAATATTACATTTATTTTCAACCAATTTATAAGAGAGAAAAAGTTCTCAATCTATCAAAATCATTTTTAATGTACGCAAATTTTAATTTTCGTACTCGTTTTGAAAAAATATATTTTTTAAACAAAAAAATAGGATAGAGCGTATTATTCCTCATTAAGGTCCATTAAAATTTAATTAAATATAATTAAATAACCCAACAATACCTATATTAAGTACCTTTCTAATGTTATTTATATTAATTACAATACATTAAATACAATACAGTAGTTTGCACGTAGTTGGTTTAGATAATCATTATCTAATAATAAAACTATTCTTTATATCTAAAGTGTCAAACTCTCATCGGAGCCATAGATAATCAAAAATATTCTGAATCAAGTTTTATTTCCTCATTTAGAGCCGTTGGTTTGACCTCTGTTTGACCTACGAAATTTATCACCACCAGTAGTTCACTGTCAATATATTAAGCGTAATAAAAAACCACAGTTTTGAGCCCACGCAACTAGTTTTAATTTAGCGATAAGTTTATACGAATGATAAATGTATTTTCTGATTAATAATATTGAAACTTACGCGAGATGAATTCAATATGGAAACTCGTTTTTACTCTCGTTTTGTTTTGTTAGATTTGCCGACTAGTTTTGTAGCCCCTAACACTCGCCCATATGATAGTCTTCGTAATAGACCGCTATTACGAAGACCATCATCGGGGCGAGTGTTAGGGGCAGCGACACAACAGTTTCGCCTCCCTAGGCACACTTGCGTTGCCAATAGTTTTATTCTTAATAGTTTACAAATAGAAAGAAATTCAATAATGTAAATCATATAAGCCATAGTCAATAACCTGAAGTAGTTTTGGAATCATGTTTAATATTATAAGAATCAGTGAGATTTATGAAAATCCGATTACAGCCAAAAACGGCCGTTTTTGGCGGTAATCACGTTCTTTCTTTCTTCTTTTTAATTATGACTTCCACCGAGATGCCCTAGACAAACCCAACCACTATATGCGTTTTGATAATCCTCAAGTCCTTGCAAAAGAAAACAGATACATTCCAAAAATGCTTCGTGAGGCTATTGAAATTAAAAAACATCCTAATTTCAATAGAGAGGATGGTTGGCAGTTACCACCAGCTTGGGATCCAGTCATCAATTTAATCAAATCTCAAGCTAAGCAGAAGACTGCAAGACCTTCAGACACCGTGAGCCAATACTGCGTACATCCGGAACGTTATCAATAAATATTTTAGGCGGTAGATTTTGCAGTTCTTATAAATTCCTAGACAAATGTCAACTTAGTCTACCTGCGACCACGAACACTGTAAAGTGCTCGAAACGTTAGGTGTATAAATAATGTAATAAACGCGATAAAAACCGTATTAAAATAATTTTATTTAAATGTGTAACAATCGCGAAAACATAAGAAAAGATTCTGCCAATGTCCAGTATGATGAGATACTAAGTATCGGTGTACATATACCATACCATACAGGTATGTGGCATCAAAGTTGGAGTATGTTCTTTGGCAGCCTCGTGGGAACTTTTGGCGACAAATCTATGCGAGTCCATTTAACAGTCTACTTTAACTATTTCACAAATTGTTCTCGAGCACGAGCATTTATAACACCAAACTACACCAATTTCATATTATAAAGTCCACTTAAATCAATTTGGGCGGTAATCACTAATTCTCAACAGACTTATAAGCAACGGATAGGCAGTTGAGGATAACACTCCAGACCATATAAACAATGTATAAACTTGGTACTAAAGTAACTTATCGTCTCATAAGTAGTGAGCGTTATGAGCGCTTCCGCATGTTAAGTAACCCCGGCCCAAGTGCCATAAAAATATCTCGAGCTCCTCCGTGCTTCGGAAAGCACGTTAAGCCGTTGGTCCCGGCTGTCATCATTGATGGCAGTCGTTAAGCTATGTCAGATGCCTTTAGGCAGCTTGAAAAATCTGACACCAGTGTTGGCCACTTACACACATGAAAAACAAACAAAAAAACAAAAAGTAGGTATGTCGTAGATTGTAAGTTGACGTCATTTGGAGAAAATGCGCTGTGCAGTTTGTTGCCGCTTCTTCTGCACTCCGCTTTGGACGCGGCCCTTAACTTAGCTATAAGTAAATTATTGACGTCAACAATAATATAACGTTGCAAACGAATTGTAATGAAAATTTACTTACACCAAATGATTAGAATTAAACATTTCGGGATATTTACCGTGATTATTATGGTTTCTTTGAGTTTTCGATATTTCGGTCCAGTTACATGAATGAATGAATGAATGATTAATTTATTTGAAGACATACACGACATAAAACAATATACAATTTGATAACACACCTTGTTTCACACTGTGTACGTCTTCAAATAGGTCCCAACTCAGCATATGTTGGTTATAAAGCCAACGCTGGTCTTCCGTTGGGACCTACGAGTATGTTGACGTCACGGGTGTGCGCACTTATGACTAACAAACCGGAACAAAAAATAAAACGAAGCAATAAAAACAAAATACAAATAAGAAACTCAGGGGTACTATTTCTGAACCTTCGCCCTCAATGATCCCTGCATGGAGGTCTTTCTGTCCGCTCGTCTGCGAACGGCAAAATTTCAAAAATCGTACCCCATATACAAAAATAGTACCTCAGTCACACACATATATAAGTTTGTACAAAAATAGAAAAGAAAAACATACATGCATGACACACACAAGTACACAAACCAATAAACAAAGCAGTATCTTGCTGCTTGCTTGACTCTTTAAAAAAAAAAAAAATAAAAAAAAAAAAATTAGTGACAGTTTGACAGATGCAAGCATAACAAGACAGTAGTTTGACACTTTGACACAAAAAGTCTTGTTGTGAAACAAAGAAAGAAAAAGTTATAAACATCTACCTACATTTAAGTTATTTAATGATTACCTACGTATAAAAATTTGATTAAAAATTTAAACTATAACGCATCGACTACAGGTATTTACTACTCTGCCAATTTAACTAAGTTAAGTTAACCTCCAAAACCATACATATTACAATGGGCGATATCGACTTACGTTGTCAGCATGGAACAAAAATCGCACAATCTTAGCACGTACGAGAAGAACATAAAAGGTAAGTTTATTTTATTTTATATTATTTTATATTCTGAGCTTATAGTACACTTGTGTCTTGCCTAAGCATCCCTTCTTTCCTTTGGTGTTCCATTAAGAATTTTTTAAGATTTAACTTAAAACTAAATATACTTTTCAGATCTCGAAAAGGTGGAGGGATATTGTTCCAGCATTTAGACGCAGCGTAACGGAAACTTCCCCTGAAAGCAGCAGTGCGGTGACTCTGCGTCAAGAGCTGAATGGAGCAGTTCCTGACTTTGCCACGCCTTTTTATATCGGATGCCCAGGAAAGCTTTTCAAACAAATAAGGTGGAGCCTGGTTTTTAACAACACCAAACATCAGACATGCGAGGTGAAGTTTCATTCTATGTCTCATCTTTAGCAGTGAATGGTTGTTCAAAAATGGTGTAAGATGAGCACGAGGTGGGACATTAAAACAAAAACGAGCACATGAATGCTGGACACGCTGAATTAGTCTTTTAGTTCTACCAAGCAAGCGAGGACCCACTACAACATCTGCATAATTTAGTTTTGACAGTATAAGAACCTCCGTCAGCTGGACTCTCAAGGACTCCTTAAGGTAGGGTCTTGCCTTGTAAAGTATTTTCAACTTGTAAAAACAGTCTCGTACAGCATTTGCTATATGATTTTCGAAACGTAAGCTTGTATCCATTAGTAGTCCCAGATTTTTTACAACAAATACACGGTCTAATGTTTCTCCTGACAGTGTGATATTTGTTGCGGGTTGTAAATTTTCAATTTGATACTTACTGCCAAAAATTATGTATTTAGTTTTGTTAGGGTTTAATACTAAACTATTGTCAAGTGACCACGCCAATATGCTCTGAAGGTCTTCATTGACTTTGATAATTGCGCTATCAATTTCAGATGGACGGCAAGATATGTAAAGTTGTATATCATCAGCATAAATGTGGTATTTGCAGTGCTTTATGTGCATCTTAATGTCTGCAGTGTATAAAATGAAAAGTATGGGGCCAAAGATAGACCCTTGAGGAACACCTCTATCCACTGCCAATAAATCAGACCAAACTGATGATCCATCATTACTACTGAGTTTAACTTGTTGGAGTCTATTAGTAACATAGCTACTAAACCATTTTATAGTTTTCGAGTCAAAGCCATAATAACACATCTTGGATAGCAGCAAATTTAAATTTATCGAATCAAAAGCCCTTGAGTAGTCCAGCATAACCACAATAGTACACTTCCCTTGGTCCTGAGCACAAAGAATATTATCGGTGATATCAAGTAAGGCTGTCACTGTACCACGTCCCTTTCTAAAACCCGATTGGACTTTCGGTAAAATATCACTTTTTTCAAGATAATCCGTCAGTTGAATACTGACAGCCTTTTCCTGAATCTTTGACAAAAATGGTAAAATACTTATTGGCCTTAAATCTTTTAGTTCTGAGGGGTTGGAAGTTTTAGGTAGTGGACGCACTAAAGCTGTTTTCCAGATATCTGGGAATGTTGAAGATTCTATGGATAAATTTATGATGTGGAAGATAATTTCAATTGTATGAGGGAATGTCATACATAACATATCCAATGTTATGAAGTCGCACCCCTCAGCATTTGATTTTAAACTTTTAATAATACTAATTAATGCTTCCATGTCAATCGGTTTTAATTGAAATTGTATATTTTCGTTATATCTATGGAATTCAAAAAATGTTAATAATGAAAGAGATGCATTTGAGGAGCCAGGAACGGTTAAAAAATGATTATTAATAGTGTTGGGATCATTAAAATGAGTAGGTAATTCTGTATTATTATTAGGTAGAAGAGTGTTTTTTAAATTCCTCCATAATAATTTTGGATCATTTATTTTATTATTTATATTATGACTAAAATAAGCAGTTTTTTCATTGAACAAAGCCTGATTGACCGTACCCTTAAGACTTTTGTAATAAAGTTTTTTGCTTTCTGACCCGGTTCTGCGATAATCATTTAAAGCTTCATCCCGAAGGCTCATCATCAACTTTACGGTATCTGTGATCCAAGGATATGACCGATCTTTGATAGTTATTGACTTGACAGGTGCATGAATGTCAAACAAAGTCACCACGTTATGATTAAAAGCAGTCACTAAGTCATTTACGTCTTCAATTGATAGTAAGAGATCCCAGCGAATACTATGCAAGTCTCTGTTGAAATTCTGTGTACAGATATCTTTCAGTGGCCTATATTTTATAGTAAAGGGCTTCACTTTATCACATTTAATATCAAATTCGCAGACTATTAAACAATGACCGTTAATACGACCCACATTATCGGAGATTAAATCTTTTTTTACTGGTAGATTGGTACATATCACGTCTAACAATTTTTGGGAGTGATCAGTGAAATGAGTGGGAAAATTCACCAATTGGGCAAGATTACTATAGCTTAAGAAGGTATTAAATTGAATAGTAGCTCCCTCGGTCTTAGCTAAAAGATTAATATTAAAATCTCCTAGAAGAACTAAGTTGTCATAGCTATGAAAGGAGTTAATTGAGTCTGTGATTGCGTCCAAGAATATGTGTACTTTCATCCATTCTGGACGGTATGCAGTACCAACTATTAATTTTTTCCCATTTATTGTAATTTTCAGCCACATCTGTTCCACTGACGAGTGCAAGGGATCTACAGGGTGATGGCAAATACGTGCTACAATATTATGTCGGATAAAGAAGCCAACACCACCGCCGCGGTTGTCGTTGCGTGGCTTTGGTCGAGGGGTATGACGTAGACGATACCCCGACAATTGTGGCGCTCGCGCGTCCTCACCAGCAAAAAGCCACGTCTCATTAATAGCCAGTAAGTCCATGTCGTAGCGGTTGACGGCAGCGACAAAGTTATCATGGTTAGCACCAAGTGACCCTGGATTAAACAAACCAATTTTTAATCGCTTGTTAATCATCTAGAGGCATATTTATACAATTTAATAATTACAGAACCAATATTATGTAAATTGATTAATAATTTAATAATTAATAGGTAATAAAACAAATAATGGGGAGATAAATTATAGATTGTTATTGCTGATTTTGATACGTAGTAAAATAAATAGCTCAGATCAGAAAACAACGACTCAATATGTACTTGTGCTTTAATTTTAATTATATTCTTTTTTACAATTCCTGCGTAAAACGACATCGCACCATTAGAAGAAGCATTACAATATAGCCTGAAAGGTTTAAATATTATTACATCAGAAAATAAGTCGTTATCAAACAGAGGGAACGCCAAAAACACGAACTACGTCATTGTTCGAGCGAATGGGGTAAGCCTGCTTGCCATCACCTTGTCGAACGTAAATACGACCTCCTCGAGTCCAGGAATAGCGCCAAAGCTGCCTGCGACACTCCTCTCGTACCCTCTGGAACAGTTGGCGGTTGGCCCGCGTCAGCCGCTCATTGATGTACACTCTACGAGACGGCCCACTGTGGCCGAAGTCGCTGGAAGTGACATTGCGGCGGACACGAGCAGCCCGCAGCAGCTCATCGCGCGTCTGTCGACGCGCAAGCCGCACGACGACGCGCCGCCCGCGCGCGCCCTCCTCGCTGTTATCGCCGCTCGGCAGCCCATCGGGTCGGATCGCCGGCCCCACACGCTCCGCGAAGATTATATCCCGCTCATCCAAGGTTACGCCCAACTTGGCTGCCAACACCGTCACAGTATGCTGGATGTTCTCTCCCCTTACTTCTGGCAAATGCCCAATATCAAGATCTGCCCGCAATGCCTCCTGATCTCGGTCGTTCATCTCACCCTTAAGCTGGACTATCTGCTCCTCCAGGTCCATAAGCTTTTTAGGAGAGAAAGACTCCGCCCTCTCTTCTAGTGCCACCAGCCTGCGATCAAAACCGTCCAATCGCTCGTTGATCCGTATGAGATTCAGGTTTAAGGACTCATGGATTCCAATAACTTCAGATCTTATTTCTCTGATCTCCCCCAAATCCCTTCGAATTTCGCGTATCTCGGCCATGTAGCCGGCTAGCTCCATACGCATCTCTCGGGTCTCATTGTCTCCTGCTGTTGTCCCAGATATAGGTGGTGCTGGTTGTGACGCATTCAAAGTCGACAGCGGTGGTCTGGCGTCCTGGCTGGATGAGGAAGCCAGGCTTTCACATATACCCTTGACAGGCGTGCTACTGTTATCCCCTCTCCGTAATTTCTTCTTACACTCGGGGCAGACCCAGTCTTTAGGTACAGTGGTGGCCTCGGGAATCACGACGCAAGCCTTGTGGTAAAGACAAGGACAGGTAGCACACGCGACCGCGCCAGAAGCATTCAAAAATTTGCCACAAGCTCCGCATTTGGCCATTGTTGTAAATTAGGTTTACCAATTTAATTCAATGTATGTAAACAACGGGGATAAGGTCCGCTACTCGCCAATAGATGGCGCCACTAGTACGAAGTGAGAAATAGTTTTTGTTATAATGTAACTTTAAGATATATTGTTCCTTTGAATTTATTTTTAGTGTAAAATAGAGTTTATGTGTACTTTCAAAATAAAGTTTTGAACAATCCTTACGCCAACTTCTTAATTATCCATTATTTATTCACATTTACCCACCACAGAAAATGTTAGTCAACACAGTTCGAGTCTAGATCACAATAAAGCACTACAGCGTTTGAGTCTATGTATGCGCACACTCACACGTTTATTCACAGTACTGAACTACAAGATAACGGTACTTTTGTATCAATTTAACTAGATGTAGTAATATTATTATGGGCAGCGAATGCGAACGTGTACCGTCTTACGCACGTCCGTGACGTCACTCCAAATGACGTACATGGACCATGATCACGAAGGAACTGAAGAATTTGCGGGTGGGAGCAGGCAGCTGTCAAGGGCAGACATATCTGTCTACCCTCTTTCTCGTTCGTTTCGTGCTTGTCTCTGGGATATTACTACGCACTTCACTCTCACTATGAACTCGATCACGACACACGACACT
Source organism: Rhodophaea formosa (assembly GCA_963082605.1). Lineage (NCBI taxonomy): Eukaryota > Metazoa > Arthropoda > Insecta > Lepidoptera > Pyralidae > Rhodophaea > Rhodophaea formosa. The sequence goes on from OY720221.1 coordinate 1,703,687, forward strand.
CACAGAATCAGTTAGGGTGTTAGGCACATTTTGTTTTTGATGTTTTTTGCACAAACCAAGGACTGGATTCCAAGTGCTTGACAATTTAAAGCCGTCTTCACGATTGAAATTGTCATATTTAGTAATTTCAATCGCCTCCCTCACAATCCTGGGAATGTAATGACGCTCCGTTGAAATCACTTTCGGGTCATGCAGTTCCAACCAATGGTTTGTGTCCGATTGTAGCAGATGTTTTGCTATGGCAGATTTTTCACTGTCATTGTTTTTGACTGCTCTTATATGCTCCTTTATACGACACGCAACTGTCCGCTTTGTTTGTCCTATATATGAACTGCCACAACTGCAGTTTACTTTGTAGACACCCGGTTTTTCTAAAGGAAAACAATCTTTAGGTGATCTTAGATACTGGCTTATTTTCTTGTAAGGAGTAAAAATAGTAGGTATTGAATATTTGTTTAGTAGTTTTCCGATCTTATCTGTCACTCCTTTCATATAAGGTAAAAACGCCGGTTGTCTATCCACTTTTTGTGATGTTTTTGGACTCTTGGTGTGTCTAGATGGTAAGGCCTTAATTTTATAACCATTTTTCTTTAGGACATCCATAACATGGCAAAGTTCTTCATTTAGATGGTTATTATCACATAAATCATATGCTCGGTTTGTAAGAGATGTCACTACTGAATTTAGGTGCCTAGGATGGTGATGAGAGCTTGCGTGGAGATACCTATCAGTGTGGGTGGGTTTTCTGTATACTGAGTGGCCAAGTGAACAGTCTGCGTGAACTTTTACCCGCACGTCCAAAAATGAAATGCTCCTGTTTTCCTCCATTTCATAGGTGAATCTCGTCTTGCTGTGAATGCCATTTAGATGTCTAAGGCAAATCTCGATTTCTTGCCTGTTTCCTTTGATAATGCAAAAGATGTCATCTACATATCGTTTCCATTGTCTGATCATCGTAGGAGCCGTCGTGACTGCTAACTTCTCAAAATGTTCCATCCATAGACTAGCTACGACTGGTGCAATAGGACTTCCCATCGCCACCCCATCTACCTGTAGGTAATATTTACCTCTAAAGATAAAATAGCTTGACGTTAGGCAATGTTCAAGCAACCTGAGATATTCACACGATATGTTGTTTTCTTCAACCTTCACCTTTATTACTTCTAAGCAATCCACAATGGGCACATTCGTGAAAAGTGATTCTACGTCAAAACTGACCATCACTTCATTTTCATCAATTGTGGTCTGTCTTAGAACTTCAATGAAATGTCGCGAATCTTTGACATAAGATGACGTACGAACTTTAGAAAAACCGGGTGTCTACAAAGTAAACTGCAGTTGTGGCAGTTCATATATAGGACAAACAAAGCGGACAGTTGCGTGTCGTATAAAGGAGCATATAAGAGCAGTCAAAAACAATGACAGTGAAAAATCTGCCATAGCAAAACATCTGCTACAATCGGACACAAACCATTGGTTGGAACTGCATGACCCGAAAGTGATTTCAACGGAGCGTCATTACATTCCCAGGATTGTGAGGGAGGCGATTGAAATTACTAAATATGACAATTTCAATCGTGAAGACGGCTTTAAATTGTCAAGCACTTGGAATCCAGTCCTTGGTTTGTGCAAAAAACATCAAAAACAAAATGTGCCTAACACCCTAACTGATTCTGTGAGTGTCGTGTGTCGTGATCGAGTTCATAGTGAGAGTGAAGTGCGTAGTAATATCCCAGAGACAAGCACGAAACGAACGAGAAAGAGGGTAGACAGATATGTCTGCCCTTGACAGCTGCCTGCTCCCACCCGCAAATTCTTCAGTTCCTTCGTGATCATGGTCCATGTAACTGGACCGAAATATCGAAAACTCAAAGAAACCATAATAATCACGGTAAATATCCCGAAATGTTTAATTCTAATGTTGATAACCGTGAAAGTTTAAAAAGTTACATACACCAAATGATGTTTAAAATATCTAATGATAAATAAAATATTTGAGTTTTGAGTTTATAATTAAACGATTGATGATTAAAGATTCTAAGTCCTTTTATGTATCAGTTTGATGCGCTGTAAACTTAGCCGTAAGTAAATTATTGACGTCAACAATAATATATTTTTGTAAACTAATTGTAATTATGAAAAAAATTGACGTTCACTAAATGATATTGAAATATCTTATGATGAATAAAATGATTGACTTTGACTTTGCTGTCACTCCATCATAAAATAAATAGATTGTCTAAAATCTTCACCTACACATCTATTACGCAAATTAAATGTGTAGAAAACGCCGTATCGGATTTCATATCTGAGTTATGTGGTTTATATCAGAGGGCCAGACTGCGTGGAATCGGTATTAGCATTATATTAATATTTATTAACTTGTATTTTATTAGTGGGTAGCATGGTGTCGCAAATCTGGTTAAATATCTGTGGTTAAGTTAACTTAGTTTCTGTTGGAATAGATAATGAAATCTGTGTACAGCAAATACCTAATATAAAATACCTGTTTGCTTGTTTGTGCGTGAACTGCGTTACAGATTGATTACAAATAATAATTATGTTACAAAAGAATTAAATAGTCAAAATATTATGCGTATATCTACTTATTGAATAATATGTCTAATATATTTTACATTTTTAAGATAAATTTTCATCAAATTCATTAGTATATAGTGTATTCATTTGTTTTATGGGGAATTTATTATATAGCAAAAACTTAAATGGTAATTACATTAAATGGATGACATATTGCGATGACTTTTAATATACAGGTAAAAATAAAAGTATTTTTAATACATATTTTTTTAAGTTTATAAGCATTTTTATTAATGTGAAACTAAATACGTAACAGTAAAATTTGCTTAATATTAAAAAATTAATTACATTTAAATAATTACTCATCAGGTTTGCCGGGAATCGGTGGACTCAGCATGCGCAAGACCGCAATTTTTAGTGAATTATGGGGGAGGCCTGGACATAGTCCAAGAGTGGACATCCCTGGCTGATAGATAGATAGAAATTAAAAACTTAAAAATATTGATAAATAGAATTCTTCGTATTAAATTTTAAATATGCCGTGCTAGATGCACAGCATATTTCAAAAATGCGCCTAATCTCTCCTCCAATCAGTCTAACCTACTAACGTTCAATATTTACAATACCCACTACCATTTACAAATTTACATCTAGATAACTACAAACAGATCCGAAATCCCATCCTAATCAACAAACAATATCTCCCAAACTAATTACCATTCAAACGTCATTTTAGATAATCGTCAAAATTATAATCTTGGATACCCAATATTCTAATTAGCTGAATCTGTATTCAGTCTATGCTTCATATTTGAAATTCCGATGGCAGAATAACATCGGACAAACCTGATTCCGTATTGGAAATTAACAATTTTAATTAAAACGTAAGGTTTTAAACGTGAAGTGGTTTGGAATATGCGAATTTTGGATTGAGAAGTATCGGCAATTTTTATGTTAAATCAATAGAACGTAGCGCGTAACAGGTTTTAGGTTAATTATTATTGCCGTCTTTCTGAGTTTTCATTAGAAATCGTTCTGATAAAGAAAAAAAAAATATTTTTATAAAATTTAGTAAACTCAGTTACCATCGATGTAAATGTATAAAATAAGGTGCATTTTATACATTTACATCGATGGAAAATACATTTACATCGATGGAAACTGATTTTACTAAACTGATTTTAGTAAAAGAAGAAATATGCAAAAAAATAGAAGAGACTTTTTTTTATAAAAACAGAGTCGTAAAATTTTAAATGTGATTTATTTTACTATTGAAACAAAGATTATAGACCTAGTAAATTTACTTTTAAGTATTTACTTTTAAAACTTTCGTTAGTGTCAGATATTATTATATCTGACGATAACAACAAAATTGCTGCAGACTTCAAAAGGCAAATTAATTATAGAATTTAAAAAAATTTATAAAACATTGAAAGAAGTTTTTTTTATTATGTAAACTACTTTTCATCCTAATATTTGGTTAGTAGCGGAACGGTTTCATGACGATTAGCGAGGATGTAAGACTGAAAGAATGAATTTAACTGTCTGAGTATTTGCACGAAAGCATACTTCTTCCTCGTCCTTTCCCACTGTTATGTGGTGTCACAGGTAGCACAGCATATCAGTTTCGTTATTACCAGGTCACTTCTTAGTCTCCCTTGCAAGAGTACGACCCTCTCTGTACTACTAGAGCCATGTAATTAGCCAGAGAGTCAGAGGATTTGGCCTACACTCTCTAAGCTGGCCTTGGCCTTATGGGTTGGAGTAATAGTTTTTCTACTTTAACTTATCGCTAGTCCTTCGTTGGTCATATTCTCTGACCCCTATTGTATGTCCCGATAGAAAAAAGTATGACTATCTTATGTGTCAAATTTGTCGATGGTTCATTGAGAACCAACTCTTTACAGGGAGTTTGTGGTGGGAAGTCAAGGGGTGCAGTTGGTGTCTACCTTTGCAAATTGATTTTGGTGGACTTTATAATATGAAATTGGTGTAGTTTGGTGTTATAAATGCTCGTGCTCATGGAACAATTTGTGAAATAGTTCAAGTGGACTGTTATATGGACTCGTATAGACCTATCGCCATAAGCTCCCGACCACGAGGCATCAAAGAACATACGCCATCTTTGATGCTACTTGTTACAACTTTACCGTACAACACCGCTACTTAGTATCTTATTTTACTGGACATTGGCAAAATCACTGTAATCTCGGTGGAAACCATTTTATAAAACAGAAGAAGAACTCTTTACAGGTACTTAGTGGCTAACTGTAGTTACTGATATTCAAGCCACATAAAGGCATTTAAGATCTCATACCTACCACGGAATTAATTATACAAGTAGGGCAAGTAAACACATTTTGAATTCTTGAAAATATTATAAGCTTATAAAAATCTAACAACAAATATGCGAACGCTAGAATTTCGTGGTACTGGTCACGTTGCACTCAAATACCTGAAAAGTATTTCCCAAAAGAAACTTAAAAAAAAAATATATTTCTTAACTCGACACCAAACAAGTGAGAAACTCCGCAAACTCACAACTATTCCCAACAAACTTTTGCACTGCATAATGAAACGTCAAAACACCATTTAAAGTTATTTTAACTACGAAAGTATTTTGTAATAGTCAGATATATAGAAATACTTTGTTAATGAGCAAGCACCGTACACAGTAATGCTAAGTCGGTGAAACACACTAGATTTAAAAAAAAAACAGTTCGTGTGTTAGATGAACAACATTTTTATAGAGTCAAAACACTGATTGAGCTAGCTCCACAGTAAGTTGTGTCCTTGTGTCGCAGGATACTAACTCAACGATACCATATTTTATAATAGAAACTTATATTGATTAACATCCAAGACTCAGGTCAATCTGAAAGAGATCGTTTACCATCATGACCTAGCCGGGAATTGAACCCGGGCCCGTTGTGTCGCAGGCTGGCGTGTTAACTACTGCGACACAGATGTCAAAAATTATAACCAAAGAAAACATTTTGCAGCTCATTGCTTGAGAAGAGAAAATTACTGTTCATAAAAATATGATAATTCCACCCAATCGCTTATGAAATAAGACCTATTTTCCAAAACGCAAGGTCGAATTCAAAAATGGAACTCAACCCTTCCTACTGAAATATTCAGTGGCCTCACCGCATCGAACTACAAGAAGCGCTCTAATGATAAATTCAAATCTCGATTCTCTGGGGAACAAAGCAATCAGACGCCGAACAAAGGTTGCGTCGGCCGCCCGCGGCACAACTTCGACATACAAAGTTGTGAAAAGAGCGATGTGACTTTGGTAGGGAGTTCGTTTGTAGTTTATTAAGTTTGATGTTTATGGGCTAAATTGAATTTAATTATGGATCGTTACTGTTCGGATCGGATTTAATTAACGAGCCGAAGTTAAAGGATTGAAGACGGATGGAGTTGAAGTGATATAAAGAGCTGACGGAGTTTACGGTGTACTTTGACGTAGGCGCGTCGCGAAGGAATTTGTCTTGTTACGTTATTTTCGTCAAGTGCCGGGACTAAAGTCGATTCTTAAACAACAGTCACAAATATTTAGAAAATTGTTTAACTTGATTCTAGATTAACGGAAAGTAAAAAATCGTAAGTTCAGATATCTGCTTTTTAGGTTTTTGTCGTAATCATCCTTTAAGAAACTAAAATAAATAAAATAAATAAACAAATAAAATGCAGAAACTGTATTTGATAATTATTAAAATAAATTAATTTAACATTACACTAAATTTTTAATACCAAGCGTGGGTAAAGCGCAAACAAAGCGTTGTTATGTCTGTCTGGCTATTCAAATCTACAGGTCGCATATGAGGCTAGTGGCACTTTATCATCAGGTCTCTTTACTACCAGAGCCATATAATTAGTCAGAGTAAGGATTTGGCCTACACTCTCCACGCTGGCTAGACGGGTTGAAGAGGTCTCTTTGTTATTAATAAGCTTTGTTAACTTGTGTTTCCTAAGCCCCAATCTATGACATTCACGGAAAGACTTGGAGTGGTTCTATTCTATTCTACAGAGAACCATACGACGGTCGTAGCACTTATGACCATTGAAAGTGAGCCGATTTTTGGCCATTGCAAGTTTTATTTTTTGTGAGTTTGTTCTCGGGTTTCTTTTTTGGGTTAATAAGTTTTGACATAACTGTGATCCTATATTAGCAAACGTCTTTAAGCGTTTTGTTTTTATAGGATATCCAAAGATACATGCGCAAGATCTACAGTTCACAGAGCCACTAGATTTTATTCATGGAAAAAACAAATCAAGAGATAACGCTCACTCAGCCTGACGACAACGCAAAGCAAAGAAATAAAATAAAATACCTCCTTATCCACTGTACAAGTACTTCCCAAACAGAACCCCCTAATTTGAAGGTTAAAATTACCATGGCAAGTACGTGTTTACGTAAACGTATAAAAGGTGTCTCAATATTGAAAAGAAGCCGTAATGTGCTTTCAGAAAGTTCGCACGTGAGCTGGATATAAATACACATGCTTTCAATGTTTAAACATGTGACTTGGGAATAGAGTGATACGTTTCAGTTTTTTCATCATCATTATCAGGTGTTTTAGTCTCCACTGCCGGAATATAACCTTCTGTATATGATTTTAAGCTTTCGCGATCACAATCACTTTTCTTTCTTTCTTTTTTTTAATTATGGCTTCCACCGAGATTTCAGTAATTCTGCCAATGTCCAGTATAATGAAATACTAAGTATCGGTGTTGTACGGTATGTGGCATCAAAGATGGCGTATGTACTTTGGCAGCCTCGTGGGAGATTTTGGCGACAAATCTATACGAGTCCATTTATCAGTCTACTTTAACTATTTCACAAATTGTTCTCGAGCACGAGCATTTATAACACCAAACTACACCAATTTCATATTATAAAGTTCACTTAGATGAATTTGCAAAATTGTATAAGGCAAACGACAACTGAACCCCTTGACTTCCCACCAAAAACTCCTCTCACAATCACTATTATGTTCACTACGGGACTTACCGCGATTATTTTTGAGTTCTGTCTGATATTTCGACAACATTGCAGCTGCCAATTTCACAGACTAACTGAAGAGACTGCGGTGGTGTATGTTGAGCTGTCAAGGGCAACCGTATCGGTCTACCCTCTTTCTTTGTCTTTTATTACACAGGTTTTTGCACACAACACTGACGGTGTTGTCTGACAATGTTGTCGAAATATCAGACAGAACTCAAAAATAATCGCGGAGAGTCCCGTAGTGAACATAATAACCTTCTCTGCCTACCAGAGCCATATATATTAGTTGAAGCGTTCAGAAAATTTGGCCTACACTCTTCACGCTGCCCAGACGGGTTGGGCAAGTCTCTTTGATATTTAAAAGCTTTGTTTAGCTTATGCTCCCTAAGTCGCCTTCTACGACATCTACAGGAAGACGTGAAGGGCAACATCGACGGGAAGTCGTCCTATTATACTCTGCCATTCTCTGATTAGCAGCAGTATAAAAACAAAATAGCCGTGTGGTTCCCGGCAGTAAAAGTGGAACTTTGTTACTGAGACTTCGATGTCCATCTGCCTGGAAGTAAACATTTTCAGAGACGATGTATTTTTGTTGCCGTCATAGCAACAATACTAAAACTAGAATAAAAAAAAATTAAGTGAAGACTGGGGCTTCCATATTATTAATATGATTTTTTCGCCGTTTTAGCGATATATCTTCGTGCGCGAGTCCGACTCGCACCTGGCCGATTTTTTTCTCACCGTTCGACAAAAACTCATTCAAAGCTAGCAATAATAATTACCAGAAAAAGTGATTCAACTTGTTTAACAGCTAATATTGTAAATATGAATAAATTATGGAGATCATCACTAGACATCTGCGAGAATCTTTCCAGTAAAAATAATTTGCATTTGGAAGGTCGTGTCTTTACTGGTTTGACAAGGTCATCGGCTGGTTTCTAGGAAATCGTTTAAAGGTGAACTCTCACTTAGTATTATGAAACGAATCGATAGCTTGCGATAGTTTGGTAGGTTTAAGAATCTAGCTAGGAAGTAGTAGCCTAAACGGCTTGACTTATACTTCCTACGAATAGTATCGTAAGAGCGTTTGGTGAATTTTATAGTAGAGCTGTTGAAAGATAAGCTCATGGTTTATTGATGATTGTTCAGTAAGATGAAAGTCAATATTATTAAAAATTTGCATATGAATTACGTCTAAGGTAGGTAATAATCTTGTTCAGTAGCTTTATTAATATTTTTTATGGTTTTCGAGAAAACTCACTTAAGATATTTTACATCGCACATCGTAAGACATAAGGTATAGTATGTTATATTTGCTATATGTTACGTTGGAAAGTATACAAAACTAAATAACGTATATCATAGATACTACATTCCACTTTGTGAATATGAATAAATAATTATTGTAAGTAATAGATAATATATTCTACTCTGTTTAATTTTACATATTTATATCGTAAAGTATGTAACATTATTGTAATAATAATTTTCAAAAATATTTGAAGCGAGATGAAATAAAAAATATCATAAATTTAACATTTTTATTAGTAGTAGAATATTAACATTCATGCAAATAGACAAAAAGAACCTTAAAGTTATTTCAAGGGTTCCTAGTTATAGATTAGGCAACAATTTTGAAAGTCTCTTACTTTGAGATTCATAAACATACTCGTAACATAAACTTAACGTAACATAAAAACATCTTCTTTTAACACAAATCAACACAACAATATAAATCAGCCTTGTTTAAAAGGTTACCGTTATACGCTTTAGTTAAGCACGTAGTATATACTAAAAAAAAAAACAGGATGTAGGAAACTTATTACATCTTGAATTAACAAATAATATTAAGTTTAAAATCAGACTCATCAATTTGAGAGGCACAAGAAATAACACTATTAGGTAACAACCATTAAAAAAAATTACTTATTAAGTAGGTAAACAGTTTCATGTAAATTAACAGTAAGTTCCTAAACTAAGTGAGATCACGATCATCGACATTGGGAATATTATCACTTATATTCGCCGATGGGAGATTTTTAAAGAAATCGTGGTAACCACTAGGAATAATTAGAGAGTTACACAAATTCACTAAATCGTCTTTTTTGGCTTTAGGAATTGGAAGGTTACTTTGGTACAACGGTTCAACTGACACAGAGAAATCTGTTGAACATTGTCGCCTCGTACTTTTTTTAACTGAAAGAACATAGTAATCATTAGTAGCTATATCATATTTATAGTACAAATTATTGGGATCATCAGGTTTAACAAATACTTCTTTAATTTTGGTCCATTGTACTTTATCTCCATCGTTACTTGTGATCCAATTACCTTGTAACAACAACTTAAAATTTGAAAAATCGGTATACTGCATTTCTTCTACTATATAAGGTTTACCGTCTTGTTTAGCCCAACGTACCAAACAGTACCACTCATGTGGAGTGTAAATAAGTTTGTTTTTGGCGGATCTTTCTATTAAAGCGTGGACACTATCACCTTCATTTTGAGTGTGTCCTACTTCTAAAAAACAATGACGAATAGAAACTTGAAAAGTAGCGGCAGCATACATGTACATTGCATAAACTATGCGATTACGATTTTGACCCACAGCATTATCTGACCAAAATCTAAATTCATTTGCTCCTAAGTCCTTATGTTTTGAAATAAATTTTATCAAACAACTAGACACCTCATTACCCCCTCTTTTACCTTGGCCTTCATGCCACATAAAACAAGTACCTTCTTTATCGGCTACATTAAAAATAGTGAAGTTGAATACTGATAGTTTACGTTTATAATAAAGTATACTTAAATTGCCGTGTGGAGCATTAAGTACTTTCTGAAAATCGAATGTAGCTGTGACTATTTTGCCATCCGATGATTTAGCTTCTGATTTATCCAACAACTTTCTATTACGCGCCAATTCTTTACTTTGCAGGTGTGATTCATAAAGCTGTGTTTCAAGTAATGTTGGTGTTGATTTATTTTTATAAATGTGGCATTTGTCACATTGGTCTTTCTTAGGAATGTGAAAACTCAGCTTGAAATGTTCATTAACAATATCACGATATTGCCTTTCAGTTTTGGCTATAGAGGAGTATAGCTGTTCATCAAACCATTCCTTGTATAAATCAAATAAGCGATGAAAATTTAAATCACCATCTAAATAAACCTTACTACTTCTACTTCGCCCAAGATGGGATTCCACGGGTTGAATAGACTTGACGTGATCACACACACTTTTCACAACGTCTTCAGTTATCACCTTACGATGATTGTCATGGCGTCCTCGCTGGTCTATTTCCATCAAACCACTGGTAACATCTAGTTTTTCCAAAGCAGTGTAGACAAATTGTTCACTAATAGAGAAAGTATTTAAAAACGTCTTCTTACAAACAACAACAGATTCATCTTCATCTCCTCTGTTCACTTTCAGTCTATAAATTAAAGTAAAATTACGCCTTGATGCTGTATCAGTAAAAACCCTGCGTTTTTTTTGTTTCATCACCAAGTAAGCAACAAAAGCCCACTGCTTTTCCCTGTTACCTAAATTCCAGAACTGATTAAAAATAGCAAGTCTTTCATCATCACTTATTTTTGAAGAACATTTTTGTCTACAATTCTCTGAACACATTAGTTTTAATGATTTCGCAAGCCTAGTGGTACCATCACGACTCTTATATTCTTTTCCTAGATTTCTTAGCTTTTTTCTTTTATTATCAATCCAATCTGCAACATGCCTACGTCTAATATTACCTACATCTTTTCGAGAAATCTTTTTTCGTTTTCTAGAACAACTCGGAGTGGATTCGGAAAATGAAGAAAACGGGGTGTTCGCTTGAGGCGTTGATAGTAGATCGGTAGTGGATGAAATAACTGAATGCGGTTCCTGTATAGCATTCTCAATATACCAAGGACAGAAATTATTTTCACAATCGTAGTCTAAATGGTTTGTAGCACACTCTGGTGACGGAATGGGTGTGTGATTTTCATCTGACCGGTGGTCATTATTCTGTGACGATTCTAAAAATAATAAATTTTTAAATTAATATGTATTTACATTATGTCATTTTATAATTAATTATTATATATTAATGGTAAATATTTATATACTTACCAGGATATTGATATGGCTCCCCTTCATTTGTATCGTTCGCTTCTATATTAATATTTTTGAGTAAATATTCAGAATTTGTGTCTAAATTTTTATCAACATCCGATGTATTATGACCTAAAAAATAAGATTATATTAATTAACTTCATACAAAAATAAATAATTTTTTTCCCCTAGGCGTAGAAAACTGAAATTTGGCATGTTCTTTGTGGAATATTATATTATTGCATAACAAGGTTCCTGCCCCCGTAGCATGGCACGCGCGACAACATTTATCGACTATCACCAGCTTCTTTTTCTTAATATAAAAGAGCGAGATGTGGATAGTTTATCGCGCGATATAAACGGCGTCGCGGGCGCCATGCTACGGGTGCTGGTTGAGTGTAGAATAGCACTAAGAGAGGAACAAGATAATATAAAATTTATGTGAGCGAAGCCGCTGGCAAGCTACTAGGGCATAATATACTGGGTACCAAAAATCAGTATATAGTATCATACTTAAAAACTAACAACTAACATTTCGTTGATGTTGTGATACTATGACGGACGTTATTATCATTTTCATCCGAGTCGGACAAAAAACTCATCATTTGGTCAATCACATTCATATCTGCACCCGTTGGCATAGGTGATTCTGTAAAAAAAAAATTAAAACTGCTAAATTTTATGAAATTTTTGACAAGTATAATGTGGTAAGTTATATAAATAGGCGAAGTAATCTATGGGAAGTAATAAGTACGATAAAAAACAATATGATACGTCAACGTAAAACATCGTATGTATATGTTCCGATATTTATTTTTATTATATTCCAATGTAAAATATCTTATTAAACACATACGATATTTTTTTTTAAAGTGAAGGCAACGTATAATGTAGCAAATGTAACATACGATATTTTACGTTGGTTAGGATATTTATTATTACATTTATTGAAAATAGCATCAATTTTACTACAAAAACCTTAAATAACAAAACAGAAATAGTCTGAATATTACATACCTTGATTTCTCTCGGGTTCTTCAATTACAGGCATTGTTTTAACTATGATATTGTTCCCAATATTTGAATTTGCAACGGTCTCTTTGTTTTGTATTATGTCTTTTGTTACGAAATTAAGAATTCTTCGAGCTCTCGATGACATTTTAATTCAAATTACGTATAATTAATGAAAAAACAATCAGAAAATAGAAATATGTTTGTAAAGTAACGAGCGTGCCACAGCGTACCTCTCCCCCGCGTACTTTGTTGTTACTGGCAGATACGAGGCGGCCGCGCACTTCGAGCGTCCCCCCCGCCCCGCGCATTGTATCGGTAATACAAGATACGATTTTATACTTGGACAAAAGTAATTATACGATATTATGCAGTGTAATAAACGAAGCCTTCTATTAGAAATACCGAAATTCTAATTATTGCAGACGTTAGTGCATATGTTTAGAAGTAAGAAAATGAATAAAAGTAAAAAACCTAAAAATGTTGATTACGATACTTTACGTAGGAGGTATCGATTTGTTATGAGCCATTACCTATGTTGATGTTAAGAGCCTATTTATTTATATTTTTTGAAAAGATCTCATTACATATACCATACGCACATACATACTGTCACGACGTCGTTTCCCCTTGCGGAGTAGACAAAGCCCAGGTCTTTAAGAACAAAAGCCACGGTAGTGGGCGTGGAGATGGAAAACGGAAACAAAATAGTTGCTATATGCATAATGGGTTGCTAGTTGCATCGCCTATTCGCCGCCATTGCGTTGCCATTCGCTATGATTCCTTAGAGATTCGCCCATTCCCGCGATCGGCTTTCTCAAACAGCGCGGGAAGAGAAGCAGCGGTACATTTTATGTTTTTTCTTTACTTCTAAACCAGCGTGAAAGTTCCATAGTAATATTATAAAACGACAAAAAATACAAAATACTTAGTATTAAAGAGTACTGAATAACGTAAAAGGTGTATTCCCTGGGAGTAAACTTCCGTTCAAAGAGTTAATATATTATGAATTCTCCGTAAAGATGATGATAGGTCAATAAAAACCCATCTTTATAGCAATAAAAATATTATTTGAACTCAAATCCAAACACCACTTAAAAGCTCGGCAAATACGCCCACATGATGTGCATAATTTTAAATATGCATACTTTAGTTTATCAATATTTAGAAATCGCGCCTAATTGTTGGCAAATATTTTATTTGGCACTGTGATGTTATATGATCAGAACGTGAACGTGTTTGATCTTTTGCATGATTGAACGTGTGACACTCGTCTTCGAACGATTTTTGTTTAGAAAAATAGTTCGAAGACGAGTATCACACGTTCAAAAATAGTACCCCTGAGTTTTTTTCTCTGGTTGCATCCTCAGATGAATTGCTTTGAAACTCGGGTTCTGCTATCATAACAATAAGTTAGTAACCCGTAATGCATTCAAATTTATCATTTGGCAACATTTTTTGGCCAGCTGCCTAACGTTAACCTCCTTAAGTAGCTCCAGAATCGCGGACAAATACTTGTGAAGTGAAATACAAGTGTTTGCCCTTGCCGGGATTCGAACCTAGAGCGTTTCGTGTTGGACTAGTCTGTTGACAACTGAGTCAAAGGATGAATGAGGAATGACCTCCGTGGCGCAGTGTTAACATGCCAGCCTACGACACGAGAGGATCCGGGTTTGACGCCCGGCTAGGTCATGATGGGAAACGACCTGTTTCAGTTTGTGCCGTGTGGTTCCCGGCAGAGTAGAATAGGCGAGTCAAAGAGACCTCTCCAAACTGTCTGGCCAGCGTGGAGAATGTAAGCCAAATCCTCTGTCTGCTCTGGTTAATATATGGCTCTGATCGTGCAGAGAGGGTCGTGCTCCTGCAGTGGAGACAAAAGTTACACAGACAAAATTTGGCAGTGGAGAGAACATTAAGTATTCAAACTCAAACTCAGAGCCTTTGGTGTAGGGCTAGTCTGTTGACAACTATGCTACTGGGCCGCTGAGATCATCAAATAAGGATGTTATACGACTACTTAAGTTTATTATCAACAAGTTTCATTAAATAACTGACAGCGGCAAGTGAACAGGATTTAAGTGGACTTTAACGCTCATTAAATTCACTCTTTATAGAGCCGGCTGTAAAATTAGGGGTTGTTTGTGATGTTGACTAATTTCAGAAACGAGACTGGCACCGAGTTATTATGAGGTCATTTTGCGAGATGAAACTGGAATTATTTACTGGAAATGAGTTATTTTAACGAGTTGTAGTGTTGTAGGCCATTTCACGTGACGGCTTAAAAGGGATTTCATGTAGTAAAAATGCTTATTCCGACTCTTGAAACACAATTCACTACAAATGTTTTAATTAGGTCATTCCCTATTAACGAATTGTTTATTTAAATAGAAAATTATAATAATAATATAATTATAACTTGCACTTCAGAGTGATTTTAGGTAATGTAATCTATAATTTCTAAGCCCAAGGGGTAAAATTTGCATCGCAATACTAAGCTTATTTTATTTTTTATTATTTTCTTCAAACCTTGCATTTCGCATATTAAAAAGAAGAAATAAAATAAGCCTAGCCAAAATGCTTACCCCCTTATTCATAAAAAAATAACAAACGATTTTAGTTAAAATATGTTTAGTCATTTTCCCACGGTCTAATGTTTGACATTGAAAGAACGAGACAAAACATATTTCAACTAAAATAGGTTTAATAAGCGATTGTTATTTTTATGAATAAGGGGGTTTGTGCTTTTATAGTTAAATAATTGTCAAGTATGTTCATTCTATATTTTTGCAGAAGTCGTTCGTTCACGACCGTAATTAATACCAATCATCGGAATGTTCGGTTATAATCTAAGGTGCTTTCATAGTTATCTATACTCATATGTCGACTATCTATCCAGTCTATATTTTTGCAGAGGTCGTTCGTTCACGACCGTGATTAATACTAATCATCGGGATGTTCAGTAACTAGAATGGATGGTCTACGAGGCTTATGACGAAAATATATCATTTTCTTTCTTTTCGCTGTTCTTTTGACTGGTCCATTTTAACTCTCGATCTATATTAGTAGTTTTAAAATATTTTACTTCTGTATTTAATTTGGTTTAAATTAAAAAGTTTTTGTACCTAAATGTTAGTCTATGCGCAATTGTTCATATATTTATAGATAGCCTATGTCCTTCTTGGCACCCTAACCTATGTGTATGCAAAATTTCATGATGATCTTTTCAGTAGATACGGCGTGGTCGTTCGTTCACGACCGTGATTAATACCAATCATCGGGATGTTCGGCAACTAGAATGGATGGTCTGCGAGGCTTTTGACAAACATATATGTATCATTTTCTTTCTTTTCGCTGTTCGCTTTTGACTCGTCCATTTTAACTCTTGATCAATTAGATTGGTTTTATATATTTAATTATTTTCAACCCGTCTGGCCAACGTGGAGAATGTAGGCCGAATTCTCTGACTGCTCTGGCTATTATATGAGTCTGGTAGCACTGAGAAGATTGTGTTCCTGTAGTGGAGAAGAAAATCGCCCTGATGATGTATGTCATACTTTCAGATTTATACAGTTTTTGCAACTAAACGTTAGTCTATGTGAAATTGTTACAAGTATTTACAAGGTATACTAAGCACGAACCTTATATTTATTTGTTAATAAAAGGTTCGTGCTAGGTCCTGTTTATATAAATAATTATGTGTTCAAAGGGCGAAAGTTTATAAATAATAAATAAATAAATATATAGGGACATATCACACAAATTGAGCTAGCTCCACAGTAAGTTGTGAACTTGCGTCGCAGGATACTAACTCAACGACACTATATTTTATAACATACTTATATAGATAAATATCCAAGACCCAGGTCATTCTGAAAAAGATCATTTTCCACCATGACCTGACCGGGGATCGAACCCGGGACCACCGTGTCGCAGACTGGCGTGTTGACCGCTGCGCCACGGAGCTCGTCATCAAAAGAACAAGGTACATATACATGTATGTGCACATACACTATCTATCGATTTTATAGAGGTCTGCAGAGGTCGTTCTTTCACGACCGTGATTAATACCAATCATCGGGATGTTCGGTAACAAGAATGGATGGTCTGCGAGGCTTATGACTAACATATTTCATTTTCTTTCTTGTCACTCTTCTTTTGACACGTCCATTTATACGCTCGATCAATACGAGTAGTTTTATGTATGTCACACACCTTACACATACATACGTAGTATCACGTCTTATCCCTTATGGGGTAGACCGAGCCCAAGGCCAAGATTGAAAGGTCACGTTAAGCATGTTCATGGGCTTAAAGATAGAATACGGAATCAAAATATTTACGCGTTTCTTAACTGTCTTCAAAAAAGGAGGTTATTGATTAGACTTGTTTAAGCAACACATATGTTATATATCCAGAATAACACATTTTTTCACCTAAATGTTCGTTTTCGTATTTTTTTAAAGTGAATTCATAGTTGACTATACATGTATGTTGACTATCTATCCAGTGTATATTTTCGCAGAGGTCGTTCGTTCACGACCGTGATTAATACCAATCATCGGGATGTTCGGTAACTAGAATGGATGGTCTGCGAGGCTTATGACGAACATATTTCATTTTCTTTCTTTTTGCTGTTCTTTTGACTCGTCCATTTTTACTCTCGATCAATATGAGTCTATCGTTCTCTGTATGGTTAAGTGGCCAATACTGGTTTCAGACTTTTCAAGATGCCTTAAAACATCTAGAATAGGTGCTTAAAAATATGAGAGTTTTGTATGATTCGGTCTTTTATAAACGTGTTCATATTTATCAAATAATGTCTCTGATTCATTCAGGGGATACATGATTTTACTGGTATTTGACGTATTGATGTTGTAATGTGACGCCGTAGATAGCCATTTTGTCTATTTTAGAACTACAGTTTACATCAAAGTAAGAATGTCAAGTTCTTTTTTTAGCATTACTGACAATATAAATGAAATGTTTGAGAGGTCTCTGAAGGTCTTCGAGCAACACGGCCTCCGTACCGGACGGAGGGAGTGGGCAAAGCGACAATTTACTATGACAATTTTTCTGGCGTTTTTTGCGGGGGGAAATGTGCACACAAGTTTAGTTCCGCACACCTACATACAAAACTTAAACTGTCACTTGATAGTAATTATGACATTGTCACAAAAAATGACATAAAAAAGAAAAAATAATTTGTGTACAGATGAGTCACACAACTAACACATAGACATGCATATGCCTAATTTTGGCTTGTACCTTGACAGAGGGGAATGCAGCGTATGGCTACTCCCTTCCGTGTTGCTCGAAGCTGAAGGTAGTTTCAGTATCTTAAGTTAAAATTTATTTCAGAGAGGCAGCCATAATTTTTTTGGTAATGTTACATTCTCCTGACTACAATTGTCATACTCCATAGAACAATAACACTTGAGCAAATTCTTATAGTTCAAAGTGGGAATGTAAAGGTTTTCTTAGCATCAAGGTAGTAGGGTAGTTAGTAGGAAGTTAGTTTCAATATATTAATTTAAAATTTATTTTAGAAAGGCACCTAATGTTTTCTTACTTTATCTTTCATTGAGAAAGGCAATCATTGTTACATTCTCCCCACTATAATTGTCATACTCAGTGGAACAATAACACTTGAGCTAGTTTTTGCGACGCGGATCTCCGCAGACGTTAAGTACGGGCGATATAATATTTTTGCGGTATGTCGTAACTCAGAACTACGAATCACTTAATGTGACGATATGTAATTTCTTCCGTACTGGTTTGGGAGACAAGGAAAAACATACAATAAACCAGCTGCTTTTCATCCCGCGTACACCATAAAAGCCGGTCAAGAGATCGGGCGAAAATCTAAGGAATCACGTTATAGGCGATACGGCTAGCAATCCAACAATATTTGATTCAAGTTTCATGAAAGGTTTTATGAAATCTGGCTCTGCCTATCTCGCAAGGTTTAAAAACGTAATAATATGTATGTATGATTGTATGAAAAGGGCAATAATCGTTACATTCTCCCCACTATAATTGTCATACTCAGCGGAACAATAACACTTGAGCAAGTTCTTGCGACGCGGATCTCCGCAGATGTTAAGTACGGGTGATATAATATTTTTGCGGTATGTCGTAACTCAGAACTATGTTACTTTTACGATGATAAGTAATAAGATATTGTTGTAATACCAGTGACCTTGTAAAATTGACTCCATAATATTGCATTGTCATTCGACTTACAAAAGCTCAATTCAATCTCATAAGAACAATCAAACTAATAGGACAAAAATAAAAGCTTGTAAAAACTAGATGAACGATAAAGCGGTAAAATAACAAAATTTTGACAAAATTTTAATAACCACATAAGTTTGTAAACAATTCCAGATTTATCTCATAAAATGACGTCATAATAACCTGATGCCACTTTCGTCCCCAAAATTAGTCAGCATCACAAACAACCCCTAATTTTATAGCCTGGCTCTTAAAAAGTGAATTTAATGAGCTTTCACGTTTTGTTGACAGTTCTGAAATAAAATGTATCAAGATTTATTCAATTTCATATTTTAAAATTTATTAGAATTGCTGTGGTTATTTTATAAAGTATTACAACTTATGGATATGTCCTTAAGAGAAAATAGTTGTATCAAGTGACTTTAATCTATCAGGTCTTTTTATTAGTCTCCACTGCTGAAGCACGACCCTCTCTGTACTACCAGAGGTGTATTTTAGCCAGAGCAGTCAGAGGATTTGGCCTACACTCTCCACGCTTGCCAGACGGGTTAGAGAGGTCTCTTTGATACATATCAAATGGTCTAGTGGATGGGTATATTTAAATAAAATAAGCATTAATGACACTATATTAAACAATAAAGCTACAAAATACGATGCTCTATTTAAAGACCACTTATTACCGTAAACAATTCCAGCGTCTTTTTTAAACGACCTTATTATAACCTGACACTCTCGTCCCCGAAATTAGTCAGCATCACAAACAACCCCTAATTTTATAGCCCGGCTCTTAAAAGTGAATTTAATGAGCGTTAAATTCCAGTGAAATCTCAAACACTTTCTGTCGACAAGTCTAAAATGAAACGAGTTAAGTCCCTATTGATTATGTAATTTAAGCGCAAGTTAATATTTCTGTGTTATTTTTGGTTGTCTCTTTTCTTCGCGGTATTTTTTGATTTATATAAGTATATATATTAATACATATTATTTCAATCTAGCCTATCAGTAGATACAACCGTACCTTAGGAATCGGGCAGGATTTTTTAACATTCTTTATTTATGCTTGAATTATTGAAAGAGTTCTAAGCGTCTGAATTAAATATATTAAAATGCATTTGCTATCTTTGTCTGGGACACAAATGTAGTTTGGTTTTAGTTTTACAACAGTTAAGCCAATCTCAAACAAATTTCCTACATACGACCGGATAAGGTATATTGATGTTTATAATCAGATTTCAATTTTAAAAACAATACCTATACAAAATTACAGCGAGTACAAGTTTTAGATACGAAACTTTAACTCGCTGTAATTTTGTATAGGTATTGTTTTTAAAATTGAAAGAAACTACGTTTGTATGGGATTGCGGCTTTACGTGAAACTCTTAAGAAGGAACGTGCAACAAACCAATTGCTTCTCTTCCCATGCAGATCTTAGAAACTTTGGGAGAATAGGTAGGTATATCATGTCAAGAGGTGATGGTCCACCATGATTAAACAGTTGAAAATCATTTCATCATCATCATCTCAGCCACAATAAGTCCACTGCAGGACACGCGGTTTTCGAATGCGACCGGTTGGAAGCGGCCTGCATCCAGCGTCTTCCTACGACTTTGGTCAGGTCGTCTGACCACCTGGTCAGTGGGTATCCAACGCTGCGCTTTCCAGTACGTGGTCCCCATTCAAAGAAGATCGTTTACCCTTTCTTAATATTCGAGCAAATTGTGCCTATTCACTTACTCTGTAAACATACGTTTTAACACTACACAATTACTTCATAACATGCCTTCCATCCATCACACCATTCATTTACCTCCCAGACGTCAGTCAACCTACCGCAACGATCCTAGGGTTGTCAGTTCTTGTAATTAAAAAGCTAAAAACTATTTTTTTACTATTTTTGGTCTTATGATTTTACAAGATGAACAATTTTTAGACGGAAAAATAATACGTTTTCAAATAGTCACGTGTTCAAAACTAGCATTCTTAAAACGATACTGGTAAAGTACAGGAGTTTTCAGAATGCCCTATTAATCTTCTAATCCTGGTTTTGGTTCATTTAATATCGCTCCATTTCTGTTTTGAGCAACCCTAAGTGATCCGTGACGATTGAACGAAAACTAATAAAAACTCATGACCAATCAATTCTATTGGCCCTTTGGACTCAAAACAGACGTAAATCTAATCTAATGGTAATGGCTTAAAGTGTAATTTCAAATGAAAAAAATTCTTCAAAGTGACCAAAGCATTTTTAAACTCAAATCATTTATTTTTAGAAAACGTATTTTTTGTCTCAAATTTATACCAGTTAGTAAAAGTTTCGAAATATACTTAATCTCCCAGAGAGTTACTTTATTAACTAAATTAAGTTATTTTTTTCTTATTGAAGCATTAAATCTTTTTCTCTAGTTTCGAAACAGCTTCGAATCGATCTTTATGGATTAAGTAAAAAACACAAAATAAAAATATACTGTCCAATGTCTAACCGAGGAGAAATAGTTTATTCCGTTTCATTAGAAGCAATAGCAATGAAACCTGAATGCGGCCCTGTAATGAAAATTAGTGATAGGGATGGCCCACATTCGCCGGTCAACCGTTCAATCGAATGAAATGAACGATTAGAGAAGCAAACGTGTGCGGATAAAAAAAGATGAGCTTACGTGACAGGTTTTTGAAATTGTAGTTTGTTTTAGGTGTTGAGAAAAAATATGAAACTATTACGTTTAATTATCTAGTTGTTACATAGGATTGAAAACTTTAATAATTTTCATAACTTTTATTTGTCATAGAAAATAGTGCAGGAGCGTACACTTGCCAATCAACTGTTTAACTGAATGGAATGAACGATTAGAGAAGCAAACGTGTGCGAATAAAAAAAGATGAGCTTACGTGACTGGTTTTTGAAATAGTAGTGTTTTCATTTGTAAGATAGAAGTAAAGATATCATATTTGTCTCCGTAATTTGACTGTATTGTTTAATTATCCAGTTATTATATAGAATGCATAACTGTAATTATGCAAATAGTGGAGGAGTTCACACTTGTCAATCAACCATTCAATCTAATGAACTGACTAAGAGACGCAAAAGTGTGCGGATAAAAAAAGGTGAGCTTACGAGGCAGGATTTTAAAATTATAGTGTTTTCATTTTTAAGATAGAATTCAAAATAACATAGGTTGCCTCTATCATTTGACTGTATCGTGTAACTATTCAGTTGAAATATTATATCAGTTTCATCCATAAAACAATCCAAGTGGGGGTGTTCCAGCTGTTTCCACCCGTAACTTATTATCCTAGCTTTGTTATTATGACTGTTAATAGTACGTTATGTAGGTTGCAGAGGAACAAAAATTAGAAGTAACTTTACTAAAATTTTAGAAGTAATATAACTATTGGACATGAAACCGATCTGGACATGAAATGAACTGTAATTTGATGTTACCTAATAAAGTTTAAGATAACAAGTTAAGAGGGTATACTAGCAGTGCGTTTTTCATACAAATGTATTTCTCTATTTTCTCGCTGAAAACTGCTTCTAGAGGCACAATTCTTTTTACATACAATCTATTACTAAAATAGGTATGTCCCTATTTTATTTTTTTCTAAAAACCTGTTTAAAAGAAAAAAAAATTGTACAAAAACATTTTATTTTGGAAAAAATAAAAAACAGGGGCATTCCTATTTTAGTACTCGATTTTATGAAAAAAGAATTGTGGTTCTAGAATCAGTTTTCAGCGAGAAAATAGAGAAATACATTTGTATGAAAACCATATCGAAAAAATACTGCTAGTATACGCTCTTAAGTAAGAATTTTAACGAGAAAACTGTTTTCTATTTAAGATCTTCATAAATATCGTTTCTAAGTTCTGCCACCACTCATTTCAGTTACTCTTATTTACTAAAAATACACAAAATATTTTTTGATGTACAATAAATAAACTTACAAGTTCATCATTCTCGATACAGGTCAGTTATCTGAAACAGAAAAATAAATATTAATTCAATATTAAGTAAACGAAAAACTTGTTTCAATATTGACAGAGAGCAATGAAGTTATTTGATCAATATAGTTAACACAAATGTTTAAAGATTTTTTCTCTTAAAATAAATATAGAATATATAATATTTTTAGCAGATTTTTTTTGTAACTTCAAAAGATTTTTCAAACGGCGGAGTTTGTATAATTTAAATATTATTAATTTATTTGTTTCGTCTCTTTACATGATGAATACAAACAAATATACCAAAAATACTTTTGAGTAAATAAGAGTCTATAATCTTAAGTATTATAAATCTAGAATCGATTTGGTTTCATTTAAATTTCATCAAAATCTGTTCAGTAGTTTATCAAGCTACGTCAGGTTTTTTATTTGAAAGATTATGTATAGAATATTATTTTTTGTGCTTCTTCATCCTCGGCTTAGATACTTCGGATTCCAGAGTTTACTAGTTAAACTAATTAATAGCTAATTATTAAATTTAACATCTTTTTTATGGTCTGTATTATTATTCATGAAAAAATTCGTAGGCCATATTAAATATTTTAACATTCATAAGTCTCCCTAATAAAAATCTAAAAATTGTATATAAGTTCAGTATAGCATAATATTATATTACATCTTTATCCCTTACAGGGTAGTCAGAGCCTAAAGCCATAAAACTAAAAGGCCACGTTTAGCATGTTGAAGGGCTAAAGATGGAATACGGAATCAAAAAGTGATGGGTTGCCAGCCGCACCGCCTATCTACAGGATTTCTAAGATTTGCGCCCACTCCCTTGCCCGGTTTCTACGGCCTGCGTTAGAAAAGAAGCAGCTGTTACATTCTGTGTATTTTCTTTTCTCTCGAAGCATGGAAGTTAATATAATTATAATTAAAGTTACCAGAATATTTTAACCAAAATTATAATTGAACTGACCCTTCAATATTTTTGATATCCCATCCGGCTTTTGAACGCCATAATTAATTCAACAAAATCATTTTCCATTAGACTAAGCATTTAGTATTCCATTAAACCATCTCGCAATGCCAATGTTGAACAAATACAATCAAATTTTACACGTCAAAGATCCTAATTAGCGTTAATTAGACAGAAGAGGAACGAATTTCTGAGCACGTCCATCTTCATTTACGTCATTGGTTCATAAAAATCTTATAAAATTAAAAGTATTCTTTTATTTCTAATCATCATCATCAGGTCTTTGTTAGTCCCCACTGCAGGAGCACGACCCTCTCTGTACTACCAGAGCCATATTTTAGCCAGAGCAGTCAGTGGAGGGTTGGAGAAGTATTTTTGATGTTTATAATCTTTGTCTTCCCGTAGATGTCGTAGAAGGCAACTTAGGAAATACAAGCTAGTTGAGTTTCCTAAGTTGCCTTCTACGATATCCACGGGAAGACTTGGAGTAGTCCTATTCTACTCAGCCGGGAACCACACGGTATTTATTTCTAACGCAAAAGACTAATTCACTTCACAACTGACTAAGAACTAAGAAAAGGATGATGTCGTTGATACAAGTGATACAGTGATATAAGTCAGAAGGGGGTTAGAATGGCCCTTGTAAAGGCTATTGACAATATTTCAAAACGGAAGCATGGAAAAAAAAAAGAATTTGGATAACATTATCATCAATGTAACGCAACCCCTAAAAACATAAAACTAAAGACTTGACCCAATAACTTATTTACTTCTTTACTTAATTCTCTTACCTAATTAAAAAGCTTAACCCTATTTCAACCTCAAGATTTTAACTTCTGTATAACATACATGCGTGTGTCAATAATATTTTATATGTTGCGTTTTAGATTCCTCGGTGTAAAACAGCTGTTACATATTATAGGCAAAATTATATTATTTTTTTTCAGTGGATATCCGGAGGGGGGTGTTCATTGTTTAGTTATTGGAATTTATTCACAAGAAATATTTGTTTGTAACGTTAGGAATAAAGATGTGATTAAATAAAACAAAATTTTACCTCTCATAGAGTTCATATACCTTCTAATTAGAGGCGTTCAAAGGGACGTAACGTAATTTGCCGCGGCCACGCGACGCAAATTCAATATGCCGCTACTCAGTCCTTTTTAGTAAGTACTATTTCAATTTTGCACTGCAATATTTTTTTAAATAAATAAAACGTTTAATATTAAATAATTTTATGTTTTACGGAATCAAAAAAATAATATTAAAACTTAGCCGAGATAAATTTATTGTGGAATCACGGTTTCACGTATGTATGGGTAGATGTTTAGTTATTTGCATACCTTTACGCAAAAATTACTTGTTTGTAAACAAGTAATTTTTGCGTTAAGGTAAAACGCTGTAGCGTAATGGAAAAAGTCGTGGTTATATAAAACCTATTTTCACCTTTCTTAGAGTATAGAGTTCATAAACCTTCTAATTAGAGGCGTTCAAATAATAATAATAATATAATAATTCGTTTATTTTCAGATATCAAAGATCCATAACCATGAAAACATAAGAATAAAATTAAAATAAATTGAAAGTCAAAGGGACGTAACACAATTTGCCGCGGCCACGCGGCGCAAAGTCAATATACCGCTACGCAATCCTTTTAATTAGTTTTATTTCAATTTCGCAGCAAATTTTTTTATAAATAAAAAATTAATTAAACTTATTCATTTTATGTTTTATAGAATCCAAAATTAATATTAAAACTTACCTGTAATCATTTTATTGTGTAATCATGGTTTTACTCACACATGTATGGGTTTATGTTTAGTTATTTGAATACTTTTACGCAAAATTTACTTGTCTAAACTTAAACCTCTCATAGAGTATAGAGTTCATATACCTTCTAATTAGAGGCGTTCAAAGGGACGTAACGCAATTTGCCGCGGCCACGCGGCGCAAAGTCAATATGCTGCTATTCAATCCTTTTTAATTAGTTCTATTTCAATTTCGTACCTCACAAGGTTTATTTTTCTCATAAATAAAACTTTTAATACTTGTCGAATTTAAATTTTACTGAATCTAAAATAATTGCCGTGTAGTGTCGGCATAGAATTGCACTACCCCCTTTCATCCCGTGGGTGTCGTAAGAGGCGACTAAGGGAAACTTGATCTAAGGAGATGGGCAGCAGCGTCTCCTTGTGCGGGCCGCAGGATCGGTCCATACTGCGATCGCCAACCCGCCTGCCCAGCGTGGCGATTATGGGCATATCCCCCCATTAATGAGAAAGCACACAAGGCCACGGCCCCCAGTTCCCGGCGGCCCCGCTATTCCTGGTCATGGTGGCGACCATGGTAACGGCGGGGCAGGGGGTGCGAAAAATCTCCGGGCTACGGGAGGCCACCAAAACCGACTGACCCTGGCGACGTACAACGGACGCACGCTACGGCTTGACTCGCATCTGGCGCAACTTGAAGTGGAACTTGGGAAGATTAGGTGGCACATATTGGGTTTATGTGAAGTCCGAAGAGAGGGAGAGGACACCATAACCCTCGAATCCGGCCACCTAATGTTCTTCCGCGAGGGAGACCAACAATCCCAAGGCGGCGTTGGGTTTCTGGTAAATAAGTCCCTTTCTGACAACGTTGTGGAAATGTCCAGTGTCTCGAGTAGGGTGGCGTACCTCATTGTAAAGCTCACCGAGAGGTATAGCCTCAAGGTGGTGCAAGTGTACGCACCGACCTCGACACACTCAGACGATGAAGTGGAGAATATGTTCGATGACATATCGAGGGCCCTCCACTTTACTACTAAGACCCATTACAGCGTTGTTATGGGGGACTTCAACGCTAAAGTGGGAGTACAGAATTGCAACGAATCGGTAGTAGGATCCCATGGATTTGGAAGTAGAAATCATAGGGGGCGAATGCTCGTCAACTTCCTCGAACGGGAGGGGCTCTTCTTGATGAATTCCTTCTTTAAGAAACAGCCCCAAAGGAAGTGGACGTGGCAAAGCCCCGACACTATGACAAAAAATGAGATCGACTTCATCATGACGGACAAAAAGCACATATTTAGGGACGTCTCCGTGATCAACAGGTTTAATACCGGTAGCGATCACCGACTTGTCCGAGGCTCTCTGAATATCGACTTCAAAGCTGAACGTGTCCGCTTGATGAAGGCCAGGCTCCGACCTACTCCGCTCCAAATCATGACGGAATCTGAAACGTTTCAGTCAAATCTTGAGAACCGATTTGCTGCCGTGGAAACCACAACTGACGTTGACCAGAACTTTGAAAATGTGGTTCGAATTCTCAGGGAAGAAGGTACGCGATTTTGTAACATGCAGCGTAAGGGTAGGAAGTCTAAGCTCTCGGATAGGACTTTAGGGCTGATGAAGGAACGACGTGAAAACCCACCCGTCACTTTGTCAGGAAAACGGACTCTAAACCAAGAGATCAGCAAGCACGTACGACACGACCTCCGCTGCTCTAATACTGTCGCTATTGAAAAAGCGATCGAGCAAAACCGGGGGTCAAAAGTGTTCGTAAAATCTCTTGGAAGAAGCCACTTGACAAAGTTGACCACAGCAAGTGGAGAAGTCGTTGCTTCGAAGCCGGCAGTCCTTTCAGAGGTGGAAAACTTCTATGGCCGGTTATACGCTTCGCATGCACCTCGACCTGATCCCGAAAATGAGGATTCTAGAGCCACATTAATACGCCATTACACTGAAGACCTGCCAGAAATCAGCATTGGCGAAATCGAGATTGCTCTTGGGCAGCTTAAAAATGGAAAAGCCCCTGGAGAGGATGGCGTTACAACAGAATTATTAAAGGCAGGAGGTAAACTTGTACTGAGGGAGCTCCAAAAACTTTTCAATGCTGTCCTCTTCGAAGGGAGAACTCCGCAGGCGTGGAGTAGAAGTGTTGTCGTCCTGTTCTTCAAAAAGGGAGACAAAACCATGCTGAAGAACTATCGACCCATTTCCCTTCTAAGCCACGTCTATAAGCTGTTTTCAAGAGTGATCACGAACCGTCTTGCGCGAAGACTTGACGAATTCCAACCACCGGAGCAGGCTGGGTTTCGGAGCGGATACGGCACCATAGACCACATCCACACAGTGCGGCAGATTATACAGAAGACCGAAGAGTATAATCAGCCCCTGTGTCTAGCATTTGTGGACTATGAGAAGGCCTTTGACTCGATTGAAATCTGGTCCGTTCTGGAGTCCCTGCAGCGATGCCAAGTAGATTGGCGATACATTCAAGTGATGAGATGTATGTACGAGGCCGCCACCATGTCCGTCCAAGTACAGAATCAGCAGACTAGTCCCATACCGTTGCATCGAGGAGTGAGACAAGGAGACGTTATATCTCCCAAATTGTTCACAAATGCAATGGAGGATATGTTTAAGACGCTGAAATGGAAAGGACGTGGCATCAACATAAATGGCGAGTACATCTCTCACTTGCGATTTGCAGACGACATCGTCATCGTGGCAGAAACGCTGCAGGACCTACAACAGATGCTGAATGACCTGGCTGACTCTTCTATACGCATCGGCCTACGGATGAACTTGGATAAAACCAAGGTCATGTTCAACGAACATGTACTACCGGAACCGATTGCAGTACACGGTGCCATTCTCGAAGTTGTTCAAAAATATGTATACCTCGGGCAAACATTGCAGTTAGGAAGAAACAACTTCGAGAGCGAGGTAAATAGAAGAATTCAGCTAGGTTGGGCTGCGTTTGGAAAACTACGTCAGGTCTTCACATCGTCGATCCCACAGTGCCTAAAGACGAAAGTCTTCAATCAGTGCGTCCTACCCGTCATGACATACGGAGCCGAAACGTGGACACTAACGGTACGGCTGGTCCACCAGTTGAAGGTCGCTCAGCGGGCTATGGAAAGGGCTATGCTCGGCGTTTCTCTGCGGGATCAAATCAGAAATGAGGTGATCCGACAGAGAACCAAGGTCATCGACATAGCCCACCGGATTAGCAAGCTGAAGTGGCAGTGGGCTGGCCATATTAGCCGCAGAACCGATAACCGTTGGGGCAAACGAGTTCTTGAGTGGAGACCGCGTCTCGGCAAACGTAGTGTAGGACGTCCTCAGGCACGGTGGAGTGACGATTTGCGCAAGATGGCTGGCAGAAGCTGGATGCGAGCAGCCGAAGATAGATCTCGATGGCGTGCGGTTGGGGAGGCCTGTGTCCAGCAGTGGACGATTATAGGCTGATGATGATGATGATGATGATGAATCTAAAATAATAAAATTAAAAGTTAGCCGAGGTAAATTTAGGTTACTCGCCTTCACTTATAGAGCAAAGATCTTAAGACCACAAGACTTGAAAAGTGGATTAAAAATAAAAAATAGGAGTGAAACAGCAACAGGATGAAAAGAAGAAGGACACCTTAAGTCATGCTAGCTTATATATTTTTTGATGTAAGTTATATAATAATACAAGCTTTGTTTCCATGCACTCTTTCAAAGGCAGGCCGCAGACAGACACAGCAGCAGTAACCACAACACGGGCTTCTAATAATAAGTACTGTACGCGGTAACGCGGTTCGCGGTACCCGCACGGGCAAACTTTGACTCACCCCAATAAGTTTGGCCACGAGGAAGAGCCTTATAAAATATATTGTGTTTAGGGTTCCGTGGTAAACAAGGAACCCTTATAGTTTCGCCATGTCTGTCTGTGTGTCTGTCTGTCCGTCTGTCTGCGGTTTTACTCAGAGACTAGAAAGCTATAATTTGGTATGGGTGTATATTAATGATGTCAAAAAAGTGGTAGAAAAAAATCATGAAAAATATTTTTTAGGGTAGCTCCCATACATGTAATTTTTTTTTCTCTAATTATTTTTTTCTCTATTAACTGATCGTGTGGGGGGGTATTGTTAAATAGGTCTTTAAAAATATTGTCAGGTTGAGGGCATCATTTTTCGATTTAGGGATCCGTTTCCGAAATATTTGGTTTTAACGTGCAAATTTTTGTTAGAGGTATGTGTATCCCCCCTCTATCTGCTAAACGGTTTTATATGGATACGTAAAAAATTACAGCAGTGGTAGGTATATATACTGAAGTTGAAAGGAAAACTATCAGGGCTGAGTACTAAGTACAAACTAAAAAGTTATAGGCAACCAACTTATAAAATGTACTCGAAGATGTAAAATTTCATACAATTTTCATTGTTAGATGTTTTTAGTCGGTTAACTGTGAGGTGCGAGTGTGAATAGTGTGAACTCAAAGTTGTCATTTGCAACTACGGAACCCTACACTGCGCGTGGCCCGACATGCACTTGGCCGGTTTTTTATTTAATTACAATAAAAAATCGTTTTAAAGTTAAATCTTTTACTGTAGTTTTGTTTTGTGTTACTTTTTTACTTACTAACAGTAAATTTATTTAACTAGTCTTGCTGTAAAATAACTTTTAAACATTTTGTCACGGATCACTTCCTAGTTTTACAATAACTGTTGAGACTCTTATAGATATTATTTGTTAATATTTTTTGTTATTTAGTTTGACAGTGAAAAGATACCTAAACACGGTACAGTTAATCACGCAAGCCGGTTGTTGAAGTTACCTTCGTTTCCACACTTACACTCTTACACTCTCTCAAAGGCAGGCCGCAGACAGACACAGCAGCGGTAAACACAACACGGGCCTCTAATTACGAGCACTGTATGCGGTACCCACGCAGGCAATCTTTGACTCATCCCAATATCTTTGGCCACGAGAAAGTATAATAGAAAACAGTATTTTTTTAAATAAGTTAGTTGTGATTATGGTTAAATCTATAGCTGTAATTCTTTTTGTCTGGGTTACCCTTACTACCAATTACTTTTTTAACTATTCTTACAGTGAAATAACTTTTAAAAGATTTGTCACCAACTACTTGTCGCTTTTACTGTTGAGACTCTAATAGATAGTGTTAAAATTGAAACAATTTCATGTTTAATAGTTTTCGTTATGTAGTTTTGATACTCAAAAGGTCCCTCAAAGGCAGGCCGTAGACAGACAGCAGCGGTAACCACAACACAGGCTTCTAATTACGAGTACTGTACGCGGTAACGCCACGGCAGCGCGGTACCCACGCGGGCAAATTTTGACTCACCCCAATAAGTTTGGCCACGAGGAAGTATCATACAAGGTATGTTCTTTTTTATTAGATTGTGTTTACGGTACGTTCATTGATTGTTATGCTTTGTCTGAGTTACACTTTATACTAAAAGTTACTAAATTTAAACTATTTATGCTGTATAACAATTTTTTAATGTTTTTGTCACCGATTACTTGTTGATTTTACTGTTGAGATTTTAATAGATGTGAAACATAGAAACGATTTGATGGTCAGATTTTTCTTTATGTAGTTTGACACTCGAAATATTAGTGATGTAAATCACTCGAACCAGTTGTTACGAGTTATCTTCGTTTCCATACACTCCCTCAAAGGCAGGCCGCAGACAGACACAGCAGTGGTAACCACAACAGGGGCCTCTAATTACGAGCACTGTACGCGGTAACGCTGCGGTAGTGCGGTACTCTCGCGGGCAAACTTTGACTCGCCACAATAAGTTTGGCCACAAGGAAGTAACAAACAAAATATACTCTTTATATTTTATTAAGTCGTGTTTATGGTTCAATCTTTCACTGAAATTATTTTTACCTGGGTTACACTATATACTTACTAACAGTAGTTTAATCTAGACTACTGTTGTAGTAAGGTTGAATTAATAACTTTAGTCCTTTTTAATAGAAACCTTATTTGAACTGTTCTTGTAGTAAATAATTTTTAAAAACTTCACGGCAAATACTAGTCGGTTTTATTGTTGAGACTTATGTTTAACATCAAATCGATAGTATTGTCAATATTTTTGTTTATAGGTTTGACACTTATAGGATACCGGCCGGGTGTTGTATGTAAGCTAGCTTTGTTTTCATATCCTCCTTCAAAAACAGGCCGCAGATAGACATAGCAGCGGTAACACGGGCCACTAATTATAAGTACTGCATTTGATAACGCAGCGGCAGCGCGGTACCCACGCGGGCAAACTTTGACTCGATACAAGTTTAGTCACGAGAAAGTATTGAATAAAACATGATCTTTATTATTTTATTACGTATTTACGGTTAAATCTTCAACTGTAATCCTTTATGTCTGGATTACACTTATTTATTTAACTCTACTTGCAGTAAACTAACTTTTACAAGATTTGTCACCAAATACTTGCAGGGTTTACTGTTGAGACTCTAATTGATGTTAGACACTAAAAAGATTTAACAGTTAATATTTTTCGTTATGTAGTTTGACACTCAAAAGATACTTAAATACATAATGTAAGGTGTTGCAAGTAAGTTTTGTTTCTGAATGGCAGGCCACATACAGGCAACACGGGCCTCTTATTACGAACACTGTACGCGGTAACGCCGTGGTAAAATTGTAATCCACGCCGGCAAAGTTTCACTCGTTTTATTATTACATATTTTATCTGTGTTCACGTTTTAGGTTCAACTGTACACTTGAGTACAGGATCCATCATAAATTCATTATGACGATTTCCTAATAATACTTTTGGTTATGTACCTAACTTAGACACTTAAAATATAGACTACAGTAGTATATCTTTACTGAAGCAGGGTATGCAGGCTTCCTTATATATTTTTGGGAGGCCAAATACAAATACAACAGTGGTTACCACAATACGGGCCTCTAATTACGATCACTGTACATGGTAACGCAGCGGTATATTTGTAGCCCACGAGGGTAAAGTTTCACTTGTTTTATTATTACATATTAAATTACCTCTCATCTAACAAATTCACGTTTCAGGCTCAGCAATAGTGCACTAAAGTCCGGGATCCACTATAAGGATAATTCTCTTATAATATTTTTGGTTATTTATCTAGGTTTGTGGTGTGGCCGTGTGGTTCCCGGCAGAGTAGAATAGGACCACTCCAAGTCTTCCCGTGGATGTCGTAGAAGGCGACTTAGGAAACCCAAGCTATACAAAGCTTATAAACATCAAAAAGACCTCTCCAACCCGTCTGGCCAGCGTGGAGAGTGTAGGCCAAATCCTCTGACTGCTCAGACTTATACTTATATATGGCTCTGATAGTACAGAGAGGGTCGTGCTCGTGCAGTGGAGACTATAAAAGACCGGATGATGATTATGATGTCCTAGGTTTAGATACTTGAAAGATAGATATTATGGCAAGCAGCTTTTGACCGGTCATATCGGAAATACTTAGTAGGCTTATGTCCAGCAGTGAACGTCTTGTGGCTTAGATGATTATAAACTACATACTATAGTGGTATAACTTTGCTGAAGCAGGGTATGTAAGCTTCCTTCCATATTTTTTCATACGTTCTCTCAAAGGAAGGCCGAATACAAATACAGCAGTGGTAACCACAACACGGGCTTCTTATTAGGAGCACTGTATGTATATATATGTAGATAACCACGTAGGTAAACTTGAACTTGCTTAATTATAATTATGTAATGTTAATTATAATTAAATTATAATTAAAATTAATTATATATTATAAATATGCTGGTTTAGGAGAAAAGAAAAAAACATAGAATATACCAGCTGCTTTTCTTCCCGCGCAGACCGTAAAAGCCGGTCAAGGGATTAGGCGAAAATCTACGAAATCACATTGATAGGCGATGCGGCTAGCAACCCATCACTATTTTGATTCCGCTTTCCACCTTTACGCCCACTACGATGCTAGGATCTCTAAGGCAGGAGGAGATCTAAGGCAGAGGGCGCTGCAACGTAAACATTGACTCCGTAGATTATATTTATTTAAAAATCATAAAGTTAATTATATAAGTTGCAAGTGGTTGAAAAATAAAGAATAAGTTGTGACTCTCAAGTGATAGTGTTATCAACAAAAAGTGCTAAGTGAAATCTGCAAAATACTGACTAAACTGAATTCTCAGAAATTGATAAATTCTAGTTAAATTGAGCCAATCTACAAGAAGAAACTAGTGAAAATCAACTATATATTAATCAAACTGTAAAGTAAAGTGAAAAAAAAAGTGAAGACCCATAAAACAGGGAATAAAAACAACATAAACATTCCCATAATATTCGCTCGAAGACGTCTTTGTTTACTAATAACCAATCAGTTTAAACATTTGTGACTCATCATTAACGATCATCTGCATTGCATGCGTACAAATAGATAAGAAAATTCACGTAGAAGTGCTACATATGAGTTGGTGTAATAGATAAGAGGGCCGACTGCCAAGCAAAAGTCCCTTGGTTCGAATCCCAGTCCGACAAGTGCTGTTTTTGAGAACAGAATTTTGTTGATCTAAGTTGATATTACACTTTGATTAGGAAAAAATACATTTTTTCAATTAAAACGCACTACGCCAGCTGCTGATAATTAGGTGAATCACTTAAATCTTATACGACAACCATTAACAATGGAAATAAAACAATAGACATAGGAAATAAAACAATAGACACCCGAAAGATGGAGCCACGCTGCAAAAAATGTAAAATATCTATTACCAAAAGAGACCATCTTACATGCAAGGAATGCAAGAGTAGTTATCATTTAGATTGTACAATTGTAACATTAAAGAGATTCCTCCTTATGACAAAGCTGAATAAAGCAAATTGGAAATGTAAACAGTGTTCGGAATCTGCAAAAACTATGGCACAGGAGATAAACATTTCCACTAAGAATTCATTTGATTCACTATCAGACGAGGAAATATCAGAATCCACATTCACGTCGCCACTAGGTGATAGTAAATTAAACAATAGCTGCCCAAACATGAAAATAGACTTAGAAGAAAGATTAGAGGAACTAGAGAAAAAATATAAAGTAATGGAAGAAAAGTTGCAAATAAGCGAAAACGAAATTGACAACCTACTGAAGGAAAATTCGGAGTTAAAAAAACAACTACTGAAATATGAAACCAAGGCAAAAATTTTGACCGATATTTGTAGTAGTTCCAAAAAGAAGAATATTACTATAAGGAAAAAGCCCACCAAAAACGTATCTATAGCTCTCGACTTTTCTGATGAAGAAATAAAAGACAGCCAATTATCGAACATAAACCAAAATGACCTGTCATCCAGCAAATTACAAGGACAAGAAGAGATTGTTAGCCCTAAACAAACTCCATCATTAGAAACATCGAGCAGTATTGAAAAACAACCTGAAAAGGGATCAAAATCAATTATTTATGTAGTTGGAGACCAACATCTAAAAGGATTAACGGAAAAGTTAATAAAATCCCGTTCGGAAAAATGGAACGACACCTATGAAATCAGAGGTCTTATTAAACCATTTGCGTCAAGCGTACATATACGTAATAGTTGCGACTCTATTAAAAACTGTATCACTAGGAATGACATTTTGATATTATCTCTAGGATCTAATGATAAAAATCCTTACACTGTTTTAGCGAATTTGGCGAATATACTGTATAACTTTAATGAATGTAAAGTGTTTCTAATTAGTGTTGAACATAATAACAATTTTAATGTAAATATGCTAAATGACAAACTCAAATTGACATTACAAAATTATGAAAATTGTTTATATATTGACATTAATCAACTCTTTAATCAGTATTTGTTTAAAAACCACATTTCTCTTAGTTCCATTTTATGTTTTAAATTAAACATAGAGATAAATTATTTTCGATATAAAAAAGAATTTATAAAAAATTATTTGAAAATGAGAAACACTCTTCACACAGATATTAAAGCGGTAAAAACATATGATTTATCTAAACAACAAAAATCGCCAAAAGAAAACAAAAATACCATACTTCACTATTTTCCAATAATAAATAAACATGCAAAAAAAGATTCACAATTAGATGAAAACTTAAAATCCACATTTTTTCGACCCTAAATTGCAGAATAACTTTGTTATTTTACACCAAAACATACAAGGCTTAGTATCAAAAAAGGAAATCATCGAAATTTCCCTGTCAGAACTGGACTCTTATCCTGACGTACTTTGTTTCTCAGAAACATTTATCAAATGTGGTGACGAGCGAAATATAAACCTGAGTCAATATGAACTCGCTGCACATTATTCCAGGAATAAAAGTAGAGGAGGTACTTGTATTATGATTAAAAAAGGAATACCGTACAATACACTAGACACCTTTTCTAAATCAGCATTAAATTTTCATTTCGAAATATGTGCTATTTCCATTTCACTGTATAAACTCATAATTGTCTGCGTTTATAGAGCCTCCACTGCCACTAAAAAGAGACATTATGAATACTTTTTCAATAGCCTTGACCTATTACTTGACACATATTTGCGTAAGTACGGAAAGCAAAAAATAGTTATTGCAGGCGACATTAATATAAATACTCTTAATGATGACAACTATTGTAAACAATATGCATACATACTAAAAAATTACAACCTCAATCAGTACATTTCTGAACCGACTAGGAATAAATCTTGTATAGACCACATAATTAGTAACGTAAAAAATGCGACCGGGTCGACTATCCCACTATGCTTGTCAGATCACAACACAGCACAGGTTTTGAATTTCGATGTAAAATCAAAATCTCTACTCCCAAAATTTACTTATGTGTATAAAAGGTGTTATTCTAAGGAAAATATTAAAAAATTCAAAAAATACTTATCTAGCCTAACATTTCAGGAAGTGTATAATGAAACAGACCCAAATATTGCGTTCGATAAGTTTCATGATTGGTTCTGTTTGTTATATAAACTATGCTTTCCTGTTACTAGAATTCGTGTACACAAACAACAAAACTTAAACTGGGTGTCAAGTGGCATAAGAAAAAGTTGTATTACAAATAGAACATTAAGACGTAACTATTACAAAAGTAAGAAAAGTATTGATAAAAAAAAATACAAGAACTATTCAAAATTATTGAAAAAATGCATTTTTCTGGCAAAAAAGAATACAAATCAGAAATATATATTAAAAAGTAAAAATATATGTAAGGCCACTTGGACTGTAATACAAAAAGAAGCTAATTCAGGAAAAACAGGTTGTTATGTGATAGATAAAATGGAAGTGGATAATAATATAATTAGTAACCCAAAAAATATTGCCAATACATTTAATGAATATTTTATTAGCACTTCGAAAGAAATTAGAAACAAAAATTCTATTTGGAATTCCAATAATCTCTTGACTAATACAATAAATAATTCTATATATCTTTCTGCAATTGATGAATATGATGTAAGAAAAATAATTACATCTTTGAATAATACAAGTTCAGAAGGTTATGACGATGTGTGTACTAATGTAGTCAAAGCATGCAAAAATGAAATAAGTGCTGTTTTAGCTTATTTAATAAATTTGTCAATGGAAACAGGTGTTTTTCCAGACAAGCTGAAAATATCTGTCGTAAAACCTTTGCATAAAAAAGGCGAAAAAACGAAACTCAATAATTATAGGCCTATAACACTGATCCCTATTTTTTCAAAAATATATGAAAAAGTTATGCATGATAAGATAATGTCATTTTTCAATAAATATAATGTATTAAATAGTAATCAGTACGGCTTTCAGAAAAGTAAATCCACTACCCTGGCAGCTTTTGATTTAGTGCACACTGTTTTACAAAGAGTAAATGAGAAAAAATACACAACAGTTCTCTTTTTTGATATGTCTACAGCGTTTGACTTAGTTTGCCATCCATTGCTGTTAAATAAACTTGAACGTTATGGTATCAGGGGTATAGCTTTGAAATGGATTGCATCTTATTTAAAAAATAGAGTACAAAGTGTTGAAATAATGCAGCTTGAAAAGAATAGATTTACAAAAAAGTGCAGATCAGACTACAAGGAGAATAAATTTGGTGTCCCACAGGGAAGCGTACTCGGCCCACTACTCTTCCTTGTCTATATAAATGACCTGCCCAACATAATAAAGTATAAAAGCATTCTATTTGCTGACGACATATCAGTCATTGTAACTACCGACAGCAATAAAACAATCGAAGAACATGAATTTGACATTAATATTACATCAAATACTATAATTGAATGGTTGACATACAATAATCTAAAAATTAATATAAATAAGACATTTTTTATGAATTTTAATAATTTGACTCACAAATTTAATATACATCATAATGATCAGGAGATAAATAATTTCAATAATGGAAAGTTCTTAGGTTTAATCATTGATAATAGACTGGACTGGAAACAACAGATTGTAAAGGTTTGCAATGCAATTAACAGATTTTCTTTTGCTCTTTATAAATTAGCCAAAACAACATCAAAAAATACAGCCCTAACAGCATACTATGCCTATGTTGAATCTGTATTACGCTATGGACTTATCATCTGGGGAAATAGTACTGACATACAGCAAGCATTTGTAGCGCAGAAAAGGTGTATTAGAGCCATATGTGGAGTCAAACCTGATACGTCATGTAGGCCTCTATTTAAATTGTTAAAAGTTCTTCCTCTCCCTTGTCTATATATCTTTGAAGTAGCAAAATTTGTCAAATTAAATTATAAATTGTTCAAGGAAGCTAAAGACTTGTATCCTAGAAATACCAGACGTGGCAATAGACTGGTAATAGATGTAGTACCAAAAAGTGAGAAATATAAAAAAAACTCCTACTATATGTGTGTAACGATATACAATAAAATACCTGAAGCTATTAAAAAACTCACATTTAATTTATTTAAGAAAACCTTATTTAATTGGCTGAATGAACGTGGTTTTTACACAATACAAGAGTTTCTCAATTTCAAATAAAAATATTAATATTATTTTTGACATTAAAGAGTTATTGACATTATAGAGTTAATTAATAAAGTAACTACTAAAATATTTAATAAAATCAGTAAGTACATTAAATTAATTGTGACATTTTAAGATTTTATACTTTATTTAATAGCTAACTTTGACAATTGTACTTGTTTGAAAATTTGCATGCTATATTATTCAATGGCTGTATGGGAGGAAAAATATTGTTTACCACCTTCTGTATACTTACCCTGTACAAAAGCAAATAAATAAATATTCTATTCTATATTCTATTCTATTCTAAACGTGGCCTGTAGTTTTTATGACCGTGGGCTCTGTCTACCCCGCAAGGGATAAAGACGTGATAGTATGTATGTATGTATGTATGTTTCTCATTATTAGGATTCTCGTTTGTATGAAAAAACTTAAATATCTATTTTCTTCAAAGTATGTTTTGCCTTAATCCCTATTTCTAATTTTAAACATAAAAGGAACAAGACAAAACATATTTTAATTAAAATAGATTTGACAAACCAATTTATATTAAGTATAAAATATTGTTTTAATTTTAGCGCAATTTAGTATAGAGGTTCGTTTAATAACAGTTTTTAGTTATACGTTTATAGTTTTCCAGGCAAAAATAAAAATCCTATTGGATTATATTAATAATAACTAATTACACATTAAAAGATCTTATTACATGCACGTGCAAAGTTGCGGGTACAATAAGTATACATAAAATCTATATAAAAACACCCATTCTCAATTAGTTTTTGACATTAGTAATATTCGGAAACAAAACCCAATGTGTCGGTAGCAGTTAATCAAAATATCCATCAGATAAGAAAATAGGCTAACAATCCCACTAATTAACCAACCTGACTATTTGGCAGGCTCGGCTGAGCTGTTATTAATATAGTTTGCCGATTGTGCTGCTATAGGTTTGTTCCACTCTGTATTGTGAAAAATATTCATGTAATACTATTAAAATTTACGCGAGGCGTAGTTACAGATATGGAGAGGTACAGCCCATCATCATCATCCTCATTATGTGTTATTTATTCTCCACTGCAGAAACATGATCGTACCTGTACTACCAGAGCCATATATTAGCCAGAGCAGCCAGAGGATTCGCCCAACACTATCCTCTATTGCCATGAGTTGAAAAGACCTTTTCGATGTTTATAAGCTTTGTTTAGCTTGTGTTTCCTAAGACACCATCTACGACATCCATGAAAAGACTTGGTCCTACTCTACCTGGTAGTGTCCCGCAACAAGCCGTGTTGTTCTCCCACACAGCTTGCTCCAGGATATTACAGTAGCCAGCGTGGAGAGTATAGGCCAATTCCTCTGACTGCTCTGGCTAATATATGGTTCTGGTAGTAGAGGATCGTGCTTCTGCAGTGAAGACTAAAAAGACCTGATGAAGATGACAGCTGATATTTAGTTGCGATAAAATATTACTATATCATTTCAAGCCATAATCATAGCAATACTGAATGTCGAAATCCGAAATAAACACACTTAATATTCATCAGTCCGTAGTGGAGTAAGCCGCGGCTAATCTCCTTTATCTACAGAGGTCCACGGGACCTCTAAATGGAAGGCATTATCACGGGTCCCTTTGCAGAGTTAGAACCCGCTGGGGGAGTGTTCAGTCCATTATGTAAATTGTGTTAATATTTCTGGTGATATCAGCTTCTTTATTTTAGCTTTGACTTTGATGCTGGTAATTATGGATGAATGAGGTTATATCATATTTCTGGGTATCATATAGATACTTTATCTAATTCTACGCTTCGTATTTAACTAAATTTAGTATTTTTGGTATTACTTTTTTTTGCATTTGGTAAATTAAAAGAACTAGTTATTACCGCAAAAATGGGTGGCGATAGTTTTCTTAATTTAAAATAATGATATCGATAAGTATGTCGAAAGTTATACCAAAAATACTACAAGTGATATACTACCAAAGTACGGAATTATACATACATTCATACAAGGTATCATCTTTATCCCTTACGGGGTAGACAGAGCCTAAGGCCATAAGACCGAAAGGCCACGTTTAGTATGTCGATGGGCTTAAAGATGGAATACGCAATCAAATAGTGATGGGTTGCTAGCCACAGTAACTATTTAAATGATTCCTCAGATTTGCCCTTGCACCATTCCCTTGGTCGGTTTCTACGGCCTCCGCGGCAAGTGCAGCAGCTGGTACATTTTAAGTTTCTCTTTTCTCCCAGACCGGCACGGGAGGATTATATCTATTCAATTTGATGTGATTTAGTAGTAAAAGGAATAAAATTATGGGTAGCGTAGTTGGCTCAGATAAGCCTCTTAAATAGAGAGCAGCTTTTAGTGTTTAATAATACATGTAAGGCAAAACTGGATAAATACATAACTGAAAATGTATTCTTACTTGGGCAAACTACTGTATAAGAAGTGAATATCTCATAACCAGTGTTTTTAATATAAGTAAATTGTAAAGTTAAATATATGTAATTAAGTGTTATAATTAGAAATTGAATTAAATGAATAATTAAATTAAATACATACTATAAAAATTTGCATGCTGTAAAGAATGGCTGACGAGCTCCGCGGCGCAGCGGTCTTCACGCCGGCCTGTGACACGGTTGGTCCCGGGTTCGATCCCCGGTCATATTATTCATTGGCGAAATTTTGATCGTTCCCGACCATTAAAGGAGTGATTCAGCCTGTCAATATAAACAACTTTTCCTACGGGACAAATGATGTAAACTCGAAAAAAATTTCGACATTCCTATACAAATTTCCCGGGCGACTGAACACTTTTGTATGAAAATGTCGAAATAAAATTTGAGTTTCCAGCATTGGTCCCATAGGAAAAATGGTTCATATCGACGGGCTGAATCACCCCTTTAAGGGTCCAGAACGATCAAAATTTCGCCATGTATATAGAGATGTGATCATATTGATTACATACGCGCGAAAAATACTACCAGCTACTTCTGTG
The DNA here is from genome assembly GCA_963082605.1 of Rhodophaea formosa. Classification (NCBI taxonomy): domain Eukaryota; kingdom Metazoa; phylum Arthropoda; class Insecta; order Lepidoptera; family Pyralidae; genus Rhodophaea; species Rhodophaea formosa. Next base: position 1,745,229 of record OY720221.1, read on the forward strand.
GGTCAGTCGGGTAAAAAAGTAAAACTCCCCATTACTTTGGCATCGCCATAACCATATATGTTTCAAGTTAATGTAATATCTAACCAAGTATAACATAACTTGTTCGGAACAAGTGGACGGGTGGACGTGTCTCGCTTGTTAAAATGTTCTCCTTGTCACAAAGTGTATGAGTCGGCTTTTATCGCATCGGTGAATTTCTTATTAAATGACTACTTGAAATTTACTCGTTTGTTTTTATTTCTGACAGTAAATGAACAATTTTTTCTATGGTATTAATGCTGCAAATTCGAAAAAGCACATTAAAAAAAATACATTGAGTTTCCGAAAAATAGTTTCATCAAGGTGAATCGCTTAAAATATAGACACTTCCAAAGTACTTAGTAAGAGAAGTTGTTTTTCTCAAATCACATGACAAAAAGAACAATCAAACTAGTAACTCACCATAGTTTTGTATCGCTAGCGCTATAACCATATAAGTTTCATGTTAATGTAATATCTAACCAAGAATAACATAACTTGTTCGGGACAAGTGAACGGGTGGACGTGTCTCGCTTGTTAAAATATTCTCCTTGTCACAAATTGTACGAGTCGGCTAGTTACTGGGTATTTCACGCATCGGTGACTTTTCTATTATATTGCTATTTGAAAATGAATTTGTTTGTTTTTATTTTTATCAACATGAACATCTGTTGCTACGGGACTAATGCTGGAAATTCTTAAAAGCACATTAAAATGACATTGAGGTTCCTAATACATTTTTTCTCATAATCAATCGTTTGAAAGATGAACTTCCAAAGTGGTTAAATATGATTCCCCTTCTTACTTCTAAAATAAGAGAGCATAAAATCTAGAAAAGAAACCTCAATGAAACCTTTCTACAGGTCTCCTCAAATCACATGATGAAAAAGACAAGCGAAAGAGTAACTTTTCATACTTTAGTATAGGTAGCCATAGCCATATAAGTTTCATGTTAATGTATTATCTAACCAAGTATAACATAACTTGTTCGGAACAAGTGAACGGGTGGACGTGTCTTGCTTGTTAAAATGTTCTCCTTGTCACAAATTGTATGAGTCGGCTAGTTTCTGGGTTTTTCTCGCATAGGTGACTTTCTTATTATATTGCTGTTTGAAAATGTGCTCGTTTGTGTTTATTTTTCATCTAAACATATTTTCGATTGCTTCTTTAGATGTATTGGGTTTATTTAGCTTGTGTTCCCTAAGTCACCTTCTATTACATTCACGGGAGGACTTGGCGTCGTCCCACTCTGCCGGTAACCACGCGGCATTATTAAACAATCAAACAAGCTTATAAACATCAAAGAGACCTCTCTAACCCGTCTGGCCAGCGCTGAGAGCCAAATTCTCTGGCTAATATATGGCCATGGTAGTACAGAGAGAGAGTCATGCTCCTGCAGTAGAGACTAGAAGAGAACTGATCATGATATATTGGGTTCCCTATACAAAACTGCTCATTTGCTGATCAATTTAGCATGAGTAGTCCAATTGTAGTGTTTATATTTTTACCTATGTTTTCTCCTCGGATAGTTTTTCACTATGACCAGTATAGGTACATTGTAGAATATGGCAAAGTTGCAGATTTACACGGTGTATAAAAATAAATTTATAAAAACAGAGATTTACATACATAAATCCAACGACCATTTGAGATAAAATATAAAGCCTGTAAAAGGTGATATAAGCCTTATAAGCACATAATCATACCTGAAGCACATAATAACCTAATTACTCAATCGGCCTGATCTCACAAGTATGAAGCTGACGGCTGCCCGAGGCGATGTAGATTGTTATAGCACGCGATGTTGGCGAAGTTTCGATATTCTGCGGAAGACGTGTTTATGGAACAAACTTGTTTATTGTTTTACTTATTTTCCATGCTACTATAAGATAAAAATACATTTTTTTTAACACTTGAATCTCTTTCCGCGCAAATCGCAAAGTCAGTCCAAAGAATAGGCGAATATATTATACATAAACATGTCAATAGGCAATGTGATTAGCAGCCCTATTTTAGCTCTCTTTTTTCCTATATGCTCAATTATCGTGGTTTTTATATTCTGTAGCTCTAGGTTTTCTATTCGCCGTAAAGAATAAAGACGTGATGAAGGACTTAATAACCTGCTTACTAAATCGGCCTGATCTTACAAGTATGAAGCTAACAGCTGCCCGAGGTGATGTAGATTGTTATAGCTTGCGATGTTGGCGAAGTTTCGATATTCTGCGGAAGACGAGTTTATGGAACAAATTTGTGGATTGCTTTACTTATTTTCTATGCTATTCTTCTTCTTCTTCGTCGCCTTTTTCCCTATTTAGGGTCGGCTCTGTATTTCAACTCTCTCCAAACATGATATACAATAAACAATACACAGATTTTAACACAAGCGTTTGTTCGTACGCAGATCGTGCAGTCGGTTGAAGGAATAGGCGATTTTCAAACGAATCATCAATGTCAGTCAAAAGGCATTGCTATTATCAGTCTTATTTTAACTCTATTTTTCTCCTACCTGGTCAATTATCGTGGTCTTTCTATACTCTGTAAGGATTAAAGACGTGATTAAGGATCATCATCATCAGGTCTTTCTAGTCTCCACTGCAGGAGCACGACCCTCTCTGTACTACCAGAGCCATATACTAGCCTGAGTAGTCAGAGGATTTGGCCTACTACTCTCCACGCTGGCCAGACGGGCTGGAGAGGTCTCTTTGATGTTAATAAGCTTTGTTTAGCTTGTGTTACCTTAGTCGCCTTTTACGACATCCACGGGATGACTAGGAGTGGTCCTATTCTACTCTGCCGGGACCTAATTCCTTAATCGGTGATCTTACAAGAATGAAACTGACGGCTGCCCGAAGCGATGTTGATTGTTATAGCACGTGAAGTTGGCGAAGTTTCGATATTCTGCGGAAGATGCTTGCCTTGAACATCCCTAAATTGTATTAGTCAGGAAACATTGACGCGGGTAGGGAATTCCATTCCTTTGCGGACCATTCAAAATTGTGATTGCGTTTTCCTCCTGTATGCTGACTAATAGGTCAAAGCTAGCTTTGAGTCTAAAGGCTTTAGGTGCTGCCTACCCTGTTATGGATAAAGACGAGACAATTTGGACGTATGTTAGTTTTTGGGGAAGGCTTTCATTTTGAGCCAATTGAGCCAATTAGTATATCAAATGTTTCTGCTGTTGTCAAAGTGTCTGACTCTTGTGTCAAAGTTCTTCAGAACCGCCTCTCGGCCTCTGACGTGGTTCCTTTAACGACTACCAGATGGCAGCCGGGACCCCCGGCTTAACGTGTCTTCCGAAGTACGGAATCATCTTTCTTATCAGACAATCGGGTGATTCATGCCTGCAATGTCCTAACCAAACTGAAAACAACTTAACAAAGTATGCTTCCCGTGGGAATCGAACTACGACCCCCGGGTCAACAAGGCAAACGCCTTAACCACTGGACCACGGAGACAGTTGTTGCATTGTTCCAATATACAAATAAATAGCATCTTCAGTAAGTGATTAATAAAAGGCAAAACAGTATACAATATACAAGTCTCTATGAAATTTACATGCAAACATCAATTAGGCTCTGTTTGCGTCGCTTCAGGCATTTGATGTTTGCAAACGTATTCCAGGTAACGCGATTATCCAAGTCATAACATCTGCTATTTAAGTTGTATCGGAAACTTCCACAATCTTATATGCTACGGAAAGAGCTCTAAAAACAGGAAAAATATCAAAAATAAAATAACTTTATAACCCAAAAACATTTTGAGACAAGTATACTGGTAAGATTTGATTGAAAATAGGCTTTTTTAGACCCTTTTATACGTCAATTCATATGATTAATAATGCTAATTTCTTATTTTAATCATTTTTACGTTTATATTAATTACTATTACACAATTTCTAAAATCTTACTTCGATAAATAAATATATAGGGCATATCACACAAAATGTGTTAGCCCCGCAGTAAGTTGTGAACTTGTCTCATGGAATAATAACTCAACGATACTATATTTCTTTTATAGATAAACATCAAAAGCCCAAATCCATCTGAAAATTATCTTTTCCTATCATGAACTGGCCATGGATAGAACCCGCGACCCCTGCGTCGCAGACTGGCATGTCAACACTCGGCCACGGAGCTTGTCATCTAAGGTAAAGTGGTATCCAAACTTTAGGCTAGTATTCCCTCTATTCTGCTCAAATAATAGAAGCAACCGAACAGGATCGATGTGATTCTGTTCTCAATTATTTGATTGTTGGGCTCACCATCTTTGTTAATCTACAGTCCACTACTCAGGGATAAACCCACTTTGATTGCAAATGCATTCAATTGGATATTTCTGAAATCAAAATAAACTAAAATAAAAAATACTGCTATAAATAAATATATATGGACATAACACACTAGACTAAAGTGGTGTCCAAACTTTAGGCTAGTAATACCTCTATTCTGTTCAAATAATGGAGCCGAACAGAATAGAGGAGATTCTGTTCTCCATTATTTGAATATTGGGCTTACCGTCCTTGTTCATCTACAGTCCACTATTCAGGGATAAGCCCACTTTGAAACAAGATACGATACAAAAGGGTCCCCATCAAAATTCGGCGGCCGTAACACCCCTTATTTATCATTTTCCGCAAAATTTTCACTCAAAGGGACACATTAACGCTAGGACGAAAGTTATAAGAGGACAGAGATGAGTGTAATTAGGCTCAATATTTTTTTTAAATGCCGTGTGGTTTCCGGATGCCGTGTGGTTTCCGGATGCCGTGTGGTTTCCGGCAGAGTAGAATAGGACCACTCCAAGTCTTCCCGTGGATGTCGTAAAAGGCGACTTAGGAAACACAAGCTAAACAAAGCTTACAAACATCAAAAAGACCTCTCCAACCCGTCTGGCCAGCGTGGAGAGTGTAGGCCAAATCCTCTGACTACTCTGGCTAATATATTGCTGTGGTAGTACAGAGAGGGTCGTGCTCCTGCAGTGGAGACTAAAAAAGACCTGATGGATGGACGGATGGATTATTTTAAATGCAAACCAAATATATTCAAATAGAAATAAAACACAAATGACACACATCCAAATTTGTTGAGGCATTTAGAAGTTATGGTTTATTTATTCATATGGCAAATTTATCAATTGAATACGTCTCGGAAACATTGCTAGCTATTAATAAATACGAATCGCACACATCAAGGGCCAAGGGTTCCATACAATATTAACTTAAAAAGAAAATACGCTCTTTGTATTTTACTTACTTTTTCTTACCCTTTCTATGGAATCTCTTTCTTTTATATTTCTAATCTGTATTTATATTTTTAGGCGTTTTATTTTATTTTTAGTTAGTTTTATTGTTAGAATAGTTAGTTTTAATTCGGAATTAATTTTAATTTGTTTGATTAAATACTCCACATTACATACAACAATAAACATTTATTATTATTATTATCCGTGGTTTGATGTCTCACTAAGAAATTAGTAGCAAATTATGACAGCCTCAAGAAATATGCCAACAAATTCTTGGTGTGACCAAAATAAAAAATATTGATGGTTTAGTTATTAAATGAATTTATTTCATTATTTTTTTATTAAAGCTGCAAAAAAAAATCTACACGACCTGGAAAAATTACAAGTTTCCGCCTATTACAATTGAAAAGCCTTGTGACAGACGAACAGAATATTGCAATAAATGCTCAAGAAGCAAAAAAGTACCTATTCCAATGTTAACTTATGAACTTTCACAAGTTAAAGCATATCCGCCTTCCTTGGTTCTAAAATTTACGAACTTACAACATACATAATCATCCTCCACATTATTATTCAAACCCAATAAGTTACCAAACAAACCGCTCCCCACTTCTGCCTTGGCACACAGCATAAAACGTCGTATTCTATACCGAGAAACACCACCATGACACTTTTCGTGATATAAGATGATATTAGAACGGATACTTTAGTTATGGTTCTGCCGGCAAAACGTTTTATGACCAAAATATTTTTTAGCGTGACCAAAATAAAAGATATTGGTGGTAATTACCATTCAGTTTTTATTTCAATTTTTAAAATTATGTTTTGTTTAAGCGGAAAAAAAATCGACTCGTACTAGCAAAATTGCACGTTTCTACCTATCACAGTTAAAAAGCTCATGCAATATGACAGATAGAAACAAAAGAGTTCCTATTACAGTATTTACTTATATTATGAACATTCACAAGTAAAATCATATATCCTCCTTCCTTGGTTCTAAAATTTACGAAGTTACAACATACATATCATCCTCCACATTATTATTCAAACCCAATAAGTTACCAAACAAACCGCTCCCCACTCCTGCCTTGGCACACAGCATAAAACGTCGTATTCTATACCGAGAAACACCACCATGACACTTTTCGTGATATAAGATGATATTAGAACGGATACTTTAGTTGTGGTTCTGCCGGCAAAACGTTTTATGACCAAAATATTTTTTTTGCGTGACCAAAATAAAAGATATTGGTGGTAATTACCCTTCAGTTTTTATTTCAATTTTTATAATTTTGTTTTGTTTAAGCGGAAAAAAAAATCGACTCGTACTAGCAAAATTGCACGTTTCTACCTATCACAGTTAAAAAGCTCATGCATTATGACAGATAGAAACAAAAGAGTTCCTATTACAATATTTACTTATATTATGAACACTCACAAGTAAAATCATATATCCTCCTTCCTTGGTTCTAAAATTTACGAACTTACAACATACATAATCATCCTCCACATTATTATTCAAACCCAATAAGTTACCAAACAAACCGCTCCCCACTCCTGCCTTGGCACACAGCATAAAACGTCGTATTCTATACCGAGAAACACCACCATGACACTTTTCGTGATATAAGATGATATTAGAACGGATACTTTAGTTGTGTTCTACCGGCAAAACGTTTTATGACCAAAATATTTTTTTAGCGTGACCAAAATAAAAGATATTGGTGGTAATTACCCTTCAGTTTCTATTTCAATTTTTAAAATTATGTTTTGTTTAAGCGGAAAAAAAATCGACTCGTACTAGCAAAATTGCACGTTTCTACCTATCACAGTTAAAAAGCTCATGCAATATGACAGATAGAAACAAAAGAGTTCCTATTACAATATTTACTTATATTATGAACAGTCACAAGTAAAATCATATATCCTCCTTCCTTGGTTCTAAAATTTACGAACTTACAACATACATAATCATCCTCCACACTATTATTCAAACCCAATAAGTTACCAAACAAACCGCTCCCCACTTCTGCCTTGGCACACAGCATAAAACGTCGTATTCTATACCGAGAAACACCACCATGACACTTTTCGTGATATAAGATGATATTAGAACGGATACTTTAGTTGTGGTTCTGCCGGCAAAACGTTTTATGCCTAGAATTTATTATTAGGGCCGTTTCGGGTGGTTAAATTTCTATAAACATTGACTATGAATGTGATGTTGGGTCGCTTAGATTACTGGGGTGAATGTTCATTTTTATGTTGACACAAGTTGTAAATGGCTATGAATGCGGGGATAAAAAGTTCATATTTACTATCCCAACTAATATTATAAATGCGAAAGTGAGTTTTTGTTACGCTTTCACGCCCTATCCACTGAACCGATCATCATGAAATTTTGCATACACGTTGTATGGAGTAAGGAGAATAGGCCTTTCATCCCGGAGAAAAGTATTGTTTCCGAGGAATCGATTCTAACGAAAGCAGAGCCGCCTGTGACAGTTGAATTATATAATGAAGCTTTTTACACTATTAATCGTCATCAAATAGAGTTAAATTGAAATATTAGCTAGATCTACGGCGCGTAATTTAGCCCTTGATATTTTTTAAAAAGGAGACTCCGACCGTCAATATGTACAAATTTTCCTATGGCACCAATGCTGAAAACTCATTTTTTTTTTTTACTTTCCCATACAAATTACTCGGCATCTGTATGGGAAAGTAAAAAAAAAATACATCGGGATCACTAATGTTAAAATTTTTTGGAGTCCCCAGCATTGATCCCCTAGGAAAAGTTGTTCATATTAACGGGCTTAGTCAGCCCTTTACTGGATGATTTAGAAGTTCACTTTACACGCTGTATATAATGAATAAACTCTGATTATAAGACCAAAATGATATACCTACCAATCAAGCACCGATTAACTATGTATACTTAACATTTTAAAAAAAGACTGTCAAATGGAATGAACAAATTAGTCAAGCCGATCTTGTCGAAAAAATCCTTTTCCGCTTGGTTTAAGTAAAACTAACAAACTACGCATCGCTTGAATGGCTGTCGTTATTACCGCCCGAACACGTTTTTGGCGTATTTCCAACAATACGCCGCGTGCGCGTGGTATAGGCTGGCGTTTCATGAAATCCGAGCACAAATACAGCCATCCAATATATACGGATAAATTACATACATATAAGATATGTAACAACTTTGGTTTAGGTACAAAAATAGCCTAATTTTTGTTAAATTAAATTTGCGTTTGAAGATAAAATTGATAACAAATGAAAATGAGACTTTTTATCTATGTTTATATTATGAAGAGGAAAAATTTGTTTCAATTGAGGCTCTGAAACTACTCAACTGATTTTCAAAATTTGTTTTCACCTATAACTTGCAAATTTATCTGCGGGTGTCAAAAGCTTTAATTTACGCAGATAAAGTGGCGGGAAAATTGCTACTTATCTACAATTGAAAGGTTAAACGGTTGTTATTAATACATATCACCAAAACACGCAAATAAAACTCAACTAATTGATTAGTAGATGCGTAAATATCCTTTAAAAATTATTCAATATTTTTTAAGTAAAATTATTTTAATACGGCTTTATCGCATTTATTACATTATTTATACACCTAACGTTTCGAACACTTTTCTGTGTTCGTGATTGCAGGTAGACTAAGTTGCCGTTTTGTCAATTTAGTCTACCTGCGACCACAAACACGAGTTTTATTTAAATGTGTAACAATCGCGAAAACATTCATTTTTTTTATGAATTACTTAATTCATGATTTATTTCCAAATCTTAAGATTGATCCCAAACAATATTACACATTAATCCTACACTAGGCTAGGCCTATATCGTGAGCATCAAATATTTATATCTACAGTACAGATCATACGATTCAAAACCACTTCTAGGAAAAAATATTCAAATTACTATCAGCACAGTAGATCACGACACAGTTAACAATGAGTTAACGTCATAATTCGTGTTCCCAGTAATAATATACAAGTAGAGAGTTTCCAAACTCAGCCTCAAGTTTGAGCGCGCGGTGTTACGCACATTAAACTTATAATCAGGTTGGTTGTTGGATTCTGTTTGCTGGATCAGTGTTTTAACTAGAGATAAGTAATTTTAATACTATGTCATACAAGTTTTACCACTTTTCATATACAAAATAATAATAATTAAAGCTACTCAGCTTATTTATTAATCATTACCTAAGACTAGACTAGGCTTGTATCTTGCTTGCAGATCTTAAGATTTAAAGACTGTATTAGGAAAAAAACAACAAATGTTTTCAGTACAGTGGATCACGAGAGTAGTTCACAATGAGTTGACGTCATGATTCGTGTTCCCAGTAATAATGTACAAGTAGAGAGTTTCCAAACTCAGCCTCAAGTTTGAGCGCGCGGTGTTACGCACATTAAACTTATAATCAGGTTGGTTGTTGGATTCTGTTTGCTGGATCAGTGTTTTAACTACAGATAAGTAACTTTAATACTATGTCATACAAGTTTTACCACTTCTTATATACAAAATAATAATAATTAAAGCTACTCGGCTTATTTAATAATCATTATCTGAGACTAGACTAGGCTTCTATCTTGCTTGCAGATCTTAAGATTAAAAGACTGTTTTAGGAAAAAACAACAAATATTTTCAGCACAGTGGATCAGAAGATAGTTAGTTAACAATGAGTTAACGTCATAATTCGTGTTCCCAGAAATAATATACAAGTAGAGAGTTTCCAAACTCAGCCTCAAGTTTGAGCGCGCGGTGTTACGCACATTAAACTTATAATCAGGTTGGTTGTTGGATTCTGTTTGCTGGATCAGTGTTTTAACTACAGATAAGTAACTTTAATACTATGTCATACAAGTTTTACTACCTTAACAATAATTATATAGAGCAATTTCACGTACTTGGCCGAATTAATTATCATTCACTGAAGTTTTATTTCCGTCCAATTATAGTATTTACGTATTATTTTTTGAATGTTTGAAAGAATCAATATCTACTTTCACAGAATGGTTTATGCGTTGTTTCTCTTTAATGACTTTCCCAAAAGTTGTGTAATGTTTTCAGGGTTCATGCGTTTGTATGGCGTTATGTACTTTTATATGCATATAAATAAAGAATGGAGCGTGGAGAGTGTAGGCCAAATCCTCTGACTACTCAGGCTAGTATATGGCTCTGGTAGTACAGAGAGGGTCGTGCTCCTGCAGTGGAGACTAGAAAGACCTGATGATGATGATGATGATGAAATAAAGAATCAAAAAAAATCTGTACGGATTTTGATGCTTGAGGTATCGTGAAAATTCTTATATCATCTGATATATGTTTATATGAATAACTTAATAATGTTTGGTTTCAGTTAAATTAAATTAAAATACTTATAGTATTATTGCATCTTTAGTTGGTTTGACAGTTTAAAGTTTGCTTGTTTCTGATAAATAACTCTTAATAGCAATCAAAGCCGTGAGACTTTACATCTCGATACTTATGCCATCCGCTTCGCAGTCAACTCCGTGAGTCAAACTTATAATCAGCTTGGCAGTTCGATTCCGCTTACTATTTTGATCAGCTTATTATACTAGTATATGCATTTTGTACTACTTTATGCATTCTATTGTGCATATTCATGCTATGCATTTTGCATATGCATAAATATAATCAATAAATATATACGGACAAATCACACAGATTGAGCTAGCCCCATAGTAAGTTCTTATGTAAGACTTGTGTTATGGGATACTAACTCAACGATACTATATTTTATAACAAATACATATATAGATAAACATCCAAGACCCAGGTCAATTTGAAAAAGATCGTTCTCCATCTTGACCTGACCGGGGATCGAACCCGGGACCATCCGTGTCGCAGGCAGGCGTGATGACCGCTGCGCCACGGAGCTCGTATATGCATTCTATTATATGCATATTCATTCTTTGCATTTTTATGGAGATAGCTTTCACCCAAAACTTCATTCGCGTTAATCGCAACTAATATTATAAATCCAAAAGTGAGTTTGTTCATTTGTATGTTTGTTACGTTTTCACGCCCCATCTACTAATTCTCTTATTTCAACGATCCTACTTTCATCCTCAGCTGTAAATATCGTGAGCTGGGGTTCATTTATTTATTGCACTTAAATTGTTTATTTTTTTGTATAATCATTAAAATAAGATCTGCTTAGTGACTGGTAAAGACTACAAAAAATAAACTAATAATAATGAGTATGTTGACTAAATTTTTTTTCATGTTGCTATATAAAGACCTGCCAAAAATAAACACAATAGTGACAGAAATACATTTCTTAACAAAAAACTCTTCAGCTATAAAAGTTTTAAAGACACATGTTTTTAGACGTAAATTTTTAGACGTGCAAACGCGCCGCTGAAATGCCTACATATTTGTGACGTCACAAGCTTGTATTTTGTATGGGTGGCGTGAGAACTTTGTTTGGTAGCTATACGAAATATTTCGTTTATGGTAATGGTTTCATAATAAAAGTTGCTATAAATTTAGCAGACTAAAATACAGTATAATTGTAATTAAAGATTTTCATACTTTAAAAAATGGTCCTATTCACCCAACTTTAAAGATGCTTTAAGATCACTTAACGAATCGATATCAAATTAAAAGTGTTCTTTATATTGTTTTTAGATAGAAATTAGTCTCATTAGAAACAAATTTTATATAATCTTAACAGTAGGCAACTACCGTATTATATCAAATTATTGCTTTAATTTTAAAATAATAAATATTTTGCTATACATTGAGATTCGATGGCATTAGGAATTACGTGGTTAATAATATTGAGTTGCGGTGTTTGTGCTCAGATTACATAAAACGCCAGCCTTTGCCATGCAACACGCGGCGTATTGTTGGAAATACGCCAAAGTCGTGTTCGGTAATAGCGACAACCATTCAAGCGATGCGTAGTTTTTTAGTATACTTAAACTAGTTGTAAACCGACCGTAAATTTATACTTCTCAATCAAAAATATCAATTAGATCCTTACCTTAAATATTCAATATAAATAATATATTTTTTACTAGCCTATACTCCTACTGCTGAGCAAAGGTCTCTTCTCTCTTCCACCACTCATTTCTATCTCCTGCGATTGATGACCAATTTGTGTCAGAAGCCGCTAGAACACCAGACCATGTTGTTCTTGGCCAGCCTCTTTTGCGACGCCAGCCAGCAGACATAATATATAAATAAATATATACGGACAAATCACACAGATTGAGCTAGCCCCAAAGTAAGTTCGAGACTTGTGTTATGGGATACTAACTCAACAATACTATATTTCATAATAGATACTTATATAGGTAAACATCCAAGACCCAGGTCCTGACCGGGAATCGAACCCGGGACCATCCGCGTCGCAGGAAGCGTGTTGACCGCTGCGCCACGGAGCTCGTCAAATGAATGATGAATGATGAATATGATGTAGAAATCAAAAGTTGTGAAGTTGTACATTATTAAGCTACAGCTTCTAGCTACAATACAAAATTCAAACACTAATCCGAAATTCGTATTTTTAATCGAAAAAATAAGAACTGGGCATAAACTATATAATTTTTTAAAGTAAAGTTCATTATTTTTTCAAATCACTGTACGAAGATCAACTCTGGTCAGATATTCTCTAGTATAAAAAGGAGAATTTGTAATTGTACATTTAATAGATAAACCGACGGTACGAGATTTTTCCAATGAAAAAGAATCCGAGATCCGAACATCTCGTTTCCAAACGATATCCTAAAACCGATTCAATTCTAAAATAGGATTCTCACTACCCCAAACTTTTTGTTTATTTCGGACTGATTGGAAACCGGCAGCACAAATTATAGACAGTATAAATGTTTAACTTATTTGGCATCACTGTTTATACTTACGCTCATTGTATACAGATTTTAAATTGATCTGTATTAGAACTAAGTAGTAGTTCGTCCTCGCGATCATTTAATAATAATAATAATAAATAAATAAATTTATTTTAATAATAATCAAATAAATCGTAAAAAAAAAAATTGTTTCACACATTTTCCGAATTTCATCATAATTAATAAATATTAGTACGACGACAACTTTATGAAACAAAAAAAATACGTTTAACTCTAGGTCACTATTAACTACGCGTAACACAGGATTAAGTGAAGTATGCAGAATTGAAACTCGGTAGCGGAGTTGGTAGAACATAAGGTATTTTGTAGAATTTATTCACCTTATCTTATTTCTTTATTAAATAAGACTAACATTGTATTGCATCGTGAATGCTCAGGTGTAAGGCTAATAATAGTAAAGGCATACGGCGCAGATACGGCGTAGGCGTGGGATACTATGATTGGATTTTAAGCCTTATTTTCAAACTAAATAAATAAAATAATAAATATATAGGGACATATCACACAAATTGAGCTAGCTACACAGTAAGTTGTGAACTTGTGTCGCAGGATACTAACTCAACGATACTATATTTTATAACATATACTTATATAGATAAACATCCAAGACCCAGGTCATTCTGAAAAAGATCGTTTTCCATCATGACCTGACCGGGGATCGAACCCGGGACCCCCGTGTCGCAGGCTGGCGTGTTGACCGCTGCGCCACGGAGCTCGTTGTGATGCTAAAAACAACAAGCATCGCGATAAAATAACTTATTCACTAGCTACCGCAAGATGCCAAGAGCAGAGGCCACTTTTTTTTTCTTGTGTTTTTAGTATAACAATAAAGCTTTGTATCTTATAATTATGTCGCGAAGGTTGGGCCTAGATACAGTGTAGGCAACACTGTATCTAGGCCGTACCTTCGCCGTGCACCTATTCTGTGAGTTTTATTCTTTACAGCTTTACAATTTTACTCTAATGTTTATTTTGAGTTGTAAACTTTTATGAGAAAATAAAAACAAAATAGTTGTTTCTTTTTGATAGTATATTTCTACAATCTAATTATTTTGCACCGGCCGGGATTTGCAGTAAATATTTTCGAATTACTTTTTCGTGTGTGGAGTTTTTCAAAGCAAGAATGAGGAGGGAGGAGCAAATGAATTAAAGCGATTGTGAAAAGAACTGGGCCAAGTTGCTGTTGTGTGTATAGGTTGTTTTGTGAGGTCAACCTTGGCGGTATTAGGTAGGGATTTAACCACCCGGTTCTGTTAGGATTGATCAACGAAAACATTCAAAATCAAACTTTTTTTACCTTACTAACCCCGACAAGGGGTAATGTTTTTATGCGTCATCATCATCATCATATGTCATCAGCAATGTTTTTAAACCAATACTAAAGTTATTAAAGCTATGCTCATTCGTGTGGAAACATATATTTTCACAGCATTTTCACGTCGCTCATCTTTGTTAAAACTGTATCGTATTGTAAATGCAATGGTATACAAAACCCCAAAAGCAGTCATTTTTGGCGTTAGCCAGTGTTTCTCTTTATTTATCAAACGTTTATTAAAACAAAAAAAAATATTAATGAAAAGTAAATACCAAAATACAAAAAGTATAAAAGTAATAAATTTTACACGATTAAGGATATAAATGATTAATTGAAACGCAGCTTTAAACAGAAGTCCGCACATGTCTAAATCTACAATAGCCAACAATTTCAGAATTACAACATCTGAAACCCATTGATTACCAATGCCTCCTGCGACCAAAGCCGCAGGGCAACTCTATGAATTATTTCATCCGAGTGACTCCAAATAGGGTTACCATATGGCAGAAATAACTTGTACATTATATATATAGTACATTATGATGTTGGTATGATTAGCTAAATATTGTTGTCTAGGTGTTTATAGGCGCGGGGAGAAGCCGAGTGCTTGAAATAAACTGATAATTGTAATAGACAGCTTACTAAGTACAAGCATCTTACGACGTTTTTCGATAAATTTGAGGTGTATTTCAAATCTTGTAAAAATTCTAATATATTCACATATATTTTTTTAAAATAACATTTGTTTATATTATTGACTATATTTATATCCATATTTTGGAAGTCAATTAAAAGTGTTTTTTTTTTATTATTGCAAAGTATGGCAAGTGTGTAAAACTTCTCTTCGTTTTATTTCTATTTGGTAACCCTCTTTTCACGAGGTGAAAATGCCTTCGCATACCACTCTACTGCGGGTACAGCAGAGTGGGTAGGTGGGGCTTGATCCCACTAAAAACACCCCGGCGGTGTTCGACTATCCGCTATTGTTCCTAGTCTACAGGCACAACGGGGGAACACAATTTATTTGGTAACCCTACCCCAACCAGTGAGCATGAAACACAATAATACGAACGGGAAACCACTGCCAATAAATATGCTACATTACATTGGATATTAATAACCAGGAATTTGATTATGCCCTAGTAACTATGACAACCGATACCGAGTGAGATTCGTTGAATTCTGCAGTAGAATCCAAACTAATGTCCTCAGCTAATGCCATAACTTACAATACAAATTTGATAAGATACGAGTATATTAGTTTTGTCACGCTTTAACAAAAAACTGAAACCCACACCTATAGTCCAGTCAACGAGGAGATTCGTTGTATGGAGACTTCCGAATAATTCTCCCGCCAATGAAACTTGGCACATGATGAAACTGGGTAATACAGACTATAGATATACAATAATCCAACAAATTTTATTACGAGAAGTTAGGTATTTTTATGTATTTTTACCTAAACATGAAAATCGTTTATAGCTCTCTGTGAAAAATTCCTCAGTCTAAAATTCTTTTTGTATACGTACTTAAGTACAACTTAGAATATGTATGTATAATAATCCAATATTTTTTCGATTTCGGTTATACCCTAAATTCAATCTTTAATATTTTGCGCTATAACTTGTGCTGAAAAATTGCTCTGCTGATTTTAATTTTTTAATGTGCTCTTATATGGTCAAATACAAAGGTTTTCTCAGTAATCCAAAAGTTTTTCATTTGGAAACACATATTTTTTTTATTTAAGCTTTTTGACGCTATAAAAAATTCTTCCGTCCATTTTTATAAAATTATTGGTCATTTGATTGTATTTTAAAACTGATTTACCAATAATCCAACAAATTTTCAAACGTTCAGTTACCTTTGAGAATGTACTAACCGCAGACGAGATGTAGTTTGCGAGCTAAGTTCAGCGATCCGTTCTTACTACTGCTCTAAGGTTGAAATTGTAACAAAAGGTAGGCGCATGTCCGTAGCGAGTTTTTCATTACCTATTATACATTACAAGAAGGTAGGTACAACCGAATATTTTAAATATTTTTTTATATGTCGTTCGTTTTGTTTGTTTGTGATATCTTTATTGTATATTAAATATATTTTCAGTCATTGGGCATCAAAATTGGTTCATTAGTATATGAGATATTCAAATAAATGTTCGCTAGGTCCAAGTTAGCGACGAACTGCTAAACATTTGGTTGATGCAATAATGTGGAAATCTTACGGTATAATAACCGTAGGTATACCTATGGTCAGGTGGGGCAAGTACCTCTACCATTCATATTTCGAAAACGAGGCTCATAGGTACCTATACGCATTTTCTTCTATTAAACAAACGCCGGGTTCAGGTTTAATACAATTTCTACTAGTTTAGGGGAATACTTATTACAGTGCAGAACAAGACGTAATTTTATTTGTTGTGTAATTAGATCGTAAGTCAAGTTGGCAGGTGTTCATTCAAGCGCTAAAGAAATTCAAATATCATAAATGACTTGACTAAACTACTTTACAAATGTTATACTTCACACATGTATGTTTCATTTATGTTAGTTCTGAAATTGAAAGAGGCAAGTGCAACTTTTGCTTGGGGCAAATGCATTACTATGACGAGCTTGCCCCTAATCAGAGATTTTAAACTTTTGTATTTGAATTTTAACGGTTGAATTTATATTTGTACTGGTCTATGTTTAAATATCAGCTCCAGGATGGGTTTTGCATGAAGAAAGTTGATATCGGTTATTACTTTTAATTAATATAAAATCTATTTGGTATCTTCCTATATCTCCTGGCATTTTCCAGGTATACAGTTTCTTTTCGGTAATTTGAAATATGTATTTGCTATACACATTCCGTTTTCCTAACAGAATTGCACCACTCTGTTTCCCCTTTCATTTTTTACACCTAGTTTAAATAGCTATGGCAGCTTCCGATACATAATTTTAGTTATTAATCAAAGTTAGTGTCTATGAATAATATATAATATAATATTATATTTTATTTATCTCCACACATACACTAATCTAGTAAAACACAAAATAAAAAAATCACATTAGCTAGTGGGAGCAGAATGGACGAACATTGGAGTTTACCTCTAGTTCCTACACTAGGCTGTGCCTGTCTTGTAGGCAACTAGTTAATTTATGATATATCTGAACAGTGTCAACTTTCTTGGGATAAATAGCTAAAAGAATTAAGGTTTAAAGTTAATACAAACAGAAAAATTAAAATTCTTGTATAAAAGAAAAGAAAGTTGGTTGTGGAATGGAGCAGTTGATGAGTGTTTGTGATATAGTGTATTGTGCATGTTTAAGTGTGTATATGTGTGTGCGCCCCCCATCTATCTGCTTAACGGTTATATATGGATACGTGAAAAAAAATACAGCAGTAGTATAAATACTGAAGTTGAAAGGAAAACTATCAAAGCTGAGTATTGAGTAAAAACTAAACAAAACTTTGGTTGCGTTATGAAACGGTTAACAACGGTCGTACAAAGATGATTATTGTTATTATAAGGTAAATGGCTGAAGACTACGAAACATTAAAGTAACACTAAACATCAGCTTATTCTTAAAACACTGAACATAACTTAGGGACTCCGGTGATGTTGAAAACTATATAATAGAAAAAAAAATACAAATTATTATAAATATTTACAAAATATAGACCATCACCTGACAATAAGTAAAAAAAAATAATATAAATTCGGCAAAAATCCAAATAGATTGAAAGTTTCTACTGGATTGCAATCACAATTCACAAAAAACGGCACGTAGCTGACTTCATACGTAAGTGACTTGTATTTTACATATTAATAAAGTCACAAAAACTTGCGACTTCGGTCATGCCGCGAATAAATAGGTGATATTTAATAATTTATATCTCAGCTATTATCTGACTGATTTCTAAAATTGTTTTAGTAGTTTATTAGTCATGGTCTATTCTATTTGTAAACAATTTAATGTAATTTAATAGTTTTTAACATAGCAGAATAGGCATGTATCCACTGAGAACAAATGGGTTGGATTAAGGTATGTAAAAAATAATTATGATATGTAGATAAGGAAAAATCAATCTATTCAACAAAATAATTTACGATTGTTGATATTTTTACAAAACAAATTATGAAAATATAGGCATCAGGTCATGTGACCGGGAACACCAATCACAAAGCGTTACGTCACTTTGTGCAAAACATAATCGTTGTTGTTGACATTTTCATAGAACTGAGTGTTACAAGCTATTATTTTATGGCTTTATCTTTTGTCGTCACATTTATTTAGTTATTTAAAGTATTAAACTGTAAAAGAACACCATGGAATTTAGATTTTATGAAAGGAAATAGCAATAACTTGCCTAAAATTGTCAAAATTTTAGCATTGAACAGTGACTTTAGTTTATCGGAATTCCGCAATGTTAAAATTTTGATGTAAGTATACATGTGATAAAACTATAATAAGCTAAAATCCTAATTTCTCAGTCGTGATACATAATATGTTATTATAATTGATTATGTTTCGACCACAGTTTTGATACATGTACTTATTTTGAGGATGTTTTGAGGTTAGAAATATAGTAAAATAGAAATGATATTTTTAAAAACTTTCATGCTTATCTAGTAACAAACAATAACTAAAGAATGTATGTACCAGTTGTAAAAGTCAATCCTAGGAACGGATAAAAATCTCAGAAATCATGTTATAGACAATAATACTAGCCAATCTTAAATTGACTAACGTGGCTTTTTGTTACCCTTACTCTTGTTGAAAGATTAATGTACTTAAATGAATAAACTCAATTTCAGGGCCATCACGAGATTTTTATAGAGATGATGTTGTCAGCTATGTGTAAGTTAAGCGAGAGGGTAAACTATGTACTGAGAAGTGTAAAATATGCTCGAGCAAAATTCATCTGTATCTTTAGCTGAATAACATTTTGTTTAATATACTTACATCAAAATGATCTTCACAATAATTGATTCATGTTTAATCACATAACATTTTCATTTAAACACAATACGCCATGACAGATTTGAGCGTTTTCGGGAGAAATTTAATGTCATTTTTTTAATGCGAAATACAAGTTGGAAATCAATATATTTTTCAAATATAATATTTTTTTCATGTGTAACGTATAATAAGGTATACTGTCTAACAATCAATCAAATTTAGGCAACTAGCCTATTCACAAGTCTAGACTATATCGCCTATAGCTACGAAATGCAACCAAAGATTTGTTGAGTTTCTTTACTAATTAGCGAATATATAGTGTATTTTAATGTTTCGTTATTTTCAGCCATTTACCTTGTATTTATTTTTTAGTTACAATAAATGAACTGTGTATGAGCGTTGCTCCATAACACAACTGAGTCTTTGTTCATTACTATTTGCAGCCATTTACCATATTGTTTTTTTTTCGGTCAAGATAACACATTTTTCAGGTGCCATATTTAATTACCATATGCAACCACCCCGCGCAAGCAAACCGACATATTTAGCATCGTTGCCCTCCATCCTGTGAAACCTGTGGTGGTCAGGTGGGGCAAGTGCGTAAACGGGGCAAGTACCTTTACCTTTCATATTTCGAAAACGAGGCGTAGGTGTATACGTATTGTTTTCTATTAAACAAACGCTGAGTTCAGGTTTAAATGCAATTTTCTAATCGTTTATGACAATACTTATTACATTGTTCATATACCTAGTTGAGTTTGTTTTTTAAACAAACAGTACCTATGAAAAAAAAATCTTTGCTAGCAAAAAATATAAAAATTTACTTGCTTGCTACTACAGAACCTTTCAAGAGCGAGCCCGACTTTTTTCTCAATAGTGTTTAGCTAGATAATGGTGCCGATTTTATACCTGACATTACCTTACCGCATTATTTTGGCTATTGTGTTAATAAGCTTCTTTATGACACGGTGTGTTGAAAAATTAAATGCAACCGTTCCTTAAACAAGTCGGTATATTACCTACTACAGCTCAGTAGGTACACGCAAAAACAAATGTTGCGTTTTGAATTTCGAGCGAGACTTTAAGTATATGTGACAGTTCGCGCCTGCGCGGCCGGGCGGCCACTGCTATAAATACTTTGAATTACCGATTAAGTTTGTGTTTAAAACTTGTTATTTAGTTAAATTTTAATTAAATTATTGAAAAGTCGGCTACAATAGAGCGACCTCTACCTAAGAAACGCAACAAATTTGCCTGAGTAATTAATAATTATTCACACGACGTAATTAAGAAAAAATAAGAATTATTATAATGTTAAGGAAAATCTTTTGGATTACTTATTAAAGCTATTTATTTAAGTAAATAAAGCCATATAAAAAAACAAAAATCAGCGGAGCAATTTTTCCGCACAAGTTATAGCGCAAAATATTAAAAGTTTAATTTAGGGTATAACCGAAATCGAAAAAGTTTTGGATTATTATACATACACATTCTAAGTAGTACATAGGTTCGTATACAGAAAGAATTTCAGTCTGAGGAATTTTTCACAGAGAGCTATAAAAAAATTCACGTTTAGGTAAAAATACCTAACTTCTCGTAATAAAATTTGTTGGATTATTGTATATATATAATGTGTATTACCTACTTTCATCATGTACAAAGTTTCATAGGCGGGAGAATTATTCGGGTTACAAACGCCTCGTTGATTGGACTACTATTATTTTAAAGTCTAGTATCTACGTTTATCAGGTTTTAAACTGCCATTAATGCTGGCTATAAGCTAAGCACATTGGATAAGATGCTTACGTTCAAAATTTAAATAAATATTATCTTCACACCCCATTTCCAGATACAAAATGTTTTAACGTTCGTTTGATAGTCCATGCATTGGAACTATTTAAATTATGGCGGATCACTTAACCCTCGATATAAAAATGGTGACTTAGACCGTCAAAATGAATAACTTTTCCTACGGGAGCACTGCTGGGAACTTTTACTACACGCACGCTTTTTTAACTGCCTCCGTGGTCCAGTGGTTAAGGCGTTTGCCTTGTTGACCCGGGGGTCGTGGGTTCGATTCCCACGGGAAGCATACTTTGTTAAGTTGTTTCCAGTTTGGTTAGGACATAGCAGGCATGAATCACCTGTTTGTCTGATGAAAAAGATGATTCCGTGCTTCGGAAGGCACGTCAAACCGTTGGTTCCGTTAGCCATCTGGTAGTCGTTTAGGGATCACGACACGACACCAGGGTGTGCATGATCGACTGACCGTGTCACCTACACGATATGATGATGATGATGATGACACGCACGCTACATACTATTAAGCCTTCCCTTAAATTATACCTTTGGTACTATATTATCTTCGCTTTCACATGACACTGCAAACAAAAATGAATCATAACAGCAGACAGGACAGATCGATGCAACGCAATCACTGACACCGCTGTATGCAAATATATGCTACGTATACCTGTGTTGTAGGGTTGACTGCGTTGCATTGCTTCTCTAGTTACTATGATGATAATGATGATGGTGATGATCATGACGATGATGATGATGATGATAAAAACAAGCAATGTGCGAGTTGCACTCACAGAAGAATTCGTATAATATTTAAAAACAAAAACGATATTTTTTGGGTGTGGATTTTTAGGGATAGTATCGAGTATACTCCTAAACGCAAGAGGTCAATAGTAGCAATTCGTCTTAGAAGTTTTGTTGGCTTAGCTTGGAAATTAGTGTTAGAACCAACTAGAAGTAGTTTTACATGTGATTGGGGAATCCGATGGCCATGTTAAGCAACCCTAGGCGCATTCCCCACTTGGATGGGCGACTGCAAGTGGCATAAAAATATTTCGAGCTTTGTTGTGCTTTTGAAGGTACGTTAAGCCGAAAAATATAAAGCTATGTAAAATGCATTTGGGCAGCTTAAAGAATATGATACGAGTGTTAGTCAGTTACACCCACGAAAAACAAATAAACATATATCTAAAATATAACAAAAAAATAAAACGTAATTATAATTTCAGTACGCAGAACTGACAAGAAATTGTAACAATTTTTAAAAACCAACCCTATTTCACCCCCATGTTATCCCATTTATCCCCATTTCGGTGCGTACGCTCCTAATTGCCGACCTGCTAAAGAGGGCCCGTATGAGCTAGGCTTTGGCCTATTACTATATCTTCATTAGTACCAGAAATATGTAGGACCTACATTTACATAGTAGGTAGCTAGATTTAGCAAAATATAATAAATATAAATATAAATAAATATATACGGACAAATCACACAGATTGAGCTAGCCCCAAAGTAAGTTCTTATGAAAGACTTGTGTTATGGGATACTAACTCAACGATACTATATTTAATAACAAATACATATATAGGTAAACATCCAAGACCCAGGTCAATCTGAAAAAGATCGTTTTCCATCTTGACCTGACCGGGGATCCCGGGACCATCCGTGTCGCAGGCCGGCGTGATGACCGCTGCGCCACGGAGCTCGTCAAAAGAGGTATATTTTGGCAGTTTTTAGGTTTCCCCGTACCTTAAGGGTAAAAACGAGACCAAGCATTTGATGATCATCCGTCCGTCCCTATTGAACAGTAGCCGTACGAGTAGATAGACTTGTAATTTTCATAAAACGTGTTATATAGTTTACCGCTATAACAAAACACACAAAAGGGGTAGGGGTTCGTTTGTCTTCTCGATTCTGTCAAAATTTCTATTACTGCCGAAAACCTGGCTTTGTTGAATTTGTTTACCAGAAAATTTAATACATAAAATATTAACCTTAATCATTTTAACATCATTTGTGTACGGACTTTATTGCCTAGAGAAGAAAAAACTGGTATTGACATTGTTTTTTTTTTCAAATTTTTTGCATGCGTTCCATTGTAAAACTTGTTCAACGGACTAATTCGCCTCTTTAAGGATCGGCCCGGGTTTTATTTATATCATCATCATCAGGTCTTTTTCAGTCTCCACTGCTGAAGCACGACCCTTTCTGTACTACCAGAGCCATACATTAGCCAGAGCAGTCAGAGGAGTTTATTAATATACAGCGTGTAAATAGACTCTTAATATACCCCCTTAAAGGGGTGACTAATACCATCAATATGAATAATTTTACCTATGGGATCAATGCTGACTCAAAAAGTATTTCGATATTTTCATACAAAGCCATCCGAGCAATCTGTATGGGAAAGACAATTTTTCGGAGTTTCCAACATTAGTCCCTTATTAAAAGTTGTTCATAATGACGGTCTGTAAGACCTTTCAGAGTATGACAAGGTTCAATTTAGACGCTGTATAGTATAACGAAAAATAGAATTTTAGTTCTATCGCATATATTAAAGTCCGACCACTTATGTAAGGCTCCGTCGAACATAAAGTTTCCTCTCCACGTAATATTCGTTTTGACTTGTTGTTATGGCTTGCAATTTTGCTTAAAATATGAAAATGCGTTACTGAATATTCAATGGTTTTCGAAATTATTTTCTTTCACGCTGCGGGAGAAAACATAAGTTATCTTGAATGGGTAAACTAGGACAAACATTTTATTTATTCCGATCCATTTTTAGTAGGTACCTATAAAAGAATTTGGAAGTTGCAGTAGGCAAGCTCTGTTACTTTTTACTTAAATCTTAATCATATATCAGATTTACACATTACAGGATCACCATCATCATCATCAGGTCTTTGTAAGTCTCCACTGCAGGAGCATGACCCTCTCTGTACACAGGACAGGACAGTCACAGGATTTGGCCTTCACTCTCCACGCTGGCCAGATAGATTGAAGAGGTCTCTTTGATGTTTATAGCTTTATTTAGCTTGTGTTTCCTTAGTAAATTTCTACGACATCCACGTGGGAGCAGTCCTATTCTACTCTGCCGGGAACCACACGGCAAACATAACGAGATATTTACTGTGATTATTGTGGTTTCTTTGAGTTTTGATTTTCGATCCAGTAACATGGACAATGATTACGAAAGAACTGAGCTACCTGTTCCCATCCGCAAGTTTTTCAGTTCCTTCGTGATCGTGGTCCATGTAACAAGATCAAACATACATACATACTATCACGTCTTTATCCCTTGCGGGGTAGACAGAGCCTAAGGTCATAAAAATCTACAGGCCACGTTTAGCATCGTAGTGGGCGTAAAGTTGGAATTAATAATATTACAAGATCAAAATATCAAATTAAATAGCTAAATCAATTAAAAGAAGTACTAAGGTAGTCATGAGACTGTTCCTTTATGTTGTCGATTTGATTTTTAAGTACTGCCAATTAACATTTTTACTAAGAGATACAAACTATTAACGACACAACAAAAAGAAGAAGAAAGTGTAATCTTTCAATGCAAATAAATTTCATTTCATTTCTGACTAAATTTAAAGAGAGTGAAAAAGTTGAGAGAAATTTTAATCTCATGCGCTAGTAATAACAGGATTAAGAGCGTCTTAAATATAGAGATATGAACTACCTAGTAATGATACTAATTTCGATTCTCCATTCTAACATCAAGTAACTCCACGAAACATGATGTGTTAAGTGATGTGGTAAAAAAAATCTTAGCAGATAAGGCTTTCATCAATCTTCCCTTTGTACTAAACTAAGACCATGCGTCTACCTTCTTCATATTCGCCATCTTCACCTTTTCCCACTTTATGTGGGGTCGGCACAACATGTCAGTTTCTTCCACTTCACTCTATCGCTGGTCATACTCTCCGTTACACACTTCTTACACATGTCCTCTCTTACGCATTCCATCCACCTTTTCTTTGGTCTTTCCCTATTTCTACGACCCCTAACTTCCATTCCCAAAACTCTTTTCGTTACATGACTTTCATTCCTCCTCATAACATGGCCATACCGACCTAACCTATTACTCTATAATTTTTCAGTCAAGGGTGCTACTTTCAAAACTACTAATTTGCTACTAATGTGCTACTTTAAGACCATGCGTCTATAAGAACAGGAATAACTAGGAATCTTCTAATTGAACTCGGTGCTGTCCGGGAAAAAAGCACTCGGGATGATTTACTAAGGGCCGGGTGTCCGGATAAACCCGGTAAATGGGGCGACCATTAGTCGCCCTTTCTGGGATAGTTGCTTTATTTTTATTTTATTTTATTCCTTCTTTAGGGGTATATCACACTAACATGATATTGGTAAATACAAAAAGAGGATAACTTCATCCGCTGCTTTTGTTTTTTCGTTTGTCTGAAGGTACCAAACAAATGAGTTTTTGTTAAAGCCTCTTGATTGTAGATAATCGACGAGCTCCGTGGCGCAGCGGTCAACACGCCTGCCTGCGACACGGATGGTCCCGGGTTCGATCCCCGGTCAGGTCAAGATGGAAAATGATCTTTTTCAGAATGACCTGAGTCCTGGATGTTTATCTATATATGTATTTGTTATAAAATATAGTATCGTTGAGTTAGTATCCCATAACACAAGTCTTACATAAGAACTTACTTTGGGGCTAGCTCAATCTGTGTGATTTGTCCGTATATATTTATTTATTTATTATTCAAAAAGAGGATAACTTCATTCGCTGCTTCTGTTTTTTCGTTTGTCTGAAGGTACCAAACAAATGAGTTTTTTTAAAGCCTTTTGATTGTAGATAACATTGAGGTTGCGCTTTATTCGATATCGCGTTTGGTAGAGAGCGGAAAGTCCAGAAAAATATTAAAACAGCGTTTTTGAATTTATCTTGTTTGATATTTATGCTAAGGTATTCAGAATGAGCATATTGCTCATTCTGAATACCTTAAATCAAAATAAAAACGTTTATTCAGAAAATAGGCCTTTGCAGGCACTTTTTCACGTCATATCATATTTAAAATTATCTTATTAGATAATATGTATTTATTTATTGTTCAAAAGCTACAGACTACTAGCGTTTTGGAAGAAACGAAACGCCGAAAGAAACTCTTATCAACAGTTTTGGTCGCCTACTCGCCTGAAGGGCTTTACATGATTACGAAAATTTATTCCTTATTGTCTTTTTCTTTCTTTTCTTTTTTCTTTCTTTTTTCTGTTTTCTTGTTACAATTTCAATATTCATAGATTTATTATTTTTGGAACATGCTTCTTAGCTATACCTTAGCAATATTTTTAAATTTTAGAATCAGAGTCCGTAATAGAATACAGAGTCTCAAGAAAAAAGGTAATATTCATTGAGAAATTTAATACTTAAATAGAGATATCATCATCCTAGTCGCAATAAGTCCACTGCTGGATACAGGCCTCCCCCAAGGATTTCCATGGCATTTGCAAACGGGTTGGTAAACATAATTGGCTCGGCATATATCACTTCTTCTTTCGTAGCCATGTGGTTCCCGGCAGAGTAGAATAGGACCACTCCAAGTCTACCCGTGGATGTCGTAGAAGGCGACTAAGGAAACACAAGCTATACAAAACTCATAATCATCAAAGAGACCTCTCCAACCCGTCTGGCCAGCGTGGAGAGTGTAGGCCAAATCCTCTGACTGCTCTGGCTAATACCTATGGCTCTGGTAGTACAGAGAGGGTCGTGCTCCTTCAGTGGTGACATCAAAGACCTGATGATGATATAACTTCTAACGATGCTGCCCATTGAAACTGTTTTTAAGTGAGAGAAGAGTAGGAGTTTGTTGAACTGTGGGAACGGGATAGAGGAATTTGGGATGCTACTTATAAAGAACATTACATATCCCCTCATTCTTTCCTATATTTTTATTGTAATAAAATAATTCAACATTATAAAAACAAACATTTTCACAAATAAAATATCTCTTCCAACGCACCGCATCGAGGCAACGCACCCAATATGCTGGCAGCATTTCCTCGCTGAATAGCGAGACTTATTCTCTGAGCAAAAAAGCTGCCAGCTCTAGGGTCACCAGTTGCCTCGAAGAGAATTCAAATCTGCTATCAAAGTAAAAGTATTTGACAGCACTAAAAACATCTTGTCTGTTGTAGTCTTTACGCGCATTCGTCTAAACTTTTTCTACCCCCGTTGATTAATTAAGTGAATGTTTTTACCGACGTGTGCTAAGGTCATTTATATTGTTGCTAACTTTAATTAAATGTGGGAACAAAGGATTTTTATTATCTTTATGTTTTGAGCTTTAGAATTTCTTCGGCTGCATTGTGTTTGCATTCTGAATGAACGCTGGTTTTTCTAATTGAAATAATATCTTCTTTAGCTTTCTTATATTTGTAATCAAAAAATTAATAGTCTTTAACTTTTGTTCAAGAGTGGCCGTGGCCGTATGAAATAATTATTTTGTGAATGTTGTGATATTGGTCAGATCAATCTTTCTTCTTCTTCTTCTTCTTTAAATTATGACTTCCACCGAGATTTCAGTGATTCTGCCAATGTCCAGTATAATGAGATACTAAGTATCGGTGTTGTACGGTATGTGGCATCAAAGATGGCGTATGTCCTTTGGCAGCCTCGTGGGAGATTTTGGCGACAAATCTATACGAGTCCATTTAACAGTCTACTTTAACTATTTCACAAATTGTTCTCGAGCACGAGCATTTAAAACACCATACTACACCAATTTCATATTATTAAGTCCACTTAAATCAATTTGCAAAAATGTATAAGGCAAACGACAACTGAACCCCTTGACTTCCCACCAAAAACCCCAGGTCAATCTTTGTAATTACGGTGCCAATCAATAGTTTTTTTTTTTATTAAATCGCCGGACCAAGCAAACACTGATATGAAATTTTATTTTGAATTCCCAGCATTGGCCACATTGATTTTTTTTATTAAATTGTATTTTTTATCTTTTCAGTCATTCTTATAAGAGAATGAATAAATGTGTCTTCATTATACATACAATCATTATTTGTGTATTTATCTGTCTATCGTATTACCGGTATTGACCCTTCTTACATCCTGTATTGACTCTAAGAACAAGAAGTCTCATACTGATAATTTAAAAATGCGGATAGAAAATTCCCCTCTGAACTTTACAGACTCTCATGGAAGATCACCATATTTCTATACCAAACAATGTCAACATAATACGCAAAAATCCAAAGATGAAAGCCCAAAGGGCTCAGTACACCCGATACCCTTATAAACAAAGCCGGTTCTGTAGTCATAACCGTGGCTTGTATATTTTGAAGGCCATTATCACTAAAATAGGTCCGACCCTTTCGCCTAACAGATGGCAGATACCATGTTGTTTTATAAAAATGTCCTTACCGCCGAAAGTTTAAGAACGTTTTCGGTTTTCACGAAGTAAATATATCTTACTAGCTGTTACCCGCGGCTTCGCCCGCGTACTTTATAGCCTATGTCCTTCTCAGTACTCTAACCTATGTGTATGCAAAATTTTATGATGATCGGTTCAGTAGATACGGCGTGAAAGCGTAACAAACAAACAAACAAACTCACTTTCCGTTTATAATATTAGTTAGGATTAGGATTAGATGACTTTTTATGACATGGAACGGCAAATGTGCAAGTGGGTCGCCTGATGGTAAGTGATCACCGCTACCCATGGACAACAGGGAATATGAATGAAAAAAATATGTGTTATCTTACCAGTTCATCCAAAAATATTCAAAAGTAAAGTACTGAAAGTTAAAACGGAACAAAATTTGGTTGAAAAACGAACGAGATAAAATTATTTTACGAAAATTTGTCTAACTCACTCGCTAAAACACTATTTTATATGGCAAATGTATGCATGATATAGACTTGGATGTCAGTAGTCCATATCGGACTTCTCTTTCTTATTTAAACTTTAAAGTATCACATCTTCGTCGCTTGTTTGTTTTGTTTTTCGTATGTGTAAGTGGCCAACACTGGTGTCAGATTTTTCAAGCTGCCTTAAGGCATCTGACAAAGCTTAACGACAGCCATCAACGATGACAGTCGGGACCAACGGCTTTACGTGCCTTCCGAAGCACGGAGGTGCTCGATATATTTTTGCCACTTGCGGTCACCCATCCAAGTAGGGACTGCACCAGGGGTTGCTTAAAATACGTAAGCGCTCATAGAGCTCACACCCACTGGACCATCGGGCTAATTAAGATATTTTAAAAGTTTCTTCATATTTTGTACTGTGGTTATTAGGGATTATACTAAGCAAATAAAAAAAATACTTGCATATTATCTACTGCAACACCAGGGGTGTTACAAGAGCGTTGCCGGCCTCTTATCTTTCTCTCCCAGAAAGATAGGCCTCCGGCTCCCTCACTCACCGAACGAAGCATAGCAGCAGTAAAGATACTACTCAAACGTTGATTTTCTGGGAGTTTGAGGTACTTTTTCGGTCGAGCCGGCCCATTCATGCTACCAGCAAAAGTGAACTTCGTCAGTAGCGTGGCTCTACCTCAATTAAAAATACTGTGACAGCCTACATTCGACCTTAGGAAATAAATATTCTAAAGTTACGATTCAAATCATATCGGGAGATCTTAAGATAGACTGGGAGATAAGACAAAATTGGAATGTATTAGCAGCTTCACTTCTTGCGCAGACCATACAGGTCAAAGAGCAACGCATCACTATTAAAATTTTGTTTTCTACCAAAAGATCAAACGCGATATTTGGGTAGTTTAAGATAAGTAAAAGGAAAGAAGATGAGATTACATAAAGGAAAAAGTAGCAGATAATGCATACACAGGTCATAATAAAATTATTGAAAAATAACAGAATCAGAAGTTGAAAACAATAAATTTTCCCATGGATTTCCAATAAATTGGCCGTGTGGTTTCCGGCAGAGTAGAATAGGACCACTCCAAGTCATCCCGTGGATGTCGTAAACGGCGACTAAGGAAACATAAGCTAAACAAAGCTTAATAACATCAAAGAGACCTCTCCAATCCGTCTGGCCAGCGTGGAGGGTGTAGGCCAAATCCTCTGACTACTCAGGCTAGTATATGGCTTTGGTAGTACAGAGAGGGTCGTGCTCCTGCAGTGGAGACCAGAAAGACCTGATGATGATGATGATAAAATTTTCCCAAAATGGACCTATCTCAGCATTTGCTGGATGTTTCAAAGTTAATACATCTACCGCTGGTGTTCCGTTAGCACCATGCTAGGTAGTAGTAGTCAAATGGCATTTGATGGGATTAAGGTATGATAAAAAAAAATAACAAGGCCAAGTCGGCCAAGTTCTATTTTAGTGTGTTTCTATTGTGGGTTGGACAGCTCCTGTTTCAAATTTTATGAGGCTTCTAATTTTGATAAACAACGTGACAAATCATAAAAATTGAGCTAGCCTTACAGCAGGTTTGTTGTGTTGAAAATACTTACGAAATACTACAATAGATAGGTACTTATATAGATTAAAAAATCCATTTTTATTAAAATTAACATGGAATACTAAAATTATTAATTAAAAAAATGAGAAGGACCGCCGGATAAAGTCAAAACATATTGTAGCGGACTTCATATATGAGTGACGCGTGTTTAAAATACATATGAATAAAATTAATTTATATTATATTTTGATGATGACGATATTAACCTACTTATAAATAATGCCATTGAAAAGTTTTTGAATACAAAACATTACATACCAAATAAAAAATCGTGGGCCTAAAAAATAATGATATCTACTTTCTTGAAAGTGGACAAATGTAGCCAAGGTTTGTGTTACCCATCATTATGTACTTTAAGTGTATTAAATATAATGATAGGTTTGATAATATCAGTAACTAGAAAGATAATATTGATATGTGCGGCCACTACGATAACTATAGCTTTGACATTTTTAAAAATTTGCTTAGGTTATTCTAAATTGTAGTTTGTTTTTGTAATCGTTTCAGAGTGACTTATTTTCACATTAATTTAAAATATGATTTACCTTTGACGGTCTTCTAATATTCTTGTATTTCTAAAAACAGGTAGGTAAAGTTCCAAAAAAATATTGATAAAGGTATTGATAACGCACCATTTCAACTAGACTGTCCTTAATGTTTTCCTTATTAAATGTATTACAAGCTTATTTATTTTTTCAAAAGCACACATTACTTGAAATATATCCGTTTCAGAGAGGTTTTAATTAAAAACCGATAAAAATGCAAATAAGTTTACGCTACGCTTAATTAAATTCATTGCTGTATTGATATGCGTATCACGGCGCGGGTTTGGCCAGCGTTTAACTCGAGCTTTATGGTGGTTCAAGAGCCAAGTTGTTTGCGGATTTAGAGTATTTTCCAGAAAATACAATACTATTTACTTCCTAATAAAATAAAATTATAATTTACAAAAATCACGAAGAAGCTATTACAAATCATAAACTTTGAAAGACCTAAAATAGATCCTTTAGGTACACCATCGCCTAGAAATGTGTTTGTAGCTCTCTGTATATATTTTTTTTTTGACCGGAGCCAAAACTTAATGCTTCTGCTTACTTCATAAGCCTTGAAAGCTTGTCACAAATATTATGGGCCTATAAAATACTCGTAGCTTGCGGTACATTCATAGAGAAATGGGGGTTTTACAAACACTTGGTGACCTTGGTGAGTCGATTGGATTGGAATTATTGTCCAATGAAAACAGCTCATCTGACCCATTCTAAAGAGTAAACGAACAGCGTGCAAGTCAACTCGCGACATACCCTTAAAGGGCTAACTCAACTCATCAATATAAACAACTTTACCTGGTATCAAGTGGAAACGCAGTACTTTTGATTTTTCAAACATAATATTACTTTCAAGCAAATAGACTGACCTCGTTAACATATTATTAGGCAAAGGCTAGTTTATTTATATGCAAGACTAAACACACAAATCTTTTCGCATTGAAAATAAAAAAAGTACATTTTGCACCTACGTCCGGGTCGTTGTCGTATAAACAAGTTCATCTCATGCGAGGTCATTATTTCAAATTGGATTGTATTGTCTTTTTGTGTGTTAATACTATTAGGATTAACATTGTTTTTGCCGTCGTGAAATGTTAACAAAAAATTGTCTATAGTGACGGTTATATTTTTTATATTCTTAAGTGGTGCAAAGAGGTTATAAAATTAAAAAGCTATTATTTAATTTATTTCTTTAAGAAACACGTGATAGTCGGAATGAAGCTCCAAGAGATTTAAAATTATGAATTCCATACTTTTTATGATAAGTTTACTATCTCCTCATTCTCAATAGAATGATTATTCCGGATGCGTCCTCAGCTGAGATGTGTCAGAACCTAGGATCCACTTTTAAGACAGTTGTCAGTAAGTGTCGCTGTTACCTGTAGTACCTGATATGTACCATATATTATATAAGTATTTATTTATTTACTATGATTTGGCACAGTTTTGTACATTTACTGCTGTTGCAAACCCTCCTTGGGTTTATCCAGAACAACAAGCCTCGGAGAATACAGAATAAGTATTATCATGAACCGTTTTGTGTTCCGGTTTTCACTCTTTTAGATCAATAGAAATTAAATTGCCTTTCAGCCTTTAAATAAATAAATATAAATAGGTACGGACAAATCACACAGATTGAGCTAGCCCCAAAGTAAGTTCTTAAATAAGACTTGTGTTATGGGATACTAACTCAGCGATACTATATTTTGTAATAGATACTTATATAGATAAACATCCAAGGCCCAGGTCAATCTGAAAAAGATCAGAAAAAAAAACCAAATAGACGTACAATAAAAATTACTTTTTTCATAAAACTGAACAACCGTCTTTCGTTTGCCTTGGACCACCCACCGGTAGCCTGTAAGATCGCATCATCTGAATTTTTACAGCGAATTTATTCTATTTCGGATTTTAAAACCTTCCCGACATTAAAATGTTCAAAGTGTTTATTGTTTCACTTATCTGTTTGTCGTTGTTAAGATCTTTGTAACAACCAAATTCGAAATTTGAAATTCAGCTCACGTTTTTTAAGAAAATTGGTTTTGCAAAGGCGTTTCGGGAGATTAAAACATTTGATTATTTTTATTGGCAGATTGGATTGAAAGGCTTTTTTAGAAATTTCATTTTGCATGAGAATCCTTTGTTAGTTTACATCTTAGTCCTTCAAACTGAGGAAAGAAATTTGAAAAGTAACAAATAGTTTTATCCTATTTTCAAGAAGAAACTCCTTCTAGTCTGAGCGTTGTTCCCGGCCGCATCATCATTGCCTGCAAACCCAACGTGCACCATCATGACAGACATTCATTCCTACTGTAGATGACTTTTTGCAGCCCTACTTCATGATTCAGGAATCTTCTTTAAGTCAAGCATCATTCAAGAAAAGCCGTCATAAAGAATTAACTTAATGGAGACAAATGATATGCTATGGAACATGTTTGTCTAACCCAATTTTTTGTTTCAACTGCCTGACTAACTGTCCTTAACATTTGTTACTAATAGTAACATAGCACGTACTATCATTGACGAGCACCGAGGCGCAGCGGTAAACACGCCTGCAACACGGATGGTCCCGGGTTCGATCCCCGATCAAGTCAAGATGGAAAATGATCTTTTACAGATTGACCTAGGTCTTGGATGTTTATCTGTATATGTATTTGTAATAAAATGTAGTATCGTTGAGTTAGTATCCCATAACACAAGTCTCGAACTTACTTTGGGGATGTGTGATTTGTCCGTATATATTTATTTATTATTTATTACAGATAGCAGTCGAGACAACAATATATATTTTTTGTCCATTAGACAACAGACGAATTCTTATCTCCCAAGACAATAAATATCATCACGTACCGACTCAGCATTATAGACTTCGAAAGACGTGTGAAACGTAGCTTCTACTTAATTTCAAGAAGATATTTTAGAATTGCTACCGAAAATGCTCTTTCATTTTCCACTTCCGAAGTAAATTATATCGGAGAATTTGAAGTTTCTTCAAGTTTCGCATTTTGAAACTCATCCACTGGGACTTAGCTGCTATTAAAATTTCTTAAGTCTTTCTGGCTGCTTTTAACGTATCGGAAAAGTTTTTGATATTCTCTTTTAAAAACTTGTTGGGTATCGTGAATTCAAAACTGAGTTATCTGTGAACTGTCAAATATACAAGTATTCCTAAAGTTAAGACTATATCTTTCAACTTTTTCTCACGATATTATAATTAAAGATACATCAACGTACGAGTAGTGTATTGTGTATTTTAGACAGAATAAGTCAAGTTAACTAAACTTAAAAATTTTAAGCAACCCCCGATACAAACCAAATTCTAATCATACTCTTATTAAGAACAGAAAGAGATAAAAAAAAAATATCAATGTTTAATTTATTTTTCACTAGCAGCCCCACCCGGCTGCGCCCGGGCATGTTTTATACCTTAAAACCTTCCTCGTGAATCACTCTATCTATTGGTGAAAACCGTATGAAAATCCGTGGAGTAGTTTTTGAGTTTATCGCGAACAGACAGACGCGGCATAGGACTTTGTTTTATAATATGTAGTGATGTAATAAGAAATCAATGATGGTGGTAGGTATGTTAAGAGTTAAGGATCATACCCACATCTCTACCTTTAAAGTAATATTGTGATTATGAGCAACTTGAGCATTAGTTTGTAATGGATATACTCAAATCTACAAGATTTATTTAGTAGGTAATACTTTTATCCTTTAGAATAGAAAGCTACATGTTATAAAGCAATTTTCTTCTTTTTTTATGAACGAATGTTTTCTAAGAAATACTATAAAATTACGCGAAGTTCCATTTCGGATTCAATTAATTAAAATAATCCGGTTCCTTCTAAACTGAACTTCTTAGTCTCAGTTCCAATTAGGATAATCTTATCTAACCAAGGAGCGAGAAGCCAAGTGGACTTATGCAATTAATAGACTACTGTTCCCATAAATTTAAGTCACGGAAGTGCTATGTTATTTTAAGGTTTAAAATTTATCTGGTATAAAGGAAAATGGAAGAGACCTTCGCTAAGAAGTGAGAAAATAAAGGTAAGGTGGAAAAAATTATCGGGCGACAATATTTATTTTTACAAATATTTAATTTTCTTCTAACATTTTAATAATTTTCTTCCAATCTATTTTATGTATTGTTTTAACTCAGAGTGTAAAAGTATTTCAAAAATACTAATTCAACAAAAAATATGAAAACCTTGTAAAAAAATAAGGAACTATGTTGAGAAATGTGACTTGTAGGAGAGTAGCTAGTCGTCAGAACAGACGCATTACTCGCGACGATTCACACTCGAGAAAAATTATTGAAGGTTAATTAAGTCTGAACTATATACATATACAAATATTTGTAGGTACACAGAACTGCACATTATGCATTCTTAGCGAGTGACGCTCGTCACCCGATAGATTCAGTCGAAACTCGCCTACCTAACGAGTCAGTCTTTATATACCGTGTCGCGTCAATAGTGAAATAACTGTAACCAAATTGTGTTTGTGTGTTTGTGACAATAAACCGAGTGAATGTTAATTGTGGTTTTATATTGGAACTCTTCTACCCCAATAGGACTAATATACTAAACCTACATATTAATTCCTAAACTCCTGCCAAAGTGTTAATCTGAGTATCAGAATCCCTAGTTGTATCCAGAATCACTTGACAAAAATACTAGAATTCTACTTCTAAACGCGTTGAATTTTTATGGAAGGTCAACTTTCTTTCTAGGAATTTTCAATTGTCTTAAGTACTTGAATTTAGAAAAACTCTTGAACATGTTTTTTAACATTATATAGAGTACAGAATATAAAATAAGATGCATTTTTTTAAACAGTGCGGTCTCCACTAATACAAAAAGTCCATTTGCTTATAAGACGTTGTGTTTGACCCTAGGGCAAGCAAAGAAAGTAGAAATAAAACAAACTCAATTACGTATCTAAGAGTAGCCAGCACCCGACGGCTATTATTTTAATTTAAATGAAAATTTCAACACAACATTAATTAACAAAGCACGATGGGCGGAAATTCCGTAAATTCGTCGTCGAAATCGTTATTTCCGTCCGGAAAATACGTTCGCAAATTTACAGTTGATTTTCTTTTTATTTATCTATGTACTTTAATTGTCATGTACAATTTATTTGTTTAATTTTTAATATCTTTTACTCATGACTCCTTTTTTACGTTATTTATATAAACATTTTTTTTATCCATCTTCTTCGGATATATGTCAAAACAAAAGCTGCGTTTTCGAAGAATAAACATATCCTTTTTAGGTTTTTCCTTACCCTAAACGTCTTGAAAAATTCCATGTAAGTCGGTCCAGTAGTCAAAGTGTATAAACGTTACAAATATACAAGCAAACAAACTCACTAATATATTTAACCGCGAAAAACGCGGCACTCAAAATACGAGTCTGTGATTGAGACTTATGTTTTGTGGGATCAACGCACAAAAAGGACCCAGACAAGAGGCCTAGGTATGGAAAATTACATACAACACCAGATGAACCGAACTCGAACTCTATATTCTTTTTAATACCCCTTGTCAATATGTATGCAATACTTCATAATGATTGTTTCATTATTTAAAACGTCAAAGCGTAACATACAAATTAACAACCTATTATCATCATCATTACGTGTAGGTGACACGGTCAGTCGACCAAGCACATTCAACCTTTAAAAAGTTATGATGGGAAAATTTCAAACCATTTTAATTAAAGTCATTAGGGGAAATAGTTTTGAACGAGCAAAATAAGAAAATGTACCTATGTTTCCATACTGTATCGCAGATTTTGGTGAAGTCACTTATTACTAAATAGCACTAAATAATTTTAAAACCGAGGAATTTTTATAGAAGGGTAGCAAAGGAAGTATCTAATTCAAATATAAGATTTTATTTTTATATCTGTGTTACATCTGACATCTCATCATCATCATTATCAGCCTATACTCGTCCACTGCTGGACATAGGCCTCCCCAATTGCACGCCATTGAGATCTATCTTCGGCTGCTTGCATCCAGTTTCTGACAGCCATCTTGCGCAAATCATCACTCCACCGTGCCTGAAGACGTCCATCATTACGTTTGCCGAGACGCGGTCTCCACTCAAGAACTCGTTTGCCCCAACGGTTATCGGTTCTGCGGCTAATATGGCCAGCCCACTGCCACTTCAGCTTGCTAATCCGGTGGGCTATGTCAATGACCTTGGTTCTCTGTCGGATCACCTCATTTCTGATTTGATCCCGCAGAGAAACGCCGAGCATAGCCCTTTCCATAGCCCGCTAAGCGACCTTCAACTTGTGGACCAGCCCCGCCCATACACAGCTAGGTATAAACCTAAGTTTTATATATATTTTATTAACCAAATTTGTTTTGTTGGCACCATCCGACATTCAAATTAACCCCCATGCGCGCTAATTGGTGATATCAAAGAGCATGTTTCCTCGACTTCCTGTTACATACTTCCGTCTCATGTCACGAAATTACTCCCACAGATAGCAGGAAAGCGAAAAAAAAGGCTATAAATACCGATTATATCCAGATGTTTGCGTAAATCTTGGCCCCTTCCACAGATTGCAGAAATGCCATAGGAAACTGAATATTTCCGGATTTTTGCGTAAATCCTGATCAAGTAACTAGTAATACAATAACGACTGTAACGCCAGTATCATCCCCAAACTCACGTCCCCAATAGCGAAGTTTTTCAAAGCGAGAGCTAATAAAATTCAGCGTTTCTCGGTAACTCGATTGGCCATCGGAGTTTATACGTGCATGGAAAAGGCCAAAGGAGTCTATGCTTTGAATTGCGATGATTAAGGCCTTTTTTACAATGGAAACCAATAAATTTTGTCTTATTCAACAAGCCAAATATTAACATTAAAAATATTATTATTACGAGTATTACTTACACATCACTTTACTATCACTGCATTGCAAAGTCGCTTCACGATGTCTGTATGTCTCTTTGTATGCTTAGATCTTTGAAACTACACAACGGATTGAGATGCGGTTTTATTAATAGATATTAATTGAAGATTTAGGTTTGTATGTGTTTTTGTAAAAACCTTTTTCTTTCTTCTTTTCACCATGGTCAGGCGTTGCATCTTTGTATCTCTTATTGACATTATAAATGACTAATTTATAATGTCAATAAGAGATACATTAAAATATTTGGCAGCCTACATCGCGCAGTGGTTAAAACGTTAGCCTACATGAGGCTATGCTCCTTGCTTGTTCGATTCTCAGTATTTGCAAGTAGGTACTTGTTCTTTAATTTTTATGCGGTTACTTACATACCGTAACTCACAAAGCCTTTTGGATCCTTTGATCTTAGGCACTGACTATCTCGTAAAGGATACAATCGTGAGAATATGTATGTCTGTAGATACGAAAATATTCTGTGTGAAATAACGAGTCACCAAACCAAACTTGTAACCAAATTATTAATTGGTTTAACTTCAGCATCTAGTGTACGAGAGCCGTTACAACGTAACCGAATATGGAGAAATTCTGGCAAATCTACCCAAGCTAGCGGCTCCAAAGACAGAAATATAATTTATAAGATCCAATATTTCAAGACATAATATGCCTCATGAATATCGGGTGATATGAAATAGATATGTATTTTAGAAATGTTATTTTATAAATAAAATTATTCTGTTCTTTCAGTTGTGTCCAAGGTCAGGGATGCCATCCCCAATTGCCTGTCCAATGGTTGCAGAATGTCTGTTACTAAAACTAAAATCATTATCATCCGGTTCGTTTCCGGCCAGATCATCGAACTTTTTCAGAAACACCCCAGGCATTTCTTGGATATTTGTCAAGGTTTGTCTATATTAGAATCTGTTTTAAAATATAGCATCTATTGTTGAGTTAGTATCGTACAATACAAGCTCACAATTTACTGTAGAGCTAGCTCTTGTGTGATGTGTCTCTATTATATTTATAATAAAGTATCGTCAAAGAATATATGTATCCTTGAGTTATTGAGCGAGCGTTCAAACTTGGCAAAATATTCTTTGTATGTCTGTCCGGCTGTTCTACTCTTCAGGTTGCATTTTTCAATAGCCTGTGGAGCCCGATGGTCCAGTGGGTGTGAGCTCTATGAGCGCTTACGTATGTTAAGCAACCCCTGGTACAGTCCGTACTTGGATGGGTGACCGCAAGTGGCATAAAAATATCTCGAGCTCCTCCGTGCTTCGGAAGGCACGTTAAGCCGTTGGTCCCGGCTGTCATCGTTGATGGCAGTCGTTAAGCTATGTCAGATGCCTAAAGGCAGCTTGAAAAATCTGACACCAGTGTTGGCCACTTACACATACGAAAAACAAACAAACAACAAAAACAATTTTTCAATAAATTCTGGTTCAAGGAGAACTGAGTGACTGTACAGTCACCTGCAGAGAAATTTGACCCCTTACAATTTAAAAATTCTGCGTAGACGGTTGGGGTTCAGATTTCTCTGCAGGCGACTGTACATTGATTTTTGTAAATTCAGTTTTCGGATTTTATTTTAAATGGCGAAGGTCATACGCATTGAATGACGTAAAAGCAAAGTGATATTACACTTATGTTATGTTTTGATGAGAGTTTATACTTTCACTGTCACTACATCTACTTACATAATAGCTCTTATCTTTTGTAGATGATTTTAATACAAACATTAAAAGCTATGAAAGCCAAGTTGAAGTGATGACAGTAATAATTCACAGCTATGACTTGTGTTATGCTTTATCGTAGCTGATTTGGACAATCATTGTATAACGTCTGACCTTTGTTCTTGATGTGCTTCGAGCAACACGGAAGGGAGTAGCCATACGCTGCATTCCCCTCTGTCAAGGTATCCCTCCGTCCGGTACGGAGGCCGTGTTGCTCGAAGTTGATGTGTCATTATAAGTCATGATCTTTAGACAAACTGAGTCAAATCAAGCTAATAAATATATTTGCTCATTTTAAAAATATTGTACTCCGAGATGTAAAGTATTTAATCTTCGGATCTGATTTTTTTATTTAACCTGTATTGTCCCACAGCTGGGCAAAGGTCTCTCCCATCTCCGTCCATTTCTGATCTGATTTAGAACCAAAGTCAGATCAGTAGATTTTGAGATCAACAAATGAAATCATCAAAATTGTTAATATACCAATAGAACTTACTTTAAAATATTTTTTCATTCGGACTTATAGTTTTAGATATAATGTTCATACAAACTTACCTGCATACATTTTATGAATTTGGCAGATTGTGTATAGTAGGTAAACATAAAGAAACTTAATTTTACAAATTAAATCTAAAATGTTTTATGGAATTTATTTAGATCCACCCGTCTTTGTTGTACTTATGTTTAAAAAAAAATTGCATAAATTAAATAAATTGAAATGCACCTAAATTGTGTGAAAGAATAAATGTATTTTTTTATGCAGTTAATAAATTTAATGAGTGTATATCAACATTATGCCTTGGTGTAAAACTGTTAGTCTGTGTGTGTTATATTTTTAATAAACAATAATAATTATGTATTTTGTACAGGAGCGTAAATGCAATGCAAGGATGTTCAGTTTTATATTAGATAATATTTGTTAAAGTGTTAACAAGTTTATATTTGCTGCCATACCCAGATTCAACACAATAGAACCATAACATTAACTTGAAACGTTTTTGTTCGAAAACTTCAAATGTCAAACGATGACCTCAGGCCTATTCTGAGTAAAGTTGACATAGGCTTCTAAAAGACCGATTAGTTATATTAATATAATAAAGAGGAAAGATTTGATTAATTGTTTTTACGTTTTCAATATGCGCCGAAAATACTGGACTGATTTTCAAAATGATTTCATTTATAGAAAGTTATTTATTTATTTAACAGCACACGGAGAAAAAATATACAGAAAAAACTTAAAACTAGAGATTTCACGTACAAAGGTACTACTGCTTATTTCATTTGAAGTTAATTCAGCTGCAGTTGCTAGGCTATAATTTACACACACGATGTCGTGGGAAACTTGCTAGTTCGTATATACAATGAAGCTGAAATAACATCGGCCAAGAGAGTGTCGGCCTCGAACATCGGCTTCTTAAAAATTTACGTTTCATATCATGTTTGGTGTCCAAATAATATTCATTTACAAAATATGCCAATTAAATCTCGTTTTTTGGATAAAGTCGGGTTTTCTGTGACAATGAACTATCAAAATTGTAGCCGTTGAAAAGCTGCGTTGGTTTTACTATAAT
Source organism: Rhodophaea formosa (assembly GCA_963082605.1). Lineage (NCBI taxonomy): Eukaryota > Metazoa > Arthropoda > Insecta > Lepidoptera > Pyralidae > Rhodophaea > Rhodophaea formosa. The sequence goes on from OY720221.1 coordinate 1,786,733, forward strand.
GTTAAGTATGATCATCATTTCATGTAGGTGACACGGTCAGTCGACCGCACACCCAAATGTCAAAGTTCTTCAAAAGGGCCTTACGGCCTAAATTATATGTTATTTAATGTTAAGTATGAACTTACTGCATTGCAAAACTAAGCGCGTTGCCGGCAGAGCAGTTTGTATGAAAATTCATACAAGTGCCTAGCCGGCTTTACACTTTTGTCTAGGAATGTATTTTTTTTTTCAACTTTCCAGTATTTACCCCGATAGAAAATGTTGTACAGGCGTTCCCGGCCTCCCGAGCTGCTATTGACTCTCTCCTTATGTCTTCCGAGTTAGTAGCATCCTTTCTTACCTTTATCCTGTCTTAAAGCCAAATAATCCTGTCCATATAATTATATTTTTTTGGCTCAGTATATATTTATGTCCCATTTTTCCTATTCCGCCAATCCAAGGTCTGCCGTGCCGAGGGATGCATGGTTAGGGGTGAGCCTAATTTCAAGCGTGCCATTTTGCCCTGGGACCGGGCGACCCCAGAATAAGGCTAGCCTTCACCCGGTACACGGGGCACTGCCGGGTGCGACAGTTCATCCCCTACACTCGTGGGAACGCAATGATTTCTAGAAAACAAAATCAAAATGGCGGCGATGCGGTTCGCAACTCATCACGTCTCGTTTTCCATGGGGGCGAAAAGCGGGCTACGGAAAGCCGTTTTGCTACTTTAAATGTCAGAGGAGGGATGGATGGTAAAGTAGACGAGGTATGTCAGATGATGAATGACCGAATGATTGATGTTCTTTGTGTAAATGAGACGAAACGGAAAGGATGCGAAACCACAAGTTGTGGGTCATTTACTTTTTATTGGTCTGGTGTTCCAGATACTAGTAAAGGCCGTGAAGGAGTCGGCCTCATCCTATCCAAAAGAATGGCAGAGTGTGTGAATGAGTATCAATTTGTGAATTCGAGGCTTGTATGGGTAAGAATGAAAGTAGGATTAAATAAATTGTTTGTGTTAGGGGTGTATGCGCCTTTTGAAGGTACGAGTAAAAGGAACAAAGAGGAAAGAAAAGAGTTTTGGAATAATGTGAGAGATGTGTTATGTAGTTGTAAGGAAAATGAAAAATTAGTAATGTTAGGTGATTTTAATAGCTGGGTAGGAGTAAGACGCTATGGATTTGAAAGCGTATTAGGTTCGTTTGGGGATGAAAGGGAGAATGAAAATGGGAGAAGTTTGCTTGAGGTATGTTTGGAAAGGAATCTTTGTGTGACGAACACCATGTTTCAGCACAAAATGATTCATACATATACAAGAGAAGAGAATGGATCGAAGAGTATGATTGATTTTGTGATAGTGGATGATAGACTTAGAAAGTGTGTGGTTGATACGAGGTCGTACCGAAGAACAGGAATTCACACAGACCATTATTTGGTAATTTGTAAAGCCAGAAACATTTTTCAGCGATGGCGACACCGTGAATCGGTACCCTCAAATAAGTTAGAAAGAATAAAAGTGGAAAAATTGCAAGAAGAGGAAGCGATAGTAGATTACCAAAAAATGTTGGTTAAAAGTTTTGAAAAGATAGAGGAGGAATGTGAGATAGAAAAGGTATGGAACATTTTAAAAGATGGAATTGTAAATGCAGCTCTGAATATTTGTGGGACATCAAAAAGAAAGAGAGGTAATCAGATGACGAATGTATGGTGGGACAAGGAAGTACAGGATGCTGTGTATAGAAAGAAGAAAGCATGGAAGGATTGGCTTGCTCTAAGAACGGTTCAAAAGGTGACTGATGAGGCCTTGCGGGCTGCTAAGGAGGAATATAAGAAGATGAATGTATGTGTAAAAGAAATTGTAAAAGAAAAGAAGGATATGCAAAAGGATGATTTTGATGTAAGGCTGTCTCAAGATTTTAAGAGCAATGTCAAATATTTTTGGAAGTGCATAAAACAGGTAAGATTCAAAGAAACAAAATCAAAGCTCTATAAGATCAGAGATAAGAATGGCAGAGTTTTAATGAATAAAAAAGATGTTTTAGAAGGATGGAAGGAGTATTTTGAAGGGTTGTTTGAAAAAGATGTAAGAAGGTTTGTTACTGCAGAGAATGTGATACAAGAGATTGAAGCAGAAGATATGAATGAGGAAATAAAAATTGAAGAAGTTGTGGAAGCGTTAAACTGTATGAAAGCAGGAAAGGCTGGGGGATATGACAGGATTACTGTCGAAATGCTAAAGGCTGGACAAGGCATCGTGGCTAGTCAGCTGTGTAGTCTTTTCAATATGTGTTTTAAAAGAGGCGTGGTTCCCAGAGACTGGTGTAGGGCCGTTTTAGTGCCACTTTATAAAAGAAAAGGCTCACAGCAAGACTGCAAGAATTACCGAGGCATTAGTCTTCTTAGTGTGGTTGGCAAACTGTATGCAAAGATATTGATTGAAAGGGTTATGAAAGATACGGATGATAAGATATGGGATGTGCAAGCGGGATTTAGGAAAGGAATGGGATGTTCAGATCAGGTCTTTTCCATGCGATGCATACTGGAGAATTTTTTGGCTAAAGGCCAAAAAGTGTACTGCGTATTCGTGGATCTGGAAAAGGCCTATGACAGAGTGGTGAGGAATGAATTGTGGTCGACACTGTCTGCATATGGGGTGAACGGCCATCTGATCCAGGCACTGAAGTCTCTTTATAAGGACTCCAGTGCTTGTGTCAGAATTAACGCGGACTATACAGACTGGTTTGACATCGACAAGGGTGTCAGACAGGGATGTGTAGCCTCGCCATGGCTGTTCAACTTATTTATGGACAGTTGTTTAAAAGATTTGAAAGATGATGAAAGTGGTTTAAGAATGAAAGAGTTACTTATCAAATGCCTCCTTTATGCCGATGACCAGGTTCTGCTTGCGTCGTCTGAGGAGGATTTACAGATGATGGTAACAGGTGTGAATGATGCATTTAAAAGAAAGGGTATGAAAGTAAATGTTAATAAGACGAAAGTGATAGTTTTTGAAAGGGATGAAAGTGCAACGGTATGCAATATAGTTATAGACGGAGAAAAAGTGGAGCAAGTAAAAGAGTTTGTGTATTTAGGATGTGTGTTTACTAGAGATGGAAGGTACGAAAGGGATATAGAAAGAAGAGTGGCTGCAGGTAATCGAGTGAATGGAGCATTGCATTCCTTTATGAACAGTAGGAAGGTGTCCATTAAAGCACGTCTTGCTGTTCATCGGGGAGTGTTGTTGCCCACCCTTATGTATGGAAGTGAAAGTTGGGTATGGCAGAAGAAGCATGAAAGTAGGATAAATGCGGTAGAAATGCGTGCGCTTAGGAGCATGTGTGGTGTAAATTTGAGAGATCGAGTGAGAAACGATGTAGTGCGGGAGCGATGTGGAGTGAAAGAGGATGTAGTGACAAAAATTGAGAAAGGAATGTTAAGGTGGTTTGGACATGTAGAAAGGATGGATGAAAGAAGTCTCGCAAAGAAACTTTATAAAACAGATGTTACCGGAAGAGTAAGTCAGGGCCGGCCTAGACGCACATACCGTGACCAGATTGCGGACATTCTTGTCAAGGGGCAAGTCAGGAGTACCCGAAACCGGCGAGCATGTATGAAAAGAGTGATGGATGTAGATGAAGCGAAAGAGTTTTGTAAGGATCGTAGCAAGTGGCGGTCCTTGGTCTCTGCCTACCCCCATGGGAAAGAGGCGTGATAGTATGTATGTATGTATGTAGAAAATGTTGTTAACATTGACGATCTTTCAACAGAGTTTTATCACCATATTGTTTATTATATGACAGTGATTTTACTTTTTTATACATACTTTGAAAACGAAAGTATAACTAGTCTAGGAGTTTTAAAAGTCTACGACAGCAAGCTACATTATGGGAACCACGGGCCGGTGACTTAACAGTTTTTGTACAAAAACTTTGCTAAATGAAGACATTTTGCGTTTTGTAACCCGTGGAGCGGAAAATTGGTAAAACTTTAGGCCTATTGGACTGAGAAAGAGAATATTCTGACGTTTTTTGGTTAATTTGAGGTTAGTTTGAAATAGTTCAAAACTGTAATTGGAGAATTTCTGCTTTTGTTACATCAAAGTTAGAAACCTTAAGAGTCCCACGTAAAGCCGAAATCCCATACAAACGTAGTTTGGTTTTAGTTTTACAACAGTTAAGCCAATCTTAACCAAATTTCGTACATACGACCGGATAAGGCATATTGATGTTTATAATCAGATTCCAATCTTAAAAACAATACCTATACAAAATTACAGCGATTAGAAGTTTTCGATACGAAACTTCTAATCGCTGTAATTTTGTACGTGGGACTCTTAATTGTTTTAATATATGATCTGTAGACAAAAAAGCTAGCACACTATCATTGACATCTTTATTATAAATAGCTTCCGTGGCGTAATGTCTAACGACACTATCCTGCGTCCTATATGAGGGGTCTTGGGTTCGATCCCAGGCCACATATTGTTTGTTTTATTTTTCGTGTGGCCAACACTGATCATCATAAAATAAACCCAACCGACTCGCCAATAGTATTACAGACTTTCCTAGAACTACACAAAATAATAGTATGTACTAAAAACACTATGTACTAAAAACAACGTTAGTTGAATATTGTCTCCTGGTGATAAAGCATCAATTATTTTTAAAATAGTAAAATTGTGCTGATAAAGACACAGTGAACTGGAAAGTTAATGTTGTGCTTAATTTAAACTTAATAGGGTTGAATGTTAAGTTTATTGCAACTGAAGCGACAACGAGTATCGTAAAAACTTATGACGTATGAGGGCCCATTCATTTGAGTCAATGGTGATTGGTATTCTGTCGTTAATTTAACGGTTTTAAATTTTTACGCTTTTATTTATTATATTACTTCATTTTTTTTTATTTATTTAACTTTATTACACAATAGTAAAAGGCGGACTTAAAGCCAGAGGCTTTATCTACCAGTCAACCTACAGGTGGTGCAGAGAAAAGAATATTTTGGAAGTCGGTGCAAAAAAAGAAGCATGAAATATACTATATTAAAAATATTATTCATAATATAAACATATAATTTAAGAATACACAAATATCCATATATATATAAATATATATATACACATATACAATACATATACTACATACATATAAATTTATATTCTATTTGATAGTTCGCGGAGAAAATGAGCGCGTAATGCACACTTAAAGGCTAGACGAGATCGAGCCTTCCGGATTTCTTCAGATAAAGCATTCCAAAGCTGTGTATAGATTTAACAGTAAATGAGTTTTCAAAAAACCCACTCCGGTAACGCGGTGTGTGAAGAAGGAGATTGTTAGAGGAACGAAGATTTCTGAAATGGGTGTCACCGAGAAAAGTAAATTTAGATTTTAAGTACAGCGGAGTTTTGGGGTCGAAAAGTATGGAAAAGAGGGTTGTAAGTATATGAAGGTGACGACGTTCTCGAATAGGTAACCATTTTAATTGATTACGATAAGCCGAAACATGATCGTACTTACGAAGGCCAAATATGAATCTGAGACAATTATTTTGTAATCGTTCAAGTTTGTTTAATAAATCACAATTCAGATCTGAGTAACACACATCAGCATAATCAAGAATGGGTAGGATAAGAGTTTGCATCAGCATTGTCTTGATGTTAGTAGGCAAGAAATTTTTTAATTTGTACAAGGATCTTAGGGCACCCGTAACCTTGCGAGAGACAGCCGATACTTGAGCACCCCAGCCAAGATTACAATCAATGTAAATTCCTAAATCTCTAACGTTAGGGCTGAAGGGTATTTCAATCCCATCATAATGAATAGCAGGTGGAGAATCCTTACATATTCTGCTTAATAGGTGTGAACTACCGATGAGAATAGCCTGGCATTTACTTGGGTTGACTGTTACACCAAACCTTCGCGACCAGTTAGCTATTGCATTCAGATCAGCATTAATAAGGTTAACCGCAGTATTAACACTCTCAACTTTGGTCTGTGTGTAAAGCTGCAAGTCATCAGCATAAAGATGATATGTGCACTGAAGTTCTTTAGTGATGAAATCTATAAAGATTGAAAAGAGCAAAGGTGAGAGAATTCCGCCTTGTGGTACGCCAGTGTCGAGGTCACTCCAACTGGAAAAGCGTTCTCCAACACGAACTGCTTGTTGACGTCCACGAAGATAAGTAGATAGCCATTCAACTGCCGAGGAAGAAAGAGAATGGTGGGAGAGGATTGTTAGAAGGATGTCATGATCGACGGTATTGAAGACGTTGGAAAAGTCCACCAAAGCCATCAGAGTGACTTTGGTGTCCTCCATAACGCACCTAACATCGTCGATCACTTTAAGGAGAGCAGAGACAGTGCTATGCCCAGGTCGAAAGCCCGATTGTAAAGGATTTAACAACCCATTTACATTAAAGTGTGAGGTGATTTGCTTATGAGCGCAAGCCTCAAGTACCTTGGACAATAGCGGGAGAATAGAAATGGGCCCAAAATGATTAGGAAGTAAAGGATTTGTAATCTTGGGTAAAGGTTTAATGAAAGCTTTACGCCAGAGAAAAGGAAATTGAGATGAGGACAGAGAAGAGTTGATTATGTGGGTAATGACAGGTAACACTATATCAAGTATGCAATCAATCATGCGGCGATTTATCTGGTCACACCCAACAGCCCTGGTTTTAATGGCTAAAATGGTTTTTTCTACTTCTTCGTGGCTAACTGGAGAAAAATTGAATTCAGGAATATCGGGAGTAGGAAGGGACGTTATCGAAGAAATTGTGTTCAATTTTGTAAGACGGTCCAACGAAGGAGAAGTGGAGAAATGTTTGTTGATATCGTCCAACGTTATTGAAGACGGGATGTCCAAGTTTCCTGGCTTGCCAATACCCAGTGTCCCTAGAAATTTCCAGATGTCGGCAGAAGAAGAAGAGGAAAGAGTATTGAATATTAAACGGCGTTTAGCGTCGCGCATCATTCTGTTACACCGATTCCTAGCAGCCTTAAACACAGACCAATTTTCACCAGTACGATCCCTCCTAAACTGACGAAATGCCTTATCTCTCTTTCTCATAGCCATCCGTACGCCCGGAGTAATCCATGGCGCTGGAGGACGCTTAATTTTAACTTTTCTAATAGGGGCATGCTTATCGTACAACCTAGTAAGAAGCTGATTGAAGAGATCGACTTTTTCGTCAACGCTGGCTGCCACCCAAACTGATTCCCAATCCATGTTAGCAGTGTCAGTTCTCAAATTATTGATATCCATTCTCGCAAAGCTATGGAGATGTAATACTTTAGGACTTATCTTGGGGGGTTTCAGATTGTAACTGCAATGGATAAGATCATGGCGGGAAAAGCAGGGGGCCGGGTATTGGCCATGCGAGACGATGTGGTCCGTAGAGGAAGTTATTAAAAGGTCGAGCAAAGTATCATCCGTAGCAGTGTTGGTATGTGTGGAACTTAACGGTAAAATGTGCAGATCGGCTGATTCAAGAATGCGACATAATTTTAGGGATCTAGCTGGGTCACCTGCATCATTGAGATTGGTGTTAATATCACCAAGGATTATTTGATGTGCGTACTCAGAGCCGAACGTGTCGAGAGCAATTTCGAGGTCCGAAAAATAATTAGTAGAGGGAGGACAATAAACTACGCCCAATACAGCTTTGGAACCCTTGACCTGAATTTCAAGGAAAATAAATTCCGCTGATGCAGAGTACTGGGCGGGAGAGGCTGTTAAAATCTTATAACTAATCTCTGAACGGAGATATACAGCTACACCACCACAACCCTTCCCGATCCGGTCATTCCGAATAAGTACAAAGCCAGGCAATGAGTAGGAAGTTGATGAAAGCTCCGGTTTTAACCATGTCTCAGATACTAGGATAGCATGTACATTTACATCCGTAAATACATCCACGAATTCGTGCATTTATATGGCATACATTAAAATGTGAATGGTGGCTTTGGAAACAACTGCTAACATATTGGCCAAGCGAAACAAACGAAGAATCCGCACTTTCATCACAAGAATGAAATTCATCATTTACACTATGGTACGACGAATCACTATCAGACATTCAAATAGAATATAAATACAATATTACACAATCTTATAAATATATATCTAAGGATAAATAAAAATATTTAAGAAATAAAATATAAAAATGAACAAGCCCGGCACCACCCGCCGGTCAACTAAAATACACACAAAAAAAATAAGAAAATAAAAAAAAATCTTCATCTTTTTCATTTTTAGTCTCCACTGCAGAACACGACCCTCTCTGTACTACCAGAGCCATATATTAGCCTGGGTAGTCAGAGGATTTTTCACCTACACTCTTCACGCTGGCCAGACGGGTTGGAGAGATCTTTGTAATGTTTATAAGCTTTAGCTTGTGCTTCCTAAGTCGCCTTCCACAACATCCATAGGAAGACTTGGAGTGTTCCTATTCTACTTTCCGGGAACCACACAGCGGACATTTAAGTACTTAGGCGTAACTTATTACGATATGATGCCTTAGCCATGAACATCATCATCATCAGATCTTTTTTAGTCTCCACTGCAGGAGCACGCAAGATCCTCTCTGACTGTCAGAGCCATATAGCCAAAACATAATAGAACGAAAAAAAGAAAGAAAAAGGGGACCGGGAAGGCCGAGACACACTTTCATTAAACAAATAAAAAAATAACGTTGCTTCTTACAGAGGAGTGAAAAAACTGGCGGAAGAAAGATAGGAATAGAAGAAGCTCCACCGACGAGAGCCCAGCTTTTTAATTTGGTGATAATGATTTATTATATTCTAGTAGCCTTCCCCGGCTGCACCCTTGTGTTATACTTGAAAACGTTCTTCATGAATCACTCTGTCTATTACTGAAAAATGCAATAAATTCCGTTGAGTAATTTTAAAGATCTAAGCGAACAGACAGCGGACGCGATTTTATTTTATACCACGTATAAGGGTAAGGATGGGTCTTATATAAAGTCTTTTAATGACGTATTAGCAACCCTCCCCGGATGCGTCCGGGCATGTATTATTCGTCTAAACCTTCCACAAGAATCAATCTACCGTAGAAGACAATAGACGCTTTAGACTTTATCTCTAACAGAAAGACAGACAGATAGACGTGGCGAAATACTTTGTTTTATACTGATAATTTGAGAGAAGACTTAAGTTAAGGTCGCACCACGATCAATAACAAATTTCATTTGTACGTACCAACTTTCTAAAAATAAACGCTAATTTGACTAAGCTTTATTAAAACCACGCTTCTAACAAAATCATAATTGAGTTTACAAGTAAATTTATAGTTTCCCTTCACAGTCCGATAAAAATAACTTAATATTATGTTAGGATAACCCAATCTTCCTTACAAAAGTTATGATTCAATTAACAAAACTCTCATAAAACCGAATTAATCCTAGTTACCTTTTAATCAAACCCTAACTTTAATTCTGGGAAATTCACTAGCAAAAACCCTATCTCAATTGGGAGCAAGAGAATTCTCCAAACAAAAACCCTACCTGATTCGGGAACCAATTAAAATTTCACCTCTGCGGGACCTGTTCCCCTAAGGCCGACATTAAAATTATTGTAAAGTAAGCCGCTTTCTGTTTAAATAAGGGATTATTTATATTACGCTCTTGGAATGGCTAATCCGGGGATAAATGGTTAGAACTGGCGATTTTTAGTAATATTTTATGTTTCGTTTAAATATTTAAGAGCTAAGTAGTAAGCAGTTTAAGTCGGAGTGATTTTGTGAAATTAGACGCATTGATGGCGAAATTTGAATCTGAAGTACACAGCGAATGCAAAACGGAAGCGTTCCAGAACTAAACATTAGCGAAACACTGTATAAACTTGTTTGGTGACCGAAACTAAATCGTTAAAGTCATACGAGACAGCGTTTCGTGGTTTCGCTAATGTTTTGCATTCGCGGCTGTGTGCTACAGCCATAAACACCTGTAGTACACAGCCGCAAATGCGAAACGGAAGCGTTCCGGAACGAAACATTAGCGAAACCGCAAAACGCTGTCTAGTATGAACTTGTCTGATGCGTCTCACACCGCAAGCGAAACGAAACCGAAATGAAAGCTTTAAGTTCATACTAGACATGTTTCGCGGTTTCGCTAATGTTTCGTTCCGGAACGCTTCCGTTTAGCATTCGCGCCTCTGTGCTACAGGCGGAAAAGGGTGATTGAGACCGTCGATATGAAAAAACCTGGAAACTCAAAAAAAAAATTATCATCCCAGTTTCAACATCCCGACTAGTCCTAATCCTAACTAATATTTTAAAGTTTGTTTGTTACGCTTTCACGCCCTATCTACTGAACCAATCATCATTAAATTTTGCATACACATAAATGAGGGAACTGAAAAGAAGATAGGGTACCTTTTATCTCGGAAAAAACTGAAACTAAAAGACTGTTCCCGTGGGATTTACGATAGACGACTCGGCAAAATAAGGGTAAAGGCTAGTATTCTATAAACAGAGAATAAAAGCAAACAAAAGTATTGTTACCTTTGCTCCGCAGAGGTCACGCCCGCGGCTAATGTTACTCTGCCCGTCACGCGACTTGCTATTGTCTCCAGTGATTTCTTTCTTCTTTTTTAACTTTTGTGATTTGACTAAAAGCATAGATGTTATAATTCTACAGGAATAGATGTCTTATCTGTTGGCAAGCACTATGGCAAAAGATTCAAAAAGTCACCACTTGATGGCAATAGGTCTATTGCTACTTAACTAGACTTATTAGGATACTCTGAAAATTAAAGCGATTTCGACGTTACTGCCCACTGCTACCACTATTTTTAAGTTGAGAAGAGAGGAATAAATATAAATATAAATAAATAAATATAAATATATACGGACAAATCACACATATTGAGCCAGCCCCAAAGTAAGTTCTTAAGTAAGACTTGTGTTATGGGATACTACCTCAACGATACTATATTTTATAATAGATACTTATTATAGATAAACATCCAAGACCCAGGTCAATCTGAAAAAGATCATTTTCCATCTTGACCTGACCGGGGATCGAACCCGGGACCTCCGTGTCGCAGGCAGGCGTGTTGACCGCTGCGCCACGGAGCTCGACCTCGTCGAAGGAAGGGCATGAGTTTGTTAGACTGGGGAACGGGATAAACGTATTTCGGATGCTACTTGCTCGGATGGATTAGGGATGAGAATGCAGCTAGGGAGGTGTCGAGCGCTTGTACCCGATGCCATATCTGCAACCACCAAACAGCCAGTTGAGGATAACAGCCCTGACACGAGATTTGCTGCCTTGACGTCGAGCGGCACCACGTGAAGTCACCGCCTCGTCTACTTCTATAAACACTAAACGAAGCCCAAAGACGAGACAGTCACGGCAGTTTAAATAATCCCATATTACCGCTGTGGCGTTCGTACCTTTGACCCTAATTAATTAAGCAAAGCGTGTGATTAAAACGTAATAGGCCCATGAAACGGGTAGTTGTAAGCTAGGGAAGGGTTCAGAGTTATGGCAAGTGTATGGCTATTAATAAATAAAAGTTTGCGTGGTGAAGGGATAATTAGGGGAACTAATTAACGCCCCTTAACGCTGATCCTTGTGGTCCTTCAATTTCGCCCTGTGGAAACGTGTATTTCTTGAAGACTAACTATCGATTTACTTATAAATTTAATCGATCAATTAAAACAGGTTTAAACAAGATGTCACAATAAATGCTAAAACCCTCTGTTTCCTGCCTATATGCAAACAAAATTCAGTATTGGATACAATCATTATTTATAATTTAATAATGAATAACTTATTTTAAAATAAAATGAATAGTATAAATATTGATTAAAATTACCCTAAAGTTATATTTCATTTACATGTATTAATCAATCAAATGAAAAAATATTTACAAACTTGATGAGCTCCGTGCCGCAGCGGTAGCGGCGTAGCGCAGCTGCGACACGGATGGTCCCGGGTTCGATCCCCGGTTAGGTCAAGATGGAAAAAGATCTTATTTAGATTGACCTGGACTTTGGATGTTTATCTATATTTGTTATAAAATATAGTATCGTTGAGTTAGTATCCCATAACACAAGTCTTTCTTAAGAACTTACTTTGGGCTAGCTCAATCTGTGTGATTTGTTTGACACTGTATTTTGATTTACTACTTTATGCAATCTAGATATTCCATTATGAGTACCTACTCGTTAAGTCTTTTGCAAAGGTCATCCTATTGTTAACAAGAAGTCCCTAAGTGTTTACTTTTTTTAATTTTTGTAATATTTCGATTTAGCAATGTAATCTCCAATTTAGGACTATCATAAAGTCTTTGGTTATTATTGATCAAGTTTCCATAAAATTGATTGTTAACTACGTCATTATTAGTAAGCAATGTCAAAGACAATATAATACAATGTACATACGCTAATCTAAAAAAAAAATTTTCCATTACGACCTGACCGCGGGGCAAACCCAGGACCACTTGTTCGCCACTGCGATCGTCAAAATAAATGTTTGTGATATAAGTTTACTCTTGACCATCATCTAGTCAAGATTAACCCGGGGTTCGTCGCTAGGCAAATGCGAACACAAACGGTCGCTACCGGGTAAAAAATACCACATTTTTCATAGCTCCCTATTTAAACACATTGATATTTATATAATTGTTTTTAAATTTAGTATATTTAGTAATACTATAAACTATAAATAAAAAGTGTTATTTTATTTATAGGATGTTTTCATTTATATTTAAGACAAATACATTAAAGACGAACAAAAACTAAATTTTTTTCATTAAAATCTGAATATTTTACATTATTTTATTTTTTTCTTTAGAAACATGTAAGAAAATTATCAGGTTATATATAAGGGTTCTGTATTCTAACAAATTAACAAAAAAAGCGAGTACTTTTATACCAAATTTTTTTTTGATAAACTGAGTTGAAAAATCTCAAAGCATCAACTCTCAAAAAAAGAAAATATTCATAAGTAACAAAGTAATAAAATACCCAACAATGACATATTATAATGGTACTTTACATATCTAAATGTTTTTACCCCAGTTGCATAAGAAATTAAATTTTTCTTGTTTAAAACTGCTAATATCACAAGCAAAACACCAAAACACTCTTCCTGCTTAGTATGGTAACTGTACTCCTCATGATCCTTAGTTTCTGACATGATTTTAGCATCATTATCATTTCAAGCAATATTTTATTTATAATAATACTATAAATAATAGGAAATTCTATAATAACGTAACTATAAAACATATATAAAAGTAAAGTTTATCAAAAATAGTAGGAACATAAACGCTCGCTACCGGGTATTTTTCACCTATTCTTAATTAAGACCTTTGTTGTGACCAAGTTTGTGGAACGAATTGACAGCCAGGGGGGAATATTGCTGCTTGGTCTTTAGCAAAAAGGTACCAAAAGTGGCAAGTTGTTTAATTATGTAGAAAAAAAGTAAAGCGAGTTTTTATTACCTCTGTGGTATTTTTTACCCGGTAGCGACGAACCCCGGGTTAAGTAATTAAAGTAAAAATATAACTGATCCTTACTGGGCATAAAATTTTTTTTGATAATTTCGCAAAAAATAAAAGGAAAAATCTGTAATAAGTTGGATTATGTAATTTAACGTTATTGATTAATAATTAATCATATAACTTAAAACGTTTCATGAAATGTCTACCAATTAAAATTCAAGTACTAATCTGCTAAACAAAGATGTAAATTTTTTAAAGAACATCGAAGTCTTTTCAGCAATTTTAAAGAAAAAAATAAAAATAATAAAAAAAATAAAAAAGATAAAAATCCAAACTTTACATACGCGATTCCACTTGGACGATTTTATCCGTTTCCTAACGAGGCTTGGAATCGTAGATATAGAATCGCAAACCCAAAAATCCTTAACAACCGAACTCAAATACATCACTAACGAAGCACCCAAGAGTTTAACCCTTTTCTACCGTTCAGCTTATGCTAATTTCGGGACCAAATATTTTGCGCTCATTTCAAATAATTTCCGCAGAGTTTAAATGTATAATGAAACAACTTTAAATCTACTTAACATTTGTTATCCAGTTATATTTTGGGCTTCGGATAATTCGGTTATGCTCCGTCGTGATAAGCCTTTACGGATTAATAAAGTTTGTCGTGTGTAATAATGAGATTTTATATTTGGCGACATGTTTCTTTGTGTTGCTCTGATTAAAGGGAATAATGTATATTTATTGAGCATTAATATGGTTTCAGCAGTGCAATTAATTATTCCGAAATCGTATGTATGCTATCTTATTAAGATTCATAAAAATAATGATAAAATGATTTATGCGCTAGTTTACGAAAGTCAAATTTAAGCACTTCAACTTGAATTACCAATACACTTTGTATACTCGTTTTGAATTATATTGTATTGTATATTTATTGTATTATTTGGTTTTACATAAGATCCTTCAAATGAGCCCTGCAAGAGCATTGCAAGTTATTTCCTTCAACACCAGTAAGTGCTTCGACCACCAGTTAATTGAGAAACCCGATAGCCCAGTGGGCGTGAGCAATCATTAGCGCTTACGCATGTTAAGCAACCTCGGGCACAGCCCCCACTTGGATAGGCAACCGCAGTAAAAAATCTCACTAAAATCAATCTACCCATTTGACACCTACAATACCACAGATAGACACGCACAAACACACGCGTTTGAAAATTTATGTAGTATGTATTTTATTAAGTTAGAAATCATTCCATAGACTTTATCGTAGTTAACAAAAAAAACTTAAAACATTTAAAATAACCTCTTTTGCCGTCTGAACTGAATAAAATACAATGTAAAAGATCATATTGCGCCATTTCATTTTATCGTCAACAACGGAACACGACCATAGCCCGCGGCGGATACAACACAACCCTACTTTTGGTACATGCGATTATGTCTTACACGATAGGGTTAACCCTATTTCTATAAACATTTCATTCATTCGTACTGCGTCAAGCTTACGACGTATGGCATAATTACGATTAAAGTACAAAGTAAGCACCTTACCCTTGACGAGTAAGGCAAAGCCAAAAGTCCAAAGGATTTGTTTATATATAATTAGGAGCGATCCCTGGCGTCACCCTGGCATGTATTCTAGGGTTAACCATATTTCTATTAACGTTTATAGGTATTCGCATTGCGTCAAGATTACGACGAATGGCATGTCAAATTAATATATACATGGCGAAATTTTGATCGTTCTGAACCCTTAAAGGGGTGATTTAGCCCGTCGATATGAACCATTTTTTTTTATGGGTCCAATGCTGGAAACTCAAATTTTATTTCGACATTTTCATACAAAAGTGTTCAGCCGCCCGGGCAATTTGTATATGAATGTCGAATTTTTTTTCGAGTTTACAGCATTTGTCCCACAGGAAAAGTTGTTTATATTGACGGGCTGAATCACCCCTTTAATGGTCCGGAACGATCAAAATTTCGCCATGTATATATATTATTAATGTGAGTTTGTTTATTTTTTAACGCTTTTACGCCCTGTCTACTAATCATCATGAAATTTTGCATATACGTTGTCTGGTCTTGAGTTCGGAGAATGACATGGGCTACATTTCATCATAGAGATAATTATCCCTAACGACGTTAGACAAAGTCTAAAATTCCAGGTTTACATACACGTTAGCCTTACCAATGTTTCGTGCAATTATGTCTTACACAATAGGGTTAAATATATTAGGGATTCGCATTGCATCAAGCTTTACGGCTTAATTTTTTTGGTACTATTTTCTGCGAATAATGGCCTATCTGTATTTAAATTAAAAGCACAAACTGAGCACGTCTCGATCCCTAACGAGGCCAAGTATACATTTCATATACATGTTAGCCCTAATCGTGGTACGTGAGGTGTGATTATATCTTATACGATAGAGCCAAACGTTTATTTCAAGATAGGGATTCGAATTGCGTCAAGCTTACAATGTTTTCAATTTTTGGTACTATTTACTGGGCGGGCATGATGGCTTATCTTTACGTTTAAAGTACAAATGAACACGTCTTCATCCTCAATTTTTATATGACATTCCTTAAGTTACATATATATACTGTAACATATTACCAATATAAGTCATATATGGAAGTAACGGAAACACACCTATAAAAATTTCTTTGTCGAGTTATAATTGATCGTAATACAACAAAGAATTTGACAAGGGCTCGGCTATATAACGGCCTGAAGTTTCGACGAAGGTGTGTCCTTTCACGTGTTCTGACAGTTTTTATACAGTTCCAGGAAAGACAGGTATTCCACATTCTTGGCACAATGATACGTTTTGGTACAAAGGAATCAAAAATTCATTACTAAATTCTATTCAAATTCAAACAAGAAAATATACCAGACGGTTATAACGTTATCATGCTAATCATATCACTTTTTTTATGGACTATGTGACTTGACATGGACTTCGCCGTGTGGTTCCCGGCAGAGTAGAATAGGAAGAAGGAACTCCAAGTCATCCCGTGGATGTCGTAAAAAGCGACTAAGGAAACACAAGCTAAACAAAGCTTATTAACATCAAAGAGACCTCTCCAACCCGTCTGGCCAGCGTGAAGCATGTAGGCCAAATCCTCTGACTACTCAGGCTAGTATATGGCTCTGGTAGTACAGAGAGGGTCGTGCTCCTGCAGTGGAGACTAGAAAGACCTGATGATGATGATGATGATGGACTATGTAGCTAGCTCCAAGTGAGTTTTCGCTAACTTCACCGGACTTTTGAGATGAGGGCAGCGTGCCCTCAACCTAAGGCGTACATCACCAAAGGTCCCCAAGGAGGGATGGACCCCGGCTTTAGGTGTTGCCTGTGTGTTTCATATTTACTTAGCAGCGTTATTTTTATATGACCGACTAGAAAATATGTGTATTGGTTTTAAAGTTGGCGCAATCAAATTAAAATTTAAAGATTTATTCAGAAAATTGTCATTCTCAGCTCAGTGCACTGTTTTGAGGAGCCCGATGGTCCAGTGGGTGTGAGCTCTATGAGCGCTTACGTATGTTAAGCAACCCCTGGTGCAGTCCCTACTTGGATGGGTGGTCGCAAGTGGCATAAAAATATCTCGAGCTCCTCCGTGCTTCGGAAGGCACGTTAAGCCGTTGGTCCCGGCTGTCATCGTTGATGGCAGTCGTTAAGCTATGTTAGATCCCTTAAGGCAGCTTGAAAAATCTGACACCAGTGTTGGCCACTTACACATACGAAAAACAAACACTGTTTCACGTTCATATTTTAAATCATTTTAATTAACGTTTGTATCAAATTTTAATAACACTGTGTTTCACTTATTAATTTAATTATTTAGTGTTCAAAAGTTACAGACTACTAGCGTCATCAAACAGACGGTATGTATGTAAATATGTTTCTTTGTCGTGAGCTGAGCCGTGTGGTTCCCGGCAGAGAAGAATAGGACCACTCCAAATCTTCCCGTGGATGTCGTAAAAGGCGACTTTGGAAACTCAAGCTAAACAAAGCTTATAAACATCAAAGAGACCTCTTCAACCCGTCTGGCCAGCGTGGAGAGTGTAGGCCAAATCCTCTGACTGCTCTGGCAGTACAGAGAGGGTCGTGCTCCTGCAGTGGAGACTAATAAAGACCTGATGATGATGATGATGATGATGTTTCTTTGTGAGTTTCTTTAGAGTACCATAATTTCTAAATGCCTCAAAGAATTTTGATATATCGGTATCGTTAAGAATCTTACAAGCTCCCGAATGACAAAGGCTATGTGTAACTTATGCGTGTAAATCCGACACTGCAATTGCCTTAAAGAGGTGACTCAGGTCGTCAAAAAAAAATTAAAAAAAGAATTGAGTTCCCTGTTTTACAAATATCATATGAATTGGTTAGTAGTTTGGAATAAAGCAGATTAAGTCTACATCTTTGTATTTAAACATCAAATTTTAATTTATTCCATCCATCCATCAGGTCTGTTTTAGTCTCCACTAAAGGAGCACGACTCTCTCAGTACTACCACAGCAATATATTAGCCAGAGTAGTCAGAGGATTTGGCCTACACTCTCCACGCTGGCCAGACGGGTTGGAGAGGTCTTTTGATGTTTGTAAGCTTTGTTTAGCTTGTGTTTCCTAAGTCGCCTTTTACGACATCCACGGGAAGACTTGGAGTGGTCCTATTCTACTCTGCCGGGAACCACACGATAATTTATTATTAACATTTAATGTTTTTACTAAATTATTTTTCCAAATAACAAAGTCACTTAATTGACCTTTGACAATTAATTTCCACATAGCAGGTAAAATTAATATCACACAACATAGTAAAAAATAATTAATAACAATTCATTACACTACTCACGTTTTGTATTGAACCGTTGATTGACAACTAAATTGATCTTCCAGCACAACATACAAAGCGGTACGAAATAAAGCCCTCTATAACACGTCAATCAAGTTTAGTTCGTGCATTGTATTAGAAGGGTAGTGTCATCAACCAATTATATAAATAATATACATTTCCTAATTGTCTTCTCAATGGACAGTCTTTTTTACGTTATCACTTAGTTAATTTTATACATATTATTATACAAATTCATTTTCTTTTATTTTGCTTGAAAGAGTATACTTTCGAATTAGTCTCATTTATCTTCAGATTAGGTTTAGTAGTTTAGTTGAAGTCGTTGTTTTTATTATCAATGCCATAAGTATTTTGGTATTCATATTTGTAACCAGTATTATTTTTAAAATCATAAAAACCTATTCGTAAAACTAAATACGTTAAGTTTCTATTATAGTTCTTTACACTTTTAAGACAAACAAAACAAAGTCCTTGGCCACGTCTGTCAGTCTGTTCGCGATAAACTCAAAAACTACCGCACGGATTTTATGCGGTTTTCACCAACAGTTAGACTAATTCCTGAGGAAGGTTTATAGGTATAATACATGCCCAGGCGCATGTTAAAATTAAATATTGGTTTAATATAGTGTATATCGCACAGTTTCGATAATATCGCATCGCACACATATTTTACAGGTACACAGCAACACCCAAACGAACGTTAACTTATTCTTTGCCCTACCTCTGTAATCCAAGTGTTTTGTGTTTGTACTTACTTATTAATGACAAGTGATCAACTGTAATATTTTATTCATTCGACTTCCAATGACTACGGATAACTTTTAAATAAAATAAGTTTAGTTTCAACGTATTGGAATCGGAACGAGACCTCGTTCTTTGTTTAATTACATACATACATACATACTATCACGTCTTTTTCCCTTGCAGGGTAGACAGAACCCCGGCTTCTAAGACCTAAAGGCCACATTTAGCATGTCAGTGGGCTTGTAATTGGAGAACGGAATTAAAATAATAGGTTGCTAATTGTATCGCCTATTGACATGATTTCTCACGCCTATTCCCTCGATCGATGCGATGGAAGAAACGCAGCTCGTACATCCTACATTTTATCATTTCTCACAGAGCAGCGTGGACCTGTTAATTGTGGGTTGTTTACTTATTTAACTATATACCCATATAAGGTACCTAGATAACCCAGAATACGTGAGCAAATTAGAATATCTTACTAATAGTATAAATATGAAAAAAAAAATTAGGATGTGTGTATTTCTCCTTCGTGCAAAAACTAGACAACGCATTTTATTATTCTACAATATCATAGTTCTTAGCTAGGCACTACTTTAATCTATATTAAACAAATTTTAATAAAACCCTGTTTGATCCATAAACGGGTGATTCAGCCCTTCAATATGAACAACTTTTCCTATGGGACTAAATTATTAAGGACCACCGGACAGGCAAAAGGATGACAGTGACCTGGTGTAGTACGTTGTTAGTACTTGAGTACTCGAGGAGCCCGATGGTCCAGTGGGTGTGAGGTCTATAAGCGCTTACATATGTTAAGCAACCCCTGGTGCAGTCCCTACTTGGATGGGTGACCGCAAGTGGCATAAAAATATCTCGAGCTCCTCCGTGCTTCGGAAGGCACGTTAAGCTGTTGGTCCCGGCTGTCATCGTTGATGGCAGTCGTTAAGCTATGTCAGATGCCTTAAGGCAGCTTGAAAAATCTGACACCAGTGTTGGCCACTTACACATACGAAAAACAAACAAAAAAAAAACAGTACTTGAATTCATTCTGCAGTGGTGACCCTGATTGTTAACTTGCACATTGACGTATATACGAATGTCAAGATTCGTTTGTAGTACTAGTAGGTATTAGGCATAACTATTAGCGCCATATCAGTGTGCACAGGGCAGAAAATGTGTCGGTCGCTCGCGCGCCATTCTTGTGACTTTACGTACACTGTGCCTGTGGTAATGGATCGTTTTACATATATAGCAAATGGCATATAAACCATAATTCAATATAGAAATAAGCTTGATTGATCTTTAATTAAGTGATAGCTCTAATGAGGCCTCGTACTTTGATTGACTTTCTCCAATATGAACATATAATTGAAAGCTTCGAGTCTTTGCAAACACTTCTAATTAGGCTCGGGTAGACTTTGTAATTGTGCTATATTCGGAGCCAGACCTGATTTTGAATATTGCTTTTCAGATAAAGCTACTTTGAACAGGAACTTACCTAAGAGTTTTGGCTATAGCATTGCGTGCGCGTGAAATATAATATTATGTAAATACATTCATATATATTATCTCTCTCATCTGAGCTTTTTGCTTATCTATATAATTATATGTTTTTCCTTATCTTTGAAAATATTTGCTTTGACATATTTCCTGATGGACAAATAATGATTGATATTAAGAACCTTGTTTTGTCGGTAGAGTTTTATCGACCTTTCAATCCTAGGCGTTTTTCTTTCTATTTTTAAAAGATTTTTAATATTTTAAATCCTAGGATTGGACTTGGTAGCCGAAATAAAAGTAAAAAAAAAAATACTAGTTCAAAAGCAAATTTTTGTCTGCTTTTAGTCCTCCTTATCCTCATAATCCTTAAAATTAATTCATAAAATATGTCTAAAGATATACTTGTGTCTAGGTAACTTTACAAAAACAGTCATATTTTAAAAGAATTTTCTTTTTAAACATTTGTTTTGCTTTCGATAATTTTTGAAGTATGCTGCAAACTCGTGATAATCGTCAAGTACTAAATATAAATAAAAATTCTAAGTTTCGATAAAGAAAATCGAAAGTCAAACATACCTTTGAACCAACAAACATAAAATACTTGGAGCACAAAAGTAAGGACGGACCAACCCTTTCACTTAGACCAAGTAAAAATTAAGACTGAGTGCCATGCTTAGACTAGCTATTGTCCTGGTCGTAAATATTAAGATAGTTTGATTATTGTACTGACTGCTCGAACTATATTTTTCGTAACTTTTGTCTCTACAGTATTGATAATTATAAATTTCGACTTAATATTAGGAAGAAGTAGAAGTGAGAATTGTTACCAAAAATATGCAAGAAAAGTTTTTTCAGTGTCTATTAGCAGCGGTCGGGATAAACAATAATTTACCAGTAAATTTTATTTATTTGTAATGTTAAATGCCGTAGAAAAGAACCAGAGAAAGCCAAGTGAAAATACGGTTGTAACTACGGTTTCACATTGTTTTCCTGCATGGTTCCCTTTTGAAAGATACGTAACCTGAATTTATGCTTAGGGATTTCCATTAGATCGCAAACAAGTAAATTTTATTTGAAACATTTTTCTTGAGTGCACGCCGCCTTTACATTTTGCTCAGTCTGAGCCCTTTCTTTGTAAATATTGACGAACGACCGGGCATCTTATCCTTTCCCTGTTTTTTGAAGATATTTTGACGTTCGGACTACAAAGACATTTAATTTAAAAGTTTCTGAGAAATCATTGTTTTGTAAACGGTTGAAGAGTTGAAGAGTGAACGGTTGAGCACCCAACGGCTCTTAAGAAAAGTATCTTTATATTCTTTTCTGAAGTAGAAGGTACTTCACATGAGTATTTAATTTCAGAGGGTAAGGTTTATTTGAAGACAGTTAATCGGTCTTTAATTACAAAACTCCGCAATTTATTTTTTGTACGTACCTACTTATGAAACTTCCAAGTGAATACATCTGACCCATGAATTTAACCCCAAAAATCTCAAAGTAACGATCTCTAATTTTTTCGTCTTTTGAGGCTTTCTGCCGTGGCTGCTGCTGTGCCAGCCTTTTATTTGGTAACCTGAAGATGAGAGAACACTAGAGTATTATCAGTAGCATCCCATACCTAAGGCCACCCCACCACGCTAGGACCCCAGAGTCATCCCATCCGGTGTCTTGCCATCATCACGGACCAGACCGCTGGGTTCTAAAGCGGTTGGTATATTCATGTGAATGGGTTTTTTGTGACTAGCAGATATAGACTTTCAAGATGAGATCATAAGTGATAACTTCAAAATTTCTCACAAGATGTCGCTGAGTGATTCTGGAACGCGCAAGCAGAGTTTCTTTGATTTCGGCACATAAAAAGAAAATCCATCATCATCTTCAGGTCTTTGTTAGTCTCCACTGCAGGAGCACGACCCTCTCTGTAATAACTAACTAATAAAAAAGAAACTCCAACAGAACTCTAATGTTGGCACCTAGACCAGCAGAAAGATTTTCATATTGTAACAGTTGAGCATACCATCTCGCCTCAGCTACAAATGAATGATGAATTATAGAGAAGGGTTTATAATGAACCCATAAAAAAAAGTTTTGAAGATACGAAATTGTTCCAAGCGAAGACGCAGACGAAAGTAAGTATCGTTATAATAAAGAACATTTGGGAAACAAAACACAAACATGAAACTTTAGCCCTTCCCAAAAGCTATAAATCTCGCCGCGATCGGTTCGCCGATACAACTAATTTAGGCATTTAGATTCGATATTAATTATACTTGTTAAGTTTCTAATTACTGCCGGTTGAGCGCCTTTACTTTTTTTAATTTTGTGGTAATGCTCACATTAGCTTTTATTTGTGAGAAAATAAAGTACTTTAGTACGTCACGTACGTGACGCCGCGTGTGGTTCTCGGCAGAGTAGAATAGGACCACTCCAAGTCATCCCGTGGATGTCGTAAAAGGCGACTAAGGAAACACAAGGTAAACAAAGCTTATTAACATTAAAGAGACCTCTCCAACCCGTCTGGCCAGCGTGGAGAGTGTAGGCCAAATCCTCTGACTACTCAGGCTAGTATATGGTTCTGGTTGTACAAAGAGGGTCGTGCTCCTGCAGTGGAGACAAGAAAGACCTGATGATGATGATGATGAAAGTACTTCAGACTTTTGACCTCATGTTGACAACCCTACATCCCTTCTATCCTAATCCTTACTATTCTAACTAATAATATAAATGCGAACGTGAGTTTATTTGTTTGTTATGCTTTCATGCCCTACCTACTGAACTAATTTAATACTATTTACGTAATTTTACATGCATATACGTTTGGGTATTAGGAACGACATAGGCTACATATTACGCGGGCGGACCTACGGGTAACAGCTAGTATTTTATATATAAATAAACATGTGTGACCCAGACCCATCTTCAAATATCTTTTCCCATTATGGCCTGACCGAGGATCAAACCCGGGTCCACCGGTGTACTGGCGCGCTGCCGTCAAAAATTGTATGGTTCAATAATGTATTTTGACTTAACATTCAATCCGAGATTTTAAACAGACAGAAATGCTATATCTGTTTAAAATCTCTGTTGTTGTTTTTCGTATGTGTAAGTGGCCAACACTGGTGTCAGATTTTTCAAGCTGCCTTAAGGCATCTGACACAGCTTAACGACTGCCATCACGATGACAGCCGGGACCAACGGCTTAACGTGCCTTCCGAAGCACGGAGGAGCTCGAGATATTTTTATGCCACTTGGGGTCACCCATCCAAGTAGGGACTGCACCAGGGGTTGCTTAACATACGTAAGCGCTCATAGAGCTCACACCCACTGGACCATCGGGCTCCTCAAATTCTCTGTTTAAAATCTCTAAACACCATTGATAAACTCTACCCAGCTAATCTCCAACGTAACCTCACCCTTTTGCAAAGGTCGTTTTGGGTTTTTGTTGGCACTTAAGAGATTTAACTTAAGAACCACTTTGTCTTAAGATACATACTTAAATGGATAGTTCCATACATTGTAAGGTACTCGTAGTATATCTCACGGACGGGCGTTTTTAGTTTATTTTAGTAGTTTAATGGTCCTTTGTTTTATTGTGGAAAAGCGTTTTATTGCTAGTTGCTTTATTTATTTTAGTCGGTTAAAATGAAATCCAAAAACTGCAATTTTTCTTCTTTTTTAACCCCGTGTTTTTGATAGCCTCCATGGCGCAGTAGTTAACAAGCTAGTCTTCGAAACGAGAAGTTCCGGGTTCGATCCCCGGCCAGGTCACTATAAAACGATTTTTTTCCAAGTGGCTTGGATCTTGGAAATTTATCTATATGTAACTATTTATTGTAAAATGTAGTATCATTGAGTTCCTACGACACAAGTACACAACTAACTGTGGGGCTAGCTTAATTTGTAGGATTTGTCCCTCATCATCATCATCGTCAGCTTTTTGTGGTCCACTCCTGGACATAAGCATCCCTTTGTCAGCGCCATTCCGTTCTGTCCCTTGCTATCGCGATTTGACCCTATATATTTAAGCGTTTTTCCTGGTTGCACCCTCAGCAGTGATACGTCAGAGCCCAGGTTAATGACAGGCATTCACGCAGTTATATGATTTCGCGAAAGTTTTTTTCTATCTTACGCCAACCCTTCTAGTGTATCTCCAGAGCCACAGATATACCTGTGAAAATGCAAACGTTGTCGCAAGCATCAGCTAGCATAGTGAAGAATTTCGTAAATAGTAAATTCATATATTTCCTAACTTGGAAGAAAATCCAGTCTGTGCAGCGCGCTACTTTATCAGACACTCTGCGACACCAGAGATTGATGACGCAACAGTTTCAGCTGACAACTCCATCTACATACACATTTATATACGACGACAGACAGACGTGTAATACAGCCAAGTATATATCAAGTTATAAGAATTTTCAAGGAGTATTATATCAAGGTTTGAATATACGGTGGTGAAAGATGAATATGATAATACTTGAAAGAGAAGAAAGAAATAAATTTCGTAAATATTATAGTAATACGCAGCAGAAGTGCTCGATGGTTCGGTGGGCGTTAGAACTGTAAGCGTTTTTGTATGTAAAGCATCCCTGGTCGCAGTCCTCACTTTGATAGATGACCTAAACTCGCACAAAAATATCTCGATATCCTTTGTGTTTCGGAAGACTCGTTATACCGGTATATAGGTGAACTATGAATATGAAAATACTTGAAAATAAGTAATGAACGCAGTATTTCAGTTATCGAGAAGCATATAATGATCTGTACGCATGTAAATATTAATTTTATACATTCCTGAACTTGTTGAAAAAGCATTATACGCAAATTTTAAGAAATGCCGTAAGCAACTTTTTCTTCAATAAATACGGCCGCAAAAGTAATAACTGTTTATATCAAACAAAGAAAGTCGCATGGTACAAAAGAAAACGCACGATCAAAATAAAATTGCCACTAATAAAATTAATTTTTCCCACCACTACAATAATATGTTGAAAGTAAGTAATGAATGGGCGGATCATGAATGATGAAATAAGTACTCACTCTATACTTCTGTATAATATAGGGCTAGATACGCAACTCATTGTACTTACTTATGTAGTTCACCTAGTTGTAAGGGCGTTTTAGAGTTCCGTACCTAAAGGGTAAAACCAAAGACGATATAATACTAACGTAGTAAAACCGAGACTATATTAAAGACTCCGTTGTCCGTTCGTCTGTCCGTTACAGCGTTATTTCTATTGAACCGCAATGGGTAGACTTTGAATTTTACAGGTTGTGTCTGTATTGCCGCTATAAGAACAAATAATGAAAATTATAAAATTTCAATTCAAGGGTCTAAGAAACTCATTTTTGAGCGTTATAGGTAGTTAAGTATTGGAGAGTAGTACGGATCCCGAATTATAAGTATACAGGCATACTTCTGTATTACGAAGGCCTGGATACACAAAACTTCTCATTGTACATAGTACATATCAATTTAGTTCACCTAAATGCGTGGGCGTTTTTCCACACTAAGGCCTTTGTATACTTAGCAAAATTCATCGTTTATTGTGTGTGATAAGTGAAAAATATCGAAAACATACTATACAATATGTTCATAAAACCCTATCCGATCCTTTAAGTGGTGACTCAGCCCGTCAATATGAACAACTTTTCCTTTCTACCTAGATAATAAATAAATAAATATATACGGACAAATCACACAGATTAAGCTAGCCCCAAAGTAAGTTCGAGACTTGTGTTATGGGATAATAACTCAACGATACCATATTTTATATATAGATAAACATCCAAGACCCAGGCCATTCTGAAAAAGATCATTTTCCACCTTGATAGACTGGAGATCGAACCCGGGACCATCCGTGTCGCAGGCAGGCGTGTTGACCGCTGCGCCACGGAGCTCGTCGTATTATAATTAAGTCCATAATTTTATTGAACATGTTCCGCTAGTGATCGAGTGAGCAATAAGAATAGACAAGAAAAAGTTAACGCACAAATGTGAAATTTTAATCAAAACATCTTGACGTCATTGAATAACAGGGCACAAGATTTTTTTTAAGTCGTTGTGATTATACGATGGGACCAATTAGGCATTGTGCTGTTAGGCCGAGAATCCTCGCGGAACTTATGAAAAATGCTCGAGTTTTGTGTATTATTATTACGCTCTTTGAATGGGCTCTCATTTGTATGGTTTTAGATTGAGATTGCAGAAATTTCCCTTTTGAATTCTAGAGAATAAAGCCTTATTGCGTATAAAATACCTAATTAGAATGTGTTGCGTTATATTAGAGCTGTAAATGCTGAATTATAAAATTAGTGGCTCTGTAATCTGTAGAGCTCACGAATCTGTATGCAAATACAGATATTTCTAACCACCTGAAAGATCCACTATGCATCTAAAAACTAAAATACGTTTGTTAAAATGACCTCTACCGGAGTTAGGTCAATAACTTCGTTATTTGAAAAGGAAACCTGAATAAAAACTTAGATGAAAAAAAGGGAAAACATACAACAAATAACAAAAAAAAAACAAATCAAACACTGGCAACCTAGACAACAAAAAACGGTTCTATATCTACCTTTGCTACTCTAGAAATGACGCTTATAATTAAATTGCCCGTCTTGTAGATGCCAAAATGAAATAATTATTTTTGCATCTCATCATCATCATCATCAGGTCTTTTTTAGTCTCCACTGCAGGAGCACGACCCTCTCTGTACTATCAGAGCCATATATTAGCCAGAACGAGCAGCCAAAGGATTTGGCCTATACTCTTCACACTGGCCAGACGGGTTGGAATTTTTTTTGCATCTACAACTTTGTTTTTTACAACCGGGAACTCGCAATGATTAAAAACGCCACTAACCTCGAAGGTACTACGGTCTTTTGTGCCAAATTCACCAATAAAAAAATTAATCTACCAAACAACCTATGAAGTATTTATTGAACCTACTCAATAATTTCACAAGAATCGGTTGAAAAATAATTTAAGCTGGTAGAGGAGAACCGTATACAAAGACGCTCTGCGCTCTCTCAGTCTATTAAAATCATAAATCTCGGTCAACTTCTACTATCTCATAATCTTTTTAAGTCTCCACTGCAGGAGCACTACCCTCTCTGGATTTGGCCTATAGGTACTCTCCACGCTGGCAGACAAAGCTTTGTTTAGTTTGTGTTTCCTAATTCAACTTCCACGATATTCACGGGAAGACTTGGAGTAGTCCTATACTACCCTGCTTAGAATGGTTCTATCCTATTTTACCTGGAGTTAGTATCCCATAACACAAGTCTTACTTAAGAACTTACTTTGGGGCTAGCTCAATCTGTGTGATTTGTCCGTATATATTTATTTAAAAAAAAAAAAAAAAAAAAAAAAATTAAAAAAAAAAAAACACGCGGCTAACATATACCTACGCTACGTTACTTCTAAGCCGTCCAATTGATTCTATTTCCTCATCAACTATCCTACGTGATAACGTCGTCTATAAACAACTGTTATGAATATTTGATGAGGCTCATTATCCCATTAAGTTTCTATTCACCTCCATTTTGATTTACGAGTTAATATTCATAAAATTAGGTGGCAGAGGAATTTTAAAGAGGTGGTACAATTTGGGGCTTATTGAGTCTTTGAAATTTTAATGAATGAACCGTTAAACGAATGTCTTGACTGCTGGCATGTAACATTTTCTCTGAGAAAGAAATCCTATATGTAATCTTGTCAATAAAAATATATTTATTTGAATTTAATTATTATGTTTAAAGCGTTATAAAGGCAACAAATAGATAGTCAAATGATAATTTTGACTTTTAACCTATAAACTAAAAAAGTTTACCCATAGCAAGATGCATGTTTTTGAGTATTGTATTGTATTAGTATAAACTAATACTATACAATACTCTAATACCCTAACCTAACTACCATTTTTTCATGTCTTTGTACGAACAAATTGTTGCATATATCACCCGCAGAAAAAAAAAGCTTCTCAAAGGTAAAAAAAAATGAATATCGGTCCAGTGGTTTCCAAGCTTGGAAACCACTGGACCATTCATTCATGATTCATTAAATAAATATATACGGACAAATC
Organism: Rhodophaea formosa; assembly: GCA_963082605.1. Classification (NCBI taxonomy): domain Eukaryota; kingdom Metazoa; phylum Arthropoda; class Insecta; order Lepidoptera; family Pyralidae; genus Rhodophaea; species Rhodophaea formosa. The sequence continues at coordinate 1,815,384 of OY720221.1, forward strand.
ACACAGATTGAGCTAACCCCGAAGTAAGTCCAAGACTTGTATTATGGGATACTAATTCAACGATACTATGTTTTATAACAAATACATATATAGATAAACATCCAAGACCCAGGTCAATCTGTAAAAGATCGTTTTCTATCTTGAACTGACCGGGGATCGAACCCGGGACCATCCGTGTCGCAGGCCGGCGTAATGACCGCTGCGCCACGGAGCTCGTCTCATTCAAACAAAAAAACAATAAAATCTTTCCTCAAACATTCTTTTATAACTAAACTAGCTGTTACCCGCGGCTTCGCTCGCGTCATTTATAGCCTATGTCCTTCTCAGTACCCTGACCTATGTATATGCAAAATTTCATGATGATCGGTTTAGTAGATACGGCGTGAAAGCGTAACAAACAAACTCACTTTCGCATTTATAATATAAGTTAGGATTAGGATTAGAATATAGATAATTTTGTTAAATTTGGTATAATACAAACTTATGTACATACAAAATACATAAAAACAAAACAAAATTGTTATAGCGTTACACATTATACCTATATAATATCAAACGAGAAGCAGTTGTCTATAAGTTTATCCATCGTTACAAACAAATGACCTAATTTATAAGTTAAACTTGTCCAAAAACACTTTCTTTTTCAAATAATTTACATTAGCAAACTGGGACTACATCAAAGTGTTCTGCATAAATCCCAGCGGGGTTCGGCCGAAGTGTTAAAGAAATTACATAAACACGCTCATAAATTTTATCACGTCAAATCTAATAACGAGTTTGTTTGGCTCTTTGATGTGATCGCCGGAACTTTGCTCTTGCGCGAGTTTATCTGATCTTGTCACAATGGACGGTGGAAAATGTGCTTTGTAAAAATATTGACATTGTCAGTAATAATAAAATGGCATTCTGTGTATTTATTGTGATTCGAATGGAGTAAACGTAAACTTTTGTTGAGTGGGTAAATAAAATTTAGTAAAATAAATCACCGAATCACGAGCCCAAATATCACTATTACCATCACTGTTATCTTATGTCATTTTATGCCAAAAGCTGTCTTAAGGGTGTCAGGTATATCAATGTCAGGTCCTACTCACCCAGCTAGTTAGAGTAGGCCCAACATGAATATGAATGAAGGTATTAATGCTCAGCAGAGAGAGAGAACACAACACAACTCAGATAACGGATTTTAATAAGTTTCACACATGCGTTACACAGTTAGTAGTAGTGAATACAATTAGTAAAATAATATTTATTGTAGGCGAGTGCCTGTAAGCTAGGGTCGAGAGATCACGACCAAGGAATTGAATGGAATGATTGAGTGATGAGGAAGGACTGCGAAGAAGATTTGAAAATGGAATTTAATTTGGAATTTAAAATGAATTTCGAAATAAAAGTGGACAGGATGATGATGATTGGGAAATGAGGTGAAAAGCAAGATGCAGCATGAAGGTTATCCATGCGCATCGTTACAAGGGGATGGATTATTTTTTTAAGAAAGCATATATATATCAAATTAGGGTCGAAATTTCTTTCAATTTTTTTTACTAGACTTAGGGTTTAGAAAACAAAAATTTTGCGTAAAATTTCTGATTTCTCTATAATGATGTCATTCAATAGGCCTCCAAAAAAATCATAACTCTATAAGCTAATTTATTATTTACGCTTCAGAGTTTAAAGTTTGGACATGAAGCTAAACTGAGCGCTTTAGAAGAATGGCCGTATTTCACAAAACCGCTAAAAAAGGTTAATTTATGTAAACAGTAGTTCATATAATAGTTTGAAGGGCTATTAAAGGCCTTGCCGAACAGAAAAAAAATTGGCGAAGTGCGAGTCGGAATCGCGCACGTAGGAATCTATACAGCATTAGACTATCAACTAAACTCAGAACTGATACTAATCGCGGTAAGTCCCGTAGTGAAAATAATTGTTAAAAACTTTTTTGTTTTGTCAAATTGTTTGAGGAGTGAGGAGCCCGATGGCTTAGTAGGCGTGAACATTATTAGTGTTTCCACATGTTAAGCAACCCCGAGCGCAGTCCCCACTTGGATGGGTGACCGCAAGGGCCACAAAAATATCTCAAGGTCCTCCATGCTTCAGAAGGCACGTTAGCCATTGGTCAGGCTGTCATTATCGATAGCAGTCGTTAAACTTTGTCCAGTCCAGTGTTGGCCACTTACACACAAGAAAAACAAACAACAAATTGTCTATACTTATATAAACGAACTGAGGGTCGGTCTTAACCTATGCTTTATTTAACGAAGAGATGAATTACAGCGGTTCCAGTTTATCCTTGTTTCGGAGAAAACACAGACAAACATTCCCAGACCGTGGTCTTACAAGTTCACCGAGCTTTAAGCTATCTTAAGAGTAAGGTTGCCAATTTGAATTTCTAATCACCCCGATACCGATCTTCAGTTAAGTACTCAGTTAAATTAATACTCTGTTATTTGTGTTATTAGATATATCTATTCTAATATTATGAATAGAACAGCTTTGATTGTTCTTTGTCATCAACAGGCTTTGAAACTACTGGAATGATTCTGAAAATTCTTTCACCTTCAGAAAGCTCATTTGTTTGTGAGTCACATAGGTTATTATTTACGCGGACGAAGTCATGATAAAAAATTGCTAGTCTGAGATAACAGAATGTTAAATCATTATTTTTTATAGGTATTTTTATGCATCCACAATGCTATTCCTATATTTTTTATAAAGGAAAAGGGCAGGATCGTCTATAGCTGAAGCAAGAATTTTTGTCATATTCCCATTTAATAAATACGAGTAAGTACGTCATAAGAACTGGATTGCGAAGGCTAGGGATAGAGAAGGATGGCGTAGACAAAGGGAGGCTTATACCCAGCAGTGGGTTATGAAAAGCTGATGATGATGATGATGAAGTACGTCATGGGATACTAACTCAATGATACCATATTTTATAATAAATACATATATAGATAGATATACAAGAACCAGGTTCGTTTGAAAAATTCCTTTTCCTTCATGACCTGGCCTGGGACCAAAAACACAAGACCACTAGTGTCGCAGGCTAGGGTGTTAACCACTGCGCTACAGAGGTCGTCAATTTAATAAGAGTATATCAAAATAGCATAAATAATGCACATAAACCTTAATAAAATAGTACGAAAACTCCTTCTACCTTCAAATAGAAGCGGTCTTATTATCTTGGTACTTAATGAAATAAATAAATAAAATAAATACATACGGACAAATCACACAGATTGAGCTAGCCCCAAAGTAAGTTCGAGACTTGTGTTATGGGATACTAACTCAACGATACTATATTTTATAAGAGATACTTATATAGATAAACATCCAAGACCCAGGTAAATCTGAAAAAGATAATTTTCCATCTAAACCTGACCAGGGATCGAACCCGGGACCTTCCGTGTCGCAGGCAAGCGTGTTGACCGCTGCGCCACGGAGCTTGAAATCTTCACCAAAGCCGTAAAACTTTTAATTTCTATATAATTTTGAGCTGTTTGACCTCAAATATTTTACGTTCCGTAATCGTCTTTAAAATTAAAAGCAGTATTATGTAATAGTTGTTTTTAATGTCCAATATAACACGCACAAAACTTGTTTTTAGCTTATTTTTACATGGTTAATTAAGTAAATGGTTTCTTAATAACTTCAGCTTATCAATATTTAATTAAATTTAACAGTGAGTACTGATGTCTTAAGTAAACGTGTCAAAAATGTTAAATATTGGCAATGGTTGCGAAATATTTCTATGCATTCTTTTTTTAATTGCGTATGTTGTACGTTCAGTTAAAGTGTTCGGCTAGACATTTGTATGAAAATTTTGAAAGTTCCCAGCATTGGTTCCATAGGAAAATTGATCATTTTGACGGGCTGAGTCAACCCTTCAAGGGAATGTTGGTGATGAATTTACACATGGTAGATATATCTCTACAATGGGCTATTTTCCTAAAAAAATATCCCATAATATATATAATATGAATATTTTAATTAGTCCGTTTGTTAGATTATCAAAAAACATTTGACACGTGTTTTTTCTTTTGTCCATCAAACAAAAAATTACAAAGATATTAGCCCGTTAAAATTGTGTGTGACGTCACTAGCCAGTTCACTTTTTAGTGGCATGTGGTGTCACAAAGCCCTCACTATGAACTTTGACATGCTATATTTTTGACATTTATTGTTTAATTAACGAAAGAAAAAAATACGTGTGTAATACTTTTCGATTGTCTAACTGACGGTCTAATTTTATTATTAATATTTTGACCCAGGAAAATAGCATATTATACAGAAATTCTTCACTAGTTATTGTCAAGGTTAACGCATGTAGGGAAACCCCGGTCATGGTTCCTTTAGGATGGGTGACCAAGCGACACGAGTGAGGAGCCCGATGGCCTAGTAGATGAGCATTTTAAGCGCTTTCGTAACTTAAATGGGTGACCGCAAATGGCATTAAAAAATTTCGAGCTCCTCCGTGCTTCGGAAGGCATGTTAAGCGTTGCCGGCTGTCATCATTGATGGGAGTCATTTGACTATGTCAGATGCCTTTAGACAGCTTGAAAAAACTGACACCAGTGTTGGCCACTTACACACACGAAAAACAAAACAATCCAAGCGACACAAAATTAATTAGTTTCTTCATGCTTTGGCTTTGGTTTTGCTTTTTTACTCATCATCATCATCATTTCAGCCGCAAGAAGTCCACAGCTGGACATGCTTTTTTACTCGTTTAGCCTTTAATATCGACTGTCATCATTGTCGTACAAAATGATATCAGTGACAGTCGTGGGTTCGATTCCCACGGGAAGCATACTTTGTTAAGTTGTTTCCAGTTTGGTTAGGACATTGCAGGCATGAATCACCTGATTGTCTGATAAGAAAGATGATTCCGTGCTTCGGAAGGCACGTTAAGCCGGTGGTCCCGGCTGCCATCTGGTAGTCGTTAAAGGAACCACGTCAGAGGCCGAGAGGCGGTTCCGAAGAACTCTGACACCAGGGTGTGCATGGTCGACTGATCGTGTCACCTACACGAACAGAGAGAGAGTTAAAGTATATCAAATGCCTCAGGCAGCTTGAAGATCCATCTTTTTTTCAGCTCTTAATAGGTCGCCTGATTGCTTTTAGTGATAAGGCTGGCTTATCGTACATGAGCAAACCAGTAGTACTCATGTATTGTAATAAAAAAAAATTGAATTTGTAAATATCAGACACAAATGCTGATAAATCAAAAAGATACACTTTATAGTTGGCAAACACGCATACGGCCCACTACACCTAATCATCGTACTCTTGTTAAATTCACGGAATCTGACGAAGATATTGCAAATAACCGTAGAGTCCAAGATACTACAAATTGTCTGTAAGTAATGCTCCAAATTATGCATATCTATAATTATACATTACTAATTTGTAAGCTATTGCTTGTGAATATAGGTTTATATGTACATACACTATAGCCATTAATTTTGTAACATCTGTACAAACCTAGGTTGATTCTGCCATAAAATCTTAAGTATCAATTTGTTTCTGTACATCATCATATTGATCAGAACAAAAAGTGGAACCTCCTGGCATAGAGTATAAAGAACCCAGAAATAAAGCGATAATATACATTATCGCTTTGTTTATTAAGCTGGTTTAATTAGGTACTCCATGTTATATTAATCAAGTAAAGCTAACTGAATCATCTGATTATTTTTTTCTATAAAAGTTATAAATTTTTTTGGAATATATACCACTATCTTTTAGTGCGTATTTGGCACGCTAAAACGTAGGCTAGATTGAATATACCAAGTAAAACTTAAAAAAATTTTTTTTACGTAATTGTTTTCCTTGCATATATAGATATTGTCAGGCCTCTCATATTTCGTGAACAGCTTAAACTTAGAACTGTTTTGTCCTGATTTCTGCAACAAAGCAAAACATTCTAGTGAAAATTATCGCAAAAGTCGCGGTTAACTTGTATATTTTAGAAATAAAGCATGAATATGTAGCTTTCCACCATGATAGGTACATTACTTATTGTTTATTCTTAAGATTTTGTAATCCGATTTTATGTATAGCTTATAATAACATCAGTACTAGGCTTCTCGGGCGCAAATTTTACTAAAGAACAGAGAACTGGTTTGTGTCTAGCTTCATCTGTATACTAAAAATCTTTTGTGATTAACCAATAGGTAATTACCAAGTGTAATAATGTGCGGTGATATCAAAGACGGTAATTTGTAAGTGATAATAATGAGGCGGTTGGTACACAAAAAGCTTCGTGAAGTCAAATGTATTAGTTAGTCCTAGGTTTCATATACAGATCGTTTCACTAACATGTAGCCGTTTCACATGTCTTAGCAAGTCTCTGAAGTGATCAAAAATAATTTAACAAGCTTTTTGCAAGGCAAAGCTCGGGTTGGACTCCATGAAGAAAACATTGATTAACCGAAATAAGCAAGAATGACTTTTTTTTAAATGATAGTGTTTGTATGAATGACACAAAGTTATGTTCAGAGTTATTAGTTATTTCATCACCAAACGATATTAATATTTTTGACTCTTTATATTTAAAAAGATATTTCGAACGATTGTCTATGAGAAAAATCGGTTTAAAATACCTCAAAGTCATTTGAAAAATCTAGCTATAGACACTCCGTATATTGATAACTGATTTTTTTTAGTTTCAGGTTTCCATTTATGGGGTTGGTAACGTTACTTAATACCTGGATAGTAATAGCTGAATAAAAAAAGTCACTAAATACTTGTATGAACTCTTAAAACATAACGCCTTTTAGGCAGCCGTGAATACGCTGTGATATACTTACACAGCTCAAAAATTACAGGCCCGAGACACGTGCCTCAATTATTAACCGAATTACCATTTCTCAGGGCGTATAATAAAAATGTAATTAGGGTTATTCCAAGGTAATCTCGCTAGATTTATCGTGCAAATTAACGGCCCTCTTAAATAATGGACAGTACGGCGACGCAAATTAAAGAATGTTGCAGATGTGATACTAAAAGTGCGTTGAGTAATATACGTAATGGATTTTTGAAGAATAAAATTAGCTTTTTTGTAAAGTATAATGAATATGGCATTTTTCTAAAACACTTCAACTGCTCTTTCTACCAAATATATGGCTCTGGTAGTACAGAGAGGGTCGTATTCCTTCAGTGGAGACTAAAAAGACCTAATTGTGACGACGACCATAATATTATTGAACAGAATATGTATTAAATTGAAAAACAAAATACTTATTTAATTCTTATTACTATCGTAGTTTTACAAACTTATTATAAACATACACACACAATTCAGAATTCACATTACAATACTCAATAATCATATCCACTAAAAGTAATATTTGAGCTGTAACATTTGACCAGATGATTTTGATCCTGGCTTATCAAGTCGTTAGGTCATCCTTTTTCTATTAACTAAAAGCATGAACATATCCGCAAAATTTTATCGTACTAAGGTTATTAAAATATACTGAATTTATAATGTATATTTAAAAAAATGTTAAACTTAGAGTTTGAATTAAAGTGAAAACAAAAATTAATCAACGCCACAAAACTTAAATATAAAAACCAAAAACTGAAGAGATATCATAATCAATGTTTAAATTTAAAATTGGATTCATGTATCTCTTTTATCAAACGTCATATTTCTCTTCCTTATTATCCATCCTGACACAACGAAATCACTTCACACAGACACACAGCAATACATAGACTGAGTCATGAGGTAAAAGTATATAAGCATTTACGGGCGCAGCCGAGGTGGGCTACTACTCGTAGTTTGCTATAAATGCAAAATCAAAAAACTACTGTACACGAGGTATCGTTCTGTGTGCTGAATATTTTCGCGAAGTGTTTTCATGTCTCACAATTTTCAACTTTCATTGCGTCGAGTGTTCTTGGACGAGAATGATTAAGAGGAAGGGATTTTCTGTTAATTTTTTAAATTGAACGCCTTTTGTCTTTTAATATTCAGAGCAGAATATTGGTTTTGTCACCTACATACTTCTTTCTATAAGTATTAGGTCCTTACCTATGAACTTGTAATTTTTTCCGCTTGCCATTTTGTTCCTAATAGCAATAATTTTCAGTTAAATACCTTTGTTTTATTAAAACTCGAAAGTGGTATAAATTATCAATACCTATTTTGCAAGCATTAAAATTTTTGTTTCGTGAATTTGGATATCGTGGATAGAACTAGTTTCAAAAATGTAGCCTTTTTAAAATTATTTTTCTATTTTTTGTGATATTTAAAATGTCTAAATCAGGCTTACTATTGTCCGTAAATACATATAAAATTTCACTTTAGTTGAATTAAAAAACCTAAGTGTGAACAATTCATTTTACTCTAAATTTTCTATAGAAAACTCCAAATTCACTAATAGGGAAGGACCCATATTTAGGTATATCGTTAAAGTTAAAAAGTAAGGTATAAAGTCTTTTTCTCATAATTACTTTCATATTTACCGTGCTCGTAATGTACTCGTATCTATTGTGAGGTTTTCTATAACTTAATGTCAAGAATAAAGCCGTTTTGCCACAAAGATGTTTAAGAATCTTAGTAAGTACCTTTCAAGTATCAATAACTTCTTTGATATTTTGTGAATTATTTTTAAAGGTCTATCGCTAACATGATTTTTTTTTTCGTCTTAGTATTATAACATTTTTCGACACTAGGTTTTTTTTTAAACTTACCTTAAAAAAACAAAACTCAAAATCTAAGACTGCTTTATAGGGTTCCGTAGTAAACAAGGAAAGTTTCGCCATGTCTGTCTGTCTGTCTGTCTGTCTGCCCGTCCGCGGTTTTGCGCAGAGACTATAAGTACTAGAAAGCTGTAATTTGGTATGGGTATGTATATTAATCATGCCAAAAAAGTAGTACAAAAAATCTTAAAAAAAAAGTTTTTTAGGGTAGCTCCCTTACAAGTAAAGTGGGCGAGTAATTTTTTTTTCTCTATTTACCCATCGTGTGGGATATCGTTAAATAGGTCTTCAAAAAATATTATGAGGTTGAGAACACCATTTTTCGATTTAGGGATCCGTTTCCGACATATAAGGTTTTAAAGTGCGAATTTTTGTTAGAGGTAAGTGTCCCCCCCCCCTCTATCAGCTAAACGGTTGTATAAAGATACGTGAAAAAAATTACACGAGTAGTATATATTCTGAAATTGAAAGAAAAACTATCAGAGCTGAGTACTAGGGTGTCCCGAAAAAAAAGTTTTTTGATTTCCGCTACTCAAGACCATTCAAAAGTTGCGTTATTTATTGTAGATTACCGTAAAAATAATAAAAAAAATATAAAAATATATCTTGAGGGCTCTACCAGCGATTTTATTTTTCCAAAAATCACTTAGTAAGTAATCAGTAGCCTTCCAGTTCATGTCGTCTTGTCTAATTTATTTACATTATTTCCACTATATTTCTTTATTTTATTAATAGCAGCACCCTAAGTTGTCATTTGCAGGTAACAATAGAATGTTTTCAGTGAGTAATTGAATTTGATCGAACTTGCAAAATTCATGTTTTTGACATATTTTTGTTAGATTTTCTACTTCTACGGTGAGGCGGTTCGTCTCACTTCTAATATGGTTTTATTTGCTATATAATGTCACTATGCACTTCCTTGTAATAAAATAAGTGATTGTTAGTTTTTATACGAAAGCAACATGTAATAATGGATTCAAGATAAAAGGAGTTACTTGTGCTCATGTAAAAAACTTGGCGAGCGCTATTTGCCAGATTTAAAAGAGACTTTATCAAAACCATTTTGATGAAAATAAACTAAAACTACAGAAGAATAGCAAATGTATTTCCAACACACAGGTTTTTTTCTATCGTTTTTAGAAAACTTGATACGATTTGGCCCAAAGCTTCGATTTCCAATGTTGCCTATCTACAAGTTACCCAGTTGCTGAAATCATATTATTTCGACAAACACCTGTTTATATATTATAATTGATACGAAATAAAACAAAGAAATGACGACTACGAAAGCAAAGTGCTTTTTGGAATCCTCAAACAAACAAGCTTTTCAATATTGCTACTCGTAAGTGCACTTCATTTGACATTTGTCCCTGCATAAAACCTAAGAAATTCCTATTCTGTAACAGTCGATTTACTAAACAAAGAAAGTGATAGGAAATTAATTGGCAATAACTGGTAAAGATACAAAAAAAGTGCAAAAATTTTAAAGACACATCAAAGACAAGAAAATTTTACGCGAATAGAGCTTACATGTTATCAAAGTACATGAACCATAAGGAAGTGAGTGCGTGAGTTACTGCCTTGACCGCAGTCGCCTTCAGCAAAGCTTTCTTCGAATAGTGAAAAGCTTATAAATGATTTTCATAGCTATTTCATTGAATTGCAACACTTCGGCGCTGCCAATAGTAGCTAAAGTGTGTAATGTGATCGATATGATCTATCAACTCTGCGAACAATGCGATCTGCAGCAGCGGTCGCTTTGGCGGTCTTTGCTGACATAGAATTGGTCTCTTTCAAAGATGATAGTCTTGTTAATGACAAGTAAAAATAAATGTTAAAAACAGACCAGCAGATATATTGATGCAATTGTACAAAAATAGTATTTCAGTTAAATTTTATTCACCAATAGAGACCATGTACGACAACTTGCATTTCGCAAAAAATTAAAGGCCAGAGAAACAGAAAAGAGCAACTCTCGCAGTGTAGTTACAGCACCAAAGTTTAATTTGTTTACGGGAGATTACACTGATATATAATTATTAATATGGACAGGACTTTGCAGGAACCTTTTACTTACTTAAAAATAATATTACATTGATATAATTTAGCGAGAGTGCGACATATTAGTTCCACCAACTTTGCAACACAGCTACAATGATGCACTTCAAATAATGGCTAAATAACGATATTGTTGACTTTCCCTGTGACACATATTTAATGAAAAAATGTTTGAAAGGGGCTTCTCAAAGCATTACGGACGCTACAGCCTAGGATGGTTTCAGTGGGAACAGGTCAAAATCAATCGCGGAAATACCTTATTTTGGGTGCAAGAACCAGTTCCGTTTTGAAAGTAATTGATTGTTTTCCTTTCAACTAGGCATATAAAACCATAATTTGACTCATTTTTGTACCCTTAAATTTAATAAAAATCATTTATATGTTATTTTTGTGTGATTTTAAGTTTTTGTTAGAAACCACTAAAAATGGGAAATTTGAAAAATTTCAAGGGCCGGTAGAGGCCTCAAGATGACAGATATTCAATTATTTTTTTCGATAACTGTATTCTATGTATCAAAACGCAACTTTTGAGACCTCTTGCGTAGTTGTAGCTCAAAAAAAATTTTTCCCCATACATGGACGGGACACCCTACTGAGTACCAAGTACAAACAAAAAAGATATAGGCAACCGAATTAAAAAATGAAAAATTTTACACAATTTTCATTGTTAGATGTTTTTGGTCGTTAAACTGTGAGGTGCGAGTGTGAACAGTGTCAACTCAGAGTTGTCATTCGCAACTACGGAACCCCACACTGCGCGTGGCCCGACACGCACTTGCCCGGCTTTTTTTTTCTTGTTTACATAAAAGTCATTTACTATCTGGTTTTTTACTTTAGGTGATAATAAATAAAACTTATTGCTAGAACTGGTCTGAAGAGGTCATATGTCGAATTTGCATTGGAATATTTATTATATTGTAGTCATTAGAAGTTCATTCACGTATCTATCTAATTCATAATGAAAATATTTCATTAAGATACAAATTTCAAGTATAATTGTTAAAAAATATATATATTATGCTTGTTGAAATTAAGAAGAACATGTTCTTAATATAATGTTTTTATATTACAGAGTGTGAAGTATATATTTTGTATCACGACTAGCAAATCCGCCAGACTTTGTTCTTATTTTTTAATAATTAAGTGCTAAAATATCAAGAATTTAGTTTTGCAATGTTGAAGTTTTGTGTAAAAAAGATTTTAGTCACCAAAAAAAATACACTTATAAAAATTATAAATCGTCCGAAATTCAAAATTTTTATTTAATTTTTCTTGTTTATATTAATACTTTTTGTCCCAAATTCCTCAATAATTTGTTACAAAAACTTAATATTTGAATAAGTATTGTTCTCCAGATCTACTATTAAAAATTCACAACCCCATAGTTTATTTCTCTTGAAAAATGCCGTTATTTGTGAAAAATCGTGACGTGGTTTCTAAATATTGGAATATTGATTTCAATATCCTAGTGATAAATAAATCAAACGACAATTTTTTTACCGTTTGTCCGAAATCTTCAAATTACACTGTCATAATTATCCCTCTAATATCATTGCCACGATTATTGTACTATCGGTAATAATCATTAGGCTATCTGTGACCATCTGTAGCGTAGGTTCTCAAACTTGACGTCTACTGAAGATAGAAATATAACTGATTATAACTCCGGAAATAAGTTTCTTTTGTTAAAAATAAGTCATTTTGTCACCTGAAATATATTCCTTTTTCAACAGTTTTGATTTTTTCTTAACTTTCATATTTTTCAGTTCGCAAAATACCAATCCACTAGCTATATTCTATAATGAATACCGAAAGAGATAAAAAAATTTAGACGTAACTGAACGCAATGTGAAATCAGTAATTCATCTGAAATAAAGATGCTGAGGCCGAAAATGCCTCAATTTAATAAAAGTGTAAACAGAATCATTCATTTGTATTATTTTATATACCTATGCCTTGGTAGCCAAAAAGATTTGACGAGTTGCACCTAAATATACATCGAAGTAATAACAAATTGAACATTAAGTATATTTTCTGCGTAAAATGGTTTCTAAGAAAATTGTACCGATCCTATATTTCTTCCACTAATATTTTTTTATCAATATTATGATACTGAGTTCTGGTAAAAATGTATTTACCACCCACTGGAGGAATTATCGCCCACATTGGGAAGAACTGATCTATAAGAATCAAGGTCACTGATCTCGATTACTCTCGGAAATTAATCTTGATGGAATTTCCTGAGAAATCGCCTTCAATATTCATGTCGCTGAGTTCCGAATTTTTGGCGTTCTTAATCTAATGTTATTCTGGAATAATAAGAATTTATGAGATTCTGACGTTGTTTTGATTGGCAGTGTCTTCGGTTGCTGAAAAAATATTAGCTTCTTTACATTCCTTAGCTTTTGATATTAAAATAATTTACATTTTTCTTTCTTTTCCTGCTGAGAAATGTTTTCGAATTCTCCAGTTTTTTAACAACTAGTTGACTTTGAGTATAATTGGAACTTTTGATACTTTTATAATTTATGATTCTACACTCACTGATTTATATTATTCATATAATGTATCAGTGCAAGAAGATATCGGTTTAGAGATTTATAATCAAAGAATATCTTGAAATACCAGAATAATATACCAAAAGTCAATTTAAGATAAGGTTTGAATATTCAAATGATCGTTAAAAACAAGGTCGCACAAAAAGGTTTTTTTTTTTTGTATTTTTGTTACGCTTTACATGTATTATTTATGGAATCGTATTCTTCCACTCTTGCTAATTATGCCTGTGGTAGTACAAAGAGCTCCTGCAGTTGAGACTAAAAAATACCTGATGATGATGATGATGAATAAATATAAACGGACAGATCACACATAAGAGCTACCCACAAAGTCGGTTCAAGACTTGTTTTATGGGATACTAACACAGTTTATGTACTAATTTATCTTACAAGTTGTGATTAACCACTATAACAGTCGCACAGACATCGGACATACAAAAGCTACATGAGTGCTTGTAATACACTTAAAGAGTACTAATAGACTTTATTTAATCTCTTTCTGCAATACTTTAACGAGCTCCGTGGCGCAGCGGTCAACACGCCAGCCTGCGCATGGGGGTCCTGGGTTCGATCCCCGGTCAGGTCATGATGGAAAACGATCTTTTTCAGAATGACCTGGGTCTTGGATGTTTATCTATATAAGTATATGTTATAAAATATAGTATCGTTGTGTTAGTATCCTGCGACACAAGTTCACAACTTACTGTGGGGCTAGCTCAATTTGTGTGATATGTCCCTATATATTTATTTTATTTATTTATTTCTTTAACTTCTTCAACCAGTTTAGCCAGCGAGGAGAGTGTAGGCCAAATTCTCTAACTGCTCCGGCCAATTTATGGCTCTGGTGGTACAGAGGGCCGTGCTCCTGCAGTGGAGACTGGCAAAGACCTGATAATGATGATTTCAGATGTGACATTTCTTTATAATTAAAATTGTATTTCTAATGTAAAATTGTATGGATCTTTGATATCTGAAATAAATGAATTTTATTTATTTTACTTATTTGGCCTTTACTCAGCTGTGGGAAATCTAATAGCTTAAAATTAAATACAAGTTAACTGTACGATCTCGTATAAAAATTCAAAGATTTTAAAATATGTAACAACGGATGTACTCACGTAAATAGTCAGCTACTGTCCGGCAGTAACCCGTTGTTACGTATTTTAATAATGTCTATTTAGAATGAATACTTATTTATGAATAACCATAACACCTACCTGCATTTATATTTCACTAGAACTTTTCTCGCGATTTTTATAAGTAAATTATGGCCTATGTGACCGTCAGATAAATTAATTTGAAAATTGGCCCAGTTTGGAGCCCTCTCAATGCACAATGCAAAGAAACAAACAAACAAATTGTACCTTTTTTTTATATTAGTATAGCTGTGTCGTGTGAATTAAGTTTTTGTTTCGTGCAGCTAATAATTTTAACGTCATGTGCTCACCAATATAGTTTATACTTAATGTATTGTTTCAAACAGTTATTATTCAAGAATACTAATTTAAACTACTACACCTTCTGGACGTGAATAAATACTGTAAGTAACATAAGTATAGTTTTATTATATAAATGTACCGATCCAAACCAACATAATTATAAAAATTGAAAATATGTGATGCAAAAGAATTCGCCACAGGTAGGATTAAAAAAAATATGGCGAATTCTCATCACATATTTTCAATTTAAATAATATACCGAGCATTGTAATGCTATTTAAAAAAAAACATTTAAGAACATAGTTATAGTAGTTGAAGAATGTTTAAATCAATAAAAAAATATGTACCAACTAGTGTGGTTGATTAAACGATTATGTTATTACGCTAGGTAAGTAGTATGTTATTATTTTAAATAAAGACTGTTATTTGTTTATAAAAACTGAGAAATAATTGGGACCTTGGTCCGGTTCTGTGAAATGTTGATAATAATATAAGACATTTTGTAACCATTTTTTATTGAGAACTAGTCTTATATAGATTCGACGAGCTCCGTGGCGCAGCGGTCAACACGCCTGCCTGCGACATGGAAAGTCCCGAGTCCGATCCCCGGTCAGGTCAAGATGGAAAATGAACTTTTTCAGTTTGACTTGGGTCTTGGATGTTTATCTATATAAGTATCTATTATAAAATATAGTATCGTTGAGTTAGTATCCCTTAACACAAGTCTCAAACTTACTTTGGGGCTAGCTCAATCTGTGTCATTTGTCCGTATATATTTATATTATTTATTTATGGATATATAAATACAGTATGCACCTTTTTTAAATAAGTGAGCCTTGGGCTGGTAAAAAATAAACCTAGCTTTTATTATTACTGTTTTTTTTATGAAATTAGGTTAGTATATATTTTAATAACACGTTATACTTACTTACTTGATTTGGTGCTAAAAATTAAAAAAAATTGCAAATTTTATCCATAATAAAAGAATTATAACGCTTTATTACTATTTTGGTACGAAATGATATAAAACAGACATTTTATTACGTCAATAAATATAATGTTAGTATTTTTAACGTACAAGTTATTTAAATACAATTAAAAGCATTCTTAGAAAAGGGTTCAACTGTTTACTTAACTTACTTTCTTTTTGTTGAAAATAAATCATAACAACACTATTGAAGCACACTCTACTTTTTGTTACGTCCCACGCTACGGCAAATAACGTTTTCACAATAACATACTTAAATCAACGGTTTTTACAAAGATTAGTCTAAATCCTTGACCGAAATACGTAAACTACAATTATTCCACTACAATTGCTTTTGAAAAGTCGCCAGTCATTTTGGTGGCTTTGATTAATACGTACAAACGCATTCAGTTATTTTGAATGAGCACCTATTTTTTTAAACTTGGTTGGCCTTAAATTAACTTATTTGGCAAAACATTAGTATTTTTGTTTATCAACACCCGTAAGCATTGTTTTTTTAATAAGAATCTTACCAGAATTTGAATGTCCTGATAGAAACTGGCCAAATTACCCTTCCCAAACTTTAGTGGAGTGTCAAAAATAACTATAATGCAATGGTTTTGGGTAACTTAGCGGGTTTTGTCCATATTATAATGGTAAAAAATGAATGAGGATAGGATAAATAGGTAGTTTATAATTACCTATTTATCCTATCTTTTATATAAAATATGTAAATCATTACTTATCATAACGGTCAATTTTAGAGGGTTAAATTCCCAGAAATAAATAAAAAATATATTTATTCGCTATTTATAATTTATTGTTATTAGCCTTCTTTCCAGACTTTCTACTTTTGCAGCTCTAATATTTGTGCCTTGCTTTTAGTTTCGTTTTCGAAACTATTCAGTAAGCTTGATTGCCCTTCGGCAAAGGGCTCCTGCAGCCGCTTCACTTATTACTATTTATAATAATCAATATAATGTTTTCTTACGTTTTCGCGATTGTAATAAACGTGATAAAAACCGTATTAAAATAATTTTATTTAAATAATCAATATACTTAATTAAAATAATGTTATGTCAGTCTTTTATTTTACTTACTTGATTATCCAAACAAGCAAGCTTAAAAAGCTTCTAACGAGTGCACTGCAACTGTATCACTAATACACAATCAATCATTTATTCACTGCAATCACTAATCATCATTCATTAATCCACCAATTAGTGTCGTTAGTATCACCAAATCACAAAAATCACGTGATCGATAACTGTTATTAACAATCTGTTATTTATCGACAGATTCACATCACTATAGTTCACTTTTCGAAAATTCGGTTTTCCGGTTCGAAATTCAAATTCGATTTGACGTACGTTCCGAGAGCCGTTCCAGCGAGCGTCGTGACGCAGACGCGCACAGCTCGGGAGCCGAATTGGAACTGAGGAGGTTTCGTTACGATACCTGCAACGTCACGCACACTTCTGCATTCACGCGCACAAGCGTCGTTTGCGCTTTAGCCCCACGTGCCGCACGAGCTTTTACCGCTTTTTGTTTATTTTTTTTTTAATTCTCATTGAGCCTGAGCATTCGACACATTGTAACATCACCCGTTTTAATTTATACGCAGTGACGTAAAAATTAAATCCCTTTACGGGTGAGTTTGCTCGTTTTGCTTTACAAATGGATGCTGTAAATCACGTTTTTCGGCAAAATAAATATGAATGCTCAGACAATGAACCCTGCCCTAATACACTTGAAAGTTTGACGTTAGAAATATAACCAGAGTTATTTCATTTGGCAGATTTATGTGAAACTCTCTTATTTTTCAGACATTCCAAATGTAATATTAAACCATTGCGGCGTAAAAATTTATTGGTTTGTGGTCTAGTAAGATTAAAGTACGCTTATTTGCTTTCATGTGAAATGACATTTTTTACTAGCTAAGAACTGATTTTCTTAGATTTACAAAAAAGTATATTTTTGTAGAAACAGACCGAGAATATCTACTTATGGTGACAGAATTTTAAAAATTAGTAAAAATAGTATTAGATCTACCATAATATTTAAAAATGAATATCCATAAAAAATATTATTAAAATATTAAAGCTGGTACGATCATAACTGTTTTAACTCTTTGCTTTTTACATTTATAGGAATGGCATTTCAATCATTCATTACAGGCGATTTTCCTTTGTTCAGTCGATAAAATTAGCTTATACATTTAATTAGTTAAGTTAATAATCTATCATATCTATACGCAAAAGCAATGCCCGATGGGGCAAAAAGTTTTTTGAATGACGACCACGTACTGGTAAGTGCAGCGTTGGACACCACCTCACCAGGTGGTTGGCCGACCAGCAGGCCGATATGCTAACTCGGTGTACAACGATTTGATTGTCACTTTAGAATCCATTACGGTTTTCATATCTTAAATAAAAATACTCATTCATACCGAAGCCGAAATGAATATTGAAGTTACCATGAAAATGATGTACACCGTAGCTGTCAAAAGTTAGCAAATAGGCCTGCAGCAGACCGATATGCTAACTCGGTGTTCAACGATTTGATTGTCACTTTAGAATCGATTACGGTTTTCATATCTTAAATAAAAATACTCATTCATACCGAAGCCGTAATGAATATTGAAGTTACCATGAAAATGATGTTCACCGGTAGCTGTCAAAAGTTAGCAAATAGGCCTGCTGACCAAGGTCGCAGGATTGGAAATCTTAAGGGAAGGCCTAGTGACTAGCAGTGGACTTCTTGCGGCTGAGATGCTGATGTTTGTTTGTTTTTCATGCGTGTAAGTGGCCAACACTGGTGTCAGATTTTTCAAGCTTCCTAAAGGCATCTGACATAGCTAAACGACTGCCATCAATGATGACAGCCGGAACCAACGGCTTAACAATGCTGATTTTGATGAGTTAATAATCATGTTACTATGTTGTATGGAGCACGTGGTAAATGGAGAGTTTGTATATAAACTTTAGAGTTAAATCATAAAGACTTATACATAGACTCCAGGCCGGTGTTAGAGGATGCCGAGAGAACCAAGCTAGGTGGGATTTCACGAGAGACAATCTTTGTGACTGCGGTGTCAATCAGTCCATAACCCATCTTTTGTCGTGAACAACTGTTCCCCTATTTACACAGTTGAAGACCTGAATGAAGCTTAAAAAGTTAAAATATAATAAAAAATATATATATTTCGACTCGATAAGAAGAAGAGTATAGGCTGATGATGATGATGATGATGATGAAGAAGAAGAGAAAAATGATAAACAATAATAGTGAGACCTGATACACAGGTACAAATTACTTTTTTTTCCAGTCATTTCTGTCCCACAGCTTTGCAAAGGCGTTTTGTCGATGCTTCAGTACATTTCTTACCCTTGATATATTCTTTCCAGTCCCTATCTAACCGATTCAAACCATTGACGATGTCTTCCTCGGTCCTTCCTCTAATCTTACTTTTAAACAAGCGAAAACTTTAGACTAAATCTTTTATAATAAATAAATTTGTTTGAAAAATAATAATGGATTTTATTCTTTTTGTAATATATATGATAGTAATATAGGTATTAGCGCTTAAATATGTTACAACCCAGGGCGCGGTCTCCACTGGGATGGGTGATTGAAAGTGGCACAAAAAATTTGAGCTCCTCCGAGGCGAATCCGTGTGACTCACAGCTGGGATCGATTGCATAGAATGCCTTCCGAGGCATTATGGTGTACAATCGATCTCAGTCCAGTTGTCATCATTGATGGCGATGCTATATGAAACTCAGATGCTTTAAAGCATCTTGAAAAATCTGATACCAGTTTGTTTTGTTTATTGGATAAATGTTCATTTTAATTTCGAGCCATTAACTGTCCCACTGCTGGGGAAAGGCCTCCCTCGATTTTTTCCATTCGGTCCGATCTAGGGATAGATTTCTCCAGTTGTCGTGGAGCTTGTCGATTTCATCTCGCCATCGCATTCTTGGCTCACCTGGTCTTCTTTTAGATGTTGGAACCCAACAGGTGGTGGCCTTAGCCCAGGAGTAGTTTGGCTGACGTTGTACGTGTCCAGCCCAGTCACACTTCAGCCGTGCTGCCTTTAGAGCTACGTCAGTGATTTTGGTTCGAGAACGCAGTTCGGTGTTACGGACTTTATCCATTAACTTGACACCCAGGATGCTGCGCTCCATCGCACGCTGGCAAACCCTGAGCTTGGACTTTTTAAATTTAGTTAAGGACCAAGTTTGTGCGCCATACGTCAATATAGGAAGGATGTATAAATGTAGGTGGCCAATACTGCTGTCAGATTATTCAAGCAGACCAAAGACATCTTAAATTGGGACCAAAAGCTTAATGTGTCTTGCGAAGCACGGAGGAGCTTGACACATGTTTTAATACGGTCTGCTTGAAACTGCTTGCAGATAAATCGAGTTAATATTATAATTGCGTATATGTGTTTGTTTTGTTACACTATTACGTTTTAACTGCTCTACCAATCATCATGACTTTTCAACCGACTAAGAAACAAAAAATATATCCGTGTTGACTTTATCAACCAACACGTATATTTTTTTTTGTGGAAGAAAGTAGCTGTATTGCTTTATGTTTTTAATAAAAAATATTTCAGTCCTTATGTATTAATAACTAAGTACATAGTTGCAGTAGATAAAAAACTAAAACTTAAGGTAAATAAATAAATAAAAAATAGTTAAGGATAATTAAAATTATAACCTACTTACAAAACTCAAATATTGACTATTTTTTGCAATCATAAAACATTCTAAATATTACCAACTCATTAATATCGAGTACGTGACAGTATAAGATAAATAAATCGCTGGAGAGCCCATTACGTCACAGTACTAGAGTCCACAGATAATAAACCAACAGAAGCTACGACAATATTTCTAGAGGTGGACTCTCGCTGGCTCTACTTCTATAGCCCCGCTTCATTTATTTATTTATGTATTCATTAGCACACAAAACAGATAACAGTCATACTCAAAACAATTATTATAAATTTAAATTAAACAAACTAATTTTATTGTAAATGTAACGATTAGTAAGTCCCACGTACTAGTGACAATTCACTCGTCTTTTAAAGCTGTAACAAAAAAGTAAAAATATAAAATATCTGTTGTTTGACATTTACTTGTCAACTTGTCCTTTCGTTGGAAGTTAAGAAAACATGGACATGAAATAGTATGTTACATGTCCGTTCATGAACAACCCTATGCCCGATGGTCCAGTGGGTGTGAGCTCTATGAGCGCTTGCGTATGTTAAGCAACCCCTGGTGCAGTCCCTACTTGGATGGGTGACCGCAAGTGGCATAAAAATATCTCGAGCTCCTCCGTGCTTTGGAAGGCACGTTAAGTCGTTGGTCCCGGCTGTAATCGTTGATGGCAGTCGTTAAGCTATGTCAGATGCCTTAAGGCAGCTTGAAAAATCTGACACCAGTGTTGGCCACTTACACATACGAAAAACAAAACAAACAAAACATAAGTTTTCAAATACTGAGATCTAGATTCCATTTTTTTTTTCATTCCAAACTAGTTGATGGTGCAGTTGAGTGCGAGGACATTCTTAGAAATGTTAATATAATCGTTCCTAGGCGAAACTCTCGAAGGAAGTTAGTAAATACGTTTGTCGTCCCCCGTGCACAGACAAACCTCGGTAGAAATGCACCTTTACCAAGAATGATATCTACTTATAATAGACTAAACGGGAAACGTGACGATCTAGATATTTACCATGAATCTCTTCCAAATTTTTAAAGTAAAATTCAGTCATCGTATGCACATGTAAGTAACTAAAATATTTTTTATAATATTTGTTCTCAATTCAAATTTAAATTATCATATTCCATTATAACATTTGTTAACTTGTTTCATAATTAGTCTTAGTTTAAACTTAATGATATTTTTACCAAAGATGTGTCCACCTTTAATTGGGTTACATGCTAGCATATTCTAAAAGACGTTATTTAAAAGCATTGTTCATGTAACCTGTTGGTGAACCTTATAAATAAACAAATAAGTAGATTGCAATTGCAATCCAAACATACATGCCTATCAATTTTAAAATTTATAATAAACAATAAGATATTCAATATACAAGAAAAATAAAAGGATTAAAGTAACGCTCAAGTTAATAAAAATTAAGTTTTGGTAGTAGATAAAGTTTGAACATACCCAGTAAAATTATAGCGTCAATTCTATAACTGTTCGTCGCCAATATTTTAAGTATGTAAAGGTAACTACTGACCTAAAGAAAGAAAATTGATTTGCGGATGTCATTGGTTATAATTAATGTGGGCAAAGTCGCGGGAAAATTGCTAGTAATATTATAAATTAGAAAGATTTGATCGTTTGTTTGCATGTCCAAAATTACTAGAACGATTTTCAAAATTACGAAAGACTTATTTATCGGTGGGTGACTTAGGCTATAATTTGCGCAGAACAATCTCGCGGGTAATTTTTTAACAATGAACCGATAGAGTCGATCTAAGAAAGTGAAAAGGGAGCAAATCTTTCAAGTGGACCTGTTTTCTCAATGGGAAAATATTTGTTCTATCGAATGCGATGTTAAGTGATGTCAATTTGCCCGAACAAAAAATCCAGACTTGTGACCTCAAACTGGAATGTTTGAGAACAATTTCTAGGATATTTACACAGAGTTAAGAGTCCTGGATAAACGTAAAGACTTTTTCTTTTAGTGTATTGTGTTTGATACTTAAGTTATAGATCTGTATAGACGGATTTTTTAAGTCTTTTATTTCGTGTATTGTCATCATCATCATCATCTTCAGGTCTTTTTCTGTCTCTACTGCAGGAGCACGAGCCTTTCTGTTCTATCAGAGGCATAAATAACCAGAGCAGTAAGAGGACTTGACCTACACTCTTCACGCTGGCCAGACGGGTTGGAGACTTTTAATCGAGACACCCTGGGGAAGAACTCATGATGAGGTTGAAACATGTCGGCCAGTAACTGAATATTTATTGGAGATTTACATTTTTAAATAATGTCTCTATCTCACGTTAGTTTAATCCAAAAATTCTTATAATACACTAGCTGTTACCCGCAGCTTCGCCCACGTAATATATAGCCTATGTCCTTCTCAGTACCCTAACCTATGTGTATGCAAAATTTCATAATGATCGGTTCAGTAGATACGGCGTGAAAGCGTAACAAACAAACAAATAAACAAACAACAAACTCACTTTCGCATTTATAATATTAGTTCAATCAATTCAAAATTCAAAATTTCATGATGATCGGTTCAGTAGATACGGCGTGAAAGCGTAACAAACAAACTCACTTTCGCATTTATAATATTAAGTTGGATTGAATTTAATATCTGTGGAAAATTCTAAACCTTATAATAATTTCAAAGTGGCACTCCACAAACATACAGTGGGTAATAAATATGTCACAAAATCTCGTAGATCCTAGGTCTTTGTAACTAAAACATATGTATAATCCTCAATTGCCATACAACTCGCTTACAGCCAGACAGCGCTTATATGAGAAAGTAATTGACATTGACTCTGAGACAGAGAATTGGACTAATATATCACTGACTGGGTTTCGTATGAAATATTTTATGTATTTGTTTTCTTTTTTCTAGATTGAGACAATATTGAACAATATGTCTGTAGAGAAATCTTGCTCATCACACCGACAATACATTATACTAGGTTTCGCCCGCAGCTCAGTTTGCGGTATTTCTATCCCTTGAGAACAGTATTTTTTCCAGAAGGCTTATAAACCGGCCAAGTGCGTGTCGGGCCACGCGCAGTGTAGGGTTCCGTAGTTGCGAATAACAACTATGAGTTCACACTGTTTACACTCGCACCTTACAGTTTAACGACCAAAAACATCTAACAATGAAGATTGTATGAAATTTTACATTTTATAAGTTGGTTGCCTATAACTTTTTAGTTTGCACTTAATACCCAGCTCTGATAGTTTCCCTTTCAACTTCAGTATATATACTACTGCTGTAATTTTTTTCACGTATCCATATATAACCGTTTAGCAGATAGATGGGGGGGACACGTACCTCTAACAAAAATTTGCACTTTAGAACCAAATATTTCGGAAGCTGATCCCTAAATCGAAAAATGGTGTTTTCAACCTCACAATATTTTTCAAAGACCTTTTTAACGATACCCGACAAGATGGGTAAGTAGAGAAAAAAAATTACTCCCCCACTTTACTTGTATGGGAGCTACACAAAAAAAAATTTTTCAATATTTTTTTTCTACCACTTTTTTGCCATGATTAATATACATACCTATACCAAATTACAGCTTTCTAGTACTTATAGTCTCTGAGTAAAACCGCGGACGGACAGACAGACAGACAGACAGACAGACAGATAGACAGACAGACATGGCGAAACTATAAGGGTTCCTAGTTTACTACGGAACCCTAAAAAAGGCTATATAAGCAAGCAAGTGGAGATCCATAGTCTCTGCCTACCCCTATGGGAAAAAGGCGTGATAATATGTATGTATGTATGTAAAAGGCTAATGTGTTATTCTGATACACAAGTTATTTTATTGTAAAGTTTCGTTACAATCAATTAATTCATTATCATCATCATCAACAGGTCTATGTTAGTCTCCACTGCAGGAGCACGACCCTCTCTGTACTAATCCTAATCCTAACTAATATTATAAATGCGAAAGTGAGTTTGTTTGTTTGTTTGTTTGTTTGTTACGCTTTCACGCCGTACCTACTAAACCGATCATCATGCAATTTGGCATATACATAGGTGAGGGTACCGAGAAGGACAGGCTATATTTTACGCGCGCGAAGCCGCGGGTAACTGCTAGTAGAGCCATATATTAGCCAGGGCAGTCAGAGGATTTGGCCTACACTCTTCACGCCGACCAGACGGGTTGGAGAGGTCTCTTTGGTGTGTGTATAGCTCTATTTAGCTTGTGTTTCCTTGGTCGACTTCTACGTCATCCACGGGAAGACTTGGAGTGGTTCTATTCTACTCTACCGGGAACCACACGGCCACGACAATGAATTAATTATTATTGCGTAAAAGATTAACAAACATTAAAACAAATTTGCACGGATTTAAAAAAAAAGTTATAGTGTATGGTATTATTTCTACTGCAGAATTTTATTTAGAAAAAGAAAAATGTGCACTCCAATCTGCGTAAAAGTATAAACTAAAATCACTTAACTTAATATTGCAACCATCCATGTAACATTTATACGAGTACCTTCAGCAGTTTTATTTAAACGGATTGAATCAAATCAATCGAGTAGTTTGATCGGCTGATTGAATCGCAATCGAATTGAAGGTCAATTCGATTTGCTTTCATCGGATTGAAAAAGATATGTACAATTTTTTATTTGCTGAAATTCTTTACTTCTATTTAGTTATTTTTCTATGACGCGAAATAAGATAAGGTATGTCTGAGCGTTGAAAATATTTTTCTTATCATCATCATCATCATCAGGTCTTCCTTAGTCTCCACTGCAGGAGCACGACCCTTTCTGAACTACCAGAGCCATATATTAGCCAGAGCAGTCAGAGGATTTGGCCTACACTCTCCACGCCGGCCAGACGAGTTGGAGAAAACTCTGATCTTTTTAAGCTTTGTTTAGCTTGTGTTTCCTAAATCGCCTTCTACAACATCCAGACTTATATGTATATTATAGACCTATTCTACTCTGCCGGGCATCACACATCATTTTTCTTAAATTTAGCATCAAAGATTATTTTAATTGTAGCTAAAATGTGTGTATATATATCTAATTTTTTAAACTTTTGGTAATTATTGTTTTACTAGACAACCTCTATGGCTCAGTGTTGTTTTTAAATCACACAAACAAAACAAATAGAGGTGATCTTTTTAAGATTGGGTTGGTGCTTGGATGTTTTATATGTCTCTATTATAAAATTAAGTGTCATTGAGTTAGTGTCCTACGACACAGGATTACATCTTACTAGCTAGCTCGATTTATGTGATTTGTCCCTAAAAAAACATATAGACGACTTTTATACGTACAAACATCATACATATATCTGACGAGCTCCGTGGCGCAGCGGTCAACGTGCCTGCCTGCGACACGGATGGTCCCGGGTTCAATTCCCGGTCAGGTCAAGATGAAAAATGATCTTTTTCAGATTGACCTGGGTCTTGGATGTTTATGTATATAAGTATCTATTATAAAATATATTATCGTTGAGTCAGTATCCCATTACACAAGTCTCGAACTTACTTTGGGGTTCACTCAATCTGTGCGATTTGTCCGTATATATTTATTTAAATCTAAGATTATTTAAACATATAGGTTGACTCATTCGGGCTCCAGGGGCTTGGAGAGATTACGCGATAAAATCCGAAACTCACTCCAAAATGCAAGAAACATTTAGTATTACCTATAAAGCATGTTATTTGAGCTTCGACATTCCCTTAATGGGGCAACTCAGCCTGTCCAACCACCAAAAAAATACTATATTTTCATACAAAAGTAATCAGCTACCCGGGAAATTTATATAGTGAAATAAAAAAAATCCCAGCATTGCCCATTATAGGAATGCATTATAGGAAAAGTTGTTCATATTGACGGTCTGAGTTACCCCTG
The DNA here is from genome assembly GCA_963082605.1 of Rhodophaea formosa. Taxonomy (NCBI): domain Eukaryota; kingdom Metazoa; phylum Arthropoda; class Insecta; order Lepidoptera; family Pyralidae; genus Rhodophaea; species Rhodophaea formosa. The sequence goes on from OY720221.1 coordinate 1,841,730, forward strand.
TAATAGTACATTATGATAAAAGTACGGTAAGCTGGATAGTATAGTCGAGGTGTTTATAGGCACGAGGCGAAGTCGAGTGCTTATAATAAACTGATGACTACAATAGACAGCTTACCGTACGAGTATCATACGACGTTTTTCAATACATTTGCGATTACCTTAAACTAAAACAAGATTGATGTTCAGCAAATAACGAATTTATAAAAGTTAGGAACTAAAGCAGTTTGTAAAAATACATTTATAATAATCAGGTACATCTACTCAGGTTTATTTTCTCCAAAAAAGTACATTGATAATTTTCTCTTTTTCGAAGTCGGTTAAAAAATTACATCTTACGAATCAGAAAAAAGTTTTCATGCTGAACTTGAAACTCTTTATACTCGGATTCTATGAAAATGTTTAAGTTTTGCATCTGTGGCATGGTAAAATACATCATTACGATACAGATTTCGATGTCATAAGAACCGTATTATTAGCAAATGTATTGAAAAAGTATGAAGAGGTAATCCTCTAAAATAAGCCATCATATACAGCATGTAAATTAATATTTACATGCTGTATATGATGGCTTATTCGGGATCCAGGGGCATAGAGAGACTGCGTCAAAAAACCGAAACCCACGAGACCAAGTTGCGAGAATCATTAATTAGATACATACATTAGGGTGTCCCTTATTTTTCGAAGTTTTAATTTTTAAACGCATTCATATTAGTTTTGTTTATTTGCACCCAAAACAGTCGGAAATAAAGTTTTACTTTAGAGTACGCCATCCCGTGCCGACTTCCATCGAATCATGTTCATACATGTTTTACAATAGGCGAGCTCCGTGGCGCAGCGGTCAACACGCCAGCCTGAGACACGGGGGTCTCGGGTTCGATCCCCGGTCAGGTCATGATGGAAAATCGATCTTTTTCAAAATGACCTGGGTCTTGGATGTTTATCTATATAAGTATAGGTTATAAAATATAGTATCGTTGAGTTATCCTGCGACACAAGTCCACAACTTACTGTGGGGCTAGCTCAATTTGTGTGATATGTCCCTATATATTTATTTATTTATACAAATTGCGCGGAAGTAGCGTCGAGTACTCGTGGTATTTGTCATTTGTTCTCAGCTATTGCTTTGACTTACACGTATTGTTTTACAATTAAAAGATGATAGTCACTTTCAGAAGCAATATAGACAGTATTTTCTTGTTTGGTGACGTAAATTATCAAATAATAGGTGAAAATTGATAGCTTAACCGGCTAGTGACAAGATTTGCGATTTGTATGTTAAAAAGTTGTCTTACTTTTTTAGTTGTGGTAGAGCCTCGCTACCGGCGAAAATCACTTTTGCTAGTAGCATGAATGGGCCGGCTCGTCCGGGGAAGTACCACACTCTCACAGTAAATCGACGTTTGAGTAGTAGCTTTACCGCTGCTATGCTTCGTTCGGTGAGTGAGAGAGCCGGAGGCCCATCTCCCTCTCCCCTCTGGGGAGAGAAAAATAAAAGGCCGGCAACGCTCCTGTGACACCTCTGGTGTTGCAGTTGTCCATGGGCAGCGGTGATCACTTCCCATCAGGTGACCCACTTGCTCGTTTGCCGTCCTATGAAATAAAAAAAAAAAAAAAAAAAAAAAAAAAAAACACAAATCGCAAATCTCGTCACTCAAGAGTGTATTATGTTTCGAAAAACAAAAATTTAAACCCCTCCAAATGTTATAGCTAATCGCAAAACCAGCTTTTGGATCTTATCTATTTTAAAAAAGAAACAAGATATTTTACCGTCGTACCCATAAGGTGCACTTCTATAACTTATTTAACATGATTTTATGATATAGAACGAATGACAATGGGCTAAAATATTTTGAAAACAAACAAACAGACCCAGTGTAGGAATCTTGGATGTCTATACATACATACTGTCACGACTTTATCCCTTGCGGGGTAGACAGAGCCCAAGGTGTGTGTGCCAAGGTGGCCCAAACGCCACATTTTAACAATGTGGTGGGTGTAATTACTTATATATAGGAAAGTACGTGTGGTTCCCGGCAGAGTAGAATAGGACCACTCCAAGTCATCCCGTGGATATCGTAAAAGGCGACTAAGGAAACACAAGCTAAACAAAGCTTATTAACATCAACGAGTCCTCTCCAACCCGTCTGGCCAGCGTGGAGAGTGTAGGGCAAATCCTCTGACTACTCAGGCTAGTATATGGCTCTGGTAGTACAGAGCCTCCGTGATCCAGTGGTTAAGGCGTTTGCCTTGTTGACCCGGGGGTCGTGGGTTCGATTCCCACGGGAAGCATACTTTGTTAAGTTGTTTCCAGTTTGGTAAGGACATTGCAGGCATGAATCACCTAATTGTCTGATAAGAAAGATGATTCCGTGCTTCGGAAGGCACGTTAAGCCGGTGGTCCCGGCTGCCATCTGGTAGTCGTTAAAGGAACCACGTCAGAGGCCGAGAGGCGATTCCGCAGAACTCTGACACCAGGGTGTGCATGGTCGATTTACCGTGTCACCTACACGAAATGATGATGATGAGTACAGAGAGGGTCATGCTCCTGCAGTGGAGACTAGAAAGACCTGATGATGATGATGAGGAAAGTACATAATTACTTTTATTTTGATATAAATTAGCTTTAGCGTAGGCGCTAGTTAAATTCCATTGATTTCCAGATGAAGGCCTCATTCTCGTAATGCCGTCTAATTTGGCAGGTCTCGCTCCAAGGCCACGACATGATCGGTGTTAAATTGCCACCACTCTGATTACCATAATAACGGTACAAACTATAATTTTCAGTGGCTCACGCTATTTCTTCCTCTGGCGTAAAATAGTAAGAGAACAGAAATGGCGTTTGTTTGAACACTAACAAATTTGATATACTTTATGTATGTCTATCCATATTTTATGCCAACCAACTAAAAAATTTATGGGTATAATTTAAAATAATATATAAAAAAATTCGAGATTCTAGCGTTGGTCTCTAAAATTTAAAGCAGATTATAAAAAAGTTTTTAGAATAATAAAAACCAGCCAAGTGCGTGTCAGGCCACGCGCAGTGTAGGGTTCCGTAGTTGCGAATGACAACTTTCAGTTCACACTATTCACACTCGCACCTTACAGTTTAACGACCAAAAACATCTAACAATGAAAATAGTATGAAATTTTACAGTTTATAAGTTGGTTGCCTATAACTTTTTAGTTTGTACTTAATACTCAGCTCTGATAGTTTTCCTTTAAACTTCAGTATATATACTACTGCTGTAATTTTTTTCACGTATCTATATATAACCGTTTAGCAGATAGAGGGGGGGGGGGGGGGGGACACCTTACCTCTAACAAAGATTCGCACTTAAAAATCAAATATTTCGGAAACGGATCCCTAAATCGAAAAATTGTGGTCTCAACCTCACAATATTTTTGAAAGACGTATTTAACGATACCCCACACGACAGGTAAATAGAGAAAAAAAAATACTCCCCCACTTTACTTGTATGGGAGCTACACTAAAAAAAATTTTTTTTCAAGATTTTTTTCTACCACTTTTTTGCCATGATAAATATACATACCCATACCAAATTACAGCTTTCTAGTACTTATAGTCTCTGCGTAAAACCGCGGACAGACAGACAGACAGACAGACAGACAGACATGGCGAAACTATAAGGGTTCCTTGTTTACTACGGAACCCTAAAAAAGGCCACAACATGATCGGCGTCAAATTGCCACCACTTCGATTACCATAATAACGGTACAAACTATAATTTTCAGTGCCTCACGCTATTTCTTCCTCAGGCGTAAAACAGCAAGAAAACATAAATGACGCTTGTTTGAACTATAACAATTACGAATAGATCATCATTATCAGGTCTTTGTTAGTCTCGACTGCAGGGGTGCGACCCTCTCTGTACTACCAGAGCCATATTTTAGCCAGAGCAGTCAGATATTTTGCCCTACACTCTCCACGCTGGTCAGACGGGTCGGAGAGGTTTCTTTCATGTTTATAAGCTTTGTGTAGCTTGTGTTCCCTAAGTTACCTTCTATGTCATCCACTGGAAGACTTGGAGTGGTCCTATTCTACTCTGTCGGGAACTACACGGAAAATCTGATACCCTATACCAGAGACAATATAATAATATCGCACAGACTGCCAGCCTCATACGAAAATCTATTTGTATTTGTATTGACGAGCTCCGTAGCGCAGCGGTCAACACGCCTGCCTGTGACACGGATGGTCTCGGGTTTGATCCCCGGTCAGGTCAAAATGGAAAATGATCTTTTTCAGATTGACCTTGGTCTTGGATGTTTATCTATGATATATAAAAGTATCTATTATAAAATATAGTATCGTTGAGTTAGTATCCCATAACACAAGTCTCGAACTTACTTTGGGGCTAGCTCAATTGTGTGATTTGTCCGTATATATTTATATATTTAAATATTGGACCAAAATAAGGCCTGCTACATGGTAGAAGATTATAGCTAGACGACGATGCTACAGAGTTGTGCTTCACTCGTCATTAGATGGCGTTAGTCCGTTTTAGCCGAAACTTGTAAAAATATTGTTTCAATTTTAAATATTTTATGAATAATGCTGTTTTTTTCTCATAATATAGTAGATACAAAGATCTTTGATATTTCGAAGCCATGTTAAAAATATATTTTTTTAGTTGTGATACTTTGGAGTCCAGAATCCGTTTATGGTACTCTTCTGTACTCTCGATGTGTTATCCTTCAGCGATTCAAATTTGAAAGATTAGAACAGCTTGTATTGGGTTACGTAAGTCGAGGTGCTGGAGAAAATTGCTAAATAATAGCTTCTTATCTTTTCTTTATATTATTTAGACGTGAAAATTATATATTACGCACCAAAGTTCCATGATTACGCCCTCCATGGCACACTATCGACAGGGCTATAGATTAAAAAAAACCGGCCAAGTGTGAGTCAAACTCGCGCAATGAGGGTTCCGTACAATATGCTTCGTGAACACACACACAATGTCCAAAAATATTTTATTCAATTGCCTAGCGCTATCTAGTGGTGTTACAGTGAACTATTTTCCTAGGTGAACTTATTATTGTAAGTTTACCACTTTATTTTCAACTGATAGAATTCTTATTAATTTTCCTGTAATTTTCAAGCAATGAACTATATATTGTAATTTTTTCGAAATTTTTGGCCCAGTAGTTTCGGAGATCAGGGAGGGGGGGGGGGGGGGGGGGAATGGCCAAATTTTGCCTTCTTTCGTGAATAAAATCAAAAGTATTAAAAGTATGATTTTTCCCGAACAAAAAAAAAATATTTTTGAGATCCTCGTAACAAGCCCTTTCATTTGATATAAAACACGGTAAGGTTTGCAAAACTTTTTTTTAACATTTTCTATTTGGACCCCCTAAACTGACCTTTATTTAAAAAAATATATATTTACTTTGCACATCCGTGTTTGGGTCATATCTTTACACCATCTTACCAAATTTCACCTAGTATCGTTCAGTAGATTCGGAGAAAATCGACTGTGACAGATGGACGGACGGACAGACAGACGCTCGAGTCCTAGTCCTCGAGAGGATCCTATAAGGATTCCGTTTTTCATTTTTTGTACGGAACCCTAAAAAGCGCCAGAATGTGATTATTTTTCGAATTAATTTACGACAACGATAAACAATGTGTCTCCTCTAACTCCATTTGTAGATGTTAACTTAATATCAAGCAATCAATTATCTTCATTGTTTTCAAAAGCTAATAAATACCTAGCTTTTGAAAATATGGCTTTGTCGCTTAATGATAAATATTTTTTGTGTGAAAATTGTTAACACAATTATGACATTTTATAACTTTTCAAAGAAACTTATATTTAATAAACTTTTGAATGTTTTCTTTCAAGGTTTACGTACCTCAAAAGGTAAAAAAGAACCCTTATAAGATCACTAATTTGTCTATCTGTGTGTAAAGAACTTTTTCTCAAGTACGCGTGGAGTTACATCGCGTGGGTTAATTAGATTTGTGGTTTCGTAGAATCTGTGAAAAATAAATTTCTTAGATGTAAACGCTGTCGACATATATGGCCATTTATGTTACAAAATTTGCGAATACCTAAAACGTTATTTTAAGCTTTCCGTGATCTGCATTTGTTAAATTAGATATAAGGCAATGTTTTAATATCACAAATTAGGCGAAAAATTAGAACTCAAAAAATTTGTAATTAATAAAAAAAATAACTTAATAGAATTGCAAAATGTACGAATCCGGCTCTCCAAAGGAAGATTTTTTTTTTCAAATAAAATACCACTGAAATATTGTCAGTAGTATATCGTGATGACAAAAAATTAAGCATTCAATGGACTCCAAAACTATGATATTACCTTAACCCACTGATTCATTATCATCAGGTTCCTCTTAGTTCCCACTGTAATATCAGTAACATAACCAACATTTCGTAGCTTCAGTTTATGTATTTGTTACTTCACGCTGAAACTTCATAAAAATGTTATCCTAACTTCCAAATTATGCAATTGTTTCCAAGATAAACATATCTATATTATGTTAATGAACTTCATTCATAAGAGCCAACTGCGCGTTCCCACAAATATTTTGATGCCTTGAGCGTAGTTTGGAAAGCTAAAAGCTCATTGAAATGTTCTTCACAGGGTAGAGCAGAGATTGTTAGTTTGGTCATCATCATGATCAGGTCATTCTTAGTCTCCACTGCTGTAGCCTGACCCTTTCTATACTGTTCTACCAGAGCCATATATTAGCCAGAATAGTCAAAAGATTTGACCTATACTGATACTCTCCACGCTGCGTCTGGCCAGCGTGGAGAGTATAGTTCAAATCAAAGATCAAAAAAGTCAAAGATGTCCAAATTGGTCCCGTACTTCTTCTTCAGGTCTTTTTTAGTCTCCACTGCAGGAGCACGACCCTCTCTGTACTACCACAGCTATATAATTATTGGCCAGAGCAGTCAGAGGATTTGGCCTACACTCTCCACGCTGGCCAGACGGGTTGGAGGAATCTCTTAAATTTATAAGCTTTGTTTAGCTTGTATTTCCTAGATCGCCATCTAGGACATCCACGGGAAGACTTCGAGTGATCCTTTTCTTCTCTGCTGGTAACCATACGGCATATGTGAGCTCTATGAGCGCTTACGTATGTTAAGCAACCCATGGTGCAGTCCCTACTTGGATGGGTGACCGCAAGTGGCATAAAAATATCTCGAGCTCCTCCGTGCTTCGGAAGGCACGTAAAGCCGTTGGTCCCGGCTGTCATCGTTGATGGCTATCGTTAAGCTATGTCAGATGCCTTAAGGCAGCTTGATAAATCTGACACCAGTGTTGGCCACTTAAACGTACGAAAAACAAACAACAACAAACAAAACCATACGGCCAAGTTTAATCACGTGGTCCCAAGTTCTATCGCGTCTTTTGTCGTACGCGATGGGATGTGGGTCTCTGGATCTGACTGCTCTGGTTAATATACATGGCGAAATTTTGGTCGGTCCGGACCATTAAAGGGGTGATTTAGCCTGTCAATATAAACAACTTTTCCTATGGGACAAATGCTGTAAACTCGAAAAAAATTTCGGCATTCCTATACAAATTGCCCGGGCGGCTGAACACTTTTGTATGAAAATGTCGAAATAAAATTTGAGTTTCCAGCATTGGTCCCATAGGAAAAATGGTTTATATCGACGGGCTGAATCACCCCTTTAAGGGTCTAGAACGATCAAAATTTCGCCATGTATAGCCCTGGTAGTAGTCCTGGAGAGGATCGTGCTTCTGCAGTGGAGATAAAAAAGACCTGATAATGAATAAAATGGATACTATTTTTGAATAAGTGACTTAACTAAACGCGTAACTTTATATTAAGTATGGTTCGGCAAAATATCAGTTATCAGCATTAGACTCGGTTGAGCGTCGTGCCCTGAAACTTATAGGCAACGAAAAGCTTAAGTTTCAAAGTCTGTCAGTTTTCTACAGGTTGCATTTCGGGGAGTGTTCACAGGAACTTAACAACCTTATCCCACCCACCCTTTTTCGGCATCGGTCTGCTCGACGAGGTGAAAGTATGCACCCGTATGTGGTTGATGTTCCGCCAGCTCGCACGAAGCGCTTTTCCTCTTCGTTTATTTTGCGTACGGCTAGGGAATGGAACCTCTTGCCACCGGAGGTTTTCCCTGACACGTATAATTTGGGTCTCTTTAAAGCTAGAGTGAATAGGTTTTTAATGAGCCAGCGAGCTCCACCATAGACCACATCTTCACTTAACATCAGGTGAGATCGTGGTCAATCGCTGGATCATCATGAATAAAAAAAAAATTCTATATGGACAAATGGTTCGCTTTCAAACCGTTGTTTGATCAAAAATAGCAATCATGCTCCAATTTACCTTCAACTGTGTATATTTACTCTCCACGAAACTGACCAATGTTTATTACTGTTGCCCGTCATAAAACAACGATACTAAATATAGTATGAAATTTGCTGTCTAATATAGACACCGTATCATAATTATGTTTACAACAAAGCTTTTTATTTATTTTTACTACTTCTAACGTTTAGTGAAATACGACAAAAAGAAATTTATCATTGCACACTAAGTCCGATGAGATAATCCACCAACTTGTACGGGGAAGGCGAATTTTTTCATGGGTTTTCCAATTATGTGCAACTGTCAATATCTTCCATGCTGGTCTGGGAGAAAAGAAAAAAACGTAGAATGTACCAGCTGCTTCTCTTTCCGTGCAGATCGTAAAAGCCGATCAAGGGAATGGGCGTCAGGAATCATCTCTATAGGTGAGGCAGCTACCAATCCATCACTATTTTGATTTTTTGCTCTCCTACAAGCCCACCAACATGCTAAACATGGCCTCAAAGTTTTACAGACCTGGGCTCTGTCTACCCCGCAAGGGATAAAGACGTGATAATACGCATGTATGTAGTTATGCAACTGTCAAAAAAAAAAAAAAAACGATTTATAGGTTAGGGCTACCAACCCGCTTAGAACTCTTCGCGTGTTATGTAAGTAATTTCATCAAGCTTGTGTTCCCTAAATCGCCTTCTACGACATCCTCAAGAAGACTTGGAGTGGTCCTTTTCTACTCTGCCGGGAACCATACGGCTAGGGAATACAAGCTAAACAAAGATTGAAAAACATGAAGACCTCTCCAACCCGTCTGGCCAGCGTGGGCCTAAATAGCTATAGCAGTCAGAAGACTTGATCTACACACGAGAGTGTAGGCGAAATCCTCTGACTGCTACGGGCTCCGGTAGAACAGAAAGGTTCGTGCTCCTGTAGTTGAGACTAAGAAAGCCCTGATGATAATGATGAATTTCCTCAAGACTTTTTTAGCTCTACTCAAGCATCTTGACGTGTCGAAAATTTGAGCAAATGACTTTTGGGAATAAAAGTTAGGAAGATAAATCCATTAAGGTCAACTTTATCTTAAAGTCTACATTACACATATATTTATTTATTTACCTATTTTCAAGTAAAACTGACCGATTTTTTATTACCGCTGCCCCTCATAAAACTCCGCTACTAAATATAGTATGAACTTCGCCAGAATATTTTTATTTGGCGCTGAGGTTAATATTTCGCTTTATAGTATCGTAAAGTTTAAGGTTTTATTTTGGTGTTTTATTTCATGTTTTTTCGATTGAGCCTGTAAAAGGAGTATTTATTTTCTACTTGCTTTTTGTATATACGTTTAACTATTACTGTTAAACACTGCTCCAATTAATGTTAGATATACAATGCAACTTTTTAATTAGTACATTTTTTATGGGACCAATTATAGGAGCGGAAAAACTTTGGACATCTTAATACCAACTGCCGAGCTGGCCGTAGAAATCTGTATGGAATTTTAACTTTTTTTTTTCAAACACTATATTTTTTTTTTCAGATTATCTATAATGTTTTCTTATGTTTTTACGATTGTTACACATTTAAATAAAATTATTTTAATACGGTTTTTATCGCGTTTATTACATTATTTATACACCTAACGTTTCGAGCACTTTACAGTGTTGGTGGTCGCAGGTAGACTAAGTTGACTTTTGTCTAGTATTTTATAAAAACTGCAAAATCTACCGCCTAAAATATTTATTGATAACGTTCCCGATGTACGCAGTATTGGCTCACGGTGTCTGAAGGTCTTGCAGTCTTCTGCTTAGCTTGAGATTTGATTAAATTGATGACTGGATCCTCAGCTGGTGGTAACTGCCAACCATCCTCTCTATTGAAATTAGGATATTTTTTAATTTCAATAGTCGCACGAAGCATTCTTGGAATGTATCTGTTTTCTTTTGCAAGGACTTGAGGATTATCAAAACGCATATAATGGTTGGGTTTGTCTACGGCATGTTCACAGACTGCAGACTTCGTAATAATGTAAAAAACGCGATAAAAACCGTATTAAAATAATTTTATTTAGATTATCTATATTTACATTTAACAAAATTTCTTGGAATTTTTGTCTCTGTCTTCTAGAATAAGATGTCACATCGGTATCTTTTTTAAGTAAATAACCTGTTAGTGACAAACAAAGATCCAAATAAAAAAATGCCCAATTTCTCCAAACAAAATATTCGCCAACACAATTTGTGGCCCATACAAAACAACAATTTTCTGGTGAAGTTTGTACGTTCAAAATTTTTATGCAAATTCTAGGTACGATGGACAAAACTACGCCGTTCGGTGCATTCGAAAAAACTGTCGTGTCCAAAAAAGCTGGCACAATTCTCATATGGAAAACAAAAAGATATGAAAACGGTATGTGGGTATATACTAAAGTTGCGACTAGGGCAATACCTACTATTAACTACATATTATAAAACAAATTCCTCCGACACGTCTGTCTGTCTGTTCGCGATAAACTTAAATACTACTGCATAGATTTTCATGCGGTTTTCACCAATACGTAGAGTGATTCTTTAGGAAGGTTTTTTTGGTATCATATATGCCTGGGCGCAGCTGGAGAGGGCTGTTACTAAATATTTTTAGCACAAAGAAATGATAATGATAAGACTCATAACATCCTGAAAGTGAGTCTCAATCTTCATCGTTATGTGCCTTTGAGCAACATGTTTGCATAAACATGACTCTTGGCTCCGTCTACACCAAAAGGGAAACGACATAACGTATATATTTCTTGACTCAACACAATAATATCTTTAATCATAATAAATAATAATAAAAAAGAAAGATTTGACTATATATGATTTTTCTTTTTTATAATTATTTATTATAATTAAAATTGTCGAAATATCAGACAGAACTCAAAAATAATCGCGTTAAGCATAATAATGATTCGACTAATTGTTTTTTGATTGAATAAGCTCAGATTATTAAACTGCTTTTATAACTCTTAACTAAAGAATATTAATTTATCAGCGGATAACAAAGGCTATAATTTACGTGGACTAACAAGCAATAGGGGGAAAATTACTAGTTTTAAATATTATTATTTATCAGTTTTTATGTTCAACAGTTTCCAAAAATATTTCAATCAATCTTAACATAAAGGTAACCTGCGTTTCGCAAAAGTAAAATATAAATCTAAAAACGGTGAATATACGAAATAGATTGGCCGAGGGCGTAAGATCAAAATATCTAGCCAATCACAAACATCAGTAATAGAAAAGTTTCAGAGCTATGTTTACTTACTAAATGAAAGTAAGGACGGCTGTGGTCCAAGTGATAAGAGTTGAACATGTTGCGTTAAAATAGTATAGTTTTAATCTTATGTAACTGTTGGTTCATAATTTTGTGAATATGTTTATTTTGAAACGATTAGTAGATAGCGTTTTTTCTCTTCCTAAGACAAGGCTTCCGTTCCCTCCTTCGTGTTACAGGCTGTTGTTTTAACCACTGCGCCACGGAGCTCGTCAAGAATATGAAAAGATGATGTTGTTAGGTTATTGATGACGTTGTGGAAATATAAGACCATGTAACGTATTAAACTGGTTTATTGATTCTCGATATACATCTTAATGGCTCTGTTTGACGGGTCCTCGTTGGGTCGTAATAGTGTCTCGATTTGTTAATATTTTTAATGCTAATTATAGAAACAAAACAGCTGAGACGCGACCTACATGGTATGAAGCCGCGTGACGCTGAATTGTGCGAGGTAAGCTCGTATGATATTACATTAGAAGCAGAGGGCCGGCGATCTATCACTGTCGCCGAAAACTCCCGTAATCGATAGCGACGCGAATAAAAAAGAAAATTCAACAGCGATTAGTAATTTACTCACTTAAATATAAAATTGTAGTGTATATCAGAGTAATTAGTGTTTTTGAACTTTAATCATCTTTACCTAAATCAGAGGATTTTGCACTAGTTTACTTTAAAAAGTTAACTAATTTTTGAAATCGCTGATTTTCCGTAACTTGTGCCGCCATTTCGCCATCACCCGAGAAGCAGAGGGCCGGCGATCTATCACTGTCGCCGAAAACTCCCGTAATCGATAGCGACGCGACTAAGAAAGAAAATTCAACAGCGATTAGTAATTTACTCGCTTACCTTGTTAATTGAAGTAGGCGGGATGTCTTGCTGTTTTTATGATCATTTCTAAAAATAATTTCCATCATATTTTTTCTTTTTAGGGTTCCGTAGTAAACTAGGAACCCTTATAGTTTCGCCATGTCTGTCTGTCTGTCTGTCTGTCTGTCCGTCCGCGGTTTTACTCAGAGACTATAAGTAATAGAAAGCTGTAATTTGGTATGAGTGTGTGTGTATATTAATCATGGCAAAAAAGTCGTAGAATAAAATCTTGAAAAAAAATTTTTTTTTGGGTAGCTCCCATACAAGTAAAGTGGAGGAGTATTTTTTTTTCTCTATTTACCCATCATGTGGGGTATCGTTAAAAAGGTCTTTGAAAAATATTGTGAGGTTGAGAACACCATTTTTCGATTTAGGGATCCGTTTCCGAAATATTTGGTTTTAAAGTGCAAAATTTTGTTAGAGTTACGTGCGTAAAGTGGGGGAGTAATTTTTTTTTCTCTATTTACCCATCGTGTGGGATATCGTTAAATAGGTCTTTCAAAAATATTGTGAGGTTGAGAACACCGTTTTTCGATTTAGGGATCCGTTTCCGAAATATTTGGTTTTAAAGTGCGAATTTTTGTTAGAGGTAAGTGCCCCCCCCCCCTCTATCTGCTAAACGGTTATATATGGATACGTGAAAAAAATTACAGCAGTAGTATATATACTGAAGTTGAAAGGAAAACTATCAGAGCTAGGTACTAAGTGCAAACTAAAAAGTTATAGGCAACCAACTTATAAAATGTACTGGAAAATGTAAAATTTCATACAAGCTTCATTGTTAGATGTTTTTGGTCGTTAAACTGTGAGGTGCGAGTGTAAACAGTGTGAACTCAAAGTTATCATTCGCAACTACGGAACCCTACACTGCGCGTGGCCCGACACGCACTTGGCCGGTTTTTTTAGTTTATGATTTCTAAATTAGTGTGGGAGAAAATAATAAATGCCTTACTCTCTTTCCACGTGTGCGTGGGTGGCATTTACGATCTTCCATAAATGCTGGAGCTCAATTTTTGAACTCTTACAATATATGTAGATCCACCACTCGTTGTGACGTCAGCAATCGGTTCGTATTTGCATGTAATTAAATTCAAAGAGCGGTCCTGTTTTTGAGTATTTTTGAAACATGTATAAATGTCATTTGTTCGAGTTTCCAGCATTATTTATAAAGAAAAAATTGTTTAATTCGACGGGTGTAATCCCTGTTAAGATACAAAACGATCAAAATTATGCCATCCATATTATTATTTTATATCATTTGTAAACAGAAAAAAGAACTTAAATGACACGGTAGTATCCGCAAGAAAAACATTATTTCAGCATACGTCCTCATGCCAACAAGTTTATAAATCAAGACAGCTTCGCAAGAATCGAAAGCACACCCTCGAAGAAACACAGCTATCAGTAACCACATCCCCTCGAAATATATCCTCAAACACTTACATTTGTCATCTTGCCACCCCACTACGCGCACATAAGTTTTGGTTACATTGGTCGAGTAACTGTAGTCTAGTAAACTATCTCAGGTATTTTTGTTTTATAATCATCATCATCATCAGGTCTTCTTTTAGTCTTCACTGCAGGAGCACGACCTTCTCTGTACCACCAAAGCCATATCAGCCAGAGCAGTCAGAGGATTTGGCCTACACTCTCCACGCTAGCCAGACGGGTTGGAGAGGTATCTTGATGTTTATAAGCTTTGTTTAGCTTATGTTTCCTAAGTCGCCTTCTACGACATCCACGGGAAGACTTGGAGTGGTCCTATTCTACTCTGCCGGGAACCACACGGCTTAATTTTTGTTTAAATAAAAGTAACTTGTAGGATGTAGACATCATTAAAATAGGTAACAACCAGTTATGCACATAAATAGCCAACAGCATGAATTGGGACGACATCGCAAGTCTCGATTTCCATTCGCTTTGAAGAAAAAATCGTGTATACCTTGTTTATAAAAACACTGTTAAGGTTACACACAAACAAGAAGTTAGGGTAAACACCATTGTCCCTCAATCCATCAAATCAGCCCCTCAAAATGAATTTTTATATGGGTTACAAATCTGAAATCTCGAAAAAAAGAACGACATTTTCATAGAAATTACTATTTTGATTCCGGATTCCATTTGCAAGTCCATCCACATGCTAAACGTGGCCTTTCGGTCTTACGGCTTTAGGCTCTGTCTACCCCGTAAGTGATAAAGATGTGATAGTATGTATGTATAAATTATTTATCTGAACGTGCATGTCCATAAATGTAATGCTTACTTGCTGCTGAGTACCTATGCCTATACTCATATTTTGATGTGTTGTTGGGCATAGGTACTCATTCGCCGGCCTCTTTAAAACGATTTTCTTACAGTATCAAGGTACGGATACACGTGCCACTTAGTAGTAGCTAAAAGCGCAGTTCTCGACAAAAACTGTTATGTCATGACTATAAAAATCTGATCCTATCCTAATCCTAACTAATATTATAAATGCGAAAGTGAGTTTGTTTATTTATTTGTTCGTATGTTTGTTACGCTTTCACACCGTATCTACAGAACCGATCATCATGAAATTTGGCATACACATAGGTGAGGGTACCGATAAGGACATAGGCTATCCTTTACGTGGGCGAAGCCGCGGGTAACAGCTAGTATACAATAAACTACCGGTCCACATAAAAATTCTTGAATTTAAGAAGTTTAAGCACACATTGTTTAAATGGTTAGTGGATAAGTGCTTTTACAATATTCATGATTTTTTGACATCAAAATATAATTGAATTAATAATTTGACAATATCAGTTTGAAAAAATAATATTGACACATAATTCTACAATGATTGTAAATTTTATTTAGTATTATTCTTTTTTATTCTGTGATTTTAACAAATTTTGAATGCCTTTGACAAGAGGCGGGAAATCATTTTATATGTATAACTCTTGCAAATGAAGGATTTCATTTAGTATGCCTAAAACTCGGTCGATTGTTGAGCATGCTACCCAAGGCGGGGGTCGAAGGAATTTTTTTATTCTTTGAATATACCGCTGCGTACTGCTAATAAGAATGCCTATTTTAAGCATGTGTGTGCAAGTCATGTGCGGGACACAAGCATGCTCAAAACTAGCATGTGTATCTGTCGCAGAGATTTTGTCAAAAACGTGACATCATAATTTCTCTAGTGACATTATAATTACACTGATTATTGTCAATATCGTCTGATTCGTATAATTTCACGGGCTCTTTTCAGAGTTATTGTAATTTCACTAAGCCGCAATAGTGATATTATAATAAATCTAGGTTTATTATGAGTTGCGTTTGTGGTGGGAGCCCCGCGTGTTCGATTGTTCAATTTGTTATTCATTTATTGTTCTATTTGTTATGTCATTTAAATTACTTGCTCAATTATGTAACCTACCAACTTTTTTAAGTAACATATTTTGTCGAAAAGCACATATTATTTATTTATAATTAAGCTTTATTGAGCTCCAAAAATTGATGCTAGTGACTAAAATGTTACTATCAGTATTACTTACTATTAAGCTTATAGTTATTAAAGTTATGATTTGATTAGTAAGCGTTATAACTTTTTCAGCAAATTTTATAGTATAGATAGTACTATAAAAAGTGACAAGTTAAATTAAAAAAAAATATTTTCTAAAACCTGTTTTTTATTTCCTAACTCTATGTTTAGTACTTGCTGGTCAGGTGGTAACTGGTAACGAATGCGGACCAATCAGCGATCGCTCTGAAAATCTAACGGCTTTCATAAACCAGTGTTTTTGTCAAAATATCACTGCCTTACAATTTCACTGCATCGGTCTAATAAAATTATAATGGTACTGAAACTAGCCCGTTAAATTGTAAGTAATACAAACGATTGACAAAAATCTGTGTAATTATAATGTCACTAGTGAAATTATAATATCACGACTTTTATAATATCCCTGCAACATATCCGTAGCATTAGTCATATTACTCGCCTAATCTAAACACCCCTATAGTACTAGTTGCAAGAATCGATCACCCATGAAAAGGGGACTTTGTTAAAGCAAGTTGGCGATGTTATTTGTCTTGCAAACTGTGCAAGTGCCGAATCTGTTAAACCGAGTGTTCGACGAGGTTTTATCAGACCAATTGGGAAATAGAATGTTAAGTACGCGAATTTAAACGAGACTCGGTTAAGAGGACGATATTGTGAATTTTAATGAGGTTTGCATAGTGTTACGGAGATATTGGTTTGCATTGCTTTCTGTTTTTATTTCTGAACGAATATACTTGAGTATTTTATTTGCCTTTTAATCTTGCTATGTTTGTGGAACTGTCAGAACTTTCGAAAGAGCATACAATACTTGCGGGGTCGACAGAGTCCAGGACGAGAACACCAAAAGGTTACACGTAGCTTGTTGGTGGGCGTGTAGGTGGAAAACGGAGTCAAAATATTATTTGACCTATTGACATCATTCCTCAGATTTTCGCCCATTTCCTCGATTGGCTGTTACGATCTGCGTGGGAAGAGGAACAGCTGGTACATTCTACGTTTTTTCTGATCTCTCAGCCTGTTGGTAGCAGACTGTTCTTGGAGTAAAAATAATACCTCGAGCTTGCTGAATATTAAATGTTTATTTCTTACCATAGGCGCGACGCGTTTGCACAGTACAGAGATCTTTCTTGTGAAGAAGAGAATCATACAATCGTTCATTAAACAACATAACAAAACTAAAAGAAACTAAAAACTTTGTGTTGCCAGCAACACAGATCAGCATGAAAGATAAAATAAAATCACTTGTTTGTGAAAAAAATCTTTTTCATTAATCTAAAGGTATTCCTGGTTGTATCCTCAGTAAAGTGGTATTGGAGCCCGGGGTGCATTCCATTTGTGGTTTTTTTGTAGAAAATGTACTGTATTCTTTTATTAACGCAGCACACTAGGCACAGTAGCGACGCCAACCATTTTATTCCTAATACTTTACAAATAGAAAGAAATTATATGATTTACTTCAGGTTTGAAGTATTTTTGGAATCATGTTTAATATTATCAGAATCAGCGAGAATTATGAGAATCAGAGTACGTTTTTGGCGGTTATCACTATTTCTCTTAATGACTGATTCTCATAATATTAAAACATGATTCCAAAAATACTTCAGGTTATTTACTAAGGCTTATATTGTTTATATTCTTGAATTTCTTTCTATTTGTAAAGTATGAGGAATAAAATGACTGGCGTCGCTACTGTGCCTAGTGTGCCCCCTTAATATTATATTATTTAAAATTATATGTTTGTGGCTTTAGGATCAATGTTTTAAAATAATATTACAGCGTCATCATCATCATCTTCAGGTCTTTTTAGCCTTCACTGCAGGAGCTAACCTTATTTGTACTACCAGAGCCATATATTAATTAGCCAGAGCATTCAGAGGATTTGGCCTTCACTCTTCACGCAGGCCAGAAAATCAATAAGTAACAAATTGTAACAAAATAAGTAACAAATGTCGAGCTCCGTGGCGCAGCGGTCAACACGCCAGCCTGCGACACGGGGGTCCCGGGTTCGATCCCCGGTCAGGTCATGCTGGAAAACGATCGTTTTCAGTATGACCTGGGTCTTGGATGTTTATCTATATAAGTATATATTATAAAATATAGTATCGTTGAGTCAGTATCCTGCGACACAAGTTCACAACTTACTGTGGGGCTGGCTCAATTTGTGTGAAAAAAAAAATTATAAAGTTTTATGTATACAATATGTTCGTAAAACTCTGTCTGATACTTAAAGGGTCGACCCAGGCCGTCAATATAAATAACTTTTATTTATAGGAACAATGCTGGAAATTAAAAAAAAAAAAACATAATTATCATACAAGTTGCCCCGGCCGGCTGAACACTTTGTATGAGAATGTAATTTTTTTCCCATTTCAAGGATAGTCCCGTAGGATAATTTGTTCATATCAACGGACTGAGTGTCCCCTTTAAGAATCAGATAGGGTTTTACTATCATATTGTATATAACAGTACTAGTCATAGGTATATTAATAGATGTAGGTAAATAAAATAAATAAATGATCAAACAAAATAAAGAGAGTAACTGGTTGTCCATTAAAACAGTAACACGTAACGGCTTATTAAAACAGAAACAAGGTTATAAACAATTTTACTCTCCAAATTTAACTCACCCTTTATTGTGCCGCAAAAATATTATTTTGCATTTTCTGCGTCAAACTGTGCCGTTGATGACTTGGTGAGCAATTAGGTGCAATTCACACCGGAAATGAAGTGAGTTTTTTGTTTTATTTTCATCTTTTAAACTCAAATTAAAATAAGTATGAATATATTTAAGAGAACTAATTCCAAGCTTATTCTTACTATTACTACGACAGTGAGTTAATTTGTCTGTAAAGCTTTCACTCCGTAAGTACTGAACCAAATATCATGAAATTTCGCTAATACGTTGTCGCGTGAAAAGGAAGGTACTTTTTGTCCCGGAGGAAAATCGCATATTTTTATTGCTAACCCTGTGCAAAGGTAATACGGCTACGATGTGTCTACGAATCAGCTACGAAGCTACGCCACATCTACGAAAAGTCTACGACAGGACTTTGCTACGTAAGATTGCAATATTTTACCAAACAGTTTGTTTATGTAAACTTAGTTGTTTGCCTTCTTTATCGTATTTAGTATATTCACATGTTTTCAAAATTAGATATATATGTAGATAAATAATAAGATGATATGATGGTATGATACCTTAGGTAGAATCTTGCATTAGTACCTAACAAACCTCCGTGATTTTTTTTTTGTTATGCATAAAATGTTTACTTGTATAAGAAATGGTAAATAAAGTATGTTAATAATAATGTAAACCATAAATGTTTTCTGACAACTCATTTTCAATAAAACCTGAATCAAGAAATATTTTGAAAAAATTAATTGAACCGTCAATCAATTTGGGTATAATTTCAAAAATTAAGGATCGAAAGCCCAAGTTGTGGGATGAAATAAAGTTAGCGTCGTTTGCGGTGAGTCCCTTTCAACCAAAAGCTGGATGACCCTTTCGAATGCAGATTTCTGGCCATAAAGTGTAGTATTTCAGTGATTTTGAGGAAGGCTACAAAGACTACACCGAAGCCTAAGTGTGTTTTAATAATTTTGTGTATTTTTTAATATATTTTACAATAAAATCCAATGAAATTGAAGATCAACTTAAAATATTACTTCTCTCTATGTGTATCACGCCTTCAAATCCAAAGCAGTCTCGTAAAAGTTTAGATTTCTGCAATTATTTTGGTTATCTTAGTGCTTTCGTTAACGGGAACCATTTTGAATTTCTAGATTTATGGGAAGTAAGATAAAAAGGAAGGTCAAGATTCTTAGGTTTTATTTGTAGGAACGTCTTCATAATTAAATGTTATTTTTATTTGAAAAAAAGAAAAGGAAAGTTGACAAAATGTGTCTATAAGAATCTAAAAAATATATAACAGTTACAACTAACATGGGTGTTTTGATTTTTCAAGTTTAGAGTATTTTCAAGGCAAGAGCGAATAGGCATTATTTTTTGTGTACTAACCTCATTGTTGCTTCCCAACACGCAAGAAAAAGGTCAAACGCACTTACATTATTTAAAAAAAAATATATGTCTATGACCATATTCCCAGTGCATTATGATAATAACTTTAATTTACTACCTTTTTTATTTACAAAATATTTAATAACTAGCTGTTACCCGCGGCTCCGCACGCGTGATATATAGCCTATGTCCTTCTCAATACCCTAACTTATGTGTATGCAAAATTTTATGATGATCGGTTCAGTAGATACGGTGTAAAAGAGTAACAAACAAACAAACTCACTTTCACGTTTATAATATTAGTTGGAAGTATATTTTATACGAACGTGTTCTATTATCTAACTAATTGTTTTTAAAGAATTGGGCTTAGAACAATCGTAAGAATAAAATATTAATCCTAATCCTAACTAATATTATAAATGCGAAAGTGAGTTTGTTTGTTTGTTACGCTTTCACGCCGTATCTACTGAACCGATCTCCATGAAATTTTGCATACACATAAGTTAGGGTACTGATAAGGACATAGGCTATATATCACGCGGGTGGAGCCGCGGGTAACAGCTAGTACATTATATTTTTTTGAAAAAGCTTAGTTTAAATCGTAATAATTTCTGATTGGCTACAGCAAAAATAATTTCGATTCTGAATCAAGAAATTAGGGAAACTTTGCAAAATAATTACGTAGCTACCTAATTATGAATGTTGACTCAACGGTTCAGGGGGTCTATTTTGAAATAAACGCCTCACTTAGCTAGGCTCAGAATAAGTCGTCTACTTTCAAAGTACTAACATTTTTATCCGACTGATATCCAGAACGAGGGTAGTGTTTTTTTTCGCATATATGTGCCGACCTTCTGTGGACTGTTCTTTTCTTAGGGGCTGGTATTGCCTCGGTGGGCGAATAAAAATCTGGAGTTTGACCAAAGACGTGTATGTCTTCCAACACCGATACAAGAAAGAGAAAGAGGCAATGTTACCATTCTACAAAAATACTTAAAAACAAAAAATAGTACTTTGGTGTTGCTAGTTGCAACAATATTATATGTATGTAAATTACGTATCTATGTATGTGTTAAAGTATATCTGTTCTATTATTGCCTCCTGTAGCAACGGCTTGGCTGATTTTGAAGTGTGAGGTGTCTTTAGATTTATATTCTTCCCCAGAGTGTCAAAGGCCAGCAAAAATTATTATGGTAGACGTCTGCTTTCAAAAACGTTAGTCAGGGTTTTATACTTTTAAATAATGCAATAATTGTTAATTATTTAAAAACGCTGTTGAACCAATCATTGGTCGTACGATTACAACCATATGTTAACACCGCATTTCACGGTTGACGAATGCTTTTTAGTCAAAGTCACTGCTATGATTTGATTGTACGCTGAGTCTAAGTTACTCGGATATTTTGAAAATCTATGATAAACATAGTTATTTTTAGTTAAGAAACGATGAACTTGTAGCTGTTTGCATAACTAAGTAGCGTTTAAGAATTTTAAGTAATCCTAGATTGGTAAACAATATAAATGAAAATATTACGAGCTCCTCCATGCTTTGGAAAGTAACATTTCACAGCTAAGTCTTTATATTTTTAGATACATAAGTTAAATAATCAAATGCCCGTTCTTGCCACTAACACATATCAAAGCAAACAAATTTCTGAAATTTTCGCATGATAAATATAAACGGACAAATATATACAAATTTATGATAGAAAAGAACATTATCACTACATATTATAAAACAAAGTCCTCCGTCGCGTCTGTCTGTCTGTCTGTTCGCGATAAACTCAAAAACTACTCCACGGATTTTCATACGGTTTTCACCAATAGATAGAGTGATTCACGAGGAAGGTTTTAAGGTATAATACATGCCCGGGTGCAGCCGGGTAGGGCTGCTAGTTTTTAATAAACTTCAGTGACTTGGGAGATGAGTCTAACTAGGAGAATGAAACGTTACATTTGGGAGACGAGCCCAATCAAGAATAGCACCCCTGAACATTAAATTAAATATTCAAATATTCTTAAAACTTGGGGCAGATAAGGCCGTTCGAGGTACAATCGTTATCAAAATGTTTTAATGTTAAGGAAAAACAAATTGCTCTAGGTTCTCGCAAAATTCACGGGTCACGTGGTAATTTTTGTCATTAAAACTTTTTTGTTTCATTATACATTTTGTTTCCTTGAAAATTGTTTCGGATAGTTAATTAAAGATGTTGTTTGCTTATGCAATATTTTTTTATAGATTCTTCACATTTCTTTCAATTTACAATTAATTATCAATTAATTATTTTCTAACTCAAGAAACTGAATAAACATTATAATTTCCTTCTAACAAATTAAAAAATGTCGCTGCAAAAAGTGTGAAAAATCTGCCGTTGCAGCAATTTCCTCGGTTATTAATTTAAGTGGCTTGCTGTTGCTAGATTTGCCGGCGAATATAATAATAAAATAACGACCGAGGAAAAGAATAAGGAAATATTTCAATATAAAGGTAAGCTTTAGTTTTAATTTACTAGCTGTTGCCCGCGGGTTCTCCCGCATAATATTTAGCCTATATCCTTCTCAATACTATATCCTATTTGTATGCTAAATTTCATGATGATCGGTTCAGTACAAAGGGCGCGAAAGCGTAACAAACTAACTGACTTCCGCATTTATAATGTTAGTAAGGATTTACAAGATAGTTTAAAATGTCAATTATACATCATACAATACTTCAAAAAAGATTTCAAAATAAAATAAACAATTTCGCGACAAAAATTGTGAAAAATCTACTGTTGAAGCAATTTCCTCGGTTACTAATTTAAGTGGCTAGCTGTTGCTAGTTTTGACGGCGAATATAATAAGAAAATAACCACCGAGGAAAAGAATGAGTATATTTTGACTTAACACTTCTAAGAAAATATTTCAAAATAAAGGTAAGCCTTGGTTTTAATTTTTTTTTAAATAATATAAAATGTCATAACATCATATAATACACCTAAGAAATTTTTTCAAAATAAAGTTAAATTTTGATTCTAACAAAATAAAATAAACAATGCCGCTTCAAAAATTGTGTAAAAGTTAACCATTGTAGCAATTTCCTCGGTTATTAATTTAAGTGGTTTTATGTTAGATTTGACGGCGATAAGTAAAATAAGGATAAAAAAAGAAATAAAGTATATTTACCTACCTAGACTAGCCCACGTAGACTCCACAAATAAGATAGTTTTCAAGTAAATGGATTGTTATTTTTTACTAACCACTAATTCAGAAATGTCATGTGTCTCGCTTTAAAATTAAGAGGACTCATACAAACTTATGTTGGAAACCCTTGCAAAATGACATCTTTATAAAAATGAAATACCCTATAGAGATGTAATTTTCGAAATCTAATAAATGCATACTATTTTCTACTAACTACTAAAATACATTCATTTATAATTTTGCTAAGATCAGAATACGAATTATATAACTTTATAACTTTTCTACCCAAATAAAAAATGTCTCTATAAAAAAAGTGAAAAATCTACCGATGCAGTAACTTCCTCGGTTATTGATTAAAGTGTTTTAAGAAAAATTAAGTAACACTATATGTTTGGACCATCGGGATCACTATTAGATTAGAAATAGGAAATAATTATCAGAAATATGTTTTTTTAAGGTACAAACTTAATGTTTATAAGAATTCTTCACACAAAATAAGTTATAATAGAATCGGCTAAGTGCAAGTCGGCCTTGCGCACGTGGGGATCTTTTCATCATTAGGTTATCCAGCAAAAATGGCAAGTTTTTTTTGCCATTGTTGTATGGGAAGCCCCCTTAACAACTTTACTGCCAACTCCGCTTAAAAATAGACAAAAATATATTTCAGTCATACAGTGACAACAGGAACTTCAGCCGGCAGCGAAGCTGTTTTGGTTTTGATTTAATTACTAATTTTTAAAGTAAATGTGTAACTTAATATTTCATGAAAATTTCTAGCGTCTTCCTGTTTCCGTAAATATCGAACTAAAAACGGCAAAGAAATCACTATTGTATTTTTTGTTATGGCGGCAACAGAAATACATAATTTGTGAAAATTGCAAGTGTAACTATCACGATTTATGAGATAAAGCCTGGTGACACACATACAGACGGAAATTGATGTCTCGTGCATAGGGTTCCGTTTTACCCTGTGGGTACGGAACCCCAAAAAGACAATTTACATTATACTTTTAATTAAAACGCATCTCAAAGCTAAGAGTATATAAAAAAAAATCTCAATAACCTATAAATTGAGAATCAAAATCACGTTATAATATGCGAAAGAAATTGAAAATATGAACTAACTATACAGTTAAAACTATTAGTTACTGAAACCAATAGTTCAATACACAAAAACGTATTATTTGTTTAGGAACAATAATTCTCGGACGCTTGATCCTGAGATACGTCACACACTCGTTTATCTCTTCAAATATTTCGTTTCATGACCTAGAAACGTTTATTTTCATTCAATTATGGTATTAAAAGAAAAGCAAGACATGCTTGAAAACTAGTAAATCACTTACTGCGCTATCGTCATCATTAAGTCTTTTTTGGTCACCACTGTAGGAGCGCGACCTTCTCTGTACCGCCAGAGCTGTATTAGCCAGAGCAGTCGGAGAATTTGGCCTACCCTCTCCACGCTGGTCAGACGGGTTGGAGCTCTCATTGCTTAAGCTAGAAATAATTTAATGTATTTTCAATTATACACGGAAAAACTTAAAATATATTGTTTAGCTTGTGTTTCCTAAGTCGCCTTCTACGACATCCACGGGAAGACTTGGAGTGATCCTTTTCTACTCTGCCGGGAACCCACGGCATCAACCAAAACAGCTATAGTTATAATAAAAAGTGATTTAAGTGGTAACGTTATTTCCTTTGTTTGTTTTTCGTATGTGTAGGTGGCCAACACTGGTGTCAGATTTTTCAAGCTGCCTTAAGGCATCTGACATAGCTTAACGACTGACATCAACGATGACAGCCGGGACCAACGGCTTAACGTGCCTTCCGAAGCACGGAGGAGCTTGAGATATTTTTATGCCACTTGCGGTTATTTCCTTTAAGAGCAATACTTGCAATATGATTTTTTTAAACTTTTTAATATTAATTGCCCTTTTGTTTGAAAATTTCGAAATGTTTTTGTATTCCCAGCACATAGCAAAAGTTGTTCATATTGACGGGATGAGTCACCCCCTGCAAGGTATATTGAGGGTCAAATTATACGCTGTATAGGTACTTTATTATCACAACGAGCTCCGTGGCGCAGCGGTCAACACGCCTGCCTGCGACACGGATGGTCCCGGGTTCGATCCCCGGTCAGGTCAAGATGGAAAAAGATCTTTTTCATATTGACCTGGGTCTTGGATGTTTATCTATATAAGTATCTATTGTAAAATATAGTATCGTTGAGTTAGTGTCCCATAACACAAGTTTCGAACATATTTTGGGGCTAGCTCAATCTGTGTGATTTCTCCATATATATTTATTTATTTACAACGAGTTTTGGTAATAAAAGCGCAGAACACGACACAAACAAACCATTTAAATTTCAATTTTTAAAGTTAAAATCCAATGAATTCTAATTCCGGTTCCTAATGAGCTGCTCTGATAACCTTTCGCCTCAAATAAAATGTTTGGAGTCGACTTTGCTCATAAACTTCACGAGATAAACAAATAGGCTGTCTTGTTCATAGGAGTTAAAGGTTTTGATTTGTAACAAACTGTTAATTATTGCGCAAAAGGAAATTTTGAGAATACTTGTTAATCAACTAGTCATCTTTCACATATTGAGTGTATAACAGTTGTAGGTGATGTATGTTAGGTGCGGTTTCCAGGATTTTGAGAATGAGAACATAGACGATATATTTTGCAAAAATGCTTTCGGGAAGTGCGCATGCGTGTAGTTGCGTCCGTTTACTTGTAGCGGCCAACTGCTTGATCAACTAATTGTTGTGTGACACTTACACACACATACGTACTCCTTACGGCGTGCGTTTATTGAACACAATGAAATCTACATACACAACAGTAATTGGTAAGTACCTATCTTACTTATTTACTTTTTCTAACCCTAATAACATTTATTTATTTTGTTTATATTTTTAGTATGTTCACAGGTGCGGCCGGGGGATGCAGCGGTTGTTCGCGTCGTCTACAACAGTATTAAATTACCCTATGGACTATTCCTTTGTCATAAATATTGCCTAAGTCTTTTCGTAGAACAAGTATAATTTACGCGGATGCAGGTGCGGGAAGGTAGGTATATATTTTTAAATAAAAATCAACAGTAAAAATGTAGTGTCTTCGCGGCAGAGTAGAATAGGACTACTACAAGTCTTCCGTGGATGTCGTAGAAGGCGAATTAGGAAACAAAAGCTAAAATAAAAGCTTATAAACATGAAGTAGTAGTGTAGACCAACTTCATTGATTTGGCTAATATATGGCTATAGTAGAACAGAGGGGGTCATGTTCTTATGGTGGAGACTAAAAAGACCTGATGATGATGGTGATGAAATGAAAATCCCATGCACAGAAAAGCTGACACAACCAACTGCTTTGACGCACAATATCTGACAATGTCAAAAATATGTCTGAATAAGAAGGAAAGTCACGGTCGAAAGTTAGCAAGCCAATAAAAATTAAACGCAGCATTGTATGCAATCGATTGGTTGGCGTTAAAAAATGGGCGACCATGCATTTTGGGCGGGACTTTTATTTTTTGCCCCGCAGGGATTCGGTCGTGTAAATCTCAGCATTGGAAAATTGTCATTCACCCTCCGCTTTTTGTGCCTAAATACTGGTAGCCGTAGGATTCAGTTATTCATTTTTGATTTGTCGTCTAGAAAGCTGATTTTTTAGGGTTCCGTAGTAAACAAGGAACCCTTATAGTTTCGCCATGTCTGTCTGTCTGTCTGTCTGTCTGTCCGTCCGCGGTTTTACGCAGAGACTATAAGTACTAGAATGCTGTAATTTGGTATGGGTATGTATATTAATCATGGCAAAAAAGTGGTAGAATAAAAACTTGAAAAAAAAATTTTTTAGGGTAGCTCCCATACAAGTAAAGTGGGGGAGTAATTTTTTTTTCTCTATTTACCCATCGTGTGGGATATCGTTAAATAGGTCTTTCAAAAATATTGTGAGGTTGAGAACACCGTTTTTCGATTTAGGGATCCGTTTCCGAAATATTTGGTTTTAAAGTGCGAATTTTTGTTAGAGGTAAGTGCCCCCCCCCCTCTATCTGCTAAACGGTTATATATAGATACGTGAAAAAAATTATAGTAGTAGTATATATACTGAAGTTTAAAGGAAAACTATCAGAACTGAGTACTAAGTTCAAACTAAAAAGTTATAGGCAACCAACTTATAAACTGTAAAATTTCATACTATTTTCATTGTTAGATGTTTTTGGTCGTTAAACTGTAAGGTGCGAGTGTGAATAGTGTGAACTCAAAGTTGTCATTCGCAACTACGAAACCCTACACTGCGCGTGGCCGGACACGCACTTGGCCGGTTTTTTGAAGGAAAATTTTGGTTGTGAGCTTACACAAAAAGTGGTAACTTTAACATAAAAATTTGACACGCCAACAAATTGTCCGAGCGTGTTAACACTAATTTATGAAAATGTCAAAAAGCATTTTTGTCCAAAAGGAAAAGTTTTTTTTTTATATCAAGGGACTCAGTCACCTCTTTAAGGGAACGCCTAGGATATGCAGTGCTGCATGTTCCTGTTTCAAAAGTCGAAATTTTGAAACTTAAAATTAGGATCCAGGATCAAACTAGATCCGATCCAGGGTCTCGGTCGTGTATACCTATCTCAGCATTGTGCCTAAATACTGGTAGCCGTAGGTCGGGAAAAAAGGATTCGGTGATTCGTTTTTGATTTGTCGTCTAGAAAGCTGGTTTTTTAAACGTAAAAAAACTAGACGATCTCCGTAGCGCAGCGGTCAGCACGCCTGCCTGCGACACGGATGGTCCCGGGTTCGATCCCCGGTCAGGTCAAGATGGAAAATGATCTTTTTCAGATTGACCTGGGTCTTGGATGTTTACAAATAAGTCATCATCATCATCAGGTCTTTATTAGTCTCCACTGCAGGAGCACGACCCTCTCTGTACTGCCAGAGCAGTCAGAGGATTTAGCCTACACTCTCCACGCTGGCCAGACGGGTTGGAGAGGTCTCTTTAATGTTTATATGTTAGCTTGAGTTTCCTAAGTCGCCTTTTACGACATCCACGGGAAGATTTGGAGTGGTCCTATTCTTCTCTGCCGGGAACCGCACGGCTTACATCCACGGGAAGATTTGGAGGATAGCACAAGTCTTGATCTTATTTTGGGGCTAGCTCAATCTGTGTGATTTGTCTGTACATATTTATTTATGAACTATAAAAAATTTTTTTTTGGTGCGCTGTAGATCCATTAAATCCAGAATCCATTAAAATTAACAGATAGTTTTTAATTCGTAAATAAATTTTACGTGTTTTTAATAATGTTAGAACTTCTGCGATAAAAAAACCCACGGTTTATTCAGTCTGAATCGCAAACAAGTGTTGAAGGAGTTGTGCAACTGGCATGTTGCATGCCATCCACCTCTAATACTTACCATGATATATTCCCATGTAGTAGATTCCTATGGAACTGTACCTTTGTCACAGATGAATAGTACCTTATGACCTTTTCTGGACCGTAAATTACCTTCGCAAGAAATTTTATCTTAATCAGTTCAGTAGTTGCAGCATGTCACAAACAGGTATTTTCTTTCGCTTTTATGATCTATAAGCAAATTTTCCACGACTTTGGTCTCGTAAAATTACCCATATAAATTAGCTTTCTATATGTGTGAAGAATTATAAAATTCGGTTCAGTAATTTGAGTCTATTCAATGCAAATAAATAGACTATCATATAAAATTGCTTTATAATATGCCTTTTTAAATGGATATAATTTTTCATTCTCACGTATTTTCAAAACCATTCAGTTAGCACTTTGGTTCGAAAATTGAATATCGGCTCGGTTAAGTCATAAGGTTTCAGCAAATATGATTGCTGGAAGATAAATCGATAGAAACCTACATCAAGACCATAAAGTAGCAAGATAGATATTACAGCCTACACGCAACATGATTGGATTTTAATCCCCTTTCAATCCAATTAGGGGATGGAATTGCCAAAAGGCTGGTTGACGAAATATTTGAAATCAATTTTGGATCTTCGGTTTGTCTCATTATTTATTACATAGATATTTAGTGTAAAGATTTTAATTAGTCTCAAACATCTAGGTTGCTTTGAACACTTAATAATTGTCAGTATTTCGTGATAATTACTTATACTTTGGGGTCCAAAAATTTGTATCTTATTAATTGTAATTTCCGAAAAACATTATTTGTACACTTATCGTAAAAGTAATAATTTTTCAATGCTTGTGTGCGTGACAGCTTTGTGTTAGCACATGCATCATGTCAACTTATGTCATAAAATCGTTAGCTATGTGTTTGCATCATAGTCTATAAAGGTCTATAAGTAAGGTAATAATTTTTCTATATTTTTAGGCAATAGAAGATATAGACAAAGAGTCTATCTCTTTCAGTGCATTATTTTTATGGCAAATAATTTTTATGTCAATAGGAATTTTACTGACCATTTCGAAACCGAGAGGGAGGGAGAGGGGGGGGGGGTTAATTCCATTCTCAGGCTGGACCACCATCAAATACAATCTACTACTAACCAACACATTATCGCCTATTACGTGCGTGATAATTGAAATTGCCAATGCCATTGCATCAAATTTGATTATTCACGACTATACACTAATCTGACGGGTTTTGGCGCTAATTTTGAAATGCAATTTCCATTTTGGATTTGTGGATACAAGATTTTAACATTTTCAGATTCTAAGATATAAAAATATAACGTTAAGTAGCTGGGACGAGTAAATTAATTTGGGATCGCGTATGTATTACGTCCATATAGATTTTTCTAATTGATAGATACTTACCTATTAAGACCATACATGTTTTTTCGTTAATAATTCGAGTACGTTTTGACTTTTATCAATGAATTTTTAAAATTTACCACTATTTTTTTAAAATTTTAAATGTGGTTTAGCACTGGACATTAATAATGTATATGCCTCTTGTTCAAGTATATCTTTAGTTTTTTTTTTATAAAGTATTAACTTTTTTTATTCATTGACTAACCTGTGAATCTATTAACACCCCCATTTTGTTCATGGGTTAAAAACAGTGTGTGTATCACCCGGCAAAATGTGTCAACTGACTTTGACCAAGTGTACTTTATATCAACAATAACTGCCATTGTGTTATTGTTGTTGCAAAAAAATGTATTATTATTTAATAACCGAATATGAGGTTCGATTTTTGGACGTTATACATATTTATGTAATTATTTGAATAATCGGCAAACTGATATAGCCTTGAAAAGACCACTGCTATATTTTTCAAAAGTTGGCAGCCCTTGACCCCGATGTATTTATATAATGTTCAAGTACTTCTAAAAATTTCTTTTTCAGTTCTAAATAATTTGTGAAACTACAAACACCCCTTTTTGTTTATAAGTAAAAACAGTGCGTGTATCACCTTGTAAAATGCCTCAACTAACTTTGACCAAGTGTACGTAATATCAACACTTGACAGTTGTGTTATTATTGTTGTTTTTGTTTATATCGCTGAAGTGCTAAATACGTCTCGGGGGAAATCAGCAGCGCAAGGGTTGACATTATGAACGAGAGATGTTTCTGCTGACTTACTTCTTGAATAAAAGTTTCGTCTCTCACTTGACTTTTCTCTACCGAATGAATAAACTTTTTTTTTTTACCTAACCTATGCTGTCCCACTGCTGGGCAAAGGTCTCCCCCATTTTCTTCCACTCCTCTCTTTTCTGCGCTATCTCCGACCATTTCTTTAAATCCGAATGAATCCGGATCGATGGGCCGCTTTAGCTACGAAGTGGACTCCTGAGGATGGTTACAGGAATAAACTTAAGTATGAAAAAAGACTAGTATTTATTTTCTTAAGTTTAACAGCCATTGATCCACCAAAACTACCCCATACGACTACATTGAGATCTGTTTAAACAGTGACTTTATTTTTGAACTAGGGTTTTATTTGTCACTTGACTTAAATAATTAAATATACACGGACAAATCACACAGATTGAGCTAGTCCTAAAGTAAATAGGAGACTTGTGTTCATCATCATCATCATCATCAGGTCTTTCTAGTCTCCACTGCAGGAGCACGACCCTCTCTGTACTACCAGAGCCATATACTAGCCTGAATAGTCAGAGGATTTGGCCTACACTCTCCACGCTGGCCAGACGGGTTGGAGAGGTTGTGTTATGGGATACTAACTCAACGATACTATATTTTAATACAAATACAAATATAGACAAATATCGACCCAGGTCGATCTGAAAAAGATAATTTTTCATCTTGACGCATCAATGCCATCTACTGAGAAAAGAATTGTAAGCTTTTCTTATTGCACTTTAAAAATCCTTGGATTAGCGACACCTCGTAGAAATAAAAGGTTTTTTGACCGATAAGTGTGTAAAATTATTTTAATACGGTTTTTATCGCGTTTATTACATTATTTATACACCTAACGTTTCGAGTACTTTACAGTGTTCGTGGTCGCAGGTAGACTAAGTTGACATTTGTCTAGTATTTTATAAGAACTGCAAAATCTACCGCGACCACGAACACTGTAAAGTGCTCGAAACGTTAGGTGTATAAATAATGTAATAAACGCGATAAAAACCGTATTAAAATAATTTTATTTAAATGTGTAACAATCGCGAAAACATAAGAAAACATTAGATAAGTGTGTAAACTTATTGTTGTGGTGCGGCCGACGACAGTGAAAGGGGTGGCAAAGACAAAATGCATTAGTAGACAACGCAAACGCGTCTTTGATAAAACACATATTCAATTACCTATCTTTATTGAGTCATTTTAAAAGAAGAGGAAATTGTCTTAATACTTTTGTATTCTTATGTTTGTTTCCGTGGAACAATTTATTTTATTTGGAAAATAAGATTATAAATATTATTTTATTTAATAACTATTCTCAATTTTATCTGATTTTATAAGATAATCGGTTCTGTCATTTAGTTGAAATAAGTGGAATAAATAGTTATAGTCATAGTCAACTCTTTGACTGTGTGTCGATAACACTCGTAGTAGAGATTTGTCACTTTCATCATCATCAGGTCTTTTACACATACGAAAAACAAAAACAAACAAACAGTCTCGATTGTAGGAGCACAACCCTCTCTGTACTACCAGAGCCATATATTAGGCAGAGCAGACAGGAGATTTGGCCGACACCCTCCAAGCTGACTAGAGGAGTTGGAGAGGTCTCTTTGATGTTTATAAGTTTGTTTAGCTTATGTTTCCTAAGACGCCTTCTACGACACCTATGGGAAGACTTGGCATGGCCTTATTCTATTCTGCCGAGAACCACACGGCCGTGCCGTTAACCATATGATGTCTCTTTAACTAGTGCGACGACACTCGTAGTGCAAATTCGTCACGAACAAATTACAGTTTAATTGTTGGTTCCCTCGGGACTTGAAATTATGAAGATGTGTTGTGACACAGTTCCTTAATTAGACAACTTGTGTTGTTAGGGATGGACCATTGCTCATCAACATTACCTATCCTGCTTGGATCATTGAGGAATAAGACACAGAGATGACACCAGATCTTAATAAAAAAAAACCGGCCAAGTGAGAGTCCTCGCAACTCGCGCAATGAGGGTTCCGTACAATATGCTTCGTGAACGCACACACAATGTGCAAAAATGTTTTATTCAATTGACTAGCGCTATCTAGTGGTGTTTTAGTGAACTATTTCCCTAGATGAACTTATTATAGTAAGTTTACCACTTTATTTTCAAGTGAAATTTTCAAGGAATGAACTACATTTTGTAATTTTTTTCTAAATTTTTGGCCCCGTAGTTTTGGAGATCAGGGGGGGGGGGGGTGGTCAATTTTTGCCTTCTCTCGTGAATAAAATCAAAAGTATTGATTTTACCCGAACAAAAAAATATATTTTTTAGATCCTCATAATGAGCCCTTTCATTTGATATATGACACATTAAGGTTTGCAAAACTTTTTTGGGCCCCTGAAAATGACCCATAATTCAAAAAAATCTTTATTTTCTTTGCACATCCGTGTTTGGGTCATTGGATCACACCATCTTACCAAATTTCACCTAGTATGGTTCAGTAGATTCGGAAAAAATCGGCTGTGACAGACGGACGGACGGACAGACAGACGCACGAGTGATCCTATAAGGGTTTTGTTTTTATTTTTGTACGGAACCCTAAAAATGTGTGAAGTACATACATTCGGCTGGCGTAGATTCTAACTATGAGAATATATAAAAAATATCATTCTCATTACATCGTAATACTCAAAGATAAATTAGTTGGCTACTATTACATCATACTCGACCTAACTTGGACTTCCCAGGTTAGGTTGAGAGTATTGTCAGTTGGTCTATGTATAGAATTTCCTCATCTTGACGAATAATTTGTCTCCATAATAGATATGTTTTACATGCAATAAAAGATCCCATATTTTGATACTGGCTGCAAATGATCGTCAAATTTATACCAACTATAATAAGAAAGCGGCGACAGTCTGTAACGTACACAAAGATAATAACCGATATTGGTCGCTCAGACGGTGATGCATTCACTCCTATAGGCGGCTGGCCAATGTGCCACTAATATCACGGAAACATTTACGTAACGCCCATTTGTTGTTTGAAATGTTTAAAAAGGCCGCTGGCGCATCAATGACACTTCGGAAGAAAAACAGTCCAAAGTATCTGTCAACGAAGCGAATCTATAGTTACTTTACTATATTCATAAAAATATTATACCCATAGTATTTTAGTGTCCTAGAAAGAGATAAAAACACTACAGGTTGGTGTCCCGCTCATACATATGAAATTGTATAAACTATAATTACGTACAATGGCATATGTGCGAGCGGGACCCCAACTTGTAGTATTTCCGTTACCTTCCGTCATCATCAGGTCTTTTTTAGACTCCACTGAGAGCACGACCTTTTCTGTACCACCAGAGCCAAATGAGCCAGACCAGTCGGAGGATTTGGCCTACACTCTCCAGACAGATCTCTCTTTTATGTTCAGCTTCGGTTAGCTTGTTTCCTAGGTACGACAGACGCCTTTCTACGACATCCACTCTGCCGGGAACCACACGGTTTCCATCATCATCAAGTCTTGTTTTAGTCTCTATTGCAGGAGTACGACCCTCTTTGTGCTACCCGAGCCATATATTATCCAGAGCAGTCAGAAAATTTGGCCTAAACTCTCCACACTGGCCAGACGGGTTGGAGGTCTCTTTGATGTTCATAAGCTTTCTTTAGCTTGTATTTCCTAATTCGCCTTCTACGACATCCGCGGTAAGACTTGGAGTAGTCCTATTCTAGTCTGCCGAAACCACACGGCTTCCAGTAACAAATATCCTTAAGGCATTATAGTTAATTGTCCACTCCATGTAATAGTATAATAACTCAGCGTCATAGAGGGGTTAGTTGCGATTAAGTTGCTTAATGACGGTCAAAATTTTAAACAGTCCGGCTTAAGCGATGCACTTAGTGACAAACCCCGAATTGAGTTACGTGGGCTACGTATTAACTGCCTTAATATTACTTACCATGAGACATACATATCTCTATCGCTTATAAGTGCCATTATTATTTGACGAGCTCCGTGGCGCAGCGGTCAACACGCTAGCCTGCGACACGGGGGTCCCGGGTTCGATCCCCGGTCAGGTCAAGATGGAAAAAGATCTTTTTCATATTGACCTGGGTCTTGGATGTTTATCTATATCTTAAGTATATATTATAAAATATAGTATCGTTGAGTTAGTATCCAGCGACACAAGTTCACAACTTACTGTGGGGCTAGCTCAATTTGTGTGATATGTCCCTATATATTTATTATTATACTTTCATACATTTATTACAAACTTTGTCAATTGATTGATCTAACAAACAATGATGACGGATAATAAAGAAGGTTGCCATTATAAAAGATTAAGCAAATTTTTGTATTTATGTTTTTATTAAAATTAACTGTGTTGGCTCTTTAGAAGCTGTATGTGAACTGAATCTGGGAGAAATTATACTATAAGCTGGTGTTGTACCAAAATTAAAAGTTATTAAGGGGCACGATTAGTCCACGGTGTTCCTAAAATATGTTAGTAAAACCATGTCTGATCTATAAAGCGGTGACTCAGTCCGTGAACATGAACAACTTTTTAAAATATAAAACAACATTTTCATACAAATTACCCGGCCGACTGAGCACTGTTGTATGGGAATATCAATGTGTTTTTTTATTTTTAACCGACTTCATTTAGCATAAGTCCAATAAAAAAAATTGTTCATATTGACTGGCTGAGTTGCCCCGTTTAGGATTGGACGGAGTATTATTTATATTATGTATATCCCCAAGGGACAGTCATTGATAATATGCAATCTTTGCTTTCCATAAAAACTCGATCAGTTTCTATGGAAAACAAAGATTGCATATTTTGTATTGGAGGTCAAAAAATTTTTCGTGTTTCGACAATTATCGCTGGAGAAAGTTGTTCAGTATTAGGGTCTGATCAAGCCCCTTAAATATTATATCGCCAATTTGTTATACCTTGTAGTCTCTGATAGCCAACAGTTCACTGCATCGTCCCGGATCAATATTTGGTGCACTGGAACCAAACTTGAAACTGGCAACAATTAGTGAACTATCGGGCGATAGCAATTAGGCGCATGCTTTCGAAGACTAGTACCTCAACTGAAGACGATGTAATTACACAACTGCTCAATAAGGAACATGATAAATAAATAAATAAATAAGGGACATATCACACAAATTGAGCTAGCCCCACAGTAAGTTGTGAACTTGTGTCGCAGGATACTAACTCAACGATACTATATTTTTTTTTATAATATATACTTATAAAGATAAACATCCAAGACCCAGGTCAATATGAAAAAGATCTTTTTCCATCTTGACCTGACCGGGGATCGAACCCGGGACCCCCGTGTAGCAGGCTAGCGTGTTGACCGCTGCGCCACGGAACTCGATGTGATGTTTTCAGGCTTGAGGCAGGATATTTAATGATACATACAATCACACGTTTTTCCCTTGCAGAGTAGACAGAGCCCAGGTCTATAAAACTTAAAGGCCACGTTTAGCATGTTTTAGTGAGGTCGGTGAAGAACGGAATCAAAATAGTGATGGGTAGCTAGCCGCATCGCCTATTGACACGATTCCTCATGCCCATTCCCTCAATCGGCTTCTACAATCTGCACGGGAAAAGAATCAGCAGGTACATTTTACGTTTTTTCTTCTCTCCAAGACTAGCGCGGAAAGACTAGATTAGACGAGACTAGACGAGCTCCGTGGCGCACCGGTCAACACGCCTGTCTGCGACACGGATGGTCCCGGGTTCGATCCCCGGTCAGGTCAAGATGGGAAATGATCTTTTTCAGATTGACCTGGGTCTTGGATAAACATCCAAGACTAAATACATATATAGATAAACATCTATATAAGTATTTATTATAAAATATAGTATCGTTGAGTTAGTATCCCATATCACAAGTCTCGAACTTATTTTGGGGCTAGCCCAATCTGTGTGATTTGTCCGTATATATTTATTTATTTATCCTCCCGCAAACATCCCTGATGCGCTACAGAAGCGTGGCAGCCCCACCAGCACCCTGAACGCGTTGTTGTACTGCACTCGAAGGGCGTTGTAAGCTTTTTGAGTGTATCTAGCCCACAGGCTGCACGTGTAAAACAAAGTACAAAAAGCTCTCAATAAGATGATTTTAACTTCTTGTGAACAAAGTGCAAACCTGCGAGCCAGCATATTGGCTCTCACTGACAACGCCCTCAGTTCCCTTTCGTATTGCTCGGATGGATTGAGAAAGAGAAAATAGCAGCTCGAGACCGGACGCGCGTACCTGATGCTATACCTTGGACAGGCAGTTAAGGATGTTACCCCTGCCACACGACAACTAAGTTTCTTTCAAAATCAAAATCAAAACGTTTATTTAGAAAATAGGCCTTTGCAGGCACTATTTCACGTCATATCATATTTAAAATTATCTTATTCGATAATTATGTATTTATTAATTGTTCAAAAGCTACAGACTACTAGATACTTTATTGTACAATAACTTCTGAACAGATTTGGATTCGTGAGTTTGATTCTTGTAATCCTTACCTTATTCCTAGCTATATGCTTATGAGACAAATACTGAGAATTCCATGTTTTTTTTACATTTCCAAATCCACAAAATGACCGGATGACAATATGTTTGTATAGGAATGTAATTTTTTTGAGTTTCCAAAATTGTATCCATTTGAAAAGTCGTTCATATCGACGGGCTAAATCATCCCTTTAAAGATCCAAAACGATAAATATTTCACCGTATATACTTACAACATTTTCTTTGTCCAAAGTTGATTATAAATAAAAAATGTAAATTAAACAATTTCGGCCACAATAATTTTCGCAACGGTGCTATACCAAATGAAATTAACCTGTGTGTAGTGGAGCGAAATTTCCAGAAATTTCTGGAAATATCCAGTTCCCAACGAACATAACCGCTGCCGCCAGGTTTTCAACTCGCACTGGCAGATTTTAATTGAATACTTTAAGAATAGTTTTCATACATTAGCAGTTTACATATTTAATCATAATTTTTTATATAATTAAAATATTTCAATAACTTCTTTAAACAGTTATTGACGCTTGTTTATGATTTTAACATCATCTTGAAAATATCTGGATTACAAAAACAATTGTGGCTTCGAGTATCTAGGACCAATGGTTGTACATACGATAGATCCCATGAAAACCTGAAGTTTTTTTCATATATAAATGGGTTTGCTCTTAACAGTTATCTAGACCAGAGGCTAATGTATGGTCTAAGATACAGTGAGCTCATCCAAAAGAAGCCCATACCTTATTAAACTACAGTGCCAAAAACTGATGCTTTCTTAAGTTAAGTTTACCCCGCTAATCATATTAAATAGAAATTTTTAAATATCATTTCCTTTTTTGAATTCAAAATTTTGATGTTTTTATATCCGTGATGTTCTTACATGACAAAAAGATGGTGAATTTAATAAACAATGAATAAAACCACATTTTATATCATAAATATGTCGTTTGTATAGAAATTACGATTAAATATGAAAACTGCTGATGTATAAAAACTATTTTCAGAGCATTTAATTAAAAGCTGCCGGTGCGAGTTGCCAACATGGCAGGAGCGGTTGTGGCAAGTGAAAACTGGATATTTCTAGAAATTTCCGGCAATTCCGCTCCACTACACAGAGGTTAATTTCATTTGGGATAGCAACGTTGCGAATATTATCTGGCCAAAATATTGCACATTTTGTTTAATTTAACTTTGACCAAAAAAAATGTATGAGTCAAAACATTGCATTGTTCAAATCTATGTGGACTAATATTATAGTAAGTTAAAAAAAAAACTAATATTATATTTTTGTTTATTAGCAATAAATATACTCAAAAATTACTGAAACTACTTTAAACATTTTTTTACAAATAAAAAGTTTCATTATTATCAAGGCTACTTATATATTATTATTTTTTACTACGCATCCGTACGTATATTGAATATATGTAGCCCAAGGTATCACAGATTTGATTTATATAAATGTAATGATTGGATTTGAGGTAAATAACTATTGATGTCTGTATTTTCTAAGCATGTTTGCTTACATCCTCACCTAATATTTTGATGAATTAATAGATGTATAAAAAAATATCTAACGAATTTATGCAATAAAAATTAATACAAAATTGATAAATATAGATTTAACATTATATTGAAATAATAGATATATTTTGTTTGCATTGAAAATCCTATTAAGTATTTAAAAAAATATTTTTATTCGTCGAAATAGGTACAAAATATGAAATGAAAGCTGTTGTTGAATGAAAACTATTCTCATGGGATTCAATTAGAAGCTGCAGGTGCGAGATGCTAACAGTGCCGGCGGTTGCGGCCAGTGGAAACTGGATATTTCTAGAAATTTCCGGAAATTCCGCTCCACTACACACAGGTTATAGTTGGGATAGAAACGTTGCGAATATTATTCTGAACAACATTTTCACATTTGACTTTTTTAAAATGAATTAACAGCAACGTTAGATTAATCCTAAACTCAAAATATTATATTTATTTATATACATATTTACTATTTTGTTTTCTTGATTCAACGTGTTTTGTTTTGTCTAATTGGGTGTTATAGAGCTCAAAAAAATTATTTGGCATAAAATGACTATGTAAATATTGTAGTCATCGAGCTGATTTCATGTCATGATAGATAATGCTTCTATGCTGATCCCAACTCATATTATAAATATCAAAGTGAGTTTATTTGTTTGTTACGCTTATCTACTGAACCGATACATGAAATTTTACGGGGTTCAGAATCATAAAACCTAAATCCACGTTTAGTTGTACGTATTTGTCGTTAAAGAAATTTATTTCTCAAAAAGAATACAGATATTCACTTACAGAGAAACATAAAGTATCTATAAAACACA
Organism: Rhodophaea formosa; assembly: GCA_963082605.1. NCBI lineage: Eukaryota > Metazoa > Arthropoda > Insecta > Lepidoptera > Pyralidae > Rhodophaea > Rhodophaea formosa. The sequence goes on from OY720221.1 coordinate 1,881,450, forward strand.
AACAACATTTTTGAAAACAAAATCAAAATGACGAATAGATGTTTTGCGTTATTTTTTTCTTCCCGACCAGCATAGAAGCAAAATGCAGAAATCTCGTACTGTCGTTTAAAACATTCAGCAATTTTTCAAAGACACGCGTATTGTCCATAAAATGGCGGGTCGTGAATTCTTAAGAATTTGAGTGATAATTTATTCAAACCGCGGTATTACAGTGTTAACGCATTCTTGGCTATTATCCTGTTTAAAATTTCATTTAACATGGCTTCAGGGATTTAAATGGTGATGTATTCTGGAAACTTGAGAGTTTGAGAATTTGACAGAAGTAAAGCGGATGGGATCATTCATTCATTCATTATTAATAATTTCTATTTGTACTTAACTCAATGAGCTTTTACTTGCACTAAGTTTCTTAATTTACGGTGCGGTCTTTCTGTTTATTCCTTATATTCTTGTATATTAGTAAGTTTATAAATGAGTTTATTTAATTCCACTAAAATTTCTAATCATCTCATACTAAAACTATTAGTTCTTACGTCAAAAATATCCTTAGAATGTTTACGCCCTCTAGAGTGCCATAAGTTCTAACTGTTCAGGAGGGGCAGAATGATTTTATTTTTTCATTACATCATTTTATACAAAAACCTAATATATTTCTTGCAGTGGCCTTTTCCTGCAGCTATTCCTTTTTAGGGTTCCGTAGTAAACTAGGAACCCTTATAGTTTCACCATGTCTGTCTGTCCGTCCGCGGTTTTACTCAGAGATTTTAAGTACTAGAAAGCTAAAATTTGGTATGGGTATGTATATTAATTATGTCAAAAAGCTGTAGAAAAAAATCTTGAAAAAAAATTTTTTTTAGGTTTCTCCCATACAAGTAAAGAGGGAGTACTATTTTTTTTCTACACAAACCCATCGTGTTGGGTATTGTTAGATAGGTCTTTAAAAAATATTGTGAGGTTGACAACACCATTTTTCGATTTAGGGATCCGTTTCCGAAATATATGGTTTTTAAGTACAAATTTTTGTTAGAGGTAAGTGTGTCCCCCCCCCTCTATCTACTAAACGGTTATATATCGATACGTGAAAAAAATTACAGCAGTAGTATATATACTGAAGTTGAAAGGAAAGCTATCAGAGCTGAGTACTAAGTACAAACTAAAAAGTTATAGGCAACCAACTTATAAAATGTACTCGAAAATGTAAAATTTCATACATTTTCATTGTTACATGTTTTCGGTCGATAAACTGTGATGTGCGAGTGTGAGCAGTGTGAACTCAAAGTTGTCATTCGCAACTACGGAACCCTACATTGCGCGTGGCCCGACACGCACTTGGCCGGTTTTTTTTTTCTTAAAACTTCTCAATATTTTTGTCAACGTTCAATGTATTGGAGTGCTGAAATTCCACGATAAGTTGAACCAAAATAAATAGTCCAAAAATAACAAAAAAATAATAATACAATAAGCACTTTTGCCATTAGGCAAAAGTGCTTATTGTATTATTATTTTTTTAACACACATTGGTTAAGAAAAGATTGTAATATAAACAAAAGTTTATTAATTTTCCAAAAGGAAAGCGAAGCTTACTTCTTTATTTCACTAACTAAATACAATATAAACTCTATGCCCATGAACATGTACAATCTTGAAAAGATTCACGTGACCTCGCAAGATTCAGTGTCATCGGAGCCGGCACTTAACGGCCTAACTTGGGAGATTTTTCGCGAGTTAGAAATTAAAGCCATTAACTGCAGGAAGGTGGATAACTCAGAGACTTGAGTGTACGGTGGCCACATGCGAGGCCAATAGAAAAGTTTTTATTTTGTGTCTGATCCCAACACATATTTTATTACGTAAATTGATTTGTATAGATTATATTATAATAGTTCTTTAAATACAATTTAATTAAAAGATTCATAAAGAAAGAAAACCCTTGCAAGGTAGACGAAGCCCAAGGCTATAAAAATCAAAGGCCAGGTTTAGCATGTCAGTCGGTGTTAAGGTAGAAAGAAACGGAATCAAAATAGTGATGGGTTGCTAGACGCACCGTATATTGACATGATTTCTTAGATTTTCTACCAATTCCTTGACCGGCTTTTACGGTCTGCGCGAGAAGAAAGCTTATGGGTAAAATCAATTTTTTTTATGTTTTTTTTTTATTGTGTGGAAGACATTATTAAATTATTTAAATTAACTTTATTCCATCTTCTCCCAAAATGTGGACACCTTATTCGCTCCGCGCCCGAATATGGGGCTTTAAATAAAATATTGGAGGTATTCCACCGCAGGCGCCATTGTGTCGTACACCGAGTTCTGACGGTATATCACAAGACAATGGGATTCGAGACTCGAAAAAAGTCCTATTGGCACGCCAGGAGCCTTATACGTCGTGTAAATCTGTAACCTTTATTTTTTTATACTACTTAGTAGGCAAACAAGGACCTGATGGAAAGTGGTAGTGGTAGAACACCGCTACCGGTGAAAATCAGCAGGGATTGTCCGACTAGTCCGGGGAAGTACCATACTTTCACAGAAAACCAACGTTAGAGTAGCAGATTTACTGCTACTATGCTTCGTTCGGTGAGTAAAAGATGTACACCTATCCAATCTGGGAAGGAAATAAAAAGGCGGGTACGCTCTTGTCACATCCCTGCCCATACGACAAAACATAAGAGTTGCTGCTCTCTAAAGGCTTTGCCATTGTTTTTCAGTTCAGCCCTTCAGGCTATGAATGTAAATCGCGGCTCTTCAGGCATTTGAGAGTCTCAGACGCTGCCTCGCCAAGCTTGGCGCACAAAGGCAACGCCTAAATCCAAGGTCCGTCCCTCCTGGGGGCTCTTTGGTGATATTCACCTTACAGGTTGAGGGCACTCTGCCTTCACCTCTAAAAATAAAAAAAATAAAGAAGTAGCAAAAGCTCACTTGGAGCTATTGGATCTAGATCCAATCCTACTAGGACTGTAGCTGGTAGCAGCTACAGTCCATTAGTTAGAAAGACTACAGCCGAAGGTTGAAAAAAAACACAAAGTATTTTACAACTAGATTTAATTATAGTCCATTAAAATTTACAGAGTTCATATAAGTAATGAAACAGAAGGGACGAGGCAGGGTCACTGGTGATGAGGCTTTTGAAATTAAATACAGAACTGGCGTGTAACAACGAGTATTTTAATCCATTATGGACAGTCAGATTAACACTCAGCGTAACAATAGGCTAGGCTTATGTTGTGCGGTCGGCTGCTCGGCAAAAAGTGACGCGTTCGCTCGGCGGAGCGCGCCGCGGTGAATACAACGGCGATATGGCGGGCAGTGGGGCGAGCTATGACGTCACGCCGTGTCGCAATTCATTCGTTGCGTTACAGTAATTAATAAAATCTGCGTAAGTGACAACCGTTCGATGTCAGAACATGAAGTGTCGAAGATCGGTGAGAAATTGCGGGCGCGGACCTCGCGACGCGGGCGGTCGGTGAATCACGCGCCGGTGCTCGCTTTTCGGAACTCGCGGTACAGCGGTGGTCTGTCGTAACTCCGCGGCATGACGCGATTGTTTTTTTTGTTTTTCGTATGTGTAAGTGGCCAACACTGGTGTCAGATTTTTCAAGCTGCCTTAAGGCATCTGACATAGCTTAACGACTGCCGTTAACGATGACAGCCGGGACCAACGGCTTAACGTGCCTTCCGAAGCACGGAGGAGCTCGAGATATTTTTATGCCAATTGCGGTCACCCATCCAAGTAGGGACTGCACCAAGGGTTGCTTAACAAACGTAAGCGCTCATAGAGCTCACACCCACTGGACCATCGGGCTCCTCATATCCGGCATGAAGCGATGATGTGGTGTTATCCATGTTCTAGGACTGTGTAACTCATTCCAAAACAATGTCACATTCCTGGTATTGTAGTTATCCATGGGCAGCGGTGATCACTTTTCTTCAGGTGACCCGCTTGCTCTTTTGCCGTCCTATGGACGCCCGCAATACCAGAGGCGCTACTCACGCGTTGCCTACCCTGAACAGATCCTTTCACGTCCATTTTAAAGGACCCCAAAAGTGTTCAGACAATTCATATGACAAAAAAAATTGTATTCCGAGCATTAATCCCAATAGAAAATATGCTCATTATGACAAGCTGATTTACCATGTCGATGGTAAATATACATTTGAAGCCTCAGAGAGGTGACTCAGATTAGTGTGATGAAACTTGTCTGATAAAAGTCGTATAAAGGAAAGACCGATACGGTTTCCCTTGAAAGCTCAACCAACACTACCGCAGTTCCTTAGTTCGTTTGTGAAAGCAGCTGCAATGTAGCGATAATACAGATGAAACTCAAAACAAACATGTTTTGTTGTATATGCTCCCAAAATATCCATGACGTGTATTAAATACGAGAGTAAATTAACCAGAATAAACAAGTCTCCTAAATCGTAATTTGGTTCTGGAAATTTTCATACTCACATATTTTATCAAATCAGATTGACCGTATATTTTTTTTACCTTTTAAGCACTTTTAGACGCGGGACATAGCTGAATAAAGCAGATAAGAAGTGGACACGCTAGGCAACTAACAAATAGCGTTGACGGATGAAAAATAAAACTTTTTTCTTTTTCTAAACCACTCATGAAAATCGATTGTTCAAGCGAAACAGTAAAGTAAAAATAAATAATTTGGATCCGGCAACTGGGACAGTAGTCCATGTGGATTGGGGTCCCAATTGTGGGAAACCTCAACACACAACATATCCACCCAGCGATTAGGAATGATACTTTTAATTTTTCCTTGTATTCAGTGTCCTCGTTAACTCTATGTTAAACTATAATTTCTTTTATAGACTAAAAGATTTTACCACAAACATACTGTGAACTCACTTGTTAAATTTTTTTATTCAACTTTAATACTGATACATACATACATATTATCACGTCTTTATCCCTTGCGGGGTAGATAGAGCCCAAGGACATAAAATCCAAAGGCCACGTTTAGCGTGTTGGTGGGCGTTAAGGTGGAAAGCGACTTTAGTGATGGGTTGCTAGTCGCATCACCTATTACGTGATTCTTTAGATGCTCGCCCAATCCCTTGACCAGCTTTTACGGTCTGAGCAGGAAGAAAAGCAGCTGGTATATTGTATGATTTTCCTTTTCTTCCAAACCAATATGAAAGAAAAAAATCACAATGAATTGTGCAGTGCAATATACTCGTATCATGCTATTATGAACAATTGAAAATATTTTTCAAAAACTTGCGAAATATCCTACTGCTGTCTTTTTCGTGATAATGGCAGCATCTCGCGTATGAGACGTTCAAAATGAGTGATGTCTCAAATATGGCGCGGATGATATTGTTATGCTAATACACGCTTTTGTGCGTACCATCAAGGTCGCACTTACCATGTATCTTTCGTACTTTATATGTGTTAGTAGCCAACGCAAGTATCAGATTTTTTAATTTCCACAGCATCTGTTTTGATAACTGAAGATAGTAGAGTGTAGTACATAATCTTTTCATCATTATTATCATCATGTTTTTTTTTGTCTCCACTGCAGGACCACGACCCTCTCTGTACTACCAAAGCCATATATTAGCCAGTCAGAGGATTTGGCCTACACTCTCCTCGCTGGCCAATTGGGTTGGAGAGGTGTCTTTTTTCTTAAAAGCTTGGTTTGGCATGTTTTTCCTAAGCCGCCTTCTACGAGATCCACTGGAAGACTTGGAGTGGTCCTATTTGACATATTTTTCAAAAACAACAACAACAACAAATTCACAAAGAATTGTGCAGATTGCAAATGAATCATGCTATTATGAATAATTTGAAGTATTTTTCAAAATCTTGCAAAATATCCTATTGTATCTGGAGACGGTCTTTGTCATTCCCATAAAGGCAGCATCTCGCGTATGAGACGTTCAAAATGAGTGATGTCTCAAATATGGCACGGATGATATTGTTATGCTAATACACGCTTTTGTGCGTACCATCAAGGTCGCACTTACCATGTATCTTTCGTACTTTTGTATGTGTTAGTAGCCAACGCAAGTATCAGAATTTTTAACTTCCACAGCATCTGTTTTGAGAACTGATGATAGTAGAGTGTAGTACATAATCTTTTCATCATTATCATCATCATGTTTTTTTTGTCACCACTGCAGGGACACGACCCTCTCTGTTCTACCAAAGCCATATATTAGCCAGTCAGAGGATTTGGCCTTCACTCTCCACGCTGGCCAATTGGGTTGGAGAGGTCTTTTTGTTCTTAAAAAGTTGGTTTAGCATGTGTTTTGAAGACTTGGAGTGGTTCTATTTGACATATTTTTCAAAAACTTAGAAAATATCCTATTGTATCTGGAGACGGTCTTTGTCGTTCCCATAAAGGCAGCATCTCGCGTATGACACGTTCAAAATGAGTAACGTCTTAAATATAGCATCTTGTCGCACTCACCACGTCCTTTTCGTACTTTTGTATGTGTTTGTGGTCAACGTACGTCTCAAATTTACAACTTTTACAGCTTTGACAACTGATGATAGTAAATTGTCATATTTTGTCATCATCAGGTCTTTTTTTAGTCTACACTGCAGGAGCACGACCCTCTCTGAACTGCCAACGTGATATATTAGCCAGAGCAGTCAGAGGATTTGGAATACACTCTCCACGCTGAGTGTAAAGCTTCCTCACATTCTTCCTCCAAAACACTTGGCAATTGGGTTGGAGAGGTCTCTTTGGTGTTAAGTTTTGTTTAGCTTGTGTTTCCTTAGTCGCCTTCTACGACATCCACGGGAAGACTTAGAGTACTTTGCCGGGAATTACGCGGCAACTATTTTTATCACACTTTTTTAACCCTTTAATGCTGATTTGCACGGAACGGAAACAAATACACAAAGAATTATTTATTTACAGAAGTATTTTTCAAAATCTTGCAAAATATCCTATTGTGTCTGGAAACAGTCTTCGTCGTTCCCATAACGGCAGCATTTTGAATATGAGACGTTCAAAATGAGTGACGTACTCACAACGTCCCTTTCGTATGTTTGTTTGTTTTTCGTATGTGTAAGTGGCCATGTATGTGGAGGAGCCCGATGGTCCAGTGGGTGTGCGCTCTATGAGCGCTTACGTATGTTAAGCAACCACTGGTGCAGTCCCTACTTGGATGGGTGAACGCAAGTGGCATAAAAATATCTCGAGCTTCTCCGTGCTTCGGAAGGCACGTTAAGGCATTGGTCCCGGCTGTCATCGTTGATGACAGTCGTTAAGCTATGTCAGATGCCTTAAGGCAGCTTGAAAAATCTGACACTAGTGTTGGCCACTTACACATACGAAAAACAACAAAACCTTTCGTATGTGTTGGTGGCCATTGTACGTAGGTATCAATTTTTTAACTTTCACAACATATGGTTTGACAACTGTTGATAGTGAATGAACCTTTCCGAATGGTAATAATGCTGAGAGTTCAGAAGTAAACTAGGCAGAAGCTATTTGATGAAGCAGTAAAGTAAAAAAAAAAACATGGGTGGCAACAGTTTTCTTTTGTTTTTTTATTTGGCTACCCTCTTGAAAAATGACGTTCTTTTAATTCAAAAACAATTGGTCGATAATCCAAACTCCGCACGTGTATTTTGTTTTACAATTCCATTAAAATTCAGATGAGTTCAACGGCTTTAATTACTGTGAAAATTTAATGGGGAAGGAAATTCAGGCGCTTGTTTATTATTAAACAACAAGTTGAGGAGTTAATCTCTTCTATGTTTGTCTTAAAGGTCTTCCAAGGTCAGGGATTTTATCCTTAACTGCCTGTCCGGAGATTTGGCATTGGGTACGCACGCCGTGTGGTTCCCGGCAGAGTAGAATAGGACCACTCCAAGTCATCCCGTGGATGTCGTAAAAGGCGAATAAGGAAACCTAAGCTAAACAAAGCTTATTAACATCAATGAGACCTCTCCAACCCGTCTGGCCAGCGTGGAGAGTGTAGGCCAAATCCTCTGACTACTCAGGCTAGTATATGGCTCTGGTAGTACAGAGAGGGTGATGATGATGATGACGCCCACCCGGCCTCGCGAACTGCTACTCTCTCATCCTCAATGTTACCTTGTGTTGTTGTTGTGGCACAAATGCTGGATCTTATTTGTTTACGGTTTTAATGTTATGTTTGTGTGTCAAAATCAAAACGTTTTTTCAGAAAATAGGCCTTTGCAGGCTTTTTTGAACGTCATATCATATTTAAAATTATCTTATAAGATAAAATGATTTTATCATCAAAAGCTACAGACTACAAGCATTTCGGAACCGACCACTGCAGAGAAGAAACGCCGAAAAAAACTCTTTTTAACAGTTTTGTGTGTAAATGTATGTGTTTTTTAATACAAAACAACTATTATCTATCTATCTATTTAATACATCCGTTTGGATCATCGTGGTTCGCAAAAAAATATCTTGAACTTCATTCGCAAACATATAAATTTGACTTGGATATTGGACCCCGAGTAAGTAGCATCCCAAATTACTTTATCCCGTTCCTGTAGTCTAACAAAGTCCTACCCTTCCCTCGCTTAAAAGCGTGGTGAGTATTTCTAAACCCCACCGTGTAATACCTTAGGGGAAGAAGCCTGCGACCAGACCAAAAAAGCCGGTAAAGAATCAAGGCAATAGGCGATGCCTTTAGTAAATTATCACTTTTTATTCTGCTTACTACCGTAGCGCTAGTTAAGTGCGTATTGGAAAAATTGAAATCTGTTTATTTATTTTTTTGTTATAACTTGTATTTTTAATTTATGACCATGGAAGTAAACATATAGGTATCTTCAAAATACTGATGATTTAAAAGAATATATTGCAGGTCAATCTAATTAACCTTTTTAGGGTTCCGTAGTAAACAAGGAACCCTTATAGTTTCGCCATGTCTGTCTGTCTGTCTGTCTGTCTGTCTGTCTGTCTGTCTGTCCGTCCGCGGTTTTACGCAGAGACTATAAGTACTAGAAAACTGTAATTTGGTATGGGTATGTATATTAATCATGGCAAAAAAGTGGTAGAATAAAATCTTGAAAAAAAAAATTTTTTAGGGTAGCTCCCATACAAGTAAAGTGAGGGAGTAATTTTTTTTTCTCTATTTACCTATTGTGTGGGGTATCGTTAAATAGGTCTTTCAAAAATATTGTGAGGTTGAGAACACCATTTTTTGATTAAGGGCTCCGTTTCCGAAATATTTGGTTTTAGGGTTCCTTGTTTACTACGGAACCCTAAAAAACAGTCGAATTGATTAATTAGTTTAAAGATATCTGAAAATTAACATTGACGTACAGAAGCGCTGTGCAATGGGTTTACATACCTACCTAAGTAGTTATAAGTGCGAATTTTTGTTAGAGGTAAGTGTCCCCCCCCTCTATCTGCTAAACGGTTATATATAGATACGTGAAAAAAATTACAGCAGTAGCTTAAATACTGAAGTTGAAAGGAAAACTATCAGAGCTGAGTAGTAAGTACAAACTAAAAAGTTATAGGCAACCAACTTATAAACTGTAAAATTTCATACTATTTTCATTGTTAGATGTTTTTGGTCGTTAAACTGTAAGGTGCGAGTGTGAATAGTGTGAACTCAAAGTTGTCATTCGCAACTACGGAACCCTACACTGCGCGTGGCCCGACACGCACTTGGCCGGTTTTTTCGAGAAGTAGGTTAAGGCCCCACACTAGGCACACTAGCGAAACCAATCATTTTATTCCTAATACTTTAAAAATAGAAAGAAATTCAAGAATGTAAATCATATAAGCCTTAGTAAATAACCTGAAGTATTTTTAGAATCATGTTTAATATTAACAAAGTGTAAGTAACATAAGTGAGAATTATGAGAATCAGATTACCGCCAAAAACGGCCATTTTTGGCGGTAATCACTTTTTCTCTTAATGACTGATTCTCATTAAACTAAAACATAATTTGAAAAATACTTCAGGTTATTTACAAAGGCTTATATGATTTACTTTCTTGACTTTCATTCTATTTGTAAAGTATTAGGAATAAAATGATTGACGTCGCTAGTGTGCCTAGTGTGGGCCCTTAAGAAGGGTAAGCAATGGTCATATCATAGTCAACGTATTATTATGAGTGTTACCACACAAGGGCCTTTGAGAAATATCTTTTAGCTTACTCTTACTAATTACGAGTAAAGGACAGTAACAAATTACGTCATTATCCCGGAGAAGATAATTTGTTTAGGGTGTGTTTCATTACATCAGTTTTACTGCATGTAATGATAATTTAGTTTAATTTATAATATTTTCCTTTTCACTGACTTTTCTCTTTTGATTATGGAATTTCCCTAAAAAATATTATTCCAGCCAGATTTTTTATTAAAAATATGTCTGGGAGTTTACTCTATTTTTATATTTGTTCGAATTGTTACTCTTTTGATATATATTAACGCTAGTAGTCTGTAACTTTTGAACAATTAATAAATACATATATCTTTATGAGATAATTTTAAATATGATATGACGTGAAAAAGTGCCTGCAAAGGCCTATTTTCTGAATAAACGTTTTGATTTTGATTTTTGATTATGATTATCCTGAGACTTCGCTTAAATGCAAGTAAAGAATAGTTATAACTACACTATAATCACGGAAAAGATTTTTTTTGGTGTGTGATAATATATCTGTGTTAAAAACTTGATGTTACTTAAATATAGTTGAGCTTACTTTTTACATTAGTGTTTTTATAATTTTGTTTTCGGACTTCCAAGTTTTTGAAAGATCGGAAGATTGAAGTATTTTTGGCTATTCAATTTCTGTCTACTTTTTTCATGATGATACCCTTTTATTAATAAATTTAAGTAGATGCAAGGTTAGGATTATAATAGTGGTAAAATAAGCGCCGAGTGACAGAAAAGTCTATTAAATATACTATAGTATGTAAGAATTGTAGCATAGTTCTATAGCCATTTATGTATTCCGTAAATAAGAAAACAATGTAACTACATAGGCTAATATCATAAGTACCGTTAAAGTGGGACCACAAAGGGCCTTTCAAAGGTATCTTTCAGCTTACTCTTACTAATTACAAGTTAAGGACAGTAACAAATTACTCCATTATCCGGGAAGAGATAATTTAGTTTGGGTGTATGTCGCGACAGGTTTTGCTAAAGATATAGTTAGCGCTTATGCAAGTTAAGCAATTTTGCACATAATCCACTTTTAGATTGGCGTTATGTATACTTTCTGCTTTATGTATAAGAGTGAAATATTTATCTGTTATCTCTTCTAGTATCAAACACAAAACCGATTTTAATGAAATTTGTTACAAAAATAATTGAAGGCCCAGAAAGCACCTAGGGTTGTCATTTAGCCCGAAGTTTATTGATGCCTTTAAGGCTACAAGCGTTTAAAAGAAACGGAAAAGTACTTTACCCTGCCCGCTTATCGCAGCGATCTGAGCTCAATTTTTTATATAGTATAGTATAGTTATTTTTTTAATTTGTATCTATTTTCTTAGTTACTATAATTTTAGTTTAGATTTCAGTCTTTACTGCGTTTAAAATTGACAATCTAAAATACCTTGCTGTCATTTTCGAAATAGTATAAATTCTGTTTAACAACAAGCTCGTGTTCAAACATACTTGAAGCTAGAAACAAAATCATTGGAGGAAAATCCGAAAATACTCGAACAAAGAATGCTCCATATCGCTGGCAATCCGCGCCGTATATCTGCGATCAATCAGACGCACAATAAAACGTTCAATGTCACCGATTCTGAAAACCCGAACCCGTACTGCCAAAGAGTACGTATGCGAATGAAACAGACATGTCTTTGTGTTTATTTCTATTGTTAAAGGGAGGTTGTGTACATCTTTAGAAAGAAAGAAGCGTACGGAAGAATGAATTAATAAATGCTTCATTGCACCAAGTGACGTTGCCTGATTGGGAGCCACTTGATATCAGACTGGAAACCAGAGATATGATTGTATTTACGAATACTAAATAAGAAGCGAAAGCACAAATTTTGGAGTCTCTTAAGTTTATTCAAATGGTCAAGGTAACAAGTGTTAGTGTTCCCCAATATAGGAAAAACCGGCCAAGTGCGTGTCGGGCCACGCGCAGTGTAGGGTTCCGTAGTTGCGAAAGACAACTTTAAGTTCACACTGTTCACACTCACACCTCACATTTTACCGACCAAAAACATCAAATAATCAAAATTGTATGAAATTTTACATTTTCGAGTACATTTTATAAGTTGGTTACCTATAACTTTTGAGTTTGTACTTAGTACTCAGCTCTGATAGTTTTCCTTTCAACTTCAGTATATTATATACTACTGCTGTAATTTTTTTCACGTATCCATGTATTACCGTTTAGCAGATAGAGGGGGGGGGGACACGTACGTCTAACAAAAATTTGCACTTTAAAACCAAATATTTCGGAAACGGATCCCTAAATCGAAAAGTGGTGTTCTCAACCTCACAATATTTTTGAAAGACCTTTTTAACGATACCCCACACGATGGGTAAATAGAGAAAAAAAATTACTCCCCCACTTTACTAGTATGGGAGCTACCTTAAAAAAAAAATTTTTTTCAAGGTTTTTTTCTACCACTTTTTTGCCATGATTAATGTACATACCCATACCAAATTTCAGCTTTCTAATACTTATAGTCTCTGCGTAAAACCGCGGATGGACAGACAGACAGACAGACAGACAGACAGACAGACAGACAGACAGACAGACAGACATGGCGAAACTATAAGGGTTCCTTGTTTACTACGAAACCCTAAAAAGGAGAGATTTTGCATACACAATTTTATAGAAGAGAAGCAGCAGCTGCGAACATTATCCTGGTAACTTCATTGTATGCTTGTATGCCCCAGATTTTAACACTTTCACTAAATTTGATTATAAAAGGAAAGGAACGTGTAGGAGGGTGACAACGGCATTATAAATTGTTAGCAAAGGACATACACGCAACTCTGCTTAGACACTTCGTCCGGAAGATAACAGAAAGACACTATTGTCGTCTGAAAGTACGATCTCATCCCATCGGAAAATCTTAAATCTAACTGTCTTTGTCTTGCAAGGTTACCTAGAAAAACAGAACGAGATTTGAGAACGATTTTAGTTGAGATGATCTATTAAGATGCGTCTCAGATACCTTTGAGTATTCGGGCCTTACTGTCACAAAAAATAAAACATCAAACTTACTGCGAATATTTATTCTATGACACAATCTTTGCACATATTTCCCCGAAGGAAAACCGGGCGTAACACTTGCATATCGCCCGCTGACAGTTTACAGGGAATCTGTATGTAAATATTTGTTGGGTCTTCGGAAGTTCCCTCAATGCGGCTTCTTTTGAACCCTGATACATGTGTTGCGGAGGATTTTAGGAAAACATTGATTTGTATATTTCTGACAAGATGGCCTGATTCTATCAGTTCCAAGTTTCTGAGAAAGCTTGGACTGTCCGTGTTTGTGTCTGTGTTGGGAATTACATCAACCTAAATATTTCGAAATGTGTATTGTTTTATTTAAAGATGTTACATTTTTAAAATAAGGAACTAAACTAACATAATATTAATTAAAAAAAAAAAAATGTTACGAACCACCTAAAATCCCTCAACTATTCCAACACTGAAAACCTCTTAAAACCCAATATTTAAAAGGCCACTAAAAATACATTTAATCCCTCACCCACACTATGTTACCCTAAACCATCCCATTACACATCATACATACACAAACTCTTACACTAGAACCGCACATTTCACACTACACAAAAAAAAAAAAAAAGTTCCATTTAGTAGGTACTTAAGGACTGTTTTTAGTTTAGTTCCATGTAATTTTTTAGCTTTAGATAGGATATATATTTTGTTAGAATTAGACAAAATATCCGAGGGGGGGCCTAGCTACCTGTAGCACAGGTACATTTTAGTACCTATTTCAGGAACTAGCGTCTCCACAAAGATGGATGTCTACTAGGGTGTCCCGAAAAAAACTTTTTTTTGATTTTCGCTACTCAAGACCATTCAAAAGTTGCGTTATTTGTTGTAGATTACCGTAAAAATAATAAAAAAAATATAAAAATATATCTTGAGGGCTCTACCAGCAATTTTATTTTTAAAAAAATCACTTATTTGGCCTTCCACTTCATGTCGTCTTGTCTAATTTTTTTACATTATTTCCACTTTATTTCTTTATTTTATTAATAGCAGCATCCTAAGTTATCATTTGCAGGCAATAATAGAATGTTTTCAGTCAGTTAATGGATTTGATCGAACTTGCAAAATTCATGTTTCGACATATTTTTGTTACATTTTCTACTTCTACGGTGAAGCAGTTTGTCTCACTTCTATTATGGTTTTATTTGCTATATGATGTTACTATGCACTTCCTTGTAATAAAATAAGTGATTGTTACATTTTTAATTTTTATACAACTAAGTAGGCAACATACAATAATGGATACAAGAAAAAAGGAGTTACTTGTGTTGGGATCATGTTAAAAATTTGGCGATCGCTATTTACCAGATTTAAGAGACTTTATCAAAATCATTTTGATGAAAATAAATTAAAACTACAGAAGAATGGCCAATTTCCTTCCAACTTAGCTAACTTGACACGATTTGGCCCAAACCTTCGATTTCCATCGTTTATCTACAAGTTACCCAGTTGCTGAAATCATATTATTTCGACATACCTGTTTATATATTATAATTGATACGAAATAAAAAAAAAATACGACTACAAAAGCAAAGTGCTTTTTGGAATCCTCAAACAAACAAGCTTTTCAATATTGCTACTTGTAAGTGCACTTCATTTTATATTTGTGCCTGCATAAAACCTAAGAAATTCCTATTCTGAAACAGTCGTTTTACTAAACAAAGAAAGTGATAGGAAATTGGCAATAAGTGATATAGATGCAAAAAATGGCAAGAATTTCAAAGACAGATCAAAGACAAAAAAAAAATTACGGGGATAGAGCTCACATGTTATCAAAGAAAACAAACTTGGAGCAGTGCGCGAGTTGCTGCCTCGGCCGCAGTCGCCTACAGCAAAGCTTTCTTCGAATAGTGAAAAGCAAACTTATAAATGATTTTCATAGCTATTTAATTGAATTGCAACACTCCAGCGCAGCCAATAGTGGCTATGTGTGTAATGTGATCGATATGATCTACCAACCCTGTGATCAACGCGATCTGCGGCAGCGGTCGCTTTGGCGGTCTTTGCTGACGTAGAATTGGTCTCTTTCAAAGATAATTGTCTTGTTATTGACAATAAAAAATAAATAGAAAACAGAGCAGCAGATATATAGATACAATTGTACAAAAATAATATATCAGTTAAATGTTATTTCACAATAGAGACCATGTACGATAATTTGCATTTCGCAAAATATTAAAGGCCAGAGAAACAGAAAAGAGCAACTCTCGCAGTGTATTTACAGCACTCAAGTTTAATTTGCTTGTAGGAGATTACATTGATTAGAAGTGAATAAAAAAAATTAAAAAAAACCCTTAATAGAATTGAGACGAACTGCCTCACCGTAGAAGTAGAAAATGTAACAAATATATGTCAGAACATGAATTTTGCAAGTGCGATCAAATCCAATTACTGACTAAAAATATTCTGTTGTTGCCTGCAAATGATAACTTAGGGTGCTGCTATAAATAAAATAAAGAAATAAAGTGGGAAAAATGTAAATAAATTAGGAAAGACGATATGAACTGGAAGGTTACATAATGATTTTTAAAAAAATAAAATTGCTGGTAGAGCCCTCAAGACATATTTTTATATTTTTTTTATTATTTTTACAGTAATCTACAACAAATAACGCAACTTTTGAATGGTCTTGAGTAGCGAAAATAAAAAAAAAGCTTTTTTCGGGACACCCTAATGTCTACCTAGTTTTTAGTCCTACTTTTAAGAAAACTGTATACTCTTTGTAAAGACGGAAATAAACACTTTTATTATTATTATCCTTTATTTATTTTAACACATATAATTTACATTTTTAAATATTTAAATATATAAAAAAAAACATTTAAAAATATAAAAATAGTAGCCCATCGGTATCGGGAACAGGGTCCAAGCTACCGGCGGTCAGGGCTCCAGGGAAAGGAACCTCCTTACAATACGGGCCGTGTCCAAAAGTACTGCCTTCTGAATCAAGCCCTTGATCCAGCTGCCTAACGAGAGCCTCTTTAGGTGTTGATCGAGGCTCTTGGCAATTAAGCCATGGGCTGTTACTACTATCGGCACAATGATCGCTGAGTCAACATCCCACATGTCGACAACCTCGCGAGCCAAGTCAAGATATTTAATTTGCTTATCTTTTTCGGCTTTCACGAGGTTCTCATCATGCGGGACTGTTATATCAACAATCATTGCGCGCCGCTCTGATCGATCCACCACCACTATATCAGGTTTATTGGCTACAATAGTCCTGTCAGTGATGATGGATTGATCCCAGTACAATGTGGTACTACCATTTTCGAGAACTGGGTCGGGCACATACCTGTAGTATGGAACTTCCGATTCCACAAGGCTGTATTGTAGGGCAAGTTGCTGATGTATTATCCTGGCTACAAGGTTGTGTCTATGCAAGTATTCTCCGTTAGCTAGACGAGAACACCCAGAGATAATGTGTCGGATTGATTCGCCTGGACGGTGGCATGCCCGACATATGTCAACCGTGCCATCCTTCACAATATATCTCCGGTAGTTATTCGTCATGATAACTTAATCCATAATTGCAAAGACAAAACCTTCAGTTTCTCCGAAGAGGTCACCAGAACGTAGCCAGGCTACGGACGCTGTTAGATCTACATCGGGCCCATGCAAAGCCCGGAAAAAGCGTCCGTGAAGCTCCTTACTCTGCCATACCTCCCTGCGGTCGTTAGTGTCAAGCACTACAGGTTTGAGCCAGTTCTCTTTAGCCAAGGAGAGCGGGGTGAGGCCCTTGTCTACTGTGACTACATCTTTATGCATCCCCACGTCAACTTTAAGGAAATATTCCCTGAGACTGCATATCTCGCGATTGTGAATGGTCTTAGCATTTAAAAAGCCTCGACCCCCACACCTTCGCGGGATATACAGTCTCATAACTGAAGACCGTGGGTGATGCATTCGATATTCCGTCAGCAGTGTACGGACCTTCCTATCCAAGGTGTCTAGTTCTGTTTGAAACCATTTGAGTATGCCGAAAGAGTACATCAAAACCGGCATGACCCAACCGTTGAAGGCACGCACTTTATTTCCGCCTGATAAAAGACTATTAAATACTTTCCTCAGGCGGCCAAAGAATCGATCCTTCAACGATCGCTTCATGTCAGCAACATTGATGCCCAGCGCTTCCGACATACCCAAATACTTATAGGTTTCAGTTGCTGAGAGGGATCTAAAATTTATGGTATCCGTGAGCTGGGTTCCCACCGATTCCACAATCTCCCCTCGCTTTACATGCATGATCGCACATTTATCCACACCGAATTCCATCCTGATGGCACTACTAAAGGTTTCAGTTACCTTCAATAACTCCATCAGTTGCAAATCGTTGGGGGCAAAGAGTTTCAGGTCATCCATGTAAAGGAGGTGAGATATAACTTGACCACCTCTCCTCAACCGGTAGCCTAGACCTGAATCCTCTAGCAGCGTACTAAGAGGATTTAAGGCTAAGCAGAACCAAAGTGGACTCAAACTATCACCCTGGAATATACCTCGCTCTATCCTTATAGGTTCGCTATTCCTTTGAATTTGCCGACATCCTGGATAGCGAAGGACTGTCCTCCATTGTCTCATACACGACATCAGGAAGGTGCGCAGAGTTGCATCAACTTTATACAACTCTAGCACCCTCATGAGCCATGTATGTGGCACCGAGTCATAGGCCTTCTTATAATCTATCCAACATGTCGACAGATTCCTTCGAGACCGGCGGACCTGTTGGCTAATGGTCATATCAATGAGGAGTAGCTCCTTAGTACCACGAGACCCGTTCCTACATCCATTTTGAGAAGCAGACATGATAGAATTGTCTTCAATGTGTTTGTTTATTTTAGTTCTCAAAATAGATGTAAGAACTTTATAGACTGTCGGAAGACAGGTAATCGGTCTATAATTCTTGGGTTCCGCAGTACTACCCGATTTATGGAGCAGATGGGTTATACCTGTTGTTAAAAACTCGGGAAGCGACCCTGACTCTAAGGCTGACTGGAACAGAGTTGCCAGGCGAGCGTGCGAACTAGTGAACCATTTTATCCAAAAGTTGTGCAGCCCATCCGGCCCTGGAGATTTCCAGTTAGGTAACGGACGGACTGCACAAACTACATCTTGGGGGCTGATAGTAATTGCCCCCATTTCTTGTACTAGATCGCACGCCCGCTCGACCCCCTGAGTCCATTCATCCTCGGTATGGCTAACAGGCACCGACCAGATGCTGCGCCAGAATGAACACATGGCATCATCATCCGGCAGATGCGTGTCAACCACACCTTGGTCCGGTCGCTCCCAAGCTCTATAAACCCACCTTTCATCTCTTTGGAATGTGCGATTTTGAACGTAACGGTCCACCCGCCGTTTATACCTACGGATACGGCTTGCCCATGCATACACTTTCTGCTTCAGGAAGTCGATGCGCTCTGTGACACGGGACATGTAGTCTTGAGGACTGATATCAGTCCCAGAGAACGCCCGCCTCACAAAACGCATCACTCTAGGGCGAGTATTGCCCTCCCTGAAGCTGATCAGTTTGCCGATAAGTGCTCTGGCCCCATCAATACGTCGTTCAATCCTGCACTGCCATGCCGGTACGGCTGGTTTAGGTCGTGTAGCTCTGTCATCAGAAAATTTGACATGAGCTACTCGACATGCCGCTACAGCCGCACAATACAAGATTGAATGAGCATCAATGAGGTCTTCGCAGTTATCAAAATAGTTTGATAACTGCGAATCCAGAACAGCCATCAGCACCCTATTTTTGTTATGCATGGGCAAACGAGGTATTCGTGGTCTAAGGTCGGGTTGCATGAACCGATATTCTCGAATCGCACCCTCCAAAGCACTCCTCACTTCCTCATTGCACTGGGTACTTACACTAGTAACCATGTCATTACTCACGTCATTAGCACCTACCGGTATTGTGCTATGCTGAGTTGATACTTCAGCATGCACCGATGGGGCAATGACATGGCTACTCTGCATTTCAATTCGCAGGCGATCAAGTACATTGTCATCCAACATACGATTACGCTGGATGACTATTGATATATATATATATATATATATATATTACTGATGATTATTATTATTCTTTATTTATTTTTACACATATTATTTATATTTTTAAATATTTAAATGTATAAAAAAAAAAACATTTAAAAATATAAAAATAGTAGCCCACCGGTATCGGGAACAGGGTCTAAGCTACCGGCGGTCAGGGCTCCAGGGAAAGGAACCTCCTAACAATACGGGCCGTGTCCAAGAGTACTGCCTTCTGAATCAAGCCCTTATTATTATTAACGATAACTAAAATAAAAACAAAAACTAATCCTAAAATAAAAACTAACCTATAAAAAAAAAACAACATTAAGAAAAATAAAAATTGAATTCGAAATTGATGATATTGCAATCTTTAAATCTTGGAATTAAATGGCACGTAAAATCGAAGGAACAGCTTATGTAGTATAAATAAAATTTTCAATTAAATTAATTTGTTATAAAATACATACCTAAAACATTAAACCTATACCTACTTAACTATATAATAAGAAAATCAAGAAAAAATAAAAAAACCTAATACTAACAAAACAATTAATCAAATAAGCCAATCCGATGGTGCCCTCAGAGGTAGTTTACCCATCACGCTAGCAGCGTTGCCTCTTTGAACTTTGTTTTTTAGTGTAATTGTCTATAACGCTGTTTGTTTTTGTTTTTCGTATGAGTAAGTGGCCAACACTGGTGTCAGATTTTTCAAACTGCCTAAAGGCATCTGACATAGCTTTACGATGACAGCCGGGACCAACGGCTTAACGTGCCTTTCGAAGCACGGAGGAGCTCGAGATATTTTTATGCCACTTGCGGTCACCCATCCAAGTAGGGACTGCACCAGGGGTTGCTTAACATACGTAAGCGCTCATAGAGCTCACACCCACTGGACTCTATAACGCTTAACATAATAGACAATTTAATGTCTATCTGCAAACGTAAACACTGTAAAAAACGTAAAGTCAAAAATTGTATACGATAAACGCGGTAAAACTGTAAGGATTAAAAGCATTTTTATTTTAATGTATAACAATCGCAAAAACATTATCCGTGGATATATTTAAAAATCATGGCCACGAAAAATTTCTATACAAGTAGGTCGACTTTTCATTATACCATTTCGATGATATAAATAGGTGATGCGCTGAGCAACTCATCACCATTTTGATTTAATTTTTTACCCTATTATCTATATACCCTTATGTCCTATGACTATTCTGTACGAGCTCCGTGGCGCAGCGGTCATCACGCCTGCCTGCGACACGGATGGTCCCGGGTTCGATCCCCGGTCAGGTCAAGATGGAAAATGATCGTTTTCAGATTGACCTGGGTCTTGGATGTTTATCTATATATATGTATTTGTTATAAAATATAGTATCGTTGAGTTAGTATCCCATAACACAAGTCTTTCATTAGAACTTACTTTGGGGCTAGCTCAATCTGTGTGATTTGTCCGTATATATTTATTTATTTATTTTATTATCTATTTCGTTAACGAGACATAATTACAACGTATGTACGCATTAAATTAGTTTGATTATCACCTCCAATCAGCAAACCGACATTAGCTAATAACATCTATCGGTTTCTATCTATTGATACTAGACATCACAGTTCAATAACAAAGACTATACAATAAAACCAGTGTATAGGTAGCTAAAACTTTAAAAAAAAATGAGAAAATATACCCAATCTCGTTGGAGGGTGCTGTAAGAACCAAAAAAGAATCATCGTATGATTTCCTAAGTTATATTAACAATTTAATTAAAATTATTCAAAAACTATTGTGCACTTTGTTTTACTTTTGGCAAATAAACAATTCTAATCCCAACTATTCTAACTAATATTATAAATGCGAAAGTGAGTTTGTTTGTTGGTTTGTTACGCTTTCACGCCGTACCTACTGAACCGATCGTCATATAATTTTGCATACACGTATGTTAGAGTATTGAGAAGGACATAGGCTATATATCACCAATTTTTTTTAAATTATATCCTCCAGTCAGCAAACATAAGCTAATAACGGTTCAGGATTCGCTGATACTTGACACCACCGATATGTAGCAGATAAAGAGCAAACATCTTTCATTACACGTGTGTATATATTGTATATGTCGTGGACATTTCGTAGAATCGATCACTTTATGAAGTGATTGACAATTTTATGAAATTGTCGCATTTCATGAAATATTAAACTGTCTATTGGCCTGGCCACATCATGATGTAGATTGGGCAGATCAATGACAATATATCGTTTGACGATATGTGCAGCCAAACGCGTGGCTCTTTCATGAAATTGTCAAGATTGCTTGATCATATCGTAAAATAGTTTCTTTAATTACCGGTGGAGGCGCTACAAACAATTTGTTTGTTTTGTTTATGTGAAAAGATGGCGGTTGCCAGCGAAAACCGCAGTGAAAATGTGAACATTGTGTTGAATTTGTTATATTTTTTTTATTTTGTATCAGTCAGACGTAAAAAATACAAAATGTTCTTAACATATTCTGAATTTTTGTTAATTATATTTCCTGGACATCCTATTTTACGATCCGGCCAAACGTGAATGACAATATCGTTAAACGTTGACGATTCAATGATGTGATCAAATTAAGTTGGCCACATCATGAAATGCCACCATTTCATGAAAATATGAATCGTTTCATGAAAAGATCAATTTTACGATATGGCCACGACATATACATACTTCCAGATACTGTCATACAATATGCTACTTAAACCCAATCCGATGTTTAAGGTTATACATAGATACATAAATATTATTGTCTTTATCCCTTGCGGCGTAGACAGAACCCAAGTTCATAAAACCCAAAGGCCACGTTTAGCATGTTAGAAGGCGTTAGGGTGGTAAGCGGAATCAAAATAGTAATAGGTTGCTAGCCGTATCGCTTATTACGTGATTCCTTAGATTTTCGCCCAATCCCTTGACCGGCTTTTACGGTCTGCGCGGAAGCTACGTTTGTATCTACCAAATTATTTCAATTATCGCCTCCAATCAGCAAACATAAGCTAATAATAGTTAACCATTCGCTGATACCGGACACCGCAATCCAGTTACTAAGACATTGTGGCCATATAATTGATATGTAGTAAGCAATCATCTTACATTACACATATATATATAAGGTACACTTACAAGCACCCTAGTTATATAGTTTTACGAAATTTTAATAAATCTCTGTCTAAACCTAAAGACGCTCTTATAGTAACACTAGCGCCACCCAACAATTAAATTCTTTATATCCTAAATTATATCGAATTTTAAAAATCTAACAAGTACAAAACTAGTAAATTACTAGTTGTATTTTTTATTTATTACAAATAATTTACTAGTGCCATATTTAAAGAGAAAAACAGGTTAACGCCAAAAGTGGCCACTTTTGGCGTTAACCTGTTTTTCTCTTAATTTATCAAACGAATATTAGTGAAAATGAATACCAAAAGTACTCCATTTTTTTTACTAATTATGTACTTGTTAGATTCTTAAAATTCGATATAATTTCGGATTAAAATAATTAATTGCTGCGTGGCGCTAGTGTTACTATAAGAGCGCCTTAAGGGTAAGCTAGTCAGGTGTTTCGTCATACAAATTCTGTAGGGTGATGACTCCGTTGTTCGGTATCGTCTGTTTAAACTTTTTAATTCTATCAATTTGTCTTGTCGTTATCTATCATCATCATCATCAGGTCTTTGTTAGTCTCCACTGCAGGAGCATGACCCTCTCTGTACTGCCAGAGCCGTATATTAGCCAGGGCAGTCAGGTTGTTATCTACGAGTATGCTTGTATGGAATCATAATTGTAAAATTATAAGAACTTTAAAAGTTATGAGTCTCTAAACATTCCGTTTCAACACGTATTTTTAACGCAATTTAGAGCACAATCAAATACCGGAAGGAGTATAAAATCTCTAAAACAAAATTCATACAAGCATAGTTTGGTTATTAAAAAAATTAAATAACTTTACTTTTAATCAAAACATTCAGCTGTTCTATCATAAGAACACTTCTCCCAAACGCATACTCGCAAATTTTTAGACGACAATGATTTAGATTTTCAACAATATTTGTGTTTGCACACACTAGACTGTAGTTCCGATGTGCTTATAAATGGGTGTAAATAGTTCCGCACTGTTCATAACCGAGTCTATCCCTTTCTCAGCGAAAAAACACTCAAATTAGCCACGTGCGCCAACGAGTTCGAGTTCCGAACTAGCTCATCCTAGGCCCACACTAGGCACACTAGCGACGTCAATCACTTTATTCCTTATACTTTACAAATAGAAAGAAATTCAAGAATGTAAATCATATAAGCACTAGTTATTAACCTGAAGTATTTTTGGTATCATGTTTTAATCCTAAGATAATCAGTCATTAAGAGAAATAAAGACAACCGCCTAAACGGCCTTTTTTTGGCGGTAATCAGTAATTCTCTTAATGACTGATTCTCATAATATTAAAACATGATTCCAAAAATACTTCAGGTTATTTACTAAGGCTTATATGATTTACATTCTTGATTTTCTTTCTATTTGTAAAGTATAAGGAATAAAATGATTGGCGTCGCTAGTGTGCCTAGTGTGGGGCATTAAGGGGGCGACTCATTCTATCAATATAGCTATATAGCTCTATTAAATGAATTTTAAACTTGTAGAAGTATCTATAAATGAGGTTGATAATTTGTAAGTGTTGTTGTTTTTAGAATTTCGTATTTCAAAACATTTTTTACATTAAAAAAGATGCTTATAGTTAATATCACTTAGGTATTTATTCGTCCCCTTAAAAACTTTTTCTCAGCAACGTGTCGACGTGTCGTGTAAAAAAAACATTAAAAATATCAAATTCTGCGGTCTTGAATCAGTAAAGCTATCATCATCAAATTTCTAAATCAACGCAATCAAAAGACTAGGTCGATAAAGTCACAAATTTACTAAAAATTTCAATTTTATTGAAACTTATAGTGTAGTTAATTTATTCAAAAATAGTTTAAATTTTAATTTACTTACTTGAAAGACAGAGTTAAAGCCTATAATGTAGGCCAAAACAAAAGCAAAACAAAGATAGAAACACATACAATATTGATTATGAATATGGTTCCATCCATTGTAAAACCTGTAAAATAATTAGCACTATTTTCTGTGGTAGCGACCCGTAAAAATTGAAATGCTTACTTACTCCCGTTCGCCCTTCGGGAGCCGGCTGAAAGGATCGTGACGGGTGACAGGCCATCTCCCTGCGAATGTTTGTCGTTCTATTAGCGAAAAACATCTGCATGTGTATATATCTATTCCCTTAGCCAAACTAATATTATAAATGCGAAAGTTTGTTTGTTTATTTGTTTCTTTGTTATTGGGCTTTCACGCCCAACTTACAGAACTGATCATGATGAAATTTTGCATTCACATACATTAAGGTACTGAAAAGGACATAGGCTATTTATAACGCTGGCGAAGCCGCGGGTAACATTTAGTATTAAAAATTCGAAAGTGAGTTTGTTTGTGACGCTTTCACGCCTTACAGAACTGATCATGATAAAATTTGCATACACATAGATTAGGGTACTGAAAAGGACATAGGCTATATATCACGCGGATGAAACCGCGGGTAACAGCTAGTAAGCCTATAATTTAAACCAAAGCAAAAGCAAAACAAAGATAGAAACATATACAATATTGATCATGAATATGGTTCCATCCATTGTAAAACATGTAAAATATTTACCACTATTCTCTGTGGTAGCGACCCGGAAAAATTGAAATGCTTACTTACTCCCGTTCACCCTTCGGGATCCGGCTGAAAGGATCGTGACGAGTGACAGGCCATCTCCCTGCGAATAGGGTTGCCAGGTGTTTAGAGTGAATAGCCGGACAGAGCAGCCAGTTTAGCAAGACATTTGGGTAACAAAGAGATTAGTCCCCTCATATTTAAGTCAATATTTTAGTTGTAGTAACATGACATTTTTTATGTAAATACTAGAGGTTATTACCATAAATCTTCATAAATTCTAACAATCTTCAAAAAAATGGTCAAATTTAAAGACTTACCAATGGCGGACATCGACTAATTTGGCCAGAAAACCAAAAAGTCTGTGTCTGGCTTTATCCGGACGCCTGACAGCCCTACCTGCGAATGTTTATCGTTCTATTAGCGAAAAACATCTGTATATGCGTATGTATATCTACTTCCTTAGCCAAACTATCCTAATCCTTATCCTAACTTCCACACTAATATTATAAATGCAAAGGTGAGTTTATTTGTTACGCTTTCTTGCCCACCCTACTGAACATGGTCATGATGAAATTTTGCATATACATAGGTTAGGGTAATGACAAGCACATAGGCTATATATCACGCGGGCGAAGCCACCGGCAACAGCACATAAAGATAGAAACACATACCATATTGACCATGAATACGGTTCCATCTATTGTAAAACATGTAAAATATTTAGCACTATTTTCCGTGGTAGCGACCCGGAAAAATTGAAATGCTTACTTACTCTCGTTCGTCCTTCGGGAGCCGGCTGAAAAGATCGTGACGAGTGACAGAGCCATCTCCCTGCGAATAGGGTTGCCAGATCTTCAAAGTGAATAGCAGGACAGAGCAGCCAGTTAGCCAGACGTTTGGGTAACAAAGAGCGTAGTCCCCTGATATTTAAGTAAATATTTTAGTTGTAGTAACACAACATTTTTTTATGTAACTATAACTCTTCAGGAATTCTATCAATCTTCATAAAAATGGTCAAAGCCAATGCCGGACACCGAGTAATTTGGCCGGACACGCAACCAAAAACCCTAACTCTGTCCGGCTTTATCCGGACGCCTGGCAACCCTCCTTGCGAATGTTTGTCGTTCTATTAGCGAAAAACATCTGTATGTGCGTATATTCCCTTAGCCAATATTAGGAAGGTTCTCTTGTAATTAATATGTGGTAATTATATCCGCAAAGATTGTCGTATCAACTTCTGAGCAAATTCTGTGATTATTACCTACTAGTTGTTACCCGCGGCTTTGCTCGCGTGATATACAGCCTGTGTCCTTCTCAATACGCTAATCTATGTGTATGCAAAATCTCATGAAGATCGGTGCAGTAGATACGGCCCGAAAGCGTAACAAACAAACAAACTCACTTTCGCATTTATAATATTTGTTAGGATTCAAAGAGAAATAAGGAGCCCGATGGCCTAGTGGGCGAGAGTATTATTAGCGCTTCTGCATGTTAAGCGATCCCGGTCGCAGTACCCATTTGGCTAGGTGGCCGCAAGTGGCATAAAAATATCTCAAACTCCTCCGTGCTTCGGAAGGCACTTTTAGCCGTTGGTCCCGACATCCCCGTTGACACCAATGTTGGCAACTTACACACACGTATTAACAAACAGGAAAGTCACAATAGATGATCGGCCTGCAATGTCCAAACCAAACTAGAACAATAAAAGGTTTTATTGGTTATGAGTGTGTTTGGAGTTTGAAAAAGCCTTCACGCCGTAACCCTGCAAAAATAATACAGTCCTCCGCTATAGTATATATTAAAACAGACTCCAAAACAGTAAAAAAAAAAACGGGTAGCACTCCACGAGTGCCGGCAGAAGTAAAAACTTGGATATTAATGTTGTTTTTCGATCAGGTCACGAGTCCGTTTTACGAGAATCTGTCGGTCACGTGACCTGTCGCGAGTTTAACATTTTTTCCCCATCACAAAAAGTGCACAGAGCCGCTTAATAAGTTTTCATTTCAAAAATAACAAAAGCTATTTAACTAAGATATTCCCAGTATACGTATTGAAGTACGTATTCAAAGGGGTAATATATCTATATTCAAAATTAATATTTTAGATACAAATGAAGTCTTCTTCTTCTTTTCGTGTCGGTGGCAAACCAATTATTGCAATGGGCTGTTGATATTTTGGTTTGCCATCGTGGTGAAAGGATCTGCCAATCAGCGAATATATTCGCGTTACTCGCGAATCTATTCGCGTTACTCGCGAATCTATTCGCTGACTGCCCAGGGTGCGCCGGACGAAAAGGTGAACAAATGAAGTAGATCTTAATTTATCAAAGCACAGTGCTCTTAGCGATACAATGAAACCCCTTGAGTTACCCTCATTGGAACAAATACTCCCCCCACCGCTTTCAAATGAATTGTTACGGAGGTATCTTTTGGGTTAGAATAGAGGCAATTGTTCGGATAATATTTATAGAGAAATTGGTTCCATTTAAATGATGTTCACTTGTTTATTTTTAAACCCCGAATTAATAGAGTGGCGATATGAGTTCTACTTGTTAGAATAAAAGCTCCGTGGCGCAGCGGTCATTACTTTAGCCTGCGACACGGGGGTCCCGGGTTCGATCCCCGGTCAGGTCACTAAGGAAAAAGATATTTTTCATATTGACCTGAGTTTTGTATGATTATCTATATAAGTATATTTTATAAAATATAGTATCGTTGAGTTAGTATCCTGTTTGTTTTTCGTATGTGTAAGTGGCCAACACTGGTGTCAGATTTTTCAAGCTGCCTTACGGCATCTGACATAGCTTAACGACTGCCATCAACAATGACAGCCGGGACCAACGGCTTAACGTGCCTTCCGAAGCACGGAGGAGCTCGAGATATATTTATGCCACTTGCGGTCATCCATCCAAGTAGGGACTGCACCAGGGGTTGCTTAACATACGTAAGCGCTCATAGAGCTCACACCCACTGGACCATCGGGCTCCTCTACGTTAGAGGTTCTAGTTAGTATCCTGCGACACAAGTTCACAACTTACTGTGGCGCTAGCTCAATTTGTGTGATATGTCCATATATATTTATTAAATTTTATTTAATAGCGTACCAAGAATACTAATTGTAATTTACATTCGGCTTATATATTTTAACTTACAAAAATGGAGGAGGTTCTCAATTCGTCGTAATCTTTTTTTTATGTATGTTCCCCGATTTCTCGAAGACGCCTGGACCGATTTAAGAAATTTATTTTTGTTCGTCAGGTAATACTTTACAGATGGTCTGATTAAATTTTTATCGAAATGTGTCGAGCGATTTTTGAAAAAAATACATCAAAACCAAAAAAAAAGCTTACAATGATGCCGTTCGGTTTCCACTTATTTCCATTTTATTTTTATGCTTATTCAAACAAATTGATAGGGTTGAAGTCGGCCTTTGTTCAAAATATTTTAAATTATTTGGGTGGGTGGTTTATACCACAGCGCCTTAACCACTGCGCCATGGAGGAACATGTAATATTATTATCTAATCTTAATGAAAATATCCATTCAACATTAAGTGAAAACTATGTATTTAATGATAATATTATCAATAGCATTATATCTTATGCAGTTTCTACGTTATATCATAAACCCAAATATATTTTTGAGTACTAGTAATATTTTAAGTCAATTTGTACTGATTGTTTATTAAATTGAAGAATTGAATAAAAAGTAAAAAAAGACCGGCCAAGTGCGTGTCGGGCCAAGCACAGTGAAGGGTTTAGTAGTTGCGAATGACAACTTTGAGTACACACTGTTCACACTCGCACCTCACAGTTTAACGACCAAAAACATGTAACAAAGATCATCAAAGAATCAATCATCACTCGAAAATGTAAAATTTCATACATTTTCAATGTATGAAATTTTACATTTTCGAGTACATTTTATAAGTTGGTTAATTATAACTTTTTAGTTTGTACTTAGTACTCAGCTCTGATAGTTTTCCTTTTAACTTCAGTATATATAGTACTGCTGAAATTTTTTTCACGTATCCATATATAACCGTTTAGTAGATAGAGGGAGGGGGGGACACGTACCTCTAACAAAATTTTGCCCTTTGAAACCAAATATTTCAGAAACGGATCCCTAAATCGAAAAATGGTGTTCTCAACCTCACAATATTTTTTAAGGCCTATCTAACGATACTCAACACGATAGGGTAGTATAGAAAAAAAAAAATTGTATTTTTATTGCTTTACTGGTATGGGAGCCACCCTAAAAAATTTTTTATTTTCAAGATTTTCTTCTACTACTTTTTTAACATGATTAATATACATTCTCATATCAAATTTCAGCTCTTTAGTACTTATAGTCTCTGAGTAAAACCGCGGACGGATAGACAGACAGACAAACAGACAGACAGACAGACATGGCGAAACTATAAGGGTTTCTAGTTTACTACGGAACCCTTAAAACTTAAAACAAATTACCATCTAGGTACTTTATTCTTTTTGCTATACTTGAGCCCACGATCCTAGCTGAAATATTTATGTAATTATTGTTGTGCATGTACGTGTGCCACGTACATGCACAACACAGGGGTAACAGTTAGTATTTTAATATGAATAAAATGATTTCTTTGCCATTATTTTCCCTATCACTATCACTACATATTATAAAACAAAGTCCTCCGCCGCGTCTGTCTGTCTGTTCACGATAAACTCAAAAACTACTCCTCGGATTTTCATACGGTTTTCACCAATAGATAGAGTAATTCACGAGGAAGGTTTTAAGGTATAATACATGCCCGGGCTCAGCCGGGTAGGGCTGCTAGTTAGTTAATAAAATAAATGGACAAGTTTGGAACATTATCAACGCAAACAATTTTTATGTACTCAACTACTGTTTGATAACCACATTATCACGATTGTAATGCTCTGAGCCTCAATGTAATATTTTAATACGTCTGTTGAGTCTCGTATCTCTACACGTATGAAAGTGAAATTATTTCATTATGTGAATTCTTGAAAAAACTCAGTTTGATAAATGTGATTGGTGCACTTGAAGAGGTAAGTTGTATTTTTTCAAGCTTTTATATATTATGCATAACAAAACGTCACACACGAGCTATTTCGTCGGGATTGCCGACTATATCTACTTTCGGACTCGTCAGGAACCCATTTTTAAGGGGACACTTTTATACAAGTGTAATTTATAGATACTGCTTTATTTTAGAATACTTTCTTTTGTCAAAAATAATAATACAATGTTTTGCAAAACAGTGTAAAAAAATTGATAAATCAAAGAAGTGTGTGCAAATTGTGAATACGTAATTTTAAAAAATGTCATTGAATATATAAATAAGTCATTCTAAATCCAAAAATTTCAAGCTAAAACTGAAGATTATATTATTTAATAATTCTAATTATTACAGATATAATAAAACAATAAAAATGACGACAGTTGCAAAAAGTGTGGTACCAGTTTATGTGGATGGTTCAAACAACTCAAATGTTTTGACTCCAGGAGTTTACTATCCAGCCAATAGTAAGTTTTTCAGAAATAAATACATACACTAATCAAATAATATTTATCACGTCTGTAGATACTGCGGGATAAACAAAGCCTTGACTCATATGCTCAAAGGCCGTAAATCGTACTTTCACTTAAGGCCATACCTACATATTTTTTTCGGGGTTCAGTGCTGTTACGACGTTATTTTTACACAATTGTCAAAAAAAGAGTGTATTGTTTTTCCAATTCATGTATGTATGTCAGTATGTTTGTATGTGAGTTACTGTATTTTGCCTTAACTTCTTAATCTCTCGACGGATTTGGCCGTATGGTATCGTTCCAATCCCTACAGCCTTTGAATGCATTTTCTTTTTAAGGAGTTCATGCTGTAAGTAACTAAAGACACTCACAAGTAATGGGCAGGCAAAAAATACTAACTGGGCTACAATAAACTGAAAATTTTATATGTATTCTTTTTATATGTATTGTATAAGCAAAAAAATTAAAATAAAGTTTTTTATCTATTTAGTTTTTTTCTCCTTTCAATATTTAAGATTTATTATTTACTTGTTGGTAGGTACTTTGAAGGTATGTATAAAATGTATATGATTATTAAAAGTACCTTTATCATTATTCTTTACAGAATACCTCAGCTACTCCCACCAAAAGTCAATAAGACAGAAACGTGAACGTGCCGTGCTCAAAAACGGAGAATTCAACATAGTCAAATTCATTAGTCACAAAATTGGGATCTTAACCAACTGGTTCATGACTCTAGTCGAAGCGAGGTGGAGATGGACCTTGCTCAATTTCTTCGCTGCTTTTACATGCGACTGGCTATTCTTCGGATTCCTTTACTGGATCATAGCACTGACACATGGAGACTTGACACCAGAACATCTCCCGCCTACCCAAAACGAAACAAAATGGACGCCGTGCATAGAAAACATATACGGATTCACATCAACTTTCCTATTCAGCGTCGAAGTCCACACAACGGTAGCTTACGGAAAAAGGGCAATAACTTTGGAGTGCCCAGATGCTATTCTAGCGATGTGCATACAATGCATTTTCAGTTCTATTTTCCAATCTTTTATGGTCGGTATTCTGTTTGCGAAGCTGACCAGACCGAAGGCAAGAACCCAAACGATATTGTTTAGCAAAAACGCGATTGTGAGTTTGCGGAACGAAAAACTGTGCATGATTTTTAGAGTGGGTGATATGAGAAAATCTAGAATACTGAATATTAAGGCTTCTATGTTTATATTAAGGTTGAATAAGGATAGTGAGGCTATTGATGACACAGAGCAGGTTGAACTGAAAGTTGAGTTAGATGGCTGTGAATCTAGCTTCTTTTTGTGGCCTGTAGCCGTAGTTCATATTATTGATGAAACTAGTCCTTTGTATAATTTGTCTGCAGCAGATCTTTTTGGTGGTAAATTGGAGATTTTAGTTGTATTTGAAGGTTTAATAGAATCTACTGGTCAACCAGTGCAAGCTAGGTCGAGCTATACTGAAACTGATATTATTTGGGGACATAGGTTTGTTTCTATGGTAAAAATTGATGATGCGAAGAATGGATTTCTTGTTGATTTTTCAAAATTGAATGAGACTGAACAGGTTGACACTCCGTTATGCTCAGCGAGAGAATACGAATCAGTTGTGTCTTCTATAAATAGTCTTGTGTATTCAGTTGATAATGGTGATGTCATTAGATGACATTATCTGATTGTGTTAAGGTGAAAGTAAGGTTGCCTTCCACCAAAGGCTCTTCAATATAATAGATTTTTAACTATTTAAATGTGGTCAAGCCTGCCTAATTGTATATAGTGAAATTAAGTACCTACTAAAGAATTGTATAGGAAACCATTCAGGAAAAATGATCTACACTTTAGCAAAAACTCCATCCATCTATCAGAAATTGCCTAATTTTTTTTTCAAGATTAGTCAGTATAGTACTACTGTCTGTCAGCCTAATCGGCTTTCATTCAAAACTATTATCTCAAAGAAATATTGTTCAAACCGAATTACTTGTTAAAATGAGAATCTTCCTCAATTCTTTATTTTAATAAGAGTGAAATAAAAATCTACCCACCGAATCTAACCGACAAAAATTATATCATATGTCAGTAACCCTTTGTTTAAGGGTTCCGTAGTAAACTAGGAGCCCTTATAGTTATAGCCATGTCTGTCTGTCTGTTTGTCTGTCCGTCTGTCCGTCCGCGGTTTTACTCAGAGACTATAAGTACTAGAAAGCTGCAAGTTGGTATGGGTATGTAATTAATGATGCCAAAAAAGTAGCAGAAAAAGTCTTGAAAAAAAAAATGGTTGTTAGGGTAGGTCCCATACAAGTAAAGTGGAAGTAGTTTTTATTTTTCTCTACTATCCTATCGTGTGGGGTATTGTTGAATAGGTCCTTAAAAATATTGTGATTTTAGTATTGTGAGTTTGAGAACACCATTTTTCGATTTAGGGATCCCTTTCCGAAATATTTGGTTTTAAATTGCAAATTTTTGTTAGAGGTAAGTGTCCCCCCCTCTATCTGCTAACGGTCATATGTGGATACGTGAAAAAAATTACAGCAGTAGTATATATACTGAAGTTGAAAGGAAAACGATCAGAGCTGAGTACTAAGTACAAACTAAAAATTTATAGGCAAACAACTTACAAAATTTACTCGAAAATGTAAAATTTTATACAATTTTCATTGTAGTAGATGTTTTTGGTCGTTAAACTGTGAGGTGCGAGTTTGAACAGTGTAAACTCAAAGTTGTAATTCGCAACTACGGAACGCTGCACTGTGCGTGGATCGACACGCACTTGGCCGGTTTTTAAAATGTATAACATCGAATATATTTTTCTCGGCGTATTTCTAGAAAACGTTTTGGATACAGACATTCAAAGGAAAAGTTAACTAAGCAAATTGTGATAAGAATTTTTTGTTATCAAACTTTTCTTTTGCTAAGAATACTTTTGAAACTCCGTGGATTCTTGCAAACAGATAAACAACGTAGTTCTAAGTAGTTTAAGTACTTGATTTATTGCTTTTAATTAAACTAGATTACAAGTGTTATCTGACTTTATTGTTGAATGAATGTTGGTAGCTAAATAAACACTATAGAAGAGCCATTCTCATGTTCTTCAAGAATAAATCCATAATGTTTCACTTAAATTAATTATTATGTGCATCTATTATCATATATTACTATTATAATTATATTATTATCTATCAAGAAGACCCCTCTAACCCGTCTGGCCAGCGTGGAGAGTGTAGGCCAAATCCTCTGACTACTCAGGCTAGTATATGGCTCTGGTAGTACAGAGAGGGTCGTGCTCCTGCAGTGGAGACTAAAAAAAAAAAGACCTGATGGATGGATGGATGGATGCATCATTATATATGGAAATCTGATATATATTCCCAAGCATCGTCTATATACATGGCGAAATTTTGATCGTTCCGGACCATTAAAGGGGTGATTCAGTCTGTCAATATAAACAACTTTTCCTATGGGACAAATGCTGTAAACTCGAAAAAATTTCGACATTCCTATACAAATTGCCCGGGCGGCTGAACACTTTTGTATGAAAATGTCGAAATAAAATTTGAGTTTCCAGCATTGGTCCCATAGGAAAAATGGTTCATATCGACGGGCTGAATCACCCCTTTAAGGGTCCAGAACGATCAAAATTTCGCCATGTATATCATCTTTATCCCTTATGGGGTAAACAGAGCCGAAGATCAAAAAACCCAAAGATCACGTTTAGCGTGATAGTGGGCGTTAAGCTGGAAAGCAGAATCTAAGTAATGATGGGTTGCTAGTCGCATCGCCTATGACATGATTCATTAGATTTTCGCCCAATCCCTTGACCGACTTTTACGGCCTGCGCGGGAAGAAAAGCAGCTGGTACATTTTATGTTTTCCTTTTTCCCAAACCAGTATGGAGGAGTTTATTTCCATAATATAGAATAGAATAAAGCTTTATTTAGATAACTTAAACACACACATACTATTACAGACAACAACTTAAACAATATTTTATTTATATAATACAGCAAAAATAGTAACAGCCTATGTGCGCTGCAGCCATCCAAAAAGGTCATAAGCTCAGTGTAATCTTTACTCACGCTAAGCGAGCAAAGCACTGGTATTCTGCCATGACCTAAGTGGCGATCGACAGCAATCTACAATACTATGAGATTAACTCAAAACATGTTATTTAATTAGCACAGAATAACAAGCACAGTGCAGTAAATCTTCAGTACATAATAAAAATATATAAGAATATGCTATGAGCTAAATTGAAATAAAATATGTACTTATAAATAAATAGGTATAAAAATATATGGTATTTAAACAAAATGATTAAAAAATATTGACTAAAAAGTTCACTGTTAATGCCAAACTCCTACACAACAAAATCCGCTACCGACCAACCATGCGGTATTCCTAATTTTTGTTTATTTAAAAGAAATAATTGGAATTGCTTCTTGAAAGAATATTTGGAAGAAAGGTGTCTAATAGGTGGAGGGATGTTATTCCAGCATTTGGTTGCTAGGTAGCGGAAACTGCCGGCAAAATCAGCTGTTCTGTGTGAATAACCTGACAGAATGCCACGAGTAGCTCTCGTGCCATATCTGCTGTGGAATGAGGAGAATCTCAATTTATTATACAGATAATCAGGCTTCTTGAAGTGTATGATATCAAAAAGGAGAGATGCCAAGCGCAGATGCCTACGACCAGTCATACTCAGGTAATATATATAATATCATTAAAGAAAACATTGATTTGTGATTGACATATCAACCCGTGCTGGCCGTGTAGTGTGGTGGTTCCCGACAGAGTTGGATAGGAACACTCCAAGTCTTCCCGTGGATTTCGTAGTGCGACTTAGAATAGGTAAACAAAGCTTTTAAATATCAAAAAGACCTCTCCCAATTCTTTGACTGCTCTGGCTAGTCATATGGCTTTGGTGGTATAGAGAGGGTCATGTTCCCGCAGCGGAGACTAAATAAAATATGATGGTGATGACTTTATAACGCACAGCTGTAACTAAAAAGAGGAGGAACTTAGCATAAAAGTTCTTTTTATGATGGTGAGCACTAAGAATAGCTTTTTTTGGAAATTCATCCCCTATATAGGGGAAACAAGATTGAAAGTCTGAGAGTCTTCGAGACAGAAACATAATTTTTTAAACATGCTGACTATCTTATCTTTAGTATATGAAGAGGAAAGATTAGATTGTTTGTTTGCATTGAGGAGGCTCCGAAACTACTGGATCGATTTTCGAAATTGTTTTACTTATAGAAAGCTAATTTATATGCGGTTGACAAAGGCTATATTTTACGCGGATGAAGGCGTGGGAAAAGTGCAATTCAAACATAAATAAGAATACTTGAAATAAATTCAAAATCCATCCGGTAGAGTAACTCTCGCTCTCCTCAAAATAAGTATGAAAATTGGTATTAATCACCGTATATGAATACTAAAATAAACCCTAAAAAAGGTTTTAAAAAGTCATACCTATTAAAGCTCAAATAAGAGTTAGAAGTTAGTACTGAGAATGTATTATTTTGCAAGCCATCGCTAGTGAAGTTGCTATTTGTAATATGACATCAATATTAACTTGAATAAAATATGTTTTCAAAAATCATCGCTTGACGGGATAAAATAGAGGTTGATAGTTGGTATAAAAATACTTTTAATTATCAAGTTATGAAAAACCCCGCTTCGGCGACAGTCCCCAAAGGCGATCGCCCTATGGTTATGGTATGTTACGTACGAGATATCCTTTTTGGTTGTTAACGCCTACAAGTTGTTGCCCGGGGCATACAACGCCTACAGCTACGCCACTGTTTGAATGTGTTTCCGGTTGCAAAGTCATATTCAAAACTCTGTAAGTTTAATTGGGAATAATGTTTTAAGTGTTTCAACAAACAAGTAAGTTCTGACATCCACAATAAGGCTTAAGCCCTATTTATACTAAGCGATTTAACAATTAATGAACTACGAACATAGTTTGAGCTCTTACTTATTAAGTATCTTTTAACGCAGCTTGGGTTGCACTTTAATGAACCAATGATGCGAAAGTAATGGCGGATGATAAATACAGTACTAATTTCAGTGGCACACTGACGATAAATACAGCCAAAAGAACTTGTATTTTTTTTTTATTTATTGGTGGCTGCGTTTTGTCTTCATCATTAACCACAAAACGCAGCTAAAACCTACTTCCAGTTGTTTTTATAAAACTAAGGCTTAATTCACACCGAGATGGAAGCGCGCGGAAGGGAAGCGGAGAGCAAATTCAGTGTCATATAATTTTAGACTTTATCGCGATGACTATAATACAAGGAATTGCTTGAAAAAGTGGAAAAAGCGGGAACGCTCGAGACTTCGCGAGCCCTCCAGCAGCCTCCGCGCGGCGTCGGCGCACGACTGCTCAGGGCGGGCGCGAGCAGTCGCGGGCGGGCGCGAGAAGTCACTGGCGGGCGCGAGCATTCCCAAACCTTCTCTTCCGAGCCGGCCACTGCGCGCCGCTTCCATCTCGGTGTGAATTGAGCCTTATATAGAATCGCCGCACACTGTTGATGCCAATGATCGCCCCACGCTCATTCAGACGCCGGTGATTGTTGCTGTGGCTAGTGGTCGCCGTGTGCGCGAAATACGAATGATGACTATATTTATTATATAGTAAGTCCTCCCAAAAAAAAGACACATCAGTGACAAAAACCCCATGCTAAACGAAAAACTCTCTTAGATATTACAGTTTTAATAGCACATTTATTTGGGCGATACCAATACGCTCCCCAGAAAATGCTAGTGAATAGTGACGTCACAGTTTTGTAAAATTTATGGGACGTAAGAGTAACTTGTTCGACAGCTATATTAAATATTGCGTTTATTGTAATGGTCTCATAATAAAAGTTGCTTTATATTTAGAGGAATATGTAATGGTAATATTTTATTTATAATAAAATAAAATAAAAATATTTTATTTATACTTTTTTCATACGTTTAAAATGGACTTGCCCAACCAACTTTTAAAGCTTACATAGCATGGTAAATGAATCGATATTAAATTGAAAGTGTACCTTTATTGTCTTTTTAGACACATTTTAGATATAATATGATACATTTTTATAAATCTGAAGACCCAGTCATCATGCCTATTATAATTCAAACCTTTCTTTCCTGACTATTTCATACTGTAAACATACTTTACTTAAATCTATAACTAGTGACGTTGCTACATGATGGCTTTAGATATGGTTACATACCTAGAATGCCCCAAGGCCGGGGGCTTGCGCTTGGCCAATACTGCTACATAACTTTATACAAAAATATATAACAGTCTCTGTGGTCCAATGGTTAAGGCATTTGCTTTACTGACACGGGGGTCGTGGGTTCGATTCCCACGGGAAGCATACTTTGTTAAGTTGTTTCCAGTTTGGTTAAGACAATGCAGGCTTGAATCACCTGATTGTCTGATAAGAAAGATGATTCCGTGCTTCGAAAGGCACGTTAAGCCATTGGTCCCGGCTGCCATTTGGTAGTCGTAAAAGGAACCACGTCAGAGGCCGAGAGGCGGTTCCGAAAGAACTCTGACACCAGGGTGTGCTTGGTCGACTGACCGTATCACCTACTCGAAATGATGATTATTACAGTAATAGAATAGCAACTCCTAGCTTGCAATAAGCCACTCACTAAACTCAAACTCTTATGCACCCCTTTACACCAGTTGGCCACGGGCCGCAGATGGTATAGTTACGTCACTGTATGTAACACATACATGTAAACATTCAATAAATAAATATTAAATAAATATATACGGACAAATCACACAGATTGAGCTAGCCCCAAAGTAAGTTCTTATGAAAGACTTGTGTTATGGGATACTAACTCAACGATACTATATTTTATAGCAAATACATATATAGATAAACATCCAAGACCCAGGTCAATCTGAAAAAGATCGTTTTCCATCTTGACCTGACCGGGGATCGAACCCGGGACCATCCGTGTCGCAGGCAGGCGTGATGACCGCTGCGCCACGGAGCTCGTAATAAAAAACAATATTTACCATAAAAACAATATTTCTACATCTCTGGGCCGAGTTGCACCTTGAGGGCGAACATGAAATTTTCGAGTCTATTTCTGCCCCCCATTTGAAATTAAAATCATTTTGTAAGAAAACGGAGCTAACTTTAATATAAATATTTTATTCTGCGAAGCCCATCGACAGCCCGACAAAGAGTTTAAGGTGAGGTGAGTTCACACACTAGCGCAACTCAGCAACAATTCTATAAGTCCTAAAACATATCAAATTTAAAAAATCTAATAGCTGAATGCCCTAGTAAATTACCTTTGAATATTATACTGTCCACTTCGCCTTAAGATCGTATTAGCAATAATAAGATAATGAATCATTGCTATTCATATCGAAAAGGAATTGAAAACAAAATATATTTGTTTAACCGAGAACATACTGTCTTTTCATATACACTCAAACATAAAAATATAAGTATGTTTCATTTATACATTTCACATATTGTATTAATACCAATTCGCATTATATTTTATTTTAAAAACTACAACAGTGATTTAGGTATTAATATGGGAATTATTCTAATAAATATCTCCATTTATTGTTACCATTCCCTTAGAAATATTTCTTACTAGTTGTGCCCGCGACTTCGTCTGCGTGGAATAGTAAGTTTGGGTAGCCTTTGTCCTTTCTCAGGCTCTAGGTTGTGTATTAAATTTCATTTAAATCGGTTCAGTAGATTTTGCCTGAAAGCGAGACAAACGGACAGACTTACAGAGCTACTTTTGAATAGTATTAGTATGGATTTTTTTTATGTACGAGAAGAAAAATTTGATACATTTATATATGTTCCGCTCATTGAAAGGTAGTTAGAGTCGTGCCGCAGCCGCGGACGCCAGGCAATATCGCACGTGACCGAGTTACCTTAGATAGGCCGGGAGACCGCTGCAAACTTGCCTCCATCATATGACTTCGAAACTTTAATCGGTACATTATATACCTATTTATGTTCGTCATTGGAAGGCAGAGTTGTGCCATGATAAACTGGGACACCGCTGCAAACTTACCTAGTCATATGACATCGAAACTTTCGAAAGTAAGAGAATATAATGTTCTTCTATAAAAGATAGTTAGAGTCGTGCCGGCAGCAAGAGACGCGAGCTAATATTGCTCATGACCGAGTTACCTTAGATACGCCGGGAAACCTCTGTAAATTTATCTACCTCATATGACTTCGAAACTTTAAAGCATATATATTCGTATTTAAATAATATAAGTGTTCCAAGAAACCTAAATTAGATAACTTTTGAATTTTAAGGCCGGGACATTGCTGCAAACTTGCCTAATCATAGTA
The DNA here is from genome assembly GCA_963082605.1 of Rhodophaea formosa. Lineage (NCBI taxonomy): Eukaryota > Metazoa > Arthropoda > Insecta > Lepidoptera > Pyralidae > Rhodophaea > Rhodophaea formosa. The sequence goes on from OY720221.1 coordinate 1,921,309, forward strand.
TGTCATCGAAACTTTAAAACTTATATATGATCTCCATCAAAAGGTAGTTAGAATTGTCTTGGCATCCACGGACGGTAGGAAATATCGCACGTGACTTAGTTACCTTAGATAGGCTGGGAGACCGCTGCAAACTTGTCTACGTCATATGACGTTGAAGCTTTAAAAAGTAACATTATATATGTTACGCTCATTCAAAAGTAGTTGTAGTGCTTGCAGCCGCGGATGCCAGGCAATATCGCACGTAATCGAGTTACTTTAGATAGGCCGGGAGGTTGCTGCAAACTTGCTTGTATCTGTAACGAAAAATTATAATGGATTTTGCGAAAATCTAAGCTTGCTAACTACTATGTTATCCTTAAAATGCAAGTGTGACTCGTACCTGGCTGATTTTTTTAGAATATCATTGGACACTTGCAATTTGCCAGTAAGCTCTTGGACTATAAAGTTTTATTGATAAAATACGGGGCATGTATATGGTGTGAGATGTGAGGTGCATTTTGTGATGTTTATTGAACACATTTTGTAGGTCACTTCTAAGTTTTATTTAAAATTTGCTCTTATCTGTTACCCGACTGAACTTCCTAGAAGGAGGGTAATGTTTTTCACGCATATTTATGTAATAATGGCTGTTACATTGTTATTGCCTCCGGTAGTCTAAAAGCCTAGGTGTGAGGTGTCTTCATATTCGTATTCTACCCCGGAGTATCAAAGGCTATTTAAAGACAGCAAAAAATAAATATGGCGGACGCAAGTGCCGAAAATGTCCGTCGGGATTTTTTTTTGTAAATGCGCCTTATTCGTTGAAAGTATATTTATTTTTGAGCTCCCAGCATTAGTGCTGGTTATTCATACTGACAACTCCGTGGCGCAACGGTCAACACGCTTGCCTGCGAACCGGTGATCTTTTTCAGATTGACCTGCGTCTTGGATGTTTATCTAAATAATCATCAATTATAAAATATAGTATCGTTGAGTTAGTATCTCATAACACAAGTCTCGAACTTACTTTGGTGCTAGCTCAATCTGTCCGTATATATTTATTTATTTACAACTGTCTGCTTGAGTTGACCCTTCGAGAGAATGGCGAGAGTAAATTTATACCCGGTATATTAACCACTTACACATCAAAAATCTAATCTGTTCTATATGACGGTCACGTGCAATATTGCACCGCGTCGACCTGCCTGTAACGGCTTTTAAATGACCGTATTTATCAAGGGGTTCTGTATAAAACCATTTTTATTTATCTTTAAACTTAACGCTTAGGATGATATAACATAATTATGATTGTTTCATCGAGATCAGGGCGATGATTTTTCGTATGAATTTTTATTAATTTGCATTGATGATGCCGAACCAAAAGTACTACAAGTAATTTACTACCGAAGCACTGAATTAGATTTTCTCAATTTGTTTTGATTTCGTAGTAAAAGAAATAAAGTAAGGGGTAGTTGGTTGATCTAAACCTATTATGGTGACGAATATTGATAACAATCAAATATTAAAAATTTAGATTAAAAAAAAATGCGGCATTTAGTTAGCACTAGCCACTTACACATCAAAAATCGAATCTGTTCCATATGACGGTCACGTGCAATATTGCACCGCGTCTACCTGCCTGTAACGGCTTTTAAATGACCGTATTTATCAAGGGGTTCCGTATAAATCCATTCCTATTTATCTTTAAACTTAACGCTTAGGATGTAAGTATGTTTTAACGTTAACGGTTCTATGGATACAGCCCTGTAATAAATGGAAAGATGGACATTGGAGACTTTAATAATAGGCTCCCGTTTTTGCCCTTTAGGAAAGAAACCCTTATTAAAGATAATACCACCTCCCTATGGTCATCTATGATTAAAACAGCTTTTTGTTTATTTTCCTTTTTTTTTTCTTTTTAATTATTAATTCATAGACATGAAAAATTTATACGTAAGTACAGTAAAGTAGAACTCTAAATCCTAAAGTTTTGTCTGTTCAGTAAAAATAGATGATTGTCTAATAGTACATTATGATACAAGTACGGTAAGCTGGATATTATAGTCGAGGTGTTTATAGGCAGAAGGCGAAGCCCAGTGCTTATAATAAACCGACGACTATAATAGACATTTACTCAGGTTTATTTTCTCCAAAACGTACATTGATAACCTTTTCCTTTTTCAATTCGGTTAAAAAATCACATCTCACAAATCAGAAAAATGTTTTCATGCTGAACTTGAAACTCTTTGCTCGGATTCTATTAAAATGTTTAAATTTTGCATCTGTGGCATTAGGTTATTGAGCGGTTGTGATTGGTGTAAAGTAAAAAGCACAAGTGCCGTAAAATACATCATTACGATACAGATTTCGATGTCATAAGAACCGTATTATTAGCAAATGTATTGAAAAAATATGTACCAACTTTTTCTCGCATCACACATTTACTCTTTTACTAGCATCAGAAGCTTTTATAAAGCTTATTTGAATACGAATATTTTCCCTAGATTAATTAAACTCTCAACAATACTCGATGCTTCAATATCTGAACTGAATTTCATATATCAACTACAGATTTATTTGCAATTGTTGTTTTTTACGACTATAAAATGTTTACTTCCAAATAATAAAGTTTAACAGCCATAATAACTGAAAAACTAAACTAAACATTTAAATAACTTTATTGTGACATACATTTATCACGTCTTCTTCCATTACGGGGAAGGCAGAGCCTCAGGTCATAAAACCCATAGGATGGCCTATGGGTTTTATGACCTGAGGCTTAGCTAACGTTTAGCGTGTTAGTGGGCGTTAAGGTGAAAAGCGGAACCAAAATAGTGATGAGTTGCTAGCCGCATCGCCTTCAACGAGATTTCATAGATTTTCGCCCATTACCTCGACCGGTTTCTACGGCCTACGCTGGGAGAGAAGCAGGTAGTACATTCTACGTTTCTTTTCTTCCAGACCAGAAGAGGTAAATAGGTAACGCGTGAAAGCCATACAAAATAAGAAGAAGCGTCAGGCATCACAAAGGCCTTGCCTTAAAATTCCATAAGAAACCCAAATAAATATTTTACTTCTCTATCCCGGGTCTCCGCTGTCTAATCTCACATGTAAATAGAACCGCCGACGTCAGTGTGCGTCACGGTGGCGGGATAGACCAGCACTTTGCAAATTATTATGCTGGGTGCAAATATTCCCTCGAATTCCCCTATAGAACCATAGCAAAGTGAATGGAGCCCGATGGCAAAGTGAGCGTGAGCATTATTAGCGCTTTTGCATGTTAAGCAATCCCGGGCGAAGTTCCCAATTGGATGGATGACCGCAAGTGGAATAAAAATATCTCAAGCTCCTCCGTGCTTTGAATGGTACGTTAAGCCGTTGGTCCCGGCTGTCATCATTGATGGCAGTCGTTAAGCTATGTCAGATCTATGCCTTTAGGCAACTTGAAAAATCTGACACCAGTGTTGGCCACTTGCGTACATTATGTGTAATACGCAAAATAGGATACTTAACTTTTCGGCCCCATTTTTAGTAAATAACCCAACTATTTTCAATTTTTGCACACATTTCTTCAATATCCAGATACATTTTAGTTATTTGCATGGTTTTTTATTAATTTCACTTTAATTTACTTATATACTTTGACCGAAGGATTTTTTTGAACAGGACACAGATTGCAGATGCAAGCTCAAGATAAATCTGTATTTTTACAAAAGTTTATAGATGAAATTTTTTGTCTTTCATATAACTGATGTACCTGATGTTCCAGCCAGTGGACGTATTGCTATGTTTATGTTAAAAGTGACGTTGCACACCCCGCCATCTGACCAATACTCTGGTCTTAGACTATATAAAACCTAGATAAACCTAAAGCCTAAAAGCGTAGAAAAAACTAGTGTCCAACCCATAGTCGGTCGCATTTTGAGGGCATAAATTGACAGGACGCGTGTGATAACACAAAGCTGTCACGCACATAAGCATTAGAAAAATTGGCCTATTTTTTAATCATTGCAATAATAGCTTGACGGTGTTTAGAGAGTATATAGTCAAAGACTCTGGTCTGGTCTAGTCTATACGTCACGGCTGACAGACGTGCGTTGCTGTCAAAGCGAAGCCTTGCAGTTTTTATTTCCCCTCCTTCCCACAGAACTATAACTTATTAATCTGAGCTCCTTCCGTAACGTTCCAGCCAGCGTCGAGCATACAACTGACATTGAGCAACGGGGGACATACAAATGGATTTCATATACAATAGTACGCTGCAAATATGCCGAGGTGATTTGGGATTTGTTTGCCAGGGAGATGTTTTGACTCAAACTATGTGTTTGCTCTCTATATATCATGCATATAATAGAGAGAGAGAGAGAGAGAGAAAGCAAACGGTCATTCTTAGGGTGATTAGTAAAAATTTGAGAATTTATATACGCAGTAATTAATTTACTGGTTGCGATAAGACAGAAATATTCTTGCTCAAACATTAGAATAGGTCACTATGATAAAGAGAGTTGGAGTTGCAGGCAAAACTAAGAAATAGATAAAAAAATTGTTCACTCGTAAAAACTGATGTAGATGACTACATCAATTTTTTCATGACGAACAGAGACGGAGTTGCAGGCAAAAGCTGTTAAATCAATAATTTTGTCTCTCGTAAAAACTGATGAAGCTGAGTTTCCAGCCAGCGTCGCGCAAACAACTGACATTGAGCGCGCGGAGGACATACAAATGGATTTCATATACAATAGTACGCTGCAAATATGCCGAGGTGATTTGGGATTTGTTTGCCAGGGAGATGTTTTGACTCAAACTATGCGGGGAATAGATTCCACGCTGTACACGCTTTTCGATCACAAAATTGAATACTTTTGTTGTGGAGCTTCTATTGGATCTCCTTGGAAACCTGCGAAAATGTACAAGAATGTCATTGATGCCATGAATGGTACATGAGAAAACGTCAAAATTGTGGCGTGTCAAGATAATAATGTGCTCTCAGTCAGTAACTGTAACCCTTCGTCCGTATTTGAAATTTTAATTTTATTATTTTTTGTTATACCAACAATATAATTAACATTCTGCGAAAAACTATTACAGTTTAATCGATTCAGCCCTGATACAGACGGATGGATAAACATCAACCCACGTACTATGTTCTTTGCTTTAACCCTTCCCCATATTTGAAATTTTATTTTTATAATTTTTTTATATCAACAATAGAAAAAAATATTTGTAAAAATTTTAAGTCTCTACCTGTTACTTTTCAATCGATTCAGCCCTGTTACAGACAGAAGAATGGACAAGAAGGCTTAGTAAGGTCCTATTTTTTCCCGTTGGTTACGGAACCCTATAAATCTTCAAATAAATCTGCTCAAGTTACGTTGTCTGAAATTAAACTATAATATGTATTAACCGAACTGCCGAACGAAAAATTTACGATATTTCGTACTAGTTCGTAAGTAGCTTTTGATATTTTCGCCGCAAAACTACCAACATAAAATCACTTTAGGAAACTTAAAGTTGGTAGCGTCAAGTGCGAGTATGTACCAAGTGTGGAAGTGGTCCAAGTGGCAAACGATTATCCAGAACCAGTTCCTAAATTTGGATAGTCTAAAAAGTTATTCAAAGTGGCTCAATCCTACAAAGTGAACTATCAGTACATGGTCTGGGTGCATTTTTTGCATTATAGATTTTTTTTACCGGCTCCTCTTATTGCTGTTTGTCGCCCCCTGGACGAACCGACCGTGTGCAGACTCTGCACCCGTTTATGGCAACCCTTTATATGGGGTATAGCAGCTGAATCATTCTTTGATTTTAGGGTTCCATACCTTAAAGGTATAAACAGGGCAGGTGAATGGCCTACCCTGGCCCATACGGCAAAACACAAGAGTTGCTGTTCTTCATAATTATCATCATTTCGTGTAGGTGACACGGTCTAAGGCTTTGCCATTGTTTCTTAGTTCGGTTCTTCAGGCATAATTATGAAAGTTATCGGTCTCTCCAAGCTTTGAGCACACAGGCAACACCCAATGTCAATGTCTGGTGCTCCTGCCGGGCTTTAAGAGTCGCCTGGAAGCGCATGTCTCCATACAAACGGAAAAAGGGAATTGTGGCAATATTTGATAAGTTAAGGGCAAAATTAAGCATCCAATCAATTAATCTCATTATAATCTACGTACGTTCCTATACAGCTTGGTTAAAATACCAATGGTTTGAGAATTACAAGCCTTTTCAAATTTGTATGGAAATCTTGAGAGGCGTATATTTCTCAAACATTTGATAATTTAACCAAAATTTATAGGAACGTACGTAGATTATAATGAGATTAATTAATTCGATGCTTAATTTTGCCCTAAAATTATCAAATATTGCCACAATTCCCTTTTTCCGTTTGTATGGAGACATGCGCTTCCAGGCGACTCTAGAGCACTGGGCAATTTGCCCTTATTAAACAGCTACACAGTCCTTTAAAATAAAAAATGGCTTACCCCACTATTTCGGAGCAACTGCTAACAGTCAGGGTGCGGATAAATAAATAAATATATACGGACAAATCACACAGATTGAGCTAGCCCCAAAGTAAGTTCTTATGAAAGACTTGTGTTATGGGATACTAAGTCAACAATACTATATTTTATAACAAATATAGATAAACATCCAGCACCCAGGTCAATCTGAAAAAGATCGTTTTCAATCTTGACCTGACCAGGGATCGAACCCGGGACCTCTCGTACCGCAGGCAGGCGTGATGACCGCTGCGCCACGGAGCTCGCAGCATACCGTGCAGACCACTTGTTTCCGTTGAGTTAGTATCCCATAACACAAGTCATATTTAAGAACTTACTTTAGCAATCTGTGTGATTTGTCCGTAAATATTTATTTATTTATTCCAACGTATACTTAGCGAGGCATCAACTACCGAGCAGCTCGATGGCGGTAAGCACGCTTACAGTGAGCTGTCTGCTAATTTATGTTCTCGATATAAAAAATGCCTCAAAAGTATGCTGAAATTCTTATTTGAATGATATTTAATTATTTTGGTGGAAGTGATGTTGTATAAGTGGGCTACGATGTTAATCCCACACGCAACATATCTCAGACCGTCTTGTAAATGCGATCAAAGTAATGCTGTATATAGCGCTATATTTCTTCAAAAAAAAATTCCTGTTATTGTATCCAAATTTTCTTTTTCGGTGAGATGATCTGTGGCGAGTTTTTTTATCACACATCCTAAATTATAAGATTTTTTTATTGTTTTCAGTGTCGTCTAATTTTTTTTACTTGGACCACACGCAACATGTCTCAGCTCGTCTTGTTATCGCGACCAACGTAATGCTGTTTTGGACCAAAACCGCTAATTTCTGCTTAAAACTTCGCTACTGTTAGTGTTTCTGAATTTCCTCCCGGCGTAATTGTGTCAAGCTGTGACTGGGTTCGAGAATATACGAAATGAAATAAGAATGTTTGTTTGTTTGTTATGTTATTCGCATGAAACCAGACAGATGGACCCGAAAGGCTACTCTATGGTTACCGGGGGGATGAAAGAAGAGTGGCAGACCAAGGAGGAGATAGAGAGACGAAAAAGATGGCTTTTTAAACAGATGGCAGAAAGTAGCCTTGGATCGTGATTTGTGGAAGCAGAAAAGGGAGACCTTTGCCCAGCTGTGGAAAACGATATAGGCTTAAAAAAAGTATTTTTTTTTATCTATGTAAGCGGCCAACACTGGTGACATATTTTCAAGCTACCTTAAGGCATCTGACGTTGTTTAACGTCTGCCATTAATGATGGCTGCCTGGACAAATGGCTTAGCGTGCTTTCCGAAGCACGGAGGAGCTCGACATATTTTTATGCCACTTGCGGCCACTCATCCAAGTGGGGACTGATAACATAATAACACAGCATAATAAGCACTAAAAATGCCTACGCCCACTGGGCCATTGTGTATAATTTATTAAAGTAAATAATTAACTTAAGTTTACAATTATAAGCTACATAAAATCATGATAAAAGTGCACTAAAGAAAATGAAAATGGTTACAATACGGATGTTTTTATGTGGAAATAAATTGTATGAAGTCATCATTGTTTTTAATATTATTAAGCGATTCCACAAGCCACACCTAAAGCAATATTGTTCTGTTTAAACAAATTGACAAAATGTGGGCAAAATACACAACGAAACGCAGAGTCGACGAAATTCCATACGAAATATGGGCGTTTTTTCATTAAAACCATCCGAAAACATCCTAGCAATATCTCAGACAGTATTTTAAGTTGCACGTCTCGGCCACAAAAGTCTACTGCTAGAAATGGCCCTCCCCAAGGAGGATTCCCTCTATCATATTTTGCCATACTCATCCACGCTTTGCAGATGGGTAGGTGAGCAATTTGTTTCGCGTACCTCAGTTCCGACGCTGCTGCTAATCGAAACTGTTTTTAAGAGCGTATACTTGCAGTGTTTTTTCAATATGGTTTCCATACAAATGTATTTCTCTATTTTCTCGCTGAAAACTGATTTTAGAGCCACAATTATTTTTGCATAAAATCAAGTACTAAAATAAGAATGCCCCTATTTTTTATTTTGTCCAAAAAAAAACTGTTTTTGTAAAAAAAATTTTTCTTTTAAACAGGTATTTAGAAAAAAATAAAACATAGGGACATACCTATTTTAGTAATAGATTTTATGTAAAAAGAATTGTGCCTCTATAAGCAGTTTTCAACGAGAACATAGAGAAATACATTTTTATGGAAAACGCACTGCTAGTATACCCTCTTAAGTGAAGGGGAGGTAGGATTTAGACTCGAGGAACGGGATAAAGATATTCGGGATGCTACCTTGCCCTGATGGATTGGGGATGAGCAAGTAGCAGCTCGGGAGGCCGGGTGCGTGTATCCAATGTCATACATGCACTCATCGGACAGGCAGTTGGGGATGATACCCCTTACAAAAAAAAAACTCATCATCATCATCAGGTCTTTTTCAGTCGTCACTACAGGAGCACGACCCTCTCTGACTATCATAGCCGTATATAGCCAGGGCAATCAGAGGATTAAAAAAAAAACCCACTTATAAAAAAAATATGGCCTATAAAATTAATATTTTTAAAAACTCAATGAAGAAATGCCCTATTTCTGCAGAGCGTTCCAGAAATCTGTATGTGACCGCGTGTGAAATTAACGTTATACGTTTGCACTAATTTGCTTTTAAATTTAATTTAAACGACTTTAGTTGTAGTTATTCAATTACGTTTCCAATGTTTGTTAACAAGTGCTGCAAAGGGAATTTAAATAATTGAATTGTTTTGTGGAATTTTGTCATGCTGGGCTAAAATTTGGGGTAAAATAAAGTAGGTGTTATTCTGTCACTAGTACTCATCATCATTAGGTCTTTTTAAGTTTTCGCAGCGGGAGCATGGTCCTCTCTGTACTACTAGAGCAATGTTTTAGCCAGAGCAGTCAGTTTATCTGGCCTACACTCGCTGGCCAGACGAGTAAGAGAAGTTTCTTTGATGTTTATATGCTTTGTTTATCTAGTGTTTCCTAAGACGCCTTCTACGACATCCACGGGAAGACTTAGTAGACTTACAATAAAAGACCCACATAATTATTTTAAAAAATTAAGAAGAAATGTAAATGGAAGTAAGGAAACCTAAATCTCAGAGTATATTAAAAATGATAACGACTCAACACGTCTCTTTGGTTAGAAAATTAAAAAGAAAACAATTTCAAATGTTTCTAAAGATATGACGTAATCTCAGCAAGATAGCTGCGTCAAGCGGTACGTGACGTCACATCTGCAAAATATGGAGTGTGCAGGCGGATAACCATAATAGTACTAACGTACAGAACGGAAACACGCAGCGTCCCCCGCAATCTGGCGTCCCCGCACCTCTCCCCCGTTAAGATTGGGCACTCAAACAGGGTTAGTTTCGCACGTTACACCACGTTTTGCATAAGTTAGTCATGATTCTCGACGCCATTGTTTATGTGAGATGTAAACAAGCGTTTGTTTATATTAAATTTTATCATATTTACTGTAACGATTCGAATATTTAGTGTCTCCAAACAGTGGTGAATGGAAAATGGACATATACTGAGGAAATACCTTTGTCAAGTGATATTTATTTTAGATTTGACTTTCGTTAACTTTTATGAATAAGATCGTTTACTTGAAAATATTTATATGTGTTTGTTTATACCAGTTGTAGTAGGTATATGTGAGACCAACGAAAACATTTTATGCTTGTAAGCAAGTGTGTCACTTATGTATTACTAGCTATTACCCGCGGCTTCGCCCGCATTATATATAGCCTATGTCCTTCTCAGTACCCTAACCTACGTGTATGCAAAATTTCATGATGATTGGTTCAGTAGATACGGCGGGAAAGCGTAACAAACAAACTCACTTTCACATTTATAATATTAGTTAGTTAGGATTCAGATTCAAGATAGGTAAGTCCCAACATATAATTTTAGATCAAATAATAACAAATCTGGAATGGAAAGATATACTCGTATATAATGGCATCGTAAGTAGGTACCTACTTGTATTCATTCTCAAGTACCGACCCTGATCAAACTCGCACACTGACCCAGTGCATGGATGTGCATGGATTTTTGTTTTAGGCATAAATATTGCGCCGCTTGTATGGAGCGCCATACCTGTGCCCATAAGAAAAAACACCCGAGTTGCTGCTTTCCAAAGAATTTGTGATTTGTTTTTCAGTTCGGCTCTTCGGCTCTGCATGCAAATGGCCTATCAGGTTTATGAGAGTTTGCTGTATCTCCAAGACTTGCGCACACAGGCAACGCCCAAAGCCGAGGTCCGTCCCTCCTTGGGGCTCTTTGGTGATAAATTTGGGACAGGTTGACGGCACTCTGCCCTCACTACATAAGTCTGGTGAATTATTTGCAATTTTTTTGAACGTTTGACGAGTTTGGCGGTTTTGCTGTAAATTACGATGAGAGTATGTAAAATTTTTCACACATTTGCTCAGTTGGGCTTGTATCATGAATGAAATTGTTAGTTAACAAATCCCGCTTGGGAATTGGACAAGACATATAGGAAAGTGAATGGCAATTTTCAGTTTCATGGTGTTATCAAAATATTTTTTATATGAAAATTTGAAAATAAATGCTAGGTTCTTTTGATGAGGAGCTGTAGCACATTTTTATTTGTTTACACAGAAGTTTAATTTTTTTTTAGTTTCATATACATTCAATGCCTCATAAACATTTTCCTTTATTATATTCTAATTTAATTATAGATGTTGTTGTAATTTATTTATCTAGACACATATTTGAATTAATATCAATGAGTTACAGAAATAAGTATTTAATTTACAAAATTTGATTAACATTTTTGCCGCCATTACTAAAAATTTTGAATGGGATGAAAGCGGAATTTAATATCAAGGTGAGTAGAACACGGAATAATAATTATTATTTTAAGGAGGTGGGGTGAAAAAGTGGGTTGGAAACGGAAATACCCCATTCTGCAATATCTTTATTTCGCAGCTCTGCACTTGAATTAGCGACGTGCGATGTTGTACGTGACTGTACCTGCTGGCGTGACAAACACAGACAATGTTTTTAATTTCAAATTACTTTTTAATTCTTTTTCTTTTTCAAAATTCGTAATTCGAAATGAAGGTGGCGGAGTGATGCGCGATAATGATCTGTGAGTGAGAGACACAAGTTATATTATCATTTGGCCTGCCATGTATCTCTCGGTAGTAGAAGCCTGTTAAAAAAATTTATATTGACGTGTGACATACCTTAAGAGCGTATACTAGCAGTATTTTTTCAATATGGGTTCCATACAAATGTATTTCTCTATTTTCTCGCTGAAAACTGATTCTAGAGCCACAATTCTTTTTTCATAAAATCTAGTATTAAAATAGGAATGCACCTATTTTTTATTTTTTACAAAAAAACTGTTTTTGTAAATTTTTTTTTTCTTGTTAACAGGTTTTTAGACAAAAATAAAACATAGGGACATACCTATTTTAGTAATAGATTGTATGTAAAAAGAATTGTGCTTCTAGACACAGTTTTCAGCGAGAAAATAGAGAAATACATTTGTATGGAAAACGCACTGCTAGTATACCCTCTTAAAGTACGAAGTTCGTAAGTAATCAAAAAGTGTGAAGAGGTAAGGAAATAGGCAAGGGTATTATCAATGCTCATATTTATGAACAATGTGTAGAGTAACTAAAAATACTGTAATGGTGCGGCTGTAGCGTGTATACTTAGCAGGCTGGTGTTTGTCCGCACTGCCTGCGTCGTTTGTGATGAAACCAGAGGATTTGCGAAGAATTCTCGCAACGCCTGTCAAACCAACAAAATGAATTACAACATTTTTCCGTTGACAAACAGAAATAACTCGCCAACTGGCGAAATAAGTAAAGAAAGGGTGTATAAAGGATTCATATCCAAGGTCGTATAACAAAAAAAAAAAGAAATACTTTTTAAGATTTAAGCGACGATATTTTAAGATTCTATTGGTATCCAAAATATCTGAAGTAGGCATATTAAGATATATCACGAAGATATGATAGCAAAATCAAAACACTATCATTCCAAGAAGTAGACTACTATTACAATATTATGCTTAGTACCGCTCCGCCCTAGTTTCTTGTTTCAACACGCCCCCGTTTTTGCCTTATCTCATAATATTATCACTTCCACTTATAGTACAGGGATCGGGTCTAACTTTGCCTTGTTCAAATTGCTCAAAAAAATATAATAGCCGGTTAGCGAAGACTAAGGAGTCGCCTGGAAGCGCATGTCTCCATACAAACGGAAAAAGGGAATTGTGGCAATATATGATAATTTTAGGGCAAAATTAAGCATCCAATTAATTAATCTCATTATAATCTACGTACGTTCCTATACAGTTTGATTAAATTATCAAATGTTTGAGAATTATACGCCTCTCAAGATTTCTATACAAATATGAAAAGGCTTGTAATTCTCAAACCATTGGTATTATAACCAAGCTGTGTAGGAACGTACGTAGATTATTATGAGATTAATTGATTAAATGATTAATTTTACTCCAGAATTATTAAATATTGCCACAATTCCCTTTTTCCGTTTGTATGGAGACATGCGCTTCCAGGCGACTCTTTAGTATGAAATAGGTAGAATTAATTATGTGAAGAAATGCGTTACATACATATATACTGTCACGTCTTTTTTGCTTGCGGGATAAACAGAACCTAGGTCTTTAAACCCTAAAGCCCACGTTTAGCAAGTTGGTTAGCTTGTAGGTGGAGAACGGAATCAAAATAGTGATGGGTTGCTAGCCGCATCGCCTATTGACATGATTCCTCACGCTTATACCTTCCATTGGCTTTTACGATCTGCGCGGTACATTTTACGTTTTTTATTTGCTCCCAGACTAGCGAGGGAAGGATGCGTTGAGGAGCGAGGTAATGCGTTAAGTATACAATATGTTTATAAAACTTTGGGGCAAATAAACCCGTTAATATGAACAACTTTTCATTTGGAACTAACGCTGGATATTCGAAAAAAATAACACAATGTAACATACCAAATTAGCTACACGTTTTTAGTTCCTCAACCTACCAATAGATGGCGCTGTGTGGATGATAGAACGCGCTATCGTAATTTTTTCGCAGTTAATGACCTCTCTGATAACGTTAAGTGCCGTTAGTAGAACCTAACCTAGAACAGGTTGAGGGCACTCCGCCCTCACCTCAAAAGCCCGGTGAAGTAGCGAAAGCTCACTTGGAGCCAGCTACGTAGTCCATTCAAAAAAAAAAAGTGCGTAGAGCATCTACATAGTTGTACTCACATAGGTTTTGCCCCTCCCTCGGCCTCGGGAGCAGTACTTTTCTACGAGATGAAAGGTACTCTATGTCTTTTTCCGTACTACAGACCACGTGTATGCAAAATTTCATGATGATCGGTTCAGTAGATATGGCGTGAAAGCGTAACAAAAAATAAACGAACAATCACACTTTCGCATTTATTACTAGCTGTTACTCGCGGCTTTGCCCGCGTGATAATAGCCTATGTCCTTCTCAGCCTATGTCCTTCTCAGCCTATGTCCTTCTCAGCTCCCTAAACTATCTGTAAGCAAAATTTCGTGATGATTGGTTTAATAGATACGTCGTGAAACCATAACAAATAAATAAACAAACTAACTTTTGCATTTATAATATTAGTAACGATAGTTGGGATTGTGTTAGACCCAACTCATCTGCGCCCGGTCCCATGGTTTCTATCTGAAATACTAAGAATTATGACCCTTTATCCAAACTCCGACAATACACCATAGCTATAAAGCAATTCCAATATTAATAACAGCAACAAAAACGGTATATTAGAGTAGTTCGAATAGTTCCGATCATAATATGCCTGTTAGACATAGTTGCACATAGTTGAGCATAGTTTGCCGTGACGTATTGTTGAAGTTACGAAATTCTGTAAGGGCTATGTTTCGAGCCCAGCGATACTCGATTTTATTATATATTTAAAATTTAAAACTAGCAGTTTTCTCGCAAATATATCGGCGTTAATTATAACCGATGTCACAATCAGATAAATTTTATTTTTCTCCTCTCCTCCTGTCCTCCGTGGTCCAGTAGTTAAGGCGTTTGCTTTGTTGACCCGGGGGTCGTGGGTTCGACTCCCACGGGAAGCATACTTTGTTAAGTTGTTTCTAGTTTGGTTAGGACATTGCAGGCATAAACCTGATTGTCTGATAAGAAAGTTGATTCCGTGTTTTGGAAGGCACGCTGGTGGTCCCGGCTGCCATCTGGTAGTCGTTAAAGGAACCACGTCAGAGGCCGAGAGGCGGTTCCGAAGAACTCTGACACCAGGGTGTGCATGGTCTACTGACCGTGTCACCCACGCGAAATGATGATGATGATATTTTTCTATAGGTAAAAGGATTTTGAAAATCCAGAAAATCGAAACCTATATAATCATCATCATCATCATCAGGTCTTTAGTCTCCACTGCAGGAGCACGACCCTCTCTGTACCTACTATCAAAGCCATATATTAGCCAGAGCAGTCAGAGGATTTGGCCGACACTCTCCACGCTGGCCAGACGGGTTAGAGAGGTCTCTTAATATCCTATATAATGCTAGTAATCAAATCTTTCTTCTTTATAATATTAGCAAAGATAGGTGATCACGTCTTTATCTGACACTAGCTGTTGCCCGCGGCTGCGCCCGCGTAAAATGTAGCCTATGTCCTTCTTGGTACCCTCACCTATGTGTATGCCAAATTTCATGATGATCGGTTCAGGAGATACGGCGTAAAAGTGTTACAAACAAACAAACAAACTCACTTCACTAGGGTAGATAGTCTAGCCTGTGGTATTAGGACCATGAATAAATCTAAAGGCTACCGTATACCTAGTTTTCTTGAACCTTCATATTGACAAGCTGAGTCATTCGTTTAAGAATCGGACAGGAGTTTGTGGTGGGAAGTCAAGGGGTTCAGTTGTCGTTTGCCTTATACAATTTTGCAAATTGATTTAAGTGGACTTTATAATATGAAATTGGTGTAGTTTGGTGTTATAAATGCTCGTGCTCGAGAACAATTTGTGAAATAGTTAAAGTAGATTGTTAAATGGACTCGTATAGATTTGTCGCCAAAATCTCCCACGAGGCTGCCAAAGAACATACGCCATCTTTGATGCCACATACCGTACAACACCGATACTTAGTATCTCATTATACTGGACATTGGCAGAATCACTGAAATCTCGGTGGAGGCCATAATTAAAAAGAAGAAAGAAAGGGTTTAATAAACATAATAAATATCCCAAATCCAACTAATATTATAAATGCGGAAGTGAGTTTGTTTATTTGTTTGTTTGTTACGCTTTCACGCGTATCTTCTAAACCGATCATCATGAAATTTTGCATACACATAGGTTAGGGTACCGAGAAGGACATAGGCTATATATTACGCGGGCGAAGCCGCGGGTAACAGCTAGTATTATAAATGTGGAAGTGAGTTTGTTTATTTGTTTGTTTGTTACGCTTTCACGCCGTATCTACTGAACCGATCGTCATGAAATTTCGCATACACATAGGTTAAGGTACCGAGAAGGACATAGGCTATATATTACGCGGGTGAAGCCGCGGGTAACAGCTAGTCTTTCTATAAAAAAAAATTGAGTTAGTATCCCACAAACCAAGTTCACTGCTCTATGTGGAACTAGCTCACTTTGTGTTCCTAATTTTCCCGAAGTATTCATTCATACTTATACGTAACTAATAATAAAAATGTGAAAGTGAGGTTGTTTGTTTCTTTGTTTTTTTGTTACGCTTTCATGCCCTATCTACTGAACTGATCATCATAAAATTTTGCATACACATAGGTTAGGATACTGAGAGATCATAGGCTATAAATCACGCGAGCGAAGCCGCTAGTATACATACATTATGCTGTTCTGACCTGTTCCTCCAAGTTTGTAGTATAATTTGAATAATACTTAAAAATACCTGATTAAACTTATAAACTAGAGAGTTGTGCCTTAGTGTAAGAAATGAAAAGGGCAATGGCAATCAATAACACTATTCGTATTAAAAATAGTAATTGAGCAGGTTTACTGATAAAAATGCAGATATTTATTAACACATATTTCTCCAAACAACAAAGTTAATAATTCTTTCCTTCAAAGAGTCTCGCAACAAATATCAAAGTATCGTTTGAAGATATCAAAGAGCGCGCGAACTGCGAATGAAATCTTAAAGGATGGAGAATTAATGTCTCAAATTACGCTGAGAGGGAAAACGTATATATTTTTTTTCACGATTCTGAATTGTAGGATTATATATATTTTTTTAAGAGGTCGATAAGTAACTCTTATATTCAACGACCAAAAAAAAGAGGTCCTTTTAGGGTGCCGTTGTAAACAAGGAACCGATCTTTTACCATGTCTGTTTGTTTGTCTCTCGGTGAATTAGATCGGGTACTGACAGTACGATATTATTTTATATACCTTTATGTATTTATCACGCCGAAAATAATAAAAAAATCCTTACCTGGTTAAAATTCCTAGTATTCATACATAACGCTTTTCTTAATCTTTTATTATGCGTAGGTACAGCTTGGAATTAAGATGCATTGCTTAAATCTGCATTTACGAACGCATATATTATAGAGGCAAAGATATGGCCTTAGATGAAGCGTGCTTACTGAACTTGAAAATGTCATATATTTTTTTGGACCGTCGCAGGACGTATTGCCGTAACTAAAGTTATTATTGCGCTGCTGTTGGAATAACTGCCACAAACTTAAGAATCACTATGGCTCACGCCCACAGGCGGAACGTCGTATGTAAAGTGATTAAGGTTATACACTCATTTGAATAAAATGTTACCTGAAACTTACAATATGATACAAATCCTTCAAAGAATAAGCGTGTTGTGACACTTGATCGTGGGACTTCTAATATTGCTTTGGGAATCGGAGCGGCTACAGACGGAAAGATTAGTTTAGACGAATCAAAGTTGATCGGCAACAGGCTTGTTGTCATGTTAAACACTAAAATTGCGGCTGTGGGCGGTAAGTCCAGGAATGTGTTTAAAATCAGGTTATAACATAAAAATATGTCTTTTTTTCTCCTAGAAAAACACGGAAGAACATCAAGTGAAATAAATAACAGACTGCAAGCCAATCGAGCTTAATTTCCTTCCTGGGCCAAGACTAAGATCTAGTCGTCGGTCTGCTCGAGCTTGCCACATAAATAATACAGACGCGCGATTCTCTGAAATATAGGCGCAATAAACATCGCTACGTGTGTAGCTGGACTACTACGTTACACGCAATTGTAGTAGTAAGACTTTTCAATTTTGTCTTAGACATTATGTTCAATTGATGCGTTTGTTTGTAATGAATATAATTAATAAAGTATTTATTTCATACGCGTATAACCGACCGACCTTAAAGGACTCAACTCGTTAAAATGATGGACATTTTTAAGGAACCGGTGTTGGGAATTAAATATATATATATCATTTTCTTACAAATTGTTGTGCCGGAAGAACATTGGGCCCAAAGAAAAAGTTTTTCTTTCTAGGAAATTTCAGTGATAGATGATGAGTAAGATGATGCATAAAAATATGTAGCCATATAGGTACAATTATACATCCATTCTTTCGAGTCGGCTAGACTCACGCGTAAGACTCCCTAAATTAAAAACAGAAAATGAGCACCAGAAGGATCAAGGTCACCGTCATAGCCCAGCCGATTAGCTCTTTTAAGTGGCAGTGGGCGGGGCACATAGCACGAAGAACCGATGGGGCAGAAAGCTTCTTGAATGGCGACCACGTACCGGCAAGCGCAGCGTTGGACACCCACCGACCTGGTGGTCGGACGACCTCATAAGGGTCGCAGGAAGGCGCTGGATGCAAGCCGCTTCCAACCGGTCATATAGGAAATCCTTGGGGAAGGCCTATGTCCAGCAGTGGACTTCTTGCGGCTGAAATGACGGTGATGATGAATACCAGAAACCAAGTATTGGGTGAAATTTATATAAATTAGATAGATATAATAAATACATAACGATAGTCGACAAAAATAAAAAGACCAGAAATTTTAACAATCAACAATCACACGTTTCACACTTTGGAACACACCACATGCCCCTAATCGTTTACCTTCCCTCCATTTACAAAAGTAGAAAATTTATCATATAAACGGTTCACCGAAAGCACCGCAGCATTTATGTCCGTCGATATGGAATTGTTGTGTTCGGAAGACGATTGTGAGTTATTGGCGGATACGATGGCGATAGGGAAAGCTTTGGACACAAAATAACCATGTTACAGATCTGTTATCCCGGCAGAGTAGATTAGGACGACTGCAAGTCCGTGGATGTCGTAGAAAGCGACTTCATAAACACAAGCTAAACCAAGCTTATTAAGCTAGCGTGGATAGTGTAGGACAATTCCTCCGACTGCTTTGGCTAAATATAGTAGGTCATGCTCCTGCAGTTGAAACTAAAAAGACCTGATTATGATGATGCCTGATCTGCTACAGGGAAGCAATACGGCAATACGAGGGGTTCAATCTCGGGTCAGCAGGCCTATTTGCTAACTTTTGACAGCTACGGTGTACATCATATTCATGGTAACTTAAATATTTATTACGGCTTCGGTATGAATGGCAATTTTTATTTAAGATATGAAAACCGTCATGGATGCTAAAGTGACAATCAAATCGTTGTACACCGAGTTAACAAATCGGCATGCAGGTCGTGAGGAAAGAGATCTTTTAGAGACTGCCTTGGGTCTACCTCCGAGGCGTAGTGAGCAACATGATCAGCTATCCAAGATGTCTATCTTCAAATTCCAGTACGAGAAAATATATTTTGTACCTAACTCTTGCATATTTTTATCTGTAGTTTTGGATTTACCCAATGAGCTATGACTTATAACGTCAGACAGGAAACCAGGGGTACTATTTTCGAACGTGTGATAGTTTGTATGAAATAACCGATATTTCAAAAATCGTACCAATCGTAAAGACCTTATGCGAAAAGGTGCTACCGGGAGTCAAATGAAAAGCAACGTTGTGACAAACATAATACGAATCGACACATCTGTAACTTACTTTTATTTGTGTATCAGCTCTGGCAGGTGATACATAGCATATACTGAGCACAAAGATATTTGTTGCAATATATTGTGTTTACAGTGTAATATTATTCATAACTTGTGGAGATATGAATTATTTTATCTATGGAATATGGCTAACAACTCTCAAAGCGAGTAGAAAGGTGACCAACACTTAGCAAGACGTTAGGGATATTTACGCCTGTTGTCGTGGATATGTATTGATTTTCTAGGAAAAAAAAATTAGTGCAGCAGCTTTTATTAGAATATAAGACGTGAAACTTATATGCTTGTGGTTGACAGATCAAATGTGTGTGTAAATAAATCACATACACACTCTCACGTCTTTATCCCTTGCGGGGTAGACAGAGCCCAAGGTCATAAAATCTACAGGCCACAAATAAATAAATAAATCACAGAATAGAAAAAAAAACATTTTTTTTTTGCTTTTACTACCCATATCTCCTTACGCACTTACTTTACTTTAACTACTTACTTCCACTACTATTCTAAATTTGCAAGGTGTAATTTTTGACCGACTTCAAAAAAGAGGTTATTATTTCGGTCCGTACGAATGTAATATTGTCAACGTTGCATGGTTTTTATTGATATTAGCCTATTTCAGTTTTTTACATGTCTGCCACGATTCAATAGTGTATGTACCTAGTCGGGTCATAAGTTCTGTCAAAACCTTATTATTATTTTCTTTTGAATACTGGCTAGATGAACTTCACCAATGTAAAAAATAGAACGTTCGAGCTTGCCGAAAATAGAAAAGACATTAATTTTTATTCATTTTCAAATATGGAGTGGTCCAAGAAAGAAGATAGAGTAGCGGTTATCGCGTTGCACCGCTGTGGTTACGCGCCAAAAGAAATTTTCAATATATATTCTACAAAAATTGAAATTAACCCTACGATTTGTTTATCGCACTATCAAACGATTCACTGAAGATTCAAGCTTCGAAGATCGTAAGAGGACCGGCCGACCTCGTACAGTTAGGACACCAGCGATCATGAAAGCAGTAAAGGCGCGAATCCAACGAAATCCTGTTCGTAAACAAAAAATCTTAGCTCTTCAGATGGGCCTAAGCAGAACCACGGTCAAAAGAGTGATAAATGAAGACCTAAGACTACGAGCTTATTGTAAGAAGACCGGACATGTTTTGAACGAGCATTTGAAAAAAATTAGGCTGGATAGATCCCGCGCTTTGTTACGGCGGTACGCGGGGAAAAAAACACCGCGAAATTTTGTTTTCGGATGAAAAACATTTTAACGTCGAAGAAATTTATAATAAACAAAATGATAAGGTGTATGCCCACAGCAGTGAAGAAGCCAGCACGCGTATTCCAAGGGTTCAACGAGGACATTATCCTTCGTCACTCATGGTTTGGCTTGGAGTCTCATATTCAGGCTTAATTGAGGTGTTTTTCTGTGAAAAAGGTGTAAAAACCAGTGCCGAGGTGTACCAAAATACCGTCCTAACAAACATAGTGGAACCTCTTTCTCAAACAATGTTCAAAAACAGACATTGGATATTCCAACAAGACTCTGCACCAGCTCATAGAGCACGAAGCACGCAAAACTGGTTGACCGCCCGTGGAATTGACTTTATCGGACATGAAGACTGGCCCTCTTCTAGTCCAGATTTAAACCCACTGGATTACAAGATATGGCAACATTTGGAGGAGAAAGTCTGCGCTAAACCTCATCAGAATTTGGAATCTCTACGAACATCTTTGGCTAAAGCAGCGGCAGAAATAGATATGAATGTAGCGCGTGCTGCGATTGATGATTGGCCGCGTCGATTAAGGGCATGTATTCAAAATAGGGAAGAGTATTTTGAATAATGTAAATAAAATTGTATTCTAAATTAAATTACCATTAATTTTAAATATAATTTCTTTATAATTATCAAAAAGTGTATCATTTATTTTATAAAAAGTTTTTGACAGAACTTATGACCTGACTAAGTATGTATGTTTCACTGCACATATTGCAAGAAATTTAAATTGAATTACACACATTGATCTCATAGGGAGTTTTGTTCATATCGGGCTAAATCACCCCTATAATTAAATTTCGAGGGTCAATTTGCACGGTGTAAATCAGAAGATTTTTCAGTTCACTAATACTCTCTTATTTGGGCGTTTGTCCCATTGCATTTTCATCAGTAATACTTCAAAGCTTGTAGTCCGGCTTTTTCTTCTCGACTGTGCACGGTCTTTAATATAAATGAATTTGAGAATAATACTTGTTATATCAGTTTAAATTCTCGTAATCTTATATTATTCAAGTTTGTGTATAATTTGTATTTAAATTGTTTAATATTATTTGTAATAATAAATAATAATAAATTGTTTAATTTATTATGACGAGCTCCGTGGCGCAGCGGTCAACACGCCTGCCTGCGACACGGATGGTCCCGGGTTCGATCCCCGGTCAGGTCAACATGGAAAATGATCTTTTTCAGATTGACCTGGGTCTTGGATGTTTATCTATATAAGTATCTATTATAAAATATAGTATCGTTGAATTAGTATCCCATAACACAAGTCTCGAACTTACTTTGGGGCTAGCTCAATCTGTGTGATTTGTCCGTATATTTATTTATTATTTATTTATTTTTTTATTTTATTTAGAATTTTATGTAGTTGTGGTAGAGCCACGCTACCGGTAAAATTCAATTTTGCTAAAAGCATGAATGGCCGGGGATGTATCACACTCTCACAGAAGACCGACGTTTGAGTAGTAGCTTTAACGCTGCTTTACTTCTTTCGGTGAGTGAGAGAGCCGGAGGCCCATACCCTCTAGAAAAATAAAAGCCGGCAACACTCTTGTCACACTCTGGGCAGCGGAGATCACTTACCATCAGGTGAGCCGCTTGCTCGTTTGCCTTGTTTGTCCATAATTTTTACTCTGTTTTTGTATGCGAAATAAAATTTTATTTCATTTGGGATCCTTGGTTGTGAGACATACTTACTTACTTCTTTACTTCCAGCGGCGCTACAACCCTTTGTGGGTCTTGGCCTCATCCACAGTTTTTCTCCACTTGACACGATTACGCGCCTCCCTTCTCCAGTTGGTGTACTTCCCCATTTTCCTGAGGTCTTTCTCCACACAATCGATCCAGCGCTTCCTTGGCCTGCCTCTCGGTCGCTTTTGTTGCGGTTTCCATCTGGTTATTATTTTTGCAGCCCTGTTGTCCGGCATTCTTTCCAGATGTTCCGCCCATCTCAGACGCTGTGCTTTGCAGAACCTAACTATGGTTTCCTGTTCCATTAATGCTTCCAGTTCGTGGTTCATTCGAATGCGATAAGCGTTATCCGTCTCTCGCATAGGTCCAAAGATCTTTCTGAGCACTTTTCGTTTGAACGTAGCAAGTTTCTGTTCATCTTTTTGGGTCATAGTCCAGGTTTCGCAAGAGTAAGTTGCTACCGGTGTACGTCTGATGATAGTGCGGTAGATGACCATCTTAGACGCTATGCTTAGGAACTTGGAGCCTAAAAGCTAATAAGGTTGTGAGACAATCAGCACTTATATTCATAATTTTTCATTCTTTTTCTCAGCCGTAAAAAGTCTACTGTTGGACATATGCCTCCCTCAAGTACATGGTGTGGATTAGCCAATGGCCATTCACCACGCTTGGCAGACGGGTCGGTGAGCGCAGTTTGTTTGGCTTGATCGGTTCCAGCGCTGCTAATCGAAAACCATTTTTTTTGCGTGGGTAGGGTCTATATGGCTTGCTATTCAAGCAAGTAGCATCCCATATACGGAGTAAAGGTATTAGGGATGCAACTTGCTCGAATAGCAAGTAGCAGCTTGGGAGGCTGGGCGCGCGTACCCGACACCATACCCGCAACCACCGGCCAAGGAAATGAGGATAACACACCTGCTGTTTTGATAAATTTTCATTAAAATCGCTCAATATCGATCAAATCCCTTTTAAATTCTCAATCCAGCCCCCGTAGCATGGCATGCGCGACAACGTTTATCGACTATCGCCATCTTGTTTTTCGCAATACTGAAGAGCGAGAAGTAGATAGTTTATCGCGCGATATAAACGGTGTCGCGGGAGCCATACTACGGGGGCAGGTACATCAATCCTCAATTTAGCTAAAACTTTACCGATGGAGTTGCAAAGGCATGCTAATTACCGTGTTATTTAAAACATCGCGCGATACTATCAAGCTCAGTCTGAAAGTTCAGAAAGGTATGTAAATGTTCCGCCTCAGTGGAAGTTTAAAATAATAAAAAGGAGCTTCAAATAAAACGGAGTTGGCCGACGGGCTTTTTGATACAAACTTTTTTCAAGCTAGCTCTCTATAAAAGCTCCTCTCAAAAATGCTCCTAACTTTTTTATACTGATTGGGTCTCAAAAACAGCTCCTCCTAAAATATTCTTCTTTCACATCTTATATTCTTTGTATTTATTACCATCCATATAGGTTCATTAAGAGTCCCACGTAAAGCCGCAATCCCATACAAACGTAGTTACGTTTTAGTTTTACAACAGTAAGCCAGTCTTAACCAAATTTCTTACATACGACCGGATAAGGAATATTGATGTTTATAATCAGATTTCAATTTTAAAAACAATACCTATACAAAATTACACCGAGTACAAGTTTTCGATACGAAACTTAAACTCGCTGTAATTTGGTTCAGATTGGCTTAACTGTTGTAAAACTAAAACGAAACTACTTTGTATGGGATTGCGGCTTTACGTGGGACTCTTAATCCTCCATGACCCAGTGACCAGGGTCACCAGGTTCGATTCCCGTCATACTTACACTTCATTTTCACAAGTAAGATCGCGGTTCTGGAGCTACCCAATAAGGGATGGCGGCAGGCAGACGGCCGTAAATACTTATGCTTAATCAAATATACTATCTTATTATCGGACCCAGGGCTGTAATGCTTCCAGCTAAAGATGCAGTCGAGATAAACAGTCAGATACCAATAAAAGCTAAACAAAGCTTATAAACATCAAAGAGACCTCTCCAACCCATCTGGCTAGCGTGGAGAGTGTAGGCCAGATCCTCTGAATGCCCTGGCTTATTATGGCTCTGGTAGTTAAGAGAGGGTCATGCTCCTGCAGTGGAGACTAAAAAAGACCTGATGATGAAACGGTCGCAGATGATGATGACAGGTACATCAATCCTTACTTTACAGAGTTATCAGCATTGGTTGAGGAGCCCAATGGTCCATAGGGCGTGAGCATCTTCAGCGCTGACGCATGTTAAGCAACCTCTGGCGCAGTCCTCACTTGGACGGTTGGCCATAAGTGGCATAAAAAAATCTCGAAATCCTCCATACTTCGAAAGACACGTTAAGCCGTTGGTCCCGGCTGTCATCATTGATGGCAGCTGTTAAGCTATGTCAGGTGTTTTAAGGCAGCTTGAATAATCTGACACCAGTGTTGGCCACTTACAGACACGAAACAACAAACAAGCATTGGTCCCTCCCACACAAAAAGCTCTTCATAATGACGTCCTGAGTCAGGTTTTCAAGTTAATGTCGAGGTATTTACACCCAAAATACGCATTTTTACATTACTAAAATAATCCAAACATAATGGGCTTTTTACACGAAGCCAATAGCCGAGCCAAGACATTTACGACCAAATACTCAAGGAATCTAGAAGCATCTTAATTAAAATTGTTTAAAAGTCTAATTCTGACATTTTTAGGGTTCCGTAGTAAACAAGGAACCCTTATAGTTTCGCCATGTCTGTCTGTCTGTCTGTCCGTCCGCGATTTTACGCAGAGACTATAAGTACTAGAAAGCTGTAATTTGGTATGAGTATGTATATTAATCATGGCAAAAAAGTGGTAGAATAAAATCATGAAAAAAATTTTTTTTTAGGGTAGCTCCCATACAAGTAAAGTGGGGGAGTAATTTTTTTTCACTATTTACCCATCGTGTGGGGTATCGTTAAATAGGTCTTTCAAAAATATTGTGAGGTTGAGAACACCATTTTTCGATTTAGGGATCCGTTTCCGAAATATTTGGTTTTAAAGTGCGAATTTTTGTTAGAGGTAAGTGTCCCCCCCTCTATCTGCTAAACGGTCATATATAGATAAGTGAAAAAAATTACAGCAGTAGTATATATACTGAAGTTGAAAGGAAAACTATCAAAGCTGAGTACTAAGTACAAACTAAAAAGTTATAGGCAACCAACTTATAAACTGTAAAATTTCATACTATTTTCAGTGTTAGATGTTTTTGGTCGTTAAACTGTAAGGTGCGAGTGTGAATAGTGTGAACTCAAAGTTGTCATTCGCAACTACGGAACCCTACACTGCGCGTGGCCCGACACGCACTTGGCCGGTTTTTTTTTTAGTTAAGTTAGCAAGACAAAAAACAGACAGATTTAAGATTGTCGGCTAAGATTATTTTGAATATTCGGGGGTAAGTACGCAAATTCACATATGAATCTCCTTAAAGTTAGATTGAATGGGCTTTTTCTCGGTCAGCTCGCATAAATGTCTCTTAAGATTAATAAAATATTTGACTATTAATTGTACTTTGAAAGGCATATTAATCCTTTGGTCGTTGACGGCAATCGTTAAGCTAATTTGAAACCAGTGGTTGGCGACTTACACAACAAAGTAATAAATAAACGAATTAGACAGTTCATTTGCTGACTTCATTGGGATAATTAAGCCAAGACTTTCGAGCTGATTTTATTGGTTGTTTAGTTATAACTGAACTAAACAGCCAATAAAAAACACTGGCTTATGAATAGATTTACTCTTAACCAGCTATCAACCTATCGGCAAATACATGTTAATCGAAAGGCAGTACATTGGTTAACTGGCCTGGCTCGTCTATTGGCATCGTGTAAATGAACTATAAGGTCTGATATCTTATGCCGTTCTCCGCTCGCAATCAAAACCATAATTTCTCGCTTGATAGACTTGTTTTTGAGAGTTGCCTTAATTTTCCCTGTTCGTTCCTTTTTGCCATATTTATTTTGGGACCCATTTTATCCGAGAAAATTGGGATGCTATTTATTTGGACAAGTCAAAGGGACTCGAGTTGTTTGCATGGTTTGAAATATTATTTTGATAGTTGATGTTTTGGTGTTGGTTGTGGAAATTAATGTTTTTTTTAAGCGATGTTTAAATAATTCAGCTTTGAACATCAACTGAGTTATTCCTTGAGTTATTTTATTTAACAATAAATTAATATAATAAAAGGTAATCACCTGTCCTCTCCTATCCTTCTATTGTAAATTTATTGGATCTGGCAAGCAATGATTATTATGGTAGGATGAATGAAGAGGTTTGCTTCTTTATATGGCCTCCTCCATTTCCCCCAAAGCACTGACGTGTTTGAACTGACAGCCCCTGTTGGAACACGAATGCTCAGTCTCGACACTTTGACACTACTGCCACGTCCCGGGCACGACCTGCCTGTATGGGGATAGTCCTTCACCATCATCATCAGCTATTTTTAATCCCCATTGACGGAGCACGATCCTCTCTTAGTACCAGAGCCATATACCTATTAGCCAGAGCAGTCAAAGGATTTGGCCTACACTCTCCACGCTGGCCAGACGGGTTTGAGAGGTCTCTTTGGTGTTTAAAAGCTTTGTTTAGCTTGTGTCTAACTTATCTTTTACGACATCTACGGGAAGACTTGAAGTTTTCCTATTCTTCTCTGTCGGGAACCATACGACACGCCGGGAACCACACGGGACATACACACACCAGCATACATAGACCTTTATATGTTTGCATTCGAGATGGTGTAAACAAACAAGTTCGTCTCTCAAAGGATTCCTGTTAAACTTACTTTACTTTACGACTGTATGTCGGTCACTGTCAGCTCACCTCATAAACCGCTAGTGCTCCCTAAGGACATGTTCACATGTGTAGAAGTTGTGTGGAATAAAAATACTTACATTAAAATGTAAAATGTTTTTTTAAATGCCAGTTGAATTCGATTTCTAGTGAATGTAAAGACAAAAAGTCACATTGTTGTCTTTTACTGGGTAGACATGGCCAAAGTGATACAAACCAAACTAATATCAAAATTTTCCTATATTTTTTTCTTTACTATATTCAAAATTAAATCGATTCAAGATTAAAGTCAGAAAAGTAGAAGAATTTCGAAAATTACAAAACTTGACTGCCTTTTTGACAGTTTACGTTCGCCATATAACATTTTAGCTGACGTTACATAGCCTATGACACTTCGGGGAAGAATATAATTTTAATGACACCTTGAACTACAAAATCGGTCTAGCCGTTTAGGCTACAGAATGGAACAGACCAGAAAAATATTACCCTCCTTCTGCGGGGGTCACTCGGGTTTTTGTTTGTTTTTTTCGTATGTGTAAGATTTTTCAAGCTGCCTTAAGGCATCTGACATAGCTTAACGACTGCCATCAACGATGACAGCCGGGACCAACTGCTTAACGTGCCTTCCGAAGCACGGAGGAGCTCGAGATATTTTTATGCCACTTGCGATCACCCATCCAAGTAGGGACTGCACCAGGGGTTGCTTAACATATGTAAGCGCTCATAGAGCTCACACTCACTGGACCATCGGGCTCCTCCTCGGGTAATAACACTAAACGGCTAGTTACGAAGAAAAATCAATCATTAAGTTATATTATAACTGATGATGACCGTAAATTTGCCATCTGAGTTACCACCATAAAAACACATTTATTTTGTGTATTATACACCATGATCAATTATCAACTGGTCTTTGTTAGTCTCCACTGCAGGAGCATGACCCTCTCTGTGCTACCAGAGCTAGAATTAGACAGGGCAGTCAGAGGGTTTCGCCTGCACACTCCACGCTGGCCAGACGGGTTGGAGAGGTCTCTGATGTTTATACGAAAATATTATCTACAACGTGTTAATGAAATAACGCAAACCCTCTCAGGTGGTGCCCTGCCTCAGCCCATGACACTGAAAAACTTTTGTTCTTCAACTTTCACGAAACCCAAAAAAATATTTGAGAATTTTCAAACAAACTGATCAGCTCACCTAGTCAATTTATTAAATAAAGAAAATAAGAAATGGAGAAAAACTTCCACGCGGGCAGGACTTGAACCTGCGTCTAGATCTCAGTACGATCTATGCGTTGCCAATTACGCCACCGCGCTTCAAGCCCTCTTACACGATGCGTGTAAGAGGAATGGGATATGGTGGAGAAATTCGGCGCCGGGGCTTGAAGCGCGGTGGCGTAATTGGCAACGCATAGATCGTACTGAGATCTAGACGCAGGTTCAAGTCCTGCCCGCGTGGAATTTTTTCTCCATTTCTTATTTTCTTTATTTAATAAATAAGGTAAAATAGCATTGTGAGTGCAAAATAAAATCCCATATAAAGTAGTCAATTTATATGAAAATCCAAATTCTATTTTTGGCATTTTCGGAATGTTGCAGAACAAAAGTTGTTCAGTTTCATGGATACAGGTACAACCTGAGAGGTTTTGCGTTATTTCAATAACACGTTGTATACTAATATAACAAAGACGAAAGATTTAATGGTTTGTTTGTATTGAAGGCTTTGAAATTACTAGATCGAATCTCAAAATTCTTTCTCAAAGTTAAACCATCTGTGGGTGACATAGACTACAATGTCCGCGGACGAAGTCGCGGGAAAATTGCTAGTTTATTATAATATGAAAGTTGGCATGTGACCAAATGTCATAACAACACAACTAGCCAGCGTGTCGCATAAGCCGGTATTAAATTTTGACTCGCGGCCTGTAACATGCATTGCGCTTTACATTTGATATGGTTTTATTTATTTTCACATGACTAGTCTTTCTCCAAACCTAAAAAAATCGATGCCGTTGACTCCCGGCAGAGTAGAATAGGACCACTTCAAGTTTTTCCATCGATCATCAACATCAGATCAACTAAGCTTATTAGCATCAAACCTTCGAGCAACACAGCTAGCGTAAGCCGTGTTGCTCGAAGCATCAAACAGACCTCTCCAACCCGTCTGGCCAGCGTGACAATGGTAGTACAGAGAGGTTCATGCTACTGCAGTGGATATGACTTGATAATTATGATGATGAATCTAAAAAGCATTATACGTGTTTTGTCAAAGTCCACGTGATTATTCCACCACTGTTTGCCCGACCAATCTCCGAAAGATCTTTACACCGATAACAAATTCTCCGAATATCTGTTTCACTTCTAGTTGCGAAAGCGACTGATTTGGATATGCAAATAGGTAACAAAAGGTAGTCTAAGTTATGGTTACACATAGTTTATGTAATCAATAACAGTTTTTAGACATCATTACATAGGCCACATCACGAGCGAGTGAACAAAATGAGCAAGCGACGACTATTCGAAGAATTCTATTCTATTTTAACTAATTATATTTTATCATCTGCGAAAAGACCTTTCGGAGATTTTACTATTGGTAAAATAGTGACGAAATAATGATCTGGACCCATTATGTCGATTTGATACTGTTTGATATATTTTTATACAACTGTACATATCAATTCTTCGCGCAATTTCCTTTTTTTGTCGATCGATGAAGGAGACTATTTGTCCCAAGTCAGTGTACTCCTCAACGTATTGTACATCTTGCCCATCTACCGTTAACCTACGTTTAGTGCTATTAGTCATTAACTGAGTTTTATCTTGGTTCATCTAAAGGCCAAGTGGCAGGCTTGCCATGCTCAGATCTCAAGTCTAACCCATAGTCGGTCGCGCACCCACACAGCTACCAATTTGATGGATTTTGAGGGCATTAATTGATAGGACGCGTGTAATAACACAAAGCTGTCACGCACACAACCATTGAAAAATTGGCCAGTTTTTAAATAATTGCATGAGGTTGTGTAATTATAGTCGCTGTCATAAAAATACATAACAAATATGTAACTCAAGCCAATGTTTCTCTACGCCATAAATTTAAAGTCGTGGTTTCTAAATGCATTGCGCTTTTCATTTGATACTGGTTGATTTATTTTTCGCGATACAGTCGTTTGTACAGCAAATGGTTGGATGGTTTATTATAAAATATTGCTATAACTTCATTTCTATCGTAGTTCAGAGACTTCTAACAATAGTTAAATTTATCTGTTTCAATTGTAATGCATATAAAAGGTCAAAATTGTATTTAATTTTCAAATAAATTTGTCCTATTACATATCCTTAGATTTCTGTGTAGTGTAGCAGGGAGGTTTGACTAGAATATTTGAAACTTTTTTGATGCATTCTAAAAGAAACTATTGTCTGTAATTTTTTATGAAGAAACGATTGTTTTGACACAGAAGTTGTCTCTCGTAGCTTGCACGAGGACATACATGTTAGTAATTAGACAATTGTAAGGAAATAAATACAACCTTAGTTAAACCAGTGATTTATTGAAGAGTCCCAAGTCACCTACACACCCGTTACAGTATTGTAAAAAAGTGTGTACAATATGTTCAAATAAAACCGTGTCCGATCCTTAAAGAGCCAGCTCAGGCCGTCAATGAGAACAAATTTTATTAGACGTAAGATTCCATCTCACATCGTCAACCAGTCAACATTTAAAAACATAAATTAGGAACATTACATTAAATTTCAATAGTCAGTTAAATTTAAATTAAATTAAATTTATTTGGAATTAACCACAGAAATAAAATTTATATATAAAAAGATGTCATTAAAATTACATTACTTATCAGAGGATTTCAGAGGTTTTTTTTTAAATAATAATGTTATTAGCTGCTTCAATTATCATTAAAATTTAATTAATATTGTAGTTACATTTCAAAATACCTAATTTGATTCTTTTGACTGCTTATATTTGAAGTAAAATATGTCGACTATTACCTAATATTGCAAAAATATTGGAAATAATATTGGAAAGTTGCTGCTTTCCATTCTTACTAGTTCAAAACTCCGCGGTCTGATTTTAGACTGTGATATAAAGACTGCTGTTCATTCAGGTCTGATTTTTTTTATATGAATCACTATTTTCATCTAAACATAAAAATAATTTATACCAATTAGCTACTTGACTAAAAAAATTTTCGTGTCGCTATGTAAAAACCTGCCAAAAATAAACACAATAGTAACCGAAATACATTTCTAAACAAAAAACTCTTTCAGGTATAGAAGTTTTAAGAACACATATTTGTTGTGCACATATTGCACTGCTGAAATGCCTACATATTTGTGACGTCACAAATTTGTATTTTGTATAGGCGGCGTGAGAACTTTGTTTAGTAGCTATACGAAATATTACGTTTGTGGTAATGGTTTTATAATAAAAGTTGCTATAAATTTAGCGGACTACAATACAGTATAATTGTAATTTAAGATTTTCATACTTTTAAAAAACCGGCCAAGTGCGTGTCGGGCCACGCGCAGTATAGGGTTCCGTAGTTGCAAATGACAACTTTGAGTACACACTGTTTACACTCGCACCTCACAGTTTAACGACCAAAAACATCCAACAATAAAGATTGTATGAAATTTTACATTTTCCAGTACATTTTATAAGTTGGTTGCCTATAACTTTTTAGTTTGTACTTAGTACTCAGCTCTGATAGTTTTCCTTTCAACTTCAGTATATATACTACTGCTGTAATATTTTTCACGTATCTATATATAACCGTTTAGGAGATAGAGGGGGGGGACACGTACCTCTAACAAAAATTTGCACTTTAAAACCAAATATTTCGGAAACGGATCCCTAAATCGAAAAATGGTGTTCTCAACCTCACAATATTTTTCAAAGACCTTTTTAACGATACCCCACAAGATGGGTAAGTAGAGAAAAAAAAATGACTCCCCCACTTTACTTGTATGGGAGCTACCCAAAAAAAATTTTTTTTTCAAGATTTTTTTCTACGACTTTTTTGCCATGATTAATATACATACTCATACCAAATTACAGCTTTCTAGTACTTATGGTCTCTGAGTAAAACCGCGGACGGACAGACAGACAGACAGACAGACAGACATGGCGAAACTATAAGGGTTCCTAGTTTACTACGGAACCCTAAAAATGGTCCTATTCGCCCAACTTTAAAGAAGCTTTAAGAACACTTAATCGACATCAAATTAAAAGTGTTTTTTATAGTGTTTTTAGATAAAAATAAGTATCATGGGAAACATATTTTATATAATCTTTACATTAGGCAAATACCGAATTGAGCATACGTTATCATAATACAGTTCAATGAAAAATTAATATTTTTGATTAATCTCACAATTGCCGTGTGGTTCCCGGCAGAGTAGAATAGGACCACTCCAAATCTTCCCGTGGATGTCGTAGAAGGCGACTTAGCAAACACTAGCTAAACAAAGCTTATAAACATCAAAGAGACCTCTCCAACCCGTCTGGCCAGCGTGGAGAGTGTAGGCTAAATCCTCTGACTGTTTTAGCTAATACGTGTATATGGCTCTAGTAGTACAGAGAGGGTCGTGCTCCTGCAGTGGAGACTAAAAAGAACTGATGATGATGATGATTAATCTCGCAACAAGGAATTGATGGTAGTTTAACGGTTTAAGACGACGAGTTATGAAAAATTAAGCCAGTTTCAATACTTGTGCGATTTGACTGCTATTTTTCATTCTGTACTATCCTCGCATACGGATTTCTATGACCAGGTTGAAGGTGCCTTTGCATCCAATGTTTCCCTGCGACCTTGGTCAGGTACGTCGTCTGACCACCCGGTTGGTGGATGTACGACGCTGCTGTGCGCGTGATGGGGTACGTGGTCGCCATTTGAGAACCTTTCTGCATTGTCAGCCTTCGGTTTTACGCACATGCTATGTGCCCCGCCCACTGCCTATCTAAAAGTATATTAATATAATAAATACACTATGTTTACTAATATCAATGAATGAAATTTTTCACAAAAATATATCACAGCATGATTGCTATCGTTATAGCAAATCGCAGTGAAAAATACAACCAAAGAAAGAGGCTCGGATGAAGAAGAAAAAAGTAAATAAAGACATTTCTCCAAAACGTCGTATGATGCTCGTACTCAGTAAGCTATCTATCATTGTCATGAGTTTATTATAAGCACTCCACAATAATATCCAGCTTACGATACATGCATCATAATGTAGTATTATTTTCTAATAGCAGCGCTTACAGCGCGCTTTATCCAGCCATCAGGAATATTGGAAAGGGTTAACTTCTGAATCCATTTTGTGTCATCCCGAGTTACGCCAATTTGCCTCGTTACTCGAGATTATAATGGATTATTAAACTTTTCGCCTTTTTGTTTATCATTATCATCATCATCAGGTCTTTGTAGTCTCCACTGCAGGAGCACGTAAAGTGACTGCTTGAACTTCATAATTGGCAATCAGATGCAAACAAACTTATTATAAAGTAATAATGATTCGTTGCCCTTTTTCATTCTTTTGTTTTAGAAAAATATAGCTTGTTACAGGGTTTCTTTGTTAAGGATTTACTTAATCATTTTTCCAAAGAAGGCGAGAAAGATCCTTTATATAAAAAACCTGATGAATACAAGCCCACCTGCATGCTAAACGTGGCCTTTAGGTTTCATAGACCTGCGCTCTGTCAACCCCGCAAGACGTAATAGTATGTATGTATCCTTTTTACGCTTAAACACATTCAAAGTGGTTCCACTGCCATGTAATTACTGCATATTGAAATTTAGCTTGCCGAAGCGTTTGCTAGAGCGCGAGTCTCCGGATAAGACATTTATTCTGCTAGAATAATATCATCATCATCATCATCATCAGGTCTTTCTAGTCTCCACTGCAGGAGCACGACCGTCTCTGTGCTACCAGAGCCATATACTAGGCTGAGTAGTCAGAGGATTTGGCCTACACTCTCCACGCTGGCCAGACGGGTTGGAGTTTTTTTTTGTTACGTCTTGCTTTCTTCCATGCTGGTTTGGGAGAAAAGGAAAATCATAAAATATATACACACATACATATTATCACGTCTTTATCCCTTGCGGAGTAGACAGAGGCCAAGGTCATAAAACCTACAGGCCACGTTTAGCATCGTAGTGGGCCTAAAGGTGGAAAGCGGAATCAAAATAGTGACGGGTTGCTAGCCGCATCGCCTATCAATGTGATTCCTTAGATTTTCGCCCAATCCCTTGACCGGCTTTTACGGTCTGCGCGGGAAGAAAAACAGCTGGTATATTCTATGTTTTTTATTTTCTCCCAAACCAGCAATAAAATATATACGAGCTGCTTTTCTGCCCGCGCAGACTGTAAAAGCCGGTCAAGGGATTGGGCTAAGGAATCACGTCAAAAGGCGATGCGGCTAGTAACTTAGCACTATTTCGATTCTGTTTTCCACCATAAGGCGCTCCTATAGTAACACTAGCGCCACCCAACAATTAATTATTTTAATCCTAAATTATATCGAATATTAAAAACTTAACAAGTACATAACTAGTAAATTACTTGTAGTATTTTTGTATTCATTTTCACTAATATTCGTTTGATAAAATAAGAGAAAAATCGGTTAACGCCAAAAGTGGCGTTAATCGATTTTTCTCTTTAAATATGGCACTAGTAAATTACTTGTAATATACATAAAATACTATAAGTAATTTAGTAGTTTTGTACTTGTTAGATTTTTAAAATTCGATACTATTTATGATTTATGGAATTTAATTGCTAAGTGGCGCTAGTGTTACTATAAGAGCGCCTTAACGCTCACTAACAGGCTAAAATTGGCCTCTAGATTTTATGGCCTTGGGCTCTGTCTGCCTCGCAAGGGATAACGTCGTGATAATATGTATGTGTGTATGTTGCTTTTCACATTTTGGTGCAGAAAACCTTACAGTGATTGAGAAAAAGGGCTTGTTACTTTTTATTACCGATTAAAACATGAGGTTACCAATACAATCCGTGGTTCAGTGGTTAAGGCGTTTGCCTTGTTGACCCGGGCCGGGGGTCGTGGGTTCGATCCCCAGAAGCATACTTTGTTAAGTTGTTTCCAGTTTGGTTAGGACATTGCAGGCATGAATCACCTGATTGTCTGATAAGAAAGATGATTCCGTGCTTCGGAAAGCACGTAAAGCCGTTGGTCCCGGCTGCCATCTGGTAGTCGACATAGAAACCACGACAGAGGCCGAGAAGCGGTTCTGATGAACTCCGACACCAGGGTGTGCATCATGGTCGATTGACCATGTCACCTACACAAAATGATGATGATGAATGCAATCCGTATGTAATATTCAGAATTACAATTTTTTTTGTATATAGATGGACCGATGCATCCAATATTATCATCATCTTCATCAGGTCTTTTTCAGTCTCCACTGCAGGAGTTTGACCCTCTCTGTACTACTATAGCCATATTACAGCTACAGCAGTCAGAGCATTTGGCCTACACTCTCCACGCTGGCCAGAAGCACAGGTATGGCGCTCCATACAAGCGGCGCAATATTTATGCCTAGTACTAACACAAACAAAACTTTATATCCGTGCACTGCGTCAGTGTGTGAGTTCGACAATCAGGGCCGGCACCTCAGAATGAATAAAAGTAGGAACCTACTAACGATAACATTATTTTACGAGTAGGTATATCTTTCCATTCCATATGATTAAGTAGTTTAAAAACACACGTTTGTTTACATTTACGTCAACAATAGCATCGCGAATAATTATTACCTATTAACTTCGAATGCAACGCGTGGCGTAACGTGCGCAACTAACCCTGTTTGAATGCCAGTAAGTCGCCAATAGATTCAAAGATTCAAAACGTTTATTCAGAAAATAGGCCCTTGCAGGCACTTTTTCACGTCAAATCACATTTAAAATTATCTTATTAAATATTATGCATTTACTCATTATTGTTCAAAAGCTACAGACTACTAGCATTTCGGAACCGAC
The DNA here is from genome assembly GCA_963082605.1 of Rhodophaea formosa. Taxonomy (NCBI): domain Eukaryota; kingdom Metazoa; phylum Arthropoda; class Insecta; order Lepidoptera; family Pyralidae; genus Rhodophaea; species Rhodophaea formosa. Next base: position 1,957,715 of record OY720221.1, read on the forward strand.
CACTGCAGAGAAGAAATGCCGAAAGAAACTCTTTTCAACAGTATAGGTCGCCTACTCGCCTGAAGGGCTTTGTATGATTAATGATTATATTATATTTCTTTTTTTTTACTTTTCTTTTTTTTTCATCTGTTTTCATTTAACAATATTATTATACATTCATTATTTTTGGAACATGTTTATGTTTACGATCGAGTGAGCAAATCAAAAAAACAACAGAACATGAAGTAGTCTCAAAGAGGCCGACCAGACCAGTCCCCACTGGCAGCGTAAGTATTAACGGGGGTGAGGTGCGGGGACGCCAGATTGCGGGGGACGCTGCGAGTTTCCGTTCTGTACTATTATTAATTCTGTGCCAGAAGGGTCTAACATGCTTTGACGAACATAAGCTTAGTTTAGCTTGGGTTTCCTAAGTCGCCTTCTACGACGGTACTACGGTGCAAATATACATAAATGGTGCAAATAAAAATGACATTTAGCGCTATCTTAAATATACTAAAAGACTGAATACACCTATAAAAGCGCATATTTAAAGTTTATTACCCACTGAATGCAAGAGCCTTGCGAAACTTTAGGGGCTTCGGGACCCCGTCTAGTGGCTATTGAGTGAAAAATGCCTTTAGCGTTTCTGAGAACACTCACTTTGAATTGTTTCTTTGAGATCCTTTCAACCTGTTGAAGGAACTTTACTTACTTTTACTTTCCAGCGATTGTAAGCTTTATTAGTGCTTCGGTATGTTAGGCAACACCAAGTTTTGGTGTTGCCTAACCAAGTTTTACCAAGTAGAAATTGGTGAACACAAATATCTTAAATAATAAGTATTTCTTTATTGTCAAATAACTAAGTACGATCCATTTTTTGTTAGTAACATCTTGCAGTTACTGTGTATCAAAATTAAAATCTTTGATAATTGATGTGGCACTTTGCGCAGTGGACCTAACCAATCATCTGATCTATTGGATTACTTATTAAATAAATAAATATATACGGACAACTCACATAGATTTAGCTAGCCCAAAAATAGTCGTGACTAGTTTTATGAGACCACAACGATACTTTATTTTATTACAAAAACATATTATTATTATAAGCCATTGCTGTCCCAATGTTGGGCAAAGGCCTCCTCCTCTCGTTTCCATATCTGTCGGTTTGTTGCTTTTACTTTCCACTGTTTGTCAAAACTGTCAAGCTCGTTGCACCATCTAGTTCAAAAACATATATTGCAAGTTTATGAAAAAATCAGTTTTTAGATCAAAATCCTGAACTTGTTTAGGTACACAATAAAATATAAGCTTTTGGAAAGATAATTATACCTCCATTTACAATTCTATGTTAATCGGTTCAGTAGCAGGGAACGACATATAAAGGGATATCAGACAGATTGTATGTCAGAAAAACAGAGTTAATTTTACGTTTATAATGTAACACAAGCTAAACAAAGCTTTAAACATCAAAAAGACCTCTCCAACCCGTCTGGCCAGCGTGGAGAGTGTAGGCCAAATCTTCTGATTGCTCTGGCTAATGATAATGACGACCCTCTCTGATCACCAGAGGGTGATCAGAGAGGGTCGTGCTCCTGCAGTGGAGTATAAAAAAGAAATGATGATGAATGTTACAGTACCTTTATACCTCGCATGCTCTGATACTATTTGAAATACGAATATACAATATTATGATATTAAAACCCTATCCGATCCTTAAAGGGTCGACTCAGTCCGTCAGTATGAACAACTTTTAGAGTAATGCAAATTTTAGAAAATAAAAAATGATCTGCGTCACGATAATTGGTTGAGAAATGCAACCACGAACAGCCAACTAGCCAAGCATTATACCAAAAGCATTTTACCCAAGCTTCTTCTTCTTCTATTGAGTTTTAGAATGGCAAAGATTAGTATTATATTAAATACGTTTTGACCAGAGTCTTGCACTATGAGATTGCCTCGTTTTCCTCATTAAGATCCTGCATAGTGCAAGAAGTTTGGTTTTCTTTGCACACCAAAATGTGAGCCATAGATTGGGTAGCACCGCAGTCGCACTCAGTATTGCTGAAGAAACCCCATTTAAATCTATTTTCATTGCATCTGACAACACCAGCCCGCAGTCTATTCAAAGACTTCCAGACTGGCCAGGGCGGGCTCCCCGGTGGTAGTTTCTTAGCAGGCGGTATCTTGTTACTAAAGCTGAAACAGAAACGCTTTGTTCGCTCGGTCAAATATTTTGAACTTGGACTATAATTATTGTATATATTATTGTTTCTGTCATGTTTTTATTTCTACAATGCAATCTTAAAACTGGCTAATTTTTCAATGCTTGTTTGCGTGACCACTTTGTGTTAGCACATACGTCATGTTAGCTTATGCCATCAAATCGGTAGCTATGTGATTGCATCATACTCTGTGATTTGGACACAATTTTAGTGTACACTTTTAGGCTTAAAAAAGTTTTAGTTGTGGTAGAGCCTAGCTACCGGCGAAAATCACTTTTACTAGTAGCATGAATGGGCCGGCTCGTCCGAGGAAGTACCACACTCTCACAGAAACTCGACGTTTGAGTAGTAGCTTTATTGCTGCTATGCTTCGTTCGGCGAGTGAGAGAGCCGGAGGCCCATCCCCACTCCCCTCTGGGGAGGGAAGAAAAAGCCGGCAACACTCCTGTAACACCCCTTGTGATGCAGTTATCCATGGGCAGTGGTGATCACTTACCATCAAGTGACCCGCTTGCTCGTTTGCCGTCCTATGACATTAAAAAAAACTTATAACCTAAGACTTCTTAGAGTAGTAGAATACTTCTTTTATATAGCTGACATACGTCACTGAATATTTCTGATCGGATTTATTCCCTCCATTTACCGGAAAGAGGTGCGAATAAAAATGGCGGGATCCAAAACAACGTTTTAGAGAACATTCTGAGATGTGTCGCAGCAATTCGTTTCCGAACATAGAATTGAGTGCCAGTGCATGTTAGATATTTTTAGTTGCGTGATACATATGGCTTGGACTTTTGAATAGAAAATTACTAGTATTTATATAGAATTCAAGTACTTGTGAATTAGTTTTAGTAGGTATAAGTCCGCGGTTCTGGAGTTACCGCCGGAGCAATGCCGTCAAGCAAGATACGGATAAAGAACTTAAAAAACACCTGGATGAAGATGCAATATAGACACATAACATCCACATCCAGGTGTTTTTAACTACACTGACATAAAAGTGCAGTTAGATAACTACACTTTTATCTCAGGCTCTGAAGCATCACAGTTGAAGATGACTAGCAGCCATCGATATGATATAATGTAAAAGTATCAAATTTTCCGTAGTAAATATATAGGTATGTAACAGAATTTTCTATATTGGTTGTCATTTACGAGAAAGAGGAGCGAATAAAAATGGCGAGATCCAAAACAACGTTTTAGAGAACATTCTGAGATGTGACGCAACAATTTGTTTCCGAACAGAATTGAGTTCCAGTGCATGGAAGATATTTTTAGTAGCGCGAAACATATCGCTTGGACTTCTGAATAAAAAAAATCAGTGTTTTATTTAGAATTCAAGCTTCGAGCTTTAAGTTCGATACCGAATGCGCAAAAATACTTGTTAATTAATTTTTATATGTAAAAATCCGCGGTACTGGAGATACCACCGGAGCAATGCCGTCCAGCAGAATGCGGATAAGGTACCTTAAAACACGTGAATGAGAATGCTATGTACCTAACTACACTTTTATCACAGCCGAAGATGACTGGCGGTCATCGATATTATATAATACTAGCTTTTGCCCGCGGCTTCGCTCGCGTTAAGAAGTAGAATTGATCAAAATCCTTTCTTAGCGGATGCCTACGTCATAACATCTACCTGCATGCTAAATTTCAGCCCGATCCGTCCAGTGGTTTGGGCTGTGCGTTGATAGATCACTATGTCAGTCAGTCAGTCACCTTTGAGTTATATATATTTAGATTAGATAAAAATATCAATACTTCCGTAGCAGATATACGACACTGAATATTCCTGATCGGATTTATTCCCTCCATTTACAAGAAAGAGGTGTGAATGAAAATGGCTAGTAATATTATTAATTCGAAATTTACTGTTTGTCTGATAGACAATATGTCTGTTAACTATTCATTCTTTACCCACTAAACCGATGACGATGAAATTGTAAGTGGAGAGTAGTTTGACATCCAAAAAGAACTATGAGTAGCTTTAATCACAAGAGAAGGTACTGTGAGAGCTATTCTACTTGTTAAGTATACGGATGAAGTTGCAGAAAAAGACTCTTCTAAAATAATAGTTCCTCCGTATATATCACCGAATATTTTTGAACGAATTTATTCCCTCCATTTACCGGAAAGAGGTGCGAATAAAAATGGCGGGATCCAAAACAACGTTTTAGAGAACATTCTGAGATGTGTCGCAGCAATTCGTTTCCGAACACAGAATTGAGTGCCAGTGCATGGAAGATATTTTTAGTAGCGCGAAACATTTCGCTTGGACTTCTGAATGAAATATTCTGTAAAATAAAACTAGCTTTTCCCTCGACATTGTCCACGTAAATTATAGCCTTATCCCCAACATATTCAAAACGTTTATTCAGACAATAGGCCTTAGCAGGCACTTTTTCACGTCAAATCATATTTAGATTACCTTAATAAGTTATGCATTTTACTAGTTACTGTTCAAAAGCTAAAGACTTCTAGCGTTTCGGCACCGACCACTACAGACAAGAAACGCCGAAAGAAAAACTTTTCAACAATAACGATCGCTTACTCGCCTGAAAGGCTTTATTTGATTATATATATTTACGATAAATTAGCTATACAAGGTGTTTTTTAATTCATTAGCATTCTTTTAAATATAGACTGTGCCCATGATCGAAAGTAATTTAAGACTACTTTTAAAAAAAATTCAAATTACACATTTTTCAAATTTCGAAAATGTAAATATTACTGAATTACCAAAAAGGCTGAATAATAAATTTATTTCAATTGTATCAAATCAGTCTAAGATGAAATTTACGCAAAACAAGTGATTTTAGGCCGGTATATAACCAGCAATTTAGTGTAAACGCAAGAAATGTATTTTCATGTATTTTTTTTTTTGGTATTCTAATGAACTCGATTACACCCTGTATACATGTGAAAGAATTTTGAAAATCTGTCCAAAAGTTTCGGAGCCTATTCAATCAAATCTTTTTCTTTTGTAATGTTAGTATAAATAAAACTAGTACAGCCATAATTTCGGACACATTATGCAAGTAGGTAATCCACAGAGTTATCAAAAGTTATTAACGTTATATTGTAATAAACTAAAGTGTACTTTTATAGTATACTTTAAGCACTTAAGAGCAATATCAGCTACGATTTGCTAATCAAAAATGTATATTACAACATTCATAATAAGGGCGAAAATGCGAGAGAAATGATACACTACGTATTGTTTATTAGATGCTTTAGTAGGGAAATATCCCTTTTTTATGAGGTAAGAATGGCTCGGATTATGTATGGAGTAATATTAAGATTGTTTATGTCATAAGTTAGGATTGCTATGGCATGTTATGGGATAGTAATCTAGAGGGTAATAAGGGTTATTATGGGGCTCAGCTGCCATGATTTTTCACAGATTTTCTTAATGGACTGCTCTTGTAGAGTAAAAAAAAACAATGTTAATCAATTTTTTTTATGCTGTAAATCACTGTAAAAATCACTTTTGTTATCACTATGGGACTAACCACGTATATTTTGAGATATTTCTAATACTTAAAATTGCAGCTACCATCTTCACAGACTAACTCAAGAGCTGCCGTTTTGAAACTGTCAAAATTAAACTATATCGGTGTACCCTCTTTTCTTCTTCATCAGATCCTTTTTTTGACTCCACTGCAGGACCACAACTTTTTCTGTACTCTACAAGAGACATATATTAGCCAGAGCTGTCAGAGGATTTGAGCTACACTCTCCATGCTGGAGAGGTATCTTTGATGTTTGTAAGCTTTGTTAAGGTTGTGTTCCATAAGTCACCTTCTATGGCGTCCACAGGAAGACTTGGAGTGGTCCTATTCTACTCTGCAGAAAACCACACGGCTCTACACTCATTCTTAGCCTTTTATTGTGCAAGTTTCTACCCTCAACACTGACGGTGACTATTTGGGAATTGTTTTCTAAAACGTATTTGCACCCCTCAATCCCTGGATTACACGTGTTCTTGATAACTTGAAGCTGTCTCCTCAAATGAAATAAGGATGTTTCTAAATTTATATGGGTTACGGGTACGCGCGCTTGGCCTCCCAAACTGCTACTTTTTCATCCCTAATCGTTCCGAGCAAGTAGCATCCAAAAAAAAAAAAAACAAACGATTTCCGTGGGCAGTAGCGTCGAACTGACATCCAAACAAACAGCGTTAAACAACCCGTCTGCCAAGCGTCAAAAGTATGACAAAACCTATGATGAAAACCCTTTGGGGAAGCCTATATTGATGACAACGACGAATCAATTTAAAATGAATAATATCAATGGATTTTGAGTACACTCTCATCTAGTCTCCAGTATAAAGGTGTGAATTAGGACACCCTAAGTTGAGTACACACTCAATAGTGGATTTTATGACTAATGAATTACAGGTGGTAACGTCAAAGCCTGTTGTCATGGCATTTATGCTGTACAAAAATTGGGCATAGTTTTTACCGCAAAAAACCTAGCTTTACAACCAGGGCCAAGGACAATCAAATTTTCAGATTCGGGACTCTTGTGACTTTCGGCCTCGCGAGACGGAGGCCTTAAGGCCAGAGCCAACCCTCCTTGGGTAGGGAAAGCAAAAGGTTAGTTAAACACAGGGGTTGATAAAATATAAAGTTTATTTCAGTTGCTACTTTGGTACAATGTTATACTAAAACGTATACATCAAATGACAGAAATAAGTACAAATACAAGTGTATTTGTGTGTATGTTTAAGAATTATTAATTGAGGTTGTTCAGTATTCATTCTATACTCATTCTTTGTATACAGGGTTATTTTAAAAACATCAATTACCTCTTTATGTCGGAATCAGAACCCCTAACTTAATATAATCCCACAAAGAAAAAGGCGAAAATCAGAGAAAAAAACTGGACCTCCCATACCACAGCTGTTCTGGTCAGTACTAATCAAAGGCCAAATGCAATTTCATCTATCTGTGCAAAAGCATATAAGTGCGGTGACCGCGGACGCCCATACAAGCGGTATCTATTGGGGGTAATCTGTATCCCATACATATTCACCGAACAGCTGGTCGAGTTTCTATGGGAAGTCTAAATTTGTTTTTTCCCAAGTTTTTTGACTCCAAATGACTCAGTCCATCAAATTGAATAATTTTATCTTTGGGAGCAAGGCTGGGACTTCATTTTTTTAAAATTTTTCATTGGCATTTCATATAACTTGCGGCCGACCATTTTTGTTGAGAAATATTAATAAAAATAGATTTCCCAGTATTGATACTATAAAAAAATCGTTTACTTTAATAGGCTTAGTCACCTTTACTCTCACTTCAAACAATACTCCATATAGGTACACTAAATTATACAGTTGAAAAAAATAAGTTACATTGGAAAAGAATCTTGTGATTTATAAATTCCTGAATACTCCTTTTCTAGAAAGTCGTGTAAAAATGATAATTTAAAATAATTTCAGTATATTTTTGCAGGATCAGAAAAGAATAGAGTTGCATTAAATACTGAAAAGAATATAACAGGAATGAAATTTCATAGAATGAATGCTAAATAACCTTTATCTATCAAGTAAGTTAAAAGATTTTTGAACTTACTTTAATAATGTTTATTAAACTGCAAGCAAGTACAATGTTCTTTGGTTTTTCTTTTAAACTATCTTATATTTATTTTACATCTATTTGCGACATTGCTTACACAAGACTCTTACAACGAGACGTCTTTAGAAATATGTTATTTTATATCTCCTTTCTTTATATTTTATGTAGCATCTATTGTAACAAAATTTAATTTAAAATTTTTGTTGCATTGTTTTCCATTTATAACCTCCAACGCAAAAAGAGTGAGTGATATTATGTAACTTTAAACTCTATTTAAGGATGTGTCTATCAATGGCACCGAAGCGCATAAACGGATGTGATTTTATTTATTTGATAGGTATAAATACAACGTATTTATTTTATTTATTTTCATCCGTCATAAAAATACGTCAAAACATTATCTTTACGCATATCTTGGCGTGTGCATCATCGCGGTGTTGGTCAGCGGTGTTGGTCTCACATTTATTTACTTATAAATGTTTACTTATATTATAATTTAGTGTGAAACTGTTTGTTGATCCAAATAAATGAAAAAAAAAAAAAAAAATATCTTATTCGTAAATACACAAACCTACCTTATTTTTAGATACACATTGGTTTTTAATTATTTATAAATAGTAAAATCGGTGAGATGATCATAGCTTGAAGTTAAATAAAAATTACATTGTAATGTAATGTTTTGATTCTACAAAAATAATACCCGTATTATTTTAATATTTACATTTTAATTTTAGTTTTTTTTTATTCAAGACTATCTTTTATTTTTATTCTACAATAATTATTCATTACTTATTTAATTTAAAAATCTAATTCATGATCAAATTTCAATATTTTTCAATTTATTTTGAGTTTTCTACACCACTCGAAACGTACTTAGGTTTTATATTTAATAAAAAGTAAGTAATAGTTTTTTCTTTTCATTTAAAAGCAAAACATAATAATACATTTATATTATATTCCTTAAATTAATTCATATTCTGTAGAATAGAAACATTTTATTATTACCTATTTATCACTTAGTAATACTGGAACATACACTCACTATTTTCGTTTGTAAATTATCAAAAGGTAATATTTTATTTTTATACTCTTTGGAAAATGTACGATATAATATTAAAAATATTATATGAACTAACATAACACACAACGATCTAATAATGATTCCTTAAAACAAAGACCAGATGTAGTTTTTGTTAAACTATCCGACAAATATTAGTCAATTATATTTAAAAATTTGCTATTCTCACATAAAATGTGACGTTTAGACAATTTTTGATCTAAATAGACAAGCATTGTCATGGCCTCCAAATAACAAAGCTTAATTACACCTTTTTCATTCTTCTTTAAGTTGAGGTTGGCATGCTAATTTTAATTGACATAAAACATTTTTGGTATAGAATTAATTCACATAAAATATTGAAAGCGATTTTTTTTAATTAAAAAAATTTTGAATCATCGTAATATTACTTTTTTGCCAAAGAAACTATTATGCTTATTAATTCTTTTTGCATTCAGACCTTAATGCATTAAGTTTTTTTTTTATATTTCTGATACTCCAATCTTGGATAAAATGAAATGTTTCAGGAATCCGTTTGGGTTTCCATGCTTTCCACACGTCGAACCCGGCTTGTCAGTTCAGTCTCTTGGTCTGCGTCGCTGTTACTTGACTCTACATCATCTAGAAAGAAAAAAAAACATATAAACAAAAAAAAAAACTTGAGATGTAAAATGGGCTTCCAAACAAACACTTATTACTTGCACATATCTTTGGTTCTGTAAGCCTTTATTTATACAGTTAGTAGTGTAAATATAGGTTATAATTAAGTGGCGAGAGCACTGGTGATCTGTAATACAGGCCTAGCCTCTACAGACACCAGTCTCCAACAAACTGTAATATTTATTCTTTATAATATGTTATCTGTCTAGCACAGTAAGTTTTTTTGGAGAAAATAAATACATTTTTACTTTTTTACTTTACTAAATTGAAATAAAATATATAGAAAATCACAGTAAAGGTGATTAAAAACTCAAATAAAAATTGACATTCCGAAAACACAATTTCTGTTTGTAATTTACATCAGTTGTGGTAAAATCCATCCTAAAGTCTAATTATTATTTATGATGATTTAGGCGCTATTACATGAGGATCTATAGGAGAGGATATTTCCGTAGACATGACATTATTTGTTTGTTTTAGCCTTTTGTTTCTTTTATTTTAATAATTGTTATAATGGTGTAATAAAGTGTATATTCATTCATTCAGTCATGACTGAAAATTCTTACCGTGAGGTCTTGTATCGAGCGCCAGTACAGCTAGCGGAGCCTCATCCAGGACCCCTGACCACCTCGCTGCCAGGACTCTGGATCCCCTGTGCCCCCTCACAACCACGGTGGGGACCACACTTTGTGTCAGCGATGAACCACCGTACATAGAGACGCCAACGCTTCTACGAGTTATTGTGCTGGAAAATTATGTCATCTGTTTTTAAATCAAAAATATTTGTGATATTTCTATCCTTTCTTTAATATTTTCCTACGTGTTCGTGGCTAAACCTATAGATTTTTCAAGCAAAAACAAGAATAGATTATTGTTGTTTTGTTATATCCATCTAAAAACACATTAACAAATTTTATTATGTCTTGGTTTTCTTCTTTTATTATAGAGTTGATAATGTTGAGAGCAAAATAACTTAAATTTCTCTCTCTCTCATTTGAGCGTTTTCTTGGTTGCATCTTCAGCTAGAGTGCTTTGGAGCCACGGGTCCACTTTTCGGCTTTTTTTTTCTTCACTGCGCACACTTCCTTGGTTGTGAGGCCATTGGCACGCATATCCTCTCTAACGACATCAAGCCAGCATTTCTTGGGTTTCCTTCTTCTGTCAGGGCCTGGCGGAGGTGGCATAGCCAGACATTTGTTAGGCGCCGATGTAATTTGCCGGTTTTCGCAAAATAACTTGAATGTAGCAACTAAAAATTTTAAATATTTTTCTAAAAAGGATAATGTTAAAAGCATTAGTGTCAAGAAGTGTTTTCTTTTTTATATCCTACATTGAATCCAAAGAAATCTTCGAGCAACACGGCTTTTCCGCGAAGAAAGAAATGTATTCACAGAACTTACTTTTGCTCTTGATTGCGTCTAGGCCTCTTCTTCTTGCACATGACTATAAGCGACACACACAGCGTTGTCAATATCGTCAGCAGTATCAACGACAGTACCGCCCCTGTTAGTAACGCCACACCATTGTCGCCTGGTGTTGGCGGAGGTGGTGGCATAGGCGTCATGGTTTGAAGGGATCCTGTTGAAAAATACATTATTACTTGCTGTTAAAATTAATATTATGAATCCACCGTACTGTCCACAGCCATAATGATCAGAAAAAATATGCCGAGTTATTGATAACAGTATCAAAGATACTATCGTCCCTTTCTCTAAAGCCGCACTGTTTTTAGCGGAGTTGGTAACAATACTGATATGGTTGGTAAAATGTCGGTTGGAATGAATTCTTATTAAAAAAAAATACTGATATAATTTTATCATTATCATTATATTTCATAATATTTATTTATCATTCATAATCATCACGTTAGTAATCAGAAGACGCATTCGAAAATAAGATGATTAAAAATATATTATATAAGTTACAAAAATATATTAAGTAGTAGGATATCCATATTTACATTCCAGATCCAGGCCAATCTGAAAAAGGTCGTTGTCAATCATGACCTAGCCGAGGATCAATCGACTGAATAGGGGAAAGTGAAGAGGTATGGAGACAAATAACAAGTTATTAGAAGAACAGGGAAGAAAGCTAGAGGTTCATTGAATAATACACACCAGGTACATCCAAATCGTATGAAGTTCTGAAATCGACGCTATGCAGCATTGCTGGGCTTGGGGACCTTCCTCGTTGAGTCTCCGCGTAAACGTAGAAGGTGTATGTTCCTGGAGGCAGCTTATTGAGAGGGAACTGGGGCCGGTCGTTGACCACTCGGTATACTGCATCAGCAAGCCCTTTTCCTAATACGCCCTGAAGGAAAATATTTTATTTTTTTATGAAAATTTAAAAAAAAATCTGTGACTTCATCCGTGTAAATTATAGCCTATGTCACTTGCAGGTGAATAAGCTGAAAGGAAAATAAAGTGAAAGAATTTTGAAGTCAAGTCAGTCGATTAGTTATGAAGCCTATTCTATGCAAACAAACAAAATCTTTCCTCTTTTTAATATTAGTTCAGAAAACACCTACATGCCACGATTATTTTCCATCATATATTAATATCTCGTAGAAATTATCAACCATATTATTAAGCTTTTCATAAATGTCAAAACGGCCACAAGTTGTTCTCCCACGCAAATTGTAGGAGTGGGAATTAGCATTAATAATATGAAAATGATTAAGGGCTAACAGTAGTGGAAATGCAAATTCTATGTATTTCCAAGTTTACATATTGCTATTAAAAAGATAATTTCCACAAACTGTGGTGGCTTACTTTAAAAAAATAAAATTCCATTGGTATCCTCTGAGCTGACATCACACAGGCAGAATTCATACTCTGAGGAGAGAGACGCCGCAGTGCAATAGACACGCGTGGAGATAATTCCTATTCCAGTCTAACGTAATGCACCGTCCCTCTCGTCAGGGTACGAATTCAGAATGGTGTAAAGGCAGCCGTAGATGCGGAACAATAAAAGAAGAACACAACTTAGGCATGCACAAGCACGGCGGACACCGCGCTCACCTGATCATTCAACGTGGATATCTCATTGTCCTGGGGCTGCTCGCCGCGAGGCCGTACCTCCAAAGCCTCCAAGAGGAACCTCTGGGTCAGACCACCATCGTGGCCAGGCTCACACTGCAAGACTTCGTTGCTCAGCTCGCAGTTCTTTGGCGGTTCAGGAAGAGCTGAATTAAAAAAAAATACTTAAACGTTTTTTTACCAGGTTGTTGTATTTCTATATTACAGCCAATTTTTATGGAGAGACATTTTTGTTTTTTCCAAAAAGAAATAGCGGAAAATCGATCAATATCAGTAAGTAAACATGCAGTTAATATTAGTAATTGTCTACTGTTTAAAAAGTCAACCAGTATGAAATAGTTCGCATTCTGTAATTTTTCCAAATAACCCCATACAATTTCCAGGAAGCAATTTAACCGATATCAGTAGTTATTATGCCCATTTTATATGATCAAGAAACCCACTTAACTCCCACTACAATGAAAAAAACTAAGCATGGACAATGACTAACGTGAACTTCATATGACATACCTGCTGGCATGATCCTGAATAGACAAGGCTCCCGTTGATTTCCAACGTCATTGCTGGCCCAGCACGCGAGCCAGCCCAGGTCTCCATCCTCATCTTGTGTTAGACCATGAATGACTGTACTGATGGAGCCTGTTGATGTTACGTTGGATGCTGGTATCTAAAAGAAGAGAATAAAAGATTTAAATAAATACTACTTAGGTATATCAATAGAATGTAGTATATTGTAGTTCACCGCATAGATCTCTTTTGGCACCATACACTTCAAAGCCCAGATAGAAAACGTCGTTGTGTTGTGGAGCCAACACAGTCTAATTTGAGCTATGTTGACTTCACATAGATGTGAAGTAAGCACAGCTAAAATGCGACTGAGCGGAACTCGTCTACCATATGCAACAGAACAACTAGGCCAGCAATGCTACTTTACCAGATATATATAGATACCAGATGGCCGCCGGCGCCGAGGAAAAGGTAGGTTTAGGAGGAGATAGTGCAATAAAAACGACGCATATATGAATGATTAGGGAATACTTAAAACAAAAAGGAGGCGCTTTTGCCCAGCAGTGGGCCACATAATCAGGCTACTAGAAAAAACAACAAAAGACCCAGGCGCGTTGGAAAATTTATTTTGGCAAGCGCAAACTGAAGACAATCAGAAATAATAAAATTATTTGAAAAAACTGCGCCGTGTGATTCCCGGCAGAGTAGAATAGGACCACTCCAAGTCATCCCGTGGATGTCGTAAAAGGCGACTAAGGAAACACAAGCTAAAGCTTATTAACACCAAAGAGACCTCTCCAACCCGTCTGGCCAGCGTGGAGAGTGTAGGCCAAATCCTCTGACTACTCAGGCTAGTATATGGCTCTGGTAGTACAGAGAGGGTCGTGCTCCTGCAGTGGAGACTAGAAAGACCTGATGATGATGATGATGAGGTAAGCACCGAACGAAGAAAAAATGTAAGAAAATACGTATATCATTAGTTGGACGTTTTGGGAAGTAGGTAACTGATGTGAAAACAAAGTCAAATATTAGTGTTATACTTCTTACCGGTAATACATCTTTGGTCCCATTGTAAGTCCAGTAGAACCTCAATGGACCAGCGTCTCTCGAAGTAGGTGCAGTGACTGAGCATCTGGCTCTAACTTCACCTCCAGGTGTACCGGCCAACTGCTGAATGACGCTCCCCGACGAGCATTCTGGACGAGCTAGTGGAAAATACAAATGAATCAGTTAATATCATTCTCAAGTAATTGTCTGGTGGTTGCAGCTCGAGCTCGATCGAGTGCACTTGCCCGCTTTGCCTTCTCTACGTTATTTTACGTTGTTGTCATACCACCATATTTCTGGGAATAAATGATTCTGATTCTGATTCTGGTTATTCCTAATCCATTAAGCAAGTAGCATCCCTAATACCTTTATCCAAACATTTGAGGCATTTCCTTGGTTAAAAATGATTTCGATGGGCAGAAGCATCGAAACCTATATTAGCCAAACAAACTGCGATGACCAACTCGTCTGTAAGGCGTGGTGAGTATAGCAAATCCCCCAATGTAAATCCTTGGGGAGGCCTGTGTCCAACGGAGGACTTTTATCGGCTGAGATGTTAATGATGATACTTACTAAGTACATTCAACGTCAGAGGATCGCTCAGAGCGCTGCCTTCAGAGTTCCTTGCCCGACATCTGTACAGCGAGGAGTGATGCCTTCTTAGTCCCCTGATCATTAACTTGTCTCCTTCTATCGATATCCCACCGATTGGATCGTCTCTGATCACATGTACCTGTGAAGATAAAAACGCGCATATTATTATTTTTTTTTCTTTTTTTTTGAAAACATACATTTTTGAAATCTGCTACTGAAACAGTAAACAAATTGTTGGAAAAGTCGAGTTTCGTTGAAGTTCGTCGAGTGCCAATTATTGTTGGAGCGAAATGTGTCCGCCCTCTACAAACTAAACGGCTGTGTAATATTCCACTAAAAATATTTTACCGTTTTTTGCTATAGGTATCTAATGGTACGGAATCCTTTGTGCACAAGTCCGACTCGCATTTGGCTGATTTTTATTTGACATAGAATGCTCATTGCACATAGTTTCGATTATATTTTTAAGCATTTTCAGCTACTACATAGTAATTTCCATATTCTGCATAAACTTAGAAAAATAACATGATTTTTTCCTGAGAAAGTTCGTTTAGATCTAGTTAGGTATTTCTTTATCCCATCTAATCTCTATCTTAACTCTTATCTTTATCTTAACTCTTAACTAATATTATAAATGTGAAAGTGAGTTGGTTTGTTTGTTACGCTTTCACGCCCTAGCGACTGAACCGATCATCATGACATTTTGCATAGGTACACTTAGGTTAGGGTAGGAAGGACATAGGTTATATATCACGCGAGCGAAGCCGCAGGCAACAGCTAGTTAAAAACATAATAATAGTTTTACCATGCTAAGATTGCAAAAGTTGTGACCATTATTCCCAACTAATTCCCAACTCTTATTATAAATGCGAAAGTGAGTTTGTTTGTTTGTTTATTTGTTACGCTTTCACGCCCTATTTACTGAACCAATCGTCATAAAATTTCATCTTTCAATCATGCGGGCAAAGCCACGGGCAACACCTAGTTAAAATCATAATAATAGTTTTACCATGCTAAGACTGCAAAAGTTATAACCATTATTAAATATACGGTCTGATAATGAATTGACTGAATTTCATTATTTTACAGGCTTTTATGTGTAAATAAAAATGAAGTGAAATAAAGCCATTATGCACAATCATGGAACTTGATCACGATTCAAGAAACATGTTTTATAATAAACTTTATTTTTTAATTAAAAATCAGGCTGGTTGCTATTTAAAAATAAAAAGAGAAAAACAAATACAGGACGCCCAAAAACTTGTTCACACAACAAAATATTTATCTAAATACGTAAACGATTATCACAAATATCGTAAAATGTAAAGCTAAAAGCAATAATTTCCATCTGGCCCTTGCAATAAACTGTTATTATAAAGTTATTCTCTGTACGACAAATTGATTTTTCATGGAGTCATAATTAAAAACACATTAAGGAAAAATGTGGGCCGGCCACGCTACATATAAATTTGCTATTTTTTGCCACAAAATAAAAAGAATACAGAATTAGTTTTACCTGCACCACTGCATATTTTTACGTATAAAGAAACGCATGAGATCACAGATGAAAACTCACTGACATGAGGAAAACTGAGAAAAGGAAGAGAACTGGAAAGAGAAGAGCAAAATGATGGCTTCACGATTAAACAACATCGCAAAAATTACAAAATGTTAGTGTTTGAATGTTGTACTTGTAAAATTTCGCATACATGTGTTCGGTTTGGAATGGGCGCACATAATTTTTATTGCCCTTAAAGTTATTTGCCTTATATATTCAAATAATAATTGCGTACAAATAATATTTTATGAGAAAGTTTAGTACATTAACTTTTACTCTCGCCAGCCTCAAACTTATGTTGTCACATAACCATAATCACATTTATTCGCATAAAATACTGTACATTAAGATGTTAAATATAATTTAAAGAACACATGTTTCGCCCCATAAAGCGGCAAGCAAAGTGTTATCACGTGCAAAGCAAAGTATTATCAATCTCAAAAAAGTAATATTATGAGGAAATTTGAATACCAACGCTGTGTAGCCATTAACTTTCAAGAGTAAAGCTCTTTTGTAACTTACTACTTATTTAAAGTAGTAAGTTACAAAAGAGCTTTACTTCTGTACTTTCGATAATTTATGTTTTACGATAAACTTTATGTTTGCACGAAATATTCGCTGATTTCTGATTAAAATGAATAGCTTAATATTGAAGAAATATTACATTAGGTACTTTTATAGTTGCATTTTAATAAAATTCAAATATGACTTTTATATTTGAATGGATTTATATACTCAGATTGAAGTTGCTTTAAATTGCATTTTGCTTTTAATATTTTAAGGCGTTTTTAATTGAATTATAAACTAGCTTAGATTAAGTCATAATTCTTAAGTAATGTTTGACAAAACTGTAATAATACTTTATAGTGTTTACCCAACTACGGTGAGGCCAAAAGGAAAGTTATGATTTTTGCCCCTATGTTTAAACGTAATGATTCCACAGAAACCACCTCGTAATATTCTATTTTAATTCTATCCTATCGAAAAAATACGATCCCCATAGCGCAGCGGTCAAGACGCTAGCCTGCAGCACGAATGGCTACCAGTTCGATCCCAGGTCACAGCTGACTTTTGTGTTGAGAAGTCAAGAGGCTCAGATGGAGTTTGCCTTGGATGATTTTGCAAATCGATTTTAGTGGACTTTATAATATGACATTGGTGTAGTTTGGTGTTATAAATGCTCGTGCTCGATGTGCTCATGACCAATGTATGAAATAGTTAAAGTGGACTGCCATATGGACTCCTATAGATTTGTCACCAGAAGCCCCCAAGAAGCAATCAGAGGAATAAACCATCTTTGATTGCTAATTTGCTTTTAAAAACTATAAAGGAACCGTACAACACCGATACTTTGTATCTCGTTAAAATGGACATTAGCACACCAAAACCTCGATGAGAGCCATATTATAAAGAAGAAGAAGAAAAATAATTCGATGTCAAATGATCTGTATAATTATTAATATTAACAGGACTTAGCACGAACCTTTTACTTATTTATTTTCGCTGACGTTTCTATGGAGTTACATCCATCGTGGTCGTGGTCGGTTCGTGCTAAGTCCTGTTAATATTAGTAATTATGTGTTTGAAGCGCGAAAGTTTAAAAAAAAATTATCTGTACTTACCTCAGCCCCTTTGAAGAATGTGAAGTTGCTCGCTGGAGGAACGGCATCAGCGGAACACATCAGTACGGCGTTCTCGTCTTCTCGAAGCAGACGTGGCTCTGAAGGCTCTACCAATGATATTTGGGCTACTGGAGGATCTGAAATAGGGAAGCTTAAATTAATGTTTGGGAAAATCATCATATTTGGTGGAGGAGCAGGAGCATGATTCTCTCTGTACTACCAGAGCCATATATTAGCCAGAGTAGTCAGAGAATTTGGCCTACACTCTCCACACTGGCCAGACGGGCTGTAGAGGTACTTTTAATGTTGATAAGCTTTGTTTAGCATGTGTTTCGTAAGTTGCAATCTGCGCAATCCACGGAAAGACTTAAAATAGCCCTATTCTACTCTGCCGGGAACCATATGGCATACTCTTATTAAATTAATAAATAAGATATCGAAGAAAAAATGTAGGAAGGAACGAACAGTGACTTTTTTTTATAAATAAATAAATATATACGGACAAATCACACAGATTGAGCTAGCCCCAAAGTAAGTTCTTAAGTAAGACTTATGTTATGGGATACTAACTCAACGATACTATATTGTATATAACAAATACATATATAGATAAACATCCAAGACCCAGGACAATCTGAAAAAGATCATTTTTCACCTGACCGGGGATCGAACCCCGGACCTTCCGTGTCACAGGCCGGCGTGTTGACCGCTGCGCCACAGAGCTCGTCTTGGCTCGACTTTGTCAAAAAAAACCTGACTTTAAAAACTGCTAAAATCTCTGCGCTACGGGGCCATCGTGGCACAGTGATTACCAAAGATTGTTGCTGTCTGAATTCATGACCTACAAAATTATATTCCAAGCTTAGCAAGCAACATTACTTTAGAAACCAAAACAAATATCTCGACTTTATAATTAACTCTCAGTATGCCAGCAAGATTTGGCCCTAAAATAAACTAGAATAATAAAGGTTTTCGCCCTAGTGAGCAAACTAGACGGGATCCGTCAAGTTTGCTCACAAATTAGGCAAAGCAAATATAATGTTTGACTAGCTGGGCATTTCATTAAATTGTAACCCACACAGGAAGAATAGGTCATGGCCCTAAACTTAACTTTAAGTAAATTATTCACTTCAACGATACTATAAACATTGTAATTACTTACAGAGTTCATATTGTACCTACAATTTAAAACTGATTTTTTGTAATATCTATACTAATGATGAGCTTCGTGGCGCAGTGGTCATCACGCCGGCTTGCGACACGGATGGTCCCGGGTTCTAACCCCGGTCAGGTCAAGATGAAAAATGATCTTTTTTAGATTCAACTGGGTCTTGGATGTTTATCTATGTATGTATTTGTAATAATATATAGTATCGTTGAGTTAGTATCCCATAACACGAGTCTCGAACTTACGTTGGGGCTAGCTCGATCTGTGTGATTTGTCCGTATATATTTATTTTATATATTTATTTAATTTATACAATGTAAAGCAATAAATACATTGGAATTGATGTCTTGTAAATAATAATAATAAACTTTATTTTCTCTTCACAATAGGTAGTACAGAGTAAGTTCTTAGTTACTAAGTAGCTTATATACATGATAAGACATACCTTTGACCGTGAACTTGTATACTTTGTGAAGAGACTAGTTCCTGAATAGGTCTCCTAAGAGACCTATTCAGGAACTAGTCTCTAAAATAGCAAAATATATATAAGTACAAGTATTTTATAATCTCTTTCTTGAATTGAATTTAGAATAAAGCAAAAATACACATAAGACTTTAATTAGAAATTCTCTCAGCAACTGCACAGAACTTTTTCCCACAAAAGCCACGTGAAGAGTCGCAAGTGAACTAAAAAAATAACGGTGACTAAAAATAGAATTTAATATTATTTTATGCACGTACGAAACACAATAATACAAGTTGCAAAACAAACAAACACGTAATAATTGTGCTGTTACCTACTCTCTGGAGACCACAGCGCCACAGTCGAAATGAATGCGAGATACAATAATTGTCACACAATGAATTATTATTGTCACTTATTTGTCACGGTTTATAGTATAATCTTCAATTTCGACAAGAACAGTCTGCCAACATGGCAAATGCTATATTGCCGAGATGTCGGCAAACACAGAACTAATCGTTTGTCCCATATGTCGAGCTCCGTGGCGCAGCGGTCAACACGCCAGCCTGTGACACGGGGGTCCCGGGTTCGATCCCCGGTCAGGTCATGATGGAAAACGATCTTTTTCTGTATGACCTGGGTCTTGGATGTTTATATATATATATATATATATAAACATCCAATATATATATATATATATATATATATATATATATATATATATATATATATATATATAATGAACTTTTTGCGGTAAATGTAGATCCAGTGAGAAGTTAGAACAATTGTTTTGTTTTACTTATTAATCTTATTATCATACATTAAGTACCTAATTTAAATAAAAAATGCCTATCTAAATAAGAGAAAATTATTTCTGCATATAGAAATTATCCATATTGTTTAGGCATGCTTTATGATGTGCACCACCAGGTCTTTGAGTCACGAGCCGCCACTGTATGAGAGATACCTTAGACCTAATAGAACAGCCTTGTAAAGTATTTAGCTCTATATGTAGTGACGCGCGCCTAGGATAGACGATCAGATTAGTAAAAAAAAATGGATAGTCTGAAATACTCGAGCGCGTCAGATTAAGATATTGGGGGTTGATTTTAGTGTTTAAAGACTAAATTTAACTAATCTGACGATAAGTCCTTGACGCCGCCGAGTTATAGGGTCGCGAACTTGTAAAAAGAAACGTTAATCCGGCATTCTCGAGCGCGATTTTTTTATTTTTTATCTAAAACTTACTAAAAACACAAAATCTGCCGGTTTCCGCATGACCGGAAGTGTGGAGGAGCCATTTCGTCTTCCTAAGAACGCGTTGCGGCATATAAGTCGCGAACGATACATTTTACAAAAAAAAGTTTAAATAAACAAAAAAGGTAATTTTATTTTACACAAAAAAGGTCTCTTTACATTTTTGTAAGAAAAAAGAAATGAAAGTTCCAGTGAAGAAGAAGAAGAAGATGAATTGTATTGAGCAAAAATGTAAAGATCATACATAACAATACAATTATCATCCAATTTTTATATCATTTCATTTTTTTATACAATAAATAATACACTTCGTACTACATTTCATCTACATTTACGTTGGTTGTATGTATCGCTTTATTGTCTTTCTTAAATTCCCCGTTTTATCAAGGAGAAAGATAGGAAAAAAAAAGAAACCAAAAAACCTTTTTCGGTCAGATTAAGAGAACCCACCAACATTTTTGTCAGATTAAAAAAATATGCTTTCAGGATACCGAGATAAACCTCCCCTATGAAAATCTGACACGCTCGAGTATTTCAAATAAACTTTTTTTTTTTTGCATTTTCAAAAATTCATCGTAACTTATCGTCACGCCGAAATCGTCAGTTTTTTTAAAGAGAACTTCCTTGGGGCCTACTTAACACCCCTTCCGAAAATCTGACGCGCTCGAGTAAATTTTTTTTTTTTGCATTTTTGACTACTTTATATGCCTACCCCCACCACGCAAACCGGCAGATTAGTATACCGTTGTTATCAGAGGCACTTGGGGCATACGTAGTATGAATATCTGACGCGCTCGAGAATGCCCAAGTAACTGTTTTTTAACATTTTTGAAAAACCGTAACCGCCAAACCCACCGCTAAAATGGTTTTTGCCATACGAGCTTTTCTTTTCGAAATTATTTTATCTTTCGATTTTGATAGGTCTCGACAGCGCCGTTGAATTACGCCATTTAGCTACCTCACCTCCCTAACTATAATAAAAATTAATGCTCTTGTCAAGACAAATTCAACGAGCCCAAACTCGTCTAACG
Organism: Rhodophaea formosa; assembly: GCA_963082605.1. Taxonomy (NCBI): domain Eukaryota; kingdom Metazoa; phylum Arthropoda; class Insecta; order Lepidoptera; family Pyralidae; genus Rhodophaea; species Rhodophaea formosa. The sequence goes on from OY720221.1 coordinate 1,979,506, forward strand.
AGCCTAAAGACGATGGATTAAATGTTGTGTAGTTTGGGATAGTTTAAGATACAAAACGGCAACGTCGCGGCTGCTTTCAACCAATCAGATCGCTTCCTGTGCTCTGATTGGTTCATTTAAATCGGATCAACATTATCCGTAACTATCGCAAGGTGGATTTGTATATCGGATCAACTTCAGCGAACGCTAGGTAAGAAGTCCGATGGTGCAGATGTTGATCCGGTCGGAGCCACATTTGTTACCAGAGATGCATATTGGATCAACAAAAGGCGCCGGATCAACATGCGTTTTCGGATCAACAAAGTGCTCGCGTGAAGTCGCATCTGATCAACATTTACCGTAAAGGGATATCTATATATATATAAACATCCAAGACCCAGGTCATACAGAAAAAGATCGTTTTCCATCATGACCTGACCGGGGATCGAACCCGGGACCCCCGTGTCACAGGCTGGCGTGTTGACCGCTGCGCCACGGAGCTCGTCTTGGCTCGACTTTGTCAAAATAAAACCTGACTTTTAAAACTGCTAAAATCTCTGCGCTACGGGGCCTCCGTGGCACAGTGATTATCAAAGATTGTTGCTATCTGACTTCTTGACCTACAAAATTATATTCCAAGCTTAGCAAGCAACATTACTTTAGAAACCAAAACAAATATCTCGACTTTATAATTAACTCTCAGTATGCCAGCAAGATTTGGCCCTAAAATAAACTAGAATAATAAAGGTTTTCGCCCTAGTGAGCAAACTAGACGGGATCCGTCAAGTTTGCTCACAAATTAGGCAAAGCAAATATAATGTTTGACTAGCTGGGCATTTCATTAAATTGTAACCCACACTGGAAGAATAGGTCATGGCCCTAAACTTAACTATAAGTAAATTATTCACTTCAACGATAATATAAACATTGTAATTACTTACAGAGTTCATATTGTACCTACAATTTAAAACTGACTTATTGTAATTTCTATGCTAATGACGAGCTTCGTGGCGCAGTGGTCATCACGCCGGCTTGCGACACGGCTGGTCCCGGGTTCTAACCCCGGTCAGGTCAAGATGAAAAATGATCTTTTTCAGATTCAACTTGGTCTTGGATGTTTATCTATGTATGTATTGTAATAATATATAGTATCGTTGAGTTAGTATTCCATAACACAAGTCTCGAACTTACTTTGGGGCTAGCTCGATCTGTGTGATTGGTCTTGGATGTTTATATATATATATATATATATATATATATATATATATATATATATATATATATATATATATATATATATATCGTTGAGATAGTATCCCATAACACAAGTCTTATTTAAGAACTTACTTTGGGCCTAGCTCAATCTGTGTGATTAGTCCGTATATATTTATTTATATTTATTCATAATAACAAATATTATAGATTGTGACCGCAATTTTTATTATACGAGTAGTACTTGGTGTAATGTTTGGTTGATGATATTCGATGTCGCGAAGGAAATTTCAGGTACTGTACATTTTTTTTTCGTCATCACTTTTTGGTTTGCTATTATTCACTGTTTGTAAAAAATATATCTACCTACTTCGCAATGACGGCAAATTAAACTCATGCATACACATTAAATCTCAGATTGCCTTTGTCTTGCAAGACAGTTTTCATCTTGAGTATTCGGGCATAAGCCACGGTGGCAGTCAATATCAAAGCATTCAATCAAGACGACTTCCTGAGCGAGAATTGATACACTTAAAATATGAAAAAAACAGTTACAAGCGCTTTAAAACATATTAAATCACTGTTGCACCCCAATAGTATTCAGTTCTGGCTTTGTTAAATTTTAAATCGTGATTGCCCTGCTGTTGAGTGAGTTTTGGATTTTAACATTTTGTAGTGCAATATGATTTTGAGTGCTTTGTATTACGATTTCCTTTCTTAATATTTAACCCAAACTCACTCGTATAACAGACTGTCGTTTGAAAGACTAACCCATGAATAATTAAAAATAATTTTTACTAGTGACAATGTTAAAGCTCAAACTGTCTTCGTCTTGCAAGGTTAAATAATCCCTGTCTTAATAGACAGGGATAGGACGTCTTGAGAAAGATTTTAGTTAAGATGCCTTTGAGTATTGGGGCGTAAGCCACGGTGGCAGTCAATATAATTCGACCCAGACTACTCTCTGAGCGAGAATTGATAGACTTTAAATATGAAATTAAAAGTTACAAGCGCTTTAAAAAATATGAACTCACTGTTGTACCTTTTTAGTCTGTGGCGGGACGCGGTTGGTCTCGACTTTGTCAGAGGGCCGTGTACTGAATAAACAATTCACTTGTCTCCCCCAATACTATTCAGTTTTGGCTTTGTTAAATTTTAAATCGTGATTGCCTTGCTGCTAGTTTTGGAATTGTAACGTTTTGCAGTGCAATATGATTTTGGGTGTTTTGAATAATGATTTCCTTGCTTAGGTAGGTATGGATTTTGTCGACTGGTCTGAGACTTTCGTAGTATAAATTTATAGTTTAGTTGACAGCTTCACTGGTAAAAACACTCATGTTTTCTCGAGGCAATAGATTTTATATACCACCACATACAAATATTGGAGTGAGGGTAAAGATGATGCAAGTATTCTGCTTCGAATTCCAGATGTATTTATTTGTAAAGATTTAAATTGTTTAAATTTTGTTGCAAAAATCTTAGCATATCAATAAGCTTCATCAATCTTATAAAGGTATCATCATTATCATCATCAGGTCTTTACTAGTCTCCACTGCAGGAGCACGATCCTCTCTGTACTACCAGAGCCATATACTAGCCTGAGTAGTCAGAGGATTTGGCCTACACTCTCTTATATAGGTATAAATCCCTACAAATATATGACCCTTTACATTGTCAAGTTGAATTAACATATAAGCAGAGCATTCATAACAAACACTTAACATTTTATGAAGACCATTAAAGCTCAAATTAAATGTAACTGTATCCGTGACAAACGAAATTATTTTGTAACAACGACAGAGTACTCCATACTCAATCTTAGATGCACAATCAACATTTTAGTTTTTTTTTGTTAATATACAATATGTTTATAAAACCCGTATTTACCTGTATTATATTATAATACGAGACTTTTAAAACTTTGACCTTTCAGATAAGAAAATAATTATTAAAATAGATGCGTTACTGACTGAGTAATCCCGTAACAAACGTACAAAAAAAAACAGGGTAAAATAATGTCTTATACTTAAAGTAAATAAATGAGTTATAATTAAAATATAAGTATAATTTGGAGTTTTTTAGATAGCACTCACGTGCTATTTGTCGGGACTTTCCGTCCCGCGCTGGCCTTGAAAGTCGGCTCCGGACGAGTCTGAACTATAGTCGGCAATCCCGAAAATAGCACGTGAGTGACCTGTTGATATATACTATTAAACAAGTTCATAACTTACAGTAAAGCTAACTCAATTTAGATTTGTCCGAATTCCTAAATTAATCAAAATCATCATCAGAATAAAAAATATTTGACTTCGACAAACCTAAAATTTAAATCTAAATGCGAAACGCAAAATGTAGGCAAAGTATGCACACTTAGCTCGCGTTAACTCAGTTTGACGCCGGCGCTGAAAAGTTAAATAAGTTCGGTGCTCGAGCGATTTCCATGGAACTGAGATATGCAGCCTTTTGCACGATCCAGAGATAAACTTTGAAGGAGAACTATTATTAGGTAGTGAGTCACACTTGCTAACGAATAATGTTAATTTGAGACGACTTTCGAAGATATACTTCTTCCTCGTTTAAAAAAAAAACTTATAAAATACAACACATCAGGTGTTTCTCTTATTACCATTGTCCCAATGCAATTTTATAAAATAGTGTTTAGAGTATACGGTTCGCACTTCATTAGTCTTCATAAGTATCCTATTTCTAACATCTGAATAGGAAATCTTCTATCAACAGAATAAGAATTATTTGACTTTGACAAACCATAAATTTAAATCTAAATGCAAAACGCAAAATGTAGGCAAAGTATGCACACTTAGCTCGCGTTAACTCAGTTTGACGCCGGCGCTGAAAAGTTAAATAAGTTCGGTGCTCGAGCCATTTCCACGGAGCTGAGATATGCAGCTTTTTGCACGACCGAGAGATAAACTTTGAAGGAGAACTATTATTGGGTAGTGAGTCACACTTGTTAATGAATAACGTTAATTTGAAACGATTTCGAACATACATTTCTTCCTAATTTTAGAAAAAACAAAATAAATATAATATACCAGGTGTTTTTCTTTCGGTGCATATATCGAGAGGCCGCTTTCAGACAAGACGCGCGTGCAACGCGTCAACATACCTGTTCTACTCGCTTTGAAATTTGTTGCATATAATTGAGTCTGGATAAGTTTAAGAATAGCTTAGCTTGAATTCATATAGTTTACGGATTAGATTTGATAAAACTCACTTTTCTTTTTATTACTGATAGTATTTTTAAAGCACAGAGTTGCGATGTTGGCAAATTATAAGCTATTGAACTGTCATACTTTGGCTACACTAAACGACAACTATATTTTTTTTATGGTATTTTTCAGAAAATGAGAGGGAAAACACGGCAGAAGGAGGAGATGGGGCGCAGCTACCCCACCAAGCGGACAAGGGGGCGAAGCCCCTACCATAACAAAAGAAGTTGGTAAATCGAGATAAAAATCTCTATGTTCATTTTAGGCCGCTATCTACCTCGTTACCAAAATTTTATCTAGACCGAGTTAATAGTAAAGTACTGAAAAGGCAACTAACAGAAAAAACAGACAAAGCTAAAGATAGTCAAAGTCAATATGTTTATTCAATGTTCAAAAGTTCAGACTACAAGCATTTCGGAACCGATAGACGTATACGTACGTACGACGTACGTACATAGAAGTATCTTTTGCATGTGAAAGAAGATGATTTGCCACGTTTTTCACAATGATGCGTCCTATCACTCGTACACTACTCACACATATAAGTTTATTAAAATGATTGATAACTTTACCCACAACATTGCGTTACAAATTTATTTTATTTACAGTGATTAATTTATCAATCACTGAAAAGTCCGAATGTGGTTGGAAACCGACTTCACCACAGCGTGTGGTTAGTTTTGTTTTTACAATTTGAATAAGGGTTTACTGAAATGCTTACCACTCGATGGCAACACTGATGCATTGACTTCGATAAGCCGCTGTCATTGGATAATATTTGACAAGCAGCAACAACTGATATTCTAGCCCAATCATAGTTTTCTGGACTCGACGCTTTAGTGCTACCTCTGTTTATTCCAAAAGTTGACAAGTTTCAATGAATAGAAATAATAAATTTAAATGTATTATTTTTAATCATCCCTCTAGATTCGCCTCCGCCTACATTAAGTGAACCGCTTAGGAATGGAACTCCCTGCCCGAGTCACTATTCTCCGTAACAGGTATAAGTGCTAATAATGCATTCTGGGCTATCAAGTTCCTCAGTTGCTCGAATGAGAGGGACAAGTTCAGAAATATAGAAAGACAACGATATAAAATTTATGATATAGTATTAATGCAATGCATTTCGCAAGATAAATTCATTCAGAAAACACGGCTTTATTCACGTTTTATTTCTTCGGATTCGCTGACTACGAGTAGTTTCATCGAAGACTATCATCGGGGCTATTGTTTTAAACAAAGTACAGTGCTTTGAGGTAAGCGTTACCCTCGTGTCACTACCCCTAACACTCACCCCGATGATGGTCTTCGAAATAGACTAATAGCTAGTCGGCAAATCCGGTGAAATACAACATGAGTAAAGCTAGGTTTCGATAAAGATATATTTAATTTCAACAATCAGCTGTTTAAAATTCTCAAAGACAAACTCGATCCCTAGACAATAAATAGCTAAATAATAATAGGTACGTAGGTACATAATTGTGGTGTACGAGGCAGATAATGCAGTGACCACAGTCTGTGGTTAAGTTGACCGTACTGTGACTTTCGATGTTGTTGAACGAATTAAACCCGATTCAACAAACTTTAGATACTGTAATTTATTTATTGCTAGCTGTTACCCGCGTCTTTGCCCGCGTGATATATACCCTATGTTATGTTTGTCCTTTTCAGTACTTTAACCTATGTGTATGCAAATTTCATGATGATGGTTCGGATAGGATTGTTTATCACTCAAGATTTAAAACAAAATATTTGTCTTTATATAATAATATAATAATAAATAATAAATATATACGGACAAATCACACAGATTGAGCTAGCCCCAAAGTAAGTTCGAGACTTGTGTTATGGGATACCAACTCAACGATACTATATATTATAATAGAAACTTATATAGATAAACATCCAAGACCCAGGTCAATCTGAAAAAGATCATTTTCCATCTTGACCTGACCGGGGATCGAACCCGGGACCTTCCGTTTCGCAGGCAGGCGTATTGACCGCTGCGCCACAGAGCGAAATATAAAACATAAGACGGTCAGTCATCTGATACTTAAAAAAATAAACTTGAGTAAAGCCAGCTTTCAATAATTATATAAAATATTATTTCAACAATAATCAGTTGTTTATAACTCTCAAATACAAACTTGATCCCTAGACGATAAACATCTAAATAATAATACTCTAAAGTTAATTCAACGTAGGTACATAATTGTGGTGTACGAAGCAGATAATGTGGTGACCACAGTCTGTGGTTAAGTTGACCGTTCTGTGACTTTCGAAGTTGTCGGACAAATTGAACCCGATTCAGCAAACTGAAACTAATACTGGCCAATACACGCCAGCAAAGTATGTATGAAAATCCATATCTGTCGTGTTTTAGCGGCCGGCAAAGTAACTACGAAAACTCATATCTGTCGTGATATTTAAAAATGGAACGCCGAGTTTGCTGCGAATAGTACATTACTGCAGCGGCCGGCAATGGAGGCATCGATAAACGAACGTGTGAATGTGGGCTGAGGCGGAGCCGAGGCACACATACGTAAGTCCATCAATGCCTGATTGTGGCCAAGGCTTGTATAGTACTTTTCTCAAATGTTGCGCGGAAATTAAAAAAAGTATATAGACAAACAGACATACATTATACATTTTATGAATATTTATTGACATATTTACATCAATATTTTATGCTGGTCTAGGATAAAAGAAAATAGAATATACAAGCTGCTTCTCTTCCCGTACAGTCCGTAAAATCAGGTTAAGGGAAGGGGCGAAAACCTATGCAGAAGAATTGTCAATAGGTGATGCAGATAGCAACCATTACTGTTTTAATTGCATTTTCTACATAAAAGCCCACTAATACGCTAAACGTGGCCTTTGGGGTCCGTCTCCCCTGTAGGGGTAAACACGTAATAATATGTTTGTTTGTTTGTCTAAATACATTTTTTTTTTAAATTCCACGCATTGTTTGAGAAAAGTTCTATACAAGCCTTGGCCGCAATTAGGCATTGATGGACTTACGTATGTGTGCCTCGGCTCCACCTCGGCCCACATTCACACGTTCGTCCATCAATGCCTCTATTGCCGGCCGCTGCAGTAATGTACTATTTACCCGACTGACAAACCCAGAAGTAGGGCAATTTTTTCGCGCGAATGTATGTCTACTCCATTATTAAATCATATAGGCTAAACAGCTTCATCGATTTTGAAGTGTGTGATAATTATTCATATCACAGCAGTCTCGTTGCGATCACGATGAGTGTACTCCATAGAAACGTCGGAAATATGTAAAAGTTTCGTTCTAAGTCCTGTTAATATAAATAATTACTCTGTGTGATTTGACAAAAAAGAATACTAATAGCTTTCTCCGGCTGTGCCCGGGCACGTATTATACCCATAAACCTTCCACGTTAATAATTCAATCTGTTGTTGAAAAGCTCATGAATATCCGTGCAATAGTTCTTGAGTTTATTGCAATCAAACAGACGCGGCGGAGGACTTTGTTTTTATTACGTAGTGATGTGTTTGAAGCGGAAAAGTCAATAAAATAAAATTGTCATAATATTTGATAAAACGACGAAAAAGATTCAACTGTAATCAATACTAGAGTCGCAATTGCAAAAAAAGCTTATAGTAATAAAAAACAACTATTTACTTCAAAAATATCCCGAATTCAGGCTAGACTTTTCCTCATCATCATCAGCTTTCCATAACCCGCGGCTGGGCATAAGACTTTTCCTGCCTGTACTAAATTATATATATACTACTATACTAAATTAGATTTCATCTGGTCTCGGAGGAAAATTAATAAGATTATGAGTGGCGCTAGTAGGCTTTTTTTAACGCGGACTAAACCTTCCTATTCATATACGTTTTGTATGAGACCATCATCATCATCATCAGGTCTTTATTAGTCTCCACTGCAGGAGCACGACCCTCTCTGTACTGCCAGAGCAGTCAGAGGATTTGGCCTACACTCTTCACGCTGGCCAGACGGGTTGGAGGGGTCTCTTTGATGTTTATAAGATTTGTTTAGCTTGAGTTTCCTAAGTCGCCTTTTACGACATCCACGGAAAGATTTGGAGTGGTCCTATTCTTCTCTGCCGGGAACCACACGGCTGATATATGACGTATCAGACCACTCGTTACTTTTTACTTTTATTTAGTTGAATTATTTGTTGTTATAGTGGCAATAGATGTGCAACTAATACCACTATATTTTATTCTGTTAGAATGTTTAGGGTTCACCTAATAAGGTTTACAAATTACAGCTCTATAACAGACAGACGGACAGACTAACGGATGGGCAAACGGAACGGCCTGCGTTGATCTAGTTTCTTTTAGACCTCTTTTGAATAAGAAATCCTTGAAAAAACTAAACAAATTTCTTTTTTAATACTATTTTGCACAACACAATGCAATTTTAAACAACGGAATACTAAGAATAATTAGCTTAAAAATTGCCCCTGTTTATTAAACTAGACAGGAAAGCTCGTTGCGATAACTTCAGATAAGGCCGGCAGCTTTCCAAGACTGTAGTGTCCACACTTTCAGATAGCTTTATAGTGAGGAAAAGTTTTAAACGGTAAACTAAAGTTTTACCTACGCAGCGCGAGCTTTTTACATAATTTGGTAGTTGTGTTATAATGGTTTAATTGGAATAGTGTTGCTGTTCGATAGTTATACGTTTATCAAAAGTAAATACTTTTTAATTATCGATTGTGTGAATTTATCGAGCAATCTTTGTTAAATACCATGTGCAAATCGATTAAAATATTATTTATTTAAAAAATAGTGTATTATTCAAAAACAATATTATTGATAGTATTTTCACAGTTTCACAACTTTAATTCGAAAGTAATTATACCAGGATTTGATAAATTGGTTGGATGCTCTTCAGTCACCTTGGAAATCCTTAGGTTTTATTGTACGGTCGGATCATAATATTCCAGAGGTTAACAAAGTTTGTCAATATCATTATCTAATAAAACAATGCGAGCAAACTGAAAAAGAAAAATACAGTGACGTTAAAGGGACGAATCAGACCATAAAAATTAACAGGTTCCTGGGGACACGGAACCTGTTAATTTTTAACATAATAATATAACAACATAAGAATTTAAATTAGTAATATCCCAAACCTTTTTCCTTGGAACGACTTTTATTTCAAGAAGTACATAGACGTTTTTCAGACGTAAAAAAAAAACAAAAAAAAAAAAAAAACATGACGCACATATGATTCACCCATATGGTGGTCCCATGAACCATATATAATTCTGTTCATATTTGAATCACTGGACGTACAAGTACATTTTTTATATGCTACGTCCATGATCAAAATATGATTCATTGATTTATAATCTACGAAAAGATGTCAGTCAGCGATTGACATTGACGTATTGACGTTTTATAAAAGTTTTTTTAGAATAAATGTCAATAAACAGCAGGAGTTTTTGGTGGGAAGTCAAGGGGTTCAGTTGTCGTTTGCCTTATACAATTTTGTAAATTGATTTAAGTGGACTTTATAATATGAAATTGGTGTAGTTTGGTGTTATAAATGCTCGTGCTCGAGAACAATTTGTGAAATAGTTAAAGTAGACTGTTAAATGGACTCGTATAGATTTGTCGCCAAAATCTCCCACGAGGCTGCCAAAGAACATACGCCATCTTTGATGCCACATACCGTACAACACCGATACTTAGTATCTCATTAGACTAGACATTGGCAGAATCACTGAAATCTCGGTGGAAGCCATAATTAAAAAGAAGAAAGAAAGAAAGAATAAACAGCAATTATTTCCATTATGTTTTTACTAATTTACTATAATATGTTATTGCCATCTTTTCTTTATATCATAAAAAAGAATAAGAAACAAATCAAGTGACTTTTTTCTGTTTTTTTAAACTTTCAAACTAACTTTGAAATTTGTAAAGTAAAAAAAAAAATGCCACTCAAAATTTTTTAGCCAGCCCAGAAATTAGTATGAAAAAGTCGAAACTTTTTTTTTTCTATCGTTGGTCATGTGGAAAGTTGTTCACATTGATGGACTGAACTACCCTTCTAACCAAAGGTGAATTTACATAGTGAATACAAATTGATTTTACCATAACACAGATTTTCTACTGCAGGAAAAATGCTTTAAGCACCTTTTGCCGATGTTAGTTGATAAAGCTCGCGATAACTTTTAGATAAGGCGCGTGTCGACACTTTCAGATAGCTCGGAAGCTCTTTTAAGTTTTAAACTGTAAACTGAAGCGTCATTTCTAAAGCTCGTTTAACTCACGATCGAAATAGGGAAGTGTTTAATAAAGGAATACGATATGAGGAAAAAATCCACGCTGGCAGGACATAAACTGGCAGTCTTTATTTTTTTTTTTTTTTTTTTTTTTTATGTCATAGGACGGCAAACGAGCAAGTGGGTCACCTGATGGGAAGTGATCACCGCTGCCCATGGACAACTGCAACACCAGAGGTGTCACAGGAGCGTTGCCGGCCTTTCATTTTTCTCTCCCCAGAGGGGAGAGGGAGATGGGCCTCCGGCTCTCTCACTCACCGAACGAAGCATGGTAGCTTTAGACTTTGTTCGTCTAACTTAGACTTATTTTAATAAGAGAAAACCAGAAAAGCCTTTAAAAGCACAAGAACACCTATAAAATACTCAACCAATTACACCAGCAATAATGATATAGGCAGGGTTCATATTTTTTTTTACTATGCGCATCGCGAATCTCTTTTTAGGGTTTCGTGTGACTGTGGAATATACGGAACTCTTATACAAACGTGTGTCTGTCTATTCATCAGTATAAATTATAAATTTTATAATATCCGTCCTTGTGGCCATGTAGCTTCCTGATGGACCTTGGCGTAGGGGTAGACCGAAGACGAGATGGCGCGATGAAATCGAAAGGTTCTTGAAAGGTTGGCAGCAAGCTACATTGGACAGGGATCAGTGGGGAAAAGAAGGGGAGGCCTTTGCCCAGCAGTGGGACACAAAAGCAGGCAAAAAAATCCATCCTTATAAAGTATATTTTAAATATAGAAAAAATAATGTTCTAAAACATATTTTACCATTGACCATTTATTTGACGAGCTCCGTGGCGCAGCGGTCAACACGTCTGCCTGCGACACGGATGGTCCCGGGTTCGATCCCCCGTCAGGTCAAGATGGAAAATGATCTTTTTCAGATTGACCTGGGTCTTGGATGTTTATATATATAAGTATCTATTATAAAATATAGTATCGTTGAGTTAGTATCTCATAACACAAGTCTCGAACTTACTTTGGGGCTAGCTCAATCTGTGTGATTTGTCCGTATATATTTATTTTATTTATTTATTTATTTATATTTTAATGATTGGTAATAACAGTTCCACTCATTATATGTAGATTAATCTGTGACTTTTCATGTCACAGATTAATCTACAAATAATGAGTGGAACTGTTTGCAAACCAAATGAATATAATACAGTACACCAACACGGCCGATAGGAACTTGCAGTTCCGGACCTGTTGGCACGAGCAGACCACTTTGTAGCGTATTGTAGTTTCCGTTGTGTGCAAGTGCTGCCAACACTTAAACTTTCATGTGGAATATTTATTATGCAATATCGGAGTAATAATACTGTTTTTAGGGTTCTGTAGCCTAATGACAAAATGAAACCGCTGTTTTCTCGTGGTCCCAGGATTTTGTCCCATACCCTTTTACATTCGTCATGTCTGACTGTGGATCTATATTCCTATATATCACAAGCATTTTATTCCGAAACTATGCGGACTACACTGTTGAAACTTGGTAGGTCGATATATTCTGGAAACCGCTTTTTATACAAAATAAGAACAATAAAAGACTAAGAGAAGACATGAAAATTAAAAGAAAAAGCATCATCCAACCTCTTTTAAAATGAAATTGAGGTTCCTGAAACCATCTTTCTCAAAATAAATCGTTTAAAAGTTCGACACTTCCAAATTGGTAAAATTTGTATAAACCCCCCAAAACTTATTGAGTAAAAGTATGAAAATTCTAACAATATATGCTGTATATCTTAATATACACTTACAAATTTCGATGATATATCACACACTTTGTTTCATTTTTATTTAAAGTTAGGATCAGGATTAGTCATCCAGTGATCTCGCTCGGTGTTACCTGGCCAAAAACGTCTGGAGTAAAATATAGACTCTATAAGCAAAAAGGGTAAAAAAACTGGTGCCCAACTCATAGTCGGTCGCGCACACACACTGCTACCAATTTGACGAATTTGGAAGGCAAAAATTGACAAGACGCGCGTGATAACACAAAGCTGTCACGCACACAAGCATTGAAAAATTGGCCAGTATTTTAATCATTGAAATAATGGCATGACGGTGTCTATGTATGTATGTAGATAATTCTCAATTAAATATTTCACAAAATATCAGAGTACTTACACATAACGTCGAACTTCAAGGAGTCTTCCAACTGGTACCCCGGGAACCATGGGTTGGAGACGCGGCAGATCAGGCGCTGCCCAGTGTGTTCCCGCGTCACATGTATGGTAAGGATACTTTTGGTGACGTCTCCGTCGACGTCAATCTAGGAAAAAGAGAAGTAGGTATTATTAGCCATAATTGATTTTCACGGCTCTTTACGTTACCACGGTAACGTAAAGTAACGTCGTACCCTGCTCGTATGACATTTATCACTAGTATGTTGTACCAAATAAATTGATCTTTTAATATTTCCCTCAGTATCAAGCTTCTATGAAATGATAAACTCTACCACATTCAGCGACGCCCTGTCACCCCAAAGAGCTACCAAAGGACCAGCTTTGAATACATATTTTTGCTGCAAGTATGTCACTAATGTTATCAATGCCAAAGTGAATTTGTTTGTTACACTTTCACGTCCTATCTACTAAACCGATCAGCATGAAATTTTGCGTACACATAGATTAGGGTACTAAGAAGAACATAGGCTATATATCACGCAGGCGAAGCTATGGGTAACAGCTAGTTACTCTATAAATAATAGTTGATCTATATCTACCTCAGTCTCAGTATCCACCTTCTGCGAGTTGATGAACCAGTCTATATTGGGCGCTGGCTTGGAGCCCCGAGTAGTGCAAACAAAGGACCTGTCGTGACCAGCTCTCATGACGCCTTTGCCCGTCACCTTGACTACCTGGGGTTTTACTGTAAACAAAAATGATCTTTATATAAACCAAATAATCACACCGAGGTTTAACTATTATTAAACTATTACTACTATCTAAAAAAAGTACAAAACGTCTTGAAAATATTTCGGATACGAAATCAAGTCAGAATATTGAGACACCTTAAAACAGAAAATGCGAAAAGTGGTAAGGAAATATGGTGTTAAAAGATTGGCAGAGGATAAAAAAATTGAGTAAACTCCACCTACAATACTGAAACTTGTAAATTTTGAAAATTCTGATAAAATAAATAAACTAAAAAGTAGGGGAGTAGATACACGAGTGGATAAGTTGTAACCAGAAGAAATAAAATCGGGGAAGAAGGATGAGAATCACGAAATTAGAGCGGTTGGAGTAAGAGGCGACTAAATCAAAGGATGGTTAGTAGTATGTTATTGAATAAACAAGTGAAAGACTCAAATAATGGGTAAAAACACGTCTCTTTTTCAATATACATAGACTTTTAGTATATCAGAATAGCCTTAAAACATTAAACCCGTAGAAATACATTTGAAATAAACTCCTTACCAAAAATATAGGGATATATATTTCTTAGTACTTATGCTAGCTAATATCAGACAAGACATCAGGCAAGGGCGTAAGAAATGTTATCCACTGAAGTGACCAGGTCTAATCCCGATAAGTCATCAGCTCAAAAGGAAGAACTTTTATTGTTTTACGATTTTAATCTACTAAGGACAAAAAATTTAAAAATAAAGGGATTGAGTAAAAGAGTTAAGGGCGGCCAACCGGTCTAGCTTTTCATACAAACGCTCGTACGTGATTATAGCGGCGTAACAAATCTTTCTTTGAAGCTTTTTAACTAATATGTATCTTATGCACTATATCTAGGTTTCTATCAAAACAACAAAAACAGTTTGGAGTTTGGAGAAACAACTTCAGTTTTAGCCTCCAAAAATCCGCTTTTTTGCAAAAAAATTATGTTAAATTTGGGCGTTTATAATGTACATATTAATTGTAACACAAAAGAAAATATTTATTTAGGAACCTTGCAAATGCAATGGCGATTCTAGATGTACAACGGTTTTTTCATAAACTTGAAAGGCTTACTAATAAACACGTATTTCTTGAAACAAGTTTAATGAAATTTCCGCACACTATTTTTCGTTCAATGTCTTCGCGTTCTCACTAGCTTGTTACAGCAGTAAGAGGTGTGCGGAAGACGAGAGCAAGGCTCTTTTCGCTTTATCTCTTTATCTGACATTGCGCTGAACGGAACAAGCTTTTCTACCATGCTCGCGTTGTCGATAGTCGGTTGGGGAAGGGCCCTCTTAAAAATGGAAAATAGTAAAATGAGGATGAACGTATTTTTAATTAGTAATAGCTACTCACAATATAACTTAAGCGTAACATCTCTAACAACAGGCTGCAGCAATGGAGGTTCCACCTTGCACTGCAGTTTTGCGTTCGCCATCTCTCTCGATAATCTCGGGAGCAGCAGTTGGCAAACGGAGCCGTCTTTGGTGATAGCAAGCCGCTCGTCTCCATGGTACCAGGAGACGTCTGGTGCTGGTTTACCTAAGGAATAAAATTGAAGTAAGAGTACTGTAGTGTAAATCTCGTCAAGCAAGCCCAAGCGAGAATTCCACAAAAAATACGACGAACGAGTAAATAAGTCCGTACTTATTTACTTTTTTCAACAAGAAAACAGACGCATAAAGTGTTAAAACAGACGAAAATAATAGAAATAATCAAATGATAAAGGAAAATGGAACTAAATATACATGGCAAAATTTTAATCGATTTGGACTCTTAAAGGGGTGATTCTGCCCGTCAATGTGAACATATTTACCACCGGACTACCAGTTTTTTGTGAAAAAAAATATTCCATACAAAAATATTCAGATAGATAGAAGAATATTTATTAAAAAATCCGATAAAAATTTCGCCCAGTTTATGTGTTTTTATGGTATGACAAAATAAGCCTAAAGATAGGAACGTCAGAACGAGATTGCATAATTAGTTTACTTAATTCACTTCGACTGGAAAAATTGTCAAAAGTTGAAAATACACATTTAAATATAACTAAAAAGTGATCTAAAAATAACCAACAAACAGTATCTTATAGGCTAAGAAGGGACTCGGTAAGACCATTGAAGCATTTTGCTTTTATCTAGGCTTCTAGACTTATATTATAAAGAGATAAGATTAGGGTGTTTTTCTTGTAACGGTAACTCAAGAACTACTGACTTTTACCTTTCATCAATGGAAAGCTTTATTATCAAGTCAGCTACAAACATAAGCTACAATTTTTAAGGAAAAATTTTGGAATTCGTAAGTAAATTGCTATAATGGAACACAACTTTGAAATCCGGGGTCCGAAAGCCCGGATAACTGTGCCGAAACCCACGTACACAAAGTCATGATAAATAGTTAGTTTATTTAGTATACTCGTGTCAACAAATAAATAAAAAGGAATTGACTAGTCGTCTAGCTTAGACTTTTCTAGTTAAAGGTTATTAAGTAGGAAAGTTGTAGGCGGAGATTTTCCTAGAATTAATAAATCGAGATTCATTCGGTTCTTCTGAGAATTTTTTCATATTATTTTCTTTTTATTACAACGAAATAGAGATGTCTTAGGTAGGTAAAAAAGTTACAGATACCATATAATATTAAATAAATGAACTAAAATTCCTCTTAGTTAAATTAATATAAAATATGGAATCCACAATATACGCAAAGATAAACTTTTTCAAAACCTGTGAAATCATAATAATAGAGGACCCCGATAGCCCAGTAGCGTGACCGTTATTAGCGGTTTCGCTTGTTAAGTGAGCCCGGGTACAGGCTCCACGTAGATATTTGGCTACACTTGGTAAGTGGCAAATTTAAAATGTGTCTTTTTCGACATAATTTTCTTACATAAATCATAATAATTAACCTACTCGATTTAGTTAACGTTTGTAAATTTACAAATCTTGTACCTCTGTCTCTTCCATGCTGGTCTGGAAGAAAAGAAAATAACGTAGAATGTACCAGTTGCTTCTCTTACATGCAGGCCGAAGAAACCAGCCGAGGGAATGGGCGAAAATCTAAGGAGTCATATAAATAAGCGGTACAGCTAGCAACCCATCACTCTTTCTTTTTTTTTCTAATAAATAAATATATACGGACAAATCACACAGATTGAGCTAGCCCCAAAGTAAGTTCTTAAGAAAGACTTGTGTTATGGGATACTAACTCAACGATACTATATTTTATAAAAAATACATATACAGATAAACATCCAAGACCCAAGTCAATCTGAAAAAGATCGTTTTCCATCATGACCTGACCGGGGATCGAACCCGGGACCCCCGTGTTGCAGGCTGGCGTGTTGACCGCTGCGCCACGGAGCTCGTCACTATTTTGATTCCGTGTTCCATCTTTATTTATGACTTTAACATCAACATGCTAAACGTGGTCTTTCAATGTTAAGGCCTTAAGCTCCGTCTTCCCTATAAGGAAGAAAGACAAGATACTAGTTATGTATGTATGTTGTACCTCCATAGAGACACTTACCGCCTTCTGCCTGACAGGAAAGCATCAGTTTCTGACCTTCCCTGAAGGGACCGGCCGCGGCTCCGAAGATCTCTTTACCTTCAGAGTCGTATATCCGAGGTGCGTCGGGTGGCACTGTGAAAGAAAAACATGGTTAGGATTTAACCCAGGATAGATAAGGACTATGTTAGCATACTGTGTGGTCCCTGTGATGTCGTAGAAGGCGACTAAGGAAACACTAGTTAAACAAAGCATATAAACGTCAAAGAGATCTCTCCACCCCGTCTAGGCCTAATGGGTTGGAGAGGTCTCTTTAATGTTTCTACATTAAAGAGACCATTAAGGACTACTCCAAGTTTTCCCGTGGACGTCGTTGAAGGCGACTTAGGAAACACAAGCTTACAAAGCTCAAAAACATTTTTTTTTTAATAAATAAATATAAATATATATATGGACAAATCACACAGATTGAGCTAGCCCCAAAGTAAGTTCGAAACTTGTGTTATGGGATACTAATTCAATGATACTATATTTTATATATATACCTAAACATCCAAGACCCAGGTCAATCTGAAAAAGATCATTTTCCATCTTGACCTGACCGGGGATCGAACCCGGGACCAACCGTGTCGCAGGCAGGCGTGTTGACCGCTGCGCCACGGAGCTCGTCATCAAAGAGAACTATCCACCGCTTCTGGCCAGCGTGGAGATATAGGCCAGATTGCTCTGGCTAATACATGGCTCTGGTAGACAGTACAGAGAGGGTCGTGCTGCAGGAGCAGTGGAGACTAAAAAGGACCGGATAATAATGATGCGGAATAAGCATCTATTTACGTGGGCTTATAAATTTTATGCATAATCTTACTAAACATTTAAATGCATAATTGACGACCTCTGTGGCCCAAAAGTCATAATGTCCGGCTGTTACACCAAAGATCCCGAGTTGATCCCCTAAAAATTTTCTTCAGTCCAACACCGAAATAAGCTTAAAGAAATGTAAAAAAAATGTGCATTCCATCCTTTTCTGGAATAATGTAAGTATTTCCTGTTACTTAAGCCATAAAACACTATTTACGGAACAGAATCATCAACTTCCTAACACGTCCCAGCAATTATCGCGATATCTTCTCTGATGGGAAATTGATATTAGTGTATTTTGTTCCGAACAAAGTTGACGTTCGTGATCCCTAGGGATAAGAGGCGGCTAATATCGGGATTGGGGAGTATTCCAATATTAAGGCCATAAGTCGGGATGAGTGTCTATGTGACTGATTAAGTTTCTGAGCCTTGATTACTGAAAAAAATAATCTTCTTAAATTTAAGGCTGTTTTTGTCGTTGTGCAAGTCCCAATTATAATTAATGACGAAGATTGAGAAATAAGTTATCATGCAGCATCTTAATAAACTGGTATGAAAGATAGCGAGCAGATGAAACTGTTTTGTACCGTCGCCGCGTCGTTGACGAGGCCGCGCCGCGCTGCGTTGTTTGTAAATTCGCAAACCCTCGTGATTTGTACGTGCCGTGTGAGTGTGGGGCCCATCTTCATCATCATCATTAGATGACTAATATTGGGATTGCGGAATATTACTCAAACTAGGTGTTGCCCACGGCGTCGCCCGTGTGATATATCGCCTTTACGCTATGTCTTTCTCAGTACCCTAACCAGTGCCCTCGTGATTTGTACGTGCCATGTGAGTGTAAGCCCATCTTCATCATTATCATCATTAGATGGCTAATATTGGGATTGGGGAATATTACTCAAACTAGGTGTTGCCCACGGCTTCGCCCGTGTGATATATCGCCTTTACGCTATGTCTTTCTCAGTCCCCTAACCAATGCGCATGCATTTCATGATGATCGATTCAGTAGATAGGGTGAAAGCGTAACAAACAAAAAACTTACTTTCGCATTTATAGTATTAATTGGGATTGGGATTCTGTTAATCCGGATGTGTTAGTGATTAATCTTCTGAGTATTTATGAAATGCTAAATATTAGTCTCGGCTTTGTATAATGGGTGTTAGTGAAAAAAACCTTTGTTTCTCAAATCATCCCGACAAAATGAACAAATAAATGTGTCTATAGGAATAATGCTGGAAACTCCAAAAAACGAAACAGTTTTTACAAGTGTTTGTATGAAAATGACGAATTTTTTCGAGTTTCGCTGCGTTAGTTACTTTGGACAAAAATGTTTTTTATTTGACGGTCTGATTTGAGGAACAACGGAGTTTAACCTGAATTAATATCCTATCGTTCACGGCACATTAGCTTTCTGCCAGTATGCTGTTCTTGGGATCAATGTTAAATTACCATATCAAAATAACATAAATTTATTCAATCTTAATCGTTATTTTTGTATTGGTTTTTCTCTTATTTTATTCACCAATGCTGTTTAAACCTACACCGATAAGTTAGCTACGCAAAATTTTTATGAAACAAAAGAATTTAAATTATTTTTAACTGGATAAGTTTAGAGACAAAATCAGCATTCCCAACTAACTTTAAGGATCTCGTTACACTCCGTTACAGGGAGAGAATGAAAAAACTTTATTTAATAAGTTCTGAGCTGAAAATAGTGATGGTATCGCAAACTCACATGTCAAAGCGAAGTTTGTTCATTTCAGTACAGCGGGTACTTACTACGAATTCTTTTATTTAGTTCAGACTCTTGAACCACAAATAAAAACGAATGGATGCGACATTTCTATTTTATTCCGGTAGCTTAAGAGCGTATACTAGCAGTATTT
Source organism: Rhodophaea formosa (assembly GCA_963082605.1). Taxonomy (NCBI): domain Eukaryota; kingdom Metazoa; phylum Arthropoda; class Insecta; order Lepidoptera; family Pyralidae; genus Rhodophaea; species Rhodophaea formosa. The sequence goes on from OY720221.1 coordinate 1,999,367, forward strand.
TTTCAATATGGTTTCCATACAAATGTATTTCTCTATTTTCTCGCTGAAAACTGATTCTAGAGCCACAATTCTTTTTTCATAAAATCTAGTTATTTTTTATTTTTTCCTACCCCTTATTTTTTATTTTCTCCAAAAAAACTGTTTTTGTACATTTTTTTTTCTTTTGATCAGGTTTTTATAAAAAAAATAAAACATAGGGACATACCTATTTTAGTAATAGATTGAATGTAAAAAGAATTGTGCCTCTAGAAGCAGTTTTCAGCGAGAAAATAGAGAAATACATTTGTATGGAAAACGCACTGCTACTATACCCTCTTAACTCAAGATACTGAGCATAACTAACATGGCCAACTTCAACCAACAAAGACTTCAAAAAGACTTCGCACATATACCAGTCGGAGCAAAGAAAATAATTATGTCCAGATGGTGGTTTTCTGATGGCACAGATTTGAGCTGTTTGTGTGGTGCGTTGCAAACAATGGACCCCTTGGCTTCGTGCTCTGCGTGCTTGAACAACTGCACGCTGCTGCGTGTAGTTATTCAGGCCTAATGGCTGCTGCCAACAACGCGACTGGGGTGGCTAATTTCTGGACCGTGACAATTATGTTGCTTAGTTCTACTAAGCGTTTCGATGGATGGAACATGGAACTCAAAATATTGGCATTTTTACATATGGCGTTCCAAAATCCCACAGAGCTCGCTTGCTAAGCAGCTCTTAAGGTTTCTAAAACAGGGTTAGTTGTTTCTGTTCTCAGTCGCACATTACGCACCATCTAACGTACGTTAGTACTTGAATTCATTCTGCGGTGTCGACTCTGAAGCTACCTCATACACTGACGTGTGAGTGGATGTAAAATTTCGCTGTGGGTGCAAGGATGTAAAATTTTAGGCAAAATATCACTCCGCTTATATAAAACGCCATACTTGTGGAAGGTCTCACCTTGATAAAGATATAATAAATGGACAAACAAAAGTTTTGTTCACACGTGAGTGACGCTTCTGTTTGTGTTTATTTTGTTAAAACTCTTGAACTCCGTAGCTCGCGGCTCTAACATAAGATTGGAAAGTAAATAATATGAAGATAATTAAAGTTTGTGTTCTTGAAATCTAATTATTAAGAAAAGATTTTATTAAATGTAGCTTTGTTATTCATTCGCCATAGGTACCTATTTATCCGGCGTACTTTGTTAGATATATATTAATATCGCCGTCTAATAAGTTGTTAAAATATTTTGTTTTTATTTCACTTGAGATTAGCTTCTAAATTATTCCGTTTTTAGTATTTGTATTATAACGACCACAGAAATATGTCTCTAAATACGCTGAAGATGGGTCGGACTTATTCGGAACAGAATGGGTCCATTATGTTTTCTTATGTTTTCGCAATTGTTACACATTTAAATAAAATTATTTTAATACGGTTTTTATCGCGATGTGTCCACCTGCCGGTCTTGGGTCACACACAAATGATACACGGAGTTATTTTAGTACTAAAATTACGTTAAAGTTCAACCGTTTATGTAGATACAGATTACTCATGAATCACAGTTAAATTCATTCGATAATTCCTAGTAGGAGAGTCCTACGTAGTCCACTCGACATCTGTACAATCCCTCATCCTATCTAGCAGTCTTGGCTACAGCTACATGCGCAGCAGATAGATCGGACTCGTTCAAAACGAAGTGGGTCGAACTGTCAATTTTAGCCAGTGTATAAGATACTTGAAGTCAGTTTCTATAGCCACTAATATCATGATAAAATACAACCTATTATGTACATACATACATACTTTCACGTCTCTTTCCCTTGCGGGGTAGACAGAGTCTAGGTTTGTAAAACCTTAAGGCCACATTTAGCATGTAGGTGGGCTTGTAGATGAAAACGGAATCAAAATAGTGATGGGTTGCTAGCCGCATCGCCTATTGACACGATTACTGACGCCCATTCCCTCGATCGACTTTTACGATCTGCACGGGAAGAGAAGCAGCTGGTACATTCTATGTTTCTTCTTCTCTCCCAGTCCAGCGTGGAAGAGTAACCTATTATGTAGCTATAAAATACTCGCCAATCACGGTCAAATTGATTCTATAATTCCGAGTAGGTGAGTACGTAGTCGTTTCGACATCTGTACAATCCCTCATCCTGTCTTGCAGTTTTAGCTACATTTCAATGCGCAGAAGATGGGTCGAACTCATTTAAAACGAAATGGTTTCTTCTGCCGATCTTACCCACTGCGTGTACGATACTTGAAGTCAGTTTCTATAATTATTATGTAGATCTTATCTTCATTGGGGCCGATTATAAATCGGAAGCACGTCTAACCTTTGGGTTATTTTGTACTTACCCCATATTATGTAGATACATTATACTCACCAATCACAGTTAAATTCACTCGATAATTCCTAGTAGGAGAGTCTACGTAGTCCACTCGACATCTGTACAGTCCCTCATCCTGTCTCGCAGTCTTGGCTACAGCTAGATGCGCAGAAGATGGGTCGGACTCATTCAAAACGAAATGGGTCCGACTGCCGAAAGCCCCTGCTACTGCCCAGTGGACTGGCGGGCCGTTTCTGAAGTCCACCCTGTAACAAATAAAAATATATACTTATTTACTACATATTACAGGTCTTTATAATGGTAATGCTCAAAGAGCTATGGAGAGGGTTATGTTCTGGGTTTCCTTACGAGACCGAATCAGACACGAAGAGATCTATAGAAGAAAAGGTCAATCAATTAATAAATAAATATATACGGACAAATCACACAGATTGAGCTAGCCCCAAAGTAAGTTCTTATGAAAGACTTGTGTTATGGGATACTAACTCAACGATACTATATTTTATAACAAATACATATATAGATAAACATCCAAGACCCAGGTCAATCTGAAAAAGATCGTTTTCCATCTTGACCTGACCGGAGATCGAACCCGGGACCATCCGTGTCCCAGGCAGGCGTGATGACCGCTGCGCCACGGAGCTCTTTGAAGTGGCAGTGGCAGGGACAACCGATAATGGAGAGAGGTTTTCCAATGGCGCCACGTACTGGCAGGCGCAGCGTTAAACTTGACCAACAGGGCGCAGGAAGGCGCTGGATGCAAGCCACTTCCAACCGGTCGTATTGGAACTCCTTAGGGGAGGCCTTGGTCTAACAGTAGACTTCTAGCAGCTGCGATAATGAATAGTCTGGTAAACTCATTTCAGAGATATTCTACTTACATATATCGGTTTATAAGTACTTTTCACTTCCACGCTGGTCTGGGAGAAAAGGAAAAACATACAATGCACCAGGTGCTTCTCTTCCCGCGCAGATCGTTAAAGAAAACTTTTAAATTGTAGAAAAAAAAAATTATCACTTGTATTGACTGAATCGAAATTTGACATTTCAAATTGTTAAAAAGTTTTACATTGGAATTTTGGCATGCCATAAACCTCACAGGTTGTATCTGCTTTCTTATCATATATCTGTAGACAAAACTAAACTAGCAACTTCTAAAAATAGAAATCCATTATGTAGTTATTACAACAAAGAAAGAAAATATTACTCGTCCTTATGACTAATCCTCAAAGAGAGTGGATAAAGGAAATAAAATTCGTATTCTAAGTAGTAAGTCTACTCCATTACACCAAAATCTTCGCATAAATCAGTTCCCACAAAGGCTTGTATGCATTGCAAATGAAATCTTATATTTAATTCATGATAACCAACAGAGCCAAATCTACAATACTGCAAATAGTCGAGTGACTCACACATTTTAAAACAACTCTGCACTGGGGTGTGGCTTCTTTGAGAGCGAGATTATAAAAAATTAAAAATAAATTTATTGCACTTATGAGTCGAGTAGACAATGATTATGCATTTTATGCAATTCCTTATTCTATTTTTGAAAAAGAAAGTCTGCAATGTTCATTAAAAACAGAAACCTTCACACTAAAGTAGTGAATCACGCGTCAACATAAAAAAATTAACATTTTGACCAAAGTAAATTATAAAACGATAATTTCTAATACTATTGCCAAAAAATACTATTGTCATATACATTTGCCAAAAAAGTTGTAGCGTAAGTACTATCTCAAATGTGAGATGATGCAAGGATTCTAACAATATTCCATAAATTATAGTAGTAGTAGTATAATACTTAAAGGCACCTGAGAATAATTTCTACTAAAAACGATCTTAAATCTCGTTCTATCAATATAGATTACCTGGAAAAACAAAGATGGCTTGAGATTTAATGTCATAAGGTAATCTGAATATTCAGAGGTTAAAGATCTAAATGCCTTAAGAGATTTTGAAAAAGAAATGCTCGTACATACTGGTACAAGTTATGTTTATATTCATACATACAATCATCTCTGACAATATGACACTCCTTTTTTGAGCAAGTCGTGTAAAAAGTGAAGTATTTGCAACAACTCTTATATGATTTAAAAATATACTATTTATATAAGTGTACGTTTTTCATTAAAATATAAATTTTGAGAAAACTACTATTAACTGTATGACCCAATTAACGGATGAAAACGATGCAGTGACTCTGAAGTTCAGAGCCTCTGAATGGCTTCAAAAAGGAAGTTGGCATTCTGTCTCCGATTTGGTTCCGAGTCTGAACCAAATCGGAGATATTTGTTAAGAGCTGTTTTGCAAAAACTAACACATAGACAAATAGACAAAACAAGTATATTGATCACTATAAAGAAAGAATTATAAGAAAAAGAAAGAAAAACACAAATATAATTTCAAACTTTCTATCACTGACCTATGTAAGGAAACGATACATTGAAAGATTCCACCCATCCATCTCTGAATCTAAACAAATATTTCAGAGCTACTGCTGCAATTAACACAAAGACAGACTAAGATATCAACAAATATGTTAAAAAAGTCGCTATCAGTGAAACCCGACCAACGGAAGGAAGCGATGCAGTGAAAGATTCCGCCCATCTTCCGTTTGGAAGACGTCCAGAGGCTCTGAATCAAAACGGAGATATTTGTTTAGAGCCAGTAGTTTCTCTGTATAGTCAGTATGTTTGCTACACTCAACAGCTTTAATATGGCTTTTGTTTGTTTTTTTGTAAGTAGCCAACACTGGGGACAGGTTTTTCAAGACATATAATAACAAAACCCTTAGTTTGCAATTTATGAAAGCGAGTTTATATAACCTAATCTTGTTTTCTAATGTTTCCGTGATTGTTACACATTTAAATAAAATTAATTTAATACGGTATTTGTCGCGTTTATTAATTTTTTTTATACACCTAACGTTTCGAGCACTTTCAGTGTTCGTGATCGCAGGTAGACTAAGTTGATATTTGTCTAGTATTTTATAAAAACTGCAAAATCTACCGCCTAAAACTCTACTTAGTCTACTTGCGACCACAGACACTGTTAAAGAGCTCGAAACGTTAGGTGTAATGCGATTAATACCGTATTAAATTAATTTTATTTAAATAATCTAATCATCTTAAAATTTCAGGTAAGGGTACTTAAAATGACAACTCATCCCGGATAAAGTATTGTTCCCGTGGGATTTGCGATACACGACTCGTCAAATTTATACACAAGGGATATCACGGATAAAAGCTAGCAATAAGATAAAGATTTAAGTATTTGCTAGATCACTTTCTACTGCTCCAAGTGCGCAGTACTCCACGTATATCATTCAATTAGATTTGTTCAAATAACGACGTCTACGTTCCACCGCAGTCTTATAGCGACACCTAACGCTTTTAGTACCTCATGAACTTTACTTCTATGGAAGAAATGCATTATTGTTGGTTGAGGAGCTCGACGGCCCAGCGCAAGTACGCATTAGCATAATATGTAATCCTATTTAAGAACTGAAGTTTCTCCATTAATAAAAGAAACTAACTTAAAGATGTTAAAACAATCGTTGAAAAAAAAAAGTTTAGATGGCCAACTCATAATATTAAATATACTTTTATCGAAAATCAAATCAAAACGTTTATTCAGAAAATAGGCCTTTGCCTTATTATTTAATTTTATTATATATTACTTTCTATTTAAAATTATCTTATTAGATAATATATATTTATTTATTGTTCAAAAGCTACAGACTACTAGCGTTTCGGAACCGACCACTGCAGAGAAGAAACGCCGAAAGAAACTCTTATCAACAGTTTTGGTCGCCTACTCCCTGAAGGGCTTTATATGATTACGAATATTTATTCCTTATTGTCTTTTTCTTTCTTTTCTTTTTCTGTTTTCATGTTACAATTTCAATATACATAGATTTATTATTTTTGCAACATGTTTATGTTAACGATCGAGTGTGCAAAGATAATAAACAACATATGATACTTAAAGTAGTCTCAAAGAGGCCGAGCAGACTAGACTAGACCTGACAGCACCCGTTCACGAGTTGACGTATGGATCAGCCATCGCTGAGCTCAACCATATTAGAGGGAACTCAACGACCTAAATAAAACAGAACGCCCCGCCACCAGGTTGAACCAGGTTTAGAATAATATAATTTATCTACGATACACACCATAAAGTGTTTATAACAATCTCAGAAACTGATTGTTAAGTACCATCACGACGTCAATTAAATTTGTTTTCAACACGAATAATTTGTTTTTATTTGTATTTTAGGGGTTATTACTCACCATTTGGGTACAGTTCTAGTTCTTCAAGGTACAATATCTTCAATTCTTAAAAGCCAACAAAACTTCACAAATTATGCAAACCGTGTCACCAGAGTCAACTTTAACCGCAGCCACAACCGTCAAACCGTCTGGTCATACCTTCAGAGTTAGACGGGTTAAACTTAGTAGACGACTTCCAGACGACTTCTTAAATTAGTTGGATAATGACGTAAAACAACTATTTCTCATCCGAAACGAGCCGCTTAACATTCATAAGGCAATAACAAAAAGTTGAATTACGAAGCTGAAATAAATTGTACGGTGGCTGGCTAGGGTTGGTAAGGTGGCCAAGTTTGTGAGTTTTCCGGGAAAATACATTTTATGTGATTAATTTCAACAGTCAGTACTGACGGATTAGCGCTACTAATGCTCCCACCCACTGGGCTATCGGGCCTTTTTTGGTTATATTGTATGAGGTGAAATATGAACCTCAAACAATATGTTTAAAAAAGAAAGACCAATTTTTTACACTCCCGCCATAAGTGTGGGTTGTTTTTCGAGCGCTATAAGTCTGTAATAAGTAAGTATATGTGCGAATTACTTTATTTCATCGTAATTATATATTGCCTCAACGGATTTAGAAATATGGAGGGAATTGTAAAGATGTATGTACACTTTTCCGAATGACATCGTCTAAACATTTTTTGCCAATGCTGTAGTATTTTTTTTACGTTTTTTTTATTAGGTTTGTTTCTTTCATTCATAACAATAAATTATTTGAAACGAGACTTCATCCTACTACGTAGTGTAATAAAGTCTCGTTCCAATAGATTATTCATATATTTGCATTGGCTGCTCTTCACCTTTCAATACATGGATTTCCGTAAAACGTGTCCTGTTTTTTATAAAATTATGGTGCCAGTAGTGTTAGTGCAGATTTGGCGGTTCGCCAGCCGGCAGTGCCGTCAGTTTAGCATGGATGTTTCATTACTAATGGCCACCTGATCTCGGGAGAAACTGCTGGTAATTAATCTTCTTGGATCAATTTGATATCAGATCTGTTTCTCTATCTCTCTCTTTCATGTAAGAATATTGGTCGATTCTTCAGTTTCTTCTGCATAGAGTAAAGTTATGATCTTCAGTCTGATTTCCCATCAAAGGTAATTGAGAAAGCAGGGCAGCTTTTGAGTATATTTTGTTGTCCTCTGACGGAACCATCAGTTTAGGATCGACTGCGTTCACTGACAGTTTCGTCATTTTAGCATCTATGATTCATTACTCATCATTTCGTGTAGGTGACACGGTCAGTCGACCATGTACCCTGGTGTCTGAGTTCTTCGGAATCACCTCTCGGCCTCCGACGTGGTTCCTGTAACGACTACCAGCTGGCAGCCGGGACCATCGGCTTAACGTGCCTTCCAAAGCACGGAATCATCTTTCTTATCAGACAACCAGGTGATTCATGCCTGCAATGGCCTAACCAAACTGGAAACAACCTAACAAAGTAGCTACTTTCGGGTCGTGGGTCGACAAGGCAAACGCCTTAACCACTGGACCACGGAGGCTGCTGATTCATTACTAATAAACACCTAATCTTGGGAGAAACTGGTGGAATTAATTGTCTAGGCTTAATTTTATATCAATCTCTTTCTGTATCTGTCTTTTTAGGGTTCCGTAGTAAACAAGGAACCCTTATAGTTTCGCCATGTCTGTCTGTCTGTCCGTCCGCGGTTTTACGCAGAGACTATAAGTACTAGAAAGCTGTAATTTGGTATGGGTATGTATATTAATCATGGCAAAAAAGTGGTAGAATAAAATCTTGAAAAAAAAATTTTTTTAGGGTAGCTCCCATACAAGTAAAGTGAGGAAGTAATTTTTTTTCTCTATTTACCTATTGTGTGGGGTATCGTTAAATAGAACACCATTTTTTGATTAAGGGCTCCGTTTTCGAAATATTTGGTTTTAAAGTGCGAATTTTTGTTAGAGGTAAGTGTCCCCCCCCTCTATCTGCTAAACGGTTATATATAGATACGTGAAAAAAATTTCAGCAGTAGCATATATACTGAAGTTGAAAGGAAAACTATCAGAGCTGAGTAGTAAGTACAAACTAAAAAGTTATAGGCAACCAACTTATAAATTGTAAAATTTCGTACTATTTTCATTGTTAGATGTTTTTGGTCGTTAAACTGTAAGGTGCGAGTGTGAATAGTGTGAACTCAAAGTTGTCATTCGCAACTACGGAACCCTACACTGCGGGTGGCCCGACACGCACTTGGCCGGTTTTTTTTCATCTAAGAATATTGTTTGTATCTCCGGCCACTTCAGTATGTGTTTCTACCAAAGCCTTCCGAGAGAATGAGGTCACATGTGATAATTTTCGACATCGGCCTCCATTATTATTGATTTCATAACACCACATTTATTTAGCTCTGATTAGCTTAACTTCTCTTAGAAGAAAGAAAAAGACAATAAGGAATAAATATACGTAATCATTTATAGCCCTTCAGGCGAGTAGGCGACCAAAACTGTTGATAAGAGTTTCTTTCGGCGTTTCTTCTCTGCAGTGGTCGGTTTCGAAACGCTAGTAGTCTGTAGCTTTTGAACAAAATAATTAATAAATACATATTATCTAATAAGATAATTGTAAATATGATATGACGTAAAAAAGTGCCTGCAAAGGTCTATTTTCTGAATAAACGTTTTGATTTTGATTTTAGTTTATCTATGGAGAAAAATTGGTTTGAAAGTTTAATACAAGAAATATACATCAAAAGATTGCGTTACAGAAAAGAAATTATATATAAAGGTTGGGGTTAGTTCCGAGATTCCATTTGTAGCTTTAATTCTCTTAGCAAACGAAAAATTCCACGGGTAACTCTATATTATTTTCTGAATGTCCTTTCCCGAGCCCCGAACTAGTTATAACGTATTTAAAAAATTGAATGATTACTATTAATTTGTAACACCACATTATTTTCCTAACTGTTAAAAGTAGAATATCTATCACTTCACAGTATAAAACACATGTCTGTCTGTTTGCTATAAACTCTAAAACTACTGCACGGATTTTGATGATGAGTGCTTCATGACGAAGGTTTATAAGTATTAATTATACCCGATCACAGCCTGGGAGGCCTGCTAGTGAATTATAACGTAATAAAAAGTCAAATCGTCATGCATAAACCTTCATGCCATTACAGTACCACTGGCAACAGAAATGAAATCTTGTACTAAGTACTGTCCGAGTTCTTGAGTGGAGACCGCGTCTCGGCAATCGTAGTGTAGGACGTCCTCAGGCACGGTGGAGTGATGATTTGCGCAGGATGGCTGGCAGGAGCTGGATGCGAGCAGCCGAAGATAGATCTCGATGGCGTGCAATTGGGAAGGCCTACGTCCAGCAGTGGACAAGTATAGGCTGATGATGATGATGATGTTGATGACTACTGTCCGTTCATAAACTTTGTTTCTAAAGTCAAAATATTTAGTAGTCCAAATTGCGACAAAATCAAGAACAAAATGTTGAAATAGTTTAACTGAAATTTAAACTTAAAATAGTGACACTTGATAACTTCCACGGCGACTCTTCTGTGAGATAACGTAATTAACGAATTTCGTATTAACTGTGCCGCAACATTGAAGTAACATTACGACAAGAACCTACGTAGTGAGATTTTTGAGATGTAAATCCAAAGTTGAATACAAAAGTTTTACCATTCGTTACCTTTTCTTTAGTATGATTTTGTTCGTAATAATATCGTACATAATAATTATATTTATACTAATTATAAAACAATATCTCGAGCTCCTCTGTGCTTGGGAAGTCATCACTAATGGCAATCGTTACGCTATATATACCTTAAGGCAGGTTGAAAAATGTGATTTCAGTGTTGGCCATTTACACGCATGAAAAACAAACAATCACTTCTTCTTCCTTTATACTTTTTCTTCTCCTGGAACTTTATTGAATACCCTGGCTTTGTGTACAATTTAATGCTAAAAAAATAGTGTAATGAAAGGGATTAACACGTGATAATTTAAGTAATGAGTATGATGAATGTATGAAGCAATAAGAAACTCAGGATTAAAATAGGAAAATCATTTCACAAGGACAATACTGAAAAACATAAGTTATTTTAGTTTATTTTCTTATTAATAACCTTAACTGTAACACTGTTTAACTCACTTATCACTCACACATTAGTAGTTGTACTTTGATTCAATAAAATATTGACTGTAATAAAATACCGAGAGTGCATTGGTTGCAAGCAAACTGTGTGTAAACAAGAAGACATGAAAAAAATATTTGAATTAGATAAAAAAATTACCTATGTTTATTACTCACATAGTCTACTCTATGCACAATATAGTATAAGCTCAATGTGCCGCAGTATTCCGCGTTCTAAATTAAATTTTGACGCAGGGCACTTTCTTACAATTAAACAGACAGACGGTAACTCAGTTTCAAATTTGAAAGATTCGTTGTGGTTCCTTGAGCCCGGGCTTTATCAAGGCATCTGTTTGAAGTATTTAATACAATTATAAACCATCTCTTTTTGCGTGCGTATAGCGCCGTATGGCTCCCGGCAGGGTAGAATAGGACCACTCCAAGACTTCCCGTGGATGTAGTACAAGGTGACTTATACAACACAAGCTAAACAAAGTTCATAAACATCAAAGACACCTCTCCAACCCGTCTGGCCAGCGTGAAGAGTCTTCTGACTGACTGCTCTGGCTATATGGCTCTGGTAGTACAGAGAGGGTTGTGCTCTTGCAGTGGAGACTATAAAAGACGTGATAATGATGATAATCCATCCCTATCTGAGTGTTTTTACCGGTTCATCGTTCTGTGACGCGTTAGGATCTGGGGTCCGCTATTCATCATCACCATTGGGACTTTATTCATCTCCACTGTAGGAGCACGACCCTCTCTGTACTACCACAGCCATATATTAGCCAGAGTAGTCATAGGATTTGGCCTACACTCTCCACGCTGGTCAGAAGGTTTGAAAAGGTCTCTTTGATGAATCTAAGCTTTGTTTAGCTTGTGTTTCCCAAGTCGCCGTCTACAACATCCACGGGAAGACTGGGAGTGGTCCTATTCTACTCTGCCAGGAACTACACGGCTTTACGTCCGCTATTTTATACTATTTGCCAAATGATATTTTACGGCCATGTGCCTGCCCAACCCGTGTCCAAAGTTCCAAAACCACTGATAAATAAATAAATATATACGGACAAATCACACAGATTGAGCTAGCCCCAAAGTAAGTTCGACACTTGTGTTATGGGATACTAACACAACGATGCTATATTTTTATAATAAATACACATAGATAAACATCCAAGACCCAGGACAATCTGAAAAAGATCATTTTCCATCTTGACCTGACCGGTGATCCAACCCGCGACCATCCGTGTCGCAGGCAGGCGTGTTGACCGCTGCGCTACGGAGCTCAAATACTTGGGAAAATAATAGTATTGCTATTTTATATAAAAGTGCTGGCAATAAAAGTCAATTTATCGTGCATTAACCTTTGTGCTACTACAATACATCAATAGCGAAATTGCAGTTAATTTGGGTATCTTGATATGCTATGTCTGTGAATAAAATTAGTTGAACTCAACATCTTTTGGTACTTAGTACTTACGAATTACGTCAAAATATTGCAAGAGTTTCTTCTCGAGTTACTTAAAATAGTGACACTTGATATTTTCTACAGTAATTAACACGTACAAGTAAGTATAAACATAATTATTATTGCCCACCCTAGGAATTTGAATCCGGTGCCCCTCGTGTCGAAGGCTGTCGATTCACTCAATTCGCCAATAAGCTCAGATGAGAGAGAGAGACGCAAAAGCATCTTGAGTAAAAACGTTCTCATATCTCGTTCTTTCAGAAATTATTTATTTTATTACCTAGCAAAAAAAAAAAAAAACATAAGCCTAAAAATTTCATTAGTTGAAATCCTTCCGAGTATTCGGGGTTATACTATAATTAAATATTTCAAGGCTTCTCGATAATATAATCTGCAAAATAAATGTAACATTTCATAGTAGGTACTTGCTTACCTTAATTAGTTTAATCCGATACCCACTCAGCGCGAAATTAATTAATTTTCCTGGTCAAATTTGACCGCACCTTTACACAACAAAATAATTTACGTAAAATCCAAAAGGGTTTATTTTGTGATAAGTCTTTATTTTAAGTTACATCGAGCCAGTTCACTGGGTTAATAATCATCAAATTAAATTATTAAAAAAAAAACTTCGGGGCTAGTTCAATCTGTGTCATTTGTCCATATATATTTATTGTTTATTTTATTTATTTATTCTTAAATACAGACGTAATGTAAACGTTCAAGTTTTCACTTCTATCGGCACTCCAATACTGACACTGTATTCTTTTCTTTCATCAGGACTCTGTGGAGATGCTTTGGAACCAGCACAACCTTCAAATGCTCCAAGAGCAGCAATACGTCACCGCGAACCAGAACTTCTTCATCATCATCATCATCAGGTCATTCTAGTCTCCACTGCAGGAGCACGACCCTCTCTGTACTACCAGAGCCATATACTAGCCTGAGTAGTCAGAGGATTTGGCCTACACTCTCCACGCTGGCCAGACGGCTTGGAGAGGTATCTTTGATGTTAATAAGCTTTGTTTAGCTTGTGTTTCCTTAGTCGCCTTTTACGACATCCACGGGATGACTTGGAGTGGTCCTATTCTACTCTGCCGGGAACAATACGGCTAATAAACTTCTTCAGCGAGAGCCATATAAAGCAACTTTTTTGCTTCCATGCTGGTTTGGGAGAAAGGAAAAACATAGAATATACCAGCTGCTTTTCTTCCCGCGCAGACCGTAAAAGCCGGTCAAGGGATTGGGCAAAAATCTAATGAATCACATCAGTAGGCGATGCGGCTAGCAACACATCACTATTTTGTTTCCGTTTTCCACCTTTACGCCGCTAGAATGCTAAATGTGCTCTGTGGTGTGTCATGGTGGTCATGCTGGGAGTCAAACCCAGAGCAGAATTAATTATGAAGCGGAATAGTGTTTTGAAAACTGCGCCATAAAAACCAATAATATAAACATTTTCTAGCATACACTCTTATTAGTTGACGGCCTCCGTTGCGCAGAACACCTGCTACGAGTGGTCTTGGGTTCGATCCTCGCTCAGGTCATGATGAAAAACAATCTTTTTCAGATTTGGATGTTTATCATTAGGCGTATCTATAGTAAAATATAGTATAGTTAGGTTAGAATCCTCCGACACACTCACTGTCAGGTTAGCTCAATTTGTGTTATTAAATTACACAAATTTTGACCCATTTTATTTACTTATTTATTTTTAACTATTCGTCAAATGTGAAGAATTGAGTAAGTACTTACAAAGTCATTTTAATTACACGAAGTTTGAATGGTCCTTCAATAATTAAGTCTAGAACTCTAGGCATTATTAAATTAAATAAAATTATAATTGGTTTCTTAAAGAGAAATTGACCCTAGTTATTATTTACTGATAAAGACTACCAAGTACCTTTAGATTTGTTACTTAAGGGTGCTCCTTGGCCATTTCGACATTGTTTAACCTCTATAAAAATGGTCAAACATAAAGCACAATACCCAAAAAAAACACATATTGTAGAATGGTTTTTAATCTTTACTTGCTGAGGAGGACTTTTTTCTAAAGTTCATAGTTTTTTAGAAAAGAAAGTACCGCGTACACTGATTTTTATTGCAAATATTCATTAACTACGTAACTCTTTGTCTTAGAGTCTAGCAATTTTTATGTTCAATACAATACCAACCAACCTACAAACTCTCCCGAGGAATTTTTATTTAACAGATTATTTTTCTTTTTAATATTAAATTTATGTTATTTAATATTTTCAATGCGCGCGGGCGACGGGCGGCAGTCGACCGCTGACTTTCTGACGGGGAACTAAGGTTCAAAACTCGGCCCATATCCTGAAGGTCATTAACGCATGTACAAGCCTTAACATTAACCATCATCATCATCATTTCGAGTAGGTGACACGGTCAATCGATCATGCACACCCTGGTGTCAGAGTTCTTCGGAACCGCCTCTCAACCTCTGACGTGGTTCCTTTAACGACTACCAAATGGCAGCCGGGACCAACGGCTTAACGTGCCTTCCGAAGCACGGAATCATCTTTCTTTTCAGACAATCAGGTGATTCAAGCCTGCATTGTCCTAACCAAACTGGAAACAACTTAACAAAGTATGCTTCCCGTGGGAATCGAACCCACGACCCCCGGATCAGTAAAACAAACGCCTTAACCACTGGACCACATAGTCTGTTAATTAAACATTAATAATAGTAATAAATACGGATAAAGCACACAAATTTAAAATGCCATTTTCATGATAGTTTGGGAGAAAAAGAAAAACATAGAAAGAAGCCGATTTTCTTCCCACGCAGACCGTAAAAGCTGTTTAAAGGATTGGGCGAAAATCTAAGGAATCACGTTATAAGTGATGCGGCTAGCAACCCATCACTATTTTGATTCCACTTACCAAATTAGCACCCATTGACATGCTAAACTTAATTGGCCTTTGGGTTTTATGACCTTGGGCTCTGTTTACCCCGCAAGAGATTAAGACGTAATAATATAAAACCCAAATGCCACGTCTACCATGTGAGTGGGCGTTAGGGTTTTAAGCGAAATCAAAATAGTGATGGGTTGCTAACCGCATCGCCTATAACTTGATTCCTTGGATTTTCATCCAATCTCTAGACCGGCTTTTACGGTCTGCGCGCGAATAAAAGCAGCTGCTAATTGCTGTCTCTCTCGGGCAGAGTGCCCTCAACCTGCCCCCGTAGCATGGCACGCGCGACAACGTTTATCGACTATCGCCATCTTGTTTTACGCAATACTGAAGAGCGAGAAGTAGATAGTTTATCGCGCGATATAAACGGCGTCGCGGGAGCCATGCTACGGGGGCTGTAAGGCAAATATCACTTGCCTTACGGGGCTACTTTTTTCTTGCAATGGGCATGTTGACTAAATTTTTTTTCATGTTGCTATGTAAAGACCTGCCAAAAATAAACACAATAGTGACAGAAATACATTTCTAAACAAAAAACTCTTTCAGTTATAAAAGTTTTAAAGTCACATGTTTTTAGACGTAAATTTTTAGACGTGAAAACGCGCTGCTGAAATGCCTACATATTTGTGACGTCACAAGCTTGTATTTTGTATGGGTGGCGTGAGAACTTTGTTTGGTAGCTATACGAAATACTTCGTTTATGGTAATGGTTTCATAATAAAAGTTGCTATAAATTTTGCAGACTAAAATACAGTATAATTGTAATTAAAGATTTTCAAACTTCAAAAAATGGTCCTATTCACCCAACTTTAAAAAAGTAAATATCAAATTAAAAGTGTTCTTTATAGTGTTTTTAGATAGAAATTAGTCTCATTAGAAACAAATTTTATATAATCTTAACATTAGGCAACTACCGTATTGTGTTATTCATTAGGGATTTTTAGAGAGACATAGTAAACTATGTCTTTCTTTTTATCGCAAACCAGCATGGAAGCTTAGCTTAGCTTAGCAGTACTAGACAAGGCAACAAATTCTATAGCCACCTTCTGTCGCCATCATCAAATCAGGTCTATCTTTCTATTAGTATCACCATGGGATCCTTTCAATTATACCGGTCCCAGCCGCTATAATTAAAAAAAAAAAACTTCGTCCCGTGCGAATTCCACGAATCTTTATTGTTATTCAAAGTAAAAACAGAAAATCAATCCAAGTCCAAGCAGAAAGTTTATTTAAATCGCATAATTACATTCCGTAACGGTCACGAGCAAGTTTCTCAAAAAATCTAATTACAAGTTACAGAAAGTGAATTTCCAAATCATCCCAACTTTAAAGTGACTGCTTGAACTTCATAATTGGCAATCAGATGCAAACAAACTTATTATAAAGTAATAATGATTCGTTGCCCTTTTTAGGGTTCCGTAGTAAACATGGAACCCTTATAGTTTCGCCATGTCTGTCTGTCTGTCTGTCTGTCTGTCTGTCTGTCTGTCTGTCCGTCCGCGGTTTTACGCAGAGACTATAAGTACTAGAAAGCTGTAATTTGGTATGGATATGTATATTAATCATGGCAAAAAAGTGGTAGAATAAAAACATGAAAAAAAATTTTTTTTAGGGTAGCTCCCATACAAGTAAATTGGGGGAGTAATTTTTTTTTCTCTATTTACCCATCGTGTGGGGTATCGTTAAATAGGTCTTTCAAAAATATTATGAGGTTGAGAACACCATTTTCCGATTTAGGGATCCGTTTCCGAAATATTTGGTTTTAAAGTGCGAATTTTTGTTAGAGGTAAGTGTCCCCCCCCTCTATCTGCTAAACGGTTATATATAGATACGTGAAAAAAATTACAGCAGTAGTATATATACTAAAGTTTAAAGGAAAACTATCAGAGCTGAGTACTAAGTACAAACTAAAAAGTTATAGGTAACCAACTTATAAACTGTAAAATTTCATACTATTTTCATTGTTAGATGTTTTTGGTCGCTAAACTGTAAGGTGCGAGTGTGAATAGTGTGAACTCAAAGTTGTCATTCGCAACTACGGAACCCTACACTGCGCGTGGCCCGACACGCACTTGGCCGGTTTTTCATTCTTTTGTTTGAGAAAAATATAGCTTGTTACAGGGTTTCTTTGTTAAGAATTTACTTAATCATTTTTCCAAAGAAGGCGAGAAAGATCCTTTATATAAAAAACCTGATGAGTACAAGCCCACCTGCATGCTAAACGTGGCCTTTAGGTTTCATAGACCTGGGCTCTGTCAACCCCGCAAGACGTAATAGTATGTATGTATCCTTTTTACGCTTAAACACATTCAAAGTGGTTCCACTGCCATGTAATTACTGCATATTGAAATTTAGTTTGCCGAAGCGTTTGCTAGAGCGCGAGCCTCCGGATAAGACACTTATTCTGCTAGAATAATATGTTAAAGGTAAAACCACAGATATAAGAATTTGACTCCGTGATGATAAGACGAGCTCCGTGGCGCAGCGGTCATCACGCCTGCCTGCGACACGGATGGTCCCGGGTTCGATCCCCGGTCAGGTCAAGATGAAAAACGATCTTTTTCAGATTGACCTGGGTCTTGGATGTTTATCTATATTTGTTATAAAATTTTGTATCGTTGAGTTAGTATCCCATAACACAAGACTTTCATTAGAACTTACTTTGGGGTTAGCTCAATCTGTGTGATTTGTCCGTATATATATTTTATTTTTATTTTATATTTATTTTATATTTATTTTTTTGTTAGAATAGTTAGTTTTAGTTTGGAATTAATGTTAGACCTTTTATTCTATTTTTAGTGTTTGTTGTTATAGCGGCATCATCGAAAGCTTATATTTCAAAATTATCTAGAAAATAATAATGGTATATTTATTTATATATAAAGAATTTGACTAGTTACCTAAAATAAGTCCAAATAACGTCTTGTAAAAGAGTTCGCAATTTTTTAGCCACAAAATTTAAAAGCCAGTCTGTGTACACAAGTTCTAAAGCAGTTTAACTTATTCAACTGAAAGTAAACAATGTTTAAATGAATATAAATCTAAAGATTGTACGCGTGCCAAGCATTCCTGCTTTTAGTCTCGTCTAGACTTGAAATATCTAGATACCTAGCAATTTTATATAGCTTTCAAGAAAAGCTAGTTAGTGCATCTGTTATTGTAAGTAAAAAGAAAAACTGCGTTAAAAATTTCTAATCAATCTCGATGTTTTTAAATGACTTACCATTTTAATTGGATTGTTATTATATTTGAGATTATAAAAACTTAAAAAAAGGGAAAATAATTTATGTTTTAAAAATACTGTATAGTATTAGGTTTTAACAATCTTCTTAATATAAGTACAATCTGTGTATATTTATCTGTCAAATAATACTATGGTCGTTCAGAAACCATCCAATCAAGACGTTTATAAGACCACGTGCACACAAATACCGGTGGTAATACAACTGCCAGAGATCCAGAAGGTAGTCCAGAGGAGAATAATTCCGATATCTTCGATTTGGCACAGACAAAGCTTGCAAAATCAGTCTCTCGTGAAAGATATACGATAAACAATATTACTCATACATACAAACTGGATTTAATTTATATTTAACATGTAACTTAATAAGAGCTGGTTTACAGAGGGTCTTGTTGTTTGGCGCTGAAAAGTGCCCTGTCTATGGATCACCTTTTGGTGTGCCCAGAAAACCAAACTTCTTGCACTATGCAGGATCTCAATGAGGCAAACGAACGGGCAATCATAGTTGCAAAGCGCTGGTTAAAACATATTTAATATGTACAAATATTGCCATTCTACGACTCGATAGAAGAAGAAGAAGATGTAACTTAATACTCTAGTCGTTTAAAAACCATCCAATCAAGACGTTTATAAGGCCACGTGCACACGAACACCGGTGGTAATAAACAATAAACAATATTACTCATACATACAAACTGGATTTAATTTATATTTAACATGTAACTTAATAAGAGCTGCTTTACAGAGGGTGTTGTTGTTTGGCGCTGAAAAGTGCCCTGTCTATGGATCACCTTTTGGTGTGCCCAGAAAACCAAACTTCTTGCACTATGCAGGATCTCAATGAGGCAAACGAACGGGCAATCATAGTTGCAAAGCGCTGGTTAAAACATATTTAATATGTACAAATATTGCCATTCTACGACTCGATAGAAGAAGAAGAAGATGTAACTTAATACTCTAGTCGTTTAAAAACCATCCAATCAAGACGTTTATAAGGCCACGTGCACACGAACACCGGTGGTAATACAACTGGCAGAGAGCCAGAAGGCAGCACAGGAGAGTAATTACCGATATCCTCAATTTGGCAAAGAGAAAGCCTTTGAAATCAGCCTTTTGTAGAACAGACATGATATACAAATTATCTTTATATACAATGCGTATTATATTAATAATTTTCACGGTAAAATATTACTTAAGAGTCCCACGTAAAGCCGCAATCCCATACAAACGTAGTTTGGTTTTAGTTTTACAACAGTTAAGCCAATCTCAACCAAATTACAGCGAGTTGAAGTTTCGTATCGAAAACTTGTACTTGCTGTAATTTTGTATAAGTATTGTTTTTAAAATTGAAATCTGATTATAAACATCAATATGCCTTATCCGGTCGTATGTACGAAATTTGGTTGAGATTGGCTTAACTTTTGTAAAACTAAAACCAAACTACGTTTGTATGGGATTGCGGCTTTACGTGGGACTCTTAAGTTGTCCAGAAACCATCTAATCAAGACGTTTATAAGGCTTCGTGCACATGAATACCAGTAGTAATACAACTGGTAAAGAGCTAGAAGGCAGCACACATGAGAGTAATTACCGATATACTCTATTTGGCTAAGAGAAAGCTTTCGAAATCATTCTTCTGTGAAAGATGCATGACATACAATATTACTTACATATAATCTGGATAATTTCCCCCTTGTTCATAAAAATAACGAAAGCATAAAAAACTTAATTTTGTAGTTAGTTTTAGTTAGTTAAAATATGTTATGTCTTTATCCTTCTCTCTAATGTTTGACATTGAAAGAACGAGACAAAACATATTTTAACTAAAATAGGTTTAATAAACGGATGTTAATTTTTATGAATAAGGGGGTTTATATTTAGCACTATTTAATTATACTTTACTCGTTCAGAAACTATCCAATCAAAACGTTTATAAGGTTACGTGCACACGATTACTGGTAGTAATACAACTGGCAGAGAGCCAGAAGGCAGCACACAGGAGAGTAATTACCGATATACTCAATTTGGCGAAGAAAAAACTTTCGAAATCAGCCTTCCGTAAAAGCTCATAACGTACATATTTAGTAGTAATAGTGATAATAACAAATACCTAAACAGATAATAAATTAGGAATTGTTAAATTTAAACGAATTTATTGGCCACGTGCATAATACTACCGGGGGAAGATCAGGGGTAATACAGATGGCAAGGAGCCAGAAAGTAGCTGTGCTGAGGAGAGTAATTACAGATATCCTTAATTTGTCAGTCATTTAAAAAACAATTACAGACCTAACGCTTCATACTACTAGAGCAATCATCATCAGGTCTTTTTAGTCTTCACTGCAGGAGCACGACCCTCACTGTACTACCAGGGCCATATTGCCTGCTGTACTGCCAGAGCAGTCAGAGGATTTGGTCTACACTTTCCACGCTAGCCAGACGGGTTAGAGGTCTCTTTGATTTTTATAAGCTTTGTTTAGCTTGTGTTTCCTATCTCACCTATTCTATTAAAATTCATCATCATCATCATTTCGAGTAGGCGACACGGCCAGTCGACCATGCACACCCTGGTGTCAGAGTTCTTCGGAACCGCCTTTTGGCCTCTGACGTGGTTCCTTTAACGACTTACCAGATGGCAGCCAGGACCAACGGCTTAGCGTGCCTTCCGAAGCACGGAATCATTTTGATTATCAGACAATCAGGTGATTTATGTCTGCAATGTCTTAACCAAACTGGAAACAACTTAACAAAGTATGCTTCCCGGGGGAATCAAACCCACCACCCCCATCAACAGGCAAATGCCTTAACCAATGGACCACGAAGGCTGTTCCTATTAAAATTGAAAATATCTGATGAAAAATAAATTTAATAATAAACCGAGCATTGTCATGCTATTTAAAAACCATTTACTCGTAATTTACCTATCCTTCTTCTTCTTCTTTCTCAACCTGTGTTCACCCATTGTTGGGTATAGGCCTCTTCATGGTTTTTCCATTTGACCCGGTCTTATTACCTATCCTAGTCTAGTCCTATTCTACTCTGCTGGGAAACACACGCATGAAGTGGAGCAATACCGAAACCTTCTACAACACAAAATAATGATATTCTTACGCATTTCAATCTCTGTAAGATGACTTCTGTGGCATACTGCTATGCTTCAGTTTTGCAAGCCGTTTATTATCGCCCTGAAGATGGCCTGATGTCTAGACAAATTGAATACCTTGAGTATGAAAATCCATCTGAGTGTGTAATTCCGGCACAGAGAAATAAGACCACTCCAAGTCTTCATGTGGATGTCGTAGCAGGCCACTTAGGAAACACAAGCTAAACAAAGCTTATAAACATAAAAGACTCTCCACCCATCTGGCCAGCGTAAAGAGTGTAGGCCAAATTCTCTGACTGCTCTCTCTCTGACGGCTAATATATGGCTCTGGTAGTGCAGAAAGGGTCGTGTTCCTACAGTGGAAACTAAAAAAAACCTAATGATGATGATGAAAAATCCATCTAGACGTATCGTGTTCATAATTTAAGTATTAAAGAATACTACAAACACGCTAGAAAAACAGCACTTTTCAAGCTTCCTAGATTAGGATAAAAATATTCTACCTAAAGCCACGTACACACCAATCAGTTGTGGTAATATACTGGCGTGGAGCCAAGAGATAGTACTGGCGAGTAATTACCGATATACTGGAATTGGCTTTTATACTGTTTAGGGAGGAAGATAGTAGAAAATTCCTACGTTTACGAGTTTGAATGTTTCTTGTTCAGTATGATTAGGATGTGTTTCTTATTTATTTAATTAGCATTAAGGCGCTCCTATAGTAATACTAGCGCCAATCAGCAATTAATTCTTTCAATCCTAAATTATATCGAATTTTAAAAATCTAGAAAGTAAATAACTAGTAAATTACTTGTAAAATTTTTATATTCATTTTCACTAATATTCGTTTGATAAAATGAGAGAAAAACAGGTTAACGCCAAAAGTGGCCACTTTTGGCGTTAACCGATTTTTCTCTTTAAATATGGCACTAGTAACTTACTTGTAATAAACAAAAAATACTTTAAGTAATTTAGTAGTTTTGTACTTGTTAGACTTTTAAAATTCGATACAATTTATGATTTAAGGAATTTAATTGCTAGGTGGCGCTAGTGTTACTATAAGAGCGCCTTAAGTTATGCATACTATACTTTTTTAGGGTTCTACTGCCAAATGTCAAAAAATTGAACTCTTATAGATGCGTCATCCCTGTCTGCCTTTCCTTGCTTAAAAAGGGTTTCGATGGGTAGCAGCGTCTGAACAACACATAAACTGCCCTCACCAAACCGTTTCCCAAGTGCGGTGATGAGATGTGATAAGTGCGGATTGGGACGACTCGTATGAATGATATGCCGTGTGGTTCCCGGCAGAGAAGAATAGGACCACTCCAAATCTTCCCGTGGATGTCGTAAAAGGCGATATAGGAAACTAAAGCTAAACAAAGCTTATAAACATCAAAGAGACCTCTCCAACCCGTCTGGCCAGCGTGGAGAGTGTAGGCCAAATCCTCTTACTGCTCTGGCAGTACAGAAAGGGTCGTGATGATGATTAAATTAATTAAAGATAAAGGACGGGATTAAAAACAAACAGTTTTGACTGCGGTTCTGAAGCAGACACTTTACTTTTTGTACTAGTTTTTGTTTTAATTTGAATGTTATAATTGTAACAATTGTTGACGAACCAAATAAATAAAATGAAATAAGACATCGTGCGTGCGTCTCAATTCACATTCGCCTTGAGGAAGACCTCCGGATGAGGTTGAAACATGTCGGTCTGTAGCTGACTATTTACGTGAGTAACCCATTGTTACGAATTTAAATAGTGTATCTCACGTTAGTTTTTATTTTATTAATATATGTTATAAAATATAGTATCATTGAGTTAGTATCCTGCGACACAAGTTCACAACTTACTGTGGGGCTAGCTCAATTTGTGTGATATGTCCCTATATATAAAAAAAAAACAGGGATGAAATCCATGGGGAGGCTTGCTTATGTCCAGAATAAGACTTTTTTTGGCTGAGATGATGATGACAATTTTGAATATAACGTACCTACACAATAATAGACACACTATTAGCAATGAGAATAATTTGTTCACTTTATAATCAACTAGCTGTTGCCCGCGGCTGCGCTCGCGTTAGTGTCGTTCCCTCGGAAAATGTATTTTTCTCCGGGATGAAATGTAGCCTGTACCCTTCTCAGGACAACGTATATGCAAAATTTCATGATGATCGGTTCAGAAAATAGGGCGGGAAAGTAACAAACAAACAAACTCACTTTCGCATTTGTAATATTAGTTTGGGATTCAAGATAGTCTGGCAATTCTCTATTTAAGTTTATTCGTTTTAGGGACTCATATTATACCTAGGGAGAAAAGATACTAATTTGAAAGTGTTATTTAATATTTTTTATTGTTCCATTATTTGTTTTTCTTTAAATATAAACATCAGAACATACTAAAATTTAAATCAATATTAATTTTTGTAACTTTTAAGACTTAAAAAAAAACGGAAAAAACTAGTTAAACAAAAGTTTCAAACAGTTATAAGTAAACTGAAAGCGACGAGCGATAATATAATGCGATCCAATTTATACCAAAATGGTTTTTGTATTAAAATAACAAATTCAAGTTTAAACTGGTTAAATCAGGTTGTTTATTACCCATTAACATAATTATTATCGAACTAATTAACTTCTCAATTAACAGGCATTAACTTTGTATTGTTTTTGGTACTCAAGACTGCCTGCGACACGGATGGTCCCGGGTTCGATCCCCGCTTAGCTCAAGATGGAAAATGATCTTTTTAAAATCGACCTGGGTCTTGGATGTTTGCCTATATAAGTATCTATGATAAAATATAGTATCTTTGAGTTAGTATCCCATAAAACAAGTCTCGATGTGTGTGATTTGTCCGTATATATTTATAATATTTATTTTGTGTGGTTCCCGGCAAAGTAGAATAGGACCACTCCAAATCTTCCCGTGGATGTCGTGTAGGCGACTTAGGAAACACGACCTAAACAAAACCTTATAAACATCAAAAAGACCCCTACAACCCGTGTGGGCAGCATGGAGAGAGTAAGCCACACATTAAAAAAAAAATTGTGAGCAGGTTCAATAATATCGCAGAATTTAGAACTATTTAAGTATGACAAAGTTGAGCGCCACCCGAGGTTAGTCGCGCTTATATGACCATTGTGAATACCCTGTTATTATAAATCAAGGTAAACGGTGTTTAAGGGTGCGCTAGTCAGGTGTTTCGCCATACAAATTCTGTAGGGTGATGACTCCGTTGTTCGGTATCGTCTGTTTAAAGTTTTTAATTCTATCGATTTGTTTTGTATGGAATCATAATTGTAAAATTATAAGTACTTTGAAAGTTATGAGTCTCAAAACATTCCGTTTTAACACGTAATTTTAACGCATCTTTGGGCACATTTAAATACCGGAAGGAGTATAAAATCTCTAAAACAAAATTCATACAAGCATAGTTTAGTTATTAAAAAATATAAATTATTTTACTTTTAATGAAAACATTCAGCTGTTTTATCACAAGAACACTTCTCCTAAACGCATACTTGCGAATTTTTAGACGACAAAGATTTAGATTTTCAACAATATTTGTGTTAGCACACACTAGACTGTAGTTCCGATGTGCTTATACATCAGTGTAATTAGTTCCGCACTGTTCAAAACCGAGTCTTTCCCTTTCTCAGTGAAATAACACGCATTTTAGCCACGTGCGCTGACGAGTTCGAGTTCCCGACTAGCGCATCCTTAAGTTTTAAGAGTATATTTTTTTACGTTTTTTTTAACGCATCTTTCTTCAGGTTTCTTTTTTGTGTAAATTTGTGTGTACTATTAAAAGTCTTTTGGCTTTTTTATTTTAAGGTACGTACGTTGTAAACATTTATTAAGCTTTAATATATCTAAAATAAAATAGAATCCCGAGGTAAGTATCAAACTCACAGTGCCACTAATAAAAAAATAAATATTGGTGACGTTTTCTTAGAAATTCTTCTTTACACATTACATTTGTGCTTATTCTCACGATTATAAGGGAAAATATACAGCCAACATTTACTTGACATAATTCGTTACATTCAAGCCACAGCTTACTTAAATGGAAGCTCTAAACAAGAACTTAGAGCAGTACATCAAGGCTTGTTAAGCTGCGTCTCCAAACTGTCTCCCTATCCTGAAATGTGGCGACTGCTGGCTTGTCGCCAAATGTTGACTTCTACTTCCTCCAGCAGTGTAATGAATTGAAGATTCAATATAAAGTATAAAACTTAATACAAATTGTATATCGTATCAAGTCGAACTGTATAATATACTGTTTCTTTTTTTATTTTATCTGAGGAAGACGCAGTCAAAGAACACATAAGCAAATGTAAAAGGTGGACTCAGAGGAATAAAAGATACTTGTCAAAGAAAAATAAAACCAGCAACCCCTTGCCACAAAATTATGCTACTCAAGAGTATGTGAAGATCAACGATTTCATATGTTCAAATCCGTTGAGGAATTTAGAAGCTATTTTGAAACTAAGAAACTTACACATTAACAGCTTTGTCATTTATTTAGAAAAAAAATGATAAACTGCTTAGTTCTTTAAATAAAAAAACCTTCACATATCGCGCTGCATCGTGGCAACTTATCCAATACACTAGCTGTATTTCCTCACTGTCGTTGTCTCGCAATTCAAACAATAATTTTAGAAAGGCGTGCCAATAACCGACTAAGTTTTATAACAAAAATTGGTCCCGAAAAGAGCAATAAAAGCATCTTGTCAGACAGATGGGCAGGACAAAGGAGTGATCTTATTACGCCTGTAGCACACAGCTGCGAATGCGAATTGGAAGCGTTCCGGAACGAAACATTAGCAAAACTGCGAAATGCTGTCTAGTTTGGTGCGTCTCACACCGCAAGCGAAACGAAATGAATCGAAATCGTTAAATTCATACTAGACAGCGTTTCGCAGTTTCGCTAATTTTTCGTTCCGGAACGCTTCTGTTTCGCATACGCGGCTGTGTGCTACACGCATTAAAGTTCGTTTTAACGTTTGACGCACGGAACCCTAAAAACAGATTACATTTATACTCATCATCATCATTTCGTGTAGATGACACGGTCAGTCAACCATGCACACCCTGGTGTCAGAGTTCTTCGGAACCGCCTCTCGGCCTCTGACGTGGTTCCTTTAACGACTACCAGATGGCAGCCGGGACCACCGGCTTAACGTGCCTTCCAAAGCACGGAATCATCTTTCTTATCAGACAATCAGGTGATTCATGCCTGCAATGTCCTAACCAAACTGGAAACAACTTAACAAAGTGTGCTTTCCGTGGGAATCGAACCCACGACCCCCGGGTCAACAAGGCAAACGCCTTAACCACTGGACCACGGAGGCAGTTGACATTTATACTGATTGGTAAACTCGACTATATAAATAACTTTGAATTCAAAAAATTTTATCATCATACACAAATCTGTAATACACAAAGAACAATACATATAAAATAATACTTTATAAAATATACTTAAGTTAATTAGTTCGATAATGATAATGTTCATAGGTAATAAACAACCCGATTGCGGCAATTTAAACTTTAATTTGTTATTTTAATACGAAACCATTTTGTATAAATTGGATGGCATTAAATTTTCGTTGGTCGCACTCATTTTACTACTTGGTTTAATTTTAAATCGTTTTAATCCTTTTCTGAGTTTTTATTCTACTTTACTTATTTAATAAAAACGTTTAGTAACTCACCAAATATTATATATGTTCGAGGAGGTAATTCTTCTTACTATAACACAAGATAAACCGAAGATTCATGGTTTAAGCTATTATGCAACCAGGCACTTATCATTTTAATGTTCCTTACCTTTCGTTGTCAAATGTCATTTAATAGACGCACAATAGTTAAACCACTTATTTAAAAACCTTACATAAGGTATTTCTTTCTTTATAATGTTAGCGCTTTCTCGGTAGATCCTCAGCTAAAATGCTTTGGAGCCCAAGATCCGCTTTCCAGCTTTTTCTCCTCCACATCGCTCGGCTTTCGGTATCCTTCATTGTGAGACCATTGGCACGCATATCGACCTTAACGACATTAAGTCAGCAGTTCTTAGTTTTCCCCCTACTGCCGGGGCCCGCAAATAAGAGTATTAAATCTCACATAGTTTATAAAAAAATTTGCTATGAACTCATCGTACTTAGCTGAATTCTAAAATGAAGCATTAGTTTCTGCCATATACTACTGTTGTCACCGCGGTGGAAACGCTTGATTTTGAAATAAATAACCTGTGATTTACCTACTTTTATGTACGAGTTCGAAATATTTCCATAAGTACTCTTTTGTAAGTACATTCATAATTAATTAAACTGGCAATTTTGTTTATTGAATAACCGCCATTGTTATATTTAGTCCGCCACCCATTATGACGGGTTAATCCCCTCTATTGAATCTTCTTTAAAACAGTAATGGATTAAAATAATTCAAATTGAGTGCAGTTCACGTACTAGTCTATCTTGATTTAGGAAATTATGGATGAGTATATACCTTGTATTAAGGATTTATAACATAATTGTATTAATAATTCAATGGTGTTTTGATTACAATAAATTGTATAAAACATTACTGTTATGTATTAAATTATATAAGGTTAGATGATAATATTGTTTGTATATTTTAGTAAATTTAACACTACTAACAAGATTCGTGTAGCCCAAAAGAATCATCAAATCGTAGGTTTCGTTGTGAAGGCTTCTTAGCACATTTTTATCTCATAAACAAAGCTTCCCCCGGGGTATCGTTTCGCGTTAATCTGCCAGCACTTAGCTGATTACCGAAGATAAAGCTCATTCGGCGTTTCAACGCCTGCTAACATAAACCAGAACATATTTTGTTTTCGCTTTTTCTTTCAGACTTATTTTGCTATCCATCAGTTTTTGCAATAATGCGGAAATTTTGTTATTGAAAGGACTATAGATTAATTTCAAGGCGTAATATTATTAATACCGTGTGGTTCCCGGCAGAGTAGAATAGGACCACTCCAAGTCTTCCCGTGGATGTCGTAGAAGGTGACTTAGGGAACACAAGCTAAACAAAGCTTATAAACATCAAAGAGACCTCTCCAACCCGTCTGGCCAGTGTGGAGAGTGTAGGCTAAATCCTCTGACTGCCCTTGCTAATAGGGTTCTGCTATTACAGAGAGGGTTGTGCTCTTGCAGTGGAGACTAAAAAAACCCCAATGATGATGATGATGAATATTATTAAAATTTATGTGTAAGCTCAAATAGTAGTATTCTGTGCGTGATAACTGACAGATAGGACTCCCCACTACTGGGTGCGCCTTCATACTGAGCTGGATGTACAGATTATCTGTACAACATCTGGCAACAGCGAGGCGAGCGACCCTATGATCACCGGACCATAGGGTCGCTCGCTGTTGGTAAGTGTTGGTAAGTAGTGTTGTTTTACTGCATTATACTTATTTCCTGTTACTTACACAAGGATTAAGTTTATAGACATTGTATGGATTATTTTTGAAATAAAGATTTTTAACTTTAATTATTATTTGTATCTCTCTGAGACTCACGGGTGTTACCCCGGTCCTTTGGAAGGCTTGCGTGGGGATATAGATCCAACACGTAGAGGCCCTTTGGAGAAGTTGATGTAATGTAGGTCTCCAGGCAGAACCCATTCCTGGAAATACCAATAAATGATATGTCCTCGAACAGGTCTTGGCCAGAGGTGGGACTATTGCATTAGAAAAAGGGACATTAATGGGCTATGGGGCTGAAATATGGGTGGACTTAATGCTGGGTTATTGCAAACGGTCGGACACCTGCCATAATCATGATAACTGACTACAATTGGCAGGTGGTGGCTTGCCGCCCACTAGATGGGCCCCTCAAAATAGCCGACGATTACTGCCGGCAAAAGGGGCAACACCGGTGCGGGCGACTCAGGGGTGTCGAGAGGTGTGCTGCGCTTTCTCCGAAGTTACTCGCGTCGTTAGGCCTTTAACACTTCGACCCCTGGAGCAACAGCTCTTACGACTCCTCTCTGGACGGCCAACTAAGGCAAGCCAGAGCTGAGAATCCTGCGAGCCCTCTTGGGTTTCCACCCCGACCGATGAAGACACGTCGGGGGCGAGGGCTCTAACCGACTCTCTGGAGCACTCAGGTCCGTGGTGTCGTTACTCACCAACAGCTCGACACAAGCTGCCCTGCGGGCTTATTATTATTATTGATAAGTAGGTATGCTTCAACGCAAGTTCACAACTTACTGTGGGACTAGCTCAATTTGTGTGACCTGTCTCTATTTATAACCAAATTAAATATTACAATCACAACAATATACTGTAGTAGAAGTAAACATACATAGAACGGAGACGTCTCACTTACTGAGTTCTTGATAACGTATGTGCCATGGATCATACATATACATATACATAAAAGGTATTTCTATAAGTTGTAAAATTTTGGGAGGTTTTAATTATTTTGTTAGATATAAAGATTAGGTATGATTTAAGGATTTAAGGACGAAAAATGCATTCATAGATTTTTAAAACTACCATACCAGTCAGAAGTCTCTATAGTAACGTGTTTATTTTTTATTAACTTGTTCTGTCCCATTACTTGAAAATGTCTCTTTCATTTGGTGATAACCGAAAATTCTAAAATCTTAAGCCACACTACTGAACCTATTGGAAAGTTTTTCAAATAAAAAATACAGATACAGAATGGTCAAAATATCCAACGAATGAAAAAAAAATCACCCGTTATTTAAAACCGTTTTTTTATCTTGAATATACATATTATTATGTAAAAGTAGTGTGGTTCCCGGTAGAGTAGAATAGGACCACTCCAAGTCATCCCGTTGATGTCGTAAAAGGTGACTAAGGAAACACGAGCTAAACAAAGCTTATTAACTTCAAAGAGACCTCTCCAACCCGTCTGGCCAGCGTGGAGAGTGTAGGCCAAATCCTCTGACTACTCAGGCTAGTATCGCTCAATCTCTCAGGCTAGGCTCTGGTAGTACAGAGAGGGTCATGCTCCTGCAGTGGAGACTAGAAGGACCTGATGATGATGTAAAAGTAATTCGCTAGTGAACATTTACTTGTAAAGACGGAATGATATCTTATCTACAGCCAAAGTTGTCTGCGTTTTATACAGACGAAGCCGCCTGGAGGATTTGCATATGCCCTCAATTAACCGAAATAATTCAGTTGAATTTCTATTTGAAGATTGCAATATTTTGGAATCTGCCGAGATATTGCCTAAAACAGAACCTTAAATCATTTTGATAATATTATTATATCAGAGCGGTTGAGATTTGATTAAAATGTGTAGGGGTAGGGATTTTGATCATTTTCAATACCAAATATATGGCAAACATGAAGTCAAACACACACAAATTACTCATTATATGAAAGTTTATATAAAAAAAACTTGCGACATATCTATCATCAAAACAGACCGAATTAGATTATTCCGCTTATCATTATCTCTAAAATAAGTTATCCTTAAATTTTCGAACAAATTTTTTAAATAGCATAACAATGCTCAGTATATTATTAAAATTGAAAATATGTGATGAAAAAGAATTCGCCACAGGTAGGATTTGAACCCACGAGTCTTAGGTCTGCGCCCTAAGGTGTGTTACCAACTACACCACCGTGACTTCGAATCACCGCGTCGAATTCCCTCATCACATATTAACCCGTCGGGTAGGTAGGGTTTATAATGTCTTAATAAAAGGGGGTTATTTAGGTTGGAGTTCATGACCTTCCACAAAGCTCTATAAAAACGCACCAATTCAATTACGTACTCGACCCCCGCATTACTCAACTGTGAGTTAGTATTGTACCTGCACTATTTTCCCGTTTATTGAGCCAGTTATGTTATAAAAATTGCAATGTTCCCACACACGTGACGAGAATGAAGCCATACTACACTACAATCGTGTTGAAAATTGTTTCAGGTATTTTTTTAAACCAATATGAGGTCAAAACATGACGGCCAGTAACTGACTATTTACGTGAGTAACCCGTTGTTACATATTTAAACAATATATTATAGTTGAGCCATTCATTTTAAATTCGTGTACGGTAATGTCGGTAACCTCAAACAGATACCTTTGGCCAGCTTTTATAGCGAGGTTTAATATTTAAAAGTGCTATCGTGAGCGCAACTAAAAGGTGCGCTCCGAGAAATAATATAGTTGCGCTTCATTACGCGCGCTTCAAAATAGTTGCGCTACGAGGAAAAACAGCTCGTAAAATGATATCACAAGTGTTTGGTAGTGTAAATCTCATCATCAACTCAGCTGCAAGAAGTCCACTGCTGGACATAACCCGGCCCTACGGATTTCCAATATGACTGGTTGGAAGTGGCCTACATCCAGAACCTTCCTGCGTCCTTGGTCATGTCATCCGACTACCTGGTTGGTGAGTGTCCAACCCTGCTCTTTTGTGTAAGTGGTCGCCATCCAAGAACCTTTTTGGCCCATCGGCTGTCAGATTTTCGCTCTATGTTCCCCACCGAGCTAATTCGCTGAGCTACGTCACAGACCGTTGCTCTTCCACAGATCTCCTCGTTCTCTGCAAGATTGAATCAGAGACACAATCCAACACATCCACAACCAATCTGGTTCAAAATAAATCAGACTTAACGCTCACATGAAAATCTTCATTGAACTCATTGAACTCTACTCGCAACTGGAACAGAAATACTAGAACGGGGTCAAACTAGCTAACTGGCTTTTTGCCGATTCGCCGCTAACTCTGCTAATATGAGTAACTTGTAATGTGTGTGTAGATAATAAAAAAAAAACCAGTTGAAAGGGTTGGAATAAAGCTTGGCCCACCTTGTACCTTATAGTTTGTACTTGAAACTGATATACATTTATATGCTCATAATATATTGTATTTTTATCAACCACTGTCGGTCATTGAGTTATGTAAAAAGTCTTAGGATTGCTTACAAAATCTGACTCCACAGCCTGTCATCTGTCACATCGTTTTATATCACTAAAAATTAATTGATTTATTTTTTCTTGATTTGATAAACATTTAATAGTTTCTACAATAAATACCATATACTTATTTAACATGAATAATAAAAAACCAACGAAAAATATCTCTGAAAAATACCCAAACGGAAAAATATAAAAAATTATATTTTACATGTCATTCACAATCTGGAATAAATACAAGAATACGACTACGACGATGGGATAAGATGATAAAGCGGGACGATTACTTAACGCACGCCTACCACCTCCGGAAAAGGAAAATCAGAGAAAAGGAGAAGAATCAATCATGTTCAAAATAAATCAAAGTTACACTTCTCATGAAAAATTTCCTAGAATTCGCTGAACTGAGCTCGCTATCGGAAAGGAAACATTAGAACGGGGTCAAACTAGATAACTGGCTTTTTGCCGATTCGCCGCTAACTCTGCTAATATGAGTAACTTGTTCAGGATTGCACGCGGGAGAAACAACTCGTATGCTTTGGCGGAAGTTAGTGTATGTGGTTAAAAATAAGCACTTGATCTAATCAATAGCTAATCACAATTAAAAATGCTGGAATTAAACCTAGCCATAATTGAACTATTGAGTTTGTACACTAAAATCTGACTTAATATATATTTTTAAATTAAAAATGACCAATTTTAGGTGTAAAGACTATGATCAGCGAAAGAGTGAGGTAGAAGAAACTGACATGCTGTGCCGATCCCACATTAAGTGGGAAAAGGTGAGAAAGAAGACCTACTTTAGGCGAAACAGAACATTGCAATTCTGCATATAGCTCTCTCCAGAAATTAAACCTGGCCATAATGAACTATTGAGTTTGTATTGTTACATTGAAATTCTGCATATAGCTCTCTCCAGAAATTAAACCTGGCCATAATTGAACTATTGAGTTTGTATTGTTACATAGCAATTCTGCATATAGCTCTCTATTATTCACTGGTGTGTATTAATTAGTGAAGTCTCAAGAAGACAGTCATTGAGTAACGTCGCATGCGTTGATGATGCGTTAGGTAGGTGAACAAACACCACAACAGACGTCGTGGCAGTTTTTTTTATTACAAAGGACGGCTAACGAGTAAGCGGATCGCTTAATGGCTTACTATCAGGCGACCCGCTTGTTTGTTAGCCGTCCTGATCACCACTGCCTTCACACCCCTGGTGTAGATGTTGCAGTTGTCCAATTGCAACACCAGGTGTATGACAAGAGCGTTGGCAGCCTCTTATTTCTACGTCCCCACAGGGGAGAGGAGATGGGGCTGCGGCTCTTTTACTCACTGAACGAAGCATAAAAGCGGTAAAGCTTGTACTCAAACGTCGATTTTTTGTGAGAATGTGATACTTCCCCGAACGAGCCGGCCGATTCAGCTCCTGCTAACTCAGATGAAGATGGCCTACTGATTAGGCTGAAACTGTCAGCATTTTGTGAGTGAAGCCGTTTTGTCTTTAATGGAAATGAATAAAGCACAGCAAAAACCTTTTGTTCTCAACTGTACACAGTAGAACGGTGACCAAGGCGCCGTAGTGAGAAATGGTTGCGTCGTCCTCTTTGTTATTTGTACCGCGGGCGAAGCCGGGAGAAATGTTGCAGTTTATTTATTTAGCGTACTCGTAACTTAAGTAAGAGGAAACTTATAACGGTGTCTCGAAATTAACGAAAAATAAGTATTGAAGAAAGTCCTGTTGTCCATTTTTATTTTATCGAATTATAAAGTACATAGGAATGGTTAATTAAGGGACAACACTTCAGGTAAATCAAGATACAAATGCAGTCTTAGATCGAAACTATCTATTACTATTTGCACACACTTGGCCGTATTTCGATAAGGCATGAATATTTCGGAGTTCAGTGTTCCCCCATTTTAACTAAATCATGAAACCATGTGGTTCCCGGCAGAGTAGAGTGGGACCACTCAAATCTTCCTTGGATGTCGTAAAAGGCGAATTAGATAACACGAGCTAAAAGTAAAGCTCATAAACTTCAAAGATACCTCTCCAACCCGTCTGGCCAGCGTGGAGAGTGTAGACCAAATCCTTTGACTGCCTTTCCTGTCCTTTGACTCTGGTAGTACAGAGAGCGGCGTCTTTCTGCAATGGAGAATAACAAAGACCTGATAATGATGATAAAACATGAATTCTTCATCCATTTGAACTAAATCATTCGAAAGAAAACGATATATTTTTTTTTTAATTTCATTTAAATTTTGGTCTGTAAAGCCCTAAATTTACCTTTTAATTATATGAAGTGAGAAGGTGACGTTTTTGTCAAAATCTGCAATAGTTTTGGCAAGTGGGTCACCTGATGGTAAGTGATCACCGCTGCCCATGGACAACTGCTACACGAGGAGTGTGACAAGAGCGTTGTCGGCCTTTTATTTTTCCCTCCCAGAGAAGAAGACCTAAGCCACGGCAGCGGCAGCGGTAAAGCGACTTCTGCAAGGATACGATAATCGATATGATTTGTCCCAACATGTTTATTTATTAATTTTTTATTAAGTAAAAGTTTCATATAGTACAACAGTAACAGTATATCTATGTCACTAACAGCAACACCACAAGGTAACCTTAAGTTTGATGTAGTCCTACTTTGTTAGCGTTTAGAGCTGAAGTTTGTAGTTGGCACTTTTCTTATCACGTGGTAATAAAAGGCCCGCGCAGCTTTACATTGAATGCTTTTGGGAAAGAGCCTGATGGTCGATAAAGAAGTCATTTACGAATATTCCATTAGTGTAAAATTCTGTAATACTAGCAAAATCTTGTAATCAAATGACTTGGTTGTTGAATATTAGAGCAAGATTTTTTTTTGTCCCAGAAAGTTACGCCACTTTCCAGGTGAGTGTATTGCACAAGAAAGGTTTCCAAAAATTCTAAATTGTAATATACAGGGTCATTTAAAAATATGGTACAATATTTAAATTTTTACTTGCTATTGGATCATCCATCTATCAGGTCTTTTTAAGTCTCCACTGCAGGAGCACGACCCTCTCTGTACTACCACAGCAATATATTAGCCATAGTAGTCAGAGGATTTGCCCTACACTCTCCACGCTGGCCAGACGGGTTGGAGATGTCTTTTTGATGTTTGTTAGCTTTGTTTAGCTTGTGTTTCCTAAGTCGCCTTTTACGACATCCACGGGAAGACTTTAATATACAGGGTCATTTAAAAATATGGTACAATTTTAAATTTTTATCTGCTATTGGATACAGGTATTTTTTATATACAAATGAACAAATTTTTATAATGTAAAAGTTAATAATAGTTGGTTAACTCAAGACAATCAACGCAACTTGATTCATATAAATCAAGTTACGTTGATTCTCTTAAGATTGTTTATTATGTAGTTTATGTGTTCTACGTAAATATTTACAGATTGTTCTTTGCCAATAATTTCTAATAAGTTGTAAACGATATGTAGTAACCTAAGAATTGACCCACGGGGAAGTACCACACTCTCACAGAAAATTTACGTTTGAGTAGTAGCTTTACCGCTGCTATACTTCGTTCGGTGAGTGAAAGAGCCGGAGGCCCATCTCCCTCTCCCCTCTGGGGAGGGAAAAACAGGCCGACAACGCTCCTGTGACACCCCTGGTGTTGCAGTTGTCCATGGGCAGCGGTGATCGCTTACCATCAGGTGACTCGCTTGCTCGTTTGCCGTCCTATGACATAAAAAAAGAAATATAACTTATTAGAAATTATAGCAAGATTGAAAGTAGTTTTCCGTATACATGTTTTTGTTATTGAAAAATGTTTTATTAAAGTAAATTATTTATTGTATCCAATCCTTTGGTTAAAAAGTCTATGGGAATCCCAATTATGATTTTTATTTTTTACCCCTTTTGTCCATAATTAGGTATTTTTCATTAGGGATTCTGATTAATCAATAAACTTTTACCATGTTATTCAGAATTACCCTGTATGTTAAAATATTTAGCACATTGTCACGTTCCCTTCTAGCGTTACAACATCATCGGTTCATCCATCACGATGTCACACGTCGCACCGATACACTGTGACTAATTATGTCTCGCTTTACATTTCAGTAACAGATCGTTTCTTGCTTATTACAGTAAAATATAAAAATATGTAACAACTTTTTAATATAGGTATTTTTCAAAAATTAATATCGTATTATATAATAAAGAAAAGTTATCGTTAATGGTCCTGATCGGGATTATTTTATTGACTTTTCTTTCCGTTGGGCTTATATTTTGCCTAAGAGCTCCAACAACAAGATCGCCGCTTTTTAATTTACATGATGAAAAAACTCGTAGGATAAGGAATTTCAGTACAGTAATAGTTACTACGTAAATCGTCACCATATTCTCATACAAGTGCAGTCGTTGGCACGAGGTTGTGTGTATCGAATGGTTGCTGCACTTCATCCATCACTAGTGTCAAACGCCGCATACAGTGGCCGACTAAATACACATATTGCAGATCAACATCTTAATACAGACAAAAACGTTGCTCTTAAACGTTGATGATGAAAAAACTCGTAGAATAAAGAATCCCAGTACAGTACATAATAGCGACTACAAAAACTAACATCATATTCTCATACAAGTGCAGTCGTAGGCTACTCTTAAAGTCGTAACCGTCAATATGAACAACTTTTCCAATGGGATCAATGCTGAAAACTCCAAAAAAAATCGACTCATTATCCAAACCCCTGTTGCGTTATTCTGTGGTGTCAACCCTAGCGCCTACACGCCCCGGCTCAAGGTCACCGGTGCCCAAATTCTCACGTACAGGGAGTGTCACCACTGAGGCTAAGTGACACCATAAACTGTCATAATATATTCATACAAGTGCAGTCGTAGGCACGAGCTTGTATGTATCGCATGGTGCTGCACTTCATCCATCACGGGTGTCAAATGCCGCGTACAGTCGCCGACTAATTATACATTTTGCAGAATAACGTTTCTCTTAAACGTTGATGATGAAAAACCCTCATAGGATAAAGAATCCCAGTGTAGTAATAGCGACTACAAAAACCAACATAATATTCTACAAGTGCAGTCGTAGATTCGAGCTTGTATGTATCGTGTGGTTGCTGCACTTCATCCATCACGGGTGTCAAACGCCGCGTACAGTCGCCGACTAATTATACATTTTGCAGAATAACGTTGCTCTTAAACGTTGATGATGAAAAAAATCGTAGGTAATTAAGAGCCCCAGTGCAGCAATAGCGACTATGTAAATTTTCGTCATATTCTACAAGTGCAGTCGTAGACTCGAGCTTGTATGTATCGTATGGTGCTGCACTTCATCCATCACGGGTGTCAAACGCCGCGTACAGTCGCCGACTAATTACACATTTTGCAGAATAACGTTGCTCTTAAACGTTGATGATAAAAAAAATCGTAGGTAATTAAGAGCCCCAGTGCAGCAAAAGCGACTATGTAAATTTTCATCATATTCTACAAGTGCAGTCATAGACTCGACCTTGTATGTATCGTATGGTGCTGCACTTCATCCATCACGGGTGTCAAACGCCGCGTACAGTCGCCGACTAATTACACATTTTGCAGATTAACATCTCAATCGTACGCGCGAACGGTACTGTCGTGAACACTAGTTTTAGCAAATTTAAGTTGTTTTGTAGTATTTACAGCGTGTTAATTGACCCGCGACATACCCTTAAAGGTGTTACTGAGCCCGTCAATATGAACAACTTTTCTTATGGGATCAACGCTGGGAGCTCAAAAAAATTCGACATTTTCAAACACATACGTGCCCGCGTAATTCGTATGAGAAAGTTAAAAAAAAAACTTGAGTGGTGTCAAGGGACACCCAGATGGAACGAAGTTCCTTTCGATTAATTACAGCATCTAAACTCACGCCG
The DNA here is from genome assembly GCA_963082605.1 of Rhodophaea formosa. Lineage (NCBI taxonomy): Eukaryota > Metazoa > Arthropoda > Insecta > Lepidoptera > Pyralidae > Rhodophaea > Rhodophaea formosa. The sequence continues at coordinate 2,037,726 of OY720221.1, forward strand.
CCTTTTAAAAAGTAAGAGCTCTAGTTACACTGGACGGATCGAAATTGTACCAACTTCTTGATTCCAACCAGATGAACCTGACCCCGGCTCAAGTTATAATTGTCAGAAAGGTGAAAAGTGTGAATTTCTCGATAGCCACCATTTTAAACAGACACCGGCTGATGACTTAATAACAGAAAGTGTCGTTACAACTTTTGTTCTTAATTTTTTCCGAATAGCACCCTTTCGCAACGCGCGATAAGGAACTTCGTTCCAAAAAATGTCTAGTTCCCAGCCATAGGATTTTTTTTTACATATTGACAACCTAAGAAAGATGGGAAAGGTAAATCTCGCTGTATTATTTAGCAGCGAGTAAATTGACCTTCCACATCTTATTAGTGGCTCAATTGATTAGTAGTCATACGCTAAATAAACATTTTTTTATAGAAATGTTAAGAAAATAATGGTATATGGTTGCCTAAACCACATACCATTATATTCTAAGCACTTGTGTCATCAATTGTACTTATTTGAATGAAGAGTAATTAATTAAGATATCGAGGTGCCAGGAAAACGCAGGCTTCGATAAAATATACCACACAAGCCGCACAATAGGTATAGAGGTATATTCATCAGTAGTTTATTTCACTTAACTATTGATGTGCTTAGTGTTGACCACTTACACACACGATAAACAACAACAATATTTGGAAAAGAAATTGATTTACGGACAAAAAAAATTAAGCCGACCCCAAATGACATGAGATAAGGCTAGGCGAAAGAGAGAGAGGACAAAAAAAAATTAACACACCCATACAAGTGTCTAGCTAGCCAGGCAATTTGTATGACAAACTACAATTTTTTTTCGAAACTGCTCTAATACTTTGAAGGCAGCTTGAAAATTTGACACCGGCTTTGTTTTAAATAAAGCATTTTTTTTTATTGCTGCTGTTGCGTTGGAGTACTTGAGTAGACAATTGAACACAATTTCTCACTTACAGATTTTTTACATCCCAAGTTGTTCCCTCAGCTGTGTTTTGTCAGGGTCCATTAATATGACAGAATTTATCGTGCAATATAATTTAGCGAAAGTTTTTACAGACGGCTACCTGCCTGGCTCCTCCTTAGAAATGCAGGCAAATAAGCAAGGCGCCGTGTGGTCCCCGGCAGAGTACAATAAGACCACTCCAAGTCTTCCCGTGGATGTCGTAGAAGGCGACTTAGGAAACATAAGCTAAATAAAGTATATAAACATCAAAGAGACTTAAACAACCCGTCTAGCCAGCGTGGTTGATTTGTTGCCTAGTGTATGCCAAATCCTCTGACTGTTCTGGTTAGTATATAGCTCTGGTAGTACAGGGAGGGTCGTGTTCCTACAGTGGAGACTAAAAAAGACCTGATGATGAAGCAGGGCAAAAGTTGAGGAAAATATCAAAAACTGTAATTGTTTTATTAGACCAATTTATTTTTTGTACGGAACCTTTAGTATGTAATTTTGCCTCATTCGAACGGATTTTTATTGATTTGCTGGGATGAATAAAATTGTACGGATTTCTATATTTAGGTATTTGGATTTCATGATGGAATTTTTTGATACGTTAAATCTCAAATGTATTTATTAAACCGAAAAATATTTCGGCGTATTATATAATTCTGACAAAAATTCCTCATTGTCGTATTTATGAATTTTATTTCCTGCCCCAATTAGGGCTGTCACTTTCAAGTAACTGAAATTCGTTATATTAGTCAATAAAAACGCAGAAGAAAACCCACCGACTAAAAATAAAATACTCAATTGACTTTTCCACAGTTTACATTAGCATATTATTTTATACTAACGTCATATAGCCTAAAACATTCAGGGGAAGATCATGAATCTAATTGCACACCACACTTCAAAATTGGTCGGGCCGTTAAGGTTACAGGAAGTGACAATTGAACATACATACTAACTTACATATATACATAAACAAAATGTTAAGAAAACTCTTGTCCGATCTTTAAAGAGACAACTCAGCCAATCACTATGGAGAACTTACGAGTATCTTACCGGAAAAATGGTGAAAATACAAAAGAAATATTTATTTGACTTTCCCAGTTAAGCCGGCCGGACAATTTGTATCTGTATGCGAATGCATACAAATACAAATTTAGCATGGAGAAAGTTTGCTTGCCGCATCGTGTACCTATGGCATGATTCCTGTAATATTCGCCCCTTCCCTCAACCAGCTTTTACAACGAGGACATAATGGCCAGTACTTCACACGAATAAAAAATCAAGTCTCAATATAAATACTAACGTAGATAATAAGTTTTTACTAATAAATATACCTACGTCAGCGGAAAGAAATAAATAAAAGGTTCTTGCTAAGTCTTGTTAATATTCATAATTATTTACATAACTAGTTTCAAACGTAGTTTCTCGAAATAAATAATTCATTCATTAATTAATTCACAAATCTGAAATTAGGGTAGTAAATTCTGGTATACCCGGAGGGTAGCAACCCTAGGGCCAATCCAGCTATCGGAAATAATTGCCCGTTCATATTTTATGAATCGATATCCATAATTGTATGTAAATTGAGCCTATAGTTCGAGTGAGAATCGCGAAATCGAATAATCAATCAAATCGAGTCGCCTTGATAGTCGACTTGTGTGATAAATCGAATTGCATTCGATATGAATTGTAAATTAATTATGTTACAACCTGTTTTTGATGGCTGATTGACATGTTCAATTCTGTGTGTTACAAAAGCATAATTTATAGCCCAACGGTGGTACAAGAGAGTTCGGTTTTTAGAGTGTATCATGCATAATGTATATTTTTAAGTACACTACTTAAAAATATACGGAGTGTGATACATGCAAGAGTCAAAGTCTATAAATTTATTTTTTAGAAGTCTAACCGTAGTACGGTTAGACTTTTAAAAAATAAATTTATTAACCAATAACCGTACTAGAGGTGTTATATTAGGGTCAGATATCAAGAACCATGTTATCAAATATATTAGTTTACCGATATTATGTTCCGTTAAACGTTCTCCAAGAACGGTGAAGAACAGGCTAGGATTTGGCAGGCAATATTATTTTTTGAGGCATTTTACATCTACCTTGCAATATATAACGTTTCGTATCGTCGTAGTTAGGACGCGAACGGATGCGGAACGCGAACGGGCGCGGAACGCAGTAACGCAGCCGGTTCACCGATACGATACTTTGGATTTAACCTGTTCTTGACGGTTCTTCGGATATCACATAACCTAATATATTTGTATTATGTTCTGCAGCGTTCATATTATGTTCGCGGTATCGGTTCTGATATATCAGTAACACCTCTAAACCGTACTCACTGACTTTTATATAAACGCTCAGCCGATGCCGTGTGGTTCCCGGCAGAGAAGAATAGGACCACTCCAAATCTTCCCGTGGATGTCGTAAAAGGCGACTTAGGAAACTAAAGCTAAACAAAGCTAATAAACATTAAAGAGACCTCTCCAACTCGTCTGGCCAGCGAGGAGAGTGTAGGCTAAATCCTCTTACTGCTCTGGCAGTACAGAGAGGGTCGTGCTCCTGCAGTGGAAACTTATAAGGACCTGATGATGATGATGATGATGCTCAGCCGATACTATTGTACCTAGAAACTTTAAGTTTGCTACAAGGGTACCTATCATGATGTAAGGAGCACTAAAAAGGGATCTTTTGAAATTTAACCCCTAAGGGGTAAAGTTTTACGCGTACGAACTCACGTGAAAATTGCCAGTGGCTTGTTAGGTGTCGTATTTGTCTTATTTTGGGAAGTGCGATGTTCGATAAACGTTGTCTAAAGTGTCAGGACTTATCTAATGGAACTAGTCATAAAATTTCCAATTTCCAACCAGGTCAGGGTTGTCATCGTCAAATGCCTGTTCTGTGGTTGCAAAGATCGGACACGAGCGTCCGGCCTCCTGAGCTGCTACTGTTTGAGACTCAATCCATCCGAGCAAGTAACATTCCAAGTACCAAGGGGGGACTGGTCTGCTCGGCCTCTTTGAGACTACTTTAAGTATCATATGTTGTTTATTATCCTTGCACACTCGATTGTTAACATAAACATGTTCAAAAAATAATAAATCTATGTATATTGAAATTGTAACATGAAAACAGAAAAAAGAAAGAAAAAGACAATAAAGAATAAATATTCGTAATCATATGAAGCCCTTCAGGCGAGTACGCGACCAAAACTGTTGATAAGAGTTTCTTTCGGCGTTTCTTCTCTGCAGTGGTCGGTTCCGAAACCCTAGTAGTCTGTAGCTTTTGAACAATAAATAAATACATATTATCTAATAAGATAATTTTAAATATGATATGACGTGAAAAAGTGCCTGCAAAGGCACATTTCTTGAATAATCGTTTTGATTTTGATTTGATTTACCCTTACCCCGTTCCCCTAGTCCAACAAAGTCCTACCCTTCCCTCGTTTTAAAAAACCGGCCAAGTGCGTGTCGGGCCACGCGCAGTGTAGGGTTCCGTAGTTGCAAATGACAACTTTGAGTTCACACTGTTCACACTCGCACATCACAGTTTAACGACCAAAAACATGTAACAATGAAAATGTATGAAATTTTACATTTTCGAGTACATTTTATAAGTTGGTTGCCTATAACTTTTTAGTTTGTACTTAGTACTCAGCTCTGATATTTTTCTTTTCAACTTCAGTATATATACTACTTCTGTATTTTTTTTCACGTATCTATATATAACCATTTAGCAGATAGAGGGGGGGGACACTTACCTCTAACAAAAATTCGCACTTTAAAACCAAATATTTCGGAAACGGATCCCTAAATCGAAAAATTGTGTTCCCAACCTCACAATATTTTTTAAAGACCTATTTAACGATAACCCACACGATGGGTAAATAGAGAAAAAAAAATACTCTCCCACTTTACTTGTATGGAAGCAACCCTAAAAAAATGGTTTTTCAAGATTTTTTTCTACCACTTTTTTGGCATGATTAAAATACATACCCATACCAAATAACAGCTTTCTAGTACTTATAGTCTCTGCGTAAAACCGCGGACGGACAGACAGACAGACAGACATGGCGAAACTATAAGGGTTCCTTGTTTACTACGGAACCCTAAAAATGGTAACAGCGTCGGAACCGAGATAAGCTAAAAAAAACTGCGCTCATCAACCCGTCTACCAAGCCTGGTGAAAATGGCAAACCAACGATGGAACTTCTTGGGGGAGCTTATGTTCAGTAGTGGACTCTTTGCTGCTAATATGATGATGATGACCTTCCAACTAGCAAGCACGTCTTTGTGGCCACGAAGCCAATACTGGATTGAAATAAAGAAAACTTTACACGTGGAAACTGCTGAATAATTCCACATATTTCTCTAAGCACGACTGCATTGTATTCTCGTAGAAGCCTGTTCAATCAATATGAATATCGAACTACGTAACTTGAGATTTGTAGTTGTATGTGCATATACGAGTAGATGCTGTTACCAGGTAATCACAGTAGCTTTCAATACCATGAAGCTACGGATGCAATATTAACGCATACTTTGTATTACATTCCCATTTGAACTAGAAATATTTAAGTAAATTGGTACAGACTCGGTTAATTTTCTCAGGAATAATAAATATCTCAGGAATGCGTGGACGTATCTAGTAGAAATTAAAATCACAGATGTAGATCTTGTCTTGAATTCGTGAAAAAATAAAATTCCAAAATCAACGCATTTTCAATAATATAGCCGCTACTGATACACATTTTGCGAATTGATCTAAAAACATGAAATTTTACTTGAAGCAAGGTCTTACAGCACAAGTTAATGAAAAAGCCGGAAATATTGATACTCTAAGTCGGAAACGCATAGTTTTTAATGAGAACTAAATAATATTGTTTTATGTAGGTATGGAAAGCTCAGTTTTTAAGTTCGACACAGAACAGGCCAGAGATTATTCTTTCTACATTGATACGTGTGACGAACTCCGTGGCGCAGCGGTCAACACGCCTGCCTGCGACACGGATGGTCCCCGGTTCGATCCCCGGACAGGTCAAGATGGAAAATGATCTTTTTCAGATTGACCTGGGTCTTGGATGTTTATCTATATAAGTATATCTATTATAAAATATAGCGTCGTTGAGTTAGTATCCCATAACACAAGTCTCGAACTTACTTTGGGGCTAGTTCAATCTGTGTGATTTGTCCGTATATATTTATTTATTTATTGCTCTTTATTTTTATTCTTTAATAAGTAATCTTGACACCTTACTTATGATAGAAGTTTAAACATTAAATGTATCAATCAAAGTAACATTCACTTAATATATATTCTCTTCTATCTGAAAGTTTATTTTGCTAAGGCAGTCAAACATATTACGAAGTCCACCCGGGCGCCTATTGTCTCTGACTGATCAGCCTATTCACCAACACAATAGAATGACTGACAGCTTAGACTATATAGGAGCTACCGAGCTACTCAGTTCATAGTCCCATACAATATAAGTCAAGGCAGGACTTTGAATTATGTAGACACGTAGGTAATCCGTTATTGGCTTGATGGTTTTGATGAATGTTTCAAACGATTGTCATTTCATAAAAATACAACTATTTCACATTTAACATCCACATTTCTAAAATGGTTTTCTCAAAACACTCTAATCCTATCTTTAAACCTTTTGTATGCGTATTTCTATGCATTGTTAAATTGCAATTTAATTATTTTAAAAATTGTTAAAATTGCAATAGTGGTGTACTTATAGATAACATTTATACAACTAAATGGCAAAAACGAATTTTAAAATTACTTAGATCTGAAGCGGTTTCAAGCAAATGCATCTTCACAAAAGATCGAGCCTTTACAATCAAACAGCAAACGAATTGTTCCTCACCAGAAATGATCCCGTCTCTAATCAGGAAAATGTACGCCATTAAACAAATGAACGGAGAAAGAAAACCGTATGGTGGAGAGTGTCTACGCTTGCGGATTCTGAGGGACTGGTATGAGACAATCATGACAAAAATTGTTCCTTAATGATTTGAACGACACTTTAAGCCTTGGTGCTGGTAATACTTACGCTAAGATTTTATTATTTACAATTAACTAGCAAACGAATTGTTCCTCACCAAAAATGATCCCGTCTCTAATCAGGAAAATGTACGCCATTAAACAAATGAACGGAGAAAGAAAACCGTATGGTGGAGAGTGTCTACGCTTGCGGATTCTGAGGGACTGAGTATGCGAAAAACATGACAAAAATTGTCTTGAGCATCTTAATGCATTAAACGACATTTTGTGCCTCGGAGGCCGGAGCTGGTAATTACTACTCTTAGATTACAAAACTAAAAATTTCATATCAGGATGAAAGACAATATAGCTGGTAAAGCTTGAGATTAAAGCGAATACTTGCAAAGTTCACAAAATTAAGCCTTTGCAATCAAATAGCAAATGAATTATTCCTCACCAGAAATGATCCCGTATCTAATCAGGAAAATGTACCCTATTAAAAAAATGAACGGAAAAAGAAAACCATACGGTGGAGTGTCTACGCTTGCGGATTCTGAGGGACTTTGTATGAGATAAACATGACAAACATTGATCTTGAATGCTTTGAACGACACTTTAAGGTTCAGTGCAGGTAATAACTATGCTAAGATTAGAAAACAACATATTATCACGTCTTTATCCCTTGTGGGGTAGACAGAGTTCAAGGTCATAAAACCCAAATGCCACGATTAGCGTGTTAGTTAGCGTTAAAGTGCAGAGCGGAATAAAAATATTGCTGGGTTGCTAGCCGTATCGCTTAATAGAAAACAAAGATTTCATACTAGCATCAAAGACACTAAAGCAGGTAAAACTTGAGATCAAAACGAATACTAGCAAATCCAAGTCCACTAACCCCACCTGTAAGTAAAATTTACGGCATTCTTTAAACACAATAATTTTTGCTACTGTAAAAAGATAGTAGTAGTTTGGCTAGATGCTACTACGGAACCCTAAATGGGCGAGTTCAATTTGCACTCAGCTACTTTTTTATATTTCAATTACATATTTTTTTAAATGTGAAAGTAGATTTATTTCAATAACTTAAGTATCCGGACTTCTTTTAATAAATCTCATTTTATTCGTAGACATACTTACTAGTAATCCCACAGATTTATTAAACTCTTACCGTACCCAACCATACTTAGATTATAACTATTTAATAGTTTCTTTCATTGTTTCTTGTCACCCTACTCATGGGACTATGGGGCCGCGGCACGGGAAAATACATGGCATTACATTTGTGGGCGGCGAGTAAGTTTATAGAGTATATTTACTTTATAAATTGCTAGGGAAAGGTAGTTTTGTGTTTTTTATTCCGCTATTCTTATGTCTTTTCCCCGGAGAACCTGTTGTTAAATGTTAAGTTTGGGTACCTTATTCTTTACTTGTAGTGTATTTTTAGCATTCCCAAGCGTCACTGAAATGGCGGCAATATGGGGAACTTATTAACAACCTAATCTTCCCTGTTCCTTGTTCTTGCTGCTTATTGTATATCATAAACATCAAATAAAATCACTTATTGGAGTATATTTGTAATCACTTACCTTTACTAACTACTACACTGTTTTAATCAAAATATCCTATTAACGTAATAGACTTTCATCTGATTTGTTGACCAGCTTTTACGATCTGCGCGGGAGGTAAAGCAGCTGGTAAATTCTATTCACTCCTTTTCTCTCAAACCAGCATGGAAGATAAAGCAAATGGGTAAGTATTTACTGTTGTTTTAATTATAATTACCCGACTGACCCACCCAAAAGGAGGGTAAAGATTCTCGCGATTATTTATTTTTGTTAGTAGATTTTAAATTGCGAGGGGTTTCTTGCTTTGAAGGGTTAAAAATACAGGTTATGTGACGTTTACAAAAACAAAACAAAAATGACGCGTAAACTGACAAAATGTCGTTTTTATTTTTATTTTTTGTTATTTTTAAATGATCTACTGGTTACTTACGTATATATGGGCATTCTGTCGTCATCTTTGAACCACAGAGTCATGGCTACGTCTCGTACAGAGGCGACAGCTAAGTCGCATGGCAAGCGAGTCGCGCTGCCCGGTGCAGACCATATTTGTATCACATCTGAAACAATAAGATTGGATAATATTATTAAGTGAAATTAAATACCAGATTTAGCAAAATTAAATACACAGAAATATATTTATTTTTGCTTTATTTTCACTGTGTCTCATCAGTTATCTGTTTTTGGATTAAGTTTAAAGTGAAAAGTAAAGTTTAAAGGCTGTCTTTACGATTTTTAAAAATGATACAAATAGGGATCTACTTGGCTACTCTTGAACCGAGGATACCCCTATTTTGTCAGGTTGGCAGCTAGCCGAAGAGAGAAGAAGAAGAATTTACAGTGCTGCCTATTATAATAGTTAGCTCTGTAAAGTGTAATTTTTTTACGCACCCACGTTTTTATAAAGTTTGAGACGTTTAAGTCGTAAACGAAATGTATCTATTAATCATGGCGGTTTGCTTACATGGTAGACAGTGTCTGGATCTATAAGATAATCGTGAGTCTATGGAAATGAAAATGCTAAACTTTTGTCAAACGCGCTAAACCTTTGATGAAAATAATATAGCATTTGCACGACCTGCAACTTTAAAAAATAAGATGTGTGAAAAGAGCACCTAGATTAGGATTCGAACCCAGCGTTTGTTTGTTTGTTTGTAAACACTTTATTGCACATACACACAAAAACAATCCTAATCCTAATCCTAACTAATATTATAAATGCGAAAGTGAGTTTGTTTGTTTGTTTATTTGTTTGTTACGCTTTAACGCCCAACCTACTGAACCGATCATCATGAAATTATGCATACACATAGGTTAGGGTACCGAGAAGAACATAGCCTATAAAATACGCGGGTGAAGCCGCGGGTAACAGCTAGTATACAATAAAAAAGAGAACTTAAAACTAAAAGAAAATGTGCACAATGGCGGACTTATCCCTGGAGGGGATCTCTTCCAGTCAACCAGGCATCTGAAAGAAGACATCAGTTGGGTTAAGTGGGGCAGAGCTATGAGATACTTAGTCTTTGTATGACTAATTTCATACCAATTAGGCAACAATTTGATAAGAATAAATCAGAATAGAATATATAAAAACACCTTCAAAAACGTCATGTTACTAAATTGGGTACAAGCAAAAGTTGTTCAAAACAAAACATTCATCCTAATTCATTACTCATCAAAATATAAATTAATTTCTGTGTAATTATCCACCACAAATTTTTCAACCGACCGTGTTGTCACAGTATAAATATGAACAAACAGAAAGCCTAAAATAACATTGTCATGACATCTCATAGCGTCATAGAGTTGTTTTTTTAGTACCAGTATAAAAAAAGTATTGATAGTTAAAAGATTTGGTGAACTGTTGTTATGATGCTCACTTTAAACGTTTAAATTTAATCTGTAGTTGGGGTCATTTAGTTCTATTTTTTAAAGTAGGCAGGTAGTTTTCTTTACTATTTTAAAAAATTAAACTAGATGAAACTGATCTTTTCCAGATAGTCCTGGGTCTTCAATGTTTATGTATATATGTATTTGTAATAAAATGTAGTATCATTAAGTTAGTAAGTATCTCATAACACAAGTCTCGAACTTACTTTGGGGCTAGCTCAATCTATGCGATTTGTCCGTATATATTTATATTTATTTATTTTACATCAGTCCCATGACCAGATATATTAATAACAAGAAGCATATATAAAAAATCACGATGGTGTGTTGTGCAAATCAGAAGCAGCAAAGTTCTATTCATGAAAAGCCTAGCCAATCACCGAGTCTTAGGTTTTTATATAGTTACATTCACTACCAAGGAAACTAGTTAAAGTTCGAGATAAAAATAACAGGTTACAAGTTTCCTTCTGTGTAACATTTACTGTGTCAAAGGGTTTACAAGGGACAGTCCATTATTTATTATCCTAGATTTGTGATTGCTTCATTTTCCGCTAGACGGCGCCCAACGCCTGACCCGCAGGAAGCCGGCACTTGTCAAGAGATTTGGATACACCCTGTGTAAGATGGATACGAGGAGGAAGCTCTTAAGACGTGTTTCGGGTATAAGGTGAATGGGTGAGGATTAGAACGGGCTCTGATTGTGTACGATCTCAAATTTAGCCTTTTAAGAAACTGAAGCTATTGTTATTGAGGAAATATTCATCCAACCAAGTTTCCAAAACAAAGAACTCTTATTTATTTTTAGCCATAACCGTCCTTTAATTTTACTATATTGAAAACGTTTTATACCAAGGGATGTAGTAGTATTAAGAAATTAATAGGATTTCCTGGTGAAAAAATGTTGAATGTACCAGCTGCTTCCCTTCCCGCGCAGATTGTAAGAGCCAATCGAAGAAACAGGCGCTTATCTGAGGAATCATTTCTTGGTAATGTGGCTTGCAACCCATCACTGGTTTGATTCCCTTCTGTACGATCACATGAACATCATCATCATCATCAGGTCTTTTTTAGTCTCCACTGCAGAGGCATGACCTCTCTGTACTACTAGAGCCATATATTAGCCAAAGCAGTCAGAGGATTTGGCCTTTTTGGCCGAGAGGTTTCTTTGATGTTGATAAGTTTTGTTTAGCTTGTGTTCCTTTAGCCGCCTTTTACGACGCCCGCAGGAAGACTTGGAGTGGTCCTATTCTACTCTGCCGGGAACCACACGGCATGAACATGCTAAACGTATGCCACGTTAAGTTATATTAACCTCGGCTCTGTCTTATTTGTAAGGAAAAACCGGCCAAGTGCGTGTCGTGCCACGCGCAGTGTAGAGTTCCGTAGTTGCGAATGAAAACTTTGAGTTCACACTGTTTACACTCGCACCTTACAATTTAATGACCAAAAACATCTAACAATGAAAATTGTATGAAATTTTACATTTTCGAGTACATTTTATAAGTTGGTTGCCTATATTGCACTTAGAACTCAGCTCTGATAGTTTTCCTTTCAACTTCAGTATATATACTACTGCTGTAATTTTTTTCACGTATTCATATATAACCGTGGGGGGGGGATACTTACCTCTAACAAAAATATTCACTTTAAAACCAAATATTTCGGAAACGGATCCCTTAATCGAAAAATGGTGTTCTCAACCTCACAATATTTTTCAAAGACCTCTTTAGCGATAACCCGCACGATGGGTAAGTAGAGAAAAAAAATTACTCAAACGCTTTACTTGTATAGGAACTACCCTAAAAAAAATTTTTCTGCGAGATTTTTTTCTACCGCTTTTTCACTATTATTAATATACATACCCATATCAAATTACAGCTTTCTAGTACTTATAGTCTCTGAGTATAACCGCGGACGGACAGACAGACAGACATGGCGAAACTTTAAGGGTTCCTAGTTTACTACGGAACCCTAAAAAAGACGTGATAATATGTATTTATGTATTGTTTAGGGTACAATCAAGAGCATCATGTTTCCCTTTTTACAGGAAATCCAACGGAAGCAAAGTTTCAAAACAAAGAAAATCATATTTCACCTATGTGACAATTTCACGTTCCTTTGTACTTCTCCGCTCATTATTTCCGACGTCGCTTTGAAAAGATAAAAGATTTTTCAACAGAAATCATTGAAAACTGCGCTCAAGTTGCGTGAAAAGGATCGTTGTGTCGATATTGTCCAGTTGGACAAGTTCTCGTAAATAAAATAAGACATTTTAGGGATCCCAGACACAAAAGCCTTTCTTGCTTCATTATTTTGATAAAACATGAAAATTACGAGAAACATACAACAATACACTCTTGTAATAACATAGTTAAAAAAAAACTCTCACATATAGATTAAAATTTAATAACGAGTACTTTAAATTAGTCATATGACAGTAACAAAAAGCCATTCGGGAAAATAAATTTAATGAAGCAAATATAACATTTATTACCCTAAAATACTGTGAGTACTCCTAACGCACGTACTACTTACATACCTGACCGTATAAAAAGATATTCATTTAAAAAAAGAATTTCATAAGGATAGCTTTTGTGGGCTTTGTGTGAGCTTTGTTTATACTTTATTAATATGTAAAATACGGGTCACTAACGTATGAAGTCAGCTACAGGCCGACATGTTGCCGCGCGCTAACGTCAGTGCGGACTGGGACGACTTCGTGCGCGCGTCTCGGTTCACATTCGCCCTGAGGAAGACCTCCGGATGAGGTTGAAACATGTCGGCCTGTAGCTGACTTCATACGTGAGTGACCCGTATTTTACATATTAATAATGTTAACATCTCACGTTAGTTTTAATCAAAAAATTTGTTTATACTGTTTGTTTTTCGATTGTTCATTCCGGGCTTTATTTCACCATCATCATTTAAGCCGCAAGAAGTGCACAGCTAAGGTAAGGTAAGGCGATACTTTACTCCAGGACAGCTCCTCACGCTTTATACGGCGCAGGTCCGGTCATGCATGGAGTATTGCAGCCACCTTCGGGATGGCTCAGCCAAATATCAACTTGCTGCACTGGAATCGGTGGATCGCAGAGCCAGGAAGCTAATTAGTGACAAAAATCTTGTAAAGGATAAACTGCAGAGTCTTGGTCACAGACGCAAAGTCGCCAGCCTGTGTGTCTTTTACAGGATATTTTTCGGAGAGTGTGCTCAAGAGCTGCATGAGCTCATACCGCCTTCCCCTTTCTTCTATCGGACGTTTAGGCGCACCGCTGGGTGCCACCCTTACCTGGTTGAAATTCCTAGTATTCGTACCAAGCGCTTCTCCTCATCATTTATTATGCGCACAGCTAGGGATTGGAACGCATTGCCTGCATCTGTTAACCGAGCGCATATAACCTCAATCTTTTTAAAAATAGAGTGAATAGGCTTCTTCTGGGTAAGCTCGCTTCATCTTAGGCCATATCTTTGCCTTTGGGCTAGATGATGGTCAAGAGCAAACACATCACTACATATTATAAAACAAAGTCCTCCGCCGCGTCTGTCTGTCTGTCTGTTCGCGATAAACTCAAAAACTACTCCACGGATTTTCATACGGTTTTCACCAATAGATACAGTGATTCTCGAGGAAGGTTTTAAGGTATAATACATGCCCGGGCGCAGCCGGGTAGGGCTGCTAGTTTAATATAAAAAAAAAAAGCTAGACATGGCCTCTTGTAGTGATTTTAAATTACCGGTCGAAAACGGCCACCTTCAAGCGTTTACCTGTAACCTTGGTCAGGTCATCCTATTACCTGGCGGATTTATTACACATACATACTATCACGTCTTTTTCCCTTGCGGGGTAGACAGAGCCCAGGTCTGTTAAACCTTGAAGCCACGTTTAGCATGTTGGTGGGCTTGTAGGTGAGAACGGAATCAAAATAGTGATGGGTTGCTAGCCGCATCGCCTATAGACATGATTCCTGATGCCCTTCCCTCGATCGGCTTGTACGATCTGCGCGGGAATAGAAGCAGCTGGTACATTTTACGTTTTTTCTTTTCTCCCAGACCTGTAAGAAAGAAATTTATTACACAACAGATCAAAATATCGGCCATGTGCGCGTCGGAGTCACGCTCGAGGGTTCCGTACCATCATCTATATAACATTAGACTCTGGAGCTATAAAACCGACCACGATTTCGTTTTTTGGATGGGAGCATTCTTAAATATATATTTTTTTTTTTATTCTTTTCTTAGTATTTTATAATATAAAAACAATAATCATCATTTGTGAAAATTTCAATTGTATAGATATGACGGTTCATGAGATACAGTCTGGTGACAAAAAAACAGATAGACTGACTGTGAAGTCTTAGTAACAGGGTTCTTTACTTTTTATATGAAAGAGAGTATAGGTAATCAATTGTGTGATATGTCTCTTTATATTTATTTATTATTGGGAGAAGCCTATGTCCAGTAAACTTCTTGCAGCTGAAATGATTTATTTATCTATTAATAACAACGATGTGTTAATTTGAGACAATCTTTCAAATATAAACCTACTTCAATAATTTTCATGAAATACAATTAGGGCCATTTCAAAGAATACCATTCCAATAACAAAAATTGTTTTTTATAGGACTCCTTCCTTTAAGAAACAATTTTATAATACGGTGGTAAAAAACGTAAAAATAAAAACTAACAACCAAATTAATAACCTCCTTCTTTTGAGAAAAAATTAAAAAGGAATTTACTGAACTGAAAATTTGGAAATTTCATCAAGAATACTATGAGCAATCCCATTCTGCTAGCGTCCTCGAAACGCACGAGCTTTCATGAAAAAGCAGGAATAATGAGGACAGCTTTTGTGAACTCGGTCCACACGTTTTGGGCTTTGATCTCTTGATTCTGAAGTGTAGGGTGACAATGCTTCTTTGAATTGCTGACGCCCAAATATTCGATAACATCTTAGCTAAAATGTTTTCAAATCTTGTTCAGTCACCATTTAAACTATTACCTAGCAAGATATAGACACCAACAGCACGAGCTTTAAAATTAAAATTAGTTAAACTAAAATTATTTTAATACGGTTTTTATCGCGTTTATTACATTATTTATACACCTAACGTTTCGAGCACTTTACAGTGTTCGTCGTCGCAGGTAGACAGCAGTCTACCTGTATAAATAATGTAATAAACGCGATAAAAACCGTATTAAAATAATTTTATTTAAATGTGTAACAATCGCGAAAACATAAGAAAACATTAGTTAAACTATTTTGAGTATTGAAATTCGAGCGTCAAGTTTTGTTTAGCGACTACTCAAAAAAGTTTTCTAAGATGTTGCGTTTTAAGTTAGCAAATGTTTTTATGAATGCATATAAAATGTGAGTTCAACTAAGACTTACTGAACAAATAATACATTTTATAAATAAACACATGTCTGTCACTCAACTCGTCTGCCAAGCGTGGTGACAACAAAAAGACCCCTATAGTGGAAATTCTTGAGAAGGCCCATGTCCAGCAGTGTATTTTGTGGCTGTGATGATGATGATGAAATAAATATTCCACCGGCTGAGCAAAGGGCATTCTATTCGAAAATATTTTGTGTATTGAAAATTTTTATTTTACTAGAATTGGAACTATGTTTTATTTCATTCAGAATGCCAACAATGTATTTTTTCACATGTACACAAAAATATTTTCACACAGTTTTCAACGAGTGTCATGTAAAATGCTGCAGGTGAAAAAACAAAACAGATAATATACAACAAAGATGCCAGTAGTAGTTATGTAGTATAAACAGGATTTGCATAATTTAATTCCATTTGCACCATTCTACCATCAAACTTCGTGGCGTAGACATAGATTTTATCCATATGTGTTCAATATTCTTGCTCAGTGCATCTCTTCATTCGCCTCTTCCGTCATTATGCGAACCGTTAAGGAACGGAATTCCCTCCCTGCGTTTCTCGTCTCGTACAATTTAGGGATTTTCAAGGCAAGAGTGAAATCCGTTTCACCGTTCAAGTACTATGATACACAGACAGCCACATATATACTTACAATACACACTCAGATACACTCTCAAACCTTTTCATCATCATCATCATCATCAGGTCTTTCCAGTCTCCACTGTAGTAGCACGACCCTCTCTGTACTACCAGAGTCATATACTAGCCTGAGTATTCAGAGGATTTAGCCTACACTCTCCACGCTGGCCAGGTTGGAGAGGTCTCTTTTAATATAGTAAAAGGTTTGATGGTCTCAAACCTTTTACTATATTATATATTCTCTATAGACACCGTCATGCTTTTATTTCAATTATTAAAAAAAAACTGGCCAATTTTTCAATGCCTGTGATAACACAAAATTGTCACCCACACGTGAAAGCTTGGTGTTATCACACGCGTCCTGTCAATTTATGCTCAAAATCCGTCAAATTGTAGCTGTGTGTACGCGCGACAGACTATGGGTTGCACACTATATTTTTCTACGATTTAGGCTAATAGAGTCTATCTAGGCTTTATATAATATAAGTCTTGAACTTAAGTGAATCTCTAACATTTCTCTTAAATTACTCTTACGTTCATAAGCGCCACATGGTTTCCAGGCAGAGTAGAACAGGACCACTTCAGGTCTTTTCGTGGATGTCGTATGAGGCGACTTAAGAGGGCCCTTCCCCCGACCGACTATCGTCAACGCGAGCATGGCCGAAAAACTTGTTCCGTCCAGCGCGATGTCAGATAAAGAGGCAAACCGAAAAGAGCTCCTTCTCCCGCACACTTCTTACTGCCACATGCTAAAAAGCTATTGAGTACGAAAAATAGTGTGCGGAAATTTCATTAAACTTGTTTAAGAAATACGTGTTTATTAGAAAGCCTTACAAGTTTATGAAAAAACCATTGTACATCTAGAATCTCCATTACCTTTGCAAGGTTTCTAAATAAATATTTTCTTTACTGTTATAATTAATGAGTACATTATAAACGCCCAAAGTTCACATAAAATTTGTGCAAAAAAGCGGATTTTTGGAGGCTACTACTGAAGTTGTTTCTCCAAATTTTGATTTCTCGTTTTGATAGAAACCTAGATATAATGCACAAGATATTTATTAGTTGTAAAGCTGCAAAGAAAGATTTGTTACACCGCCATAATCACGTACGAGCGTTTGCATGAAAAGTTAGATGGGTTGGCCGCCCTTAAGAAACACAAGCTTATAAATATCAAAGAAACCTCTCCAACCCGTTTGGCTAGCATTGCAAGTGTAGGCCAAATCCTCTGAATGCTCTGGCTACATCGCACTGGCAGTACAGAGATGAAAATGCTCCTGCAGTGGAGACCAAAAATGACCTGACGACTCTTATGTTTGGTTGCGGGCTAAAAATGATTCTACCGTGTTGTCACCCTCACATGACAGTAACCGTCATTACTAAGACCATGCCTAAAGGTCATTCGGACCTTTGATTTTCCCCTATTTGTTTTTTAACGTAAAAACGTAAACTCCCTTTGTATTCCCAGGTCGGTAAATCTTCGAAATTACCCCATTACTCATTACTTTGATATTTGATTTTTAAGTTATAAGATAGCTTAAAGATGGTATCAGACACGAGCGCCACTCAGCAATTAATTCTTTAAGTCCTAAATCATATCAAATTTTAAAAATCTAATTGTGAATGCCCTAGTAAATTACTTGTAGTATTTTTTGTACACGTTTTCACTATTTTTAATTTGATGAATTATGAGAACTACTCATTACCGCCAAAAGTGACCACTTTTGGCGGTAATAAGTTATTCTCTTTAACTTAAATTATAATAAATATTAAAAGTAATATTAAGAATACTAGAAGTAATTTACTAGGTCTTTCAGATATTACATTTTTTAAATTTGATATGGTTTAGGATTAAAGGAATTATTTGCTGGGTGGCGCTAGTGTCTCATACCACAGCGCCTTAATAACGTTATCTTTAAAATCCTAGCGTTGTGACTGCGCCTTAAAGAATAACAAATATTCTATATAAGTTATCTATACTAACATTGTAAAGAGGAACTATTTGGTTGTTTTTTTTTTTTTTACATTGAATAGGCTCCGAAATTGCTGGACCGATTTTCAATATTCTTTTACTCAAAGAAAGTTAATTTATATATGGGAGACATAGGCAGTTACTTACGTAGACAAAAACGCGTAAAAATTGCTAGTACTCTATATTTCTGATTTTCTTTAAAAAAACGATCTAGATCTAAATCAAAAAATTAAAAAGATACTTTTTCATGACGACTTGACTCTTGACCATGACTCAAACTCGTAGGTTCGCGCGTCACAGGCTGGAGTTTTAACCATTGCGTCTTGGAGGCCACTGAATTGTCATCATCATCATCATCATCATCAGGTCCTTGTAAGTCTCCACTGCAGGAGCACGACCCTCTCTGCACTTCCCAAGCCCAAGCATATTATGTATCATACATATAGCCAGAGCTGTCAGAGGATTTGGCCTACACTCTCCACGCTGGCCAGACGGGTTGGAGAGGTCTTTTTGATGTTTATAAGCTTTGTTTAGCTTGTTTCCTAAGTCGCCTTCTACCACATCCACGGGAAAACCTGGAGTGGTTCTATTCTATTCTGCCGGGAACCACACGGCTAAGCCGCAGAGCAGAGAATTAGTTATTAAATCTCAAGTGTTTCAAGTGGTATATCACTAACGCTACTCGTTAGTACTGCAAACAAATCTTACATCATCAAATACTCAGCAACTTAAACAATAAGACGAATGCGGCTACATTTCGCGGAACGACTCATCGCTAGGCCATAAAGTAGAAAAGGTACAGAGATAAAGCCAATCTTTAAGTATATATGGAACGTATAAAATAAAACAAAATAATATTTAATACAAAAGAAACACCCCATGCACTACAAACTGCAATGTAGCACATAATTTTTGACTTCAATTGCCTAATGTTTTCTTATGTTTTCGCGATTGTTACACATTTAAATAAAATTATTTTAATACGGTTTTTATCGCGTTTATTACAATTGCCTAATTATCATGATTTGCGAATGGATATTTGAATGCAGCCAGGTGCCGTTCCCTAGTGTTGCAGTTGACCATGGGCGGCGGTAATCACTTACCATCAAGTGGCTCACTTGCTCATTTACCTTCCTAACACGAAGAAAAAAATGACTGAGTCGGATTAATTGCAGATTATAAATGAAACCCTGTCGATTTATCTGACAGTATGACATTGCATCAAAGATATTTTAATGTTTTTCACAAAAAGAGCCGCAAATAAGGTAGTGTAAAAAATCTCTACTGCACTAACAAAATGTTTTCTTAATGATAAGCAAGGTAGTTAGTGCTCATGCACACGTATTTGCAAGTTCATTGAAAATCAAACACAGAGGCATTTACCGAGAGAAACTGAACCCAAAACCATTTGGTTAACTATAACTACCTACTTGACTACCTAATTTATTACTGCCTGAAGTGTGAAATATTATATACAGTGGGCCACATAGAAAATTCTACCACCTATAATACTTGTATAGTAGTACCTATCAATAGTATGGGTATACTTCAATCAATCTATCATTTATTGCTTCCTTAATGTGTAATACAGATCTTAGCATATTGAACTAAAGTAACAATTAAGGACCCTGACGGGCGCTGCAATGGGAGAAGGGCTTTATATTTTGTGAAGCTAATGTTATAGAATCTTTTTTAATTAAGATGTCATTTTGGGTATATTCACTAATGTGTTTACAAAGATTTATATTTATTATATGTAGTATATTGTTAATTAGTTATTATTGTATTATTTCTATTTTATGGCTTATCATATTATTTGTTAATTAATTATAATAAATAAATTGATGTCAAAATGGTAAGTTCGATATAAATTATTATTAATATTATTTTTACTTATATGATAGCCTTTCTCTATGAGTCCTACTGTACATGAATAAATTTGCCTACTATTCTCTAGACTCTAAGCAGTTTACGTTAACCGCCGCAACATATTACACATATGTACATCTGTAAATGAGTATAATTTCGAATAATTGTATGGCCCTTTGTCACGCATAGACCACCTCCATACATCAGATACGCACTACGCAGAACAACATTTGCTGTATAAACATTATTATAGCTATTAGAAGATACGAGATGCGCGGTCTAATTGATAAGAAGTTTGCGTGGTTGACTTTTTTTGTTTATGAATCAAGTCATCATCATCAAAAGGTCTTTGTTAGTCTCCACTGCAGGAGCATGACCCTCTCTGTACTACCATAGCCATATATTAGCCAGGGCAGTCAGAGGATTTAGCCTATACTATCCACGCTGGCCAGACGGGTTGGAGAGGTCTCTTTGATGTTTATAGCTTTGTTTAGCTTGTGTTTCCTAAGTCGACTTCTACGACATCCACGGAGAGACTTGGAGTGGTCCTATTCTACTCTGT
Source organism: Rhodophaea formosa (assembly GCA_963082605.1). Taxonomy (NCBI): domain Eukaryota; kingdom Metazoa; phylum Arthropoda; class Insecta; order Lepidoptera; family Pyralidae; genus Rhodophaea; species Rhodophaea formosa. The sequence goes on from OY720221.1 coordinate 2,058,593, forward strand.
CGGGAACCACACGGCATCAAGTAAACTTACAGTATATTAATGACATCTTTGTACCATGCGAAGTAGACAGAGCCTAAAGCTATATTTAGCGTATTGACATGTGTAATGGTAAAAACACAATTGAAATATCTGGTTTATTTCGATTTTAAAATATTGTCAATGAAATTCATTGACTAAATTGGAACTCTAAGTCATGTATTTGGATTGTACTGGATGTAACATTACCCTGTTCATGTGTTAAATTATATATAGAAGAAAAACGGCGAAAATAGTCCACCAGCAGACCTTTTGGTAAAGTTATCTGCATAAAATACTTTTAGTAAAAAAAAACATTTTTTTTTTGAATCTTTGAATATTTTTATTAGTTAGCTATTATTTTTGAAGTGCTCGCCAAGACAACAAAAATTATCCCAGGTACGAGTGTTTATTTTCTTTTTTTAAGGACGGCCTATCTTGACTCTTTCATTAGATCAAGTCTGTGATACCATAATATTGCATTGTCATCCAAGTTACATAAGAACACATAATTTCAGCTTAATCAGTTAAGGTTAAGTGTCTCAAAATTAAGTTGCGAAATTTGCCCCTCTTATACAAACTAACAAGGAAAGCTAAATAAAACCTTGTTTATTTAACTTTTTTTTTTTCAATAAAACATATAAATAATGCCGGTACTTATAAACGCAGAACTCTTTTGATTTACCCCACACATGGCTCAGGCTCTGTCTAATTCGCGTTACGCTCCATTAATGGATAAAGACGGGCAAAAAGCATCGGTTGCGTATCGCTTCCTGAGTCACTGATACTGATCGATGATGATGACGAGGACATAACTAATACGCACTAGAACGCGCTCGATGGTCCAGTGGGTGTGAGCTCTGTGAGCGCTTACGTATGTTAAGCAACCCCTGGTGCAGTCCCTACTTGGATGGGTGACCGCAAGTGGCATAAAAATATCTCGAGCTCCTCCGTGCTTCGGAAGGCACGTTAAGCCGTTGGTCCCGGCTGTCATCGTTGATGGCAGTCGTTAGGCTATGTCAGATGCCTTAAGGCAGCTTGAAAAATCTGACACCAGTGTTGGCCACTTACACATACGAAAAACAAAACAACTAGAACTTACGTACAAGATTATCGTTATCATTCAAACCATTAAATTAGCTCATCAAAATGAACAACTTTACCTATGGAACCAATACTGGGAACTAGAAAAACTGAATGATATTTTCATTCACATAACCTCACATTTCATCCTACACAAAAAAAAAAACTTCCACTCAGTAGGTACTTATGGACTGTTTTTCGTTGATTTCCCTTTTCTTTTTAGTATATAATGAGCTTAAGATTAGATATATATTATGTTGTAAGAATTAGACAAGATATCCGAGGGCCTAGCTACCTGTAGCACAGGTACATTTTAGTACCTATTTCAGGAACTAGCGTCTCCACAAAGATTGATGTCTACCTAGTTTTAGTCCTACTTTTAAGAAAATTGTATAATCTTTGGGAAGACGAAAAATAAACACTTTTATTATTACTATTCAAAAGTTTTTTTTTCTTTATTGAATGCACTATGATGTGGCTCTAAGTGAGCTTTTGCTGGCCGGTTAGGCAATTTGTACAAAAACGCAGATTCTTTTTTTGAGTTCCTCACTTTGATCCCATAGGAAATTTCGTTCATTTTGAAGGGCTTACTCGATGGTTTTAGAGTCAGCGGTGTTCACCATAACAACCTGTATAATATTGATAGAGACCAATATGGATAAGAATGGATATTGAAATTGACTTTTAAAAAAATGGAGATAAGTTTAAACTGGCTTAAACAGATTAATATCTATAACTCATCATCATCATCAGGTCTTTCTAGTCTCCACTACAGGAGCACGACCCTATCTAACTCGTGCTTCATTTACTCTTATAACGTTAACCTCTCGCTTATACTTACAAGTCATATGGGAGTTAATTAGGGAATTAAATAAATAAATATATAAATCACATACAAATCACACAGATTGAGCTAGCCCCAAAGTAAGTTCTAATGAAAGACTTGTGTTATGGGATACTAACTCAACGATACTATATTTTATAACAAATACATATATAGATGAACATCCAAGACCCAGGTCACTCTGAAAAAGATCGTTTTCCATCTTGACCTGACCGGGGATCGAACCCGGGACCATCCGTGTCGCAGGCAGGCGTGATGACCGCTGCGCCACGGAGCTCGATGCTCGCCGCTCGAGAAAATTCGATTTTCCTGGTTAAATATCAAAATTGAAACATGACCTACAGAAAGGGGCATTTTTCTGTGAAATGAGCTCGTTAATTGGCGGATTAATGTGAATTATCATATGATCAGGGTGTCATCCTCAAAAATTTATCCGATGGCTGCAGGTTTGTCATCGTGCGCGAGCTGCTACTTTCTCAACCCCAATCCATCCGAGCATGCATTGCAGTGCCATTCCAAAAACCTTTATCCTTTACCTTTACCCTTTTCTCGCTTAAGAAACGGTGCTGATGGGCAGCAGCGTCGCAACCGATATAAGTGAAACAAACTGCCCTCACCTACCTGTTTGCCAAGCGTGGTGTGTATGGCAAAACCCCCTTATGATAGAAATCCTTGGGGAAGCCTGAGTCCAACTCATTAGCAAAAGGTCCCGGGTTCGAACCCCGCCTCGCCCGACCTGTATTTCGAGTAGTATGGTAAATTTTCATCTATCACTACTTGCTTCCGGTGAAATAAGGCACTAGTGGATTGATGACTAGTGTGTGAATTGGACTAGGCAAAGGCAAAATACTCCGTTCATCATCATCATCTGAGCCACAGGAAGTCCACAGCTGGACAAAGGCCTCCGCCTAGGACTTCGAATACTACCGATTGGAAGCGGCTTACATCCAGCGTCTACCTGCGACCTTGATTAGTTCTTCCGATCACCTGATTGGTGGAGATACATCTCTACTTCATTATTCTTCCAAAAATTGGCTGGCAATTTCTTTGCACAAAGAATAAGCATTGCCATACAACGTGGCAATGCTGCCAGCCTTCTGGGAATACTTCCGCAGGGCAGTAATTTGCGGGACATTTTTTATCCATAGTTTTTTTTTTTAATAGATATTATTGTTATTTTTAGCTTTAATAATTACTTTTTTAATTTTAGTTAGTTTTAGTTTTAAATATGTTGCATATAGACACTGTTGATATTGCACTATTTTTATTATGTTATATCAGACTAAACAAATTTAAGTAGCTATTATGGTACAATATTCCAAAAATATATTGCGCTTTTTTATATAATGTCACCGATAAGGGCCTGACTCTTAAATATTAGACAAACAATATTGAAATATTTATTACTTAAAAAAGTGATTATTGAATTACACAAAAAATATATTATTTGCACCTCGAAAAACGAGAAAATATTTTAAAAACATTTGCAGAATACTTTATCAGTTTTCAGTTCAGTGAAATAGAAGCGGGCAATAAGTTTAAAAATTGACGATATTTCTGCAAAAGTTACTTTTGCTGCAATATTCTGTTTCGAAGAATTCTTATATCAATGAAAATTGCAGCAATATAATATCTCTTTTCAATTTTAAATAATAATTTTGAAGTAAAAGTTCGTTGCATCCAAAAAACAAATATATAATTTTTGCCTTTCCCGTACTAATTGCCCGGGCGGCTGAACATTTTTGTAGAAAAATGTAGAAATTATTTTTTAATTCCCAGCGTCGCTCCCATTGGAAAAATTGTCCATGACGAACTAACTACCCCTTTTGAAGGTATTTCGAGTGTGTATTTTATATGTTAATAATATATATAAATATAATATATGTTAATATAAAATACATGTACGATTCAAGGACGCTGTTGTTTTCGAGTTCGATAGCCTAGAATGCGTAAGTTTCAGTTGTGGTAGAGCCACGCTACCGGTGAAAATCACTTTTGCTGGAAGCATGAATGGTCCGGCTCGTCCGGGGAAGTACCACACTCTCACAGAAAATCGACGTTTGAGTAGTAGCTTTACAGCTTCTATGCTTCGTTCGGTGAGTGAAAGCGCCGTGATCACTTACCCGCTTGCTCGTTTGCCATTAGAGCCCACGTTGGTTATGAAACGCCAGACGTGGTCTTGCTGAAATATGTTTTATTAGCTATTACCCGCGGCTTCGCCCGCGTGATATATAGCCTATGTCGTTTTCAGTACTCTAACCTATGTGAATGCAAAATTTCATGATGATCGGTTGAGTAGGTTGGGCGTGAAAGTGTAACAAACAAACTCACTTTCGTATTTATTATATTAGTTAGGAAGTTAGGACTATGTGCAGTATAAAAATATTATCTCAAGTACTTCCTCTCTTCTCTTTCTTTGCCTAGCCTTATCCCATGTCATTTGAGGTCGGCTCTCCTCGTCATTTTTCGCCATACACTTCGGTTTTGGGTCGTCAAGGTGTCAACTTTAGTTGACTTCAGGTCACTGTTAATAACAGATATCTAGGTCTGAAGGGGTCGGCCTGGTTTTCTCGGGCCAGTGCTTATGTCGAGAACTTTTCGGGTCATGTGATCTTCCGGTCTCCTCATGACGCGGCCATACCACCTGAGACGAGTTTCAGCCAGCTTTTCTTCAATTGCTCTTGCTCAAGTACTTCCATGCTTCGAAAATACGTAAAGCGGTTGATACCAGTTTTTACCATTGATAGCAGTCGTTAAAATTTTGATGCCTTTAGCTTAATAAATTATATACCAGTTTCATACACGAAAACCCAATAACATTACAGTGTCTATAATCATCACGTCAGCCCCTTTAACGCGTGTCGCTCATGTTAGTTTACCCGTTTTAGTAGTGTGTTGATGAAAGGTTAATAATCCGAATCCCAATACGGTAGTTGCCTAATGTTAAGGTCATATAAAATTTGTTACCAATGATACTAATTTCTATCAAAAAATACTATATAGAACACTTTAAATTTGATATCGATTCGTTAAGTGATCTTAAAGCTTAGGACCATTTTTTAAAGTATGAATATCTTTAATTTCAGTTATACTGTATTAAAGTTCGCTAAATTTATAGCAACTTTTATAAGAAACCATTACCATTAACGAAATATTTCGTATGGCTACCAAACAAAGTTCTCACGCCACCCATACAGAATACAAGCTTGTGACGTCACAAATATGTAGGCATTTCAGCGGCGCGTTTTCACGTCTAAAAATTAACGTCTAAAAACATGTGACTTTAAAACATTTATATCTTAACCTTTAAAGAGTTTTTTGTTTAGAAATGTATTTTTGTCACTATTGTATTTATTTTTGACAGGTCTTTACATAGCAACACGAAAAAATTTTTAGTCAACATACCCATTCCAACAAATATTATAAATACGAAAGTGAGTTTCTTGTGCTAGCAGGTCTTGGTACAGTTGGTGTAGATTCAAGTGGTAAAACCGAATCCCACGCGAACGAAGCCACGGAAAACATCTAGTATAAGCTATAAAAGGGCCATAAAACTCGTTTTATATCACATGTTGTCCTCGGCCATATTAATTGCGTCCACTTTGTAACCGCATATCGTTTGTATTACGCATCTCAATTTAACTAATAACAATACGCATTCCTGCTATTTTTTCATGAGAATAATGTGGTATTATAGCATAAATGCTGTCATAATAGCGGTTCCCGGGCTCAGCTGAGGACGCAAACCCTTGGCCCTTTGCCCTTTGATTTCCGGCTAAGTAAAATAGGACCACTCCAAGTCTTCTCGTGGATTTAGTAGAAGGCGACCAAAGAAACACAAGCTTTACATACTCGTAGCTTGTAAACATCAAAACGACCTCTGGCCAGCGAGGAGAGTGTAGGCCAAATTCTGTAACTGCTCTGGCACTAGCCAGAACTGCAGGAACATGACCCTCTTTATACTATCAGAGCTATTACTAAATACCTCTGATAGTATAGAGAGGTGATGTTCCTGCAGTGAAGACTAAAAAAAACCTGATGATAACCCAACAAGAAAAAACACTCAAACGAGATAGTTAAATAACGAAATAGGACAGTAAACGAGCAAGTGGGTCACCTTATGTTATTTATTTTATTTTATTTGGAAAACTAAACAGTACATACAAAATTTCTTAATTATATAACTACTTATAAATAGCAAAAAGCACAATTATTAAGTTTCCGCATATAAATAGCATTATACTTGCTTGCTTAATCACTTATTACACAATAAAGTTTACTGTGACTGTTAAGTGATTACCTTTGCTCAAGGTCAACTGCAACACCAGGGGTTGTGAAAGAAGCGTTTAAGACGAGCCAGCCTTTTAAGACAACATTTTTTTGGCTCATTTTGTATATTTTTACTAGCACTTACTTATTTAACGTTAAGCAACCCCTGGTGCAGTCCCTACTTGGATGGGTGACCGCAAGTGGCATAAAATTACATTTTGACATTTATTAAACTGGACATAATTTTATTCACTAGCTTTAAAAATTGTTATTAATAATAGTGTTGTAATAGAAAAAAAAAAGAAATTTGCATGCTATTAATATAGCTAAATAGGCCTGAACTTAGCAAAACCATACCATGTTTATTATTGTACCCTATTTAAAGCAAATAAATGATTTTGAATTTTTGAATTTTAACCTTTAACTATGGACGTCTTATATTTATAACACTACCGTGGACACGTAGTCTGTCAGACTCCAATATAAGAATGCGATTTTTTTTACCATAATTATTCCAAATTGCTTGAACAATATAACTAGATGAAATTGAAGGAAACTAAAAATAAAATGACGTTAGTGCATAACCAACTTCTTTATTTAAAATCTTTAAAAATATTAAAAATAAGAGCATAGTCACCATTTTTGGTAATTTTGACTATAGGTTAGTTTTTAAACATAAAACATTACTTTACTAAAATATTTGGTAATAATCAAATCTTTTTCTTATAATCTACTGTATGAAGAATTAAAAAAAAATTAAATGAACTTCTGATAGAGAAAAACAAAAAAAACCACAACCATCTTTGTAAGACTAATGATTGACAGTCATTACATAGAGAACGGGAACAAAAGATGGATTACTAACTCGTAATATTTTGTTTGCCGGCCTATGAAGTGAACTTTGTTGCTTGCCCTCTGAACGAGAACAACCAGCTTCACATTTTCTGCCATTTTTTACACATAAAACTAAAACAAACAAAAAATTTTTGTAAATATTTTTATACCGCAACTATGGACATGTAGTCTCACAGGCTCCAGCCAATTTTTCAAAAGGTAATACTCACGTCCTATGCACCGGGCGACGCTACCTCCTTCTTCTCTAGTCGTTTTTGCAATAAAACTGAAGCTACTGGGCGGCTCAGTCACGGGGAGTGGGGGGAAGTGAATGAAACAAAGAAACCAATATTGTCGCGGAGCCTGTGAGACTACATGTCCATACTTAAAGGTTAAATTTTGAATTTTGAAAAATATCTCGAGCTCCTCCGTGCTTCGGACACGTTAAGCCGTTGGTCCCGGCTGTCATCGTTGATAGCAGTCGTTAAGCTATGTCAGATGCCTTAAGTCAGCTTGAAAAATCTGTGTTGGCCACTTACACATACGAAAAACAAACAATTTTACATTTTGTTTAAAACTTGTTTGACCCAAATTTTTTTTTTATTAACTTTATATTCTTAGTCCTCATACCTACGTCTCCCGCATAATATTTCAGGGAGATGTCCGTGGCGCAGCGGTCATCACGCCTGCCTGCGACACGGATGGTCCCGGGTTCGATCCCCGGTCAGGTCAAGATGGAAAACGATCTTTTTCAGATTGACCTGGGTCTTGGATGTTTATCTATATATGTATTTGTTATAAAATATAGTATCGTTGAGTTAGTATCTCATAACACAAGTCTTTCATTAGAACTTACTTTGGGGCTAGCTCAATCTGTGTGATTTGTCCGTATATATTTATATTTATTTATTTTATATTTAGATGTGCCTAAAAATCAGCGCTACCTATCTGTCTGCGGCAACACAAGCTGAGGCATTCCTTTGCGTAAAAGTGTACCTAAAGTAATGGAAATGTACCTTTTTATACATAGGACGGCAAACAAGCAAGCGGATCACCTAATGGTAAGAAAGAAAGAAAGAAAATTGTTTATTTGACACATCACAAACATGGTTACACAAAGGGCATAAAAAAACTATTTAAAACATTATTATATTATATTTGTGCCTGGTATTTTTGTGCCTTATGGTAAGTGATTACCGCTGCCCATGGATTAATGTAACACCAGGGGTGTGTCAAGAGCGTTGCCAGCCTTTTATTTTTCCCTCCCCAGAGGTGCCCCCGACTCTCTCACTTACCGAACGAGCACAGCAGCGGTAAAGCTACCACTCAAACGTCGATTTTCTGTGAGAGTCTAAAATTGAACTAAATGGCTTTTTATTTATAATTATTTAATTTATTAACAAGACGTTTTACAAAATCTACACTTAAGAGCGTATACTAGCAATATTTTTTCAATATGGTTTCCATTCAAATGTATTTCTCTATTTTCTCGCTGAAAACTGATTCTAGAGCCACAATTCTTTTTTCATAAAATCTAGTACTAAAATAGAAATGCCCGTATTTTTTATTTTTTCAAAAAAAACTGTTTTTGTACAATTTATTTTTCTTTTAAACAGGTTTTTAGAAAAAAATAAAACATAGGGACATACCTATTTTAGTAATAGATTGTATGTAAAAAGAATTGTGCCTCTAGAAGCAGTTATCAGCGAGAAAATAGAGAAATACATTTGTATGGAAAACGCACTGCTAGTATACCCTCTTAATGCATCATTCGGGTTGAAAGTGGGAAGTAAATTAATGCACATTTCTCCTCTCGAGCTATCTCCGAGAAGATAAGACGTGCTCAAGGAATCCTTTCAGTCTCGCTGGGTGGTCTTAGCGAATCTCAAGATGGCGGCGACATCTTATAATCGCAATTTAAATTAATTGTACCATTTTGTAGTGCAAACTTTTAAACAACATAAATTTTTCAAAAAATAATAACACGACTGCTCTGTCAAAAAATAACATATGTCACTAGTGACAACGCTAGGATTTTAAAGATAACGTTATTAAGGCGCTGTGTTATGATACACTAGCGCCACCCAGCAATTAATTTCACTATTTTTAGGTTGATGAATTAAGAGAACTACTCATTACCGCTAAAAAAGGCTACTTTTGGCGGTAATGTAGCAAGGAGGTTTCATTAAGAATTTGAAATGCTTTTGATGTATTCCAAAAGCGACTTATGTCTCTGTTCCCTTAAAAGTAAAATGGGAGCATTGACACAGAAGTCATGCTACGTTCCTCGCATGAGGACATAAATGTATTTATATTAAAAAACTTACAATAAATAAGTATTTTAGCATCAATGTGTTATTCGTTCAGCACGTAACCCTACTCGATCCCGTTTACATGGTGGAGGTGCCGGGTATTAATAGAGGAAGAAATACTGAATAGAGGAAGCAGAACAAGCTTAAAATAAAATTGGATCACGGATTGGTAAGGAAAACAAGCCTACCAGGATAAGCAAATCTCAAGGTTAGTGCATCAGTGATTTGAATTTACGGGATCACGAGTTACAAATAAATATATAAAATGGAGTCGTGTTATAATGTCACCGGTAAATGTAATTCGATAAATGTAAATGTGAATCTTTTTGACGGAATCAAACAGGATTCTCGGGAATTTATAAAGCAGTTATAAAACTAGCCATATTTTAAAAATTATCCCGTTTACAGTATGAGAAATTCTCTTAAACTTAAACAATGATATCTATGAAAAGTAATACCAAAATACGAGGAGTAATTTACTAGGGCATTCAGATATTAGATTTTATAAATTTCATATGATTTGAGATAAGACGAATTAATTGCTGGGTGGCATTAGTGTCTCATACCACAGCGCCTTAACACATTCAAGTTAAAATTTTGCCCGAATATTATTCGTATATACAAAAATACACAACTCACATATGTACATACTTACTACATATCACAGAGCAAGGAATTTCCATAAACCTTGCGCTTTATAAACTCTAAAAATTAACGTTTATTTTTTATAACCGTGCGATGATTATTCTCTATATTATTTTCAAAATGATGCTGAAATGTTCAAAGGAAAAGACCTAGAAAAGCATATTTCATAAATTAATACCACAAAGTGAATAATCAAAGACAAGTCCCAAAATCGATATTGTCCTAGTTGCACCGAATATTAAATAAATTGAACGAAGTGCACTTAATTCCCTTTGCAGCTTTCAACTTGAACTTCAAAGCTGATATCTTTCAAATTAATTACGCCTTCATTTCCGGCAAATGCTTAAAATATTATTATACAATTTTTACAATTTAATGAAAGCCACCAAAGATATTAAAATACTTCAGAAATATATTTCTTTTAAACCAAGAAAAATATAAACAGAGATATCACACAAATTGAGCTAGCCCCAAAGTAAGTTCGAGACTGGTTTTACGAGATACAATGATACATTATTTTTAACCAGTACATTATATAGATCCAAGACCCAAATCAAACGGAATAAGATCATTTTCCGTCTTTATTCGACCGGGGATCGAATCCGGGACCTCGGTGCTTCGAGCAACACGGCTTCTGAAGGCGTGTTGCTCGAAGCCTCGGTGTGACACCTGTGATGACTAATAGACCACAGAAGACGTTATATATCTCATCCGGATGAGATAAGTCCTCTAGAATTATCCGAATGACATATCTATTTCTTAAGAATTGACGAGCTCCGTGGTGCAGTGGTTACCACGCCAGCTTGCGACACGGAGTTCCCGGGTTCGATCCCCGGTCAGGTCAAGATGGAAAACGATGTTTTACAGATTGACCTGGGTCTTGGATGTTTAACTATATATGTATCTATTATAAAATATAGTATCGTTGAGTTAGTATCCCATAACACAAGTCTCGAACTTACTTTGGGGCTAGCTCAATCTGTGTGATTTGTCCGTATATATTTAAAAAAATTTAAAGAATTATATTTTATTTGGTATTGATTGAGGCACGCGCTGTAGTAGACGCTTTGCCAAGCTTAGTTCAATTATATTAATATCCTTAATATTTAGCTCTAAATCTTCCCAAAATGTTTAAAAAAATAAATCAAGACTAGAAGATACTAGTTGACATAATTGCATCTAGGTAGTACTAAATAATATTGTCGAAAATGTATTGGTAAATAACTTCTTCAGTTCTATTACAAAGGTTGGTCTTTGCCTTGCATTGGGACATCAAGGCTGAAAATAGAAAAAAATATACTTAATAAAAGTTCAGAGAAAGTTTATACTATGACAATGATTCCGCTACTGTTTTGTTCATGCTGAAACTATGTCGCATTTCCCTAACGACTATTGTCTTATAGCAGGTCACCCATATGTTTTACAATACAAATCAATAGTCCGCCCTTTCATCACTCCGTCCCACTTCGCTGCAAAAATGACTGCAGCAGAGAATGCAAATTGAATGCGCAACTTGAAGTGCTCGAACAATCGTATCGAGAGCTGTAGCGTACAGAATATTTAGAGCGGACACAGAATATATAAACATAGAAGAACAAAGATATGGACGAGTGGGTAACTCTGAATACTATCTCTGTAATGAATATTGTGTATTCATACATACTACAGCGCGATATTATCGCTCTGTTTATCCTTCAAGTTGCCGATTGTAGTTCTGAACTGTGACTGTGGCTCCTAATCTATCCTGACTCCTAACTAATATCATAAATGCGAAAGTGACTTTGTTTGTATGTTTGTTTATTACGCTTTCACGCCTTATCTACTGAACCGATCATCATGCAATTTTACAGACATATAGGTTAGAATATTACTAAATAGGACATAGGATATATATCACGTGGGCGGTTCCGCGGGTAACAGCTAGTCTTCAATAACTTATAATGTTATCTCGTACACATATACCGCTGTAGATAAATTTATTAAGTAGAAAGAAAAAAAAACATGCCATGTCCTGTCTGAGAGGTTTGTAGCTCTTCGCACCGAGAACAAAGATATCGACGAGCGGGTAACTCTGAATACTATCTCTGTAAATGAATATTGTCATTCATACGTACTACAGCGCGATATTATCGCTCTGTTTATCCTTCAAGTTGCCGATTGTAGTTCTGAACTGTGACTGCGGCTCCTAATCTATTTGTGGAACGAGGATATTCCATTGTTCAGTACGGAACAAATGAATCCAAATAAAGAGTATTATTGTTGTTAAATAAAGAAGCAGGCAAGGTGAAAGGAACAAACATTGAACATGGGTCATTTTATGCCAATTGGACCAAGATTTTACTTGTAAAAGATGTACTAGACATCTAGTATTAGGAAGTAATATCTAGGTATCTAGGTAAATGCAGTTGGCATTTTGTTTGTTTATTTATTTTAATAATATTAAAACTTACGCGAGATAAATTCATTATGAAAACACGGCTTTACTCACGTTTTATTACGTCGGGTCTGCCGACTAGTTTCTGTCTGTTACGAAGACCATGACGGCCCCGATGATGGTCCTCGTAACAGACAGAAACTAGTCGGCAGACCCGACGTAATAAAACGTGAGTAAAGCCGTGTTTTCGTAATTTATTTATTTTGTATGAATTTATCAGAAAAAAAAAACATATAGGCATAAAGGAAGGCACTTTATTTATTGGTTTGTCGGACTTGTGTATTAAAAGTATTTGTGATACTATCCATCGATATAACTCCATCTTTTTCTATCAACCGCCAGCATTTTGAGTGGTATATTTTTGTTTTGTTGCTCGTGTCCCTTTGCCAGACTTTTTTCTTCTTCCTTCGGCCTTTATCTACTTTTTCAAAGAGATCTCTTTCGGATCTTTTCTGAATCTGAGTTGTCTATCTTCAGATCTTTGGATACGACAGACATCCATGTTATTTGAGAACTGCCGGGACGCCTTGAAAACGATTTGAAGCCCTACTAGCGCTCTACCGATATAAAGGACTCGGAAAACGACGAAGACACCACTTAACGATATCCCCTCCCCCACTACGCACGAGACAGCTCTCAGTGCTTTGAGGGAAGCGTAACTATCATTATTTTTTCGCTACCTCTATCACTCGCCCCGATGATGGACTTCGTATAAGACCAAAACTCTTAGTTGTGGTAGAGCCATAAGTAATTACTGACGTCAACATATTTCCAGTTGTAAATAATATATGTATGACAATTAAAAAGTGTTCTGAGCAACCTATATTAAATAAACATTTGAATTTTTTGAGCCATGTAACAGGCGAAATTCGCTTTTGCTAATAGCATGAATGGGCCGGCTCGTCGGAGGACGTACCACACAGAAAATCGACTTTTAAATGGTAGATTTCTTCTATGCTTCGTTCGGTGACTGAGAGAGCTGAAGGCCCATCCTTCCTCCAGTTTGGGAAGCCACTTCTGGCTATGCCAGGCTTCCTTAGATACAGATATGTAAGTGCCTATGATAAGTAATGATTACTTTGCATCACGTGACTTTCTTCATATTATGATATGGCAGACAGGGCGTAATAACGTAACTTTTGCTTAGTCATTGCCTGCCCCGGGCGATTTCAGAATAGACAAAAGGGTACATTAAATCAATAGTGTCTCTTTAAATAGCCGGACCAGACAGGCTGTGTGTCACTACGCCAACTCCTGCCATTTCAGATGTAAGGTATTTTTAGAGGCGTAGTGAGCTGAAAATAATTACATTGATTTGATTTCCCGTGGATGTCGTAAAAGGCGACTTAGGAAACTCAAGCTAAACAAAGCTTATATAAACATCAAAGAGACCTCTCCAACCCGTCTGCCCAGCGTGGAGAGTGTAGGCCAAATCCTCTGACTGCTCTGGCAGTACAGAGAGGATCGTGCTACTGCAATGGAGACTAATAAAGACCTGATGGTGATGATGATTGATGATGATTTTGATAACATTCGGGTTGAACACAAGGACATTTACAGACATTCAGTTAAAGAAGAAAGGAAAGGGAAAGGCAAGACAGACAATAAATACTAAATGCTCTTCCTTTTGTATATACTATGAACAGGGTTTGAATCTAACCAACTGATACGTCTATTATTAAGGATAATAAAAAGGACTGGTCATCGAGAAATAGTACTGTTATTAAAATACGTAATAACGGGTTACTCACGTAAATAGTCAGCTACTGGCCGACATGTTTCAACCTCATGCGGAGGTCTTCCTCAGGGCTATGGGCATGTCGGCTAGTAGCTGACTATTTACGTGAGTAACCCGTTGTTACGTATTTTAATAATGTCTTTATCTCACGTTAGTTTTAATAAAAAAAATAGTACTGTTCCCGGAAGTTGAACATAATGTGAGCAATATCGCGGGCAAACGACGTTCTTGACAAATTTTGATTCTTGCTACAGCTAAGCAAAACCATATACTTACTCCTACATACTTCCTTTACTATTTTGGCGTTTCATCAAGGGCGTATCCTAGCAGTATTTTAAAGTATTTTTTCAGTATGTTTTCCATACAAATTTATTCCTCTATTTTCTCGCTGAAAACTGATTCCAGAGGCACATTTTTTTTCATGAATTCTAGTACTAAATGGGTTTGGCCCTATTTTTTTTTCTAAAAAACTGTTTTTCTAAAATATTTTTATACAGTTTTTAGAAAACAATAAAACATAGGGCCATCCCGATTTTAGTACAAGATTTTATGAAAAAAAGATTGTTCCTCTAGAAGCAGTTTTCAGCGAAAAAATAGAGGAATACATTAATATGGAAAACATAATGCTAGGATACATCATCATCATCATCAGGTCTTTCTAGTCTCCACTGCAGGAGCACGACCATCTCTGTACTACCAGAGCCATATATTAGCTTGAGTAGTCAGAGGATTAATGAACATAATGCTAGGATACGCTCGTAATTAATGAACAAATCAATAGATCACTTTAAAAAACATACACATTATTTTGTGCAAGAACGAGCTTTTACCCAGTGGATGAGTGGACTGTGTGTCTTCTATTATAGCAGGGCTTGTCCTTGAGACGTTTTTTGTTAAATATCACAATTACACGCCGACCTAAATTAAATCGAAGACCAGAATAGGTTAAAGGTTAAAGATTAGTCGACCAGTTACCGATTGCGAGAGAGTTGCCAACAACAAAAATGTACGACTACAGATAATCAATATTAATATATTGGATCTTGTATTGCCAACAATATGTAGTTTATGTTTAACCCATTAGCTCATAGCATTTAAACATTATGGTTTTCGAAGCTCGCTTCCAATCAAACATAAAAAGCTAGATACACAAACACATCTCACAAAGATAAAATAGGAAAAGCGCTGAAATATTCACACACATAGTACCTATTTTTGCTTTGTCTAAAAAAAAATCCAAACGCTTTTAGAAATATTGAAACAAATGTTTATAGAATTCTCTAAAAGCTGGATTGGATGCTCGAATAAACAATTCACCTATCGAATACTTCCCAAAATTAGACTTTTCCATTTCGTTTACCGGCCGCTTTAAGCTCAACCATCGATATTGTGTCGCTAGATGTAGAGCAGCTTGATATTATTCGAGTCGAGAAAAAAATCTTTCGTATTTTTACCGGTTGCTTATTTACCTTTAATAATAAAATTAAGGGTAAAACTAGCAAGCGGTAAAAACACAATCTGTTTTCTAACTCGGCTTTATTTCTTATTGAAATTAATGTGTATCTATTTCACTTTGCCTTCTATTTCGCGTGTCAACTCGGGTAAATTTTACATGGTGTGAAGGTAAGAAAATATTGCCGTCCTTAAAGCCTGAAATCAGCCTGTCATAATGATCAACTATTTCTATGGGACCAACGCTGGGAACACAAAAAACATTTTCATACAAATTGTCAGGCCAGGCAAACACTTTCCACCACAAACACCAGTATTTTTGAATAGGCGTATGATTAATATTATAAATAGAAATCGAATTTGTATTGAAATAATGGTTACTTATAGAAAAATAAACTTTATATACTAAGTTTGTCCAGGAAAAATACCAGATTGATGTTCGTTTTGAATTTTTGTACATCCTTTTAAAAGCAATAATTACAGTACCGTGGCAGTTTATGATACGAACTAAGCGGTTTTAACCGCACGATTTAAACTGTCATAGCGTTGTTAAAATCGCTAAGGCTTTTATATTTTATTCGGAGAAAGTAAAGAACAGCTATTTGCACCGAACTAGGAGCCTGTCAATAAGGGGTTTATCCAGATTTTTAGATCGTTGCTAAGCCCGATCTCTGGTGAATCCACGCACGATTTGCATACTGAGAACGTTTGCGTGCGGAATCAAAGTTTGGTTCGGAACGGTTAATTAATTTAGAGGAATCCTAACTTTGTGGACGAAGCCGAGATACAAATAGTACGGATCTTCATATGACCTTTGCAGTTCCACTTATACTCAGAGGTTAATACTTAGCAAAAAAAAATTAACTGTGGTTTTTTACTTAATTACTTTACGATTTGTTTAATAAATATAAGGATAAACCAAGTTGTGAATGGGAAGTTTATTTTTAATTAAGTTGGTTTATTTTATAAGTAGATAGTTTTTAAGTTACTCAATAATGCGTGTAATAATATATACATTTTTTAAATGATTACAATACGTACGAAGGTTCAGAAATAAATTTGGATTATATTATACTTTTCCGGGTGCAACCTGAACTGTAGTGTGTGCCCAGGAATCGGTAATAAGACAGTATTAAGTATGCCTAAAAAGGCCAAATACTCTGACTGCACTGGCTAATATATGGCTCTGGTAGTACAAAGTGGATCGTGCTCCTACAATAAAGACTAAAAAAGACCTGATGATGATGATGATGAAGGCTGCCTAATGATCATTGAAAACGAAGTAAACCCAGAACCTCTTGTACCAGGCTGGCCTGTCAATAACTGCGCTTCGGAGGTCATCATAGTATGGTTTTTTTATTAAGTCTACCGTAAAAATAGAAGATTTAATACTGTATCTGGAAGCAAGTAATATTATGCCTCTTTGTAGAGAGTAGGTGCGAAGGCAGTAGTTCCGTAATTTCCGCTTGGCACAGCTGCTGTTCTTGCATCGCTGCATTGAGTCCTCTCTGAATATAGATACCACTTTATAGCTTAAGATCGCAAGTTTCTATATCTTACGTCATTTTGGCAAAGCTAGTTCACATCATATAATTGTAAGGAACGTTTTGAAAACCTAATATTCATTCAGCACAGCTGCTGTTCTTGCATCACTGCTTCAAGTCCTCTCTGAACATAGATACCACTTTATAGCTTAAGATCGCAGGCCTTAATATCTTACGTCATTTTGGCAAAGCTAGTTAACATCAGATAGCAGAAGCATTTCTAAAACCAAATATGAAAAAAAATGCGTGAAAAGATTTCTGTAGTCGGCAGCGCGCGTGTAGATAGTGCGCTACATGCTCTAAAATTCACGTTGATGATATTTTTACCAGCATTTCAATTGAAAATATCGGCGCTTTTGAGAAGCATGGACACACACTATAGTTTAAAACCATTAAAAAATTATTTTTTTCCGATGATACATTTCATTTAGCTTGATTAATGGATTAATAAATAAAATGATTTAGGAGTGTGTCTTATGCATACTCTATTTACTTGAATCGAAACAACGGGTCCTTAAAATTAGTTTTGCCAAAATGACGTACATCAAAGTCCCATCAGACCACCAGTGTGCCTACGAGACCGGATCTAGTACTAATATATACACGAATATCTGTTTATCCCTCAAGGTTCATATATTATTGGCCTCAGGGTTGGTACGTTTTCCGGATGAAACATATTCATTTGCTCCCCTTTCCCACGTCCTTTTCAGTACTCATGACAATTGTATAGGTACGTGACATTTCATAATGATCGATTCTCGGAACAAACAAACAAAAATGTAACAAACGGATATATTAACTAAGAATATTTGAAGCCAAAATAATAACTAAGTATATTTGAAGCCAAAACAGGAACTGTTATACAAATTAATATAACATCTTCCATCCATCCATCCATCAGGTCTTTTTTAGTCTTCACTGCAGGAGCACGACTCTCTCTGTACCACCAGAGCCATGTATTAGCCAGAGCAGTCAGAGGATTTGGCCTACGCTCTCCACGCTGGCCAGACGGGTTGGAGAGGTCTCTTTGATGTTTATAAGCTTTGTTTAGCTTGTTTTTCCTAAGTCGCCTTTTACGACATCCACGGGATGACTTGAAGTGGTTCTATTCTACTCTACCGGGAACATCTTCCACTAAGGTAATAATGAAATTATTTAAGCTTTAGTCTCTTCCAAAATTAACTTATCACGAGAATTTCCGCAACTATCACTTTGATAAATTAAAATCTAAATTGAGGATGCCACGTTTAGTTTCCTTCATAATTGAAATTGAAATTTCATTTAGACCTATTTTATGCAGAAATACAAGAGGTTGTGCACTGTTTATTTTTTTTGTTATATACTATAAAATAGGCAAATCACAAAAATATAATAAAAGTTACCTTTTTATTATCACGGTCTTGAAATGACTAGTTAGTTATATCGTCACATATACAATATGTAAGTAAAACCGTGTCCGATCCTCATAGGGGCGACTCAGCCCATCAATATAAAAAAGAATTGCAACGACATTCTAAAATTAGCAATTTCCCGCTTTCCACACGTTTGTATGAAAATATCGATTTCATTTTGAGTTGTTCATATTGACGGCTTAAATCATCCCTTTAAGGGGACATCGGGGGTCAAGTAACACACTGTAAAGAACAACCGAAGACGATATTGTCAAAAATACTAGTTTTATTCAATAAAACATAATTTAATTGAATCTAAAAGCGTTTCAAACTGATAAATACCAAACCGAAGATAGCGAGCTAACTCTCGTGAAGTTTAAGCGCCATTCAGGAATAGCTACAAATTAATTCACTAAGTTCGGGATGAACCCAATTAATGAACAGAAGTTTAACCCAAACTGTCCACTCTGATACTGAGATCTTTACTTAGTAAATTAATAGACGGCATTTGCTAAGTAGATAGATAGATAGATAGATAGATAGATACGTTTATTTGTAGCTGAAGTCACACACATACAAAAAAGTCAAGAACAAAACATAAAAACAACATCTCTATTGCAACACATGGTCTTTGTACCTGTGTGCCACAGCAATCCAAGAAGGTCATAGCTCAGTGCTGGTGCTGCCTAGAGAGCAGCTCACTGATTTTCAGCTACGGCCTGTCAAGTGCGAGTGCGCATCTATGAATTTTTAAACAAAAAAGGTAAAAGAGCTCTTTCGGTATTATTAATATATATGTATATATAACTGTATTTTAGGTTTATTTAGTTTAAATAAATCATATTCTTAAATATGCTATATGACATATAAAATATATAGGTACTTTTAATAAATATACATACGTGAAAGTAAAGTAAATAATATTAGAGGCAGCAATAGCTACCGGCGACTTGTTGGATTGTTGGTTTTTTGTTTTTCTAACAAGTAGGTGCGGAATAGTTTTTTAAAAGAGTACAGTAGTAAAGTACTTGCTGTCTTGTGTATTTAATCATTTGATTCCTTTATATTTACAACACGTTCTACCACGATCGCTTTTCTTTTTTCATATGTAGCATATTTCAATTATTTTATTGATTGTTATGAAACATTTATATACATACATACATATTATCACATCTTTTTCCGTTGCGGGGTTGACAGAGCCCGTAATCATAAAAGCTAATGGCCACGCTAAGCGTGTTGGTGGGCGCTGAGGTGGAAATCAGAATCAGAGTAGTGATAGGTTGCTAGCTGCATCGCCTTGTCACATGATTCCTAATATTTTAACGAAATCACTTAACCGCTTTTTACAAAGGAAGAAAAGCAGTTCGTATATTCTATGCTTTTTCTTTTCTCCCAAACCGGCATGGAAGATACTACATTAAATTGCATTTCACGTCTACTCTGATACCGAGATCTTTGCTAGGTACGTTAATAGATAGTATTCACTAAGTTTATATAGTATACTATCTTGAGTATTTAATCTCTTACATACAAAACTGCGAACTAGGAAGCGATCTAACTCCCGTGAAGTTAGAGCGCCATTCAGAAATAGCTACAAATTAATTCACTAAGTTCGGGATGAACCCAATTAATGAACAGAAGTTTAACCCAAACTGTCCACTCTGATACTGAGATCTTTACTAAGTAAACTATTAAATGGCATTTGCTAAGTACTTGCTGTCTTGTATATTATACATGTATTTAATCCTTTTATTCCTTTAGATTCACAACAAGTTTTTACATACTTCATATTTCAATTATTTTACTGATTCATTGTTATTAAATTTCCATACATACATATTGACGAGCTCCGTGGCGCAGCGGTCAACAAGCCTGCCTGCGACACGGATGGTCCCGGGTTTGATCCCCGGTCAGGTCAAGATGGAAAATGATTTTTTTCAGATTGACCTGGGTCTTGGATGATAATCTATATAAGTATCCATTATAAAATATAGTATCGTTGAGTTAGTATCCCATAACACAAGTCTCGAACTTACTTTGGGGCTAGCTCAATCTGTGTGATTTGTCCGTATATATATATATATTTATTTATTTATATAATCACGTATTTCTCGCATTTATAACATTAGTTCAGTTAGTACAGATCTATTGATTTTTTAATAGTCAGATTAAATTATCAATTATATATATAAAATTTACATGTATGAAAGTTTTATATAAGTAGTATTTTTTGCCCTCAGCTCCTCTCGCGTGCATGAAGATAAGGACAGCTGCAAGTACTTGTATCTTTTCCCCCAGACAATGTGTATGTAAAATTTCATAATAATTGGTCTAGTATTAAGGCATGAAAGCGTAACAAACAAACCAACCTTCACATTTTTAATATAAGCTACCAATATGGTAGCTTATATTAAAAATGTGAAGGTTGGTTTGTTTGTTTTTAATATAATTTATTAATATAATTTAAACTAAAAGCATTTTAAACCGATACATACTAAACTGAAGATAGGCATCTATTCTCTCATGAAGTAATTCAAGCGTCATTCAGAAATAGCTATAAATTAATTCACTAAGTTCGGGATGAATCCAATTAATGAATAGAAGTTTGACCTGTACTATTTACTCTGATACCGAGATCCTTACAAAGTAAGTTACTAGAGATAATGATGAGTAAGTTACTAAATAATATTAACTAAGTTTATAATTATGTAGTTTTTCTACTTCCTTTACCTTAAACCACGTTTCACGTTTATATATACTATCTCGTGTGTTTAATCAGATATATATCAAACTGAAGAAAGCTATCATAATCTCTCTCTCTCTCTATCATACTCTCTCTGAAGTAGTTTAAGAGCGTATACTAGCAGCATTTTCTCAATATGATTTCCATACAAATGTATTTCTCTATTTTCTCGCTGAAAACTGATTCTAGAGCCACACTTCTTTTTTCATATTCATTGTACTAAAATAGGAATGCCCCTATTTTTTATTTTTTTCAAAAAAACTGTTTTTGTACAATTTTTTTTTCTTTTAAACAGGTTTTTAGAAAAAAATAAAACATAGGGACATACCTATTTTAGTAATAGATTGTATGTAAAAAGAATTGTGCCTCTAGAAGCAGTTTTCAGCGAGAAAATAGAGGAATACATTTTTATGGAAAACGCACTGCTAGTATACCCTCTTAAGCACCATTCAGGAATAGCTACAAATTAATTCATAAAGGCTGAGATGGACCCATTTAGAACAGAAGTTTAACCCGATCTTTACTAAGTATAATATCTTTACTAAGTGGATGGATAGTTTTTACGGAGTAAGTTATAAGGTGGTATTTACCAGCTACTAATGTAAAAAAGCGATGAACCCGTATTAAAATTAATATTATTCAAGTACGTAGTATCGATTACTATAATTGAAATAGATGAGGAGTCCGATGGTCCAGTGGGTGTGAGCTCTATGAGCGCTTATGTATGTTAAGCAACCCCTGGTGCAGTCCCTACTTGGATGGGTGACCGCAAGTGGCATAAAATATCTCGAGCTCCTTCGTGCTTCGGAAGGCACGTTAAGCCGTTGGTCCTGGCTGTCATCGTTGATGGCAGTCGTTAAGCTATGTGAAAATCTGACACCAGTGTTGGCCACTTACACATACGAAAAACAAACAAATGAAATTTCACTCTCCAATACATAATTTTAATATTATAATATAATAATATTAAAGATATACCTATATTAATAGGTACTTTATAGCCAACTTATCAAGCACGAGTATTGCATAACTCCAAGAAGTTTGCAGTCCGTTTGGATGGAGTTAGAACGAGATATGCTAATCTCGAACTTTCGGTTCATGCAGTTTGACCTATAAAGCGAATTTAAATTTTACGCTTTCATGGTCCAAAACTTTGTAATAAGATATTGGAAAAAGCATTTTTAGGGTTCCGTACAAAAATTGAAAAACGGAACCCTTATAGGATCACTTGTGCGTGTGCGAAAGAAGGCAAAAATTGGCCATCCCCCCCCCCTGATCTCCGAAACTACTGGGCCGAAAATTTTGAAAAAATTACAAAATGTAGTTCATTCCTTGAAGATTACAGGAAAAATAATAAGAATTCTATCACTTGGAATTAAAGTGGTACACTCACTATAAGAAGTTCATCTAGGGAAATAGTTCACTAAAACACCACTAGATAGCGCTAGTCAATTGAATAAAACATTTTTGCACATTGTGTGTGTGTACACGAAGCATATTGTACGGAACCCTCATTGCGCGAGTTTGACTCACACTTGGCCGGTTTTTTTATATTAAAATTAGTTTATTTTTGTATAAACTAGACGGATAGTGGATCTTTCAAATAATGTGAAGTACACTCAGGTCTTGGGAGATCTGTTAGATTTTTTCAGTGCTGCTCAAGGGGAAACGAAACAGAATTTGCTTTCTCTCCCTGTTCATGTTCATATCGTAGAAAATGGCCGCGGGCAAGGGCGAAGTAATCATGTCAATAGGCGATACGGCTAGCAACCCGACATTTACATCTATACGATCATAACATCATGAATCTTAGACCTTCCATTTTGTCTATCCCTTAGAGCAAAAGACAGCATTGATCCAAAGTTTAATTTTACCGAAGATAAAATAATACTAACACAAAAAACAATCCGCATGTACTGACGAACACAAAACGTTATACACGTTAATAATTATCACTACACTTTTCCCTACTTAGGAGTTTACCCCTCCACCACTTTAAAACTTAAAACATTAAATTCTTTTTTTTCATTAGTTACATGGCGTCCAGCGTCCGCATGTACTGACGAAGACAAATAGTTATATACGTTAATCATTATCACGATAATCACAAATTCAAAGTGTTTATTTAATACGGGTTTCTTAAAACACTTATTAATTGTCATACATATAATGTAATCTACTACTGAAAACTTGTTGACGTCCGTAATTTACTTATGGCTAAGTTTAACGCCGCTTCCAAAGCGAAAAAAATTATCATATATCTATCATATATCACTTTCACGCTGGTCTGGGAGTAAAGGAAAAACATAAAATGTAAAAACTGCTCCTTTTCCCACGCAAATCGTAAAAACCGATCGAGGAAATGGGTGAAAATCTAAGGAATCACGATAATAGGCGATGTGGCTAGCAACCCATCACTATTTTGCTTTCATTGTTCAACTCCCCGCCAATCACCATGCTAAACGTGGTTTTAAGTTTTATAGACTTGAACTCTGTCTACCTCGCAAGGGAAAAAGACGTAACAGTATGTACGTATCACAATTATCATGATAATCACAACAGTCACAAATTCTTACGATAATTTACAAAAACTCGCAACACGACGCGTTTTTGAGGAAACCGATTGCATTTAAAGTTTTTTGTACGTTTGTATTATTGCGAATGACTAGTAGGTAGGTCTATCTTCTTTTGTTTGCTACAAACAATGTCATATTGATCTTAGAAGAAAGGTGTCCGAGAAAGCCTTGCGCTGGAAACCTTTGTGAGATGCGCCCATGGATGCACGGCGACTGAGTTTTATAATACAAGGCTGGACTTGTACTATTTAAGGCGCTCTTATAGTAACACTAGCGCCACCCAGCTATTAAATTCCTTAAGGGGGAACACTAGGCACAGTAGCGACGCCAATCATTTTATTCCTAATACTTTACAAATAGAAAGAAATTCAAGAATATAAACAATACAAGCCTTAGTAAATAACCTGAAGTATTTTTGGAATCATGTTTTGATATTATGAGAATCAGTCATTGAGAGAAAAAGTGATAACCGCCAAAAACGGCCGTTTTTGGCGGTAATCAGATTCTCATAATTCTCACTGATTCCGATAGTAATAAACATGATTCAAAAAATACTTCAGGTTATTTAGTTTATATTCTTGAATTCCTTTCTATTTGTAAAGTATTAGGAAAAAAATGATTGGCGTCGCTACTGTGCCTATTGTATCGAATTTTAAAAATCTAAGACGTACAAAACTACTAAATTACTTATAGTATTTTTTGTATATTACAAGTAAATTACTAGTGCCATATATAAAGGCCATTTATCAAACGAATATTAGTGAAAATGAATACAAAAAATACTAGAAGTAATTTAATAGTTATGTACTTGTTAGATTTTTAAAATCAATATAAATTTAATATTAAAATAATTTATTGCTGGGCGGCGCTAGTGTTACTATAGGAGCGCCTTAATAGCAACAAACTACTTGATTGAAACTATAGTTTATATCTGTATAAATATAGCTAATATCTTCAAAGAAAATTCGTTTAGATATTTTGGGTAATCAAGTCGACCATGCACACCTTGGTGTCAGAATTCTTTGGAACCGCCTCTCGGTCAGATGGCAGCCGGGATCAGCAGCTTATCATGCCTTCCAAAGTACGGCATCATCTATCTTATCAGACAATCAGATGATTCATGCCTGCAATGTCCTAACCAAACTGGAAACAACTTAAGAAAGTATGCTTCCTGTGAAAATCGAACCCACGACCCCCGGGTCAACAAGGCGAACGCCTTAACCACTGGACCAATGGACTGGTAATGAAAAGAGACGAACGGAAGGTAGGTACATAGACATACCTATTTTCCGGAGATGTGAATAGAACAGTCGCTCAGAAGCGGCCTCGATAAACTTCTATGTATATTTTTGAGTTTTATACCTTTTGCTAGGGCGGCTCATAACTTTTGAATGAAAATGTTGAAAAAAAATTTGAGGTCCCAGTATGAATCCCATAGAAGAGTTGTTCATATTGGCGGACTAAGTTACCCTTTTCTGGGTAAAGTGAGGTTCAATTGACGTGGTTCACCGACCAGGTGGTCAGACGACCTGATAGGTCGCAGGAAGGCGCTGGATGCAGGCCGCTTCTAACCGGTCATATTGGAAATCATTAGGGAAGGCCTATGTCCAGCTGTGGACTTCTTGTGGCTGAGATGATGGTGATGATGAAGATGTGTACAGATATTTAGGATATTTTTAATACAACTATCTAAATAAAGGTTAATTAATTTAATCATCTTTACGACACGACTTTTCATCTCAAACTTTAGTACCGTCTACCCCGTAAGAAATAGCGACGCGATTCAGATTGTTCAATTTTCTTTTGTACGGTTCCAATGAATAAGTTTTATGTTGTCTATAACAGTAGCTCGTTATTCAAGTGGGAATCATGAAATTGGAATAGAGAATGGCAACGCCATACGGTGCCGTTGAAAATTATCGAAAGTCCAGAATGGAAGTTATGTTTATGACAGGTGCAAGTCTGACTTCGAAATGAAATCTGTGATAAAGTTATTTGTTTTTAAATAAGTATAAAAATATAATATTTTAACTAGCTACAATGTAGTATGCCAGCAGCGCTCTAATTCTCTTATAGAAGGTGTCACGGAAGACCAGACATGCTGAGTGGCCCCATTTTAGTGCCTCACTCTACAGAAAATAAAAATGTAATTACACTTAACTGAATGTATTACTGTGTGGCTCCGAATAAATTATTTTTCTTTCTTTCTTTCAATGAAACCTTAACAATATTAAATTTACATATATACTCGGCCTGTTGAACACTTTTTTATAAGAAAGTCATTTTTTTTCGAATCTCCAGCAATAGCCCCATAGAAATAGTTGTTGACCTTGATGGGCTGTGTCACCTTTTCATCAACATAATTATAAAGTCCCTTACAATTTTCGCCCCGGTGTAATGTGCCCGAAAGGCTGGCATTGTTACCACGTACGCTGGCTATGCTTATATTTTGAGCCAGTTGTTTGCCAGCTATTTTGTGCAGAAGTGGTCGGTTCCGAAACGCTAGTAGTCTATAGTTTTTGAACAATTAATAAATACATATATTAGATAAATATAGGATAATTTTAAATATGATATGACGAGAAAAAGTGCTTGCAAAAGCCTATTTTCTTATTAAACGTTTTGTTTTTGATTTGATTTTTGGCCCGTAATGAATAGATTCCCTCCGTCTTCATTTGTAGCTATCTACTTCCGGGCTTAATACAGAAATTAAAATAATGTAATTTAATAAAGTTAATTGAGGAATAACTATGGATCAAATGAATATGTTTTACTTTTAACGTGTCAGCTTGGGTTTTGTTAAAAATGTATCTTGTAATTAATACTTTCAAATATATTATAAATGTTAACTTTTGCTTATAGTCATTAGATTTATAAAAGAGTATTTGCCCACTTGCAAAGCAATCTACATTTATATCAGTAAATATATCTGTACCCTTTTTAATTTGTGGCCCTGTGCTCATCCACTCATACTAGCGCAATTTCCTAGCGGTACATGACGTGAAATGTCTTATTTTATGAACTGACTGCGACATATAAGTCGTTTGAGTTAAATTATAGAAGATATTGAAACTTTTTGAGATGTAGAAATCTTGATGTTGACAGTAAGTGGATTTAACGGGGCTATAAATTATCTGCTTATTTGCTACAAAAATATTCAGTAGATAATAATTTTTCGTAGTTTTTATACTCGAAAGTATCATTGAGACTTGATCTGATCTAGAGGACTACAGGCACTACGCACCAGGTGATATCCTGAAGCTTATGCAGTACTTCTTCGGAAATCACCGTGTGGGTGAGTAAGGCATGGGGTAAGTACAAAATAACCCAAAGGTTAGACGTGTTTCCGATTTATAATCGGCCCCAATGAAGATAAGATATGATAAGATATCATTGAGACTTTTTTTCAATTTTTTATTTATTTAAAAAGTTAATTTGAGTTTTAAAAAGCTTCAATAGATAGGCTTCATGCTAATAACGTTACCAGCCAACCTTTAGTTCCTAAACAACATTCCTGACAAGCAGATTTACCTACTTTAAATAGGTGTCAAACAAAAGTAAAATAATTACCGCAAATTCGCTCGCGATAAGTACTATAACTATTTGGAAACCGTATGTATTTTTCTGGATGTATCATCGACAACACCGCGTCTAAATTAACAATAGCCTTGCAAAGGTCTCAATCCGCCAATCATCATCATCATCATTAAAGCTGTAAGCAAGGAGTACACAAACTGGAATTTTTTGTTTTGATTGAAAGAAGGTTTTGCCCGATTATCCACGCTTGGCAAACGGGTTTGTGAGCGCAGTTTGTTTGGCTTTGAGCCTATGCTGCTGCCCATCGAAGCCGTTTTCTAAGCAAAACAAGGGTCAAAGAACGGGAATAAAGTATTTGTGTGGTTGGTGGTGGCCGTATGGTTCCCGGCAGAGTAGAATAGGACCACTCCAAGTCATCCCGTGGATGTCGTAAAAGGCGACTAAGGAAACACAAGCTAAACAAAGCTTATTAACATCAAAGAGACCTCTCCGACCCGTCTGGCCAGCGTGGAGAGTGTAGGCCAAATCCTCTGACTACTCAGGCTAGTGTTATGGCTCTGGTAGTACAGAGATGGTCGTGCTCCTGCAGTGGAGACTAGAAAGACCTGATGATGATGATGATGCTACTTATTCATTGAATAATGAATCCCATGGAATCAACGCTGAAAAGTCGATATTTTCTACATTTCCATACAAATGTGTTTAGCTAGTCAGACAATTTTTATGGGAAGTTATTAATATTAACAGGACTTAGCACGAACCTTTTTACTTATTTATTTTCGCTGACGTTTCTATGGAGTTACATCCATCGTGGTCGCAGCGAGACTGGAGTACGGCGGTGTCATCTTGTGGTGGTGGGAGTACTTGCACTAATAATGTCACTACCCACAACTAGTTTTATATTTTCGTATTAGCCCCGGTACACACAACACTGACAATGTCCAACTTTTTGTCCGACACTGAACGACGCGGTTTAATTTTATCAATCACTGGATTCCATGCAGGTGATAGTTTGTATCCATCTTCCCTGTTGAAAGTCTTGTATTTCTTTATTTCAACAGCTTCCCGTACTAGTCTTTTGTAGTAGTTTGTAGTAAAAAAAAAAAAAGAATATTTTATGGGAAGGTCGGAATATTTTCGAGTTATCCTATTGAAAAAGTTATTCATGTTAACAGGCTCAGTAACCTTTTAAGGCTATCAAAGATAAATTTGCACCTAAATTTATAAAGTCATGATAAAAAGTGTGAGTTGACTACTGTATCAGACTCTTAATTAGTTGAAAAGCGATACAAACGAAATCAATGTCACATTTATAGAATTTAATTGATTCAGTCGTAACTTTGCGAGAATCAAATTTAAGTGCACCTTGATGTAAATTACTTTGTGTAGTTCTGCCACCAGTAAGTTCATGTAAATTGTTCCTGGCCAGCGCCCGACCTGTACGAATAAGTTGCTAGTTCCTTCAAGCCCGCTATCAAAATTAATATGAACCCTTGCTATTTGCTGCATCCGTTGAGGCTACACATGAACCTTTAATATTCAGTAGTAGTTTTCATTCTACAACAGCCTCCGTGGTCCAGAGGTTTTTTTTTTTGAGACTAAAAGGCGTTTGCCTTGTTGACTCTGGGGTCGTGGCTTCGATCCCCACGGAAAGCATACTTTGTTAAGTTGTTTCCAGTTTGGTTAGGACATTGCAGGCATGAATCACCTGATTGTCTGAGAAAAAAGATGATGCCGTGCTTCGGAAGGCACATTAAGCCGTTGGTCCCGGCTGCCATCTGGTAGTCGTTAAAGGAACCACGTCAGAGTCCGAGAGGCGGTTCCGAAGAACTCTGACACCAGGGTATGCATGGTCGACTGACCGTGTCACCCGGGCACACGAAATGATAATGATGAGTTTTCATCCTTTTAGCTTTATATCTTAAGAATTTCTTAAATTACTGATTGAAAGCTGTCTGGATTCAGCGTTTCTTTGCGACTTTGGTCAGGTCATCCGACCACCTGGTCGGTGGGTGTCCAACGCTTGCCGGTACGTGGTCGCTATCCAAGAACCTTTCTGCCCCATCGGCCAGCGGCTCTGCGCGCTGTGTGTGTAGAAGTCCTATTGGTCTTTGAAAAAGAAATTCCTCGCTACGCATCCTTGCTGGTTTGGAAGAAAAGGAAAAACATAGAAAATACCAGCTGTTTTTCTTCTCGCGCATACCGTAAAAGGCGGTCAAGAGATTGGGCTTAGGAATCGGTGAAAGGAATCTCGTTAATAGGCGATGCGATGAGCAACTCATCACTATTTTGATTCTGCTTTCCACCAAAACGCCCACTAACACGCTAAAAGTGGCCTTTAGATTTTATGACCTTGGGCTCTGTCTACCCCTCAAGGGATAAAGACGTGATAATGTATGTGTGCATCCTTGCACATATCTGGTGGAACACTAAACAGAAGTAACGAACACACATCTTCAATTTACCGACATTCACACAATTTCCATACTATTCCAAGAATTGTTTCACGCCCTTTGCGAGTTCAAAATGAAATCTATGCTCATCACGTCACTTTAAAAACTGTTCTTCAATAATAGTCCTTAACACTGAGGAGATATGACACAAAATGTCGCGACTTGACATGATCGATTGCTAAATCTGCATAGACTAGATACAGCTGGGCATCGCAGGCAGGAAATTACACAGACAATGATGTTCTGAGCTACGAAAAGGATAGATACGTTCGGATATGGAAAATGTTCGATTGTAGTAGCTATAAGATATATTTGTGAATGTGTTTTCCTAAATTGGGGTAAAGTATACCAGTAACTTTATTTGTTTTTCATGATATACTGTGATATACTGTCCAACAGGCTGATAAGTAAAGTCCTGCTTAGTCTGGTGCTGTAATCGTCGATAGTGGCTCTTCAGTTTGATCCTGTGTGATTCTCCTGATTCCAGCAGTTTCAACCTAAGGATTGTATACTTTTTTTATGTTTATTTTAATGTACCTTGCCTTGGTAATTATAATCCTCATTATTTTTCAATCCAATATTTTTTTAAGAGGGTCTGTGAATCTTTGAAGTTATTGACAGTGACAGTACTCTGTGGTGACAGTGACACCGATTGAATGAAGTTTCTCTCTTTTTTTTATTTTACGGCTCTGGATACAAATCCTGGGGTGCTATTTTTGAACAATTTTTTTTATGGAAAAACCGCTCGTTTGCAAACGGCTGGATTTCGAGAATCGTACCCTTGTTATTATTTAATTTTGTTCTCCTTGAAATGTCAAAGTGATATCTACATGGTGTTTTTGTTTTTCTTTATTTAGCGTTCTGTTCAAATAATTTAACTTGTAAAGTTTTTATTTTTTTTTTATTTTTTATTTCCATGTTTTTATAAGAACTTACTTGTTTTTATTAAGTATTTTCATAGGTTATTTAAAATCCAAATAACTATGTGATTCACCTTGTCTTGGGTCTCCTTTGGGGGCTGGATGCTTGAGGAATATTGTTAGTAGCGAGTGTGGACCTCTTGATTCAGCTCTTTGGGTGATTGGGGGCAGGTGGGAATTTTTGATCACTGTCACTTTGTCACACAAAGTTTATTTTTTTTTAGCTTTTAAATGTTTAGTATATGTTTGTGATCAACTGGTGGGTGGTGCTGAGAGTTGGATCTTAGCTCACGTTAAACTAATACTGTTTGTTTACTTTTTGTTAATTTTGTAATTTAATTCGTAATTAATATTTTGTATTTATTATATATTATTTACTATGTTCCATATGTCTGACAGCGATTCATACAATTCATCCGATGATGAATTTCATTCATGTAATAGCAGTGCTTCATCCACCTTTATTTCTCTTGGTGATTATATTAGCAGCGTATTTAAAAATAATTCGTCTCACTTTAATGTCTGTCACATAAACGCGCAGAGCCTTCCGGGTCACTACACTGATTTCGTCGATACTTTTTCGGGGGTAAACCTGCACGCCATTCTTGTATCGGAAACCTGGCTTAAACCGGAACTCTCTTCCACATCGTATCCACTCCCCGGTTTTATCCTAATAAGAAACGATCGGATCGGCAAAGATTGTGGTGGTGTAGCTGTTTACCTCCGCAGTGATATTAGTTATCAATTATTATTGTCATCTCCTCCACAGTATTCTGCTTCTGCTGAATTCATTTTTCTTGAAATATCGCTAATGGGCGCTAAAGCGGTTCTTGGAGTTGTATATTGTCCCCCGTCCACCAATTATTTTTCTGACCTCGAAGTAGCCATTGATTCCCTCGGGTCTGACTACAATCATCATATTATAATGGGAGATCTTAACACGGATCAACTTGCCCCCCAGTCAGCTAGGTCTCAACGTCTGCGTCACATTTTAGAGTCTGCCAGTTTAAATGTGTTACCGCTACAAGCGACTCATCATAATATTGATACGGATGATACCTGGCTTGACTTGATCATCACATCCTCCACTGAACATGTTTACTCTCATGGCCAACATCCTGCGCCGGCATTCTCTCGACATGATCTCCTCCACTGCTCATACCTTCTCAAGCTCCCTAAAACTCCAACCAAATTTTTATTTAGACGTAGCTTTGCTCGAACTGATTTAAATAGTTTACATTTGGATGCCTCAAACATAGACTGGGCACAGGTTTCGTCTGCAGTTGGGGTAGATAACAAAGTGGCCGTCTTTAATGGTCTTCTTGTGGAGCTATATGACAGGCATGCACCGGTGCGTAGGGTTAAGTTGAAGCGTCCTCCTGCTCCGTGGATAACGCAAGGTGTGCGGATGTTTATGAGAAGGAGGGATCGGGCATATTGGAGATTTAAAAAGAATCGATCGGACGAGAATTGGGCTTTGTATAAAGTTGCAAGGAATCGGTGCAATCGGATGATTCGTGATGCTAAACGCCGTCTAATTCATGACACAATTGCTTCCTCTTCTTCTGCCGATATCTGGAAGTTTCTTGGAACTCTAGGTATCGGTAAGTCTCGTTCTTTAGAGATTCCTTCGTCATTAACACTTGATGACATCAATAATCATTTCACCACCACTTCTCTCTTGGATCAAGCCACCAAATTTGCAACTATTTCGCACATCACTTCACTTCCTGTCCTTGATTTCACGGAATTTAATTTTACCCCTGTTAGTGATGATGAAATCAGAAAGATACTCTTATCCATAAAGTCAAGGGCTGTAGGTTCCGACAAGATCAACCGTCGAATGATTGAACCTATTCTCGACATAATACTTCCTGTAATTACTCATATTATAAACTTTTCTTTTGCCTCTTCTCAGTTCCCTTCTCTTTGGCGAAAAGCTTTTATTCGTCCTCTCCGTAAAGTCCCTCAACCTCAATGTCTTAATGACCTTCGCCCTATATCTATTCTTCCGTTTCTCTCAAAAGTGCTTGAAGCTGTTGCCCATCATCAACTTTCTCAACATATTCATCGTAATGGCTTGTTGAATATGTATCAATCAGGTTTTCGTCGAGGGCACAGTACGGTTTCAGCGCTCCTGAAAGTTACGGACGATATTAGGGAGGGTATGGAGAACTCTAAAGTCACTGTTTTGGCATTAGTAGACTTCTCTAACGCCTTTAATACTGTAGATCATGACATACTACTAGCAGTCCTTTCTCATTTTAATGTTTCTTTTTCAGTTGTTGAATGGTTCTCCACTTATCTTCGAGGGCGACAGCAGTCAGTTTGCATTGATGAGTCATCATCTAATTGGCGTGAACAAGATACTGGCGTTCCTCAGGGCGGCATTCTTTCTCCCCTTCTATTCTCTATTTTCATAGATTCTATTACTAAAGATCTTCAGTGTTCCTATCATCTGTACGCCGATGACTTGCAACTTTATGCTCAAGCAGGGGTTGACGAGGTTGATGTAGCGATTGGCCAAGTAAATACTGCTTTGAGGTCCATTGGGGATTGGTCTCGGAGATTCGGAGTCAGAGTTAACCCCAGCAAATGTCAGGCTTTATTGGTTGGTAGTCCGTACTTCATTCGACGCATTGATTTGGGTTCTCAGCCTGCCGTCTGTTTCGATGGGACTGTAGTACCATTTAGCACGATCGTCAAAGATCTGGGACTACACATAGATTCTGCCCTTCGATGGGATTCCCAAATCTCTGTTATTTCTAAAAAGGTCACGGGTGTGCTTCGTGCACTATATAAATTAAAAAACTTTCTGCCCGACGCTACAAAAATCATGTTGATTAATGCTTTGGTGGTACCTATCATTGACTATGCTGACGTGTGTTGCTCAGACCTGAGTAGTGATTTACTTAATAAACTCGATCGTCTCCTTAATAACTGTATCCGCTTTATCTTCGGGTTGCGTAAGTATGATCACGTGTCTACTTATCGCTCACAACTTCACTGGTTACCAATACGTCAGCGTCGTGATTTGCATATTCTCTCTATTCTCTTTTCTATTCTTTTCGAACCCAATACTCCGACATATCTAAAGTCTAAATTTCGATTTCTGAGTGACACCCACTTCAGAGAACTTCGCTCTTCTAATAATCTTCTCCTTCATATGCCAGTTCATAGGAGTGGGTTTTTCGGAAACTCTTTTATGATTCGTGCTATTAAATTATGGAATGCCCTACCGGTGGATATCCGGAAGGCTCAAACTCGTTTGACTTTTAAAAATAGGGTGAAAGCTCATTTCCTACAAGGTCTGTCAGATTCATGATATATATGTAGTATATGTATCGTCTATTATATTTATATGTACTAGCGTGTATGATGTTTATGTAGTTTATTATTCTAGTTTATTTTATTAATGTTTTTTTTTTTTTCTCTTTAATTTTTTTTTTTTTCTAACTTTGCACTACCCCATCAATTGTCATCATCACCCAGTTGGTTGACTGGCAGAAAAAGCCATTGGCTTTAAGTCCGCCTTTACACTGTATTGTGTATAAAGTTAAATAAATAAAAATAAATAAATATACAAATGAAGAATAGTGACCAACACTGATGTCAGATTATTTAAGCTGCCTAAAAGCATCTGTCAAAGCTTTTAACGAATCATTCATGGAACGAAACCCATTGTTTAAATAAATGCTGTTACGAATAGATAGAGGAGTCACACTTAAAGTATTGTATGTGTAGATATGGGTCCCGGCAGAGTAGAATAGGACCACTCCAAGTCTTCCCGTAGATGTGGTAAAAGGCGATTTAGAAAAGACAAGCTAAACAAAGATTATAAAAGTGTAGAATATAAGCCAAATCCTCTGACTGCTCTGGCTAATGTTTGGCTCTGGTAAGGCCTAAGAGCCCTAGTCGTGCTCCTACAGCGGAGACTTAAAAAAACCTGATCATGAAGATAATGATGAGTCTCCAAAAGTACATGCAACTAAGCAAAACAAATCAATCAGTTTTTTTTTTAATTTTTTAATCATGCAATTTCACAAATAAGCAAGGTCATTCATAACTAATTTTAGATTAGAGGGCACTTTAAATTGATGTATTTTTCATATTATTCACTACACTACACAAAAAATAAATTATCCACTACTAATGTCAGGTCAAAGGTCAGGAATGGGAGAAGGTGCTTTCACCAAAAATTATCCTTTCTAAACCACTTAATTTGTAAGCTCGTGGCTTGCGTATCTACTTATTATCAATCAAAGCGAGAGACGTTGTGCGTAGGTACGCATTAAGTTGGAAGTAAATTGCCGCTTCTGGTGTTACCAGCGCCGTGTTCAGGTGAAATTGCGTGAAAATCAGCGCTTTATACTCGTAGGATATATACATACATGCATCCTCACGTCTTTTTCCCTTGCAGGGTAGACAGACCCCAGGTCTAAAGCTAAAGGCCACGTTTATCACGTTGGTGGGCTTTTAAGTAGAGAACGGAATCAAAAACTCGTGGGATAATGAAGAATTTCGCAATTAAGAAGAAACATAGAGCAACTAGTTGCACACAACTTTGATAATTAATACTCGTCTGGTCTAAACTCTATAGTGGTCGGTTCTGCCTGAAACGATAGTAGTATGTAGCTGGTAAACACTAATCTATAAATAAATAAATAAATTATTATCGTTGTGCGCTGTGCAGTTTGTTGCCGCTTCTTTGCACTCCACCTTGGAAGCGGTGTAAACTTAGCCGTAAGTAAATTATTGACGTTAATATTAATATATTTTTGTAAACTAATTGTAATTATGAAAAAAATTGACGTTCACTAAATTATATTGAAATATCTTACGATGAATAAAATGATTGACTTTGACTTTTAAAGGGGTGATTCAGCCTGTCGGTATGAACAACTTTACTTATGGGACCAATGCTCGAAAATAAAATATAATTATCGTTTTCATACAAAAGTGTTTAGCAATTTGTGTGGGAATGTCGAAAATTTTTTTGGGCTTCTAGCATTACTCCCATAGGAAAAGTTGTTCATACCGATGGGCTGAATCACCCCTTCAAGGGTCCAGAACGATAAAAATTTCTCCATGAATATAAAACTAGCAATTTTTCCGCGACTTCGTACGCGACCTGTTGGAAGTACTAGCGTTTCCCTACTTCCTCGACCAATAATTTTTAATATTAATAGTACAACTAGTTGCAGCAACCATAATGGATGTAACTCCATAGAAATATCAGCGGAAATCCTAATCCTAACTAATCCTATCCTAATCCTTACTTCCTAACTATAATAAATGCGAAAGTGAGTTTGTTTGTTTATTTGTTACGCTTTCACGCCGTATCTACTGAACCGATCATCATGAAATTTTGCATACATATAGGTTAAGGTACTGAGAAGGACATAGGCTATAAATCACGCGGGCGAAGCCGTGGGTAACAGCTAGTAATTAAATAAAAGGTTCGTGCTAAGTCCCGTTAATATTGATTATTAATGTGTTCGAAGCACTAAAGTTTAAAAATATCTTATTCAAGGTTATCCGACCACCTGGTCGATGGTTGCCCACAGATGCTGATGTATGGTCTCCGTTTTAACGAGGATATAAGAGACACTAGAGGAATTGTTGAGTTTGAAACAAGACAAGTCATCCAATAGTAGGTAAAAAAGGTTATTTAAACAATTCAATATCTATAACTTGATCTTGATTGTCCTTGAGAGTGGAATTTATTCATTATTTTAGTTCTCAAATCATTTGAAAAGATAAAAGCATCTTATTTACAAAGTAGTTAAGATGAAAGACAGACATTTGCAAGAAGACTCAAAAAAACGAGTGACATTCTAAAACTGGTTAATTAAAACATCTGCAGTGATGACGAACCAAAGTATGAGTAACATGACTTATACCATAAAATTTATTCTCAGAATAGTTATTCATAGATTTTATTTTTAAATACAACTATTTTAAACGTGAGCTGTTACTAGAATAATGCTAACTATTGTTAGCATTAACTAACTATTGTCACGAAGCTTCCAGCATACTCTTGAACTTTCCCTTTCACTTTAACATCGTTTGTCTCACATGTTGAAATATTCAAGAATGTTCTGGAATGTTTTGAATTAGGATACCAATTGTTTTACGTATTAGATATTCGACCTATTGGAAGATTAGTCAGAGTACCGTAGTGAATAAATTCTCTCAGAAGAATTTGGTGTTTTACTCCAAATCTAACCAATCCTAATAGTTACACTATTAAGGTACATAAACGCAACTTTCAAGTAGAATCTCCAATCATCCCCAATCCATCCTAGCAAGTAGCATCCTAGATACCCTTAGCTCTTTTTTGCAGTCCAACAAACTCATGCCATTCCCTCGCTTAAAACGGAGTCTTTGAGCAGTAGTACTGTAACTAGAACAAAGCCGAACAAACTGCGCTAACCCGTCTACCAAGCGTGGTGAGTATGGCAATATCCCCCCCCCCCCCCCCCCAATAATGGGGAAGGGCTATTTCCACCAGCGGTGGATTTCTAGCGGCTGGGATGATGATGATTTCCTTTGACCCACTTTTTAACCATCGTTGTTTATTTCAAATGATATTGCCTACAAAAAAACAAATTAAGAGATACCACAAGCAAATAGACTTATCATCCGATACGTCTAAATGGCTACCGAAGTCATAATAATTTTACGATTTCCTATCAATTCATTAAAATAGGTTGATGGTGCTCAAGTAATTAAAATTTATAGCTGACAGATGCGGCGACTTACCGAATTATGTCGTTCATTCCCCTTAAGTCCCACTTTTTGGTTCCATTCTTATAGTAATATCTCCATGATTTTTAAAGATTTTTAACCTTGATTTATAAGGAGATCTTGTCACAGCATTTTATTTTTGATGATATCCTTCTTGACGTCTCCGTCAACGTCAAACTTCGTTTTAATTCCGTTGATGAGAGCGGATATGCATAATACTGTGTAAGAAGCGGTTGCTATATTTTAAGGAAATCGTAAACATGACTTCTATACCAAATGCCTCCTGGAAAATACCCGGCGCAATCCTTCTTACCGTCACCTACCACCGTCAAATTCACAACATTCGTCAGATCAGTTTTATTGTGCACCTTCACTTCAAAGCACAAATAAATAAAAATAGTTTATTTTCAGACTATTTAAATCCATACAGTACAGAGTGAGATAAGTAAAAAAAAGTTTCGTGAAATCTGTCACCACGTCAAGGGTCACAAAATTACCTATACATAATGTAATTCTGTGAACCTCCTGCAAGTATTAATTGTAAATGGGATCAAAAGAAAGATCCAATGGGATGACAGTAGTGCCGTAAAAATTGCTAAGCACCGCTGTGACGATGAATCATACTTTGAGGAATATTTAATTGATTTATGGAGATTTTAGCTGTGCGATGATGTCATTTGTTTTTAGGTTTGGGAACCTTACATTGCCTTGAACCCAAATTTCTAGGAGCACTTTACACAATCCCATGAGCGCGACGCAAGTGATTTAAAACTTCGTGGTGGGAAACTAGTTAACAGCCTAAAAGCAATACTGTGTGTATTGCTTTTATTATATACTATCACATCTCCATCACTCGCGTGCCGACAGAGCCCAAAGCCATAGAACCCAAGGCCCACGTTTAGACGATACACGAAGTCAGTGCTGCTCTCATTTTAAATAAATCATTTGAAAGTAAACGGAGACATTTTTGAAAATTTCAAGCTAAACAACCCTTTAAAACATTTAATGAACTTCATTGTAACAGTTTAAAGTGTTACAAAGAAGTTCATTACTTAGCGTGTTTGTCAAAAACGGCCACTTTCGGCGAAAATGCCGAGCTTTGAGCAACTGTTAGGAAATGATTCATAAACTATTTTAAAGGGTTGTCTAGCTTAAAATTTACAATTATGTCTCCGTTTTCTTTTAAATTATTTATTTAAAATGGGGGCAGCACTGGACCCCGTGTATCGTCTAAGCGTACTAGTGGGCGTAAAGGTGGAAAGCGGAATCAAAACGATGATGGGTTGGTACGGAACGACTCGTCTTCGTTCTTAACTAAACATGAAGAATCCGATATTTCCAAATTAGGTCATTTTTAGTCTCCACTGCAGGAGCATGACGCACTCGGTACTACCAAAGCCATATATTACCCAGAGCAGTCAGGGTAATATATGACTTTAGGATTTGGTCTACACTCTTCACGCAGAAGCCGGCCAGAAAGCTAGTGATGTCTCTTTGTTTAGCTCGGGTGTTCTAAATCACCTTCTACGACATCCCCGAGCCCGATGGTCCAGTGGGTGTGAGCTCTATGAGCGCTTACGTATGTTAAGCAACCCCTGGTGCAGTCCCTACTTGGATGGGTGACCGCAAGTGGCATAAAAATATCTCGAGCTCCTCCGTGCTTCGGAAGGCACGTTAAGCCGTTGGTCCCGGCTGTCATTGTTGATGGCAGTCGTTAAGCTATGTCAGATGCCTTAAGGCAGCTTAAACAATCTGACACCAGTGTTGGCCACTTACACATACGAAAAACAAACAAAACGACATCCCCGGGAAGACTTGGAGTGGTCTTGTTGTACTCTGCCGGGAACCACACGGCACGTGAACATGCATTACAGACTTGCATATACGAGTCTCTAATACATTCGAATAGTAGATAGTGAAGTTGAAAACCTCAAGTTTACGTGCTACGCTTCCGCCCAAGTCTATTTCGCTGGTTGCTATATTCGTTGTCTGGCGACTCGCCAACATACTTACCGACCGCTTAGTACGAGATGGCAAGTTTGTAGTTTTATCATTGATTGATGCTGGACTTCAAGTCCGATTGATTACGGACTGGGAATAATCTGAGTTAAGAGGAGGCTGCGTATGCGTACAAAGTGGTGGGTGGTAAAATGCGATGCAAGATAGTCGAGAAACTGTCCAAATTTTTCCACCAGAGTAAAGTGTGTGAAGTTAATGGATTTTTTTTTTGTGTATTAATAGAGTGCGTTTGATGTCTAGCCTGGTGGGTAGCAACGATGAGGTTTAGGATGATACACGCTAACTCAAATAATGACAATACAAATATATTCACACTTGCCTTGAAAATTATTACATTGCACGAGACAAAAACAGTAACGCAGGGAGGGAATCCCATTTGTACGAGCTTACCTCGGTCATTTAGGGTCAGTTCACACCGAGACGCGACGCTGCGCGCACATTTTTCATAGAGCGACTCAGAATATACTTTATTCACTACACGAAAAGATACACATTACATTGTGAGAATTCAGATTACGTTGCACCACGCAGCACTGCGCCTCGAGGTGCCTCGCGGCGTAGCGCGACGTATCGTGACGCAGCGGTGCATCGCCGGATGCGCGGCGTGCAAGAGTGGTGCTGCGTCTCGCGGTGCAGCGCAGCGAGGCGTCGTCCTGCTACGATTTTAAGATGCGCCTCGCGACGTTGCGATGCGTCTCGCAACGACGCGCGGCGCAGCGCGAAATCATTGGCCTCTTTAAGTATCGTCGCGTCGCGTCGCGTCTCGGTGTGAATTGACCCTTAGCGACCCGCGGCCTTCATCATGTTCAGCTCGTCTTATAATATAAATAACTTGATTATTTAACATTCTAATTGAGATACTATTGATGGTTCTCCGTGATACTACCCATCGTCGAGCCTGGATACTGCCATCGAGAAAGGATCCGTCACACCAAGCCATCACCATGTAACCAGCTAGAGCAATAAACTACTATCTCCGTGACGTGATCTTGTATCTTCACACCACCACCTTCAACCCAGCAAGCAGCAAAATCTCTTTATGTATGGTGTTGGGCCTAACACCAAGTCCACCATACACCATTCCTTCCACATAATGCTGAAAAAAGCCGAGCTCTTAAACACATCCAAAAATATTCATTCGTGCTAAGTCCTGTAAATATTAATAATTACATCCAAAAATCTTAAAGATTTTCTCTAATTCCTTCAATCTGAAGAAGACCATTTACCATCTGGACTTAGATAGGATTAAACCCGATATCCTGGGTCAAAGGCATGTGCGGTATTTATCTATAAGCCACAGAAGTCGTCAACACAGTGTTTGTCTTTCAAAGAGACATTATTTTGCTGACAAAAATACCAGAGAGACACAGACTACCAGGATCGAAGGTATCTAAATATAAATAGCAGCTAGAAAACTTATTTTAAAGTGATTCAAGGAAATTCTATTTTTTTTTTAGCCTGGATTAGCTAGAAAACCAGGTCGACAGTGTAGACTTTATCATTTTCTGAATTGTTAAGATTTTTAATTCTTTTGACTCCGTGGTAGAGTGTTTAGCAAGTTATTTTATTACCCGAGGGCTCCGGGCTTAATTCTGATGCAAACGAAAAACCTGTACTTTATTTTTACAGATTTTAAGGGTACCAAAGGAGGGTTGACGTCAGGAAGGCGGCTAGCAATTCAACTTTTAACAAAATCATCGTCGCAATGGCAAAAATTCCACTTCTGGACATAGGCCTATTACTAGGATTTCCATCATAGATTTTACTATACTCACCATTACCACTTATAGCAAACGGGTTGGTGAGCAAATAATTCCACAGCATAAATAATGCCTTAATAGCGAACCCAGAGCTTCAATACCAGCTTAGGTGTATCTTGTTAAATATTCAAATGAGGAAAATTCCTCAAATTTCATCGTTTGAACATGGCAAAAAACAAAATAAGACCAAAGAGATTTCTTGCATCCGATACACTTCATCACATTTAACTCTTTTTCCCTTTAACACATTGTCTCAAAGACCAAACCACAATACCAAGAACGGTCTAAAAAAGCGAATTTTATTAATTCAAAGCCAATTCGATAACAGACTCAAAGAACAGGTTCCGAGAACTCTATAGGTATATTTTTTTTAGGTGGCGCTTAATACGGAGGCTAATTTTGTCACGTTGATCTTTGGCGTCGGGCCAAGCATGCTGATCCCTAAATATGATGTCGCTGTGTGCAATTCTGTATTTAGGACAGTTTTGAAGGGGGACTCTAAATAGATTGTTTGATAGTAGCGTAGGTATTTGTGAAACCTGCGGTGAGAGAAATATCTTTAAACTCTTAAGGGGGCACACTAGGCACAGTAGCGACGCTAATCATTTTATTCCTAATACTTTACAAATAGAAAGAAATTCAAGAATATAAACAATATAAGCCTTAGTAAATAACCTGAAGTATTTTTGGAATTTCACCCGCACACACCCGCCTTGAAAATGGGCTCCTGACGAGTCCGAAACTAAAGTCGGCAATCCCGACAAATAGCACGTGAGTGACCCGTTGTTATATAATTATATAACCCAAGAACGGCCCTTTGGGCACGGTTGCTTTCAGCCCATCAGGCACTAGATGAGTTACTGCTCTCCAAGCCATTGTGCACACTGGTAACGCCCAAAGCCGAGAGCCATCCTTAGTCCCATCCTGTTTGTGGTGATTTTACATGCTGTACATGTTGAGGGCAGTTTGCCTTTACCTCAAACACACGGTAAAATGGTGGAAGCTCTTCTGGGGTTTGATGGATAATCAATTGAAAAAAAAAAACATTGAGCAGCAGGTCTGAGGGTAGAGTAAGAAGAGCGGTCTCATAAGAGGTCGAAGATGGAGCCGAAGGACAATCTTGCTTCACTTTGATAAATTAATAGGACTGAAGCCATAGATATCAGAATACTCTGTGACTGAAGCTGAATATAACCTCAGATAATTTATCAAATTAGTTTCAGTTTATTCGATTATTTATAAACTTAATGTAAAATTAACCTAGATAGAGTTCTTATCGTATTATAGATCCAAGTTGCAATCAAACAAAAAAATATTCAAATCTTTTTCGATATCTTTACTGATATTATAACGAGAAAAGAAATTTTGTGAGCAGATTCAAACCTGCTCACAAAATTTCAGAAGAATAGGTTGAGCAACGTAACCTATACATAAAAACAACTTATTAACGGGACATACGAAGTAATTAATCTAAGACGTATATTTTAGGGCTAATAACCAGCAATGCACGTATTGTCAATGTACTCCCATTAGCGGAGGCGTAGAGAGAGACGTCTCGGCATAGGGTCGCGTCTACGCTGTTACATCAAAAGAGACGCGGGGAATACAGTTAGAGGATGCACGAATCCATTTTGACACGATAAATATAGCTTATAAAAAAAATGAAAACAAAAACAACATAAAAAAACTGCTTCACTTCCTACACAATGAAATGAAATTGCTGTTCTTCTTTATTTTATTTTTATGTCTTCTATCACTATGATGTTTTTTTTTTTCAACATTACACTTATAATCGCGATAAATGTAGCTTTTAACTATTTAAATCGTCAACTTTGTCTTTACACGTAAACATAAATATTTTTCAAAAAAAAAAAAATGTTAACCAGGCTGCTTTACATACCGGACAGATCGAAAAGACAGTCGTGAGAATGGATGAATATCTTGAAAATTATATCATTCGTGAAACGGATAATACTTATCCTATCACTACTTTGGTAATCTTTTTCCAACTTACACATATAGTCACGCTAAATGTAGCTTAAAAGTATGTAAATCGTAGTTTTATCTCTGACGTAAAGGATAGAGACTTGATTATTGTGTGTGTGATATTGGTAATAACCAGCAATATACACGAATTGTCAATGTACTCCCATTAGTGGAGGCGTAAAGAGAGACATCTCGGCAAAGGGTCGTGTCTACGCTGTTACATCAAAAGAGACGCTACTAGCGTCTCACAGTTAGACAGTCGTCACAGTTAGACACGCGTATCCATTTTGACACGATAAACATGCCGTGTTTACAGCCTATGTCCTTCTCAGTACCCTCACATATGTGGATGCATATTTCATGATGATCGGTTCAGTAGATGAGGCGTGAAAGCATAACAGACAAACAAACTCATTTTCGCATTTATACCTAACTAGCTTTTGCCCGCGGCTTCGCTCGCGTTAAGAAGTAGAATTGATCAAAATCCTTTCTTAGCGGATGCCTACGTCATAACATCTACCTGCATGCCAAATTTCAGCCCGATCCGTCCAGTGGTTTGGGCTGTGCGTTGATAGATCACTATGTCAGTCAGTCAGTCACCTTTGAGTTATATATATTTAGATATTAGTTAGGATTAGGATGATATTGTCGTATCGTGCTGGTAATGGAAACGTACCAACCACTACGTACGTTATTAGACCTGCGCGCGGCAAAGGGCGCTTTGTTTTAAACATGTGATTGACAAATTCTTTTTTTTGTTCAGGATATTAAAAATATTGTTGTCGTGTCGTGTTGGTAATGGAAACGCACCAACCACTACGTACGTTATTAGATCTGCGCGCGGTAAAGGGCGGTATGTTTTATGTATGCGGCGTCCGCTACACTTATTATACGCACGCCTTTTTGTGTTATTTTGACCGTAACGTTATAACCAACATTAAATTATTATTTTTTTATTTCATATTTTTTTATTGCTCTGTTACTTTCATATCATCAGGTCT
Organism: Rhodophaea formosa; assembly: GCA_963082605.1. Taxonomy (NCBI): domain Eukaryota; kingdom Metazoa; phylum Arthropoda; class Insecta; order Lepidoptera; family Pyralidae; genus Rhodophaea; species Rhodophaea formosa. Next base: position 2,102,902 of record OY720221.1, read on the forward strand.
AATAAAATCATTGGCATTGTGGCATAGGCAAGTTAACAAGTTGCTCATATCATCTGCTAGCTTTACAGCTGCCATTTCATACATCGTAGTCAAGAGAAAATCTTAATAAAGCCTCCGGTACACGCATACTAAATACAAGCATAGTAGTACTCTACAAACTAGAGTAAACAGTAGAGTACTAACTATGTACTACATTAGTAGCATAGTTAGTATTCTACCGTTTACTCACCGTTACTAGTACTACTAGTTAGTAACTATCATAATAAGGTCTTTTTAGTCTCCACTGCAGGAACAAGACCCTCTCTATACTACCAGAGCCATATATCAGCGAGAACATTTGGCTTCGATTGTCCTACATTCTCCACGTTGTCCAGACGGGTTGGTGAGGTCCATTTAATGTTTTTATGATTTGTATGCTTCCACGCTGGTCTAGTAGGAAAGAAAAAAAATAAAGAATTTACCAGCTGCTTCTCTTTCAGCGCAGACCGTAAAAGCCGGTCAAGGGATTGGGTGAAAATCTGAGATATATTTAGGTGCTTTATTCAGCTTGTTTTTACTAAGCCCCTACTACAACATATACGGGAAGACTTGGAGTGGTCCTATTCTACTCTACCGGGAACCACACGGCTACTTGCATATGATTGCTACTATTTCGTGCCATATTCGATGCCATAATTAGACCTAAAATAATATGGACCGAGCGCTAAGGATATCATCATCATCAGGTCTCTCTAATCTCCACTGCAGCCGTACCCAGTTCTACCAAAGCCATATATTAGCCAGAGCAGTCGAAGGATTTGTTCTACACTTTCCATGCTGGCCAGACAAGTTGGACAGTCTCTTGGATGTTTATAAACTGTGTTTAGCGTTTAGCTTGTGTTTCCTAAGTCACCTTCTGAGTCATCCCCGGGAACCGGGAACCACACGGCTACTTGCATATGTTTGGTTCTATTTTGTGCCATATTCAATGTCGATGCCATGCCTGTACCTAGCAGCAATATGGAAAGGGGGCTGAGGACATCACAAGTGACGACTTTTTGACGAGCTCCGTGGCGCAGCGGTCATCACGCCTGCCTGCGACACGGATGGTCCTGGGTTCGATCCCCGGTCAGGTCAAGATGGAAAACGATCTTTTCCAGATTGACCTGGGTCTTGGATGTTTATCTATAAGTACAAGTATTTGTTATAAAATATAGTATCGTTGAGTTAGTATCCCATAACACAAGTCTTACATAAGAACTTACTTTGAGGCTAGCTCAATCTGTGTGATTTGTCCGTGTATATTTATTCATTTATTTATTTTGCGTTACATGTGTGCGGTCATCTTCTTCTTCTTCCTCACCTTATCTCACATTATATGGGGACGGGACAGCATTTAAACTTTTTTACATTTTGCTCCATCTCAAGCAATCTCCTTCGTTACTTTATTTACATGTGTAGGGTCTATATAGGTACAAGTTTAACAGTTGAAATAGTTTAAAGTTCAAACAGGGGAAATGTAGGAAAATTTGCACGCATTTCTTATATCGATGTGTACGTGAGCTTATATCGCGATGTTTGAATGCATTGATATTTGCGTCACTACCCTTTTTCTTAGCGGTATATCCTGATCCATGATGCCATGATTCCATATTCTTAATATCCTATCCAATTTTATATAATAGAAGTGTGTAAGGATTATAACTATATTTAAATTATTCTAAAAGATCACTAAGTGAATCTACAATTAAAAATAGCTACTTTTATACCACGCCAGAAATACTCTAACTACGGAAGCAGGAATATAAAATTCATTACTGTCTATTTCTGATGCCTGTCACTCGGATGTGTCAAGCAGAGGGGTTAAATTAAAATATTGATTGAAAGGGGGTGGGATTAGCTGTTTGAAGGGTTCATATTCTCAATTTATCTTTAGAATATGAGACATGTCAAGGGATGATTGACGGGCTTAGCAGATAAAATAGATATATTGCATGCTGGAATGAAGGGATGCTATGTAAGGAGCTAATATGTTACGTCTCTCAGGCAAGGAATTTTGACATGTGTCAATTTTCAAAAGAGATACTTTAATTCCTCGAAATACAGTTAGAATACTTAAATATTGAAGTAGGGGGTAAGATATTGAATGACACCATTATTGTGTGATTCTGTGATTTCAGGCATAGGAGAATAGGACCAGTCTTCTCGTGGATGTCACAGAAGGCAACTTGAAAATATAAGCTAAACAAAGCTTATAAACATCAAAGAGTTCTAACCAACCAATCTCACCGGCGCGGAGAGTGTAGGTCAAACCTTCCGAATGCTCTGGCTAATACATGGCTCTGGTAGTAGGTACAGTTCCTAAAGTGGAGACTAAAAAAAAACATAAAGATAATCCATTTTAAACCTAAAATCTGTATCTCACATTAGTTTAATATTTTTATTTAATCCCTTGTTCAAAATTCTTAAAAAATACCGGTACACTTATTGCTACCAAACCACGAAAACCTCGCAGGGTTTATCTGGGTTTCGGTGAGTCGCTATAGTAAGTTGGTACATAAGTAATAATGCTTTAACAATCTTACAAATTAGTCATCATCTTCATTAGGTCTTTGTTAGTCTCCACAGCAGGAGCACGACTCTCTCTTTATAACTATTTCATACCAAGAGTCTTAATTAGTAGCCAAAGCAGTCAAAGGCCTACACTCTCCACGTTGGCTTAGCTTATGAAATGAAATGAAATTGTTTATTTCAGACTGCATAGTTAAAAACAATACAAGTCCGTATTTTGTTAGTAAGAAACCTATAAAACTAAATTAGTAAAATTTAAAATGTGGGTTGTGTTTCTGGACGTTCAAGTTTGACCAATGTCTCAGAATTGGGCTGTCCACTCTTTCTGACACCACCTTCAAGAATGTGTTGGTGCTGCCCCTTACCCTGGACCACATGTTCCCTGAACAATTTTTATTCATATAATCTTTATCTCTTTATCATCATCATCATCATCATCATCAGGTCATTCTAGTCTCCACTGCTGGAGCACGACCCTCTCTGTACTACCAGAGCCATATATTAGCTTGAGTAGTCAGAGGATTTGGCCTGTCCGGCCATCGTGGAGAGTGTACCACGATGGCCAGACGGGTTGGAGAGGTCTCATAATGTTATCTTTATCTCTTTATAATCTTTATCTTTATATCTTTTGCCGTGTGGTTCCCGGCAGAGAAGAATAGGACCACTCCAAATCTTCCCGTGGATGTCGTAAAAGGCGACTTAGGAAACTCAAGCTAAACAAAGCTTATAAACATCAAACAGACCTCTCCAACCCGTCTTGCCAGCGTGGAGAGTGCAGGCCAAATCCTCTGACTGCTCTGGCAGTACAGAGAGGGTCGTGCTCTTGCAGTGGAGACTTATAAAGACCTGATGATGATGATGATGAATCTTTATCTCACGTTAGATCAACTATATTAAATTATTAGTGTACAATCTGAAATCAGACCTCGTATTCAATTCACTGGCGTCGTCACTCATGCGTGCAAAAAAATGTTTTCGTTCAAATGAATTTTTGCTATTGACAGGGGCACATATGACAGGCACGTTGCACCATAGACTTAGATATAAAACGCGATAGATGTGGCATGAACATTTTATTTTTTTTCTTCCTTGAACATGTATATGGCTTTGCTGTGTGATCGATATGCGATGCAACTGCCTCTGTGGTTCAATGGTTAAGGCGTTTACTTTACTGACCCGGGGGTCGTGGGTTCGATTCCCACAGGAAGCATACTTTGTTAAGTTGTTTCCAGTTTGGTTAAGACAATGCAGGCTTGAATCACCTGATTGTCTGATAAGAAAGATGATTCCGTGCTTCGGAAGGCTCGTTAAGCCGTTGATCCCAGCTGCCATTTGGTAGTCGTTAAAAGAACCACGTCAGAGGCCGAGAGGTGGTTCCGAAGAACTCTGACACCGGGGTGTGCATGGTCGACTGACCGTGTCAACAGTAGGTGACACGGTTAGTCGACCATGCACACATCATCATCATCATTTCGAGTGCGAAATGATGATGATGATGATATGCGATAAGCTTAGATCATATAAATTCTAGATAGACTCTTAGCCTAAAAGCGTAGAAAAAACTAGTGTCCAACTGATAGTCGGTCACGCACACACACAACTATCAATTTGACGGATTTTGAGGGCATAAATTGACAGGACGCGTGTGATGACAAAAAGCTGTCACGCAAACAAGCATTAAAAAATTGGCCTGTTTTTTAATCATTGAAATAAAGGCATGACGGTTCTAGAGAGTCAAAGGCTAAAAGTTGCTACATATTTTGTCGTGTTCCATCATACATATAACATGGAAGCGAAAAAGCACGATCGTATAAAAAATTATTCCATCCTGTAAAGAAAAGAAAAGCTGTATAAACTAAACAAACTCTGATCTATCCATCTGTTATACATTCCCATTTATAATATTAGGCAAGATATAAAAAACTCTTTATTACGCTTTCTAATAATGCTAAAACTAATATAACTACTAAACTACTATTTATTATGATCAAAAGATCTTAAAATTTGAGATGTCATCAAAAATGATGCTAAGACAGGTATAAGTTAATACGAAAATCGATTAGTTTTAGAAAATAAAATCATAGCATTGTGACAGGCAAGCAAATAGGCTGCTAAAAGGCATCTGCTAGCTTTACGACAAGTATCCGGTACACGCGTACCTACTACTAGAATATTAAGTAACGGTATTCTTTCTTCTAGAGTAGCGGTAGAGTTCTTCCTATGCTACTAGTTAATTGCATAGTTAGTATTCTACCTTACTATGCTACTATTAAGTACTCTACTGGTTACTCTATGTGAGTACCTGGCATGTCCACTGCGTGGCTTTCAGTTTTTTGTCTTTTTTTTGTGTGTGTAAGTGGCCAACACTAGTGTCAGATTTTCCAAGCTGCCCAAAGGCATCCAACATAGCTTTACGACTGCCATCAATGATGACAGCCGAGACCAAAGGCTTAACGTGTCTTCCGAAGCACGGAAAAGCTCGAGCGATTTTGCGGTGCCACTAGCGGTTACCCTTCTAAGAGGAGACTGCGCCGGGGAGGCTTAACACACGGAAGCGCTTATAATGCTCACATCCACTAGGCCATCGGGTTCCTCTTTCAATGCTTCTCGCAGAAAAAGTAGCGAGAAAAATTTTCACCAATAAATTGATGTGCCATATCTATTCTTCAATGTATCTGTGACAGGCTCAGTCGACAATTTTTCTAACGCGCTTGCAGCAGCGGTCCAATCTGGCTTGAGTCCAGAACTAGAAAGCAGGTCACCACTCACATATTTACCAGCTCGATTGGGTGTCTTATTAGACGAGGTTTATTATGGTTTAATTACAGCTGTTCAGGAATATAAAATTGCCAGGGTCTCCTCAAATCCTCAACTGCTCCATTTGTACAAAAATTTTAATATTAACGAGTGTATTTGTTTAATAATACTGACACGCTTAACGTGGCCTTTGGCTCATATTCGTTTCGATTTATTCATTTCGTTTCGTTTTCATTTTATATATTTTATTCATTTCGAGCTCCGTGGCGCAGCGGTCAACACGCCTGCCTGCGACACGGAGGTCCCGGGTTCGATCCCCGGTCAGGTCAAGATGGAAAATGATCTTTTTCAGATTGACCTGGGTCTTGGATGTTTATCTATATATGTATCTATTATAAAATATAGTATCGTTGAGTTAGTATCCCATAATACAAGTCTCGAACTTACTTTGGGGCTAGCTCAATCTGTGTGATTTGTCCGTATATATTTATTTATATTTATATTTATTTATATTTATATTGCGTCGTATTATTTGCTGTTTTTGGTTGGTAAACTGTGAGGTGCGAGTGTGAACAGTGTGAACTCAAAGTTGTCGTTCGCAACTACGGAACAATACACTGCGCGTGGCCCGACACGCGCTTAGCTGGTTTTATTATTAATCATGCACTAGTTTTTAAAAATGCTCACGATGAGCTGCACGCTGGGAAAAAAAACACAATAGCAGAATTTGAACCTACGTTTCTAATTAGGCCACCAAAGTTCGAACACGGATTGGTAAGGCGTTAGAGGCAAATTCAAATCCTGTCAACGTGGAATTTTTACCCATATGTTATTTCTGAATTTAAAAAGATATTGTAATATCTTTTGTTTTGCTGTTGCAACAGCATTGTGAATGAATAAAAAACGTCTGAAAAATATGCTCGCTTTTGTTAAGCCACCCATTATAAACCAGGAGATATTCCTAATCTCACACATTAACCACATATTGGGTACGGAAGTAAGCCAAATTGTGACACATTTCTGGCTTATGCAATGGAGCAGAGCGGGCGCCTTTAACCCCTGAAATATTATGCACAGAACAGACTTTAGACACAAGCCGTTGTGGCTTTGAGACTACGACCAATCTATCCAACCCTATTTGTATCTTTGAGTTTGTAAACCAATCTGCCAGCCAACCTGCTTTAAATAAAAGAAAACACATAACGAAACCTGCAAACTAGTGAATTGTTTACTAGTGTGGAAAATTGAGATGACAATAGCAAATCACACTAGTATTTTCTACCAAAAGTGTTTTTTTCCACACAGTAACACCTACAAGAGGTAAGGTGGTTAGCTCTTACATAAGTAAATTAGAGTTTTTTATTAATATTCTTCTAATTAGCATATTTTACTTATACTATGACCTAACAACATCAAGAAACAACTACATATTACACTATACAACTAGGTATATTGTAATGTGTAGTTGTTTAGCATATTACACTAGGGAGTAAGCTTAATAGGTAATGACAAAATAACATAAGCTGGCAACCCTAATCAGTAATATTTAAGTAAAGATTGAATTTTTATTTGCAAATTGATGACATTAATTAATACATAACATAAGGGCTAGTTTTTAATCATATTTTCGACAAAACAAAAAATCTTATGTACCTGATGCACATGTCAATACCATAAATATATATAACGGATGAGTTGAATTCCTTAAGAGTTTATATTTTTTGTAGTATTGTTTGTTTTGACATAAAAAATGGGAAATAGCTTGTAAATATTCCTAAATAAGTGCTTTGTCATTTCCATACATGATATAATACTCAATGTATCCATCAGTAGATTAATATAGTTTATATACACTTTCACCACTATCTGAAGCAATCCGTGGATTAGTTCATAAACACCTTGGGTTAATTTTTTAATAAGTGCTTTGTCATTTCCATACAATATGCCATAATACTAAACGAGCTCCGTGGCGCAGCGGTCGACACGTCTGCCTGCGACACGGATGGTCCCGGGTTCGATCCCCGGTCAGGTCAAGATGGAAAATGATCTTTTACAGATTAACCTGGGTCTTGGATGTTTATCCATATAAGTATCTATTATAAAATATAGTATCGTTGAGTCATCATCATTTCGTGTAGGTGACACGGTCAGTCGACCATGCACACCCTGGTGTCAGAGTTCTGCGGAACCGCCTCTCGGCCTCTGACGTGGTTCCTTTAACGACTACCAGATGGCAGCCGGGACCACCGGCTTATCGTGCCTTCCGAAGCACGGAATCATCTTTCTTATCAGACAATCAGGTGATTCATGCCTGCAATGTCCTAACCAAACTGGAAACAACTTAACAAAGTATGCTTCCCGTGGGAATCGAACCCACGTCCTCCGGGTCAACAAGGCGAACGCCTTAACCACTGGACCACGGAGGCAGTTAATCGAATCGTTGAGTTAGTATCCCATAATACAAGTCTCGAACTTACTTTGGGGCTAGCTCAATCTGTGTGATTTGTCCGTATATATTTATTTATTTATTTACTAAATGTATCTACTGATAGACAGTAGATACATATCTCAATCTCATCAACCACGACAGCTAGACCGCTCAAATTTTCACAGATGATTCAGTTCTATTGCCGCTATAACAAAAGATACTAAAACCAGAATAAAATCAATATTTAGGGGGGCGCTCCATATATGTTTATTGCATAGATGCAATGCGCATTGCATCAATACAATGAATATATACGAGTACATATGGACGAGTTTATGTCTACAAGAGTTAATATTTTTTCAGTAATGATGGTTTTGCTAGAATATAATAAATATCTGATCCGACTTCAATCGAAAAGTGTTAGTGAGAGTCCTCAAATAAGTGTTTGTCATTTCCATACGTAATAATAAACTCAATGTATGTATCAGTAGATAAATATGGTTTATAGACACTTCTGTTACCACTATCTAGAGCTATCCGTGGATTAGTTCATAAACAGTCGGGGTTAAGTTATTGGGGTGCTGTTAATGTGGTAGGGGTTGGATTGCTGTATAAATTGGTGTCTTGTAACTGTGAATATTTGATGCTATGATGGTTTGCAGGATTATTTGGGGATGTAGTTAGAGCCACCTGAGGATAATATGTGGACGTCATAGTGACTCAATTATGCGTTTACACAGTATAAACACCACTAGTATAAATGTTTAAATATACATGGACAAATCACAAAAATTAAGCTAGCCCCACAGTAAGTTGTGAACTTGTGTCGTAGGATACTAACTCAACGATACTATATTTAAATTATTATAGTTAGTAATTTATATAGATAAATATCCAAGACCAATAATTCTATATAGGTACTTTCCTATAATATCAATATCTATAGGAAATTGAGAAATTTCTGTATAGCTCCCGTGCCCAGATGTTCGTGCGATGTCACAGGCAATTTTCTCTGGATATATTCGATGTCAAGTTGAAGTACATTCGATGAGGCTCGATTACCTGAGTTAGCTTCTTGTAGCTTCTAGCAAATATTTTCATATATTTTTCTTTTGGAAGGTTAACGCTTTTGGCCTCGGTTGCTGTTAATATACTCCTACTTATGAGGGTTCCGTACAAAAAATGAAAAACGGAACCCTTATAGGATTACTCGTGCGTCTGTCTGTCCGTCCGTCCGTCTGTCACAGTCGATTTTCTCCGAATCTACTGAACCAAATTAAATTAAATTTGGTTATATGGTGTAAACTTATGACCCAAACACGGATGTGCAAAGTAAATATATTTTTTTTTTCAATAAGGGTCAAGGGGGTCCAAATAGGAAGTGTTAAAAAAAATTTTTGCAAACCTTACCGTGTTATATATCAAATGAAAGGACTTGTTACGAGGATCTCAAAAATATTTTTTTTTTGTTTGGGAAAAATCAATACTTTTGATTTTATTAGCAAAAGAAGGCAAAATTTGACCATTCTCCCAAAGATGGTCTTCTCTCTCTCTCTGATCTCCGAAACTAATAAGAATTCTATCACTTGAAAATAAAGTGGTAAACTCACTATAATAAGTTCACCTAGGGAAATAGTACTCTAAAACACTATTAGATAGCGCTAGTCAATTGAATAAAACATTCTTGAACATTGTGTGTGTGTTCACGAAGCATATTGTACGGAACCCTCATTGCGCGAGTTTGACTCACACTTGGCCGGTTTTATATTTTCAATGCTAAAGTAACCCTGTTTGTTTTGAAGATATTATAATTCTTAAATTTGGAAAAGAGGTTGTTTTAATCCCGGGAAAGAGCAAAAGATTTCTTCCTAGATAATGATTTTTTTTTCGAGGGACTTACACTTATGCGGACGCACAGTGCGTCAAATCTATGTATTTAAATATAATAATAAGCTTTGTTAAATGCTTTTTGTTATATATGTGTTTACATGCCTTTACATGTGTGTGTGCCGTGTGGTTCCCGGCTGAGTAGAATAGGACCACTCCAGGACTTCCCGTGGATGTCGTAGGTGACTTAGGGTACACAAGCTAAACAAAGCTTATAAACATCAAAGAGACCTCTCCAACCCGTCTGGCCAGCGTGGAGAGTGTAGGCCAAATCCTCTGACTACTCAGGCTAGTATATGGCTCTGGTAGTACAGAGAGGGTCATGCTCCTGCAGTGGAGACTAGAAAGACCTGATGATGATGATAATGACATGTGTGTGTACGGGTACGTGCGACCCCGCCACGTCTAATGGTACGAATAAACAGTGTGCTATTAGCTGTCTGGGGTTTCACTTGTCTCCCTATAATCAACATAACACTTTTGAAGAATTTGTTGGTTGGCGCAAAAATCATTCCTTAACGAATTATTTCCTAATCACGAAATATTTAGACGGTCGAAAAAGATCTGAAACAAGCCTAGTTAGACGCTTGCACAGCTCAGAATCGTGCAAAGTGGAAAAGAAGGACAAGGAAGGCCGACCCCAAGTAGATGGGATAAGGTCTAGAGGAAAGAAAGACGAAATATTTAGACTAGACGCACACTCAGAAAACAGGTGTGAGCCGAGCTAAAACATGGCAGGTCGTAAACTTCGTCTAATGGGCATGTTGACTAAATTTTTTTTCATGTTGCTATGTAAAGACCTGCCAAAAATAAACACAATAGTGACAGAAATACATTTCTAAACAAAAAACTCTTTCAGTTATAAAAGTTTTTAAGAAACATGTTTTTAGACGTAAATTTTTAGACGTGAAAAAGCGCCGCTTAAATGCCTACATATTTGTGACGTCACAAGCTTGTATTTTGTATGGGTGGCGTGAGAACTTTGTTTGGTAGCTATACGAAATATTTCGTTTATGGTAATGGTTTCATAATAAAAGTTGCTATAAATTTTGCAAACTAAAATACAGTATAATTGTAATTAAAGATTTTCATACTTTAAAAAATGGTCCTATTCACCCAACTTTAAAGAAGCTTTAAGATCACTTAACGAATCGATATCAAATTAAAACTGTTCTTTATGGTGTTTTTAGATAGAAATTAGTCTCATTAGAAACAAATTTTATATAATCTTAACATTAGGCAACTACCGTATTGTGGTGTATGATTGCTAAATTGTCAACTCGCTACGAATAACAACTTAGTTTTTATGGTGACAAATTAAGATGGCAATTTCCGATGCACGGTAAATCTCGAAAGAGATTATGATGGCATCGTAAATAGAAACAACCCTGTAATATATTATTTGTACTGTGTTTAAATAAAAAAATAAAAAAAAATATTTTCTAGACAGCTAACGAACTATCATTGTGTAGGCTCGCTGGACATTTGGGGTCCATTCCGGGAACAATGGCTCATACAACTTTTTGAAGCGTGCAGGAATTCAAGATACCTACATCATCATCATCATCCGAGAGTGAAACCCAGGGTACGCTTTAAATCAGAATCCCAGATTTGACGAATCTTATTGCAATGGAGTAACTGTCGTTTCAGCTCCGTAACTTTTCAACATGGGTACCAGACCGAACGGATCATGAAAGGGACCCACGGCTTAAAGTGCCTTCCGAAGCACGGAATCATCATTCTATTAGACATTGAGGTGATGGAAGCCTTCAATGTCCAAACCAAACTGGCGAACACAACCTCCAGAGTTTAAGGTGGACAGGACACCTTTGGATCATAGAGGAGCTTTATAGCACTTTATTGATTGATGGCTGATAGATATGATGGACAAATTCCTAGGCTCCAAAACGGACACTGAATTCCCAGCAAGCCTACACAATGATAGTTCGTTAGTCTAGAAAATGGCCGCAGCGAGTTGACAAATTAGCAACCGTACGCCACAATTAGACGGGGTTTACGACCTGTCACGCTTTTAACTCAGCTCACACCTGTTTCTCGAGTGTGTGTTTGGTTTCCGATTTGTCTCATGGGAATATGTCGTGATTTGTGAATACTTCGTTATGGACTGATTCATGCGCCTATCTAAAAATTAAGGTTGAGTTTCATAGGTATTCGTCTATAGTTCTAGAGCTATATAATGAAGGTTGGCATTCGACAGGCGGCGGGCCATGAGAAAAATTTGCCAAAACATAACAGCGTTAATATTGTCATACACGCAAAACCATGGCTCTGACAAACCTTGGCTGAGGATGCTCAAAGAGAAAAAGATGATCTATTGATCATCTATTTCATCATCATTAATGAAAAATGATCATCATTAATGAATCAGCTGAAAAGATATTTTCGATAAATCGTACCTACATACATTTATTGATACCAGAGATCTGCACATACTTATCTTATTTTCCTTCGCCAGCTAAGCATCTAAATGGATACTAAATGTCCAAGCAAACCTACACAATGATAGTTCGTAAGTCTAGAAAATGGCTGCAGCGAGTTGACAAATTAGCAACCGTACGCCACAATTAGACGGGGTTTACGACCTTCCACGCTTTTAGCTCGGTTCACACCTGTTCCCCGAGTGTATGTTTGGTTTCCGATTTGTCTCATGGGAATAGTCGAAATTTGCAAATACTTCGTTATTGACTGATTTATGCGCCAATCTAAATCTTCAAGCTAAGTTTCATAGATATTTTTCCCTATCCACTTGGTCATGCGGGTGGCCATGAAAAAAATTGCCAAAACGTATTACAGCATTTTGTCATGAAAACGAACCCTGGGGTCTGGCGAACCATGGCAAAAGATGCTCAGATGACAAGAAAAGGGTACTCAATAACGTTTATGAATCAAGTGACTATGTATTTTCGACTTTTTGGTCGTACTTTTGATAGTACCTACATTTTTTTGATACCATAAATCTATACCAACCTATCACATTTTGCTTAGCCAGTAAGGCGTTCAATTGGACACTAAATGTCCCAGCAAGCCTACACAATGATAGTTCGTTAGTCTAGAAAATGGCCGCAGCGAGTTGACAAATTAGCAACCGTACGCCACAATTAGACGGGGTTTACGACCTGCCACGCTTTTAACTCGGCTCACACCTGTTTCCCGAGTGTATGTTTGGTTTCCGATTTGTCTCATGGGAATATGTCGTGATTTGCGAATACTTCGTTATGGACTGATTTATGCGACTAATTAAAGTTGAGTGCATAGGTAGAGTTCCATGGTTCTTGAGCTTTCCAACGAAGGTAGTAAAACATATAACAACATTTTGTTTTTCTTATTAGCCATCTCCGGAGTCTGACGAAACTTGACTGATGCTCAGATAAGGAGAAAGAGGCGAGAAAGGGCTCGAGCGCCCAGTGAGTGGATATACATCAATAGCGTTGAAGTTTGTTAAAAGCAACCTATAGCGTGTTTGCTTTTGGAATAAGTGATTATATTTTATTTAAAAGGTGGTTTAAGAAGCCGGCGACCAAAGAATTTCCCATACAAACTTAATACCAAAATATTTTTTAGTTCGAGCATATTTCAACACAAATATGCTATTATTTGTATTAAGACAGTATTTATCTATGTTCCTGTTAAACATTTTTTTTTTCAAAATATTAACGTACTTACATATATTTGAGTTTAAATTTCGTTCATTTTTACGACATTATCGACATATTTTCCTCCTATTTGTTTTGTATTAAAAACTAAACCAATCATTATGTAATTATAATAGAAACACACGTTATATTGTCTAGTTACGCAATGTCTGAAAGAAAATAAAAATATAATCAATTTTCATTCATCATTTTTGGTATTACCAAATACGCTCAAATTAGTGAGAAATTTTGAACAGCCATCTAGCTGTTTCCTCTCGCACGAGGCGGACGCGGCGGCTGTGCGGGGCAGGAGGGGGGTACGATACGCATGCGTAGAGATACAGTTCGAATGTGTGTGTGCCTTCGTTGTTCTTTTGATTATTTCAATAAACTGTTGTAGTTTATTTTGGTTTTCGAATTCTCGATAATGGACTTCGAAGTGTGGGATGTATCACACAGTAGGTACATATTTTTATTTGAAGAAATTAGAATATTACTCGAATCTTTTTTTTTCTTTACGGGGTGTACGTCACCATAGTGACGTTATTGTTGAAATAGAAGACGCGAATTTTCATGGAAAATCGACTTGGGTCGTTTTTAGCTTTTTCAGGGATTGTAGATTTCAAAAATGACGTAAGTTTGTAATGACGCGTCTTGTCACACAAAATCGATAGGGGTGTCGTTGGATAGGTTTCTTGAGTTGTAGATTTCGAAAATGCTGTCAGTTTTGGAATCCAAGATGGCGGCTGCGACTTTTCATGCAAAATCGACATGGGTATCGTTGTATAGGTTTTTCGGGGTGTAAATTTCGAAAATGACGTTAGTTTTGGAATTCAAGATGGCGGACGCGTCTTGTCACACAAAATCGATATGGGTGTCGTTGGATACGTTTTTCAGGGTGTAGATTTCGAAAATGATGTCAGTTTTGGAATCCAAGATGGCGGATGCGACTTTTCATGCAAAATCGACATGGGTATCGTTGTATAGCTTTTTCGGGGTGGAAATTTCGAAAATGACGTTAGTTTTGGAATTCAAGATGGCGGACGCGTCTTGTCACACAAAATCGATATGGGTGTCGTTGGATAAGTTTTTCAGGGTGTAGATTTCGAAAATGCTGTCAGTTTTGGAATCCAAGATGGTGGCTGCGATTTTTCATGCAAAATCGACATGGGTACCGTTGTATAGGTTATTCGGGGTGTAAATTTCTAAAATGACATTGGTTTTGGAATTCAAGATGGCGGACGCGTCTTGTCACACAAAATCGATATGGGTGTCGTTGGATACGTTTTTCAGGGTGTAGATTTCGAAAATGATGTCAGTTTTGGAATCCAAGATGGCGGATGCGACTTTTCATGCAAAATCGACATGGGTATCGTTGTATATGTTTTTCGGAGTGTAAATTTCGAAAATGACGTTAGTTTTGGAATTCATGATGGCGGACGCGTCTTGTCTCACAAAATCGGAATGGGTGTCGTTGTTTAGGTTTTTCAGGGTGTATCTCGAAACTGACGTCATTTTCGAAATCTACAACCCGAAAAACCTATACAACGATACCCATGTCGATTTTATTTGACAAATCGGGTCCGCCATCTTTGATTCAAAAACTGACGTCATTTTTGAAATCTACACCCCGAAAAACCTATACAACGATACCCATGTCGATTTTATTTGACAAATCGGGTCCGCCATCTTTGATTCAAAAACTGACGTCATTTTCGAAATCTACGCCCCGAAAAACCTATACAACGATACCCATGTCGATTTTATTTGACAAATCGGGTCCGCCATCTTTGATTCAAAAACTGACGTCATTTTTGAAATCTACACCCCGAAAAACCTATACAACGATACCCATGTCGATTTTATTTGACAAATCGGGTCCGCCATCATGGATTCAAAAACTAACGTTATTTTCGAAATCTACGCCCCGAAAAACCTATACAACGACACCCATGTCGATTTTATTTGACAAATCGGGTCCGTCATCTTGGATTCCAAAACTGACGTCATTTTCGAATTCTACATCCCGAAAAACCTATACAACGACACCCATGTCGATTTTATTTGACAAATCGGGTCCGCCATCTTGGATTCCAAAACTTACGTCATTTTCGAAATCTACACCCCGAAAATATATGTCGATTTTGCATGGACTGTGACTGCGGTACACATGCACGACTTGATAAAGGAACGCACGCACACATTCTTACTACCGCGCGGAGAGTGCGGGGTGCGGCGCATGGTTAGTCGTCCGCCCGCTCGCGACGAATGAGATAGCGATATGTCCAACAAACTTAGGCGCTCACCTCAAATTCGATTTGAGCGGGCGGTCCGCCGGCTTCTTAAGGACGCCATTGTCTAAATTAATCGTTTTCGTTAAGCTGAGAAAACCGTTACGTCATTACAGTTCAACTACAACATCTTGGACATAAGTAGCACCTATGTATTTATTTATTTGTTTCTTTGTAAGTTTAATGTGTACAAAATCTTCCATGCTGGTCTGGAAGAAAAGAAAAAAACGTAGAATGTACCAGCTGCTTCTCTTCCCGCGCAGATCGTAAAAGCCAATCGAGGGAATGGGCATCAGGAATCATGTATATAGGCGAAGCGGCTAGCAACCCATCACTATTTTGATTCCGTTCTCACCTACAACTAACCAACATGCTAAACATGGCCTCAAGGTTTTGCAGACCTGGGCTCTGTCTACCCCGCAAGGGAAAAAGACGTGATAATATGTATGTATAAAAAAATACTAGACTTAAATATCTTGCAGAAAGTCATGCATGTAACATTTTAAAAAGAGGTATTCAACGAGTAGCTAGATATATTTTATTCTGCAATGCGTGAGAGACTTCCGTGGGCGCCAGTGCCGATTTAGATGTTGTTATTGAAGGAATGAAGACGTAATGCAAAAAGTCTACTTGATTATAGAATTTCTTCTTTAAAAAATAAATATTGTTGTCATTTGCCTCTAGATAACATAAGGGGTCAGTAAAGTAGTTCGTGCGTTTCACGCATATTATAGAGTAACGCATTTCAAACCTCTGAAACAGGTTTTAAGTGAGGTTGATTTTACAAACGATAGTTAAGCTACGTATAGAACGCTAGTAGTTTTTCGATTTAGCATATTAAAAATTAAAAAAAAATAAGAAAGTAAAAATATCACGTTCAAAAACAAATACAATTGTCCAATTTTGAATAAAAATCTTTGACTTTGTATCAATACTATCGACAAGACTTTATGAATAATACTATTGATCAGTGCAAAATTATCGAAAAACTATCGATAGTTCGGCACCACTGCTTTAAAGTCCTTGAAAAACATTATATCCTTAATTAATTTTATTAACGCTATTATTAATGATATTAATAACTATTTCTTATTCATTCAAGACGTTTTAAAACAACCAAACTTAAAACCATCTTGAACATAAACAAAAACTCTGCAAACATTGATAATTTAAAAACAAAACAATAAATACTTACGTGAATCTACAATCTCCAGACTCGTGTCTATCAAAGTCAACACAAACACTATCACAAAAATACAAAAATTCGCATCTTTCGCCATTTTGAACACACACACTCGACGACCGAATCACATTTTCTATCTTGCTCGCACAATCCGAAAACATTGACATATTTTTTTGGTTTCTAATCCAACGTAGCACAAAAATACGGATCTATTTTTGTCCCCACTCTCATATTTGTTGGAAACCATCCAAATACATTTTTCTCACTCTTGTAGGCCCGGAACCGGCATCTGCAAAGAAAAAATATTTATTTTTAATTGTGTAAACACTTTTCAACGGTAAGTGAGCCTTGGTTATATAGGAATTATGACATGATTTTAAAATGTGATGAGTTGGGATTTGTGCCAATATGAATAGCATTGAAAGAGATACTTTCATTTTATTTCTTTCTTGTGTAAAGATTTATGGTAAGACGCTGCATAACCTGATTTTATTCTAATCATAGATTTTACAAAACGTCTGTATTCTAATCATCTTCAATACTATTTCAAATAACAAAACCCTGACTTTTTGACAGTTCACGTCCGCTGTATTGTTTTTTGTTTGACATTACATAGCTGCCACTTTGTAATTCAACATAAATCTAAATATATATAACTCAAAGGTGAATGACTGACTGACTGACTATCAACGCACAGCCCAAACCACTGGACGGATCGGGCTGAAATCTGGCATGCAGGTAGATGTTATGACGTAGGCATCCGCTAAGAAAGGATTTTGATCAATTCTACTTCTTAACGCGAGCGAAGCCGCGGGCAAAAGCTAGTAATACATAAAAGCAAAAAACATTATTGGATGGGTCAGTCAGGTAAAAATATAAAATTTACTAACTGTTTTTTTCTTGTGAAGATCGTAAATGCCGATCAAAGAAATATGTGAATGCAAAAAGCAATTCGGCTAGCAACTTATGTGTGCAATTCCCCAGCGGAAAAGTGTTGAATAATAAATGTTGAATATACTAGATCGTTAGTTCAAAGCTGCCTTCGAATGTTTATCGATGAATGAAATTCGTGTATTCAGTAATTTTTGAGAAATTCGTCAAAAACATATTACGCCAGAGAAACGTTTCCCTGGCGGAATTTTGTCAGGGATCCAAAATTTAATTAGTAGAGCAATTAGTTAATCATAAGAGAGAAATGTTTATGCATAAATGGAATTTGTGTGTCATAGGCCTCCGAAGTTATTCAAAATGCCGCTGGGGAAATGTTCGGCTTTTTGCTGGATCTCATAAACGGTTTGGAATACGGTCTTGGATTTTTTTACACACATTGCTATTAATTTGTTTATAACGCCTATAAAAACAGAATCCAAAAAAACACAGCCACTTATGATTAAAAAATATATACATAAAAGTAGGTATTTTGGTTCTAGTAGCTGAACTAAAGGACCTAATGGAAAGTTTTAAACGTCTATTTATATATTATAACTGCCTCCAACATCTGCGAAAGTATGTTTGTAATAGAGTAAGTATAAAAAAAGATACAACAAAAATAATGTCTCACGGACATCATGATTTTGAATCCGTCTATTGTAGGAGTTTTATATTATGTGGCAAGTTGTAACTAATTTCAATGGTTTGTTTATTTATTCATCTATACGCATTCTAATAATTAGCTTAATCCAATTAGTAATAAAAGTAATATCGTAAAAAAACCAGTGACACTTAAATCTTGGTTATAAACCGACCAATTTCGGATGGCTATGAAAAAGCGACCATTTCATATAAATTGCTGTCATTCCAAACATTACTACGTAATACCACTATAAATGAGGTACGAGCGCGGACACAAGTCTTATTTACAGTATTAATCTATAAATGGTTTGTAGTTATTTGTGTTATTTCTGAGTAGATGGGAGACTGTATATACCTCACTTTAACTTTCAATAATGATACAAATTTAAAACGTCAATCTGGTATGTATACTATTACTATAAAGAGAAAAGATTTGATTGTTTTTATGTATGCATACAATTGACTTTAAAACTGGACCGATTTTCAAAGTTCTTTCACTTATATGAAGCTCATTTAGCTGCGGGTCACATAGGCCATAAAATACGAGCACAAAGTCCCGGGAAATTTGCTAATATGAAAAGCTAAGGTCTGTTAGACGGTCAATATATTCTTTTATAAGTACTTAGATGATAAATGCAGGATTTGTCTACCATACAGAAATAACCTTCTGGTAAAAAAATTTTTTTTACAGCTTAGTATTATTTTACGTTTACCGGTTGCTCGGTATCAGTAATAATAGAAATATACAAAATAGGTACCATAAGAACTTATATACAAACTAGAATGCTTACGAATGATAGAAACCGGCAAAGAGCTAGTTGTACTCGCGTACGATGTGTTCCGTACCATTATTATAAAATATCACGCAAAAAAGCGACAAAAATCAGGTTTCTGGCATTGGAGCCCTTCCTTAAAAAATTACGTTATTCCGTTTTTAGTAAATGTTGTTTGCGGCAACAGATATAGGTGCCTACATCATCTGTGAAAATTTCAACAGCCTAGTTATAACGGTTCATAAAAAACAGCCTGGTGAAAAACAGGCAAACGGATGGAAAGACAGTGGAGTCTTAGTAATAAAGTACTGTTTTACCCTATACGCACGAATACTTATTTACTAAATACTTATTTTAAAAGAGTAAATCTAAATAATAAGCAATATGTATTTAAGCATCTATTTTAACTAAACGCTTATGTATTTAGTATGCGTCTGTACCAAATAACGTCAGTAATATTGCAAATTTCAGAAGTAAGATACTTGTACTGAGCGGTCGCTTTTTCATAGCCATCCGAAATTGGTCGGTTTATAACTAAGTTCTAAGTGCCACTGGTTTTTTTACGATTCTTCTTTTTTTACTAATTGGATCAAGCTAATTATTAGAATGCGTATAGATGAATAAATAAACAAACCATTGAAATTAGTTACAACTTGCCACATAATATAAAACTCCTACAATAGACGGATTCAAAATCATGATGTCCGTGAGACATTATTTTTGTTGTATCTTTTTTTATACTTACTCTATTACAAACATACTTTCGCAGATGTTGGAGGCAGTTATAATATATAAATAGACGTTTAAAACTTTCCATTAGGTCCTTTAGTTCAGCTACTAGAACCAAAATACCTACTTTTATGTATATATTTTTTAATCATAAGTGGCTGTGTTTTTTTGGATTCTGTTTTTATAGGCGTTATAAACAAATTAATAGCAATGTGTGTAAAAAAATCCAAGACCGTATTCCAAACCGTTTATGAGATCCAGCAAAAAGCCGAACATTTCCCCAGCGGCATTTTGAATAACTTCGGAGGCCTATGACACACAAATTCCATTTATGCATAAACATTTCTCTCTTATGATTAACTAATTGCTCTACTAATTAAATTTTGGATCCCTGACAAAATTCCGCCAGGGAAACGTTTCTCTGGCGTAATATGTTTTTGACGAATTTCTCAAAAATTACTGAATACACGAATTTCATTCATCGATAAACATTCGAAGGCAGCTTTGAACTAACGATCTAGTATATTCAACATTTATTATTCAACACTTTTCCGCTGGGGAAATGCACACGCAACTTATAGCTAGTTTTCCCATTTTTTACCGATACAAACTCAAGCTCAAGACTCGTTAAACTGGTCTTTAACTCTGCCAATTCAGTAAGAAGTAGACTGACTTGGAGGAAGGACTTTCACAATCGCAAAAAATTGGTACCTATGATAATAGAATATAGACTGAGCTTAATTATTTTAATGTTTTTTCCATGCTATCTTAATTACTATAAAAGGTAACAATAAAATCACCAAATATTGTATAAGAAAGCAGCAATACTGCAAAGACAAATTCATTCTTATCAAGTTGCTTCACAATAGATAACAGAAATTTATTTGGCTCTACCACTCTCAGGTTAACTTTCAAAAGACGCAGTAGTGAATTTTCTGAAATAAGCGGTGGCAGCACTAGATAAGACGTCGGGTCCGGTAAGCTATGGTCACAATGTGTCAATTTGTTCTACTTCTCCTTCTCCTTTATATTACGGCTTCCACCGAGATTTCAGAGATTCTGCCAATGTCCAGTATAATGAGATACTAAGTAGCGGTGTTGTACGGTAAAGTTTTAACATGTAGCATCAAAGATGGCGTATGTTCTTTGATAGCCTCGTGAGAGCTTCTAGTGACAAATATATACGAGTCCATATAAAAAACTACTTTAACTATTTTACAAATTGTTCATTAGGACAAGCACCAAACTAAACCAAAATCGTCCAAGGCCACACCAACCTCCCACCCACCACAAACTCCGTCAATCGTTGCTGCTTGTCAAATATTATCCAATGACAGTGGCATATCGAGTTCGACGCCTCAGTGCTGGCATCTGATGGTGAGCATTTCAGAAAGCCCTAATTCTAACCCTGACCTAACTCGATCAGAATGAAAAGATTCCCCCGGGCAAACGGATGCCGCATGTGTCACTTCCGTTGTCTAATAATAATCGCCCCGCGGATGTGAGTTAGTTTGTCGCTGAAAAACGTTGTTCTACTGTGCCATTTTGATCATGTAGGCATAAAATAGGTGAGTTATTAGAAATTTTAGAAAAAGCATTCAAAAGTATCGTCAATAAACACAATATTTTCATATATTAACTACTATACTACTAGGCATACATACATACATACTCATGTCTTTTTTTCCTTGGGGGGTAGACAGAGCCCAAGTCTGTAAAACCTTGAGGCCACGTTTAGCTCATTGAAAGGCTTGTACCGAATGAAATTACGAGTAACATAGTGATGTGTTGCCAGCCACATCGCATATTGACACGATTCCTCACGCCCATTCCCTCGATTGGCTTTAACGATCTGCGCGGGAAGAGAAAAAGCTGATACATTCTACGTTTATTCTTTTCTCCCGGACCAGTGTGGGGTGGAGGCATAGCTCAGTGAATTAGCTCTTTGAGTGCATAGCCTTTAGAACCGATATGGCCTTTGGGTCAGAAAAGAAGTTCTCAACTCACCGTTCTCGAATAACTTTTTTATTTTCAAGAATTTGAAAAATATGAAGTTCGTCCTTACTACAAAATTTTCTTTAACTAAAGAATAAAGAGTCGCCTGGACGCGCATGTCTCCATACAAACGGAAAAAGAGAATTGTGGCAATATTTGTTAATTTTGGAGTAAAATTAAGCATCCAATCAATTAGTCTCATTATAATCTACGTACGTTCCTATACAATTTGATTAAATTATCAATAGTTTGAGAATTATACGCCTCTCAAGATTTCCATACAAATTTGAAAAGGCTTGTTACTCTCAAACTATTGGTATTTTAACCAAGCTGTATAAGAACGTACGTAGATTATAATGAGATTAATTGATTAAATGCTTAATTTCACTCCAAAATTATCAAATTTTTCCACAATTCCCTTTTCCCGTTTGTATGGAGACTTGCGCTTCCAATCAAAAACAAGTTGCAACTTTATTTGGCGAGTCCGTATTACAATATAATAAGCTAAAATCTCTTAATTAATCTTTTTTGGAGTCGGTCAAAACACAATAACTCTCTCTTCCGGCTCCGGCGGATGAGCTTCCTTTGCCTTGAAAACGTAATTAACTGATTCAATTAACGCGTTTTTAAGTGGCGGCAATTGGGCGCATTTTACGTCATTGTTTGGTGTGAGCTTTATGACTTCTATTTAATGCTGTGGAGTACTTAATTAACTTTAGTTGAGTTTTACGTAATTTAAGTAAATGCAATACTTATCTGTTTTGTTTCGTTAAAAATACACAATTCTCTACACAATATCAATTTATTTCTAATATACTTAATTATTATAATTTCTTTTCAATTGAACTTCAACATTTCAGCCGCAAGAAGTTTACTGCTTGGATATAGGCCTTGTTCAAGGATTTCCAATACGACCAGTAGAAAGCGGCCTGCATCCAACGCCATCCTGCGACCTTTATCAGGTCGTCCGACCGCCTGGTCGCTGGGTGTCCAACATTTCTCTTACCGGTACGTGGTCGCCATTCCAAAACCCCTTCAATTAATATACAAACTTAATTAATATAACTCAAATTCCTAAACAAACACCCAGCGTCCCTTGCTGCTACTTTCTAATCCCCAATCCATCCGACCAAGTAGCATCCTAAATACCCCGTTCCGCCCAGCCTAACAAACTCTTCCCTTCTCTCGCTTTAAAAAATATTCCGGAACTGAGAAAAAATTGTCGAACTGTGCTCACCAACACACCTGCCAAGCGTGGTGGGTATAGCAAAACCACACATTATGAAAATCTTTGAGGGAAACCTATGTGCAGCTGTGGACTTTTACGGCTAAGATGATGATAATAATTAATTACATTACAGTTATTTGGACCAAGGCCCATTATATGATTTTAGTGATTAATAAATTATATTCATATTCATATTCATTTATTCGCTCACATGTACAGCATAAAGATAACAAAATATAATTTGCAGTTTGACATGTATCCAGTTTGGGTGTGGCGATTTATTAATTACAAATTGAAATAAGGTATAGATAAAACGGTAAAAAACATAAAATAAAGTCAATCAAAATTAAAATTTAGTGTTACATAATAAAAGTCAAGAATTAAATATAATATAGTATGTCACGTGAGATTGAGGTAAAGCAAAAATGAGTCAGTGGTATTTATGCATTAAATTTGTCATTTAGGAATTCGTCTACGGAGTAATATGCCTTAGAGATAAGCAGTGCTGTCAATCGTTTTGCGAATGCTGTGTCGTTGGGTTCTAATTTTATTATGTCCGGTATTTTATTAAATATTTTTATTGACATAACATACGGACCTTTGTGAACCATTACTAAATTAGATGTAGGTAATTTTAGTCGATTTTTGTGTCGGGTATTAATAGTTATAGGCTAATAATTATAGGCTAGAACCTATCTATATCAAAGGCAAACCGAGGCTCACTGACTTATACATGGCGAAATTTTGATCGTTCCGGACCATTAAAGGGGTGATTCAGCCTGTCAATATAAACAACGTTTCCTATGGGACAAATGCTGTAAACTCGAAAAAAATTTCGACATTCCTATACAAATTGCCCGGGCGGCTGAACACTTTTGTATGAAAATGTCGAAATAAAATATGAGTTTCCAGCATTGGTCCGATAGGAAAAATGGTTCATATCGACGGGCTGAATCACCCCCCTATAAGGGTTCAGAACGATCAAAATTTCGCCATGTATATCAACGCACAGCCGAAACTATACTGTACTTAGAAACTTGGAATTTGGTATAGGGGTTCCTCTCATGATGTTAGTCAACACAAAGATAGAATTTTTAGATTTCTACCCCTAAGGGGGTGAAAAGGGGGTGAAGTTCTAGCGAATAAAGTAGCGGGAAAATAGGTAGTTAAAAATAAATAACTGAAATCATAACCTTTTCACCAAGCTTAGAGTAAAGTAAAAAGATCCATACAAGATTACTCAGAAATTTCCAATTACTCCTATTTTGTAGGAAGTTTGATGAAACATAGCAAACTTGTAAGGGTGTTTGTTTCTCGAAAACGTATAAATATTTGCTTCCCGGAAGGTTGCTTCCTTTCCTGTTGCTTGGCAAAATATTTTGCTAATCAAAACGATGAGAACGTTTAAAAATGTTCATATTTTTTTCGTTCCATACTGAAAATTTTCTTTTCTACGTGGTACTTTGATTTTTGATGTTATTTTATGCGTGTATAACAGTAAAATATATGGATAAATTACACAGATTGAGCTAGCCCCATAGTTAAGTTGTGAACTTGTGTCGTAGGGCACTACTAAACTATAATATATTTTATATTATAAAAGATATATATTTATAGCGGTAATAAAAATACTTCATTTATAAAAATTTCAATTGTACAGTAATCACGGTTTATGAGATATAGCCTGGTGATAGACAGACAGACGGACATCGAAGTCTCGCAAATAAGAGTTATAAAAGATATTTATATGGATTTGCCGTGTAGGGTCGGCATAGAATTGCACTACCCCCTTTCATCCCGTGGGTGTCGTAAGAGGCGACCAAGGAAAACTTGATCTAAGGAGATGGGCAGCAGCGTCTCCTTGTGCAGGCCGCAGAACTGGCCCATACTGCGATCGCCAACCCGCCTGCCCAGCGTGGCGATTATGGGCATATCCCCCTCATGCAGACGCACTCTCCATGGCGTGCAATTGGGGAGGCCTATGTCCAGCAGTGGATAATGACTTATATAGATGACCATCCAATACCTAGGCCAATCTGAAAAAGATCCTGTAGCATCATGACCTGGCTGCACATCGAACCCGGGTCCACCCGAGTTGTAAATTGGCGGGCCAATGCTAGGAACACAAAAAAAAACATTTTCATACCTTCAATTAGTTTTTAGCCGCCCGGGAAAAATAAATAGAAAAGAAAAAAAATAAAACGAGTTCCCAGCATAGATGCCAAAGAAAAACTTGTTAAAAAACTTGTTTGTTGTGTAAATATAAACAAGAACATTTAAGAGAACATTGAGGGTCATGTTACACAGTATAAAGTAATTATCGTGAATGAACCTAGAATGAACATATATTTCCGTCTGCTTAAACATTTCTTTTCCTTTATGATATTAACTTTACTTTTTCACGTCACAACTCACATAGACAACAGCCGTGCCCCGAGGCGAAGTGCAGTTCTATTTGTTTTCAGTTGACAACTCATTCCTCTGTTTTTAATTAGCGCGCGAACAAATGTGCGGTTGTCATTCTAGTGTGTAAAGTTTGCGCATAGATGTTGATAGAAATAGAAAAAGCAACATTCTATTTAGGAGTTCTTGGCGGGAATTTTAGCGGACTACACGGTGTCTGTTTTGGATTGTTTCGCAAATTGATTCTAGTGGACTTTATAATGTGAAATTGGTGTTATTTTGTGTTATAAATGCCCATATTTATGAACAATGTGTGGAACAACTAAAATAGACTGTCATTGTGCGGCTGTAGTGAGATTTACATAGCGGGCTGGTGGTTGTCCGCCTTGCTGCGTCGTCAATGATGAAACCAGTGGATTCGCGAAGAGTTGTCGCCAGGGGCTCCGTGAAAACAACGAAATGAATTACACCATCATTTCGTTGACAACCAAGAAGAATAACTCGCCAACTGGCGAAATAAATGAAGAAAGGCTCTAAAGGACTTGTATCCAGGGCCGGAAAACAATACCTAAAAAAAAAAAACATTCTATTTATTAGCCGTGTGGTTCCAGGCAGAGTAGAATAGGACCACTTCAAGTCTTCCCGTGGATGTCGTAAATGGCGACTCAGGGAACATAAGCTAAACAAAGCTTTTAAACATCATAGAAATCTCTCCAACCTTTCTGGCCAGCTTGGAGAATGTAGGACAATTTCTTTAACTGGTCTGCTAAAATACGAATCGGTAGTTGTGCTCCTGTAGTGGAGACTAAAAAAGACCTGATGATGATAATTGTATTAAATGATGATTCTATTTATCATACAGGTTAAACAGAAAGCAATTATTAACCTCATTCTTAATCCATCATCATCCCTAATTCTAAGGCAAATAGCATTTCAATTTTTATTCTTATTGATGGGCTGAGTCACCCCTTAAAGTTTGTGTACTAATTAAAAATAAGGGTATATTTACCTTTTATACATTTTCTTTTAATGTCTATTAATGAATAGCTCCACGTTACGCGCTAAAAATGAGCTGTTGGCGTAGCTTGAAACCGAATTTGTTGTTATTTACTCACAAGTGTATGTTTTAGTTTGCGTAATTCAGATTGTTTCAGTTCATAGTGACGGAAAAATACAACATTATAAATAACTGCGCGTTTTGTAAAGTAGGTTGATATAAATTAATGATTTTGATCTTTTTGAAAGCGGAAATTTGGACTCAAAGTCATATATCGTTACTCTGCGCCCGTAGCATGGCTTGCGCGATAGTTACCTATCGCGGGGCGTTACTAATTTAAATGGTCGCCGTTTTTATCTAAGTAGCGAGCATGGGTTGACAGTGCGATACAATTTGTCCCGTGGATAAATTTTAAACTACGTGTTAAATTGGCATTGCCATAATATTGAATAAAAAGTATTTACATATGACAACACCGAATCGGTAAATAGTGCTGTCCAGTTTTCTTTTAAATTTTTGACGTTCATCTCTCTTATTGTCTATGATTTTGTCCATTACTTGTCAAAATATTTTCAAAACATATATTTACGTTTGAAGATTTTACAGAGTTTTTATAAGAAAATGAGTAAATCTGCTTATAAAACAGAAGAATTATAATGTGGAATTTAAGCGAAGAGTATTTCGTGTATCAATCAAATGCCAATACTTCGTAGATAAAAGTGTTTCAGTGTAAGAAGTAACAATGTGAATTATTGGATGAGAGCCCGTGAAATTTTCACCACCTGTGAATTAACAGGCCTATTGGGCATTCAAAAAGGCAACTCCAGGGTGGAAGTCAAGACCATACTACACGACCACCTGACAAAACTTTAAGATCAATGGAAACTGTAAGTAAAATAATGCATAGGTACATTTACTCGTATTTTTTATGCTGAGTTTTTATGATATCGTAACTTGTCAAAGTAAACAGTACCTAGATTCAATTCCTTGACTTGAGATTGAATACTAAAAGACAATTTTTTTAATCTCCATTTGGTATAATGTTTACAGTGAATTAGTTTTTTACAAAGTAAAAAATAACCTATAGCATAATTTTTTAAGGCTAATGCCGGTTTGTATATTATGTTATTATATGGATTGTAAATGTTTTCTTCCAGACATGGCGAAATTTCAAGAAAAAAATCTTGAGGAAAGGGAGCTTGGTTCATTGGGCCGGGGAGAAAACTGGCAATACTAGTTCGTCCCAAGTTAGCACAAAAGTTGCTGTTGCATGATGTTCAGCTCGGCATCATGGAAAAGAATAAACCTTCCGATCTAATTCCAAGGAAACCTAAACTGGCATTAATGTAAGTACATACTAGGGTTTAAGTGAGACAGAAGACTGTTAGGTTAAAATCAGGGGTGTCATCTTCAATTTTGTTTGTTTGTTTGTTTTTCGTATGTGTAAGTGGCCAACACTGGTGTATGAGGAGCCCGATGGTCCAGTGGGTGTGAGCTCTATGAGCGCTTACGTTTGTTAAGCAACCCTTGGTGCAGTCCCTACTTGGATGGGTGAACGCAAGTGGCATAAAAATATCTCGAGCTCCTCCGTGCTTCGGAAGGCACGTTAAGCCGTTGGTCCCGGCTGTCATCGTTGATGGCAGTCGTTAAGCTATGTCAGATGCCTTAAGGCAGCTTGAAAAATCTGACACTAGTGTTGGCCACTTACACATACGAAAAACAAACATCTTCAATAGCCTGTCCGGTGCTTGCGGTTATGTCGAATCAAACCCAACTTATCCGAACAAAAAGCATACTAAATACTTGTATCATGTTCATCCAGTCAAACTAACTACCCTTCCCTCGCTTGAAAAATGGTATCAATGGGTAGCAGCACTGTAACTAATATGTGGGTCTCAGCAGAGTAGAATTGGACCACTTAAATAAAGCTTACATAAGCATCAAAGAGCTGCTCTGGCTAATATGGCTCTAGTTGTACAGAGATGGTCGTACTTCTGCAGTGGCGACTAAGAAAGACTTGATAATGATGATGATGTTGTAACTGATACAAGCCAAACAGTCTGGGCTCACTAACCCATTTGCCATGTATGGTGGGTATTGCAAAACCATCCCAATGACGGAAATCCTTGGAGGAGGCCTACGTCTTGCAGTGGACTACTGCAAAAGTACTGATAGCGCTTGTATGCTTAAAACTGCACATACTGCACAATAGGTTCCACATGCAGTTGGAGTAGCAGGCTAAAAATAGGTATTTTCCTTAATCTTTATGTATTGTATGACTGAATGATATTTATTATTATATTATTTTAATTTATTTTATATTTTCAGAGTTGCAAGTCTCCTCCATGGACTGCTGCTATTGGACCAGCAGTACCTGATGCTAGTAGTGTAACTCGAGCAAAACATCTTTATTTATAGAAAATCAGCTGAGCCAAGCCCGCACAAGAAGTTTTAAATGATTTGTGGTTATGTCTAAATGTACCTCAAGATTTGTTTATGTAATGTAAAAGATTGAATGCTGTGCATGTCATTAAAAATAAAAATATGTTGAGTTAATGAGTTCTTTTAATACTTATAGTAATAGAAAATCACATACCTACCAAATAAATAATTCTCCAGCTTACTACGTTATCCTAACTTGAGGCGATTCTGATAGAGACCCGATGGGTGACGGCCAAGGGAGCGTAAGCATTATCAGCGCTTACGCACGTTAAGCAACCCTGAGCGCAGTCCCCATGGGGATGGGTGACCGTAAGCGGCATAAAACATCTCGAACTCCTTGATACCTCGGAAGGCCAGTTAAGCCGTTGGTTCCGGCTTGATAGCCGGAACCAAAGCACGAGGCTAACTATCAAGAACTTAGTCTCGAACAAACACAAGAACTAAAGATTCGTGGATAAAAGAATTTTTTTGTTGAGCAAAATTTCATCAAGCAACACAATTTTTCCAGGTTCATCCTCAGCTGTGATACTTCATGTTGTTAGAGTCTGCTTGTATGATAGCATTCATGCTGTAATAAAATTTGGCAAAGTTTTTACAGCCGGCCGCCTGCCTGGTGTCCCCTCCTTACTTTCGTCATTTCGTTCTTCTTCAGCTAGCTTAACGACTACCATCAATGATTGATGGTAGTCGTTAAGCTACGTTAGATACCTTTAGGCAGCTTCAATATTTAACACTGTTGGCCACTTACACACGCAAAAATCAAAAGTGAGTTTGTCGGTTTGTTGCCCTTTTACACTTTAACTACTGAAGAAGAACGAAATGACGAAAGTAA
Organism: Rhodophaea formosa; assembly: GCA_963082605.1. Lineage (NCBI taxonomy): Eukaryota > Metazoa > Arthropoda > Insecta > Lepidoptera > Pyralidae > Rhodophaea > Rhodophaea formosa. The sequence continues at coordinate 2,132,622 of OY720221.1, forward strand.
GGAGGGGACACCAGGCAGGCGGCCGGCTGTAAAAACTTTGCCAAAATTTATTACAGCATGAATGCTATCACAATATTCTGATATCTATGAATGCTATCATACAAGCAGACTAACAACAAGAAGTATCACAACTCCTGAGGATGAACCTGGAAAAATTGTGTTGATTGATGAAATTATATTAATATTTTGCTCAAAAAAATGCTTTTATCCAGAATCTTTAGTTCTTGTGTTTGTCCAAGACTAAGTTCTTGATAGTAAGCCTCGTGCTTTAGTAATTTATTCGCTAAAAATGATTATTTTATTCAATTTAATTTTTATCTGGGTCTTGGAAATCGCCGATAAATTTAAACCAAAGAACTGTCAAAAGTAGACAATTTGTCTTCAAAATACGGCAGCCATCTTGTAGCCATGCTCGCACTTTAGATACGAATCGCGGCGTACGATAAAATGACAGGTCGATTTCAATATTTATACCCGTGGAGTAAACCCATGCTCGCAACGATAGGTAACGCGGGAAGTGCGACAAAAAAGTAGCATAAAACCGTTGTCGCGCTAGCCATGCTCCCCGTGCTGCTGTATGTTTTAATTTGCTTAATTTATATTGTTCCAGGTCAAAGCGACTTAAAAATACAACATTACAGATATCTGCGCGTTTTGCTTACTGAGTTTCAATACATAATGTTATTGATATTATATGTATAGTTAGCCTTATTTTAATATTTTCCGGACCTAGTGACGCAAAAATACAATATACAAAGAACTAGGCGTTTTGCGAACTTAGTTATATGTTGTTTTAAATTTCTTGACAGCGTAAATTTGGACTGAGAGTCCTAAAACATTTCTCTTTCTGTATGTTTTATTTTGCGTAAATTGGATCTTTTCATAGCATATACCTAGTCTTCTTCTTTTGCGACCTTATCTCATCTCAAACTGAGGTCGGCCCTTCTGGTCATTCTTCTATAAGTAGCTCTGCTTAGCGCTGTGGCTTCCGTCAGGTTATGATTTTTCAGATCCTTGCGGATCGTCGTCGACAAAGTAGTCGGGGGTCTTCCAGGTCCTTTCTTATTAGTCATATAGTGTCCTGAAAAATAGAAAATTACTAATAGCTGCGCATTTTGCGAAATGGGTTTAATTACTTAATGTTGTTGATCTTTTTTTTTGCGGAAATTTAGACTCAAAGTCACATAGTTCACACACTTCTTCTCCTTCTGTATATTTTAATTTTCTTAATTTCCAGGTCAAAGTGACGTAAAAATGCAGTTTTACAAATAACTGCGCGTTTTGCTGAGTTTATAACTTTACGTTGTTGTTTTTTTTTTAAATTTGGACTCGAAGTCACATGTCACTTATCTTTCTTATGTATGTTTTAATTTGTTTTGTTTGGATTGTGAGGGTATCGGGATATTTTTTACTATTTAACTTAAACTGTTAAATGGCTTTTTATGATATGGAATATTTTTTTTTTATTAATTATAGAATTAGGCATTTGTCTCCCATCTCACCTGATGGTAAGTGACGATGAATACGAGGATGTTACATGGATTGTACTTGTCTGGGAATATAGACGCAGCTTGTTTTTTGGATTTGCAACCTTCAAAAGCGGAATTTTGCCCTCCCCAGAATACGAAATTATATCGATATTGATTATAAAAAAACACTTCTTTTTTTTTTTAATTAGTACTAGCCTATCCAGAAGAAAATTTTCCACGAAACCGTGGTCAAACATCACAAAGTAAATTAGACATTGAATTCAGTAATTGGAGCGGGTGATTCGTCGCCAGTCCGCCATTGTTTGCGAACTCACAAAAGGACATAATTACGCCGAATGGACCTACGTGATTACTATGTTGTTTGCACGTAGTGAGATAATTATTCAAAATGTTCTATTCTTCCATGCTGGTTTGGGAGAAAGGGGAAAAACATAGAATATACCAGCTGCTTATTTTCCCGCGTTGACCGTATAAGCCGGTCAAGGGATTGTGCGAAAATCGAAGGAATCAAGTCAATAGGCGATGCGGCTAGCAACCCATCATTATTTGATTCCGCCTTCCACCTTATATTCCCACTAACATGCTAAACGTGGCCTTTGGGTTTTATGATCTCGGGCTCTGTCTACCTCGCAAGGGGTAAAGTAAAAGTAGAACTAAGAAAAATATGATAATAGAAAATTAGTATATTTACCCTCTAAAACAGTTCCAAACGTCTGAATAAGACATTGAATTCAGTAATTGGAGCGGGTGATTCGTCGCCAGTCCGCCATTGTTTGCGAACTCACAAAAGGACATAATTACGCCGAATGGACCTACGTGATTACTATGTTGTTTGCACGTAGTGAGATAATTATTCAAAATGTTCTATTCTTCCATGCTGGTTTGGGAGAAAGGGGAAAAACATAGAATAAACCAGCTGCTTATCTTCTAGCGCAGACCGTAAAAGCCGGTCAAGAGATTGGACAAAACTCTAAGGAATCAAGTCAAGTCAATATCAGATGGGTTGGTACCTATGGCGAGTGTGTAAATTAAACCACAGTGATCAGTACCAGGAATAAAGTAGAATATTTACCAGAAATACTAACTTATATACTAAGGAAATATACATACCGCATTGGTAGGGGAGATCGCTGATTTAGGAATACGTGTATATTCTTACGTGATATACGTGTCTTGCTAAACTAACAATATTTAAACACTTCTTACAGGTACATCACGTCCGTATTCCTAAGGTCGCAATAGTACCCATCACTATTTTTGATTTCCCTTTCCACTTTAACGCACACTAATATGCTAAACGTCGCCTTTGGGTTTTATGATCTCGGGCTCTGTCTACCCCGCAAGGGGTAAAGTCATGATAATACGTTAATATGTTTCATACATATATAAGAGCTAAGAAACATATGATAGTAGAAAATTAGTATATTTACCATAGAAGTAGGATTTTTTTTAATCTATCTATCTGGTCGAGCTCCGTGGCGCAGCGGTCAACACGCTAGCCTGCGACACGGAGGTCCCGGGTTCGATCCCCGGTCAGGTCAGGATGGAAAAAGATCTTTTTCATATTGACCTGGGTCTTGGATGTTTATCTATATAAGTATATATTATAAAATATAGTATCGTTGAGTTAGTATCCTGCGACACAAGTTCACAACTTACTGTGGGGCTAGCTCAATTTGTGTGATATGTCCCCATATATTTATTTATTTTATTTATTTATGATATTTACCCTCTAAAACAGTTCCAACGTCTGAATTAGACATTGAATTCAGTAATTGGAGATTCGTCGCCAGTCCGCCATTGTTTGCGAACTCATAAAAGGACATAATTACGGAGAATGGACCTGCGTGATTACTATGCTGTTTTTACTACATAATTTATCCAAAATTGACTACTCTTATAGGATTTTTTTCTTCATCATCAACATCATCATCAGGTCTTTTTAGTCTCCACTGCTGGAACACGACCCTCCATGTACTACCAAAGCTATATGTTAGCCAGCGACGTCAGAGGATTTTGGCCTACACTCTCCACACTGGCCAGACGGATTGTCTCTTTGATGTTAATAAACTTTGTTTAGCTTGTGTTTCCTTAGTCGCCTTCTACGACATCCACGGGAAGACTTGGAGTGGTCCTATTGTACTCTGCCGGGAACCACACGGCATAAGTCGCACTTTAAGGATATGTTGAAGGTCAATTCACACGCGTTATTAATGCAACAAATAATGCTGTAATTCTTACTTATTTGGTTAATATTAACATCATTTCACCTTATATGAAAATATATTACTTGCAAAATCTCTAATATACATAAATCCCTAGGCAGCTAAACAATTAAGGTGTGAAAAAATCATGTAGCATGTTATATCAGGCGTCGCAATTCCCAGCTTTCCCTTGTTCAATGTAATAAGGCCTTAATCAATCACCAGCGGAAGACTTAGCTTGAGGGGTTGTTTTTGCACTTATAATAGCTGTCAGATTTTTCTATGCATATGACATTTCTTGTTAGTTTTTTTTTGTTTTGTTTTTTTAATGGTGTGTCTCCAATAGATACATGTTGCAAAGTGTTCCGATTTTTAGGGGATGAGGACGTGTCCCAATTTGCACGTGATCAGTATGCTAAAACTCCCAATTCATCGGGTGTCGATCGATAACTTTATTAGGTTTCTGTACCCAAAGGGTAGAAAAGGGCTTATTATTACTAATAGGGTTATTAGTGAGACTGACTTCGACTGTCCATCCATCCGTCATCAGGCTGGACCGTGATAGCTAGACAGTTAAAATTTTCATATATGATGTATTTATATTGCCACCTGGTTTAATAACCAGTTAGGTTATGACTGAACACGACCTTTCCTGGATTAGTTTATTTATAGAAGTATATATATATATATATATATATATATCGTAAAATATTGTGTTGCGTGTATCTTACGGGCTAGCTCCATCTGGGTAATTTTTCCTTTTATACTCAATTATCTATTTTGTATTTGTTGGAATGTAAATCTAAATAGTAAGCAAATTCGTCACTAAACAATAAAATAACTTAAACCCCGCCACATGCCACCGTTAAACAGACAGAAGGAAATACCAGCATCTATAAATACAACGTTAACAAATACACCAGGATTTATTTTATTTGTATTCCAGTTTGAAAATAGTTTGACGAGGATTCACTCTTACGACTTCGTTAAAAAAAAATGGTTTGAAGTAATATGTCTGTGAAATATTTTTATAGATAGTATTGCATCTATTTGAATTCGTCATTGTGAATTCTTTGGTACAAGTATATATATTTTTAAGCCGTTTTTTATATAATTACGACATTAACAAATACACCAGAATGTTTTTGATTTGTATACATATTTTAATAATTGTTTGAAGATTGACGAGGATACAGTGGTCCTATTTCGTTAAAAAAATTTTTGATGTTATATTTCTTTAAGATAAATTTCATTTAGACACCGCCGTAAATACAATCACAATACTCTTTCATCATCAGATTACCATAAGGGTGGTACTTATAACTACTCACATTACAAAAAATAACTATTGCCGCCAGGCAAATCTGATGATGAACTTATCACACAACACTAAATATGTACACAATAAAAAAAAATCTTTCAAATTCTAATGAAAGTTTTAAATAATGTTAATTAAGTTTGTAACTTTAATTAATTAGTTTTCTTTACTAAGTCAGTGTATTTAAGTAAAGCTGATAGCAATCACCAAGTTAACCGGCAGATAACATGAAAGATATACGAACAAACCGACGGTCAGGGTTTATCAAATAAGATAACGCTAATTTCTTTGGTCACGCTATAATTTGTCACCTCGAGGCGTACGTAACGTGATGTAAATTAATTACATACTTTCACATTATAAGTATTGTAGATACAAGAAAAAATTATATCATTAAGTATGTATTCTTAATTTAGATTCAATATTTATACAGAAATATGAAAATACCCACATAATTTATAATTTCAATTTAAATATTTGAAAAGACTTAAATCAAATTACTTTCAAATAAAAAAAATAATATATTTAAGATATTTTATCATAGTTGAATGAAATATTGTACTTAATGTACGTATTTTATGAATTATGAACGTAGTTTCACACAAAATCACACTATATTAGCATGTATCATAGAGAAAGAAAGAAGACATCCGCAAATACTGAATAATTTAGAAAGCGCATACAAGGAGTAAGGGATTGTCATCGGCAAAGATTACACCATCTTGTCGAAACCTTGAATCTAAATATATTTTTCTTTACAAATCAACATGTATTTAAGTAAAACTGATAGCAATCAACAAGTAAACCAGCAGATAACATGAAAGATATACGAAGAAACCGACGGTCAGGGCTTGATAACGCCAATTTCTTTGGTCACGCTATAATTTGTCACCTCGAGGCTTACGTAACGTGATGTAAATTAATTATATACTTTCGCATTATAAGTATTGTAGATACAAGAAAATTTATTACATAAAGTATTCTTAATTTTGATGCAATATATATACAGAAATGTGATAAAAATTAATCAGTTGCTTACTTCGCAATATTCAATATAGGTACAAGAAAAAAGGCGTTCATAAAAGTATTATTTGGTCTCTTAGACTAGAACTTTGTCTACCCCACAAGGCAAAAAGACGTGATAATATCTATTTATGTCATTTTGGTTAGATATTTCTATTTTCAATGAGAGGAGAGTAGTCTCAGCAAATGTAGCGTCCTCAGGCACGGTGAGTGATGATTTGCGCAAGATGGCTGGCAGGAGCTGGATGCGGGCAGCCGGAGATAGATCTCAATGGTGTGCAGTTGGGCGACCATTATCCAACAGAGGACGAGTATAAGCTAATGATAGTGATGATCCGTTCAATTGGTGATTTCGTTATGGTAGAGCCTCGCTACCGGCGAAAATCACTTTTGCTAGTAGCATGAATGAGCCGGCTCGTCCGAAGAAGTACCACACTCTCACAGAAATTCGACGTTTGAGTAGTAAGTAGCTTTACCGCTGCTATGCTTCGTTCGGTGAGTGTGAGAGCCGGAGGCCCATCTTCCTCTCCCCTCTGGGGAGGGAAAAATAAAAGGCCGGCAATGCTTCTGTGACAACTCTGGTGTGGCAGTTGTCCATGGGCAGCGGTGATCACTTACCATTCGGAGACCCGCTTGTTAGTTTGCCGCCCATGACATTAAAAAAAATGATAATGAGAGTAGACTAAAAAATTTAACATGTATTAAGTAAAGCTGATAGCAATCAACAAGTTACATGAAAGATAAACGAACAAACAGGCGGTCAGCGCTTATCTAATAAGATAACGCTAATTTCTTTGGTCACGCTATAATTCGTCACCTCGGGCCTTGTTGCGGGATAATTTATGTGAACGTGATGTAAATTAATTACTTTTTACTCTTGTGTTATATCATACTAATTTTTTCTTGTTTATTTAGCCTATGTTACTCTCTAATAACGTAGCTTACTATAGGTTTGTTTGTTTTATTACTTACTATAGGTGAAATAATTTTAAAACTAATTCAGTAGTTGCGTTCTTTTACAGATATGAGAAAGAAAAACTGGCCAAGTGCGTGTCGGGCCACGCGCAGTATCCCTTTCTTCTAACTTTGAGTTCACACTGTTCACACTCTCACCTCACAGTTTAACGACCAAAATCATCTAACAATGAAAATTGTATGAAATATTATAATTTCCAGTATATATTATAAATTGGTTGCCTATAACTTTTTAGTTTGCACTTAGTAATCAGCTCTGATAGTTTTCCTTTCAACTTCAGTATATATACTACTGCTGTAATTTTTTTCACGTATCCATATATAACCGTTTAGCAGATAGAGGGGGGGGGGACACTTACCTCTAACAAAAATTTGCACTTTAAAACAATATATTTCGGAAACAGATCCCTAAATCGAAAAATGGTGTTCTCAACCTCACAATATTTTTAGAGACCTATTTAAAGATACCCAACACGATGGATAAGAAGGGAAAAAAAATTACTCCCCCACTTTACTTGTATGGGAGCTACCGTAAAATCAAAATTTTATTCAAGATTTTTTTCTACCAATTTTTTGCCATGATTAATATACATATCCATACACAATTACAGCTTTCTAGTACTTACGGTCTCTGAGTAAAACCGCGGACGGACAGACTGACATACAGAAGGTCTAACTAGAATTGTGAGTTGACGTCGCTTGGAGAAAATGCGCTGTGCAGTTTGTTGCCGCTTCTTCTGCACTCCGCTTTGGAAGCGGCCTAAACTTAGCCATAAGTAATTACTGACGTCAACAAAAATTTTTTATTGTAAAAATTGTAAACACAAATATGACAATTAATAAGTGTTCAAAGAAACCTATATTAAATAAACGATTGAATCTTGAATCTTGAGACATGGCGAAACTATAAGGGTTCCTTGTTTACTACGGAACCCTAAAAATGAGAATGGTATTACTCGAAAATAAATAAAAAGAAAAAGATCTACCTCGTTTATTCTCCAGATTTCTTTCGCTTCCTACAAAAATATGTAGGTAATGAAACTTAATAGAATATTCATTATTATGATAATTGAGGAATTTTCTTGTAAAATAAGGATTTTTGAGCCTCGTGTAGGTATGATTGTCTTGATTAAGCAAGTAAAATTAAGCTAAGGATTTTTTCACTTAAAACTTTTTATCTATTTTGCACAGCAGTGGGACATAATAGGTTTTTTTTTTTTTTCTTTAGCCAATTTTGTTTCCCACTGCTGGGCAAAGGCCTCCCCTTTCTGTTTCCACTCGTCACGATCCAAGGCTACTTTCTGCCATTCGCCTAAAAAGCCATCTATATCGTCTCGCCATCTCCTCCTTGGTCTGCCTCTGTCTGCCAAAATTTAATAGGTTAATTAAAAAAAAAAAATCTATTTTGTACACTGGGTTCATTAATCCATACACACACTGAATAACAATACTTAATCTACTCTTATAGACATCATAAGAAGAATACTTAAACGGTGTAAATGACGTCGTATAATTTATTTATGGTCAGCCATAGGACGCAAGATCAGGGTATTCGAGTATAAAAAGTTTAGAAGTCATAATGTGGGGTCAGAGGATATGGCGGTTTTATTTGTTTTGGCCGCATCTGGTTCGCCATTTACGCTGGGGCTAGTCAGGAAAATCTATAAAAATCAGTCATGAAAAGTTTACTTAAATCGACTGCTCAATCAGTTAGATTTTTGATGAATCTCAGTAAAGAAAGTTTGTATTTGTGGCGGTTAAAACGGAGACGTCACGTGTCGTTTTATAGTTTTACTTGACTACTGTCTTCATCATCATCATCATCAGGTCTTTCTAGTCTCCGCTGCAGGAGCACGACCCTCTCTGTACTACCAGAGCTATATATAATATACTAGCCTGAGTAGTCAGAGGATTTGGCCTACACTCTCCACGCTGGCCAGACGGGTTGGACTACAGTCTTAATTCACATAAATTTCACTGAATCAAAATTAACACGGTATCGAAAAGTCCACAATGTCATAAAGTTCACTATATCAGTATGTTAACTTTAAATAAGTAAGGGCCATCGCATCGGTAGGACCAGTTACGCTTTTAACCCTTCTTATCCTTAGGTGTTACCTGAAAATTCAGTGCAAGTATTTGCCGCCGCCAGGAATCAAAATCATGTTGCAGGCGGGCGCATATTTTCTAAACTTCTAATCATAATTTCAAAGAACGTGTATTTCACTTAGCATATTCAATTAAAAATAATTCGAGAAAAAAGCTAAAAGAGTATTTAGAGGATACAGCGTTAATATTTATAAAAGTTCTTTTACTATCATAAAAATAAATACATATAATCACATTTTTATCCCTTGCGGTTAAGTGTGTTTAGAGATTGGATCGCAAAAATAAACAGCAATAAAATTATAGCCTTTATTTTATAGGTGATTTTTATCACAATGCTATTCTAATGTACCTACTCTTACTTAATAAAGAAAAACCGGCCAAGTGCGTGTCGGACCACGCGCAGTGTAGGGTTCCGTAGTTGAAAATGACAACTTTGAGTTCACACTGTTCACAATCGCACCTTACAGTTTAACGACCAACGACATCTAAGAATGAAATTTGTATGAAATTTTACATTTTCGAGTACACGTTATAAGTTGGTTACCTATAACTTTTTAGTTTGTACTAAGTTCTCAGTTCTGATAGTTTTCCTTTTAACTTCCATTTATACAATACTTCTGTAATTTTTTTCACGTATCTATATATAACCGTTTAGCAGATAGAGGGGGGGACACTTACCTCTAACAAAAATTCGCACTTTAAAACCAAATGAAATGGCATCAAATATAAGTCAGGATTTAGGAAAATAATCTAATAGGCGAAATAAATCTAATATGTTCTGATAGTTGGGTTTTAATAAAAACAACAAATGGAAAAATACTCAAGATTTAATTATATGTCAATACTTATCTTTTCTGTCTATAACAATTTACATAACGACCGTTCTCGTTGACGAGCGAATATCGAGTGGCGAGTCCATCTCAAATGAATTATAAAGTGAACGAATGATTTTACCCCCGCTGCTAGCTGTCAGCGGTGAATTATAGTCAAATTAAATACATTTAAAGAACTTCAAAATATTCTGTACGTTATAATCAAAATATATATTGTGATAGTTATGCAAGTTTACACAAATATTTCGGAAACGGATCCCTAAATCGAAAAGTGGTGTTCTCAACCTCACAATATTTTTTAAAGACCTATTTAACAATACCCCACACGATGGGTAAATAGAGAAAAAAAATTACTGCCCCACTTGTATGGGAGCTACACTAAAAAAAAAATATTTTCTACCACTTTTTTGGCATAAATATACATACCCATACTAAATTACAGCTTTCTAGTACTTATAGTCTCTGCGTTAAACCGCGGACAGACAGACAGACAGACATGGCGAAACTATAAGGGTTCCTTGTTTACTACGGAACCCTAAAAAAAGGTATAGAAAAATATCCTTCATTTGAATTACTTTCAAGGGTTTAAGTTATTTTCGTTATAACAAAATTTTAATTTCATCTTCTCTCAAACCAGCATGCAGGGACATTAAAAATGCCATAAATCTTTATCTTTATTTTCGGATAAATAGCATGAGGGCTTGGGGGAAAGTGGATAGAGATGTCATAAACAATTATTATGTGATTTGTTTTATTAGGGTCATATGTATTCATTGTTGCGATGTCTGTTCTATTAGATTAGTGATATTTATCTTTGTGGTGACGGAAATGAGTGGTTAAGTTGTAAAAATTATTTATTTACTGGTAGTTGTAGAAGGGAGTAGATTATTATTTGATGAAATGTAATTTGCTGATAGAATCTCTAAGGAGAACTATTGGGAATTGGGTAATGAGCATTGAAAAGCGATTTACTAGCACAAGAGTATATTGGTGAATTTAGTTGGTTAGCCGTTACACCATAAAGCACAGAGTGATAGACAAAGACCGGTGATGACAAATTCATCATAGATATCATGTCTATAAATATAATAAATAAATATATTTTTTTTATAAATATATACGGACAATCCACACAGATTGAACTAGCCCCAAAGTAAGTTCTTAAGTAAGCTTGAGTTATGGGATACTTACTCAACGATACTATATTTTATAACAAATACATATATAGATAAACATCCAAGACCCAGGTCAATCTGATAAAGATCATTTTCCATCTTGACCTGACCGGGGATCGAACCCGGGACCATCCATGTCACAGGCCGGCGTGTTAACCGCTGCGCCACGGAGCTCGTCTATAAACGTCTAGTTTACTGTTCTGACAAGAGCACATACCTAAAGAGTGTTCTACAATAAAATTTAATTATATTTCTCAGCCCAAATAAGCTAGTTACCACAGCAAAGGCCTCTCCCCTGCAGAAAACTGGCTTTATGTATATAAGGACATAGAACACGCACTGTGCATGCAGTGAAGACTAAGAAAGACCTGATGATGATGAAGGTTTGAATTCGTATACCCTATACGAATTCAAACCTTCATCATCATCAGGTCTTTCTTAGTCTTCACTGCAGGAGCACAACCCTCTCTGTACTACGACAGCCATATATTAACCAGAGCAGTCAGACGATTTTGGCCAACGTACTCCACGCTGGCCAGACGGGTTGGAGAGGTTTGATGTTTATATGATTTGTTGAGCTTGTGTTGTCCTTTACGCCGGAAAGACTTAAAGTGATCCTATTCTACTCTGCCGGAAACCACACGGCATATCACTACATATTATAAAACAAAGTCCTCCGCCGCGTCTGTCTGTCTCTCTGCTCGCGATAAACTCAAAAACTACTCCACGGATTTTTATACGGTTTTCACCAATAGATAGAATGATTCACGAGGAAGGTTTTAAGGTATAATACATGCCCGGGCGCAGCCGGGTAGGGCTGCTAGTATATAAGATAAACTTATCCTCTACTAATCCAAACTACATGACACAAGCATTCCATTTAGACCTGTCACTGGCCCTAATTGCGCTGGCGCCGACTGAATTCGATTCTCAGAATATAAAGTTAATAGTTAAAAGGAGTATATTTCAATGTTCTCGTAGTTCAAAATAGAAGTGCTTGACGCTAATTAGATGAAACGATTCAGTTTTGTAAATATTTTTGACGCATCCTTTTCGAAACTCCCAGTAGGTTTGATGAACTCGCTTTTACTATTCCAAATAAGAGCTTTGAAATGTCTGGAAGAAATTGTTATACGTTTAGTTTTTCTTGTAGCGTTTCTTTTAAAATAAATCTTGACTTAATATTTTCCTACCAATCCACGTATGTTTAAATAGTTGTAATGTGTAGATGTTAATTTTTGGTACCCAATAGCGCCTCGAATACTAAACGCAGATTCGATTAGTGTTGAGATTAATCTAACACACATATACTTTCCGGGACGAGGACTGGCTTATTTTATACCCGACCTACCCATTCACAAGAAAGGTAATGTATTTTTTTTACATGCACGGAAACGTAGGCATTATTGTAGTAAAAAGAAGACACGGAAGTCTGTAATTCTTGGCTCATTCATTACATTGCCGGCCTAGGCCAGGAAGTAAGTATCAAAAATTCATTCCTGGCCTCTGCTCAAAACTTTTTAATTTATCTTTGTAACGTAAATTATGTCACTTATCATACAGCCAATTACTACCACCGCATTTAAAAAAAAATGCATATCTTATATGAATACGACTACAATTTTATTAAAATATTGATATGTGATCATACGAAAATATGCTTCATTTTCGTTGCGAGAGAAAAAAAACAATAATCTATGATCTATTACATTTTTTGTGTAAAATATGACTCGGCTCTATGGGCATTGTTTCCACTGAAATTGACAACTGAAAATTAAAAAATTAAAAAATGCGCGAATGCTGTTATTTTCAGTAAACCCGTAGTGATTATACGCTTTGCAGTAAACATTGATTGTTTTCGATAAATATGTGCAAAGTTGGTTATTTATTAGAAATGAAACGGTTCAAAATCAATTTTAGTGATGAAAGCAACACTGCAATGAATTTTAAGTACCTACTTCGCTTAATTTTAAAGTGGAAAATTTACTACCAGCAAATACCTAGTAAGGGGAAATATTTAAAGAATGTAAGTTTATGTGTAACTTTAAGTTAAATTTCCTCACATTTATTGAGAAAAGCTCTATACTTTCCTCGGCGGGAAAGGGATTGCCGGAGTCGTAACTATTGTCAAGGGCTCGCTGACACTCGGCCTTGAAAACTATACTCGTCCGGCAATCCCTTACTTCCCGGCCTCTGCAGTAATGTACTATTGCGCGTATGTATGATTTTCGCAAAATTTCATGATGATTGGTTTAGTAGATAGAGCGTGAAACATAACAAACAAACAAAACAAACTCACTTTTGCATTTATAATGTTAGTTGGGATTGGGATATTGGCCCAGTCATCATTGAGGGCAGTCGTAAAGCTATATAATACTAGCAGCCCTACCCGGCTGCGCCCGGGCATGTATTATACCTTAAAACCTTCCTCGTGAATCACTCTATCTATTGGTGAAAACCGTATAAAAATCCGTGGAGTAGTTTTTGAGTTTATCGCGAACAGACAGGCAGACAGACGCGGCGGAGGACTTTGTTTTATAATATGTAGTGCTATAAGCCTTTAGATAGCTTGAAAAATCTGACACTTGTGTTGGCCACTTACACACACGAAAAACAAACATACAACGTATTCTAGCCAACGCGTATGCGAAATTTCATAATGATCGGTTCAGGTTTTAAAGCGTGAAAGCGTAACAAATGAAGAAACAAACAAACTCACAGCCGCGTTTGAAGTCTTAGTTAGGATTGTAATGAATTGTACTCAGACACTTTTAAAGTCCGTGTGGTTCCCGGCAGAGTAGAATAGGACCACTCCAAGTCCTCCCGTGGATGTCGTACAAGGCGACTTAGGAATCACAAGCTTAAAAAGGTTTTAAACATAAAGAGACCTCTCCAACCCGTCTGGCTAGCGTGGAGAGTGTACGCCAAATCCTCTGACTGCTCTGGCTAATATATGGCTTTATAGCAGGTACAGAGAGGGTAGTGCTCCTGCAGTGGAGACTAAAAAAAAAAGACCTAATTATGATGATGATGATGATTATGATGACTTTTAAAGTCATCGTCTTGTTAAATATTTAGAGTAGCGGTAGATTAAAAAGATGTTTAATTTTAATTACAAACATCTGTACTCAAATTAAAAGGATGTAAATCTTTCAGATTCAAAGCGATCTATCACCACCACACACAAAAATTTAAATCAATCATACCTGCACCCTCCGTCTAGCAAGAGGCATGACACCCTCGTCACTCCACACGCTATTAATGTAACTAGCTTTTAAAACTGTTTCTATATTTAGAAAAACAATATAAGCCGTGCGTACATCGAAAAGTGCTACCGACCGAAACAAATCATACACAGTTTACGGAATGTCACTTAGATCAAAGAAATCAACATCAAACGTTGCCACAACTAACCCTGGAACCATATCTGTTACAATAACTCTTATTGCAATGTAACAAAGTTCAATTTCATCAGTTTCAGGAGTATTATCAGTGGAGTTTCCAAGATTTATCCCCACTTTTTTTAGGTTGATGACAAAGTTAGATGTTGCGTGGATAGTATTCCCTAATGATGCGTTGTTTAGTGCCCCCTTGACGTATGTCTGTCGTCATTACGTGTTTTTTGAAACTATTTTGGTAGAGTTGATGTAATTATCGTATTTTTGTCTAATTTTGTTGCAGTAAAAGTGTTCGTGTGTTCTAAAACATTAACGTCAAGCTATAAGAAGGAATAGTTGTAAATTAAGTTTGACGATAAGATAAACTATTAAAAATTCAACGACAGCTTAATACTTTTTTGGAAAACTTATATAATCACCATATTGTGTAAGATAAATATTATCAGGCGTCAGGAATTATGTCAGTAGGCGATGCGGCTAGCAACTCATCACTATTTTGATTCCGTTTTCCCTACAAGCCCACCAAATAACGATGTGTGAATGGGATAACGACGTGATACTAATATGTATGTATGAATAATATGCGTATAAAGCACAGGTATAAAGAGAATATGAGAACAAATATATTACTTAGGGGCAGAGGTAGAATAAGAAAAAAAAATCTAGTTTGAATGTACTGTACATTCCAAACAAGAATATTTATCGGTTCGGTGCAAAAAAGCTACGGATATTTACATAACCTCTGGATAACTAACTCCCTTTTACGATTTACTACAAGTCCAAATCTTCAGTTCTGCCTTTCACGGAGCTATCATCCGAGCGTATTCCTTGTCGCAACCTCAGTGGTAATGCTTCAGGGTCCAGGGCCCACTACCTATACTAAGTTATATGACGAGATTACTAGTATTTACAAAGAGTGACTGCCGACTGACCTCTGAAACCCAAAGAGCAGACCAGTAGAACTAATCTTAGGATACCTAAGTTTGAACAAATGCTATATGGCGATTGGGACCCACAGCTTAACATGCCTTCAGAAGCATGGAACCAACTTTCTGTAATCAGGGATTTAAGCTTGCAATATCCTACCTAAACTAAAAACAACTTACACTTAGGATTTGAACCCACGACCTCTGAGTCGTTAGGTAAACGCCTTCACCACTGATCCACACCCGTAAGAGGTACCAATTTAAATAACTCGACTTAGTTTACTTAATTAAAACAGAAATATTATTAAATATTATTTCCTTATCATTTTCCCTAAATTAAACAAAATACTCGCTACGAATTTGTAAAAGACATTTTAACTGCTACAGACAAAATTTCGGTCAGAATGGCTTGAAAAGTGAGGAATCTTTTTCACATGTAAATACCTATTGCAATTGCAATAATTAACTATGAAGCATTGCCAAAAAAGCAAGAATAAGGGTTTTCTTCACATTTTCCCTTTTTTTTTTTTTTTTTTTTTTATGTCAGAGGACGGCAAACGAGCAAGCGGGTCACCTGATGGTAAGTGATCACCGCTGCCCATGGACTAATGTAACACCAGGGGTATGACAAGAGCGTTGCCGGCCTTTTGTTTTCCCTCCCCAGAGGGGAGGGGGGATGGGCCTCCGGCTCTCTCACTCACCGAACGAAGCATAGAAGCTGTAAAACTACTACTCAAACGTCGATTTTCTGTGAGAGTGTGGTACTTCCCCGGACGAGCCGGCCCATTCATGCTACCAGCTGAAGTGATTTTTGCCGGTAGCGTGGCTCTACCACAACTAATTAATATTAAAATTTTATATTTCTGACCAGTGACGCTTAATAGTCAAGATCATTGAGGAAAATGAAAGGAGATGAAAGAGACCTTTGCCTTGCAGAGAGACACCATAAGTTAACGAAATAAAAAATTATGACGCTATAAGGGACAATTTAATTGGCACTTGGCATGAAATCGTCACGATAAAAATATCGGTCATAAAATATCCTTGCAGCGAAGAATCTCTTTCATATTAAAATACCTGTCTACAATTATTAACTAAATTGAAAAATACAAAATTAAAACTTCCTTATCATTTTCTCTAAATAAAATAAAATGTAGCTAATCATTTCTAAGAGACTAAATTCCAACTTTTCCAACTTATATTATAAATGCAAAAGTGAGTTTGTTTGTTTGTTTGTTACGCTTTCACGCCGTATCTAATGGACCGATCATCATGAAATTTTGCTTACACATAGGTTAGAATACCGAAAAGGAAGTAGGCTATGAATTACGCGGGCGAAGCCGCGGGTAACAGCTAGTGAGTTATAAAATAGACTACCACAAAAATATGAAATTAGAATTTTCTCAACATTTGCCCTACATAAAATAAAATAGAGCTACGCATTTCTAAGAGACAATTTAACTGACAGTCATGCACGAAAAAATCACAAATCAAACGGTTGAAACAACTTGAAAAGCGAGAAATATCTTTCACATGTAAACCGGTTGCAATTGTTGTCTAAGTGAACTATTAAATAGTCTACCAGAAAGATATAAAATTTGACATTTTCTCTCAATAAAATAAAACAGAGCTACGCATTTCTAAGAGACAATTTAACTGACAGTCAAGCACGAAAAAATCACGAACAGAATCTCGGTCAAAACAGCTTGAAAAGCGAGGAATCTCTTTCACATGTAAATACTAGTCTGCAATTATTGACTAATGAATGAATTATTAAAAATATTACCAGAAAAATAAGAAATCACGAACAAAATCTCAGTTGAAACAGCTTGAAAAGCGAGGAATCTCTTTCACATGTAAATACCTGTCTGCAATTATTGACTAATGAATTTTTAAAAATATTACCATAAAAATAAGAAATCACGAACAAAATCACAGTTTAAACAGCTTGAAAAGCGAGGAATCTCTTTCACATGTAAACCGGTTGCAATTGTTGTCTAAGTGAACTATTAAATAGTCTACCAGAAAGATATAAAATTTGACATTTTCTCTCAATAAAATAAAACAGAGCTACGCATTTCTAAGAGACAATTTGACTGACAGTCAAGCACGAAAAAATCACGAACAGAATCTCGGTCAAAACAGCTTGAAAAGCGAGGAATCTCTTTCACATGTAAATACTAGTCTGCAATTATTGACTAATGAATGAATTATTAAAAATATTACCAGAAAAATAAGAAATCACGAACAAAATCTCAGTTGAAACAGCTTGAAAAGCGAGGAATCTCTTTCACATGTAAATACCTGTCTGCAATTATAGACTAATGAATTTTTAAAAATATTACCCTAAAAATAAGAAATCACGAACAAAATCACAGTTTAAACAGCTTGAAAAGCGAGGAATCTCTTTCACATGTAAACCGGTTGTAATTGTTGTCTAAATGAACTATTAAAAAGTCTACCAGAAAGATATAAAATTTGTCATTTTCTCTAAATAAAATAAAACGGAGCTACGCATTTCTAAGAGACAATTTAACTGACAGTCAAGCACGAAAAAATCATGAACAAAATCTCGGTCAAAACAGCTTGAAAAGCGAGGAATCTCTTTCACATGTAAATACTAGTCTGCAATTATTGACTTAATGAATTATTAAAAATATTACCAGAAAAATAAGAAATCACGAACAAAATCTCGGTTGAAACAACTTGAAAAGCGAGAAATATCTTTCACATGTAAACCGGTTGCAATTGTTGTCTAAGTGAACTATTAAATAGTCTACCAGAAAGATATAAAATTTGTCATTTTCTCTCAATAAAATAAAACAGAGCTACGCATTTCTAAGAGACAATTTAACTGACAGTCAAGCACGAAAAAATCACGAACAGAATCTCGGTCAAAACAGCTTGAAAAGCGAGGAATCTCTTTCACATGTAAATACTAGTCTGCAATTATTGACTAATGAATGAATTATTAAAAATATTACCAGAAAAATAAGAAATCACGAACAAAATCTCAGTTGAAACAGCTTGAAAAGCGAGGAATCTCTTTCACATGTAAATACTAGTCTGCAATTATTGACTTAATGAATTATTAAAAATATTACCAGAAAAATAAGAAATCACGAACAAAATGTCGGTTGAAACAACTTGAAAAGCGAGAAATATCTTTCACATGTAAACCGGTTGCAATTGTTGTCTAAGTGAACTATTAAATAGTCTACCAGAAACATATAAAATTTGACATTTTCTCTCAATAAAATAAAACAGAGCTACGCATTTCTAAGAGACAATTTAACTGACAGTCAAGCACGAAAAAATCATGAACAAAATCTCGGTCAAAACAGCTTGAAAAGCGAGGAATTTCTTTCACATGTAAATACTAGTCTGCAATTATTGACTTAATGAATTATTAAAAATATTACCAGAAAAATAAGAAATCACGAACAAAATCTCGGTTGAAACAACTCGAAAAGCGAGAAATATCTTTCACATGTAAACCGGTTGCAATTGTTGTCTAAGTGAACTATTAAATAGTCTACCAGAAAGATATAAAATTTGATATTTTCTCTCAATAAAATAAAACAGAGCTACGCATTTCTAAGAGACAATTTAACTGACAGTCAAGCACGAAAAAATCACGAACAGAATCTCGGTCAAAACAGCTTGAAAAGCGAGGAATCTCTTTCACATGTAAATACCTGTCTGCAATTGTTGACTAAATGGGTCAAGCACGCTGCTCGCTTAAAGGCTTCACGAGAAATAACGGTTGATAAGATTCGTATTTTCCAAACAACTGAATGGATGTTGACTGTCTAGGGTATCGTTAGGTTCATCTCAAAAACCCGATAGATTAATTTTTTTACTGTTAAAAATATTCAACTTACTTATTTTGGCCAGTTTTTGAAAAATATGGTTGAGATTTTCAATTTACGAGGGGTTCGAAGAACAACGACTTTATTAGAAATAGATTTTTAATGGAAGTAAATTCTTTCTGCGATGCTTGTTTGGGAGTAAAGAAAATAGCGTAGATTTTTTTATACAACCATGTGGGTAATGTACCAGCTGACTGATGAAAATATTAGGAATCATATCAATAGGTAATGAGAACAGCAACCCATCACATTTTAGTATAAGTTTTCCACCTGCCAACAACATGCTCAATGCATAAAGTGTTATAGACTTGGGCTCTGTCTATTTGTCAAGGGACAAAGACACACCAGTGTATCATGTCATCATCTTCATCATCGTCTCCAGCATATTTTTTTGTCTCCACTGCAAGAGCATGTCCCTCTCTGTTCTGCCAGGGCCATTATATTAGCCAGAGCAATCAGAGGATTTGGCCTACACTCTTCACGCTCTGTCCATTTAATGTTTAAAAGGTTTGATTAGCTTGTGTTTTCTAAGTCGCCTTCTACAACATCCACGTGAAGACTTGCATTGGTCTTATTTTACTCTACCGGGAACTACACTACTAAATACTTACGAACAAGAGTCAAGTATGTGCGACATACTAATTACCAATTTCATGGTCGACAACGAGGTTCATCGTCTCTGAGCTTCTAGGAAGCGAAACATGATGACTTTGCGAATACCACGCGATGACAAATGACTATTAAAGCAACGTTAATGAAGCTATCACTGTCCATGAAAAAAGAACTATCTGAAACCTCCTCGATTAAATGTAGGGACCTATTTTAAGTTACGAATAAATAGACAAAATATAACAGTAGATTCAAATTTTTCATGCCTCTTTATTTTAAATAAGCTAAATTATCAGAATAATAAAAATATTTTTATCATAATAATAAACTAAAACCTACATCAACCTTATACGTAAGAGTACAAACTGGAACTAAAAAGTAGGAAATAATAATTTAATTACTAGAAAAAAAGCGCCATAAAAAAATATTGATACTGTCATACTCGTTTACAATTTATTTTATTTTTTTTGGAGTCGGTGCCAACCAATACAACAAAGACAGTCTAATCTTTTAACTTTCAGGCAGATCAAGGTAGCTTTAAGGTTATTTTTACTTTGGCTGGCACCGACTCGGCGTGTGTCAAAAAACTGACGAGTTTCAAAGTATAATGACACCTGACACTCAAAATCGGTCAAGCCGTTTAGGCTATAGGAGACAATGAAACAGACATACATATTAACATACATGTATGTATACATACATACGTATGTAAAACATTACCTTCCTTCTGAGTAGGTTAGTCAGGTAAAAACTTCGAGCAACACGCCTTCCGTACAGAAGCCGTGTTGCTCGAAGGGTAAAAGTACAATGTTAGTAGTAACTTTACTAAAGTTACTTTTGTACCTAGTCGTTATAATGAGCATACATTTAGTGAAACCAGATAAGTGTTTACATAACACGGCATCGCGTGTCCAGTGCATGATAGAGGTCGTTGTCGCAAAGAAGACCACAATTAAGGGTCCGACCTCGCACGCCTCGTCAATTGGCCCGATGGAGAGGATTATCTGTAAGATTATACTTGTTGCTACATCGCTATGGAAGTAGATCATTGCGCCCTATACACATAAACAACTTGTCTCTTCTTTTTGACTAGTATTCGGTCATATTACTGCTTTCCGTTGCTTTCATAGAAATTTTATGCACGCCTAGAGTTTGAGGTTGTGCAATGTGCATTACTCTCCACTTCTCAAGGTTAACCCATTTCGGAACTTGAATTTTCTTTACTGAATCTGAATGAATGAGTTTTATAGACGCTGCTCTTCTTGCTATCTTAGCTACTTATTTCTTCTTTTTGACTAGTATTTGGTCTTATTACTGCGTTTGCCGGCAAGCGCAGCGTTAGACACCCACCGACCAGGTGGTCGGACGACCTGATAAAGGTCGCAGGAAGGCGCTGGATGCAGGCCGCTTCCAACCGGTCGTATTGGAAATCCTTGGGGGAGGCCTATGTCCAGCAGTTGGCTTCCTGTGCCTGAGATGATAATGATGACTGCTTTCCATTGGTTTCATTGATATTTTTAAAATTTATGTTTAACTATCAGGGATTTCATACTTATCTGCCTGTCTGGTAGTTGTACGTACATCGGGTATGCGCAACTCGAACTGCTACTTTCTCATCCTCAAAACTTCTGAGCAAGTAGCATCCCAAATACCTTTTCCTATTATTCTATTCTTTTGAACTCCTACTCTTCCCACGTTTAAAAAGCGGATTCGATGGACAGCAGCGTTTGGACCGAAATAAGCCAAATTAACCGTCTTCCAAACGTGGTGAGGTACATTCCAGAAAATTTTAGCAGCATGCAATATGCTGCTTAAATTTGCTGAATAAAAATGCATTTAATACTCCAAAAAAGGTTCACTCTTACCGTATTACGTCTTTGTAAACGTATTCGTGGAACATTTTCTTCTGTTGCTATTTCACACGGAAATCTTACACCGAACCGTTATAAGCAAGTAGTGTAAATGCAAAATTTTGTTTGTATACGGATATTTTTATTACTTTTTTTTTGCTTTAACAAAGAACGGAACATTGTGTTTTACAGAATTTGTAGAAACAGGTATTGTAGGCCTTGTGTATGCATTGTATACCTATATAATAGCATAAGTTGGATTCAAGATGTATTTACAAATAAACGAAATGGGAATAATGACAGACGAACAAAATTTTAGGCATGCGACTGAATTACTAGAACTAAATGCAAAGAGAGTATCGCCGACCCCAGGTTGTTCTGCAGATGAATGACAGGGCCTAGCGTTCCCCCGTCGTACCTGCAGTACCGGAATTCTTGCGATTTGAGAAACACCGGGGTGTTTTTAGTGGCCACACCACATAACCACTTTCTTGTACCCGCAAAAGAGTGGTATGCGAAGATATTTTCATCCCGACCCAAAAAAAAAGTTTCGTTAGATTGCTTGTGACAAAAACAGGAGCGAGCGAGCGTCCCAACTTACGGTGAAACCCTCTGAGGCCAAGTCATTTTGATATAGTACCTATACTATATCAAAATGACTTGGCCTCAGATAAGGCCAGCAGGTCAGGTTACATTTCTTATCACTCGCAGTAAGTCATATTTACTTTGTATTTTCGTTCCCCAAATTCAATTAAATTGACACTTGGTCGTTGGATTTACAGCCGTTCTTTCATTTTTATAAGTATTATAATTATAATTATTAATAATAAGAATCACAAAAAAAAAAAAAAAAAAAATGGTGGTCATGTCGGTTATTCTTGTGAGTGACGTATAACTGCGCTGCACCAAAATGTTCGATGTTGCAAATGGCCGCCAAATTTAAACTAAAAAGAAACGCCAAACCTTGTATCCCGTCTGGGGCTTATATATTTACGACCGATTTATTTATTTATTTTTCCGGCCATTATTTACATGAAAAAAGGTTACATTAAAACTCAAAAAGTGCAAATCTCGAGTGGTAAACAGAAACACAAGCGGAGTTGCGGGCAAAATCTAGTAGTTAAATAGTTCACTGCATATAAATTAATGGCCCGACTCAAGACTGTGCAACTGTTAAAGGAGCAATAAAATGGCGCATTCCTTCTACATGAAGTCGCTGCATAGCACATCGCTAAGACAGAAATCTTGTAATATATTGTGGCCATTAACTCTAAACACTAATATTGTACTTGCTATGTAGTTATGTACTTGTATGAAGAGTAGAGTTTGAAAAAGGTTTCTATATAAGTATCTATTATAAAATATAGTATCGTTGAGTTAGTATCCCATAACACAAGTCTCGAACTTACTTTGGGGCTATCTCAATCTGTGTGATTTGTCCGTATATATTTATTTATTATTATTTATAATTATGTAAGTACTTAACTGTAAAAGAGCGATAAGAACAATTTTCATTCGAAAAAGATACGTTAATTTTGGTCAAAATTCCATATATGTGTTTACTATGACTATTTTATAGGGCTTTTTGTTATTGGCACAACTTCCAGGACGATCGTACGTAGCGTTCTAAGAAAAAGTACAGGATGATACAAAGTACACAACAGCTGGTCGTCAATTGATTCATCAAACAAATGGAGAAAAGAATCAGTTCATCATTCTCACGAGTCTTAAT
Source organism: Rhodophaea formosa (assembly GCA_963082605.1). Classification (NCBI taxonomy): domain Eukaryota; kingdom Metazoa; phylum Arthropoda; class Insecta; order Lepidoptera; family Pyralidae; genus Rhodophaea; species Rhodophaea formosa. The sequence goes on from OY720221.1 coordinate 2,156,136, forward strand.
TGGCTTCTAACGACAATTACTAGACAAACACAAGTCTCGGATTGTAATAGTCATATATTAGCGCTGTCTTTGATGAGATTTCTAGAAATTATCCCAGCATTGTTTTCTTTTCAGGAAGTTAGGTTACAAAGAATTGATTCACACTCTACAATATTTTTAATAATCTACAGTTTGCAATCAATACAACCACTTATAGACACAAAAAACAAATCAAACTACTAAACTTAACTTATATACTTAATTCCTAGATATATGGTGATTCTGACCAACCTGGCTTCATGACGGTATCAACATCCATAAAAAATTATAGACCATGAAGAAAAAAACAATCAGTTGGTCAACTGTAATTATTTTTACTGTCTAGCCATCACGGCATAATATGTTATACAGCCTGTCGACAAACATCCAAATAGTCAGACAGACGAACATCAAAGTCTACGGTAATAGAGTCTCGCTTTTACCCTTTATCTACGAAAAGTAAAATACAGTAAAAGCAAAGTATTAAGCGATAATGATATTGGTAAGTTGAAGTACCTAGTTACTTAATAGTAGTAGTTACTGGCGAAAATGATAGTGGTAGGCAAGAAGTATTTGCTCTTGCGGAACTCTTCATGGACAAGTCCAACTTGCACTTTGCCATTTTTATAGTTAATTGGTTTAGAATAATAAAATCACGAGATAAAATAAACGAGTTAGAGTACTTCAGTAATTACAACAAAACAAGCGTACCAATTATGAACTTAAAATTCAAGATGGCGCAGAGACAGCGCTAATTAAATTTTAATTTGCACAACTTCTTCCCTAATATAAAACAGGCGGTAGCGGATTATTTTCTGAAAGTATTTTCACACTCACTTTCAGCCACAGGCCTAAGTAAATAAAGAAATAAATATATACGGATAAATTACACTGATTGAGCTAGCCCCTAAGTATGTTCGACACTTGTGTTTTGGGATGCTAACTCAACGATACTTTATGCGAAAATAAATACATAGTTTATATCAATATAGAGAAATTTTAATAGGTTTTTGGTCCCTCAAAGGATTCATATCAACCCGTTGATATGAAAAACTTCTCCTATGAATATTCTACAAATAAAGTTATTTCATAATTTCGTGTAGGTGACACGGTCAGTCGACCATGCACACCCTGGTGTCAGAGTTCTTCGGAACCGCCTCTCGGCCTCTGACGTGGTTCCTTTAACGACTACCAGATGGCACCCGGGACCACTGGCTTTACGTGCCTTCCGAAGCACGGAATCATCTTTCTTATCAGACAATCAGGTGATTCATGCCTGCAATGTCCTAACCAAACTGGAAACAACTTAACAAAGTATGCTTCCCGCGGGAATCGAACCCACGACCCGGGGGTCAACAAGGCAAACGCCTTATCCACTGGACCACGGAGGCAGTTAATAAAGTTATTTGAATTAAAAATATTTGTAAAGTTACCAAACACAGTTATTAAGTAATTGCTTTATATGTTTTAGTTCAGGTTCAATATAAATGTATTTAAATAAAGTTTGAAAAACATTATAGTTTCTATTAACACGTGCATGCATGCACGTGTAATGCTTTGTTTTAGGTTTATTATATTAACATATTTAATTTACTTTGCAATGAAAGCGTTTGCATAAAAACTAGATAGCCCCACTTTTTACACACAAATATATTTTACTTATTTATTTGATCAAATATATTCATATTGACGGAAAGGGCGTGGAGCAAAAAGACAGTATTTTTTTTCTAAATTTACTTTTAAATTACTTTGGGCCAAAATTGCTACAACGTGGACCCCAACTAATGGACACCGGCGACCTGGAAGACCCCGACGGAGATGGCGCGACGACCTAGGTTTGTACTCCAAAGACTGGTCAAACAAAGCCCAAAGCTGAGAAGAATGGAACGCAAAGAGGGAGGCCTTTGTCCAGCAGTGGGATTTAACAGGCTAGCAAATAAAAAAAACTGTTTTTACTTTGCACCTCGCCCTTTTTTTAGGGTTCCGTATCCAAAGGGTAAAAACAGTACCTTATTCACTAGAATAAAAAATAACTATAACCATGTTTTTTAAACCATTTTATTTTATTTTTATTCCTTGTTGTTTTATCGGCAATAGATAAAAAACAATTAAGTCTCTTTAAAGTACGTTCCATAGATACAGCCCTGTGACAGACGAACGTCAAAAGCTTAATAATCCCTAAAAATGATGATGGCTAGATGCCCTGATAATGCAGAACTCTTCAACTTTGAAGATCAAGTTTATAAAGTATTAATTTAGTATTAAGTTTAAAAAAATATTTATAAACTTCTCATCAGGTCTTTGTTAGTCTCCACTGTAGGAGCACAACCCTCTCTGTACTACCAGAGCCTATATATTAGCCAGAGCAGTCAGAGGATTTGTCCTACACTCTTCACGCTGGCTAGATGGGTTGGAAAGGACTTTGACATTGATATGCTTCGTTTAGCTTGTGTTTTCTAAGTCGCCTTTAACGACGTCCAGGGGAAGATTTGGAGTCCTATGTCCCTCTGTCTTGAACCACTTGCCTATATACACATACTCACTGGCTCACTATAATAACTTGTCACAAAAAATTACGAGCCATTGTGAAAGGCCTAAAGGGAACACCTCTTTAATAAACATCTCACGATCTCTCCTTTATTTAATTACCCGACTGCGCCCAAACAGAGGTAATTGTGTTAGGACACACAATTAATAACAATATACGGGGTGCGTGCCGCCGTTATGGCATGGATGGTTATGCTGTAAGGTAACTGTACACAATTATTTTGTAATTTTAACTGACTTTTAAGAAACTTTATTTACTTTCAGTGCATGTAAGTTAAGACTGACATATGCGGTCAATTTGTTATGGTAACGGCAGAACTGCAAATAAAAAAAAATAACTCTAGGTCTGTTTATTTTGCTGTGTGTGTTTCCGGCAGTTAGAATAGGACCACATTGTCTTCCCGAAAATGTCGTAGAAGGCAACTTAGGAAACAGAAACTAACCTAAGCTTATAAACATCAAAGAGAACTCTACAACACGTCTGGACAGCGTGGAGACCAAAAAAGTAGACCAAATCCTCCGATTGCTCAGGCTGATATTTGGCTTTGGTAGTACAGAGAGGGTCGTGCTTCTGCAGTGGAAACTAAAAAAGACCTGATGACGGTGATGATTTCCGTCGATAGCAGGCTTGGGTAACTGCGCCACGAAAGCCATCATTCATATACGAGTAAGATTCCTTTTTTTCTCTATTTAAAATTCGAATCTTTCATTTCAAAAGAGATTATATGTTGTAAAATTAAAGTAGGAAAAATTACGCTACAGTTATTTAATACCGATAAAACGGGTAATACATGAACAATCTCCTGGTTAGGTTACCTATATAGGGAAAAAAATTAGATAAACTCAGGTTTCGCCGTCAGAAATATCATATTTTGTACACTGTATTTTTTATATATGTGCACTAAAGTTTAATTAAGTAAATACATTTTATTATCATAATGGCGAGGCTGAGAGGATCATGCACCTGCAGTGGAGTGTACTACTGGAGCCATATTATATTAGCCAGAGTAATCAGAGGATTGAGCCTACACTCTCCACGCTGGCCAGACGGGTTGGCGAGGTCTCTTTGAAATTTATAAGCTTTGTTTGGCTTGTCTATCCTTAGTCGCCTTCAACAACGACAGCCACGGGAAGACTTGGAGTGGTCCTATTCTACTCTGCCGGAAACCACAAGGCAATATTTTTACCATTCATCAGGTAATTGTTTTCTAAAAAATAATAAAAAATAAATAAATATAGGATTAACGAAAACCATGGAAACAATGCTTTAAGGGATTTTCAGTATAAGCACTAAATATTTTTTCCTTAGTATTGCTGATATTATTTTACAGATAGGTAATAATTTTTAGGGAAAATAAGCATAATTTCCTATTATGTCAGTATAATAAAAGGATTATTTATATGGTCGTCACATATTTCATTATTAGAAGTTACTGCTGTCCACACGGAGGTCGTGTGTACTATATTGTTCTAATTTTATTCTAAATATATTTGCAAAAATGCATCTATTAACATTTGTATTGACGTTTACAATATTGTTTACAAGTAAGTATTTTCTGTGAGTTTTTGGTGGGAAATCAAGGGGTTCAGTTATCGTTTGCCTTATACAATCTTGCAAATTGATTTAAGTGGACTTTATAATATGAAATTGGTGTAGTTTGGTGTTATAAATGCTCGTGCTCGAGAACAATTTGTGAAATACTTAAAGTAGACTGTTAAATGGACTCGTATAGATTTGTCGCCAAAATCTCCCACGAGGCTGCCAAAGAACATACGCTATCTTTGATGCCACATACCGTACAACACTGATACTTAGTATCTCATTATACTGGACATTGGCAGAATCACTGAAATCTCCGTGGAAGCCATAATTAAAAAGAAGTATTTTCTGAATGTAGTTCTTAACATTATCAATATTATTTTTAATTGTAATGAATCCTTTATTCTATTGTTGTACATTTAATACAACGGAAATTAAATTAATTTAAGGAGTGTCGTAAAAGTTGGCGTGCGTCTTCAAAGTTACCTTTTTTTTGTTCTTACTTCACAGGGTGGTGGCACATATTAAAATCCTTTCTATTTTCATATTAGGTCTTGGATTTTTATATTTATTTGTTATAAAATATAATATCGTTGATTTAGTATCCCATAACACAAGTCTTACTTAAGAACTTACTTTGGGGCTAGCTCAATCTGTGTGATTTGTCCGTATATATTTATTTATTTCTTATATTTAAATCCTTTTTTTCAGCATCACAGGCTGAAATGTGCTATAAATGCTTGCTGTTTATGTTAAATGAAAATGATTCTTTGGATTCATGCGTTGGACACCAATTCGACAATAGTACAGCAAGGACAATTCAATGCGATTTTGGATGCTACAAGGTTGTAGTCGAAACGGCAAACAGTAAGTGACAAGCTTCAATCCATCCATTCATCTCAGCCGTGAGAAGTCCACAGCTGGACATAAGACCCCCAAGGATTTCAATGATTGGGTTTTTTGTCATACTCACCACGCTGGGCAAACGGATTGGTGAGCCTGGCTTTATTCTCACCCAGCTCTGGTAAAGTGGGCCTTACATAAAATGAATGAGGTAAAGGTGTTGCTTAGCAGAGTGAGAGAGAGAGTTTCTGTCTGTTCGCAAAAAAATCAAAAACTACTGCTCGAATTTTCATGTGGTTTTCACTCATAGATAAGAGTGATTCATGAGAAATGTTTATAGGTATAATACACACCCGGGCGCAGCTAGGACGGGGTTGCTAATGTTATATTATATGTTTTGCTTACGGGATACCGTTCACCTCATTAGGATCTTGTTAAGAGCAAGGAGTCGAGGTCTCTAGGCACATTAAGAAGTGATGTAGATTGGAAAGCACCAATTTAAATTATTTTAACGTTATAAGTTTTATGGGAGAAAAACGTTACAATATGTATTTTTATATCAGAATAGCATGGTGAATGCATAATCATAATCATTTATTTGCAATAAATTAGGGTACAAATTATGATGTTATGGTCATTTACAATATTTACCAACCTATTTAGCTACGTTTCATAGCATGCAAATTTTCAATTAAGTGTATTGTATTACCTAAACATTACTAGTTATTTTATACCATGATTCAAAATTAATTCATGCATCAATTCCTAAAAGGCAAAATAATTTCAGTCTTAAACAATTATACTAAATAATAATGGCAACATATATATAACAACATAAAAACATTTTAATTTTTTTAGATATGTACGTCGGCTCTCGAGGCTGCGCTAACAAGTGGCATACCGAAATTGGTTGCGTAAAGGGGAAGAAAGGCAATGTTAGGAAGATGATGGGAGAGGGCTACCCAAATGTATGGGCAATTGTTGACGGATGCATTTGTCGCGGAGACTATTGCAATGGTGGCGTTGTTGAGACTGATTTAATTTAGAAGGCGCAAGAATAATAATTTTTTTATCGATTTATTTTATACACAATAAAATTTTAAATAAAGATGTTTTTTTAATATTTTTGTATATTTTTTGTATAATAATACAAATTGATTTTTCTAGATTGTAAATTATGAACTCCTACAAAAAGCAAGTTAGTGATTGCAAGAAACTAAAATGCTACTTACATCCTAATCCTAACTAATATTATAAATGCGAAAGTGAGTTCGTTTGTTAAGCTTTCACGCCCTATCTACTTAACCGATCCTCATAAAATTTTGCATACACATAGGTTAGGGTACTAAGAAGAACATGGGCTTTATATCACGCGGGCGAAGCCGCGGATAACAGGTAGTAAGTATACATTAAAGCTGACTGATGGAATGAATGGGTTTGTAGTGCCAATGGCGGGAGACATTCCACGTGTCTCCCACCTAACAATATAAATTGAGATGTGACGAAGCAAAACCGATGACAAAGGTTCTCCCGGTCAATACATTGTTATTGTTGACAGCGTTTGACAGACCGCCCGCAGAGTGTGGCGAGACCTTTATTATGTGGGTGTCGCCAATAATTGTACAGCAAGAATGGTATGATATCAATAAGAAGAGAAACTGTAATCTAAAAAAAATTACATTTGTTTTTAAAAAATCTTATCAAATTAAGTACGTGAATTCATCGGTCAATTACAAAACTATAACTTTTCTCAATAAGTGATACTTAAAACCAAATTTAAAGGAGTATATTAGCCAGAGTAGGTAGAAAATTTAGCCTATAATTTCCACGCTGGCCAAACGAGTTGGAACGGTCTTTTTGATGTTTATAAGCTTTTTTTAGCTTGTGTTTCCTAAGTCACCTTCTACGACATCCACGGGAAGACTTAGAGTGGTCTTATTCTACTCTGCCGGGAACCATACGGCTGCAAAAAAGTAATTAATGCAGTTTAATTAGGGATTAGTGGTTCCATGCCGGTCTGGGAAAAAATTAAAAAAAACCTTGAATGTACCAGCTGCTTCTCTTCCCACGCAGATCGAGGGAATGGGTCTCAGGAATCATGTCAGTTTGCAATGCTGCTAGCAACCCACCACGATGGTCCAGTGGGCTCTCAGCTCTATGAGCGCTTACGTATGTTAAGCAACCCCTGGTGCAGTCCCTACTTGGATGGGTGACCGCAAGTGGCATAAAAATATACCGAGCTCCGCCGTGCTTCGGAAGCCACGTTAAGCCGTTGATCCCGGCTGTCATCGTTGATGGCAGTCGTAAAGCTATGTCAGATGCCTTAAGGCAGCTTAAAAAATCTGACACCAGTATTGGCCACTTACACATACGAAAAACAAAACAAAAACCCACCACTATTTTGATTGCTCACCTACAAGCCCGCCAACATGCTAAACGTGGCCTTAAGGTTTTAGAGACTTGGGTTCTGTGTACCTCGCAAGGGAGAACGACGTGATAGTTTGTATGTATGCAATTAGGGATCACACGTACAAAGTTTCAGTGTATTATGATATTCATAAGTTACGAAGATGGGTTTACTCTTGTTAAAAATCTGTTCAAAATTGCCGCATTTTACAAAGCTAAAATTTTTAATATTAAAACATTAAAGTTACACAGTAAGACGGCCAGTCAACGTCGCTAAGTCGGATTAGTCCCGGCTAAACAAATCTTCTGTGACGTCACTTTTAATGGACCAGGGAATTATCTTTCTAGAATAATAATTAAGGCGTTGCTTTAGCTTTTCAGATTTCGTTGAGAATATTAAAAGAGTATACCTTTTTTGCTTGAATCATTTTAACAAATATAATTGTAATACGAGGGATAATAATAAATTTTAAATACTGTGTATAAGGGGGACAGGTAGTTGAGGATGACAACTTTCGTGTCGTCACTTTTAATGGACCAATCTTTCAGTTTTTTGTTGAGGATATTATAGCTCTATCTAGCTATTGTTGAGAAAATAGTAGCTCGGGAGGCGAGGCACACATCACCATCATCATCACCAGCTGGGCACGCATACCTGATGCCATACCTACAACAACCAGACAGGTAGTTGAGGATGACACCGCCTGACCATTTCGTAATCATCAAGCTGGATTCATTTTAGTCCAACAGATATCATCATCATCATCATCAGGTCTTTCTAGTCGCCACTGCAGGAGCACGACCTTCTCTGTACTACCAGAGCCATATACTAGCCTGAGCAGTCAGAGGATATATAAATATATAACAGATAAATAAATTGTTTTTTGCTGGATTGTCTCAATGAGAACGCAACATAATGCACAAGAGGACTGCTTTAATTCTCTTTAGGTTATTACAAGAAAATAAAAATGTTCCCTTTGGAATATTAACACATTCTTTTAAATTCTAAACATTTTTTGAGATAAAAGTAAAAGCTGAGCAGTAAGACGGCCAGTCAACGTTGCAAAGCCGGATTATTCCCAGCTAAACAAATCTTCCGTTACGTCACTATTAATGGACCAGGGAATTACGAGTATATTTCTAAGGAAAAATTAACGCGTGGGACATTTTTATTTTCAGACACAGATATTTCAGAAATAGATTTTAATAATATACAATATGTTATGAACAAATTTTGTTCAGCATAACATATTGTATATTATTAAAATCTATTACCGAAATATCTGTGTCTGAAAATAAAAATGTCATTTTAACTCACGGATTTGAGGGGTAACCATACCATATTATTTTAATATGGTATAGTAACCCCTCAAATCATCAAATCCGTGAGTTAAAATGAACAAATTTTCTTTTAAAGGAACAATGCTGGGAACTCGAAAACCAAACGACATTTTCTTATTATACTCTAAAAATCACTTTAGGGTGTAAATATTGTAATTTTGACATTTTGTTACTAAAAATGGGTGGCTGACATTTTTTCCTACGCAAATGCAAATACTAGTTGAGAAATACATATTTCGCAGACCTAAAAATTGTAATACAAAAAAAAAATCTGAAAGACGGCTTTTACCAATGACGGACCAAGAAATTATATAATTATCTTTCTTGAGAAAAATTAACGCACCTAATATAAAATTATTTTTTTATATTTATAAAAAATACGTGTGGGAGTGGGCTTGAAGAAAATCCAGAGATTAAGGTGTGTATTTTGCGCACGAATTATACAAACGTAGTAACCCTTGACTTTATCTGAAAGGGGTGACTCAGACCGTCAATATGAAGAACTTTACCTATTGGACTCATCCTGGGAATTCGAAAAATTGTTCGACGTTCCCATACTTATTGTCCGGGTGGCTGAACACTTTGGTCACTTTAGTCTTTAAATAGACTTCGGGCTGGTGTTGGAAGATGCCAAGACAGCCGTGTTAGGTGGGGTTTCTCGAACAATAATTTGTGCGGATGTGGCGCTGTCCAAACGATGGCCCATCTAATGAGTTGCCCCAATTGCCCCACTTCTTGTACTTCAAACGATCGTGCCATTGAGGTGGCCAAATTTTGGTCAAGACTAGTTTAAATTATAGCCATTTTGACTCGAAAAGAAGAAGAACACTTTGGTACGAAAATGTTGTTTTTTTTTTATCGCTCAGCAAAATCCCGTAGGAAAACATGTTGATATGGACGGGCTGAGTCATTTCTTTAAGCTATGTCGCGGATCAACCCCCGGGCGTGGTTCCCACTGGAATGGGCTACTACAAGTGGCAAATATGCTTCGAGCTCCTCTTCACTTCGAAAGCCACGCTAAGCTATTTAGCCTGTCATTATTAATCATCATCATCATCATCATCATCATCATCATCATCATCATCAGGTCTTATTTAGTCTCCACTGCACAGGTTTAGCCTTCTACAGTCGTCAGTCTCCAAAATATTAGTTGTAAGATTTTTCATACGTTGTTTACCTTTTTATGGAGAAATAAATCACATTTTTTCCTTTGTTACATGTTACAGTGCGGACTGGGACGACTTCGTGCGCGCGTCTCGGTTCACATTCGCCCTGAGGAAGACCTCCGGATGAGATTGAAACATGTCGGCCTGTAGCTGACTTCATACGTGAATGACCCGTATTTTACATATTAATAATGTTACAGGCAATGTGGCTAGCATTCCATCACTATTTTGATTCCGATTTCCACTTAGACGCCCCCTAACATGCTAAACTAAACGTGGCTTTTCGGTCTAACGACCTTGGGCTCTGTCCAATAATAATATGTATGTGTCGTGGCCATATCGTAGAATCGATCACTTTATGAAGTGATTGACAATTTTCGCATTTTATGAAATGTTTAACTGTCTATTATGATGTAGATTGGGCAGATCAATGGCAATATATCGTTTAACGATATGTGCAGCCAAACGCGTGGCTTTTTCATGAAATGGTCAAGATTGTTTGATCATATCGTAAAATAGTTTCTTTAATTACCGGTAGAGGCGCTACAAACGCTTTGTTTGTTTTGTTTATGTAGAAAGATGGAGGCCGCCGGCGAAAACCGCATTGAAAAAGTGAACATTTTATTGTGTAATGATGAAGAAATTGAAAATATAAGAATTTACATCGAAAAAAGCAGATTTGTTAATTATATTTCCTGGACATTATTTTACGATCCGGCCAAACGTAAATGACAATATCGTTAAACGTTGACGATTCAATGATCTTATCAAGTTAAGTTGGCCACATCATAAAATGCCACCATTTCATGAAAATGTCGATCGTTTCATGAAAAGATCAATTTTACAAAATGGCCACGACATATGTATGGAAAGATATACACATATCACACTCTTCCATGCTGGTTTGGGACTTCACTACATATTATACTCGTAAAACAAAGTCCTCCGCCGCGTCTGTCTGTCTCTCTGTTCGCGATAAACTCAAAAACTGCTCCACGGATTTTCATACGATTTTCACCAATAGATAGAATGATTCACGAGGAAGGTTTTAAGGTACAATACATGCCCGGGCGCAGCCGGGTAGGGCTGCTAGTAAGTAATAAAACATAGAATATACCAGCTGCTTATTTTCTCCTGCAGACCTGAAAACGTCGGTCAAAGAATTGGGCGTAAATCTAAGGAATCAATAAGGATTCCGTTTTCCACCCCCTTACATGCTAAACGTGGTCTTTGAGGTTTTATTATCTTAGGCTCTGTCTACCCCGCAAGGGATAAAACGTGATAATATGTAAATATGTATGATGTGTGTGTAAAAAGTGAGACTATTTAGTTTTAATGCAATCTCTTTCATTGCATACGAGTAGCTCCGTGGCGCAGCGGTTATTACGCCGGCCTGCGACACGGATGGTCCCGGGTTCGATCCCCGGTCAGGCCAAGATGGAAAACGATCTTTTTTAGATTGACCTGGGTCTTGGATGTTTATCTTTATATGTATTTGTTATAAAATATAGTATCGTTGAGTTAGTATCCCATAACACAAGTCTCGAACTTACTTTAGGGCTAGCTCAATCTGTGTGATTTGTCCGTATATATTTATTTATTTAAATAAAATATAGTAAGTATGTATGGAAAGATATACACAAATCAACGAAATCCTGTCTAGCCCGGTCCCTCATTTCCAAGTGCTCTCAGTTAGAGTCCCCAATACTGGTCTCACGAGTGGGAGGGGAACACCTGTTCAATTCAATGCTTCCTCCCGTGATTAACTTGCGAATTTCGATGATGTAAGGTTATTCAAGGTCAAATTAGGGAACTCTGAACTTCTAAACAAAATGGCGGCTGCACTGAGGCAGCGGGTCTGGTAAGCTGTCATAAGGCATTAAGGGGGCACCCTTGGCACAGTAGCGACGCCAATCATTTTATTCCTAATACTTTACAAATAGAAAGAAATTCAAGAATGTAAATCATATAAGCACTAGTAAATAACTTAAAGTATTTTTGGAATCATGTTTTAATATTATGAGAATCAGTCATTAAGAGAAAACGTGATTACGGTAATCTGATTCTCATAATTCTGATAATATTAAACATGATTCCAAAAATACTTCAAGTTATTTACTAAGGCATATATGATTTACATTCTTAAATTTCTTTCTATTTGTAAAGTATTAGGAATAAAATGATTGGCGTCGCTACTGTGCCTCGTGTGCGGCCTTAATATGTCATGTCCTTGGAACATCGAAACGTCAGCGGAAACAAATAAATAAGACGTTCGTGCTAAGTCCATTTTATATACAAAATCAACAATATAACTTGTTGCTACGCGTCAAATTACTGTACTGGCTTTTGCTCGTGGCTTTGTTTGCGTTAAATACGAAATTTGGACCCTCGTTTCACCCCCTGAACGGATGAATTTTGGAAAATCCTTCCTTTGTGAATGTTTTCGTTATAATAACTATCTTTGTGTTTAATTTCAGCCCAAGAGGTAAAATGGTTTAAGCTATAAAATTATAGATAAGTCAGTCAGTAACGGCTGCCTTTTATTAAGAGAGATATGATAATAAATATGTTATTAACGGTGGAGCAGTTTTCTTTTTTTAATGAAATAAAGGGTTAACTTCCAATAATAAATATTAAATTACTAAATAAGTACATAAAACAATTTAATAAAAGTCCAATAAATATGTAGAACTCTGTACTAATCCAATTACTACTACGTAGTAGATGAAGTTTGGTTAACCTTGAAAATGAAGCTTAAACCTATTCCGTAAGCTAATTGGCGATTTATCGAAACTAAAACACAAAAGGCCAAACACCTTTAAAGGATAGATACTTCATAATGGAAGGTATCTTTGATAGAACAGAGCAATCTGCGATAGGAAACAGCCATCAGCATTTTAATGAAGCTATCCGGGCCGGCTGTGAAAATTAAAGAGGAAACGGATAGATAGATACATAGATAATACGTCTATTGGATATGGCACAAACACACAGAATAGTAAAAAAAAATACAATATTATATCTAAACTCTATCAAATCATGGCATAGTAAAACCATGTCTAATATTTTTAAAAGACCATTTTAAAAATATTAGACATGGTTTTACTATGCTCTTAAAGCTCTTAAAGCACTAAATGCAGCTAGTTTACATGAATTGGAGTATTTTTCATTTTAAAACCACTGAAATTTTTGACGTTTAAAACCAAAATACGTAGGTGAAACTGCTTTCTTCTTATCTTGTTTGCTTTCGTATGAAAGGATAAAATGTTGACAAAATCTGCAAGAACCTAGTCTTATCAAGTTAGGGATACGTCAAAAACTAGTTTATAGGTTGTAAGTACTAAATCACTTATATGAGATATTAATTTTTTGTCTTATTTTTGTCTTCTTTTTTTCTGCACATGCCCCGTGTATTGTAACCATACCTTTTGTTTTAAATAAAGTCGGATTTCTTATTCGTGAGGGGAGAGGCTGGTGTACTGACTGAGATACAGGCTCTGCTTAGTTCAGACACCAGTCTCTCACAATTTTATCATAAGTATACAATTTGTACCAAAATTTGTATTTGTGGGTATAGATATAGATTGGAGAGAAAAATAAAGCATTTTTGAATTTGAATTTGGATGCAGAAGATCCCTTGTTTTGTACATTCCTTATTTCGTACCTGCAAATAACTGAGTAAATACGTTACGCTAGTTTTGCCAGCCGAGTACGCCCCACCCACAGTTCAAATACACAGAATGTATTTAAATCTGTAAGTCTTTTAGTCGAATGTGTAATGTGATTTTCAACAAATCCGATTGCTTCGGAAATAAACTACGTTATTTTATTGAGTTTTAAACCACAGCTAATGAATAATACATTTCTTATAGGTCTCCTGCAATTCATCAGTAATGAAATTACTCATATTATGTATTTTTTCCAAAGTTCGGTGTTGGAAATTAATTAGGTAAGAATATTTCGACGACCCAAAGAGCCCACAACCTCAATATTGATTAACTTTTATGTAACTGTCACTGTAAGTGCATCAAATTTAACTTGATCGGTCAAGCGGGTACGAAATAAATGGCTGTGATAGATGTACAGAATCTATGAGAATTTTTTGTATCACACAGTCGTACGGAACCTTAAAAACAAATAATTAGACAGTTTATTAACAGAACAATGGTACCTACATACAGACTGAGTTTGTATCGAGTCGGTAAAGGCGTTAAATTCAGAAGTTTATATCTGTTTTACAGTCTCATTTGGTTTAATGATTCGAATCCCGATTTAGGCGATTTATACTAAAGGGTTAATGAGATGATGCTGTCTTTGGCCGAGATAAATCTTTTTCAGACTTACTTCGTTGAAATAGTTGACAAACATTTATTTATTTCGAGCCATCATGTGTCCCACTGCTGGGTAAAGGCCTCCCTCCACTTCTTCCATTCAGTCCGGTCTTGCGTTGTCTCCTTCCGCTCTTTGTTAAATTTGTCCAAACTAAAAATTTCCCACCGTAGAATAGTTCGGCAAATTAGACAAAAACTCCAATGCATAGTTGAGAGTAAATTTTAGGAAGTAGAAGAGTTATGCAATTTTCAATAATGGACGGCTCTTTTAGGAATTCTAGTCAACTTATTTTTTTTTTAATTTTGTACTCTCCACCTTCAGATATTCAGTAACTCGCTAGAAAAAAAAATAAAAAATAATAACGGCCAAAATATATGTCAGCGATCACGAGACACGTCAATTATTTATAGGTGATGAAACTTCCAAAATGGAGTTTGTGGTGGGAAGTCAAGGGGTACAGTTGAAGTTTGCCTTAGACAATTTTGCAAATTGATTTTAGTGGACTTTATAATATGAAATTGGTGTAGTTTGGTGTTATAAATGCTCGTGCTCATGAACAATTTGTGAAATAGTTAAAGTGAACTGATAAATGGACTCGTATAGATTTGCCGCCCCAAGCTGCCACGAGGCATCAAAGAACATACGCCATCTTTGATGCTACTTGGAAAAACTTTACCGTACAACACCGATACTTAGTATCTCATTATACTGGACATTGGCAGAATCACTGAAATTTCGGTGGAAGCCATAATATAAAACAGAAGAAGAAGAAGAACTTCCAAAATCAGGATAAGTTAAGACCACCAATATTTTAAATTGTAGGTATACGAGCGAAATCAATTTATGTTAAAGATCGTCTTGTCTTTGCTCGACAATCATAACATCGAACTTGGCTCCAAAACCATAAAAAGTACAAATACATCAATTGGATAAAATACTAAATTGAATGAACTAAACTTCAAATTTTCAATCAAAATAGCTTTGATTACCTCTATGCCAAAAATGATACTGTCAAAATGATTGAATATAGATAGTCTGTCTATTCCAAATCATAACTTTGCCCAGAGAAATATTTCGTCGAATTCAGCCCCAAGCCGATCGAAGTGTGTACCTTGTTAGCCTATCCATCTAGGTCCCCTTGCTCTCAATACATCAATCTGTTAGCCGTGTTATGATCGGCGTAACGTATCGCTGACAACGTTGTGGGACCGCCCTTGACGAAAATTGACTTGTATACCGGTGTAGTTGGTGTACAGGTGAAGACACAAGTGTTAGAGTATTTAATAGGTTTTACGTTAACTTTGAAAATCTCTCTATACTTAGTCCAAATTATTAGGTACTTAAAAAAAATGCAAACAATCTTGATAGCGCTTTTTATTGAAATATACACTTAGGGAATCAAAACATTTACATTTTACTTGATTTCATGAAATTACTAATGATTTCACATAGAATTGGTGAAGTGCAAAGATTTTGATTAAAAAAGTGTATATTTCAATAAAAAGACGTATCGATACTGTTTATATTTTTAGGTACCTAAATAAATAGACTAGGTTAGGATCATCTGATGGTTCTTTTTTTTTAGTTTTACATAATAAAATTGACAAAATTGTGAGATAACTGTTCACGAAAAATGACTTGTATATAAGTACCCGTCGAATACATCAATCTGTTAGCCATGTTATGATCGGCTATACGTTTGGTGTGAACACGCACTTAAGGCCTACAAAGCGCCCGGGCAAGCATGCCTATATTGTCCCGTCCCCTCAATCTATCTCCTACCCTTCTCTCGCTTAAAAAACCGGTTGTTTTTGATAGACAGGAGCGTTATAACCGTAATTAGCAAAACTAATCGCTCACTAATCCATCTGCCAAGCGTGGTGAGAATGGCAAAATTTCCTTATCCTAAATCCTTGTGGGAGACCCAGGTCTAGCAGTGGACTTCTTGCGACTAAGACGCTGTTAACGAAAATTTTATGGTACCTATACGGGTATTGTTGGCGTACTACATGCGAGACAATTTTGAAAAAAGAAATTTTGATTATCTCATATAACTAACATTAAACAACGAATTTCAAAGAAACGTAAAGTTTGTTTTCTAATACTTTGTGGCATCTGAGGTGGTCTCTGATCTCGTAGTTCAGGTGCTACAAACAAGTGCTGCTTTTTTACCGCTGCTGCTTGAACCTAAAATCTTATCGTTAAATAAACTAATTGTATTTTATCATATTTGAATAATTGATAAATATAAAATTCATGTATACTAAGTTAAATTAAAGCTATATCAGTAGCAGAGTTTTGGTGAACACAAATATAATTTTGCCTGAATCGATACGCTAAGAAGAAGAATATAAAATTCGAATATAGAAAGGTAACAGCAGAACTTTAACGTAGTACTTAAGAGCTATACACATTAGGCCGATAGTAGTAATAGGTATTTTGACAGGATACATATATTGCTTGAATCATAAATCTGAAGTTTTAGAAAAGCAATAACGAAGTACATTTTTAAACCTTTTAAGCTGAATTCGAAGACGGTGTAATTTATTTCACGGCATAAAAATATTATATAAATATCAATGACAAGCTTTAATTTATCTGGAAATATTGGATTTTATGTTTAAGTAAAATATTACAAGTAAATTTTGGAGAAATTATCCCTATCCAATTAATAAAGAGCCGGAAAGTGTCCATATAAATCTTCCAAATAAAATGAGTTTAATCCATCAAGTTGGATTCTAAGCTTTTAAAATTGTAAGGACTTTACATATTGAATTCGTTTATAATAAAATATTGTTTCAAAAATAAAATAAACCTTCATTCATTCTAGACATTTCAATATGACAAATAAAATGTAAGTTAACATGTTTGACATTTAAATAACATTTATTTAATACGGTTTTATCGCGTTTATTAAGTTACACCTAATAATTACATATAAATAATGTAATTATTAGGTGTAACTTACACCTCATTAAATAAAGTTATTAATACACGCATTATTTATACACCTTACTTGTCGAATATACTTGACAGTATTTTTGATCTCGGGTAGACTAAGTTTACATTTGTGTCGTATTTTTAAGAACTGCAAAAACTACAGCATAAAATAGTTATTGACAAAGTTGTATAAATATTTTAAGCGATACAGCAAAGTGTTCGGAACGTTAGTTGTATAAATAATGTAATGAACGCGTTAAAACCACATAAAATAAATTTCATTTAAATGGGTAAGTATCGCGAAAACATAAAACATACATTATTGAATCAAAAAAGTAAAAAAATTATATAAAAAAGTAACCTAATTAAAAACATTTCTAATCCCCATTTAGCCGACTGATAAAATTCAAAGAAGAGTACTAATAAGGTCGAGTCCCACAACTTGGCTCGTTACGAGTAAAACGTTATTAATGAAGATTAAAACTTTACAAAGTCACCCTCGCATTAATTAATAAAATATTAAACTAAATTACGAAATAACTAGCGCCCAGAATGGCTTCATCTGGGGTAATTACAACTCTGAAGTAGTTATGTAGTTACTCAAACACCTTAACCTGGGTATTTTATAGCTGCATGTATATATTATTTTGTAGAGGTAGACTTGGGTGTTTTTTTTTTGTAATAGGTAAAATTGAAAACCCCTGCACCAGTTTAAAAATAAAAAAACATTTCGCTAATAGAAAGCCACATTGACAGCGAGTAACATATGTTATATTTTATTTATAAATAATTAGTGATTCATATGAATGTTGCATTAATTTATCCAAAGGAATTAAAAAAATGCCTATTAATCGATTACAAAATGTATATGAGTACCTATCTGTTATAATTTATATTATGGTTGAGTAAGTATCCTACGATACAAGATCACAGCTTACTGTGGGGCTACCTACGTTTTTGGTTTTGTCATATGTTTTTATTTATATTTATCAATATAAAATGTACAATGACCAGAGGGCTGGATATTTCTTTGCATAAAGGATAAGCATTGCCATACAACGTGGCAATACTGCCAGCCTTCTAGGCATACTTCCGCAGAGCAGTGATTTGCGGGACGTCTTTTGTCTATAGCAGTTTATTTGTTAGTATAGATTTTTTTTTAAAGCTTTGTATATCAGTTTTTATTTTTAGTTAGGTTTAGTTTAATATAATAATGATTGTGTGTAGGATAAATACAAAATTTAAAATCCGTATACATTTGTCACTGAAACACAAATGATAAATTCGGAATGCGACAAAATAGTCACTTCAAGAAAATTTTATATTCCTTCTCAAAATAAAAGTTCAAATAAAAGTACAAACCTGTCAAAAATCTCATCCAACAGTACACTCAAGCACAAAATAATCCACAACACAACATAATTTCGAACACTCAAAACATCGAATTACATTTTCGAATTTTCTAACATCCGAGACGAGCGCGCGCGCCGCTGCGCCGAACCGAACTACTCGTAGCATCCTAATTCGCTGGCGACTTGACACTATAAATACATTAGTTTGCTTCCAGCTGTGCAGTTGTGGTGACCTAGACCGTAGTTTTACGTAAATGACAATATTTACTTCAGTTCGTATGTTTGTTTGAAAATTTTTATGAAAGAAGAATAAAAGGAACGAACTCTCTAAAATAAGAGAACATACCAATGCATTTACACTTTTTCATAGAATCCGAGCAAAGAGTTTCAAGTTCAGCATGAAAACTTTTTTTGATTCTTGAGATTTGATTTTTTAACCGACTTCGAAAACGAGAAGGTTATCAATGTACTTTTTTGGAGAAAATAAACCTGAGTAAATGTACCTGATTATTATATATGTACTTTTACAAATTGCTTTAGTTTCTAACTTTTATAAATTCCTTATTTGCTGAACTGCAATCTTGTTTTAGTTTATGGTAATCACAAATGTACCTATTGAAAAACGTCATATGATACTCGTACGGTAAGCTGTCTATTAAAGTCGTCGGTTTATTGTAAGCACTCGGTTTCACCTCGTGCCTATAAACACCTCGACTATAATATCCAGCTTACAGTACTTTTATCATAATGAACTATTTTCAACTAACTGTAAAAAGGATCTATAAGTGATGCGTTTAATTAAAATTCAAACTTGATTTTAATTTTGTCTTGTAATAACACAGTTTTAATTTTTCAGATGTCGCTGTAGATTGACGCATCTACAGCAACTAATATGTGAGGTTATTTTAGCGTAATACATCAACCAAAATATTTGAGCAAAGACTCAATGTCAATACTACACATACCATACTACACAAAAAGCATAATACATTCAAAAGTAAACCATAACATATATAAATAAAACTCAATTCAGCTAAAGTTGCTCTCGACTGAATCGATTTGCTTACATCTTCGCGTCGTGAGTGTCTTTTCAAATGCAAATTCTAAACTAAAAAGTATATTAGAATATATTATGCGGAATACGCTTGCGTTTTCTTAAGAATTGTTCACGGCTGAAGACTCCTGAAGTATGGGCACAGATTTTAAATAACAATATTTGGAAATAGGTCGTTGAAACGGGAAATACATAACTTTGATTGTTGTTTTTGTTTCAATTAGACATATTGGTGTTTTATGCTTCGTTTAGAAGAACCTAGTTTAGTTTAGTTGTGCCCTTTTTGACTAACGTTTCGAAATACATTTGTGAACCTAAAGGTAACGTTATAGTTGCTTGCATGAAAGGTACCTCTGATAACAGCAACGAGCTCCGTGGCGCAGCGGTCAACACGCCGGCCTGTGACACGGATGGTCCCGGGTTCGATCCCCGGTCAGATCAAGATGAAAAATGATCTTTTTCAGATTGACTTGGGTCTTGGATGTTTATCTATATATGTATTTGTTCTAAATATAGTATCGTTGAGTTAGTATGGCATAACACGAGTCTTATTTAAGAACTTACTTTGGGGCTAGCAAAATCTGTGTGATTTGTCCATGTATATTTATTTATTTATATTTAGTGATTAAGGTGTTTGCCTTGTTGATAATAATCACTACATATTATAAAACAAAGTCCCCCGCCGCGTCTGTCTGTCTGTCTGTCTGTTCGCGATAAACTCCAAAACCACCGAACCGATTTTAATGCAGTTTTCTCCAATGGATAGCGTGATTCTCGAGGAAGGTTTTAGTATATAGTTTGTTAAGTTTTTGTATACATTTTTGTATATACCAACGATATTTGTTAAAGGTGTCGTAAAAAAATGAGCCGTTTGGGAGCTTTCAACGAAAACGCTGTCTAAACCCTTTGAGATATAACAAAACAATGTGTGGTGGAATTGTGTATCTTATTTAGGTCTACAGAAAAGTCCGCGATGGCATATGTCTATATATTAAGGATAACATACTATATTCATTTTTATATTTTAAAAAATGGGCAATTATCAAAAATCACGCGCAGGCCAAACCCTTAGAGCTAGAAATTTGAAATTTTCCTCACGTATTCCTCTTATGACGAAAGCATCCACTAAGGAAGGATTTTTCAAAAGTCATCCCCTAAGGGGGTGAAATAGAGGATTAAACTTTATATGAAACTTTTTATTCCTTGGACATATTTGTATGAAATTTCGTGTGAATTGAGAACGGCAAAAATAATGAGTAACATTTTTTATAGTTTCCCGAAATTTAACGTCTAAGGGGGTAAATCGGGGTATATGTTTAGTTTACCGCTTTGTAGCGTCATATTTTATAATCCCCGCATTCCAAACCTGAAGTCACCGCGGACGAAGACGCGGGTAACTGCTAGTAATAATAATAATTTCTTTATTGATTTCACAACATACATTTCTTACTTCACTAAATATTTATCAATACAATTAAGTGTGTTATAAATGTGAAATATTCCCTGACATCTAAACTAGGCATAGCCTGTATCTTAGACGTCAGTTTCTTCCTTATATATAGATATCTTAAATTATAATGATGATGAGTGTAATTCTTACATAATATCACCCATTTCACTCAAAATCTGGTAAATCTATGATTTTGGTCTTACAACTTTTGACTCCGTTTTCCTCGAAAAAGATAAAGCCATGATGTTGTACAAGTCCGGGGGTCGTGGTTCGATTCCCATGGGCAGCATATTTTGTTAAGTTGTTTCCAGTTTGGTTCGGACATTACAGGCATGAATCACCTATTTGTCTGATAAGAAAGATGATTCCGTGCTTCGGAAGGCACGTTAAGCCGTTGGTCCCGGCTGTCATCTGGTAGACGTTAAAGGAACCACGCCAGAGGCTGAGAGGCAGTTCCAAAGAACTCTGACACCAGGGTGTGGTTGACTGCTGTGTCACCTACACGAAATAAAAATGATGATGACCTTTGATCTTTCTATAATTTTATATATCATCATCATCTTAGCCTCAGGAAGTCTACTGAAGGACATCTGTGTCCCCCAAAAGTCCCCCAATGATAAATATCATTGGAAGAGAGCTCCGTGGCGCAGCGGTCAACACGCCGGCCTGTGACACGGATGGTCCCGGGTTCGATCCCCGGTCAGGTCAAGATGAAAAATGATCTTTTTCAGATTGTCCTGGGTCTTGGATGTTTATCTATATATGTATTTGTTATAAAACATAGTATCGTTGATTTAGTATCCCATAACACAAGTCTTATTTAAGAACTTACTTTGGGGCTAGCTCAATCTGTGTGATTTGTCCGTATATATTTATATTTATTAATTTATATTTAAGAGACTTATGTGCCATACTCACCACGCTTGGCAAATGAGTAGGTAAGCGCAGTTAGTTTGACTTATCGACGCTGCTGAAAATTTGTTTTCAAAATCAAAAACTGCTGGATGTATTAGTTAACTTGTGCATTGATGTCACGAATACTGCAAGGTAGACGTATCATCTCTTATATTTGATGCAATTGCCACAATGCTTGACAATATTGATGACTCGATTAGGTGTCATATGACGGCAAATGAGCAAGCGAATCACCTGATGGTTAGTGATCACCGCTGCTTATGGACAACTGCAATACCATGGGTGTCACAAGAGCGTTGCCGGTTGAAGCTTTAGTTTATCGACTAATTCGAATTGCCTTACGCATTCAAGCAAAACTTTACATTATGTATTATCCTCTCATACTTTGAAATTATAATAACCGGTGAAGAAGTGTTCATTTAAAATTAAACTATCTCTACTTGCTTTGTGTGAATAGCAGCAGTGTGCCGAGTCTTAGGTATCTAGACAAACTTAAAACCCGAACACCTGCATTAAGTCGCTAGATTCTGAACATACTACTATGAATTTCGCGTAAGTTTTCATATTATTATACGATTTTGAATTATTATTTAACGGGAAGATGATTTTAAAGATATTTCTGGATCAACATGGCGAAGGAAAATCCGAATTGCCTCACGCACTCATGCAAAACTTTACAAATACTCAAGCAAAACTTTACATTATGTATTATCCTCTCACACTTTGAAATTATAATAATCGGTGGAGGGGTGTTCATTTAAACTATCTCTACCTGCTTTGTATGAATAGCAGCAGTGTGCTGAGTCTTAGATATCTAGACAAACTTAATACCCATACCCAAACCACCTACAATGTGTCGCTAGGTTTGAACATACGGGTATGTATCTCGCGAAAGTTTTCATGTTATTATGCAGTTTTGAGTTATTACTTTACGGGAAGATGATTTTAAAGACATTCCTGGACCAACTTGGCGCAGGAAAAAAAAACAAAATTGTGTAATTGGGAAGGTTATGGGGGAGGGCTATGCCAATGGCAAGGCAGTTGTGGAACAGTTGAATTGTAAGTATGAAAGCAAGAAAACTGCCAACAAAGGCTGATTGATTGATTGATGAACTATTTTGTAGCCGTTTTTTGATTTACAAAAGAATAATGTCCATGAGCTTGATAATTGTTCAATTATAGAATATACAACTAGAACAAGTAATTTAATTTAAAAAATCTAAACAACCCGACTGACCATTAGCAATATTCACATCAGGGATTTTACGGTGAAACATTTTGAAATACTGGATTGGAGATTTGACTCTCTATTTGGATTCACAAGATGGTAAATTTGCTGATATAAAAGGGGTTCAAAATGTTCTGTAACAAACCAAGATATTTTGCCAAATTTCACCTACAAGCCCACCAACATGCTAAACGTGGCCTTAAGGTTTTACAGATCTGGGTTCTGGGATATACCACGCAAGGGAAAAAGACGTGATAGAATGTATACGTGTATGAATAGCATACATACATTTGTATGTATGTATGCTTTTTGCTAATAGGTGTCATTCTTAACATAACCGACTATGGGCCTGGATCTTTATGAAGATAATGAATGTCAAACGGGCTATGGTATGGGTGTTGCCAGAAGAATTGAGTGTTGCAAAGACTTTTGCCCAATTGACCATCGATTTTTCGCGATGTGACCTCCGCCCACTGCCACTTCCAAGAGCTAATCCGCTGAGTCATGTCGATTACCTTTGTTCTTGTACGGATATCCCCGTTTCTGATTCAATCTCGAAGAGAAACTCCGAGCATAGCCCTCTCCATAGCTCTTTGATTGAGGAACCTAGAGCTTTCTTTTTAGGGAATACGATTCGGACCCGTAAATCATCACTGGTAAAATATATTGGCCGAAGACTTTTTTATGTATTTTGGACGAGAAGACACTGTGGAGCTTCCCGAACGCTGCCGAGCCAAGTCGGATTCACTGGAAAACCTTGTCCTTGAAACTAGAGCTTCCTACCTGGATCAATTGACCCAAGTAAATGTACTGCTCTACAGGTTTAAGGGTTAAGTTTCCAACAATCACTGTTGAAGGCGCAACATGAACATTCGACATAATTTTCGTTTTGTCCATGTTCATTTTAAGGCCTACTGGTTAGGAAACTTTATTGGGTCATTGACATGGTCCTGAAGCGACTCCGCCTGTTTCAGATAAATGACGTCTCCCTTCGATATAGCGATGGTCAATACGGCATCACTGGAGAGATCAAAGCACGGTCTATGTTTCAATCGAATCGAAGGCTTTCTCGTCTTAATCCTAACTTATATTATAAATGCGAAAGTGAGTTTGTTTTGTTTGTTTGTTACGCTTTCACGCCAAACCTACGGAAACGATCATTATGAAATTTTGAATACATTTTGTTCAGGGTAGCGAGAAAGACATAGGCTATATATCACGCGTGCAAAGCCGCGGGTAACAGCTAGTAGTCCATAAACGCTAAGTTTAAAGGCCGGTTATACTCTTTGGTCTACTGTATAACCTGCCGCAGCGTATGGATGTGATCTGTGTGACTGTAGCCTTTTAAACCGATCCATCTCAAATATCTGAAAAATTGAGAATACCAATTTCTTTATTTCGGAACCAACTTGTTATCCCTTTTGTCACGCTTAAAACATTGTTGTTTATATGCCTCTACTTTGCATATTTGTTGCGTCTTGTACCATTATGTAATCTGAAGATACGCTTAGATTTCTTAAAGCGCTGTGGGATGCGACACTAGCGACACCCAGAATTTATTCTATTAATACTAATATCAAATTTAAATTAAAGAAATCTATCATGTACTAGTAAATTACTGGTAATATTTTCGTTTATAATAATAATATAATAATAATATTTTTTTTTATTTCAGACAAAAAACATCCATATTTTGTTAGTATGATCTTAACCTATGTTAGTATTTTCAATTTAATTATATTAATTCAAATTATAATATTAATTACTGTGAGATCACTCAAATGAGACTGTTTTTACACAAGTGATTACTCTTCTTACAAAACATACCCACAGCGGAGATGTATATCTATCAGCTAACGTCCTCAGGATGCAATTGGGACTACCCCGTGTTCTGAAGATCAGAGATGTCGTCTTTTTCCGGATAATGGCTGCAAAATCATCAACTCTGTATTCCGCAAACATCGCCGATGCACTGCAGAAACGGGGCAATCCCAGCATCATCCTGAAGACGTTATTGTACTGAATTCGTAGGGCGTCCAGTGACTTTCCGGTATAGCTGACCCACAGATTCCCCGTGTACATGCTCTGGCAATATGCTTTGAAAAGCGTAACCTTGACATCCTCAGTACAACGCGAGAATCTGCGAGCCAACATATTACCCCTAACCGCCAGTGCCCTACGTTCCCTTTCGATATCCACGTCGTCTCTAAGGTCACTGGCAATTATATGTCCCAGATATTTAAACTGCTCAACCTGTTTAACTATAGAGCCATTTAGGGTAACATTACAAAAATCACTGGGACAATTACCAGTGGCCTTAAATACCATGAACTCGGTCTTTTTTACATTGTAAATAAGCCCATGCTCATTAGCATAAGTCTCACATACCGCCAACATCTCATTTAGGCCCCCTACCGTCGGGCAGAGCAGCACCATGTCGTCTGCATAACTTATGTTATTAACACTAACGCCATCTATCCGACATCCAACACGCATGCTACTCAGCCCCACGATAAGATCATTTATATAAATGTTGAAGAGCGTTGGAGACGTCAATCCACCTTGCCTTACTCCACTCTCCAACCTATATGCCCCCGAGAGAGTATCGGCCCATTTTACATAATTATATATTCGTTTGATAAATTAAGAGGAACAACGGCTAACGCCAAAAATGACAACTTTTAGAGTTTTATTTTTTGAAAACACAGACCCTTTGTGTAGCACGAAGTGGTCCAAGTGAGTTTTTGCCACTTCATCAGATTTTTGAGGTCAGGGCAGAGTGTCCTCAACCTGCAAGGCAAACATCACCAAGGGGCTCCAGGAGGGACAGACCTCGGTTTTGGGCGTTGCATGTGCATGCAAAGCTTGGAGAGAGGCAAACTCTCTTACGCCTGATGGATGGGCCGAGATTTGCATGGTCGGAAAGTAGGATTCCTCTGGCTATTCGGAGCCAGAGAGTTTTAAATAACGAAGTAGTTCTGTCATTCGTAAGTATTTGTATTTTATTATTATTATTTGTGGTTACCGGTGAATGAAACGAATATTACGCCGTAGGTCATGATTGCGGTCGCAATGCTTATAGAGAGTCAACTTATTCCTAATTGACATCCTAGAATTGCCTATCACGGGATTGAGACGGCCTGATAAGAAGACGGCATGGTTTCAGACTTTGGAGATTCGGGGATCGAAAGTCATGAGACTATCGAGTACAAAATTAAAGTATTTAGCCTTTTTAACCCAGGGAAAGGACTTGTCGTACATGGAGAGTGATCCTAATGGGGGTTTGACTACATCAATTTAAGGCAGGTTGGAGACGTTTCACAATGACTGATTTTATGTAGTGAGACGTATAGGAAGCCGTACCGTCAGCAAATAGAGCCAACTCTACGTTAGGGGTCTTAGGGATATCGCATGTGTAAAGGGAATACAGGAGGGGCGAAAGAACAGCGTCTTGAAGAACGCGGGCTCAAATGGGACGGGTTCTCGGAAACATCCTTCAAAAGGAGAAGGGGAATGCATTTGAGCATCCCGTTTAAGACTCAGAGCCTGGTATTTTCCGGGTATGAAATTGCGAAATTTTGCTAGTTGTTCCCCACGCTTACTATCAAAAGCAAAAAAACAACAATAGCGCGTTTTAAAATTGATCCAGCGCCATCTAGCTCTCGTTACATTAACTTAGTATTTGCTCCTGCAAAATTGTTGCATTTACACCCGAAAATATATATTTTAATTTACGTTTTATGGTTCATAATACTCCTGGGAAAAACACAAATCTAAAGAGACCTCGTTTTTCAAAATTGGTCAAGGCATTATTGTTACAGAAAGGGTAAATTTTTTGCCAGTTTTTGTCAGTTAACGTCCGCTGTATATTTATTTTTTTGACGTCACATAGCCTATGACACTCAGGGGAAGAATACGAATCTAATGACACCTCACACTACAAAATCGGTCCAGCCACTTAGGCTACAGGATGCAACAATGGAACAGACATATTTACATACATACATAGATATATACATACATACATACATAAGCTCGAAAAACATAACCCTCCTTCTGGGTGGGTCAGTCGGGTAAAAATGTGCAACTACAGAAATTTCCAACGTAACACGCCAAAAATTTGACCGTATCCTATGATACAGTAGGTTTTTGCAATTTTGAGTAGATATGGCTAGCCACATTAGGAATACATGCGTGCATACAGCCATTGGTTTAAGGATAATCAGGATAGGTCCGTAAGAAACTTAAAGAAAATGCCAATGCATGCTAACGTATCACGCGCGACACAAGTTCAGGCACATATCGACTAATAGATCTCTGTGCCTAGTCAAAACTGAACTATCCATACGTTAATAATAAAAATATCAATCAAGGATTTTTCTAAGTATTTTCTAAAAACATCAATAATTTAAGATATTTTTAACAAAAAACAAAAACCGACTTCAACCCTATCAATTTTTTTTTATAAGCATAGAATAAAATGGAAATAAGTGTAATCCCAACGGCATACCTGTAAACATTTTTTTGGTTTTTTTGTATTTTTTTCAAGAAGCGCTCAACACATTTCAATAAAAATTTAACGGGACTATCTGTAAAGTATTATCTATCGAACAAAAAAAGAATTTCTTAAATCGGTCCAGGCGTCTTAGAGAAATCGGGGAACATACATACAAAAAATAAAGATTACGACGAATTGTAAACCTCCTCCTTTTTTTGAAGTCGGTTAAAAAAGGAGGAGTGAAGACCCGACTGTATGTTATATTTTTATTTTTTGTGTGCATATTGCTTCATAATTCAGTTATAAAAAAACCTATTTGAAAAAATTTTGAGATATTCAAGAGATAGTCCCATTTAAATTTTATTAAAATATGTTCAGAATAAGGGCTATTCCTCTGCAGACAGGTGTAAGACAAGGCGACGAAAAATTTTCAAAACTGGCGTCGCTTGCAACAAGTCGTATCAGAAAACTCCTTGGGGGAGGCCTATGTCCAGCAGTGGACTTCTTGCGGCTGATATGTTGATGTTCAGAAGTTTGGTTGTTGCAGTCGTTTATTTTTATTTGAAATATTATTTACTGTTCCCACAGTACGAATAAAAAATAAAATACTTAAACAGTATCTTCTGTATTATTTCGTGACCATGTTTTCTTGCTTCAATTTCTTAATTACAAAAACAATAGGAATCGAATTCAAAAGACAGCATTACAACCTCAAACCTCAAGCCTTCATTATTTCTATGAAAACCTAGTCTGAGGCCTACAGTGACGTTTTAATTAATAGGGTACACATGGAAACATAATAGAACGAACATCATTATATGAAGTGTCGAGCCAGCGGTAATTAGAATAATTGGATTCCTTACATATGCAAAAAGGAAAACTAAATCTCATAAATAAAATATATATTTTTGTACATCAAGTATGTTTTTTACGTTTACAATTGAGTACAGACTTTATCTTATTTAACACTAGCTTTCTTTTTGCGATTTTATCCACATTTATCACTCGGGAACCTTATTTCGGGACAACAGGTATTTTTCAAAAATTCAGACTCGTGTCTGAAAAATGGAATGGTGAAGTTAGTAGTCCAAATATAAACTGGCACATTTATTTTATTAGAAGGCTTAGGCGTTGTAAAGGAGAGAGAGGGGGCTTTTCCGAGAGCTGCTGCCCCTTTCAAGACGCTCGAAGAATTTAAAAGATAATTCAGTTATACTTTATGTTGGATCTCCAATGAGAGAATCATTACTGTATGAAGGTCTCTTTTCGTCTGAACATCAATCTTTATTTTGCAAAAAAGGAGGGTAGAAGTTATGATTTATACTCATAATATTACATAATTACCGGTAATTTAAAAGGTTTCTTTCAAAATAGCGATAATGAGCCACAGAGGTATAAACTCATGACTTCTCCACTCCTCTCAGAGTTTATTATCTAGAATAAAATTACTTTTTATACGGTTTTATCGCGTTCATACTAACGTTTCGAACACTTCATTTAAATATACTTAAAAGTTTCGGATATTCGAACCAGTAAGCAATTGATTTAAGTTAGAATGGTCAATTCAATAAGCTCCACCTTAATTTGACCGGACTGGACACAGTCAGTTCATCCCCTAAGCAATTGATTGGCGCACATCTAAAGATGTTAGTGTAATTTTCATTTCCTTAGTTCGATGCAAAGTACACCCGTGAGTCTCCACAGATACATCTCAAACAAAGTGTAAGATTAATGCTTTGCGAT
Source organism: Rhodophaea formosa (assembly GCA_963082605.1). NCBI lineage: Eukaryota > Metazoa > Arthropoda > Insecta > Lepidoptera > Pyralidae > Rhodophaea > Rhodophaea formosa. The sequence continues at coordinate 2,185,509 of OY720221.1, forward strand.
GTGACGCCATTGTGCCTCCCCACCCGTAGAATCATAGATAACAGATATTCAAATCATATTAACTAGGAGTTTGAATATAACAGTGCCATATATTTCACTTCAACTAAGCTCCTTAACAACGCAGGGTCCTAACCACTAGACGATCACGGCCGTGTGTTTCCCAGCAGAGTAGAATAAGACCACTCCAAGTCTTCCCGTTAGTGTTGTAGAAGGCGACTTAGGAAACACAAGCTAAACAAACCAAATAAACATCAAAAAGATTTCTCCAACCTGTCTAGTCAGCGTGGAGAGTGTAGGGCAAATCCTCTGACTACTCTGGCTGATAATATGTTGTTTTTGAGTACAGAGATCAGCAGTGGAGACTAAAAAAAGATCTGAAGATGATAATGATAAAGCTCCTTAACACGCTTTTAGTGGTCCTGTCAGCTTAATCTCAGAAACTCACTATGGCTCCCAGCGCCATGGCCTCTAATCTCTAATGGTGTGTATAACCTTTGTGAATTTTCTGTGATAAGACATGCGAGGTGCTTTGTTTTTTTAATCCCAATTTCAACAATTTTGCAAACAAAAAAGACAAAACTGAATTGACAAAAAAATATTATATAGAGAGATTACACTGGCATTGGCAAGTGTCGCGCATTTTATAAAGTCAACCTTGACTTGGCTAAAAATGGCATTGTTGAGGTATCAAAATCAAAGAAATAATCAATTTTTATTTACTGTTGGAAAGAATCACAGTTTAATTGAAAACCTCCGTCTTTTTTAAGTTGGTTAAACTAATCTCACAAAAACTATTCATAGCAGTAACTTTAATAAAAATATTTAAATTGGAAATTGCTCTCAGGTTTCCATAATACCGATTTCTAAGAAATCATTGAAATGGAGACGAAGCGAAGTCCATTTAATAAAATAAAATAAAAAACTATGAATTCTATTCTTGGTCAAGTGGATTCGAAAATAAGCTTTTAAATAAGCTCGAAGCGCTGAATTGTTCGGAATTTAAATTCTTGAAATCTGATTCGACGAAATTTGTCTATTGTGATTGTATGACAGTAATATTTGCAATATTTACCGAAAGGAAAATACTATCTCGAACTTACTAGCTAATCTGTATGATTTGTCCGTATATATTTATTCTTATATATACCTGGAGGTACCCAAGTAGGGTTTGAGGTCAGTCAGGCAGCTAGGCGTAAAACATACATACATACTATAACGTCTTTCTCCCTTGCGGGGTAAACAGGGCCCAGCAGGCCGATTTACTAACTCGGTGTACAACGATTTGATTGTCACTTTAGCATCCATTACGGTTTTCATATCTTAAATAAAAATAGTCATTCATACCGAAGCCGTAATGAATATTGAAGTTACGAGTACCATGAAAATGATGTACACCGTAGTTGTCAAAAGTTAGCAAATAGGCCTGCAGGTCGGTAAAACGTTAAGGCCACGTTTGGCATGTTGGTGGGCTTGTAAGTGAAAATGCAATCAAAATAGTCATGGGTTGCTAGCCGCATCGCCACATGGACATGATTTATTACGCCCATTTCTTTGATCAGCTTTTACAATCTGCGCTAGAAGAGAAGCAGCAGACTAGCGTGGACGATAGAAATTCATGAAAGAAGACGAGAATAATATAACTAAAATACCACTAGTATGTGACATTTACATTGGCATTGTACGGAACCCATTCTACGCGAGTTCAAATCGCACTTGGCCCATTTTTCTTATCTCCCAGACAATCAAGGAAAGATAACAATAACGTAATGGAATCTTACTAATGAACTATTCATCTATTACTGTACACTCCATGTCTCTCCGTTTCATCACAGTCTGGGTGTATTGTTTTATTCTTTTGTTTCGATTTTCGTGGTTTTCTTTTGTAGAGCGGGTGGTATTTCTTTATTTTATATCGGCGGGCTTTTTGCAATCTCATTTATTCACCTCTAAATACATCCACTGCGCTCATTGTTCGAACGAAATGTACCTAATTAATTAATGACAATTTTATATTTGTTAGATAGATACATTCTCCTCAAATTCAGGCTCCAAGGAGCAGTGGTTCACTCGCCAGCCGAGACAGGTGGACCCGGGTTCAATCTACAGGCAGGTCAAGATGGAAAACAATCTTTATCAGATTGGCCTGGATCTTAAATGTATGCCTATATAAGTCTCTCTCTCACTCATCTGAACGTTATCCCGGTTGCGTCGGAGTACTTCGGAGCCCGGGGTCCGCTTTCTGGCTTTTTCTTCTCCACTTCACACGGTGTTTAGCATCCTTGCTTGTTAGACCATTGCCATGCATATCCTCCATTATGTTTTATCGATCCATAAATTAAAAAAATAATTGCGTCTTTCTGTATCTCTCGAACAGGAAATTGCAGCGTGGGATGACCCCCGAACAGGTGGAGAGACGACCTCATCAGGGTCGCCGGGAGTCGGTGGACTCAGCATGCACGAGACCGCAATTTGTGGCGATCTATGGGGGAGACCTATGTGCAGCAGTGGATGTCCCTCACTAATATCTATCAGTGAGGGACATCCACTGCTGGACTACTTGGATACTTATATATCTGTCTATCTAGACAGATATATAAGTATCTTTTATTAAATGAAGCATCATTGAGTTAGTATCCTGCGATATAAGTTCACAATTACTGTGCGCCTCCATCTATGTGATTTCTCCCCATATTTAAAAAATAATATATATACGACAAATCACACATACTGAACTAGCCCCAATGTAAGTTCGAGACTTGTGTTATGGGATACTAACTCAACGATACTATATTTTATAATAGATACTTTTATAGATAAATATCCAAGACCCAGGTCAATCTGAAAAAGATCATTTTCCATCTTGACCTGACCGGGGATCGAACCCGGGACCATCCGTGTCGCAGGCAGGCGTGTTGACCGCTGCGCCACGGAGCTCGTCATTACTACTTTATTAAATGTGGGTTAGATCAAAATTGTTTATGTCTTGTGTGTTTTTGTCCATAAAACTTTGGATTGAAGTGATTCAGTTTTGCTTCTTGCTTAATGTTTGTTTCTTAAGTAATTATAAATTATCCATTAATATGAACTTTTCGTATTTAGACTTTTTTCTTTTTATCGGTGTGACTTTGATGTTTTTTTCCATCTTCAGATACTTTTGGTAATTTATAAGTCTTCAAATTTTTTCACGTTCAGGTATTGTTTATTGTAAAAGTCTTGAAAGGCGGGAAAAACTCTTTTTCTTTTACGCAATCACTCGTACTGTATAGGCAGCCTGTAGACAGCCCAAAAGTTTATTTTTGGACTTTTTCGTATGTTTGGCTTTATGTTTTTTACACGACTGTAAAAAAAGTGTGTACTGTTTTTTTAAGTTCGTGTCTGTAGCTAAACAAAGCTTATAAATATCAAAGAGACCTCTCCAACCCGTCTGGCCAGCGTGGAGAGTGTAGGCCAAATCCTCTGACTGCCCTGGCTAATATTATGGCTCTGCGGTGATACAGAGAGGGTCGTGCTCCTGCAGTGGAGACTAAAAGGGACCTGATGATGATGATGATGATGATGATGATGTCTGTGTCTATACAGATATAAACTAAAAAAAAACAGTACATACTTTTGAATGTAAATATGTAAGCAGGGATGTATGTAAAAAAAAGCCATCGAAATTCTAATCCTTGGGGAAAATTGTTTAGTTTCAATTATGGTGCCAAACCAAAATTTTGCAACGTCCATTGTTACGTATTTAACGTTCATTAGAAGTAGAAACAAGTAATTTAATTAAAAAATTTAAACAACCCGCCTGACCATTAGCAATACCTATTTACGTCTGGGAATTTTACGGAGAAACATTTTGAAATACTGGACTGGAGATTTGGCTCTCTGTTTGGGTTCACAAGATGGTAAATTTTGCTGATATAAAAGGGGTTCAAAATTTTCTGTAACAAACCAAGATATTTTGCCAAACTAATATTTGCGTTTTTTCTATGCTGGTCTTTGAGAAAAAAATAAACTTAGGATGTACCAGCTGCTTGCTTCTCTTCCCGCGCAGATCGTAAAAACTGATCGCCGAAATGGGCGTCAGGAATCATGTCAAATTAGCGATGCGCCTAGCACGTAATCACTATTTTGATTTCGTTCCCATCTACAAGCCCTTCAACGTGCTAAACGTGGTCTTAAGGTTTTACAGATCTGGGCTCTATCTACAGTAAATCATCACTGGTAACACCATATTAGCCGAAGATTTTTGCATCAGTGCCCAAAGTCCTCGGCGCCAATATGTATTTTGGACGAGAAGACACTGTGAAGCTTCCAGAAAGCTGCCCAGAAAAGTCAGATTCACTGAAAAACCTTGTCCTTGGACTGAACTGACCTATATCAATTGACCCTGTTAGCAGCAGACTGTAGTTGGAGTAGAAAAACGATACCTCGAGCTTGCTGAATACATGTTTATTTACGTTTAAGTAAATGTACTGCTCTACAGGTTCAAGGGTTTAGTTTCCAACAATCACTGGAGAAGGCGCAACATGAATATTCGACATAATTTTTGTCTTATCCATGATCTTTCTTCTTGGGAAACTTCATTGAGGTCATTGAGCATGGTCCTGAAATGACTCCGCCGGTTTCAGAGAAATGATGTCTCCCTTTGATATAGCGATGGTCAATACGGCATCACTGGAGAGACCGAAGTACGAGTACGGTCTATGTTTCAATTGAATCGAAGGCTTTCTCATAGTCCACAGACGCTAAGTATAGTTGGTCTACTGTATAACCTGCCGCTGCGTAGTGATGTGATCTATGGGACTAATAGCATTTTAAACCGATCCATCTCAAATATCTGAAAAATTAAGGATATATCTTTCTTTCGGAATCAACTTGTTATCCTTTTTGTCACGCTTAGAACATTGTTGTTTATATGTCTTCACTTTGCATGTTTATTGCGCCTTATACTATTATGTATTCTGTGGTTCCAGCGCTGTGGTATGCAACACTAGCGCCACCCAGCAGTTATTCTTTTAATCCTAAGTCATATTAAATTTAAAGAAATCTATCATGTACATTACTAGTGAATTACTGGTAGTATTTTGGTTCATTATATTCATTTGATAAATTGAGAGGAACACCGGCTAACGCCAAAAATTACAACTATTAGAGTTCTTTTTTTTAAACACGATGTAGCTAGCTCCAAGTGAGCTTTTGCAACTTCACCGGACCTTTGCGGTGAGGACAGAGTGCCCTCAACCTGTAAGGCGAACATCACCGAAGGGCTCCACGAGGGACGGACTTCGGTTTAGGGCGTTGCATGTTTAGTTTGTGTTTCCATAGTCGCCTTTTACGACATCCACGGGATGACTTGGCCACTCCAAGTCCACTCCTATTCTACTCTGCCGGGAACTACACGGCTAGTCGTAGCGTTGTAGTGTCGGCTGTCTTAGGGATATCGTATATGTAAAGCAAACTCAGGCGGGGCGAAAGAACAGCGTCTTTAAGAACGCGGGGTCAAATGGGACGGGGTCTTGGAGACATCCTTCAACTCTAAAGTGGAAGGTCCTATCCGACAAGAAGTCTCAAATGATAAACGCGAGACTGTTGGGAAGGCCCAAGTTGCCAGCTTGGAAATTAAGCCAAAATATCAGAATTTGTCAAAAAAATTCGCTATACTGAAGAAGAGGGCTCCCGTGGGACGATTCCTGGTTCGGAATCTGAAGATATGCTCCGTAAGGCGGTGTTTTGATAGATATGCTCCGTAATTGATGGTGACACGCATGTTTGGCTTGGAATCCAAACTGTTCGTCGGAGATGAGACTTTTGGACTTTACATAGTCCTTAAATAAATAATAATAAATATAAATTTATACAAATATACAAACAACTAGCTATTTCTATGTGTGACTATGGAGTATGTGTAGTTTGATTCAAAGTGTCTCTAAGTAGTAATGTACTGTGCTGTAATAGCTAGCTGCCTGTACAGAAAATTATTAATAGAGGGATAACTGTTACTTACAAACAACCCTAACACCTAACACCCTATAACCTAACACCCTAGCCCTAACCATAAGTTAAAAATGTATACGTATATAGATAAATCAAGGAAGTCTAATACCGTGAGACCTAAGATATTACACGGATAGGCGGAAGGATCAAGGGTGTGGCGTACGAGGTGCAATGTACGCCAGACAGTAGATTTTCCTACTACCAGTCAAGCAGACTTACAAGACTGATCAGTAAACTGACGGCTAAGGGTGTCTTGGCCGTAGTAGGAGGTTGGTGGTGGATCGGTCGATCCCAGACAATGATACTAGTCGATTGTCCGAACCAAAGAGAATTTATTAAAGTAATCATTATCTTTTTATACAAAAAATTACAAGTGTGTGTATTGATCACATTTAAAACAATATTTGTCTGCGTCAAAATTAGTTTGCGTTGCGTTCATCGTGCTTGCATATTTTTGGGTGAATGTCCTGGAGGTCACATGTTCACGTGAACACACTGATTGAGCTGGCCCCAAAGTAAGTTCAAGACTTGTGTTATGGGATACTAACTCAACAACAGTATATTTAATAGTAGATACTTATATAGATAAACAGTCAAGACCCAGGTCAATCAGAAAAAGATAATTTTTCATCTTGACCTCTCCAGAGATCGAACCCAGGACCAGTGACACGGGTGGTCCCGGGTTCGATATCGGCCGATCAGCCAGCGTGTTGACCGCTCTGCCACGGAGCTCGTTCTTGAGTCTTTTGAGGTGGATCCACTCATAGATTTTCCCCAAAGAACTCTTTAAGCTAATACGATGTGGAATTTTTATGTCTTTGCCTGCCTTGGGGATGCCGATTACAAGTGCTTCCTTCCAGCCGCCTGGAAAGGTGCAATTTACAAAATACGCATAGAAAATGCTCAAAAGTAGAAGGGGGAGGGTCTGTGGAAGGCATTTGAGCATTTCGTTTGAGACTCCCGTCAGAGCCGGGTGTATTTCGGGGCGTGAAATTGCGAAATCTGGCAAGTTCTTCCCTACGCTTGTAATCAAAAGCAAAAAAAACAACAATAGCGCGTTTTAAAATTGCTCCAGCGCCATCTAGTTCTCGTTACAGGAACTTAGTATTTACTCTTGCAAAATTGTTCATTTAAAGCCGAAAATATATATTTTAACTGACGTTACATGGTTCACACCTCTCCTGGGAAGACCACAAATCTAAAGAGACCTCGTATTTCAAATTTGGTCAAGGCATTATGGCTACAGGAAGGGTCAACTTTTTGCCAGTTTTTGCGAGTTAACGTCCGCTGTATATTTGTTTTTTTTGACGTCACATAGCCTATGACACTCCGGGGAAGAATCCGAATCAACTGACACCTCACACCACAAAATCCGTCCAGCCGTTTAGGCTGCAGGATGCAACAATGGAACAGACATATTTACATACATACATACATAGATATATACATACATACATACATAGGCTCGAAAAACATTACCCTCCTTCTGGGTGGGTCAGTCGGGTAAAAATAGGAACTGTGTCTTTTCCTGCTCAGCTCATAAGTGCCGATCGAGAGAATGGGCGAATATCTTAAGAAGCCCTTCACTATTTTGATTCATTTTTACGCCTATGTGGTCCAGTGGTTAAGGCGTTTGCTTTACTGACCCGGGGGTCGTGGGTTCGATTCCCACGGGAAGCATACTTTGCTAAATTGTTTCCAGTTTGGTTAGGACAATGCAGGCTTGAATCACCTGATTGTCTGATAAGAAAGATGATTCCGTGCTTCGGAAGGCACGTTAAGCCGTTGGTCCCGGCTGCCATTTGGTAGTCGTTAAAGGAACCACGTCAGAGGACGAGAGGCGGTTCCGAAGAACTCTGACACCAGGGTGTGCATGATCGACTGACCGTGTCAGCGTGTCACCTACTCGAAATGATGATGATGATGATGATTCATTTTTTCAACTAACATTATGCTAACCGTGCGTTTTAGTCTTATAGACCTGAAGGTAGACCACCTTGCAAGAGAAGAAAATAAAACGTAATAATTTTTATGTATGTACTTACATAATTATGGTCAGTGGTGACATCCTCAATTTATATTATAATATATATACGGACAAATCACACAGATTGAGCTAGCCCCAAAGTAAGTTCTTATGAAAGACTTGTGTTATGGGATACTAACTCAACGATACTATATTTTATAACAAATACATATATAGATAAATATCCAAGACCCAGGTCAATCTGAAAAGATTGTTTTCCATGTTGACCTGACCGGGGATCGAACCCGGGACCCCCGTGTCGCAGGCCGGCGTGATGACCACTGCGCCACGGAACTTGTCAAAATTACTGCCCGTCCGGTGGTTGAAGTTGTGGCATCGGTTACAGACGAGCAAGTCATCATCATCATCATCATCAGGTCTTTTTAGTCTCCACTGCAGGAGCACGACCCTCTCTGTACTACCAGAGCCATATATAAGCTTGAATAGTCAGAGGATTTGGCCTACACTCTCCACGCTGGCCAGACGTGTTGGAGAGGTCTCTATGATGTTTATAAGCTTTGTTTAGCTTGTTTTTCCTTAGTCGCTTTTTACGACATCCACGGGATGACTTGGAGTGGTCCTATTCTACTCTGCCGGGAACCACACGGCGCAAGACGAACCAAACATCTGAGCAAGTAGCATCCGAAATACCTTTATCCCGTTTCCTCAGTTAAATAATCTCCTACAGTTCCTTCATTTCAAAGACTATTTCGATGGACAGCAGCATCGGAACCGAGATAATCCAAATAAACTACGTTCACCAACCCGTATCAAAAGCGTGGTGAGTATAACAAAATCGCTAATGATGGTAATCCTTGGGGGAGTTCCATGTCCAGCAGTGGACTTCTTACGCCTAAGACGACGTTACGACGAGTTAAATATTAGGTCCTTACCTATGAAATGGGCGTTTTTATAGAGAATTTCGAATAAAGTGAATTTTCATACAAACTTTTTTTTAGTATTATATTTCGGGTTTGATAAATTCAACAAAAGTGAAATTTTGCATGTAATTACGGACAACATAAAGCCTTATTTAAACATTCTAAAATTTACAAAAAGGTAAAAAGTAATAAAAGCATGGCTACATTTTTGATTAAAACGGACAAATCTGAAAAGAGTTCTTTTCATGAGCATTTTCCAATAATTAAATTCACTAAAATAAAAAATTAATGCATGCAGAATTTTAATAATAAAGCCTACTTTCAAGTTTATATAAAAAATGTGTTTACCTGAAAATGTTGTCATTAGGAACAAAATGGCAAGCGGGAAAAAGACGCCCAATTTCATAGGTAAGGACCAAATATTACGGATTATACTTTTATCCCGAAATACAATTTCTATGGGATACATGCAGGTCGAGTCACGAACCAAAGCTAGCAAGTTCTAACACCACTTTAATCAATTATCCTCACAGATTAGCCTAGGTACATAGACTAAGGTCCTAGGCGTATCTACCCTAAGTCATTCAAACAAAGTTAAAATTTGCATCGTCAAAAGTAGTCTAAGCAGGAGTAAGGCGTAATTGACTCTGTTTAAATTTTATTTTCAGCGATGAAAGCTTTAATGTATATTTTATTTCATATCGTATATACCTGTTATAATAAAGAATATATACTTTAATAATTTATTCATTATATATTCTTATTGTATCAAACTGCGGACTTGGTTGTTATTCAATTCTACTAAGAATCCCGATTACATGAGATGTGGTTGTTTGATCAAAAGCGCCGATTTTAAGTACATTATTTTACCAGGGTTTTTTTTATCTAATAGGCTCCGAAACTACTAGACCAATTTTCAAAATACTATCACCATTAAAAAGCTAATTTATCTGCGTGTGACATAAGCTCTATTTTTTGCGATGAAGCATAAATAATACTAGTTCTGGTTATGACGCAGGTTGGGTCAGTTTTTAATCATCTTTGTACTCTTCCAGTGTAATTGGAATGGGCCAGCTTTTGTATTTTGCATTAAATCACACTGGTTTTGAAGAAATATTCTCTACACTATGAAAATCAGCTTTTAATAAATGACCTACGATAAGCATACTTAGAGCTTATTCTAACACAGCAAACAGGCTTTGGCTGAACAGGATATCAGGTTGTACAATCACTCCAATTAGCAGTAATAGTTCTGCGAGCTATGGCTAATCACTACGCTTGATGTGTCATACGCACAGTACTAATTCGGAGCTAAATGGTATATTTTATAGAGGTAAAGCAACGCGCCGTGTGGTTCCCGGCAGAGTAGAATAGGACCACTCAAAGTCTTCTCGGGGATGTTGCAGAAGGCAACTTAGGAAACACAAGCTAAACAAAACTTATAAATATCATAAGACCTCTCGAACCCGTCTGGCCAGCGTTGAGAGTGTAGGCCAAATCCTCTGACTGCTCTGGCTAATATATGGTTCTGGTAGTACAGAGAGGGTCGTGTTCCTGCAGTGGAAACTAATAAAGACCTGATGATGATGGTATATTTTATAGTGTAATGCCGTGGATATTTGAGGTGGTAGGTGACAGGGGCAAGCTTGAGTAACAATGGGAGTATTCTGAAATAATGGCAACACTAAAGCGTCGGGTTCGGTAAGCTGTGATTGGGCTAAAATGTGTCAATCGTTGCTTCCTGTCTAATATTATCCAATAACAGCGGGTTATCAATGTTGACATCTCAGTGTTGCCATCTGATAGTGAGCATTTTTTTACTTTTTTCAACTTCCGCATTAGTATTTGGTATTATACCTGTAAGTGCTACAAAGTGGCTGAATTTTCTCATACATAGTACATAGTGATGAAAATATAGATACATAGATAATAATAGCTTTCCAGTCCTTAAATATCACGAAATTCCTAAACCACGCCCTTCAAACACTCACAAGAAAAAAAGGTTTAAAATTTTATAAAAACCCACCAGAAAACGCTTAAAAATAATCTAGAGTAAGGCTAACTCGCGAAACAAGCTTATTAAGTCCTTATTCAGACGTGAAAAACGTAAAAAGCGGTAATTCCGCCCAAATTTCATACATTCAGGGCGTGAAAGCCGCCCAAATCAGGCCGGCGTCGTGTCAAAGGCGTACGTGTCTTTTTCGTGTTGTTGTCTTTTTGTAGACGTAGGCTAGGTGCTAGGGTTAAAAATGCTATTTTAATTTTTTTTTAATTTATTTTGTTCACATGATTCATGGTTAGACAAACTAGGTAATAAAGAAAAAAATAGTACATCAAAGATTAAGCCCATGTCACATTTCAAAATAGTACAGTTCCTTATATTTATAAATTTATTTTCATATTTTTAACCAAAACAAAGCTACAATAATTGGTTTCCATGAGCATTCTCTACTTTTAGTAGAAAATCAGCTAGAATAAGATTAAAACATAATTATTTAGCCTAGTAAATTTTATATTTTGAATTCAGTAACAGATAATACAAACTGCTTTTATACGTAGTAAATAAAGAAAGAACTACTCAAATAGTTTTTAAGGGGACTGTCTTCACACTAGACCGAATAGTCTTTTTCGTACAGCTCATGCATTTGAGCTATATGCACGTCGTGTAGGGAAATCTATCACACGCTGGGATCGGTTGGTCAGGAACTATAAGCTGGCCGAGACAGAATCTATTTCTCATATACAAAATCGAGCTTGATAGAAGAACAGTCACTGACTTTTTTTTTCATATTTTGAGCCAAAGCAAAGCTACAATAATTAGATCCTATGAGAATTCCCTACCTTTAGTAGACATAAAGCTAGAATAAAATTTAAAAAAATAATTCAGCCTTGTATATTTTAATAAAGATAGATATACTTTAAATAATTTTGGGATACTGTCTCCTAAACTAGACTGAATAGTCTTTTTCGTACAGCTCATGAAATTGAGCTATGCACGTCGCGTAGGGAAATCTAACACACGCTCGGATCGGACGTTCAGGAACTGTTACTATAGGCTGGCCGAGACACAATCTATTTCTAAAATTTTTTGACTGAACTCTTTTGATTGAAAATTTGATTTTTTCATCATCAATATACATAAGACCATACTCGAACCGTACATTCATCCTATTATGAAATAGGAAATCATTTGTAAATAAATCGTAAAGCACAAATATGCAATGCTTTCTATAAACACGAACTGCTCTTGTAGCGAAGTAGGTTAACAGCGTAAGGGCACGACCATAATGATAGGACCTACAAGCTACCGAGACCACGAAGAAATTTGTTGCGATATTAACACTAGAACGCTCGCGTGGGCTACAGGTGTAGCCCAGGGTGTAATATTGTCATCTCTTTCTCTCATCCGTCGTTCCACTGCACCGCCGCCTCATGTATTCCTCGAATATGAACCCCCGCACACCTCAGTAGCAAAACAATACCTATACAAAATTACAGCGAGTACAAGTTTTCGATACGAAACTTCAACTCGCTGTAATATTAGTAGAGGTATTGTTTTAAAATTGAAATCTGATTATAAACATCAATATGCCTTATCCGGTCGTATGTACGAAATTTGGTTGAGATTGGCTTAGGTAACTGTTGTAAAACTAAAACCAAACTACGTTTGTATGGGATTGCGGCTTTACGTGAGACTCTTAAAACTTAATTCATAGTTTTTTAAGAGTCTAGCGAACATTAATTTAAAAAGAAAAGGTAACCATAGACACAAAAGTTGTCAAACTCAAAGTTTATGTTTTACTAATTTTGCATTTTTTTGAAAGTCGTAGAAAAAATATTGTATGCAACGGTTTATAATTAGGTTTAAAAGGCTCGTGGCGCCTCTATTAGCGATATTCACTCGCTTCGCTCGCTCATATCGCTATACACGCGCCACTCACCTTTTAAGACCCCTATTATAAAACCGTTGCATTAAATACTATAATAATAATCGATTGATAGTATGTACACAAGCCTTTGCTTGAATGAAATGTTACTTTCCCTTGAGAAATGGTAATAAAAGTGCAATAGTTAATACTTATTACCGAGAATACACACATGTCTTCTCGCCTGAAATAACACATTACTCAATTAGATGCGATGATAACTAATTCACATGGACATCGTTTGCTGGATCACCACAAGGATTTTCAATGATGAAATACTAATAATTTTATTTATGTCTTTCTTATGCCCCATGCTGTTTTTTTTTGTTTTTCGTGTGTGTAAGTGGCCAACACTGGTGTCAGATTTTTCAAGCTGCCTAAAGGCATCTGACAAAGCTTAACGACTGCCATCAGTGATGACAGCCGGGACCTTGCTGCATAAAGGCTTTACGTGCCTTCCGAAGCACGGAGGAGCTCGAGATATTTTTATGCCACTTGCAGTCACCCATCCAAGTGGGGACTGAACCTAGGGTTGCTTAACATGCCCCATGCTAAGTACTTAATATTAAATTGTCGACGCTTTTTTTATCACATAGAATAAAAAATTCAACGCTGTGTTTCTTTTCTAAAAATTAATAATTTGAGAATCACTTACAATAATTCTAAACGTACTACCTTGAGTTAAATTTACATTCAACACTTGTTTTACTCTATGAACTTTGTATAAATACGTTTTAAAGATAAATAAAAATAAAGAGACATAACACACAAATTGAGCTAGCCCCACAGTGAACTCGTATCGTAAGATACTTGTATCGCAAGATAAGAGCTCAACTGTACTTACTTTTCAAATAGATACATAAGTAGACAAGCAACTAAGTGGAATAAATAAACTAATGTCAATCTGGCAACCAGTTTTTATAAAACAAGTACATATGCAATAAACGCATGAAAGATAAAGTGATCTCTTAAATTACTACATTGATCTATTCATTCAGTCCTTATTTCTTACAAACTCTTATTATCGTCATCAATAGCAGTGCAATTCTAATCATTTATGTTTGATTTCCGGGCGTGTAAATGGCCAACACTGGTGTCAGATTTTTTCAAGCTGCCTTAACGCATCTGAAATAGCTTTAATTATTCTAATCAATAACAGAAAATTAGTCTAACTAGTATAATATACATATGGTCGTGTTCATCTGTTGTCTATTCACCTTAGGTTATCTGTTCATGATTCATAGAAAAAAATATTTACAACAGAATCGTAGTGAAATCGGTTTGAATTATTGCCTAAATAGAATAGTTTCAGGAAACGTTATATATGCCCTGCGGAATGTTACGCTTTGGGCTAAACTTAGACTCTATAATTTTCTTCGATTGCGTACGAAGAAATCGTGTTTTCAAAATATACAATGTGTTTAGTATTGATGACCTGATAACTTAATGAATGTTCTCAACATCAATATGAACAACTTCCGTCCTGAGACCAAGTCAGAAATCGAAAAAAAAAATAGATTGTTCCATAGTAAATTTGATACCTACTCATTAATATAAAAAACAACGGTTTTCAGGCTTAGCTAAAAACAAGGTTTATTAATGCAATTTTTAGGTTTTCGTACCCAAAGGCTCAAAACGGGACCCTATTCACGTGAATTCGAAGTCCGTCTGTCTGTCTGTCACCAGGCTATATCTCATGAACCGTGATAGTTGGATAGCGCAATTGACACTTTTTTTAAGCTATCAAGGTAAATTTATTTCCTAATAAAAGCTAAACAAGGCTTATAAACATCAGAGACCGCTCCAACCCATCTGGCCAGCGTGAATAGTGTAGGAAAAAACCTCTGACTACTCTGGCAGAGTCAAGCTCCTGTAGTGAAGACTAAAAAGACCTGATGATGAAAGGATACATATATACATACATACATATTATCACGTCTCTCTCCCATAGGGGTAGGCAGAGACTATGGATCTCCACTTGCTACGATCCTTACAAACCTCTTTCGCTTCATCTACATTCATTACTCTTTTCATGCATGCTCGCCGGTTTCGGGTACTCCTTACTTCTCCTTTTGCAAGAACGTTCGTTATTTGGTCACAATACGTTCGTCGAGGTCGGCCCTGACCGACTGTCCCAGGATACCTACATAGTATATCAACATTTCAACTGTTCCTAAATGTAGCAAACAAAACACATGGCGGACATAAACGACAATCACTAGCAGATTGTAAACTAGCACATCAACACAGGCTATGTTTACGGACAGACGGACAAACACTGTTTAGGATTCAAGGTGACTGTAAAAATAACTATGGAGATCCGGGTGGGTGGTAGATTGCCATTACTTGTTGTCGAGTGTGTGAGTGGGTAACACTTGTCATATTCTCAAGGTTTCTATACTAACCTATCTCCTCAGTTGTAACTTCATTAATGCTTAAAAAGATTGGAAAACATTTTACCTGACTGACTCACCGCAACGAGCTCCGTGGCGCAGCGGTCAACACGCCGGCCTGCGACACTGGACGTCCTGGGTTCGATCCCCGGTCAGGTCAAGGTGGAAAATGATCTTTTTCAGATTGACCTGGGTCTTGGATGTGTATCTATTATAAATTACATATAGTATCGTTGAGTTAGTATCCCATCGATCCCCGGTCAGGCCAAGGTGGAAAATTATATTTTTCAAATTGACCTGGGTCTTGGATGTTTATCTATTTATGTATCTATTATAAAATACATATAGTATCGTCGAGTTAGTATCCCATAACACAAGTCTCGTACTTACTTTGGGACTAGCTCAATCTATGTGATGTGCTTGTTTCATAGAAGTACGAAAAAATTTTTTTAAATCTATGGCTTGTATATATTTATTTATTTTACTCACCCAGAAGGAGGGTAATATTTTCCATGTATGTGACAGTTTATATGTCTGTTCTGTTGTAGCATCCTGTAACGGCTTGACCGATTTTAAAAAGGGAGGTGTCATAAGATTTGTTTTCTTGACCGCAGTGTTCTATGTAATATCAGCAAAAAAATTATGTGGCGGATGTAAACAATCAAAAACGGCAGTCAGGTTTTTTAGGGTTCCGTAGTAAACAAGGAACCCTTATAGTTTCGCCATGTCTGTCTGTCTGTCTGTCCGTCCGCGGTTTTACGCAGAGACTATAAGTACTATAAAGCTGTAATTTGGTATGGGTATCTATATTAATCATGGCAAAAAAGTGGTAGAATAAAATCTTGAAAAAAAATTTTTTTTAGGGTAGCTCCCATACAAGTAAATTGGGGGAGTAATTTTTTTTTCTCTATTTACCCATCGTGTGGGGTATCGTTAAATAGGTCTTTCAAAAATATTGTGAGGTTGAGAACACCATTTTTCGATTTAGGGATCCGTTTCCGAAATATTTGGTTTTAGAGTGCGAATTTTTGTTAGAGGTAAGTGTCCCCCCCTCTATCTGCTAAACGGTTATATATAGACACGTGAAAAAAATTACAGCAGTAGTATATATACTGAAGTTGAAAGGAAAACTATCAGAGCTGAATATTAAGTACAAACTAAAAAGTTATAGGCAACCAACTTATACTGTAAAATTTCATACTATTTTCATTGTTAGATGTTTTTGGTCGTTAAACTGTAGGTGCGAGTGTGAATAGTGTGAACTCAAAGTTGTCATTCGCAACTACGGAACCCTACACTGCGCGTGGCCCGACACGCACTTAGCCGGTTTTTTATTCTCTCAAAAACTGCAACTTGTTGTAATTCAACTTCATCTCCCTCTCTCATCTAAACGTTAAAGGAACCACGTCAGAGGCCGAGAGGCGGTTCCGAAGAACTCTGACACCAGGGTGTGCATGGTCGACTGACCATATCACCTACACGAAATGATGATCTAAAATGTTTTCCCGGTTGCATCCTTAACTGGAGTGCTTTGGAGCCCGGGGCCGCTTTCCAGCTCTTTCTTCTCCACTTTGCACGATAATAAATCAAGTTTATCTGTACATGCTTCAACATGAAATGATAGCGTTTTGATTGTGCCTTTGTCCTCCTTTTGTTCTATAGGATACTGGACTCATTTCCATGAGGTGACGAAACGACACCAGCATTATTCAGCGTAATTAGCTTTTTGAAGTGGCAGCTGACAAAAAAAGGGTAAAGAGTAGCCGATGTAGATTTTTATATATTTTTTTTTTTTTTTTTTTAATATACGGACAAATCACACAGATTGAGCTAGCCCCAAAGTAAGTTCGAGACTTGTGTTATGGGATACTAACTCAACGATACTATATTTTATAATAGATACTTATATAGATAAACATCCAAGACCCAGGTCAATCTGAAAGAGATCATTTTCCATCTTGACCTGACCGGGGATCGAACCCGGGACCATCCGTGTCGCAGGCAGTGTTTTGACCGCTGCGCCACGGAGCTCGTCATTGGTGTGGCAGAAAAGTTTTAAATGGCGACCAGGTACCAGCAAGCGAAGAGGCGGACACCCGTACAAGATGGTCAGATGGCCTTACAAAGATCGCAGGAATGCGCTGGATGCAGGGTATTTCCAAAACCTTCTTCCAGCAGTAAACTTCTTGCAACTGAGATGAAACTAATAAAATAAATAAAAATATGATAATATTTATTGGAGTTTCTTCATAATGATTAACGTTTTTATGTACAAATAAATGGAGCATGGGTCTATCATTTAGCGTCATTAACCAATGAGGACCTAATACCGAAAACAACGTAGGAAAGTGACCTACAAGTCACATGGGCTATATTTATCCATACCGAGCCGAGCTACTATATTAATCTTTAATGTAAATAGGTATCCTACGAAATAGTGGTTTGCTCTTTTGACTTACGCTAACATTTTAAGTAATCACGATAAATGCATTAACTTGGATAGGATTTTGCAAGTAAGATAATGCATGCAACCGAGAATGATCTCATAGTTAAGTGTTATTAATCGGTACAGGAATATTCAACTTTCATTTTCTTTTCTATACTAAACTTATACATATGGATGACGGGATGACCTGGACAAATTTTCAATAGATTGGCTAAATATTGCAGCAGATAGGAACGAGTGGAAAAATAGGGGGAGGCATTAGCCCAGCATTGGGACAGTACACCTACGACTGGGTGATTAGTGCTTATAGATAATAAAATATTAAGACTATAAGATTTCTTTGTTTTTTTTTTTTTTATTGTATCATATTCATTATTATTACTTTTTAACTACATCGTCAATATCTTCTCTTCTATTTTTTTTTCTTCACACATGTTTTGGATGGCAACTAGCTTCACTATTTTTGTATTTTATTTTTGTATCAGTTGTTATCTGTTTTGTGTGTTAATAAATAAATAAAAAAATAAAATAGATCCGGTGAGTTGTGACTGGTTATTGCAGTTATATTAATCTTGAGTAGCATTGGTCTATTGGTATTAAGTATATGACAATTGGTATGTTTCATTGCAGGTATATGTGTATTGGTTTTTAGGAAATTGACCCTTGGTCCGATAGGACAAGTTCTTGAGTTTCTCCCTTTTGATATTTTTCGTTTTCATCCTAAACATGGCTAGTCTAATCTGTATGATCTGTCTGTAGATTATTAACATTTTGCAACAGAGTAGTTATACAGCGTGTACCGAATGTATCGAGAGCGTAATATCCGCTGGTGTGACGAGGTGATTAGAGCTTATAGCCGGTGAGTTATGACTGGTAATTGCAGTAATATGAATCTTGAGTGCCATTTGGTCAACTGGTATTAAGAGGGTATACTAGCAGTGCGTTTTCCATACAAATGTATTTCTCTATTTTCTCGCTGAAAACTGCTTCTAGAGGCACAATTCTTTTTACATACAATCTATTACTAAAATAGGTATGTCCCTATGTTTTATTTTTTTCTAAAAAACCTGTTTAAAAGAAAAAAAAATGTACAAAAACAGTTTTTTTGGAAAAAATAAAAAATAGGGGCAGTCTTGTTTTATGAAAAAAGAATTGTGGCTCTAGAATCAGTTTTCAGCGAGAAAATAGAGAAATACATTTCTATGGAAACCATATTGAAAAAAATACTGCTAGTGTACGCTCTTAAGTATAGGAAAATTCGTACCGTTTACATTCGTACCCGAGTACTTTTGGGAACGATTTTGAACTCTAATCTTATTTTAAAACTCAGTCAATGAAAGTACTTTAAAACATAGTTCAAAATTCAAATATTTTTTTATTAAAAAAGCTGGCTAAATAAGAGCCCGAATCTTAGATTGAGGTTTCCGTTCAAAAATATATTTTAATCAATTTACTACAAATTTAAGGTCATTGGATTTTTCTTATACTTACTAGAGCTTAATAAACTGGCTTTAAGATAACTTTCACAATAATTCAAAGTCTTCGGTTAGTATAAAACATAAGTTTTAGTTCCCTTGTGAATATGCAAAATTTGCGAAATTGCGTATCTTTTGATGGCATCTAGTCTAAAGTTAGATTTTTTTTACAAACATTAGAATATGGAGAAAACAAAATTCATATTGGAAAGGAGGTTCCAATATGAATTCTGTTTTCTCCATATTCTAATCACAAAAAAATTGTAATTTTTAAATTCGTAGTTAATTAAAATAACAATACAAGGCACAAAACATTTTGGAACACAGATAAATATCTAACATTTTCAGACAAACAATTTTCTTCGCCACTGTAAATCTTTGCGGTTTTCGTCGTTCCTTTTAGAACATCAATAAAGTCTGGTCTAGTTTTAGGGAACTATTCCACTTTCAGAGATTAGCAGAATACCTAAAACTTACTTTACTTCGCTGTTGTAAGCCTAAAGTACACGGATAGAGTAAACTATAAGGTAGAGTAGACGGTAGAGTAGACGGTAGAGTAGACGGTAGAGTAGACAGTAGAGTAGACATAGGTTGACGGTAGAGTAGACGGTAGAGTAGACGGTAGAGTAGACGGTAGAGTAGACGGTAGAGTAGACGGTAGAGTAGACAGTAGAGTAGACATAGGTTTTGATTTCCTTGCGAAGGTATGCAAATTTTGCGACATAAGCAGGCAGCCATATCTTTTGGTTCCATTGAGTCCGAAGTTTGATTTTTTCACAGAGATTAGAATGGATGAGATCCAATCTGCGTCAACTTACAATTTTTATTTATAACCTTAAAAACTAGATATGTGGACTGAGTATACATTGTCCTTATTAAATGTCATGATTAATTGAATTTGAAATAATGTCAAGTAAGTCTCTGGTACACGCATAAAACAAACGTTTGAGTAGATGATAGACTAAACGGTAAAGTAGTCGGTAGAGTGTGTACTCTACCGTCTAGTAGAGAAGACATAGGTTTTGATTTACTTGCAAACGTATCCAATTTTGCGACATAGGCAGCCATATCTTTTGGTTGCATTGAGTCTGAAGTTTGATTTTGGAATACATAAAACTATCTAACATTTTCAGATAAACAATTTGCTCCGCCACTGTAAATCTTTGCGGCTTTCTTCGTTCCTTTTAGAACATCAAGTCTGGTCTAGTTTTAGGGAACTATTCCACTTTTGGGGATTAGCGAAATACCTACAAACACGTACTAAGCCTACAGTACATGCGTTGAATAAACAGTAGAGTAGACAGTAGAGAAGACGATAGAGTACTTACTATGCTACTAATTATACCGGTGCCTCGGTAGAATAATAGATATTAGAAAAGTTGAGTGATTAGCAACGTGGGCAAGATTTAAAGAGTTTATTAATTTTATATAGGTTTCTTTGAACACTTACTAACTATCATATTGATTTAACAACTGAAAATCGTTGACGTCGGTAAGACTTATGGCTAAGTTGAGGCCGCGTGTGAGTGAGTGGGGGAAGGTCAGAACCTTCCCCCACTTCTGCCTCCACTCGACCACGCTTTCTAATAATAGTCATGTATACGCTTAGTAAAGTTCGAGTTATAGTGACAGTTGTGACATTCTTACTTTACTAGACACCGTAACATGTAGACATCAATTTTATCAAACTCGTACTCGCCCGAATTTTTAAGTTGTAGTAGGCCAGTGCGCTCTACCACTTACTAGCTAAGCGTGTATCGGAGGCTTTATTACTTTAACTGTCACAATGACAGACAAAAGTTTAATGACTTAAATACTTCTCTTCTACTTACCAGTTGCTTCTCTTCCCGCGCAGATCGTAAAAGCCGATCGAGGGAATAAGCGTCAGGAATCATGTCAATAGGCAAATACGGCTAGCAACCCATCACTATTTTGATTACGTTCATCATCATCATCATTTCAGCCGCAAGAAGTCCACTGCTGGACATAAGCCTCCCCCAAGAATTTCCAATATGACCGGTTGGAAGTGGCCAGCATCCAGCGCCTTCCTGCGACCCTTATCAGGTCGTCTCACCACCTGGTTGGTGGGTGTCCAACGCTGCGCTTGCCGGTACGTGGTCGCTATTCAAGGACCTTTCTGCCCATCGGCCATCGGCTCTTCGCGCTATGTGCCCCGCCCACGGCCACTTAAAAGAGCTAATCCGTTGGTCTATGTCGGTGAACTTGGTTCTTCTACGGATCTCCTTATTTCTGAATCTATCTCGCAGAGAAACACCGAGTATAGCCCTCTCCATAGCTCTTTGACCGACCTTGAGCTTTCTTATGAAGCCCATAGTAAGGAACCACGTTTCGGACCCGTAAGTCATCACAGGTACCACACATTGGTCGAAGACTTTTGACTTTACGCACTGAGGTATTTTGGCCGAGAATACGCTGCGGAGCTTCCCGAACGCTTCCCATTCGAGTCGGATTCGACGAAAGACCTCGTCCTTGAAACTGAATAGCTGCCGACCTGGATCAATTGACCCAAGTTAGTGTACTGCTCTACAGGTTCAAGGGTGAAGTTTCCAACAATGACTGGTGAAGGCGCAACATGGACATTTGATTCCGTTCTTCACCTACAAACCCACCAACGTGATCTTTAGGTTTTATAGACCTGGGCTTTGTCTATCCCGCAAGGAAAAAAGTCGTGATATTAAATATGTATATGTAGACCCCTTGTACGGAAATTTTGCAGCACTGAGAATCTGCCTTTTCTAAAGATATACTAGCTAACAGTGGTACAAAACTTTAGGAGTGGTGTGGTTTCACTGAGCTCCAGTTTATGTCGAGTGATTAAATCTTATAAACCTGACTTGAATATTCTAAACTTAATGTTTGAATATGACGTTTTAATTATATATGTACTTTGGTTTCGCTTGCAAGTTGATTTAATATCGATATACTTGCAGATATCAATAATGTCTGAAACTCAAACAGGTTAGTATGCCCTAAAAAGGACTTATAACAAGCAGTTAGGTTTCCTTAAAAACTACTAAATGAATTTTTATGCACGAATAGTTTGAATAATAATAAAATAGTGTTATAGTACTAGGTTTTGAGTTTCTGATAAATAAATAAATATACAATGTGTTTGGTTTGTTCACAAAATAAAAGTTGTAAATTTTGATGTTGAAAATGTGAATTCAAACTACCCGTGATTTGACACCAAGCACATTGTACATATGGACGGACATACATAACACACAAAATGAGCTGCCCCCCCCCCCCCCCCCCCACACACACACACACACACACACACACACGCACGCACACACACACACACACACCACAGTGAGTTGTGAACTTGTGCCGAAGGATACTGACTGAACGATACTACATCAAAGATCTAAGCTAATCTGAAAAGTATCGTTTTCCATCATAACAAGGCTGGAGATTGAACCCGGAAACCTTAATGTTGCAGGCTGGCGAGTTAACCAATGCGTCACGGTGGTTGGCGACAAGGAAGAGGAGGAAAGGGGAATTTTCACGCAAAAAGGCATACCTTCACGCTTCATCATCATCATCTCAGCCACAGCTGAACATAGGACTCCCCCAAGGATAAACGACCTGATAAAGGGAGGCGCTGGATGCAGGCCGCTTCTAACCGGTCGTTTTGGAAACCATCACGTTTCATGTAGCCTTTATTATTCGCCCCTGAGATCTTTGTCTTTCATACCTATACTAATTTGGTCTGTATCTAATCCATATATAATAAATATATGATAATTTTGTAACACTACAAATAACCCACGTCTTTCTGTCTGTCTATCTGTTCCCGATAAACTCAAAAACTATTGCTCGGATTTTCATGTGGTTCCCACTAATACATACAGTGATTCACAAGACAGATTAATAGGTATAACACATGCTCGGGCGCAGCCGGGGTGGGCTGCTAGTACCTACTAATCTAGTCTCTGTCTTTTCCTTAAACAATAAGTATGTGATAAGTTTCTATGTTTTATAATTTTAACTTGTAAATGTCTTTGAGAAGTGAATTTTCTTTACCTTTATAGTTCATACCATTTCGTGTCGTTACCATTAAACAACGTTAATGTAATGCATTTCAGTAACAATGTTAAACTATTCACATAATAATTATGTTTTGAATATTACAGGCCCAAGAAATTCCGGATCATGGTCAAAGACGACTAACTTAATAGATAAGAGTATCTAAGTATTGGAGCTGTTGAAAATCAAGCGGGAGCCATCATACGATGCTGTGGCTATAAAAGTTATTTAATTAAATTTTAACGAGTAGTTAAGAATGTTAAGGATCACTAGATTTTTTTCCCAAATAATTTTGTATGCTGTTTAAAATAATGCGTACCTAATTTCTGTAATCATCTACTACGTTTGTAAGTATGTATTTAATATAAAAGAAAATATACTATAGAATTAAAGTTTCAATCTGTTTGCAATATTTATATCTTGTAATTAGGATAGTTAGTTAAGTCAAATGTCGATATGGTATATTATACCATATAAAAAAAGAAAAATAAACGTTCTAAAGAAATTCGATTACTACTCGATGAAATTGAACGGGTCAAATTTATACCATTTATTTTTGCTTGTTTTTAGTCGAGAAATTCAAATCCAATAAAATAAAATCCCTATTGCATTCACCAATTTATGATTATTGTCCGAGCGTTTTCCACTATCATGTTAGTAGTTATGCTGTGATATGATTTTCTGAAAGCAAGCCGCCTGCCTGACGTCAAACTTCCTTGGGTAGCTCCATAACCGCCGACAATTGCCTGTAAAAATGGAGTACAAGTATTTGCCTGCGCCGAGAATCGATCCTTGTTCCCCTTTTCCTAGGCTGTCATGTTAACCACTGCGCCACGAAGACTGTTTTGTTTTATTTTTATACATAGTAATAATTAGTAAATAATAATAGACCAATAATATTACTATGTAATTATCTATTAATAAGTGGTCTATGTCATTCCGACATGCGATCCGCTCATTTTGGAACACTGCTGGCCTCTGCCTCAAAATTGATTCATTTCCTTCCTTTTGTTGCAAGGTGTCGATTTTTTTGTTCCATAATATACCGTTATTTGATGAACGAAAATGTTTTCAAATTATAAAAGGGCGAATAAATATGATTGATTTTACTTCCGTAGTGGATTTTTTATATTACTTATAATCTTTACTTATATTATATCACTAAAAAATATTTATTTGTTTTACATTTTTTAAATTTATTGAATAGACTCCAATACTAACGGACCGATTTCCGTAATTCTTTTTGAACCAACGAATGCTTAAAAAGGTAGGCATATGTGTCCGACGAGCTCCGTGGCGCAGCGGTCAACACGTCGGCCTGCGACATGGGTGGTCATGGATTCGATCCCCGGTCAGCTCAGGATGAAAAATTATCTTTTTCAGACATAGAAAAATATAAAAAATAATATATATATACGGACAAATCACACAGATTGAGCTAGCCCCAAAGTAAGTTCTAATGAAAGACTTGTGTTATGGGATACTAACTCAACGATACTATATTTTATAACAAATACATATATAGATAAACATCCAAGACCCAGGTCAATCTGAAAAACATCATTTTCCATCTTGACCTGACCGGGGATCGAACCCGGGACCATCCGTGTCGCAGGCAGGCGTGATGACCGCAGCGCCACGGAGCTCGTCGGACACATATGCCTACCTTTTTAAGCATTCGTTGGTTCAAAAAGAATTACGGAAATCGGTCCGTTAGTTTTTATAGGTTTTGGATGTTTATCTATGTATGTATTTGTAACAAAATATAGTATCGTTGAGTTAGTATCCCTTTTTTTTTTTTTTTTTTAACTTGGAGAATTCCTTCGGATACCGCGCGGGCTACGGGAAGCCACGCGCGGTTATGTGGTGTGGCCACTAAACTCCTCGGTGTCACTACTGACCCGCTATGTGCCGGGGGCGTGTGCTACTCTCGCTCCACAGCCCCGGCGCGGCGGTCGCACTTAGCGACCCCTCCAAGGCGCGCTCACGAGTCCCTCTCAGTCGCAAAGTGACAGCAGAGGGATCGGAGCGGCCACCTACAACGGGCGGGCTATCGCGGTCAAGGGCTCATAGGCCCCTGGCCGCGACAACCCGCCCCCGGAGGACGTGCCTGACACCCGAGCACGCTCCTCCAACTCGAGAGCCATCTGTCAAGTGACGAAGTCCCGCCTCCGCCACCCAACTGGCCCTCACATTTGCCTTGATCAGTCTCCGCCACCTCGGACCACAGATCACGGCGCAGCTGAGACTGATCAAGACCATCTCCAAATCGGCCGCAGAGGATAGGGAGAGCGGCGCATCGCCATACCGACACTCTTCTTCCCCCGCGACCCCTACTACGACTGTGGGTGTAGGGAGAGTTCACCCCCTTCACCCACAGCCAGGCCACTCAAAGTGAGGGCCTCCTCCGGTAATTTTTTAAAGAGGTTGTCTTCCTCTACGTCAGGCGCGAGGTGGGTTGCCCAGACCTTCCTCGAGCGCCTTCCGCCCGGTTCCTCTAAGCTTCACCGCGGCTACTAGAGCCCCCCCATCGCGACAAGATGGGAACCATCGGGAGGGTGAGTTAGTATCCCATAACACAAGTCTCGAACTTACTTTGGGGCTAGCTCAACCTGTGTGATTTGTTCGTATTTTTATTTATTTATTCTTAAAGGCATCTGATATCAATACCGACTATAATTTGATGATGATAATGGCCTAATCAGTGAATTCCAAAGCAAGGAGGAACTTGGCACATAGGCTGCTTCATTTTTGCCTATTACTGGTCAGCAAAAGGTTTAAGAATACTGTGTAATTTAATATCAACACTCCTTATTAAGTCCATCTGCCTCCGTGGTTCAGTGGTTAAGGCGTTCGATTCCTACGGAAAGCATACTTTGTTAAGTTGTTTCCAGTTTGGTTAGGACATTGCAGGCATGAATCACCTGATTGTCTGACAAGAAAGATGATTCCGTGCTTCGGAAGGCACGTTAAGCCGGTGGTCCCGGCTGCCATCTGGCAGTCGTTAAAGGAACCACGTCAGAGGCCGAGAGGCGGTTCCGCAGAACTCTGACACCAGGGAGTGCATGGTCGACTGACCGTGTCACCTACACGAAATGATGATTTAATCATCATCCATCTGAAGTAAAGTATGAATTATCTAAAAATATATGATACAATGTTATTTTCCTCTAACGCGACACGAAAAAAATTGCAAGAACTCGCACAAAAGACGAAGGCTCGAGATGATTTCGTCCAATTTGATTTGAATGAGAGACGCGGCGGCAAGCGGAGAGTCCAATCAGTCACACGACAGACGGGATTCAATTTTATGTCACATTATTACTGCTTACTGATTTTTATCAATATTATTAATTTATCATCTTTTAATTTTGTTTTTAAATCTTTACAATGTACAGACGAAGTTTTTTTAATACGCCGTGTGATTCCCGGCAAAGTAGAATAGGACCACTCCAAGTCATCCCGTGGATGTCGTAAAAGGCGACTAAGGAAACACGAGCTAAACAAAGCTTATTAACATCAAAGAGACCTCTCAAACCCGTCTGGCCAGCGCGGAGAGTGTAGGCCAAATCCTCTGACTACTCAGGCTAGTATATGGCTCTGGTAGTACAGAGAGGGTCGTGCTCCTGCAGTGGGGACTAGAAAGACCTGATGATGATGATGATGATACTTACATGGCATAATATACTTCACGTCTTTATCCTTTACGAGTAAAGGCGTTGTTTATCACGAAGCTGTGATTCAAACAAGGGAATCACATAGTGAGAGATTGCTAGCCGCATCCCTTATAAATATTATGCTTTACATTTTTAGCCTTTCACTCGATCAGGTATATTGATTTATTCTATTCATCATTAAAACAAAAAATGTGAGCCAACTTTGATTATACAAAGCGTGAAGTATCTATAAAGTAACATAATAATTTGATTTTTCCTCTAACGTGACACGAGAAAAATTGCAAGAACTCGCACAAAAGACGGAGGCCCGAGATGATTTCGTCCAATTTGATTTGAATGAGAGACGCGGCGGAAAGCGGAGGGTCCAATCAGTCACACGACAGACGGGATTCAATTTTAAATCACATTATTACTGTTTCCCGGTTTAAATCAAATATAATTAGGTTATCATCTTTACATTGAATATAAGATTTTTTTCAAATATTAGGTATATATGAAAAAAAAAATCTTATATTTTCCTTTATGGTATAATATACTCACACAGTTGCTTTATTCTTTACGGGGTACTCATGGCTATAAGATTAACGAAAGCGTCGCTTAGTATGAAGATGAAATAGAGAAACAAAAAATTTGCTAGCCACATCGCTTGGTAATATAATTCGGAAGAATATAAGCCATTTTCTAAATAAGGTAGGTATTTTCAAACTAATACGATTGGATACTAAAAAAAAATATTGCCCAAGCCAACATAGATTATACAAAGCGTGAATCCCAATCCCAACTTCCCAACTAATAATATAAATGCGAAAGTGAGTTTGTTTGTTTGTTTGTTTGTTACGCTTTCACGCCGTATCTACTGAACCTGAAATTTTGCATACACATAGGTTAGGGTACCGAGAAGGACATAGGCTATATATTACGCGGGCGAAGCCGCGGGTAACAGCTAGTTATCTATAAAGTAACATAATAATTTCAATTTTTCTCTCACGCGGCACGAAAAAAATTGCAAGAACTCGCACAAAAGACGGAGGCCCGAGATGATTTCGTCCAATTTGATTTGAATGAGAGACGCGCCGGAAAGAGGAGAGTCCAATCAATCACACGACAGACGGGATTCAATTTTAAATCACATTATTACCGTTTCCCGATTTTCTTCAATAAATTAACTTATCATCTTGGAATGAACCGACGAAGTTTTTTTTTTCATACATGGCACAACGTAATTACCAAGGTTTTTTACCCTTTACAGAGTATACAGAGCCATAAGTTTAATAAAAGCATCGCTTAGCATAAAGCTTAGCAAATAGAAAAAAAGAGAATCTTATGGTTTGCTAGCCATATTGCTTATAAATATATCACATAAGAATTATCACTTACTATAACCACCTATGATTATTTAACAGTTATCAATTCAGCTGCGATCACTTACCATTAGGTGACCCGCTTTTTCGTTTACCATCCTATAATAAAAAAAACCGGCCAAGTGTGAGTCAAACTCGCGCAATGAGGGTTCCGTACAATATGCTTCGTGAACACACACACGATGTGCAAAAAATGTTTTATTCAATTGACTAGCGCCATCTAGTGGTGTTTTAGTGAACTATTTCCCTAGATGAACTTATTATTGTGAGTTTACCACTTAATTTTCAAGTGATAGAATTCTTATTATTTTTCCTGTAATCTTCAAGGAATGAACTATATTTTGTAATTTTTTCGAAATTTTAGGCCCAGTAGTTTCGGAGATCAGGGGGGGGGGGAATGGTCAATTTTTGCCTTCTTTCGTGAATAAAATCAAAAGTGTTGATTTTACCCGAACAAAAAAAAATATTTTTGAGATCCTCATAATGAGCCCTTTCATTTGATATATGACACAGTAAGGTTTGCAAAACTTTTTTTTTTAATTTTGTAATTGGGCCCCTCAAAATGACCCTTATTTCAAAAAAATCTTTATTTACTTTGCACATCCGTGTTTGGGTCATAGGATTACACTATCTTACCAAATTTCATCTAATTTGGTTCAGTAGATTCGGAGAAAATCGGCTGTGACAGACGGACGGACGGACAGACAGACGCTCGAGTGATCCTATAAGGGTTCCGTTTTTCAACTTTTGTACGGAACCCTAAAAAAGATGTCAGTCAATCCAAATTACCAATATTTTTACTATATTCAACATGGAAAAATAAAAAAGTTAGTAGTTAGTACAAAAATTGTATTGCCTAAGCCAAATTAGATTACACAACGCGTATCTTTTAAGTAACATAATAATTTAATTTTTCCTCTAACGTGACACGAGAAAAATTGCAAGAACTCGCACAAAAGACGGAGGCTCGAGATGATTTCGTCCAATTTGATTTGAATGAGAGACGCGGCAGAAAGCGGAGAGTCCAATCAGTCACACGACAGACGGGATTCAATTTTATGTCACATTACTGTTTCCTGATTTTTTATCGATAAAATTAGGTTAACATTTTTACAATGAACAGATGAGCTTCGGTTCATAAATACTTGACATTATATACTTACCACGCCTTTATAATTCCACGTTTTTATGACGAGCTACGTGGCGCAGCGGTCAACACACGGTCGGCCTGCGACACGGATGGCCCCGGGTTCGATCCCCGGTCAGGTCAAGATGGAAAATGATCTTTTTCAGATTGACCTGGGTCTTGGATGTTTATCTATATAATTGTATTTGTAATAAAATATAGTATCGTTGAGTTAGTATCCCATAACACAAGTCTCGAACTTACTTTGGGGCTAGCTTAATCTGTGTGATTTGTCAGTATATATTTATTTATTTATAATTAACGGGGTAGACAGAGCCTAGGGTCATACAAAAGGCCACGTTAAGCTTACAACTGAGCAAGTGGATGAAAAAGGATTTAAATAGTGATTGTTTGCTAGCCTCATCGCCTGTTAAGATCACTCGGAAGATTTTCGGTGATTTTTATCAGGTCACTACTATCCCAATCCCAACTAATATTATAAATGTGAAAGTGAGTTTGTTTATTTGTTATTTATACTTTCACGGCGTTACTACTAAATTCATCATCATGAACTATGCACACATATGCTCTGGACTACAGGTAAGGACATAGCTACCTTTTATCCCGGAAAAACGCACCGTTCCCGAGCGATCGACACTAACGCAAGCGGAGGTACGGGTAGGCACACTAGGCACAGTAGCGACGCCAATCATTTTATTCCTAATACTTTACAAATGGAAAGAAATTCAAGAGTGTAAATCATATAAGCCTTATTAAATAACCAGAAGTATTTTTGGAATCATGCTTAATATTATCAAAATCAGTAAAAATTATGAGAATCAGATAACCGCCAAAAATGGCCATTTTTGGCGGTTATCTGATTCTCATAATCACTATTTCTCTTAGTGACTGATTCTCATAATATTAAAACATGTTTCCAAAAATACTTCAGAATATTTACTAAGGCTTATATAATTTACATTCTTGAATTTCTTTCTATTTGTAAAGTATTAGAATAAAATGATTGGCGTCGCTACTGTGCCTAGTGTGCCCCCTTAAATGTAAAATCGGTAGATACATTCTATTACATTTTTTTCTTCGAAACCAGCATGGAAAACTTGAAAAAGTTAAACGTAGCCGGAATTCAATTTGGCATTACATTATTACCTATTTTTCCGGTTTTTTGGCGATCAGATAATTCGATGATTAAGTGGGTAGGTACCTGCGTGTCGTTAACGATAACGCATGTCAATCAATCCGGGGCGCGATTCCTCCTAGCATGGTGACAAGTACAAACAATATCTCGAGTTTCTCTTACCTTCGTTAGGTATGTTGAGCCGTTGGCCACAGCTGTCTCCATTTTTATGGACTATAGCTCCAAGTAAGCTTTGACTATTTCACCAGCTTTTGAAGAAAACAGAGCACCACCAACAATTTGATTGTTTATGCAACATCACCAAAGGGCCTTCCTGAGAGACGGACCTCAGCTTAGCTTGTCTCACACAGGCACAGAGGCAGCAATCTCTTATATAACTGATGGGCCGCGATTTCATGCTTAGCCTGAAGGACCAAACTAAGTGATGTCATCATTACATGGTAGTTGTTTAGATAGGTAGATATTTCATGCGTAAGAGATCGACTGCTAGACATGGGACATAGACCTCTCATAAAGATTTCAAATATAAATAAATATACGGACAAATCACTAATGATGGTACGATTGATACTGACGTTTCTCATAGGAGCACAACTGGTTGGCTAAAATGGCGACAACTCACAGGCGTAATGTGTGATAAAAAGATGCCTCTCAAGATCAAAGGAAATGTGTACAAAACTGCTATAAAACCTGCAATACTGTATATGGATCTGAGTGCTGGGCAACAAACAAACAACATATAGCTAAGTTACATACAACAGAAATGCGCATGTTACGCTGGTCAGCGGGTGTCACCTTACTGGATAAAATTCGGAACGAGTTTGTATGGGAGAGCTTTAAAGTTGCCCCTATTTCCAAAAAATTGATTGACAAGCGCCTCAGATGGTATGGTCATGTACAAAGACGCCCCGAAGTTCATATAGTTCAGCTTGCCCTGCAACTGCCAACGAAAAAGCGAGGACCAGGAAGACCGCCCTCCACCTGGTTGACGACGGTCGAAAAAGACCTAAAACAAGCCCAGTTAGATGCCGGCACAGCTCAGGATCGTGCAAAGTGGAAAAGAAAGACAAGGAAGGCCGACCCCAAGTAAATGGGATAAGGTCTAGAGAAAAGAAGAAGAAGGTAAGGACAAATCACACAGATTGAGCTAGCCCCAAAGTAAGTACTTAAGTAAGACTTATGTTATGGGACACTAAGCCAACGATACTATATTTTATAACAAATACATATATGGATAAACATCCAAGACAAAGGTCAATCTAAAATAGATAATTTTCCATCTTGACCTGACCGGGGATCGAACCCGGGACCATCCGTGTCGCAGGCCGGCGTGTTTACCGCTGCGCCACGGAGCTTGTCAATATAACCGGTTAGAAGCAGTCTGCATAACCTGCATTAAGCGCGTTCCTGCGACTCTCCTTCCTTGTTACTATTTGTTCTTAAGAAGAAAATAAATACGTTTTTCACTTAAAAACTTTTACTAAAATTCAGTAATCTAAGATATCATTATTAATTGTTTATATGGAATTTATTTTGCATTCACAATGCTATTTTACCTTATTTATTAAATAAAGAAAATAAGAAATGGTGAAAAAATTCCACGCGGGCAGGACTTGAACTGCGTCTAGATCTCAGTACGATCTATGCGTTGCCAGTTACGCCACCGCGCTTCAAGCCCCGGCAAATCATTAGTAAAGCAAAACAACTATTGAAATAAAAGAAATAACCAAATTAGAATGACAAACTATGTTTACCATTACAACATACTTTAAACACGGGGCTCACAGATTTAACTCTCCTTTGGTTTTAATTACAAGACATTTATATCGCCACCTATATCTAAACATAACGTTTATCTTCCCTTTGACTAAACAGGACTATTAAAATACTTACAAAAATAAATCAAGGGTTGTATAAATAAACTACGATAATAAAACGAACTCCGTGATACAGTGGTTAACATACCTCTCTCTACACGGGCCGTGTGGTTCCCAACAGAGTAAAATAGGCCCACTCTTACTGTGGATGTCGTAGAAGGCGACTTAGGAAACACAAGCTAAATAAAGCTTATAAACATCACACAGACCTCTCTAACCCATCTGGCCAGCATGGAGAATGTAGGCCAAATCTACTGACTGCTCTAGCTAATATAATAATGATAGTTATATTTAGCCAGAGCTCTAGCTAGCTAGATAATGATGATACCCGTAACATCTCCCTCATTTAATAATATTGCACTTGAAAGTAATCTATAAATTTAAAATATTTGTGAGTACATATACCCTTATTATTTTTTATCCAACATTATTCCAATGCTGGACAGTAATCAAAAGTCCACACTTTCGCCCCTAGAAACTTAGACAAATCTCCGTAAAATTTAGTACCTACAAGCAAAGTGAGGGAATCGACATCTCATTATAGTTTTACTTTTCTTACTAATTGTAACATAAACACACGTTCGTCTCGATCCTGGAATACCCGAACAAATAACGTTTAAAAGGTATTTCTTTGTGCCGATACTGTAACGACTGATTTGTGAACAACTGGTGCGAGTCTGGCCATAGATTAAATAGCTTAGTTGTCTGACATACCGCTTGAGTAAATGCCTATAATTGAATGTCTTCATAGCGGCTTATCAATATTGTCACCACTTTTGATTACCGATACAGTACAATATCTATAAATACGAGTATGTAAGTAGAATTTATCTCCTACCCTGTAGGAGATAAAACAATAGTCTCAACCTAGAATCGCAAGACCAACGTTCTTCAAGGTAAACTCTTTTTCTCATGTACTTAAATATTTTTATTATAGCATTTATCTAGTACTTCTTAAAATAAAATAAATACAGACAACCAATATTAAGATTTAAAAAAAACATATGTCATCACAAACAATAGGGTCAAACATAGGGACCAATATACAAAAATTTGACACATTTGTTTTTTGACAATGTTGTAACTGTTTTTGTTTAAATTATAATTGAATGATTAGCTGAAATAGTAAAGAAGCATTGGTCCCATAACAAAAGTTGTTCATGTTGATGGGCCGAGTCACCTCTTAAAGTTTGTGTATTGAATTTAAAATAAGGGTGTATACAGGATAATTGAAAACTAAAACACCCCTAGGCTTAGCTTTTTTTTTCCACCAAAGCTGTGTAAGGAAAATTTGTTGTACGAGGATGTATAACGGAGCTGTGAAAATGCTCATTAATGTGCGCTACTGTATCCAGTTTACGATTTTAGCAATATTTTTTAATTATAATATTATTCGACATAATTTTACTTCGACTAAGTTAATATATTTCTTTATATGAGCTTTTTTTGTTTGCTCTAAGGCTTTTGTAATGAAATTCATTTCAAACAAATGACCAACCTACTTTACAAAAATACATGGCATAATTTTTTTTAAAACAAGAGCGTGACTTTCTGAACAATCTTAATTCTTTGCCATTCGTTCCTATATTTATACCAGGAATGTCCTGTCGCTCTGTCGCGTGCAACTGCTCGGCCTTGTAGGCATTAAACTAATTATAGGATGTCGCATCTGCACTCGTTTCGTCGGAATTACGTTTCCTAGTAATCCTTGGATTGGTGCAGTTTCAATTTTGCTTTGCTCTATATAAATTTGTATAAATAGCTCAACAGCTTTACAGACATACTCTGATACGATCCCTCTCCGGGTCCGAATAGCCATTGAGTTACTATCCCATAATTTAATGTCATTATCCTAACTCCTCACTAATATTATAAATGCAAAAGTGAGTTTGTTTGTTTGTTATGCTTTCACGCCGAATCTACTGAACCGATCATCATGAAATTTTGCATACAAATAGCTTAGGGTACTGAGAAAGACATAGGCTATATACCACGCGGGCGAAGCCGCGGGTAACAGCTAGTATTTTATAAATATTTTTTATGCATTTATAATCCTATTCTGATATACTCTTATTAAATAAAGAAATATATTGGAAAATAATTACATGCGGGCCGGATTATTGCCATTAGTCAGCCGGAAATATGCAAAACTACTGCCTTAAATATTTATTGATAACGGGATCCCAAGCTGGTAGTAACAGCCAATCATCCTCTCTTTTGAAATTAGGATGTTTTTTAAATTGCCTCACGAAACATTCTTGAAATATATCTGTTTTCTTTTGCAAGGACTTGAGGATTATCAAAACGCAGATGCGTAATAGTAAGAAAAAAAAATAGTAAGAGACCCAATTAAGTGGTTTTTTAATAGCATTATAATGCTCGGTATATTATTAAAATTTAAAATATGTGATGAAAAAGCATTCGCCATAGGTAGGATTCGAACCCACAGCTCTTAGGTCTGCGCCCTAAGTGTGCTACTAACTACTCCACCGTGGCTTCGAATCACCGCGTCGAATTCTGTCATCACATATTACCCCGTAGGGTATAACGCATTCAAAGCATGCGTATTTCTTCAACACAATACAATTAGAAGTGTGGTATTCTACTTCATTCATATCAGATGTAGTTAGTTGGTAGCACACTTAGGGCGCAGGCCTATGAGCTGCTTCGAATCCTACCTTTGGCGAATTCTTTTTCATCACATATTTTTAATTTTAGTACGAGACCCATTAGTCAGCCTGGAATTGAATCTGATAAAATTCGAAATGTCTAAAAATAATACAAACCAAAATGGAAATGACCGAGAACACAGTAAACTAACCGAATTTACGGCATGTTTATAATAATACGAAAGCTGTTTGCAAACATGTCGGCCGCGAAATTCGTTGCTTAGCGAACACACCTGTGGTTGCGTTTTGTTATTTTATTATGACGTATATAAGTTTGTATAGTGGTGATAATAATAACATAAGCTAAACAAAGTTTATAAACATCAAACATGTCTCTCCAACCCGTCTAGCCAGCGTGGAGAGTGTAGGCCAAATCTTCTAACTACTTTGGCTAATATATTATTAT
Source organism: Rhodophaea formosa (assembly GCA_963082605.1). NCBI lineage: Eukaryota > Metazoa > Arthropoda > Insecta > Lepidoptera > Pyralidae > Rhodophaea > Rhodophaea formosa. Next base: position 2,220,963 of record OY720221.1, read on the forward strand.
CTGGTAGTACAGAGAGGGTTTCGCTCCTGCAGTGGAGACAAAAAAGACCTGATGATGATGAATAAAGACCCAGAAAGCTAACCCTAGGTACTGTAGCATTCCAACTAAAAATGCAACCGGGTACACGATCAGAAGAAAGAGAGTGGTAATTATAATAAATTGCCGTGTAGTGCCCGCCGTGTGACCACCGGCAGAGTAGAATAGGACCACTTCGAGTCTTTCCGTAGAAGGGAATTTAGGAAACACCAGCTAATCAAAGCTAACGAGCTCCGTGGCGCAGCGGTCAACACGCCAGCCTGCGACACGGGGTTCCCGGGTTCGATCCCCGGTCAGGTCATGATGGAAAACGATCTTTTTCAGAATGACCTGGGTCTTGGATGTTTATCTATATAAGTATATGTCATAAAATATAGTATCGTTGAGTTAGTATCCTGCGACACAAGTTCACCACTTACTGTGGGGCTAGCTCTATTTGTGTGATATGTCCCCATATATTTATTTATTTACAAAAATCAAAGAGACCTCTCCAGCCCGTGGCGTGGAGAGTGTAGGCCAAATCCTCTTACTGCTCTGATATATGGCTCTGGTGGTACAGAGAGGGTCATGCTCCTGCAGTGGATACTAAAAATGGACCTAATGGGATATTATAAATGTGAAAGTGAGTTTGTGTATTTGTTGGTTTATTTGTTATCTCTTCACGCATTATTTACTAAACTATTAAAATTGAAAATATGTAATGAAAAAGAAATCGCCACAGGTAGGATTCGAACCACAGCTCTTAGGTCACAATAAGAATGATGACAGAATTCGACGCGGTGATTCGAAGCCACGGTGGTGTAGTTGGTAGCACACTTAGGGCGCAGACCTAAGAGCTGTGGGTTCGAATCCTACCTATGGCGAATTCTTTTTCATCACATATTTTTAATTTTAATAATATACCAAGCATTGTAATGCTATTTAAAAACCATTTAATTTACTAAACTCTCTAAGAATTTGCACACATATAGGTTAGGGTACTGAAAAAGATATAAGGTACCTTTAATTGCGGAAAAAGTACTGTTTCCGTGGGATTCTCGATAAATGACTTGAATAAATTGTACGCGAGCGAATCCGCGGGTATCATCATCAGGTCTTTCTAGTCTCCACTGCAGGAGCACGACCCTCTCTGCACTACCAGAGCCATATACTAGCCTAAGAAGTTAGAGGATTTGGCCTACACTCTCCACGCTGGCGAGACGGGTTGGAGAGGTCTCTTTGATGTTAATAAGCTTTGTTTAGCTTGTGTTCCCTAAGTTGCCTTTTACGACATCCACGGGATGACGTGGAGTGGTCCTATTCTACTCTGCCGGGAACCACACGGCGTAATCCGCGGGTAAAAGATCTTATCAGACTTCTTATCTTAATTGGGGCCGATTATAAATCGGAAGCACGTCTAACCTTTGGGTTATTTTGTACTTACCCCATACCTTACTCACCCACACGGTGATTCCTGAAGAAGGACTGCATGAGCTTCAGAATATCACCTGGTGCGTAGTGCCTGTAGTCCTCCAGATCAGGATAAGGTAAGGGTAGGGTAAAAGATAGTATTTTATATTACTAAAATTCGAAAAAAGGAGACATAAATTGTATTTCAAATATTTTTTCATCATTCTGTAAAAAATCAAAATGTAGTAGTAAAAGTTTTTGGCTTTTGTATCTTGGTAAATTTGTTTATACTAGCTAATTGTTCGAGCTCGTAGCGCCCGGGCGACGGAGGGGCGAGGCAGACGCACGGGAGGCAGCGGCGTGCGGATTGGTCGAATATAACGACATACCAGCGGCGAGTAGCATGGTTTGGCGACTGTGGCGTGTCTTAGCCACACACCAATGACAACGGCACTTTCTTGTATCTATCTAGTTCTCCTAACTAGTTACCAATATAATAATTTAAATCAATGACTTGACAGGTGTCATCTGTTCAACAGCTAATTTTTTCTAACTTTTACGGTAAAAATAGAAAATATGGTTATTTATGGCTAAATTGCTTCGAATACTTAGTAACACAGTTCAATAATTACCAGACTTCGTTATCTTCAAAAATTACGGTCTAGAAATCAAAGAAGTACAAAAAGTGTTGAACCACCTACCTGTGCCAAGTATTTTCCACATAATGAATCCAGGATACCACACAAAGGCAATATCAACTCTTTCAATCCACATCCAAGCTTAAATAATTGGTGTAACGTCTTTTTGTTCCTCGAATTATACATTTATGATAACTCCTGACATAATGATGTAAACAAAAAGTGAAACGCGGTTGCTAAGGCCGCCATCGGTTGTCCTAGCGACGACATACGTCGCTAGGTCTCTTCCTCAGAGCATTGTCTCTTCTACTGCAGCGTCCAATCGTTGCAAGGAAATCTTGTGACACATCTAAGTCAAAAACAAGCAACCGTCATATTTTGTATTTTGTGTACATTTAAAGTGTTATGTTTTGTGCCCAAAAGCTTTGGCCTGGGATCTGATCGTCTACAACTACTACTGTCTACAACAACTGTTCTACACTCCACCTGGCTGTGTTTTTCTGTGCATACGTACATTTTTTTTTAAATAAAGCTGCTTTTCTCTAAGTAATTTCCGGTTTTTTTATATACAAAATTAACTGTTTGATTAGACACATAATTTTAGTTTATTTCATCTATATCTTAGTCTTAATTATTCATGGTATTTTTTCATATACAAAATTTATTGTAGTTTTATTTATCTATTTTTTATTATTTTTTGTGTATAATAATAGTATGTGTTTTAACTTTTAAGGTCGAATGCTCAGCCAAACGGGCCTAGCCCCTAACCATGCTTCTCCCGCCTCTCAAACAAGCGGGGCGACGCCGCTGGAATACGTGCAGTGCAGAGACTGCTCCCAGCCCAGATTTTTCAAGGGTTATGGTAGTTCGGATGGAAGAATTCGTACTCAGTTTTAAAATAATATAATTTATTAAATGGAGAGAGTTTTGTAAATGTATTGACATAGAAGTTTTTCCTAATGCAATAGTGTTACTAGGGCAACCACAGTACGTCACACTCCCAAACGGGAAAAGCCGGGAGGCTGCTTAGTGATTACAGGATATAATCAAAAAGGTGCTGCGGCAGCTTTCTGATTCGTTTTGACCGTGTGTCTTTGTCATCACTATCTGTCTCTTTTCTGTAGTTTACTCTAGTTTCACTTTTAGTCAAGTCAAATGTTTCCGCAAATTGTTTATCTTGAAGTTCCAGTGGGAAAATGCGCTGGATAGGTCTTACCTTTTTCCCGGACGAAGTTCGCAACTGCACTACTCGAGCGATACCATCGGCGCCAGTACATACATCTTCGACAATAGCTAACGGCCACGTCACCCGCTTACCGTCGGTTTCCATGAGGACGATATCTCCCTTTCGAAGTGGTTCATGACTGTGATTTATCTTCTCGCGCTTTTGCTTCAATAAGGCGATGTACTCATTTCGAAAACGTTTTCTTAGATCGTCGCGTAACTTCTGGCAATATCGATGCCTTACGTTTAACGCCTTAGTGTCGACTTCGTCAAAATCGGCTGTATGTTGGGATGACAATGGCTGAACAAACATTGAGGGCGTCAGCGGTTGTAGTTCCGTGTCACCACTAACATATGTAAGAGGCCTGCTATTAATAACCGCTTCGCAATCACACAGTACCGTTTGTAGTTCAATAAGTGAGATAGAGGCTTATCCGAGCACTCTACGGAGGATTTGTTTTAAAAATCCAATTAGTCGCTCGTAGAACCCTCCCCACCAAGGAGCAGCCGGTGGCAAGAAATTCCATTTTATCCTCGTGATTGACGAAAAACGTTGAATTTCGTCCCAGTCCAAAGAACTGAACGCATTCTCCAAGCCTCTAAAATTTGTTGCATTATCGCTAAATAATTGCTCTACTCGGCCTCTTCTTGCCACAAATCGTCTCAAAGCCATTAAAAACTCGCCTGTTGAGAACGACTCCACAACTTCTAAGTGCACAGCACGGTATGTAGCGCATGTAAATAGGACGATCCAGGCTTTAGCTCCTGAGCGTATTATTAAAGGGCCAGCCAGATCTACGCCTGTAAATTGGAACGCAGCGGCAGCTTCCATACGTTCCTTCGGTAACACTCCGGTAGGCGCTTGACATCGTTTAGCCTTAAATCTTTTGCATCTTATGCATCGATGTATAATATTACGTACGAGTTTCCTGACCCCTATAATCCAAAACGTCTGACGTAAACTGTTTAGCAAAGTCTGCGCACCAGCGTGCTTCAACTCGACGTGCCGTTGCTCCACAAGACTATAGTATCTGCTCCTGGAAGAATAATTGGAAACTTGAAGTGATAATCTTCACTTTCAAGGGTCAGTTTAGTATTTAGGCGTAGAATGTTTTTGTCGTCGATGAAAGTTTGAATATTCTGATTACTGACTGAGTCCTTGTATTTTTGTTGTATCAGTCGTATCAGTACTTTCTCAGCATATTCAAACTCGTCGTACGTAAGTTCTTTTGTTACAGGTTTTTCTTTAAAGCGTAGCATCCAACATAACATTCTTACTATCTTTGTGTACCTCGAGAAATAAGTTAATCTGTCTAGGAACGATTCTTCTTCAACGAGCATCGTAATAATGCCAGGTTTTTTCCGTTCACTATCGACTTCTGAGCTGTTAAGTATGATGTCTGTAACGGGCCAGCTAACTTCGTTCAACCGTAACCATGCTGGACCTTTCCACCAACGACTCTTCAGGAGTCCCTTGGGATCTATGCCCCTGGAAGGCAAATCGGCGGGATTCAAGTGACCTGGTACGTGTCTCCAAGTAGAAGCAGGGCTCAAGCTTTTTATCTCTCTTACTCAGTTGGAAACAAACACGCTCCAAGGCCCGTCGCTTTTGATCCACGTTAGTACGACACTAGAATCTGTCCAATAATATACGGTGCATCTCGGTAAGGCCAACGATTCAATTGCTGTTATCGACAGTCTACTAGCTAGCGTCGCAGCAATAAGCTGTAACCTTGGAATGGTTATTTTATCGACAGGTGTCACTCTTGACTTCGCCAACACAAGACTCACGTCAACGTTTTCACAGTGTTTCGATCGCAAAAATATGCAGGCTGAATAGTAATCTTTACTAGAGTCACAAAAAACAATCAACGAGTTTTCACATCCCTTTAATGACATACACGTCAGCCGCCTGGGAATAATGCAATCGTTGATAACATAAGCCTGTTCTAGCCATCTTTTAAATTCTTTAGCAAGATCTTTGGGTAGTTCTTGGTCCCAAGTGAGCCTTCTTGACCATGATTTTTGCATAATCATCTTCGGCACTATGGTCGTGGCACAAGTTACTCCTATGGGATCGAAGACCCTTTGTGCTACAGATAGTAATGTCCTTTTTGTTAGTTTGAAGTCAATGTTACTAAAATTAACATTACATCTTAGTGTCTTCTTTAACGTTCCACATGACGCCTAAAATAGACGTGCACTCCACATTTTCCTTTACGATAACGGGACTTGCGATCCAACCTCTGAGATCAAACATACCTTCGCGCATTACATGTTTCGACTCGGTCATGAATTTCTCTAAATCCTTCTCGGTTTCCAAGCTCGTGACGCAATTGTCTACGTAAAACGATTTCTTTAATTTCATCGCTGTTTCTTTATACTGTTCTGAGCAATTGTCTAAGTGGTGGTTGATGGTAGCGATGAGATGAAAGGGACTCGATGTGACCCCAAAGACAACACGTTTATGACGATAGGTTACCATCGTTCTCTCTTCCTCGTCAATCTTGGACCACCACAAGAACCGTAGATAATCTCGATCATCCGGCGCAAGCGAAATTTGAAGAAACGCCTTTGCTATATCAGCAGTCACTCCGATCTTGTACTTCCTGAAATTTATCAAAAGGTTAGGGATTCTTTCGAGTAGGTTCACGCCTTTCTCTAGACAAGAATTTAAGGAAATGCCATTCTTGTCCTTAGCCGATGCGTCAAAACCTGGCCGAATTTTAGTCGTCAGACTTGACTCTTTGATAACCGCATGATGTGGCATATAGTGGCCTTGGACAGACTGGTCAGGTGCCTTTTCGATGATGTCTAGCTGTAACCACTCGCGAAATACATTATCGTAATCATTTACCTTACCTAGTTGTTTGAGACGGTTCATGGTACTTTCCATCCTGTTCTTGGCAAGGTCATAATTTGTTTGTGGACGAGGAACATCACGCCATGGTAAACACACCTCATAACGACCTTCCTCATTGACCCTAATATTATCCTTGAAAGTTGTTAGTATTTCTTGATCATGTGCAGCCTTCGTTACTTGTACTGCGGGATCATTTATGCCTATTGCTTCCAAGGTCCACAAATCTGTAAGATCAATTTTGTTTAAACAGTGAAAAGTCATTGTAGAGTTTGTCATGGAACTATAAACCCCTGTAATAGGACCCTGAATAGTCCATCCCAATTTTGTCTCTATAGCGGTCATGTTATTCTCTAGTTGCAGTATATTGCCAGTCAAAAGTACGCCATAATAGTCAGCACCAATTAATAGACTTACGTCGTCCGGAGAGTCGGTCGAGTCATACAAACGAATGCCATTTTTACTTAGTTGCTCTAATATCACGTGCGATTTTAATTTAGGTAAAAAACCACAAATATTTGTTTGTTCAATAACAGATAAATTCATAGAAAAATTGTTTTCGATGTTCTTGACGCATATGTCAAATACTTGACATTCTTCTTTCTTCGTCTCGAACCCGCCGAACAAACAGTGATTCATGACCTCTTTTGACGTAGGTTTCATGCCAAACTTCTGTACTAAATCCTTTTTTACATAAGATCTTTGCGCACCACAGTCAAAAATCGCTCTGATACAGACCTCCTTCTTGCCATGTACAAGTTTTACTGCCAAAGTTTGCAATAAGGTAGTTTTTGTACATTTCTGTTGGCATGATAAGTTACTCGATATCTCTGACTGTTTACTGCTATCTTGACTAGCCGCTATATCTGTGCACATTATCGTATAATGTCTTTTTTTACAGAACAGACATTTGGGAAAACTCTTGCATTTCTTTGCAAAATGATTGCTTTTTAAGCAAATTAAACAAGCCTTCTTGCCTTTAATAAATTCCACGCGCTCCTTCAGTGTCATTTTGGCTGCTTTGTAGCACTCTACGGCTGAATGATTGTCTTTGCTGCACCATATGCATGATAATGCGCCTTGTTTGCCAGAGCTATCTTTGTCACGCTTGGCTTCTGTTATGAAGCAGGCAGTAGGTTGTTTCGCCTCAACTAGGGTCATATCATCAAACTCACGCCTAGCGAGCTGGATCCGTTCTTCTGATTCCACCTCTTGCCTTAGGAATTTCATCAGCTCAGACAGGTCTCTGGTATTCGGTTGGCTGCGGTGCCAAGCACGTAGTATGCTTTCAGGTAATGCCGACTCAATCATGGGAAATAGCATTGAAGCATACTTATCTTTTGTAACGCCGAGTGTTTCTAGTGCTTGCAGATGTGACTGAAGATTGTCGTAAAGAACCGGCAAGCTTTTTATCTCCCCTTTTTGCTGCATCAGGGAGAGCAGACCTCGGACATATGTCTCAATTAATATATCATCTCGTGCGAATCTTGATTTCAAAGACTCAACTGCCTTTTCGTAGTTTTCTGCACACGGTGGGTAGCTTTCGACCAGTTGTCGTGCGCTGCTGTTTGGTGTCATAGACTGGAGGAGATACTGGAACTTGTCGGAGCAGTCCATGTGTTCATCTTCGTGAATCTTTTTAAACTGTCCCCAGAATAGCAGCCAAGACTTAACATTGCCGTCAAATTTCGCCAACTCCAATTTAGGCAGTTTTGGCAATTGATGCTTATGTGCTGTTAGCTTTAAGCTTGATTCTGCAGAATGACATGATGCAGTACTTGTATGTGGAATTATTTCCGGAAACAACGACCTGATCTCGTGCCATCTTATTTTGTATAACATGGCTTTATCCTGATCTGCCTGATAGGAGGCTTCATCGAAGCTTTCGTCCACACACCAAAGGTCCCGTATCGTCGCCTCCGCTTCAAAGAGATTAGAGGCGGCTTCCGATAATAGTTCAAATATTGGGCCGGCGGTTCCATCTTTTGTATCGACGGCCTTTTTTACTTTACCGGCGAGACAAGTAAATTCTCTCCTGTACTGAGTACGTTTACGCTTCCATGAATCCATTACGGTCGCCACAATATGGTAGTTAAAAAGTTGTGTTAAAAAATGTTATTTATTAAATGGAGAGAGTTTTGTAAATGTATTGACATAGAAGTTTTTCCTAATGCAATAGTGTTACTAGGGCAACCACAGTACGTCACAAGGGTCAGAGGGGTCTCCACATACACCAAAGTAAATGCCATAAGGGTCAAAAAGTACGCAACTGTAGAATAGACACCTTATCCACTCAACCCATAGTACCCGGTAATGCCAGCAGCCCCTTATGGCAAGATTTAAATAAATATAAGAAAAGCCTCCCCATTATAAAAAGGATTCCTCGGGGTGCGAGGCGGTGTGTGGCGACCTCTCTGTCAAATTGTATAAAGGAAGTAGTTAGTAAGAATGATAAAAAGAGCTGGGAGAGTTATTTGACTTTTTCTTATAGAACGCTGCACGTATGCTTTGATAAAAGCATCGGCAGTTCCCTTACCCAGAAAATAAAAAATAATTGCTCTCCTAATATTAGGCCAATGTTAGATATAGTCCAGGAAAAACGTATTGTTTACAAAATTTCAAAAGTCATTGAAGCGAAATTTGAAGAAGGTGACATAAAGGGGGCTGCCAACCTTTTATTTTCCAGCGATGTCGTTGCCACCAGCTCTCCAGAAACCTACGCTGCGCTGATTTCTAAACATCCCAAACCTTCAGCTACGTCCTGCCTGCCGGATGCCCCCGATCTATCCCAGCCCACACCGCAAGCCACGCCAGAGGATGTACGAGCCGCGATCTTGTCCTTTAGGAAGGGCTCTGCCGGTGGACTCGATGGTTTAACCCCACAGCATTTTAAAGATCTTATCTGTGGCATCACGGGTACCGCAGGCACTGGCCTTTTGGAGGATTTGACGCGGCTCGTCAATCTGATGCTCAAGGGTAAAGTTTGTGAAAATATCCTTGACGTCCTATATGGAGCAAACTTGTGTGCCCTGCGGAAGAAGGATGGTGGTATCCGCCCAATTGCCATTGGCAATACGCTCCGCCGCATCGTCTCCAAAATCTGCTGTAGGCATATCATGCTCGATCTAGAGCCGCAATTCCAGCCCATACAGCTAGGTTTTGGAACCAGGGGTGGGTGTGAAGCTGCCGTGCATGCAGCTCGCACCTTCCTCAAGTGTGGCGGAAGTGAAGTTTTGCTGAAGGTGGATGTTAAGAATGCGTTCAATTCAGTAGATCGGGGCGCTCTGCTGACACAGATAAAAAACTTAATACCCGGTGCGTTTGCCTACCTATGGCAATGCTATTGTGAGCCGACGTGCCTGGTATACGACGGACAGCTCATAAATTCGGCAGTAGGCTGTCAGCAGGGTGACCCCCTCGGACCGGCTATTTTTAGTTTGGCTATAAACCCACATATCAAAGATTTGGTTTCTAAATTTAACACCTGGTACTTAGACGACGGCTGTTTAGGGGGCGATGCTGTGTCAGTCCTTTCAGACCTTGAAAAAATTATTAATTCTTTCGGCGCAATCGGTTTAGAGTTAAATTTTTCTAAATGTGAACTTTACTTTTGCGAAGGTATGCCTCCAGATATTCGCAACGAATTAATTTCAAAATTTAACGTTTTGGCCACAAATATTAAAATTATTGATGACCAGACCCTTCGCCTCCTAGGAGCACCAGTCTTGGAGGATGCTTTCTCAAAATTTATAGACGATCAAAAGTATGTTTTTGAGGACTCCTCCAAGCGTCTAAGTGAAATTAACCCTCATATGGCATATACTATTTTAAAATTCTGCTTGTTTGTGCCCAAGACCACTTACACTCTCCGTTGTACACCGCTATGGGCCCAAGACCAACTCTTGTCCTCTTTATATAAAATTATCAGGGAGGCAATCACCAATTTGTTTAATTGCCCTCTAAACGACAGGAGTTGGGTTCAAGCAGTACTGCCGGTTCGTCACGGTGGCCTTGGCATAAGAAAAATTTCTAGTGTAGCGCTGCCAGCATTTCTGTCGTCGGTGCATGGTACCCGCAATCTCGTTGGTAAAATTCTAGGCCCATCGTTTTGCGATGTAGAGATTGCGTACCTGTCCGAGGCCACAAATGCTTGGCTCAGTGCAGCAGCTCCGAATAGTTGTCTTCCACTGAATCTGGCTTCACATCGTCAATGGGATGAGCCGCTCTGCCAACAGTCACGAGTTCAATTACTCGAAACTGCAAGTAGTGATGCGGAGCGGTCTCGTCTCCTAGCCAGCTGTGAGCCAGAATCGGGGTTCTGGTTGAACGCCATCCCGTCACCAGCCGTAGGAACTCTTCTGGAGCGAACTACATTTAGTTTAGCTGTAAGCCTTCGGCTAGGGGCTAGAACAAACGAGCCCCATCGCTGTCGCTGCGGGGGAGATGTTGATCCCCTGGGTCACCACGGTCTAGCCTGTCGGCTTAGTGCAGGGCGTATTTCTCGCCATGCTGCTATAAATGATGTCATCCGTCAGGCTTTTGCTGCCGCTGGTGATCCAGCAGTACTTGAGCCTGCTGGTATCAGCCGAGATGACGGCAAGAGGCCCGACGGCATGACACTCATCCCCTGGAAAAACGGACGGTCGCTTGTTTGGGATGCCACGTGTGTAGATACTGTAGCTTCATCCCACCTACAAGCGACCTCCCGTAGAGCAGGTGCAGCTGCTGCAACTGCCGAAGGGATTAAGAGGCGCAAATATGCGGTTCTAGGTGAGCCCTACATATTTGTGCCTTTCGCCGTGGAGACTTTAGGGCCATGGGGTGCGGAAGCTCGTCAATTGTACAGAGAGATCTCGGCACGTCTGATCGACGTCTCCAGGGACCCAAGGGCTGGCGCTCATTTTGGACAACGGCTGAGCCTAGCGATTCAACGTGGAAATGCGACCAGTCTCTTGGGTACATTACCCTGTGATGACAGCGATCTGGGCTCCATTTTTTATTTAGTTTAAATTATGTTTTTTATTATTCTTAATTTTTTTATTCCTAAGTATTAATATTTATTTTTGTTTATATTTGTAATTATGTGTAAATATCTTTGTCCAGATTAAATAAATTATATATTTAAATCTACGGTCCATTTTTCTTATTTTTAACACCATCGGAGGATCCCTAACACTAATTGAATACAACTAAATAAAACCTAAAATACATTTTATAGTTAAGTAATTTACATACATTAGATGCTAATTGTATCTTATTTGTATGCTCTCTGTGTATCTCGAGGCCCTTAATTGATACAAACATAGACGAACTAAAAATATGCCCAAATTACAGTTCATATAATATATCTCATATGTATTTATATTTCATACAGGCTCCACGTACCCTGAGTGAATTAGTCGGCCTGTTTCAATTAATCATTTGCAGAACTTTTATTTTTACCCGATTGACCCACCCAGGAAAAGGGTAATGTTTTTCAAGTGTATGTATGTGTATATGCATGTAAGTATGTTTGTCCATGCTTTCATCCTTTAGGTATAATTGCTAGACTGATTTGAAGTGTGAGATGATTATATTCGTATTTTTCTTCGGAGTGTGTATATATAATGTATAATGTTGCTAACGTCACACACATAGATATAATGCATATGCGCGAAAAACATTACTCTCCTCCTGAGTGTCTTCAGTCGGGTGAAAATCAATAGCAAACTAAAATTCATAATGTAAGTAAAATTATTTGGCATTTTTGTAGGAAATGGACTATGTATGTAGCTCCAAGTAAGCAGCAGCCTGTCTCTTCTCTCCTAAAAGTGATGAGATGACCCATACTAAAAGTGATGATTTAAATTTTGCCTAGCATGTTTATGCAAAATACAGTTTTTATACTTAAAAGTTTCAGCCTATAATATATTCCAAAAATACTGTTTTTGCCTCCCTTCCCTCGTAAAACACCTATAAAAAATTCGACAGTTATAAGTTATAACTCTTCAATTCCCGTTTGGGAGGCCCAATAAACTGTTGTTCAAATATAATATTTCAATGCTCCGCGTTCGCAAAAATAAAGGTTCTTAAAGTGGGCGTGTTAAAAATATGCTCTGACATCTGACGATACAACCAGCTAACGTACAGTAACCCGTTCCATGTCGAAAAAACTGTCCCACTATTTGCAACGTGTAGGACCTTAATGAGGCCAACGATAGGGCAATTAGCGTTGCCAAATACTGGTCAAAAGATATTTAATAGCGTGCAACCATTTCGACGCGATAAGAAGATAAAACCCGTTCTATTATTCCATTCCATAAAGACAAAATAGTAAAACAACTGAAACAGGCCACATATGGTATGTGGGACTGTCTGTAAGTTGTAAAATGTATTATATTTTTTATGGATACTTTCATAAAAATATAGAAATCGACTTATCGAATTATTTAAATATAGAATTCACTTCAGCACCAATGCGAATTTAACTGGTTAAACTATTTCAGAGAAATTGTCGTGCAAAGAATTCTTCAAGGTCGGCCACGCGCGAGTGACACCCTAGGTGTTGCAGGCGTTAATAGGCTACGTTAATTGCTTACAATCAGGTGGCCGTATTCCTGTTTGCCAACATAGATATATACAAAACTATATTGAATGTATAAAAAAATAAATAAATTCCATTTCAAAATGAAATTTGCCACAACTAAAAGTAAAGTAGATTAAGTTCATTCAATTACGGTGTTTTAAAATAAGAAGTGATATTTGATGGTTTAGTGTCAATATCGATGCCGTGTGGTTCCCGGCAGAGTAGAATAAACCACTCCAAGTCTTCCCGTGGATGTCGTAGAAGGCGACTTAGGAAACACAAGCTAAACAAAGCTTATAAACATCAAAGAGACCTCTCCAACCCATCTGGCCAGCGTGGAGAATGCAAGCCAAATCCCCTGACTGATGTGGCTAATATATGACTCTGGCTATACAGAGAGTGTCATGCTGTTGCAGTGGATACTAACAATTATAAACGATTATAAATGCATGCTTGAGAAAACGCTCAGTTTGGGAACTTCTGCCGCTTTGAGTTAGAATAATCCTCGTTTGGATGTAAACCAATTTGTTTAGACCTGTTTCCAATTTGGCGCCACGATGGACTTTTTGAAGCCGGATCTGTCCTGACTCCCGAGTCCCGACTCGCCCAGTATAATAAAATCTATTTGTTCCCATTGGATCTATTTTAAAGGACTTTTATACTTATTTAATTAAGAAATAAGGCTACTATATATATTATATTAGCCGTTTCCCACCAGAGTAGAATAGGCCCACTCTAAGTCTTCTCGTGGAAGTCGTAAGCTAAATAGGTTATAAACATCAAAGATGCCTCTCCAACCTGTCTGGCCAGCGTGAAGAGTGTAGGCAAAATTCTGTATCTGTTCTGGCTAATATATGGCTCTGGTAGTACAGAGAGGGTCGTGCTCCTGCAGTGAAGACTAACAAAGACCTCTATGATGATGCGCTATTATATATGACATTTTATTTGAAGTATAAAGATTATGATGCAGGTTCAAATCCTGCCCACGTGAAATTTCTTCCCATACCTTATTTTAATAATAAATAAATAAGAATATAAATGTGAATGCATAAAAATATCTACAGAAACAATGACTTTTCTGTTATTTCGTTGCGACCACCTGTAGCAATTCCATAGAAACGTCAGCGTAAAAAATAAGGCAAAGGTTCTTGTCAAGTCTTGTTAATATTAATAATTAAGTATGTGTTTGAAGCACGAATGTTTAAGAAGAAAACTATGTAGCTACCTTTTTGAGATGAAGTGAAAACAGCTATCCCTCAACTTGTAAAGCGAACTCAACCAGTTAGGGAAACATATAGATATACATATGCGTGCAAAATTTCAGCTCCATCGGAAATTGGAAAGCCAAATTTACCTTGCAAGGTATTATTATAGACAGACAGTCAAAGGGACAGGCGAAACCAAATAAAAGGTTAAAATAATAAAAAGGACTAAACTATGGGATCCAATGGGAACAAATGATAAAATCGATGAAATTTTACTCAGGTTTTAATCTGTAACCGCGTTTTTTATAGATACTGTGTCGGTTTGTTAGATTGAATTGGTTTTGTCTATACCAGTGTATTTTACAATGTGATTTTCTCAGCGCGGACGGGAAAATAGATTGTTTTTACGCACAATATTTTATATGGTTTATTATTTGCGTTCTCTTGTTTTGTTATGCCGTGTGGTTCCTGGCTGAGTAGAATAGGACCAAATCCAAATCTTTTCGTGGATGAAACACAAGCTGAACAAAGCTAATAAATTTCAAAGAGACTTCTTCAACCCGTCTGGCCAGCGTGGAAAGTGTAGGCCAAATCCTCTGACTGCTCTGGCTTATATATGGCTCTAGTAGTACAGAGAGGGTCCTGCTCCTGCAGTGGAGACTAAAAAGACCTGATGACGATGAAAAGGTACGAAATAATACGTATAATAATTTCAGGTATATACGGGTTTAGATTAAAAGCCCTGATGATGATCACATACTGAGATACCTTATATATTTACTTACTAGCTTTTGCCCGCGGCTCCGCCCGCGTGATATATAGCCTATGTCCTTCTCAGTACCCTAACCTATATGTATGCAAAATTTCATGATGATCGGTTCAGTAGATTCGGCGTGAAAGCGTAACAAACAAACAAACAAACTCACTTTCAAATTTATAATATTAGTTAGGAAGTTAGGATAGTTAGGATTAGGATTAAGATAGGATATGAACTCGAAAAACAATACTGCTTTGTGGTTGTTGCGTAAAAAATGCTATGTACCTACTCAAAAAACAATCAAAGTCTGGCAATTGAAATATTTTTAATAATAAGTTGGCGGTCTCATTTAAATCTTCGATTAATATTCGGTATTCATGAATCGAAAACTATTTTAATCACCTCCAAATTGGATATTTCAAGGGTTTGCGTTTAATTTTGTCACAGACTAATAAACTTTTGAGCTCATTACTTTTAATACCTATGCGTTTAATAAATCTTTCGCTATCGAAATTCAATCTAAGAGGTCTCTGAAATATTGAATTCTTTGGATTATATTTGTTAATTAATTAATATATTTATATGAACTAACTAGCAGTCTGCTCCGGCTTAGCTAGTGATATACCTCCTAGCCTATGGGACTCAGAAATAACGTGCGGTCACCTGCAAAAGTCCATACATAGCCTAAAGGTGAAAATCAATTGCACTGATTAGGAAGACATATATATACCCCACCGGGGTATGTTGGGCCAAAGGGCAGAATGTCCAAGGGGTCATAATGCCCAGACGTTAAAAAGTACAATATATAAGGTTTAAATTGCTACTATTTTTATATAATCTCCGAAGCTACAAGTGATTTTTTAAGAAAATTCTATATGGAGTTTTCCAGGTGACCGTAGATTAGCCAACGGTGAAAGATTTTTCGAAATCGGTTGGATAGTTCCTAAGATTAACGCGTTTAACCCAACAAAAACTCTTCAGCTTTATAATGTTAGTATACTTAGATATACATAGGGACAAATCACACACATTAAGCTAACTCTACTACACAGTAAGTAGTGTTGCAGAATACTAACTCAACGATGCTATACAATGCAAAATTTTGATGACTTTGAACCCTAAAGGGATCATTCGGCCTGACGATATGATCGATTTTTCCTATGGGACCAATCATCATCATCAGGTCTTTTTTGCCTCAACTGCAGGAGCATGACCCTCTCTGTACTACCAGAGCCATATATTAGTCAGAGCAGTCAGAGGGTTTGGCCTAAATCTCCACGATAGCCAGACGGGTTGTACAAAGTGTCCGGGGCATAAATATTTTAAAAGAAAGGAAGTGAGCCTGTATATGTATGTTCCTACCAAATATTGTAATATTGGGGAAGAATTTCCATATGCGGCTTGTTGCTTGCGTTCAAAGGGCACATTTTAATGAAGCGTTATTGTAATATCGCCTGATTACTGACGTGCCGGGTTTTACTGATACGTACAGGATAGGGTCTCATTGGCAGAGATAAAATGATACCGTAAATCTGTTTGTGAGGTGGTTATTATAGAAAAAAATGTATGTTTGTTTTATTTGCCTTAAATAGGTTCCGAAAATAATGAGCCAATTTTTAAAAGTCTTTCAATTTAAAAATGAATAAGTATACAGAAAAAAATCGCAAGTGTGAAATCAATAATTTGATAGGAACAAATTAAGATAGCCCTGCAACAGGAACTTGAGTCGTAAGATGTTATCGATACTAGACGTTTTTCGGGTTCATTGTAATATTGAAGCGAAGTTTTTTATACGGCTCTAAGCTCGTGTTTAGAGAGCGCGTATTAGCATACAAACGATATTCTACGTATACGGGTTTTACCGATACATATCGAGAAAAGTCTCAGATGTAGTGGTTAACTGCTTCGAGTTTAGAAAATAAAATAATTACATTACGCTTAAGATGGTTTCGCAATTTAAAATCGCTTAAGCTTATGGCACCAGCTTTCCGATCATGAACTGCGGCCCCACCCTGACGTATTTCGCATCGGTTTTCTTAGAATTGCCTCAATTAATTGCGGTTATGTGAAATAGAAAATTACAGGTTGTGTTTAAACGCCTAATTAATAAATGAATACATTAGTCTCATTTTAACGAAAATCTAAGATATATTAAAATAACTGCTCAAATTATGAGTGTTATGTTTTCAGAGTTTATGTATGTATGTGAGTTTCTTTATTTCACCCTATCTAAAATGTATGGTGACGTGATCATGCTTGTAATTATTTTTCAAATGTTTGCTATAGCTGTCTGAAAATCCAGCACGTATCTTATATGAAACTCTATCCTAAGCCTATCCTAATCTTAATCCTAACTAATATTATAAATGCGAAAGTGAGTTTGTTTGCTTGTTTGTTTATTTGTTTGTTTGTTACGCTTTCACGCCGTATCTACTTAACCGATCGTCGTGAAATTTTGCATACACATAGGTTGGGATACTGAGAAGGACATAGGCTATATATAACGCGGGCGAAGCCGCGGGTAACAGCTAGTAGCCTATATAGCTGTAATTTAATGTTAATATTACTAGATTTAATATCCGTACGAAGCTATATAAACTAATGATGTTATGAACCCATTTTACAAACTTTCTTACAAATGTAAAGTATCGTATTTACTATTGATACTTATTTTACTTGTTAGTAGTTGGTCAGTGATTCATCTTAGTGTTTTTGGTATGATTTTGGGTAATTCAAGATTCAATCGTTTATTTAATATAGGTTTCTTTGAACACTTATTAATTGTCTTATTTGTGTTTACAATTTTTACAACAAAAAATTTTTGTTGACGTCAATAATTACTTATGGCTAAGTTTAGGCCGCTTCCAAAGCGGAGTGCAGAAGAAGCGGCAACAAACTGCACAGCGCATTTTCTCCAAGCGACGTCAACTCACAATTCTAGTTAGACCTAATAAACTACTTATATATATGTGGACTGAGTGTGCATTGTTTTAATTAATTAATTAATTAAATATTGCAGTAGTGCATTGTTTTAATTAATTAATTAATGTTTTTCATCTTACAATTATACATCCAAAAGCATAAACTGAAGGTTTGCCAACGCAACATGGAACGCAGTATGCTCGGAGTGAAACTCGTAGATCGCATACGCAATTCTACCCTGCGTTCTCAGACCAGAATTGTTGACGTGGCTAGAAGAGCAGCTGGCTTGAAGTGGGACTGGGCTGGACATGTTTCTCGAATGTCTGACGATCGCTGGGCCAAGAGAGTTACAGACTGGAGGCCCAGTGGCAAACGGGGACGTGGTCGGGGAGGTGGTGCGATGAGCTCAATAACTACAGCAAAGACTGGAGAACAAAAACAACAGACAGACAAAAATGGAAAGGAGAGAAAGAGGCCTTTGCCCAGCACTGGGACACTCAAGGCTCGTAATAATAATAATTGCTCTTTCACATATAATCACCTGAATTGAGAGCGCGACTCATCAACGATATGCAAATGAGAAAATTCAATATCGCCCGATATGCGTTCATGAATATTACAGTACATGGTAGTAATGTATTCGTGTGTATGACGTACCCTACCAAAGTTAAGTTGTTGTAAGTTGTGATACAACTTAATGATTTTGTTATGGTTTAATTAAGCTGATTGTCCTCCTATAATTCCAGTCTAGCTGCGACCATGATGGATGTGATTCCATTGACACGTCAGCGGAAACAATACATTATACATACAATTATGTGTTCGAAGCAGGGACAGAAATATCAATACTTTGATGGTATCGATACTAACGATAAATTAATAAAAATATCGATATTGTAGGTATTAGTATTTTTGCATTTACTTTATGCATAAAAATATGTATTATTTTATTTATATGTGAACTAATATTTTTATACTTTTAAGGGTATCGATAAAAAAATATTGATATTTTATTTAATATAAATTATTTTATCCAAGTTGTCAGTTCACTGCACGTGTCACACACTCGTCTGTCCTTGTGTTATATCATATGTACGAAATAGAAAGCAATTAGTTATCTATGGGTAGTGTTGTTGTCGAATATATTGGTATTAAATTAAAGTGATAGTTCAAAGTATTGATACAGAATACTAATTTATTTAACTACTTAGATATGCATAAAAAGGTATCGATACTTCTTGTGGTATCGATATAAGTCCCTCGAAGCGCAAAAGAAATAACTCCTAAATTGTAAAATCGATCTCTGTGAAGACCTCTGGTCACAATACTAGGCTGGCAGTCTGTCAGTCAGTTTGTCCATATTATTTCATTATCATCTTTATTTTTAGTCTGTCCACTACCCATGACCCTCTATGTGCTACTAGAGACATATAAGCCAGAGCAGGGGATTTGGCCTGCACTCTCCACGCTGGCCAGACGGGTAGGAGAGGGCCATATTATTTATTTGGATACAAATATTTTTTACCCATCTGAGCGTTTTCCCTGTTGCGACCGTAGCTATAATGCACCAAAGCCCGGCAGCCGCTGTTAAGACAGCACTCATGTAAAGCAATTTGGCTAAAGTTTCTATAGCCGTCTGCCGTCTGATGCCAACGCACCTATCACCTAAATGGTATTGCTTATAAAAAAACAGAGCTAAAGTAAAATACAATTCCGATCCAGATAGATATCGCGATCACTATGTCAAGGCCCGGAACTACTGCAATAAGGTGTGTAGGGAGGCTCAGCGTCGCCACATTTTTCAGTCAGTTCAAAACGGCGATCCGGCAAAAGTCTGGAAATTTCTGAAATCACTCGGGGTTGGAAAGTCTAATGTCAACAATCATACCGATGTTGACATTGACGGTCTCAACAAACATTTTTCTTCATCTGAATCCCTTGATGCCAACATAAAACTCAACACCCTTAATTCGCTTCATTCACATCCAACTCCAGTGACGCCTTCTTTTGTTTTCACTCGAATAGCCGATTGTGATGTTGAGAGAATCGTACGCTCCATAACTTCGAATGCTGTTGGCAGTGATAGTATAGGTCGTAATATGATCATTCCCATCCTTGATATTCTTCTCCCAATCCTGACAATTATTTTAAATAATTCCTTGTCATCCTGTAATTTTCCCGAAGCCTGGAAGAATGCATACTTGACCCCACTCCCTAAAAAGAACAATCCTAGTACCTTCTCTGATTTCCGTCCTATTTCCATACTTCCTTTCCTTTCCAAAATCCTTGAGCGAGCAGTGCAAGAACAATTAAATCATTTTCTTAATATCAATAATCTCCTCAATCCTCTCCAATCTGGTTTCCGTCCTGGTCATACTACGACCTCTGCTCTAATTAAAGTTACAGATGACATTCGTCAAGGCATGGACAACAAAAAACTGACAGTTTTGACTCTACTTGATTTCAGTAACGCATTTAATACGGTGGATCATGAAATTCTGTTAGGTGTGTTGCGTTCTCTTAACATATCTCCAACGGCTATTGATTGGTTTCGTTCTTACCTGCATGGGCGTCGGCAACGTGTGCACATTGAAGAAAAATTCTCTTCCTGGTGCGATGTCACTGCTGGCGTACCACAGGGTGGCGTTCTATCTCCTCTGTTGTTTTCTCTATTTATTAATGCTATCACATTACAACTTCAGTCTTCCTACCACCTGTATGCAGATGATTTGCAGATATATTCGCAAGCCAGTTTAAATGATTTACCAGTTGCAATCGGTCAAACTAATCAGGATCTGGAACGCATATCAGTCTGGAGTAAGTCGCATGGCCTTGTAGTGAATCCAGCCAAGACTAAGGCAATAATCATTGGCAGCCCCAGCTACATTTCTAAACTTAACGTGGAGCTTTTACCACCAATTGTGTTCAATGGAGTTGTCATATATTACAGTGACAGGGTTAAAAATCTAGGTATTTGGATGGATAGTAAGCTGTCTTGGATGCCGCAAATTGCAGAGGTCAGTAAAAAGCTTTTTGGTGTTTTTAGCTCACTGAAAAGACTTAGTAAATTCTTACCAATAGTCACCAAAGTTATGCTTGCAAATTCCCTTCTACTCCCTATCCTTGATTATGCTGATACTTGTTACCTCAACCTCACGCAACAGCAACTTAATAAACTTGAGCGTCTTCAAAATCTCTCCATTAGGTTCATATATGGTCTTCGCAAGTATGATCATGTCTCTCAGTTTCGTTCTGAACTCAAGTGGCTCCCGATCCGACTTCGCCGAGATTGGCATATCCTTTCACTTTTATTCACTATTTTATTTAATCCCACTTCCCCAAGATACCTAAGAGAACACTTCGTTTTTTATAGCGAACCATTGGCACATACGTCACAAAACCGAGGTTTACGCAGTTCTGAAACCTTGCGATTGAGAATTCCGCCCCACTCTACAGATTTTTATGCTAATTCCTTTTCTGTCAGGGCTGTTCAACTTTGGAATTCACTACCACTGCCTATCCGGCGCGCTAAAACGCTAGCCAGCTTTAAGTCCCAAGTAAAATCACATTTCCTTTCTTCTTTGTAATTCTTCTCCTTTCGTATATCGTCCAGATCGCGCACAACTGTATACAATAGTAGTATATATGAATATGTATGTATTTATGTATGTATTTTAATTTTTGCCATCAATATATATTATTCTGTCTATCTTATAATTTTTCCTTGACGTTTTTGCACCTTGCCTGATATTTTATCTCTTTATTTTTTCCAACTACCCTAAGGTTGCCTGGAAGAGATTGCTATTGCGATAAGGCCGCCTTTTGTATATCTGTTTTGTTATTTTGTTTTTATGAATGTCCTTTATGTGTGCAATAAAGTGTTGAATAAATAAATAAATAAATATTGCTGTGAAAATGAAGTACAAGTAAATCAATGCAAGACAAGGCGTCCTATAGGAAGTTGAATATTTATCTATGCAGTACAATAATTTTGTCGCTTTAACTTTGTGTTTTCGTTATCTGTACAAACACAACAACGAAACAAAAAATTTCTAGACACAAATCTTGCCAATATAATTGTCCTGCGATAGATGTTTTGCCTTGTTTTTCATTGTAATTACAGACAGCTATCACATCGATTGGCGGGTACAATTTTGATTACAACCAGTAATTTTGTTTATGACAATCCGTTTACAACACACGATTATAACTCTTGTAGTAGTAATGGCGGCATAAAAACTGAGAAAAATTTAAATTTTTATCCGTTTTATTTCATCATCATCATCATCCTCAGCCGCAAGAAGTCTACTGCTGAACACAGGACTCCCCCAAGGATTCGTAATACGACTGGCTGGAAGCAGCCTGCATCCAGCGCCTTCCTGATACCTTCATCAGGTTGTCCGGCCACCTGGTCGGTGGGTGGTTTTCCTACCCATTATCATCTCCAGAGCCTATTTCGCATGTTTCTTTGTATATTTGTCATATATCTGGATTCAAGACCATCTTCTTATTCTTATAAATTTGACCCAACCAGGTCATTGGTGGTCGGCCAGGCAGTCGTTTGGTTATTTTAAGGTAATAACGGTTCTTTTCATAGAAAATCGAAGGAATCATGGTAATAGGCGATGTGGCTAGCAACCCATCACTATTTTGATTTCGTTTTCCATCTGTATGCCCACCACCATGCTAAACGTGGCTTTAGATCTTAATGACTTATCTGACGGCTCTGTCTATCCCGCAAGGGAAAAAGACATGACAGTATGTATGTATATCATATTATGTTTCTTGTTACGCCTCATAAAATGTCATCAGTTTATTAATTATTTTAGACACCTTGATTTTTTTTTAATTTTATTAAAATTAGTTAATAACCCTCATTATGTCTACAACCTTGAATATTAAGGATACACATTATTGTGTTAGCAACAGAGGAAAAATACGTGTAATAGATATGCATGAGGATTTTGGAGGAGGTTCAAATAGCTTTAATAAAATTTAGTTGATAAAATTTAAATCATCCCCAATAGGGGACAATAAACTATATTAGCTATGTGTGTTTATTTTACGAGTAGGGTCAGTTCTTCATGTACCTACTTACTAAAATAATTATATCAATATTTGGTTGTTTCGGTGTAAATAACAAACGAAAATTTCCAAAAGCTAAGAACTATAGATTTTCTATAGACGTTTAAAATTTTGCACTTATTATATATTATTTAAAAGAAATATTTAATTTCTATTCAAAAGACATATCAAAACGACATCGTGTCGTAAGGTGTAAAGTTGCCCTTACTACCAATTACACGATTTTCCCATTGTTTTTACCTTGTTTACTTTTTGCGCAATTATTGTAACACTATCGCACGATTAACTCTAGGCATGCCGTGTTCGATAGCAAATTAGTGGCTAACCATTGATGGCTGCATTTTGTGAAATTACTATGAACCTACCTGGTTTAAATCGATGGTTATGTTACCTACCGCACTTTCTACAAAAGTTTTGCCACCCAGTCTCCATGTTAACATAGTTGAATTTTGAGTTAAACGTTTTTCCAAGTAAAATGTACCAGAATGCTTTAAACATAGATTGTGTACTACTATCATCATCAGGTCTTTCCAGTCTCCACTGCAGGAGCACGACCCTCTCTGCACTACCAGAGCCATATACTAGCCTGATTAGTTAGAGGATTTGGCCTACAGTCTCCACGCTGGCCAGACGGGTTGGAGAGGTATCTTTGATGTTAATAAGCTTTGTTTAGCTTGTGTTTCCTTAGTCGCCTTTTACGACATCCACGGGATGACTTGGAGTGATCCTATTCTACTCTGCCGGGAACCACACGGCGTACTACTATACTACTTTAAAAATTGTGTCCTACTCACAGATCTTACACCACATCGATCGCTATGTGTTTGCATCCTATTATTATTTTATGGCAAAAGTTGGAATGACACACGTGCTAACACAAAGCTGTCATGCACAGAAGCATTGAAAAATTGGCCAGATTTTAATCATTGAAATGAAAGCATGCATAATATGTAGGTAATGTAAAAATTTGGCGTAACAAGTAGCGTTCTCAACGCCTGGTCCATATTATTCCTAGTTCCATGGCGTTAACATTGAGTATTCAGATAATGATTTTATGCTCGTAAGACAGCTATACTAGGTATGTCATATCTTGGAAGTCAGATCTAATATGCTAGAATCCACAATGCAATACAAGACATATTGTGATAGCTCAGCGGCGTCTGAACGCTGCAGAATACGTGTTATTCCATCTAGAATACGTCGACAGCGACACACGGCGAGCGAGCAGGGAGCGAGTACAATCCACGTCATGGGATGACGTTGGGACGCGTCTACATTGGTTACTATACAATATTATTTCTATCTTTTAAAGTGTATTAGTAGCTCAATGCTTTACAATGCCTTACAACACATATTTGTGATCAAACAGCCTCGCCTCAAAGCGTGTTATTCCATCTAGAATACGTCGACAGCGACACACGGAGAGCGAGCAGGGAGCGAGTACAAACCACGTCACGGGATGACGTAAAGACGCGTCTACATTGGTTACTTTACAATATTATTTCTATCTTTTTAAGTGTATTATTAGCTCAACGCTTTACAATGCCTTACAAAACATATTTATGATAGAACAGCCACGTCTTAAAATGTTGGAGTACGTTCCATTATAATACATCGACAGCGACACACGGAGAGTAAGCAGGGAGCGAGTACAATCCATGTCACGGGATGACGTAAGGACGCGCCTACATTGGTTTCTTACCTTACACCAGAGTTATAATGCATTACAATACAAATTTGTTATAGTAACGTCTGAAAGCTACAGAAAACGAAATAGTTTTACGACGACATACTAGATATATTTTATAATAGATACGTTTACAGATAAACAGCCATTAATGCATCAAAAATTTGGATTAACAAATTATTTTAGCAAATATCACTTTTTTATGTAACAGATATAATTTTCAGATTTCCTAACATGGTAAACACAGCCTTACACCACGTCACGGAATCGCATTACGTCAAGAATCAACACGTGTCAAATCTACCGTCAGATTCGCGGCGACGAACCCATTTCGCGTAAGTGCCTTGCGTTATGAAAACCTTCAGAATCAATGGGATGAGCATGTACAAACAGAAAATCTATTAAATTTTTGCTTATGACAAAACATTTTAGCAAAAATCGTTTTCTTAGGATTGTTTTAGATATAAAAGTCAAGGGATTAGGCAAATATTTCATTTCATTTATTTATTCAAAAACAATATACATTGTGTCAGAAATATAACTTGGGCTACAATTTTAAATAAAAATAAAAGAGGCAATAAACATGAAATAAGCTATCAATTGTCAGAATACAAAAAGAAGTAAAATGTCAAATTCATAAAATGACAAAATTAAATATATCTAATAAGCGGTCACCTAATTATTTAAAAATTCGTCAACAGTGTAGCAACATTTTTTCAAAAGCAGTTCAAGCAATTTAACCTTAAACAAGTGTTGACTACGTATGGTTTTCAGTTCCGACGGAAGCCTATTAAACAGTCTGACAGCCTGATACTGAGACCCGTGTTGAACAATATTCAACGCTGTCATATCAATATCTAAGGAATCACATCAATAGGCGATGCGGCTAAGAATCCATCACAATTTTGATTCCGCTTTCCACCTTTACGCCCACTATGGTGCTTAATGTGGCCGATGACTTTCGACTCTGTCTACCCCATTAGAGATAAAGACGTGGTAATCTGTGCATATAAAAGTTTTTCCCAGATTTATTAACATGGTGAACGCGGCCCTACACCGCGTCACGGAATCGCATTACGTCAAGAATCAACACGTGTCAAATCTACCGTCAGATTCGCGGCGACGAACCCATTTCACGTAAGTGCCTTGCGTTATGAAGACCTTTAGAATTTTTCAAGCGTTATTTAGGGAATATTTTTAGGTAAGGAAATATCTTGTCTGGAGACGAGCGGAATTGATGTGACAACGTGGTCGGATTTATTTAATTTAAGACTTCCTTTTTTACGTCAAGTGTGTATACTATTATTTTTCTTTTATCTGTTATAACAACCAGGGGATTGTCTAACCTAAAACTGAATGCCCCTTCAGGACTTTAACAGTATCCGAATAGAGTTTATTGAACTCTCTTTCTAATTTCTGTTTTAAAAGTAAAACAGACAAAAATATAACACATTCAATATGTTTACAAAAGTACGCGCTTTTTTTTGTTTTCGAAATTCGGGAATTCACTAAAGATACTGTGAAATGCCTATAATACACAATACGTACCAACGTTTTTACATCGTACCTGTCTCTGTAAACACATACATGGAAAGATGTAAAAACAGTTTTCTAATATATCGGTTACAGGAAACATTAAATCTACGATACGCTTTCGCGGTCACAATCACTATTATGTTCATTACGGGACTTATATCTGTTACACTTGTTTATGTATTAAGAATAAAATAGTTTTATAACACCCAAATAAGTGTTACAGGAATAATTCTGTAACAAATTGTGTTGTGTTACCCTTATAGGTATATCTGTATCCTATTTTTTGGGTTTTTAAGTCCCTGTCTTTCTGGTGCATTTTCGCACAGTTGATTTGTTTACGAAATACACATTAATTTCATATTTTTTATTGATGATATTCATGAAAAAGTCTTTATCTATTGCTTATTTCTTTATTTTGATTGAACACAGTTTCTCATTTCTCGACTGATTCATTTCTGAGAGATTTTATTCCAAAAATGTAATCTCATTTATGAGATTACAATTTGGAATTTTTTTCAAATTATAATACTCGCAATAAACTCAATTCATACATCCACTAGTCTCAGTAAGATGACAACGCAGTATTATGAATATACTCATAGTGAGCTTATTAAACAATAAAGAACACAATGTTTAGAATCCCAGCCATAGAATTTTGCAGTTCACACTTATTAAAAACATGTCACATAAAATATATTTTTATAAAACCTAATCTAACTTTTCAGAATAGATTCCAAAGTTTGTCTAGGTCTGTCGTGAGTTACCTACAATGATTAGATTTATAGCAGTTCGGTAATTTCATATGCGCTGGCGGCGGTCCAAGCAGAATCTAGTAATTGAAAGTTCGTGCGTCTGTTTAAGTCAAGATATATGTCTTCACTAGTCCTCGCTTGCGGCTCTGCTTGCGTTCATTAATCATCATGATCTAAGCCACAAAAAGTCCTTTGCTGAATATAAACCTCTAAGAATTTCAATACAAATGGTTGGAAGCAGCTTCCTTCCAGTATTGTCGACGATCTTTGCAATCACAGAGGACCTCGAGTGACATGAAATCTGTCATATTTCTGAAAGATTTGCCCGTTTCCTCGATTAGCTTTAACGAAACATGGAAACAGTGTTAGTAGAACTCAATATGTTAAATAATGAATAAACATACATACACCTATGAAATATGGAACACATGTTAAGAAGCTGAGTAGACCTACATATACAGAACTGCAAAACATATAGAATGGAAAATAAGAAAAGTCTGTTAATAAAACTGTAAGATAATTTGCCAAAAACCTTTTGTTGTTATTATTTTGCTTACAAACAGCGTGTGTATTTTACATGACTGTCTCCTCTTCTCCCTTATCATTATCAAGACAATTTCAGTCTCCATGGCAAGAGCATGACACTCTCTGTATTACCAGAGCAGTAAGAAGTTTGGCCGACACTCTTCACGCTGGCCCTGAAGAGTTGGAGAGTTCTCTTTGATGTTAATAATATTTGTGTAGCTTGTGTTTCCTAAATCGCCTTTACATCCACGGTAAGACTTGGAGTGGGCTAACTCTACTCTGATGGAAACCAGGCGGTATTGAAGGTCAGCATTTACTATATTAATTGAAATTTGAATAAAAACTCGTATCAAACATTAATCAAAACTAAATGAGCATTCTCATTACCCAAATAGCTGCAATCAAATCGGTCAAATTATTTCAACAAAAATTAAAACCGACGTCAATTCCTCTCATTAGTGAAATTGGGAACTAAAATGGAGGTGGTGATATTAAACATGAGCCAGATTTATACGAATATACATATTTATTTTAATTTTATTAATGTACTTGATTATCAATCACCGTATCCATACACCGTAATACCATTGTTAATTTGATTTTTATAATTTTCTATTTACTTTTCTTTGAGCACTTCATGTTTTTAAGTTGATCATGTACACAAATTTTGGACATTTACTAGATTTTACCTGTATACAATTTTTATATGAATGCTCTTTTGTAAACTGTCTGTATGTGTACTGAATAAAATAAATAAATTAAATTAAATTAGTATCACCGTCCGGCAAGCGTGGAGACTGTAGGCCAAATCCTTTGACTACTCTGGCTAATATTTGTACAGAGAGTGTCATGCTCCTGCAGTGAAGACTAAAAAAGACCTGATGAAAATGATGATTATGACTTTATTATCAACATCATCTCAGCTGGAAGGAGTCCATTGCTGGACATAGACCTCACCCAAAGATGTTCAATGTGTCCGGTTGAAAGCGGCCTGCATCTATCCACCTGCAGGCCGATTTGCTAACTCGGTGTACAACGATTTGATTGTCACTTTAGCATCCATTACGGTTTTCATATCTTAATTAAAAATAGTCATTCATACCGAAGCCGTAATGCATATTGAAGTTACCATGAAAATGATGTACGTAGCTGTCAAAAGTTAGCAAATAGGCCTGCTGGTGTCCAATGCTGCGTCTACCGGTATGCTATCGCCATGCGAGAACCTTTCTGCGCCATCGGTCATCAGTTGACCTGGGAACGGAAATCGGTTTGTTGAATAGGCCAGGATATTATATTATATTTTATGACTATTGTGTTTATAATATTATATTTTTTATGACAAATCACACAGATTGAGCTAGCCCCAAAGTAAGTTCTTAAACTTGTGGTATGGGATACTAACTCAACGATACTATATTTTATAACAAATACATATAAAGATAAACATCCAAGACCCAGGACAATCTGAAAAAGATAATTTTTCATCTTGACCTGACCGGGGATCGATCCCGGGACCTTCCGTGTCACAGGCCGGCGTGTTGACCGCTGCGCCACGGAGCTCGAGTATAGATATATACTTAGATTAGTTCTGCGCGCTATGCTTTACTACATTTTACCTTTTTATTTTTCTTTTTTATTGCAACACGGGGTTGTTCACCCGGACCTTTAAGAGTTGCCTGGACGCGCATGTCTCCATACAAACGGAAAAAGGGAATTGTGGCAATATTTGATAATTTTAGGGCAAAATTAAGCATCTAATTAATTAATCTCATTATAATCTACGTTAGTTCCTATACAGTTTGGTTAAATTATCAAATGTTTGAGAATTATACGCCTCTCAAGACTTCCATACAAATTTGAAAAGGCTTGTAATTCTCAAACCATTGGTATTTTAACCAAGCTGTATAGGAACGTACGTAGATTATAATGAGATTAATTGAGTAAATGCTTAATTTTACTTCAAAATTATCAAATATTGCCACAATTCCCTTTTTCCGTTTGTATGGAGACATGCGCTTCCAGGAGACTCTTAAGAGGCTTTGGTAGGACCAAATGTCCAACACGAAGTTTCTTCGAAGAGTTTTGATATAATGGAGTTCTTCCTTAGAAAACAAATTATAAAACGCGGGACATATTAAAGAGATTTCTCGGAATCGAAGTTGCGTACTTATGTATAAGTTTATTTACGTAAATGTGACTTTATAGTAGGGGAGGTAATGATGCTTCGTGTACCAAGTTACTCTAGCGTCGCGTCGTGTAAACCTTTTGGACTTTAAAGATTAGGTCACAGGAAGAAATAAGGTATATTGAGGATTTTTTTATGTAGTGGTGAGCCTCTAGGGATTTTAGATTTTTAAACAAACAATTTGAGCATTATGTTCTAATCAATTTAAACTAGTTTAATTACATCCAAAAAATGTGTATGACAATAAACTGACGATTTGATTTGAAAAAAGAACTTCCTTTAGGGAGAAGGGTCACAAATGTGACAAAAAGTTGCAGTAGATTACCATGGTATTCTCGTACGCGGTTGATTTTTGTTTTATTTTGAATAAAATAATCCAATAGTAACGAAAACCCATGTGATTATGAATTCCATATACTAAGGTAACATAAAATAAAGTGAGAATGCCGATAGAAGAAGGATAGAAGTAAAAACTTGAACAATTACTTGTGTATTCCTTGAATCGTCCGGAAATATTATATCTTTTGGTTACGGTGTCGCGAGTTCAATGGTTTTCTCCTAGTTTAAAATACCCAAGGCATAAAAAGAACTTTTCACTTAAATAAAAAAAAAACCCACACAGATTTAGGTATAGATTATAGGTAGACGCACTCAAGTAAATCCAAAAATCTTCTATTTAGCTCCCTGACTATTGTAAATCTAGACACAATTCTTCATTCTCATTTCGCCTGGGACGTAAGGCCGTTCTAATAAACATAATATAAAATAAACATACAAAATAAATAAATTTATTTTATGGATTCATTTCGCAGGACCGTTTATTCTACAACTCAATAAATACCGAGAATAATATATGAAACCGCTATTTTTGTTACCAATATCGGCGAACGTTAGGTACATTATTTACTTTGGCAATATTCAATTGACTGGTTATTAGAAATTTATAGGTTATACAAAATATATAACATTTTTTCATGATGATTGAGTGATTGGTGATACTTTTATAACCAATATAATTTGTGCGAAAGTGAGTTTGTTTGTGTGCAGAGCTTACACGTCTTAAATTTATTTATTTACTACTAAACTTTACGTGACTTCGTTCACGTAAATTATAGCTTATGCCATCCGCTTATAAATTAGCTTTCTATCATCATCATTATTATCAGGTTTCTTTTTAGTGTCCACTGTAGGACCACGACCCTCTCTGTACTTTACTAGAGCCATATATAAGGCATAGCAGTTAGAGGATTTGGCCTACACTCTCCACACTGGCCAGATGGCTTGGAGAGTTTTCTATAGGTGAAAAAATTTCATCAAATGCGTTGGCATTTGATGAAATTTTTTCACCACACACACAATCCCATATTTTCAACTTAAAAAAACAACAGTTTCTATGGGTAGCATCATTGAAACGGAGACAAGCCAAACATCTGCGCTCACCAATCTGTATGTTAGGGATATGTATTTAATTGCTAAGCAAATTATATTTTGTTATTTAAGCATAAACGATAGATATTGACGAGCTCCGCGGCGCATCGGTCAACACGCCTGCCTATGACACGGATGGTCCCGGGTTCGATCCCCGGTCAGGTCAAAATGAAAAATTATATTTTTCAGATTGACTTTGGACTTGAATGTATATTAAGATAAGTATCTATTATAAAATATAGTATCGTTGAGTTAGTACTTATCCCATAACACAAGTCTCGAACTGTGGAACTGTCTTAATCTGTGTGAGTCCGTATATATTTATTTTATTTATTGTACTTGATAATACTACTGTGTTGATGAAAAAAGAAGCAGGCATATCTACATAAAAAGGCACATTCACATCTGGCTTCAACATGAGCGTCACGAGATTCGCTGTAGTAAATCACGCCTTCAAAGAACGCCGCTAATAAAATGCTACATTAAACCTCTTTTTACTTGAAGAGTACTTAAAGACATTCGTTTCGGCGTATTAAAAGTCTGCGTTTTGGTGCTGCTTTTTGGTGTGTCATATATTGACAGTTTAAAACTTTAGTGTCTCACTGTTCGATGTATGCTATATTTTCATATACATAAACGTATAGCTAAGTGCTTGTCGGATTATTTTCTATACAAAATAAGCAAAAAACATCACACTTTAAATGGAGCCCACCATAAATACTTCCATCCATCCATCAGGTCTTTTTTAGCTCCACTGCAGGAGCATGACCCTCTCTGTACCACCATAGAGCCATGTATTAGCCAGAGCAGTCAGAGGATTACAAAGATTATCAGCTAAACAAAGCTTATAAACATCAAAGAGACCTCTCCAACCCGTCTGGCCAGCGTGGAGAGTGTAGGCCATAAATACTTATTTTATTAAAATTTGATTACTTTTTTGCAACTTGCTGCAACAGAAACACATTAACTGTCTAGCTAATTCGATTCATGAGATACAACCTGGCACCAGACGGACAGTCAAGTCTCGTGAATAGGGTCCCGTTTTCACGTTTTGGTTACGGAACCCCTAAAATAGTATCTTTGAGTTAGTATTCTGCTACAAAAGTTTACTACTTACTGTGGGACTAGCTCAATGTACAAATTAATTGCTTATAATTCACTTTGTATGAACACCCATCCTTTTCAACCCACCACTGATGATGTTTACCATGTGCCCTACAATCAAGCCGCACGCATCGTTATAAAACTAAAAAAGCAATGACAATATTATGATCGTTACGACCATATTGTCCAAACACTGTTTAATCCAACCGACAACATGTGCAACCGAAATTGTCCACAAAAAGCTTCCCAGCGGTAAAAATAAAATATATAGAGCAAAAGCTTCCCACAAGTTGACATAATAAAGCTATCAGGAATTATGACGTCATAATGATATTTTTCTACGCTAGTGCACAACAAGATAGGAAGTGTGACGTTTTAAGCTCCGTTGTATGTTTGTGTATACGAGTAATATTTCATGCGAGTTGCGGAGCAAAAGTGCTGAAAAAATTATTAGCAATTGCTTCTCCGTGAGTAAATGTAACTAAACTTACCAATATCTTTACCAGCTATTTAGATCCTAAAGTTGGGCATTATTTTTTAGTCAAGTTTGTCTTCTGATATATATTTTTTGATTCCTTGTTTTCCTTGTCAAACTGTGAAATCTTCTATTCTTTTTACCACCTTTTTTCGTCGGTTGGAATAAAAAAATAAATATATACGGCTAAATCACACAGTACCAATGGAACCATATAATATACAATGGAAACAATAGGTAGATATTGTCGAGCTCCGTGGCGCAGCGGTCAACATGCTAGCCAGCGACACGGGGGTCCCGGGTTCGATCCCCGGTCAGGTCACTATGGAAAAAGATCTTTTTCATATTGACCATGGTCTTGAATGTATATCTATATAAGTATATATTATAAAATATAGTATCATTGAGTAAGTATCCTGCGACACAAGTTCACAACTTACTGTGGGAGCTCAATTTGTGTGATATGTCCCTTTATATTTATTTATTTATTGCTCCATTCCCAACAGGTAATAAGAGTATTGTCTCGCAGATTCCCTAGGTAGACGTCTAAGTTTAGACACCTCAATAAAATTTGACTAAGGTTCAAGTAAATAGCTTTATATTTAGATTTTCTCAATAATTTATTTCAACTCTTACTCATGTTGAATGGAATTTGAGAAAAAACATAATTATTCGAATTTGTACACTCGCACTTCGCGAAGAAAGTCAAAGTGAGTTACATTACGACAGCGGAAGGGCGTGCTCTCTTTATTACTTGTGTTCCAAACTTTTTGGTTTGTGAGATTTGGAGTTGCAGCTCAAAACTCACAACTTATGTATAATAATAAATAGTAGATATTGATTCATTCCCAACAGGTATTAAGAGTATTGTCTCGCAGATTCCTTAGGGTTTTAGGTGTCTGAATTTCGACTTTACAGTGAAATTTTCTGGGTTGACTCCGTAGTCAGCCATTTATTTATCCGTATAAATAAATGGCTATATGTTAAGACTCTCCCTTCTTAATTATTTATTTCAACTCTTACTCATAATGAATGGAATTTGAGAAGAAACATAATTATTCGCATTTGCATACTCGCACTTTGCGAAGAAAGTCAAAGTGAGTTACATTACGACAGCGGAAGGGCGTGCTCTCTTTATTACTTGTGTTCCAAACTTTTTGGTTTGTGAGATTTGGAGTTGCAGCTCAAAACTCACAACTTGTGTATAATAATAAATAGTAGATATTGCTCCATTCCCAACAGGTATTAAGAGTATTGTCTCGCAGATTCCTTAGGTTTTAAGGTGTCTGAATTTCGACTTTACAGAGAAATTTTCTGGGTTGACTACGGATAAATACATGGCGATATGTTTAGACTCTCCTTTCTTAATTATTTATTTCAACTCTTACTCATAATGAAAGGAATTTGAGAAGAAACATAATTATTCACATTTGTATATGTATACTCCTACTTCACGAAGAAAGTCAAAGTGAGTTACATTACGACAGCGGAAGGGCGAAGGGCGTGCTCCTCTTTATTACTCGTGTTCCAAACTGTTTGGTTTGTGAGATTTGGAGTTGCAGCTTAAAACTCACAAATTGTGTTTAATAATAAATAATACATATATACGGACAAATCACAGTCGCAAAGTAAGTTCCGAGATTTTTGTTACGGGATTACTTCAACGATAGTTATACAGATAAACATCTAAGACCCATCATTAGCCTGACCGGGGATCGAACCCGGGGCCATTCGTGCCGCAGGCAGGCGTATTAACCGCTGCGCCACGAAGGTCGATAATAAGCTATAGGTCAGCAAGGTCGATAATATACTATAAATAAGTAGGTGTATACTTCTACTTAGCTGACATACAGCATTTAAATAAACCCTCCCTGTTCTGCCAGAGCCATATATTAACCAGATATGAGGATTGGGACTACACTTTTCAAGCTGGCTATACGGGTTGGAGAGGTATGTTTGATGTTTATAAGTTTTGTTTTGTTTGTGTTTCCTAATTATCCTTCTACGACATCCACGGGAAGGCTTAGAGTGGCTTTTACTTTGCCAGGAACCACATGGTATATGTTGGGATTGCAAAAATCATAACCCTCTTATTTATGATTTCAGGTAATAATTAAAGACCTAATGTTAATAAAAACACATCTTAATAGCATCACTGATTACCGTTTACAAACACACAGACACATTCGCAGCCAATTTGTTGTGTAAACATGTTTGTCTTCAGCCAGAATCGAGGAATTAGTACCTACTCGCCTTTATAAATATTAGCGAGGCTCTTGGAAAAACTGAGCTCATTTGAAAGGAGTGAATAAGTGATTTTCAAAACGAAAAAATAATAACTAGCAATAAGCGGGTATTTTATTTATTCGTATATTTGTAAACACTTTATTGCACACGTTAAAACAAAATACATTATATAAAGAAACTTAAAACTGAAAGAAAATGTGATGGTGATGATAACCCTAGGAAGGGGATCTCTTTCAGTCAAGCAGGCATCTGAAAGGAGTATCAGTTGGGTTGAGTGGGGCAGACGTATGAGTTTAATAAAATATATTAAACGAAAACAAACAATTGTAAACTAATTAATAACTACTAAATAATACAATACACTTATATGCTAAAACATAAATACATATACAGTATACATATTAGCTCAATGCGATGAAGGAATCACATCTTTAAAATTATCTTATTCTGAGTTCGAAGGTATGAATAAATTAATTTGATGATAGTCAAATCACTGAGATCGAACTAGGCCCACAGTAAGTTGTGAACATGGGTTACATGGGTAGTAGGACACTAAATCATCGATACTATATTTAGTAACGATCAAATAAACAATCTTTTTCAGACTGGCTTAGATTATAAAAACTTATATCGATAAACATGCAACACTTAAGCCAATCTTTTTTTTTTTAACCTATTATGTCCCACTGCTGGGCAAAGGTCTCTCCCATTTCCTTCCACTTGTCCCTATACCTTGCAGTCTCTGACCAGTTACGCTGGAATGCGTCAAGGTCATCTCTCCAACGCTTTTTAGGCCTGCCCCTACGACGCCGACCACCTTCAGGTGTCCACTGAGTTACCCTATTCGCCCATTTTTCGGGAGCCATTCTACTAACATGACCCGCCCAGTCTCATTTTAGTTTGGCAGTCTTGTGCCTCACATCAGTTATCCCGGTTATAGAGCGAAGTGTTGTATTCGGCACTTTATCTATCCGTTTGAAGCCTAGTACACTTCGCTCCATAGCTCTTTGACAGACTCTAAGTTTGGACTTCTGACTTTCGGTAAATGACCACGTCTGAGCACCGTAGGTAAGGATGGGCAAGATGCACATGTCGATGAGTCGGCGTTTCAGTGTGATTGGAAGGTCGCCCTTCATAAACTTTTTCAAGCCAATCAAAAAAAGATAATTTTTTATCATGACCTAGCCGGGGTTCGAACCCGGCCCCCTTGTGTATTAGGCTGGCGTTTCACATTCATAAATAAAAATCACGAAATTAAAGATTAAACTTAAAGGTATAATTTTTTATTAGTTTACAGCGTGTAAATTGACTTTCGACATTCCCTTAAAGGGTTACTCAGACCGTAAATATTAACAACTTTTCTTATGAGACCAATGCTTGAAACTCAATTTTTTTTTTGTGGTTTCCCTATATTCTCATTGAGTTTCCAGCACTGATCAACTTCAAATGCGCAAGAAGAAAACATACATCGAGTAAAAGACTTAGTTGCAGTGTATAAATGCTTGTTGGGATGTCAACTCTTGATATAAAATTCAATGGTAATTATTTAGGGTGGTATTAAGATTCTTTCGTATAAATACGAGTAAACAGAGGCCAGTAGATTCGCAAGAAAGTGTAATATTTTTCAGGTTCTTACTATATTACACTTTTGGTAACGTGGACAAAAATACAACAGTTCAATAAAATTGACTTTCTTCAACGATTTGATTAGAATCAAAAAGCACTAACACCTGATCAACAAAAGTAAGGTTTTGTAGGATGGTGTCTGAGAAACGACTAGTCGTAAAATCTATAAAAATCACTTTACAGAATTTGAAAGCAGACCCTGGGCTCCAGAGCATGCTACGGGTGTAACCGGGAATACGCTTGGATGAGAAAATATTCATATATCGATTATTTGCAAACCTGGGCACTTTTCCTAATCTGCATGGTATACTTGATTATAATAAGCTGCAACGCTCAGATCCAAAGAGCTAGGGATCCACTATTAACACAACAGTTTGGTACATTCTTGACATTTGCATCTCGCAACTCGGTTGGATGAGAGAGCTACCACACCTCTATCCAGCCTCTATCTAAAACAGCGGCTGAACAATGGATGATACGAGTATTCACATCACGATTCTCTGCGAATTCGGCGCATCAACCATTAATACATATTCAGCTTGTGCGTGTGCATACTTGCCTACTTGATACATCAAAACGTTTCCAATAAAGTAGCCACATTTAATTTCGTGTACGTTACTGGTCAATACAGACTTCAGATTTAAATTAAAATTCATGAACCAATTCATCAACTAGCGTCAAACTCGCAGGCATATCTACACTTGAACAGACAAAACATAAAAGCATTCTAGTTTTGGGCGAAAATTTGCGTTACTGGCCAATACACATAGATCCGTATATTTACAAATCAGATTTCAAATTTAAACCAAAGTGATTATGTTCTTGCTCTTTTCAGCAAATTGTGGGCTTTGAATAAATACATCTGGAGGTGCATCCGTGACACTGTTGGATGAGAGAGCCCTCATTGTTTCAGACGTTGTTTTAGATACAGGTAAAACAACGTCTGAAACAATGGATGATACGAGTATTCACATCACAATTCTCCGCGAATTCGGCGCATCAGGCATTAATACATATTCAGGCGGTGTGTGTGCACACTTGCCTACTTGATATATCAAAACGTTTCAAATAAAGAAGCCAAATTTTATTAGATGAGCTTAACTGGCCAATACAGATTTTAGATTTAAAGTGCATGCAACTTTGACTATTGCAGAGTAATGGGGTCATTTCACGCAGGCTCAAATTTTTGCTAATTTCGGTGGCATTTTTTGTTGATAGGTTTTCGGATGAAAAAGTTAACTTGTATTATTCCAGAACACACTAGTATTCTAAATATTTGGAAGGAATGAAATAACTGTAGTAGTTTTGAAATTATGATAGCCACCGAAATTGCCAACCCACCGAAATTATAATAATATATACGTTTTGTACTGGATCCTTATTGCGCGAATTCGCCTTTTGACCAGTTATTTATTTTTTAGATTTCTCTATCTTTTCTTCTTAATTTTTCAGTAATAGATCATCTTTTATTCTTTTCTTTTTTAATCTTCTAGCCTTTTTTTCATTGTTTTCTCATCCTAAAAGTTAAAGATAATACAAAATCAATCAATTTTTCTAATGTTTACAACTTATAAGCCCTCCAAAGTTAGTCGGATTACTAAATATTACACCAAAGTCACATGTTAATCCATAGGCATTTCAATATTTTCAATATTGATGCTATATATGTGATAATATGCAATAATAAACTTACAGGGAAATAGGTATGTATTTATTAAATTAAACTAAAATAAACTAATTACATATTAAATAATTATGAAAAATTAACCTAAAACTAAACACCTTAAAAATATGATAAAATACCTAAAATATATTATTAAAAGGAGACCCTTTAGGCAAGGTTCCAAAGATACTGGCAGCATTCCCCCTTTGAATAGCGAGACTAATTCTTTGTCCGAGGTAGCTGCCAGCTCTTCAGTCACCTGTGATGTCGACTAACCTTTTTGATATTTCCTTAAAAAGGCTTGTAGCGCTAGGACCCCACGGACCAAGGGTCTCGACACCGAATGGGACAAAATCATAATCGGAGCCTAGACCCCTGTATTTAGATGCTTTAGCTTTTTCAGCCGCTTCACAAGCCGCACCAGCTCTGTTGTTGGTTCCATGTAGATGGGAAGGGGCCAGCGTGTCTGAACAGGTTGCATCCCATACTAGCACCCGGCCCATCTTCCATGGAATCAAACTCATACCGTCCGGTCTCTTGCCATCGTCTCTTGCGATACCAGTCGGCTCAAGTAGACTTGGCACGTTGACAGTGGCAAGGGACCGGCGTATGATATCGTTTAGTGCGGCATGTCTCGAGAAGCGGCCTGCACTTTTTTGGCATGACAATCCGTGATGCCCTAGCTTGTCGACATCACTGCCACAGGGACATCTATGGGGAGCGCAGACCGGAACCCCGAGCCGTAGACAGGTTGCGATCCGCAGCGTGTCAGGCTCAAGAAAAGTTCCTGTATTTGACGAAGGGTACGCGTGAAGCCAGTAGCCGGCCTCATGCGCACCCACGGCCAAAAGCCTAGCACGCGCCGAACCTGTACTACAGCTCAAAAGATTGTCAAATGTCAATTTGCAGTTTATGTCGTCCCAGCTCCTCTGTGAATTTGGAGAAACTGGATAATTTTGACCTGGGCATGCAATTAAGAAAGCATTTCTAGCTTCTTCCAAACCAGCAATCTCAAAGTTTGAAGGGGATAACACCGAAACTAGAACCCACCGAAATTAGAAATTTTGTATCCCCTCCTAGATTTTAAAAAAACTTAGGTACTTGCGCGAAAACTGCAGGATTGTTCATGTCACTATATCGTGAAAGCAAGAGCACGTCTGGACCTCTCTATGCATAAGTAGGTAGTTCGTTTAAAATTACTTGTTACACGTTGGGATCGATTTTAACAAAAGCCACCGAAATTGCATTTTTGTCACGGACAATCTCTATAGCAATGGTTCTGATGTGTACATGATAACAGAAGTAATGAAAACAATAAATATGGTTGCGTTATACATTAAACAAAATAATAATATTTAATTTAGGTACTAGTTTGCCACCACAACACATTCAGAGAGATGAATGCGCGTAAAAGTGAATCGTGGACATGCCACCAAAATTAGAATTAGGTATATTTTATTATTTTTTTAAATGATAATAAAATAAAAACGTATTTTTACTACTGTCGTCATATGAGGTAGAGCTTTTATTAGACGAAAAAAAAAAATAAGGTCATAGACAAGCATTTTACAGAGTGTTTTCACGCGAAGAACCTCTAAATACGCTGGCGGTGAAATTACCCAATGCATGGAGATATATGTACTACGGTTAATTATACTTCCGTGACCCAATGGCAAAATCACGGCTGAATCAATTTATTGACTAAGTAAATGCGTCAAGGAGCGTCAAACTCGTAGGCTTGCACCTTGGACAGATAAAAAAACAAAATTTCTTAACTTATTGTCCATTCAACTTTTCAACTTTCATTATTTTTGATTTTGGGCTGAAGTTTATACTTCGCTTATTCTTCTAAAACAAAGAACTTATCAACTATACCTCTATATATATATATATATATATATATTTTTTTTTTATTTAACCTATATTGTCCCACTGCTGGGCAAAGGTCTCTCTCATCTCTTTCCATTTATCTCTTTCTCGTGTTGACTTCAACCAATCCTTTCTAAAAACATCTAATTCGTCTCTCCAACGTTTTCTTGGCCTACCTCGGTGACGGCGACCATCTGTAGGTAGCCACTCAGTTGCTATCTTGGCCAATTTCTCGGGATGCATTCTACCGACATGCCCCGCCCAATCCCATTTTAGCACAGCAGTTTTAGTGCCCACATCAGAAATTCCCGTTTTCGAGCGGAGTGCAGTATTTGGGATTCTGTCTACCCTCTTTACTCCTAACACACTTCGCTCCATGGCTCTCTGGCAAATCTTGAGCCTGGACTTCAACTCCTCGGTCAGCGACCATGTCTGAGCACCGTAGGTTAGGACAGGCAAGATACACATATCGATGAGTCGGCGCTTAAGTGACAAGGGAAGGTCACCCTTCATATACTCTTTCAT
This sequence comes from Rhodophaea formosa, assembly GCA_963082605.1. Lineage (NCBI taxonomy): Eukaryota > Metazoa > Arthropoda > Insecta > Lepidoptera > Pyralidae > Rhodophaea > Rhodophaea formosa. The sequence continues at coordinate 2,261,266 of OY720221.1, forward strand.
GGACCAGTAGCTCTTCCAGGCGTTCTCGATACGGCGGTTAATTTCCGCTTCTTGCCTATTACTGAAAGAGACTAGCTGGCCCAGATAGATGTACTCATCGACATACTGTATTTCTTGCCCATCTACCTCTACCCTACGCTTTGTGCTATTGGTCATAATTTGAGTTTTGGACCGATTCATTTTTAGTCCAGCCTCAAGACTTGCCGTGCTCAGGTCTTGGAGCATCGTTTGTAATTCAGATGATGTGGACGCAAACAGGACAATATCGTCGGCAAAACGAAGATTTGTAAGTCTTTTTTCGCCAAGTTTAATGCCCTTTGACTGCCACTTGTCCAAGAGTTTCTTGAAAATTTCTTCCAACGTGCATGTGAAAAGTTTGGGAGAAAGCGGGTCGCCTTGTTTGACTCCTTTTTCAATATTGAAAGATGATCCATGTGTTTCTAGTTTTATGTTTGCTGTACTATTATTGTAAATTATTTTAAGGAGTTCAATGTAGGTCTTTTCAATGTTTTGGTTTTCAAGTGCTTCAAATATTGATTGGTGTTTGATACTGTCAAATGCTTTAGTATAGTCAATAAAGCCGAGATAGAGTGGTTTATTGAATTCATTAAACTTTTCTATGAGTTGATTGATCGTCTGTAGATGATCAGTGGTTGAGAAGCCTGGACGGAATCCAGCCTGTTCAGGTGGTTGGTGGTAGTCTAATTTGCTATCTATTCTCTGAAGAATGATTTTAATAAATAATTTGTAGATGTGGGAAACCAGGCTGATAGGTCTATAATTGTTTATGGATGTTTTGTCGCCTTTTTTGTGGAGAAGAACTACTATGGAATGGCAAAAATTGTTGGGAATTCTACCGGTAAGAAGAATTGTGTTAAAAAGATTTGTGAGGTGAGGTATAAGCGTCGTGGAACCAATTTTAAGGGCTTCTGTTGAAATCTCATCACTACCTGGGCTTCTACCGTAGGGCATGGTTTTTAATGCTTGTTGTACTTCGCTGTTTGAAATAAGTGGAATAATGTCGGGGCAACTGTATTGGTCTTGGGAACTGGTCTTGTTTTCGTCTTTGTACAATGATTTGTAAAAATCTGTGCAAATTTCCAATTTCTTCTCCTGATTACTATGTTTTATTCCCTTACTGTCAGTTAAACAGTTAATCCATTGCCTTCCTTTAGATATGCCTTGTTTTGCTTCTCTTAGTGATATATGTTTTTCCAGGGCTATTTTTACTAGTTCAGTATTATTTTGTCTAATATCACGTCTAATGTTTCGTTTTACTTCTTTATCAATCTGTCTAAATTGTTGGCTACCAATCGTTTTATTGAGTCTAAGGTCTATTAATTTCAGTGTATTTTCTGATAGTTTTTTGCATTTTGTCTTATTTTTCTTGATCTTATTGCTGCTGTTTTTAACAGCTTTTATTATATTATTATATTGTACATCTGTATTTGAATTATCATCTATATTATTAAGTAATTGGAATTGATTAGAAAGCTCTAAATTAAATTGTTTTGAATTGTCAATAAGAGTATCTAGACTATGTTTTTTAATTTTATTTTTAAATAGTACTGTTCTGTGAATTTTAAAATCAAATCTTAGTTTTGCTCTTATTGGACGATGATCTGAACTATACTTTATTTTATTAATCGTCCTTACGTCTTTGACTAAAAATTTATCACTGGTAAGAACAAAATCTATTTCATTTTTTACGTTCTTCGGAGAGACCCATGTCCAACGTCTATGGAGCTTTTTCTTGAAGAAACTATTGGCGATTCTAAGGTTTTGGCCTAATGCAAATTGTAGTAAACGTATTCCCCTATCATTTCGTTTCCCCAAACCGAAAGGACCGATAATATCTTCATTATCTCCTTTCTGTCTAGAACCAAGTTTTGCATTAAAATCGCCAATAACTACAGTCCAAGTGCCTTTGTTCTCGTCACAGACTTTATTAAGGAGATCATAAAAAGTCTCTACCTCCTCATCAGAGTATGACGTTGTAGGTGCATATGCTTGAATGACAGTAAGATATTTATTGCCTTTAATGTGAAATTTTAGTAGAGCGATCCTTTCAGAGAATCCAACAAATTCAATGATGTTGTTTTTCCACTTGTTTGCAACTAAAAATCCTATTCCTCATTCATTCATTATATATACATAATAAGTATATACTATATTATGTACCTTACCGTACAGACTAGGAAAAGCATGAATTTTTAGGGGCCCATTTAAAATAAATCATTTAAAAGAAAACGGAGATATCATTTATCATTTTTATTATTTTTGTTCTGCCTAGCCCTCTGCTCTTATGATCTTGTGTCCTTAGGTTTTGTCTACTCCGTCAGGGAGATTGTAATATTATGTACGTTTAAAGAAAATTATTGAACTATCTTAAGTAAGACGCTGATGTTACAATCTGAACACGGACACGTTAAAATTGGCCGTTTTTCTCTCGTGTACGAATTATTGCCCTATTACGTACAAGATCCCGATAGCCTTTTGATTTCAACACTGATTGGCTGATCACTCGTCTTTATTGCAAGGTGATAAGGGTGATTTTAGTCATCTTCGCAATCCTTTTGTAATTGAAATTTTTGACGATGTTAAACCGAGAAAAGAAACAAAAATATTTTAAACGTAGTTATTAAAACTGTGAGGTACCGTAAAAATTCTATTTTCAAAGTCACTTTTTGACACCAATTAAATTTAAATGAATATCTATAACAGAGACATGGGTATACAAAATTAAGCTAAATGAAAAAACCGGCCAAGTGCGTGTCGGGCCACGCGCAGTGTAGGGTTCCGTAGTTGCGAATGACAACTTTGAGTTCACACTGTTCACACTCGCACATCACAGTTTAACGACCAAAAACATGTAACATTGAAAATGTATGAAATTTAACATTTTCGTGTACATTTTATAAGTTGGTTGCTTATAACTTTTTAGTTTGTACTTAGGACTCAGCTCTGATAGTTTTCCTTTTAACTTCAGTATATATACTACTGCTGTAATTTTTTTCACGTATCCATATAAAATAGTTTAGTAGATAGAGGGGGGGGGGGGACCAATCTAACAATATCCAACACGATGGGTTTGTATAGAAAAAATATTACTCCCTCTTTACTTGTATGGGACCTACCCAAAAAAAAAATTTTTTTCAAGATTTTCTTCTACCGCTTTTTTGACATGATTAATATACATACCCATACCAAATTTCAGCGTTATAGTACTTATAGTCTCTGAGTAAAACCGCGGACGGACAGACAGACAGACATGGCGAAACTATAAGGGTTCCTAGTTTACTACGGAACCCTAACAAAAAACAGAAAAAGTGAAAATGTGATTCATCCATCTATCAGGTCTTTTTTAGTCTCCAATGCAGGATCACAAACCTCTCTATACTACCAGAGCCACCTAGTCAGCCAGGGCAGTCGGAGGATTTGGCTTACACGCTTCACGCTGGCCAGACGGGTAGGCGATGTCTGTTTGAAAGCTTTGTTTAGCTTGTGTTTCCTAAGTCGCCTTCTACGACACCCACGGGAAGACTTGGAGTGGTCCTATTCTACTTTGCCGGGAACCACACGACTAAATGTGATAACCCAGTACAATTTACTATCAGATGTTACTGGTCTTGTTGCGACAATGATGGATAGAACTCGCTAGAAACGGCAACGGAAGAAATAATAAAATAGTTCGTGCTAATTCCTGTTATTAACAAAATTATGCGATAAATACATGGCGAAATTTTGATCGTTTCGAACCATTAAAGGGGTGATTCAGTCTGTCAATATAAACAACTTTTCCTATGGGACAAGTGCTGTAAACTCGAAAAAAATGTCGACATTCCTATACAAATTGCCCGGGCGGCTGAACACTTTTGTATGAAAATGTCGAAATAAAATTTGAGTTTCCAGCATTGGTCCCATAGGAAAAATGGTCCAGAACGATCAAAATTTCACTATGTATATTAATTAATATTAATATGTAATAAATTATGCGATACATTATGATTATGAAACAATACTGCCATCTGGTATTAAGCATTTCAAAAAACTTTCAATAAAGCAAAACTTGGTCTGAAAAACCGTTAACCCAGGAAGCGGCTACATTGCCATAGATACACACATTGACTGGCTAACGCGAATAGCTTATGATATCCGTCGTTTTGATTGGGATCAATAAAATTCTAATCTTGCAGCACCTGGATAAACTTTGTCTCTACAAAGCCGAAATAGAAAGCTAGTGCTAAATAATTATAAAACTAAACAAAAAAGGTTTAATTTAAACTTTTTACTGTAGTGGACATGTGACGCTGCGTTACCAACTTTATAGGAAATAAAAAAGTCGCAGCGCAGAACTCTCTGATGGCCGGCCACGGACAAAGAATAAACCAATTGTTATAGAAATATCACACAGTAAATAAATGAAATAATAAATAAAACTGCTAAAATATGTACTCCTTTTGTTTTTGTAGTAGCTTATATAAAGAAAAGAAATAAAAGGCCTTATTTTTTCTTTTCTTTAATTTTTTATTTCAGTCTTTTATTTTCTGTACCAATCCCTCACGATGCTAAGTCTAGTTTGGTACAAAATGAGGTAATAAATAAATAGTGTAGTATGCCCATAAACATTGTAACCATATGGATACCGGACTTCTATCTAGTTGGCATATAGTATGGCACAGGACCATATAAGATGGTAGGCATAAAACTTATACTATCTTTCCTATTCATTCTGTTCCGTTCTTAGTCTATGCTTAAATTTTGAGCCCTGCTTTACAAAATATCGAGGATACAGAAATCAAGCACATCCATAACTTGGTAATTTTTTTTTATTCATATAATTCCCCTTCATTAGATCGTTTTCCCAGTTAAACCCTCAGGTGTGGTGCTTTGAGACCCGGGTTTCACTATTACGAAATCGCTTTTGCATATTTCGCTTTCGACTGGCTCTTACATCCAGCAACAAAAGAGAAGCAGCTGGTATGTTCTACGTCTTAAATCTTCTCCTAAATGTATATGACAAGAGTAGCATGATACCTTTAAGTAATTAATAAAGTACTCGTAATTGTCCAGTGGGCCGACCAAGATATTGCTGGAGCGATACGGTGCAGGCTAATCTGCGTAAGATGGAAGCGGTCAGCTGGCAAGATATCGCAAGGAACCGAAAGTGGTGCCGTTCTCTCGTCTCGGAGGCCAAGATTAAAGATCCACTTCGAGTCGCTGAGCCAGCGGAGTAAGTAAGTAATTGTCACAGAACAAGAAACACATTAGAAATGGCAAGGGAACGTGGCCCGCGCGCCGACACTACGCTCAATCATCGCACTTCACCCCGACCCCGCGAATCACCTAAGTAGTTGTCCCGCAATCGTCAAAGGAACAACAGTGCATTAACATGTGAAAAAAATCAAAACTATGCCGGCGTGCACTATTGTAACGTGTAAAGTGACAAGTGACCGTGCAACTTTGACCAAATTAGGTGTTTCTTATCACCGGCAAATCAGAAAACTTATTGATATGATATTTAATTGGTTTTATTCATCCAACATAGCGATTGAACGAAAATATTAAAAATTAAATTGCAAAAAATATACAATGCGGGTAATGTACTCGTCTGACTTTCGATAGTAACGAAGTAAACGCTCAATGTAATACATTACGTTCGAAAAGTCCCGTACGTAATGATAGTGGTACAAGTCTGCCAGTGCTGGATGCATTACTTCTACGTGATTGGAAGTTAGTAAATGTCACGTGACGCCTATCCCGCAATCACGAAGCGGCATTCGAATTTGCAAATAGTGTGCGTAAGACTATAAGTATTATGTTGCTTTAGTAGTATGCATGAAATGAGGCGACGCTGGTTTTCATAGAAATCACGCGTTATAACACTTCTAATGTATTTGTTGTTCTGTGGTAATTGTCCATTGGGAATCCTTTATCCAGTACTGTCCACACATATGTCTACTATATTACGAACATGAAAGATAGACACGTTGACGATGCTTATTTTTTTTACCCGACTGACCTACTCAGAAGAAGGGTCAGGTTTTTCGAACGTATGAATGTTTGAATCTTAATTTGTGAGTATGTCTTCCATTGTTTCTTGCTGTAGCCTAAACTTCGTGACCGATTTAAGTGTGAGGTGTCATTAGATTCTTTTTTTTCCTCAAAGTTCAAAGTCATAGGCTTTATAACGTCAGCAAAAATCAACATAATAGACTCAAACTGTCAGAAACGACACTGGGTTTTTTTATTATTTTAAATAGTACAAATTGTTATAAGATTTATTAAGATTGAATTGATTCAGGCGTTACTTTGCGGAAGTCAAAGTGCATTTAACTTGTTATAAAAACCATGCTTTAGGCTTTACAGAAAACAAAAGCGGAATCACATCTATCACTTCTCTAATTTGTACTGCTCAGTGGATGCAGGCTGTAAAATTTAACGGTTCACAATAAAGTGAACTAAGTCCACGAGCGAGGTCATAACTTGCGGCGCATATGTGGAGATACTGAGGATTTTGTGCAAACCTAGGATGGAAAAATATCTATGGAAAATTCACTTTGTTATGGTGAGAGTCTGTGGACTGGACAACCCTGATCCAGATGCAGATTCAGCGGTCTAAATGGATCAGACTTTGTTTAACGTCTTTCTAATAATTTCAGCTGGAACCAATGGCTTAAATCGCGCCTTCGTCTTCGAAAAATCGGGGAACATACATAAAAAAAAATAAGATTATGACGAATTGAGAACCTCTTCATTTTTTTGAAGTCAATTAATAAATGGAATTTGAACCTAGCCGGTCGTGTTTAGTTTTTATTGAAGAAAACCGTATTTGATCCATCAATCCCAACTTACTATTATAAATGTTTAATATTGACCCGGGGGTCGTGGGTTCGATACCCACAAGAAGAGTATACTTTGTTAATTTGTTTCCAGTTTGGTAAGGACATTGCAGGCACCTGATTGTCTGATAAAAAAGATGATTCCGTGCTTCGGAAGGCACGTTAGGCCGTTAGTCCCGACTGCCATCCGGTAGTCGTTAAAGGAACCACGTCAGAGGCCGAGAGGCGGTTCAAAAGAACTCTGACACCAAGGTGTGCATGGTCGATTGACCGTTACACCTACACGAAATGATGATGATGATTATAAATGCGAAAGTAATTTAGTATATTTGTATGTTATCTCTTCACGCGTTATCGACGGAACGAATCTTACCGTACCGAAAAGGATATAAGGTACCTTTCATCACAGAAAAAAGTAATTTGCGATAAACAACTCGGCAAATTTATACGACAAAATAATACGCGAGCGAGTCCACGGGCAAAAGCTTGACAGACTGATAACAACGATGTCTTAGATCCCATACTCACATTATGGAAAAACTACGATACTCCTCTTTTTTTTGTAGGGAGTAAAAACAATTAAAGAAAATAAAAAGATTAGAATCTAACCGATACCAAATTTGGAAATAAAAAATGTTGAAACGTGGCGCGTGTAAAAACCGAATCGCAGAATTCAATTAGAGGAGACCCACACACTGGCCACAATTGAAATTAGTTGCGTTGGTTCCGTGTAAAATAAATGCATATTTTATCTTCATTTGCGTCTTTGTTTTTATTTATGTTTGTATGTATGGATCATCATCATCATCAGGTCCTTTTTGTCTCCACTGCAAGAGCACGACCCTCTCTGTACTACTAGAGCCATACATCAGCCAAAGCAGTCAGAGGATTTAGCCTACACTCTCCACGCTGGCCAGACGGGTTAGAGAGGTCTCTGTTTGATGTTTATAAGCTGTGTATAGCTTGTGTTTCCTAAGTCGCCTTCTACGACATCCACGGGAAGACTTGGAGTGGTCCTATTCTACTCTGCCGGGAACCACACGGCATGTATAGATATATTTATATAATTTTAGTATAACTAGATGCCTTTTCGAACGAAGTTCTTTATCGCGCGTTGCGAAAGGGGGCTAGACGGAAATAATTAAGACTAAAAGTTGTAACGACACTTTTTGCTATAGTTGCTTCTATAGGAATTTTATAACAGAATGAGTATTCAGCCGGTGTCTGTTTAAAATGGTGGCGGTCGAGTAATTCACACTTCTCACCTTCTGTCAATTATAACTTGAGCTGGGGTCAGGAGAATCTGGTTATTCGAGAAGTTGGTACAAATTTTTGATTCGTCCAGTGTAACTAGAACTCTTACTTTTTAAAAGGCGTGAGTTTAGATGCTAGGTGTGAAGGTGTCCTTTGACACCTCTCAATTTTTTTTTAGTACAATATAATTTAATTATAGAGAAGTAATTTTATCAGGTTACTTTTTGCGCCGCACAACTTTTCTTTTTTATGGTTGACTGGATAGAATGCTCATAGCATTAAGTATGCCAATTGTAACATTTTATTTTACAAAATAAAGTTTTTGATCAATATATTATATTTTGATATAATACTATTCAATATTTTAATGAAAACCTATCTGATCTTTAGAGCGACTCAGCCCGTCAATATGAACTCCAAATAAAAATTTTGATATAAAATCATACAACAATTTGACTGATTTTGAACTGTGAGGTATCATTTGACTCGTATTTGAGGGTGGTGGAAAAATATCTCAAACGGCAGTCGGATTTCTGTATTTAAAAACTTAAACAAAAACACTCTAAAATTAGCATTACTCAAAATCAAAATCAAAACGTTTATTCAGAAAATAGGCCTTTGCAGGCACTTTTTCACGTCATATCATATTTAAAATTATCTCATTAGATATATGTATTTATTAATTGTTCAAAAGCTACAGACTACTAGCGTTTCGGAACCGACCACTGCAGAGAAGAAACGCCGAAAGAAACTCTTATCAACAGTTTTGGTCGCCTACTCGCCTGAAGGGCTTTATATGATTACGAATATTTTTATGCCTTATTGTCTTTTTCTTTCTTTTCTTTTTTCTTTCTTATTTCTGTTTTCATGTTACAATTTCAATATACATAAATTTATTATTTTTGGAACATGTTTATGTTAACGATCGAGTATGCAAAGATAATAAACAACATATGATACTTAAAGTAGTCTCAAAGAGGCCGAGCAGACCAGTCCCCCCTGACAGCACCCGTTCACGAGTTGACGTGTGGATCAGCCATCGCTGAGCTCAACCATTGTTAGTAGTAATAATTTGGACATCATTATAGTCAAATTGAACGACAATTTTGAATTTATAGTACCCTAAGTACCTATACCTATACTACTTAAATAATGTAAGCAACCGTCGCTTACCGATCTCACCCATATAATTTTCCTCACAACCTTATGATAGTAATATCAGTATTAACGCGAGGCCACACGCGTGTAGTTTGCCATTAACACATCTGACATCGGTTGTATAATAATTCAGGCAGTATGGCGGCGATGAAACCATGTAATGTAATCAACACGTGATACAAGGAATCATCATCATCATACATGGAATGAAGAATTTTCTTTCATTACTTGAATCCATTTTTGAATATATTTTATTTAAAAGGATGTGTATTGAAAGCTACATGACTGTTTTTTTTTTTTTTTTTTTATTAGTTAGCCAGTACTTGTGGCAACTTATTCAAGTCACAAATAAAAAAAAACACAACGCAATTGACCTGGCTCATTATAGCCTAATAAAAATAAAGTATTGTTGACTTAGTTAACATAGTCTCAAACTTTACTATTAGGCTGGCTCAACTTATGTGATTTGTTATTGATTTTTTATTATATAAATTAAAGTAGACAAAATGGCCTCTCTTTGATCATTATTCTTGTTATTATGAGCAAAATTTTCACTTATGTGAAAATTTTTTGGACTAAACTAAAACCTAAAAAAAATTTTTTTTTTTTTTAGGTTTTAGTTTAGTTCTCTGGTAGTACAGAGAGGGTTGCGCTCCTGCAGTAGTGACTAAAAAAGGACCTGATGATGATAATGATTTTTTATTACATAAATAACAAAACACAAAATTGACATTCTTTGATCATTATTCTTGTTATTATGTGCAACATTCTTAGGTACTCATTTCTTTTTAGGCTTTTCACATCGAAGGCAAAACTAATTTCAGTGTATTTCAGCATTCAAACAAGCCGCATATCGAAAATAAACATTTTGCTATCGATTGGTTCGACGTGTCTAATGCTCGGGTAATTGGAGCGTTTGAACTCACACCTGCGAGTTATTAAGGCGTATGTATGAGATGAAACATGCTGTTGAAATAAAGGTTGAACCCGGGTTAGTTTTTATTAATTACTTTTGTTACGTAATAATAAATATATACGGACAAATCACACAGATTGAGCTAGCCCCAAAGTAAGTTCTTATGAAAGACTTGTGTTATGGGATACTAACCCAACGATACTATATTTTATAACAAATCTGTCAAAACTGTCACACAAATTTAGTAAAGATTATTTCTTTAAAAATATTATTTTTCAGGACTTAAGCTCAAAAGTAATCCAAAAACAATAAAAATAAAGTGATTTTTGATTGAGTCAAGCAAGAAAAGTAACCACAATTTTTAGCAAAGTGTAATCAATTCAATACTGAAAATTCCAGGCTTGTTTTCCATGTTTGGCTCCGTAAAAGAGGGAAAAACAGTCCAATCATAATCAGAAACTTCACCAGCTTACATAATAAAGGAAACTAATTTCTCCCGATACTGAAGTGTTATTTTGGAACGGAGATTTCAGCCTACCTATATTATCTCAAACATCTTATCTATAGTGCCAATACCTAACCAAGACGAGTGCGAAGTGATACCTATTCTTTTATCCTAGAGATGCAATAGTTCCCGCTAAAATATTGATTAATGATATTTGATGCAGGCTGACCTCTTGATGTCAAAAATCTCAGTTCTACAGTTCTACTTACCTGAATATGTTTACGTGCAACATGCGCCAAATTTAAACAGTGCCAGTGCCTTTTTTTGTATATTTTAATCTTGTTATTTATCTTAAAATCTAATAGTTATGTACTTAATGTAATGTAAATAATTAATTTTAAAATAGCTTTTTTTTAAACCTTTTTCTGTAAAGCCCATATGGCCAGCCAGTCGGCCACGGCCCCTGACGATACTACACCCACCAGCCAGTCCAGCGCAGCGACGTCGCTTGAACTAGTCGAGTGCAGTGAATGCTCCCAGCCACGTTTTTTCAAAGGACAGAGAGGCCTACGCATCCATCAAGGCCGATGCCATAAAGGGCTGCAGGTAAGTGGCCAAAGAGTAAATACAAATTTAGGTACGTTTACTAACGTATCAAACTCTGAAGCCTCCACCGGCAGCCCTTTATGCCAACTATTAAACAAATTAAAAAAGAGCCTGCCGGTTTTGAAAAGAATACCGCGCGGATCTAGAAGATGCGTAGCGAGCTCTTTGTCCTCAGTTATTAAAGACGTAGTAAATAAAAATGAGAAAAGTGTCTGGGAGAGCTTGCTGACATTTAGTTATAAAACACTAAACGTCAGCCTAGACAAAAGCAGTTCCCTAACCCAAAAAGTTAAAAATAATTGCTCCTCCAATTTTAGGCCATCTTTGGACAATGTTCAGGAAAGAAAATTACCACCGTACAAAATTTCAAAAAAAATTGAATCAAAATTCGATGAGGGGGATGTGAAGGGAGCTGCCAATCTTCTCTTTTCCAGCGACGTCGTTGCACCTAGCACTCCAGAGACATACGCCGCCCTTTTGTCGAAACATCCACCTTTATCCCCTACATCGCATCTGCCGGATGCCCCTGATCCTTCGGATCCTACACCGGTAGCCACTCCCGAGGATGTACGAGCTGCGATTATGTCCTTTAGGAAGGGCTCTGCCAGCGGTCTTGATGGGCTGTCACCACAGCATCTTAAAGACTTGATCTGTGGCGCCACAGGCGATGTTGGTACGGCCCTTTTGGAGGGCTTGACGCAGCTAGTAAACCTAATGCTCTCGGGAAAGGTTTGTGACCAGATAGTGGATGTCCTATATGGTGCAAACCTTTGCGCTCTCCGAAAGAAGGACGGTGGCATCCGCCCTATTGCAGTAGGTAATACAATCCGCCGCGTCGTTTCCAAAATTTGTTGCAGGCATTGTTTGCCAGTTTTGGAGCAGGAATTTCAGCCAAGACAGTTAGGTTTCGGAACTAGGGGGGGTTGCGAAGCCGCAGTACATGCAGCTCGCACCTTTCTCAAACGCGGCGGAGGTGAGGTTTTATTGAAGGTGGATATTAAAAATGCATTCAACTCAGTAGACCGGGGCGCTCTGTTGAGTCAGATTAAAAATACTATACCAGGCACGTTTCCTTATTTATGGCAATGCTACAGTAAGCCAACGTGCCTGGTATATGACGGTCAATTGATAAACTCAGCAGTTGGCTGTCAACAGGACGACCCTCTTGGACCGGCCATTTTCAGTTTAGCTATCCAACCTTACATCAAAGATTTGGCATCAAAATTCAACGTGTGGTACTTGGATGACGGGACCCTTGGAGGAGATGCTGCGTCAGTTTTATGCGACCTAGAAAAAATTATAAAGTCTTTCGGTGACATTGGCCTCGAATTAAATTTCGCAAAATGCGAGTTGTATTTCTGCAAGAATTTGACTCAACATTTACGAGACGATCTAAATTCCAAATTAAGTGTTTTGGCCCCCAACATAAAAATTATTAACGACCACTCTCTTTACCTCCTTGGGGCACCGGTGCTGGAAGGTGCTTTTAATAAGTTTGTAGAAGACCAGTTACTGCTTTTTAATGATTCTTCCAGCCGTCTAGGCGACATCAACCCACATATGGCTTACACGATCATAAAATTCTGTATGTTTGTTCCTAAGACCACTTACACGCTTCGGTGCACTCCACTTTGGGCTCACAGCCAACTTCTGTCCCTCCTTGACAACACCATCAGGAAATCAATTATTAAAATATTTAATTGCTCCCTCAATGACAAAAGTTGGGACCAAGCTACATAGCCCATACGCCATGGTGGTCTTGGTATTAGGAAAATTTCAGGTATTGCATTACCAGCATTTCTGTCATCGGTTAATAGCACAAGTAACCTCGTAGGTAACATTTTAGGCCCGTCCTTTCCTGACGTAGAGGTTACTGGCTTAACCGAGGCCAGAGATGCTTGGTGTGATGCAGTTGGTCCAAATGTTCATACACCCTTGAATCTGGCTTCTCAGCGACAATGGGATGAGCCGCTCTGCGTGCAGGCGCGTAGTTTATTAATTGAGTCTGCTAATAGTGATGCGGAGCGGTCTCGTCTCCTAGCTAGCTGCGAGCCAGAGTCGGGTTACTGGTTGAATGCAATCCCGTCAGCGAGCGTAGGGACTCTTTTGGAGAGGACCACTTTCAGCTTGGCGGTGAGTCTGCGTCTTGGGGCCAGGACGAATGAACCTCATCGCTGCCGATGCGGGGGACATGTCGATTCCCTGGGCCACCACGGCCTGGCCTGTCGCCGCAGTGCAGGACGCTTTTCGCGTCATGCCGCGCTTAATGATGTCATCCGTCGTGCCCTTGCCTCCGCAGGTGTGCTAGCAGTGCTCGAGCCTGTTGGTATTACGCGTGATGATGGCAAGAGGCCCGACGGAATGACACTCATTCCTTGGAAAAACGGGCGGTCGCTTGTATGGGATGCCACATGCGTGGATACTGTAGCCCCATCCCACTTACAAGCGACCGTCCGCAGAGCGGGCGCGGCAGCAGCGGCGGCAGAAGCCATTAAGAGGCGCAAATATGCAGCTCTAGGCGAGCCTTACATATTTGTGCCCTTCGCCGTGGAGACCTTAGGGCCTTGGGGTGCGGAAGCACGACAGATTTTCAAAGAGATCTCCGCACGCCTAATCGACGTTTCCGGTGACCAAAGGGCAGGCGCGCATTTTGGCCAAAGACTAAGTTTGGCAATCCAACGAGGAAATGCCGCCAGCCTTTTGGGCACCCTGCCCGCTGACTGCAGCGATTTGGCTTCTATTTTTTATTTAACTTAATGTTTATTTATTTATTTTTCTTTTTTTTGTAGGTTAATTTTCTTTTTTTTAAGACTAGTTATAGTTTATAATCTTAGTTTCATTCTTTGTTTTTACCGTTATATCCAATTAAATAAGTATACTTATAAGACAATCAATTCAGGATTAATGAATAAATAAATTTATAAATGCGCCAAGATAAAAAAAAAATACATATATAGATAAACATCCAAGACCCAGGTCAATCTGAAAAAGATCGTTTTCCATCTTGACCTGACCGGGGATCGAACCCGGGACCATCCGTGTCGCAGGCAGGCGTGATGACCGCTGCGCCACGGAGCTCGTCAGCAAAAACAAAATCAGCCGTGTTGGGTCTTCCCGTGGATGTCGTTTGTCGTAGAAAGCGACTTAGAGAACACAACCTAAACAAAGCTTATAAACATCAAAGAGTCTCTAACACGTCTGGCTAGCGTGGAGATTGTAGGCCAAATCCTCTGGCTAATATTTTGGCTCTATTACTACAAAGAGGTTCGCAGTTGAGACTAAAAAAAGAGCTGATGATGATGATGACTTTTTATTACATAAATAACAATACACACAATTGTCATTCTTTTATCATTATTCTTGTAATTATGAGCAACATTCTTTTAAGGCTTTTCACATCGAAGGTAAAACCAATTTCAGTGTATTTCAGCATTCAAATAAGCCGCATATCGAAGATAAACATTTTGCTATCGATTGGTTCGACGTGTCTAATGCTCGGGTAATTGGAGCGTTTGAACTCACACCTGCGAGTTATTAAGACTTAGGTATAGACGAGATGAAGCATGCTGTTGTAAATAAAGATTAAAGTCAGTTTTTAATATTTTTTAATTACTTTTTGTTACATAATAATACAAAATCAGCCATGTGGTTCCCGCAGAGTAAAATACTCCAAGTCGTAATAAAGCTTATAAACATCAAAGAGACCTCTCTAATACGCCTGGCCAGCGTGGAGATTGTTAGCCAAATCCTCTGACTGTTCTGGCTAATGATAGTACAGAGAGGTTCGCAGTTGAGACTAAAAAAAGAGCTGATGATGATGATGACTTTTTATTACATAAATAACAATACACACAATTGTCATTCTTTTATCATTATTCTTGTAATTATGAGCAACATTCTTTTAAGGCTTTTCACATCGAAGGTACAACCAATTTCAGTGTATTTCAGCATTCAAACAAGCCGCATATCGAAGATAAACATTTTGCTATCGATTGGTTCGACGTGTCTAATGCTCGGGTAATTGGAGCGTTTGAACTCACACCTGCGAGTTATTAAGGCGTATGTATGAGATGAAACATGCTGTTGAAATAAAGGTTGAAGCCGGTTTAGTTTTTATTAATTACTTTTGTTACGTAATAATAAATAATAATAATAAATATATACGGACAAATCACACAGATTGAGCTAGCCCCAAAGTAAGTTCTTATGAAAGACTTGTGTTATGGGATACTAACTCAACGATACTATATTTTATAACAAATACATATATAGATAAACATCCAAGACCCAGGTCAATCTGAAAAAGATCGTTTTCCATCTTGACCTGACCGGGGATCGAACCCGGGACCATCCGTGTCGCAGGCAGGCGTGATGACCGCTGCGCCACGGAGCTCGTAAGCAAAAACAAAATCAGCCGTGTTGGGTCTTCCCGTGGATGTCGTTTGTCGTAGAAAGCGACTTAGAGAACACAACCTAAACAAAGCTTATAAACATCAAAGAGACCTCTCTCTCGTCTGGCTAGCGTGGAGATTGTAGGCCAAATCCTCTGGCTAATATTTTGGCTCTATTACTACAAAGAGGTTCGCAGTTGAGACTAAAAAAAGAGCTGATGATGATGATGACTTTTTATTAAATGAATAACAATACACACAATTGTCATTCTTTGATCATTATTGTTGTTATTATGTGCATCATTCTTTTAAGGCTTTTCACATCGAAGGTAAAACCAATTTCAGTGTATTTCAGCCATAGATTAAAAATTTTTTTTTTCGATTTCAGCTTTCAAATAAGCCGTATATCGAAGATAAACATTTTGCTATCGATTGGTTCGACGTGTCTAATGCTCGAGTAATTGGAGCGTTTGAACTCACACTTGCGAGTTATTAAGACTTAGACGTAAGTAAAGGTTGAAGACGGTTTAATTTTTTTTAATTACTTTTGTTACATACGTAAGAGCTCCGAGCTCCGTGGCGCAGCGGTCATCACGCCTGCCTGCGACACGGATGGTCCCGGGTTCGATCCCCGGTCAGGTCAAGATGGAAAACGATCTTTTTCAGATTGACCTGGGTCTTGGATGTTTATATATATATATGTATTTGTTATAAAATATAGTATCGTTGAGTTAGTATCCCATAACACAAGTCTTTCATAAGAACTTACTTTGGGGCTAGCTCAATCTGTGTGATTTGTCCGTATATATTTATTTATATTTAAGACAAAAATCGATTACGTCAAAATCAAGGCGTAGTATTTCATATCTGGCTCTGTTTTTCTGGTCAGAGCCTCATCATCAGGTTTTTTGACTCCACTGCATGAGCATGACCCTCTCTGTAACTCCAGAGACAAACATTAGAGCAGTCAGAGGATTTGAACTAAACTCTCCAGGCTGGGCAGACTGGTTGGAGAGATCTCTTGGATGTTTGTAAGCTTTAGCTGTGTTTCCTAAGTCGCCTTTAACGACATCCACGGGAACAGAGCCTATACCGAAATTATTATAGAAACCTGGAATTTGGGGGCCGTTGCTGTTTCTTTTGTAGAAAATTGTTAAGTTTTTACCCATTTTCATGATATCAAACAAAAACAAAAGTAAAGAACAACTCAATAGTTTCAGAAAATCAACATGAAATAGCAATTAACCTGACAACGTAAGTCGAAAACCCCTATTCTCTATAACAACACACCCACTCTCTTTTTGATCACAGTATGTTTACGTGAAAACACTCAAAATTCAAATTAGCCGTATATCGCACATCTTGATCGAACATAAACAATTTATATTGATGCGTTAGACGTGTCTAATACCACTGCGGGGCCTTTGACGTCACACCTAGGAGTTATTAAGGTGTTATTAGAATACGAGACGCGTCTCTAAACAAGGTTTTGCGGGGAATTTTACATACTAAGTAAACATAAAACGCGTATTTGCGATCTTAAAATGAATAAAACCATTACAGTCGCTATACGTAAGTACAGTCTCTATGTAGTCTAGTAGTAAGTAGATTAGGCAATACAAAAAGCAACAAATCTGTTCCATGCTGGTTTGTTAGAAACGCAGATCGTAAATACCGATCAAGGGATTGGACTAACCGGCCTAAAACCTAACAAATCACCATATAGGAGATGCGACTAGCAACCCATCACTATTTTGATCCCGCTTTCCACATTAACACCCACTAACACGCTAAACGTGGCCTTGGATGGGAATGGAATACATAAAGCAAAACATAATTTGATGTTTGTGTAGCTGATAGATTCTCCTCTTGATAATGAACCTATTGTATCCAGGTTTGAACTTCAAACCTGGATACAACTAGGTTCATTATCATAATCATGATCTTAGCCGCAAGAAGTCCATTGCTGGATATGACTACCTCAAAAAAATTTGACCAATCAAATCTTTTCTCCGAAACTGCTGGACCTATTTTCAAAGTATGTCATCATCATCATCATCATCATCATCATCACCATCATCATCATCATCAGTTTTTTTTTAGTCTCCACTGCAGGAGCACAATCCTGTCTGTACTGTCAGAGCCATATATTATATTATCATCAAAATATGTACTTTCGCCTAAAAAAACTGATTTATGTGAGAGTGCTATAGGCTTTAATTTACGCGGACGAAATCTAATTTAATTTAATTTTTATTTAAATATAGGGACATATCACACAAATTGAGCCAGCCCCACAGTAAGTTGTGAACTTGTATCGCAGGATACTGACTCAACGATACTATATTTTATAATATATACTTATATAGATAAACATCCAAGACCCAGGTCCTACTGAAAAAGATCGTTTTCCAGCATGACCTGGTCGGGGATCGAACCCGGGACCCCCGTGTCGCAGGCTGGCGTGTTGACCGCTGCGCCACGGAGCGCGACCTCGAAATCGCAGGAAAGTAACTAGTATTAAATATGTTTACTAGGTCATCGGGGCCCTTAGTTGTGAACTTGTGTCCTGGGATACTTTCTCTAACGTTACTGTTTTTCATGACAGATGGCTATTTCATACAAGACCAAGGGCAATTTGGAAAATATAACTTTCGATCTTGACTTGACCTCAGAGACCTTTTAGTTGGGGTAGAGCCACGCTACCGGCGAAAATCACTTTTGCTGGTAGCATAAATGGGCCGGCTCGTCCGGGGAAGTACCACACTCTCCCAGAAAATCGATGTTTGACTAGTAGCTTTACAGCGTCTATGCTTCATTCGGTGAGTGAGAGCGCCGGAGTCCCCACTGGGGAGGGAAAAATAAAAGGCCGGCAACGTTCTTGTCACATTAGTCCATGGGCAGCGGTGATCATCAGGTGACCCGCTTGCTCGTTTGCCGTCCTATGACATAAAAAAAAGATAAAACCTGGGACCCTGCGATTTCAAGGCGCTTACGTTACCACTGAGCCACAGAGGTTGTGGAACATGGAAACCTACCAGAGATGGACTAAACTTGCCGGGTCCTAGTCACCCAGCTAGTTAGAGTAGGCCCAACATGAATATGAAGAAAGGTATGTTGTGCATTAAATGCTCAACGGAGAGAGAGAGAGTTCAAGAACACAACACAGATAACGGATTTTAATAAGTTTCACACATGCGTTACACGGTTAGTAGTTTAAAATACAATTAGTAAAATAATATTGTAGGCGAGTGCCTGTAAGCTAGGGTCGAGAGATCACGACCAAACTTAGGAAAGGAATGAATGACTGATGAGAAAAGGACTGCGAAGAAGATTTGAAAATGGAATTTGGAATTTAAAATGAATTTCGAAATAAAAGTGGACAGGATGATGATGATTGGGAAATGAGGTGAAAAGCAAGATGCAGCATGAAGGTTATCATGCGCATCGTTACAAACTGAAGATATTATATTAGAAAGTAAGCCACAAGGCCTAAAAACCACGTATCGAAATACTTAAAAACCCAATGTTTCATCCACAAACCCAATTTCCCGAAACAGCTAACCCATACAGCATTCTAATATGTCAGCTGCAAATTTCAGTTCAGTCGGTTTTACTGTAAAATTTTACGAGTCGACAGGGATCAGGGGCCTTCGCTTTTCTGACATAGAGGGACATAGATATAGTATTTGTTTAGAACGGTAATTATTTTATTTATTAACTTTCAATACAACCAATCTATATTCATTTTAATACTGAAAATTTATATTCAGGGATTAGGGGCTTAGATTTTCTGACATATTGGGAGATATTATATAGATAAACACCCAAGACCCAGGTCAATCTGAAAAAGATCATTTTCCATCATGACCTAACCGGGGATCGAACCCGGAACCCCCGTGTCGCAGGCTGGCGTGTTGACCGCTGCGCCACGGAGCTCGTATAACAATACTGTAGGTATAAGTATGTTTCTAACAATATCTTTGTATCTATACCGTCTAAAACACGACATTCGATATTCGAGGGGTGACTTAGCCCGTCAATACGATCAACTTTCCCTATGGGATCAATGCTGGCAACTCAAAAAAAAATTGGAGAGTCCCGTACATTTCACTTTATTTAGACGAGCTCCGTGGCGCAGTGGTTAACACGCCAGCCTGCGACACGGGGGTCTCGGGTTTGATCCCCGGCCAGGTGAAGATGGAAAATGATCTTTTTCAGATTGGCCTGGGTTTTGCATGTTTATCTATAAAACTATCTATTATAAAATATTGTATCGTTGAGTTAGTATCCCATAACACAAGTCTCGAACTTACTTTAGGTCTAACTCAATCTGTGTGATTTGTCCGTATATATTTATTTATTTATTATTTATTTAGTATGAAAATATCGAAAAATATATCTGATTTTCCAGCATTCCGATTCCAGCAGATCCCATAGCAGAAGTTTTTCATATTGATGGGCTGAGTCACCCTTTCAAGATCGTTGCGGCACGACCGTCCCTCTGAAACTCAAACAATTGCACCACAGAGCATAGAATTTCGCTCGTCGCGCGAGCGAGTCACACTCCCTGATCTGTGACTTACACACAGTTTTGTTTTTATATACGCTTTTTTCACTTCAACTGTTACATCTTAGACGCATCATATTTATCTTATTTCGAATGCCTATCTGTATTCCGCCGCCGCAGCCGTCTGTATTGAGAAATAAATTTTCTCCTATGGCAATAATTTATAGCGTCATTATAAAAGCAATACATGTACAATAATTTACAGAGTGTTTGAACAATTATGTGTGTTATATGCCCCTCGAATATTAACACTTTATATAAAGAATTTTCTACATATACCTACACTTTATCTATGTCTACGTATGTGAGTGGTTAAAACGCCAATTCAGAAAACAATTCCTAGTGCTTACAGCGTTCTTACCACTACAGTCCCATAAATTCGAAGATTATAATAGCTATTTGAGTTTTTTTTTATGTAATTTTCTTTTACTTCGTTTTACTCTTCCACGCTAGTCTGGGAAAAAATAAAAACGTAGATATACCAGCTGCTTCTCTTCCCGCGCCAATCGTCTTACGAATTTTCAAACTGTCGGTCACGTGACCTGTCGAGAGTTTAACATTTTTCCCCATCACAAAAAGTGCACAGCGCCGCTAAAGAAGTGTTCACTTCAAAATTTGCTTTTGTACTACGTGTACCCTCTATAAATTATCCACTCTATGTCCGATGAAACTAACTTTCGTATATGAGTAAGGTCGCAGATAAACTTTGATAAGCACTGTTATGTTGTTCCGTAAACGCATGTTTCCATAAAACTATCATGAATATTCGGGAGCAAAACTAGTAAAATGGTTTACGATTTGGTATTTAGAAAATACAAATATCGTTAGTTTAAATTTCGCAGCTTCTAGATTTAAAATAGAAAAAAAAAACATATTTATAGTGTAAGTTTTTATAATGATGTAAAAAATGTATAAACAGGATATGAAAAAAAAGCAGGCTTTATTTAAGAACGTGAATTTAAGCAGTCACAATGCTAATAGCTTTTTATACTTGACCAGAAATGTTTAATAGGAAAACTGATGACTTTATTATTACTTCTACCTTATGTTACTTTCAATAGGTATGTTCTTATGAAAAATTTATGAAAAAATAAATAATTAAGAATAGATTCCCGAAATAAAATTCTCTTTGTACATAAAAATTGCAACTAAAAACTTTATAAAAGATTACAAAACTGTTTTTGTGATTGATAAAAAAACCACAGGCATTACCAATCGGTAATAGAATAGAATAGAATAGAATATACTTTATTGCACCAAATAGTAAATACAAAATAAAACATCATGGTAGAGAACAAAATTGGCACAAAGGCGGACTTATCGCTTAGGCGATCTCTTCCAGTCAACCTTAGGGTAGATGGACACAGTACACGTAGTAGGCGTTGGCGCAGATAAAAAAAAAAAAACAATATAATATGGTGAACGTAATAAATATATATACTTATAATATAAAACAAAATAAATATATATATATATATATATATATATACATACATATAAATATAAATAAATACATACATACATACTTTAACAGCCAGAAAATTTAAGAAAGTGTAGAAAGATAATAAGACTTAACGAGATGTTTAAACTTAGTGATTGTTTGAGCTTCACGAATAACGAGAGGGAGAGCATTCCATAATCGAACCGCTTCAACGGAAAAGGACTTGGAGTAAAATTTGGAGTTGTGAACAGGGGTTCTAAGCTTGAGAAAAAGAGTACTACGCAAACCTCGACCTTTGCCATCACTGAGAAATGTAAAACGATCTTTCAAATAAGGAGGGGAAAAAGGGTTAAATAATATTGAATAGAGAAGAGTCACAACACGCATATTGCGACGAAGTCGGATAGGGAGCCACTTGAGTTGAGAACGGAAAGTAGATACATGATCAAATTTACGAAGTCCGAATATAAATCTAATGGATAGATTCTGGAGACGCTCAAGTTTGTTCAATTGCTCTTCAGTGATGTTGAGGAAACAGGTATCAGCGTAGTCCAATAAAGGAAGAAGAAGAGATTGTGCGAGCGCAATTTTAGTATCAGCAGGCAAAAAGTTACGTAACCGTCTAAGTGAACCGATAGCGGCAAACATTTTTCTGCTGATCTCTTTGATATGCGGTGACCAGGAGAAAGTTTTATGCCTGTATCGGTAATGCCTGTTCTGCGAAATTCGCGCATAAAAAACTAAATCTGAGGATACAACCAGGATCACACATAGAGAGAAAGAGTGAGAAACTGTGAGGTTATACTGGAATTAGCATCAGTTGTAGTATTATATATTGAAATAAATTTTCATTCTCCAGGTAATAAGGCACTTAACACACATAATTTTTCAAACACCTAATAAATCATTAGTATTACCCTCATAATGACGTCATAAATCATTGCCAGTAAAGAAAATTAATTTAGCAATACAGTCGGCTTAATAGGCTTTCGAAAGAAGATGAATACGACGCTCCTTAGTATGTGAGTATAGTCCAAGTGAAAAAGGCTACACGATTATGAAACTTACCGGAAGTGTTTTTATTTTTTTGTATATCAATTTAATTTTTACAATGTAAAAATTCCAGTGGCCAAGTTAAGTTTCTTTCCCTATTTATACTTTTACATACCAACTAACCAACGTCTTTATTCTCATGTAGACAAGATCAAAATCGTAATTTCTTTTACTTGGCCTATTAACAACTCCGGAATTTAACACATTTCTTTATAAGGCTCTTACAACCCTTATGGGAAGAATAGCCATTTTTTCCTCTTCTTCTTCGTGACCCTGGCTTATTTGGTGTCAGCCTTCCTAGTATACGAGTACATCTACGTCACACCGTTCGGTCGTGGGCTATCTCGGCGTTAGTATTTGCTGTTCTTCAAAATTTTTTTGTGTGCATACTACATGGAGTGCTGTGTAATGCACCGTTTGTGTCATGAAATTAAAATTTGAAATTGATTTTTTTTTATTCAAATTTAGATATCGCTTTTTGAACGTCATATTTTTTTAAAATTTGCAAGGTCGAAAAACTACTAGAATTTCGGAAAAACCACTGCTGAGAAGAATACGCCGAAAGAAACTCAGTCCAGTTTTGGTCCCTACATGCCTGAAGGGCTATGCTTATACACAAGTATTTGAAACAATTTTTAAAATTATATTAATTAATGATGTACATATATTCATTAAAAATAATATTATTACTCCCATGTAGATTTATCTTTAAGGTAGTCAATTATACAATAGTATGCCTTTTTAAGTAATTGATTTTTAATAGCAGTTTTAAACTTAACTAATGGCAGAGCTAATATTTCTGTAGGAATTTTATTGTAAAAGCCATGTATAAAGAAGTCATGTGGTTATCCTTTCATCTCATTACATTACCATATCAGCACAGTTGTTGTCTTTTTTCATTTTTCCAAACGGAGATGGAACACGCTGTATGTAGTGATAAAAAAATCACTACAACTACATATATTGTGTAGAGTTAAGAAACCACAAATTCATATCGCTATTAGATCCCTTCTTTTATGTACCATGAAAATTCTGTCCCAGCGTTGGCCACTAAACGTACGGAAATTAAGAAAGCTCTGACTAAGAGCCTATGTCAGTTAGCCATCAGTCACGCAACCTTTAGGCGCATTTGAATAATGTATGAAAGAGAATGAGGCCTCATTTCCCTCTCATGATTTGCCCTTTAATAACACGAGAACATCTCGGATCTCTCATCTTCCATAAATATTATTTAACTCGGTCATTAAACAAACGTAGAGTATTAATAAGGTTCATTTTCACCAAACAATGCTCGAACGCCGCACACAGCCGTAACAAAAACACTGTAACAATTTTTCATTCACTCAAATATAGTCTCTATCCCTTTATGATAAAAACTACCGCTCTCCATAAATTACGAAGCGTCTCTTCCCGAACCAATTTATTTTGCACTTAAATTCAAACGAAACTAACCTTTACGCCAATGTAATTAAGTGCTTTCAAAGTTGAGTTCAAAAGGTTGGTAAAACGGAATAAAGATGAATGGTAGTGTCGCTCTGTCTCCCAGTAGGTGGTCCCTGACAGACAGATGCTTCCTTTTACGTCGCGCGTCACAGTTCATGCCGCCATTTTTAATTTTAGATTTGAAAATGGAATTCTTTTAATTTCGCTTTGGTAATCAATGTTTCAGGAGCAGCCTTTGTAATGAACATATGTGACTGATGACCGTTTTATGAGTACATTGGGTTTCCTTTATTTAAGTTACGAATAAATTGTTTCTTGATTTGTTTGTTTTAACAAGCTAACAAAAGTCTTCCATGCAGCGTTTGAATAATTTTATCTCATCTGAGTTAAAATTTTCATATTGGTTCAATTGCAATGACCATGTTTGTGGTAAATTTATCAGTGGAACTTAACTACCATTAAGTTTACCAGCGGTTTAGCCTTGTGGTTCTCATGCCAGAGTAGTTAGCCCACGAGACGTCCCTGGTTCAACCCTCGTTAGGTAAAAATGGAATATTATCGTTTTTAAATTGTTTATCTAAGTATTCAAATATTTGTTATAAAATAAAGTATGTTCCAGTTATTATTCCATAATACAAGTCTCGAACTTTCAAGCTCAAATCTATGTGATTTTTCTATATTTAAATAATGATTTATTTAGTAATTACAGAATTTTCAATGTGCAACCAATCCAAAAATATAAGAAACAGAACAAAGTTAACATGACTGATTAGCGATGAAAATAATTCTGAGAAGGAAGTTTATACGAGTTGGTAGGTTAACTCTTGTAAACACCATTAAAATTTTGCATCCGTTCAATTCTTGCTTGATGTACTTATCGAACGTAATCGAGGAGATAAGATTCAACTTTGGAATCTGATGGCAACGGTAAGTATTAGGTATTTTGTTTGTAACTAAGTACACTGTCTTTTCATGCAAAATGCGCGACATTTGCCGTTATCAACGAACTTTAGAGAGTACCTTAAGATTTTGGAAAAAAAAATTCATCGTAAATAAATAAAAGTAAGATTTGTATTTATTGATTATTCTCAAAATAACAGCAACAAAAATGTTGACACTCTTGCAGGTTACTCTAAAAATTCTGCAACATTTTCTAGAAAACAAAAACGGCCTCTTTAACCCCACAAACCGAGGGAAAAACAGCAAAAACAACTGCATACGAAACAAAGGCTAGTTCAACGGCCTTTCCAATTAGCACATGTGCTTAAAAACTGGTATGTAATTGTTCACATAATAAATGGTGGAGCGTCGCGTCACTCTCAAGCGCGCAGGAGATAAATTGTTACTTTTGGCTAGGTTAAACCACCTAGAGTTAATGATATAAACCATTTTTAGGTTAACACTCAGTATACTGAATTGATTCAGGCCTTACATTACAGATGTTATAGTTCCATAGACGTTTAAAAAATCGTCTTTCTGTATATGCATTTTGTATTTAAATGGTATTTCCAATTAGCACATATGCCTAAAAACTGGTATGTAATTGTTCACATAATCAATGGTGGAGCTTCGCGTCACTCTCAAGCGCGCAGGAGATAAATTGTTACTTTTGGCAAGGTGACACCACCTAGAGTTAACCTAATAAACAATCTTCAAGTTTACACTCAACATAATGAACTGATTTAGGCATTACTTTACGGTAGGTAAGGTTATATGCGCTTTGCTTTAAAACGGCCTTTCCAATTAGCACATATGCTTAAAAACTGATATGTTATTGTTCATATAATAAATGGTGGAGCGGCGCGTCACTCTCAAGCGCGCAAGAAATATTTTTTTTACTTTTGGCAAGGTGACACCATCTAGAGTAAACCTGACTAACCATCTTTAGGTTTTAACTCAGTATATTGAATTAATTCAGGCTTTACATTACAGATGTTATAGTTCCATAGATGTTTAAAAAATCGTCTTTCTGTAAAGTTATATGCATTTTGTATTTAAATGGTATTTCCAATTAGCTCATATGCCTAAAAACTGGTATGTAATTGTTCACATAATAAATAGTGGCGCGTCGCGTCACTCTCAAGCGTGCAGGAGATAAATTGTTACTTTTAGCAAGGTGACACCACCTAGAGTTAGCCTAATAAACAATATTCAGGTTAACGCTCAGTATATTGAATTGAATCTATCGTTACATTACGGAAGTTAAATTTATAAGCACTTTTAGTTAAAACGACCTTTCCAATTAGCACATGCGCTAAAAAAATTGGTATGTAATTGTTCACATACTAAATGGTGAAACGTCGCGTCACTCTTAAGCGTGCAAGAGATAAATTGTTACTTTTGGCAAGGTGACACCACCTAGAGTTAACCTAATAAACAATCTTCAGTATATTGAATTGAATCTGTCGTTACATCACGGAAGTTAAAGTTACGAGTATAAGCACTTTTAGTTAAAACGGCCTTTTGAATTAGCACATGTGCTTAAAAACTGGTATGTAATTGTTCACATAATAAATGGCGGAGCATCGCGTCACTCTCAAGCGCGCAGGAAACAAATTGTTACTTTTGTCTTGGTGACACCACCTAGAGTTAAATATTTAAAAAAATTGGAAGTTCAGTCGTCACGGTAGTCAGTAGAGTGCTTTTAGGGAAGCATAAGCGTCGTGTTAGTACCCTTAACTCTCATCCCGATGATTTTTTTCGTTACAGACCAAAACTATACGGTGAATCCGACGAAATAAAACGTGGGTTTCCTAATGAATTAATCTCGCGTGAGTTTTAATCTTTTAAATAATCTTAATGTTTACAAATCCTTAAACACATATAAATAAACTTTGTCCAGTCAAATGGGGCCAAATCAATCAGGTGGAAGTGAGATCCTGCCCAACAAGCTGCACCAAAGAACTTTTTTACTCAGCACTCCACTTTAACCCAGAGTTAAAAGAAAAGTATAGACAAATTGTGGAACCGGTCCTGAAATTCAGTTGTCAAGTGTCGCGCGGCGTGTGGTCCATCATTAGTACACACTTATCTTCATCATGTGTTTATTGTGCACAATCCGACACTCGGGAAATAAAAAATATTTTTATTCTATTTCGCTTGCGTGGCCATATTCAGCTCTATTTGCTGGAATACGCTGGAGTCGTATATTTTGCAACTAACGAAGTAAACAGTTTTTGTTCTCGGATGCGGATAAATAAATAAATATATACGGACAAATCACACAGATTGAGCTAGCCCCAAAGTAAGTTCGAGACTTGTGTTATGGGATACTTACTCAACGATATTATATTTTATTACATATACATTATAGATAAACATCCAAGAACCAGATCAATCGGAAAAGATCACATAACAGGATACATACATACATATAAAAAAACAATGATAGAGGTCTAGTATGTACTTAGTATTAAGTAATATGATAGTACTAAGTATTATACATTTTATAGTGTAATATATGATAGACGATATAATAATAGTTAGTTTTCTTTACTAATATTACTATGAAGAAAAATTTGATTGTTTGTTGGCATTTGATAGGCTCCGAAAATACTAGACTGATTTTCATCATTCTTCCACCTATAGATAGCTTATTTATGTGCGGGTGACATAGGCTAGAATTTCCGCGGGAAAGTCGCGGGAAATTTGCTAGTGGATGATAAAGACCAGACGGCCTCCGCAGCGCAGTGATTAAATACACAAGCCACGAGGAGAACCGGATTCAATTCACTGTATGCAAGCACTAGTGTCTACTTGATCAGTATTTGCCTCCGGTTCTGGCGCTACCTAAGAGTTGGCGATAGGCAGGCGGCCGGTCCGGCCCACCCTGCACCAGGCCCGGCACCAGGCCCTGGAAACTAGGGGTGACTCAAAAAGTGCTGGCTTGATGTCGTTAAGGAGGCATGCGTGCCAATCAACGATAAAAAGACCGAGCGAAGTGGAGAGGAAAAGCCGACCGACCCCGGGCTCAAAAGCGCTGTAGCTAAGAATGCAACCGGGAACACGTTCAGATGAAAGAGAGAGAGCAGACCGCTTGCTCCGAGGCATCATAGCTAAGAACATACCCCGTAAAAAGACCATTACAATAAGATCATTTTACCAAATTATCCTTACTCTATCTACTTAGTATTCCAGGTAAAACCCCGCACATAGTAAATTACAGTGACATACATAACTTATGCTAACATGTGATTAGCCATTTGATGGAATACATCAAAGAGAGCATTAGCACTGTCATATTTCTTGCGACAAAATATCCGCTAACTTGCAACCTCATAACACTCTTATTAGAAAGGAATAAGGTTGAAAATAGAGGTTTTTGGAAGGTCTGAAAGCGTTGAAGTTACATTAGGCTATCAGCGTACGTGGTTTGCGTTTCACGTGCCAAATTCGTAATGATTTTATTAGAATGTGCGTATGTAACCAGCTATGAATCGAGTCTGGTAATATTGATGTAGGCTTTGTACTCGAAAGTTGTCTCTACATTAAGACTAGCAATCATTCAACATGTCTATGGTATATGGTATAACTGTTTATCATCATCATCACGTTCTTTTTCAGTTTAACCTGGGTCATCATCATCATCAGGTATTTTATAATCTCCACTGCAGGAGCACGACCCTCTCTGTACTATCAGAGCCATATATAAGTATAAGCCTGAGCAGTCAGAGGATTTGGCCTACACTCTCCACGCTGGCCAGACGGGTTGGAGAGGTCGATGTTTATAAGCTTTGTATAGCTTGGGCTTCCTAAGTCGCCTTCTACGATATCCACGGGAAGACCTGGAGTGGTCCTATTCTACTCTGCCGGGAACCACACGGCAAGTTAACCTGGGTCTTGGATGTTTATCTATATAAGTTTCTATTATAAAATATAGTATCGTTGAGTGAGCATCCTACATCATCATCATTTCGTGTACGTGACACGGTCAGTCGACCATGCACGACCTGGTGTCAGAGTTCCTCGGAATCGCCTCTCGGCTTCTGACGTGGTTCCTTTAACGACTACCAGATGGCAGCTGGGACCAACGGCTTAACGTGCCTCCCGAAGCACGGAATCATCTTTTTCATCAGACAATCAGGTGATTCATGCCTGCAATGTTCTAACCAAACTGGAAACAACAAAGTATGCTTCCCGTGAGAATCGAACCCACGATCCCCAGGTCCGACGCTGCTGCTTATCGAAACCGATCTTTAAGCTAGAGAGGGGAAGTAGTGTCTTTGACTCAACGCCTTAATCGTACGATTTTTTATTCTCTGAGACTCGCAGAGATGGCGCCACTTGAAACTACACAACATTGTATCTACCGTATTATGAGAATATAAAAACATGATTCACAAAATATATCTTTTTAAAAATCAAAACGATATTTTAGGCATAATATTTTAAAATGATACCGTATATTTAGTTAGTTTAAGGCTAACGCAGATTACCGCCATCTAGTATCGAGTAGCAAGCAACTCTCCTGCGCCATACATTCGCCTGCTTTTTGCAACCTTAATTTGGTCCAATATTTTTGTATGAGGTGGGCAGTCTTTTACGTTAGTATTATATTGTCTTTGGTATAGAGTATTTGGGATGCTACTTGTTCGGATGGATTGGTAATGAGAAAGTAGCAGCTTGGGAGGCCGGGCGCGTGTACCCGATGCTAAACCTGCAACAGACAGGCAGTTAAGGTAAGTCATCTGTTACTGTAAGTCAAAAACTTCTCGGTGACAAACTTTTATTATATGTGGTTAAGCACTTGCTTAGAAAAATCGAATGACGTACAAACACGATTATCTTCTTTTGTTTAAAAGATTTATGATACCATAGTATTTAGTTTATTATAGGGCTTGTCATCACATTGGACTTTCTTCTTTTTAATTATGGCTTCCACCGAGATTTCAGTGATTCTGCCAATGTCCAGTATAATGAGATACTAAGTATCGGTGTTGTACGGTATGTGGCGTCAAAGATAGCGTATGTTCTTTGGCAGCCTCGTGGGAGATTTTGGAGACAAATCTATACGAGTCCATTTAACAGTCCACTTTAACTATTTCACAAATAATAATTGTTCTCGAGCACGAGCATTTATAACACCAAACTACACCAATTTCATATTATAGAAACCACTTAAATCAATTTGCAATGAATTGATTTAAGTGGATTTTGAATTGTATAAGGCAAACGACAACTAAACCCCTTGACTTCCTACCAAAAACTCCCCACATCGGACTTACATAAGTATAAAAATATTCAGCTTAATTGGTAAAGAAAAAGTGCTTTAAAATTGAGTTGTTAGATTTGACAGTCAAAATACAAGGGCGCCTAGGCTCTTACACTATTTTTACTTATTAGCTATGCGAATATGGCCCCACAATTTGCCATGATTTTACAGTTTTGCCGTAAATTTTATAACATTCAATAAGAAACTATTATAAACAAAAGTTAACAAATTGGGTGAAGGAAAGGTGTTTCTATAGCATATTTGAATTTTTATACTATCATTTGTCAAAAATATATACAATTAAAAAAATATTCTTTATTTTGCATTATTTAATTAAATATATACTGGAGGCTATGTGCAGGAGCCCATTTTCGGGATCTTCTGCCGCGAGCCACTCGCCTTGAAAATAGGCTCATGAAGAATCGGTACCGATTTCCGACAAAATAGCACGTGAGCTACCCGTTGTTACACATGATAAGTTTATCCCACGTTAGTTTTAATGATATAACCGCTATATGATTTATCAGGCAAATAAATTATTGATTGATTAAAACAAACACAAAATAAGAAATTAATAGTTTGAATGTAGGCGTAACATTTTTATTTCATGACTAGGCAAACATGTGTAGGTTTGAACTAGAAAAGATAATCGAAGAAACTCCTACGTGAATATTTACTATAACATCAACATTTGTTTTACAATACAAGCATATAAAATATTTTATTCCAGTATTATTCTAGGCTGAACTAAATTCACTCGATTTGCAATTCTCTTACTGCTCTTTTTTTTAATAAACCCGAGAGCCAATTCAGCGAAAAACACTGCAATACTCGCTGCGTACATGAAACCTATAAACATGAACGCTCCCAATAAATGCTGAACGCCTAGTGGCACTATAGTGCCCGCCCCTTCAACACCGCCCCGCCGAATGAACAACTCTTGATTCCACTTATCTATCAAACCATTTTCCGATACACTGCGAATAATATTATTAAACCTCTCCAACATTGGAAACCATTTCCGAGCCAAAAGTACTACGCCGTACTTATAAAGATTATTACTTTCCGGGAAACAGTACATCAAATGCGAGCCTCTACCCAATTTCTGATCTTGATACTCAGCCTGTCGTCTCGATGAAACTACCGCAAAATTCCTATCCAAGGCAGCCCGACGAATCCCCGCAGCGAACGTCGTAGAGTTATATTTGCGGTACAAATAAAACGAACTCGCGTTATTAGTCTCAAAATAGGATCGGTAAATCTCTCTACCTCCCAAAGGAATTCTAGACTGTATAAGATCTGCCTCGTTGCTTATCTGCTTTTCAAATCGCGGGTGCATTAGGAAAGTTCTCAAGAACGATTCGTAGGAAATCCCCATGTTTACACTGAAGCAAAGCCAACCAAAGATTAGGATTCGGAACGTAGCGCTTTTAGGCTCGAACGATGATCCCCAGCCGAGCAGCATACTGAATGTCATGAGTAGCGAATTTGTCGGCCATTTTGTTACTTTGCGACCATGTTCTTTGTAGAAAAAGTAATGAAACACAATCCCCATAACTAACAAACTTCCAAACGTTGCCACCCACGTCGACCATTGAAAAATTATCACTAAATTATTCCAAGTCGAAGCTTGACCTGCTTTAGGAACACACCAAGTCATTTCGTCCTGTGTGTAGCTCACAGTAGGATTGAACCATTTACGAATAATTCTAGTGACTTCTATGGCGCCTATTACCAGGTCTGCATTTTCATAACGTAGTATTTCAAAGGCGCCTGTAGCCGATCCATTTGGGTAAATAGTCCCCCAATTTTCTGGAGTTTCAGACATTGTTGTGACGAGCGTCATATTCGTAAACTGAGTTATAATTTTAACAAGATTTATCTCTCCGCCTTTGTCAAATAAGTAAGTTTTATTATAAGAAGGATCTGGAATTTTCTTCACTGGGGGTAATACGTAAGGTTCAGATACAACTGCGTGTACTACTAAGGGACATCTCTTCATATCGGCAGGGAACATTTCCGCTTGTTTTTCAATCTCTTTTATCGTTTTATCTTTACATCTATCTAGAATATAAACTGAATCACAACTTCCTCCGCAGTTCGTATCGCTATATGGCCGCCAGGAATACGAAACAACTTCGCCATCGAGCGGGGAATATATGAAGATTATGCTTTTAAAAAGTTTGTATTGTCGGAGCTCGTTTATAAATTGTATGGCTGTTTCTTCCGCAGACTCGCCGTCTCCCAACTGATAGTAAACTACGGCTTTGGCTAATGGATTCCAAGTCGGCAATTTGTTTAGTTGCAGTATATTTCTTATTAATTCAGACTTTTCTTCCAAAAGCAGCATATAATTCTTGGCTTTCTCGGGGAAATGCGATGCGTTAGCGTGCGGATAAAAAGAATCTTTTACCATTACCGAGAATTTGATGCCTCCGTGGATTGTCTTCAAAAGTAGTCCTTGTGTCGTTGATGCAAAAGAATTAATGTTGATTATCACGATGCTTCCGCTTAGGGCTTTCTTTTCTACGAAATATTTCGCTGAGAGTTTTAAAACGCATTCCGCTGTTTTTGCTATTTGCTCGGAATTCGTGCTGGTCGTTAGTGGATTTTCGCTCACAACCACAAAAATGAGGAGGATGGAAAATAAGAAGCGGCAGACAGTTTTGATGCACATCGTGCTTGAGGTTAAGTCAACAAAGGTTTGGCTACGTCAACAAAGCAACTTAGATATTTTTAAGTTTCCAGAGGTAAACAACTATTGGATTTCAGATTTATGGTTTCTTTTCAATGAAAAGTGACGCAACTTGTTACTTAACTTAATTTGTATGACTTGAAGTGGAGGGAGGCCTTCGCCCAGCAGACACGTGATGGCTCTAAATAATAAATAAATAAATAAGTATGACTCGTAGTTTAAGTTAGTTTCTTGAAAAGTTACCTACTCATATAACTTTCGTACTGAGACTGAACAGTAACATAACAGAATCTTGTTGGCTTCGTGTGTTTAAGTGGAAAAAGTATTTGATCTGCCTCTATACGTCTAACAACCACCCTTATGACAATAGTCAAGACCAACGGCTTGATGTGCCAACCGAAGCACGAAGGAACTCTAAATATAATGCCATTTGTAGTCACTCATGCATGCTAGGTACTAAGAACGACTCTACATCACAACCACGTTTGCACATAATACTACTAATTTGTATTGTACACACACTGGGCTATCGAGCTCCCCTAATTATCAGAGACTTCACAAGTTCACATAGTATTATTGTATCGTAATTGTCAGCCTCCGTGGCGCAGTAGATAACACGCCAACCTGTGAAACGAGGGGTCTTCAGTTCGATCCCCGGCCAGGATGAAACGATCTTTGCTAAATAGACCTGGGTATTGGATATGTATCTATTAGAAAATATAGTATCGCTGAGTATCCTAATCCACAAGATCTCATCTTTATGTGGGGCTAGATCAATCTATGTGATTTGTCTCTGTATATTTATATTCATTTATTTATTTATACGTTATGTGATGATTATTTTTTTCAAATACTCTGTTAGTGTTTACTCGTAAGTTACAAAATAATTACATACTTACATACATATTATCACGCCTCTTTCCCATAGGGGTAGGCAGAAACTATGGACTTCCACTTGCTACGATCCTTACAAACCTCTTTCGCTTCATCTACATTCATTACTCTTTTCATACAAAATAAATGTACTTACTAAATATATTTATTGAATATCGTAAGTATGTGTATCCTTTTTTTTTTTTGTTTTGCTGTGTTAAAACCTCAAAAAAAAAAAAAAAAACTCTTTACTTTATCCCATTTAGGGTCGGCACAGTATGTCAGTTATCTTCATTTTGATCTGTCATCTCATCTACCATAGCCATTTAGTAAATATTCTGATATCTATGATAGCCATGCAGATGTAAAAGTTATAAAGTCACGTATTCAAGACGATATGAAAACGCATTGCTGATTTTTTTAAACATTAGTGACGACATAACTATGTATTTTTTACAGGTAGCGTGAGAAATTTGTTTTATTGCTTTTTTAGCAACAAGCTATTAATTAAGTAAACTTTTTCACGGTAAAATTATAAGCTAAAATTTTCATGGAATTAAAATTGATCTTATCTACCCAACTTTAAAGAAGCATACGATCGTATACCGAATCGATACCAAATTAAATGTGCTTTTTACAGTATATTGAGATTGAAATTTGTAAATGTTTCTAATTTGAATATAAAATTTTTGACGAAAAAAAAGATAGTTACTCTGATTTCTGATCAATGATTATGTATCATGAAATGTTGTCTAACCCTGAAGCTTCTCTAGTTTCTTCTTTTGACATTTACAGCTCAATCATTGCCAATCAACATCATATCTGACATTTTTCAATCACCCCATCGGTTCTAATGATAAAATTGTATAGGTAGGTACAATTTAGACCTTGACCTAATAGTCACTGTTTATCTAAAATTAATGTGTAGGTAATGTTTTATAACTCTTACGGGATGAATGACAATTCGAATTGCATCTTTATGGTGTTTATCTTATTGATTGTCTTCCCGTGGATGTTGTAGAAGACGACTTAGAGAACAAAAGCT
The DNA here is from genome assembly GCA_963082605.1 of Rhodophaea formosa. NCBI lineage: Eukaryota > Metazoa > Arthropoda > Insecta > Lepidoptera > Pyralidae > Rhodophaea > Rhodophaea formosa. The sequence continues at coordinate 2,296,209 of OY720221.1, forward strand.
AAACAAAGCTTATAAACATCAAACTCCAACCCGTCTAGCCAGCGTAGAGAGTGTAGGAGTCCAAATTCTCTGACTGCTCTGGCTAATATATGGCTCTGATATTACAGAGAGGGTCGTGCTCCTGCAGCGAAAACTATAAAGGCCTGATGATGATTAAATATAGCTCTTATAAATTAACAAATATACAGGGACAAATAACACAAATTGAGCTAACCCCACGGTAAGTTGTGGATTTGTGCCGTAGGATAGTAACTCAACAATAAGAAGATAAGATCATGACCTAACCGGGAATTGAACTCCAGGACCACTCGTGTTGCAGGCTGGCATGTCAACCACTGCGCCACGGCGGCTGTCAAAACGAAATAAAATTGTAATTTTAGACTCCATATTTCTTAATTACCTTTTGACGTATTTAATAATTATGAAATAATTATTATAAACTGCACATTTGCGGCACAAACACATAATTTGGTCACATGTCACATATCAAAGTAAATGCTCTCGATTTTAGTACAGAGAATACATAGGTATACATATATTATATTGCGTGCAGATTCCACTGTCTATGTAAATACATAACAGCAGAAATCTGCTGTTCATCAATTATGATGCCAGACTGCAAAAGGCAAAAAGATGTCAGCCGCAATTCTTATGTTTATCAATTTTACAGTTCTTTAAATTTACGAAATTGCTATGATTTGATATACAAAATGAAACTGATAATAAAAAATAAAATAAGAATGAATTTCTCTCTCTTTCTACCTTTATTTTGACATGCTGACAGTACTTTGTGATGTCAGAAATAGTAAAAGCAAGCTCCATGTAAATATCAAAAATTTTTGTGTTCCAATGTTTGAATAAATGAAATAAAATGAAATGTATTTATTCACATGCATACTTTTTTTTTCATCGTACTTTTATCAAGAAGTTTTCAGAAAATGTTAAGGGCCCACACTAGGCACACTAGCGACGCCGAGAGAACTACTGATTACTGCCAAAAACAACCGTTTTAGGCGGTAATCAGTAGTTCTCTTAATGACTGATTCTCATAAGATTACAACATGAATCAAAAAATACTTAAGGTTATTTACTCATGCTTATATGATTTACATTCTTGAATTTAATTTTTAAAGTATTTCTTTCTATTTGTAAAGTACTACCAATAAAACATTTGGTGTTGCTAGTGTGCCTAGTGCGGGCCCCGAAAAGGCAATATGAATGCAATATGAAACTTTTTGTTCCTATCTAAATAAATAAATATATACGGACAAATCACATACAGATTGAGCTAGCCCCAAAATAAGTTCTTAAGCAAGACTTGTGTTATGGGATAATAACTCAACGATACTATATTTTATAACAAATACATATATAGATAAACATCCAAGACCCAGGTCAATCTGAAAAAGATCATTTTCCATCTTGACCTGACCGGGGATCGAACCCGGGACCATCCGTGTCGCAGGCAGGCGTGTTGTCGCGCCACTAAGATGTCATAGCCTTTATACATTTAAGTAGTGTCAATTTTGAACACTGATGTGTGGGGCATTATTTTTAATAGTTTATCTCCTGCCATACATGTGTTAACAAAAGTTTATGTGTAAGTTATGATTTTTATAATGGGGTATGAATAAAACCACAGAATATAATTTACATAATATATTATTATTTTAAAAACTGTCGCTTTACACAAAACAAACCTTGGTCCGACCGAAGTCGAGTGTATAACAACTCCAGTTGATGGTAACAAAGGAAATGTGAGTCACCCTCTAGATGCACAACTGTTACTGTGTTAACAACATAATTATGACAAAATTTGCTATAAAATAACAATTAATATAAAACATATGTAATAAAAAGTTTAATATTAGCTTTAAAATTAACAACTATTAATGCTTTAAATGAATATGTCTTTACAGCAAAAATCCAGATATGTTGACTTAAATATTTCATTTTTCATTCTTCTTACCGTCCTTATGCGGACTGTGGTGTATTATTCGAATGTGGTATTTTTGAAATTGTAATGTTTTGGTCTGATTTTGATATAATATTTCTGTATATTACCAAAGCAGCTATAGTAACATATTCATTTAAGAGATTAATATTTCATGTATTGAAAGATAATAAATAGTAACAGCAAAATTGTAATATATTAAAACAAGTAATATTTATATAAAGAAGATTTTAATGTATTTTTTTTAATTCAGTAAATCAAACCTGTATAATAAATTAAAACTATAGCACAAATGAAAATATCCTGCGATCACAGTACACAGTTGTGTTGCAGAAAACAACTTTAATTTAATATAATTACAATAAATCGCAACACGGTACAAATCATTAATCACATTAACTTTAAATTACCACTAAAATTGACAGATAAACAAATTGTTGATACTAACATTTTGTGCCGTAAAACGAGTGTGTTTACACCGTATGGTACCGCTTACAATACAATATTATGTTAACTATTTACAATAAATGCAACTTCAAATATCTAGAACCTGTGCTTTATAACAATCTATATAAATATGTTTTTTTTTTCGTCTTAATTTAAAGCTAATTCAAGTTTCAATCGGAAAGAGGAAAACGGGACGGTGGTACATATTCTAGTTATAAAAAATGTAAAGCAGTTAAATAATGAGATTCGAGAAAACTGCATGCAAAATCTATTGAAGTAAGGACCAAAATTGGAGACAAGCAATGGGAAGTACTAAAAGATGGTATAGACATGAAAATTATGATTTTATTGCGAGTAATATTAATGATTTTTAGGATTTAAATTGGACAAAGGTTAGAACCTTGAGGAACACCAATACATATTATTATTATAAAATAAATTTCAACTTGTCTCTAGCAATTCTTTACCAAACTTTGTGTTTCAACATTATGCCGATACATTAGTAAGAGCGAAATCTTACAGGCAGTTCCTCTAAACCTTTTTGTGAACGTGCTTATTATATCAATTGCTTTTTAAAATTCAACCATTTTGTTTAGTCAACTATTTTAATATCCAATACCATTGTTTTAAATATTTGATTACAGTTTACATAAATAAGCAGTTAGGCCAGACATCAAGAAGGACAGTCATTGAGCAAAGGGTTTGTACGGAAAATGCACTTAAAAAATAAAACTATTCCATACCAAATCTACAAGCTCATGTTGTTACGCTCTCTACAATAATGTACAAAACTCCTTGGTTCTAATTCCCAGTGAATTTAGTCCTTAGTCTCATGATTATGATTCCGTTCCCTAATTCACTACCCACCGCATCTCAACTAACGATAAAAATGTTGTATAAGATCTAATAAATATAGGAAAGATAATTGAAATCGTAAAAGTATTGTAGTCTTCAATCGAACGATATGCTTTATTTTCAAGATGGCAGCCAAATTGTATCGTTTTGGTTTGATGATGTTTAGTCATATATCAAAATTGGACGCGTCATAAGTTGAAAAAGCAATATATTCGTTAATTTAAGTTGTATGCTGAAACCAAATCTACCAATTATATAGAGCTTAATTTTAATTGGATATATCGATATTATTTACAAGATAAGACAAAATAAATGGTTATAAACACGTTACGTAATTTCTCCAATTTTAATAAATGACCATGTGATTAGTGACTCTTAGTATAATTTAAACTATCGAAGGCAATATAGTTAGAAAATTCGCAAACATGAGTTTCAATGATAGCAATATACATCAGAAACAGCCGAGTAAAAACAAAAGCAGTTAAAAAACTAAAATCTATATCATACAAGGGCGTAAATACAATTCCAGATTGACTAGTTCCACATAGGTATTGAATATCTGATCTTCAAAATTGCACATTTGATCGCACAAGTGAATTACTATAACATTACAATAATTAATATTTACAAATACTAAACACTTGCGAATCAGTCATATTTCATCTTACATTATCATCTTATAAAGCAACTTACTCCTTATCGGCTCATATATCAACAATCACGCTTTCTGATTCATTTGCTTAATTTTTTTCTACATAGACGTCGCCGGGTGGTTTTGCGAGGTGTCGAGGATCCAAGCTACTACTGGTTACATTCACTCACTTAATTGAACTACGGTCTCTGATATGAATTCTTACACGTACCACTCTTTGATGCCGTCTCGTTTGACTGGTTGTGGTGGGAGCGGAGCGTTGGGCACCATACCATTTCTATTTAAAGGTAAGGGTTGGAGATTCTTGACAGCGCCTCCAGCCATACCGCTAGAGGCTCCGCTTTGATAACTTGAATGCGCCTGCAATGAATATATTAGAAGTAGTATTGTTTTGGCTTTTATATTCACAACATTTTTAGTACCTAACTTTTAATAAACAATTATAATTTCAAGCTACTTAATAAAATAACAGAATGAGAGAATTACTTATACGATGATGAACACATCATTTCAAGTGATCAGTCCATCTGGCAGGCAACGGATTTGTGTGCAAATTAGTAATTAAGAGTTCATGCGATTGGTTTGGGATATATAAACAACTTTTGTATTTCTGTGTGGGAAAATTAAGAAAATTTATGTTCAAGAGCTGACTGAGGATATATGTATGAGTACAAAAATTAATTTATTTGTACTATTTCTTTGAAATGTATTATTATTATTGCAAATTACCTGGTTGCCAAGCAGCGCAGCACTGGCCCCTTGCTGGTAACTCTTGTCTTCCGTCACCTTGTATGACGGGAGTTTGAACACAATGTACTTGAGCACGATGATAACTATTAGTATTATTGCTATGAGGACTGACGCTACAATACCTGTAAAAAATAAATATTTTAAGGTGATGAATATCAGACGACAGTTTTTTTTGTTATGATATTTTTACTTCTCATTTCCTTAGTAAATACCATATGTAATTTGTATTTTTTTTATGGAGTCTAAATATTGGCAATAGATTAAGTTGTCTAATACTTGTTGGAGTAATAATACGAGTGATCCTTTATTTATTATTAACCTAAATACTTGTTAAAAAATACTTTTCTACACTTACCAACAATGGTCGCGAAAAACTCCGACTCGGGTGGCACGACCCTATTATCAGTACTCTTAGGCTGATACCACTTTGTAGTGATATCATACCCATTGTAATCCTGGTGCCCTCGACCACCACTATCCCTATCACCTCCTCCTATAGGAACATCGTATGAGGGAGTTCTTCCTTCTATGATATTGTCTTTCGGGTCATCGAAGTCTGGTATATGGTTGGTGTCTTCCTCAGTCGTATGCGTTACTTCTTCAGGAGTCTGCCGTCCTGTTATTGTTGGCGTGTAGTGATGCGAGTGTGTGTGCTCTGCAAGAAATATTTTTGTTAGCTTACTCGGTTTGTACGCATAGATTAAATTAAAACGTTAGAAAAATATGTAACAAATGGTTAATTATTTTTCTAACGGAATATGTCAGCCAGACTTTTTACGTGAGTAGACGTAAAAAGTCTGGCTGACATATTCCGATCTCATCCTACATTCGCCTTGAGGAATACTTTCGGAAGAAGTCGAAATATGTCTGATTGCCTGTCGCAAGTTTCTGACTAGTTACGCGAGTAACCTTACTGTAACATCCTAACTATCCCAACCCAATCCCAATCCCAACTAATATTATAAATGCGAAAGTGAGTTTGTTTGTTTGTTACGCTTTCTCGCCGTATCTGCTGAACCGATCTTCATGAAATTATGCATACAAATAGGTTAAAGTACTGAAAAGGACACAGGCTACATATCATGCGCAAAGCCGCGGGTAACATCTAGTATTTTAATAATTATATCTCACGTTAGTTTTAATCAATAAATTAAACCCTTTATTTATTACTAGCTGTTACCCGCGGCCCGCCCACGTAATATATAGCCTATGTCCTTCTCAGTACCCTAACCTATGTCTATGCAAAATTTCATGATGATCGGTTCAGTAGATACGGTGTGAAAGCGTTACAAACAAACAAATAAATAAACTCACTTTCGCATTTATAATATTAGTTAGGAAGTTAGGATTAGGATTACCTACTACTGTTAGTTTGGAGTATCGAACTCCAATTATAGGCAGCATTTCATGGTGCATATAGTGGGATAAAAATAAACTTCATATAGTGAATCCAATCAATTGATTGAGGGAAATTGTAAAATTATAAGCGTTAAATAAATAAATATATAGGGTCATATCACACAAATTAAGCTAGCCCCACAGTAAGTTGTATATATATATACGGACGAATCACACAGATTGAGCTAGCCCCAAAGTAAGTTCTTATGAAAGACTTGTGTTATGGGATACTAATTCAACGATACTATATTTTATAACAAATACATATATAGATAAACATCCAAGACCCAGGTCAATCTGAAAAAGATCGTCTTCAATCTTGACCTGACCGGGGATCGAACCCGGGACCCCCGTGTCGCAGGCAGGCGTGTTGACCGCTGCGCCACGGAGCTCGACAAATTAGACTTATAACTTACCATCGGTAGGTGTAGTTCTTCTTTCCGGCGTCGTCCCACTATCAACCGTGTTAGCGTGCAAGTTGTCATGGTCAGGCAGCGTTGTATGCATGTCTGTACTGCTTTTGATTCCAGTAGTCGTGACGGTGCCTCCGTCTGTCGAACCTTCTAAGGATTTGTCAACGTGTTCCGTAGATATTGCTGTGGTGGTTGGGGATGTCATGCTGTGGGTACTGCTCACTCCAGATCTGGAAGACAAGATGTGAATCCCTGAAGTACTGACACGGGAAGTATAAATAAATATATATCACACAAATTGAGCTAGTCCCAAAGATACTATATTTTATAATGTATACTTATATAGATAAACATCCAAGACCCAGCTCAATCTGAAAAAGATCGTTTTCCATCATGACCTGACCGGGGATCGAACCCGGGACCCCCGTGCCGTAGGCCACGGAGCTCGTGATATATGACTGCCCCAGCCCCCCACGGCCCCAGTATCTCTTTAAAGAAAATTTCATTTTCTTTAAATAGATACTGGGGCCGTCAAATTGAAAATAAAATCTTACGGGACCAAAGAAGAAGAAAAAGAACTCGAGAAAGAAAATTAAATTTTCATGCAAAAGTGTTTGGCTGGCCTGGCAATTTAAAAGAAAATATATTTTTTTTAATTCTCAGAATAGGTCGCTTATGACAAGTCGTTTAGTTGACGAACGCCAGCTCGTCTGTTGACTGAATCCCCCGACTGCTCTGGCTAACATAAGGCTCTGGTAGTACAGAGAGGGTCATGGGTCATGCTTCTGCAGTGGAGAATGAAAAAGACCTGATTATGATGATGACTCCGGCACTATGTAATTAATTTTAAAACTTACGTTGTGATGGGATGTTCTGGCTCAGTGACATCTTCGCCGTTTGACCCGGATCCTTCAATGCAGTCTTCATCGTCGCAAGGCTTCATCAGCTTGCCACTCGTGTCACCCTGAATCAATTAAAAAAATGTTTTATTAATTAAACTAATCGTTTTATTGTAACAAAGGCAAAGTAGAACATAGGTAGAATGAAAAACTCGAGTACCTAAGAAATTGATGTAGGTATCAAAAATAAGTTTTTTATTTTTACATCGTTTTTAGATATTATAAGCTACTAACATTTGGTTGCCGACGCCTCGATGGTCGTCAATAGTAGTCCTTGTGAAAATAAAGTTATATAAGCAGTGTGCTAGTTTTGTGACTACATCTCTATAAAACTAGATAGTCAATTAGACTAAACATATGTAAGACCAATGACTTCTTTGACGGTAAGTGTTAAGTAATTGCGTATAAAAGTAATTTCAATCACAATAATTTATCGTCTAACTACTTAAACTCCAAATGATTTAATCGTATTGAACCCCACATTAAATGAACCCCACATTTTTTTACCTTGTATACCCTAGATGGTGGTCGTCTTGTAGACGGCACGTAAACGGGAGTGATCAAATCATCTCCAGACCCTGCGTCTGGTAGCACACAAGCATCTTCATCGTCATCCCTACAGCCAGACCCCGCACCGGAGTACACCAGCTCGTCGAGAACTCCTGGGCCGCCATAGCCTGATGGTGGTGTCTGAAAATTTTTAATTTAAATAAATAAATATATAGAGACATAACACAGATTGAGCTATCCCCAAAGTAAGTTCGAGACTTATGGGATACTTACTCAAAGATACTGTATATTATAAAAGATACTTATATAGATAAACCGAAAGGGTCGTGCTGCTGCAGTGGATACTAACAAAAACGTTTATTTTAGTAACTTATCTAATATCTCTATCTAAAGGCGTGTGAGCTCTTCTCGCGTCTCCTCTAACCGAAACCGCTGGGTCACCTGCTGTCGCCAGATCCAACACCCGCACTCCATTGACAGCCAGACTTACTACCACACTACTGAGGATGTATACGAAACATTTTGACAGAAACGTTTATATTTTACTGACAATTCATTCTATCGATATCTCTATCTAAAGGCGTGTGAGCTCTTCTCGCGTCTCCTCTAACAGACACCGCTGGTCACCTGCTACCGCCAGATCCAACACTCACACTCTATTTACAGCCAGACCTGCTACCACGCCACTGAAGATGTTTATATGAAACATCTTACTATTTATTTTACTAACCTGTTGCATTCTATTTATATCTCTATCTAAAGGCGTATGAGCCCTCCTCGCGTCTCCTCTAACAGAAACCGCTGGATCACCTGCCGCTGCCAGATCTAACACACGTACTCCGTTGACAGCTAACCCTGCTACCACACCACTAAACGTCCGAGATCCCCCCGCTCCACCTCCAATGGTGATGGTGGACATGCCGTTGAAGACTGTTGATTGTGATCCTCCTAGAATTATATGATGTTCTTTAAACACTGTTTTCAAAGTAAATGGTTGATGTTATCTATGCTAATATGATAATGAGAAAAGATTTCGTTGTTTGTTTGTTTGAATGAATAGGCTCCGAAACTGCTAGAATGATTTTCAAAATTTTTACCAATAAAAAGCTAACTTGTCTGCGGGTGGCTTAACTAATAATTATATTGCCTAGAAGATGTTTCAATATTTTCATTTACAAAAAAAGTGAATGTAAGTAAAACTAATAAATAATATACGTCTGATACTGTAATACCATCCCATACTCAATCATTTTCATATTTTCATAAAATGATGAACACAATGCAAAATCAGGAACTTCATGAAGGTTCTAGACACTTTTCGCATACCTAGTTGCTTTAGAATCAATCTGTTCTAGGGTAGAGTCATTAGTGTTACTGATTATATGATTTATTTTTTTTATTTATTTATTTACCATAAACTTTAATCTATCGTTACAGTTTGATCTTTGTAATTTGGCTTACCTTGTGGATGTCTGATATTAACAGCATAGTTGTCAAGCTGCAGCGCAGACCTACTGCCGTTCCTAGTAAACCTAGCCACGTGGTAGGCACCATCATCAACCCTCGCCGCTTCATCACCTAGAGGGTGATCACCGCCTCCCACATTGTACACCATGAAGAGGTTGCCTCGAATCTGGAAATTGTTATTTTTATTATGAGTGAGCAATATGAGTAGGAAATGGCTAGGTAGAATAACAAAGATAAATAGTCTTTGACATCCTATCAAACTTAACTAAACAAGTGACTATGGAACTGTTGACTTTGCAAGTCTTATCAAAGATACTCCGCCGTTTAAGAAATTTTGCAAGAGTACGACGACCAAAGAACAAAAGAACATCTACTGTGAAATAATAATGTATTGATGATACATCAAAACAAACATACGAAACAATTAGATAGGACTCTGATATAGAGACCAATTTCAATATTTCATTCATAAGTATAATGAAGTTGAATAAAGTAAAATACTAGAACATTTGATAAAACAGTTGAAAAATATTTAAAATTTACTAGATTTTGACTTTTGCTTCTTATTTAAAACTAAAATCAGTCGTAAAATCCCCACGGACTCACAATCTCCATCTGCATATAGTCCTGAGTGTTGGAAGACTCTATTCTCAGTAGAACGGCATCAGCCTTGCTGGTGACGAAGCCAAGAGCGACCTTGTCTGTCTCTGTGTCTGCTACTGCGCTGGGTGGGAAGGTGTATGTAATGATTCCTCGGCCTGGCCCGAACTCGTAGGCTATTGACTCTGCAAGGATATAAATTTATAATTATATCCTAAACTAAACACGTCTTGGTCAGGTTCGTGCATTTTTATCTTCAAAACCGTTAAACTACCTTATGTTGTCAAAATTAATTTAAGTACTAAATATTTGTGTGCCCGCTTTTTGCACTAGGTGCTGCTACTTTATTCACGGATCTTGTTTAATTGGGTACTATTATTACTGAAAGTCAAGGAAAAAATCATGTTTTAGTTTCGGATATCTCCTACCCGTCTCATAGCCAATGCCACACTTCCACAGTGTCATGTCATTATGGGATATTACTGTGGGGTAACTCAGCTGAAGTTAATACCATTTCCGTCCTTCAAAAACGCGCTATCAGGTATAAATTAGGTGCTAGAGAATCACTTAGAGAATTGTTTAAAGAGATAAATAGGTATATTGACATTCCCCTCGCAATACATATTTTCAAATATTATGTTTGTTCGTCACAATCTTCATTTATAAAAGAAAAATAGTGATAACCACAGCAGGAATATGAGAAATAAAAATAAATAAGCTACGCCAGCTTTGCGATTACAGAAAACAATGAATTCTTTTTTTTGGGCCTCGGTATACGCTTCTATAATAAAATTCCTACAGAAATATTAGCTCTGCCATTAGTTACGTTTAAAACTGCTATTAAAAATCAATTACTTAATAACGCATACTATTGTATTAATGACTACCTTAAAGATAAATCTACATGGGAGTAATAATATTATGTTTAATGAATATTATGTACATCATTAATTAATATAATTTTAAAAATTGTTACAAATACTTGTGTATAAGCTTAGCCCTTCAGGCATGTAGGGACCAAAACTGTACTGAGTTTCTTTCGGCGTATTCTTCTCAGCAGTGGTCTTTCCGAAACGCTAGTAACTAATTTTTCGATTTTGCTAATTTTAAAAAAATATGACGTTCAAAAAGCGATACATGATATCCAAATTTGAATAAAATTTCATTTCATTTCATTTGCAGTGTAGCAATAGGCTAGTTTCCTGGGTCAAAACAATAACATTAAAATTAGTCCGTTACTTAAATTTTAATAAAGGCCATGTATTTCGTGTTTTGTCAATTTAACAATAAATGAAAAAATAAAACGCATCAAAGTTCATGCGTGGGGGCTCGTGTCGTGACGTCATAGTTTCCTAAAACGTGTACAAAACTTGAAGTCACGCGGAAGAGCTACATCTTTTTCATTATTTTTTCAATCAACAAATAAAAAATATGTGTCCCATATTTTTTGACATTTGGTTATCTAATTGGCAGACAATTCGATTTTTTTTTAAATTAGCCACCATCAGGCACCATTTATGTTTTACTGGAGAACAATAATCCAGAATATGGTTTGCAATATCACTTACCATCATAGCAGGTAGGGCCAGTGAAAGAAGTTAAATCACAATCGCAGACGTAGGTATTCCATTGCTGGACACAAACACCCTTGTTCGCACACGCATTGTGAGTACATTTTGTAGGACCTGGAATACAAAAAAAAAACATTTACTTAATTTTTTTCCACCACATTCTACCCTTGTTCTGTTGTTGTTGTCTTCTAATGTCCCTAATTTTAAAACATTGCTAAGGAGTCTTCATATAAAAGTCACCTATCAACCTACCATTGCCAACACTTTACAAATACAAAGATTATCAACTCCAATATTATGAAAAATTTTAGTCTTAACTCTAATAGGGTTCCTTAATAAAATCTATAACCTTGAAACTAACGTCTATCAATTAATCATCGAAGATTATTTCTTAAACAGCTTGGCTTGGCTTTTACTTGCTTTCTCTGACATTTTTACGAATGCTTTTACATTCTATTATTTATTTATATTTTTAATGAATACAACCACGAACCACTAACCTTCACAACCAGAAGCAATTGAAGAACTGCCAACGACAGCATCGTCTATTAAAGAAGGCGATTCTCCAGGTAAGTCCAGACTTGAAATGCAACCTTCGAACCCTTGACGAGCTATCACACCTACTGGCAACGACGTGTACATATCTCTTGGTACACCAGCTACAAACATTATGCTGTCTAGTTCTAGCATAAGGTTTGAACCTGGAAATATAAATAAGTAGATTAAAGTTACGAATATAAACAGTGTTCAATTAAAACAGTGGTATTCTGGTATGGTACATGATTACTTATTTAGAAAGCACAGCAAGAACAAACTTCAAGAATACAAAGTAAGATATAATAGGAAAATAAATGCTTCACATATTGAAGCATACGTTATGTATGACAACGATCTGATGTATGTTTTTTTTTTAAACACGGTCTATAATTCATTTTGGGTAACTGTTTTATTCTATTGGAACTAAATCTAGCAGCAGACTTAGTAAAAATAATATAATATTTCACGGATATTAGAAATATTTTAATAAATGTAGATAGATACTTACTTGTCGTATGCATTTCCAAATCATCATCAACCTGCAGTGTATGAATCTTAGGTGTAGGCCTCCTAACAGACACAGTATGCCATCTGTTGTCATTCAAGAAGTTCTTCAATTTATCTTTCATCGTAACTACTCCATCACCAAGATTGAACACACAATGGATATGCCCATTTACTAATTCTATAGCAATAAAGTCTTGCTTCTTCCCTCCATTGTAAAATAAAAGTCCATCCATTTCAGTCGTCCGGAAGTAAAAATCTAGATATGTATTGGCATACGCCTTTAGTAAAGGTAATCCTACGTATGTATGTTTTGATTTAAACGTAACTGATTTGTATACGTTTAGAGAGTCAGGCTTTACAAATTTGCCAGTAAAAATGATATTCGATGTGTCATAGATATTATTGTGTTCATCGCTGCTTCCAATGCCGAGCGTTTTAGCCATATCAATATATCTGATGCCATTGAAGACAAACTTTTGTAGATATCCAACAAAGTTAGGAAGTGTTGAGGTCATCTGTATTTCTTCCTCGGGATGATATAGACCTCCAAGATGCAGCGTCGATATTTCTAAAGTCGAAGCTTTACCTAAAATTGTCTCGGCTGAAACACAAATCAATTATAATCAGTATTTGAATATCGCTCTAAATTTTATCACACCTAGCCACAACATTGACTTTGAAATAAAAATAAATTAGCAAATCAAATGCTTCATTCATAGATTTTCAGTAGCAGTCATTTTGAAGTTATTTACAGAAAGATCTGATTAGACAGGCTAGGCATTTTGTCGAGATGAATAGAGTCAAGCTTATAGACGCTAGTGTTAATGATCCATTCAACCTAGCATTCTAACTAGAAGAAGTTGTGAAGATATCTTGCCTATAGCAGTGGAAATGAACCTATCGCTTAGACACCTATGCATATATACGAAACTACGAATACATCAACAATGTTACCTGATTACAGTCACTTGTCCTGTTCTCCAATATAGAAACAAGTAATTTGAATAGGACAAGTACATAATAAAATTGATACAGTTAGCACATTCACAAAGGACACTACGGGAGAAAGAAATAAATGTAAATGAAGAAACAAGGGCATTCAACTAAAAGGTGGAAATACCAAGTGCCAGCTATTAACTTCAACGGAAACTAAGCCACTAATCTACTCTCTAATAGGACATATAACATCAAGAGCACCTTTCAAGAGTATGGCTTTGAAAAGTGCTTCAAATTACTTGAAGTAGGTAAGGTTTCAAATAATTTATGTTACTTAAACTACAATTTGATTTAGCTCTTCCCATACTATTTACTAATTAAGACAGTAATTTTAAATCTGAACAAGAAAACAAATCTATAAGTCTCAAAGAACTAACGTACAAAACATTTAAAGATAAATAGATAGAGAAAGAGAGAGAGACAGATTCAAAAGATGAAGATTATATGCTCAGGTTAGAGCTAAACCAAAACCAACCTTATAATCCACTACATTAGGGTCAAAATAAAAGTGTGCGGGTGCTGTCCCGTGCATACGTACATAACATACCGCGCACTGGCTGCGCCCCGTCCACCTGGAGCTTCAGGTTCGAGGCTCGGCGAGAGAACCTCACCGTGTGCCAATTGTCGTCCGCCACGTTTGAGCCAGCTAGGAGATTCTGAAAAGAGATGGTGAACGTTGAAATGATTTTTGGTTTTTATTAATAGATAATTATTTCTCGTTTTATTATCTCTTGCACATTGAAATAATTTGGAATAGAAAAATTTTTGTTCAGTGATTTATTTATGACTTTTATTTAATTATCTTCGACACAGAGAACGTTATCAACAATTTAGTTATATTTTATTGGTTTTTGGTGGCATTACAATTGTCAGTAATCTTATTAAATTGAAAAGATATTAATGTCTTGAAAAAATATAAATAATGTTAATTTATGGGTAAAGTCTCTTTTTCTTGAGGTATATTTTACCTTACATAAATTTTCTTATTAAACATTTTTTTAAAGATTATTTGTAATTCAAGAGCAAACTATAGCATTAAATATTAACACCCGTTTTTAAAACTACTTAATATTCAATTAGGTAATTACCTTTTCACGGTCTCCCAGCCTGACACTGGCTCGCACCCTTCCAGCAGCCACCGACAACTCGATCCGATCAGCAGAATGCTCCGAGGCCGTCCTCAACAGCAACCCAGCCCGGTTTGTCTTGAACCTCAACATCAGCTCTTCCGTTTGTGTGATGTGTTCTGGTCCTAGTGAAGCTGTGAGGTGCTGACTGCCGTTTAGGTAGATTGTCGGTGATTCTGAAATGCAACAATATTTAAGTTATGTTGGTCGTAGAAAAAAAAATCGAGTGGAAAGAAAACCAGAAAACCAGGTTTAAATATGATAGGCAAAATTGAAGGGAAAAGACGCGTTGGAAGACGTAAAAAAACATGGCTGAGGAACATAGGGGAGTGGACTGGAATCGCCAGAGCTGAGCAACTGTTTTGCCTGCTGATATGGATAGAAAGGAGTTCGTGAATCTAAAGGCCAACCTCCAGTGTTGAAAAGGCGCTCAAAGAAGAAGAAAAAGTATTGAAAATCCCAATGTATTAAGTCATATTTTTCGTAAAAGACATCCGAAAGCCATAGCAATAGCCTTACGCTTGAAATTGAATACCATTTTATCTCACTTTCAGGGTAATTTTATCTTGTTTTCCTACTTTGCTTTGCAGATGTTTCCTATGGATCAATATGGTTCAAATCGATTATGGATAAGATCACGTTATTTTACACATACCATATTAAAACATACCTCTTCCACAAGTAGGTCCACCATAGTTAGTTGAGGAACAATCGCAGAGCGGTCGATTCCAGCCTTCAGAACAGACACCACCATGCTGACAAGGAGAACTGACGCACTGCTTCATCAAGACATGGCACGCTGGGCGTACAGATGCTGAAAATTGAAAAAAAAATGTTGTGGTCATAGTTGTGAATAAAATGTATTAAGAGGGCCCTTCCCCGACCTACTATCGTCAACGCGAGCATAGTAGAAAAGCTTGTTCCGTCTAGCGCAATGTCAGATAAAGAGGCAAAGTGAAGAGCCCCTTGCCCTCGTCCCCCGCACACCTCTTAGTGCCACATGGTAACAAGCTAGTGAGTACGCAAAGACATTGCACGAAAAATAGTGTGTGCAAATTTCATTAAACTTGTTTCAAGAAATACGTGTTTATTAGAAAGCCTTACAAGTTTATGAAAAAAAAACGTTAACATCTAGAATCTCCATTACATTTGCAAGGTATCAAAAAAGCGGATTTTTGAGGCTAATACTGAAGTTGTTTCTCCAAATTTTGATTTCGCGTTTTGATAGAAACCTAGATATAGTGCACAAGATACCTATTAGTAGAAAAGCTTCAAAGAAAGATTTGTTACGCCGCCATAATCACGAACGAGCGTTTGTATGAAAAGATAGACGGGTTGGCCGCCCTTAAGACCTGTTGCTACCATCGTGCAAACCCCCTTTAGTGACATAAAATGAATGAACTAACTAAAAGGTTAATGCTAATTAGCCGGATTTGATTGATTTTCTTTATAACTTTTACTTCCTCATAGTTGAACGTACAGAATAATATCGTGATTGTGGATTGATAATAATTATATATTTGGTATTCTTGGGTTGATAGAGTCAAAAAAAGATTCAAGTACTGATTTGTTGTGGACTAACTATTTTAATGGTATTTTAGTAAGTATCATAAATACCAAATGTACCCCAATGCTACATCACAAAATATATTAAGTAAATCTAAAAAGAGACAAATTCGAACCTTCATTTTACGCTGAAGTATGTAGAGTACGCAAAAGGTGGTTGTGAGTACATCTCATATGAAAACTTTTGGTCCAAACTCCAATGATACTTCACTTAAAAACAGATACCATCAAAATCTCAAATAAAGTATTAATAAAATTACCTGAATTCTTGCTGTCTGGTAGATGCCGTAAGATCCTGAGATTTCCCATTCAAAACCAGTCTTTGATGCAGCCCAAGAAGCTAGGCCTTAATGCTATCGTCTACAGAGCTGGTGGTATCCTCAACACGGAGTATTTTGAGCCTAGACCACCAAAGAGAAAGCCGTCTTGCTAACCCAAAGCAGTATTTACGTAAAAGTTACCCGAAACCTGCCTGGCATACGCCTTCAGATCCTGAGGTTTTCCGTTCAGCCCCACATCTCTAATGCAGCCTACAAAGCTCTGCCGTAATGCTGCCATCCACAATGCTTGTGGTACCCTCGAAGAAAAGTACTTTCAGCCAAGACCACCTACAAACCGAAGGCCGTCTTACTAAGGTCGATGCAGTATTTACCTGAATCCTGCTGCCTGGCATATGCCGTCAGATCCTGAGGTTTCCCGTTCAGCACCAGGTCTCTGATGCAGCCCACGAAGCCCTGCCTCAATGCTGCCGTCCACAGAGCCGGTGGTGTCCTTGATGCAGAGTACTCTGAGCCTAAACCACCTACGAAGAGTGGACCGTCGAGCTCCAGTTGGTTGGATTCACCTGAAAAATGCAAGTCTTCAATTAATTACACAGTAGGCGGTTGGCAGAGTGTAATGTCATTAAATCAAGCCAATATTTATTGCAATTAATTCGCGTTTGCGGACTCTTTTTCTCCGACTTTTTCAGTTTAAATGCGCACTACAGCAACACGAACGATTCACGGTGTGCATTAGGATCATATTTAATAGTCTTAAAAACTGCTAGTTCGTATTTTACACGTAAAATAACCAATCAAAACAAAGCATGTAAAGTTGGTGTTAGAAAATTGTCCTAATTGTTCCTCCACCTTCACCCTCAACGACAAAGATATCACCGTGGCCACGTTGTAAATAAGATAAACATTTTCTCCTTCTTTAAGAGTCAAAATGGCTAGTAATATGCACATTTTTAATTTACTGTATAAGGAAATTCATCGAAAAAAATAAATTAAACTCTAAAACCTTTATGTAACACAAATTCTAACGTTAGGTGTATAAATAATGTAATAAACGTATTAAATTACATTTATTTAAATCTCTAAAGCCTTTATTTTAATATTTGTTGAGGAATTTATTGCTGGTATTTGGCAGGCCATTTAATACTTTATAATAAGTAAACTGACTATTCTGCTAAGTCTAGTAAATCAAAAATATATTTATCCTTACCAGGCGTCTTGAACTCAGCATTAGCGCCATCAACAGTAACCCGTCCATCTCTGCCAGTCCTCCTCATCATGAACTCATGCCAATGAGAATCATCCACTCGCCTCCTGGACGCCCTGACTCTGACTCCACCAGAACCCAGGTCGACGTGAACGTAGATGTAACCGTTCAACATTTCCACCGCGAAAAGATCAGCCTGGAAAGTCAAGCGTTAAGTAGTAACATTATTTTGGAAATTATAAGATACTATTTCGTAATTTTCGTATGTAATATTTTGTTTATCAGACAAAGAGAGTTTTAAATTTATAACATTTTAAGATAGAGTTTATTTCCAAACTTAGAACTATTATTTATTAATTCATCAAATTTATATAGATCTTTTGATCAAAATTGAAACTTAAAATCACGATTTATAGTAAATAAATTAAAGCTTTTTCATAAATAAGTAATAAACATTGAAATTCAATAGTATAATTTTGTACCAAAATAATACACTACGTCAATATGTAAATATAATTACTTATAATACTTAATGTAATATACTAATAACATATATTAAGTGCACACACATAAACACTAAAATAAACTACTAAACATATATAAATGCAACGCCAAGAAACAATTAAAACACAAATCTATTATAGCGGAAGCTATGTATTCCATTTTCATCAAAAAATTTACTGCATTCAAAACACGCTTCTAAAATAAAATATCCAAATACAGTGCACGAAATGAATAGAAGCGGCAAAAACTAAAAAAACTTTAACATTGCGCATGCAAAATATCAGCAAACGATTTGAATACGAAATTGGAAACGAGTAGACATGCAAATTTCAGTTGAGGTCACAAAAGTCACTGGGAATACTGAAGCTAAAACGAATTCACTAAACATAGAAGAATATTGCGAATAGTTGATGTTGATGGATATAAAAAACGTTTTTTGGAAAAACTGTATTAAGTTTTAAACGGCTCATTCTGCCAATTTAAAGACCAAACTGTAGTTACCAATGTCCCTAAAAAAGAAAAAAAACTAATATTATTTTTAAAGAGTCTTTTGACAATGAATATTGGATTTTTATAAAAGCACAAAGCTGAAAAGAAAAGTCTAGCAAATACAATATTTTGCCTGTTTATGACATGCTGCGTAAAACGTACGCATATAATAATTTTAAACCAGAGATATAAAAGAGACTTACAGAGCAGAAAAATTTATGTCTATAAAATCTCGCTAGTCGTGCCGAATATTAAATATATGAAAAGAACTAGAGTTTACATGGATTTATGAAGCAAAATGAGCTTCCATTTTCATAAAAACTATACTAAACAAACACGCATGAGTGTCCATCTGTTTGTTACCTTTTCAAACATTAACGGCTCAACTGCTTAAGATAGTATTGCTTATAAATAAAGTTATCACTAAAGATCAAGAGGAAGAATATTGAAAACTTGACAGACGTAGTCTAAATGGGGAATCAGTATGGCCGTAGCGAGGTACGGCTAGAAGGGAGAGCTATCTCCCCTTGAGGCTTTTATCTTAAAAGATAAAGGTAGTTCTTTTTTAAAGTAATATTTATTGATAATTGTTACTTTGACCCCATCAAGTTTAAATCACCGTTAAAACAATCTATCCTTGGCTTTTCTTAGCCCCCTCTAAAAAGACACCTGGTTATACTCTTGAGAATTACGTTTATAGGACATAAAATCCAACGCAGACAACAATTAATCTTAAGGCTATTTTTCAAATACCACCAACATGAGCTATTCCTCGAAATGTTTAATAATAAGTTAATAATACATAATTAATAATATAATAATTAAATACTAATAATAATTATAAAATTCTAATAAAATATCGTGCAACCGTGATATTATGATGCGAATTTGTGTAGGTCTTAATAAAGCCCTATATCCAGGCTCGTACACCTCCGTCAGGGGACTCCTATAAGTGCTGGGGTAACATTGTGCGTTACACTACAGTGCACAGACAAACATAAAAACATTTGACAGTTGACACGGGTGAAACTTTATAAGGTACCATACACAAATTCCCTACCAGTGAACCTACGCCTAGTTCCCTTTTTTCCGCCTACCATGCACTTTCAATGGACAAGTACTTTTATCGTTAGAATATCGACTTACAGGTTATTACTTTAATTGAAAAAAAAAAAACTTAATATGGTAATTTAACGCTTAGGCAGTATATTGAAAGATAATGACGTTATTACGCTGACGAAAGTAGAGCGTCTTCTGCACTCCGTTTTGGAAGCTGTACTAAGACAAGATAATTATTGAAGTTACTAATTGAAATATCTTATGATTAACAAATATTAGACTTTGAGCGGTAGTCATCGTCGTGGTTTACTGAAAAGTGTAATTATTTAATATACAAATGTAAATAAATCTAATATTATTATTATTTGCAGTCACGAGTGTTAATGGTCTTTTGTGAGGTGGGGGGGAGGAGCAATAGATTCAACACGTAGAGCCCCTTTGAAATGGTTTATGTAATAAAAGTCTACAGCCAGAATCTATTCCTGGAAATACCAATGTATGCTTTATCCTTAAACAGGTCCCTTTAACACTTCCTCCCATAGAACAACAGCTGCAACGACTCCTCTCTGAACAGCCAATTAAGGCAAGCCAGATTCGAGGGTACTACGAGCCTTCTTGGGTTTTACACCTCGACCAATGAATACACGTCGGGGGTGAGGACTCTGGCCGACTCTCTGGAGTACTCGGGTTCGTGGTGTCACTCACCAACAGCTCGCCACAAGCTATCTTGCTGCCGTATTATAAGTATTATGCTTTCCGACCATTTTGAAATTTGATTTTAGAAATAAACCTCAGCGTAAAATTACCATTTCTTTAAAAGATTGAATAATTATCCATTGAAACGTTCGGAGGACCAGAATTTAGTTTTTACCCTTGTCTACAAAGTTAACAACAAGTTTATGAATTAAGCAATAATTTTGTTCACTTGGAGGGATTTTATAGAAACAAAAAGCGATTATATTTAGTTTTTGACTTGATAACTCGTTTATGAATGCAAAACTTTGTAAATTAAATTGCTAGTTTCTAAATTTGTTAAGGTTCAGTGAAATTAATTGTGATTAAATTCGTAGAGCAATCCACACTCGTAGTCTAGATAAAGTGGCCACAATGTATTTTTGGATGTACAAACTTTTTATATATTAAAATGGCTTGAACCAGTTATTATAACTACATCATGTTAAATGTTTAAATGAATAAAACGTCAAAACTAAACGAATTTACCCAAAATAAATAGCTACTTATTGAGCATATTAAAACCCTCCCATGATGAAATCCTAGAACATAAGACCCCCCATGTCCAACAATGGGTTTTGAATGGGCATTTTTTTTTTCTACTCAACCATATGAGTATTGTAACTCAACTATATGAGTACTCAACCATATAACCATTTGGTATTTGTTTTTGTAGTTAAGCATAGTTTTAGAACTTATCTCTTAAAATTGCATTTACGTTATTTTATTTTCGTTACTTTCTAGCTTGCTTTACTTGCAAGAATTATGACATTCTCATTGTTAAAAATTAATTCAAGAAAATAAGTCGCTTTGAAATCATCAAATAAGTTTAGTAGTTTGGTAAAAGTAGTTTTTATAGCTGAAAGTTTATATTCGAGAAATCATCTGTAATAACTTTGTTTTTTCTAGGTTCATCGTATTATTTATATCTTTATTTTTTCCTACAGACCTTGGACATGATCCGCCATCGTTGCACTGATGTCCATTGCTGCATTGGATGGAAAACTCTTAAGAGCTTTTATGAGTTAAACAGCAATGTAAAAAAAATAGGTCTGATGATAGCCGAAAGTTTCATGAGGATGTCGATAGATTTTTAAATGTAACTGAAAGAACCAAGGTGGTCTTATACTCCTCACTCTCATCTTTTTCTGTCTCATGCCTCTTCTTTTCTTGCCTGTACTCGGAGCTTGCTATTTTCGTCTTTTTTCCTCCCCTTCTAACTTCAACTTATACTTTTACGTATATCTTTATTTATTTTATTAAAAACTAGCATTCAATTTAACAAACTAGATTCACTCCTCCATGAATTTTAATGATTAATGAAATCGTTAATGGTAATTATTAACTGTCTGGTATCTCTTAACCCCAAAAGCTCCACCCCTTACCGTGCAACCTACCCTTGGTGGCTTGGCGCCCATGTTGAAGAGTATCAATCCATTTGGTTCGTTGGTTCGAAACTTGAAGGATATTGTGCCTGTTTTCACTGCTTCCCATTTTGGCAGGATCTGTGGATGGAAATAAATGTTTTTGTTAATTATTATGTCTGTAAAAAATAGAAAATGAACCTAGGACGTCCGGTAGCAATGTAGACTGACATAAGAAAAATTGCTAGGAACAGGATTGCAATGGCTATAATTATATAGAGAGGAATGGTGGAGACAAAAGGAGGCTTATAGTCAGCAGTTGGTCGTAAAAAGATGATAAATGAATCAAATATTTATTATGATGATGATTTTTCTGACCATTAAACTGTGTCATCATGGCCACATAAGCAACTACTATGGAGGGACAAGAACATAAACAACAACACCAAGCTCTAAATTTTACAGACACTTTTATCCCCCCATTCTTTTATGGCGTAGAGTCGTTGACACTGAAGGTGACATTTTATTGTTGATATATGTTGGTAAAAAATGTTGCAAATCCTATGGCTGGCTTAACGCACTCATATATTTATCCTAAAAAGCTGAAACTTCGACGACTTTCCAAAATTTGGATACGACATCTAGTACTTTGGTATCATTGCCCATAGAACCTGACCTGACAACTTGGAAAGACTAATTGTCACGGGCAAAGTAGAAGTAAAAAGATCACGTATAAAAAAGGCCAACTACCTAGACGTTCAGACCAATTCATCCAACCAATCGAGCTCCGTGGCGCTGTGGTCAACACGCCAGCCTGCGACACGAAGGTCCCCGGTTCGATCCCCGGCCAGGTCAAGATGGAAAACGATCTTTTTCAGATTGGCCTGGGTCTTGGATGTTTATCTATGTAAGTATATATCATAAAATATAGTATGGTTGAGTTGGTATCCCACGACACAAGTTCACAACTTACTGTGAAGCTAGCTCAATTTTTGTGATATGTCCTAGATATTTATTATAGAAATACATTTATTTTATTTATTAATTTTAACAACATCTGGGGACATATATCACAACAACAGTTGGATAAAAGACTGTGACAAAAAATATAAGTAGGTATTCGTCCATTCCCGTAACTGATTGTAACGATCTGTGTGGGAAGTGAAGCAGTTGTTTGGTTTCTTTCAGAGTAGCAAAAGAATCTTGGAACTTACCAACAATCTTGAAAAGCTTGAAATATCAAATAATCGGAACTTTGTATTCAGTTTACGGAAACTGAATTATTGATGATACGGCTAACGGTCGATAGAGTGGCGGCCTGTGTTAGTTTTACATGTCGGTCGGCCCCTGTAGCACAACTTTACCTGAAGCAGACACCTACTAACATAGTTTCTAACTCATTTAGAAGTTGAGTCAGACTAAAAAAGAATTTGAAGTGGCAGTGGGCGGGACACATAGCGTGAAGAACCGATGACCGATGGGGCAGAAAGGTTCTTGAATGGCGACCACGTACCTGCAAGCGCAGCGTTGGACACCCACCGACCAGTTGGCCAGACGACCTATAAAGATCGCAGGAGGGCACTGGATGCAGGCCGCTTCCAACAGATCGTATTGGAAGTCATTAGTGGAGGCCTATGTCCAGCAGTGGACTTCTTGTGGCTGAGATGATGACGATGATGATGAAAGAAGAATCAGAGAAGAGATGAAATATAATCGTATATCACACAAAAATGTTCTAGGGCAACGCAAGTGAATCTTAGATGTAACTTAACTAAAATCGTTGTCATGTATCGGTCTGTCCTTGTCTAGATAACCTAGCAAAACAAAGATAGTCTGAGATTTAAGTTTTCATCAGTTAGAACTGTGTTCTTTACTGACAAATGTCTACTCTTCTAAGTACAGAGATTTCAGATTCCTAGAGCTATCTTTTTTGGATACCCAGGTAGCCTAATGGATTTCTTCTGTATTCGCAATAAAAAAGTTATCAAGTTTTGAGATTTTATTAACTCTCAGGCTTACAAACAAGTTTATTCGTTACGAAGTTTTGATACGCATTTTCCTGTTACTCATAAGAATAGCAAGAAACATTTATTCTAACGCCCACTTGAAAACAGAAAGGGGACCATACCTGGGGGCTATTACAGTAAATTATAATAACGGTCGACCACGCACCGAAACTCACGAAATAACTGATTTAATGTACTGATAAGAAGGAAATTGCGCGAGAGTAAGGAGAATGAAGATAGGCCTCATAATTTTTGTAATAAGATGTTTTTGCCAAGTGCTCGTGATGAATATGATATTTTTTATGGAAACCCGGGTTTATTCAGGTTTTGTTTTGTAGGATTTGCCGACTAGTTTTGGTCTGGTACAAAGTCTATCATCGGGGCGAGTGTTAGGGGTAGCAATACAATGGTTACGCTTTCCTCAAAGGACTCTTGTGTGTGCTTACTAAGAGTATTAACACACACCTAGATATCAGAATAGTATTGTGAATGCATAAGACACCTATAAACATATCAATAAAGTGCAAAGATTTTAGAGAAATTAAAGATATGTGATAATTTTTTTCTGAATAAAATTTCTGAGTCTTTCTTTTTGATTTAGCACTCTACGCCGTGTCTTCGATCACGTGACATTGATCCGTTTAAAACGACTGAGCTTGCTTTTAACGGATTACTTTCGCGTTTTAGTTTGCTTAAATATTTTCTTATCTCGGTAACCTCAGTCAAATTATTTTTACGAAAAAGTGTAGTAACCTAATAATGAACAGTAACTTTAATAAAACATAGAAACTGGCCACGTGTAATTAGGGCGCAGCAGTAAAGACTCTTTAAAAAAAATTTTTGGACGAGCTTTAGAAAAGCTTAGCACACACCGCTTTCGGTGAAATTTATAGACAGTTTTTAAGAGAAAAAAACTGTTACGTTAAGCCTTATTATAATTCTAATGTTTGTTTGATGTGAGTAGCATCAATTATAATATTACCATTTTATCTATCATATACCTATCAACCACACACAGCTTATAAATCTTCAAAAAATAATCACGATTTATCTTCAGTAAAGAAGATGTATTTCGTCCAAATCTTATCTCCTGAATCGAGAAATATTGATGACGTAAGAAATCCTAACCCTTTCATTGAACTTTATCAGATTAAGTTCCCACAAATAGACATTTTCATTCCAGCAATAGCCTTTAGACAAGGGCTCTTCTATCTACAGATCAATCACTGCGCTCCAGCGTCCTCGGACGAAATCGCTTGACTCAAATCGAATAACCCCATTCGATCTAATCATGGACCCAACCGGACACTCCACTAAATTGAAGAGTCCACCGCTGTAAGAGTACTTAGCATTACCAAACGACGCTTCAAGTCGGTCGACTAACCGCTTACGACTTCAACCGGACAAATTGCACAGTCCAGTCATGTGAGTGCTCTGAGATTTACTGATAGACTTCTAAAGCTGGCCGGTTGGCAGACGATTTTTCAAGCGCAAACCCATTGTTTTTAATTGGTGCTTAGTTTTTGTGACGGGTCTGGGCGCCCATTGTGGTGTAATGAACTGAGTGAAAAGTTTATTGTTGGGACTATACTCTCTGGCATAAAACGATTTGAGGTCGGTTGGATGTTTGAAGGTTGTTGGTATAGTTTTGAAGGCTTCATTGTGGAAGTTAATGAAAGACTGAACTTGGTCGTTTTTCTCGGTGGTTCTCTTTTATCCTTTCATGTACTAGTTTAATTTAATTGTAAGTCTTAAATGGTACAACTATCTATTCGTGCATTATCTATTTGTACATTATACCTTAATAAAATGGTTCAGGTTTGTTGCAATTTGAATTGACTTCCTATTTTTTTCTTATTGTTTCTTTTTTTAACATTCACAATCGAATTAATACGAAATTTATACGAAATAATAACTAGAGAATAAGCTATTAGAGTTGTACTGTGGTACTCGAAAATTTGTAACATTGACAAATTAGTAATCTTTTATCAAACTTGATTCAAAAGACACAGACCAAGAATCGGCAAAATCTTTCGCTGAGCTAGGATACTCTTGACTTATAACTGTTATCACCTAGCTGCCAGTTCTCGTATGGTGAGCCTTTAGAAAAATATTGCTTTTGTCATTTAAAAGACTTACTGAATCAACATCTCTCGTAGTGAAAGTTTCCATGTCTATTAAGTTAACTCTATGGAAAATATATATACTAACCAAATGAGCGTCTCTCGTAGTGAAGGTGACAGGATCAGCAGAATCTATCGCTGAGCAGGAGTACTCCAGTCTTCCTGTGACTGTGATCAGCTTGCTTCCAGTTCTCGCCAGATCTATCAGGTTGAGTCTAAGAGTGTCCGCTGAGAACTCCACCTGATGAATAGTTAGGGATGATTTAGTTTCTTATCTTGCTAGTTGGATACCTTAACAATTTTTAATTTATGCTACTATCATTATCAAAATTTTAAAGTGACGCTCTTGTCGGTGGAACTTTCTCAGTCCTTTGCCAGTTTTTTGACATCTGGTCCAATATCTTGGCAATAATCTACGAATAAGTAGGTAATTGCTCGTAAATAAACATATAGTTTCATACTAAAAACTAACCGATGGTGACAGTAAAGAAAAAACCTGTTTAGATATACTGGGAAATTACTAATGTACTAAAATATTAGTCAACAACATGAGGCCACAGGTCAAACTATATTGAGTTGCCATAAATATTATTGTATATGTAATAAAAGAAAAAATTCTCACCTTCTTCAAGCAACCAATGAAATTCGTGTGAACCCTAGCACCCGGCAAGGCCCTGGCATTCAGAGAGCCACCAACGTGAGCCCGAGAGCTGGCCAGCATGGTGAATGAACCAGCCACGTGGGAATGCTCCAAGTAGACGTCATCTACCACTGCTGACACCTGAGAACAAAATTCTACATTAGTTTTACGTTTTACTCAAGAATATAATCGATGATTAGCAGCAAGTCTGTGATTCTTTTACAGACTGAATTTTGAGGAGTGTGCCCCGGAATTGCATGCATACATGATTTTATTCCACTTAACCTACGAACGATGTCATCGATATGTAGCAGTTATTTGAGTTTGCTTGTCCTTTCCCTGGATCTCGTCATTGCTTCCTATCAGGCTAGACAACGCACGAGGGGTCTAACGCACTGAAATGACTCCCTAGAATTAGACGAATAAGTAGAATCATTTAAGTATATACCTATTAAGCATTCTTATGAAAATGAGAGAGTGATCACGTTCATAGTCTAATGGAAAAAACAAAGTTGCCTCTGAATAACAAGCCAAATATCCAACACATGCTCGGTGACAAACGACAATGAGCGACGAAGTTTGAAGCGACCGTTTAACAAACTTCGCTCATAATCCGTAAGTTTTTTTTATATCCTTGGACGCCTGATGAAATTTGCCGGCACGTGTTGGCTGGAGGCGATGTGTGAAAGATTAAGTTGAATCAAGATGACACGATTTAACGTTAGTGAAAACTTATTAGTTACGGGTATAAAAATTATTAACGCTATTGCGTTAATAATTTTTATACCCGTACTTATTTTCTACATATTTTGGAACAAAAAACAAAAATAAATAAATGGAAAACGTCCTAATTAATATGATTATTGATAAGTTGATATTCATTAGGAGGTAATCAACAGTAGTAAATCTTGCAGATTGATTGATGATTATTATGTAAGTATATCATTGAGAATCAATCATCATCATCATCAGGTCTTAGTTAGTCTCCACTCTAGGAGCACGACCCTCTCTGTGCTACCAGCGCTATATATAAGCCTGAGCAGTCAGAGGATTTGGCCTACACTCTCCACGCTGGCCAGACGGGTTGGAGAGGTTTCTTTGATGTTTAGGAGCTTTTTTAGCTTGTGTTGCCTAAGTCGCCTTCTTCGACATCCACGGGAAGCCTTGGAGTGGTCCTATTCTACTCTGCCGGGAACCACACGACATTTGAGAACCAATATAAAGAAAGAAATAGAGAAAGACATTAATTTTCAAAATGAAAATCTTATCTAAAAGTATATGCCAAAAGTCACTAAACCCTAAACATATCTAAGTATATTGCTAGTTTTATGATAAAGATCAAAGTTTCTTCTCAATGACAAGCCAAATATGTAACACATGCTCAGTGACAAATGACCATGAGTAACGAAGTTTGAAGCGACCGTTTAACAAACTTCGCTCACAATCCGCAAGTTTTTTGATATCCTTGGACGCCTGATGAAATTTGTCAGCGAACATTGGCCAGAGGCGAAGTGTGAAAGATGTGTGGTGAACTTAAATTAAGATCTTGCAGTTGTAGTTAGCGACAAGTCACAAGATTATTTTCAATTCAGTCCCTATTTTCACAAGGTTTTTGTTGAACTTGCCCTAAGTATTAATCTGTGTGTGTTGTGGGTCAAATTTTAAAACCCATTGAGTGCAACTCAATCGGGCGTTAGAAATTTTGCAAACATGCGTAAAAGGTGCACGAGAAAGCCTTTTTTCTGAATAAAGCTTTGAGTCTTGGATGTAAATCAGGAATAGAGTCACAGAGCTGGTCTAACGATATAATCAAAAGGAGGCTAGGAACCTCTAAACTGAAGCAGGCAAACCCATTCTGATTCGGCTCATTTGATTTGTCTTGTCCACTGCAGGAGCAAGACCCTCTCTGTACTACCAGAGCCATATATTAGCCAGAGCAATCAGAGGATTTGGCCTACACTACCTACCTATTACACACGCTCGCCAGACGGGTTGGAGAGGTCTCTTTGATGTTTATAAGCTTTGTTTAGCTTATGTTTCCTCAGTCGCCTTCTAGACATTCACAGAAAGACTCAGAGTGGTCCTATTCCACTCTGCCGGGAACCACACGGCATTTACAGTATGAATTTATAAATTAAATCAACGCCAAAACAATGTTTCTTTTTTTTTGCATAAATATATTCTTGTTAGATCATTAATGCACTAAACAAGAAAAAATATTGTTTTCCTTCTACATCTGACAGAAGCATCTTTCTTTTCTCCAAGCACCTTGATCCGTAAACAAAAAAGCTCCTTTGTCCCCAAGATAAAGGACTACTAATTAGCCGCTTCTAATTGGACGAGAGAATTATTCATACTGTCACAACCGCGTTTTTATTGGCGCAAATAAAAATATATGGGCCGATGAATATTCATTTGCTGGAGAAATATGACCGAAATCTCGTTTTGCTTTATGACCTTTTTGGCTTGAAAAATATTTTGCTTGGGGTAGATTTATCAATTCACAAAATAAAGTTTTAATTGTCTTTTAAGTTTAAGGTAACATAATTATTACATTAAAATTATGTAAAATAGTTTGAAAAATTACCATCGGCTACGGCTACTTTTGGTGAAAACGCCAAATGAAAATTTCAAGTAAATAAATAATGCAATGATCTACATGGAAAGATATTACAGACTTAGTAATAGGGTCCCGTTGTAACTCTTTAGATACGGAACCCTAATAAAGAAAACCATATTCAAATCCATCCATCCGATTTAAGGCTACGGTGCTACTAACAGAAAAATCACTCGTTAATGGTCTGAGATTAAAAATAAAATCATATTTAAGCCAATCACAAAACAAATTAAATTTTTATTGCATGCGAGAATCCACTCAAAACCTGTGATTCAAGTGATACCTACGTCAGGACATTATTAAACTCCAAATTGATATTTATTTTGTAGATTTGGTTAACAATATCGGGGTGAAAATAATATTGGGGTGACAATAATTATAAGGAACAAATTAAACTTTTTTTTTCACTTTTTTTTTACTATGATCTTAATCTATGATCGTATAATTTTGCAGTATAAAACTGCCGTTTTTTAAAATTTTATTGCATGTGTGTAATTGCTCTCAAAAGCTGCGATTCGTGAGGACAGAATTAAATTCCAAATTGATATTTACTTTGCATCAGGTGTAAACAATTTTTTTTGCAGCAACAAATTTCTCCATATTTAAAAGCTAGCAAAACTTCAATTCATTGAATATTGAAAATTCTTTGATCATAACAATGACGTCTATACTATGGACGTATATACCACGGGCAAAGCCGGGGAGAACTGGTAGTTAACAATAAAAGTAAGTCACAAAAATGCAATTTTTGCATCAATAAATATCTCATTATTTTAAAGGCAAGGAGCCCGATGGCCTAGTGGGCGTGAGCATTATTAGCGCTTTCGCATGTTAAGCAATCCCGGGCGCAGTCCCCACTTGGGTGGGTGACCGGCAAGTGGCATAAAAATATCTCGAGCTCCTCCGTGCTTCGAAAGGCACGTGAATCCGTTGGTCCCGGCTGTCATCATTGATGGCAGTTATTGCGACCTTAGGAATACGAACGTGATGTACCTGCAGGAAGTGTTTAAATATTGTTAACTTAGCAAGACACGTACATCACGTAAGAATATACACGTATTCCTAAATCAGCGATCTTCCCTACCAATGCGATATATATATTTATTTCCTTAGTATATAAGTTAGCGTTTCTAATAAAGACTTCACTTTATTCCTGGTATCAGTCTCAATGGTTTAATTTACGCACTCGCCATAATTGGTGACCCCGACGTGATCAAGCCGTCGTGATGTAGTCCGACATGATGGATACGCGCCTCAACACCGAACACCCAGACGACGTAAGCCTGAAGAACGGAAAAACCAACGTGCACATTTTCACCGGTTTCCCACAAGCGGGTCTCACCGGTTTGAAAATGCAAGAGGAACTCCGGCAGTAACCAGAACCTCAAGGACAACAAGGACCATCAAAAATGGCTCCAACCACGTTGAAAAAAGGAATCAACACCGGCTCACACGATTCATTGATCGAATCCTGCACCATGGCTGAACGGTCATAAACTCATAAAACAGGAGGCACAGGAACTACCAGGCAACCACGAGGCAAAGAAAAATCCGGGAAATATCAGCGCAACCGCAAGCTGTAGCCGTCAACTTCAAGAAAAATAAGAAAGCGCATGCACAGAAGAAAAATTCATCGCGAGCGGCAGAATTATAAAGAAAATGATGTCACAGAGGATCAACGAAATTATTAAATACAATAGAAACAATTACGCAACGTGAACAGCTGATATCTATATGATGACGCATTTGACGTCACAAATCGCATCACTTCACATGGAATCAACAACGAACGAAAGTGCAACTACAACAAATAATTGAACGAGGTCAAGATCGCAAGGCCGCCGATGGCCGTATGTTGTTAAAAAAGGCGTAATGAGAAAGAATATAAATATTTGCCTATTATTTGAAGAAGAATTTATTTGGCAACAAAGAATCTTGCACCGCATTTCGTGATATCATTAAGTTCTAATGCCTAATTGCTACCGACTTACACAGTGGTATAGATTTCATGGCAAACAAGGACAATAAATTGATAACTTTGAAGCCTGCAAGCAAAAGAGCGAACAACTTTAAGATGGAACAGCGATCAACATATTGACAGGAAAACATTAAAGTAAAATGGCGATCACAGAAGCACTACTTTAACTGAAAATTACGTCTCTCAAGATGCAGCAAATGGTTCACAGCAAGCAGTCTCAAGAGCAAGCCAGCAAACGGGTCATACTTCAGGGCCACAGCTGCCGACGCACCGAGCTCCTGGTCCTGAGCAGAGCACCCACAATGTTTATTTTCGACAATTATAACGTCCGGCACAGCCGCCGAGCTCACGCTTAGAAATTTTTAAAGAGTGGCCACTCTTCAGCGGAGCATTTCGGCAGGACTTCCACCGGCGCTAGTCGACATCGCTCTCTACAGTCTCACAAAAGACTACGAGCGAGCAGAAATTATCTCCCGACTCACTGGGATTGAAACAACTGGCAAGTGAAAACGTATCTATACGAGAAGCTCAGACTGCGCATCAAGACCATATTGACAAAATGTATATTAAGAGATATAAGAAGTTTGCAATATCTACCAACTATGTATAAGGAAAAAAAAAACGATTCACAGGGTCAATGTCAATGCATAAACGCATAATTTGCCGCGCAGAAATATTTGCCTACACAGCGTTTTTCAGCACGTGCACTATGCATATTTGCATTCGCTACAGTTTTTACATTTTTGTTAATTTATTTTTGTTACAGTTTATGAATTTTTCGTTAATTTTATTGTTAATTGTTTTTATTTTTTACAAAAGGGGGAGTACTATTGCGACCTTAGGAATACGAACGTGATGTACCTGCAGGAAGTGTTTAAATATTGTTAACTTAGCAAGACACGTACATCACGTAAGAATATACACGTATTCCTAAATCAGCGATCTTCCCTACCAATGCGATATATATATTTATTTCCTTAGTATATAAGTTAGCGTTTCTAATAAAGACTTCACTTTATTCCTGGTATCAGTCTCAATGGTTTAATTTACGCACTCGCCATAGCAGTCGTTAAGCTAAGTCAGATGCCTTAAGGCAGCTTGAAAAATCTGACACCAGTGTTGGCCACTTACACGCACGAAAAACAAAACAAACAAACAAACAAAGGCACAAAAACTTTAATTAATTGAATATAGAAAAAAATTTCACCACAACAACGACGTCTATTCTATAGAAGCCAGTGAACGCGTACGCGTATATACTATACAATCGAAGTATGAAAGCGTCTATTAATTCCTGTTCTAGGCACTGCATTGTGTGGAGTTCATTCATAGAGTCATAGACGTCTATATAAAATGTCTTATTTTTTTTTTACACGCAAGACTTTTTATCTTGGGGTTTTCCCACTCACCACTCAGGAAAATGGTCATGTTTTTGGTGCAAATACATACTTTCACATTGACATATTATCACGTCTTCAACCCTTACTGGGTAGACAGATACCTAGATCATAAAATAAAAAAGACAACTAAAAAGATTTTATCATACAAAAATTCCATATTAAAAACGTTTTTTGCTAAAAGCTCTAATAGCTTTTAGCAAAAAAATCACTATTTCTATATTTATATCTATGCATTAGTTGGGTCAGTTTTCCTTTAATTAAGGATCTCATAAAAACCTATTAAATGCCTCCCAAGATCGAAACAAAAGTACATGATTACTGAAAATTATTTTACTACAGCAGTGCCCACGATGCGTATTCGCAATCAAAGTATGAAAAAGTATATTAATTCCGGTTCTAGGGCATTGTATTTTGGAGTCTTTTGTAGCTATATTCATTGAAACACCACGTCCTAGTTATAAAGGCATTCAGGAAAGGTTATTAAGGAAAATAAACATTTGGTTGCGATTTTCCATTGCGAACTCAACATTTGATAAATGAAGGAGGTCTAACAAATACTTTTTGAACCTATGAAAAAAAATTGATAGGTAAATACCTACATAGAATTTATTTATGAATTAGAAGTTGCTTTTCTTTCTTTCATACTGAAAGTTTAGAAAATTGTTTCTTTAGAAGGTATAGCAGTAGCTGCGATGCTTCACACAGGCTAAAACATTGTACACGCAGTCAATGGGCAAGTAACTCACATCACCCTTTCGTAAGTTAAACTATTAGCAATATTTCAAGAATTCAAGATATTTTTAACAAAAAACTATAACCGACTTTACCCCTATCAATTTTTTTTAATAAGCATAAGAAAAAAAATTGAAATAAGTGTAATCCGAACGGCATACCTGTAAACATTTTTTTAGTTTTTGCGTATTTTTTTCAAAAAGCGCTTCTTACATTTCGATAAAAATTTAATGGGACCATTTAAAAAGTATTACCTATCGAACAAAAATAGAATTTCTTAAATCGGTAGAGGTGTCTTCGAGAAATCGGGAATATACATAAAAATATTTACGACGAATTGTAAACCTCCTCCTTCTTTTTTGAAGTCGGTTAAAAATAAAATCCCGACTGCGTCTTTTGACAGTATACGTCTTATTTATTAATTATAGAAAATAAGAAATGGAGAAAAAATTCCACGCGGGCAGGACTTGAACCTGCGTCTAGATCTAGATGCGTGTGACGCAAGCCTAGATGCGTGTAAGAGGAATGGGATATGGTGGAGAAATTCGGCGCCGGGGCTTGAAGCGCGGTGGCGTAATTGGCAACGCATAGATCGTACTGAGATCTAGACGCAGGTTCAAGTCCTGCCCGCGTGGAATTTTTTCTCCATTTCTTATTTTCTATAATTAATAAATAAGGTAAAATAGCATTGTGAATGCAAAATAAAATCCCATATAAAGTATTGTATGGCTTCCTACACATTAGTTGATTTCCAAATTCATTGCAAAATGAGTTGAAATCAAATACCGCACTTGTAAAAGTGGGGTAGTTGTGTTGGGTGACGCAAGCCTAGATGCGTGTAAGAGGAATGGGATATGGTGGAGAAATTCGGCACCGGGGCTTGAAGCGCGGTGGCGTAATTGGCAACGCATAGATCGTACTGAGATCTAGACGCAGGTTCAAGTCCTGCCCGCGTGGAATTTTTTCTCCATTTCTTATTTTCTATAATTAATAAATAAGGTAAAATAGCATTGTGAATGCAAAATAAAATCCCATATAAAGTAGTATACGTCTTCATTATGTTTTTTTTTTGCTTACGTCACATAGCTTTGACACTAAAGGGAAAAATACGCATCTAAAGACACCTCTTACTTCTTAGACCACTGGGAATTGGTTGAGGCAAAATCTGATGGGTAACTACAAAAAATAAATTTTTTTTTGGACAAATCACACAGATTGAGTTCGCACCAAAGTAACTTCATGGAGCAACTAATCATAGAGGCAAATCATGCACATTAAGGTAGGCCCTAAGTAAGTTGTGAACTAGTGTTAAACTTAAATAAGTTTTGTTAGTGACTTACCCTGCAAAAACTCGTATGTGGTGTAATCTGGAACAAAAACAAAACATACTTTTAGCTAAACATCGACAAAATTACCAAAATGATCGAAAAAGAAAAATAATACATTTTAACAAGAAACTTTCACATAAAAAAATATTAATGTCACATATTATTAGGCATTTTAACAACGTTCCGTCTAAGTAATCTTAACAGAACTTGTACAGTACACATTAAATACACTATCATTTTGTACGCGATACGTGATAAATTCTTTGGTAGCTACATTAAATATTAAGTTTATGGTAATGGCTTGATAAAAGAAGTTGTTATAACTCCTTCTTCCTTAAAACTTCACTATCTCATATTTTTTTACATTTTACCACAATTTTTTTTAACTTTTTATTATGCTTGATGTTGACTGGTAGAGATTGCTCGTAGCATTCAAGTCCACCTATAAGTAATGTAGCTTAATAGACTCAATAAGTTTCTAATAAATTTAAAAAAATAATTCATGGTAATGCTTTTTTTATGCTTTTAAAAATAGACTTGCAACCCAACTTAAAAGGATTAATCCAACTTTCGAAAGTAGGTCATTTAACTAATAACTAAGACAGATTCTAAAAAAAAAATGCCAGTAGATAGCTATGTGTGCCGTGTGGTTCCCGACAGAGTAGAATAGGACCACTCCAAGTCTTCCCGTGCATGTCGTAAAAGGCGACTAAGGAAACACAAGCTAAACAAAGCTTACAAACATCAAAAAGACCTCTCCAACTCGTCTGGCCAGCGTGGAGAGTGTAGGCCAAATCCTCTGGCTTCTCTAGCTAATATATTGCTGTGGTAGTCCAGAGAGGGTCGTGCTCCTGCAGTGGAGACTACAAAAAAAAAGACCTGATGGATGGATGGATGGAGATAGCTCTTAAATCCTCTTATATTTTGCGTCGTTGACTCGCCTGTGTCCGTGTTTGCGGTTGAGAGGAAGCTACTCGACTGGATAAAAGACGGTGAATTTATGTTTATGTTTGCTGTTAAATCTTTTTGTTTTCTTTGTGTTTTGTGTATCTAAGTTGTTTGTTGATTTAGTAGGCAAGAAATATATCTGGAGTAAATATGACTATAGCCAAATACTAAAGTCTAATTCATATTCACAGATATTTTTCTACCACTTGCGATTACCCATCGAAGTGGGTGCCATTTTGGGTTATTTAAGCGCTAATCATGCGTACGGTAACTTAATAAACGTGCAAAATTGTGCGTTCTAAGAAAACTTGGTTTCATGTTTACAGCCAGCCGTGATAAACGTAGCATAAAAACTTCACAAAATCCAACCACTCATTGATTCATTATGAAAACACGGCTTTACTCACGTTTTATTACGTCGGATCTGATGACTAGTTTCGGTCTGTTACAAAGACCATCATCGGGGCGAGTGAAAGGGGTGGCGACACGACAGTTACGCTTCCCTCAAAGCACTGAGGGCCGCCTACAGACCGAAACTAGTCGGCAGATCCGACGTAATAAAACGTGAGTAAAGCCGTGTTTTCATAATGAATTTATCTCGCGTAAGTTTAATATTATCACGCATTGATTGTATAAAAATAGTATGTCTTGTATCTATAGGATTCGGTCGACTAAAACCTATTGCAGTCACTGTATCAAAATTTCAGTCAGCTTTAGTACTCTGTACGCCAGAATTGATAAGTACAATTATATAGCTAAGTACAAAATCCTCTTATATTTCGCGTCGTTACAAAAGCGACCTGAACTCGTCGTTGACTCGCCTTTATCCGTGTTTGCGGTTGAGAGGAAGCTACTCGACTAGATAAAGGACGGCGAATTTATGTTTATATTTGCTGTTAAGATCCTTTTATTTTCTCTGTGTATTGTGTGTATTTATTTATTTATTTCTGTATTGGGCGTAAATTATTTGTTTTTTTTTTGCCGGCTGTGAAAAACTTAGTTTTAACATTTAAAAAAAAGACTCTATAAAATACTGTACCTATTAGGTCGACTAAAACTAAATAGTTTTCTTCTATATACTTCCAGTGTTCTACATATACTGAAATAGAATTCATAAAAACAGAGATATAGCTAAGCACAAAATCCTTTTTTATTTTGCGTCGTTAGAAAAACGACGTGAACACGCCGTTGACTCGCCTGTGTCCGTGTTTGCGGTTGAGAGGAAGCTACTCGACTAGATAAAGGACGGCGAATTTATGTTTATATTTGCTGTTAAGATCCTTTTGTTTTTTCTGTGTATTTTGTGTATTTATTTCTGTATTGGGCGTAAATTATTTGCTTTATTGCCGGCTATGAAAAACTTAGTTTTAACATTTAAAAAAAAGACTCTATAAAATACTGTACCTATTAGGTCGACTAAAACTAAATAACTTTCTTCTATATACTTCCAGTGTTCTACATATACTGAAATAGAATTCATGGAAACAGAGATATAGCTAAGCACAAAATCCTTTTTTATTTCGCGTCGTTACAAAAGCGACCTGAACGCGTCGTTGACTCGCTTGTGTCCGTGTTTGCGGTTGAGAGGAAGCTACTCGACTAGATAAAGGACGGCGAATTTATGTTTATATTTGCTCTTAAGATCCTTTTGTTTTCTCTGTGTATTGTGTGTATTTATTTATTTATTTCTGTATTGGGCGTAAATTATTTGTTTTTTTTTGCCGGCTATGAAAAACTTAGCTTTAACATTAAAAAAAAAAACTGTATAAAATACTGTACCTATTGGGTCGACTAAAACTAAATAGCTTTCTTCTATATGCTTCCAATGTTCTACATATACTGAAATAGAATTCATGAAAACAGAGATATAGCTAAGCACAAAATCCTTTTTTATTTCGCGTCGTTACAAAAGCGACCTGAACGCATCGTTGACTCGCCTGTGTCCGTGTTTGCGGTTGAGAGGAAACTACTCGACTGGATAAAGTACGGCAAATTTATGTTAATGTTTGCTCTTTAACATCCTTTTCCTTTTTTGGGTTGTATGTGTAAGTTGTTTGTTTTTTTTTTATTATAAGGTTTGTTATATATATTTATTTGTTTAACTAAATTTACATACAATATAAAAATACATATGATAAATATTATTCTAACTATCAACTTATTATCTTTATAACATAAATTACTAACTAAACTAAAAATTAAAAAAAAATACAATAAAATATTATAACTATACCTACTTAATTATACAAAATAAAATTAAAAATCTAATATTAAATTTTGTCCATGTGGCAAAGTGCCTAGAACGCTGGCTGCATTACCTCGTTGGATGGCGATTGCAATCCTTTGTCCGAGGTAAGAGCCAGCCTTTCCGTCACCTGCAGCGTCGACAAGCTTAGGCGCTAAAACTTTGAATAACTTAAGTTGTTTGTTGATTTAGTGTGCAAGAATAAATTCAACTCAAGAAACTCAAAATCAGTTGTGACCCACCCAAGTGGGAAGACAATCTCGATGCTTAACAAGATTCAGCTGTAACAAATTAATACGACCACTAAAGTCTTGAATAAAAAATTGTACCATATTTGATGTGAACGCGTCGTTATCTATAACTAAGTCCTTGTTTGCGGTTGAGAGGAAACTATCCAACTGGATAAAGTACGGCGAATTTATGTTTCTCTTTTTAGAGTTCCGTACCACTGAGCAATAAAACAAAATCCTTATTTTTGTATGTCTGTTTATCCGTCTTTTATAACAATACTAATTCGCTTAAGCAAAGACAACCTTCCGTTGACTCGCCATTTATGTATTAGTGGTTGAGAATAAGCTACTTGACTGGATAAATCCCAACTTCCCAACTAATATTATAAATGTGAAAGTGAGTTTGTTTGTTTGTTTGTTTGTTACGCTTTCACGCCGTATCTACTAAACCATCATCATCGTCATCAGGTCTTTCTAGTCTCCACTGCAAGAGCACGACCCTCTATGTACTACTAGAGCAATAAACTAGCCTGAGTAGTCAGAGGATTTGGCCTACACACTCCACGCTGGCCAGACGGGTTGGAGAGGTCTTTTTGATGTTAATAAGCTTTGTTTAGCTTGTGTTTCCTTAGTCGCCTTTTACGACATCTACGGAATGACTTGGAGTGGTCCTATTCTACTCTGCCGAGAACCACACGGCGAAACCAATCATCATGATATTTTGCATACACATAGGTTAGGGTACCAAGAAGGATATAGGCTATATATTACGCGGGCGAAGCCGCGGGTAACAGCTAGTATATTATATTTTTACATATATTTTTGGGTTTCATACGACCGTTTGACAAAACGGAATCTTCATAGGATAGTCTGTCTGTTTGAATGTTTTACAGTCAATTTTAATATAATACTAGACCAATTAAAACCATTTATGTGTTTGCGGTTGAGGGAAAACAATATGGCTAATTTGTGTTTTTCTTTTTAGGGTTCCCTACGACAGTGTGTAAAAACCGAATTTTTACAGGATGTCCTTGTCTGTTTGTTTGTCCGTTTATCACAGTCAATTTTACAATAATACTAAACCAATTAAGATACAATGTAAACACGCCGTTGAATCGCCATGTTTGTGATTGACAGGAAGCTATTCCACTGGATTTCTTTTTATAGTTGCGTACGACTGACACAGTAAATTTTACTACAATACTGGACCGTATTTTTATTACATTAAGACAAAAGGAAAAAAACTACGCGGGCAGGTTTTGAACGTGCATCTTATTCTTTATAAGACAATACTAGACCGATTAAGACACAATGTGAACGCACCGTTGAATCGCCATGTATTTGTTTGCGGTTGAGAGGAAGCTATTCGACGGAACCCTGATTTAAATAGCTATTATCAGAATGAATTCGGAAGTTCAATTTGGTATTTCAACAATTATTTTTTGTAAGCCTCCTTTTTATTCGACGGACAGTGTTTAACATTATTAATATGTAAAATACGGGTCACTCACGTATGAAGTCAGCTACAGGTCGACATGTTTCAACCTCATCCGGAGGCCGAAGATGCTGCGCACTAACGTCAGTGCGGACTGGGACGACTTCGTGCGCGCGTATCGGTTCACATTCGCCCTGAGGAAGACCTCCGGATGAGGTTGAAACATGTCGGCCTGTAGCTGACTTCATACGTGAGTGACATGTATTTGACATATTAATAATGTTAACATCTTACGTTAGTTTTAATCAAAAAAGACAGTGTTTAAATTTTTGGTATTTGACCGAGTTTTTTCAGATTTTCGGTTTTTTAATTATTAATATTTTTTGACATTTTCAGTACATACGTGATGAACACTTATACATTTTTAATATAGTCAAAGACTGAATCGCGAGGTCTACTCTACAGTTTATAAAATCTTTGAAAAGCATAGTCTTTTTCGTTAGTAAGTACTATTAGTAATGCTGTGTCCATACTAAAAGCTTCAATAAATAGCGGCAGTCATTTTATTATTAATTGAATGAGCTCAAACAACCCTTTAGAATTCGGAGTTCGCAACAAACAGAAAGAGGGACATTTATTATTTAGCCGGAAGCTGGCGGACTTGTTCGCCTCATTTCCTTTTTGACCCACGACGCGAAAAGAGTGTTCAGTGTTACCACTCTATGTGTATGTCTGTTTTGTCTCTCTGAGGCACCGTAGCTCTTACACGGGTGAAACGAATTCGATGCGGTTTTCAAGTCTAGAGAACTGATATTTATACAAATTCTCAATGTGTGTATCAATGTTATGTGTATGTTATGTTTTTGCTATCAAATAGAGTGAGTGAGATAACTCTCTAACCGGTGCTCAAACATCAAATTTAAAACGTGTGAAGGTACAACTAGACAAATTATCAAGTTCATTGGGCATTAAAATGGGTGCAGTCGTTTTTGAAATATCCAAATAAAAGTCGCGAGATCCAAGTTCGGGAGTGCTCTTAGTATTATAATTAATATATTATAAGTTTAAATGCCTTAAAGAGTCGTTTCTATTAGTGGGCCAGTCAATATCGATATCAAACATTGCAAACGCGCATGTATCCACGATTTTTTTTATATATTGTAAAGACTTCTTACCCCTGTGCTACTCCTGGGGTGCCAAAAGTATGGGACTTTTTCAGTTTTTACAAAAAACTGCCTTTTAAGGCAGTTTTTTTACTAATCATCATCATCATCAGGTCTTTCTAGTCTCCACTGCAGGAGAACGACCCTTTCCGTACTAACAGAGCCATATACTAGCCTGAGTTGTCAAGGATTTGGCCTACACTCTCCACGCTGGCCAGACGGGTTGGAGAGGTCTCTTTACTAATATATAAATAGTAAGTAATAAAATACCTTTTAAGGTAGTTTTTTGTAGAAACTCAAAAAAGTCCCATACTTTTGGGCCCCCCAGGAGTAGCACAGGGTTAAGAAAGTTGCAAACTCGGTTCTAGGTTATTCTTAGTGATCTCTACAATTTATAAAAAAAATCGCTGATACATGCGCGTTTACAATGTTTGACACTTTTGTGTCGATATTGAGAAACCTATAGATATTCAATTTATTTTTTGGTGTACGGTACGGTACGATTAATGTACGGTAGTAGACACAGACAGGTGGGCTTACATTCTCACCGACTGGGTCCCATCCGATGGATATAAAAACAGGGGAAGACCAAAAATATGGTGGTCAGATTTATATATGAGGACATTTTTATAATAACTGGAAGGATATCACGAAGAACCGAGAAAAATGGAAGAAAAGAGGGGAAGCTTTTGCCCAGCTGTGAGACATAGAAAGCAAATAAATGTAAGGTCGATACGTATTTGAAGAGCCTAGCACGTAATTTCTATGTGTGTACCTACGATACGTGATGGTATTTACATTTCTTAGAACTAATATAAGGCGGAATAGACAGAGACTCAATAAAGTGATAGAAAGGCGAATGAACTTTAAGCCTCTTTCACATTGACATTTCCGGAGTTATTGGACATGGACACGTACTGAAAATCCATCTTTTTGCTTTTATCATTGAGTTTGCTTGAGAACTAAGACTAACACAACTTTTTTTATGTATCTAACCCTAAATTACCATCGAAAAGCAATTTATTCACAACTTCGTCCGCGTGAAACTTCGCCCCCCTCATATTTCACTACCTAAGGGGTTGAATTTCTAAAAATTCTTTCTTGGTGCTCACTTTCAGCATTGAAGGAACGCTTGTACTAAATTTCAAGTTTCTGGGTACAGTAGTTTTAGATTTGATTTGATACTGTATCAGTGAGGTTCATGAATTGCCCTATTTGATGAAGGCTAACAATCGCGCCGTCCAGGTGGCCAAATTCTGGTCTAATATAATATAAGATTTACTAGCAGTTACCCGCGGCTTCGTCCGCGGTGACTTCAGGTTTGGAATGCGGGGATTATAAAATATGACGCTACAAAGCGGTAAACTAAACATATACCCTGATTTACCCTCTTAGGGGTTTAATTTCGGGAAACTATTAAAAAATGTTACTCATTATTTTTGCCATTCTCAATTCACTTGAAATTTCCTACAAATATGTCCAAGGAATAAAAAGTTTCACATAAACTTTAATCCTCTATTTCACCCCCTTAGGGGATGACTTTTGGAAAATCCTTCCTTAGTGGATGCTTACGTCATAAGAGGAAATTTCAAATTTTTAGCTCTAAGGGTTTGGCCTGCGCGTGATCTTTGATAATTGCCCATTTTTAAAGTATTAAAATGAATATAGTATGTTATCCTTGATATAAAGACATATGCCATCGCAGACTTTTCTGTAGATCTAAATAAGATACACAATTCCACCATACATTGTTTTGTTATATCTCAAAGGGTTTAGACAGCGTTTTCGTTGAAAGCTCCCAAACGGCTAATTTTTTTACGACATTTTCAACAAATATCTTTGGTATATACAACAAAAACTTAACAAACTATATACTAAAACCTTCCTCGAGAACCATGCTATCCATTGAAGAAAACCGCATGAAAATCAGTTCGGTAGTTTTGGAGTTTATCGCGAACAGAGAGACGCGGCGGGGGACTTTGTTTTATAATATGTAGTAGTGACAGATATAGTCTTTTTGACTCGAAAAGAAGTAGAAGTAAGGTTCAGTCAGGTTTTCATGACAATATAAGCTTGTATCACAAATTAATTTTTACGTTTATCTTACTTTAGGTAATTATACCTATTCATAATAATGATCCGACATTCATACAGTCCCATATATCACCATGTAGTATTAAAAGAAAACTGAAAAGATCTAAAAAGAAGTAGAATCAGAATGAAGATTTGAGTAATCCCAAATTTATTGGAAGTGGTTGTTTTTATACCAACTTTAAAATCTCTTACATTCTTCATCCTCTTCACCTTATCCAACTTTATGTGGGGTCGGGACAGCATGTAAGCTTATACTTTCCATGCTGTACAAGTTTTGGCTAATTTTATGACTGGCCGCCTGCCTATCGTCGACCCTCCTTGGGCATGCTATTATTTTTGTTGCGGTTTTATGACCGGCCGCCGCCCGTCGTCAACCCTCCATGGGAATGCTTACGTTGCACGGGATGTATGTGCTTATCCTTTTAGTCGCCTCTTACGACAT
The DNA here is from genome assembly GCA_963082605.1 of Rhodophaea formosa. NCBI lineage: Eukaryota > Metazoa > Arthropoda > Insecta > Lepidoptera > Pyralidae > Rhodophaea > Rhodophaea formosa. The sequence continues at coordinate 2,339,472 of OY720221.1, forward strand.
CCATTGGACGGGATGGAGTGGTTCTGTATTCTAGGCCGGAAACCACACGGCACTTTAAAATCTCTTACATTCTTAGTACGAAATCGAAAGTTAACATCATGAGCATTTTCAAAATACCGGGAATATTATAATGCAATAAGTTTAATCATACTAGCTAAGGTCAGGGGTCTCATCTTCAACTGCTTGTCCGGTGGTTAAAGTATGCTGTGTAAGGGCATCGGGTACGCGCGTCGACCTCCCAGGCTACTACTTGCTTTACAAGCTATGTCAAATACCTTTAGGCAGCTTGAAAAATTTAATACCAGTGTTGGCCACTTACACAAAATTTAATTATTAGTATCCATATACCTTTATTCTATTCCCAAATCCAGCAAATACCTATCATTCTCTAGCTTAAAAATCCTTCCTTTGGGCAGCAGCAGCGGAGAGCCCGGTGGCCTAGTGGGTGTAAGCATTATGAACGCTTCCGCATGTTAAGCAATCCCGGACGCAGTCCCTACTTGGATGGGTGACCGCAAGAGGCATAAAAATATCTCGAGCTCCTCCGTGCTTCGGAAGGCACGTTAAGTGGCAGTTGTTAAGCTTTGTCAGATGCCTAAAGGCAGCTTGAAAAATCTGACACCAGTGTTGGCCACTTACACACATGAAAAACAAACGAACAAGCAGCATCAAAAGCTCAAAAACTGCGCTTGCCAATCCGCCTGTCAAGCGCAGAGAGTATGGCACCATCCACCCATGGATAGAAAAAATCCTTGAAAGTGGCCTATGACCAGTAGTAGACTCCTCCAGGATCATACCACCATATTTTAACCTCTTGGTTGCTTAAGCACTGATCAGTGCTCTATGGAAAACGCCTAATTGCCAGGCGAGCGAATTTTCGAAGATTTCTTTAAAATATTATGTCATTAGGTATAAAAATTCGAATTTCGAATTTTCCGCAAGTTCAAATTTTCGCTGTTTTTCCGCAAGTCAAGAGTTAATATGTGAACATGCCCTTACCCAACTCTTTATTGGATTTCTCTAGAGTATACATCCCCGTTTTTAATCTAAACATTATATTGGGCATGTTTCGAGGGGAATTATATTAAATCTGCGAACTTTCATACAAATTAAAAGGTGGGGGAAGGTACGCCATAATTTAGGGAGTTTGTTTTATTACGTTCTTAAAGAAATTAGCTCTCGCTGTCATTTTTGATATAAGTTGTACAATTATACATATAAGGGAGTCCCCTCCGCTTAAGGCTTTAAGATTTTATTATTTACACCAGTTCTAAACGCCCTATTGGTATTGGAATGATGATGAATGATGAATTGTTTGTTTGTTTGCATTGAATAGACTCCAAAACTTCTGGATTAATTTTCAAAATTCTTTCACCTATAGAAAGATAATTTATCTGTATACTAATTTATTACGACTGCTAAAAAAGGAATGTAATGTTTTTGAGTTCATTGTATATTTGATATTTGAGTACCTATGTATGTAGGCTGAATTACACTCACACAAAGGTTATGGTTAGAATCCTTACACTCCCTTCCTTTGTGACAAAGGCTTTTTAAGGGTTTCGTAGTAAACAAGGAACCCTTATAGTTTCGCCATGTCTGTCTGTCTGTCTGTCTGTCCGTCCGCGGTTTCACTCAGAGACTATAAGTACTAGAAAGCTGTAATTTGATATAGGTATGTATATTAATAATGGCAAAAAAGTGCTAGAACAAAATCTTGAAAAGAATTTCTTTTTAGGGTAGCTCCCATACAAGTAAAGTGGGGGAGTTATTTTTTTGTTCTCTACTTACCCATCGCGTGGGGTATCGTTAAATAGGTCTTTAAAAAATATTGTGAGGTTGAGAACACCACTTTTCAATTTAGGGATCCGTTTCCAAAATTTTTGTTAGAAGTAAGTGCCCCCCCCCCCCCCCCCCTCTAGCTGCTAAACAGTTATATATGGATACGTGAAAAAATTACAGCAGTAGTACTGAAGTTGAAAGGAAAACTATCAGAGCTAAGTACCAAGTGCAAACTAAAAAGTTATAGGCAACCAATATGAATATGAAATTTTACATTTTCCAGTACATTTTATATGTAAAATGTACTGGAAAATGTAAAATTTCATACTATCTTCATTGTTAGATGTTTTTGGTCGTTAAACTGTGAGGTGCGAGTGTGACCAGTGTGAAGTCAAAGTCGTCATTCGCAACTACGGAACCCAACACTGCGCGTGGCCCGACACGCACTTGGCCGGTTTTTTTGTTTCTATTTTTCAGTTTTAAAGTTTCTAGCTTAAATACTAGCATGACCTCAAAATACAGTTTTTTCCGAGTAATGTAAACACATTTCCGAGTTCGACGAATGGAACTGCATAAATAAATCGGTTTAGGTGTTACGTGGAACTAAATCGATACAGCTAATAGCCTTTTCCGCGAACAATTAGGGAGGTTCGTAGCGTATTGTGAGTTTAGACCCCTCAAGGTCCATTTTAATGAACTGTTGATTCTAATTATCTTCTTTATAAACCTTTTAATACTTTGACTTAACGGAATGTTGAAAAGTTTTTTGACAACTTCATACAATATTTTTGAATTCTTAGCATTCCTTGGGATAAGTTGTTCATTTGAAAGGTTGAGTCTTTCCTTCGAAGGTATATTTCCATTAAGTATACTGATATGAGCTTTGAACTAACATTACTTTCCTTTTTACGAACAGTTGTGTAAAAACTTAACGTGATTGCCTAACAATTTACGTGGGAGGAAGGGGAGCTGATTTCTTTTTCCAGATAAACCTTTACATACTTTTAGTAAGGCAACTTAAGCATTTTATATTCAGAAGCGATACTAAGCGTCCACGAAATTCTTGTACCATGCAATTTATTTCGGCCATTATTTGCCAGCAGCGGGCGGATTAAAGTTTGTATAGTGTAGGTGGTTTGCCGATGCGGGTAATGTGATGTATGTGAAGCTTGTAAATAGTGTAGGTATGTGTAATATTCAGTAGGTAGCTTGTAACAAACTCCGTGGTCCAGTGGTTAAGGCGTTTGCCTTGTTGTCGTGGGTTCGGTTCCCACGGGAAGCATACTTTGGTAAGTTGTTTCCAGTTTGGTTAGGATATCGCGGGCATGAATCACCTGATTGTCTGATAAGAAAGATGGTGCTTCGGAGGGCACGTTAAGCCGTTGGTTCCGGCTGCCATCTGATAGTCGTTAAAGGAACCACGTCAGAGGTCGAGAGGCGGTTCCGAAGAACTCTGACACTAGGGTGTGCGTGCATGGTCGACTGACCGTGTCACCTACACGAAATGATGAGTAACTTTATTCTATACACGGTATACACAGAAGAGAATTTTATAATATTACGAAGATGGTGGGTTTCAAAACGTGAACATCATCATCATTAACACTACTGAGAGTCCAACGTGTCGATGGAGTGCATCTTTATTTGTCTTTCGCCCGATTTTTAACCTCTTCATCATCATCATCATCCACAGATCCCTGCCAGTCTCCACTGCAGGAACACGACCCTCTCTCTACTACCAGAGCCATACACAGCCAGAGCAGTCAGAGGACCTCTTGGTATGAAACTATTCTCACTTTCTCCTTCAACACGAAAATTAATAACGGAAATTTAAATAAAGGATTGCGATTGGTAGATAAATCGCACTTTTATATCTGAAAATAAAAACTCATTTTCTTTATCGATTATTAAAATTTGCCTGATAGGAGATTAAGGTTGACATTTTTATCTACCTAGGCTTGAAAAATAATAGCAAAGCTAGTAAAGTAATTTAATTATATACAATAAATTCATCATCATCATCATCATTTAAGCCGCAGGAAGTCCACTGCTGGACATAGGCCTCTCCCAAGGATTTCCAAAATGACCGGTTGGAAGCGGCCTGCATCCAGCGTTTTCCGGCGACCTTGGTCAGGTCGTCCGACCACCTGGTCGGTGGGTGTCCGACGCTTCGCTTGCTTTATTTCTGACTGAAAAATGTTATTATTCAACTGTCGATTTTTATAATTATAAATTTGTTGACTAATTTTGTAAAAACTCTGTTGAATGATAATAATATATTGGATTTGTTATGATAATTTTATTTTCTAAAACTATTGTACGTCCAATATGGGCAGAACATGGCGGCCTATATGTATATTGTAACATCCTATTCCTTACCTGTGTTCTACAATAGAGTGATTTTGATTTGATTTGATTTTGACTTATAATCAGATGCGATACTAAGCATCCACAAAATTCTTGAACCATGTTATTTATTTGGCTTTTTGTTTACCGATGTGCCGAATAATGTAAATATCATGTATTTCTTCAATAAAGAGTAAATAAATTTAGGCATGTTATCTATTTTAGGCCATTATTAGCCAAACAGCAAGTCGATTAAAGATTGTAAAGAGTAGGTGGTTTGCTGATGCGGGTAATGTACGGCTAGTGTATGTGGGCGTTTGTGTAACTCAGTATCTTTGTTTTTTATTGTTAAACACGATTTTAGCAGAGCAAAGCAGAGTTTATACATATATTAAGTAAAACAAAGATTAGCTAATTAATTTTCCTGCCTTTTTCGTTCTTATTATTTTTTACTATAAAACATTCTAGATAATGCTAAAGAACTCGAAACTAAGTGTCAGTAAGCCAGTAAAGTTGGCTTGTATTACGTATTTAGGGTCATAATGTCATATAGTTTATGGCAGTTGTAATCGTCGATGATTATTTGGACACGATATGGTAAATATTATCCTCATTTCATTTCGAAAATATTAGCTTTAAATTTTGTTTCTCTTTTCACCTAAAAAGGTGAAATAATAAAAACCGCTTGCTTATTAAAATAAAAAATAAAAATTATTTTTCGAGCAACAAAATTTGCCCTTTGATTCACAATACACCATAAAAATTAATGAATTATAAAACCACGTAATAGGTATATTGTACAACAACTCTTATTTAGCACCACTACATAAAACCTTACCTCTTGCACTCTCCTATGGACGGTAAGTTTGTGCCACTGATGGTCATCAAACCTGGTCTTCACAGGTTTGATGTGGATCTCCTGCTTGCCGTTCCCTAGGCCCATGGTAAGAGAGACTCCACCATCACGCACCGCCAGGTTCAAGTAGTCCGATTCGTGACCTGCAAAAAATAACGTGGTATCATCATCAGGTCCTCTTCAGACTCCACTGCAGGAGCACGACCCACTCTGTACCACCAGAGCCATATATTGACCAGAGTAGACAAATGATTTGGCTTACACTCTCCACGCTGGCCAGACGGGTTAAAGTGGTCTCCTTGATATAAAGCTTTGTTTCACTTGTGTTTCTTTAATCGCCTTCTACGACATTCACGGAAAGACCTGAAGTGGTTCTATTCTATCTGAAACTGTCAAACTGACGTACCGGTATAAAACAGCAATCTGTTTGGCTTACGCATCTTTAAATCCCAATCCCAACTATAATATTATAACTGCCTCCGTGGTCCAGTGGTTAAGGCGTTTGCCTTGTTGACCCGGGGGTCGTGGGTTCGATTCCCACGGGAAGCATACTTTGTTAAGTTGTTTCCAGTTTGGTTAGGACATTGCAGGCATGAATCACCTGATTGTCTGATAAGAAAGATGATTCCGTGCTTCGGAAGGCACGTTAAGCCGGTGGTCCCGGCTGCCATCTGGTAGTCGTTAAAGGAACCACGTCAGAGGCCGAGAGGCGGTTCCGAAGAACTCTGACACCAGGGTGTGCATGGTCGACTGACCGTGTCATCTACACGAAATGATGATGATGATGATGAATGCGAAAGTGAGTTTGTTTGTTTGTTTATTTGTTAGTTTGTTTGTTACGCTTTCACGCCGAATCTACTGAACCGATCATCATGAAATTTTGCATACACATAGGTTAGGGTACTGAGAAGGACATAGGTTATATATCACGCGGGCGAAGCCGCGGGTAACAGCTAGTAATATCATAAATGTGAAAGTGAGTTTGTTTGTTTGTTACGCTTTCACGCCGTATCTACTGAACCGATCATCATGAAATTTTGCATACACATAGGTTAGGGTACCGAAAAGGACATAGACTATATATTACGCGGGTGAAGCCGCGGGTAACAACTAGTATAGAGTGGCGTTATGCATGCTCATTTTGGGATCTCCCATGGTCTGCGTCAGATTTAAGAGAAACTATCTTCTGACACATCGGTGTAAAAGAACAATCCACTTAGCTAGGTACCTCGTCTCCGACGTGCTCAGTACTGCCGAATGTGTCAGGATTTAGAGAAACTATCATATTGACGTAAAAGAGCATTACATTTAGCTGTCGTGTCTTGAAGTATAGGGATAGGGCTTCCTGTATGCTCACTTTAGGCTACCCTCCCGAATGCGTCAGGTTAAAGAGAAACTAACAAACTGACGTACCGGTGTAAAAGAGCAATCCCTTTGCTTACGTGTCTCGAAGTATAGTTAGAGTATTCTGGTATTGGAAGCACATGTACACCTTCCGAAAGCGTTAGATTGAAGAGAAACTGAACAACTGACTTACCAGTGTAAAAGAGCAATCCATTTGGCTGTCGCGTCTTGAAGTATAGAGATATTGCATCCTGTGTGCTCACTATGGGCTCCCCTCCCGTCTGCGTCAGGTCGTATGAGAGGAACTCAGCCCCTCGAAAGGTCGCCTCCGATGGTGCTTTGTCTGAAACAATGAAATGTCTAGGCTTAGATGATATAACAATGGAATGCCAGACACAATCGCGGAGTAGCAGCCAGTATGTTTTTATCGTTGCTGAAGTAACTACACTTTTTAGGGTTTTGTTGCTACAAGAATAAAAGAGACTGCAAACTGCATTGAAAAATATTGGCTCAACTTAATTTTAACGTAGGTGACTTGTAATAGTGACGACGCTTTTGTGCACTTTGAAAACAAACAAACTAACGTTTGTATTTATAATATTAGTTGGAATAGTTGATATCGGATAGTACGGTGAATAGATAGTAGTGACAAAACACATAGGGCTATTTATAAGCCATTTTAGAAACAAATCGGAAAGGAGTTGGGATCACAGTCTTATCATAAGTCTAAGCTGGAAACCAAATAAAGCAATATATGAATCGTCAAACTAGAAAAGTATAACATATTCACCTGCACTTACTTAAATAATTTATTACACAAATAATACCAAGTTCGAAAACTTTTGGTGCTTTCAAATTTTATTAGTATTATTCCTAAAGCTAATTTTATGTAGTGAGGATAATTCCAGTGTTATATCTCGTGATAAAATCACTAATAACTGGTGTCTAGACGGCGTGAGTTTATTGTGCTTCGAAGTTCAGTTGCATTTCTAGACAATGTCTAAACGGTATCTAGAAACTAAACGATAAACTAAATAACTAACGATAATACTGCAGAAAATAATTTTTATTTTCAGCAGTATTATCGTGTTTATAACCCTTTGTATGATTTCAGCAAAAGAAATGTTATGACTGTATTTGTAAAGCGATTTCATGAATTTTTATTAATTATAATGTTAACTGCAAACTGAATATAAACTCTATAAAAACAATTGAACTATTAGTATAAACAGCAGGAGTTGAATGGATATCCATTCAACTCTCGTAATAGAATTCTAATAAACAAACAAAACTGCATAATTTAAAACTGCATTTATACAAAAACAATAAGTACTATTAATAACACACATTTTAAAGCATAACATAGCACTCCGGCACTTCAATTATTTGTATGCCAAAAAACAGGAAAATAACACTATAGAAATAAGTAAAAGCTAACAATTTTGTTTTGAATAAAATTATTTTAATACGGTTTTTATCGCGTTTATTACATTATTTATACACCTAACGTTTCGAGCACTTTACAGTGTTCGTGGTCGCAGGTAGACTAAGTTGACATTTGTCTAGTATTTTATAAGAACTGCAAAATCTACCGCCTAAAATATTTATTGATAACGTTCCGGATGTACGCAGTATTGGCTCACGGTGTCTGAAGGTCTTGCAGTCTTCTGCTTAGCTTGAGATTTGATTAAATTGATGACTGGATCCCAAGCTGGTGGTAACTGCCAACCATCCTCTCTATACCACTGTAAAGTGTTCGAAACGTTAGGTGTATAAATAATGTAATAAACGCGATAAAAACCGTATTAAAATAATTTTATTTAAATGTGTAACAATCGCGAAAACATAAGAAAATTTTGTTTTGTTTTAATTTCTCGAAAGACAAAAAAACAATCACTTATTTTATAAAAACTATATTTAATATATTAGCTTTTTCTAATTAAATGGCATTTTATTCATGAATGAATGCAAATTATAAGTTCAAACGACAACACACAAACTTTATGTTTTTGGTAGTTGACTAAGACGAAATCTTATAAAAGAAATAATAACATGACATGATGAAACGCAAAGGTAACCCAAAAAAATCTGACGAAAATAGAACAAAACACACAAATGAATCAAAACATTACCTTCCACGTGAAAAATTACATCACATAAGCAGAGAAATATCTAATAAAGGTCGTAATTAATTATATTTGCACGACGACACTACAATAATATTAATGATGAGGGAAAAAGAAAGATGTGATAGTGACGTGACTGAAATAGATTTGATAGTTATGCTTTTTGTGAACAAAAATTTCGTTCACGTAAAACAAATACCCATATAATTAATTACATTCGCAAGACGACACTAGTAATATTTTTAGATACAAGAAAAAGAGGAATGTGACAGTGGACGTGCAGTGAAATATATTTGGTCGTTATGCTTTACGTATTACAGAGAAAAAGTATCACATCACAGAGAAAAATCCTAATCCTAACTAATATTATAAATGTGAAAGTGAGTTTGATTGTTTGTTCGTTTGTTACGCTTTCACGCCAAATCTACTAAACCGATCATCATGAAATTTTGCATACACATAGGTGAGGGTACTAAGAAGAACACAGGCTATATTTCACGCGGGCGAAGGCGCGGGTAACAGCTAGTAACTAATAAAGGTCGTAATTAAATACACCACACCTGGTACAATATTATAGTATTCGTAAGATCAGGGAAAAAAGAAATATGACAGTGAACGTGGAGTTAATGATATTTTGATCCGGTTTTTATGGGTTGTTATATAAGTAATGTACCTATGTAGGTATGTACCTATTGCAAAAAAGTGAAATCAGATTTTTGTCAATTTACCCACTCGCCAATACATGTGCTTAGATTACATAAAGCCTAGATAGACTCTATTAGCCTAAACGCGTTGAAAAAACTAGTGTCCTACCTACCCATAGTCGAACACGCACACACAACTACCAATTTAACAGATTTTGAGGGCATAAATTGATAGGACGGTGTGATAACATAAGCAGTCACGCACAAAAGCATTGAAAAATTGGCCAGTTTTTTATCATTGAAATTAAGGCATGACGGTGTCTAGAGAGTATATAAGCAAAGTACATTTGGTATCTTTACTAATAGTAAGTTTCCTATCAAAGTAATTTGCACTATTAAATAACACTAAAACTATATAAGGAGCAGTCGTATTTAACAGCATTAAATCTTGTAGAGAATCATGAATACGATCAAACTTCAATTTAGGGCTGTAATTAAAAAATACTTACCAAAAAATAATAATTTAAGTATTTTAGTACAGTTTTGAGATAACTGATTAAAAAAAATTATTTGATGCGTATGATTTTACAATAAAACCACTGATTCATTGTAAAATCGCAGAATTCCAAGCAGCTGTAATAAATGATGATGATAATAATAATGTCACCCTGAGGAAGACCTCCGGATGAGGTTGAAACATGTCGGCCTGTAGCTGACTTCATACGTGAGTGACCCGTATTTTACATATTAATAATGTTAACATCTCACGTTAGTTTTAATCAAAAAAAACCATTAACTGTATAATGCAAAAGTCAATCCATGAGTAATAGGAGATAATACTGCAGTGTTCTCCCGCCAGAGGGCAGCATTAGCAGAGACAGTAAACAAATGTTTGACATTGACAAGTCTGTCAAAGTCGCAATAAATTGCCTTTATTTTACAAACAAATACGCAGCACAAATACGTTGTTATATTAAAATACTCATAGGAGTATTTTAAAATCAAGTTAATGAAGGAATAATGTATAATTTTACAAATGAATAGCGACTTTGACATTTTCAAGTACATTCTTTTCAGTGTCAAACCTCTTTTACTGTATGTGCTAGTGGTGCACTCTGGCGGCACAGCTTTCAGTAATATGTCCTATTGGAATGGAATCGATACCCATTAATAATCGGTTGTACGTCTCGTCAATGTGGAGCCCTTCTGTTGATAGAACGACGTACTACAAGCGTTACTAGAGGAGTTTGTGGTGGGAAGCCAAAGGGTGTAGTTGGGGTTTGCCTTAGAGGATTTAGCAAATTTACTTTGGTGGACTTTATAATATGAAGTTGGTGTAGTTTGGTGTTATAAATGCTCGTGCTCATGAATAATTTGTGAAATATTTGTCTTTTATTGCATATGATTAAACACATATTACTGACGATGTCCGTTTGGGAACTGTCATCTGGAACGCATATGCTCCTTTTACACAACTCAATCACTCTTTAATTGGTCTGTGATAGGGCAGTTGCAATATTGTCGTAATAACAGACAAATCTCCAAAAGAGTCGCAGTAAGTCCCGTGATAATAATAGTTATAAATAAGGACTTCAATTTGGTACAAAATGTAAAATTACTACAGTTCTAAAATTTACACCTGACTAGATAGTTATACAGAAACCATCAATTTTGATTTCCTTTTCCAAAACACACAAGACATGTCTATACAAATAAATATATCTTACCACAAGAAAGGAAGGGAAATTTCTTTATCAACTGCAAAGAACTCAAAACTTGGAGGAAACGTCCAATACTTGCTTCCGTATTATTGGCAAAAGTCTGGAGCTTTTCCGAACTTATTAAACACTAAGCTCTTTGAATAAAACAAAGCGAAGTTACTAGAGATATAAATTTTGAATTCAAGTTGAGGAACCTTTGTCAAAGGAATTAACAAATAAGGCTATAAACAAGTTAAAATTGAACTACTGACTTATTTGAGAAAACTTTTGAGAAATTCCCGGAATATCTTATTTACCTTATTTAACTTTAGTATTTTCAATAAATCTGTCTAATCAGTGCACAAATGGGCCTGGCAACTATCAAGAGTGGTGTTATTTTCCAAAACATAATTTAACGCCTTTCGACCTAAAAATATTATTCCCATAAACTGACTAAGAATCGAATGCGTGATCATAATCTTAAAATAGGAAAAATGTAGGTATTTTAACTCAATTTGGGCAAAAACAATATTTTGGGATAGACCATTTATCTGCAATATTTACATTTAGTCTGAACTCTTAAACCATAAACCCATATTTTACTCCTCGTCATTTATTAGTAATTAGAGCTTTAACTTAACTACAGCTAAGAAAATTAATTAAGAAAGAAGTACTTAACAAAGTTTCCAAGAAAACTCTAGTCAACTCAAATCGATTTATCAGTTCCGTCTCGCTCAGGTGCATCGATTAAAAGTGCATAGAGTTTGCCAAGTTTAAAGCTTTTGTGCCAATACCACTATTCTGGGTACGTCTATTCTTACGCTGACTGACGCTTTTATATTCAATGGGATTGGGAAGTCTATTCTTTTGAACACTTACCACTATCACTCATTATTTAAAAGTTTAAAAATTTATCTTATTTATTCACAAGGCCTTAAGATATGTGCAACTAGGTATTTTAAATTCAATTGGGCAAAGAAAATTTATTTATAACATTAATTTTACTCTTAACTCTTTAACCTTAAACCCATATTTCACTTCTCGTCATTTATTAGTAATTAGAGCTTTAACTTAACTACAGCTAAGAAAATTAATTAAGAAAGAAGTACTTAACAAAGTTTCCAAGAAAACTCTAGTCAACTCAAATCGATTAATCAGTTCCGTCTCGCTCAGGTGCATCGATTAAAAGTGCATAGAGTTTGCCAAGTTTAAAGCTTTTGTGCCAAGACCGCTTTTATATTCAATGGGATTGGGAAGTCTATTCTTTTGAACACTTACCACTATCACTCATTATTTATAAGTTTTAAAATTTATCTTATTTATTCACAAGGCCTTAAGATATGTGCAACTAGGTATTTTAAATTCAATTGGGCAAAGACAATTTATTTATAACATTAATTTTACTCTTAAACCCATATTTTACTTCTCGTCATTTATTAGTCATTAGAGCTTAAACTTAAGTAGAGCTAAGAAAATTAATTAAGGAAGAAGTACTTTTTTTTTACTTATCAAAGTTTCCTAGAAAACTCTAGACAACTCAAGTCGATTAATCAGTTCCGTCTCGCCCAGGTGCAGCGATTAAAAGTGCATAGAGTTTGCCAAGTTTAGAGCTTTAGTGCCAATACCACTATTCTGGGTACGTCTATTCTTATGGCACTACCTCTTTCACTTATTATGGTCGACAGACCGTGTCACCTACACGAAAAAAAACTTATAATTGAAAGTTATCTTACTAGATTTCCCGTAAAACAAGACAAAATACTGAATGCATAATCATCATATTTTTTAAGAGATGAAGCATTAATTTTAACCCAATTAGGAAATAAAATATATCTTCGATATTCAGTTTTACTTTTAACACTGAAATTAAAAAAAAATCTACTACTATCTATACTAATGTTATAAAGACTTGTTTGCTTACATTGAATAACTAGACTCAAAAAACTACCTCGCTCATTTTAAAAATTCTTTCATCTATCATCATCATCATCAGGTCTTTGATAGTCTCCACTGCAGGAGCACGACCCTCTCTGTACTACCAGGGCCAAAGCAGTCAGAGCTTTCATCTATAGGAAGCTAATTTATCTGCGGATGATTTAGGCTATAATTTACGCAAACGAAGTTGCGGAAAAAAATCCAGCACATAATTAGAGTTTAAACTTAACAGGATCTAGGAAAATTAATTAAGGAAGAAATACTTGACAAAGTTTTGTAGAAAAGTCTAGAAATCTCTAGTCGACGATCAATTCCATGGCTCTGGTGCAGCTATTAAAAGTGCATAGAGTTTGCCAAGTTTGTAGCTTTAGTGCCAAAACACACTATAATTCTTAGTTTATTATCATGAGCACTTATGTTCATAAAACTTTCAACGTTAATCAAAGTTTAATAATAGCCTAATTGAATGTGTTATTTGGTCGGGTGGTTATTCTACAAAATTAATTTAATTTATCTTCGGTGTGTTATAATCTATTTTTTAACAAATTTATACATGGAACTATGTCGTGTTATACAAAAAATGTAGAGCATATTTAAAACTCATTTAAAAAAATCTTTCAACGGATTCACCGACCACTTTCGGTCTGTTACGAAGACCATCAAGGGTGGCGAGTGATATGAGTAGTCATCATCATCATTTCTTGTAGGTGACACGGTCAGTCGACCATGTACACCCTGGTATCAGCGTTCTTCGGAACCGCCAATCAGCCTCTGACGTGGTTCCTTCAACGACTACCAGATGGCAGCCGAGGCCACCGGCTTAACGTGCCTTCCGGAGCACGAAATCATCTTTCTTATTAGACAATCAGGTGATTCATGCCTGTGTTAGGAAATATATATAAAAGAAGTTGATTATACCTAGTTTATAAAATATAAATACGTTGTTCAATAAGAATAAGTCACTTGCTAACTATATTAATTACATTTTCATGTTTAATACTACTAAATGTATTATTTCTAATTGTACACAAATATGTTACTTAAAGCATTAAGATAATTCCATCAAACATTAATTGATAATTTACATTTATACTCTTAGAAGTATTATATACTTGAAATCAATATAGTGGTTGTCATGAGATATTTTCCGTTATGACGTAACAGACGAAGTAAGGGCGAGTGGCAAATGTATGGCTCACTTTCTCGGTGTGACTCGAACAAGACAGACGTTCAGATAAGTATTATTGTATAATTTTAAACAATAATTAATGGTGCTATGTTTAAGTAGATTTCAATTGTGTTTTTATCAAGTTAATAAAATATTGTTAAATATTATAGTGTAAATAATTTCGCATTTCTGAAGTACTTTATAATAAATAACTATGATGTGTTTAAAGTTGTTTCTTTATTCTTCTGATACTATCTTTATTTTAGTAATTAGAATCATATTTTCATAAATTTGTAGTTAATTTACCAAAACTCAAGTAATTTCATAATAAATAACCAATATGAGAGGTCCTATATTTACATAATCTAACACCTGCAAATGTTCTAATCAAACTGGAAACAACTTAACAAAATATGCTTCCTGTAGGAATCGAACCACGACCCCCGGGTCAACAAGGCAAACGCCTTAACCACTGGACCACGGAGGCAGTTGGCACGGAGGCGGAGGGGTAGTAATACGGCGGTCACGCTTCCCTCAAAACACTCACTCGCCCTGATGATGGTCTTAAAATTAGTTGGCGAATTCGACGAAATAAAACGTTAGTGTATTTCTATAATGAATATATCTCGCGCAAGTTTCAATATTATTAAGTATCATACAATGCAAGTTCTTAACATCTTTATACTTCACAACAAAAACCAACAAGCGCGAGAAAATAATGAAAATAGTGTCAGAGAGACGTCATACTCAACTTTGTTTGAAATATGAGGCGGCGAATCTTGCATACTTTATCTTTACAAGTTGTTACATAACTGCCAGGACAATAAAATTCGTCGTCACTAACAAAAACTTGTAATACGAATGCATAAACCATGGAAAATATAGAAATGTCACTTAATAGTCGCCTGGAAGCACATGTCTCCATACAAACGTAAAAAGGGAATTGTGGCAATATTTGATAATTTTGGGGCAAAATTAAGCATCCAATTAATTAATCTCATTATAATCTACGTACGTTCTTGTACAGTTTGGTTATATAACGTAAATTATGATGAGATTAATTGATTAAATGCTTAATTTTACTCCAAAATTATCAAATATTACCACAATCCCCTTTTTCCGTTTGTATGGAGACATGCGCGTCCAGATGACTCTTAAGTCTTCAGTATTAACTTTTTATAGCCCGCTTGTGGCTGGTCCAGATTATTGTCATAAGACTTAGTATTTTATTTATAGATTTACTGCGAAATTGGTGTAGAAATCCTACGGGATAGTTAATAATAAATACCGAGAGACAGGTGCATCGCTGAGGCAAATTGCGTATGCTTACTCGAGTCTCTTTGTTTACGAATGTACTACCTCTACACTGCTGTTCGCTGCTAACATCCGTTTGCTTACAAATATATATTTTCTTGATAGCACCTACAATTGTAATGAAAATAAACACTGCACAAAGTGGATTTATTTTTCATAACTTTCGTATAATTTTGTGACACGAATAAGTATATGACAGTTTATCTACTTATTGTACCCTTCTTGGCGCAGTGGTATACACCAGTAGTTTCAAAAGGGATACCGGGTTTTATATGCAGCAATTGCAACTTTGTTTAACTTGCAAATACTTGTACTTCATTTTTATAGGTATTTGTCTATTGTACAGAAGATACCCTAGGAGCGTTAGGCACTAAAAGTGAACACTTTTGCCTAACATATTACATCATAAATGCTGTCATAATACTCGTTATGGACCCCGGGCGCGACACATCGCTGCTGAGGACGCAACCGAGAAAAAGTTTGAATGAAGAAGAAAAGAGTATTATCTCCTTGTTAGAGTACATTTAATGAATCTTCACATCTATATCCCATTTATTTTATGACAAAAGCCAGTAGATGCGCATCTTTATTGCTTTAGAAACTTCCTTTATTTGTGAAGTATACTCGTCTGGAATAACTTTGAGGGTAGATTAGTCAGAAGCTGTCTTTTGGGAGATTGTCCTAGGGCACTGTTACTTGTTTCTTCATAAATGTTTGAAGTTAAAAAGAAATTAATGCCCTCTTACTTATTTTATCAACGAGGATTTGTTCTAAATGAAATGAATCTGATGAAATTTGTTCTAAAATGGCTCAATTCAATCAAATTTTCCGCCTATTAATAGTATTGATTATTATATTTAATTTAACACAACCAAGAGGAAGGGTTGCTGATATAATTACTTGTAGTACTATTTTTGTCGCTTTTATTAAAAATGTACGTATTGCTATGTGAGTTGAAAAAACTAATAATTTAACAGTGTGTTTTCTTATGTTTTCGCGATTGTTACACATTTAAATAAAATTATTTTAATACGGTTTTTAATTTTAACAGTGCTTTTCGTTCGCATTTGAATATTTGAACGTCGGCCATAGCAACACGAACATTATACCGCCACCGCAAATATTGGAACTTACTCTAACCAAGTTAAACACTATAAAATAGTATTGAAAAATCGGTCAAGTGCGAGTCAGACTCGCGCACAAAGGGTTCCATACCACCTCAGAGGCCGAGAGGCGGTTCCGAAGAACTCTGACACCAGGGAGTGCATGGTCGATTGACCGTGTCACCCACACGAAATGATGATGATCTATACAAAATAAGAATAACAAGCAAAAATAGAAAAGAAATCTATTTTGTTGTTTTGGAGCCCCTCTTAAATATTTATTTTATTCTATTTTTTGTTTTGTTGTTATAGCGGCAACAGAAATACATGATCTGACATTTTCAACTGTCTAGCTATCACAGTTAATGAGATACAGCCTGGTGACAGACGGACAGACAGACATCAGTCTCAGTAATAGGTTCCCGTTTTTACCGTATGGGTACGGTACGGAACCCTAACAACGTTCCTTTGTGAAAATATTACGCCATAAATGGGCCTTTCCAAAAACTCTTTTATTTCCTTAGTAGTACAGAAAAGTAAGAAAATAATAAAATTGTAAACATACATCGTATGTACTTTGTGTTTATTTTCCATCGGATACACCAACTAACGGGCATTTCGTTCATCGCAAATATTGAAATTCTGCACACGACAGTAACGTGGGTGTAAAACGTACACAAAGCGTATGAGGGACAAGGACCTTAACTCACGTTTGGAGTTTGCACCTCTCTTTATTCCGAGCTTTTTCAGTACGCATCCTGAGCTGAGACCTACATACACTGTTAAGTGATTACTTTTTTTCAACGCCGGCTTTCAGCCTGACACCGAGGAGCCCGATGGCCTTGTGGGCGTGAGCATTATTAGCGCTTTCGTATGTTAAGCAACCCCAGGCGCAGTCCCCAATTGATGGGTGACCGCAAGTGGCATAAAAATATCTCGTGCTCCTCCGTGCTTCGGAAGGCACGTTAAGCCGTTGGTCCCGGCTGTCATAATAGATGGCAGTCAGATGCCTTTAGGCAGCTTGAAAAATCACAATAAATAACCTTCTTCACCAGATTATTTTTTTCCTAAATTGTTTTTCATATTTAGGAAATAATTCCATAAAACTAGTATCCGAAAAACGCTTGTTTCGTATGAAATGTAGTGGAATGGCGACATTGTGAAAGCGCGAAATCTATACCACAACTAGTAAAAAACAAAACAAAAACAACGGATTGCAATTCGCGAGTTCTGGCAGAAGTGAAAACTTGGACTTGGGAAAGGACATATCTATAAAACATTTGTTTACAAGTAGGCAACGAGACACAACAATGCAACATAGTACTATGCAAGGTAGAAAAACTAAACTGATGTACATAAAAGAATTATTTATGTATCATTTTATTTTACTTACATCCTGAATCGCCCTGATTGCCATTACTGGTGATGTGTCAGATTTCCTAACTAATATTATGCCGTGTTTTACCCAGACATACTTAAACTCATGTTTTTTTGCATGTTCACGCCACTGACGAAACAAGATCTTATTATTTAAGGTTAAGTGTTCATTCAGGTAAACTGCGGTTACTTGCATTTCGTTCCTACCTAACTTAGCTGTATCCAATCCTTTGCAAGCCCGGTATGCCGAAAGTACATTATCACGAAGCACGTCCCGTGTCGTCAGCTTCAAAATAATGTTCTTGGGGCGCTTTTTTGTTGGTCAGCGTGTGGCACACGGTGAACGGCTACGATGTCCTGTGGTTTGATCGGGAGTCTGATCGCATTTCCTATGCATTCCACTATATCAATAAGATTTTCTCCTCGTCGTTCAGGCAAGTTACATATTTCTATGTTGCATTGCCGAGCCTGCTGCTCCATACTCGCTATGTTTTGTTTCAATGAGTTGATCTCATCTGTCACATTCGATGACTGCGCAATACCACTTTTAATTTTTTTGAGGTGATTATCAAAGCAATCCGGTCTTTCAGAAGTGAAAAAATGGGACTTCTCTACTTCAGCCAGCCTTTCATTGGTGATCTCAACGGATTTATTTATGTTGACATTGTCCTGATTCAATTTTGCTGTAACCATTACCACAAACGTAATATTTCGTATAGCTACCAAACAAAGTTCTCACGCCACCCATACAAAATACAAACTTGTGACGTCACAAATATGTAGGCAACTCAGCGGCGCGTTTTCACGTCTAAAAATTTACGTCTAAAAACATGTGTCTTTAAAACTTTTATAACTGAAAGAGGTTTTTGTTTAGAAATGTATTTCTGTCACTATTGCGTTTATTTTTGGCAGGTCTCTACATAGCAACATGAAAAAAATTTTAGTCAACATGCCCATTAACACAATCTCCAATCTGTTCGCACCTCGCAGCAGCCTCTTTGCGCGACCCATCCAATATTTATTTGGACGACATTATCAACACGCTATGGGTTTTTGCAGCCGATTGTGTCGACAGAAAAGTGCGGTTTGTCGATGGAAATGTATATTTAAAGCATTCCAATGACATCAATTACAGAGCTAAGCTTTGTGGTTCCCGGCGAAGTAAAATATGACCACTCCAAGTCCTCCCGTGGATTTCGTAGAAGGTGACTTAAGATACACAAGCAAAGCACAGCTTATAAACATCAAACTGACCTCTTCAACCCGTCTGGCCAGCGTGGAGAGTGTAGGCCGAATCTTCTGCCTGCTCTGGCTAATATATAACACTGGCAGTACAGAGAGGGTCGTGCTCCTGCAGTGGAGACTAAAAAAGACCTGGTGATGAATCGTATCAATTACAGAGCAAGTAAAGTCACAATAACTTGCGCGCTGTGATCTTCTTTCCGTGCTCTGTGATCAGTTTCATCACTTAAGCATATTCCCGGGTGCATCCTCAGCAACATTTCAAAGCCAGGGGTCTGCTACCTATCCTATATGGTTTGACTGATATTTTTTTCCTATTTTTCACACTTTAACTGCTTTATTGTAACCTTAAATAGCATTTTTTTTTTCTTTTCAAATCTGTGCGATGAAATGGTAATCTATATTATTATCATAGAGGTGAAGGGGAGACAAATGATTGTTCGTTTTCATTGAATAGGATCCGAAACTACAGGTCTGATTTTCAAAATTCTTTCACATGCAGAGAGTTAATTTATCTGCGGCTGATAGGCTTCAATTTACGTGGATGAAGTCGCAGGAAATTTCTAGTTAAATATAAAATGTATATTAAATACCTATATTAAGTTAGTCAGTACTATAATAATTATTCCAGTTAATTAGATTATTATTTACAAAGGATCCTAAGTATCCGCTCTCAAAAATATTAAGAGGCACTTAATCTCCCTCTGATATTCGGATTAATTAAATTATCCGTAATAAGACATTATTAATTCAGAAGTCTTGCACCACGTGACTGGATTTATTATTTGCTACCCAAAGAAATAATGTTTCTATGGAGATATCTAATATTATAGTTAAATAAGTAGTTACTAGTTTTCACCAGCTTGTGTTTTTGACGAGCTGCATAGCGCAGTGGTTAACACGGCAGCCTGCGACACGGAGTCCTGGGTTCGATCCCCGGTCAGGTCATGATGGAAAACGATCTTTTTCAGATTGGCTTGGGTCTTGGATGTTTATCTACATGAGTATATTGTAAAATATAGTATCGTTGTGTCAGTATCCTGCGACACAAATTTTAAACTTACTGTGGGGCTAGTTCAATTTGTGTGATATATATTTTTTTATTTATGTTTTGTTAACTCTGACAGTTAGTAGACAGCGAGAGTTAGTTAGACAGCGAGAACAGTATTTTTTTTAGTTGAATATACCTTCTATCTTGTTTAAAAAATACAGAAACATCGGTCCCAAAGGTAAAATTGTTCGAATTGGGCTGAATTAGCCCTTAAAGAGTCCAAAACGGTCAATAGTTCACCATGTATATTCTGTTCAAGCATATAAGATAAAGTTAGCGACATTCCAATCGAACTACAAACTCGGTAATTGCCGACGCAGTAAGCTTGCCAAATTTATCATGCAACCACTTGCCGTTTCTGAAATCCTGGTATATTTATTCAAAATAATATAGATTTGTAATATAATGTACAGTTATGTACTAAAACGAACCCTGAGCTCTAAAACATTACAGCTCACGATTGAGACATGATGAGAGACATTATATATAATATTAGACATTTTTCCTTGTACCTTATAAAAGTTTAGTAGTAAAAAATCTAAAATATGTACTGCAAAGGCAAATTTACCCCCAAATACTAAAACATTCCCTTATTGATACTAACATATATTTATGCATGCACATATTCGGTTTACGCATACAAGATGAAGTTATGCGACATTCCAATCAAACTACAAACTTGGTAATTGCCGACGCAGCAAGTTTGCCAAATTTAGCTCTTAACATTTATCATGCAACCGCTTGCCGTTTCTGAAGTGCTAGTATATCATTCAGATTTATTTAGATTTTCATATTTTGAATTCCTCTTTAGCAGCAATAAAAATTAAAATATTATACTGAAAAGGCAGAGAAACATTTTAACCCCAATAATTGATACATTGTCTTATTAATAATTACATATATTTATGCATGCACAGCACATATTCGGTTTAAGCATACAACATGAAACTATGCGACATTACAGTGAAACTAGAAACTTGGTAATTGCCGACGCAGGAAGTTTGCTAAATATTGCCCTCACATTTATCATGCAACCGCTTGCCGTTTCTGAAGTCCTGGTATATTATTTCGAATCAATATAGATTTTGATTTTGTGGAGTTACTTTATTGCATTGACTCCGGCTCCAAAGCCAAAGCAGCTCACGATGAGATGAGAGATTATATTTTCCTAGTATATGAAAAAAAATTAAGCAGCAATAAAAAATCAAATAGATATACACTGAAAAGGCAGAGAAACATTTTTAACCCAATATTGATACATTGTCTTATTGATACTTACATTTATTAATGCATGCACATACTCTGTTCAAGCATATAAGATGACGTTAGCAACATTCCAATCGAACTACCAACTTGGTAATTGCCGACGCAGCAAGTTTGTCAAATTTAGCTCTCTACATTTATCATGCAACCGCTTGCCGTTTCTGAAATCCTCGTATATTATTCCAAATTAATATAGATTTTGAAACTGTAGTTTCTTTTTTGCATGGACCCCGGCTCCAAAGCATCACAATTAGATGAGAAATATTGCCTTTGTACCTTAAAAAATCTTTAGCAGCAAAAAAAATTAAGATATGTACTGAACAGGCAGAGAAACATTTTTAACCCAATATTGATACATTGTCTTATTAATACTAAGATTTATTTATGCATGCACATAATTATGTTTAAGCATACAAGATAAAGTTATGCGACATTCCAATCTAACTACAAACTTGTATATATTGCCGACGCAGCAACTTTGCCAAATTTAGCTCTCAACATTTATCATGCAATCGCTTGCCGTTTCTGAAGTCCTGGTATAATATTCCAAATTATATAAATATCGATATTGTAGAGTAATTTATTTGAATGAACCCGGGATTCAAGATTCAAGATCCAAAACCTTTATTTAATATAGGTTTCTTTGAACGTTTATTAATTGTCACATGTGATTTTATAACTGAAATTTGATGACGTCATTAATTTACTTAAGTACTAAGTTTAGTGTCGCCACTTAAAGCGAAGTGTAGAAAAAGCGGGAATAAACTGCACAGCGCATTTCCTCCAAGTTACGTCAACTCACAATTATAATTACATTAACCTTAGTAACTACATAGATATATGGACAGAATATGCATTGTTCTAATTGAATGTCATAATTAAAATTAAATTAGAAAAAATAAATCATATCATTGAAATAAATTGGCTCAAAAGCATTACAGCTTCAGTGAGAGACAGCGAGAGAGATGATTCCGTGCTTCGAAAGGCACGTTAAGCCGTTGGTCCCGGCTGGCATCTGGTAGTCGTTAAAGGAACCACGTCAGAGGCCGAGAGGCGGTTCCGAAAAACTCTGACACCAGGGTGTGCATGGTCGATTAACCGTGTCACCTACACGAATGATGATGATGAGCGAGAGAGAGCACATAAAATTCTTACAGAAATAATATTTACAGTAAATAACAAAGCAACGTTTTCGTGATATCGCACGCCATTTTAACAAATGTTATTCAAATATAACAAGAAAGCAAACAACACATAAATTCGTAGAAGTAGAACACAGCCATTTTGTTTGTTCAACGAAATCTCTCAGAAAATATTAGGATTTGCGTTTATATGATTTAAACGGAAACGCTTTAATAATTCCTAAATTCAGGACTACACGTCTTGAATATTTCTGTAGTAGACTGACTATTTGTGTCTTCTCTATTGTTAGAAATCTGTTACACGTTTTTGTCTTAATGTGGAATGTTTACTGTGAAGAGTCTTTTTTTATTTCTATTAGGAAATGCTGCCAGCGTATTGGTACCTTTGCACAGGAAGCGACCAGGTGGCGGGATATAATTGTTTTATGTGTAATTTATTTTTTATTGACCTGTGTTTATTTTATATTATTGACGTGTGACTTTGTTTTATGACACTTTTTTATATTACAGGAATAAATATATATGTATAGCAGTGTCATCATAACAGTGTCCTTATTACGTATGTTAATGGCAACCGATGCCTTAACCGACCGTTGCTAAAACACAACTTATGTTTTGTGAACGGTCGGTTAAGGCATCGGTTGCCATTAACATACGTAATAAGGACACTGTTAGTGTGGTGTGTGACGGTAGATGGAAAACTAGGAATATGCCGGTGGATGAAGATGTCATCACGCCGACGGGGCACTAACACCGCTGCAACAGTCATCCAGTGACCACGGTCGGTGTAACCCGGCCGAAACGTCTGGAGAAAAACGGTATATTTCGCGTTAATTCCCGATAATGCATTTAATTTTCGCAACAGACGTCGTTAGGCTCATTTTTGAGAATTTGGTTTATGAAGAGTATCATATAAACACTACTTGAGCAAATAACATAAAATTTTATATTCAGTTGCATTATAAATACTTAATACTACGAAAAAGTGTAGCACAAAATACCACTACACCGTAAGTTCACTAATACGAATCACTTAACAACGATTACACGCCAACATAGTGTTATATTTGACAAAATTTTTCACTTCTCCCGCATAGATCTTAAAAGCCGATCGAGGGAATGGGCTTCAGGAATCATGTCAATTGGCAATGAGGCTAGCAACCCATCAATATTTTGATTCCATTCGCACCTTCAAGCTCATCAACATGCTAAACGTGACCATGAGGTTTTACAGATCTTTCTACCCCTCCTTCTACCCCTCAAGGAAGAATGACGTGATAGGTATGTTATGGGTATGTATGCATGTAAATTTTTTCACAAATTTTATAGATATACCTTAATAGGAAATCAATTTTCGACTTAATAGCGACCTTAGCAGTGGGCGTCAGTATCAGCGACGTTCCTGCCACCCATCATTGTTGAACATGTTATAAACAGACCCTCATTTTGTGTCAGCGATCCATAGGGTTCAGCCCTTGGCAAATTTACCGCGATAATCTCTATACAAACTTGCTTGCATTATCTGAGGATTTGTAAACTGAGTGATCGTTTGAAGCTGCAGAATAACATATTTTTTCAATACATTTGCTAATAATACGATTCTGATGACATCGAAATCTGTATCGTAATGATGTATTTTACAGCACTAGTGCTTTTTACTTTACACCAATCACGACCGCTCAATAGCCCAATGCCACAGATGCAAAATTTAAACATTTTCATAGAATAAGCAAAGAGTTTCTAGTTCAACATGAAAACTTTTTTTTGATTTATGAGATGTGATTTTTTAACCAAATTCGAAAAGGAGAAGGTTATCAATGAACTTTTTGGAGAAAATAAACCAAAGTAAATATGTACCTGATTATTATAAATGTATTTTTACAAACTGCTTTAGTTCCTAACTTTTATAAATTCCTTATTTGCTGAACTTTAATCTTTTTTTAGTTTAAGGTAATCGCAAATGTGTTGAAAAACGTCGTATGATACTCGTACGGTAAGCTGTCTATTATAGTCATCGGTTTTTTATAAGCACTCGGTTTTGCCTCGTGCCTATAAACACCTCGACTATAATATCCAGCTTACCGTACTTGTATCATAATGAATGTGTATCATAAATGAATTACTACATCATTGAAAATAACGAAACTACTTATAGTCGCAAATCCGTGTAAAATAGCAAGTGAGTGACCCATTGTTATACATGGCAAATTTTTATCGTTCTGCATCCTTATTAGGGGTGATTTAGCCAGTTGATATGAACAACTTTTCCTATGGAACCAATGCTGGGAACTCAAAAATCTTTTCGTCATTTTCATACAAAAGTGTTCAGCCGCCCGGGCAATTTGTATGGGAATGTGGAATTTTAGCGAATAGCGGTTAAACTTATAACATACCTTTTTCTCATGAGTTAATAAATAAGATTTATAAAGCACGATATTAGACACAACAACACAAAACTTTTGCCTTCTTTTTATTCACCTGATAAAAACTTGCAAAGTCAATCGTGTTGTTTTTTTTTTTATTTTATTTTTATTTACTCTTTATTGTACAAATACAATGTAAAGGCACAATAGGTGGACTTAATGCTAAAAGCAATATCTAACAGTCAACCTTTGGGTTATGCAGAAAATTTTAGGTGGGTGTAAAAAGAAAAACGATATTAACTATAAGATTTAAGACAATTACATACATAAATACAATTTTATATAAATATACATACATATATACATATAAACACACATACATATTTATAGATAATATACATACTTAATTAAAAAAAAGTAAGAAGCAGCAATAATTAAACGTTATTTGTTTGTGCGAGAAAATGCCTGAATACTTGAGACTTGAAGCCAATGCGGCTAGAAGCAGTCTTCACGGAGTCAGGAAGCGCGTTCCAGAGTCTTTTTATTATTTAAGCCTAGAATGCTATATAAGTAGTGAATAAAAGGCTATACATAAACTTATAATGTTATAAACCAATACTGTTATAATCGAATTTTGTGAAAAAAACGCACATTCTTCCTCAAGTAAAATATCCATGTATGTGAAAGAAAAGCCGGTAAAAGGCATAAAGCAACCTTCCAAAATTCCGTTTACTGTAAGTGAAATACAAGTGAATATTTCGTAAACACATTCAAATGGCAATAAATAGAAAATAAGCTGTGGACGGTGGAAAATTGCAGCGCGCATAAAGCCTTTTCATGTTTACTTTGACATTTTAAAAGAGATTTCGCTAACAGAAATTGCGAAAATGTTAAAGCTAGAAAGGTAGAATGAAGAATTCAATGTGGCTAGTATTCAATTCATAGTACATAGCTCGGTGGATAAGCATTGCGTTACAGTTAGGAATGCTATCTTAAGAGAGAGAAAAAAAAATATATTAAACTTATATTAATAAAAAAGTAATACCGAAATGCTACAAGTCATTTTCTAGTGCACATCATAAGATTTTTTAAGATTGATATTATTTACTATTTTTATTTATTTATTAAGTATTAGGCGACTAAGGAAACACAAGCTAAACAAAGCTTATTAACATCAAAGAGCCCTCTCCTACCCGTCTGGCCAGCATGGAGAGTGTAGGCCAAATCCTCTGACTACTCAGGCTAGATGGCTCTGAAAGTACAGTGAGGGTCGTGCTCCTGCAGTGGAGACTAGAAAGACCTGATGATGATGGTTAAAAGAATTAATAGCTGGTGGCGCTAATTTCGCACACCACTACGTCTTATGGGAGATGTAACAAATAGAGAGATGTCACTCACGCCCTTAAGCGTTTAAGTTAAGAGGGGAGTTTTCCGTTCTTTATGATGTAATTCTTCCATGCTGGGCTGACCTTCCCCACCAAGAGATAAACGTGGCCTGTAAGTCTTTTAAGCATGGGCTCTGTCTACCCCACAAGTAAAGAAAGACGTGACAATATGTATGTATGTGTTGTAAAACGTTACATAGATACGAGTAAATCTACATACGAAGCATTCTGCCCGTGTTAGTCAAGCGGAACAGACGCGTTCTCGCGAAAAATATGTTTTTCTTTGTGTGTAAGTGGCCAAGACTAGTGTCAAAGTTGTGGTAGTTGTGGTAGAACCACGGTACTGGTGAAAATCACTTTCAGAACGCGAGTTCAGAACGCTTGAACGCGTAACCGCTCTCTATATCAGATGTATTGCAAAATTTTTAAATGTTTTTTATATAGGCATTCTATTTTAAGTATGATAAATTGAAAATATTTTTAAAGGTAATAAATTTGTGCTGCTTAAATTAAATAGTGCACAACATGTGAATATAAAACAAATCTTCCATTTATCCATTTAGGTCTAAAAAACTAACATTATTTTCCCAAACACTATTTACACAACGTAAATTTTAAGACATTTTGTAAAATTAATAGCATTTTCAAAACCTTATTACATTACATCTGCTATTATTTGATTTCAAAAATACCATCTGAAGTACATTAAACAAGATTTTATTTCTTAGAAATAATATGTCTACTGAAGAAGCAAGAACTGCCTCCATTAGTGAGATTGAATAAGGCAGAGTACATATCGATCGACGTTCATACATGCGTTATCCATTAGAACGAGAAATGGCTGTGTTTGACTGAGGTCTAGTTTTGAGATCGTCTATTTTAAAACGGCCTACACACAGGAGCCATTTGGTTCCCGGCAGAGTAAAATAAATAATAAATGTATACGGACAAATCACACAGATTGAGCTAGCCCCAAAGTAAGTTCAAGACTTGTATTATGGGATACTAACTCAACGATACTATATTTTATGACAAATACACATATACATAAACATACAAGACCAAGGTCAATCTAAAAAGATCATTTTCCATCTTGACCTGACCGGGGATCGAACCCGGGACCATCCATGTCGTAGCGTGTTGACATTATCATATTGTTATAAACTTTAGAAAGAGCCACTCAGAGCCTACCCGTGGATGTCGTAGAAGGCGACTTAGCAAAAAAATAAGCCAAACTAAACTTATAAACATCAAAGAGACCTCTCCAACCCGTCTGGCCAGCGTGCAGCCTCCTTCATCCTTCATCAGGTCTTTTATAGTCTCCACTGCCACGACCCTCTCTGCACTATCAAAGCTATATATAAGTATTAGCCTGAGCAGTCAGAGGACCCGGCCTACACTCTCCACGCTGGCCAGACGGGTTGGAGAGGTCTCTTTGATGTTTATAAGCTTTGTATAGCTTGGGTTTCCTAAGTCGCCTTCTACGACATCCACGGAAAGACTTGGAGTGGTCCTATTCTAGTCTGCCGGGAACCGCACGGCTGGGAACCGCACGGCGTGCAGCGTGTAGGCCAAATCTCCTGACTGCTCTGGCTTATGGTTCTGATAGTACATATAAGGGTTGTGCTCCTACAGTGGAAATTAAAAAAGCTGATGATGATGATGTCACACGATTCAATTTGTCAGTCAACAGTAGGCGACTAACTTGTTGTTTGTTTTTCGTGCGTGTAAGTGGCCAATGCTGGTGTCAGATTTTTCAGGCGGCCTAAAGGCATCTGACATAGCTTAACGACTGCTATCAACGATGACAGCCGGGACCAAAGACTTAACGAGCCTTCCGAAGCACGGAGGAGCTCAAAAAATGTTTATGCCACTTGCAGTCACCCATCCAAGTAGGGACTGCGCCCAGGGTGCTTTACATGCCGAAGCGCCTATAATGCTTACATCCACTAGGCCATCGAGCTAGCGAATAACTTATTGTAATAAAGCAAAAACAAAACCCTTCTCATTTTAAATAGGTCTATCGTTTTCTGTTCGATATGAGAAAAGGGGATTGGTTGAGTATACCGCTGCATACCGCAAACAATCATAAATATAAATAAATATATACGGACATATCACACAGATTGAGCTAGCCCCAAATTAAGTTCTTAATAAGACTTGTGTTATGGGATACTAACTCAACGATACTATATTTTATATACCAAGACCCAGGTCAATCTGAAAAATATAGTTTTTCATCTTGACCTGACTGGGGATCGAACCAGGGACCATCCGTGTCACAGGCCGGCGTGTTGACCGCTGCGCCAGGGAGCTCGTCATGCTTATTTGAAACATGTGTGTGGGTCACACGCATGGTCATTAGTAGCATGATCTTGCTTATACGGCTTAATCAACCATTTCATCTTACGGGACAAAGACAACACAGCCTTCAATGAAGTATGATAAAAGCTTATTTATAATGAATGCAAATGCCACATGAACTTTAATTAAGTAAACGTTACCATTCGCCCTTACACTATATGATAATAGAATCCTCCATATGCATACTTTATTTAATATATTCATGACATCGTAAAATCTATTGCATACCAAATTTTCTAACCCTATTAGTTGCCGCTTACGTAAACCGAGGCCAAAAATTTACGCATGTCACAAAATACGAGCCTCGACTTGTAACTTCACATCTCACTCAAAAGGAAATCGACGTACATTGCTGCCAACCTAATTTAGATTTACATAGAAAGCAGCGGCACTCACCGATGGAGATCAAACCGCTCGATCGAATCGGCCCGCAGTTGATTGTATACGATCGTGGCATGGGGTAGAAAGGGGAGCCATATTGGTTTCGGGATAGGTGTGCGAACTCAATTTCGGACGTAGCATGGGTGGCAGTGTATGCAAATTTTTTAAGGTTGCCTCTCTAGGATTACTTTGAAGAAAACAATTTTCAATTTAAGCCCCTGTTTTTGTAATGTTATTATATATATTTTGAAATTAAAATGTAAAAGGTATTTTATCCTTTATTATGTTTCTGACGCTTAGCTTGACCATGATCGAAATCCATTGACCACTATGTATCTGAAGGCCTGAACATAATATTCTGATGTGTGAGGTAGCGTTAAAATATTTGCCTTATCCATTCTATATCTGAAATTAAAATATTCAATAAATCTATCAGTACATTCACGCTTCAACTAAGAAGTCATCATCATCATTTCGTGTAGGTGACACGGCCAGTCGACCATGCACACCCTGGTGTCAGAGTTCTGCGGAACCACCTCTCGGCCTCTGACGTGGTTCCTTTAACGACTACCAGATGGCAGCTGGGACCACCGGCTTAACGTGCCTTCCGAACCACGGAATCATCTTTCATATCAGACAATCAGGTGATTCATGCCTGCAATGTTCTTACCAAACTGGAAACAACTTAACAAAGAATGCTTCCCGTGGGAATCGAACCCACGACCCCCGTGGTCAACAAGGCAAACGCCTTAACCACGGGACCACGGAGGCAGTAACTAAGAAGTTATTGGGTATGAAGGAAGTTTGAGGCCGGGCAGGATTTTTTTATTTCTTTTAAGTACTACGTCAGTAGTTTCTAGTAGGATTTTGCAACTTCACTTTAACTATTCCTCAACCTGTAAGTCCACCATAGGCACAAACAGACGACTAGTAGTAGACTAGACTAGTCGGCAAATCCTACATAATAAAACGTGAGTAAAGAAAGATTTCTATAAATTAACTTACCTCGCGAAAGTATTAATTATATAAGCCGCTATTGTTAAAAAACTTAAGTAACTCGTGTCGTACAGAGAGGTCAAAGAGATAGCGGAAGATAGGGAAAAATGGAAAATACTCCACCGACAAGAACAAAGTTCTTAAATATATGATGATAATGATGTTAAAAAACTTATTCAATATTTTAAAAAGTATGGAATTCAATTTTAGCCTTGGCACGGCACTACGCATATTCTACAGGGCGACTTATGAACTAATTTGCTTTGGCTTTATGTTGTTTATTTATCATTTTTATCGTACCATAGCTTTGCTATAAATAGTGTCAGTGATAGTAGTAGTTTTAAACTACTGCCAAGGATAATTTTATCCTTTTCTCTAGTAAGTGGAGAACTCAATTTAAACCTTGGCACTATAAGTTGACTTAAAAACTTATTTACCCTGGCTCCTAGGTTGTTTTCGTGCATTTTTCATACCACAACGTTTTTAAAGATACTTAAAGTTAAAATGTGTATAGTGTAAAGTGACAGATTCGCGACAAAAAACTAGTACCACGGATAAACTTATCCTTTTGTCTGTATTGAGGTTGTTCGATAAGTGTAAAACTCAATTTAAACCTTGGCATGGTACTTATTACCAATCGATATTAATTTACGCTATAGGTTCTTCAATTTATTGATTTTTGAGAGGAAAGTCCTAAGACGCATTTTCGGCGCTGTATTGGATGGTGACACTTGGCGAATAAGGAGCTTTTTAACATCTTCAAAGCGCCAAACATTGTGAGCTGCATAAAGGTTGGGCGTCTCCAATGGGCTGGACATGTAGAGCCAATGGAAGAGGAAAGAGTGCCCAGGCGCCTCCTCTATGGCAAACCTGAAGGACGAAGACCGCCAGGAAGACCTAGACTTCGATGGTTGGATGGAATACAACAAGACCTAAAAGTACTAGGCGTCAGAGTATGGCAGGAAAAAGCCAAAAACAGAAACGACTGGAGAAATTTACTGGACCAGACCAAGGCTCACATGCGGCTGTAGTGCCTAGGATGATGATGATGATATAGGTTCTTTTAAACAGAAATATAAATGAAAATACGCTTCACGTTCACGAATATTTACTTAGACTGTTGATACAAATTAGAATGACAGACAATTTTACAAAACAAAAGGTTTATAAAAATATAATTTAAAATTATATTAGTTATAATTTAAAAGAGTTCGCAATAGTACTATACAAAATCTTTAAGGGTTTCTCTAAGGCGATTTTAAGGGTCAGTTCACACCGAAACGCGACGCGACGCGCACTTTTTACACTGTGATAGGATTTTAACTCTTATTTGCACACTTATAAGACTAAAATTGCGAGAAAAACTTAATAGACAGTGGCCGCAAGATACCAGAGGAGGAGGCGAATTTTTGATGCGAAAATGGTCGTTTTGACTATGCGTATAAGGGTTAAAATCTTATCACAGTGTAAAAAGTGCGCGTCGCGTCGCGTTTCGGTGTGAACTGACCCTAAAACGTGTACTTTTTGTACAACAATCGTTGCGTTTTTGAAGATACTGATAGTTGAGGGCAGTTGAAGATAAACTTTGACTCGAAGTGTGACAAATGTGTGAGTGATATATTTACTACAAGAAAATACTAACAAGAATATAATGTAACAGACAGAGGTTTTCGGATAAATGTGCAACTCAATGTCAACTTTAGCACAATACTATGCAATTTTTTACGGCTGCCTGGTAGACAACTTTAAGAACTAATTTCTTCAGCTTTTTATTTGTGCTCCGTGGCGCAGCGGTCAACACGCCAGACTGCGACAGGGGGTCCCGGGTTCGATCCCCGGTCAGGTCATGATGGAAAACGATCTTTTTCAGTGTGACCTGGGTCTTGGATGTTTATCTATATAAGTATATATTATAAAATATAGTATCGTTGAGTTAGTATCCTGCAACACAAGTTCACAACTTACTGTGGGGCTGGCTCAATTTGTGTGACTTGTCCCTATATATTTATTTATTATTTGTTTTTATTTCGTCCAGTGCAGTCTTCTGTAAGATAATTAACTTTAAGTCTATTCAATTATACTAATTATGTGTTCTGTTGGTAAATTCAGAGTTTAATTTTAACCCTTAGCGGTCTAATTACTAATGTTAAATTAGATCTTTATCACTAACGGGTAAACAGAGTCTACAGCCATTAAGCCTAGCTCTTAAAAGTAAAAAAGTCATTTGTTATCTCCAACTATCTAACATAAAATATAAAAACAGAAGGAGAGTTATAGTTAAGCAGATTGAAGGAGACTAGAGCCTGATGAATGAGCCTGTATCACAGTACTCCAGTGCTCCCCTCCTCTGGACATACATTCATCGGGACTATACCCATTAAGGAAATGTGAAACTAAAAAATAAAAAGAAATAAACTACTATAAAGTTGTCGGCCGTGTGGTTCCCGGCAGAGTAGAATAGGACCACTCCAAGTCATCCCGTGGATGTCGTAAAAGGCGGCTAAGGAAACAGAAGCTAACCAAAGCTTATTAACATCAAAGAGACCACTCCAACCCGTCTGGCCAGCGTGGAGAGTGTAGGCCAAATCCTCTGACTACTCAGGCTAGTATATGGCTCTGGTAGTATAGAGAGGGTCGTGCTCCTGCAGTGGAGACTACAAAGACCTGATGATGATGATGATGATACTATAAAGTTTAATAAAATAAAACGATGACATTAAATAAAATAAAATAAAATAAAAAGCTCTAGAAATAAAGTTGTGTTCAATCACCTTAAAACATTTCAGAAAAGATAGTATAAACTAACATACCGTCAAACTAAAGGACCCTGGGCACCCACACCACTTTGGAGGATGCATCCAGGATCCGGAACATGTCACAGCCCTGTATGTTAATTCTCCAAGGCGGCTTTAAGAACTAATTTCAGCTTTTTGTTTGCTTTCGTACCGACGGCTTTGCGAATTTGATGAGATTATGAAATGTTTGAAAGTTTTTGTTTTTGTTCAATCACATAGGTAAGAAAAACAAACCTAGCATAATGTCAGCATTTATTTGACGTCCTCAATGGCACAGTGGTTAACTTACCAGTCTGCCACAAGAGTGGACCCAGGTTCGATCCCCAGCCAGGTCATAATGGAAAACAACTTTTTTCAGATTGGCCTGGGTAGATGTTTATCATATAAGTATCTATTATAAAATATACCATAACAAGTTTGATGACGGATTTGTTTATTTTCCGATTAAGTTTAAGGGGCCTACGTGTGTAGCATTTTAGTATTTTTGTTATTATTATCAGTATAAAGAGTCTTTTGCAGTGTTTTGTAAGATTAAATAAACTTTATGTTCATTCAAGCACGTAATAATGGCGTTACATAGGCGTTACACGTCTTGTTTTCTTCTACCAAAAAGAAAGAGGAAAAAAAGGCAAAGAGTCTTAGGCCTATTGCTCCGGAATATATTGTTTTGTTCAATATGTATAACATTTCAGAATAAATAGTAGGTATAAACTAACACACCGTCGAAACAAAGGACCGGTTCCTACACAATCTTCAAAGGATGCATCCGGGATTCGGCACATGGCTCGGCCCTGTATGTTAATTCTCCAAGGCGGCTTTAAGAGCTAATTTTGGCTTTTTGTTTGCTTTCGTACCGACGGCTTTCCGAATTTGATGAAATTATGAAAATGTTTGAAAGTTTTTGTTTTTGTTTAATCACAAAGGTAAGGAAAAATAATGGATTATTATTCTTGTTTCAAACAAAGCTAGCATAATCTTGGCATTAATTTGCCGACCTTCGTGGCGCAGTGGTAAACACGCCAATCTGTGACACGGGTGGACCCTGGTTCGATCCTCAGCCAGGTCATGATGAAAAACAATTTTTTTTAGATTGACCTGGGTCTTGGATGTTTTCCTATTTATGTATCTACTAGCTGTTTTTCGCGGATTCATCCGTGTGTTGCAAATGTAGTGTTATATGTGTATGCAAAATTTCATGATGATCGGTTCAGTAGATAGGGCGTGAAAGCGTAACAAACAATTTCACTTTTGCACATATAATAATAGTAGAGAATGGGATAGTTGATATTATAAAAATAGTATTGTTGAGTTAATACCCTACAAAACAAGTTTACAACTTACTGTAAGGCTAGCTAAATTTATATAATTTATCCCTATTTATTTATTAAGTTAAATAAAAGCCTCTGCAAAAGACTCATTTCCAAAAAGACAGGGTCAGTGCTCGTAAAAATACGCACTAGAGTTTACGCGGTGGGTAAAGCCCCCATATTTCAACGCCAGCGAAACCCCTATTTATTTATGGTAATACGAAATGAGCTGTAATTCTTTTATCTTGATTGAGTATTGACTTAGGAGCTCTTGTTTACGCTGTGTTGACGGTTAGAAAAATAACCTTATCAACACTCCGGGCTAGAATTATGATTTTTTCTTAACCTTCTTTTAGTACACATTTTACGGTAGTTTTATATAGGTTGTTAACAACATTTGCGTCATGATCTGTGTTTTTTTTGCGTTGTCAATTGTATGAAAATTACGTTTTTTGTGATTTGTTATTTAATAATAATTCATTTTAGTGTAGTGATGTAGTAAAGCCCGTGGTTTATAACATAGTATAGTTAAGTTTGATCAATAAAACTAATAATTAACGCCAAAACGGCCACGTTGGGCGACTATGAGTAGTTCACTTAATTTAAAATGATGATAGTTATGAATAATTATAAAAAAAACCGCAAGTAATTCACTACTTAAGTACTGAATTTGATGAAATGAGCTGTAATTCCTTTATCTTGATTGAGTATTGACTTAGGACCCCTTGTTTAGGCTTTGTTGACGGTTAGAAAAATAACCTCATCAACACGCCGGACTAGAATTATGTTTTCTTGACCTTCCTTAAGTAAATATTGAGAAAGTATTCTTATAAATTCAGATTTATCATTTATGTCAGTTTTATACTTATAGGTTGTAAACAACATTTGAGCAATATTCTGTATTTATATGCGTGTCGATTTTTAGAGATTGACGATTTTTTAAACTGT
Organism: Rhodophaea formosa; assembly: GCA_963082605.1. Lineage (NCBI taxonomy): Eukaryota > Metazoa > Arthropoda > Insecta > Lepidoptera > Pyralidae > Rhodophaea > Rhodophaea formosa. Next base: position 2,374,404 of record OY720221.1, read on the forward strand.
TATTTTAACATTTTATTATAATGATCTAGTACAGCCCGTGGTTTGATAACATAGTGTTCTGTGACTGTTTTGGCTAATCTTTTAAACTGTTGCGGCTTCTTATGAGATTAGGATTTCCATTTTATCTCAAAATAATAAATTGGTTCTCTCAAGTATTTTAGACGAAAATGCCAACCAGTGCCAGCCTTTTCAAGCCATCTTTGGGGTAATATTTTATGCCATAAAAACTATCATATATGAAACTTACGTAATTAAATAGAGCTAAGAACCTACATCAACGTTAAAATCCCAAATGAACATCACATGTAGGCTGTATCTACACAAGCCAAAAATATATAGTCTTAGATTATAATATATAGCCTAGATAGACTCTAATGGCCTAAAAGCGTAGAAAAAATATGTCCAACCCATAATCTAAGATGCAAAAACAAAGCTAGCTACCAATTAAACGGATTTTGATGGCACAATTGACAGGACGCGTGTGCTAACACAAAGCTGTCAAGCACACACGCATTGAAAAATTGGCCAGTTTATTCAACAATGAAATAAATGCATAGCAACGTCTAGATACTAACGAGGGACTCACTCAGAGAGTTGTTTAAGGACATAAATATTTTAACTGTAGCCTCACAGTATATATTTGACAATATAATGTACGCAAGAAAAAATATTTCTAATTTTAAGAAAGTAAGTGATTTAATTGATAGACCCTTGCGTAACAATCATAGATTATTTCTTCCGCGGTTTCGGCTAAGCAGAGTTAGTGATTCGTTCATGGGGAACTGTATACGCTATTATAACAAATTGCCAAAGTCAGTCCTTGATATGCCTGATAGTAAATTCAAAAGTTATGTGAAACGATTATTATGTAAAAAGGCATATTACAGGACTGAAGATTACCTTACTGATAGCAATATTTGGCTTGAGCTTGGCGCAGACGCCTCGTAATTCTGTATGCACAGAAATATTACGTTTGGTACGTTCGGTACATAATATTTTATAATATGACATTTTTATTTAATTTCAATAATTTGACATTTTGCTATTTAAATTTTACCTATTTAACATTTCAATGATGACATAAATTTTTTCCAATTCAATTTTATCATGACATTTAATTAAAACAATGCACACTCAGTCCACATATATATAAGTAGTTTATAAGGTCTAACTAGAATTGTGAGTTGACGTCGCTTGGAGAAAATGCGCTGTGCAGTTTGTTGCCGCTTCTTCTGCACTCCGCTTTGGAAGCGGCCTAAACTTAGCCATAAGTAATTATTGACGTCAACAAAATTTTTTTTTTGTAAAAATTGTAAACACAAATATGACAATTAATAAGTGTTCAAAGAAACCTATATTAAATAAACGATTGAATCTTGAATCTTGAATCTTGAGTCAAAGATGACAATTTAAAAATCCCAAACAAACATCACAAGTAGGATTTGTTAGTCTCCACTGCTGGAGCACGACCCTCTCTGTACCACCAGAACCATAAATTAGCCAGAGCAGTCAGAGGATTCGGCCTACACTCTCCACGCTGGCCAGACGGACGGCCAACACAAACCATAATATAATAAATAAATATACACGGACAAATCACACAGATTGAGCTAGCCCCAAAGTAAGTTCTTAATTAAGACTTGTGTTATGGGATACTAAGTCAACGATACCATATTTTATAACAAATACTCGTACATATAAAGATAAACATCAAAGACCCAGGTCAATCTGAAAAAGATCATTTTTCATCTTGACCTGACCGGGGATCGAACTCAGGACCATCCGTGTCACAGGCAGGCGAATACATAGTATATTAACAACCCAAGTATATAGAGGCCATAACTCAGCGCTCCGTGATTTCCATAATATTGGATATGTCCAAGTTCCCAAAGTCGCTCTGACGGCCGTTTTGATGAATTTCCCCGCTAATGGCGTGATATTGTGAACACAAGTTCCAAGGGAAGTGAAGTTTGCTTATTTTATAACAAGTTAAGGTGATTTTCAGCTTTTAAAATTGGAAAATTTTGAATTGGTTTATTTGAGTATTATTTAAGACCAACGTTATTAATGGAACAAACATTGTATATTAGGGTTTGAGAAATATTATGAACACAAGTTGCAAGGGAAGGAAGTTTACTTATTTTATAACCTCTCTTTACCACCAGAGCCATATATTAGCCAGACCAGTCAGAGGATTCGGCCATACTCTCCATGCTGGCCAGACGGGTTGGAGAACATGTATGAGACTTACAAAATGAAAAAGAGCTAAGAATCTATATGGCAACGTTAAAATCTTAAAGAATCATCACAAGTTGACTGTATCTTCACTACACAAGCCATAATATAGTATGATACAACACGAATATATATAGGCCATAACTCAGCGCCCCGTGATTTTCATAATATTGGATTTGTCCAAGTTCCCAAAGTCGCTCTGACGGCCGTTTTGATGAATTTCCCCGCTAATGGCGTGATATTGTGAACACAAGTTCCAAGGGAAGTGAAGTTTGCTTATTTTATAACAAGTTAAGGTGATTATCAGCTTTTAAAATTAGAAAACTTTTTGCATTGGTTCATTTCAGTACTACTTAAGATCAAAACGTTAATGAAACAATATTTTTTACTGGGTTTAAAACGATTTTTGTGAGATTGTCCTGTGCTGATGTTTATGTTTATTAGATGCATCTATACTAAAATATAGTTCCTATTGTTAAATTATTGTCCTACAAGCAAAGCAAACACAGTGGTTACATAGCTATACAAGTATCTAACAATAATGTTGTATCATTGAGTTAGTATCCTATGACACATCATCATCATCATCAGGTCTTTTTAGTCTCCACTGCAGGAGCATTACCCTCTCTGTACTACTCTCTGTACTACTAGAGCCATATGTTAGCCACCAGTAGTCAGAGGATTTGGCCTACACTTTGGCCAGACAGGTTGGAGAGGTCTCTTTGATGCTTTGTTTAGCGTGTGATGCCTAAGTTGCCTACTACGACATCCACGGGAAGACTTGGAGTGGTCCTATTCTATTCTGCCGGGAACCACACTGCGCCTACAACATAATTTACTACTTATTGTGAGACGAGGTCAAATTGTGTGATTTGTCTCTTGAACCGGAGCTCGAAATAATGTCTTTAAGACATATGTAGGTACTAGATGCTACAAACTGGGCATCAAAATTGGTTCAGTAGTTCACGAGATATTTGAAGACATGCTCTCAAATTTCAAGTTCGCGACGAACTACTAGTTACGTTCACGCACACGTCGTTGTATGAGTTAACAAACACGGTCGCCACAGCTGAATTAATAACAGTACTTATGTACCCATGCACACTCTTCGCTGATGACATATCGGTCGTAAAACATTCCGATCAAAAAACAGAAAACCATGACATGATATTATCTAATACAATTGATTTATTCGCGAAATGGCTTAATGAAAATAATTTAACCGAAAATACATCTAAGACAAAAATAGTACAATTTAAAAATAACAATTTGACATTGCCTAATCTTAATATTATACATAATAATGACAAAGTTGAAGACGTAAAGGAAATAAATTTTCTTGGACACAAACTGCAATTGGAAGGCGCATATAAATAGCTTATGTAAAAAATAAATAAGTTTGTATACGCACTCAGAAAGCTACGTCTTACTGCCGGAGTAAAAACTGCACTAACAGCCTATCACGGCTATGTAGGATCACTCCTACGATATGGTATATTACTATGGGGAAGCTCAACTTTATTCAATAAGGCGTTTATTACATAAAAGAAATGCGTACGTGCGATGTGTCTAGCATACCCACTTGACTCGTGTAGGCCATTATTTAAGCAGCTGAAATTATTAACATTGCCATCACTTTATATTTTAGAGGCTGGTTTATTTGTGAAAAAACATCCGGATCTGTTCAAAAAGGCAAATATAAATAAGAAACACCTGTCAAGAGATCCCACAAAATTACTTTTTCCATGCTCTAGGACAACACATTTGCAGAAAAATTATTATTATATGGTAATTAAAATGTATAATAAGATTCCAAAGTCTATTCGGGAACTGCCTTTTAACCACTTTAAGATCAAATTGAACAATTGGCTTCTTGACAAGTGCTTCTACACAATCAATGAATTTATGACTACTAAACAATAATATTAATACATTTTGACATTTATTAAACTGGACATAATTTTATTCACTAGCTTTAAAAATTGTTAATAATATATATAATAATAGTTTTGTAATAGAAAAAAAAGAAATTTGCATGCTATTAATATAGCTAAATAGGCCTGAACTTAGCATTTATTTAAAGCCATTTAAAGCCAATGAAAACACCCAATTACGGGGAGAGGGCGGGGACGCCATACTGCGGGGGCGCTGCGAGTTTCCGTCCGTTCCCTTTTTTTTTTAAATAATTTATTAAATTTCCTTATTTACACACACAATACATCCAACAGTTACCGAACCGCGAAAGCCTCGCAGTGTTTATCTGGTGATTCTCACATTAATACCGTGCTAATATTTTGTGTGAGGTTAGCAGAGTATACGTTATTATTTTAGATTGTTATTTTATTGACTTTGGTATCGGGAATGACCGCGACATAATATTATAGAAACCGGCACGTGCCTGTGTGTAGGCGTGTATGGCTGTTTATTTTATTTATATTTTGTGTACATCAGTGTAATCAGATATACCGAACGATTGATTTGACTTGGGACAACGGGGCAAAGGGTTTTTGTGCTTTACAAAGCATGCAAAAAATAAAAATATTAGCTTAATAAAGAGTCCAGTGTTGACATCATTTTAAATAAAACATTTGAAAGAAAACGAAGAGTTCATTTAAAATTATGTTCTGGGAAGCCCTAAATATTAATTCAAAGTATTTTATGAGTCCTGTTTACAGTTTAAAATGTGAACGTGGAGCTTTACTTAGCATGTTTGTCAAGAATAACTGTTTTCGACAAAAATGCTAAGTATTGCTTCAAGTTTCCACTTTAAATTGTTCATTATCAGCCTATACTCGTCCACTGTTGGACATAGGCCTCTCCAATTGCACGCCATCGAGATCTATCTTCGGCCTCTCGCATCGCGCATCTTTAAATTGTTACCAGTTTTTTAATTGAAAATATAGTTTTCCTGACGTTACTAAATGTTAGGGATCACCAGACATTTTCGCATAATCCCCTGATACGCTTTTACTTATTAACTGAGCCGCAGGTTAGCTAGTCCTAATCCTAACTAATATTATAAATGCAAAAGTGAGTTTGTTTATTTGTTTGTTACGCTTTCACGCCGTATCTACAGAACCGATCATCATGTAAATTTTCATACACATAGTTTAGGATACTGAGAAGGACATAGGCTATATATCACGTGGGCGAAGCCGCGGGTAACTGCTAGTTAGCCTGTGAAATTCAAAGTCATATCAGCATTATTAGAAATGTCACCTTACTAAAACTTTAACAAAGATTTTATCAATCCTGATTCGTCTCGTTCAATCAAGACCTCGCGATAGGCTGAACCTCATTTATAAAGAAAACATTGCGTTTGCTTAAGGCGCTTACACCAGCCAACTAGCGCCACCCTTGGTTTTAATTATTTTACTCAAAAATAAGAACAAACTGACAAAATCTACGTAAGCACTTCACTAGTAAATGACTTCTAGTATTTTTTGTACTGCTTTTCATTATTTTGCATTTGGTAAATCAAGAGAACTACGCATTACCGCCAAAAGTGGCCGCTTTTGGTGGTGAGTAGAATGAGAATGAGTAGTTCTCTCGATCTAAAATGCTGATGTCGATGAAAAGTTCTACAAAAAATACTACAAGTAATTTACTAAGGAAGTCCTTACGTAGATTTTTTTTAATTTGTTCTTATTTCGAAGAACAAGAATTGAATAACGGGTGTCGCTAGTTTCGGTTATGTAAGCCTCTTAACCCCGGATCCAAGGGCACAGTGAGGGTGACCAAAATGTTTCACTATTATGGCTCGGTAGGGTAGGTTCAAGGTCATAGGGGTCGCTGCTTTTGTACATGAGCGTGTATTATATCCACAAAAGCAGTCTTAGGCTGTGTTTACACTAAAGCTCTTCAAGCGAGCGGAGCTGATTATGAGTAAAAAGTACTTCAGCAATGTTGTTACTATTTCCAAGTATCAAACTTATAAATATACTTAATGAAATGTGAAATCCTAATTTAGTAAATACAAATCAAAGTTTACAATAAATACAAAAAATGCATCCTCTAATCCAATAACGGGTTCTGTGAGTATTGGTAGGTATTTAAAATACAAACTCATTACAATATTAGTCAACCTAATCCGTGAAACATCTATTTTCAGTAGATATAAAAATAAATGTTAACGTTGTTTGTTGATTTTTTTTTAATTATCTGTGGTTTTGTGTGACCATGACCAAAAACAATAGAATACTGACGCACTGTCAGTCAAACAATGCCACATTTTATAAGAGCCTGCTGCACAACATCACTACAAATAGTTTCATAGATCCACCAGACGTTTACGTACCGTTCAACTCTGGTGATAACATACACACCAGTTCACAGCCTTGCATTGCATTCAAACACCACTGTGCTATTTAGCACATTTTGATAGAAGCGGAGACTATTATCTAGCTTCGAACCGCGTCTCGGCAATTTGGGGCGGCAAAAACTAGTTCAAACCGGAAAAGCGGCAGCAGTCTACATGCTAATGGTAGATAATACTGCAATGTTCTCCCGCCAGAGGGCAGCATTAGCAGAGACAGTAAACAAATGTTTGACATTGACAAGTATGTCAAACTTGCAATAAATTGCCTTTATTTTACATCCGAATACGCAGATTAATTGCATTTTTTAAAATTTTAATACTTATAGAAGTATTTTAAAATCTAATTAATAAAGGATTAATGTATAATTTCACAAATTAATTGCGACTTTGACACTGACATGTACATACTTGTCAGTGTCAAACCTTTTTTACTGTATGTGCTAGTGGCGCACTCTGGCGGCACAGCTTTCAATAATATCTCCTATTACTAGAATTTATTGCTTTTATTTGGTATAAGTATAATCAAGCAAAAAAAAAACCGTAAAAAAAATCCTTCTAAAAACCTAAAACGGTTGGCTTTAAACAGATGTGTCAGTGCCTAAAATCTGGTTTAGAGCGGACCTCGTCAGTTCGAAGCAGCGGAAACCAGTTCAAACTGGAATAGCGGTAACAATCTGCATGTTAATGCCTCTAAGGGACCATAACCAGGAGTTATTGCTTTCTGGTATACGCTTCGATTGTTATTTGAATGGCCGGGGAAATTGTAGCGTTAATTAATGCAGGGTCTAAGGGTTTGTCGATATTTCGTCGACGTGATCGTCTCAATAGTGGCTATAATTTTGCTGGTACGTTGGTAGAAGCCGTTATCGCAAGATGATACTTGCTAAGGAAAGTAATGTTACTGTAAAGACAATAATAAAAGTGTGAGTGTGATGGAAATCAGAATAAGAAATGACTGATGGAAAGGTTGAATCAAGGAGTGTGTACCCCTTCTACACACTCCAAAACCAGCATAGACAAACTTCATAAACCCACATGAAAATTAAACAGAGCGTTAATACTATAATAATAATTATGAATGTTTGAAGGGCATGCAATACTGGACCATTTTCCAGGAGACATACCTATCTATACTACAATACTAATATTAGAAAGAGAAAAGATTTGACAGACTGTTTGTTTACATCGAAAAGACTTCGAAACTACTGGTGTACCGGACAGTATGGTCTCGGTACAAGCGGATGTCAGATGTCAGGTGAACACGGTATGTTCGGGATGTTGAAGGCAGATGTCAAGGATGTCAGTATTAAAACCTTAAAACCCAACCGATACCACGGAATGCGTTTATTGCACTAGTTCTTCGAGCAACACGGCCTCCGTACCGGACGGAGGGAGTGGGCAAAGCGACAATTTACTATGACAATTTTTCTGGCGTTTTTTGCGGGGGGAAATGTGCACACAAGTTTAGTTCCGCACACCTACATACAAAACTTAAACTGTCACTTGATAGTAATTATGACATTGTCACAAAAAATGACATAAAAAAGAAAAAATAATTTGTGTACAGATGAGTCACACACAACTAACACATAGACATGCATATGCCTAATTTTGGCTTGTACCTTGACAGAGGGGAATGCAGCGTATGGCTACTCCCTTCCGTGTTGCTCGAAGCACTAGTTAGACAAAGTCACATTATAAAATAGGCAGTATGTAGGCTACACGCGCCGGCCCGCGTGACGTCAAAGTGTCAAAGACCTGAAGTACCTAATACTGTACGCTAGCTCGTACAACTGGATTGTTTTTCAAAATTCTTTCACTTGTGGACAGCTTATTTATCTGTGGCTGACATAGGCTATACTTTACTTACAAAGTAAAAAATAAATAAAACGGCTAATCAATTTCTTTTGTACCTATATCAGACTTTTTAATTATGATTTTACTCTTAGCCACCACTGGTTAGTAAAAAAAACCATATCGTCGCACCAGTGGTAGCGTATTTGAGGTTTTAATAACCAGGAATAAAGGTTTCATTTAACTGTGAAAGCCATATAAAAGTAAAATACTGAGCGAACCCTTCAAATCTTTGTATCAACCCCTCTGTCCTCATTTAACTCAAAGACTCGACTTTCAACATAATACACTCAAAGAACAACGTTGAAGCCAATGTGAGTATGTTTATAATAACTCTTTAAGCTTCTAAGAGCCCTTTACGTTTCTGGAGAACTTGGTCGAGGGCTAATTATAAAGGAAAGTGCGCGCCCCTGATGACATTCAAGACGACCCCCGTGGCGCAGCGGGTTAACACGATTTCTTACTTGTACTTCATTTTCAGAGGTATTTGTCAAGCAGCCCACCGTAAAAACCTTTACCAAATCATCTCGCAGCTTAAATGTGTACTTCGGAACGTACGCATTTATGCTGCGAGATAATTTGATGCGGGCCGGGCCGTTAGTTCTTCAGTCATCATTAGTGCCAGTTGCTTAGCTAGTAGTTTGTTTGTTTTTCGTATGTGTAAGTGGCCAACACTGGTGTCAGATTTTTCAAGCTGATTTTTTTAGCTAGTAGTAGACCGAGCCTAAGTCTAAAAAACCTTAAGGCAACGTTAAACCGACCTTTATAAGTTATCGGAAAGGGGTCTCAAAGTGGCGACCTACTGGAAAGACAAAATATAGTTTGAGCAATCGACACGACAAGAAGAAGGCCACGTTTAACATGTTGATACAAATATAATAATGATTATGACAGGTGTCCGACCATTTGCAATAACCCAGCATTAACTCCACAAATATTACAGCCCCATAGCCATTTATAAATAAAATAATAAAATAAATAAAAAATCGTTTATTTTGACACTTAGTACAAATGTTCCCTTATGATTAAGCACTTACAAAGTTAATAAAATGTATTTTAGGTTATTATACAAATTTCCCAAACTAGACCAAATTATAATGCAATAGTCCCACCTCTGGCCAAGACCTGTTCGAAAACATATCAAACATTGGTATTTCTAGGAATCGGTTCTGGCTGGAGACCTACATTACATCAACTTCTTCAAAGGGCCTCAAAGTGTTGGATCTATATCCCCACGCAAGCCTTACATAGGACCGGGGTAACACCCGTGACTCTAAAAAAACCGGCCAAGTGTGAGTCAAACTCGCGCAATGGGGGTTCCGTACAATATGCTTCGTGAACACACACAATGTGCAAAAATGTTTTATTCAATTGACTAGCGCTATCTAGTGGTGTTTTGATGAACTTTTTCCCTAGGTGAACTTATTATAGTGAGTTTACCACTTTATTTTCAGCTGATAGAATTCTTATTATTTTTCCTGTAATCTTCAAGCAATAAACTATATATTGTAATTTTTTCGAAATTTTAGGCCCAGTAGTTTCGGAGATCAGGGGGGGGGGGGGGAATGGTCAAATTTTGCCTTCTTTCGTGAATAAAATCAAAAGTATTGATTTTTCCCGAACAAAAAAAAATATTTTTGAGATCCTTATAACAAGCCCTTTCATTTGATATATAACACGGTAAGGTTTGCAAAACTTTTTTTTAACATTTTCTATTTGGATCCCCTAAACTGACCCTTATTTTAAAAAAATATAAATTTACTTTGCACATCCGTGTTTGGGTCATAGGTTTACACTATCGTACCAAATTTCATTTAATTTAGTTCAGTAGATTCGGAGAAAATCGACTGTGACAGACGGACGGACGGACAGACAGACGCTCGAGTGATCTTATAAGGGTTCCGTTTTTCATTTTTTGTACGGAACCCTAAAAAATGATTAAAAAATTAGTTAGTACATCGAGATCTCAAGTTTCAAGCATGAATAACAAAAAATACCACAGACTAGTTATTTTTTATTAGTGGAATCACTATATGCATACTTTATTTGTATCATTAATGTTAGTTACAATAATTGTAGCAATTAAGGACCCTTTTGGGCGCAGCAGTTGTGACTTGTTAGTTGTAACTTAATTTTAACTTTAAAACATTCAACAAATTAAATTGTATTCGATTTAACATAAAATAATTACTAATAAATATTATATAATTTAATTTGATCACTATTAACATTGCATATAAAAATTACCTACATGACGAAACGGATAATAAATAAATGAAAGTCAATCAAATCTATTTACAATAAACGAAATAAATAAACAATCACAGAACAATTACAACTAAACAAAAAGTTTTGTGTTTAAAATCAAAACCTAAAAAACATATTTCATATTCCGAAATAAAAGCTCTACTAAATCTAAATAAAACAAAACGAAATTCCCATTCGTTACTAAAAAGCGATCCATCAAGAATTTAATTAAATTCACAGGTAAAACGATATTTTATTTGGAAATCATTTCAACTGTCAAAGTTGGACGTCCGAGCTTCCAAAGTTCCATTTCGCGATATGATAGTGTGAGGTCGAACTGCATGATTTATTTATACACGGTGAAAAATTTACCGTTTTGATCCTTTAAAGGGGTGATTCAGCCCATCGATATGAACTTCTTCTACGGGAGAAATGCTGGGAATACAGAAATGTTACATTAAAAATGTGCAACCAGCCAATTTGTATGGGAAAGACGAAAAGTTAACGAGGTTTAAGTATTGGCACAGAATACATAAAGTACAAGTATGGTCACATAGGAAAAGATGCTTGTATCGTCGGGATAAATACCCATTTAAGGGTCCCAATCCCAAAACATTAATATTTTAGCTTGTTTATTTATAAAATGTAAGGTCACATTTTTATTCGATTGATAGTTTAGGTAAAGGAAACACATGCTACAAAGCTTATAAACTTCAAAGAGACCTCTCTAACCCGTCTGGCCAGCGTGGAGAATGAAGGCCAAATCTTTAAACTGCTCTGACTAATGTCCTCTGATAGTACAGAGAGAGTCGTACTCCTACTTAAAAAAATACCTGATACTGATGTAAATTTTGCAGTAGCATCTTAGACTACCTCGGATTCATAACTGTCGGGGCTCTATTGAACAAAAACTACAGTTAAAATCTTGATAAACTCAGCTTCTGTCGGAATAGCCGGAGTTCCAGATTGGACCGCGATTAAACTCGGTTTAATGGATTAAATAGCACTAGCGTTTTCAGACGAAATTATTATGAAGTAATAAAGAGTAGATGGTAATATTGTCAAAAAATATATATTTTTTTATGTAAATGTACTAGTACTGATGTCCTAAGCCGTTTTCTTTTTTGTTAACGAGTTTTTTTTTGTTAATAATACCAACATCTACCTTTGATATTTTTCTTGGATAATAATAATATTGACTGGATAGACTACTTGAACTGAAATGTTACGCTTATTATATATATTTAAGATATATTTCTGGATATTGATCATCAAGCAAGAAAGAAAAAGATATTTAACGTTAACCCTTATTTATAGAACAGTGTTGAAACAGCAATTCTCCAACAACACCTTAATAACATCTGGCATTACATTTCGATATTTAATAAAATTACTTTTAATACCTTCATGTTTGCAGGTAGACTGTACTGTTTAGGTAAAATGTTTGAAACGTTAAGCGCGGGACACATAGAAAAGGCGTAAGACGCGCACGAGGCGCGGACGGGGCTTCGTCGCGACTTTTGAAAACACATAGAAAGGACGGGGCACAGACGTGACGCTTGGCGCTCGGTAGTTGTGGGACTTGTGGGTGATGTGACAGCAACGCGCGAGTCCCGGCGCCTTCTTTTCAAGTCTTTATGGTTATATTTATTTAAGACATCATATTAATTTCAACCAATAAGTGACCACGGCGACACTTTTGTAATTTGCTTCATTTAGGTCTTTAATACTGCAAGTAAAGGGACAATTAGGACACGGAGCTGGGCCATACACTGAATAGCGCCGCAATCACAAGCACTAAACGCGAGAAATCCGCATTAAAAGTCACTTTGTTTAAATTTGTAACAATCACGAGAACATTAAAAACATCTTGATACTCGTATTTCTGTGATATTGAGAAACTATGTTTGCTCATACATGATATTACAGCAATAACTGAATTGTCGCTTAGAAATCGGGTCACAAATGACATTGTTATAAAACTTCTGAGTAAGATTTGCTGAAGCAGCGTTGGTTGTTGTATACACCGAGTTGTCAAACGGTATGTTGTACGTACATAATACTTTGTTGTACTCAGCTGTGAAATGATACAGCAACTTTCATCATAATTATTTAACAGCATTCTACGACCCCCCGCTAGATTTAAGCCTCCTGGTGTCTGTGCCATCCCCCTCTATCTCTTAGCATTTAATTCAGCGATTCTCAACAAGTCGCCTAATTTACAATAACCCAATGTCGTCAGCCCAGCCCAGCCCAGCTATTGGGATTCCAATGCGTCGTTTTCCAATTCTGAGATACCACCCGGACAAACAGACCGACACACTTACCTACTCCACCTAAAATAGTTTCTTCTAGACATGATTTCTATGAAACCGAGCAGGACGCTCGGTTTCATTTTAAGTTGTTGTTTTTAAGTAACCTTACTTAAAAATAACAACCACAGAAGGTCCTTAAATTGATCATAATGACAATGATTCTTATAATCAATTTAATAGTTCCAAAACAAATCCAAAAGTTCGGGTGCCACTAACGTGCAAATTTAGGGTCCAGTGAGTTTAGAACGTCCGTCATTAGCCCCTGGAAATATATGTGATTCAGGGCAGAATATATGGTTCATTATATAAAAGCTCCAAACTTACTAGACCGATTTTCAAAATTCTTTCGACTTTATAAAGCTAATAATTATGTGCAGGCATAGGCTCTAATTTATGCGAACGAACGTCGAACGTCGCGGGAAAATTGCCAGTATTAAATATGAAACCAGAAATTGTCACTTCTAAAGCGGGTCACTACCTATATTGTTAACTCAAACTTCGAAGTTAGATTATGACTTGTTCTAGTTGAAGTTGTGCTTGTTGTTCGACTAAGTTGTCAAACGATAAGCGCTATACACCGTGTGAATTGACCCTCAATATTCCCTTAAAGTGGCTATATGTTTTCCGGCAGAGTAGAATAGGACCAATCCAAGTCTTTCCGTTGACGTCGTAGAAGGCGACTTTAGAAACTCCAGCTAAACAAAACTTATAAACGTCAAAGAACCACTCCAACCCGTCTGGCCAGCGTGGAGTGTAGGCCAAATCCTCTTTTGGTAGTACAGAGAGGGCCGTGCTCCTGCAGTGAGCCAAAAGACCTGATGATGATAATTTGTCCGAAAAGTCGAGCATACGATCCAGATGTACCTGATGTAAGTGTCAACGTCGCGCTGCCGGCCTTTTTAATATTCATTACCCGCTTTAATAATACACTGAGCTTTTGGCTACTATTTTTACACGACCTGACGAAAAACTTTACTTAGCGTTTCCACCTTAAAGTTATGTTGCTCCGCAAGCTCCGTGGCGCAGCGGTCAACACGCCTGCCTGCGACACGGATGGTCCCGGGTTCGATCCCCGGTCAGGTCAAGATGGAAAATGATCTTTTTCAGATTGACCTGGGTCTTGGATGTTTATCTATATAAGTATTAATTATAACATATAGTATCGTTGAGTTAGTATCCCATAACACAAGTCTCGAACTTACTTTGGGGCTAGCTCAATCTGTGTGATTTGTCCGTATTTATTTATTTATGTTATCGCTTTAAATTTTAAACTTAAGAGAAAGGATTCGGCCTACACTCTCCATGGCCAGACGGGTCGGAGAGGTCTCTTTGTTGTTTAATTAGCTTGTATTTCCTAAGTAGACTTCTACGACATCCACGAGAAAACTTGGAGTGGTCCTATTCTACTCTGCCGGAAACCACACGACAAATTATAAAACAATAATATTCCATAAGGGATATGGATGTAGGTCATTATATCAAGCAACTGAATTGTCGATTCTGAAAGCAGGTCAGCATCACCGACATTGTTAGGTCGAACTTGAAAGTTCGAATACTGACAAGTTCGAGCTAAAGTTGTACTCTAGTGACTATCGGACGATAAGCCCTTCAGATAGTTATGACAAGACTGTAAGTCGTTTATTTATAGGTCATTAAGCCGTGTGGTTCCTAGCAGAGTAGAATAGGACCACTGCAAGTATTCCCGTGGATGCTGTGAGAAGGCGACGGAACACGTTAAACAAAGCTAAGAAACATCAAAAAAACCTCTCCAACCCGCCTAGATAGCGCGGAGAAGATAGGTCAAATCGTCTGACTGCTCTGGCTAATATATAGCTCTGGTAGTACAGAGAGTAATAGTCTAAAAAAGAGCTGATGATGATGATGAAGTTATTCAGGTATAAGGCCTGGTAGACGTATGTTACTTGGTTATTGTTCGTGGAAGGCAAATATTGAGCTAAGTCAGGCTATTTTTGGCAAGACAAAAAATTTTCACTCACTTGACAAGGTATAGCCGTGTAGTTCCCGGCAGAGTAGAAGAGGACCACTCCAACTCATCCCGTGAATGTCGTAAAAGGCGACTAAGGAAACACAAGCGAAACAAAGCTTATCAACATCAAAGATACCTCTCCAACCCGTCTGGCCAGCGTGGAGAGTGTAGGCCAAATCCTCTGACTACTCAGGCTAGTATATGGCTCTGGTAGTACAGAGAGGGTCGTGCTCCTGCAGTGGAGACTAAAAAGACCTGATGATGATCATGATGATGATGATGACAAGGTATAAACAGTGAATTACACACGTAAAGGATAGAAGCAAAGCAAAGTACGTAGAAAGCTGTAATTTTGCATGTGTATTGGGATTTTTTTTCTCCGTCTTCCCTTTTCGATTAAGGAATCCATTTGTGATATATTAACCCTAAAAGGCTAAATTAAGTTAAATCAAGAGTCCTTCTTTGCCTTGCAAGCTAAATGGATGTATATGGATACGTGGAAAATTCAGGGCAGTACGTATATAACGAAGTTTAAAGGAAAGCTATTACAGGTTAGTTCGATTCACAAGTCAAAGAGTTATAGTCGACCAACTTATAAAATGACGTGCAACTACGGAAACCTACACTGCACCTGGCCCGGCACGTACCTGGCCAGTTAAATTTATACTAAAAAAAAAGTTTACAAAAACTAAACTAAAGAAATTTGTATCATCGCAGCGGAAAAAATACTATGACGTAAGTTCCAAACTTACTTCTTGATTTGTCCTTGGATGTATATTATTTATTAGTATCCACAATTACATTTGCAAAAGCCTTGACAACCTTAAAGCTTTTTGGAATCATTTTCCTGAAAATATTTACAAAATATTTTCAGAGATTCGTTGCTGAAAATAACACTGAAAAAATATTAATCTGGGCGTCCGAAAACTGATGTTTTTTTCGGTATGGATTCGCATCGGGGTCAAAAAAGAAAGACACAGGAGATTAACCGTTAAGTTGTTGTTGCAGTAAGCAGTAGTGGCTCAGTGGTTCAAAAGCGCAGACTTATTTTTTTGAGCAAGCAAATGCTAGCTCTCTAACCTCGACCTTATTTCGCCCACCTCGATTAACTTGCAGAAGAAACGTTGAACTGACGACAACAATCAGGAAACTGAAGTCCCTCAAAGCAATTACCCTTATTTTAACTCTATTTGATTCTAAAATCGGCCCTTCAAGCTGCATGAGAGTATAATACCTCTCTATGCGTTAAATTAAAATAACAAGGCCCTAAATATTCTCCTTGGGTCCCTTTGGAGATGCTGACTCCGCATTCGCCTTAAATACAAGTTACAAAACCTCACTCGGAGCTAGGACAGTCGAGGGTAGATAAAACTGACCGACCAACCTGAACTGACTATCTCAAACCTATTAGTAAGGGCTGCCCCTGACTGTACAACAGTACATAGTCAATTTAAAAATACTTTATTGTATAAAATGTTGCATCTCTTGTTCGATGTTGCTTCTCTTTCCTTTTTTATTTTTTACAGGTATCCTATAAAACAATGAATTGGAAGTGATACACGCGTCGCTTCTAAAATTGAATATCCTATTTGAGTGGACGAGATCACACTGTACCTATTTTATAATATGGTTCTTTATCCTGGGTTTGCGCACGGGACAATATAGATAAAACAATTTTTTACTAATATAGGTATTATATATATATACTGTTACCTTGTTATGCCTCACTACTGAACCAATTTAGATAATGTTTGATGTGGAGATAGTTTGAGGCCCAAAAAGGGATACAAGGTGCCTTTCATTCTGAAATAAAATAATTGTTTCCAAAGTATCTAAGATACTAACATTCACGCACAAGGAGTCTCGACCGGAATTTCAAAATTATAAATATACTAATAACACTGTATGATGATGAAGAAATAAAATAGAATGACGAGAAATATAAAGTAAATCCCAGTTGTTTTTTCAATTCTTAAACTATAGGAGAAAGTGTGTTTCTGGTTTATTTATATTTACTGAATAGAATTCATTTAGTACAAATTAATTAAACTAGAATAGATTATAACATATTAAATAATTATGAAAAATTAACCTAAAACTAAAAACCAAAAAATATGATACAATATCTAATATATATTATTAAAAGAATTCCCTTTAGGCGAGGTTCAAATAATACTAATAGTTCTAATAATAATAGTTTGTTTACTGAATCAAGTTATGTTCACTACGGGACTTACCGCGATTATTTTTGAGTTCTGTCTGATATTTCGACAACATTGCAGCTGCCATTTTCACAGACTAACTAAAATGGCAGCTGCAATGTTGTCGAAATATCAGACAGAACTCAAAAATAATCGCGGTAAGTCCCGTAGTGAACATAATAGTAATTGTGACCGCGAAAGCTTAAAATCATATACTGAATCAAGGTTTGACATTTCATATGCTTACAAATGAATTTGGGGTTTTTGAGATAACGCCATGCAATAAACCTCACATGTTATATCTGCTTACTTATATATCTGGTGTAGGCTAAAACCTCTGACTGTCCTGGCTGATATATGGCTCTAGTAGGACAGAGAGGGTCATGCTCCTGCAGTGGAGATTAAAAAGCCGTAGTAATGATGATATGTCTGGTTACAGCAGTTTGATTCACGGAAATTGCAATGTCATAATAATATTAAAACTTACGCGAGATAAATTCATTATTAACACGGCTTTACTCACGTTTTATTACGTCGGATCCGCCGATTAGTTTTGGTCTGTTACGAAGACCATCATCGGAGCGAGTGAAAGGGGTGGCGACACGACGGTTACGCTTCCCTCAAAACTCAGTGCTTTGACAACGTAATAAAACGTGAGTAAAGTCGTGTTTTCATAATGAAGTTCAATGTCATTCATTGTGCAAGTATTTATTTGCATAGATAATATAGACGCATACATAGTTCCATAGATTCAAACTAGTTGTGACAAGCCGGACAGCAGTAATCTGAAGTGGTAAATATTCATAACTGCTCTGAAATTCCGATTAAACTTAGCTATATGTTATGCAGATCTGCCAAACTTCGGCCGTTCTGGTACTAACTACAAGCGTGACAGTATGTTGCATGGAATTTGTGACGAGAGGTATGACTGTATCAAATAACATCAACGACTTTTCTGAGGAGCTGAGGAGCCCGATGGTCCAGTGGGTGTAGGCTCTATGAGCGCTTACGTATGTAAAGCAACCCCTGGTGCAGTCCCTACTTGGATGGGTGACCGCAAGTGGCATAAAAATATCTCGAGCTCCTCCGTGCTTCGGAAGGCACGTTAAGCTGATGGTCCCGGCTGTCATCGTTGATGCCAGTCGTTAAGCTATGTCAGATGCCTTAAGGCAGCTTAAAAAATCTGACAATAGTGTTGGCCACTTACACATACGAAAAACAAAAACAAACAAACGATTTTCCTCCTTTTTATTTTTGACGTGGATATGGTTCATCATCATGATCTCAGCTGCGATAAGTTTACAGCTGGACATACGCCTTCCGGATGAATTTCCATCATGCTGGGTTTTGCCATTATATATATAAATAAATATATACGGACAAATCACACAGATTGAGCTAGCCCCAAAGTAAGTTCTTAAGAAAGACTTGTGTTATGGGATACTAACTCAACGATACTATATTTTATAACAAATACATATATAGATAAACATCCAAGACCCAGGTCAATCTGAAAATGATCGTTTTCCATCTTGACCTGACCGGGGATCGAATCCGTGTCGCAGGCAGGCGTGATGACCGCTGCGCCACGGAGCTCGTCAATTGCCATTATCATCACGCTTGGCAAACGAGTTGTTGAAATGTGCTGTGAAATGGTATCATAATTACAGTAAAAAGGTTAATTAACAAATTTCTGATGTAACCTATACACCTCTTTAATTTCGTATGAAATGTACTTATTGAAAAGGCGTATCTAGTAGCGCGCAGGGGATAGTTACATTCACTGCTCTGTGATTTGATTTAAACATTACCACTATTCCACTATTTAGACTATCCAAACTAATCCCTCTATGCATACATGTATTAAGGCTGACGTCAAAATGTCCCTCTATGCAAAGCAGGGTTCAGCCTGAGGGCCTCAATATTTATAGCCCGCTTGATCTAAAGCCCAGTTAGTTAGTCTAATCATTGATTTGCATGCCAAACGTAGAATCTGATTTGCTAAATGCTGGTTGCGTAAAGTTTGTTTTAGTCTCGTTTTAATCAAAACGTTTATTCAGAAAATAGGCCTTTGCAGGCACTTTTTCACGTCATATCATATTTAAAATTATCTCATTAGATATATGTATTTATTAATTGTTCAAAAGCTACAGACTACTAGCGTTTTGGAACCGACCACTGCAGAGAAGAAACGTCGAAAGAAAATCTTATCAACAGTTTTGGTCGCCTGCTCGCCTGAAGGGCTTTATATGATTACAAATATTTATTCCTTATTGTCTTTTTCTTTCTTTTTTAGGGTTCCGTAGTAAACTAGGAACCCTTATAGTTTCGCCATGTCTGTCTGTCTGTCTGTCTGTCTGTCCGTCCGCGGTTTTACTCAGAGACTATAAGTACTAGAAAGCTGTAATTTGGTATGAGTGTGTATATTAATCATGGCAAAAAAGTCGTAGAAAAAAACCTTGAAAAAATATTTTTTTTTGGGTAGCTCCCATACAAGTAAAGTGGGGGAGTAATTTTTTTTTCTCTATTTACCCATCGTGTGGGGTATCGTTAAAAAGGTCTTTCAAAAATATTGTGAGGTTAAGAACACCATTTTTCGATTTAGGGATCCGTCCGGGACTAAGTACAAACTAAAAAGTTATAGGCAACCAACTTATAAAATGTACTGGAAAATGTAAAATTTCATACAATCTTCATTGTTAGATGTTTTTGGTCGTTAGACTGTGAGGTGTGAGTGTAAACAGTGTGAACTCAAAGTTGTCGTTCGCAACTACGGAACCCTACACTGCGCGTGGCCCGACACGCACTTGGCCGGTTTTTCTATTTTCATGTTAACATTTCAATATACATAGATTTATTATTTTTGGAACATGTTTATGTTAACGATCGAGTGTGCAAAGATAATAAACGACATATGATACTTAAAGTAGTCTCAAAGAGGCCGAGCAGACCAGTCCCCCCTGACAGCACCCGTTCACGAGTTGACGAGTGGATCAGTCATCGCTGAGCTCAACCTTATATACGAGTAGCTTATTTTATGAGCACTTGGTAACTTTGGGTTAATTTGGACTTTGGTCCAGTGATATTAAGCTCTTTGATTTTATGATACATATGAGAGTATGAATGAAAGAAGACTTGCGGACTATACATACAGCAGAAGTGGCTAGGACAGTCGGTCAGGACCGGCCTCGACGAAGTTATCGTGACCAAAGTTTGAACGTTCTTGCAAAAGAAGTGGGGTGAGGAGTACCCAAAACCATGTGGATGAAGCGAAAGCAGTTTGTAAGGATCGTAGCAAATGGAGATCGATAGTTGAATCCAAAGAGGCGTGATAATATTTATGAATGAATGATCTGATACTTAATATATCGTGTGTAAATTGACCCTCAACATTCCCTTAAAGCGGACCAAAATACATAAAAGCCACGTCAAGCGTGGATAACTATACGCACCTTCAGGTGTGGCTAGCTTCCCATCAATATTTTATATAAGCTTGTAACGATGCGCATGTTAACCTTCATGCTGCATCTTGCTTTTCACCTCATTTCCCAATCATCATCATCCTGTCCACTTTTATTTCGAAACTTAATTCATTTTAAATTCCAAATTAAATTCCATTTTCAAATCTTCTTCGCAGTCCTTCCTCATCACTCATTTCATTCCATTCAATTCCTTGGTCGTGATCTCTCGACCCTAGCTTACAGGCACTCGCCTATAATAAATATTATTTTACTAATTGTATTCACTACTACTACTGTGTAACGCCTGTGTGAAACTTATTAAAATCCGTTATCTGAGTTGTGTTGTGTTCTCTCTCTCCGCTGAGCATTAATACCTTCATTCATATTCATGTTGGGCCTACTCTAACTAGCTGGGTGAGTAGGACCCGACAAGCTGGTCAATAGAATGGGTAAATTCTCTTCCATTCTCTTGAGCAATAACGATGGTTGCGTAAATTTTGTTTTAGTCTTCTTTTAGACTATGATCGCCTGGTAATCTTTGGTGAATGAGGACGTTGACCCTGAGAAATTAAGCTCTATTTTCTGATATTCTCTATAATAGAACCAAAATATCTAAGAGCTACGTTAAGTATGGATAATTAACGTTAAGCTGGCTCCTTTGCTATACTTTTT
This sequence comes from Rhodophaea formosa, assembly GCA_963082605.1. Lineage (NCBI taxonomy): Eukaryota > Metazoa > Arthropoda > Insecta > Lepidoptera > Pyralidae > Rhodophaea > Rhodophaea formosa. The sequence continues at coordinate 2,395,694 of OY720221.1, forward strand.
CAATCAAAAAGAAATCTATCTATTTATATAAAACAAAGACGGGTTTGTTACAACACTTATAACTCGAGATCTGCTGAACCAATTTTCATGGTTATTGATTCGTTGGATTTGTCTCCGCCCCGAATAGCAGAATACATCTTAAAAACAATGAAAACTCTATATGTGTAATGAATACTTAATCATTGACTGTTAGGCGGTACGAAGTTCGCCGGGTCAACTAGTTTTCAATAAAAAAGAAACTGTTTGCATATTATATAGTTTAAAAATGCAAGACATAAAGTAAGGGAATCATTTGTCTTTGCGGTCTTGGTCACTAACACAAACAATGATAAGAAAATACGAGTTTCGCAAAGTCCGGCAATATAAAAGGGTTAGGGCGAAATTTATATTTTTCTTGTTAAAATAAAGAAATAACATATGGGGAAAAAATTCCATGCATGCAGGATTTGAATAGCAGTCTTTACTCTGTGTATCGGCTCTATGTACTGAAACGCCTATTGATGAAAAAGAACTACGTATTGATTTATACATTCAGATCCCAAGCCTAGAAAAAAACCAATAGAAGACACCTGAACGAGAGAGGACTATTATATTATTTACATGAGAACTCAAAATTTGCTTTTCAATTTAGGCTTTATTGGCTCTTAAAACACCGAGCAAGAAGGTCGAGTACATATATTAAATTACCTACTGCGACAAAAAAGGCTACGGAAATAACAGAACTGTAATATAGAAAACTAGATTCTAAACTTGAATTGAATATAGTACATACAATGTATTGTAAAATCTTTTAGTTTCTTTCTATTTGCAATTTAAGTTTAACATGTAGCTTTCAAAGTACGCTGTAAAAACTTACTAGAAAGACATTGTCTCAATATCATCATCATCAGGTCTTTCTAGTCTCCACTGCAGGAGCATGACCCTCTCTGTACTACCAGAGCCATATACAAGCCTGAGTAGTCAGAGGATTTGGCCTACACTCTCCACGCTGGCCAGACGGGTTGGAGAGGTCTCTCTGATGTTAATAAGCTTTGTTTAGCTTGTGTTTCCTTAGTCGCCTTTTACGCCATCCTCAGGATGACTTGGAGTGGTCCTATTCTACTCTGCTGGGAACCACACAGCGAAAAGACACTGTCTCGTCAGAAGCAAACTCTGAACTATAAACTCCACTTCGACTTGTTATCCCTCACCTCAACACCTCACATGATGATGAATGTGGTCTTTCGGTCTTATGGCCTTAGGCTCTGTCTACCCCGTAAGAGATAAAGACGTGATACTATGTATGTGTAGAGGTAAAACCCGACTTAACAAACTAATTTCAATAAATAAAATACCTTCGTCAATGCTTTGAGCTTATATATATAGTTATCTATGTATGTATAGTTTATGGAGTATTTGTAGTATATTTAGATTATGTAGTATGTTTAGTGTTCCAAAGTTCATCTTGTTTGTTTTTTTTTATTACCATCTTTTTATTTCATCATTAGAACTTATTCTTGTACCCCAAACCTCTGATTGTCTTCTTTCAGATACCTGGTTGACTGGAAGAAATCCCCTCCTGGGATAAGTCCGCCATTGTGCATATAATCTTTAATTAGCTTTTAAGTATATTTCACTTAAAGTGTATGTTATTTTATTTTATGTGCAATAAAGAATTTACAAACAAACAAACAAAACCATCTTTAGCCATAATATAAAACAGAAGAAGAAAAAAATATAATCATACAAAGCGAGTAGGCGACCAATAAGAAAAGAGTTTATTTTGGTGTTACTTCTTTGCAGTGGTCGGTTCCGAAACGCTAGTAGCAACAACGCAACAGTATCAGCAGTCGAGGATTTTAAGGGTTCCGTTTAAAATTAAGGAAATAATAAAAAATAAACATAGTGAAAACCCGACTTAACAAACTAATTTCAATAAATAATACCACCTTTAATGAGATGCGCCTACCGTAATGGATATTCTGCCCGGATCTATTTGACAAACATTGGATTCCAGAATCCATCATAACTCCAAATTCGTTAACAGTTGAGATCGCGTTGACCCTCGATAGAATACCCCTGGGCTGGAAACAGGGTTGTCGATGATGGTAATAATAATAATGTAATGAACAGATGAAAAAGAAATATGAATAGAATCATACAACGCCCTTCAGGCGAGCAGGCGGACAATACTGTTAAAAAAGTTTCAGTTGTGAATGTTTCTTCTCTGCAGTCAGTTCCGAAATTCTAGCAGTCTGTAGCTTTTGAAATAATTAATTGAATTACTTTAATTTTAAATGAAATTTGACGAGAACAACGTGCCTCTAAAAGCTTAGTTTCTGAATAAACGTTATGAATGTGAGTTTTTGTTCACATACATTTTTAATTCATTTACGTGTCTTTCTTCTCATTTGCGTATTCCCGGTTGCATCCTCAGCTGTAACGTGTGAAAGTCCCGGATCCGCTTTTATGATAGCATTCATGCTGTTATATGCTTATGTTTAATTTTTACGGACGGCTTTGTCTGCCAACCAAACCTCCTTGGATAGGCACTTTTGTTCAAACGTGTGTTAGGTTAGGTTAGGTAAGTAAATCTAAATAATAATGAAATACTACTTATTTATTTATCAATGCATCAAACTCGGTTTAGTATTTATGGTCATATATTTGACGAGCTCCGTGGCGCAGCGGTCATCACGCCTGCCTGCGACACGGATGGTCCCGGGTTCGATCCCCGGTCAGGTCAAGATGGAAAATGATCTTTTTCAGATTGACCTGGGTCTTGGATGTTTATCTATATATGTATTTGTTATAAAATATAGTATCGTTGAGTTAGTATCCCATAACACAAGTCTTTCATTAGAACTTACTTTGGGCTAGCTCAATCTGTGTGATTTGTCCGTATATATTTATTTATTATTTATTTATTTATATTGCAACCCTACTCTCAGTGTCCTTTGGTAGTCACGGCAGCACTATTCAAGCGATGTGAAAGTATCGGAAATTATCACAATCCCTTATAAAAATTACAAAAAATATAATATTATGTTATAATATATTAAAAAATCTACGTGGAGTAAACCCTACTCTCAGTGTCCTTTGGTATCCACAGCAACAGTATCCAAGCGACGTGAAAGTATAGGAAATTATCACAATTCCTCATAAAAATTACAAAACTAAGTACTAATATTATGTTCCAATATGTTAAAAACCTACGTGGAGTCAACCCTACTCTCAGTGTCCTTCGGTTGTCACGGTAACAGTGTCCAAGCGATGAGAAATTATCGGAAATTATAACTATCCCTCATAAAAATAATAAAACATTAAATATATTGTTTAAAAAACTGCGTAGGGACAACCCTACTCTCAGTGTCCTTCGGTTGTCACGGTAACAGTATCCAAGCGATGTGAAAGTATCGGAAATTAATTTGGGGACTTTGATCGCATTTCGTGGAGAAAAAGCGGATGACTTGAAGTGAATGAACGCTTTTAGTTGAATAGTTTGCGGCTTCTTTCAATATTGAATAGATAGAATTGAAGATTGAAAAGAATTTCTATAAAGAAAAGATTTTTATAATATTTTTTAATAAATATTTTGTTAATATAGTAGATCAGTTGTAATGAACACGCTTGGCTGAATATTTTGCGGTTTCTTTCATTTCATTTAGAACATAGAGATAGAGTTATCCTGCCTTTGCTGAAGAATTATTTTGATAAGCAATGCTCACAGTTTATACAGTCATATTTCACTATTATTTCTATTTTCATACGTTGAAGGTCGTAAAGGTTTCTAATAATTCAGTTTGTTGTTCTATATTAATGCAAACTATTTTAGTATTTTACGTAACCAAAAGGAAAAACACCTAAGACCAAAAGACATTATTGCAAACTCTTATGGTCTAGCTTGATGCAGTCTTTTTGTCAACATTATGGCAAATCTGCCGATAAAAGCTAGTGTAGCACGCTAGTTTACCAAGCCCATAACTAGATGGCGCTGAGCGTAACTTAGAACGCGCTATGAAAGTTTCTGCGTCCTCACATAAGTAATCCGTTGAACTACGGATGATTGAGTTCTCTCCACTTAGTACTAATGTACGGTTTCCCGGACTTAGTACTAGGACAAACCCTCCTCTTAGCTCGCTATGTAAGGGACAGTGCTCGGATTCCCGGCCTTCCCGTAGGGTTCACTATGTAACTGTGACGTAATAAATGACGTTACTATGCAGCTCGCTTCGCTCGCCTTGTGATTCCTGCTGCACCCTCCACGTTATATCTGGCGCCCGCAGTTGGGGCCGAGCTCGCATCGCCTCGTACGCCGTTGATGCCAATCGCCGTGTGGACATCGACAGCAGCATAGACAGCTCGGACTCAAGAACCCATTAACGTGGCTTCGCAGGAAGATTGCACGCGAGCGAACAAAGAACCAACGGATGCAGACATCTACGCCATCAGTGTAGACTCAGAGCAGAGGGAGCGCACATGAATTTGGACAGTGCTCGGAGGCCCAGCCTTTCCATATTCACCACTCCTGAAGAAGATTCGTCTGATAGCTCCTACCCAGCTCACCAAAGATGCCCCACGAATGGAGGAAGCAACCTTCACCAAACTAGTCCTGTCTAACTCGCCGGGACGTCTTCGTTGACAGAGGGGGAGAATGTAGCACGCTAGTTTACCAAGCCCATAACTAGATGGCGCTGAGCGTAACTTAGAACGCGCTATGAAAGTTTCTGCGTCCTCACATAAGTAATCCGTTGAACTACGGATGATTGAGTCCTCTCCACCTAGTACTAATGTACGGTTTCCCGGACTTAGTACTAGGATCAATCCTCCTCGCAGCTCGCTATGTAAGGGACAGTGCTCGGATTCCCGGCCTTCCCATAGGGTCAATGATGTAAGTTGGCGTAATAAATGACGTGATATGTGCAGTTAACTCGTATTGTGATTCCTGCTGCACCTCCATGTTATACTAGTTTATTATATGTCCAATAATTTTTCAGTGAGTTTGTCCGCGTAAATTATAGCCAATCATCACTCGCAGGTAAATTAAATTAATTCTATAGTAGTAAATATTTTGAAAATGTGTGGTGAAGTAGTTTCGGGGCCTATTCAATGCAAACTAACAGTCAATTCATTCTTTTTTTATAATATTAGTATAGACTTAAATTTACAATAGCAAAATTTAGTATTTAGTATTCACTGGTTTAGTAAGTCGGTCTGTAAATTAATTCAACTATTCTAATATTCATCTAGTTTACATACATACAGTCAATTAGTGATGAGATTGAACTGAGTGATAATTATGTATTCAGCTCGTTGTGTTTGCAATAGATTGCTATGGAATAAGTTGAATAATAAGTAGGTATATTAGAAAGTAAGATACTTTATTTATTCTGTAGAAAGGCAATAAAATAAAAATATCAACAATTTAAGAATATATATTTCTAATACGCTTCAAATTTGGATTCTCAAGTGTTTTATTAGCTTGGAAGTTGCCATGAAAACACTAGAACTAAAAGACATTGAAACAAACTCTAATGATATTATACTCTAGCTGAATGCAGTTTTCCTCTAAATTTTATGACAAACCCACTGGTGAAAACTGGTTATAATATGGCTAAGACTTATAATAGTAAATATAGTACTTAGAATTCACAAGTTCAGTCTGTGGGTCTGTATATTAATGCAAACTATTTTAATAGTCATCTAGTTTACATACAGTCAATTAGTGATGAGATTGAGCCGAGTGAAAATTACGTATTCAGCTCGTTTGCAACAGATTGCTACAAAATTAGTTAAATAGAAAGTAGGTAGGTATATAAGAAAGTAAGATGCTTTATTTATTCATTAGAAAGGCAATAAAGTTAAAATATGAACAAAGTAAGAAAATATAATTCTCAAAACGCTCAAAATTTGTATTCTCAGATGTTTCATTAACAACAACTTAAACTAAAAGACATTGGAATAAACTCTTATGATCCTAATACTCCAGCTAAATGCAGTCTTTCTTTCAATTTTATGGCAAAGCCACTGGTGAAGGCCAGATTATATATAGTATAATAAATATTGTACTTAGTATTCACTGGTTCAGTCTTTCGGTCTGTATATTAATGCGAACTATTCTAATATTCATCTAGTTTCATCATCATCATCATCAGGTCTTTCTTGTGTCCACTGCAGGAGCACGACCCTCTCTGTACTACCAGAGCCATATACTAGCCTGAGTAGTCAGAGGATTTGGCCTACACTCTCCACGCTGGCTAGACGGGTTGGAGAGGTATCTTTGATGTTAATAAGCTTTGTTTAGCTTGTGTTTCCTTAGTCGCCTTTTACGACATCCACGGGATGACTTGGAGTGGTCCTATTCTACTCTGCCGGGAACTACACGGCGTCATCTAGTTTACATACAGTCAATTAGTGATGAGATTGAGCCGAGTGCAAATTACGTATTCAGCTCGTTATGTTTGCAACAAATTGCTAAAGGAGAGGATTGAATTTTGAGAAAGGAAATTCAGTAAAACCTTCTTAAGGCACGTTCTGTCCATGACATTGAATGGATTTGGTATAATTTAGATGTTTCAAATTTTATATAGATAGTTGATTTTTCATAGGAAGAATTCACACTATCTTATATGTATACATGGTGAAATATTTAATTTTCACCGTGTATGTATGTCGATTTGAACAACTTTAAAAAAATACATTTTCTTATAAAAATCTCCAGCGGCTCGGTCAATTCGTATGGAAATATCAAACAAAATTAACTTCTCTGCATTGTTCTTATAAGAAAAGTAACTGGGATGACATGAAAGTAAAACTGCCACAATTTAGTCTTAAAAAAATCATGACAAACATCTTCCTCAGATACTATATATTAAAGGTAAGATAATACTGATGGCAGTAGCTGTGCCGTGTGGTCCCCGGCAGAGTAGAATAGGACCACTCCAAGTCTTCCCGCGGATGTCGTAAAAGGCGACTTAGGGAACATAAGCTTATCAAAGCTTTAAAATATCAAAGACACCTCTCCAACCCGTCTGGCCAGCGTGGAGAGTGTAGGCGAAATCCTCTGACTGCCCTGGCTTATATACGGCTCTGATAGTCAGAGAGGGTCGTGCTCCTGCAGTGGAGACTAAAAAAAAAGGATTGATGATGATGAATACTGATGGATTCCAATTTATTAAAAACACTGACCAATTGTCTTCATAAATTCTTATCCAACAACCAAACTTGCCAAACTAACGAACCACTTACAGACTTTAATGTGTACCTACGTGTCACAAGCCCCACTCGTGTAGCCCCTTCAACGTCCCTCGACCGATTCAAATTTTATACATATTTGTTAAACTCAAGAAAATACAGTAAAATCAATTAACAACGATTTACAGACACTTTGATCAATATCGTCATGATAAATTCTTATCCAACAACCAAACTTCCCAAACTAACGAACCACTCACAGACTTTAATGTGTACCTACGTGTCACAAGCCCCACTAGTTTAGCCCCTTCAACGTCACTCGGCCAATTCAAATTTCCGTGCGGCTCTGAGCCGGCGATTTCCGTCGTCCGCCAGCCGGAATAATGGCCACGCGTGTCCGGAAATGGACCGATGACGGACCGGACGCCGTTGTCCGGCGACTGACCTTCTCGTTAGCAAGACGTGGCGGATCCGCTGCTAGAAATCGATTTATGAATCGGTGTTGTAGTTGGCACTTTTCTGCCTATACAGTGTGTAATATTGACCTTCAAAATTCCCTTTTAATTGGGTTACTCAGACCGTCTAATTGATCAATTTTTCAGTTAGGATCAATTTTGGGGGAACGAAAATTATTTCGACTTTTTTATACGAAAGTATTCCGTGTGCATCAGAATGACTGGCCAAAATGACAGATCCAGGGTACTGTACGTCTAAGATACAATACCTGTCGAGTACTATTTGATACCTTTGTTTAAATATTTGGTACTATCCACCTTTAGGGAAGTTAGTAGTATTTGCTCACGGCTTTGTGTCCAGTAAAAAATACCCTTGAGAATATTTTTACTAACATTATAAATGTGAAAGTGAGTTTGTTTGTTTGTTACGCTTTCAAGCTGTATCTACTGGACTGATCATCGTGAAATTTTGCATACACATAGGTTAGGGTACTGAGAAGGACACAGACGATATATCACACGGGCGAAGCCGCGGGTAAAGGCTAGTATTTTTATAAATGAAATTTAGGTACCTTATTGATAATCCTTTTAAGGGGTGAATCTTTAAAATCTTTTCAGGATGTAATTTTAGTCGAGTGACCATAGTCGGATCCCTCCTTAGGTATATAGAGTTAAATAGTAGTGATAAACACTCCTACACAACGCATTAAAAACTTTCGTCTATTTCACAATAAGTTTACCATCACGTGTGTCTACATGCTATAGTTTAAGTACAAGAGATGGTTAAAAACCGGCCTAGTGCGGACCGGGCTACGCACAGTGTAGGGTTCCGTAGTTGCAAAAAAACTTCAACTTTACAAGTATGAGAGCTACCCAAAAAGATTTTTTTTCATGATTTTTTTCTACCATACTTTTTGGCATTACTATTAAACATACCCATACCAAATTATAGCTTTCTAGTACTTATAGTCTCTGAGTAAAACCGCAGACAGACGGACAGACAGACAGACCGACATGGTGAAACTATAAGGGTTCCTTGTTTACTACGGAACCCTAAAAAGCAGAAGACCTTAGGCCATATAAACCAAAATCCAGTACTCAACTAAACAATCATCATCATCACCATCATGTCTTTGTGGGTCTCCACTGCAGCAGCACGACCCTCTCTGTACTACCAGAGTCATGTATTAGCCAGGGCAGTCAGAGGTTTTGGCCTACACTCTCCACGCTGGCCAGACGGGTTGGAGAGGTCTCTTTGATGTTTATAAAAATGATAATAGTAACAGCCCGTGGTTAAATTGCCAAGAGCCTCGATCAACACCTAAAGAGGCTCTCGTTAGGCAGCTGGATCAAGGGCTTGATTCAGAAGGCGGTACTCTTGGACACGGCCCGTATTGTTAGGAGGTTCCTTTCCCTGGAGCCCTGACCGCCGGTAGCTGGGACCCTGTTCGCAATACCGGTGGGCTACTATTTTTATATTTTTAAATGTTTATTTTTTTATACATTTAAATATTTAAAAATGTAATTAACATGTATAAAAATAAATAAAGGTAAAAATAAATGTATTAAAATCAAAATAATAATAATCATTTATTTCAGGCAATAGTATTGTACTTACAATTATGTACAATACCAGAGGCCCGTATTATAAATACCTTACAGACTAACATACATTGTTCATATAAATAAATATGAACATAGCTTTGTTTAGCTTTTGCTTTCTTGTTCTTGTGACACCCACGGGGAGACTTGGCGTGGTCCTATTCTACTCTGGAGTCAAATTGCCGTATGGTTCCCGGCAGAGTAAACTAAACCACGTATATTGAAATGATCGTAATTGAGAAACCTGCGTCCTAATAACGCACTGAATTCACGTTCAATCTCTTCGCTAATTGCTGCCACACGCCTGATGAATATTGGATGTGCACATTGACAGACAAGTGGAGAAATACTAATACGTAACTGTATAATTACTTTATCTTGCTTTTATGTAAACGTATTAAGAGTCCCACGTAAGGCCAGAACAAGATGGTCTGATGAATTATACCACTATGAGAGTGACTGGAAAGAGAAGGCTAGGGACAGAGACACTTGGAGAAATAAAGGGGAGGCTTTTGCCCAGCAGTGGGACATAATAAGCTAATAAAACAAAAAAAAAACGTAAGGCCGCAACCCCATACAAACGTAGTTTCGTTTTAGTTTTACAACAGTTAAGCCAATTTCAACCAAATTTCGTACATACGACCGGATAAGGCATATTGATGTTTATAAACAGATTTCAATTTTAAAAACAATACCTATACAAAATTACAGCGAGTTGAAGTTTCGTATCGAAAACTTGTACTCGCTGTAATTTTGTTTAAAAAGTAATATTATTTATTTATTTAATACAGAAAAGCAGAGTATTTATGTCACATTTTTTTAAATATTGTGCATCTTAATTTACTTGGTAACACTATTTGATACTCACGTAACACTATTTTAATAAGTCGGTTTCATTATAAATACAAAGTTTTTATAATAGAGAAGAGAGAATTTTTGAAAGTATTACATCATTGTCGATGAACAAAATATTTTAAAAATTCTTTCATATTTGTTTACTGTAGTTAATAAGGATTATATTAAGCAAAATACGTGCATATCTCTATTAATAAGGTACTTACTAACTATTACACGGTCCTTGATTCCTTTTGTTTGGGATAGGATAATTCAGCATAACTTACCTGTAAAGAAAAGTTAGTCATTAGAATAATACTAAAGGATTGGCTAAAATTGAAAATGAATTCGTTTTTTTTTTGGTATCCAGTAACTAGGTACTATACTAAACTTAAAAGAAAAATATTTATTTTAAAAACTATTTTATCCTTCCGAATTTGTCATCATATCAGATATGTGATACCATAGTAGTGAATTGTCATGTAACGAATCATAACCATACAAAAATTTCAGCTCAATCGGTTCAACATATGCTTTGAAATTGAGTTGCAAAATTTGACCCGTACAGACTCACAGAATAAGTTAAATAAAAGTTTTCAAAACATATTTATTACTTGATTTGTCATTTCGGAAAAAATCCATATGGCATAGTGAATAATTCATAGACAAAATTAAATCATAAACTAGTAAATTAAGTTGCAACTATATATCTCCCTTTACGTACAATAATTAACAATATCATTTACGGGGTCGTAATTCCAACAAAATTCCCGTTTATTGCCCATTTCTAAGTAAATTTATGTTGCAGCAAATTAAATCGTCTAACTACCAACGACTACTACATCTCCCACATACTAGAGAAGCCACTTAAAACAACATTATTATATTTATGCTTCTTCGATAAAAATGGGCTCCAGATGAGTTCAAAACTATGGGATTGCTGACTATAGTCAACAAACCAAAAAAACACGTGAAAAACCTGTTTGTAGACATAATGCCTTTACCTAAAAAAGTACCAAAATATAATTAAGCGCTCTTGTCTGGATTCTCGCATCCAGATTAGCCATGACAGCTGGCTGTCCCTTGAGATCAGACCTATTTTCTTCTAAACTACTTGACTTGGTCTTTTAAAACGCAGTTTTTTACATCTTTGCTATCTGGGCAATTTTGATGAAGACGATTACTATAACATTTTAGCAAGTATTTTCAAAGTATGTATCTGTGAAATTTTCAATATCTTTTCTAATTTGATTCTGATAGACAATTTTCAATATGACGCATACGTTTGGATGTTTGTATTGCATGTTCTATTACCTGCGAGATCGCCATAAAGTGGCTGTCCATCCATATAAGAAACTTACTCTAAGGATGATCGATACCAATTACCCGGCTAGCTAAACACTTTGTAAGAAATAATAAAAAAACTCTGGCTCCGTAGTAAAAATTGTTCGTGGGCTATATTGAAGTTATTTTTACACCTGGTGTAAACGCTCTTTAGCATTTATAACTAGTCTAGTTTAATTTCACAAAGGTCATCTTCAAATCCTAACATATAGTCCCCATCATAAGAAGCTATAAATTATGTAAACAAATGCTCAGAGGTTCGCAACAAGGTTGAAGGTTAGTTTACACCCGCTGTAAATGCTCTTTTGCATCTATAACTATTCAGTCTAATTTCACAAAGATCGTCGTCAAATCCTAGTAGCAAAATTTTAATTAAGGCGCCTAAATCTGGATTCTCGCATCTAGGTTCTGCCAGCTCTTTTATTTTTTATTACTTGACTTGATAGTTTAAGGCGCAGTTTTCTACATCACTGCTCTCAGAGCCATTTTTTAAGAAGGCGATTACTAGAATATCCTTGCAAGTATTTTCAAAGTATTTGAGAATGTAGTAAAAGTTGTTTGTGGGCTAAGTTGTGGGTTTGTTCACACCCGATGTAAACGCTCTTTAGCATTTACAACCAGTCTAGTCAAATTTCTCAAAGATCGTCGTCAAACAAAGTAACAAAATTTCAATTAAGTTGCCTAAGTCTGGATTCTCGCATCTAGGTTCTCGCATCTAGGTTCTCGCATCTAGATTAGCCGACCATGTCAGCTGGCCGTCCCTTGAGAGCGGACCTCATTTCTCCTAAACTACTTGACTTGCTCGTTTAAAGCGCAGTTTTCTACGTCGCTGCTCTCAGGGCCATTTTCTTAGAAGACGATTACTATAAGATCCTTGCAAGTTAAGTCTCTTCAAGGTGCCTCAGAAAGTTTTCTTTCTTTTCTTAATTAGTTTCTCTATAAAGCGTAATATTTTTATATTTTTATGAAAATTCACTTTAAAAACTTGTAATATTAAACGACAAACCTTTGTTATTTATATGTCAAGTAGGTATTAAAGATTTTTATTTTTAAAGTATTTTTACGAGCTATACAATATGTTAAGAAACCATATCTGATCCTTAGAGGGATGGCTCGGACTATCAATATGAACAGCTTTTCCTATGAGACTAATACTGAAAATTTGGTAATAAAATTTGTCATTCTCATACAAAAATGTTCACATTTTGAATGAAAAAAAATTGGTTTAATTTATTTAAAAAAACGGAAAATATATTATTACCAATCGATATTTATATGCGCTTAGGGGATCTTGTAGAAAGATTTAATAATAATTTGTTCTTGTTCGACAAATACATATCTACTAAAGACTGAAATAGTGACAGACAATTTTTCACTTCAAGCAAAAGATGCATAAAAAAAATATAATTTAAAATACATTTTCAAAAAGTAAAAATATACAAAAGTTCGCAACATATATTGTTAGACTTTATTTACTTTTACTATTTCTAAATCTAGCTGGAACGCTGTCGTCTCCGATAAAAGTCCCCACACATCACTCAATTTCGCGTCCAATATCTGTCATAAGCGGGTCTGACTTATTGGACGACGTCCCGAGAGATTACGGCAACTCGCTAAGAATGGATGGTAACCTCAACTACATATACTTTAATCATTAACTATTTTATTACACATGCAAAATGTGATCGTTGTAGAGTAAACAGAGGCTCAGGTCATTAACCAGAGTGGAGTTCTTTCTGATTATTTTTTGCGACCAATATCTGTCATGAGGTTCGAACTTATTTGAGATAAATTAATTATGTACCTTATAAACCAGTATTTGTTTGGGTTTTCTAATCTTGATAGTCTCTGTTACATAGTAAAAAAAAAACGGGCCAAGTGTGAGTCTAACTCGCGCAATGAGGGTTCCGTACAATATGCTTCGTGAACACACACACAATGTGCAAAAAATGTTTTATTCAATTGACTAGCGCCATCTAGTGGTGTTTTAGTGAACTATTTCCCTAGATGAACTTATTATTGTGAGTTTACCACTTAATTTTCAAGTGATAGAATTCTTATTATTTTTCCTGTAATCTTTAAGGAATGAACTATATTTTGTAATTTATTTATTGTATTAATTTATTTTGTATTTTTGCCTTCTTTCGTGAATAAAATCAAAAGTATTGATTTTACCCGAACAAAAAAAATATTTTTGATATCCTCATAATGAGCCCTTTCATTTGATATATGACACTTTTTTTACTTTTAATATTTCTAAATCTAGCTGGAACGCTGTCGTCTCCGATAAAAGTCCTCCCACACGTCAGTCAATTTCGCGTCCAATATACGTCATAAGCGGCTCTAACTTATTGGACGGCGTCCCAAGAGATTACGGCAACTCACTAAGAACGGCTGGTTACCTCGACGTTTTATATTTTAATCATTACCTATTTATATAACATTACGCAAGCAAAGTTTCTGTGTAGGATAAATAGAGCATTACATAAATTTTCTCTCACACATCAGTCAATTTTGCGCCCAATATCTGTCAAAAAATTCTTACTTATTGGATGAGACCTTCCAAGAAAAGTTTACTATTTGACCAATACAATTATGTACTTCAAAAACCAGTAAGTAATTCTTTTTTTAATCTGTTTGCTAGCCTCTTTGCATTTCGTAAATAAGAAAACGAACACAATTCCATTATATTTGTAAGTTAAACGGAAGTATAGTCATCTCCGATAAAAGTCCTTCCACACATCACTCAATTTCGCGTCCAATATACGTCATAAGCGGGTCTAACTTATTGGACAGCGTCCCAAGAGATTACGGCAACTCGCCAAGAACGCTCGGTGCTACCTCCTCTTGCATATACATTAATTTACATATGTTATCTTACGTCGTCATGTAGTACTGTATCATGATCAAGTACAACAGTATTTACAATGTTTAAATACAAAACGTTTTATTGTATTTTATATTTTTTATCTAAATGTAATGATTTGGGTCTGTACTGTGCCTGAAATAAACATATATTATTATTATAAAACATAAGGGGCCATCCGATTTGTGAGTTGTGCGAGAAGTTAAAATTAATATCATCGGGAGGTAGGTATCTTGATACTTTGTTAAATCAAATCCCTAAGTCAATGCAGTGCAACATACGGCCGCGTATGCATATTTTACGCACTAGACAAAGAAAAAAACTTAAAAACTATATCACCAAAACATATCACTACCAGAAAATATTATAAAACGAAGTCGCCCGCCGCGTCTGTTCGCGATAAACTCAAAAATTCACTCTTTTAAGAGAATCATCATCATCTTCAGGTCTTTTTAGTCTCCACTGCAGGAGCACGAACCAGAGCCATATATTAGCACATTTATTGGCCTATACTCACCACATTGGCCTGAGGGATTTAACAGGTTTTTGATGTTTATATGCTTTATTTAGCTTAGCTTGTGTTTCTTAAGTCTCCTTCTACGACATCCACGGAAAGACTTGGAGTGGTCCTATTCTACTCTGCCGGGATCCACATAGCACTTTAAGAGAATGTCAGAGACAATTGACACGTTGTATAATCTCAACATCGGTCCGATACCGTATTCTTCGAAATCGTTCCAACGCAAATTATAACTTTGAAAATAGCTCCGTAAATCCAGGGCTAAGGCTCAATTACTTTATTCTAATGTCTTTATTATCATAAGATAATGTAACTTCTGACTAATAAACTTGAATTATCTTGTAATTTTATACTTTTCCAATAAAGATTTTGCGGATCGCTTTGGGCTCTTTTTATTATTACACGCTTTTATTTAACTTGCCTAGTTAGTTATTCTGAGAAGCCTGATCGCCCAGTGGGCTTGAGCATTTAGCGCTTACGCATGTTAAGCAACCCCGAGCGCAGTACCCTCTTGGATGTCAATTTACAACATTTGACACTGGGCCGTCGAGTCCGGTGAGCTGTGATTGAGCCACATCGGGTCAATTGTTTCTGCTTGTCAAATATTATCCAGCCTTCATGATCCAGTGATTAAGGTGGTTGCCTGTTGACTCGGGGATGGTAGGTTCAATTCCCACAGGAAGCATACTTTTCCAGTTTGGTTAGGACATTGCAGGTATGAATCACCTGATTGTCTGATAAGAAAGATGGTTTCGTGCTTCGGAAGGCACGTTAAGCTGTTGGTCCCGGTTGCCATTTCGTAGTCGTCAAAGGAAACACGTCAGAGGCCGAGAGGCGGTTCCGAAGTACTGTGACACCAGGGTGTGCATGGTTGACTGACCGTGTCACCTACACAAAATGATGATGATGATCCAATGACAGCAGCTTATCGAGGTCGACACCTCAGTGTTACCATCTGGTTAAAATCATTTCAGAGAACCCTCATTCAATTCAAGAAAATGTAAGCAGTTGGTTAAAATAAATTAGATATTAGTTTATTTTTGTGTGTGTAACAAAATTGATGTTCTTTCACTAAAATTAGTTTGTAAAATAAGATAGATTTTACATTCAGTTTTCAAAGGGTATTGTTTAATAGGAACACAGAGGTACGCCACTTCAACAAAGGCTAAAGCTTAACAGCGTGTGTGCTAGGCAGAGTGCGAACATGATAACATTGAAAATATGAAACTTTCAATATATTGCTTATCTTAGTTGATTTGACGAGGTTAATGGTTTTCACACTGAGCGACTGCCGTCTAACCTCTGTGAACCTAAAGTGTAGACCAGGCCCATTCAAGATAAGTTTAAACAGACGCTAGAATCTATAGCGTTTAGGATCTACAGCTAAACGTGCCTTCCGAATCACAGAATCATCATGTCAGATAATCAGGTGATTCAAGCATGCAATAACCAAACCAGGCTGGAAACAACTTTCACAAGGTATGTGAAAGTTGATATATAGATATGGATATAAAAGATTATACTCGTAACCAGCGATCTACCGGTCATATATTTATTTCGATTCCGCTTTCTACTTGCAAGCCCATCAACACTCTGCCTAACATGGCCTTTAGGTGTTGCTATAGGCTCTGTGTAAGGTGTGAGCGACAAAGACGTTATGTATTTGTTTTACACCTAGCTTGGATAAATAAATAATAAATAAATATATACGGACAAATCGCACAGATTGAGCTAGCCCCAAATTAAGTTCTTATGTAAGACTTGTGTTATGGGATACTAACTCAACGATACTATATTTTATAACAAATACATATATAGATAAACATCCAAGACCCAGGTCAATCTGAAAAAGATCGTTTTCCATCTTGACCTGTCCGGGGATCGAACCCGGGACCATCCGTGTCGCAGGCAGGCGTGATGACCGCTGCGCCACGGAGCTCGTCATTGACATTGATCTTGCGCTATCAACATATTTTTGCCTTCTTGATAAAAAGAACAAGATTAAGCGTTTCGCAGACGATATCTAAGAGTTTTAAGAGAGTTATTTTTATACCACCCACACACTACACATGGGCTTAAGGTATTGCTCTAAGCTGTGTGTTAAGGCCAGGAAGGCCCATGATATTCCATCCCTGTCATTTCTCTGGTGAGGTAACGAAATGGCTTGATATCGCTGTCTCGTTACCTCACCAGAGAAATGACAGGGATGCAATATCATGGGCCTTCCTGGCCTCAACACTGTGTCTAGGGCGTAAGCAACCAAGACGTGATTACGTGACGTTTGTGTCACATGTAGCTTGGGTCACGTTTGACCTGACTCTTTCAATATATTTTTGCCTACACGAGGAAATAACAATTGCCTTTGTAAACGTTTCGCAAACGGCATCAAAGAGTTTTACGAAAGTTATTTTTATCGCGAAATATTAGAATTATTTATAGCATAACTGAAACCTTACAGAAGCTGGAAACTCGAGTTTTTTCGTGAGCTATATCACGTGGATTTGAAAAGAATTTCAAAAAATGACAATGTATTTAAAATAACTGAATAAATTTGAAGTGTTAAACGAGGAGATGTTATTTACTGCTAGAAAATAACAAATACATTTAAAAAATCTTATTTTTAAGTTTAAAATGTTCAATCTTTCCAAAAGGATTGAAAAAGAAGTAAAAATCTACTATTTATCTTCTAACTTAGACAAAAGAAGCCGACCGAGGGATTAATCAAAAATTATCATGTCAATAGGCGATGAAACTAGCAACCCATGGCTACCGTCACAATTTATATCTATGCATTAACTGTACTAGTCGCTCGCAAAATGCACTCGTATATGATAGTTTTTACGATAGGCTGTCAGACAGAAAAATTTAATAAAACGGTATATAACAATAAGCGAACATCTATAGAATGCTCAAATAGTCCATAAATCAAAAGATCTCTAGAATAAATTGTAAAAATACGAGTCTATTCGCACGCGTGGCAGGTAGCGACGGTTTTTCATCTATTTCTACTTAACTTTTCTAGCGAGACCCCATTCGTACTCAATCTTATCCGAGCGCAATTTATGTACTATGCGAAATCATTGTAGAATATAAAAGAGCTTTTTCTCGTTGCTTATAAAACTAGTTATTCATAATTAGCATTTAGCACTTTTATAGCAGCGCAGTGTAATTTCGCAAAAATAACAGTTTTTAATTGCGGGCTTATGTTTTTAAACTCTATTTATATGGTGAAATTTGGCTCGTTTTGGAACTTTTAAGTTGTAATTCAGCCCGTCGATATGAACAACTTTTCCTATTTATTTTATTTATTTGTATCGGGCAACGCAGTCCCATAGTAGTTCAGAAAATACACAAAATATATTCAAGTATAACTTGTAAAGCCTGCAGGGAAAAGATTCACCCACCTCGCCCCATATACGTGTTTCAAACTCCGAAAACTCACTATGCCAATACAAAGTGCAAGCAAAGATTGGTATTTTAATATACTCGTTTTCTATTTTTCTTATTAGATAGATAGATAAGTCATTTATTGAATACTAGCACACAAAATCATACACAAGAGCAAATTATAGAGAGAACTTAAATTAAACATAGGCTTAATATTAAGTATGTGTGTGCTACAATATTACAAAAGGCTGTAGCTCAGTGTGGGTAATTGCCCAAGAATGAGCAAAACACTGATTTTCAGCTACCGCCGAGGTGTGGATGCACGTGCGCCGCTTGAATCGATAATGTTCCAAGGAGTCATTATATAATGCGATGGTCTACAAAATTTCTTTTAATTTCAAATATAACTTAAGTATAAAATGTCTGTTCCACTGATGCATCCTGTAGCCTGAACGGCTTGTCTACTTTAAAGTGTGAGATTTCATTAGACTTGGATTTTACCCTGAAGTGTCGTAGGCTATGTGACGTTAACAAAAAATCAACATGGCGGAAATAAACTGTCAAAAGGGAAGTTAGGTTTAGCAAACTTTTTTTTAATATACATATTAAGATAATAGCTGTATCAAATGTAAGTAAATCTTGGGATATAGATAGGAATTATTGTCCCACCTCGCCCCACTCACACATGTTACAAACTCCGGAAACTCGCTATCGCATTGAGCGGACAACTTTGGTGACATTCTCGTGACTACTACCATTTGTTTCCTTACAGTTTCCATTTAGTTTAGTGATTACTACTTATTCCTAGCTGGTTTGGGAGAAAAGAAAAAACTTAGAATATACTACCTGTTTTTCTTCCCACGCAGACCATCATTATCATTTCGTGTAGGTGACATGGTCAGTCGCCTATGCACACCCTGGTGTCAGAGTTCTACGGAACCGCCTCTCGGCCTCTGACGTGGTTTCTTTAACGACTACCAGATGGCAGCGGGGACCAACGGCTTAACGTACCTTCCGAAGCACGGAATCATCTATCTTATCAGACAATCAGGTGATTCATGCCTGCAATGTCCTAACCAAACTGGAAACAACTTAACAAAGTATGCTTCCCGTGGGAAAGGAACCCACGACCCCCGGGTCAACAAAGCAAACGCCTTAACTACTGGACCACGGAGGTTGTTCGCAGACCGTAAAAGCCGGGTAAGGGGCTGAGGAATCTCCTTAATAGGCGATGCGGTTAGCAACCCATCACTATTTTGATTCCGATTTATACCATAAGACCCACTAACACGCTAGACGTAGTGTGTAGGTTTTATGACGTTGGGCTCTGTCTAACCCATACGGGATAAAGACGTTATAATATGTATGTATGTAAATACTACATAAATAAAGTACTTCTTTGTAATTTCTGTATGTACTTTATAGCTTAAATCTACCTAAATAACCAAATATATTAGAACTTACTACACACAAGGATTTAGAGGAGGCAAATAGCCAGGTAGTGGCCGTATACTGTGCAAAATAACTATAATTAAAGATCGAAGAGACAAATAAACGTTTATCCTTAAAGTAGTAAAATAGAACATTTGTTCAATATCTTTTACCTATTCTATTGAATTCCAACAAATTTCAAAGTCAAAGTCAATCATTTTATTTATCGTAAGATATTTCAATATCATTTAGTGAACGTCAATTTTTTTCATAATTACAATTAGTTTACAAAAATATATTATTGTTGACGTCAATAATTTACTTACGGCTAAGTTTACACCGCTTCCAAGGCGGTGTGCAGAAGAAGCGGCAACAAACTGCACAGCGCATTTTCTCCATATGACGTCAACTTTCAATCTACGACATACCTATTTAAAATCACTTAAGTGGACTAAAGCTTACATTGTCATGTCATGAATTAAAATTGAATTAGTCATAAATCTCAAATCATAATTATAGAGGAAATGAATCATTGATTAAATGTTAATTTAATTAAAATATCAAGTCAAAAAATGATAGTACAAAATGTACCACAAAGTACTTGAAATAATAAAAAGCATTATTTCAGTTTGTATAAAAACGATTCGCCCACCTTGACTCACCCACACGTGTTGCAAACTTCTAAAACTCGCCATCATAGTGCAATGTGGCGTGTCAAACTGATTATTATTTTTTTATTACTCTGCTTTTTTATTTTATTTCACGGGAAAAAGTCTTCCTATTTCTTTCTAGAACTTCATATCCAGAGCCAATTCTGACAATTTCTAAGTAAATTTGCGCAAATCGTCACTCCATCATGTTACGTCGCCCTACTTCTGTATACCACTTTCTGGCACTTAAATCCAGCGATTAGGCTGCATACGTCACACGTGGCCCGCTCAATAACACTTGTAGCCACCTTGCAGCTTTGCGCCCCATCTACAACGCCTGTCTTTGAGGGAATTATTATATTTCGGGTTCTCTGATATGTAAAGATAATAGCCACATTGGATTCCAACAAATGTCAAATACCAAAAACTTATAAAGTTTGCCACCCACACGTCTCCAAACTCCGGAAACTCACTACAGCGAGTGAACAACTCGGGTGATACTCTTGTGATTCCCCAACTACTATTTGTTTACGTGATTGTTTAGTTTTATAGCTAGGTAAACTATACGGTTTCCATTGAGTTTAATCTATTTGTTTAATATATTGCCTAGCACGGCTCAAACGTGATATAAGTAATCGGTAAAACAAGTAAATTTCAACGTTTAAACTTGACTCAACGAAAATTAATTAAAACACGTATTTAATGTTATTTTCTCCACTGTAGGCCATGCCTTCAACTCTTTGTCATAAGTTTCAATTAACATCCAAAATAAATACGTTTGTGTTTTATTTATTTCGAAATCTACAGATGAGAAAAGTGCAACCATCACAACATATACATTTTTCCAGTTAATAAAATGTGAATTTTTAAGTTAACTTTTGTAAGAAATGTAATTTTCTTCCAACTACGCAGCAATTCTATCATAACTGCACTACATATCCAGCACAAAGCGGAACTTTGCTGCACTAGAAGTAAAAAAAAAACTAAACAGTGCAGTAACGGATTTCCATACATTTTTGCTGCTCTAGTGCAGCAAAAATGTATGGGGAAATCCTTTACTGCACTGTTTAGTTCTTTTTTTAAATTGCGGGACAATAGTTGTCACATGTCATAAAGAAGGTTGGCCAATCTAACGGCCGTTTGGAGTTTACAAAGGGACGTGTATATTGCCTTAAAAAAAATACTGGCCATAAAGAAAAAAGGTGTAAAAGGGAATGTAAACAACAAATTTTTAACTTTTGTAATTTGTCTTCAGTTTTATTTTTCACTTACTTTTATTGCAGTAGTTGAAAGAAAAGCAGATTATGCACGTCGCATTAAATAAGTTATATTGCACTCGTGCTTTTTAGAGCCCTCGCTGGCGCTCGGGCTCCAAATAATCACTCGTGCAGCAATAACTTACTTTCTGCTCAGTGCAACAATCTACTATTATTCAACTTATTCTTTGCTATCATTTGTGTTTACACTTTTTTAACCAATTATAAAATCAATAATATTAAAAAAAAATACCTTAAACAAATACCTTGGTAGGGGCTACCAAAGGTGTGCCATGTTCTTTAAAACGAGAAAAGTTTCCAAAAGCTCCCCGGACAAAATATAAAGAGGAAAAATCATAAAATTTCCCGGAAAATTTATGAACCTTCGTCGCACTTAAGTAATTATTTTGAAACTAACTTTTTTGACATTGCTACTTGGGGCATAAATATAATGAATACGTTTTTGTCGCCCCTACGCCACAATGCGCGTAAAAAGTTATAAAAGTACTTATTCAACAAGCTTTAATTTAGCTTAACGTGTGTGTATTGTTCAGGTCCAACTTCGTAACTGAATTTCAAAGAAGTATTTCTAAACTGATTGAAAATAACTAAAATAATGTGATTTTGTAATATATATTTCTGTATGAACTCACTAAGCTTAGCTGTTTTGATGATGAAAAATAAAGCCCGGTAAAAATACAGTATGAATTTGTTCATCATCATTTATCGAAAAGACATCATATCATATCATCATCATCTGCCGTGTGGTTCCCGGGAGAGTAGAATAGGACCACTCCAAGTCCTCCCGTGGATGTCGTACAAGGCGACGTAGGAATCACAAGCTAAACAAAGCTTACAAACATAAAGAGACCTCTCCAACCCGTCTGGCCAGCGTGGACAGTGTAGGCCAAATCCTCTGACTGCTCTGGCTAATATATGGCTTTGATAGTAGGTACAGAGAGAGTAGTGCTCCTGCAGTGGAGACTAAAAAAAACTGACGAAAAGACATCATCAACATATAAAATCCATATTTTCTACTTTTATGCTAAAAAACGTGACTTGTAATTGTAAGGTTCCAGGAGTGCCATTTTTGAACGCGTGCCACTCGTCTTCGAACGATTTTTGTATGGAAAAATCGTTCGAAGACGAGTGGCACGCGTTCAAAAATAGTACCCCTGGGTCGAACCCGCGTGGCCCGAATCATATCTACACTTTCTACTTTAAAGATTGTAGTTCATATTGTGTTTAGTTTACTATTTGCAACTTACTTTAAATAAAATCCAGTGTTAATTATCTCAAATGCGATACAAAACAAAGCAACATGCAACATGTAATTTTAGCGGGAGATTGTGTAATGAAAATATTCGAAAATCGAATTGCCTTTTTCAATGTCCTCATTTGAAATTACACTTACTGGCCAGTTTATTTTTTATTGTGCATTAGTTTCTAAACTTTTTATAATAATCCTGAACATACTAATTAAGCAGCCCTTAAAATTTCATAAATGACAGTAATCTTTGATAAAAAATTATTGGTTTCATTGAAATTAAGAACATTATCTTTTTTTTAAAATAATTTTTGGAGCCAATTTTAAAGAAATTATAGCTATACATATAAATCAATGCTTTTACTAATTATGTGAGAGTGACCTATAACTAGGTTATTTAATTACGTGGACAATTACCCGACAGATAATACAACCATAGATAATTACATACAATTTCAAACGGCCGAGGTTTTTTTTATAATTATATGTAATTTTAAAATGTAACCTCTATTGCCTTTATAAAATCAATAATTTTTTATGTGAAAGTTCAGTCCATGACAATTTGTTTTTTTAGAAAGAAGTATTATTTCTTTACGGAAAATGGTAACTGAGCTAAAAGCCTTCCCTCCGGACTAAGGTGCTAAAATGACAATAGTGCTACAATGACCATATTGCTAAAAAGACAATGTTATTAAAATGACCATGTGCTCATTTGTATAGAAACCTTAATTTTTGAAATTTCTAAGTTCGTGTGAGTTTCATGTAATATTTTTCAATACATTTATTATTAGTCCTTGTGATATCTTAACTTGGATTGTATTGTTATATTATACGGATAAGGCCCTGTTCGTTACAATAATCACAATTTTATTGATCTATTTATTTTATGGTAATATTAAGAGTCCCACGTAAAGCCGCAATCCCATACAAACGTAGTTTAGTTTTAGTTTTACAACAGTTAAGCCAATCTCAACCAAATTTCGTACATATGACCGGATAAGGCATAATATTGATGTTTTAAATCAGATTTCAATTTTAAAAACAATACCTATACAAAATTACAGCGAGTTGAAGTTTCGTATCGAAAACTTGTACTCCCTGTAATTTTGTATAGGTGTTGTTTTTAAAATTGAAATCTGATTATATATGAAATAATGTATGAAATTACGTCGTATGATGCTTGTATTTGTGAGCTGGCAATTTGCTCTTTTTTGTTTTGTTTTTTGTATATGTAACGTTTAGGCATTTGTTGGCATCGTAGGTACATTTTTGTATGTTGGCAACTCTCTCAATCTGTGACTTGTTGCCATCTTGTCTTCCGCATTTAACCTATTTCCCGTCTACAATTTATTTCTGTGTTGTATTATAAAAATAAACGACTCAAGGTGCTCCGGGTAAATCATTTTGGTTGGACCAGCCCTGTTAAATACAAGAAATCATAGTGTACTCATCCACTGGGTAGAAGCTGGTGCTACCAGCATTTCAACAAAAAGAAAAATATTTTTACGCCTATTTTACTTGTGTCGTATTGATATTAAAGCATTGTATGAAGCATTAATTTTAATGTTTTTCTATCTTTTCCAAAAATATCGTCACATTCTTACCAGTATTATAAATGCGAAAGTAAGTTTGTTTGTTTTTTTGTTTATTTGTAATTTTGTTACGCTTTCACGCTCTACCTCCCAACCAATCAACATGAAATTTTGAATACATATAGGTTAGGGTACTGTAAAAAACTATATATCACTCATCAATTTTAATCCAAAATTTGTATTCAGCTTACGGCCAAACTTTGAAGTATTACAGCTCGTAAAAAAGTAATGTAATAAAAATATTTATAACCCTAAAACAGTGTAGTGACAGAAATGACTCCATTAAAGAAACGATCACGAAAATCTTTTAAGGTTTAGGGCCAATTACTGCGTGATTCATCTTTCATGAGGCGAATAAAATAACTAGTTTACATTGGGCGAGTGATGTTTGTTAGTAGAGTAAGCAATATGCCCCAGTACTAAATAGATAGCTGAGGGATTTACACGACTTTTGTCCAAAATTTTGAAATCTTACTACCACACTGCTATCATTGAATAATAATTAAATTTGTTAATATTTTTTATTGAACGTCATATTTTTTTTTCAATTGCAAAATCGACAAACTATTATTTCAGAAAGACCACAGCTGAGAAGAATATGCCAAAACTCAGTCGAGTTTGTAGAATTTAGATTGATTTCTTATTTATATTTATTTACAACAATATTATTATTACCATATAGTTTTATCAGTTAAGTAGTCATTAATACAATAATATGCCTTCTTAAGTAATAGATTTTTATTTTTTATGTTTTTATTAGATAATAATTGACAAGCAGCAACAATTGATACATTGTGGCCCGATCACAGCTTACCAGATCCAGCGCTTCAGTGCTACCGCTCATTTCAGAAAACCATCATTGACCTTCCGAATTTTACTTGTAGATAAGAAGGCTACTAATCATTAGTACTAGCTGAATGTGAACATAATGAAAATGCCTAAAGCATTCTTAAGTAATAAAGTTGCAGTTCGTGGAAAAAACTAATGGCTTCGTAGTACAAAGGTCAAAGGTACGTGGAGGTCATTCCATGGGAGGTCAAGGTTGAGATTAGAATCGTAAAGCATATTATGAATCGATTTGGAGCTTAGTACCGGTAAGTGGATGGAGTCGCTAGCCCATTTTGTTATAATTTTATTTGAAGTGTTCAAACTAATTCCGAAATTAAATATAGTCCACCAATCTGAAATTAATTTCACTTCAACTCCAAACCGTAAATACTTCTGCTAGCTTAAACATCATTTGATAATTACCCTACTGGTGTTACTGTAATAAACACATAAATATTGTTTCATCCAGATATTTAGTTCACCGATCCTACTTTAAGCTCGCTCGAACTTCAACTTAAAAAACTTAAGCACAAAGATAAGATACAAATAGCTCATCACAGTATATATAATGTATCATTAGATAAGAAACCCTACGCGTGCGCTGTAAGAAATATAAACTTTGTTTAATCTAATATATAGTTCACCCATCCAACCTAGATCTAAGTTTAGGTTGCGGTGCACGTGGCTTGAAATTAATTTCACTTCAACTCCCAAGTCGTAAATACTTTAAGCACGCTCGAACTTCCGCGCTTATATTAAAAAACTTAATCACCTCCGGGCGCTACAATTAGTTTCAGCGTTGTGGGTATAAACTTAACATTATCTTTCTGAAACTCATGTCATTAGGATAAGATATAAATTCTTCTTCGCTCCCATGTTAGTCTGGGATAAAGGATAACAACGAGGAATTTACCACGTGCATTTTTGTTTATTCATTTCGTGCATTGGTATCGTAAAAGTTGATTGAGAGAATGAGCAACAACAAGGTCTTGTTATGGTGATGCGGCAAGTAAACCATTTTTTACTTATCACTCGCTTAAAGTGTTGTCAAACGAGGATTATATAAATAGAAATCAATATCCTTCGTATAATACTAAAAAAATACTTCCGAAGTTCTAGTAACCTATAAATCGGTTAATACGCAAAGTTCACGTTTGACCAAGGCTAGTTATTAAATTTATCGGTTTTTTTTTGTTGTATTTTAGTGCGTAGGTACCTACAATAATAACAGATTCATATGCTGCCTACAGCATTTATTTGCCTTAATGTCTTAGAATCTGACATAACGACTATCATCTAATGATGACGACCAAGATCTTGCTAAGCAAGGAGGAACTTGATATTTGGTTACCCACTAATGGTCACCCATCCCATGAAGGACAAGTCCAGGGATAAGCATGCGTAAGCACTAATAGATACTATGTGGTTCCCGGCAAAGCTGAATCATCATCATCATCATCATCATCAGGTCTTTTTAGTCTCCACTGCAGGAGTACGACCCACAAAGCTGAATAGGACCACTCAAAGTCTTTCTGTGGATGTCGTAGAAAGTGACTTAGAAAACACAAACTAAACAAAGCTTACAAATATAAAAGAGACCTCTCCAACCCTTCTGGCCAGCGTAGAATGTGTAGGCCAATTTCTCTGACTGCTCAGGCTGACATATGGCTCTGGCACTACAGAAAGGGTCATGCTCCTTCAGTGAAGACTAAAACAAAATCAAATCAAAATCAAAAAGTCGTTTATTTTTCTCCACATACAAGTATCATACATAATTTTGTACAAAAATGCCCTTCGTAGTATATAATATACCTACCAAATGTACTGTGTAAATAAAATTAAACCTAAATAAACAATAGCGAGTTGGAGAAGGAACGTGGTGCCCATGCTAGGTTTTCCTGTGTTACAGGTCACCAGGACCCTCCATTAGCTTAGTTTATGTTTCCTATTATCTTATCTAATACAAAATAAAGACATCGACATTAGAATAACATTTGGGAAAATTATGTGGAGAACTGGTTGGTGCCCATGCTAGGTTCCTAAGAAACCTGTATTACGGGTCACCAATTGATGATGATGTTCAAGCGCTAATAAAATGGCATAGAGGTCCTCCATCTAAGAGTCGGTGAGCAATATGGCTTTCAAAAACTAGTGACTACATTTACACAGCACCGGTTATTAAATTCAACGTGATTCGAGCAATTAACTGCTAAGTGATGAGCCTGGTTGTACTTAAGTGTCGGCATAACTTAAATAGGGTGACAGATGTGACACTAATGCAGTCAAGTTTTTGTTACAGCGCAAAACTACTTTCATACAACCAATAAAATAAAAAACACACAGATAAATTATTTACTTTGAACAAAATTGTATAGTTAGAAGAACTGGAAATTCGATAAAAAATAAAGTCATTTCCAAGCTAAAATATTCAACCAAAGATATTAATCAAAAATATATAAAAAATCGACAGTATGTTAATAAAAACTGGGTCGTTCAGGCCAAATATCTGTTTTTTATATTCAATTTTTAATTGGTCCCATATGAAATGATGAATATCGGCACATTTACCCGCGGTACAGATGAATAAAAAGTATAAGAATATCTGTCATACAGCATAAACTTCCATTAAGGTTTAAATAATCCTTATCTTAATCCTAACTTCCTAACTATAATATTATAAATGCAAAAGTGAGTATGTTTGTTACTCTTTCACGCCGTATCTACTGAACCGATCATCATGAAATTGAGCATACACATAGTTAAGTGTACCGAGAAGGACATCGTAATCCTAATCCTAACTCCTATCTAATATTATAAATGCGAAAGTGAGTTTGTTTATTTGTTTGTTTGGTACGCTTTCACGCCGTATCTACTGAACCGATCATCATGAAATTTTGCATGCACATAGGTTAGGGTACCGAGAAGGACATTGGCTATATATTACGCGGACGAAGCCGCGGGTAACAGCTACTATCAAATAAATAAAATAAAAACCTTTTTGCTTCAAGCTACTGACAGTAACTTTTATTAATTCCTATTATTTTTGTTATAATTTAAGACTAGTTTCTTTAATAAAAAAAACATAAATACCTTTAAAAGATAGAACATGACCCAGGTATGCTTCTGTACTCTAGTTATTTTGTCGCGTAGGTGTGAATTTGCCGTAGGGAAATTTGAAGTAGGCGTTTCTGAGTATGTCATACACCTACATACATATATCTTAATAGTACCTAGAATGAGTTTGCAGTACGAAATGTACACCTCCCTATATTTAAATATATATGAATGTATGTACGTTATTCGCTGGTGCTTTGATCTCATAATTTACGTAAAGGTATTTAAGAGAAGTTAAATCTGGTTTGTGATTTATGTGTAACCTATGTTTATTTAGGCGCACGTTTCTTTATGTAATAACTAGCAACCATACCCGGCTGCGCTTGTAAATACTTATAAACAGTCTTCATGAATCACTCTATCGATTGCTAAAAACTGCATTAAGATACATTGAGTAGCGCAAAAGTTATAAACGAATTAACAGCGAAAGCGACTTCATTTTATACTATGTACGCGTGAGGATATTAAACGAGCAAATGTTTCAGAAATAGCTAAAGTCAACAAGTTAGAATATTTGAAAAAGTAAAGAAACCTAACTGCCGTTTGGAATTTTTCTTCCGTCATTTCTTTTAGCCTTAAGAGTAGCCTGGACGCGCATGTCTCCATACAAACGGAAAAAGGGAATTGTGACAATATATGATAATTTTAGGGTAAAATTAAGCATTTAATTAATTAATCTCATTATAATCTACGTACGTTCCTATACAGCTTGGTTAAAATACCAATGGTTTGAGAATCACAAGCCTTTTCAAATTTGTATGGAAATCTTGAGAGGCGTATAATTCTCAAACTATTGATAATTTAACCAAACTGTATAGGAACGTACGAGATTAATTGATTGGATGCTTAATTTTACTCCAAAATTATCAAATATTGCCACAATTCCCTTTTTCCGTTTGTATGGAGACATGCGCGTCCAGGCGACTCTAACTCGACGCGAAGACATATAAGCCTTTGTTACTTTGGGGACGATTGCAATCTAATGTCACCTCAAATTTCTAAATCCGCCAAGCCGGTTAGGCAACAGGAGGCAACAATGTAACAGACATACTTACATGCATCTTTACATACATACGCGGGACAAACATTACCCTTCTTCTATGTAGATTAGTCAAATAAAAATTAACCTGATCATTGGTTCCAAGCATCGGATTTAAGAGCATTCTAAGCGTGAAGGATTTATTTAAGAACAAGCAAGATATAATTAATAACAATAATCGTAAGATCGCGTGCCGTACCCCTTTATTGTAGCCTTTTGGAAATAAAACTATTTTCCGCTAGCAAAGAGTATGAACCTTGGGCTATAACAATAGAATGCGTGATAAGATATTTAAACCCTCTCTAAAATAAGTCAATCTAGAGGTTTTATTATTTCTCTTATTTGTATAAAGAAGTTATCTTGAGCAGGAAATGAATCACGAGTAATAGCACAAACTATCAAAATTATCATAAATAATTTTAGGACTCGTATAAGGCCGGCTTTATGCTTTGATGAGCGAGAGGAATGATGCAGTACGTTAGAAAGAAATGGAGATATTTCCATGCGTGTATAACGTATTGACCGTCTCGTCAGTGTATAAATTCCGGCTGTGTGTGGCTGGCCTTACAACTCAAATCTACACTATTTACGATTGCTACGAGCCTGTTTTTTATCGTAGAGTATCTACGGCGTAGAGGTACTAAATTGTAGATCGTCTACGCTGTAGGCTCGGAACAATAGTATGCTACACATCGTAGGTTGTCTATGGTGTAGAACTACTACAGTGTAGACAACTTGTATAAAGAATTTAATTCTAATGAATACACTAGCAGTCCCCCTCGGATTTGCCTGTTATACATGCCTGGCATTGCCTGGCCTATGGTATTTAGCGATAACTTGTCTATCCAATAGTAAAATAATTTTTAAAATCGACGTCAATAGTCAATAGTCAAAAATTTTATTCATCTTAAGATATTTTAAATATCATTTGGTGAACGTCACTTTACATTTACAATTGGTTTACAATGTTATGTTATTGTTGACGCCAATAAGTTACTTAAAGCTAAGTTTACACCGCTTCCAAGGCGGAATGCAGAAGAAACGGCAACAAACTGCACAACGCATTTTCTCCAAATGACGTCAACTTACAATCTACGACATACAAGTACCTACTTAGAACTCGTGGTTTGCATTTTGTAATTAACAATCGCCTATTGATCAATGATGCATGGGCATTAAGATTTTAGTCATCATGAATCATCAAGAGTATTTTAACAGTTGTTTTACTCATAACATTAGTCGCGTTGCTTTTAATCGCGTGTACAATATACATAACCGTTACTATTAACGCTCGGTAGATAATTTTTATGCAATAAAACAATTTTTACTCTCATTTTTACCTTCTCCCTTAAACTTTATGGCTTTGTATCAATCTACTCTAATATTATAAAGATATAAGAGTTAAAAAAAAATCACCGTTAGATAGGTACGTTTTCCCTGAGTGCCATAATCTAGGATGTACCACGGGCGAAGCCGGAGTCGACTGCTATTTATGAATATTCTAAGGAATGCTGTGTAAGCTGTGTTAAATCACAAAACAGGTCTACGCCACCTACGATAACTACGATTTGTCGCACATTGTAGGTCGTCTATGGCGTAGGAGTGCTACGACGACCTACAGCGTGGTCGAATTATTTCGCTAAATTTTGACAATCTACGGTGTCAATCATAAAAAAAACCGTAATGGATTTAGAAGTAACCATCAACGTTTTACACCGTTGTCAAATACTTTGCAACCTTGTTTTGTAATTTAGACTCACTTTAGTATGCCTACTGATCTTTGCTACACGCATCTCAATTAAATACATATATAAATATATTAGATATTTTAAAATTATTTACACGATACATTAAACTAATACTAATTAAAAACTTAAACTTAACTAAAAATAAATAAAACTATTAGATAAATACCTAACTAGATAAAAACAAAAAAAAGGCTATAAATAAAAAATGTCCCGCAGTTCGTTGTCACACGAAAGGGTACCCAGAATGCTGGCAGCATTGCCACGTTGGATGGCAATGCTTATCCTCTGTCCAAGAAAATTGCCAGCCCTCTGGTTACCCGACACCTCAACCAGCTTTTGGCTCAAAACCTTAAAAAGTTTATGCGCCGATGGGCCCCACGGACCCAGAGTCTCCACCCCAAACGGCTCAAATATGTAGCCGTTGCCGATACAATCATATTTACGCCGTTTTTTAATACATATTATTTCATTTATAGTTATATCTTAATATACGTCACAAGAAACACAGGGTTTGTGGCGTTGCTTTCAATTGCGTGTACAGCGAACATTATCGTTATTATTAGCGCTCGACAGCCGATCTTTGAGCAATAAAACTATTTTATTTTCTCAGTACTTTACCTCCACAAGGTTGCTGGAGTTTATTATAATAAAAAGTTGGTTGAACTCTGCGAACTATAAAAGTGCGAAGTTGTAATAAGAAGATTTTAACAAGTCTATTTTTAGTTCCTGAGTTAAAACGTATGAATAAAATTTTTATTTATCTATACCTTTCAAATCTTTATAAGTAGGATTATTGTGCTTTATTGTTCCAAGAAGAATTTGAATTTTGTTTTAATTTAGGGATTTTAGGCCGTGTGGTTCCCGGCAGAGTAGAATAGGACCATTCCAAGTCATCCCGTGGATGTCGTAAAAGGCGACTAAGGAAACACAAGCTAAACAAAGCTTATTAACATCAAAGAGACCTCTTCAACCCGTCTGGCCAGCGTGGAGAGTGTAGGCCAAATCCTCAGACTACTCAGGCTCTGGTAGTACAGAGAGGGTCGTGCTCCTGCAGTGGAGACTAGAAAGACCTGAAGATGAAGATGAAGATGATGAAGATGTATATTGAGAGTTTTATAAGAATCGTTATATCTTATGTCAGCTTATAATTTAATATATTATTTGTTCGGTTTTTAATATAAAATTCAATCCGTTTTACCACAGGATTCGTGGCGTTCTTTCTCAATCGCGTGTACAGCGAACATGACCGTTATTATAAGCGCTCGACAGCCGATCTTTAAGCAATAAAACTATTTTATTTTCTCAGTACTTTACCTCCACAAGGTTGCTGGAGTTTATTATAATAAAAAGTTGATTGAACTCTGCGAACTATAAAAGTGCGAAGTTATCATACGAAGATCTTAACGAGTCTAAATTTAGTTCCTGAGTTGAAACTTATGAATAAAATGTTTACGTATCTATATCTGACAATATTTACTCGTTTATTAAACATATAAAGGTGTAATAAAAAGTGACTTAAATATACTTAAAAGGAAAATAATATTGAAACTAAAATTAAAATAATAATAATAATAATAATTTGATTTGAAACTAAAGATCAAAATCAAGGTTTCGTCCGTGTGGCAAAGTGCCAATAACACTGGCTGCATTCCCCCGCTGTACAGCAATTAATTGAATTGTAATTGAATTCATTGGTATCTACAAATATGTTTACATGCAAAAACATATCTTGCGTCAGCACGAGTGGATCCGAGTTCGATCCCTGGTCACATTTCCAAAACTTAAATTTTTCAGATTGCCTTGGGCCTAGGATGTTTATCTTTATAAGTCTTCATTATTATCATCATCAGGTCTTTTTTGGTCTCCACTGCAAGAGCATGACCCTCCTGTACTACCAGAGCCATATATTAGCCAGAGCAGCCAAAAGAATTGGCCTACGCTGACAGATTGAAGAGGTCTCTTTGATGTTTATAAGCTTTGTTTGGCTTTTTTTTTTTGGACAAATCACACAGATTGAGCTAGCCCCAAAGTAAGTTCGAGACTTGTGTTATGGGATACTAACTCAACGATACTATGTATATTATGTTTCCTAAGTCGCCTTTTACGACATCCACACGGAAAGACTTGGAGTGGTCCTATTCTACTCTGCCGGGAACCACACGGCATGATATAAATAAATTTTATTTTGTTTAGTTTGGTATTCAGTCCAGTTTTAATTTTTGGTTTTGACGAAAATGAAATTCGTGGCGCATTGGGTAACACACCAGTCTGCGACACGAGTGGACCCGGGTTCGATCCCCGGTCAGGTCATGATGGAAAAAGGTCTTTTGCCGTTTGTCCTGGTTCTTGAATATTTAATTATCTATTTTAAAATATTGTATAGTTAAGTTTATATCTTGCTGTGGGGCTAGCTCAATCTGAGTGATACGACCCTTTAATTTATTTTAAAAAAACTAGTACTCATGAACCAGTACATTTAATAATATTCTACCGCGTTGTAGACTTTGAGGCGAACATTTAGCCGCGGTAAGTGTCCAATTACCCAATTTTACCGTCTAACTGCAATTAAGTGTTATGTACGAGTTGCTTTAGTTCCCATTGTTGGTTCATATGCCGTGGTCTAGGGCTACCACCCGCCAAATAAAAAGAATGGCTTATAATGAAATATGAAAGAAATGTCATAAATCTCTTTTTGAATACATTTGCTAATAATACGGTTCTTATGACATCGAAATCTGTATCGTAATGATGTATTTTACGGCACTTGTGCTTTTTACTTTACACCAATCACAACCGCTCAATAGCCCAATGCGACAGATGCAAAATTTAAACATTTTCATAGAATCCGAGCAAAGAGTTTCAAGTTCAGCATGAAAACTTTTTTCTGATTCGTAAGATGTGATTATTAACCGATTTCGAAAAGGAGAAGATGATCAATGTACTTTTTTAGAGAAAATAAAACTGAGTTAATATACCTGATTATTATAAATGTATTTTTACAAACTGCTTTAGTTCCTAACTTTTATAAATTCCTTATTTGCTGAACTTCAATCTTGTTTTAGTTTAAGGTAATCGCAAATGTATTAAAAAACGTCGTATTGATACTCGTACGGTAAGCAGTCTATTATAGTCGTCGGTTTATTATAAGCACTCGGCTTCGCCTCGTGCCTATAAACACCTCGTCTATAATATCCAGCTAACTGTACTTGTATCATAATGTACTATTACTGATTTTTCATTACTGAAATATCTTAAATGGTTACCAAAGTGATTAATGGCAGAGGCATAGTTCTAATAACATAAAAGATACATAGAAACACGTCAATTTAGTCGACCTGCAAACATGAACACTACTGAAAAAAATAATTTGAGTCGTAAAATGTAAAACTTATGTATGTAATAAACGAGAAAAAAACCGTATAAGTAACCGTATAATACAAAATAACAGATCCATTTAGCGGTTGAGATTTAATAAGTAACACATCTGAAATTAAAAGTATCAAATCTCAGATCCATGGAAATTGCCACAGTTATAAGGAAAAAGATGAAAAAAAAAAACATCGTGTGAAAACACCAAAACATTAATGGAGTCTTTACTTAAATATAAAATAACGAATGCAATGGAAACCATTTCATTATCCCCAAAATAGTCGTGCGCGCATTTATTTCACACAATGACACCAGCAAGAGGCAGTACATACATACTATCATGTTTCCCTTGCGAGGTAGACAGAACCCAGGTCTATAGAACCTAAAGGCCACGTTTAGCATGTTCGGATTAGAGAACGAAATCAATATAGTGATGAGTTGCTAGCTGCATCGCTTATTGACATAATTCCTCAGATATTCGCTCATTCCCTCGATCGACTTTAGTGATCTGTGCGTAAATTAGTAATAAATATTAAATATCGAAGCAAATTATTCACGATCAAGGCCAAATGTATTGCGTGTCATTGCCCCAAGAGCTTCTCAATATTACCGCAAGTATTACGAAACAATAATTAGTTCAAAGTTCGGTGACAGCCCTATTGAACGGGTGTAACACGCGAATCTCGAGTTTGTACAGTTTCTGTAAACTTTAGGGCGATGTTACACAAATGCAGAGTTTTAATCACGTTTTCGTTTTTAGGTTTTCGTACCTAAATGGGTAAAAATAGAGCTATTTATAAGCTTCCGCTGTCCATCTGTCACGGCACTGTCATCATCATCATCAGGCATCATCCTTTGTAGTCTCCACTGCAGAAGCATAACCCTCTTTGTGCTACCGAAGCTATTTGATAGCCAGAGCAGTCAGAGGATTTGGCCTACACTCTCCACGCTGGCCAGACGGGTTGGAGAGGTCTGTTTGATGTTTATAAGCTTTGTTTAGCGTGTGGTTCCCCCAGCCGTGTGGTTCCCGGCAGAGTAGAATAGGACCACTCCAAGTCTTCCCGTGGATGTCGTAGAAGGCAACTTAGGAAATACGGCACTGTATCAATAGGTATTTAAGTATGGCATTACTCATGTCCAAAATAGTCGTAAGCGTTTATTTTCACAATGACACCAGCGAGAGCCAGTTTCTGTAAACTTTAGGACAATATTCCACAAAACACTTTAAATCGAGTTTACGCTATCAAAAGGTAAAAACAAGACCCTGTTGCCAAGCCTACGCTGTCCATCTACCACAGTGCTGTAGCTATTGAACTCTAATACGTAGAGACTTAAAATTTTCCCAAAATGTATAATTCTGTATCTAGCTGCTTTAACAACAAATAATACAAACCAAATAAATGAAAAATTGTATATAGATGGTGTAAACTCAGCCTTAATATAAATTTGTTCGGTGTGAGACTTACAAAGAAAATAAATGAAAAATTGTTTATAGATGGTGGAAACTCAGCCTTAATATAATTTTGTGCGGTGTGAGACTACTCTTATTATGCTGAGTGTATAATCTTTAATTGTTTGCATACTGTAAATGGAGACAATGTTACTAGATATTACGCTAGTAATAACATTTTACTTTCTACCACGGAGACTCAAAATGATCTTTACAAATGACATTCTTAACTCAGACTGTTTTTGTATACTAGGTTATTGTATAGACATGTTTACCTATAAAGAAGTATAGACAATGCCTTTGTATGATATACCTAATTGAAGTAAGATATTAAATTCAGTCAGACAGTATTTTGAAAAAGTTACATACTGGCCGTCCTTAAAAAAATGTGTTCTATTGTATATTTTCTCAAATAGTAATTAATAAAATTATTTTAATATAGTTTTTATTATCAAAAACACAAAACTTTTTGTCATTGTATATACAATACTAGCAAATTTACCGCGGCATCGTACGCATAACACTTCACTTTTCTATTTCACCCCATTAGGGGTTGAATTACTATAAATATTTTTAGTGCTCACTTACATCATTAAAGGAACTGTACCAAATTTAAAGATACAGCAGTTTTGGTTGTGCTTCAATCCCAATCCCAATCTCATCCCAACTAATCCTAATCCTAACTTCTTAACTAATATTATAAATGCGAAAGTGAGTTTCTTTGTTTGTTTGTTACGCTTTCACGCCGTATCTACCGAACCGATCATCATGAAATTTTGCATACACATAGGTTAGGGTAACGAGAAGGACATAGGCTATATATTACGCGGGTGAAGCCGCGGGTAACAGCTAGTATTATAAATGCGAAAGTGAGTTTGTTTGTTTGTTACGCTTTCACGCCGTATTTACTGAACCGATCATCATGAAATTTTGCATACACATAGCTTAGGGTACCGAGAAGGACATAGGCTATATATTACGCGGGCGAAGACGCGGGTAACAGCTAGTATTATAAATGCGGAAGTGAGTTTGTTTGTTTGTTTATTTGTTTGTTTGTTACGCTTTCACGCTGAATCTACTGAACCAATCATCATGAAATTTTGCGTACACATAGGTTAGGGTACCGAGAAGGACATAGGCTATAAATTACGCGGGCAAAGCCGCGGGTAACAGCTAGTATATATATATATATATAAGTCAATGAGTCAGTCCGGTTTGCCTTTTGTATTTATATAGATTTCTCATATCGACTGAAATCTATAAAGTCACTCGCACCGTACCTAATACCCATTGATTAACTCGCCCAGTAACTCGTCCGACAGACAACAATTAATCGCCGTAGATTGCTCACTCGACACGACAGGGAGATATATTATGCGAGTAAAAAGCGCAATATGGACGTTCAACTAAATGGGGGTAATTATGGTCGTTTCTTGTTTAGCCCGGTTAGTGCTGGATTAGTTTAATGGTTCCTCTGTTGAAGTGGGATATTTTATAATTATATGTGAAAGAATAGCGGATAAAAACTGAGTCTAAGGGGACTTCTCCACGAGCAAGAGAAATTCTATAAATTTCCCGCGACTTCGTTTTGTGAAAGTTATAGCATTTGTCACCCGCAGATAAATTAGCTTCCAATAAATGTAAAATCTATTATATAGAATTTTGGAAATCAGTCTATTTTCGGAGCCCATTCAATGCAAACAAACAATCAAATCTCTTCTCTTTATAATATTAGTAAAGACGTATAGATTATATATATACTATAGGCGATTCGATTAAACATTTGCTCTCACTCTGCCACTTGTCGGATGGCCGACATAACATCGCCGTTTATAATAGACAGACACACATATATATGTCAGATGCCTTAAGGCAGCTTGAAAAATCGGACACCAGTGTTGGTCACTTACACATACGAAAAACAAACAAACAAACATAGACAGACACAGAGGTTATATAGAAATAAGTGGCAAGGTGATAAAACAACACGATTCTCTCGCGCGGGGAGACCCTTAGTAGATAGTTAATCACTTCTCTGCTATAAGTGGTCGAAACTTTCATAGATTCAAGCGCATTGTACCGTCTGATACGGAATCGTTGAAAAACTTGATGACATCCTAGAGAAATCAAAAAAAATTCTGTTTAACGTCGTGTTTTTTTGTTTTAATTACATAGAATATTCACTAAGCAACTAAAGTCTTCAAACCACTTACCTCTTTCGCAGAAGGCCCCCTCGTAGTCTCCATCCCTGCACTCGCAAATCGGTCCATCATCAGTGCTGATGCACACACCCCCATGTTGACAAGGGTCCCGTCGCTCACACGCATCGCCACTTGCATTGCTTCTTGATGACTGTAACAATAAAACGAAATATTGTTAGAAAGAGAATGAAATTTTTGGTTGTTTGTTTGTTTTTCGTATGTGTAAGTGGCCAACACTGGTGTCAGATTTTTCAAGCTGCCTTAAGGCATCTGACATAGCTTAACGACTGCCATCAACGATGACAACCGGGACCAACGGCTTAACGTGCCTTCCGAAGCACGGAGGAGCTCGAGATATTTTTATGTCACTTGCGGTCACCCATCCAAGTAGGGACTGCACCAGGTGATGCTTAACATACGTAAGCGCTCATAGAGCTCACACCCACTGGACCATCGGGCTCCTCAATTGAATTTGAATGAAATTTTTGGTAACTCTAGTGACTGTATTCAATGTCGAACTAGTTACGACAGCCTTCGTGAGCCAGCCTGTGATATTGGCGGTTCGATCCCCGCCCAGGTCATAATGGAAAATAATATTTTTCAGATTGACCATCAAGACCCTTTATGCTATATTTTATAATAGGTATATTTTTAAAATATACGAGTAGTGTCGTTGAGTAAGTATTCTACGACACAATTTCATAACTTACTGTGCGGCTAGCACAGTCTGTGTGATTTGTTCATATGTATATTAATTTATTTACATATTATAATTTACGGTATTACCTTGCCATATTTTCGAACGTACCTCTACTCCACTAATGTAAAACTCATAGTAAAGGGGTCAGCTAATAAGCAGTTTTGTATGGGGAACCCAATTCTTTTTCCATAATTCCATTCATGTTCCTTCAGGAAAGTTGTTCATTATGATCAATAGCGGTATGTTCCTAGAATACGGCAAGGTTACAGATTTGTATGATATTTCATTAAAAAATACATAACCCTAACAACAAAAATAAACCTACATATACCTAAGCTCCAAAACAGACTATAAACCGCAATAGCTAAAGGCAATTATCGCCCTTATTCCGTTTTCATTAAAGGTTATTTCTCGTTAGTGCTACATGTTTCTGTAAGTTTGGAAGCAATGATTTATTCAGGAGGTCGGAGGTTGAACGGCCTGCGGCACTTATTGAAATAAAAGTCTATGGAATCAGTTAAGCCAATAATTTATTATTTTTGTTAGGTTAACACGGTATTTTTTTAGGTTAATCATTTGTTGTAAGGGAAATTTCTTTATAAGATTCCGTAATATTCCTAAAAAGTAAAAACTCTACCATATTATTGATAACTAGCTGTTACCCGCGGCTTCGCCCGCGTGATATATAGCCTATGTCCTTCTCAGTACCCCAAACCTATGTGTATGCAAAATTTCATGATGATCGGTTTAGTAGATTCGGCGTGAAAGCGTATGTTAACAAACAAACAAACAAATAAACAAACAAACTCACTTTCGCATTTATAATATTAGTTAGGATTAGGATTCGATAGCCGTCTGTATGTCTGTATGCTGCATCTCATGAACCGTAATAGCTACAGAGTCGACATTTTTAAATATGATGTTTTTCTATTGTCGCTATAACAAAAAATACTTAAAACAGAATCAAAAAAATATTTGCGCGACTTTTAAACATTTTTGCTTAATAGTCTAATGTTGTATGGAAAATGTACAATGTACGTACAGTACCCATTGTGCGCAATTGGCCGATAATTTGCTTCCAATTTGCCTAGTGCTTTTAAATTCTCCATTACGAGTACTACAAAAACCGGCCAAGTGCGTGTCGGGCCACGCGCAGTGTAGCGTTCCGTAGTTGCGAATGACAACTTTGAGTTCACACTATTCATTCACACTCACACCTTACAGTTTAACGACCAAAAACATCTAACAATGAAAATATGATATGAAATTTTACAGTTTATAAGTTGGTTGCCTATAACTTTTTAGTTTGTACTTAGTACTCAGCTCTGATAGTTTTCCTTTACTTTTCAGTATATATACTACTGCTGTAATTTTTTTCACGTATCTATATATAACCGTTTAGCAGATAGAGGGGGAGGACACTTACCTCTAACAAAAATTCGCACTTTAAAACCAAATATTTCGGAAACGGATCCCTAAATCGAAAAAAACCGGCCAAGTGCGTGTCGGGCCACGCGCAGTGTAGGGTTCCGTAGTTGCGAATGACAACTTTGAGTTTACACTATTCACACTCGCACCTTACAGTTTAGCGACCAAAAACATCTAACAATGAAAGTAGTATGAAATTTTACGGTTTATAAGTTGGTTGCCTATAACTATTTAGTTTGTACTTAGTACTCAGCTCTGATAGTTTTCCTTTAAACTTCAGTATATATACTACGGCTGTAATTTTTTTCACGTATCTATATATAACCGTTTAGCAGATAGAGGGGGGGGGACACTTACCTCTAACAAAAATTCGCACTTTAAAACCAAATATTTCGGAAACGGATCCCTAAATCGGAAAATGGTGTTCTCAAACTCACAATATTTTTGAAAGACCTATTTAACGATACCCCACACGATGGGTAAATAGAGAAAAAAAAAATTCTCCCCCAGATTACTTGTATGGGAGCTACCCTAAAAAAAATTTTTTTTCAAGTTTTTATTCTACCACTTTTTTGCCATGATTAATATACATACCCATACCAAATTACAGCTTTCTAGTACTTATAGTCTCTGCGTAAAACCGCGGACGGACAGACAGGCAGACAGACAGACATGGCGAAACTATAAGGGTTCCTTGTTTACTACGGAACCCTAAAAACGGTTAAACTGTAAAATAGTGTTCGGTCTCCGTTTTTGAGGGCGAGGAAAGGCCCTGAATATCTTTAAGTTACTAATAATATAGTAAAGGTAATGAAGTAGGAAGGTTATTGGTTAAACTACTTATAGTTTAACCAATCACCTACACTCTTCAAAAACATAATGCTATATGTAAGGCAGTTGGATAAAAATGATGGTGCAGTAGGCAGATAACGTGGTTTTCATTTTCCAATGACAAATGGCCTGCCACATCTCAACATCAGGTCGTTTTGCGTTCGTAGTTCCATCACGTAGTCACAGAGAACACATTGCATAGCCTTAGGCATACGCATTTCATTTCATTTCTTTTTGTGCGTATGCAACTGCAACTGCGGTGATATCCAGTCATTGAGCGATCTTTGACGTGGCCTAAAAGCCTTATTCACTGCACAGTAAAGTATCTAGCTAGAGTGGGCAAATTACGGGACAATGGCTGTGGCCGCATACTGGGCAAAATTATAATAATTAAAGAAATTACGACTTAAAAAGAAGCTGAATATGATGTTTGTGTCCAAGATTTATATTCAATCTTAAGAGTCGCCTGGAAGCGCATGTCTCCATACAAACGGAAAAAGGGAATTGTGGCAATATTTGATAATTTTAGGGCAAAATTAAGCATCCAATCAGATTATAATGAGATTAATTTATTAAATGCTTAACTTTACTCCAAAATTATCAAATATTGCCACAATTCCCTTTTCCGTTTGTATAGAGACATACGCTTCCAGGCGACACTTAAATCATTAAATATTTTTCTAATAAAATTAAGAAATTGGCTTACTAAATTAGCGCCATACTTTACATAGTTAATTTTACATAGTTAATTAAATAATAGTGAGATGATAATGTATTTAATTGATTAACTATGATAAAATATAAATACTGGCCTATGTGTATGATAATAATTTATGACCGGTAACAAAATTTTATCAAGACGTAGCTAATGAACAATCCACAAAATTAATATATAATGAAACAGCCGATATCAACTACTTCAAAGGGGGAGACCCTTTGAAGAAAGCACGGAAGAGGATGAGACATTAATGCCATATGTTAAGGTTCCCAAGCTTGGACATCAGAGTTTCAAGGCTGTGGTTAATGATTATATAGGGCTGTAAAGCAGGACTTTAAGCCACCATATTTAAGGTTGAAACTTGTTGAGAAAAGAGACAGTTAACGTGGGTTTACACGTCTACACTGGTCTGTAAGTAAAGGAAAAACATAGTATGTGCCAGCTGCTCTTGCCACGCAAATCGTAAAATCCGATCGAGGAAATGAGTGAAAATAGTAATATGAATAAAAATAATGAGGAATGGTGGCAATAGGCGACACGCTTAGAAACCCATCGCTATTTTGATTCCGTTTTCCATCTCTACGCCCACCAACATGCTAAACGCGGCTATAGGTCTTATAGATCTGAGCTCTGTCTACCCCGCAAGGGAAAAAGATGTGACAGTATCTATGTATGTAACGTGGGTTTAATCTCGAAATGACAAATAGCCCGCCACATCTCAACATCGTTCGTAGTCTCATCACGTAGTCGCAGAGAACATATTGTATTTCATTTCATGTTCAAGTTTTTATGCGTATGCAATACAACTGCAGTGATGTTCAGTATTTGTCCAGTCAATGAGCCACCTTTTGTAATGATTGTTTGGAGCTGAAAAGGAGGACTTAAAGGCACCACATTTAAGGCTGACAGTCGTTAAGTTGAGAGAAAAAGACAGTTAACGTGAGTTTAATCTCGAAATGACAAATGGTCCACCACATCTCAACATCGGGTCGATTTGCGTTCGTAGTCCCATCACGTAGTCATAGAGAACACATTGCATAGACCTATGGCATAGACAATATCTTCCATGCTGGTCTGAGAGTAAAGAAAAATATAGGATGTGCCA
The DNA here is from genome assembly GCA_963082605.1 of Rhodophaea formosa. NCBI lineage: Eukaryota > Metazoa > Arthropoda > Insecta > Lepidoptera > Pyralidae > Rhodophaea > Rhodophaea formosa. The sequence continues at coordinate 2,438,602 of OY720221.1, forward strand.
GCTGCTTCTCCTCCCGCGCATATCGTAAAGGCCGATCGAGGATATGGGCGTAAGGAATCATGTCAATAGGCGATGCGGATAGCAACTCAACATTATTTTAATTCCAGTCTCCACCTACAAGCCCACCAACATGCTAAACGTGGCCTTTAGGTTTTAAAGACCTGGGCTCTGTCTACCCTGCAAGGGAAAAGCCGTGATAGTATGTATGTATGTATAAGCAAAGCATTTCATTTCATGTTTATGCTTTTTATGCGTATGCAGTTGCAGCAATGTACAGTTAATGAGCCACCTTCTGAGATACCCTAAACGCCCCACTCACTTCACACTAAATCCAGCACATTTAAAGTTAGATCTTGTCGAGAAAAAAATACAGTTAACGTGAGTTTAATCTCGAAATGGTTTATGGACAAATGGTCCACCACATCTCAACATCGGGTCGATTTGCGTTCGTAGTCCTATCACGTAGTCACAGAGAACACATCGCATAGACAATGCATTTCATTTACTCCTACTGGAATTATTAATGGGAATACACTATCAAGTCTAGACGATAAGTCTGGCATATACGACAATATCATAACATAGTGAGACGTGTCACTTTAAAGCATGATTGTATTACTTTCTGATTTAATCAATTTAATTTTAAGTTGCTGAATGGATTCAGGCGTAGTAACGCCTGAATCAAATGTAAATCTGAATTTGACTTCCGCAAAGTATTACAAAAGTCAAAGCTATGCATTTTTTAAATCCTAATTCTAACTTTCTAACTAATATGAAAAATGCGAAAGTGAGTTTGTTTGTTTCACTTTCACGACCTATCTACTGAACCGATATTCATAAAAGAAGAACATAGGCTGTATATCACGCGGGCCGCGGGTAACAACTAGTACTTTATATGCTTCTGCCACCAGCTTAGTAGGTGGGCGCTGGCCAGCAATAATTTGCATGACCTAACTGGTGGAAGCACAAAATATTTAATTTAGATGACAAAAAAGTTTTTATCGCACACAAAATTGCTTTATGTCATTTTCAACCGATTATAAAAAAGAATAAAGGGTTCTTCATTCATTGGTAATACATAAGTATTACCATGTTATATTTAACAGTAATAATATGTTTAACAGTAATAAAATATATTATTACTGTTAAGTATAACATAGTACCGGATAGTTGGTGCGACGAATTAACATTATCTTTACATCCATCCTCAAAAAGTTTTACATTATTATATTAGTTAGGGTATGAAATATGCAGTATATTTTCATGTCAGCATGCAGTCCATTTATTCTGCCGTATTCTCATCACGTATGCACAGAGCACCCACCATCTAGATATTTCATTTGCTGCCATCGGAATGTTCGACAGACAGACAGATACGAGTTTCATCATTTAGTATAGTTTATAGTTGAGTAGGGACGTCGGCATCCTGGAAAACCGCGGCGTAAATAACAAAATGATTAAGAAGTACGAGTGTTCTCTTAAGAGTGGCCCATAAAAGCACAAGATAGGGAAACATTAAAAAAACTGAGATGGAGACCTATAGGTATGCTTTTGATATGGTTTGGCTTTTTATTATCATTCTTATCCAATCTTTTTGAAGCGTAGCCTTTTTGATATTTTAATGCAAGTATAATCAACCTAAAGTGTGATGTCATAACAAAATTGTTTAAGCCATACATTAATTTTTCGGGGTACACCGGTGCCGCTCACATTTGAATTAAATTATTTAAAAAAACAAACGGTAAGATCATTTATAATTGACTAGCTGTTACCCGCGGCTTCGCCCGCGTAATTTATAGTCTATATCCTTCTCGATACCCTAACTTATGTGTATGCTTAATTTCATGACGATCGGTTCAGTAGATACGGCATGAAAGCGTAACAAACAAACAAACAAACAAACTCACTTTCGCATTTATAATATTAGTAGGGATAGTAGGGATAGGGATGTCAGTGACATCCAAAACTTTACTATTTCGATATACACAAAAAAATACTCCTGATTCGAGGTAGATATGTCAAAATTATAAAAAGATAGCTCTATAAAGTTCCAAAAAATCTTTGAATTTGTACAAGGATAAACTTTGAAAACCGCAACAAACTAACAGTCTAACATTTTTCCGTATAAAGCTCCAAAACAAAGGATTTTGCCAGGATGTGTGCGCCTCATTATCAAGATGGAACAAATAGCACGAACAATGACGGACGCGATATGGCAGTACTCTGACTGCGAGGGAAGTGTTTTGTTCTGTCTATTTACCCGACTGATCAGAAAGAATATATAAATACATATTGTCACGTCTTTTTCCCTTTTGGTCATATTTACCTGATATTTAGCCGTATATTTCCCGGCAGAGTAGAATAGAACCACTCCAAGTCTTCCCGTGGATGTCATAGAAGGGAACTTAAGGAACACAAGCTAAGCTTACGAATATCAGAGAGACCTCTCCAATCCGTCTGGAAAGCGTGGAGATTGTAGAGCAAATCCTCTAACTATTCTGGCTCTGGTTGTAGGTACAAAGAGAATTGTGCTCCTGCAGTGGAGACTAAAAAAATATGAAACTTTTGAATCTTTGAACATTTTTGAGTTCCCAGCTTTAATCCCATATGAAAAGTTGTTCATATTGTCGGGCTGAGTCACACCTTTAAGAGTCGCCTGGAAGCGCATGTCTCCATACAAACGGAAAAAGGGAATTAGGACAATATTTGATAATTTTGGAGTAAAATTAATCATTTAATCAAATCTCATTATAATCTACGTACGTTCCTATACAGCTTGGTATAAATACCAATGGTTTGAGAATTACAAGCCTTTTCAAATTTGTATGGAAATTATAAGAAGATTAATTGATTGGATGCTTAATTTTACTCCAAAATTATCAAATATTGCCAAAATTCCCTTTATTCGTTTGTATGGAGACATGCGCATCCAGGCGACTCTTAAGGTGTCAAGTTACACGCTGAATGAATAGTCGGGGATTACAGATTAATAAATAGCTGGTCGGTGACAATAATGTTAAGTCTGTAAAGTTATAAGAGACTATGTAATATGCATTGCATGTGTACTCTTTACTTTCTGTGAATAAATGAATATGAATACAAACAGATTTTAAATTGAAGGGGGGTGATTTTTATCTGCCCGACTGAACATATGAGTGAACACCGTAATTGCCTTCTTCACGAAACAAAGTCACTCGAAAGCCATTTCTTTCCGTGACAATTTCCTTTTATAGTATCAGTTTCTATCGCAATAAGGAAAATAGTTTTCTGTCGCGTATTGTCACTTGCTGCCCACAAAACACAAAAATGTATGTGCTTTTTCCTAATAATGTTTGCTTGATCTTAGCTACTGTCTATCACCTACTAGTCAAAATATATATTATATATAAAAAAGTGCCGTGTGGTTCCCGGCAGAGTAGAATAGGACCACTGCAAGTCATTCCGGGATGTCGTAAAAGGCGACTGAGGAAACACAAGCTAAACAAAGCTTATTAACATCAAAGAGACCTCTCCAACCCGTCTGGCCAGCGTGGAGAGTGGAGGCCAAATCCTCTGACTACTCAGGCAAGTATTTCGCTCTAGTAGTACAGAGAGGGTCGTGCTCCTGCAATGGAGACTAGAAAGACCTGATGATGATGATGATGATAATGATAAAAAAGTAGCCCCAAAAATAGTTTACAAAAGCTGATCTTTATTCACTCAACCCATCAATATGAACAACTTTTCTTACAGGATCAATGCTGGAATCCCAATATAATTTTCGACATTTACATACAAGTGTTCAGCAGCCCGGGCAATTAGTATGGGAAAGTTAAAAGAAAATCGAGTTGCTGCCATTGATCCCATATAAAAGGTTGTTTATAGTCATGGGATTAATTTAAGGTAATTTCGAGGGTCAAGTTACATTACACCCTATTAATATCCACTCTAATCTGTTAAATAAGGCATCATCATTTCGTGTAGGTGACACGGTCAATCGACCATGCACACCCTGTTGTCAGAGTTCTACGGAACCGCCTCTCGGCCTCTGACGTGATTCCTTTAACGACTACCAGATGGCAGCCGGGACCAACGGCTTAACGTGCCTTCCGAAGCACGGAATCATCTTTCTTAACAGACAATCAGGTGATTCATGCCTGCAATGTCCTGGAACTGGAAACAACTTAACAAAGTATGCTTCCCGTGGGAATCGAACCCACGACCCCCGGGTCATCAAGGCAAACGCCTTAACCACTGGACCACGGAGGCTGTTAGCAAGTAAAAAGTAAATATAAACATGCCAACTTATAAAGAAGAAAGTAACAATATTTTTAGATTTTTGCACCAATATTGAAACAAAACTTTACTAACTATACCTATTTACAAAGCCTAATATAACTAACTTCATGTAAACAGTTTCAGACTGTCGAAGCGCCAAAACTAGCGTGGGAGTCACGTGGGCGCGAGTGGGTGGAAACGGCACTTCAATTTATTCTGTTTTTTTACTTTTTTATTTCATCTGAGTTTGGAAATTTGTTTCTTCTTACTTTATTGCTAATATAACGTCAATTGGATTCCACTTAGTTCAGCGAATTTTAATTCCCATCTTGCCATTTGGTTCCCGGCAGAGTAGAATAGAACCACGCCAAGTCTTCCCGAGAATGTCGTAGAAGGTGACTTAGGAAACGCGAGCTAAACAAAGCTTTTAAATAAAATTAATTTTAATATGGATTTATCGCGTTCAGTACATTAGAAAACATCAAACAAAGTGTATAAACATCAAAGAAACCTCTCTTAAGAGGCTTACACCACCGAAACTAGCGACACCCATTATTTAATTCTTGTACTCCGAAATAAGAACAAATTGAAAAAATCTACGTAAGTACTTCCTTAGTAAATGACTTGTAGTATTTTTACTTGAACTTTTCATCAATATCATCATTTCAGATTAAGAGATCTACTCATTACCGCCAGAAGTGGCCGCTTTTAGCGTTAATGAGTAGTTCTCTTGATTTACCAAATGCAAAATAATGAAAGGCAATACAAATAATACTTAAAGTCATTTACTAGTGAAGTACTAACGTCGATTTTTTCAAATTGATCTTATTTAATAGTAAAAGAAAAAACACCAGGGGTGGCGCCAGTTGGCTGGTGTAAACGCTTTAACCATCTGGCCAGCGTGAACAGTATAGGCCAAATCCTTTGAATGCTCTGGCTACACAGTAAAAATTGGGGGTAATCTGTGTCTGGCTAATATATAGCTCTGGTGGTACAGAGAGGGTCATGCTCCTACGGTGGAGACTTAAAAAGGACCTGATGATGATGAGATGTTTTAAAGCCTGTTAGTTATTCTAAATAAAGTGATAGTTGTTATCATATCATAGTTTAAAAACCAAATTGAGGCTATTGTTGGAAAATTGCAAGAAAAACAAAAATGAGCAAAATAACTGACAGTTGGTTTAAATATAGGAAGTAACTAGTACTTAGTTCTACTTCTATATAATTATTCCCTAGATTATTCAACTAGGTTATACCGCACTTCAACTCTCAATTCGTAGTTAAGAGTCCCACGTAAAGCCGAAATCCCATACAAACGTAGTTTGGTTTTAGTTTTAGAACAGTTAAGTCAATCTCAACCAAATTTCGTACATACGACCGGATAAGGCATATTGATGTATATAATCAGATTTGAATTTTAAAACAATACGTATACAAAATTACAGCGAGAAGAAATTTTCGATACAAAACTTTTACTCGCTTTCAAACTACGTTTGTATAGGATTTCAGCTTTACGTGGGACTCTTAAGGCGTTACACTTACTCAATCACTTTTTATTTAGTTTGTGTATATTTGAATGTTATATTGTAATAAATTTTGACGAACCATATAAACAAAAAAAATATATAGCTCTTGAAATGAAGGCATAATTTCAGTCGTTTACATCGTTCACCATATTTTGTAATTCTAACCATAATAGGTGTTTTGCATTTGCGAAGTTTCATGCATTTGGGTGGAATTTTTTTCTTATATCTACTTTCTTTATAAGTGCAACTTTATTATGCGTATGGTAAGGTATAGACCCTAGGTATCCTAGGTAAAGATCAAAAGCTTTTTAACGTTTGGCATTTACCATTTCTCAAATTCCACGAATATAATTATACCATAATAGCTGTAACAAACTGCGCTGCAATACTTTTCCACTTCCGAAAACAGGATACACCGAAAATTCATATTCGTAATGGACTTTTTATGTCGCACCTGCACTGAGTTTCAGTTTGCGAACATTTTTGTCCTAAAAAAATATGCTATTTTTAAAATATCCCGTTGAGTTGTTAATTTTTTTATGACTCCCAAATGTTCACTTTCGGGTCAGGGAGTAAAAAAAAAACATAGAATGCACCAGCTGCTTGTTTTCCCGAGCAGATCGTAGAAACCGATCGAGGGAGTGGGCGAAAATCTAAGGAATCATGGCAATAGGTGATGCGGCTAGCAATCTATCAATATTTTGATTCCGTTTTCCTATCTCCATGCCCACCACTATGCTTAACGTGGCTTAAGGTCTCATATACCTGGGCTCTGTCTATCCCGCAAGGGAAAAAAACGAGACAATATTTATCCCTAATGTTTGATGGCGAACTATGAGGGTAATTTTCATTTCATACGACATCCTCCGTGGCGTAATGGTTAACTCGCTAGCTTGTGAACCGAGCGGTACCAGGTTAGATTTCCGGCTAGGTCATGATGGTAAACGATAAAACAAGTCATAGAGCGACTTAACTAAACTTTTTGTACGGAACCCTCATTGCGCGAGTTTGACTTGCACTTCGCCGGATTCTTCAGAATTACTTCATCTTGGATGTTTCATAAATTGAAGTATCTATCGGCTTCAATTTTTCCTAGTGACTGATACACACTTGAATTTCTTTCAAACTACAGAACCGATAAAACTTACTACTTTTAGTACAACAGTTTTAATAATTTATAAAACTTACACTGTTTCCCAAGTAGGATTATACCAAGTCCAAAGAAAAAAAGAATTTTAACAATCTGACTTATAGTTTCTAAGTCACACAATCATATAAACATTCATAGATACAATTATAAAATTTGGCACACATGTGTAGAATCTGATAAAGACTGACTAAGCTGATAAAAACTCATGTATTTCTAACTATAACCAACTATAACTATAAATACATACGAGTCAAATTGATAACCTTCTTTTTTGAAGACAGTTAAAGGAGAAAACGCCAATTGTACGAGCTGAACACACAGAAATCACTTCCGCCAGTAACAATAAAATGTTAATTTCACACTTGGTAATTTTAGTAATAATAAATTACGAACGACCGTCCACTCCGCGATTTACACCCCGTATTTTACCAACTATCCACAAGTACAAAATACTGAGAATACAGAAGGATACTTCTTGTAAGCAAGTACTATTCTCACAATACGCATGTGACGACGTCTGTCACACTTGTAATTCATTTCAATATTAGGTACTATTCGGTAGCAATAGTACCATTAATGGTACAACCGGTCCGGCGGCAAAAAAGAATCTGAAAACCACTTTTAAAATATAGATTATGACTTTGACAATAACGCATTTAGATACCTATTAGCTGGTGTGAATATCAAATCTATGAACCTAGCTCTGCTGAACAAGTACCTAACTCAAAGATATTATAATTTTATAATAAATCCAACGTATAATGCATTTAACAAATAGCAAAAAGTGGGTGGAGTAATAACTTTTAAGGCTCATTCTATTAGTGTAGCATCAGAAGTTACTTGTACAAAGGGTTAGAAGCGAGACGCATCATTTCCAAAGCATTGATTACAATAAACATCATATATAGGTAAATAACATTTTCGATATCGATGAATCTTCTTGGTATAGCATTACCATACCATCATGATGTTTTAAGAAATATTGGCTCATGATTATTACCCGTTAAAAGTTGAATCTTTTTAAATGCACATTTGAGGTCATTGAACTCCACATCTGTCACACTATATAATTTATATTACAAATTTCGACCAACCATGTTCCTTTGTACTACAAACGCAATTCAATTAATAAGTAATTCGCTGAAATATCATACGAATAAAAACGTATTTGCATATAATTTCGGCCCTTTGAGAGCTGGGGCGTATCGCGATTATTTCATTCAATTTGTAATTGAGCCATTATTGAATTTACGTACAATGAACACTTACAAAGAAAATTGGTTTAACGTTTAATTATTGTTTAGTACGCCATATCAAGTTAAGTTGAGTTTTAATATACTCTACTAATTGATTTTTTAGCTATTTAGGTCCTATTGCTGGGCAAAAGCCTCCTCTTTTTGTTTCCACCTTTCTCTATCTCGTACCATCTCTCTCCAACCCTTGTCAAAACGAGACAAGTCATCCGCCCATCTCGTTCTAGGTTTGCCCCTTGATCGCTTCCCGTCAGTAGGTATCCATGAGGTAGTTTTATAAGCCTATCTTTCTGGCACCATTCGGCAAACGTGGCCCGCCCAGTCCCACTTTAACCTGGCAGATTTCAACCCAACGTCGACCACTAGTGTCATGGAGTGCAGTATTGTATTCCTAACACAGTCTGTTCTTTTAATACCTAACATACTGCGCTCCATCGCTCTTTGGCAAACCTGCAGTTTAAACCTTTGCTTTTTGGTTAGGGACCAAGTCTGAGCACCGTAGGTTAGGATGAGCAAAATACACATGTTAAGGAGTCTTTTTTTTTAAGGCAAGTTGGTAATTTTCCTTTCAATAGTTCCTTCATCGACCAAAAGCAAACTCTACTCATAGTAGACTCTAAATAATATACTCTTTCGTTCAGTATAGATTTATAGTTAAAACGTTTTTAATAAACAAAAAAATATTTTAGTTCCAAAATTTTTACTCTAAAGTGTTGTACCTACAACAAAAAAAACCGTTTTTATAAAACGACGAGTAACTACAGTTTTAAATCATTACCTAACTTAAATAAGTCAACACTTGACCTAAATAAGACATCACGACTTTTTCCCAACAGGCATTCTCAATTTCTTGTAGGCGTTTAATGGGTTTAAAAAAACTACCAAAGTTAGTCTCTGTTTTATAATAAAATACAGATCTGTGTCATTATAAAATGAAGACTAACTTTAGTACCTAGTTGAAGTCATTATCCGACCGAAACAAATTGACAATGACTGTTAAGATTCTATATTCAAATAGTTTGTAAAAGTAGGTTCTGTTTCTTATTCTTGTAAATAGATGGCGTTGTTACTTTTTGTGGAATCCTGAAACTCGCTATCATTAGTTTTTCGCAATATACGACCCTGATTCGTTTTCATGACGTTATTTGTACCACACCCAGCCTACTAGTATCTAGGCAATAAATACTTGGGATTACTACTTCTCTTCGTTTTATTTGTACCTCGTTGTACAAATTTTGGTCCTTCGAGCCGGATGCTGATGCAACCGTCGCACTAAGTGGAAGTGCATTTTTGTCTTCACTGGGCTGGACAAGTGGATTGTTTGCTGCTACTACCAGCTCAGCAGTGGGTGCCGCCGACCAGGAAGGTTGAGCGGATTGGCAGACGGTGACGTCAGGATTTGGAGGCACTGTGGCGCAGGCAGCTGCGACGTCATAACAGTGACGTCAGGAAAGATATCGGCGGTGACTGTGGCAAGTAGTGATCATCGTGGTACCGTGAGTGACTTTAATCCTTATTTCAAGTTAAAAAGTGATGTTGAAATTTGAACCTTATTTACTTTGAACAACTAACTTAGACTTTAAGCGGTTTATTTACATTAACTTAAAATCTAGGAAAAATAGATAGAAATAGGAACTTAGAATAATTTAGTTTTAATAAAAGTGGTTCAGACGGGGAATCTATGCCAGATTTCACCCAGAATTATGTATGATCAAACACTTGTAAAAAAAAATCGATATTTATTAGATTTCAAGTTTTGGTTGGTTGCAGTATTTTGTTGAATTGTTAACTTTAATTTAAAATGGAGGGAGTGATATTACTGCAGGATGACATTAAGGCCCGAATGGCCAAAGCTTACACAAATTATAAAAAGTCACCCAAAGACAGAATAACAGAAGCTTATGTTGAAACGAGGTTAGAAACCTTAGAGCAGTTTTGGGTGACTTGCAGTGACAACCATCATAAGATTGTGCAGTGGTCATTTGAGGAAGGTAAGGAAAACAAATATTTTGAGGAAGATGCAATCGAGTCTATTGAAGAGTTGTACACTCAGTACAAGTCGGAACTGAAGCATATCTTGTCAACCTTTAATATGAACCCCAAACCTAATGTTTCCTACTCGAATGTCAAATCAAATGCCTTTAAACTTCCAAAGATTGTCATACCCAATTTCTCAGGGTTATACTCTGAATGGACAACGTTTAGGAATCTTTTTGTTTCTTTGGTCCACACCAACTCGGAGTTGGACAATGTTCAACGGTTGCATTATCTCAAAGGATATCTATCGGGTGAAGCAGAGCAGCTCGTCAGGCAGATTCCTATAACAGACTCCAACTACGAGCGGTGTTGGGATCTACTTAACTCTAGATATAATAATAAAAAATATCAATGTCATGCTATTTTGAAAAAGCTTTTGAGTCAAAATAATATTTCGAGTGAGTCTCCCACATTACTAAAAGGTTTAATGGATACGACTTCAGATTGTTTGAGTGCATTAACGAATATAGGAGTGGATATTCAATCGTGGGATGTACTGCTTATTCATTTATTGACTCTGAAGCTTGATATGGAATCCAGGAAGGAATGGGAAATTCACATCAGTAACATTAATTCTGTAGATGTGCTACCAGAATTCGAACAACTCAAGGAGTTTTTAACAAAAAGGTATCGTGCGTTCGAATTCCTGGACACCAAATCTGCTATGCATAAAACTAATTCACAATCTTCAAACTCTGTCAAACCAAATGTTTTTCATGCAGCTCAAGTAAGATGCCCGTTTTGTAATGAGAATCATAAAATAAATGGCTGCAAGAATTTTGTTAAAGAAGATGTTGACAGCAGGAGAAAGTTTATAGAACAAAATGGTTTATGTTTTAATTGTTTTGGTCACCACGCCGCTAAGTTTTGTCAAAGTAAAAGAACTTGTCGTGTTTGTAGGCGAAAGCATCATTCGCTGCTGCACCCTAGGAGTCATCCTAATGTAAGAGGTTCAGGGGGTACTGGCGGAACCTCTGGTTTTGGTTTTAAAAATATTAAAGCGGTCGCGTTTACTTCTAGAGAGGATATTAAGGGTTCGCCTACTAAAAATGGCGCTTCTTTATCCACTGCGCTGGTGGATACTCCGGTCATAACGTGCTACTCTTCGAAATATACGCCAGTTCATAAACAGGTACTGTTACCTACGGCTCTTGTACAAGCAGAGTCGTCCAATGGGAAATGTCAATTAATTAGGGCTCTTATTGATCAAGGTTCTCAAGCGACTTTCGTAACTGAAGACGTTGCTCGAAACTTGGGTTTAAAGCAAATACCAATACATGGACATTTCTCAGGTTTGGAAGGCAAGAAAAATGGAGTGAAGTATATGGTAAACTTAAAAATAAGTCCAAGGTTTGATCCGAACACAGAAATTACTGTGCAGGCGTATGTACTTCATTCAATAACCACATTTCTGCCTAGTCAGAAAGTGATATTAGATTGGAACAATCTCAATGGAATTTGTTTGGCGGATCCACAATATCACACACCTAATAAAATAGATGTTTTACTAGGTGCCGAAGTATATGGTCAAATTATTAGAGATGGTATCGAAAAGGCTCCAGTAGGGACACCTATTGCACAGTATACTTCATTTGGCTGGATTATATCAGGGGTTATTTCTCATAATTTGGGTAAAAATATTGTACAGAAAGAGAGCTTTTTACAGTCCAAGCTCAAATCGAAGCATGTTTGAATTCGGGGCCTTTACAAGGCTCAATTCAGGCACTGAGAATATCGAAGTTCTTACCTCGGGTTGTTTCATGGTGGGCGGCTTCTTGGTACTCCGCAATAATAATTTTGATTCGTCTAACGTCACAAGCCATGGATACAGATGGTTTTACCAAACACTCGAACCTCAAATCAGGGATAATATTTTGTAGTCAGTTTATTTTTAAAATGCCTTTGAATATTTTCAACTTTTGTTCGTTTCCACCAAGGATGTAATAACAAATTTGTTAAGAACAATTAATATTGTTCTTGGTGGGCGGAATGTTAAGATTCTATATTCAAATAGTTTGTAAAAGTAGGTTCTGTTTCTTATTCTTGTAAATAGATGGCGTTGTTACTTTTTGTGGAATCCTGAAACTCGCTATCATTAGTTTTTCGCAATATACGACCCTGATTCGTTTTCATGACGTTATTTGTACCACACCCAGCCTACTAGTATCTAGGCAATAAATACTTGGGATTACTACTTCTCTTCGTTTTATTTGTACCTCGTTGTACAATGACAGTTGACCAAATGACCAGTTGATCATAGTTATAAGTGTTGACTGGAATTTGTAGTGGGAAGTCAAGGGGTGCTGTTGGAGTTTGAAAATTGATTTTAGTGGACTTTTTAATACGAAATTGGCGTAGTTTGGTGTTATAAATGCTCGTGCTCGAAATAGTTAAAGTAGACTGTTATATGGACTCGTATAGATTTGTCACCAGAAACTCCCACGAGGCTCTCAAAGAACATACGCCATCTTTTATGCTATTTGTCAAAAAATATACCGTACAACACCGATACTTATGTAGTATCTCATTATATTGGACATGGCAGAATTACTGAAATCTCGGAGGAAGCCATATTATAAAAGAAGAAAGAAAGAAAGTGTTGACTAATTTTAGTCGGATAATGGTTTAAACCAGGTTCTAAAGTTTAAATAACGAAACAGGTTTATCTCGTTTAATTGAAGCTCAGTCGGAATAAAAAAATACTGTGAAATTTAGTTGCAAAAACCAAAAAAAGATGTGGCTTAAGTGATGTTAAGGTTTTTTCTGTAGATTATATCACAATTTATCATTTTAATTACGACTGATGTACTTTTTTGAAGGCCATTTCTAATACTTGATTCTTTTTTGTAGCTTGTAATAGTACCTTTCTAATACTTGATTTGAAATATCGTTCACTAATTAAATATTGTAAATATTAATTCCTATTAAGATAAGAAGGGTTTAAAATACATATACCTAAAGCCAACTTTCGCCTATCTGATGAAAATTATAAGTGCTTATCTTTATAAAAACAACCTGTTTGATAGGAGCTGTTTTAGCAACAAAGTCTAATTAATTTTCTGGGAAACTCCTTTTGAGGTTCTATTTTTGGCTATGCACCAGGAATTGGGGATGTAAGGATATGGGTAGGCAGAAAAATTGGTACAATGTTCGGTAAAAATAAAAGCTTGTAAAATTAAAAGAGGTCTGAAATCGAAGATAATACCATATTTTTTATTCAATAAAATAAAGTATGATGAGTAAAAACGTTTTTGAAAAAATAGATGTATTAAACTGAACAATATAAATAACCTAAAAATTTCAAATCTACCTTTTTTGGTTCAATACATACAGCCCTGTGACAGACAGAGAGCGGAGGCCTAATGGTAATAAGGCCCCGTTTTTAGAACCTTTAAGAACGGAACCCTAATAAAATAGAAACTAATGAAGTTATTACAAAAAGCAGTTCTTAATAATTAAGCAAAGATTTATCACACAAACCCTTTTAAAGCTGCCTAAAGCAACCTCTACAGGAAGTGACGAAATATCCAATACCACAGAATATTAAAATCACTACAATTACTTGGGGGTAATTTAGCTTGACTTTAACTTGACCTGCGATGACCTCACACAAAGGTCATCGAGATAAGGCGTCGGTTGTAAATTTTTCACATGAACCAGTATAGCCTAATTGCATACCAAAATGTTATTACCACGATTGAAAGTTTACTAAATTTTTACTGTTTCTTGACGTGATTTACCTGTAAAAACGGAATTTCTATTGTTATAGAAAACATGAAAAATGCGGTTTGAATCTCACACAGTCTAACTTTGAGGCTTGTTTTTTACTTTTTCCACTTTGACTTATTCTAGTTCATTTTTATTGACCTCTACATGCTCCGTACAGGAAAACAGAATTTTATTACAACTTATAGTAAATAAAATAGCTCGAAAAGATCTTCGCGTTTTCCAACCCCGTTGTTACCCAAAAGGTAAAACCGGACCCTATTACTGAGACTTCGATATCCGTCTGTCACCAGGTGGTGAGGCTAGGCTCATAAACCGTGATAGCTAGACAGTTGAAATATTGTCGGATGATGTATTTCTGTTGCCGCTACTAAAGACAGAATAATATAAATGTTTAAGGGGGCTCCCTAAACAAACGTGATATTTTGCCATTTTTACTCTTAAGTTTAATGTTGTACCTACTGATAATGGTACGAAACTCTTTATGCGAAGTATTTTAGGTCAGTCCATATGTAGACTAAGTGGTCATTTCTCTATTAATGATAAAAAAAATGACAAGCGAATCTACCATTACCTACAAGTGTAAAATAATGTAATAAACGCAATAAGTTAAAAGTGTAATTTTATTTCAAAGTATCTTGAGTTTAAAATGCGTTTCGAAAGAGGTCTCATTGTTGATTTGATTTGAGAGTAAGAAAGTCATGATGAGTGCTAAGATTGTGTTTGTATTTTTATTAACTTTTTGTATCCGTTTGCTGGGAAAAAACCTCCCTTTTCTTTTCTTTCTTTCTTTTCTCTATCTCTTGCCATATCTCTCCAAGCTTTACTAAAACAAAAACAAGTCAGACCATTAACTCACACAAAGAAGAAAGGAAATCGCAAATATTAGGTATTCCCTTAATAGATTGGGCATATTATCTTCGTAATAACATCATAATGTTATTCCAATACAGCCTATTTTGTGCCCCGATATTAATTACTCGATCAAAGAAGCTCTCTCAATGCTGTAGTGTTATAATGAGGCTCCATTACCTGTAGTTATGAAAATATTTGATAGGGTTTATGACGAAGTCGTACATAGATGATATTAAGAGTACAAATACAGGTATAGATAATATTAAAAAATCAAATACTTTGGGGAGTTTGTGGTGGGAAGTCAAGGGGTACAGTTGAAGTTTGCCTTAGACAATTTTGCAAATTGATTTTAGTGGACTTTATAATATGAAATTGTAGTGGTTTGGTGTTATAAATGCTCGTGCTCATGAACAATTTGTGAAATAGTTAAAGTGGACTGATAAATGGACTCGTATAGATTTGCCGCCCCAAGTTGCCACGTGGCGTCAAAGAACATACGCCATCTTTGATGCTACTTGGAAAAACTTTACCGTACAACACCGATACTTAGTATCTCATTAAACTGGACATTGGCAGAATCACTGAAATTTCGGTTGAAGCCATAATAGAAGAAGAAATACTTTGGCTTTCACGTCAAGTCACATTTAAAATTATCATCATCATCATCACGGCTTTTTTGGTCTCCACTGCAGGAGCATGACCTTACTACCAGAGCCATGTATTAGCTAGAGCAGTCAAAGGATTTGGCCTACACTCACCACGCCAACCAGACGGGTTGGAGAGGTATCTTTAATGATTATAAGCTTTGTGTAGCTTGTTTTCCCTAAATCACATTCTAAGATATCCACGGGAAGACTTGAAGTGGTCCTATTCTACTTTGCCAGAAACCACACGGCATAACATGCAATAAAAGACGTCCGAATAACCAAGTCGTCCCAAAAAGGTCGTATTTAACATTTTTTACATTGCAAAGCATGCGGAGCACCAATTTGATAATTATACCCGCGATAAGTAAATTACACCCAGGCTCCATCCCGCTCGTAAGCGTCCTGATTGCATGGTGTAGCGGATTATGGAAGCTGCAGAAGAAGAACTCATATGAAATTATGCAAAGATCAGAAAAATACCTTCTTTACCCTTATGATAATACGTACTTATTTACTAATGCGTTCTTATTTTTATTCGGACTTGGCAGCAACTGACAGCAGTTTTTACCAACAATCAGACTTTGAAAAGAGTTTGTGGTGGGAAGTCAAGGGGTACAGTTGAAGTTTGCCTTAGACAATTTTGCAAATTGATTTTAGTCGACTTTATAATATGAAATTGGTGTAGTTTGGTGTTATAAATGCTCGTGCTCATGAACAATTTGTGAAATAGTTAAAGTGGACTGATAAATGGACTCGTATAGATTTGCCGCCCCAAGCTCCCACGAGGCGTCAAAGAACATACGCCATCTTTGATGTTACTTGGAAAAACTTTACCGAACAACACCGATACTTAGTATCTCATTATACTGGACATTGGCAGAATCACTGAAATTTCGGTGGAAGCCATGATATAAAACAGAAGAAGAAGAAGACTTTGAAAAATGACAACCAATCGACTTTATACCCAAATAAGGTTTAATTTGAAATTGCAAAGTAAAATTCAAGGATAAGATGATCAAAAACGTGATAATTTCTAAATAACAAGTAACACACTTTAAAAACAAAAAAAAATGTTTAAAACCACGCCAACGTAAACGCAGATAGCACTTATCAATTCTCTGATAATAATATGTATAAATATCGTGACTAAAATTATGTTTAAAAGTAAGAGACTAAATAATCTGCGACGTATTTAAAGTCATACTTGTACCGTATGTTTGAAAAGTAATTTCAAGATTGTACCCATGTACATTGGTTCTTAATCTAATCAGTTACTTTATGTCTACCTAAATTTCATGCTACAATACAAGCGAAGATGAAATTATAGATTACATTGTTAATTCTAAACATTATTGAACATTTTACATTGTCAATTCTGTTCCCTTTTTATTTTTTGTCACCGCCATGTTGTGACGTCACGTCAACCTCGGAAATTAAACCAACGTTGATTTCAGATATCACGACTGACTCTGACAGGCCTCTTTTTAATTACCCGTGCACAAAAAGGAGAGAGTGCGGCTTTAACCCTGTTCTCAACAATGTTCCCCGTGTTTTATGTTACGAATGAGCATATTTCTCTGTTCTGTTTCTGCCACGGCCGACGTTTTTCCTAATTTTTAGGGTTCCGTAGTAAACTAGGAACCCTTATAGTTTCGCCATGTCTGTCTGTCTGTCTGTCTGTCTGTCTGTCTGTCTGTCTGTCTGTCTGTCCGTCCGCGGTTTTACTCAGCGACTATAAGTACTAGAAAGCTGAAATTTGGTATAGGTATGTATTTTAATCATGTCAAAAAAGTGGTAGAAGAAAATCTTAAAAGAAAATTTTTTTTAGGGTAGCTCCCATAAAAGTAAAGATGGAGTAATATTTTTTTTCTATACAAACCCATCGTGTTGAGTATCGTTAGATAGGTCTTTAAAAAATATTGTGAGGTGGAGAACACCATTTTTCGATTTAGGGATCTGTTTCCGAAATATTTGGTTTTAAAGTGCAAAATTTTGTTAGAGGTAAGTGTCCCCCCCCTCTATCTACTTAACGGTTATATATGAATACGTGAAAAAAATTACAGCAGTAGTATATATACTGCAGTTGAAAGGAAAACTATCAGAGCTGAGTACCAAGTACAAACTAAAAAGTTATAGGCAACCAACTTATAAAATGTACTCAAAAATGTAAAATTTCATAAATTTTTATTGTTACATGTTTTTGGTCGTTGAACTGTGAGGTGCGAGTGTGAACAATGTGAACTCAAAGTTGTCATTCGCAACTACGGAACCCTACACTGCGCGTGGCTCGACACGCACTTGGCCGGTTTTTTTTATATTCTAACCATGGTAGTTTCATCTTTGACATGCCTACAAAGTTTAGTTTTAGACAAAGATTTGTATGTATGTACGTATGGGTACGCTAGACTTGGAGAAAAGAAAAAACAAAGAATGTACCGGCTGCTTCTCTTCCCGCGCACATCGCAAAAGGCCGATCCAGGGAATGGGCGTGAGGAATCATGTCAATAGGCGAAGCGGCTAGCAACCCATCACTATTTTGACCTACACCCTGATACTGAGAAGGACATAGGCTATATGATATGTTTAGGTTATTATACCACGTATGGAGCCGGGGGTAACAGCTATTACTCATATCAATTTTTTTTTACCATGCTGGTTTGGGAAGAAAGGAAAAACATAGAATAGACCAGCTGTTTTTTACTATCCAGTCAACCAGTCAAGGGATTGGGTGAAAATCTAAGGAATTACTTTATCGACGACGCGGTTAGCAACCCATCACTATTTTGATTCTATTTTTCCACCTAAAAGCCCACCAACATGCTTAACGTCTAAACGTGGCCTTTAGGTTTTGAAGACCTGGGCTCTGTCTACCCCGCAAGGGAAGAAGACGTGATAGTATGGATGGGAATAAATTAGTTCCTAATAAGGGTTTTCAGAATTGATTTTCCGCCTAGGTGGCGGGACTGTGTAGAGGTCGAGCTGTCAAAATCCACCGATCATAAAATTGATGATTAAACATGATTGATGGATTTTGACAGCAGCTGTCAAAAATACCTCTTGACACAGTGTCGCCACCTGCATGAAATTCTGAAAACCCTCATTGTACAATTTTGAACTGCACAAAGTTGGCACCAACATTGGTGCATGTTTGGGAGTGACGTCACGGACGTGCGTAAGACGGTACACGTTCGCATTCGCTGCCCATAATAATATTACTACATCTAGTTAAATTGATACAAAAGTACCGTTATCTTGTAGTTCAGTACTGTGAATAAACGTGTGAGTGTGCGCATACATAGACTCAAACGCTGTAGTGCTTTATTGTGATCTAGACTCGAACTGTGTTGACTAACATTTTCTGTGGTGGGTAAATGTGAATAAATAATGGATAATTAAGAAGTTGGCGTAAGGATTGTTCAAAACTTTATTTTGAAAGTACACATAAACTCTATTTTACACTAAAAATAAATTCAAAGGAACAATATATCTTAAAGTTACATTATAACAAAAACTATTTCTCACTTCGTACTAGTGGCGCCATCTATTGGCGAGTAGCGGAACTTATCCCCGTTGTTTACATACATTGAATTAAATTGGTAAACCTAATTTACAACAATGGCCAAATGCGGAGCTTGTGGCAAATTTTTGAATGCTTCTGGCGCGGTCGCGTGTGCTACCTGTCCTTGTCTTTACCACAAGGCTTGCGTCGTGATTCCCGAGGCCACCACTGTACCTAAAGACTGGGTCTGCCCCGAGTGTAAGAAGAAATTACGGAGAGGGGATAACAGTAGCACGCCTGTCAAGGGTATATGTGAAAGCCTGGCTTCCTCATCCAGCCAGGACGCCAGACCACCGCTGTCGACTTTGAATGCGTCACAACCAGCACCACCTATATCTGGGACAACAGCAGGAGACAATGAGACCCGAGAGATGCGTATGGAGCTAGCCGGCTACATGGCCGAGATACGCGAAATTCGAAGGGATTTGGGGGAGATCAGAGAAATAAGATCTGAAGTTATTGGAATCCATGAGTCCTTAAACCTGAATCTCATACGGATCAACGAGCGATTGGACGGTTTTGATCGCAGGCTGGTGGCACTAGAAGAGAGGGCGGAGTCTTTCTCTCCTAAAAAGCTTATGGACCTGGAGGAGCAGATAGTCCAGCTTAAGGGTGAGATGAACGACCGAGATCAGGAGGCATTGCGGGCAGATCTTGATATTGGGCATTTGCCAGAAGTAAGGGGAGAGAACATCCAGCATACTGTGACGGTGTTGGCAGCCAAGTTGGGCGTAACCTTGGATGAGCGGGATATAATCTTCGCGGAGCGTGTGGGGCCGGCGATCCGACCCGATGGGCTGCCGAGCGGCGATAACAGCGAGGAGGGCGCGCGCGGGCGGCGCGTCGTCGTGCGGCTTGCGCGGCGACAGACGCGCGATGAGCTGCTGCGGGCTGCTCGTGTCCGCCGCAATGTCACTTCCAGCGACTTCGGCCACAGTGGGCCGTCTCGTAGAGTGTACATCAATGAGCGGCTGACGCGGGCCAACCGCCAACTGTTCCAGAGGGTACGAGAGGAGTGTCGCAGGCAGCTTTGGCGCTATTCCTGGACTCGAGGAGGTCGTATTTACGTTCGACAAGGTGATGGCAAGCAGGCTTACCCCATTCGCTCGAACAATGACGTAGTTCGTGTTTTTGGCGTTCCCTCTGTTTGATAACGATTTATTTTCTGATGTAATAATATTTAAACCTTTCAGGCTATATTGTAATGCTTCTTCTAATGGTGCGATGTCGTTTTACGCAGGAATTGTAAAAAAGAATATAATTAAAATTAAAGCACAAGTACATATTGAGTCGTTGTTTTCTGATCTGAGCTATTTATTTTACTACGTATCAAAATCAGCAATAACAATCTATAATTTATCTCCCCATTATTTGTTTTATTACCTATTAATTATTAAATTATTAATCAATTTACATAATATTGGTTCTGTAATTATTAAATTGTATAAATATGCCTCTAGATGATTAACAAGCGATTAAAAATTGGTTTGTTTAATCCAGGGTCACTTGGTGCTAACCATGATAACTTTGTCGCTGCCGTCAACCGCTACGACATGGACTTACTGGCTATTAATGAGACGTGGCTTTTTGCTGGTGAGGACGCGCGAGCGCCACAATTGTCGGGGTATCGTCTACGTCATACCCCTCGACCAAAGCCACGCAACGACAACCGCGGCGGTGGTGTTGGCTTCTTTATCCGACATAATATTGTAGCACGTATTTGCCATCACCCTGTAGATCCCTTGCACTCGTCAGTGGAACAGATGTGGCTGAAAATTACAATAAATGGGAAAAAATTAATAGTTGGTACTGCATACCGTCCAGAATGGATGAAAGTACACATATTCTTGGACGCAATCACAGACTCAATTAACTCCTTTCATAGCTATGACAACTTAGTTCTTCTAGGAGATTTTAATATTAATCTTTTAGCTAAGACCGAGGGAGCTACTATTCAATTTAATACCTTCTTAAGCTATAGTAATCTTGCCCAATTGGTGAATTTTCCCACTCATTTCACTGATCACTCCCAAAAATTGTTAGACGTGATATGTACCAATCTACCAGTAAAAAAAGATTTAATCTCCGATAATGTGGGTCGTATTAACGGTCATTGTTTAATAGTCTGCGAATTTGATATTAAATGTGATAAAGTGAAGCCCTTTACTATAAAATATAGGCCACTGAAAGATATCTGTACACAGAATTTCAACAGAGACTTGCATAGTATTCGCTGGGATCTCTTACTATCAATTGAAGACGTAAATGACTTAGTGACTGCTTTTAATCATAACGTGGTGACTTTGTTTGACATTCATGCACCTGTCAAGTCAATTACTATCAAAGATCGGTCATATCCTTGGATCACAGATACCGTAAAGTTGATGATGAGCCTTCGGGATGAAGCTTTAAATGATTATCGCAGAACCGGGTCAGAAAGCAAAAAACTTTATTACAAAAGTCTTAAGGGTACGGTCAATCAGGCTTTGTTCAATGAAAAAACTGCTTATTTTAGTCATAATATAAATAATAAAATAAATGATCCAAAATTATTATGGAGGAATTTAAAAAACACTCTTCTACCTAATAATAATACAGAATTACCTACTCATTTTAATGATCCCAACACTATTAATAATCATTTTTTAACCGTTCCTGGCTCCTCAAATGCATCTCTTTCATTATTAACATTTTTTGAATTCCATAGATATAACGAAAATATACAATTTCAATTAAAACCGATTGACATGGAAGCATTAATTAGTATTATTAAAAGTTTAAAATCAAATGCTGAGGGGTGCGACTTCATAACATTGGATATGTTATGTATGACATTCCCTCATACAATTGAAATTATCTTCCACATCATAAATTTATCCATAGAATCTTCAACATTCCCAGATATCTGGAAAACAGCTTTAGTGCGTCCACTACCTAAAACTTCCAACCCCTCAGAACTAAAAGATTTAAGGCCAATAAGTATTTTACCATTTTTGTCAAAGATTCAGGAAAAGGCTGTCAGTATTCAACTGACGGATTATCTTGAAAAAAGTGATATTTTACCGAAAGTCCAATCGGGTTTTAGAAAGGGACGTGGTACAGTGACAGCCTTACTTGATATCACCGATAATATTCTTTGTGCTCAGGACCAAGGGAAGTGTACTATTGTGGTTATGCTGGACTACTCAAGGGCTTTTGATTCGATAAATTTAAATTTGCTGCTATCCAAGATGTGTTATTATGGCTTTGACTCGAAAACTATAAAATGGTTTAGTAGCTATGTTACTAATAGACTCCAACAAGTTAAACTCAGTAGTAATGATGGATCATCAGTTTGGTCTGATTTATTGGCAGTGGATAGAGGTGTTCCTCAAGGGTCTATCTTAGGCCCCATACTTTTCATTTTATACACTGCAGACATTAAGATGCACATAAAGCACTGCAAATACCACATTTATGCTGATGATATACAACTTTACATATCTTGCCGTCCATCTGAAATTGATAGCGCAATTATCAAAGTCAATGAAGACCTTCAGAGCATATTGGCGTGGTCACTTGACAATAGTTTAGTATTAAACCCTAACAAAACTAAATACATAATTTTTGGCAGTAAGTATCAAATTGAAAATTTACAACCCGCAACAAATATCACACTGTCAGGAGAAACATTAGACCGTGTATTTGTTGTAAAAAATCTGGGACTACTAATGGATACAAGCTTACGTTTCGAAAATCATATAGCAAATGCTGTACGAGACTGTTTTTACAAGTTGAAAATACTTTACAAGGCAAGACCCTACCTTAAGGAGTCCTTGAGAGTCCAGCTGACGGAGGTTCTTATACTGTCAAAACTAAATTATGCAGATGTTGTAGTGGGTCCTCGCTTGCTTGGTAGAACTAAAAGACTAATTCAGCGTGTCCAGCATTCATGTGCTCGTTTTTGTTTTAATGTCCCACCTCGTGCTCATCTTACACCATTTTTGAACAACCATTCTCTGCTAAAGATGAGACATAGAATGAAACTTCACCTCGCATGTCTGATGTTTGGTGTTGTTAAAAACCAGGCTCCACCTTATTTGTTTGAAAAGCTTTCCTGGGCATCCGATATAAAAAGGCGTGGCAAAGTCAGGAACTGCTCCATTCAGCTCTTGACGCAGAGTCACCGCACTGCTGCTTTCAGGGGAAGTTTCCGTTACGCTGCGTCTAAATGCTGGAACAATATCCCTCCACCTTTTCGAGATCTGAAAAGTATATTTAGTTTCAAGTTAAATCTTAAAAAATTCTTAATGGAACACCAAAGGAAAGAAGGGATGCTTAGGCAAGACACAAGTGTACTATAAGCTCAGAATATAAAATAATATAAAATAAAATAAACTTACCTTTTATGTTCTTCTCGTACGTGCTAAGATTGTGCGATTTTTGTTCCATGCTGACAACGTAAGTCGATATCGCCCATTGTAATATGTATGGTTTTGGAGGTTAACTTAACTTAGTTAAATTGGCAGAGTAGTAAATACCTGTAGTCGATGCGTTATAGTTTAAATTTTTAATCAAATTTTTATACGTAGGTAATCATTAAATAACTTAAATGTAGGTAGATGTTTATAATTTTTTCTTTCTTTGTTTCACAACAAGACTTTTTGTGTCAAAGTGTCAAACTACTGTCTTGTTATGCTTGCATCTGTCAAGCTGTCACTAATTTCTTTTTTTTTTTTTTTTTTTTAAAGAGTCAAGCATGCAGCAAGATACTGCTTTGTTTATTGGTTTGTGTACTTGTGTGTGTCATGCATGTATGTTTTTCTTTTCTATTTTTGTACAAACTTATATATGTGTGTGACTGAGGTACTATTTTTGTATATGGGGTACGATTTTTGAAATTTTGCCGTTCGCAGACGAGCGGACAGAAAGACCTCCATGCAGGGATCATTGAGGGCGAAGGTTCAGAAATAGTACCCCTGAGTTTCTTATTTGTATTTTGTTTTTATTGCTTCGTTTTATTTTTTGTTCCGGTTTGTTAGTCATAAGTGCGCACACCCGTGACGTCAACATAGGTCCCAACGGAAGACCAGCGTTGGCTTTATAACCAACATATGCTGAGTTGGGACCTATTTGAAGACGTACACAGTGTGAAACAAGGTGTGTTATCAAATTGTATATTGTTTTATGTCGTGTATGTCTTCAAATAAATTAATCATTCATTCATTCATTCATTCATGTTTGTCCAAACACGGCCAACTCTCATTAAATATAGTAAGTTTGATAAACGAGCCGCAGGGAGAGGACGTAACGGCACACGGGCGTTATATGTTGATGGCGAAATCAACGCCCCGATAATTTGTAGCGGTGACGTCACAACATGGCGATCCATTATATATGCAGTGATTTTTGTGAAGACCTCGGATACTTAAGGAACCAATTAATTTGAAATTTAAATTATAGATAAAAAAAATGTATCTTGGATGTCGTTGAAGGCGACTTTACTAAAACAAGCTAAACAAAGTTTAAAAATATCAAAGCTACCTCTCCAATCCGTCTGGCCAAATCATCTGACTGCTCTGGCTAATATATGGCTCTGGTAGTACAGAGAGGGTCGTGCTCCTGCAGTGGAGACTAAAAAAAACCTGATGATGATAAATAATTATTAGGGACAAGTCACATAGATTGAGCTAGTTCCGCAGTTAGCTGCGAAATTGTGTCTTAGGATACCAACTCAAAGATACTACAGTTCATAATAGAATGATCCATCTAAAAAAACCGGCCAAGTGCGTGTCGGGCCACGCGCAGTGAAGGGTTCCGTAGTTGCGAATGACAACTTTGAGTTCACACTATTCACACTCGCACCTTACAGTTTAACCACGTTTAACGACCAAAAACATCTAACCATGAAAATAGTATGAAATTTTACAGTTTATAAGTTGGTTGCCTATAACTTTTTAGTTTGTACTTAGTACTCGGCTCTGATAGTTTTCCTTTCAACTTCAGTATATATACTACTGCTGTAATTTTTTTCACGTATCCATATATAACCGTTTAGCAGATAAAGGGTTTGTTAGAGGTATGTAAAAAGTTTTTGTTAGAGGTACGTGTCCCCCACACGTACCTCTAACAAAATTTTGCACTTTAAAACCAAATATTTCGGAAACGGATCCCTAAATCGAAAAATGGTGTTTTCAACCTCACAATATTTTTGAAAGACCTATTTAACGATACCCCACACGATGGGTAAATAGAAAAAAAAACATTACTCCCCCACTTTACTTGTATGGGAGCTACCATAAAAAAAAAATTTTTTTCAAGTTTTTATTCTACCACTTTTTTGCCATGATTAATATACATACCCATACCAAATTACAGCTTTCTAGTACTTATAGTCTCTGCAGAAAACCGCGGATGGACAGACAGACAGACAGACAGACAGACATGGCGAAACTATAAGGGTTCCTTGTTTACTACGGAACCCTAAAAAGATCATTTCCCATCGTAATCGGGCTGGGGATTGAACCCGGGCCCCTCTTGTATTTAATTGTTATGAATTGCGCCACAGATCTGTGATAATTCGGGTAAAAGTCAATAAGGTCTCATAAAATAAATAAAAATATCCGAAACCAATCAAAAATAAATTGAGTCACCAACTGCTTAATTTTTACAGGACATATGTTCTTTGTACACCTCTGTACACCCAATCATTTACATATTGCTTTCATATAAAATGAGCATCAAGCCAATTGTAATTTCTTTAAAATTACTGCAGTTGTTTGTTGTTTTTCGTGTGTGAAGTGGCCAACACTGGTGTCAGATTTTTCAAGCTACCTATGGGCATCTGACATAGCTTATTAACACCTGCCGGGATCAACGGTTTAGCGTGCCTTTCGAAGCACGAAGATACTTATTCATGAACTGCCATTTTACGAAAACCGCGACACTTTTATCCCGGTAACTCTAAACCCCGTTTAGCACCTGCGGCGGCTATAAAAGTTTCAGATTAAGTAATAAAAGACGGAATTTGGACTTTGTTTAGAAACTTTACTCGCAAAATTACGTAATTATATTGGTTATCTGTATTAAAAGACAAAGCCACGGAAAAAAGAAGCGCGTAACACTTGTCATCATAGAGTCCAACTTTTAAGACAGCGTTGTACATATTTAGCTAAGCGGACAGTTTTACATGTTTCACGAAAAAATAATGATATAAAAAAAATTATATATTTTCCTTTCATACAGAATCGACTCCTCCAGCAACTACCCTGCATGTACAAACCATCCTCATATCATGCTGAATACTTCTACGTAGATATTTATTCATGCACCGCCATTTCACGAAAACCGCTTCACTTTTATCTCGGCAACACTAAACCCCGTTTAGCACCTGCGGCGGCTATAAAAGTTTCGGATTAAGTAATAAAAGGGAATTTTGAATATTTTTAGAAACTATACTCGTAAAATGACGTTTATTGATAAACTGTATGAAAAGACAAAGCCAGTGAAAAAATAAGTGCATTTCACTATAGCACTAGCACTTTATATAGTGTCTAATTCTTCAGACAGAGCAGCTATACTATGTATTTAACCAAGCGGACACTTTTATACTTGACAACAAAAGAACCAGTTTAAAAAAATGAAACCTTTTTCGTTTATTCACAATCTACTCCAGCTACAACTACCCTGCATAGACCATCCTCATATTTAATATCTTGGTGAATACTTATACGAAGATACTTATTCATGCACCGCCATTTTACGAAAACCGCTACACTTTTATCCCCACGACACTAAACCCCGTTTAGCACCTGCGGCGACTATAAAAGTTTCGGATTAAGTAATAAAAGACAGAATTTTGAACTTGTTTGAGAGGATCTCGTCCGAACTCGAAATAGTTATGATAACACGGAGTTCACATTGGTCTTTATTGTCTTTCGTATTGATCATACCACAGAGAACAGAATGCCGCTCACGCCTAACTAAAGACGAAGTAATAACTGTGCGTCAACCCACTTTTGACTGGTAGGCAAAAATCGCAACCTCGGCCTGTCATTTCGTACCCATAAATACGTATGTATTTATGGGTACGAAATGACAGGCCGAGTACACCCAATCACGTTTTTTTCCCTTGCGGGTTATATAGAACCCAGATCTAAAAAACATAAAGGCCACGGTAAGTATGTTCGTGCTAAAGTATTGTTAAAATGCCCCATAAATAAAATTCTGATGTACTATATCACAAGTATGAAGGAAATAGCAGATTATTGCATTTCTTCAATTTCCGTGAAACCTAAGACCTCAATAAACGGTATCGCCCTCTGATACACTTGTTTCGTATAAAATGTGTTAAAAAGGCATCTCTCTATTATCGCGAGGAGCCCGTTGGTCCAGTGGGTGTGAGCTCTATGAGCGCTTACGTATGTTAAGCAACCCCTGGTGCAGTCCCTACTTGGATGGGTGACCGCAAGTGGCATAAAAATATCTCGAGCTCCTCCGTGCTTCGGAAGGCACGTTAAGCCGTTGGTCCCGGCTGTCATCGTTGATGGCAGTCGTTAAGCTATGTCAGATGCCTTAAGGCAGCTTGAAAAATCTGACACCAGTGTTGGCCACTTACACATACGAAAAAAAAATTATCGCGAGAATGACAGTCAAGTTCCCTGCTATGTGGTTCGGAGGTGAAGTGCCTTTACTTTGAATATTTGAAGTAGTTAAGCCAATGCAACTTGGCTCGAGCAATGTTCATAATTTTGATTTTTCCTCTACTGGTCTGATGTACTCTACCAATCTGCAGCTTCGGGTAAAGCCCAGCAGTTTAGCAATTTATTTCTTGAACTTGTAAGCGCCTTAGGCTTTATCGGCGATAAGGTCTATTCTAATTCATTGTAATTTTTGCCGATAACGAGCTTTTGGTTATAGCGTGGCTTTGGGCTTTGTGAAGACATGCGATTTTTCGGCGGCTAATTAGAAGAATAGTTAGCTGTTTAGCATTTAAAATAAAAAGTAGTCATCATGAGTTTAAAAATTAATTTGAAATAAATTAAATGAAAATAACTTTTTTTCTTCTCACAAAAGATTAAAAAAAAACTTTTATCGAAATCTTAATAAATTAAACTTAAAATTATATTCTACAAACTATTTCTGTCTAATAAAGACTTCTTATACACTACTTAAATTCGGCATGAATAAGTTCATAATGAAACAAATGTGATGTGATGTGATAAAACAAATGTGATCTTGTATTGAGGGATGTGATTTCGTTGAGTAAGTTTAACAAATTCAATTTTGTAATAGGTACATAATGGCAAAAGTTTCATGGGGATAGCGAATGGACTTTAGTACTTTTTAAGTTGCTAGGTACAAACGTACCTTGATTCCAAAATTTTCGTTCTGCCTTTCGATATGTATTTATCTACATTACAATACAGTGTAATTTTTTGTCCTGTTTGATGTTTTAGGCAAGTAAAGATTATTATTATTTATTTATTATTAATAAAAAATAAAAATTACACGCAAGGAATATATAAAAAAATAGTTCATCACAAACAAAATGTAACAGAATTTATTATTTCATTCTGGAATTATTATTACCACATAAGTGGCCATAAAAATAGCTAGCAGAAATTATAATAAGTTCAATGTAATATTTGCAAAGTGAATCATTAGCATAAGAAAATGCATTAGAATGGGCATTTCACTTGCGTTTCCATCACGCTATTCGGCTAAGCTATGTCCACATTGTGCATACAATTTAATTTTCATCCCAAATGATAAGAATAAACGTTTAATGTTGGTAAAGACCCATGTCAAAGCATCACATTGCAAATTGTCTCAAGTTTACATAAATATAAAATTCTGTTAATCTTAACCGAGGTAAAAACATTGGCAAGTCAATATATTATATATATTTATAATAACATTTTCAATATTGCTTAAAAGAAATACGACTACATTCTTATTGATAAATTATTGCCCTTTATACAAGCTGTTTTGCTCGTTGATTGTGTAAGTGGCCAACACTATTTTTATATTATTCTATAACATACGAGTACCTATTCTATATCACCATTATCATTTGAACCACAATAAGTCCGCTGCTGGACAAGGACTCCCCAAGGATTTTCATTATAGCGGGTTTTGCCATACCATCCACTTGGCAGACGGATTGGTGAGCGCAGTTTATGTCGGTTCCGATTCTGCTGCCCATATAAAAGCCTGTTTTTAAGCAAAGGAAGTGCAGAAGTTTGTTGGACTGGGGAAATGGGATAAAGGTACCTATTAGGGATTACACCCCTGAGTCTGACCAATACTAGTACTTTTGATATTGCGGCAACCTCTACATTCGCCACAAGAACTAAAACGAAGACTTTACTGCGAATGTAGCGACCCAACAAATAAACTACAAGACTTCTCACAAGATGGCGCTGCAGAATCCTGAAACGCGCAAACAAAGTTTCTTCACATTCGAGACATAAATAAGACCTCCGACTTAACTCAGTCGGAGCTGTACGGTTCCCTGGACGCACACCTTGCCCAGCGGGAAAATCTTCCCTTTGTGGCGGTCGAGCATACCACCTCAATAAGGTAACTCCACCTCAGTAAAACTCAATTGTAAAAGTACTATAGTACTTTTACAATTGAGTTACTAGTATATATATAGTAGTAGATAGTGGCTATCAGATCGCAATCTTGCTAATGTATATAATATGGTAATATTGAAACTTACTCGAGATAAATTCATTATGAAAACACGGCTTTACTCACGTTTTATTACGCCTTTCACTTTCTCTCGCCTCGATGATGGTCTTCGTAACAGACCGAAACTAGTCGGCGGATCCGACGTAATAAAACGTGAGTAAAGCCGTGTTTTCATAATGTATATATAAGTAAAATGGATTTCTAAAGATAGCTAACTGATAGTCCACAGCGTAGTACAGATAGGTAAACACATTACTCGTAGAATTCTACGAGTAATGTGAACATAGCCTTAGATTAAAAAGCTATCGAATATGCAGTGCAAGTAATGGATTTTTAATGTACCGTTGGAGCCATTCTCCGCAATACTGAAGACGTTAGCTGTCTATGCAAATGACTATACCATAAACTATCTCGATATATTTGTTTCTGAAAAGAAATCTGAATCGAATGGTGTAGCCAATTCTTTTTTGGCGATTCATCCCATCTATTTGAAAAAATATTCCTATGGGAATAATAAAGAGTCTACGAAAGTAAAACGAAAATCAGTACCATACGAATAACGCGGGACGGCAGAGAACTTTTTTATATGAAAAAGTCGTTTTTTTTTTCGAATTACTAGTATTGATTCTATAAAAAAAGTTAAAATCTCTTAACACTCATGATTTTCATTTTTTTAGGGTTCCGAAGTAAACAAGGAACCCTTATAGTTTCACCATGTCTGTCTGTCTGTCTGTCCGTCCGCGGTTTTACTAAGAGACTATAAGTACTAGAAAGCTGTAATTTGGTATGGATATGTATATTAATCATGGCATAAAAGTGGTAGAAAAAATCTTGAAAAAAAAATTAGTTTAGGGTAGCTCCCATACAAGTAAAGTTAAAAATTATTTTGAGGTTTCGAACACCGTTTTTCGATTTAGGGATCCGTTTCCGAAATATTTGGTTTTAAAGTGCAAATTTTTGTTAGAGGCAAGTGTCCCCACCCCCTCTATCTATTAAACGGTTATATATGGATACGTGAAAAAAATTACATACTGAAGTTGAAAGGAAAACTATCAGAGCTAAGTACTAAGTGCAAACTAAAAAGTTTTAGGCAACCAACTTATAAATTGTACTGGAAAATGTAAAATTTCATACAATTTTCATTGTTCGATGTTTTTAATCGTTAAACTGTGAGGTGCGAGTGTGAACAGTGTAAACTCAAAGTTGTCATTGGCAACTACGGAACCCTACACTGCGCGTGGCCCGACACGCACTTGGCCGGTTTTTTCACTTTCGTTGTAATTAATTATTTATACCACATTTTCTTGATGACATACTCAAAAGGTATCTAATTAAAAAAGAAAAGAAAACGGATTTTATTTCGAGTACCTTGTTGACCTCCAAACCACTGGTTTTTCAGTTTTATATTTGGAAATTGAAATAGAAAAAAGCTTGTAAAATACGTATTCGCCGAGTAATAAAAAGAATACGAAGCGTAGTAATATCCTGTGAGTTGAACGGAACAATGTCTGCGGTTCGTTTCCCTGCGTCTGCTGGAATTTACGGCCGAAGCGTGATTTGTCGGCGTCAGTTAAGGTCGCTAAGAGCCTATTCTAACTAAGCCTTTTTTTAGTTGTACCAGAGCCACAGTACCGGCTAAATTCACTTTTGGCTAGTAGCATAAGTGGGTCGGCTCGATCGGGGAAATACCACACTCTCACGACGTTTGACTTTACCACTTTTATGCTTCGCTTGGTGAGTGAGATAGCTGGAGACCCATCTCCCCGTCCCCATTGGAGAGAGAAAAATAAAGGCCGGCAACGGTCTTGTAACACTCCTGGTGTTGCTGTTGTTCATGGGCAGCGGTGATTTGCTTGCTCGTTTGCCGTCCTATGTCATGAAAAATAAGTCACGTTTAAATCCAAGCTTGTAGCATAGATTCAATATAATAGGGCATAAAAAAACGTTCAAGATTTTGTATTTTTTTCTTGTAATTATTTATTATTGATACTTTTTGATTATAGTATTAACTTGATCATTATAATAAAGTAAGTAATGGATCTTACTTCAAGTACTTTGTTGACCCTTAAGGCACTGTTTTTTTTTTAGATTTACACCTGGAAATTAAAATAGAAAAACGCTTGTAAAATACGTTTTCGCTGAGTAATAAAAAGAACGCGAAGCGTAGTAATGTCCTTAGAGTTGAGCTGAACAATGTCTGCGGGTCGTTTCCCTGCGTCTGCTGGAATTTACGGCCGAAGCGTGATTTGTCGGCGTCAGCAGTAGGGTCGCTGACTTAGGGCCTACTCAAACTAAGACATGTTTAATCTAGGCTTTTAGCAGCATAGCTTCAATATAAAACCCCGACCATTTTTTTGACAATTTACGTCCGCCGTATTATTTTTATGTTTTTGCTGACGTCACTTAGCCTTTGACCTATGTGTGCGGCATCAGTAAAATGCGGACCCGGTACGGAAGCCGTGTTGCTCGAAGGCAAGAACTGATTTAAAATGTGAAAGACTTTGAATTTCGAACAGTGAAAATAGCATGCCTGTTTAATGCCGTTGTGTCCGTGAGCTTGTGTCGCAAATTTGCATTTTTTTTGTGTCATAGTACGTTGCTTTGTGGTAGGCCTATAGCCATGGATTAATATCCATGACTATAAGTTTAGATTAATGTACAGGGATTGTTGTAAGAATAAGGATTTTTGCGTTTCCTATCCATGGGGCAACTAAGCTACGAGTAAGTAACTATAAAATTGTTAACTATTCATAATCGCTTACTCGTACAAAATGAAGCTTATAATTAAAAAGCTCATAAAGATCTAATTGCTTCATAACATTAACTTTATGGCCGTTCTAACAGAACATTATAAAAATTAATAATATTATAAAAAAAAAAAAAGTCGTTATTGACTGAGTGTGGTAAATTAACCTCGTGACGTAAGGAAAATGGCGGAAAATGCATGTGATGTGTGTGGTGTTGACAATGTTACAGTGGTCGAATGACCTGTGTGATTTATAGATTTATATTCTATTCTAAACTATTTTTATTTTATGTCTCCCACAGAGATTTTAGTGATTCTGCCATTATCCAGTTTAATGAGATTCTATCTATCGGTGTTGTACGGCATAGTCTTAAGCAAGTAGCATCAAAGATGGCGTATGTTCCTTGATACCTCGTGGGAGCTTTTGATGACAAGTCAAAACGAGTCCATATAACAGCCTACTTTAACTATTTCACATATTGTTCATGAGCACAAGCAGTTCTAACTACCCCAATTTTATATTATAAAGTCCACTAAAATCAATTCACAAAATCGACAAGTTTTGCCTTAGATGATGGGGTTTGCCCCATCTGCAGCCTTTGACTTCCCACCACAAAAACCTATAGATTTATATAGAAAAGACTTATTTTTAGGCATAAAATATTATTATTTAATGGGTGGACCCATTAAATAATCATCATCATGGCCATTTTGGGATATGTCACATTTTCATTAAGAGGATATACTAGCAGTGCGTTTTCCATACAAATGTATTTCTCTATTTTCTCGCTGAAAACTGCTTCTAGAGGCACAATTCTTTTTACATAAAATCTATTACTAAAATATACTAATAAATATTTTGGTACTAGATTTTATGAAAAAAAAAATTGTGGCGTTAGAATCAGTTTTCAGCGAGAAAATAGAGAAATACATTTGTACGGAAACCATTTTGAAAAAATACTGCTAGTATACGCTCTTAAGAAACAAACTTAGTCATTCATACAAATACTATGGAAAGTAAAGTTATTTTGCCGGTGAAAAATAATAGTGCTATTTTGCTATTCTAAGCTTCCTACTACGGAACTCTTTATGGGCGAGTCTGACTCGCACTTAGCCACATTTTGAACTTTTTATTACGTATGTATAATTTACATGCTGTCCAGACCTCACATAAGTGGGATAAGGTGAGGAAGAAGAAGAAAAAGTATGTATAATTTATTAGGGATTTTGATGCCAGCATAGAAATATTGCCAGGTTGTAGTGATTTATGACGTACTCATGACTCGGCCCAGTAAATTCGCTCAATATGAATACCACTACATGCATTATAAGTGCGCGTGTAGACATTGCATGCAGCACCTAAATGCATGTTTATAAATAGCAAAAAAATTATTTAGGCTGGCCGGTCAGTCTCACTCACGTGCTATAAAAATAGGTAATATTTAAATGGTTACAATTTATGGCGAATTCGCAAATTAGTACTTTGGTTCGTTAACTATCGTACATTTTTTTGATGATGTTACATAGCCAATGTCACTCCAATACATCAGGAAAATAATATATTGTAGCTTAGTTGTATTTTTAATTACATGTTTTTTTTTTTAACTTAAGCAGAATTAAATAATAGTTGCCCTAGTTAAGCAGAACATGAGCTTTGAAACTCTTAAAAAACTTTCCAAAAGATCTACTGCTTAAAAATTTCGTTTACTTAATTAAATTCAAACTCTCAAGTTCACTATTTAAAGCCACGAAGCGTTTAAATTGAATTCCACGAAACTAAACCTCGCAGCGATATAACCTTTTTTCGTGGCGACCTCTAGAAAAGCGATTTTAATCCAATTAAAACCTAAACGCGCTTACACACATGCAACCTACAACTTTTTTCTGTATTTGACGTAACGAGACGTAGCCTTGACCTCTAGACTTAGATATTTTATTGGCCCCGGCTAGATAGCAGTAGTTAAGCTTTGTCTAATAATAATAATTCATTTATTTCGGATATAAGTACAATCCAGTTTAAAAAAAAAATCTAAATTAGAAAATCAAAATACCAAAAGTATGTTGTATTGTGCATGTTGTTGTCTTAAGGCTGTTTGAAAAATCTGGCGCTAGTGTTGGCCACTTACACGCATGAATAGTCAGAAATAGACCCAGGGACACAAGAATTTAACGCTACGCACAGTCACGAGTATACTTATATACACAACTAGCAGCCCTCCCCGGCTGCACCTGGGCAATTCTTATTCCTGTAAACCTTCCTCATTAATCACTATCTATTGGTGAAAACCACATGAAAATTCGTGTAGTTATTTTTGAGTTTATCGCGAACAGACAAACATATAAACGCAGCAGAGGACTTTGTTTTATAATATGTAGTGATTGTATTCTATTTAAGACCATAGCGTATCCGGTTAAGAACCAAGAAGTTTACATATTAGTGCTTTGGACTGGTTAGCGTGATGATACATGTGTATGAGTGTACACAGGCAGTGTTGGTGAAAATCAAAATGGTAACATTGTGCTAAATGCATCGCCTGCATCTGTATCATTATATCTTTCTAGTACTTGTAGTCTCTGAGTAAAACTGCGGAAGGACAGACAGATGGACAGACAGAAAGACATGGCGAAACTATAAGGGTTCCTTGTTTACTACGGAACCCTAAAAAGGTTATAATTCGGAATATATCGATTATTTCACTCCACTATCAACGTAGCTTGACGTCAAGCTTACTCAGTGATGCGTGACAACCTTCAAGTTGCTCTTTAAGGCTGGACACAGACCTTCTGGCCGCGATTACGCCAAGGGCAGAGCAGGTGAGGACTGAGGACTCGATAGGTCGTTGAATACCACGCTAATTGATGAAATCTAAACGATTAATAGACTGTTTAAATTAATGGTCCACATTTATTGATGACCATCGATCAAGCATGGATTTAAGATTACTAAGAAATGTAACCGTAAATATCGATGCATGCAAACGTATCGTGACACAAACGTACGCACACATCGATATTAGAAATGATTGCAATTTTCCTTAAATTTTTCTGTTCGAAATTCAAACTCTTCCAACTGTTTCGTCCCATTTATGCCGCACACATGTAACGTAAACCATTGGTGTTTTCGATAGATTTAAAAAAAAATTGGCAGAGTATTCATACTTCTATGGTGTTTTCAGATTCAGAATCACCTTATAATATACGAATTATACTTATACTTAGACGAATCTATAACAAATGAAGCTTTGTGAAATTAATTTTAAAATCGGTCAATTACGTTTTGGGTTTACAAATAATCACGTCATCAAATCTTCTTTATAATATTTGTATAGATAGTATAGAACTTTAAATGTATAGAAAGTAACACAAAATTAAGCATACTGAACGTAAGCCTTTACACAAATTTTACGAGGTCTAGTGGCATTAAAAATAAATAATTTTATATGGATTTATCCCACTCCTACGTCCGCACTCTAACCAACGGTACAGTAAACCAAAGCATTAGACCACTGAGCAACTTCCACACAAATAATATTGGTTCAAATTGTACAATATCTCTGTAAACTTTAATCATAAAAAGAAATCTCAACAAAAGCAAAACACTAAAGTAAAGTAAAATGTGACTTTACCATTTTATTTCAAAAGGGATGATAATCCCTTATCATATTAGCTCGGGACATGAAAGGAGCATAGAACAGCAAAGTTAAGTGTCGTGTAAGTGTCTGCCACTTGATAAACTTGCATAAATAGCCAGGTGTATTATGCAACGGAGTGCATTCAACGAGAAAGTGAAAATATTTGTAAGACTCGAGCTACCTACTTGAAAAATGGGTTCATCGAGGAACAATAAATTTAGCTCGCTCTCGGCTCATTGCTGAAAAGAACTCGTGTTGCTGTGATCAACTAAACACTGTGTTACTTCAACATCCATTACGGCTTTATTATAATTAGCTATTCATAATTAAGCTACGAATATTCGTAGTAATAAATATCCTCATCAGTCTAAGAAATCATGAAAGTAGGTGGTACGGTTAACAACCATCACTATTTTGATTGAAATGAAATGAAATGAAATGAAATATTATTTATTGTAGAACACAAAAACTAAAAGAGAAAAACAAACAAAAAACAGTACAAAATTAAGCATTGTGCACTACAAAAGGTGGCGGCTCAGTGTTACGCTGAACAAAAAGATGGCCAGCACTGATTTTCAGCCGTCACCTATAGTGACATCAACGACGCACCAATGCCAGTAGCGCCTAACACAATGACACATATGACATACATAAATAACCATGGATAAGAATCTCAGTTATGAATACATAACACAATATTATACAAAACGACACAAAAACAATTAAGAATAACATAAAACCATTAAACCTCTACACGATCCAGCGTGCCATAGACAAAGCAAAATTTTTTTTTTTCTCTATGCTCTCGTCTATGTTCCCCCGGAAACTCTTTGATTCTTTCTTACTAACCTAAAAATGACGTACTGCCACGTAAAATTGCCACGTCAATTTTAATATAAAAGTTAAAAATACAACAATGAAAGGCAGCATTAAACAAAATAAATTAATTAATAACAAAACCCGCAGTGAGTGTATAGTTATTCACATTAGATAGCAAACACGTGAAGAGCACAAATACAGATAAATGTCAGCACGAGCGCAATGTTCAAACAAAATCAAATAAATTTACAACAAACTCACAAAGTACCTTGTGAACAAACTACACTTGCTCATAGCTCGTGGATTATCTCCTACCCCTATAATGCATGGTGTCAAAGATCCTCAGAACCTGGATCAACCCGCCACCTTTCAAAACTCGTGCATAACCTCTGGTAAGTATTCTAGGGAGAGTATTTCTATTTAATGATCATATAAAAAATTATGTTATTTTAATTAGTTTGAAGTTTAAAGTAATGAATTTTGACATGTTTCCTAAACGTTTCAATTGTTTTCAGAGCACGCAACGGTGGAGGCAGGTTGTTCCAACAAAAGGTTGCTGCATACTTAAAACTACCTCGGAAGGCAGCAGTTCTGTGCTCGGGTATGGCCAGGCGGAATAATTGGCAAGATCGAGGTGCTCTTCTACCAGGAATATGCAACCATCTTAATTTTTCATGTACTGCCGTCCTAAAGCTTAAACGTCGTTAACTACCGAAACCAAGTTTCGAGATACGCGCCAAAATGTGTAAAAAAAGATCAAAGTGGTGCCAATTAATAATTACTAACAATATCACTAAAATAAATATAGGGAAATGTAGGTTTGGTAAAGCACTTTCGAATAGCTATATGTTTAGGCGTAGAAGATAAATAAATAATAAAATATTTCGATTTTGGAGTTAAAGCCTAGCATTTTTTTCAAAATAAGTTTTTATTTACATAGCTATAATATCGTTATGTCACCCTTAAAGACATTTATGCTTTGGATTTATTGAAGTATTTATTTTATTTTACAAAACTTTACAAACTATACTATTGCGTGACTAAAATGTCTTTATAGACTTTAACGACATTAAAGCCTAGGAAATTATCCGGAAAATGCTTTATTAAGTTACATTTAAACGCGTTTATTGTCTTTTAGATACATTATAGTCTAGAAATATAAAAAGTAATTGTTTTTTGGCAACATTTATAACAACTATTCCCAAGCTATAATGTATTTACTTGCAGAAGATGCAATCATAGCGATGGTTTAGTTTGGTATTGTTTTTGTTAGCGTGGCATTTTCCAAAGAAAGTGTCGTTAACTACAAAAATTGAAAATCAAAGTATGAAAGTAGCTGGCATTTATTTTAATAAAACATGAGGTAAATACACTCAGTTAGACTTAGTTAAAAGATTATAAAAAAAGTATCAAAAATAAACATCAATCTACTTAACAGTATTGAGACATGTAGTAAAAACAATCATTGTGTATGACTCATAGAAATAATAAATTGTTAAAACTTAGTATATAAGTTGCACATTAATTATAGAAAATCGTAGTACTTTGTACTCATAAAACAATTACTTATGTGCTTTAATACTAAAGTCTACTACATTATTTTTGTACTTTGTACAATAATACTCGTAGGAACATTAAAAAACAAAAACAATTCTAAAACTTAATAGTCTAGTAACACAACATTTTTCGCTGGTAAATAGACAATAATTTGTACTCGTAATAGAAAAAATTACTTAAAACAATCATAATGTTTTATTATCAAAAATTCAAATTATTCACTTATAGCAGGTATTACAAAATTACGAAATGATACCTGGAGGGCATGATCAGTCCATTATATTGAGCAACTTTCTCCAGGGGACCAACATCAAAACACAAAAAATAAATTTTGATATTCTATAAGAAAAGGTAATTCAAAGTTTCAAAACTGTTATTTCGTAATTCGATGCTAGTCCCCTGCAGAAGGCCGCTCAATATCATGGAATGATCATGCCCTTTAATTATTATTTCGTAATTTTGTAACACTCTGTATATTAAAAGTACCTATTTTTACTCCTTTACATTATATTGTATAATTATTATTTTAGTAAAGGTTTTTATTATTACTATGAAATTCAGCCTTAGTATTTATACATAATTACCATATATTCCTTATATATTATAACATATAATGTAATCTTATTTACTTTAACGTACATAATATAAGTATTATTCACTATATGAGTGAATAATATTTAAATAGATACGTTATATTATGAAATTAAGAAATTCACGTTACATTATTTTAAAAAAACTTAAGACTCGAGAAATCAAATGCCTAATTAGAAAAAATATTTAAGTATTTTTGTACTCACTAAAACAATCTAAGTATCAATAATCAATAACAAACTCTTATTATGACGTTGTATTTATTAAATCTATCAAATCACAGCCCTTATTAGGTAGTTTAGAGTTTTAATTAAGTACTTAGTCTAGAAGTTCTGTTTTTAGTCTTAGAATTAGTCAGTCTTGAAGCCTTGTTGCTAGTGCCACTTGTACTGGCAGTTGCATTTATTGTTACAGGCAATTCTTTCCAGAACAGCTGTTTGTGAACAGGCATAATGCTGGAAATTTTATTTAGAATATCAGCCTTTCTCTCATAGTCTACGCCCTTTGGGGCAGAACGATGTTCGAGTTTCATAATCGATGGGTCTTTTATGAATTTATCATTCATAAAGCGTAATACTGTGAACTGGTCGTTAAAATTATTTTTATATTGAAGGTCGTAACTATTGCGAGAGAAAGTAACCTGGCACATGTCTCTTAAATAGGCTCTAGGGTTAGATGTGTGAATTCGTCTGTCAGAGATATAATTTTCTACATTTATAAAGTCTGTTGGTGCCATAGATTTCACGATTACTTTATTTTGATTGATAGATGCTACCGCCTCTTCAAAGTCGGTGAAGTCATAAAGTTTTCCTTTTTTTTTCATTGAAAGCTCTACCTGATGGTGAACCTGATCACAGCTCATAAATGTATGACCAGGTTCAAAATAGTACAATGTTAAGTTTTTAGCACAAATCATGTCACTGTTTATTATATATACCAGAAACGAGTACAGCAACCAATTTTTATTCTGCGCTGTGCAGTTGTCTAACCATAAATGAATTTGTGTTGCATCCCTGTTGCGCAGTAGGAAATGGAAAAAAGCTGACAATATATCCTCTTGTTTCCTTCCTGCTATACTTTCATTCCAGATCACGGTGAGAGGTTTATATTGATTCGTAATTTTACCAATTGGGGCAAAAGTTTGATTTAATGCTACAAGACGTTTGCAAAATATGATAGATTTGAATGTGTCCATACGAGGCAGCATAATAACCTTTTCCAAATCCGTACTGTAATATATTTCAGCATCGTTTCGCGGTAATTCTTTGTGTTTATTATATAATTCCCTAGCCGTTTTATATTTTTCGTGATGCCGAGCCCAGTCTACACAACTGGAACAATCTGCAACAATCTGACTTTTGGCGTCATGTGATGTTTGTTTTTCATGCAGGTTGTAGGTCTCACACATCTCGCACTCTTCGTGGCCTAACTGAGTAAAACTTATATTCATAGTTTTTAGATGTTGCCTGTATAGTTCGTATGACACTTTTTTGTCAGGAAATTTTGTACAGTAGTGTTGATGCATGGAAACAATATTAATATCACTAGGCAAATAACGACGTAAGGGTGCATGTTCTCTTCTGTAATGATACTCTGTCGGGTTAAAAGATAACACGTGTTGTGTCAGCAGGTCACGGTCATGCATAGGTGTTTTTTGGTGTTGCCCACGTCCGTCTACAGATATATCTTTAATATCATAATGAAGGATCCTGTCGTTTGTTTTTTCATAACCTAATGTTGTTAAAAAAGATATTTTGCAGATCTCAACTCTTGTACCATCCAGTTTTTTTAGTGTAAATAATCTTTTTGGCCTTCTCTTCAACTCAGTAGTAGTTTTTCTTTTTGGTATTGCAATTGACGTGTTTTCTGCAACAAATGCATGCTGTTCACTCCAAGACATCTCCCAGTATTTTTTATTCATAGCCAATTTGTCTTCTTGGCTAATTTTAGTGGAACATTTCTTCATACATTTATCAGTGCATCCTGTTTTGACGCCGTGCTCAAGTTTTCTTTTATTTATTGATTCAAGTTTTCTTTGGGATAATGAAGTGTTATATTTTTTACGTTTTCGTGATGGTTGTGACAATTCAGGATCCAGGACAACCGATGATGATTCTACAGTTTCTGAACTATTAGTAAACGCAGGTGTTTGGGAATCACAATAAAATATTTCAGTAGTGTTTCTACGTTTACGACCAGAAAGTGATGCTGGGTTAACCAATCTTTGAAATAAACCATGAGAATGTCTTCGAATTGGCTTTTTAATTTCAAAATCATGAACAAATTCAGATGATATAATATTTCTAGTTTTCAAAACAGTTTGTGAGTTAGATTTAGATGCCTTTAGCATTTTCTTTTTTCGAGATAATTTTGGCTTATTTTTATTCGTTCTTAAATCAAGAATCTCGTCTTGAGACTCCGATTCATCTGAAGGATAATAGTTTTTATCGCGCGTGGAGTCATCAGAATCAAAATCAAGATGATTATCATTTGGGGAAATTACGTCTTCTTGTATAGTTTCTTTTAAGCTGTAATCAATATTACGGTTGCGAGTAGGAAAATCTCTTGACGGCATTACTTCGTAGCAAATTAAATCAATAACATCATTATGAAAGTTTGGCGAATCTTTACTCATCTCGAAATTAGAACTATTCAATTGCATATCTTGCTCAATATCTTCTTTGTTTCTAAATGTTTCATTCAACTTGGTTATTGTGTTTTCAAGAATAGTCTTGTCTTTAAGGTCAAATGTAGTCTGCGTATTGTTAAATGTATCGAAAAGGCTACTGGTTAACGAATATGACCTGGCATAGATACTATCGATATTCGTTACCTTAGGCTCTGGCAGACTTTGTTGAAGTTGACTCAATTTACCATCTGAGAGAATAACATTCTTCTTAGTTTCTGGAGGGGCTTTGTCTACAGTCATGTTTAAAATAGTTTTTGTTCTTTGTGATATGTTAAAACACCTGTAACAAGAAAATGTATAAAAAAGATATCTTATTATGTAAACTGAATAATTAAATAAATAGTTTTTTTTTTCAAAGAAAAAGAAATTAACGATTACCCTTCCAAAAAATTAAGCTCATGTTACTTGAGGTAACATTAAGATTCTAACGATACCTACCTCACATATCAAAATTGTTTCAGCCATTTATAATAAATAAATGAATTAATATATTCGGAAAAATCACACAGATTGAGCTAGCCCGATGGTAAGTTTGAGACTTGTGTTACAGGATACTAACTCAACGATACTATATTTTATAATAGATATTAGATACATATATAGATAAACATCCAAGACCCAGGCCAATCAGGAAAAGATCATTTTCCATCATGACCTGGCCGGGGATCGAACCCGAGTCCTCCGCGTCGCAGGCAGGCGTGTTGACCGCTGCGCCATGGAGGCCGTCAGTTTAGAAGTTATGGTGGAATAAAAAACCTTACATACAAACATGAAAACACATTACCACTCCTTTTTAGCAGTCATGTTAAAATAAACAGCATTAATCTACCTTTAACCTCACCCACCGTCAACTCTACAAACATATCAAATAATAAATAAGAAAAGCGCGCATACAGCCAACACGTTCAATGTTTTATATTATTTGCCTACACACTCGATTACACTACCCTGAGTTATAATTAATTACATTTCTTATTTAACTGATTTTACGTTATACACAAATATTTACTATATTTTGAAAATGCTTATTATTTTATCATAAAAATAATATTAATACTTACTTTGATATTCTGTCCGTCATTTTGATGATATTGGCGGGAACGCGCGGAGCGCACGCACACGTCCTCCCTCTCCAAACTTTCACAGCGTACTTCCCCTCGCCTCGCCTACCCAGGACGCGTGGGCGCGGATAGAGACAGTTTAGGCATGCATTGCTGGATAAAGTCGATTTAGCTTATGTTTGCAATGTATTTGTATTGACAGTACAAAACTTTAACGTCTTTATTTGGCAATAAAGACGATCTAGCTAGGCAACTTCGTTTAGAGACGTTGAAGCTATGGAAGTTTGCACCATAACCTGAAGAAATACTTACCATAAACGTTAACAAAATAGCATTAAAGACATTAAAGCTTAGAAAAAATCACTAACGACATTAAAGTTATGTAATTCATTAAAAATCGTTTGCAAGTAACAAACACTAACCTTACTTTGAGACAATATAGATTGGCAATGTCGGATAAATACGTTTATTATGGTAATCATACCAATGGGGAATCACTTAAAGACGTTTTGAAATTTTCTAAAACAGAATCTATACCACATAGAAGAAAATTAATTAGATAGATCGATAGAGCTCTTTTTTTAAAGTAAGATGGTATTAAAAACGTAAAATTGGCCAGATGTTGGTTAAAGACGTTTTAGCTTTAGGACGGCAGTGTAGGTAGGCAGGTTGTTCAGTTTTAATTACACCAAAAAGTAGGCAGGCTAGATGAAGGTCTCTGCGAGCTGACATTTTCATTAAGTTAGCCTTATTGAGGAAAGGTGTGACATGACTGCGTGGAGGTACAGGAAAACAGAAGCGTGCGCATGCATTTTGACAACGTTGCACAAGCTTCTCCGTTTTTGCTAGGAGACAGGGGCCGTATACACTATCCGCATAATTAAGCTTTGACAAAATGAGACTGTCACAAAGTTTTACACGTATTTCTACAGATAGATATTGACGTATGTTGTACAGAACCTTTAAACGATAGAAGCAGTTACGTACTACATCAACTACATGCTTCTCAAAACGTAGTTGCGAGTCCATTAATATACCGAGATTCCGTGCTTCGGAGACACACTCAACCTGTTGATGTTTCAACAAAATATTAGGCTGATTATTTTTTATTTTCTTCACCTGCTTGTGTGACCCTAATATCATGTACTTTGTTTTTTTGGGATTGAGTAAAAGTGCATTATTTTCTGACCATGTTGCTATTCGTTTTAGATCCCCATTTATCATGTCTACAGCTCCAGGAGTATCAGAGGCCTCAAAGTGGAAGTACACCTGAATGTCATCAGCATAGATATGGAACTGGCAATTTTTGATACAGTTAACAATATCTGCAGTGTATAAAATGAATAGCAGAGGTCCCAGGATAGAGCCTTGTGGTACACCTCTGTGAACAAGACAGCTCTCAGAGAGGGAAACAGATCCATTACTTTTTCTGATTTGGACCATCTGAGACCTCATATGCAGGTAACTATGGAACCAATTTATTGTATGGGAGTCAAACCCATAAAATGCCAATTTTGATAAAAGCAGTGGTACATTTATGAGATCAAAAGCACGGGAGTAATCAAGCAGAACTAGTATTGTCCCCATTCCCTGATCCTGAGCAGAGAGGATATTATCCACTACGTCCAATAGAGCTGTTGTAGTACTCCGCCCCTTACGAAATCCAGATTGGACTTTGGGTAGAATATTTTTTTCTTC
Organism: Rhodophaea formosa; assembly: GCA_963082605.1. NCBI lineage: Eukaryota > Metazoa > Arthropoda > Insecta > Lepidoptera > Pyralidae > Rhodophaea > Rhodophaea formosa. The sequence goes on from OY720221.1 coordinate 2,483,082, forward strand.
TATGTATTTGTACATCTGTAAATACACTACGCGTTCCATAATCTTAGATAAAAAGGGCAATATACTAACAGCACGGAGGTCTTCCATGGTTGACGGATTTGATTTCTTGGGTATGGGAGAGATTAGAGCAATCTTCCACATATCCGGGAAAGTTGCAGTCCTGATAGACTCGTTTATAATGAAAGTTATAACTTCCAATGTATAAGGAAGCGTTAGATTTATCATCTTGCGGTTAACCTGATCAAATCCCTCCGCATTGGAACTAAGCGACTTGATTATATTTTCTATTGTTTCTTGATCAACTGTCTGCAGTGAAAAAGTAAATGTATCATTAAATCTATGAAACTCAAAGTATGTCAGTGTTGACAAACTAACATAGTTGTTGTTTGGCAAGTTTAAAAAATGATTGTTTAATAAATTAGGATCTCTCGACAGCTCCAGGGGTAACTCATTGCTTTTCTGATTAACTACAATAGTGGATTTTAGATTCTGCCAGAGTGCTTTAGGGTTGTTAATATTGTTGTTAATCTTACTATCAAAATATGCTTTTTTCTCAAAGAAAAGAGCAGAACTAACTACTGCCTTCATATCCTTATAACATTTCAAATGAGAATCAGATTTAGTGGCTTTATATTTTTTATGACTTTTATCTCTGAGATTCATCATAGTGCGGACAGTATCAGTAAACCAAGGTTGCAATCTATCTCTTGTGTAAAAAGATTACAATAAATAATAATAAATAAATAAAGATATACGGACAAATCACACAGATTGAGCTAGCCCCAAAGTAAGTTCTTAAGTAAGACTTGTGTTATGGGACACTAACTCAACAATACTATATTTTATAACAAATACATATATAGATAAACATCCAAGACCCAGGTCAATCTGAAAAAGATCAGTTTTCATCTTGACCTGACCGGGGATCGAACCCGGGACCTTCCGTGTCACAGGCTGGCGTGTTGACCGCTGCGCCACGGAGCTCGTCAAAACGCTCGTTACGTTTTTGAAGACGTGATAGATGTTTATATAGGTATACGTAGAGACATGAAAACTGAAAATATAACATTCTCTTTTTACAATAAAAAGAAAAAATATGTGAATCTGTAGTGTATCACCCCCCAAAGTGACATTCATTGAAAACATAACCTGCAGCTTTACCCAACCCTGATCGCGAATCCCGGCAGAATCACGGCCACCCGTAACGTCTGAAAAATTGCTTGACGTCCAATATCTGCCAGTCATCGGGGGCTTACAAAGCGTTAAACAGGTGGCTTTTATAAAGCCTTGGGAATAAAAGACTTTGTCAGAGATATTAAAGACCTTTTGTGTTGCTTTTTTTATTAATTGGATAATGGGAAAATTTTAAGTTTCTTTTTAATGTTTATCTCTTCTTATCCTACGTCTAAGTGCTTACATAATATGTATTTATGGCCCACCTCATAGACCACTACTATTGTAGACAGAAGAATGTAGTATGTCTTATTAAATTAAGATGTAAAATATGGAAAGAAATTCCATACGGGTAGGATTTGCACTAGATATCTTTAGTACTAATTAAAAATATAAATAACTAGCTGTAACCCGCGGCTTCGCCCGCGTAATTTATAGCCTATGTCCTTCTCGGTACCCTTACCTATGTGTATGCAAAATTTCATGATGATCGGTCCAGTAGATACGGCGTGAAAGCGTCACAAACAAACAAATAAACAAACTCACTTTCGCATTTATAATATTAGTTGGGATAAATAATAAGGAAGTTTAACACACGCACATACTTAGTTTACAGAACTTAGTATTTGCAGATTTCCTTACATATTTTCCTTTACAATTGAGCAAATAAGATGGATGGGAAAATCTACTTTGACTACTTTGAAATACCTATGTATGTCCGTAATTTTCGTTTCAAATACTGTCTAAAAATATTAAATAAATCCCTGGATTTCATAGAAACTATCAAATACTCCACTTAATAGCAGACGGTCTTCGATAAAATAGTCACGAAGAGAAATAAACATTGACTAGACCATTTCTTCGAGTATTTATTCCTTTCAGTTCATCATAACAAAGAGCTGTTTATAAATGTTTATTTTAGACACAATAATGTTTAGTCTCCATTTTTATTTAACTTTGTACATAGCTTTCTGAATAGAATATTGAGAACGGCTTTCAAAGATTACCATGTAAATCTGATAGCAGATTCTGAGAAATGTGTTTTAAAAAGTTTTTTCGCCCTCTTACGAGTGTTTTCGTTTTGGTAATTTGTTTTCTTTTATATTTTTTGAGCAAATAAGATGAACGGGAAAATCAACTTTGAAATATATAACTCTAGTACGTCATTTTAGTTCCCGATACTGTCTGAAAATACCAAATAAATCCCTGAATTTCATAATATCATTTCATCATCAATATCATCAAATACTCCACTTCATAGCAGACCGTCTTCGATAAAATAGTCACCAAAAGAAATAAACATTGACTAGACCATTTCTTCGAGTATTTATTCCTTTCAGTTCATCATAACAAAGAGCTTTAAATAAAATTATTTTAATACGGTTTTTATCGCGTTTATTACATTATTTATACACCTAACGTTTCGAGCACTTTACAGTGTTCGTGGTCGCAGGTAGACTAAGTTGACATTTATCTAGTATTTTATAAGAACTGCAAAATCTACCGCCTAAAATATTTATTGATAACGTTCCGGATGTACGCAGTATTGGCTCACGGTGTCTGAAGGTCTTGCAGTCTTCTGCTTAGCTTGAGATTTGATTAAATTGATGACTGGATCCCAAGCTGGTGGTAACTGCAAACCATCCTCTCTATTGAAATTAGGATGTTTTTTAATTTCAATAGCCTCACGAAGCATTCTTGGAATGTATCTGTTTTCTTTTGCAAGGACTTGAGGATTATCAAAACGCATAATATAGTGGTTGGGTTTGTCTAGGGCATGTTCACAGACTGCAGACTTCGTTGAGCGCCTATAAATCCATACTTCCATATCCATACTTCCATACTTCCATACTATACTATACTATATACTAAATATACTATATATACTATATATACTATATACTATTATACTATAATATATATAATATATAATATTATAATATATTATTATTTTAATATTTAATATTATAAATATTATTTTAATTATTTTATTTTATTTTATTTTATTTTATATTTTATTATTTTATAATTTTATAATTTTATATTTTATGTAATATTATAAATGCGAAAGTAACTCTGTCTGTCTGTCTGTCTGTCTCGCTTTCACGCTAAAACGGCTGAACCGATTAAAACGAAATTTGGCACACAGATAGACTATAGCCCGAGAAAGGACATAAGCTACTTTTGATTTCGATAACGTAGGTTAAGCAACTCTAACCATAGTTCAAATTAGGATGTTTGGCCAAAATTAAAACGGCTGAACAGATTAAAAGAAAATTGGCACATAGATAGGCTATAGCCTAAGAAAGGACGTGGGCTACTTTTAATTACGATAACGCAGGTTAAGCAACTCTAACCATGGTTCTAATTAGGATGGGTGGTCAAAACTAAAACGGCTGAACAGATTAAAACGAAATTTGGCACACAGATAGGCTATAGCCTAAGAAAGGACGTGGGCTACTTTTAATTACGATAACGCAGGTTAAGCAACTCTAACCATGGTTTTAATTAGGATGGGTGGCCAAAACTAAAACGGCTGAACAGATTAAAACGAAATTTGGCACACAGATAGGCTATAGCCTAAGAAAGGACGTGGGCTACTTTTAATTACGATAACGCAGGTTAGGCAACTCTAACCATGGTTCTAATTAGGATGGGTGGCCAAAACTAAAACGGCTGAACAGATTAAAACGAAAACTAATATTATAAATGCGAAAGTAACTCTGTCTGTCTGTCTGTCTGTCTGTCTGTCTCGCTTTCACGCTAAAACGGCTGAACCGATTAAAACGGAATTTGGCACACAGATAGACTATAGCCCGAGAAAGGACATAAGCTACTTTTGATTTCGATAACGTAGGTTAAGCAACTCTAACCATAGTTCAAATTAGGATGTTTGGCCAAAATTAAAACGGCTGAACAGATTAAAAGAAAATTGGCACATAGATAGGCTATAGCCTAAGAAAGGACGTGGGCTACTTTTAATTACGATAACGCAGGTTAAGCAACTCTAACCATGGTTCTAATTAGGATGGGTGGTCAAAACTAAAACGGCTGAACAGATTAAAACGAAATTTGGCACACAGATAGGCTATAGCCTAAGAAAGGACGTGGGCTACTTTTAATTACGATAACGCAGGTTAAGCAACTCTAACCATGGTTTTAATTAGGATGGGTGGCCAAAACTAAAACGGCTGAACAGATTAAAACGAAATTTGGCACACAGATAGGCTATAGCCTAAGAAAGGACGTGGGCTACTTTTAATTACGATAACGCAGGTTAAGCAACTGTAACCATGGTTCTAATTAGGATGGGTGGCCAAAACTAAAACGGCTGAACAGATTAAAACGAAATTTGGCACACAGATAGGCTATAGCCTAAGAAAGGACGTGGGCTACTTTTAATTACGATAACGCAGGTTAAGCAATTCTAACCATGGTTCTAATTAGGATGGGTGGCCAAAACTAGAACGGCTGAACAGATTAAAACGAAATTTGGCACACAGATAGGCTATAGCCTAAGAAAGGACATGGGCTACTTTTAATTACGATAACGCAGGTTAAGCAATTCTAACCATGGTTCTAATTAGGATGGGTGGCCAAAACTAAAACGGCTGAACAGATTAAAACGAAATTTGGCACACAGATAGGCTATAGCCTAAGAAAGGACGTGGGCTACTTTTAATTACGATAACGCAGGTTAAGCAACTCTAACCATGGTTCTAATTAGGATGGGTGGTCAAAACTAAAACGGCTGAACAGATTAAAACGAAATTTGGCACACAGATAGGCTATAGCCTAAGAAAGGACGTGGGCTACTTTTAATTACGATAACGCAGGTTAAGCAACTCTAACCATGGTTTTAATTAGGATGGGTGGCCAAAACTAAAACGGCTGAACAGATTAAAACGAAATTTGGCACACAGATAGACTATAGCCTAAGAAAGGACGTGGGCTACTTTTAATTACGATAACGCAGGTTAAGCAATTCTAACCATGGTGCTAATTAGGATGGGTGGCCAAAACTAAAACGGCTGAACAGATTAAAACGAAATTTGGCACACAGATAGGCTATAGCCTAAGAAAGGACGTGGGCTACTTTTGATTACGATAACGCAGGTTAAGCAATTCTAACCATGGTTCTAATTAGGATGAGTGGCCAAAACTAAAACGGCTGAACAGATTAAAACGAAATTTGGCACACAGATAGGCTATAGCCTATGAAAGGACGTGGGCTACTTTTAATTACGATAACGCAGGTTAAGCAATTCTAACCATGGTTCTAATTAGGATGGGTGGCCAAAACTAAAACGGCTGAACAGATTAAAACGAAATTTGGCACACAGATAGGCTAAAGCCTAAGAAAGGACGTGGGCTACTTTTAATTACGATAACGCAGGTTAAGCAACTCTAACCATGGTTCTAATTAGGATGGGTGGTCAAAACTAAAACGGCTGAACAGATTAAAACGAAATTTGGCACACAGATAGGCTATAGCCTAAGAAAGGACGTGGGCTACTTTTAATTACGATAACAAAGGTTAAGCAACTCTAACCATTGTTCTAATCAGGATGGGTGGCCAAAACTAAAACGGCTGAACAGGTTTAAACGAAATTTGGCACACAGATAGGCTATAGCCTAAAAAAGGACGTGGGCCACTTTTAATTACGATAACGCAGGTTAAGCAACTCTAACCATGGTTCTTATTAGGATGGGTGGCCAAAACTAAAACGGCTGAACAGATTAAAACGAAATTTAGCACACAGATAGGCTATAGCCTGAGAAAGGACATAGGCTACTTTTGATTTCAATAGCGCAGGTCCGCATATTATCAGAAATTTCTGTTAGAAAAATTCTGACGCTCGCCGGAAGGCACTCCGTGCGTACATTTTGTATTAGCTCCCGCGCACTGTTAGAAAAATTCTAACGGGTCGTCCGTTTCTGATGCCCGCCGGATGGCACCTCAGCCGGACGTCAGAATTTTTTCTGATAGAAATTGCGGAAGGCGTGTTTTCCATACATTTTGTACCAGGCCCTGCACACTATAAGAAATTCGCGTCAGTTTACCGTCCGCCGCCGTACGCTGCACACGTGTTTGTTGTATTTTAGGAACCTACGTTCTTGACGAAAATGAGTTAAATCAAGATTTAATTGCCGATGTGGAAAAATATCTATGTTTGTGGAACGCGATGTTGAAAATGACCAGAATAAAATACACATAGACTTAGCTAGGAAGCGAATATGCCAAATATTAATTGAGAATTGAAATCCATATTTCAATATCAAGGTTTTTAGGGTTCCATGTCCAAAGCGTAAAAACGGGATCCTATTTACGAGATTTTAATGTCCGTGTGTCACCAGGATGTATCATACATAAACCGTTGTTTGTTTGATTATTCGTATGCGTAAGTGGCCAACACTGGTGTCAGATATTTCAAGCTGCCTTAAGGCATCTGACATAGCTAAACGACTGACATCAATGATGACAGCCGCGACCAACGGCTTAACGTGCCTTCCGAAGTACGGAGGAGCTCGAGATATTTTTATGCCACTTGCGGTCACCAATCCAAGTAGGGACTGCACCAGGGGTTGCTTAACATACGTAAGCGCTCATAGAGCTCACACCCACTGGACCATCGGGCTCCTCAAATACCTCTCCTCATAAACCGTGATTACTATACAGTTAAAATTTTCATAGATGATGAACTTATTTGCTTTTGCCGTAAACACTAGAATCAGAATAAAATCCTAATCCTAACTAATATTATACGAGTAAATGCGAAAGTGAGTGTGTTTGTTTGTTTTTTTGTTACGCTTTCACGCCCTATCTACTTAACCGATCATCATGAAATTTTGCATACACGTAGGTTAGGGTACTGAGAACGACATAGGCTATAAGTCACGCGGGCGAAGCTGCGGGTAACAGCTAGAAATATTATAAATGCGAAAGCGAGTTTGTTTATTTGTTTGTTTGTTACGCTTTCACACCGTATCTACTGAACCGATCATCATGAAATTTTGCATACACATAGGTTAGGGTACCGAGAAGGACATAGGCTATATATTACGCGAGCGAAGCCGCGGGTAACAGCTAGTAATGTAATAAACGCGATAAAAACCGTATTAAAATAATTTTATTTAAATGTGTAACAATCGCGAAAACATAAGAAAACATTATAACAAAGAGCTGTTTATAAATGTTTATTTTAGACACAACAATGTTTTAGTCTCCATTTGTATTTAACTTTATACACAGCTTTCTGAATAGAATATTGAGAAGGCTTTCAAAGATTACCCAGTAAAATCTGATAGCAGATTCTGAGAAATGTGTTTTATAAAGTTTTTTCGCCCACTTACGAGTGTTTTCAGGATTTATTTTCTTTCATATTTTTTGTTCTATTTATCTATCAAGAGAGCTGTATTTTTGGGTATCTAATAAGTGAATTATTATTTGTGATTGCTTGGATACTAAGCCGCCTTTTGATGGATTTAAAAAGCCATTATGTTGATCTTCATATTAGAATAAAGGGGTGAAATAGGGGTAATAATTGAATGAAAGTAGTTTTCAAAGTAGAAGAAATAAATTCTTCATTTTGCGCGTTTATCAAAAATAAGTAGTAAACATATATTATTTTTTTAAAGCATCCCTTACGGAATCAAATAAGTGTTTATGATTAGTATTGGAATCCTAACTATCCTAACTTAATATTATAAATGCGAAAGTGAGTTTGTTGTTTGTTACGCTTTCACGCCGTATCTACTCAACCGATCATCTTGAAATTTTGCATGCACATAAGTTAAGGTACTGGGAAGAACATAGGCTATAAATCACGCGAGCGAAGCCGCGAGTAACCGCTAGTTTCATTATATTTCATATAATAATAATCGAGGCTGTTAAAAGTCAGTATTAAATATTTTGTATCTATATTAAAGGTTTTCAAATAAACATATCTTTAAGGAATCAAATAGTGTTTTTTAACTTAATAAATGGCAACTTAGTGCAAAGTTTAGTAAAGTTATTATTTTGCATGCTATTTAATAAAAAAAAATAAAAATAAAAATTTAGTAAAAAAAATGAAAATGTATAGGTATACATTTTCATATTTTTTTAATGTTCCTTTGATGGGTCAAAGGATCTCATTGGGGTTGATATTTGGTTAATATGGGTGGCGTAGATATACTATTACACGAATATATATAAATTGATTGCCGTTTGTTCCAAAATAATCCCTTTACTTTACTAATTTAGAGCGTAAAGCTAATTATTACTAATGTTATGTGTGTATGTGTTAGCATCATTCTCACCCCACACATGCGCTGCTTTTTTTATGCGCCATTTTTATGCTCATTTCATCCATTGATAGGTATAGTTGATGAGTAATCGTTGCTTTTTCGTAGAAAAATTATTACTCTTTTCTCTGATAGCATTTCAGTAATTTGCGAAAAAGTATTAAATTCCAAAAACTCGCTGCTGAATTTTCAGCAAAAGCCGTTTATTCTTGCGTGCCTGTAAGCTTCGCATCGGTGAATATTTCGTAAATGTTGAATTTCATTCCGAATTCTATTTATTGTCACTCTGTCATATCTTAAATCCAGCTTAATCTTCAAAGTCTGCTCAAGTTCGTTTTGCGTGATTTCTAAATTGTTACACTTAATATTTTAGACATAAATGGAACTTATTTATGTACTTTTGATTTTAACTGCAGCTTACCGAGCGTCGTCCCAACGGGATTTTCGGATGTACATATTATGAGATAATTTTTAGCGTATAAACATTAATAGTAATGCAAAATGTATGCGCACTTCATAAGAGCAATGCACGCTTACATTCAATGAATATAATAGTCCCATTTTAAGGGTTCCGTAATAAACTAGGAACCCTTATAGTTTCGCCATGTCTTTCTGTCTGTCCGTCCACGGTTTCACTCAGAGACTATAAGTACTAGAAAGCTGTAATTTGTTATGGGTATGTACATTAAACATGCCAAATAGAGAAAAAAAAAGTACTGAAAAAAAATTTTTTTAGGTTGGCACCCATACAAGTAAAGAGAGAGTAATATTTTTTTTTATATTCAAACCCATCGTGTTGTTTTTCGATTTAGAGATCCGTTTCCGAAATATTAGGTTTTAAAATGCAAATTTTTGTTACAGATAATTGTCCCGCCCCCCCCCCACCTCTATCTGCGTTTGATTGCCTATAACTTTTTAGTTTGTTCTTAGGGCTCAGCTTTGATAGATTTCCTTTTTGCTGTATTTTTTTTTCACGTATCCATATATAACCGTTTAGCGGAAAGACACGTACCTCTAACAAAAATTTGCACCAGATTGCAAACCCAGATATTTCGGAAACAAGTCCCTAAATCTAAAAATGGTGTTCTCAATCTCACAAAATTTTTCAAAGACCTATTTAACAATACCCAACACGATGGGTTTGTATAGAAAAAAATATAACTCCCTCTTTACTTGTATAGGAGGAGCTACCCTAAAAAAAATATTTTTCAAGATTTTTTCTGCCACTTTTTTGGTATGATTAATATACATACCCATACCAAATTACAGGCGGACAGACAGACAGACATAGCGAAACTATAAGGGTTCCTTGTTTACTATGGAACCCTAAAAAACAAAGCGTCATGGTGCTTAGATGTAAAATAACATAAATTTCGTTTTTGGGTTATTTAATTTATGTGAATCAACTAGAAAATACAATTTCTTGTCTTTCGATTAAAGTTGTGTTTTTTTTGTTTTTCGTATGTGGCCAACACTGGTGTCAGATTTTTCAAGCTGCCTTAAGGCATCTGACATAGCTTAACGACTGCCATCAACTATGACAGCCGGGACCAACGGCTTAACGTGCCTTCCGAAGCACGGAGGAGCTCGGAATATTTTTATGCCACTTGCGGTCACCCATCTAAGTAGGGACTGCACCAGGGGTTGCTTAACATACGTAAGTGCTCATAGAGCTCACACCCACTGGACCATCGGGCTCCTCTAATCTCGATTAAAGTATAGTACTAAATTGAATCATAAAGTATCAAAAAGAATAAAATATACTATATGAAGTACATAGGGTGAGGTTATTAATTAAATAACACAACATGCAAATTACCTCTACGTTATTTTGTTCCACATACGCACATTTTTATCGAAAATTTTCATTGTCTGTTTTGCATAAATGAACTATCTACTTTAGTCCTTAATTTGTTTTCTAATCTTTACCATACCACTGCTGGCAAAACGTTCGTTTCAGTACCACTCAATTTTGAAATACCCCTGAATATTTTTTTAAAATAAAAATTACTTAGTGGTGGTATTTTATTCCAAGTGTAAATTTGGCATAATATAATTTTCATTGATCATCACTGACACATATAAATAAATTAATAATAATAAATAAATATATATCGACAAATCACACAGATTTAGCTAGCCCCAAAGTAAGTTCTTAAGAAAGACTTGTGTTATGGGTTACTAACTCAACGATACTATATTTTATTACAAATACATATATAGATAAACATCTAAGACCCAGGTCAATCTGAAAAAGATCATTTTCCATCATGACCTGACCAGGGATCGAACCCAGGACTCCCATGTCGCAGGCTGGTGTGGAAACCGCTGCGCCACGGAGCTCGATATAAATATGTATAGAAGTAACAACATCCCCATGTAAATTGCCAGACCGGCTGAACACTTTGTATGGAAAGGTCCATCTTTTGCAAGTGCCCAGCATTGGTCTTAACCACAAGGGAAATATGTATTGAGTTTCATCATAATCATCAGGTCTTTCTAGTCTCCACTGCGGAGCACGACCCTCTCGGTACTACCAGAGCCATATACTAGCCTGAGTAGTCAGAGGATTTGGCCTACACTCTCCACGCTGGCCAGACGGGTTAGAGAGGTCTCTTTGATGTTAATAAGCTTTGTTTAGCTTGTGTTTCCTTAGTCGCCTTTTACGACATCCACGAGATGACTTGGAGTGGTCCTATTCTACTCTGCCGGGAACCACACGACAAGGGAAATATGTATTGAGTTTAAAATAGTTAAAATCTCAGTTACACCGAAATAGCTAGACCTAGTTTGGCTAAACCTGAGTGCAAAGGTCGCCAGGCACGATATTCTGAGCCGACCCCCGCGCGAGGTCGTTGTAAAATGAAAAGGTCGCGGTTCAGTCTAGAATTCTAGATTTCAGTTAAATGGGATTTTGGCATCGATTTATTCCCCAGGTGACGGCACTATGCCGAGAGCTTTGACTTTATACTAGCTAGACACCGTCTTTTATTTTAATGTTTAAAAAACTGGCCAATTGGTCAATGCTTGTGTGCGTGACAGCTTTGTGTTAGCGTGGTATTAGCAGGAGTTCTTGGCGGGAATTTTAGCGGACTACACGGTGTCTGTTTTGGATTGTTTCGCAAATTGATTCTAGTGGACTTTATGATGTGAAATTGGTGTTGTTTTGTGTTATGAATGCCCATATTTATGAACAATGTGTGGAATAACTAAAATAGACTGTCATTGTGCGGCTGTAGTGGGATTTACATAGCGGGCTGGTGGTTGTCCGCCTTGCTGCGTCGTCAATGATGAAACCGGTGGATTCGCGAAGAGTTGTCGCTAGGAGCTCCGTGAAAACAACGAAATGAATTACACCATCATTTCGTTGACAACCAAGAAGAATAATTCGCCAACTGGCGAAATAAATGAAGAAAGGCTCTAAAGGACTTGTATCCAGGGCCGTAAAACAATACTTAAAAAACAAGTGGTATTAGCACACGCATCCTGTCAATTAATGCCATCAAAATCCGTCAAAATCTTCGAGCAACACGGCCTCCGTACCGGACGGAGGGAGTGGGCAAAGCGACAATTTACTATGACAATTTTTCTGGCGTTTTTTGCGGGGGGAAATGTGCACACAAGTTTAGTTCCGCACACCTACATACAAAACTTAAACTGTCACTTGATAGTAATTATGACATTGTCACAAAAAATGACATAAAAAGAAAAAATAATTTGTGTACAGATGAGTCACACACAACTAACACATAGACATGCATATGCCTAATTTTGGCTTGTACCTTGACAGAGGGGAATGCAGCGTATGGCTACTCCCTTCCGTGTTGCTCGAAGGTCAAAATGGTATCTATGTGCTTGCATTTTCATGTGTGCTTGCTTCTGTATTTTTTATGCTTTTAGCTCAAAGCAATAACTTTAGTTATTGCTCTGAGGCTTTTAAGCTAGTAGAGTCTATCTAGGACGAGAGATATTTTGACAGCAGCTATCGAAATCCAACAATCATAAAAATACGTGACCTGAGTCACGTCTGTTTAAAGACTTCCAGGTCTGCCGTGGCAATTCATGTCGTAGGTCATCATTGGCCTTATCCGTCTTTACAGACGTTTTAAACAAAGTCACGTCGACGACACGTGTAATTTGTTTTTTTTTCGTGGCTGTATAGCCCGATTCGAGAACGGCAAGATCTTCCGCACACCGGACATGAGAAACCGCCTTCAGCCGAATCGTTGGTTTGGTGTCGTAGGAGCTTTTCAAAAAGTGGTACAAATGGGGAAGGTACATTCTACTTGCTGCGCCAAAGAATGAACCTTGCCCGTTGAACATTGGATGACATTGGTTCAACACACTTTAAAACTTCTTCGACTCATTAGTCTTCCTGGAGCATCACAGTTGTCGGAGGAGTTTCCTGATTGTATCCATCCATCCATCAGGTCTTTTTTTTTTAGTCTCCACTGCAGAAGCACGACCCTCTCTGTACTACCACAGCAATATATTAGCCAGAGTAGTCAGAGGATTTGGCCTACACTCTCCACGCTGGCCAGACGGGTTGGAGAGGTCTTTTTGATGTTTGTAAGCTTTGTTTAGCATGTGTTTCCTAAGTCGCCTTTTACGACATCCACGGGAAGACTTGGAGTAGTCCTATTCTACTCTGCCGGGAACCACACGGCAATGTAAAAACATAAATTTGCTTAAAAGTAATATGTGTCTTTATTTTTTATTAAATATTATAAACGCTTAGCCGACATTCAAAAGGTCGTATAATGTCTGCATCGGTCGTGGTTCAGTCTAGAATTCTAGATTTAAGTTAAATGAGGCGTTGCATGTAATAACCTGAACTTTTCAGACAATTAGGGCTTAATTAACTAGAGTACTTGGAATGGGTTAAAGTTCATTAAAATTTTAATTGTGTTTTATTATTGAGTTACGTTGCGTAAAATTAAATAAAATAATTATGTTTTGAAGTAAATTAATACAAATTTGCTTGAAAATATGTGTCTTTATTATTTATTAAATGATGCAAATTTAAATGAAACTTTATAATAGTTAACTTATAAGATACATCAGAAAAACACGTAAGCTAATGAATTTGGCTGGCATTAAAAAGCCTCAGAAACTACTGGACCGATTTTAAAATTCATTCACCTATAGAAAGGTTTTTTCTCTGCGACTGAAATAGGCTTTAATTTATGCGGACGATGTCGCGGATAAATTCCTAGTAAATACCTATGAGAAAAAAATAGTTAAACTTAAATTTCTCCAAGCAAAATTGTTGTTAGTCTCCTTAACATGCAAAACCAAGGAGTATATTATGTTGTACCTTCCTTCCTCTGTCATTACTGAAAATGAAGCAACAAGGTATCGTCGTCAACACACGAACGTCTTGTTTAATATATGCAAAAGTCCGAAAGACGCCGATGTCATTTTACCCGGTGGTCTAAGGTTCAAACTTAAGGCTTTATAATTGTGGAGTACTTTTTCAGCTTTAATATTTTTTTGCCCAAGCTTGGCAAATTAAGTACAAAGCTATTCTGATATAGCGACTCTGATATACTCTAGGTAAATTATGAAAAAATATATGAGGAAAAAAATCAAGCGGGCAGGACTCGAACTTAGCCTCCTTCTACTACTAATCCTTAACAACACTGCCGAAAAACTGCGTTTACGGATTTTAGGGCATAGAACACACGTCAATTGAGTTTGAATTTGTGGCCCCCAGTAGAAACTCAAACGTAATTGTATGGCATTTTTTTCATTTTCACCCTCACTCCCTTATTTGTCTATGATCTTTATTGCCCAGAGTAAACATAAGGCAGTGGGTTATCTGATACTAGTAATAGTAACTTCTTCGTAGTTTGTGCTCTTCGAGCAACACGGAAGGGAGTAGCCATACGCTGCATTCCCCTCTGTCAAGGTACAAGCAAAATTAGACATATGCAATGCATGTCTATGTGTTAGTTGTGTGTGACTCATCTGTACACAAATTATTTTTTCTTTTTTATGTCATTTTTTGTGACAATGTCATAATTACTATCAAGTGACAGTTTAAGTTTTGTATGTAGGTGTGCGGAACTAAACTTGTGTGCACATTTCCCCCCGCAAAAAACGCCAGAAAAATTGTCATAGTAAATTGCCGCTTTGCCCACTCCCTCCGTCCGGTACGGAGGCCGTGTTTCCGTCCGGTACGGAGGCCGTGTTGCTCGAAGTTTGTGCTTAACAATTATTAAATCGCGCGTCGATCCTTTTCTTCAAATTTCTCCATCGATGTATTAAGAAATTTGACGTTCCATTCCTCTCATTACGTATTAGGGCTTGTGTCACCTAATATAACTACGTCACCATTACTGATGTATTGGACCAAAGCGCCGTATAGCCTAATAAGACATTTGTTTTTTTTTAGAAATACATGCCTGTGTGGAACTTTTCCCCATATCTTATTTCTTATTTTAATAGGTAGTAGTATAAACAATAATGATTCTAATAAACACCGAAAGTTTATCAAGCACCTGACCAAACAATGAAAGCCCCTAAAGAAACCATACTTTTGTCTAAAATCTCCCTCATCTTGTATCTTAAGCCGCAAGTAAACTTTGCTCAATGGAATTTCTCAGCTGGATTTGCCACCATTCCGCTCAAAGGCGATTATATAAATTTAAACCTTTTGTTGGGGGTATAAAGTCTGAATTCCCTCCTCGTCTCCGTAAGGACGTGACAACGTGCTGGTAAATTGAGATGTTTATGAAATATCGCCGGAATGCTGGGAATTTAAAATTATATTTGTATTCAACGCAGCGGAACGCCGGCGTGTCTTTATTCACGGAAGGGTTATTGAAAAGGAGGAATTTTAAGGTTTTAATAAAAGCTTTAGGGATTCTCATTTATGCTAAGAATTTTGATTTGTCAACTGTGACATATTAAAATTGAGTAAAATTGTTTAAATTTAGTCAGTTTTTGTTCGACAACCTTTTCAGTGTCTAGTGACTCACGGAAACTTGGGATATATCGGCATAGTAATTATATGCTCTTTGATAGCCACCATAATTTTTGTGTGCCATTTTAAAAATTGTGTTCCCATTTTTTTCCAATTAACATTTATGCTGTGAGAATATTACTGGCTTTTTAGTGGCAGTGTCCAACGCAAATCCTGGGATATTGCATCTTTTTTTTTTTATTTGTATAACCTTCCCATTTTTAAAAATTTTACTAGATATAGGAAAAACTACCACAAGATCAAATGCTAAGTGGTGGGTGACTCGCACTTATTGACAAGTTGCAATAGCCCTCTTTCAAATATAGTTTCATATGCTTTCAAGCCATAGGAAAATCATCACTGCATATTATAAAACAAAGTCCTCCGCCGCGTCTATCTGTCTGTCTGTTCGCGATAAACTCAAAAACTACTCCACGGATTTTCATACGGTTTTCACCAATAGATAGAGTGATTCACGAGGAAGGTTTTAAGGTATAATACATGCCCGGGCGCAGCCGGGTAGGGCTGCTAGTTTTTAATAAAACTATTTAACCAATAAATTAAACCACCGAAATAAAAAATCAATCATACCTATTTTCCGACACCTAGTCTTTGATATTTTTTTTTAAATTCACATGGTACCAATTGCAGGATGTGTCTTTCCATCCAATAAAAACGAATTATCAAAATCTGACTACTCTGTAAAAAGTAAAGCGTAGTCATAAACAAAAAAATATATATACGCGTCGAATTGAGAACCTCCTCCGTTTTTTTGGTTACAAAAATCAATTGTTATATTCCATTTTTAACGTTTTCTTTCTTATCTTAGATTTTTCCGCCAAAGAGCTGCCGGGATTGGCTTTGCTCAGATGTGATTAGAATTTTAGATACTCTCACGAAACAAAGCTTTCACACAGATTTCGAAAGTAGATTCTGATGGTAGTACCGCAGGTGTTGGATACGCTTTAGGCTTCCACTAAAGCGTATTTGTTAGAGGTCAACTTGAACCCGATTCAAAATCTAAATAAACCTTTAATATTCCGACCACAATTCAGCAAATTAATAAATACAAGCAATCAGCTTTTTATAATTAGAATAAAATAATTATCGAAATTAAGAAAGAGAGCTGAAAATTAATTGTTACTTATTAACAGACAGGGCAAGGTGCCTTTACAAAACGTAAACATCATAATATTTAGAGACAATGACATGAGGTTTGATTCTCGGCGTGGACTTTAAAATAATTTTTACAGCTATTTGTCCGCAATTCTGGAGATACACAAGAAACTTACGTCAGTGGGTCTCTGGGTTGTATTTTATTATTCTGGGTATTACCCATATTTAGGGACCTCTTTATTTAATCGAATACCAATTATTACATTATTCTATCATTTATTAACTTATCATATAGTCAATTATTACAGTTGTCCATGGGCAGCGGTGATCACTTACCATCAGGTGACCCGCTCGCTCGTTTGCTGTCCTATGATATATAAAAAAACTATTTTTGTACACTTCTGAGTGTGTCAGATAAGTCGGTGTTTATCCATTGAACCTACAGCTAAAATTCAATCCGTTCACTGTTAAGAAAAGCAAATCTATTCGCTGACCTTCAAATCTCTAGAGTGCCGTAGCTCCTGTCTCCTCGGAGGCTGACCAGGCAGGTCTGAGTACACCAGATTCCTCACAGATCCTCGGAATTTGGGCTCAAATATTACTGACGGTAGCGCTAGAGTTGTCAACTTTGTGTTGTACCTGAAACAATAAGAAAATCTTCGATTAGTATCGGTCGATATGATGAATGTTTTGGAACACCTTATTCCTTTGGCTTCTAGTTTTCAAATATTTTTGGTTATATTCTCTCCAATGCATACTACTACAATCAACAACAAGTCAATAGCCGACATAGACTAAGACTCGTGGGTTTGAATCCTACCTGAGGCGAATTCTTTTTCATCACATATTTTAAAATTTTAATAATATACCGAGCATTGTAATGCTATTTAAAAACCATTTAAGTGAGTAAGAGCTTTCTTCAATTTAATCAACTTACTATTCATCTGATATGAATGAAGTAGAATACCACACTACTAAATAGTGGGTAGTATTGAAGAAATTAAATACGCATGCTTTGAATGCGTTATACCCTACGGGGTAATATGTGATGAGAGAATTCGACGCGGTGATACGAAGTCACGGTGGTGTAGTTGGTAACACACTTAGGGCGCAGACCTAAGACTCGTGGGTTCGAATCCTACCTGAGGCGAATTCTTTTTCATCACATATTTTAAATTTTAATTAAAAAGACTGTACTATCAATAAGAAAATCGTTCATAAATCAAATACAAATAATCTTTATTGTGGATCACAGGTATAAAAAGCTCTTATAAAAAAGTTAGTGCAGCCGTGTCCTGTCCAAATTTGGACGTACAATAAATAATATTGCTCATAAATCTATACAAGTCAAAAATATAATTATTGCATACTATCATTTAAATAATCATTAATAGAGTAATAACATCAAACTGTAAAATTTTCACTGCTTTCAAAATGCAGCGATTTCTCAACAGCAAAAATGAACCCAGAAAATATGTCACGAAGTCGTTTAAACCGGGCATTCATTTCTAAACGTGTCAACTACTGAAATTTTTCCTGCATCTATCATCTCATTGCCTGAAAGTTAAGAAATAAATTGAAGGAATTAAAATATTCGCCTTCTCAGAAACAAAAGTCTGATGAGTCGTAGACAAGATCATGTCATTAGCCATCAATATTAAGTGACCGAGATATCGCACACTGCATATTAGTTATATGCTTTCCGATGCATACTACTGCAATAAACAACAACTCAATAGCCGACATCGATTGCAACAGTATATCAATAAGAAAGTCGTTCATAAATCAAGCTGTAAAATTTTCACTGCTTTCGAAATGCAGCGATTTCTCAACAGCAAAAATGCACCCAGAAAATATGTCACGAAGCCGTTTAAACCGGCACATCATTTCTAAACGTGTCAACTACTGAAAAATTAATATCGACCGAGAGGCAGGCCAAGGAAGCGATGGATCGATTGTGTGGAGGAAGACCTCAGGAAAATGGGGAAGTACACCAACTGGAGAAGTCAATAGTCAATAGTCAATAGTCAAAAATTTTATTCATCTTAAGATATTTTAAATATCATTTGTTGAACGTCACTTTACATTTACAATTGGTTTACAATGTTATGTTATTGTCAACGTCAATAAATTACTTAAAGCTAAGTTTACACCGCTTCCAAGGCGGAGTGCAGAAGAAGCGGCAACAAACTGCACAACGCATTTTCTCCAAATGACGTCAACTTACAATCTACGACATACAAGTACCTACTTAGAACTAATATGTGGACGTGAGCTTACATTGTCATGTGATAATTTAAAATTCAATTAAATATGTCAAATAATAATTTAAAATTCAATGAGAGATGTCAAATAATAATTTTCAAAAAATGAATAATTAAATAAATGTAAATTTATGTCAAATCAAAATATGATAAGTACTCGTACAAAACGTACCACTTCGTGATATTTAATACATATAAGCCATTATGAGAGTCCGGCGCCAAGCTCCAGCCAGATATTTTTGTCGTTTAGAAAAAGGGAGGCGCGTAATCGTGTCAAGTGGAGAAAAACTGTGGAAGAGGCCAAGACCCACAAAGGGTTGTAGCGCCGCTGGAAGTAAAGTAAAGTACTGAAATATTGCTGGCTCGCTTTAATAGAAAAGGAGGGAGATAAATTGTGCGCTGGGATGAATGCACGAGCAAATTGAAAATGTTTCAGATTTGATAGATTGTTTCGGAAAAACTTGCGCTCGGATTTTATCCTATACCACGATCAGTCCTATACATATTACACATCCATCCATACTTACTTACTTACTTACTTACTATATATATATATATATATATATATATATATATATTATATATTTATATATATTTATATATTTTATATATATATATATATATATATATATATATATATATATATATATTATATATTATATATAATATTATAAATGCGATATATGCGATATAATATTATTGCGATTGCGATATATATATTATATATATTTTTTATATATTATTATTTATTATTAATATTATAAATGCGAAAGTAACTCTGTCTGTCTGTCTGTCTGTCTGTCTGTCTCGCTTTCACGCTAAAACGGCTGAACCGATTAAAACGAAATTTGGCACACAGATAGGCTATAGCCCGAGAAAGGACATAGGCTACTTTTGATTTCGATAACGTAGGTTAAGCAACTCTAACCATGGTTCTAATTAGGATGGGTGGCCAAAACTAAAACGGCTGAACAGATAAAAACGAAATTTGGCACACAGATAGGCTATAGCCTAAGAAAGGACGTGGGCTACTTTTAATTACGATAACGCAGGTTAAGCAACTCTAACCATGGTTCTAATTAGGATAAGTGGCCAAAACTAAAACGGCTGAACCGATTAAAACGAAATTTGGCACACAGATAGGCTATAGCCCGAGAAAGGACATAGGCTACTTTTGATTTCGATAACGTAGGTTAAGCAACTCTAACCATGGTTCTAATTAGGATGGGTGGCCAAAACTAAAACGGCTGAACCGATTAAAACGAAATTTGGCACACAGATAGGCTATAGCCCGAGAAAGGACATAGGCTACTTTTGATTTCGATAACGTAGGTTAAGCAACTCTAACCATGGTTCTAATTAGGATGGGTGGCCAAAACTAAAACGGCTGAACCGATTAAAACGAAATTTGGCACACAGATAGGCTATAGCCTAAGAAAGGACGTGGGCTACTTTTGATTACGATAACGCAGGTTAAGCAACTCTAACCATGGTTCTAATTAGGATGGGTGGCCAAAACTAAAACGGCTGAACAGATTAAAACGAAATTTGGCACACAGATAGGCTATAGCCCGAGAAAGGGCATTGGCTACTTTTGATTTCGATAACGTAGGTTAAGCAACTCTAACCATGGTTCTAATAAGGATGGGTGGCCAAAACTAAAACTGCTGAACAGATAAAAACGAAATTTGGCACACAGATAGGCTATAGTCTAAGAAAGGACGTGGGCTACTTTTAATTACAATTACGCAGGTTAAGCAACTCTAACCATGGTTCTAATTAGGATGGGTGGCCAAAACTAAAACGGCTGAACAGATTAAAACGAAATTTGCCACACAGAGAGGCTATAGCCTAAGAAAGGACGTGGGCTACTTTTAATTACGATAACGCAAGTTAAGCAACTCTAACCATGGTTCTAATTAGGATGGATGGCCAAAACTAAAACGGCTGAACCGATAAAACGAAATTTGGCACACAGATAGGCTATAGCCTAAGAAAGGACGTGGGCTACTTTTAATTACGATAATGCAGGTTAAGCAACTCTAACCATGGTTCTAATTAGGATGGGTGGCCAAAACTAAAACGGCTGAACAGATAAAAACGAAATTTGGCACACAGAGAGGCTATAGCCTAAGAAAGGACGTAGGCTACTTTTAGTTACGATAATGCAGGTTAAGCAACTCTAACCATGGTTCTAATTAGGATGGGTGGCTAAAACTAAAACGGCTGAACAGATTAAAACGAAATTGGGCACACAGATAGGCTATAGCCTAAGAAAGGAGGTGAGCTACTTTTAATTACGATAACGCAGGTTAAGCAACTCTAACCATGGTTCTAATTAGGATGGGTGGCCAAAACTAAAACGGCTGAACAGATTAAAACGAAATTTGGCACACAGAGAGGCTATAGCCTGAGGAAGGACATAGGCTACTTTTGATTTCAATAGCGCAGGTAAGGAGCGGCCGCATATTATCAGAAATTTCTGTTAGAAAAATTCTGACGCTCGCCGGAAGGCACTCCGTGATACATTTTGTATTAGCTCCCGCACACAGTTAGAAAAATTCTAACGGGTCGTCCGTTTCTGATGCCCGCCAGATGGCACTTCAGCCGGACGTCAGAATTTTTTCTGATAGAAATTGCGGAAGGCGTGTTTTCCATACATTTTGTACTAGGCCCCCCCGCACACTATCAGAAATTCGCGTCAGTTTACCGTCCGCCGCCGTACGCTTCACACGTGTTTGTTGTATTTTAGGAACCTACGTTCTTGACGAAAATGAGTTAAATCAAGATTTAAGTGCCGATGTGGAAAAATATCTATGTTTGTGGAACGCGATGTTGAAAATGACCAGAATAAAATACACAGAGACTTAGCTAGGAAGCGAATATGCCAAATATTAATTGAGAATTGAAATCCATATTTCAATATCAAGGTTTTTAGGGTTCCATGTCCAAAGCGTAAAAACGGGATCCTATTTACGAGATTTCAATGTCCGTGTGTCACCATCATACATAAACCGTTGTTTGTTTGGTTATTCGTATGTGTAAGTAGCCAACACTGGTGTCAGCGATATTTCAATCTGCCTTAAGGCATCTGACATAGCTAAACGACTGACATCAATGATGACAGCCGCTACCAACGGCTTAACGTGCCTTCCGAAGCACGGAGGAGCTCGAGATATTTTTATGCCACTTGCGGTCACCCATCCAAGTAGGGACTGCACCAGGGGTTGCTTAACATACGTAAGCGCTCATAGAGCTCACACCCACTGGACCATCGGGCTCCTCAAATACCTCTCCTCATAAACCGTGATTACTATACAGTTAAAATTTTCATAGATGATGAACTTATTTGCTTTTGCCGTAAACACTAGAATCAGAATAAAATCCTAATACAATATTATACGAGTAAATGCGAAAGTGAGTTTGTTTGTTTGTTTCTTTGTTACGCTTTCACGCCCTACGAGTATCTACTTAACCGATCATCATGAAATTTTGCATACACATAGGTTAGAGTACTGAGAAGGACATAGGCTATAATTCACGCGGGCGAAGCCGCGGGTAACAGCTAGTAAACAATAATTGCGAAAGTTACTCTGTTTTCCTTCACTTTACCTTCGCGTTCGCGTCAACTACTGATCCGATTCAGACATTTGGTACGGATATAGATTGAGGCCTGGGATATATAATAGCATACCTTTTATGAACAACAAGTTTCTTACTTTCCTTCTTACTGTTCCTGAAGGATATAGAGGCAAACAGAGCTGCGTTTGTATAATATAAATCGAGCAATATTTGTATTTTATTTACTCATATTTCTGTAGAATATCGCCTGACAAATAAGATTAATAAGACAAATGGGCAAATAAAAGGACTCCTTGAATATCCGAGGATGGTCGTTGTCATAAGGACATGCCAAGAAAACGATGGTGCAATGACCTCAATGCCTTTGGCCAGCCTTGGATTGACTTTTACCTAGTAGTGAGACAAAAGTAGTTATATGAAAAGATTTAAAAAATAAAGAAACACCCGATACAAAAATTTTATCTTCGGACTCATATAAGATACCCCTTGTAAACGGTTGGACCAATTTTTGTCTCAGAATCTTCACTTGAAAACCTGCTTTCATTCAATTAAAAAAAAAACGTATCTGAGTCAGTGCACCCGTTTTACAACTTATTACACCCCTCTTTTTGCGTCATGTAATAACTTTAATATTAATAATAGAAACATATGGGCTAGTTTCCGGTGTAATAATAATATTAAAATTAGTCAATCATTTCATAATCAAAAACTATTCAAATCATTTTTCCTGGTGTCAATTAAACAATTTATGATAAAAACAAAGCACGTCGAAGTAAATATAAATAAAATAAATATATAGGGACATATCAAACAAATTGAGCTAGCCCCACAGTAAGTATTTTATAACATATACTTATATAGATAAACATTTAAGACTCAGGTCTTTCTGAAAAAGATCGTTTTCCATCATGACCTGACCGGGGATCGAACCCGGGACCCCCGTGTCGCAGGCTGGCGTGTTGACCGCTGCGCCACGGAGCAAGTGCTTGCGACATCGCAGTTTGCTAAAAAATGTAGCAAACTGTGATGAAACACGTAATTTTTCGTTTCATTGACAAAATAAAAAATAAAATATATATGTATTTTGATTATCTAAGTGACGTATCAATAATATTTTTAGAAAACTAGCCTATTGGCTCCCTTTGTGTACGTAACCCCAAAAAGAAAACATAGTTATTCCTACTTCTTTAAAATAGTCGCGTAATAAACTGTGTGGGACAGGCTGTCAGCCGGGAACGGGCCCCGCTCAGCTCCCAGAGGCGTGCTGCTAGCGATGTGGACGCTGAATTAAATTATATGCCACAGCTCTTAGGGTTGCTAGGCTTTAAATATTCACGATGTTCCTCATCATCATCGGGTCTTTTATATTCTCCACTGTAGGAGCATGACCCTCTCTGTATATACTATAGATATATGTTAGCCAGAGCAGTAAGAAGATTTGGCCTTCACTCTCCAAGCTAGCCAGATGGGTAAGAGAAGATTTTTGGTTGCTTATAAGCTTTGTTTAGCTTGTGTTTCCTAAGTGACCTTCTACGATACCCACGGGAAGACCAGGAGTGATCCTATTCTACCCTGCCGGGAACCACACGGCTATTTTATTTTGTTTTCAGAAATTTCAAGTAGTTCCTACTTTTTAAAATAGTCGCGTAATAAACTGCGTGGGACAGGCTGTCAGCCGGGAGCGGGGCCGCTCAGCTCCCAGAGGCGTGCTGCTAGCGATGTGTACGCTGAATTTAAATTATACACACAGCTGTCAGGGTTGCCAGGCTTCAAATATTCACGCCTCTATCCCTTACGAGGAAGACAAAGCTTTAGACCTTAAGACTAAAAGGCCATGTTTAGTTTGGCGGCGTAAACGTGAAAAACGGAAACTGTATTGTAAGGTTGCTGGCCGTACCGCCCACGGACATGTTTTCTGATATTTAAACCAGCCCAATCCCTCAGCCATCGTCTATGGTTTGTGTGGGAAGAGAAGCAGCTGGTTCATCCAACGTTTTCTTTTCTGCCAGGCAAGCATGGAAAAAGCATATTCTGATGATGAGTGAGCGGTGAATTAGTTTAGAAGAAGCCTTTCTCATTTTCCTGTGGCTTAATCATAAAATCAGAGGTCGGTGACTAGGATAAATTAGCAAAATTAAAAATATTGAAAAAAACCCACCACGCAACATTGTTTTGCACTAATATTGTGGCGCCCCCTAGTGAGTTACAGCCATGACACCTGTCTAAGAACATGAACTCATCAAACACAAACCCGTATTGAAAACCGTATCAAAATCGGATCGTTAGTTTAGAAGATAGGTGAGAACATTACTTTGCACAAACGCACACACAAACAAACATCTCTCACCCTAAACGCATATACCTGCTCCGTTCCATCGTGGGTAAAAAATGGTGCTTGACATAGAATTCATCTATTAATAATAGTAATGACATTTATCCGACCGAGCGTCAACCCTATCTCAGTTTAACCTGCTTACGTATGACGGCATTACATCAATCCCCGGAAAAGCAGCGAGGTTTCTTGTAAGATAAATTTATATACGTGGTTGGATGGTTAGATAGTTCGGTTTTCCATATATATTGTTTTACTATAGAACAAATTGCTGACTTCAGTAATTTACTTATGGCTAAGTTAAACGCCGCTTCCAGAGCGGAGTGCAGAAGAAGCGGCAACAGACTACACTGGAATCTATTCCAATCGACGTCAACTTAAAATTTTAAATGACTTCAGAAACTACAATGTTTAAGAATGTTATTAAGTAGTTAAGATTAATTCAATAACGGGGATAAGTCTATGATAGCAAAGCGGCAGCAACTACACGGCGCATTTTATTCAATCGTCGTTAAAAATTAGGAGCACTATACTTTTAGAATCTTAGATTTAAGACTGTCATTAGTTACGATTATTTCGAATATTCAGCAAGTTCTTAGACAAAGTAAATGGGTTTATAAGTCTAAGATAAATTGAATGGGTTATTAAATAAAGTTAAAAGTAAGCCCGTCAATAACTATTAAGTCCAATGAATGTTTGATGCGATCGCAAGTCCCAGTTATCCCGTAAGTCCAGGCCATAAATCAGTCTAGGTAGTTGGTATGACATAGTTGACAATTGCTGACGTCAGTAATTAATTTATGGCTATGTTTAACACCGTTTCCAAACTACACTGGAATTTGTTCCAATCGACGTCAACTTAAAATTTTAAATGACCTCAAAAACTACGTACATATCGTCCTAATTTAGAATCTGAGATTTCATAATGTAATTAAGTAGTTAAGATTAATTTCAATATACGGGGGTAAGTCTAAACTATACAGTGCATTTTATTCAATCGACGTCAACTTAAAATTTTAAATGATCTTAAAAACTAAATATGTATGTGGACTGAGCATACATTGTCCTAATTAAAAATCTGAGATTCAATAATGTCTTTAGTATAGATTAATTTAAATATTGGGTTAGCTATTAGATAAATGGGTTTTGAAGTCTAAGATAAACTAAAAGGGGTTATTAAGTCCAAGATAAAGTTAAAAGTGAGCCCGTCAATAACTATTAAGTCCAATGAATGTTTGATGCGATCGCAAGTCCCAGTTATCCCGTAAGTCCAGGCCATAAATCAGTCTAGATAGTTGGTAAGACACGATTAATAATGTACCTGGCTGTCTCGGGCCATTACTAAAACTACTTTCATTTTAAACTTGGTCTTATATGCTTTACTGCTAGTTTAGTTTTAGAACTTTAATCAAAATATATGATAATAAGTTTATAAGATTTGAGAGTGTTTCAACCTTTTGCCAAAAACGAGGTTATAAATTTCACACATTAGTATTAAAAAGACCAAACATCTTTAATAATGTTAAAAGAAAGAGCCAAAACTAATCTTTGGGTTTGATAGGCTCCAAAACGATTGGACCATCAATATGAACAAGTTTATATGGGAGCTATGATGGGAACTTAACAAAAAAAATTGACACTCAGACAGCCTAAACCGATAAGAACAAAGACCATATATAAGCACGTTGGTTAGGCTTATAAGTGGAAAATTAATTCAAATAGTGATCGGTTGCTAGCCGCATCGCCTGTAGCCAAGATTCCTAAGATTGTCGCCCTTTCCCTCGATTAGCTGCTACGGTCTGCACGAGTAGAGCAGCAGGTGTTCCATTTTACGATTTTCCTTTATCCTAGACCAGCATGAAAGAAATTGATACTTTGTATTAAAAAAGAAAATAGTCTAACGAGAGAGTACAGCGAAGAACATTTATTTCAAGTAATTTCTAAAGGTACCACTATTTCTTAATTACTTCTTAGAAGCACGCGTCCGAGCTAGAGGAAAATTCTAGAATTTCATTAGTTTAATGTTTTGGATTGCAAAATAAAGTTGATACGGAACAGGCACTACGCTAATTCATATTACAACGTGCTATTAACATCCTGTCATGAAAGCAGATCCTATGCTCTGACACACCGCAGCTAAGAACGTATCTTGGTTACGTAGACAACTAATAATATCGAACAAGGAGCACTGTTCAAAACTTTAGGTACTGTAAAAATCAAATAATTTGACAATTAAAATTGAACTAACACACCGTGCTAATCTACCTGCGTAGTCTGAAGGTTAACAGATTAGGACACAGAATAAGGAATGAGAGTCAAAACATTTATAATCAAATATATTACCATGAATATTAGCCCTTTCATGCGATTATTGCATATTAATATGATATTCGCTTTTGAGCAGTTTATGAGAGCAGGTAAGCAAGAAGCATATTTTTGTAGTATCTCTTCGTTCCCAATTAATTCAGATAACATAAAGTGGTATAAATAGAGAACCTCCATTTACATGTCTACTTTCTCATGCTTTATAAAGCATTAGACACATAATAAAAACAGTCGAGTAATTCAAGAGTTACCAATCAGAAATGGGAAGATTCGTAGAAGAACAAAACACTGACATATCTATATGCTGTAATGAGCGCAACGCAACACATAAGTATAACGCTGATAGAGCAAGCTTTTAGAATGGCCACGTATGTTGAATGTAAGCAGTTTCCTACCGATCATTCTTCAAAGTGTGGGATGGCCTATATTCAATTTCCCGCACTGTAAATTAATGCTGAAAATAAAGACGTCAAAAAAAGACTTGTACTTACAGTGGTTTTTGTGCATGCCACTTTGGTCCATGAACAAAACGCAGTACGAAGGTATCCTTCTGTTACGTCAATAGTTTTCCGTAAGGTTAGATGTGGAAATTATAGTATTTTTAACTGGAGTGCGCTCTGGGAGATGTCAGGGAATTTTATAACAACCCCGAGACTGTGGAGCAAACTTCTTGGCAATTATTGCTTTATGCTGCTGAAACTGTTGAAGGGTAATTAAAATTATGTAACTGCAAGTTTGTCTTACATTTATTATGCAATAATTTACATAATTATGTTAGTAGTTAAAGATCCCTCGATCCAATGCTAACACATTATGAAAGTCAGTCAACAGAATTTTCAAAAGCAAAAATCTGAGGAACAGCAAGTAATCTGTTAAGCTAAATACAAAAATACTTTTGTGATTTAATAAAAAAGACCGTTTAATTCAATGAACTTTAATAATCATATAGTTATAATAAATATCATTTAGACAACGATATACAACGATTAAAATTCCATATTTTGAGTATTAATAAACATAAATTTAAAATTTTCATTACATTCATACAAATAATAGAATCATCATCAGGTTCTTTTTTTTAGTCTCCACTGCAGGAGCACGACCCTCTCTGTACTACTAGAGCCATATATTAGCCAGAGCAGTCAGAAGATTTGGCCTACACTCTCCACGCTGGCCAGACGGGTTGATATCGGGTTGATGCGCATGATAACCTTCATGCTGCATCTTGCTTTTCACCTCATTTCCCAATCATCATCATCCTGTCCACTTTTATTTCGAAATTCATTTTAAAATCCAAAATTAATTCCATTTTAAATTCCAAATTCCATTTTCAAATCTTCTTCGCAGTCCTTCCTCATCACTCAATCATTCCATTCAATTCCTTTCCTAAGTTTGGTCGTGATCTCTCGACCCTAGCTTACAGGCACTCGCCTACAATATTATTTTACTAATTGTATTCACTACTACTAACTGTGTAACGCATGTGTGAAACTTATTAAAATCTGTTGTCTGTGTTGTGTTGTGTTCTTGAACTCTCTCTCTCTCCACTGAGCATTTAATAACTTCCTTCATATCAATGTTGGGCCTACTCTAACTAGCTGGGTGAGTAGGACCCAATAAGCTTATGTATTCTAAGTCGCCTTTTACGACATCCACGGGAAGTCTTGGAGTGGTCCTATTCTACTTTGCCGGGGACCACACGGCGATAATAGAATAGGAACCCTTTATTGCACATCGAAGGAAAAACAGAAATTTTGAATATGTAATAAGCTATTATGCATCATTAGTCTTTAATAAAGTACTGTCCCAGCTAATTCAAACAAATAATCGCTGGAGTCTGGTTTCATGAATTAAGGAATAGTCTCAAAACTGAGCAGAGAGGAAAGTGAGACCTTAAAGCCTGTAGCACACAGCCGCGAATGCGAAACAGAAGTGTTCCAAAACGAAACATTGACGAAACAGCAAAACGCTGTCTAGTAGAAAGGACACCGTGCGCGTTTCACACTGGTGTACCTTCACACCTTACATGACAGTGGATAGCAGTTATAACAATAAAACTTCTATTGTGTCTTGTTTAGTGGCCTGTAATGCGTTAACTGTAAACGGACTTAGTCGCGTTTATACGAGACAACGTTTCGCGGTTTCGTCAATGTTTCGTTCCGGAACGCTTCCTTTCCACCCGTTCCGTTTTGCATTTGCGGCTGTGTGCTACAGCCCTTAATACGCCTAATTTGCCACAATACCGCAACATTACATAATTCCTTAGGCGCCGACTCCGAAATAACAAAATTAATAAACCGAGAAAGCGCTTTCGGCTGTTTCATTATAATTAGGTTAACCGACTTCGCAAATGTTATCGAATGTTCATTTATACTGATAAAAATTATATGTATAAACAAATATATTTTTTTTTAATCTATGTATAAACACGAGCCTTAATTATATAGTTACATTGTATTAAGTCAAAGTCATAAGGTCTAAAGTGGAATGCAATTGTGTTTAAATAGTCTTGACTGTCTTTGGTTCATACGAACGTTTTCAGTTGCATGTGTCAAAGAGTTTCAGGGTTTTGTATTATATTTTAATTGTAATGTATTTTAATTAATTTAATTGTAATGTATTTTTTTACTCATGTGCTTATTTTAAAGAGCTTATTTGATAGCACAAAGAAAGAAAAATGTGTCCCATTACAAAACACTCAAAGGGCAATAGAAACTATACAATGTCTCTTACGTCTACCTCACAAAGTCATGAAATATATTAACTAAAATTATTTTAATAACATTCCACGCAACAAAACACACATATTTAGTAGGTGTCATCCACGTCTCATCAATTTCTTTTCTTTGAATTTTAATGGGAGCAAGGAAAATAGAATATTAAAAAATATATATTTCCTGTAATTTTTATAAATCACAAGCTGTTACCCGCGGCTTCGCCCGCGTAATATATAGCCTATGTCCTTTTCGATACCCTAACCTGTGTGTATGCAAAATTTCATGATAATCGGTTCAGTAGATTCGACGTGTTTATTTGTTTGTTGTTGTAACAAACAAACAAATAAACAAACAAACTCACTTTCGCATTTATCATATTAGTTGGGATTTTTAAAACGTTTATTATTTGAATCATTTCTATTCTTTATTATTTTCATCTCCGACTACAAGTGTCACATGAAAATAACAAAGCCTTCCTTATTTTAGCTACACCTTGTTTAAAAGGATCAAAGAGTAATGTTACATCGAGTCAAAACTCTCAAATCCAAGCTCGCCACGCTAGATTGCAACTGAAAAGAATACAATTTCGTCGTCGGGTCGCTGCCCTGTCCCTTTTTGTTATTCATAAGCAATGATGTTGAATAGAGTGTCTGTGTGCATGCATCATTGCATTGAATTGTACGGGTCACAGAGCACAGCAGGACGCTCGCGCACTTAGATTATATACTTAAAGCCTAGAAAGACTCTAGTAGCCTCAAAGCTAAAAGCGTAGAAAAATATACACTGTCATGATGCACACACATAGCTACCAATTTGATGGATTTTGATGGCATTAATTGACTGGACGCGTGTGCTAAAACAAAGCTATCAGGCACACAAGCATGTAAAATTTGCCAGTATTAAATCATTGAAATAATGGCATGGCGATGTCTAGAGAGTTATAGTCAAAGCTCGCGCCCTACTAGAGACGATAGAAATAATAATACCGCGTGTCAATCTGTGAAGTTCCCGGCAGAGTAGAATAGGACCACTCCAAGTCTTCCCGTAGGTGTCGTAGAAGGCCTCTAGAAAACATGAGCTAAACAAAGCTTATAAAAATCAAAAAGACCTCTCAAACCCGTCTGGCCAGCGTGGAGAGTGTAGGCTAAATCCTCTCACTGTTCTGGGTAATATATGGCTCAGTTATAACTGAACAAAAAAAACTGTACTATAGTACAGAGAGAGTTATGCTCCAGCAGTGGAGACTAAAAAAAGAACTGATGATGATGATGTGTTAACCTGCACGTTAGTAGGCGAAAGTTGCATACTCGGCCTGTCAGTTCTTGTTTAAAAAAAAAACGTGCAAATACTCCAATGTGCTGTAGAATTCATCGGTCAAGCGATTGATTGACCGCTTCAATCAATCAAAAAAAAATTTGCACAAGTAAGTAGAAAATGGCAGGTTTTTGCATTTCTACAGTTTCCTTGAGAGAGAAATGCAAAAACCTGTCATTTTTTACAATTTCCTTAAAAGTTAAAACCTCAGTAAATGGTACCGCCCCCTGACACACTTGTTTCGTATGAAATCTGTTGAAAAGGCATCTATAGTCGCGCGAGAGCGACGTTCACAGTCCCTGTTCTGTGGTTCAGATCATGCGCTGAACGAGGCGTTGTTTGCATGCCAAATTGATGTTGTTGTATTTTATTATTTAGTAGATTGCTATGCCATATGGCTTCCAGGCTAGAATAAAATCGTACTGTCACTTGACAATAGCACTAATGACTCATTTTGAAAGGTGGGTGGCGCAGGCGAGGGTTATTCTCAGTAGTCACTGGACGCCCTGAGCATGGCGTTCTGAAAATGCTGAAACTCTCGGCATTCTTTTAAATAAAAATAAAAATCATTTGGCACCAAGATTGGTATAAGCTGTAGTTATTTTAATACCTACATCATTATCATTGTCATGATCAGGTCGTTTTAGTCTCCACTGCAGGAGCGCGTCCCTCTCTGTACTACCAGAGCCATATATTAGCCAGAGCAGTCATAATACATATCTGGCCAAAATCTACTCAAGTGACTCACATGCTATTGCAGACAAGAGCTCTAGCTCTAGGTTTTGAGATTTTGTTTCCGTCTATTATATTTTTGAAACTATATACTGATGGGGCATTAATGGTTTTTCCGGGAACTTTTTCCAGCATGTGAACGCATAATTAGTTAGAAAATTTTACAGAGGGTTCTTTTAGACTTTTGGTGCGACACAGTTTTAGCGAATGACGAAGCCTCCAGCATAGTAAAATAAGACCGCTCTAAGTCTTCCTGTCGATGTCATAGAAGACGACTTAAGAAACAAGCTAAACAAAGCTTATAAACATCAAAGAGACCTCTCCAAATCGTCTGGCTAGCGTGTAGGCCAAAATCTCTAATTGCGCTGGCTAATATATGGGTCAAGTAGTACAGAGAGGGTTGTGCTCCTGCAGTAGAAACAACAAAAGACCTGATGATGATAACGTCACATTATCCTCTTAGTACTCGTATATTTTAATAATTTATAATAACGATAGTCCTCTTTTTCGTTTGGATTTAAGACAGTTGTCCACTAGTCTATGTCACCCACAGAACACAGAATTCTGTGTTCTGTGGTGCCCACTCCTAACAGGTTTTAGCTTCCTGCATGCTCCAAGTGATATTTCAGACGTATCTCGTGACCCATTTTTCGCCGGAACATGTTCTAAAACGCCTGGACCACACTTTAAGGAGATTAACAGAAGAATAACCTTTTCACTGTAAGTGAAACTTCTTTTGCGCGTCTGTATTACCTGTAATTTGAATTAAACCGTATTTTAAGTAGGTACTCAGTTTATAGTATTAACCGATTTATGTACGTTAATGTTTCCTTTTCCGACTACTACTACTCGTATTTTCTATCGGTAGGTAAATATAACGGTATACACATTACTATTATCAAAGCGCTTGATTATTTTAAACATTTTTTTTATGACACTGGCTTTCGCCTCCAGTTCAT
Organism: Rhodophaea formosa; assembly: GCA_963082605.1. Taxonomy (NCBI): domain Eukaryota; kingdom Metazoa; phylum Arthropoda; class Insecta; order Lepidoptera; family Pyralidae; genus Rhodophaea; species Rhodophaea formosa. Next base: position 2,515,850 of record OY720221.1, read on the forward strand.
GTCACGTTAATGTTAATTCCTCGGGAATAGTACCATCTTCATCTTCTTCATCTCCATCAGAAGGTATTTTATGTCTTTCAATGGGCCTCAAACTGTATACTTGCATACCTTATTTCATCTGATTCGATTTAGTGGTTGAAGCGAAACGATGTAACAGACATACGGATAGACAGATGAGAGTTATTTTCGTATTTATAATAAGAGTTAAAATGTCCATGTTAACAATAATAGCTTGTAATAATGTATGGTTTATCATGGTAGGTGTCGCATCTGCATGTTTTTTAATTTATGTTTGTTTACCTTCTTATTTAGACAGGCTTTCTGTGCAGGCTCTGTGCTCAAAATATGTGTATTTATATAGTCTCAGTACAAAGAGTAGCAGCGAAATGAAAATTTCCGAAGCGTAGTAGGTATTACCGCCATGAAAGTAGGTTTTATTTACTTTTTAGTTTTCTTTATTCCTCATTTTGTACTCTTTATAGTTTAACTGAGAAATCTGTGAGAGATTATGTTAAGATGTATTATATTTGCATCCACTGCGACTCCATTTGATGGATTTTAATTTCAGTTTGTATAAAACTTTAATCTTATTTCTTAATTTAGTAAGACTATATCAGAATAGCATTGAAAATGCATGAAATATATACCTATAAATTACAAAGTATAAGCTTCTTGTATATGACGAAAATTATATTTTTTTAATCTATGTTCTTGTTCCTCTCATATTGATGGCTCAAGTAATCAAACCCTGTCTTTCCAGTATGTGGTAACTTTTACACCACTTTCGGATCATGGATCTAAGAATAATCAGGATATGCCCTTGGAAAATGTAACAGTGACGCACATAAAAATCCCTACACTCGTGTCGCGACACTAGCGCACGCACACATCGGCACAAAAATCCCTACACTTTTCCCCGGTCGAACGAAATGTCAAATTTCCCAAATGTCAAATACATGCTGCACACATGTGACTTGATGTGACGTAAGTTATGCTTCACTTTTGATGTGTCTAATGCCGGGTCCATATTATTCCTAGGTCCATGTTTCGGATACGGAGTAGCTGACAAAGATCATCCGCGGTGCAGCTTGTGGAGCATGAAAGGCAAGTTAACAGTTGCAACATAGTCATCGTCACCAATTGTCAATAAGGGCCGCGCTACACTGGATTGACATAGGATGGTATCAGAAGCAACGCGTCATTTTAAAACAAGCTATAAGTCTAGTGACATAAGGTGCAAAACGGCGGCTGCACGCTTGCGGGCGTCTAGTCCGCGCGAATGCGCCCCAGAGCGCCGCCGGCCGATTCGCCACGTTCAAGCAGTTATCTTATGATACTAAGTATAAAGGTTGTTTTGAAATGACGCGTCGCTTCGGATGCCATCCCATGCTAATCCAGTGTAGCGCGGCGCTAACGCACCAGTGAAAGATAGATAGATGATAGATAGATCAGTTATTCCTTAGAATATGGTGATACAATGGTGGCAAAAGGTACAAACGTGTGAAAAATAAGTTAAAAAAGTGAACTTGAAGTTTAAGCTAAGCACAAACGCAGTCGTAGGTAAAATAAATTATTTATAATATTCACGTAGTTAAGTCAAAGAATTAAATGGGCGAAAATCCGGAAGCGGAAACGGGTAAATAATAAATCCGAAGCTCGCATCCGGGTAAATAGGACAAGGCATAAAAGGGCCCGCAAACGCGTTACTTACGGAAATAGGCTTATTACATCTGTAATGAAATGTACGAGACGATACGCTGTAATTTACACATAAAATGAGTAAACTGTAAACGTTGTAATAAAAATAGGGATACGGCTATCAAACCGTCACTGTTTCAATTCGTTTTTTCAATGTTGCCCAAAACGTGGTCTTATGGTGCGCGATAATAATTCAAAACGTCCCGGAAAATCTCAGATTTGCCTGGTGAATGCTGATAAAATATCAATAAAGAACAACATTATTTTACGTGAATGTTCCAAGGTTTGGGCTTTTGCAACTACCTACAGTAATGAATGTACAGTAAGTAAAATAAAATTCTTCAACAATCACCTTTTTAATTAACTACTTTCCATCTGTTAAACGAACAAAGCTTGTCATGGTTAACACGTGAGTTTTAACCGCTGAGCCACAGAGGTTGTTAACTTACAATATACGTTATACCTACTCAGAACTAATATGTGGACTAGTTTATATTGCCATGTCATAACAGAGACAGACATGACGCCAAGCCGTCTAGACTCGATTTTATAATAATAACATACCTATAAACGACAAACAACTCTTTACTTTGAACAACAACAACAAAGCTCATCGGGGTTAACACGTGGGAATAGAATTTGTGCAATGCGATACAGAGAAACACAGGGCAAAATTAAAGAGTAGAGTAGGCGCCAAGCCGTCTAGACGCGGTTTTATTATCATAACGTACTTTTAAACAACAAACAACTCTTTGCCTATAACGAAAACAACAAAGTTTACGTGGGAACAGAATTTATGCAATGTGATACGGAGAAACACGGGGCAAAATGGAAGAGTAGAGTAGGCCCCAAGCCGTCTAGATGCGGTTTAATTATGCGGACGTTACTTTTAAGGCGCGTAGACCAGCCACCCCTTATTTTTGTCTTCTAAATAAGAAAATTACTGGTATCGCTAGTTTCACTCATATAAGCCTCTTTAAACATCGTTAATTATTACCTTTATTCAACAAAGTACTCTTTACCTATGTTTGCTATACAAAAAAAGCTCGACAAGGTTATCAGATATAATTTCGGATAGAAATAGGTATAGACAATTAAACACAATCAAAAAAATAAATAACAATAGTCATAATTTAATCCATAGATTTAAATATAAAAATTTATTCATACTTCTATGATTCACTCACTTGTTCAATTCATAATTCCGTCACTAGCGATTTTTACTCATCGTCAGTGGAATATCAAATAGCGAGTCAATCTCGAAGTAATAATATTCTGTAATGCAGGGTCAATCAAACAACGTCTAGTTACTTATCAAAGAATAGTAAGATTATCACTACATATTATAAAACAAAGTCCTCCGCCGCGTCTGTCTGTCTGTTCGCGATAAACTCAAAAACTACTCCACGGATTTTCATACGGTTTTCACCAATAGATAGAGTGATTCACGAGGAAGGTTTTAAGGTATAATACATGCCCGGGCGCAGCCGGGTAGGGCTGCTAGTATTCTAATATTCTGTACGTTTCGCCCAGTGGTTTCCGGCAGAATAGAATTGGACCACTCCAAGTCTTCCCGTGGATGTCGTAGAAGGCAACTTAGAAAACAATAGCTATACAAAGCTTATAACATCGAAGAAGCCTCTCTAACCCGTCTGGCCAGCGTGGAGAGTTTAGGCCAAATCCTCTGACTGCTCTGGCTAATATAATGGCTCTGGCAGTACAGAGAGGGTCGTGCTCCTGCAGTGGAGACTATCAAAGACCTGATGATGATGATGATGATGATGATGATGATTCTGTACGTTATAAATTAATAGTCAAAATATGTCACGATAAAACGGTATTTCCCAAGCAAAGATCAGTTTGATGTATATTTTCATACTCATCATAGGATAATTGCCTATTATGCAATTTAACAAAAGGAAGACAGAATTTGTGAGTAGGCAGACGCCAAGCCGTCTAGACTCGGTTTCATTATACCGATGTAAATGAGCCTGCTCCCCTAACATATTTTGTAGGCGTTCATGCCTTGTCCTATTTACCTAAATATGACGGAGGCTGCTGCCTGGATACAGAAAATAAATATATAGGACAAGGGAGCCCCATTTTAAATGTTATCTTCAATACTAAATAAAATAAATATAAAAATATATACGGACAAATCACACCGATTGAGCTAGCCCCAAAGTAAGTTCGAGACTTGTATTATGGGATACTAACTCAACGATACTATATTTTATAATAGATACTTATATAGATAAACATCCAAGACCCCGGTCAATCTGAAAAAGATCATTTTCCATCTTGACCTGACCCGGATCAAACCCGGGACCTTCCGAGTCGTAGGCAGGCGTGTTGACCGCTGCGCCACGGAGCTCGTCTAGCGCGATACGCGAGTATATACCTATGTATATACTCGCTCTTACCTAATTCCTGAAAATAGTACCTTTTATCAAGGTTTAAAGTACCCGTATGTCCTGGCTTCTCCATATTAACAACATTAACTTGTGGATGCCAGACTAATGCCAGATGAGGAAAAATACGAGGAAGAACAACAAAAACTAACTACATGTCAAACATCCCTAGAGAAGAGCATTATGCTCGGACCTTGCTCCGCGCTAACACAAGCTAAGGCATTCCTTTGCCATAAATCTAGGTATCTTAATTTATATGTCGCCACTTCTTTATTAATTAAGAAGGTACATATATTTAATTTTGGCAAAAAAATATTTTTTATTTATTTATTTAAGAGCATGCTGACAAAAAGAGACAGGAAAAGGACTGAGGATAACTACAGTCGAAGATGTTACGGCAAAAACTAAAGAGATGGACTCGTCACATTCTCGGATAAACTAATTATGGAATCCTAGATTTTGTAGTTGAAGCGTGAAAAATAATAGACCAAGTTGTTTTGGTATTTATAGTACGAGGGTAGATTTAAGTTATTATTTTCTTTTAAATGAGCATTTGATTGCCATATCAATAGTACGGCTTGAAAATTAATAACGTCTACGTTTTAAACAAGTGGCCAAAACCATTAATCCAATGACATGTGATGTCGGATAATAATACAGTAATCTAATTAATGTTATGTATTGGTGTCAAAACTGTAAATGTAATGTGATGATGATTAATCATCATCATCATCAAGTCTTTTTTAGTCTTAACTGCAGGAGCATAATCCTCTCTGTTGTACCAGTGCCATTTATTAGCCAGAGTATGTCCGAGGATTTGGCCTTCACTCTCCACACTGGCCAGATGGATTGGAGAGGTTTCTTTGATGTTTATGGGGAATGGGGAAGCACAAGTTAAACAAAGCTTTTGTTTAACTTGTGCTTCCCAAGTCACCTGCTACGACATCTATACTTATACTACTTGCTACGACGTACTACGAGAAGATTTGGAATGGTCCTATTCTACTCTACCGGGAACCACACGGCCAAAAATGATTAATAAATAAAAATTAATAATAATTTCTCTGAGGCTGACGTTAAAACATTACGTAAACCTCTCAAATGATGAAGAAGCGTCATATTTTTCTCCAGCGTAATAAACATGTCGGAGAATATGAGACAATAATATGCAAAGCAGACGTTTCGGCACTTGAGCGATGACGACGAGGGTATATTACATTCCTCAACTTCACTTACAAACGTCAAAGTGTTCTAATAACGTGTTAACAAGAAAATAATATTGAGGAGGTTAGGTTTCAACAGATTTTCTATCGATCTTAGATCTTGTTATCAGGAATCTCAAATTAATAAGAGAACAAAGGTGTCTCATGTAAGACTTTTTGATATTCGAGGGTAAAAGAAGCGATAAGTGAATTCTTAAATTCCACACTGGTAGTTATACTATTAAAGATACAAATTTTTTGAATCATCACATTGGAAATTTCATTGTATAATTTGTGATTTGTGCGTGAATCAAGCTATACGCTTGAAGTCAGTAAGTGTAGTTTTTTCTGCTTCTGATTTCATATTGCATATATGCACTTCATATTGCACTTTTTAAAAAAGTCTTCTCATTCTTCTTAAATTAACAACTAAGTTCCAAGATCAATTATTCAATGTACTACTAAATATGCCAAGTGAGTCGAATCTGGCAAAAACTAGTTTGAAGTGTTAACTAGTGTTTGGGACGACCCAGTTCGAACTGCTTTCCGCCGGTTTGGCTCGTTACAGCGCCTGCAGTCACGTACAGTACACATTAAAGAAAATGGAGATGTCTCTTTGTATAGGCACAGTACGGGCTCTACCAACGCGCTCTCTAAAAAATGTTGTAGTAGCCAATAATATTAAGGTACGCGCACATTATGACGAGCAGCATCGCAAAAATCCGCATGGGCTTCAATCCGCTTAATCGCTCGTATGTAATTTCATAAAAATTACCTTTAGTCGTCACTAAAAACGCGCCTTAGAAACTAGTCAGTAACTAAGTACAACAATGATCACACCCTTGCCTTGTCAGTGAACCGTAAAAAAAAGGAAAAAAAGCTTCTTCTTCTGTTTCATAAAATGGCTTCAGTGATTCTGCCAATGTCCAGTAAATTGAGATACTAAGTGTCGGTGTTGTACGGTAAAGTTGTAACAAGTAGCATCAAAGATGGCGTATGTTCTTTGATGTCTCGTGGTCGGGAGGTTATGGTGACAAGTCTATACGAGTCCATATAACAGTCCACTTTAACTATTATACAAATTGTTCCATGAACACGAGCATTTATAACACCAAACTACACCAATTTCATATTATAAAGTCTACTAAAATCAATTTACAAAATCGTCCAAGGTAGACCCCAATTGCACCCATTGACTTCCCACCAAAAACTCCTAAAAAAGCTGATCTAAACAATTTGCGAACAATTTCATTTATCGCTTAAAGCCATGTGTGTACTGATTTTCTCCGTAAGCACTACTAGATAGCTATTTCAATAATATTCGTATATACCTACTGTTAAACGTAGGTTTGTGTTGGATCGGTAGGATTTAAACTCTACTTCTTACGGGTTATATGGCCACTCAACCACTACAGTCTTGCAATACTAATGTACTCGTAGGTTTACAGAGAATACAGGCCTTGGTACGCCATAACACAGGTTCATCCTAGTTTGGGTGCCATGGTCTTCTCATTTTTGTAATTTTGATGTGCGAAATAAATAAATAATTAAAAAAATTTAATAAATACTTAAAAAAATAAAAATAAAGAAATGAACAGTATAGAAATAGGAGATACTTCTGTAACGATATTATTTTATACCCCGATCGTCTTTTTAATTCATTCTTCAACGCTTCACGACTCTATTATTTATGGATTCCCTTTAAAATTTTGTACGTTCTAATTAATTAATGTGTGTTTCTCATTTTAGATATCATTGTTGCTATCAAAAGAGTTGAGAGAGTAGAGAAGGTTCCGTATGTAGATTTTACAAATCACATCGAAAAGAGTACTTTATATAAAGTTCTATTATTGCGTTATACAGCGTGTAAGTTCTTCCTGACATATCCTTAATACTAATAGCACGGACGGGCGGCTAAAAACTTTTGTTTGACAAGTTCGTAATTCTTGACTTCCCAGCATTGGTCCCACCTATATGAAAAGTTGTTCATACCTTTAAACCCGTACGTTGAGGCTCAATTTACACGCTGTATATATTTTTTGAGGTTTTGCAAAGTTTGGATTTTGTTTAACATCTTTTTAGAGGCCAGAACTGTTGTCAGAATTTTTAAGCTGCCCAAATTTGTATGACGATAGCCATTTAATGAGGACCAAGAGAGGATCGGTATTAATTGATAAACATGCATTCATAATCACAAAGGAAGTCGAGCTTGTTTATACCACATCCAGGGTATGTGCTAGGATAAGTTGTTCCTTAAAATCATGGCATTGTGCCGTGATTTTTAGGACCAAATTATCCTAATTCTAACTATCCTTACTAATATTACAAATGCGAAAGTGAGTAATTTGTTTGTTTGTTACGCTTTCACGCCCTATCTACTCAACAGATCATCACGAACTTTTGCATACCCATAGGTTAGAGTACAAAGAGGGACATAGGCTCTATATCATGCTGGCAAAGCCACGGGTAACAGCTAGTAAATCCATAAAATAATCCATTCCATAAAAAGCAGACCAGCCGGCCTTACCCATTTAACGAATAAACGGCTAAAGAAAATTTATTTAAATATTTTCTCACATTATTATTTTACTTTTTATAATCTTAATTACAACTTTATCTTTCCTTAAAATATAAAGAGTTCCTTCGAAACTGTTTTCCTTAGAGACCGCCAGAATTGCCAAAATCTATTTATCGCATCAACGGCTAAAAATATTTCTGGAGTATCTTAACCTTTAAAAATACAAGACAGTAATAAACGAAATAGACTATTTATGATCCAAAAAATAACGTTATCTTTCTTAAAATGTAAAGAGCGAACCGTTTTCCTCAAGAGATCGCCAAAATTGATCATCTGCGGAAATGGCGTTGAAATTTTTATGAAATTTCTTATTTACCGCACCGTCTCATGTCAGCCAGTTTGACTCGTCCCAGAAGAGTGTTTGTGGAATAAAAATAGCTTATTACGTTAATCTATCGAGACGGCAATTCAAAGATATGTATCATTTCCTTATCTTCTGAATAAATAATATAATATAAGAAAACTGTTACTAACTATGTCATGTGGTTCCCGGCAAAGTAGAATAGGGCCACTACACTACCCCCACAATGCGATTTAGAAAACACGAGCTAAACAAAGCTTATAAACATTAAAGAGACCACTCTAACCCATCTGGCCAGCGTGGAGAGTGTAGGCCAAATTTTCGGACTGGTCTGGCTAGTATATAACTATGGTTGTACAGAGAAGGTTATGCTCCTGCATTGGAGACTAAAAAATCACTGATGATGAGTAACTGTCTGAGTTATCAAGCGACCGCTTAAACCACCCAACAGATGGCGCTGAAACTTAGCACAAAGATAGTTACTGACAAAAAAGCACTAGGAAAGAATTTTTAAAAATTCACTACATAATGGGGTTTGACGTGCTCCGTGGCGCAGCGGTCAACACGCCGGCCTGTGACATGGATGGTCCCGGGTTCAATCTCCGGTCAGGTTCAGGTGAAAAATGATCTTTTTCAGATTGACCTGGGTCTTGGATGTTTATCTATATATGTATTTGTTATAAAATATAGTATCGTTGAGTTAGTATCCCATAACACAAGTCTTATTTAAGAACTTACTTTGGGGCTAACTCAATCTGTGTGATTTGTCCGTATATATTTATTTATTTATTATAAAACGGGGGTCTAAGGTGTAAAATTACGCTAGCAAAGCCATGGGCAAAAACTAGAGGTAGCGAGAGCCTTTAATCTGTCCACAATCTACCCTGGTGCGTTTGAAGATCCCTAAACCGTCTAAGAGTAGGAATTGCAAGATGCTGGGAGTTCCGAAAGAGGTAGAACTATTCCAATGATGATATGAAATTTTGCATACACGTTGTCTGGATTACGGAGGACATAGGCTACCTTTCATCCACTTACACGGGTGGAGCCGCGGGCAAAAGCTAGCTAACTATAAAGCAGCTATAAAGCTATCGATATGGCATCTTAAGAGTCCCACGTAAAGCCGCAATTTCAATTCAGATTTCAATTTTAAAAACCATACCTATACAAAATTACAGCCAGTACAAGTTTCCGATACGAAACTTCAACTCGCTGTAATTTTGTATAGGTATTGTTTTTAAAATTGAAATCTAATTATAAACATCAATATGCCTTATCCGGTCGTATGTACGAAATTTGGTTGAGATTGGCTTACTGTTGTAAAACTAAAACCAAACTACGTTTGTATGGGATTGCGGCTTTACGTGGGACTGTTAAAGGGCACACCACATTTAACTACGCTTATGAAGTGGGGAGGGGATTGACTCCGCAGTAAGTGTTTGTGAAATAAAAATAGCTCATTATGTTGATCCCGAACGCCGGATGGGATCAAAGCCGGCTAATCAGAGCATCGGGAAGGAAATGCAAAGATATGTTTAATTTTTTATCATTTTAAGAAGGCTTTTTGGAAATCATTAAATTGAGGTTTATTCAACAAACAACTAGAATTTACATTTTACAGAGATAGAGTTCAATACATAATTTAAAAAAAAAACATGGTTCAATACATAGATTAAAAAATAAATTCGTTCCTAGAGCTATGGTTCAATATTTGTTTCAGATAAGGCCAAGGCGTACTCGTATCATCATCATCATCATCAGGTCTTTCTAGTCTCCACTGCAGGAGCACGACCCTCTCTGTACTACCAGAGCCATATACTAACCTGAGTAGTAAGAGGATTTGGCCTTATAGTACTCGTATAAAGACCGAAAAAAAAATTGATTTACTGCATATCTACAAACTAACTTACAACTTTATCGTCAGGTCAGAAAATCTGTGGTAACAACATCAAATCAACTGCACTACAATACAGTATACACAGTCCACAAACATGTAAAAAATATGTAAAAATTACAGCCCGCTGCCATGAATTTAAAATATTTTCTTCAACATCAAAATACTGTTATTTAACTCGTAACGCTTGCTATGCCTACTAAAAGTGTAATTTCCATACGCTATTCCGGGCAGTAGTAAAGGAAAAACGGTGGAATTTTTGGTATTAATGACGCTATATTTCGTGAAGCCGTCTTGTTTCGGGGGCTTTAGTGAAATTGTAAACTTAAGTTGTAAGCGAGAGCGTTTATTCTTCTTGGTTTTGTAATGTTAGAAACGAACTCAGTGCTATAGACATAATAAAACACTTTTATTACAATTAAAACTCTTTTAACGCAGCAACCAACAACCATAAATTTCTGCTTGGTTTTCTATGGGATAAAATTTATGAGATTTGGTAACAGTCTTTTGTTTTTAAAATGGAATTTTTTGTTGCCAAAATGATATTCTTTTACAATTTCTATGAAACTACGTTACTGGCTATTATGAATTTTGTTTCCGATTTTGCAACACCACGTACAAATAAGCGCTGTGTATTAGCAGAGTAGGTACGTCAATTAAGCTGACAATAGATTCTAATAAACTATTATTGCCGGATATTGACTTATTACGAAACTACATTAAATACGATTCTAACCTAGTCTCTACGACACTATCTTATAAACATTGCAATAAATAATACAATTTTAATTCTTTTCTTAATTATTATTTCTAAATCTTAGTCTTAGTTATATAATAAACCGTAGGTGCCGGCTGTCGTCATTGACGGCAGTCGTTAAGCTTTGAGAGATGTCAGCTTGAAAAATCTGACACCAGTGTTGGCCACTTACACACACACGAAATAATAAAAATCCTGAACTTTCAAAAGTCGCTTGGCGATGCATCAAGGATAATAGAATAGAAAAATCTTTATTCAGTGATTCACAAATGGTACAGTACAGTAATATAAATCGCTTCCGCTTACTCTCTACGCCGCGGATGCGCAATGGGGACTCAATTAAAATTCCTTAGTCGTCGCCATCCCACTTTTATTACAGTAATTTGTGAAAAAGACAACTTTGGACGTATCACGCCGCGGCGCTGAATGTTGACTTTGTCCGTAATTAACGGCGTTTGATCGCATCCCATGTTTGTTGAGTTGGCTTGCATCTTTTTACTGTGAAAAGGCGCAACTGACGGAACTATTCAATTTATTCACAACTTCTCAGCGATTCAAAAGCAATTACATAAAAAAACTAATTATAAGTACTTTTAAAAACGAATATTATAAAGGCGAAAGTGAGTTTGTTTATTTGTTTGTTACGTTTTCTCGCCGTATAGACTCCCTTATTTTAAATTCAATGCATAAACTTTAAGAGGTAACTCAGCCCATCAAATTGAACAACTTTTGTTATGGGACTAATGTTACTGTAATTTTGTGAAAAAGACAACTTTGGACGTATCACGCCGCGGCGCTGAATGTTGACTTTGTCCGTAATTAACGGCGTTTGATCGCGTCCCATGTTTGTCAAGTTGGCTTGCATCTTTTTACTGTGGAAAGGAGCAACTGAGGGAATTATATAAATTATTCACAACTTCTCAGTGATTCAAAAACAATCACTTTAAAAACTACTTATAAGTAAGTACTTTAAAAACGAATGTTATAAATGCAAAGTGAGTTTGTTTGTTTATTTGTTTATTACGCTTTCACGCCGTATCTATTGAACCGATCATCATTAAATGTTGCATACACGTTGTTAATCGTTGCCATCCCACTTTTCTTGCAGTAAATTTGTGAAAAAGACAACTTTGGACGTATCACGCCGCGGCGCTGAATGTTGAGGTCCGTAATTAACGGCGTTTGATCGCGTCCCATGTTTGTTGAGTTGGCTTGCATCTTTTTACTGTGAAAAGGCGCAACTGAGGGAAATATTCAATTTATTCACAACATCTTGACGAGCTCCGTGGCGCAGCGGTCAACACGCCAGCCTGTGACACGGAAGGTTCCGGGTTCGATCCCCGGTCAGGTCAAGATGAAAAATGATCTTTTTCAGATTGACCTGGGTCTTGGATGTTTATCTATATATGTATTTGTTATAAAATATAGTATCGTTGAGTTAGTATCCCATAACACAAGTCTTACTTAAGAACTTACTTTGGGGCTAGCTCAATCTGTGTGATTTGTCCCTATATATTTAAAAAAAAAATTAAAAAAAAAATCTTAGTGTTCATTCCGAATCAAACAAATTTTATGGCAATTGTAGAGTTATTAAATTTGAAAGTCATTACCTAATTGAAAAACGATGTCGTACTGAAAATACGTACAATATTACCTACGGCCAGAAACAATATAATTGTTATTATACTTTCGTATGAAGAAATCATTTTTAATTAATTAAGAACATTAACAGGATTATATCTTGTCAACCTAAACTAAAAACCTTAAAAAGTATAATTTAATAACTAAAAACTAAAATATATTATTAAATGGAGTCCCCTTAGGCAAGGTTCCGAAGATACTGGCAGCGTTCCGCCTTTGAATAGCTAGACTAAGTCTTTGTCCTAGGTAGCTGCCAGCTCTTTAGTCACCTGTGAAGTCGATTAACCTTTTTGCAATTTCTCTAAAAAGCCTTGTAGCGCTAGGACCCCACGGACCAAGGGTCTCGACACCGAAAGGTACAAAATCATATTCGGAGCCTAGAACCCTGTATTTGCAGATTTTAGCTTTTTCAGCCGCTTCACAAGCCGCACCAGCTCTATTGTTATTAAATTAAAATTTAAAGTAAAAATTAAAACAAGCTCTAAGTGGTATCTTAAAACGACCGCACTGTTTCTCAAGTTTCTTACGTAAAATTTTCTCTACTGAATATATCTTTATGTTCAATTTTCTTGAAGGAAAATCTTTGTCTAACATATGTAGGCTCACAAGATTTTACTCAACACTTTTACATACGAAACTTGTTATGCGCAGATGTAGGAAAACATAAATTGTTGACCGACCAAACAAATCAGTGGAGCGAAAATATCATATGCATAGGATCGGCAAACTTTCACTAGGCAATGATATTTTACTCTATGGACATCGCATCGGCCCGCTCAACACGAGACGCCTATGGCCTGCTGCTTAAGGCACTCTTCTCCTGAAATTCGACTGGGAAAAAGTTTTTCTCGCAAACTATAACGAATTGTACTCTGTAAAAAAATAAATGTCAAATTTGATTATGTTATCTAAAGTCGTAGGTCATAATTAACTTGATTTGATTTGCTTTAATTGATGAAAAACGTAATAAACATTGCTCTACTTTTAACGAAAAATGATTTTTTCAAATACTTAACATATCTTTTGTAAATATATCCTATCAAAACACGGGTTATTAAATTAGCTTATAATACAATAGTTTGCATGAAATAACTGGGCGCGCAAATTATCTCAACTCAACGTGCAATAAACGCAGAAGCCGATTTTTTACATCCTAAAAATTAAAAGAATTTGTTTAATAATCAAATGGTCTTATATGGATGTAAAAAATGGCCAAGTGTGAGTCGAACTCGCACATGAAGGGTACTGTACCATCATCTACTTAAACTATCGTCCATAAACGGCAAATAATCGTGTTTGTTTTATGGGAGCCCTCAAATATTTGTTTTATTCTGTTTTTAGTATTTGTTGGTATAGCGGCAACAGAAATACATCATCTGTAAAAATTTCAACTTTCTAGCTATTACGGTTTATGAGATGCAGCCTAATGACAGACAGACATCGAAGTCTCGTGAATAGGGGTCCTGTGTTTACCCTTTGGGTACGGAACCCTAAAAAGAAGAGAATTTATGATAGTGGCAATGCATCACAGACAGAGACAAGTAGAAACCTTGGCAAACATATTTGAAACTTTATTTCTCTGACATGATTTGTCCACAGTGAGTGAAATATCATTGGCAACAGCAGATAAGCCGGCCTAGGAGTTACTGCCGGACTCGCGCATATAAATGAGAGGGATGTTAGATGTGTGATCCCGAATAGTTCCTGATTTTAATAATAAGTAGCTTTCGGACATTCAATTCCAAGTTTTGATGTAAGCCTTCCAAAGGATAGGTTACATCTAGCTTAACTCTACATGTTTATCTAACAAATATTTATAAGACTGACATTTTATCGCTGGTTGTTACTTGTATTACATACATACGGGTCCGTCATTTTTTTTTTTTTCGAAATACATACATATTATCATGTCTTTATCCCTTGTGGGGTAGACAGAGGCCAAGTTCATTAAACCCAAAGGCCACGTTTAGCGTGTTAGTGGGCGTGAAGGTGGAAATCGGTATCAAAATAGTGATGGGTTGCCTGCCTCATCGCCTATTGACTTGATTCATTACATTTTTGCTCAATCTCTTGACCGGCTTCTACGGTCAGCGCGGGAAGATAAACAGCTGGTATATTCTATGCCGTATCTGTATCGCCGTGTGGTTCCCGGCAGAGTAGAATAGGACCACTCCAAGTCTTCCCGTGGATGTCGTAGAAGGCGACTCAGGATATACAAGCTTAACAAAACTTTTAAACATCAAAAAGACCTCTCCAACCCGTCTGGCCAGCGTGGAGAGTATAGGCCAAATCCTCTAACTGCTCTGGCTAATATGTAGCGCTGGTAGTACAGAGAGGGTCGTGCTCCTGCAGTGGAGACTAAAAGACCTGATGATGATATTCTATGTACGGCTACGTAAGGCACAAGATCGAAATGGATGGCATGCATTGAGAGAGGCCTATACCCAGCAGTGTGATGCAGAAGGCTGTTGATGATGATGATGATGATGATATTCTATGTGTTTCCTTTTCTCTCAAATTAGCTCCGTGGCGCAGCGGTCAACACGCTAGCCTGCGACACGGGGGTCCCGCGTTCGATCCCCGGTCAGGTCACTATGGAAAAAGATCTTTTTCATATTGACCTGGGTCTTGGATGTTTATCTATATAAGTATATATTATAAAATATAGTATCGTTGAGTTAGTATCCTGCGACACAAGTTCACAACTTACTGTGGGGCTAGTTCAATTTGTGTGATAATTAAAAAAAAAAGCATGGAAAAGCTCTCTCCACAATGACATTTAAAGGCTACTAGCAGTTACCCGCGGCTTTGCGCGCGTGATTCTATGCAGCCTATGTCCTTCTCAGTACCCTAACCTATGTATATGCAAAATTTCATGACGATCGGTTTAGTAAATAGGGCGTGAAACTTTCGCATTTATGATATGAGTTAGGATTAGGACATCCTCTACATACATACTATAAAATAGGGTACCGTGCCCAATTTGAAGTCTGACGCGGGAATAATTAGCTTTGTAACGTTTGCCGTCGGCCCCCGATATCTTCAAAGTCTCCGCTAATTGGCCCGGACTCTACTGTTGATTTATGTCCACCATAGAGCACAGATTGTCGCACGTGCCCTACTATTGGAACAAGTTCCTTATCGCGCGTTGCGATCGTTGCTTCTATAGGAATTTATAACAGAATGAGTCGTCAGCCGGTGTCTGTTTAAATTGGTGGCGATCGAGAAATTCACACTTCTCACCTTTCCGTCAGTTAAAACTTGAGCCGGGGTCAGGTTAATCTGGTTGGAATCGAGAAGATGGTACAAATTTCTGATCCGACTTTTTTAAAAGGCGGTATGTGTTTAGATGCTGTAATTAATCGAAAGGAACTTTGTTCCATCCGGGTGTCCCTTGACAACTCTCAAGTTTTTTTTTTGCTATGGGACGGCAAATGAGCAAGCGGGTCATCTGATGGTAAGTGATCACCGCTGCCCATGGACAACTGTAATACCAGAAGTGGGACAAGTGCGTTACCGGCTACTAGAGAAGAAAGTAATAACAATACTGCGTGTCAGCTTGCGCCCGGCTAGTAGCGAAAATCGCACACTCGGCCTGTCAGTTCGCGCTCAAGTAAACATTAAAATGCTTCAATGAGTTATGATGTGGTATCGTAATTACAGTAAAAAGGTTAATAAACAATATTCTTTTGTAACATATATCACAATTATATAGGCAATACCCAATACCAGATTCTTGCATTTCTACAATTACCTGGAAACCTAAAACCTCAGTAAAAGGTACCTTACCTGACATACTTGTTTCGTATGAAATGTGTTGAAAACGCGTCTCTAATAGCGCGCGAGTGACAATCAAATTCTCTGCTCTGTGATGTTCACTAATGTCTGTGGGAATGGGTTTTACAAAGGTTACTTGATGACGATCTCAGTATTGTATGGTTGGCAGCAAGTTGACAGTCTCTGTGGCGCAGTGGTTAACACGACAGCCTGCAAAACGGAGCCCCGGCTTGATGAAAAACGGTTTTAGAGAATACCTAATATTTCGTTCTTCGTGTGTGTAAGTGGCCAAGACTGCTGTCAGATTTTAAGGGGTCTGAAGGCATTTGATATCATCATCATCAGGTCTATGTTAGTCTCCACTGCAGGAGCACGACCCTCTCTGACTACCAGAGCCGTATATTAGCCAGGGCAGTCAGAGAATTTGGCCTACACTCTCCACGCTGGCCAGACGGGACTGGCATTTGATATACCATAAATAAATTTTTATTTAAAATTGAATAGTTGCATCTTTTTTTCAACTCATATTTTTCTTTCTTATTATTTTTAATTTTTAATATGCAAATCGAAAAACTACTAGCGTTTTGTAACAACCACTGGTGAGAACAATACGCTGAAAGAAACTCAATCCAGACTTGATCCCTACGTGCCTGAAGGGCTCAGTCAATTTAACGTGCCTTCCATAGTACGAAGATGCTCGAAAAGTTCTAGTGCCACTTGCGGTCACCCATCCCAGGTCACCACCATGCCCAGGGGTACTTAAGTATGCGTCACAAATTGGGACATCGAGCTCCTCTACATAAATACCATATTCAACAACTCATCTTTAAAACTCAAGACTCATTATCTCTTCTTCTTCTTCTTCATTCTCATAGGATTTAGCTCTCGTTGAAATTAACTTCTTAGCTCTTCAAACTTTGGCGCCAAGTCCAATATTTATGAATCATACAAACATAAGATTCTTTATAGGCATAACGTAACGACCACAAAACAAACTAACATGCCATAAAAGCATGAGACATCGGGAAAACGCTGGGCGGCGGAATCAGGGAGATTGAATTAACTCGGACTGGCGGTCCGGACATAAATATGAAGTTTCTTATAAATATTTACAGACACACCGACTAACGATTACTGGATACGGCTAAGACAAATTTACGACCGTCGTAATTCCAAAACATGTCTCATAATATATGAGTGTTTTATACCGTAATTTTTTTGTTTACACAACAAAATTTCTTTTCATCTACCGCCTAAATTAAAACTGCAAGAGGTTTGAAAAATCCACAACACTGCCTCTGAGGTTTTCGTAAAGCGCGCACATCGTTAAAACAGTGACGCTTTGCCGCATCCAGCCCCCGTAGCATGGCTCGCGCGACGCCGTTTATATCGCGCGATAAACTATCTACTTCTCGCTCTTCAGTATTGCAAAAAAGGAGATGGGGATAGTCGATAAACGTTGTCGCGCGTGCCATGCTACGGGGGCTGAGAACTAAATCTAAGCCAAGAACACTATCCAGCTATAAAATCTCTATTTTATGGATAACCCGAATATTATACAAACTTTTTGACCAACCAAAATCTTTTTACATACAGAAAACTTTATTTACATCTCCCACCAAAATTTTAACTACAAGAGATTTGAAGAATGCACAACACTGCCTCTGAGGTTTTCATAAAGAGTGTACGTCGTTAAAACAGTATCGCGTTGTTTCATCCAGTTAACTAAATCAACGCCAGAATACTATCCGGGAAAAAACCACTAATTTTACCAGATAACGAATATTTTACAAACTTTTTGACCTACCAAAATCTTTTTACATACAGAAGACTTTATTTAAATCTCCCACCTAAATTTTAACTACAAAAGGTTTTGAAGAATTCACAAAAGTATCTCTGAGGTTTTCCTAAAGCGTGTTTCTCATTGAAACAAGAACTAAATCCAAGCCAAGAACACTATCCGGATAAAAACAACTATTTTTACCGGATAACCCGAATATTTCACTAACTTTTTGACCTACCAAAATTTTTTACATACAGAAAACTTTCTTTAAATCTACCACTAACATTTGATTGCAAGAGGTTTGAAGAATTCACGATATGCAGCATCTGTGGTTTTCATAAAGCTAATATCTCGTTAAAACAGTGACGCTTTACCGCATTCAGAAAACTAAATCCTCGCCAAGAACACTATTCGGATAAAAACCTCTATTTTTACAGATAACCTGAATATTTTACTACTTTTTAACCTACCAAAATTTTTTACATACAAAAAACTTTATTGAAATCTACCTAAATTTAAACTACAAGAGATTTTGAAGAATTCACAAAACTATCTCTGAGGTTTTCATAAAGAGTGTTTTTTTTTTTTTTTTACGGACAAATCATGTGTTATGGGATACTAACTCAACGATACTATATTTTATAACAAATACATATATAGATAAACATCCAAGACCCAGGTCAATCTGAAAAAGATCATTTTCCATCTTGACCTGACCGGGGATCGAACCCGGGACCATCCGTGTCGCAGGCAGGCGTGATGACCGCTGCGCCACGGAGCTCGTCGAGTGTACGTCGTTAAAACATCGCTTTGCCGCATCCAGAGAACTAAATCCACGCAAAGAACACTATTCGGATAAAAACTCTATTTTTACGGATAAACCGAATATTTTACCAACTTTTTGGCGGCAAGTCCCTGTTGTACGAAAATAAGGTCGATTTCGCTTAAACGAAATGTTCTCGTGTTTTTATCTTTAAGTGTTTTCGTTTTTACTTTTTGTAATCACGTTTGTGATAAGGAAAAGTGGTTCTAAATGTCTCTTTTGTGATTAAAACGGTTTTTTGTGAAAAATACATTTGGCTTGAAGTTTGAGGATTCCGTAGCAAACCGTGCTTTGAAGAGATGCTTACTTTATATTAATATCATAAATTATAGCCTATGTCTGCAGAGAAATTAGTTTACTAATAATTTCTTATTTAGTAATTGTTTGCATTAATAAATAATAATAAATATTACACTAATTATTTCCTCTTTTTGACGAATTCCTCGGGAACAGTAATTTATTCCGGGATGAATATAATCTTCTCGACAACACTCGTATGTCCTTCTGAGTACTCTAAAGAACGTGTATGCATACATTTATGATAATTGGTTCAGTATTTACGGAGTAAAAGCGTAACAAACAAACAAATGACGAGCTCCGTGGCGCAGCGGTCAACACGCCGGCCTGTGACACGGATGGTCCCGGGTTCGATCCCCGGTCAGGTCAAGATGAAAAATGATCTTTTTCAGATTGACCTGGGTCTTGGATGTTTATCTATATATGTATTTGTAACAAAATATAGTATCGTTGAGTTAGTATCCCATAACACAAGTCTAATTTAAGAACTTACTTTGGGGCTAGCTCAATCTATTTATTTATTTAAATCAAATTAATAAATAATCAAACTCACTTTCGCATTTATAGTAAAACCAGGTTTCGCCCGCGGCTTCACTCGCGTTAGTATCGATTCTTCGGGAGCAATAATTTTTTTGCGGAATGAAATGTAGCCTATGTCTTTCCAGACTCCAGACAACGTGTATGCATAATTTCGTGATGATTACTTGGGATATAAATGATTAAATGGTTTTTAAATAGCATTCAGTGCTCGGTATATTACTAAAACTGAAAATAAGTGGTGAAAAAGAATACGCCACAGGTAGGATTCGAACCACGAGTCTTAGGGCTGCGCTCTAAGTGTGTTACCAACTACACCACCATGACTGCGAATCACCGCGTCGAATTCTCTCATCACATATTAACCCGTAGAGTATAACGCATTCATTTATACTACCTGTGATGAATTCTTTTTCATCACATATTTTTAATACTGATAAACGCTTAGTTGGGACTAGTTGGTGCCACGATACACACGATGACAAGTTTTCAAACTTACATGTTATATAATACGCATACAAAATCATTTTAATTTTTAAGTAGCATAGTTTTATCATAGCCGTGATTGTAAAAAGTCCTTGAATTGAAACATGTGGCCGTAAGTACTGTAACTTCTGGGATAGAGATGGGTCGAAGTGATATCGTAACTGATTCGGGAACTTGGGGAACTTATGTTATTTGCTTCAAGTTCATTCGACCTCAAACTAAGACCAATAAATACTTTTGTTTGACGTTGGTAGAAAACGAGAAGAATTCGAGATTAAAGTAGAAGATTTTCTTGTCTTTTTTTTTGACAAATCACACAGATTGAGCTAGCTCCAAAGTAAGTTCGAGACTTGTGTTATGGGATACTAACTCAACGATACTATATTTCATAATAGATACGTATATAGATAAACATCCAAGACCCAGGTTAATCTGAAAAAGGTAAAATAGCATTGTGAATGCAAAATAAATCCCATATAAACTATTGAAAAAGATCATTTTCCGTCTTGACCTGACCGGGGATCGAACCCTGGACCATCCGTGTCGCAGGCAGGCGTGTTGACCGCTGCGCCACGGAGCTCGTCAAAACGCGTGTCTTGAAAAGGCATACAATAGTTTTCTGTTTGATTCCGAATAAGTGGTTTAATAGTCATCAGGTCTCTTTTTAGTTGTCACAGCAGGTTAACTTCAATATTCATTACGGCTTTGGTATGTAAGACTATTTTTAATTAAGATATGAAAACTGTAATGGATGCTAAAGTGACAATCAAATTGTTGTACACCGAGTTAGCAAATCGGCCTGCAGGTGGTTAGATGCAGGCCGCTTTTAACCGGACACATTGAACATCTTTGGGTGAGGTCTATGTTCAGCAATGGACTCCTTGCAGCTGAGATGATGTTGATAATAAAGTCATAATCATCATTATCACCAGGTCTTTTTTAGTCTCTTCTGTGCTACTAGAGCCATATATTAGCCAGAGCAGTCACAGGATTAGGCCTACACTCAAACCCCGGCCCAACCTGTACCTCTGAGTTTGTATACCAATCTGATTCAAGTAGGGTCATTTTCATTGACTACTTCCTGCTTCAGGTGAAAGAAATATCGTGAGACAACTTGCACACTAGTGGATTGTTCACTAGTGAGTGACATAATAATATAAAAAAAATATATAGGGACAAATCACACAGATTGAGCTTACCGCAAAGTAAGTTCGAGACTTGTGTTATATACGTCCAAGACCAAGGCCAATCTGAAAAATTTTGTTTTCCATCATGACCTGACCCGGGATCGAACTCGGAACCAATCGTGTAGCAAGCTAGCGTGCTGACCACTGCGCAACGTAGGTCATCAAATGGAGAAGACAACTAAAGAATTCACTAAAGGAAAAAACAAAACTCACATAGTTTATATACAAAGATTTTCTATATTCATCGCGGTCTCAAAAACTTGACTACCGTAGAACAACACCAATTTCAGTTTACGCACACGTGGAGGGTCAAATTGAATTAGTAGTGCTGGATGAGCTTCACGAATTTCTATAAGGTTGCTTCTTATAGAACAAAATATATCGAAATATTTTCATAAGCAGAAATAAGCAGTCTCTTTAGTTAGTCTGTGAAAATGGCAGCTGCAATGTTGTCGAAATATCAGACGAATCTCAAAAATAATCGCGGCAAGTCCCGTAGTGAACATAATAATTACGAAATACCAAGGCGATGCTCAGAGTTTATGTACAAACATTCTGTGCATTCTATCGCAGTCACACACAAGACGTCTTATTTTTTTTTTACGTTTAAAGTTATTCAATTTCCTTCCATTTAATTTTTTTAAATCAAATATTGCAGCAATCAGATACTGTTAGGTAGGTACCTAACAGTATCTGATTGTACAATATTGTTATTAGACAAAAAAAATTGTTTGACGGAATATTTTTTTTTCTTGAATAGTTAGGAAATAGTGAATAGTTGAATAGTTAAAAAACCGGCCAAGTGCGTGTCGGGCCACGCGCAGTGTAGGGTTCCGTAGTTGCGAATGACAACTTTGAGTTCACACTATTCACACTCGCACCTTACAGTTTAGCGACCAAAAACATCTAACAATGAAAATAGTATGAAATTTATAGTTTATAAGTTGGTTGCCTATAACTTTTTAGTTTGTACTTAGTACTCAGCTCTGATAGTTTTCCTTTAAACTTCAGTATATATACTACTGCTGTAATTTTTTTCACGTATCTATATATAACCGTTTAGCAGATAGAGGGGGGGGACACTTACCTCTAACAAAAATTCGCACTTTAAAACCAAATATTTCGGAAATGGATTCCTAAATCGGAAAATGGTGTTCTCAACCTCATAATATTTTTGAAAGACCTATTTAACGATACCCCACACGATGGGTAAATAGAGAAAAAAAAAATTACTCCCCCAATTTACTTGTATGGGAGCTACCCTAAAAAAAATTTTTTTTCATGTTTTTATTCTACCACTTTTTTGCCATGATTAATATACATATCCGTACCAAATTACAGCTTTCTAGTACTTATAGTCTCTGCGTAAAACCGCGGACGGACAGACAGACAGACAGACAGACAGACAGACAGACAGACAGACATGGCGAAACTATAAGGGTTCCTTGTTTACTACGGAACCCTAAAAAAGGAAGCAAACAAGACTATTAACTATTACATAAACTTTTAAGATAACACTGTGCGTGCAATATTTCGCGTATAATAAAAAGTTCTTGTCAAAGGAATAATTTCATTACCTCAGCCACATCCTGTCAATCATTATCTTTTTTATATCCTCGACACCCCGGGATTAAAGGAAAACAGATACGGGCACATATCGATCAGGGCTGATTCGATAATAGGCCACTGGGACACAGTGAACCCGATTGGAAAATTGTCCACAACCCTGTGATCTTATGCTCGGTATACATGACGACATTTTTTCAACCAGAAAGACGCTACTTAAGAGGGTATACTAGCAGTGCGTTTTCCATACAAATGTATTTCTCTGTTATCTCGCTGAAAACTGCTTCTAGGGGCACAATTCTTTTTACATACAATCTATTACTAAAATTGTCCCTATGTTTCATTTTTTCTAAAAACCTGTTTAAAAGAAAAAAATTGTACAAAAACAGGTTTTTTGGAAAAAATAAAAAATAGGGGCATTCCTATTTTAGTACTAGATTTTATGAAAAAAGAATTGTGGCTCTAGCATCAGTTTTCAGAGAAAATAGAGAAATACATTTGTATGGAAACCATATTGAAAAAAAACCGGCCAAGTGCGTGTCGGGCCACGCGCAGTGTAGGGTTCCGTAGTTGCGAATGACAACTTTGAGTTCACACTATTCACACTCGCACCTTACAGTTTAGCGACCAAAAACATCTAACAATGAAAATAGTATGAAATTTTACAGTTTATAAGTTGGTTGCCTATAACTTTTTAGTTTGTACTTAGTACTCAGCTCTGATAGTTTTCCTTTAAACTTCAGTATATATACTACTGCTGTAATTTTTTTCACGTATCTATATATAACCGTTTAGCAGATAGAGGGGGGGGACACTTACCTCTAACAAAAATTCGCACTTTAAAACCAAATATTTCGGAAACGGATCCCTAAATCGGAAAATGGTGTTCTCAACCTCATAATATTTTTAAAAGACCTATTTAACGATACCCCACACGATGGGTAAATAGAGAAAAAAAAATTACTCCCCCAATTTACTTGTATGGGAGCTACCCTAAAAAAATTTTTTTTTCATGTTTTTATTCTACCACTTTTTTGCCATGATTAATATACATATCCATACCAAATTACAGCTTTCTAGTACTTATAGTCTCTGCGTAAAACCGCGGACGGACAGACAGACAGACAGACAGACAGACAGACAGACATGGCGAAACTATAAGGGTTCCTTGTTTACTACGGAACCCTAAAAAGACTGCTAGTATACGCGCTTTGTATACGGGTTTTATAAATCGTACACAAAAGTAAGCTGGGCAAAGATATAAACGAGAGATTACAAAACTCTATAGTACTCTCTCACTTATATTTTAGCCCAAGCAGCTTATTCACAGAATGTTGTTTTGATTATGAGCGTAGTAGTAAATATTATACTTTTATCCATACTAGTCATGTTTATATGAGCCGCGACCCGTTCACCCACCAGCTTCACCCACAAGCGGGTCCACAGGGAATTCCTGTTTACCCGTGCACCCACATCCCTTAAAAGTTTAAAGGCTCATATCTCCATACAATCGGCAAAAGGAAATTGTGGCAATTTTTGATAATTTAACTATAAAATTAAGCATGACATGAATTCATCTCATGGTAATCTATGTGCGATTTGGCACTTTTTGGTTAAAAAATCAATGGTTTAAAAATTGCAAGCCTTCTAACATCGGTTTTCATCTTCAGCTAGGCAGTATCCCACTTTCAATGTTAACTACCTATCTTAGTTTCATAAAACTGCCCTTGTATGTTCCGAGAATTAGTTCTGCAATAGTCGGAACGGGGTCAGATCACTATGCTGTAAACTTACAGACCGTCTAGATATTTCTATTTTCATCTTTCAGCTTGGTAGTATCTTACTTTTAGTAACATTACCAGCTGATTCGATAATAGGCCACTGGGACAAAGTGAACCCGATTGGAAAATTGTCCACAATCCTGTGATCTTATGCTCGGGTTACATGACGACATTTTTTCAACCAGAAAGACGCTACTTTAAGTTTTGTACACAGGTATGCAAAAGTAAGCTGGGCAAAGATATAAGTGAGAGTGTACAGGTCTCTATAGCACTCTCTCACTAAAATAATAAATATGCGCGCGTATATACGCGTGGATTAAAATAATAAATATACTTTTATACATACTAGTCATATTTATATTCTTATAATTTATGCACGTTCTGTCACAGTTCGATTAAATAATCAATGATTTGAAAAATCCAAGCCTAACATCGGTTTTCATCTTAAGCTAGGCAGTATCCCACTTTCAATAAGTTAACTCTCTGTCTTAGTTTCATAAAACCGCCCTTGTATGTTCCGAGAATCAGTTCTGCAAAAGTCGGAACGGGGTCAGATCACTGTGCCGTAAACTTGCAGGCCGTCGAGATATGTCTATTTTCATCTTTCAGCTTGGTAGTATCTTAATTTCAATAAGTTTTCCAGCTGATTCGATAATAGGCCACTGGGACAAAGTGAACCCGATTGGAAAATTGTCCACAACCCTGTGATCTTATGCTCGGTATACATGACGACATTTTTTCTACCAGAAAGACGCTACTTTAAGTTTTGTACACACGTATGCAAAAGTAAGCTGGGCAAAGATATAAGTGAGAGTGTACAGGTCTCTATAGCACTCTCTCACTAAAATAATAAATATGCGCGCGTATATACGCGTGGATTAAAATAATAAATATACTTTTATACATACTAGTCATATTTATATTCTTATAATTTATGCACGTTCTGTCACAGTTCGATTAAATAATCAATGATTTGAAAAATCCAAGCCTAACATCGGTTTTCATCTTAAGCTAGGCAGTATCCCACTTTCAATAAGTTAACTCTCTGTCTTAGTTTCATAAAACCGCCCTTGTATGTTCCGAGAATCAGTTCTGCAAAAGTCGGAACGGGGCCAGATCACTATGCCGTAAACTCGCAGGCCGTCGAGATATGTCTATTTTCATCTTTCAGCTTGTTAGTATCTTACTTTCAATAAGGTTACCAGCCGATTCGATAATAGGCCACTGGGACACAGTAAACCCGATTGGATAATTGTCCACAATCCTGCGATCATATGCTTGGGATACATGAAGATGATATTTCAACCAGAAAGACGCTACTTAAGTTTTGTATACGGGTTATTGAGTACTGTACTCTCTCATTTATATTGTTCGATGTAATAGGACATCTTACACAAAAACGCTGACGCCCGCGGCACTCGAGCCAGTTGCATTCCGTCGTCATACGCGCATAGCACTCATTAATAATTATAATTACCTCAAAAAGAATAAACTTAGTATTTTCGTGATCTCTGGACAAACACAGGGTCGCGTCCCCTACATATGTCTTAGGCCAAGAAATCCTTTCACAGAATGTTGTTTTTGATTCTAAGCGTGGATAAAAATAATAAATATTATTAATATTTTGTACATACTAGTCATGTTTATATCCCTTAAAAGTCTAAAGGCTCATATCCCCATATTAACGACAAAAGGAATTGTGGCAATTTTTGATAATTTTGCTATAAAATAAATAATCAAATGCATTCATCTCATGATAATTTCTGCACGTTCTGGCATAGTTCGGTTAAATAATCAATGATTTGAAAATTCCAAGTCTCTTAACATCGGTTTTCATCTTTCAACTAGGCAGTATCTAACTTTCAATAAGGTAAATAACGTAGTCACACAGATCACTGTGCTGTAAACTAGCAGTGGGTCTGGATATTTCTATTTTCATCTTAAGCAGTATCTTACTTTCAATAAGTTTACTGTTTTAGTTCTATACAACTAGCCTTGTATATCCAAGGGACTAGTTCTACTGGAACAAACGAAACAGGGTCAGATCACGGTGCTCATACTCGCAGTAAATCTAGATATTTCATATTTCAGCTAAACAGTATATCATTTTTAATAAGATCACAATCTTAGTTCTATAAAATTAGCCTTGTTTGTCCCAGGCATTAGTTCGACTGAACTAATCGGAAAGGGGTCAGACCGCTGCGCTACAAACTTGCAGTGGGTCTAAATATTTCTATTTTAACCTTTAGGTAGGTTTTGATTAAGTTTAATGCCGCTTGCAGAATGAAGTGCATAAGAAGCGGCAATAAACTGCACAGCGCATTGTAGGCAAAAAATATCACGTAGTAAATAAATACTTAGTAAAATATTAGTGATCCCACATACCTAGTATCCAGAACCGAGTATCAATGACCTCGTTACGATCCGTTATGTAATAACTTATACGACTAAGCTCTCGCGGGAGCTCGCTTCGTTTGATCGAGATCGAGTACGTCTCTTAATCCTTACTAGAGGTAAAATATACTCCAGGTGAAATTATTGGAATTCGTAGGGTCATAGTAAAATAATATGACGTTATATAACATTTCCAAAATTTTTGAATTTTCGCCTTTAATCATCATTTTTTTTGTCTCCACTGCCGAAATGCCACAGATAGACTCACACAGAGCGGTCAAACTTCATCATCATCAGGCCCTTCCAGACTCCACCGCAGGAGCACAACCCTCTCCGTACTACCAGAGCCACATACTAGCCTGAACAGTCATAGGATTTGACCTACACTCTCCACGCTGGCCAGACGGGTTGGAGAGGTCTCTTTTATGTTAATAAGCTTTGTTTAGCTTGTGTTTCCTTAGTCGCCTTTTACGACATCCACGGAATGACTTGGAGTGGTCCTATTCTACTCCGCCTAAACTTATTACACCCCAATTAGATTTCTACCAAGCGGAACCAAATCTTAGAGAGAGAGGCCTTATTAGTATATATTACCAATGCCACAAAACCCATCAGAAACACAGCAAATTAACCAAATCGGATCAATGAAAAATAATTACTTTGCCTCCAATATTTGTATACATTGCAAAAAAGGGTTGATAAGCCACTCAGAGCCGAGCGGAGATAAACAGATTATTTTTAATATGTGCCGCTGAGCTCAAAGGGATCGCCGGAGTTGGCTGCTTTGACTATATACTCTCTAAACGCCATCATGCCTTTATTTAATTGATTAAAAAACGGGCCAACTGAAAAAAATTTCAATGCAGTGCGTGACAGCTGTGTTAGCACACGCGCCATGAAAATCCGTCAAATTGGAAGCTATGAGTTTGCATCATATACTATGACGCTAATAGAGTATATTTTAGCTGTATTTTAAGTTCCTGATTTCTATGACGCCCACTTGTTTAAATATAATTTTATCGGGCTGCTCTAAGAAATATAAATTTTAAGATCAACCAAATATTATTCTGTTGGACAGCACTGAGATTTTTATCAAGTTTTACCCACTTTTAAAAGCTACGGTGCGCAGACCGACACAAACTGAGTGTTCAAACTTATCACACCCCAAGTAGGTATCTAGATAGCGGAACCAAACCTAAGAGATAGAAACCTTACCAATATAAATTACCAATGCCCCAAAAGCCATCAGAAACACAGCAAATTAACGAAATCGGATCAATGAAAAAATAATTACTTTGCCTCCAATATTTGTATACATTGCAAAAAAGGGTTGATAAGCCACTCAGAGCCGAGCGGAGATAAACAGATTATTTTTAATATGTGCCGCTGAGCTGAAACGGATCGCCGGAGTTGGCTGTTATTTAACTCCCTAATTTCCATGACGCCCACTTGTTTTAGTACAATTTCTATCGGGCTGCTCTAAGAAATACTTATTAATAATTTTTTTAAGGTAAACCAAATCCCTATTTTGCTGTTGGAGTCCAACAGACAACTTTTTTGACTATTCATATAATTTTTTTTTTTTTTACATCAATCTATAATTTTTTGACAACATACAATTTACATAATAAGGCAGGCATAAGGGTGCCATCCGCTGTCATTGTATAATATTTGTCATCTGACACATAATTGGTCGTGCCGTGTGGTTTCCGGCAGCGTAGAATAGGAACACTCTCAGTCTTGCCGTGGAGGTGACTTTGGAAACACAAGCTAAAGCCATCAAAGAGACCTCTCCAACCAGTCTAGCCACCGTGTTGAGTGTAGAGTGTAGGCTGAATCCTCCCGATTGCTTTGGCTAAAACATGGCTCTAGTAATGCAGAGAGGGTCGAGCTCCTGCAGTGGAGACTAATAAGCCCTGATGATGATGATGACATTATTGGTCAATACCAGCTTACCGGACCTAAACCTTGGTGCTGCTTCCGCTTAATTCGAATAGCTTATTTAGTACAAAGGTTCCTAAACATGTATAATATAATCAAAATCGGTCTAGCTGTTTAAGAGATAAGGGAAGTTCGTGTTGGGGATTGCGTACTTTTTTTATAAATATTAAAGTCAAATTACACAAAGGAAATTTATACTGAAGTAAATTATCAATATTATTCGACATAAAATACTCCTTTTAAACACACAGCCAGAAAATTACTAGCACGAAATACTCGTAGATGGCAAATTGAAATGCTCTACGGCTTATTTGAGTGGAAAACCTATATCGTGGGACGTGGTGTTTGCCGTGCTAACTCATATGCCTGTGCCCGAGGCGAGGTAGGGTGTCTGGAGATCAGGGGCGCATGTAGTGCGGGCCCGACTTACTATTAGGACTCCCTGTTTTATTAGCTTGTTTGAGAGGATAACCTATATCGCAGGGACGTAGTGTTTGCCGTGCTAATTCATATGCCTGTGCCCGAGGCGAGGCTGTCTGGAGATCTGGGGCGCATCCAACGAGGGCTCGACAAACAATGAGAATTCAGCTCTACGCAATCTCTTAGACTCTAGGGCTTCATCATCATCATCAGGTTTTTTTTAGTCTCCACTGCCAGAGCATGACCCTCTCTGACTAACCAGAGCCATGTGTTAGCTAGAACAGTCAGAAGATTTGGCCTACACTTTCCATGCTGGCCAGAAGGGAAGAAAGGCAAAGTTTATAAATATCAAAATTCTCTTTGATATTTATAAACTTTGTAGGTTTCCTAAGTCACCTTCTACGACGTCCACGGCAAGACATGCTCAAAAACAAAATAATGCCTAAGGCGGGAAAGGGTGTGTGTAGATCAGGGGCGTATGCAGGATAGATGACATGAGGTTACGGGCATACAACTCGCGCCTAACAGGCACATGCCTCAAACATATTACAGTACGCATTTTTTAATAGTTGATATTGTCTTTTTCGAAATTTTGTTTCCGTATGTGATACTTAAACTGTTACTGGCTTTATTCTTAAATACTAAGGATGGCCCTGAACGCGCATATCTCCATACAAACAGAAAAAGGAAATTGTGGTAATATTCCATTATTTTAGCATTAAATAAAGCATTCAATCAATTACATAAATTCATTATAATCTACGTGCATTCCTATACAGCTTGGGAAAATTATAAATAGTTTGAGAATTATAAACTTCTCAACATTTGTATATAAATTTTGAGAAGCTTTTAATTCTAAAACAATTATTGAATCCCTTATGAAAAGCAGACAACGTGTCTGTCACATATTGATTAACCTACAGATTTTGTATGCCTTTTTGCCTGAGATCAAGTATACTTGTATCTATAATAATATTATTATTATTAAAAACGGTTGCACTCATGTTATATTTAGTCGGCCGCGGCACGGCCGTGTCGCGACGACCTTGATACTCGCCCTGAAGATGGCCATCTGAATTGGCCGAAACCCGGTCGGCAATACCGACTAAATATAACGTGAGTGCAACCGTTTTTAATAATAATAATGAGTGCTCAAGGAACGGCCGTGTCGCGACGACCTTGATACTCGCCCTGAAGATGGCCATCTGAATTGGCCGAAACCCGGTCGGCAATACCAACTAAATATAACGTGAGTGCAACCATTTTTAATAATAATAATTTTGTCTCGCGTAACATTTAA
Organism: Rhodophaea formosa; assembly: GCA_963082605.1. Classification (NCBI taxonomy): domain Eukaryota; kingdom Metazoa; phylum Arthropoda; class Insecta; order Lepidoptera; family Pyralidae; genus Rhodophaea; species Rhodophaea formosa. The sequence continues at coordinate 2,546,624 of OY720221.1, forward strand.
TAATTTAATATAATAATATTGTAAAAATAAGATTTAATGTTTTCTTATGTTTTCGCGATTGTTACACATTTAAATAAAATTATTTTAATACGGTTTTTATCGCGTTTATTACATTATTTATACACCTAACGTTTCGAGCACTTTACAGTGTTCGTGGTCGCAGGTAGACTAAGTTGACATTTGTCTAGTATTTTATAAGAACTGCAAAATCTACCGCCTAAAATATTTATTGATAACGTTCCGGATGTACGCAGTATTGGGTCACGGTGTCTGAAGGTCTTGCAGTCTTCTGCTTAGCTTGAGATTTGATTAAATTGATGACTGGATCCCAAGCTGGTGGTAACTGCCAACCATCCTCTCTATTGAAATTAGGATGTTTTTTAATTTCAATAGCCTCACGAAGCATTCTTGGAATGTATCTGTTTTCTTTTGCAAGGACTTGAGGATTATCAAAACGCATATAGTGGTTGGGTTTGTCTAGGGCATTAAATAGGCGCAGAAACTATTTGACCGATTTTCAAATTCGTTCACTTATAGAAAGCGGACAAGCACGAGAAAATTTTTATTATTTAATAAGAACTTAATAAAGTAAGGAAAAACTATCGACCATATCAGAAGGCAGCATAGCTATAGCTTTGCCCACAACCTATTTTAGGAGCTGGATGCGGTCCTGCCTGAAATTACGTGCAAGTAGGTAATTAGTTCTCTGAGTACTACGTTCAAAAGATGTAGGTAATATAAATGTCGGTGGATTATTTAACCAAGGAATCGCGAAGAAGTAATTTTCAAGGTTCTGTTTTTTCAAACGAAAAATCCTAACTTCCTAACTAATATTATAAATGCCAAAGTGAGTTTGTTTGTTTATTTGTTACGCTTTCACGCCTTATCTACTGAACCGATAATCATGAAATTTTGCATACACATAGGTTAGGGTACTGAGAAGGACATAGTCTATATATCACGCGGGCGAAGCCGCGGGTAACAGCTAGTTAATAAATAAATATATACGGACAAATCACACAGATTGAGCTAGTTCAAAAGTAAGTTTAAGACTTGTGTATACTAACTCATCAATTCTATATTTTACTACACATACATATACACATAAACATCCATAACTCAGGTCAGTCTGAAAAAGATCATTTTCCATCTTAACCTGACCGCGAGGATCGAACTCGGGACTACCCGTGTCGCAGGCTGGCGAGTCAACCGCTGCGTCACAGAGCTCGTTTATATTTTCTTCTTTCGAAAAAATTGCTTCATTTTGAGCGTATACCCGGTTACACACAGCTGTAGTTCTTCGGAGCCCGGGGTCCGATATTATGACATTCATCATCATCATCATCATTATCAGGTCTTTTTTAGTCTCCGTTGCAGGAGCTCGACCCTCTCTGTACTACCAGAGCCATATACCTATTAGCCAAAGCAGTCAGAGGATTTGGCCTACACTCTCCACGCTGGCCGGACAGCTTGAAGAGGTCTCTTCGATGTTTATAAGCTTTGCTAAGCTTGTTTCCTAAGTCGCCTTCTACGACATCCACGGGAAGACTTGAGTGGTCCTATTCTACTCTGCGATTATGACATTCGTGCTATATTATTTTTTTTTTATTTAACCTATATTGTCCCACTGCTGGGCAAAGGTCTCTCTCATCTCTTTCCATTTATCTCTTTCTCGTGTTGACTTCAACCAATCCTTTCTAAAAACATTCGTGCTATATTAATTTGGCAAAAATTCGATTTCTCCAGTCGAATAAATCCAAGGTATGAGTTCATATGTAGGTATCACAGAGCAAGGAATGTAGCTCGCGCTCAACTAAAGAAGAAAATATTAATAACTAGCTGTTACCCGCGGCTTCGGCCGCGTGATATATAGCCTATGTCGTTCTCAGTACCCTAACCTATGCTATAACAAACAAACAAACTCACTTTCTCATTTATAATATTAGTTAAAATTAGGATAGGATATCGCGTGCCCACTGGCTAGTAGCCGAAAGTCTCATGTTCGGCGTGTCAGTATCTGATCAAATGAACGTAAAAATGCCGCAATGTGATGTGATGTAGTATTATAATTACAGTGAAAAGGTTAATAAACAAAATTCTGATGTACCCTATATCACAAGTAAGTAGAAAACAGCAGACTTTTGCATTTCTACAATTTCCTTTAAACCCACAACCACAATAAACGGTACCGTCTCCTGACACGCTATCATCATCATCATCATCTCAGCCACAAGAAGTCCACTGCTGGACATAGGCCTCCCTAAGGATTTCCAATATGACCTGACACGCTAGCTCTGTATAAAATGTTTTTTAGAGAATGTTCGGTATACCTGTAATTTGTGCTTACATTAGAACTGACATTGAATTGTTATTATGAATGTCCTCCGTAATCACTGGATTGGTGTCCCTCACCTACAACCCGTCTGGCCTGCGTTGAGGGTGTAGGCCAAATCCTCTGACTGCTCTTACTAATATATGGCTCTGGTAGTACAAGGAGTGACGTCCCCAAACTGTCCCACTGTTTGCACCGTACAGAACCTTAATGAGACCAATGATAGGGCAATTAGCGTTGCCAAATACTGGTCAAAAGATAGGTATTTAATATAATAGTATGCAACCATTTCGACTCGATAAGAAGAAGAAATACAGAGAGGGTCGTGCTCCTGCAGTGGATACTAACAAAGACCTCATGATGATGTACCTAACTAAATAAATAAAAATATTAATAGGGAGTGTGCACGTAATTTTTTTATTTGCTTAGTATAATTCTTAATAACCACAGTAAAAAAATATGAAAGAACTTTTAAAATATCTTAATTAACGACGAAGATGTGAAACTTTAAAGTTTAAATAAGAAAGAGAAGTCCGATATCTATGTCATGCATAGATTTGCTATATAAAATAGTGTTTTCGCGAGTGAGATAGACATATTTTCCTAAAATCATTTTTTCTCGTTCGTCTTTCAACCAAATTTTATTCTGTTTTCACTGTCGGTACTTTACTATTGAATATATTTGGATAAACTGGTAAGATAACAGATTTTTTTTTTCATGCATATCCCTATTGTCTAAAAGAGGCATCTCTAGTAGCGCGCCGACAAGCGCGAGTGATGGTGACACTGACATTCCCTGCTCTATGGTAGGTGTATTGGCAAGCTTACGCTCAAACGAGCCGGCTCGTAATGTGATCAATGAGCAGATCAGAAACGGATATAAGATGCGCTTATCACGTTTTATTCATTCAAATGATTCATATCAAGTAACTTAAATTAATGAAATAGATACAAAAATATGTGATTAAAAATTGTCGCAAAAGGTACTACAAACTATGCAACCTTTGACATCTGACCTGTTAAGGGGGCACACTAGGCACAGTAGCGACGCCAATCATTTTATTCCTAATACTTTACAAATAGAAAGAAATTCAAAACTGTAAATCATATAAGCCTTAGTCAATAACCTAAAGTATTTTTGGAATCATGTTTTAATATTATGAGAATCAGTCATTAAGAGAAATAGTGATTACCGCCAAAAAACGGCCGTTTTTGGCGGTAATCTGATTCTCATAATTCTCACTGATTCTGATAATATTAAACATGATTCCAAAAATACTTCAGGTTATTTACTAAGGCTTATATGATTTACATTCTTGAATTTCTTTCTATTTGTAAAGTATTAGGAATAAAATGATTGGCGCGCTACTGTGCCTAGTGTGCGGCCTTAATGCTCAATCACTGAGGCACAGAAAATACCTATTTGTTTATAAATAGTTTGATATATAGATAGCTAGTTTAATATATAAATAGTTGCAGCGTTAGGTCGCACAACATCACACAATTAAATGCTGCTGACTACCTCCTTTAATGGAACTAATGTGGTCATAAACTTCTGAGACGTATCTCTCGGGAAAAGTAGCAGAAGTTGTAAACGCCGACTAATGACTGTATTAATTGCTCTTACGGAGGTTACCATTTGCAACTGCACGAGCGGCGGTTGGACAAAAATGTCTCAAATACTCAATTTTATCAATCTACCAGTATGAATTTGCTCCAGTCGCCGTTGAGCCGCTGTCTCAACTCCTTTGTGTCCAGAAGTGAAACATTTCATTGCAGAAATAAAACGCCACTTGAGAGACCCAGGGACATGATAACCGTTCCGGATGTTAACTGACTCAAAAGTTGTCCAAAGTCATACAAAGAGGTAATACAGCAAATGTTGTGGGAACCCTTGAGCCGAATACAATCCGTAGGCATCTTTGATTAGTTTATTATATTTTTTGCATGTTTACTGATGTTAATTATTTTCACTGTCTAATAAATGTCTCCTATTAATTAAAATCAAACAAAAAAGCAAACTAGTTCGATGTAAGAACAGTTTTCGCGTCGGGTTAAACAGCATCACCCAATTAAATGCTGCTGACTACCCCTCCTTGAATGGAACTAATGCGGCATTACAGAGCAGAAAATGTGACTGTCGTTTCAACACATTTCATACGAAACAAGCATGTCAGAGCGCGGTATCATTTACTGTGATTTTGATTTTAAAGCTTTTTGTTGTCGAGTTCCGTGGCGCAGCGGTCAACACGCCTGCCTGCGACACGGAGGTCCCGGGTTCGATCCCCGGACAGGTCAAGATGGAAAATGATCTTTTTCAGATTGACCTGGGTCTTGGATGTTTATATATATATATATATAAGTAATCTATTATAAAATATAGTATCGTTGAGTTAGTATCCCATAACACAAGTCTCGAACTTACTTTGGGGCTAGCTGACTCTATTAGCCTAAAAGCGTAGAAAAACAGTGTGTCCAACCCATAGTCATCATGCAAACGCATAGCTGCCAATTGATGGCATTCATTGACAGAACGCGTGTGCTAACAAAAAGCTGTCACGCACCCAAGCATTAAAAATTGGCCAGTTTTTTTAATCTTTGAGATAAAGGCATGACAGAGTCTAGAGTGTATATAACTTATAGTATAGTATATATATGCTACTTGTGATATAGGTTACATCAGAATTTAGTTTATTAACCTTTTTAGTGTAATTATGATACCTTTACACAGCACATTGGGGACATTGGGGCTTTTGGGGCATTTTTACGTTTTTTTGAGCACGAACTGTCACGCCGAGTAAGTATGCAACTTTGTCTTCTATCCAGGCGCGGATTAACACGTGATATTATTGATTCTTTCGTCTCTTATAGGGCAAGCGCGAGCAAAGGTGCGCTTCAAAATGGTCGCGCTACGAGGAATAAATAAATAAATATAAACGGACAATCACACAGATTGAGCAAGCCCCAATGTAAGTTCTTAAGTAAGACTTGTGTTATTGCATACTAACTCAACGATACTATACTTTAAAACAAATACATATATAGATAAACATCCAAGACCCAGGTCAATCTGAAAAATATCATTTTTCATCTTGACTTGACCGGGGATCGAACCCGGGACCATCATTGTCACAGGACCGCTGACCGTTGACCACTGCGCCACGGAGCTCGTCCTCATTATTCGCTGCTCTGTGTGGATCATAAACCCACTTCTGAGACGTATCTAGACTCGGGAAATGAAGTTGAAGTCGTAAACGCCGACGAATGGATGTATTAATAGGTCTTTCGAAGGGTTCCATTTACAACCGGCTAAAGGCTTTTATATTTTAACTGCTATGGCTAGAAAAGGTACGTACTGGCTTAATAAATAAATATATACGGACAAATCACACAGATTGAGCTAGTCCCAAAGTAAGTTCTTGAGTAAAACTTGTGTTATGGGATACTAACTCAGCGATACTATATTTTATAACAAATACATGTATAGATATACATCCAAGACCCAGGTCAATCTGAAAAAGATCATTTTTCATCTTGTCCTGACCGCGGATCGAACCCGGGACCTTCCGTGTAACAGGTCGGCGTGTTGACCGCTGCGCCACGGAGCTCGTCATGAGGGATAAATATTAAACTCCAGCAAAATATTCATAGATTAAAAAATCGTCTAAATAGTAAATATGCCGTGTGGTTCCCGGCAGAGTAGAATAGGACCAATCCAAGTCATTCCGTGGATTTCGTAAAAGGCGACTTAGGAAACACAAGCTAAACAAAGCTTATTAACATCAAAGAGACCTCTCCAACCCGTCTGGCCAGCGTGGAGAGTGTAGGCCAAATCCTCTTACTGCTCTGGCAGTACAGAGAGGGTCGTGCTCCTGCAGTGGAGACTGGAAAGACCTGATGACGATGATGATGAGTAAATATAGTTTAGAAATAAAACTCGATGTCCGCTATGAGTTGCTCACAATTTTTATTATGCTCTAAAGCTAATAGAGTTTTTTTTTTATGACATAGGGACAGGTGCTTCCGTTCCGGCAAACGATCAAGCGGATGATCTGCGCCACCGCTGCTCATAGTCAACAACTGCAATACCTGGGGTGTGACAACGTTGCCGGCCTTTTATTTTTCCCCTCAAAGGGCAGGAGGGATAGGAGAGTCTATCTAGACTTTATATAATCTAAGAAGCACTTGTAAACTAAAGAACATACCGTGTTTTGGGTTCATTTGATTTGCGTTGGCATGCACTTTACAGTATGAATCGCTCATAATAAAAGCTTGGCGGTAAAAAGCTCAAGGTCGCTCAAAGAGCTATGGAGAGGGCTATGCTCGGTGTTTCTGTGCGAGATCGAATCAGAAACGAGGAGATCCGTAGAAGAACGAAGGTCACCGACATAGCTCAGCGGATTAGCTCTTTGAAGTGGCAGTGGGCGGGGCACATAGTGCGAAGAACCGATGGCCAATGGGGCGGAAGGGTTCTCGAATGGCGACCTCGTACCGGCAAGCGCAGCGTTGGACACCCACCGACCAGGTGGTAAGACGACCTGATAAAGGTCGCAGGAAGGCGTTGGATGCAGGCCGCTTCTAACCGGTCATATTGGAAATCCTTAGGGGAGGCCTATGTTCAGCAGTGGACTTCTTGTGGCTGAGATGATGATGATGATGAAAAAATAATTATTGAATAGCATACTTATTATTTTCTATTAAAATACTCAGGACATGTTACTCGTATAATATACGGTGTCTAAGCAGTAGATTTATATTTGTATCGAACAGCAAATTTTGGTTTTCGTTAGTAAGGAGTTAGTCGCTCTCCAGTCACCTTGTAGCAACTACAATTTAATTATCTTAGCCTTGTAGGAATAGTGTAAAACGGCCTAACACAAGTCGTAAAACCATTTACCCTTTTATTGGGCACGAGCTGACGGATCGAATCGTATGTAGTTCAAGGGCAGACGGAAAGCCCTGAGGCCTGAGAATTCTGGCGTGTGCTTGATTGTGGCATTGCTGAGTGAAAAAGATGACTTTTTCCTCGCATAGCCAACAAAATCAAAGTGTTTTGGAAAAAAGCCTTCGCAGGCACACATAATTTAGTATTTTTTTTATTGCAAAACCTAATATAGAAAACTGGCGTTCTTAAATCGACCTTTGCATAGAAGAAACTTTGTGTATATACTCTATAGACACTCATCATCATCATCATCATCAGATCTTTGTTAGTCTCCACTGCAAAAGCACGATCCTAGACGACAAATAGACACTGTCATGCCTTTATTTCAATGATGACGACGAGCTCCGTGGCGCAGCGGTCAACATGCCTGCCTGCGACACGGATGGTCCCGGGTTCGATTCCCGGTCAGGTCAAGATGGAAAATTTTTTTTTTCAGGTTGACCTGGGTCTTGGATGTTTATCTATATAAGTATCTATAATAAATTATAGTATCGTTGAGTTAGTATCCCAAGTCTCTTACTATTGGGGCTAGCTCAATCTGTGTGATTTGTAAAAAATGCGTGACAGCTTTGTGTTCACACGCGTCCTGTCAGGTAATGCCCTGAAAATCCGTCAAATTGTTAGGTGTGTGTGTGTGCGCGACCGACTATGAGTTGGTCACTAGTTTTTTCTACGCTTTTAGGCAAAAAGAGTCTATCTAGGCTTTATATAATCTAAGAGAAGAAACTCCGGAAGAAACAGTATTGATGAGTTTGATATTGATATACAGATAAGTTAAATTCACCTTCTTTACGTCAATCCGAACAACTCGGATGGATTGGGAATGAGCAAGTACCTGCTCAGAAGGTCGACCCGGTGCCATATTAGCAACCACCGGACATACAGTAATGATAACATCCCTGACTACCAACCCTTTTGCCAAGCGTGGAGGTAGGTATATGAAAGTCTGACACAGCCAAGTTGTAATCATAGGTTTGTTCAAATTTCGGCAGAATCAACTTGTGATCGACTTTTACGGCCTAATAATATAGGCAAACATAATAATTATAATTAAGAAGGAATGCCAAAGATTCTTCAATTTTTCTAGCTGCCGTTATTCAACTCCTAATTAATGGCTGGCACAACTAAGGTTACTCAACCTTAGTTGTGCCATCCCAGTATTGGGTGCCGTTAGGAACACTTATCAGGGTTAGTACAATTAGTTGTGCTTACCAGTTGGTTCAGGAGGAACGGTCAATCAAAAACATCTTCTTCTTTCTTGCCACCCGAGAAAGGCGGTGAAGTAGTTAAATAAGGTGGTGATTTTAAAGGTATTTGACAAAAACCAAAAGACTTCAAACATTCAACTCTTCAAAAAGGTGCTGAACAAAATTGATTTTGAAGTCTGGCCTTGCCCTCATTTCAAGGTTAGCCTACAGCTTATTTCCCTTTTAATTGTGAATTCACGTTACACGCCGGCATTATATTTTTATTGTTAATTCCTCGAATATTAAACGGCTTATCCGACACGGAAACACTGGTTAAAATTTGATATTCACGTTTTAAAAGCTGTGTTACGAGCTGATGAAATATATATTTTTACTAGCTGTTACCCGCGGCTTTGCCCGCGTGACATATAGCCTATGTCCTTCTCAGTACCGTACCCTATGTGTATGCAAAATTTCATGATGATCGGTTCAGTAGGTTGGGCGTGAAAGCGTAACAAACAAATAAATAAACAAACAAACTCACTTTCGCATTTATAATATTAGTTAGGATTAGGATAGAAAGACACAAACAAAGAATATCCCACCTGCTTTTTTCCCGCCCAGACTGTAAAAGCTTGTAATCTAGGGTCTCCCAGAACAAAATTTCTAATCATCATCAGGTCTTGTTTAGTCTCCACTGCAAAAGCATGACCCTCTCTGACTACCAGAGCCACATATAAGCCAGGGCAATCAGAAGTTTCAAATGATTTCTCCGTTTCTTTTCGAATGATTTTTTTTTTTCGTATGTGTAAGTGGCCAACACTGGTGTCAGATTTTTCAAGCTGCCTTAAGGCATCTGACATAGCTTAACGACTGCCATCAACAATGACAGCCGGGACCAACGGCTTAACGTGCCTTCCGAAGCACGGAGGAGCTCGAGATATTTTTATGCCACTTGCGGTCACCCATCCAAGTAGGGACTGCACCAGGGGTTGCTTAACATACGTCAGCGCTCATAGAGCTCACACCCACTGGACCATCGGGCTCGGCAATGATTTATTACATATCCGAAGATAGATCTCGATGGCGTGCAATTGGGGAGGCCTATGTCCAGCAGTGGACAAGTATAGACTGATGATGATGATGATTACAAAGGCTGCAGCACAGGACTCATATATCCCCTTAAGGCACTGTATATAGCAACACTAGCGCCACCCAACAATAATTCTGTTAACCTTAAATCATATTTAATTTTGAAAATCTACCATGATCATAACTAATAACATTTTGGAATTTTCCATTAATATTTGTTTAGCAAATTCAGTAAAACACTTACACACACGAAAAACAACACCACTTTTGGCGTTAGCCGGTGTTTCATACGGATTAAAAGAATTAATTACTGGGTGGCACTAGTGTTGCTATATACAGCGAGTTAAACCATTCTAAAGATTGCCTCTAGTAACGCACACATAGCTAGTAAAATCTGTGTCTCAAGACTATCTCAGGCATAGTTGGCGGCAGTTAAAATACCTTTTAGTCGACTAATGTGCCAACTAACGTCGTTACCGTATTCGCGGAACTTTCGGCTCTCATTATTCGATAATTCATGCAGCATATTCCACCTAGTTTCGGCTCTAATATGCTTATGCAACGTGAGAATAGAACTAAGGTACTAGTTGTATTTTGGTAGTAAACTCCGAAATAGCGTTATATCCTATAACATATTAGTGTTGGAAACAAAACTACACGTTACATCGGGTTTGCTCCCAGAAATTGTTAATTTTAATTTATATTAACTTTTTATTTATTAAACATAGTTAGGTACAGAAAAAAGGTTGCCAATGTTGTGGAGTAAGTAAGTATCATTATAGTAATTGTATAGTACAAATTGTTAAGTTTTGAAAATACCTTCCACCCGCGGCTCGAAGTATTTTGATCCAAGTGCATTGGCCCTACTTACTGACAAAGGAGGGTTTTACCCTCCCTCCTAGCCTAGAAGATGGAGCTGGTTACCAGAAATGTTCACAAGCCGCAAAATATCTATATATATATAAATGTGAACTCGTAGACTATTTATCTATCATAAAATATAGCTGCATACTGATAAACTTATATTTGTTTTTCGTTTTAGAAGCCTGTCCCTAGCACGTGTATTCTGGTTACGCAAGAAATTAGCATAGAATAAGTAAGTACAATTTCCAAAGATTTCCCCCAGTAACGAACACATAGCTAGTAAAATCTGAGTCTTAAGACTATCTCAGGCATAGTTGGCGGCAGTTAAAATACCTATTAGTCGACTAATGTGCCAACTAACGTCGTTACCGTATTCGCGGAACTTTCGGCTCTCATTATTCGATAATTTATGCAGCATATTCCACCTAGTTTCGGCTCTAATGTGCTTATGCAACGTGAGAATAGAACTTACTAGTTGCATATTGTATTTTGGTAGTAAACTCCGAAATAGCGTTATAGAAAAGAAGAAACATAGAATATACCAGCTGCTTTTCTCCCGTGCAGACCGTAAAAGCCGTTTAAGGGATTGGGCGAAAATCTAAGGAATCATATTGATAGGTGATGCGGCTAGCAACCCATCACTATTTTGATTACGTTTTCCATCTTTACGCCTATATGTATATATGTATGTATGTATATTTGTGTTAGAAACAAAACTAAACGTAACGTATATCAGGTAGGCTACCTGAAATTATTGTTAACTAGATTTCGCCCGCGGCTTCACTCATGTTAGTGTCGATCCCTCGGGGACAGTACTTTTCTCCGGGGTGAAAGGTAGCCTATGTCCTTCTCCGCACTCAAGACAACATTTTTGCAAAATTTCATGATGATCGGTTCAGTAGATAGGGCGTAAAAGCGTTACAAACAAATATACAAACTCATTCTCGCATTCATAATATTTTTTGGGATTAGTTGGAATTACATTTAAATAAAATTATTTTAATACGGTTTTTATCGCGTTTATTACATTATTTATACACCTAACGTTTCGAGCACTTTACAGTGTTCGTGGTCGCAGGTAGACTAAGTTGACATTTGTCTAGTTATAGTTAGTATATAGTTGGAATGGTTGGGATATAGCTGGGATGGGATAGTTAGGAATATCAGTTTCAAATTTTGATTTATTAAACATTGGTACAAAAACATAAATAAAATCGTAATCAAAAAATATTGTGTCGTCATAACTTTATTCTGCTTGTTGGTTTACCGCCCCCAGCTGCCGGGTCGTAAAATAGGATGCTATAAAATATAACCTTAAATGCATTGTTTTACCTCTGTGGCTCAGTACTACCGCATTACCTTTGAATCGCTGGGTCACGGGTTTTATTCCCAGCCAGATCATAAAAAAGGAAAAAGTGTATCTTTATTTTCTCCATAACAATGAAGTTAATTTCTTATCTGAACCAAAACAATTGGAAAACAAAAATAGAGAGAGAAAAAACCATGAAGGAAGACTATTTGTTTCAATCTCCTTTCAATATCCTTAATACAGTACTTAAGACAGTAATTACTGTCTAGTACTGAATTGAGTTTATTTCGGCGTATTCTTCTCAGCAGTGGACTTTCTGAAAAGCTAGTAGTTTTTTGATATTGCAAATATAAAAATCAAAAAAGATAAATGACGTTCAAAAGGTGATACATGAGATCCAAACTTGGAATAAAAACTATTCATTTCATTTCATTTGATGTTTATCTTACCCCAATTGATTAATCTAAAACTTTTTTTGTATTGTAGATCGCTGTGGTAGATCACTTCACGAGGTACCAATATTAGGTTATGTTTTATGACAATTTTACGACGCGGCAGCTGGCGGGCGGTAAACCGTCATGGCGGAATAAAGTTATGACGACACAATACATGGTACAAGCCGTTAAGTGATTAGGCTTTTTTCTATACTCCTTTATAAAGGTTAGTTATTATTTTTTCGAAAATATTTTCAATGTCTTTCACCAGAAATTCTATATAGTAATTTTTACCAACAAATACTTGAGTTTACAATTTATGGCACCCTATTTTCACACTATCACATAGATCAAGATAACCTCGCAGTTTGTTGTGAACGTATGTCGTAGGATACTAAGTGATCATCATTAAATATTGCATACACATAGGTTAGCGCATTAAGAAGGACATAGGCTATATATCACGCGAGTGGAGCCGCGGGTAACAGTCCTAATCCTATACGATACTATATTATAGTCAATGAGACTATATTTTATAATAGATATATAGATGAACATCGAAGACCCAGGCCTAAAAAGATCGTTTTCCATCATGATCTTGCTGAATATCGAACCCGGGAATGGTCCCGGGTTCGACGTTAGTTGGCATATTAGTCGACTAAAAGGTATTTTAACTGCCGCCAACTATGCCTGAGATAGTCGTGAGACTCAGATTTTACTAGCTATGTGTTCGTTACTGAGGGAAATCTTTGGAAATTGTAATTACTTATTCTATGCTAATTTCTTGCGTAACCAGAATACACGATCTAGGGACAGGCTACTAAAACGAAAAACAAATATAAGTATATCAGTATGCAGCTATATTTTATGATAGATAGTCTACGAGTTCACATTTATATAATTATATATAGATATTTTGCGGCTTGTGAACATTACTGGTAACCAGCTCCATCTTCTAGGCTAGGAGGGAGGGTAAAACCCTCCTTTGTCAGTAAGTAGGGCCAATGCACTTGGATCAAAATACTTCGAGCCGCGGGTGGAAGGTATTTTCAAAACTTAACAATTTGTACTATACAATTACTATAATGATACTTACTTACTCCACAACATTGGCAACCATTTTTCTGTACCTAACTATGTTTAATAAATAAAAAGTTAATATAAATTAAAATTAACAATTTCTGGGAGCAAACCCGATGTAACGTGTAGTTTTGTTTCCAACACTAATATGTTATAGGATATAACGCTATTTCGGAGTTTACTACCAAAATACAACTAGTACCTTAGTTCTATTCTCACGTTGCATAAGCATATTAGAGCCGAAACTAGGTGGAATATGCTGCATAAATTATTGAATAATGAGGGCCGAAAGTTCCGCGAATACGGTAACGACGTTAGTTGGCGTATTAGTCGACTAAAAGGTATTTTAACTGCCGCCAACTATGCCTGAGATAGTCGTGAGACTCAGATTTTACTAGCTATGTGTTCGTTACTGAGAGAAATCTTTGGAAATTGTAATTACTTATTCTATGCTAATTTCTTGCGTAACCAGAATACACGATCTAGGGACAGGCTACTAAAACGAAAAACAAATATAAGTATATCAGTATGCAGCTATATTTTATGATAGTGTTTAACGCGCGAACTGTCAGCGAAACGACAGCTTATACGTAAACCTCCGTGTTAATCCGTGATTAAAAATCGAAATGTCCACTAATTCTTCTGATTCGGCTATCCACGAGTTGACTAAAGTCGTCCACTCTCTAATTAACAAAGTGTCGTCGCTCGAAAAAACTGTTTACAATGCAATTGCTGTGGTCAAACGACTTGATAAAGGTCGCAGGAAGGCGCTGGATGCAGGCCGCTTCTAACCGGTCATATTGGAAATCCTTAGGGGATGCCTATGTCCAGCAGTGGACTTCTTGTGGCTGAGATGATGAGATGATGAATGCAATTGCTGATGGCAATGGTCATGTCGCAGGCTGGCGTGATAATCAATGCACTACGGAGGTCGTCTGGCCTGTTTTCTAACTTAAAACCAATATGCTGCCTTCTTTGCCCTTCAAAAGTTATTGAATCAGCCACAACCCACGAACAAAATCAAGAACAAGAAACTGATTGATAGCGCACAATAAAGTAAGCTCTAGGTTTGTGTGTCAATAAAAATATTGTAACACGCGAGAACTGATACTCTTGGTGCGGATGAAGTGGAAAACAGAGCCTAAGCTGTATTTAATAAGCTATGGCCTTAGATCAAATATATAGTCAAAGGCTATGGCAGGAAATACTACCACTCGTCATTACACAGAGATTGTAACGTAATATTTCTCGGTGATTTTAAAATTTCACAGCGCCACAGCCGTTGAAGTAGAATGCACAAAAAAAAATAACCAAGAACAAGAAATCCTGAAAACAGCACTCTCTCTCCGAGTGAATGTGTTTTATACTAGCCGCGTACAAAGTACTTTAAAATTAGTGTGTTACTTCTGGCTAAGGCTCTCGACTACGTCTCCTCTATGCTCTTAGTGCGTGGTAGCCAGTAGTCACGCAACGATCCCGATTTATTTCGTTGATTTAATTATTACCCGGCATTTAATACGCACACAAGTAATTTCCATGAAGCTAACATGTAACGTGATTCCGTTCCTATTATGGAGGATGTACTGACGGGGGTGTACTAAAGAAACACTGTCGATGAGGTTCGTAAACTGAATGCATCTTTATTGTTGAGAAGATGGGTTTATATACAGTACAAGTAATAGGGCATAGATAAATTGATATGTTGTAGTCATGGCTATCTAGATCGAGGTAAGTAATTCTAGGCGTTCTAAATAGAAAAGGATAGAAAAGATTACAAGATTTAAGTAGAACAATAACGAGGGCGTGCGTCATACATCACACTATATACACACTGAAGTCTAATGACACCTCTTATTCTCCCTTGCCTTTTCCCTATTTGGGTTCGGCTCTGTATGTCAACTCTCTCCAAAGTTTCCTGTTACCAACCATATCGGCACTAGCTCCCCGTTCCTTCATATCATTCCTCACACATTCCCTCCACGACTTTCTCGACATTCCCTTTCCCCTCCCTTTATGTCCTGACACATTTAAGTGCAGCATCCTTTTAGTCAGGTGATCGGCATCCCTTCAGTCCGTTCAGTGAAATGACACCTCACATTTCAAAATCGGCCAGGCCCTTTAGTCTACCCCCCGTAGCATGACTCCCGCGACGCCGTTTAAATCGCGCGATAAACTATCTACTTCTCGCTCTTCAGTATTGCGAAAAACAAGATGGCGATAGTCGATAAACGTCGTCGCGCGTGCCATGCTACGGGGCAGGAGTCAACAATAAAACAGACATATTTACATACAGCGCGAAAAACATTACCTTCCTTCTGTTGGGGTCAGTCGAATATAATTAAACAATATAATTGGTGGAGGACGTTCGTTGTGATAAAAAATTCTCTACTTTAAAATCCCAAGTTACTTTTATCTAATCTCCAGCAAAAATGCGCGTGTAAGTGTAAGCAGACTCAAATAATTTGAATATATAATAAGGTCTTTGTGCCATCACTGCAACGGAAAATATTATGCAGATCCACTGAAAGTGCAGCAAAAGTGATTGTAAAAAGCGCTTTTCTACTCTCATTATTCTGTATTATGCTTACGAGCCTTTTCAAAGAGTTACTGAAGCATTTATTACAGCTTTGAGGAACACAGAAAGCTTTATAGGAAACCTGCGAAAGACAAGCCAACAACTAGGAATGAGATGAGAAACCTCGGATATGAGCTGCGAACTGCGCAATACGCACCCCGCCTCCCCGCGCGCGACCCGCTGTACCTAATATTGTGTACTGCGCATCGACTCACGCGATGTTCCGAGCCCATAAAGTTTGATTCGGAGTGTACTTACTTTACCTATTTGCCTAATCTTCCTCATCTGAATACACATAGCGCGTAGAAACGACGGCTGATGAGGCAGAAGGTTCTAGAATGCTCTGATTCGGGCAAGTCCAGAATTGCTGTCCGCCTTAGACCAGACTTAATGACGTCATACATGTCACTTTAGTACGGGTGATAATATGAGAAGATTTTTCGGTAGTTATGTTTAATGAAAATGGTCTCATAATAAAAATTTCTATAAATTCAAACTGTATCTTAAGGTAATATTAATTTATATATTTGTACTTTAGAAATAGTCTTGCCATATACTCCGTGGTTTCGTCCAACCAACTTTTAAACGAACTGAACGTACCGAATCGGTACGTTGTAGTAGTACAAACGTAGTACAAACTTTTGATCAGATATCGGTACTACCGATATCTGATCAAAAGTTTGCTTAACAGTCTTTTTGAAAATGTTTTCGAAATCCTACAGGACTATTAGCTGCAGTGTATAATTAACAAAGAATCCCTTCAGTTGCTACTTCTGTATGAGGTTTCTTGCCTGAGAGCAAGGAATATTAATGTAGCTGGCAAGGGCGCGAGCGAACAGACTCTCCTTGTCTGTTTTCCTTGTCTTAATGAATGGCTAGCAACCCATCACTATCTTGATTCCGTTCTCCACCTAAAGCCCACCAACATGCTAAACGTTGCGGTTTTATAGACCTGGGCTCTGTCTACCCCGCAAGAGAAAAATATGTGATACTATGTATGTAATGAATGGTTTCCATGGATACTTAGTTGAATAATAAGACTGTGAAAAATTAAGGCTTAGAGCGCCGACCCCCAAGGGCTTATAAACAGAATGCTTACAAAGGCCGTATCCCTTTGTGGTGCGCTTTGTGTGGGCCTGTTTTGGGAGCGAACAGTCAGAGCTTGAGTTTTTTTGGTATTCCAAAAAATATATATTATACACAATAGTGCTGAAATACTCGTTTTAGAGCCCTAAGAGGCTTGGATCAAATTAACAATCGTATTCAGTAGGTACTTCCCTAATAAATTACTTGTAGTATTTATTGGTTATAATTATCAATACTTTGCAAAATTCTGAATGAGATTTTTTCAATTTAATCAGGTTTAGGAGAAAAATAAATAAAATTATCGGTGGCGCTAGTTGTAAACCTCTTTTAAGAATGTCGTAATTGTGACTGGCGGTTCTAGGGCAACATTAAATAATTTACAGCGTTTTGAATTTGTGAATATAAGGACCTATTTTTGTCGTAACATTAACTTCTTTGATCTAATTTTTAGGGTTCCGTACAAAAGTTGAAAAACGGAACCCTTATAGGATCACTCGAACGTCTGTCTGTCCGTCCGTCCGTCTGTCACAGCCGATTTTCTCCGAATCTACTGAACCAAATTATGTGAAATTTGGTAAGATGGTGTAATCCTATGACCCAAACACGGATGTGCAAAGTAAATAAAGATTTTTTTGAAATAAGTGTCATTTCCAGGGGCCCAATTACAAAATTAAAAAAAAAAGTTTTGCAAACCTTACTGTGTCATATATCAAATGAAAGGGCTCATTATGAGGATCTCAAAAATATTTTTTTTTTGTTCGGGTAAAATCAATACTTTTGATTTTATTTACGAAAGAAGGCAAAATGATCTCCGAAACTACTGGGCCGAAAATTTTGAAAAAATTACACAATATAGTTCATTCCTTGAAGATTACAGGAAAAATAACAAGAATTCTATCACTTGAAAATTAAGTGGTAAACTCACTATAATAAGTTCATCTAGGGAAATAGTTCACTAAAACACCACTAGATGGCGTTAGTCAATTGAATAAAACATTTTTTGCACATTGTGTGTGTGTTCACGTAGCATATTGTACGGAACCCTCATTGCGCGAGTTTGACTCACACTTGGCCGGTTTTTTAAAGTCAGACATTAACTCACGAAATCTAACAAGCCCAAGTAATATTATAATACAAAGTTTGTTTTTATTTGTTACGCTTACAAATTGTAAATACTAAACCAATCATCACGTAAATTTGCTTAAACATTGTCTGGCTGGAGTATTTCGAAGTATGCATTAGATAAGATTATCAGAAAAAATATTGTTTTCGATCGATTTCTATGTCCCACTGCTAGGCAAAAGCCTCCCCTCTTTCCGTCCATTCTTCTCGGTTCTTTGTGGTATCCTTCCAGTTATTATCAAATAACCTTATATCATCTGGCCACCTTATTTTTTTAAAAGTAAGTATTTATATAAAATGTAAAATATAATAAACCATTGATCATTGCCCCACAAACCCAGATCGTTTCACGCCATCCTACAATTTACAAAAAGCCTTTCTAACCATTCCATTACAAAATAAGCAGGCGTTGAGGCCGATCACAGAGCAGGAAATATGACTGTCACTCGCGCGCTCAGCGTGCAGCAAACAAGCGTGTCAGGGGGCGGTACCGTTTCTTGGGTTTGGGTCTTTGCATTTCTCCAATGAGGTGTTTCCTAAGTGATTTTAAAAAACAAAAAGTTCATGTACGCTAGACGGCGTTGATAAAAAGTCAAGTGTCAATGTCATGGATGGCAAAGATTTTAGGAGACTTTATTTTTTTAACTAGGGCCTTTTTACTATTATACTTTTTATATTTTTTTTTAACTATTTCTATACCTTAGAATAATGGTACCTTCAATTTACCATACCATAAAGAAACGGTACCTGTATGGTTTTGGTAGTGTAATATTGCGGTATCCTATTTTTTTCGATATTGGAATTATGAAATAAAGGTTTTCATTGAATTTTACCGCCGAGGATTCGCCTCAATGTTCTTCGTCGTATAATTTTTTCGGTACTGAAACTATTTCAGTTAAGGTACCAGTAATTATAAAGGTATCGATACATGACGATATCGTAAATGTATAAAAACCATTATTTATATCTAGCTGTATCACAACCGTAATTGTCAACCGATTTGGTTCTACCTTTAAATCTAAGGTGTATCGTAATTTTATACCGGTACCATACCCTTATACCTTTACCGTTTTCAATCCCTGTACTAGAGAGGCCTTTTCAACACATTTCATACGATACAAGCGTGTCAGGGGCGTTACCCTTTATTGAGGTTTCGATATTCAAGGTAATTGTAGAAATGCAAAAATCTACTATTTTCTACTAAATTGTGATATAGAGTACATCAAAATTTTGTTTATTGGGTGGCGCTAGTATTAATAAATAAATCATTTATTCATCTAATTCAATTTACAATTTTGGACTAAAAAGATTATAATACACAGTTTAGACGATTTTACTTTACAGAATAAAGTGCTCGTAAACAAATAGAATTTTACAATTTTACTTCGTGCTAAATTACTTACATAGGTCGCATATATGTATATTAGTCCGACACACTAGTACCTAAACTAGGCCGAGCCTGTATCTTAGATACTAGGTCCTTCCATATTCGTAACATCACAATAAACTCAATAATCTAATCACATCATGCATTTTTTTATATTATTTTATTAACCTTTTAACTGTAATTATGATACCACATCACAGCACTTCAGGCCATTTTTACATCTTGAGCCCCAACTGACAGGCCGAGTATTTGAATTTCGTCAACTAGCCGGGGGCGCTGGCTGGGGTACGAATTTTGAAATTTCGCCGTTCCCAAACAACGAGTTTTCCATACAAAAATCTTTCGAAGACGAGTGGTCGCACGTTCAAAAAAAGTGCCCCTGAAACGCGGTATTAATCTAACTTACGTCTCTCCTAGAGCGCGTGCTTAGATAGCGTGGTCGCGCACACACGCAGCCTACCAATTTGACGGATTTCGAGGGCACAAATTAACAGTACGCGTGTGCTAACAGAATAGATTAAGAGCTAGCGAACCATCTGACTAACCCGTTTCCCACAAAGCTAGAACACGGACACAAGTATTGAAAAATTGGCCAATTTTTTTTAAATATGGAAATAAATGCATGACGGTGTCTGAGAGTAGTTAATGTCCAACGCATAGTCGGTTGCGCACACACAAAGCTTCCAATTTGACGAATTTCGAGAGCACAAATTGACAGGACGCCTGTTGCTAACAAAAAGCTGTTACGCACACAAGTACTGAAAAATTGGCCAATTTTTTAAATATGGAAATAAAGGCATGCCGGTATCTGAGAGTATATAGTCAAAGAGCGCGAGCGACTTTTCTTGCTCTGTGAAGCCGATTGTGCCTTAAATTGCCATATAATGGAACTCAGATTTAGAAGCTAAGAATTTATGCGTTAATATTGCTAACCCTGACCTCAGTGAGATCAGAACGATTAAATGCCTGCGATAAACCAAACGCGAAGTTATGGCAAGCAATTTCGGACTTAAAGCTTAAGATTTTAAGACATAAAATTGTAAGTGGTTTAGTAAACCGACACTGATTAAGGTAATGAAATAGCGATAAATAATTTGATACTTAGTATAAATTAGAGGTTTCGTGGTAGACGGTTTAATTAGTTTTGTCATGGGAACTACACAGGTTTCTTAAGAGTCGCCTGGACGCGCATGTCTTCATACAAACGGAAAAAGAGAATTGTGGCAATATTTGTCAATATTGGGGCAAAATTAAGCATCCAATCAATTAATCTCATTATAATCTACGTACGTTCCTAAGCAGTTTGGTTAAATTATCAATAGTTTGAGAATGGGCATGTTGACTAAAAATTTTTTCGTGTTGCTATGTAAAGACCAGCCAAAAATAAACACAATAGTGACAGAAATACATTTCTAAACAAAAAACTCTTTCAGATATAAATGTTTTAAAGTCACATGTTTTTAGACGTTAATTTTTATACGTGAAAATGCGCCGCTAAATTGCCTACATATTTGTGACGTCACAAGCTTGTATTTTGTATGGGCGGCGTGAGAACTTTGTTTGGTAGCTATACGAAATATTTCGTTTATGGTAATGGTTTCATAATAAGAGTTGCTTTAAATTTAGCGGACTACAATACAGTATAACTGTAATTAAAGATTTTCATATTTTATAAAATGGTCCTATTCACCCAACTTTAAAGAATCTTTAGGATCACTTAACGAATCGATATCAAATTTAAAGTGTTCTTTATAGTGTTTTTAGATAGAAATTAGTATCTTCAGAAACAAATTTTATATAATCTTAACATTAGGCAACTACCGAATTATACGCCTCTCAAGATTTCCATACAAATTTGAAAAGGCTTGAAATTCTCAAACCATTGGTATTTTAACCAAGCTGTATAGTAACGTACGTAGATTATAATGAGATTAATTGATTAAATGTTGTTGTAGTTTCGAAGCTATGATCATGCAAACAAACAAACGATCCAGTCTTTCCTCTTTATAATATTAGCATAGATAAGGAGTGGTGTAAAGAAAGTTGAAGGATATTATTATGGAAGAAAAGCACTACCCAGGTTTACAAAGATAACTGTAGGATTCTAAGTTTAGATAAAATTAAAAATAACATACCGTCAATAAGACAGACTGACGACCTCGGTGGCGCAGCGGTTAAAAAGCCAGCCTATCACACGAGTGGCCTCGTGTTCCATCCCCGGTCAGGGAATGTAAAACGATTTTTTTTAATGGCCTGGGTCTTGTATATATGTATCTATTATAACATGTAGTATCGTTGAGCTTAACTATCCTACGACACAAGTTCACACCTTGCCGTGGGGCTCCCTCAATTTGTGTGATGTTTCGCTACATATTTATTTATTTATTATTATTTTACTTTTTTAACACACCTATCATTAATAATTTAGTGTCATGACTTTATACTTGAATGTAACAATACATTAACGACCTTACTCGTGTTACTCTGCGAAATCGATTCCCAACCAAACTGCATGTGAATACATAATTTAATTGCCCCTATAGCTATTTAGTTCCAGAACGCCAATTCACCTCTATCAGCCACGCAAAATTCAGCTCAAAATTAAAGGGGTAGAATCTAAATTAGAACGGACCTGGTCGCACTTACAGGCTCATTGTAAATTTTAATATTAATTTATTCAGCATATTACGTGTGAGAACAAAGCTCTATTAGGACACAGTAGTGAAATGTTTCATTACACAGGCTTACAATTTAGAATGGTCTAAGTTGTTCCTCAAAGCGCTAACTAGTATTTCTGCAACATACCTACTTACATTTTTTTAAAACCCCGTCTAAAAAGAGCTTTATTACTTACTAGCTTTTGCCCGCGGCTTAAGTGTTGATCCCTCGGGAACAGTACGGTTCTCCGGGATGAAAATGCCTATGACCTTCTTCATACAACGTGTATGCAAAATTTCATATGATCGGTTCAGTGCATAGGGCATATTTGAAAATTGGGTTCTTGAAAATTTCGAGAACGGGTCGCAAGAATTAATTAACTCTAAAATTCCTTAACACTTTCCGGAATACTCCTGTAGACGTAAATTCTATTGTTATTTTTATTGCGTTATGAGCAAGCATTTTACATAAACAATAAGTGGATAAAGTTAATGGAAACAAGTAATAAAATAATAAGTAACGTCCATCTCTATCTGTAAATCAGCCCCCGTAGTATGGCTCCCGCGACGCCGTTTATATCGCACGATAAACTATCTACTTCTCGCTTTTTAGTATTGCGAAAAACAGGATGGCGATAGTCGATAAACGTTGTCGCGCGTGCCATGGTACGGGGGCAGAGCAGAGAGTCTGACCTATTTCGACAAAGGACGTATTCTAGTGATTTAGCAAAATAAATAACGCTGCGAAACGACTGGGCCGTGACTTGTGGTATGCGGGCAGCCTTAATTGTTAACTGAAAATGGGATCCGTTCAAATCGTACCTATTATCTGTATTTATCACAGATATTAGATAATAGTAGCAAACATTTTTTTTTCATATCTGTGGTATTTATTGACATTGTACGGCAATCTCTATTTAATGCATCTAGAATTATAAACATAAATAATACAAACATTTTCCCAAAACTTTGTCCGCGTAAATTATAACTTATCATACACTGATAAAATATGAGCTTTCTATTGGCGAAAGAATTTTGAAAAACGGACTATTTATTTATTTATTAGTTACGGAGCCTGTTCAATGCAAACAAACAATTAAATCTTTTCTCTTTATATTATTAGTATAGAAATTTAACATAAACTTTAAGCGCACAAAGTTGTGGGAAGGAGCTAATAAAATGAAAAGTAACTTTCATTTCTATTTGTAAGTCAGAGCAGAGAGCCTGACCTATTTCAACAAAGGACGTTTCCTAGTGATTTAGCAAAATAAATAACGCTGGAAAACGGCAGGGCCGTGACTTGTGGTATGCGGGTAGCCTTAATTGTTAACAGAAAATGGGACTGCATTCAATAGGGTACTATTTTTAAACGCGTAATTACATCAAGAGATACGATTTTTATATGATTCTAGCAATTTTTCCCGCGACTCCGTCCGCGTGAATTATAGCCTATGTCACCCGCATATAAATTAGCTTTCTATAGGTGAAAGTCCAGTCATTTCGGAGCCTGTTCAAGGGAAATAAACAAACCAACAGACAAAGTTAACGAACTGAAATTCGTAATACAAACGTGAGAATAGAGGAGAGGAATATACTTAGGTTTTTTATTAACGATCGTATTTGTGTAATTTAATAAAAATAAGTCCTGAAAAATTAAAAACAATTCGTAGTAGGAATGTGAGTTAGAAATTTCATTCTAAATTTTTAGATTTTTTAAAAATTGAATGAACGAAATATAAAGAAAAATATTAATATCATGACTCGTAGTAGGTAGGTAGCCTTAATTGCATTGGAAATAGGATCCATTCGGCCCGATTTTAGATTCGAGATTACGGCCATTTGTCGCTATTAAAAACAATTGGTCCCTGATTGGACTGGTTTTATTGACTGCGCAAAATAGGGTTAGGTTCTTGCATTTTTATTCACTTAAGAATTAAGATGGTAAAAAATCCAAGCGGTCAAGATTCGTACACAAAATTCAAAATTTAAATGTTTATTTAATAAAGGTTTTTCAGAACACTTATTAATTGTCATACATATATATTACTAGCTGTTACCTGCGGCTTCGCCCGCGTTTTATATAGCCTATGTCCTTCTCAGTACCTTTATCTATGTGTATGGAAAATTTTAATGATAATCGGGTCAGTAGATACGGCGTGAAAGCGTAACAAACAAACAAACAAACTCACTTTCACATTTATAATATTAGTTAGGATAGGATTAGGATTTACAACTGAAAACTTGTACCACACTTGTCTTTAGTTTTTGTGTGACTAAAGATAGGTCGAAAATAGGTTCGGATCATGCCCATGTGAATTTTTTCCCTTAACTTCTTAAAAGTACATCAGAATAGCATTGTGAATGCATATGAACATAAACAGCTATAAAAATAAAGTTCTTGCAGTTTACATTTGTATGATCGGGTATTTTTTTATTTTGCCAGTACCATAGAGGTAAGATAATCCTGACATGCGAAGTAGATGTTAACTGTCACCCATTATTATTCTTAATACATTTGCCAATAATACGGTTCTTATGACATCCAAACTTGGATCGTTATAATGTATTTAAGGCACTAGTACTTTTTACTTAACACCAATCACAACCGCTCAATAGCCCAATGCCACAGATGCAAAATTTAAACTTTTTCATAGAATCCGAGTAAAGAGTGATGATTCGTGAGATGTGTTTTTTGAACCGACTTTGAAAAGAAGAAGGCTATCAATAAGGTTGTATGTACTTTTGTAATAAACTTAAATAACTATTATAAATGTATTTTACGATCTGCTTTAGATTCTACTTTCTTCCTAACTTTTATAAATTCCTTATTTGCTGAATTGCAATCTTGATTTAGTTTATATGGTACTCGCAAATGTATTGGAAAACGTCGTATGATGCTGGTACGGTAAACTATCTAGTAAAATCATCGGTTTATTATAAGCATTGGGCTTCGCCTCTTGTCTATAAACACCTCGGCTATAATGTCCAGCTTACCGTACTTGCATCATAAGTGCTTTCCCTTAGAAAAGCTTCCCACTCTTTCCCTTATTAGTTAAATCAACATACCTAAGTGACTAAATTGAAGATTTAGAGAAGGTTTATATAAATGTTTACTTTACAATATCCTCTGTCAATGGCCCTCAAACTGGGAAGCGCACACTCGTCCTTAGAGGCTGTCAAGTAGATTCTCTTACATAGTTGTTTAATGGGGTGAGTACTTTGACCGAGTTTAGATTAGTACAGTGTTTACTTATGCTATATAACTTTTCAACCGACGAAAAAACGGGGAGGTTATAATGCATCACTTTTTACAGAATAGACCGTTCTTAATAATTAAACGCCGTAGAAGAAGAAGTATACCCCGAAGTTGGACTTAAGTGTTAAAAAACAGTTACAAGAACAACAGTTTAATGTTTGCGTCAAAAAGTTTTATAACAAAAATAGTATTTCCAACAACATTTCGCCGCCCGGTTTCGCCCGTGGTACATAAGGTATGTACCACGGGCGAGACCGGGCAACTACCTAGTAAAGAATTTTTGAAATCGTACCTGAGTTTACCGCGTTTAACCAAACAAACAAACAAACTTCAGCTTTATATATTTAATCTATAATCTTTCAGATAAGAAACCGATTTTAACAAAAATACTGAACTGATTCTGATAAAATTCAAATAAACCTAATTGAGAACGGCGAACTTATTTTTTTAAATTACTATTTATCCAATCCTTTACAATACAACCAAAGTTATCGACAGGGTGAACGCAAAGCGTAAGCAAAGATTGAAAGAAGCGTGGGCGAAACGTGGGCGAAGCGTGGGCGAAGCGTGGGCGAAGCGTGGGCGAAGCGTGGGCGAAGTGTGGGCGAAGCGTGGTCGAAGCGTGGGCGAAGCGTGGTCGAAGCGTGGGCGAATCTTCTGTTTGTCAAAAATTCAATCGTATATCCGTCCATCAATAGGTTCAATAGTTACATACGTGTTTTTTAATTTGTTAAGCCGTTGATCCCGGCTGCCATCTGTTAGTCGTTAAAGTAACCACGTCAGAGGCTGAGAGGAGATTCCGAAGAACTCTGACACCAGGGTGTGCATGGTCAACTGACAGTGTCACTTACACGAAAATGAATGAATTGATTCAGCAGTTGGATTTTTTTTCAACATGGCGGGGTAGCTGTGATGTGATGAGACTCATGGAGCTAAAACTCCTAGAGCTACTAGTAAATACATAGACGTAGAATACAAACATAGTGCAATATAACATCGGACACATCAAAGGATATGTAGAAAACGGATATTAACGCGCAGTCAGGATTGCATTCCGGATTCGCCCGCCATTGGAACTTTATGCATGTTATACAATTTGTTTAGTATTGAAGTAGCGATAATTGAAATTCACGTCCTTAACATGAAAATGAACAACTTTTTTGTGACCAAATCTGAAATCGAGAAGAAATAATGAGCTTTTCCATCGTACGTTGAATATCTACTGATCAAGAATGTATGAAGAAACTGATATTTTGATTTCAGACTAATCCATAGAACAAAAAAGTTCGGTTCATGTTGAGAACGTAATTTTAATCATTTCTAGCTCAATACCAAACACATTGTATAGTTCTGATTAATCATTAGTTGGAGCCAGTGATATTTATGTCTTGCTCTGCTTGGATCTAATATGAATAAAATAAAAATATAAAATATATAGGGACATATCACACAAATTGAGCCAGCCCCACAGTAAGTTGTGAACTTGTGTCGCAGGATACTAACTCAACGATACTATATTTTATAATATATACTTATATAGATAAACATCCAAGACCCAGGTCAATATGAAAAAGATCTTTTTCCATCTTGACCTGACCGGGGATCGAACCCGGGACCCCCGTATGAAGATTAATCAAATTTGAAATATGTGGCGATAAGAAAAGAAACTTTATTCTTTGCTCGAACAAATACAAAATCATCAATATCATTCACAATTATAAAAACTTCTATTGCGTTCATTCCAAAATCTACAAAATAAAAGTTTTTATATTTCTCAAGCGTCAAGGATTTATAAATAAATAAAATAAATAAATATATACGGACATATCACACAAATTGAGCCAGCCCCACAGTAAGTTGTGAACTTGTGTAGCAGGATACTAACTCAACGATACTATATTTTATAATATATACTTATATAGATAAACATCCAAGACCCAGGTCAATATGAAAAAGATCTTTTTCCATCTTGACCTGACCGGGGATCGAACCCGGGACCCCCGTATGAAGATTAATCAAATTTGAAATATGCGGCGATAAGAAAAGAAACTTTATTCTTTGCACGAACAAATACAAAATCATCAATATCAAGCACAATTATAAAAACTTCTATTGCGTTCATTCCAAAATCTACAAAATAAAAGTTTTTATATTGCTCAAGGGTCAAGGATTTAAATTTAAGAACCTACAATCGTCGTCACAGCCACAAGAAGTCCACTGATGGACATGGTTCTCCCTCAAGAATTTCCATTGTTTTGCCATGCTTGCCACGCTTGGCAGACGGGTTGGTGAGGGCAGTTGTTTTGGCTTATCTTGATTCTGACACTGCTGCCCATCGAAACCGTTTTTTTTAAGCGAGGGATGCGTAGGAGTTTGATTGACTGAGGGGACGGGATAAAGTTATTTGGGATGCTGCAAATCATTTCGGCACAGTAATTCTGATTACTGGTAGATTAGTAAAATTAAAATAAATGTAACATAGTATTATAATTGCATTGAAATTAATTAGAAATAGAAATTAACCAGAAACAATTGTAAATATTATTTAAATGTATTATTGTAAATGGACAAATAAAGCTATATTATTATTATAAGTCTGATTACTGGCATGTCCAGATTGGTGTTAGGGTCAGTTCACACCGAAACGCAAAGCGACTCGCACTTTTTACACTGTGATAAGATTTTAACCCTTATACGCATAATCAAAACGACCAATTTCGCATCAAAAATTCGCCTCCTCCTCTGGTATCTTGGCCACTGTCTATCAAGTTTTTCTAGCAATTTTAGTCTTATAATTGTGCAAATAAGAGTTAAAATCCTATCACAGTGTAAAAAGTGCGCGTCGCGTCGCGTTTCGGTGTGAACTGACCCTTACTGAATAAATGCACCTTTTCGGCAAACTTCTTGTCTATTTAGACGTGTATAAGTAAAGCACAAATATAAAGCAGAACAGTGCAATATAACATCGGATACAGATAGTGGATGTTGACGTCAGTTACGATTGCATTCGCACAGAGCAGGGAACGACATGAGACATTTCAACACATTTTATTTATTTAAGTGTATCAGGGGGTGGTACCGTTTTTTGAGGTCTTGCGTAGTCTTGGATGGTCTGCGATCACCTAGAATAATCGTAGATGTGCAAAATCTGCTATTTTCTACTTACTTGTGATAAAGGTTACAACAAAGTTTTGTTTGTTAACCTTTACTGTAATTATGATACCAAATCACACAGTATGCAGCATTTTTACGGTTTTTTGAGCACGAACTGTCAAGCTCCTCGTCTTCAAGATCACTTACCATCAGGTGAGATGGGAGATAAATACCTGATTCAATAATTAATGAAAAAAAAGAAAGAAAAGAGCTGAGTATGCACCTTTCGCCTTCTAGTTGGGCGCGGGCTGATACGCGGTATTATTATAACTATCGTCTCTAGTAAGGCGCGAGCTACATTTCATGCTCTGTGGCATTCTGGATTGGCTGGCGATCGACAACTTTACTACATGCTACTCGTATATATTTTGATTGATTTCGCTGTAGCTAGTGGTTGTACATTTTGCGATTTCTACTAACTACGAGGATTTTTATTGAAATTTATGACTAGAAATAATATATTAATGTGAGTTCATTTAGCTAAACAATTGACTTTATATCATTACATTTAATCATTACCTCGGGACATAATATAAAAAAACAACTATATTAGAGAACTAAATTAATAGAAGAATGCCAGGTATCTACTAATGCCCCGCGGTAGCGTGCCCAGAAGGTAGGCAGCATTGCCATGTTGGATGGCAAACCTGATCTTTTGGCCAAGAAATAGATCATCCATAGGCCATCCTTCTAGTCAAGGAAAACCTCAATCAATTTTTGGCGAATGTTGCCCAAAAGCTTATGGGGTGATGGCCCACACAGTTCTATAGTTTCGACCCTAAACGGCTCAAATAAATAGTTGTGTCACAGGCTACTATACTTGTGCCGCTTGTGGTCTTTTGCCGCTGAGCTGGCATTTTAACCCCCGAATGTTTAAAATAATCTTAACTAAAGATAACCTTAAATCTCAGACTGTCTTTGTCCTGCTAGATTATCTAGACAAGTGACAGAACGAGACTTGAGAACGATTTTAGTTAAGATGCATCTAAGAATTGAGATGCCTTTGAGTATTCGGGCGTAAGCTACGAATAAGTACCTAATAAGTCATTTTATGATATAAAGCGAAATAAAGAATAGGAGCGGTAGGACTAGTCACTTGATACGACATGATGCCTTTTTTAAAAATATACTACTTAGAGGGTAAGGTAAAAGGAAAGAAAGGTCCAGGGAGACCAAGGAAAAGTTTTCTTGACCAACTAAAGAAAAAGGCTGGTGTCATGTCGCATCAGGAACTAAAATGTAAAGCAGGATTGAGAAGTTTGGCGCACACTTCATCGACAAGAGCTACAAAGCTCTTAAATAAGAAGAGAAGTCATTTTATGTAACAAATTTACCTTAGTTTCGGTACAAGATCGAAGCCACAGCTCGTGTGTGAATGTTTGTCTTGTAAACAACAATCAAATATGCAGTAATTTTATGTAACAAATTTACCTTAGTTTCGGTACAACATCGAAGCCACAGCTCGTGTGTGAATGTTTGTCTTGTAAACAACAATCAAATATGCAGTAATTTTATGTAACAAATTTACCTTAGTTTCGGTACAAGATCGAAGCCATGCACAGCTCGTGTGTGAATGTTTGTCTTGTAAACAACAATCAAATATGCAAACTAACTCGCTTCTTACGACCGAATGACAATCGCGCCAATTTCGGCGTACCTGTATGTCTTGACGGTTGCTGCTTACTCAATGAGAAACAAATCCGATAATAAACATACATACAAATTATCACGTCTTTATCCCTTGTGGGACCAGACGGAGCCCAAGGCCATGAAACCCATCAGGTCACTATTAGCGTGTTAGTTATAGTAAAGGGAGAAAGCGGAAACAAAGTAGTAATGGGTTGCTTGCCTCATCGCTTATTGATGTGAGTTTTGCTCAATATCTTGACCGGCTTTTACGGTCTGCGCGGGAAGAAAAGCAGGTGGCATATATTATGTTCTTTCTTTTTCCCAAATCAGCATGTTAGAGAGCCGGTGTTCTAACCTACAAGTAATGAGTCATTTTATACAACGAATTTACCTCAAGTTCACGACTTCACGCCAAGATCGAAGCCACAACTCGTGTGTGAATGTTTGTCTTGTAAACAACAATCAAATATGCAAACTAACTAGCTTCTCACGCCCGAATGACAATCGCGCCAATTTCGGCGTACCTGGATGTCTTGTCGGTTGCTGCTTATTCAATGAGAAACTAATTCGATAATGTTTAGGTTAATGTCGGTTCGTAGGATGTTACCATGTGAAGTTGTTAAGGAATTATTATTTTAGGTCACTATGATTAATGAACAAGTTTAACCAAATTACCACTCTATTATAAATAAATGTATTATTATACATATACATAAAACCAGAATTATACATCACTATATATATTATAAAATAGAGTCCACCACCGCGTCTTCTACAATAGATAAAGTGGCTCATGAGGAAGGGCGTAGACGGGGAGGGCTGCTAGTATGTAATAAAAAACTTCATTCTCAGCTCCGCATTGAGGCAACGTACCCAATATATTGGCAGTATTTCTACTAGACTTCATTAGATAAACAAGATTAGATAAATTAGATAAACAAGAAAAAATCTTAATGTAGTATACATTAAGATTTTTTCTTGTTTATCTCGCAGAAATGAACTCTAGTAGAAATAGATGAGAATGAAGTCAGATAAACAAGAAAAATCTTAATGTATACTACCGTACATAACTTCAATATCCAGTGATTTATGAAAAAACTATTCCGAAAAGATATTTCCAACCCACTCTAACCAAAGCATTTCGCCCGCCGACTTTAAAAACGTCATAAATCTAGCTTCACTTAAACAGATTTATAAAAAAATATGTTTCACGAAATGTATTACAAGTTTGAAAGTGGTTCAGACAGGACGAGGGAGTTTCACGCTCCGGCGGTGACCGACGGGAATTCCCATTTGGCCCGGAAATACAGTTCCATTTAGTGATTCCATCAGAGACAAAGCTAGTTTAAATTTGGGATATTTCAAAAAAATCATACATTATTAACCATATTATGAAATAGGGAATGACCGAAAATCTAAGGAATTATGGTAATAGGCGATTCGGCTAGCAACCTATCACTATTTTGATTCCGTTTTCCATCTTCACGCTAAAAGTGGCTCTAGGTCTTATAGACATGAGCTCTGTCTACCCCGCAAAGGAAAAAGACGTGACAATATGTATGTATTAACCATATTTCCTTCACAAAAGCAGTATGATATATTTAGTTTTTTATAACCCAACTATACTAAAAAATAATTTTACTATTATGAAAACACCAATACCTACTCGTTTGCCATTTTCTTGGACGAAATAGAATTTGCTACTATTTTATAGAGTACCTACCTACATAGTTTAAAAGTGGCTAGTGACACAATGAAGTTTATTGCTTAAAAGTATCTATTTTCAAAGTAGATACTCGTATTTTGCTACTATATCTTTTACCTATGATATCCATGTATTATATTTAAAATATCAGAAATGGACTTTCGTCAACATAGGTATTTCGTTTAGTAGGTATTGACCGCCGGACGCAACCCAACGCACTAAAAATATGTTTCCGAAACGTATTCCAAGTTTGAAAGCGGTTTAAACAGCAGGAGGGAGTTTTACGCTCCGCCGGTGTCCGTCCGGGAATTCCTATTTGGCCCGAAACTGTAGTTCCACTTAGTAATTCCTTCAGAGCAAAAGTCATGGAATGGCTTGTTTGTTTACATGTCGATTAGCTTTGCAGCAATTTAATTTTGATTATTAATCATGTTACCTCTCTACTTTAAAGGGAATTTATCAGTTTGGTGAACACTTGCCAAAAATATTTTAAAAAATTCGTAGAATACTTTTATAAATGCATAGAAAATTTTAGAACATATCTCACTACACTACAATACTATAAAATCTCGAAACGTATTCGACATTTGAAAGCGGTTTAGACAGTGGAGTTTCACGCTCCAACTGTGTCCATCCGGGAATTCCCATGTGGCCTGGAACTGTAGTTCCAATTAGAGATTCTGTCAGATAAAAATTCACGAGACTCAAATGAAAATTTTATTTTGTCGATGTAGAGCCAAAAAACTTTTGATTGGATAGTTTTCAAAAAATATCTTAAAGCCCATCACTACTTAGCGCCACTAACCTCGGTGCGCTTAAGTATTTGGTACCACTTTAGGCATTTTGAAAAACTGTCAAAAAGTTAATCGATATAAAAATAACAGGTTATTTAATTTTTGAACTGCTTACAAAATCTCGCGAGAACCGCTTGAGAAATACGACCTGTCCAGTAGAATAGCCGAACAAACATACCAAATATTTTGCCTAAGCAGAAACAGACAAACAGACGCTTGAAGCTCGCTCCCAAACCAGCATGAAAGAGCATGAAATAAAATTTTAGATATAGTAATGCTAGTAACTGTACAATAAGTTAATAAATGTTTGTAAGTTGTAATGTATAACGCACCTCGCTACGAAGTCAGAATGAACTTCCCTTTACCCTCTGTTCGCTGTAGTTGAAACTTTTACTACGCGCTTTGTCTTTCAAAATTAACAGTTTCCTTATTTATTATTGGGCAGTTTTTATGTTTTATTTACTTTTATTCTCTACTTTCAGGCTGAATGGGTTCCCAATTGATGAAAGGCATCCCAGAGGGAAGCCGAGGATTACATGGAAGGATGACTTATGTGCGTTTGACAAGGAGTGGCAGGGTACGGCGCTGGATAGGACAAGGTGGAAAACGGAGGTGGAGGCTTTTGCCCAGCAGTGGGACATAAATAGCTAGAAAAGTCTCTCCTTTATGCAACGTAAAAAAATACATTTGGACAATAAATTTACCTTATGTTTGCGTAAGTTTAAACTTTTGCTAATACTAATATACAAATAGGAACAAATAAACTAAGACACTAAAAAATTTCGCAAATTGGTCCAATAGTTTTGGAGTTCAAAGCAAACAAAAAATCAAATCCTTCCTCTTTTTAATATTAGTATAGATATAGATTGAAACGAGTCAAAAGGGAATATAGCCCAAAGGTTTGTTAGAACGTCCGGATGCCGCAAACTGCTGAATTCGATGGTTTCGGACAAAGTGCGGACAAAAGTGCGGACTTCGCGGATGTGGCTAAATAGCTTTTGCAGCTTGCTTTAAAACGTTCATAATACTGACTGCTTTTTGCTTTTTTGTATTTCATTGGTCTAAAAAATACACCAGACAACCCTGGGCTAAAAGTACCGAGCCTTACTAAGTAGTCTCAGTCGGCCCCGTTACATCACGTGCCGTGCGTCCCTCATCCGAGACCGTAGCCCACACGCGGCGAAGACATTACGTTACAACATGCTATTATGCAAGGTATATTGATTTTTAATATGTCCTTCAATAAACATAAGTAAATCCTTATATTTAAAAGAAGCAATTCGCCTTACAAGGACTTAAGCAGCCACGTGGTGTCACGTGCTGTGCGTCCCTCATTGTCAAAGTGCGTTATTTGTAATGAAATAATATGACATCATGGATTTACCCTTTTTTTTATTACGCCGCCGCCGGCTTCTTTAAAAACTAAGAAAAATTTGCAAAATATGAGATTAAATAAAGCTTTGGAAATCATGCTACCACCAAATATTACAAAGTCAGCTAAGATTCAACGACTTCGCTAAATGACGTTCATTCAGTCAAGATGTTGAACGTTACATTCAACGACTTGACGAGTTGTCCTTTAGTCATTCAATTAAACGTGGTCATTCAATGAAGGCGCTAGTCATTCAATCAAATAGCCGATTCAACCAGATGACTGCGACATATACATAGGGTCCTGCAGAATATCAGCGATGCCGTGTTTCGTGCTGCAGCTTTATGCTGAGTGGGTCCCTTTTGGCAACCTCTGCGACACTCTTTGATTATTAGTGTAAGAAGTATATAAGTAGTCTTTTTATATGGAAATAATTTATAATATATTATTTTAAGTTTTATTTATTAAGATTACATTTTAAGATTGTTTTTTTCTTACTCTTTTGTTATGTGTCGCATTGTGTGAGTAGCCAATAAAGTTATTTTCATTTCATATCATTTCAGTAAATAGGGCGTGCAAGTGTAACAAATCAACAAACTCACTTAAACGAGGAATCGACACTAATGTGGGTGGAGTCACAGGCGAAAACTAGTAGTATATAAAACTTTTTTTTTTGAATGGACTACCTAGCTAGCTCCAAATGAGCTTTCGCTACTTCACCGGACTTTTTGAGGTGAGGGCAGAGTGCCCTCAACCTGTAAGGCAAACTTCACCAAAGGGTTCCCAGGAGGGACGAACCTCGGCTTTGGGCGTTGCCTGGGTGCTGTATATAAAACTAAAGCAATTTGCCTTACAGGGCCTGAAGCAGCCACGTGGCGTCACGTGCCGCGCGTCCCTCATCCGAGACCATAGCCCACACACGGCGAGAACACTTGGACAGATTTATGCTAACAACATGCAGGGAAATATTGCACTGGAATAAGTTTAAGATAAAATTCTGCTAAGTTTTACATCCTAATCCTATCCTAACTTTCTAACTATCCTAATTTCCGAACCAATATTATAAATGCGAAAGTAAGTTTGTTTGTTTGTTACGCTTTCATGCCGTATCTACTGAACCGATCATCATGAAATTTTGCATACACATAGGTTAGGGTACTGAGAAGGACATAGGCTATATATCACGCGGGCAAAGCCGCGGGTAACAGTAGATTATATATATTTATTAATATTTTTCTAGCTAACCCGGCGAATCAACCAATCGACAATAATAAAAATCGTACAGATTTTATTTTATAATACGTGTTTACCCGCGGCTTCACCCGCGTGATATATAGCCTATGTCCTTTTCTGTACCCTTACCCATGTGTATGCAAAATTTCGTATATATAGTGTGAAAGCATTACAAACAAACTCACTTTCGCATTTCTAATATTAGTTAGGATACAGCGTTCAAGTTGACCGACATATCCTTAAACAAGATAAAGAAAAAGTCATGAAAGCGCAAGCGTAGCTTTGTAAAATGAAGTATCACAATAAATCACAAAATTAAATGAAGTCACCTAACAACGCTGCTAAAAAAAGTACACAGAAAAGTCAAATTCATTACTCCAACTGCAACAAAATAAAAAATCAAGACCAAAATGGCCGTTAAATATCTCATAGTACAGTGACCAAAAGATCGACATTAGACTCCTATTTTCAACCTTGTTCCTTTGATATACGAGCTTCTTCCACGCTCGAAATTCAGCCCACTGTACCAGGAGCGCATAAAACAGCAGCAACCGACAATCATCCAAGATTAGGCCTCGTTACAACGAGCCTGCTCATTATTACCCTAACAAATCATAGAGACAGGCTCTCACAAATCATCTCATAACAATATGGACCGAATTTTCAGTGGCCGTGATGTAGCATATTTTGTTCGCTTTTGTTCGCTGTGATAAAAGGCAGCCAATGTTTGGACGCTCTTGGAATGTCATGTAAAAGGTTTCGTTTTATTGTATGGAGTCATGTAGAGGTATTGTTTCTTGAATGGTAAAGCCGACGTCATTAATTTTGTTTTGGTGATATTTATTTTGTTAGTTGATGTAGAAGAATTTGGAAGAGATAAGACTGAAATAAATTATGCTTTGTATAATATAAAATATATACCGTATATTTTTTGGTACGTGAAGTAAGGTAGTCCTGAATAAACATACGAGTACAACACACAACAAGTACAAAGATTCAAGAGTTATTTTCATAAGAAAATAAGCCTTGTCGAAAACTTTTACGGCTAGAATGAGCTAGACCGATAGTAAGTTGTGAACTTGTGTCGTAAGATACAACCTTAAACGATACTATATTTTATAACAGATACTTATACATGGCGAAATTTTAATCGTTCTGGACCCTTAAAGGGCTGATTCAGCCCGTCGATATGAACCATTTTTCCTATGGGACCAATGCTGGAAACTCAAATTTTATTTCGACATTTTCATACAAAAGTGTTCAGCCGCCCGGGCAATTTGTATAGGAATGTCGAAAATTTTTTCAAGTTTACAGCATTTCTCCCATAGGAAAAGTTGTTTATATTGACAGGCTAAATCACCCCTTTAATGGTCCGGAACGATCAAAATTTCGCCATGTATAGCTAAACATTCAAGACCCAGGCCAAACTGAAAAAGATCATT
The DNA here is from genome assembly GCA_963082605.1 of Rhodophaea formosa. Taxonomy (NCBI): domain Eukaryota; kingdom Metazoa; phylum Arthropoda; class Insecta; order Lepidoptera; family Pyralidae; genus Rhodophaea; species Rhodophaea formosa. The sequence goes on from OY720221.1 coordinate 2,583,278, forward strand.
TTCTATCATGACCTGGCCAAAATCGAACCCGAAATCCCTCGTGTTGCAGGCTGGCATGTCAACAAATATAGGTACATACATATATATAACATATAGTATACAGTCGTAGTATTATATATTTTATATCACGCGGGAAACAGCTAGTATTTTCCCGCGTGATACCTATAAAATACCGTATGTCCTTCTCCGTAGCATTATCAACGTGTATGCCAAATTTCGAGATGATTAGTTCAGCAGATAAAACGTGAAGAGGTAATAAACAAATATTCAAACTGACTTTCGCATTTATAATATTAGTTGGGATTGGATACACAGAAACCTTCAGTAGCTGCTTTTACAACTATGCAGAAGACCACGGCAAAGTTGAAGTATTAAATCAGCGTCAAGTATGGCGAATGTTTGCGCCAACTTCTGGAATCTGGGCCAATCCGCGAGCTTAGCTCCAGGCCATGATTTACTGCTGCTCCTGAGGGACTGAGCTAATTTCACGCTCCTTTCACACGTACATATTATTTTCATAATTTTCATACAAACTCCTACATGCGCTGAGGTTGTGGTCCTACTTATTTTTCTATGTTAGATATTAGTGTTTTGACTTTTGTTTAAAATATACAACAAAAGCAACCCTTTAAGTTCCATCTTCCGTGTGCCGTGTGGTTCCCGGATGCCGTGTAGTTCCTGGCAGAGTAAAATAGGGCCACTCCAAGTCTTCCCGTGGAATTTTCATACAAACTCACAAAAGGCTTTTTGTCTATTACCGTAGTGGGATGGTGGTAAAATATAAAACAATAATTTTTAATCATAACTAGGTGTCGAGTTGTGAGTAACATAAATTCATCAGCAGGTCTTTCTAGTCTCCACTGCAGGAGCACGACCCTCTCTGTACTACCAGAGCCATATACTAGCCTGAGTAGCTTAATGTACTATAAGTAGTGCTGTAAGCTCGCCTGATCTAATCATCACTGGCTTTAGTTTCCACTGCAGGAGCACGACGCTCTCCGTACTACTAGAGCCATATATTAACCAGAGCAGTCAGAGGATTTGGCCTACACTCTCCACGCTGGCCAGACGGGTTGGAGAGGTCCCTTTGATGTTATTAAGCTTTGTTTAGCTTGTGTTTCCTTAGTCGCCTTTTACGCCATCCACGGGATGACTTGGTGTAGTCCTATTCTACTCTGCCGGGAACCACACGGCGAATTACTTTCTATGTAATAACATTTCGTTCGTTTAGACTATCTTTTCAACAGATACAATACAAACCCATCTAATATTTACCGATAAAAGTATTTATTGTTGAAAGTATGATACGCAGACGTATATTTTGAGATAAATATTTGCCTGACGTATTTACCCTGTAAGAGGATAATATTTTTCTTTTTTGACAATGTTTGATCAGCCGGAAGCAACATACAAGTTTCTATGTACTGGAAACGTTTAGTATATAGCTTTGCTTTGAATTTATCTGTGTACAGTATGGAACATGTATAGCGTCTTCATTTATATTTTTTATATTATGATATATTGTGTGTTGGCAACACTGCTACACTCTGTCTTCAGACCACTGCCAAAAAATTTTGTATATTTTAGAATACGCGGCAAAAGAATTTGAATTTGAGAACTTAATTTTTTTTTTCTTCTGATTATTATCTATCCTATGGAACCGTTAAAACGCGAGTATGACTTATCGGTATTTTAATCGTGTTTCCCGCATGCTATAAAGTTGGGAGAAGTTTGAATAGAAAACAATATAAAAAGTATGCAGCAGAATACTCTTCGAATAGACGCGGCTTCGAGCAACACGGAAGGGAGTAGCCATACGCTGCATTCCCCTCTGTCAAGGTACAAGCCAAAATTAGGCATATGCATGTCTATGTGTTAGTTGTGTGTGACTCATCTGTACACAAATTATTTTTTCTTTTATATGTCATTTTTTGTGACAATGTCATAATTACTATCAAGTGACAGTTTAAGTTTTGTATGTAGGTGTGCGGAACTAAACTTGTGTGCACATTTCCCCCCGCAAAAAACGCCAGAAAAATTGTCATAGTAAATTGTCGCTATGCCCACTCCCTCCGTCCGGTACGGAGGCCGTGTTGCTCGAAGAGACGCGGCGACCTCGATAAGCGGCTATCGTACCTTGGACACGGTAAAGCTTCGGCCAGACAGGAGCGTATTGGCACTTACTTGCTTTTATTTCATCTGGTCTTTTCTAAAATCTCTACTGTACTCGCACGACCGTCTCTGTACTACCTGAGCCATATATGAGCCAGAGCAGTCAGAGAATTTGGCCTATACTCTCCACGCTGGCCAGCCGGTTTGATGTTTATAAGCTTTGTTTAGCTTATGTTCCTTAAATCGCCTTCTACTTCATCCATGGAAAGACTTGGAGTAGTATTATTCTACTCTGCTGGAAACCACACGGTTTAATTGTTTATTTCGTTTTACTTTTTGCTCTTTAAATAAGAAAACACAAAAAACCCAACTACACTTTTTGGCAGTTTACATCCGCCATATTATTTTTTGCTGACGTTAAAATAATATGACGACATAGCTTTTGACACTCCGGGAAAGGATACGAATCTAATGACACCTTACATTTCGAAATCGGCCAAGCCGTGTAGGCTACAGGAAGAAACAATGGAACCGACATACATTTAAATTCACGTTCCGATGCCTGGTATCTATGGTATTGACATGCAGTCTATTGATGTCATAAATTCATTACTTTTGGGGATATAGAGACTTAAATTGGCGGTAGTTTTATGTCACTTTTTAGTCAATTGTCTAAGCAATAACCACGCACGGGCTTAACACATGTAAGCTAATAAGGCGTATTCAAATTTGCATCATCAAGCACCTCACAAATTTACACAGCATTATTTTTCGTTATGCTATAGAGAGGCCTCCCAAAAATAGGCACATTAGTGTTAAAAACATCTTAGTATTCCAAAAACTTAATAAATGAATTAATAAATATAAATAATATTTTTATTGAACTAGAAATACCAATAAAAACCAAATAAACTAGAAATACCAAGAATTTGTTTTTTTAACGCTTAACAGTATTTTTTTTTATTTAATAAATATATAGGGACAAATCACACAAATTGAGCTATACCCACAGTAACTAGTAAAATTGTATATTTTTAGATGGACGCTAGTATAATCAGAAACGGTTTTCCAAAATCTCCCAATCATTCGTCTCTCAAATTCACAGCATCTAACATCAATGAACGTCATCTTACAACATTATAACGAACCGTACTCAACGTATTTTAATACTAAGCGAACGTGCCTCGAAAGTGCAGAATTTCGAACTAAGGATCCAACATTTATCGCCCCGATTGAGCAGTCCAACCGCAGCTTTACCAGCAAACGAGGGCAAAGGAAACTATCTGGTTTATCCTCCACTTCTTTTACAAAAGGGTTTCAACAGATAACGAGTCGTGCTGTCTTTTTCTAACTCCATAGAGACAGTGTATTTGTCTCGCTCACTCGGTGCCACTCTAATGGTCTAAAGATTTTGATTGATGGAAAAATTATGTGGGTGATATGGATTTTTTGTTTTTAATGATCCATGGTTTGCCGTTTGTTAACATTTTCAAGGCTGTTTATAAAACTCTTCAATTATTAGAGTTATTATTATTTTAACCATCAATATTTCCTTAAAGTGGAGACTCAGACCGTCAATATTAAAAGTTTTTCCTATGGGACCAAAGCTGAACTCGAAAACTGTTTTGACTTTCCCGTAATAATTGTCCGGATGGCTGAACAGTTTTGTTTGAAAATGACCAATTTAGAGTTCCCAGCATTGGCCTATAAGAAAAGCTGTTCATGATAACGGACTGTGTTACCTGTTTAAGGGAATATTGAGGACAAATTAAAACTCTGTTTAGTCACAGAAGCAACTACCTGAATTAAACAAGTTGCATTATTTTACAAAATAACAAACCCCGACTGCCTTTTTGACATTTAACGTCAATCATATCGACTTTTTGCTAACATTACTTATATTTTGTGTAAATACTATTTCATATTTAGTCACTTAATATATTTAACTTAAAAACCAATGTTTTGTGTTAAATATTTCACACAAAACATTGAATTTTTCGTCCTTTATCATTTACTAATCATGCTGAAAAACAAAACCCCTTTCCCCGGGCGTGGCGTTTGCGATCGTGATCGCGGCCCCCGGACCCCCGGGAGCATCGTTCGTATGCATAAGATGACTCGTCAGTTCCCGCTGTGCGTCATGTTCGCTTTTTGTTTTACGATGTTTTATGGGGCGTGGAATATTGCTTTCGCTTTTGTGGTTCATGTTAAAATACCGAAAATTATAAGCTTCACTCTATTACAGTAGATTCTGAACAAGTAACGTTATTTCTATTCTATTTTTTATTTTATGGCTTTCACTAATGTTTCAGTGATTCTGCCTTTGTCCAGTTTAAAGAAATACAATGTATCGGTAATGGAAGGTATATAGTTAACAAGTAGCAGTCAAAGATGGCCCTAGGTCCTCTGATTGCTTTATGGGAGCTTCTGTGACAAATCTATAAAAGTCCATATAACAGTCTACTTTGACTTTCACACATTGTTCCTGAGCACGAGCATAATTATGACACCAAAACTACACCAATTTCACATTTTAAAGTCCACTAAAATTAATTTGCAAAATCACCTAATGCAAACCCTAACTGATCTCACACCAAAAACTCAGAAATTTTAAGCTCTTCGAAAAAGAATGGGTCAAAATAAATAACACTTACGTTTTGAACTTGCGTTGTGGGATAATATCACAATGGTACTATATTTTTGTATGGACACATACTTATACAGATACGTATAAATACCCATGACTCAAGGTCAATCTGAAAAGATTGTTTTTTATTTTGATCTGGCTGGAGATCAAACCTGGAACCCTGCCTCATCATGTCTATAGAGTAAATGCCTAAAATCAATATTTTTCTAAATATTATATAACGTTCTACTAAATTAACAGAATACAGTAAATGCTACGACCGAGTCGAGATCCTAGTATAAGACGTAGATGGCGCTACGAAGTGCTACGAGTACCTTGTACTCGTAGCACTTCGTAGCGCTTTATTCTTTCTATTTTATTTACATTCAAACATGCATAATAATAGGGGTCAGTCAGGTTTTTTTTATTTTTCAATTAATTCAATTTGTTCATTTCTCTTTGATTAGCATAGAACAACATTCCTCAAAGAGACAATACTGTAATACGACTTAGACCTCTTTCTATGCAGATTGAAAAGGAAAGCCGTTATTTTAAACAATTAAATGACTGGTTAACATATGTAGTTTTGTTTTATATATCGTGGTGTTTTAGTTCAATATTTTACGACTAAAAACAAAGTAGAAAGCTTAAATATTTAAATAATTCTGGTGTTTTATTAGACTTAATAGGAGCACGAATTTTACTTCTATTAGATCCAAGTGGAGAAAGAATAGCGGATTATTGCTTCTATTCTTATTTCACTCCATTTTCTATTTAGATTTAGAGATCCAGTACGCTTACAGTATTACGATAGTATATTATGCTAAACTTTTGCCGTGTGGTTCCCGCCAGAGTAGAATAGGACTACTCCAAGTATTCCGTGGATGTCGTAGAAGGCGACTTAGGAAACAAGCTGAACAAAGCTTATAAATATCATCATGCGTGCGTCTCGATTCATATTCGCCCTGAAGAAGACCTCCGGATGAAGTCGAAACATTTTTATTTATTTATGTCGGCCAGTAGCTGATTATTTACGTAAGTAACCCGTTGTTACGTATTTTAAGAATGTCTATGTCTCACGTTAGTTTTAATCAGAATAAAGATCTGTCAGTTCAGTTTAAAATAATTACATGACGGTCTCAGTGACGCAGTGGTTAACACGCCAGTCTGCGACACGGCTCCGACTCGGCTCGGTCACGATCATCATCATTTCGTGTAGGTGACACGGTCAGTCGACCATGCACACCCTGGTGTCAGAGTTCTTCAAAACCGCCTCTCAGCCTCTGACGTGGTTCCTTTAACGACTACCAGATGGCAGCCGGGACCACCGGCTTAACGTGCCTTCCGAAGCACGGAATCATCTTTCTTATCAGAAAATCAGGTGATTCATGCCTGCAATGTCCTAACCAAACTGGAAACAACTTAACAAAGTATGCTTCCCGTGGGAATCGAACCCACGACCCCCGGGTCAACAAGGCAAACGCCTTAACCACTGGACCACGGAGGCAGTTTGTTCACGATGGAAAGTGATCTTTTCAGATTGCCCTGGGTCCTGCATGTTTATCTATTATAAAATGTTAGTATCGTACGACGTTAATATATGTGATCGAAGCGTACAACTCAAATTATCAACCTACTGGTAGGATTAGCTCAAACTGTGTGATTTGTCCTTCTTCTGCAGTCCGCTTTGGAAACGGCCTAAACTTAGCCGTAAGTAATTATTAACGTCAACAATTTTTATTGTTGTAAATGTTGTAAAATGAAATATGACAATAATTGTTCAAAGAAACTTATTTAAATAAACATTTTGATTTGAAACATTTTTATTTGATTTGCCCCTATATATTTATTTGCCTTTCCGCTTTCGCTTATAACTTAAACAGTAACCTCTTCGTAACACGCAACCCCGTAATTATTATTTATTCGTTTTGTAACACTTTTTCGTGGGCAATTTGACCAATTGTGTATTGACTGTGCTGGAGTGTTCTACATTATGGATGGTATTTTTATCTATTCATTGGTTTTAATCAATCAGATGCTTATCTGTATTACAGGCTATTAAAACTAACAATAGATACAAAACAATTTAAACAAAAGTTTACTTATTGTTTGAATAAAAGTTTTTATAAGCTATCCACCGAAATTTTGGAAAACCTTAGAAATTTTCAGTAGTTCTGGGATAAAATTAAAACTGTTAGTGGCACCTAACAAAGTATGAAAACCAATCAGTGTGGCCATGTTTAAAATCTCAACATACAATAAATTGCTTATATATATGTGCCTCGAGCCATATGGCTGCAATATTGTCAAAAAATCACGAAAAGTAAAAAGTAATCGTGAAAATCAAGAAATCAAACAACACTTGAGAAACATTAATGTATCCAGAAATCGATAAGGGGTTTACTTTAGCCAAATAGCGACACCCCTTATTAATTTCTTTTATTACGGAATCAGATATAATTGGAAAAAAAACGATTTCAGTTCTTTTGTAGCAAATTACTTTAAGTATAACTTTTGTTGGCTCTTTGGGCAGTAATGAGTAGTTCTCTTATTTAGCAAATGCAAAAAAATCAAAAGTGATACTAAAAATACTACAAGCAATTTACTACTGAAGAACTGAAGTAGTTTTTTTTTTTAAATTTTATCTGATCTAGGACTACAAGAGTAAAATGGCGGGTGGCGCTAGTTGGCTGATGTTAGTCTCTTAAATAAAAAAAAAGTCTCAATTATAGTGAAAGTGTGTAACTAAATAACGCACTGAAAGAGAAATAACGTCGGTTTAATCAAAAGTTCTCGAAAATTCTGTAAACTAACTTACGAATTCGCAGCAGGTTAAAAATAATTTATAAAAATATCGTGTAGGGTCCGGGACAGAACGGGATTACCGCCTGAATATCAATAAAAAACCGGCCAAGTGCGTGTCGGGCCACGCGCAGTGTAGGGTTCCGTAGTTGCGAATGACAACTTTGAGTTCACACTGTTTACACTCGCACCTCACAGTTTAACGACCAAAAACATCTAACAATGAAGATTGTATGAAATTTTACATTTTCTAGTACATTTTATAAGTTGGTTGCCTATAACTTTTTAGTTTGCACTTAGTACCCAGCTCTGATAGTTTTCCTTTCAACTTCAGTATATATACTACTGCTGTATTTTTTTTCACGTATCCATATATAACCGTTTAGCAGATAGAGGGGGGGGACACGTACCTCTAACAATATTTTGCACTTTAAAACCAAATATTTCGGAAACGGATCCCTAAATCGAAAAATGGTGTTCTCAACCTCACAATATTTTTCAAACACCTTTTTAACGATATCCCACATGATGGGTAAATAGAGAAAAAAAAATTACTCCCCCACTTTACTTGTATGGGAGCTAGCCAAAAAAAATTTTTCTTCGAGATTTTTTTCTACGACTTTTTTGCCATGATTAATATACACACTCATACCAACCCACGGAACCCTAAAAAGTGGATCATTTAAAAAACTGATAGCTTTTTAGGGTTCCGTAGTAAACTAGGAACCCTTATAGTTTCGCCATGTCTGTCTGTCTGTCCGTCCGTGGTTTTACTCAGAGACTCTAAGTACTAGAAAGCTGTAATTTGGTAAGGGTATGTATATTAGTCATGCCAAAAATATGGTAGATAAAAATATTGAAAAAAAAAATTTTTTAGTGTAGCTCCCATACAAGTAAAGAGGGAGTAATATTTTTTTTTTCTTTACAAACCCGTCGTGTTGGGTATCGTGAAATAGGTCTTTTAAAAATATAGTTAGGTTGAGAACACTATTTTTCAATCTAGGGATCCGTTTCCGAAATATTTGGTTTTAGAGAAAATTTTTGTTAGAGGAAAGTGTCCCCCCTTCTATCTGCTAAACGGTTATTATATGGATACGAGTATATATACTGAAGTTGAAAGAAAAACTATCAGAGCTGAGTATTTAGTACGAACTAAAAAGTTATAGACAACCAACTTATAAAATGTACTCGAAAATGTAAAATTTCATACAATATTCATTGTTAGATGTTTTTGGTCGTTAAACTATGAGGTGCGAGTGTGAACAGTGTAAACTCAAAGTTGTCATTCGCAACTACGGAAGCCTACACTGCGCGTGGCCCGACACGCACTTGGCCGGTTTTTTGATAGTTAACATCTGTCATACAATTCGTTTGTCACATAGCCTGTTTAACTCCGGACAAGAATACGAATCTAATGACAACTCACATTTCAAAACCTAAATAAAAAGTCATAAAATTGATTTAAAATATCTTGTAACATTCCAAACTCTAACTTACATATTCGCAGAAGGTCAAAAATAATTTTAATAAATCGTGTAAGTTCGTGCCAGGTTACATAAGTGAGGAGGCGATTTAGACCCGGGGCACGTGTGTCAACTAATAGGTCCGGGACAGAACGGGATAACCGCCTGAATATCAATAAAAAACGCGCGTGGAGGACGGAGCGTGATGGTCAATTAAATAGATATTTCTTGTATGTAGGTGTACAGAATTAGGAATTTTAGGTCAGCAAGGAAAATACTACGTAAAATTAGATTAGACCAATATTAGAGAACCTTAAAATGCAATATTATAACATGTAAAATTGGCCCCTGTGGCACTGTGTCACGAGAGGCACCGGGTTTGAATTCTGGCGCGACTCGTAATTTATTTTCAGTTCAAATCGAACCAAACAGTGTTAATTGAGTTTGACCTAACGTCTACGTAAGCAATAACTAGCTCAACTGGTTAAGTATAAATTAATGCTTTTTTGCAAAACCCAGTATGTATGCTGTGTCGGGATCGAAGCAAGATAATATACTTCAGTATTATAGTTCAGCCGTGTGGTTCCCGGCAGAGTAGAATAGGACCACTCCAAGTCATCCCGTGGATGTCGTATAAGGCAACTAAGGAAACACAAGCTAAACAAAGCTCATTAACATCAAAGAGACCTCTCCAACCCGTCTGGCCAGCGTGGAGAGTGTAGGCCAAATCCTCTGACTACTCAGGCTATTAAATGGCTCCGGTAGTACAGAGAGGGTCGTGCTCCTGCAGTGGAGACTTAAAAAGACCTGATGATGATGATGATGATTATAGTTCAGATTGAACAACACAGTGCTAATTAGGATTTGCCTGACGTCTGCGTAAGCAATGAATGGCTTAACTGGTCTAAAATAAATGCTTTATTAATTTCCACGTACACAATTATCTATTGTTAAGTTGTAATTTTCCAAAATACAATTTCAATGTATTGGGATCACAGCGAGACAAGTAACCTTAGTTTAATTACAGTTACTCGTAAGATTGAACAACAAAGCGCTAATAGAGTTTGGCTTAACATCTGCGTAATCAATGACTTGCTTAACTGGTTTAATATAAATGCTTTTTTGTTGTCCACGTACACAACTATCTATTGTAAAGTGGTATTTTTGCAAAACCCAGTATCAATGCTGTGTCGGGATCGAAGCAAGACAATAAACCTTAGTTTGATCACAGTTCAGATTGAACAACACAGTGCTAATTAGGATTGGCCTAACGCCTGCGTATGTAATGTCTGGCTTAACTGGTCTAAAATAAAGGTTTTTTATTGCCCAAGTTGTGTTTTTCCGAAACCCAGTATCAATATGTTGGGATCACAGCGAGACAATTAACCTTAGTTTAATTACAGTTCAGATTGAACTACATCTATGAAGTATTGGGATCGCAGCGAGAAAATTAATCTTAGTTAAATTCAGATTGAACAAAACAGTGCTAATTGTGTTTGGCCTAATGAATGTGTAATCAATGACTTGCTTAATTGGTTTAATGTAAATGCTTTTTTGTTATCTACGTACACAACTATCTATGGCACTACAAGATGAAATAGATCTCCCAATTTCAATGAACATTCAGTTTTAATTTACTCATAAACAATTGAAACATTACAAAATTCAGAATGAATCAAAAAATCAGTAAATTAATAAAAGGTACTTCATAACATTAAAATAGATCACACTAAAATAAAAAAAATATTTGTCATGGGTATATTACGACTAGAGGTCATTAACTCTATAACCGCACTTCTCCAGCAATCCCCATCAAAATTAACGGATCAACAGGCTAAATTTATACTATACTTAATAAATATACTTACTTCATTTTATACCTCTTTATCTAGCAAATGTTTTATTAAGAATACTTTCACGTATTCTATTATGAATACTGATTCATATCATACCATCATTAAAATATAGCCAAAGACTTCAAAATCACTTTGTCTAGTTGTGACTACTAAAACTAGATTCTGCAATGAAATAAACCTTGATTTAATTACAGTTCAGATTGAACAACGCGCTCTAATTGACTTTGGCCTGACGTCTGCGTAATTACGTGACATTGGCTTAACTGGCCTAATAAAAATGGCAGTTTGTTGGCCTGCTACGCCCGGGAGGCGCACTTTGCTTGCGTTATTTGTAGCGAGAGGAAAGTAGGATTAAATTAACTTTATTGTAGATAAACTACATTGTTTCTAATTAAAGATTAAAGATTTCTCAGGATCGGCAACGCGTGAGGGCACCTGCTGGTGTTGGTGGTGTCTATGGGCTACGGCAACCGCTTTCCAACGGGTGGGTCATATGTCTGCTTGTCGAAGTATGCAAGCTGGTATATGTTTAAAAAATACATTAGTTAATTTCCAGTGGTTTTAAGATTATTTAAAATAGGACTAAGTTAGATAGTTCTAAATGACAACCTGGCCATATATCCAATCACGATAATTCCATCGAAATCTGGTCTCTCTATCAAAATCATGTGTGTCATTCTGTATAGAGAACACGTTGAGCGATACTGAGTGTCCAGCTTTCTGCACTCAAATAGACCTAAATGAGGCAAATGACCGGGCAGTTGCAGTTGCAAGTTACTGGTCAAGCAAGGCAAATATAAAACTAGCCATAGAAGAAGGGATACTAATTACGTTATACATAATCAGTTATCATATGAGATCAGACGAACAAAACCACAGATTTTAGAATACAGATCTGTGAACAAAACCGGAACAGGGAGACCAAGGAAAAGTTTTGTTGACCAACTAAAGAAGAAGGCTGGTGTCATGTCGTATCAAGAACTAAAGTCTAAAGCAGAAGATAGAGAAGTTTGGCGCATACTCCATCGACAAGAGCTATAAAGCTCTTAAATAAGAAGAAGAACAAAACCGTCGTAACTATCTACTAAGGAAATAACTATTATTATAAAGAATCTAAAAAGTAACCTAGGAACAATGAAATAGTTCACTTCGATAGTTTACCACATAGGTATCAACAATAAGTACTGGCATCAATGTACTGGATTCTACTGACAACTTTTGTGGATAAAGAAAATAAAATCGCATTTTTTTACGAACTAAGAGATCTTTGTAATCCTTCACATCGAAATCGATGGCTCTTAATTCGAATCGAGTATATAATCAAAGTTCGAATCATCGATACCTATCTCCGCCTTTTTGACTCGTTAAATTCTCAACCTTCGTGAATAAATTATAGAGTTTAAATTCGTATGATAAAGGTACTCACGAAGGCGGGATCCCCCCGACGAAGACGTCAGAGTTGGTGTTGAACTTGCCGAAGACGAACTCCTTGCCGCGTGACGTTTTGCTCTGCATCACACCGTCCACCGTCAGGGACGTGTGTTCGTCCCGGCGCGCAACCTGAGGAGAACCAGTGACACAGATTAATCATCATCATCATCATCATCAGGTCTTTTTTAGTCTCCACTGTAGGAGCACGACCCAGATAAATAATCATTTCAATTCCTTATCTTCTTCATGTTGATAATGTGAGCTTAGTTATTGAATTAAATTGCTGATATGGTTTAGACAAAAAGGGATTTTTCATATTTGACACTAAATCCGATGTAAGACTGTGAAATTTAATGTCAAAACAGTACGTGTGTACTTGCTAAAATTTTACTAATATTATAAAAATTATAAGCAAGAAACTATAAAAAAAAATTAAGAAAATTAAAAAGAAGATAAATTAGAATAATATTTATCATATGTAATTTCACTTAAATAAATAACGACATAATTAAAAAAAAAAAAAAAAAAAGAAAGAAGGTAGCTATAAATTAAGTTAGTTTGACCTCAACATGAATTTTGATTGACCTTTGCAGGAGGGCCAGCCGATTATTGTATGGAAAAGCCGAGTTTTTAATTCACATCATTGTACCCCAAGCGGTAGTACTATTCGGTACAACGGACTATAGTAATACAACGGTATTACTATAGTCTCGCTGCGACCACGATGGATGTAACTCCATAGAAACGTCAGCGAAAATAAATAAGTAAAAAGGTTCGTGCTAAGTCCTGTTAATATTAATAATTATGTGTTTGAAGCGCGATAGTTTAAAAAAGAATAAGGTAGTACTATTATTAATTCTGTTCCCCAAGGCAAAGAAGTTACCATTGAAAATTTGAGTCATCCGTGCATAAGAGTGTCGATGGTCAATTAACACGCTGTGTAAACAAGAAATGCCGATTACATATTTAACTCTATCGTGTGGTTCCCAGCATAGTAGAATAGGACCACTCCAAGTCTTCCGTGTATAAAATGACTTAGAAAACAATAGCTAATAAACAAAGCTTATAAACATCAAAGAGACTGTCTAACCCTGGCCAGCTCTACTTTTATCGCAAGAATTATAGGTATAAATATATAAAACATAAAATATATATAATATCCGGTAGATAGAAGGTACGCGGGCGGGTGACCTGGAGGCCTGAAATACAGGTTTTCCTAGTTTAGGCTCCAGTCCACCTCCACAGTTTCACATAATATTTTATATTTTGTAAGCAGTTGTGGAAAAAAAAAAATATTTTCATTTCATTTCATTTCAGTTAAATATGGCTCTGTTAGTACAGAGAGGGTCATGCTCCGGCAGTGGAGACTAAAAAAGACCTGATGATGATGAATATGGAATAGTCGTGATAGAAGACCGCACTCACGTATATGCACGGTTATGCCGCACTCACCTGAACCTTATGCCAATGTCCATCATTCAGGTTGCTGCCGACCGTTATTATCTGAGCACCACCCCCCAAATTATACCGCAGACGCAGCGCCCCGTTCACAAGCTTCAGCTCGAAAAAGTCGTAAGTGCCTCCATCATCAGTGTACAATAATAAACCGTTCGGCTGATCAGTTTTGAATTCCAATTCCAACGTTCCGTTCAACCCTGCATTCCACTTTCGGAATTGGGAGTATGGGTTTTGTTTGTCGAGTACGAACGCGAGGTTTCTGTTGAGGGTGAGAGAGAGGAGGCAGAAGAGGATGTAGCGCATGGTTGTAACGTCGTCCGCGGGCATGGCTAGAGCGAGCAACACGTCACCATGTGACGCCGGATGAGCTTATACACCTTTTCCGTTTCATTGCACCTGGAACAAAAAGAAAAGTAAAATTATAACTACCAATATTATTTGGAACCATTACGTGTCCCACTGCTAGGCAAATGCTGCCCTTCACTTTTTTCATTCAGTCTGGTCCCTTGTTACCTCTTTTTATTCAATGTTAAATGTATCTATGTGCCGTGTGGTTTCCGGCGGAGTAGAATAGGACCACTCCAAATCGTCCCGTGGATGTCGTAAAAGGCGACTTAGGAAACACAAGCTAAACAAAGCTTACAAACATCAAAAAGACCTTTCCAACCCGTCTGGCCAGCGTGGAGAGTGTAGGCCAAATCCTCTGACTACTCTGGCTAATATATTGCTGTGGTAGTACAGAGAGGGTCGTGCTCCTGCAGTGGAGACTAAAAATGACCTGATGGATGGATGGATGGATGGAAATGTATCTAGCTCATCGCACCATCGCGTTTCTGGGCTACTGAGTCTAAACTAACTATCATATAGATATTATAATGTTGCAGTAATAGATGCCTAACCCGGCATGCGCACTGGCAAACGCACTGACATACTAATTTTCAAAAATTCATCGTTAGGAGCAGTAGTAGGTCTACTGCTAGTCATTTCATTTTGGGCGCAAATAATTATGTAAATGATGATGATGAAATAAATAAAAATATTTTTTTGATTTTTATTGATCCAAGAAGATTTTCTAGATAGGCTTAGGTACGTTAAACTATCGTAGAGCAAAAGCAAAGAAGTTTCAAAATGCATAAATAAAACAATAAATAAATTCAAAGCCCACTCTACAGTCCAATTAAAAATTAAAAATCTTCTGTAAGAAATCTTAGAGAAACGGCATCGATAATGCAATTAAAGCCCTTTGTAAACAAACCCTCGAAGTTCCAGGCATCTGAATATAAATGGCGGCAAACGGCTGCAATCTTAAGAAAGATCGGAAGAAAGATGCTTCTTTTCGTAGTAAAGTAATAGAGTGAATTTATTTTATTGCTAACTGGATCTCGTTACATAACTGGAAAAGGGGTTGAGAAGACTCTGAAAGGGTAGTGAGTTTTTAAATAGATGTGAAACAGAAAACCTAAGAACTTACCAAACAAATGCCAAAGGAAATATCTTTGTTGAAATAAATTATTATTAAGTACTTATAAAATGAATTGGCAAAATTAACTGTACATGAGTTAATTTTTAACACAAAGACATTTCACAAAGATACAAGTCGACAGCATAAAAGATGCTTATTCCACAACTGAAGATTTATCTTAATATCAAGGCTTTTACGATTAGCGCGGAAAGAGACTGGCGGCGGCTGGTACATTCTAAGTTTTTTCTTTTCTCCCAGACCTGCGTGGAGGGTTCTCACATAACGTTTTATAAGCAAACAACTCACGAGAGATTTGAACCCGCTTTGTTCAGCTTCAACTCAAAGCTTTGACCAGAACCGCTTTGAAAGTTGAAATTTACGGTAATGAATTTTCTTTCCGTGGGGTTAAGGATAATAATTAACCCCTCAATTGCAGGCGATGGGAAGTGGGCGGCTATTTTGTCGCAAAACCTGTTGTCACAAAGTTTGGGCGTCACGCCGCCCAAAGTCGGGCTTGAAAGTTTGGAAATTAGTTTTTCTTTGTTGCCTTTGTTTTCGGGATACAAATCTCTCTTAGATACATACTTATGTGTAGAGTCCGCTCTGTTAAACTCTTAGTTCGAGTATTATTATATAACTAGTTCGGGCGTATGTGTGTATGTTGGTATGTTTGTTTCATTATCGCTTCCTGCAGCCTAAACGGCTTGACCAATTTTTAACTGTGTGGTATCACTAGGTTTGTTATTTTGTTTATTCTGACCCGCGGTGTCAAGCATAGCAAGTGGAGGTGCTAAGTCTCTGAGAAGCGTGATAATATATATGTACCATCAGAGCTTTGTACATTTCTCATATAATGTCTACTAAGCAAACAACTCATGTGAGGTTTGAACCCGCTTTGTTCAGACCCAACTCAACGCTTTGACCAGAACCGCTTTGAAAGTTGAAATTTACGGTAATGAATTTCTTTCCGTGGGGTTAAGGATAATAATTAACCCCTCAATTGCAGGCGATGGGAAGTGGGCGGCTATTTTGTCGCAAAACCTGTTGTCAGAAAGTTTGGGCGTCACGCTGCCCAAAGTCGGGCTTGGAAGTTTGGAAATTAGTTTTTCTTTGTTGCCTTTGTTTTCGGGATACAAATCTCTCTTAGATACATACTTATGTGTAGAGTCCGCTCTGTTAAACTCTTAGTTCGAGTATTATTATATTACTAGTTCGGGCGTATGTGTGTATGTTGGTACGTTTGTTTCATTATCGCTTCCTGCAGCCTAAACGGCTTGACCAATTTTTAACTGTGTGGTATCACTAGGTTTGTTATTTTGTTTATTCTGACCCGCGGTGTCAAGCATAGCAAGTGGAGGTGCTAAGTCTCTGAGAAGCGTGATAATATATATGTACCATCAGAGTTTTGTACATTTCTCATATAATGTCTACTAAGCAAACAACTCATGTGAGGTTTGAACCCGCTTTGTTCAGACCCAACTCAACGCTTTGACCAGAACCGCTTTGAAAGTTGAAATTTACGGTAATGAATTTCTTTCCGTGGGGTTAAGGATAATAATTAACCCCTCAATTGCAGGCGATGGGAAGTAGGCGGCTATTTTGTCGCAAAACCTGTTGTCAGAAAGTTTGGGCGTCACGCTGCCCAAAGTCGGGCTTGGAAGTTTGGAAATTAGTTTTTCTTTGTTGCCTTTGTTTTCGGGATACAAATCTCTCTTAGATACATACTTATGTGTAGAGTCCGCTCTGTTAAACTCTTAGTTCGAGTATTATTATATTACTAGTTCGGGCGTATGTGTGTATGTTGGTACGTTTGTTTCATTATCGCTTCCTGCAGCCTAAACGGCTTGACCAATTTTTAACTGTGTGGTATCACTAGGTTTGTTATTTTGTTTATTCTGACCCGCGGTGTCAAGCATAGCAAGTGGAGGTGCTAAGTCTCTGAGAAGCGTGATAATATATATGTACCATCAGAGTTTTGTACATTTCTCATATAATGTCTACTAAGCAAACAACTCATGTGAGGTTTGAACCCGCTTTGTTCAGACCCAACTCAACGCTTTGACCAGAACCGCTTTGAAAGTTGAAATTTACGGTAACGAATTCCTTTCCGTGGGGGTTAAGGATAATAATTAACCCCTCAATTTCAGGCGATGGGAAGTGGGCGGCTATTTTGTCGCAAAACCTGTTGTCACAAAGTTTGGGTGTCACGCCGCCCAAAGTCGGGCTTGGAAGTTTGGAAATTAGTTTTTCTTTGTTGCCTTTGTTTTCGGGATACAAATCTCTCTTAGATACATACTTATGTGTAGAGTCCGCTCTGTTCAACTCTTAGTTCGAGTATTATTGTATTACTAGTAGTTTGTGGAAACTTGCCTCACGGTTATTTTAGTCACATTTATTTTATACTAGCTGTTACCCGCGGCTTCACCCGCGTGATATATAGCCTATGTCCTTCTCAGTACCGTAACCTATGTGTATCCAAAATTTCATGATGATCAATCGATCATCATGAAATTACGCTTTCACGCCCTATCTACTGAATCCAGTAGATAGGGCGTGAAAGCGTAACAAACAAACAAATAAACAAACAAACTCACTTTCGCATTTATAATATTAGTTGGGAAGTTGGGATTGGGAAGTTAGGATTGGGATTGGGATTATACCAATTAATATAATCAGGAATCGAATTCGAGTCTCTCATGTGGCAGAAAGAGTACTTAGCAAATACGCCACTGAGAAATTACGCAATAGAAGAAAATCATACTATCTATTCAATATACATCTAACCATAAAGGTAAATATACTTTCCATTGTTTTTGCCAATTGCCATCGACAATGTTAACTTTCTCTGATCGCAACATTTTCTTAAAGAGAGCTATAAGACTGAAACGGTTGCATGAAAATTTAACAAGACTACTGGATGTCGCAGTGTCATTAAAATTATTCCTATATCCATCACAGTGTGTATTCAACTCGATTGTGATGATGAAAATGCTGACGAATATGGACGAAGAAGACTTCGTAGGTAATATAAATAATGCCCAGCTACCCAAGAGAGTAGCTGGGCATTATTTATATTACCTTTTCAACTGTCTACTATCATGGTTCATAAGATTCAGCCTGGTGACAGACACACAGACAGATGGAAGAATGGACGGACATAGAAGTCTCAGTAATAGGGTAAATTTATTGAAATATCTTATGATGAATAAAATGATTGACTTTGACTTTGGTCCCGTTTTTACCTTTTGGGTACAAAACCATAAAAATGTATTTCTGCTTTAAAAAATTACTTGTATTATATTTTAATTACCGTATTGGAAATTAGGAGATTTGTTGATTGCCGCCAAAAGCGGCCACTATTGGCGGCCAATGTTTATTAGCGGAGTACATAATTCAATTTTTAATTTTTGTCAGCATAGTTAGTTTTAAATTACTTTGCGTAATAAATTTATTTCATATTTAGAAGTTAATAAATAAAATTATTAGTGTTAGTTTTGCTGATTTAAGCCTCTTAACAACTGGAATTTAAATTGATACCTTTAGAACAGAAAAATCTCAAAATAAATAACAAGAATGACTGACTGACATAATTTGTGAGACACGTTCGTACAGTGAACTTTCAGCACAGTAGACATTCTAGGACGCCAGACATTGTCAGAACGAACTATTACTTATTTACAGTCGTAAAGGGTAAGTACAACAATCCGAAAGGGGGTCAATGGGTACATTGATACGATTTTTACGACTGTGCTATGGAAAAAAAGCCTCACAAAATTAGGCACTACAAAGTAAAGATTTTGCCACCGAAAATATTGTTCTTGTAGAAAGTTGTTTACATTGATGAGTACACCAACCTTTTCACTTCATATTCCCATCTCTATGTACATTAAATCCAAAAACGTGCCTTGGCAATCTCCGCATTGCAAGAGAAACATTGAAAGAAAAAGCTTCAACATAAACTTGAAATAAACATTTGTTGAAGACAGTCCGTCGCCGGCAAAAGCCACTCGAAGCACAAAGCTCCAGAAACTAGGCCGGGACGTAGAGCTTTCTATTTAGATGGATATGGTATATATTCAGTAGAATGGTATGGGATAGTATCGCAGGAATCATATCATTGGCGATGCGGCAAGCATACAATCACTATTATTCCATTTTTAGGGTTCTGTAGTAAACTAGGAACCCTTATAGTTTCGCCATGTCTGTCTGTCTGTCCGTCCGGGGTTGTACTCAGAGACTATAAGTACTAGAAAGCTGAAATTTGGTATGGGTATGTATATTAATCATGTCAAAAAAGTGGTAGAAGAAAATCTTGCCAAAAAATTTTTTTAGGGTAGCTCCCGTACTAGTAAAGAGCGAGTAATATTTTTTTTCTATACAAACCCATCATGTTGGATCCCCCCCTCTATCTACTAAACGGTTATATATGGATACGTGAAAAAAATTACAGGAGTAGTATATATACTGAAATTGAAAGGAAAACTATCAGAGCTGAGTACTAAGTACAAACTAAAAAGTTATAGGCAACCAACTTATAAAATGTACTCGAAAATGTAAAATTTCATACATTTTCATTGTTACATGTTTTTGGTCGTTAAACTGTGATGTGCGCGTGTGAACAGTGTGAACTCAAAGTTGTCATTCGCAACTACGGAACCCTACACTGCGCGTGGCCCGACACGCACTTGGCCGGTTTTCTATCTACCATCACGCAAAACGTGGTCCTAATATAACCTAACATAATAAGCCCACTAGGTACAGAGCAACATCGACAGACACACACCTAGTGATCCTATAGGGGTCCGTTTTGTCACTAAAAGTAAAAATCGTCTTTCCTACTACTACGGTACTATTATTCTGTAAGGGTATTCTGTCTGGAAACTGTTTTTCTTCTTATGTAGGTGTATACTTACATTAACATGTAGGTAGACGGGATTTCAATATCTTTTACAGAGAACACTATGACTTAGCTTATCTAGAAACTTTTTCCATTTGTTCTTAGTATAGTTAAAGACAGATCGACAAAAAGCTTGAAAAACTAGGCCGGGACCAGGAATCCTTTCTACCGAAATGGATATGGTAATACATGAAGAGATGAGCTTTTATTTTTTGTGGTTTTTGTAGGAAACGCAAACCTAAATGTACTTTTTGAGAGTAAGATTTAAGCTCAGATAGGAGGAGATTGGAGATTGACGTAGACAGAGCATGCTATACTACTTTATTGTATCTGGAGTACTCTCAAGAGCTATCCTTTCTGGATACAAGTTCTTAATATTTGAACATAGTGATTTTTTTAAGATGGACACTAAATATTTAATAGGTAAAGAAATAAATACATAAATTGAATATAAACTAAAACAACCAACTTAAAACATTTAGATATAACAATCAACCAATATAAACAAAAAAACACGTTTGTTGTATGGAGCCCCCTCAAATATTTATTTTATTCTGTTTTTAGTAATTGTTGTTATAGCGGCAACAGTAATACATTATCTGTGAAAATTTCAACTATCTAGGTATTACGGTTCATGAGATACAGCTTGGTGACAGACGGACATCAAAGTCTCGTGAACAGGATCCCGTTTTTACCCTTTGGTTACGGAACCCCAAGAAAATTAGACTTTTAAGCTAACTAAAGTGTCCAAAAACTTAAACAACAGACTATTAATTAGGAACAACAATAAACTGTCACTGCCAAAGTTCCACAACGCCATAATAAGACTGGAAAGTTTTCGCCCTACATACGTTCTTCAAAACAAACAAGTTGATAGCCTTGACATGGGTTAATGTGTATTTCTGTTTAAGGGTTGGCTTACATAAGAGTTATACGAATGATGAAGAGTAGAGCTTTCTCAAATCAAAACAAAGTAAGCAAAATATTGACATGACAACATTCAAAATATTAACAAGCAAAAAAATCCCCGAATGATTTGAGTGCGTTTAACCCCTATCTTGGTCTGCTCTATTTGTCTTCTTTTTTCTTAGTCCTTTTACACAGATTTTGGCAGAGTAGCATAGGATCACTCCAAGTCTTCCCAAGGATGTCGTAGAAGGCGGCTCAAAAAACACAAGCTAAACAAAGCTTTTAATCATCAAAGAGACTTTCCAACCTGTCTTGCTAGCATGGAGAGTATAGGTCAATCCTCTGACTGCTCTGGCTAATATATGGCTCTAGTAGTACGGAGAGGGTCGTGGTCGTGGAGACTAAAAAATACCTGATGTTGATGATGACACATAATTTTGTAAGAACTCATTCATTATATCTTTCAAAGTAATTCATACAATTCTGTCTATGTTATTTTATTCTACAACTAAGTTGGCCAACAGGCATACGGGCTACCTGATGGAAAGCAGTTACTGTAGCCTATTGCAACCTTTTTGGTTATCCCTGAATTACCAACATTTACGTGTAGAACTACCCTAACTAACCAGAGACAATAATAATGGAGTGTCTGGTCGCGTGCGCGCTTCGTAACTGCTGGCATTGACCTGGAGCAGCCAGGGGAATAAAAGAAACAGCTTTCTTAGACACGTAAACATAACCCAGATAAATACAAGCTTAACTACACACAAACTGAACTTGTTACATAGTCATTAAGTACACAAATTATCTGGATTTCTATTCAAATGTGACTGTGATAAACACGTTATTTGTATGCATTTTTTACATTACCACTGAATATAATTTCAGTACCCACAAGGGCTAATTAAGAGAACTACATTATTTGATGTACCTTTCGCCCATTATGATGCTAAACGTGGCCTTTGGATTTTATGACCTTGGGCTCTGTCTACCCCGCAAGGGATAAAGACGTGATTATATGTATGTATATTATGTATAAGATCTTTTATGCACTCCTAAATATTTAAAACATACCAGATTTCAAACGAGAAAGCCCAAGAACAAGATGAGCAGATGACTTGACTAGAGGGAAGGCCTTTGCCCAGCATTGGGACAATACTGGCTAAAAATGACGTTTTAAGCCGTGGGTTCCAAAGTGTAATGAGCACAAAATGGGTTTATTTACAGTATTTGTTTATACCAAAAACTTTTCTTCTTACTTCCTTCATACGCGTACAAACTTAGATAGAGAATTTTGTACAAAAAATTACGAACAAAAACGTAAGAAAGAAAAATGCTGTACTTCAGTAACTTACATAATGTTACTGCTGAAATCCCCTATCCAAACCACAATAGCAAATTCCACACTACATCAGAATCCAGAGCAGAGCAGAAAAACATTAACCCAAAATGCAAGCGTCATCATTCACACCGAACATTTGCGATAACCTAAAAAATATAACCTCAAAACAACATTTCCCGGAGAGATTCTCTTATCTCACGATTTACCGCATCCACGTTCATCTAAGCGACGCCAGCTGTGCCTGGAAAGCGCTCAGTCATGCTAGAACGGAAAGTTAGCAGCGATCCGGTTTGCGCCGGTAACAGACCGGTTTTTTCTGGTTCGAACCGGTAATGCTAGGCCGTTGATGCGATTGAAATTTTTAATGGTCGTGGGTTTTTTTAATTGGCGTTCGTGCTTTATTCTTTTAGTTTTTATGATGAAGTTTCAGGTCAGATATAACAGGCTTGGCTGAATGCAGCACTTTGGAATAAAAGTGAAGTCTTTGTAAATTATGTAGGTGCCTAAATTATTCGAGTTCTTAAAAATGATTAGAGATGGATTGGAAACTTTATATAAAGTTTCTTTTCTTAGCATTATTTTTCCGAGAAAAGGAATCTGCATAATATTTTTAAGCATGGAAAGTCTTAATAGAAAATATTATGCGTCATCAAATTGTAACTTCTGCTCCCAGACAAATCGTAAATGCCGATCGGGGAAATGAGCGAAATTTGACGAAACTAACTCTTTACAACCTAAAAGCTTAGGACTTGAACAAACACATCTAACATCATCAACCATCTGCAAAATCTGAAAAAACCTTTTTTCATTAAAATCAACCAAAAGCCTAAAAAGGATGTAAAAAAAACACAAACACGTAGTCGGGTAATAAATTATAACCTCTTTTTACTTACTTTTCTTGAAAGTTGAAATATACTGCTAAACGTATGTTACTATTAAGCCTATGTATGAAATATAACTCAATCATACGAGCTTTACACATGTTTCGGTTCCCACAAGCGGTATATAAAGGACCCTACGGAACCATAACGTTGCCTACGTTGAACGCAATAGACCGGAAATAATATGGCGTACATTGGTTCTAGGGTTGACAACATACATTTATTTAATAATTGTTTTAAATAAAAAAATCTACGTCAGCCAAAATCATAAACCAATTTTAATGAAATATGAGACTAATAGGGAAATATACCCATCTGAATAAAGAATAATAATCGGTCGACAAATTGAGAACTCCCTCCTTTTTAAAAAGTTGATTAAAAATTCCAGACCTGAATTTATGTAATTTTTACTGGGCCCCGTTTGTCCCAGAGTCTCAGAGGACGAACTAGTACATATATCTCCATGGCATAGACCATACAACACTTCTTTTCACCTGTCACCTTCTGTGGCATAGCTGCAAAAGATCTACATCTTCGGACCAAGATCCGAGTCCCAAAACACTACTTTTTAGGGTTCCGTAGTAAACTAGGAACCCTTATAGTTTCGCCATGTCTGTCTGTCTGTCTGTCTGTCTGTCTGTCTGTCCGTCCGCGGTTTTACTCAGAGACTATAAGTACTAGAAAGCTGTAATTTTGTATGAGTATGTATATTAATCATAGCAAAAAAGTCGTAGAAAAAAATCTTGAAAAAAAAATTTTTTTTGGGTACCTCCCATACAAGTAAAGTGGGGGAGTAATTTTTTTTTCTCTACATACCCATCGTGTGGGGTATCGTTAAAAAGGTTTTTGAAAAATATTGTGAAGTTGAGTACACCATTTTTCGATTTAGGGATCCGTTTCTGAAATATTTGGTTTTAAAGTGAAAATTTTGGTTAGAGGTACGTGTCCTCCCCCTCTATCTGCTAAACGGTTATATATGGATACGTGAAAAAAATTACAGCAGTAGTATATATACTGAAGTTGAAAGGAAAACTATCAGAGCTGGGTACTAAGTGCAAACTAAAAAGTTATAGGCAACCAACTTATAAAATGTAATGGAAAATGTAAAATTTTATACAATCTTTATTGTTAGATGTTTTTGGTCGTTAAACTGTGAGGTGCGAGTGTAAACAGTGTGAACTCAAAGTTGTCATTCGCAACTACGGAACCCTATACTGCGCGTGGCCCGACACGCACTTGGCCGGTTTTTTTTCTATCTTCTTGTCAGGTAGATATGGTTTCCTCTATATATATTGACAAATGTTCGACTACGCTAATCGTGCTATCGTTGGCCTTACTAAGGTCTTTAACTATGGTAGTAGAATAGTTAGCGCACGACAAGAAGCAAACCGTAAAACTTATTTTATGGATATTAGGCCATAGAACACACGTTAATTGAGTTTGAATTGTAACCCTAGAGCTGGTCATTACTTCGCTCAACGCATCAGCATTGCTGTTCAGTGCGGTAATGCTGCCAGTATTTTGGGCACGTTGCCTCAATGTGACGAGTTGGAAGATTTTTTCTACTTATAATTAAAAATTTGTAATATTTTATGAAATAAAAAAATGTATGTACACATTTGAAATAAATAAAAAATCAAATCAACCCTTATTAGCGTACTACTTTTAATCATCTTTAGCCTCAGTCCAATATTTTTCTATGGTCTCTATTGCCTAGAGAAAACAAAAGGCTGATAGTGAAGTGTTCACATACATGAAAAAAATTAAAGGATCTTTTTTTTGCTGTCATATCTTACACATCTGTGAGTGAGTCATGGATTGATAGGCACTGCAATCACAAAACCACACCTAGCTCGGTTTTTCTTTCATGACATATTCTCAAATTTAACTCTTATCTGCCAACCCTACCATATTGCCGTGGACTTTGAACTTTACGGAGCATTTTCTTATAATAGACCCAACCTCCCACCGAAATTTACAAATTTATGAACCTTTAACAAATTATTACGTTATTTAACGTTGCTTTGTTTATAAACTTAACCTTTTAAGTTCTGTTATTACCTCCAGGTTACGTAAAGTTAGGCTCCATTAAAATTTATTTTGGGAAAGGGCTACTGAAACAAATATTATTGATAATTATTCATACTCATTCTGACCTTTTGTGATTTTGCCAGATTTTAAAACGCCTTTACCTTATTGACTTATTATCCGACTGACCCAAACAGGAGGAGGGAAATGTTTTTCGCGCGTATGTTTGTAAATATATGTAAATACCTAAGTTTATTCATTATACCCTCCTATAGCCTAAATAGCATGACCGATTTTGAAGTGTAAGGTTATCATTAGATTTGTGTTCTTCCCCGGAGTGTCATAGGCTATAAATTGTTAGCAAAAAACAATATGGTGGTTTGTAACACATTTAAATAAAATTAATTTTAATACGGTTTTATCGCGTTTATTACAATATTTATATACCTAACGTTTCAAACACTTTTCAGTGTTTGTGGTCGCAGGTAGACTGGGACCGATTTTTAATAATAATAATATAACTTTAATCCAGAATTAAGTAATTCCATAGCACATGTCACAATAAATTAATAAATTAAAATAAAATAAATATGTCACGGTCGCTTATCGTATCACACACATAAGTACACACTTTATTTTACGTTGGGCAACACCAGCATCTGCAGAGTCCTCCAGCCGGTATGGATGGGGCTCGCTGCCCAGGAACGCGCCGCCTGAACGCTGGAGTTGGTGGAGAGGCGCAGGCGCTCCGCCGCGCCCGCCGTGGTGTGCCTCATGAGCGCATGCCAGCCGTGCACCCGCCCCGCCGCGAACATCTCCGAAGCGCTGCACCAGCGTAGCAATCGTTGTAGCGCCCGCCACGCGTTATTGTATAACTTAAAACTTTTTCACCTATATTAAGCATATTTTCCTATGAATGACATAGGCTATAACTTAGCAATTGAAGTCGCGGGAAAATTGCTCAATTTACTAGACAGAAAATACATAAGTCTTGTCTGTATAGACTAGACCCTTTTGCCTTCCATTCATAGCAATATATCAAAAAATCTATGGCCCTTGCAATCTCAGCTTTCAACAAACAGTTTTGTGACGTGTTTCTGACACACGTAGCACTGCCAAATAACTGCTTTTATCTTCGAGCAACACGGCCTCCGTACCGGTAGATATTAGAGCATAGAACCAGCGTCAATTGATTTTGAATTGTTGGCCCCCCATATAAATTCAAACTTATTTGTATTTCATTAAATCATCTTCACCCTCACTCCAATATTTGTTTATGGTCTCTATTGCCTAAACAAAACATAAGGCACTCGATCGTCCGATACTAGTAATAGTATCTTCTTCGTAGTGTGTGGGTCACATAAAATTGTCAAGGATGGCCGAGAAACCTAGCCAAAATGTGAGTAAATCGTGTTTATTTGATTGACTTTACATTGCGTGCGTGATTCTACTAAACGGGTTACACAGTTCAAAAGTTTGTGTCCTTGCCAGTGAAATTGCCTTGTCCTTTCACTTGCTACCTTGTTACAAATTCAACTTTCTCTTTTGTAACGAAACTACTGTTTCGCGATTCGCAACTACTGGTTTAGGCTTTGAAAGAATCTATTGAGGCAGCGGAATCCTTGCCATTAAAACTGAACCTTAGAAAATAGGATAAGAAAACATGGTAAGCAATGTAAATTCAATAATAAATAAATATATGGAACAAATCACACAAATTGAGATATCCTCACAGTAAGTTGTGAACTTGTGTCGTGCGATACTTACTCAATGGTACTATATTTTGTAATAGATACTTATGTAGATAAACATCCAAGACCCCAGGCTAATAAAAAGCATTTTACACTCTGACCTGACTGTGGATCGAATATTAGTTGTAGAAGGTACATTTGTCAATCCAGAGTAGAAGAGGTTGAGGATAGTCTTTAATACATAAGTGCCAATACACAAAGCTACCAAATTTTCTATTTCAGTTTATAATCTTTGGATTATTACTAGCACTGTAACTTTAGCGAGCCTTATCAGTTGTTGCACTTGTCTATACAGGGGTAACATGAATTTCTAAGAGATCCAATGTTGCCCACGTTTAAAATAAATAATTTGAAAGAAACCGGAGATATCATTTAAAAAATTGTTCTGCCAGGCCCTAGTCAAAAGTGTGAACGTGAAGCTTTTCTAGGCGTTTTCACCAAAAGTGGCGGTGTTTAACAAAAACACAAATGAAAAAAATTATGCTTCGCTTAAAAGGCTTTTTTTAAGGCAATTATCAAATTAGTTGAATGAATCTTCCCGTTTACTGCGAAGACGGGTTAATAGTATCTACCAAACATATTAACGTATTTATTGTTTCTGTTAAAAACATAGGACGTAATGTATGTTTGTTTGCCCCACTTCCATTAATCAAGCTGTCATCAATTGCCATTAAATTTGACGCGCGTAGCATGCATGACGTGAAGCAAACACGGGGATCAATTAATGAGGGATCGATGGTAAGTAGCTTTTACTTTTATGTCCAAGGGTTTCTTGTCGCGTCAACGCTACTACGTGCTTCGGGAGCAACGATAAGTCATAGGCTAGGTTAAGCTATGCCAGATGCCTGAAAGTAGCTTGAAAAATCAGACAATAATGTTGGTCAGAAACAATGAGATTAGGTGGCAAGCGTCAACGAAATATACAGAAAGAAGGCATTTTTTCTGTAGTCGAGTGACCTAAGTGTTTTTAAAAACAGATTCCACACCTGCCATCTCTTATTCTCACCTCATATTTATTAATTTACAAACAGCTCAAAAAATTTAAACCCGTTGGGACATGATGGAAACCAATGAGTCCCGATGGGACCCAATGGGATCCGAGGGCTTGCGATGGGACTCAATTGGAACCGAGGGGACCAACGGGTCCAACCCGTTGAGACCGAATAGAACCCCAGCGGTCTGCGTAAGCTAGACAACGAGTGGCGAATAGATTAACCAGTTCATAATTTGAGCTCCTGTTTCAATAAAGGAAACTAGACATTATTGTCTTTTCACAATAAGTTACCACTTTGAGTTAATAAATGATTAAAACTAACGTAGGATACAGCTCAGGTAAATAGTCAGGTACTGCCGCTACTGGCATCGAGACGCGCGCACTATGTCGTCCCAATCCAATCAAAATTAATACGGATTGGGATGACATCGTCCGAGCGTCTCAATTCACATTCGCCCTAAGGAAGACCTCCGGATGAGGTCAAAACATATCGGCCAGTAGCTGAATATTTATATGAATAACCCGTTGTTACCTATTTTAATAATGTGATTATATTATATAATATCATGCCGTGTGGTTCCCGGCAGAGTAGAATAGGACCACTCCAAATCTTCCCGCGAATGTCGTAGAAGGCGACTTAGGAAACAGAAGCTAAACAAAGCTTATAAACCAGAAAGAGACCTCTCCAACCCGTCTGACCAGCGTGGAGAGTGTGGGTCAAATCCTCTGACTGCTCTTGCTAATATATTGCTCTGGTAGTACAGACACAGAATACATAATAGTACGTACAGAGAGGGTCGCGCTCCTGCTGTGGAGACTAAAAAAGGCGGTGATGATGATGATGATGAATATCAACATTTTCTTTACTAATTGATTATGAATATTGCATCAAGCAATTACAAAAGCAGGACTCAAAACGCCTTATTTAAACATGACATAAGGTTTACTTCGCACCTTGTAGCGAAATAGTTACTAAGCAATATTAGCGCGGTTACCTCCTTCATTACCTTCATAACGTCTTTTTAACGGCCCAAGTTGGGGAACACCAATAAAGCTCTTATTATACTGTCACCATCTTCTGCTTATAAAGTAGCGGTAGTCTTGGAACTAGCTTCAACTTGATGAAAAGAAATTGTGTATTTATTACTTTACTAGCTGATGCCCGCAACTTCGTTCGCGTGGACTATATGACTCCGGCGTATTAATATACCTTAATACGAAGTAAACATAAATAAGAAAATACTTGTAGCAGTGCTATAAAATTGTCATCATCATCAATCATCAACAGGTCTTTGTTAGTCTCCACTGCAGGAGCACGACCCTCTCTGTACTTCCAGAGCCATATATTAGTCAGGGCAGTCAGGGAATTTGGCCTACACTCTCCACGCTGGCCAGACGGGTTGGAGAGGTCTCTTTGATGTTTATAAGCTTTGTTCAGCTTGTGATTCCTAAGTCGCCTTGTACGACATCCACGGGAAGACTTGGAGTGGTCCTATTCTACTCTGCCGGGAACCACACGGCATAATATCAAATAATATCAACATTTTCTTTACTAATTGATTTTGAATACTTAACAGAGCAATTATAAACGCTCGACTTAAGGTTTACTTCGCACCGTGTAGCGAAGTTGTTACTAAGCAATATTAGCGCGGTTACCTCCTTCATTACCTTCATAACGTCTTTTTAACGGCGTAAGTTGGGGAACACCAATAAAGCTCTTATTATACTGTCACCATCTTCTGCTTATAAAGTAGCGGTACATCTAATTTACAGTCTTGGAACTAGCTCCGAGTTGATGAAAACCCTTGGCCCAACATACCCCGGTGGGAGAAATTGTGTATTTATACATTTCTTTTTCATAAAATTTGCTTAAGAGGCTTTTTCAGTTAACAAACGCCACCGGTTATTTTATTTCATTTACTTGTAAATCAAGAAGAAATCAAAAAATCTATTTTAATAATTACTTGTAATTTTTTTTCATTAATATCGAAATTTTAAATTAAGGCGCTCTTACACTAACGTAACACTAGTAGATTAAGAGCTAGCGAACCATCTGACTAACCCGTTTCCCACAAAGCTAGAAAATTTTTAAATGATATTTTATTATCTGCTAATTATAAAAGTACCGGTCGGGCAGGTATATCGCGGTTGCGTCATCATCCCTTAAATTTTGGAAAATGCAAAAAAAATTTTTTTCGTAACCTTCTGCCACAAGGCTGCAATTTTAATATGTTATAATTTAAGTATGTTTAAGTCTAAAAAAAAATCGCCAACCTCTTTTGAGGGTTGCAAGTGTGTGCCAGACGATAGCAAAGGTGTCATTGGGACGGTAATTCATAACCTGCTGCCACAAGGCTACAATTTTGAGAGAACATTCTTTCAATTGTTTAAAAAATATATGTAAACAGCCAGACGATTCTAGCGGTTGCAAGTACTTGCCAGACGACGTGGAAGAGCTCGTGAACCACCTGACTAACCCGTTTCCCACAAGGCTAAAATTTTAATATGTTATAATTTAAGTATGTTTAAGTGTAAAAAAAAATTGCCAACCTATTTTGAAGGTTGCAAGTGTGTGCCAGACGATAGCAAAGTTGTCATTGGGACGGTAATTCATAACTTTCTGCCACAAGGCTACAATTTTAATATGTTATAATTTAAGTATGTCTAAGTCTAAAAAAAAATCGCCAACCTCTTTTGAGGGTTGCAAGTGTGTGCCAGACGATAGCAAAGTTGTCATTGGGACGGTAATTCATAACCTGCTGCCACAAGGCTACAATTTTGAGGGAACATTCTTTCAATTGTTTAAAAAATATATGTAAACAGCCAGACCATTCTAGCGGTTGCAAGTACCTGCCAGACGACGTGGAAGAGGCTCGTGAACCACCTGACTAACCCGTTTCCCACAAGGCTAAAATTGTAATATGTTATAATTTAAGTATGTTTAAGTGTAAAAAAAAATTGCCAACCTATTTTGAAGGTTGCAAGTGTGTGCCAGACGATAGCAAAGTTGTCATTGGGACGGTAATTCATAACCTGCTGCCACAAGGCTACAATTTTGAGGGAACATTCTTTTAATTGTTTAAAAAATATATGTAAACAGCCAGACCATTCTAGCGGTTGCAAATACCTGCCAGACGACTATATAATAGTCATGTCGCTCGACGGGAGTGCGCGCGCAACAGACGTGTATGAGTTAGAAAGTTAGAAAGAAACAATATATCTATTGTAGTGTTTGACGGCCTCCATGGGGCAGTGGTTAATCTGCGGCAGGGGTGGACCCTGGTTCGAATTCCGGCCAGGTCATAATGGTAAACGATCTTTTTTATATGTAGGTATTCTGATTTCTCTGAAATTTTGATATCAGGGTTCCTAAAAAACGATTAAAATACGTAGTAATAAGTACCTTCTCACTGTTAAAACACTTATTAGGTACTATGTAGGTACTATCGTAACATAGCCCCATAGTTTCTGCCGCGTGAACGACTCTTAACTACGCCGAAAACTTAATCCATACTTATAACATATAGGGAAATTCAATAGTAACTGTGTCTACCATCTGTTACCTTTTCAAGCTGAAACGGCTGGCCTAAAATGTGGCATGGAGATACTTTGAAACATAAGGACATAAATAAGTTTTGGTCGCGAAAAACGAGATCCACGCGGGTGAAGCCGCGGGCGGTAGTGTGTAATTATAGGGACAAATTATGACATAGATTGAGCTAGCCCCACTCAGGGTATTTGTGAACTAGTAGGATACTAACTCAATAATATTATATTTTATAATAGATACTCATAAAGATAAATATCCACAACCCAGGACAATTTGAAAAAGATCGTTTTTCATCATGACCTGGCCGGAGATCGAACTAGGGTCCACCCCTGCCGCAGATTAACCACTGCCCCACGGAGGCCGTCGAACACTACAATATTGTATTGTAATAACTTTCTAACTCTTACAAGTCTGTTGCGCGCGCACTTCCGTCGAGCGACATCACTATTATATAGTCGTCTGGTAGGTACTTGCAACCGCTAGAATGGTCTAGCTGTTTACATATATTTTTTAAACGATTGAAAGAATGTTCCCTCAAAATTGTAGCCTTGTGTACCGTCCCAATGATAACTTTGCTATCGTCTGGCACACACTTGCAACCCTCAAAAGAGGTTGGCGATTTTTTTTTAGACTTAGACATACTTAAATTATAACATATTAAAATTGTAGCCTTGTGGCAGAAAGTTATGAATTACCGTCCCAATGACAACTTTGCTATCGTCTGGCACACACTTGCAACCCTCAAAATAGGTTGGCAATTTTTTTTTTACACTTAAACATACTTAAATTATAACATATTAAAATTTTAGCCTTGTGGGAAACGGGTTAGTCAGGTGGTTCACGAGCTCTTCCACGTCGTCTGGCAGGTACTTGCAACCGCTAGAATGGTCTGGCTGTTTACATATATTTTTTAAACAATTGAAAGAATGTTCTCTCAAAATTGTAGCCTTGTGGCAGCAGGTTATGAATTACCGTCCCAATGACAACTTTGCTATCGTCTGGCACACACTTGCAACCCTCAAAAGAGGTTGGCGATTTTTTTTTAGACTTAAACATACTTAAATTAAAATATATTAAAATTGTAGCCTTGTGGCAGAAGGTTACGAAAAAAAATTTTTTTGCATTTTCAAAAATTTTAAGGATGATGACGCAACCGCGATATACCTGCCAGACCGGTACTTTTATAATTAGCAGACAATAAAATATCATTTAAAAAATTTCTAGCTTTGTGGGAGACGGGTTAGTCAGATGGTTCACCAGCTCTCCCACTATAGCGCCACCCAGCTATTAAATTCCTTAAATCATAAATTGTATCGAATTTAAAAAATCTAACAAGTACAAAACTACTAAATTACTTATAGAATTTTTTGTATATCACAAGTAATTTATTAGTGCCATATTTAAAGAGACAAATCGGTTAACGCCAAAAGTAGCCACTTTTGGCGTTAACCTGTTTTTCTCTTATTTTATTAAACGAATATTAGTGAAAATGAATACAAAAATACCACAAGTAATTTACTAGTTATGTACTTGTAAAATTTTTAAAATTCGATAGAATTTAGGATTAAAAGAATTAATTGCTGGGTGGCGCTAGTTTTACTATAGGAGCGCCTTAAGAGTACTATTTTATTACCTCTGAGTATATACTCTCTTACCGTAGCAACTGACTACCTTTGGCAGTAATGAGTAGTTTTCTTAATTTACCAAATTCGTACTAATATTATAAATGCGAAAGTAACTACCCGTCTCACTGTCTCTCTTTTACACCAAAACTACTGCACCGATTTAAATGAAATTTGGTACACAGATAGACTTGAGCTTGAGAAAGGATATAAGCTACTTTTTCTACGCGGACGAAGTCGCAGGCACAATAAGTACATAATGATGAAAAATGATACCAAAAATGCTACAAGCATCAAGTATATAATGCTTGTATCATTTTATATGTATGTACTACGTACAACAAGTAAATTACTGCCAAAGTAGGTACAAAAACAGTTTTTTTTTTAATTATTTGATTTGATTTGGGCGAAAGAGAATTGCTAACTGAAACTGCTGATTCATATCCTGCCCGCGTGGATTTTTTCCATTTCATCTTTATCTTAATTTATTTAATAAGAGTATATCAGATCAGAATATCATATTGAATGCATAAAAAACCGGCCAAGTGTGAGTCAAACTCGCGCAATGAGGGTTCCGTACAATATGCTTCGTGAACACACACACAATGTGCAAAAATGTTTTATTCAATTGACTAGCGCCATCTAGTGGTGATTTAGTGAACTATTTCCCTAGGTGAACTTATTATAGTGAGTTTACCACTTTATTTTCAACTTTTTTTTTCGTATTATTTTTCCTGTAATCTTCAAGCAATAAGGTCGGAGATCGGGGGGGAATGGTCAAATTTTGCCTTCTTTCGTGAATAAAATCAAAAGTATTGATTTTTCCCGAACAAAAAATTTTTGGGATCCTCATAACAAGCCCTTTTATTTGATATATGACACGGTAAGTATTTTCTATTTGGACCCCCTAAACTGACCCTTATTTAAAAAAATATATATTACTTTGCACATCCGTGTTTGGGTCATAGGTTTACACCATCTTACCAAATTTCATTTAATTTGGTTCAGTAGATTCGGAGAAAATCGACTGTGACAGACGGAAGGACGGACAGACAGACGCTCGAGTGATCCTATAAGGGTTCCGTTTTTCATTTTTTGTACGGAACCCTAAAAACACCTAATATTGACTTTTCGTTTGTGTGTAACTCGCCGCCGTCGCGTCAGACGCCCAAATTGCCGGTCAATAACATGCAGCTCGACTCCCCTTTATATGGCTTTAGTAGCGACCGGGAAACGAGGAAGATTGCACGTCTTTTGACTCTAAATTTTATTCGTTATTTTATTTAATTTTATTTCTGTTTGTTTTTATTCATTTATGACTAAGTTTTCACCGATTGATTTCCACTATCGACAGCGCGGTGGAGCTCATTTAGCAAAGGAAAATATACATACCTATGTGGGAGATTTAGATGTATTTGAAGCGTTAGAAATATTTTTTAGGAAACTCGCCGGAGTTTTGGGGCTAGGGCAGGGGCAAATAACGCAAAGTAGAGGGGCAGCAGGGATGGAGCTAGGCTCCTGGATGTTACCTTGGTTGATTGTGGCATTTGTACATCAGCAACTATTGTATTGTTTGATGAGCCACGATTGCACTTTATATCTGAAGGTCCTATGGGAGAGAGAGAGAGAGAGAGAACTATACGGGGAAGTGGTTCTGTATCAAAGACAGAACAGTGTTTCTTTATTCAATTATTTCATTTATCTCTATTGCCAACCAAATATTTTTGTTCACAGACCGAGGCGAGCCAGCCCTGTAGAATGTCTCGGGCGCGAAAACTCCGAAAATACATAGTAGTCAATGCCTTTACCGAAAAATTACCAGAACGATCAGACTTCAAGATTGTTGAGGAACAAATCCTCAAGCTCGCTCCAAATGAATTTCTCGTCAAAGCTGAGTACATAAGTGTAGACCCATACATGAGATCCTTCGCTGAGGACTACTCCGTGCCTTACGACCAGTTCGGTTTCCAAGTCGGGAAAGTCATAGAAAGTCGAAACGACAAATATCCTGTAGGCGCTTACGTTGTATCACATTCGGGATGGCAAGACCACGTCACGTTAGACGACTCTCCAGACATCGTTTTCGGAACGGAGCCCTACATACCTGATCTAGGGAAGCTATCGCCGTCACTAGCCCTTGGAGTACTCGGGCTGACTGGCCGCACGGCCTATTTAGGGTTAATGGAGATTTGCAAACCTAAACCTGGAGAAATATTGTGCGTGACGAGCGCCGGCGGCGCCGTCGGCTCTGTCGTCGGCCAGATCGGCAGAATTCTAGGTTGTATAGTCATCGGCTTCACGGGATCGGATCGGAAAGTCAAAATACTTAAAAACGAATTAGAATTCCAACACGCATATAACTACAAAACAGAGAACGTGGCGGAGAAATTAAAAACGGCTGCCCCAAAAGGTATAGATTGCTTTTTCGATAACGTCGGGGGGACTTTAGCAGCTACCATCTTGGAACGAATGAATTCGTATGGCCGCGTAGCAAACTGCGGCTCTATAAGCACGTACGGCCATGTTTCCATACCAACACCCCCAAAAGCAATCGTTTCTGTAAAGATCGAAGCATTCAGCTTGGAGCAATGGGACCAGACGAAGCAGCTGGCTGCGGTCAAGCAGCTGAAAGCATGGGTTGAGGCGGGAGCAATCAAAGTCAAACAAACAATCGGAATTGGCTTTGAAGAACTCCCAAATACTTTTATAGCGATGTTGAAGGGAGACACCATCGGAAAAGCCCTCGTCAGAGTTTAATCTCTTTATAAATTAGGTGTATGTAGAAATAACGATAAATGAAACGTCTTTCTTAATGATGAATTGAGGACCCGTGACGCAGGAAATCACACGCCTGCCTGCTTCACGAGGGGCACCGGGATCGATTCTACAGACAAATACTACAAGAACTATTTGCCCACGCCGGGAATCGATCCTCGATTTTAACAGCTATTTGTCTGCGGTTCTGGTGCTACAGAAAGGAGGCTGGCGTCAGCCCTTTAGTCAGGCAGTCCGCTATTATGACAAAATTGATACTAAGAAGCGTCACAGCTGAAGATGCAACCGGGAAAACACTGATGGTGAAATAGAGAATACGTATTTTCCTTCAAGTCGGAAAAGTTGGATTTCAAAAATGTTGAATTCCTGTTATATTGAAACCATTCTTCTTCCTCACCTTTTCCCACTATCTTTTCATACTTTGACGAGCTCCGTGGCGCAGCGGTGCACATGCCTGCCTGTGACACGGATGGTCCCGGGTTCGATACCCGGTCAGGTCAAGATGGAGAATGATCTTTTTCAAATTGACCTAGGTCTTGGATGTTTATCTATAAAAGTATTTTTTTATAAAATATAGTATCGCTGAGTTAGTATCTCATTACACAGGTCTCAAACTTACTTTGAGGCAAGCGTCATCTGTGAGATTTGTCCGTATATATTTATTCATTTTATTTTATATTTATTTATACTTTTTCTCTTTTGACGGTAAAATAGAAAACCAAAATTTTGAATTTGTAAAACGATGAATTTCCCCTTGCAAATTCAACTTTTCGGGCTTACAGGCGTATTTCTCGATGTGCCATCGTCACGTGTAGTACCTTGGTGAAATAAGCTTTAAACTGATTTAAATACAATTTATTTTGATATTTTTTTTATATATGAGTAATTTGGTTAATGCAATTATTATTTCTTTTTTAGCATTTATTCTACCATAAACGATACAAAAGGATAATAGAATAATATTAGGTGGAGGTGAGGGGAAAAGGAATTTCTTATCTTGTATGTGTTAACTTGTATTATATATATCTTTATTTATGTTTTATACATCTGAACGGATTTCATGCCATTTGAAATTTATTATATGCCATGAAAATCTTCCGCTAAATAAAGCCAAATTTATAATTACTAAAATCAACTTTTTGCGTTTTCTTTCTATTTAAAGTTTTCTGACTCAAAAATAACTATTTTTAATTAAGAAAACAATTAAATGTATGTTACAGTTAAGCCAGCCACGTAGCCAAGCAATTAGCGTAACTAGAACATATCTGCAACTACCGTTTAGTTAGTCGTAGACAACGGATATCCTAAACCACAGTAGATGGACCATAGAGCACGAAATGTAGCTCGCGCATAGAGCACAGTTGCTTGCGCCGCGACCTACAGACGAAAGTAATAATAATACCGCGTGTCAATCCGCGCCCGACTTGTAGGCGAAAGTTGCATACTCCACCTGTCAGTTCGTGTTCAAAAAAATAAAAAATGCCCCAATACGCTATTAAAGGTATCATAATTACAGTAAAAATATTAATAACCAAAATTCTGCTGTAACCTTTATCACAAGTAAGTAAATAATACCAGATTTTTGCAATTCTACAATTAAATTGAAACCAAAAACCTTAATAAACGGTACCGCCACCTGACATGCTTGTTTCGTTTTTTATTGACATAGGACGGCACTGACCAAGCGGGTCGCCTGATGGTAAGTGATTGGCAGCGGCGATCACTTACCGGCAACGTTCCTGTAACACCCCTGGTGATGCAGTTGTCCATTGACAACTGCATCACCAAGGATGTTACAGGAACGTTGCTGGCCTTTTACTTTTCCCTCTCCACAGGGTAGGGGAGATGGACTTCCGGCTCTCTCACCCACTGAACGAAGCATAGAAGCGGTAAAACTAGTACTCAAACGTCGATTTTCTGTGAGAGTGTGGTACTTCCTCGGACAAGCTAATTCCTCCATGCTACCAGCAAAAGTGAATTCCGCCAGTAGCGTGGCTCTGCCACAACTCAAAATTTGTACGAAAAAAGTTCGTATGAAATGTGTTGAAAAACCGTCTTTAGTAGCGCGCGAGTGACAATAACATTCCTTGCTCTGTAATAGTACATAGTAGACAACGGAAACCCTAAACCGCAGTGGGTAGACAAACTAGTCCTTGCACTAACTATTACACTGGTTATTCCTTCACAGCGGCCCGGCTTCCGAAGTGTTACGGGGATAACAGGGACAACATAGTTTGATGGCATTCGTGGCGTAGTGGTTAAGAGGCTAATCCATTTACTGCGAGCTTTTAAGTTCGATTCTCAGCACGGGAAAATATTTGCACTTCAATTTCGCATATATTTTTTGGCTGATGTCGCAAGTATTTGCAGACAGCCTCCCGGAAAAAAAATGATTAATTGATTCCTCATGTAGTTCCTTACTTACCTCACTTGTGGCGTGGCAAAAAAACCGGCCATGTGCTAGTCGGATTCACGCAACGAGGGATCCGCAAAAAATATATTTCTAACTAGCTGTTACCCGCGGCTTCACCCGCGTAATATATAGCCTATGTCCTTCTCGGTACCCTAACCTATGTGTATGCAAAATTTCATGATGATCGGTTCAGTAGATACAGCGTGAAAGCGTAACAAACAAACAAACTCACTTTCGCATTTATAATATTAGTTGGGATTAAAGATTAACAGTTTCGAACCTGTCCTTAACTTATGCTGTAAGACTTAAGTTTTAATTTATTTAAATCTCTATGACCCTAAAAAACTCAATTTCTGGTAACTATTGTTAACTGACAGATAGACGGATAAACGTGTAATTTCTACTTATGAGGACTCCCTTTTTACCTTTTGAGATACGGAAGCTTAAGCAGAAATGTATGTTAAAGTTACATATACCTAACTGATTTTTCTTCTCTCCAGCCATCTTGGGAAAACTTTGCGATCCTTGGCTCTGTCTACTCTACGAGGGATATAGACGTGATAAATAAATGTCTGTTACTGTTTGCAGATTGCGTCGGCCGTTCCCGTGAAACACTGTTGTCTGAGACAAAGGCTGAGTAATTGAGTCAGTGCAGATTAAATGTGAGCCGTGTAATAGTTACTGCCAGGATTTCTAGTATTACCATTGTATACTAAACGTGTGCAATGTGTACTAAAACTAAATTGAGGTTTACTAAGATTTTAGATGAACTGGGCAAAATCTTAGACATTCGAATTGAGTTTAGGATAAGAAGAAATTAGCAATCTAACCGCTAGGTACTATCGGTTATTAGTTGTAGGAATAAGTGCGTGTAGAGCCAACGTTGATGTCATATTTCTCTAACGGCTTCTCAATATATTAAAGAGTCTTAAATGGTCTAAGATCAAGCACGATAACTACGTAATTTGCAGCCATTCTTGTGATACACTGTTTTAAATGTGTGGCTAGACAAAGGCCGAGTAATTCAGTCAATGCGGATTATGTGTCGTGTAAGATTTGTTTTCAGGAATTCTCGTATTATATTGTGTACTAAAACTAAGACTGAACCGACTTCGGGTTGGTGTGGAAGATGCCAGGAAAACCGGGTTAGGTGGGGTTTTTCTGGCAACAGCATGTGCGACTGCGGTCACGTCCAGTCAATGGGCCACCTTTTGACGTGCCCTAAAGCCCCTACTCACTGCACACAAAGGGATCTGGAGGAGGCAAATGACCGGGCAGTGCCTTAGCCGCATACTGGGCAAATGTACTATAAAGCAGGACATTACGACTCGAAAAGAAGAAGACTAAAACTAAATTGAACTTGAGATTTTAGTTGAAATAAGCAGAATTAATAAATATAACTTGAGGTAAGGATAAAAAGAGTTCCCAAAATTTGTCTATTTGGATAGCATCTGTAGTAGGAACTATCATGTCGTCCAAAGTACACGAAAAAGGTGGAGCAAGATAGTAAATGTGGCATTGTCTAGGGCTGTCGACACTCACAAATGTATCACTGTTGTTTATAAAACCCCACCTGGACAGGTTTTCCTTGCATCGGCCGACCTGTGTCCGGGGTCGGTTTAACGACTTTCAGGTCTGCTATGGCAGTTCATGTCCAGGTGGAAGTTTCTCGGATAGAGGAACGAATGGAGGTGGAACATCCCATTTGTTTCACCCAAGTGAGCACCCTTGTTTGATTGACATTGGACGAGATGGGTTCAAACTCAGATCACATCAAACAATGTGATCTGAGGGTTCAAAGCATTTTTTAAAACTGTGACGGCTTTTTAATCTTAATTCTCGTAGTGCAACATCTGATAGTGTGCTACACCGCTAAATCTCTAAGTCGCAAATCACATTTACCCGGCAACGTGCTATAAATCCTGTTATCTCGGCCACTGCTATCC
Organism: Rhodophaea formosa; assembly: GCA_963082605.1. Classification (NCBI taxonomy): domain Eukaryota; kingdom Metazoa; phylum Arthropoda; class Insecta; order Lepidoptera; family Pyralidae; genus Rhodophaea; species Rhodophaea formosa. Next base: position 2,623,596 of record OY720221.1, read on the forward strand.
TAAACAAAGGACTGCGAGATCGGAACAACCAGTGGTGCCCAAAGTATTTAACTTACAGACTTCAAGTCAGAAAGAATTCAACTTGAAGGTATTTTCAATTTCCTAAATGAAATCTATAGTTTCTTCCCAAAGTTGGTTCGTATGTATCACTTTTTAAGCGTCAATTTTCTTTCGTAACATTCTTTTAAAATTCCATGCAGGCAGGATTTTTTTTTCAATCTCTAATTACAGCGCGGAGAGTGTAGGCCAAATCCTGTAACTGCAAAACTCAGTCCAGTATTGATCCCTTTATCGTAAAACGATTTCGAAAATACGTACAAAGAAATTTACTCATAAGAGAAACAAAACAGAATCTCGTAATTACATAAACAAAACAGAATGCAACGAAGCGGCCTTTGAGTCCTAACGTATCGTTGTTTTACGCCCACGTTGTTTTACGCCAATTACTTCCTCTTCCGCCTTCCGCATCGCCGGCCCCCCGGGAGCCAGTTTGGGAAACATTGATAGACAAAGAGCTTGGGACTGATAACGCCTAGCTTAAATTACGTTAATTGGAAGGTCAACCAGGAAATGTCGCTTAATTTCTTGAAAATGTTGGCTATTTAATTCGAGTAATGTTGCACCTTATAGACTGGTACTTTTCACAACAGTATTAAAAACTTAACTCTTTTATAGCGGTAATGCGATGAAAATTTGAAAATAACAATTTGGGGAGAAGTCGAAACAAATTATAAACCTTATTTCATTATTTTATAGTAGTACACTTTTAAAGTTCGCCCGCCTGAAAATTAAGCAACATATGTGATTAAACAAACAAGAAAAACAAAAGAAGTTGATCACGTGGGAAAAGAAACCGGTTTCCTTATCATGACTCATGATGTCTTTATAGACTTATGTCAATTCTGCAATCCTCATTTCAAATACATTTACAAAAACTGATCAATAATAGCTTCGCTGCAGTCACGCGAATTTTAAAAGCATTAATAAAACATAGCGACGTTTAGGAATTTTTCCAAAATCTTTATTTATCTCGATGAGAGCCTGATTAATGACAATCACAGCAAAAAACGGCGATTAAGGTGTTGGAGGACGATTTGTTTCCAGATTAATGTTCCGGGTTTTAAATAAGTATTTTGTTTGAATGCTGAGAGATTCTCTTTTAGTACAGTTTAGGTGTCATGGCTGGATCTTTAAATTGATTATATTTCATGATATAGACGGTAATATCACGAAGTCCAGTGAGATCAAGGAAAAGTTTTGTTGACAAATTAAAGAAAAAAGCTGGTAGCATAGATAAAAAAAAATTCGATGGTAGCATGTCGTATTAAGAACTAAAGTATAAAGCAGAGGATAGAGAAGTTTGGCACATGCTCCATCGATAAGCGCTACAAAGCTCTTAAACAAGAAGAAAAGATATCACGCAGTGAATAACTCTATGATCTAGACATCCTTAGAAAATACTCAACATTTCCTTAAAGAGTTGACTGAGCCCGTTCGTCCTAAACTCTAAAAAGTCGACATTCCCGTACAGTTGCTCGAGCGGGAAAACACCTTTGTATAATAATGGATTTTTTCCAGAATTGGTCTTATTGGAAAAGTGGTTAATATTGGCGGTCTAATCACCCTTTAAAGGGAATGATAACGGTACATTTACGCGCTGTATATAGTTTGAAATTACTCGACAGTCAACACAAAATAGCTCTACAGAAACCATACAAAATATTATATAAAACATCGGCTGTTTTCATTTCAGTATAAACCGGTTAAAATCCTCAGTTAAAACTTACTTAACAAAAACATAGGTCTCAAGTGCTCCAGTCGAATATTAACCCCCGCCACACATAATTGGTCACGTACCGTGTTAGTTTCTGCCAAGTTTATAAGCTCCACAGAATAAACTCGGATTAGAAAAATAAAGACGCTCTTCTCTTAAGTATTTTTTTTAATATAAGTATAATGATTAATAATAATTATACTTAGTTTCCAGTGTGGTCAAATACATCTATAAATCGGCATTTATCTGCGATTTTAGTGGTTTGAAAGTACGCAGGTGGTCAGCCGTAAAAACTGTGCCAAAACTCACTCAATGCAAAGCAGGCGCAAGGAAGCAACATAATATCTAAAATCTAGGTAGGTAATATGCTCGTAATCTTATATGAATCTGACATTACTAGTTACGTACATTAGAAAGAAACGCTTGGATTTAATTATTTTCCAAATCTTCCGTATAGTTTGATGAAAATTTGCACGTTATATTGCTCTAACTCCGACTCAAAGAGGGTTGGCGTAAGGCAGGCTGGCTTCAAATCTAAGCCATCATAAAACAGCATGAATGCCGTTCAACGCATTACGACTGAGGAAGCAATCAGGGAAAACGCTCAGATAGAGAAAGAGAGGAGGAAGCTCTAAAACATCTTATTTAGTTACGACATAAGCCCCGGAATATTCAAAAAAAAAACTTAACTCGTGACAATCTTAAATTTCAGACTATCTTTGTCTTGCTAGATTATCTAGACAGTGACAGAAAGAGACATAAGATGCATCTTAGATACCTTTAAGTATTAGGGCGTAAGTGCGTAACTAGCATCGTAGTTTTCCCCGCGCTCCGTCTTTATTTTATCGTTTGCCAAGAGTTTATAAACGAAATTGTCTAGAACTTTTTTATTGACAACTATCCCTTATTGTGTTTACCTGAAAGTACCCTTCAAATAAAGGCTAATTTGACAGCCGAAAGGCAGCTATGTGCGTTTCTACTTATCCATTTCTTTGAGTGTCATATTTGTTATGATTTCTTGGACGGCACGATGGATTACGAAACATGAATATGCTTTCTGAAATCTTATTCTGTATTACCATCCTTTCCCATTAGTAAGCAAGGACCTTATATGTTAAACGTCTCCTTCTTAGTACCGACTAAGGAATAATCTCAAAGACGCTTAAATGTTTGTACGTTAGGATAAGATTATGTTCCAATGCGACTAGGACGCATTTTTTTTAATCTGAGGCGACTAGCTGCCAAACGTAGTCCATTTTAAATTAAATTAGGAATTACGAATTTTTTAGCCTGGCAATCTTTACATCTAGTTCAGGGGTCTACGCACAAACTACGAAAAAGACACTACTTGGTAGTTATTTGCAGTTTCAAAAAAGTTACATATTTACTACTTATTATTAAATAAAATAAAAATGTTACGTCTTTTAAGGGAGGGTCAGAGTGAAGCGATGTAAATAAACATTAAGATCCTTTGTAACTTGTGTTTTACAATTAATTGATTCGAACTAAAATTTAATTTGAGCCTACTCGTATTATAAAATCAAAGAAGAGGTGATCTTCACGAGAACAATGCATTTTTATTCAGTATTTTACACACTGAAAACAACTAGTTATTACGAGTAAAGTAGAAAGGATTAAAAACTATGTATATAGCCACATGGATATACTTCTATACATACGAAGAGTTCATCTTAACTATCCCAATCCCAACTAATATTATAAATGTGAAAGTGAGTTTGTTTGTTTATTTGTTTGTTTGTTTGTTACGCTTTCACGCCGTATCTACTGAACCGATCATCATAAAATTTTGCATACACATAGGTTAGGGTACCGAAAAGGACATAGGCTATATATCACGCGGGCGAAGCCGCGGGTAAAAGCTAGTCCTAATCCTAACTATCCTAATCCTAACTAATATTATAAATGCGAAAGTGAGTTTGTTTGTTTATTTGTTTGTTTGTTACGCTTTCACGCCCTATCTACTGAACCGATCATCATGAAATTTTGCATACACATAGGTTAGGGTACTGAGAAGGACATAGGCTATATACAACGCGGGCGAAACCGCAAGTAACAGCTAGTTTAAATAAAATAAATAAATAAATATATACGGACAAATCACACAGATTGAGCTAGCCCCAAAGTAAGTTCTAATGAAAGACTTGTGTTATGGGATACTAACTCAACGATACTATATTTTATAACAAATACATATATAGATAAACATCCAAGACTCAGGTCAATCTGAAAAAGATCGTTTTCCATCTTGACCTGACGGGGGATCGAACCCGGGACCATCCGTGTCGCAGGCAGGCGTGATGACCGCTGCACCACGGAGCTCGTCTATTAAGTGTTAAGAAAAAATAGCAGACCAAATTCTAGGTTTTTATCTATTTACTTACAAGCCTTGAATGCTATCTTTAGGAGCATCTTTACATTAAGTCGGTAGGAGCAATCTAACACGAACATTAACATGGCCCGATAAGATACCTTTATATGTTGACTGTATTTGAACGCCTACGAAACGGGTTCACGGGGCAAAGGCCTCCCCTCTAGTCCGCCACAGCTCTCTATCCTTGGTGATGATTTGCCAATTTATATCATGTGCCGTCATCTGCCCATCTTGTTCTTGTTAAAGCCTTTATATTATTTAATATTTTTCCCGCTGAAAAATTTTAAAAAATCTTTCGTCAATCGAACCCTGGATTATTAGCAACTCACACAAGCAATATTTTAACTTAAAAATAATAAGAAATCTGTACGAGATCTAACTAAAAATATAATTATTGGGCAAGCCAAAAATAAACTATTGATGTCTCTCTTCATCTAAACATGTTTCCGGTTACACTCTCACTTGAGATTAGCTTGAGACATTTGGAACCCGGGGTCTGGAAGCCGGAGGTCTGGCTGGTAGCCTGGATAAACTGAGTGATAATACCAAAAAACACGCGGACAATATCGCGAGAAACAGCTAATCCCAACTAATATTATAAATGCGAAAGTGATTTTGTATATTTGTTTGTTTGTTGCCCACTTTACGCTTTGTCTACTGAACCAATCTTCTTGAAATCTGGCAAACACATAGGTTAGGGTAAAAAAAAAAATGAAAAGAACATAGGGCACCTTTCATTCCGGAAAAAAGTTTTGTTCCCGTAGGATTTGCGATAAACGACTTGGCAAATTTATACGGCATATTATACGCGAGCGAAGCCGTGGGTAATAGCTGGTATTGTATAACAAGGACTGTGTATTTTCACGCTTTGTCTACTGAAATCTGACATATGTATATAGATTAGGATATTAAAAAGTGCATAATATTATTCGGTACCCTAACCTATGTACTATGTGTTTGCAAAATTTCATGGTGATCGGTTCAGTAGATACGGCGTGAAAGCGTAACAAACAAACAAACAAATTCACTTTCGCATTTATAATATTAGTAGGGATAGGGATATTATATGCGAGCGAAGGCGCGGGTAAAAGCACTAGCTTTTAGGACTGTTTAATCCTAACTTCCTACCTAACCAATATTATAAATTTTATGCGAAAGTGAGTTTGTTTGTTACGTTTTCACGCCCTATCTTCTGAACTGATTCAAGATTCAATCGTTTATTTAATATAGGTTTCTTTGAACACTTACTTATTAATTATCATATTTGTGTTTACAATTTTTACAACAAAAAAATTTTGTTGGCGTCAATAATTACTTATGGCTAAGTTTAGGCCGCTTCCAAAGCGGAGTGCAGAGTGATCGTCATTAAATTTTGAATACACGTTGCCTGGAATAAGGAGAAGGACATAGGCTATTTTTCATCCCGGAGAAAAGTACCGTTCCTGAGGGACCGACAATAACGCGAGCGGAGCCGCGGGTAAAAGCTAGTATACGGTAGTTGCCCTAATGTTAAGATTATATAAAATTTGTTTCTAATGAGACTAATTTCTATCTAAAAACACTATAAAAAACACTTTTAATTTGATATCGATTCGTTAAGTGATCTTAAAGCTTCTTTAAAGTTGGGTGAATAGGATCATTTTTTAAAGTATGAGAATCTTTAATTACAATTATACTGTATTTTTGTCTGCAAAATTTATAGCAACTTTTATTACGAAACCATTACCATAAACGAAATATTTCGTATAGCTACCAAACAAAGTTCTCTCGCCACCCATACAAAATACAAGCTTGTGACGTCACAAATATGTAGGCATTTCAGCGGCGCGTTTTTACGTCTAAAAATTTACGTTCTTTAAAACTTTTATTACTGAAAGAGTTTTTTGTTTAGAAATGTATTTCTGTCACTATTGTGTTTATTTTTGGCAGGTCTTTACATAGCAACATGAAAAAAATTTTAGTCAACATGCCCATTATTAACAACGACTGTGTATAATGTCACTATTCTGCGGAATTCCGGCAATACCGCAGCGATCGACGCGCGGAATTCGCTTCCCTTCCCGGAGGAATTTAATTCCGAATTGTTTCCGATGCTGAATATAGATTGCTTACCCACTGATACATTTATGCTGCATTACAGTTTCCGTGGTTTCTTTTCAACATTGTATACGAGTAAAAATTAATTTAACTAAGTATTTTCCAAGGTGTAGGCCAAATCTTCTGATTGCTCTGGCTAATTATAATGGCTGTGGTGATCAGAGAGGGCCGTGCTTCTGTAGTGGAGAATAACAAAAGTCCTGTTGATGAAGTATTTTCCTCGTATAACATATTGACAGAAAATATAATAAAATTTATTTCAAGATCTTCCACGCTGGTCTAGAAGAAAATAAAAAACGTATAATGTACCAGTTGCTTCTCTTCTTTCTTTATTATGATAGCATTCATGCTGTAATATAATTTGGCGGAAGATTTTTTGGCCAGCTGCCTGCCTGGCGGCAGGCCAGGGAGCTCCTTAGGGACTTCCAGAATCATCATCATCATCATCTTAGCCACAAGAAGTCCACTGCTTGACATTGGCTTCCCCTAAGGATTTCCAAAATGGCCGGTTAGAAGCGGCCTGCATCCAGCGCCTTCCTGCGACCTTTATCAGGTCGTCTGACCACCTGGTCGGTGGGTGTCCAGAATAACATACAAATATTTTTAAAAAGTACAAGTACCTACTTATCAGTGACGGCATTAGAATCCAGTGCCGCTCGCGTCGCAGGCTAGCGTGTTAGCCACTGCGCCAAAAGAGGCTATCACCTACCATTTACTGTTACCACCTAATTTGCGTTTGCCGTCCTATGCACCCTTATTTCGAAATCAGTACACAAACTGTAAGGGGTGACTCAGCCCATCAACATGAACAACTTTTGATATGGGACCAATGCTGGGAACTACAAAAAAATTGCCATACTCATACAAAAGTGTCCAGCTGATCGGACCAAATGTAAGGAATGGTAAAAATAAAATTGAATTTTCAACATTGGTCCCATAACAAAAGTTGTTCATGTTGATGGGCTGAGTTACCTCTAAAAGTTTGTGTATTGAATTTTAAATAAGGGGGTAAAATAAAAAAAAACCTGTGACCTACTAACTGTTACCACCTAATTTGCGGAGTCTAGTTTTAAAGCTACGCTAAATGAGAGCTGGCAGGTATTCCGGAATTCCGGCATTCCTCTCCTCGCGCTCTTAACCTAGCTCGTGTAACGTCTGCTTGAGCTAGGGCTACCAATGCAAGATTTTTTTATCTGCATTCTTTTTTTTTACTTATTTCTGCAGCATATTTTATTTCAATTGACTTTCAAAACGGGAGTCTTTTTCAGTACTTTTACTTAAACCTTAATTTTGGCAATTTTTAATATTGTAATAGGGTAAAATAAATAATATTTTTTATTTATTTATTTTACCCTATTTTTATAAAGATATTTTTTATGTACGGTTTATACAATTATGATACATTAACATACATACATATTACACTTATACGCATTCATACATATCATCACTGCTTTATCCTTTACAGAGTAAACAGAGCCTAATACCGTAAATCCCAAAGGCAGTGAAATTAGCGATTGATTGCTGGCCACAACACCATTGACATGACTCCCCAGAATTTTGCCCATTTTGTTTGGCCATTCTACTTTTTTTCCCCAGACCAGCATGAAATAGTTATAAATAGTATTTAATCAATTAAAACATAAACGGTGGGCCTCCTTGGCCCGCTCTAATAATATATGTTTGCTCAAGTTTCACCCGAAGCTTATAATAAAAAATAACTGTGTGTCGGCCCTAGCCAGACGCGGCACTGAAATAAGTCAGAAATTTAATAAATCCAGCCTGTTCCTGGATGACTGTAAGCATCATCATATATTTATGTACACACGTACACAACACAAAAAATAACGGTGAGTCAGCCCTAGCGATCAGCGGCAGAGAAATAAGTCAGGAATTTAATAAATCCAGCCTCACCCCGGTATGTAAGCATATGTTTGCTCGAGTTTGAACACTACACTTATATTTATTTATACACGTATAAAAAAAATAACATAAAGCATGTTGGTGAGCTTGTAGGTGAGAACGGAATCAAAATAGTGATAGGTTGCTTGCCGCATCGCCTATAGACATGACCATAAATCTGACCTTAAAAGGTTTTACAAACTAGGGCTCCGTCTGCCGTGACGTATGTATCTATAAAAATATAAAAAATAACAGTTGTCAGCCCTAGCGAGCCGCGTCTGTAAAATTAGTCAGGAATTTAATAAATCCAGATGCTGTTAGCGTATGTTTAAGGTTTTTCGGCAAATGCGGTCTACACAACTTGAAAAGAAAAGGCAATCTGCTGTATTCTCCAAAACAGCCTGCGACAAAGTAATGACGAATTATTCTTTTAGGTATGCGTATTGTTTTGAATGAAAGAAAATATCTTTAGCTTAACCCGCATACATTTAAAAAACTTTGGTAACCTGTTCTGTGTGTGTTAGAACACATATTTCTTCTTGGTGATTTACCCCATCACAAGGGACCACCATAATATTTCCCAGCCACAAGCCATCCTAATCTGGTGCGGCAAAATACCGAAACAGGACAACTGTCACCCACCATTATCCCGTAACTTTTCGGATATTTCTCAATACTATGACGTAATCATATCTGATTCAGTCCAGCTTAGGGCTGACTATTTATCTGATTAAATCAGGAGAGTTACTAGATAAATAATTTGGGTACCTTCTTTATGGTATTAAATTAACTTCAAAGCCCGTTTTATGGAATGATTGATTCTTGAATACATCTGGGTTTAAATTTATTTATCATTCTCTACTCCACTCAACCCTATACCACTCAACCCTATAAGATACAGGGTTGATAATTTAAAATTTATTGACATCCGCATAAAATGTTTACATGTAAAAACATGCTTGCGTCTACATTAAATTGCCGGTTTGTGTACAGGCCCAAAATCTCATGTTTTGCATAAATATCGCTGACCGGCTAATTTGATAAAATTGAAATGATTTTTTTTCTGTTGTTTGATAATTCAGTCCTATTAGAATTTTTGTGCTATCTGTCCTCGACTATCCACGTACTTCGCTTCAGCTGTTAATATCATATAAGAACAGCTCATTTTGTAAGTTTATTTCTTCTCCACCTGACATTATTCAGGTTCCATCTCCAGACATGGCAACTCTACTACACTCCTCGTCACCCTACGACTTTCTTTAGCATGTGAATGTGAATAAATAAATAGTTTTCTTCATTATTCTCCAACACCATAAAAGCTACCAAGTGGCGTCAGGTTTCATATCCATACTTGGTGACCGTTCTACATCCATCATGACGCTTACGCTTTTTTTCAATGCTTACGCTTTTTCTCGGCGTGTCAATGAAAGAATTAGGTATATTTTGAGTTATTTTCCAACAGCTTCAAAGCTTCTTCAAAGCTGCCAAATTGCGTCAGGTTTTACTCCACACTTGGTAACCCTACTACATCCCTCGTCACGCCTACGCCTTTCCTTAGCGTGTGAATGAATGAATGGTTTTCTTCATTACTCTCCGACAGCTTGAAAGCTACCGAGTGGCGATAGATTTTATCTCTATACTTGGCAATGCTACTAACACCTACGCTCTTTCTCGGCTTGTGAATGAATGGTTTTAGTCATTACTCTCCAACGACTTAGGCATCAAGTGGTGTTAGGTTTTATTTTTATTCTTGGTAACCCTGCTACATCCCTCGTCACGCCTACGCCCTTCCCTAGCGTGTGAATGAATGTCAAGGTTCACAATTCAAGCGTGGATTAAATTTGCGTACGCACGTTATTGTACGGGCTTAGTGTACGGGAGTGTGAAAATTCGCATTTTTAGCGAAAACATAAACTTGTAGTACAAGCATATGACACGGGTAAGTATGATCATCGTCTTTGCCAATGCCTTTATAATTATAAGAGATAAACACGAATCGATTGAGTTTGAATTTGTGGCCCCTTATAGAAATTCAAACGTAATTGGTTCAGTCTCGCAACAAGGTGTTCTCCGTATAATTACAGCTACAATTTTTATTTTCATATTTTTGTTGTTATGCCCAAAGAAACTGAGAAAACACGTAAAATTGAGAAAACATTTCGCCCATAATTCAACTTTTTGATAAGGGACCAAAATTTTAACAGTGACTCAAATTAGAAAATGCTGTCGTTGCCTAGATTAATTTTATTATCATAGAAAACTTTTGATATTGTACATTTCAATTACAAGAAAACATACAAATAATAAAATTTACTTCTTTCTTAGTAGATGTTACTTAGTTTTTGTTTAGCTGATGTTTTTGCGATTAAACATGAAATAAAATTACCTACTTTTAATACAATTTTATCGCATTTATTACATTATTTGAAAATTTAACGCGTCGAAAACTTTCTCGAGTCAAAATTTCTTCTCGAGTTCGTTTCAAATATGGCGCCACATATAGCATCACAATTGCGAATCTACCATATAAATAAAATGAAAGGCTCTTTCGGCTTCTATAATTAATTGCCTTTATTATTTTCGTATCCTATATTACACCTACGCCTTTTCTAACGTATGAATGACTGAATGTCAAGGTTCAAACCAAATTTAAATATTACGTTATTATAAGATACATTTATTTTCCGAGTAATTTTCCTAGCTCGGCTGGTCAGGTGTGTCATCCCCGACTGCCTGTCCAATGGTTACCTAACTTTTGACAACTACGGTGTACAACGTGTTGGCGGTCACTTCAACATAACGGCTTTCGTATTATTGACTATTTTTGATTTTAGATGTTGATGTAACCATCAAAACTTACGTACACCAGCATTGTTAAAAGTTAGCATTACAAGTAGGCCTACAGGTCATGGTAGGAAACGATAATTTTCAAATTAGCCTGAGTCTTGGAAGTTTGTCTTTATAAGTATTTATTAAAAAATCTGTATCCTACGACACAAGTTCAAAACTTACTCTGGGGCTTGCTCAATCAGTGTGGTTACTGGTTAGACAATATATGTGTAGGTATATTTAGGTAATTATTTGTTATATTCAATAGTCTCTTTATATAATTTATATATTTTACTGCATAATATCGCTTTATTTTTATCTTTCTTCTTCTTAATCCTTTAGGCACCACTTACTTTTCTTTTTGTTTTTCTGTCACCCAATGGTAGCCTGTAAGAGATTGCCTAGGCGATAAGGCCGCCAATTGTACAAACTGTATCTTTTTGTGTATTTTATTTTTCATTTTTGTATGTTATGGTGCAATAAAGTGTATTTACATTACATTTACATTTACATATATATTTAAAACCAGCCAAGTGAGTGTCGAGCCACGCGCAGTGTAGGGTTCCGTAGTTGCGAATGACAACTTTAAGTTTACACTGTTCACACTCGCACCTTAGTTTAACGACCAAAAACATCTAACAATGAAAATTGTATGAAATTTTTCATTTTCGAGTACATTTTATAAGTTGGTTGCCTATAACTTTTTAGTTTGTACTTAGTACTCAGCTTCGATAGTTTTCCTTTCAACTTCAGTATATATACTACTGCTGTAATTTTTTTCACGTATCCATATATAACCGTTTAGCAGATAAAGGGGGCGGACACTTACCTCTAACAATTTGCACTTTAAAACCAAATATTACGGAAACAGATCCCTAAATCGAAACATGATGTTCTCAACCTCACAATATTTTTTAAAGACCTATTTTACAATACCCAACACGATGGGTTTGTATTCAAAAACAAATATTACTCCCTCTTTACTGTACGGGAGATACCCTAAAAAAAAAATTTTTCAACATTTTTTTCTACCACTTTTTGGCATGATTAATATACATACCCATACCAAATTACATCTTTCTATTACTTATAGTCTCTGAGTAAAACCGCGAACGGACAGACAGACAGACATGGCGAAACTATAAGGGTTCCTAGTTTACTACGGAACCCTTAAAACAGGATTATTGGTTAGTCGACCTACATCCATTGAGATGTGATAGCTTTGATCAAGACAAACAAAAATGATTTAAAAAAAAACATACACCAAGTATTTAGAAAACCGTCAATTTTTGGATAAAGTACCTACATTGGGCTTAAAAATGTTTGTCTTGATGAAAGCTCTTACCTCTTGACCACCTCTTGACGGATGTAGATCGAATAACCACTAATCCTATTCTATTTTCTATTTTAGCCTATGCTAGCCCACTGCAGGGCAAAGGCCTTACTTTCGTCATTCCAACTATTGCGGTCGAAAGCTCTGAAGATCCAGTCTTCATCCATCCATCCAGATATCTATACTAATCTATATCTATATTATACCATTGAGATATAATACTAGAGGAGCTACCTTATAAATTGGCATTGTTCCATTCCTCGAAATTTAAAATTTAAGCGTTGCAGCGCTAAAACAATAACGAAGCGTCCATTCATACATAACTCAATACCTCAGCGCTATATTTGCTACTCTCACGCGTTTCCATAGCAACATGTCAACATAATGCAAAATGGTGGGAGGTAATCATATTGACTTTTTTTTGTAAAAAAATAATGTACTTACTGATGTAAATTTGTTCATTTGCACTGTGCAGTGTTCCATAAGTTATTACTGCAATATCTCAATACACACCAAGGCATTTTTATGATTTTTACCAAGTTTTTGTTCATTAATCGTGGGAAGTACCACAAGCAAAAGAGCTATCAACCGACTGAGTGAGTTGTGGCGCGATGGCCACAGTTGAACGGGACAAAGTAAGGATTTGCGGTATCTTCTCTAGTAGTTATATCTCAATGTATTATACTAATTTTATAAAGCTGAAGCGTTTGTTTATTTGTTTGGTTGAACGCGCTTATCTCAGGAACTACTGGACCAATTTCAAAAATTATTTTACCTTTGGATAGGTACGCTATCGCTGAGTGACATAGGCTATGTCTGTACCACGGGTGAAGCCGGGGCGGACTGCTAGTGTAAAATATGATCCTAATATTATAATAAGAGTATATATTTTTTATTTAAATATAACAGTATATACTTATTTATTTAAAAAATATATACAGGGCTATTATTAGGATAAAATATTTTTTTGCAGACGACTAAGAGTACCAACATGATGGATGAACATCAGGATTTATTCTTGTACCTGCCCCTCATCACTCCGGTACGCGTACCCTCGCGTGAGGACTGTGAATGAATTAATGAATGTCAAGGTAGCGCAAATTTGAATATTACGTCACCGTGCGGAATGTGGTTGAAACAGCGATACGAAAGAAATATGCTTGTCCTAAAAATATATGTTATAAATGTGAAAGTGAATGGGTATTTCTTTTTTGTTAGTTTTATCGGACGTCATGAAATTTTGAACAGGGTGTTATTATGAACAGTCTTATCCTTCAAACCATTGAACCTGCCCGTTTAGAACAAGTTTCTTAGGTGTCATCACGCCTGCCTACGACACGGATGGTCCCGGGTTCGATCCCCGGTGAGGTCAAGATGGAAAATGATCTTTTTCAGATTGACCTGGGTCTTGGATGTTTATCTATATAAGTATCTATTATAAAATATAGTATCGTTCAGTTAGTATCCCATAAAACAAATCTCGAACTTACTTTGGGGCTAGCTCAATCTGTGTCATTTGCCAGTATATATTTATTTATTTATTTTATTTATTTAACTAAAATCAGCCAAGTGCGAATCGGACTCGCACTTATCGGCCAGTTATACTTCCCGTTTTTACTCTTTGGGTACGGTACGGTATCCTAAAAGAGATGAATGATATCAGTAGAGTCCCCCCTAAAAAGAGATGAATGAAATCAGTAAAGTTGTTCCCAAGTTTTACTTAGCATGGGCAATGAATTCATTATTATATAGATTATCTATGGAGGGTACTAAGCTTCGAGCAACACGGCCTTCCGTACCGGAGTCCGTGTTGCTCGAAGGTACTAAGTAACTTGGGTCGTAATATTACTAAGTCTGGTTTTATCCTGTATCCCTCGTCAGGCCGTGAATGCATGAATGAATGAATAATTACAGAATGTCAAGGTTCACTCACTGTCGTTGATTTAATAGTACGACTTTGAATGAGAATTCGATTTACAGTATTTTTCAGATGTTCAAAACAAAGCCTACTGAACGTTGGAACTTGGGTAGGTATGCATACGAAACTTTTGTTTATTAGCCCACATATCACACCTTACGACATGAACACAATTTGGTACAGATGATTTAATTTATAACCCTCGTTAGATCTGGAATGAATTAAGGTTCCCATTCGCAGAATTTAATTGTACCTACGATATTGTATGGAACAAGGTTTTAAATATTTTCCAGAAGAAGAACAATGCCTGCCTAACGCAAACCCTTCTTGCTGCGGTTCGAATGACATTTTTGTACATTTGTCTTGTAATCATACGACACAAACACGGAAATTGTTGGCAGCAGATTTTGTCTTATCCCTCGTCAGGCCGTAAATGAATGTATTCTAAATGTCAAAGTTCAATTTTCTATTCTATTCTATTGTGGGAAAAAAATCATTTTTTTCCCACATTTAATTTCTTTATTTCAATAAGAGTAGACTAGCTAAACAAAGCTTATTAACATCAAAAAGACCTCTCCAACCCGTCTGGCCAGCGTGGAGAGTGTAGGCCAAATCCTCTGACTACTCAGGCTAGTATATGGCTCTGGTAGTACAGAGAGGGTCGTGCTCCTGCAGTGGAGACTAGAAAGACCTGATGATGATGATGATGATGAAAACCATACCTTAGCTATCTAGACTTGAGAGGGGTGGTCCTATTCTACTCTTTCGGGAACCACACGGCATACTCTATATAAATGATGACGATGATGTAATATTACCTCAGATCATACCGTCGCGCCTTTTCCTTACTTACTAAATGAATGAATAAAATATCAAGGTTCACAATTCGTCGCAGGTTTAAATAGTACGTGTGTACGGGTATGCGGTTCAGACGTTGTTTGTGTCTGAAAGGGCTGAATGGCGGACCCTTGTCTATTTCGGTGCTTAAAATTCGTTTAGACGCGGTCGTAATATTACGTCATAACGCTTTCATACTGTACAAAATCCTACAAAGAATAAGACTGGTCAGAAAGAAAAGTAAAAACCGTAGAAAAAAAAGGAAAAAAAAGAATATGGTTTAGTATTTTCGAGAAAAAGTAACACAAATACAACAGAGCTACCTCCATATATTTCACTTATGTGTTTATCAGACCAACATGTTTAAGCAACACTAAAATTATCATTATATTTTACCGTCAGGCCCTTTCCTTTCTGTGAATGAATGAACAAATGTCAAGGTTCACAATTCGTCGCAGGTTTAAATAGTATAGGTGTAAGAGAATGCGGTTCAGGCGTTGTTTGTGTCTGAAAGGGCTGAATGGCGGACCCTTGTCTACTGCGGTGCTTAAAATTCGATTAATCGCGATCCCACCAACATTTAACATTATACTCTTATTAAAATAAAGAAATAAGATATGGGATTTGAACAGGCAGTCCTTACTCATGACCGGCCGTCTTAACACTTTGTACGTTGTTTTTACGAGTACTCGTACAAAGAGTAAAGACTGCTTGGTTCAAATTCTGCCCGCGTGGTTTATTTTCCTATATCTTATTTCTATACTTTAATCAAACTAGCATTGTGAATGCATAAAACCACTTATAAAATACTAGCTTTTGCCCGCGGCTTCGCTCGCGTTAAGAAGTAGAATTGATCAAAATCCTTTCTTAGCGGATGCCTACGTCATAACATCTACCTGCATGCCAAATTTCAGCCCGATCCATCCAGTGGTTTGGGCTGTGCGTTGATAGATCACTATGTCAGTCAGTCAGTCACCTTTGAGTTATATATATTATATTTTAAGATTTTACATAACCTAAATTTACTTATGTTTAAATTAAATAAATTTATGTTAAACTAGCTTTTGCCCGCGGCTTCGCTCGCGTTAAGAAGTAGAATTGATCAAAATCCTTTCTTAGCGGATGCCTACGTCATAACATCTACCTGCATGCCAAATTTCAGCCCGATCCATCCAGTGGTTTGGGCTGTGCGTTGATAGATCACTATATCAGTCAGTCAGTCACCTTTGAGTTATATATATTTAGATATCACCTCATGCATGATACCCATTGTTATTTTCTGTTTAGGATTCCTTCACTTATTTGGTTGACTGGAAGAAATCCCTTCAGGATAAGTCCGCCACTGTACATGTACTTCCTTAAAACTGTATTTTACTTATTGTTAATTTGTATTTTTGTGTCGTGTGCAATAAGGGTATACAAACAAACAAACAAAATAGCATTGTGAATACATAAAAACACTTATAAAATATTTAACATTATTTCAAAAAAGAAAAAACTCGACTGCCTTTTTTGACAGATTACGTCTGCTATATAATATTTTTGGTGACGTCACATAGCGTATAACACTCCAGGGAAGATGGTTCATGTTCTGTGAAGAATACGAATCTAATGACACTTCACACTTTAAAGTCGGCCACGCCATTTAGGCTCCAGTAAGCAATAATGCATTGCCGCCATGTGGTTACCGTTGATCTTGCAGTTCAGATGATCCACTTGTGATGGCCAGACTTGGTACAGTGGGACTGGAAATTAAAATCAGTTACCGGAAACAGATGCCGTCATCGTACCGGCTGGCTCTGGCGGATTGCTTGCTATCCTTTGGCAGAGTAGAATAGGACCACTCCAAGTCTTCCCGTGGATGTCGTAGAAGGCAACTTAGGAAACACAAGCTAAACAAAGCTTATAAACATCAAAGAAACCTCTCAAACCTGGCCTGCGTGGAGAGTGTAGGCCAAATCCTCTGACTGCTCTGGCTAATATATGGCTATAGTACAGAGACGGTTGTGCTGACACTTTAAAATCGGTCAAGCCGATTAGGCTCCAGTAAGCAACAATGGGACAGGTATTCTTTCATACAACCATACATCCATATACACATTCTTATAAACATACAATTCCTTCTGGACCACTACCATTCGGGTAAATATGGGGAGGATTTTGGGTGGTCGGTTACGGGACGCCGGCAGATATAAAACATTAAAGTTGTGGCGTGAGGAAATAAAAGAGAGTCATGCCGTTTGCCATCATCAACATTCCCATAAAAGAGAGTAAAAAATAAAATCTCCATTGACAAATCACACAGATTGCGCTAGCGCCAAAGTAAGTTCGACACTTGTGTTATGGGATACTTACTCAAAGATACTATATACATTAGTATAAAGCGTGTTACATGACCCTCGACATTACCTTAAAGGGTTGACTCACACTGTCCATACGAACAACTTTTTCTATGAGGTCAATGCAGAAAATTCTGGAAAAAAAATTGGCGTGCCCATACATTTTGCCCGGGCGGCTGAGCACTTTTGTATGAAATGTCAATTTTTTTTAAGAGTTCCCAGCTTTGATCCCAAACAAAAGTTGTTCGTATTGACGGGCTGAGCCACCCCTTTAAGGGTATGTCATTGGTGGTGTATATTTCATAACAAATACATTAAAGACACATCCAAGACCCAAATGACCCAGGTTAAACTGAAAAAAAAAAACATTTTTCATTTTGACCTGACGGGAGGTCGAACCTCTAACTTGGCATCATTTCTACTAGGCCACAGAGGTCGTCAGTTCAAAAGTAATAATTCATTTTCCTTATCAATTCAAAATATACACATGAAGATATATATAATTTTTTTTTATCCTGTTTGTGTGTCCCACTGCTGGGCAAAGGCCTCCCCTTTTGAATGAAGATATAATTTACATAAATTGTATTCATCACATATCAACGTCACTATCGAGATATTATCCGAATATCTTGATTAAACAATTATACTAATGGATATAGGCAATTTTCATACATAACCAATGAGTCTTCAATGCCGCTGGAAACTATCAAGGCCTTATCTACTCGTCTGTCACTAATGTAGCCTTTTATAAAATGCCAATTTTTAGGGTACTTTTTGGCACAAAAATCCGGGATATGCCTCTGTCTGTCTTTTCTCAAAAATGTTGTAAACATTTTTTTGGTGTGATATCTACTTGAATAGGGCAGAAAAGGGCTTAATACTTTTTTCAAGTTAACATTTAAACTTGGCTTGTTATTTTATTTGTACTTCAAAATAAACATTTAAATTAAAGTACTTGTGTAGACCACTCAGGAGTCCTACTTGGTAACTTTTAACGACTACGCTGTACCTTTTGCTGGTAACTTAAGCATCCATTTCAGCTTTTGTATGATTGACCATTTTTATTTAAGATATTTAAAGCGCAATGGATAATGAAGTGACCGTCAAGTCGTACACCGTAGTGTAGTTGTCAAAAGTTAGCAAATAGGCCTACAGTACTTGTACGTACTAAAGTGACATATATGCATAGAAGTATGAATACAGAGAATTTTTTTTTAATCTATTCATATATGGCTTAGCAAAGAGCATAGCATGGCCATGCCTACATTTTATATCGGACTGATTCGAATGATTGCATGTTCCCAAAACACGAAGATCTAATTCACGTAGACAAAACCGTGGTACAAACTATCACTTATATCGTTATAGGTTATTAATGAAGTGAAGGTAAGTAAAGGCTTTCTTATTTATACAATTTTGTAATTATTTTATACCAACAATTGATTACTTACCCGTTTTTGGTTACTCTTTTCATAAATACATTTTCACAACGTCCGATAGTTAAAGCTACTTAACTTTAATGAAGGTTTCTGACCTCTATGGTTTCGTTTACACACGAGTGCGGTTGAGCTGTAAAAATTTATGGCGCATCCACTACAGAGCAATTCTCCGTAAAAGAAAACTTACTACAATCTAAGTAGGCTGTTTATTGGATAATCAATACAACTGGCCGTGTTTTTAGTGCCAAAATACATTATACTAAACTGATAAAGTCCTTAAGAACACTATAAATGTATTTTTCATATAAAATAAACTAGAAATTTCGGTTTATTTAAGTAATAAAGCGATAAAATACACAAGTAAATATACATGCATGCAGAAACGGGAGCAGATACGTTACCTATGCCGTATACATATCGTCACTGGCACAGAACAAATCACAAACAGTTCACTAGTATCCTGATGCACTATGCACTTTGGTTTTATTGTTTTTTTGGTTCAGATTATGTAATTGCGAGAATGGCGCGAGCGAGCCGCGCTGTGCCCGAATGCGGAGAGCAATGGCGTCCTGGTGCGCGCGCCGCCCGCCCTACGCTTAGACTGCGGTTTCCTTGCGTAGGGCAGATGACACGAGGGTTGGGAAGTTGTAAAGATTAATCGCATCGATTTGTCGCGTGGTTTTGTTGCTGGTGGCAAAATTGGAAAGCTCTAGGTTTCCCTAGTCCGGTAATACTGAGCCGTCGCCTTTTGTAACACTGTAAGCACCTTTTTTTAATTTGGTTTATGTTGGTATTTTTGTCATGTATTGTTAGGTGATTTCCTTTGTGTTTCAATTTTTTATTTCATTTTACACGCTGAAGCAGCATTTCTGGTATGGAATTTTTGTATTATTAACAATAGTTGTAAAACTGTGAAGGATACTTCATTATTATTTTTTGTTTTTAAAATGGCGAAATAGACAATTCTTTTATTACATATTTTGTGATAAATAGTAATTGCTATAATGAAATATTGAGTCCAATGCTCTGCTACAAATGGTGTGGTAGTGGTAGTTAAAAACGAATTTCTCAAAAAAAAATCTTAATTAGTTATAGCATTTTTATAAATTCTTAATTATACATATTTTTTAATTAAGACGTTTCTTTCAATTAAGACATATCGCGACGACGTAACCCGTCCTTAATCCAGACAAAAGGCTCGCACTTTGTAACGTTCAGCGTTACCTTTCACCCCGCCACACTCAACTCTAACTTTACGCTAGCTTTCCAATACATTGCGTATCCCAGACCTCTATACTTCACTGGTTTACCCAGTCAATCAGTAATGGATGTTACAAAGAGAATATAAATCGTATAGTATTAGGTTTTTAGCTACAGAAAGTGAGTCGTTGTGAAAAAAATGTTGGTTTTTCGTGGGTAAAATCTCTCCTTCTCGCTCTGAAGTGCACTGGAACGGCGTGTAGATCCCCAAATCCTTTGCAGTAAAGATATCAATGAGTAACTATGAGAATTCATGTAAAGGCTTCGACCTTTCTTTGGGAATCGACGTTTTGAATTGTTTTACGGTTTTGTTTGCGGAAGCAGAATGGATGTGATTATGCGGGACGCTGTAACTTAGCTCCCTTATAACGTTATTTAACTAAATGGGTTCATTTCTAAGACTTTTAGGGTCTTTTTAGCTAGCGTGTACACTTTACCGATAAAATAGTGAAATATCTCTAAAAATATTTTTTTTAGTTGGAATACTTTTATACTGCATGGATTATGATGATAACTACATGGATAGAAATTCCGAGGATAGTAATTTTAATCCCAGATAAAATAACGTGCAAGTATTTGCTCACGCTGAGAATCAAACCCGGAACTCCTCTTGTTGCAGGCCATGGAGACCACCATTTTATTCAACCACTAGCTGTTGCCCGCGACTTCGTTCGCGTAGGTCTAATTTTATCGCGCAATCAACCATTAGTCAAGTGGAGTACTCTCACATTTTCCGGAAGCAAATTAATAATTGCGGTGAAAAATCTCATACAAAAACAAATCTCGCAATACCACCCAGCCTCACTGGGTCAAGGCCCTCAAGGCCCGGATATAATACCCCAATTACCATACCGTCCGTAGTCGAGGATTCGCGCCCTAATTGATGAATAACCATGTGTTTAAAGCCTTCCTATTTTCAAGAGTACGTATAGGCATAGATAGTATAATTCTACAGAAATAGATCTCATTTCAGGGCACGGTCTCTATCAAAGCTTTTTTTTTTAATGACATAGGACGGCAAACGAGCAAGTGGGTCGCCTGATGGTAAGTGATCACCGCCGCCCAACACACAACTGTAACGCCACGTGTGACAAGAGCATTGCCAGCCTTTTAGTTTTCGCTCCGCAGGGGTGGAGGGGATGGATCTCCTGCTCTCTCACTCACCGGACGAAGCATAGCAGCGTTAAAACAATACTCAAACGTCGATTTATCTGTCAGAGTAAGGTACATCCCTGGACGAGCTGGCCCATTCATGCTGCTAGCAAAAGTGAATTTGCTGGTAGCGTGGCTCTGCCACAACTATGAACTCTGGCAAAAAGTCATTTTCTTATTTTTATTTTTTTTTTCTGTTAGGAAGATTATCGACTACAATAACAATATATAGAACAATAGGGTAAAAACATTCAGTCATTTACAAATCTCCACTCAAAAACTCAAAACTCAAAATTCTTTATTCCATAACTGTGTAAATTAAAGATGGTACAATATGTTAAGTATCAACAGTTTGCCCTTTCAGGCATGCAATGCACAGTGTACAAAATTCACTAATTTCTTGCTCTACATGTTTTAGAAGCAAAGTATTCGTTTAGGTCATAAAATTACTTATAACTATTACATAAGCAATAAAAGAATCGACAAGTTAGCGACAGCTTAACACAATACACAAGCAAACAAAACATAAGCACCATTACACAATGCAGCACGGGATCATCAGGTCATAGTTCAATGAAGGTTTACTGCTTGTCAACTAAACTAATAATTATGCTTTTAGGCAAATTTTTTTTCTACCCTTTTAGGCGAATATAATCTATCGATACTTTATGTTATCTAAGGTTATGACTTCAAAATTCACTGTAAGCTCTCTGTAGAGGGAGTGACGCACTCTCTTAACTGAGCTTAGAGAAGTAGCTTTGAGCCGTTGTGTGTTCGATTCTTGAGTGTGTGTGTAAGCCAGCTCCCTACTTGATACCATGGACCTAGGAATAATATGGACCGGGCGCTAAGTACATCACAAGTGACGCCAACTTTTTACGTTACATGTGTTTGGCATAAATTGGTACAAATTTTAGATTTGGAAGAGTTTGAATTTGGAACTGGGGAAATTGCATGCATTTCTAATTTCAATGAGTGCGTTAGCTTGTGTTGCGACAAGTTTGCATGCATTGGTATATGCGTCACAGTGTAACGTTTCTTTATCTCTATCCTGCTTATTCATAGATCCACGATTGGCATTTGGGCATTTTGTTAGCTAGGTACCTAATTGCTTTGACTCAGTTATAGATATATACTTAGATAAGTTCTTCTGTTTGTTATTCTTATATGCCTTTCTTTGCTTTTTCTCGCTATTAAATAATCTACATACATTCCATTGCCTAGTATGCAAGGCGTAAAAACCAATGCGCCATAGAGGTCGTCATCGTCATTACTTTATTAATAAGTAGAGAAGTTGAAACTAACAAATGCTTATGACTTCATTTATCCCTCATATAAATCTTGGTCAATAAATAAATAAATAAATATATACGGACAAATCACACAGATTGAGCTAGCCCCAAAGTAAGTTCTTAAATAAGACTTGTGTTATGGGATACTAACTCAACGATACTATATTTTTATAACAAATACATATATAGATAAACATCCAAGACCCAGGTCAATCTGAAAAAGATCATTTTCCATCTTGACCTGACCGGGGATCGAACCCGGGACCATCCGTGTCACAGGCCGGCGTGTTGACCGCTGCGCCACGGAGCTCGTCAAATTACCCAAATAAAAGAATAATAAAAGCAAAAAAATTGGCAACACTTGCAGACAGAGAATTTCATTGTATCGAACCATAAAACCGAAACGAATAACCACCTAACTAGAGAAGCAAGTATGGTGACAATTAGCCCTATCTAAAATCAGCGGTTTCTGCAATCTGATTTTAAGCTTTTGCGGTCACAACCACTATTATTCACGTAACCAAACTTAGGTGGGTACCGCAAATAAGTTTTAATTTTAGAAGCATACGACTCAAAATTAATGGAAATAAGCCTTATCATAATCAAGTCTTTTTTAGTATCCACTGCAGGAGCACGACTCTCCCTGTGCTACAACTGCTACCAGAGCCATATATTTTAGCAGTCAGAAAATTTGGCCTACACTCTCCACGCTAGCCAGACGGGTTTTAACCCGTCCGGCCAGCGTCTTTGATGTTAATAAGCTTCGTTAAACTTGTGTTTTCTAAGTGTCTTCTACGACATCCACCCTCGGGAAGTCTTGGTGTGGTCCTCTTCCACTCTGTCGGGAACCACACAGCATTGTGGAGAACTACACGGCATAAAATCCTTTGTAATATCGTACCCACAATAAATTAATATAACCATTATCAAATTATATCCTAATCCTAACTAATATTATAAATGCGAAAGTGAGTTTGTTTGTTTATTTGTTTGTTTGTTTGTTTGTTTCTTACACTTTCACGCCCTATCTACTGAACCAATCATAATGAGTATTGAGAAGGACATAGGCTATATATCACGCGGGCGGGCCGCGGGTAACAGCTAGTTTAGTACATATTTCGTACGTTATCATTAAGAAACTTTAGGACTATAATAGCTAGACCAAGTCGATGTACCTAAGTATAATTCTGTGCCTAGGTATTGTTACCCGTAAAAAAGCAATCACTACGCCACGGCAAGTTTTATTGAAATCTTTGAGCTAGACTAGCGTGATAGGTTACACGCGCACGAATTGGTTTTATTATTACTAGGCAAGCTTAGGCTAGATTGTTGGTATACGAAGTTAGATTTATTCCTTTTAAAGTTCCGTGGACAAACATTAACTTTTATAAAGTAATACAACACAGAAAAATTCAAATACAACTGCCCTGCCAAAAACAAAACTCCATACTCATACCTCATACGTCTTATCCGTTCAGTCATTAAGAAGTAACGGTGATATATAAAGAAACTGGAAGTTTCTTATCTTTTCCCGAAAAAGTGTAAAAACACTACATGTATCTTAATAGTGGAGATAGGTTATAGCAACTGAACTGATTTGTGTGTATTAGTCACAAGAAACAATCGAAGTATGTGAGTATAAATTTTCTAAATTACTTTTTAATATTTTTCTTTTGAGTAGCACGCAAGTACTACACAATATGCTTTGATACCTTATACCTATGATAAGTCATCAAACTATTTTTGGAGATTTGAGGTTGTAAATTACTCTCGACTTCTCAAGGTTAACCTATTTTCAGAACTTAAATTGTCTTATTTTTGTTGTTAAGTTATTATTAAATAAATAAATGTATATATAGGGACATATCACACAAATTGAGCTAGCCCCACAGTAAGTTGTGAACTTGTGTCGCAGGATACTAACTCAACGATACTATATTTTATAATATATACTTATATAGATATACATCCATCCAAGACCCAGGTCAATATGAAAAAGATCTTTTTCCATAGTGACCTGACCGCGGATCGAACCCGGGACCCCCGTGTCGAGGCTAGCGTGTTGACCCAGCGACCACGGAGCTCGAGCTTCTTATTTTGAAGAAAGTACAACACATTATCTTGTGTTACATAACCTATTATCTTGAATGATGTACAAGATCAGCCCGAGTCATCGCTGTACTGCACACCGAGGCTCTTAATCCCAATTATGCACTAAGCCGACTAAGACGGCTGATCCGACGCTGCAGGGCTTACACGCTAGACGCTGACTATCTAAGATGGCGTATCGTCTCACCTCGGATATCTAAGTACATAAATAAATTTCGTTTATTCGTTTATTATCTCTCCACAAACAAGATATCCTAACTAATATTATAAATGCGAAAGTGAGTTTGTTTGTTTGTTACGCTTTCACGCCGTATCTAATGAACCGATAATCATGAAATTTGGCATGCACATAGTTGAGTGTACCGAGAAGGACATAGGCTATATTTTACGCGGGCAAAGCCGCGGGTAATAGCTAGTATCTTATAAATACATTTTAGATGTTGTGAACATTTTTTAAATTGTCATATTATACAATTTACCTTCAGTTTAAATACGAAATATACCTAGTACCAAATAAGTAAGTGACGTAGCTTACGCAGTTCAATTGGGGGTTTGTGTCAGCCATTAAGTACATAAAAACAGGTGGATGCACCTTGGAGTAGATAGTATTTTTGAATATCTGACTTTAACAAACGAGCATTTTTTTTATCGTTTGTTTGCAATCAGTCGCCTTTTCAAAAAAAGCATAACAGTCATCTGTTTCGGTTGTAACAAATTTTCTTGAATGATCTACAATATCCTCACGAGTCATCGCTCTACTGCAAAGCGAGGCTCTTACGGCTGATCCGACACTACAGGCAGGGCTCACACGCTAAGACGCTCACTACCTCAGATGGCGTATCGTCCCCACCATAGATTATCCGAGTCTCACCTCGGATATCTAAGTACCTACCTACATATTATTTTAATGTCACACCTATACAATTTACTTTCAATTTGAATACGAAATATACCTAGACCCAATTCTGTGCAGTAGTACCTATACGCGGTTCAATTGGGGTTTCTGTTAGCCATTAAATACCTAAAAACTATGGCGAGTGCGTAAATTAAACCATTGAGACCGGTACCAGGAATTAAGAGAAGTGTTTTTATTAGAAATGCTACTCGTAACTTATATACTAAGGAAATATACATATCGCATTGGTAGGTTGGTAGGGGAGATCGCTGATTTAGGAATACGTGTATATTCTTACGTGATGTACGTGTCTTGCTAAGTTAACAATATTTAAACACTTCCTACATGTACATCACGTTCGTATTCCTAAGGTCGCAATAAAAACTAGTCATCCACCCTGGGGTAGTTTTCGCCAAAAGTAACCGTTTTTCTTCACACACCAGTAATTGTTGTTTATACCAGTTGTTTCTACTATTTTTGCAGTGAGGAAAATCTAGTTGAATCGTTGAGAGTCTAAAAACGGTTGAATAAAACGGTTAATTGATGTAACGCCCACGCCTACACACCACCAGTGGCCCACAGAGAACGAAGATTTGTCAACACGTGCCGCTCTGTAAAAAGATTGCAATGTTATGGATTTGCTCGACAAAGGCTGTGACTGAACCAGAATAATTCTCTGCAGTGTCTCGATGCAAATTGAGGCCTTTCAAACTATTCAGCCAGCCGGGATAAGCCCCCTCATACATGGTGTGCTTGCGTGGTGTTAAACGGTATATTTAAAGTTACTTCATCATTTTTACCCGACTGACCTCTCCTGAAGAAGGGTAATGTTTTTCGCGCGTATATATGGATGTATGTAAGTATGTCCATTGTTGCCTCGTATAGCCTAAACAGCTTGACCGGTTTTGAAGTGTGAGGTGTCATTAGATTATTATTCTTTCCGGGAGTGTCATAGGCTATGCCACGGAGCAAAAAATCAATATGTAAACTGTCTAAAACGGAAATCAGTTTCCCAGTTTAGTTTGGGGTGTTTTAGTAAAGTATCAGAGTAATTGGAAAAACTCCCTAAGCCAATCCAACAAAACATGAAACAAGCCCGTCAAAATAAACAACTTTCTATGGGACCAAAGACAATATAATACTAAATGGGACCAATGCTCGAATCTCGAAAAACGAATTTTTTATCCAAACGTGTTCAGCCGCCCGGGCGATTTGTATAGGAATGTCGAATTTTTTTTCGAGTTTACAGCATTTGTACCACAGGAAAAGTTGTTTATATTGACGGGCTGAATCACCCCTTTAATGGTCCGGAACGACCAAAATTTCGCCATGTATAATCAGAAATAGTTTTTAAAATGCACTCTTCATGTAAGTTCCCCATTTTACAATTTGTTCAGCCGGCCTATTTACTAACTCGGATGACAGGTGTCGATGCCTATCAATCAAGAATTTAGTGTTACAATGCGGTTTTTGTATTTCAAATAAAAAGTTCGAGCAAGCAAAACCCGCATTGTAACAGTAAATTCTAGATTGATAGGCATCGACACCTGTCATCCGAGTTAGTAAATACGGCTGTCCACTCAGTCTTTTTTGAATGTGTCTATTAAAAACAAACAATCGAATCTTTCCTCTTAATTGGTATACTTAGATTGTTTGAAAATCAAAGCTACAAAAACAGTGATAGGTATGAATTAACAGCTTAACAATGCATCCGGCGCGCATCCCGAATTACCCGGCTTTGCGTCCAGTTTCAAATAATTAATCGCTTTCCCAACGTTCCCAACACTATTTTTGTGTTTGCAATGTCGGTGCCGGGCTGCCGGCGGCTAATAGCCGGATTAGAGACGAAAATGTACATTTCCGTTTTGTAGTGAAAGCAAAACGTTATTGGTATTAATGTTTTATTTTATTTAACGCAATTTATAGTCCTTAGTTTTACTTATCTAATAGGAAATATCCCTATCACTATCACTACATATTATAAAACAAAGTCCTCCGCCGCGTCTGTCTGTCTGTTCGCGATAAACTTAAAAACTACTCCACGGATTTTCATACGGTTTTCACCAATAGATAGAGTGATTCACGAGGAAGGTTTTAAGGTATAATACACGCCCGGGCGCAGCCGGGTAGAGTAGTAAATTATATATTTTTGTAATCTACATGAAAATCTCTACATATTATAAAACAAAGTCCTCCGCCGCGTCTGTCTGTCTGTTCGCGATAAACTCAAAAACTACTCCACGTATTTTCATACGGTTTTCACCAATAGATAGAGTGATTCACGAGGAAGGTTTTAAGGTATAATACATGCCCGGGCGCAGCCGGGTAGAGTAGTAAATTATATATTTTTGTAATCTACATGAAAAATAACACTCATTTGAGACCAAACACAATATATTTCAAAAGTATTTCAAAGTAAATTATTCGCGGACGAAGTCGCGGGCAAAAGCTAGTGTCTACATTTAAAACAAAAGCATTATTTAAAAAATAAAAATTCACATTTAAATAAAATTATTTTAATACGGTTTTTATCGCGTTTATTACATTATTTATACACCTAACGTTTCGAGCACTTTACAGTGTTCGTGGTCGCAGGTAGACTAAGTTGACATTTGTCTAGTATTTTATAAGAACTGCAAAATCTACCGCCTAAAATATTTATTGATAACGTTCCGGATGTACGCAGTATTTGCTCACGGTGTCTTAGCTTGAGATTTGATTAAATTGATGACTGGTTCCCAAGCTGGTGGTAACTGCCAACCATCCTCTCTATTGAAATTAGGATGTTTTTTAATTTCAATAGCCTCACGAAGCATTCTTGGAATGTATCTGTTTTCTTTTGCAAGGACTTGAGGATTATCAAAACGCATATAGTGGTTGGGTTTGTCTAGGGCATGTTCACAGACTGCAGACTTCGTTGAGCGCCTATGCTTCATGTCAGCAATATGTTCTTTTATACGGGTACCGATGCTTCTCTTTGTTTGCCCAATGTATGATAAACCACACTCACAGTCAATTTTATAAACTCCAGCATCTTGTAACGGGATATTAGATTTAACAGGTCTTAAAAGTTGGTTTATTTTCTTGTGCGGCTTGTAATAGGTCTTGATTGAAGCACGCTTAAGTATATTACCTACCAATTTTGTCTGTAACTCTCTTTACATATGGTAAGATGGCAGGAAAGCGATCAACTGTGTGAGGCTTTGGGCGGCTTCTGTGATGTGTTTTTGGGAGGTTGAGGTTGTTGCTTCTTAAAACCGATTTTACTCGTTGAAGCTCCTCCTTGAGGTGGTGGGTGTCACAGATGCCATGTGCTCTCTGAAACAAAGATTTACCAACGGTAGCCAACTGACATGGATGATGATGGGATTTGCCATTGAGATATTTGTCGTTATGGGTAGGCTTTCTATACACAGTATGACTAATAGTATTATCAGGATTTCTAATTATTAAAATGTCAAGAAAAGCTAATGAATTATTTGTCTCAGTTTCTAAGGTGAATTTAATTTTGTTATTAATTGAATTAAGATGGTTTAGTAATAAAGATACTTGAGTTTTTGGGAGAACAACAAAAGTATCATCTACGTACCGTTTGAACATCTTCGGCATAGCCAGGGTGGATGAAAGAGCCTTCTCCTCAAGGTCTTCCATAAATATGTCGGCGACAATGGGGGAGACTGGTGACCCCATGGCAACACCGTCGATTTGTAGGTAAAATTTATTCTCCCAGAAAAGGTAGCCTGATGTTAAGCAGTGCTCAAGCAACTCTGCATATTCTTGAGGTAGCTGGTGGTCCTCTAGTCTTCTCTTAACGATTTCAATACAGTCATACAGGGGAAGGCTGGTAAATAATGACTGCACATTAAAACTAACCATTGTGTCATCATCAGTTAGTTGTAGATCTTTAATTAAGCTGATGAAGTGGTAAGAGTCCTTGACATAAGTATCAGTGTGCCCACGAAGTGGTGATAATATCTTCGCTAGGTGTTGTGCCAGTTTGTAAGTTGGTGAATCAATCTGGCTCACAATGGGTCGTAATGGGCAATCTTTTTTGTGTATTTTTGGAAGGCCATATAATTTTGGCGGTTTCACACAGGAAGGTACGAGTGACATGGCATCTAAGTTTAGTTTTTCGGAGTATTTTGATATTAATTCTTTTCCCAAAAACTCAAGTATCTTTATTACTAAACCATCTTAATTCAATTAATAACAAAATTAAATTCACCTTAGAAACTGAGACAAATAATTCATTAGCTTTTCTTGACATTTTAATAATTAGAAATCCTGATAATACTATTAGTCATACTGTGTATAGAAAGCCTACCCATAACGACAAATATCTCAATGGCAAATCCCATCATCATCCATGTCAGTTGGCTACCGTTGGTAAATCTTTGTTTCAGAGAGCACATGGCATCTGTGACACCCACCACCTCAAGGAGGAGCTTCAACGAGTAAAATCGGTTTTAAGAAGCAACAACCTCAACCTCCCAAAAACACATCACAGAAGCCGCCCAAAGCCTCACACAGTTGATCGCTTTCCTGCCATCTTACCATATGTAAAGAGAGTTACAGACAAAATTGGTAGGTAATATACTTAAGCGTGCTTCAATCAAGACCTATTACAAG
The DNA here is from genome assembly GCA_963082605.1 of Rhodophaea formosa. Classification (NCBI taxonomy): domain Eukaryota; kingdom Metazoa; phylum Arthropoda; class Insecta; order Lepidoptera; family Pyralidae; genus Rhodophaea; species Rhodophaea formosa. The sequence goes on from OY720221.1 coordinate 2,653,793, forward strand.
CCGCACAAGAAAATAAACCAACTTTTAAGACCTGTCAAATCTAATATCCCGTTACAAGATGCTGGAGTTTATAAAATTGACTGTGAGTGTGGTTTATCATACATTGGGCAAACAAAGAGAAGCATCGGTACCCGTATAAAAGAACATATTGCTGACATGAAGCATAGGCGCTCAACGAAGTCTGCAGTCTGTGAACATGCCCTAGACAAACCCAACCACTATATGCGTTTTGATAATCCTCAAGTCCTTGCAAAAGAAAACAGATACATTCCAAGAATGCTTCGTGAGGCTATTGAAATTAAAAAACATCCTAATTTCAATAGAGAGGATGGTTGGCAGTTACCACCAGCTTGGGAACCAGTCATCAATTTAATCAAATCTCAAGCTAAGCAGAAGACTGCAAGACCTTCAGACACCGTGAGCCAATACTGCGTACATCCGGAACGTTATCAATAAATATTTTAGGCGGTAGATTTTGCAGTTCTTATAAAATACTAGACAAATGTCAACTTAGTCTACCTGCGACCACGAACACTGTAAAGTGCTCGAAACGTTAGGTGTATAAATAATGTAATAAACGCGATAAAAACCGTATTAAAATAATTTTATTTAAATGTGTAACAATCGCGAACACATAAGAAAACAATAAAAATTCAGTTTGCCGTCTTTGTCAGTATACGTTCGCCTACAGCCAGAAGTAGCGGCAGGCGGCAGGGCCGGATGCTTCCTAATTGCACCCCGTCTTTTGCCGTCTTCGGATAGCGGCGGGGCTGTTGAAGTGAAAACTTCTTTATCGGCGCTGTGCACTTTTTGTGATGGGGAAAAACATAGATTTCAAAAAAAAAAAATTCTCCATTCCATACTTCTATGGGGAAAAATGTAAAGCTCGCAACTCATCACGTGACCGACAGATTCGTCACGTGGAAAATTCGTAGGACGACGCGGCGTAGGGTGCTTGCGCGAATGTGTGTGTGTTTTTTTTACAGCGCGCTACATGACTGCTGTTAGGAAAGGTATTAAATTATCAGTGATAATATTTAAGTTTTCACTTCTGCTGGCCCTCCCGGAGTCCAACCTGTTTTTTTTCAACTGACTATCAGGGGATATAGGGGGATTTTCACGCGTAGGTATATAGATATAAGTAGGTTGTTCGTTCCACTGTCGCTTTTGTAGCCTAAAGTGTGGGGTTTCATTAGATTCGTATTCTTCCCTGGAGAGTCTTAGGCTAGTTATTATAACTAGTATATACTATTATAGTTACTATAACTATGTATTGTATAAGTACTATTATAGTTAGGTACTAATGAAACCTCACATTTCAGAATCGGTCAAGCCGTCTTACAAAGGAACGGACGGGCATACCCTTACAAAGATACGCGCGAAAAATTCCCTTATAGTTCTGATAGACAATTGGTAAGAAATTTGCACGGAATGCGGCTGGCAAACAAAACAACCCCCCGACAGCCTAGCCGCTTTTGGAAGACGGCAAAAAACGGGGTGCAAATCTTAGGTGCAAATCGAAAGCATCCGACCGACCCTACCGCCTTACTTTTGGCTGTTTGTGAGTGGTGCACACTCTGCACTGCTGGCTCTGCACGGCTACTTGGGGCAGACGTGTCCCTGCCTGCATCCTGCATCACCCGGCCGTTTTATTGTTTCAATAATCTATTCACTTACACGCCTACTACAATGTAACTAGTTGTTTTTGCGTATACTCATGCATGAATCAAAATCCCAATATTTAGGGTATCTATCTATGTACTTTATTAAAATATTAATGCGCTTATTGTCATTTCAATACCTACCTAACAATATCTGCAGACTAGATGAGGATTATGAAACGTTCGCGAGCGTGGATATGAAGCTGCACAGAGATGATTCTCGTGCCACTCATAAAGTAACAATGGCATTGACGTTTCTCTTTGACAATTGGCATTGGCAAGGCATTGGCACTAAACTGACAGTGACAACTAACTAGTTCCGAGAGTTCTTGAGATTATTTTTAATCAGTGTAACTATAATTTCTGTAATTCAAGTAAAATGTTTTAATTTATTACCGTTTAAGATATGACTACTCAATACAAGAAATTTGTCAGATTAATAGCTAAGTGGCCTTTAGATACAACTAAAGGTGAAAGGTTAGTATAACTTTTAGGTTATAATTTCATCATTCAAAATAAATAGATATCTAAGAATTTCAATATAAATACCACTTTATAATTTCAGAGACCTAGGGAAAGTAATCAGAGACAAAGTCAAACTGGCATTTGAGACTTCTGATAGACAAAACCTAGATTCTGAGTACTGTACCCGGCAATACAACGCTCTGAACAAGATAGCCGACAACCACTACAGGAACAAGTACAAACGCACAAGGACTAGCACTGCGACCGGTTTAAACCCCGAAGAGTGTAACCTCATACTCTCCAACGAAGTTCTAGACTATTTGAAAGAAGAAAACAAAGGATTCTTTTCAAAAATATTTAAAAAAGATCTATAATGTTGCTGAAGCAAATTGGAAGATTACTCCGACGACCTATCAGTAGGCGGTTGTCCACAGAACAAGTAGAGTACAAAGATCATACTCCAGTTATGCTAAATGAAGCGATAAAGTATCTAAATCCCAAAGACAATGAAATTTACATTGATATGACATTTGGGGCTGGTGGTCATTCACGGAAAATCCTGGAAGCGGCTGACTGTCATCTCATCACATTGGATAGAGACCCAACTGCTTATGAAAAAGCAAAAGAACTTGCCAAAGAATACCCAAACAGAGTTACACCTTTACTTGGAAGGTTTAGTGAGCTTCCAAAACTTATGAAAGAAAATGGTTTGACGCAATGTTGTTTAGATGGCATTCTATTCGATTTTGGTTGTTCTTCTATGCAATTAGACAGAGGAGAACGAGGGTTTTCAGTAAGTAAGAATGGTTACTTAGATATGAGAATGGATGCTGGCCGAGATCCTGACCAGATCACAGCCAGAGAAGTTTTAGCAACAGCGAATGAGCAGGAACTGTATAAAATATTCAAAATTTATGGAGAAGAGAAAAAAGCTGCTAAGATTGCACAAACCATCATACAAGCCCGATATATGATCAAAAATATCGACACAACTCAAGAATTGGTTGATATTGTCAACTCATGTTGCCCTGATGAAATAAGACTTGACAAACTACAGAGACCACAGTCCAATGCCACAAAAATATTCCAAGCTTTACGCATATTTGTAAATAATGAGCTCAATGAACTTAATTACGGCATGGTTCTCGCAAAGTATTTTTTGAAAATCAATGGAAGGTTAGTGACTATTTGCTTTCATTCATTAGAAGATACAATAGTGAAAAGACATATTGCCGGTAACATTATAAATGAAGTAGCAAATCCTGTTCCGTTAAAGTACCTCAGTCCTACGTTAGTACAGAACCAGGATACAATAGATCATTTCTTAGACACCCCATGGAAGCCTATCAATAAGCATGTTGATGTACCAACAGATGAAGAAGTGGATAGGAATCCGAGGAGTAGAAGTGCAAGATTACGAGCTGCCATCAAAGTGAAGTAGATCTGTAGGAAGTGTAAATAACTTATCAAGTGTACAGACATGGATTGTGTAGAATAGATTAACAGTATTTAAAAACTATGGCGTTTCTTCTCTTTTTCCCTATAATTGCTGATTTTTCTAGTATTTCCACTCAGGGATAATAAAATATTAACAGAGAAGTGAAGACTTCTGATTTTTTTAAGCTTGCTCAAATACTTTACAATGCATTACAACTGCATTTTAGGCACTTTGCAAACCCAATCTTCTCTTTGAATCCGAGAGAAGCTAGAGATATTTTATGCCACTTGTGGTCGGTCACCCATCCAAAGGGGGACTGGCCTGGGGTTGCTTTACGTGCTTAAGCGCTCACAGTGCCTACGCCTAATACAGTTGGCGTCAGCTCAGCAGCCGTAGTGGTTCGCTTAAGAAATTCAACAAAAATTAACTTTAAAACTTAGCTAATGTGGTTCTTGACAGTCCCGTGGCCGCAACTCTATCGACTTCAAAAAAGGAGGAGGTTATTGGACAGTTCTACTCGTATCAAAATCGGTGCAACTGTTAACAAGATGAAGGGATTTTCTTGATCGAACTTGTAACTATTTTGTAGTATGGTAAGTACCCTTCATTTCTTTATCTCTCATAATCATATCTGTGCCCTCCACAGAGCACGGAATACCGCTTGATTCGTGGAGCGACAGTCATTGCAGTTCTCTAGATATCACCCTGCTCTGTGGTGCCAGCAATGTTTATAGCTCATCGACACCGCTATATTAGTGACTTCTACCGAGGGACGGTCACCTCTCTCCCTTTATGAGTTGTACTAGATTCTAACTTGTTGCGTGTTCGGGTTCGTTTTTATTGAAAAGCATTTTGCATTATGACTCGCTCATAATAAAAGCATTTTTCAAAAATAAGTATGCACTTGGTAGGTACTCGCCTCGTCGCTCGCTCGAGCCGCTGCACTGGGAAAGAGCGAGGAAAGATTAACTAGGAAATAATGGTAAGAAATAAAACAACTATACGTAATAATGTATTGATATATTTGTTGATTCTTATCAGAAAATAGTGATTTAACTAAGATTTATCTTAAGATGTTTTATTTTTTAATTAGCTCACGATATATGAACCACACAGACAAAGCTTAGTTTCCAACATACCATCAGTTACTTATACTAGTTTATTTTGAATTTTAAAAGAGCGTTTCCACCAGAGATGTTAGAAGGATGCGTAGTTAAATACGACTCGAGGAGGACTCGAGCGAGGTATTTTTTAAGAACCAATAGATTCGCTTCATTTACTTTGCCTCGCTCAGCGTGTCTCTGGGGTACAATTTTTGAAATTTGTGTTTCTCTACAAAAATCGTTCGAAGACGAGTCACACGTTCAAAAATAGCACCCCTAGAGAAAATGGCTTAGCGGAGCGAGGATTTTGTACATACAAAGCAAGCGATGGATGTGTACATCGTTATAGGACTCATATTATTTATTAGATCGTTATATCCTCGCACCGCTGAGCGGACTAGAACATAATAAAGCTCACAGAGTAGGTAATGCTGTCTGTCGATCGCGCACTACTATAGACGCCTTTTCAAAAACGAAACAAGCATGTCAGGGACATCTAGGGGTTTGCGTTTTATTGTAATTGTAAAAATGCAAAAATCTGCTATTTTCTACTAATTTGCGATATGTGCTATATCAATATTTTGTTTATTTTACTGTTATTATCTCTGAGGTTATTGTGACACCAAACTGACAGACCGAGTATGCGACTTTCGGTTACACCGAGCGTGGGTTGACACGCCATTTTTATTTACACGCACATTATTTTCACTTCTAATAGGGCGCGAACGAAATTTCGTGATTTGTGTGAAAATCACCTCATGTCACAGTTTCGTGACGCATCCTCGCACCACTATGATGGAAACGCACCCTAAACCCTAAAATATTCGTTATTTCTAATTATAAAATCATTGATGATCAAAAATGTATACTTTAGGGATCATTTTTAAAATAATTTTCGAGACTAGAGATAAATATATGATTTTAGTTGCGATCTTGATATTTTTTTAATATTTTTATTTTATGGCAATACCATAAATAATCTTTTTCAATAATCACGTAAAAGTCTACAATCGGGATAAAAAAAGTCATAAACGATAGAGTATTTAAAGTTCTTTAAACATTGCCTGTTAGTAAATAGAAATTGCCTAGCAATGCGTAGATATAATTCTTATTATGGAAATTCAATTATTTGATGGTAACACAATGAATTTCAATAAAAAGTCTGAACCATAAACTAAAAATAAATAAATAATAAACTTAAACAGTTTTTCACAGAATATAGGAAACCAAAACTTTTTTAAATATTCTACATATTCTCCCAAGACATTTTTCAAATATTCCACACATAAATCAAGGGAAAAATCAGTCAAGCGTGAAGCTTTCAAATGCCATACTGATAAAATTTTAAACAAAACATTGGGGTCTTTTACTTGGCGATAACCACAAGAAAATTATTTAAGGAGTAACTAATACGTTAAATACCTTTTATTGTTAAAACTTCTATTGAGTCTTTTGTGTCCAGTAGGACACACAAGACACAATAGAAGTTAAGATACTGCTATAGAGGTTCACTGTCTAGTATGAGTTAAAGTACTGTACAAGGCGAAGATGAAAATTGACTTGGTAGACAAATACTTAGATTTTGACAGCACTAATATATATAACATACAAATATTTTATTTTTCAAGTGGATATGGTTTGGCTCACAGAGCAGGAAATATGACAATCGCTCGCGCGGAGCGACAATCCGTGCTCTGTATTTTGGCTAGTGCATTTAAATTTTTATACATTTATTTTGTGACAATCCGGCTTCAATTCTGTGCCCATTTTAAGGTTGACTTTAAAAATTGGCGGCAGCTGCGGGAGTCATGCATTTTGTATGAAAGTAGCAATTTTCCCGCGACTTCTTAATTCAAAGCCTAAGTACATAAATTAACTTTTGATATGTGAAAGAATCTCGAAAATCGGTTCAGTAGTTTCGGAGCCTATTCAATACAAACAAACAGTCAAATCCTTCCTCTTTATAATAATAGTAAACATTATAGATGACACCGACACATGTCTTGGCACCACCATGTGTCATCTATACATTATTGACGAGGCGCAGCGGTCAACACGCCAGCCTGCGACACGGGGGTCCCGGGTTCGATCCCCGGTCAGGTCATGATGGAAAACGATCTTTTTCAGAATGACCTGGGTCTTGGATGTTTATCTATATAAGTATATGTCATAAAATATAGTATCGTTGAAATTTCATGTAAAATGCGCGACATCCGCCGTTTTCTCCGTCAAAGTCAATCTTTAGACGGCATTATTGTGCAAAATACTCATAGATTAACGCTCAAGCAACAGCCACCAATGATCAGCGCTAGGCAACCAAATACTTCTATATAAACTGAGGTAGGCGTACGTACCAAATTCTGAAGCGTTCAAAGGGAGCTAATTAACACCGTAGCACTTAACTCATACCGAAACTCTGAACCGTGAAGACACCGTCCACGTCACGTGACACTATTGATTTCAAATGTCTGTTTCTTGGAGAAGGGCACGTCTACCTCAGTTTATACAGAAGTCTTTGGCAACAACCCCACAAGTTGGAATGTGGATAAGGTACAAGTAGCTTCCAAAAAATACGATGGAGATACTATTACTAGTGTCAGACAACCGCCTTTTGTTATCTCTAGGCAATAGAAACCATAGACAAATAGGGGAGTGAGGGTAAAGATGATCAAAAATACAATTTAGTTTGAACTTCTATTTCGGGGCCACAAATTCAAACTCAATTGACGCGTGTTCCATGCGGTAAAATCATAAAAGCAGTTTTTCGGCAGTGGTAACATCGGTCATGCGTGATAATGGCAGTGACGATAGTGACAAGAATATCTATAACGTTATGGATCAGAGAGTATTATAAGTATATTATGGATACTTGATACTGTGTCAATGGTTTTATGTTAAGGTTCATCCACACCGCAGTTATTTTTTGCTTAACAACGTTTTCAATTATAACTGTACAATATTTGATACAGAAAAGTTATTTATTGTTAGTATATATTCAATACCTTTTAAAAAGTCGACATTCTGATATTCATTATGGAACATACTTCAAAGCTTTGAGGGAAGCCTAACCGTCGTGTCGCCATTTCCTAACACTCGCTCCGATGATGGTCTTCGTAAGAGACCGAAACTAGTCGGCGAATCCGGCAAAATAAAACGTGAGTAAAGCCGAGTTTCCATAATTCAACAAATTATATTGCAATTAGCCATAAAAGTTACAGGCAGCCACATAATGTTACCGTGTTGAATAAATGAAACGAACTTTGATGTGTTCCACAGTGTAGCTCACAAAAGTTAACTGCGATGTGGATAAGTACAACACGTTTTTCAAAATCTGTTCTTCATGCAAGTTCCCTATTATATATTGGAATGAAATAAACAAAATAGAATCGGTTGCTGCACAACCGACGGTGGCACTTGCCATGCCATTGAAATATTAAATGTATCTACTATGTATTAGGTCCAATTTCCTTTGTTTCATTGTATATCATATCTGAGGCGAGTTTCAATTTGCCACATCAGCAGCGCAGGACAGGCCTGTATTCGTAAACAAGAAGTTGTAAGGCTCTCATAGGTGCATCCCGCTCTATTGAACGACAAACTGACTAGTGTGAAAATCGTTTTCTTAAATACATCGCTCAAGTATTAAAACCTAAATACACAGTTCGCGACATAAAGCACCCACATGATATTTGAGTGGACTTTCGATTTTGTAGCGTTCTCTCGTTCCGTTTGAATTTTGTAAATAAACTTTAAAGCATACAGATAAGGTTTGTTTTGCATTGATGTAGGTTCATAACAACAATATCTACTAATAGGTAGTTGTAGACAGCATGAAGTGTAATTTTTGTTGTATGATTCTATATCTAGATTTCTATACTTGATCGAAGATAAAATACATTTCAATGATTTTCATTTCATGATCTTTCAGTAATTGGATTTACTATGATTGAGTGACTAGGCTGACTATTTTACAGAAAGTATTTAAATTTAAACGCTCATATGAAATTTAAATTAGCGATACAATGTTTTTACATAAACTTTAGCTTTTCACCTGTTTAACATATTACTAAAGAATCTTGAATAACTAATTCTACATGAATGACCTACAGACAGTGAAATGTCATTCTAACAATGATGTTTGTCGACTTTTTTGACATGGAATTTCTCGACATATAACTAAATCTACTAATCGTTCGTTCGTCTTTTCTTATTAGTACCAAAATACCCTCAAACTGAGAATGTACGGACAAACTTATCGAATCCATTCTTCAATATGATCGGATCCCATGTAGCGAAAAAATGAGGGTAGATAGAACCTCGAAAATAATGTTAAAATGCGATATTATTCTAACATAACATACGTATAGCGCAATCCAATCTTCTCAAAGTCTACATTATAATTGTTTTTTTCTCTGACAGGTTATGGACCTTATGAATAGTACAATAAGGTTTATAATCCGTCAAATTTTCATGCACATATTTTCATACCGACCGTTTCAAAATATCGAAACTAAATAAGCAATTGCATACATTCAAATATTCTAACAAAAGGATACCTAAAATAATGTTAGTTGGTTCAAATTCAGAGAATAGGACCCTAATTTCCAAATACTCAAAAGTTCTGAAATCTCGTTCTGTCACTGTCTTGACAATTGCTTAACAAAACAAAGACCAACGAAATTTAAGAATGTCATTACTTAATATTCTTTTGTGTATTTAGCAATATCGAAATTGCCGTCCTCAAAGTTATTCAGATTGACGAGTACATTGACTTGACTCCCTATTACCATTTATACTATAAAACAAACTGAGCAAGCTCTCTTTGTGGCCTACACTTTAGCAGCACTACGCTAAGCATCGCCTCCACGAGCGAGAGATTCGCGACGATTTTATCGTCGTGCCACCTATTTCCATACATTCCCTTAGCATGTGTCTACACATGGCGATATTATCGCCGCGATGCGACGGGTAGCAGAGTGCGAGCGAATGTCAATTGTATCGCCTAAAGAATAGAATATATAATAAAATAATACAAGACAGACGCTGAAATGATGAAGATAGAAGCGCAGACTCGTCGCGATTCTCACACTCGTGGAGGCGATCCCTAAGCAACAGCTAAAATATGGTTATCGACAAATTAAACCAGGATTCATATCAATAGCAAAGTGTCTTTTGACTCATATATTCTCTACAATCAACCCTACACTACGTCAACATTCATTCTTTATACTTGCGTTTAAAGTATTATGCATTTATTACCATTCCATGAGGCTATCTGGCTTCAAAACAAGATACTTGCATACATCAGAACACATATAGATATGTATATTTGAGTGATAAGATATCCACATTGACACCAAACAACACCTTTAAACTATTAAGAAAAGCAGAACAAATCTAAAACGTACCCAGCGTTATTGTTTACCCCGTAGATGAAAGAGACGTAACGTAATATCTGTCTGAAGCCAAATGCCATATTTTATACCTACATTTGTCATATTTAATTTCGGCGTCAAGCTAAATTGGATACTACATAGAGTTCAATTTAGTCTGATACGCGTTGAATATACGGGCCCAGTGCCTAGTAGTTTCCCATACCATTTATATTGTGGTTCTATCAGATTGTTCTCCTACTTTTAGGCGGTAAGAGCAACAATGGGACTTGCTTTAGTGGTTTTATACAAAACTACAGAAAGCAAGTCGGCATACTGACACTGGCATATCTACATATATGCATCATATACTTTTTCCCGGTGTGGTGCCGGTAAATCAAAAAGCATTCCGAGTAGAAACGGGATAGTCCGAGGATAATACAGAACTAGATCAGCTTTCGCATCCAGTCAATGGGACCACCAAAATCGATCCCTATACAAACGAATCCGGTGGACCGGCGTATGCTGCAACAGGGATCAATCACCATGAGGTATGACCCGAAATGTTCATTGTACCTTCCGCTCGGGCTTACCCATCTCTAGTTTCATATCTAACTCTCTAGAATCACAACTATGGCTACACGTAATAGTCCGACTGATCTGCTTACTACTAGTCTGGGCCCTGTTATGTCCGGTTGACGGAGGAGAGCACGTTGGCCTTGGCGCGGTCGGTGGCGGCGGCGGCGGCCTCACGCATCTCCTTGAGGGTGTGCGATTTAGGCGTCATGCTGTGCGCCGACGGCACTTGCCGCGGGAACATCGTGTGTAGGACGTGATTGAAGCCGTTCACCTGGAAACAATATTGTTAAGTTAATATCTACATAAGGTCAGATCAAGTAGCATTCTCAATCACCTTTATCCCTTCCCTCGCTAAAAATGGGCAGTAGCGTTGGAACTGAGATAAGCCAAACAATCTGCGCTCACCAACTCGTCTGCCAAGCGTGATGAGTATGCCAAAATCCCCTCTATGGTGTAAATCCTTGGAAGATTGTCTGTCCAGCAATGAACTTCTTGCGGCAGCGATGAATATCTACCTAATGGCTTCTTAAATAGAAGTACAAAAATCTGTGTAAGTAAAAAACATAACAACGGGTTACTCACGTAAATAGTCAGCTACTGGCCGACATGTTTCAACCTCATCCGGAGGTCTTGTGGCACATTCGCCCTGAGGAAGACCTCCGGATGAGGTTGAAACATGTCGGCCAGTAGCTGACTATTTACGTGAGTAACCCGTTGTTACGTATTCTAATAATGTCTATATCTCACGTTAGTTTTAATCAAAAAATCTGTTTTAGCAGGACTTAGCACGAAACTTTTACTTATTTATTTTCGCTGACGTTTCTATGGTGATGGAGTTACATCCATCGTGGTCGCAGCGAGTAAAAGGTTCGTGCTAAGTCCTGTTAATATTAATAATTATGTGTTTGAAGCGCGAAAGTTTAAAAAAGAATCTGTTTTAGGTTTACAGATTTTAGGTATGCGTAGCATCACACGGTTACAGTACAATCGATATCAATTTTTATTACTCCTAGAATGCTAAATACAAGCTTTGAGTTGTAGACCTCGTGAGTCTGTCTTTGGATATATTAAAACACTTTCTCTACCATATTCCATTCCGCTCATACGCATCGGGCTTGCGTCCCTTAACTAGTGTATCCATTACAAGTGTGGTATTAAAACGTTGTTCATTTTGACGGGCTGTCCTCTAAGGATCCAACATGTGGTGTTAACATATTAAATAAATAAATATATACGGAAAAATCACACAGATTCAGCTGGCCCCAAAGTAAGTTCGAGACTTGTGTTATGGGATACTAACTCAACGATACTATATTTTATAATATAATAGATACTTATATAGATAAACATACAAGACCCAGGCCAATCTCAAAAAGATCATTTTCCATCTTGACCTGACCGGGGATCGAACCCGGGACCATGCGTGTCGCAGGCTGGCGTGTTGACCGCTTCACCACGGAGCTCGTCTTAAACCTCGAGTTCTGAGATCATCAGCCGTCTGTTGTTGTTGTTATAAATAGAGGCAAAAAGAGATCCAGGAAGAGATGTACCACGTTGTGTGTATGCATCAATTAGATCATATCGCATACAAACTCGCTGAAATAATAACTTAACAACCGGAAGTATCTTTACATGCTCACCTAACCATGACCACAGAAGTTATTTTGTAATGCTACTGAGTGCATGGACGACTAATAAGTCTGTTATCGATAAATGACCTTCCTGTTTATCAACGAAATACAATATTGAGCGGAAAAAATATTAGTCTTTAGGAAATCCAAGACAGTATAGCAATGGCAATTTTTTTCCGTTTTTGTCCGTCTATTAAGGTTCCACCTCCCACTGACTATATACCCCCATCTGAAGAGCTTCCTCCGGGATCTCAACTCCCATGGGCTACATGGAAAAGTCTTAACCGCTACGTACTGGGGTAGGCCGATGTAAGCATAACCTAGCCAAGTGGGGCTACATCGACCAAAATAACGTTCAGTGTGAATGTGGTGAAAGAGACCAGACCATGTCACACCTCATGTCGTGCCCCATGTGCCCCACTACCTGCACAAAGTACGACCTCAACTACGCCTCAGCAAGTGGCGTGGCTGTTGCAACATACTGGAGGGATAAAATATAGGATTTTTTTAGACATTTTGAGCCATCGACACGAAAAGAAGAACAAGTCTATTAAGGTACAATAAATTCAGTGTCTAAAGTATTATAAAAAAATGTGCCTATAGGAAAAAATGTTGTAAGTCATGCATCAACGTGAATAAATATACACGTTAGTATTATATTTCAATAGCTCGATGGCCTATTAAGTTAAGAACAAGTAAGCATTTTTAGCACTTACGCATTTTAGCAACACTGTGCCATAAAAAAAGAATATATTTTTTTATATCTTTCGTTGGACTTTACCCGCCAGCCCAACACCGCCGGGGGCAAGGTCGTGTCATGGTCGGCAGTTGTTTGTAACCAAACGACATAGAGTTGAGTAATTTTATATATTAATATCAGTCAGTCTTAGCACACGAAGTAGAAGCTACGGCTGAGTGTCCATGCTTAGTCACCATTAACATGTGAATACATACATAAATAGTATCAATTCTTTATCCCTTACGGGGTGGACAGAGCCTAAGATTATAAGACCGAAAGGCCACGTTTTCCGTGTTAAGCTTAAAGATGGAATACGGAATCAGAATAGTGGTGGGTTGCTTACCGCACCACCTATTTATTAACATGTGAATAGCATGTGAATCAACCTAAAATAATAACAAGAATATTTAAACTGGAATAGGCGTAAACAAAACTGGGCAATTCTTACAATATTAGATACATACAGGTCAAATTGATAACCTCCTTTTGAAGTCGGTTGAAAATAATTCTAAATTCATATGAATTGGATGAGTATTCGTATTTTCTAGATGAAAAGTTACAGTTAATTAAATTCTTAAATAAAGCTTCAGTTAGCAAAACTACTTCATTATACGACAGGTACAAGGCCGCCTGTTGTCTATGCTGAATTGATTGCCCACTTTAGCACGCAACGATAGATTGACTAGACGCTATGCAGATGATTGTGATGAAGCCATCTATCTAGGTTGAGTAGTTTAGACTTCAACAATATACCAGATGAAATTTAATAAAATTAAGTTTTGCTTTGTTTAAAAAAATAAATTAAAACAATTGTTAAACAGAAAAGTGTTTATAAAGTCAAATATATATTTTATTTATGTATGGCAAACAACACACAATATAAGTATATAAGTAGTAAGTAATACACAAACAATATAAGTATTAATCATTAGCAAATTTCCTGCGAATCCGTCAGCAGTACATTTTAGCCTATGCCACCGATTCGGTTTATTGCGAACATATAACAAATCAATAATTCTAGGAAAACAAACAATCAAATATTTTTTTAATTATAATAAGGAATTATAGGTATTTTAGTAGAAATCAATGTTACTTTGGTAGGAATATGTTATATCGTAAAATTATTCATGAATAAAAAAATTAAATGTAACGGTACAGTCAGCTGTCTGTTATAGTGTGTGATTGATAAAACTTAAGGCCCCTTGCCTATTCATTATTACCATGGCCATTTACGCTTACATTCTAAATAGATTGTTTTGTTATACTTACGTAATTCATAGAATTTATCTTCTTTACTGGTATTTCAAAAAGACTTAGAAAACATCAGAACGTTTGGTACTAATGTTGACTAACTTATGGCCATAGCCATTCATGAATTAAAGATTATTTGAAAGAAAAATAGGACAATGTACAGTCCGAGTCAAACATTATGGCTGCTCGGATATTAGTTGCGAGCTGCGCAGTACGCGCCCCGCTGAACCTAATATTGTGTACTGCGCATCGACTCGCGCGATATTCCGAACCCCCTAGATTGATTCGGACTATAACAGAAACCGGTCAGGTCAAGATGGAAAATGATCTTTTTCAGATTGACCTGGGTCTCGGATGTTTATCTATATAAGTATCTATTATAAAATATAGTATCGTTGGGTTAGTATCCCATAACACAAGTTTCGAACTTACTTTGGGGCTAGTTCAATCAGTTTGGTTTGTCCGTATACATTTATTTATCTATCTAAATAAAAGCTGCAAAAGCTAGGTATGAAGAACAAGATATCGTCAAGTTGTATAAATAAATTTCGATAGCGATATGTCACTGTTTAGAGTAAATGCATCTACTTATTCGACATGTTTACAACAGATAACATGACGTAACGCTATCTTTTGAAATGTAAACAAAGAAATTTTACGTGGCGCAGCGGCGCAATAAAATTTTATCGATATATTAAGGGGGCTCATAAAGATAAGCTGTGCATGGATAAAAATAAAGTAACAAACAAAAAAGTGCACATTACATTTTTTTTGTTCTTTTTTTTTAACAGATTGAGTTAGCCCCAAAGTAAGTTCTTGAATAAGACTTGTGTTACATGGGATACTAACTCAACGATACTATATTTTATAACAAACTAGCAGCCCTACCCGGCTGCGCCCGGCCATGTATTATACCTTAAAACCTTCCTCGTGAATCACTCTATCTATTGATGAAAACCATATGAAAATCCGTGGAGTAGTTTTTGAGTTAATCGCGAACAGACAGATAGACAGAGAGACAGACGCGGCGGATGACTTTGTTTTATAATATGTAGTGATACATATATAGATAAACATCCCAGACCCAGGTCAATCTGAAAAAGGTCATTTTTTATCTTGACCTGACCGGGGATCGAACCCGGGACCATCCGTGTCACAGGCCGGCGTGTTGACCGCTGCGCCACGGAGCTCGTTTAATCATCATTATGAGAATCGCTATCAAATATAAACTGCTTAGGGCCTAAGATATGTAGCACATTATTACCCACTAAGGACATACAACCAGCAAGCAAAAGAAACTGGCGCTTCAATATACAATTTTTTTTAAATGTGCAATAAAAAAATTCAGCGTTTAGAAACGGCAACTTAATGCTTTCGCGGTTGTTACTCATTTAAATCAAACCAGTCTACAAATACATGTAAGTGTACTAAGTATATAAACAATGCAATAAACACGAGACAAACCGTATTAAAACTTGCATCAAAACGCTAGTGATTGGCGACCATTTTGAAGAGCTATAATAAGTGATACTAACGGCCTACAGAGATTAAGTACGTGAAAACAACTTCTTGCTACAAAAATAACTCTGTTGCAACGAAATTCAATGCCGTCCAGAGGTCAAAATCTTACATGCACATGTAAATTGTATAAACATTAGATGAAAGTTTCGACTAGGTGTTAACCTATGCAACTTGTTTGTATACGGTCAAGGTCACTACATTTTCATATGTATCTTAATTTATGTATGACATAAAAATATTTTTTACGGTTCATAAGTGTGATTTCGACTACCTCAAGGTACAGTGTTACCACAAGTACCTTTGAATCGCAGGGTCTTGGGTTCGATCCCCGATCAGGTCACGATAGAAAATGTTCTCTTGTAGATTGTCCAGAGTCATGGATGTTTGTCTATATATGTATATCATCATCATCAATAGGTCCTTGTTGGTCTCCACTGCAGGAGCTCGACCCTTAAATATATGTACATATCTATTATAAAATATAGTATCGCTGACTTAGTATACTATGAGACAAATTCACAATTTACGGTGGGGCTAGCTATTTATTTTAAGCCATGAAGCCCGATGGCCCACGATGATGGCGCCAAAGAAGATCTCACCATTTTACCACCGCCTGGCTAGGTCTGGCCTGGACCCGCTGATCTAAAGGTTTCAGAGGACAGGAAGCCAGAGGACTCAAGAGAGAGAGAGAGGAACTCAGAGGACAATGTCTCACCGTTTGCGAGCAGTTCTTCCTTAACCTCTCGATGCCGAAGGCTCGTATCGCGCGGGGAAGCCGAACACTTGCGAGTGGATCCAAGCCGACCGCCTGGCTAAGGCCCGCTGATCTAAAGGTTACTCAGAGGACAGGAAGCTATGATAATGTCTCACCATTTGCGAGCAGTTCTTCCTGAACCTCTCAACACCGAAGGCTCGTATCGCGCGGGAGAAGCTGAAAACTTGCGAGTCAATCCACACTGACAACCTGGCTATAGCCTGGCCTGGACCCGCTGATCTTAAAGTCACCCAGAGGACAAGCAGCTATGACAATGTCTCACCATTTGCGAACACTTCTTCCTGAACATCTCGACGCCGAATGCTCGTATCGCACGGGAGAAAAACACTTGCGAGTGGATCCACGCCGACCGCCTGGCTATGGTCTGACCTGGACCCCCTAACCTAAAGATTGCTCAGAGGACAGGAAGCTATGACAATGTCTCACCTATTGCGAGCAGTTCTTCCTGAACCTCTCGACGCCAAAGGCTTGTATCGCGCGGAAGAAGAAATCTCGCGAGTCGATACACAGAGACCGCCTGGCTATGGTCTGTTAACCGCCTGACTTTGGTCCGCTGACCTAAAGGTTACTCAGAAGATAGGAATCCATGACAATGTCTCACCATTTGCGAGCAGTTCTTCCTGAACCTCTCGACGCCGAAGGCTCGTATCGCGCGGGAGAAGCCGAACACTTGCGAGTCGATCCACGCTGACCGCCTGGCTATAGTCTGCCCTGGACCCGCTGACCGATACTCGACTCGTTCTACTACGCTCTGTAAAAAATGTTTTATTAGTTCCTGAACTAAAAGTGTCAAAAAGATATACGTGTTAAAAGTACTTATTCAATTTTGCCCTAAAATTATCAAATATTGCCACAATTCCCTTTTTCCGTTTGTATGGAGACATGCGCGTCCACGCGACTCTTAAGTCTGCGTGGGCATGCAGATCACGCGTACTAACTACCATAGACTTTTTAATTTCCAACAAACAAAAGAAAACACAAAGCTTATATATAATATATTAAGCCGCTAAAATTAAATTATAATATATATATATATTCTTTTTATTTATAATAAAAGTAAGTTGGGGTGTCTGAGGGCTTGCGAATTTCCATTAACACGTTGTATGAATTACAATTCTTTAGACGGACTGCTCATGCCCTTAGTGTCTATTCAATAATCCCCACTTAGTACAGGTCGAAATGGTCAGAGGTGTTATCCGCAATTGCCTGTCTGCTGCATCTGTTGCTGTGCCTGTAGGGTTGCAGGTATGGCATCAGAACGCGCGCCCGGCCTCCCAAGATGCTACTTTCTTTCCCCAATCCATCTGAGCAAGTTTTGTCCCGTTCCCCTAGTCCAACTAACTACCCTCGCCTAAAAAAAAGGGTTTCGATGGGCACAGCAGCATCGGAACTGATATAAGACAAACAAACTGCGCTCAGCAACTCATTTGCCAAGTGTTGTGAGTGTGACAAAACCTGATTACAGTAAACTTTTTGAGAAGGCCATGTCCATCAGTGGATTTCTTAGGGCTAAGATGAGATGATGATGATGACTCTGTACATGGTGATATTATTATAGTAATCAAATAGACTTACCATAACTTTAGTATATCCTAAGTTCCTAGTGTATGTGACCAGAATCTTCTTCTCGGGGTCCACAATACTTTCCTCAATGATCTTGACTGACTTGGCATTGAAGAACCTGGCAAATAATATTTGGTTCAGAAAATCAAGAATACATAAATATTAATCACGTTTGCACCCAGGTAAGAGTAAAAACAGGACCCTATTACTAAACATCCTGTGTCCAGCTGTCTGTCATAGGGATATACTAAACCGTAATAGAAAAAGACTAAAAATTTTCACATAATCTGCGATGTTGATTTTTTGCCGCAATAATAAAAACAAAATAAAAATTTTAATATAATAAGGGATATAGCTTTAAAACACGGCTTTTTGTTGCCCTAACAAGAAACATGTTTTGTGTGTTGTAGTTTAATAAAAATGTGTGGTGGTACAGAACCATTTCCGACGAACTTTGCCGGTTTTATTATTTCTTGCGGCCATAAGAACCAAATGCCACGTTTGGCGTGAAAGTGGGCGTATAGGTGGAATACATACATACAAAAACGTACGTAAGTATATCGTAGGTGTGTCGAGGCTACGTTTGACATCCAGTTTGAAGATACTGTTCCAAGCAATTTCTTAACAGTTTTTAATAAATAAATAATAAATATATAGGGACATATCACACAAATTGAGCTAGCCCCACAGTAAGTTGTGAACTTGTGTCGCAGGATACTAACTCAACGATACTATATTTTATAATATATACTTATATAGATAAACATCCAAGACCCAGGTCAATCTGAAAAAGATCGTTTCCCATCATGACCTGACCGGGGATCGAACCCGGGACCCCCGTGTCGCAGGAAGGCGTGGTAACCACTGCGCCACGGAGCTCGTTACTAAGTTAAGGACACCCTAAAATATTTTGTTTTCCAAATACTGTTTGAAAGAGTTTCTTTCGGCGTTTCTTCTCTGCAGTGGTCGGTTCCGAAACGCTAGTAGTCTGTAGCTTTTAAACAATCATTAATAAGTGCGTAATACTTAATAAGGTAATTTTAAATGTGATTTGCCCGCAAGGGCCTATTTTCTGAATAAACATTTTGAATCTTTTAAATCTTGAATCAAAACAGGTCCGGGGTCAAAAAAAGCTTGAGAGCTTTGTCTTTACTTCTTAAACAGAGATCAAAGATTTGACGCAGAATGAGCATTATGCAAAATGTTCACTCAAAATATGTGTCCTTGGTGTGTGCGTGCACACATTTGTCTCCATACAGCACGAGCTCCGTGGCGCAGCGGTCAACACGCCGGTCTGTGACACGGATGGTCCCGGGCTCGATCCCCGGTCAGTTCAAGATGAAAAATGATCTTTTTCAGATTGACCTGGGTCTTGGATGTTTATCTGCGAGTATATATGTATTTGTTATAAAATATAGTATCGTTGAGTTAGTATCCCATAACACAAGTCTTACATAAGAACTTACTTTGGGGCTAGCTCAATCTGTGTGATTTGTCCGTATATATTTATTTATTTATTTATTTATTTACAGAAAATGTGAGCATTTTGCATAAGAGGCTTGGATCAGCAAAACTAGCGCCAGTGCTAAAACACATCAATATAATTCTGTACTTCAATGTATATTTTTGGTATTACTTTTGTAATATAAGAGAACTACTTATTATCGTCAAAAGTGACATGAGAATTTGAAATCTTGACATTGATAAAAAATACTACAAGTAATTTGCTATTGAATTACATTTTGAGGTTATAAACAAGTAACGCTTATAAATAAATAATAATAAATATATACGGACAAATCACACAGATTGAGCTAGCCCCAAAGTAAGTTCTTAAGCAAGACTTGTGTTATGGGATACTAACTCAACGATACTATATTTTATAACAAATACATATATAGATAGACATCCAGTCCAAGACCCAGGTCAATCTGAAAAAGATCATTTTCCATCTTGACCTGACCGAGGATCGAACCCGGGACCATTCGTGTCGAGGCAGGCATGTCTGTCCGTCCGCGGTTTTACATTTGGTTTCAACAGTTTTACAGTTTGCAAATTTTTGTTAGAGGTAAGTGCGCCCCCTCTATATTCTGCTAAACAGTTATATATGCATACGTAAAAAAATATAGCATTAGTACCTATAACGAAGTTGAAAGGAAAACTATCAAAGCTAAGTACTAAAACCAACTTAATGAAATATAGCACTTTTTCATAAACCACAAAAATAATTTGTCATCCATACAAACACTATGAAAATCAAAGTTATCTTTGCTAACGAAAAATTATAGAGATTTTTGGCTAATCTAAGCTTGCTTCTACGGAAGGTTTTTGGCTAATCTAAGCTTGCTTCTACGGAACCCTTCATGGACGAGCTCAACTCGCACTTGGCGAATTTTTTATTTTAACTTGATTTGATTTAGGTGTAAAATAAATAAAGTGACGGGTGGCACTAGTCAACTGGTGCAAGCCTCTTAAATTTAATTAAGTCACGAAATTGAAAATATTTTCTACTGTATTTATTTAAACAATATTCTGACTTAGTTTTGAGCGCAAACAAATCTAATTAATCTAAAGTATCATCTTTTCAAAATACGAGTTTTATCCAGCGATTTAATTATCTACTATTGATGGAATATCTTCTATTGATTACGATACCGATAAATCAAGCTAAATAGTTTTAAAATACAACGTCACTGATAAAGTTATATAACTTGATAAGAGAGATAACATTTAGGTAGATTGATACAGAAGTAGTAGGTATCTTATCTTGAGTAATGACCCCTGAATCATTGTTATTGTAAGTCATGAGGATCTTGTTTACCAGGCTATAATAACTTTGCTAATACGTATAGTTCCCAGTAGAATAAGTAACAAAAAATTCCGAAAATAGACAAGATGTTTTTTTTATATGAAATGCTAGCGATTTTTCTCGCGACTTTATCCACGTACCTATATTATCACCCGCAGATAAATTAGCTTTCTAATGCTGCAAGATTTTTTAAAATCCGTCCAATAGTTTCGACGCCTCAGAGGAATGAATGCAAACAAACAAACAATAAATCTTTAATCTTTATAAAATGAGTAAAGATTAATGCGAAAACACACACACGGTACGAGTATAGCCCGTACGTACTGTACCTTGCATGTAACGTGAGAAAGTTGTCATTCCTAAGGAAGTTTTAGTGGTCTTAGGCGCTAGTTTTCAGGATCAACGAAGCGAAAAAAGGCAGAGAACGGAATATCACTAGAGCCCTACGTTGCGCGCGAGCGGCTTTCACATTGATTTGCAATATTATTATCAGGTTCAATCTACACTGGAGCAGTAGTAAGAAAATCTTCACCACCTCTCCAGGCCTCGCGCATACTGACATTTTCACCACCAGAGCATATTTCCATACATAAGTTATTTATCACTGATAATAATGTTTGAAATGTTGATAATGCTGTCACAGCGAACGTGCTAGCCAAATTGCTGCCATTCCAGTGCTGAGCGAGCCTACATACTACAAGGAAAGTTGTCTAAGTAAGACAAAAGTTTGGGAACTATAGTTTCTAGCTAAACAATATTCTTGCTTGTAAAAGTTCCTGCACATCTCAAAATGTTCTTTTGAAGGTGCTGTACCTTTCTTCAACCTTATCACCAACATTAGTAGAAGAAAGAAGTATGTTAACATTGAGTACTCATAATATAATGCTCAATGTTAAAAACTCAAGCACTCATAAAATATCTACTGTATGACCTCGAGAAAAAAAAACCTTTTTTTTAATATTATGAGTAAGTTATAATAAGTAATTTAGGTTACTGATTATTGTAGTTTATAAAATAAATTACCTTTCGCCCCATTTTGGTACTCTATTTGTTTTTGTGAGGAGCCTCTTTGTGTATAGGCAGCCATCTTTGACTTGCCGGCTGCAAGTGTCTTCTGAGAGTACATGGGTACTGTAACAAAACAATCAGTTAAATATCTATCAACATACCACGTAAAATCAATATCCTAATCTAATATTAAACTAATATTATAAATGCGGAAATGAGTTTGTTTGTTTATTTGTTTGTTACGCTTTCCCATTCTCTATAAAGAACTGATCATCATGAAATTTGGCATACACATAGGTTAGGGTACCAAGAAGAACCTGTATGTATGACCTGATAAGCAGAAAAATTAAGATGCGTGTAAGAGGAATGGGATATGGTGGAGAAATTCGGCGCCGGGGCTTGAAGCGCGGTGGCGTAATAGGAGATAATACTGCAATGTTCTCCCGCCAGAGGGCAGCATGAGCAGATACAGTAAACAGATGTTTGACATTGACAAGTATGTCAAAGTCGCAATAAATTGCCTTTATTTTACAAACAAATACGCAGCAAAAATACATTTTTATATTTAAATACTCATAGGAGTATTTTAAAATCAAATTAATAAAGGAATAATTGTATAATTTTACAAATTAATTGCGACTTTGACATTTTCAAGTACATACTTTTCAGTGTCAAACCTCTTTTACTGTATGTGCTAGTGGTGCACTCTGGCGGCACAGCTTTCAGTAATATGTCCTATTGGCAACGCATAGATCGTACTGAGATCTAGACGCAGGTTCAAGTCCTGCCCGCGTGGAATTTTCTCACCATTTCTTATTTTCTTTATTTAATAAATAAGGTAAAATAGCATTGTGAATGCAACATAAATCCTATATTAACTAGAAAAAGTATAATTTCTTTATCCTATTTTAATTACATTCATCATCATCATCATCATCATCAGGTCTTTCTAGTCTCCACTGCAGGAGCACGACCCTCTCTGTACTACCAGAGCCATATACTAGCCTGAGTAGTCAGAGGATTTGGCCTACACTCCCCACGCTGGCCAGACAGGTTGGAGAGGTCTCTTTGATGTTAATAAGCTTTGTTTAGCTTGTGTTACCTTTGTCGCCTTTTACGACATCCACGGGATGACTTGGAGTGGTCCTATTCTACTCTGCCGGGAACCACACGGCAATAATTACATTATTCTTGCTTAATTACATGGCAAAGCTTAAGGTCAGACGACCATAAGAAAATAGTGTATATTTTGTATGTAAGTTTTTATATTTTCTTAACTTCCTCACATAAATGTAACAAGGATGGGTCTAAAAATTATGAAATTGGTGTGACGTATGTATGGCTGATGAGATACAAATTCTCTTTTACATTTATTCTTATAAGTAGCGGTTTTCCACGACTTTGTCTGCATGGGTTTTGGTTACATCACACATACATACACAGATATTTTAGAGCCCAGAAAGGCTGTAAAATATCTGTGTATTTCTCAAATTTCATTTCAATCCATGCAACAGTTTTGGCGTGAAAACGAGACCACTCAGACAGAGTTACTTATGCATTTATAATATTAGTATGGAGAGTATGGACTACAAAGAATTTAAAAAATGATAAATATTTTTTAAACTTTTTCAAAAATAACTAAACTTAACAATAAATTCTTTCCATGAATTGGGAACTTATTTATAGCTTATATGGCAAACCAGTTTGCCTCCCAATAATTTCTTTGTTTACAGTACAAAGTCCAAGCAAGCTTTGTTTATTAAAGCTTGTTTCTTTGTGCAACACAACTATTGTGAAGGTCATTTTAATTTGATTGAATACTTTTACATAGTAACAATAATAATTATACATAGAAATCAATATGTAGAGAATTTAAATATTTTTGGACTTTGTGTCCTTGTTAAAAATGTGAATATCTGTTTGTTAACAGAGTTAGTAATAGTTGTTATCTAAAATAATTGATATTTACGGTACTGGACAGTTACGGTAGCAACATTTAACAACATTATTATAGGCTCTTCAAGAAAAGCCAGAAAAATATGTGAAAGGCACAGACTATGGGAAATAGTAAGATTACACTCTAAGTAAATGGAATAAATTATTTTAGTTGCATGAAAAAATATAGAATAGAAAAAAAAATATTCAAGTGATTTTGATTTACAAATGGAACAGCAATTGTTTAGAGCTTGGAAGTGTAATGTTATTGCTAAGTTTTAAAAAACTTACCTCTGTGGGTTGGGGTACCTTTTCCAGTACCCACATGCAACTTGGTCCCAACTGAAGTTGAAAGTCGACGTATTTTCATAATATCTTGCCATTTTTTTTTCACTTTTTCTATTTTTAGTTTATTTTATTGGAATGATTAGAAACAGTCCACTGTTAAGGTTCTAGCACACAATCATTATTGTTACTTCGGCAAAAAATCTGGAAAGCACACCGAAATTTGTAAACAACTTATCCATATCCATAGATTATTGAGTAGGTATCAGATTACATAAACTTCTAACTAGGTCACTAAACGATCTTAAGTGAAATCATCATGCGATAACATGCCGCGGCGGCTCTCCATGCCTTTGTGATGGTCGTCACGTACGTACACAGGTAAACTTCGAGACCACACGATGTTCATTCAAATCGAATCTATTACAGAGTGGAACACAAGGACATGCTCGAGTTCTGGCAGTCTATCATTCATAACGTGATATTAGGGACTGGACCTAGCTGCCCATGACTAAAACACACCCAAAAAACACTAGCATTAAAATATTTCCGTAGAAATACTCATAAATATTGTAAACTTACAGATTTGCCGGAGCAACTTCTTTACTAAATATTTTGTAAAGAAAGATGAATTGAGACCGAGTTGCGTTCAAGTTGATAGTGTAAAACGCCTATTTTGGGCTAATAACAACCAATTCGACCACGCAACACATGTTATCATTCATATTTTTCAGGTGCTTTTTGATAAAATTTTGATAACTCTTCCAATAATTGACAGATAATTTGACGATGTCAGATTCTGTCTCGCTCGCTCACTCGGATCAAAGTCCAAAGAGCATAGAGCCGAATCACAGACAATTTAGACGGAAGTGCATATTAATCTGAGCGGAAGTGGCATTGACATACTGTCTGAGATTTTTCCGTCCTCAGGGGTACTATTTTTGAACGCGTGCCACTCGTCTTCGAACGATTTCTCCATACAAAAATCGCTCGAAGACGAGTGGCCCGCGTTCAAAAATAGCACTCCAGAGCAATAATCCGTCCGATTTGCTTCCGATCATAGACCTATCTTCCGATCCCCCACCTGCGGCCTGGGGTACTATTTTTGAATGCGTGACACTCGTCTTCAAACGATTTTACCATACAAAAATCGTTCGAAGACGAGTGTCACACGTTGCAGGGCAAACGTCAAAATAGTACTCCTGCCTGACCCTGATATCGTGTACGTGTAGCATGGAGATTTGTACTTACTACGTACATGTCACGTCAAGGCACCGCACGGTGAATATGTTCGTTTTTTTGCATTTTTTTTCCTTTTATTTCTTCATGATTTTGTCCGGACCGGCCTGTATATGTTTGTTGACTTTATGCACCAAATAAATATATTTCTTTCTTTCTTCTTTCTATTTATGTAATCTGTAGTCCGAGCCTATGACGGACATTTCCGGTGACTTGACAAATTGGCGTCAAATTCAAAACAAAATTGCAATCAAACAAAATAATTTTTTACCTAAAAATAGAATGGATATTTATAAAGATTTTGCTCAAAGGTTAAGAAAGGCGACACTGAAGGATGTATATATTATACTTAATGAGGATATGACACCACAACTCAAGAAATATGTGCGTCTACTTGCTGAGATACCGTTTGAAGAAGGTTCATATAACGCCTATTATGGGGCAGTAAAGAAAATCATAAATAGTTTCATAAATTACTATTCGATTGCAGTAGATAAAGTTATCATCGATGCTGATAAGTATACTAACGTTGTTGATAGATATGAAATATTAAGTTTGATGGATAGAACTATCAATATCCAAGCAGAGAGGCAAATTGATTTCGGTAAGGACTATCTGCCTGTTCGGTCTGCAGAAGAAAAGATGATTTATGACGAAATACAAGCTATCTACGATGCTTTCGTCCAAAAGATGTATGACTTTAGGGCTCAGCTAGAGAGAATCGATAAGCAAGACAAAGCAGAAGCCTTCGCCCAAGAACATTATAAAATTACTGTGCGGAAGACGAGTGACGTTTTTGATTTCGCTCATTGTTACATTGCTATGTTCTTAGCAGACAAAGTAAGTATATTTTATATACCTATTATAAGTATCATATAAGTAATAATATCCCTCCCACGCTGGTCTGGGAGAAAAGAAAAAACGTAGAATGTACCAGCTTCTTCTCTTCCCGTGCAGATCGTAAACGCCGATCGAGGAAATGGGCGTGAGGAAACACGGTGGTCAATGCGGCTAGCAACCCATCACTATTTTGATTTCGTTTTACACCTACAAGCCCTCCAACATGCTAAATAAAGCCTTAAGGTTTTAAAGACCTGGGCTCTGCCTATCCCGCAAGAGAAAAAGACGTGATAGTATGTATGTATCTATATAATCTGAGCTACGCAAATTTTTGGACTTAGGTTTTGTATAAAATAAGTTATAGGTACTGGGATTCATGAATTTTGCGCCAGTGCTGTCCCCATTTTAAATACTTAAATCATTAGAAATTAAAAGAAAACAGAGACATACATTTCATCTTGAGCCTCATAGAACACAATTTTAATGATGCTCCGTTTTCTTTCAAATGTGGACAATACCGGAACCGGAAAATTCATGCTTCCCCTCAAACTGATTTAAAAATACATAATACAACTACAGATCAAGGAAATCCGTACAAGCCTGGAGGAGATCTACATACGCCTGCGGAACAATCTTCGTCGGATAGAAGAAGAGGGCGAGCAAGCCATGAATTGCCTTATGAACGACCTTTACGATCACAACAAGGAACTGATGAAGCTTTCTAGGCAGTACCGCAAGAACTCTATGGAGTTAGCTGAAGTGAGTATTCATCAGACATCATCAGGTTTTTTTAGTCTCCACTGCAGGAGCACGACCCTCTCTGTACTACCAGAGCCATATTATAATACTAGCTGTTACCCGCGGCTTCGCCCGCGTAATATATAGCTTATGTCCTTTTCGGTACCCTAACCTATGTGTATGCAAAATTTCATGATGATCGGTTCTGTAGATACGGCGTGAAAGCGTAACAAACAAACAAACAATCTCACTTTCGCATTTATAATATTAGTTCGGATAGTCCGTCTCTGTCTGCTCTAGCTAATGCTAGAGCAGTCAGAGGATTTGATGGCCTACACTCTTGTGGCGACCTCTACATTCGCCACAAGAACTAACACGAAGCCACAACTGCGATTGTGGCGACACAACAAATAACTACAAGACTTCTCTCAAGATGGCGCTGATCAATCCTGGAACGCATAATCAAAGTTTCTTCGAATCTCAACATAAATAAGACCTCCGACAGATTTCAGTCGGAGCCGTACGGTTCCCTGAGCCCTTGCCCAGCGGGAAAATTTTCCCTTTGAGGCGCGGTCTAACAGATAGAGCGAGGTGGTGCCTCACCACCTCGCTCCCGCTACACTCTCCACGCTGGCCAGACAGGTTGGATCATTACGACTCATTACTGTCACGGAGGCCCGGTGTGACGCTCGTATACTATTACATGCATGATGTGTTATCGAGCCAGTGTATTGTGTATTGTAGCATAACCGGAGTATGCTACAGTGTGTATGAGGCGAAAATCAAGAGGCTATGCGGCTAGCAACCATTATTTTGATTCCGTTTTCCACTTTAACACCCACTAACACTCTAAACATGGCCTTTGGGTTTTATGAGCTTGGGCTCTGTCTAACCCGCAAGGAACAAAGACGAGATATGTATGAATGTATTCCTTCTAGCTGAACCATTTCAAACGAAACTGTATCCTCTCTATAGGTAGCTCGAACTATAGAGAAAACTCGCGGAGAAATGGACGTATTTAAGTACGACACCACACAAGCTCGACTTGAGGAAGAGGTGGAGTACTGGTCGAGTAGGATCCGTGACTTCAACGAGGTAGCCAACCTTCTGACGAAACTGAGGAAGGAAAAGAATTATGTGGATGAGCAGAGAAGAATATTCGTGACAAGAAGGTAAGGATTTTATATTCAAAATACGGGTCACTCATGTCCTTCGAGCAACACGGCCTCCGTACCCTCATGTCGGCCTATGCCATGTGGCCCAGCTAACTTTAAGATTCAAAACATTTATTCAGAAAATAGGCCCTTGCAGGCACTTTTTCACGTCAAATAACAATTAAAATTATCTTATTAAGTATTATGCACTAATTATACCAGGATAGTAAAACCCAAAGGCCGCGTTTAGCGTGTTTGTGGGCGTACAGCTATATTTAATAAAAGATAATAGATAAATCAGAAATATACTTAAGAGTTTATTTCAGATGCGCTGAGCTCCCAGGTTCAAAAGCTGACTGCTGGACTCGGATAGGCGCTAAGTTCGCTGTCAAAAGTGAAAAGCTTAGAGCAAAGATAATCGAAGCTGGAAAATGTTTGGTTACTTTCTTCGGCATTAGAGGTAAGTAGCTCCCACACAACAGTTATGTAACGTTATGAAACAATATGCAACAACAATAAAATCATACATTTTCAAGACTGTTTCTGTGTAGGTAAACTCATTGTTTTATAAAGTTATATAACTGCTGTCATGTGGTCTCAACGCCTTAATCGTACGATTTGTTCACAGAGACTCGCATAGATGGCGCCACTCGAAACTACACAACATTGTATCTACCGTATTATGAGAATATAAAAACATGATTAAAATAATATATCTTATTAAAAATTAAAACAATATTTTAGGCATAATATTTTAAAATGACACCGTTTATTTAGTGAGTTAAAAGCTAACGCAGATTACCGCCATCTAGTATCGACTACCAAGCAACTCTCCTGCGCCATACATTCGCCTGCTTTTCGCAACCTTAATTTGGTCCAATATTTTTGTATGAGGTGGGCAGTCTATTACGTTAGTATTATATTGTCTTTGCTGCTGTGTACACACCACTCAACTGCCTGTCCGGTGGTTGCATGTATGGTATCGGGTACGCGCGCCTTGCCTCCCAGAACTGCTACTTTCTCATTCAAAAACGCTTTTGATAAGGTAAGCCAAACAAACTGCGCTCACCGACCCGATTGTCAAGCGTGGTGAGTATGGCAACACCAAATTTACGAATGAAGCATACTTAGTCGTACAAATTTCGCGGCATAGGACAATAAAAACATGATAAACTAGCTTTTACCCGCGGCTTCGCCCGCGTGATATATAGCCTATGTCCTTCTCAGTACCCTGACCTATGTGTATGCAAAATTTCATGATGATCGGTTGAGTAGATACGGCGTGAAAGCGTAACAAACAAACAAACTCACTTTCACATTTATAATATTAGTTAGGATCAGGGACCGGAACCGCTTACCTTAACCGCGGTTTCTGATAGGGTTTTTCATTGAATTGTTTTCTAAAACCCCATCGATATGGTAAGCGTATTAATATTGTAACCCTATCGACACGGTAACCCTATCAATACGGTGAGCATATCATCGGGTTAACTTGATGGAAGAAACCCCATCGATACGGTTAGCACACAGGGTTAGTATTAACAATGTTGTAACCCTATCAAAACAATAACCTCATTAATACGGTAAACATTTCATTGGGTTAACTTGATGAAAGGCTAACCAAAAGAATACGGTTATTGAATGGTACGCGCTTACCCGATACTAAAAACCCTATCAAGGGGTTTTGGAACACTATCGAGCCATCTCGATCTTTATTGACAAAGGCATTCAGCCTATTGCAAGACCTAGCAAGACAGCACACGCGGCGCGGAGAGGGGGGGGGGGGGGGGATTAGGTAGGGCCCCACGCTGCATGAGTTCAGACAATAATGGACCTTTTATTGATTTGGATTATGCACAAAATACAAAAACTTTGTTTAGATTCGCGAAATCGTTTCGGCATCTGGCGCGTGCGGAAGGTTCGGGTGCGGAGTGTTGAACACTTTATGTGTTGTTTTTATGCATGCGAACCTTGAGTGTAGTGCGCTTCTTTTAAACAAACTTAACTAAGTGTTAATTAATTTGTGTAATAAATGGCACCACCGAGAACAACCGCCGCTCATATAATGAAAAAAGTGATCTAGTTTATCCCGTGGTTCGGTTTATTACGGGTGTGTCTCTTCCACTTTGTATAATAATTCAAATATTATTTTGGTACCAAACTGTATTTTTTTACAATTTTACCGCGACGTCGTCCGCGTAAATTAAAGCCAATGTCACTCACTTGCAATTGAAAATCATTCGTGTAGTTTCGGAGCCTATTCAATGCAAACAAACTATCAAAGTTTTTCTCTTTATAATATTAGTAAAGAAAAAAAATATATGATTTATTATACAGTCACAATATGACTACGTAGGTAGGCAATATCCAATCAAAAACATAAATGTGAAATGAGAGCCAAGTTCAATATTCTTCTTCTTCTTAGTCGTAGGTACGCTCTAGACAGAGTGGTCGTGCGTGACTAAAGTCTGACCAACAAAAGCTGAACCTCACAAAACGCGGGAAGTTTAAAAATTCACGGGCGAGCCATACAGTCTATAGTAGGAAAAAATTTTTTGATACTTATTACATGACTGCCCAAAACATGTAAGTTAATTTGTTTCATACTAACTTCTAAGGACTCAATTCAATATAATTATATAAATACCATACACTTTTAATATATGGTATTTGGGATATTCGTGATGATGCCACTGCGGCCGTAGCCCATGCTAAATACCTACCTTCACTGTATTCCGAAATTAAGCAAGGTTTGTTTGTTTAAAAGTAAGCAATAAATACTATAAACATTTTCATAAATCATAATTGAAGACATGCTAAAACGTTACATCAAAAAAGTGATTTACCAATTCATCGATACGTACAATTTTTCTACGGAAAGATCAAAAATATATAAAAGAACAGTGCCCAGTGCCGGTAAATTTATTTATTTTAGATTCCTTTACTTTTTTTCTTCTTTATTCAAAGCCTTGTTTATGAGTATCAAAAACACATGGGTGAATGAATGAATAAAATCAGGCATTGACAACTGTAATGTCAAAGTCATCTGTATCAGTGTTGCAACTCAAAAAATGACGAGGTTCAGCTTTCATTAGCCAGACTATATGGATTGGGTTGTTGGTCCATGGCCGCTGCTCTTGCGATTTTTTTTCACATGTCTCTATCTGCAGCCGTCTTGGTGCATTCCGTTGCTGGTACTTTGTTACAGCTTGACAAGATCTAGCCACCTCGTTGGAGACCGACCACGTGAACGTTTGCCCTCATTACGACCCTGAAACACTAAACGCTCCATAGAGTTTTCTTTGAGGGTGGCACGACCGAAGAAGTTAAGGATTCGTAACTGCACAATTGACGAGAGCCTTTTCTTTATTCGTAATTCTTTCGATATGGAGATGTTACTGC
Organism: Rhodophaea formosa; assembly: GCA_963082605.1. Classification (NCBI taxonomy): domain Eukaryota; kingdom Metazoa; phylum Arthropoda; class Insecta; order Lepidoptera; family Pyralidae; genus Rhodophaea; species Rhodophaea formosa. Next base: position 2,685,301 of record OY720221.1, read on the forward strand.
GGTGGGCTGTCCAACTTATTCTGAGAAGCCGTCGCCAGCACCACATAGTTCAATATTATGATATACTTATGCCTTGGTTGCTAACTTCGACGACAAATGAAGTGAGATCTAAATGGGTGCCAAGTTCAATGGTCAGTCCTGAAATTTATTTATTTACAACATAAAATATCATTTCTTCTTATAACTTAGGATAATATATTGTAGCCTAAGGTCTGACTTGGCTAGTTCTCATATACGAATCATGGATGCGTAACATGACAAATATTGATCATGAAAAGTTAAGTGATGCAGCTAAGTTGGACTTTTCAGAAGTTATCGAGACAACAACCATAGATGATAAAGTTGAAAAATTTTATTCCACCATAACTAGTCTTTATGATGTTCATGCTCCATTGAAAGCCATCAAAATCTAGCGTCCACCCTCTCGTTGGATTACCAGGGGCGTTCGTATAGCCAGGTCACGGAGGGATAGGGCGTTTAGGACTTTTAAGAGGGACAGAACGGACGAGGACTGGGTTGTATGCAAGGTTGCGCGTAATCGTTTCAATAGTATGGTAAGAGCAGCCAAGCGAAAACATTTTTGTGAAAGTCTGTCTGACTGAATCTTCTTCGACCGAAATTTGGAAGTTTCTACGTTCGCAGAGTCTAGCTAAAAAAAAATGCTTCTTGCTCCTCTTTTAATTTCTCTCCTAATGATTTCAACAATCACTTCTCTTCATCAAGTTTCCTCGATCATATTATCAAATTTTCTATCATTTCTAAAATTTCTTCCATGGCCAAACCTTCGATAGGACTTTTCTCTTTTCCTCCAGCTACTGAGGATGAGATTTGTAAAATTGTCATGTCAATTAAATCCAAAGCAGTTGGGTGTGACGATGTGAGTCGGCACATGATAAATAACATACTGCATTTAGTTATACCTATTTTAGCTCACATTATTAATTTTTCTTTAGCCTTTGGCTTTGCCGTCTTTATGGCGAAAGGCTTACATAATACCTCTGCCCAAAGTGTCCTCTCCTCAAGTTTTAAATAATTTCAGACCTATTTCAATCCTTCCCTTCCTCTCAAAAATCCTCGAGGCAGTCGTGCATGACCAGTACTGCACTTCTCAAAATTTCTGAAGACATCCGCTTGGTTATTGGAATACCTTGGTTACCACTCTTGTTCTAATCGATTTCTCTAACACCTTCAATATGGTTGATAATGATATTCTCCTTGCCATTCTCCATCATCTGCAATTGTCGTCCTCAGTGGTGGATTGGTTTTCAGCGTACCTCCGAGACCGACAGCAAGCGGTTCGTGTGGATCGTGATCCGTCGGCATGGAGATTTGTCTACTGGCGTACCTCAAGGTGGAATCTTACCACCATTGTTCTTCTGTCTTTTTATTAATCTCTTGTCTTCTTCAATTGGTTGCTCTTATCATTTCTACGCAGACGATCTTCAAATCTATGCACAGTCGTCAGTCGAGGACTTGGAATCGAATATATTTATTGTTTACAGCCTTTTCATCGATATTATCTTGGTGAAATTATTATGGCATACAAGTCAACCCCTCAAAGTGCCAGGCTAAATTGTGGGAAGCATAAGACAAGTAAATAAAATTAACTTTGATGCTCTCTCACCGGTAAAGTTTGATAATAACGCTATCCCCTTTTGTAAATCCGTGAAGAACCTTGGCTTGCTCATTGACTCCACACTTAGCTGGGTCACTCATATAACAGAAAGCAATCGTTCTGTTACAGCCACTCTCCAACAACTCAACCGTCTCAAGATCTTACTTGTGAAAACTTTAATTTTTCCTATTATGGATTATGCTGATGTGTGTTGCCCCGATGTTAACGAACATCTTCTCAATAAGTTTGATCGTCTCGTCAACAATTATATCCGTTTCATTTTCTGCCTTCGTAAGTATTATCGTTTCTGCATATCGTTCTGAGTTAAAATGGCTTCCAATTCGTCAACGTATTCGTACGTACATTCGGCACCTACGACTTCTTTGTACTTTATTTTCTATTCTGAATTGAACTGAACTCACTCTCCCGATCAGTGGCGGCTCGTGACTTCAAGGAGTGGTGGTTCACCTGCTTACCTAGTGTCTCTCAAAAGCAAAACGACCTATTGAAATGCCTTACGTTTTGCAATTATTTGTAGTCGACTGCCCCTATGCACTATTAATAATATTTGTACAGTATACATAATCAGTTACTCTAGGTACAATTCTTGTTAATATTAATGCATATTGTAAAACCATTTCTGTATAAAAAGTATCACTTACTTATGTACCTACATGCAGTGAAATATCTCATCATCTTGACTTACCATTGGTTTAGTGAGAGGAGCTGCGCGCTAATGAATATTCTAATAACTAGGTAGGTACTTAACTAATTCAGGTTGAAAAGCACGAAAAGATAGTTTCAAAAACAGATTAGGCGGCATACCGCCTAAATAAGCCATAGCCTATTTTCTTTTTTAGTTCTTGTTCAAATAATCCCATTAACAACACACTTTGAAGCCACTTTCAACCACTACACTTTGAAGCACACACAAAGTAGAAAACCATAACTATGAATAATTATTGGGTAATTTCGCGCGCGTTATCTATCACACCGTGTCACAGGTGCGAAATAAAACAAACAAACTGATTTGAGTAAAGGTCAAGGACACGCCGTCGCAACAAAAATCTTCAACGAGCGAGCGAGACACCCCGGCCGATGCCGCCCGAGCGAGCCCGTTCGGGAGTATTCGGGACTCGTGCGGCGATCCGATTTTTCAATTTTTCTCATACATTGAGTACGGATCATCTTCCGTTTCACCTGCCGGAGCATTTCTGTCTCATTCCATATAGTTTCTATGGAGACGCTTCGTGCGCACTTTGAAAGCGCTCGCCCAATTTTTGGTTTAGCTAAAATGAGTCTTAAATTTTAGGTAATAAAGATCAAGCTTGTTTGAAAATATTTTCTTTTTCAGTGTGTAATTAAAGTTACATACTTTTGGATAAATAATAATTGTGTCGAAAAAAAAATAGGGAAATACATAAAAATCTGGTAGTGCAGTGCACGAGTGCACTGAAGGAGCGGCCGCCACTGCTCCCGATTACTTAAAATCTAAATTTAAATTTCTCTCTGACACATGATTGACATGTTTAGTTGTGGTAGAGCCAGGCTACCGGCGAAAATCACTTTTGCGGGTAGCATGAATGGCCCAGCTCTCCGGGGAAGTACCACACTCTCACAGAAAATCGACGTTTGAGTAGTAGCTTTACAGCTTCTATGCTTCGTTTGGTGAGTGAGAGCGCCGGAGGCCTATCCCCCCTCCCCTCTGGAGAGGGGAAATAAAAGGCCGGCAACGGTTTTGTAATACCCCTGGTGTTACATTAGTCCATGGGCAGCGGTGATCACTTACCATCAGGTGACCCGCTTGCTCGTTTGCCGCCCTATGACATAAAAAAAACATGACTGGCAGCCGCGTTCTTGTCCAAAAAAGGGTTATGGAGAGTAGACACTCTCATACCCTCATACCCCTTTTTAGGGTTCCGTAGTAAACAAGGAACCCTTATAGTTTCGCCATGTCTGTCTGTCTGTCTGTCTGTCTGTCTGTCTGTCTGTCTGTCCGTCCGCGGTTTTACGCAGAGACTATAAGTACTAGAAAGCTGTAATTTGGTATGGATATGTATATTAATCATGGCAAAAAAGTGGTAGAATAAAAACATGAAAAAAAATTTTTTTTAGGGTAGCTCCCATACTAGTAAATTGGGGGAGTAATTTTTTTTTCTCTATTTACCCATCATGTGGGGTATCGTTAAATAGGTCTTTCAAAAATATTATGAGGTTGAGAACACCATTTTCCGATTTAGGGATCCGTTTCCGAAATATTTGGTTTTAAAGTGCGAATTTTTGTTAGAGGTAAGTGTCCCCCCCCTCTATCTGCTAAACGGTTATATATAGATACGTGAAAAAAATTACAGCAGTAGTATATATACTGAAGTTTAAAGGAAAACTATCAAAGCTGAGTACTAAGTACAAACTAAAAAGTTATAGGCAACCAACTTATAAACTGTAAAATTTCATACTATTTTCATTGTTAGATGTTTTTGGTCGCTAAACTGTAAAGTGCGAGTGTGAATAGTGTGAACTCAAAGTTGTCATTCGCAACTACGGAACCCTACACTGCGCGTGGCCCGACACGCACTTGGCCGGTTTTTTGGACCAATTTCATGTCAAATTTATTTACCCCCTAACTTCACGACTCTGGAATCTAGAATGAATTGCCTGTTGACATAAAAAGACTTTCATTCCCACCTTCTGATCTCTTCCAAATTCCATCTGTCACTATCTCTCATCCTAAAAAAAAAATTCTAGATTTTTTTTCTACCACTCTTTTGCCATGATAAAAATACATACCTATACCAAATACCAGCTTTCTAGTACTTATAGTCTCTGAGGAAAATCGCGGACGGACAGACAGACAGACAGACATGGCGAAACTATAAGGGTTCCTTGTTTACTACGGAACCCTAAAAATTACACTGTAGCAAAAGTTGTTCAGCCTGATTAGTATTTTTGTAGAGGTATAAAAATCGAAGATTTAGAACATCCGATACAGAACCATGTCAAATTTTATATGGACAATTTTACAGAATCACGCTCTCCACGGGGATAGAGTGCGAAGAGTACGATTAGCTCATATTTCTGGTGACCGCCCAGCGGTCCCAGGTCACTCGCAACTAGGATATGCCCTTTTGGCAACGTAGCTTTCAGCATGTACGGCAAAACGTGAGAGTTGCTGTCTCTCCAAGCTCACCCGAAGCCGAGGTCCGTCTCTCCCGAAGGCCCTTTAGAGATGTGCGCTTTGTAGGTTGAGCGGAGCAGCATGTCAAATTTACAGCGGAACAAATGGAAATATTTGATTTGATTTGTTGGTGCGAAGTGAAATGGAATGAAAACCATCATTGCTGAAATCAGGCGCCAAAATAAACTAACCCAAAGGATACTTCCAAGATAATTTTTTTGCGAAATACGTTGATATTTATTAACTTTTTATATTAAACATACAACACTGCTGCAAGTTTTTTCTTATGTATCGACATTAGTTCGTATTGAGGTATATTAATGCTCCGGAGTCATAAAGTCCACGCGAAAGAAGTCGCGGGCTTCAGCTAGTGTGTAATAAGTACTAATTATTTAGAAACACAAATCGAATTCCAATAAACTTAAAACTTTTAAATGAAAAACTGTTAAATTTTCAACAATCGACAGAGTATACCTAAGCGAAGCCGTCCGCGTGTTTTCAATTCCGAACATTTATGACAAATGCCGCAGCTTTGAATAAAACCATTGAAATGCGCAAAAAAGACAGGCAACACAGTTGATAGAAACCTTTTTTAAACCGATTGATACGGTTAACTAACTAACTTAACCCAATGATGGGGTTAATACACTGATAGGGTAAACCTAATAATAGGGTTAACCCCATGAAAGGGTTAATCTAATGATAGAGTCAGCCCAATGATAAGGTTAACCCAATGATATGGTTAACCCAATGATAGGGTTAACTCAATGATAGGATTGACCAAATGATAGGGTTAACCCAATGAAGGGGTTAACCATATCATAGGGTTTCTTTATTAATCATATTAGGCCCGAAACAGGTTTTCCGGTCCCTGGTTAGGATAGGATTAGGACTAGTTAGGATTATTTTTATTTATTGTATTGAGTAGGTATTTCAAACCTCGTCGAACAAATGTTGTTGTTTATGATGGTAGCGATCTACCTACTCTTGCAAGATTACTAGGGTTTTGCAAGTAATCCTGTATATATCGTTATTGTTTTAGGTGTTAAAGTTAAAAAAATAATACCGACATTTCCTAAAGAGAATATGTATTGATTTAGAACATACGCTATCAAATCTGTAATTTAGAACAAATCCATAAGTACATAATATTTTACAGGCGTTGACAGAATATTCTATGAGAGTGACCTGGGCAAATACTATTTAGATGAATTCAACCACCAGGTTTACGTGAAGGATTATGGTTTGAAAATTTACCACCTCAACTGTAAAGGTGACTTCTTAGAGGTAAGAGAGTGATATACCGGGTGAAACATCGATCGTTTTTGTTGGACCCTTTAACAAACCGTCCCCAGCAATGTTCCCATAGGAAAAGTTGTTCATAACGACGGACTGAATCACCCCTTTGAGGGTCCAAAACGATCAAACTTTCGCCATATAATAAGTTATTTTACGAATAAAGGTGATGAGGAACGGTCTTGATTTGTGATTGTGATACCCACTACCTAGTCCGCCGTCTTTTCTCCGTTAGAAAGAAAGGTCTCTTCATTTTAATGGCATAACTACAGGGTGGCAGGCAAAAAAGGCCGGGAGCCTTTTCCACGACTATTCGCATTTAGCATCTCATCGTCTCATTGTTACCATACATGCCAGTGGCTAAGGCGTAAAACTTACAGATACAATAAGCGCGTGGCGCAGATATGTTGCAAACATGGAACACTGTAAAAGGATTTTAAACCTTATTATCGACATACTCAAAACGAGCAGCATAATTTTTAGGGTTCCGTAGTAAACAATAAATAATAATAAATAAATAAATATATACGGACAAATCACACAAATTGAGCTAGCCCCAAAGTAAGTTCTAATCTAATGAAAGACTTGTGTTATGGGATACTAACTCAACGATGCTATATTTTATAACAAATACATATATAGATAAACATCAAAGACCCAGGTCAGTCTGAAAAAGATCGTTTTCCATCTTGACCTGACCGGGGATCGAACCCGGGACCATCCGTGTCGCAGGCAGGCGTGATGACCGCTGCGCCACGGCATACTTACCTTATTCGAAGCTTACTTTTAATTCTGCCTGGTGCATTTCGAACCAATGAACCAAAATGGCGCACCCTACCATTATATAAAGTGACGTAGAGGGCGCCACTGCCTGGTGACGTACCGGAAACACCTATGGAAGGGGTAAAAAACGGGGGAAAACTGGTGTCAGTTGACGGGAAACGGATTGTCTGTCCGTCCGCGGTTTTACTCAGACAGTATAAGTACTAGAAAGCTGTAATTTGGCTGTAATATTATCAGGCCAAAAAAGTGGTAGATAAAAATCTAGATTTTTTTTTAGCGTAGTTCCCATTCGATCGTGCTCTCAACCTCACAATATTTTTAAAGACCTATGTAACGATACCCCACCATACTACCCCAAAAATAAACTGCGAGTTTTTTTTTTCTGCGTGGCGCGTATCTGCGTGGTTTGTCCGTAAGTATATATTTATTGTGTAAAAAAAATTGTGGGAGTAAGTATTTTTTTCTCTGATAACCCATTAGTGTGGGGTTTGTTGAATAGGTCTTTAAAAATATTGTGAGGTTGAAAGCACCATTTTTCGATTTAGAGATCCGTTTCTTGCAAATTTTTGTTAGAGGTGAGTGTAGCCCCTCTATCGGCGTATAACGATTATACAAGGTGTTAATGAAAAAGCGCACAACCTCAGACACCCCAACTTATTTTTATTAAGTATAAAAGAATTATATAAATTGTTATTTTCGCGGATTATTTACGAAGTTATTAGCTATTTTTTGTTTTCTTGCGTTTGGTACAATTTAAAAAGTCTATGGTAATTACGCGCGATAGAGCGCGACGGTGCCGCTTCGTGTGCCGCCGCGTCATAAGAGTCAAGTAATGATTAAACACGGCGTAATAAAAATATTATTTTAGCAAAAATTTGACCCCTACTTTTATTTGTAATGTCGATTCTACTCTCGATTCTGAACACTAATTTTAGGTTTTGCGCTTTTTTACTAACACGTTATGAATACGTGAAAAAAATTACAGTAATAGTATATTATAACCAAGTTGAAAGGAAAACTATCAGAGCTGAGTACTAAGTAGGTACAAACTAAAAAGTTATAGCACTTATTATAAACCGCAAAAACAATTTTGTCATTCACACTACATAAACACTATGAAAAACAAAGTTATCTTTGCTGGCGAAAAATTATAGAGGTTTTTGGCTAATCTAAGCTTGCTTCTACGGAAGGTTTTTGGCTACGAAACCCTTCATGGGCGAGCTCAACTCGCACTTGGCCAATTTCTTTTTCTTGCGATATTGGTCGTTTTCTAAGTGGTCCACACCTGCAACGTAACTGCGCCACCGCCGCCCGCGTCTTCGCCTTTCGTGTTTTATGCCCATAAGCATGTGGTCTCAACGCCTTAATCGTAAGATTTGTTCACAGAGACTCGCATAGATGGCACCACTCGAAACTACACAACATTGTATCTACCGTATTATGAGAATATAAAAACATGATTAAAATAATATATCTAATCAAAAATTAAAACGATACTTTTCGCAACCTTAATTTGGTCCAATATTTTTGTATGAGGTGGGCAGTCTATTACGTTAGTATTATCAGTATATATAATATTCTCTATGAGTATTATATTCAGTGGCGTAGCTAGGGGGGCAAGGGCCCTGGTGCATAGGGAGAGAATCGGGCCCTCCTCCCCTCTTTCCGCGTTGTTTGAACTTATATCGGCCTTCAAAATTATTGATAGGGAATGAGAATAGGAAACAGTGGGTTGAATCATCCCTAGTAGGCTGAATCCATACGTCGTCTCTATAGTTTCCGTAGGAAAGTTCTTCTAAGCGTTGTCTTTGGGTTGTGTTGTTTGTGAGTATAGATTACATGAAGCTCAACAAAAAAGAACCATAAAACAGCTTCTTTGGTAATGATGCGGTAAAATCAATATTATAGTTTCTACAGTAGCTAGTTTGTCAATTTGAACTTGAGTTTAGAAAAACGTTGGTTATTTTTTATTGCCGATCAGGTTGAGAGCTATCATAGATTATACGGTTAGCGTTGTGTTTCAACCTGTATCATACATATCTTGTCACTTTTTTTTTTGCGAAAATGAGTTTTACCAGAATTTGGTGCCAGATGGATGGATGTGCGGAATAGAAATCATAGCATTAGTGGTGACACTTGATGAAATAAGGCTGGTAGTAGGGACAACAGTCAGCGGCAAACCTAGCATCAACTACTGTACTGTAGTACGTCCTAGACCCCAAAAGTTGAAAACATCGCCACAAATATCATAAATAAGAACTGATGCAAGGCAAGAGCGAATGAAAACTTCAATAAAAAGTTGATGGGCGGAATTGGTGAATTGATCTCACGACCGTCAAGCACGTCAGCTGATCCAATGTGCTACGGGCATACTCATCCAAACTACCATATAACTGAAAAAACGATAACAAACAAACAAACAGCACATGCTTATCGAGGACGCTTGGCGCATTTGAAAATGTTAAATAAGGAGTTTTATCATTGGTCATGTAGATTTGAATTTAAAATAATAGAATTTTTAAAAAATTTCATTTTTTTTCAAAGCTGAGGCTAGAGGGCCCCCTGAGCTCCGGGGCCCTGGTGCACTGCACCACCTGGCCATATGATAGCTACGCCACTGATTATATTGTCTTTGCCATAAGTGAAGTGTAGGCATCGCGAGTCGCGAGTCGTACTATCACAGCTTTTTCGCCATTTTGATTAAACCAAAAAGGTGTACTTAACTAAGGTATCCATACGCACAAAATTCACACTCGGTGTTTTAACATATAAAGGTATACATCATTCTTCTTTCGAGTCAAAATTTGTATGAAATTAAAATACTTTGATTTGAATTTGGCTATATTCACCATTGACTAGTATACCTACCAATTTATTGTTACCAGGTCTCTGACAAAAAGCCATACAATTTCGACGAGTACGGGCGCTTTATAAAAAATGAGGAAGGTGAAATAATACACCAAGTGGCTGCCTGCACGAGCGAGTACAATCTAAACGACGACCTGCTACTAAAGAAGGTGACCAAGGACTGTGGCCACTCCGAAGCTATCGTCAAACATTGCAAGATGAGGATCAAGGATCCCAATGATGTGGAGGTGTTGCCTGATATAGACCAAGTCGATTTACACAGTAAGTGGTGAAGTTAAGAAGTACCTAATTCGTTTATTTCTAAGTAGGTACGATTTTTTAAGTTAACTGGAGTTGTCCATATATAGCAGCAACGTCTGCCTGCCATCACCTAGCCGTGGTTCGAACCCAGGACGACTGATGTCTCAGGCTGGCGTCTTAACCACTGCGCCTCGGAGGTTTTATACATGCCGAATTTTTTACGTTTTGGACCCTTAAAGGAGTGATTTAACCCTTTTATTAACAACTTTTTAAATGAGACCAATACTGAAAACTCTCAAAGAAAATTTCCGTAGAAAATAGTAGAAATTGACCGAGCTGAATACTTTCGTATAGAAATGTAATTTTTTTTTTAGTTTTCAGGATAGGTCCCATAGGAAAAGTAGTTCATATTGACGGGCTGAACACCCCTTTAGGGGTTCAAAACGATAAAATATTCACCATATACAATATGTAGTCAAAGTGGTGGCCGTATGTAATAAATGTAAACTTCCAGAGAAACTGGACGCCGAAGTAATAAAGTACCTATGGGACAGCTTCGGGTACATCTTGCCGTTCGCTCTGCACGACGTCTGTCACGAACGCAGCAAGAACCCTATTCACAATCTTGCTCATAAATTGCTTCATTACAAGTAAGCCTTGGATAATATTATTTCATACATATTTTTACTCACAGTACTAATATAAAAGCAGCTTTACTACTATTAAATTATAACAAACTAGCAATTTTCCCGCGCCTTTGTCCGCGTAATCGCATTCGTTTACATTCTACCTTGAGTCGTTTTCGATTACGAGATTCGAAAACTGCTCTGAGCGTCTACCATGAGTTTATACATTTCATTTACGAGAGTAGTATACGGTAACGTTTTTATAACCGTCATTCGTTTTCTATTGAGTAGACAATAGTTTACTATTACGAGCCATCGAATAGTTTACTTTGGATCGAATCGTTTACTACTCACGTATAATAAACTCATGGTTGACGCTCTGGTATATTGTAATCATGGTAGGCTATTGCGTTACTATTGTAACGACTATGACGGTTATAAAAACGTTACCGTATATCAAAGACAATATAATATATTATATTGTCTTTGCCGTATACTACTCGTAAATGAAATGTATAAACTCATGGTTGACGCTCGGCACAGAAGGCCGCTCGCGCCCTACAGTCATATTTCTTGCTCTGTGGATTTCCCCATACAAAAACCATCCGCTTTCGAGCGGCCGTTCATAAATGGTGGTCCCTACCTGTCGGCATGGTTTTAAATTTATTTTGATAACGTTTTATACAGGTACGAAAAGACACATGCAGAAACTAAGCGGAGAAAGAAAGAAGCAGAAGAATTCCGCCTTAAGGTTTATAAGGACCGCCTAACTGTAAGAATTTTTGCACACTAAGTACTTGTTTGTTGCCGGACCGGAAGCGTTTCGGAACGGAACATTGGCGGAACTGCGAAACGCTGTTGTACGATTCCGTTCCGCTTGCGGTGTGAGACGCACCAAACAAAATCATACTAGACAGCGTTTCGCTTAGGCGTTTCGCGGTCCGCCAATGTTCCGTTCCGGAACGATTCCGGTCCGCATTCGCGGCTGTGTGCTACAGGCGTACCTAAGAAGTTGACCTCGATCAGCCGTTGCCATTGTATAATAATTGACAAGCAGCAATAATTGACACATCGTGGCCCATCACATCTGACCGTAGTCGTACCCTTAGACCGGACCCGACGCGTTTTTAACCCTCAATGTAGCTCGCTAACTTCGAGCAACACGGCCTCCGTACCGGACAGAGGGAGTGGGCTAAGCGACAATTTACTATTAAAATTTTTCTGGCGTTTTTTGCGGGGGGAAATGTGCACACAAGTTTAGTTCCGCATACCTACATACAAAACTTAAACTGTCACTCGATAGTAATTATGACATTGTCACAACAAAATACATAAATAAATATATACGGACAAACCACACAGATTGAGCTAGCCCCAAAGTAAGTTCGAGACTTGTATTATGGGATACTAACTCAACGATACTATATTTTATAATAGATACTTATATAGATAAACATCCAAGACCCAGGTCAATCTGAAAAAGATCATTTTCCATCTTAACCCGACCGGGGATCGAACCCGGGACCATCCGTGTCACAGGCAGGCGTGTTGACCGCTGCGCCACGGAGCTTGTCAAAAGAAAGTCAATGAGATAACTGCACAAAACTCACCTCTCTAATGACGATAATATATCTATTGTAACTTATGATGTTTGATATTTATACTCTGACTGCTCTGGCTTATATTTTTGGCTCTTGTAGTACAGAGTAGGTAGGTCGTGCGCCTGCAATGGAGACTAATAGACCTGATACATACGCATCAAATTTTGTCCCTTGCGAGGTATACAGAGCCCAGCCGGCCTATTTGCTAACTCGGTGTACAACGTTTTGATACTCACTTCAACATCCATTACGGTTTTCATATCGTATATAAAAGTAATCATTCATACGGAAGCCGTAATGAATATCCGTACCATGAAAGTGATGTACACCGCAGTTGTCAAAAGTTAGCAAATAGGCCTGCAGGTCTATAAAACCTAATAATACGTTTAGCATGTTGGAGGGCTTAGGTGCAGAACGGAATCAAATTAGTGATGGGTTGCTAACCGCATCGCCTATTAACATGATTCCTCCCATTCCCTCGATCGGCTTTTACGATCTGCGTGGGAAGAGAAGTACCTTGCAGTTTTTAATTTTCTTTTCTCCCAAACCCGCATGGAAGACCTGATGTTGATATTTATTTATCACTGTCTCCAGAAAGCAACAGCCGCGTCCGTGGCCTGGAAAGCCAAGCAGGTGAAGCGCCGCAAGCCCGAGGAGTCGGACGACGCCGATAACAAAGCCGCGTATGACGCTGAAATGTCCATGGCGGAATTTATTAACTCTCTCGCTTATTACTACGATTGATTTGTTTATGACTGTATTGTTTTGGAAATAAATATTTAATATTCTCTAATGTTTTGTGTCTTATTCTTTTAGACGTACTAAAATTAAAATCAGTTGCATGTATGAGATTTGACTTGTTAAACTAAAGCATATGTCTCTTGGCTTTACATAGTCGCCGATGATTGGCTTTCATCGCGACTTCAATATTTATTGCTGCTTTGGATAGAATATCTACTCTCATGAGCAGTGATCTCTCATCATTCAATGATTTTAACAACAATGGACAGTTAATTGTCGCGATGACAGCTGAAGAGGAGGCATTACGTTATACAAACAGCAAAGAATTGTCTTCCTTATTGTGTAGTCCTATAATCGGCAGTTCATGTGTATGTGTAACTCTCGGCGAAGATTTACGAGTAATTAAACACATAAAAATATTTTGCATGTCACTGCGTCAATCAGAGAAGGCAAGGTACCGTGAAATACTTCTACGTATTTTGAAGTTGGTTGGTAAGCGCGAGCGATTAAGAGGGTATACTAGCAGTGCGTTTTCCATACAAATGTATTTCTCTATTTTCTCGCTGAAAACTGATTCTAGAGGCACAATTCTTTTTCATCATCATCATCATTTCAGTCGCAAGAAGTCCTCTCCCAAGGATTTCCAATATGACTGGTTGGAAGCGGCCTGCATCCAGCGTCTTCCTGCGACCTGTATAAGTTGGCGGACGACCACCTGGTCGGTGGGTGAACAACAATTCTTTTTTCATAAAATCTAGTACTAAAATAGGTATGTCCCTATGTTTTATTTTTTTCTAAAAACCTGTTTAAAAGAAAAAAAAATGTACAAAAACAGTTTTTTTGGAAAAAATAAAAAATACGGGCATTCCTATTTTAGTACTAGATTTTATGAAAAAAGAATTGTGGCTCTAGAATCCCTAGAATCAGTTTTCAGCGAGAAAATAGAGAAATACATTTGTATGGAAACCATATTGAAAAAATACTGCTCGTATACGCTCTTAAGCCTTCGGTACACGCGTTGAGTAAACGGTAGAGTAGGTACCTATGTACTTACTTTGCTAGCATAGTAAATTAGTAAGTACTCTTTCTTCAAGAGTAAACGAAAGAGTAGACTGTAAAGTACAAACTTTGCTACTTACTGGTAGTATAGTACGTAGTCTACCTTCTAGAGTAAACGGTAGGGAGATGGTAGAGAATTTACTTTGCTCCTTACAATATACTAAACTCCCCGCCACGAGAAGCTATAAATTAAGTACATCAATAAACTTCTACTGAGTTGGAGTTACCTAGCGACAATATTATGAGTTAACCAAATACAATTGACTTAAATTACTATACGGGTAATACAAAACTAAAGACCAATTCTAATTAGTCGGGTTATATTTTACCGATACAAAACGCTGTCGCTCAATGTTTTTGGTACAGGAACGAGTCCGACTCCGTGAATGTAAACATTTGGCGCATTTATGAGATATAATAAAGTTTCTGTAGCAGTTTTTGCTATAAGTTGATTTTTATTAGCTATTGAGTCTTCCTGATTTATAATAAAGTTTCTGTAACAGTTTTTGCTATAAATTGTATTTTTTATTAGCTATTGAGTCTCAATGCAGGGCAAAAGATTTTTTACGTTGCCAAATAATCACTTCACCTGCAAACTCTCTCCATTCTTTATGGAAAAATATTTCCAACCATCTCTTCTTTGGTTTATTTTTTTTACACAAAAATCAACAATATTTTTTTTTTATTTCATTCAAATGTTGCGAACCCCTGAACATTTGTTTACATAATTTATAGCTTCTTATGAAAGAGACTAGAAAATAGGTTCTCTACCGTCTAGTCTACCACTTACTCTACGCGTGTACTGGAGGCTTTACCTCCGAGTGACGGTAACAAACCGTTGTCTGGCTTGAGTTTTGGATTTTTGGCTAAAGCATATAAATAAGATATAGCGGGTAAGCTACCATATTACAATGTATCTGTCGCAGTCATCTGGTTGAATCTGCTATTTGATTGAATGACTAGCGCGTTCATTGAAAGACCACGTTTAATTGAATGACTAAAGGACAACTCGTCAAGTCGTTGAATGTTGAATGTAAAATAGAATAGAATAGCGTTTATTTGAAAAAGACACACAGTACACAGTTACATACAGAAAAAAAATAAACATTAAATAAAGGTGAATATGGGGTTCCACTTGCGCGAGGAAACAGTCTCTGAACCGCCGCCCGCCCAAAGATGACACCCCACCGCAGCACTGTGTCTGTTTTCAAATAGGACCCAACTCAGCATGTGCTGGCTTGACTGAATGAACGTCATTTAGCGAAGTCTTAGATATCTGGTGCGTAATAATAGGTAAATCCATGAAGTCATTACATTTTATTACAAATAACGCACTTCTAAGTAAATTAAATTTAAAAAATATCAACACCGTGCCATCTGTGCGAGCTGTTTGACGCCATATTTGTTTTGGTGACTACGAGCGCCGCAGTGGGAAAAAATTAACGAAATTTGAATCACCTGACTGATTTTATGTCCGCTCTGTTCAAAGGGCTATGTTACAATCCGTTAACTAGTTGGACGTTGAGCGACGCTTGTTCAATCAACGTTCGGCCTAGTCATTTAATTAAACGTGGTCATTCAATGAACGCGCTAGTCATTCAATCAAATAGCAGATTCAACCAGATGACTGCGACATATCCATTCCTGTTAATATTTGAATGGTTTACTTCATGCGAGCGTTTAAGGGCAAACAGCAAATAATAAAATAAGTTTGTAAAGGTACAGGTATTTATTGTTCAAGCGTCTACTAGATAATAACGAGACACACTCCATAAGACACGCCGACTTGCGAACGATAGAAATTATAATAAAAACAACCTACTATATTCCACGGATGGACAAAATAATTCCAATTCGAAACCCACTGCCAGAAATATTTGGTTTAATTAAATTCACAGAAAAACTATCTAAACTAAAATAACCTATATATATAGCACAATAAAACGTGATACGGTACAGAAAATGAAAATACAGAATAAAAATATTTTTGTTTGCCTATCACAATGGGTAGAGAAGGGAAGTGTGCGAGAAAGGTCGATGGAAGCTGTAAATCAAATAAAAGCTTCAGCAACCATCGAACTTTGAGTTTTCAAACTCGTAACATACCGTAAAAGTAGTTGGATACAAAATGGTTGATACATTGTTTCAATAATTTCCATAGGTTTCGATATAACGATTAAAACAGTTATAAAAAATATTATTATCATTGTAAATTCGTTCCCATATAGGCCTTGTCATATTAGGTTATTAATTTAGGCAAATGATATCTCTCAATGATCGTAGAGGGTTTTTCGAATTTACAATGATAACTCATTTTAAAATTAACTATATATACCGTAGGTATTGATGAAGTATCGTTTTGGATATGTTTATGGGGGGTTGAGTTAAATTAGACACAGATAATTTATCTATACTGTAACAGTATCCGTGTGCATATTATATTTATTGTGAACCGTAAATGTATATCAATGTTTATTATCTATGTAAATCCAAATATCTAGAAGAAACTTGTCTCGCTGAAATTTCGTTTCCTCAAAATACACTAATGATCCGTTTAAACAGGTACAAAAGTATTTATCTCTTATTTACAAGAGAACGAAGCATTTTTCACAGTTATTTTTGGTAACAAATAAGGCGAGACTAGTGCCAAAACCACGCGCGTACTATGTACGTGCTACAATGAAAACGCAATTGGAGTACAATAATTAATAATCTACCTTAAGGCTGGTGAAGCAAGGTTGATTTTAGTGTGACACGGTTAAGTTGTTCTGGTTATAGGCGTTTGTGTTAAACGCCCCGCACTCCGCTACCACGTCGCCCAAAAAAATTGTAGGGGTTCCCCTTAATTTTTTGCCGTGCATTACCAGTCAATTCGTTTTTGTGCCATGTATTATCAGTAAAATTCATCAATATACATCTGGGATGATCTACCGATTAAATATCCAAATCGCGCGAGTTTTGCAGTGGTTTTGAGTCTAATCTCTTCTTACGATCGATAAGTTTTCAACTACAAGTACTAGGTCACAATGTACACCTACATCGCAGAACTCAATACCAAACGACATCCATGTAGATATTAGTTGTCTAAGTACACAGCTATTTGTAAGCAATTTAGAAAAAGAAAATTAAACATAAATCATACAACCGACGCGTAACGAATTTAGAAAAGCAAAATTAAACCTAATATTCTACTTCAAACACAAAAATGAAGTACATTTTTAGGAAAAAATTAAAATAAAAAATCCAATTCCCTTTAAATTTTAAATAACTAGATACAATATAATAAAGACAATGTTTTATAAGTCTGACATTTTTAATGACTATTTAGTTGATATCATTGAAAATATGTACAAAAAAATTACTATGCATATAAATTGAGAACTCTGTACTATATTTAGCAATAAATTTCAATATCTTAGGCTTATCCATGTGGAACGAACAAATAAGAACACAATAATATTGATAAGAATTATTCCATAGACTACCGCAAACTGGCCATTTCTATAAAATTTCGACGACACAAAACAAATACGTTGCAATAACTATTATGTAGACAATTTTGTTTTACAATATGTATTATATTTTAACTCGAATCTATATTACACATCTAATATTATGACATTTATGATGGTAAATGAAAACACGAGAAATAATAAATCTAAACTACGAACAAAATGTAAGTCGACCAAATGAAAAAAACCCGTTTAATTCTATACAAATATAACTTTATGAACGCTATTTTTAAGGGTTGGTTAGTTTCTACAAGGGTATAAATGAAATGGAAATTTGTGCCACACACATCAACATACAATTTTGATCTAGAACCGGTAAACAAACGATTCTGCTGTGGGGCAAACAATATTATACGCTAATGAATAAAAAAATGAAGATGACTCGGAGCAAGTGTTGCCAAGCCACAGCAGCCACTTTTCGTTCAGTTCTTTACCTCTGGCAGATTAATATAAAATCAACTTTAGATAAATCATCATAGAGTTGATATTACAGTGCCTACGTAAAGCTGTCAGAGATGAAATAAATCTGAACGAAGCGTGCACTTCAGCTAAAGTGGCACCTAAAGGTTGTTTTTGACACAATAATGCCTTCGAGCCACTGTAGCTAAAGGTTAAATCTGTTGCAAATCGAGGTCCAATTAAACACGCAATGACTTGTATGATTCGTAGAATCAGCTTCGCAATGCACGAAATTGATAAACGACCTCAATTGGAAGAGAGATACATGGTTGATGTAAAAAAGATGGAGACAACTCATAAAGGTCATTGTCCGGTTTTTCACCTCAATTTGAAACAGAGTATAGCTAGAACGAGACATCCGTCACACAGTTGTCTGTAATTAAGGCATAAAACACAGCAAAGGCGTACGGTGAAGGCACGGCGCATCTGTGGAACACTATGATAGGATTTTAACCCTTATTACCATACAGAAAACGACCAATATCGCAAGAGCAAATTGACGCCTCCTCTGCCCGTACGTGGCATCTTGCGGTAGCGTTTTTTTCACACGATGCTGGTCGGTTTGATTATGACAATAAGGCTTAAAATCCTATCACAATGTTCCATGTCTGCGCCGTATCCACGCCGCGCGCCTTATCTGTTTATTTTACGCGTAAGGTTCTCGGCCTTCGA
Organism: Rhodophaea formosa; assembly: GCA_963082605.1. Classification (NCBI taxonomy): domain Eukaryota; kingdom Metazoa; phylum Arthropoda; class Insecta; order Lepidoptera; family Pyralidae; genus Rhodophaea; species Rhodophaea formosa. The sequence goes on from OY720221.1 coordinate 2,703,948, forward strand.
TCATGTTGATATCGCCGTCATACCATAGACAAACTATTTAATAGTGATTCTGTTGCGGATTTTATACAAAGCCTGCGATATTCAAATAAACGACAATCAACATAGACGAAGTGTGAAATTATTATCGAACGAAATTACACCTACATTACTTCTGCTTTCGAGACTATTTTTATGTACAAAAAATAGAGACAGTGTTGCCATCTTTCATAAATAAAGTAATGTAACTGTAGTTTCATTCGATTTGTACTACGAAAATGTATTCATCTAAGTTAAATCGAATCGTACACTTTTACAGTAGGAAGGGGGATATTGATAGCATGACAACAAATGAAACATTTTCAACCGCGAAATTACATAAAGTTTATTTTTAAGAACTGGTTTAACAGATTAAGTAATATTCCAAACAATTCAATCGATAGAAATTTGTTCAAAATCTACAATATCTTTCGCTTTAATTCACAACGCAATTTTACCCGAAATCTGTTCATAACAAACCCTCTATTTCTACAAATTTTGACACTTATTGACGGCTACAATCGCTTGTCCATTTAGGTTTAATTTTACCGTGATAAAGGAAATTAAAGTCATACATCTCAATATCGACTACTTGGCATTTATAATAGTTTGACATCCATTTTATAATTCAAGATGGCCGACATTACGCCAATTCTTTTCGTTTCATATATTCAATTATATTTCCTCTTTGAAGAAGGATGTCAGTTCACCAAATATTTAGGCAATTAATCTAACCACGAAAATATTTAGATGGTAGAGGTAAAAAAAATGTTTTGTCCCCATAAGATGACTATGAGAAAAGTAGTAAGAACCGACAAAAAGTATATATCAAGCGTTGTCATCACTATCAAGCTTTCTGTAACAAGATGGCGTGATTTTATTGGTATTTTTCAACACAATGCTATTCTGATAAACTCTTATTAAATTAAGAAATATGATATGGAAAAACAAATCCAGGCGGGCAGGGCGTAGAATTCTTCTTCCCGTATTTTAGGGCAAAGCACGGCAAACGAGCCAGTGGTTCACCTGATGGTAAGTGATCATCGCTGCCCATGGAGTAATGCAACACCAAGGGTGTGAAAAGACGTTACCAGCCTCCAGGCGGAAGAAGTGATGGGCCTTAGTTTTTCCCGTATCTTATTTAATAAGAGTAGATGGCATGAGTGTCGCGCGATATAAACTTTATCCACGGCATATCTATGACGTAAGTTCGGAAAAGGTTTTAATATCCTACCTCATTCCACGTCGTATTGAGATGTACAGTTACCGTGCAAGTGTACGATTCCGCGGTCAGCTTAGTTGGTGCCGAACGCGTCGGCCAGCTCGGCCTGGCAGTCGAACGTATCAGAGCTGTCGGCGTGTTCCGGATAGTATTCCCTGTATATCTTGTCCAGTAAAGCTTGCCTGCAAAGCGAAACGATACGTTAATCATCATCATAATCAGGTCTTATGTCACCACTACAAAAGCACGACTCTCTCTGTGTTTTACCGATTTTAGGGTTCCGTAGTAAACAAGAAACCCTTATAGTTTCGCCATGTCTGTCTGTCTGTCGTCCGTCCGCGGTTTTACTCGGAGAGTATAAGTACTAGAATGCTGTAATTTGGTATAGGTAATGTATATTCATGCCAAAAAAGTGGAACATAAAAATCATGAATAAAGATTTTTTTAGGTTAGCACCCATACAAGTAATGTGGGAGTAGGTTTTTTTGTTTCTCTAATAACCCATTAGTGTGGGGTATTGTTAAATAGGTCTTTAAAAAATATGAGGTTGAGGGTGAGGTTGAGAGCATCATTTTTCGATTTAGGGATCCGTTTTGAAATATTTGGGTTTGAACTTTTTTAGAAAGAACTTTCTTCCACATTCACTTAAGATATGGAATGAACTCCCTGCTTTGGTTTTTCCGATAGACTACAGTATGGGGTTCTTCAGAAAGGGCGTAAAAAAATAAAAAATAAAAAAGGGCGTAAAAAGATAAACTTTTTTCTATATCTTACTAGCAGCCCTACCCGGCTGCGCCCGGGCATGTTTTATACCTTAAAACCTTCCTCGTGAATCACTCTATCTATTGGTGAAAACCGTATGAAAATCCGTGGAGTAGTTTTTGAGTTCATCGCGAACAGACAGACAGACAGACGCGGCGGAGGACTTTGTTTTATAATATGTAGTGATTTCTAAATTAAATATGGCATCACCTCCACGACCGAGAGAATCGCGACGATTTTATCGTCGTGCCACCTATTTCCATACATTCCCTTAGCATGTGTCTACATAGGGCGATGTTATTGCGGTGTCTAACGAGAGGCAGAGTGTGAGCGAATGTCAGTCGTATCGCCTATAGAATAGAATATATAATTGTACAAGCTAGAAGCGTGGACTCGTTACGGTTCTCTCGCTCGTGGAGGCCATAAGAATATAATAGAAGCAGGCACTCACTTGGCCGCCAGCCCGCCGCCCGGCGGCAGGCCCGGGATGTTCTCCTGCACGAGCTGCTTCAGCACGCTGGAGAAGTGGCACGACGCGTCCTCGCGCTCCTCGCTGCCGGCGCTCTTCTCGATCAGAGCTGGAAATATATAATAAACATCTCTTAGTATTACTTCTCATATACGATAGATTTTATTTTAGTTTTCATTTGGCAGGAGTCACAAATTTCACGAGAATCAATTGAGAAGACAGACATGTTGAGTGGAACAGCCGCCAGACGTACCTCATAAATTTTCCTAAGTTGAAACAAAGACGCTCTCTCGCCCTATGCATTTGCTTGGTCAATTATTGATGGTCAGATGGTATCGGGTACACGCGCCCAGTCTCCTGAGCTGCTGCAACTCATCCCCAATCCATCCGAGCAAGTAGCATCCCAAACACCTTTATCCCGTTCCTCTAGTCTTACAAACTCCTACCCTTTCGTGCATAATAACGGTTTCGATGGGCAGCGGCGGAGCCAAGATAGGCCAAACAAACTGTGCTCACCAACCCGTCTGCCAAGCGTGGTGATAAATGCAAAATACGAAGGTGGACTGCTTTGAAACATTTGAATGATGTTTCAATAAAAATTGCACACAAGCCGTGTGGTTCCCGGCAGAGTAGAATAGGACCACTCCCAGACTTCCCACGGATGTCGTAGAAAGCGACAAGGAAACACAAGCTAAACAAAGCTTATGAATATCAAAGAGACCTCTCCAACCCGTCTGGCCAGCGTGGAAAGTTTACATCAAATCCTCTGCCTGCTCTGGTAGTTCAGAGAGGGTCGTTCTGCTGCAGTGGAGACGGAAAGGACCTGATGATGATGATAATGATGACTATCCGCAAAATATGTTCTACGCGTCATATCGCCACAATGGATCACATAAACAAAACGCTCCGACTAAACAAGGATAATAAATTCCGTTGTTACGTATTTTGGTTTTAGTAAAACTTGACAAAACTATGTAACAGCTAATTCCATGGTAACGCCTCACATTTCAGGGTGGTGTCGAGAGGTGCCACTCACGCAAGACTTCGTATCGAAAGCCACCTGTCATTATGGCGCAACCTTGGGTAGGATCACGCTATATCAGAGCTCTAAGTCGCGTGCACAAATACCCGAAGTATCAATATATACCAAAAATCTTATCAAAACTACTGATGTAGGTAACACTTACTCCTATACTTGCGAAACTTGTACTGTTCCCTAAGTGCAGCTATGCAAGTTTAAGTAAAGATTTTTTGCAATCAGACTTCTGTTTTTGTGATATGTGCGGACAAACATTATATACAAATATACATATGAAAGGCACCTGAAGTTTAGAGGCTGACATATACTAACATATATAAAATCGAGCAATCCTGACAATATTACATTACATACATACATAAATTTAAAACCTATTTTTTTTGAAGTCCATAAATATAAGGTGACATGAATTCGCTTCCGTTAGCAGTTCCCAGGACTACACACTGAGGTTTTATTTTCTCGCAAACTGAACTCTACACGATTGCTAGATTTGTATAGAATCAGATTTCTTGTTTGATTCTGTCAGCAATAATACTCCGTGGTTTGCAGTTCCCAAGACTACATATAGGTTTTATATTCTCCTTAGATATGGCTGTCACACTATCCGAACGATACATACACGATGGACCTGCGTTATGAACTTTTAAAAACGTTGGCATTTTTTAAGCTGTTTGTCACCAGATTTGAGCCCAATATTAATCTAATACGATCAGTTGTGAATTAGAACGTGACTTATGTGTGTCCCTCTCACCTCTTTGCCTTTAAAAACCAATATATTTACTACTTATAAGGAGTAATATTTTAATCCGATCAAACTAATTGAATAAATTTTTATCAACGCCTTGACTGACATTCCATATTGAAATCTAAAAATATAAACTTTATCCAATAAATTGGTGTATAAATATAGTCACTCAAAAATCATATGGTAGCGTAATCTCGACCAAAGTGTTTGTTAACAATCAAAGATAGGTAGAAAATGAAGGTAGATCAGTTTACCAGAAGACCTTAGTCTTTTTGAGATGTGTACTTTGTGTATATTTTGACCTTCTGATACTTACATTTTTGACCGAGATACAAGTATCTTAAACCTTTTCAAGGCAGTGGCAAATATATAGCCACCAAAAATTGAACCTTATGCTCAGAATATAAGGTCCAAAAGCAATGAATTTTAAATATACCTACTGTCTTGTAAAAGGCTAATAGATAGATATGTTACTCTTTTCCAATTTAAATTAGCAAAGGGCTCCAGCATTCTTAGTTTAATGATATTTTGTGATGAATAAATAATAATAAAATGTTGATATTGTTGATTTTTTATTTAAGTATTCTCATTTCCGTAACCTCTGAATGGCAAGTTCTGTCCAAGATATTATATACCTTAGTTTAATACTTGCTCAAAATATTAGAATTCTTTTTTCAACTCCGTTTTTTAGACAACTTGTGACATTTTGTGGGGCTGTTTAGCATTGAGAAATTCGTCATCATCAGATCTGCTTAATGACTTCATAATATTGAATTGACATACGGCTTACATAAGTAAATATTCAAAATTTCAGCTCAATCGGTTGAGGAGGAAAAACTGCTTGTTTATCCTCAACCTGAATTTAAAATTCAGGACGTCAAACTTGACCCGAACATTTAAATAAAGGCTTAAATCATGGAAAGTATTGCGCATACAAAGAGAAAAAATGCAGCGCTGTTCTCATTTCTTGTGAAATCATTGATTTCTTAATTTTTTGGGTGCGTACAAAAATGAGGAACCCTTATAGGATAACTCGTGCATCTTTTGCAATTTGCTCCGAATCTACTGGATCAAATCAGGTGATATTTGGTGGTATAGTGAAATCCTATGAACCAAACACAGATGTACAATAGGGGTTATTTTCGGGGGACAAATTAAGAAATAAATAAAAAATTGCAACGCTTAATGTGTCATACATCAAATAAAAGGGTTCGTTATGAGGATGTCAAACATATTTTTGTTATTATTGTTAAATCCTATCCTAATCCTAACTAATATTATAAATGCGAAAGTGAGTTTGTTTGTTTGTATATTTGTTTGTTACGCTTTCACGCCGTATCTACTGAACCGGTCATCATGATTTTTTTCATATACATAGGTTAGGGTACCGAGAAGGTCATCCTAACTAATATTATAAATGCGAAAGTGAGTTTGTTTGTTTGTATATTTATTGTTTTTTTGTTACGCTTTCACGCCGTATCTACTGAACCGATCATCATGAAATTTTTCATATACATAGGTTAGGGTACCGAGAAGGTCATAGGCTATATATTACGCGGGCGAAGCCACGGGTAACAGCTAGTATAATATAGTTTTGATTTTATAAGTGAAGGCGAAAATTTACCATATCAGCTCGCATTTGCCTGGTTTTTCTTTCTTGTCTAACCATTCGTCCACACCTGATTAGGTAATGTAACACAATAACAGAACTATCTGCCAAGTGGAGCGCAGCAATATCTTTGGCCACACATGACCGGCCAGCGATCGCCAGCAGGATAACAAAATAAAAGAATTTCCATACTCATCACTATTCTGTTAAGTTAATTTAAAAATTATATAAAGGGAGGGACAAATCACACATATTGAACTAGTTAAGTTTAACTAGTTAAGTCCCACATTAAGTTCTGAACTTGAGTTGAGGTATACTACCTGAACGATACGATATATTATAATAGGTACATTCATATATCTATACTTATATTATAATTAGGAAAGATTTTATTGTTTGTTTGCATTGAATAGGCTCCGAAACTACTGGACCGTTTTTCGAAATTATTTCACCTATAGATAGCTAATTTATCTGCGGGTCACATAGGCTATAATTGCGCGGACTAAGTCTCGGAAAGATTGCTAGTGACAATAAACATCCAAGACAAAAACGAAAAAATATACCTTTAATTCTTCGTTATAATCGTTAAATATTTTTTAAATATGTCACCGGAAAATAACAAGAATCGTAAGTTGATCAATTTTCTAGGTAGTTAATCATCATCATCGGTACTTGAAAAGTATTTTTATATGTACGTGTTTCTAAAGAAGATAATAAATAAAGGGACCATCGCAGGAGCTGATCAAAGGAATTGAAGTTCTTTGAGAATTGTTTTAAGTTACCTTGGCCTATAACCTAACTACACTAAATTATTCCGATATCTATGGACCAAACAAAGAATCACGATTTTTTCGCATCTCACTAGAAATTCCTAAATATCTTCCTATTCGGTTCTATCTATCCCGTGAGAGATGACATATACAAGCGAAGCAGTAGCGGTATAGTGTTGACATTTTCAAATCAAATTCTGTAGGTGTCTGAGCAAAACCTTGGCAAGTCAGATATCCCTATGAATTAGCCATTGAGCGCTATGTCCACAGAACAGGGAATGTCATTGTAGCTCGCGCGCTACTGTAGATACGCCTATTCAACACATTTCATGCGAATCAAGCGTGTCAGTCAAGTGCCGTGTGGGTCTCGGCAGAATAGAACAGGACCACTCCAAGTCTTCCCGTGGATGTCGTAGAAGGCGACTCAGGAAACACAAGCTAGAAAAAGCTTATAAAACGTCAAAGCAGTCAGAGGATTTACAACTTGGTTGAAGAGGTCCTTCAAGCAAGTTGTAAATCCTCTGACTGCTCTGGCTAATGTATGGCTCCGGAAGTACAGAGAGGGTCGTGCGTACACCTGCAGTGGAGACTAACAAAGACCTGATGATGATGATGATGAAGCGTGTCAGGGGCGGAACCGTTTACGCAGGTTTTGGGTTTCAAGGTAATTGAAGAAATGCAAAAATCTGTGGTGGTGATACAGGTTACATCAGAATTTTGTACCTCGTTTATTGCAGTTTTTTAGCACGAACTGACAGGCCGAGTATACGACTTTCGCCTTCTAGCCGGGCGCGGGTTGACACGCGGTATTATGATTACTGTCATCTCTAGCAGAGCGCGCGCGAACGACATTTCGTGCTCTGTGGCTATGTCCATTGATTTACTGTGACCTGTATTGAAAAGTAGATTACTGCGAGCGCCGCACACGCGATATGGTTTGACAGAACTTCGTCTTTTTCCGTAAGGGGTTGACATAATTCTAAGATATAAGGTATACAATCCCAACTAATATTATAAATGCGAAAGTGAGTTTGTTTATTTGTTACGCTTTCACGCTTTATCTACTGAACCGGTCATCATGAAATTTTGCATACACGTTGTCTGGAGTATAGAGAAGGACATAGGCTACCTTTCATCCCGGAGAAAAGTACTGTTCCCGAGGGATCGACACTAAAGCGAGCGGAGCGAGAGATCTATGTAGGCCAGCTCGTCAATATAAGCAACTTTTCCTATGAGACTGCTGGAAATTAATTTATTCCCATACAAAAGTGTTATATCGGCAAGGCAAATTGAATTAAAAATGTTGAATTTTGTAGGAATTGTAGTCCTAAGTATATTATTTTCCAGGGCTTCACCCATTCCCTTGCGCGGCACTTGCAATGTTTGCGGAACGAAGATTTTATGGTATTCAACGTTTTATTTGAAATGAAACATTACCTACCTAAATCAATCTTCACTAGATAGCGTTAACCTAAACTTGCTAAAAGTGAGATAAATATCTCTTATTTATATTATGCCAAAACAATTGTTTTAATTTTAAATAAGATATTATTTCGTGAATAATGCTTTTTGCCATACTAAATATTGTACATAGACACAAAGTTGGCGCAGCGGTCAACATGCCGGCCTGCGACACGGATGGTCCCGGGTTCGATCCCCGGTCAGGTCAAGATGGAAAATGATCTTTTTCAGATTGACCTGGGTCTTGGATGTTTATCTATATATGTATTTGTTATAAAATAAAGTATCGTTGAGTTAGTATCCCATAACACAAGTCTAAGTTAAGAACTTACTTTGGGGCTAGCTCAATCTGTGTGATTTGTCAAAAAAAAAACCATCTATGTACAACTGTCTGAAAAAAATTACAGTATTGAGGTTGAGACTCATGGCCAAAGTATATGATTTTCCAGGGCTTCACCCACTCACTTAAGCGGCACTCACAAAATATACATAAATTTATTGCATTCAATATTTTTTCCCCAGGCGAGCCGCAAAGAACTAGCAATACCAAAATGCTAAAATCAAATTCCGTACGTCACCGAGCAAACCTTGGCAAGTCGATATCACGTATGAATCCGCCATTGAGCGCTCATGTCCATTGATTTACTGTTATGACCTGTATTGATAAGTAGATTACCGCGGGCGGCGTACGACTCGCGACACTGATCAAATCGCTGTCTAGTAAGGTTGCCATCGCGGTTAAGTAACGTTTAAGATTTCAGTATCATCATCAGGTCTTTTTTAGTCTCCACTGCAGGAGCACAACCGTCTATGTACTACCAGAGCCATATTTTAGCCAGAGCAGTTAGAGGATTTGGCCTACAATCGCCACGCTGCTGGCCAGATGGGTTGGAGAGGTCTATTTGATGTTTATAAGCTTTGTTTAGCTTGTGTGTGACACCCACGGGAAGATTTGGAGTGGTTCTATTCTTCTCTGCCGGGAAACACACGGCATCTTTGATTTACTGTAATGACCTGTATCGATAAGTAGATTACCGCGGGTAATATCTATGATATCGCTATATCGTTGCCATCGCGGGTTAAGAGTCGCCTGGAAGCGCATGTCTCCATACAAACGGAAAAAGGGAATTGTGGCAATATTTGATAATTTTGGAGTAAAGTTAATTATTTAATCAATTAATCTCATTATAATCTACGTACGTTCCTATACAGCTTGGTTAAAATACCAATGGTTTGAGAAATACAAGCCTTTTCAAATTTGTATGGAAATCTTGAGAGGCGTATAATTCTCAAACATTTAATAATTTAACCAAACTGTATAGGAACGTACTTAGATTATAATTAGATTAATTGATTGGATGCTTAATTTTGCCCTAAAATTATCAAATATTGCCACAATTCCCTTTTTCCGTTTGTATGGAGACATGCGCTTCCAGGCGACTCTTAAGTAACGTGAAAGACAATCGTATAATATCGGCTACTAACTTCATACAAAAATATTGGACCAAATTAAGATGAACGTAAAAGATTTCTGTAGGATTAATATCATTGTACATACGGATCAAATAAAAAAATATATACGGATAAATCACACAGATTGAGCTAGCCACAAAGTAAGTTCTTAAGTAAACCTTGTGTTATGGGATACTAACTCAACGATACTATATTCAATAACAAATACATATATAGATAAACATCCAAGACAGACAAACATATCTACATACATACAAAAATGTGTTTTCGCCCCAATTAGTCTTGAAGACTGCTCGCTTCGCTCGATCAGTAAATAAAAACTCACCCCAAAAGTAACATTTTTGCATACCTATTCTTGACATCATTCATATATCTGTACACGCTTTAATATAATTTAAATAGTTTCGCCAGTACAGGTGCTTGCCTTTACGTGTTTAACTATTTCGAGTTTTGTTAGATCAACTGTTTAGTCTTGTTGTATGTATGTACAGACGGGGGAAAGATAATGCTGACTCTCCTACAATTTAAAATCTATTTGTAGGCGACTCAAGTTTATCTGCTCCAGACTATACACACTATAATTTCGTTTCGCCAGTCTTCTGCGAATTTATTACTTATAACTTTAGTTTTGATTCTCTGTCTTTTCTTTTATATGAATACGCTTTAATATAGTTTCGTTTCCCGTCCCGTTGCCTGTAAGTGTGTCTATTTCGAGTTTTGTTTGATCTATCGGTCATTCTTGTCGTCTGTATAAGTAATCAACTTTTGAGTTTTGATATGTTTAGTCTTGCTGTACAAGCTTTCTTTTAGTTTCGTATATTCCGTTGCCTGTGATTGAGAGTATAAATAATCAACTCTTCGAGTTTTTTTACCTAACTGGGGCTGTGAACTGTGCAATTTTGATATAATTTTGGACTTAATAATTGAAAAAATTAAAGGTAACAGCTGGTTTGTTCCTCAAGAACTCCTCAACCCGAATAGCTCAGCCGCTAAATTTTGACAAAAAATTTGCACGTTTCTAATGTTATGTATGTAGGTATGTATCTTTTGTATTTTTTTATTTACTCACACCTGGATATAAATTTGATTTTTGTTTTTTAATATTGCATTGCCATGGGCTAAATTGTTCAATTTTATTTAAATTTAATTATAAGTATTACAAGTAACTTCCACCCGATAATGCCAAGATCAACATTGAAACCCAGCAAAATTATATCTATAATTATAAGCCATTCATAATTAATATAATGTCATGCACATGTCATATAATCAAGTAATAGATAAGAAACAAGATTACTGATGTAGCAGTGCATGCTCTCATAAGGCTTCGCTTCTTATATTCACTTCTAACAGTTCCTAACGCACATACGCGCGCTAGGCCGCACAGAACGCACGTTCATTGCTTTAACCCTTCAATAATTTAAAAAAAAACTGTTCTACATGTGACTGATTGGACAAGGTTGAGAAAGGGCCAGGACTAAAGCAATGAAACTAGCGGAGGTTTCAAAACATTTTTAATAATAAAACAAATTAACAATTCCACATTTTTAGAGATAAAAAAGTTACAATTAGTGTAAATTTAATTTCGAAGATTAAAGGGAATGATTAGATTAATTTTATTTTTATATTTAATATCACAAATCTTAGATTCCGTTTATCTAAAGTTATTAAGAAAAAGAATAAATATACAGATATACATATAAATACATAGGTAAGAACGACATCTAAACAAGACTAAGGAAAATTCCAATTGTATGGAAAACTTAAAGTTAAAATCAATAGTTATACTATTATACGAACTCTATGTAAAAATTCCCATTAAAGGCGTGCTACATTATACTTTGTACTTAAAATAAATAAAAATCTTTAAAAACAATACATCAACAAAACACATTAAGTACTACTGCTAAAATGGTAACATTTTTATTGCCATTGATTCTGATCACATCAAAACTAAACAATTACTACGATACTCTCTTATTAGAGTCAATTCTCACCGAAACGCGACGCGAGCGGGTCGATTACGTTCTATACGTGCTCCTTGATACAAATCATCATCGTCATCATCAGGTCTTTTTAAGTCTCCACTGCAGGAGCACGACCCTCTCTGTACTATCAGAGCCATATATCCTATATACCTAGTGCAGTCAGACAATTTGGCCTGCACTCTCCACGCTGGCCAGACGGGTTGAGAACAAAGCGTTTAAACAGTTAAAGAGACCTCTCCGTAATACAAGTAGGAATGCATATTTGTTTATTACAAAATATACTATAAATTACGTATTCTGAAGTAAGGGCCCTACAAGAATTTTTAAGGAGTCCAGTGCTGTCGCCATTTTAATAGATCCTTTGAACCAAAACAAAAATATTTAAAATTTTGTTCTGCAAAATCGCTTTAAGTTGTAAGTAAATATTAGTCCATAAAATAGTTTGAAGGGTTTCGCAGTTCAACAATTTAAATGACCTTACCATTTCAAATAATTTATTTAAAATAGGGGTGAATTGAACCCAGAAATATTCTTGTATCGCAAAGGCCTTCGCAAAGTGCCATCCTGTTATTCAATGCCGTTTTTCACGCTCAAACCAAATATCAAGCATTAGACACCCGCAACAAACAAAAAAGCCAACTATTGTGGCTTCTCGTGTTAGGAATATTGTAGTAGGGGTATTTTTACACTATACAGCAGCGCGCTTCTTAAGCGTAGTGTATCGATGAGAATTGACTTGTGAATAAATTCAAAAAGACTAGACAACGATCTGAATAAACACTTCACTAAAATTACTACTTATTATAATTAGGGAGGATTTGGCAAGTAATGGTTACTTTAGGCACTTAAATCGTTGATGATTGCAATATTTATGACATGATATTTAATGAATTTTAATTTCGATTTGAAATGGTGAAATTGAGTGGATAAAATGTATTAAAGGTAAGATAAAAAGAAATACGTGTGATTGGTAAAATTGGTTGTTTTAAGGCTCTAGTTAGACATAAGGTAAATAGTTTGATTGATATCGCTAATTAAGGGGCCTTATATTTATTGTAAATAGTCTATATTGTACCACTCGTTTTAATTTTATTATTTCCCTCGCCTAAAATTAAATCTCGAAACCATAACTTAATTAAATTGTCTAATAGTCTTTCTTTTCGTGAATATTTTATTGCTTTTGAGGCTAAATCTTTATATGATCTAGGTCAATGTCTTGTCATCCAATTTTTTTTTCGATTGACGGTAAATTACGAACCGGTAGGTAACAATATTTTAGAAGGCATGTTATTTAGTCTAAAAAAATATAAAATGACGTCATCGTTAAATTACGTAATTTGTTTTCAATATACTATTTCTAACGCAATTCATAATTGTAAATGTACTGCATCCATAGTCAGCTGAAGGTATGTTTTTATTGCCATATATTAAAAGATGTTGAAAAGTATAATTGAGAGACCCTATTTTTAAATTAATTTCAGATACTTAAGCTAGACCTCATCACCTTATACACGGTGAAATGTTGATCGTTTTGGACCTTTAAGGGCTAAATCAACCCGTCAATTTTAACAACTTCTCCATTGAGACCAAGGCAGGGAATTAAAAAAATAATTTGGCATTCCCATACGAACTAACCGGGTGCCTGAATATTTCAGAATGAAAATGTCAAATAAAAATGAGTTCCTATCATTGGTCCAATAGGAAAAGTTGTTCAAATAGACGGGCTGAATCACTCAGGGTTCAAAACGATCACCGCGTAAGAACTAAAAATACCTCCCTGCAGTATAAAGGCCAAAAGGTAGAGTCTATATAAATACAGAAAAATGAATTTGTACGAAAGGAATAAGTCACTGGTCTGGCACTTCCATAGTATTCAACATTAAAAAAAAGCCATTTATTGCCATACATTACAAGGTACTAGTAATATTACCATTCATTAAGAATATGTACGCAGGCAAAGGAATGCCTCAGCTTGTGCTGCTTCAGACAGGCGTCCTAGGTAGCACTGATTTTCAGGCACCCGATGCATAATGCATAGACGCATTTATTCAAGTCTATTTCGGTGAATCACGTGCAACTAGATTTTACCATTTCCGCGTATTATTGTATGAAATTAAAGATAATTGTATGATTAAGCATACCTGCTTGAGTATTGCAGGTTTTGTTGTGGGTTTTCCAGCAATTTTAGGGTGCTATGCTTCAAAAGAGAAAAAAAAACTCTAGTTAGAATCACTAAATTTTCTGTCTATCTCTCAAGACTATTTTTCCTAGAAACGAAGTATAAAGTTAAAATTAATATCCCATTCTTAGGACTGCGGTAAGTTACTTTCATTATCAGTGACTGCGTTACCTTAAAAATATTTTTAAAAAAGATAAAAAGGTTTTGACAGACAGACAGTCTGTCAAACAGATTGATTCTATAATGGTTTCTTTACCTATTTTGATGATAAGGAACCCTAAAAATAGGTGGCTGACCGACCTATTCAATAAGTAAAACGCATCAATATATTGGATAATGCTATTCTTGGCGTTATGAAAGAGCCGCATTTTCGTCACAAGTCAGCGCGCTCTCTGATACCAATGTTTGCAATCAATAGGATAGTTTGCGAAACATTCAATTTCTCATTTCCTTTAGCTGAATGACGGATTTTCTTGCGTTTGTAATTTATCAAAAGGCGGATAAATAAATAATTCATTCATTCATTCTACATCTAAGGCCTATAAACAAAAACGCCTCAATATATTGGATAATGCTATTCTTGGCGTTATGAAAGTGCCGCATTCTCGTCACAAGTCAGCGCGCTCTCTAATACCAATGTTTGCAATCAATAGGATAGTTTGCGAAACATTCAATTTCTCATTTCCTTTAGCTGAATGACGGATTTTCTTGCGTTTGTAATTTATCAAAAGGCGGATAAATAAATAATTCATTCATTCATTCTACATCTAAGGCCTATAAACAAAAACGCCTCAATATATTGGATAATGCTATTCTTGGCGTTATGAAAGTGCCGCATTCTCGTCACAAGTCAGCGCGCTCTCTAATACCAATGTTTGCAATCAATAGGATAGTTTGCGAAACATACAATTTCTCATTTCCTTTACTTATTGACGGAATTTCTTGCGTTTGTAATTTATCAAAAGGAGGATAAATACTTGCCTACATCTACTGCCTATTTAAAGTAAAACGCCTCAATATATTGGATAATGCTATTCTTGGCGTTATGAAAGTGCCGCATTCTCGTCATAGTTTGCGAAACATTCAATTTCTCATTTCCTTTAGCTGAATGACGGATTTTCTTGCGTTTGTAATTTATCAAAAGGCGGATAAATAAATAATTCATCCATTCATTCATTCTACATTTAAGGCCTATAAACAAAAACGCCTCAATATATTGGATAATTCTTGGCGTTATGAAAGAGACATATTCTCGCTCGTCACAAGTCAGCGCGCACTACTACCAATGTTTGCAATCAATAGAATAGTTTGTAAAACATACAATTTCTCATTTCCTTTACTGATTGACGGATTTTCTTGCGTTTGTAATTTATTTATAGGAGGAAGACGTCCATAGGCTACGGTAACTGCTTTCCACCAGGTGGGCCGTATGCCAACTTAGTTGTAGAATAAAAATTATAGTACCTACATTTCACGTTTAGTAGATTTTTCCGTGTAGTTCCCGGCAGAGTAGAATAGGACCAATCCAAGTCATCCCGTGGATGTCGTAAAAGGCGACTAAGGAAACACAAGCTGAACAAAGCTTATTAACATCAAAGATACCTCTCCAATCCGTCTGGCCAGCGTGGAGAGTGTAGGCCAAATCCTCTGACTACTCAGGCTAGTATATGGCTCTGGTAGTACAGAGAGGGTCGTGCTCCTGCAGTGGAGACTAGAAAGACCTGATGATGATGATGATGAGATTTTTCCATAAAATATTGTAGTGAAAATCTACTAAGGTGCGATGGTCATTTTGATGATTCATCCGTATTTATATAGAAGTATTTCCTGCACAATATTTTTCCTGACGATTCAATAAATACACACGCAATTGTTTAAATTTTTACTTCTATCGGCACTCCCGGAGTGCCATTTCGTTTTTCTTTATCGAATGATATTTTTTTTAACTGTCTTGGGCCAATTAATCAATCATTTATTGCTTCCTTAATGTGTAATACAAGTCTTAGCTTACTGAACAAAAGTAACAATTAAGGACCCCGACGGGCGCTGCAATGGGAGAAGGGCTTTATAATATTGTCGAGCTTATGTTATCTATTTTAGTTAAGATGTCATTTTGGGTATATTCACTAATGTCTTTACAAAGATTTATATTTAATTATATGTAGTACATTTTAAATTAGTTATTATTGGGACAAAGCTAGGATAGCTTTGGCTCATCTGCCACTGATTTAGGGACACTTTTATTGTAAGCCAATTGTCATGGCTCAATTTGGAGATTGACTATTCAGCAGGATACCATCATCATATTGCATTCTCATCTGAATTACATGCGAATGCAAAATCTCAACTCAATCGCAAATCGAAAGGTGGGTCAAATTTAACTTGCAAAATTTGTTTATGCAACCTCAGACACAGACCCACATAAAGCTTAAAAAGAAGTAACATTATTGCAAATAAATAAGAAATCCGACTGCCAAAGTTGACAGTTTCCATCCTCCATATATTGATTTATTGCTGACTTCATGACCTATGAATGATACTCTGGGAAAGAAAACTATTAATGGAATGTCACATTTCAAAGTCGATCAAGCCATTTAGACTGCAGGAGACGACAATGAAACAAACATACATACATACGCGTGTATGTATGTCTTTTCCATTGTCGCTTACGTGTACGAAAAGCTTTACCCTCTCTCTAGGTCAGCCGGGTAAAAACTATGAACACTAGTGTTTAGAGACGAACTAAAAATACCTTACTGAAATCCTTCGGAGTTAAAAAATAAATTTTATAAGCATACATACATACTACCTCTGCCGTGCCGTGTGGTTCCTGGCAGAATAGAATAGGACCACTCCAAGTCTTCCCGTGGATGTCGTAGAAGGCGACTTAGGAAATACAAGCTAAACAAAGCTTATAAATATCAAAGAGACCTCTCCAGCCCGTCTGGCCAGCGTGGAGAGTGTAGGCCAAATCCTCTGACTGCTCTGGCTAATATATGGCTCTGGTAGTACAGAGAGGGTCGTGCTCTGGACCTGATGATGATGATGATGATACTACCTCTACTTATCTAGGAATTGATGAATTTGTTCTACTCTTATCGTTGAATCATCATTGTTAAAGTGTTAACTACGGGATTTCCCGTAAAGTAAATAAGGCAAATCTAAGATACGCCATAACTGACCATTAAGACACGAGATGACAGGTATCATATTTATTATAGCCAGCGCCTTTGCACGAGTAGAATCACTATAAAATTAACTAGCAATTTTCCCGCGACTTCATCCGCGTAAATTATAGCCTATGTCACCCGCAGATAAATTAGCTTTCTGTAAATGAAATAGCTTTGAAAACCGATCCAGTAGTAGAAACTACTGGATCGGTTTTTCACTGCATACAATCTAATATTTCCTCATTAAAATATTAGAAGATTGATAAACTGCATATACCTACATTGATCGTTAGTCAATAAAGACGTTTTTATATCACAATAAAAAAGTAGCCGTGTGGTTCCCGGCAGAGAAGAATAGGACCACTCTCTTCCCGTGGATGTCGTAAAAGGCGACTTAGGAAACTCAAGCTAAACAAAGCTTATAAACATCAAAGACACCTCTCCAACCCGTCTGGCCAGCGTGGAGAGTGTAGGCCGAATCCTCTGGCTGCTCTGGCATTACAGAGAGGGTCGTGCTCCTGCAGTGGAGACTGATAAGGACCTGATGATGATGATGATATCACAATAACTTCCCCCACGTATATTATAGCTATTATGTTATTAAGTTATATTGTAACTTTCTACAAGTGGCACAATTTTTAAAATCGATTATTTAGATTTCCACTTTTTTTTCATTACAAGCAAATAAATATAATAAATAAATATATACGGACAAATCACACAGATTGAGCTAGCCCCAAAGTAAGTTCTAATGAAAGACTTGTGTTATGGGATACTAACTCAACGACACTATATTTTATAACAAATACATATATAGATAAACATCCAAGACCCAGGTCAATCTGAAAAAGATCATTTCCATCTTGACCTGACCGGGGATCGAACCCGGGACCATCCGTGTCGCAGGCAGGCGTGATGACCGCTGCGCCACGGAGCTCGTCAATATAAATAAATAATATAAAAATATTTTTTGACGACTATCCTCATCATATATGTAATTCTAGCTTGAAGCGCTATAAATTTAAAAACTGCGCATTTTAGATGTACCTACGGTGACGCGGCTATTGTTTACTGGAACCAGTTTTTTTTTTCTCTAAGTAATTCATTAAGAGCGTATTATATGTATTAATTTCTCTATTTTCTCGCTGAAAACTGATTCTAGAGCCACAATTATTTTTTCATAAAATGTAGTACTAAAATAGGAATGCCCCTACTTTTTTTTTCCAAAAATCCAGTTTTTGTAAAAAAAAATTTTCTTTTAAACAGGTTTTTAGAAAAAAATAAAACATAGGGACATACCTACTTTAGTAATACATTTTATGTAAAAAGAATTGTGCCTCTAGAAGCAGTTTTCAGCGAGAAAATAGAGAAATACATTTGTATGGAAAACGCACTGCTAGTATACCCTCTTAAGGGCGTCGAATCGTTCAGATCGGAAATTTACACACCTACTGCGTAATTTCTCGATATTTCCTAAGAGTATGAAATAATCTGATACCAAATTAATTTTCTTGAGGCTACATAAAAATACTATGATCTAAATAACATTAGAAGTACCTATGTGTAACAGTGAAAAAATAATAGGTATTACCGAGTTTATTACGTATTTTCTTGCAATCAATTTATAAGATATGCTTCATTCATGAATCACCCTTATTAATTGCCTTGCGACTACTGTATCGTGTATTGATACGTTAGTACTATTATTAATTCTGTGGTATTGATAAAATGTTATGTAAAGAAACTGCAACAAATCGAATAGAAGACCGAGAGAGTCACATATTTTAGAATAAGCTATACAGATCGGTGGAGAGATGCTTACTCCAGAAGTCCACAGATCACGGGTACCTATTTTGAACGAAAACGAGCGATTTTTTAACTTCGTAAGTTTTTCGCGTGTGAACACATTATCTACCGGGGCCATCGGGTGGCGATTCGTAAGGGCGGCAAAAATCCTTCTGTATGCAGGGTGGGGGAAGCCAATATGCATAACAAGGGCGCCAAATAATAGGGGCAGAGCTACATGTATTCAATTGCTGGCTAAGTTCAGCTTAGCGCAGCTCAGATAGGGCATGAGGTGCCTCGGCAGGGAAACGGTACTTACTAACAACACATGTTATATATATATTTTTTTTTATAGCCTGGCACGAAAATCTAAAAAAAAATGTTTTCCTCCTTAAATTATTTTATATGTTTACCAATCATCGCCGAGAAACCGGCTTTTAAATTAAATTGCATCCAAATCGGTTCACCAGTTTAGAGCTACGGTAGCTTAGAATGACACACAAAGAGCAGTCAAGCAAGGTCCAGGTTATAACACCCCTCTTTTTTCATCAGATGGTAAAAATAATCACGCAAACTTAATCCGATGCAATAACGTGAAGAAAGACATTAACTTTATAAAATTGAGGGATAATGTAAATGTACTTGTCATTGAAACGAGTGCACAGCAAAGTGACCTATCCGCGCAATACAATGAACGGTCAGCTAAACTACCTAAAGGTACTTATTCAATATTTAAGTACCAAAGATTAGTTCAGAGCTAATCGCTTTAACTTGTAAGTTAATTAGTTGGATTTTGTGGGTAACTAAAATAGGCGCCAAAATTAAGGATGATGTATTGATCGATTTTACAGAAATATATCTCGATCTATTTCTCTGATCGATTCATATAAGCGAATTCAGAGAACATAGACTTTAGCTGCGAGCGCAGGTACATATACGAGAGGCGAGCGCAACTGACTTATTTTTAAATTTTAAAAGTACTTTTTTTCCCAAAACTACCTGAGTAAAATGTCAGGAAAAGAGGCAATATCCACCCTTTGAACTGTCTTAATTTTTTTAAAGGCTAAAGAGAATCATGAATATATACTTTCCGTAATATCTTTGACATTTTAAAATTGCTATAATTAACATTCATATGACGTACCACTTTGACGTTTAGGGATGAGGACATAAAATATGTATTTGTCCTATATATCTATGCTTAACTATATCTTCCTGCGTCTCTTTAATACGGCGTTTATACGACAAGATGATGTGACAACTTGCATAACTCTAAAACTATAAAATCCTATCAAAAGTAGAGATAGACTATACCAACCAAAACATTAGTTTTTATAAGAATATAAAAATCACCAATCACAAATTGACTTCATTGCACAATTTGATTTTCTGTAACAGCCTTGACAACGTTTACACAGATGGTACAAGAATAAACGGCACAATATGCTGTTAAATAAATAAATATTGATTTATGTATTCCTTACAATAATTTGTTAAAAATAAGGCAAGTTTGTAAGTCAGGGAGTAACACCTAAATTCATTGAGGTTTTCTTATATTTGGCTTTAGCCTAAACTAACTGGGTAAAAATGTTTGAGACATGTACTTATCATGCAACAAGAGATTTTAGAAATGCCACGCACACACCACAATTCTGATTATGCTGATAAAAAATATAAAAAACTTAGCCAATTTTGTTTTTTCGTGTTTTCTTACACACAGCACTGGTGTCAGGTTGTTAAAGCTGCCTAAAGGCATCTGACATAGCTTTACGACTGCCATCAATGATAACTGTCGTACAGTCGCCGATCGTTGTACCTATGTCGTGTTGTGTCAAATGTTGCATCATAAGGATATGGCTTCAACTTCCATACCTAAAGGTAAGTGGAACACTAGGTAGTTATGTCAGACCTCACAGCCTGGTATATGGCTTGAGTACTTGATCTCGGGCTACCGTCTAGGAATCATATGTTTTGGCAATACCACCAATTCCTTTTGCCTAAGCCGACAACAGACTTGTAAATTTCATGGAAGAGTTTAAGACTATATTTTGAAGTTTTGGCAATGGAAATATTGGTAAAATATTTCAGCCTTCTTCAGGATCCAGTCTCCTTTAATTTTTAAAAACATAGATACCTTTCTATCCTTATTTTTGAGATTAATGGAGAAAATAAATATATTTTTTACTTTTACTTCTTCTGTCATGAATGTTTGGCAAAGGCACAAAAAAAACTTTCTTTTTAAATTAGTCTTTGATGTTTTCCTTAATCAGTCTGTTATCTGCATCATTGTCTATCTAACCCCTGGCATCATTTGCAGCACTCCTACTCGACTCTACCATGTTATTCTGTCTGTCCGTCCGTGTCTGTCTGTGTTTGTGTGAGCAGGCATGCAGTAGAGAGTGATAGCAACCTGTGAGCCTCTGCCGGAGGGTCTCGTCGAGCTCCCGGTCTGCACGTTGGGCCTCTGCGCTGGGCTTGGGAGCTGCTGGAAACACCACTAGCACAATGCTCATGTTGTCTTTGCTGCCCTGTAAATTAGTAAAGTACTTTAGGATTTGAAAATTAAACAATTTCAGAGTTAAATTTCTACAAGAGACAGGTATTTTTCTGTTTATTTTTAGTGTACTTCTATTATTCTATAATCTTGGTCATACATTTTGTTTTATTTTTTTCATGCAACATCACACATCTTTATAAATTACTTTTTTTGTTCGAAGCAACAATTTTCTTTCAACAGGATTATATTGTACTTTAAAACATAGCTTAGGTTTGCAAGGCCCAGACGTTTTTAGCACATTATAAAATATTATGTTCAACTAAAGTCGCATGCAGCAAAATCAGTATAACTCTTATGGAGGTTTATAATGTATGAATTTGAAAAAAAGAGTAGAATAATAATAAAACTATAACTTGTTACACAGCTGATATAGGTAAGTAAGATATTATTATGTGAATGGGATGAATACATCAAAATTCAATGTTAAATCAAACCATAAAACACGTTTTCTGTGGTAATAGATAATAAATAAAAACAAATGCTTCGCATAGTACAGACTTTCATGTTTTATGTAATGTTATTTCAAATTTCGCTGTTGTAAGATTTCAAGTTTGTTCCATAACAATTCTGGTTATGTAAATATTTATTTGAGTGCCTGCAACAAGTGAACTTTTCATTTATCCCAGTGCACACGATTGTAATAATATTAACTTATTTCTCTCATAAATCTAAATGAGAACTTGTTATTCTCTCAAAGCATGCAATCCGAGAAACTCAGCTTTACATAATTGCTGTTGCATGGGAACATTACGAAAATAGAAAGAAAGTAACTGCTACAGTTAGTTACTTACCTTGTAGAGACAGGTGTCAATGACCTGGTTGGTAATGGCCACAAGGTCATCCGTGAGCTGAAGCAGTGAGTGCACATATGCACACAGCGCCTCATTGCTCATCACATCCCACACCCCGTCGCAGGCCAGCACCAAAAACTCATCCTCTGCCTCACATCGCTCATGAACTGAAACCTCAGGCTCAGGAGACACCAGTTGCTCGCATGGACCACGGTCTTGCACTTTCTTGTACTCATAATCTCCCAGTGCCCGAGACACAGCTAAGCTCCCATTTACACGCTGGATCATCACTGAACCACCTGCTTGCACAATACGGGACTTCTCAGAAGGTAGCTCTGGCTTGTGGTCTCGGGTGGCGAAGATCGGTACTCCATTCCGTGCGAGCACAGCGCGGGAATCACCGCAATTGGCTATATATATCTGCTTAGGGGAAACGAACGCGCACACCGCCGTCGAACCGGACTTCTCCTCTCCGTTGGACAGCTCGGGCAGCTCTCGCATCTTCTTATCCAGGTCCAGGAAGCCGGCGCGGATAGCCTCCGCTATCTCCTCGCGCCGAAACTCATCCGTTTGCAAGATACATTCCAGCAGGTTCTCCGCGCAATGTGCCGACACCCGCGCCCCCGCGTGCCCGTCAAAGACAGCAAAATACGACCAGTCCGATAATGTGCCGTTTAAAGTTAGCTGCGCGTGGTGCGCATCCTCCATCTCCACTCGCCAGCCCTGCATCGACGCCACGCCATAGCGAAGACCGTTCCCTTCTCCGTTCTCGTTGTATTTCTTAGTTTCGGGCTTATTTAAAAACGCCCCCATGCTGAGTCCTCAATATTTAATCCCTTAATCGCACATAGTTTCCACACCATCAGGCACTCGAACCTACTTCGCAACCGATAACGTAAAAGGGAAGCAAAAGCATCATTGGAAGTACGATACGATCTCACGGATGGATCACGTCACTCTGTTACACTACACTGGTGGCAAAGATGCCTGGAGCCTGAAACTTTATTGTTTCAGCTGCTTTTGCGTAGGTTATTAAATTAAGTACGCGATGGTGTTGCGTAGATCTTGATGACAAATCGTGCTCTTTTGGAATCGTAAAACGAAAAAGCAACTCAAAAGAATGAATGGCGGACATAAATAGTATTTGTCTATGATTTACTTTTTTAACTTTTATTGAAAATTGTCTATAGTTTCCATTAACGTGGAAAGAGTTGGCGAATAAAGCCATGGCTACACTAACGTCAAACCACATGCCTACCTTTTTTCTCGATTGTGAATGGAGTCGAATAGACGCCATCCCTAGCCATCGTCTAAACAATTATAAAAAAAAGATTTGACATTGACAGCAAGAATTTGAGGTTATAATTTAAGCTGTCGGTGTTATTATTGTTTAATTTATGAATAAAAGTAGATAATTGTAAAGGTTTATAACTTAATAAATACTGCAAATGCTCTTTGCCCTTAGTTTTAATCTTTTGTTTTGAGACTAATATAGCAAAGCTGTTGATAATTGCATCATAACCTCAACACCGAAGAATATTCATCATAAATGTAAACGTATTATTCATTTCACGATGTACAAATTTATGTCAAGAAGGTAAGCATCCATTGGAACCGTTTTAGTTAACATGATATCTTGAATAGACTTATGATAAATGAGAGCTCTCTATAAAGAGATTGATCCTCGCCTGATCTCCATAGCTTGTGACAAGAGGGCTGGCTGTTTTTTCGCGATTCAGCATGGGAATGCAGCCAGCATTCTTGCCAACATGCCACATGAGCATAATTTTTCAGATTTATACCTAAGTTTATTTTATTCTACTATGTTAATATAGAATGTAATTAGTTTTGATATCTAGATAGTAGTTTCTTTTAGTTATCACATGTACCATAGTTATTTTCTTTTAAACTCGTTTCTACTCCTACCCAGAAAAATGATACATTTATCTGCTTTCAGGTCCACATTTAATTTTATCAGAAATGAATATTACAAGCAAATTAACGAAAAACATCACTCTTACAATAATCTGTTTGCAAGACAACTTTCAGTTTCTTTTGTTTGTTCAAAGAAGCGAAGACCTGAAGAAGAAAAGGTAGGTGTTTAATACTATTTTAGGTTGTATTCTCTAAGCCTATGTAGATAGCAAACAAAATATTTCATTATTTATGTATAAAAATAAAGTTCATATAAAGGTTATATGGTATATTAATTCTTATCAATCAAAATAAAATATTTTTTTTAATTAGTTAGCTCAAAACCTTAGGATCAAACCATATTTGTAATGTAACAAAGCAATATTTGGCATTATTTTATATTAATAATTTTTCCAGTATTTTTTGATGTTTTAAATTATAATTGTTGCCCTGCTGCTGGCCATACTCTAGGTTTTCAATTCTATGAAAGCCAATTCCTGAGTTTAAAAAAAAAATTCCAATATCATTCACTCTGTGATTTCCACATATGCATGTGCCTGTGTTGCGACAGTCTCTGTATTGGTACATAAAATTAATGTTTATATTGAATTTATGTGGCCATTTAAAATTGTTTGTTTTTCCAGGCTGTAGAATCCAAAGCAATTAGACCTGCAATCAGATATTCTCCAAAAGGTGGTGCAGAAGTGATTGGGATATGGAGAAATATGACTGTGCAAGAAATTGCCAACGTACTGAGGAAAGATGTTGGTATGAGCTTGTTACAAAATTGCTTTATTATTATCTTGTGATTAAAATTCTTATGTTAAATAGAGTAAATTCGTCTACAATGTGTAAAAAGACAATGCATAATAAAGAGAGAAACACCTTTACATACTAAAGTACAGGCCGCGCCAAACTTTATTGTGACTCCGAAAATCGCGCGAGTCGATGCGCAGTACAGAATATTAAGGTTAAGCGGGGCGTGCGCAGAAAGGCGGGGCGCGTACTCCGCAACTCGCAGCTAATATCAGACTCGCAATTGGTGCAACCTGTATGCAGCCACTGAATTTTTTTTTGTTTTATGACACTTTAATATCAATATACTATTTAGTACAAGTCAATATACTATTGTACAATAGCTAAAGTGATTCTTGAGGAAGGTTTATAAGTATAAATAATACATGCTAGAGAAGACTGCTAATATTTTAATATATTATTTTTCTCAATCAAACCCCAACCACGTAACCATAGTATAGAATACCTAGTTATTGTTACCAAGAGATGCACATGGACAGTTCTGTGAGTACTTTATTTAAGACTATCAGCTCTCCATAAGTCTTCCTCACCTTTTGGTGAAAACTGCATTAAAATCCATTGAGTAATTTAAAAGATCCAAGCAGAGACAGCAGAAGTAATTTCATTTTGTACTGTAAGAATATGTATGTTAGGATACATACATACTGAAACGTCTTTTTCCATTGCGGGGTAGACAGAGCCCAGGTCTCAAAGGCCTAAAGCCACATTTAGCAATGTGGTGGGCATGCAGGTGGAAAATGGAATCAAAATAGTGATGGGCTGCTAGCGGCATCGCCCATTGCTATGATTTATAAGATCTTCGCCCATTCCTTCGACCGGCTTTCGGCTGCGTGGGAAGAAAATTTTTATGTTTTTCCTTTACCCCCAGACCAGCATGGAAGATAATATATGATTAAGTAGAATCCATTTGATATAACTTTTTTATTGCAGATCATGTATTCAAAGCACTAGAATTTGCTGATAAAGAATCAAATACAAAGTACAAAAAAGACACGGTGATACTGAATCCACAGATAATACGGGACATTGTTAAGATATCAGGATTTAGATTCAAAATTGTGCCAAGACCTGATGAGGAAACAGAAGTGGAGGAGGTAATTTTGTTAAGAACATATTTCATAATATGGTAAACTAGTAGGTATCTTATCTTTATTGGGGCCGATTATAAATCGGAAGCACGTCTAACCTTTGGGTTATTTTGTACTTACCCCATGCCTTACTCACCCACATGGTGATTCCCGAAGAAGGACTGCATAAGCTTCAGGATATCACCTGGTGCGTAGTGCCTGTAGTCCTCTAGATCAGGATACGCCGATCCAAAAAGTTCCAAACGCTTACCAGCCAGAGAGTCGCAGTAGCACAAGATGTGTCTCATTGTCTCCTCTGATTCCTCACATGCCCTACATAGAGGGCTTTCGACAATTTTCAATTTGAAGAGATGACTGTTATTTTCGAAGTGTCCGGTCAGGGGGTAACTAGTAGGTAAGTAAGGTCGGCTAGTAGGCAAAAATCGCATACTCGGCCTGTCAGGTAATGCTCAAAAAAAATTATATTGGAATTATAAATATTGTATTGGAAATCCTTGGGGTACGGCTATGTTCAGCAGTAAAGTTCTTGCGGCTGAAATGATGATGTAATATATGTCACAAGTAAATAGCAGATTTTGCCATTTCTTCAATTTTTTTTTTTGGAATCCAAAACTTCAATAAATGGTACTGCTTGACACACTTGTTTCGCATGAAATTTGTTGTAAGGCGTCTCTAGAAGCGCGCGAGCGACAATCACATTCACTGCTCTGTGATACAAACACTTAATTTTTTTTTCTATGTTTATTTACTTCCATGTACTACCAAATATGTGGTAAGGACTTTGGTTAATTACAAAACCAAATTCGGATCATCCATCTTTAAAGATTGTAAAAAAAATTAGGACAGTATTTGAAGAAAGTTAAGCATTAAATCAATTTATCTCATCACGTGCAATTTTCTCGCGACTGCGTCCGCGTACATTATAGCTTATGTCACCCGCATATAAAATAGCTAACAGGTGAAAGAATTTTGAAAATCGATCCAGTTGTTTCGGAGCCTATTCAATGCAAACAATCAAATATTTTCTCTTTATAATATTTCTATGTTGCACCTCATCCTATGAATAGTTCACAACTTACTAGTTAGACACAGCGCTAGATGCCGTGTGGTTTCCGGCAGAGTAGAATAGGACCTCCAAGTCTTCCCGTGGATATCGTAGAAGGCGACTTAGGAAAAACGAGCTAAACAAAGCTTTTAAACATCAAAGAGACCTCTCCAACCCGTCTGGCCAGCTTGGAGAGTGTAGGCCAAATCCTCTGACTGCTCTGTCTAATATATGGCTGGTAGTACAGAGAGGGTCGTGTTCCTGCAGTGGAGACTTAAAAAGACCTGATGATGATGATGACATCTGTGTTCAGTCGGGGGTAGATAAATCTGATCCCCCTACAAACTGATTTTAAATTGTAGTGAGGTCAATTTTATCTGCCCTCGACTATATAATTCCATACAAGTTAATTGTGTGTACATTTTAGTGTCATCTTTAAACCAATTTTTGAGGTTAATAAATACCATTCTGACATGAAAGCTATGCTATGAAGATAGCTCAATCTGTGTGATTAGTCCCCATATATATTTATTCTTACTTATAGAATAAAGACGCAGTGCCAGCACCGCCTGCGCCGCCCGAGGCGCTCCGCCCCCGTCCCCCAGTAGTGTGCGTCATGGGCCACGTCGACCACGGCAAAACCACTCTGCTTGACTCCCTGAGAGACACCTCTGTGGTAGACCAAGAGTTTGGTGGAATCACACAACATATTGGTGCTTTTGAAGGTAAAAAATTTTGGTCCACGAAATTCAAAGTTAAACAGATAATATACTTATGTATCTTATTTTCATTACGGCCGATTATAAATTGGAAGCACGTCTTATGTTTGGGTTATTTTGTACTTACCCCATACTTTACGGTGATTCCTGAAGAAGGACTGCATGAGCTGCAGCATATCACCTGGTGATGACCAGGATAAGTCAATCCAAAGAGGTCTAAACACTTAGCAGCCAACGAGTCACGGTTACACAAAATGTGTCTCATTATCTCCTTCAATTCCTCACATACCTACCTAGTGGGCTTTCGACAATTTTCATTGTGAAGAGATGAATGTTGTTCACAAAATGACCGGTCAGGGCTCGTATTAGAAGTCTTAAATTCTAATGGGAGCCCTGCAGGCCGATTTGCTAACTCGGTGTACAACAATTTGATTGTCACTTGAGCATCCATTACGGTTTTCATATCATAAATAAAAATAGTCATTCATACCGAAGCCGTAATGAACATTAAAGTTACTATGAAAAGGATAGACACCGTAGTTGTCAAAAGTTAGCAAATAGGCCTGCTGAGCGGTCATTTTATTTAAATGCTTTCAACCAACAAAAGAACGGAGGTTACTTTCTCCGTTTTTGGGGTTCCGTATTTTGTGGGTTGAACAAGCCAAGTTCACGAGTCATATTTTTTATGCATGTATGACCATGCATAACTTTTTACAGAGAAGGCAGACTTTGATAGTTCTTTTTTATTGAAGTGAGCCTACCCCGGTGTTGTTCCCATATAAATTTGAAGAAAATACATACCCAGGGTGGGAAAATAGGGGTGATTATTATTCACTTTCAACTTTTTTTCGGCAGTTTAATCTTTTGTTAAAAATATTATGCTTTCCGCGAATAGTGTATCTACTTTCTTTTTTTATACTTGATCGAAGCTGCTTATAGAGGTACAGACACATGAAACATTGATATTATTTCACAGTGCAATTACCATCTGGCGAAAAAGTAACCTTCCTGGACACTCCGGGGCACGCAGCGTTCACTGCGATGCGATCCCGTGGCGCACACGCCACCGACATCGTCGTGTTGGTCGTTGCCGCCGACGATGGCGTTATGGAACAAACGGTAGAGAGCATCAGGATGGCGAGAGAGGCAAATGGTAAGGGATTTTCACATGAGTGAATGTAAATTATGTGAATATGTTGTATGTAAAATACATTAGTTTATTTCAAGTATAATCAATAATATTTGGAGTTTGTGGTGGGAAGTCAACTTGACAAGCTCCGTGGCGCAGCAGTCAACACGCCGGCCTGTGACTTACTTAATTATAATTTGAATTGATATGTTTACTCTATTTCCCGTACCCGAAGCGTGTGCTGTATGTCAGGGTTACTTAAAACATATTCTTATTGTTTCAGTTCCAATACTGGTGGCGATCAACAAAATCGACAAGCCAGGTGCGAACATTGTAGGTATGCCTCAATTTTATATAATTGTGCTTTACAGTTTAACAGCTTATACAATTTATTTATATGTAACAAACGGTCACTCGCGTAATTTTAATTGGGTAGCTTATAGGATATGTTGATAAAATCCTGTCCGAATTTTAAAGAGGTGACTCGGCCCTTCAATATGAACCACTTTTTCTATTAGACTAGTGCTGGAAATATGAACAAAAAATTACATTCGCCCACGAAAATGTTCAGCCGCATTTTCATCATTAGTCCCGTAGGAATATTGCTCATATTGACGGGCTGACTCGCCCCTTTAAGGTTTGGTCAAGGGTTCTTTAATATATTGTATTCATCAATTATAATTTACTTCGCCAGACTGTTAATATTTTGACTTTCTCGGGCCAGTATTGATGCTTTTTGTTTGTGTTTGTTGTATCTCCGCTTTTATTTGTTCGTCAAAAACTCAATAAAAAAATGCGACAGACGTCCCTATCCTTTTGACCACAGGAGCGCACAATGCGCGCGTTAGCCCAACACGGGATCATCTGTGAAGAAATAGGAGGCGACGTCCAAGCCATACCAGTATCGGCTTTGAAGAAGAAGAACCTTGATACGTTAGTGGAGGCGTTGACGTTGCAAGCGCAGTTAATGGATCTAAAGGCAGACCCTGGAGGGTATGTGGAGGGGGTTGTGATAGAGGCCCAGATGGATCCTCGTTCTGGGTAAGTTTTTAAGTGAAAACTTCGTTATGTTCGTTTGATATTTTTGAGATGGAAAGAACCATTGAGTTAGCAACACCGTTACCAAAAAACAGACACATTTTTTAAGTTTTCAATTTTACCGGAACTCTTCGAGTGCCACTGTATTTTTTTTTCTACAAGAAAACACATTGCGAAAGCAAAACGCATTTTAAGTGGTATTCAATGCCCCAGTAAATGGGATGTACCTATTCCAAAATATGCCGTTTGGCATTACTACCTCTAACAGTGCTGATATGAACTCTATCATGGATTTTACAACCTCTACATACATGGGGAAAATTTTATCGCTTTGGATGCTTTAGGGGCTATTCACCCTGTCGATATGAACAATTTTTCCTATGGGAACAATGCTAGATTATAAAAAAACCATACTAATTGACCAGCCCCCGTAGCATGGCTCCCGCGACGCCGTTTATATCGCGCGATAAACTATCTACTTCTCGCTCTTCAGTATTGCGAAAAACAAGATGGCGATAGTCGATAAACGTTATCGCGCGTGCCAGCTACGGGCCAGGTGGCTGAATATTTATATGGCATTGTCATATTTTTATTTTTACTTTCCAACATTGGTTCGCAGTTTCAAAAACAGTTTTTTCAACAACAGTTTCTAAATTCCAACTCTTAAAAGGCCGGCAACGTTCTTGTCACACCCCTAGTTGGGCAGCGGAGATCACTTACCATCAGGTGACCCGCTTGATAGTTTGCCGTCTTTTTCTTTAAAAAATTGGTCCCATACATCAGTTGATCATATCGATGGATTGAATCATCTTTTTAAGGGTCCAAAGCGATCAAACATTCACCATGTATAACTTATATAGCTTTTTTGGCTTATGTCTTTTACAGTTCCTTAAAAGGATTTCATTGATGAAAATTATTAACGTACGTTTGTCTTTTGTTTAGAAAGCAAGCAACGGTCCTTGTACAAAGGGGCACTTTGCGTCGCGGGTGTGTACTAGTCGCCGGTACGGGCTGGGCAAAGGTAATATGACTTACAAGTTAAGAAATCAATTTATTTGAAATGTCAATATCTTATACCTGCTTAGAATAAGCGTTTATTATTTTTACGTTGAAAAATATTAGAGTGTCTTGCTAGCACGTCGAGGCAGTTTTTAGTATCTGTTTTTTTTTACTTCAATAGGCTAGATTCTTAAAAAAATATAATTAGTCCGTCAGTCAAAAAATATGACACTTTTTTCTTTTGCTTGAATTTCATGTGACCTCACTGTTTTGTACACTTTTTACAAAACGATGATGTCATGAGTTTTATCTTCGAACTTTGATGCGCTTTATTTTTCTTTATTTGTCATTTATTGTTTAACGGCTCATTTATTGTTTAATGTTTCATTAATTGCGGCCTGGCGCGCACTCTCGCGGACTAGACGCCCGCGAGCGTGCAGCCGCCGTTTTGCATCTTATGTCACTAGACATATAGCTAGTTTTGAAATGACGCGTCGCTTCCGATGCCATCCCATGCCAATCCAGTGTAACACGGCCCTTAAGTGTAGTTTCTTTTCGCGTAGCGTATATTGTTTGTGTGCAGGTGCGAGTGCTGCAGTCCGCGGACGGGCGCGCGCTGCAGGCCGCGCCGCCCGCCGCGCCCGCCGCCGCGCTCGGCTGGCGGGACCTGCCCGCCGCCGGGGACCAAGTCCTGGAGGTCGACTCGGAGGTACCCACCGAGACTACTTTATGTTCTGTTGCTTTTGTAATTTGCTCACTCGATCGTTAAAATAAATATGTTCCAAAAATAATAAAAGAAATAATGATATTGTAAAATGAAAAAAAAAATTAAAAAAGAATGAAATATTATGTTATCATACAAATCCGTTCAAGCGAGTAGGCGACCAACACTGTTTAAGAGAATTTCTTTCGGCGTTTCTTCTCTGCAGATGTTTGTCAGTTCCGAAATGCTAGAAGTCTGTACCTTTTGAACAATAATCAGTAAATGCAGAATACTTAATAAGATAATCATAAATGTGATTTGAAAAGAATCCTGCAAGGGCCTATTTTCTGGATAAACGTTTTGAATCTTTTTGAATCTTTGCCGCTCACAAACACTTGTAAATAACTGAGGTAGACGTGCCCTACTCTGAGAAACACACATTTCAAAAGCAATCGTGTCACTTGACGAGGACGGCGTCTACGCGGTACAGAGTTTAAGCGCAACGATGTTAATAATCATTATATTATTTCCGCTACTGAACTATTAAGTAAATGCTATCTATCTATACATTAAGCAAGAGGCTACCTTTTAATAATGATGTCATGGCACTTACAAAGAAATGTACCTATATCTACATACCTCCGCAATTGGTGCTTGTGTTATTTACTCTAATCCTCATCCCTAGAAACGCGCAAACGAAGTGATGAAGTGGCGCCACTCACAGCGCATGCGGGAGAGACAGGAACTAGACCGCGCCGCCATAGAAGCTAAAGAGGCGGCACACAGAGAACAATATAAAGCCACATTAGCCAGGAAACGCGCGCTGGGACGGTATAAAACAAAGGCTGATGGGCCGAGGCAGAAAATGATTCAGGAAGACACTCATCCGGCCCTGAATGTTATTGTTAAAGGTATGTATGGAATAGCCACGGTAAATAAAACAGTTTACTATGATATTTCCACACAAAACGTTTTTAGATAAATTCATACTTGAGTATGTTAATATTTTGATGTCGCCCAATCCGTTGACATCATTTTGTTCTTCAATCCTTTCTTAAATAAACTCTACATGTAACACATTCTTAACTTTATACCTAGTACATAGTTAGAAATGTATCAATCTTTTTGGAAGGTTTCCCTGTGGTATGGGGGTCAGCCTGGCCCCTATACCTACCATGGGAGTCAGAGCGACAAAAACTGTTGTGACAACTATTTACTAATATTACTATTTGCTTTTCTTTGTTTGTTTTTTTTTTTTTTTTTTACTCACTTGTATGTCTATTTTTATTTTATATATTGAACAATAAAATGATTTATTTTTGGACTATTTACTAATAAAGAAATTTTTCATTTTCTTTTTCTACGATGAGTAATGAATGACTCATCGTAGAAAAAGAAAATGAAAACGTATTCCTAATGAGGAATACGAGGAAATATATAAATCGATTCAACTTGATACAGGTGACGTCGACGGCTCAGTGGAAGCGATCCTGGATATCCTGGAGACGTACGATGAACACGACCGAGTGCGACTGGACTTAGTGCATTACGGAGTAGGACCTGTCACACCTAATGATGTTGAGGTTAGTGAGTTTTCAGGGTTTTTTGCGTTAGGCCTTCATACTTACAGGTAGACAGAGCCCAGAGCCTGCTCAGACAGTACAGAAAGGGTCTTGCTCCTGCAGTGAATACTAAAAAAAGCCCTGATGATAATGACAGTAGTTCATCATCATCATCATCATCATCAGGTCTTTCTAGTCTCCACTGCAGGAGCACGACCCTCTCTGTACTACCAGAGCCATATACTAGCCTGAGTAGCCAGAGGATTTGGCCTACACTCTCCACTCTCTCCACTGACAGTAGTTATTCTCATATAACTTTATTTTTAGGGTTCCGTACAAAAATTGAAAAAACGGAACCCTTATAGGATCACTCTTGCGTCTGTCTGTCCGTCCGTCCGTCTGTCACAGCCGATTTTCTCCGAATCTACTGAACCAAATTAGGTGAAATTTGGTAAGATGGTGTAATCCTATGACCCAAACACGGATGTGCAAAGTAAATAAAGATTTTTTTGAAATAAGGGTCATTTTCAGGGGCCCAATATAAAAAAGGGGCCCAAAATAGTGCCTCCGTGGTCCAGTGGCTAAGGCGTTTGCTTTGTTGACCCGGGGGTCGTGGGTTCGATTCCCACGGGAAGCATACTTTGTTAAGTTTTTTCTAGTTTGGTTAGGACATTGCAGGCATGAATCACCTGATTGTCTGATAAGAAAGATGATTCCGTGCTTCGGAAGGCACGTTAAGCCGGTGGTCCCGGCTGCCATCTGGTAGTCGTTAAAGGAACCACGTCAGAGGCCGAGAGGCGGTTCCGCAGAACTCTGACACCAGGGTGTGCATGGTCGACTGACCGTGTCACCTACACGAAATGATGATGATGAGGGGCCCAATTACAAAATTTTAAAAGAAAGTTTTGCAAACCTTACTGTGTCATATATCAAATAAAAGGGCTCATTATGAGGATCTCAAAAATATTTTTTTTGTTCGGGTATAATCAATACTTTTGATTTTATTCACGAAAGAAGGCAAAACTTGACCATTCCCCCCCCCCCCCCGATCTCCGAAACTACTGGGCCGAAAATTTTGAAAAAAATACATAATATAGTTCACTCCTTGAAGATTACAGGAAAAATAATAAGAATTCTATCACTTGAAAATAAAGTGGTTTTTAAGTTAATAACTATAATAAGTTCATCTAGGGAAATAGTTCACTAAAACACCACTAGATAGCGCTAGTCAATTGAATAAAATATTTTTGCACATTGTGCGTGTGTTCATGAAGCATATTGTACGGAACCCTCATTGCGCGAGTTTGACTCGCACTTGGCCGGTTTTTTTCGATAAATATCGAATAAATAACCCTGATTGAAACCACTATATATGTATTGTATAAGTAGTATATTATTTATTCGCCGTTCTTTTTGTTATTAATCCAAGCGTGAGGTTCAGGTCGACTAGAAGAGATTTCATAACGATAAGTCCTACTTTTTAACCGACTTCAAAAATTTTTTTTTATCTATGTTCCCCGATTTCTCGAAGACGCCTGGACCGATTTAAGAAATTCTTTTTTTATTCGATAGGTAATACTTTACAGATGGTCCCATTAAATTTTTACCGAAATATGATGAGCGCTTTTTGAAAAAATACACAAAAACCAAAAATTTATTTACAAGTATGCCGTTCGGTTTACACTTTTTTAAATTTTATTTTTACGCTTATTTAAATAAATTGATAGGGTTGAAGTCGGTTTTTGTTTTTTGTTAAAAAATATCTTAAATTATGTACGTATTAATTTCTTTTAAGTTGTTTTTAAATAATTTATTTTTTCTGAATAATTGTGCAATAAACAGTATTTTCATTCTGGTATAGATAGCGGAAGCCTTCAACGCGGTGATCTACGCGTTCAATGTGGAGTGCCCGCCACCGGTCGCCGTCGACGCGAAGAAGAAGAACATACCAGTGAAAAAGCTCAACATCATCTACAAGTTGGTCGACGACGTCAAAGAGGAGATCAGTAATCGGATACCGAAGAGACAGGAGGAGGAAATTATTGGTAAGTGTATGTTAAAAGGCTTCATCTCGGCCGTGAGAGGTCCACTGCGACATAGGCCGTCCACAAGGATTTACTCAAAAGGTTGCTCGCCTCCTTTCATTGAAAGTCGAGTACAAAAAAAGAGACGTTTTCTGAGTAGGTGTAGTATAAAGTGTATAGTTACATACAATACAAGGCTTAGGCATGTAAAATTAGCCGTGTGGTTCCCGCGGTTAGCAGACTTTCCGCGGATGTCGTAGAAGGCGACTAAGGAAAAACAAGCTAAACAAATCTTATGAATATCAAAGAAACCTCTCTAACCCGTCTGGCTAGCGTGGAGAGTGTAGGCCAAATCCTCTGCCTGCTCTGGTAGTACAGAGAGGGTCGTGCTCCTGCAGTGGAGACGGAAATGACCTGATGATGATGATGATGTAAAATTAATCACCACAAACAAAAGTTTACATATTTATTGGCGACCATCGAGAGTTCCTCCGAGCTTGGTAAGCAGTGTTCGGAATGCGCGGAGCATTTATACAAACTTCACGGAAGCGTATAATAACAATGCGAATGAAGCCACACGCACGCACACGCTTTTTTTTTTATTAACTATATTATAGATTAGGCATTTGTCTCCCATCTCACCTGATGGTAAGTGACGATGAAGACGAGGATGTTACATGCCTATCCAAGAGATACCCATTTATTCTACTTTTGAATGTCCCGGGATTGTACTTGTCTGGGAATATAGACGCAGGCAGTTCATTCCACTCCTTGGGCGATGGTTTTTTTTTTTAATTTATGTCATAGGACGGCAAACGAGCAAGCGGGTCACCTGATGTTAAGTGATCACCGCTGCCCATGGACCAATGAAATACCAGGGGTGTGACGAGAGCGATGCCGGCCTTATATGCCATTATTAATTCCTTGTTTGTTTTTCGTATGTGTAAGTGGCCAACACTGGTGTCCGATTTTTCAAGCTGCCTTATGGCATCTGA
Source organism: Rhodophaea formosa (assembly GCA_963082605.1). Taxonomy (NCBI): domain Eukaryota; kingdom Metazoa; phylum Arthropoda; class Insecta; order Lepidoptera; family Pyralidae; genus Rhodophaea; species Rhodophaea formosa. The sequence goes on from OY720221.1 coordinate 2,740,015, forward strand.
CATAGGCATATTCTTGAAAATACTACATTACTTAATACGGTAGTTGCCTAGTGTTAAGATTATATAAAATTTGTTTCCAATGATACTAATTTCTATCTAAAAATACTATAAAGAACACTATAAATTTGATATCGATTCTTTAAGTGATCCTAAAGCTTCTTTAAAGTTGGGTGAATAGGACCATTTATTAAAGTATGAAAATCTTTAATCACAATTATACTAATTACATTACATAATTATACTGTATTGTAGTCTGCTAAATTTATAGCAACTTTTATTATGAAACCATTACCATAAACGAAATATTTCGTATAGCTACCAAACAAAGTTCTCACGCCACCCATACAAAATACAAGCTTGTGACGTCACAAATATGTAGGCATTTTAGCGGCGCGTTTTAACGTCTAAAAATTAAAGTCTAAAAACATGTGACTTTAAAACATTTATATCTGAAAGAGTTTTTTGTTTAGAAATGTATTCCTGTCACTATTGTGTTTATTTTTGGCAGGTCTTTACATAGCAACACGAAAAAATTTTTAGTCAACATGCCCATTGTCTAACCGCTTCAGCTGTAAAAGCGATTGCTTCGTAAAAAGAACTCTTCTTTCCATACCTTAAATACTTATTTTCTACTATTACCCTTTTTCGTTTGATTGTTGTAATGTTTCCGTATTTGTCCCGAAGGTGAAGCAAACGTCCTACAGCAGTTCATGGTGACAGAAGGCAAGAAGAAAGTGCCGGTGGCCGGTTGCCGCTGCTCCAAAGGCAGTCTCGCACGGAACGCGCTCTACAAGGTCATCAGAAACCAGGAAGTGGTCTTTGAAGGTAACATATAAATGAATCTAAATAAAAATATTATACATGTAATATAAAGTTGTAAAACAAAATTGTGGAATGCAAAGATTGAGAATTTCAGCGGCAAAATCTTAGATAGTTCTTATTTCGTTAAATATATAGTTTCATCATTACCAGGTCTTTTTTTAGTCTCCACTGCAGGAGCATGGCCGGAGCCATTAGCAGGCAGTCAGAAGATTTGGTCCCTTTGGTCAGGAAGCATAAACTAAACAAAGCATAACATCAGTTTCCTACGTCGCCCTCTACGACATCCACGGGAAGACTTGGAGTGGTCCTATTCTACTCTGCAGGGAACCACACGGCTAAAATACTTAGTTTAGTTCTTATTTTCATTATTTTCTCACTTTAAGTGGGATCGCTTCTCCTCTTTCCCACTTTAGGTAGGATCGCTTCTACTCTTTCCCACTTTAGGTGGGGTCACTTCTCCTCTTTCCCACGTTAGGTGGGGTTACTTGTCCTGTTTCCCACGTTAGGTGAGGTCTTCTTCTCTTTCCCACTTTCGGTGGGGTCCCTTCTCTTTCCCACTATAGGTGGGGTCCCTTCTCTTTCTCACTGTAGGTGGTGTCCCTTCTCCTCTTTCCCACTATAGGTGGGATCGTTTCTCCTCTTTCCCAATTTAGGTGTGTTCCCTTCTCCTCTTTCCCACTTTAGGTGGAGTCCCTTCTCCTCTTTCCCACTTTAGGTGAGGTCCTTTCTCCTCTTCCTCACTTTAGGTGTGGTCACTTCTCTTTGCCGCGTTAGGAGGGGTCGCTTCTCCTCTTTCCAACTTAAGGTGGGGTCGCTTCTCCTAATTCTATTGCACCAGTTTATTCTATTCTACCTACACAGAAAAAAAAATATTGCTAATACTATATGGTTCTATCTAGTCTAGTCGACGTAATTGTTAAAAGTAACGACTTTGTCTGCAGGTAAACTGGCTTCGATGAAGCATTTAAAAGAGGAGGTGAATACGATAAAGCGCGACATGGAGTGCGGGCTTCGGTTCGACGACCCCGCCTTCGCCGTGCAGCCCGGGGACACCGTCGTGTGCTACAAGATGGAGGACGCGCAAGACAAGACTGCGTGGGACCCCGGCTTCTAAATGGAATAGTTGGAATAGATGAAGCAAGAATATGTACCGCCAAAGAAATATTATAGCGCGTTAACTACAACAGCACAAACTAGATGGCGCTGAGATGTTCTGAATCGCGCTATGAGAGTTTTCAAGATTGCCTTGAATATTATACATTGATCTACTTCATACGTGTATGGAGCCCCAGGCGCAAAACCTTACCAAGCGGAACAAGTTGGCCCGAAGAGAAAGCACGTAAGATCCTATTTAAAAAATCCTACACGCAAAACAATAATCCAGAAAAAATACAGAATATATGAACTAAATACCTACCTCTAATACCTATGAACTTCTTTATTCCAACATTTACCACGTACACTAAAGAAAGATGCGTTATCTAATATTTGTGATATATTATTTATAGGCGAATAAATTATTAGACAATTTATAGTATGACTTTTATTAAACTATGATCATTTAAATGTTTATTGACGGCCTGATAAATTACTGATTAATAAAATCACTTGAAATTAAACGGTAGTAAAATCTTATCCTACCTAAACCTAAATAAATCGTTAGTATGTGCACGTCGGGCTTCGAGCAACACTACCTTCCGTACCGGAAGGGAGTAGCCATACGCTGCGTTCCTCTCTGTCAAGGTACAAGCCAAATTAAGCATATGCAATGCATGTCTATGTGTTAGTTGTGTGTGACTCATCTGTACACAAATTCATCATCATCAGGTCTTTGTAAGTCTCCACTGCAGGAGCACGACCCTCTCTGTACTACCCAAGCCATATATTAGCCAGAGCTGTCAGAGGATTTGGCCTACACTCTCCACGCTCTTTGATGTTTGTAAACTTTGTTTAGCTTGTGTATCCTAAGTCGCCTTCTACGACATCAACGGGAAGACTTGGAGTGGTCCTATTCTAGTCTGCCGAGAACCACACGGCACACAAATTATTGTTTCTTTTTTATGTCATTTTTTGTGACAGTGTCAGAATTACTATCAAGTGAGAGTTTAAGTTTTGTATGTAGGTGTGAGGAACTAAACTTGTGTGCACACTTCCCCCCGCAAAAAACGCCAGAAAAATTGTAATAGTAAATTGTCCCTTTGCCCACTCCCTCCGTCCGGTACGGAGGCCGTGTTGCTCGAAGACGTCGGGTGATCTAGCGTTTTTATGCGCCGCCCGCAATAGAAATAGTGGGAGACTCTGTCCCAGTATTTCCATAAATGGAAATAATGGGATCCACCCGGAAAGACGCTCAGATGACGATGATAGGTGTATTCGTATACAAAGTAGTCTTTAGGGGTAGGTACTTAGAACCTCAGCCTACAAGCTGAGGCGAACTTCGCACCGGCCGGCTGCCCGGAGTATTGATATTTCACCTGCCTAAATTGGACGCTACACGCGCAAGTGAAATCTCATGCATTGTGCCAAGACTGGTCAAGCCTCTGCAAAAACAACAGCGCTAGGAATGTTCCCGTACGATCAGACCTCTCTTAATGTGCAGTTATATAATAACGATAATATTCTACATGGCGAAATTTTGATATGAACCATTTTTCCTATGGGACCAATGCTGGAAACTCAAATTTTATTTCGACATTTTCATACAAAAGTGTTCAGCCGCCCGGGCAATTTTTATAGGAATGACGAAATTTTTTTCGAGTTTACAGCATTTGTCCCATAGGAAAAGTTGTTTATATTGACAGGCTGAATCACCCCTTTAATGGTCCCGAACGATCAAAATTTCGCCATGTATAACACCATACAATATCAAGAATATAACTGCTGTATGGGGGAGCACCTTTTATGGGAGAAGTAAAATACAGGCTGATTTTGAACCTATGAACTATATTGTAATCTCGGGATCAGAATCCATAATACAATACAGAATTGTAAGAAAAAAATACGGAATAAACCGTAAACATTTTTAGACCTCCCATACAGTCGCGCGAATTTCTATGGGAAGTCTAATTTTTTATTTTTCGATTTTCACCTTTTTTAGGGTTCCGAAGTAAACTAGGAACCCTTATAGTTTCGCCATGTCTGTCCGTCTGTCTGTCCGTCCGCTGTTTTACTCAGAGACTATAATTACTAGAAAGCTGAAATTTGGTATGGGTTTGTATATTAATCATGTCAAAAAAGTGGTAGAAGAAAAACTGGAAAAACAAATTTTTTTAGGGTAGCTCCCATACAAGTACGGAGTAATTTTTTTTTTATACAAACCCATCGTGTTGGATATTGTTAGATAGGTCTTTTGAGGTTGAGAACACCATTTTTCGATTTAGGGATCCGTTTCCGAAATATTTGGTATTAAAGTGCAAATTTTTGTTACTCTGAACTGAATGTAGGTAGGTACTCGAAAATGTAAAATTTAATACATTTTCATTGAAACATGTTTTTGGGCGTTAAACTGTGATGTGCGAGTGTAAACAGTGTGAACTCCAAGTTGTCATTCGCAACTACGGAACCCTACACTGCGCGTGGCCCGACACGCACTTGGCCGATTTTTTCTTTTGATTCTGTTTTCCATTAGGGATTCTGATTTCGAGATTTTAATATACTTCATAGGTTCAAAATCAGTCTGTATCTGTGGGCTTCGGACACAGCTGAGTATGCAACCACACTTCGATGAAAGAGAATTTATTCCATTTCGGGTGTCTGTCTGTAGTCATATCTGAAAATGCCATAAACATTGAATAAAACTGCCAGCTATAAAGAGAATCCTCTATTTTAATAACTTGATAGGCTTGTAATTCGTGTCTCACTAGTTCTGCACAGAAATACCGACAAAAAACACCGTAAATAGGGACGAACCGTGGAACTATATATCACAATTTCCCGAATACTGTGGCCTTGATTTTGATAATAAAGTTAGGACTAAAGAGATCACAAAATAATAAAATGTCATTAGGTATACAACTATCTATCTAGTTAGCCAATAATAAATTCATTCATATCCTTCATTCATACATAAGTTTTTTCAAGCTTTTTATTAAAAACCTGTTTATACATTTATCTACAATTTTTAATATATTATGCGCTATTTTGCTAATTTCACTATCTATCATAATGAATCCACGGTTTGTCCCTATTTGCTTTGAGAGCAAATTATCTGTACATTACAAAGAAAGGTAGTTCTATTGTTTGTAAGCAAATATCAGACGGTCCACGCTAGCCAATCCTATGCAAATATTAACATACCTACTTTTTTAAAGTAGGTATGTTAATATTTGTACTTTTTTAAAGTAGGTATGTTAATATTTGTACTTTTTTAAAGTAGGTATTTTAATATTTGTCGTTTAACTCAATGGTTATAGAGAATTAGAGTGTCCAGATTGTAGATTTTCAGCTGTTCGATTTGGTACAAAACACGGAGGTACAAAAGTCTACCTTGTAACTAAGCCTATTTCCTTAATTTGTTTACATTGAATGTTAAGAGTCGCCTGGAAGCGCATGTCTCCATACAAACGGAAAAAGGGAATTGTGGCAATATTTGATAATTTTAGGGCAAAATTAAGTATCCAATTAATAAATCTCATTATAATCTACGTACGTTCCTATACAGTTTGGTTAAATTATCAAATATTTGAGAATTATACGCCTCTCAAGATTTCCATACAAATTTGAAAAGGCTTGTAATTCTCAAACCATTGGTATTTTAACCAAGATGTATAGGAACGTACGTAGATTATAATGAGATTAATTGATTAAATGCTTAATTTTACTCCGAAATTATCAAATATTGCCACAATTCCCCTTTTCCGTTTGTATGGAGACATGCGCTTCCAGGCGACTCTTAAGGGGGAACACTAGGCACAGTAGCGACGCCAATCATTTTATTCCTAATACTTTACGTAAGTTATACTCTTTCTATGGCCCGATAAATTCTTTATAAAAAATACGAAATTACTTTACCCCGAACTAACATGTCACGAATCGTTTCTAGTCAATTTATATGCATCTCTTTTTCACAAAAGAAATGTAGTAAATTGCAACATCCTTAAGGGGGAACAGTAGGCACAGTAGCGACGCCAATCATTTTATTCCTAATACTTTACAAATAGAAAGGAATTCAAGAATATAAACAATACAAGCCTTAGTAAATAACCTGAAGTATTTTTTGAATCATGTTTATTACTATCGGAATCAGTGAGAATTATGAGAATCTGATTACCGCCAAAAACGGCCGTTTTTGGCGGTTATCACTTTTTCTCACAATGACTGATTCTCATAATATCAAAACATGATTCCAAAAATACTTCAGGTTATTTATTAAGACTTGTATTGTTTATATTCTTGAATTTCTTTCTATTTGTAAAGTATTAGGAATAAAATGATTGGCGTCGCTACTGTGCCTACTGTTCCCCCTTAAGGATGTTGCAATTTACTACATTTCTTTTGTGAAAAAGAGATGCATATAAATTGACTAGAAACGATTCGTGACATGTTAGTTCGGGGTAAAGTAATTTCGTATTTTTTATAAAGAATTTATCGGGCCATAGAAAGAGTATAACTTTGACATTAAAATTCTCAGACAGGGACGCACCAACGTTTCGCGTAGCGTTATTATAATTTTTGCCAACGTTGCACTATTTCCTTTTGTAAAATAAACGTTTTAAAATTTATTTATTATTCCGTTAACCTGATACATTTTTAAAAGTTAAAAATGTGTTGAACATTTCCTTATAATTCTTGAAAAATGTACCTTCCAAATGGTATCTAATACAACTTTATACATACAAAATTCGAAATTACTTTTACCGATTGTTTGTTATAGAAACTTGAACAAGAAAAACACTAATAAGTCTCGCCACACTTTGGGGAGCAGTCTTTTTTGAAGACCGGCTAGCGTAGACACACTTCAACAATGAAGAATAATCTAAAATAATTGCTTCCTGAAACAAGACTGCTTCAAAACTGTCAAACTATTGGGATAACGATTGATCGTCTATTTCCCGATCTATTGATAAATCTAAGTGAAACGCAGTCCCTTACAAATTAAGTTTTAACGCTTTTTTTAGAGATTTTCAAATTGATTGAATGCAACAAGATATTTATACCTGTCAAGCCGGCTCCTCAATAATATCTTAGTGGACACTGCATCTAAAATTAACTGTAGGTACACATGAACAGAAATGTGTAGGCGTTTATCATTTGATGTATTTTAGCGAAAAACAAATTGTTTCATTAACAGTCAACTGGAAAGTGCACTTTGTTTATACACGTAGATTTTCATTCGTACAAAAGGCTGATAATTTCACGTTAAAACTCACTTTGTAATGGAATATAGTATTTATAGCAATACATATATAGGCTGTCCTTTGTACTGTAGCTAGGTAGACAATAAACTGCTAAGTTACGACTATGAGCACAACCTATTATTAAGTCAACTCAACATACTAGAAAAGATCCACAAGACAACGCCAATATAAATGAGGCATAATCCTATGCGTGTCACCAAAAATACTACTTGTAATTAGGAATAAGTTAATAATATTTAAGGGGCATGATCAGTCCATGATACTGACCAGGGGACATACATCGAATATCGAAAAATAAAATTACTACCCAAAGTAACTCGTTCAGCTGAATGCTATTTTTTATGGGAGGTCGATTGCCCCTTAGTTTTTCAAAATCATGGACTCAACATGCCGCTCAAAAATATTTCGCCGTGCATTAATCTCACTCTGGCCAGCGTGGAGAGTGTAGGCCAAATCTTCCGACTGCTCTGGCTGATATATGACTCTGGTAGTACAGAGAGGGTCGTGCTCCTGCAGTGGAGACTAAAAAGAGACCTGTTGAATCTCTTTCGCGATACATGGTAAACAAGACACACGAGATAGGGTCTCCATCGTTGGCTGAAAGTCTTTACAAAACCTTTTTCTGCTCCCACCTGCAGCATAAGTCACAAATGATATATACTCATATTGGCATTGCCTTATGGACCCGAGACAGATATTACTCAAGTATAAGGCTTCATTAAGCAACTATCTGATAATCTCAGTTCGTATAGCGGAAACATCTGATAACACATATAAGGCCACGTGAAACAGAACATCTCTTGCCTGACAGACATACTTGCTAGTAATTTCATAACTATATTTAGGTGACGCGTACCAGTTAACGTTTTATTTAAACTATACAAAAAGATAGTTTCGAGTTAGGTACATAATTTACAGAATTCGACACGAAATTAATCGAAATGGATTGTGGTTTGCACTGAAAGTCTAGTGGAGACATTAGTTACAAGATAGCTTATTCTTTTCTAGGAACAAATCAGTATTCTGTATATCTCTCTCAATACTCGAATATTCCTTTGCCATTTCTCCGTATAATCGATTTGCGACTTGAACTATGTAAAATGGTGATCATACACACGCTCATTCCTATTGCATAACTACGTTAAATCCGCGCATGAGTTTTCACAACTTAGGATATAAATGAAGGTTTTAAAATCCTCGACGGGAACGGATGTAGAGTATGAAGCGATACTTAGTCATGGATACCAGCTTTTTTTAAAACCCTGTGGCTCAAAGGAATCTCTCATCATTAGAATCAAGAATCCGTCTTGAAAAAATCTCTTTCGTGCAATTAAATGCCTGCCATAGACAATCTTTGCAATGCACAACCCGAATTTTATTTCGCATAGATCAATTAAAAAATAAGACGTTATACGTATACACATAAATAATAATGACTATAAACGTTATATAACAAAGTTTAAGGGATACAAGAATTCTATCTATGTGGTATACACAATATTCTTCAATAAATGTATTTAATGAAAGTTTAAGGGCCTTTTAGTAAATAAATAGGATATTAAGCTATCCTGATTCTTTAAGAGTCCCACGTAAGCATGCCGCAAGCCGCAATCCCATACAAACGTAGTTACGTTTTAGTTTTACAACAGTTAAGCCAATTTCAGCCAAATTTCGTACATACGACCGGATAAGGCATATTGATGTTTATAATTAGATTTCAATTTTAAAAACAACACCTATACAAAATTACCGCGAGTACAAGTTTTTGATACGAAACTTCAACTCGCTGTAATTTTGTGTAGGTATTGTTTTTAAAAACGAAATCTGATTATAAACATCAATATGCCTTATCCGGTCGTATTTACGAAATTTGGTTGAGATTGGCTTAACTGTTGTAAAACTGAAACGAAACTACGTTTGTATGGGATTGCGGCTTTACGTGGGACTCTTAAGAGAAATTATACATTTACATATTGAAATTCATAAAACTATGAGCAGTCAGCAAATCAAATAGTTACTAGATGAACATAATTTGAAGTGAAACTAATATTAATACTTAGAAAGTGTGTCAGACATAAATACAAGAATTTCTAACTCTTTTATTTTGGCTATCAGAAAAATCAATATAGAATTAGACTTTAAACTAAGCAGGCAGCAGCAAGTATATCGCGCTTTTTGTATGGAATGATAGCAACGGCTGCCACCCACTATAGTATTAAATGTGGCCAGGTCTTATGACCTTCGGCTCTGTCTTCCACGCTAGGGATAAAGACGTAATAATATGTATGTATGTATATAAAACTAGTAGTTATTATGCATAGTAAACTATTCATTTTGCCGACTGCGAAAGGCCCCAGGTTTATTGCAGTAAGGGACGTCTAGAGAGTAGAACCGGATACACCTTATAATAAAATAATTTCACTAGACTACCTACTAGTAACTAATAAGCTGATAGCACTGGTGTCAAGTAACTTAAATGCTGGACGGGCGATAAAATTTTGAACCTAGACATTTATATTCAACTAGCTGTTACCCGCGGCTTCGCCCGCATGATATATAGCCTATGTCCTTCTCGATACCGTAACCTATGTGTATGCAGAATTTCATGATGATCGGTTACGGCGTGAAAGCGTAACAAACAAACAAATAAACAAACAAAGACTCGCTTACACATTTATAATATTAGTTAGGATTATTTTATCATTTTTTGCTTATCCCCGAATATTTAATCTTCGGGGAAACAATGACTATACTATTTGCCATGTTGCGGGTCAATATCGGACAACGCATTTTGATATTAGGTACGCATATTGATATGCGAACTATTGTCCTGTTTCTCTTTCACTCGTGCACATTTTGGACAGCAGTAAAGTATCACTCACACTTATCACGTTCCCGTTAAGCTTCAAAAGGGCACAAGTTACGAAGATACTAACTTCGATAAAATTATTTTAATACGGTTTTTATCGCGTTTATTACATTATTTATACACCTAACGTTTCGAGCACTTTACAGTGTTCGTGGTCGCAGGTAGACTCTACCTGCGACCACGAACATTGTAAACGGGAAAAAAAACCGTATTAAAATAATTTTATTTAAATGTGTAACAATCGCGAAAACATAAGAAAACATTATACTAACTTCGATTGATCGAGGGATGCTAAACAAACAAACTAATACAAGCCAATGTCCGTTTTTCACACGCTTAATAGCAATTAGTATTACAAAATGTATATCAGTTGATTCGGGCCAAAAGACTTAAAAAACGTGAAAGAAACTGTTTTTTGTAATAATAATTGTGTGTAAAGAATTTATTTCTCAAAAGAATACAAGGATATTCACTTACAGAGAAACATTTAATATACAAGTAATATTAAATCACTTTCGACGAGCGTAGATTAATTAAATGATTTGTATATACCTACTAATTATGTCGCGGATAACTTTTTATTATATTCATTTTATATTTATTTTTGCATGATTACCATACTACGAATAATGCATTGATTTCCTACATGGCGGTGCCCTATTCGACGCCAAACAGGACAGACATATATACACAAAAGAGAAACCCTTTCTCTTTTACGTATATAGGTCTATCTTGCTCGGACGGACGTCAAATGCGCCACCGCATTTGAGGAAATCAAGGCAATAGTCCCTCCTGCTATGATGATGACCATGATGTCTTCAAATCCCTTCGTTCGAACGGATGTTTTATCATTTTAGGTCCTATTATGCACCGTCAATCAGCCAATACAAATTACTCCACACCAATGTTTTATAACAAGATGCAAGTCTCACATACTGATAAAACTCTGCAAGTCTCACAGACGCGTCAACAGACTTAACAACATTTAAATCGATTAAAAAATGAAATAAATAAACACACGAAGCACACGAGTGCGTGACGCAATCTTTGATTGCCCAATAACCTACGCTATATGTACATGTGTGAGCCAATAGGGAACAGGTACCTTAATTACAATATACATACTATACATGTTGAATCTCATGCCTATTGCTAACTTACCTTCGTATCATTTTACAGTAACAAATGCAGTGGAACTCTTGCTGGAACTTTTCTGTAATTGACTTGTATTGAGAGCTTTTTGAAAGGGACTATAGTAATAGTAGACCTTATTCTAGTAGAAAGAAGGTGCTCTTTTGCTTAATGTAGCGAAAAACTAAAGTTACAACTATTTCGTCGTCGCGTTAGACGTAAAACTAACAAATAAGGCGCGCGGCGTAAATACGCCGCAAACACGGAACACTGTGATAGGATTTTAAGCCTTATTGTCACACTCAAAACGACCAGCATCATGAGAAAAAACGCTGCCGTAAGATGCCACGTGCGGGCAGGTAGGCCTAAATTTTTTCATGCTATATTGGTCGTTTTAAGTATGCCAATAAGGTTTAAAATCCTATCATAAGGTCTCACGCATGAACCCTATCTGTGCCGTGCCTTCGCCGTCCGCCTTTTGTGATTTTTATGCCTTAGGATATCAAGGTAAATTCAACTCTATGGATAACTATGTTATGAATCCGTTTAGCTTGACCGAATACGCAAAGTAACGATTGTCAGTCTATGCCTTTATATTTTTGATTATCGCTTAAAAAGGAAAGCTATAAGTTATCTTTCTACCTGAAAACGATATTAACTTTCTGCTCTGGCATCAATGAAGTAGAAGCAAGGCAGCATCCTGTGTGCTTGTCGCAATTTACTTTAATTCTTAAGAATTGAATTCTACTTATTGAACCACGAGCAAAAAGCTATTACTATAGTCATAAAAGAAGACCTATTCGACGAACTTAAAATACGAATTGCTGGAAACTAAAGAACATTTTATATGGCAGGGCTGAGTGCAAATTATTTATTAAAAAATATGACATGCAGCCACTGGCTCAGCATTGCTATTGAATTTACTAAACACAGGATTTTTGGAAAAATCTCATATCTTGATGTTGCTAATTAAAAAATAGTACCCCAAACATTTCAATGCTTTTAACGTATTTCATAAGCCCTTCAATCTCAAAATCTGCTTTTTGGTCGTCATACACTACAATTCATGGATTTATATTCGTGTCCATACATTTGACACAATGTGCTGATTTGATAACACATTCTTTTTCATAATATTTTGACTAAATTTAACAAAATAAATATTAAGTTCCTTTAACATATGACTATTTTAGGAAAGTATGCAAGGAATGGAACCAAGACCATACGTCATTCAAGCTTATTATGTATCAAGTTCAGATATATTTACACTAGTAAGTCAGAGTATATTCAAACACAGGAAAGCTCCAGGACACATCACAAAACACGAACGAATCTGTATATGGAATTCACAACGGCTAGCATAGGCTAGCCGTACCTCTTTACGTTATCAAAGTCAAAATGTCTAATATTTTCATGTGCACTTCAGAAATTATAGTAAGAGTCAGTTAGCAAGTCAAAAACGGGCATTGACTTGTGTCGTCACTGTCACTCTTGCATATTTCGTAGCAATTACCTTATTAACCTTTGTAATAATAATGTGAGAAAAGTGTTGCAATACTTTATGCAAGCGATGTAGACATTAATAAAGATCAATGTACGCTTTTGACTTGTTGCACTGATCTGTGAAATAGAAAGATTACATAGTTCTGAAGTTTACACAAACATTAATGTCTATTCAAGATGAAAATTGATAAAAACCTTCAGGATGGTAAGTATGCTACGGGGCAAACTGGTTTAAATCTCAGGTTAGGACGAACGTCTTCTAAAAATAGAGGAATGATGCCTTTGACTTCGTTGTTTGTCCGCGATAGTCATCGAGAATAGACGTTAATGCACGTCGGCCACGAGTCATATGGCCCTGGCGCAGTGCGGCGCGTGGCTCGACCACTAGTCCACCAGGTCGATGCGCTCGAGCCGGCGCGGCGCGCGCGCCTCGCCGTTGTGCGCGCGCGCCGGCCGCGCCCACGTGTTCACACAGCCGTCCGCGCACGCCGTCACGAAGTACTCCGACCGGAACAGCAGGGCCGTCAGCCTCTCGTGCGCGATCTTCTTGCACACCAACGGCTCCAATACGGGACATTCATCAAATCGCGGACACGACGGCGTCCCGATTAATTTAACCGGGTCGTACGTGTCGTTGGTCTGCGCGCCCGCGGATTTTCCGCGCAGCGCAACCGTGTTCGACGCTGATGTTTTCTGCTCACTCGGTTTCGAAGTCAGACTGAAATTCCGTCGATGCTCCGACCGTCGATCGCCGAATGAAAACCCGGCCAGTCGCTGCGTTAAAGAATTGACGCCGAGCGATCCCGAACTCTCCTCTTTCGCCTTCCCGACGCTGATGTTCAAAGTTGATACGTTGTTAACTTTAGTTTTAGTCGCCTTAGCACCGGACGGCTCCCCTGAACTGTTCGTCTGTCCGCTGAGCTCTGCATGTTTATGTCCTATTTTATTCGTTTTCGCCCCTTTCGCTGGAACTTTTACCCCTGGCACGCCGTTAGGCGAGAACGTTTGACTATTCGGAGATAGGTGCGCCGAAGCCCGCGCCCTGACGGGCGGCCTTAGCACATCTTCTGTTAGATCCCACAAACATAACTGCGTGTCCTGCGATACACTACCTAACCTATAACACTGCACACTCTCACTTTTCTGCCGATCATCTTCGACTCCCTCTTCGCTCTCTGGGTCAGTAAAACTGACTACATAAGGGTCGAACGCGACAACTGACACCCACGATCTGTGTCCTTGGCCTCTAGCGACCACTCTTCTTTCACTGAACGACCAAACTGTCACTAAATCATCTTCTCCTCCCACCACGACATATTTACCATCGGGAGACCAGCAGACGCATAAAAATCCTCCAAAATAGGACCTCGCTCGTCCGATCAGCTCCATAGTGTCATAATGGAATACTCTTAGGAAGCCATCTTGCGAGACGACTGCTAAGTTCGTTCCGCAGGGGGAAAACGCGAATTCGTTTATGCAGCTGCCTTCCGCGCCTATGACCCACCTGTAGAGGGGGTTTCTGGTGGACTTAGTACGGCATGTGTGGATGGAGTAGCCGTCGCCCTGTTTGAAGAGCTGGTAGTGCGGCGCGGCCGTGCCGCAGCCGAGCTCCTCGTTGTACACGTACAGTTGGCCCGACGCGTGCGCCGCGATGAATAGGTTGCTGGAGCCCGGCACCCACCTGATGCAGGTCACTCTTGTCTTGTCGATCAGTCTCTGTGAATTTATTTGAGATAGTTTTAGTAGCAACTTACCTTTAGTAAATATTTAGTTTGGCAGCTATTTACATGACTTTAGTTATTGTCTTTTTGGAGTTTTTTTTTTTTCAGTTAATAATTATAATTTGAACTATACACCTGTTTTTTTATCATAAAGCTAAAGTTTGTTATGTCAGGTTTGTTCCTAGTTCGATGGTGGGTTGCTGAGCTAAAGGCCCAAATTGATAACATTGTAATATAACATAACTGTTAATTTACCAACCTATGTTAAACGTCATTATTTTTTTTAAATATTTTACTGAAAAAGATCGTTTTCCATCATGACCTGACCGGGGATCGAACCCGGGACCCCCGTGTCACAGGCTGGCGTGTTGACCGCTGCGCCACGGAGCTCGACAAGACATCACCAGAAGTCATCTTTTTAGTTATGTTAGAAAATGTTTAATTATTATGAAGTTATGCATTATACGAGCTCCGTGGCGCAGCGGTTACCACGCCAGCCTGCGACACGGGGGTCCCGGGTTCGATCCCCGGTCAGGTCATGATGGAAAACGATCTTTTTCAGATTGACCTGGGTCTTGGATGTTTATCTATATATGTATTTGTTATAAAATATAGTATCGTTGAGTTAGTATCCCATAACACAAGTCTCGATCTTACTTTGGGGCTAGCTCAATCTGTGTGATTTGTCCGTATATATTTATATTTATTTATTTATTATAAGCTTATACAAACAAACCCCACAGTAACTTGTGTCGCGAAATACTAACTCAACAATACTTTTTTTAACAAACAACAAATGGTTTGATAAATTACTGAAATTCTCACCTCTTCATTGTACAATTTACTTAATTCCTTCTTAATAGGGTCTATGAGTTGAATTTGGCCAGTAGAAAATCCTATAACTAACGAGACGCTGTCCGGCGTCATCGTGACCGTGTTGAAATCGTGACACGTCGGATTCGTGCCCTTGTACATCTTCTTATCCACTGGTTTTGTGAGATCCGCTGCCTGTTGACAAAATACATATTTCGTCAGAAAACAAAGCTGACTCCAGCAACAGAAATAATAATAGTAAAGTCCAAAGCAAACTTCGAGTATTAGCTGCGAGCTGCGTAGTACGCGCCCCGCCTCCTCGCGCACGACCTAATATTGTGGACTGCGCTAAGGCTCGCGCGAGTCCGATGTTCCGAACCGCCATTAGGTTTGTGCAGAACGCGTCCCTCGCAATTTCTAGATTTCGAAAAACAGGGTTAGCTGCTGTCGTTCGTTTTTAGTCCCACGTTACGCGCCTTCGTGTACTTTAGTATTAGAATACATTCTGCGGCGTCGACTCACACACAGACGTGTGCACGGATGTTTCGTTAGGCATAAAATATCACTCCACTTGTATTAAGCGCCATACCTGTGCTCCATCTACCATTTTAAGGGTGTTTTTAATATGGAAACTAAAATTTCTTAAAGTTCTTTAAATATGACATAAAGTGATAATATATCAAACTGTTGAATAAAAAACCTTTAGGTTAAGAGGATTAAGGGGTTTCTGTTTTCCTGCTTAAATTCGGAACCAATAAGCTACTAAATAGATGTACAGAGACAGACAGAAGTAACATTAGCACCTAAATGTTTTCTTATGTTATCGCGATTGTTACACATTTAAATAAAATTATTTTAATACGGTTTTTTATCGCGTTTATTACTTTATTTATACACCTAACGTTTCGAGCACTTTACAGTGTTCGTGGTCGCATGTAGACTAAGTTGACATTTGTCTAGTATTTTATAAGAACTGCAAAATCTACCGCCTAAAATATTTATTGATAACGTTCCGGATGTACGCAGTATTGGCTCACAGTGTCTGAAGGTCTTGCAGTCTTCTGCTTAGCTTGAGATTGATAGCACCTAAACCCCTAAAAATTTTTATCTGATCAACATACTGATAAATAAAGGGTTTAAATTTAATTTAATCTCTCTCAAATTGTAAAGAAGCACAAAATATGAAGAAACTAGTACATAACTTCTGTATAACATTGGCATTATCAAATAATTTTTATATGAGCTTTGCTCTTAATAACAGCCTTTAAAGCTTGAAAAATACAAGGCTTTTAAATGACACTATACAAAGAATAATGCATTTTATATTATGTAGTGTTTGTTTCCTATGCGTGAAATAACATTTGTCATCAAGAAGATATCTGGCACTCAATATTGAATGTATCTATGTTTAAGCCATGATGCTAGTAGAATTACTGGAACCTCAATAACGCATAAGTACTTAATTATGATTTTAAGCTTTTGCGGTCACAATCACTATTATGTTCACTACGGGACTTACCGTGATTATTTTTGAGTTGTCTGATATTTCAACAACATAATCATTGCAGCTGCTATTTTCACAGACTCGAAAATATCAGACAGAACTCAAAAATAATCGTGGTAAGTCCCGTAGTGAACATAATAAGTATTTAATTTAAAAATAACGTAGAATTACATAATTTTGATTTTGAATGAAGATTTACATTAGCAACACAATGAAGGCCTTGGAAGATGGTAGGTATACAAATATTTTAAAAATGTGCCTATTAGGCCATGCACAGTAAAGAGTTCCATACTTGCACGTCATTTTGTAAGTGACACACCTGACTCCACAAAAAATTGCTAGCCATATGATGGAAATCCTTGGGGGGGCTTATGTTCAGCAGTAGACTTCTTGTGGCTGAGATGATGATGATCATCATATCATACATCATCATCATCATCAGGTCTTTATTAGTCTCCACTGCAGGAGCACGACCCTCTCTGTACTGCCAGAGCAGTAAGAGGATTTGGCCTACACTCTCCACGCTGGCCAGACGGGTTGGAGAGGTCTCTTTGATGTTTATAAGCTTTGTTTAGCTTTAGTTTCCTAAGTCGCCTTTTACGACATCCACGGGAAGATTTGGAGTGGTCCTATTCTTCTCTGCCGGGAACCACATATCATTGTTTCATATTCATAAAACTTCATAATTTTAGCTGATCTAGTTATTTTTTTTATTGATTAGACATTACAACACTATAAATAGGTATACAGTTGACATATCAACTATGTTATCAAATATCCATCAATCATTATGTAGTGAATTTATTCATTAACTATTTGTCAATGTCCATACTTATCTAGTACAGGAAACACTACAGTCACTTTATCAAGAAATTTTGTAAGGGCCAGAATGATTAGTTGTTTATTACTATTATTACAAAAATGTTAGTTCACTTTTGATTTGTCCTATGTACATAGTTATAATAGGTATAAGTTTTTTTTATTTCTATTCAACAATTATTACTTTAATTTTATCCTATCAGAGAAGTCATAGATTTAATTTCCACACAGCTGCATTATCTACTGATTTCTCTTTAGAATCTATCAGGTTATGCAAGACTGCATTGATAAGTTTGGGCATAAGCTAACTGGAGAAAGTTGATGTAACCTAAAATTGTATTCGTTGCAAATTTCACATTCTAATTAGATTTTTTACCACTGCTCTAAACCTATATGTTTGTAAACTGATAATTAACAGGAAATGAGCATATGAAAGTAATATTCAACTGTAATATTTACCTTTTTAACGCCTCTGTACACATAAACATAAAGCTCTTTTCCATGGTTGAAGCATATCCTATCGTCGGAGCCCTGGCCATCGGAGCCCGGAGCGCCGCCCCCAGGGCCCGGCGGAAGCGATACCAGCGACACCCGCACGTGTGAAGACCCCGAGCCACTTGTGTAACCCACCCGATTAGGCCTCGAGTATTCCGACAAAGTCATCAAGCGGTAGGTCCCTTCTCTCGTCACGAACTGGGTCTTCACGTCGTCCTTGCCCCCAGAGTCAGGTTGCACAGCCATGTTAACATATTATCCTGTTAAATACATGGACTCAGCCGCTGAAGAAGCCCCGATGGTACTTGACAGCTCAGCCGAAGTGCGGGCGTAAAGTTCCCTGCGTATGCACCATGTACATGTTTAACCATCCGATTAGTGTTATATTTGTTTGGCTGAGGATATGTCGAGCCAAATGTGTATTTTTTAATATAAATAATGTCGAATTAGTTAAAATTTGTGTAAGCAACATAAAGTCAGATGTCAGACATGACGGCTCATTGTTTATGGTTTGAATTTTTTCACCACCGTTAAAAATGTATAGAGCGAACAACTCCATTGAGCCTCAGCATAGTCAAGAACTTTTTACCCGACTACGGCGAAGCCAAAAGAAGGTTATGTGTTTACCCAACTGTGATAGAAAAAGGGTTAAGTTGTCTGAATAGATTTTCTATACAATTATAAAAAGGAAAGATTTGATTGTTTGTTTGTTTACATTCAATAGGCTCAGAAACTACTGGACAGATTTTCAAATTTCTATCATGTACCTATAGAAAGCTAATTTATTTGCAAGGGACACTTTAAGATAAATAATAATAAATGGAAAGCTTATTTGTTCATGACATGTATATTTTGAGTCTAAGAATAAACAACAGTTGCTAGGTAACAACATAGTATAAAATAGACAAGCTATGAAGGATATGTGACCTTCTTAACATTCCGTCTCCTTTTTAAGCAACTGTTCGTTATGTGGAGGCTCCAGCTAGCTTGCACAGTTCTATAAGCCTGGGCTTAAATAAAGGCTTTGTCAAAAAATCTGCCAATTGATCCTGTGTAGAAACTTTCTCAACTTTGACATCCTTTTCAAGAACACACTGCCTTACGAAAAAGTGTCTAAGCTTTATATGCTTTGTCCGTTGGTGTGTTTCATAGGGTGGATCATAAGCCAGTTTTAAAGCGGATTCACTATCTATGAATAGTGGGGTGATCTCCTTTAGAGCGTTACTCTGCATGAAGTTCATAATCCGTCGTAACCATATAATCTCCCTGGCAGCTTCGCTAGCTGCAACTATCTCAGCTTCTGTGGAAGATATTGCGACAGTAGTCTGTCGTTTACTTTGCCATGCTATAGCACCATTGGCGTTAAGGCAAATCATGCCGCTGGTGGAGCGTCCAGTCGATTCATCACCACCATGATCAGCATCGCTGTAGCATCTTAAGCCGTGGTGTGCAGTGGAAGACTTGTACGTTATACCGTACTCTATGGTGCCTTTAACATAGCGTAGGATTCGCTTTACTCTCGCTACGTCTTCTGGTGTTGGTTTATCGAGGTTGCGTGACACTATTCCTACCGCGAATGCAATATCTGGTCGAGTGCCAACCATCAAGTAGGAAAGTGCTCCAACAACTTGTCGGTATGGGAAGTCATGGTAATCAGTATGGTCTTTCGAAGCTAGCATGCTATCTTTAACAATTGGAGTTACTGCAGCCTTGCAGTCCTGCATACCAAATCTCTGGAGTAGCTTTTTTGCATAGCTCTTCTGATCAATTTTGATTGAACCATCTGCTTTGCGTTCTATTTCTATTCCAAGAAAATAGGAACCGCATTTGGTTGTAATTTTGAACCTTCGTCGCATTTCGTCGAAAAACTTCTCCGTTTCTTCTGAATTTGCTGACGCTATTAGTCCATCATCAACGTATAATGCTATTAATAGCTTGTTCTTTCCCTCTCCTCTTTTAAACAAGCAGGGGTCACTCTCACTCTGTTTAAAGCCAAGTTTGAGGATGTGCTCAGTAATAGTGAAGTTCCAGCACCGCGGAGCTTGTTTAAGTCCATAAAGGCTCCGTTTCAGCTTGCAAACTTTACCATCATTGCTTGAATATCCTTCTGGAGGCTTCATGTAAATCTCCTCTTTCAATGTGCCGTATAGAAAGGCGGTTGATACATCGAACTGAGACAGAGAGAGTTTTTCTTGAGCAGCTATACTCAGTAGTGCTCTAATGGTACTTGTTTTTGCAACAGGGCTAAAGGTTTCATAGTAATCCAAACCTTTTTTCTGCGAAAAACCTCTTATTACAAGTCGGGCTTTGTATTTATCAATCGATCCATCTGGATTAGTCTTGATCTTAAAAATCCACTTGCTAGAAATAGTTTTTCTGCCCTTGGGTAAATCTACCATCTCCCAGGTTTCATTTTCTTTTAGAGAATTGATCTCGTTATCCATTGCTTTTCGCCAATGATTACCATCCTTTGATGCCATCGCTTCATGAAGTGTACCGGGTTCTAGTGGATATTTATCGCTTATCGAATTGACTTTCATACAAACGTTGCAGACGAAGTCCTTGTATCTAGCCGGTGGCTTCAGATTTGACCGCTCTCGTAGCGTCATCCTGCCTTCGGCTTCGATCTCAGATGCAGACAATGGCGAGCCAACTCGACGTTCAGCACTTGGTTCACTTAATTCATTGTCTTGACGATCTGCTTCGATTACATCGCTAACCTCTTCTTCAGATATTGGCTCATAAAAGGATTGTTCCGCCTCTAGAAATGTTTCAGCCTCTGGCATGTCAACTTCACTCGCAGGATCAATCTCTGCACATGATGGCTCAGTAGTATTTTCATCTTGCTGAGAAGACGATGTAATACCAATATTGTCATCATGACTTGTCGATGGCTGCTGGTTGTCACTCATATCGGCCGGTATGTAACATTCATATTGACGAGGTATGACGAAGTCAAATAGAGTGTTTGGCCTCTTATCAACAGCTTTGTTCTGTGTGGCAACCAACTCTTCAGTTTCATCAAAGTGGCCCAGTAGAGGATTCTCATCAAAAGTGACATCTCTGGAACGAATCAATTTGAAGGAGTTGCTGTCCCATATACGATAGCCATCATCAGAATCGTAGCCGATTAGTATGCCCTTTTGTGCCTTCTTATCTAACTTCTTTCGTCGTTGCTTCGGAACATGTGGATAACAGTATGATCCTATTATTCTCAAATGGCTTATTCTGGGTTTTTTCTGGTGCCATAGCTCATAAGGTGATTTCTCATTTACAGAGGTAGGGCCTGTTCTGTTTAAGATATACACCGCAGCTGATACCATTTCAGCCCACAGTCCAGGAGGAATATTGGCATGTGCGTACATTAGACTTCGCGCCATTTCCACAACGGTCCGGTTGTCTCTTTCTGTTGGATTCTGTTGTGGCGTAAAGGGCATTGTCAATCTTTGCGCAATACCTTCCTTCTCGAGAGTAGCTTGTACTTTCGCGTTGACAAATTCTCCACCATTGTCACTAAGGATTTCTTTTATGACAACTCCAGATGCTTTCACTTCAGCGAGCATAAGTTGTAGCTTCGCGTGCACTTCAGCTTTCTCTCTCATAAAATAAACAAATCTGTACCTCGTAAAATCATCTTTGAAGAGGACAAAATATCGCAACTTTGTGATAGAGTATGGGAAGGGTCCACATACGTCAACATATACCAGTTCTCCGGGTCTTGTTGCTTTCTTTCTGGTCCCAAACTTTAGCCTGTGGGATTTTCCATAGATGCAACCTTCACAGAGTTCCTTGGTTAGTGGTACTTTTATGTTGAACTCCTTTTCAATCAACTTCTTCACATGGCTCTTATTTTGATGTCCAAATCTTTCATGATAAAGCTGCAACAGGTTAGAGGTTGTGGACACCTGATTGACTTGTACAGTTGGTTGCTGACATCTGATATTCAGTTTATACAGTCCTCCAAACTTGCTGCGGGTACCAATCAGTTTTAGCTGTCCATCAATCTTAATTGTACATTTAAGCGTGGTAGACTCAAAGACGCTTTTATCCGATATATCATGGGTAGCGAGGACTGAAAATAAATTCCTGCTAATGCTGGGTACGTACCAAACATCCTTCAGCAGTATCCGTATCGATTTTCCGTTTATATCAGCCTCTGCTAAAATATTTCCGATGCCTAGGGCTTCAATACATTGGCCATTCGCACCAGTCACTGTATGACGGCTTTTGAAATATTTGAAAGTCTGAAAGAGGTCACTTCGATTGGTAACATGATTGGTTGCTCCATTGTCAACGTACCAATTCTCTGAATCCTTCCTTTGTTCAAAATCTGCCGAATGTATCGTCATAATTGTCATATTCATGTTTACGGTATTGGACTCCTTGGGCGGTCTTCCATCTTTGATCCACCGCTTACAGTTTCTGACTCTATGTCCCTTTTCTTTGCAATAATTGCATTTAGGCTCCTTGAAATTATTCTGTTTCTTTTTACCCTTGTTAATATATAATGCTTCTGCACTAGTCTCATCTGTGACATATGTGTCCTTCTGACGTAGGACTCTCTCTTGAGCGCATAACTGACTTGTCAGATTTTCGACTGAGCGTTCCTTTTTTGAAATTAAAAACCAACTGGACTTGAATCCAAGATATTCTGGAGGTAAAGTGTCTAATATTTTGCATATTAGGAGAATTTCAGGCAATTTTGACTCGCTCTGTAGTTCCGTACACAATTCGCTCCAAATATTCTTTAAAAATGACACATGTGTAATAATGTCGTGATCCGGGTCCTTCTTGTAGCTGAAGAATTTCAGGCATAGCTCGTATGTTTTATCTACAGTACAAGTACCTCCATAAATGCGCTCTAGCTCATCCCACATGTCTTTTGCAGAATCAAATCTAACAAACTTTTGCAAAATGTCATCGGACATGTTTGTCGTAAACAAAATTAAAATCGCGCTGTTCAGATTTTCAAAACTTTGAAGTTCCTTTTCATAACTAGCTTTTTCATCACTAGTTGCCGAAAGCGCCAAGGATGGCCTTATTATCTTTCCTTCGAGGATAGGTAAGCCTCCCGGCATTGCCTTGAGCACAATGAGAATTTTGAATCTCCATGTTTTGTAATTTTTGGAATCTAAATTCCCTATCTGAATTTTACTCGCGTTTAATGCTTGATCCATTATTTATCGTTCTTTACGCTCTGCTACCACTTTAAGATAAATAATAATAAATGGAAAGCTTAATGAATAGGCTATAATTAACGCGGACAGAGTCGCGGGAAAATTGCTAGTATACATATAAGTAACTATGTTTGAATAAATTATGAAGTAGGAACCATCCGAAAATTTACATCAATGTAACTCCAGGTCCCAAAAACTTAGGTACCTATCTCCGACATTTAAGCGTCTTCCCCAGTTAGATACTCACCTGAGATAGAGGCTACGGGATCCAGGGTCCGAGGGGTGGGGCTTCGCTGGACTGTTCGATATATTGGCATGTCAGTTATCTAAGCATGTTCCTACTCTTTGGAACCCGTGCTCCAGAAGCAGAGGTCCTGCCTGGATAGATTGTGTTTTAAAGCTGAAGACCACGCGGATGAAGTCGCGGGAATCAGCTAGTTATATGCTTCCAATCTGTTTAGTAATTTACTAACTCGGATGACAGGTGTCGATGCCTATCAATCTAGGATTTGCTGTTACAATGCGGGTTTTGCTTGCTCGAACTTTTTATTTGGAATATAAAAACCGCATTGTTACAGCAAATCCTAGATTAATAGGTCGACACCTGTCATCCGAGTTACTAAATAGCTGGTCGGGGAGAGAAAACACGTAGAATGTACCAGCTGCTTCCAGCGCAAATCCCAAAAGACGATCCAGGGAATGTGCGAAAATCTGAACAAGAGAAAGATGAGCGTGAAAAATTTACTATTTTGATTCGGTTTTCCACTTGCGCGCTTAGGTATTCTTTACTAAGGAAGGACATAGGGGTAAAATATCTTATTTCCTAATTTCATGCAAGGAGCATGTGGTACCTTTCCTTATAAGATATGGCAATAAATCCTGCCAACAAGGTCTTTTTCTCTTATCTTCTTTTCTTCATTTAATAAGAATAAATAAATAAATATAACGGATAAATCACACAGATTGAGCTAGCCCCAAAGTAAGTTCGAGACTTGGGTTATGTTGTGGGATAATATCCATGTCGCAGGCCGGGGTGTTGATCGCTGCGCCACAGAGCATTGTGAATACATAAAAAACGCCTTTTTACCTAAGAAAGTAATGAAAATCACATGCAGATTTCATATTACTTTATTTAAATTAAATAAAACAATATTTACTTAAGCTAATTATTCAATACTAATGTTCTCATTTGAACACTTCATACTGTGTCACCTGTCTTCTCTTCTGTAACCTCTGTTACTGTTTTCTCACTTGTTTCTTGAACATCCATTTTTTCTGAGACTTTAGGTAAATCTTCTTGAACATCCACTTTTTCTGTGACTTCAGGTAAATCATTAGACTTTTTAGCTTCAGTTTTATTTTCTGGCTTTTCTTTGTCCTTGCCACTCTCTTCCTTCCCTTCCAGGAACTTATCCCATCCATCTATCCTCTTACTGATGTCAGCATCAGTCTCAGCAATCCTGTACTTGGTTCTACCATCCCAAATCTCAGCTGTGATTTGCCGTTTTCCAAACCATCTGCCGTTAATAAGTTCCACCACAGCATCAGCCATTTCCGGTTCCTTCATAGTAATTTGGGCTACTCCCTCTGGATGCCTGTCGTAGATCACCACTTTGCGCACCTCCCCACTTTTTGAACATTCCTCCCTGAGATCTTGTTGATAATCTAATATAAGCTGCACATCTTTATCAAAGTCTGTAGGATGGAACAAGTTCTTGACTATGACAACTCGTTCATGCTTTGCCCTTTCACCCACAAACTTCTCAGGTCTCCAATCAAATAACTTCTGCTGCATTTTCTTTATTTTCTCCAACTCTTTTTTCTTTTTCTTTTTAGGTTTCAATGCTGGGTTGTATTCTCCTTTTAGCTGGAAGTGTGCTCGTTCTACTTTTACCTTATTTCCTTTAAAGTCGCTACCATCTAACAACTTAAGGGCTAGATCAACGGATTCTATTTTGATGTATGTACACAACGCATCTCCTTTGAAACAGTTATGTTCCTTGTCCATATACAGCTTGACTTTCATTTTCTGAGAGCTAGGATCTCGTTCAACAAGACCACATTTCTGCATGAAGTTTACAAATTCTTCTTCTGTTAATTCCAAAGGTAGGTTGGACACATAAACTTTAGTGTTCGTCTCCTCTGATGGCTCAAACCACTGAGCCTCATTTTTCCGTTTAACACCTGCCGTTTCAGGTTTTTTTTCTTCTTTTTTCTTTACATCTTTTTCACCATCTTTATTGGTTTGCGTGTTATCCACAAAGCCATATGACATTTGATAGTAAGCTAAAAAGTCATCATCAACTTTAGGAATCCAAGCTTTCTTATCAACATCCCAAAAAAATTTGGAGCCATCTGCTTCGGTGTAAATGTGTGTGTCGTCTTCGTAGCTATACAAACGGCCAGGGACATCTTCACCAGATTTTGGGGTCCAAGAATTACTTTCCTTACTCCAAGTATATTTTTGTTGAGTTGAAGGGTCTGTATAAATAGCTTCTTCTCCTTCATAACTAATATATGGAGCATAATCACCCCAGGAACTGTTGGCTGTACTTGAAGCTGCATTTTCATCAGGTTTAATGCTGTCTTCACATTTTTTAGTATTTTTGTCACTATCACTTTGAGAATCTGTTTTTTCTGGAGTATCATCTGTAGTGACGGAGACTTCATCCTTTTCTGCAGTGATTTCTGTTATAACCTCCAATCCTTTTTCATTCGATTCCTTCGTGATGTCTTTGTCGTCTAATTTTTTATTTTCTTTCGCGAGAACTTCTTCTTCCTTCTTGCTTTTAGCTTGTTGTTCCTCTTCAGAGAGTTTTTGTACAGTTTCACAGGATAGTTTGATAACAAACCCTGTCCTTGAGTTTTTTGCCATAATTAATTATTTGGCTTGAGCCAAATTTAAGAATAATACGAACGAAATATGACAATTTATATTACTTTTTAAATCATTTCAATTCAGTGCATATCTACAACTTATTTCATAAATTGGGAAAACCAAAATAATTAACAAGTCTCGAATATTGTAAAACTGACCTGTAAAACTGACTGACTGAAACTGACAGTGACAGATAATATTTTTTTGTTGGAGGGAAGAAATGTAAGGCAAAAGACCAAAGGACATTTGTCAAGAGCATGGGTCAATCAAGAGACAAATCAACTGACGGCTGCAGTGACAGATTTGTCGCTTCGGTTAAATATTGAACTGACAGCCAAACGATTGGTAGCCGAATGTCAAAATTTATGAAAAAACTTTCCTCTTGTCCAGTTTTGAACCAGATTCCGACGATAATTTCTCACTTCAAATCAAACCTTGACGCTCGAAGGCAGCAAGCAAGTGATACATTTTTCATAGTGATTATTGGGGCTTTGTAAATCAGTGTTATCAAATAACATTATCATGGAAGATATATCTAATGTGTATCTTGCTCCATTGCCGGATTCCCCCTACGTAAAACCATTGAGATTCCACTTTACACAGAATGGGAGGAAGAAGACGTGGGACCTCCTTCATGTTCACGACAGTGTGGCTATTATCGTGTTCAACGTGTCTAGGAAAGTTATGGTGTTCGTGAAACAGTTTCGTCCAGGTTAGGATTATACTTGACTTAGTTTTAGTCCGCGTAGCCCCCAGCATTTATATTTGTTATTAAGTCAAGTTAATTAATTATTTTTTTTAATCAAACAACATTTGATTAATTCTACAGTAACCATTTTATAACATTTATTGTATCAAGATCACTAACTAAAGTCCCCACCTCAAGGAGCTATAAATTAAGTACATCAATAAACTTCTAGTGAGTTAGAGTTACCTAGCGACAATATTATGAGTTAACCAAGTACAATTGACTTATATTACCATATGGGTAATACGAAATTAAAGACAATTTCCAATTAGTCGGGTAATATTTTAACGATACTAAACACTGTCGCTCAATGTTTTTTGGTACAGGAACGAGTCCGACTCTGTGAATGTAAACATTTGGTACACATTTTTGAGATTTATAAAAAAGTGTCTGTTACGGTTTTTTTGCTATAACTTGTTTTTTTTAAATTAGCTATTGATTCTCACTGATTTATAACCGCTCTGACGTCCGCCCGCTCGCGTATTTTGACACCTCAACGTCCCAGCGAGCGCAAAAAAAATTCGCAAGCGCTGCGAACTTTTCAATAATATTTATCTCACGAACAATAACCTCTACACAAGCAAAAAAAAAAATGTGTACACTCTGTATAGAACGTAGATAATAACCGTATTGGTAAAATAATATAATAGTTCAAGTTTATTATTTGTGCTAAAAAGATTTAATCAGCAAACGTAAAGTCAGCCATTACTCATAATTATTTCAAAACAACATTTTCAAAATGAAAATACCATCGTAAAAACAAACGAAGTACATTGATCTGTATGAAATCTTTTAGCACGCATTCAGAAGATTACTTTCATGTATAATTTTAATATAAACAAAAGTATTTACTACATATTTTCACAAAAACACTACAACACAATCACAATACAAACACGTAGGGAATCTGACAGCCACAGATGATAATTATAATATTTGTTTTTATAATTTGCCAAAGACACTGGCAAAGAAATCTATTCCATACGGCTTTGGCTGAATGGTTCTAGTTTCGTTTAGAAATTGTATTTTTTGTCTATGGGCCTTAAATCGAACGCAAAAAAAATTTAAAACGAGCGTGCTCGGCACTGGCAACCAGAGTGGCCAGGGACGTTAGACGGGAAAAAAAATTTGGCAACTATAGTTGCCGGGACGTTGGAGTGGATAATAAAGTTTCTATAACAGTTTTTGCTATAATTTGTTTTTTTTGCTGTCAGCAATTGAGTCTCACTGTAGGGAAAAAGCTTTTTTATGTTACCAAGTATTTTTTTCACCTGCAAACTCCCTCCATTCTTAATGGAAACAGAATTCTAACCATCTGTATTTTGGTTTACCATTTGACACGAAAAATATACAACAAAAATATTATTTTTTATTTCATCCAAATGTTGCGAACCCCTGAACATTTGTTTTACATAATTTATAGCTTCTTATGACGGGGAGTTTACTTTCGGTGTCTGAAATTATGATTTTGTAATAAATTAATCTCAAGTAAATTTAGAAGTCTTCTCTGAGACTCACGGGTGTTACCCCGGTCCTTTGGAAGGCTTGCTGGGGATATAGATTCAACACATAGAGGCCCCTTGGAGAAGTTGATTAATGAATCCATTCCTGGAAATACCAATGTATGGTATGTCCTCAAACAGGTCTTGGCCAGAGGTGGGACTATTGCATTATAAAAAGGGACATTAATGGGCTATGGGGCTGAAATATGGGTGGATGTATGCTGGTTTATTGCAAACAGTCGGACACCTGCCATAATCATGATAACTGACTACAATTGGCAAGAATTTAGAAGTCTTCTCTATTATTACCTAAGTGACCCACCCAGAAGAAGGGTAATGCTTACCCTGCATATGTATATGTCTGTTTCATTGTCACCTCCTCAAGCCTAAATGTTTGATCGATTTTGAAGTCTCTCGTTGTCATTAGATTTGTATTCTTCTAGAGTGTCATAGGCTATGTAGTGTCAACCAAAATGGCAGACTTAAAATGCTCCAAGGGCAGTAGAAGTTTTTTTTTTCTTAAATTCTATGCTAGTTAGGTATAGAATTCTTATACTACAATCAACTATGTATATTAATTTTACTTAATAAAATATTATAAATTTTTAGCTGTATATTACAACTGTATAGAAGAAAAAGACCGTGAATCAGGTGTAATAGATGTAGATAAGTACCCTGCACACCTTGGCATTTCCCTCGAGATCTGTGCAGGCATCATAGACAAGGATAAGTCCTTAGAGGAAATAGCCAAAGAGGAGATTTTGGAGGAGTGTGGCTACAACGTGGATGTTAGTAATCTGCAGAGAATTATATCTTACAGGTATGTGGTCTTATTCCTCACCTAATACCACTTTATCCGAAGTTGGGGCAGAATTAAGTCTGTTTTGAATGTTACACTCTTTCTACCCATATCACCCTTAAATACACCATTTTTATATTAAATTCCTAAATACTTCCTTCCTTCCTCACTCCATGCATCCAACATGTATTTTAAGATATATTTTAGAAAATGGGTAAAAGGCTTAGAGTATCATAGTTTATATTTATACTCTAAGGTAAAAGGATAATAAGAAGACAAGGAAGCTTTTTAGGGTTCCGTAGCCGAATGGCATCCATGACAAACAAGGCAATTGTTCGGAATATAGGCACTTCCAAAGTAGTACATTGAGTGCACCCCCACCCCTCCCATCTAACTTTAAAAATAAGAGAGTGAATAATATCTAAAAAAATATATGCTGTAGATTTAATGAACATTTTCAATGAAAATTGGCTTTAAGAGTTCGAGTCAGGAATGAGATACCTATGGCAAATTTTTAAACTCTCTTCATGGGTGAGTCTGTCCCGCACGTTGCCACATTTTTAATGAATATGTATGAGCAAGAGTTTTGTTTCATCACAAGTCAGTGTAATACCTTTGTAATATCACCTTCATTATTCATTGACCACTAACTGCTTCTAAGGAATAAAATCATAAAGAAATGGAGGGGATACATTATGGTATGTTCACAAGTGTAAGGGGTCATTCAAATATTACGTAAGCAGTGAAAGGGGGGTCAAGGCTTGGCTTATTTTTGATGACATGGGGGACGGGGGGTTGACGTGGTTATGACATAAGCAACATTTCGCAAAACTTTGTGAAAATGCAACCAATATTTACGTAAGCTTAGAGAGAGCGGGAAAGAACTTATTTACTTTTGCTGACAAGAGGGGGGAGGGGGTCAAAAACAGCTA
The DNA here is from genome assembly GCA_963082605.1 of Rhodophaea formosa. NCBI lineage: Eukaryota > Metazoa > Arthropoda > Insecta > Lepidoptera > Pyralidae > Rhodophaea > Rhodophaea formosa. The sequence goes on from OY720221.1 coordinate 2,770,084, forward strand.
TTTTTCAGCTTACGTTATTACGTATTTAATTTTTATTTTAATTATTTCAGTATTCTTGACTGGCTCCTAAGGCTTAGATTAAAAGCACATACATCCAAATCAGTTCATGCAATTTGAAGTAGAGAATAAATTAAATTAAATTAAAATGAATGAATTAAAGATACAAATATGAACTTGAGAACATCACACTCATTTCCAATAGTCTGAATAGAAACAGAATTTAATGTAAAACTTTGTGTTGTCTCTGCCATCCAGGTGTTCCGCTCAGCAGACTCTATACTATTGTGAAGTGACTGATGAGATGAAAGTGGAAGAGAGTAAATGTCATTTTGAGTTATTGAATTTTATCTTATTACCAGGTCGGGGGTTGGAGTTCAGGGTTCTCTGCAGACCCTGTACTATTGTGAGGTGACGGATGAAATGAAAATTGAGGAAGGTAAGATCGAATTTAATGTAAACATTGTTTTCCTGCTTAGTTTTTTTCATACACAGAGTAAAGCATCTAACTTCTAAGGAACTATAACTTCATACAATTCTATTAATATAATTAATCTGCCATACTATCCTTTTCTAAGCAATGCATCCTAACTAAAACCTGGATTCCTTATTATGATTGATTGCATGTTAGTAGTTAGTAGAAGATTAGGCAAATTTTTTAAAGCGTACTGCCTGCTTGGCGCTAACCTAATCCATATTACATATATATCCAATATTATTTTTTATGATTGCAAAAGTATTGCAGAAATATACTTGTCGATTAAGTGAAGCACTTGCCTGCACTGGAAATCGAATTGTAGTCATCTTGCATAACAGGCTAACGTGTTAAACACCGCGCCATTAATGATATCGTATTTATACTACATCTCAGTGTTTCTCTGCGAGATCGAATCAGAAACGAGGAGATCCGTAGAAGAACCAAGGTCACCGACAGCCCAGCGGATTAGCTCTTTGAAGTGGCAGTGGGCGGGGCACATAGCGCGAAGAACCGATGGCCGATGGGGCAGAAAGGTTCTTGAATGGCGACCACGTACCGGCAAGCGCAGCGTTGGACACCCACCGACCAGGTGGTCGCACGACCTAATAAAGGTCGCAGGAAGACGCTGGACGCAGGCCGCTTCCAACCGGTCATATTGGAAATCCTTGGGGGAGGCCTATGTCCAGCAGTGGACTTCTTGCGGCTGAAATGATGAATGATGATGACAAAATTCTTTACATTATTAATCATCTATATTTTTAATATTTGGTGTGCTTTGGCAGGCAAAACAGATTGTTATGACATGACGGCAAACATCGTGACAGTCGCTCTCCTTGATAATTCTTGATTACTGCATGCTTGGATAACATTTTTCTTAAAATTGTAGGGGGAGGTGTCGATGAAGAATTGATAGATGTCATAGAAATGAACATCGACGAAGTGGAGCAAATGGTGAACTCCCCCGGACCACTACCGAGCCCCCCGAGCTGTCTGTTTGGGCTCATGTGGTTCCTACACCACAAGGCAAACAAGTACAGGAAGTAGGTCACTTGAGTATTATCAGTATCAGTCTTATTATAAAATGAGGTCTAACTTTAGTCATCATTATCTGCCTTACCATATCCCATTATCTGAGGTCGGCGCAATATGTCTTTTTCCTCCACAGTAAGCTTTTTTTTTCTTGGTCAAAATATAAATAATAAAATTAGACCGTCAGTTAGACAATCCAAAAATATTGGACACGTATTTTTTCTTTCGTTAATTAAACAATAAATGTCAAAGATAAAGCTTGTCAAAGTTTATGAGTGGGGGCTTGTGACATCACATGCCACTAAAAAGTGTACTGGCTAGGCTGTTTTTTAGGGTTCCGTAGTAAACTAGGAACCCTTATAGTTTCGCCATGTCTGTCTGTCTGTCTGTCCGTCCGCGGTTTTACTCAGAGACTATAAGTACTAGAAAGCTGTAATTTGGTATGAGTGTGTATATTAATCATGGCAAAAAAGTCGTAGAAAAAAACCTTGTAAAAATATTTTTTTTTGGGTATCTCCCATACAAGTACCTGGGGGAGTAATTTTTTTTTCTCTATTTACCCATCGTGTGGGGTATCGTTAAAAAGGTCTTTCAAAAATATTGTGAGGTTAAGAGCACCATTTTTCGTTTTAGGGATCCGTTTCCGAAATATTTGGTTTTAAAGTGCAAAATTTTGTTAGAGGTACGTGTCCCCCCCCTCTATCTGCTAAACGGTTATATATGGATACGTGAAAAAAATTACAGCAATAGTATATATACTGAAGTTGAAAGGAAAACTATCAGAGCTGGGTACTAAGTGCAAACTAAAAAGTTATAGGCAACCAACTTATAAAATGTACTGGAATATGTAAAATTTCATACAATCTTCATTGTTAGATGTTTTTGGTCGTTAGACTGTGAGGTGTGAGTGTAAACAGTGTGAACTCAAAGTTGTCATTCGCAACTACGGAACCCTACACTGCGCGTGGCCCGACACGCACTTGGCCGGTTTTTGATAATCTAACTAACGGACTAATTATATTTTTTTAGGAAAATAGCCCATTCTCTATTCCCTACCATTTCCGCATCCACCTCTACCTCCTTCATATCCCTATTAACGCAATCCATCCATCTCTGTTTTGGCCTACCTCTACCCTATTACCCAGGTCTAACTTTAGTGCCAGGTTAAAATCATTATCAAAACCGTGAAGTGTTGGTTGACCTATTTTGGTTAGATAATAATTTACACGTTAGGTTCTTATGTTAGTCCTTGTTTTATATAAGACTATGCGTTTACTTCAGCAAACATAGTAATGACGTCTTCATTATGTTATGAAAGAAAAATATAATTAATGGATAGTACGTAGCACTTTACAAAGTACCTAAAGATACGAATATCCATACGCACTTTAGGCGCACATAGAAACAGCTTACCTTGTATCGTGCGTACAATACTGCGGTGTAAACACACACACACACACTAACAAGAAGGTTTCTGTGTTTGTGTTTGTAAAGCGCACTTCGTATGAAGTGTTTAATTTGTAGGTACATTCAGACCGTATGCCTCTTTGCCTAATCTTAAGTTGTATAAAATTGTGCTATGTTTGCTGTGTACAATGGACTGTAGTGTAGCTATTATAATTCAAATTAACTACTTTGCTCACATTAATGATCTGGCTTAACTTGCTCACTGCCACAATGTCAAATACCTATAGTTAGTTTCTGTATTCATTTAATTAAAAAATGTTAAGGGCCTTCTGTATACTCAATATCATAGTGTTGCCATGTCAAACTAAATTAGGCATTTAAGGGTCGACTTATTTGCGTTCGCGTGACTGAGCGGTTTGGCCGTAGATTCCAACGACCGCGGCCGCGCCTCTTTTCGATTTATATGAAGCTAATTTGACGTCTCCTGCTCCACTCGTTCTCTATAGTATCTGAGGTGAATAGAGACCACGATAAAGGATAGATTATTTTTTTTATATTAAATAAAAAAATAAAATCTTTATTCAAATAATTATAAGCTTTATTTTATTATGCATATATATACCTTTTACAATGTATATTAAAAGAAAATTAATTAAAATACACCTATAGAACTAACCACGGTGAAACTTGTTGGGCTCCGCCACCGCACCCCTTAAAGAAAACCTCGCCTGCCAGGCGAGCGGCTGAGATGCTATCCAAATAATTGTTGTTCGTTACATACATATACATTTGTAGTAGTTGTAATATCGCAGAGTAGCAATCGGGCCGCTCAGAAGCGCGGACACATATGATTCAAGCCGAGGAGTTAGCTTAAGGGGTATTAAGTATGAATTTTTCAGGGTCTAGTGCTGCCCTCATTTGAAATACATCATTTGAAAGAAAACTAAGGTTTTTTTATAATTTTGTTCTGCGAAGCCCTTGATAACCCTTGAAACAAACCGGCTCAAAGGGCCAAAATATACCGGACAATACTGTCCGGTATATTTTGGCCCTTCCGGTATGGTCTCATTACATGTAGATGATGCAGATGTCAGGTGGACACGGTATGTTCGGGACGTTGAATGCAGGTTTCAAGGATGTCAGTATTAAAACCCAACCGATACCACTTTAAATAAGTAATATGTAGGTTACACGCGCCGGCCCGCGTGACGTCAAGGTGTCATAGACCTGAAGTAATACTGCACGCTAGCTCGTACATATTTTTATAACTACTACTTACGATTTAAAGGGAAAAAGTAAAGCTTTTCTTAGCGTTTTGGTCAGAAACGGCCACTTTAGGCGAAGCGTAAACGCTAAGTAAAGCTTCACGTCCACATTTTAAGATGTAAACAGTTCATAAAATAATTTTCAATAGGGTGCCGCAGAATAATTTTTATGCTGATATCTCTTTATCCCGTAAAATTATGTATCCCCTTAAGAGTTCAAATTAGGTTGACGACGTCACACAATGATAAAGGCCCCGAAGGTATAGTGTGAAAGGGACAGATAGACAATTAATTAGACACATTTTCGGCAATTTAGTCAGTCATTGTAGATGTAGATTTACCGAGATATTCAAGCATTTCAAAAAATATTGTATGTAGACTCGAATGTGTAGATTTTCATACATTATTCATTGTATTTATAAGTGTTTCTGTTGTTGAAGTAAAATATTCAAATAAGACCAAACCATTAATCTTAGTTTCCGAGATTCGTTATCTAAGAATGACGTTTTCTGATACAAAAGGTGGTTTTGAAGAATGGTTTGCTTCTTAGGTCTTAGTCCAATCAGGTGCTTCCACTAAGCACTGAGATTTATTACTTAATTATTATTATGGTTTCTTAAAAGGCCGGCAACGCTCTTGTCACACTCTTGGTGTTGCATTTGTCCATGGGCAGCGGTGATCAATTACCATCAAGTGCTAGCTTGCTCGTTTGCCGTCCGATACCATATAAAAAAATGTACAAATTATTAAAAAATCATGGTTCTTTTTACTTATAAAAATTACAAATATTAAAAAATCATGATTCTTTTTAAGTAAAGACGTTTTACGGGTCGGTACGGATATACAATACAACAAAGAAAAATAGACCTTATGTATTAGTCGATACATTTCAACAGCGGTGTGGCGGCTGCAGTCGTTGACCGACTCAAGCCGACTCGATTTTGTTTTTTTTTTTTTAATATTGAATCTAAACTCTGCATCTAATAGAAATGCCTTGAAATAATTATCATACATATTGTAATGAAATCATGTACATATATTTATTTATACTATGGTATTTCTACAATAACTTATTTTGGTTTATTAAAACTAAATGTTTTACGTTGAGTTTTTATTATGTAAGATCTTATGTTTATTTACGTAACCCATTTTATCTCCAGCGTTTTATATATATAATCATGTGATCATATTAAAGTGTTGATAAGTTGTTAAAATTATGGGTACATTATTGTGCAATTCTGTTAGGTTACAATACAATAGTTCAAACGACAAAATATGACAATTCAACCCACATGTTAATTATAACTTTTGTAAATACATGCCATCATATGAACCGTAGCCGCTCCTAATAATTAATTATTCCCAAGTGGCAATATGAAAAACTAATTAATTATCATAATCAGTTAATTTGGCTATACGAGTATTTTGTTATCAAGGATAGGGGACTTATCGTTTGATGAACTGTTATGAAGTGAAGATTCTATTTAAATTTAGATCGTATAACTGGCAAAAAGAAAAAATCTTTTTATTAAAAACTGAGGTAGTTAGTGGGGGGTCAAATCGTACAACTCAATTTTGAAGCAATTTTCCTGAAATTTTGTGTAACTATGTATAGTCGGATGACAATGTAATATTATGGTACCAAAAAGGATTCGAAAGGTGGCTATAGGAACTTCTAAACTAAAGAAGATAAACCCAGTATTTAGGCTTATTAGATTTGTCTTTGCAAGCACTTTACAGTATAAAGCTCTGACAAAAAACAAACTCGTCAAGAATGTAATTTTTTTAAAGAACCCTATTTTTATTGGATATGTTGCAGTTCGAAACTTTCTTTCTTACGAGAATCCCCTCATTTTCTGTAATTCCCTTAACTATCATATACTGAATAGCATACACTACTAAAAACAATTATTACTACAACTGCAAAATTAATTTGATTGATAAAGCATGAAGCACTTTATCTCGCGCACACAATTGGTTATCAGAAGAAACAATCAAGTCGTAACTAATTTTGTATTGTGTTTTAGTACTTAGATCTTCGAGCAACACGGCCTCCGTACCGAAGACTTAGATAAAGATTTTTTTATCTGTGTCAGGTCCTTCAGACTCACTTGCGGGGAATGCAAGGAGATTACAATTTAACGTATGTAACCACTTTCTTTTATTGTGAAGGGGGCGAAGTGTCTCGATCGGGTAAGGGTTCGGCCATATCTTCAATGCACCACCTCGTTTAAGGGCCGCGCTACACTGGATTGGCATGGGATGACATCGGAAGCGACGCGTCATTTCAAAACGACCTTTATACTTAGTGACATAAGATGCATAACCGCTTTAACGTGGCAAGCGGGCCAGCGTTCTGGCGCGCACTCGTGCGGACTAGACGCAAGCGTGCAGCCGCCGTTTTGCATCTTATGTCACTAGACATATAGCTTGTTTTGAAATGACGCGTCGCTTCCGATGTCATCTATCATGTACATCATTAGTAGATAACTTGTAGTACTTTGGCATTACTACAAGTAATTACTAGCGCGTTATTTAAAGAGAAGCACCAAATTGCCACTTTTGGCTGTAGCCGGTGTTTCCCTTATGCACATGATGGATTTTAAATTCGATATGACTTGGGATTAAAATAATGGGGGCGCTGGGGGCACGACAACTGACTTATAGTCTCGCGGTGAAACGGTTAATTGCTGGCTGGCGCTAGTGTTGCATAATACAGCGCCTTAACGGCGACGATGCTACGATGCATGCCGTTCACTAAAAAATAAAATTATAATAATCTTGTCCAGCCCCCTTATTTACTAACTCGGATGACAGGTGTCTATGCCTATCAATCTAGAATTTACAGCTACAATGTGGGTTTTGCTTGCTCGAAATTTTTATTTGGAATACAAAAACCGCATTGCAACAGCAAATCCTAGATTGATAGGCATCGACACCTGTCATCCGAGTTAGTAAATAGGGGGGCAGGAGTGAGTTATTCAGTCTCTAAACGAATCTTTGTGTAATGCAATGCCGGTGATCGGACACTTCAGTCTTATTATAAAACGAGGACTAACTTTAGTACCTCGTTTAAACCAATATCCGCCCAAAACAAACTAATAGTGACAGTTGACCGAATGTCAAAGTCATAAGTATTGACTTATTTTTGGCCGGATAATGGTTTAAACCAGGTACTAAAGTTAGTCCTCGGTTTATAATAAGACTGTTTTAGACTAGCAAAACTAGCGCCACGCGTCGTATCGTTAAAAAACAGCTACGAAATCCTGAGTACATACAGAGATGTGCACCTTATGAGCAGTTAGTATGGCACATTGATCAGCATGCGTTTAAGAGTCGCCTGGAAACGCATGTCTCCATAAAAACGGATAATTTTAGGGCAAAATTAAGCATCCAATCAATTAATCTCATTATATTATTCCGTTTGTATGGAGACAAGCGCTTCCAGGCGACTCTTAAGCTGCCACCAAGAAAAAGCCTTTAGGTGCACTAACCCGGTGGTGGCTCTTCGACCCCATTCACCTTAAGTAGGTACAGTTAATTCGTTTATTACTAGTATACATGATAACGTACTTAGTTCTTTATCAGTAAGTTTCAGTGGTAGTCGGTTGATATGGTACAAGTTATTTCTAGTTAGAGGTTACGGTGTATTGTAGATGTGTTTGCATTTATCTACAGTACGGCCGCGGGTTCAAGCCACGTTTGATAGATGTTTAGTGTGGAAGCGGATGTTACATCTTTTAAAATATTAGGTCAAGATGGAGAATGACCTTTTTAGATAGACCTAGGTCTTAGATGTTTATCTGTAGGTATTGTATCTTTTATCATTAAATTTTGTATCGTTGAGTTAGTATGCCACGTCTTAGTATGGGGCCCTGAATCTGACTCTGTATATTTATAGATTGACGATTGTTAGAACACTTTTGTAACGAATCAGATCTCAACGATACTATATTTTATAATAGATGGATATGGATAAAGATCCAAGATCCAGGGCAATCTGAAGAGGATGGTTTTCCATCATGACCTAGCAGGGGATCGAACCCGGGAACTCTCATGTCGCAGGCTGGCATGCGTGTTAACCTCTGCGCCACGGAGGCTGTCAAAATATGCCAAAGAAAATCGCCCTCTATCGAGCAGAATAAAAGAATCGAAAGTGACTTGCTATTGCGGCCGTACTACAAGTATAAACATTTAAATTGTATATGGTTCTATCAGATAAGATATATTTTGTTTGTTAATAGCGAAATACAAGTTAACTTGGACTTCGCTTAAACAATGACTAGTCTTTGTTGACAAAGAAATCTATAAAAAGCAAAATAAATCCTATCTCGTTCAATCAATAATCTCTTTAAAATCGCTCCGATAGAAAGGTTGTCCAGTGTCATCAATCGTATTTATGTGAATTTGCCCTCTATTGACATTAAAATCAAGAATCGATCGAATTACATACCATTTTTCATCAAAACCTGTTATTTTCGTGGTAGCGTTTTCGTCTATTTGCCCTATTTCGAAAGATCCATTGACACCATTTGATAATTTTAAACTAGTTTTACGAGTTTTTTAATTATTCGTTTTCACCTTCGAGCAACACGGCCTCCGTACCGGCCTCCGTACCGGACGGAGGGAGTGGGCAAAGCGACAATTTACTATGACAATTTTTCTGGCGTTTTTTGTGGGGGGAAATGTGCACACAAGTTTAGTTCCGCACACCTACATACAAAACTTAAACTGTCACTTGATAGTAATTATGACATTGTCACAAAAAATGACATAAAAAAGAAAAAATAATTTGTGTACAGATGAGTCACACACAACTAACACATAGACATGCATATGCCTAATTTTGGCTTGTACCTTGACAGAGGGGAATGCAGCGTATGGCTACTCCCTTCCGTGTTGCTCGAAGGTTTTGACGGATCTGTAGTACCATTATCCACTTTATACAACGTGGAAGGGACGTACCCGTAATAAATCGAACCACGGCCTATACCTACTAGATCATTATAGTATATTGAAATTAAATAACAGCCAATAAACAAAAATAAATTTCGGAATTTACATATTCAGTGTGCAGCCGCCCGAGCGATTTGTATGGGAACGTCGATTTTTTTTTGTTTTATAACTGTTATTTTAATTTCATTATACTAAAGTGATCTAGTATAGCCCGTGGTTCGATTTATTAAGGGTATGTCCCTTCCACTTTGTATAGAATAGTGAGTTTCTGGATCACAAAAGGGTTATGTTTAAAACAATAATTGTGGCTCCCAGAATGAGGTAGCCTTGTACTTTTGTAAACACATACTTATTCATATTTAAGTCGTATATGTAAGGAATTTATTTTATTTAGTTAGTAGATATTCTTTCACAGCAGTATCTTCAACATACAGGTTATACCTATATATCTGAGTTGATCCTTTGCAGCAATATTTTTAATGTACATTATTCACTAGTTTTGTGTCATAAATGCTTTTTTGTTTCATTAATTGAAGATACAGGGGATTTTTATTTAATTAATGCTTTTTTTAACTAAATACTGTACCTCGAGGCGCGACTTAGACGACGGACAATAACGGTCTTATTTGTAATGCAATAAGGTTGCACTTTTTCCGCGCAATACCTCGTCGCCTGGCGGACAACGCAGACTAAATGCAACCTTATCTAGTACTAATAAGAGCGCGCCGCTGATTTTTTTGTCCGCCATAGTTCCTCGTCTGCGTTGCGCTTTATATGAAATATTTTAAGTGAAATTTGAATTTTGTTCCTTGTTCGTTTTTAGTATAATGGTGACTGTGATTATATTGCCTTTCTGTGATTAAAATAATGATTGAAATGGTTTGTTTTTTCTTTGCTATCGTAGGGTATACAGTGAATGGGGGTTTTTGTAATACGAACAGAAATATTGACGAAATGCCTAGAAATACTTAGGATTGTCGTCATGTCATTTCAAGTCACTTGGTCCACTTGATGGAACACGTGGAGTAAGCGGCAAGTGTCGAGCATTTTGTACGTACATACATACGTACTATCTATCACGTCTTTATCCCTTGCGGGGTAGACAGAGCCCAAGATCATAAAATCTACAGGCCACGTTTAGCATCGCAGTGGGCGTAAAGTTGGAAAGCGGAATCAAAATAGTGATGGGTTGCCAGCCGCATCGCCTATCAATGTGATTCCTTAGATTTTCGCCCAATAAGCAGCTGGTATATTCTATGTTTTTTCTTTTCTCCCACATTTTGTATGAAATGACAACGCGACCTGTTCACCTTTACTTACCACAGACCCTTTTCTCCTCCCATAGTACTCCACCATTCCACACTCTCTTACACACCCCATGATTGCCGACCTATAACATTTAATTACCACATTGTTTTTATATTTCCTTGTCATAGCAACCTTTCCCTCACTCACCTGGGCGAATTTCGCACTTCTGAATCTCGGAGGAAAATAAGCATTATAAAATTTTACTCATTTTAAAATCGTTTCTCATCGCTTCGACTGCGCTAGTACGAAATGACCGTTACAGTAAAGACAAGAAGACGGTATTGCAGTACATATATTTATTAATGACGGGCTTGCAGCTAATGTATCCGGGTGAGGTCCTCTACGATCTTGATGATGTCGTCGATGGTGGCGTCTCGCAGCATGCCGCCGCCGTCGTCGATCTGAAAACAATACCACGTTTAATTAAAAGGGACTGCTCTGTTGTCAAGGCGTTTGCCTTATGACCCGGAGGTTGTGGGTTCGAATCCCACTGAAAGCATACGTGGTGAAAGTAGTTTCCTGTCAACCAGTCAATTAATGTATTTAATTCCTAGTGATAGTCTCCTACTACATGTCCCTCGTCATATCTAGAAAGCTCTCAATCAGGTCCGGACAATGAAGCCTTCAGCAGACTCGGTCGATGTTGAAGGGCCGTCAGAAGAAGTGTAAAATCTTGTCGATAGAATAGCCAAAAGAAATGTCAGATCTTATCGATGTTCTATGGAAGCTTACCTGTAACTCCTTGTCAGTCTCTTGCTATATGTCCCTCGTCAGATCCAAGGCCTCCGACTATGAAACCTTCAGCCGGCTCAGTCTTGATATCTGTGTTGAAGGACCGCCAGAAGAAATAGGGGATCTTGTCTATGTTGTATGGAAGCTTACCTGTAACCCCTTGACAGTCTCCTGCTGCATGTCCCTCGTCAAATCCAGGAAGCTCTAAATGAGGTCTCCGTCTATGAAGCCTTCAGCTGGCTCAGTCTTGATGTCTACTTTGAAGGGCCACCAGAAGAAATAGCAGTTCTAATCGATGTTGTATGGAAACTCACCTGTAACCCCTTAACAGTCTCCTGCTGCATATCTCTCGTCAGATCCAGGAAGCTCTCAATAAGGTCTCCGTCTATAAAGCCTTCAGCTGGCTCAGTCTTGATATCCGTGTTGAAGGACCGCCAGAAGGAATGCGAGATCTTGCCCACAGACTTGATGGTGTGTGTGAGACGCTCTTCCAATTTGTGGAGAAAATCGTAGAGTTCTTGTGATAGTTGGACTACTAGACCTGTGGAAATACAATATTTTTATTAATACCTATATAGGGACAAATCATACAAATTGATCCACCGTAGAGTAGTGAACTTGTGATAGTCAAACTGCGTTTACCAACTCGTCTGCCGACCGTGGTGAGAATGGCAAACCACCACGCTTGGCAAGTGGTAGGGGTGATAGTATTTAGCTGTGTGATTCCCGGCAGATTAGAATTCACGCCAAGTCTTCCCGAGGATGTCGCAACTTAGGGAACACAAGCTAAGCAAACCTTATAAACTTCGAAGATACCTCTACAGCCCGTCTGGCCAGCGTGGAGAGAGTAGGCCATATCCTCTGACTGCTCTGGCTAATATATGGCTCTGGTGGTACAGAGAGGGTCGTGCTTCTGCAGTGGAGTCAAAAAAAGACCTGATGATGATATGTATGTATAGGTATCTTTCGTTACTTGTTCACATCGGTAGTTACTAACTAAAGATGTAGAACAATATGTATGTATAATGTATGAACAATAACGAAAGATGTAGAACAATATGTATGTATGTAGTGAAGTTACAGATGGCGCCGGACACGGTGGCGAGCAGCACGGGCGAGGCGACGGGCGCGGCGGTGTCGGCGTGCTGGCCGACCAGCGAGCCGGCGCGCATGACGTTGACCATGTCGCCCAGGTGGAACTGCCCCATGTAGCTCATCAGCTGCCGGTCTTCGTCCGTCGTCGCCGCACTGCCACAAACAGTAACTCACTTAAGTTTCGAAGATAGAATCCCTAATACCCTTAGTAACAATATTAATTAGGTACATTCCTGAGCGAGACCCATCACGTGGATGTTCAAAAGGCGCTCTTCGGTATTAACTAAAGGATCAACAGTACCTAAGGAAACTACGAGTTACATAGCATAATCAGAGAAAATATTGAACGATAAAAACTAACAATAGCGCGATCTATCATACAAACAATGCCATTTAGTAGAATGCGGACTAAATACGTGTAGTACAGCTGGAAAATGTTTATTCGAGCTCCGTGGCGCAGCGGTCATCACGCCTGCCTGCGACACGGATGGTCCCGGGTTCGATCCCCGGTCAAGTCAAGATGGAAAACGATCTTTTCTAGATTGACCTGGGTCTTGGATGTTTATCTATATATGTATTTGTTATAAAATATAGTATCGTTGAGTTAGTATCCCATAACACAAGTCTTTCATTAGAACTTACTTTGGGGCTAGCTCAAGCTGTGTGATTTGTCCGTATATATTTATTTATTTATTTATTCTTAAAACGAGTCTATGTTTCGTAAAAGGCGCGTGTTGCAGTTGTCCACAGGCAGCGGTGATCACTTCCCTTCAAATGACCCGCTCGTTAGCCGTCCTAATTTAAGAAGTCTCCTTTAAGGATTCTTGCTCAAAAGGTAAAATGGAACCCTTTTCGGATGAGTCGGTCGTCCGTCCGTCTGTCTATCGAGACCCTTTTCTCGGGGACGCATAGACGTATCACGCGGCGGGGTCGGTACGCCCCGGATGATAACCGATTATTTTAGTGGATATTACCCGTGGGTAACATCCACAAAAAATATGGCGACCGCCATCAAAATTGTGGTTTTTTTTTTTTTTTTATACAACTAAGTTGGCAAACAGGCATACGGCCCACCTGATGGGAAGCGGTTACCGTAGCCTATGGACGTCTGCAACACCAGAGGTGTCACATGCGCGTTGCCGACCCTGTAGAAAGAAGAAAAAGTTTTCCCCACCTTTAACACTAGGGCGAAAAATTAACAAAGAAGGCGCAGTTACAACGTAGCACACTATGATAGGATTTTAAGCCAACGCGAGAAAAAAATCTGAGTCTATAGCTACCGCAAGATGCCACGGGCAGTCAAAAGACGCGTATTTTTTTTTCTTGAGATATTGATCGTTTTGAGTATTACAATAAGGCTAATAATCCAATCATAGTGTCCAACGCCTGCACCGTCTCTGCGCCGTGCCTTCGCCTTACGCCTTTTCCGGAGTTTTATGCCTAGGGTGACAACATGCAATCGCTCAATGTAAGCTACATATTCATAAAGAGTGAATAAATTATGATTTTGGTAATCCTCTCATCCATGCTGGTTTGGGAGAAAAGGAAAAACATAGAATATACCAGCTGCTTTTCTTCCCGCGCAGACCGTAAAAACCGGTCAAGGGATTGCGCGAAAATCTAAGAAATCACATTGATAGGCGATGCGGCTAGCAACCCATCACTATTTTATTCCGCTTTCCACCTAAATACCCACTAACACACTAAACGTGGCCTTTAGGTTATATGACCTTGGGGTATACCCCGCAAGGGATAAAGACGTGATAGTATGTATTATTTTGATTATGATGACGTATAAGATCAACAGCTAAACGTGCCTACTGAAGCAGAAAGCATCAGGTCGAGGCCGCCTTGACATGCGTAAGTGTTCCGGGTCGATGCAGTGACTTTGCATGAGTATATTGATATTTTTATCACACATCTTTTAAACGGTGTCAATAAATGCGAGCATAGTGCGGTGGATGTACTCAATTGTTTCTAAAAATATAAAAAACCAGGACTATCCAAACCCCTGTCACATCACTGACATGTGTGATGTGTGTGCCCTGAGGGGACACCGATGCATGGTTTACGGCGATGCGCCTACCATGTTCCGGGCACGGCCCGGATCTGTGGAAATACAGACCTTAAAACAATAAACCTGTCTTTTTGGCACACGAACAAATTGAAGCAGTTCTCGGCGCCGAGGATCGTGTCGTCGTCCAGTATCTCCACCACCGTCATCCAGTTGGGGCTGTAGTCGCGTGCGATCTCTTCGAAACTGCACACTAACACTCGCAACATACTCTGAGCCGCAATAAAGCTTGTCAGGAGCTGAACTTTTCCCAAGTAAGACAACATACCTGTCCTTTTGGCACACGAACAAATTGAAACAGTTCTCGGCGCCGAGGAAAGTGTCGTCGTCTAGTATCTCCACTGCCGTCATCCAGTTGGGACTGTAGTCGCGCGCGATCTCTTCGAAACTGCCCTCCATCTAGAAAAAATCATTTTTCGTCTTATAATAAAACAAGGGTTAACTTTAGTGCCTGGTTTAAACCATTATCCGACCAAAATAAGTCAATCACTTTAATCGGCGTTAGGCGTAGGCAACGCCCGGTGTCCCACGTAGCGCACGCCTAACGCCGCCTCTGTCTATACAAGAGTTAGTTTTAAGTTTACCTGTTTATACTGTAATAGTGACATCGAGCGCATGATGTCGCCCACCAGTATGAAGTCTCCTTTCGCCTTTAAATACAAAGCTACGATATTGTTGAAGTGACTGCACTCTAGCCTCAATTCCTTGTCTGACGTCCACTCAAACAGTCGTACCTGACGAGAGAAATTTTGATGGTGGTTACATGGTAGAAAAGGACAAATACTAAGGCATCGTAATATTCGATTATATTCATGAAAGACGCCGAAAATTGAGCTAGACCTAGTTTCGGAGATCAGGTCCCAGGGATCCTCTGATCTTAGAAACTATTGAGCCTAAGATTTTGAAAAAAAAAATACAGAATATAGTTAATTACTATCAAAGTGGATTACTCAATGCAATGAAAATAGTTCATTAAAACACTGCTAGATGGCATTAGTATAATAATTAACTCGCGGCTTACTGTGAGTACATACCTATTCTACAACAAACCACAATTGAATAAAAACATTTGACTTTAGCATTGAACGGAACCCTCTCCACGCGAGTTCAACTCGCAATTGGCCGGTTTATTTGAATTAAGTTTTGAATCTCTATTTACTTTGCACTTACCGTACTGTTGATACAGGCAAGAAGTTTCCCATTGAATTCTACGAGCACGTAGCACGCGCCCTTGATCTCTTTTTCCGTTACTTGCACTAGTTTGCCTTCGAACCAGTGGAACAATAATATCCTACCCTGTAAACAAATTGAAAATAAAAAATACACAGGATGACCAACTATAGACTGCTCAATGCTCATACTCCACATGATAGGTATCCAATTAGGCATATTCATGACTTCCCCTTAGTATTGCATGTGTATGCATAGGCTTCAAAGTCTTCAGGATTATTGATTTGACGACAGACTTGGATCAGATTATTTTCAGGCTGAGTGACAATCAGAAGAATGCCATTATGACGCCATTTGGTTTGTTTCAATTCCCAGTTATGAGTTTTGGTTTAAAAAATGCGGGTCAAACTTTTCAAAGGTTCGTAGATGAAATTACTCGGAGGCTCGATTTTGTCTATTGTTACCTAGATGACTTTCTTATTTTCAGCAGAACCGAGTCTGAACACGAGGAGCACCAAGGTTTAATCTTCAGAAAATTTAAAGACTACGGGATGCTACTTAACACGTCAAAGAGCCAAACTTCAAAGCCTGAGATAACCGTATAACGAGAGATAACCTTTTTAAGATACCATAACTCCCAGCACTAAACCTCTGGGCTCCAGGTCTGTAGTCAATCAGGGATTTTCCTGACCCACCAGCGTAAATAAGCTTCAAAGCTATATACTCGTATTTTAAGGTATTACGTTCGCAACTGTCAAAGAAACATATAAAATTATACAATCTGAAATATTTTCTAGCACGCACTAAACTTTAAGATATAACTGCTTTCACTGCACTCGATATGCATCCGAATATTATCTATCTTGAATTTATCCCACGAAACCCTAGCACCAATTACAAGAAACAGCTAACTATTTCTTTACAACACGCACTGCACCAGAGCTCCGATATGCGATTTTCTGGGATTTGAATCTGATGCAAACCCAAGAAAACTTGATCTGCTCTTGCAAATAGTACCGTGGCTACTATGGATGTGCGACTATCATTACTGTTCCCACCTGTTTTGGTTCGCTCTCTTCAGGTTGTAGTATAGCTGTGCCGACGGCGTAGTAGTGGTGTTGGTCTTCTCCGAGTCGGCACGAGATCAGAGATAACGCGTATTCGTTCGCTTGAAGTTGGTGTGCGTGCAATACTGCAGACAAAATAAATATTTACATGATTGGTAGAAGAAAGCAATCTTATTTGGTTGACTTTGTTTTCAGGGTTAGTAGTTGTGTTGCGTTGTAGACCTATGTTTTATTCGCTTCGGTTAAACTCGTAACCTGTTGCGATCGAAACGCAAGTAAGCACAAACGCTTTTCTGTGTAAAATATTGTTTGTTTTTCGTGTGTGTAAGTAACCAACTCCGGTGTCAGATATTTCAAGCTGCCTCTTTAGGCAGCTTGAAAGATCAGCTATTTCAGATGCCGGGCAGCGGCGCCCCGCTGGTGTTGGCGGCGGCGGTGGAGGCGGAGGCCTGACGATGTAATACTACTGTCTTACCTTCGAAGGTGTGCTGGTCGACGACGAGCAGGTTGTGTATCTCGATGTCGGCCTGGTTGGGCGCGTGCTTGGTGGCGGGCAGCGGCGCCCCGCTGGTGTTGGCGGCGGCGGTGGAGGCGGAGGCCTGACGATGTAATACTACTGTCTTACCTTCGAAGGTGTGCTGGTCGACGACGAGCAGGTTGTGTATCTCGATGTCGGCCTGGTTGGGCGCGTGCTTGGTGGCGGGCAGCGGCGCCCCGCTGGTGTTGGCGGCGGCGGTGGAGGCGGAGGCCTGACGATGTAATACTACTGTCTTACCTTCGAAGGTGTGCTGGTCGACGACGAGCAGGTTGTGTATCTCGATGTCGGCCTGGTTGGGCGCGTGCTTGGTGGCGGGCAGCGGCGCCCCGCTGGTGTTGGCGGCGGCGGTGGAGGCGGAGGGCCGGACGGGCGCAGCGCTGGAGCCCCCACCCGCGCTCCACTCCATCTTGTCCACGCGCATCGTGATTATGCCGAACGTCTGTGCAGACAACACTTTTTACTCATATAGGACAAAAAGCTTATGAAGTGACATTATAGGTATGGCTTTCATACGGCGAAAAACAAAAATTTGATAACGATTGTATTTGGAACTAGCTTTTGACCGCGGCCCGCTCGCGTTAAGTACGATTAATACTTGCAGCCGTGCGTCTGGTAGTCGGAGCGTAATTTACAATGAAGGTCTTAGGAATCGAGAATTCCCCCAGATGGCGGCACTGTGCCGAGAGGCATTTTTGCCAGCAGCTGTTAAATCCACCAATTAAATTTAATCATCATAATTTATCATTAGTGGATTTTGACAGCTGCTGTCAAAAATACCCACACACAGTGCCTTATTTGCCAAAGAAAATTGAAACACCCACAAAGTAGCTAAGTGCCATATTAGCATGAAATTTATAAAACTTTGAAGCCGACCGGCAGCGCTATACTTTGCGACCAACTCGCTAGACAATCGGCTACTCGCGTACAGCGCTACAAGGATCATTTGGCACATGACCATAATCGAAACTAAATGATACCATCACCGTCATCTTGTAAAGTTTTACTTTTGGAATTGATTTTTGTTACTGATATTTCGTGATTTTAATTCTATTTATAAAACTAAGGAGACTTTGCTAGCTGGTAATGCTAATCACACTGTGTTGTGCTTAGTTCCAAGCGTTGTATGTACCTAAATGATGAAAGTAGAAGAGCCTTACCGAGCATATTAAAAATTGAGTCAGTTCGCAATAAACGTAGATCAAGAAAGACGTAATTATTTATTTAAAAAAAACCCAGGAGTAAGACCGGGCCAATCTCAACAACTCAAAGTACCAAATTATCCTTGTCGCACTGGACACGGTTGCCTGCTGGACACTGCTCGCGTATGGGGTCAGGGGTACTATTTTTGAACATGTGACCACTCGTCTTCGTACTATTTTTGTATAAAAAAACCGCTCGTTTGCGAACGGCGAAATTTCAAAAATCGTACCCCAGCTGCTCGGCTGCGCGGCTCGCGGCTACTGTCCGCGTCTGTTCGCCTCATATATATATATATATATGAGGCGAACATATATATATATATAGAATATAATAGGGACTTGCATGAAGAATAGCTTTTGAAAATGTGCCTGATTATGTAAGGTTCTAGGTCTAAAAAACTGAAGAGAAAGAATTAACGATAGTCGATAGCCTATGTCCTTCTCCATATCCCAGACAACATGTCAAAAATTTCATGAAGATGAATTCCATAGTTAACGGTGCGCTAGTCCGGAACTCGAACTCGTCGGCGCACGTGGCTAATTTGCGTGCTATTTCGCTGAGAAAGGGATAGACTTGGTTATGAACAGTGCGAAACTATTTACACCGATGTATAAGCACATCGGAACTACAGTCGGCGGTTCCGAAGAACTCTGACACCAGGGTGTGCATGGTCGACTGACCGTGTCACCTACATGAAATGATGATGATGGAACTACAGTCTAGTGTGTGCAAACACAAATATTGTTAAAATCTAAATCTTCGTCGTCTAAAAATTCGCGAGTATGCGTTTGGGAGAAGTGTTCTTGTGATAAAACAGCTGAATGTTTAAATTAAAAGTAAAGTTATTTAAAATTTTTTAATAACCAAACTTTGCATGTATGAATTTTGTTTTTGAGATTTTATACTCCTTCCGGTATTTAATTGTGTCTAAAGTTGCGTTAAAATTACGTTTTGAAACGGAATGTTTTGAGACTCTAACTTTTAAAGTACTTATCATTTTACAATTATGATTCCATACAAGCATAGATAACGACAAGACAAATCGATAGAATTAAAAACTTTAAACAGACGATACCGAACAACGGAGTCACCACCCTACAGAATTTGTATGGCGAAACACCTGACTAGCGTACCCTTAACGTGAAAGCGAAACAAACCAAGAATACCTTTCTTTCTTTTAGGATCAAAATGCAATTCAAATCTTATACTAAGTGACCAGAATTTGGCGACCGCACCAGAATACTTTTGGAACGCTGGAATTAACTTTATAAAATCAATCACATACATACCTGTGAAGCCTCTTGGTAAGCAATCCTCCTTGGGGTCTCGCCTAATGGAACTGTTCGGATGTGTAGTTTTTGGATTTCGTCAATGGTACCAATAGTCACCGTACTATCCGTCGCTAAAGCCAAACTGTAATAAAAATATTTCATTTACAAACCAGTACAGACCCATCATCTTCATTATCAGTTTTTTCAGTCTCCACTGTAGGAGCATGACCCTCTCTGTACCACCAGAATTTAATATATGATTCTGGTAGTACAGAGAGGGTCATGCTGCCAGAGCAGTCAGAGGATATGGCCTACACTGTCCACGCTGGCCAAACGGGTCGTGCTCCTGTAGTGGAGTCTAAAAAAGACCCGATGATGAGGATGATGAGTTAGCAATTAATGACCTATCAGTAGGATTGGTCTCAAAGTTTAACTAGCAGAGAATGCCTTATGGCATTAATCTATTTGTACCTATTTCCGTGCAATAAAGTTTAAACAAATAAGTAACGAATCTCACCTGTCCGGATAGGCCGCTGCGTTGAGCGAGCACATGTGAGTCACTTCCTTCAAATTGACGTTTGAGAATACCAGCTTGTGATTGGACGAGAATATGACTGTTGGGCGATCGGAGCACGCGAAGATATTCGTTGTTGATAGGGACCTGAGAAGGAAAGGGCACATTTTTAAATACTTCAATATGCAAAGAAGCATATTAAATTAAAAAACTTGTAGCTTGACCCTCAACATATACTTATAAAATTAAAGGTATGACCCAGCCCATAAATATGAACAACTTATGGTATAAGATCAATGCTGGGACCTCAAAAAAGAATTCAACATTTTCATACAAAAGTGTTCAGCCACCCGGGCAAAATGTATGAAATTAAAATAATCTAAAATATTTTAACAAAAAACGACTTCAACCCTATCAATTTGTTTGAATAAGCATAAGAATAAAATTGAAAAAAGTGTAAACAAAACGGCATTCATGTAATTTTTTTTTTGTTTTTGTGTATTTTTCCAAAAAGCGCTTGACATATTTCGATAAAAATTTAATGGGACCATCTGTAAAGTATAACCTATCGAGCAAAAAAGAATTTCTTAAATCTGTCTAGGTGTTTTCGAGAAATCGGGAAACATACATAAAAAAAATAAAGATAATGACGAATTGAGAAACTCCTCCTTTTTATGAAGTCGGTAAAAAAAATCGAGTATTTACGAGTACAGTATACATCATTGATCCCATAGGAAAAGTTGTTCATTTTGACGTCTGAGTCACTACTTATGGGCAAATGTATTCCTCCATTTTCTCGCTGAAAACTGCTGCTAGAGGCCCATTTCTTTTTTTATAAAATCTAGTACTAAAATTTTTCCTTATGTTTTATTTTTACCCAAAAACTTTTTTTAAACAGTTTTTTTAGTCCCTCGTGTAACTAAACAAATCATTTACAAGCAAATGTATTGAGACACATGCAAATATTTTCACGAGAGTAGGTATCGAGCCTCTAAGGCATGAAACACACAGAAAAGGAACCGAATCCATTCTTACTTTCTGATTTCCGGCCTATCTGTATCCTTCCCCTACTATCTAAAATTATTGAGCAGCATGTTCATCAATGTTTGTCTTTACACTTGTCTCGCTATAACATCTTAAGTAAATTCCAATCTGGTTTTCGGGTCGGACACAGCACTACTTCGGCACTTGTCAAAGTCACAGATGATATACGTCAAAATATTGAGAACAAAACCCTCACGGTCCTCGTATTGTTAGATTTTTCTTGCGCGTTTAACTCTGTTGATTTTGACATACTTCTTGAAATTATGCGCTCACTTAATTTTTCACCTTCTACGCGGATGTGGTTTCATTCTTATTTAACGGGTAGGCGGCAATTGGTGAAGGTTGATGATGGCCGCTCTGATTGGTGTGATGTTGTTGCTGGTGTACCACAGGGAGGAATCTTATCCCCACTTCTCTTCTCTATTTTTATAGACGGCATAACTTCTTCTCTGGCCTCTTCTTGTCATCTCTATGCCGATGATTTTCAGATTTATACTGCTGCCCCTTTCGAAGATTTCAATAACGCCATCGGTAAAATCAATACTGACCTCGCAACTATAGCGAATTGGTCCAAAAATTTCGGGCTTAAGGTAAATGCAGACAAATCGCAAGCCATTGTCATAGGTAGTCAGTATTATATATCTAAAATTAAATCATTGCAATTACCCAATGTTGTGCTAGACAACCAAATAATTCCTTTTTCTGATACTGTCAAGAACTTGGGTATTGTAATGGACCAAAGTCTTTCCTGGTCTCCTCAAGTCAGCGAACTAAGCCGCAAAATATATGCTTCTATGCATTCGCTTAGACGTTTGCAATACTTTCTTCCTGTGGACACTAAAGCGCTTCTAGCCCGCTCATTGCTGCTGCCATTGTTCGATTATGCAGATGTAGCCTATTTGGACTTAACGGAGGAACTTCTAGATAAATTAGAACGGTTACAAAACGTTTGTATTCGATTCATATTTGGCCTTCGGAAATATGACCATATTACCGAGTATCGCAATAAGCTAAATTGGCTACCGGTGAGACTGCGTCGCAACGCTCACATCCTCTCCTTCCTTTTCAATATATTATTTAATCCTCATTCCCCTAAGTATTTCCAAGACAAATTCACCTTTAAAGTCCATGACAGTCGTCTTCGCGCAAGTAAACGCCCATTGCTCCAGATACCGCATCATACATCTCAAAAGTACGCTAAGTCCTTCGGTGTGCATGCAGCGCGCTTGTGGAATGCTCTGCCTCTCGAAATTCAAATGTCGCAGACACTGAACTCCTTTAAAGTTGGTGTCAAGAAGTTCTATGCAGAATCCTGATATTCATTGAGTATATAATATGTATGTATGTATGTTATTGATAAGTTTATATATATATAATTATTGTTTTATATATGTATATATATATATATATATATATATATATATATATATATATATATATATATATATATATTCATTATCATTTTATATATTAAGTTAGATTAGTTTAATTATATTTGGTGTTATGTACCTTACTTTATATTAATTATTAGTGTTCAAACTTCTACCTTCCTATTGTAGTTGACTTTATCCTTTGTCAAATTGGTTGACTGGAAGAGATCCCTCTTGGGATAAGTCCACCGTTTGTACGGCTTCTAAATGTAGTTTTGTTATGATTATTTTATGTTTTGTACAATAAAGATTTTAAACAAACAAACAAACAAACAAAGGTGTACGGCGAATGCACGGCGAAGATACGGTGCAGGCGTGGTACGCTATGATAGGATTTTAAGATACTGAAAACGACCAATATCGCAAGAAAAAATTAAGGCCTCTGCCCGCACTTGGCTTCTTGCGGTAGCGTTTTCCGCGATGCTGGTCGTTTTGAGTAAAACAATAAGGCTTGAAATCCTATCACAGTGTCCCACGTCTGCGCCGTATATGCGCCTTAAACGCGTCAATAATTGTTTTTTAATACTTATCTGAAACTTCTATGAACAAAAGTACATACAGTATCACGTCTTTTTCCCCCGCGGGGTAGACAGAGCCTAAGTCTATAAAACCTAGTGCATAATTTAGCATGTTCATCATCATCATTTCGTGTAGGTGACACGGTCAGTCGACCATGCACACCCTGGTGTCAGAGTTCTTCAGAACCGCTTCTCGGCCTCTGACGTGGTTCCTTTAACGACTACCAGATGGTAGCCGAGACCAACGGGTTCCAAAGCACGGAATCCTCTTCTTATCAGACAATCAGGCGATTCATGCCTGCAATGTTCTAACCAAACTGGAAAGAACTTTACAAAGTATTCTTCCCGTAGGAAACGAACCCACGACCCCCGGGTCAATAAGGCAAACGCCTTAACCACTGGAGCACGGAGGCTGTTTAGCATGTTGGTGGTTTAGTACTTACCTAAAACTTCTAAGCACAGTGGGCTGAGTGCCCAATGTGACTTTCTTCTTGTTACTCAAGACGCCCGTTTCCTGGTCCACCGTGAAGTAAAACATGGAACCGTCTCCGAGCGCGCAGAGGAGGTAGCACACGCCTTCCAAGACGCAGATGAGCAGCGAGCGAGGTATTATTTCTGGAGGGGGAAGGGGCATTGATAAATAATTTAAGATACTTTTTACAAAAAACAAAAACTGCCTTCAACCCTGTCAATTTGTTTGAATAAGAATAAAAATAAAATGGAAATTAGTGTAAACAGAATGGCATCCTTGTAATTTTTTTTTTGGATTTTAAATGTTTTTTCGAAAAGCTCTCGACACATTCGATAAAAATTTTATGGGACCATCTGTAAAGTATTGCCTATCAATAAAAAAAAAAGAGTTTCTTGAATCGGTCCAGGCGTCTTCGAGAAAACGGGAAACATACAAAAAAAAAAAAGATTACGACGAATTGATAACCTCCTCCTTTTTTTGAAGTGGGGTAAAAAGGACATATAACAGTTTTCTTAGATAAATAAATATACAGTGTGTAACTTGACCCCCGACATTTCCTTAAAAGGTTAACTGAATTAAAATAACGACATTTTCATAAAAAAGTGTTCAGCCGCCTGGGCAAAATGTATGGGATAGTCAAAATGTCTTTCGAGTTCCCAGCATTGATCCCATAGAAAAAGTTGTTCATTTTGGCGGGCTGAGTCACCCTTTTAAGGGTCGAATTACACGCTGTATAAGGACAAATCACACAGATTAAGCTAGCCCCACATTACGTTGTGAACTTATGTCGTGCTCCTGTAGTGGAGACTAAACAAGACCTGCCCCCCTATTTACTAACTCGGATGACAGGTGTCGATGCCTATCAATCGAGAATTTACTGTTACAATGCGGGTTTTGCTTGCTCGAACTTTTTATTTGGAATACAAAAACCGCATTGTAACAGTAAATTCTTGATTGATAGGCATCGACACCTGTCATCCGAGTTAGTAAATAGGCCGGCTAATGATGATGATGATTGTGTCGTAAGATACATGCAAAGGTCGCATTTCTCAATCGATTCTCGTAAAATTTTGTGAGCCGCTTCAAAAATAACATCGAATTTATTGTGGATTAAGCTTATGAACCGTTATTTGAAACCTAATTAAACAACAATTGAGAGTAGCGAGCTTGACTTCCGGTAGCAGGTCGGCTATTTTACCGATTTTCCCTTACGACGTCGGCTAACATCCGGTCACCAGGAGGGGGGCACGTGGCGCCGCGCCACTGCTCTGAGCCTCATTGGCGTCTTGACTATCGTAGCAGTCGGTTGTATTGGTAAGTGCACGTACTTACATTTTTATTACTTATTTTCGCTTTTCAGCTTTTTATTTTTCAGTTTACTGATTTTCCCTGAAACATGTTATTATATAAATTCAATATAATAATGGATTTTTTAAAGGATTTTAACGATGCAAATCGTTCGTTACTTATATATTGGTTATTTAACAGTCCATCTGATTAACAAACATTACTATTTAAATGTTGAATTCTTAAGTTGTTATATTCCTATATAATTTAAAGTGACTGTGTCAGTGAATAAATTGAGAAACTATCCAGACCAAGGAATGTAGTGTTGCTATGCAGAGCATGTAAGTGATATTCAAGATTATATTAACACGTTGGCGTTGCTTATTAAGCCTTTTTGAAGTTAAGGCCGTTGCCTTTATGAAGATTAACTATATGTCAAGAAAATGTGCAGCCATAGACTGCGTAATATTTTACGTTAATAAGCGATTGACAAGATTAACAATAAAACTTAATATAGATATGAATGATTTGCATTTATATCACTTCATGAAACTGGTTCTTTGCTGCATAATGAATAATATAACTAGCTATTTAGCTACTCAATTAAACATTTAAGGATTAACGGAAAATCCTTTTCGATTACGAAGATCTTTTGTTTTGTTTTCATATCACTTACCCTCAAGGAGATGAGGATATGGAGATCAATTCCGTACATTAATTTTGTTCCTAGAGGTAACTAAACATTTCATTAAGCATATTAAAAGATAGTATTCATTAAAAAGTTGAAGTGTGAACTTATCATTGAATTGCTAGTTTATTCAATTGTCGATTACGGTGGACAATTTTATTTATTTCTTTTTACTAATTTCTTTGTAGGAACAAAATCTTTGTATGGAATAGAGAATTGATACATAAGTGAATTTTATATAATAGGGTGATACCTTGACCACCTTATCGAAATAATGCTGTTAGCTTAGCTATGCTTAACGTGCAGACTCGGGTCAAGCCCAGTCATGCTGGAACATTGGATTATTTATAAAGCTGCTGCGCAAGCTCAGCTGAACGTGCAGGCTCGGGTCAAGCCCAGTCATGCCAGAACATCGTATTGTTCATAGTGCAAATAAATAAAGCTGCTGTGCAAGCTCAGCTGAACGTGCAGGCTCGGGTCATGCCCAGTCATGCTAAAACATTGTATTATTCATAGTGCGAATAAATAAAGCTATTGCGAAAGCTCAGCTGAACGTGCAGGCTCAGGCTCAAGCCTAGTCATGCTGCCTATTGCGTCTATTTTAATAATAGACATGCAATACAGGAAGTACAATAAAATACATTTTGGTTCTTAATATAAACTTTTATTTTGCTGAAACAAAGCTGCTACGTAAGCACACCTGAACGCTTGAGCTCAGGCCAAGCCTAGCCATGTCGCAATTTCGGATTATTTTATGAATGACGTAAATAGAACTATTTCATGATGAGTAAAACTGCAGCAAAAGCTCTAATAAACTCGCCAATCACGATGAATCAAGAGGAGTTACGTTCTGGTTGTATAACAATTTTATTTAAGTGCAATTGATTTGCTGTTGCGTATGCTCAGCTTAATGCGCAGGCTCAGGGCAAGCCTAGTCATGCCATAACATTAAATATTTTTTATAATAAGTGGAGCGACATTTTGCGTCGCGAATAATGATCTCTTTAAATATATTCATGAAGTTATTAAAGTAACTACATTTTTCATGTTTATTTACTTGGGCTTTTTTTATCATAAAACTAATGTGAAAGATCAGTTTAATTCATGGGCTCGAGTCAAGCAGTATTTCCAATGCTGAAAATGTTGTCCATTATGAATTTTAGAGTTGTTTGGACTATACTTGAAGCCAAATGTGTATGATCTAGATTTGACTCCTTATGAATAATGCTAACGTTAAATTGAACACACAGGCTCAGATCAGACCTGTTGCGGTATTAGCTAGTTGTTAACTTTCACAGTAAATTGAACTGTATCCCAAGAAATTATAAAATTAATGTTTAAGTTAGCCACTTGAATCAGTTACGAACTTAAATAAAAGCTACATCGCAAACTTTGCCCAAGAGACGCAGTCTCTGGTTAACACATTCACTGCCGGAGTTTCACAATAAAGTGTTCTACGAAAGTACTCGTAGTTTGCACCGAACTTGTTTTTAGTTATCCTTCACCATCTCATTGATAATGAAATATTTTTATATTAATATCGTATAAAAATAATTGTCTTGATCTAAGAAAGACTTTTACCAACTTTCATTGCAAAGTCGAACCGGCCAGGCGAGTTTTTCTGATTACACTATAATGTAATGTCGCAGATATTTTTCATGTTCAAACTATGACCCTAGCTATGAAAATTGACTACCGATTTTTTTTATGGTCACTTTACCGTAATGTATGAATAAGTGGAATGCACGGTATGTGCTACACTAGTTTTTAATGCAACCGTATAACACATAATCATCATCAGCTTTCTACGCCCACTGCATACTATAAGCCTCCTTTCTATCTTTAGAATCTAGCATTTCCTAGCATTTTGCCTAATTTCATAATGTGCAACAATAGTAAAAAGATTAGAATATACTTCAAGTCGACAAAGAGTGTTC
Organism: Rhodophaea formosa; assembly: GCA_963082605.1. Classification (NCBI taxonomy): domain Eukaryota; kingdom Metazoa; phylum Arthropoda; class Insecta; order Lepidoptera; family Pyralidae; genus Rhodophaea; species Rhodophaea formosa. Next base: position 2,797,561 of record OY720221.1, read on the forward strand.
GTCTTTTGACCTTGCTTATTTATTTCACCGACCTCAGGCGGTGATGATAACGGCTAGTCAAATTATTTTGAACATTTTAAACTTTAGCAGCTTTTCGTCGTAGATTAGCCTCCTCGTCATATCAAGAGGCTATAGCTTTTCGTCGTAGATTAGCCTCCTCGTCATATCAAGAGGCTATTTTTGGGCTTGGCAGGTTAAAGATGCGCTCTGATTTCACAAGGCAAAGTCGGTTTTATGTTGTAATATTTCTTACAAAAATGTTTGGCATCTGTTTATTGAATAATTACTTAAAAAATTCATAGACATTTTTATGATTATTTCAGTTTACCATATTTTTAAAAGTTGAATAAAATTTAAAAGACATGCATGTTAAGCAATAATTCTCGGTGTTTTCTTTAGCTACTAGCTACTTAACATCTCATCCAGGCCCTTCACTGAGTGATGATTGGTTTGTCCTGTATCGTTTGCCCGACTCCTCTCTCATCTGAGCGTTTTTCCGGTTGCATTCTCAGCTGGAGTGCTTTGGACACCCATGGCCCGGGGCCTGCAGACATACATATCTTCGATTTTCTTTTAGTCTAAATCTGTTTGAGTTTTGAGGCTTTATCACGGTTTAAGGCTTACAACAGCATTTGACATTTTGTAACTTATTTTTTTTTTAATTAGTTTATTTATTGGACAACATAAAATATTTTATTGGACCACATATATTTGAGCAGTGAATGCAAATCTGATTGCAATCTCAGTATTTGGAGTTTATTGAATTATTTAATGTACGTAAAGAAACTACAATAAATAAAAAGTTCGTATAACAATCTTATTAAACTTGCTTTCTTTTGCTTCTTTAATTGAAACGGTTCTACTAATCTTCACTGAATAATTTATAAAGGAACTCTTAGCTTAAGTCTTGCCAAAAATGGTATTAAAAGGTGTGTTTGACGCTAGTTATCACTTAAAATGATAATATCGCACTAACTTTTATTTTTGGTTAAATATTGGAACAATCCGAATTAGATTTTCAAATTCGAACTTTAATCCTATACTAGATAGGATGGAAATCCAGATCATATTGCTTTAACAAGGTATATTGTTTATGTGATATTTTTGCCTGTTTCAAAATTCGAAGTATTTGAAATACCAGGTTTGATTGTTTTTAATATCAATAATGATAAGACTATTTATTCATCTTACTAATGAACGGTCTCCCGTTTGTGCTTCTGTAAAGTTGACTAGTACTATTCCAGCCTAGCAACTGAAAAGCAAGATATTTTTAGTCAAAATTCAATTTATTACTTTCTTTTAAAGTTTACTTACTACTTTAAGTTAAGTTTTACTTTTTCTTGTGTAAAAGTAAAATATTTGTCATTCCTCTGCATTTTATCATCTCAAAGACAATACAGTTGCGAGAGCTGTTTGTATCTACCATATAGCCTTTGTATTACAAATCTTCTGGGTATATTTTAGCCAGAAAGAAGTTTTTTTGTCCTAATTACGGCTATCATCTTGCTAAGTGCGGTGCACCAGCATATTTTACTTTATAAAGATTAAAACGGTCAAAGTTCATCTCAATTTTCCTTACTTTAAAATTACCTCTTGGGCTTTATTCTAACCAATGTACATATAAGTCATATATTTTGAAAATGGAACAGAATTACTAATGGCTAATTTTAACAAATTATTCTATTTGTTTCCATATCTACGTAATAGGACTTGAATATGCAATTTAAATGGTTTTATACCATGGATACTGAAACTTATTGCACGTGACAACAAGGCTGTATGATAAAAAGGTTATAGAAAAATAAATATTTTCCGCAAGGTAAACCTTGCAATTTGTTAAGTGAGTTTTTGAAGTTCTTTCCTCCAGGTGATTTTTTTTTTTTTTTTTTTTTTTTTTTTTTTTTTTTTTTTTTTTTTTTTATTGAAAGTAGTCCGGTTATTATTGATCTTCGATGAAATAAGGAAAAGTACCTACGTCATATGATGTTCTGATGCAAATCCTGTTTTACAATATTTTTATTATAAAAATAATAATTGTTCTGAATGTAATTTATATTCAATGTCGTCATTTATTTTTGGCCAGGTATAGTACAAGTTATTCATACTCATTACCATTTATATTATTGTAAATTTGATATTTAAGCTTTACCTATACCATCTGTGTTGTAAATGAATTTGACACTTTAACAAGTGTTTATTAATTCAGTCTTTGTTTACTTTATTATCTTTCAAATAATTTTTATTTTTTATATGATATTTTTTTTTTGTTTATAAAGTCCGATCTAACCTTTAGTAAAATAACGTTTTTCCTATTCAATATTTTTTACTATTCTTTCTTGTAACTCAGTCTTGTCATGCATTTTATTTTCACATCTGATTTATTTAACTAATCAGTTTCTCATGATATCATATCCATCATGTTATTGGCTATAACCGGTACACCAGGCGATAACAGACAATCTCTCAATTGTTGTTTAATTAGGTTTCAAATAACGGTTCATAAGCTTAATAGCAGCGTTTTACCTACCAATAAAACGCTTATTAAGCGATAACCTTATTTGAAACCTAATACACAATCACTGCCAGGTGTTTCTTATGCGAATCAATTTCGAGATCCAATGAGGCTCAGAGCAGTGGCGCGGCGCCACGTGCCCCCCTCCTGGTGACCGGATGTTAGCCGACGTCGTAAGGGAAAATCGGTAAAATAGCCGACCTGCTACCGGAAGTCAAGCTCGCTACTCTCAATTGTTGTTTAATTAGGTTTCAAATAAGGTTATCGCTTAATAAGCGTTTTATTGGTAGGTAAAACGCTGCTATTAATTTTTTGTAAATTTAATTCCGTTGTGGTTATTCTACTGTTTAACAAAAATCATTCGCAAATCACTACATATTATAAAACAAAGTCCTCCGCCGCGTCTGTCTCTACTCCATGGATTTTCATACGGTTTTCACCAATAGATAGAGTTTTGTTTCTTTTTCGTATGTGTAAGTGGCCAACACTGGTGTCAGATTTTTCAAGCTGCCTTAAGGCATCTGACATAGCTTAACGACTGCCATCAACGATGACAGCCGGGACCAACGGCTTAACCTGCCTTCCGAAGCACGGAGGAGCTCGAGATATTTTTATGCCACTTGCGGTCACCCATCCAAGTAGGGACTGCACCAGGGGTTGCTTAACATACGTAAGCGCTCATAGAGCTCACACTCACTGGACCATCGGGCTCCTCAGATATAGATAGAGTGAAAACTGCCCGTGCGCGGCCGGGTAGGGCTGCTAGTAATCTATACAGGCGTTTAAAGGCAAACCTGACAGACTCACTGAATCATATATATATATATATCAACGCACGGCCGAAACTCCTGTACCTAGAAACTTAAAATTTGGTACAGGGGATCCTTTCATGATCTAACTAGTGCTGAGTGACATCATGAAATGAACACCTGAAAGAAAGGATTTTTAAAAATTAAACCTCTAAGAGCGTGAAATAGCGGAGTGAAATTTGAAGTAGCAGGAAAGAAGTGAGTAATAACATACCTCCAGACAACTTCTCCGTGTGCAGCGGCCGCAAGTCCGGCAGCCTCAGCACTCGCACGGAGATGTCCGTCCACAGCCCCACGCCCATCAAAGTGGTCTCGGGGTCGGCCCGGGGCCCAGGCCTAAACAGACCACTTTCTTGCTGTTAAATCGCTAGTAACAACATAAATACCTCCAGACAACTTCTCCGTGTGAAGCGGCCGCAAGTCCGGTAGCCTCAGCACTCGCACGGAGATGTCCGTCCACAGCCCCACGCCTAGCAGAGCGGTCTCCGACCCGGGGCCCAGGTCTAAGCACGCCACTTCTTCGTCCATGCACACTGAGCTGTTGGGAAACAAGAAGAATACTATAGAATAATAATAATTTTATGTAAAATAATCTTTAATTTCAAGAGTGGTATTGTTTACTCGTGTGGTTACCGGCAGAGTAAAATAGGACCACTCAAATTCATTCTGTGGATATCGTAGAAGGCAACACTGTGAACATAAGCTAAATAAAGTTTTCAAACATCAAAAAGACCTGTCCAACCGGTATGGCCAGCGTGGAGAGTGTAGGCCAAATTCTCTGACTGTGCTGGTAATATATGGCTCTAGTACAGAAAGGGTCGTGGTCCTGCAGTGAAGACTCATAAAGACCTTATGATGATAATGTGATACTGTTTGTAAGTCAAAATAAAGAAATGGAAGAAATGAATGACTGAGGATACATCACGCATGAGCATACTTACGCCAGCAGCTCGAGCGAACCGTCGTGGATGGCCACGAGCTTTATCTGCGGGCCGGCGGCGCACACGGCGCGCGCGTCGCTACACGCCACCACCGACACGCCGCGCTGCTTGAGACCAGCCGGAATGAATGAATGAGGACACATCACGCATGAGCATACTTACGCCAGCAGCTCGAGCGAGCCGTCGTGGATGGCCACGAGGTAGATCTGCGGGCCGGCGGCGCACACGGCGCGCGTGTCGCTGCACGCCACCACCGACACGCCGCGCTGCCCGCCCACGCGCCACTGCGCCGCCGACGCCCAGCCGTCCGGACCGTGCGCTATCAGCCGGATGCCCTCGTCTGTCACCTATTTATACACAATATACAGACTGACTTTCGTCGTAGAAATATCAAAGAGTCTTACTAAACACTTCGACAGTTCCTTTTTGGTTCGAGTAGCTAAGGTGTGGAATGAACTGCCTGCGTCTATATACCCAGACAAGTACAGTCCCGGGACATTCAAAAGTAGAACAAATGGGTATCTTTTGGATAGGCATGTAACATCCTCATCTTCATCGTCTGCCATGCCTAATTCAATAATTAATAAAAAAATACTGGTAAATCACGTTACATATTGAAAGAGGGCAGACAGTATACGATTTTCATTCCAACTATACATAAAAAAGTGCTTAAAGTTAAGTTAAGGTGCTTAAAAGTTGACCATATTATCCGATATAAACAAGAAGTGTGGACACTCACGCTACGAGCGATTATAATAAATAATAATAAAAAATAATAAAATCTTTATTTCTTAGCCTTAGTTGATAAAAATACATATTTCTGGGACCCACCTAGTAAGCTTAGAAAAAGCCTGTGGCAGGGGGATCCGCTCTTCCAAACACATGATAATAACTTAGGCCTAGTTAACTAATAAGTACATTACATGAAAAAAGTCAGGAAAAAAAAAGAAGAAAATAGATTGAATACATTGACATATGTATGTATGTGTGTGTGTGTGTTGGTGTGGAGGTGTGTATGTGTTGGTGTGGAGGTGTGTATGTGCTGGTATGGGGGTGTGCATGTGTTGGTGTGGGAGTGTGTGTGTTGGTGAGAGGGTGTGTGTGTGTGTGTTGGTGAATGGGTGTGTATGTATGTGTGCACGTGGGAGTGTGTGTGTAATAACGATTACTGATGGTAGATGTGACATTATAAATAAATAATAATAAGATTGTTTTCTATAGTTCTCAACCCTGCGATAGAATCTTGGGATCAGAGACCATTATCAGACTATTACCAGAGCAAGTCCAGCAGTAAGTAGTGGTCTCCATTGATTACTTAGCCTTATTATTTTTAAATCAGGTAGTGTACTTACTTTAGTACTGCGACAACTTACAGGTTAGCTATGAATTTTTCAATCTCATCGTAGTCTAGTGTAGATAGCCATTCAGTTATTGAGGTCTTACATTTGTATTTTCTGAATTTATGGATGTCTAATAGTTCATTTAGTTTATTGTATAAATGTGCCGACATTACGTAGAATGTCTTTTGGCAAATTTCGTATTGCTTTGATGAACAGGAGCGACCTTGCGTCTCCTCCTTCCAATTTGCTCATTTGGATTAAACGGTATAGTTTTATGCAGTCTCAATGTTGCCGAAAGAATAAATAGTTTCCTAACTGATAAAATTTTACTGAGTTCATAAAGATCCTTAGTAGGATATCTCAGTTTTTTGAAGAACATTACCTTTAAAAGATATCTCTGGCCCCTTTCCACCTCTAGAAATTTAGATTTTGTTGCTCCACCCCATGCAGAAATAGAGTAAGTAATTATAGATTGAGCCAAGGCAATGTAGATTTGTTTAAGTAGTTTTTGTGATGTCACGTGCCTAAGTTTCTTAAAAATCCAAATGAGTTTCCTGACCCTCTTATTGACATGCTCAATATGTGGGTGCCAGGAAAGACGCTGGTCAAGTATGACACCAAGGTACCTCATGGATTCCACTTCCTCCAGAGCTGGACAGTTACAGTTTGTGAGGTTATTCCCATCACACATATGAACTTTAAGTATATAGTTATGGTTAGGCTGTGTTTTTTTAGTAATGTAATGGCACATGTACTTTGTCTTTGTGGTGTTCAATGAGAGCAAGTTCGACCTTAACCAAAGTTTAACCTTTTCCATCCCCCCGTTCGCTCTTGCAAAGACCTCATCCCATGTAGATCCCTCAAATACAATGGCAGTATCATCAGCATATGAGACAATACTTCCACCCTCCAGCTTTAGGTTAGCAAGGTCGTTTATGTACAGGAGGAACAAAGTAGGACCCAGCACGCTCCCCTGAGGCACCCCGTATGTGACATCTCTGTCCTCACTTATACATTCCCCTATACGAACTTTCTGCCTTCGCCCGTACAGGTATTCACCAAAGAGTTTCAAGGGGATGCCCCTAACCCCGATTTTTTCTAGTTTTTTTAGGAGAGTGGGCAGGCAAACGGTATCGAAAGCCTTTCTAAGGTCTATGAATACTGTTGCACATTTTGTGCCTTTGTCGAGTAGCTTAGATATTTGCGTTGTTAGCGTTATTACAGCATCTTCAGTAGACCTCCCTTGTCTAAAGCCATATTGTGCATTCGATAAGATATTGAGGTTTTTTAGGTAATTTAGTAGTCGAATATTTATTAGTTTTTCAATGATTTTGGAAAACACAGTCAGAACAGAGATGGGTCTGTAATTGTTGGGATCCGTTTTTTCCCCACTCTTATACACTGGTGTAACCAACGCTATTTTTAGAGGGTCGGGAAATCTTCCGTTCTTGAAACAGAGATTTACAAGATGACTAATTATGGGGGCAATTATGTCTTATTATATCTGTAATTATGATTATAAGTAGGTACAATTTTCGCGCGTTGCGGGTCAGCCGCGGGCCGTCTAGCTGGATTCGCGTAGCGAGCGCGCAGGGTTCAAACATTCCGAGACTAACTTATTACAGTCGTCGTTTTATTATAAGCACGAGGCGACTATAATATCCAGCCTACTGTACTTGCATCATACATAATGTATTATATAGATTATTGCCAAGAATATATACACTACGCGAAAAGAAAAGACACTTAAGCATGTGTGCATGTAAATCCGCTTGCGGCTATGTGTGGGTGTCTGGACGTGTGCGGGGGCAGCGAGAGGCGCGCGGGGCATGAACTACCCGCCACAGAACTGGCTCGCTCGTCTCGCACCTTAGGCGCGAAGGGCTAGGCTACTTTGTTAGTTACTTGTCTGTTGTTTTTAAGGTTCCGTAGCCGAATGGCAAAAAACGGAACCCTTATAGATTCGTTATGCATAACTGTCTGTCTGTCCATATGTCATATCCACTTAATTTGGAAACAATTAGGACTACACAGTGTAAATTTGGTACGTGGATGTATTTATATAAAAAAAAACCGGCCAAGTGTGAGTCAAACTCGCGCAATGAGGGTTCTGTACAATATGCTTCGTGAACACACACACAATGTGCAAACAATGTTTTATTCAATTGACTAGCGCCATCTAGTGGTGTTTTAGTGAACTATTTCCCTAGATGAACTTATTATAGTGAGTTTACCACTTAATTTTCAAGTGATAGATTTTTTATTATTTTTCCTGTAATCTTCAAGGAATGAACTATATTTTGTAATTTTTTTTTAAATTTTCCGCCCAGTAGTTTCGGAGATCAGGGGGGGGGGGGGAATGGTCAATTTTTGCCTTCTTTCGTGAATAAAATCAAAACTATTGATTTTACCCGAACAAAAAAAATATTTTTGAGATCCTTATAATGAGCTCTTTCATTTGATATATGACACAGTAAGGTTTGCAAAACTTTCTTTTAAAATTTTGTAATTGGGCCCCCTCAAAATGACCCTTATTTAAAAAAAATCTTTATTTACTTTGCACATCCGTGTTTGGGTCATAGGATTACACTATCTTACCAAATTTCATCTAATTTGGTTCAGTGGATTCGGAGAAAATCGGCTGTGACAGACGGACGGACGGACAGACAGACGCTCGAGTGATCCTATAAGGGTTCCGTTTTTCAACTTTTGTACGGAACCCTAAAAAAGATTTCCCCATAACAAAACTTTGCTAGATATATTTTGTTTGCTGACCAATCATGAAAGCTTGCCAATAAGTAGTTATTTTGTAGACTGACTGTCTGTCTGTATCACGCGAACTGGTATATAATAAGTATAATAAATGGTATTTATATGTAAGCTAATATATTTATGAAACATTATTAAGATAATTTGAGAAACAAGGATTACTAAGTAAGCTAATCTAATGTATTTCATTACATGCTTTTTGTTGTGATCAACCAAATTTAACCACGGCTTACCATTCAATTACTTCTCAAAACTTACCTGGACTAATTGATTGTGGCACACATTCCCCGTGAAGAAAGTCTGTCTGTCTGACACGAAGCCTCTTATTTCAGTCTCTTCTACTTCTTCACCATTCAATGTAAGTACTCTGTAAAAATAAACAAATTCTAAATCCGCGCTTGTATTATAGACTCTAAAGCATGGTGATACGCATAAAACTCACAGAAATGGCGTACGGTGAAGGCACGGCGTAGATACGGTGCAGGCGTGAGACGCTATCATATGATTTTAAGCCTTATTGTCATACTCAAACGGACCTTTACTGCAAGAAAAAAAAAGGCTTTTCATGCTGCCTGTGGCATCCTGCATTAGCTAGAGACTAAGTATTTTCTCGCGATTTTAGTTCTTATATAATGACAATAAGGCCGAAAATCCTATTACAGTATCTCACGCCTGCACCCTATGCCTTCTCTGTTAGTTTTACGACTTAAGGAAGAATTTAACGTTTTCAAATCAGAATAACAAATCAACGAATAACCAGTTTTATGACAATGCCACATTCATATGCGTTTGATGATGAGTAGGCCGATAGACATAGCTCTAGTGATGTGATTAAGCTCGTATTGACCTTATGGCTTAAAACACACCGAGATGTAAGCAGCTGGAAAGGAATCGGCGAGCAGTTTCAGTGTCACATGATTTTAAACTCTACCTTCATTGTAATACTACAAAGTATCGCTTGAGAAACGTGCAAGTTCGCGCGGTCACTGCCAGTGTCCTAAAGCCTAGTTCGCATACTGCTATTATTTTAGTCGAGTACAGTATCCTAAAGCCTAGTTCGCACACTGCTAAGTATTTTAGTCGAGTAACGAGTATTTTAGTGACTCGCTGTGTCCGAACACCAGCATTATAGTCGAATAGATTAGTAAGGGATCGAGCCAATAGAACCTAATATATTTGTAGCGCCTTCCACCACCATAAATAAATTAATCATTCATTCATTCATTCATTCACCATCACTGCCTGTTCGCTCATCCGCTAAACATGTTCGAAAACGAACGGGTCGTTTTAGTCGAATTTATAGTGACTGTCAAATGTTAACTAACTATATACTCGACCAGTGCCAACGATTTTTGGGCAGTAGCGAGTGTTGATATAAATACTAACTACTCGACTAATTTACTAGCCGTGTGCGAACTAGGCTTTAGTACACTCGATTTTCGATCTTATGTAAACTGCGCAAGGAATAGCGCGAGCCGTAACCTCGCGAGCAATCGAATTTTTCCATTACGGTGTGATTTGAACCTATTTCTGCAAAAGACACGACACACTGCCGGGAGCATCGACAAATGCTTGCTCTTTTAATATGAACCCTATCACTGAAACTTAAGATCTAGTTTAGCTTGTAGGTTTGTAGCTCACTTACCTAGTTTGCCCAACAAACGCTACCACCAGAGTATCGTGATGCGTTTGCCCAGGCTGAAGGCAGAGTGCCCACATGCCTTTGATTCCAGGAAGATCGATGGAAGCTTGTTCTTGGATACCAATGCCGTTGCGGATTATACGGAGAGAGCCCATTTTGAAAGCACCTAGGACAAAAATTATCAAATTAGTTGCGCCATAGACAAAAACTTGTAATCGTCCATTTTCAGTGGAAGTTTTTGCTTTAAAAATATTATTTAGGTCCATAGAGTACAGAGAGGGTCATGCTCCTACAGTAGCTAACAAAGCCCAGATGATGACACTAACCTGAGCAAGTGATGAGTTGGTTCTGCCCCTGCCGTTCTAAGTCCACAACACACATGTCCACGATCGGAGCCAAGCTCGTGAAACTCTCCATGGGTTGCTTTGTATCAATGTATACTAACCTAGGCCTATGTCCAGCAGTGGACGTGTCAGGCTGATAGATAGATACTAACCTGAGCAAGTGATGAGTTGGTTCTGAAGTCCACAACACACATACCCACAATAGGAGCCAAGCTCGTGAAGCTCTCCATCGGTTGCATGTATTGGCTGGCTTCATCCCAGGTGCACGTAGAGACCTCTCCAACCCCTCTGGCCAGCATAAAGAGTGTAGGCCAAATTCTCTGACTGCTCTGGCTAATATGTGGTTCTGGTAGTACAGGAGGTGTCATAATGCTCCTGCAGAAGAGATTAACAAAGACCTGATGGTGATGATGAAGATAATAACCTGAGCAAGTGATGAGTTGGTTCTGCCCCTGTCGTTCTAAGTCAACCACACACATATCCACAATAGGAGCCAAGCTCGTGAAGCTCTCCATCGGTTGCACGTACTGGCTGGCTTCGTCCCGGGTGCACGACAGGCGGACCAGCGCCGAGTCGCCGAGACGAGAGCCTATGAACACGACTCCGTTGTCGAGGTACGTCATACATTCCGGTATTGGGATGTCGCCTGGAAAAAATAATGTCAATAAATACAACTGTAATGGACAGATAATGTTGATGATTAAAAGCCTCTGACAATGATCTCATGACCGGGTTATTTTCCTCTTCAACATAATTATTTTCAAATGATATTCTTTTAATAGCAGACCCAAGGCCCCGTATTAGCTATCCGACAAACCTTCGATCAAGTATAATAAACTTATCGCACAGTCACATACAAAAATAACAAATTCATGATATCTACAAATATCTGTAGGTAGATATTGTTATGTAATGAATACTTATGAACAATATATCAAGGCAACCAACCTCAGCTGAACTTCAAAGACCCTGGTTTTTGCATAAAATGTCCTTGAGAACCAGAGTGCACCTTTAGATGCCATACGGGCATAAAACACACAGAAAAGGCGTACGGCGAAGGCACGGCGCAGATACGGTGCAGGCGTGGGACAATATGATAGGATTTTAAGCCTTATTATCACGTTCTAAACGTACAATATCGCAAGAAAAAAAGTATTATTTTTTAAACAGAAATAATTACGCCTCCTCTTCTCGCACGTGGCATCATGCGCGGGAACGTTTATCTCGCGATGTTGGTCATTTTAAGGAGAACAATAAGACTTTACAGTGTACCATGTTTGCGCCGTATCTGCGCGGCGCGCCGTATCTGTTAGTTTTAAGACGAAGTTAAAATCTAAATAAAAAGAACGAAATCGAAAGTCCACCTAAATGTCAAGGGGTTGAGTACCGATTTTTGTCGTGGATGTGATATCCCCCTTTCTGTGTATCTAGTTTTTAATAGCTCGAAGCAATACTCACCCAGAAGCTCCACCTTGAGGTCTTTAATAGCCTGGGTGCCGTCCATTTTCTCCTGCAGCTCCAGCAGTAACATGAACAGCCTGCCGGCCGCGTCGCCCAGCAAGTATCGCAGTCCGCGAGTGTCCACGCGGCAGTAACATACTATGGGCGTTGACTACGGACAATGTACAGTAACTGTTATCCTCAATGTATTACGAGCTCCGTGGCGCAGCGGTCAAAACGCCTGCCTGCGACACGGAAGGTCCTGTGTTCGATACCCGGTCAGGTCATGATGGAAAACGATCTTTTTCAGATTGACCTGGGTCTTGGATGTTTTTTTTTCATTTCGTTTATCAATGTATTGGAAAATAAACTTTAAAACTACAACTATAAAGTGCACCTGTGCTGTACATGGCAAAAATGTTCGCGCGGTCAAACATATGTGTACTTCATTGCTATAGTTCGAAAGTTTATTTTCGAGTGTCTTAGCTCATTGCTCACTCCTGCTCTGTTCTCAGTGCGCTGACCCATAGCCCCGTATTATTAAGCAATTATTACACTACACTGAATAATACGGCGATAATGTGATTATCGCCGTATTACATCAGACAACGCAACCGCAACGGTGCGGTGTGCGGTGCTGCGGTTTTTAACTTCGTATGAAAAATCTTCGCAGAATACACACTGACACCGCATTTCTGATAGTGTTTTGATAACATATTGTCAAGGTATTGTGATGATCATTGGGAAAAATGTGCCTTTCTGTAAGTATATAGATATGCGATTTATCTGGGAATATCCATACCTTTATTTGCGACGGCGCTACCGCGACATAACTTTGTCCATCATGGTAAACTATAGATTCTTGGCCTATTACAATAGCTCCACCTAAAAAGGAATGATATTTATTTAATTAGCCTGCAACTGTCTTCAATTATTAAATTTTAGGGCTAGCAATTTTCCCGAGACTTCGTCTTCGTAAATTATAGCCTATGTCACCCGCAGATAAATTAGCTTTGTTTGTATAGGTGAAAGAATTTTAAAAATCGGTCCGGTAGTTCCTATTCAATGCAAAGAAATAATCAAATCTTTCTTCTTTATAATATTAGTATTGATATATCATCATCATCATCAGGTCTTTCTAGTCTCCACTGCAGGAGCACGACCCTCTCTGTAATACAAGAGCTATATACTAGCCTGAGTAGTCAGAGGATTTGGCCTACACTCTCCACGCTGGCCAGACGGGTTGGAGAGGTCTCTTTGATGTTAATAAGCTTTGACTTTAGCTTGTGTTTCCTTAGTCGCCTTTTACGACATCCACGGAATGACTTGGAGTGGTCCTATTCTACTCTGCCGGGAACCACACGGCGGTATTGATATATATGGTGAAATAAAAATACTCTGAGAGTGGGTCGTACTCCTGCAGTGGAGACTAGAAAGACCTGATGATGATGATGATGATATCGCCAAAAACCAACTTACCAATAGGGCTTGGCACAGGAATTAGGATAGATGCTTCAGTTTCTACATTATCTTGTTTCCAGGCAATTTTCATAAACTCTTTTTCTCGTAAATTAATTTCATGTGTCTGAAAATAAAAATTATAATGTAAAATAAGTAAATCACTCACATATGAAGTCAGCTAAACACCATACTACAGGCTATATTTCATTAATTCTCAAATAATAGAAGTTTTAACAAAATAAATACCTTTATATGTCTTCCATTTGAATCTTGGTGAATTAAAATTAAAGTGGGATTACAACAACCATGTAAAAATTCTACATCATACACATTTAGTTCATCTAACCTGAAACATAAAACAGATTAGTTAAATTGTCACTTTGATATAACTTCAGCGCCTTCAAAATGTTTTACTGAGATCAAAATAGTCCCAACACTACAGATTCTTCATTTGCAATATTATTAAGGTGACAATACACATATCAGCTCGGAAATCGACGAAACTGTATCAACTCCAGTAGATCAGTATTCATTTACTGTATGAAACTCCTTACTGCCTAATCAAAATCGTAACGTAATCAGCTCGCCAGCTCGAGCTAGCAATTACGGCTTTTCGTCCTCGAGTTTACGTCTCTCTGTACCCGCGCTTACGTCTCTCTGTACCCGCGCTAACGTCTCTCTGTACCCGCACTTACGTTTCTCTGTACCCGCGCTTACGTCTTTCCGTACCCGCGCTTACGTCTCCTTGTCCACCCTTGCATTGATCAAATAAACTGATCTGTTAGCCAGAACAGCGTTCGACGAGCTGTAAGAGGAGCGTCGTTTAGCCGTAACTAAGTCGACATACTAAAGCTACCAGTTTGGTTACATGCATACGTTAGGTTGCCGCCTGGTTAGCGGTTGAGGCAAAAGGCGATACGGTGTCGATCCTTTGCGAAGTTGATATGTGTGCTATAATAAAACCTATTTTCTAATTAATCAAAAGGTAATCTTTTCAGCAACTCTTTTCCTTTGTCTATTCAGTTGTCTTTTTTAAATGGCATACAAGAGTAGTGCAGTAGAGAGTAGCGTAATTGTCAAACAAGATCTGCAACACTTTAGCGCTATTGGAGTCAATGACGCTTAGGGCCATTGGGGGTGGCTGTGATAAGACATGCAAGGTCTCTTACTCACAGAGCCCGTAGTACAGAAGACTTGTTTTACAACATACCTTAAGCTAGCTGCTTTCAATTCTGTCGAATCCTTATCCAAAGGAATAATTTTTAACAATCCATCGTACAATCTCAGGCCTATGACTCTAGCTTGGGGGTCTATGACCATGAGTATTCCGTTCTCTGAAGGTTTCCCTATACGGTCTGAGACATTTCCATGGGCTCTAGTGACTACCTCCAAGTCTCCATTAGCCCCTGTCCTCCATTCCAATATCATGGCATTGTAGCGAGCCGTCAGGATAAAAACTAAATCTTTCTTCTCATACTAAAATTGAAAAATATAATTGATATCATCATCATATCAGCTGCAAATTCTTCGGCTATTCATTATGATTGGTTTGAAATGGCTTGCATCCAGAGTATAAACTAAGACATTAAAATACTAATATGAAAGATTGCCAACCTCATGCAAAAATATTAGACCAAATAAAGAAATTATGTAGTTTTTGTCATAAGGAGGAAGACTTGTTCCATGTCATGCATTGTCAGTATTCTGCCCTATGAGATAGGTTCTAAGCTGGACTACATTGGAGAATGGATTGTTAAACAAAGTGTTGAGCAACCCATTGTCACATTAGCAAAATCAGTTTATCTCTTATGGAGGTGTTTAATGTCACTAAGATAAATTGATACAAGGTTTTTGTTTCTCCTTTCCACTCTTCACTAGAGGAAGAAAATCTGCATTAGCCTTAATATGCTAAAACTGACATTTGCCATCAATAAGTATAAATTATTGCTTCCTAAATAAGTTAAGAAATAAAATTATCTTCCTGCATTTTAATCAGGTAATGATCTTGACTTGACTCATAACTAAATGCTACAATTCATGATAAAACAACTAAAGTGATGCAATATTATGATATCATGATAGTTACTCACTGGAGGCCTAAACAGTTTCATCTTAGCCACTCTGCCGTAGAGTCCAACTTCTTTCATAGGGCGCAACCCTTCAGGAGTGACAAGATACATCTCCAAGCGAGACTGCTTGGCAACCAGCAGGTTTAGATCCGTTGGGGAAGTAAGGTTGCCTAAAAACAGAATAAATATTGCAATAGAAGTTTAATAAAAAAAAATTACTAAAGTAAAACACAATTACAAGTACCTAAGTGTATATTAAATGCTAAAATGCGCCACTATTTTTGTGTAAAAATTTACTGCAGGCTTTAATGTTTAAAATTTATTCATGTTCTAATTGGGGTGTACAATGTGATGACAGGCTGAGCCTAAGGCATATCAAATAGCAAGAAAAAGAATTATGAAATAATTCCACAATTAAGGTCATTGGAAAGCTGTTATTTATTTATTCATCATCATCTGAGTATATTGCCGGTTACATCTTCAGTGGTAGGTAATGAGGCAAGGTGATTTGACAAAGTAACTGGTTTTATCAGAGTGACACTACTGTCTGACCTTTGCAACCCAAAGGGTAGACCAGTACTTATCCTAACTAGATGGCGATTGAGATCCACAGCTTACAATAGCTTACGAAGCATGGGATTCTTTCTTTTCAGATATTCAAGCCTGCAATATCTTAGCCAGACTGGCAAACTTTCGCATAATATGCTTCCCAGTGAGATTTCAAAAAGACCTCCAGTTTATTAGTCAAACGCCTTGTTTACTTGACCAAAGAGGCAGGCAGTTATTCATTTATTACACATGATTTTGCAATTGATCAGGGTGAAAATACAGAGAAAGGCTGGTATAAGTTTTGTAACCAGGTGAAGGAATATTTTTACACATAGGATTTCCCTGTAAAATAATGTGCGATTGAAATCTCATTACATTGCTAAATAGCAGGAAAAGCAGTAAATAAATGCGTCTCAATCGAAGTCGGCTATGTGCCGCCGCAAAACGAGATTCTTTCAAAATAAAAACAATTACTGCGTCACACTAAAAACATCTTCGTCAAAAGTGTGTAAGTATATCAGATTTAGAATAACAAAGCAACACAATCTTTAGAAAACCCTAGGGGTTCTAAAAATATTATTGTATATAGCATAACCTCTGCACCCTAGTGAAAATGCTTAATTACCTGTAATACATGCTGTAACCGCGGTCGGCTTTTGAGCAGTAACCACGTAATTGTAAGCCATGATGGAATTCTAATAAATAGACGTCGACTTCTTAAACTTTCACCTTTATTTTCAATTATTTTCCATTTGTAGACACAGAAAAAAGCACAGCACAATACCTACAACGAAAAGTCAAAATTTGATTGTCTTGGTGTTGCCATTGCAATATATTAAAAATAACTACTAAATTTTTAGTGTAGGTAATGTGGCAACCTGTTTCTACAGTTTTTAGGGTTTCGTATCCAAAAGGTAAAAACGGGACCCATCACAAGACTTCACTATCCTTCCATCCATCTATTCTACTGTCAAAAGCTGTATAGTGGTAGCTACAGACAATTTTTTTTTTACAGATTCTGTATTTCTGTTGACGCTATAACATCATCATCGGTCTCTTTTTGTCAGTCTCCACTGTAGGAGCATAACTCTATCTGTACTACCAGATATATATATTAGCCAGAGCTGTTTGAGGATTTAGGACGATTAAGGATCGGGCGGATCTCACAGAAATCATATCAGTATGGTTACTAGTGACATTCGGAGTTCTACCTCACGCCCATAGATTAGAAAAAAAAAATCTCACACCACAATCAAATGGTCGACTTGATCAGTTTGTAAGTAGTGTGTAAAGTGTAAAGATAACAAGAAATTTATTTTTTCATATCTGAGGAGAGAGATGGATTCATCCATATTGTCTCAGATTAGAGAATGTCCTAGTTACCTTTGTTGTTTTTGTAAATAATGAATAATGAGGAAAATAGTTCAAATAAAACACTCTTCATAAAATATGTAAATTATACTTCGTAATAAATGTCCTTCACTATATTTACAATGACTAATAAAATCGAGAAATACATTCAGTCTTGAGTCTTGCTGGGGGGCACACTCTCGAATAACATCTGAGTGAGGAATGTGAATTTTCCTGCGAACAAAAATGTTTTGTTAGTTTACTATTTTAGCTGCAAGGAGGATTGAGGGTCCCAAGGATTATGATCAGTTGGCATGTATGTCCAGTTTGTCTGTATGACCAGTTGGCTTGTATGACTAGTTGGCCTGTATGATCAGTTGGCCTGAATGACCAGTTGGCCTGTATGACCCTGTTGGCCTGTATATTCAGTTGGGCTGTATGAACAGTTGGCTGGTATGACCAGTCGACCTGTATGACCAGTTGGCCTGTATAAACCTGTTGGCCTGTATGACCAGTTGACCTCTATGACCAGTATTCTGGAGTATGCATCCATTGTTTTCCTGCAACCTTGGTCAGGTAGTCACTTGACGCCAACTATACCACGCGAATATTCTTTGGATGCCCACCCGTAATAATGTATGCTTTTTTTTGAAAGGACTATGTAGCTAGCTCCAAGTGAGCTTCTGCTACTTCACCGGACTTATGGAGGTGAGAGCTGAGTGTTCAACCTGTAAGGCGAACAGGGGGCAAGGGCCCCCAGGCGCCCCAGGCTTGGAGAGACGGCAAACTCTCATATGCCTGATGGGCCGCGATTTGCATGCATAGCCTGAAGGGCCGAACTGAGAAACAATGGCAAAGCTTTTGAAGAGCAGCAACTCTCATGTTTTGCAGTATGGGCCCAATCCATTTGATGAGGACCATGTAGCTTTTTATAGGAAAAATAATTTTAAAATCAGTTCAGTCGATTTTGAGTTTAATTACAAAAAAGACTTAAAAATATTTCCTCTTTATTATATGCGTATAGATTAGTATAGATAAACTCAAAAACTACTTAACGGGTTTTCAATTTTTTTTTCAGCCATAAAAAGCGACATTATCAGCGAGCAACATAGGCTATAATTACGCGGACGAAGTCCCGGGAATAAGCTAGGAATTAATAAACTGTGTAAAGATTACCTCGGGAATTCTCTTGTACAAGTGTTATCACATCATGCATATACTTCTATATTTAGTTATCTTATTGACCAAAACTTATCTAATCTAGAGTGGACCGGAGCATTTAGTAAAAGGGGAATGTACGATATTACTATGGTTATCCACAATGACTGTAAAAATAAAATTTGGTATACATGCAATTTCTGATATTCTGCATATCAAAATTGCACAGTGCCATCCATTTTTAGAAATTGACTATTTTGCAATAGTCGTATTTGGGATGTTTTGGCTTTAGGAAGTTGTATGGAGGAGCGTTTAAGAAAATTAAGCAGTAGTGGCGTTAGGGCGACGCACGTTTGGGCGACTGCCCAGGGCGCTGGGTCTAAGGGGCGAATCAAAGTTACGTTGGAGGTGAAGGGCAGCGTGATGCGGTATACATCTCCCGGTTATGAAATCTAGCCGGGGCGCTAGCAATGTTAACGCCGGCACTAAGTTTAAGATTAGTAAATCTATACGCTTTATAACATACTAGCAATTTTCCCGCAACTTTGTCCGCGTGATACTTCACCCCCGTATTTAACTCCCTTACGCCTGTAGCACACAGCCGCGAATGCGGGCCGGAAGCGTTCCGGAACGGAACATCGGTTGAATTTCTAAAAATCCTTTCTCAGTGCTCACTAACATCATGAAAGAAACTGTACCATATTTCAAGTTTCTAGGTACAGTAGTTTCGGCTCTGCGTTGAAATATAAGTCAGGATTGCCTATTATAATGATAATTATACTTACTTAAAAGTTCAGTAGGCGTCTTCTTGTAGTACACAAATATTGTATAAACCATAACTCCTAAAACTATAAATCCAATCGCCATTAAATATTTAGTTGACGGGTCGTGTACGATTGGCAACACTGACAGGAATATCGCCACTAGCAACACGAAGCAAGGCACAGGCGTCGGCACTCTGTACGGCCTAGGTTTCTTCGCCTGTGTCTTTCTGAGAACTAGCAGGGCAACCATGGCCAGGCCATAGAAGAACCATAGGAACCAACTGGCGAATTCTATGAGGGTTTTGATGTCGCCCACTGATATGAATATCGTTGTCAGCAATGCCTGAAAATAAAAAAAAAATAATTAAAATGGATTTATTCGTAAAAACTATTAATTTGGTGACTGATACACATTCCTTTACAAGCCCACCAACATGCTACGTGGCCTTAAGGTTTTACATACTTGGGCTCTGTCTACCCCGCAAGAGAAAAAGACGTGATAGTATTTATGTCTGAGACACACTAAACCAGCTTCACCCAATATCTCAAAAACTTGCTGAAACTTGCAATGTTCCCAAAGCTATGCTATAAAGATTGGCTATATAAGTCACTATAGAGCACGACATCGAGTCTATAACCAAAAATCGACTGGAAGCAAGGCCGGACCATGAGTCGAGTTCCGTGGCGCAGCGGTTAACACGCTAGCCTGCGACACGGGGGTCCCGGGTTCGATCCCCGGTCAGGTCAAGATGGAAAAAGATCTTTTTCATATTGACCTGAGTCTTGGATGTTTATCTGTATAAGTATATATTATAAAATATAGTATCGTTGAGTTAGTATCCTGCGACACAAGTTCACAACTTACTGTGGGGCTATCTCAATTTGTGTGATATGTCCCTATATATTTATTTATTTATTATTATTTATGAGTTTAGGGGGCCCTGGGCTAATACAAATTAGGGAACCTCATTACTCGAAGTAAAGGAAAAATTAAATTAATTGAATGGCTTCGATTAATCGCAGGATTTTCAGAGCTGTAGCTGTATGATCTGTTAATTTAATAAAATTAAAGATTCTTTCGCATTATCGTCTATTTTTGACTTCGATCTGAGTTAGCTGGGGGCCACTGGAATCCACAGGGCCCTGGGCTGAAGCCCAAAAAGCCATATGAGAGATCCGGCCCTGGCTGGAAGGCTATACTAACTACACCTTTTATAGATTTGGTTTGCCCGTGCCGGTAATCAAACCCAAATCAAATCGCATAGCAGGCTAGCATGTTACCCACTGCGCCACGAACGCCGTCGATAATTAAAATCTCGCGAGTCGAATCGCCTTACCTCGACACGGTCTACGAAACATTTTTTAATTCTGCAAATAAATGAATTTTATGGTGCGACATTGCTGTCATAAAGAGTTGTTTAAAAATCCGTGTAAAGATAAGAAAATCAAATAGACCCTGTAGACAACGCTCTAAAATATGACACATAATAATACGAGATTACTTTTAGGGTTCCGTAGGCAATGTGGGTCAATCCCATTACTATACCTCTGCTGACCGTCCGTCTGTTACAGGTCTGTATCCTTTGAACTGTAATAGGTAGAACCTTTGTATACAGAATATGTATACTTATTGGCGCTTTAATAACTATAATAAAAATTAAATTAAGAAAGGATGGCCCCATATAAAAAAAATCTCGGATTTTTAGGATTCTGTCAAAGGGCTATATTTTTTACTACACAGATAATTTCGTGCCTCAGAAGTGAGGATCGACATCATGGTCTCTATACAAGAAACGTGGTTCTGCAGTTTTTACCCGACTGTACCTAGACGTAGGGTTATGTTTTTCGCGCGTATGTGTTTAAGTATATCTGTTCCATTGTTGCCTCCTGAAGCCTAAATTAAATTACTTGTCCGATTTTGAAATGTGAGGTGCCATTATTCGTATTCTCCTCGGAGTGTCGTAGGCTGTGTAACATCAGCAAAAAATCAATATGGCGGCCTTAAACTGTCACGGTAGTGTTGTTTTATAAAGTAATACATACATACATACTATCACATCTTTATCCCTTGCGGGGTAGAAAGGGCCCAAGGTCATAAAACCTACAGGCCACGTTTAGCATCGTAGTGGGCGTAAAGGTGGTAAGCTGAATCAAAGTAGTGATGGGTTGCTAGCCGCATCGCCTATCAATGTGATTCCTTAGATTTTCGCTCAATCACTTGACCAGCTTTTATAGTCTGCGCGGGATGAAAAGCAGCTGGTATATTCTATATTTTTTCTTTTCTCCCAAACCAGCATGGAAGAGTTTTGTAAAATAATGCTACTGTTTAAGGGGGCACCCTAGGCACAGTAGCGACGCCAATCATTTTATTCCTAATACTTTACAAATAGAAAGAAATTCAAGATTGTAAATCATATAAGCACTAGTAAATAACTTTAAGTATTTTTGGAATCATGTTTTAATATTATGAGAATCAGTCATTAAGAGAAAACGTGATTACCTGATTCTCATAATTCTCACTGATTCTGATAATATTAAACATGATTCCAAAAATACTTCCGGTTATTTACTAGAGCTTATATGAATCATATAAGCTCTAGTAAATAACCGGAAGTATTTTTGGAATCATGTTTAATATTATCAGAATCAGTGAGAATTATGAGAATCAGGTAATCACGTTTTCTCTTAATGACTGATTCTCATAATATTAAAACATGATTCCAAAAATACTTAAAGTTATTTACTAGTGCTTATATGATTTACAATCTTGAATTTCTTTCTATTTGTAAAGTATTAGGAATAAAATGATTGGCGTCGCTACTGTGCCTAGGGTGCCCCCTTAAACAGTAGCATTATTTTACAAAACTCTTCCATGCTGGTTTGGGAGAAAAGAAAAAATATAGAATATACCAGCTGCTTTTCATCCCGCGCAGACTATAAAAGCTGGTCAAGTGATTGAGCGAAAATCTAAGGAATCACATTGATAGGCGACTCAACGATACTATATTTTATAACAAATACATATATAGATAAACATCCAAGACCCAGGTCAATCTGAAAAAGATCATTTTCCATCTTGACCTGACCGGCGATAAACATCTAAGACCCAGGTTAGATGTTTATCTATATATGTATCTATTATAAAGTACAGTATCGTTGAGTTAGTATCCCATAACACAAGTCTCGAACTTACCGTGGGGCTAGCTCAATCTGAGTGATTTGTCCGTATATATTTATTTTTATTTTATTTTTAGATGTGGCGTTTGGGTCTTATGACCTTGGGCTCTGTCTACCCCGCAAAGGATAAAGACGTGACCGTATGTATGTCAAAAAACACTTATTTTTATAGGTGTTTTTTATGAATTTAATTTATTAATATTCATATAATAAGATGTAAGCACTCACTTGAAACGCGACGGCAGGCGCCGGTGTCAGTCTCTTAACGTTGACATAGGAAAACACTTCTAACATGTGGCCACCACGAGCTGCTGTGTAGCATACTCTGAAAGGAAATAATATACATATAAAATTGTTATTAAGTTTGGATTCGCTAATAATAAAAACTAGTCACAAATAACTTATCCATATCCTACTTCCATGCTAATATCCATACTTCCATACTAATATTATAAATGCGAAAGTAAATCTGTTGGTCTGTCTGTTTGGCGTGTAAGGGCACGCCAAAACTACAGAACCGATTTAAATGAAATTTGATACAGATAGTATAGAGCATGAGAAAGACCACAGGCTAATTTTTATTTCAAAAAGTTACCCAAACTCACTAGTCGCGGGCACGGCTAGTGTCCTATAATGTGTAAAAATAGCAAGATTTACCAATATTATTATTCTAACCTGGTAACACCAAATTGGACACTCATAGCGCATCCGAAAGTAGCAACGGCCACCCCCACAGGAATGAGGAAGCTGGCTGGTCCCAGCACTCGCGTCCCAAAGGCCACGGCCACTGCTGGGACTGACGTCATTTCCGCGTAACTCAACACCGTCATGTAGGCCACATTCATGAACACGTAGAGGGCGGTTATGAGGGGCACCGCTATTGATATGCTGAGGGGGATGTTGCTGCGGCAGAAATTTAAATATTAATATGCTAGATGCTATATTTATAAAGTACCAAATGGGTCTATGTAAAGCCTTTCAGTCAACCCATTGAATTTCTACCCTGAAATATAATAGTTTTCTTTGTACCTCCTTGGGTGTTTGTAGTAGCGGTGGGTGAACGATAATTCAACATTTTAAGATTCAACATTTTGGAATTCAACATTTTGCAAATTCAACATTGTGGTCCAGGGAAATTCAACATTTCACAAATTCAACATTTTGGGATTCAACATTTTGCGAATTCAACTTTTTTTAAATTCAACGTTTTGCAAATTCAACTTTTCAGGCCTGAAGGTTCCCGACTAATTTTATAAATGCGAAAGTGAGTTCGTTTGTTACGCTTTCACGTCGTATCTACTGAACCGATCATTATGAAATTTTGCATACACATAGGTTAGGGTACCGAGAAGGACAAACTAAATAGTATGCGGGCGAAGCCGCGGGTAACAGCTTAGTTATTACTATAAATAAATCGGCCAATCGCGAGTCTCAATTGCACATAAAATGTTGAAAAAAAAAAAATTGCATAAAGGGCTTACAGATCCAAGTATTTGATATGAATTTCAACTTGATACGTCGACGCATTCTTGAGGAAAATCAGTCACAGTAAACAGACAACCAAACGATGTAGGTGGGGTGGATAACGGTCCCTATAACTTCTGAAGTACGTAACCCTAAAAAGACCTTCATAATTACTGTCGCTTTTATTAACAATGCCGTGTGGTTCCCGGTAGAGTAGAATAAGACCACTCCAAGTCTTCCTTTGGATGTCGTAGACGATTAGGAAACACAAGCTAAACGAAGCTTTTAAACATCAAAGAGACCTCTCCAACCTATCTGGCCAAAGTGGGGAGTGTAGGCCAAATCCTCTGACTGCACTGGCTATTATACGGCTCTGGTAGTACAGAGAGGGTCGTGTTCCTGCAGTGGAGACTAACAAAGACCTGATGATGATGACGAGATCTAAGTATTCAATATGAATTTCAACTTCCTGAGGAAAAAGACATCCAAATGATGTGTAAAGGGTTTTAACATTTGAGGTAGGAGCCCTAAAAAGACATTCATAATTACTGTGGGTTACTTACACGCCAGGGTTGATGATCTCTTCGGTGACGACCGTGACGCTGTTCCACCCGTCGTACGCCCACAGCCCGGAGTATAACGCGAGGGCGATGCCCCCAGGGCTCGAAGTGCTGCCTTCGAAGCCTTTATTTAGGTGTTCTGTGTTACCTGTAGAGTTAAAGACATATAACTATTGAAACGGGCGCCTAATCCTCCTAAATCCTATACAATAATGCACGCCTCTTTTCATAATTATGTTTAACTAGCAGAGCCCGCAATTTCGTCCGCGTGAAAAACTAGCCTATGTTATTTCTCAAGTTCCAGACTATCTATGTACCAAATTTTACATAAATCGGTTCAGTAGTTTAAGCGTGAAAGCGAGGAAGACATATTTGTATGGTATTCACACAATCGGCTGATTGTAACTGCTTCAAAATTCAGTTGCCAGAATGGACCTGAACAAAGTACCTACATACTAGATTTGTTAAAATGAAGTCATAAATTAGATTCTTACCTCTAGCGATTTCGTAGATTCCGCCGCCAATGACGACCAGACAGGCAAACACTTTGCACACGCCGAACACATTCTGCACTTTGACGAATAGCTTCACGCTAGTGATGTTGATGTATGTCATTATAACTGAAAAATCATGTTACTGTTACAGTTGTAATTATTGAGTTGATAGAATTATGTGTTTGACTGTAAGGTATATTTAGTTCATTCGTCCTGTGATTCTAAGTAATCAAAATATTTCCATTGCTAAGCAGTGTTATTGATGATACTACAGATACGTTAGCATGTGGTCTCAACGCCTTAATCGTACGATTTGTTCTCAGAGACTCGCATAGATGGCGCCACTTGAAACTACACAACATTGTATCTACCGTATTAGGAGAATATAAAAACATGATTCACAAAATATATCTTATTATCAATCAAAACAATAATTTAGGCAAAATATTTTAAAATCACACCGCATATTTAGTAAGTTAAAGGCTAATGCAGATTACCGCCATCTAGTATTGAGTAGCAAGCAACTCTCCTGCGCCATACATTCGCCTGCTTTTTGCAACCTTAATTCGGTCCAATATTTTAGTATGAGGAGGGCAATCTATTACGTTAGTATTATATTGTCTTTGCTTCAGTTTAACACAGAAAAACTTATTTGTTTGCAAATTGAAAGCTTATTTGAAATCATAGATTGAAAAGAAACATGTTTAAATTATATGTGAGATAAAAAGGAAGAAGGAACAAATAACATTAAAAATTTAAGCAACCCCTGACTCAATAATGTATAACTTGATCTGATATATAAAATAATAATATAAAAAAATGGATCAACATTTTTCAAAAAATGGCTTAAATCTATTGCTAGTAAACTTGCTATTATATCAAAAAACGCATCCAAATCGGTTCACAGATAGACACACACATGAAGCAGCCAACCAGGCTTTTTGTGTCAGTGTTTAAAAATGAAAAACATTGGATAACTTAAAATTATTTTATTTATATCAACATCACAATTTTTTACACTTCACTTCCTCACTAGACTCTTTTTGTGAGAGAGGAGAATACTAACACGGTCTTCAATCACAAAGAAATGTTTATTTAATTGTACTGAAATAAAAAATGTATTTATTTATTTGTCTGGCAGCTTTCCTATGCTTCTTATCCTTTTCTAACACTCGGAATCTTCATTTAATAGAGCGAGAAGAGAGACGAAATGCGGCCGCACGCAGTGGAATCGATGGTTGCGTTTGGGTTTCGCCGCGTTCCGTCGTTTAGTATTAAATCTTATCCAGTCCATCTTATCAATAAGCCAACTTCATTTCCATGTGGTTGTATGGATTCGCTGTGACAACATTGAGGTCCTTCAGTAGCTCCATGACTTGGAAGTTCTCTGTCGTGACGGGAATGTAGCCAGTAGAATCCTCATTTAATCTTTCCATCATGAGACTCTGAAATAAGGATTGAAAACCTGTAAGTCAAGGAAAAAGGAGAATAAACACATTAAACTTAACTACTTGATGGACAATGGATGTTTAACTAATAGATGTAACACAATAAAACATCTATTGTGTCTGGTTAAGTGTCTGTCAGAGTGTTAAATATTGAACAACTAAATAATCAATCAAGATTTGGAACACAGATGTATGCAAAAATGTAAATAAAATTATTTTAAATGGTTTTTATCGCGTTTATTACATTATTTATACACCTAACTGCCTATACAGCAGGTAGACTAAGTTGACATTTGTCTAGTATTTTTTATTAGTATTATACTAGACAAATGTCAACTTAGTCTACCAGCGACCACGAACACTGTAAAGTGCTCGAAACGTTAGGTGTATAAATAATGTAATAAACGCGATAAAAATTGTATTAAAATAATTTTATTTAAATGTGTAACAATCGCGAAAACATAAGAAAACATTATGCAAAAATGTAAACAACAGTTGTTACTAAATAATCTAAGAACTTCAGCAGGACACAACAAACCCCCTCATCCTTCATGAGCTCAATGATTTCTTGGAATTGGTTGATGATGAATGTTTGAACAATTCAAATTTAACTAAATATATCTTTAGTTTTTCTCTCCAATCTTATAATAAACTTACTATGGCTATCATAACTTTGAGATTAAGAATGTTCTCAATAAACTATATTCTGTTTGAATTATAGCATCTAAATAATCTGAGTAATACAGTCTTTTGAACTTTAATGGTAGGAACTAACTAATTTCTTTGTCTTAGAGACGATAGTTTGAGTAAAGAGGTTCCACTGTACATTGAAAAAGGTAAGTAGTCAAAAATATGTAAGTCACTTACTCCAAGAACATCTCGTATATTTTCCGAGATATTTGGGAACAAGGATCCCAGTAAGCCATGGAGTTCGGTCTTCATGGTGTGGAATCTTTCCTTAGCTTTCTGCAGGTGCTCCGGACGAATTGCCTGTCTTTTTGTGTTTGGACGGGACTTCACTTCTTTTGCTGTTTGTATTAGTGAGTTTAACCTGACAAAGAACAAAGTCTCAGTGCATAAAAATGTTTCCGCTGATGAAAATTCTTCACCTTCAGCAATACAACAGTAAAGGATATTTATGTGAGGTCTGCCCCTGTATCGTGGCATCTGCAACACTTTTTATTTTATATACTGTAATAAATTATCCCTAACCCACTCTTAATATTACAGAAAACAAGATGGAGATAGCCAATAAATGTTGCAGTGGGTGCCATGCTAAGGGGGCTGGTCTACTCTACAGTCACTATAGCAAAGCTACATTTCCACCAGTAATATGGTAGGCATAAAAGCTTTATAAAAATACTTAAATTTTAGTTCTAATTGTTTTTATACAGTCTAACCTAATTTTGGTTAGAAGAAAGTTATTGCACACTACACAGCTCAGCTCATATCTGGTGGATAAGCACCTTTATTACAGGCAAAAATATAATAAGGAACATTTTCTGTAAACTGCAATTACTAACTGGTACACATTACAAATGATATCTTCAGTTAAAGTACAACAACTTACACAAAGCAACATGTATTTTTTTACCAATACCATATTTTGTTGTTAACCACCTAATATAAAAGTAAGAGTAATTCAGCTCACCTTTTTATTTCTGTTTCTACATCATTAAAAACTCCTCTAGTGTATGCAGTCAACTCTTCAACTTGCAATGTTTTCTCCTTGATTTCAGTCAAAAACTGGCTGGTGAGTAAGTTGTCGTCTGTGGTGATCGGCGTACTCGAATTCTCAATTTCGGATTTCAACCCTTCTACATAACAAAGCGCTTTATCGCTGGCATTCTCAGGCGTGATGTATGGTATGTCTGAGGGCGAATTTTCAATCACATTGTATGTTTCCACACATTTGGATTGCAAGGCTTTAATTTCGCGCTTCATGGTGTCTTGTGTTTCGATATTACGTTCGTACGGCATCCTAAAAAGTGAAGAAGTCCAAGCTAAGTACAAGTATTACTTTATCAAAATTAAGTAATGAATGTGGTCATATCACAGTACAATATTACCGTTACTTACCTGATAAAACTGACACTTAAAATAAATCACTAGTTAGAACTTGAAAGAAAAATCTATAATGATATTATTGGTAATAACACAAAACACGAAACCCAAATGTTTTTACACGGGAACGAGCAATGTTTTCAAAATAAATAACGGCAATGTCAATGTCAAATATGACAGATGACACTCCAGCCCCAGCCGAAGTCTATGCCCGCCGCCTTTTCCGGGTTCGGGTTAGTAGGGCTGCGCTCTAACTCGATTAAGATTTTTATTCGACTTATCGGAAAGAAGGCTGTTATCGGTGTTTTATCTATCGTTATTATTGGGTTATGTACCCCACACAGACATGTTTTTTTAATAAGTTTTAGTAGGTACCGATTTTTGGAGGATTTGTTTGAATGTAAAAAAATATTTCTTCTAATATGTGTATGTTTATTATTCTTTTATTTTTTTTAATGTGTATTAAAAAAATATTAACAACTTAAATGAAATATAATTAATTACTTAAATCAAATTAAATATTATTCCAATCTAAAACAAATCTTACCTATAAAAAATCCTACCTATAAATAAAAAATGTCCCGCAGGTCTTTGCCCTGCGGTAAATTGTTTATTATTTGTATAGAGAACCTCGAGTAATTCGAAATTTTGTTTTTTTTTATCGTTGTAAGATTGTTCAAACTGCCTTAAGGCATCTATCATAGCATAAGAACCTCCATCAATTACGGCAGCTGAGACTAACGGCTTAATGTAACTTCGAAGCAAAGAGGAGGTCGAGATATTCTCATAGCCCATTTGCGGTCATCCATGCCAATAGACTGCGCCCGGGGTCGCTTAAAATGCGTATGCTCACGCCCACTGGGCGGAATTAATATTTTAACTAATTTATGTAATATATGTATACTGTACCAGCATGCTTAACGTGGCAAAAAGGTTTTGTGCACCTGAACTCTGTCAACCCGCAAGGGAAAAAGACATAACAGTATGTATGTACCTATTTATTTTAACTTGGCGATTTGGTACTAATATTTAATAATAATAATAAAATTAAAATTTCAATCTGCTATACTTACACAATGCCGTCAACGATGCCAATTTTATTGCCATAACTTTGTAATCAGCTTGCAATTCCATAGTAAACGGCTGTATCGCGTATTCGGCAAAAGTCATAACAATTATAGCCACTTCTGCGGGTCGGAGAATCATCACGTATATCCATGCGCAAATAAAAGAGGGTAATGGCCCCCAATATCTATGAATGCCACCAAATGCTTCTTGAAAATATGAATATTCAGCACCCGATTTATTTACAACAGTACCCAATTCAGCGAAGGACAGTGCTCCTGAAATAATGATCCAATAAAAACAAGGCCTTCAAATAAAACAACTATTGTAACCAGGTAAATTTATACGAAGGCGGAGGTTACTTTCTCACGTTCGACTTGCTACATGCTTAGGATAAATATGAAATAAATAACAATACAGATTATGTTAATATTTCTTGTCTGCCTCTGTAAAAAGCATTAGCAAAGTAAATAAGCGCCTTACCTACACCCACCTAATAACGATATAATTCCAGATACTGTCCATATAATTAAACACAATGCCACTGATCCAGAATATTCTAACGCTGACGCCGGGGACACGAAGATTCCTGAACCAATCATTACACCAAGGATAAGATTTACTGCTGAAAATAATCCAAGTTCTCTTTTTAATTTGACTGTGCTTCCTGCAACGCTGGCTACGCCACCATTAGACAGTTCCATTTTTTCAGTGATAGCCGGTTCTTGGGCGGCCATTATTATCTGTAACAAGAGAAAAGATATGATGGGCCTTTGAAAACACTTGACTTATATCACAATCATATCTCTTATCACAATCAATACGGTTATCAAATCAGTAACAAGTCTTCGGGGTTCAACAAAAATTTTATCGCTACAAATATAAATTAGGTTTGTTGTCTATCAAGCAAGATACTATTCGTATTTGACATGATACGACGCAGCTAACAAGTCCTTACAAAATGCAGTCGTATGCTAAGTTACCTATCCTAGAAAATTTTCAACTTTCATCGTGAGTGCAACATTGAAAGTATTTGAAATCCAACCTTCATTCATCCAACAAGAATTTTAAACATCAATTTCTGTAAATGTGAGTTCGACTTTAGCAAATTAAAAAAGAAACTATCCGTAACTATTTCAGTTTCAGTAATTTTACAACTTATTTACCCTGATATATTCTTATTAAATGAAGTATAAGAGATATGGGAAAAAATTCCACGCTGGCAGGGCTTTTTCCCATATCTTATTTCTTAATTTAATAAGAATATTCAGAATAGCATTGTGAATGCATAAAAACTCCTGTAGACGAAATTTGAACTTATAAAATTCGTTTCATATGACATTGAGGTGTTGGAGCTCTAAGCATAAATAAGTAGGTAAGTAATAAGTATAATTAGCATACATAATGTTTAATTATTTTGTTTATTTTTCTTTAAATTTAAATTATAAGTGCCTCCCTTTACGGTTGAAAACATACGAACACATCTATCTACGGGATCATTTTACATATTGCCTTCTGTATCCGGTCACATGATGCCAACAATAGTGAGGAATGCAACAAAGCAGAGGTGCCGGTGAATGAACTTTAATGTCCCCAGTCCCAGGACCACTCACACTCAGGAGTCAGGTCAGGTCAAGACGTATAGGCAAGGTCAAAAGGTCACGTGATCGGCCCAGAATTACTATTGACTATTCAAAAAATTTAGACTCGGATCTCGAAGGACCAATTCATAATATGTAGGCACTTTGTGACATAGATCTTAGTCTTCACCGTTGCATCCTTTAGTAATGGATTGTGTGGTAAAATGATTTATGAAAAAGAAGATTAAAATATAAATATTTTTTAGACCGCGTCATTTTCCACTGCAGGGCTAAGCTCCGTTCTGTTTTCACTATTCACGAATTAGGGTTACTTGCTGAAAAATCTCCTATACTTAATTGTAACTACCACTGATGTTAAATTTTCGTATATCCATGACCTGAGTCCCATTAATGTTGTTCGTAGGAGTAAGAAAACTGACGGGACCTTGGCTCAGCATCAGAAGACGAGAAAATGAATGGCGGCCCACATGGGAACGCACTGGTTAAGGATTTACTAGCTAAATACCCACTTAAGGTTGAATAAGAGCCGGCGGCGGAAGCAAAGAATCACCTATTATTAGTTAATTGTGCATTTCTATTTGTGACTGCTCGAGTCGCTGATTTGGACGCACAAATAGCCGTTTTATAATGCTAAAATATTTTGTTTTATTTTTAGTTTATTACCTAAGGATTTAAATGTCTCCAAGTTTATTTGTTTAAATTTAACCTACTTCTGATTAGAAAAGATTCTATAAGCAGATAATTAAATAAGTAAATAAAAAGAATGCAAGCTCTCTTAATCTTTGAAATTCGGGATTGTTAATTATTTTATACCTACAGCCCTAACGGTCTGTATTAGGAGGTAACTTTTCAACGAGAAAATAAGTTAAGTAATGGTTGTTATCTAATGATATGGCCTAACAAAATTTTATCAGGTTGACTTTTAAATAATTAAACTTTTTTTTTTAAACAAATTACTATAAGCTTTACGATTCGCATATCGTGCTCGTGATAACCGTAAAGCCCTATCACCTATGAATGAAATGTTATGACTGTGAACGACCCTCATATGATTGTCTATGTGATAAGGTAACTTATGTATGAATAGTTAATTTTAAAATCACACTAAACAATGTCTAGCAGAAAAATAAGAATAATGTAATATTATTTATTATTGTTAAAAAATATTTTAAATACATATATACATACAATCACGTCTTTTCCCTTGCGGGGTAGACAGAGCCCAGGTCTATAAACCCGAAAGGCTACGTTTAGCATGTTGGTGGGCTTGTAGGTTTTATATTTTATATATTTGACTAATAATTATATTAAATACTAGCTGTTACTTGCGACTCCACCCGCGTGATTTACCTATGCCCTTCTCAGTATCCTAACATACGTGTACGCTAAATTTCATGATGATCGGTTTAGTTGATGCGGCGTGAAAGCGTAACAAACAAACAAAATCACGTTCGCATTTATAATATTAGTTATCCTAACTAGACACTATCTCATCCTAAGCTAAGTATGTAAAGTTGTTATTATATTTATATACATATAATTAGAAAAATATATTTTATTTTTCAATATCCATAAAGTATTTTTAATCTACTATTTTATATTGAAAATGTTTACTACTGTAGAAAGTGTGACTATTGTACTTTTACCTTATTATATAAATACAGTTATATAACTATTAAAAATACAATTTTTAGGAACTATGTGGTGATTTAGGTCATTTATAATTTAATTTCGTCGGTTCTCACGTGCGTAATACGTAGTCAAGGCTTACACGTTAAATTAGCGTAAAGTTAACTCCATCATCACGCTTTTGTGATTGTGATATACCTATTGGCGATCGTAAGTCATTCTTGAAAATGCTATCCGCGTCATTAAATGCGTAACATTACGAGGGAATCTTAAATTTACCAAAGTAAGATTTAGAGTCGAGAGTTTTTGGTGGGAAGTCAAGGGGTTCAGTTGTCGTTTGCCTTATACAATTTTGCAAATTAATTTAAGTGGACTTTATAATATGAAATTGGTGTAGTTTGGTGTTATAAATGCTCGTGCTCGAGAACAATTTGTGAAATAGTTAAAGTAGACTGTTAAATGGACTCGTATAGATTTGTCGCCAAAATCTCCCACGAGGCTGCCAAAGAACATACGCCATCTTTGATGCCACATACCGTACAACACCGATACTTAGTATCTCATTATACTGGACATTGGCAGAATCACTGAAATCTCGGGGGAAGCCATAAATAAAAAAAAAAGAATGAAAAAAAATTAAGATGATGCGTAACAACCTATGTAAGATCTATCGATGTAGAACTAGTACCTACCTCAATTTCTTTTATTTGCAGCAAATTAAAATACTCGGTTCAAACATTTTATTGCCAAAAATTAAATTTGTTTTTTTTTTTTTGTTGGTGGGTATGAATGGTATCATGTCCCTTTTAGTCTCAACTACAGGAGGATGACCCTGTCTGCACTACCAGATTTGCCAGAGCAGTTAGACGATTTTGCTTACACACTATGAATGATATAATATCTTTGATAGGTACCTAATCTCTTCGGTCAAATGTTTTTTCATACTTGATCTGAGCCTGAGCTAACAAGGTACCCTTATAATCTCGCCATGTCTGCATGTCTGTCTGTCTGTCCATCCGCGGTTTTGCTCAGAAACTATAAGTACTAGAAAGCTGTAATTTGGTATGAGTATATATATTAATTATGCCAAAACAGACGAACAAAAAATACAAAAAAAAAAATTTTTTTTGTGTAGCTCCCACACAAATAAAGTGGAAGTATTTTTTTCTCTACTAACCCATCGTGTAGGGTATTGTTAAATAGGTCTTTAAAAATATGGTTAGGTTGTGAACATCCCTTTTCGATTTTGGGATCCGATTCTGAAATGAAATATATTTTTGCAAGAGGTAAGTGTTGTAGTATTAAAACGAAGTAATGTATGCATATTAACATTTTCTATTTTTACAAAATATGTATTTATTAGGGAATAATCCTAGAAGACTCGGTAGACCGAGAACGCGATGGCGTGATGAGCTGGACAAATTTAACAGAGAGTGGAAGGAGATAACGCAAGACCGGACTGAATGGAAGAAGTGGAGGGAGGCCTTTGCCCAGCAGTGGGACACGTGATGGCTCGATTATACCGATTATATATTATATGTATTTATTAAGTTAAGAACAAGCTTAGTATGTAAAAAATAAAGGGTTAACTTAAACGAAGTTTAAAGAAAACCTATCAGAACTGAGTACTAAGAACTAACTAAAAAGTTATAGGCAAACAACTAATTAAAATAAAGCACTTTTTACAAACCGCAAAAATAACTTTGTCATTCATACAATCACTATGAAAAACAAAGTTATTTTTGCTGGCGAAAAATTATAGAGGTTTTTGGCTAATCTAAGCTTGCTTCTACGGAACCCTACATGGGCGAGCCTGACTCGCACTCGGCCAATTTTTCTGTAAAAAATATATACCATGTCTAAAATCCTCAACAATGAGTAAATAATTCTAAAGGATATGTCGTTATTTTACTTTATTGCTTTAACGCTAACTTACGTGACAAATAAGTGATGTGATAAGTGTGTATTAATTAGTTATCTTGATTATTAATGACTGATACTCCGTGTTTTTATCAGAAAAAAATATAATAGGTATTTGCTTGGTTGGTAACACGTATCGTATGCAGATAAGATATCATTTACTGACCATATGGGATCTAATGTGCAAACGCAAAAGCTAACCTTTGGCTTCATTAAGGGGTTGTTTAAACAGATAAATTATTCCAGTATTACCATTTCTTGGATTTCCGCATGATGTGGACAAACAATCGTTTTGCTTAATTTATTATTCTCTGAGTTATATCCTGGGTCTGTAAAACATAGTGCCATTATCTAGGAAAAAATCGAATAGTTTTTATTATTAAAAAGTTCATAAAATAATCATAATTCATAATTTCAGTCACAACACAACTTGATTATTTTGAGAGCCAGTGGCCTACTTGATCTCAAGTTTATGGTAGGTAATTGATTTTTTTATATATAAAAGTAGTGCCTAGGCGTTCAAACATTGACCGAAGTCCTGTGTTGTTTCCGAGATCCTCAGTATATATAGCGGATTTTGAACCTCTGAGCCCTAATAGAATACAGAACTGCAGGAAAACCAAAGGAAAAACAAAAAAAAAATGAGACCCCCTATACAAAGTCAATCATCTGGGCGAATTTCAATGTGAAGTATATTTTTCTTTTATTACCTTTCTTCTTTTTATTTAAGAGCTCTGTAGCTCTTGTCGATGGAGTGTATGCCAAACTTCTCTATCCTCTGCTTTAGACTGAAGTTCTTCTTACCTTTAGGTATTGTAATTCTGAATAAAGAATTAAAATGTGAAGAAAAAAAGAAAATGTAGTTACTTAGTACCTTTAAGGATTCTGGTACCGACCGAGATTCAATATAGCTCAGAGGTTCAAAGTAACGCAATAATATAGGTTCGAGGTTCAATCCCGATTAAATATGGCAGTTTTTGAATATCATCGAATGCAGTGTTTATTTTGTCGAAAATCGAGGTCTTCTTCTATCTATTTAATTTCACGTGATCGTTCACAAGGGTTTTAATTTTAATTCACGGTCATACGATCACCTTACGCAGCAACATTCCCCTCGACTTTATAGAAATGTTAGTGACTGTCCTCGATATTATTACATTAATCTATTTGAAGTTATAATATCAATATCGCGGAGTATTTATTCAGATGTATCTTCTATTTACTGAGTTTATGCACAAAAAAAATATTAACAAAATGTAAAAAATACATTAAGAAAGTAACAAAAGTTTTAAAAAGTTAGTTTGATTAAAAACATACAAAGTGATACTCAAGTACTCATTAATTTGATGAAATTAATTTATCTCTATTGAATACAATGAGCTTGTGTTCCAAAAAAAGTCTGATAAATGAATTGCAGAATGTCTGGCTTTTATCGTAACTAACAGCAAAACCCGTGTGTGAGTTTGAGTATAATTAAGTAAACACAAAATCTACGTCCTTGATGTTTCGTTGTAGGTGTTGAAATAAATAATAATAATAGGTAAGTATACCCATTTGGTATTTATTAGATTTCATATAAACAGTGTAATAAAAAAAAATCTTACATTGCATGAATATATTTAAAATAAAAATAGATAAGGGAACACAAAATAAATATTGCAACATCCTGTAGCATAGTGCATTATTGTCCTGTAGCATAGTGCATTATTGTCATGTGTTACAGCAATCTAATTATAGTCTTGATTTACTTTGATAGTCGCAATTTTTTTTACGTTTTATTTCAATTTGACAGACTTCTTATAAAAGTATTTACGACACTATTTACTACTTTTAAGTATACCAGCAGGCCGATTTACTAACTCGGTGTACAACGATTTGATTGTCACTTTAGCATCCATTACGGTTTTCATATCCTAAATAAAAATAGTCAATCATACCGAAGCCGTAATGAATATTGAAGTTACCATGAAAATGATGCACACCGTAGCTGTCAAAAGTTAGCAAATAGGCCTGCAGTTCAATTGAATGCTATGCCACACAGTACAATATAAAATAATGCATGTTTTGATTTTTTTCCGTACATTTTAATTATATTTTATAGTAAGTAAATAACGCTATCTAACAAACTTCTAACAGCTGTTATTAAGGAAACTTCTAATTTTTATCGAAAACTTAATAAAGGATTTTTGGCGAAATATTATTATAATATAGCACTTACTTGAATATTGAGTAACAGAAATACAAAACTTGTGTGATGATTTTTAAATAAATTGCAAAATTACTTATGAATGAAAAAGGACACTGCAAACAAACTTCTTTCAAGGAGTCTCCTTCATATTAAGTTCGTAAGGCTAGCACGAGCATTTTATAAACCATAATATTTTTTTGGTTTTACGCTAAGTTGGTTTGAGATTTGGTATGTGGCCACTTGCCACGCAGCGTGATACTTTCAACGAAACATTTTTTTATTTTTCTTCCGTGAAGGGTTCATCATTTGTTTGATCGTCCTGTCTGTCCTTTCTTTCAACCTCTAACCAAACCAAACGTGTTTTTTTGAATGATGCATTTTATTTTTATTGTGTTTCGGTATCTACCTACAAACTCAACTACGATATCTTTTTGAAGGTGGAATGTGTCTGATTAAAATTAAAGAATAACTTTTTATAAGTACGCGATGTTCTTTCATGTGCGTGAGTCAAGTTTTTTTATACATTACAGTATATTGATAAACATACTTTGTAAAGTTCATTCACAAAATCATTAACAGTAGATATGCAATGCAAGTTACTTCGATATTTTTTTTATTTTTATATATATGTTCTATAATGTGCCTTATTCATTTAGTACAGTAAGAATCTAGGGTCTCAACATTTCAAATCACTCATCAAAATACCTAGACCACAAAGTGCTAATACCGACAATGTTCGTATATCCATTCGTCAAATAATAACTTATTCCTACCTATATAGGTACAAGTATTTAGGTGTGTGTTTGTAACATAGATATGAGTATCATAGTTGCTCTTTAGAAAAGTCAATTTTTTATTGTTGCTGCCGTAATTACCTACATAATACAAAAAAACTCAACGAAATTCAACTTTCTGATCTGTACATTTATATAAAAAGAAAACGTCTCATTTTTGGAATTATTTTGTGTATTCATTCGATTATTATACGAGTACAATAAGTGTATATTGTTAATAGTTTGAATATTTCATTCTTTAATTATGTAATGCTAATTGTAACTATAATTTTTCTATACTATATTATTAGTAGCTTCAAAATCAATATCTGTAAGCGTATAATTTAAAACATAACAAGTGCATTTTTCTGAAAAATAACGCCATTACAAGCTAAAGTTGAAGATGTGCAATTGAATAGACCCGATCGATATTGATAAAGATCATAAAGGTGTGTACAGCAAACGGCTGCCTCGTTTGGTTTCAAATGGCTTCACTGTAGGATTTTAGTATATAGTATATGCATTTGGTGTCTAGACTCTAGACACTAGCGCCGCACGTGTCGGATAGTAGGTAGGTAATTATGCATAGAGTGACATAAAACACAAGGAATTATATTACAAAGAACTTAATAGGTTATTTTTCCTGTGAACAAAGTCTATGTCTCACTATCTGTCCCTACAAAACTCAGGTGGTTAGGTCTAGTAAATCATTTAATGTACTCCTATTTTTTTAAAAATTAGATATGTTTTTTCGTCTTTTATATTATTTCAAACCATTAGGTTTAATAATAAATGAAAGTTAAAAAGTCCTATTTGATTTAAAATACACATGTACAGTATATATTTATTACTATGAGTGAATACCTATGATTGCTGCAACAAATTAAGGAAGAAAGCTGGGAATGTGAACTAAATAAAATTTATACTCAAACTGACGTATTATTAAAATTTGGAACCCTTAAAATCTGCTTAAAAAATAAAATAAATATAAAATAATGACAATTATTTTTATTTTCTTAGTAAATGCTTATCTCTTAGTTTTTTTTTAAATTATGAACGCATATTAGTAGACACAGTAGTATAATTTGGGGGTGTTTAATTCAATTTGACGCCAATAATAATAGTGTCAAAGTCATAAAATTGCAAATCTGCCGTTTGACCCTCATTTATTCACGTGTCATTGAGCGAGATGGAAAGAATAATATTATAAAACAGGTAAACATTATTGTTTACTACTCATAGATACTCATTATATTAATGCTGTCATTTAAAACTTTAAGTAATAATTAGCTAAGTTAACATTATTGTTCCATAAATTGCCACCTCCTTCAAAGTATGTGAGTAAACAAAAGAATATTAAATGTCATGGTATTAAAAGCAACTTATCCGTAGTAACTGAACTGCGAGACAAAATCATTTAACTGAAGAAAACCATAATAGGTAATACCGGTGTTTAATTTTGAAAATGAAATTAATATATTTTAATAAAATAAAAAATACTAATGCTTGATATACAACCAAATGAATTTGATCACTTTTATCAGAAAAAAATCCATTCAAACATTCTAAAACATAATTAATTAACTTAGTCTGAAATAAAATTCAATTTTATATTTTATCGAAATTGGCCTTAATTACGACCAATTGTTTTCCTCTGTATAAAATTAATTTACATAATGTTTTTGCGATTGTTTCACATTTATATAAAATTAATTAATCGCGAATACGTTGTGTTTTCCTCTGCCTTTGGATATTATACAGGTTGACTAAAGCGCTAACATTTCTGGTACTGCGTAGCTTACCCTTGGAAGGTTGGTGTCAGGCATGCAGTTTGCAATCAAAACTTTTCCAAATATTTAAAAAAGAATAATATGGTGTTTCAAAACGTAAGTAAGTACGCCATTTTCCGAACAACCACAGCTGAAGATGAAATAAAAAATTCGTTCAAAAGAAAGGACAAGAGAGGTTTAGAAATAAATACATGACATAAGTATCTATCCTCACAGTTATACCAACAAGATTTCCGGAATATAATAAGCATTTTTAATTATTATACTGAATTTTGAAAGAAATATTTTTCATACAAATACGAAACAAAAATTGACTAACCTTGACAAAAAACTAAATAAACAAAAGCGTAAATCCACAAAATGCACTGACTAAACTTGGCACGCACACATGGGTCACTGTACGATGCAAGCACAGATGTGCAAACGCGAGCAAACTCGACCAACGTCTGGTGCCGACTGCCATGTATACTGTGCTATCAACTACAACGATAACAAGGGTTGCTCGATAAGATTGCATCTGGACTCGTGGTCAGACCAGTTGGTGTGAATATCGCCACTTTAATGGAAATTCTTGAATATTTCCAGAGTGAGATGACACTAAGGAAAATGGAGTTGGTTCATCAATAACAAGTTGGACCCGCAGATGTTTTGCTTGATATTCGCATAGAAAATATTAACACTTTTAGCGGGAGAAAGTTTTAGGACTAAGCTACAGCACTATATCAGTAACTTAGAAAATGTAATGATATAGAACTTATCAAAATGGCATTTAATAGAACTTCCGAGGTTTCAGTCATTCCCTTAATCAGCTTTTACGAGATGCGGTAGACATATTCTTTCTACAGTATGTTGCATTTCTTCTATACGTTTCTACACGCAGAGTTAAAGGTTATCATTAATTTTAATTGTTATTATCTAGAGATCAAGAGTCACCGAAATGGTAAGTGTTTCCTTGAGAGATATTTTCGATGCATACAAAATGCATCGTGATTCGTGCGTATTTCGAAAATGCTGCATCATTATAAAAATAAGCAGTAAATTGAAGGTATGGATGGATATACTCGAGATGGCTCTTGGTGTTTATAATACACGTCACAAAGAAAGGTGCATTCTACTGCACATCACGTGTATAAATATTTTACTTGAGTATACATTGAGTCCATATTTATATTTTTAAAGTACTTGTTCTTTCTAAAACGCATTTTTAACTACTAGCTGTTGACTGTGTCTTTATCCATGTAGGTTTCAGTTTATCACGTAGTTCTATTTACCCTGTGAGGCAACTAAAATTATGAAGTGCAAAAAACAGATACCTATTTACAGTTTTCATTTAAAAACTTAGCTGTTCAATAAAAAAGAATACGCGGGCTTTAAGACTAAAAACTAAATTTAATTCCATTCAATACAAAGCACATACGAGTGTATCAAGCCAACAGAGATCGTTGGGTCAGCCCGTAGTCTTATTACATAGTTATATTCACTTCTTGTATGGTATATTATACCTCTACAAAGAAACAAATTTAACAGATTACATAGTACTTACTCTGCTCTGTTACGTAGTTTTAACACTGCTTTCTGCCATTTGAGAGGCTTGAGTTCAATCTCGGGGATTCCCGATTTATGATTCCTTATGGTTTGCATTCTTTACTTAGATGTGTACACAAAATAATATTTTTTTTTGAAATGGAACCCCGATCCCAGCGATTGTATATATAAACTATACATAA
Source organism: Rhodophaea formosa (assembly GCA_963082605.1). Taxonomy (NCBI): domain Eukaryota; kingdom Metazoa; phylum Arthropoda; class Insecta; order Lepidoptera; family Pyralidae; genus Rhodophaea; species Rhodophaea formosa. Next base: position 2,838,609 of record OY720221.1, read on the forward strand.
TGACATAAACTACCATATCAGTAATTTAAGTTAATAAGTTGACGATTGTTGAATTTCTTAGATATACTTTTCCTTGTTAGAGTTAGTTTTAATTATTCTAGTATCATAATAAACTGATAAAAGCTTTGATAATAGCAATAAAACATGTTACCGGGCTGTCACCAAAAATACTTTGTTGCCATTCAAATAAAAAGATATAATATCTAAGTTTAAGCGCTCTTATCAGAATTCTGATTCATTTATTATTATGTTAATCATGTTTGTATTACGTGTAATTCTGTAACGCGAATTAATTTGTATTTCAATATTCTTGTTTTTACAATTTGCCCCGCAACTTCGTCCGTGTAAATTATAGCCTATGTCTTTCGCAGATAAATGAGCGTTTTATAGGTGACAGAATCGGAATCGAATGGAATCCGAAATGATTTTATTTTGATTTTATTCATTAAACCTTTTCTTTCTATATTATTAGTGTACTAGATGTATATTGTAATTTTAATTTAGGAGTCACCTTCGTTCATTTATTTCCTTAGTTTGTTGGGACTATTGGTATATTTTTGTAAATAATAGAAAAAATAGAACCCTAGCAGCTATAGAATAATCATATTGTGTTAAAATACAAGAAGAGCGCTTTGGCTAACATAGACTTTCTATTTTGTTGGTACTGACTGCTGGATATGTATATTTATTTAATTTTACTGTAACGTTTTCAGTTCTTTTTCTCTGGTTGTTTCGAGACATTTTAAAACCACAATCCTTTTTTTTTATTCAAAGTTTTAACTACGAAATGGCCGCTTTCACGTAATACCTATATTCTTTTTGCAAATATTTCAGTCTCGCCAAAATGTCTTTAGTAACTGCCTCAAATCGAGCACACGACTTGCTTGATGCAATAATTGCAGGCCTGAGGTGAATGCAAAGCGAGTTTGCTAGTTGTTTTGTCGTTTCTCACTTGAACATTCAATGAGGATAAATATAATAAATGGTGACGAAGTGGGAGAACAAAGCTTATAAATATCAAAGAGGCCTCTCCAACCCGTCTGCCCCGTGCGAAGAGTGTAGGCCAAATCCTCGGACTGCTCATGGCTAATATATAGGTCTGGTAGTACAAAGAGGGTCATGCTCCTACAGTGGAAAAAAGATTTGATGGTAATGATTACATTAAAACAAGGACTAAATTTTTTAGCTTATTTGAATTATACATTAATGTTAAATAAACACGACTACCCGAAAAGGTGTGTTATGTTCAACTTTTGTTTTTGTAGAAACAATACGAATATTTGCATCATCCTTATAAAGATATATTATTGTCCGACGGGACAGAGTACAGTCGTATTTTTTAAATGTACATGCATATCAATAAAGTCGATCGATTTGATTATATTAAAACCACTAATTGTTACATCACTATAATGCGACAAACCATAGACTCGAAAGTTGCCAGATGTAATGTAATAGAACGTAACAAGAGCTATACTCGACAATAGAGATTAAATTATTTTATCAAGTATAACATAAATCAAATTTTTCTAATGATTAAAATAACTTAATTAAATAGACAAATTAAGGCGCTCTTATAGTAACACTAGCGCCACCCAGCAATTAAATTCCTTAAATCACAAATTGTATCGAATTTTAAAAATCTAACAAGCACAAAACTACTAAATTACTTATAGATTTTTTTGTATATTACACGTAATTTACTAGTTCCATATTTAAAGAGAAAAATCGATTAACGCCAAAAGTGGCCACTTTTGGCGTTAACCTGTTTTTCTCTTAGTTTATCAAACGAATATTAGTGGAAATGAATACAAAAATACTACAAGTAATTTACAAGTTATGTACTTGTTAGATTTTGAAAATTCGATATAATTTAGGATTAAAAGAATTAATTGCTGGGTGGCGCTAGTGTTACTATAGGAGCGCCTTAATAAATTGAATGCATTTTTTCTGGTTCCATATTTTCAAGATAATTTTTATGATATTGCGCGATAGCAACACTGCTACAGTCTTTAAATTTTTTGCGAAAAAGCAAATCTCGTTGTCTTGCGCGTTTTCAAAGCGTTTTTATTGTGAAACCATTGTAAATTGTGATATTTTACTATAAAATCTCTTAGATTTAGTGTTAAGTAGGTTACTGTAAGTTTAAATCCTATTTTCCCAAGCAGCGTCTATTAGTTTGTGACAGATCGATTCGGCGTTACGAAGTTGCAGGTTATACGGAAATAAATAGATTTTTGCGCTATTTTTGTTACTTATTGATTGGAAATGGAAAGTATGGACGTCGCACAAGAAAGCACTTCTACTGCGTCGACGCCCGTCACGGAAAATGGTGAGTATTTGTTGAAATTGAATGGTTCAGCCGGGTGCTTTGTACTTGAAAACGTGCTCAGATTTCTGTTGGTTTTGTTGTAATTTTCTCATTGTAATGGTGGTAGGGCCCGACAAAAACGTGACTGCGGAGGAGATGACATCTCGAGACTATTACTTCGATTCTTACGCCCACTTCGGCATCCACGAGGAGATGCTGAAGGATGAAGTACGTACCCTGACGTACCGGAACGCGATGTACCACAACAAGCATTTGTTCAAGGGCAAGGTCAGTAATCTTTTAAATTATCGTTACTTCTCTTCAATAAACCATTATGTCAGTTGCATAAAGTTGTAAAGCAATGTTGCATACACAAAGAACATAGAACAATAGGACATTCATTGGATTTGCACTGCACCTCATGTCAGATCACTTATCACATGGTCAGTCAATGTTGTTGAAACAAATGCAATTAAAGGAAATGTTAGTACATGCAATCTCTCTGAGAGCCATGTTTTATGAGTTTTCATCCAGTTTCCATAGCATTTTTATAACTTTTAGGCATAAACTAACAGATGAGGCGCGTTGTGCAAGTACTGTGCAGACATGGAACATTTAGTTAGGATTTCAAGCCTTATTGTCATACTCAAAATGACCAGAATCGTGAGAACAAACTTTCCCACAAGAACCCCATTTGGGCAGTGGAGTTGTCATTTGTCTTGAAATATTGGTAATTTTTAGAATGAGATTCAGGCTCAAAATCTAAGATTTCAATCCTATCAGTGTCCTACTCCTGCACTGGTTCTGCACCATGCTTTCGCCATATGTCTCCTCTGTATGTTTTACACCATATAAAAGGTACCAATATCTTGATGCAGTGTTCAAAAAGGTGAAAATATTTTATACTAAAATCATTAAAGTCAAAATTTACACTGTTTATAATACTTTTTTGACACATTAAGTTTTCTAGAACTCATAAATGAAAACAATTTTCACAGACGGTACTAGACATAGGTTGCGGGACGGGCATCCTGTCCATGTTTGCTGCGAAGGCCGGCGCAGCTAAAGTCATTGCGGTGGAGTGCTCCAACATCGTAGACTACGCGCGGAAGATCATCGAGGCTAACCGGCTCAGTGAAGTCATAGAAATTGTTAAGGGAAAGGTGGGTAATGTGATTATGTTTACCTAGTTTTATAATGAGTAAAGCTCATAAAACAAAACTATTCAATGTAAATTTTTTATAAAAGTTGAAATAATTAGTTTGTAATAATATTTATTTATACAGATAATTATTTCAACTATACATTTTACTATAACTAACTAAAAACTAATACTTAACCAAAAAAAATAATAAAACTAATAAATAAATACCTACCTTTGTATTTTGGTCATTCAAGGGATCAAGGGATTTAACGGATTAGCTCCGGCTTTTGATGGGGGGGGGGGGTCATTGGCGTCAGCTTATTTCAGAAGGTCACAATGACCTTGATTAGATCTCGTCACAAACGGGTCTGAATCGATCGTGACGGATGGGGTGGAGCAGACTTAGAACTTAGAATTCAAATGGAAATGTAGTTCAGGTCATTATGTGTTGGTTTGAATGAATCCATCCTCTTCATCAAATAAATTTTAACTCTTATCTGTTGCCATATATTGTTATATTTTGTGCCATGATTATTCCCACTAGCCTGAATACTCAAAAGTATTTTACTTAAAACCCTCTTTAAGTCTCTGCCTCTTTAGGTCATGGTCTAAACAAAGGCAGTACAGATATAGTATAGATAACTTAGGGAATAGTGCAAATAGTCAGTTTAACTTTTTAAAATTACTTCTTGTTTGCACACTCAGGTTGAAGAGGTGGAGCTTCCAGTGGAGAAGGTGGACATCATAATCTCTGAGTGGATGGGCTACTGCCTGTTCTATGAAAGCATGCTGGACACTGTCCTCTACGCCAGGGACAAGTGGCTGCAGCCCGATGGCATGCTGTTCCCTGACAGGTTAGTAATTCTCATCTCTCTCAGCATCTATTGGAGAAGGTAGACATCAACATCTCTGAGTAGATAGGTTAAGTAAGAAATATTGACTAGTTCTATATATTTATTTATTTAAACTTAATTACAAAGTTAAATTGTAGCACAATTGGTGGACTAAGTCCCATAAGGCATTCTCTACCAGTCAATAATGGGACTAATCAGAATATAAAGTGCATCTTGTGCATTTTCATGATGTGGTGTAAGATAATTAAAAGAAAATAAGTAGAAACTGTGTCATACATATTATGAACCAAATGGTGTGAACAATATCGCTCAGCTCATAGTTTTGTTCCTCTTGCTTCTGTGAACCACTCTTTAAAAAGAATTGCTCTTAATGTTTGCTTCTGCATTTGTAAACAGATGCACATTGTTCATCTGTGGCATTGAAGACCGCCAGTACAAGGACGAGAAGATAAACTGGTGGGACGACGTGTATGGCTTTGACATGTCATCTATCAGGAAGGTGGCCATCTCCGAGCCGCTCGTGGACGTCGTCGATGCCAAGCAGGTGAGAGAACGTAGGCAGTACATAGTCAACCAATTGCGGTCCAGGGTTGCACCCAAAAAAAAAACATAAACAACATGTATGGCTTTGACATGTGACAGGGGATGTGCTCATGCTCATACGTGTAGGGATCTTGGGTGATGTCTTCTTCGGTGTTGTAAATAATACGGCGAGATGACTAATTAATTATATTGAGAACAGAACAAAATGTATCATGTCACAGATAGAGAGAGAGAGAGTGAAAACAGTTCTGCCATATAAAGCACAAAAATTCTGTTGGTGTTGCCAATAATACAGACAGACCTATAGGTTTTTAGGGTCCCGTTTAGCTTTTTTGCTTTCAAGTGTTTTTTTTATGTTAAACTACCTTTCTCCTGCGGCTCCGCTCACGTAAGTGTCGATCCCTAGAGAACAGTACGTTTCACCGGGATGAAAGGTAGCCGATGTCCTTCTCTGTTCTCCAAACTATGTGTATGCAAAATTTCATGATGATCAGTTCAGTAGATAGGGCATGAAAGTGTAACAAACAAACAAACTCACTTTCGCATTTATAATATTAGTAGTATAGTATAGGGATCTAGATGGGACTGCACAATATTGTTGTACGTAACCATTCCTGTGCGATTCCGACTCACACTTGGCCGATTTTTTTCATTGCCTTTGTGTTTTTGCTCTTTAATAAAGGGCCAAGAGTGAAAGAAACAAACATGAAAGAACATGGTTACATTAAAAATAGATTTGATAACATTAATGTAGAGTTATGAAATTTGTAAAAGCTGCTCTGAAAAATCAATCCAATAAGTTGTCTAATCTGTCAATGTAAATGTAATACTGCTTACTTACTGCTTACTGCTACCGTGGGCTATTTTCCACAATTAGGCCGCCTATTCGGGCCCATTGTGTGTGAACAGAAGATGTCCATTCTTCAGTCTTCTGTTGATAGGAGATCCCAGATCTCCTTCTTTGGTGGGTTGATATGTAATAAGCAAATATTGTAAATGTAATAAGCCAATAAGTGTGTTCTACCATTTGATAATATTTCAAATCCAATGGTCTAAATCTACCTCAGATGAAAAAGCCTTTTTTCTCCAATAGAAATATTTTTTCACAGGTGGTGACGAATTCCTGTTTATTGAAAGAGATAGACTTGTACACCGTGAAGAAGGAGGATCTGAACTTTGAATCAAAGTTCCATCTTCAGGTAATTTGTTGTTAATTATTTTTAAGTTCACCATAATATTGTTTCTCTTACTACAAATTGTAACGCATTTTCAACAGACTTCAAAAAAGTAAGTAATCAATTCGACACTTTTGTATGTAATATTGTCAAAATTACATGAGTTTTATATATCTATGTTAGTTTTTATCGGCCTCTAGACATATGCCAAATTACGTAAGTGTACGTATGTATGTTGTATATATGTCGGATTATTGAAAATCCTTTTTTCTTGGTCTAGGTACTTATAATCCAACTTAGGGAACAGTGCAATATTCATCAAAATCGGTTAAGTTGTTTTTGAGATAGAGTTAAGTGAAAAACAGACTACTTGTATTCACCATAACATCTCTATCTCTCACTAAAAAGTATTCGCATTTTTGGTGAAATCTTAGGTTACTTTTTTTTGTACTTCGATGGTCTAACACGTTTTTGAACAATGGGTTGTATTGTAATGTGCGGAAATTCTGATAACATGTAGAAATTGTTTAACAGAGTTTGCCCTGTTTTCTTTTCATTTGAGACGTAATGGTTATTAATCTACACTACATACAGGGATATACTACAAAAAAAATCTTTCCCAAATCTTAACAACATTTTGAAATTAAATACGGGTTTTGGGTGAGAACTTGAGAAGTTAAGGAGTTCAGTCAGGGTTTGCCTTAGATGATTTTGCAAATAGATTTTTGTATGTGAATGTTTATATAATATAGGTTTCTTTGAATACTTATTAATTTTTATAATTGATTTAAAAACTTTTTGTCAACAATAAAAATTGTTTATTTCAATAATTTATGGACAAGTTTAGGCCGCTTACAAAGCGGAGTGCAGAAGTTGCGGCAAACAACTGCACTGCGAATTTTCTCCAAGCGACGTAACTCATTGCTGATGGTCGACATACGTTTCCAGGTCCGTCGCAACGATTTCATCCAAGCGCTGGTGACGTTCTTCAACGTGGAGTTCACGAAGTCCCACAAGCGCCTCGGCTTCAGCACGGCCCCCGAGGCCCCCTACACGCACTGGAAGCAGACTGTCTTCTACTTCGACGAGTACATGACCGTAAGTATCGCGCTTTCCTTCAACTGATATCTCTAACACTCTCCCCGCCATGTGGTCCGCCGGTGGACAGAAATGTCGTGCCACCTATTTCCATACTTTGCCTTAACATGTGTCTATACACGGCGATGTTATCGCCGCGATGCGACGAGTGGCAGAGTGCCAGCGAAAATCAATCGTATCCCCTTTAGATAGGGTTGTCAGGTCTTTAAAGTTAATAGTCAGACAGCGCTACCAGTTAAGCCGGACATTTGGGTTAAATGGCCGAAGATTTTTAGACGTAGTACTTATACCTATAACATGTAATTTTTTATATAAATCAGGCAGGGGTTAGTTGGCATAAAATCTTCTTAAATTCTATCAATTTTTATAAAAATGGTCAAATTTAAAAAGCCTAACCAAAGCCGGATAGGCCTGACTCCAATTGATTCGGTTGGACATGCAACCAAAAAGCCTAACTGTGTCCGGCTTTATCCGGACGCCTGGCAACCCTACCTTTAGATAAGGGTATAAATTAGTATAAAATAGAACCGGGGACTCTTCGCGAACCTTTAGATAGGGTATAAAATAGTATAGGATAGGAGCGTGGGCTCATCACGATTCTCGCTCGAAGGCGACCCTAATGTTCATTCCGTCCGCAGGTGAAGAAAGGCGAAGAGATCACGGGCACGTTCAGCATGCGGCAGAACGCGCGCAACAACCGCGACCTGGACTTCGAGATCGAGCTCGACTTCAAGGGCGAGCTGTGCCAGGTGCAGGAGAAGAACCACTACCGCATGCGCTGAGCCCGGGGGCGGCTCGGCCCGGGGTCGGCTCGGCCCTGGAACACCTCGGCCCGGGGACAGCTCGGCCCGCACCACGACTTCCAGCTCGCCCTAGCCCAGTACTGCCTGCTCATCGACATCTACGGGGAATGCTTCTCGATGCCCGGTGAGACCTCCGTCTATGAGATGCTCCTGCATTGCCATTCATGTTAAGGGTCTATATGTATGAGGGAGTCCTCACACTTATCTGTTATCATGCCCTAGCGATTCGTTTCGGCTTCGCCCCCGGTACATACCTAGCCTATGCCTATAAATTTTTGAAATCAGTCCCATAGTGCCTGAGAATAGCGCGTTCAAAGAAACAAACAAATTCTTCACCTTTATAATATAAGTATAGATTAGTAGTCCGCCCCGGCTTCGCCCGTGGTACATACCAAGGCTATGACACTCAGGGATACCGTACCTATCCAACAGCACAAAAAAATTTGAAATCGGTACAGTAGTTCTTAAGATATAACATGACCTTTATGTCTACAGCATAAGAATGTCGCCAATCCTATTCGCATCGACTCGGCAATGTGACACCCTTATACCGTAGAAGTAAAGGTGTTACTGACCGACTAAAGCTGGTTCCTCGTCGATAAGTGTGGGTAGTCCCCAAATGTGACTGCATACCATCTGAATTTTCATTGGAAATATAATCTATTACCAGATATATACTGTCTGATTATACAACAAGGACTAACAAACAAATTGATAGTGACTCTTGACAAATGTCAAAGTAATCAATGTAGACTTATTTTGGCCAGATAATGGTTTAAACCTGGTACTAAAGTTCATCCTTGTTTTAATACAATTATTACTTAATGCACCATATGTCATATCATATCATATCTTAATCAAAAGCAAACAAAATAATAGTAGTACATAAAATTGCATTATATTTTAAATTAACATTTATTCCTTATAGAAAAAATTTACAACTGAGATTATAAAGACAACCCAAACTACAGTTTAACTATGGTATGTAGTCACGTCAATCAATCTCTATAGACCCTTAAAAATTATACATTTAGGTGTCCTCATACATTTAAATATAAATGTTAGTTCTCGATGTTAAATTCAAATAACCATTTAATAATCTTTGTAAATTGATAAAAGTACCAAATGTTTTCAGCGTCAAAACTGCCATAAAGTTAAATAAAAATAAACTAATAGGGAGTAAATCTGTGATATTCTTAAAATTGTGTTTCCCTGTTGAAAAGTAGTTTTACAAAAAAATCCATATGGCATTGCAAACATTTCTTGTTAAATGGTTTCATCAGTCTTGATTTTATAAATATCGATATTCTTACTTACAAAAAATATGTTTTAATAAAAATGGCAACAGGAAATGAGATACGGTGCAGGACAGAGACACTATAATAGGGGTTTGAAGCCTTATTGTCATACTAAAAAAGACCATAATTGCAAGAAAAATTATATTTTCACTTCTTATCGCTGCTCGTGGCATCTTGCGGTAGCTAGCGACGAAGTTTTTTCTTTCGATTCTGGTGGGTTTGAGTATGACAATAAGGTTTAAAATCCTATCATGATGTCACCACGCCTGCGCCGTATGTCTTATAATTTGTTTGTGTCAAATAGCCTTACCATGGACGAAGAGGAGCCCGATGGTCCAGTGGGTGTGAGCTCATCATTGTTGATGGCAGTCGTTAAGCTTTGTCAGATGCCTTAAGGCAGCTTGAAAAATCTGACACCAGTGTTGGCCACTTACACATACGAAAAATAAACAAACCATGGACGAAGTTTAACTTAAATTTCGATTTTTATTTTTTTTTAGTATATTATGTGATTATTAAAAAAAACAAAATGGAGCAATCTCAATATAAAAGGCAATAAAGGTAGCTATCAACACCATAAACAATAATAAAACGGCAACATCGAACTACCCTGTACTCGAGACAAACAAGGCTGTTTTCTTATAAACGAAATTTGTTATCGTTTTCAATGGCGGACGTGGTCGCTGTGTTTTATAGGCGTTACGTTCGTTTTGTACAAGCATCGCTGCAGTAATTAAATAAAAAAATAAGTAACCCTAACGCCTGAATATTCAAAATAATCTTAACCAATGACTTTCTTAAATCTCAGACGGTCCTTTCTTTCTTTTTTTAAATAATGGCTTCCACCGAGATTTCAGTGATTCTGCCAATGTCCAGTATAATGAGATATTGAGGTATGGCGTAAGTTCTTTGATAGGCTCGTGGGAGCTTCTGTGACAAATCTATACGAGTCCATTTAACAGTCTACTTTGACTATTTCACAAATTGTTCTCGAGCACGAGCATTTATAACACCAAACTACACCCATTTCATATTATAAAGTCCACTTAAATCAATTTGCAAAATCGTCTAAGGCAAACGACAACTGTACCCCTTGACCTCCCACCAAAAACTCCCATACTGTCTTAGTCTTGCTAGGTTATCTAGACGTGACAGAACGAGACATGAGAACTATTGTAGTTAGATGCATCTAAAACGTGGGATGTTTCATAGGTTTTGAACTTTATGTCTCGGTTTTAAGGTTCAATTTAAAGTAAAAACAATTTACACTGTAGCACGGCGTTCGCGAAGCCGTGTATATCGCGCGATATACTATTGCTATCTCGCCTTTTATCTATACTAAGGAGGAAATAATTCATTGTCTGTTTGTAATGGATATTCTCGAAAACTATTTACCAGATTTTAAAACTTCTTTTACCTATAGAAAGGTTCAAGACGAGCGAGTAACGTAGGCTATAATTTTTATTAGGTAAAACATGACTGCAATAAGGGTTGTTGCGCGTGCCGTGCTATAAAGACCGGTATACTTAATATTGAATAAAATAAGTTCCTCATTATATTTTTCCTCGACTAAATGAATGTATAAGTAGTTTTAGTCGATGAATTTAAGGTTACAAATATATAGTGTTATGTCATTTTAAATAATGAATGGATGACATAGATATATCTTTGTAGCCAATAAAATGTTTGGACCGTGTACACAGTGAGTACACTTTGCTTATATTGATTGTATTTAGTATGCGGGACGTACCAAATAATACAATATACAAAATGGGGTTATGATTATTGATTAAGAATCAATTAAAAAAAATGTTTTAATCATTAACTTGTAGACTTTAATATACTAATCGAAGTAAAGTCGATGCTTGTACAAAACGAGCATTAATTGTATGACAATTGTATAATTTAGGATTCTCATGTTTGTATTAGGCCGCCTAAGGATCTTTTCGTAATCGGCGGTTCCTGTTATAGCGCTAGTTCATACTGTATTCGAATGTGATTCTTGTGCTATGGTAATTAGGTTTAAGTTGGCTAATACGCTACGAACAATGCCAACGTAACGTTATTAGCTGCTTAAACGCTTTTGATAAAAGTTCAGACACTGTTATTAATAGAATAGTTTCAGTGCTGTCGCTATTTCTGTTGAGATATGCAGGTCCAGTGGACCTGCATCTGAATCTGAGCTGCAGTCGAATTTGTATGGATTCAAATGACCGTTGACTGAGCAGATGCAGATCCTGTCTCGGTTCCGAGTTCTCTACGGACCTACATATCTCTAATGACTAGTCCGATATTACATTATTTAATTTCTTTCAGATCAAATATATGCCTTTTTATGCGGTCATCCGATGTAAGTCGAGTTTCAAGTGACGACTTTGGACAAGTTCCTATACATTCAATACAGAATGGAGGCTTACAGATGGCCGCTATAATATAAACTATTTCATAAACATCAAATCTTCAATCCTAATAATGTAATAACGGCCTAAAATCCCTTCCGAAGGTGTCAAAAATGTCGATATCTTCTAGCGTCGCTTGACAGCTCAATTCGAAAGTCTTACACCTTTCCACAGCCTTCAGACGTGTCTGTGATATGCGAAAATTCTGTTTGACAGTGTGTTCTGGTCAGTAGTCAAAGGTTCTGGAATAGGACGTGAAATTTCTTCGTCTAAAGGTTAGCGCAAACCGGTGGTGAAGCAGCGAAGAGTATTGAATTTCGACCCTACTTGTGAGACTGAAATTAGTATACCCGATCGCCATACGCGTTTGGGTTCGTGCGGATTTTTTGCGCTAGATGTGGCTCGCTAAAATGTCTCCGTCGTGTCTGCCGGTGTGCGTTGGCCCTTACGTTCTAAAGTCATACCATGTATGTTGTGAAGAGGAAGGTTTTCCGCGAACCATTTGCTAATTTTATCAGTATTTTGACGACGGATTTATTTTTTAATAATGTTGTTGTATTTGATTAACAAAAAATTCTGGTAAAAATGTCATCCTTCGAATTGAGTTTGTAAGCGACTACCTTCAGAATTTACTCACGTTAAAGTAACCCTTATGACATAAGTAATAGAAGTGATAATAGTGCATCCAAAGCCGGGAGTTGTGACTCCGCCGTATTTTCTACTTAGTGAGAGACGCGTGTATGTTGTGTAAATGCGAATTATTCGTGGTGCATAAACGAGTTAAGCTGATTCTGTGGTTTTATTTATATGTCCTTTATCTATTTACCCAGCTTAAGAATTCAAAGGTTTCACCTATGACAGTTTAGCTAAAAAGCAAAGTATACAGGCTGGTCTGTAGCTGACTTCATACGTTTACATAATATTAAAAATATTAGTATCTATCTATCCTTTTCTATCGTTCAGAACCATCATTTACTTACTAGAGCTTCCTATCGTGTGAATGATTCATATTAATACACCGTGTAAATCTGTTACCTTGCATAAAAAACCGGCCAAGTGCGTGTCGGGCCACGCGCAGTATAGGGTTCCGTAGTTGCGAATGACAACTTTGAGTTCACACTGTTTACACTCGCACCTCACAGTTTAACGACCAAAAACATCTAACAATAAAGATTGTATGAAATTTTACATTTTCCGGTACATTTTATAAGTTGATTGCCTATAACTTCTTAGTTTGCACTAAGTACCCAGCTCTGATAGTTTTCCTTTCGACTTCAGTATATATACTACTGCTGTAATTTTTTTCACGTATCCATATATAACCGTTTAGCAGATAGAGGGGGGGGACACGTACCTCTTACAAAAAATTGCACTTTAAAACCAAATATTTCGGAAACGGATCCCTAAATCAAAAAATGGTGTTCTCAACCTCACAATATTTTTCAAAGACCTTTTTAACGATACCCCACACGATGGGTAAATAGAGAAAAAAATATTACTCCCCCACTTTACTTGTATGGGAGCTACCCAAAAAAAAATTTGTTTTCAAGATTTTTTTCTACGACTTTTTGCCATGATTAATATACATACTCATACCAAATTACAGCTTTCTAGTACTTATAGTCTCTGAGTAAAACCGCGGACGGACAGACAGACAGACAGACATGGCGAAACTATAAGGGTTCCTAGTTTACTACGGAACCCTAAAAATGGTACACTTCATCAAACTAATTAGCAGTTTTGTATGGAGAACCCATTTCTTTTCATATGTCGATTTATGTTCCTTGTGAATAGTTGTTTAGTATGAGCAGTATATGAAAAACCTATACAACGACACCCATGTCGATTATGCACAGAAAGTCGCATCCGCCATCTTGGATTCCCAAACTGACGTCATTTTCGAAATGTACACCCCGACGTCCTCCTATACTTTGGTTCCAGTAACAAGCAAAGCCAAGCGATTTGCTTGTGTTTTTTGTAGTAGTACAAATGATACAAGGTTGTATCATTTGTACTACCAGTTGTAATTTTCGGTAGTACCTACTTCTGACACGGAGCGGATATAGAAAGGAATATGGCAAGGTAACAGATTTACACGGTGTATTTTAATAGATCTTATAAGCATATAGATAAACATACAAAGCTCAGACCAATCTGAAAAAGATCATTTTCCATCATGACCTGTGGGCTTATTTGCTAACTTTTGACAACTTCATAGTCACTTTAACATCCATTACGGCTTTCGTATGATTGACTATTTTTATTTAGAAACAACCGTAATGGAAACCATTGAAGTTGTTGAAGAGACCATCAAAACGTTATACATCGTAGTTGTCAGATCAGAAGTTAGCAAATCTGCCTGCTGCAGGCCTATTTGCTAACTTTTGACAGCTACGGTGAACATCATTTTCATGGTAACTTCAACATTCATTACGGCTTTGGTATGAATGACTATTTTTATTTAAGATATGAAAACCGTAATGGATGCTAAAGTGACAATAAAATCGTTGTACACAGAGTTAGCAAATGGGCCTGCTGGTCGGGGATCGAACTGCAACTCGTGTCGCAGGCTGACGGAGGCCGTCATGGAGGGAAAGAAAACAATACATGTATTACAATTAATTTATTTATGTATTTCAAAGAATTGCTATGATAGTGTATTATGCACCTGGATTAAAGGTGTGCTCCGTACTTTGAACGCGAAAAAGGAGGCGTTTTACATTTTTCGTTTTCAAAATACCTTATCTTATCCCTCCTTTTTAATAAGGGATACATTATTCTAGAGTAAGGATTATAGATTCTGAGAGAGGGTCGTCGTTTATTGCAATCGTTAAGCCCGGTATCCACTTTCATATATTATACAAAGTTCTCTGTGGTATCTAAAGCGGAATAATTACCCCACAAGGTGATGTGGGCATAACAAAATCTTCTCTTCTTCGCTTTAGTGGACAGCGGGCCTTACGGATGCAATAATACGTGACCCTAACTCAAAAGATGAATAGGTAATCAAGAACAGACAAATACGTGTTACTGTCACTACTTGCATTATTCCACTGGATAAGTTTAATTGTGGGACATTGACATGACGTACAGGAAATCCCATGAAAAACCGATAAGGAGCTACGTATAAATCAAATTCACTAACATAAGTAGGTACTCGGAACAAATTTTTCGAGCATAGTACGTTTAAATTTAACTATTATCCGACCAAATTAAGTCAACACTTATTACATTGTCATTTGCTCAGGTGCCAATTTGTTAAATTAACTTTCTAGATAATAAAACCAGGTACTAAAGCTAGTTTGTTTTAATAACACGAATAAAGTCCTTCTGTGCCATCTTGATCGAAGACGACGGCTTTAGGACCGCGCTACACTGGATTGGCATGGGATGACATCGGAAGCGACGCGTCATTTCAAAACAAGCTATATGTCTAGTGATATAAGATGCAAAACGGCGGCTGTACGCTCGCGGGCGACTAGTCCGCGCGAGTGCGCGCGCCAGGGCGCCGGCCGGCTCAAGCCTCGGCCTCGGCCACATTCAAGCAGTTATGCATCTTATGTTATTAAGTATAAAGGTTGCTTTGAAATGACGCGTCGCTTCCGATGCCATCCCATGCTAATCCAGTGTGGCGCGGCCCTTTATGGAGGGATCAGTTTGATAGTATATATAAGATAGTACGTAAGGACAATCTAGGCCGTCACCACTGCCGGTTGTGGGCCGCCCACTCCGCCCTTGTAGAGGTCTACGCAGCAGCAGTTGGTGATAAGCTGGTGTTCCTGGCAGGAGTTCGCGTACAGGAAGTTGCAGTTCACCTTCTGGCAGCCGTAGCCGAACACTGGAAATGAATTAAGTACAGTCTGATCAAATTTTATGGCGTCTGTGTCGCTTTCATGCTAAAACAACTGAACCGATTTAAATTAAATTTGGTACACAGATAGTCTACAGTCTGAGAAAAGACATAAGCTACTTCTACATATATACAGCTAGTACTACATATATAACCACGAAACAATAATATGAATTCACTTCTCGGATGAGTAAAAACAAAATTCAAGAGAAATTTGTAGCTCGCGCTGCGAGCTGCGCAGAACGTGCCCCACCTACCCACGCGCACTCAGAATATGGTCTTTACCTTAATCTACTTACCATTACCACCAGAATTACAGCAACACGAATCGTGCGCCTGTTTCTTGGAGCAGTAGCTGTACACCGACGAATCGCAAAGCGGGCAGCCTGGATGCGCCCCGGGAGGTCCGGCCGGTCCTGGATGCGGGTAGCCCCCCGGATAACCCCCGGGGTAGTTCCCAGGGTAGTTGCCCCCAGGGTAGTTGCCCCCGTAACCCGGCCCGACGGGGTATTGTCCAGGATACTGCCCTGGGTAGTAGTTCCCGTAGCCTCCTAATAAATAGTACAGTAGATCGCTTAGTCCGAAACCTGTTAAATGAAGATGGGTGTTAGATGATATGAGGGTTAGACAGGAAATGAATGAATTAAAAGTATAGTGGGTTGATGAATTTGTTACAAAATACCTATGTCGACTTTGATAATAAAGAGGTTTGATATGATGAGATGTGACATAGCTAGTTAAAAAGTTGAATTGTATTTAAAATAATAAATAAGTCAGTAAAATAAATGCAAGACGCGCTACATGCTACTGAGAATTAAGTCAGAGTTTGCTCAAGCTTGATAAATAAAAAGCCCTTTAGGCACTTTATCGCACCACCCGTTTTAAACTATCTGTTTGGTCTAAAGGTTTGACTGGGAGAGAATGCCTTAAGTCCGCCTTTTGTAGGTACTATGTATTTTATATATTGCACATATATAAAATACATAGTACCTACAAAAGTTAAATAATTAGGTAGGTATCTAGTTAGGTTTTTTTTTATAATAGGTAAAGGTTATACTTTTATTTTATTCTACAAGTAGGTACCTATATTGCCAGTCGAAAACACAAAGAAGGACTCGCTCGTACCCTTAAGCCCTCGGTACACGCGCAAAGTAAACAGTAGAGTAGACTTGTACCGTTTACACTAGATGGTAGGCCACTTACTTTGCTATGCTACTAGACCTAGTAAGTTGCAAAGTAAGTACTTTACCAGTTACTCTACCTACATGTGTACGTGGATTTAATGTTTTTGATGCGAGTTCTTTTAGGCATTTCAAAAATGGTCCTGCCAATTATCCGGATCAATCTTACCATTAATAGTACAACTGGCACCGTTCTATTCTATTTGCCATTAATTGTACAAGTTGTACCGAACATTTCATTAGTTCACTAACAACTACGGGCCAACGCGATGAAAATTATCGCAACTCCCTTCAAGATTACATTAGGACCTAGAGCCGTACTCTGCTGTCTGTTCAGTAAATTTATAAACCACAGGCATTTGCATTATTTTAAAATAAATACATTCATGGACATATCTAAGTACATTCATGGACACATATTCATCACACAGACGCGCGAAAAACATAACCCTCTATCTGGGAGGGTCTCAGTCTCAGTAAAAAATAGCTAAAACCGTCTAATTCCATCCGAATCCAAATATTTACATCATTAAAACTTGTAATGTGCATCATAATGATTAATCAAAATTAATTACCCATATCTGTCTAATATATTCAAACAAAGCTATTGTTGAGAACAGATTTACATCTAAACGCATTCCGGGTAGAAAAAAATACCTTTTTTGTGTCACTAGTAGCAAAGATGGTAGCGTATTCGGTAATTACTGAGAACGTCTTAATTTTAGTGTCTTTATGTGTGTTAAAGATATGCCTTGACCTCGTGGCTTCCTGGTAAGTAAGCTACATAATTAGTTAAAATATGACACAAGTAATTGTCTTAACATTACTTCAAGAACACATTATTATTTAAAAAAAATGGATATGCATTTTAGTTATGTCAGTACTTAAAATGTACGTAATGGAACACTTTTTATTACAAACAATGTACTTGACTACAAAACTGATTTTTAAGGCGACAATATGGTACCTAAATAAAAAAATATCCATACCAACTATCAACCCTTATTGGGAGGGAAGAATTTTCGAATATCTTAATTCTGTAAAGATGAATGTCGATGGTTTGAAAAATAATAAAATTTCTGTACTTACTTGCAATCCCTATTTGACGCCTTTTAAGGGAAAAATTAAAAAGAAATAAGATGATTTGATGGCTGATTTACTAGATCTACGGAACGATAAGTATGGAAATGTTCGTGTAAGATTAGGTATATGAAATGTTATTTTGGTGTCATTAGTAGCGTCAGTTAGTGTGATTGAAGATTATTTAGAAGCGTCATTTATTTGCACATTACCTAAATCAGAATATAGATATATCTAATTAGAAGCTAATTAGTTGGTAGTGATGCTGTTGAAGTCGGTTGAGTATATAATGTTCGACCAGTTTGCATGCTTTTTGTCTCTACCACCTAGTAAATATTCTGATATCTATGTCTCTACCAGACCTGTGCTTTCAAGATACAATCATTGCCACTTTTTGCAATAAAAAACTAGGCAAACTAGGCTTGAAAAATCTGTCACCAGTGTTGGCTACTTACACATACGAAATTCAAACTAGTAAATTCCGCTGTTACATATATATCTAGTACCTAACTTGCCCTTCCCGAATGCGCCCGGGAATGTACTATATACGTTCCTCATGAATTGCCTTATCTATTGCTGAAAACTGTATAATTCGTTGAGTAGTTTAAATTCAAGCGATCAGACGGATTTCGTTTTATATATATTATAAGGAAAAGGATAAGAATAAGATTGTTCATTGGATGTGATCAGCAGCATTAAGAATGGGTTTTTTAAAGCTTATGAGCAGGAGTTGAACCTAGGTGGACACAAAAACTAATATTAATAACTCTTACACATAATTTCCGGCCCACCTTTTTATAGTTCGGTCGCTGTTAGAGTAACGGTAATTAAGAATCTAACTTACAAATTAATTAGTAGTTGGTAGTGTAGAGAAACCACTCTTTTAATGCTACCGATAACTTGAGTCAATTTTTAAATTTTTGTGTTTGTTTGATGAGAATTTTTCACGAAATGCGCAAATTTAAAACGTAGGTACCTATTGTTTGATGTTTGAAGATGAGTGCTTTTTATTACAATTCGAACAAACACACTTCAATAAAGGTACATAGTGAATTAAATAAACATGGCCAGTAAGAGGTAAACATGGCGTGCGTGTTTTAGGGTTTTGTGTTCAAACTATAATAAAAACCGGCCAAGTGCGTGTCGGACCACGCGCAGTGTAGGGTTCCGTAGTTGCGAATGACAACTTTGAGTTCACACTATTCACACTCGCACCTTACAGTTTAGCGACCAAAAACATCTAACAATGAAAATAGTATGAAATTTTACAGTTTATAAGTTGGTTGCCTATAACTTTTTAGTTTGTACTTGGTACTCAGCTCTGATAGTTTTCCTTTAAACTTCAGTATATATACTACTGCTGTAATTTTTTTCACGTATCTATATATAACCGTTTAGTAGATAGAGGGGGGGGACACTTACCTCTAACAAAAATTCGCACTTTAAAACCAAATATTTCGGAAACGGATCCCTAAATCGGAAAATGGTGGTCTCAACCTCACAATATTTTTGAAAGACCTATTTAACGATACCCCACACGATGGGTAAATAGAGAAAAAAAAATTACTCCCTTACTTTACTTGTATGGGAGCTACCCTAAAAAAAATTTTTTTTCAAGTTTTTATTCTACCACTTTTTTGCCATGATTAATATACATACATATACCAAATTACAGCTTTCTAGTACTTATAGTCTCTGCGTAAAACCGCGGACGGACAGACAGACAGACAGACAGACAGACAGACAGACAGACAGACATGGCGAAACTATAAGGGTTCCTTGTTTACTACGGAACCCTAAAAACGGGACCCTACTACTCAGACTTCCATGTTCGTCTGTCTGTCTGTCCGTCTGTCACATGTATCTCTAGATTTATAAATCTAGCTTTATTTTCAGCAGTCTAGCCACAATATATTGTGGCTAGACTGCTGAAATTAGTTGCCGCTATAATAACAAATACTAAAAGCATAATAAAATAAATATTTAAGGGGGCTTCCATTCTTTTGCCGTTTTTTGTTCGATATTTTTACACAAAATATTTAGTTGTATATTCTTGTTAAGTATAAGTACCTACATTAAATGATTAAATCAAAATAGAATTAATACATGTAAATATTTAAAGGGATCTCTGATATACCAAACATGTTTATTCGGCGTTTTTGTTCGTCTGCCGTGTTATACCTATAGATTTACGTATATGGATAATGGAAAAGAAACTTCGGCGTGAGTCCGACTCGCGCTTAGCCGATTTTCTTTACACATTAAAACCAACTCCTGTCTCTTAGATAAGAAAGTGCAATACTGTTATATGCGGGTGGGTTCTATATTATATATGTATGTCATATGTGCATTATGATGATGGTGCAGTTGAATAGAAGCAGGTTGATGGACTAAGTATATGGTATGTTGTTTCCTAATGTTTTAGCGATTTATAAAATTACTTCTGTTACGATTTTATTGCGTTTATTACATAATTTATGTCACCTAACGTTTCGAACACTATAAAGTGTAAATCCTGTAACTGCTTTGGCTAATATATGGCTCTGGCAGTAGAGGATCGTGCTCTTGCAGTGGGGACTTAAAAAGACCCATTGATGATGATGAAAATGTAAAGTAACTAAACGTAAAGAACCACTGTAAAGTGTTCGAAACGTTAGGTGTATACATAATGTTGTAAACTCGATAAAACAGTATCAAAAGTAATTTTATTGTAATATATTTGGTATGTGTTTTGATGAGAGCTTTGGTTTGATTTACTAAATACCGTTGTTGACTCCGCTGCCAATTTGGTTCCTGCTTAATTGGTAGTTCGAGAGGTCCGCATCTAGGTCTTCACCTATTCAAGAGGTTAATTTAAATAGGATTATGTTTACGAGCTCCGTGGCGCAGCGGTCAACACGCCTGCCTGCGACACGGATGGTCCCGGGTTCGATCCCCGGTCAGGTCAAGATGGAAAATGATCTTTTCAGATTGACCTGGGTCTTGGATGTTTAGCTATGTAAGTATCTATTATAAAATATAGTATCGTTGAGTTAGTATCCCATAACACAAGTCTCGAACTTACTTTGGGGCTAGCTCAATCTGTGTGATTTGTCCGTATATATTTATTTATTTATTTAATTTACATGCAGATAATATCTTTGTAATGTTCTTTGGCGAACCCGTTATTCGGTTCTTCAAACTAATTTAAGTAGGTAATTGAGGTAAAGCCAAATTATACATAGGTGAAGGACTATACAACTTGATAAGTAGTTAGATTATTAATGTAGTAGGCTCTACAAGGGTAGGGTGATTGAACAAGAAGTACCGACGTACCTAGTGTACTAAACCAGTTTATGGTTTCTAGCTTTATCCACTTTTAAAAGACAACTAACATGGTATTTACTGCAAATATTTTAGAGTATATAGAGATAATTAACTAGTAATGCCAAATTTATTTTCCAACGGTAGGTATTTTGATATATTTCATACTTAGGAGACAGTCTATTTTTTAAATCTAAACTTTAAACGTAAACTTTTTGAACATCCTATACTGAGTAGAAATATGTCAAGTAATTAAATATTTTTTTTGTGTGTTATATTTATAAAATAACGATAATCCGTTTTATCTTTACAAGGATTTTGTTTCATAAAAAAATAATCGATAAAGAAAGATTTATGTTTGTATTAAAATATTGACTAACTATATAATTGTATTATTTATGTAATTAATAAAATGATTTAATAAACTTACCATAAGCGCCAGCGAGGCTAGCCACGAAAATTACCAACAATATTTTGGCGGCCATTTTCACTAATATTACAACGAGCACCTTGTGTGTGTGTGGTCGTAACTCCTGAACTGACCCCTGCGGACTGTCGCGAGGACCGAGGATTGATACTGATGTTGTGAGGCTTAGGCACATCTGGATTTACCGGTGACATAGCGCGCTAAAGTGCTTCCAAAAATATGACATAAGTAGATACTGTATTAGAGTATTAAATATGACGTAGATGTATACTGCATCATCGTATTCTTTACCTCTGTAATATTAGCATATTAACGCCATGTTTGCTGAACTACTGAATTAATCGTCAGTTCTTTTTTTTTTCGTGTAAAAAAAAAACATAAGTAGCCAGCATAGAGAGTGTAGGCCAAATTCTCTGACTGCTCTGGCTATTATATGGTTCTGGTAGTACAGAGAGGGTCGTGCTTCTGCAGTGTAGACTAAAAAAGACCTGATGATGATGATGGTGATTAGTTTTGTGGTGACTAGTCTTTTAATTTACTTATCCGTAGTAGCTGGCTAACTATAGATCTCTATTTATCCCAGAAATAACGTAGATAAAATCTGCAGTTCCCTAAAATAGTAAAGGTGATAAACTCTATCAGACAGACCCATACGTTTATACGTTTATCACCTACCAACATTAGATCTGATTGAGTTATCCATCATTCTCAGCGGGTGGTACTCAAACCACTATGTTATGCTCATACCTCATCATCACCGTCAGGTCTTTTTAGTATCCACTGCAGGAGCACAACCTTCTCTGTACTACCAGAGCCAATATTAGCGATAGCAATCAGAGGATTTGGCCTAGACTCTCCACGCTGGCCAAACGAGTTGATGGGGTCTCTTTGGTGTTTATAAGCTCTGTTTAGACAGCCCGATGGTCCAGTGGGTGTGAGCTCTATGAGCGCTTACATATGCTGGTGCAGTCCCTACTTGGATGGGTGACCGCAAGTGGCATAAAAATATCTCGAGCTCCTCCGTGCTTCGGAAGGCACGTTAAGCCGTTGGTCCCGGCTGTCATCGTTGATGGCAGTCGTTAAGCTATGTCAGATGCCTTAAGGCAGCTTGAAAAATCTGACACCAGTGTTGGCCACTTACACATACGAAAAACAACAAGACAGTGTTTCCCAAGACGCCTCTTACGACATCCACGGGAAGATTTGGAGTGATCTTATTCTTCTCTACTGGGAACCATACGGATAATATTTACGCTTAACTTTGTCTCTAGACATGTATTGTTTACTCGCATATATTTTGACTTCTAATCATGGGATATAGGATATAGTTTTTTTTAATTAAGAAACAGTGGAGTGCGTTTGATCTCTTATCTTGTCTGATGGGAAGCAACAATGAGGTCTAAAATCTAGGATGATACAGGCAAACTCAATTAACGCCTATCTATTCACTCCTGTTCTGAAAATCCCTGAATTGTACAGGCCGAGAAGCAGTAACGCGGGGAGGTAATTCCAAGTTGTGTCGGAATTTTAACTTTTAAAGAACAAAAGAACTCCAATGGCTTCTTATATCGTTAATGTCACCTACATTGTACGAAAATCAGACGGGTCACCTAAAATCAAACTTACGTGTCATCTGATGACGCCATATGTCCCCATCAGTATACCTGTAGTTCGCGACGGTACTTCAAGTGCATTAGCAGCCAGGGTCTGCAGTTGTCCTTAAACTGCATCATTATAGGTCCACTCTCCGAGCTAGATTACCAAGTTTATGTAACTTATGACTTAATGTACTTTGCCTTATTGATTTGTAGGTCTGGCTAATTGCTGATTGCTTCCGTTGACTGATCTATTTGCACTAACACAGGTACTCATTATTTTGTTATTATTAAGGGACTACGTAAAAGTGGAAAATTCGAAGTAGAAAAGGAGTTGGTATACTATATGATTTTTCCTTTTTCCCAAAGCAGCATGAAGGAAATATTTTTTGTTCTGTAGTATACCTACGTACATATGTATATTATAATGACACTCTATCAGAAGCTGAGTTTTGGAAACATATTAGGCTCAAATCAAAAATATTCATTTTTTTCATTTAAAACAAGACATAGTGGGAAGACCTCAAACTTACTTAGGTAAATATACGGGAATCAGTCTAATAATCTACATAGTACCATGAATTGATATAAGTATTTTAGAAGAGACCTACAAATACGTATGTAGGTATTCAGTATATGAAAGGGAAATGCCTGTATTTACGAAAATATAAAGAACTTATAAGAGTATCGCTATGGCATTTGGACAATCTCCTTAAAACTGACCAAGGTTTATACTGCAGCAAAAGTAATTCTGAATATATTCTGAATCATCCTAGTTCGAGACAGGTTACAGGGCCTGCGTTTGCATTCATTTACGTCGATATATATGTAGGTACATATTGCTTTATGTATGGTAGCAGATTACCCGCTGGGCACACAAGCTCGCTTTTATTTATTGTTTGTTTTCTGGACTTGTTAGGTACTTATTTATTTTTTACGAGCTCCGTGGCGCAGCGGTCAAACACGCCTGACTGCGACACGTATGGCCCCGGGTTCGATCCCCGCCGGTCAGGTCAAGATGGAAAATGAAATTTTTAGATTGACCGGGATCTATATAAGTATCTATTATAAAATATAGTGTCGTTGAGTTAGTATCCCATAAAACAAGTCGCGAACTTACTTTGGGGCTAGCTCAATCTGTGTGATTTGTCCGTATATATATATATCTCTATTTTATTATTAATGCTGATAGTAAACCTTCATATAGCCAGGATAACTAGAAGAAGTAGGTTAGGCGATAATTTAATTTTATTAATATTATTTTGGGAGAAATCAACGGGTCATCAGGTTAGTATCATCCATCATAGTCCTACTACGTCTAAGGATCAGACATGAAAAATAAAAATGAACCTAGCGGTAGGATCCGAGGGTAGGATCGCTGAATATTTTTATATGTAACTGTAAATTTTTTGAGCTTCCCGCCTTGCTCCTATTGGAACAGATCATATCAACGGGATGAATAAAAAGAATTCGCTATGAGGACGTAGGAGTTAGATTCAAGATTCAAGATCATTTATTCCTTTAGAACATGGTAGTTATAAAGATGTTACAATAGCAATTGTATCAAACATATTCTGCCAGAGTTGGCGTAGGAAATTTACAATGTGAGTAAGTAATTTACAGCGAATACAAATAATATAATAACATAATTTACATAATTACAATTAATTACATTAATTAATTAATTAAATTACATAATTTTTTCAAAATAAGTTAAGTTAAATTTTAGATATCTGTATTACCTTTGCTGCGTCAAAAATAGCCATCCCTGCTCCTGTATGTAGACGTCAAGTTCTATCCGATGTATAGCTACGGTCATTACCTATTCAGTCATCAATAAAATTGACAACTTTTTATTCAATGCATCGTCACATATGGCAGGTTTTTAATTAATATCTATTTGTGTAGTCGGGACCGACGACCCCTGGTACAGTTACCAAACCAGTCGGATGGGTCGCCAGCAGCTTTATAGCGATTTGACGCTTGATGCTTGTTGACTAGCTTTAGCCGTGACTTTGTCTGTTTAACATAATGAGAATAAGGTATGTAACCTCCGATGCAGAGAGATTCTAATATATAAGTGACATTAAACTATATCTCTAAGTTAGTGACATGGCATACATCATCATCAGGAGCCTTTTAATCTCCACTGCAGGAGCACGACCCTTTCTGTACTATCAGAGCCACTGCAAGAGTACAAACTGCCTCCGTGGTCCAGTGGTTAACTGCCTCCGTGGTCCAGTGGTTAAGGCGTTTGCTTTGTTGACCCGGGGGTCGTGGGTTCGATTCCCACGGGGAGCATACTTTGTTAAGTTGTTTCTAGTTTGGTTAGGACATTGCAGGCATGAATCACCTGATTGTCTGATAAGAAAGATGATTCCGTGCTTCGGAAGGCACGTTAAGCCGGTGGTCCTGGCTGCCATCTGGTAGTCGTTAAAGGAACCACGTTAGAGGCCGAGAGGCGGTTCCGAAGAACTCTGACATCAGGGTGTACATGGTAGACTGACCGTGTCACCTACACGAAATGATGATGATGAGAGCCATATATTAGCTAGAGATTCGGCCTACACTTTCCACGCCAGCCAGGCAGGTTGGAGAGGTCTTACCGATGTTTATAAGCTTTGTTTAGCTTGTGTATCCTTAGTCGCCTTTTACGACACCCACGGGAAGACTTGGAGTGGTGCTATTATACTCTGCCGGGAACCATATAGCATACAGAACCAGTCGAGTAGATAGGCAGCAACTTTAGAAAGATTTGAAGCTTGATGCTTATTGACTAGCTTTACCTATGGAGTTTGTGGTGGGAAGTCAAGGGGTCTTGACTTCCTACCACAAACTCGCATTTGGGACCTTGGACGATTTTGCAAATTGATTTTGGTGGACTTTATAATATGAAATTGGTGTAGTTTGGTGTTATAAATGCTCGTGCTCATGAACAATTTGTGAAATAGTTAAAGTGGACTGTTATGTGGACTCGTATAGACTTGTCACCATAAACTCCCACGAGGCATCAAAGTACATACGCCGTCTTTGATGCAACTTTACCGTACAACACCGATACTTAGTATCTCAATTTTCTGGACATTGGCAGAATCACTGAAGTCTCGCTGGAAGCCATATTATAAAACAGAAGAAGAACAGAAGAAGACCTATTTGACATAATGAGTGTGATAGTCTCCGACACCGTTTAAGTAAGTGACGCGGTATACCGAACCAGTTGGAAACCAATTATATATTATATTTATAAAAAATAGCGTGTAATGAAAGTAAATACATACAATAATCACGTCTTTATCTCTTGCGGGGTACACAGAATAAATAAATATATACGGACAAATAGCCAAAGTAAGTTCGAGACTTGTGATATGGGATACTAACTCAACGATACTATATTTTATAATAGAATACTTATATAGATAAACATCCAAGACCCAGGTCAATCTGAAAAAGATCATTTTCCATCTTGACCTGACTGGGGATCAAACCCGGGACCATCCGTGTCGCAGGCAGGCGTGTTGACCGCTGCGCCATGGAGCTCGTATTCGTATTTCAATTCAAGTAATAGTATACCAAATAATATTTAAAATATCTAAGGATAAATAAAACATTTGACTTTGACCTTTCCCTCATTGGGTGCGATCACGCAACAAATGACAAAACAAAACATATCCCGCGTTCTGTGCTTCGTAAACTTCGAGCAACACGGACTCCATACGGAGGGAGTGGGCAAAGCGACAATTTACTATTACAATTTTTCTGGCGTTTTTTGCGGGGGGAAATGTGCACACAAGTTTAGTTCCGCATACCTACATACAAAACTTAAACTGTCACTTGATAGTAATTATGACATTGTCATAAAAAATGACATAAAAAAGAAACAATAATTTATGTACAGTAAGTCACACACAACTAACACATAGACATGCATATGCCTAATTTGGCTTGTACCTTGACAGAGGGGAACGCAGCGTATGGCTACTCCCTTCCGGTACGGAAGGCCGTGTTGCTCGAAGTTCGTAAAGCACCTTACGTTAGGGATGACAGCTACGGTGCTACAAGGATCCAAGGATCTTTTGGCACGTGGCCATAATCGGAACTAAACACCGTCATCTTGTAAAGCGTCAGTTTTGGAAGATACCTCTAATCGTTATAAATAAATAAAAAATAAAATAATTTTTATTTCAATTAATTTAAATCCATACATTTTGATCACATTAATAATAAAAGAAAGAAAAAGTAAAAGAATGAAAATATATAAAATTAATTGAAATATATAATTAATTAAATTAGTTATGGTTCTGTGGCTCGAATTGATGTTTGATGCGGATATTTCGTGATTTTAATTCTATATATAAAACTAAGAATATTTTGCTAGTAGGTAGTCATAATTACACAAAGCGCCCCCATTTCAATGGAGCTTGAGAAATCGGATACTAGTGTTGGCCACTTACACTCATAAAAAACAAAACAACAAACCTTTAACAACGAAAAAGAAAAGACATTTCTAAATAAAACTCAATCATAAACATTATAATTAATTTATTCAATTCACAGATTGCAACTAACTTAAAAATAGTTTTAAATACCTACGCACCTAATTAACACGCGAATAACCAAAGCGGAATAATTATAAAGGTACAGAGAGAAACTCTCCAAGTTACCCAACTGGTTACCTGCCCTTAATTCGGTCATGTCACGTCATTAATAAATTATTTAATCATTATTTAACACAAGAGTGCCTGTGTGATCAAAAGCCTTAGATAAGAGTAATGGAATAAAATGAATGGCGTATTAGAACCTTAATAAGCGATATATTAACATATACATATTTATGTATGTGTATTAGAATTATATTCTTCATATATAATAATAAAGCTATATAGCTAATTTATTCTTCATATATAATAATAAATAATATTAATACTTTATTTTCAGACATTTGTCCATAGCTATATAGCTAATTTCGTCAACTTAATTTTGTAACATAAATTATTATCAATATCATTAGTTAGCTTCTGTGTGGTATCTGTCGTTCAGTAGCGAAGCTAGACGCCATTTTCACCACCCTTCATCCCCCAGCCGTGATTTCCCCCCGCCCCGGTTAGCCATCCCACCATTGGTTTGTACCCCGGGGCCCGGGTCACATCCGTGCTAGCTTCACCATTACTATCGTTCCTGTTATGAAAATTTCTTATCAATACAGAAGTATATATATAAGTAAGTATATCATCATAGATGTTCAGTTGGGTAGGTAATTGTATTAAAATATCTATTAAATCTGATATTATTCCCGGAAGAAATTATGATGTTAGATAAGTGTACTCAGTTTTTTTAATAACAATGTAAAGTTTTTTATCGATATCGGAAGTGCTCAGCCTTACTTCACTTATTAATTATGTGATACTTTCACATGTAATTTCTGTATAATTATTTATTATCAACTTTACTTATCTCAGTTAGTTTTTCCGAAGAGCGCAATGATATTTTTGCCCCCTTTACCTTTAAATTATTTACTAATAAACTGTAAATTTTGCCCTTGAAGTTAAATTTATAGGTAACTCATATTTAATTATTTAATTAATTTCGTCGTTATGAAACCCGTATGTAATACCTTTAAAAACCAGCTATTCGTCTCTACCTAACCAAAGGATGATATTTACGATTTTTTTTACTTTTATGAACTGTAGCAGCTAAGAATAATTAAACCTTTTAATTTTTATAAACAGGTAAGCAAGAAAGTCATTCGGAATTCAAAAACAGGCTGGCGACACATTAGCTTCTCTTTTCAAAAATATTCAAAAATCACTCGCATTGTCTATTCCATAGATTAAAAAATCTAATCAATCTTGATGTAAGGCTCCAACTTCATGGCCCTCATGATGTCTCCCGTCACGGAGCACCGACCAGCCTGCATGATGGTCCTGGCGTCTTCTCGGCCCTGCACCAGCTGCTTGAAGACCGACTCGCTGAGGGTGAACGTGCAGTCGGGGTCCTCTTCGGGCTCGCCTTCGTACACTTTTACGTTGTCGAGGTCTAGTGCTGGAATGTGATTGGAGAAATTTTGTTTAGTACACAGCACTGCCGAAAAACTGCCTCTACCGATTTTAGGCCATAGTACACACGTCAATTGAATTTGAATTTGTGGCCCCCAATAGAAACTCAAAAGGAATTGTATTATTTTTTCATTTTTACCCTCACTCCATTATTTGTCTATGATCCTTATTGCCTAGAGAAAACTTAAGGCAGTCGGTTGTCTGATACTAGTAATAGTATCTTCTTCGTAGTTTGTGGTACACAGACAAGAAAGGAAAACAGTTAGTGTGGTGTGTGGGTCGTTGACGATAATTGAATTTGGCTTTCTATATACCTAAGCGATGTAATAGTTAACAAATAAATAAATATGTTTGGACAAATCACCGGCCGTTTAGCCGTTTAGCCGTGTGGTTCCCGGCAGAGTAGAATAGAACCACTCCAAGTCTTCCCGTGGATGTCGTAGAAGGCGCCTTGGAAACAAGCTAAACAAAGCTTATAAACATCAAAGAGACCTATCCAACCCGTCTAGCCAGCGTGGAGAGTGTAGGCCAAATCCTCTGATAGCTCTGGCTATATCATGGCTATATGTATGATATATAATATATATGGCTTGGGAAGTGCAGAGAGGGTCGTGCTCCTGCAGTGGAGACTTACAAGGACCTGATGATGATGATGGTGGACAAATCACTCTAACTTATTTAGAGGATCCCACAATGTTTATCTAAAACAAAAAAATAAACAATAGGTACAGGGGAATTTTCAAAACCCTTTCAGTGCTTTATATTTGTGGAAATCAAAATTCCTGATAGAAAATCTCATAGAATGACCAGCTGATCGGTAAATTTGATAAAAATTAAAGTCACATTTTGCTATTAATTCATATAGGCTTCATCACAAAATTCATCCTCACACAAAAACCAATATACTAACACGGTCACGTACAAAACGTTTTGAAAGGGATTTCCATTCTTGTGGGCTAGCCTAGCTGGCTAACCCTGATTAAGATTAGGACAAGAAGCAAGAATTCTACAATTTCCGGGGGTTTACTAAGTAAGCACATCTTTTTTGTGATCCCTTGAAAAATATTGCAATCAGAGTTGATACCTCTGGTGTTGTAGCCATTTCCAACGAAAATGTTGCAGGATATCGCTGTGCAATTTGTAGTCCTTCTTCTAGTAACGGATGTAAGCAAGTTTTCAGTTATGAATGATATATGTATGACAGTTAATGTGTTCTAAAAAACCTGTATCTTGGGCGATGTGGTGCCAACTTCTATCGCGCACGATTTGTTTCTTGCTCATCAAATAGATAGCGCCACAAGTTCATTCACAACAATGTATCTACTATATTATGAGAAAATACAAGCAGCTTTTACAAAATATTTATTGTGGTTCCCGGCAGAAGAATAGGACCACGCCATGTCATCCCGTGAGTGTCGTAGAAGGAGACTTAGGAAACTTAAGCTAAACAAAGCTTTTAACAATAAAAGAGACCTCTCAAACCCGTCTGGCCAGCATGGAGAGTGTGGGCCGGATCCTCTGACTGCTCTGGCTTATATATGGCTCTGGTAGTACACAGAGGGTCGTGCTCCTCTGCAGTGTAAACTAAGGGAGACCTGATGATTATGAATATCAAAATAAATCCCGCCACTTACTCCAGCAGTAGACCGAAGTTCCCTTAATGATGTTGAACAAAAAGACTCCGCCCAGCTCCTTCGCCTTCTTGGGATCGGCAGCGGCCACCTTCTCCTTGATTTTTGTCACCAAGTCTGCCTTGCCGTTGGCAGGGGCCATTTCGCTCTGTTGCGCTCCCTGGAACAGTTGTTTTGTTTTATACTTTTTGCGCGTATGTATGTATGTACTTAAGTATGGTTCTAACCGGTCATATTGGAAATCCTTAGGGGAGGCCTATGTCCAGCTGTGGACTTCTTGTGGCTGAGATGATGTTGATGATGATGATGTAAGTACATCTGTTCCATTATTCCACTTAGAGTTAGTAGTAGAGTACACTAGACTGCTACTCTACCATTCGGGGTACTCTACCAGTTTGGATAAAGTTAATGTCTACAAGTAAATTTGATTATGCTAGTAGAGTAAGAACGCCGCATTAGCTAGCACTCGAACTTCACTATGCATATACAAGGCCTAGTGGGGGAAGACAAGAGGAAGAATAGCTTGCTCACGTTACTAGTCACTCTATTAATTTCTAGAACTCTATCAACCAATGCTGTTAACACTAGTATAGTCTGTAACACTGGATAGTAGCATAGTAAGTACTCTGCCGTCTACTCTACCATTTACGCTACGTGTGTTATGTAGACTAAAAAAAACCGAGGAAGATGACATACGTAATACTGGGGCTAAATTTACTAACACATAAGTGGTAAATATTTGTTGAATAATTTTCTTTATTTGCTTATTTATACGATTGAAGAAATTAACCAAAATGTTAGGTCAATATGAATAAAAAAAAGATTCCTTACAAAATGTAGCCTATATTATTTCTGATAACTTAAGTTAGTAGCATTCCGTGGCCTCACCCGGGCTTATACTACAGTATACAAATAGATATATGTACCGTGCATATAGCTATTATAATTATAAACCTTCCCGAAAAAATGCTCTGCACGTTAGTGAAAACCATATTAAATTAAGTTTATGTGAAAACCCTATCAAAGCGCCCCAGTATTTTCTAAGGAATAAATAAACTCACGCACATAAATCTTAAAAAAATACCGGTTTTTTTGGGGCATTCGTATAAAATATACAATTCTTCATTATTCATTTTGATTCATTAAACACAACTACTATTAATCATTTTAATGAACCTATAAAAAGTCACAACACTTAATAAAAAATAACATATAAATATTTAAGAAAGTGTTTTGCATTTATTTGAAATCATTATACGTCCTAATCCCGTAATCATAGACTGAGTTGGTATGGACATGTGATGAGGAGAGAAGAAACTCATATCACAAGAAAGGCATTAGATTTGAAAGTAGATGGTACGCGGAACAGAGGAAGACCTAAGAAACGATGGATCGATGGTGTCAAGGAGAGTATGAACAGGAGGGGAGTGACAAAGGCTATGGTAGATGATAGATCAAGGTGGAGAGAGCTGACATACTGTGCCGACCCCACATAAAAAAGTGGGATAAGGTAAAGGAAGAAGAAGATACGTCCTAATCAGCCTTTAAATAGATTATAATCATGATTAAGATGAATGATGCTATGCAACAATATTTTGTTAAAATATTTGATGTAAGAAGATTTTAGTTTACCTATAATTAATTAAAACAAAATCAACTTTTGTATTTAGTGTAAATGCAGAGATTTCTGTTCCTAGAATAGTGGTATGGTAATGGTGGTATAGAAGTAATTTAACTAATACGAGTAGTAGGTGGTAGGTAGGTGAGTAATTAAATCAATGTTATTGAATATAGATTTAGTATTAATTTTGGACAACATAATAGCACAGCATACATTTATAATAACAATAAATTAAGTGGCATTTTGGGCATGTTGCCTCAATGTGACGAGTTGGAAGATTATTACTACTACTTATATTTAAAAATTTGATATATCTTTATGAAATTTGTATATTATACTAAGAATATTTTACACTGCAGTTAATTTTATTATTTTTATACAAAGTTGAAGCGTGAACAAATTTTATAATTTTTTTATTTTATATGTCATGATAAAATAAAAATGTATAAAATTCGTTAATTTTATACATATATTTTGTTTCAAGGCATTAAGTTAAATTATTTAATTACAAATTTATTTTATAAGATTGAAGTGTCCACAACATCTTATTGGATAGGACAAAAAATACACGCACTCAAAAATATTAACTAAAACATATTCTAAATTTAAAACTCACTCACCATTGTAGCGTGTGACAGGCACCGTTCTTGAGTACACAGTAATGCAAAGCTGCGTCATGCGTCCGATGGACTTTCACTCTCGACGATTGCAAAACGACTTTTCGGTAGCCAAAAGCTTGGGCTATTATGGGATAGTAATTTTTTCCTTCAGTTGTTATATTGCTTCAGATTTTATAGATAAAAATAAGTAAGCTCTATTAGGTAAAGCGCCTTTTGGAACTATAGTTTAAATCAACTTAAATAAGTCTTGAAGAAAGAAAGCCTTATTTTAATGTGCAACTATTCATACGTACTAAAAGACTTGAAAATTTTACATATTTTACTACATTTATATCAAAAACCTACGTAGTTTCAGATGTTGTAGCTTAATAGCTATATATGACAAGAAATCAGAAAAATAAAGAATTTTCTTTCAATGGTGTTCTTTCTTATAATACTCTTTTGCAATATGTAGGTAGATATCTAATTCTTTTACAAACATTAAATAACTGTTTTAATAACTGTCACTGTTTTTGTGGTATAAATACTTTGATAAGTTTTGAGGCATAGCTTTAATTAGTCTGTCAATTACTTGCTCCGTGGTCACCCTACTCAGAACTTCATCTCAGTAGGGTCCGTATCTTTGTCCGGCCGCGGACAGAAAGAATTTCACTTTTTTAACCTAAGGCATTGTGCTCGATGTGTCAAATACCTTTATAGTAGCTATATATACAGCATCATATTGAATCAATTAACGTAATTTGTGGACATTTTTATAAAAAAGGT
This sequence comes from Rhodophaea formosa, assembly GCA_963082605.1. Taxonomy (NCBI): domain Eukaryota; kingdom Metazoa; phylum Arthropoda; class Insecta; order Lepidoptera; family Pyralidae; genus Rhodophaea; species Rhodophaea formosa. The sequence continues at coordinate 2,872,360 of OY720221.1, forward strand.
CATAAAGGTTTTTCTACTTCCCAGTTTTGGTTCCAGAAAAAAAGGTGAAATATGGAAATTATATTGGTCCTCCATTACAAATTTACTAATTAGCTGGACCTAAACATGTTAGAAAGACCAAACACTACAATTAAAATGGCTGGCTATAAAAATATATAACCATATCCTTCAGTACATAAAAAAATATAAAAAAATACTCTCTATTTGCAAAAAAATCTACAAAAGCTCCTCATAAATAAATGTTATTACTTACAAAATATCAGAATTTTTTAATGATAATTTTGCTACAATTTCACTTTAATTTCTCTATCTACTGTTTAAAATTAATATTATGTTTAAAAACAGTGTATTGTAAAATGTAAAAAATTAAGTAATTTGTAAGTAAAAAAGCAACTAGCTGCCCTCATGTTTGCAAGGGTGCAGGGCGTCACATGTACTTATCTCTATGTGACAACCTTTAAGTTGTGACTTGCAATAAACTGAATCTGAATCTAAAATTTTCTTTGTTATATTTTTTACCCTTTTCTCTTGGTACCTATGTATATTCTATAAGCGATTTTGATTCCATCATTAAAATATTGTAATATTGTGCAGAATCACCTTTAATAATTAACCAACATCATTAGATATTCATTTCGGCACTATATTCTTGCCCATGGAATATTTTTTGTCTTCATTCTCGGCTATCTTATTTCGTGTATGAAATACCCACCCCAAATATCATTCATTACCTTTTAAGGGTTCCGTACAAAAATTGAAAAACGGAACCCTTATAGGATAACTCGTGCGTCTGTCTGTCCGTCCGTCCGTCTGTCACAGCCGATTTTCTCCGAATCTACTTAACAAATTAGGTGAAAGGGGTTTGGGTAATTTTGTATGAGCCTTGGCATGATTTTTTTTTTCAGCGACCACTAATATAACTAGTATTTTTAATTAGCCTTATAGTTGAGAATAACAATATACAAAACATTATTGATGTAAACTATATCGGAGCCGAAATATCAAATATCAAAATAAGACAAATAATAAGTAAGTCGTCTATATAGATGTAATATTTTTTAACAAAAATGATTTGATTAAAGCGTATAGTATGTCGTTATGGATAGGAATCTAGACTAATATTATAAAGAGGAAAGATTTGTTTGTTTGTTTGTAATGGGTAATCTCAGAAACGACTGAACTGATTTAAAAAATTCTTTCACCATTCGAAAGCTACATTATCCCGGAGTGAAATAGGCTATGTAGGTACCACGAGCGAAGCCGGGGCGGACTGCTAGTGATAAATAAAATGCAACAGATACACACAAACAAATCATTTATTATAGGCACATACAATATCAATATGAATATATTACATTATTATTAGTTTACAAGATTAGTTATTTTCCGATTTATACAATTTAGTTATTTTCCGGTTCATCGTAAACTTCATTTTCTTGATCATGTCGTATTATTGTGTCTAAAAACGAGCTGGGGGAGATAGATTATCTTGGTATCTACCCCATCCCAAATACCATATAATGGACATTACATGCGAGCAACAGCCTAGAGTCCGTTTTCCGACAACACATGAGCAATAATGGCCCAATATTGCGCTGCTTCCTTCTAGTTCCCTTTCTAAAAAAATATAAACATAATAAATTCTGCTTGTCACGTGTCTTTATTGAAGTTTTCCTCTAAGTAGCCATGGATTCCGACAATCCAAATTCTGCTCTCTAAAATCTTCTATGTGGGGCTCCTTATATATTTCAATTATTTCGATTTCTTAAAATATCCATCATGTCTTTCACTTGCTTCGACGAGAAACTTGCAATTACACGACGTGTTCTTGTTTCAATATCTTGAAACCCTGAATCTGAATGCTCTCTACATACACGTGTACCCCGTGGAAGGTAAAATCCTTTATTTTGAAGAATTGTGGTTCTTATGTCAACATGAATTCGTTGAAGATTGGTGTTGGTGCAATCAGCAAAAATACATAACTGTGTATTAAGTGGTGCTCTGAGATATCCAGGAACTTCAATCGTTTGCGGTCTACTAACTTGCACTTGTTGGTCTCGCATATTTTCATTAATAATAAGATCTGATTCAGATTCCTCTGTATTGCCTCCTTGCGATGAATCATGCTCTAATACTTGATCATCTGCATGTTGTTCAAGTAGGTCTGGTGCAACTTCTGCTTGTTGATCTCTTGAGACATAGCGCTGAGCTCGAAAAAAGCATGGTCGACATATCCGTTCATCGCCACCAAACTGTAAAATACAAAATATAGGCTTAATCAATATATTTGTATACGTATTAGCTCCATATATAGGTAAAAAATAATTAAAACACATCGTAGTACCTAGATAAATCTAACTGGGTAAATTGATTTAATTATTTATTTTTTAGTAAATATGAAATCATTTCCTCTTTTACTTGACTTACGAACATATAGCAAGTCTCAAACATATAGTAATCACTAAAAAAAGTGGCACGTACTGCATCTTATTGCATTTATGCCGGTTTGGGAGCAAGCGGAAGAAACACAAGTACTAATCTTCTTTGACACTCAAAAGATAATCAAGGTAAAGGGGAAAATATAACCAGTGGCCAGTTTTCAATAAGTTAGGAATGGCTTTGTGACGAGTGAGATCGCTTTAAGATATGTACTTCAAACAAAATATAATTGACACTGGGATATTGTACCTACATGAAATAATGTTTGACACAACAGTCCCTGAGTTTATCACGTTTTAACAAACCAACTGTTTTTTAATATTAGTGTAAATAAGAAAGTTAAACAATTAATAATTATATAAGAAATGTCATCACTTACCTCAAGAATGTTAATAACTTCAATGCAGTATGCCATTAAACATGGGTTTTGCTCCATCAGTTGAGCCGTTAACACCATAGATCTCCTGCGAGTGCCGCCAATGCGGTTCAAACTTCGATGGCAGCCAACACACGATGCTCTATCTGCATCCATATTGTTTTAAAGTCCAAATCACTACAGCAAACTCTTAGTCCAGTTAGTAATGCCAGGTCACAAAATAAGATAATAAAGAGAGAGTCCAAAAACAAAGCAAAGGTCGTGGTAATCAAAAGTATATAACGCACTTGCACACACTCAACACAAAGGTTAAACGGGAAGTGAATCCTGCCTGCGCCTGCACCTCTTTCCTTCACCCCTCCACTCCACCCTGCTCGATTTTCAAAGCCTAACCGAGTCAGGTAAATGAACCCTGCGCTGTGATTGGATGAACGCGACCGGTAGCGGGCCTTTCAACTTTCTAGGAACTTCCCATTGTTTGTTTACTTAACGCACTAAAAGTTATGAATCACATTCACCCTCGGTCTTTTGTTATAGAAAATTCTCTTATCCACATCTGACATATCAGTTACCTTCGAATGGCTTAAAAAATCTGTGTGTGAGACTTATCATGTCTTCCGTGTCATTTTATGCCATATGAAACATTTTTTCGTAAAAATATGTAAGTACACATGCATGAGTGCCTGAAGTAGGATATCATCAAATTCTGCGTAATAAAAATAATATATTAATGTTTGTTGTATTAATTATGAATGTCGCATACCCCACTGTAACTGTTTTTATTTTATATATAAATAATATAAATCATAGAATCAAGTAATATTTACACGAAAAAATAATAAAATAAAGATCCTGTTTTGTCTATCTAGACGACATTATTGTAATTTATTTTTTAATTATGAATGCCGATATCTCGGCTCCGATACACTGTAGACAGAAACGGCCATAGATGAAAATAAACATCTTAATATGATCTTTCGAATGAGTAAACTTTGAACGGTGGTCGCAAATTTTGAAAATCAGGCCACTTTTACCCAATGCCCTTTGGTAAGATGGTGTAATCCTATGATGCAAACACGGATGAGCAAAGTAATTTTGAAAAAATTACAAAACGTTGTTCATTCCTTGAAGATTACACGAAAAATAATAAGAATTCTATCACTTGAAAATAAAATGGTAAACTCACTATAATAAGTTCATCTAGGGAAATAGTTCACTAAAACACCACTAGATAGCGCTAGTCAATTGAATAAAACATTTTTGCACATTGTGTGTGTGTACACGAAGCATATTGTACATAACCCTCATTGCGCGAGTTTGACTCACACTTGGCCGGTTTTTTTGTTTTTTTTTTTTGCCATTATGGCATCTGACATAGCTTAACGACTGCCATCAATGATGACGGCCGGGACCAACGACTTAAAGTGCCTTCCAAAGCACGGAGGAGCTCGAGATATGTTATGCCACTTGCGTTCACTCATACAAGTGGGGACTGGACCTGCGATTGCTTAACAGGCTTAATAGATGCTTAAATCTTAACACAAGCGAACAAAGCTTTTAAACATCAAAGAGATATCTCCAACCCTAGGCTAACGTGGAGGATGAGAGAAATCCGTAATAATATACTTACATAAAAACCTAACTAGATACAATATTCAATGTTGTAAAAACTAAAATCTAATGACTAAATAAATTAACAAATGAAATAAAAAAATTAAACCTATATATTCACAAATAAAAAAGGCCGGGTAGATCGTTGCCCCGTGGGAGCGTGCCCAGAAGGCTGGCAGCATTGCCACGTTGTATTGCAATGCTGATCTTTTGGCCAAGATACTGGCCAGCCCTCTGGTCACGAGAAACCTCAATCAATTTTTGGGCAATGGCACTGAATAGCTTGTGGGCTGATGGCCCCCACGGAGAGTGGAGAGTGTAGGCCAAATTCTCTGCTGCTCTGGTTAATCTGGCTCTGGCTCTGGTAGAGAGTAGTAGAGAGGCTCATGCTCCTGCAGTAGAGACTAAAAATGACCTGATGATGATCATGATGATGTATCAAATGTTCACCCTGGGTTCAAATTAAATTAAAAATAATATACTATCCATGGAACGTTAACCGACGAACCGTTCGTTTAACAGTTAACTGTCGAAGTAGGTACTTAATCTTGGTTATGTAATACAGATCGCCGCGAGCGATCAGTCTCGAATCTCAAGATGCTGTACCTTTCTATGTACCACGTTGAGTACAATGAGCCCACGCTAACGAAGTTAACATATAGTTCAAGAGTTGATAAAAAATTATAAAAATATAATAAAATTCGTAGACGTTGTTAGAACAGTAATGTTATATGTTATAGACATGTTGCCTGTGATGAACTCGTCATCGCTGGTCTTTTGTCTGTCTCTTTGTGCTTTAACTAGCAGTGTTACCCGGCTCCGCCCTGTCATGTATTATACCTAAAAACCTTCCTCAAAAATCTCTCTACCCATTGGTGAAAACCGCATGAAAATCCGTGCAGTAGTTCTTGAGTTTATCGTTAACAGACAGACGCGGCGGAGGACTTTGTTTATAATATGTAGTGATAGTGATGGCTACCAACTTAATTGTCGAATATACACCTGTGCTAGTAAATCACTGGTTTTCAATGCTTGTTAACTAATTCCAACAAAATTACAAACACCCAAATCTTTCCCGTTTATAATATACATATTATTCTAGATTTATAAAAATTAAGTAGTTAGATAGTGTTGCATTTGTGTGATAACCACGTATCTCTATGGTGATAACTGTATTATAATCTGTGGTCTCATTATGCCATTGTGTAATGTCTTTCAAATAAACAGTGTGCATTTGGCCGTCAATGGTTTTACTGAGTGACGAAAAATTTTTTTTTAAATCCATGGTTTTACTTGTCTCTCAACGCAACAGATAGCCTACACATGAAAATACCCACAAGCTGCCCCCGTAGCATGGCTCCCGCGACGCCGTTTATATCATGCGATAAACTATCCACATCTCGCACTTCAGTATTGTAAAAAACAAGATGGCGATAGTCGATAAACATTGTCGCGCGTGCCATGCTGCGGGGGCTGGACCTGTTTTCATGAAACATGCTTTTAAATAAAAATTACCGCATCCAAATCAGACAGACAGATTCACACATAATACCTCTACATTGTGATAACATTTTAAACACACCCGTTTATGCTTCGGGGTTTAAAATAAGGGTTCTTTTAAAGCTTCAAAGCTTTTATAGTTTCGTAACATAAGTTAAGTGCCACCCGCTTGGAATACAGGCATTTTGATAGAGTCCCAAACCAACACACGCAACAATACGAAAAACATCATAGATTAAAAAAAAAATTCGTGAAAAACATTATGGTAGTTGTAAAATCACTTCTATTTTGGATGGATTATACCAATTTTGTTGAATTTTTTATATCCTATTATATAACAGAACGTGCAGGTCATGCGTATCTGTTATGCTTCATGGTTAATTGTAGATACGTTATGCACCAGAATAATGTCAGAGTAGATCATCATGATCATCTCAGTCCATCACGAGCAAATTGCTGAGAGAAATAAGGCCTTGATTCCATCATTAAATTCAGCCCGTGACGTTGACTAAATATGTATCACTAGCTGTTACCCGCGGCTTCGCCCGCGTAAAATATAGCCTATGTCCTTCTTGGTACCCTCACCTATATGTATGCCAAATTTCATGATGATCGGTTCAGTAGATACGGTGTGAAAGCGTAACAAACAAACAAACTCACTTTCGCATTTATAATATTAGTTAGGATAGGATTAGGATAGTTAGGATTAGGATTATGGTAAACCTATTTCACAGCATAGTAAAGTTTTACCAATCAAAGGCTTGCTTCATCTGTCACAATCTCAGTCATTAAAATTCATGGATGGTCGGTAGTTATCACAAAATAATGTAAACAACAATGACATAACTCTTGGACAGTGCAATAAAAAGTGCACTCGCGGTGTGGCCGATATTTACTGGGCGCGATAAATTGTTGATGCCGAGTGCCGCGGTCGCCATATTTCTCGGATTATACCGCGTGTGCGCTAACTACCGGCCGGCGCAATTGACAAACGAATAATAAGAGAAGGTTCAGTTCAGTTCTGTGCCAGCCAGCGATTAAGCTGCAAGAGCGTAGGAAGGAGGTCCACTACGGAGTGTGCTAAACTGCGCTTACTCGAGCTTGTGCGGTTACTTCTAGCGCATCTACCACCTTCCGCCTTGGATGGATCACGAATCCTTACTCGAGAAATCGTTAGGCACGTAGATAGGTTTGGGAGTGTAGGGCGGTACAGTAAGGATGGAGAGAGAAAGGAAGTTACAATCGACCGAATACCAGCATCAAATCAGTATGGGGAAGATTAAAATTATTATAAAATACTAGCTGATGCCCGCGCGACTTCGCCCGCGTGACATATAGCCTATGTCCTTTTCCGTAACATTATCAACGTATATGTTAAATATCAAGAAGATTGGTTCAGCAGATAAAGCACGAAGAGTTAACAAACAAACAAATATACAAACTCACTTTCACATTTATGATAGGTATTAGTTCAAAAAGTGCACTCGAGGTGTGGCCGATATTTACTGGGCGCGATAAATTGTTGATGCCAAGTGCCACGGTCGCCATATTTCTCGGATTATACCGCGTGTGCGCTAACTACCGGCCGGCGCAATTGACAAGCGAAAACTAGGAAAAGGCAAGAATTTTCATAAAACAGCAAAATTACTACTAGCGGCTACTAAACTATGAAACGAATAATGTCTTATTCATGTGATTTGATTCATGCTATTTGTAATGATAGGCATGGACTACGGGGGTTCCATACCCATGCAGTATAAGTAATTACATGACGGACCTAAAACACTTTCCTGAAGGGTCGAACGTTTGATCAAGGTAACAGGAAAACTCTGGATGCAGTCCGCTTTCCACAGATCGTATTGAACATCCTTAGGGGTGGCTTATGTCCAACTATAGTCTTATGATGATTGATGATGTTTGGACAATAAAAAAATGGCAAGATCTAATTCTTCTTCTTCTTCTATCGAGTCGTAGAATGGCAATATTTGTACATATTAAATATGTTTTAACCAGCGCTTTGCAACTATGATTGCCCGTTCGTTTGCCTCATTGAGATCCTGCATAGTGCAAGAAGTTTGGTTTTCTGGGCACACCAAAAGGTGATCCATAGACTGGACAGCACCGCAGTCGCATTCAGTATTGCTGGAGAAACCCCATTTTGCTCTAATAAGATATATATTTGCAAGATCTAATGCATACAAATTACTTTACAACAAACAGCCTATGGCTTGGGCCACTCATCATAACTCAGGCATGCACTGTGAATTTTAATTGTTTACCGATATTCCGATGCACTAACACACGGGAAATTCATAAAATCTGCTTCTTGGCGATAAATTTGTGTCTTCCAGTGAGCTTTATATTATTTCATTTTATTTAGTTTATCCGTTGAGACAATGGCTATATTTTCCTTTATATTCTCTCGTTCATTCAAATTGATAAGTTTGGTTGGCTGATGGTTGTGTTGTGCTACAAATATTGGCAACTCAATGTGAAGTAAAAAAATTGTATAAGCGTCATCTTGATTCTCAAGCGGTAACTTTTAAATAAAGCATACGCTCGGATGAGTTCTTTGATCAGTTCCAGTGCACATACATAGATGTCGCCGTGTATATTTAACCGGTTTAAAAAAAGGAGGGATACTCGTAGTACTGGGTTAATATTTATGTAGTCTCTACCAATCCCTTCTCCTTTCTCTTCTCTTGTAAGGTAGCCATAGTTCTATATGGTTATTTAAGTAGGATTACTTCACTGGTTAGAATTGAATAAAAACAAATATGGTTTACTAGATTTTGATATTGTTTTTCACTGACCGAACAAAACATCATGTATACATAATAGATATTTGAAGTTATTAACATATGTTCAAGCAAAACGATTGAAACGAAATATAGTTTTTTTACGGGCAAATCACACTTATTGAGCTAGCCTCAAAGTAAGTACAGTAAGACTTGTATAATGGGACACTAACTCAACGATACTATATTTCATAACAAATACATATATAGATAAACATCCAAGACCCAGGTCAATCTGATAAAGATTATTTTTCAACTTGACCTGACCGGGGATCGAACCCGGGACCATCCGTGTCACAGGCCGGCGTGTTGACCGCTGCGCCACGGAGCTCGTCCAGTTGCAGCGATAATTTATTTCATTGGTAGTAATATTATAAAGAGGAAGGATTTGATTGTTTCATCATCATCATCATCAGGTCATTCTAGTCTCCACTGCCGGAGCACGACCCTCTGTGTACTACCAGAGCCATATACTAGCCTGAGTAGTCAAAAGATTTGGCCTACACTCTCCACGCTGGCCAGACGGGTTGGAGAGGTCTCTTTGATGTTAATAAGCTTTGTTTAGCTTGTATTTCCTTAGTCGCTTTTTACGACATCCACGGGATGACTTGGAGTGGTCCTATTCTACTCTGCCGGGAACTACACGGCTTTTTGTTATTAATTACGGCAATTTGATTGTTTATTTGTTTACATTGAATAAGCTCTGAAACTGCTGGGCCATATTTTCAAAATTCTTTCACGTATATATTTTCACCTGTAATGCAGGTGACATAGGCTATAATTAACGCTGACGCAGTCGCGCGAAAATTGCAGCATTAAATGAAAAGCCAGATCTATCTGCATCAGGAAGCTATTTTTCTCCAAATTGGAACTTCCCTCTATGTACCCAATAAATGGATACGAAAAGCATAAATAGTGCAAATACAAACGTAATACGAGACTCGCGCGTCCCCTTATATTTTAATTCTATTAAGTGCTCACGATTTGCCAAAAGATACCACCAATCTTACCCTCACTAAACAAAAAAGTATTCAATTCTCAACCTTATTAATTTCCGTTAAGGTTGTGAGTTAATAGTTTCGGTAGTAAATGTAAAGTTGGCGAATCGCATAGGTTATTTGGTCTGTCCTAAACAAACGGGAGGCACTTCCTACAGGGTATTTAACATGTTGCCAATAAAAAAGTTGTTTGGAATACGTAATGGGATTCTTGTTTTCTTTTCACGGTAGTTTTCAAGTGCGGACGTGAGTGTGTTTGACCTTTACTGTTTTGGAGGGAATTCGGTGTTGCGTCAGAAATGCTGCGTGTAAAAGTTTCTTCGACGTACTTATTTGTTATAGTATCCAAATAGTACATTATGCTACAAGTACGGTAAGAGTATACATATAAATATATAGTATAGTGCTACGAGTATCATACGACGTTTTTTAATACATTTGCAATTACCATAAACTAAAATAAGATTGCAATTCAGCAAATAAGTAATGTAAAAATACATTTATAATAATGAGGTACATTCACTCAGGTTTATTTTCTCCATAAAACTACCTACATTGATAACCTTCTCCTTTTCAAAGTCGGTTGAAAAATCACATCTCAAGAATCAGAAAAAGTTTTCATGCTGAACTTGAAACCCTTTGCTCGGATTCTATGAAAAAGTTAAAATTTTGCAACTGTGGCATTGGGCTATTAAGCGGTTGTGATTGGTGTAAAGTAAAAAGCACTAGTGCCGTAAATACATCATTACGATACAGATTTCGATGTCATAAGAACCGTATTATTAGCAAATGTATTGAAAATATAGTTACATTGCAGTTAGAATTACGGCAACATTATAAGTTGTATAAATAAAAAAATCTCCTTTGAACCCTAGTTTCTTGCAAATTGCAAACTAGTACATACTTTAAAAATAAATGAATTGCACAAACACTGTATTTAGACACAGTGTTTATGCAATTAATTTATTTATAAAGACTCATACATTTTTAGAGGAAATACGGTGTTGCGCCCTACGAATAAGTAATAAGTCTACTTATTCGTAGGTTGCGCCGAAAAATGTTGGTTGTCAAAGTTCCTTCGACGTACTATAGTTTGTTATGAAGAGGGTATCCCAAATATAGTTACTTTACAGTTAGAAGTACGGCAACATTATAAATTATATAAATAAAAAAATTATGTATGTATGTATCATCATACATATTGTCTCGGTTTTATCCCTTTTAGCGTGTAAGGAACGCGGAATCAAAATAGTGATGGGTTGCTAGCCGCATAGCCCTATAACATGATTCCTTAGATTTCGACTTGATGATGATCTTACAAATTGCAAACTAGTAGGTACTTTAGAAAATCAATAAATGACACTGTGTGTACAAGTTTTATAAAATGAATTTAAACAATGGTAACAAACAACGAATCAGTCCATGTTTCAGACAGGTTTACATCTAAAAACAAATAATACAACTTTTATGTAGGGACCTAGGTAACTTTGGAACGCGTTGGGACAGAAATTGCTAAAATACAAACAAAAACCTATACTTTGGCTTGTATTTTTCAGGTCTGGAGAAATTAAGAGGAGAAATGAGGTCACAATACGCTCACAATTTAGTAACTGATGGACATAAAACTGTATTACTTCGCAGTAGTATATTTAGAATGGGACCCAGTTTTATATAAAAAATTGCCCGATAGTTATAAGACAATGAATTTTGTGACTTTTAAAAACAAATTACATGAACTTTTGACTGCAAAATGCTATTATACCATTGACGAATATTTAAATGATACTTTGTAATAATTTTTGTAATTTTTTATGTTATTGATTTGAAAATATTATTGTGAATTTTATATTATATGTAAAAAAAAAATTATAGCTTTTATCTAAATTATTGTACGTCTTTATAGACATGATATAGTGCTTACATACACATTATATAAGACCTTTTTATAACTATATCAAACAATAAAGAATTTTGATTTGATTTGTTATTCATAATAACGTAACGTTGTTCATATTAACTTAATTTTGTTTATTTTTTAAAATGTTATAGGTAAATACGACTTATAGCTAAAATCTTACAGTTATTATACCTAAGGAGAAAGCGAATTAACATTATGCCAAAACAAATTAGTCTCAAAGATAATTATTCCAAAATTACCCGTATACCAAAATCTAGACACGCGGTAGCAAGTTCAAGTAACAGATATTATATACCAAAACCAGTATGCAATATTATATTAATATACCAAAACCAGTAATACAATATTAGGACAAAACAAATTATGCGAAAAATAGGATCCCTATAATTATCTAGGTAAAGATAATCGTAGACGTCTACGAAGCGTAGCAGTAAGTCCTGCTACGCACGTGCTACACTTGAGAAACTTTATTTTTTCGTGACCCTTGCCTAATTTTTTGCCATGGATCTAAGGCTTTTGCAGCGGATGAGCAAACTTATATTATTATAAACTAGCGATTTTCCCACAACTTAACCCGTGTAAATTATAGCCTATGTCACCCGCAGATAAATTTGATCTCTATAGGGAGGTAAAGGAATTTTCTTTGAATTTCAAAAATCGGTCCAGGTGTTTCGGAGCGTACTTATTCAATGCCAGCAAACAATCAAATATTTCTTCTTTTTAATATACGAGCAATTTTCCTGCGACTTCATCAGGGTAAATTATAGCCTATGACACCCCCACCCAAATTTGCTCTCACATAATAGATGAAAGAATTTTCAAAATCAATCCATTAGTTTCGGAACCTATTCCATGCAAACAAACAATCAAATTTTCCTCTTATATAACCTAGTTATAAAGCCTTTACCTACGGTTTAAGATTTTCTCTAAACTTTTACTAAGACGTCAAGTATTAACAAACAAACTGGCACAAGTATAAACGACGTAATTTACTTTAACATTTATTCATAGGTAGGTATGTGACATTAGCACTGCATGCATAACATTGTTAAAACAAGCCCCACACACACCACACGAAACTACACTACAATGTTCAAAACATTAACTCAACATTCCAGTTCGCAAGTAGATTAAACATCCCGCCCGCAACAAAACATTCCAAACTCGCTCACAAAACATCTGGAACTTTCTCGACCGAAATAACCGAGTTCATCGCCCGCGTGCAATGTTTCACAACAGCGCGCAACTCACCGCGTCGATCGAACAGTCGCCAGTTGTTGCCCGAAACGTTACCCGCCAACACGCATCATGGCGGCCGAAACACCAATCATATGGAACAACGAACTTATCTACAAGTTAATAGATCTATACGAAGAAAGACCTGTCCTCTGGGACATATCGCTGCGAGAGTACAAAGATAAACAAAAGAAAAACGATGCGTGGACAGAAATCGCGGCAGCCATGGGCATGGATAAAGACGCCGTGGAAAGGAAGGTAAAAATTCTCTCGACGCAGTTCCGAAGAGAGATAGTCAAAAATGAAAACGATGAAAGCAAATGGTTCGCTTATAAGAAGTTATTGTTCTTAAAACCCCGAGTCTTGAAGGCGTTGGCGGAAACTGAGTCTAACGTAAGTCCCTTTATTTATAACTACTTAGCAATTTTACCGCGCCTTCGTCCGCGTATGTCACCCTCAAATCGTATGTCAAATAGCTTAAAATCTGTCTAGTAGTTTCGGAGCCAATTCAATGCAAATGAACGATCAAAAAATCTTTACTCTTTATAATACAGACTTACTAATAAACATCAACAGTAACATAAATATTGGCTATAGTAAAATGTTTCTAAAGCGTGCGTTTTACTCTAAAATATCATTGAACACAACGACACAATCGTTATCATTTTAACCCATACCTATCTCTCTCACTCAGATAAGATACAATCACCTGCAGCCCGCATGTAAGAGCGAGATGACTATAATAAAAATATGAATAGGAACAATTGCGCGTCGTTGACTCAGTCCATTCTTTGGACGCATGCAATTTCACTTTTGTTGACAAACGTTGCGTGGACTTGCGAGGTGAAACGTGACTTTGAGGGTACGAAGTACAATGTTCTGCTAGCGGAGAGATAACATAATTTATCTTGTTTACACTTGATGGGTCAATATATTTTTAAATCATGTGTATTGATTGCATCCATAAGCGTTTTCATCTTAGAACCATATTTAATTAAATTTTATTGATTGCGCGTCTGTTTGTATTGTAATGGAAACACTCAAAAACTACTTATCAGCAAGAAACATACCCTAAACATACCGACGTGGGATCGACATTCTGCAGTCCCAGTAAGAATAGATAAAGTTAAGCGTTTTCTGTCTGACAATTTTTATTTCAAAGTTCCAGCTTTTTGGTATGGACGGATAAAATCTTCATACAAAACAAGAATAGACTTTTCCCCCGACCATCATTGATGAGAAAATGTTTCATTTCCAGACAAGGGATGACGATGGCTTCGCCTCCTCCCCTTCCATAGCCGGCACAAGTAACCACGTTCGAGTGAAGAGGCCCCGACTGAGTGACACCGAGTCCGAAGACACCAGGACAGAAGAAACATACAGGATCATGACTGAGCTCTACAGGGACCGGTTTAGTCGAGATGAGTTCACAGTTTTCGGTGAACATGTAGCCTTGAAGTTGAGGAAGCTAGACAATTTGTATGCGCGGTGTACCGCACAATATCATATTAACAATATTTTGTATAAGGCTGAAATTGGAGAATTTGATGTATTGGAAGATAGTAAACCTTACCTAACTTAGTAAAGGACTGAAATTATTTATAATATTGAGTTTTGCCTTGATGAATTATTTAGATACCTTTCGTTTTAGTATGTAGCTAGCTCCAAGTGAGGTTTCGCTGCTTCACTAAGCTATTGACGTTAAAATGCCCTCAATCTGTAAGGTGAACATCACCAAAGGACGCCCTGGAGTGACAAACCTTTTTTTGGCGTTTTGCTTGTGTGCACAAGGCTTGGAAAGACACCAAACTCATATGCCTGATGGGCCGCGATTTGCATGCATAGCCTGAAGAGCCGAACTGAGAGGCAATGACATAGTCTTTGGAGAGCAGCAACTGTCATGTATTCCCGTATTAGGCCGAATTTATAGATTCTTGTTCTTCCGTCAGAGGTATAGAAAAGTGATACCTCAAGAAATTTAGTTATGTTTTCGATCTGCGTATCGTTGCTGTAAACATTTTCGAGGCGCTGACAACTAATTTAAATAAATTAGTAACTTAATTTACTATTTTTTAATATTATGAGTTAAGTTGATCACCGTATAAAAAGTCTGATAATTGATTACTATAAATGGATCGTTATCAACTATCAGACAAACTCAGTGGCATTTATCTGAATGTCTATCAACTCTATAAACGGAGTTTGTGATGGGAAGTCAAAGAGTGTAGTTGGGGTTTGCCTTAGTTGGTTTTGCATATTGATTTAAGTGGACTTTATATGAAATTGGTATAGTTTGGTGTTATAAATGCTCGTGCTTTTGAACAATTTGCGAAATACTTAAGGTTACTGTTATATGGACCTATAAAACACCGACACTTTGTATCTCATTGAACTCGAAAGAGAATCACTGAAACCTCGTTAGAACCCATATTATAAAAAATAGGAAAAACTTTTTATACGATGATCAACTTATAATATTCGCAAATAGGATTCGGTGGTGAAAAGATTATCAAATAGCTGAATAGCTCAGTCAAAATGTCACTGTACTTATCGATAACTATGAAAGTTTTCCCAAAAAACATCTACGTGTCCGGAAGATGCTATCCAAATGGACATCATTTTCACGGGACGCATTTTCTTTTTCGTTTATCTATCTTTGTGAAAATCGGTATCTAGTTAGGCTTGTAGAGTAGATACCTATCCCCAGAGAAGGTATTTTAATAATTCTAACTTCATTCATTATTATTATTCATGAATGATAACAATCAGTAGCCTTAAATATGAATGATTTTTGGTGTCTTTTTTTGGAGAAAATAAATACTTTTTTACTTGCCTTTGGAGTTAATCACTAATATTGATGTTATAGCTAACGGAGCTCCTATAGACCCATAGATATCAGAATATTTACTAGGTATAGACCACGATACCTCTACCAAATGCACTCAACGGATTCAAGGATCTTACGTTTTAAGAAACGTCCAAGAAGCCCGGACGAATGAAACGAATAAAAAAAAACGGCCAAGTGCGTGACGGGCCACGCGCAGTGTAGGGTTCCGTAGTTGCGAATGACAACTTTGAGTTCACACTGTTCACACTCGCACCTCACAGTTTAACGACCAAAAACATCTAACAATGAAATTTTAAATTTTCAGTACATTTTATAAGTTGGTTGCCTATAACTTTTTAGTTTGCACTTAGTACGATATTTTTCCTTTCAACTTCAGTATACATACTATTGCTGTAATTTTTTTTCACGTATCCGTATATAACCGTTTAGCAGATAGAGGGGGGGAGGGGGACACGTACCTCTAACAAACATTTGCACTTTAAACCAAATATTTCGGAAACGGATCCCTATATCGAAAAATGGTGTTCTCAACCTCACAATAGTTTTCAAAGACCTATTTAACAATACTCCACACGATGGGTAAAAAAGAGTAAAGAGAAAAAAAAATTATTCCCCCACTTTACTTGTATGGGAGCTACCCTAAAAAAAGTTCCTTTAAGATTTTTTTCTACCACTTTTTTGGCATGATTAATATACATACCCATACCAAATTACAGCTTTCTAGTACTTATAGTCTCTGAGTAAAACCGCGAACGGACAGACAGACAGACAGACAGACATGGTGAAACTATAAGGGTTCCTAGTTTACTACGGAATCCTAAAAACGACATATTCATACGAAAGTGTTTTGCAGCCCGGTTATTTGTATTAACATGTCGAAACTTTCTTAGAATTCCTAGTATTGGTCCAATAGGCGGGCAATTTGTTTGACGGGCTGGTTCAACGGTTTGAAGGTTTTTTTACTTCTTTTCTTGAATTTATCTATTGTCAGGGGGTTCGAAATCATACTTTAGGACATACTCTGTCATATCTGTGAACCAAGGAACATAAATACTCCTTACAGGAGCTGTGAACTATGTAGTTATGGTAATTAAATGTTTTCTTTAGGGATAACGGGAGTTCTATCATTATTCAGCCTAAATCATAGCGAAAAACTATGAATAATTATAGTTTTTGACAGGGTAATTGTGTTTAAAAACGGAACTCTATGGTTCACTCCGCTAGACCTACGAGTACTTAGTAGAAAATACTTAAAAGTGTTATAGAAGCGACCACTAACGACTGGAATTCAACTTCCTAAGTCCTAACAAGCTTGGAGTGGAATGGAATTCGTTTTTACCTACCAGTTTGTACAGCATAAAAAAATTATACTAATACTGTAAAAAAAGTGATATCGACAAATGTCACATTATTAGCGGTTTTTGCAGTAATACCACGAAATTCGACAGAGCAAGTGTTAAGAAAACTTCTTAACACTATAGAGGTAGACCGTGACTGTTTAGACCTACGAGTAAGTAATAGAAAATATTTAAAAGTCTTTTAGAAGCGACCACTAACGACTGGACTTCAACTTCCGAAGTCCTAACAAGCTTGGCGTGGTATGGAATTAGGTTCCAAGTTCTCGAATCTTGGTGCTTTTGCTTTTTATACGACTGATCAAAAAAGGTATGTTATGTTTCCAGGTCAGAAGTTTCAGGGTTCATGTATGTAAATGGGAGTATGTGACCCAAAATTAACCCCCTAAGATGTGAAAAAGTTGTATCAAAGGGTACCATTGGGTCCTAAATAGTATCGTATCGTATTGGTACCTTTCCCCACTACTGCCTAAATTTCCATGTATTTCTACCAATTGGTTTTTCTACCCATTTATACGCTTAGTTAAGTTCAGATGGTAGTGGTAGCTGCGGCCTTCTAACTCTACTAGCAATATTGAAATTTACCTGTAGACATCAACTTAACCCAAACTGATAGAGTACCCGAATAGGTAGAGAAGTAGGCTAGTGTACTCTACCACGTGATAAGGAGGCTTTACTCTTAAAAGTTGACTGTTGAGTTGACCTTAACAACGACCTACGAACGACCTTAACAAAGATCTTACAGGAATGTTGTAATAAAATAAAAGATAGAAGACTACACAAGCTTTCAAAAGTGTGTTAATTTATCTCTCAAAGTTTTATATCAGTAGAGAAACAGACTCTCAAAAATGGTCCCGCGCGTTTGCAATGTTTGACTCTTAACAAAGATCTTACAGGAATGTTGTAATAAAATAAAAGATAGAAGACTACACAAGCTTTCAAAAGTGTGTTAATTTATCTCTCAAAGTTTTATATCAGTAGAGAAACAGACTCTCAAAAATGGTCCCGCGCGTTTGCAATGTTTGACTCTTTTCGTGTCGATATTGACTGGCCGAAATGCCTTTTTCGGTTATTTTTGTGGTATGCTTACATTTGATTGGCCAAAGTTAATTGCAAGCTAATAATGGGCACTTATGAACTGTCATGGCCGAACACATTGCGGTTGATAAATAAAATTCATAAATTCATGAGCAGGTCAGCATCAAACATGCCGCTCGCATCGCGTATCAGGGGCGGCTTTTGGGGGTGGCGAACGGGGCGACCGCCCAGGGCCCGCGTCGTGATAGATAAGTATTGCGGCCTTAGGAATGCAAGCTTCCCCAGTTACTTATATTTACCTTAGTATACCCTATAAGCAAATGTTATAATAAAATAATTCCATTCCATTCCATCCTTTTTCCGGTTATTGTAGTTAATTTTATATAGTCGCCATAATGAGAAGCCGCTTAACTGATTACTAACTGTATTTATCGTGTGGTATGAAGTTACAAAATCTATAACCAGCAGACGATCACGACGCATCTAACGTGCTAACGATGTGGCATAATATGTCAAGTTACTGTTAGTTTAGGAGTAACGAGAAACAATTGAACACATAAGATATCGGACAAAATCATAACCCTACTTTTGACGTTGCCATAGTCGCGTAAAAACTAGGGGCTCGCATAGACCTGCCTGCCCGGAGTCTCGCAATGGACAAGGCCGCCCCCTGCCGCGTATCATCAGAATATTAAAAATGTTTTCTTTCTGCGTCATGCCAATTTTACGTACGTAATGGATTCCGTGGCGTACGCATGGAAACGAAAGCACATAATAATATTCATAATTGTCCCGTGTGGTAGAGTAGAATAGGACCACTCCAAGTCTTCCCGTGAATGTCATAAAAGGCGATTTATAGAAAACAAGCTAAACAAATGTTTTCTTATGTTTTCGCGATTGTTTGAAAGCTAATGAATTATTTGTCTCAGTTTCTAAGGTGAATTTAATTTTGTTATTAATTGAATTAAGATGGTTTAGTAATAAAGATACTTGAGTTTTTGGGAGAACAACGAAAGTATCATCTACGTACCGTTTGAACATCTTCGGCATAGCCAGGGTGGATGAAAGAGCCTTCTCCTCAAGGTCTTCCATAAATATATCGGCGACAATGGGGGAGACTGGTGACCCCATGGCAACACCGTCGATTTGTAGGTAAAATTTATTCTCCTAGAAAAGGTAGCCTGATGTTTAGCTAAACAAAGCTTATAAACATCAAATAGACCTCTCTTACCCGTCTGGCCAGCGTATAGAGTAGGCCAAATCCTCTGACTGCTCTGGCTAATATATGGCTCTGGTAGTACAGAGAGGTTCAAGCTCCTGCAGTGGAGATTAAAAAAGACCTGATGATGATGATAACTAAACTGCTGCCAGCCCCAGCACCTAGCAGCTATGGACTTCTGAGGGGGCCGAAGGCGATACTTTATGTACTTCTGAGGGGTCCGTAGACGATTTTTAGAATCTATAGAGTTTAGCAGAATTTTAGTGCCACTCTAGATTTAGACATACATAACCCTAAGGCTAGGTCTAGAGCAGTTAAGTTGTATATCTGATTCAGACGGTAATTATAAGGGGTTGCTATCGAATGTGTCATGAGGACAATATTATCTGGGATATGTACGCAACACTTAGATAAGTCTGCGTACATTCAGGCACGTAGATTTAGTTTAGGCTTTCAATTAGATATTAAAGTTATCTCTATCTTGGCTTATTTATATTTTCAGTAGCTTTTGCACTTGTCTCCGTCTAGTCTCCGTTCACGTGTCTCGGTGTGGACGGAATCCTGGTGGACTCAATCTGTATCAGGAACTTAATTTATGTAGTCAAGAAATTATCAAGTCAATGGTCTACCTATGTGCCATGTTTCATTCAAATACGTGCGCCCATATTAAAACTTTTTTCCTTGGAACGCGAATTTCTTTGTGCTATTCCCATCCAAGTATTTTTTTTAGAATTCCCATCCCAGCTATGGTCTCATAGTTACTTATTCATACTGACGGACTAACCCTCCAAGGTGATTTAGAGGGTAATTTACACCCGGTATTGACTGACCTACTTATAAGTATTTACCTGTACGAGTATGAATATGAGGAAACATCGATTGGTGATTGACATATCCACGCACAGCCGCAACGAAAGGACTAGGAATCTGATTCTTTCACAGAACTTCTTTTTATAATGTAAATGAGCACTAAAAGGAGATTTTGGAAATTCATCCCCTGAGAGTTTTAAATTCAAATAACTTTGTATGAAAGGCTGTGAGTTTTCAAGGTAGAATATTAATTTTTGAATTATTGTAAATAAGAAGTCATGTTATTCTTAATCGAAATTCTAAACATAGTAAAGTATAGAAGACATTAGAAAACACTAGGTCATCAGGCTCCTCAACGATATTTGCAGACAACCACATTAGTTATCCGAAAGATAACTTTTTCCGTCCATACTTTGTTCTTAAATTGCATGATAGTGGAAAGAGACAATTGCAAGCTAGTTATTATACCTAAGTTGAATGTCTCTAGCCCAAGATTTTTTTCAATGACAATCAAATGACAATCTCATGTATACTGACGTCCCAAAAACGTTTCCAGGAAAATCATAATCAGGATAACCGTTCGGCAGAAACGGGTCATAATGGTATGAGTGGAGTTATAGAGGTTTGGCTGAATAATAAAATCCGACGCTTAACCTGTCTTTGTAGGGTAGAATGCGTTGGTAGTGCTACGTTTGTATAGATCAAGTAGATGGGACCAGTACTTGGCAACAGTACTGGTTATAAAAAGATTACTCTGCTGCGTTATAAAATCAGGCGTTTAACCTGCCTTTATGGAGTAGAATGCGTTGGGTGTGCTGCGTTTGTGTAGATCAAGTAGATTGGGCCAGTACCTACTCGTAGCACCAGAAACGCTAGTAGTTTTTCAATTTTGCAAATTGAAAAAAAATATGACTTTCAAAAAGCGATACATGATATCCAAATTTGAATAAAATGTCATTTCATTCCAGTACTGGTGATAAAAAGACTAATCGGCTGCGTAATAAAATTTGGCGCTTAACCTGTGTTTGTGGGGTAGAATGCGTTGGGTAAGCTACGTTTGGCCCAGTCTACTTGATCAATACATGATAAATGTACTGACATGCCACCATTACTGGTGATGAAAAGAATAATAGAGGTTTGTTTGGATAACAAAATCAGACGCTCAATCTATTTTTGTAGGGTAGAATGCGTTGGGTGTGCTGCGTTTGTGTAGACCAAGTAGACTATTACCCCAGTCTGCGCGGCGCGGGTAATATGTCCTTAACTGGCGGACACGGTCGCCTCGTCATTGGACCAATATTTAGCTTGTTACTAGCTCAAGATACTTGTTCTTTCAAGCCACAAGTATGTACATGGGACACAGAAGACGCGGCCACAAAGGAAATTACCCCGGTCTGCGCGGCGCGGGTAATATGTCCTTGTCTGGCGGCTGCGGTCGCGCCGTCATCAGACCGATATTAATTAAGATAGTTATTGACTCAAGTTGCTCGCCTTATCAAGCCACAAGTATGCAAACGGGACACAGAAGACGCGGCCACAAGGGAAATTACCCCGGTCTGCGTGGCGCAGGAAATATGTCCTTTTTCTAATGGAAGCGGTAGCGCCATCATCGGACCGATATAAGCTAGTTACTGGCTCAGGTCGCTCGCCATATCAAGCCACAAGTATGCAAACGGGACACAGAAGACGCGGCCACAAGGGAAATTACCCCGGTCTGCGCGGCGCGGGTAATATGTCCTTGTCTGGCGGACGCGGTCGCGCCGTCATCGGACCGAAGTTTGCGAGACGTGTGTATTTATGGTAGCTATACATCTGCGTTTGTGTACCTACTTTGTGTATGTTGCAGATTCGCAATTTCTCAAACGACAAGCCACGGGCTACATTCCCGGGATATTTGACCCGAAATGTCAGACGCGTTATATTATTATGACATGTTCATGACTCGAGAAAAATATTTTTGTGAGAGTTAGTGGGTAAAACTTGTTAGATTTTTCAAGATACTTAACGGTATCTCAGACCTGGCCAGGGGTGTCATCCTCAACTGCCTGTTCGATGGTTGCACGTATGACATTGGGTGGCATTGAGCGGCTACATTTTATTCATCTAAGCACGTAGCATCACAAATGCCTTTCATGCGTTCCCCCAGTACTACAAACTCTTGCTACCCTTCGGTACGTTGCTACTTTCGGTTCGCTAAACGGTTTCAATGGGTAGCAGCGTCGGAACCGAGATAAGCCGAAGAAACTGGGCTCATCAGCCCGTTTGCGTGGTATCGAATACCTATAAAAATCCTTCCAGGAGGCCTATGTCCAGCAGTAGACTTTTTACGGCTAAGATGATAATGGCGATCTCAGATTGCGTAGTGACAAGTTTGCCTGCATCAGTATTTGCTTTACTGCTACTTTTCTTAGAGGCCTATCCTGATTAATCTCTAGGAGACTATAGACTAGGTTAAAATAACAAAAAAGAAAAAAAAAAGAGCGACAGACTAACAGTCTGTCGCTGTTTGCGAACTAATTATGTTGTACAGACGTATTATATTTTACTTATTAAGTATGTTCCTTTTAGTACCTAATGATAAGCTCTGCGCTCCATGAGTTTTTAAATATTCATGACAACTAGCATCTTGATTGATGATTTGGATTTATTAGTGGACATCAAAAATTCCAAATAAAATTAAAATGATTTTATTGTAACAACTTATATAACCGATTTTTATAGAAGGTTTACAAAATTTCGATGATTTTTCGTTTCAAGATGAGAATGTTCCGGATCTTTTTAGGCCATTGGACGATTCATTAGGATGATGTATGGGCCATGGGCATAAGGTTTAATCCAGCCTTAATCGCTGGCGCTTCGAATTCTATTGCGGTTTTTTAATGCCTTATTTTTTAAACTATGCGCACTACAACCTCAATGTACGGTCACCTGCTAAAGTCCATACATAGCCTAAAGCTGAAAATCAATTGCACTGATTAGGAGGACATAAATATTTAGCAATATCATGAACCTTATGTTTCATACATAAGGTTTGAATTGCAACAATTTTTAATGTAATCTCCAGCTGCAAGTGATTTTTTAAGAAAATTCTATATCGGTTTTTGCAAGTGGCCGTACTTACACCGAAGTGAATGGCTCCGTTATAAGTGCGTGTACTGTTTGTGGCGTTCCTCTATCTCAAATGCCTCCGAAATACAAAAAGTCTAATTTAGCCTCAATCGTTGGCACTTCGTACTCTATTGCGGCTTTCGAATGCTTTATTTTGTAACCATGCATACTAAAACCTCAATGCACACCAAATTGATTATACCCCTGACTACTTAGGGTCCGTAAGCAGTGTGTGTACTGTCTGTGGCGTCCCTCCACTACAAAAGCCTCCGATATTAATGATAGTTGAAGGTTGCTCGGCTTCTGGCAATACTGGCAGCATTCCTTGTACGGACGTAGGCTGAACGTTCTTGCAATGGACAGGGACACTTGATGGGTTTTCATATATTTATGATGGTAATTCATCTTGAGTGAAGATTTGGGTTTATTTAGGATGATGATGAGGCCATAGGGCCTAAGCTCTAATCCGGCCTTAATCGCTGGCGCTTTCAATGCTATTGCGGCTTTCTAATGCTACATTTCTCAACGGAGCATACTAAAACCTCAATGTACACCGAAGTGACTACTTAGGGTCTGTTAGTAGTGTGTGTACTGTTTGAGGCGTTCCTCCACAACAAACGCCAATGACAGAGGAAGGTTGCCCTATTTCTGGCAATAGTGTCGGAATTACTTGTACGTTCGTAGGATGAACGTTCTTGCAACAGAGAGCTGGACAGGGACACGGTTGAGATTCCAGGGTTGTTGGTGGTGTTGGTGGTGGTGAAGAAGCAGCTGGAAGTAGGGCTTCTGGAGGTTGGCGGTAAACTGAAATTTTCAAAATTCTGTTTAATCACGCCGTGTGGTTGCCCGCAGAGTAGAATAGGACCACTCCGAGTACTCCCGTGGTTGTCGTAGGAGGCGACTTAGGAAACACAAGCTAAACATAGCTTATGAACATCAAAGAGACCTCTCCAAACCGTCTGGCCAGCGTGGAGAGTGTAGACCAATTCCTCTGACTGCTCTGGCAAATATATGGCTCTGGTAGTACAGTGAGGGTCGTGCTCCTGCAGTGGAGACTAAAAAGACCTGATGATGATGATGATGATGATGATTCACGTGCAATTTTGTCAGGATTGCCAACTATAGTTTCGGACTCATCAAGAGTCAGTTTCCAAAGCGAGTTCGGGATGCGCGATACCGAAGTATCCTGAATCCCGGGGCCTTACTGCGTTTTCCTCCTCCTTAATAGGAGCAGGGTGCGCGGAGGAAGCATATTTTCAAAATTCTTTCACCAAAAGAAATCTACATTATCAGTAAATGAGTAATGGGCCGCATGTTATAACATGTCCGAATAAAAAAAAATATATTAATGTATATAATTTAACTTATAATGACTGATCGCTATGGCTAATATATGGCTCAAGTAGTGAGTCGTGCTCCTGCAGGGGAGACTAACAAGACCTGATTATGATTTATTTTTTATTTACGCTTTATTGTAGACATACACAATAATTAAGCAAAATTAAAAATTTTGAAAACACCCTCGACACAACATTGCTTTGCACTAATATTGTGGCGCCCCTAGTGAGTTACAGCCATGACACCTATCTAAGAACATGAACTCATCAAACACAAACCCGTTATTGAAAACCGCATCAAAATCGGATCATTAGTTTAGAACACGTTTAGAAGATAGGTGGAAACATTACTTTGCACAAACGCAAACACAAACAAACATCTCTCACCCTAAACGTATATACGTACCTGCTCCGTTCCGTCGTGGGTAAAAAAATGTAACACTACAAAAAGGTGGATTTGGGTGGCTAAACAGCATTCTCTAACAGTTGAACCTTTGGGTTGATCAGAGAGTTTGATGTGATGTGGGTGAATATGATGATGATAATTAATTAATAAAATTAATTTATCTTACGGCTTGGATTTAGAATCGAGCGCCCCGATTGCGACTGAGGGCAGAAAAGATGTTAGGTTCAGGTTATTTTTTTTTATGACCACCCGGAACGACTTAGGGCAGAAAAGAAGTAAGGTTCAGGTTATTTTTTTTATGACACCCGGAACGACTGAGGGCAGAAAAGCACACGGGCGCACGATTCTAAATTTCAACCTATCTTACTTATCCTCCTGACGACGAGCTCAAGGCGATTCTCGCAGACAGTGCCCACGAGCAGGAACATGATGATAGCCAACAGCAACGGTGCGTACTGCCACCATTCCATAGATTGGCACTGTCAGACAAACACATTTTTTGAAGGGAAACCTGGCTCAGAAAGACTATTTTCAATGCATTTGCTAATGACATCGAAACTTGGATCGTAATCATTTAAATATAAATATATACGGACAAATCACACAGATTGAGCTAGCCCCAAAGTATGTTCGAGACTTGTGTTATGGGATACTAACTCAACGATACTATATTTTATAATAGATACTATATGACGGAGGATTCACGCTTTTACTTTTCATCACCACAGCTGATCAATTAGCTCGAACGTTAATCATAGAATCCGAGCTAAAAGTTTTTATGTACCTATAGCATGAAAAAATGTACCTGATTACTAATTTAATTCTTATCTTTAATAAATTCCTTATCTGCTAAACTGCATTGTTGTTTTACTTTATCGTAATCGCAAATGTATTGAAAAACGTCGTATAATGCTCGTACTCAGTAAACTCTCTATTATAGTCATCGGTTTATTATACGCACTCGTCTTCGCCTCGTGCCTGTAAACGCCTCGACTATAGTATCCAGATTTTTGTTAAAGAAAACATTATATAATATCCAGCTTACCGTAATTGCATCATAATGTACATCATAGGTATATTACAATTATGTACAATCGAAATGAATCTAGTTTCGCCTCTCAAATGGAAGAGCTCGATTGTCCAGTTGGTGTGCTAATTATTTAGTGATTATGCATATAAAGCAGCCCAGGGCATGGTCTCTACTTGGATGGGTGACAAGTGGTACAAAAAAGGCTGTCATCGTTAGATGGCAGTTGTCAAGGTATGTGAGTTGGTTCCAAAATCAGTCACCAGTACTTATTGGCCATATACACAATCAAAAAAATTAATAAGTATATAAATAAAAAAATATATTCATCAAGCCGTTTATGCCACAGAACATGTTTATATTATTGCGGCAAATAACCAACACATTAACTATTATCCATTACATATAATAAAACAGTAAAAATATTTTGTCTGTACATTTTGTATTTTTGACTGAAATGGATAAGAAAAGAATAATAGAAAGAAAAATTTTTTTTTAGTATTTCTTGTCTGTCTGTCTGTCTGTATGTATGTATGATCACGTTTATCTCCGGAAATATTGGACGGATTCGAATGAAACTTTTTTTGCTATATAGCTATTAAACTGGGGCAACATATAGGGTAGAAATGTTTTCGAAAAATGGAACACCTGATGCAGCATCATAATGATCCAGCTGAACTATAAGAAATTTAAAAGTGGAGCCTTAGCAAAAGTTGTTAAGCCTGATGAGCATTTTTGTTGAAGTATAAAATATCTGAGATTTGGAACACCTCATGCAGAACCATAGTGGTCCAGGTAAACTATAAGAAATATATAAATGACGCCTTAGCAAAAGTTATTCAACCTGATGAGCATTTTTTGTTGAAGTATTTAATATGAAGATTTGGAACACCTGACGCAGAACCATAATGGTCCAGGTGAACAATAGGAAATATAAAAATGACGCTGTAGCAAAAGTGTCAACCTGATTGATATTTTTTGTTGAGGTAAAAAAATTGAAGATTTAGAACATCTGATACATTACTATGCCAAATTTTATATCGACAATTTTACAGAGTAACACTCTCCGCTAGGATAGAGTGCGTAGAGTACGATTAGCTCATATTACTGGTGACCGCCCAGCGGTGCTCCTTTTGGCAACGTAGTTTTCAGCCCATACGGCAAAACATGAGAGTTTGCTGTCTCTCCAAGCCTTAAACACACAGGCAACACCTAAAGGCGAGGTCTGTCCCTCGCGAAGGCCCTTTGGAGGTGTGCGATAGGTTGAGGGTACTCTGGCCATACCTCAAAGTTTGGTGAAGTAGCGCAAGCTCACTTGGAGCTAGCTATATAGTCTTCTTCTTACCGTG
This sequence comes from Rhodophaea formosa, assembly GCA_963082605.1. Lineage (NCBI taxonomy): Eukaryota > Metazoa > Arthropoda > Insecta > Lepidoptera > Pyralidae > Rhodophaea > Rhodophaea formosa. The sequence goes on from OY720221.1 coordinate 2,899,733, forward strand.
TCGGTGGCTCAAAAAGTCTAAAATAATCCTATATTCAATCCCTCCAGTATTTGGCAACAGCCAATGTAATGCCACACAATTTTATAAAACTGCTACAAGTATTTTCTTACATTTAATAAATTAAATTAAACTAAACACCTTAAAAATATGATAAAATACCTAAAATATATTATTAAAAGGAGTCCCTTTAGGCAAGGTTCCAAAGATACTGGCAGCATTCCCCCTTTGAATAGCGAGACTAATTCTTTGTCCGAGGTAGCTGCCAGCTCTTCGATCACCTGTGATGTCGACTAACCTTTTTGCTATTTCCTTAAAAAGGCTTGTAGCGCTAGGACCCCACGGACCAAGGGTCTCGACACCGAATGGGACAAAATCATATTCGGAGCCTAGATGTATTTAGATGCTTTAGCTTTTTCAGCCGCTTCAATTTTCTCATGTATGTTTAGTTCGTATTAAGGTATATTAATATGCCGGAGTCATAATGTCAACGCGAACGAAGACGCGGGCATCAGCTAGTTTATCTATAATATTGTGTTTTTTTTTCTGTAACATAAAAAGTTAAACAGACTGCATCAAATTATCTATAACTAGCTGTTACCCGCGTGATATATAGCCTATGCCCTTCTCAGTACTCTTACCTATGTGTATGCAAAATTTTATGATAATCGGATCAATAGATAGGATATAAGATTAGACGTGCATCTGATTCTTAATCTGCTCTAGGGAAAATAAAATGGTTAGCCATGAGATCATACATCACTCAAAATCGATCCAATATGGCAAAGTAAATGATCCGAACATGACTATCTTAACTTACTTGGATGAACTAATACGAGTATGAGTTGTTCAGAGTGTCATCGCGGGAACTGGCTGGAAGCCATAGCTTTAGCTTTGGAGACAAAGTGCTGAACTTGTGATGAGAGGCAATGTTTCTTAAGGTTTTTAAACTAAATCTCTTGTTATTTGGTAGCAAATTTGGCTGCATTATTAGTAGCATTACTATTATTAGTATTTTTGAGGGTAATTGAAAATGCTGAAACAAAAAAAATAATGTAATAAACGCGATAAAAACCGTATTAAAATAATTTTATTTAAATGTGTAACAATCGCGAAAACATAAGAAAACAAAAAAAATCTTATTTACTTTGTTGTAGATCAAAGGTTACTGAAAGGTATCTATGCAATTTTTTTCAGACACCTCACTGTAATAAAAATAACTTGGCCACAAGAGATAGGTTTCGTTCAGTTGCTTTGTGACCAAAAAAGCAGCGAGTGAGCAGAGCGAGCTTACCCAAATTAGGGTGCCAACAAATTATTCCCACATTCTTTGTTTCACAAAAAGTAGAAAATAAATTAAAATGCAATGATAGATTTGAAGTTCTTGAGACGCATGACTGCGCCGCTATAATCAGACCTCGACTATAAGACTTTCAGCATATAAAAGTACTGTGTGTCCATGACAAGCAGCTAGGCCCGACTCAATAATTCGTCGCATAAAGTTACTTAAAATTTCGAGGATAGCGGCCCGACCGCTCAATCGCGCGGACGCAAATAAATCGACCCTTAGCACAATCAAAAAGAACTCTACTTACAATTTTTATTCAGGTTAACCAGTTTACCACTCAACTTCTTAAGACATCGTACGAATCAAGATTAAGGCAGGATTTCATTAATTGAAGTCAAGAAATGAACGTCAGATTCCGCGCTCACGGTGCATAGAAAAACTCTACATTTCCGTTTTTATTTCCCCGGCCCATGTTTTAGAGGCATTCTGTAATTAATCACGAGCTCCCTCCTTTGACATTCGTCGCTCTGACAAATGCTTTTTTTATTTTCGACAAACCTAAAGGAGGTTGAGCCACTTAGGAGGCTTTTTAAAAAAGTTTGGCTTTTGATTCGTTAAAACAATGATTTTAACATAGATTAAAAAAAACAATTTTCGTCACTCTGAATTTTAAATTGCTTGATGATTTTACAAGTATTTATGTAGTAATTCGGAAGGGCCCATGTATATGATTCAACATTGAACTATGAACATTAATACCGCTTTATTTATGTAACATACATCTTCAACAGCGAATATTTCGAAATGGTAAGAAATTTACCCTCTCACTCAAACCGTTACCCGTCTCCCGCCTCCACTCCGTCTACAATTAGCTTTGTGTTGCCATTGTTATTCGGTTTTCTAAGATCCTATATTACTTTACGAGTATTTACATAAATTTACATATCGATATTATTGTTCGACATGTCGAACAAAAGCTTAAATCTTACTAAAAAAAAAAAAAAACTTACTAAACCAAAACTGCAATGAGAACGCAATACAAACCACTGAAAACGGTTCCGGCGAACCGAAGCCGAAAAACTGGTAATATTGTGTAGCTGCCGACACAATCAGATGCTCCGTAATTTTCCTGTCGTGTCGTATCAGTCAGAACAATGGAACTCATTTTGGCTGAATGAATTTTATCCCAGAGCAAACTGCCACAACACTTGTTATAAGAATGCTTTTATTAAAATATGTTCTAACTGTTCTAACGGGTTACTCACGTAAATAGTTCACTAGTTGCCGACGGGTTTCGACCTCATCCGGAGATCTTCCTCAAGGCGAATGTGAACCTATATTATATATAAGATACTATACCGGACTATGTGTGGGCTTATTTCAATAAAACCCTTATTTAAAAGCCACGAGCATATACTGTGTAGGTGTGTTACATACATCGACTATAAGTATTTTGAAATTCAAATAAAAATCATGAAACATGCTATTAGGTGTTACTCAATGGAAAATACACTGAAAATAGTCTCTCAACCAACTCAAGGATCGATGTATCATTAACACTATTTTAATTCAGTTTTCCAATAACACCATCCACTTATAAGCTAAACGAGGCATTTAGGTTTTTATGGCCTTAGGCTCTGTCTATCCCGTGAAGAATAAATATAATTGAAAGACATGATATGTGTGTATGTTTGTATAAGTATTATCATGAAATCATCGGAATCATTCCCGTTATAACCAACAAAACAAAAAATCCCTCCCATAACCGCAATATGAAACCGCTTGAGACCGGTTCCGGGCGATTCGAACCCGAATACCCGGCGACACAATCAGATGCTCGTAATTTTCCTGCCGTGTTGTATCAGCAGAACAATGGAACTCATTTTGGCTGAATGAATTTCATCCCACAGCAATCCGCCAAAATACACGCTATTAAAATGCTTTCCCTCCACTATTGTTGCGGGAAAACTACCGCCATTATATAAGGTTCCGTATAAGTATTGTGAGGATTAATTAGGTTAGGTTAGGTCCGAAACGTCTTAATGGGGTGGATGACTCAGCAATTCAGCATAGTTGTGCGTCATTGTTAGGAGTTGTTCAGGGCTGATATTTTTTGTAATCGATGTGGGTTTACTGAAATGCTCACCACCAAATGGCAGTACTAAGGCTTTGACCTCGATAGGTCGCTCTCATCATTTCAGCCGCAAGAAGTCCACTGCTGGACATAGCCAAGAAGCCTCCCCCAAGAATATCCAACACGACCGGTTGGAAGCGGCCTGCATCCAGCGCCTTCCTGCGACCCTTATCAGGTCGTCCTACCACCTGGTCGGTGGGTGTCCAACGCTGCACTTGCCGGTACGTGGTCGCCATTCAAGAACCTTTCTGCCCCATCGGTTCTTCGCGCTATGTGCCCCGCTCACTGCCACTCTCATTGTATAATATTTGACAAGGTGTATAAATTTATACATTGTGGCCCAATTTTAGTTTACCGGACCACACGCCTCAGCGCTGCCGCCGCTTATTCCAAATTACCCTCATTGAGAACTTCCATACCGGATAGCATGCCTCGCCTTTTTTTATTTATTTTTTATGTCATAGAACGGAAAACGAGCAAGCGGTTCACCTGATGGTAAGTGACCACCGCTGCCCATGGACAACTGCAACACCAGGGGTGTGACAAGAGCGTTGCCGGCGCTTTATTTTTCCCTGCAAGAGGGGAGAGGGGATGGGCATCCGGCTCTCTTACTTACCGAACGAAGCAAAGCAGCAGTAAAGCTACTACTTAAACGTCGATTTACTGTAAGTACTTCTCCGGACGAGCCGGCCCATTAATGATACTAGCAATAGTTACTTCGCCGGTAGCGTGGCTCTACCACAGCTAAAACACCAGAACACCTATTGAAGCCTGCAGAACACATTGGCAGGTATTCAACATAGGTATTTAGTGTTCTGGTACAGCGACCCGAAGAGAATTTTACCCTCCTGGCACCAGAAGATGCTACATTTAATCAGAGTTTTTTTGTAGGGAATTTGCCTGAATATGATTTTGCCTGATATATATTGACATGGAAATGCTGAAAATCTCCTTCCATGATTCCTACTCGTATTCAAAGTAAAACCCTTTACATCTATGTTACCTACCCATCTTTAGTAAAATAGTAGTCATCTACATAGTAACAATACATATGAATATTAAAAAGAGAACACAAACGACTAATTACTTAAATTATTTACTATAACAAAGATATTCTAATCTAAAACTCCGTACTTAACAAAAATGGATAATAAAAATGGAATAAGTATGAAATACCTCTCCAACCCGTCTGGCCAGCGTGGAGAGTGTAGGCCAAATCCTCTGACTGCTCTGGCAGTACAGAGAGGGTTGTGCTTCTGCAGTGGAGACTGATAGAGACCTGATGATGATGATGATGATGAAGTATGAAATGATCTTAATCGTAAATAGTCTACAGTAGCTATTTGTCTAAATAGAAGTTGTACACTTTGATTATATAGTCAAAGGTTGTACATTTACTAAAAGCATCACAGACGTAATTAGCTGAAACATAGACTATATCGCCCTTAGCCAAAATGTTAACCTTATAATGTAAATGTTCCACGTTGTAAATGTTTCTCAAAACAGATTTGAACGGTTATAGCAAGTATCTCTTTGGCACTGAATAACCATCGCTTATTACAAAGTTCGGATTCGGGCCACGTAGCAATTAGTAGCCGTTAGTATAATCCGGCTACAACCGGTTCTGCTCAACATTCGTCCGGATTTGTTGCGTGTCGATTGTTTTTGTGGTCAGCGCGCGCCGGGAATTATAAACAGCCAGGAATTAAAGGCATGGAAGAAAAATGGTTTATTTTTAACACGAGGGGAATAAAAATTAATAATCAAAATGCTGGCACAAGTATGGAATGATCGTAATTGTAAATAGTACAGTAGCTATTCGTCCAAAGAAAAGTTGTAATTTCTTCAAATGCCAGCACAGTCGCAACTGACCGAAAATAGTAGTCTACTATTTTCGGTCAGTTCATTGTTCATTCTGCACTTAGCCAAAATGTAAAGTAAATATTCCACCTTGTGATTGTTTCTCAAAACAGACTTGAACGGTGATAACACGAGGGTAAAAAGGAAAGCATTCTAGCATTCCGAATTTGTATGCGCTGGCCATGCAAAATTGCCAACTCCTAAATCCGACATTCTAGTTGCAAAATTTGATTAGGATGCCTAGAAAGATCTAGGCAACTATTCGCCTCAGCCGATCCCAGCCGAATATTCGGTCTTTTAGCAAAATCATTATTCGTTGCAACTTTAGCCAAGAAGCTAGGCTTTCACACCAAAAACGACCAATATCGTAAGAAATAATTGACGCTTCCTTGGCCCGCACATGGCATCTTGCGGCAGCTAGCGATTAAGTTGCTTCTCGTGATGCTTGTCGTTTTAATATAAGGCTTAAAATCCTATCAGCGTTCCACGCCTGCGCCGTGTGCTTCCTTTCACGCCGTTTTATGCCAAAACCTAAATTGTAGTCGAAACTCACACCGATACCAAACTGATCGAAATCGGTCGGATCGAATATCCGGTCACATCTATTCTTTCTAAGTCCATGTAATAGGCCTAATAGTGGCGAAGTTGGTCGGCTCTGTTAGTTTTTGAATGCCGTGCTTTGACCGCCGAATAGAGGGAAACTTTGGCCGAAATTGATTTGTAGTATACTTACTTTCCTTTGTCGCTGCTTCTTAGTTTGTTCGAAAATACTTTGCTCTTCCGTTCATTCGTTAGAAGTACAACCTGTTGTTTTAATAAAGTTAATGTTATTGGATGTCTCCAGATGATATGTATAAATAAATATATGGGTACACTAGTTACTTTTTTATTAGTAGTACTTAGCCAGTCAAAATGAACAACTTTTTCTACGGAACCGATGCTGCAAACTCGAAAAAGGAAGATGGGAATTTTATTTTACATTTCTTACGAAGATAGGATTTTTTTTCCAGCGTTGGTCCAATAGGAAAAGTTGACAGTTTTGGCGAACTGCTTCCTAATTGAAAAGTATAGTGCATACGGGAAAATCACAGATTGATCTAGCCCTAAAGTAAGTTCGAGACTTGTGTGATGGGATGCCTACTCGCTAACTCAACCGTACTATGTTTTATAACAAACTAGTTTTCGCCCGCGGCTTCGCTCACGTTAGTGTGATGAAAGGTAGCCTATGTCCTTCTCCGTACTCCAGACAACGTGAATGCAAAATTTCATGGTGATCGGTTCAGTAGATAGGGCGTGAAAGCGTAACAAACAAACTCACGCATTTGTAATATTAGTTGGGAAGCTGGGATACGTACAAAGATAAATCTGACATCCGCCCTGGGGTACTATTCTTCGAACCACTCGTCTTCGAACAATTTTTGTATGAAAAAACAGCTCGTTTGTGAACGGCAATTTCCAAAATCGTGATTTATTCCAATTGTACCCCTGATGATAGTCTTCGTAACAGATCTAAACTAGTCGGTAATGCAGACTTAATATAAGTGAGTAAAAACCGTGCTCTATCGCTACAATTTCCTTTGTTGCAGTGTAGATGTTCACCAGCGCGGCTCGCTCAGTGAGTTTAGTCCATTAAGTCAATGAGATTCAATGTATTTCGGTTTCAATAAAACATCTGGCAATGTTTGTTAATAAATAATAATACATCTATAAATATTTCAGCGACTTCGTCTATTCAAACCATTGCAATCAGAATTTGTGTTTGTTACAAATAACAGCATTAAGTACGCCTTGGTTCTATTTAAATATCTCAGATACATTTTGGTAAATACTTTGATTGCGTTCACAGAGCCGTTTAGTTATAGATATTTCATTTTTAAATGCCGTGACGCAAGAGTTTATTTTTATAGTTGAGAGAAAATGAAAATGACATACATGGTTCAGAATTAGCAATATATTGTTCATAAAATACGTAGTAAGATATATATAAGTGGTTCGTACAATTGTCTAATCAGAAGACAATTCTCAAAACTAAAGGTACTTAAACATTAACAAGGGGCAAAACAGGGAGAGAGTAGAGATACTAGTCCAGAAGGGTAAATGAGGACATTTGAGCATTTTCCCGTGAGCCCTGTGTTTTCGGCAGAGTAGAATAGGACCACTCCAAGTCATCCCGTGGATGTCGTAAAAGGCGACTAAGGAAACACAAGCTAAATAAAGCTTATAAACATCAAAGAGACCTCTCCAACCCGTCTGGCCAGCGTGGAGAGTGTAGGCCAAATCCTCTGACTACTCAAGCTAATATATGGCTCTGGTAGTACAGAGAGGGTCATGCTCCTGCAGTGGAGACTAGTAAGACCTGATGATGATGATGATGATGATTCTCAGATGAAAGCCTAGGGTCCGAAAATTAACAGCATTTTAGTAATTCATACTGTATTATGAATTGGTAAATACCTGTAAAATGAACAAATGTTGTTCTTGTAAGATTACTAGAAAAATAAAAGATCATTCCTACAATAGACTTTATGAAAAAGAACTGTGGCTGTAGAGGCTGTTTTCAAGGAGAAAATAGGGGTATACATTTGTATGGAAAAATTAAGCTAGGATACGCTCATATTAATAATATTAAGGGTGCTCCTTGGCCATTTCGACTATGTTTAACCTCTATAAAAATGGTCAAACATAAAGCACAATATCCAAACAAAAAAATATATTGTAGAATGGTCTTTAATCTTTACTTGCTGAGGAGGACTTTTTTTAAAGATCATAGTTTTTTAGAAAAAAAAAAGTACCGCGTACATCGATTTTGATTGCAAATATTCATTAACTACGTACTCTTTGTCTTAGAGTCACGTAATTTTTATGTTTAATACAATATCAATCAACCTACAAACTCTTCCAAAGAATTTTTAATTTACAGATTATTCTTCTTTTTAATATTAAATTTATGTTATTTATTATTTGTACCTACTTGTAAAGTTCTAATTCTTAGTGTTACTGATGGCAGCTTTATAGAAATATGAGTCATAGGAGTAAATATAAAGAAATGTCAAGATTATTATTTTTAAAATTATTTAATCATTATTTTTAAAAGGATTATCCAGTCATAGACATATTTGATATGTTCAACTAGTTTATAAATTATTAAAAATGAAATAGTCACATATATCCAAGAAGGTATATAAATGAAATATATTGTAACAAAATATTGTCTTAAATAAGTACTTTCATATCCCTAAATAATATGATTATCACATTTAACAAAATAACTCGATACACTTGAATTTGAAATAAAAGTAAAAAAAATACAATTATCAAAGCAACAAGTTGATAATAAGTAACACTTACGTCTGTCCAGTCTGCCGAGTAGATTTAGAATGCCCCTCAAATCAAATTAAATACTTTTTATTTTATACCCTCTTTGAGCTAATTTTCGACCAATCACAGACATCGACCAATCACAGACGACCGTTGTTTACTTCTTATAGAATGAGTCACAAAATAACGGATTTGAAAGTTAACATGTGTAAAAATAGCTGTGAGAAATATACCAATAATTAAATAAAATCCGAATAAGATTTTACAGTGATTAATTAACAAATGAATATCATTGCTATATTTTGCCATTCTAACACGCGCGAGCGAAGGGCGGCAGTCGACCGCTGGCTGACTTTCTGACGGGGAAATAAGGTTCAAAACTCGGCCCATATCCTGAAGGTCATTAGCGCATGTACGGGCCCACGGCCGGTGTGCTGTTGAAATATAAATTAAACTTTTTGAATCGAATTGAATTGGATCGAGGCAGCTTCTATATTTTCTCCGTTCACTGGTCTATGCATTATAATATCAGCGGTTGTATTCATAAGATCCGAGGTATTCGCGAGAATTCTCCGAAACCATGAATCTTGTTAGTTCAGTTACGTGGCTCAATATTTCGTCAAATATTTTCATCTGTGATTTTGTATTTCTCCTATTCACTCGAGGACTGGTCTGCGAGAATTCTTTTTTATGTTATGTATTGTTATTGCACCCTTGATGCATTATGTTTAACAAAATTCAGACAAACAAACATTCAAATCTTTACCCTTTATAATATTAGAATATGGCGAATTTCTTATAGTTTATAGTAGTTATAGGATCCTTAAAGGGGTGATTCAGCCCGTCAATATGAACAACTTATTCTATGGGAACGCTCAGTTTGGAATCGACACGGTCTATCGTGCGTGATTCCTCTTTATACCCGTTTTTACGCATTTTAAAAACGTGACGAGGCGTATAATAAGACTAAACACATAGAACTTACCCCTAAATCCTTGAATCATCACAAAATAATTGCGGCCGGCCGAGCAGACCGGCGCTAAAAACGCTCATCATTATCGCATCGGCGCCATCGGTTTTTCTCCGTCATAAACGCCGTCCGTTAAATCTTTACGGTAACGCCTGCCCGACGGTTTTTATCCCGGTTGTGACAACTGGGACACACGGACAAGTGGATTGTCAGTGTAGATGACTCTATACTAAGAAGACTGTACGCGGCCGGCAATGGTGTAAGCTATACATCTTTGATGACGAGATGTTGTTTGCAGCCAAAATAAATAAATAAATATATAGGGACATATCACACAAATTGAGCTAGCCCCACAGTAAGTTGTGAACTTGTGTCGCAGAATACTAACTCAACGAAACTATATTTTATAATATATGCTTATATAGATAAACATCCAAGACCCAGGTCAATATGAAAAAGATCTTTTTCCATCCTGACCTGACCGGGGATTGAACCCGGGACCCCCGTGTCGCAGGCTAGCGTGTTGACCGCTGCGCCACGGAGCTCGTCAAAATGAGTGAAACTAGCGCCACTCAACATTTTAATTATTTTACTCCTAAATCAGATTTAATTGAAATGTTCTAAATCTCCAAAAGTGGCTGCTTTTGGCGGTAATCAACATCAAATGGCATAATTTGAAATCTTTGCATAAGGAGGCTTAAATCAACGAAACTAGCGACACTGTTATTTAATTCTTGTACTCCGAAATAAAAACAAATTCAAAAAATCTACTTCAGTACTTCGTTTGTAAATTACTTAATTACACGAAGATTAGGGTTTAACCCTAATCTTCGTGACAATTGAGAGAGCCGTGTGTCTCTGCAGACGGCTCTCAGAAAGGCGTGAAATGGCAGATGATCTTTTAAGAGATTACTCCGCGGCAGATTATTTTCATCCCAGTAGTTTTCAGCCGCCACTTTTTGCCCCTTTGCGGTAACTAGATCTAGTTACGGGGGATTTATAGCATTGTAGTGTGTAGTTGGGAAATTTTCTGTAAGTTCTCTTCTATGATGATCCAGGAAAAACGGATCTTGCTGGATAAACAGACAGACGTACAAACGGAAAGAGAAACAGACGGAAAACGGAGTAATTCTATAAGAATATTAAAGTTTATTCGAACAATCAATCTCTTTATTGCATTTATATAGACGTCTATAATCTACTTAATAATAATAAAAAACTTAATATATTTACTTATATTCTTTGGAAGTTGCAGGTGATTGGTTTGTCTGTCACTTAAAGATTTCAAATTATGCCAATTGATGTTGATTACTAGCAAAAGCGGCCACTTTTGCAGATTTAGATTATTTCAATTTAGTCTGATTTAGGAGTAAAATAATTCACTCATTTAAACACCAATGCAAAGATTTCAAATTATGCCAATTGATGTTGATTACTAGCAAAAGCGGCCACTTTTGCATATTTAGATTATTTCAATTTAGTCTGATTTAGGAGTAAAATAATTCACTCATTTAAACCCTAATCTTCGTGCCAATTTAGAGAGCCGTGTGTCTCTGAAGACAGCTCTCAGAAAGGCGTAAAATGGCAGATGATCTTTTAAGAGATTACACCGCGGCAGATTATTTCCATCCCACTAGTTTTTCAGTTCTTTTTTGTCCCTTTGTGGTAACCAGATCTAGTTACGGAGATTTATAGCATTGTAGTGTGTAGAGATATAAGCCAAACAAACTGCGCTCTGCATCTGCGTGTTGCCTTGCCAAGCGTGGTGAGTATGGAAAAATATTGGGAAAGGCCTATGTCCAGCTGTGGACTTCCTGCAGCTAAAATGATGATGATCAAAATGATGAGTTGCGATAGTTTGCTCATCTAAGCCCCTTAAACCCTTATCTTCGTGCCAATTGAGGGAGCCGTGTGTCTCTGCAGATGGCTCTCAGAAAGGCGTGAAATGATCTTTTAAGAGATTACTCCGCGGCAGATTATTTTCATCCCACTAGTTTTTCAGCCGCTACTTTTTGTCCCTTTGTGGTAACCAGATCTAGTTACGGGGGATTTATAGCATTGTAGTGTGTAGTTGAGAAATTTCTCGGTAAGTTTTTCTCCTATGTTGACCTGGGAAAAAAAGAAAAATAATTGTCTTATAAAGACAGACCGACATACGTGCCGATGTATAGACGTACAGACGTACAAACGGATGGAACGGACATAGGACCAACGGAGTGATCCTATAAGGGTTCCTTTTTACATTTTGAGGTACGGAACCTTAAAAACGTTGGATATACGAGCTGATTCTCTGCAAAACTCTGTGCTGTGAAAAACTAATTGCATGATGACAATAGGCGATGCGAGTAAACCATCAGAATTTTGATTCCATTTTCTACGCCCACCCACACTCTTAGCATGGCTTTTGGGTCTTAAAGCCTTAGACTGTATAAATTCTATAGTTGTCAATTTTCCCGCGACTTTGTCCGCGTAAATTATAGCCGATGTTATCCGCAGATAAATTAGCTTTCTATAGGTCAAAGAATTTTGAAATCGGTCCAATAATTTCAGAACCTATTCAGTTCAAACAAACAATCGAATCCTTCCTCTTTACATTATTATTATAGATAAAGTTGACTACAAATATTGTAGCCTAACTATATGGCTTTTCGTTAATCAGTAAAGCCATTGAATCTAGCTCTCCGCTCCAGCGATCAAGGGAATCGCGTCACTGAACAAAGTTTCTAACTATCTGATATCAATGACTGTCTGTGACATTATAAATTCAGCTAATTTTAGTCCATCTTAAATTAACTCGTTGTTTGGTAGAGCTACGCTTCCAGCTAAATTCTCATTTGCTGGTGGCATTAATAGGCCGGCTCGCCCGGGGAAGTACCACACTCTCACAGAAAATCGACGTTTGAGTAGTAGCTTTAGCGCTTTTATCGGTGAGTAAGAGAGCCGGAAGCCCATCTTCCCCTTTCTCTCTGGGGAGAGAAAAATAAAAGGCCAGCTACGCTCCTGTAACACCTCTGGTGTTGCAGTTGTCAATGGGCATCGGTTATCACTTACCATTAGGCGACTAGCTTGCTCGTTTGCCAACCCATGTTATAAAAAAAAAATGCCAACTTTCAGAAACAAAAACATTCATTACCGAAATCATTACCTCAACTATGCGGTTTTGAAGGTGTGTTATCGTCTGATGAGTATTCATCATATCTAACCGCAAAAAGTCCACTGCTGGATACAGGCCTCTACTACGGATTTTTACCATTTTGGGTTTGCCATACTCACCACGCTTCGCAAACGGATGGCGAGCACAGTTTTTTGGCTAATATCGGTTCTGACGCTGTACAAGCTTGAACCTATTTACTGATGACGGCCGGCGGATCCCACCACTGTACCATGGAGCCGAAAATAACCGAACGTTACCGACGACGACCGAAGCCGGACCGGACCTTACATTACTTGCTTGCGTGCCCTCCTCTGATATCTTGTCTCGTCAAATAATAATCTGATATTTCTAAATAGTCTTTTTATTTGGGAGATACCAGCAACCAGACCTACATACATATAACAGTCCGCTACAAATGGTCCTTCAACCGCTGAAGACAAGGAATCTCTTTTTGGAGCATCAAGAGCATAATCGTCAAAATTGGAAAGACGCCACCGGACAAGCCGTGAGGTCAATTAGAGGTCGATCAAAGTCCACAAGTGACAAATTCCAGGATTTCTAATCATCCAGGCCTCTCAGACAACAGGAATAGCACGATACAGTGAGTCCGTTCCAATCTTTTTCCTTTCCACTTCAATTTTCCTCTTTTTGTGTTTTCGAATAGCCTTAGCTTGGATCTTGCAAGTGCCTATTTACTTAGTACCATAGCACTATTCAAATACACCTATTACATAAATCATGCCTATTTACAATTACAATTACATTAAGAACAAAATTTAAAATACATAAAAAACATTTAGTCATTATTTTTGCTTATATCTACAATAAATTCATTCCATCTAATTTGCATCTACAAACAAATAAATCTTTCGAACGTAGCAATAACATCGCGTTATAGCTACCTACTTGCACTTGGCTATTGCATCTATTATAATATTACGGCCGATACCTGTTTATCATTGCGCTTAGAACGGGTTGCATTGCTACCTCAGCGCATACCTGCGTTACATAACGTGCATAACGCATAACAACTAACTTATCATTATACTCATTCGCAACGCGTAGATAAACATGGCAGAAGCTAAAGTTAAAGAATTAGTTAAAAAACGAAGTGCATTAAAAGGTAAATTTACGATATTTAGCAACTATTTATCAGTGCCTAAAAGCTGTAAAATATTAAGTGCAGTGCAAACAACGGAATTAAAGTGTCGCCTTGCAAAATTTGAGAGTTTATATGCCGATTTCGATGCGTTACAGACGGAGTTGGAAGTATTGGTCGAGGATCCTACTCAATCATTCGAGGAGCGTGAACAAATGGAAGGCCAATATTACGAGCTGATTGCGGCTGCTCGCACGCTGCTCACCGAGAACGAGGAGGCCCAGCTGTCTCCAGGGCATCGGTCACGTTTAGGTTCCGTGTCCAGTTCCAACAGTGGACGTCAAATGCAACATGATTTTGTGCGTTTACCAAAGATAACCCTACCTAGCTTTGACGGTAAATATGAACACTGGCTCGAATTTAGAGACACTTATTTATCTTTAGTGCATGACAATTCCCACATCAGCGACATAAATAAATTTCATTATTTACGTGCCCCTTTGTCGGGCACTGCCTTATTGGTTATTCAAAGTTTAGAGTTTACTTCAAGTAATTACAAGATAGCTTGGCAGTTATTAACAGAACGGTTCGACAACGAACGATTACTAGTGAATAACCACATCAAAGCATTGTTTGAGTTGGAATGTCTCAAAAAAGAAACAACCAGTGGTCTCCGTAACATTGTTGACGTGACTAACAAAAATTTACGGGCTTTGGCCAACCTAGGGCAACCAACGGACCACTGGGACACTCTTATGATTTATTTAATTTCTTCTAAATTAGATTACAGAACCATACGCGATTGGGAAGAGTTAAAAGGTAATAAAAATGGATTACCTACCTTATCAGAGTTTCTTAAATTTTTAAACAATAAATCAGAGTTACTGGAAACAATGGAAAATACAAAGTATAGTAATAATAGTAAGCAACAATCATTTACAAACAATTCTAAGAGCTTTATTGTAGCCTCCGACAGTACCAGTAATAACAACAGTTCACGTGCAAAGGTCTTATGTTGCCCAATGTGTAAAAAATCGCATTTTCTTTTTTCTTGTGAGCTTTTTAGGAACCTCAACGTTGATGAACGTCTTTCAAAGGTTTCCGAGTTCAAAGTATGTCATAATTGCTTACGACCCGGTCATGTCAGTAAGAAATGTACTTTGACACATTGCAAGTATTGTAAATCAAAACATAATACCTTATTACATAATCATAACGTAGCTCAGTCAGCTCCTTTACCTGAGGAAGCCGCCGTGGCCTTATCCACAGGTATTGACGAAGCTTCTTCATCACACTACGACAGCAAACGTCGTGTCTTACTTTCCACAGCGTTGGTGAAAGTACGAGGCGCAGACGGGGTCTATCATACCGCCCGCCTACTACTTGACAATGGCAGCACCTCAAACTTCGCGACGCGGGCGCTGTGTGACAAACTCGGCTTGATAACACGTACCTGCGGCTCCACTGTGACCGGCATCAATGGTCAAGTATCTTTTAGTGCAGAGTCATGCAGTCTTACAATCAAATCTTTTTATGATAAATACAATACCATTATACAATGTTACATTTTACCTCAAATTACGAATGCATTGCCTGCCAATCATATTAATTTAGACAGCATATCATTGCCCAAAGGTATACAACTGGCTGACCCGTCTTTTAACGTGCCTTCTTGTATAGACGTCTTAGTCGGCGCAGAAGTATTTTGGGACGTCCTTACCATGAATGTAATTTCCTTAGGTAAAAATCAGCCGAAATTACATGAATCAAAATTCGGTTGGCTCATATCAGGTACCGTAATTGATAAAAAATATAGTAAAAATATGACGTCATCATGTCATTTCATTCAGAACGACGATGTTCAATTAACTCGTTTTTGGGAATTGGATTCAGTGTCATCTATACATAATTTTTCACAAGAAGAACGTTTATGTGAACAACATTTTGAACAAAATACTAGGCGGAGCGATGATGGTCATTTTATGGTCACAATACCACTAAAAGAACCGCCTACTGTTTTAGGTGACTCCTATCATCTTGCCAAACGCCGACTTTTATCTTTGGAGCGTAGATTCGAGCGTGACCCCGTGTTCAAGGATAGGTATCATAGTTTCTTAAGAGAATATATAGACTTAGGGCACATGACCGAGAACCCAACCTTATTTCAAAAGGGAATCAATTATTTTTTACCTCATCACGGCGTAGTTCGTGAGGCTAGTACTACTACGAAATTAAGAGTAGTGTATGATGCTTCTGCCGCTACCAGTTCTGGTAAATCTTTTAACGACATCCAGATGGTAGGTCCAGTGGTACAGGATGACCTTTTTTCAATTTTGTTACGATACAGACAACATAAATATGTTGTAGCGAGCGACATCGAGAAAATGTATCGATGTATTTTCGTAGAACCTAAACAACGTTCGCTACAACAAATCCTTTTTAGATTTAACACAAATGAGCCTATAAAATCTTATACATTAAATACGGTAACGTACGGTACGGCATCAGCACCGTACTTAGCCACTAAGTGTCTCGTCTCTCTTGCTGATCAACACACCTCTGCTGCAGCCAAAGGTGCCTTGACCAGAGACTGGTATATTGATGACTGGCTGTCAGGCGGGGACTCAATAGATTCGGTAATCGAACTATGTAATGAAGTTACAAGCGTTTTACAGTCAGCCCATTTTAAACTTCAAAAATGGCAGTCAAATAGTAAAGAAATATTACAGTCCATTAATCATAATCAACTTACTGACAAAAGAGACACAAAGAAAACCCTAAATTTAAACAATTCTGAACCCAGCAAAACGCTTGGCTTGTATTGGGACACGGTCAACGATAATTTAGTATTTTCTATAGACATTGGTACAAAAAAATTAATTACAAAACGCCTTATTTTATCTTTAATAAGCCAAGTCTTCGATCCATTAGGTATATTAGGACCATGCATTATTCAGGCAAAATCAATAATGCAACAGCTTTGGGTTGACAAATGTAGTTGGGATGAGGAAGTCTCTTTCAACATTAAAACAAATTTTCTTTCTTTTTTGGATTCACTCCCTCATTTAAACAATTTACATGTTCCACGTTGGGTATTGAGCGATAATGCGGTTACAATTGAAATTCACACATTTACAGATGCTTCTGAACGTTTTTACGGAAGCTGCGTATATGTTAGATGTGTTTGTAGTGACGGGTCAGTCAGTGTACGTCTACTTACATCAAAAAACAAAGTTGCACCGATTAAACCCACTACTATCCCAAGATTGGAACTTTGCGGGGCTCTGGTAGGTACTAGACTTTGCAAGAAAGTACTAAGCTCACTCACAATAAATGTTGCTCAATGTTATTACTGGACCGATTCAACCATAGTTTTGGGTTGGCTTTCCACGCCTTTGAGTAAACTTAAGCCTTTTGTACGAAATCGCATAGGTGAGATTCTTGACAGTACTACTGGTCACAAGTGGAGTTACGTGCCGTCAAAACAAAATCCAGCGGACCTAGTGTCGCGGGGAGTGAGAGCTGACGCACTCGGCGCATCAACGCTGTGGTGGTCGGGTCCTACATTTTTGCATAATCAGCATATCACATTTCCAGAAATACCTAATAACCAAAATGACAATACTCAGGAAATTATACACACATTACATTCAAACACAAACGTAGATAAAAACATAAATAATTCATTACATAATTTAATACACAAAATATCTAATTATACAAAACTTAAAAGAATAATAGCCTATATACACAGATTTATATTTAATTGTAAAAATAAAGATAATAAACTAATAAACAACTTATCGGTATCAGAACTTAAGTCATCGCATCATTTTATAATTAGGTTTGTTCAGCAGGAAATGTTTCCTGATGAATACAACACGCTTATCAACGGTGACTCCTTACATAAAAAGAACAAGCTCATATCTTTATCTCCTTTTGTCGATGAAGATAAGCTCTTGCGCGTAGGCGGAAGGCTTCATAACTCATATTATTCATATGATATAAAGCATCCGATCATTTTAGACTCAAAACATCATACTACAAAATCGATTTTTGAATCAGAACACAGAAGGCTTATGCACGCACCCCCTCAGTTGTTGTTAGCTTCCATAAGGCAAGCTTATTGGCCTCTAGGTGGAAGAAATCTCGCAAAACACGTAGTTCATAGGTGTGTTCGTTGCCATAGACTGA
Organism: Rhodophaea formosa; assembly: GCA_963082605.1. NCBI lineage: Eukaryota > Metazoa > Arthropoda > Insecta > Lepidoptera > Pyralidae > Rhodophaea > Rhodophaea formosa. The sequence goes on from OY720221.1 coordinate 2,917,747, forward strand.
AGGCTAAACCTATTCAGCCTATTATGTCAAATTTACCGAGCGATAGATGTCACTTAGAGTATCCATTTTTAAAAAGTGGTTTAGACTATGCCGGGCCAGTGTTGATAGCTAATCAGAAAGGCAGAGGGTGTCGCTTACACAAATCTTACATTTGCATATTTGTATGCTTTTCAGTGAAAGCAGTCCACCTGGAACTGGTCACGGACCTTACAAAAGAAGCATTTCTTGCAGCGCTTTATCGATTTATATCGCGGCGAGGTAAACCACAGACAATCTACTCCGATAATGGCACTTCATTTGTTGGGGCGTTTAACGAACTCTCAAATCTTCTAGCAAACTTAGAGTCTGAGATTGACATTGCAGAAACAGGTATAGAATTTAAACCAATTCCCGTTTATTCCCCAAACTTCGGAGGTCTTTGGGAGGCCTCAGTAAAGTCAGTTAAACATCATTTGAGGAGAGTCTTAGGTCTAACGCATTTAACGTACGAGGAAATGTGTACTTGTTTGATCCAAATCGAGGCTATATTGAATTCGCGTCCCCTCACACCTCTTTCATCAGACCCATCTGATCTAACATGCCTTACCCCATCTCATTTTCTGATAGGACGGCCACTGCTATCTGTGCCCCAGGCCCAGATATCCGAGAAGAATTTAAGTTGTCTCCAAAGGCACGAACGTATTGAGAGGCTGAGGCATCATTTTTGGACACGTTTCTCTCATGAATATATATCTCTACTCCAGCAGAAGCAGAAGTGGCACCACTCCGCAGGCGAGCTCAAATTGGGTCAGCTGGTGCTCATACAAGAAAAGGATCTTCCTCCTCTTCAATGGCTTCTGGGACGAGTTACAAATCTTCACGTTGGCAGCGACGGTGTGGCACGCGTCGCTGACGTTCTTACCAAGAAAGGAACACTCAGACGGTCATACACGCGTTTATGCCCCCTTCCAATAAATTCTTGAAGAACAAACTCTTCAACGGGTGGCAGTATGTACAAGCTTGAACCTATTTACTGATGACGGCCGGCGGATCCCACCACTGTACCATGGAGCCGAAAATAACCGAACGTTACCGACGACGACCGAAGCCGGACCGGACCTTACATTACTTGCTTGCGTGCCCTCCTCTGATATCTTGTCTCGTCAAATAATAATCTGATATTTCTAAATAGTCTTTTTATTTGGGAGATACCAGCAACCAGACCTACATACATATAACAGTCCGCTACAGACGCTGTTTCATATCAAAACTATTTTTAAGCGAGAGAAGGCTAGCAGCTTGTTAGACTGGGGGAACGGGATAAATATATTTAGGATGCTACTTGCTCGGATGGATTGGAGATGAGAAAGTTCCTAGCAGCTCGAGAGGCTGGGCGCGCGAACCCTATGCTATACCTGCAACCACCGGACAGACCGGATGACATCCCTTACCATTGATGAATAGTGACATATAACATCAGTAAAAAAGCAATATGGCAGACGTACGAGTAACTTGTTGTAGTCGGATTTTTTATTTTCTGATATAATGTGGCTTGTTATACTAGAGGCTTTGGTACCTGTGGGCCACGTTTCCTGCATTAGTCCCATAGGGAAAGTTATTCAATTCACCGGGCCCAGTCACCCCTTCAAGGGAATGCCGGTGGTATTTTACTCGTTGTATGTATGTATGTGACTACTGATGCGTACATATATTAATCACTTCCTTCCTCAGCATATTGTAATAGTTTCAAACTACAGGTGACGGGAATCAATATGTAGTTACACATAGTTTCGAAGTATGTGGTTTCGAAGTAACGTGCCGTCGATCTGATGAATGTCGTAATTGTCATTATTAGATCACCACCATATATAAGAAGTATTGAGGAGCCCTTTGGTCCAGTGGGTGTGAGCTCTATGAGTGCTTACGTATGTTAAGCAACCCCTGGTGCAGTCCCTACTTGGATGGGTGACCGCAAGTGGCATAAAAATATCTCGAGCTCCTCCGTGCTTCGGAAGGCACGTAAAGCCGTTGGTCCCGGCTGCCATCCTTGATGGCAGTCGTTAAGCTATGTCAGATGCCTTAAGGCAGCTTGAAAAATCTGACACCAGTGTTGGCCACTTACACATAAAAATATTATTAGATCGCAGTAATTGTTATAGCGTTTCAGATTCATTTAGATAAGGTAATTCTGAAATGTTTATAATAGTGGACCTTTTATAACTACAAAAAACAAACAAACAAGGCGAAAGTGAGTTTGTTTGTTTTCGGCCTTTTATCAAAGTAGCAAAAGTAAGCCAATTCATTAGCCGGAGATTCCTATTGGTTGAGTTTACTGGCCTGGCTTGATATCACCGTTTACACGAAACCAACCGACTGGCTTACTAGCTTGTTCGAGCGTTAGTTCCCAGCAATGGTCCCATAAATAAATAAAAAAAATATGAAAAAGTTGTTCATACTGACGTTCTGAGTCACCCTTTAAAGGGAATGTAGGGAGGCAATTTACATGCTATGTGGTTTCGAGATAGCGTGTCATCGACCTAATGAATATTGCAATGTGTCGCGATTTAATGATACCACGCGTCAGTGTGGATGGATTAGTGTGCATGCTAATAGGTAATGACGTGGTCAAATTATCATGACACGATTAGATCGGTACTTAATAGTAGGAAGGTACTACGGATGCACTGTTACCTTCAAACCACGAATTACGTATTTTTCTATGGTCTTAGTTAGCATTATACGAAGAACTAGTTGAAATAAGTACGAAAAAATCATTCACATAGAAAAACTGACTGCTCATTTTATGGTGCAAATTTAATAGGAACAAGTCAAAAGTTCCAATTGTGGAAGTCAAAATTACATGTACTTTGAGTTAAATTAATTTGTTTGCTTTCGCCAACAGTTAGTTCATGCAAACTATTGCTGGCCAGCGCCAGGCATCTCATCCGACCCTAAATACCCTCCTAAATAAAAAAGTTTTTTCAAATCAAACAAGTAAAGTATATACAGCCAAATTAAGATCCTGTCTTTATAAAGTCGGTTGAAAATCAATCCCGCTAACACGTTTATTAGGTGCCCGTCGAGATCAAAAAGGTACCATTACCTGACGTCTGTTAAAATAAAATCCTAGGGGAGGCCTAGGTCTAGCAGTACAATTGTTGCGGATAAGATGATGATGCTAATATTGGTACTTACCAGTTACTACTAGGCACATCACTACATAATCAGTTCATTGGAATGCAGTGCTCGCTCGGGTGACGCGTGATGTAACGCTATATCAAGTGCTTTTTAGCTTGAATAGATCGTAAATAGCTGTGTTTGATATTTTACCAACTCCTTCTGTAAAGCCTCCGGTACACTCGAGAGCAAACGGTAGACTAGAAGGTAGTTACTTACTTATATATAGGTATAGGGACATATCACACAAATTGAGCTACTCCTACACTAAGTGGTGAACTTGTGTCTTATGATACTAAACGATACTTTATTTTATAATAGATCCACATATAGATAAACCAACCGCCACCCATCCCAGTGGAGCCAGAGTTGCTTAACATACGTAAGCAAAAGTAATGAGTACGCTTGCCATCGGGATCTTGGAGAAGATGAAGAAGATGAAGAAGTAAGGAGTATCCAACAAACATTGTACAAGATACTTACCTGTTCAACCGTATGTATTGTATACGTATTACATACAGCACAGGAGTGTAATGGTGAAGTTTAGTCGGAACTACCTTAGACTACTTAGAGTCTATGATTACAAACAAGTATGAAGGGAATTGGAGTTATAAGAGCTCCCGGTCTGAGCAACTTTGCTCCAATTTTCCCGGAGATATAGAGGAGATTACTACAAAGTATAATATTTTATGACGGACTTCCTTAAGAATATCGATTTTGTCCTTGGCATAAATAAACTTCTCTTAGTTATTTCTGACTTAGACTACTTAGAGTCTACGATTACAAACAAGTATGAAGGGAACTGGAGTTATGAGAGATCCCGGTCTGAGCAACATTGCTCCAATTTTCCCGTAGATATAGAGGGGATTACTACAGAGTACAATATTTTTTGACGGACTTCCTCAAGAATAACGATTTTGTCCTTGGCTTAAATAAACTTCTCTTAGTTACTTCTACCTTAGATTACTTAGAGTCTATGATTACAAACAAGTATGAAAGGAACTGGAGTTATAAGAGCTCCTGGACTGAGCAACTTTGCTCCAATTTTCCCGGAGACTGAGAGAAGATTACTACAGAGTACAATATTTTTTGACGGACTTCCTTAAGTAGAAGGATTTCGTTCATGACATAAAAACACGTAGACTTCTTTTAGTTATTTTTCAAGAAATTTTTACGTTTATACATAATTTTTTTTTTACTAGATATTTAGGTCCCACTGCTGGGCAAAAGCCAGCAGTGGGACTTATTTTTTTTTACCATAATTATATAAGGTAATTTTATTTTATTATGTTTGTACATAATAAAATAAAATTACCTTCGATCAATATTATTTTTAATGACAAAATGATAAAACTGTATTAAAAGTTATTGTATTCAAATATTACTAATCTCGTTCGTCACTCATATCAATTTCAGACGTGAAGAATTCATATTTCCCTGTCTACAGTTCAGAAAAGACCATTTTTTCATGAAGTTTCATAATTGTTGTTCGCATTTTGCTATGGTGACCAAATTGACGAAAAAATACATCGCCTATGCATTAAAAAATTTCACAATTTCAAATTTTGCTGTTTAAAAGTTAAATTCTACCTAATTGTATTTTTACATATAAGTAGATGCCGTAATGCTGGATTTGAAAAAAACATGAATTCTTTATTACGAGTATCTCAATGTCAAGAAGTCATGAGAATATTTTTTTCATCGAATTCGGGATGAGCTAAGATGTGCTGTGAACTTGTAAGTAATGCAAGTGAGAGAGGTAAGTTGTAAAATTTAGTATGTAAAATTGTAGATGCTTTTCTTTATGTAATGTATTTTTTTTAACTGTTATTTAATACTCAAAATATGGACCTGTAATCGTTGTCTGAAATAAATAAATGAATTTGAATATAAAAAAAAAATTACATCGATGAAAACACTCTATAATGTTATTACTCTGTGTCCGTGTGTTATATTTTTAGCTACGTATTCTCTAAGAGATAAGCTAAGATGTTCTGTGAACTTGCAACTGAGAGGTGAGTTGTATAGCTTCGTATGTGGATGCTTTTCTTCACATCGGCATCGTTGGAAACGCGATTAGATTAGGCTCTCTAAAGTTTTTACTCTGTGTCCGAAGCGAACTAAGCTGTACCGTCAGATGTAATGAGAAATCAATGTATGGCTTCCGTACAAACAGGAGTGTAAGTGGATCGCTCAAGTTTGATGTGTAGCCTTCCTTTGACTGAGGCAAAATTCTGTACCAGTAAATAGTCAATATATATATTTTTATTTTATCTGTTTTTCATTTCCCAAAGGTAGACTGGGAGAGAATCCTTTTAGCATTAAGTCCACCTATTGTAGCTTCTAAGGCACAATAAAGCTTTTTAAATAAATAAAATAAATAAATATATATATGTTAATAAAACCCTGCCTGAACCTTAAAGGGGCGTCTCAGTCCGTTCTTTTTTTATTCTTTATTTGCATAAATGTAGGTAAATACATGATACAGATAGTAGGATCAGTATACAAGTGCCAATACATTTTGCCTGTGAAAGGCATGCAAAGTTATTATTAGTCTACGTACATGCATTTATATGTCAAGATAATACATTCTCCTCATAATATGTAAGTAGGTATGTCAAAGTGTTAATTAGGGTACAAAAACTTACCTTCTAAACTAAATTATAAAGACTTTTCCTATGGGACTAATGCTCGAAATTCGAAATAAAAAATTGACATTTCCTTACAAAAGTCTTTAGCAGGCCATTAGAATATGGCATAGCTCTATATGATATAGTAACTTTTTTTATAGTTCTACGGGTGTAGACTATTGGGTAATAGTGCCTACAGGATCCCCTTACGAGGACGTCGCAGTCCGTCTAGCCGTGCACTATTTTAACACGCTTTTATTAGCTTCACTTGTATGTAAGAAAATCTTGGAATCTTAATTTGACCCACTTCCCGGTCTTCGATTAGGATGAAATTTTGCACACGCTCTTAGTTATGATGACAATACATGACTAGCGTGAAAAAGCGTGTTTTTTTTTGTTATTTAAACTAATTATAAATTATTTTTGAATATAGCAGGTAGAGCACTGAAATTTGTGACAGGTAGAGCACAGAATGTGTGTGTATATCTACAAACAATAAAAATGACTTAAAAGGTGGTTCGATACAAAAAACGCGGAAACTTTGTAGTTTTAAATCGTATATGGACGGCAACCTTCACGTGCAAATTGGGATGGGGATGATACTAAGGAGACGTTCGACGACTAAATATCTTTCAAAGTTAAGGTGCTCCAACACAGCAGTTATATAACGTTGTATATCAATGTGTAACTACGACAACATTCTTAAAGAATGTTATTGTGTTACACATTGTTATATAACGTTATATAACTGCTGTATGGGAGCACCATTACATATGTAACTTCCAAATGAATGCCTAGAATACAAGTTGAAAGCATAGTTTATATTCAAAGTCGAGTAAAAATTACATTTCATAACATACATCTCAAAACAAAAACATATTTTTCCTTTGTGATATACCCTACTATGTTAACAAAAAACAAAGGTTTCTAGCCCTCTGCTGTAGGGAAGAAAACTATAATTTATGATAGTGATTTAGACCCTAACAATGGATCGACATCATTATTACTCATTAAGTGCACTGCTTGGGACAATGACTTTTATTTGAATAGATGCGACATTGTGTCTTTCGATTTTTTGTTTTGTTTTTGTGAACAAGCATTTTATACATCGGTCGACTTTCTTTTAAATATGAGACTAGCTCGTTATGCACTCTCATTATGTCCGTGGTCCAGTGATCAAAGTGTTTGCATTGTGATCTTGGTTGTGAACTGAGAAGTATACTTTATGAAAGTTGTTTCCAGTCTGGAAAGATATTCATTCTTATATAACTTGATTAATCATCATTATCATCAGGTTTTTTTTTATCCACTGCAGGAGCGCGACCCTTTTTATACTACCACAGCCATATATTAGCCAGAACAGTCAGAGGATTTGGCCTTCACTCTTCACGCTAGCCAGACGGGTGGGATAGGTTAATTTGATGTTAATAAGCTTTGTTTAGCTTGTGTTTCCTAAGTCGCCTTCTACGACATCCACGGGAAGACTTGGAGCGTTTTCCTTAGTTATCTGTACCATACAGGAATCTGGAATATTTTATTTGTACTACTATAATTCTTTCACTTGTTATTCTCATTTGAGTACCTATCTATAGGAAACACGTCAATACGCAGTACGGTATCCTCAGTTTAATCTGGAATGTTCGAAACGAAATAAGTGAGTGCGTTTGCGTGAGCAGTCGCACGGTTATGCCAAGTAAGCCTTGCTGGTTGTAACAGTTATTAACACTTATGACTGGTATATAAGAAAACAGAAAGTGTTACATTTTCTTTCTGCTTTATGTCTAATTCTGAAATAAAAAACAGCGTTCAAAACTTTATATTTCGATACCGGCAAAGTCCCTGTCAGTAAGTAGCAAAGCGTTGTCTACTATTTTTAATCATTGGTCTCCGCAATCATTAATTCTAATTCTTCCTGTATACATTTACTGGGATATTAATTATATTGCTTCAGCTGATCTGACGACAATCTTGAAAGGTCAACTTCAGGGTAATAATTCCTACGATGGAGAGGTTATAACGGTATTATGGAGGTACTTAGGTTTTTGTTCGAATACGAACAAACTTTTTTCTGTAATGAATAAAATCTTACGTTCTTTAACTGAGTAGGACATACGCTTTTATGAATCATGAAATTTCAATCATGTAATCAAACATGTATTTCAAATTTTATGATTGGTACAAAAGTTAAACGCGAAAACTAAGTAAACAATTTAAAATTAGTTTTAGTTTAAAATCTTAGTTTATAGTATGAATAAAGAAATTTTAGTAAACAATAATATATGGTATGCTACCCACAAAAACACATTCTCATTTTTTATCAAGCTTTCGCCCGCAACTTCTTTTGTTTTAAGAGTCGCCTGGACGCGCATGTCTCCATACAAACGGAAAAAGGGAATTGTGGCAATATTTGATAATTTTAGGGCAAAATTAAGCATCCAATCAATTAATCTCATTATAGTCTACGTACGTTCCTATACAGTTTCGTTAAATTATCAAATGTTTGAGAATTATACGCCTCTCAAGATTTCCATACAAATTTAAAAAGGCTTGTAATTCTCAAACCATTGGTATTTTAACCAAGTTGTATAGGAACGTACGTAGATTATAATGAGATTAATTGATTAAATGCGCAATTTTATTCCAAAATTATCAAATATTGCCACAATTCCCTTTTTCCGTTTGTATGGAGACATGCGCTTCCAGGCGACTCTTAATGTAGATCTTTCGGGATGAAATACTTTATATTTGATCATATTTAAATTATTCACCCTTTGAGCCGAACAACCTTTTCTGTTTATCCCTATGGTTGACTGGGAGAGAATGCTCATAGCATTAAGTCCGCCAATTGTAACAAGTTTTGCTTTGGTACAATAAAATTCTAATATATAAAAAAAATATACAGCGTGTCAATTGATCCTTGACATTCTCTTATAGGGGTGACTCAGACCGTCAATATGAACACCTTTTCGTATGGGACCAATGCTGTGAACGAGAAACATTTTTGAGTTTCTCATACAAATTACCTGGGTGGTTGAACACTTTTGTATGAAAATGTCGTTTCATAGCAGCTGTCTAAACTGCACGTCATAGTCCTCCTGGGCAAAAAATCGATACCGAAAACCCACATTGTGGCAGCGCCACCTAACAATAGCACGTTGCACCAACGGCTTGCCTTGGGTGCCTTCTTGACCTGTATGTCGTAAATTTTTTCGAAACATGTTCCGTTCACATATTAGTCAAATAAACCAAACAGAGTTAGGTGGAGGTTTTCTTCTTTCTTTCTTTTTCTTTCTTCTTTTTAATTATGGCTTCCACCGAGATTTCAGTGATTCTGCCAATGTCCAGTATAATGAGATACTAAGTATCGGTGTTGTACGGTATGTGGCATCAAAGATGGCGTATGTTCTTTGGCAGCCTCGTAGGAGATTTTGGCGACAAATCTATACGAGTCCATTTAACAGTCTACTTTAACTATTTCACAAATTGTTCTCGAGCACGAGCATTTATAACACCAAACTACACCAATTTCATATTATAAAGTCCACTTAAATCAATTTGCAAAATTGTATAAGGCAAACGACAACTGAACCCCTTGACTTCCCACCAAAAACTCCGTGGAGGTTTTCTAGCACTAGCAAGTGTACGCTGCCGAGTCAATGGACCAAGTATTGGTGTGCCCTGTATGTCCATCTTTCTGAACTCAAATAGACCTTAACGAGGTAAATGACCGGGCAGTCGCAGTTGCAACTAACTGGTCACGGCATAATAAAACTAGTCATCTACGACTCTAAAGAAGAAAGAAGAAGAAATCATAGTTAAAGAAGAAATCAAATAGACTTAAAAGCTTAATAGTCGCCTGGAAGCACACGTCTCCATACAAACGGAAAAAGGGAATTGTGGCAATATTTGATAATTTTGGCGTAAAATTAAGCATTTAATCAATTAAACTCATTATAATCTACGTACGTTTCTATACAGCTTGAATAAAATACCAATGGTTTGAAGAATTACAAGCCTTTTCAAATTTGTATGGAAATCTTGAGAGGCGTATAATTCTCAAACATTTGATATTTTAACCAAACTGTATAAGAACGTACGTAGATTAAAATGAGATTAATTGATTGGATGCTTAATTTTGCCCTAAAATTATCAAATATTGCCACAATTCCCTTTTTTCGTTTGTATGGAGAACACCAATTTGTAATTCGAGTATTAAGTGTTTTCAGTTGGTAATATCAAGTCTGAAAATTCTAGGTTGGTCATAATTAATTTTTTTTAAGAATGTTGTTAGTTTTTTACAACCTTTTTAATTTTCTCTACTATTTCATCATCATTATCACCAGGTCTGTTTTAGTCTCCACTGCAGAAGCACGTCCCTCCAAAAAACACAATTTAATCTTTAATTTAAAATCTTGTTATTTATTTTCTTAACTAGCATATTAACTTTAAACTAAATGTAATTAAAAATTTTATGATTTTGTAATCTTCAATTTAAAGCAACTGAGAGCTATATCAAATGTGCATGCTGTGTTCGCTCTAAGTATGCTGTCAACTTGTATGATCTGATTTGTTTGTGTATTTTACTTGTATGTTGATCAAACAGTCAGCGAACCGAATAAAAAAAAAATACCAGAGCCATATACAAGGTGACTGGTAAGAGCTATATAAACCGAAAAGTGGTATGTAAGGTATCATATAGACATGCTAGATAAAATAACATCTTGTAAGAAAAGCGTCACAATACCGAGTTAATTAACATTTCATAATTAGACAAAAATCTTAAGGTACCAACCCTACATCAGCTGTTGTCATTCATCATTACGAAAATCTACAATTTTTACTATCATTTGACCAATGACCTAGAATACCAGGAGCTAAGAAATTACAATTACAAAGACTAAACAACGACCATAACGAATAATCATTGCCTAAGATCCTTGTGTCTCTGAGAGACAGATTTTTAATTTAAGTGGTAGTTCAATCACTAAAATTTAAAATCTGTCAATTAGTGATTATCACTAAATGAAATAATTTACTTACGTAAACCATAATCAGCAAACAGCATCGTAATTTTTAAAAATAATTTAACGGCGAATCAAACAAATGGATTTAATTATGCGTGGATTTCTGACAAACTTGCTAGTTGGTTTTGATTTTTATTACATATCAATAACAATAATAATAAAAAAATCCTCATAATGTCACTGGTATTACGGGTAAAGTTAAATCTTCTTACAGAGTAGAAGCCCATCATTAAAAGTAAAAACAGCTGATATCAAATCGTAGGTATGTAAACTCTTGACATAAATTAATGCTTGAATTAACAATAAACAATTAAATTCTATCGACTTAAAATTAAATTTCAAAAGACAAAAAAACATTCATGTAATTTCGAAAGTAGAAACAATTTACCGAGATGCAATGCATTATCTCTTCTGCGAATATTATTCATCTTCATGCACGTAATTTTCTGTCTCGCTCTCTCATTATTCGCTTTATTTTATGATATTTTAGGCTTGGTTCCGTATAAAATTTTTTAAATACCGTTTTTTGCTATCAGATAAATAAGTTTTCTTTAACTGTTACTGGAACGATGAACTAAATGTTAACTTAGCTTTGTAAAACATTATTCGTACATGAATTGAATTAATTAAAATCCTTGAAGTGGCAGTGGGCGAGGCACTAACGCGCAAGACTGACAGCCATTGGGGTAATAAAGTTCTCTCATAACGACCACGTACCGCCAAGCGCAATGTTGGAATCCCACTGACCAGAAAAAGCAGTTATCACGAATTATTTTTAGTTTTTCGCTCTTCACATAAAAACATTTTTTTTAATAGGATTTGTTTTGCACTAAAGAGAATACCGATTCATAAATAACAACAGATACCTCAGATACAAAAAAATGCGTAAAGAAGTTGTAAGATTTTTCACATCTTCAAAAGATTTTTGATATCGCAGCTGCTGTCCAAAAACTTCGGTAAACACGACGGTCAGTTAGACTGGAAGTCTTTTGTCTAATTAAATAAATTACTTTATCCACGTCAAACGCACTTGTGGCGGTTTAGAAACTCTGACACCAGGGTATGTGGGGTCGTAAGACCTTACCTAACTTACCTACACGAAATGAAGAAAAAATACTTTAAAAAAGGTTTTTCCTTATTGCATTGCGGAACCATAATTAAGTAGGTACTAGGCATACAGGATAGATGAAAGAGGTCACTTTGATGTCGCCGCTTGCGCTTGTATCGGAACTCGGAAGGAAGTCAGTCGATCGGTAACATTCTTAGCGAAAAGAGTGATTATCTCACGCGTTCGTGTCATCATTACTATCGACTTTTTCGAACATGAACTACTCAAATTCGGAGTATTATGATATGGTTATGTGTGTGGGGTCATGCGACGGCAACCTGGCGGCTGCTCGTCGTTTGTATGAGGATCGCTACGTGTTGGGTAGGCCCGACGCCCGTCAGCTTCCTTCCTACGCGTGCTTCAGGAACCTCGTGAACCGGCTGCACACCACCGGCAGGCTACAACCGAGCCCTGGCGAGGGCCCACCGCGCGGGCGAAGTGACTTGGAAGACCAGATCCTGGACCATTTTTCGGCGGACCCCACGACCAGCACACGTCGCTGTGGAGCAGTATTAGGAGTGTCACAGTGGAAAGTGTGGAAGACACTGAACACTGATGGGCAACACCCTTACCACTACCGGAAGACCCAGGAGCTCCTGACTCGGGATTTTGCCTCGCGTGTTCAGTTCTGCACGTGGTACGATCACGAAGTCACGAGGGACCCGACGGTGGCCATGAACATTCTGTGGACAGACGAGGCGTCTTTCACAAGAAGGGGCCTCTTTAACTGCCACAACGAGCACGTCTGGGCGCACGAGAACCCGAAGGCTTCCCGCGTGGCAAGTTTCCAGCATAGGTGGCGGATTAATGTGTGGGCAGGCATTATTGGAGACAGGCTCATTGGTCCAATTTTTTTGCCGGAATCCCTTAATGCCGAAAATTATTTATTATTTTTAAGAACTGAGCTGGAAGAGATGTTGGAAGATCTTCCAGTAGCAGCCTACAGGAGAATGATTTTCCAACATGACGGCGCTCCCGCTCACTTCGCCCGCGAGTGCCGAGCGTACCTGGACCGGCGGTTCGACGTGTGGATAGGTCGGAGCGGTCCCGTGGCGTGGCCGCCACGATCACCTGATTTAACCCCACTCGATTTCTTCTTGTGGGGTTACATAAAAACAAAAGTGTATGCCGTGGAATGTGAGAGCCCGGAAGAAATGCGTGGGCTGATACTTGCGGCGTTTCAATCTGTCCCGGCGGATATGCTTTTGAACGTCGTAAGCTCAATCCAAAAGAGGGCGCAATTGTGCAGAGATCGTGGTGGAGGACACTTTGAGCCGGAAATTACCTGAATTGTGTACCTAAATCTAAGTGGTGATACATGTCGTGCTCGTGTATGATTCTTAAATTTTCATTTAATCCAGTTTAAAACTCGAGATCAGTGTTTTTTTTTGAACGCAACAGATTTACAACCTTCGATAGAAGTACATAAGTGTCAAATTTGTGAAACAATGTTGTTGCTAAGTTCCGCAAAGCGTATGCCGCAAAGGAAAGGCGGCTTCTTTGAAAGAGCGGCGCGGCGGCCGGCGCGGTGTCAACAAAGAGGTAGGTGTCTGAATTGTACTAGGCTGGCAGAACATAGCAAGAGTTCGAAATGATCTCAGCTGTGTTTGTGTTTAGAAATAAATTGCTATTATTAGGATGTGTCTACAAAAGTACTAGGAACATATGACATACAAGGGCTTTGCCGCAAGTAACGAAATTTATCAATGAGTCTTTCTTTTCTTTCTAATATTATGCATAATTAGGGGTGTGACCAAAACAAAAAAAATATGTTTTTCTACTTTTGTATGGAAAATATCTTAACAAGATTTTCGTTTCTTTTCACCGCCATATGATTTTCATAACCCTCGGGGTATGGCCTTGTCACGGCTTCATATAGCTTTTACAAGTCGCCTTGTATAAGCCTTACTATCTCTCGGTTAACTTTTGCACAATCTTCAGAATATTTTATTTAAAATAACTTTTTGTATCTGTTGTGAAAATGCTCATACGCTCCCGCAAATCTAGAGTGCCAATAACAAATATCAAAACACAAGCAAGAACAACTGTATAAGCCGCTAGTCTGGAGGTGATACGCTTTGCACAAAGCCAAGTTGTTATAACAACTCATTAGCATCAGAAGTCGAGGAGACATGTTTGGCCTAGATTACGTTATACTATGTTAAAGTATTTATTCTAGTGTTTACGTTTAAGAAGTAGGAAAAGACGTATTTTTAACCGACTTCAAAAAAAGGAGGAGGTTCTCAATTCGTCATAGTCTTTTTTTTATGTATGTTCCCCGATTTCTCAAAGACGCCTGGACCGATTTAAGAAATTCTTTTTTTGTTCGATAGGTAATACTTTACAGATAGTCCCATTAAATTTTTACTGAAATATGACGAACGCTTTTTGAAAAAATACACAAAAACAAAAAAAAAAATTACAAGTATGCCGTACGGTTTACACTTTTTTAAATTGTATTTTTACGCTTATTTAAATAAATTGATAGGGTTGAAGTCGGTTTTTGTTTTTTGTTAAACATATCTTAAATTATTCGAACCAAATATTCATATCTCAAGGCTCAAGACTACGTCAGAAATTTATATAAACTAAAAAAAATATACGACTCACCATAGCAAATTATATATGGAGGATCAATTCACTTCTTCCTCACCTTATTATATTATTTATAAATCTATACACATACCAAAGCCATTCCACGTTGGTCTGGAAGAAGAGAATAAACGTAGAATGGATCAGCTGCTTCTCTTCCCGCGCAGATTGTAAAAGCCGATCGAGGGAATGAGCGTGAGGAATCATGTCAAAACGGCGATGCGGCTAGCAATCCATCACTATTTGATTCCGTTTTCCACCTATAAGCCCACTAACATGCTAAATGTGGCCTTTAGGTTTTATAGACTTGGGCTCTGTCTACTCCGCAAGGGAAAAATACGTGATAGTATGTATGAATGTATGTATACTTTTTTTAAAGTTTCTAAGGTAAGTTGATTTTCTCCACGGGTGTACACCCTTCTATGATTAAAAGTGCCGTGAGCGTCTTCTTGGTAGTGCATGAGGCAAACTAGGCTTGAATCAAAGTCATACCGACATCATGATAAATATAAATGCAATCCTAGAAGGTTTACACAAATACGGTGAATAGCAGCTGACTGGAATCGATGATGATGATAATTGTCCATCCCTACAGAGGATCACGTAAAGTGAATCAATGTACACCTTAAGTTAGACATCTGTGTGACCATAATTGGACGAGCTCCGTGGCGCAGCAGTCAACACGCCTGCCTGCAGCACGGATGGTCCCGGGTTCGGTCCCCGGTCAGGTCAAGATGGAAAATGATTTTTATCACATTGACCTGGGGAGTGGATGTTTATTTCTATAAGTATCTATTATAAAATATAGTATCGCTGAGTTAGTATTCCGTAACACAAGTCTTACTTTGGGGCTAGCTCAATCTGTGTGATTTGTCCGACTTTACATTTATTTGTGGCGATCTATGACGGAGGCCTATGTCCAGCAGTGGACATCCCTGGCTGATAGATAAATAGATATTTATAATATAAAAAAAAACTTAGTCTCTGATCGCCGTAAGATTTTAAAAAATACACGTAAACGGGCCGAAACGGACGCACTTATTCCCGATACAGCGTAATTGATGGACAGTTGCCGGACAAATTGTGCTGACCGGCCGACCCGCGCCGCGCGTGACTAGAATTTGGGCAAACTCACCACTCAGTCACAAATTAAGACAGCGCGCCGAGACCTGGGGTACTATTTTTGAGAGTGTGACCACTCGTCTTTGAATGATTTTTGTATGGAAAAACAGCTCGTTCGCGACGACAAAATTTCAAAAATTGTACCCCTGTGCGTCAATAACAGAGCCGTCGCGTCGCTCGTGCCCTGCTTCACACGAAAGTAATTATAATATCACGTGTCAACCCGCGGCCGGCGAAAGTCGCATACTCGGCCTGACTGTCCGCACTCAAAAAATCGTAATAATGCTCCAACGTGCTGTGATATGATGTCACACTTACAGTAAACAGGTTATTAAAAAAAAAATCTGATTATATCACAAATAAGTAGAAAAATAGTAGATATTTCTATTTCTACGATTATTTTGAAACCGAAAACCTCAATAAATGGTACCGCCCTTTGACACGATTGTTTCGTATAAAATGTGTTAAAAAGGCGTCTCTAGTAGCGTGCAAACGACAGTCACATTCCTTGCTCTATCAACCATAAGGTTGTTCATTACATTAACTTTTAGATCTGCGAATAGTTTTATGGGGAATGAAAGCCGTTAAGTTAATTGCGACAAAGTGATGGATTCCCCAAATAAATACAAATTTAGAGCTTCGAATATATTCTCTCTCTCTTGTTCGTAGATATAGACCAAGTATTCGGTTTTCGGCATTATTGCGCGGCGTCTTATTTGTTTACGTGGTTGGAAGACGAACTTAAGTGTTTAGAGTATATGGAAGCTTGTGTTACTTATGTAATGGAGTGATGAGCAGGGCAACTTTTGTACTCATTACTTTCTTCTTGTACTCTTCAATCTTCATGGCAACTGAAATATTGCTGAGAAAGTCCGTACTGATATTTTTATAAGAGCTTTCAAGCATTCACATGCTATTATAATATCTCATCCCAACTAATAGTGTAAATGCGAAAGTGAGTTTGTGGTTCCCGGTAGAGTAGAATAGGACCTCTCCAATTAATCCAGTGCACGTCGTAAAAGGCGACTAAGGAAACAGCAGCTAAACAAAGCTTATTACACTTAAAGGGACCTCTCCCTCCAACCCGTCTGGCCAGCGTGGAGAGTGTAGGCCAAATCCTCTGAATACTCAGGCTAGTATATGGCTCTGGTAGTACAGAGAGGGTCGTGCTCCTGCAGTGTAGACTATAAAGACCTGATGATGATAAGTTTGTATATTTGTTTGTTTGTTACCTCTTCATGCTTTATCTACTGAGTAAAAACGTAAGTACTCGTTACCTTAAGATATATATAAAATAATAACAATAATTATCCTAAATTAAACTTAAGCGAATCAATAAATCCTAATTAAACTTAAAACAAAAAATACTTAAACCTAAATTTAACTTAATACTCAAAACTTACATCTAAATTACACTTAAAACTATAATCGAAAATAAAATTATATACATACTTAATTCCTACACTTGAATAAAAACTTAACTTAGTTTCAAGTTATCGTTCTGTTGACTGTACCTACCGAGCGGGCGATGCATTGTTCTCAACATCGTATGATCCTTGACGTCATCGATCAGGCGATCGCGCGCGCGCTTGCGCCGGCGCACCCAAGCCTCGCCTCCAGCATTCGTGGAGACAATCTTGTGGCGAGCGGCACGTATTGCGCGCTCCGCCCCGACTGAGGTTACAACGTACTTACTACGTCATAAAGTGCCTTAATTTAATTCTCCTACTAGTGGTAGTATATACCAGTGATACTAGTTTTTTCGTATTGTGAACAGTCGAACGAAACCTACCAAATTATAATACCTACCTACGCGGATTTATACCCCTACTCGGGTAAGTGTTGAACAGTTGTTTGTACCTAGCTGTAGTTTTTAAGTGTAGACCTGTATGTATTTAGCAAGCTAGATCACCATTGTCACTCATCTGTCTTCTTTTACTCATTATGAACGGAAAAACATTTGATCATCTCTTAATAAGCTGATTTTGCATCTCACTAAAAGAATTTTATTACTTGTGCTTAGGTTATGTCATCATTCCCATAAGTTTAGGCTTTCCATGACATTATCCTAAAATTGCCGTGCTTTTTGCTAAAACCGCTCTGATTGCCGACACTGCACTGCACCTGCTACATATTAGTGGTACCTACATACTCCCGCAAGCCTATCACCGCCACCAGCCGTCAGTGTTGCCAATCGGAGTCGGATCTGGGACATATTCCTCACCCTTGCTATATATTTATAGGGTTCAAGATTTGGGGCTTTCTGCTCCCCCTATAACACCACACGCGCCGAGCTACTGGCTGCCGCTAAGCCGATCTCCGAGTACCTACCTCCAAACGGACAGCTGCCGACCATCAGGAGCCTTCACCGCCGTTACGCCCGGGAAGTAGCATAGTGAACAGAGTAAAAAGACAGACGGGCCTTCTGCCCACGACCTTATCATTTCAATAAATTGATCGTTAAAGCCAATTTGTTTTCATTTAAAACCCGGCTTTGCGACTTTGGCGCTCAACGTGGTTATTTTAAAGGTCTGTTCTTTTTGCTTTGTCAGCAAGTAGTTAGTGTGCATGTGTATGTGTTTTTTCTTATTTTTGTGAAACGTTCTTTTCATTTCATCATTAAAACTAACTAATTCGCACTCCATTTCACCCTGCAACTTGCATTTGTTAACCGTTATTTTTCTGTACGAAAGTACAGTCAGCAGGATATACAATTGTACAAGTGCGAATTGGTTAATTATTTTTTTAATTATCATTTCAGCTTTTATTTCTTTTCTTTCTTCTTGGTGTTGTTTTCTTTTTCATTTTCATTCTGCACATTCATTTTTTTATTACAAAAAAAAAAGACGTTGTAGTTTGTAACGCTGTTTTGTAACAGAGCAGGTTATTTCATTAGTATATCTAATAGTTTAGTTAGTTAGTTATTAGTTGTATCAAATATCTTGTTCAACACTTACTCAATCTTTTCGTTATTTTTTCTTTTTTTTCATTTTTTTTTTCAATTGTTAGTAAAATGGCATATCACATTAAATTTTTATCCCTTAATAAGGCTGAATTGGAATACGAGGTTGGCATCAGAGGTGAAACGCCGGCTGGTACAGTCATGGAACTAAGAAAGCAGATTTCTAAATTATCGGCTTTGTTCCCATCTGAAGACATTTTAAATAGCTCATTTGATACGAATACTGATTTATTAGGCGTAAATACTATTATAGGTAAAATTTCAACAGTTCTAGATTCAGATGAATTGCCAGACAAAAATACACTTTTGCGTACTCAAAATTTGCTGCACCATATTTATCACCGTCTTAAAAGAATCCAACCCACCGATACACAGTCTAAATCAATAAGAGATTCTGCAATTCTTAAATTTAAAGATTATTACCGGAAGTATGACGCCATCAAAGATAGTGTTGTGGATCCCCTAGAATTGCAGGCAAACGAGCAAGAAACTACTAGTCCCTTAGATATTAAAGTTACTTGCGAGAGAGGAATTTCTGGCGAAATTACAAAAATTAAGTATGATGGAAAATCATGTGTGCGCACATTTATTCAGCGTATCTCTGAATTTTGCGATACCAGAAAGATTAATGACGAGAAACTTCTGTCATATTGCACAGAAATATTTGTAGGTGATGCACTACATTGGTATAGGAGCATCAAACCTAGCATCAAAAAGTGGAGCGAACTTGTTCCTATTTTAATTAAAGATTTTGGTCCCGCAGATTATGATTATAGGTTAATTTCCGAAATTCGTTCACGTACTCAAGGTGAGACTGAGAACATTACAATCTATCTATCCATAATGACAGGTATGTTCTCCCGTTTATCAAAACCCTTAACGGAAGAGGAAAAGTTAGAAATTATCCTTCATAATATTCGGCCAACTTATACCAGCACTTTAGCTGCTGTCTCAGAAATAAAAGATATTGAATCCTTAAAAACAATTTGCCGTAATTATGAAAATTTCCAGTCTCGTCTCGCTCACTTTCATGAGCCTGCTAAACCGTCAGCTGATACTTTAGCTCCGGACTTTGCCTACTCGGGTATAAGTAATCAAAATAAATTCCATCAAAGACAAACTTATAATCAAAATTACAAATCTAATAACACTTTTTACAAAAATAATAACAACTACAATAATAAAAATACAAAATACGAAAATAACACTAAATCTTACAATAATAAATATACAAAATATGATTACTTAAATGCTATAGATACAAACACAACAAATGATAAGAAGCGTTTTTGTCCTCGTTGCCGCGTAGACACTCATAATTTACGACAGTGTACGGCTAACAAAGACGATGTATTTTGCTTTGTTTGTGGCAGAAAAGATGTTAAAACACCACAATGCCCGACTTGTTCAAAAAATAAAAATATTGCTTCAAGATCAAAAAACTAAATAGTGAGAATTGTGCCAATCTTAGACATAGTAAATTTGATAAAGCCGATTGGGATTCTTGGCTTAAAACCGTTTCTATGTTTTTTAAGTCTTATAAAATTGACACAATTCTTAATAAAAAGCCACCACTTGATAATAGACCTTATGTCACTCTTGATATTAATGATATTAAAATAACTGGTCTCTTGGATTCTGGATCTGCAATTACAATAATCGGTAACAATGCACATCTATACCTATTAGAACATGGATTTTCCATGCTTGACGACACTGATACAACTGTACAAGCTGCAGGTGGTCAGGTATTAAAAAGTATTGGTTACATTTTCTTACCTATTAAATTCGATAGCCAATTTCACATTATAAAAGCGTTTGTTATACCACCTATTACTTCAAACCTCATATTAGGCGTAGACTTTTGGAGAGATTTCGGAATTTGTCGGAAGTATTTAAGTAGTTTACAATTTACGAAAGACATAATAGCAGCATCTGAGCTTGAAAATTCAGGCAAACATTTACATAGTTATGATAACTTAACAGAAATGGAGCGTCAGTTAGCGGACAACGTTATAGAGCAGTTTGAAGCTATTTCCTTTGAGCGAAAGGGATTAGGGGAGACAAGTCTTATCACGCATAATATTGATACTGGCGACGCACAGCCTATTCGACAGCGCTATTACCGCATGTCGCCGGAAAAGCAGCGCATTTTGATAGAACAAGTTGATGAAATGTTGTCCTTAGGTGTCGTTGAACCTTGCGAAAGCGAATGGTCTTCTCCTGTTCTTCTCGTCACAAAGAAAAATGGTCAACCTCGCTTTTGTCTTGATAGTCGTAAATTAAATTCTATCACCAAACGTGACGCCTACAGTTTGCCATATGTTTCCGAAATTCTTGACAACCTTAGGGATGCTCGTTACTTGTCTAGCATCGATTTGTCTAAGGCATTTTGGCAAATTCCGATTTCTGAAAAGGACAGAAACAAAACTGCGTTTTACATACCAGGCAGAGGGACTCTTTGTTTTAAGCGTACCGCCTTTGGACTGACCAATGCACCCGCTACGCAGCAGCGTCTCGTCGATCTGCTGTTCAGGGAATTCGATTTAAAGGTTTTCTGTTACCTTGATGATATCGTCATCGTTTCTCAAGATTTCAATAGTCACGTCTCTTTATTGTTGCGAGTTCTGGAGAAATTGAAACAAGCAAACCTTACTGTTAATTTAGAAAAGTGCAATTTCTTTAGAAGTCAACTTAAATATTTAGGATACGTTGTTGACAGCGAGGGGTTACGTACCGATCCAGAGAAGGTCGAGGCCATCCTTAACTACCCGACACCTACTTGTCGTAAGGATCTTAAACGTTTTCTCGGCACTGCGACTTGGTATCGTCGTTTTGTCCCCAACTTCAGCACCGTTGCCGGCCCTCTCAATAAGTTGACCTCTAACAAGAAAGGCGCACCGCCTTTTAGGTGGACACTATTGCGACCTTAGGAATACGAACGTGATGTACCTGCAGGAAGTGTTTAAATATTGTTAACTTAGCAAGACACGTACATCACGTAAGAATATACACGTATTCCTAAATCAGCGATCTCCCCTACCAATGCGATACCTATGTATATTTCCTTAGTATATAAGTTACGAGTAGCATTTCTAATAAATCATCACTTTATTCCTGGTATCAGTCACTGTGGTTTTAATTAAAACTTCTCGCCATAATTCATCATCACTTATCCTGGTATCGATCTCAATGGTTTAATTTATGCACTCGCCATAATTGGTGACGCCGACGTGATCACTCGACGTGATCAGCCGACGTGATCAAGCCGTCGTGATGTAGTCTGACATGATGGATACGCGCCTCAACACCGAAGACCCAGACGACGTAAGCCTGAAGAACGGAAAAACCAACGTGCACATTTTCACTGGCTTCCCACAAGCGGGTCTCACCGGTTTGAAAATCCAAGAGGCACTCCGGCAGTAACCAGAACCACAAGGACAACAAGGACCATCAAAAATGGCTCCAACCACGTTGAAAAAAGGAATCAACACCGGCTCACACGATTCATTGATCGAATCCTGCACCATGGCTGAACGGTCATAAAACAGGAGGCACAGGAACTACCAGGCAACCACAATGGACAACCCCGAGGCAAAGAAAAATCCGCGCAATATCAGCGCAACCGCAAGCTCTAGCCGTCAACTTCAAGAAAAAGAAGAGAGCGCATGCACAGAGATATAACAGAGGATCAACGAAATTATTAAATACAATAGAAACAATTACGCATCGTGAACAGCTGATATCTATATGATGACGCATTTGACGTCACAAATCGCATCACTTCACATGGAATCAACAACGAACGAAAGTGCAACTACAACAAATAATTGAACGAGGTCAAGATCGCAAGGCCGCCGATGGCCGTATGTTGTTAAAAAAGGCGTAATGAGAAAGAATATAAATATTTGCCTATTATTTGAAGAAGAATTTATTTGGCAACAAAGAATCTTGCACCGCATTTCGTGATATCATTAAGTTCTAATGCCTAATTGCTACCGACTTACACAGTGGTATAGATTTCATGGCAAACAAGGACAATAAATTGATAACTTTGAAGCCTGCAAGCAAAAGAGCGAACAACTTTAAGATGGAACAGCGATCAACATATTGACAGGAAAACATTAAAGTAAAATGGCGATCACAGAAGCACTACTTTAACTGAAAATTACTTCTCTCAAGATGCAGCAAATGGTTCACAGCAAGCAGTCTCAAGAGCAAGCCAGCAAACGGGTCATACTCCAGGGCCACAGCAGCCGACGCACCGAGCTCCTGGTCCTGAGCAGAGCACCCACAATGTTTATTTTCGACAATTATAACGTCCGGCACAGCCGCCGAGCTCACGCTTAGAAATTTTTAAAGAGTGGCCACTCTTCAGCGGAGCACTTCGGCAGGACTTCCACCGGCGCTAGTCGACATCGCTCTCTACAGTCTCACAAAAGACTACGAGCAAGCAGAAATTATCTCCCGACTCACTGGGATTGAAACAACTGGCAAGTGAAAACGTATCTATACGAGAAGCTCAGACTGCACATCAAGACCATATTGACAAGATGTATATTAAGAGATATAAGAAGTTTGCAATATCTACCAACTATGTATAAGGAAAAAAAACGATTCACAGGGTCAATGTCAATGCATAAACGCATAATTTGCCGCGCAGAAATATTTGCCTACACAGCGTTTTTCAGCACGTGCACTATGCAATTGATGGATATATTTAGTATATTTGCGTTCGCTACAGTTTTTACATTTTTGTTATTTTATTGTTGTTACAGTTTATGAATTTTTCGTTAATTTTATTGTTAATTGTTTTTATTTTTTACAAAAGGGGGAGTACTATTGCGACCTTAGGAATACGAACGTGATGTACCTGCAGGAAGTGTTTAAATATTGTTAACTTAGCAAGACACGTACATCACGTAAGAATATACACGTATTCCTAAATCAGCGATCTCCCCTACCAATGCGATACCTATGTATATTTCCTTAGTATATAAGTTACGAGTAGCATTTCTAATAAATCATCACTTTATTCCTGGTATCAGTCACTGTGGTTTTAATTAAAACTTCTCGCCATAATTCATCATCACTTATCCTGGTATCGATCTCAATGGTTTAATTTATGCACTCGCCATAGACACCAGAAGCGGAATTTGCTTTTCAGAAGCTTAAGGAATCATTGATTTCAGCACCTGTTCTTTCCTGCCCAGACTACACGCTGCCCTTTGAAGTGCATACTGATGCCTCTAACTTTGGTGTTGGCGGTATGTTGACCCAAACGGTTAATGGTAAAGAACACCCAATAGCCTATATGAGCAAGTCATTGTCTGCGGCAGAAAGAAATTACAGCATCACAGAGCGGGAAACACTGGCTGTCTTGACTGCTATTGAACACTGGAGGTGTTATTTGGAGAATGGAAAGCGTTTCACTGTCTACACAGACCATAGTGCACTTAAGTGGTTCCTTTCTCTAAATAATCCCACTGGTAGACTAGCGCGTTGGGGTGTCCGACTATCAGCATTTGACTTCGAGATCAAACATCGTCGTGGCGTGGACAATGTTATACCTGACGCCTTGTCAAGAGCGGTCCCTGTTGGCGCTATTTCTACTTCTAATAGCTTCACGAGCACCAACGATCAATGGTATAAAGATATTTTCAATGGTGTACTTAATACACCACAAAATTTTCCAAATTTCAATATTAAAAATAACACATTGTATAGACTGACCAAAAACAAACACGAGTTAACTTCTGAGTTCTCGTGGAAAGAAGTTGTGCCGATAGAACTTCGTGAACAGGTCTTAGTTGAAAACCACAGCGAACCTATCGCAGGTCATTTAGGTATTTTTAAGACCTATCGTCGTTTGGCCTTGCGCTATTTTTGGCCAGGTATGCACGCTGATGTAGTGAGGTTTGTTGGTTCGTGCACAACGTGCTTGGAATACAAGCAGCAAAATCACAAGACGTTAGGTGAAATGGGTCGTCCTAAGCAGTGCTCACGGCCATTCCAGATGATTTCCATCGATCTTGTTGGTCCCCTTCCAGTCAGTCGTGCGCAAAATAGTTACATTTTAGTTATTACATGTTGTTTCTCGAAATACTGTATCATCTCGGCTATTAAAAGACCTACGGCGGACGTTATCATCAAGATATTAGAAAACCAAGTATTTTTAGTTCACGGCGTGCCACAAACTGTCCTCATGGATAATGGAAGTCAATTTATAAGCGGTGCAACAGACGCGATTTTCAAAAAAATACAATATTCCAAACGTATTCTTCACTCCAAAATACACGCCACAAGTCAACACAGTTGAGCGATACAACAAAACTATAGTCACTTGTATTTCGACGTTCGTAGAAAACGATCACAGAACTTGGGACATTTTCATTCCCAAAGTCCAGTTTGCTATTAATAATTCTGTAAACGAGGCCACGGGTTATACGCCCTCCTTTTTAGTCTACGGACGTGAGCTTGTTTCGTGTGGTACTCATTATGTCGATAATGACCTGGACAAAGAAATTTTATTTTTACCTCGTGATATCTACGCCGAAAATATGGGTTGCCTTTCAGCCATTTTCGATGATGTGCAAAAACAGTTGTGGCATGCTCACGTAAAAAATACCGCACATTATAATTTGCGCCGTAAACCGGCGGAATTTGAAGTAGGTGATTTTGTCATGAAGCGCACTTATGTTATTAGCGATAAAGATAAATATTTTAGTAAGAAACTGGCCCCAAAATATATGAAATGTAAAATAATAGACAAAAAATCACCACTTGTCTATGTTTTGGAAAATATGCAAGGTAAAAACATAGGCTCTTGGCATATTAAAGATTTAAAATCGATAGGTAATTTTAACTAAAAATAAAAATTAAAAAATAAACGATGAGTATTTACATTTCAATTGCCCAATTTACCGTTAAAACACCATAAAAAAAGTTATTTGTTTAGGTTATTCGTGTCTTAATAATAAACCGATACCCTTCTTATAGTATGGATGCGACGTTATTATTATAAACTAATATCGTTGTTGTTTGATTGTGATGTATGAAAATTATAATATGAAAGATGAAGAGTGTGTGAGAAAACAAATACGTAAGCGCATTTGTTGCGGATTTTATCTAAGGGATAAAATCCTTTCGGTACAGGAGGGGGTAATGTAACGTAAGTACTCGTTACCTTAAGATATATATAAAATAATAACAATAATTATCCTAAATTAAACTTAAGCGAATCAATAAATCCTAATTAAACTTAAAACAAAAAATACTTAAACCTAAATTTAACTTAATACTCAAAACTTACATCTAAATTACACTTAAAACTATAATCGAAAATAAAATTATATACATACTTAATTCCTACACTTGAATAAAAACTTAACTTAGTTTCAAGTTATCGTTCTGTTGACTGTACCTACCGAGCGGGCGATGCATTGTTCTCAACATCGTATGATCCTTGACGTCATCGATCAGGCGATCGCGCGCGCGCTTGCGCCGGCGCACCCAAGCCTCGCCTCCAGCATTCGTGGAGACAATCTTGTGGCGAGCGGCACGTATTGCGCGCTCCGCCCCGACTGAGGTTACAACGTACTTACTACGTCATAAAGTGCCTTAATTTAATTCTCCTACTAGTGGTAGTATATACCAGTGATACTAGTTTTTTCGTATTGTGAACAGTCGAACGAAACCTACCAAATTATAATACCTACCTACGCGGATTTATACCCCTACTCGGGTAAGTGTTGAACAGTTGTTTGTACCTAGCTGTAGTTTTTAAGTGTAGACCTGTATGTATTTAGCAAGCTAGATCACCATTGTCACTCATCTGTCTTCTTTTACTCATTATGAACGGAAAAACATTTGATCATCTCTTAATAAGCTGATTTTGCATCTCACTAAAAGAATTTTATTACTTGTGCTTAGGTTATGTCATCATTCCCATAAGTTTAGGCTTTCCATGACATTATCCTAAAATTGCCGTGCTTTTTGCTAAAACCGCTCTGATTGCCGACACTGCACTGCACCTGCTACATATTAGTGGTACCTACATACTCCCGCAAGCCTATCACCGCCACCAGCCGTCAGTGTTGCCAATCGGAGTCGGATCTGGGACATATTCCTCACCCTTGCTATATATTTATAGGGTTCAAGATTTGGGGCTTTCTGCTCCCCCTATAACACCACACGCGCCGAGCTACTGGCTGCCGCTAAGCCGATCTCCGAGTACCTACCTCCAAACGGACAGCTGCCGACCATCAGGAGCCTTCACCGCCGTTACGCCCGGGAAGTAGCATAGTGAACAGAGTAAAAAGACAGACGGGCCTTCTGCCCACGACCTTATCATTTCAATAAATTGATCGTTAAAGCCAATTTGTTTTCATTTAAAACCCGGCTTTGCGACAACCAATCTGCTTGAAAATTGGCATACATAGTTTAGAATACTGAAAAGGACAAAAGCTACTTCATCCCGGAGAAAAGTACTGTACCTACCTGAGGGTTCGACATTAGTTCGTAATTTAATAGTAATAATACAGCTAGTAATTTGATCAATTATTAAATAAGTTATGGTGAAAGAAATCCATACTCCTGTAAAGAGATCAAGATAATGGCTGACCGAGAGACATGGAGAGTAGTCCACCGACAAGAAAACAGTTCTTAAAATTTCATCATCATCATCATCAAGTCATTTTTGTCTCCACTACAGGAGCACGACCCTCTCTGACCATCAGAGCCATATATTAGCCAGAACAGTAAGAGGATTTGGCCTACACTCTCTACGCTGGCCAGACGGGTTGGAGAGGTCTCTCCGATGTTTAAAGCTTTGTTTAGCTTGTGTTCCCTAAATCGCCTTTTACGACATCCACAGGAAGACTTGGAGTGGTTCTATTCTACTCTGCCAGGAACCACACGGAAATCTTAAATTATGGATAGATAGAAAACAAATCACGCGACAGGATTCGAACCTGTGACTTGACCTTTGTAGAACCAGTGCTTTATCAATTATTAAGAGCGTATACTAGCAGTATTTTTTTAATATGGTTTCCATACAAATGTATTTCTCTATTTTCTCGCTGAAAACTGATTCTAGAGCCACAATTCTTTTTTCATAAAATCTAGTACTAAAATAGGAATGCCCTTCATCATCATCATCATCATCAGCTTTCCATAACCCACTGCTAGGCATAAGCCTCCCTTTGTCTGCGCCATCCTTCTCTATCCCTAGCCCTTATTTTTTCCAAAAAAACTGTTTTTGTACATTTTTTTTCTTTTAAACAGGTTTTTAGAAAAAAATTAAAGATAGGGACATACTTATTTTAGTAATAGATTTTATGTAAATTGAATTGTGCTTCTAGAAGCAGTTTTCAGCGAGAAAATAGAGAAATACATTTGTATGGAAAACGCATAGCTAGTATACCCTCTTAAGCTACCAAATGCATATGAGTAATGGGATATGTTGGAGAAATACGACGTGCAGGGTCGAAGCTCGGCAACTTACTGGGTAAAGCACTGATGGCATCATAGAGCACGGAATGTCGCTCGCGGTGCGAGCTACATTCCCTGCTCTGTGGGTGGCACAAGGCCAAGGCGCCGATTCAAAGCCTGCCCATGGACCTTATCACTATATAGTATCTTAATGTAATAAGAGAACCTGAAGATGGCCATAAAACTATGCCAAAAATATTAAACCATATAAAGCGGAGCCGGGCTTCTACGCACCACAGCTGAAGTTGCAACCGGTCAAACGCCCTGATAAAAATACGAGTAATATACTTACTAAAAACGCAACGCTAACCGCTCCGCTGCCCGCGCCGCGCGTTTACCTCCGCAGCAATATTCCGCAATCGCTTAGCAGTTTATAAAGAAACTTCGCTCACTTAACGATAGTTTAAAATCTTCTCTTCGGAGTAAACTGCAGACTTGACGAGCTAGGGCCGCCGCGCACTGAAATAACAGAAGATATTTACTGAATAACGTAAATCTGATGCATATAAAACAGTTGTGTATGTAAGTGCTATACTTAAATACAAATTAATTTAAGTGCTAATATATGTTGTTTTTCGTGTAAGTGACCGACACTGGTGTCAGATTGTATCAAGCTGCCTAAAGGCATTTGAAATAGCTTAACGAGTGCCATCTGTGATGATAGTCGAGACCAACGGTTTAACGTGTCTTCCGAGGCATGGAGGAGTACCTAACTTCCCGCCCTCTGCAGTAATGTAATATTCGAAATAAAAACCTTCTAGTGAAAAAAACCTGATGATGATGATTTACGTCATCATCGACAGATTTTTTTAGTCTCCACTGCAGGAGCACGACCCTCTTTGTATTACCAGAGCCATATATAGCCAGATCAGTTAGAGGATTTAGCCTACACTCTCCATGCTGGCCAGACGCATTGGAGAGGTCTTTTCGATGTTTGTATATCGTGCATTTAGTAAGAGAAAAAATCACAATTTTGTAAAAGTGTATGAAATACGCATTTAACAAATTTATATCATCTTGTACAACATCCACGAGAAGACTTGGAGTGGTACTATTCTAGTCTGCCCGAAACTAACTATTCTTAAAACTGAATGTGTACTTGGAAATGTTCAGATTGTTCAGTGTACGACGGTCTTATCCAGCTGTGTGCGTACTCCCTGAAGATTACGGAGACAGTGCAGTGAGAACTTGTCCTATTGGGAATAGTTCCGAGATGTCAATTTGCTAGTTTCACAATTAGTATCCTGTTTGTCGAAGAAGTTCTATCATTCTCTCGACATACGTCACATTACTGAAGAGTGCAAATACGTAGAAAGAAATTTGTGGCAATATTTTATAATGTTACTCTTCCATGCTGGTTTAGGAGACAAGGAAAACATAGAATATACCAGCTGCTTTTCTTCCCGCACAGGCCGTAAAAGCCGGTCAAGGGATTGGGCGAAAATGTAAGAAATGACGTTATATGCTAACAATTCGCCTTCCACCTTAATGCCCACTAACACGCTAAACGTGGCCTTTGGGTTTTATGACCTTGGGCTCTGTCTACCCCGCAAGGGATAAAGACGTGATAATATGTATGTGTGTACTAACATACTAACCATAAGATATTATAATTCTATGTTAGTACAGAATTAATTGAAAGGAACAGAAAGTTTGTTCAGGGTAAATAACAAACAACATAAAGAGAGAAAATTAAGACCCGACTACTAGATTTCCCGACACATGGAAAGAAATAGTAGATTGTTATACAAGAGTTGTAATTAATCAGTTACACTCAAGTTGAACACTCTACAACATGAATGCGAGGAAAAATATATGCAATTTACAACGAAGAATAAAACAAGAAACTGCGCGCCTAACTTTTTTTTACATGGCCTGTCGCTCTTGATGCAGTCAGCTGTTTGTGGTGGCCAGTACGCTAGCTTAAAAAATAAAAATAAATTAACGAGTATTACAGGAGCCTTTCAAATTTACTTACCTCCCTCAGGATGTAAATCGAACTACCAACCCGGATTTTCATTTAATACAACCTCCTTTTAGAGCTTGAATGATGTAAATAACTTTTTTTTCAAATTATAGTGAAAACACAACTAAAAAAACGTGGTCCATATATAGCGATAAAGTAATTCACACTATCAACTTGAATTGTTCTCCGATTGGTTTGAGTGGAGGAAAATTTTAACAAAACACTTATTTCTTATACTATTTGAACTGTATAGTCGTCGTATGACGTAGGTCAAGGGTGCCATCCTTAACTGCTTGTCCGGTGGTTGCAGGTATTGCATCGGGCACGCGCGCCCGGGCTCCCGAGCTTACTACTGTTACCTTCTTATCTCTAATCCATCCGAGCAAGTAGCATGCCAAGAGTCATCATCATCATTTCGTGTAGGTGACACAGTCGGTCGACCATGCACACCCTGGTGTCAGAGTTCTTCGGAACCGCCTCTCGGCCTCTGACGTGGTTCCTTTAACGACTACCAGATGGCAGCCGGGACCAACGGCTTAACGTGCCTTCCGAAGCACGGAATCATCTTTCTTATCAGACAATCATACATGCCTGCAATGTCCTAACCAAACTGGAAAGAACTTAACAAAGTCTCTTCCCGTGGGAATCGAACCCACGATCCCCGGGTAACAAGGCAAACGCCTTAACCACTGGACCACGGAGGTAGTCTAAATACCTTCACCCGTTCCCTTAGTCCAACAAACTCCTCGTTTAAAAACGGTTTTGAGAATCAGCAGCGTTGGAACCGAGATAAGCCAAAACAAGCTGCGCTCACCAACCCGTCTGCTAAGCATGGTGATATGGAAAAAATGATGGAAATCCTTGGGGAGGCCTATGTCCAGCAGTGGACTTCTTGCGGCTGAAATAATGATGATAATTAGTATTTTTTTCTTTTTTTATGTCAAATGACGGTAAACGAGCAAGCGGGTCAACTGATGGTAAGTGATCTCCGCTGCCCATGGACAACTGCAATACCAGGCGTGTTACAAAAGCGTTGCAGGCCTTTAATTTTCCCTTCTTCTTCTTTCTTCTTTCGAGTCGTAGATGGCTAGTTTTATATTTGCCTTGACCAATAACTTGCAACTGCGACTGCCCGGTCATTTGCCTCATTAAGGTCTATTTGAGTGCAGGAAGCTGGACATTCAGGGCACACCAATAGGTGGTCCATTGACTGGGCAGCGCCACAGTTGCAATTGCTATTGCTGGAAAATCCCCACCTGACTCGGTTTTCCTGGTATCTGCCGACACCAGCGCGAAGTCTGTTTAAAGACTTCCAAACTGGCCAGTGCAGATTGCCTCCCGGTGGTAGTTTTTCAGCAGGTGGAATCTGGGACGGTAATGGTGGATATTTACTTATCTGCTGCTCCATTCGGGCATTAATTTTCCCTCTCCACAGGGGAAGGGGAGATGGGCCTCCGGCTCTCTCACTCACCGAACGAAGCATAGAAGCAGTAAAGCTACTATTAAAACGTGGTAGCGTGGCTCTACCACAACTTAAAGTCGCCTTCTACGACATGGAAATTCCACGGAAAGACTTGGAGTGTTCCTATTCTAGTCTGCCGGAAACTTATCTAACAATATGATTGTATTCACAAATTACATGTCACACAAATCATTGATCCGTAGCTTCGCAAACACGCGTGTCACGGCTGAATACAATATTAGTGCCATGTTTGCGTGACACAGGAACGTGATGTTTTGGTGGTTCATAATACTTTTATTTTACTGCCTCCGTGGTGGTTTTGAGCCACGGACAAGATGAGAAGAAGAAAGAAGCCTCCCTGATCTTCCATGCTGGTCTGGGAGAAAAGAAAAAACGTAGAATGTACAAGCGTCTCTTCCCGCGCAGATCGTAAAAGCCGATCGAGGAAATGGGCGTCAGGAATCATGTCAATAGACGATGCAGCTAGTAACTCAGCACTATTTTGATTCCGTTCTCACCTACAGGCCCACCGACATGCTAAACGTGGCCTTAAGGTTTTACAGACCTGGGCTCTGTCTACCCCGCAAGGGGAATAAGACGTGATAGTATGTATGAATGTATGTATTGTATGTACTTTCATTTTTTTGGCGACGGCGGTGTTATGGATTTGGAGTTTCGGTTCTATAGTTACTAGAAATAGAAATATTTTTATTTGCCACAAAAAAAAACACGTACACAGATACATGTATGAGAAAAAGTATACATGATATGAAAAAAAAGGTATAATGGTAGCATTGCAAAAAGAACCTACAAGTATTAAATATATAAGTTAGGATTAGGAAGTTAGGATTAGGAAGTTAGGACTAGGATTAGGAAGTTAGGATTTGATCCTCTCAGTAGGATCATGACCCGTGATCAAAAGTACCATCTTTAACTGCCTGTCTGGTGATTTCAGGTATGGCATCGGATTCGCGCACGAGGCTACCCAAGCTGCTGCAGTAGCAAGTAGCATCATCCCGTTCCACCAGATCCAACAAACGCTTGCCCTTCCTTCGCTTAAAAAATAGTTTCGATGGGCAGCTGCGTCGATACTGAGTTAAGCCAAGCAAACTGCACTCGCAAACCCGTCTTCCTAGCATGGTGAGTATGCCAAAATCCACTTATGATGGAAATCTTTAGAGGAAACCCATATCCAGGTGACTTTTTGCGTCTGTGACGATACAGAAGGATAACACCCCTCTCGCCTTAAGACACCCCTCATTTTGCGTTGGGGGTTAAAATTAATATTATTGAAACGTAAACAACGATGACTAATTTGACTCAGTACATCGTTATATCTAAATGAGTGCCTCTTTATGATAAAGAGACAAAGTACTCACTAATCAATCAAAATACTCGAATTCAATAACTCTTTACGTTTCCTCAACACGTCAACTTGAATTTTATAAATACTATGCTTTGACCGCGATGTTGGTCGTGTCACATTACCATACCAAATATACTTAGACTCTGGTTTCTTTATGGTAGAAATAGGTAGTAGGAGTAAATACATACATGCAGAGTAGAATAGGACCACTCCAAGTCTTCCCGTGGATGTCGTATAAGGCAACTTAGAAAACACACTAAATAAAACTTATAAACATCAAAAAGACATCTTCAACCTGTCTAACTAGCTTAGAGAGTAGGCCATATCCTCTGACTGCTATGACAAATATATGGCTCTGGTAGTACATATAGAGTAGTGGACACTAAAAAAGACCTGATGATGATAATGATGATGATACATACTATCACTCTTTCCCTTGCGGGATAAACAGAGCCCAGGTCTTAATAGACTTTGTTTAATAACTTTTACACCACCGTGGAAGAA
This sequence comes from Rhodophaea formosa, assembly GCA_963082605.1. NCBI lineage: Eukaryota > Metazoa > Arthropoda > Insecta > Lepidoptera > Pyralidae > Rhodophaea > Rhodophaea formosa. The sequence continues at coordinate 2,951,131 of OY720221.1, forward strand.
TATATTATAATAGGATTAAATATATCTAATTATTGATACCTAGTAAGTAAAATCTTTCACATAATAATAGTAACTCGGATTATTTAAATGTAAATAGTTTTGTTGACGAGCTAGTCCTGAGTTCGATCCTCGGTCAGGTCAAGATCGACCTGCATGCCGATTTGCTAACTCGGTGTACAATGATTTGATTGTCACTTTAGCATCCATTACGGTTTTCATATCTTTAATAAAAATAGTCATTCATAGCGAAGCCGTAATGAATATTGAAGTTACCATGAAAATGATGTACACCGTAGCTGTCAAAATTAGCAAATAGGCCTGCTGGCTCTTGGAACCTGGCTCTTGAATGTTAACCTATAAAAGTCTCTATTGTAAAATATAGTATTGTTGAATTAGTATCCCATAATACAAAATACAAGTCTCAAACTTACTTTGGAGCTAGTTCAATCTGTGTGATTTACGTATAAGTTTATTTAAATAGAACATACAGACAAAACAATGCTTAAACTATAGTTTCAAAGTAGTAATTATATAAATACTAATTTATCACGAAGCAGTATCACTTACGGAAATGTTTTTGCCGTTCGTGTTCATAATATTCTCTGCGCAGGCTTTGGCGTTCCACGTCAACCTGCCTGCCAGGAGGGCCAGGCCCAAAAACTTTGTAGAGCTTACCACGCCACGACCTATTACCGACCTCCAACTACTAGAAGGAGAGTGGTATGGCATATACTACTGGTACAGCATCGCTGATAAATCGAACAGACTAAGCAACTTCCTAGGACAGTGCCCCAAAGTACAATTGGCGAAAGCGACTCAAGAAGACATCGAGAAAGAAAAAGCTGTATGTCAACAAATCAGCCAAGTGAATTTCGACTTTGACAAAGTAGAAATAATAGCGCAAATCGCAAATCAAAGAGTTTTGATAGCCAAAGGGGTCGAGTACCATTTGACTTTGAACTTCTGCAAATATGTGGGAAGAATAGAGTTCCTGAAAATCAGTGATGATGTGTTCCTTGTTAGCACTCCTGAAAATGGCGGCATGATGAGTTTGATAGCGAAAAACGTCCCTAGTGATGAAGAATTGAGCAGCATCTTGGATAATATCGCCAGCTTGACGGTCGGTTACAACAGGTTCCCATATTGTTAACTAAATGGTGTCAATAGGCATGTTTTCTAAATAAGAATCATTTTAAAATAATAAGTCGGGGTTTTCCTCTTAGCACTACCATTTTGAGCGCAGGAGTGGGGGCTGGGCTCATGTTTAAACAAAAGGTAAAAAGTGTACCTATCGGTCGATCACGCGCCAGGGGTCTACCTCGCAAATAGCAAACTTCTCTATATACCTACTTCTCTGTTTTCCTACTTCGCAAATCGCCTACTTATCAAACAGTCTATTTCGCATTCAGTCTACTCTCAAAGAGACCTAGTAAATATTCTGATATCTATGAAGAGACCAATTAGCATACGTTCTATGACTTTATCAATTTTTGGTTGACTGACAAAAGAAAAAATACGTGTCCAATATTTTTCAATAATTTACCGGACAGACTTATTATTTCAAAAATAATTTATTTACGAAACAAGCCTATTTATAAACGTATATTATTCATTTTCTTTTATTTTGGATTGAAAATTAAACATCTAAAGCTATTAGATTAAGAGCTAGCGAACCATCTGACTAACCCGTCTCCCACAAAGCTAGAAATTTTTTAAATGATATTTTATTGTCTGCTAATTATAAAAGTACCGGTCTGGTAGGTATATCGCGATTGCGTCATCATCCTTTAAATTTTTGAAAATGCAAAAAAAAATTTTTTCTTAACCTTCTGCCACAAGGCTACAATTTTAATATATTATAATTTAAGTATGTTTAAGTCTAAAAAAAAAATCGCCAACCTCTTTTGAGGGTTGCAAGTGTGTGCCAGACGATAGCAAAGTTGTCATTGGGACGGTAATTCATAACCTGCTGCCACAAGGCTACAATTTTGAGAGAACATTCTTTCAATTGTTTAAAAAATATATGTAAACAGCCAGACCATTCTAGCGGTTGCAAGTACCTGCCAGACGACGTGGAAGAGCTCGTGACCCACCTGACTAACCCGTTTCCCACAAGGCTAAAATTTTAATATGTTATAATTTAAGTATGTTTAAGTGTAAAAAAAAATTGCCAACCTATTTTGAGGGTTGCAAGTGTGTGCCAGACGATAGTAAAGTTGTCATTGGGACGGTAATTCATAACTTTCTGCCACAAGGCTACAATTTTAATATGTTATAATTTAAGTATGTCTAAGTCTAAAAAAAAATCGCCAACCTCTTTTGAGGGTTGCAAGTGTGTGCCAGACGATAGCAAAGTTGTCATTGGGACGGTAATTCATAACCTGCTGCCACAAGGCTACAATTTTAATATGTTATAATTTAAGTATGTCTAAGTCTAAAAAAAAATTGCCAACCTCTTTTGAGGGTTGCAAGTGTGTGCCAAACGATAGCAAAGTTGTCATTGGGACGGTAATTCATAACCTGCTGCCACAAGGCTACAATTTGAGGGAACATTCTTTTAATCATTTAAAAAATATATGTAAACATCTAGACCATTCTAGCGGTTGCAAGTACCTACCAGACGACTATATAATAGTCATGTCGCTCGACGGGAGTGCGCGCGCATCAGACTTGTAAGAGTTAGAAAGTTATTACAATACAATATTGTAGTGTTCGACGGCCTCCGTGGGGCAGTGGTTAATCTGCGGCAGGGGTGGACCCTAGTTTGATCTCCGGCCAGGTCATGATGAAAAAAGATCTTTTTCAAATTGTCCTGGGTTGTGGATATTTATCTTTATGAGTATCTATTATAAAATATAATATTATTGAGTTAGTATCCTACTAGTTCACAAATACCCTGAGTGGGGCTAGCTCAATCTATGTCATAATTTGTCCCTATAATTACACACTACCGCCCGCGGCTTCACCCGCGTGGATCTCGTTTTTCGCGACCAAAACTATTTATGTCCTTATGTTTCAAAGTATCTCCATGCCACATTTTAGGCCAGCCGTTTCAGCTTGAAAAGGTAACAGATGGTAGATACAGTTACTATCGAATTTCCCTATATGTTATAAGTATGGATTAAGTTTTCGGCGTAGTTAAGAGTCGTTCACGCGGCAGTAACTATGGGGCTATGTTACGATAGTACCTACATAGAACCTAATAAGTGTTTTAACAGTAAGAAGGTACTTATTACTATGTATTTTAATCGTGTTTTAGGAACCCTGATATCAAAATTTCTGAGAAATCAGAATACCTACATAAAAAAAGATCGTTTTCCATTATGACCTGGCCGGAGATCGAACCAGGGTCCACCCCTGCCGCAGATTAACCACTGCCCCATGGAGGCCGTCAAACACTACAATAGATATATTGTTTCTTTCTAACTTTCTAATTCATACACGTCTGTTGCGCGCGCACTCCCGTCGAGCGACATGACTATTATATAGTCGTCTGGCAGGTACTTGCAACCGCTAGAATGGTCTGGCTGTTTACATATATTTTTTAAACAATTGAAAGAATGTTCCCTCAAAATTGTAGCCTTGTGGCAGCAGGTTATGAATTACCGTCCCAATGACAACTTTGCTATCGTCTGGCACACACTTGCAACCCTCAAAAGAGGTTGGCGATTTTTTTTTAGACTTAGACATACTTAAATTATAACATATTAAAATTGTAGCCTTGTGGCAGCAGGTTATGAATTACCGTCCCAATGACAACTTTGCTATCGTCTGGCACACACTTGCAACCCTCAAAAGAGGTTGGCGATTTTTTTTTAGACTTAGACATACTTAAATTATAACATATTAAAATTGTAGCCTTGTGGCAGAAAGTTATGAATTACCGTCCCAATGACAACTTTGCTATCGTCTGGCACACACTTGCAACCCTCAAAGTAGGTTGGCAATTTTTTTTTTACACTTAAACATACTTAAATTATAACATATTAAAATTTTAGCCTTGTGGGAAACGGGTTAGTCAGGTGGGTCACGAGCTCTTCCACGTCGTCTGGCAGGTACTTGCAACCGCTAGAATGGTCTGGCTGTTTACATATATTTTTTAAACAATTGAAAGAATGTTCTCTCAAAATTGTAGCCTTGTGGCAGCAGGTTATGAATTACCGTCCCAATGACAACTTTGCTATCGTCTGGCACACACTTGCAACCCTCAAAAGAGGTTGGCGATTTTTTTTTAAACTTAAACATACTTAAATTATAATATATTAAAATTGTAGCCTTGTGGCAGAAGGTTACGAAAAATTTTTTTTTGCATTTTGAAAAATTTAAACGATGATGAAGCAACCGCGATATACCTACCAGACCGGTACTTTCATAATTAGCAGACAATAAAATATCATTTAAAAAATTTCTAGCTTTGTGGGAGACGGGTTAGTCAGATGGTTCACGAGCTCTCCCACTATATGGTTAGTAAAACCTTTGATTATTTAATAGTTAAAGAGTAAAACAATGTTAATTAAATATATTGTTCACTTCTTTTGGAAATTTATATGTAAAATATAATGATTAGAAATTATAAACCATTTGAAATATTAAACCAATGTTCATAAAATTGATTTTAACTTATTTATTAGTTTTATTTTCGTAACGTAACATCATTGGTAATTAAAATTATTACTTGTTTAGTTATATTAATGAAATATTTAAATTAGACGTTTAAAAATAATAAAAAAATGACATTAAAAATATTTTGAAATTCGCTTGGAAATTTAAACCAAGTTTTTTTACCCCACCCAGAAAGAGGGTACTGTTTCCGCGCGTTTGTATTTATATCAATATATGTACGTATCTATATATGTATGTAAGTATGTTTGTACTATTGTTGCTTCTCAGCTGGGTCATGTCACTGAGGTTGCAATCCATAAACGTTGAGATGAGGCGAAGGATTCAATTCCACTTCTGGTCACCTACCCAAGCAGTAAGTACGCCAGGGTTTGCTTTGCTTGTCATCATTATTCCTATTTCTTTCTTCTTCTTCTTCTGTTTTATAAAATGGCTTCCACCGAGATTTCAGTGATTCTGCCAATGTCCAGTAAATTGAGATACCAAGTATCGGTGTTGTACGGTAAAGTTGTAACAAGTAGCATCAAAGATGGCGTATGTTCTTTGATGCCTCGTGGTCGGGAGGTTATGGTGACAAGTCTATACGAGTCCATATAACAGTCCACTTTAACTATTTCACAAATTGTTTACGAGCACGAGCATTTATAACACCAAACTACACCAATTTCGTATTATAAAGTCCACCAAAATTAATTTGCAAAATCGTCCAAGGTAGACCCCAACTGCACCCCTTGACTTCCCACCACAAACCCCATTTTACTTGTCTCCTATTTCTTTAATCTATGCGTTTTCCCGGTTGCATCTTCAGCTGTCAAATAAAATCATCATCATTTCGTATAGGTGACACGGTCAGTCAACCATGCACACCCTGGTGTCAGAGTTCTGCGGAACCGCCCTTCGGCCTCTGACGTGGTTCCTTTAACGACTACCAGATGGCAGCCGGGACCACCGGCTTAACGTGCCTTCCGAAGCACGGAATCATCTATCTTATCAGACGATCAGGTAATTCATGCCTGCAATGTTCTAACCAAACTGGAAACAACTTAAGAAAGTATGCTCCCCGTGGGAATCGAACCCACGACCCCCGGGTCATCAAGGCGAACGCCTTAACCACTGGAAACTGGGAACGTTTATTTAAAACTAGCTTTTGCCCGCGGCTCCGCACGCGTTAGTGTCGATCCCTCAGGAACAGTACTTTTCTCCGGGATAAAAAGAAGCCTATGTTCTCCTTCGTACTCTTAACAACGTGTATGCAAAATTTCATGATGATCGGTTCAGTAGAAACGGCGTGAAAGCGTAACAAACAAACTCACTTTTGCATATATAATACTAGCTATTAACCGCGTGGCTTCACCCGCGTGATATATTGCCTATGTGCTTTCGAGTACTCTACCCTATGTGAATGCAAAATTTCATGATGATTGGTTTAGTAGATAGGGCGTGAAAGCGTAACTAACAAACAAACTCACTTTCGCATTTATAATATTAGTTAGGATTAGGATTCGGACTAGCTGTTACCCGCGGCTTTGCCCGCGTGATATATAGCCTATGTCCTTCTCAGTACTCTAACCTATGTGAATGCAAAATTTCATGATGATCGGTTCAGCAGATAGGCGTAAAACCGTAACAAACATACAAACTCACTTTCACGTTTATAATATTAGTTAGGATAGGATTAGTTGGGATGAGGGAGTCTTCAACACTTATACTGTGCCGCGTTTGAGCCCATGACCCGCTGTTATGACGGCATTCATCTTGTAATATGATTTGGCATAATTTTTACGACCGGCTGCCTTCTTCTTTACGCCAACCCATCATGACTTAGTTTTGACATTATTTCTCATCATCATCATCAGGTCTTCTTAAGACTCTATTGCAGGAGCATAAACTTCTCTGTACTACCAGAGCCATATATTAGCCAGATCAAAGATTTGGCCTAAACTCTCCACGCTGGCCAGATGGACTGGAAAGGTCTCTTTGATGTCTATAAGCTTTGTTTGGTTTGTGTTTCCTAAGTCGCCTTCTACGACATCCACGGGAAGACTTGGAGTGGCCTTATTTCTACTCTGCCGGGAACTACACGGCGGCATATTCCTATCGTGCCTGTAGAAATGGATCCCGGGAAAGGGTCCCGTGCCCGTGACCCTTTCCTCAAAACGATATTATTTAAACATTTATACATAGAATGGGGGACAATTTATGTGCGCCTGTGACAGTCGCGGCGATAAGGCAATACAAATGTTGGACAGCGATGAACCTGGCTGTTTTAGCTGTGATGGAATATTGTGTTTTATTATACTCGTAGTTGGATTATCGAAAAACATGTTGCAAAACCATTATCGAAATAAGTTTTTTTCCAAAAATTACATTCGAGAGCTCAATAAGAGCGTATCCTAGCGGTATGTTTTCCATACAAATGTATTTCTCTATTTTCTCGCTGCAAACTGCTTCTAGAGGCACAATTCTTTTTCATAAAATCTATTACTATATAATAGGTATGGCCATATGATTTATTTTTTTCTAAGATAGAGAGAAAATAGAGAAATCCAATTGTATGGAAACTATACTGAAAAAATACTGCTAGGATACGCTCTTAACATGGTGAAATTGTGTTGTCATCCTATTTATATATACTTAAGTATTTTAAGTTTGATCTGTTGAAGTGATATCTTCACTATAAATATTAATTAATACTCCCAATTAGGTTTGTATTTTTTGCTAAATTATGCTATTCTAATACGAAATATCTGAAAATAAAATAGTTTACTAATTTTTGATTGTTTGTTTGTCAGTATTAAATAGGTTCTGAAACTACTTCAAATTTTGAAAATTCTTTCACCTTTAGAAAGCTCTTTTATCTACGGGCGTCATAGGCTATAGTTAAGGTTACGGGAAAACGCTAGTAGTGGTTATTACACGCACTAAAATCACGCAAATCGGCGTCTTTCACCTAAAAATTTACATTGTTACCGAATTATCATCATCATCACCTCTTTTTAGTCTCCACTGCAGGAGCATGACTCTTTGTACTATTAAAGTAGTCAAGGATTTAGCCTTCACTATCCACGCTGGCCAGATGGTTTGAAAAGGTCTCTTTGATGTTTCTAAGCTTTGTTTAGCTTGTGTTTCTTCAGTAGCCTTCTACGATATCCACGAGAAGACTTGGAGCGGTCCTATTCTACTCTGCCGGAAACCACACGGCTTACGTCACCGAATATTAATTGCTAAATATTCATGATCATCTATTGATGATCACATACATTAGCTTTGTCGCATGATAATTGATGGCTGAAAGCATATATATACTAGGTATACCTTTTAATTAATAATTAATATATAATTTCTCCTGACTCCTTTTTTGCGCTATAATATTTTACTAATATTAATATTAATACATGCTTTATTTTGTTTGGTTACCTGCGTGCACTCACTTTCAGGCTGAAACTGAATACCAGTGTGCCGCCTTAAGCACGCTGGGTTTTGGCCCTTTTTGCACTACTGCAGCACATACATGAGTTGTTTTATATTCAAGCCCTAGTTTAAGGTTTTTTTTTCTGTTTTTGTATAATTTTATAAGTTATGTTCTGTTTTTGTTGTATGTAATGCACGTTTTATCTATCTTATATCTATCAAATATCGACCGAAGGGCGGTAGAGACTAGCCGAATATCCAGTACTCGGTATTTTTCAAAATCATTTTTCATGGCTATTCTAATACAAAGTATGTCAAAAGCCGATGTTTTTATTGTACAATAGATTTATCACCCTATTCAGCCCTGTTCAGACTTTTCCACGAAATCCAATTAAGCATCAAAGAACGTGGTTATATTTCATTTTGATTGAGCTGATCGCGATCGTGTTATTTTTAACCGGTGACACAATTTTTTTGTAATACATAATATTAACGTTATATTCACTACTTTTATATCTATTCAATAAAAAGAAAATATTTGATTCTCTTGCGGCAAGAATACAAAACAATTAACTACATTTTTTTTTGCTTACAATCCTTTTTTGTGGTCAAAAATGTATTAGATTTTATAATAAACAAACATATCTAAGAAAATTAAAATCAAATAGTGGAATTTATGTACGGTGTACAACGTTTTGATGGTGACTTCAACATTGAATGAATGGATGAATGAATAATCTTTATTGCGCCATAACAAAAATATAAACATGTAGATGGGGCAGGCAATATGCTCCGTAGCCTACCTTATATCTCCAGGCTTCAGCGGTAAAAGCAGTGGTGCAAGCAGAAGGTGGAAAAGAATGATAATCCAGTATAGTGCACACACAATAGTTTTAATGTCCAGGAAGCAAATGATAGTCAGAAGGAGTACAGAAGGAAAACGCACAAGAGATAAATAAGAAAGATAGAAAGCGATAGTAACAAACAGCACTAAGTACAACACGCGCGGCGGCGATAGGTTAAGTACATAAGCGGCGAGCGATCGGTCATGCGCCTTGCGTCGATAGCAGATCTCGACTGGTGCGGGGATTGCACTGCGCCCGCGATGCAGCGGCCGCTCGCTTGGTACATAATGGAACCGGTCGGTTATGTACTAGTCCGCGCGGCGGCCAGGCGGCAGGGCGAGTTTGCACTAGGTGATTTGTGCACGGCACGTCTTACGATTAACCAACCTCTGTATATGAAGTGTAATGTAAATAAATATTATATTTTAAGTTGACTGAAATGTAAATATGAAATAAGAATTAAAGGTAAGTAATATAATTTAGAATGTAATAATATATGTTAGAATTAATGTGTAATAATAATAATAGTATATTATTATTAATAATTAATATTATGTACGTATATACTTAAGTGTTGTCAATATGTAAATGTGTGTGTATGTGTGTTTGTAATAAGCGTAGGGAAAAGTCACCTACACCACCCCCCTCCAGAGACCGTCAAGAGCGATAGAAATCTGGAAATTTTACTCGTCGCCCCGATCGGGTGACATAGTCTTTATTAAAACTGGGCAAGGGTGAGTCAGAAGTTAGGGTTGGCTCGGACAAAATAAAAGCTGGTTTGAGCCGGTCTATAGAAACTGTAACTTCCTTACTATTAATGAGAATTTTAAAAATTTTGTCTCCCCTACTTATGACCTTGTGGGGTCCAGAATAGGCCGGCTGAAGGGAACCACGTATGGTGTCATCTCGAAGGAAGACATGATCTGTGGTTGCCAGTTCTTTATAAATAAATATATTTTGAGCCGATTTGTGACGGGAAGCTGGCACCGGTCGTATACGCTCGGCGAGGTTCCTCAGACGGGCTGTAAAGTCTGCTACGTCTGTGGTAGTGGGGATATTAGCCTCAAAGAATTCGCCAGGGAGTCGTAATGGCTCCCCATAGACTAATTCGGCTGAAGATGCCTGTAAGTCTTCTTTGAAGGCTGTCCTGACGCCAAGTAAGACCCACGGAAGTGACTCGGTCCATCTGTCATTAGCGTGACATACGATGGCTGCTTTAAGCTGCCGATGAAAGCGCTCCACGAGACCGTTGCATGCCGGATGGTATGCTGTCGTGCGCTTATGTTCGAAGCCAGTCATTTTTGACAGGCATTCGAACAAAGCCGATTCAAATTGACGGCCCCTGTCGGTTGTTATGACTGTTGGGCAGCCAAAACGGGCAATCCAGCATGACAACAAAGCCTTTGCAACGGTCTCCGCAGTAATATCTTCTATCGGTACTGTCTCTGGCCATCGCGTAAAGCGATCTACGGCAGTTAGACAATACCGATAGCCCTGCGAGATGGGAAGGGGACCTACCAAATCGACATGGATTTCAGTAAATCGCGCTCGAGGTAGTTTATATGTCCCTAGTGGGGCGTTAACGTGCCTGGTAACTTTTGCACGCTGGCAAGAGATACAAGCTCGCGCCCAGTCCCTGCAGTCTTTCCGTATGCCGGGCCAGACGAACCGTTCCGCGACTAGCTTAGCCGATGCGTTGGCGCCAGGATGGCTTAAAGAATGTAAACTATCGAAAACTTGTTTACGAAAAAATTTTGGTACGTACGGTCTGGATGTCGGAGTACTGACGTCGTAGTACATAGGTGTACAACTCCCAGGTACCTGCAGCTTTTCAAGTTGGAGTGATGAGCCTTCCTTGATGAGTTTTAGCAATTCAGGGTCAGATGTTTGGCCCTGTGCTAGCTGTTCGAGGCTAACAGGCACGCTCAGCTCATCGATGCGCGACAGGGTATCGGCGACGACATTATCCTTGCCGGATATATGTCGAATGTCGGTAGTGAACTGAGCGATATAATCGAGGTGTCTATACTGCCTAGGCGAACAGTTAGTTTTCCGCTCATGGAAAGCGAAACTGATCGGTTTATGGTCAGTATAGATGATGAAGTGCCTGGCCTCGAGCATATGCTTAAAATATTTGACAGCCTCGTATATGGCGAGCAATTCCCTATCGTAGGGCGAATACTTTACCTGCGAGGGGCTGAGCTTGCGGGAAAAGAAAGCTAATGGTTCCCACACGCCATCCCTCAGCTGCTGAAGTACTGCGCCAAGGGCTTTATCGGACGCATCCGTCACCAACGCTAGCTTAGCGGAGCAGTCGGGATGAGCGAGCAATGCGGCAGCGGAAAGTGCCTCTTTGCAAGCCTCAAAAGCTGCTAAAGTATCACCTGATAGGGTAATTGGATGGGATCCCTTTACCGCGCCCGTCAGCAAGGCATTCAAAGGTGCTTGAGTGGAGGCAGCTCGAGGAAGGAATCTCCTGTAAAAATTGAGCATACCTAGAAACCTACGTAACTGACGTACATTCGTTGGGGGAGGGAAGTCCTTGATCGCCTGCACTTTAGAGTCAAGTGGTCTGGTGCCTTGTTCTGAGATATGATACCCTAAGAAGGTTACCTCTGAGGCTCCGAAGACGCACTTGGACGTGTTTATCAGCATCCCGTACTCCTTGAGTCGCTGGAAAACGAGCTGGAGGTGCTCCTCGTGCTCTGTTTGGCTTCTGCTGAAGATAAGGAAGTCATCTAGATAACAGTACACGAAATCGAGTCCCCGGGTCATTTCGTCCACAAATCTTTGAAATGTTTGGCCCGCGTTACGAAGACCGAAGCTCATAAAAGGGAATTCAAAGAGTCCAAACGGTGTGGTGATCGCGGCCTTCTGAATATCGTCCGGATGGACAGGTATCTGATTGTAAGCTTTTAGAAGGTCAAGGGTGCTGAAGACCTTACATCCAGAAATGCTATGAGCAAAGTCATGGATATGCCTAATTGGATACCTGTCTGGCACGGTACGAGCGTTGAGCAGACGGTAGTCTCCGCAGGGGCGCCACCCGTTGTCCTTTTTGGGAGCTAGGTGCAAAGGCGAAGACCACGGGCTCTCAGAAGCACGCGCTGTGCCGTTGGCCAACATCGACTGGAACTCTTCACGGGATATCTTCAATTTGTCTGGGGCTAAACGACGAGGAGAGCAAGAAATTGGGGGACCTGGGGTGGTGCGAATATGGTGTACAGTGTTATGAGGTGTAGTACGATGTATACCAGGTGGTCGGGTAATCTCAGGAAATTTACTAAGAATTTTGTGATACTGAGAATCACCAGTCGAGACCTTTACAGAAAATATATCCTTACAATTTGCTATAATGGCCATAGAAGATAAGGAAGTAGTGTTATCGATTAATTTTTTATTGCGACAATCTACTATTAAATTATAAAAATTCAAAAAATCTACGCCAATAATAGGTCTCGTTACATCAGCTACTACAAACTGCCAATTATAGCTTCTACGCATGCCAAAATCTAAATTAAAGTTTATATAACCATACGTAGCAATATTGGAACCGTTTGCTGCACACAAATCAAAATTAGTTCTGGCGCGACGATCACCCAAAGCCGATCGGGGGAAGACGCAGAGGTCGCTACCGGTGTCGACCAGGAATTGCAGCTTCGACGATCGGTCTGTGATAAACAGGCGACCAGCAGATGAGGATGGGCAATCGTCAGCCGCCATTATCGACTGCCCCTGGAGTTTCCCGCCTTGAAGTCGCAGGGCAGGATACAGTGGCTAGCCTTCTCTCCGTATTTGCTGTGATACCAGCAGAGTGGGAACTTTCGGTAGTTCGATTGCGACCGCTGCCTCGATCTGGATCTGCTTCGGGTAGAGCGGCGTGAAGATCGCTGCTGAGAACGCCCGTTGCCTGTCGTCAAGTCCTGTAGTCTCCTCCGTAGCTCTGCGACTTCTCTCCTGAGCTCCAACACTTCTGAGCTCTGGGTGGGCTGGCTCATGGAGGCGACCTTGGGCATCGTCGTAGTTAAGTCGCACACGCGATCTGCCAGATCTGCTAAGTCATCCAAGTGAGCTGTGGCTGGTTGTCCTGCGAGTACAGTCTGGATGCCATGAGGAAGACGGCTAATCCAGATGGTTTTCAGGAAATCGTCGGGAACGTCGATTCCAGCTAGTCCCTTCAGGTGCCGCAGAAATTGAGAAGGCTTGCGGTCACCCAGCTCTTCATGCATCAACAACTGTTTTAATTTGTTCTCGTTGGACGCAGTCAATCGCTTGATAAGTTCAGCCTTCAGCTTATCATATTTTCCGGTGGCCGGAGGGCTGATGATAATATCCTTCACCTCTCTCGAATATTTATTATCAAGTTGACTTATGACGTAATTAAATTTGGTTGCGTCACTAGTAATACCGGATATAGTGAACTGACCTTCAACTTGCGCAAACCAAATTTCAGGTTCTTCAGGCCAAAACGGTGGAACGCGAACAGACACCTTGTAAACGCCGGCACTTGAAGTTTGTCCATCGGAGTCAATGGAAACGCGCCTTCCACGTCGCGCAACGTCATCTTCCGAATCTCTTAATTCCTTCACCATCGTTTCAATATTCGGGTCACCAGTGTAGATGGGGCAGGCAATATGCTCCGTAGCCTACCTTATATCTCCAGGCTTCAGCGGTAAAAGCAGTGGTGCAAGCAGAAGGTGGAAGAATGATAATCCAGTATAGTGCACACACAATAGTTTTAATGTCCAGGAAGCAAATGATAGTCAGAAGGAGTACAGAAGGAAAACGCACAAGAGATAAATAAGAAAGATAGAAAGCGATAGTAACAAACAGCACTAAGTACAACACGCGCGGCGGCGATAGGTTAAGTACATAAGCGGCGAGCGATCGGTCATGCGCCTTGCGTCGATAGCAGATCTCGACTGGTGCGGGGATTGCACTGCGCCCGCGATGCAGCGGCCGCTCGCTTGGTACATAATGGAACCGGTCGGTTATGTACTAGTCCGCGCGGCGGCCAGGCGGCAGGGCGAGTTTGCACTAGGTGATTTGTGCACGGCACGTCTTACGATTAACCAACCTCTGTATATGAAGTGTAATGTAAATAAATATTATATTTTAAGTTGACTGAAATGTAAATATGAAATAAGAATTAAAGGTAAGTAATATAATTTAGAATGTAATAATATATGTTAGAATTAATGTGTAATAATAATAATAGTATATTATTATTAATAATTAATATTATGTACGTATATACTTAAGTGTTGTCAATATGTAAATGTGTGTGTATGTGTGTTTGTAATAAGCGTAGGGAAAAGTCACCTACAAACAAAAGACAACATAAAAATTGATACAAAGGCGGACTTATCGTTAAGCAATTTCTTCCAGTCAACCTTTACCTTAGGGTTGGAAAAAATTCTAAAAATTCGAAACAGAGCGGCGCAGTAAACAATAAATTTAAAAATATTAATAAAAAATATATATATCATTTAAATATACATAAATAAATACATATATTTATACCTTCATATATAAATACATATATTTATACCTACATATATAAATACATACATACATTATATAAGTACCAAGAGAGATCATAAATTTCAGCCTAATTTGAGCATTTGAACATTAAAGAACAACAAGAAAGACGATCAAAACGTTGTACAACGTAGTTGTTAAAAGTTAGCAAATAGGCTTGCTTATCACTTCATATTATAAAATCATATTAAGTATCATATTATAAAACAAAGTCCTTCGCCGCGTCTGTCTGTTTGTCCGCGATAAATTCAAAAACGACTGCACAGATTTTCATGTGGTTTTTACCAATAGATAAAATGATAATGAGGAAAGTTAATAGGTATAATTCATGCCCGGGCGCAACCAGGGAGGGCTGCTAGTTGAGAATATAACTACAAAAGTACAGACAAAAAAGGACTGAAAAATCTTACAATATCAACTCTTTAAACTCCCATTCAAAGAAGTCCATAATATAAAGAAGTGGGTGATGTTTCCTCTCCGTTCGTAAATCAAAAAGCCCACCTGGTCGATGACAAACATTCCCAACTAAACAAGAGACATTAATCCAGGCCATTTCAAACTGGCGGCATAGACTCGCAATGGCCGCTAAAATGCCGTCGTAAAAGGTAACGCGCGATGAACTCGAAAGTCTGATATTCGCACGTTTTTAGTGCTGTATAAACTCGAGTTTGAAAGCCTACAATTATTATGAGCGGAATCGAGTCATTTAATTTATACAAAACCCAGATAAAACTCGGTAATCACGGAAAGATTGTTCGTTGTTAAAGATTGAAAAGATCTAATGAAATCTGTGGATAAATATGAGTACTGGTACTACTGGTATCATCGAGATATAACCAGAGAAGCCACCGCAAATCCTTACTCTGACCCGTTCAATTGCGGTGATAGCACCGCAATTCACTCAGTCGATTGTTAGCTCTTTCGCTTGAGGTACTTCCCACGATAATAAAACAAAATCATGGTGAAAATCATAAAAATGCCTTGGTGTGTATTGAGTTAGTGCAGTAATAACTTATCGAGCACAGCATAGTTCAAAGGAATAAATTTTCATCAGCAAGTACTTAAACTAATTACATTTTTTTTACAAAAAATAAAAAGTATAATTACGTCCCGCCAGTATGCATTATGTTGACATGTTGCTATGGAAACGCGTGAGAGTAGAAATTATAGCGCTGAGGTATGTATGATTAGATGCTTCGTTATTGTTCACGTAGTTCCTCTAGTAGTTATATCTCGATAATTGGTATAGTGAGGAGATAGGCCTTGTTTACTGCGGAACCCTAAAAACATGAAATGTATCAGCTCTTCTGATCTCTCGCAAACAGTAGATTCCGGTCGAGAGAATGGGTGATATAGTAGAATTTTGTGTCAATGGGCGATACTATAAAATTTGTTTTCGATTTCTATTTGTACGTCCAACAGCATGCTTAACGTGACGATTAGTTCTTGGTCTTATGCTCTGTCTACCCCGTAAGGAATAGAGACGTGAATTGTATGTTTGTTTTTAGCTCTGAACATGGGCAGCGATGATCACTTTACCATTAGGTGAACCGCTTGCTCTTTTGCCGTCCTATATAATAAAAAAACAGACACATTAACTCGAGATTTTGACAACACTAACACATTTTAGGCAAGTATTATGTTTGTTTTTGTTGAACGCGTATATTGTGCGGCACTTTACTCGTAACTAATAAGTACGGGTATGGCGAATGTGATAAGTAGGTACGCTGTAGGCCTATATTCTTTGCTTTGATATGGATCGGGAAAACTTTTTGCAGTTTTGTTTGTGTGGCCAACATTTTTCAGTTAATGTTAGCCCTGAATCCAAAGGGTATTAGTAAAGTGACCATCGAATACAAAATAAAATTCAGTTCGTTTGCCAGTCTGTTTTGATCGTCAGATTTCTTCAGTAATTTAACTTATTTTCCAATACATTTGCTAATAATACGGTTCTTATGACATCGAAATCTGTATCGTAATGATGTATTTACCGCACTAGTGCTTTTAATTTTACACCAATCACAACCGCTCAATAGCCCAATGCTACAGATGCAAAATTTAAACATTTTCATAGAATCCAAGCAAAGAGTTTCAAGTTCAGCATGAAAACTTTTTTCTGATTCGTTTGATTTGATTTTTTAACCAACTTCGAAAAGGAGAAGGTTATCAATGTACTTTTTGGAGAAAATAAACCTGAATAAATGTAGCTGATTATTATAAATGTATTTTTACAATCTACTTTAGTTCCTAACTTTTATAAATTCCTTATTTGCCGAACTGCAATCTTGTTTTGTTTCGTATGATACTCGTACGGTAAGCTGGATATTATAGTCGAGGTGTTTATAGGCACGAGGTGAAGCCGATTGCTTATAATAAACCGACGACTTGTATCATAATGTACTATTCTGCTCGTGTCTTAAAGTGTGTTTTCTTCAGAGCCCCAAGGTATTGTAGAGCTGAGTATTTGAAACATCTTCACAGGTTCTTGAGCAAAAGGGTCATAAATCGAGAACGAAGTAAACCTATGTACGTATCTTTTGGGGTAAGTTACCTGCTTTGCCTATTGGCATGATTCCTTACATTTTCACCCATTCCCTTGGCCGGCTTTTATTATTTATTTATTAGGTACACCAACAGGTTACATGATTACATTTAAAAATAATACACTACAAATTTTGAGTAAAGCATGCAACCCATTTACAGGTGAACACAACATTTAAAAAATAGGTATCTTAAATAACTTACCCGTTAATGTGACAGACTAGGAGAAATTTACAGAAAAGTTTGTCAATGATAGAATGACTGAATCTTTGATTTGAATTTTGAAAGAGAGTCGTTAAAAATATCAAGGTGCTTAAAAATAGCTTACTGTTCGCCTTATTATATCTTGCAATCATACTTGGAAATCCTTTTACGGCATGCACGGGATGAGAAGCACCTAGTACCTTCATTCTTCGTGTATAGTTTTCTCCCAGACCAAGGAAAAAAAAGTGTGAAAAATATTAGATTCGTATCTACAAATAGCGCCAAGGTTAATCGGCTCTCAGGCGCCATTTTAGCTGTTTTAAGCATTTTATTTGGCCAAACACATCCCAAAATAGCTCGGCTTTCACACGGCTAAAAGACACTTAGGCCAATTGAATCCCACAAAAGAATCTTTTTGCGGCCAAAGTGCTGCTATTTCGCTAATTGAAGAGCGTTTTAGACATTTTTCTCGGCTACACCTGATAAATTTTATTTTATGTTTAACACTTAAGTAATCGCTGCCGGGTCCATTAGACCCATTGCAATTTTTTTCCCCAATATCCTTTTTTTTGCAAAAGACTATCATTTAACAATGGTTTATCATTAAACAAAGGTTGAGGGTTTTAAAATAGAAAAATATTTCAATTTGGAATAAGGACTGACGGAAACGGATCATTTTGTTATCAGCTTTTTCTCGAGACTCCACGTTAACCTTGAGAACCTGAAAACGTCGTATTTTGAACTACCTCTCATCTGAGAATTCTCCCACTTGCATCCTCAGCTGGAGTTTTTTAAGGACCAGGGTCCTTGAGGACATTGTATACTTATGAGCTAAGTTTGATTTAAATATAGTCGTATTTGTATTTGTGTGGTTGAGTAACAACAGTTGGTTGCTACAGAGTAACAACTTTTACATTAATAAAGTAGGTTGGATTTGCATTTTGATTTTCATCTGTGTAAGTAGCCAACACTGGTGTCAGTACCTCCAGCTGCTAAAGGGCAACTGACAAAGCATAATTACTACCATCACTCATGACAGCCGGGACCACAGGATTAACGTGCTTTCCGATCACCCAGGAGCTCAAGATATTTTATGCTATTTATGGTTACCCATTCCAGCATGGAACGCGCCTGGGATGGTATTATATGCGTTAGCACTTACAATGTTTACGTCCACGAAGCCACCGTTCTTCAATAAGTCCTTATAATAAAGTAGGGGCCTAGGAAATCAGTCCTCATTGCCACAGTGTTAAAAATTAAGGCGTGACTTCTTAGATGTTTGACCTCAAATAAATTAATGCAATGGTTTATTCTTGAGTTTAACAACCTTTCTTAAACGGTGTCTTAAATTATTTAGTCAAAAAGGTATTTACGTAGATTATTTCATATAAGATTTTTTATTGATAGGATTTTATTTGAAATGCATTTCTTTTAATGATACCAGCTTGTCAAGAATGTAAAGGAGGTAAAATTTCAACAGTCAAAGTCAAAGATTCTGATGGACTCTAGGGTCATGACAAAAGAAAACAGATACCTATATACTTTTTTTTTGTTTGGTTAGCTAATTAACACTTCAAACTCTTTTATGAACTACTGTTTATAGTTTAGAGTCAGATGAAACTTTCCTTCACATTTTTGCCAAAAACGGCCGTTTGTGATCAAAAGTTCACATTCTCACTATGGCCTTGCGTATTTAAATTTAAATGTGAGTGAGTGCAGTGAGGTCTTAAAGTAACAATGTGAAGCTTTTATTAGTATTTTATTTCATTCAAATGTCTAAGGATAAATTAATATAAAATGTTCTCTTTAAAAAAAAAACGTTTTTTTTTATTTCGATTGTGGTCACGAGAATAATAGTAGGAGAGCTCGTGAACCATCTGACTAACCCGTCTCCCACAAAGCTAGAAATTTTTTAAATGATATTTTATTGTCTGCTATTTATAAAAGTACCGGTCTGGCAGGTATATCGCGGTTGCGTCATCATCCTTAAAATTTTTGAAAATGCAAAAAAAAATTTTTTCGTAACCTTCTGCCACAAGGCTACAATTTTAATATGTTATAATTTAAGTATGTTTAAGTGTAAAAAAAAATTGCCAACCTATTTTGAGGGTTGCAAGTGTGTGCCAGACGATAGCAAAGTTGTCATTGGGACGGTAATTCATAACTTTCTGCCACAAGGCTACAATTTTAATATGTTATAATTTAAGTATGTCTAAGTCTAAAAAAAAATCGCCAACCTCTTTTGAGGGTTGCAAGTGTGTGCCAGACGATAGCAAAGTTGTCATTGGGACGGTAATTCATAACCTGCTGCCACAAGGCTACAATTTTAATATGTTATAATTTAAGTATGTCTAAGTCTAAAAAAAAATCGCCAACCTCTTTTGAGGGTTGCAAGTGTGTGCCAGACGATAGCAAAGTTGTCATTGGGACGGTAATTCATAACTTGCTGCCACAAGACTACAATTTTAATATGTTATAATTTAAGTATGTCTAAGTCTAAAAAAAAATCGCCAACCTCTTTTGAGGGTTGCAAGTGTGTGCCAGACGATAGCAAAGTTGTCATTGGGACGGTAATTCATAACCTGCTGCCACAAGGCTACAATTTTAATATGTTATAATTTAAGTATGTCTAAGTCTAAAAAAAAATCGCCAACCTCTTTTGAGGGTTGCAAGTGTGTGCCAGACGATAGCAAAGTTGTCATTGGGACGGTAATTCATAACTTGCTGCCACAAGACTACAATTTTAATATGTTATAATTTAAGTATGTCTAAGTCTAAAAAAAAATCGCCAACCTCTTTTGAGGGTTGCAAGTGTGTGCCAGACGATAGCAAAGTTGTCATTGGGACGGTAATTCATAACCTGCTGCCACAAGGCTACAATTTTGAGGGAACATTCTTTCAATTGTTTAAAAAATATATGTCAACAGCCAGACCATTCTAGCGGTTGCAAGTACCTGGGGTGCGTATTGTTTGATATAATAACAAATTATATATTTTCATTTTAATAAAGTTTAAAAGATATAACGTTTACATGATATAATTATTACTGTTTATATTCTTAAAAGCTATAATATTCATAAAATTTTCAATTCGAAAACCATAAAATCATTTATTATAACGTTTATGAACACTAAACATCACCTGTCATACAACTCGTTCAGTATACATGCCATAAAATATAACAATCAAAACGAATACTATTTAAAATATATATTAATAAAAATCTAGATCAATCAAATTGATTATGAGAAGCGAGCGAGCGACGACCTTAGGTGCGATAGTGACTGGTTTGGATACGCAACTTGGTAACAAGAGGTAGGTTAGGTTATGGTTAGACATAGACCACCATATAAGCGAGCGAGTGAAGCGAGCGAGCAATGACTGGGTGCGAAAGTGATTGGTAACAAAAGCTAGGTTAGGTTATGGTTACACATAGACCAACACATGAGCGAGCGAGCGAAGCGAGCGAGCAACGACTGGGTGCGAAAACGACTGGTTTGGATACGCGACTTGGTAACAGAAGATAGGTTAGGTTATGGTTACACATAGACCAGCATATGAGCGAGCGAGCGAAGCGAGCGAGCAACGACTGAGTGCGAAAGCGACTGGTTTGGATACGCGACTTGGTAGCAGAAGGTAGGTTAGGTTATGGTTACACATAGACCACTATAAGAGCGAGCGAGCGACGACTGGGTGCGAAAGGGACTTAGTCGCGGAACGTAGATTAGGATCTTCTATCACTTTATTTATATAACCAAAGATCATTATGCTTAATAATAAGTATACATTACGTTTATTATACGTAACAACAACTCGATATGTTACATTTTATAACGATAAAACGGTATATGAAAGGTTTTTTATGTTAAATAATTGTTATAACAAAAGATTTTATTATTTTCAAAATTATTTCTTCCGATTTTGATCTTGATTGATAATTATACTAACCAAAATTATATATTTCGTTGGTATAAATCTTAAAACATATATATTTTGTGTTTATATGTTATATTACTTACCCAAGTACCTGCCAGACGACTATATAATAGTCATGTCGCTCGACGGGAGTGCGCGCGCAACAGACGTGTATGAGTTAGAAAGTTAGAAAGAAACAATATATCTATTGTAGTGTTTGACGGCCTCCATGGGGCAGTGGTTAATCTGCGGCAGGGGTGGACCCTGGTTCGATCTCCGGCCAGGTCATAATGGAAAACGATCTTTTTTATATGTAGGTATTCTGATTTCTCTGAAATTTTGATATCAGGGTTCCTAAAAAACGATTAAAATACGTAGTAATAAGTACCTTCTCACTGTTAAAACACTTATTAGGTACTATGTAGGTACTATCGTAACATAGCCCCATAGTTTCTGCCGCGTAAACGACTCTTAACTACGCCGAAAACTTAATCCATACTTATAACATATTGGGAAATTCGATAGTAACTGTGTCTACCATCTGTTACCTTTTCAAGCTGAAACGGCTGGCCTAAAATGTGGCATGGAGATACTTTGAAACATGAGGACATAAATAAGTTTTGGTCGCGAAAAACAAGATCCACGCCAGTGAAGCCGCGGGCGGTAGTGTGTAATTATAGGGACAAATTATGACATAGATTGAGCTAGCCCCACTCAGGGTATTTGTGAACTAGTAGGATACTAACTCAATAATATTATATTTTATAATAGATACTCATAAAGATAAATATCCACAACCCAGGACAATTTGAAAAAGATCGTTTTTCATCATGACCTGGCCGGAGATCGAACTAGGGTCCACCCCTGCCGCAGATTAACCACTGCCCCACGGAGGCCGTCGAACACTACAATATTGTATTGTATTAACTTTCTAACTCTTACAAGTCTGTTGCGCGCGCACTCCCGTCGAGCGACATGACTATTATATAGTCGTCTGGTAGGTACTTGCAACCGCTAGAATGGTCTGGCTGTTTACATATATTATTTAAACAATTGAAAGAATGTTCCCTCAAAATTGTAGCCTTGTGGCAGCAGGTTATGAATTACCGTCCCAATGACAACTTTGCTATCGTCTGGCACACACTTGCAACCCTCAAAAGAGGTTGGCGATTTTGTTTTAGACTTAGACATACTTAAATTATAACATATTAAAATTTTAGCTTTGTGGCAGAAAGTTATGAATTACCGTCCCAATGACAACTTTGCTATCGTCTGACACACACTTGCAACCCTCAAAATAGGTTGGCAATTTTTTTTCACACTTAAACATACTTAAATTATAACATATTAAAATTTTAGCCTTGTGGGAAACGGGTTAGTCAGGTAGTTCACGAGCTTTCCCACGTCGTCTGGCAGGTACTTGCAACCGCTAGAATGGTCTGGCTGTTTACATATATTATTTAAACAATTTAAAGAATGTTCCCTCAAAATTGTAGCCTTGTGGCAGCAGGTTATGAATTACCGTCCCAATGACAACTTTGCTATCGTCTGGCACACACTTGCAACCCTCAAAAGAGGTTGGCGATTTTGTTTTAGACTTAGACATACTTAAATTATAACATATTAAAATTTTAGCTTTGTGGCAGAAAGTTATGAATTACCGTCCCAATGACAACTTTGCTATCGTCTGACACACACTTGCAACCCTCAAAATAGGTTGGCAATTTTTTTTCACACTTAAACATACTTAAATTATAACATATTAAAATTTTAGCCTTGTGGGAAACAGGTTAGTCAGGTAGTTCACGAGCTTTCCCAGGTCGTCTGGCAGGTACTTGCAACCGCTAGAATGGTCTGGCTGTTTACATATATTATTTAAACAATTGAAAGAATGTTCCCTCAAAATTGTAGCCTTGTGGCAGCAGGTTATGAATTACCGTCCCAATGACAACTTTGCTATCGTCTGGCACACACTTGCAACCCTCAAAAGAGGTTGGCGATTTTTTTTTAGACTTAGACATACTTAAATTATAACATATTAAAATTGTAGCCTTGTGGCAGAAAGTTATGAATTACCGTCCCAATGACAACTTTGCTATCGTCTGGCACACACTTGCAACCCTCAAAATAGGTTGGCAATTTTTTTTTACACTTAAACATACTTAAATTATAACATATTAAAATTTTAGCCTTGTGGGAAACGGGTTAGTCAGGTGGTTCACGAGCTCTTCCACGTCGTCTGGCAGGAACTTGCAACCGCTAGAATGGTCTGGCTGTTTACATATATTTTTTAAACAATTGAAAGAATGTTCCCTCAAAATTGTAGCCTTGTGGCAGCAGGTTATGAATTACCGTCCCAATGACAACTTTGCTATCGTCTGGCACACACTTGCCTTGCAACCCTCAAAAGAGGTTGGCGATTTTTTTTTAGACTTAAACATACTTAAATTATAACATATTAAAATTGCAGCCTTGTGGCAGAAGGTTACGAAAAATTTTTTTTTTGCATTTTCCAAAATTTAAGGGATGATGACGCAACCGCGATATACCTGCCCGACCGGTACTTTTATAATTAGCAGATAATAAAATATCATTTAAAAAATTTCTAGCTTTGTGGGAAACGGGTTAGTCAGATGGTTCGCTAGCTCTTAATCTATAACAGTCAACTCACTTTGATAACAAATAGGGAACAAATAAGATAGACAAACTTTGAGGAAAGTGTCTCTATTACATAAATAAATAAATATAAATATATACGGACAAATCACACAGATTGAGCTAGCCCCAAAGTAAGTTCTTAAGTAAGACTTGTGTTATGGGATACTAACTCAACGATACTCTATTTTATAAAAGATACTTATATAGATAAACATCCAAGACCCAGGTCAATCTGAAAAAGATCATTTTCCATCTTGACCTGACCGGGGATCGAACCCGGGACCATCCGTGTCGCAGGCAGGCGTGTTGACCGCTGCGCCACGGCGCTCGTCAATATACATACATCTCTAAATAGCCCGGACCCTATAAAGTCATATCATAATCACACCTTCATACATGCGGGTTAGATAGAACCCAAGGTTTTATAACTCGAACGCCTCATTTAGCGTGTTAGTGGGCGTGGAAGTTTTCCATACGAATCTTCTACTCGCTGTAATTTTGTATAGGTATTATTTTTAAAATCGAAATCTGATTATAAACATCAATATGCCTTATCCGGTCGTATGTACGAAATTTGGTTGAGATTGGCTTAACTGTTGTAAAACTAAAACCAAACTACGTTTGTATGGGATTTCGGCTTGACGCGGGACGTTTAAGGTGTAAAACAGAATCAAAATAGTAATAGGTTGCTAGTCACATTGCATATGAAGTGATTCCTTAGATTTCTGGCTTTTACGGTCTGTGCGGAAAGAAAGCTAGTATATTTTATGTTTTTCTCTTCTCCTAAAGCAGCATGAAAAAGTAGAAATGAAACACTCATAACTGATATCCCCATACAGGTTAAATTTAAACCCTGTTCTGAAGAGTCTCATCCAAATAGCACGCATGACTGCTTGGGGCGGCGGACGCATGTACACTGAGCCACATAGAAAAGTGTACTATCCACATACTATTGATACTATAATACGAGTATTGGTGGTCTGGTGGTATACTTTACTATTGGCCCACTGTACACGGCGATCTCCTGCGCTATTAATCTTGGCGGCGTTTTTCGCGACACTCGTAATAGTTTGTTGTGTTTATATTCTGAACACATTCTGCCCCCTGTAGGGTTGCCGACAAGAAGAAAAGTAGTGTTGCGATTAATACTCCCTTATTTTAAATTCAATACACAAACTTTAAGAGGGGACTCAGCTCATCAACATGAACAACTTTTGATATGTGACCAATACTGAAAATTCAATATTATTTTTACCTTTTCCATACATTAATTGGTCCGATCAGCTGAACACGTTTGAACGGATATGTCACTTTTTTGAGTTCCCAGCATAAATAAATAATAGATATATACGGACAAATCACACAGATTGAGCTAGCCCCAAAGTAAGTTCGAGACTTGTATTATGGGATACTAACTCGACGATACTATATGTATAATAGATACTTATAAAGATAAACATCCAAGACCCAGGTCAAACTGAAAAAGGTCACTTTCCATCTTGACCTGACCGGGGATTGAACCCGGGACCATCCGTGTCGCATGCAGGCGTGTTGGGCGCTGCGCCACGGAGCTCGTCCTGAGAACGGAGCATTGGTCCCGTATCAAAAGTTTTTCATGTTGTTGAGCTGAGTCACCTCTTAAAGTTTGTGTATTGAATTTAAAATAAGGGTGTGTAACTATCTATAGCTAAACTATGTTTTTCAGATTAGGTCTTTTATCGCAAACCACACGGGATCAGTACTTTATCTGGGATGAAAGGTCTATGTCCTTCTCAGTACTCTAACCTATGTATATGCCAATTTTCAAGAAGATTGGTTCAGTAGATAAATCGTGAAGAGTTCCCTTTAATATGGTTGAGCTCAGCGATGACTGATCCATACGTCAACTCGTGAACGGGTGCTGTCAGGGGGGACTGGTCTGCTCGGCCTCTTTGAGACTACTTTAAGTATCATATGTTGTTTATTATCTTTGCAGCCTCTGTCGTTAACATAAACATGTTCCAAAAATAATAAATCTATGTATATTGAAATTGTAACATGAAAACAGAAAAAAAGAAAGAAAAAGACAATAAGGAATAAATATTCGTAATCATATAAAGCCCTTCAGGCGAGTAGGCGACCAAAACTGTTGATAGGAGTTTCTTTCGGCGTTTCTTCTTTGCAGTGGTCGGTTCCGAAACGCTAGTAGTTTGTAGCTTTTGAACAATTAATAAATACATATTATCTAATAAGATAATTTTAAATATGATATGACATGAAAAAGTGCCTGCAAAGGCCTATTTTCTGAATAAACGTTTTGATTTTGAGAGGTAACTAACAAACAGCAGACAGTCCCGGGACAGTCGAAAGTAGAATAAATGGGTATCTCTTGCATAGGCATGTAATATCCTCGTCTTCATCGTCACTTACCATCAGGTGAGATGGGAGCAAAATGCCTCATTCAATGATTAATAAAAAAAATACACAAACTGACTTTCGCATTTATAATACTTATTAGTTGGGATAGTATAGTTAAATTTGTATACAAAGTGTCAATCCTACTTTGGGGCTAGCTCAATCTCAATAAATATAAATTTATTTGATTTATCAATTGTGAAGGTTACTAAAGTAGGTGTGGGATACAAGTTATAGTTAAACATGTTTTACTCTAGTGCGCATTTGTCAGTATATATTTATTGATATAGGATAAGACTATCAAAATTAATTAAAATAAATCGTAATGTTTATTGTTCATTTCTAGATGGTATAACTTGATATCAAATTGGGTTTTTAAGGAATTTTATATTTTAATTTGAACTTATATTGGTGCAAATATGCTTACAATCTATAATAATCTTCCAGAAGTATCAATATGTAATTTTCTATGTAATTTTAAACTCGGTCGGAGTTTTCACGGATCACGTCCGCAGGCGGCGTGACGTCAGACGTGAGCATGTCACGTGTCACGTCGTGAGCAAACTCGTCAGTTATAGGAAATACACACGCTATTTGCAGTACCTATGTTGTATGTGAGAGAATAGAAAAATATCAATGTAGTTTTTGTGTCAACTCGTGAACGAATGCTGCTAGGGAGGACCAGTCTACTCGCCCTTTTTAAAAGTACTCGGAGTAAAATCTATTATTATTATTTTTTTTTATTATTGCACACTCGATCGCTAACAAATCATTCTCTAAAAACTGCACATCTTTAATTTGAAATGAAAAATAAGTCAAGGAAAATAAAATGAAAATTCTACTAAGTGCGAGTCGGGCTCGCGCATGTAGGGTTCCGTACCATTATCTATACAATATTTGACTATCGAGCGACTACAACAAAAATCATGTTTTTTGTATGGGAGCCCCCCTAAATTCATCATCATCATCATCATCATCAGCCTATACTCGTCCACTGTTGGACATAGGCCTCCCCAATTGCACGCCATCGAGATCTATCTTCGGCTGCTCGCATCCAGCTTCTACCAGCCATCTTTCGCAAATCATCACTCCACCGTGCCTGAGGACGTCCTACACTACGTTTGCCGAGACGTGGTCTCCACTCAAGAACTCGTTTGCCCCAACGGTTATCGGTTCTGCGGCTAATATGGCCAGCCCACTGCCACTTCAGCTTACTAATCCGGTGGGCTATGTCGATGACCTTGGTTCTCTGCCGGATCACCTCATTTCTTATTTGATCCCGCAGAGAAACGCCGAGCATAGCCCTTTGTGGACCAGCCGTGCCGTTAGTGTCCACGTTTCGGCTCCGTATGTCATGACGGGTAGGACGCACTGATTGAAGACTTTTGTCTTTAGGCACTGTGGGATCGACGATGTGAAGACCTGACGTAGTTTCCCATACGCAGCCCAACCTAGCTGAATTCTTCTATTCACCTCGCTCTCGAAGTTGTTTCTACCTAACTGCAATGTTTGCCCGAGGTATACATATTTTTGAACAACTTCGAGAACGGCACCGTGTACTGCAATCGGTTCCGGTAGTACAAGTTCGTTGAACATGACCTTGGTTTTATCCAAGTTCATCCGTAGGCCGATGCGTATAGAAGAGTCAGCCAGGTCATTCAGCATCTGTTGTAGGTCCTGCAGCGTTTCTGCCACGATGACGATGTCGTCAGCAAATCGCAAGTGAGAGATGTACTCGCCATTAATGTTGATGCCACGTCCTTTCCAGTTCAGCGTCTTAAACATATCCTCCATAGCATTTGTGAACAATTTAGGAGATATTACGTCTCCTTGTCTCACTCCTCGATGCAACGGTATGGGACTTGTCTGCTGATTCTGTACTTGGACGGACATGGTGGCGGCCTCGTACATACATCTCATCACTTGGATGTATCGCCAATCTACTTGGCATCGCTGCAGGGACTCCAGAACGGACCAGATTTCAATCGAGTCAAAGGCCTTCTCATAGTCCACAAATGCTAGACACAGGGGCTGATTATACTCTTCGGTCTTCTGTATAATCTGCCGCACTGTGTGGATGTGGTTTATGGTGCCGTATCTGCTCCGAAATCCAGCCTGCTCCGGTGGTTGGAATTCGTCAAGTCTTCGCGCAAGACGGTTCGTGATCACTCTTGAAAACAGCTTATAGACGTGGCTTAGAAGGGAAATGGGTCGATAGTTCTTCAGCAGGGTTTTGTCTCCCTTTTTGAAGAACAGGACGACTACACTCCTACTCCACGCCTGCGGAGTTCTCCCTTCAAAGAGGACAGCATTAAAAAGTTTTTGGAGCTCCCTCAGTACGGGTTTACCTCCTGCCTTTAATAATTCTGTTGTAACGCCATCCTCTCCAGGGGCCTTTCCATTTTTAAGCTGTCCAAGAGCGATCTCGATTTCGCCAATGCTGATTTCTGGCAGGTCTTCAGTGAAATAGCGTGTTAATGTGGCTCTAGAATCCTCATTTTCGGGATCAGGTCGAGGTGCATGCGAAGCGTATAACCGGCCATAGAAGTTTTCCACCTCTGAAAGGACTGCCGGCTTCGAAGCAACAACTTCTCCACTTGCTGTGGTCAACCTCGTCAAGTGGCTTCTTCCAAGAGAATTTACGAACACTTTTGACCCCCGGTTTTGCTCGATCGCTTTTTCAATAGCAAGGGTATTGGAGCACCGGAGATCGTGTCGTACGTGCTTGCTGATCTCTTGGTTTAGAGCCCGTTTTCCTGACGAAGTGACGGGTGGGTTTTCACGTCGTTCCTTCATTAGCCCTAAAGTCCTATCCGAGAGCTTTGACTTCCTGCCCTTACGCTGCATGTTACAAAATCGCGTACCTTCTTCCCTGAGAATTCGAACCACATTTTCAAAGTTCTGGTCAACGTCAATTGTGGTTTCCACGGCAGCGAATCGGTTCTCAAGATTTGACTGGAACGTTTCAGATTTCGTCATGGTTTGGAGCGGAGTAGGTCGGAGCCTGGCCTTCATCAAGCGGACACGTTCAGCTTTGAAGACGATATTCAGATAGCCTCGGACAAGTCGCTGATCGCTACCGGTATTAAACCTGTTGATCACAGAGACGTCTCTGAATATGTGCTTTTTGTCCGTCATGATGAAGTCGATCTCATTTTTTGTCATAGTGTCGGGGCTTTGCCACGTCCACTTCCTTTGGGGCTTTTTCTTAAAGAAGGAATTCATCAAGAAGAGCCCCTCTCGTTCGAGGAAGTTGACGAGCATTCGCCCCCTATGATTTCTACTTCCAAATCCATGGGATCCTACTACCGATTCGTTGCAATTTTGTACTCCCACTTTAGCGTTGAAGTCCCCCATAACAACGTTGTAGTGGGTCTTAGTAGTGAAGTGGAGGGCCCTCGATATGTCATCGAACATATTCTCCACTTCATCGTCTGAGTGTGTCGAGGTCGGTGCGTACACTTGCACTACCTTGAGGCTATACCTCTCGGTGAGCTTTACAATGAGGTACGCCACCCTACTCGACACACTGGACATTTCTACAACGTTGTCATTAAGGGACTTATTTACCAGAAACCCAACGCCGCCTTGGGATTGTTGGTCTCCCTCGCGGAAGTACATTAGGTGGCCTGATTCGAGGGTTATGGTGTCCTCCCCCTCTCTTCGGACTTCACATAATCCTAATATGTGCCACCTAATCTTCCCAAGTTCCACTTCAAGTTGCGCCAGATGCGAGTCAAGCCGTAGCGTGCGTCCGTTATACGTCGCCAGGGTCAGTCGGTTTTGGTGGCCTCCCGTAACCCGGAGATTTTTCGCACCCCCTACCCCGCCGTTACCATGGTCGCCACCATGACCAGGAATAGCGGGGCTGCCGGGAACTGGGGGCCGTGGCCTTGTGTGCTTGATCATAATGGGGGATATGCCCATAATCGCCACGCTGGGCAGGCGGGTTGGCGATCGCAGTATAGACCGGTTCTGCGGCCCACGTAAGGAGACGCTGCTGCCCATCTCCTTAGATAAAGTTTCCCTTAGTCGCCTCTTACGACACCCACGGGATGAAAGGGGGTAGTGCAATTCTACGCCGACACTACACGGCAAATATTAAATTATTTATTTTATTTTGATTTAATTATTGATTTTTAATGCGCATACACAATGAAATATATAATTTTTTTATTTTTTTAAATATATAGGGACATATCACACAAATTGAGCTAGCCCCACAGGAAATTGTGAACTTGTGTCGCAGGATACTAACTCAACGATACCATATTTTATAATATATACATATAGATAAACATCCAAGACCCAGGTCAATCTGAAAAAACATCGTTTCCCATCATGACCTGACCGGGGATCGAACCCGGGACCTCCGTATCGCAGGCTGGCGTGGTGACCACTACGCCACGGAGCTCCTCTGTGAATATTTCGTGCATTTACTTGTTGCCGTTATTAATATATAGCTCCAAACGGCAAAAAATAACGTCTGTTGTAAGTTGTATGGGAACCCTCTTAAATATTTTTATCCAGTTTTAGTATAATGTTTTCTTATGTTTTCGCAATTGTTACACATTCAAATAAAATTATTTTATTACGAAAAAAAAAATACTAGACAAATGTCAACTTAGTCTACCTGCGACCACGAACACTGTAAAGTGCTCGAAACGTTAGGTGTATAAATAATGTAATAAACGCGATAAAAACCGTATTAAAATAATTATATTTAAATCAGTTTTAGTAGGTGTTATAGCGGCAACAGAAGTACATCATCTGTTATATATTTCAACTGTCTAGCCATAACGGTTAATGAGATTCAGCCTGGCGACAGACGGACGGACGGACAGTAAAGTCTTTATAATAGGGTCCCGTTTTTACCCTTTGGGCACAGAATTAATATTAGTACTTATTTGGGTACAGAACCCTAAAAAGAAGAAAGTAGCACCTAAAAATATGCTGATAAATTGTAAATGGCAACCCTACACTTTGGTACCTCCCTCGCAGCCCTCCGTCAAACCCTTCGGAGATGCGCCGTAATAAATCCACTTTATCATATGCGTTTCGGATGGATTGCCGAGAAATGTTTAAACAAATATATGTTATTCAGATAATGTTACGTTGAAGTGTTTTATGTCACATTTTAATAAAATGGTGTTAATACGGTTTTTATCGCGTTTATTACATTATTTATACACCTAACGTTTCGAACACTTTTCAGTGTTCGTGGTCGCAGGTAGACTTAGTTGACATTTGTCTAATATTTTATAAGAACTGCAAAATCTACCGCCTAAAATATTTATTGATAACGTTCCGGATATACGCAGGATTGGCTCACGGTGTCTGAAGGTCTTGCAGTCTTCTGCTTAGCTTGAGATTTGATTAAATTGATGACTGGATCCCAAGCTGGTGGTAACTGCCAACCATCCTCTCTATTGAAATTAGGATGTTTTTATGTTTAATATAAATATTTTAGGTGATAGATTTTGCATTTTTTATAAAATATTAAACAAATGTCAACGTACTCTAACGAAAACTGAAAAGTGTTCGAAACGTTAGGTGTATAAATAATGTAATAGGTAAACGCGATATAAACCGTATTAAAACAATTTTTTTGAAATGTGTAACAATCGCGAAAACATAAGAACACATTATGTTTATGTTAGTTACTGTTTATCTATAGCAACATAAAACTTTTGATATTTGCAAAATAAAAAGAGAATGTATGTAAGCAGTCAACATAAAGAAAACTTAAGACGTTGACGGTTGTAGGATCTGTTAATAAATCCACTTTATCATATGCGTTCCGGACGGATTGCCGAGAAATGTTTAAACAAATATGTTATTCAGATAATGTTACTTGAAGTGTTTTATGTGGGTTGCAGTAAAGCTATGTTAGATGCACATTGGCTACGTAATATTGATATAGAGGAAAAAAGAAGATATATGTTCGACAGTAAAGTATGTACGTATTTTATTTTCATTTATGAAATTTTATTGCAATAAGGATTTTTTGGACCCGAATGTCCCAAAAATGCCTTCCTCACTTTTAAGCTTTTTATATTTGCTACTTTCCTTCTTTTTTGTATAATCCGCTATACCTACATTTGGAGTGAATTGACACTAGTGATACCAGGGTTCTGCTTTGTAACTTTATCACCATAGATATCAGAATATTTACATCTGCGCTGCACTATCAAATAATAAATATATCAATTATGTATTTTGCTTGCCACACATTAATTTTACACCGCGTGATACAAAATATTTTGTTTAAAAATTGTAATAGCGCGTCATCTCAACTAAGGTGACAGCTGAAAATCAGTGGTTGCTCCCCTGAGCAACATCTCGCTGAGCTGTAACCTTTTTGTGCTATTGTGGCACACATAAGTCATGTTTAGTTTTAAGGAAAGTTTTTGTTTGTTTTTAATTTTAATATGTATTGTATGTGTGTTACAAAGAACAAAATAAATCTTTTATCTATCTATCTATCTATCTATCATCTCTGTGTTTATCACACTGAATTTTAAAAAAGAAAATCACTCTAAAAACTTCTCGCATAGTCCAATTACATGTATGCAGCATCTAGTATTACGATTTGAGCATTTCACGAAAGCCGTAATAGCACATACATGCAGCTGCACAGAAGGGTCGCGTGTTCGGTTCCCGTGCCGTGACCACGAGCCCATTTGTCTCGCTATTGTGAGCCGGTGGCACAAAATAATGAGGGTAGCACATGGTGCCCTACAGGTTACAGAAGGGTAACCTTTCCTGATACTAGATTGAAATCATGTTGGTAATTTATGCCGTTTTTACGACGAAAATTTCTAAGATATAACAACAAATACTATACAATATATATTACAAACATGCTTTTAAAGCCCTTTTTGCTTCATTGTCTCATGTTGTATTGATAATGGTACGGATCTCTTCATACGCGAGTCCGACTCGTAGGTACATGGCCGATTTTTTACCTATTTTATAACATGAAATTATCTCTGTTTCGTTACAATACTGATCCTGGGTAAATTATTATATTTATTCTAGCTAATAATAGTATGTTCGTTTTATTCAACTTAACATTCTATGTGCATCTTATAATTTGCGAGCGTTACCATAGACATACAATTAACGTGCTGAAAACGGCTTGCCCTCGACAAGTCGAGAGTAATGCATAACCTCAAACTTGTTGCTTGTAAGGCGCAAAATTTGAAATTCCCTTTTCTTGAGATTGGTAAGTTTTATTAGTAGCCAAAATAAATACTAACTTCGCGATAAAGCTGTGGCTGTGACACTTCCATTCTCTCGATATTTTATGGCGGCCGGTGGTTTCAATTTTTCTTCTTGATAACATCGGGACACGACACCTTGGGGTCCATGACCCGTAATATTGAATTGACTCTTACGAGCGCAGGTTTTCAGTGAAAAAGTGGGTAAGAAGATGACGTGTCGAAAATGTGACCCGTGTGTCAGGCCTAAAAAAATTACCTACATTGGAAATTATAATATATTTAACTAGCAAGTTCCTTTCCAAAATAATGTGTATTCCACGACAAGTCTTGCTGGCCTTGAATTGATGCCCGGCAGTGCGGCGGCAACCTCATTTTCACAGTTCATCATCATCGTCATTTTTAGGTCTTATTTAGTCTCCACTACAAGAGCATGCATGCATGACCCTCTCTGTACTACCAAGGCCATTTTGATTTTTAATTTTGTTTAGCTTGTCCTTCCTAAGTCGACCTCTACTCCTTCTCTATTTAAGGAAAGTGAAACTTGGAGTGGTCCTAATGTAAGTACAGGGTTAAGAGCGTATACTAGCAGTGCTTTTTCAATATGGTTTCCATACAAATGTATTTCTCTATTTTCTCGCTGAAAACTGATTCTAGAGCCACAATTATTTTTTCATAAAATCTAGTACTAAAATAGGAATGCCCATATTTTTTCCAAAAAAAACTGTTTTTGTAAAAAAAAATTCTTTTAAACAGGTTTTTAGAAAAAAATAAAACGTAGGGACATACCTATTTTAGTAATAGATTTTATGTAACAAGAATTGTGCCTCTATAAGCAGTTTTCAGCGAGAAAATAGAGAAATACATTTTTATGGAAAACGCACTGCTAGTATACCCTCTCAAGTTTGTTG
This sequence comes from Rhodophaea formosa, assembly GCA_963082605.1. Lineage (NCBI taxonomy): Eukaryota > Metazoa > Arthropoda > Insecta > Lepidoptera > Pyralidae > Rhodophaea > Rhodophaea formosa. The sequence continues at coordinate 2,985,394 of OY720221.1, forward strand.
GACACCAAACTAGAATGAGAAATTCAAATAATTGTTCGCGAGGTCCAAGTTCATAGCCAAAGTCTTATATGTATAGTCAAATTGAAAAATGTCATAGATGAAAAATATCTTTACTAATATTATAAAGAGGAAGATTTTATTCTTCGTTTGCATTGAATAGGCCCCGCAACTTCTAGAACGATTTTAAAATTATTCCTCCTATAGAAAGTTAATTTCTCGTTAAATCTACGGGTGCCATAGACTACAATTTACGCGGAAAAAAAATCGCAGTAAAATCGCTACTATGTTATAAATATATACAAATCGTTTAGGAATTTAAACGATGAATCAAATCTAATTACTTGGGGCCGAAGCTTATCAATTTCGCAGACAGGCATATTTTCAAAATAACCGAGGGTACCTCCCTCAGTGAAAAAAAGGAAAAGAAACGCGATAAGACGAAAAACGGTGGCTTCTCAATACTTGAGAGTGCGGAATATAAAAATACTTTTAGCGACGCTCCCCACTCGCGTAAACCAAAAAGATGATAACAGACGAGATAGACAATGGAAAGGTATTTAGCGAAATGCTCTGAAAACTGTTACAAGTATAAAATATTAAAGGTTGTGTAAAATTGTCGCAATATTTTGCTTTGCAGGCAAGATAAGAGTAATCAGGGGCAAGATCAAAGGCCTCACTTAGTAAGATTTTGCGCATAGACTTGGAAAGCGGGAATGAAAAATATAAGAATAAAATATTTGTAGGATTGTCGAGCTCCGTGGCGCAGCGGTCAACACGCTAGCCTGCGACACGGGGGTCCCGGGTTCGATCCCCGGTCAGGTCAAGATGGAAAAAGATCTTTTTCATATTGTCCTGGGTCTTGGATGTGTATCTATATAAGTATATATTATAAAATATAGTATCGTTGAGTTAGTATCCTGCGACACAAGTTCACAACTTACTGTGGGGCTAGCTCAATTTGTGTGATATGTCCCGATATATAAAAAAAAAAAATTGTAGGATGGCAACACCAAGAGGAAGTGAGTCATATACAATATATCAGTCTCAAGAAGCATTCCTGGAATGTATCTATTTTCTTTTGCAAGGACTTGAGGATTATCAAAACGCATATAATGGTTGGGTTTGTCTAGGGCATGTTCACAGACTGCAGACTTTGTTGAGCGTCTATTCTTCATGTCAGCAATATGTTCTTTAATAGGTACGTAATTAGAAAACTTTACAACTTATTGTCAATTTGTGTGATTTGTATATATATTTATCTACCCGACTAAGTAGTCAGCGACCAAAAATCCCCAAAAATAGACACAATACATTTGGCCGCACATAAATCGAGAGCCGGCAATATTAAATATTCGTTAAGGTGAGCGCCATTTATAATAATACCGCGAAAATCGTCACGACTGAAGCGTATTGCGAACTGAGAATTTATTGCACAGATCTTTATGAGTATCTTTACTAAGTACTCTCGCATTTTCAGTCACTGCTTTTTAGTGGTTCTTTCAGTGTTTTTTCTGTATTTTGAAAGAAATTGTCTAATCGAGTTATCTAACTGAACGCCTTATCAGTGCACTTGCTCGTACCATTACGGCTATTTGAAATAACAATGGTTAAAACCAATTCTTTGTATATTAACACAACCACTTACTTATTATAAAAAAACTTCCAATAGTCGAGATGGTACTTTCAGTTAATATTTTACTAGCAAAAAGCGGTGCTCGCGTCGTTTTTTACTTTATAATAATTTTAACAGCAGATGACGTTACTAATTAACAAGTTACCCAATTGACATCGTTATACGTTTTTTTATTTGTATATTTTTATCTTTAAATCTAATTATTGACCACATGCCCTGGGGTACTATTTTCGAACGTGTGACCGGTCGTCCTCGAGCAATTTTTTGTATGGATAAACCGCTCGTTAGCGAACGGCGAATTTTCAAAAATCGAATCCTGCCCTAATAACATTGCATCGTATGACCTTTAGACCAGCAGTCGAAGTAATTAGCGCAGCGCCGCACTCAGTCCCAACAGACGAAACTAATTTCGCTGGCATTAACTCTGCAAAATTTCATAAATCCACTTTTTAACGGCCAAATATTTGAATTTCTAACTTAATTATTTTGCAATCAATGTTAAGCCCGTATGGGTCACAACTTTGTAGCTTAATTTTAGTTTGTGCGAAGTGTAATTTGTGATCTGTGTGTTTTATGAGCTAATATATTCATCAGTTTAATTCTAGTACCATTAGATCGTTATCGTTATTTAATTGAGTGAAATAAAGGATTTGATGAGTGTGAGTACTTGCATAATCCATCATAAAATTAACAAACTCTTGGGCAGTAAACCTATTTTAGTTAAAGTATATTTTATCTCGTTTTTCAATGTCAAACATTGGATAGAAGGATAAGAAAAAACTATATTGGACTAACTTGTTAATTTTTATGAATAAAGGCCAAATCATATTGATTGAGCTAGCCTACAATACTAAATTGTGAACTTGTGTCTATACTTTTACAATGAAAATAATCGCTTAAGACTTTAAAAATAAAAACCAAAATAGTAGTTTTACTTCTTATAAAAAAAATGTGCGTGCTTGGTGTATGCATATTTTAGTGGTGTATGCGTATGCATATTTTAGTGCTTTTCAAAATCAATTAATTGAGCCCAAATACGATGGGTTTCTCTATAAATATAAGATATTTTCTTTAACCACGTACCAATGCTCGTAATAAACATTATTTATACTTCATTTCATTACAAACTCAAATTTGAATGTATTTAATACAAATAAAAGTCACCCATACAAGAAACATGAACAAGAGAACCACAATGTCACAGAATATATTACTCAGTGTCGCAACACGCCAAGCATGTTTGTAGCGACCACAGCAAAGGAGCTAGCGCGAGGTGTCTACATTCCTTTGACAAACTAAATTATATATACTATGTACCTAAAGACTTGCTCTTTCCATGTGGTCCCAACGTCTTTGCGAGTTAATTCTACAATGGTACAAAATTAGCACCAAAGATTGTTTACAATGACGTGTCCAGCATATTACGATAAAATCAAAGCAATATTCACGAAATATGTATACTTAGTTATTATCTCAAATAAAAAAAATTACTTATTTTTAGATAATACTTCACAGTATTATCAATTTTAGGCTAACGCGAAGTAAATGAGTGGATTTTTTTCAATGCCGGGCACTTTGAACGTGCTTAAAGCAAGCCTTAAGTTATGCCAAAGACATTATAATACTAACGTAATAGACTGCCCACCTCATACAAAAATATTACATACATACATTACATAAACACGCCCAGCATGTTTGTAGCGACCACAGCAAAGGAGCCAGCGCGGGGTGTCTACGTTCCTTGACAAACTACATTATATGTACTCTGTACCTTAATATATGTGTCGCAGTCATCTGGTTGAATCTGCTATTTGATTGAATGACTAGCGCGTTCATTGAATAACCACGTTTAATTGAATGACTAGGCCGAACGTTGATCGAACTAGCGTCGCTCAACGTCTAACTAGTTAGCGGATAACATAGCCCTTTGAACAGAGCGGACATAAAATCAGTTAGGTGATTCAAATTTAGTTCATTTTTTCCCACTGCGGCGCTAGCAGTCACCGAAACAAATATGGCGTCACTTTTTTTATTACTTAAAAGTGCGTTATTTGTAATAAAATAGTATGACATCATGGATTTACCTATTATCACGCCACCGCCGGCTACTTTAAAAACTAAGAAAAAATTGCAAAATTAAATACAGCTTTGGAAATCATGCTACCACCAAATATTACAAAGTTGGCTAAGATTCAACGACTTCGCTAAATGACGTTCATTCAGTCAAGATGTTGAACGTTACATTCAACGACTTGACGAGTTGTCCTTTAGTCATTCAATTAAACGTGGTCATTCAATGAACTCGCTAGTCATTCAATCAAATAGCAGATTTAACTAGATGACTGCGACATATGCACCTTCCATGTGCTCCCAACTCCTTTAGGTATGAGTTAATTCTTAATAGTACAAAGCTATCCCCAAAGGATGGTTTACTAAGACGTGTCCACAACGTCATAAGAAAATGAATATTCACGCACGAAATATATATTGGTTTGATATATAAAACTTTTTAACGCAAAAATTAAACCGACAATGACAAAATATAAATCTCCTTCCGTTTTTTTACCTTAAGGGTTGAATTTTTTTCGAAATTTATGTGTGGCCAATTTCGGGGCATACCCTTTCCAATAAAAAAAGGATTATCAAAATTGGACTACTCTGTAAAAAGTTCTGAAGAAACAAAAGGGCCAACTTGACTCCTTCGTTTTCTCGTCGGTTTTAAATGAAACTTATTTAACGTATTGAGTTATTGACTCGTGAAACAAATGTTGTTTATGTTGTTGGCTATCTAGTCCTGCACGTTATTTGTGTCTTACAAGTAACCCTGTATAATTATGGACTCTATAAAGATGTGCATGGAATAGTTGTATATGACTCGAGCGGCGCAAAACGCCAAGCAACCACAGCAAAGACGCTCAGCGCAAGGTATCTGAATTCCGTTGCCAAAATGTACAGAGATACTGCATACACCCAGTAAAGTATGTAGCTGAAATGCTCCTGCCCCCGTTACATAGCACAGGCGACAACGTTTATTCAATATCGCCATCTTGTTTTCCGTAAAATTTAAAAGCAAGTTATGGATAATTTATCGCGCGAACTAATCGGCGTCGCGGGCGCCATGCTACGGATTCTGGTCAATTTGTCTCTCACATGAACGCATACTTGGATTCATTCGTAGTTACCTTACACTATGTTACAAAAAGATATCTATATTTTTAATATACGTTCCAAAATAAAGAGTTACTATACTCTTAGGCAAAACAACAAACAAAAATACCAACTAACTTTTACATTGTTTCCCAGATATTAAAAAAAATCACAATACAACAAACGCAAAATATCGAATTGTACTATGTTTTCATAGACAAAAAGTTTTTACCTTTGTTCCAGTACAGAATTGAATATACTTTATATTTTACACACCTAATTCGAGATACATCATTACAAAAAATAAAAATAAAGTTAGTACAAAGAAGGACTTATCGCTTTTCAGCGATCTCTTCAAGACAGTTTTAGGATAAATGACCAAGTCTTAGTATACCCAAACTTTTGGAAAATAAATTTGATTGGTACTGACAGTTTTATTTTATTATTATGAATATCAAATGCAGTAAATATTTTTTACTTTTAACGCATCCAAAGACATAATTTCAATACACACCAAATCTTTAAATATTGGTGTTTGGTGATAAATAAAATATTGATAAAACTTCAGTTGATATGTACATAAATTGAGGACTATTGTCACGCACAATATTACACAACTTTCTCGGAATAAAAGAGCTTAGCTCTTATCCTATAAGTTACATCCAAATCTCATTCACTGAAGTGTTAAATCTCTGGCAAAATGACAAACAAACGCCCTCGGCGACTTTCTAACGTCCTACTACAAAATATTTAAGCTATAGATGGAGTCAATCGAGCGGACATGTAGATTTAGCCTCATGTTGGTGAAACCGTGTAGTTCCCGGCAGAGTAGAATATAAGACTCTCACTCCAAGTCATTCCGTGGATGTCGTAAAAGGCGACTGAGGAAACATAAGCTTAACAAAGCTTATTAACATCAAAGAGACCTCTCCAAACCGTCTGGCCAGCGTGGAGAGTGTAGGCCAAATCCTCTGACTACTCAGGCTAGTATATGGCTCTGGTAGTACAGAGAGGGTCGTGCTCCTGCAGTGGAGACTAGAAAGACCTCATGATGATGGTGAAACCTCCTAAAAAAAAACAGATAGATTTTTATATTTGACAGAAATAAGGAAGTAAGGTCATCCGACCAGGTGGTAGGTTTCTAGGTGATGATGGACGGACGACCTGGTGAAGTCGCAGGAAGGCGCTGGATGCAGGCCACTTCCAACCGGTCGAATTGGAAATCCTTGGGGGCGGCCTGCGTCTGACAATGGACTTATTACGGTTGAAATGATAATGATGATGAAGGAAGTAATTTTCCTATGCCTTTTAAATGTCACATTTAATATAAAATTTTACAGAAAAAGCTGTACGTATAAATATAATATGTATACGTACAACTTTTTCTGTGAAATTTCTTTATATTTTTTGTTTATACTTTTCGTGGAATTCGAGAATTTCAGGGAACTTATATCAGAAAATGTGATCAAAAATTCAAGCGGTTCGTGTTGGAAACTCTATTTCTTGAACTTTTTGGATTTCGTACACAAAATTGATACGCACCTAGCTGTGATCTTGCATACGCAAGAGTTTTTGAATTCAGATTGTGTCCATTCTGTTACGCCCTTTATTTTATGGTCCTCCTGAATACGAGTATAACCAAATTATCATTATTTATAGGCAAAGAGCTGACCTCCTAAATAACCTTTGTGTTGTACCTGTGAAAGACGTTTAGGGGTTGGCGAGTACGAGTTTTGATATGTAAAATGGGTTTGAGTTTTACAATCGTTCATTGTTATTGTATGATTTATATTGTTTGCGTAATGTATTCAAATGTTATCCGTTGGAATATTATAAGACTTTAATTTTATGATATTTTAAAATTTCACCAATTTTCTGATATGGTAAAGATGATTTATAAAATTTCATTCAAAGTATATAACAGTATAGTTATTTTGATAAAAATATTCATCGACTTTGATTTAGCGAATTTACATTCGCCATTGATTTTTTGCTGACGTTACACAGCCTATGACACTCCGGCGAAGAATACGAATCTAAAGATAACTTACACTTCAAAATCGGTCATGCCGTTAAGGCTGCAGAAGGCAACAATGGAACAGACATACTTACATACATAGATACATAAATGCATATGCGCTAAAGACATTACCCTCCTTCTGGGTGGGTCAGTCGGGTAAAAAGTAAGTTTTGAGAAGAGTTTCGAAGAAAATCGAAGTTGCCTCCTAGCCTACAACAATGTGTTCGCAATACAAACACAAAAATTACCATTCCGCAGCAAAACAGCCGATTTACAGCTGATTTATGTATAATGAGGGCAACTTTTTAATTTCGCCGCGTTATATTTAAGGCCGTTTTTCGAGTCGGCTGTAAAACTGTCTACTTATGATATTTATTGTTTTGAACGCACCTTAACGTGACCGTGTTAAGTAAGAGAGCTTAGAAAATAAACTTTCTTGAATGAACAAGTATCGTAAAATTCTTTGTTTTAATTTCTGTATTCGTCTTTGCTAGGGCCTAGTGGTTAAGAGTCGCCTGGACGCGCATGTCTATATACAAACGGAAAAAGGGAATTGTGGCAATATTTGATAATTTTAGGGCAAAATTAAGCATCCAATCAATTAATCTCATTATAATCTACGTACGTTCATATACAGTTTGGTTAAATTATCAATTGTTTGAGAATTATACGCCTCTCAATATTTCCATACAAATTTTAAAAGGCTTGTAATTCTCAAACCATTGGTATTTTAACCAAGCTGTATAAGTATAAGAGATTAATTGATTAAATGCTTAATTTTGCTCCAAAATTAGCAAATATTGCCACAATTCCCTTTTTCCGTTTGTATGGAGACATGCGCTTCCAGGCGACTCTCAAGGCGTTTGCCTTGTTAACCCGGGGGCCGTGGTTCGATTCCCTCGGGAAGCATACTTTGTTAAGTTGTTTCTAGTTTGGTTAGGACATTGCAAGAATGAATCATCTGATTGTCTGATAAAGAAAGATGATTCCGTGCTTTGGAAGGCACGTTAAGCCTTTGGTTCCGGCTGCCATCTGGTATTTGTTAAAAGAACCACGTCAGAGGCCGATAGGCGTAACCGAAGAACTCTGACACCAGAGTGTGCATGGTTGACTGACCGTGTCACCTACACGAAATTATGATTGCTAGGGTCATACGAGAATAATATCTACTTATATGGTAATTTGCGAATAATTTTCAATACAGCAAGACTCAGAGTGGCTTAAACATACTTTCACAAAGACTGAAGGATTGATAAATGAGCTATAATGTGATGAAATGTATTTATTATGTTCGACATTTAAATAAAATTATTATAATACGGTTTTCATCGCGTTTATTACATTATTTATACACCTAACGTTCCGAGCACTTTACAGTGTTTGTGGTCGCAGGTAGACTAAGTTGACATTTGTCTAGTATTTTATAAGAACTGCAAAATCTACCGCCTTAAATATTTATTGATAACGTTCCCGATGTACGCAGTATTGGCTCACGGTGTCTAAAGGTCTTGCAGTCATCTGCTTAGCTTATATTATGTTCGATATCGAATAGAAACACGTGATCATAGTGGTTTACACTTAGATCAACTAGTTTGTCAATTATCATAATTTTAAGGGTTCCGTAGTTATCAAGGAACCCTTATAGTTTCACCATTTCCGACTGTCTGTCCATGGTTTAGTTCAGAGACTATAAATACTAGAACGCTGTAATTTGGCTAGAGTACCTATATGTATATTAATCACCCCGACAGTGGTGGCATCGCAGTATTTTTCTCAAAGTCAATAGTTTGAAAAATAGGTGGAGTTTTGTGGTGGAAAGTCAAGGGGTACAGTTGAAGTTTGCCATAGACAATTTAGCAAATTGATTTTAGTGGACTTTATAATATGAAATTGGTGTAGTTTGGTGTTATAAATGCTCGTGCTCATTTACAATTTGTAAAATAGTTAAAGTGGACTGATAAATGGACTCGTATAGATTTGCTGCCAGAAACTCCCACGAGGCATCAAAGAACATACGCCATCTTTGATGCTACTTGGAAAAACTTTACCGTACAACACCGATACTTAGTATCTCATTAAACTGGACATTGGCAGAATCACTGAAATTTCAGTAGAAGCAATAATATAAAACAGAAGAAGAAGAAGAAGAAAAAGAGGTGCTTCCAAAGTGGTAAAATGTGTACCTTCTCTAACTTCTAAGATAAGTACACCCTTCGTGAGCGAGCCCGACTCGCACTTCGCCAATTTTTAAAACCTTTTTTAGTTTTTGTTAGACCCTGTATACGATATCTAGTCCATTTTATTTAATAAAATACGCAATCTGAGTACATCGGTCCCGTGGCACCGAGCAGTCAGCCCGCGAACGATTTTAAAATGTCCACAATAATTTGTCGCGTCGCGTTTCACTCCCACAACATTTTTTAACCGACTTCAAAAAAAGGAGGAGGTTTACAATTCGTCCTAATGTTTTTTTTATGTATGTTCCCCGATTTCTTGAAGACGCCTGAATAGATTTATATTTAGACACTTAATTTTTATCAAATGTGTCGACCTTTTTTGAAAAAATACACGAAAACTAAAAAAAATGTTTACAGGTACGAGTATGCCGATCGGATTACACTTATTTCCATTTTTTTCTTACGCCTATTAAAAAACAATTGATAGGGTTGAAGTCGGTTTTTGTTTTTTGTTAAAAACTTTTAGCCAACTTAACTATTAGCCATGTAACTAATAATTTTTTTTTTAAAGTTTTAAGTTAAAATTATAAAATATAGTATCGTTGAGTTAGTATCCTGCTACACAAGTGCACAACTTACTGTAGGGCTAGCTCAATTTGTGTGATATGTCCCTAAATATTTATTTATTATTTATATCATAATGCAAAAATGCATATACACATAAACAAGCATTAAAATTGGTCAGTGTTTTAATCATTGAAATAAAGGCACGACAGAGTCTAGAGAGTATAGTCAAAGCCTATTTTACGGTTTAATAGAATGTCCTTAAATAAATTAATGATACCATCAATTAGATAATGTACAGTCATACTTAAGCAGTCTCAATGGATACCGGTATCGATTTAGTAACTACGTGAATATTGGCAGTTATCACTGTAGTGTATAACTAAATAATGATGACAATATGAAGACGTATAGCGCATAACGCATTAATATGTTATCGCAATACGTTCACAGTGACAAATCACAATATCTACGGTGATTTGTCGACTGGGTCAAGTTCTCACAGCTATGGATACACATGCTAGTTTTGAGCATGCTTTTAAGCATGCTACTATCATTATTTCATTATCATTATCATGTCTTTTTTTGGTCTCCACTGCAGGAGCACGACCGTCTCTGTACTACCAGAGCCGTATTAGCCAAGGCAGTCAGAGGATTTGGCCTACACTCTCCACGCTGGTTGGAGAGGTCTCTTTGATTTTTATAAGCTTTGTTTAGCTTGTGTTCCCTAAGTCGCCTTTTACAACATCCACGAGAAGAGTTGGAGTGGTCCTTTTCTATTCTGCCGGGGACCACACGGCAAAAACAGGACCAGTTCACGATAAATACAAACGGAGTCTATTCAAGACCAGTATAAAAGTACTTACTTACATCTAAAAAGCATACCTAACGAGGAATGATATTAGATATGCAGTGAGCTATATAAAAGCTCTAAGTTCTAACAGCTAGGGATACACATGCTAGTTTTTAGCATGCCTATAAGCATGCTACTAATGAGCATGCTTGTGTCCCGCACACGACTTGAAGACAAGTGCTTAAAGGTCATGCATGCAAATCGCGGCACATCAGGCATATGAGAGTTTGCTGTCTCTCCAAGCCTTGCGCACCCAGGCAACGCCCAAAGCCGAGGTTCGTCCCTCCTGGGAACTCTTTGGTGAAGATTGCCTTACAGGTTGAGGGCACTCTGCCCTCACCTCAAAAAGTCCGGTGAAGTAGCGAAAGCTCATTTGGAGCTAGCTACGTAGCCATTAAAAAAAAATATACGTGCTTGTTTGCGGTCGCGGTGGTGTACTCAATGAATACGCTTCAGTCCGAATACGTTTACCGCCAAAGTGGCCACTTTTGGCGGTAAAAATTCGTTCTTTTAAACGTAGATTGTAATATCTATGAAAAGTAACAAAAAGAATACTACAAGTAATTTACTAGGACAATACTCTATTACATTTTTTAAATTTGATTTGATTTAGGAGTAAATGAATTATTGCTAGGTGGCGCTAGTGTGTGAACTCACCTCGCCTTAACTAGTACGGAAGCATGCTACTAAGAAGCATGTGTATAATACAAGGTACTAGTAGTATACCGTAAGGTAAGGTCGATGCATAATTGCTCTAACTAACTTTATGTATAACATACTGGGGAAAATGTATGTTTGTCGTATATTTTCAACTTTTATAGATAGAAATGCCTTTATTTCTCAAAACCAGTAGGGTAATAGAGAGAGATATCTGTCTAGCAGCAGAATCCGGGCGCCCATACATTTTCATTTACTTCTCTCACCGGCGCGATGCAGTCCTAGAAACATAGATGGTGACGTACAGAAGGGAAACTTTTGTGGGTTTCAAAAGCGTGTAAGCGCAAGAGAGAAAGTCAGAGAGAAAGAAAGAGATAGATAACTATTTAAAAAGTATCGCTCTTTGAAAGTATCAAATAAGCGCAAATTATTGTTATTTTCTCCGGCCATTTCAGCCGGGTACACCGAGTTTATTGTTTTATAAAATTGATACAATTAATTTCGAAATTTACGGATCTTTTATGTGGGGTCTTTGATATCTGTTATGAATTTTCAAGTTGAGACTTAGAGCCATGTACAGTGGCCGCCTGCCCACATAGAAGAGTATACTATCCCTATACTATCGGTACTATGGTATGAGTATTATTGGTGGTATACTTTTCTTTGTGGCCCATTGTACTCACTGCACTGTTATTTTAAAACGCTCCGTTTCTGGGACTCGCCGTACGACCTTTGTCATCATCATCATCATCATCAGGTCCTTGTAAGTCTCCACTGCAGGAGCACGACCCTCTCTGCACTTCCCAAGCCATATATATTATATATCATACATATAGCCAGAGCTGTCAGAGGATTTGGCCTACATTCTCCACGCTGGCCAGACGGGTTGGAGAGGTCTCTTAGATGTTTATAAACTTTGTTTAGCTTGTTTCCTAAGTCGCCTTCTACGACATCCACGGGAAGACTTGGAGTGGTCCTATTCTTCTCTGCCGGGAACCACACGGCTAACGACAACCTTTGTATTGACTTTTTTTTTTTTTTTTTTTTTTATGTCATAGGACGGCAAACGAGCAAGTGGGTCACCTGATGGGAAGTGATCACCGCTGCCCATGGACAACTGCAACACCAGAGGTGAGCGTTGCCGGCCTTTTATTTTTCTCTCCCCAGAGGGGAGAGGGAGATGGGCCTCCGGCTCTCTCACTCACCGAACGAAGCATAGTAGCGGTAAAGCTACTACTCAAACGTCGATTTACTGTGAGAGTGTGGTACTTCCCCGGACGAGCCGGCCCATTCATGCTACTAGCAAAAGTGATTTTCGCCGGTAGCGAGGCTCTACTCTTATTAGAAATACACCAAAAAACTCATTATCATCAGATGAATGATCATTGTTCTCATAAATTGTTTTTTGCTGTATAGTGAAAGTATAAAATAGCAAACTATGGATTTTCTTTGGTTGTTTCCTTGGCGATCTGTTATGAATTTTTTATAGTGCGGTCAAAAGTGCCGGTACACTTTTATTTTGGAACACTACAGACTACAGACTCGCTGTCCGTACAGTAAGAGGTAATACGAAGCCCGTGCTTCGTATTACCTCTTACTGGAAATCAGGGGGTGAAAACGGTAAAGGTATACCGGTATAAAATTACGATATACCTAAGATTTAAAGGTAGAACCAAATCGGTTGAAAATTACGGTTGTGATACAGCTAAATATAAACAAGTAATTTAATTAAAAAGAATCTAAAGAACCCGTTCGGTTGAAAATTACGGTTGTGATACAGCTAAAGATAAATAATGGTACTTATACATTTACGATATCGTTATGTATCGATACCTTTGTAATTACTGCTACCTTAACTGAAATATTTTCAGTACCGAAAAAATGATGCGACGAAGAACATTGAGGCGAATCCTCGGCGATAAAATTCAATGAAAACCGTTATTTCATAATTCCAATATCGAAAAAAATAACGATACCACAATATTACAGTACCAAAATCGTACAGGTACCGTTTCTTTACGGTATGATAATTTGAAGGTACCATTATTTTAAGGTGGGAAGTTGAGGTATGGTCTCGGTGGGAGCTCTGATAGTGAGTCAGAGCTGCCAATAAATGCCGAGTATCCATCTGCTGTGTCAATGGTGGGACACCTACTTAAGCAGAGCCTCAGCCAGTCCGAGTCATCCACGTCCCCGTCGTCCACCCTGGGACCGGCTACAGCCATGCCGCCGCGTGACCGCCATCCAGTGCTGTATCTGCCAAGGATGCAGGGCAAAGGGCGAGCGTTCTGCGCCAGGATACTATCACTAGGGAGGATACCCGAACCAAACCGAGCACGTCTGCAAACTCTGAGGTGGCAGCCCCATCAGCAGACTAGGACACAGCGGGTTAATCACCTACTTGTCTGAATCCCAACAGATTAAAGAAACTGAAACAGTACCCTCAGGGCAAGCGAAAGGTTGGCCGTCCCAAGCAGACCTGGCGGCGCACAGTTGCGGCGGAGATGAAGACAATCAGGCTAACCTGGCCCGAAGTAGAGCGCGTTGCCAAAGACCGTTCGCGATGGAGAAAGACTGTTGAAGCCCTCTGCCCCACCTAGGGGCCTTAGGATCATAAGTCAAGTAAGTCATTATTCTAAGGTATCGAAATATAAAGGTATGACGTCATACCCCTTACCGATTTAACCGTATTTTTTCGGTTATTCAATCCCTGCTGGAAATACACTAAAAAACTCAATATCATTAGACGTTCGTTGTATAGTCTTTGGTATCTGTTATGAATTTTTCATGGTGCGGCGGAGAGCCATTTGCAGGTACTCTGTTGTTTTTGGAACACTACAGGCTGGGGACTCGCCGTACGGGCTTCATATTGACTAAGTTAACTGTTGATAAGAGTTTCTTTCGGCGTTTCTTCTCTGCAGTGGTCAATTCCGAAACGCTAGTAGTCTGTAGCTTTTGAACAATTAATAAATACATATTATCTAATAAGATAATTTTAAATATCATATGTCGTGAAAAAGTGCCTGCAACGGCCTATTTTCTGAATAAACGTTTTGATTTTGATTTTTTACTCTTCCTGGAAATACACGAAAAAAATCCTAACCTAAATATGGATGATCAATGATTTCATTATTTTTTTTGCTGTATAGTGAAGGTATAAAATACCAAACTACGGAACTTCTTTGGTAGTATAGTCTTTGGTATCTGTTATGAATTTTTCATGGTGCGGCGGAGAGGCATGTGCCGGGTACACTGTTGTTTTGGAACACTACGGTCTGGGGACTCGCCGTACGGGCTTTGTATTGACTCTTACTGGAAATCAATGTTAATCATAATGCACTGTGCGCTCTAATGTTATTGGAGACTTTGTTTCGATATATTTTATTTTACAGAGATTATTATAGAAGTGTCATGTAATCGCTACAGAATTAATTACTCCAACAAAGTTTCTAGACACAGTAAGAAAAATGCCGATGGACACATCTTGTTCAATAATTTATACATATAACTAGGTCAATGTTCTATTATCTACTAATTAGCCTGATCTTAGGCTAGATTGTAATAATATAAGTGGAGATAATTTGATTTTATCGCATATTCAAAAGACTACAGATGTTAATATATGTAATGTCAATAAAAGATCTTGATAGACAAATGGACAAACGAGTGATCCTTTACCTTTTGAGGTACAGAACCCCAAAATAATGCTTGAATATTTTTCTTTAATAATAAAAATATTTCCTCTGACTACTCAGGCTAATATATGGTTTTGGTAGTACAGAGAGGGTCGTGCTCCTGCAGTGGAGACTAGAAAGACCTGATGATGATGAATAAAAATATTTATTAATTTTGCATTTCAACAGAAAATAAAATTAAAAGGTATTTATTTATTTTTTTAAAATCGGATGTTTTGTCGTTGCTTCGAACACGTCGCTGTCTATCACAAAATGGCTGTTGATGGAAGTTTTGAATTGCGCCATTTTGAATTTTGTTGATTCGCATTTTCCTGTCTGAATTTCGTATATTGCGAAACGTTTTTTTTTTTTTTTTTGTATATGATATTGTTATTTCTGTAATTTTTATTGTATTTTAATATTGTATATTTTGCGTGACGACTGAATTACATACCAAATGTGATTTGGTCGTATTACATACTAACTTCTAAATAAATAAATTACATACTAAATGTAATTCAGTCGTTCCCCGCGTAAAAAGCTGTTTTTATTTTTTTTGTGTGGTGCTAATGAATAAATAATACAAACAAATCACACAGATTGAGCTAGCCCCAAAGTAAGTTCAAGACTTGTGTTATGGGATACTAACTCAACGAAACTATATTTTTATAATAGATACAAATAAAGATAAACATCCAAGACCCAGGTCAATCTGTAAAAGATCATTTTCCATCTTGACCTGACCGGGGATACAACACGCTCTAAATGCATAGATTTCTCATGACAAGCAAGTTTATACTCGGTTAGTTCAAATTACAAGAAAAGGAAAAATAAGCTAATACAAGGTGGAAATTTGTAAACTTGCCTTATTCTCGAACGTTCCTATACTCATCATCATCATTTCGTATAGGTGACACGGTCAGTCGACCATGCACCCCCTGGTGTCAGAGTTCTTCGAAACCGCCTCTCGGCCTCTGACGTGGTTCCTTTAGCGACTACCAGATGGAAGCCGGGACCACCGGCTTAACGTGCCTTCCGAAGCACGGAATCATCTTTCTTATCAGACAATCAGGTGATTCATGCTTGCAATGTCCTAACCAAACTGGAAACAACTTAACAAAGTATGCTCTATATGGGGGTCAACAAGGCAAACGCCTTAACCACTGGACCACGGAGGCAGTACCTATACTGATCTTACTAAAAAATTTCCCCAAAAAAAAATATAGACTTCACATACTAAATAGATCAGCTGATTAGCAGTATGGGACAACATTTTTTTGTCATATTTTGATTTTTTTTCCTTGGGGAAAGTAAGGAAAGTAGTTCAATATGATGAGTATACCTATACTCATCATATTGTTAAGAGCTTAGCTTATAATGTTAAGAGCTTAGATTAAGAGTATGGCAAAGTAATATATTTCCACCTTGTATTTACTAGTTACTTTTTTTGCTAATATACTTTCATCATCTCATCATCGTTATCTCAGCCCATCATCCACCCACTGCTGAGCATAAGCCTCTCTTCTTTTCCGCCATCCGTCCCGATCCTATGCAGACCTTATCCAGGTGCGACAAAAAACCTTGACTATATCGTCCACCCATCTCATAGGAGAGTCATGTTATACTTAATTAGATATTTATTTTTAGGCGTAAAAGAAAACTCCAAAAGAAATAGGTACTACTTTACGTCAAGGAGTTCGTAAAAAGTAGCTATAAAAGCGAAGTGTGGACGTTTTATCTTGTGTCGACGCCATTCAATTAACACAAGCGCTATGCAAATTAGCGAGGCCCTCAGCGCCCTTAGATACAATGACACCTTATCGGCACGCCTGGCCGGAACCCTGCATTGTAGGGTGCTGACGTGCGATATAATGTTGATACAGAATAATGTTTATATATTTTGGTTACCAAGAAATTCCATAAAGGTTAAAAAGTAGAGATACGCTTAAAGAAATTATGAATATTACAGTATTTTTGTTAGCTTATGCAAATAAGCGAGGCCCTCAGCGCCCTTAGATACAATGACACCTTATCGGCACGCCTGGCCGGAACCCTGCATTGTAGGGTGCTGACTTGCGATATAATGTTGATACAGAATAATGTTTTTATATTTAGGTTACCAAGAAATTCCATAAAGGTCAAAAAGTAGAGATACGCTTAAAGAAATTATGAATATTACAGTATTTTTGTTAGCTTATGCAAATAAGCGAGGCCCTCAGCGCCCTTAGATACAATGACACTTCATCGGCACGCATGGCCGGAACTCTGCGTTGTAGGGTGCTGATATAAATATATACGGACAAATCACACAGATTGAGCTAGCCCTAAAGTAAGTTCGAGACTTGTGTTATGGGATACTAACTCAACGATACTATATTTTATAATAGATACTTATATAGATAAACATCCAAGACCCAGGTTAATCTGAAAAAGATCATTTTCCATCTTGACCTGACCGGGGATCGAACCCGGGACCATCCGTGTCGCTGGCAGTCGTGTTGACCGCTGCGCCACGGAGCTCGTGCGATATAATGCTGATATTGAAAGTTATACACTGATGTTTTTATATGTAAGGTTACTCAGAAGCTATGTTAAAGTTCGAATAATGAAGATATGCTTTGAGAAATTACGAATATTGCTGTATTTTAGTTACTTAAATTATGCAAATTAGCGAGGCCGAGCTAAGATACAATAACAGCTTATCGGCACGCCTGGCCGGAACTCTGCATTGTAGGATGCTGATGTGCGATATAATGCTGATACAGACTGATGTTTTTATATTTAGGTTAACAAGAAGCTCATTAATAATTTAGAGAACGCATATCTATGCATTAAGTAATGGCGAATTTCTTCCGAATATTGCTGTATTCTTGATGCAAATTAGCGACGCCCTCGGTGCTCTAAGATACATCGGCACGCCTGGCCGTAACGGTGCTGATGTGCGATATAATGCTGATATAAAAAGATATAGACCTGATATTATTATACTTAAGGTTACTCAGAAGGTACCTTGAAGTTCAAATACTGAAAGTGATTCCAAATATTGCTGAATTTTAGTTAACTTATTCAAATTAGCGAGGCTCTCAGCGCCCTTAGATACAATAGCCCCTTATTTTTTTTATATTAAATGGGTTTGCTCTTGACCATCATCTAGCCCAAAGGCAAAGATATGGCCTAAGATGAAGCGAGCTTACCCAGAAGAAGCCTATTCACTCTATTAATTAGAGTGTTTGACGTGGAGGAGCAGAAAAACGTCGAGGCGCCACCAGGTAATTCAATGAAACAGAATATGGACTAAACTGCTCGATGGGGAGCCCAATCCGGAAGCTGCGGGGACGCCCAAACCCCCCCGAGCATGACCACCGGGTCCTCCCTTCCAGTCGCCAACTGGCACGATGGACCATATCGGGATTATTCACCGTTGTGCGGGGCAGCCTTTTGTACATGGCTAGTGTGCTACTTGGGCCCCCTACTACCGGCGGTCGGCCTACGGCTAAAGACCGTGCTTGGGATCCCGCTAGCATCCGGTTTGAGTTACCCAACACAGTGTCGCCCAATAATCGGCAATACTTATCGGCACGCCTGGCCGGAACTTTGCGTTGTAGGGTGCTGATGTGCGATATAATGCTGATATAGAATGATATAGACCTGATGTTACTCAATATTAGGTTACAAAGAATTACATTAAATATATATAGTGAAGATATGCTGTAAGTCATTCCGAATATTGTTGTATTTTTTAAATTTATATAAATGGGCGTGATCCTATGCGCCCTGAGACAAAAAACACCTTTTTATCATGCTTAGATGTAACTATAGCGTTATGAGGTATGTAGGGGTCTAGAAAGGGAAAGGATATAAGTTGTTTGTTTTTCGTATGTGTAAGTGGCCAACACTGGTGTCAGATTTTTCAAGCTGCCTTAAGGCATCTGACATAGCTTAACGACTGGCATCAACGATGACAGCCAGGACCAACGGCTTAACGTGCCTTCCGAAGCACGGAGGAGCTCGAGATATTTTTATGCCACTTGCGGTCACCCATCCAAGTAGGGACTGCACCAGTGGTTGCTTAACATACGTAAGCGCTCATAGAGCTCACACCCACTGGACCATCGGGCTCCTCTATATATAGGATATAGGATATAAGTGAGTTAAGATTAAGGATGATTAAGGTCTGCTTTATTGATTTACTGACCTAAAATTCAGATACCTTTATTAATATGATAAACACGGTCTAATCTGAGCTAAAATCTTTATCATAGTTAAAAACTTGCCAATACTAACAATAAAAGTGTACATGATAAATTTTTTGCGTATGAAGTTTTCGTCTAGAGCCAACGGAATAACTGTACAGGATCAAATTTTTGCGTACGACTTTCTACAGCCATATTGGCCGGATATCTGTAAAAGCAGTAACATATAAACAACCCTTTTTAGGGTTCCGTAGTAAACAAGAAACCCTTATAGTTTCGCCACTGTCTGTCTGTCCGTCCGCGGTTTTACTCAGAGACTATAAGTACTAGAAAGCTGTAATTTGGTATGAGTATGTATATTAATCATGCCAAAAAAGTGGTAAAACAAAATCTTGAAAAAAAAAAATTTTAGGGTAGCTCCCATACAAGTAAAGAGGGAGAAATATTTTTTTTTCTGTATAAACCCATCGTGTTTGGTATTGTTAAATATTAAGGATCCCTAAATCGAAATATTTGATTTTAAAGTGCAAATTTTTGTTAGAGGTAAGTGTTACCTCCCTCTATCTGCTAAACGGTTATATATGGATACGTGAGAAAAATTACAGCAGTGGTATATACCTACTGAAGTTGAAAGGAAAACTATCAGAGCTGAGTACTAAGTACAAACTAAAAAGTTATAGGCAACCAACTTATAACATGTACTCAAAAATGTAAAATTTCATACAAAATTCACTGTTAGATGTTTTTGGTCGTTAAACTGTGAGGTGCGAGTGTGAACTCAAAGTTGTCATTCGCAACTACGGAACCCTACACTGCGCGTGGCCCGACACGCAGTTGGCCGGTTTTTACATTATGTCTATGGAACACAAGTACTATGCAAATTAGTTCGGCCCTCGATGCGCCCTTAGAAGCCAAGACACAATACATCTCGACTCGACTGTCCGGAACATTACATTGTAAGGTATAGTGTCGGAAGACATAGGGTTGGATTGATGTTTATCTGTAAGGGCAAAGTAGATAAACATACATACATATTATCAAGTCTTTATCCCTTTGGGGGCAGACAGAGCCCAAGGTAATAAGACATAAAGGCCGCATTTAGCGTGTTAGTGGGTGTTAATGTGGAAAGCGGAATCAAAATAGTGATGGGTTGCTAGCCGCATCGCCTCACCTGAGGCGTGAAACGAATAGATAAGTAATTTCTCCGCGTAAATTATAGCTTATGTCACCCACAGATAAATTAACTTTCTAATAGATGAAAAAATTTTGAAAATAGGTTCAATATTAAATTAAAATTAATTTAATATTGATCTGCCTCCGTGGTCCAGTGGTTAAGGCGTTTGCTTTGTTGACCCGGGGGTCGTGGGTTCGATTCCCACGGGAAGCATACTTTGTTAAGTTGTTTCCAGTTTGTTTAGGACATTGCAGGCATGAATCACCTGATTGTCTGATAAGAAAGATGATTCCGTGCTTCGGAAGGTACGTTAAGCCGTTGGTCCCAGCTGCCATTTGGTAGTCGTTAAAGGAACCACGTCAGAGGCCGTGAGGCGATTCCGAAGAACTCTGACACCAGTTGTCTGACTGTGTCACCTACACGAAATGATGATGATGATGATAGAGTAACTTAAATTTACTGAGTATGTAAGTTAGTGCGCACCTTCAATGTGTATATAAAGGGTTGTAGACACCTGTCCGAAGTCGTACATTGTATTATTCGGACAGTGGTGGTGTGCGACAACCTTAATGCTGCATTAAATTTCCCCTGTTTATAGAAATTATAGTTATAATTATTAGAATCTGACAGCTCTGGTAGTACAGAGGAGGGTCGTGCTCCTGCAGTGGAGACTAGAAAGACCTGATGATGATGATGATGATGATGATGATAGAAAATATTGCCTTGATGTACACACTACACACCCTAAAATGTACCTCAAGATACCGCTACGCCTTATCAATGATATTCTATAGAAGTCAAGATGTATAGCGGTGTATATATTGCTTGATGGGAAATTGATTAGGTTGCATTTCATCCAGGGGGCTGTAATTTACTGGTTGGAGTCGAGCCTTAAATATTGAGTGATGTCAGTCAGTCGTATATACACCGCTATACAGAGACGTCAAGATGTATAGCGGTGTATATATTGCTTGATGGGAAATTGATTAGGTTGCATTTCATCCAGGGGGCTGTAATTTACTGGTTGGAGTCGAGCCTTTAATATTGAGTGATGTCAGTCAGTCGTATATACACCGCTATACAGAGAAGTCAAGATGTATAGCGGTGTATATATTGCTTGATGGGAAATTGATTAGGTTGTATTGCATCCAGGGGGCTGTAATTTACTGGTTGGAGTCGAGCCTTAAATATTGAGTGATTATAGGGGAGAATTAAGGAGTAAGAGTGACAAATACAGATGAAATCGCAGCGACTTTCACCAATTATTTCGCAGCGACCACCACTATTTTTAATTAATTTATTTTTAAACATTATTTTTAATTATTTCTGCCAACCAAACATACCCCATAAGTTTGTTCTTGTCACAATGTCAGGTCTTATATATTTATTGACTTAACTTTGCAATTAATTGTACCTTTGGTAATTAACGCGAAAAAACCGTATTTTCACCGTGGGCACTGGAAGAATTTATAATGTAATTATTCATCATCCATGCCAGGGGTGTCATGCTCAACTGCCTGTCCGGTGGTTGCATGCATGGCATCGGGTACGCGCGCCCGGCCTCCCCGAGCTGCTACTTTCTTATCCCAATCCTTCCGAGCAAGTAGCATCCCATATACCCTATCCCGCTTCCCCAGTCCAACAAACTCCTACCCTTTCCTCGCTTAAAATGGTTTCAATGGGCAGCAGCATCGGAACCGAGATAAGCCAAACAAACTGCGCTCACCAACCCGTCTGCCAAGCGTGGTGAGTATGGCAAAACCCCCCTAAATGACCTTAGGGGAGGCCTATGTCCAGCAGTGGACTTCTTGCGGCTGAGATGATGAGATGATGATGATGATGATATTCATCATCTATAGTCTTTTTATATTAGTCTCCACTGCAGAAACACGACTCTCTCTGTATTAGCCAGAGCAGTAAAAAGATTTGGCCTGCACTCTCCATGCTGGCCAGACGGGTTGGGGAGGTCTCTTTCATGTTTATAAGCTTTGTTTAGCTTGTTTCCCAAGTCCCCGTTTAAGACATCCACGAAAAGACTTGGAGGGGTCCTATTCTACTCTGCTGGGAACCACACGGCTCGCAAAAACCACACGGTTCGCGTTCATGTTAACTCCCGAACTTGCATTTAAGAATTATGCAATACTAAAGTTAAAAAGTAGTTAAACTGGGCAACATGTAAAAAATATAAGGTATGTACCTTATATCATTTAACTTAAATTAACAAAAAATGTTATTGCCTGCTTCTTCTATAAACTGTGCTTTTAAAGGTAATCATAATGCTGGCAGAAGATTGAAAAGTTCTGAATTTAAAAACACGAGTATTCTGAGCTGACTGAAATAAATTAAAACAGTTGGATTTCTATACAAAATTACTAAACAAGTGCATCACTCCAGTAAAAGCTACAAGCTTGTACTAAGAACAAAGCAGTTATTCACCAAATTACGAACTCAAAGTAAATCACTTGAGAAAATTAAATAAAAAGTTGTAAAATTTCGAGCAACGAGCGCATCAAGGATTTTTGAGGGCCGAATGATGAATTGGTTTTATCTGCTTCGTTTTATTTTATGGAATTTTCCACTCTAGGGGTCTGCTGCCTAACGAGAATAAAAAATTATAATGAATGATCTTTAGGAGAAGCTTTTATTCAACGTGCTCTGTTTGTTTGTCTGTCTAAAAAGGAGTGTTTTTTTTTTCAAGAGTTCGTGTACGGTCTAGTGCGTCAACGTGGTCATGCGGTGCCGGTATTAGCACTAATAGTATGTAGTAGTATACGGGGAAGTACCACACGCTCACAGAAAATCGACGTTTGAATAGTAGCTTTCTCCAAGGCCCATCTCCCTCTCTCCTCTAGGGAGGGAAAAATAAAAGGCCGGCAAGCTCCTGTGACACCCCTGGTGTTGCAGGTGTCCATGGGCAGCGGTGATTACTTACCATCAGGTGACCCGATTGCTTGTTAGCCGTCCTATGCCATAAAAAAAAAATACGCGCTAGTGAACATAGACACAATTAGAGCTCCTCCTGGTTGGCCGTTTATAACCTAAATGTGTTTTGGGACTACGGTTAAGGGTCTGGTCATTATATTAAGAACGTACGGCGATTGTTTACGGGACTCGACGTCAAGGGCTCAGCTGGCGAATGTTGCTATTTCATTACTAGTAAGCAAACCCATCGAGTTCTATCTACTATGAGCAGAATCGGCCTTACGTTATCTTCAGAGGGCCTTGAACGTGCACGTCTCATTACAAACGGACAAAGGGAATTGAGGCAATATTTGACAATTATATATTTGTTTTTATGTGTACAATGCGAAATGGAGACGTAAGTTCCTATAAAGTTTAGTTAAAATATCAATAGTTTGAGAATTATAAGCCTTTCAAAAGTTTAAGAGATGTTGAGAGGCTAATAATTCTCAAAACATTGATCATTTTACCAAGCTGTATGTAGATTATAATGAGTTTGATTGAATGTTTAAGTTTACACAAAAAATATCAAATATTGCCACAATTTCCTCTGGCCATTTGTATGGAGACATGTGCGTTCAGGGCCCTCTTAAGCTTAGTTTTAATCAGTAATCGGAACGCAAGGAGCATATTCACGGAAACTTTAGAAGAGGACATAATATAGAGTTGATAATACCAAACTATTTATTGATCTATCTCGCGATATGTGATGTTGCATAGTACCTTCTTCTTCTTCTGTTTTATATTATGCCTTCCACCGAAATTTCAGTGATTCTGCCAATGTCCAGTATAATGAGATACTAAGTATCGGTGTTGTTCGGTAAAGTTTTTCCAAGTAGCATGAAAGATGGCGTATGTTCTTTGACGCCTCGTGGGAGCTTGTGGCGGCAAATCTATACGAGTCCATTTATCAATCCACTTTAACTATTTCACAAATTGTTCATGGGCACGAGCATTTATAACACCAAACTACACCAATTTCATATTATAAAGTCCACTAAAGTCAATTTGCAAAATTGTCTAAGGCAAACATCAACTGTACCCCTTGACTTCCCACCACAAACTCCACATAGTACCTATAATTATCTAATGAATTACGTCAAATGACCATAGAGCTGGCAACTATCTTGCCCAAAGAATAAGTATTGCCATTCAACGTGGCAATGCTGCGAGTCTTCTGCGTACATTACCGTAGGGCAATAACCTGTAGGACATTTTCTATTTATAGGAAGGTTTTTATTTATAGGTAGGTTTTATATATAGGCAATTGTATTTTATAGGTAGGTTTAGTTGTTAGTTTTTAGTTTATATAAGTTAGTTTGCAATTTAAATATTTGTAAACTGAAAATAAAAAATTAAATACATAATGATTATTTGAATAAATAAAATAATAAGGCCCCTAGTAGTTTGGCTTGAAAAAGCGGAATTAAGGCCTCTTTTTGAGAATTTGCGGTAATAATTGTTCACGAGACCTGTCTGGGAGGGCTCAGGTGGCGTTTGTAGTCGTTTCATTAACAGGATGCGAAAGGGAACCAATTGCTTTAGGATGTACAGCGTGTAAATGTAGTCTCAACACTCCTTTAAGAGGGCACACTAGGCACAGTAGCAACGCCAATCATTTAATTCAGGTTATTTTTTTTTTATTTAACCTATATTGTCCCACTGCTGGGCAAAGGTCTCTCTCATCTCTTTCCATTTATCTCTTTCTCGTGTTGACTTCAACCAATCCTTTCTAAAAACATCTAATTCGTCTCTCCAACGTTTTCTTGGCCTACCTCGGTGACGGCGACCATCTGTAGGTAGCCACTCTGTTGCTATCTTGGCCAATCTCTCGGGATGCATTCTACCGACATGCCCCGCCCAATCCCATTTTAGCACAGCAGTTTTAGTGCCCACATCAGAAATTCCCGTTTTCGAGCGGAGTGCAGTATTTGGGATTCGGTCTACCCTCTTTATTCCTAACACACTTCGCTCCATGGCTCTCTGGCAAATCTTGAGCCTGGACTTCAACTCCTCGGTCAGCGACCATGTCTGTGCACCGTAGGTTAGGACGGGCAAGATACACATATCGATGAGTCGGCGCTTAAGTGACAAGGGAAGGTCACCCTTCATATACTCTTTCATGGACCAGTAGCTCTTCCAGGCGTTCTCGATACGGCGGTTAATTTCCGCTTCTTGCCTATTACTGAAAGAGACTAGCTGGCCCAGATAGATGTACTCATCGACATACTGTATTTCTTGCCCATCTACCTCTACCCTACGCTTTGTGCTATTGGTCATAATTTGGGTTTTGGACCGATTCATTTTTAGTCCAGCCTCAAGACTTGCCGTGCTCAGGTCTTGGAGCATCGTTTGTAATTCAGATGATGTGGACGCAAACAGGACAATATCGTCGGCAAAACGAAGATTAGTAAGTCTTTTTTCGCCAAGTTTAATGCCCTTTGACTGCCACTTGTCCAAGAGTTTCTTGAAAATTTCTTCCAACGTGCATGTGAAAAGTTTGGGAGAAAGCGGGTCGCCTTGTTTGACTCCTTTTTCAATATTGAAAGATGATCCATGTGTTTCTAGTTTTATGTTTGCTGTACTATTATTGTAAATTATTTTAAGGAGTTCAATGTAGGTCTTTTCAATGTTTTAGTTTTCAAGTGCTTCAAATATTGATTGGTGTTTGATACTGTCAAATGCTTTAGTATAGTCAATAAAGCCGAGATAGAGTGGTTTATTGAATTCATTAAACTTTTCTATGAGTTGATTGATCGTCTGTAGATGATCAGTGGTTGAGAAGCCTGGACGGAATCCAGCCTGTTCAGGTGGTTGGTGGTAGTCTAATTTGCTATCTATTCTCTGAAGAATGATTTTAATAAATAATTTGTAGATGTGGGAAACCAGGCTGATAGGTCTATAATTGTTTATGGATGTTTTGTCGCCTTTTTTGTGGAGAAGAACTACTATGGAATGGCAAAAATTGTTGGGAATTCTACCGGTAAGAAGAATTGTGTTAAAAAGATTTGTGAGGTGAGGTATAAGCGTCGCGGAACCAATTTTAAGGGCTTCTGTTGAAATCTCATCACTACCTGGGCTTCTACCGTAGGGCATGGTTTTTAATACTTGTTGTACTTCGCTGTTTGAAATAAGTGGAATAATGTCGGGGCAACTGTATTGGTCTTGGGAACTGGTCTTGTTTTCGTCTTTGTACAATGATTTGTAAAAATCTGTGCAAATTTCCAATTTCTTCTCCTGGTTACTATGTTTTATTCCCTTACTGTCAGTTAAACAGTTAATCCATTGCCTTCCTTTAGATATGCCTTGTTTTGCTTCTCTTAGTGATATATGTTTTTCCAGGGCTATTTTTACTAGTTCAGTATTATTTTGTCTAATATCACGTCTAATGCTTCGTTTTACTTCTTTATCAATCTGTCTAAATTGTTGGCTACCAATCGTTTTATTGAGTCTAAGGTCTATTAATTTCAGTGTATTTTCTGATAGTTTTTTGGATTTTGTCTTATTTTTCTTGATCTTATTGCTGCTGTTTTTAACAGCTTTTATTATATTATTATATTGTCAGGTTATTTACTAGTGCTTATATGATTTACATTCTTGAATTTCTGTCTATTTGTAAAGTATTAGGAATAAAATGATTGGTGTCGCTACTGTGCTTAGTGTGCCCCCTTAAGAGGTGAATCAACCAGTCAATATGACAAATTTTTCCTTTGTGGCCAATCATTAATGGCTAGTCAAAAATTGAACACTTTTGTATGAAAATGTCAAAATATTCCAAGCATTGATCCCATCCCTCCGTGGTCCAGTGGTTAAGGCGTTTGCCTTGTTTCCCCGAGGGTCGTGGGTTCGATTCCCACGGGAAGTATACTTTGTTAAGTTGTTTCCAGTTTGGTTAGGACATAGCAGGCATGAATCACCTGATTGTCTGATAAGAAAGATTTTTCCGTGCTTTGGAAAGGCACGTTAAGCCGTTGGTCCTAGCTGCCACCTAGCAGTCGTTAAAGGAACCACTTCGAAGGCCGAGAGGTGGTTCCGAAGAACTCTGACACCAGGGTGTGCATGGTCGACTGACTGTGTCACCTGCACGAAATGATGATGATGATCCCATTGGAAAAGCTTTTTTTATGTACTTAGCGTGTAAATTTACCTTTGAGCGGGACGATGCCCTCAATCAAAGGGATCAATATGAAATTTTCCTACGGGATTATGGTTGGGACCTTAAAAAAATTACGTTTTCATACAAGTGTTCAGCCTGTTCGTTGATATTGCAGCCGTTGTAGTTTCAAGCCAACTGGGTAACGGTGACGGATATTTAGGTGAAGACTGTGGAGACTAAACTAAAAAGTAACGCTCGAATACTCAAAGGCATAACAAGACATAAAAAACCGGCCAAATGCGTGTCGGGCCACGCGCAGTGTAGGATTCCGTAGTTGCGAATGACAACTTTGAATTCACACTGTTCACACTCGCACCTCAAAGTTTAACGACCAAAAACATCTAACAATGAGAATTGTATGAAATTTTACATTTTCGAGTACATTTTATAAGTTGGTTGCCTATAACTTTTTGAGTTTGTTCGTAGTACTCAGCTCTGATAGTTTTCCTTTCAACTTCAGGAACTGCTGCTGCTTTCCTTTCAATTTTTTTCACGTATCCATATATAACCATTTAGCAGACAGTGCGGGGGGCCACATACCTCTAACAAAAATTTGCACATATAACCAAATATTTCGGAAACGGATCCCCAAATCGAAAAATGGTGTTCTCAACTTCACAATATTTTTAAAGACCTATTTAACAATACCCAACATGATGGGTTTAAATAGGAAAAAAAACAATTACTAGATACATGCTACAGCGCAGCCTTGGAGGGCTGCTAGTATATTTTTTAGGGTTCCGGGGTTTAGGGTTATACCCATACCAAATTACAGCTTTCTAGTACTTACAGTATCTGAGTAAAACCGCAGACAGACGGACAGATAGACAGAATGACATGGTGAAACTATAAGGGTTCCTAGTTTACTGCGGAACCCTAAAAAATATACTAGCAGCCCTCCACGGCTGCGCTCTGGCATTTATCTACCCTATAAATCTTCTTCACGAACCACTGTATCTATGCGGAGGACTTTATTTATAATCACTACATATTATAACAAAACCATTTCACAAAAAAAACTAAAGTCAAACAAGTGAGCGTCTGTTACGGCATGAATTTATGAAGAAAAAGAGCCGGCATTGTATTCCGTCTCAGTCCGTTTGTTATCGCGATTATGAATTTTGCCTGCACCCGGTTACTTTGAGATGGTCTCTTTGACGTCCGCTGGGGTGTGGCGCTAGTGTCAGCGATAGCGAGATCGACATTAATTTAATTTTATTCAATAGGAACTTCTTCTTCCTTTACCTTATCCCACTTTTTTATGTGGGGTCGGCACAGTATGTCAGCTTTCTCCACCTTGATCTATCATCTACCATAGCTTTTGTCACTCCCCTCCTGTTCATACTCTCCTTGACACCATCGATCCATCGTTTTATTCAATGGGAACAACAGTTACATTTTAAGTACTGGTACAATAAACAATTTTTAGAAAAAGGCTAGCCTAATAACGTAGCTTATAACGTTATTCACTTAATAACACATTATAATACACGTATATCTATCTATATATTGTGTATCCCTACATTTTTATTTTTGTTTTTTACCTCTTCACGCCTTATCTTCTGAGCTAATCTTCTTGAAATTTAGCATACACATACCTAAGTTAGGCTACTAAAAAGGACATCGGGAACCTACCTATCATCCCGGAAAAAGGGCTAAGCTAAAAAACATCAAAGAGATCTCTCCAACCCGTCTGGCCAGCGTGGAGACTGTGTACCTATGCCAAAACCCCAGGCTGCTCTGGCTAAAAAAAATTTCTGTGGACTACCACTCACACATCTATACTATTAGTATAGACTATTAGTATAGATGTGTGAGTGGCAGAGGGTCGTGCTCCTGCAGTGGAGACTAACAAAGACTTGATGATGATGATGATGGTTACCGGTAAAGACTTGACCAAAAGAATAGACGAATGCTTCGACTTTATTTCTGCCACTTTTGATTATGATTAAAATTTTGATAACGTTCTTTGGAACTCTTGCTCGCACTACAACCCCACAATTTATATCGTTATGCTCGCCTTAACACGAACCGCTGTATCTCTGATTAAATAGTTGAAATTCTTGTTGTTTTCCGTTCGTTATTACTGTACAAGATGATATGATTTTAAACTTTGGCAAATGTAGAGATAGTCACAATTAGTTCATTAGTCGGATACTTTGAGATGTCCTGTACATTTTTTGTTTTCTCATAAAACAGAATAATTTATTTATTTTATTTATTTATTTTTATTTATTTGGAAGACCAACAACAATTATAATAATGTTAAGAAACAGAAAAGGAAACAAAAAGTCATTTACAGGTCCTCACATTTAGAACACATAAAAGAAACATGATTACGATCTCTAGACTAAAATGAATATAACAACACTAAAGGTAAGTATGTATACACAACTAAGTTAACTTAAAATTCAAACTAAATAGCCCCATCACACATTTGGAATACTAAATTATATATTGTATTACTGTTTGTCGCTCACTGCATCGTTCGGAAAGAAGAAGTCAGTTAGAAATCGCCTTAACCTTGGAATACTAGTATTAAATATATCAATATCCGTCTTAGATGCAATTTGATTATATAAATTACCTGTTCTATTTAAATAAGAATTTTGTCTATAATTCGTACTGACCACTGGTGTAAATATAAGCGGGTTGTTACGAAATCTCCTATTTTTATATCGGATATTTTTATTATCAATATCTTCGGCAGCATCGGCGGATCGGGTTCGGTAAGCCCAAGCTGTGATTGGGCCTAAATGTGTCAGTAGTTGTTGTTTGCAAAATATTATCCAATGACAGTGGCTTATCGAGGACAACGCTTAAGTGCTGCCAACTGGCGGTAAGCATCAATTTTTAGAAAACCGTCATTGCTTCCCATACTTTTTAAAAATGATAAATATTTTGATAACGTTCTTTGGTCCTCTCGCTCGTACTAGAGCCCCACAATTTATATCGTTATGCTCGCCTTAACACGAACCGCTGTATCTCTGATTAAATAGTTGAAATTCTTGTTGTTTTCCGTTCGTTATTACTGTACAAGATGATATGATTTTAAACTTCGGCTTTCAGTAATTTAAGACTAGGAATGTTTTTACTTTTCAAAATATTATGTTTACTAATATTTTTTGATTTTTACCCATTTCGGTAACTAGTTTCAATACGTTTAAAAATGCTATAATTAAAGCCAAGAAAATGTCTTTATATGTTTGCATGGCTGTACTCCTTTGCAGGGCGCAATAATCAATAGATTTTTGTGATTTTTTTTAAGGAAGGTTCGACCAATTGCCGAGTCGGCCGAATGCTTCAGTATTAAGATGCCGCATTTTTTTGAGTTCCCAGTTCCCAGCATTGATCCCTTAGAAAAAGTTGTTCATTTGGAATGGCTTTCAAATGAACACAGAAGGCAATAATTTATATGGGATTTATTTTGCATTCACAAAGCTATTTTCTTTATTTATACAGAAGGCAATGCCAAATGTCAATTTCAGTATAATAATTGGTAATTCAATAAAAATTTGAAGGAGTTTGTGGTGGGATGTTAAGGGGTGCAGTTGGAGTTTACCTTGGACAATTTTGCAAATTGATTTTGGTGGACTTTATAATATGAAATTGGTGTAGTTTGGTGTTATAAATGCTCGTGCTCATGAACAATTTGTGAAATATTTAAAGTGGACTGTTATATGAACTCGTATAGATTTGTCGCCAGAAGCTCCCACGAGGCATCAAAGAACATACGCCATCTTTGATGCTACTTGGAAAAACTTTACCGTACAACACCGATACTTAGTATCTCATTATACTGGACATTGGCAGAATCATTGAAATCTCGGTGGAAGCCATATTATAAAACAGAAGAAGAAGAAGAAAAATTTGAAGAATCATTTTTATTTAATGTATTGATTTATGTCAAAACTTGTAGAACAAACATTGTTGTTTATTATATTATCTATCAATTAATGCAAGTTTACTGGCGTTTTACAAGTATGTGTAAGTATTTACGTTCACTTGTGACTCGTATCTCCTAAACTACAAAACATATTTTATATGAACATGCATAAGTAGCGGTCTAAATCATAATTCTCCTTTAAGCTTCACTCTTGTTGTTATATATCTATTTAAAAGTAACCCTCTATATGTACGTATGTATGTAAGTTCGTTTGTTCCCGTGGATGTCGTCGAAGGTGACTTAGGAGACACAAGCTAAACAAAACTTATAAACATCAAAGAGACCTCTCCAACCCGTCTGACCAGCGTGGAGAGTGTAGGCCAAATAAAAAATATTGAGGGCCATGCATCTGCAGTAGAGACCGAAAAAAGACCTGATGATGATGATGACGTTACATACATGGCGGTCAAAATCATAATTCTTCTTTGGGCTTCGCCGTCGGATAAAAATAATATCAAACTTTAAGATCAACATGTGAATACGGTCGTGGCCGTTTTCATACTCTTTCCCGCGATCCATCCATCCATCCATAAGGCCTTTTTTTTTGTCTCTTCACTGCAGGAGCACTACCCTCTCTGTACTACCACAGCAGTAATCTGCCTAATGACCAAGAAGTCGTGGGAAGCGTACTTTGTGACAGTTGCTTCCAGTCAGTCTGGTTAGAATATTGCAGGTTTGAATCACCTGATACTCCGAAAGAAAAATAAATATAAAGGGACAAATCGTACAAATTTAGCTGAACTACATTAAATTTTGAACTTGTGTCGTAGGATGCTAACTCAACGATACTATATTTTATAATAGATACTTATATAGATATATGAATGATATAATATTCTATGTACTACCAAGGCCATATATAAGCCAGAGTAGTCAGAGGATTTGGCCTACACTCTCCACGCTGGCCAAACGGGTTGGAGAGGTCTGTTTGATGTTTGTAAGCTTTGTTTAGCTTGTGTTTCCTAAGTCGCCTTTTACGACATTCACGGGAAGACTTTGAGTGGTCCTATTCTACTCGGCCGGGAACCACAAGGCGTGATGCATGATGATGACGTTACATACATGGCGGTCAAAATCATAATGGGCATGTTGACTAAAAAATTTTTCGTGTTGCTATGTAAAGACCTGCCAAAAATAAACACAATAGTGACAGAAATATATTTCTAAACTTAAAACTCTTTCAGATATAAAAGTTTTAAAGACACATGTTTTTAGACGTTAATTTTTAGACGTGAAAACGCCTCTAAAATGCCTATATATTTGTGACGTCACAAGCTTGTATTTTGTATGGGTGGCATGAGAACTTTGTTTTGTAGCTATACGAAATATTTCGTTTGTGGTTATGGTTTCATAATAAAAGTTGCTATAAATTTAACGGACTACAATACAGTATAATTATAATTAAACATTTTCATACTTTAGAAAATGGTCCTATTCACCGAACTTTAAAGAAGCTTTAAGATCACTTAACGAATCTATATCAAATTTAAAGTGTTCTTTATAGTGTTTTTAGATAGAAATTAGTATGATTGGAAACAAATTTTATATAATCTTAACATTAGGCAAGTACCGTATTCTCCTTTTGACTTCGCCGTCGGATAAAAATGATATCAAACTTTTGAATCAACATGTGAATACAGTCGTGGCCGTTTTCATACACTTTCCCGCGATACGAGTCTCCCCATATGTCTCTGATATCTAAATGCAAAATTGCCTATTTCATTCGCGGGTATATCTGATTGTGCGTCACACGTTGTATATTGTTCTAGGGTTGGCGGGGAAAAGCAATTTTAATAGAGGGTTTAAATCACCACTCCGCCTAAGCCACAACAGCCTCGGTGGTCCTTGCCTTGTTGACCCGGGGGTCGTGGGTTCGATTCCCACGGGAAGCATACTTTGCTAAGTAGTTTTCAGTTTGGTTAGGACATTGCATGCATGAATCACCTGATTGTCTGATATAAAAGATGATTCCGTGGTTCGGAAGGCACGTTAAGCCGGTGGTCCCGGCTGCCATATGGTAGTCGTTAAAGGAACCAGGTCAGAGGCCGAGAGGCGGTTCCGAAGAACTCTGACACCAGGGTGGGCATGGTCGACTGACCGTGTCACCTACACGAAATGATGATGATCACCACTGACATTCCCTAAAAGGGGTGACTCAGTCCGTTAATATGAACAACTTTTCCTATGGGACTATACTGGGTCGTGATCCTGTAGTGAAGACTAAAAAAGACCTAATGAGGATGATGAAG
Source organism: Rhodophaea formosa (assembly GCA_963082605.1). Taxonomy (NCBI): domain Eukaryota; kingdom Metazoa; phylum Arthropoda; class Insecta; order Lepidoptera; family Pyralidae; genus Rhodophaea; species Rhodophaea formosa. Next base: position 3,018,798 of record OY720221.1, read on the forward strand.
TATTCTGTATAAATATAATACCTCATCATCATCATCATCAGGTCTTTCTAAGTCTCCACTGCAGGAGCACGACCCTCTCTGAACTGCCGCAGCCGTATATTAGCCAGGGCAGACAGAGGATTTGGCCTACACTCTCCACGTTGGCCAGACGGGTTGGAGAGGTCACTTTGATGTTATAAGCTTTGCTTAGTGTGTATTTCCTAAGTCGTCTTTTACGACATCCACGGGAAGACATGGAGTGCTCCTATTCTACTCTGCCGGGAACCACACGGCATAATACGTACAAAAATACTTTTTAGTTTCGTTTTGATACAATACGTGTTTTTTTGGGAAACGAGCTGTGTGTTAAGCACACTATCTCCTACTATGTGGAGCGAAAAACGCCTGTCTTCTCGTGCTTCTTAGACCTGTCGCAGGCTTTTGACCTGGTTTCCTATGACATATTGTGGGATAAGTTGCAAAAAGCTCACCTACCAGTAGAACTCGTTAATATACTCAAGTACTGGTATGGAAACCAGGTCAATAGCGTGCGATGGGATGGGGCACTGTCTAAATCGTACAGGTTGGAGTGCGGGGTGAGGCAGGGGGGGATAAGTTCACCCACGCTTTTTAACCTGTACGTGAACAATTTGATTAATGAACTGAGCAGCACCAGTGTCGGCTGTCATATAGATGACGTCTGCGTCAACAACATTAGTTACGCGGACGACATGGTGCTGCTGAGTGCATCTATCTGTGGTCTGCGTAGACTGGTGTCAATTTGTGAGGAGTATGCCACATCACACGGTTTGACATATAATGTCAATAAGAGCCAAGTAATGGTCTTTGGGGCCGGGGGTAAAAGATACGAAAAAATACCACCTGTAAAGATAAACAATAACATACTACAAAGAGTGTTTAAGTTTAAATATCTAGGTCATGTGTTGACTCCCGACCTCAAAGACGTTGAAGATATTGAGAGGGAACGGAGAGCGTTGTCAGTGAGAGCGAACATGCTAGCTCGCAGGTTTGCACGTTGCTCGCGGGAGGTTAAGATCACATTGTTTAGAGCCTTCTGCACATCTTTCTACACGTGCAGCCTGTGGGCTAGGTATACCCAAAAAGCCTACGACGCTCTCCGTGTCCAGTATAATAACGCATTCAGGGTGCTGCTGCGGCTACCTCGATTTTGTAGTGCATCGGGGATGTTCGCCGAAGCAGGCGTAGACTGCTTTTACGCAACAATGCGTAAACGGTGTGCATCCCTGGTGCGCAGGGTACGGGCAAGCGGTAACAGCATCCTGAATATGATCGCTAGTAGACTGGATTGCCTATATGTCAACCATTCCTGTGCCATTTCGGGGGGAGTGGTGCGGGAATGGCCGCTTTAACATACTTATATTATTTCAATTACCTGTACTAACATAGTTTATAAGCACTACTAACAAAATGAGTCTTAGTTACTTGAAAATAAAATTATTATTATTATTATTATTATAATATAAACATAAACATTTCAAAGAGTATATTTCCCGAGAAAAATATTTTTTAAGTCAAAAGTCCATACATTTATCACCATTATTATCAGATCTTTTTTTTTAGTCTCCACTGCAGGAGCACGACCCTCTCTGTACTACCATACCCATATATTAGCCAGAGCAATCAGAGTATTTGGCCTACACTCGCTGGCCAGATGGGTTGGAGAGGTCTCTCTGATGTTTTATAAGCTTTGTTTAGCTTGTGTTTCCTATCCTGTCATTTATACTGGAACATAATTTTGCTGAGGGCCCGCGTCTAAAGTCCTGCCTTGCTCAGATTCCCTACCTGTTTGTTTAGGTACTCTGACGCAGGATTTCGCCAAGATTAACACTGTTTATCTATTGGGGTTCCTAATCTTAAATAATACAAGCATAGCTATGGAAATTAAATTATTTTTTTTCACGCAAATTGCACAAATCACTGAAAAATGTTTTCTTTTCTTTTGTTATGTTTGATAACCGCACGCTCATTTTTTTATTAGCTTATTATGTCCCACTGCTGGGCAAAAGCCTCCCCTTTATTTCTCCAAGTGTCTCTGTCCCTAGCCTTCTCTTTCCAGTCACTCTCATAGTGGTATAATTCATCCGACCATCTTGTTCTGGGTCTTCCTCTGTTCTTCTTCCCCTGGACGCACATTATAAATTTTAATTGTAAGAAGTGTTTTCTCAGTAAGTGAAATACCATTGTATTTTTATGAAAAATAAAAGTTCTTTAAAACCTAAACCAAAAAGTGTACGTTACTATTTTTTTTAAAATTTGTTTCATATAATATTTAACTAAATAAAATACGTATGTTCTAAACCACCAGTCTATTAAATACCTAAATAAATAAATAAATATATACAGACAATCACACAGATTAAGCTAGCCCCAAAGTAAGTTGGAGACTTGTGTTATGGATTACTAACTCAACGATAGAATATTTTATATCAAATACATATATAGATAAACATCCAAGACCCAGGTCAATCTGAAAAAGATCGTTTTTCATCTTGACCTAACTGGGGATTGAACCCAGGACCATCCGTGTCGCAGCCTGGCGTGTTGACCGCTGCGCCACGGAGCTCGTATTTTAATCTTTGAATATTTTAAACAGAGTCTGATCAGAGGAAACTATCTTTGACACGCTAAACGTGACATTGGGTTTTATTACTTCAGGATCTATAAATAAATATAAATATCTATAAATGATGATCTATGAATCTACCCCGCTAGAGATAAAGACGTGATAATGCATGTATGTATCACAGAACACAGAAAGTTCTGTGTTCTGTCGTATGTATCTATGAAAAGTGAGAGTCTACTGGTTACTTAACAAATCTTAAACAGTGGTCTTAGTTTAGCTGATATATATGATTCCAGCTCAGAATAATCGATAAATAGTTTTCTTTCATCACAAAATCAATAGATAATCCTAAAATAAATTTTAATTACCCTATTCAAAACAAAACTCAATAAATCACAGCCCTGAGAACTGGCAGATGGTTATAAATCTAACATATCTAACCAATACATGGAAAAAGAAAAAAGTCGCCCCTACATTGTAATTGTTTACTTTTGCTATTATTCCGTGCCTCTACCATTGGTTTGCGTAGATAATAGAAAACTACGTTTATAGCAAAATCTCGTAATTTCGCTGTGGTGCTGAACCTAACTCAAAGCGGAATGAAACAAATGACGGACGAGTTAATATTTCTTACCTATGAAATTGGCGTTTTCTAAAGAGAATTTCAAGCGAAGTGAATTTTTCATACTAACGTTTTTAGTCTTATTTCGGGTTTGATAAATTCAACAAAAGTGAAATTTTGCATTCAGTTACGGAAAAAATTAAGCTGAATGTAGACATTATAAAATTAACAAAAAACAATAGATATATGGCTACATCTTTGATTAAAATGGACAAATCTGAAATTAGTTCTTTCCATGAGCATTATTCAATAATTAAATTCAGAAAAACAAGAATTTAAATGCATACAGAATGTTAATAATATAGGCCGCTTTTGAGTTTAAATAAAAAAAATGCATAACTGAAATTTATCGTAATTAAGAACGAAATGGCAGGCGGGGAAAAAACGCGAATTTCATAGAGACTAACTTTATTTGGATAAAATATTTCTTTTCCAAATACTAAAATGTATTAAACATTCTTAGTGGGGCTAAGGCCTAAGGTTGTTATAAATGCACAGGTGTAAAGGTACGTTCACAGCAGATGTCGTATGACAATGTTTACATCTCAGAAGACTTGTCTCGTCAAAATGAACAACTTTTCCTATGGGACTAATATTAGGAATTGGAAAAAAAATCCAACATTTTTATACGAATTACCCGGTTGGCTGAACGCTTTTTTATGGGAGGGTATTTTTTTTCGAATTGCAAAATTTGTCCCATAAGAAAAGTTGTTCATACTGACGGGTTGAGTCACCCATTTGAGGACCAGGTTTTATTAACATATTGTAGGTACATTTATTTATATTTCACCAGATGCCGTCGAATCTGTCTGTTAAGAGTCGCGTGGACGCGCATGTCTCCATACAAACGGAAAAAGGGAATTGTGGCAATATTTGATAATTTTAAGGCAAAATTAAGCATCCAATCAATTAATCTCATTATAATCTACGTACGTTTCTATACAGTTTGGTAAAATTATCAAATGTTTGAGAATTATACGCCTATATATATATATCAACGGGTCACTCACGTGCTATTTGTCGGGATTGCCGACTATAGCGTCGGTGCCACGTTCTTTCATCAATAGAGCGATGCGACTATGTGGCCCTCGATTTCTAGGGTCGGAGCTAGCGCACGTTAGGCACGTTCTAGAAGCAAATGGTTATGGTTGGAGACAGAGTTGCAGGATAAGTGCTAATGAAACCAGGAACATGTCGTCAGCGGACAGAGCACGATTATACCTGCCTTTTGTGAAAGGGGTTACGGATAAAATCGGACAATTGCTACGCCGGAAATATTGCATTAAGACCATTTTCCGGCCTCTTACACAAATAAGGCAGTTAGTTCGCTCTCCGAAGGATAGAGACCCATTAAATGTCCCGGGTGTTTATGAAGTTCCTTGTGACTGTGGGAAGAGCTACATAGGCGAAACGGGTCGCAACATATCTACCAGGCTGAAAGAGCACATCAGAAGCATTAAGAATTTGGACAGAAACGGGTCAGCCATCGCCGAACATACTATGGAAGAGGACGTCACGCACTATATTCGTTTTGATAGGGCCAAAGTCCTCGCTAGGGAAAAGGCATTATTTCCCCCAAAGATAAGAGAGGCCATAGAAATAAGTCGACGTCCAAACTTCAATCGGGATGTAGGTTGGACTTTACCCGCAACCTGAAAACCGATTCTGCAAAAGAGTGATATCTTGAAGCACACTGATTCAGTAGAGGCCGATACGATTAGCTCTTTCCACACACACGCACCGTCACCAGACACCGACGACGAAGAAATAGGATCCACTACCTCCGTGACCACGCAACACCAGGATCCCGGGACTGACTCGCTTGTTCCCCCCTCCGCCAGGGCGGCGCGAGCCGCTGCGCGGGCGTCGCGTCGCGAGCGGTTAGTTCGGGATCCACCGCCGCGCGTCCCGCACTCGGCTTGAAAATGGGTTCCTGACGAGTCCGAAACTATAGTCGGCAATCCCGACAAATAGCACGTGAGTGACCCGTTGATATATATATATATATGATGTCTTTATCTCACGTTAGTTTTAATGATATAATTATACGCCTCTTAAGATTTCCATACAAATTTGAAAAGGCTTGTAATTCTGAAACCATTGGTATTTTAACCAAGCTGTATAAGAACGTATGTAGATTATAATGAGATTAATTGATTAAATGCTTAATTTTACTCCAAAATTATCAAATATTGCCACAATTCCCTTTTCCGTTTGTATGGAGACATGCGCTTTCAGGCGACTCTTAAGTCTTCTTCTTCTTTTCGAGTTGATATAGTTATATTTATTTAAAAATCGCAATATGTGGCACATATGCGCACACAATCCGCACGTCGACAGTCGTTAGCATGTGTCGTATAATAAAACCCATGGTAGAGGTTCTTCTCTGAATCTATAGTGCCTGCCCGCAAGCAGTATCCTACTTACATGTTACTGTTTTGAAAAATATTTTGGTTTCGGAACATCGTTTGAACGCAAAGGTTGTTTGTATGTTTGTCTGGAGGTTTTCTTTATAATGTTATTTGTTCTTCATGTGTAGACACGTAGTAGACTTTTTTTTAATCCTTATTTTTCGACTGTAGTCATTATTTTTACACGTAATATTTGATAGCATATATATATATTATCATGTCTTTTTACCTTGCGGGGTAGACAGAGCCCAGGTCTGTGGTTTGCCATTGGCTTCTCCATTTCGCAAACTAAAGATCTGAACAGTCGTGTAAATCTACTTTACGATCATTGATGGCAAGCTAATCGTTAAGCTATATCAGATGCTTTTGGCAGCTTGAAAGATTTGACAGCAGTATATATATCCTTACACTAATATTACAAATGTAAAAGTAACTCGTGTGTCTGTAAATTTTTTACACATTTACTATTGAATTGGTCGTCGTTTGATTCGGAGGGCACGATTGGATAATATTTGACAATTAGCAGCAACTGATCCCTGCTGCCTCAGCGCACACATCACGTCATACATCATCAGCCATAAGTCAGATTTTTTTTTTGGTCTACACCCTCCATGCTCGACAGACAGGTTGGAGAGTCTCTTTGATGTTTATAAGCTTTACTTAACTTGTTTTTCCTAATTCGCCTTCTACAAAGTCCACGGTAAGACTTGGAGTGGTCCTATCCAACTCTGGCGGGAACCACACACCTAAGCACGTTAAGCCGTTGGTCCCGGCTGACATCGTTGATGGCAGTCGTTAAGCTATGTCAGATGCCTTAAAGCAGCTTGAAAAATCTGACACCAGTGTTGGCCACTTACACATACGAAAAAAAAACACACACACCTTAGCGCATCTGCTTTTTATTTCAGAAAACCTTATTAATTTTATATGAATTTCTTCTAACCTATATTATTATACACACATTAGCAGGAATAATCGGCAGTGCATCTCAATCTGGATTACGTCAAATTCGAGGGGCATGTCACCTTTATCCAATTAAGCTCAGAACCAAGCAGGCGTAATGTCGTATTCGTACTTTATATTATCAGAAATATATATAGATACAAGATAGAAAAGGGTTTTTTTCTGAAAGGCCTGGGCCTTGGATGTTTATTTACATAAGTATGTCTTATAAAATATAGTATCACTAGCTGTTACCCGCGGCTTCGCCCGCGTGAATTATAGCCTATGTCCTTCTCAGTACTCTAACCTATGTGTATGCAAAATTTCATGATGATCGGTTAAGTAGATAGGGCGTGAAAGCGTAACAAAGAAACAAACAAATAAACTCACTTTCGCATTTACTCGTATAATATTAGTTAGGATTAGGATTTTATTCTGATTCTAGTGCTTACGGCAAAAGCAAATAAGTTCACCATCTATGAAAATTTTAACTGTATAGTAATCACGGTTTATGAGGAGAGGTATTTGAGGAGCCCGATGGTCCAGTGGGTGTGAGCTCTATGAGCGCTTACGTATATTAAGCAACCCCTGGTGCAGTCCCTACTTGGATGGGTGACCGCAAGTGGCATAAAAATATGTCGAGGTCCTCCGTGCTTCGGAAGGCACGTTAAGCCGTTGGTAGCGGCTGTCATCATTGATGTCAGTCGTTTAGCTATGTCAGATGCCTTAAGGCAGCTTGAAATATCTGACACCAGTGTTGGCCACTTACACATACGAATAACCAAACAAACAACGGTTTATGTATGATGGTGACACACGGACATTGAAATCTCGTAAATAGGATCCCGTTTTTACGCTTTGGACATGGAACCCTAAAAACCTTGATATTGAAATATGGATTTCAATTCCCAATTAATATTTGGCATATTCGCTTCCTACCTAAGTCTCTGTGTATTTTATTCTGGTCATTTTCAACATCGCATTCCACAAACATAGATATTTTTCCACATCGGCAATTAAATCTTGATTTAACTCATTTTCGTCAAGAACGTAGGTTCCTAAAATACAACAAACACGTGTGCAGCGTACGGCGGCGGACGGTAAACTGACGCGAATTTCTGAATTTTCTGATAGTGTGCGGGGGGGCCTAGTACAAAATGTATGGAAAACACGCCTTCCGCAATTTCTATCAGAAAAAATTCCGACGTCCGGCTGAGGTGCCATCCGGCGGGCATCAGAAACGGACGACCCGTTAGAATTTTTCTAACAGTGTGCGGGAGCTAATACAAAATGTATGCACGGAGTGCCTTCCGGCGAGCGTCAGAATTTTTCGAACAGAAATTTCTGATAATATGCGGCTTCTCTCCTGCGCTATTGAAATCAAAAGTAGCCTATGTCCTTTCTCAGGCTATAGCCTCTCTGTGTGCCAAATTTAATCTGTTCAGCCGTTTAAGGTTTGGTCACCCATCCTAATTAGAACCATGGTTAGAGTTGCTTAACCTGCGTTCTCGTAATTAAAAGTAGCCCACGTCCTTTCTTAGGCTATAGCCTCTCTGTGTGCCAAATTTCGTTTTAATCTGTTCAGCCGTTTTAGTTTTGGCCACCCACCTAATTAGAACCATGGTTAGAGTTGCTTAACCTGCGTTATCGTAATTAAAAGTAGCCCACGTCCTTTCTTAGGCTATAGCCTCTCTGTGTGCCAAATTTCGTTTTAATCTGTTCAGCCGTTTTAGTTTTGGCCACCCATCCTAATTAGAACCATGGTTAGAGTTGCTTAACCTGCGTTATCGTAATTAAAAGTAGCCCACTTCCTTTCTTAGGCTATAGCCTCTCTGTGTGCCAAATTTCGTTTTAATCTGTTCAGCCGTTTTAGTTTTGGCCACCCATCCTAATTAGAACCATGTTTAGAGTTGTTTAACCTACGTTATCGACATCAAAAGTAGCCTATGTCCTTTCTCGGGCTATAGCCTATCTGTGTGCCAAATTTCGTTTTAATCGGTTCAGCCGTTTTAGCCTGAAAGCGAGACAGACAGACAGACAGAGTTACTTTCGCATTTATAATATTAATATATATAATAATATTAAAAAAATATATATTATATATTAATATTAATAAATATTATATTAATATTAATAATAATATATTATATATTATATAAGTATATAAGTATATATTATAAGTATATAAGTATATAAGTATGGATTACTGTGGGCTAGCTCAATTTCTGTGATTTTTTCTTATAGTTATTACTAGCTGTTACCCGCGGCTTTCTATGTCCTTCTCTGTGCTCTTACCTATGCGTATGCAAAATTTCATGATGATCGGTTTAGTGGATAGGGCGTGAAGCCTAACAAACTCACTAAGTTAGGTTTATGGAGTGAAGAAGAACTAAACAAATTTACACATGTATATTATTTAAGTTTACCTAAAATTTCACAAAAATATAAGTTTTAATATAATTTAAAACAATGTTATATACATTTTTTTAATAGTTCTGTTAGAACTTCTTACTTATATGTTTAAATTATGTCAATGTCCTTCACATAAATGACTCATTACTCAAATATATAAGGAACACATTGTTAATAAATTTAGTTTCTTAAAATAAGGAACACAGCTATCCCTTTGCGTCCCACCAAACATTGCTCTTATAATTTTTTTTTTAGTATTTTATAAAGTGGTAGTAAGTGTTCATTGGGGACATGCTAGTAATGTGTATTTTATAGTATTACTCACTATGTTAATATCCCTTCCGCTTACTTGAGACTCACGATGATTAGTGTAAATAATTGGCAGTGCAGTGCATCTCAATCTGTATCAATTTATGTCATCTCAATCAAATTAAGCTCAGATCCAAGCAGGCATGATGTCGTATTCGTGCTTAATATTGCTAGAAGTAACTAGGAAATTTACAGATATTTAAGATGGAAAAGGATCGTTTTCTAATTATGTTGACCGACACACAAGTTCACAAAATACCGTGGGGCTCAATCTGTGTGAGACGTACCTTTTTATTTATTTATTTTTTGTTATAGCTTAAACGAGAACCAAACAAATTTACGCATGTGTATTAGGTACTTATAGTTTATCAAGAATTTTATAAAAATTATAGTTTTAGTATAATTTTAAATATAATGACGTATTCGTTTTAAATATTGTTAGAAGTAATTAAGAAAAGCTCTTTGTTTACAGATATTTATAAAGTATATTTATATCTCATTGATTACTAATGAGTCAGTAATGTTTTTTTTATGTATTCGCAATTGTTAAACATTTAAATATTTTTTTAAAACGGTTTTTATCATTTAAACAACTAACATTTGTTGTAGTATTATTCACTATGTTAATATTCCTTACGCTTACTTGAGACTCACGATGATTAGTGCAAATAATTGGCAGTGCAGTGCATCTCAATTTGCATCACGTCAATGCCGAGCATGTCATCTTCATCAAATTAAGCTCAGATCCAAGCAGGCATGATGACGTACTAAATTATTACTAGTGGAGACTGGAGTATGGCTGGGATGTCTGATATGATCTTTACGAAATTTATAAGTGAAACAAACATAAATTGGCACACAAATCTAGATTTGATCGCATCAATACCGAGCGGTACAACATTTTGATTCATCTCAGTTAGAATTAATTCATTATGATTAGTATTATTAGTATTATTTTTTCAGAAAAAATTTAAATCGCAAATTTTTATTTTATCATGTTTTTTTGTTGAGATACAATTTAAATATTTCAATGTATAATATTAACACATTTGCAGCGACGTTTTTAATTATTTAATGAAATCTGAATTAGTATTTATTTATTTACACATTTTTTATAATATATTTACAGAAGACTGAACATACAGCCTAATTATAAATAACAAAGAGATTCCAGTCCGTCGCCGCGAGGAAGGGTGCCCAGTAGGCTGGCGACATTACCCCTCTGCACAGTGATGGCAATTCGCTGTAACTACCAGCCCTTGGGTCTCCAGTGACTTTGCGGAGGCGCGCTGATGGTGATGATGATGTGATTCATAAACTAAGAGGTCGAAAAATTTGACAGCAGCGTTACCGTATTGAAAAATCACGTTTTCACGTGCCTAATTTGATTGAGATTACGTGTAATCTCAATCAAATTAAGTAAGCTCAGAAGCAAGCAAGCTTGATGACTTACTAAATGATTTTTAGTGGAAACTGGAGTACGGCTGGGATGTCGGTGAATTCATTGCGATTGGTATTATATTCCCATAATCTTCAATAAACTTGTAGGTATACCAAACAAAGATTATTAAAACCACATCCCAATCTGGATTGACATATTTTAAATTAAATTGCAGGCAGGATGATGTACTAAATTTTTTATTTATTTATTTATTGACAGTAAATAAAAGTTCAATTACCATGATGCATTCTCTACCAGTCAACCGTAGGACCAATCAGAAAATAAGGTGCGGCTGGTGCGTGGTTTGGTGATAAAAATAATAAGAAGAGAAAGAAAATATAGTAATAATCTAACCGGATTACATACGTAATTTTATAAAATGTAATCATAAATATTGTTCATTCATCGTAAAATAAGCATAGTATTAATAAATATTTACCAACTCATAATAATACCGACATAAAAAATAACAATTACATATACGACATATATACAAACAAACACACAAACATATACAAATACATATATATATTTGTATTGGATTAAATTGTTGCTAGTGTAGACGAGAGTACAGATGGAATGTCTGTGAATTGAAATGTATCAAATGTATGACGAACAACCTAAACACCAACAATCGATCGAATCTACAAAAAAAAGCTAGTGTTATGCTTTTGCTCCCTTTAAAAATATATTCGATTGAAAAAGCAGTAGGTTAAACAAAAAGTGTGTAATGGTAGAATCGATATGTCGGTCAAGTACGAGTGTTCTGCTAAAAGCCCGGAGAGAAAGAAATCCATAATTTGACGATTTTCACTGGCCGTCCTTCATACGTTTGAGGCCCGAATATACGTATACTAAGTCAATACATTAGTCCAAGGACCGTCTTAAAGGTCGGTGGCCAGCCGACGACTTTAACGATTACCTAGATGTGTTCAAATAAAATAGGTATCAATAATCAATGTTAAATTTTTAATATTTTATGGTAAAACTTACGAGTATCGGTTTTATTAAGATTTCGGTGATTCTGAATTCGGTGGTTTTGAAGAGATACATACTCGTAGTATTGGTGTTGTACGGTACACGGTTAACAAGTAATAATGAAAGATGATGTTGGTTCTTTGATTGCTTTAGCTACCTTTCGGAGCTTCTAATCTGGTGACAAATCTATATGAGTCCATGTTTACTTTCATTATTATTACGTTTCATTCTTCCATGCTAATTTGAGATAAATGGAAACACATACAATATAACAGCAGCTTTACAAATATGTATATGTCGAGAGGTCCTCACTCATGATTAAAACTGCGATTATTTTTATAACTTGATATTTATTCACGACACTTAGAATCACACTGTATTATTACTTAACAATTAACGAACGAAACTTATAAATCATTTGCACAAATTAAGACAGCGATCCGTACACCGAGCGTGCTCAACGAGAACTGACTTTCGTCCCATCGCAAACCGTTTACTTCAAATTAGTGGAGGGGCGCACGGCCTCCCACTCAACAACCAATCGTGCGCGCTCGGTGCAAGTTCCGCTAACGTGAGTCACGTGGTTTTACTGTGCGCAACGTTTAGTAGCTAGTCACGGCGATGCCGCCGACATATACGAATACATGATTGTTTGATTGATTGACTTTTTTACCGCGCAGACCGTAAAAACCGGTCAAGGGATTGAGCGAAACTTCAAGGCGAGCGAAACCCAAAAATTACTTTATATGCGATGCGGCTAGCAAACTATCACTATTTTGATTCCGCTTTCTATTTTCATTGACGTGATATGTGTTGTGATCATCGGGTATTTTAACTCTCTACTGCACGAACATGACCCTCTCTGTACTACTAGAGCCATTTATTAAAAGCAGTCAGAGGATTTGGCCTACACTCTTCACGCTGGCCATATTATAAAAGTAAGATCAGTTGAATTGTTGCCATTTCTTTTTAAGACCTACAACTACAAAAATAATAAAACCACATTTGTAAGAAAAGTACTCAGTCATGCTCGCAACTTGGCTAGTCCAGTACGCGATTAGCAAAACAAGTCAACGTGTCCGGCTAAGCTTCAGAGTACACACGCCCTTACGGGTAGGGTTCCTCATAAATTCACAGAAATCACCCTTTTTGTCAACTAGACATGTTTAGGTTTAGGGTCCGTATGATTTATAATTTCAACGGCGGACCGTATTGGGCCGTTTTTTTATTTCCTCTGGTAAATCGCGTCGTTTCATCATGACTGCTGATATTGGATTGTACGGGTTTGGATTATAGCTCGATAATTTGTTGCCTTTGTTCGGATTAGCGTAATTTATTTGGTTGATGTATTGTTTTTGGGTATATATGGCGGATTCAAAGATTGCCGTTGTTTTGACGTATTGGTTTCAATAGTCAAATATTTTATTCATCGTAAGGTATTTCAATCAAGCACAAAAACATACATACATATTAACACGTCTTTCTCCTTTGCGGGGTAGACAGAGCCTAAGGTCATAAAATCCAAACCACCTTTAGCGTGTGGCATTAGTATGGAAAGCGGAATCAAAATACAAAAACCTTTATTTCTCTCTCACATGTAGTAGACGCACTAATAAATAATACAGTACAAAGAAAATACATATGGTAGGTACAACGATATATATTCCTATTTAAGACCTCCCATAGCACGACACGGGATCGACTATCACCATCTTATTTTTCATTGTTTAATAGAGTGAGATTCATCATCAGGTCTTATTTAGTCTCCACTGCCGAAGCACGACCCTCTCTGTTAGTACAGAGCCCTACATTAGCCAGCGCAGTGAGAGGTTTTTTTTTTTTGACATATCACACAAATTGAGCTAGCCCCACAGTAAGTTGTGAACTTGTGTCGCAGGATACTAACTCAACGATACTATATTTTATAATATATACTTATATAGATAAACATCCAAGACCCAGGTCAATATGAAAAAGATCTTTTTCCATCTTGACCTGACCGGGGATCGAACCCGGGACCCCCGTGTCGCAGGCTAGCGTGTTGACCGCTGCGCCACGGAGCTCGACATCGATTTGGCCTACACTCTCCACGCTGTCTGGCCAGCGGGTTGAATTGATGTTTATAAGCTTTGTTTAGCTTGTGTTTCCTAAGTCGCCTTTCACGACATCCACGTGAAGACCTTGTGGTCCTATTCTACTCTGCCGGGAACCACAGGGCCAGGTAATAGTTTATTGTGTTATAAAAAGGACCCGGCTACGGGTGCACACGTTTTTAAAATGTGATACGCGTTACTCATGTTTAAATACTAGTGCCATACAGCCAAAAAATCAGTTCTTTACCTACTTATACTCTCATAAAATGTATATCCCACCACAAATACAAATAGGTAACACAGCCTTGTCAGGGGTCATTACGTCCATTCGCGGCCAGTGATCGAAACGATATAATTTAGTGTCGTCCACCGGCGACCAACAAATCCCTATATCAATAAATCTCTTCGTGTAAAAATTTCACCTTTAAGCTATGGCTACAGATCCACACATTTTAAAAATGTGACACGCGTTACTCATACTGGTTATATACAGCACAAAAATCGGTTCTATACCTACTTATACTCTCATAAAATGTATATCCCACCACAAATACAAATAGGTAACACAGCCTTGTCAGGGGTCATTACGTCCATTCGCGGCCAGTGATCGAAACGATATAATTAAGTGTCGTCCACCGGCGGTCAACAAACAACAAATACCTATATCAATAAATCCTCTTCGTGTAAAAATTTCACCTCTAAGCTATGGCTACAGATCCACACATTTTAAAAATGTGACCGCTTTTTTTTTTTTTTTTTTTTTATGTTATAGGACGGCAAACGAGCAAGCGGGTCACCTGATGGTAAGTGATCACCGCTGTCCATGGACTAATGTAACACCAGGGGTATGATAAAAGCGTTGCCGGCCTTTTATTTTTCCCTCCCCAGAGGGGAGGGAGGATAGGCCTCCGGCGCTCTCACTCACCGAACGAAGCATAGAAGCTGTAAAGCTACTACTCAAACGTCGATTTTCTGTGAGTCGCGTTACTCATACTGGTGCCATACAGCACAAAAATCGGTTCTATACCTACTTATACTCTCATAAAATGTATATCCCACCACAAATACAAATAGGTAACACAGCCTTGTCAGGGGTCATTACGTCCATTCGCGGCCAGCGATCGAAACGATATAATTTAGTGTCGTCCATCGGCGACCAACAAATCCCTATATCAATAAATCTCTTCGTGTAAAAATTTTACCTCTTTTTTAATCTCCGCAGTCCGTTATGCCCACAGAGCAGGAAATGTGACTGTTGTTCTAGTAGCGCGTGACAAATTATTTAGAATCGCCAGTTGTTTGTTTTTCGTATGTGTAAGTGGCCAACAATGGTGTCAGATTTTTCTAGCTGCCTTAAGGCATCTGACATAGCTTAACGACTGCCATTAACGATGACAGCCGGGACCATCGGCTTTACGTGCCTTCCGAAGCACGGAGGAGCTCGAGATATTTTTATGCCACTTGCGGTCACCCATACAAGTAGGGACTGCACTAGGGGTTGCTTAACATACGTAAGCACTCATAGAGCTCACACCCACTGGACCATCGGGCTCCTCAAATCGCCAATGAAATCAAGCGTCTCAGGGGGCGGCAATGTTTATTGAGGTTTTGGGATTCAAGGTAATTGTAGAAACGCGGAAATCTATTCTGATTTATTTTACAGGCTTCGAGCAACACGGCTTTTCCGACAGGTTACATGAGAATTTTGTATATTAACCTTTTTACTGTAATTATGATACCATATCACATCATTTTGGGCATAGTTCAAAAAAAAAAAATGCGTTACATACTTTTATGACTTTAAGGCATTTTTACGCATTTTGAGCACGAACTGACAGGCCGAGTATGCGACTTTTGCATACTAGCGAGTTGCGGGTTGACACGCGGTGTTATTATGTCTTTCGTCTCTAGTAGAGCACGCGCGAACGACATAATTTATTTTTGATTAAAATGTATGGGATGAGTTGAGAATGGAAACAGGATCAGTGAACAAAAAGTAACCAAAAAATTCAAGGGATGAAAATTTGCGGGATGAGTACGGAATAACTCATTCCGTGCTCTATGGCTATGCCAATATATTGGGCCGCATTAGGGTCCTGTGCTTAACTTTTAAATAAGCAAACAACCACTGATACCTGGGGCAAGAGGAGCGAATGTTTTTAATTGTCTGGGATTTCGTTTTAAATAAAACAAACAGAGGTAGAACTGGAAGGAAAAAACCGGCCAAGTGTGTGTTGGGCTATTTGCAGAGTAGGGTTCCATTTTTAGCGTTCCCTAGTAAACTAGGAACCCTTATAGTTTCGCCATGTCTGTCTGTCTGTCTGTCCGTCCGCGGTTTTACTTACGTTGCGCGTAGCCCGACACGCATTAGGCCGGTTTTTTTTTAAATAGCCTAATTTGTGTCCTACTGCTGGGCAAAGGCCTCCCCTCCCTTCTTCCATTCGTCCCTATCTGGCGCAATCTGCTGCCAGCCATTACAAAACCTGTCGAGGTCATCCCGCCATCTCGTTCGTGGTCTGCCCCTACGCCGAGGTCCATCGGGTACCCACAGGGTGACCTTCCAGGCCCATAGGGTTCCATAGTTAGATTTAATTTTATAAATTGGTCGACTATAAATCTAAGCTGTGATAGTTTTTCTTAAATTCGTTTTATAGGTTGAGAAATAGTTTTGATATCGCTGACTCATTTAGACACTTCACATCAAGGGATTGTTGGGAAAAACAAAATATACTTACATTAAAATCGGTTTAGTATATTTTGAAATAGAGAGTGAGTATAGGTCACTAGGAAAAATTTAAGTCGGTTTAGTTTTAATTACTAGATACTTGTTACTCCTCTAAATAACAGGTATAACGAGCTCTGTGGCGAAACGACGGGTCCCTGGTTCAATCCCCGGTCAGGTCATGATGGTAAATGATCTTGATTGTCCTGGGATTATGGACCTTTTTAAGTTTCTTTTATAAAATTCTAGCTGTTTCCCGCGGCTTCGCCCACGTGATATAGCCTATGTCCTTCTCAGTACCCTAACCTATGTGTATGCATAATGTCACGATGATCAGTTCTGTAGATAGGGCGTGAAAGCGTAACAAACAAACAAACAAACAAACTCACTTTCACATTTATAATATTAGTTGGGATTGGGATTGTATCGTTGAGTCGGTATCTTTCAACACAAGTTTACAACTTACCGTGGGGCTAGCTGAATTTTTGTAATTAGTTCAAACGTATAAAAAAGCTTCGATTTCAATAATTGAGGTTGAGTCGAAACGAAGAACAAAATAGTGACTGCACGGGTTAACATTCTTTGATTTTTATGATCTAAGATAAAAAGCCTACAGTATCAAATAATAGATAATAACAATTTATACAGAACCATAAAGAAAGCTGTATCAGGCCGGTGGTTTATTAAAAGGCTTTTATCGTGATTGGCGAACGCGGCATTATTTGCAGATAGGCTTTTTGTGAGGTAGCGCGGGGTGGTGCGATGTGATGTAGGTTTTCAGGATTTGTGTTTGGCCTAGATTGCGATACAAAAAACGTGAGTTTTATAAAAAAAAAAACACTACACTTATTCGGCTTTCAAAATTTTGAAATATTTTTTTTATTTTTTGATATGGTACAATCACAGATAACAGATTATGAGTTACGTTTTACTTAAATCTAGACATCTTATTAATTCTGCAATCCTAATGAAGATTGTACATAAACAGATGAAATAAACTATAAAACAAAAATTTAAAAAAATCTTCCACGCTTGTCTGGAAGAAAAGAAAAAACCCAGAATGTACCAGCTGCTTCTCTTCCCGTGCAGATCGTAAAAGCCGATCGAGGGAATGGGCAAAAATGTTAGGAATCATGTTCATAGGTGATGCGGCTAGTTACCCATCACTTTTTTGGTTCCATTTTTCACCTAACGCCCACCAACATGCTTAACGTTGCTTTAGGTCTCATAGACCTGGGCTCTGTCTACCCCGCAAGGGAGGAAGTCGAGATACTATGTATGTATGTAAAAAATATATAAAAATTAAGTAATAAAGAATATATTATGGTTTTAAACAACATCTTATCCTGAAGACAAACAGATTTTTTGAATTTTAAGTAGCTATCAGCAAATAAGTCATAATGAATAGTATTACAATGTTTGTTATACACTTCACAAATACGTATTATTGGATTATTCCATCCTACGTTATTTCTAGAAGGTGGTATACTAAATAGTTGAGGAACCCTGGCTGAACGATATGGTTAAGTACTAACTGTTATCCGTACGTAAGTACTGAAGCACAAAAAACTTAGGATCTGCATTCAGTACCTTGAATTTAAATAAAAAGTATATTCAGCGTCTAAATTTACGCTCAACATTCCCTTAAAAGAATGACTGAGCCCGTCAGTATGAACAACTTTTCCTAAGGGACGAATGCTTAATTAGACATTTTTAAACAATTGTAAATTTAAATGGAAATGTAGATTTTTTTTAATTTCCCAGTATTGGTCTCATTGGATAAGTTAGTTAAGAGAATTGGCTACCTGTAATTTTCATACAAAAAGCGATACATAACTCTTCCAACCCCCTAAACCTTTACGAATTGAGGAAATTTTGGTGTCATTCGATTTAGCACACCTTAATCTAGGGCTAACCGTTTTCTTTTTTATTGATTCAGTTTAGATTAATTTAAATAAATTAAAAATGCCCCGGGTATTTTTTAAGAAAAAAATATGGATTTCTACTTAGATGCTCATAACTTTTGTTGTAAGCAATATATCTTAAATATCAAAACGTACAGCCCTACTTCTCCAATTTATCAATAATGAGTAAAAAAAATATTGAAATTGGACTAGGTATGTTAAAGAGGTGGAAGCGTTATCGCTTTTTTAATGAAAATTTACAGGTAGTCGATCTTCCTAAGACGGAGCCGTGGGATAATGTCAGGGTTTTATAAAACTCTACGTTTCTAAGGACCTTCAAGAAGTTGATACTCTAGCCCAGGTCATTGAACTGCTCTAGGTTCACTCTGTGCAGATTTTACATGTAAATATTTAAATAATGCGGTTAGGTTTATCATCTTGTAGGTGTATAAAGTCCAAGAATGTATATTTATAGGCATTTGTAAGGCTACATCGCACGCTAAGCATTTTCAACCGACGAAAAAAGGGAGTAGTAGGTACTCTAGTCGATGCGTAAATATTTTTTTATGTATGACCATGGAAACTATTCATAACATTATATGTCTTTTCTTATATAATGTGCAATAAAGATATTAAACAAACAAACAATTTTTTTTACAGAATATTCCGATTTTGATAATTATTATTGTCTCATATAAATTGGTAACAAAAAACTAACTCTAAGGGTCCTACCCTTAGAGTTGGGGTGACTATTTTTTACTTCTCAGTTTGTTTCGGCGGTTTAATTCTCTTGTTAATTTTTTTCATTTTGATGGATGAGATTTTTGTTTAAGGCGCTTTTATAGTAACACTAGCGCCACCCAGCAATTAAATTCCTTAAATCATAGATTGTATCAAATTTTTAAAATCTATTAAGTACAATACTACAAAATTACTTTCAGTATTTTTTGTATAGTACAAGTAATTTACTGGTGCCATATTTAAAGAGAAAAATTGGTTAACGCCAAAAGTGGCCACTTTTGGCGTTAATCTGTTTTTCTCCTATTTTATGAAACGAATATTAGTGAAAATGAATACAAAAATACTACAAGTAATTTACTAGTTATGTACTTATTAGATTTTAAAAATTCGATTTAATTTAGGATTAAAAGAATTAATTGCTGGGTGGCGCTAGTGTTACTATAGGAGCGCCTTGAAGGATGCCGCCAGAGAGAGAGTGAGTAGTGGGTGAGAAAAGCCGGAAAGGAGACTCGGTTCTAAAACCGATTATTGAGGGCAATATAGTTTAATCAGTAAACAAATTGATAATAATATTAAAATTAACGAGATATAGATTCATTATGGAAACTCGGCGACACTCACGTTTTATTTTATCGGATTCACCGACTAGTTCGAAATGTTACGAAAACCATCATCGGGGCAAGTGATAGGGCAGCGACACGACGGTTACGCTTGCCTCAAAGGGAAGTGGAACTGTCGTGTTGCTACCCTAGTGTAGTAGTGAAACTAGTCGGCGAAACCAACGAAATAAAAGCTGGGTTTCCATAAGATATTGATAGTTTAGAGTACCAGATGTTTAGTCTTCTTTAAATTTTAAAATCACTTAAAAATAAATAATATCCTCTCATTGTAAAGTCGCCCTTTACTTTCAAAGTTATTCCACAACATACGAGACGGCTTAATATTTTACATTTCATTTAAGTTCGCCGATAAAGAATTCATACTCCACTTGGAGTCAAGTCACCTTAGGGCGCCGCGACGAGCACTTTGACCTTGCAGGATTTTTGCAAAATAACTACTTTTTGCTTAGAATTCAGTTCAATTCTCTGACGGAGATTTGTATGTAAATACTTGTATAAAAGTCAAATAGATTATATAAGTAGACTTCAGGGTAGACCATATATTTAAAAAAATGCGTCTTAAAGACAAAATCTACAAAAAAAAAGTAACAAGTTTTCAAAAATGA
This sequence comes from Rhodophaea formosa, assembly GCA_963082605.1. Classification (NCBI taxonomy): domain Eukaryota; kingdom Metazoa; phylum Arthropoda; class Insecta; order Lepidoptera; family Pyralidae; genus Rhodophaea; species Rhodophaea formosa. The sequence goes on from OY720221.1 coordinate 3,039,182, forward strand.
AGACTACCAATCTTCGTTACTAAGGACATGCATGCCGTTTCACCGTGGAGATATATGAACTTCGTGCGTTTAACAGAATAACAAGTGTAAGCTTTACTAATAATTAAATAGAGAAGGTATTTTCCCAATTCTTCTTATGGGTAAGCTTTAGAAAAGCTTAGCATGAATTTGCTATTTTTTCTGAGGATTGGATCTAATAGACCTCACATTGCACGTCTCAAAAATATGATTTTTAAAGCGCGGAGATGTTATTAAAATTTTTATACAAAATAGCACTTAGATACTTTTTTACGAGGAACTAAAAAGTTGGGGTGTTGCCCTCCAAGTTGAGGACACTCGCTCGCTTCGCTTGCCCGCTCTGTATTAGTCACAAGGAAACCTAACGAACCTTACCTATCTTCTGTAAACAACTTGTTTTTTTTTGTCATTTTGTATGTTAGTATGAAAGTTATAAAGTAATTTGAAAAAGTTATGATTCGACAGGATTAATTCATTCTTCATTCTGCTCTGCGCGTACAAAAATAAATTCTTAATTATCTTTTTTCCCGAGTACACACTGTGGGCCGGAATGCGATGGTACGTAGAAGCTCTCACAAAGGCCCGGCCTAATTGCTCAAATATGGCCGACGCACGTATGCCCTACGTGCAAGAATTCGCCGGTCGCCGTGCACAAATTGTAGTTTTCAGTTTTCTTGGATAAATTAGCCAACTATTACTCTTTTTATTTATAGAGTAACAGTCGGCTTATTAGATTTAATAAATTAGCCGACTATTACTTTTTTATTTAAAGTGTAACAGTTAATAAATTTATCCAAAATATAATAAAATTTTATATACTTATAAGACTAATTCATCCAAATGAACAGAAAACTACAATTTGCGCATTGCGACCCACGAATTCTTTGAAAGTGAAGTGAGTTTAGTGTGTTAACGTAGCCAGATGTTGCTAATTGTTACTAATATTTTAACTACTTTCTTTTTCATTTTCAGCTTTTTCCTAACGGGTCTATTTTTATTAGGGCTTATGATATATATTTGTTATTTTTTTAAATTAAATTGCAACTAAAATCATCATTATCATCATCATCATCAGGTCTTTTTTAGTCTTCACTGCAGGAGCATGATCCTCTCTGTACCTCCATATAATAGCGCAAGCAGTCAGAGGATTAAGCCTACACTCTTCACGCTGGCTAGATGGGTTAGAGAGATATCTTTGATGTTTATAAGCTTTATATCATTGAAACTAACGTGAGATAAATACATTATATTTAAAAACGGGTCACTCACGTGCTACACAGTAGCACGTAAGTAGTAGCTACAAAGTAGCAGGTGAGTGACCCGTTTTTAGGGTTCCGTAGTAAACAAGGAACCCTTATAGTTTCGCCATGTCTGTCTGTCTGTCTGTCTGTCTGTCTGTCTGTCTGTCTGTCCGTCCGCGGTTTTACGCAGAGACTATAAGTACTAGAAAGCTGTAATTTGGAATGGGTATGTATATTAATCATGGCAAAAAAGTGGTAGAATAAAATTTTGAAAAATATTTTTTTTAAGGGTAGCTCCCATACAAGTAAAGTGGGGGAGTAATTTTTTTTTCTCTATTTACCTATCGTGTGGGGTATCGTTAAATAGGTATTTCAAAAATATTGTGAGGTTGAGAACACCATTTTTCGATTTAGGGATCCGTTTCCGAAATATTTGGTTTTAAAGTGCGAATTTTTGTTAGAGGTAAGTGTCCCCCCCCTCTATCTGCTAAACGGTTATATATAGATACGTGAAAAAAATTACAGCAGTAGTATATATGCTGAAGTTTAAAGGAAAACTATCAGAGCTGAGTACTAAGTACAAACTAAAAAGTTATAGGCAACCAACTTATAAACTGTAAAATTTCATACTATTTTCATTGTTAGATGTTTTTGGTCGTTAAACTGTAAGGTGCGAGTGTGAATAGTGTGAACTCAAAGTTGTCATTCGCAACTACGGAACCCTATACTGCGCGTGGCGCGACACGCACTTGGCCGGTTTTTTAAATATAATTTATAAGCTTTGTTTAGCTTGTGTTTCCTAAGTCGCCTTTTACAACATGCACGGGAAGACTTGGAGTAGTCCTATTCTGTGTCTCTATGCTCTGCTGGGAACCATAGCAATCTAAACATATAACAAGAAAACAAGAAAGTATTTTCTAAAAGTATCTCTCCTCAAAGGATATCCGGCAAGCGGGCAATATTTTAAAAATCAATTTTACACCGGCTCGCGGCTCACACCCGGTTATCCGGAAACGAGGCAGCCGAGCGAAAGTTATTGTCTCCGTCCAAGTGTCGATGCCTTTAAATAAAATGTCCGTGTTACGTTCAAGTTTGTACTTTCATGCATTTGGAATTTTTTTAACAAGTTTTTATTTAACTGATACATCATTATGTCGCGTGGGTTCTAATTTATATTCGTTTTCCCTTACATGTACAGCATAAAGGTAACAAACACTTAGACATGTACCCAGTAAGAGTGTGGAAATTAATTAACTACAATTTATTTAAGTTAGTTTTGTTAGAATTAAACATATCGGGATATTTACTGTGATTATTGTGGTTTCTTTGAGTTTTCGATATTTCAGTTACATGGACCATGATCGCGAAGAAAAGAAATATCGAAAACTCAAATAAACAATAATAATCGCGGTAAATATCCCAATCTTTGACTCGATAATTATGTTTAATTCTAATAAACGTGAAAGTTTAAACAGTTACATTAGTTTTGTTAGTCGAACATTTGTTTCAGTGAATAATTATTACGGTAATACTTAAAACAAAGTTTCATCATCAGCTCCTTGTAAGTCTCCACTGCAGGAGCACGACCCTCTCTGCACTTCCCAAGCCATATATATTATATAATTCATACATATAGCCAGAGCTGTCAGAGGATCTAAAAAAAGTCTATCTAAATGAAATAAAAATGTCACAGAATTTATAGATCACAGCAGAATCCGATGAACCTTGGGCATGAACGTTAGTACTATTATTAATTCTGTGCCTTGGTATGGTCGTATGATTTTTTCTTACAGACTCACATAGGTGGCGCCGCTCGATGCTACACAACATTGTATTTACCGTATTATGAAAATATAAAAGCATCTCAAAATATATCTTATTAAATATTTTTGCCATAAATTTTTTAACATTACACCCTAGTTTCGATTACCGCCGTCTTGTATCGAGTAGGACGCAACTCTGCAGGAAGTCGATTTTTCAACCAAGAGAATCGATCCGCCACTCGTTTTCAAGTTTCCGCATGGTGAATATTGATTGGCTCTATTTTTGAATCATTATTCGAATGGGTTTTGCGTGTGGTCGTCGCAGACCACTTGGAACGGACTACGCGTGCAAAATGTCAAATTTGACGTTGACCAAATTTTTATTGTTTTTCTTAAATTCTCGTCCTTAGAACCTAGCGTTTTTGCCACAACTGTCTACAAAAAGTGGGAATATACGTCCGATTTGCTTCCGATACGATTGCAGCGTTGCCTTTTAAAAAATAAGAAGTTCCTTACACCTACATGAAAATTGAAGATTTTAAAAGAAATTGCAATAAAAACCCTCCTAGATGTGCCTTAGTCACTGTATTAAGAAAATCAGAAAACATAATTAAGAAAAAAGAAGGCTTTTGTACAATTCGCAATTTCATTTTTATTACGCCATTTACTGAGAAGACTTCGTCTATAGTATACATATAGTATATCTTGTTCATATTTAACTGGTTTTTCTACGAAAGAAGATTACGAAAAGCAATTGCCTAAAGACAATCAAATTCCTCTAGAATTAAAGACACTGTACCTAAAATGGCAACACCGTCCGATTGTCGGATTGAAAATCAGACGTGTATTCCCAGCTTAAGCTACTAGCTTTGCTGTGCATTCAATTATTCTGGCAACCGTAACAATATTTTTTTCGCTGGCAACTCTAAGCAATAGAACCATTCGCACGGTTCAAAAATACGTAAAAACAGGCCCGTTGATTTTATTCACATGTGAATACGAACCGAGTGCTGACGTCACGACGAGTGGTGGATTGATTCTATTAGTTCAAAAATTGACTCCCAGCGCCATACATTCGCCTACCTTAATTTGGTCCAATATTTTTGTATACGAGGTTGGCAGTATATTACGTTAGTATTATATTGTCTTTGACCCTGATATCCATAAATTGATGATCATATTATATAGCATTATACCATTGAATGATTATCCTATCTTAGAGTATCAACTTTAGCTTCTGTAATTAATACTCTAAGTTTGTAAGCCTCTGACATGGTTTTGTGAAACGACCACTTTCAAAGACAGCGACTGGGATTAATATTATTCATTGAACTTAGCCTGTTAGACATCCTATACTTACATACATACATATTATCATGTCTTTATCACTAGCAGAGCTCAAAGTCATAAAATCCAAAGGCCACGTTTAGCGTAGAGTTGGAAAGCGAATCAAAATAGTGTTGGGTTGCTAGTCGCATCTCCTAAAACGATTCTGCCACACACGCCAGTCTGCCTTTCTTTCTTAGTAAATTTTCCTCTCACAGGCCTACTGTAAGAGTTTTCTTGAAAAATAATGTCTTTAGGTATGGTTTATTGTTAAGGTTTTTTATTAAAAACTGTTTTTGTTTTTCGTGTGTGTAAGCGGTCAACACTGGCATTAGATTTTTAAAGCTGCCTAAGGGCATCTAGCGTAGTTTACCGACTGCCACTAATAATGACAAGCTGGGGCCAACGGCTTAATGTTCCTACCGAACTTGCCTTCCTCTATACTTATTGTTGCGTACACAGGCTTTAAACAAATAAATAAGATTCTGTTAGATTCTAGTGAAGCTAATAAAATAGTGTAAAGATCTTGCTTACATACGAGTGTGAAAGCTACATTATATACGATAAAAGCAGTTAGCACGATCTCACAATAATTTAACAAGTGCAGTGTGTACGTGGCTTACAAATTGTGCTCGGCTGCGGTACTACAGGCCTATTTTTAGTAGTTTTGCATAAAGTAGCTTTGCAATAATCGAATGGATTTTACGGGTACTTTGAATGAGAAATAAGGTTGCATATATTATCTTCTGTGAAGTAGTTACTTAAAACCCATATTTTTTAAAATCTATGTTAAAACCGCTTGTAGAGAAAATAAAAATGGTTTTTTACAAGGAAGACAAAATACTGGCTGAGAATAAAGAAAGATGAAGGAAGCTATACTGAAAAGAGTGTCGCTTTTAAAAACAATATTATTTTTTTATAAAAATCTGACACCAGTGTTGGCCACTTACACATACGAAAAACAAACAAACAAGTATCTTAGTTTTTAATAGGTGAAAGGTTATGTAGGGATAGTGAGGTTTATTCTATCGGATTCCAAAGATTAGTTACTTTGTACGAAAATACAAAATAAACTTTACTAAGTATATTATATTTTTCACTAACTTTGGCCCGCGGCTCCGCTTGCGATTATGTGTGTAGATCTTTGGGAAAAGTACTTTATCCTGGATGGTATGATGGTGATGCGTATGCAAAATTTCATGATTATCGGATCAAAGGGTGCGTAAAAGCGTATCAAACAAACAAATTCACTTTCCCAATTATTACATTAATTGCATACTTACAAGTACACAAAGCAAACATACACACTATAAAAAATTATTATTTAAAAAAATAAAAAATACCCGACTACTGTTTAGACAGTTTACGTCCGCCGTATTGATTGTTTGCTGACGTTACATAGCCTATGACACTCCGGGGACGTGTACTAATCTTTTTACACCTACTTAACACTTTAAAATTTAAATTGTATTGAATATCTTCTAAGACCCGTGGTGAACGAAGTCGTAAGGTTTTACGAGCTCACTGAATGCAATGATTTGAAAGGCGCAGATAACTTTTACGATTGTCTATGGATCTTGTGAAGTGTAATTTATAATATGTTCACGCAATAGATTTGAAAAAAAATTTCGTCATTCCTACTTCTATGGTTCACGCTTACTTTTTCCTTGTCTTGCTTGTGCCAAATTAATAACCAATGCTGCAATAATAATTAATAATCACTATAACGTTGTGAAAATTTAATATCATGATCCATGAAGTGGCCGTGTGTTTCCCGGCAGACCAAAATAGGACCACGCCATATCATTCCGTGGATGTCATAGAAGGCGACTTAGGAAACACAAGCTAAACTAAGCTTATAAACATCTTTGAGACCTCCAACCTTAGATAGGTTGGAGGTCTCTTAGAGCCAGCGTATAGAGTGTAGGCCAAATTATCTGACGCTTTGGCTAGTATATGGCTTGGGTGAATCCATGAATTATTTTTTGGGCGAAGAAGTATAAGTCATACATACAACTACACAAACTTTAAAATTGTACAATAAGTAATATCTTCGAAGCTATGTGGTAAGCGAAGTCGAAAATATAGATTTTACGAGCACACTGGATGCACCGATTTGAGAGGCGCAGATAACTTTTACAATTGTCTATGGATTATAAAGTGCGATTTATGGTCACTCTAACTTTTGCCGCGGCTTGCCTGTGTCGAATTATATAGCCGCGGTCATCACGCCTGCCTGCGACACGGATGGTCCCGGGTTCGATTCCTGGTCAGGTCAAGATGGAAAACGATCTTTTTCAGATTGACCTGGGTCTTGGATGTTTATCTATATATGTATTTGTCATCAAATATAGTATCGTTGAGTTAGTATCCCATAACATTAGTCTTTCATAAGAACTTACTTTGGGGCTAGCTTAATCTGTGTGATTTGTCCGTATATATTTATTTATTTATTTATTTATTGCTATGGGATGACGCTATAACATTGTAAAAATGTCATATCATAATCCATGTAGTAGTTTAGGTTTGTATCCGTTTGGCAACCCAATGGCCGCTATAGTAGGGGTAGACCCAGAACAAGATGGCGGGACGATATGGACAAGTTTTTGCTTGGCTGGCATATGATAGCAGCGGTCAGAGACGTGTGGAAAAGTAAGGGGAAGGCCTTTTCCCAGCTGTGGGACATAGCAACAATAGGCTAAGAAAAAAAAAAGATTTGGTACTTTTAAAACCTTTTTTATTAGACAAGGCATCGAGACCTAAAATGCCACGACGTTGCACGTTGGTGGGCGAAAAGTGGAATATGGAATCAAAATAGCAAAGGGGTGCTCGCCGCGTTCCCTGTTGATAAATGTAAAAAAAAAATGTAAATTCATAGAAATTCATGTTATAATAATTTATTCTTAAGTATAGCTTTGAGGTGTGACGTATTTATCCAGTGCCAAAGTAGAAGATTCCCGCGCTTTTTCGAGTCTTTCTTGTTTATCAACGCCATAATCTTCCACGCTGGGAGAAAAGAAAAAACGTAGAATGTGCCAGTTGCTACTCTTCCTGCGCAGATCATAAAAGCCAATCGAGGGAATGGGCGTTAGGAATCATGTCAAGAGGCGATGCGGCTAGCAACCCATAACTATTTTGATTCAATTTGCCTCGTACAAGCCCACCAAGATGCTAAACGTGGCCTTTAGATTTTATAAACCTACGAGTAGGTTCTGTCTACCCCGCAAGGGAAAAAGACATAATAGTATGTATGTATGATGATGGTGTAACTCATTTCGTTGATTCGAAAGAGACGTGATAAATATGGATGGATTTTATCAACCGTTGAATACAGAAAAATCTAAACAACGCTATTAATAAAAGCATAATGGCGTCATGAGTTATATCCAACAAAATAACAGACACAAAAGCTCGCCGCCGGGTACATGGTCGTGTCATGTTCGGCGTATTCCCATATCTATTCTTATTTCCTCTTTATTTTATATGTAAATAATTTTATCGTTATTAGTTCTATACTGATTTTATAAAGTGGCAAGATTTGTTTGTTGTTTTGCATTAAATATGCTTCAAACTACTGGACCAATTTTCAAAATTTTTTCATCTATCCAAATAGTATTTATCTGCGGATGACGTAGTCTATAATGTACGCGGTTGAAGTCGCGGGAAAATATAGCTGAACTTCCAAGCTGGTCTGGTGTAAAAGCCGATCGAGGCATTGGCGAAAAACTACAAAAATCATGTCAATAGGCGATACGGCTAGGAACCCATCACTATTTTGAATCCGTTAACCCACAAAGCCCACCGACATGCTAAACGTGGCCTTAAGCTTTCACAGACCTAGGCTCTGTCTACTCCGCAAGGGAGAAAGACGTGATAGTATGTATGTATATAGGTAGCTAAAATATCGACCCGTCTTTTCAAAACTCCAAACAGAGAGTTCAAAAGCTATACAATACAGTCGGGTCCCTAGATACGAGTCGAGCAGCTCTTGACCGAATAATAGTTAATTCTTGAATAAATAATACAAATTAAATTCTTACCACATTACATATTACAAAGTCCTCCGCGTCTGTCTGTCTGCCTGTCTTTCCGTTTGCGATAAAATCAAAATATACTGCACGGATTTTCATGTGGTTTTCACAAATAAAATGATTCATGAGTAAGGTTTATAGGTATAATACATGCACAGTGCAGCCGGGAAGGGCAGCTAGTCCTAATCCTAATCCTTACTAATATTATCCTATCAAAAACTTCATTTTAACTTATATTATAAATGCGAAAGTGAGTTTGTTTGTTTATTTGTTTTTACTCTTCTCCTCTCTATCTACGAATCAATCATCATGGAACTTTCCATACATATAGGTTACCGTACTGAAAAGGGCATAAGCTATATATCACGCGGGCGGAGCCGCGGATAATATTCATATTCATTTATTCACAGAAAGTAAAGAGTACACATGCATATATATATGTAAAGTAAAGAGTATATATGCATATAACATAGTATCTAGATCTTATAACTTTACAGACTTAACCTTAGCTAGGCATTGTGAAGCTAGTAGTCTATAATTTTTGCGGTCGAAATCGCAAAAAAATTGCTAGTTTAATGTAATCCGAAGTTGTATAGCTAAAATATCGACCCGTCTTCGCAGCTCCAATCAGAGAGTTCAAAAGCTATACAATCCGCAGTCGGTCCCTAGATACGAGTCGAGCGGCTCTTGACCGAATAATTGTTAATTCTTGAATAAATAATACAAATTAAAGTCTAACCACATTTATCTCCGACGAACACTCGACTCCGGCGGTGAGACTGCTTGTACTGTGAAGTGTTGCCAATTTGTATTAAATTTCAAACATCTTGAATATTATTCTCTTTGAAGTTTTTAAGCTTCGTTTGGCTTGTGTTTCGTAAGTAACTAGTCGCTTACTACGACATCCAAATATAGGCTTTACAATGTTTTCTAAGGCTTTTGCGATTGTTACACATTTAAAAAAAATTACCCACCACCTACGACCATGAACACTGTAGTGTTCGAAACTTTAGGTGTATAAATAATTTAATAAACGCGATTAAACCGTATTTAAATTAATTTTATTTAAATAGGCTTCACAATTTATAGCAGATTTTGTTATGTGGCCCATTCCATGAACGCAATAATTAAAATCACCATCGAATACAGTTCTCGCATCATGCAAATAAGATGTTAAATATGTGATGGCACGTTTTAGCATTTTGATTTCAATAGACGTTAATTACGAACCGAAAAAAAAATATTTTTGTTACTTTGAACTTGGTAGCTTTTTAATAGATTTTTTTTTAAGATGTCTTTTTACAGCACAATGGAAAATGTGTTTTATGTGCTGTAAAAGTTTATTGTTAAAATGCTTATTAATTTACTATTGAGCAACTCCTTACATACTCTCAATGTTAGATACTTAGATCAAATGCTTGAGGTCGAGGATTAGATATTATGACACCATGTTTGTTATTGCTATTCGGCTGTAAATTATTGAAATAAACCGATTGCTGATTGCCTGTCCGAGACACCAAGTCTCAATAGCAGCGTATGCTTTGTTTTCTTACTTATATAGGGACAATACGCAAGTTTTACCCGTCAGAGATACTATATTTTATATATAATATCCAATCTGAAAAATATAATTTACCATCGTGGCATGGCCGTTGATCCAACCCAACGTTTCATAGTACTTGCTTGGCAAAGATCTTACATTATCAACTTCAAGTTTTGCTAGATGTCGCCGTAATACATAAATCTCCACAGAGTTTGTATCAAACAAGAAAAAGTCATAAATCCATATTCTTCGTGGTCCGTCCCTCCCGTCCTCTGTTTTTCCATTACTCGGTCAGATTCAAGAAAATGGTTCTTTTATTTGCTGAATAGTGAATGTTGAGCACTTACCCTTACCGGCTTACTTAAAGAGTAATGTGGACACTTTGCACAGACTCAGCCGAACCCAAAGACTGTATAAGGAATCGTTAGGCAAAGATTAGTTTTAATTATAGAGTGGTCAAGTGTGTAACTTAATAAATTATGAACAGAATTTTTTGATAACAAAGACTTTTTCGGATATTGTGTTCATATTAAAATACCTTCCGCGCTGGTCTCGGAGAAAAGAAAAAACGTAGAATGTACCAGCTGCTTCTCTTCCCGCGCAGATCGTAAAAGCCGATCGAGGGAATGGGCGTGAGGAATCATGTCAATAGGCGATGCGGCTAGCAACCCATCACTTATTTTAATTCCGCTCGCTACGTACACGCCCACCAACATGCTAAACATGGCCTTCAGGCTTTACAGACCTGGGCTCTGTCTACCCCACAAGGGATAAAGACGTGATAATATGTATGTATGTATGTATTAAAATATACAGCGTGTAAATTGATTCTCGACATCTTTATTCCGTACCCAAAAAACGGAAATAGAGTCCTATTACTGAGATTTCGATGTCCATCTGTCTGTCACCAGGTTGTATCTCATAAACCGTGGTAGAAAGACAGTTGAAATTTCCACAAAGTATGTATTTCTATTGCCGCTTATTAAAACAACAAAAATAAGGCACAGTAGCGACGCCAATCATTTTATTCCTAATACTTTACTTTTTTAAGTACTAGTAAATAACTTGAAGTATTTTTGGAATGATGTTTTAATATTATGAGAATCAGTCATTAAGAGAAAACGTGATTACCACCAAAAACGGCCGTTTTCGGCGGTAATCTGATTCTCATAATTCTCACTGATTCTGATAATATTAAACAGGATTACAAAAATACTTCAGGTTATTTACTAGTGCTTATATAATTAACATTCTTGAATTTCTTTCTATTTGTAAAGAATTAGGAATAAAATGATTGGCATCGCTACTGTGCCTAGTGTGCCCCCTTAAAAATAAATATTTAATTGAAGCTTTCATACAACAGACGTGATTTTTAATAACCGTTTTTTGCTCGATATAAATAATGGCAACAGGTATTTTTGAAATATTCTGAGTATATTTAGATGTTTATATATTCACTTAATCAATAAAATGTATATATATTAATATTATGCTCCCATACAACAAACATGATTTCTTGCCGTTTTTGCTAAAAATATTCTATAGATAATGGTCCATTGTGCGCGAGTCAGACTCGTAGTTGGCCGAAATTTTTTATCCATGACAGTTGTAATGTTTTGAGACATTAGTAAAACCGGTTAGAATTCCCGATCCGAAAAGAGGGTGTAATAAGTTTGGCCCTTATATGGATGTATGACTGTATGTTTTTTATAACTGACCTAGTAATAAGTATTAGTAACATATTGTATGAGTCATTGTTACTTGAAACAAATAAATAATTCATTCATATGTGTCTGTAGTCCTTAAATGGGTGAACTTATTTGGATGCAGTTTTATGCTATTTAAAAGCAGGTTTTATATATATGTTTCTTAAAAATCAATCTAGCCGTATACATGATTAGAATAAATTTTGTGTCGGTGGTTGCTTAACATTTTTCACTTTAAATAACTTCTATAATGAGACGAATTTTCACAATGAAAATGATTACTCTTTGCCCCTGACTATCAAAATACAGCTTGCGTCTCTAAAATTAATGAATTCGAAGCTGCGTCCCGCGTATTTTAATCCTGACAGTTGTACTGTTTCGAGACGTCAGCCAGACAGCAATTATTTTAATCTTAGGGTAACGACGAATTATTTTGGTTGAAGTAAGGTTGTGTTTACACGAGAATCCAGATAAGAGTGTAATGTTTTTTTAGAAACCATATTTATTTATTCAAAACTTTATTGAGCCTTAACAAATACAACAGGTAGATTTATCCTAAAAGAATTATTCCAGTAAAGAGTCTCACGTAAAGCTGCAATCCCATACAAATGTAGTTTGGTTTTAGTTTTACAACAGTTAAGCCAATCTCAACCAAATTTCGTACATACGACCGGATAAGGCATATAGTTGAAGTTTCGTATCGAAAACTTGTACTCGCTGTAATTTTGTATAGGTATTGTTTTTAAAATTGAAATCTAATTATAAACATCAATATGCCTTATCCGGTCGTATGTACGAAATTTGGTTGAGATTGGCTTAACCGTTGTAAAACTAAAACGAAACTACGTTTGTATGGGATTGCGGCTTTACGTGGGACTCTTAACTTTTGAAAATATATTTAAGTTAATTAAAGTTACAACTCAAAACTAACTATAAAGGCCTGACCCAAATAGTCATATAGGATAAGACAAGTTTTTTTTTGGCGCTACAAAATTTTCTTGTAACAAAACCTTTTATTTTGTAAATCCTTTTATTTTTTGTGGATAAAGAGACCCATAGAAAGTGGCTAAGCCGACTCTGTATTTGAAATTTTATTCTACCAATAACAGTTCAAAATCTTTTCACAAAGATATTGGAAAGCAAGATCCTAGATAGAGCAGAAATAATAAACATTTAAAAAGACTGTAATGGAGTCCGCATTGTTATCCTGTTCTGCCAGGAATATCAGGAAATAATTGACTTTCTCGAGTAGGTTTGCTGCGGTGAACGCATCCTAATTGACTATTATCCTATTATGAAAGAAAATATTGACCGTATCTGTTGTCCAAAGGTTATGGCGTTTGCCTAATAATCTGGAGGTCGTGGGTTCAAATACGATTTAGAATCGAATCTTGTAAAAATTGTTTCCAATCCGTTAAGAACTATTTTGTTAGTTGCGGCAAATATTTAGGGAATTTCAAAAAGCACATAAATTTTTGATTCACTCTAATTCTTCTACGCTGGTCTAGGAGAAAAGAAAAAACGTAGGATGTACCAGTTGCTTCTCTTCCCGCGCAGATCGAAAAAGCCAATCGAGGGGATGGGCATAAGGAATCATGTCAATAGATGATGCAGCTAGCAACCCATCACAATTTTTTTTCATTTTCCACCTACAAGCCCACCAACATGCTAAACGTGGCCTTTAGGTTTTATAGACCTAGGCTATGTCTACCCCGCACGGGAAAAAGACGTGATAGTATGAATGCATGTACGTTATGGAAGAAAATATTTGACTGTCTCTGTGGTCTAGTGGTCAAGGCGTTCGCCTTATGATCTGGAGGTCGTGGTTCAAATCTCATTGACAATCAAATTTTGTGAAATTTGTTTTCAGTCTGTTAAGAACTGTAAGTTGCGGCAAATAGTTAGGGAATTTTAGAAAGCACATTAATTTTTGATTCACTCTCATGTAAAAATAAAAGACTGAATTATTAGATTCTCATTAAAATTCTGTGCAGTCAAAGCAAATTTAATAGCATAAGACAAAGCGCTAACAAAAACAGGACCCGGACGACAGGAAATGAAAGCTCGGCGCTGCGGCTACTAACGCAAGCTTCATCTCACTGAAAAAGCTTTTCGGTAATCCATGTTGGTGTAGTAACGTAGAAAAATTGGACAAGTGCGAGTCAGATTCGCATGAAGATATCGATACTATTGAGGAGCCCGATGGCCTAGTGGGCGTGAGCATTATTAGAGCTTTCGCATGTTAAGCAGCCCCGGAAGCAATCCCCAATTAGATGGGTGACCACAAGTGGTATAAAAATATCTCGAGCTCTTCCGTGCTTTGGAAGACACGTTAAGCCGTTGGTCCCAGCTGTGATCATTGATGGAAGTCGTTAAGCTAAGTCAGATGCCTTTAGGCAGCTTGAAAAATCTGACACCAGTGTTGGCCACTTACACAATAAACAGACAAATATCCATACCATTATCTTTACAAGATTAGAATATCGACCGAACCACCAGAAATATATATTTTTTTGCCGTTCCACTTTTTGTTTTACGATGACAAGATTCATAGTGTACGAATTATAAAACCGACATTTAGTGGTACGAAAAGAACTATAAATTATGAAATGCAAAAATAATTGAAATTCCATTTAAAATATAGAAATATATATTTTTAGATTTAATTATTTATTTAAATAAAATTATTTTAATACGGGTTTTTATCGCGTTTATTACATTATTTATACACCTAACGTTTCGAGCACTTTACAGTGTTCGTGGTCGCAGGTAGACCTGCCTGCGAATTTAAATGTGTAACAATCGAGAAAGCATAAGAAAACATTAATTATTTATTTTAAAAGAGAATTTGCAACTAAATATTCTGTAAATATTTCAAGATTCTACCTGATGCCATTATTAATATCGAGCAAAAAACGGCACTAAAAAAAAACAAACCGTTTAGCTATAGCAGTTTATGAGATACAGCCTGGTGACAGACAGATAGATAGACATCGAAGTCTTAGTAAAGATATACTTTATTTGGGAGAAAACAAACATATTATACTTACAGCTAAAATCAAATAAAATAAAAAACTGAAAAAAATTTAAATTTTATTTAAGTAGTCTCCCAAAATGGTCCCAACCTTCACTGGGGGTTTTTAAATAAAACCACCAGAACTGATTTTCCGTTTGGGCCAAAACGGGTGATCCACGGACGCTCGCACCTACAAACTAAGGTATTTTTGTATGACCTACAAACTAAGGTATTTTTGTATGATTTGTACATACAAATATATGTACGTACATGTATACATTCATGAAATATGACACTTGTGATGTCTACTAATGGTACCCTTTGGGTACAGAACCCTAAAAACTTTGAAAACTAATCGATAATCTATTTCTCGATCAGTAATAAGTATTAGAAATCATATCAGGTGATGAAGGCTAGCAACTCATTACGCTAAAAAGACTTATAGGCCACGCCTTTTAGATCTTACGGCCCTAAAAACAAAATAAAATTATCGTACTTGCAACTATTTTGTATAAATAATATAGTACATTGTGTAGCAAGGGCGGTATAGAATTATACATTACGTCAAACGAGCGACTACTAACAAGCACGAGGCGAAGCCGAGTGCTTCACCGAGTAAATAGTAGAGCAGAAAAAATATTTATCATATTATATTGGTTGAAATTGTATAGTATGATTATAGTTTACGTTGAAAATTAATATTTATGCGTCTGCAAGCTCGCTGATTATATTACTTATATCAATATTATAGACCATCTATTAATTTATCATAAGGAATGTATTTCATCCAAATTAATGAAGATTACGATTACTTATAAATATTTTGCCTAAAAATAAATAGCGGCAAACTGCAGTGAGCAGAAAATGTATCCGAGGATTCCACAGACAATGAAAATGTTTTATCCAAAAAGTGGAAGTGAAAGATCGATGAATACAAACAGCCAGCCACCACGGTCATTAACAATTCTAAATTTGAATTAAGGACAAAAATCTCGCAGTATAGTTCAAATGTTTTTTTTTATCGGGTTGACTACCAATTCCAAATTTGAATGTTCGACTAGAAAACTTTTTGGATGTAGAAGATTTGACACTTGTGCATGGTATAGTGCCATATTAAATTTAAAAAAATACTTTACACGCTCTCGGGCTTTATGGAATTTGTATGAAATCTTATAGCCTACGGTCGTAATAGCGACCATCCAGCCCACTTTGCTTGCATTTAATGACACTGTTTAAGGGTAGGTGAGATGAAAAATACATTTCGAAGTTTCGATGTCTTCATTCATAATAAGTAAATAAGTTACTGCATTCAACAACTTAGCTTTCTAATAAAGTGAAATAATCAAGATCTTTAGTACATTCGTAATTATTATTTATATTTAAACAGAATAACACTTAAAGCATTTGAATAGTATTTGACTAAGAAACCGAATTTTGTAAATCAAATACTTCGAAGCTAATCAAAATAGACGGTGAATGCTTTTGAATAATTTCTGTCTTGAATCTAGCCTTTACTTAAGCCGAAATCTTGATTAAGTAATAAAGGATAATTGATATTGTATGTTCACTGACAGTTTGAAAGTAAATTCATTTTCAACAGAATACCGATAATACAATTAAATTGGACAGTCTAGAATATTAATTTGCTAATAGATTTTACTCTTCCATGCTGGTTTGGGAGAGAAGAAAAGACATACCAGCTGCTATTCTTCCCGCGCAGACCGTAAAAGCCGGTCAAGGGATTGGGCGAAAATCTAAGGAATCACATTGATAGGCGATCATCACTATTTTAATTCCGCTTTCCACTTTAACGCCCACTACGATGCTAAACGTAGCCTGTAGGTTTTATGAACTTGGGCTCTGTCTACCCCGCAAGGGATGAAGACGTGATAGTATGTATGTAATAGATTGAATTTCATTAAAAACAAAATAAGGTAACTTTTCTTTTAAAAATTTCAGTTTTACCCTACTGCCCACCCAGAATGAGGGTAATGTTTAGTTTAGTTTCAAATTTGAAGTTTGGATGTTTGCCACGCGTATGTATGTAAATAATTACTCGTATATAGTATTTTTTTTAAATTAATTATGGCATTTGTCTCATGACATTTCTATAGCAAGAAAATCTTGAGTTTTCTCTCTCTCTCTCTCTCTCTCATCTGAGCGTTGTCCCAGTTGCATCCTCAGCTGGGGTGCTTCGGAGCCCGGGGTCCGCTTTCCGGCTTTTGCTTCTCCACTTCGCACGGTCTTTAGCATCCTTGCTTGTGAGACCTTTGATCTTGAGTTTTCTATCCATTCAGAATCTAGTTTCACAGGTGTTACATCGTTCTTTCAAAGTGCTGGCTATTTCTCAATATTTTCGTAATATGCGCGACACTATCCGATTATAATGAGTCTTTAAAATTTGTCCACAAGTTTTTGAGTACCTATCTATTATTATCAAATACACTATTAAATATTTTCTGTGTATTAAATCGATTTAGAAATTCTTTATTGTATTAATTTAGAAAAGATTAAGGGTTAAACCATATTTAAACCTTGTCGTGTTTATTTATTCTATCTTTAGGGTAAAAGTACTGAAAAAAAAAACGCATAGACGCTTTCGTGATTGTATTCCTTTTGTATCTCATTTATTGTGTACAATAAAGATATTACAAACAAACAGAATATTCACGTTGATTTCATCATTTGTACATAAAACTTCTATCTACTTTCGAGATTACTTAAGTTTTCTATCTATTCAGAATCTTGTCACACAGGTGTTACAACGTCCTTTCAAAGAGCGGGCTATCTCTCAATATCTCACGTAAAGTGCCATGAATATTTATAAAGCGATCATTTTCATAATACGCTGTAAAGGACACGCCTGGCGACGCCATTTGCAAAGTAACGGTTAACTCGTTTGATTATATTTTTAATTATTGAAAGTTAATAGAAAATTATTAACTAAGGAGCTTTTGTTAATTAAAACCTACGAATTCTGCCCAAAATGGTGTTTAGATAGAGCAGACGTGTTTTTCTACTCCTCATTGATTCTTCGAAAGCAAATTCTTGAGACAATGTTTGATGCAAGAATATAGATATAAATCATTGAGATATAGTACTAAAGAGGCTACCTTATTATATTGGCATTGTTCCATTCCTCGAAATTTAAAATTTAAGCGCTGCAGCGCTAAAACAATAACGAAGCGTCCAATTATACATAACTCAATACCTCAGCGCTTTATTTACTACTCTCACGCGTTTCCATAGTGACATAATGCAAAATGGCGGAGGTAATCGTATTGAATTTTTTTTGTAAAAAATAATGTAATTGCTGATGAAAATTTTCTAAATGAAATTCCTTTGCACTGTGCAGTGTTTAATAAGTTATTACTGCAATAACTCAATACACACCAAGGCATTTTTAATGATTTTGACCAAGTTTTTGTTTATTAATCGTGGGAAGTACCACAAGCGAAAGAGCTAACAACCGACTGAGTGAGTTGTGGCGCGACGGCCACAGTTGTACGGGACAAAGTAAGGATTTGCGGTGTCTTCTCTATAGTTATATCTCAATGATATAAATATATCTACCAGTTTCTAGTCCTTTGTGAAATTTATTATGTTCATTAAATTGTATTTTCATAAAAACCCATATAAACAAAGCGATATGAATATTAAATGATATCAAAATCTATTTCAATTTGGATGACCGTAGATAATATATCTCTTTTGACAGTTCAGGATTGTTCTCCATCAAAAGCGACGTGGCATTAGCTATGGAGATATTATGTACTAACGTAGTATCCTGTGTCTCACCTCACTCAATAACGAAAAACTGATGATTTTACAGAAATATATATCATCCGACAGAACGCGGTCTAGCAAAGTCTCTGCTAAGGTTATTTACAAAACTAATGGTTAGATGGTAGAAGGTGCTCTAGTCAAGATTAAAAATGTCAAAATATTTGTCTACCACAGGTTACAAGTTCTTAAATCTAATTATTACTGCTGTGCCAATTTTAGTTTTGGTTACCGCTAGTACACCCTTTTCAGTATAGCTGGTGTTAAGTTATATCAGGAAATTGAAGTGCTGATATTAAAGTAAAGGAGGGCAGGAGGGGATTTTTGGATTTACTTGAGCGCGTCAGATTAAGATATGGGGGACACATTACATGGAATAGATGAACCCCTATTTAGCCGACGTCTATGTGAGAGTTAGTAGCAGTTATGTTTTCTTTTTATTTTGTTAGTTCAGCTTATGGAAATCATCAGATTATATGTTTACCGGTATTCTTGAGTTCTTTTAAACAAAATAAAACAAAAAAATTTTTTGGACCAATATTCGTGAACTTACTGCTTTCCTTCCTTCAACCTTCCTCAAACAAACAATTGTAATACACAATATTTGGGTATTATTGTCTTTGTTTACTCAACTTGAACGATCGGATAAGCGTATGTAAGTATTATTTTTGTTTCAAAATCGAACAATCTAGCTGCTCCTCGGACAGCTGAATCAAAAAACATCATATAACCTTTTTTTATGACTGCCACCTAATCTGCAAAATTCAATTTAGTATCCCGGGCTACCCTACTCTTAGTGTAGTTTACCCTGCATGTCGCTACGCTTCGTCACGCTGCTTTGGTGGACACACAGTCTTAACCTCAATCGTACTTAGTCGGATTACATATATAAATCATGGGTACTTAGGTAATAATTTTCAATAGAATTATCTGGCAACCTATTGTAGTGTAGATGATTAATTCAAATATGACCCCAGGGATTCCATTTGGTAACTGTATTAGTGACCTTAGTGTTCAGATATATAGAGGTTAAGTCTTGCTTTGAATATAATTTAAAATACATTCAAATGTGAATTATGATTTAGCAAACTCATCAATGAATTTGGATTTTTTGATTTGATTATTGATGTAAGTAAAAAACAAAATCAAATATAATTGATTTTTAGCTGAATGATACGCTTTCCTTTTCCTTACTCATCATGCGTATATTTTTACACGATTGCCTAATAATAAGAGTACCTTATGTTTTATGAATCAAAATCAAATGCTTTACCTATAAATAGGTTCTTTCATAACGCTCATTTTTTGTCATAATTGATTTCACAACAATTGAAACACCAACAATTTACTTATATTTAAGTTAAATGTCACTCCCAAAGTAGAGCTCAGAAGAAGTTTATATTCCATGTATGTAAATATGTTTATAAGTTTCTTAATAACTCTCCTTTTATTAAATTCTACCATATATGACCTAGTAAATATTCTGATATCTATGCATATATGCCTGAACCATAGATATCAGAATATTTACATGTAGCCTGACGGATTTTGATGTATCCTTGGATGCATCGGTTACTACGGTTATATCCAAATTTACTGGCAAGGACTAACAGGTTATATTTATTTACTGTTATATACATTATTTGTTTTTTCTTTAATCAGTGGAAAAGAGCAACGCCACGGCTAATCAACATTTTCGCTGATGACGCGATGTTGTCGCAGATAGCGCTTCGAGCTTGCCTTTATAATGTCTCGCTGTAATGAAAAGTACATATGACTCCATTTTTTTTATCGGTGTTAATGTTCGTTGTCTAAATGGAAGCCGTTATATTCGTGTATGAAAATTTTAAGCTGAAACCTGCCATGATCATCTGATCGTCATCATAGAATTATGAAGTCTGGGTTCTGCAAGACATAGGCATCTCCCAAGGTTTTGCATCATTGGGGAGTTGGTTTTGTGCGTGTTAGTGGACAAAAGAAGGCAAAGACAAGTAGAATAAATGGGTATCTCTTGGATAGGCATGTAACATCCTCGTTTTCATCGTCACTTACCATCAGGTGAGATGGGAGACAAATGCCTAATTCTATAATTGATAAAAAAAAGTACTTACGATTTGCCACTTTTGGTTACCAATCCCAAATGTGGGGACTACGGAATTGCTTTTTATGTGTAAGCGCTAATAATGCTTGCGCACAATGAACCATTGCGCTTCTCGATGGCTCAGATGGTTAATGTTATAATAATAATATAATTTTCAATTATTTATATTATTAGAAGCGTAATTGAATGTAGCCCAGTAACGGGCTATCAAAACTGTATCTCACAGATTTGTCGACCATTGCTGTGATGTGTGGAAAAAATACAGAGCTTTTATGTACATTAAATCGGCGCGATGATAGTCGAACGTTTGGAGGAGGCTTACGTAATTATTACTTAATACGTAATTCATTTTCTTAACAATTATTGGATTTTAATATTCCTAACTTTCTGTTCACTCCTGAGTGAAAAAATCATATCCAAGCCATTTCTTTTCGGAAATGGTGCTGCGCATACGTCATAAACCCAGAAGTGCGTTCATGTAGTGTAGCATTTGATCAAATCCCTGATTTCACTTAGTGCCCTCATAAACATTATAGCGGGTCGATTAGCGGAATCCTAAAGAGGGGGAGGCAAACGCGAATCCTGTGTTTGCACGTCAGGGCGGCGTACAGCGTCCTTCGAACCGTCGACCGTCTACACTGCCCACTACCTCGCACGTATATTCACTTTGAAGTAACGGTAGTTATAATGACGAATTTTCTTAAGATGATTCAGAAGGTTTTAATCTAGGTTTAAACATTACGGGTCCGTTTATGTTGGATTTACGGTAAATTGACTGAATGATTGTTCGAAGTAAAATAATTGCGAAAAACTTTTGTAGACCACATTTCAGCATTTATTAACTGTTAGCTATAATGTATGACTTAATAGAGCATAAACCTTTCTTGCAGGAAAAGATTAGCTAATCTATACCAATATTATAAAAAGGAAGGACTTGATTGTTTGTTTATTTCCATTTAATTGGCTCCAAAACGAATGGATCGATTATCGAAATTCTTTCACCCATAGAAAGCTAATTTATCTGCGGCTGATATAGGCTATAATTTACGTGAACAAAGTCGCAGGAAACTTGCTAATACGTCATAAACACAGAAGTGTGTTCTCATTGTGTAGCATTTGATCAAATCTCTGATTTCACTTAGCGCCCTCATAAACATTATAGCGGGTCGATTAGCGGAATCCTATCGAGGGGGAGGCAAACGCGAATCCTGTGTTTGGCTGTTCGCACGTCAGGGCCAGCCTTCTTGGGACCGTCTACACTGCCTCACACGTATATTCACTTTGAAGTAGAGATTGTTTGGATATGGGTCGTTCTTAAGACGATTTTTTCCTAAGATGATTCAGGAGGTTTAAATATTACGGGTCCGTTTTATTTCCGCAAGTTGTTCGATTAAACCGACTAAATGATTGTTCGAAGTAAATTTATTGCGAAACAATCGTTT
Organism: Rhodophaea formosa; assembly: GCA_963082605.1. Classification (NCBI taxonomy): domain Eukaryota; kingdom Metazoa; phylum Arthropoda; class Insecta; order Lepidoptera; family Pyralidae; genus Rhodophaea; species Rhodophaea formosa. The sequence goes on from OY720221.1 coordinate 3,061,152, forward strand.
GTCGACTACACTGCAGGTATTTACTGTTAGCATGTATGAGTTGATACCGCTTACACCTTACTTGCGGGAAAAGGTCAGCCAATAGGTCATAAACCAGATGTTTTATAGGGAAGCCTTTGTAATCAAAGCTCTGATTTCACTTAGCGCGCTCATAAACATTATAGCGGCTCGATTAGCGGAATCTTATCGAGGGGGAGGCAAACGCGAATCCTGTGTTTGCACGTCAGGGCGGCGTACAGCCTTTTTGGGACCGTCTACACTGCCCACTACCTCGCACGTATATTCACTTTGAACTAGTGATTATCCGTATATATTCCTTTATTGTCGCCGTGTGGTTTCCGGCAGAGTAGAATAGGACCACCCCAAGTCTTCCCGTGGATGTCGTAAAAGGCGACTTAGGGAACGCAAGCTAAACAAAGCTTTTAAACATCAAAGAAATCTCTCCGACCCGTCTGGCCAGCGTGGTGAGTGTAGGCCAAATCCTCTGACTGCTCTGGCTAATGTTTGGCTCTTTGGTAGTCAGAGAGGGTCATGCTCCTGCATTAGAGATTTAAAAAATAAATATAAATATATACGGACAAATCACACAGATTGAGCTAGCTCCAAAGTAAGTTCAAGACTTGTGTTATGGGATACTAACTCAACGATACTATATTTTATAACAAATACATATTTATATAAACATCCAAGACCCAGGTCAATCTGAAAAAGATCATTTTCCATCTTGACCTGACCGGGGATCGAACCCGGGACCATCCGTGTCGCAGGCCGGCGTGTTGACCGCTGCGCCACGGAGCTCGTCTAAAAGACCTGATGATGATGATTTTTTTATTGATAGCCTGCTGTGATTGCAAGTATGGCATTGGGTACGCGCGCCTGGTCAAGCGCGAGTGGTCACTCGAGCTGCTACTTTCTCATCCCCAATCCACCCAACAAGGAGCATCCAAAATACCTTTACCCAGTTCGCCTAGTCCAAAAAACCTCTTAGCCTTTATTCGCTTGAAAGCGGTTACGATGGGCAGCAGCGTTGGATTATACCAATCGTGCTATTGCTATTGCACTTGTTAGGACGGCATTAATGTTTGGCAATATCATGACCCTTATGCCACATATATTAGGTTGAAATAGATGTTATTTTTATTGGAATTCACATAGCAGTTGGAAATGCTCAAAGATTAATTCAGTATTCAAATTCAAAAAACATTGATACATACTTACTTATTATCACGCCTCTGTCCCGTGGGGGTAGGCAGAGACTATGAGTCTCCTCTTGCTACGATCTTTACAAACCTCTTTGGCTTCGTCAACATCCATTACTGTTGTAATGCATGCTCACAAGTTTTGGATATACACAGGATATATGATTGGTCACGATAACTTCGTCGACGCTGGCCCTGGCCGCCTATTCCAACAACATCTGCACCTTTTGTACATTTTCTTTCATCATCATCATCATCACACATGCTTCTTATTAATTCTCGCATTTCAACAGCATTTATTCTGCTTTCATCCTTTTTCTGCCATACCCAACTTTCACTTTCACTCCATTGTGAACAACTAGACTTGCCTTTTCAGACACTTTTCTGCTCATACAGGAAAATATAAAAATTTACAATAGAAATCATGTGTGCAGTGTACGCTACCTCTTAGAGAATAGATTTTTATACAGCAGCAAGAAGTGGCGGGCCGTGTAGCCGCAGTAATGTACAATTAATGGAACACCCACGGCTGCTGCAAAATTAGATTGGATCTCGCCAGCCCATACTTAAGCCACGAGTACATTCTCATATATAGGAACTCAGAGTAACAGAGAATTGGAAGTTGCCATAACTTCAGCTGTAAGGACTCTAATCATGGACCTTCCAATCAATGGTATACCTACTAACAGTACCTGTTAAATAAGGTTAGATCCTGCCAACCTTTACTTAAAAACCTTATACTTTCTTATATATCAGGAAGTAGGAGAAACAAAGAATTGGAAATTGCCATTATTTCAGCTACAAGGACTTCAATAATGGACTTTCAAATCAATGGGATACTTACTGCTGCAGTTTTGGTAAAATTCCACTAGCCAATACCTAAGCCAATAATACATTCTCATATTTAAAAAAATAGCCACAATTTCAGCTCTCCTCCAATGATGGACTTTCCAATTGTACGATTCTCTAATGATCTATTTAATACTTGCAATGTCAATACGCACACTAGTTGTAAATAAACAAGCATCCCGATCACACGTATCGTTTTCTTTAAAAGCGACTACAACCCATTATAAACCGTACTGCGCTGAACATATGGTCGCTATTCGGCCGGATGGGATTTCGCACTGGCGGTCGTCGTCGCCCGGCAACAGAACAATAGAACTGCATTCCTGAGTTATCGAAGTGATCAAAACAAGTGATTTGTCGTATTTTAAATGCGTTTATGGAACATCGTGATTTAGATTGACTTTGTTATTGATATTTAAAACGTTTCATAGTGAATTTATGATAGTGAAGAAACTTTATATTAACTATTGAAGAAGTTTACATACATTATGGTGGAAGAAAGTTTACACACTATGGAAGAATTACGGATTATAGAAAACATATCAAGTCAGTTAACCAAAACGCAAGTTAACCTTAAAAAGTGCCCAAAAACAAGGCTAACTAAGGGATACATAGAGAGTAAGTTAGAATGTATAAATGGATACTGGAATAGTTTAGTAGAGGCGCATTCTTTATTGGTAAAAAGAACCGCTAAGGAAAAATATGTTAAAATACCATATTTGGCCAATAATGAATACGATGTTTTGGAAGAAGAATATTTGTGTCTCAAGGCGGATTTAAAGGACTTGTTGGAGCGATTGACGCAACCAATTACAACGCAGTCATTAAGCGGATCACAACAAAAAACCCCGAATTCGAGTTGTGCAAAATTACCTAAAATAGAACTCCCCACTTTTTCTGGCCAGTATGAACATTGGGCTAACTTTGATGACTTATTTACATCTCTTGTGCATAACGACAAATCATTGAGTAACGTGCAGAAACTACACTATTTGAAGGCAAGTGTCACTGGTGAGGCTGAGGCGTTATTGAGGCATATTCAGGTGACTGAAACAAATTATGAGCAAGCTCGAGAAATTCTTAAGAACCGGTATGGCAATAAACGGTTAGTTGTTAACTCTTTGCTGAAACGATTATTTGGTCAAAAAAAGTGTACCACACAAACAGCCAGTCAAATTAAAACGATTTTAGATACTACTGAAGAGTGTTTGAATGGACTCATAAATGAAGGTCTTTTTATTAATTCCTGGGACCCAATTATTATATTCCACGTAGTACAGAAATTTGACTTGGAGACTCACAAAGCTTGGGAAGAACATGCCTATAACCTGAAACAAAATGAGCTACCTACCTGGAGGGATCTTAAACAATTTTTGGAGGGTAAATTTCGGACATTAGAGCTGGTAACTAATACAAGCACACCACTGACATCAAGGGATAAGGTTCAAACACACAAAAGCAAGTCATTTCATATTGCAACACCATCGTCGGTTCAAAACTGCAGCAATTGTGGTGAAAATCATACATTAAGTCACTGTAAAGTATTTGGTAAACTGCAGCCTCAGGAGAGAAATGAATTTGTTAAAAACAAAAACTTGTGTTTTAACTGCCTGGTTGAAGGTCACTCAGCGTGGAAATGTCGTGTACCAGTTTCATGTCGTATATGTAAAAGAAGACATCACACTTTACTTCATGAAAAGAGAGACCTCAAAAATACAAATGACGTACAAGCTCACCATAGCCAACTAGATGACACTGAAGACGAACACAAAGAAGACGAAGAGACAAACGACGCAATAGCAACTCATTTTACAGCCAAGAAATCTACAGCCTTGCTGGCTACGGCATTGGTTCCTGTAAGAGATGAAAAGGGACACATAACAATATTGCGCGCGTTAATAGATCAGGGATCGCAAGCAAATTTTATTAGTGAAAGAGCAGCACAGACATTAAGAGTCAAAAGAATGTCAGCTAAGGGAAACATCACAGGTGTAGGTTCAACGAAGACAACTGTTAAGCACGTAGTCCAACTCGAGATCTTATCAAGGCATGATGACACGTTCAAACTCGATATTAAAGCGTACGTTATGGCTACACAATTGACTACACACCTTCCAACAAAAACAATAAAGACACCTAACAACAGTTGGAAACATTTACGAGGACTTACCTTGGCTGACCCCAACTTTTATGAAGTAGGAAGAATCGACCTTCTTCTCGGTGTTGAAGTTTGCTCCCAAATTATGAAGAATGAACTAATCAAGGGTCCACCAGGTTCACCATGCGCTCAACATACAAGCCTTGGTTGGATTCTATTTGGGGCAATACAAGACGCAGCTTCCTCTGAAGAAATCATTGTCATGCATCATCATCTTGACTTGGATAACATGCTCAAGAATTTTTGGGAAATAGAGCCTGACATGAAGAAAAAATATACAAAGGAGGAAGGGGCATGTGAACGTCTATTTGAAGAAACTCACACCAGAAATAAAGAAGGAAGATATGTGGTTAAACTTCCATTTAAAACTGAAACACGTAAAGCACAAGAAGGAAACACTAGAGAGATAGCTATGAGAAGACTTAGACAATTAGAAAGACGTTTTAGAAAGGACGAGGCTTTGAAGGAAGAATACAGTAAGGTGTTAGAGGAATATAAAACATTAAATCATTTAGAAGAAGTACCAGATAATGAAATGGAAAATCAAGCAGTTTATCTTCCTCACCATGCGGTTATAAGAGAAGACAAGGACACCTCTAAGGTCCGTATCGTTTTTGACGCATCCTCAAAGGGATCAAATCAAATATCCCTTAACGACGAATTGATGGTGGGACCACAACTACAAGAGGATATGAGATCAATCATCATAAGATGGAGAATGAAACGATATTGCTATACCGCAGATGTTCAAATGATGTACAGGCAAATTCTCGTAACAAGGGAAGACACAGATTACCAACGCATCCTCTGGCCAGACAGCACTGGAACAATAAGGGATTATCGTCTTCTAAGGGTAACTTTCGGCACAGCATGCGCTCCTTACTTAGCTGTCAAGACACTCCAGCAGATAGCAAAGGATGAAGGAAAGCATCATCCAGTGGCGGCTAAAACCATTCACGAAGACTTTTTTATGGATGATCTCATGTCTGGCCAGGATACTGTACCTGAAGCTGTAGACACTGCAAACAATATTATAGCTATACTAAAGAGAGGAGGAATGATGTTACAAAAGTGGACGTCCAATAATCCAGAATTCCTGAAACAAATCGAGCCATCGATGAGAAGCGCAAAAGTGAGCGTAGACATCACGGTGGATGGAACAACGAAGGCTCTTGGTGTTTCTTGGAACATGGGTGATGACAATTTTCAATATCATCTTCAGCAATCCCCATCAAGTGATGTGATGACTAAAAGGACGATATTCGCAGAGATCCAACGCCTTTTCGATACACTTGGCTGGCTTGCTCCTTCTCTGCTACCTGCAAAATTAATAATACAAAAATTATGGCTGAAAGGAGTCGGCTGGGATGATGAGCTGGATCCTGAAACAAAAGAAGAGTGGATTAATATAAGGAACAATTATGAACACCTGAAAGAGATACAACTAAAAAGATGGATGTACACTACACAAAATAATTTAGCAGAGGTTACTGTACATGGGTTCTGTGACGCGTCAAATAAGGCATATGGTGCAGTTGCTTACCTCAGGGCTCGTAATGATGATGGAGAGATCAAGATCAGTTTAATTGCAGCACGAACACGAGTCGCACCAGTTAGACCAGTATCCTTGCCAAGATTGGAGTTATGTGGCGCAGTCCTTTTGTCACAGCTGTTGAAACAAATTAGTGAAGCTACTCGAATACCTCAAGGCCAATTTTTCGCTTGGACCGATTCCACGATAGTTTTATCATGGTTAGAGGGAGACCCAGCCCGATGGCAAACTTTCGTGAGGAACAGAGTGATAACAATTCAGGATAATATTGGAAATAAATGGTTTCATGTCCGGTCCGATGAGAATCCCGCAGATCTTGCATCTAGAGGTGTGTTGTTATCAGATTTAAGACATAATATGTTATGGTGGCAAGGTCCAGATTGGCTAAAAGATGAAGAAATACCTGTAAATAAATTATATAATTTAACAACAGATTTAGAAATGAGAAAAAATGTTTTTGCTAATACCAAAATTGAAGAAAATGATAAAGAAGAAAATTATTTACTTACCAGATTTGAAGATTTTGAGACGTTAACGGAACTGCTAAAAACAATCACTTATTGCAAAAGATTTCTGAAACAAAAGGATTATATAAACAGAAGTTTAGACGGCCCATTGACAACAAAAGAATTAGATAATGCACTTCATATTTGCATTCAAGTAGTACAAGGGGAAATATTCAAGGAAGAAATCGAAGATTTAAAGAAGAATGGCAGCGTCAAAAGAAAAAGCAACCTAAAATCATTACATCCGTTTATTGATTCAAGTAATATCCTCAGGGTGGGCGGCAGAATCCGTCATGCCAATTTGGACGAATGTAAGAAACACCCTATTATATTGAATACCAAAAACGCTTTGACGTCACTGATTGTATCAGATGCTCACACAAAGACCCTTCACGGCGGAATTCAGCTCATGTTGACTTACCTTCGGGAAAAATATTGGCTGATAAATGCCAAACGAGTTGTCAAAGCCTGTATTCATAAATGTATGATATGTGCCAGACAAAGTGCCACCACGAGAACGCAATTGATGGGGGACTTACCGAGGGAGAGGGTGAATCCGTCTAGAGCCTTCTGTAACAGCGGCGTGGATTTTGCGGGCCCATATCAGGTGTTAATGTCGAGAGGAAGAGGTTCAAAGACCAGTAAGAGCTATATTGCAATTTTTGTGTGCATGGCCACAAAGGCCATACACTTGGAACTTGTGGGTGACTTAACCTCTGAAGCCTTTATAGGAGCCTTTAAGAGATTTGTGGCTAGGAGAGGCAAATGTACAAACCTGTGGAGTGACCAGGGACGTAATTTCATTGGTGCTAATAAAGAATTGTCACTTGAATGGAAGGAAGCTAAATTAGAATTTGAAGGAGAAATTTCAGAAAAACTGGCGTTAGATGGCACCCAATGGCACTTCATCCCGGCTTACAGTCCAAATTTCGGAGGTCTTTGGGAAGCGGGCGTTAAGTCCCTTAAGTATCATCTGAAAAGAATTCTTAACACCCACCTGACATACGAAGAAATGTGTACAGTTTTATGCCAGGTCGAAGCATGTTTGAATTCTCGGCCATTGTGTCCAGTGGATGATACAAATCCAGAAAGTTTAGAGATCCTTACGCCTGGGCACTTCTTGATAGGAGAAGCTCCCACCACAGTACCATCTCCGACACAAAAGTTTACTTCGATGAGTCATTTGACCCGTTGGCGTTACACACAGAAACTCTTGAGCGAATTTTGGACTAAGTGGCAAGGTGAATACTTGTCTCGTCTCCAGCAAAGACCGAAATGGTTAAAAAGGATAGAAGAGTTTAAAATTGGTCAAATTGTTCTTATCAAGACAGATGGTTTGCCTCCTGGAAAATGGTTTCTCGGTAGGATTATGGAGAAACACCCAGGAACGGACGGAGTAACTAGGGTTTACAGTGTCAAAAGTGGAGACAAGATTGTAAAGAGACCTATTACTAAACTTTGCTTATTGCCAATCGATACTGAATCATAAATTTATATGTATATTGTCATTTAATCAAATTGTTAACTATCAATTTAAACCAAAGTTGATTTTGAATGGCCAAGTTTGCATGCAGATTTTATCTTGTTAAAATGTATTCTGTTTTAAACATTAATACATTATTAGCATGGCATAAAGCAATTAGTATTTGTTTTTATGTTCCTTTGGTGATTACAATTTGTTATAGTTCATTCTATGTACAATTTTGTATTCAATTTAAAATTTGCATGCGTTATATTTTTTTTAATTATATCTTTTTATAAAGGCCTTTTGCAGCCCTTTGGTGGGCGGAATGTACGATTCTCTAATGATCTATTTAATACTTGCAATGTCAATACGCACACTAGTTGTAAATAAACAAGCATCCCGATCACACGTATCGTTTTCTTTAAAAGCGACTACAACCCATTATAAACCGTACTGCGCTGAACACCAATGAATGAGAAACACTAACTGCTCCTGTGAAATTAGTTTAGATCCAGCCAGCCAGCCCAAACTAAAGCCAACCATACTTTCTTATAGCCAGGAACTTAGGGGAACAGTCAATTGGAATTTGCCATTGCCGTGATTTCCAATTTTTTATTAGTTGTAACAGGCACTACAGCTAATGAAGCACCTACGGCTGCTGGAAAATTAGATTTAATTCCGCCAGACCATACTTTAGCCACGAATACATGCAACATTCTTGCAGCATTGAAAATAATGAATCTTATTGCCGGCAGAATAGAATAGGACCGGATAGAATAGGATGTCGTAGAAGACGACTAAGGAAACACAAGCTAAACAAAGCTATAAACATCGAAGAGACCTCTCCAACCCGTCTGGCCAGCGTGGAGAGTGTAGGCCAAATCCTCTAACTGCCCTGGCTAATATATGGCTCTGGTAGTATAGAGAGGGTCGTGCTCCTGCAGTGGAGGCTAACAAAAACCTGTTGATGATGATGAAGTATTGTTAATATACGGCTCTGGTAGTACAGAAAGGGTCATGCTCCTGCAGTGGAGACTAAAAAAGACTTGATGATGATGATGAAGTATTGTTAATACAGTAGAGCGACGATTATCCGAACTAATTGGGGGACGTCGTGGGTGTTCGGAAAATTTTCGGATAATCGAACTATGTATGTGCAGGGGCAAGTCTCCTGGCCATGACGGGCTGAGTATTGAACATCTACAACATGCTGGGCCGCACTTGCCGAGGGTACTCAATATGCTCTTTGCAATGTGTATGTCCCATTCTTACTTGCCCTCTGAAATGATGAAAACTGTGGTGGTTCCAATAGTTAAGAACAAAACAGGAGATACTAGTGATAAGGCAAATTACAGGCCCATCTCTTTGGCTACAGTAGTGGCAAAGGTTCTTGACAGTCTGCTTAATAAACAACTGGACAATTACATAATATTACATGACAATCAGTTTGGTTTCAGACCTGGTCTTTCCACAGAGTCCGCAATTTTGTGTTTGAAGCAGACTGTCAGGTACTATGCTGAGCGAAACACCCCAGTGTATGGCTGCTTTCTGGATCTGTCGAAGGCGTTCGATCTGGTTTCTTATGACATTTTGTGGCAGAAATTAGATGAAATGAAAGTGCCACCAGAGCTGTGTAACTTGTTTAAGTTCTGGTATCTTCATCAGGTAAATGTCGTAAAGTGGTCGAATGCTTTCTCAGAGCCATTTTGGTTCAGTTTGGAGTGCGGAGTGAGGCAGGGTGGGCTGTCTTCGCCTAAACTCTTCAACCTGTACGTGAATGCGTTGGTTGAGGAGCTCAGTAGCTTGCATGTCGGCTGCCATATTGATGACGTATGTCTCAACAACATTAGTTACGCGGACGACATGGCCCTTCTGAGTGCCTCTGCCTGTGGTCTCGACAAGTTGTTGAGTGTATGTGAGCGATACGCCACCAGTCATGGCTTGTTATATGATGATAAGAAGAGTGTATGTGTGGTTTTTCGAGCCGGAAGGAAGTGCCCGGATACCATTCCAACTATAAAATTGAATGAGACACCATTGCAAAGGGTTTATAAATTCAAGTATCTCGGACACTGGTTGACTTCCGATTTGAAAGACAATACTGACATTGAAAGGGAGCGTAGGGCGCTATCGATGCGTGCAAATATGATAGCCCGTAGGTTTGCTCGTTGTTCAAGACAAGTTAAAATAACTCTTTTTAGAGCATACTGCACATCGTTCTACACGAGCAGCCTATGGGTGCAATATACGAAGAAGCAATTTGGCGCCCTACGGGTCCAGTACAATGATGCTCTCAGGGTGTTGTTGGGGTTGTCTCGACGCTGCAGTGCGTCGGGGATGTTCACCGAAGCGCGAGTGGATTGTTTCTACACTACTGTGCGCAAAAGGTGCGCATCCCTGGCTAGCAGACTTCGGGCCAGCTCCAACAGTATTCTAAAGCTGTTTGCGTCACGTGTCGATTTTCGGTATGTGAATCATTGCTCAATGATTCACATACTGAGAAACGCACAGGTGTGATGTTTCTGTGCCTTGTGTTTTATTATTATTTATTTTTGTGTACTAACATTAGTTTTTGTTAAGATTTGTGTGTTACTAACAATAAATGATCTGTAGTTGGTCGGAAATAAAATAATTTATTATTATTATATTATATTGATTCAGCCATACATATTTACGTATAGGTAAATGAAAAGCATATTATTTATCGACTAGCGATTACTTGGGAGTGACATACGAGTACGATAACAAGTGAACGAGTCGCGACAAGTGCGCGAAAACTGAAGCGCGGGAGGCGCGAGCATAGCGCCCGCGAGGCGCGTGAGGTGACCCGCGCGTTACTACTGTTCGGATAAGAGCAGTCGTTCGGTTGAACGACGCGAGGTTCGGATAATCGACGCTCCACTGTATAGTGTTTCCTAGAACAAGAAGAACTGAAATGATGTAGCGGCTAAATTCAATTCTTGTAATACTTACTATTGTAAGTTGAATAAAAAATCAAGATGTTACGATACTAGCATTGACTACGTGTGAACTAGGCACAAGGATGTATGAAGGTGCGCGTTTTAGTGTAGTTCTTACTTTATATGGCGGTGAGAGACTGGTTTAATTTCTGACTCGAATAGATTGATATATGAAGCGTAAAATGAAGTTTATAAGTAGTATTTTTTTTCTGAACCTCGGAACTCAGAGCTTGCTTGTTTTTTATAATATTACAAATATTTATAACATTCTTATTTCTGCATTGAAAGGAATGAAATAAATAAATTTTTATTTTATCCAGAAACGCACATATTTGCAGAATTTTTAGTGTTGTTATTTTAAGACTACGTAAAACAAGAAGAACTGAAATGATGTAGCGGCTAAAGTTAATTCTTGTAACACTTACTATTGTAGGTTGAATAAAATATCAAGATGTTACGATAGTAGCATCGACTACGTGTGAACTAGGCATTAGGATGTAGGTGTGCGGTTGAGTGGAGTTCTTACTTTATATGGCGGTGAGAAACTGGTTTATTTGATTCCCGACTCGAATAGATTGATATGAAGCATAAAATGAAGTTTATAGTGTTTCATTTTCTGAACCTGTTCCTCGGAACTCAGAGCCTGCTTGTTAGTTTATAATATTACGAATATTTATAACATACTTTGGTTCCCGGCAGAGTAGAATAGGACCTCTCCAAGTCATCCCGTGGATATCGTAAAAGGCGACTAAGGAAACACAAGCTAAACAAAGCTTATTAACATCAAAGAGACCTCTCCAACCCGTCTGGCCAGCGTGGAGAGTGTAGGCCAAATCCTCTGACTACTCAGGCTAGTATATGGCTCTGGTAGTACAGAGAGGGTCGTGCTCCTGCGGTGGAGACTAGAAAGACCTGATGATGATGATGATAACATTCTTTTCATGCATTCGACTCCAAAAAGTAGGTTAATTAGTAATTCAACCCATATGTATGTAATATTAATAATAATAAATATATATCGGTTCTGTTGATTTTAGGTAAACTATTAAAGACGGGTTATTTAATGTTTTTTTTTAGATTATTTTATGTTTTACTTTACAAAACCGTAAAAAGAGCTTTCTATCCGATGTTGTTAGGTATGAACCGGATTATTGTCAAGCGATTAGAACAAACACTTCTATTATGTCCGTACAATTGGCTATTCAGTTCAATTGATCTGTAAGACACACAATAGAACCAATTCACCCGGCATTACTATGGACGATCCTTTTCATGGCCTTTGAATAATATTACTTGTTGATGAAATTAACGCGTTGTAAATTGGAAATAATTCGATATTAGCCTAAATAAATAAGAACAAAATTAAGAATGAGACAAAATAATATTGAAAATAAAAAAAATAATATTTCAATTAAACCAAACTACTGAACTGATTATGATGAAATATGAAAAAAAAAAAACATCAAAATGTTTATTCAGAAAATAGGCCTTTGCAGGCACTTCTTCATGTCATTATTTAATAGATAATGTTTATAGTTAATTGCTCAAAAGCTACAGACTACAGAATTGAATGGAACCAATTCGAAGGTATACCCTTCCAAAAAGAAAGATAATTTTTTGAATTAGTTTAAAATCATGGAGTAAAGGGGTAACAATCAAATAACTGAAAAACGTTTTCTGAAATGTAAAAGGACTTAAAATTTCTTAAAAATAAAGTAGTTATACTTAATTTGTCGAGCTCCGTGGCGCAGCGGTTAACACGCTAGCCTGCGACACGGGGGTCCCGGGTTCGATCCCCGGTCAGGTCAAGATGGAAAAAGATCTTTTTCATATTGACCTGGGTCTTGGATGTTTATCTATATAAGTATATATTATAAAATATAGTATCGTTGAGTTAGTATCCTGCGACACAAGTTCACAACTTACTGTGGGGCTAGCTCAATTTGTGTGATATGTCCCTATATACCAAATATACCAAATATTTTCTGTCAGTTTGCTTCTATCTTCCAAGTTCAAAATCTGATAGCTAAGGTCTATCAAGTACGTGTTCTTTTTCTTAGTAGGCAATAAAATAACTTTTAATTTAGTTTAAAATACGTATTTAAAAAAAAGTTTTAATATAAATAAAAACATCTTTGTATACTAAAATCAAGAGATGTAAACTAATAACGTAAATATTTTTCCTCTGAGATGTAGGTAACAGTTTTAAATGTAAATTTGGGCATAAATTGTCTGACAAATTTGTGTTCAAAGCCGATTTCCCTCCAATAACAAGCTGTTATAATTTGCAAACTCAGCGCTCCTATCAGGCGTGAAGATCGCTGCATCAGCGATGCTGATTAGCTAGCCAATTTGCTTGCACTACATCTTTGTTATAATTATATCTACCGTAAATGGTCAATCGATATTGTCTGTAACCCACGATAGAGAAAGAGGATTAAGAGACTAACGAGTTCTGTGTGTAGCTATGTGGTTGCCAGCATAGCCGTGTGGTTGCCGGCAGAGTAGAATAGGACCAATCCAAGTCTTCCCGTAGATGTCGTTGAAGGCGACTTAGGAAACACAAGCTAAACAAAGCTCATAAACGTCAAAGAGACCGCTCCAACCCGTCTGGCCAGCGTGGAGAGTATATGCCAAATCCTGTGACTGACGTTAGTTGCTTTGTCTTCAAGTTACTTGGACATCGAAATCAGTTTATTCACGAGATTTTAAAATAAATGTTCGCGCACATGCACATTAAACTTTAAGAACTTTTCATATTCACTTTAAAATGATGCATTGTATTCCAAAGAACGTTAGAAGTAACTTTCACTACTTTTCATATCAACAACGTACCACTTAATTCATCGAATCACTATTAGCTCTGTAATTATTATGAACTATTTTAACGTTTACATAAATGTGTTGGAACGTGACCAAGAAAATACATTTCAAATTCTAAATCCTCTTTGAAAACCAAAAATACCAAACCTATTAAAGCAACCGTTTCCAATATTCTCCCAAAAGTCACAAGGGTTTATGAGCAAAATGTCGAATTCGCTTATTGTCTATTTAAAAAGAAACATATGTATTCTACATAATTAGAAAAATATGTGGAAACTTTAGGTTCAGTTGACGACGTAGATGCATATTTATTTAGTTTTGTGCTAATTGGCCATTGTTTAAATATGTCATGTCAATTCACTATCATTCTGCACCTCAGGTGTCGAAATGTTATGTTAACGAGCTGTTGAGGGCCACCTTTTGTTTAGAGAGCCCTCGACTCAACTTTTAGCTTAAGTGTAGTTTCTGTACGTAATGATCGTTTATTGGTACTTTAATCCAGATCAAAGTTCAATGCATTTGAACATAGTGAAAATTAAAGAAAATTTGCGCGTTTGGCGTTCTGCGTATTGGGTATTCTGCGCCTCAGTCGTCGAAAGGTGAAGTTGGGTGCTCTTCTGGCTCTTGAGGGCCACCCATTGCCCTTGACTCAACGTTTAGCAAAAGTGTAGTTTCTGTTACTAATGATCGTATTACTGGTACTTTAATCCAGATCAAAGTTCAGTTCACGTGTACAACTAAGAGAAAAATGCGTGTTTTGCGATTTGGGTATTTTGCGCCTCAGTCGTCGAAAGGTGAAGTTGGGCGCTCTCCTGGCTCTTGAGAGCCACCCTTTGGCGTAGAGAGCCCTTGACTCAACGATTAGTATAAGAGTAGCTTCTGTAGATAGTGATCGTATTGTTGCTATTTTAATCCCAAGGGCTTTTTAAATACATCTCCGACAAGAGGGAACGATGTATGGTCATCATCATCTCTGAACATCGGTGACTTCAGTATATCTTCTTCACGTGAAAAGTAGACAAATAAAATCTTATTGACATAATTTTTTTTATGATATGGAACGGCAAACCAACAAATGGGTATATGTTAGCGTAACATCGCTAATCCACTTGCTCGTCTACAATCGTCAAAAATAATAGTGAAAAAAATTGAATTCCTCATACAAAATTGCTAATCCATTTTCTTGTCCATTTTTTTCATATTTTGAGGAAATTTTTTCATTTTTTCCTTGAGGTAAGTTGTTCATTATGGTCGCTTAATCAGTATGTACGTACGATAATATTACTAAGATAAGGCTACAGATTAACACCGTTTATATTTGTTAAGCTATGATTTAATTGTTTCTACAAATTAAATAAAAGCTTGCAATGTGGAGTTTTATTGTTGTCTAAGTACTAACATCATTAGTGCCGCAGAGAATGTTCATAGGTACTCATATTACAGATCTTTATACTTAAGATCTTTTGTTGAAACTATTTTCTCTACAAAACGCAAATACAGTCATTTCTATTGGTATATTTTTGCATTCACAATGCTATTCTGTTATATTATTATTAAATTAGGAAAAAAGATGTGGAAAAAAAATCCATGCGTGCAGGACTCAGGTTCGAGTCCTGCCTCGTGGACGTTTTTTCCGAGCCTTATTTCTTAATTAAATAAATATACGGACAAATTACACAGATTGAGCTAGCCCCAAAGTAAGTTCGAGACTTGTGTTATGGGATACTAACTCAACGATACTATATTTTATAATAAATACTTATATAGATAAACATCCAAGACCTAGGTCAATCAGATAAAGATCATTTTCCATCTTGACCTGACCCGGGGATCGAACCTGGGACCATCCGTGTCGCAGGCAGGCGTGTTGACCGCTTCGCCACGGAGCTTGTCCTTACAAATCTTTATGCTCGAGATCCTGTGTGGAAATTATTTTCTCTTCAAAACATAAGTATATCATTTTAACTATGAAAAGCTTTATTATAAACGAGTAACAAAAGTTGTGTGTGAACATTAGTTGTGGTAGAGCCACGCTACCCGTGAAAATAACTTTTGCAGGTAGCATGAATGGGCCGGCTCGTCCGGGGAAGTACCACACTCTCACAGAAAATCGACGTTTGCGTAGTAGCTTTACACCTTCTATGCTTCGTTCGGTGAGTGAGAGCTCCGGAGGCCCATCCGCTCCCCTCTGAGGAGGGAAAAATAAAAGGCCGGCAAGGCTCTTGTCATACCCCTGGTGTTACATTAGTCCATGGGCAGCGGTGATCACTTACCATGAGGTGACCTGCTTGCTCGTTGCGCAATTTATGTTGTATGACGGGTAAAAACATTAACGTAATACGTATTTAGCAAGTTTATTAGTTCAATTAAAATTAACTAAGTGCGAGTTGAGCTCGCTTATGAAGGGTTCCGTAGAAGCAAACTTAAATTACCCAAAAACCCCCTATAATGTTTCGCAAGCAAACGTTTAAACTGTGTAGTCTCAACAGTTTTGGAATAAAATGGCTTTGACATACATACAGACAGACAGATGGACATGACGAATCTATAAGATTCCGTTGCTATTTGGCTACGGAACCCTAATAATGAGTTTAGTTTTATTTCTGACAGTAAAACCTAAGCTTGTAATACAATGTGGAGTACATTGTTCATTATTGTTGTCTAAGTACTAACATCATACGCTGCAGAATGTTTATCCTCATATTACAAATAGCTATGCCCGAGATCCTTTATTGAAACTATTTTATTTCTAAAACACAAAGATATTATTTCACATATTATTATAATAGACCGTAAGTTTCACTATCAACGGGTAATATAGTCTACAAATTTACGTTGAGACGCGGGTAAAGGCAAAAATTTAATGAGTTTTTATTTCCTTAAGGTAGGTTTAGCAGTGCAGACTTGATTTTGTTTTTTTTCTTACAGTAAAACTCAAACTTGGAATACAATGTGAGGTACATTGTTCATTATCGTCGTCGTTCTGCCTTTTTAGTCTGTGAAAGCGCCATTTTGGACGTGTTTTGTCGCTATCGAAGCGAAAAATATAATCCTCAGCCTGTGTCACGCAAATATCTGGTATTCTCATCCTCGTAGATACGGCCAAGGATCCCGTTCATGCCGGGCTTGCTCCAACAGGCATGGTCTTATACGCAAATATTGCCTAAACATCTGCAGACAGTGCTTCAGAGAATATGCGCACGACATTGGATTCAAGAAGCTGGACTAAGGTGTTTCGACTATGCAAATAAACATTAAGTTTAAAGTAAGTTCGTTTAAGTACTGATATCATACGTACGCTGCAGAATGTTCATTCTCGTATTACAAATCGTTATACTAGAGATCATTTGTTGAAACTATTTTATTTCTAAAACACAAAGATATTATTTCACACTAGCAGCCCTACCCGGCTGCGCCCGGGCATGTATTGTACCTAAAAACCTTCCTCGTGAATCACTCTATCTATTGGTGAAAACCGTATGAAAATCCGTGGAGTAGTTTTTGAGTTTATCGCGAACAGACAGACAGACAGACGCGGCGGATGACTTTGTTTTATAATATGTAGTGATATATAATAATAGGTGAGCTTCATTATCAACAAGTAATATAATTTACGTTGGGACGCAGGTAGAGGCAAAAATTTTGTGAGTTTTTATTTTCTTATGTTTGGCCTTGTAGTGCAGACTTGAATTCACTTTTATTTCTTACAATAAAACCCAAGGAATACAATGTGAGGCACATTGTTTATTATCGTCGTCGTTCGTCTAAGTACTGATATCATACGTATCCCCGTACGTAGTACATCCCTTTGTTGAAACTATTTTCTCTACAAAACCGCAAATAATATATTTCATAAGCTTTATTATCGATGAGTAATAAAGGTTATTTACCCTTTATATTCAACTAGCTGTTACCCGCGGCTTCGCTCGCGTAATATATAGCCTATGTCCTTCTCAGTACTCTAACCTATGTGTATGTAAAATTTCATGATGATCGGTTCAGTAGATACGACGTGAAAGCGTAACAAACAAACAAACAAACAGACCCACTTTCGCATTTATAATATTAGTTAGGATTAGGATAGGATTAGGATGATTGTAGTTTATTCAAGTAACAATCTGATTTAAGCTTCTCACAATGGGAAATTTATTAGAATATAATTAATTACGGTTTACACTAAGACCATAGATTTACTTCTGCAATGTAAAAGTGATAAGAAGAGTTTGGTCACCCTAGAAGATTGGCAACACTAAATGTGAAGTTGAGTTTGACGTTGTTGACAGCGTTTCCCGCGCGAAGGAAGGAACAATTAATGTTGATTTTGTGGTGGGAAGTTAAGGGGTGCAGTTGGGGTCTACCTTGGACGATTTTGCAAATTGATTTTGGTGAACTTTATTATATGAAATTGGTGTTATAAATGCTCGTACTCATGGAACAATTTATGAAATAGTTAAAGTGGATTGTTATATGGACTCGTATAGACTTGTCACCATAACCTCCCGACCACGAGGCATCAAAGAACATACGCCATCTTTGATGCTACTTGTTACAACTTTACCGTACAACACCGATACTTAGTATCTCAATTTACTGGACATTGGCAGAATCACTGAAATATCGGTGGAAGCCATTTTATAAAACAGAAGAAGAAGAAGAAAAATTAATGTTTGTTGTGGAGTAGTTTTTGATTGGTTTTTTACGAATACGAAGTGAGTGTAGGAATATTTAAAAGTGTTAAATACAAGAAGTATTGCAAATAAAATTATTTTATTTGCCTGCCTCCGTGAACCTTTCACATTGTTTGTCATTATCGTTGTCTTAGTAGTAACATCATTAGCACGCTGCAGAATTTCATCTTTAAGATCAAATCAAGATGGTTAGTGGAGCCTTTTATTTCTCTTAACCCATAAATAAAGTGTTTTACATTTTAAAAGCTTTCTTATCAATAAGTAACATAGTCTATAATTACTTTAAGTCACGGGTAAAAGCGTTAATTTAACATGTTATTTTATTATTTTATAAGAAATTTTATTAATTTTGTATCAAATTTTATTTTCTTTCTTGCAATAAAACCTGAGCTTGCAATACAATTTGGACTTGGTTCACTATTGTTATCTTAGTAGTAACATCATTAGTGCCACAGAGAATGTTTATTCTCATATAACAAATCGTTATACTAAAAAACCCTTTGTTGAATCTTTTGAAACAAACTACAAATATTATAGTACTTACTTTTAACGAGTAACATAGTGTCATGTATATTATCCATACATACATAAGACTATGTTACTCGTTTTACCATATATACTTATATATTGTCCATAGTCTACGTCGAGTCATAGTTTAAAGCGTTTATTTAACATGATTCAATATCTTTATTTTCGCGCCTATCGTTGACAACGGTTCACTATCCGAACGCATAACGTTTTTTAGTGTAAAAGTTGTTTCGCATAAAAATATTTCGCATAAAGGTATGTTACGCATAAAATTTGTATGGAAAATTTATGGAGGATAGTGAACCGTTGACAACTCCTTAATCAGGAGAGAGAGAATATCAGGCAGGAAATCAGAATACAGATGAAACCTAGGATAACCAGATATATTATTTAGTTACTTAAACAATAACAGTAATTTTGTAGTAGATTGTCTACGAGCAAGGGTAGAGATAGGGAGTGTCAGATGCACAATACTACCAAGAAGATACTATTTCTAGAATTTCTATTGGGGGCCAAAACTTCAAACTTCCTCATTTGACGCGTGTTCTATGCTCTAATATCCATAAAGACCATAGATAAAAAAAATTGCATCCTTTCGTACCTAAATCTCCATGACCCTTTCGTATTTCTATGCATTCTAGAGTACCTATCCCTACTTTGATGTTTTCGGCAGTGCTGTCAGATGACAAGGAGGTACTGTGAAGAAGATTTTGAAAATGGAATTTGGAATATGAAATAATAATGAATAGTTTCATAATAAAAGTGGACAGGATGTCGATGATTGAGCAATGAGGTTAAAAGTAACATGCTACATGAAGGTATCATGCAGCATCGTTACACAATTTCTTTTAAGTACCAACATCATTAGTAAACTGTTCATACTCACGTAATATGAGGATCGTTACTCTTAAGCCTTTGTTGAACTCTTCCTGTTGGACCATAAAGATGCGGCATTTAAATTTAAAAATAAACATAACTAAAACATGGGGAAAAGTGTGAGTCGTAATTAGGATTAAGGGTTCCATAGGAAGTAGGTAGTGAAAATAATACTGAAATAATCAAATATTATTATGCCCACATGCCTGCTCCGCAACTGCCTGGTCCAGTGGTTAAGGCGTTTGCCCGGTTGTTGGGTTGTTGACCCGGGGGTCGTGGTTCGATTCCCACGGGAAGCATACTTTGTTAAGTTGTTTTCAGTTTGGTTAGGACTTTGCAGGCATGAATCACCTGATTGTCTGATAAGAAAGATGATTCCGTGCTTCGGAAGGCACGTTAAGCTGTTGGTCCCGGCTGCCATCTGGTAGTCGTTAAAGGAACCACGTCAGAGGCCGAGAGGCGGTTCCGAAGAAATCTGGCACCAAGTTTTGCATGGTCGACTGACCGTGTCACCTACACGGAATGATAATGCCCACATAAATAAATATAAAATAAAGTATTGCTGGAAACAAAAAAAAAATTACATTTCCATATAAAAATACTCAGCCACTCTATCAATTTGTATGAGAATGTAATTATTTTTGAGTTTCCAGCATTGGTCTCATCATCATCATTTTGTGTAGGTGACACGGTCAGTCGACCATGTACACCCTGGTGTCAGAGTTCTTCGGAACCGCCTCTCGGCCTCTGACGTGGTTCCTTTAACGACTACCAGATGACAGCCGGGATCACCGGCTTAACGTGCCTTCCGAAGCACGGAATCATCTTTCTTATCAGACAATCAGATGATTCATGCCTGCAATGTCCTAACCAAACTGTTGTCAAAGTTTTAATATATACTTATTTCTTTTATATTTGCATGCCGCTTCTGGTAAATTTCGACTTCTCTAAATGTATTTTGACATCATGTACTACCATATTTTAAGCAAATAAATAAATAATTATGATTATAAACAACTTAATAAAGTATACTACTTATTGCTCCCATAAGAAAAGTTGTATATAATAATATTTGAAATGTATATATATATGGACTGAATAACTTCTTAAAGAGTCCAAAACGATCAATTTTACTCCAAGTATTTTGAGATCCGCATATTACTGATTTCTGTTACTGAAATTACACCCAAAATGTTCGAATTAATAAATACGTTTCCGCTTCAAATATCCGTTGTCATTAATTTTGTATACGTGATACTTTGTGAAGAACCCTAAAAGCAACAAAACGACCGTGGCCCAGTACAATTTACATATTTTCCTTTATTGAGATTACACGCTTTGTAATAACGATGTAAAAATATTTAAATTATTTTTGGATGCTGAAAGAACCAGTTTAAATTTACATTTTCAAATGCATGTGTATGAAAAATTTATTCAAAATATCAAGCACTTAAATATTATTTCATTTTAATACGCATCATGCGTATGACTGGGTCTTCAGATTCTTAAACATGTTTTATAATAAGTATATCAAAATGTGTCTAAAAAGACTATAAAAGTACATTTTCAATTTGATAACAATTCGTTTACCATGCTAAGTAACCTTTTAAAGTTGTTCGGGCGAGTCCATTTTAAAAGTATGAAAAAAGTAAAAATATTTTTTTTTTAATTAACTATAGAATTAGGAATTTATATATGCCTCTAAATATAAACTTTTATCATAAGACCATTACAATAATCGCAATTATATCCTAATCCTAACTAATATTATAAATGCGAAAGTGAGTTTGTTTATTTGTTTGTTTGTTACGCTTTCACGCCGTATGTACTGAACCGATCATCATGAAATTTTGCATATACATAGGTTAGGGTACCGAGAAGGACATAGGCTATATATTACGCGGGCGAAGCCGCGGGTAACAGGTAGTATTTAATATAGCTGTTCAACAAGTTACTCATGCGTCCCATACATTGTACTCAACCGTGACGTCACGATAGAGCAGCCTTTTCTGGGGAGCGTTTTGGTATCGCCCAAAAAATGTGCTATTAAAACTGTAATATCTAAGAGAGTTTTTGGTTGAGCATGGCGTCTTTTTCGCGGATGTGTCTTTTTATGGGAGGACTTTCCATAAAATAACGAAAAAAATATAGTCATTACCCCTATTGGCTTTTTTGATCAATAAAAAATTATTATTACAGATCCATACATACGTATTGTTACGTCTTTTTTACCTTGTTGGGTAGACAGAGCCGAGGTCTAGAAGACCCAAAGGTCACTTTAAGCTTATAGGTGGGTGTAAAAAAAAAAAAAATCTACTTGATCTTTTTTAGATTGATTGTAGTCGTAGTGGTGTGTAGGTGGAAAACGGAATGAAAATAGTGATACAAGATATTTTTGTTGGTCCTTATTTGATAATAATAACTAATTACTCACTCATTAAACCCTACAGGATTTTAGTTAGGTGGCTGAATTACGAAGTTATTTTGGACATTATAATTTCTCAAAGTTCTCTACATTTACTCTTAATCCGGATTATCACAGATTATTGCGATATAGGCATCGTGCACGTTACACCAACTGTAAACAAAGGTTAACCCAGCCCAGACCGTAAAATACTATCAGAAGAGAAGTCAGCTCATGTATACTGGATATTAGGGTAAACACCGTTGTCTCTCAAACCATCAAATCAGCCCGTCTAAATGAACAAATTTTCCTACGGAACCAAGGCTGGGACCTCGAAAAAAAAGTCATTTTCGTACAATAGTTTTTTGCCAGCCAGGCCAAATTTGTATGGAATAGTCGAAATTTTTTTGAGTTGTCTGTTTTGGTAATGATAAAAGTTATCACTACACAAAACGCTCAAAAACACTTTTTTTAGATAGAACGAAGGCTATTTTTTAACCGACTTCAAAAAAGGAGGAGGTTCCCAATTCGTCGGAATCTTTTATATATTTTTATGTATGTTCCCCGATTTCTCGAAGACGCCTAGACTGATTTTGGAAATTCTTTTTTGCTCGATAGGTATACTTTACAGATGGTCCCTTAAATTTTTTAGCGAAACGTGTCGAGCACTTTTTAAAAAATACACAAAAGCCAATAAAATATATACAGGAATGCCGTTTCGGATTACACTTCTTTCCATTTTATTATTATGCTTAATAAAATAAATTGAAAGGGTTGAAGTCGGTTTTTGTTTTTTGTTAAAAATATTTAAAATTATTTGTTTTAATTATTTGTTGTCATAGCAAATATATACACGTTCTGTGACTACCTATTACAGGTCAATGTAATAAAAATTATGTTGATAAATGATATCCTGTGTTAATACTTATTCATACTTCTTTCCACCTTTGTACTTTCACTAAACTGTGTTCCCCGCTGCGCGTTATCTGTGTACAATATTATCATCACCTCTGTATGGACAGCTTAGTATCATATACTTAGTATAAAGCCAACAATGTATCCTGCTCTGCGCATAATTTAATATTAATTTATAAGTCAAAAACAAACATACAATCAAAGTTATCCTCTTTACTATAATAGTACCTAAGGAAAGTCTATTTATTATTATAAATAGACTTTAATAACGAAAGTATAAAAGGAAAGTCTATTTATTATTATATAAATAGACTTTCCTTATTAAAGTCTATTTATAATAATAAATAGACTTTCCTTAGGTACTATTATAGTAAAGAGGATAGCTTTGATTATATGTTTGTTTTTGACTTATAAATTAGTATTAAATTATGCGCAGAGCAGGATACATTGTTGGTTTTATACTAAGTATATGATACTAAGCTGTCCATACAGAGTGATGATAATATTGTTATCGTATCTGCTGTTAATGCTTCTTTCTATATCTGAACCCTTACTATTCCCCGCTCCCCGCTGCCAGTTATCTGCGCAGAATATTATCATCATCCTCTGTATGGACAGCTTAGTATTATATACGTAGTATACACCCACAGCCTGCGCTGTATACAGATCGATTGACAAAAACATAGAATACGACATGCAGCAATATTTATAAACCACAAACAAACAGAAAAGTAATGCTTTTCTCTATAATATTAGTAAAGGAGGTCCATTTCTGCTGTGAATGATTGTTACTTCTTTGTTTCTATTTCTGTACCCTAACTATTCTACGCTCCCCGCTGCCCGTTATCTGTGCACAATATTATCATCATCCTGTATATGGACAGCTTAGTATTATATACTATTATCGACAGAGCATTATACAGTGTAGGCTGTATATATGTCGCAGTCATCTGGTTGAATTTGCTATTTGATTGAATGACTAGCGCGTTCATTGTATGACCACGTTTAATTGAATGACTAGGCCGAACGTTGATTGAACAAGCGTCGCTCAACGTCCAACTAGTTAGCGGATTGTTACATAGCCCTTTGAACAGAGCGGACATAAAATCAGTCAGGTGATTCAAATCTACTTCATTTTTTACCACTGCGGCGCTAGTAGTCACCAAAACAAAAATGGCGTCAAACAGCTCGAAGATGGCATGGTGTTGATATTTTTTTTGATTAAATTTACATATAAGTGCGTTATTTGTAATAAAATAATATGACATTATGGATTTACCTATTATTACGCCGCCGCCGGCTACTTTAAAAACTAAGAAAAATTTGCAAAAATATAAGTTTAAATAAAGCTTTGTAAATCATGCTACCACCAAATATCACAAAGTCGGCTAAGATTCAACAACTTCGCTAAATGACATTCATTCAGTCAAGACGTTGAACGTTACATTCAACGACTTGACGAGTTGTCCTTTAGTCATTCAATTAAACGTGGTCACCACTGAACGCGCTAGTCATTTAATCAAATAGCAGATTCAACCAGATGACTGCGACATATATACAGCCTACACTGTATAATGCTCTGTCGATAATAGTATAGAAAACGCATGCAGCAATATTTATAAGTCACTGTCACAATCACACAATCAAAGCTTCCCTCTATACGTTATTAGTGAAGGAGGTCGATTATATATCGTGTTTTTACTTCTTGATATATCCTCACTATACCGTGTCACCGCTACCCATTATTTGCGACATATATTATATTATTACATAAACCATATTTGACAATAATATCATAATTCTCTGTATGGGACAGCTTAGTGTTAAGTAATACTAAGTATATAATACTGCTCCTGTGTGTATATTAATGCAAACTGCGGTGTATCCCGCTCTGCCAATAATAACAAAGAAAACGCATGCAGCAATATTTATTATAAATCATAGCCAAGTTAATATTTTGTTTTTATAATATTAGAAAAGGAGGCCCATTTATACCTGTTGTGAATGATTGTCGTACTTGTTTCTATATCTATACTTTTACTATTCCGCGCTCCCCGCAGCCAGTTATCTGCGCACAATATTATCATCATCCTCTGTATAGACAGCTTAGTATAATACACATAGTATAATATACAGCCTGCGCTGTATCCTGTTCTGCCGATAATAGCATTAAATACGCATGCAGCAATGTTAATAAGTCACAGACATCATCATCATCGTCATCAGCCTATACTCGTCCACTGCTGGACATAGGCCTCCCCAATTGCACGCCATCGAGATCTTTTTTTTTTTTAAATCACCCGGATTGATCTAGCCCCAAAGTAAGTTCGAGACTTGTGTTATGGGATACTAACTAAACGATACTATATTTTATAATAGATACTATAGATAAACATCCAAGACCCAGGTCAATCTGAAAAAGATCATTTTCCATCTTGACCTGACTGGGGATCGAACCCGGGACCATCCGTGTCGCAGGCAGGCGTGTTGACCGCTGCGCCACGGAGCTTGTCAAGTCGTTAAGTCGTCTATTACCTATTATCTATAGTCACAGACAAACACAATAAAATCTTTCCTTTTTATTATATTGGTAAAAAATGTATACCCTGCTGTTAACGATAATTAGGTAGAGTCCGTATCAAATTTATTGGCGGCTTGAAACATCGCGCGAGTCGATGCGCACATAGTATTAGGTTTAGCGGGGCGATGGGGGGAGACGGGGCGCGTACTGCGCAGCTCGCATCTAATATTACCTACGTTATGTTATGAAAAGCTAACGAATTTATCGTACATATACATTGTAAGTGTCTTAGTAATTTAAATTAAATTAAATTTAATTAATAAACGTTTTTATTATTATTATTATATATTATTATATAAATATCCAAGCCACCATAAATTTTTATTCAGACCGTCTATCTCTGTAATACAAAATAATTTCGACAACTTTCGTAGGATTTTTTTCCAGTTCCCAGCATTGGTCGCATAGGAAAAGTTGTTCATTTTGCTGGACTGATTTGACGGTTTGAGGGACAACGATTTTTACTCTAACACTCAGTATTGTGGCAGCGGGGAGCATGGAATAGTGAGGTCACAGAGATAGAGAGAAGTACGTAACAATCTTATACAAAGTGAATCATCATCATTTCGTGTAGGTGACACGGTCAGTCGACCATGCACACCCTGGTGTCAGAGTTCTTCGGAACCGCCTCTCGGCCTCTGACGTGGTTTCTTTAACGACTACCAGATGGCAGCCGGGACCAACGGCTTAACGTGCCTTCCGAACACGGAATCATCTTTCTTATCAGACAAGCAGCTGATTCATGCCTGCAATGTCTTAACCTAACTGGAAACAACTTAACAAAGTATGCTTCCCGTGGGAATCGAACCCACGAGCCCGGGTCAATAAGGCAAACGCCTTAACCACTGGACCACAGAGGCTGTTAACCACGGGCTACACTAGATCATTTTAGTATAATGAAATGAAAATAAGTCTAGAAGAAAAAAAAACAACCTACCCATACAAATCGCCCGGGTTAACAAAAAATAAATTTCGGCATTTCCCATATAAAAGTATGCAGCCGATACTTTTATATGGGAAATGCCGAAATTTATTTTTTTGATTTTTGCCAATTATTTTAATTTCATTATACTAAAATGATCTAGTTTAGCCCGTGGTTTAATTTATTACGGGTATGTCCCTTCCACGTTTTACAATTGAACCAACGCAACAGCGTAGCAACGAATAGAAGAGTAATTTACAATTGTTCATTGTAGTAAATAAGCTAAAAGTATTGCGTTCGCATAATTAATTTACTAATTCCGGAGTAATTTATCTTTTGTTCTGTCTCAGGTACTAAGCAGCCCTACAAAATTTTCACATACCAGCTTAGCAAAGATAAAGGGAGCCATGTTATCATAGATGATCTTAGTCCATTGTGTGTACATTATGCTTAACAATACAGGTGGACAAAGGTGTGTGACCCGACGCGCCCTTTGTTTTAGGGGCAGGACCAAATTTGGGAGTAAGGATTTATGTAGGTATGTATATGAAATGCTCTATTTACGCCTTAAGATATTACTAGAAATTTTTTCATCAAAATCTAACACACGTTGTACATTGAAAATTACTTTGAATAGTTTAATCATAATTTCTTTTATACCCAACTAACACACCTGGAAGGAGGGCAATGTATATGTACATAAGTACCATAACGGAAGGAGGGCAATGTATATGTACATAGTTACAGACCATTATGTATGGTGCCGGACTTGGTCTTAGGCCCAACACCATACATGAAGAGATGTTGCTGCTTGCTGGGTTGAAGGTGGTGGTGTGGAGATACAAGATCACGTCACGGAGATAGTAGTTTATTGCTCTTGCTGGTTACATGGTGATGGCTTGGTGTGACGGATCCTTTCTCGATGGCAGTATCCAGGCTCGCGGATCGATCGTATCTCAGAGAGCCATCGATAGTATCTCGAAGAACCATCAATAGTATCTCGATTAGATTGTTAAATAATCAAGTTATTTATATTATAGAACGAGCTGACACGCGCCCTACATGATGAAGGCCGTGGGTCGCTAAATGTGCGAGGTAAGCTCGTACAGTATATATGCAAGTTTTTCTGTTCTATTGTACCTGTTACCTATTTATAAAACTAATATAAGTATCATCATCATCATCATCATCATCAGGTCTTTCTAGTCTCCACTGCAGGAGCACGACCCTCTCTGTACTACCAGAGCCATATACTAGCCTGAGTAGTCAGAGGATTTGGCCTACACTCTCCACGCTGGCCAGACGGGTTGGAGAGGTCTCTTTGATGTTAATAAGCTTTGTTTAGCTTGAATTTCCTGAGTCGCCTTTTACGACATCCACGGGATGACTTGGAGTAGTCCTATTCTACTCTGCCGGGAACCACACGGCCCACGGCAATATAAGTATACAATATGTATAACTGTTAAATCCCCCTAATTGATTATTTGCTGACGTTACATACTCTATGTCATTTTGGGGAATAATACAAATCTTATGACACCTTACACTTCGAAATCGGTCAAGCCATTTAGGCTACAGCCCTACGAATAAGAATATCAGGAAGCGTAACTATGAACAAAACTGTCGCGTAATCTTGTCCCATCCTTCAACAAAACAAAACATATAAAGAAGGCCAATAAGCGGCGGTCGTGTAACGTGTTGCATTGCGGCAAGCTTTTTGATTGGTACTGAGCAAGAACAACATCCGTTATTCGTTTGCGCACTTGCTGCAATGTACAACAGCAACTGCGCCAACTGCACGGCATTTGACGTTGACAGATGTTTGAAAGATACGGGGATGGGTTTATCTAGAAATTCAAATAATAAATGAAAATAACAAATAATGTAATTTTTAGACAAAAATTTTTAAAGTTATGAAATTAAATTTGTATTTTGCTCCAACATTTCAATGTTTTATGGTATTGTTTTTACGTATACAGTTATTTTAATAAAATTTCATAACTTAAATATAGTATAATGCGAAAAGTTTCACCTCAATTGGTAGGTATTGGATAAGCGCTTTAAAATTCAGTTGCAAGATTTGGCCCAACTAAATGTATTGTAAATAACTAAAATTTAAGTTACAGTCAGTTGCAAACTTATTAGTGCCTCAATTGTAATTCAGTAAATTTCCCTCTATTTTAGTCCTTTTCGTGAAATTATCCTCATTGAAAAGTGATAGGTTTTTTCGTGATAAATAAAACTTAAAATGATAAATGGTTTTGTTTCAATGTGATACATAATCATCCGTGAAAAGTGTTTAACTAATAAAGACTTAGTTATTGCTGCATAACATTGTCCATAAGAATTAGAATATTTATTAGATTTCTAGGTAAATATCTTCAATTATTCACCTGTAAACGGGATTTTAGACTTTCTGTTGTGCAAGAAGCCCTAACACTACTTCACTACCATGGGAAGACAATTTTTCGGTGATAAAATTAATTTAAATCGCAGAGAAGTTGTTTCGTCGAAGTGACAGCGATGACTGAAAGCGGCCGTGGTTCCCTTTTTAAGCCCCGCCCTACGTGGTTCCCATTGAGTGGGGTCACTTTTGAAGTTCAGTTATGCTTCCTGATATTCTTATTCGTAGCTACAGCCGGAACAATGTTACAGACGTACATACATTGATAAATAGATATATCTATGCGCAAAAACAGTATCCTTCTTCTGTTGGGGTAATTAAGTTTTTAATTATCTTGAATGTGGTTTTGATACATTTTGTTTGACCTTATCATTATTGTATATTGAGAGATCATTAAAATGTTTACCTAACGAATTGGATTATGAAATTGAATGGTTTCTATTGTTTTTGGTTATTTCAAATACCAGCAAAGTCACGGGCAAAGAGTATCTGTAAAATAGCCATTAGCCGATATTGAAATAGGCCTGCATATTGTTTGCCAATCGTAATTAGAATATCGATTTAAATTGGCCCCCTTACAAAAAGTAGTTACATCAAAACGTCAGTAAAATACATTGACTTTGCATTCATCAAATAAGTCGAGGCATTTTAGAGGACTTGGGTTTACTTTATATATGCCTGAGGTATATGCATGATTTTAATAAAATTAAATTGGAATTTATGTAGCTAGTTTCTTTTACCTCTAACAATCTACACCGCAATACAGTAGGCATTGTACTGTAGGCCCTTAGGCAAAATACATTTTTTTCTCTTAAACTATAAATACATTTTACGATTTAGTGTAGAGTTTAAAAATAAATGTTAATGATTGAGATCTGAGAATGAAATCGGGAGTACTCTCTCATGAGAAAGGAGAAGAGAGAGTAAAAGTGATCGCACATGAGATCATTATTAATCAATATCATTGCATAAAATAAATTAAGTCTTCCGGCTCCTATAATTATTTAAATAGGCTATTTTTTAAACAAATGAAGTGAATTGTTTGATGCGGTTGTATGTAATGTTGACAATTATATGTAAAAACATCTCGGGACGCAGCAAGGGACGGTCGCAAATTTTGGCGTAAAATAGTTTAGGTTTAAGAGTAGCGTAGATTTCAGTTGATTTTTACGTTGTTGCGTTTTAACCAACGTTTAAATAACAGTCCGGTTTGCCAATGGCTCTGTTGCTTTAGGTTCGCAAATATTTTCGTTCGGCTGGCCCGTGCGTAATAATTTACATTTCGATAAATATAACATTGAATTTCTAGTGATTTTTATTTAATAAATTTGAGTTATTAATAAGTTTTGTGAATTAATTACACATGTATTAATCAATCTCAAAGATATATGAAAACATATTATTACCCCTCACCCAAAACAGAGGTTGTTATAAGGTTCTCCAGTTAGTCTGTTTGCGTTAGTTTATAAATAAATATAAATATATACGGACAAATGACACAGGTTGAGCTAGCCCCAAAGTAAGTTCTTAAGTAAGACTTGTGTTATGGAATGGGATACTAACTCAACGATACTATATTTTATAACAAATACATATATAGATAAACATACAAGACCCAAGTCAATCTGAAAAAGATCATTTTTCATCTTGACCTGACCGGGGATTGAACCCGGGACCATCCGTGTCACAGGCCGGCGTGTTGACCGCTGCGCCACGGAGCTCGTCGGTATCGCTTATCTGGGGTATCGAAGCCAACAAACTGGATTTCATATACACATACAAGTATTATTATTATAACATCTTTATCTTTTACGAAAGAGAAATAGAACAAAGGTTCATTAGATAAATAGTCTACGTTTCCCGCTTAACATACAAAGTCTGATTCGGCGAGGATGGCAGCACAAAACAGATATGTAACGTGATCTGGTAGGCTCGGCGAGTCAGCACGGCAAGGTGGATGGCCTAGGGCGATGGTGGAGGGCGTATAGTCACCATCGGCTAGACACAGCATCCGACCCCTCCTCAGTCGTAGCGGTTTTCCGTTCCACTGATGAAAGGAGGAGAAGGACGAGTGTGTGCGCCTGCGTTAGCGCGAACGTTTGCGCACCTTAATATATCCTGCGTATTTGACCGCTTCCGTTAACGGACTCCGACTTTGAAAGTCCTGTGGCGATGGGTAGAGGTAGAGAGGTCTAGTGTGATGCAAGCTAGGCTTTGTCTAATACCTGCACATAGGCGGTCCCGGGGGTGTGAACACCGACTAGGAGTCGAAGAGGTCGCCATGGCCGAAATCGGTCGGACAGATCATCATCATCAGTCTACGTTTAGTTGTTCTTGGGCATGTAGGTTAAAAATGGAATCAAAATTAATGATTTGTTAATTGCATCGCGTATAGGCAAAATGTTAAGGACAGTCGTTAGTTAAACTTTAAAAATAAACTTAAATATTTCACCTTGCAACACTATCGGTTTTAGAAGTAAGAACGCGAGTCATTTTCACTTCTTCCCTTCTCGTTTTCATGTCGGTACGTGAAGCTCATCTTTTTAGGGTTCCGTAGTAAACTAGGAACCCTTATAGATTCGCCATGTCTGTCTGTCTGTATGTCTGTCCGCGGTTTTACTCAGTGACTATAAGTACTAGAAAGCTGTTATTTGGTATGGGTATGTATATTAATCATGGCAAAAAAGTGGTAGAACAAAATCTTGAAAAAAATTAAAAAAAATTTAGGGTAGCTCCCATACAAGTAACGTGGGGGAATATTTTTTTTTCTCTACTTACCCATCGTGTGGGGTATCGTTAAAAAGGTCTTTGAAAAATATTGTGAGGTTGAGACCACCATTTTTCGATTTAGGGATCCGTTTCCGAAATATTTGGTTTTAAAGTGAAATTTTTTGTTAGAGGTAAGTGTCCTCTCCCCTCTATCTACTAAACGGTTTTATAAGGATACGTGAAAAAAATTACAGCAGTAGTATATATACTGAAGTTTAAAGGAAAACTAAGTACAAACTAAAAAGCTATAGGCAACCAACTTATAAAATGTACTGGAAAATGTAAAATTTCATACAATTTTCATTGTTAAATGTTTTTGGTCGTTAAACTGTTAGGTGCGAGTGTAAACAGTGTGAACTCAAAGTTGTCATTCGCAACTACGGAACCCTACACTGCGCGTGGCCCGACACGCACTTGGCCGGTTTTTTTAGTAATGGATTGTTTTTTCGTAACTTCATCTCGTGTCGTTCTGATAGATTAATAAAAAATCATCATATTGCGTAAGCACTGGAAGGTAACCAGGTCTGGGGTAAGTTTGAACGAGCCGTTGGATCTTGGGAGCCGTTCCCAAGTGCTATACCCCGACATCTGCAAGATCACAAGCAGACCAGCAAAGATAAGATTCTTTCAATTTAATCTGCCTCTAATACGTGTAATTTTTTTGTTAAAACAGTCCACTGCTTAACTCAAACACATAAATATTACGAAGCTCATGTGGTCCTTAAGAGTCGCCTGGAAGCGCATGTCTCCATACAAACGGAAAAAGGGAATTGTGGCAATATTCGATAATTTTGGAGTAAAATTAAGCATTTAATCAATTAATCTCATTATAATCTACGTATGTTCCTATACAGCTTGGTTAAAATACAAACGGTTTGAGAATAACAAGCCTTTTCAAATTTGTATGGAAATCTTGAGAGGCGTATAATTCTCAAACATTTGATAATTTAACCAAACTGTATAGGAACGTACGTAGATTACAATGAGATTAATTGATTGGTTGCTTAATTTTGCCCAAAAATTCAAATACTGCCAAAATTCCCATTTTCCGTTTGTATGGAGACATGTGCGTCCAGGCGACTCTTAAGGAATCACCGTAGTGGAAAAAGTAGAACTAGTATCTCAGTGTAGTATCTTATGTCATCTTTAAAGTGTAGATTCAAAATTGGAAGCACATCTAATCTTTGGATTATTTTGTATCTACCCCACACCTTACTCACAAGTAAGGTGTGTGGGATAGATACAAAATAATCCTTATCCTAATCCTATCCTAATATTAGTATAAATGCGAAAGTGAGTTTGTTTGTTTTTTTTGTTTATTTGTTTGTTTGTTACGCTTTCACGCCGTATCTACTGAACCAATCATCATAAAATTGGGCATACACATAGGTGAGGGTACCCAGAAGGACGCGGGCGAAGCCGCGGGTAACAGCTAGTCATATATATAAGACATAAGATACTACACTGAGATACAACTTGTTCTACTTTTTCTACATCATCATCATCATCAGGTCTTTCTAGTCTCCACTGCAGGAGCATGACCCTCTCTGTACTTTTTCTACGCAGTTAGTAAAAAGTAAAACAAGTTCTAGCGAAACTTTCTTCTGTTTATCAGAACAATAAATATGTTTTCTCATCATATTCACTTTCAGTAATGCGTTTCTTTACGAAGTTTTCTCGTTTCGTTTGGGCGAGTCTTTGCAAATTTGTCTGCTTAAGTTTTTTGTAGGACAAATGGATTTAGTGCGCAAAAGAAAACGATTTGAAAAGTTTATGTCTAAGACTAAACTAGTTTTTGTGGACCTACAAACGTAATTATCTGCTAATGTTATGCTTTAATTTGTTTATTTGAGTTTTATTTGCCAAAATATTGTGGTAATAGGTGGTACGAAATATTCTAAAGAAAAGTAAAAACACGATTGCACTGCATATAGCCTATGCCACTCGGGAGAGTAAGGATTATATCGATATCACCATAATCCGTAGAGGCATTTAGAAAATATGGTAGATTTGTTTATATGCATAGATAATTACTTATCACTCCATATAATACAAGCCGTGCCCGCAACTTCGTCCGCGTGGAAAAAAGTAGCTATGTCCTTTTTCAGGCTCTAGACTATCTGTGTACCAAATTTCATTCAAATCGGTTCTCTAGTTTTGGCGTGAAAGCGAGACGTACTACAGTCAAGGTTACTTTGGCGTTCATAATATTAGCATAGAAGTATAGATATTGATAGTGTGGATTGTATGCATGAATTCTAATAAAAACAACATAAAAATTTTATGGGGCAGTCTAATTGAAATTTCGAGTATGTTTTTTGGAAAATTCTTTATTCTTCATAAAACGAAAAGCACCTGAAACTAAGCTAACAGTGTAGAGCATTACATCACTAGATTTTTTTTAAATTTATATTATTCGGGATTAAATGAATTAATTGCTGGGTGGCGCTAGTGTCGCATACGCCTGCCCTCTAAAAGATATTCAATTTATGGCTACTGACACAAACAAACAGATACCTACTACGATGGTCAGCCTTCCTGACTGAGAATAGGCGGTATAGGTCATATAGGCTAATTAAACACGTTTGTATAGGGTTGCCCGCGGCTTCACCCACGTGATATATAGCTTAACCTTTTCAGTGCCTTTACCTATTTGTATGCAAAATTTCATGATGATCGATTCAGTACATAGGGCGTGAAAGCGTAACAAACAAACAAACTTACTTTCGCATTTATTATAAGTTAGGATTAGGATTGCTGTATACTTTATCAAATTTGGTTGGCTCTTAAAATCATTTGCCAGAAAAACATCGCACGTTTAGGAGAAACATTAATAGGATTTCTTCTGAAAAAAGTTAATTGAAGAACGCCATGAGAAAACATAATAAAATCGCTGCAAAACAAAGAGTCAGGTGTCAAAGCATGAATAATGCATGTTTCCTTTGGAAAAAATATTTTCTAGATCATTTGCGATTCCGCCCGAACCTCGGCATTATTCGAAAATACTGTTCTTATTTGCCTCTGCAAATGCGGCTTTAATGGTTTCTGTCTTGAGGTAAATGCGAATTAATATAGCTTGTTATTTACACTTTAAGGCCCAATCAAGGTACACATTTGACGAAGTCTGTAACTTAGGTATATCGAACGTACCTAAGCTAGGAATGCTAGGTTTGGTGACACTGGAGGTGGTGGTTGGATTTTTATCAATGGTATTCGTATTATCTGCGTAGTTTGTGCTCTTAGGTGCATTTGGTTAACAAACAGCAATGATGATTTACTGACCTTCTAGTGTTGCAGAAGAAATGTATCCGAATTCTGACAAATATTTGTAATGCAATGTAATGTATGAATAAATGAATAAATAAATGATTAGCGTCAACAAAGCTTGTGTTTCCTGAGTCGCCTTCTACGACATCCATGGGAAGATTTGGAGTGGTCCTATTCTACTTTGCCTGGAACCACACTGCATGCGGGAACCACATGGCAGGAAACACAAGCTTAACAAAGCTTATTAACATCGGAGAGACCTCTTTAACCCATCCGGCCAGCGTGAAGAGTGTAGGCCAAACCCTCTGACTGCTCTGGCTAATATATGGAGTAGTTGGTAGAACAGAGAGGGTCGTGATCCTGCAATGGAGACTTACAAAGGCCTGATAATCATGTCAACACACGAGATTGAAAGAGGTCTTAAGTACACCATATTGGCGGTTCGCAATTTGCTGCGAAGACCCGATAAAGAAAGTGGCTTTCAATGGCGACACAAAAGAGAGGAAGAGGCAGAGACCACAGAAGACGTGGATGTCCAAAAATCAGAAAGAGATGACAACATGTGGCCTGTCAGATGCTAAACAGCAGAATAGATGGCGTCATCAAAGAAAACCATCCCGTATAACGGGATATGGCAAGGACAAAGAAGAAGAAAAGAGAGCTGATACTCTGTACATTGAAAGTGAAATATTATTGCCCTAAAGCATCTAACTTTCCTTTCTTTCCTAACTGAAGTCCATAACTTTAACGTAACTTGCCGTTAACGTGTGACCGTCTTCGTAACCTTGGATAATTTACTTTACAGCGCCGTAAACCCTCAGGTGGCTGCCGTCATTATTACTGGAGCAGTATATTTCTCCTGGAAATTTAATTTTCACTACTGAATCAAATGGAAGCTCGTACGGTTCTTTTTTTATTATTTTCTTTTATTATGCTTTTATATAATAACAGACTTAACGGGTGTAACTAGACATCCAGTTATTTTGAGTAGATATCCTTCACCGGGGCGGATACCTATTAATTTGATTGATTAAATATTGTTTTTTTTGTGATCAATATCCGCCATTATAAAATCGGTTCCTAGCGGGGTCCTATTTTATAACAGGCATAATAACAAAGGAGCAATTTCTTACTGGTTTCTAACTAATGTGAAAGTTTGTGTAGTATTGCAGGATATTAGAGACGAGGTATAAGTCGAGTGCTTATAATAAACCGTCGATTATAATAGACTATACTTTACAGTCGCCATAAACCCTCAGGAGGCTACCGTCATTATTACTTGCGCAGTATATTTCTCCTGATTGAAATTCGTTTAAATTCAATGAATGCCTCTCGTATTGTAATAACTGAGTAAACGGTTGTAACTAGACATCCGGTCACCCGGTTATTTCGAGCAGTCTGATCTGGACGGACGTCCGTCACCGGCGGATATAGATCACGATTAACAGGGTTCTATATTAACTCAATCGGGGTAAGGAACAATTTCTGACAGGTTTTTGCGATTGAAAACGAGTCTGTTGCTGCTGGTTTCTAACCAATGTGACAGTTTTTGAGGTGTTGCAGTAAAATTTGACAGTGGCAAAGA
Source organism: Rhodophaea formosa (assembly GCA_963082605.1). Classification (NCBI taxonomy): domain Eukaryota; kingdom Metazoa; phylum Arthropoda; class Insecta; order Lepidoptera; family Pyralidae; genus Rhodophaea; species Rhodophaea formosa. The sequence continues at coordinate 3,097,603 of OY720221.1, forward strand.
TTGAAAGCAAGTTTAGTAATTTACCAACAGCTATTAAACAAGAAAAACTTCCATTTTTAGGGTTCCGTAGTAAACTAGGAACCCTTATAGTTTCGCCATGTATGTCTGTCTGTCTGTCTGTCCGTCCGCGGTTTCACTCAAAGACTATAAGTACTAGGAGAAATTTGGTATGGGTATGTATATTAATCATGTCAAAAAAGAGGTAAAAGAAAATCTTGAAAAAAATTTTTTTTACGGTAGCTCCCATACAAGTAAAGAGGGATTAATATTTTTTTTTTCTATATAAACCCATCGTCTTGAGTATTGTTAGATAGGTCTTTAAAAAATATTGTGAGGTTGAGAACACAATTTTTTCGATTAAAGGATCAGTTCCCGAAATATTTGGTTTTAAAGTGCAAATTTTTGTTAGAGGTAAGTGTCCCCCCCTCTATCTACTAAACGGTTATATATGGATACATGAAAAAAGTTACAGCAGTCGTATATTTACTGAAGTTAAAAGGAAAACTATCAGAGATGAGTATTAAGTACAAACTAAAATCTTATAGGCAACCAACTTATAAAATGTACTCGAAAAAATGTCCGGTCTTCTTACGATAAGCTCGTAGTCCTAGGTCTTCATTTATCACTCTTTTGACCGTGGTTCTGCTTAGGCCCATCTGAAGAGCTAAGATTTTTTGTTTACGAACAGGATTTCGTTGGATTCGCGCTTTCACTGCTTTGATGATCGCTGGTTGAATCTTCAGTGAATCGTTTGATTGTGCGATAAACAAATCGTAGGGTTATTTTCAATTTTTGTAGAATTTTAAAAATTTCTTTTGGCGGGTAACCACAGCGGTGCAACGCGATAACCGCTACTCTATCTTCTTTCTTCGACCACTCCATATTTGAAAATGAATAAAAATTAATGTCTTTTCTATTTTCAGCAAGCGCAAACGTTCTATTTTTAAAATTGGATCTAGCCAGTATTATTTAAGTATTTTGACAGAACTTATGACCCGACTAGGTATATATAAACGAGGAGATCCGTAGAAGAACAAAGGTCACCGACATAGCCCAGCGGATTAGCTCTTTGAAGTGCAGTGGGCGGGGCACATAGCGCGAAGAACCGATGGCCGATGGGGCAGAAAGGTTCTCGAATGGCGACCACGTATCGGCAAGCGCAGCGTTGGACACCCACCGACCGACCACGGTCAAAAGACTTATCGGACGACCTGATAAGGGTCGCAGGAAGGCGCTGGATGTGGGGCCGCTTCCAACCGGTCATATTGGAAATCGTTGGGGGATGCCTATGTTCAGCAGTGGACTTCTTGCGGCTGAAATGATGATGATGATGATGATGAATATATATATATACCAAAATATATATAGGTCCTTGCATTTTACACACTACAAAAGCAATTTGCGGAAAAATTGTGAACTTTACAACACTGCAAGGAGTTTCAATTATAGAGTTTGGTTGGCATTTTCTTCTTGTATTGAAGTCTGACGTGACCTGTTTTCTGTTAAGCCTGAAATTTATTACGAAACACTTTTACAGGACTTTGTGCTTTAAAGCACTTGTTTTATAAAGTTTTATTTCTGAAATCGTGTGGCAAATAGTGGTAGTGTATTAGTTCTTTGGCGCGTAGGTGTTTTTTTATTGGCACAACCAACGATTTATTTTTATTCTTAGCAGGATTGCTTTTATAAAATCGTGATAAGTACTTGTGATTTGTTTCGTTACATTTATATATTTAGGACTGGGATCTAAGAACTATGAACGGTAGAACAAAGGCCTAATTTGGAAATTTATTTGTTACTAGCTGTTACCCGCGGCTTCGCTCGCGTAATATATAGCCTATGTTCTTCTCGGTACCCTAACCTATGTGTATGCAAAATTTCATGATGATCGGTTTAGTAGATACGGCGTGTAAGCGTAACAAACAAACAAACTCACTTTCGCATTTATAATATTAGTTAGGATTAGGATTAGGAAGTTAGGATAGGATTAGGAAGTAAGAATAGGATTAGGAAGTTAGGATTAGGACTTTACAATTTTTTATAGATAGGCAAAAAAATGGAGTTGGAATATACAGATCTGTGAGATAGTACCTGATCAATCACTGATCATCATCATCATCTTCTGGTCTTAAGTCTCCACTGCAGGAGCACGACCCTCTCTGTACTGCCAAAGCAATATAGCTAAAGCAGTCAGAGGATTTGGCCTACACTCTCCACGCTGGCCAGGCGGGTTGGAGAGGTCTCTTTGATATTATAAGCTTTTCTTAGCTTGTATTCCCTAAGTCGCCTTCTACGACATCCACGGGAAGACATGGCGTGGTCCTATTCTACTCTACCGGGAACCACACGGCTATGATCATTGATCAATAATAAAATAATTAAGCTATATTATGTCAATACATTTGCTATAAATACGGTCCTTATGAAACGAAAGGGGTTTTTTGTGATGTCAGAATTTGGTTTGTAATGTTGTATTTCACGGAGTAGTACTTTTTTCTTAAAACATCAATGTATTAAAAAACGTCATATGATGCTCGTACTCAGTAAGCTGGCTATAATAGTCATCTGTTTTTTGTATTAAGTCACTCTTAGTGAGTACCGAGCCTAACCGCGCTGCAGCGATCGTAATAGACCTGTCAAAGTATTTGATTGAATCGTCCTAGAAAAAAGCCTTTGAGAGATGCCATCGCAGTATTATTAGATTTTTATCCAAACTCGATTGCAGTTGAAAAAACTGTTAGTGTGATTCCTGGAAGTTTGATTTTGGATTCGATTTTGCCTTTGAGCAATTTAAAACTGAAATATTGGCATTTGTTCATTATTACTGATGAAAAGAGTTTCTTTCAGTCTTGTTTCGTAGTTATTACGACGTGTCTTTCTGGCAGTGGCCGGTTGCGAAAAGTCCGTAACGAATTTTTTTTTAAATCTATGGTCCGTAATTTGTAGCTTTTCAACCAAATCTTTTTTTTATGTATGTTCCCCGATTTCTCAAAAACGCCTCGACCGATTTAAGAAATTCTTTTTTTGTTTTATAGGTAATACTGTACAGATGGTCCCATTAAATATTTATCGAAATGTGTCTAGCACTTTTAGAAATATACACAAAAACCAAAAAAAAATTACACGTAAACCTTTCAGTTTACACTTTATCCTTATTAAAAAAAATGATAGGGTTGGAGTCGGTTTTTGTTTTTTGTTACAAATATGTTAAATTATGATCAATAATGGACATCACAATAATAAGTAATATAAATATAAATGTAAATATATACGCACAAACCACACAGATTGAGCTAGCCCCAAAGTAAGTTCTTATGTAAGACTTGTGTTATGGGATACTAACTCAACGATACTATATTTTATAACATATACATATATAGATAAACATCCAAGACCCAGGTCAATCTGAAAAAGATCGTTTTCCATCTTGACCTGACCGGGGATCGAACCCGGGACCATCCGTGTCGCGGACAGGCGTGATGACCGCTGCGCCACGTCTTATTAAAGCTCGGTCGACCCTAGAACTGGTTATTATTTCGCTCAACAAATCAGCATTGCTATACAGCGCGGTAATGGGCATTTTGGTCGTTGCCACGATGTGATAAGTTGGAAACTTATTTCTATCTTTAGGTAAAAAATTGTATTATTTTGTAAATAAAAATATCAAGAGCTTACTTACTAAATATCACCTAAAGGGAAACAATGGAACAAACCTAAAACATTACCCTCCTATTGGGTAAAAAAGCAATTAGACTTTCCATAGAAGTTCGCCCAGCTGTTATGTTTTTGTTTTTTACCTTTTTTGCTATTCCGTTTTCCATTGAGAATTCTAATATCGGGATTTCGATAAGCTCAAAGGTTCAAAATCAGGCAGTATTAAGAAAGTATGAGAAGCTGTTGGTCCCGGCTGTATGTATATTTGTATGTTAGTTTGCGTATATTTCAAAAACCAAAAGTAGTCTGGCCAAAAATATTGTTCAGTTAAAATTGGCATAGTCCAATTTGAAAACGCAGGAAACAGTGCCTGATCAGAAGCAGTTCAGGAATTTTGAGATAGAGAGTTAATGTGCATCAGTAACTTAACTAGATGGCGCTGAACGATTCTGAAACGCGCAAGTTGAGTTTCTTCGATCCAGTGGCGTAGCGTGCCCAAAATTGGGTGTGAGAAGTGGCTTTGCGAGCCCCCCCTAGGGTTTGGAGGCCCCCCTTTTTAATTAGTAAGTAAGGTAATGTATAGAAATAAAATCAACATTGCTGACTTACAGTTATAATTTATGTAATACGAAATTCATAAAAAAATATTTCTTTTTATTAGATATTAGTAAGTTGACATTGAAGCAGGTATTTTTTGGCCTGACATCTTCCCTGAATAAAATTTAAAAACATTGCCAACGAATTCAGGGCCAAGGGTGGCCGTGCCCGTCCCAGTTAGCCAGGCCATGGGTGCCTCAAGCGTGGCGGCGCGAGACCCTCCCGAGGCCCCTGCCCGGAGGCCGAGTGCGGTCGCACACTTCGCACACACCTCGCTACGCCACTGCTTCGATCCGTCACATAAATACATTAGCAGATTAGTCCGTTAAGGATTGGTTACCATTAACAGACGCTATAAGGACACCATTAGTATGGTGTGTGACGGTAGTTGGAAAACTAGGAATGTGTCGGTGGCTGAAGATGCCATTGCACCGACGGGGCACTAACACCGCTTACCCAGGCACCAGTTGTCCAGTAAATAAATAAATAATAAATAAATATATACGGACAAATCACACAGACTGAGCTAGCCCCAAAGTAAGTTCGAGACTTGTGTTATGGGATACTAACTCAACGATACTATATTTTATTACAAATACATATATAGATTAACATCCAAGACCCAGGTCAATCTGAAAACGATCATTTTTATCTTGACCTGACCGGGGATTGAACCAGGACCATCCGTGTCGCATGTGTTGACCGCTGCACCACGGAGCTCGTCAGTTGTCCAGTGTCATGTACCACTGGTAGTAGTGTGCCACCAATGTGGTGTAACCTGGCTGAAACGTCTGGAGAAAAACGGTATTTTCACGTTAATTCTCGATTTTGCATTTCATAGTGTAGCAGACTAGATGTTGTCATACAATGGTTTCACTTCCCTCAAAGCACTGCGGATCACATCGGGCATCGCAGCCCGCGCCTCTGCCCACTCTGCGCGGCTCAAAACGATGCCTTTTATACTCCAATGATAAATGACCATTCCGCAAACATGACATATTGAAGATTACTTCGGTCTGGTGTCATACGTTTAAAATGAAAAGTAAAAAAACAAAAATGTAGGGATCTTAAAACTAAATAAGTTAAGGGGTTTTACTCCAACCGATGTCGTGGAGTCGAAATTTCAGCGGATGCTGTCTGTGGTGTGTCTTTATTCCTTTCTCATATCTTTATAAATCATGCCTGTGAGATGCACAAATGTGATTAACAAGCGTAAGAGCCAATAATGCTCACTAAGTCAATGGCTCTTGAAAATGAAACAAAAGCTAAAACTAACCTTATCATTTTCTATTTTTTTATCAATTAATATTAATCCTTAAGAATATGCTATAGTTTCATTTGAAACGGCCTGCCTATACAAATAATTTATTTTATTTTCAATGATAAATGAGCATTCTACGAACAAGACACTCGGCATATCGAAATTAAATTCGGTCTAGTGTCACAACGGATGTGTTTTGGGATTTAACTGCCATTAAACAAACACGAAAATATTCCGCTTTTATTGCATAGTTTTTGAAATATGAATATTTTTTATTGTTGGATTAAAATGGCCATATAGCTCAGAGAGAACAGCCGTGATAAAACAATATATAATACTATTATTTGATCAAACTGTATCTTGCTTCGTTAAGAATTGGTAATTTTGTGTTTATAACTTCCACAGCAAACAAATTACACCAATCTAGACAATCTAGAAAGCAGCCGGGTTACACCGCTTTAGTCATTGAATAATTAAAAGTTAATCGATAGTGTTCAACACATGCCAATCTATTAAAATATTCAATCAATCCAGTTGAAACTGCCTAGCAATACATATAATGTATTTTTTCCTCTCCAGTGATAAATGACCATTTCGCAAAACATGACGCTTGGCATATCGAAAATAAATTCGGTCTCGTGTCACGACATATCGGTTGCGGGATTTTTCCCCTTTTTGCAAAAAAATAACAGCAGCTGTGGTCATAATAACGATTCTACAAATGCATCTATTTAATTAAAAATCAATTGTTTTATGTTTCTACCTTCCACAAGAGTCAAATCACAAAATGTTCTGCAAATAGACAAACAGTATCCAAATATCGTTAATTTAAATTAACACATTAGCTAGAATATAGAATATACTAAAATATTCAATCAATTCGTTTGAAGCTGCCTGAAAATAAAAATAATGTGTGTTATGCTGCAATGATAAATTGCCATATCTCGAAACATGTCGCTTGGCTATCGCAAAATAAATTCGGTTTCGTGTCACAACGGGTCAGTTACGGGATTTAACTACCTTTTTGCAAACAAGAAAATATTCCGCGTTTAAGTATTGCATAGTTTTTGCAATTGGATATTTTTATTGTAGAATTTAAATGTTAATATAGCCGACAGAGTTAACTTAATTGTAAATCAATTGTTTTGTGTTTGTCACTTCTAAAAGAGACAAATCTAAAATATACTGAAAATAGACAAAAAGATCCAAACTATGTTAATTGATCTCAATCAATACATTTAAATCTATCAAATCATACCATTTGAAAGTGCCTGACAATACAAATAATGATTTTCATGCTGCAATGATAAATGATCATATCCCGAAACATGACGCTTGGCATATCGAAAATAAATTCGATCTCGTGTCACAACGGATCTGTTCGAGATTTGACTACCGTTTGACACACAAAATATTTTCCGCGATTGTTGCACAGTATTTGGCAAACAGAGATTTTTAATGTTGAAATAAAATAGTGTATGGCCGACTGAGAACAGTTCTAGTCATTTATGCTTTTAATGGATCAATTTGTGTCTAAATTAATTGAGAATCAATTGTTTTGTGTGTATAACTTTCACAAGAGACAAATCACAAAACATAGTGAGAAAAGACAAAAGTATCCAAATATTGTTAGTGTTATTCATTTGTGACTGTCTGATTGTACGGCAAATATTGTATTTTATGCTGCGATGATAAATCGCCATATCGCGAACATGACGCTTAGCATATCGAAAATAGGTTTCATGTCACAACGGGTCTGTTAACGCAATGGCAACACTGCTGCGGTGGAGCCCCCTGACGGAAGACACGCACATCATCCGCCCATCTTCATCACGTGACGGGCGCTGCGTGGGCGGCCAATAAACGCGCCCAAATTTCTCTGTATGCTCATACCATTGGTCTAATTGTTCCCGTCCGTTAATATTGCGACCTCTGATTCAACATCCAAAATAGATTTGAAATTACGCATAAAGGGCGCTAGTAGTTTATTCTCCGAATTCAACGAAATTCAATCTAAAATTGAGGAAAATATCTCCAGTAGCGACATTGATGAGCAATTAGATCAACGTCAGCAGTTTGAGGATAGTTATTACCGAACATTAGCCCGAGCTGAATTTATTCTAACTGATAATGAGGTCACTAATGGTTCCAAATCTTGCACTCATGGCAGCTGTTCTAATAAACATTCGTCCATAAAATTACCTACCATTTCTTTGAAGTCCTTTGACGGTCAAATGGAATCTTGGCTTCATTATAGGGACACATTTATTTCACTGGTCCACAATTCCACTGAAATAAGTGATATTCAAAAGTTCCACTATTTAAAGTCATCGCTAACAGGTAGTGCCGAATTAGTTATAAGCGGAATAGAACTTTCTTCTGCCAACTACGCAATTGCATGGGAGCTCCTCTTAAACAGATACGATAACGCTAGGTTGTTAGTACAAAGTCACGTCAAATCATTATTTTCTATACAAGCGCTGACTAAAGAGTCACCTTCACTATTACGCAAGCTCATAGACACCGTAATTAATAACCTGCGTTGCCTAAACACCCTAGGTGAGCCCACGAACCACTGGGATACGCTACTCATTTATATCGTGGTCACTAAGTTAGATAAAACCACCGAGCGCGAGTGGGAGCAGCACAAAGGTATATTATTGTCGAATTCCGATTCTAAAGTTAAGTTAACGATTAATCAATTACTCAATTTCCTCAAGGACAGGGCTGACTTGTTGGAAACATTAGCACTATCGCACAGCAAGGATAATCAGAGTAATTTAGATTCTAAAAAACCTAGCACGCACACAAAGTCTCACTTATCACAGTGCAATGTGTCCTCCAACAAGCTGCAGTCTTCCGAGCGATTCTCACATAAAGCTTGTTTGATATGCAAGGGTAAACATCCAATTTATTCTTGCACAAAATTTCTAAATTCGGATTTACCAACCAAAATGAAGTTTTTAAGTGATCACAAGTTATGTGAGAACTGCTTGCGTCCCGGTCATACGGTGGTTGATTGTCGCTTCGGTCCGTGTAGGCAATGCAATTTAAAACACAACACACTTATTCATCCGAATACGCATATCACATCTAGTTGCAATGCAAGTACACAGGCGTGCCATACTGACCGACTGCAGTCGACCTCCGCGGATAGCTCGCACAGCCCCTCCCATGCTCCGCTTTGTCATAAAAAACTAAGTGATATTCTAGTTAGCAATGTTCATACGAACACTCACACAAGTATACAATGCGCAAGTATGCCTGTCCTTTTGTCTACTGCGTTGGTCGAGGTCTTAGGAAAAAATAATATTTATCATTCCGCATACGTTTTACTTGATTGTGGGTCACAAAATTGTTTCGTCACACAGTCACTTTGCAAACTTTTAGATATTCCATTGTTACAGTCCACCCTTGAGATACGAGGAGTAGGTAATTCAGTATCACAGTCGACGCAAACTTGTAATATTGAAATTAAATCGCGCTTTAATGCCTATTCAACGCGTATCAATTGCTATGTTCTACCACAAATCACGGCTACATTGCCAGCCATGCATGAACAAACCGCACAGTTCAGGATTCCTGACCATGTACAGCTGGCAAATTCTAATTATTTAGGTCCTCAAAAAATTGATATTTTGATAGGGGCGGACAAGTTTTGGGACTTGCTAATCGATGGCAGGATGCGTTTGCCAAATGGTCCGTTTTTACAAAATACGAAGTTAGGCTGGATTATTTCTGGTCCCATCCATCATAATACGCGCAAGGATGGACGTGTTCAGTGTAACTTCTCTCAATCAATTGACCTACAATTACGCAAGTTTTGGGAGCTCGAGGAGCTACCTAAGCCTCTGGATACGCGCACAGATGAGGAGCGAGCCTGTGAACATATATTTGCTACCACTACCACACGCAATGGTGAGGGCAGATTTTGTGTACAGATTCCTCTTAAAGAATCACCTGAGGTTTTAGGTGAATCATTTCCCCAGGCGGAACGTCGGTTCTTATCATTAGAAAACAGGTTATCACGCGCACCTGACAGTTATAAAAAATTATATATCGAATTCATGCGAGAATACATTGCGTTAGGTCATATGACTCAAGTCAGTGACTATTCTAAGTCACATTTCTTTACACCACACCATGGCGTTTTTCGCGAACACAGTACAACGACAAAACTTCGTGTCGTTTTCGACGCTAGTGCATTAACAAGAAGTGGAAAATCCTTGAACGACATTCAAATGGTAGGGCCTCCTATTCAAGGAGATTTGTTAGCCATACTTTTGCGATTCAGGCAGTTCAGGTACACCGCTATTTGTGATTGCCAAAAAATGTATAGGCAGGTGCTTGTTTCACCCGCACAACGAGACCTTCAGCTCATCATCTGGCGTGAGGAACCGTCACAGCCTCTCCAGATTTATCAATTAAATACTGTAACATACGGCCAAGCTGCCTCAGCGTATTTGAGTGTCAGATGCTTAAAGCAGCTGGCAGATGAGTGTACTGACCTCAAGGTCAAAAGGCTAATCCGTGATGATATGTATGTAGATGATCTATCGACTTCAGATGATGATAAAACGATTTTAATCAAAAATTGTAAAGGCGCGGTCGATTTATTAAGTTCTGGATGTTTTCCACTACACAAATGGAATTTTAATTTCAAAATGGAAACTGACACATGCGGTTCCTTAGATTCGAGCACGTTCAAGGACTTGAATCTCGGTGAACAAAGTCAATGTCGCACATTGGGTCTAAGTTTTTGCAATGAAACTGACCAACTTTATTTCAAGACACTTGTCCAAAATCAAAGTAATCAACCTATCACCAAACGCATAATTTTATCTGTCGTTTCACAAATTTTCGACCCCTTGGGTTTATTAAGTCCATTTGTTATGATAGGTAAGGTGCTTTTGCAAAAACTATGGCTATTAAAATTGCAATGGGACGACCCGCTGCCGCCTGACGTCGCGCGAACATGGAACCGGTTTCTCGACGGGCTGCCTTATCTGGCAAATATAACTATACCTAGGCATGCTTTCCTATTCAATCCGTCGAAAACAGAATTGCACATATTTACCGACGCATCGCAAACGGCTTACGGTGCATGCATATATGTGCGTACTATACAAGATAACAACGTGATGGTGCGATTGCTTATTTCAAAGGGAAAAGTAGCTTCAATTTCTCCAATTAGCATACCGCGTTTGGAATTGACAGCGGCACTCCTAGGCGCTAGGCTTTACGATAAGGTTCGCGATTCCCTTACTCGTCCGATCGATGACGTCTTATTTTGGACGGATTCCACCATTGTTTTAGGATGGCTACGAATGCCTCCAAACTTGCTAAAAACATTTGTTCAAAATCGAGTCGCTGAGATACATGATTTGACGAGTAAATTTACGTGGCAACATGTAAGTGGTAAGGAAAACCCTGCTGACTTGGTTTCGCGAGGTGTTCATTTAAAGGACTTATCTTTGTCAGATCTTTGGTGGAACGGTCCTGAGTTTTTACGCGAACTTAATTTACCTAATAATCTGCATATAAACACAAATATTTCGCCTTCTGAGTTGCCTGAGCTCAAACCAAATTTGGCCAACTCATTAATGATAACAACCCATGATGATCAAGTTGAGTCATTATTCCCATTTCACCGATTCTCTCAATACAATCGCATGATACGTTCCGCAGCTTATGTTTTTCGTTTCATTCATAACGCGCGCAACTCGATAAGTAGATTGTCGGGCGCGATCACTGTCGATGAGTTGCGGAATGCAGGTAGCACGCTCGCTAAGCTATCTCAGAGAGAATCTTTTACAGATACCTACGAATCACTAAAAAATGGAAAGGGTCTCAAACCAAAACACAAACTCGCTAGTCTAAGTTTGTTCATGGATGCTCAACATGTAATGCGTGTGGGTGGCAGAATAAAGAATTCTTCTGATTTAGATTACAGTCAAAAACATCCTGTACTCTTATGTAGTAAACACCATTTTACTATTTTGTTATTCAGATATGAACATATCCAATCTCTGCATTCAGGTCCACAGGCTCTCCTGTATCGTATTCGCGAAGAGTGGTGGCCCGTCTCAGGTAGAAACTTGGCTCGCAAGACCACTCATGAATGCGTTAAATGTATGCGCCTCAGGGGTAAGACTTTAAGTCCTCTTATGGCGAATTTTCCCAAGGAACGCGTGACAGCTAGCGGTTTTCCAAATATTTTCGTTGGGGTTGATTACGCAGGCCCAATTTTCACCCTAAACCGTAAGGGTAGAGGAGCAAAATTGGTCAAAGGTTACATTTGTTTATTTATTTGTTTTACTACACGAGCAATTCATTTGGAACTAGTTAGTGACCTTACTTCTGACGCTTATCTACTTGCTCTCAAGCGCTTTATCTCGCGACGAGGAAAGCCATACGAAATATTTTCGGACAACGGTCGAAACTTTGTAGGTTTACGAAATGATTTTGCTCAGTTTCTTGAAAAATGTAGCTCAGATATTATAGAATACGCGCGAAGTCAAAATGTCAAATTTTCTTTTATTGTTCCTTCCGGCCCGCATTTCGGGGGTCTGTGGGAAGGGGGGGTGAAATCATGCAAATATCATTTGCGCCGAGTGGTAGGCAATGCTCATCTCACTTTCGAGGAATTTACTACGGTGCTGACGCAGATTGAGGCCATACTCAATTCCCGTCCGCTGACGCCGCTATCTACAGATCCGGTGGACTACCAACCTCTCAGCCCTGGACATTTCCTGATAGGACGTCCACTCACCTCACCGGTCTACAATGAGGACATCAAGGACGCTCCTCTACATCGACTCAACCGCTACCAGAAGGTGGAGCAGTGTCGACAACAATTCTGGTCTCGCTGGTCAAAGGAATACATCTCCGGACTTCAGACACGCATAAAATGGAGAGAGAACAAAGCTGATCTGCAACCGAACACCCTCGTAGTCGTGAAAGACAATAACCTTCCTCCCCTAAAATGGCAGCTGGGTCGAGTCGTCAGAAGCATATTTGGAAACGATGGCATCGCTCGTGTTGCGGACATCCAGACATCGTCAGGCGTTATAAGACGCCCATACGTCAAAATCTGCCCTCTGACGATGAACGACGAAGACGAAAACACTTTTTAAAGCTGATGCTTTCAAGGCCGCGGGCATGTTAACGCAATGGCAACACTGCTGCGGTGGAGCCCCCTGACGGAAGACACGCACATCATCCGCCCATCTTCATCACGTGACGGGCGCTGCGTGGGCGGCCAATAAACGCGCCCAAATTTCTCTGTATGCTCATACCATTGGTCTAATTGTTCCCACTACCTTATTCCCTGACCTATGTAAATTTGAATTCATTATACTCGTTTTTCAACATTGAACCAGATCACTGCGTTTACTTTTGCTCCAAAATTATCATCCCTATTATCAGAAAACTTAATACAAAAAGTATCTATACGCGCGGATACAGGGTCTGTTTCGGGATTTAATTGCCATTTCTCCAACAAGAAAATATTACGCGTTTATTGCATAGTTTTTTGCGATTGGACATTTTTAGTATTGAAATAAAATGGTGATGTAGCCCACAGAGTTAACTTAATTGAAAATGAATTGTTTTACGATTATAAGTTCTGCAAGAGACAAATCAAAAATATACCTACTGATAGACAAACAGTATTCAAATTATGTTAATTGATGAAAATCAATACTATCAAATCTAAAATATTCATTAAATCTATTTGAAACTGCCTGACAATACAAATAAAGCATTTATGCTGCAATGATAAATGACCACTTCCCGGAGTTGACACTCGGCATATCGAAAATAAATTCGATCTCGTTTTACAAGTTCACAAAGGTTCTTTCGAGATTTTACTACCATTAAAAATGTGAGCGTATTCCACGTTTATAGTTTAGTTTTTAGCGATTAGTTTTTTTTTAGGGTTTGGATTAGAATCCCTTAAAGAATACAGACCCGTAAGATAAAAAATGAAAAAAAGTACTCCAGTCTGCTGGTCGATCTATGGGAAGTTCAAATATTTCTCACATTTTTTGCCTTTTCTTCCTGCGTAGGTATGTTTATTCTATTATGGTTTCTGATTCCGAGGTCTATCACTCCTGAGGTCCTTTGGTGATGTTCGCCTTACAGGTTGAGTGCACTCTGCTCTCACCTCAAAAGACCGGCAAAGTAGCGAAAGCTTACTAGAAGCTAACTGTAAAGATCTTTAAAAAAAAGGGACGCTCACAGAAAAAAACGAATATAACGACACCAATCACGTTTAAGCTACAGAAGGTGTTAATGGAACTGAAAACTTACATACCATAAACATTACATAATAATCTGACACATTAGTTGTCCACTTACACAAAAAATAACCAACTTAACCGAATTTATTTTCGATATGGCAAGCGTCATGTTTCATAGAATATTCATTTATCACGGGAAATAAAATGCATTATTTGTATAGCCAGTCAGTTTCAAACGATTGAATGAATATTGCAACAGATGTTCATATTTTGATGAACATCGCAAAAAAAAATAGGGTCAGTTTTATTCTATCTCTATGGTTTTAGTTCATTTTGTTTTGTTAAAAGAATGGAACTATTTTGATGTGCATTTGTTGTTTTGTTAAAGGCGGTATATTTAGTTTGTGAACTGCACTGTTGATACAAGTGACAATAATTAAGAAGCCTTTTTTTTTAAAAAAAAAAACCTTATTAGCCTTTTTGACTGTTTGTTTCCACACTATTGATTTTTGCTGGCGTCAAACAGTCTATTTATTTTACCCGATCCTCGATTCCTGTATAATTTGCTCTGAGATTATATAGGAATCGAGGACCGGGTAAACTCATACCCCCTTAAAATTAACAAACGTTTATTAAACCTATTTTACTTAACAAATGATTTGTCTCGTTCTTTCAATGTCAAGTATTGGTGAGAGGGATAAGGACAAATCATTTGTAACAACACAAAGAATAGTAGCAGACTAGTATGCCAAATTATGGCTAAATTAGCTTTTGCCCGCGGCATTGCTCGCAAAAAGTAACTGCTGCCGCTTTGACAAAAAGTAGCCTATGTCACTCTCCATCCCTTAAATTATCTCCAATTAAAATATCATGTCAATTCGTCGCTCTGTTTTGCCGTCAAAGACGGACAAACAGACAGACAGACACACTTTCCAATTTATAATATTAGTATGGAAGTATGGATAAGCTATTATGTCGATGTATCCTACTGAATTTGGTGAAAGATTCCGTCGTTGAAACACCCATTAATGAATCGTTCTGTCGGCGAAACGTTCGTAATTGTTAGGTTCGGTCGTCGGTCCACCCATAAATGAATCGTTCTGTCGGCGAAACGTTCGTAGTTGTTAGATTCTGTCGTCGGTTCACCCATAAATTAATCGTTCTGTCGGCGAAACGTTCGTAGTTGTTACATTCTGTCGTTGAAAAAATCATGAACAAAACATTATGTCGGTGGCTCATTCGGCAGAGAAAAATTTGTCGGAGATAAGTTTCAGAATCGTTTATACAATTGAACAGGTACATACATATGCGCAAAAACCATAACTCTTCTTCTTAGTGGGTGAGTCGGTTAGTCCGCACTATCTCTTGATTTGTAATCATTACAAAAACACCCTAAAGTAGAAACAACATACCTAAAGAACTTTTCACTTCAAAACTTCTACACAAGGGTGGTAAGCGGAAGATCTAATTTATTTTGTCGAGTCCGAGACTACAGCTAACCTGTGGGTCTCTCTGAATTTTTAAAGGCCCCGCCGCCCAAATTGAAAAGGAACTACTCTGCATAAATTCGACCGAGGGAAACGAGATTTGTACATCTTAGGGGCCCGTGATTTATTCTTTTTGAATTTTTAGGTCTTTTATATAATTGGTAGTGAGTATGCAATACACATCGACAAGCATGTAAATTATTGATTATGGTGCAATTGAAAGAAACGTCTTAAAATCGACAACATGACATGAAAGAGTGATATAAAAGTGCGACTTTTTTCATAAAAAAAGAAACTTGTCATAACAGAAAAATGTTCGATAAAAAACAGTAATATTTTAGCCGGTGGTTTAACATAGTTCTTATAAAATGTTAGATTAACGTCAACTTTGTCTACCTGCGCACATGAACACTGTAAAGTGTTCGAATCGTTAGGTGTATAAATAATGTAATAAACGCGATAAAAACCGTATTAAAAGTAATTTTATTTAAATGTATAACAATCGCAGAAACATTAGAAAACTTAATAGGACAGATTCTTAATACATACTGCCTATACATACGCGTAAAATCATTACACTCCTTCTAAGTGAGTTGGGTAATAAGACAAACTCCACTAACTCTTGATTTTTATTCGTTACAAAAATCACCCAACCTAAGTAGTTTTGACTTTAAAACTTCTACAGTACAATAAATAAAAACAAAAATTGCGTCTTTCTACTCTATGCTCTAGACTTAATACATGTCAGCAAGGGTGGTAAGCGGAAGATCTAATTTATTTTGTCGAGTCCGAGACTACAGCTAGCCTGTGGGTCTCTCTGAATTTTTAAAGGCCCCCCCGCCCAAATTGAAAAAGAACTACTCTGCATAAATTCGACCGAGGGAAACGAGATTTGTACATCTTAGGGGCCCGTGATTTTTTCTTTTTGAATTTTTTAAGGTTTTAAGAAAGAATTCGTAGCACAAGTACAAGTACAATATACAATTGCAAGTAAGTACATAATTTTTGATTATGGCTGCAATCTAAAGAAACGTCTTATAAACAACAACATGACATGAAACTGTAATATTTAAGTGATGTTTTTTTACCGAAAAATTATAGGTAAGAACTGTGTTTCATCATCATCATCATCAGGTCTTTCTAGTCTCCACTGCAGGAGCACGACCCTCTCTGTACTACCAGAGCCATATTCTAGCCTGAGTAGTCAGAGGATTTGGCCTACACTCTCCACGCTGGCCAGACGGGTTGGTCTCTTTGATGTTAATAAGCTTTGTTTAGCTTGTGTTTCCTAAGTCGCCTTTTACGACATCCACGGGATGACTTGGAGTTGTTCTATTCTACTCTGCCGGGAACCACACGGCACTGTGTTTATAAATATGTAAAATACGGGTCACTCACGTATGAAATCTTGGATGACGATGACTGAGGAAGACCTTCGGAGAGGTCGAAACATGTCGGCCTGTATACGTGAGTGACCCGTATTTTACTGCACCAGAGGTCCATTATTATGACACCATTGAAGCTATTTTATGATTTGGCCTCAGATTATATAAATCCTAGATAGACTCTATTAGCCTAAAAGCGTAGAAAAAAACTAGTGTACAACCCATAGTCGGTCACCCATACACACAACTGCCAATTTGACGGATTTTGAGGGCATGAATTGACAGGACGCGTGTGATAACACAAAGCTGTCACGCTCACGAGTATTGAAAAGTTGGCCAGTTTTTAATCATTGAAATAGAGGCATGACGAAGTCTAGAGAGTATGTAGTCAAAGGATTTGGCTTAGGTTTTACAGCCGGCTGCCTACCTGAACTGACGCTAACCCTCCATACGTAACTCCAGAACCACGGATAAACATATGTGAATATGAAGTACAAGTATCTCATATAGTAGGCTGACTTATAAAACACTGCGTCATGAGCACATGAATAAACAATTCATGGAAAATTTATTTAAAAGCGTGTTTGATTAAAATTCGTTTCCGGGAATAATATCGGTTATTAAATTTCTAACATATTTTACAAAACATATTTAAAACTGATATTTACTGAAAACATAACGTTTTTTGACCCGTACTATTAGGGCTCTTTAAAAAAGCTTAAGATCGCTCTAAGAGCTATGGAGACAGCTATTCTTGGTGTTTTACTTCGAGACCAATTCAGAAATAAGGATATCCATAGAAGAACAAAGGTTCCCAACATCGCTCGGCACATTAGCTCTTTGAAGTGGCAGCGGGTGGGGCATATAGTACACAGAGCCAATAGCCGATGGGGTCAAATTTTGAATGGCAACCACGTACGGCCAAGTGCAGCGTCGAATGCCCACCGACCAGGTGGTCAGATGACCTGGCCAAGTTTACAGGGAAGTGTAACGTTGGTCAGGGTCGTAAACAATCAAATCTGATCATGTATATTTTTTTAGTATAGGTTTCTTTGAACAATTATTAATTGTCCGTCTTTGAGTTCACAATTTACACAACAAAAAAGGGTTTGTTGGCGTCAGTAATTTTCTTATGGCTAAGTTAAGGACCGCTTCTAAAGCGGAGTGCAGAAGAAGAGGCAACAAACTACACAGCGCATTTTCTTCAAGCGACATTAACTCATAATTTTAGTTAGTAACCTAAGAAACTAGATATAAGTGGACTGAGTATGCATTGTTCTAATAAAACTGAATTCTACACATAATACCCCTAAAACCGTAGATTATATACAACCTAGATAGATTCTTTCAGCCTAAAAAACGTAGAAAAAACTAGTGTCCAAGTCATAGTCGGTCGCGCACACACACTGGTACCAATTTGACGGATTTTGAGGGCATAAATTGACAGGAAGCATGTGATAACACAAAGCTGTCACGCACACAAGCATTGAAAAATTGGCCTGTTTTTTAATCATTGAAATAAAGGCATGATGGTGTCTACAGAGTATATAGTCAAAGCCTTAAACGTATAAATTGAAAGTCAAATCTTCTTGCATAGACATGAGGTAAATAAAACCCTCTTTTGGCATTACGGGTTAAAAAGAACTGTATACGGAATTCTCTTAATTTTACTTAAAACAAGGCTCTCTTGCAAGTGGGACTCAATCTTGGCCGTACTTTAGCAAAACAAAAGTTGGCATTGTACTGGGCCCGAAGTTTGCAAAACAAATTAAGGGTACTTTGACAAATTACTTGATTGTAATTGGTGCTCATTAAGAAACTTCAGGTTAATAAGTTAGCCGTGGACCTTCGCCTTAATTGGGAATGCACACAAAGGCTCTGTATTTACGACTGTTTGTAGACGTGACTACCTCGGCCTATTCAGAGAGTCTTTGAAAGACGTAGCGTTATTTTAGTAAATATTCTGATATCTATGTTTTGGGTAGGTACATTTATAATAAAATGTGTAAGTTGTTTTAGATTTTGATAACGTCTCAATTTGGCTGAAAATAATTATATTAATAACTTAGGTCACCTTTTTCAAGACGCTTTAATACAGCGACGTTCTTTTGTTTCGTTTTTACAAGCTTTAAATTATTATTATCTATTATCATTATCCGCTTCAAGTTAGCCTTAGGTATTCATGTACGAGTATTTACATGAATGAAAGCGGAATTTAATATCTAGGTGGGTAGAACACGGAATAATAATTATTATTTTAAGGAGGTGGGGTGAAAAAATGTGTTGGAAACGGAAAAACCCAATTTTGCGGGTTCCACAGCTGCCCCAATTTGAAAGTACACGGAGATGTCACTTAAAATTTGGTTCTAAAAGTCCCTACATAACCCTTCAATCCCTGTATACTGTGTGGTTTCTGCTAGAATAGAATAGGACCACTCCAATAAAATAAATAATAAATATATAGGGACATATCACACAAATGGAGCTAGCCCCACAGTAAGTTGTGAACTTGTGTCGCAGGATACTAACTCAACGATACTATATTTTATAATATATACTTATATAGATAAACATCCAAGACCCATGTCAATATGAAAAAGATATTTTTCCATCATGACCTGACCGGGGATCGAACCCGGGACCCCCGTGTCGCAGGCTAGCGTGTTGACCGCTGCGCCACGGAGCTCGCCAATCCTGTGGATGTCGTAGAAGGCGACTAAGGAACCACATGCTAAACATAGCTTATAATCATCACAGAGGACTCTCGAACCTATCTGTCTAACGATGCGAGTGTAGGCCAAATCCTCTAACTGCTATGGCTCTGCCGGCCTATTTACTAACTCGGATGACAGGTGTCGATGCCTATCAATCAAGAATTTACTGATACAATGCGGTTTTTGTATTTCAAATAAAAAGTTCGAGCAAGCGAAATCCGCATTGTAACAGTAAATTCTAGATTAATAGGCATCGACACCTGTCATCCGAGTTAGTAAATGGGGAGCTGGTAAGAAAAGATTTCTTAAATTCGTGAAAATATGACGCGTAGCGCCATCTATTGGTTTTTGTACAGTCTTATACTTATTTCAAGGGCGGTTTAACACTTTTGTAACATAGAAAATATTTTTAAGCTTCGATAATGGGTCCTATAGATGAAATTGTTAGCATTGACGGGCTAAGTCACCCTTTTATAGGAAGTTTGAAGATGAATTAACGGTTCATTATCCGAACGCATAACTTTTTTAGGTATAAAAGTTTTTTCGCATAAAGGTATGTTACGCATGAAATTTGTATGGAAAATTTATGCGTAACATACCTTTATGCGAAATATTTTTATGCGAAACAACTTTTATACCAAAAAAAGTTATGCGTTCGGATAGTGAACCTGAATTAACATGCTATAGAATCATTATCCATATCTAAGCAGAACCTAAGATATTTTTTACTTGTGGTGATAATGAAATCTTTTGTTCATATGATTAGCCTTACCTAAAACGTCCTAACAGATTAAAAATAATTGGGTACCGTGAGGGAAGGTACATTGACTGTATCCCTTAAGAGGCTTAGGTGAGCCAAGTAGCACCACCTATATTTACTTTACTCTTAAATCAGATCACATCGAAAAATCTAATGTAGTACCTACTTCACTAGTAAATTAATTTTGGTATTATCAAATATTTAGTACTACCAAAAGGGGCTAATTTTGTCGGTAATAGTTCTTTTAATTCATTAATTGTTAAGAAAGTAGAAGTAATAAAAAATCTAATTCAGTACATTTGTATTTTGATCTGATTTAGGAGTAAAATAAGATAAACGTTGAAACTATTTTATGAACTAGTTTACAATTTAATGTGAGAACATGACGTTTGTCAGCATTTATGTTGCTGCGCCCGCGTAATATATAGCCTATGTTCTTCTCGGTACCCTAACCTATGTGTATGCAAAATTTCATGATGATCGGTTCAGTAGATACGGCGTGAAAGCGTAACAAACAAACTCACTTTCGCATTTATAATATTAGTTGGGATTGTGGCACCACTGGACCTCTCAAAATTCACGCTTTCCTTAAGGTGCTTACATCACCGAAATTAGCGACACCCGTTATTTAATTCTTGTTCTCCGTAATAAGAACAACTTGAAAAAATCTACGTAAGTACTTCCTTAGTAAATTACTTGAAGTATTTTTAGTAGAACTTTTTATCGACATCAGCATTTCAAATTGAGAGAACTACTCATGCCAAAAGTGGCCGCTTTTGGCGGTAATGCGTAGTTCTCTTGATTTACCAAAAGCAAAATAATGAAAATCAATACAAAAAATACTGGAACTCATTTACTATTGAAGTACTTACGTCGATTTTGTCAATTTGATCTTATTTAGTAGTAAAAGAATTAAAACTAAGGGTGGCGCTAGGTGGCTGGTGTTAGCGCCTTAAGGTGCCTATATAAAAAGTTACACGCCTCTTACCTTGGATCGCTAAAAATAATGTCTAGAATATTTTTATACCTAAGTATAACATTTTTACAGCCTTCAATAAAAAGTGCCGAAATGTTACTACATCCCTCAAGACGTAAATATTTATTTGTTTGTTATCTGGTTATGTTATTTGTTAGATTTTAACACCAATGTGGTTTGCTCTTAAAAGGATTATGACGGAGTGGTTAAAAATTCATGAAGTAAACTTTGACTATCAAATTTGTTTTTCATGTGTAAGTGGCCGACACTGGTGTTAGATTTTTCAAGCTGCCTTAAGGCATCCGTCACAGCTTAACGTCGATGTTGACAGCCGGGACTAACGGCTTAACGTGCCTATAAAATGCTTGTAAAAACAAAACAAAAGCTAACGCTTAGCTAGTTAACGCTAGCTAAGCTAACCTATATAATTACCTATACAACAACAAAAAGATAGAACATTTCGAGGCATTCGTTGAGATGATAGGCCAATGGGCAAAGCCACATTTTTTGTTTTTGGGAGATTTTTGACAAACCCTTTCAATCATAAGTCAGCACCGGGGCAGAAGAGATTAACTCTTTATTAAAGCAGTTTTATCAGTGGCTTAATACAAAAGTTCAGACTGAAAATTAGCATTATTATTTTGAAACGAATTAACATCATCAACATATAAACAACTTTCACATTTTATTATAAACGTATCCAAAAATTACGCTACGTCTTTCAAAGACTTTACTGAATATACCAAGGTAGTCACGTCTACAAACAGGCGTAAAAACAGAGCCTTGTATCATCATCAACATCAGGTTTCTTTTAGTCTCCACTGCAAAAACACGACCTTCTTTGTGGTACCAGCCCCCCATTTACTAACTCGGATGACAGGTGTCGATGCCTATCAATCAAGAATTTACTGATACAATGCGGTTTTTGTATTTCAAATAAAAAGTTCGAGCAAGAGAACTTCGCATTACCGCCAAAAGCGGCCACTTTTGGCATGAGTAGTTCTCTCAATTTGAAATGCTGATGTCGATGAAAAGTTCTACTAAAAATACTACAAGTAATTTACTAAGGAAGTACTTACGTAGATTTTTTCAAGTTGTTCTTATTTCGGAGAACAAGAATTAAATAACGGGTGTCGCTAATTTCGGTGATGTAAGCACCTTAAGGAAAGCGTGAATTTTGAGAGGTCCAGTGGTGCCACAATCCCAACTAATATTATAAATGCGATAGTGAGTTTGTTTGTTACGCTTTCACGCCGTATCTACTGAACCGATCATCATGAAATTTTGCATACACATAGGTTAAGGTACCGAGAAGAACATAGGCACAAGCATATAACATAGTTACGCGGGCGCAGCCGCGGGTAACAGCTAGTTTGAAATAAATCGTCAATCAAAATTTTGTTCGACAAGGCCTTAGATGACCCTTCAAAGTAATTTATGAACTACTGCTTATAGTTGAAAGTATGAGTGATGCTTTACTTAGCGTTCTCGCCCAAAGTGGCCATAAACATAAATTTATATTTATATATATATAACATATTATTATTGTATATACATATTTATATATATTACATAAATGCTGACAAATGTCACGATCTCACATTAAATTGTAAACTAGTTCATAAAATAGTTCTTCTACTCCTAAAACAGATCAAAATAAAAAATTTATTTAATAAGATTTTTTATTACATCTGATATATAACTTTCTTAACAATAAAAGAATTAAAAGAACTATTACCGACAAAATTGGCCCCTTTTGATAATGAATAGTTGATACTACCAAAAATAATTTACTAGTGAAGTAGGTACTAAATTAGATTTTTCAATTTAGTTGTGGTAGAGCCACGCTACTGGCAAAAATCACTTTTGCTAGTAGCATGAATTGGCCGGCTCGTCCGGGGAAGTACCACACTCTCATAGAAAATCGACGTTTGAATAGTAGCTTTACAGCTTCTATGCTTCGTTCGGTGAGTGTGAGCGCCGGTGGCCCATCCCCCCTCCTCTCTGCGGAGGGAAAAATAAAAGGCCGGTAACGCTCTTGTCATACCCCTGGTGCGGGGAGCGGATGCGGAACGGGATGAGCAGCGGAGATCACTTACCATCAGGTGACCCGCTTGCTCGTTTGACGTCCTATGACATAAAAAAAATTTGATGTGATTTAAGAGTAAAATAAATAAAATTATAGGTGTTGCTACTTGGTTCACCTAAGCCTCTTAAGAGATACATGTCAATATACCTTCCCTCAAGGTACCCAATTATATTTAATTTGATAGGACGTTTTAAGTAAGGCTAATCATATGGACACAAGTTTTCGTTATCACCACAAGTAAAAAAATATCTTAGGTTCTGTTTTCTTATGTTTTCGCGATTGTTACACATTTCATCATCATCATCATCAGGTCTTTCTAGTCTCCACTGCAGGAGCACGACCCTCTCTGTACTACCAGAGCCATATACTAGCCTGAGTAGTCAGAGGATTTGGCCTACTCTCTCTACTGTTACACATTTAAATAAAATTATTTTAATACGGTTTTTATCGCGTTTATTACGAGTACATTATTTATACACCTAACGTTTCGAGCACTTTACAGTGTTCGTGGTCGCAGGTAGACTAAGTTGACATTTGTCTAGTATTTTATAAGAACTGCAAAATCTACCGCCTAAAATATTAATTGATAACGTTCCGGATGTACGCAGTATTGGCTCACGGTGTCTGAAGGTGTTGCAGTCTTCTGCTTAGCTTGAGATTTGATTAAATTGATGACTGGATCCCAAGCTGGTGGTAACTGCCAACCATCTTCTCTATTGAAATTAGGATGTTTTTTTTAATTTCAATAGCCTCACGAAGCATTCTTGGAATGTATCTGTTTTCTTTTGCAAGGACTTGAGGATTATCAAAACGCATATAATGGTTGGGTTTGTCTAGGGCATGTTCACAGACTGCAGACTTCGTTGAGCGCCTATGCTTCATGTCAGCAATATGTTCTTTTATACGGGTACCGATGCTTCTCTTTGTTTGCCCAATGTATGATAAACCACACTCACAGTCAATTTTATAAACTCCAGCATCTTGTAATGGGATATTAGATTTGACAGGTCTTAAAAGTTGGTTTATTTTCTTGTGCGGCTTGTAATAGGTCTTGATTGAAGCACGCTTAAGTATATTACCAATTTTGTCTGTAACTCCCCTTACCTATGGTAAGATGGCAGGAAAGCGATCAACTGTGTGAGGCTTTGGGCGGCTTCTGTGATGCGTTTTTGGGAGGATGAGGTTGTTGCTTCTTAAAACCGATTTTACTCGTTGAAGCTCCTCCTTGAGGTGATGGGTGTCACAGATGCCATGTGCTCTCTGAAACAAAGATTTACCAACGGTAGCCAACTGACATGGATGACGATGGGATTTGCCATTGAGATATTTGTCGTTATGGGTAGGCTTTCTATATATCAGTCAAAGTTCATAGTCAGTTCAACGCGATAAAAACCGTATTAAAATAATTTTATTTAAATCTTAGGTTCTGCTTAGATTTGGATAATGATTCTACAGCATGTTAATTCATCCTCTTCTTCTGTTTTAAAATATGGCTTCCACCGAGATTTCAGTGATTCTGCCAATGTCCTGTAAATTGAGATACTTACTAAGTATCGATATTGTACGGTAAAGTTTTAACAAGTAGCATCAAAGATGGCGTATGTTCTTTGATGCCTCGTGGGAGCTTCTGGTGACAAATCTATACGAGTCCATATAACAGTCTACTTTAACTATTTGACAAATTGTTCTGAGTTCACAAATGAGCACGAGCAACACCAAACTACACCAATTTCATATTATAAAGTCCACTAAAATCAGTTTGCAAAATCGTCTAGGGCAAACCCCAACTGCACCCCTTGACTTCCCACCACAAACTCTAATTCATCCTCAAAATTCCTACAAAAGGGTGACTTAGCCCGTCAATGCAAACAATTTTATCTATATGACCCATTATCGAAGCTCAAAAATATTTTCGGATGTTACAAAAGTGTTAAACCGCCCTTGCAATAAGTATAAGACTACAAAAACCAATAGATGGCGCTACGCGTCATATTTTCACGAATTTAAGAAAAATTTTACAGATTTTCTATGCTTTAGGTATATTTTATTAATAAAGAAATAGTAGGCATTCTTTGTAAGCTAAGATTTGAAAAAAATATACCGGATTTTGGTTCGTCGCAGTTTCAGGTAATTATGCGGAAATATTTAGCAATACGCAAGTCAAGGTTTTGTGTTTTTGCCTGCTGGGCCGACGGGCTCTGCGCAGGCGTGCCACGAAACCTCGGAAAGTGGTGCAAGTAATGAGTAACTAGATGAATATAATTCTACTATTCCTCGGGTAAGTAATATAACATATAAACACAAAATATATATGTTTTAAGATCAATACCAACGAAATATATAATTTTGGTCAGCATAATTATCAATCAAGATAAAATTCGAAAGAAATAATTTTGAAATAATAAAATCTTTTGTTATAACAATTATTCAACATAACAAACCTTTCATATACAGTTTTATCGTTATAAAATTTAACAAATCGATTTGTTGTTACGTATAATATACGTAATATATACTTATTACTAAGCATGATAATCATTGGTAATACAAATAAAGTGATAGAAGATCCTAATCTACGTTTTGTGACTAAGTCGCTTTCGCACCCAGTCGTCGCTCGCTCGCTTCGCTCGCTCGCTCATATGGTGGTCTATGTGTAACCATAACCTAACCTACCTTCTGTTGCCAAGTCGCGTATCGAAACCAGTCGCTTTCGCACTCAGTCGTCGCTCGTTCGCTTCGCTCGCTCGCTCATATGGTTGTCTATGTGTAACCATAACCTAACCTACCTTCTGTTACCAGTCGTTTTTGCACCAAGTCGTCGCTCGCTCGCTTCGCTCGCTCGCTCATATGGTGGTCTATGTGTAACCATAACCTAACCTACCTTCTGTTACCAGTCGCTTTCACACCCAGTCATCGCTCGCTCGCTTCGCTCGCTCGCTCATATGGTGGTCTATGTGTAACCATAACCTAACCTACCTTCTGTTACCAAGTCGCTTTCGCACCCAGTCGTCGCTCGCTCGCTTCGCTCGCTCGCTCATGGGGTGGTCTATGTGTAACCATAGCCTAACCTACCTTCTGTTACCAGTCGCTTTCGCACCAAGTCGTCGCTCGCTCGCTTCGCTCGCTTGCTCATGGGGTGGTCTATGTGTAACCATAACCTAACCTACCTTCTGTTACCAGTCGCTTTCGCACCCAGTCGTCGCTCGCTCGCTTCGCTCGCTCGCTCATATGGTGGTCTATGTGTAACCATAACCTAACCTACTTTCTGTTACCAAGTCGCTTTCGCACCCAGTCGTCGCTCGCTCGCTTCGCTCGCTCGCTCATATGCTTGTCTATGTGTAACCATAACCTAACCTACCTTCTGCTACCAAGTCGCGTATCCAAACCAGTCGCTTTAGCACCAAGTCGTCGCTCGCTCGCTTCGCTCGCTCGCTCATGTGGTGGTCTATGTGTAACCATAACCTAACCTACCTTCTGTTACCAATTGGCGTATCCAAACCAGTCACTATCGCACCTAAGATCGTCGCTCGCTCGCTTGTCATAATCAATTTGATTGATTTAGATTTTTATTGATATATATTATAAACAGTATTCGTTTTGATTGATTTAGATTTTTATTGATATATATTATAAACAGTATTCGTTTTGATTGTTATATTTTATGGCATGTATACTGAACGAGTTGTATGACAAGTGATGTTTAGTGTTCATAAACGTTATAATAAATGAGTTTATGGTTTTCGAATTGAATATTTTATGAATATTATAGCTTTTAAGAATATAAACCGTAATAATTATATCAAGTTAACATTATATCTTTTGAACTTTATTGAAATGAAAATATATAATTTGTTATTATATCAAACAATACGCACCCACTATTCCTCTACTATTAAATTACAAAAAGTGTCCGATTGGGGTGACGCCAATCTAGTTAAGTTTAACCCGTCCAAAACACAGGCGTGTCTCTTCTCCGCAAAAAAGAGTGCTTTCCGACTTACACCCACTTTCCAAGGTGTTTCCTTGCCGATTGTTGACCACCTTGGGCTTTTGGGCGTCACCATCACGTCTAAACTCAGTTTCGGCCAACAGATAGAGTCAATGGCACTAACTGCTTCCAAAAAGTTGGGCATTATCTCAAAGGTTCGGCGGTACTTCAGCTCTGAACGGCTGCTCAATCTTTATACAGCCCAGGTTCGCTCTTGCATGGAGTACTGCAGTCACCTCTGGGATGGCTCAGCTAAATACCAGCTTGAAGCTTTAGATTCTGTTGACCGAAGAGCCAGAAGCCTAATAAATAATGATGTGGTCGCAAATCTGAAATCCCTGGAGCATCGCCGTAAAGTAGCTTGCCTATCGGTTTTTTATAGGATCCATTTTGGCGAGTGTGCGAAGGCGCTCTTTGAGCTAGTAGAACCCTCACCATTCCTCCATAGGACTACGAGACGCAGAGAGAAATTTCACCCTTTTGTCGTAGAAATTCCAAAGAGTCGTACTAAACGCTTCGACAGTTCCTTTTTGGTTCGAGTTGCTAAGGAGTGGAATGAACTGCCTGCGTCTATATTCCCAGACAAGTACAATCCCGGGACATTCAAAAGTAGAATAAATGGGTATCTCTTGGATAGGCATGTAACATCCTCGTCTTCATCGTCACTTACCATCAGGTGAGATGGGAGACAAGACAGTACTGGCCTCCGAAAAATTCATGTATCATCTTAAATTTTAGATTGTCTTTATTTTGCTAAGTTATGTAGACAGTGACAGAACGAGATTTGAGAACCCTTTTTTAGATAAAAAATGAATCTTAGATGTCTTTGAATACCCCTCGGTTGCTTAAGCACTGGTCAGTGATCTATAGAAATTGGCGCCTAATTGCCAGGCGGGCGAGTTTTAAAAGACATACGGTATAAAATTTCGAATTTCGAATTTTTTGCAATATCGAAATTTTTGCAGCTTTTCTGCAAGTCAAGAGTTAAGGCGTACGAAGCAGTACAGTTGTTGTGGAAACGGATGTTAAAGGGTAAAAACGGGATTCTGTAAAATCCCACTGGACTGTCAAAAGGATGGATGGATAGGCAGTGGAGGCTTAGTATATAATAATGTACTAAGCTAACTACTACTAAATTATAAGTTCAAATCGACAACATTTCCCTAAATGGGCATCATGAAAAGACCACAATCCAAAATAACAACTTACTAAAATACTTATTTACCGATCTCACGAGTATCTGGGAATTCCATTATTTATTTCACTGTAACAATAATGACTGAAGTTAACACAAAAATATTTGATGTTACTCAAAAAAACTAAATTACTACGAATTAGGCTAGCATCATACCAGTATACTACTAATGAAGAAGTAATTTTGAAGTAAATAAAATCTATAACAAAATATTTTTTTATTTTATTTAAATGACTTTATACGTGATTGCGTACGCCATATTTTGCATTTGAATATTCTATTCAGTAATTGATAATCTCTATGGAGATCAATTTTATGCATTTAAATTTAAGATAAATTATTCGTTCTCATTTCCATTGCCTTGCACCACGCACCAAGGGTGGTTGAACCGTGAGAACTCGAGGAGTGAGCGAGAGGGCTGATCTGCTGTCGCTTACTAAATGACGCTAGTGTTAATTGTAGCGGCTGTGTGTACCGTTACGGCTGCTTTGCACTTTGATTAGTAGTTATACTAAGCCTTAACATTCCAAGGATTTTTTTTTAATTTAAACTTAATACAACTTTAGAATTCTTAGTCCTTTAGGAACGGATAGAAGGTGATAAAGAAATCTAACGTAAAACAGAATTTTCTATCAATAAAGACTCTTTATTGTCAACCACAGGCATACCGGGATTGTATTGTTGTATAATACCGATTGTTGTATAATACTGATTCCGTCGTGTGGTTCTCGGCAGAGTAGAATAGGATCACTCCAAGTCATCTCGTGGATGTCGTAAAAGGCGATTAAGGAAATACGAGCTAAACAAAGCTTACCTATAAACATCAAAGAGACCTCTCCAACCCGTCTGGCCAGCGTGGAGAGTGTGGGCTAAATTCTCTAACTACTGAAGCTAATATATGACTCTGGTAGTACAGAGAGGGTCGTGCTCCTGCAGTGGAGACTAAAAAGACCTGATGATGATGATGATGATAATACCGCTTTAAATATATAGAGAGTGAGGGAGAGAGAGGATCTGCTGTCGCTTACAAAATGACGCTAGTGTTAATTGTAGCGGCTGTGTGTACCGCTACGGCTGCTTTGCACTTTGATTAGTAGGTACACTAAGAATTTACATTCCAAAGAAAATATTATGTATTTTGAAAACAATGGATAATTTTAATTTAAAACTCTTTGAATAAAGTAGTCCTTTATAAACGAGTCGTAGGTGATGAAAAAATCTGACATAAAACAGAAGTTTCAATCAATAAAGACTGTTTTTCCCGTACCTACCAGGATTCTTTTTTTTGTATATTGCCAATTTAAACAATAAATATTAAATCTTTAAAAAGAACTTTTTTCCTGCCTCAGGGAAACACGTTTTAAAAATTTCCAGCCATATGATAATAAGAGTGAGCGAGAGGGCGAATTCGTTGTTGCTTACAAAATGACGTCAGTGTTAATTGTAGCGGCTGTGTGTTGTGTACCGCTACGGCTGCTTTGCACTTTGATAAGTAGTTACACTAAGCCTTTACATTCCAAGTAAAAATACTATGTATTATAATTTTTACATGGAATATTCACTTAGTCCTTTAGAAACTGATCGTAGGTGATTAAGGCGAAGTGAGTTCAAACACTAGCATTTGATTTTGGAGTAAATGAATTAATTGCTGAGTGGCAGCAATTAATTCATTTACTCCAAAATCAAATCAAATTTAAAAGAAATTATAGCTGTTTGCCCTTATAAATTACTTGTAGTATTGTTTTTGTTACTTTTCATAGATACTTCAATCTAAGTTTAAGAGAACGTATTTTTACTGCCAAAAGAGGCCACTTTTGGCTATTCGATTTTTTAAATTTGATTTGTGAACTCACTTCACCTTAAGAAATCTGACATGAGACAGAGGTTTTTTTATCAAGAAAGACTCTTTATTGTTAACCACAAGCATGCTGAGATTGCATTGTTATTTAATACCGATTTAAACAATATATAGAGTGGGAAATTTAAAAAAATATCTTTTTTCTCTGCTTCAAGGAAATACGTTTCTAAATGTTCTAGTTTAACGATTTAGAAAGTAAGTGAGAAGACTGATAGTCTGTTGATTAGAAAATGATGCCTGTATTTATATAATTGTAGCGGCCGTGTGTACCACTACGGCTGCTTTGCACTTTGATTAGTAGTTACACTTAGCCTTTCCATTCCAGGGAAAATTCTATGTAAATTATATGTCTACGTATATAACGATAAAAAAAAATTTAGATTTTTTATTATATAGTGGCCTTAAGAAACGTGAAATGACAAAGAAATCTAACATAAAACGGTCAAAGTCAAACATTTTCATTCACAATCCATTGACGAGGTCCGTGGCGCAGCGGTCAACACGCCTGCCTGCGACACGGGTGGTCCCGGGTTCCCCAGTCAGGTCAAGATGGAAAATAATCTTTTCAGATTGACCTGGGTCTTGGATGTTTATTTATATAAGTATCTATTATAAAATATAATATCGTTGAGTTATTATCCCATAACACAAGTCTCGAACTTACTTTGGGGCTGAATCTGTCATTTGTCCGTATATATTTATTTATACATATATCTCTTTTGAGTTGCTATATACTTCGTTCTAACTTTTTTATACTTGCAAAATCAGAGAGGGTCGTGTTCCTGCAGCCCCACGAGTCAGAGACGTATATTTGATGTTTGTAAGCTTTGTTTAGCCTGTTTTTCCTAAGTCGCCTTCTACGACGTCCACGGGAAGGCTTAGAGTGGTCCTATTTCTACTCTGCCGGGAACCACACGGCTTAAATACTTAGGTACAATTTATAACGTATATTAATTTTGCCTTATGTATGTATTTATTTATGTATTTCCGAAGTTGTGCACGTCTTATTATTAAAGGTTTATCAACACGCGTATTATGACCTGAGACCATTCTCTTAATCACGTTAAAACAGAGCTATCTTAATGGCTTACGAGTTACGCTTAACCGTTAGTTAGCGACCTCTACGGAAAGTTAAACCGTTTTAGTTAAATTGCACATTTAACTGGTCTTAGTTGGAGGGGCTTTTGTACTTGTCCTATAAGCTTGATTCAACTGTATTTGAAAGTTTATTGATCTTAATTTTAACTTTTGCGTTGTATATTTATTCAATGCAAAATTGGGGATTAACTGTAACGTCTGGAGAAAAAATGGTATGTTCGTTAATTGATCGTGCTCGTCATTCTCTTTTTAAAAAAAAACGTAGAATGTACCAGCTTCTCTCTTCCCGCGCAGGCCGTGAAACCCGATCGAGGGAATGGGCGCAAATCTAAGGAATAACGTAGGCGGCAACGGCTAGCAAACCATCACTATTTTGATTCCGTATTCCATCTTTAAGGGTACGCTAGTCAGGTGTTTCGCCATACAAATTCTGTAGGGTGATGACTCCGTTGTTCGGTATCGTCTGTTTAAAGTTTTTAATGCTATCGATTTGTGTTGTCGTTATTTATGCTTGTATGGAATCATAATTGTAAAATTATAAGTACTTTAAAAGTTATGAGTCTCAGAATATTCCGTTTCAGCACGTAATTTTGACGCAACTTTGGGCTCAATTAAATACCGGAAGTAGTATAAAATCTCTAAAACAAAATTAATACAAGCTTAGTTTGATTATTAAAAAATTTAAATAACTTTACTCTTAATAAAAACATTCAGCTTTTTATCACAAGAACACTTCTCCCAAACGCATACTCGCGAATTTTTAGACGACGAAGATTTAGATTTTCAACAATATTTTTGTTTGCACACACTAGACTGTAGTTTTGATGTACTTATACATCAGTCTAAATAGTTCCGCACTGTTCAAAACCGAGTCTATCCCTTTCTCAGCGAAATAGCACGAATATAGGCCACGTGCGCTGACGAGTTCGAGTTCCGGACTAGCGCATCCTTAAGCCCATCAACATGCTTAACGTGACTTTTAATCTTGTAGCTTTAGGCTATGTCTGCTCCGTAAGGGATAAAGACGTGGTATTATGTATATATGTATGTATGTTGATGGTCAATACTGGAGACAGATTTTTTATCACATCATACTGCCAACCAGTAGAATGGATTAAAAACATTTCTTATAATCCGTGAATAGCGAAATAAAGATATATATATCATCAATCCCACATTTTAGTAGTTCTGCACCTTGCTTTGGATTGTATTTAAAAAAAAACATACATATCTTAGTAATAGTTATTGCCGACCAAGTCATAATCCTTTCGGAGACAAAGCCTAGGCCTTGAAAATAAATAAATATATACGGTCAAATCACACAGATTGAGCTAGCTCCAAAGTAAGTTCGAGACTTGTGTTATGGGATACTAACTCAACGATACTATATTTTATAATAGATACTTATATAGATAAACATCCAAGACCCAGGTCAATCTGAAAAAGATCATTTTCCATCTTGACCTGACCGGGAATCGAACCCGGGACCATCCGTGTCGCAGGCAGGCGTGTTGACCGCTGCGCCACGGAGCTTGTAACCTAAAGACCACACGTTGGCGTGTGGTTGGAAAATAAAAAAAATAGTGACAAGTTGCTAGCCGCATCGCTTATTGCCATTCGCCAGATTTCACGATCTTCGTGGGAATTGAAGCAGCAGGTATATTCTACGTTTTTTCTTTCCTCACATATCGTTCGGGCGAAACGGCAAAACATGAGAGTTGCTGCTCTTCAAAGGCTTTGGCATTGTTACTCAGTTCGGACCTTTGGGCTGCATGCAATCACGGCCGATGGGCCACAGCTGTTCCTCCAAGACTCGCGCACACAGGCAACGCCTAAAATCGAAGTCCGTCCCTCCTGGGCCCTTTGGTGATGTTCACCTTACAGCAGGCCGTTTTGCTAACTCAGTGTACAACGATTTGA
Source organism: Rhodophaea formosa (assembly GCA_963082605.1). Lineage (NCBI taxonomy): Eukaryota > Metazoa > Arthropoda > Insecta > Lepidoptera > Pyralidae > Rhodophaea > Rhodophaea formosa. The sequence goes on from OY720221.1 coordinate 3,130,828, forward strand.
TTCTCACTTTAGCATCCATTACGGTTTTCATATCATAAATAAAAATAGTCATTCATTCCGAAGCCGTAATGAATATTAAAGTGACCTTGAAAATGATATACACCGTAGTTGTCAAAAGTTAGCAAATAGGCCTGCAGGTTGAAGGCACTCTGCCCTCGTCTTAAAAGTCCAGTGAAGGAGCTAAATCCCTATTGATCCTTAAGCTACATAGTCATATAAAAACATCCTCCATACCACCATAAAGGCTTCCAATTAAAAAAAAAAAAATCTGAACTGATACATCATCATCATCATTTCAGCCGCAAGAAGTCCACTGCTGGACATAGGCCTCCCCCAAGGATTTCCAATATGACCGGTTGGAAGTGGCCTGCATCCAGCGTCTTCCTGCGACCTTTATCAGGTCGTCCGACCACCTGGTCGGTGGGTGTCCAACGCTGCGCTTGCCGGTACGTGGTCGCCATTCAAGAACCTTTCTGATACAAAAAACAAGTAATTGTGAATAAGATACATAGGTATAATACTCTGTCATCAAAATGAAATATTAATGTACGCTATTAAATAAGAGACACCTGTAATGATAGTGTATAAATTGAATAAACAACAAGATGTTTTGGAGTTTGTGGTGGGAAGTTAAGGGGTACAGTTGAAGTTTGCCTTAGACAATTTTGCAAATTGATTTTAGTGGACTTTATAATATGAAATTGGTGTAGTTTGGTGTTATAAATGCTCGTGCTCATGAACAATTTGTAAAGTAGTTAAAGTGGACTGATAAATGGACTCGTATAGATTTGCTGCCAGAAACTCCCACGAGGCATCAAAGAACATACGCCATCTTTGATGCTACTTGGAAAAACTTTACCGTACAACACCGATACTTAGTATCTCATTATACTGGACATTGGCAGAATCACTGAAATTTCGGTGGAAGCCATAATATAAAACAGAAGAAGAAGAATAAGATGTTTTCAGTTCTGCCAGCCACCGAGGGAAGTTTTAATAAAAACAACAAAACAGCCATCATAAAATTTAAATAAAATTATTTTAATACGGTTTTTATCGCGTTTATTACATTATTTATACACCTAACGTTTCGAGCACTTTACAGTGTTCGTGGTCGCAGGTAGACTAAGTTGACATTTGTCTTGTATTTTATAAGAACTGCAAAATCTACCGCCTAAAATATTTATTGATAACGTTCCGGATGTACGCAGTATTGGCTCACGGTGACTGAAGGTCTTGCAGTCTTCTGCTTAGCTTGAGATTTGATTAAATTGATGACTGGATCCCAAGCTGGTGGTAACTGCCAACCATCCTCTCTAACAAAGATTTACCAACGGTAGCCATGTCAGTTGGCTACCGTTGGTAAATCTTTGTTTCAGAGAGCACATGGCATCTGTGACACCCACCACCTCAAGGAGGAGCTTCAACGAGTAAAATCGGTTTTAAGAAGCAACAACCTCAACCTCCCAAAAACACATCACAGAAGCCGCCCAAAGCCTCACACAGTTGATCGCTTTCCTGCCATCTTACCATATGTAAAGGGAGTTACAGACAAAATTGGTAATATACTTAAGCGTGCTTCAATCAAGACCTATTACAAGCCGCTCAAGAAAATAAACCAACTTTTAAGACCTGTCAAATCTAATATCCCGTTACAAGATGCTGGAGTTTATAAAATTGACTGTGAGTGTGGTTTATCATACATTGGGCAAACAAAGAGAAGCATCGGTAAAAGAACATATTGCTGACATGAAGCATAGGCGCTCAACGAAGTCTGCAGTCTATGAACATGCCCTAGACAAACCCAACCACTATATGCGTTTTGATAATCCTCAATTCCTTGCAAAAGAAAACAGATACATTCCAAGAATGCTTCGTGAGGCTATTGAAATTAAAAAACATCCTAATTTCAATAGAGAGGATGGTTGGCAGTTACCACCAGCTTGGGATCCAGTCATCAATTTAATCAAATCTCAAGCTAAGCAGAAGACTGCAAGACCTTCAGTCACCGTGAGCCAATACTGCGTACATCCGGAACGTTATCAATAAATATTTTAGGCGGTAGATTTTGCAGTTCTTATAAAATACTAGACAAATGTCAACTTAGTCTACCTGCGACCACGAACACTGTAAAGTGCTCGAAACGTTAGGTGTATAAATAATGTAATAAACGCGATAAAAACCGTATTAAAATAATTTTATTTAAATGTGTAACAATCGCGAAAACATAAGAAAGCCATCATAAAAGACAATATTTGATTTTACATAGTAACCTACATGCGATGCTCCGCACTTGTAGCTACGAGTAAGCTAACAATCCCATGAACCTTGCTGCTGCTCTCCAGTGTTATTCGATTTTGAATCCTATTGTTATAGCGTTAAAAGCGTGTTTGTGTTTAATAAAGAAGCTTTGGTAAGCGTGCGATATTAAGTTGTTTAATGCAAAGCCTCAGTACAAATGATTGCTAATTGCTTTAATTTTATTCGTCTGAGCTGTTCTAGGATCTATCTTTCGATAGAATATTTTGCAATTCAATGAATACTTGCATATACAATACATTTATTTTTGGTTTAAAAATATTCCTTGTAATAAGAACATCAGTAAAAAAATAACTCTTCAACCCTTAGTTTCTCTGAGATACCTTTTAATGTTTCAAATACACATTTTTTTTTTACTTGATCAAAGCGGTTTATTCTAACAAATGTGAATGAAAAGAGAATCAAAATAGTAACGGTTTTCTTGCCAAACTGACATTACGCCCCTGATTTTCGTTACATCCCTTCATTGGCTGAAACGGAGAAAAAATTAATCTGCTAGTACGCTTTTATACTACACTGACATTACATGACTGCTGCATCCCTTGATCGGCTTAAACAGAAAGGAAAAGAAACAGCTTTATATTATTGACCTCCTTACCAGAATGGAAGCTGCCAATATTGCTCTTAAAAACATGCCGGAAACTAGATGCTTTCTAAGCCGCCAGCCAACAAGGAAAGTTTTATTAAAAACAACAAAAAAGCCATCGTAAAGCACAATATTTGATCTTACATACTAACGTACATGCGATGCTCCGCACTTGTAGCTAAGCTAACAATCCCATGTACTATAATGCTGCTTGTCGTGTCATTCAATTTTGAATCTTATAGTTTTAGTATTAAAGGCTTTTATTGTGTTTGATAAAGAAGCTTTTTGAAACTTACGATATTACGTTGCTTAACGCTAAGTCTCAGTTCTAATGATTGCTAATTGTTTTAATTTTATTCGTCTGAGCTGTTCTAGGAAATTGTTTTGCCTATAAAAGTGCATTTTATTTTTAATTTAGAAGTATTTCTCAGAAATAACTGCCTCCGTGGTCCAGTGGTTAAGGCGTTTGCCTTGTCGACCCGGGGGTCGTGGGTTCGATTCCCACGGAAAGCATACTTTGTTAAATTGTTTCTAGTTTGGCTAGGACATTGCAGGCATGAATCACCTGATTGTCTGATAAAAAAAGATCTGTGCTTCGGAAGGCACGTTAAGCCGGTGGTCCCGGCTGCCATCTGGTAGTCGTTAAAGGATCCACGTCAGAGGCTGAGAGGCGGTTCCGAAGAACTCTGACACCAGGGTGTGCATGGTCGACTGACCGTGTCACCTACACGAAATGATGATGAGTACATCTGTGAAAAAATACCTCCCCAAACCCAAATCTTACTGAGGTACCTTTTATGTTACTTATTTTTTCGACTCGCTCAAAGCGATCAGTTTGATGAATGTTAATGTAAAAACAATAAAATAGTGAGGGGTAACATTGCAATCCTGATTTTCGCTATATCCCTTGATTGGTATAAACGGAAAGGAAAAGAAACAGCTGGTACATTTTTTCATCATTACCCCAGACAAGCCTAGTATCCTACTAAAAAACGTTCAAAAACTAGATGTTTTCTATGCCACCAGCCAACAGGGAAGTTTAAATTAAAACAACAAAACAGCCATCGTAAGGGACAATATTTGATCTTACATACTAACGTACATACGATGCTCCGCACTTGTAGCTAAGCTAACAATCCCATGTACTATAATGCTGCTTGTCGTGTCATTCAATTTTGAATCTTATAGTTTTAGTATTAAAGGCTTCTATTGTGTTTGATAAAGAAGCTTTTTTAAGCTTGCTATATTACGTTGCTTCACGCTAAGCCTCAGTTCTAATGATTGCTAATTGTTTTAATTTTATTCGTCTAAGCTATTCTAGGAAATTGTCTTGCCTATAAAAGTGCATTTTATTTTTGATTTAGAAGTATTTCTCAGAAATAAGTACATCTGTGAAAAAAATACCTCCCTAAACCCAAATCTCACTGAGGTACCTTTTATGTTTCTTATTTTTTCGACTCGCTCAAAGCGATCAGTTTGATGAATGTAAATGGAAAAACAATAAAATAGTGAGTAACATTACAATCCTGATTTTCGCTCTATCCCTTGATTGGCATAAACGGAAAGGAAAAGAAACAGCTACATTTTTTCATCATTACCCCAGACCAGCCTAGTAGCTGCCAATATCCCTCTAAAAAACGTTCTAAAACTAGATGTTTTCTATGCCACCAGCCAACAGGGAAGTTAAAATAAAAACAACAAAACAGCCATCGTAAGGGACAATATTTGATCTTACATACTAACGTACATGCGATGCTCCGCACTTGTATCTAAGCTAACATGTACTTTGCTGCTGTTTCTGAGGCATTCGATTTTGAACCTTATCGTCATAGCTTTAAAAGTATTTATATGTTTGATAAAAATGCTCTGGCAAGCTTGCTTTGGAATTAAGTCGGTGAACGCAAAGCCTCAGCAGAAATGATTGCTAATTGTTTTATTATTTTAATCTTACTCGTGTGAGCTGTTCTAGGAATTTCTATTCCTATAGAAAATTGTCTGTTCATGAATTGAAATAGCTTTGGCAGAAATAAGTCTGCCAATATGAAACTCTTTTTGTATATTTTCCTAGAAATCTAATAAAAACCGTATTCTAGTTTCTTGGAAAATACTATACCAATATAATAACTATGAACCTAAGAAATATTTTCACGGTTACGTACCTCAACATATAAAAAGGGAATAATGTGAAACCTTGTTACTTATACGTTATGTGAAATGTTTTATTACAATTTGCTTCCTAAATTTTTACATAAAGAATATAGACAAAAATAAAAAAATAACGAAATTACTAGTTCACAGAAATTGAACCAGACGTAATAGAAATAACATAATTTAAAATATTTTTAACAAAAAACAAAAACCAACTTCAACCCTATCAATAATAAAATGGAAATAAGCGTGATCCAAACGGCAAACCTGTAAATTTTTTTTAGTTTTAAAGATAAAAATTTAATGGGCCCATCTAAAAATTATTATCTATCGAACAAAAAAAGAATTTCTTAAATCGGCCCAGGCGTCTTCGAGAAATCGGGGAACATACATAAAAAAAGATTATGACGAATTGTAAACCTCCTCCTTTTTTTGAAGTCGGTTAAAATAGCTATGACAGCTTCCCATACATTATTTTAGATAATATTCAAAGTTTGTTGTCTATGAATGATATAATACCTTGTTTTAAAGAACATATACTGCTGATTCTAAAGGTAAAAAAATATTATTATAGAACTCCAGTATTTTAGTTGTGATGCTTAGAAGTTTTATAGGTTATATCAGTATTACGAGTAAACATTATTATAGTAGGTTTATACGCAACAATATTTTTATATTACTTTACAAAACTAAAAATGAAAATAATAATAAAGAATAAAACTAAAAACCGTATAACAATATTATATGCTTTTTGTTGTAATGAGTTTTTAAGACACTTTTGATGCCCCGAACTAAAAATCTGCCATAGCTTTTTACGGAATTTACCCATAACATGTTATTAATAACTTTTTCTCCTTCATCATCAGGTTTTTTTTGTCTCCACTACAGGAGCACGACCCTCTCTGTACTACCCGAGCCATATATTAGCCAGAGCAGTCTGAGTATTTGGCCTACACTCTCCACGCTGGCCAGACGGGTTGTAGGGATATTTTTAGTCTGGAGTGGTCCTTTACTCTGCCGGGAACTACACGGCAGATAAATTAATAACTATGAAATTGGATTTGTAGAGATTGTAAAATAAAAAATAAAATAAATATATAGGGACATATCACACAAATTGAGCTAGCCCCACAGTAAGTTGTGAATTTGTGTCGCAGGATACTAACTCAACGATACTATATTTTTATAATAGATACTTATATAGATAAACATCCATGACCCAGGTCAATATGAAAAAGATCTTTTTCCATCCTGACCTGCCCGGGGATCGAACCCGGGACCCCCGTGTCGCAGGCTAGCGTGTTGACCGCTGCCCCACGGAGCTCGACAAAATTAATGCCCTTCCAACGCATTAATGCTTACAAGAAAGTAGGTCAACGTACAATTGGTTTTTCAAAAACGTGTCAAATTCTCAAAATGGACTCGTTGAATAATTTATTTTACCTCACGATCGTATTAATGATACGAAAGTACAATAAGTTAGTATATCTCATCTTGTCTCACTTTAAATATGAATAATTAAAAAAATATATAGGGACAAAGCACACAGATCGAGCTAGCCCTACAATCATCATCATCATCATCATCATTTCATGTAGGTGACACGGTCAGTCGACCATGCACACCCTGGTGTCAGAGTTCTTCGGAACCGCCTCTCGGCCTCTGACATGAATCCTTTAACGACTACCAGATGTCAGCCGGGACCACCGGCTTAACGTGCCTTCCGAAGCATGGAATCATCTTTCTTTTTAGATAGTCAGGTGATTCATGCCTGCAATGTCTTATCCAAACTGGAAACAACTTAACAAAGTATGCTTCCCGTGGGAATCGAACCCACGACCCCCGGATAAAAACAAGGCAAACGCCTTAACCACTGGACCACGGAGGCAGTTACAATAAGCCCTACAATAAGTTGTGAACTTGTGTCGAAGTTTATAACAGATACTTTTATAGATCAACCCCCAAGACGTAGGCTGAAAAAGATAGAATAGTCTCAATTAGTTCATATTTTAGTTCCAGGACAAACGCGACTTCACAATAAAATCTCCATTTTGCACAATGAAATGTTGCCTATAGTAAAAACTAAATAAAAAAACAATTCCAACTAAACCTAGCACTAAATAAATTGAAGAAATGAATAAACAATTTGTCTGATAATTTAAAAGCTTGCCGTGTCTGTGCCCTTTTTTCTTGAAAAGTCTTTCGCGACCTCTATCTTACTTTCAGCGTGTAAACAAACCAGACAATAGGCGCCTCTGTAATCCCACCCATAATCTGTGGCAACTCAAAAAATTTGATTACGCCGCAATACTGATTGCTTCATAATAAAACCTTATTGTTATGCCGTAACAAAGGCTCAAATAATATAAAATAGAAAATAAATAATAAAAAGGCTCAGTATTTGGTGTTTTCCGGGGCGCGGGTGCGGGCGGGGAAGTACGGCAGTCGAGGCCCGCGCGTAGCCGCCTACGGACGCTACGAGCTACGAGGCGCTACGAACCTCTACGGACCGTGTGTAGTGGCTTGAATTACTGTGTCTGTGCATAGATAGTGCTGTGCTGTGTTTAACTGTGCTTGTGTGACATACATGAAAAGGTAATCTGTGTGACATCACCCTTGTGTGTTTCCGGCGATATTTCTTGTGAGTTTCATTCATTATATTTCGTTCCATCCGCCTTTATGGTGGAAATTGGGTATTTTTCAGAGAGGAATTGCTTTCCGTAAGTGTATAAATAAGGTTATATTCGTAAAAGTATTATTATAAGTAAAAAGTGGCTCTATAAGGGATATGAAAATAAGGTAAATGTATGAAAAAGATGATTTTAGTGTTAATATATTTTTTAATATGAGTGCCAATATATTTCCTGACCTAAAAAATCTATTTTTGAAAAGTCATAACTACTGTGGGACATTTTATAAAGGGTAAAAGTACTTGCAAAATTGAAGTACATTCAGACTGTAACATGACCCATAAAGCGGTGATTCAGCCTATATGAACGACTTTTGCTTTGGGTTCCAAGCCGGGAACTCAAAATGTTTTGCCAAAGTGTTTTGCCGCCTGGGCGAAATGTATGTGAAGGCCAAAAATTTTTGAGTTTTAAATTTGATCCTATAGGAAAAGTTGTTCATATTCGCCCTGAGTCACCCCTTTAAAGGTTAGGAAGGTCATGTTACACTCTGTATATTTGTAAAGCTTAATGCTACATTACCATAATATTTTTCTCGTCGGAAGTATCATAAGAAAGGGAGCAATCATATTCTAATGTAGACCACGAAGATTAATATCCAAGAAGGAGGAAATAATACCACATATTTTAAGTCGAGTTTATGTTCTCTTTCCGGTTTCATAGGCTTTATGTGCGTAAAGGGAAACATTAGCAGCTCAGAGCCGAAATTAATAAGTACGTAATGTGAAATTTCGTTCGGGCGTTCCAGCATTTTCCATAAAATAAATATGATTCGTTAATATGAGGATTTTAATGGGAGAGTAAAAAGTTTAATTAAGGTGTATTTAATATGGTGGATTGCATTTTATTGGTGTGATGGAATATTTTAATTAAATACCATATTTTGGCGTGAAATGTGCAATCTAGGTGCAAAATTTATGGAAAAGTTAATTTGGATTTTTTTGCATTTATGACATGATCGGTTTTATCTTAGTTTTTATTTCTTTAAACAAACTTTTGTAAAATTTGCTCTGTTAGGATGTCTCTCTGGGAGGGTAAAATCTTGCAACTAAATTTTTAAGCACTGATCTTTAAACGATTGAGTTAAAATTTTGTATATATATGAAAGTCTGATAATAATGCAATATTGGTGACCTGATGATAGAGTTGGAAAGCAGGCATAGACACTTCTAAACTAAAGGAGATAAACCAATGCATTTGGGCTCATTTGGGTCTTGGCACGAAATAAACCGTTGAACTGCTCATAATAGAAGCATGCCAAAAAGTGAATTTTAAAAAAATCCCTTAAGTGGTAGTAGCTGATTAGTTCACAAGAAACCCAAAGGAATCTTACAGAGGTTAATTAATGACTGAGATGTAAAATTTCATTCATCATCATTGACAACGAAAATACAAATATTACTTACTACATAATATTGTATGTCACATCACACATCATATTTATATGTCACATCACATCATATAAAAGTCTCACCTACTTAGGCCACTAAGCATATGACATCTGAGTTCCATTTAAGCTTGAAAGGTGAGAATATGTAGCTTATTATGTTGCCTATACTTGTAAAGAGGACCGATTTGATTTTTGTTCGTTTGCATTGAATACGCTTCAAACTAATGGACAGATTTTCAGAACTGTTTCACCTATACAATGAAAAAAATAAAATATATATAGCAAAAAGGTTAGTTGACGTCACAGGAGACCGAAGAGCTGGCAGCTACCTCGGACAAAGAATCAGTCTTGCTATTCAAAGGGGGAACGCTGCCAGTATCTTCGGAACCTTGCCTAAAGGGACTCCTTTTAATAATATATACTAGATATTGTATCATATATTTTTTTTGGTTTTTAGTTTTAGGTTGTTTTTTCATAATTATTTAATATGTTATTATAGTTTATTCTAGTTTAATTAATATGTATATTATCTTTACTAATTAAATTACCTTAGAATGTTTATGTATCTGTAGGCGACATAAGCTACAATATACACAGACGAAGTTGCTGGAAAATAACTAGAGTGATACACATATATAAGTGATGTAAAAAGAAACCGAATAAGGTAAAAAAAGTTCCACTTTGAATGCCATCAAAAACCAATAAAAACGGCTCATAAAAAAGTGAGAAATCAGACTTTGCCCAATCTATTCATAAAAAGCCTAGATCGCGTGACTTTCGCCGTAAAAATCGTGTGACTGGTGCCAACGTCAAATTACTTTATTAACGCACTTAAGCATGCTTTATTACGAATTTGTGCAGTGATATATCATATTTAGTTTTACCACGTGTGTTATAATCGGTTATCGGAACATGAAAGTATAAAGGTGTGTATAAAAGCTGTCTTAGGAAGATAGATCGCTGGGGAGATTTTTTACAATATTCTTCATTTTATTTAGCTTTGTAGCTCTTGCCGATGGCGTATGCACCAAACTACTTTACTCTCTGCTTTGGAATATTAAAAATCATTCAGATAAATAAATCAGCTTTAATAGTTTGATTAAAGATCAACCGACTTTAATGAAATTTAAATGATAAAATTCGGGAGTATACACCCTTTCAAATGAAATATTTTTTCATATGTACTTAGAAAATATTTTAAAAAGATCCGATGAATTGAGAATAGTATAATTTAGTAGAGAATATAAAAGAGAGAGCTAGTTTGATAATAATTTATTTATATACATCATTATTTTGAGCTTCTAAGCTATACTGAAATATCCGAATCAGAATACCCAATGGGATACAGAACTGCAGGAAAAAGGTAAAAAATAAAAATAAAATTAGATTTGCTATAAATGTTTGCCAAGATGTTTCGTGACTTTTAATGGAAGGTTTGATTTTTTTTCATGTTTTTTTCCTTTTTTTTGCTATTTTTTATTCTATCAGGTCTCCTTATTTTGCGATTTCAAAATGACCAACAAGTACAACATCAATAAATTCGTTGCTTCTTATGAAAAAGGGTGATAAAAACACTCAAAAGACTTTATTTTCAGACTACCAGACATTATTCTCAAACGATATTTGGTTTGAAAGTAAAGATATAAATAATCAAATCCAATACATTGCCAAAAGCTCTGAACTGACCACATATCATAGTAACACTTTTGAAAGCAAAGCGAACGTTTTGAGGATATTTTCTGCCAAACAGCAGTCATTCATTGACAACGGAAAGTATGAAACTTTTGTTTGTGGAAACTTGAGAAAGTTTGGGACATAATATAAGAAAGAAAATGGGGTGACATATAATAGATTTTAGCTAAAGAAAGTGATACTTTATTTAACTTCAGATGGTTCTTGTTTCTTTTGACATCTTTGTATACGCAGAAGTTCGTCTTATTTAGGTTTTTTTTCTTTTAAACTTCCACTGCATTATTTTATCAAGCTCTGTAGCACTTACTTCAACAGTTCTTGCAAAGAATGGCGTCACTGAATGTAAATAAATAAATAAATATATACGGACAAATCACACAGATTGAGCTAGCCCCAAAGTAAGTTCGAGACTTGTGTTATGGGATACTAACTCAACGATACTATATTTTATAATAGATACATAAATAGATAAACATCCAAGACCCAGGTCAATCTGAAAAAGATCATTTTCCATCTTGACCTGATCGGGGATCGAACCCGGGACCATCCGTGTCGCAGGCAGGCGTGTTGACCGCTGCGCCACGGAGTAGTAGTCTTTACTAATATTATAAGGAAGACTGATTTTATTGTTTGTTTTGCATTAAATAGGCTACAAAACTACTACGGTGATTTTCAAAATTCTTTCAATTATAGAAATTTAATTTACCTGAAAATTAACTAAGTTATAATATACGTTTAAAGTCGCGAGAAAATTGCTACTTTAAGTTAAGTACATAAAAGCTGTGTAAAGAAAGAAGATGTACTATGGTGGCCAAAAATTAGAATATTATATGGATATACATTGCATCATCATCATCATCATCAGGTCTTTCTAGTCTCCACTGCAGGAGCACGACCCTCTCTGTACTACTAGTAGTCAGAGGATTTGGCCTACACTCTCCACGCTGGCCAGACGGGTTGGAGAGGTTTTTTTGATGTTAATAAGCTTTGTTTAGCTTGTTTTTCCTTAGTCGCTTTTTACGACATCCACGGGATGACTTGGAGTGGTCCTATTCTCCTCTGCCGGGAACCACAGGGCAAATACATTGCATAAATAGGCGTAAAAAACATTACCCTCGTTCTTGGTGGGCCAGTTGGGTAAACATATCCCACATTTTATTACATAAAAAAGACATTTGAATTCTAGACCGTACGTAAATAATTCGGAATATAAATGAAGAAATTGGGAAAATTACAATACCAAGAAATCTATTTCGAGTGCCTAGGTCGTTAGGACACTCACACAATCTCGGCGACAATAAATTGTTTGTTTGGTCATTGTAGAGGTATATAGTTTGTATTTCAGTTGCCGGAGAGAAATCATGGGACAAATTTAAGCGATAGCAAGTGGATAATTTCAAAAATAAAAAACTGGACTGTTGCTTTGACAGTTTACGCAATATTGTTTTTTTTTTGCTGATATTACATAGCCTATGACATTTCGGGGAAGAATACGTTTCTAATGAAACCTCACACTTCAAAATTGGTCAAGCTTTTTAGGCTAAAGGACGCAACAATGGAACACACATACTTAAATACATAAAAATTCGCGAAAAGAACATTATACTCTTTCTTGGTGGGTCAGTCAGGGAGGAAAATCCCACATCCTAAATAATAATCATAAATGCGCAAGTGAGTTTATTTGTTACGCTTTGACGCCTAATCTACTGAACCGATCATCATGAAATTTTGCATACACATAGATTAGGGTACTGAAAAGGACATAGGCTATATATCACGCAGGCAAAGCCGCGGGTAACAGATAGTTTACCTATATAAATAAAAAGGTGTAAGACATTTTAATTCCAGACCTTCAATATCAATTCAGAATATAAATGAAGAAATTGGGAAAATTACAACCAAGAAATCTTATTTCGAATGCCTAGGTAGTTAGGACACTAATAAATGACTAACTCAAAGGCCGAGGTCGCAATCTCGGGCACGAGAAATTCTGTTTCGTTGGTCATAGTATATAGTTTATAGTTCTTACCGTGTGGTTCCCGGCAGAGTAGAATAGGACCACTCCAAGTCATCCCGTGGATGTCGTAAAAGGCGACTAAGGAAACACAAGCTAAACAAAGCTTATTAACATCAAAGAGACCTCTCCAACCCGTCTGGCCAGCGTGGAGAGTGTAGGCCAAATCCTTTGACTACTCAGGCTAGTATATGGCTCTGGTAGTACAGAGAGGGTCGTGCTCCTGCAGTGGAGACTGGAAAGACCTGATGATGATGATGAAGTATATAGTTTGTATTTTGGTTGCCCAGGAGAAATTTTGGGACAAAATTTAAACGATAACAAGTGGATAATTTACATTTTTTGACAGTTTATGTCCGCCATATTGATTTTTTGCTGATGTTACATAGCCTATGACATTTCGGAGAAGAATGTGAATCTAATGACACCTTTCAATTCAAAATTGATCTAGCCTTTTAGGCTACTGGATGCAACAATGGAACCGTCATACATACACATATTTTCGCGAAAAACATTACCCTACATCTCGGTGAGTCAGTGGGGTGAAAAAATCTCACATTTAACTGTATAAAAAAAGGTAAAAGACTAACTATATAAAAAAGAAGTACTCTGATAAATAATTCGGAATATAAATGAAGAAATTTGGAAAATTACAATACCTAGAAATCTTATTTGGAGTGCCTAGGTCGTTAGGACACTAATAAATGACTAACTCAAAGGCCGAGGTCGCAATCTTGGGGACGAGAAATTCTGTTTGTTTGGTCATAGTATATAGTTTGTATTTCGCTTGCCGGAGAGAAATTTTGGGACAAAATTAATAGATAACAAGTCAATTATTTTAAAAATGAAAAACCTGACTGCCAGTTTATAGACTTTTCCTGATGTTATATAGCCTATGACACTTCAAGGAAGAAAACTTATCTAATGCCACCTCAAACTTCAAAATCGGTCAAGCTTTTTAGGCCACAGGATGCAAAAATGGAACACATACACCAACATATTTACATACACACATATAAAAACACGCGCGAAAAACAATACCCTCCTACTGAGTAAGCCAGTCGGGTAAAAATCCCGACACTACATAAAAGTACTCTGCGCTATATAAAAAGGTGAAAGACATTTTCGATTTGTCATAGTATATAGTTTGTATTTCGCTTGCCGGGGAGAAATTGAGGGACAAATTTTAACGCTATTAACATTAAACTTGCGATCTGCCCAAAAAAATAATTTTCGGCAAAGGGACACGATTCGTAAATATAGGTAATATTTTTAAGTCATTGCTTATAGTCGTGAGTAATGCATACTATATTTCCTTTAAGTAGATCATAATAAACTATGGGACAAATTTTAACTTTAATAACAAACAACTTGCGACCTACCCCAGACATTAAAATACCCCAATTTTTGACAGGACTCTACGATTTTTTAACTAGTGAAAGACCTTTTGTATTTCAGTTGCCAAAGAAATTGAAAAACAATTTTTAACGTTAATAACATAAAAGTTGCGACCTGCTCCAGAAATAACTTTTCGATGAAGGGATTGTAGCATTGTTTGTTTGCATTGTTTGTTTGTTTTTCGTGTGTGTAAGTAGCCAACACTGGTGTCAGATTTTTCAAGCTGCCTTAAGGCATCTGACATAGCTTAACGACTGCCATCAATGATGATAGCCGGGACCAACGGCTTAACGTGCCTTCCGAAGCACGGAGGAGCTCGAGATATTTTTATGCCACTTGCGGTCACCCATCCAAGTAGGGACTGCACCAGGGGTTGCTTAACATACGTAAGCGCTCATAGAGCTCACACCCACTGGACCATCGGGCTCCTCCCAGTCGAAGGCGAGGTAATAACACGGTAACTTAGTAAGAAAGCAATGTTATGCTATCAAAACGTTAGTGTTAGTAAATAGGGCGCAATATTCTGGCTAAGTTAAAGTCAAAGTCAAAGATTTTTATTCAAAATTGGATAATTGTTTCTCTTTTTGAACGTCATTTTTTTCATTCTTATTATTTTTATTTTTAATATGCAAAATCGAAAAACTACTAGCGTTTCGTTATGACCACTGGTGAGAAGAATACGCCGAAAGAAACTCAATCCAGACTTAGCGCAGGTGAAACTTCATTAGCACAGGTATGGCGCTTCATATAAGCGAAGTTACAAAACTTAACATCCAAACACGTCAATGTATGAGTTAACAGGGTCACCAGAAAAAAAATTAAGTTCAATAAATAATAATAAAAAAATTGTTTAAATTAAAATAAAAGTTTTTGGCTTTTGACTAAAAGTATTTGACTTTGACTTTGCCTCTGCAGAATGAATTCAAGTTCTAACGTATGTAAGAGACGGCAAGTAACGTGCAAACAACAAGAGTTTTTTAAAGAACTAGCTCCAAGCTAGCTTTTGCTACTTATCCGGACTATTGTGGGCAGATTGCCCCCAATCTGTAAGGTAAATAAATAAATAAATATATACGGACAAATTACACAGATTGAGCTAGCCCCAAAGTAAGTTCGAGACTTGTGTTATGGGATACTAACTCAACGATACTATATTTTATAATAAATACATATATAGATGATCCAAGACCCAGGTCAATCTGAAAAAGATCATTTTCCATCTTGACCTGACCGGGGATCGAACCCGTGACCATCCGTGTCGCAGGCCGGCGTGTTGACCGCTGCGCCACGGAGCTCGTCAATATCATTGAAGGGTCCCTAGACCCCGACTTTGAGTGTTGCCTGGAATTGTTGCTTGGATAGATAGCAAACTCTCAAAGTCACTCGCTGACTTATCTATGAAAAATGTTTAATTGCGCATCTTTGCCATTTGGCTATTAAGAAGTTACGATTGGTGTAAAGTAAAAGGGCATATACCTAAAATATAACATTATGATCCATGTTTTGATGTTATAAGGACCGTATTAATAGCAAATGTATTGAAAAAGTTTATTTATAGCAAGAAGAATTGATAAAATGTGGTGGAGATATTCCACGTGGAGGATTACGAGAGGGTACAGCAAGGTCGAATACACAAAAACCTAGTATTAGCTTAAGTAATACGCGTGGAGTTTTTTCTCCTTATTCTATTTCTTTATAGAACGTCGTAACAAAGTAGACTGATATTATCTATTTTAACTTTGACCAGATATTTTGCCTTCGATTTTAGAGCTGGATTAGACGAAGTAACTGGATTAATAATCAAATATAATAAAATTCACCAAGTGCGAGTTGCGCTCACCCATGAAGGGTTCCGTAGAAGCAAGCTTAGATTAGCCAAAACCTCTATAATTTAGGCTAAATGGCTAGGTGGAGAAAATAAAAAAAGTACTCTCACTTTACTTGTAAAGAAGCTACCCTAAAAAAATTTTTTTTTTCCCACCCCTTTATCGCCATGATTAATTTATATACCCATACCAAATTACAGCTTTTTAGTACTTATAGTCTCTGAGTAAGACCGCGGACGGACAGACAGACGGACAGACAGACATGGTGAAACTACAAGTGTTTCCTTGTTTACTACGGAACCCTTAAAAAGAAAATAGAAACACAGTCATAAAAATATGATACAACACAAAAATTACACTTCATGCTATCCACAATTATTAATAAGCAGATATTGTTATGTTGCTTTTATAATTACACTATCTGCTTATAAATAATTGTGGAAACATCAATGCAAAACCAACCTTAGTACGATACCATAATGTAGAATTTGAAAGCTGACCGTCATCAGCTTTTGGAAACCAAAATTAAAATGAATACGAAAAAGATACATCTAAGCGTCTTCAGGATCCTGATAGCTCAATGGACGTGAGCATTCTTAAGCGCAAACAAATGGGTAAGGAACAAGGAACTCCGGGCGTAGACCCGTCTTAGATGGGTGACCGTATTTGGTATAAAAATATCTCAAGCTCTTCCGTGCTTTGAAAGGCACGTTAAACCGTTGTCTGTCTGTCGTAATCTGTCACTAGTATTGGCCAATAACACACAAAAAACCAACGGTTCATCCGTTTGTTTTGTTTTTCGTGTGTTATTTATTTATGACGGTTTTTAATCACGAACTATGAATTTTGTTTTACATAGAAGGTTCTAAATGTAATTAAATTAGTTAGATTAGAAATTACACGTCAGTAGTGTTCTAGAAAAGTAATTAATGGGCATGTTGACTAAAATTTTTTTCTTGTTGCTATATAAAGACCTGCCAAAAATAAACACAATAGTGACAGAAATACATTTCTAAACAAAAAACTCTTTCAGCTATAAAAGTTTTAAAGACACATGTTTTTAGACGTAAATTTTTAGACGTGAAAATGCGCTGCTGAAATGCCTACATATTTGTGACGTCACAAGCTTGTATTTTGTATGGGTGGCGTGAGAACTTTGTTTGGTAGCTATACGAAATATTTCGTTTATGGTAATGGTTTCATAATAAAAGTTGCTATAAATTTAGCAGACTAAAATACAGTATAATTGTAATTAAAGATTTTCATACTTTAAGAAATGGTCCTATTCACCCAACTTTAAAGAAGCTTTAAGATCACTTAACGAATCGATATCAAATTAAAAGTGTTCTTTATAGTGTTTTTAGATAGAAATTAGTCTCATTAGAAACAAATTTTATATAATTTTAACATTAGGCAACTACCGTATTACTGATAAAATCTATTGAACCTTTGACTTGAGATTTTGCTTTCGATTTTAAGAGCAAAACTAATTCAGAAAGCAAAATCTGAAGTCAGAGGTTCAATAGATTTTAAACGAACTTAAGTGATTAGAATTTTATCACGGTACAGAACATCTCGTCGTTAAAGCTCATTGCACGCAGTTGCGTAAAAACCATAGTATCATCATCTCTCTATACTAAAATCATAGTATTTGTTCCCTTGTAGCCTAATCTCTCCCGTGGCGCAGCGGTCAACACGCCAGCCTGCGATACGGGGGTCCCGGGTTCGATCCCCGGGCAGGTCATGATGGAAAACGATATTTTTCAGTATGACCTGGGTCTTGGATGTTTATCTTTATAAGTATATATTATAAAATATAGTATCGTTGAGTCAGTATCCGGCGACACAAGTTCACTACTTACTGTGGGGCTGGCTCAATTAAATTAAAATGTGTCCGTATATTTATTTATTTATTATTGAACGGATACTTAAAATTTAAGAACATTGTTCTGGTAATAAAAATAGATTTGAAATTGATTTGTAATTGTGTTTTAGGAAAGAAATTATCGATAGATTCTATTCAACCTTGGATTTAAGATTTTGCCTTCGATTATAGAGCATTACGGTGCAGAACATCACGTCGTTAAAAATCATAGTCATCATCATCATCAGGTCTTATTTAGTCTCCACTGCAGGAGCATGACCATCTCTGTACTAAAAATTAATAATGTTTGTTCCTTTGTAGTATAATCTCTAGTTGAACGGAGACTTAAATGTTCTACAAGTAATTCAATCAGATTCTAAATCGTTTCTCTTAATTAATTATCGTGTTTTAGAAAAATAATTACTGATAGAATCTATTCAACCTTTAACTTAAGATTTTTGCCTTCGATTTTAGAGTTAAATGTGACTTAGGTGATAAAACTTAAGAAGATCGACTACCTGTAAATTTTCAGACAAAAAGCGATAACGCTTCTACCCCTTAAACATAGTTCAATTTCAATACTTTTTTACACATTATTGACAAATTGGAGAAGTAGGTCTGTACGTTTTGATATTTATGATATATTGCTTACAAGAAAAGTTATGAGCGTCTAAGTAAATATCTATATTTTTTACTTAAAAAATACCCGGGGCATTTTAATTTATTGAAATTAATCTAAACCGAATCAACAAAAAAAAAAACGGTTAACCCTAGATTAAGGTGTGCTAAATCGAATGACACCAAAATTTTTTCATTTCGTAAAGGTTTAGGGGGTGGAAGAGTTATCACTTTCACACACACACACAGAAAATTTACAGGTATCCGATCCTCTAGTTATTAAAATTTTGGCACGGTGCAGTACATCACGTCCGTAGACTACGTAAAAATCTTTGCACGCAGTCGGGTAGACATCATAGTGTTTGTCCTTTTATATGTATTTCTTTTAGAAGACAAGTTCTAAAGGTAACTTAATTAAATAAAATTATTTTAATACGGTTTTTATCGCGTTTATTACATTATTTATACACCTAACGTTTCGAGCACTTTACAGTGTTCGTGGTCGCAGGTAGACTTCGTTGAGCGCCTATGCTTCATGTCAGCAATATGTTCTTTTATACGGGTACCGATGCTTCTCTTTGTTTGCCCAATGTATGATAAACCACAATCACAGTCAATTTTATAAACTCCAGCATCTTGTAATGGGATATTAGATTTGACAGGTCTTAAAAGTTGGTTTATTTTCTTGTGCGGCTTGTAATAGGTCTTGATTGAAGCACGCTTAAGTATATTACCAATTTTGTCTGTAACTCCCTTTACGTATGGTAAGATGGCAGGAAAGCGATCAACTGTGTGAGGCTTTGGGCGGCTTCTGTGATGTGTTTTTGGGAGGTTGAGGTTGTTGCTTCTTAAAACCGATTTTACTCGTTGAAGCTCCTCCTTGAGGTGGTGGGTGTCACAGATGCCATGTGCTCTCTGAAACAAGGCTTTTGTTTCAGAGAACACATGGCATTTGGCATCGGCATGGGAGTTACAGACAAAATTGGTAATATACTTAAGCGTGCTTCAATCAAGACCTATTACAAGCCGCACAAGAAAATAAACCAACTTTTAAGACCTGTCAAATCTAATATCCCATTACAAGATGCTGGAGTTTATAAAATTGACTGTGAGTGTGGTTTATCATACATTGGGCAAACAAAGAGAAGCATCGGTACCCGTATAAAAGAACATATTGCTGACATGAAGCATAGGCGCTCAACGAAGTCTGCAGTCTGTGAACATGCCCTAGACAAACCCAACCACTATATGCGTTTTGATAATCCTCAAGTCCTTGCAAAAGAAAACAGATACATTCCAAGAATGCTTCGTGAGGCTATTGAAATTAAAAAACATCCTAATTTCAATAGAGAGGATGGTTGGCAGTTACCACCAGCTTGGGATCCAGTCATCAATTTAATCAAATTTCAAGCTAAGCAGAAGACTGCAAGACCTTCAGACACCGTGAGCCAATACTGCGTACATCCGGAACGTTATCAATAAATATTTTAGGCGGTAGATTTTGCAGTTCTTATAAAATACTAGACAAATGTCAACTTAGTCTACCTGCGACCACGAACACTGTAAAGTGCTCGAAACGTTAGGTGTATAAATAATGTAATAAACGCGATAAAAACCGTATTAAAATAATTTTATTTAAATGTGTAACAATCGCGGTAACTAAATTAGATTAGAAATTGTAACAAATTTTCTAGAAACGTGATTACCGATAGAATCTATTCAACCTTTGACTCAGATTTTGCCTTCGATTTTAGAGCTGAATGAGACTTAGGTGAGATAACTTAATTGATTAAAATTTTTTCACAGTACAGAATCATAAAGTCGTTATCTTTTACGAGTCAAAATACATAGATTTTTTTTATTAATGTAATAGAAAATTTACTACAAGATTACAATTAAATGACATCCAAAACCCACGAGGGTTTGTCTGGACGCACTGTGATCTGCATACAATCCAATTTCTTAACTAACAAAGCAAATGTTAAAATACATTCATACGAAAAGTCATTAACCAAAGAAAAAAAAAATACATCATTTAGTTGCAGGCAAAGGTTTTGAAAGTGTAGTGAAGTGTACTCGTTGATGCAATTTTATTTTCCAAATACACGAAACCCTGTTAAAAATATGCTAATCCTAACATTCCTAATCATAATAATATTATAAATACGAAATTAAGTAAGTTTGTTTGTTACGCTTTCACGCCCTAAGTATATACTGAACCGATCATCATGAAATTTTGCATACACATAGGTTAGGGTACTGAAAAGGACATAGGCTATATATATCATGCGAGCGAAGTCACGGGTAACAGCTAGTATTCAATATATTCAAACACTAGCTGTACCCGCGATTTCATCCGCAAGGAATAGTGAGTTTGGGTAGCGAATTAAACGTAGCTTATATCCTTTCTCACCTCTAGGCTATCTGTGTACCAAATTTCATTTAAATTCTGGCCGGCATTAACACTTAAAAAAAAAACAATGAAAACGGTTACGATATTTAATTAAATAAAAAATTCCAGACTTCTGGGTAAAATTTCCTAAATCTGGCAACTCAGACGGTCAAAGTCCTGTCAATGTCATTATTTTACGTCAGATTGACAATGAAAAAGAATAAGGCACGGATATTTGTTTATAAATACTACGTTTGTGTCCTATTTTCAAAAAACCATAAAAAAAAAACAAATATTGGTTTAAAAAAATTATGAAAAACGTGGATGTATATACATACAAGGTACTTTTGATTGCATATATAAAAAGTATCACTTCCGCTAAAGTTTATGTTGTCATGAGATGCTATTCTCAAAAAAATCGTTCAAAAACGAGTGCCACGCGTTCAAAAATAATACCTCTGTTTTTTTTGCTTTACCACTAGAGGCGGCGACACAGTTAGAAATTTTTGCGAGTACATCAAATCATCTTTCATTTCTTTAGTTGCATAATGCGTTGTGTTATGAAGAATTTTTATTTGACTAAGTTATATATACTTAGGTACTATTTTGCAGCTTGGCGCTACATATAATTTCTACAAGTAAAATGTTGTCTCGCGACGAGAGATTGTATGGAGGTTTTGTGGATTAATTTTGTTATAGTATTATGAGTGTATGATTGTATAGATTACTGTAAGTATGTAGAAGAGAGACATCAATCAATTTTGTTTGTAAGTAGTGTTGGCGTGAAAATGTACAAACAGACAGAGTTGCTTTCTCATTTATAATATTAAGTAGTTTACATTTACCACTATTGGCGCAAACGAAGAGCTTTCAGAAGAGATTTGACAATAAAAATTCGCATATCCTTCTGTCCGGCTCTTCATCAAAAGTCGCATTACCAAATGATAAGAGAATGATTTTGTAGATAGTTTGATGACAGTATAATACTACAGTCTGAGGATAATTAATAAGAATTATTTAACAATACAGATTTCAAATAAATTAAAAATTTCTGAAACGGCAAAAATTTTGAACATTGTGCCACTGTGAATTTGTTGTGCCTGAGTTATTTTAGTAACTAGTGCCTTTGAGAGGTGTAGACTACACCACTCAAAGGCAGTAGTTACTATAATAATACACAGCAGCTAGGCTTCCTTTTTAAAGAGCATTTCCCCCGCGTTCCCCCAGGATAGGCAGAAGGATTATGGATATCAGTCTCCGAGTGAATATTTTATACACAAATGTGATTTTTCGCGTATCACAGTGAAATTCCGAGCACCTTGCGCTGAGATACTTTCGGCCGGAATATTTTATACCCATGGGAATCGTTGGCCCTTTGTAGTTACGAGAATTTACTCCTTTTGAAGGCTTATATTTTTTATATTTTGGTTTTGGGGCTGTATTGTTATGTTTCTGATCTAAGACACATGAAAAATCTACTGCGTAACCATTTTTTTCAAATTAACATAAAATGTTATTCAGTTTCTTTAAAAACAAACGTTTATCTTGAGCCTGTTTTAAGCTAAATATAAAAAAAAATCATGTCCATAGTAAATTTTGAAAACAAAAAAAAATGCTATATCTGGCATAAAACCTTATCGTGAATTCGCTGGCTGAGGTCTACACCACTCAAAGCCACTAGTTATTAAAGTAATTCAAAGCAGCTAGACTTCTTTTTAAGAGAGCATTTCCCCCGCGTTCCCCCTGGTTAGGCAGACGGATTATGGATATCAGTCTCCGAGTGAATATTTTATACACAAATGTGATTTTTCGCGTATCACAGTGAAATTCCGAGCACCTTGCGCTGAGATACTTTACGGCCGGAATATTTTATAGCCATGGGAATCGTTGGCCCTTTGTAGTTACGGGAATTTACTCCTTTTGAAGGCTTATATTTCTTATATTTTGGTTTTAGGGCTGTATTGTTATGTTTCTGATCTAAGACACATGAAAAATCTACTGCGTAACCATTTTTTTCAATGTAACATAAAATGTTATTCAGTTTCTTTAAAAACAAACGTTTATCTTGAGCCTGTTTAAAGCTAAATATAAAAAAAAATCATGTCCATAGTAAATTTTGAAAACAAAAAAAAAATGCTATATCTGGCATAAAACCTTATCGTGAATTCGCTGGCTGAGGTCTACACCACTCAAAGCCACTAGTTACTAAAGTAATTCACAGCAGCTAGACTTCTTTTTAAGAGAGCATATCCCCCGCGTTCCCCCAGGATAGGCAGACGGATTATGGATATCAGTCTCCGAGTGAATATTTTATACACAAATGTGATTTTTCGCGTATCACAGTGAAATTCCGAGCACCTTGCGCTGAGATACTTTACGGCCGGAATATTTTATAGCCATGGGAATCGTTGGCCCTTTGTAGTTACGGGAATTTACTGTGATGGTATGCCATATTATTTCCTTTTGAAGGTTTAGATTCTGGAGCTGTATTGTTATGTTTCTGATCTAAGTCATATAAAAAATATAAGTCACCTGGAAGCGCATGTCTCCATACAAACGGAAAAAGGGAATTTTGGCAATTTTTGATAATTTTGGAGTAAAATTAATCATTAAATCAATTAATCTCATTATAATCTACGTACGTTCCTATACAGCTTGGTTAAAATACCAATGGTTTGAGAATTACAAGCTTTTTCAAATTTTTATGGAAATCTTGAGAGGCGTATAATTCTCAAACATTTGATAATTTAACCGAATTATATAAATCAAATATTGCCACAATTCCCTTTTTCCGTTTGTATGGAGACATGCGCTTCCAGGCGACTCTTAAGTTGAAACAATAAAATGTTTTAATTTGGCCATGTAGTGCTCGTAAACATTATCGAAGCTTTTATCAACAATAATACTTTTCTTGTTAACTACTTACCTATCTTTAGACTTTTGCCCAGCGGTATAGGTACCTACGTAGATTATAATGAGATTAATTGATTAAATGTGTGATTTATACCGAAATTATCAAATATTGCCACAATTCCTTTTTTCCATTTGCGCATGGAGATATGCGCGTCTATGGCCCTCTTATCGCTGGATACTGATCCTCCCTTGGGGAGCACTAGAACTGCAGACAAATACCTGTCTAAATGAAGTTCAAGTATCTCCGTGACGGGACACGAACCCAATGCAACATCGTGCAGCAGGCTAGCGTATTATTCTCTGTGCTACGAAGGCTGTCAAATATGCCTTTCTACGCTAAACTAATTTAGTCAGTAAGCTCATGAATATCTTTTCGACAACAAAACAAAATCCGCAACTGCTAACGTTAGTTAACACCAAGGCATAAGTCCTAGTTTGAACAACACAGCGCAGCCGAAGTTGCTAAAACAGAGATTTGTTGCAAAGTGCTACGTACTGCATTTTGTGCTCGCACCTCTGTACTGCAGAAACTAATTATGTTTTTGGGATATGAATACACTGCATTTTTAGGAACAATCTGCAATTTTTTATTTATTTTAAACTTACGTGAGATTATCAAATATGAAAAATAAGGGGTCACTCACATATGAAGTAAGTTCCGGAGGTCTTCCTCAGGCACTGTGCGGAGTGAGGCTACTTCGTGGGCATATCTTGGTTCACATTCGACCAGAGGAAAACCTCCAGATGAGGTTGAAAGATGTCGACCTATAGCTGACTTCATACTGAAGTGACCCGTTTTTTTCATATTAATAATATCTTTAAAAAGTAATCATATAACTTAATACCTAGCATTTGACGTATGAGCTTTGCCGTTCGGAGTAATGTAATGACAGTCTTATTCCTCTTGCTTTTGTGACTGCAATGAACCAAATCAGATATTAACTCAACGATACTATATTTTCAAATAGATATAATAAGAATAGATACTTATAAAGATAAACATCCAAGACCCAGGCCAAACTGAAAAATATTGTTTTTCATCATGACCTGATCCATCCCGTGACCATTCGTGTCCCAGGCTGACGTAAGGCCGCCAAATAAAGTTATTCTCAAATTAATTAACTAATAACATAAGTAACAGATAAAATCATTGGTATCAGTAAAACGTACGTCAAAATATATCATTCTCTTCGCAAACAAGTTGAGACATGAATGTGTGCAACTTATTCGGAATATCTTGTCTGTGTCAAAGCCCAAGAGACGAGGAGTTGTGTTTAATGAAAATGTGATTACAGAACTTGGCGCTGATGAATATATACGATTTAACTTGGCCTTATTCCGAACTTGTTTTTGGAAGTAGTCTTGATAGAGAACCTACTATTTGACCTCTTTAGAAACTATAATATACTAGCTGCTACCTGCGGCTTCGCCCGCGTATTTATAGCCTATGTCCTTCTCGGTACCCTTACCTATGTGTATGCAAAATTTCATGATGATCGGTTCAGTAGATACGGCGTGAAAGCGTAACAAACAAACAAACTCACTTTCGCATTTATAATATTAGTTGGGATGGGATTATGGTTTATTTTGCGTATAGCATAATATCTTCATCGTCTCAGTTTAAAGAAGTCCTCTGCTAGACATATGCCTCTCTTAAGGATTTCTTCTCTTTATCTCAGCCATAGGAAGTCCACTGCTGGGCATAGGCCTATCCTAAGGATTTCCAATACCGGTTGGAGCGGCTTGCATCCATCATCTCCCGTTCGACCGACCACCTGCAGGCCTATGTACTAACTTTTGACAACTACGGTGTACATCATTTTGATGGCAACTTCAATATTCACTACGGCTTCCGTATGAATGACTTTTTTATTTAAAAAATGAAATCCGTAATGCATGTTAGTGACAATCTAAACGTTGTACACCGAGTTAGCAAATAGGCCTGCTGGTCGGTGGGTGTCCATTGTCCAATGCTGCGCTTGCCAGTACGTGGTCGCTATTCAAGAACCTTTCTGTCCCTTCGGCCGTTGGTTCCACGTTGTGCAGGCTGGCGTACTAAAGCAATTTTCCAATGAAATAAATAAGAATATTAACAGTTATAATCTGTGGTACAGGTAAAATGTACGTCAAAATGTAATATTATCAGGCCTCTAACTTTTCCATATCAAATTTCATCTAAATCGGTTCAATGGTTAAAGCGTGAAGAGGTAACATAC
Source organism: Rhodophaea formosa (assembly GCA_963082605.1). Taxonomy (NCBI): domain Eukaryota; kingdom Metazoa; phylum Arthropoda; class Insecta; order Lepidoptera; family Pyralidae; genus Rhodophaea; species Rhodophaea formosa. Next base: position 3,156,891 of record OY720221.1, read on the forward strand.
AGAAAATAGTTTTTTCAACATTTATAATGGAAATTCAATCATTATCATAGAGTTTTATCTACATTTTTATGTAATAATTAACTAAAGGTATAGTCACCAAATAGTTTGTTATAACCAAAACATTTGAAAGCCAATTTCGTCTAGATTTGGTGTTGTATTCCCAGAAAAAGGGATAACAGCGCCTACTCAGAAAGCCTAGCCCATGTCAACGTCTAGATCTAGGTTGATTAATGTCGGGTCAGACAAGTAAAGTAGACGCAATTAAGGCTAAAACAATCTGCTAAGTAATCCAATACCGATGTTTAGTCTACTTTGTATTGCAATTATTATTTTTCTTTCGACTGCCAAAAATAACTGTTTTAAAATCACACGGATTGATCATACTCTTATGTAAATAAAAAATAGGATATGGAAAAATTTCTACGCGGGCAGGACTTCAACCGGCAGTCTTTAGACTATTTGCGTCCAGCGCCTTACCAATTAGGCCGATTGAGGCCACCGCAATTTTATTTAAATAAGAGAATAATCAAACTATCATTGTGAATACAAAATAACACCTCTAACATATCACACAGATTGAGATAGATAGACAGTAAGTTGTAAACTAAGACTGCAGACAGGCATACGGCCTAAACATGATGGAAATCAGTTACCGTAGCATATGAACGCCTGCAACACCAGGAGTGCTACACGCGCGTTGCTGACCCTGAAGAAATCTTTTGAAGAACCCCATTGAGTCTCTCGGAAAAACCATGGCAGGAAGTTCATTCCATAATTGTAGCGTACGTGGAAAAAAAATCGATCAAAACAGACTATACGCAACCATTTTGTTGTTGTTAATGTCGATGGCGTGAGGTGCGATGATAGGAAGTAGCCGTAGGTGTGATCTCAAACAATTCCATAGGATAGCTCATTATACAAACTGTAGAACATACAAAGAAAAACAAAATCTCTCCATAAACTCAGACTGAATGGTCCTAAACTTCAACAAAACCTTAAAAACAACATAGAGAACCTTAGAAAAACATAGAGAAGCAACATCTCTCTTTACATAACATAGAGAAGCAAAATCTCTAATTAGACTCAGACTGGATGCGAAAAATTATGTCAAATGAAAAGTTATTAGGCTTCAAAAAAACCTAAAAAAATAACATAGAGAAACTTAGGGAAATATAGAGAAGCAACATAGAGAAGCAACGTTGAGAAGCAACATCTCTTCTTAGACTCAGACTGGATGCTAAATTATGTCAAATTAAAAGTTCCTGGACTTCAACAAAACCTTAAAAACAAGTTTCGATCAGGTGTAAATTACTAACGGTCGGGGGTGAAATGTCAATGGGCTCAATTCCCCCACAATGGGGTAATTACGAGTTAACCTGCCAGTATCAACAGGACTATTAATCAAAACGGTAACCTCCATTCCGTACGCTGTTTGAGGAGAGTTTTAAAGTGGCGGACTTTGTTCGCAGTCAGTTTTAACCTACTTCGAAATAAGTTTATTCAATTATGCTTAGACATTTTTTTGTAAAATGATGACTGACTTTAAAGTAACTAAAATAGGAAAACAACAGTGAATATTAATAAAAAAAATTAAGAAGACTATCTAAGATTATAAACTATTACCTAATATAAAAAAAATTAATAAAAAAGCTTAGCACTTTTAAGCTTATGTATTTATTTGTTTTATTTTTGTTTTAACATATCATAGATACTTATATATACATGCAGTTATTGGTTAAATTGATTTTATTAGTTCTTAGGTAGTATCAATAATTTTGTTGATGGTTCTGTAATGTTATTTGCTTTCAAATAATTGAATTAATATTTTCTACTTTTTAGATCAAGTTTGTAACATTCATATTGGTTTCTTTATTAAATTATTTTTTGTGTAAAAAGTTTATGTTAAGGAAGAAGTACATTGTTTTTTGTACTGAATTTTATAATTTTTAAACTGAGACCCTGATATTTTAATGTTTAGATTTTTTTAGGGGAAAAGGCTGTGTGAAATTTTCAATATCATTGAACTGACAGAATGAGTAAGATTCGTAAAAAAATCTTTATAAACTACAATGGGTTAATACCTCCACTAATGGGTGGTTACTGTTCACAATGGCCAAAACTTGTCGACGTCAGCATGACACGTGCAGTTCTTTAGAACTCCGTTATTAGTGGTAGCCTTTTTGGTAGTAATAACTGCTATTAGATTATAGCGACCTATATTAAAGGGAACGTATGAATTTTCCCTCTAATATGGTTGAGCTCAGCGATGGCTGATCCACACGTCAACTCGTGAACGGGTGCTGTCAGGGGGGACTGGGCTGCTCGGCCTCTTTGAGACTACTTTAAGTATCATATGTTGTTTATTATCTTTGCACACTCGATCGTTAACATAAACATGTTCCAAAAATAATAAATCTATGTATATTGAAATTGTAACATAAAAACAGAAAAAAAGAAAAAAGAAAAGAAAGAAAAAGACAATAAGGAATAAATATTCGTAATCATATAAAGCCCTTCAGGCGAGTAGGCGACCAAAACTGTTGATAAGAGTTTCTTTCGGCGTTTCTTCTCTGCAGTAGTCGGTTCCGAAACGCTAGTAGTCTGTAGCTTTTACAATTAATAAATACGTATTATCTGATAAGATAATTTTAAATATGATATGACGTGAAAAAGTGCCTGCAAAGGCCTTTTTTTCTGAATGATGATGAGATGAGAGATGAACGTTTTGATTTTGAATATCATGAAAATAAAACACTGAATATTTGTATTAAATCCACTTAAGCGCTTTTTTCCTTCGTTTGGGAAAAAGCTTTTTACTCGCAACGAATTATAATCTCAATTATATGTTAATTTAAATTCTGTTGTCTGTCATAATTTACATGATTTGATTTGCTTTAGAGATGAAAAAAAATATACTAGCATTGGTGTAAGTACTTTTGAAAATATATTTATCAAGTCCATAACATATTTTTTGTAAATTGAAAATTATATCAAACGCTCATAATTTATTGAATCAGTCTGCAAAACAGTATTTATTAAACGCACTTTTACGGTTTTTTTAAATACGCCAGACGACATGGTCAGATAAATAAAAAAGCCTGGCCTTAAATTAAGAATTATGATATGGGAAAATTCCACACTTGTATTAGTGGGGTAGTTATGTTAGGTGACGCTAGCCCTAATGCGAATAAAAGGATATGATGGAGAAATTCAAAGTATAGGTTCGAAGTGCGGTAGCCAGAGTTCGCAAAGAGTTAGATTACAAAAACTAGACATAACTGGTTCGAAACATGCGCACGTGGAATTTCTTCGGAAAAAAAGAGCAGCTCCTTCTCACTGAATAGTTGATACATTTTAAGTCTATTACGAATGGGAAGAGTAAAAAAATACAGGGCCATAGTAAAACAATGTTTGGGAATGTTTGTTCTGGTCTTAATATCAAAGAAAGAAAGAGTGTTGAAGAGAGAATAGTTAATGTCATTGAACGTATATTAGTTACTCAGTAATTCAAGTCTGTTGCCAAAGATTCAAACCCGCAAATTTCAAAGGAAAGCTTTTGACCATCAGCACAGCAAGAGGCCGGATATTTATTATTTAAACGAAAATGAAGTGCGTAGTTGTCGGTTTGTCTTTCCCTTTGAAGTCGAAAACGTATATTTATAGGTGCGGAAATTGAAAAGCCCTTTAGATCGCCAATTTATTAATGGCTGCTACCATGTGCAGGTATAACATTGTCTGATAAATGCAATTTGGGTAGGTACAGTCTCCTACAGAGAAATCTGACCCCCTTTACAATTTAAAATCTTTAAATCACCGAGAGGCGGTTCCGATGAACTCTAACACCAGGGTGCGCATAGTCGACTTACCGTGTCACATACACGAAATGATGATGATGATGATTTAAAATCTGTGCGTAGGGTGTCAGATTTCTCTGCAGGCGACCTATTAGATCGGGGGACAAGTAATTTAGTTATTTGTGTTTAAAGTTTTAAAACTTCCAATGGATTTTGCTTTGGTATCAACAATTTTCACATACAAACTTACACACCGAAGAATGTGAATTACTCTACAACTACGCTATCTATTTCGTCGTAAGATTATTATAAATTGAGCTACTATAATATTGACGTATTTACACAGGACTACGCGTAATTACTGCTTGACAAACATTAATAACTAAGTCAGTATCTGAAACCTCCGGAGAATTTAACGAGGCGTAATATCCATACTAATTAATACTCAAATTCTGAATCACAAAACAAGATTGTTTTTAGTTCTTCATCTATGCTAAAATTATAAATTTGATTGTTTGTTTGCATATATAGTAGGCTCCAAAAGTACTGAACTGATTTTCAGAATTCTTCTACTTACAGGAAGCTAACTTTTTTGCGGGTGATATCGAATTAATGTAATAAATACAGTAAACTCCAGTTACCTACCTGCCGTGACAGACATATTGTCGGCAGATATACAGTCAATAGCGTGACGCGCTGAGTTTAGCACGCAATCAACATGTCGCGCCATCGAAAACTACTTAACGTTGTACAGGGTTGACTCTTATCCCTTTAGGCGTAAAGTCCTTGGAATAGTTTTCCTTTAATATGCGTTTCTTGTATGTTCTTCGGATTCCGTTCCTCCAAAGGTAAATAGGAACATTATTAATATTATGAAAAACACGGATTACTCACGCGTGAAATCAGCTACAGGCCGCCATGTTTTGACCTCATCCGGAGGTCTTCCTCAGGGCGAATGACAGAATGTGAACCGAGACGCACGCATGATGTCGTCTCAGTCCATACTGAGTTGTACATATTAATAAAAATTAGATTTAATCAAAAAAGTAATTAATAGGAACCCTTAAACTAGAGAATCAGTTGAGGTAACAATTATAAAATAATATCCAGCATATTTAAAAAAGATCATCTTTATCCCGTCAGCCGTAAAAATTAGACTTTGAAATTAATAAAGTCAAAACATACAGCCGGTTAAGACCTTGTAGATCCTACCTTGCAGGTTTCTGAAACTCCACTTGGGATATTTTAATATATTGTTATGAAAGTCAGATTGAATATATTGAAAAAATATAAAATGCTCTTATTTTCGTAAATGTATTTTACTGGAACGTATAAAATAATCTCCAATTATATTTTTTAAGAATTGCTTGCCAGCCCTGGCACGTGGAAGACAATTAAATTCCTTGTCACAGTGAATTGTCTAATTTGTAAGCAAGTCGTATGTTGTCGCAGACTGATTGTAGAGTCCAATATGTTTAGACCATAGAAGAAAATGTGGTAGAATTTACACCATTTACTCAATAAGAAATGATTTAGACAATTTATAAGTTTAAACTCTGCTCTGACGAAAAGTTAGTCTTAACTTTAAAGTTTTATCAGAAAGGCTTAAATTTAACATTGTGTATAAACTTTGTTTGCTGGATTAATTGTAAACATAAAATAATTTAAGGACACCTTAATACAGATACATACATTTTAGATGCGTTTTTTTAACTTAAATTAAGAAATGTTACCAAGAAAATATAAAAAAGATTCCATCCATCCATCAGGTCTTTTTTAGTCTCCACTGCAGGAGCACGACCCTCTCTGTACCACAGCAATATATGAGCCAGAGTAGTCAGAAGATTTGGCCTACACTCTCCACGCTGGCCAGACGGGTTGGAGAAATAAAAAAGATTAATTTATAATATTACCTAACAAAGGAGTTGTTACTCCTTATAATCCGTAACATCTTGACATCTAGCACCAACCTTCAGCATTAAATTTATAGAGACGTAAGCGAAGCATTTCTGTCTCAGTTTGGGCAAAAATTCGTTCTACCTGGGTGTTTTTTTTTACAATTCACATTTCTTATCCGCTTTTCGTAAAAAATTGTGATTGCAGGTTCTAAAATTACGTATAATAGTTTTATCTCTTATTTTTTTTTAATCTGCAAAATTCCTATTTAAGACTTGAGAGGTCTTAAAACCACCAGTGGACCATATTTTTCTTATTTTACTATTACCAGTCCTTAGCACAAACCTATTTTATTGATTTCCGCTGACGTTTCTTTTGAGTTACATCCATTGTGGTCACAGTCAGACTGCAGTTCTGTGGTGTCATTTTGTAGCGGCGGGCGCACTTGGACTAATAATGTCTCTACTCATAACTTGTTTATATTTTTGCGTTAACCCCGGTACACACATACATAAATTCCATATGGGTAGGTAGAGACTATAGATCTTCACTTGCTACGACCGTTACAAACCTCTTTAGCTTCATCCAAATTCATAACTCTTTTCATGCATGCTCACCAGTTTCGGGTCACCTTACTTCTCCTTTTGCAAGAAACGGTACAAACAATTAAAAAAAAACATTCAACATTGTTTGATAAAATGTAAGAAGTAACTTACCTTCTTAGGTACTTAAATAACGCTACTACGACAACACGTCGCGCACATTTCACCAACCAGACGTTGACGATGTCTCGTAAACTACGACTGACGTCACAAATGAGGCAGGTAGCGTTACATACAAGGAACTTAATTGCATGCCAGTCTAGGGTTGACTCACAGGGGTTGCACGGAAGTACCACCCTCAAAATAAATGCCTCAGTGACTTCAAGAAACTTTGAGGCAAATGTTAAAAGTTAATAATATCAGTCACATCTTTTTAGCTTACGAGGTTTACAGGTCCTAAGGATATAAGACATGAAGGTGACCTTAAGTATGATAGTTGGCGTAGTGATTGTAAAGGGAATCTTTTTATGACTATCCGCATTGCAAAGCCCCTCAACAGCTTTTACAATCTGCGCGGTAAAAGGTGAAGCTTAAAATATGTATTAATATTTTAATTTCACTTATTGAGGTTCTTAACGGATAATTACAAAAATAATATTATCAAGTGGTTTTGTTGTTTTGATCTGATGATGACAGCTGGCACCAATCACTAATCGTGCCTTGAGGTATTTTTATGCCACTTGTGGTTACCCATTTTAGTGGTGATCACGACTGGGGTTGCTTAACTTGCGTAAGCGCTAATAAAGCTAACAACTACTGGATCACTGAGTTTCTCCTTAAGAATAACAAGTTCGTAAATTAGTAGGGAAACACGACACAGGCGACAAAAGTTCCCGGATTCCCCCGTTCTCGCCTAACGCGGGTGTATACTGGGAACTATTACACAAGTTGTAGAAGAAGAGGGTATCACATGTCGTAGACACGTATGACGTCCCAAGTTGCGAAGATGTAACTAAAATGGTATGTGATCATCTCTTCTAATACTTAAGAGCTGAGTCAATGTATGAAAATAAACTAATAACTTTGTGCCGGTTTGCTATTGTCTTATCTTGTTCGTAGACTAGTTATTCAACTGATATTATTCAATTTAGAAACTCACTATTCAAATCCATGAGCACTACTGTAGTATTTCCTTCAATATTGTCGGCTCTTAGTCGCGCGTGCCCTCTCACTCGCACCGCTCACAGCTGACTGAGCTGTTTACGGTCGCACGTGCGCCAGAGATGACATAATACTTCCCTCTCTTTCACTCACATACACTACATCCCTTCCTTATTTTAATTTTTCAAAATCAATAAATGATCAATCAATTAAACAAATAATAATTTTATTTTATACTCATGACTACTGATTACATTATTGAAAATCAACATTAATCTCCTCATTCTATCTTTAATTCTGGTCTTCTAAGTGATTGTTCTAATCGTCTCTAACATCCTCTTCTGAACTCTCTTCTACTGCAATTTCTGAATGCTGTCCATCGATTTCTTTATTCATCGATTTCCATTCACCCTCTACTTTCTTTAAATGTAGTATGTTTCGTCTTAACTGTTGTCCCGTTTCATCATTCTGTACTTCTACGTCTCCACCGGTTTTAGCTTTTACAGTATGTGTAGTTGTATCAAAATTTAGACTCAATTTATTAGATTTATTGGTGTTCTTTACATACACTTTATCTCCTATCTGTATATCAACTTCGCGTGCTCTTCGTCTTCTATCAGTATATTCTCTCCCTTTTTCTTTTTTTTCTTTGTCTTTATCCCTTACATCAGAATCCTCAAAGTTTTGTTCCGCATAATCTATCATGGGAATCTTGTCCTTAAACTTCCTTTGGAAAAATAGCTCTGCCGGAGATTTTCCAGTCACACTATGTGGGGTGCTATTGTACATAGTCAAATACTCAATCAGTGCTTCTTTCCAGCTTTTTCTCTCTACTTGGCATATTTTGAGACGTTTAAGGATATCCCGGTTCTGTCGCTCCACTTCACCATTCTGTTGTGGCCAGTAAGGTATTGAATTAAACAGTCTTATATCATTTTCACGACAATAAGTCTTGAACTCTGCGCTAATGAATTGTTTCCCGTTATCAGAAGTTATGGAAACTGGATGTCCTAGACGGCTAAATATCTCTTTCAGTAAGCGGATCATTTCCTTGCTGCTTATGTCTCGACAACTTTTGATTTCCTTGTACCTGGAGTAGTAATCAATTACAACTAATAGATGATCGCCACTTGGTAATGGACCTAAAAGATCTATGGCGATATCAACCCAAGATTGGGTAGGTAATTCCCTCCTTTTGAGTGGGTGCGGTGGGTTTGGTGCCGATACTAGTGTACAACCTTTACAGGACCGTACTAGGCTTTCCACGTCCTTATCATACTTAGGCCACCAAACTTTCGCTCTAAGTCTCAACTTCATTGCGACTATTCCAGGATGGCCCTCGTGGGCAGCATCCAAAACAAGTCGTCGTAATTGTGTCGGTATAACTATTCTAGTGCCTCTTAGCAATATGTCCCCAAAAAAACAAAACTCGTTCTCAAATAGTTTGTAGCCCTTTACTGAATCATCCCACTTTTTGTTAAATATGCCCTGTTTTACTTTTTGTATGTCAATGTCGGTCCTTGAATGTTCTTCAATATCTTTTAACGATACGGCTATTGGTCTAGCATGGTCAATTATATCCTGGACGTAATCTTTTTGCTGAGTCTCATCATGCTTAAATGTACACAATCTGGACAAGGGGTCAGCTATGTTATTTTTTCCTGGACGGTATATGACATTATATTTATAAGATTGAAGTCTCAGTATCCAACGTTCTATCCGTGCACAGGGTTTGGACTTTGGACCAAATATGACCTCAAGAGGCTTATGGTCAGTGATTAAGTCAAATTCCTTGCCGTACAGGAACATATGAAAGTGCTCCACGGCCCACACCAGTGCTAAAGCCTCCTTTTCAGTTTGGCAATACCGACGTTCGCAATCACTGAGCATTTTGTTTCCAAAGGCAATAATACGTGGACCACTTTCATTTGTCTGTACCAGAACTGCACCGAGTCCGACCGGACTAGCATCTGCAAATACCATAGTTTTATCATCTACGTTGTAGTACCCCAGATTTTGTATGTCACTCAAAGCAGCCTTTAAAGCACAAAAGGCTGATTGCTGACTTTCCCCCCAAGAATCCCTGATATCAGCGTTTCTGGCTGATCCTTGGCGAAGCAATTGCTTCAATGGCTCTGTAAGAGTGGCCATATTGGGAATCCATTTTCCAATATAGTTAATGAGCCCTAAAAAGCTTTGTAGTTCCGAAATATTGATCGGGGTTCTGAAATCTTTTATAGCCGATAAATATTTGTCTAGTGGTCGGATTCCTTCATCAGACATTTCGTGTCCTAGAAATTGAACTTTCGTTGTTGCGTAAATACATTTATCTTCCCTTAACATTATGTCGTTTGCCTTTAGTGTTTCTATTACTTTTTGTAATCGTATGTCATGTTCTTGTTTGTCCTTTCCGTAAACTAAAATGTCGTCGATGAAATTAACAACCCCGTCACATTCTATTAACACTCTTTCGAGTGTTTTTTGAAACATTTCCGGCGCACAGGTTATTCCAAACATTAATCTTTTAAAACGGTATAATCCTTTGCCAGAAATGAATGTAGTAATGTGTCGTGAGTCGGGTAGAAGCTCCAGTTGATGAAAAGCATCCTTTATATCTAATTTGGTAAACATTTTAGCACTTTGTATCTTTGGTAGCAGCTGCTCCATCGTTGGTAAAGGGTGATTTTCCCGCTTGATTGCCAAATTTGCGCGTCTCATGTCGATACAGAGACGGACATCACCATCTGCTTTTAAAATCGGCACTACCGGAGATATCCATTCAGACGGTCCTTCTACCTTTTCTATTATATCTTTTTGAAGAAGTTCGTCTATTTTAGAATTTATTTTTTCTTCTAAGGGAATTGGTATACGTCGGTAGGGTTGTGCGACTGGTTTTACATCCTTATTAATTGGTATTTGTATTTGAATATTTTTGAATTTTGGGAAGGGTGTTAACTCAACCTGATTTATGTCCAATCCTAGTTTTAGTACGCCTAAATTTTGAATTTGATTTTGATTTTTTGAATTTTGAAATTTTTTATTCAAATTTGGATATCATGTATCGCTTTTTGAACGTCATATTTTTTTTTTAATTTGCAAGATCGAAAAAACTACTAGCGTTTCGGAAAGACCACTGCTGAGAAGAATACGCCGAAAGAAACTCAGTCCAGTTTTGGTCCCTACATGCCTGAAGGGCTATGCTTATACACAAGTATTTGTAACAATTTATAAAATTATATTAATTAATTATGTACATTTATTCATTAAAAATAATATTATTACTTCCATGTAGATTTATCTTTAAGGTAGTCGTTAATACAATAGTATGCCTTTTTAAGTAATTGATTTTTAATAGCAGTTTTAAACTTAACTAATGGCAGAGCTAATATTTCTGTAGGAATTTTATTATAGAAGCGTATACCGAGGCCCAAAAAAGAATTCATTGTTTTCTGTAATCGCAAAGCTGGCGTAGCTAATTTATTTTTATTTCTCATATTCCTGCTGTGGTTATCACTATTTTTCTTATATAAATGAAGATTGTGACGAACAAACATAATATTTGCAAATATGTATTGCGAGGGGAATGTCAATATATTTATCTCTTTAAACAATTCTCTAAGTGATTCTCTAGCACCTAATTTATATATAGACCTGATTGCGCGTTTTTGAAGGACGAAAATGGTATTAACTTCAGCTGAGTTACCCCACAGTAATATCCCATATGACATGACACTATGGAAGTAACTGAAGTACACTAAGCGCGCAGTATCAACGTCAGTCAGCTGTCTTATTCTTCTAACTGCATAAGCCGCAGAGCTAAGTTTACCCGATATGGGCACCCCATTGAAGCCCGGAGTCAACTGTCATCCCAAGAAATGTCGTTTTGTCTACCAAATCTATCGTTTCGTTATCGATCATTATGCGTGTTGGTACTTTTGTAACATTCGGTAAGCAAAATTTAATACATTTCGTCTTTTTAGCGTTCAACAACAAGTTATTTGCGGTAAACCACTCTAACACTTGGGCTAATGTACTATTGACCACGTCAAAATTGTCCGTTGTCCTATCGATAGGGAAAACAAGAGATGTATCATCGGCAAATAGTACAGCCTTACACGTGTTGACATAATATGGCAGATCATTAATATATATTAGAAACAACAAAGGCCCTAGTATAGAGCCCTGGGGTACACCCATCTTAACCGATGATCCGACAGACATAACCCTATCTACACTAACTTTTTGAATACGGCTACTCAAATAAGATTTGATTAAATAAAGAGCTTTACCTTTAATCCCATAGTGTTCTAGTTTGAATATAAGGGTATTGTGGTCGACACAATCAAATGCTTTGGTAAGATCACAAAAAACACCAATGGCATTCTGTTTATTCTCCCAAGCATCATATATATGTTTTAAAAGCGCAACCCCCGCGTCTGTAGTTGATCGACCCTTTGTAAATCCATACTGTTCACCATGAAAGAGTCCGTTTCTATTGAAAAAAGATAATAACTGATTAAAAATTAACTTTTCAAATATTTTACTCAAAGCTGGCAGAATAGAAATAGGACGGTAATTTGTTGGATCAGTTTTATCACCCGATTTGTACAATGGTATAACTTTACTCAATTTCATTAAATCAGGAAAAGTCCCCGTATCGACACATTTATTAAAAATAGACGCTAAATAAGGAGCTATTATATCTATAATATTACTAATAACCGATACTGAGATATCCCATATATCCCCAGTTTTCTTATTATTTAAACTCCTAAAAGTATCAATGATTTTTTGTGATGTTACATGTTCAAATATTAAATGACTGTTACATTCTGGTATACAACTACTTAATAACTTTTTAGATTCCTCAGATGATGAATGTAGGGAGGCAGTGGTATTTACAGGAATATTTGTAAAGAAGTCTTCAAAATATTGAGTAATGTCTTCGCTAGTACTGAGGACCTTATTATTAATTTTTAATTCAATTGGAATATCACGTTTTTTCGTTTTTCCTGTTTCTGTGTTAATAATTTTCCATGTTGTTTTCACTTTATTATTAGAATTAATAATAGTTTGTCTAGTAAATATTGACTTTGCGCATGCACATACCCTTTTAAAAACCTTTGAATAAGTTCTTACAAATTTAACAAAATCGGGATTCTGATTGTGAGCTTTCATAGCAAGTAATTCATATAACCTATTCCTACTGATGTAAATGCCTGGAGTAGCCCATTCACTAAATTTTTTACGATTACGTTTAGTGCTAGTTTTTATTTTGAACGCATTGTTAAATTCTGATTTAATAACGTCAAACATTTTTTTATACAGTATATCCGGATCATCTCTAGTTTCCTCCATAAGAGGAATTTTTTGTGTTACTTTATCTTTAAATACTTTGATTTTGTCTTTTGTAATCGATCTATAGGTAATTTGTGATGAATCTACTTCGACGTGGTTTGTGAATTTTACTAACTGACCAAAGTGATCAGAAGTAAGATTTTTTATGATGGCTTTGTCAACAGCAATGCAGTTACAGAAAACATTATCTATGCACGTTGCAGAGTCACCTTCAACTCTTGTTGGCTCCAGAAATAGATTAATTAAATCGAACGATTTAAATAAATTTAAAAATCTTACACTTTCAGTAGTTGTAACTAATAAGTCTACATTAAAGTCGCCACATATTATGATGTTTTTGCGACTACAACACAATTTCCTTAAAACGTCTTCAATCACTAGTTCTAATGTATTATAATCTGAATTAGGAGGGCTGTATACACATACTATAACACAATTCTCTAGCTCAATACATGCTAATTCAACACTACACTCAATTGAAAGACTTACAATATCTTTACGTTCTTTATATTTCACATCATTTTGCGTTAGGATTAAACTGCCTCCTTTCTCTTTTGTCTTTCTGGTGTATGAGCTAGCCGTAGAGTAGTTTTGAATATTAAATTGTAGTTGATGCGACTGCATAAAATGTTCGGTCAGGCAAACTACATGTAAATTTTTACTGTTTATAAATAATTCTAACTCTAAAAGTTTGCTAGTCAGGCCTTGGATATTCTGATGAATAATATTTAATTCTTTGGCCTTGACTATTGTCTTGTTTTTTAGTTTAAATTACACTTAGTATTACTTATTCTAGGTCCAATTATATTTTTAGGATTATTTTTCATGTCATGTTCAGATATTTCAGTTGTATAATTTACAACACAATTTAGTATATTATAAGCTACGACTGTAGCAATTTGTCGCTTACAACTAAATGGAAGATACATAGTATCTTGTGTCATCTTAAATCTATATATAAATTTATTAATATCTAAATAAAAAATAAAATCGCTATGACGACAAGTCATATTGTACAATTGTACATTCAATTCATGTATATGTCTATTTCTAACATTGTCAAAAGATTCCGAATACGGAAAGGCACTTATCATAAATTTGCAGTTAGTTTTTAAATTTAAACTAATCAATTTGTCTAAATTTTGCTTTAAGTTCCTCTTTGTAACACAAGAACTGTCACCACACAAAATTAGTACTGCTGTGTCTTCATTTATGTTATCAGTATTTATACTGTTTATTAAATATGAATAAGAGGCCCCGGGTGTACATGTATTTAAAACTGTACAGTTGTTGTGAATATGGTTACAAATTATGCTACTAAAGCCCTGACCTAACTCATCGGAATAAACTAACAGTTTATCACAACATATTTTTTTATTCACACTACTATTAATAGTACCTATTCTCGACAGCATACTTGTATCACACTCTTTTATGAGAAGCTCCTGAGATATTTCAGGTTGCTTGGTGATAACCTCCGGGGACACAGCGAGAGGGACATGCTGCTCAATAATATGGTGGACTAACTCAACTGGTTTTTTAATTGTCGAAATATGTTCATTGAGTTGTTTCTGAGATATTTTATAATTTTTAGACAAAGTTTTTAAAGACTGATGTAATTCAGCTATTTGTGACTGTAGTTCATGTATCTCAGTATCATAAATGCGGCTAGCCATGTAAAGATCATCTTCACATGATTTAAATTGATTATATAGACATAATTTTTCCTTACGTAACTGAGTCAAAGATTTTAATGATTTTTGTTTAGAAATAACCTTTTTGGTACGCTTTATCATTTTGTTAATTTTCACATACTTTTTTATTTTATTATGAGAGGTTAATATAAAATATTGTGACTGTGGAGTAGTTGCAGGTATTTCCACGACCGGACCCGGGCCACATTCCATGAGTTCACTGTAAAGATGCAGGGTGTCATTGCATAATTTTTCTTCTTTCTGTTTCTCTATTTCTAGGGCAGATTTTTGTGCCTCATACAAGCTATACTCTAACTCTGAAATGCGACTAAGGGCCCGTTCATGTACCATACTGCATTCTGTGGTTCGTGCTAGACATTCTTTTAATTTAATATTTTCATCTAATAAGTCAGTATTTTGCATGTGAAGGCTAGTGCATTCATTTTTTATCAGTGTATTTTTTTCAATAATTTTGTGAAATTCTTCTTCAGTTTCCTCCCTATCACGTAACAGATGTGAGTTTTCCTCTTGGCACTCTTTCAGCTGGTTTAGTGCGAGCCTCAGCTTCATGGTCAGGTCTTTAATTGTGGCCTTCCGAGTCATCATCGTGATTGGGGAGGTAGTTGAAACTGAAAATTTTTTTATTATTTTAGTATTGATATAATATAATGACTGTGTAAGTTGGCAAGAATAATTTTACAATTTAAATTATTAAGCGACAAAAATAAACCTTGTTCATATAACAGGTACGGTTAATTAAATCAATAAACTATACAATACAATGTTTTGTCTGGGGTTTTTGTTTTTATAACCATCAACTAAGCTTTTCACAAGTCAAGCGTAGTGAGATCGCAAAAACAAAGCCAGATAACTATTTAATACATTAAATAACCAAATAAACTATATTTATGTGTCTTTACTATATACTTATTAATAATTTAAGGATTAAATTTATGACAATTACAGTTGATTTTGTTAATTTGCTTATTATTTCAGTAATGTAGGTAGTTGATTTCCTCTTACAAAGAGACAAAAAACATGAAAAAAAACATCAGATTTTATGTGGAATTGTACTGGATAAGATATATTTTAAATAATTATGCCTTTCGCTCTGGTTTTAGGTCATCAACTCCGATTTCACAAGGTAAACGGAGCGAGAATCAAACTGAGCTTGGTGGGCAAAATATACGAATCTTATGATTAAAGTGTGATTTAAATCGATGTTATTTATGTGTTTAAGCATGCACTGCCTATTATGAAAGAATAAAACAGTATACTCCCCAGGTTTTCGTGATCCCGTTTTGCAATTCCTTTGTTTTTAGTTTGACAGCTACTCGGTCCAACCGCCGTCGCTGCTAGTCAGGTTTTTAGCGTCAAATACGCTATAACTCCACAATAAATACGTTGATACTAATAACTTGTTACTTAATTTGGTTATTTATAACAATATTTACATGAAAATATGCACAAAACACGATTAAAATTATTTAAATTACGGAACAGATGATTTTGACATGTCACCCGGGCGCGTTCCGTTATACGTCTTCAATCAATGTAAAAAAAAATAATGCAATCGCAGTTATTTTGCCCAATAGATTACGTGTCCCTTTCTCTATTACATAGAAGGTGGCGTTTTGTGTTTTTGTTCCAACACGGATATCCGCAGTAAAAGACGTCAATAATTTGAGAGGGACTTCACATCCATATGCTACAAAAGTTTTTCCTGGATTCTTTACTTCTTTTCCTGTCTTTAAAACTTTTTCTTTTATTTCTTTCCACGTTTTATCTGTTATTAAGTTATGTTGACATCCTGAATCAATGAGCATCTCTACTTGAGTTCCACCTACATGACAAGCGAGCGTATCATTATGCAGAACATTAAAAACATAATCAATTTTATCTTCTATCGCATTCGCCTGCTTTATATCTTCGACTTTGTAATTTGACTTCTTTCTTTTCGCATCTATGCTTCTATCCAATTTGTTCTCTTCATAGCTTCGTTTTTGGCCTGTTCCCCTGCACTGAGCCTGGAAATGTCCCACCTTCTTGCATTTGTTACAAATTTTTCCTTTAGCTGGACACTTCGCATCATACGCTAGATGATTCCAGCTCCCACATCGGAAACACGCCTTTTTATTGTTCTTTATAAATGTCTTTTCCTTCTCTCGTGTCTCAATTTTGCTTACAGTGTGCTCCTTTCCTTTCTGGCTAAAATCACCTAATTGTCGTTCCACTACTTCTAAAGTATTAGCCTCGGTTATCACTTCATTTAAAGTAATTTTTTCTCCTGCACGAAGTACTTTCTTCCTCAGTTCCTCCGAGGAACACTTTTCAATTATCTGATCAATTAAACAGTCATCCACATCTATAAATTGGCATTTTAACGCTTGTTGCCGCCGAACCAGATACTTCTCAAATTTCTCGTTTTCTTCTTGTTTCATTTGTCTGAATAAATGTCTTTCATACCGTTTATTCTGCTTGGGCGCGAAGTATTCATCCAACTTTTTTATTGCTACTTCAAATACATCTTTATCTTGACCATCTTCTACCGACGTGACGTAGCCACCGGGTATGTTAAACAGTATTTCTTGAAGTTCTTGTCCTCCCCAATGTAACAAACTTGCGCGTTTTTTAGAACTAGTATTCACGTCCGCAGCTTCCAGGTAAATATATAAACTCCTCTTCCAGCGTTCCCATCTAGCTCCAACAGATCCTGCTTCGCCATCGCACTCAAATTTTTCTAATGAAAGACTTGACATTTTTTTTTTTTTTTTTTTTTTTTTTTTTATCTGTGAACAAGGAAACAAATAAAGAATGTCTCATTTTTGGTTACTAAACGGGCATCATCCTTTAAATAACCTGACACATTCATTATTCATTCCTTACAACCTCTCTTTCCAACACCATGTAAACCGTTATTAACCTTCAGTAAACGGGCGTCACCCGCATAAATCTTTCAATAACAGGCATTACCCGTACCAACTTTGCATTACGGGTATCACCCGTAAAAGCATTACATCATGGGCATCACCCACGCAAATATCACGTTAAGGGCATCACCCATATAGCTTCCACATTTAACACTCTGATAAGTCTCAATTACATCGCATCTTGTACTTATAGCTTACAGGCGTCACCCGTGTTCAATTGAATTACGAAGTCCTTACAGGCATCACCTGTTTCTGGACTACCAGGCATCATCTGGTAACATCACAACGTAGTTACAAACAACACTCGTTCATATCAATGTACCAGGCATCATCTGGTAACATCACAACGTAGTTACAAACAACACTCGTTCATATCAATGTATATGTTTTTCTTATTTTTTCACTCGTATATTTTTAAAGTTGCAAGAACCCACGTTCGAAACCATGTACACCTGCTAAAATAATAAACAATCAGTCATCAGGTACGGCCAGTGGAATAAGATTTAATCATACATTTCGATAACATGAACACATTTCAAACCTGGAATCGAACCCGGCCGCGTAGTGCAAAACAATGACTTTATTAAAAAATTTATTCATAATATGTTAATCATTCATCACATTACTATCACTATAACACTTATTTTACTAATATCAAAAGCAAAAGTTTGTGTGAACGTGTGTGTGTGTGTGCATGTTTGTTCCTTCTTGTTGCCAAACCGGCTGTACGTATTTACATGACATTCTGAACAAAATCGTTCAAATTTAAACTCCATATACTTGACGCGAGCGAAACCACGGGCAATAACTAACGGACTGTAGATGTACACCACATATAAAACTCCACGGTAAAACTTCCAATTACAAGGTATGTATAAAACGCATAAAAATCGCGTCAGTAGTTTCTAAGACCAGTCATATGCGTCGAGGAACATAGATCATGCATAAACGGCTTTATAAGTAGGCACGTATAACAATAACAAACTTTGATCGGCGCGGCTTCGAGTTACTTAGGCAGTAAACAATGCGGAATACCCTTCTAAGCGTCAACACACAAATATGCGATGTAGTCGTCCCGCATTAAAATAACTAGATAAGTACTTATTAAAATAAAATAAATATCTACTTGTGTATCGCGCGGACCACAGGTATATAGGTAGGTTGATAATTTGTACTAGTCGTTTTGTTCACTGAATTTTACTTTTAAAACATTACACCACAGCACACACTATTTTTTTTTCTTTTAACGTAATTTGTTTTATTATAATTACTCACAAAAATGAATCCTCGTCGCCAAAATGTAGTATTTCCTTCAATATTGTCGGCTCTTAGTCGCGCGTGCCCTCTCACTCGCACCGCTCACAGCTGACTGAGCTGTTTACGGTCGCACGTGCGCCAGAGATGACATAATACTTCCCTCTCTTTCACTCACATACACTACAACTACATGAGCTTGCAATTTAAACTATAGCATAATTTAATACTTAAAAGTTGGTAAATGAGTTAGGAAAAACGGACTGGTGTCAAAAGTTCCCGTATTCCTCCATTCTCGCCTTAAACGGGTGTATACTTAGAACTATTACATAAGTTGTAGAAGAGGGTATCGCATGTCGTAGACGCGTATGACGTCACAAGTCAGTTACAAAAATATGTTGGATTCTTACGTGCTTACGAGATCATTTCTTCATGTACTGCGAATTGGAAATTTAAGGGTCATTGTATGAAATTAAACATAGTGTTTTATAATAACTATTTATGGATGCAATGATAATGGTTTGCTATCTTTCACTTTAATTTTTTACTATTTAAGGTCTCTAAGAAATAGTAGGAATACAAACAATTATTTAATTTTAATTCTAAAAGGTTAATAAACTAGTTAGGAAACACGGCACAGGTGTCAAAGGTTCCCTTTATTTCCCCGTTCTTGCCTAACATGGGTATACACTGGCAACTATAACATAAGTTGTAGAAGAGGGTATCACATGTCACAGACACGAATGACGTCACAAGTTACGATACAGTAACAAAAAGGTATATCTGGTCGTTACGAGCTTACGTGATCTTGATTCTTCGAAACATAAATGTCTATGTATTCATACTAAGATTATTATTGCAGAGGATTTTATTGTTGTCTTATTGAGAGCTGGAGTAGAAGTTATTTTTTACTTCGTCATGCTATAGCTGGTTATTATCATAACGATATAAAATATCCAATTCATCGGAACGTCGAGCTCCGTGGCGCAGCGGTCAACACGCTAGCCTGCGAAACGGGGGTCCCGGGTTCGATCCCCGGTCAGGTCAAGATGGAAAAAGATCTTTTTCATATTGACCTGGGTCTTGGATGTTTATCTATATAAGTATATATTATAAAATATAGTATCGTTGAGTTAGTATCCTGCGACACAAGTTCACAACTCACTGTGGGGCTAGCTCAATTTGTGTGATATGTCCCTATACATGGCGAAATTTTGATCGTTCTTGACCCTTAAAGGGGTGATTCAGCCCGTCGATATGAACCATTTTTCCTATGGGACCAATGCTGGAAACTCAAATTTTATTTCGACATTTTCATACAAAAGTGTTCAGCCGCCCGAGCAATTTGTATAGGAATGTCGAATTTTTTTTCGAGTTTACAGCATTTGTCCCATAGGAAAAGTTGTTTATATTGACAGGCTGAATCACCCCTTTAATTGTCCGGAACGATCAAAATTTCGCCATGTATATTTATTTATTTATTATTTATTTTATATGAATGTTCCACAATTATCGTCGAGTCGACTTCCATGGTTCTTTTTTATACTACTAAGTATGCAAAGAGATATCCGTTCCACCTGATGGAAAGCGGTTACCGTAGCCTATAGACGCCTGCAACACCAGGGGTGCCACTTGCGCGTCAGTCTTCCACGTCAATGTCAGCTCCTGAAGAAATCTTTTCAAGCCCTTAGAACACCAGGTTATAGTCTCTAAGGCCATCTCCCAGGCTAACATGCCAGGTAGCTTGTTAGTTAAAAGCTAACAGCATTTTTTAGTTATTATTATCATAACAAAAACCTTATTTTAAAACAAATTATAAATTTGAAAAGAAAACTTTAACATCAAACTAGAAATAGAAATTGATGTTGAAGATTCTCGAAAGTTCTTCGTCGAAAATAATTATTAAAAAAGTTTTCTACTGAAGTGCTATCATAATTTTACTAAACATAAATAAATCTGAAATAATTGAGATATAATCCCAAGTTTAAGTGGATCGAAGATAAGTTTGCAAACGTGCAATTCACAGATTAATTTTAGATAAAACTTCTGCGTCTCAATTTTAATAGTATTAGCAAAAGAAAATCAAATATAATCGGATTACTTCAAAACTGTGATAGTAGTTACGACTTTAAGATGAGTTTGCAATAAATTATTATTGCTTTCCTGTTAAATATTTTTTCTCTTTGATATACATCAGTGTGATTCACGGCAGAGTAGAATAGGACTACTCCAAATCGTCCAGTAGATGTCGTAAGCAAGGGTTGAAATTTCATTCGTAACCCACTAACAGCAATGGCAATTAACGAGTATTTAATAAATGTTTTGAGTAACACCTTAAACCTGCTTAAGAATCCTTGACTTCGTCACATACTAGCTTGATCCCCGGGTCCTCTTTAATCAAAGGGGCCGGAGTAATGACATCTGCATCCCGACCGTACTTACTTATTTATAGGAGATCTCGCTCCACCCGTGAGTTTCAAGGGGAATTTCTGATTTTCACCGTGCGAGTAATCCCAATGGTGTTTCTTGCTTGAGCCCACGAATGATTACCAATTTTTAAGGAAAATTAAAGATAAAAATGTAAATATTTTGTTGTATGTGTGACTGAAGCTAAATCTAGTGTTTTTAATCAGCTTTGTTAAATATTACGTTTATTGGAATGGTTTTAAACTAAAGTTCAACCAACTTATTATTAAAATAAGGAATGTAAAAAAATATTTAATGATTACCAATTTTAAAAAGAAACTTATTTTTTCTTAAGAATTGGATTTTAATCAAAATGTTAATTTTAAGTCTGACATGAGTTAAATATAGTATTTTGTAAGAAGCTGTTTAAGTTAAGTACGCCTTTAACGAAATTGCTTTATAAGAACCTAGCAGCCCTCCCTGGCTGCACCCGGGCATGTATTATTCATTATAGTTGGAGTGAAACTACTACTATGCATGAAACTTTTTGGACAAGTTAAAGATATGATTAGAAATAGAATTCTCCGACCAATTTTAACTAGATGGTTATAAATTAGTATTTTTATTCAAAATCTACTCTTCATGCAAGGTCCCGATTGGTTTGAAGCTTGGACCTAAAGGGAACCCACTGGCTGCCTAAAGGAGGGTAATATGTCGGATGTTATGTTAATCTGCATTTACATTCACTTTTGAAGTGTGCAGGAGTCACTCGGTCAGACCGTTGGGAGTCGTGACCTGGATTTAAAGGAATAACGTTTACTTACCAAGGTAAGCCGGTTAAGGGATAGGGCGAACATCTAAGGAATTGCGTTATAGGAGATGCGGCTAGCAATCCATCACTATTTTGATCCCGTTTTCCACTTATTAATTACAAAAATAAAATTTGTTTATTTCAGGCTACTTGGCCCATATTTTAAATCACATTTAACAGTCGTAATTTATGACTTATGACTATTGGTTTTATGACTTTGGGCTTTTTTTTTTGTTATCAATATGTCACCTTGTGTATTCATTACTTGTATGGTATGCAAAAGGGCCTTACTATGGGCCTCATAAGAAAGCTCAAGGTCACTCAAAGAGCTATGGAGAGGGCTATGCTCGGTGTTTCTCTACGAGATCGAATCAGAAACGAGGAGATCCGTAGAAGAACGAAGGTCACCGACATAACTCAGCGGATTAGCTCTTTGAAGTGGCAGTGGGCGGGACACATAGCGCGAAGAACCGATGGCCGATGGGGCGAAAGGGTTCTCGAATGGCGACCACGTACCGGCAAACGCAGCGTTGGACACCCACCGACCAGGTGGTCAGACGACCTGATAAAGGTCGCAGGAAGGCGCTGGATGCAGGCCGCTTCTAACCGGTCATATTGGAAATCCTTAGGGGAGGCCTATGTCCAGCAGTGGACTTCTTGTGGCTGAGATGGTAGATGGTGAGATGATGATGCAAAAAGAATAATTGAACATTTATGTAAATTACTTTTATTGTTGTCTACTAATTTTTTTTAAGAGAATTGATTCTTTATTTTTTACCTCTTACAAAGGATTAAGGATCCAATCCAAATTTTACTCTGCTTTCATTGGTATTTTCTCGTATCAAAGTTCCATAGAGATCGCGTTCGATATTTTCATTTGATTAAATTCTTCCCAGTATGGAGATAGCTAGGTAATATAAAAATATCGGATGCTTCGCGTAGATATTCGATTACAAAATTCGAAAACGTAGGTAATATGCACTAACGTCTCTTTTTTCTTGGTATGATAATGTAATTACTGGAATGTCTTACTTTTGAAATATTTATTTATAATAGCCTCCGCCCGCGGTTTCGCTTGCGTTGAAAAGTAGCCTTTGTCCTGCTCCTTACTCCACATAACATCTATACAAACATTTCATGATGATCGGTTCAGTAGGTAGGGCGTGAAAGCGTAACAAACAAACAAACTCACTTTCACATTTATAATATAGTTAGGATCAAAGTTCTATAGAGATCGCGTTCGATGTTTTCATTTGATTAAATTCTTCCCAGTATGGAGATAGCTACCTATCGTCAGTTCTCGCCATTAATTCGCATGTGTTCTCAATATAATAAAATTTGCCAGGAGTTAGATATTTTCAATGCATCGGTCAATTCTTTCAAAAAGTCATTGTTGTCATTGCACTAATTTAAATTTACATTGTTCTTGTCAAAAAATTTTTTTCATGTTCTTATTGTATCGAAGACTTTTGTTTATGAATGATTTACCAAAAGCCATTGTAAAACATTGTGAAATGTATTTTTATGCATGCTGTGTGCACTCTTAGAAGGTTCTTCAATGTACATGTTCTTATATTCTTCTCTTTTAATGTTGCTAAGCTTGTGACAACCAGTTTGTGAACAAAATAAATAAAAAAATAAAAAATAGCTAATACATAAATATCGGATGCTTTTCTTGGTGTGAAGATATAATTACTGGAGAGTCATACTTTTTGATATTTATTTATTTATAAACGGAAGCATTGTAAGGTATGTACAGGGTAATTCTGATCTTTATCATCATCATCATCATCATCAGGTCTTTCTAGTCTCCACTGCAGGAGCACGACCCTCTCTGTACAACCAGAGCCATATATTAACTTGAGTAGTCAGAGGATTTGGCCTACACTCTCCACGCTGGCCAGACGGGTTGGAGAGGTCTCTTTGATGTTTATAAGCTTTGTTTAGCTTGTTTTTCCTTAGTCGCTTTTTACGACATCCACGGGATGACTTTGAGTGGTCTTATTCTACTCTGCCGGGAACCACACGGCGCCTTTCAAAATTCTGATCAATTCTGAGCAATTCTGATCTTCCTTGTTATATTTTAATGAAGAAATTAAAAACAAAACTAACATAAATACGAGTTTTCATATGTAGTTGGGGCGAACACAAATTTTCGTTTGAATGTAGATAATGTATGTTCTGCAATCACCCCTCGAACTAATACAATAAACATGAAATAAAGGTAATTTGGAAAATAAAATATTAAATTTGACGAGCTTATGTTCATTTAAGATTAGTACAAGATGCAAAATAAGTGACGTGTCTACTCTATGGTGTTTTTAAAATATCGTCTAGGCTGAGATCAAAATACTTTGTAACAATATTAATCGTATACGTCTCCATCCTCTGTTTTGCTTTAAACGGACACAACATAAACATTTATTTTTATAGAAACTGAGTAAAGTGTATACGTTATATTGAAAATATAATTGTTTGTTATTATTGCAATTTGCAGTGTACATATTCCATGTTCAGAGCAGACCCCAGCTGTCTGTCCGTTCAATTCTTTTTACAGAAGCATTCAATATTAAACGCCGTAAAAATACATATTTCACTGATAGTGTTTATTTAGCTGACGAATATATTAATGTTTGTATTTTAAATACTCACTAAACCTTGAATCGTAGACAAAGATGTGTTTTTTATTCATATTTACTGAATTGTTATTTAAGATTTAATGATGTTTATAATTTTGACATTTGGATCTTGGGAGATTTTGGCATACTATGCCATTAACATCTTATGTTGTATCTGCTTACAAATCTATGTATGTAGTTATTTACCAAGCATATGATTATGGTGTGTGCCAAGGACCGTGTCCGCGTATTAGCCGCGTGGTTCCCGGCGGAGTAGAATAGGACCACTCTAAGTCTTTCCGTGGATGTCGTAGAAGGTGACTTAGAAAACGCCGATGTTCGCAAGTTAATTTTTTTTGTTCGGCTCTCGAAGTCTCGAGAGCAGACGAGTTAGTTAGGCAATCTTCAGCCAAACAGCTTAAATTGTTGTTTTACACGGCGCTAGTAAATCGTTTCTTAGTTTGTAAATATAGGAAACGACGCGTTAGTATGTAAATATAGGAAACGCCTTTGTCCGCAACTTTACTTTTTTTGTTCGGCTCTCGAAGTCTCAACAGTTCTCGAGTAAATCTTTAGCGGAACAGCTTGAATTGTTGTTTTACACGGCGCTAGTAAATCGTTTCTTCGGTTTATTTGATTTAAATCTCGCTTTAGAGTTGTCAAGGAGGAGAAAATTGCTTTTAACGGCATATTCTTTTTTAGGACTGATTTTAATGGGAAACAAAAATAGACGTCACATTATAAATAAAACTGGCCTAAGAAGAGTCACAATTGCATACACAGGGTTCCGTTCTAGCATACAACATTTAACTACCAAAACCGCTGTAGGAATATAATTCATGCATGGGATTGCGTTTTACGTAAGTTATAGAAAACGCTGTAGCCCTGGGCGCTATCTACCCCGCAAGGGAAAAAGACGCGATAGTATGTAAGTATAGGAAACGCCTTTGTCCGCAAGTTTACTTTTTTTGTTCGGCTCTCGAAGTCTCGAGAGCAGACGAGTAAATCTTCAGCCAAACAGCTTAAATTGTTGTTTTACACGGCGCTAGTAAATCGTTTCTTGGGATTATTTGATTTAAATTTCGCTTTAGAGTGTTGTCAAGGACGAGAAAATTGCTTTTAACAGCGTTTTTGCTTTTTAACTGGTTTTTAAAGGAAAACAAAATATAGATGGCAAATTTAATAAAACCGACCAAAAGCGAGTCATAGTCGCATACACTAGGGTTCCGTACTAGCATATAACATTTAACTACCAAAACCGCTGAAGGAATACAATTCATGCATGTGATTGCGTTTTACTTAACTCATAGAAAACGCTGTAGCCCTGGGCTCTATCTACCCCGCAAGGGAAAAAGACGCGATAGTATGTAAGTATAGGAAACGCCTTTGTCCGCAAGTTTACTTTTTTGTTTGGCTCTCGAAGTCTCAACAGTTCTCGAGTAAATCTTTAGCGGAACAGCTTCAATTGTTGTTTTACACGGCGCTAGTAAATCGTTCCTTGGGTTTATTTGATTTAAATCTCGCTTCAGAGTTGCCAAGATGGGGAAAATTGCTTTTAACAGCATATTCTTTTTTTAGGATTGCTTTTAATGGGAAACAGAAAATAGACGTCACATTATAAATAAAACTGGCCTATGAAGAGTCACAATTGCATACACAGGGTTCCGTACTAGCATACAACATTTAACTACCAAAACCGCTAAAGGAATACAATTCATGCATGTGATTGCGTTTTACTTAACTCATAGAAAACGCTGTAGCCCTGGGCTCTGTCTACCCCGCAAGGGAAAAAGACGCAATAGTATGTAAGTATAGGAAACGCCTTTGTCCGCAAGTTTACTTTTTTTGTTGGGCTCTCGAAGTCTCGACAGTTCTCGAGTAAATCTTTAGCGGAACAGCTTGAATTGTTGTTTTACACGGCGCTAGTAAATCGTTTCTTCGGTTTATTTGATTTAAATCTCGCTTCAGAGTTGCCAAGATGGGGAAAATTGCTTTTAACAGCATATTCTTTTTTTAGGACTGCTTTTAATGGGAAACAGAAAATAGACGTCACATTATAAATAAAACTGGCCTAAGAAGAGTCACAATTGCATACACAGGGTTCCGTTCTAGCACACAACATTTAACTACCAAAACCGCTGTAGGAATACAATTCATGTATGTGATTGGGTTTAACGTGTCATAGAAAACACTATAGACCTGGTCTGTGTCTACCCCGCAAGAGAAAAAGACGCGATGGTATGTAAATATAGGAAACGCCTTTGTCCGCAACTTTACTTTTTTTGTTCGGCTCTCGAAGTCTCAACAGTTCTCGAGTAAATCTTTAGCGGAACAGCTTCAATTGTTGTTTTACACGGCGCTAGTAAATCGTTTCTTCGGTTTAAGTATTTGATTTAAATCTTGCTTTAGAGTTGTCAAAGAGGAGAAAATTGCTTTTAACAGAATATTCTTTTTTTAGAACTGACTGAAAACAGACAATAGACGTCACATTATATAATAAAACCGGCCAAAAGAGAGTCACAATCATATACATGGGGTCTTGTATCATCATACAATATTTACCTTCCAAAACCACTTTTAAAATTCGCTTTATGCATGTGATTGGGTTTAACGTAAGTCATAGAAAACACCATAGACCTGGTCTGTGTCTACCCCGCAAGAGAAAAAGACGCGATAGTTTGTAAATATAGGAAACGCCTTTGTCCGCAACTTTACTTTTTTTGTTCGGCTCTCGAAGTCTCAACAGTTCTCGAGTAAATCTTTAGCGGAACAGCTTGAATTGTTGTTTTACACGGCGCTAGTAAATCGTTTCTTCGGTTTATTTGATTTAAATCTCGCTTTAGAGATGCCAAGTTGTAGAAAATTGCATTTTACAGCGTATTCTTTTTTGTCTGGTTTTTAATGGGAAGTAGAAAATAGACGTTATCACTAGGTACATAAAACAACAAAGTCAGTTTGTCTGTCCGTCTGTCTGTTCGCGTTGAACTCCAAAACTACTACACCATACAAGATTTTATTACTAAAACGCTTAAAAACTCATTTCTTGTATAGAACACCACTTATTTTATTTTGTTGTTATTACTTGTTGTTATAGTGGCAACAAAATACACATTCTGTTTAAAATTTGACCTCTACCTACCTATTACGTTCAGTAAGTACAACTCTGTAGTAACAGACGCAAGGTTGGCTTAGTAAAAAGGTTCCGTTTTTACCCTTAAATATACAAAATCGCAAAATTGATTATTTGAAAAGATTGCACTTTGTTGTAAATATGTTAATATAGATGGCAGACGAACAAAAATTATTGTTATAGTAAGAAAGTTGATATTTTACATTTTTTTAAAATATGTCACGAACTTAATTTTTATATTGTTCTCTAGGTAGGTAGTTAGTTAAATACTGTCATTTTCTTATTCTTCTTTTGAATCAACAATTCTGAATGCGGTTGACAGTCTATTTTTAAGGCCGCACACTAGGCACAGTAGCGACACCAATTATTTTATCCCTAATACTTTACAAATAGAAAGAAATTAAAAAATGTAAATCATACTCATATAAGCCTTAGCAAATAACCTGAAGTATTTTTGAAATCATGTTTAATAATATCAGAATCAGTGAGAATTTTGAGAATCAGAATACCGCCAAAAACGGCCGTTTTTGGCGGTTATCATTATTTCTCTTAATGACTGATTCTCATTAGGTATATTAAAAGATGGCATGGCATGAGAGAGGCCTATACCCAGCTGTGGGATGCAGAAGGCTGTTGATGATGATGATGATGATATTAAAACATGATTCCATTACTTTAGGTTATTTACTAAGGCTTACATGATTTACATTCTTGAATTTCTTTCTATTTGTAAAGTATTAGGATTAAAATGATTGGCGTCGCTACTGTGCCTAGTGTGCCCCCTTAATGTCTTTGTTTTAGTTGTGAACAAGTCTAAGTTTGTAAACTAAATCAATATAAAAATTTGCTTGCCTGATGTTTATGGCAATTTGTACTATTAAACCTCAAATTTTAGTAACAACACCTACACATTTTGTATTTCCAACTAAATTAAACATCTCCTAGTAATTCACACCAGGCGGTTTAAGTTTTAAACAGATCTGAACAAGGTGTAAGTAGCGTGCCTAGTTGGGAACAAACTTTAAACTTTTGCGACTAAATCGTGCGACTTTTGCCGTGAAAATACGAGCGTGAGTGGGCGCAGTAAGCTGTGGCTTAGTTGCTATGCGTAGAAAAGTAGTAAACTACTAAGTTCGTCAATATCTTAAACACTAAATTGTATTAGCTGTGAGGCTTTTAAAATTTTCTAAGCTATTGGCCACTTCATCATCAGGTCTTTCTAGTCTCCACTGCAGAAGAACGACCCTCTCTGTACTACCAGAGCCATATACTAGCCTGAGTAGTCAAAGGATTTGGCCTACAATATCCACGCTGGCCAGACGAGTTGGAGAGGTCTCTTTGATGTGAATAAGCTAATCTCTTGAACACTGAATTGTATTAGTTCTGTTACATACCGTACAACACAGTACATTTTGCTGCATTTGCAGAGTTACATGGCCCAGTATATGCATTATTAGTGCTACGCATGTTAAGTAATCTAGGGCGTTAAGATGGGTGACCAAAAGTGACATTTTATATCATGAGCGACGTATTAACGTTCTTTAATCAATGCTTTGGATAGCATAGGAATGAAATGGAATGAAATGAAATTATATTTGCGTTAAATGTAGTCATAAAAGGTGGAGTTAGGTAAATAAAATGTCACATACATTTAGCCAATAGTGGCTTGCAAATTAAAAGTTAAACTAAATTAAAGAAATTTTAAACATGTTTTGACATCGCTGTTGGCCACTGACACACGTTAAAAGCAAGTTTTTGTACTAAATCTGAAAAAACCAATGGCAGCTACTTTATTTAAACCCATGAATCTCTTAAGTACATGTAAAATACACAAGCTGACACTCCGCTAGCTCTGAACGGATATTGGAGACGAAATAGCCAATACATTATACTCCAAGTTAACTTCCACGAAAATCGATGAATTATAAAACTGTGTGCTTTAAACTTTGCTAGCCAGTTGAATAAGCAGTTTGTTTACTCGAGAAGTTGAGTACTACTTGGTTGCTACTTAGTTGGACAATATCTTGAACACTGAATTGTATTAGTTCCGTTACATACCGTACAACACAGTACATTTTGCTGCATTTCCAGAGTTACATGGCCCAGTATTTATGCATTATTAGTGCCAAGCATGTCAAGTAATCTAGGGCGTAGTGGGCGTTAAGATGGGTGGCCAAAAGTGGCATGAAAATGACTTGAGCGACAAATTAACGTACCTTCCGAAGCACAGGTAAAGCTTTGGATGGCATATTAACCTGTTAGTTTTAGCTGTAACCATTTGATGAAAGTGCTCAAGCTGATTTATGTTTTTGGAAAGGTCACAAATTTGACACTAGTGTTGGCCACTTACACGCGTAAAAAAGAAATTATTTCTATGGCAACTTCTATGTCTTAAGCCCACGAATCTTCTAAGTACATGAAAAGTACATAAACCAACGCTCCGCTAGCTCTGAAAGGATATTGGAGACGAAATAGCCAATAAATTATACTCCAAGTTAACTTCTACGAAAATCGATGAATTATAAAACTGTATGCTTTAAACTTCGCTAGCTGGTTGGTTTAGCAGTTTGTTTACTCGACAAGTTGAGTACAACTTAGTTGCAACTTACCCGTAGTTTGACAATATTTTTTAATTATAACGTCGTTGTTAGTTTGAATACTGAATTGTGTTGGTTTTGTTACGGTTAGCTATTAACTTGCATGATAGAAAGCACTAAACTGCTTTTAGACAATCATAAAAACATCAAAACAATTTTTTTTTAATAAAAAATTTGTAATAAAACTGATAGTATTTACTAAACCGAAACCCAAGAATCTCTTAGATAAATGTAAAGTACACAAGCAAACGCTCTTGCTCTGAACAGATATTGGAGACGAAGTAGCCAATAAATTATACTCCAAGTTAACTTCCACGAAAATCGATGAATTATAAACTGTATGCTTTAAGCTTTGCTAGCCGGTTGGTTTAGCAGTTTGTTTACTCGACAAGTTGAGTACAACTTAGTTGCTACTTACCCGTAGTTTGACAATATTTTATTAAGTACTACATCAGAGGTAGTTTGAACACTGAATTATGGTTCTGTTCAGTTTTTTTTATTTATTATTTGAATGAGTTTCTTGCTTTCTTTTCATGTCTGATGGGAAACAACAATGATATCTAGAATAGAAACTGAAAACTCAAATAAAGCCTATTCACAAATCTCTTAATTGTACATGCGTTATTATTGGTAACTGTCATTTTTATTTCTCTTATGGAGTTCATCGGCACAAGGTACACTTTATAAACGCTAGGATTTAAGAATAGGAGGTTAAGGGATCTAGATCATAGGTGCCATTACAGTAGGTGACAATCAGTGGCATAGTTAAATGCGTCAATACGCAAGCCTTACAAAGCCCAGGTGATTGGACGACCTATTCAAGGTCGCAGGAAGACGATGAATACAGGCCCCTAAAAAGTCTTCTACGATATTCACGGAAAGACTTGGAGTTGTCCTATTCTACGATACCGGGAACCACACGGCTTGATACTTACTATGTAAGTATCTATTATAAAATAAATAGTTGAATTAGTATCCTATAACATTGCGGGGAGGTTCAAAACCGACCTCAGCATTGTTAGTCCAAAATACTGGAGTGAAAGCGTCAGCTTTACCCAGACTTTCGTAATTAAAGCGCTGCGTCCCAGAAACAACCCACAATTACTTTTAAGGCCCGCGAAGTTTTAATACGTTTATTTCGTTATGTTTCGCTGTCGGCGTGTGTCTGTTTGTCTTTCTGTGTGAGAAGTTTTACTTTGTATGCTGAACGTTCAACATTTTTGAGCAAAGATGGGATATACAGCTTACAATACAGCTACAGCAGGGTAAATCTGCCTATTCCATACTAACTTTATTTCTATAACTTGCCACATTCTCTAACAAACCTCTACTGATCATACTGAACAACTTTTCCCAAGGAACAAGGGCCGATATATGACAACAAAATTGGGTTCCCCATAAAAAACTGTCGATAAGCTGATCGGGTTAGTATGAGAAGATAATAGATAACTTAGGTTAGTATGATAAGATAACTTAGGTTAATATTGTTTGTTTTTGTTTCCAAGTTCTTTTTTTTTAATCTCATACCTCTGCCCCACTTAACCCAACTGATGTCTTATTTCAGATGCCTGGTGGACTGGAAGAGATCCCCTCCAGGGATAAGTCCGCCAATGTGCACATTTTCTTTTAGTTTTAAGTTCTCTTATTATTGTATGTTGATTTTATGTGTATGTGCAATAAAGTATTTACAAACAAACAAATTTATTTCCACAAACAGCTGTAGGTTACAAAGTAGGTGTAGGACACAAGTTATAATATCTATAGTTCAACATGTTTTACCATTTAGTGCTCAAAAGAAGGCCAATTTTTCACATATTTCTACCTATGATCCTTGGGTAAAGATGTTTAGTATGATCCGTAGAGCTACGTTTTAAAATATGGCAAGGTTAGATTGACACGCTGTATATCTCATCTTTGTTCTTATCTTTCTCTTTTTATTTTTATCGAGTTAGAGGCTACTGTCTTTAGGTATTTGAACTGGTGGATGAAGACAATAAATATGTAAGCCTTCTAGGTTAGTTAGGTAGAAAAGAAAAAACATAAAACTACCAGCTATTTTTCTTCCCACTTGACTGGACAAACTGGACAAAGGATGGGGCAAAAATCTGGAATCACGTGAATAGGTGATGCGGTTAGCAACCTATCACTATTAAGGATCCGTTTTCCGCCTTTAGACCCACTTACACGCTAAACGTGGGTTTTGGCTTTTGGTGAACAGTGATTGTTTGCTGAGAATCCAATATTTCGGGATGCTATTCATTTAACCTTCGCCTCAAATTCAGAAACTGCATTAAAAACGACAATTCTTACGAGGAATTTCCATGTAAATCGAACAAATTTGGTGACGAAGCACAACCTCGTTTTAAATTTAAATCATATTATAATTCGGCGCGGCGGGGTTGATGCAATTATGCACCCATATTGGTCGGGGTTGAAATCCATTAGCAATTATTTTGAGTGTCCGGCCTGCATTAGAGTGCAGTATCGCATTTTGTAATATTGATTTTTTAATATTAACTTTGGAAAATGTTCGATAGTTTGCTCTTATTTTCGTAAAAACTGCGAACCTCATCATCATCAGGTCTCTATTAGTCTCCACTGCAGGAGCATGAACCTCTATCGTGGAGAATGTAGAACTACATTCTCCACGCCAGCCAGACCGCTAGGGAGGTCTCCATGAGCTTTGCTTAACTTGTGTTTTCTAAGTCACCTTCTACGTCATCCACGGGAAGACTTGGAATGACTGATAAAACCATACAGCTAATATCTATTATAATACAAATAAGTAGGGAATCGCGGCTCCGAACTAAGACAGTATAATACTATTGGACAATAAAGGTAGTGCTACAGTAACAAAAAAAAAATATTCTTGAAAACAGTCTTATTTATTTATTTCTTTATTAACTTTAAAATACAAATAAATGTATATGGACAAATCACACAGATTGAGCTAGAAGATTTTTTTCATGTTGATATTTTCATGATTCGATGAGTAACTTTTAGAAAAGTGCAGCTGCACAAGACAAAGTTTGATGGCATTGTGGTGTAGTGGTTAACACGCCAGCCTGCGACTGGAGTGGTCCTAGGTTCGTGATGGAAAACGATCTTTTGCAATTGGCCTGGGACTTGGATGTTTATCTACTATAAAATGTAGTATTGTTGAGTGAGTAACTTATGGCATAGGTTCCCAACCTTCGGTGGGGCTAGCACAGTTTGTGTGATATGTTTTTTTTAGATTTATGCCTATGTGTTGTATATGGACTGACCTTAATTAAATATCTAAGCCAGAAACCGAAATGAAATTATAAAATCTTTATTTGTACGAAGCTTTTTCACTTGGTGCCTGTATAACAAGGATGCAGCAAGTACATTAAATGCATTATGCATCTAATTTTGTCGGTTAATTGGACGCCCTGAGGCGTGCTATTGCAACTAACGTATTCATGAGCCAGATTATACGTAATTGCTTATACTGTATCGCTGATTTGCTCATTATATATAACTACTCAGCAAATCTAAGAATATTGAGTATTCTTATTGATGCTAAATTGATGATTTCAGGATAATACTTTCAAAACTTACGCAAGAAAATATCGTAATTGAATCACAGTTTTTACTTAAGTTTATTTGTGGCATCGCCGCTTACTTTTGACTGAAACTAGTCACCAATACCAACTAAATGAATGTGCTAAACACCATAATTTAAGCCCGAAGATAGACAAATATTTAGTTTTGTCGTTCGATTGGACGTTTTAAGGCATCTTTAAGCAACTAGCGTATTCATGCGCCTAGATTATACATAATTATTTTTATTTATTAGTACTCTAAATTTCTTTACGGGACTGTCAATAAATAGCATTGTTAATGCATATAATCCTTTATAAAATATTATTTTATCTTTAAATCGTTGTAAGGCCATTTGAGCAAATCACGGGTTGTACACGCTAACCGCGGGTCACGCTTGACTGAAATCAAATTAAAATCTGCTCTAAAAACTACTATCAACACGACATCAGATATAATATATACCGTGCAAATTTACCTTGCCATTCTCTTAAGACGAGGTGAGTACACACACTAGCGCCGTCCAGCAATTAATTCTATAAGTCCTAAATCATATCAAATTTAAAAATCTTATAGCCGAATGCCCTAGTTACCGCCGAAAGTCGCCACTTTTGGCAGTAAAAATTCGTTCTCTTAAACTTAGATTGTAATATCTATGAAAAGTAACAAAAAGAATACTACAAGTAATTAACTAGGGCAATCAGCTTTTAGTTTTTTAAATATGATTTGATTTAGGAGTAAATGAATTAATTGCTGGGTGGCGCTAGTGTGTGAACTCACTTCGCCTTAAAGGGGTTTACTCAGATCATCAAAATATACAACTTTTCTATGGGACAAATGCTAAGAATAGGCCTGCGCGTCACACTTTAACAGATATCAAATTGAAACTTGCTCCAAAATTCATACGATCACATATTCACAATATTACTTATACTATAATACAAAATCCAAGTGCCTTAGATATCTTTAAAACTTTATTTTCGACGGTGACTTGGCCAGTCAATTAGAACAAGAGTACCAATACTCGAATCTCGGGAAATTTCATGTTCATTCACATACGAATTGTCCTACTAATGTAAAGGACCTGTTGTTCAAAAACTTATTAAGCAATCCACTTTAAGTGTTCTTTTATCTTTTAATCAATGTAAAGTCGTTCGAGCACATCACGGGTCGTATTCATTTTCATTTTGAAATTGCTTTGTTTTAAATAAAAGACCTGAAGCGTTTTAGATATATCATTACAAGTTTATCCATGACGTTGCCTTGATGGGGGCAATTCAGCCAGTCAATTTGAATTTATTTTAAAGATATATATACTTTATTTTTCTACAGAACCAATGCTCGGGTCTCAAGAAATTTTATATTAGACTAGCTGTTACCCGCGGCTTCGCCCGCGTTATTTATAGCCTATGTCCTTCTCAGTACCCTAACCTATGTGTATGCAAAATTTCACGATGATCGGTTCAGTAGATTCAGCGTGAAAGCGTAACAAACAAACAAACAAACTCACTTTCGCATTTATAATATTAGTTGGGATGGGATTATAGAACCGAATCGATGTATGATGGAATGTAATTTGTTATTCATTTTAATACTTATTTTAATGTGTGCAATGGATCATATTATGTGACCTGAAATAAATTAATTTTAATTTATGTTCATTCCCATACAAATTGCCCTACTTCTGTAAAAGAGCTCTTATTCAAAAACTTATTAAACAATCCACTTTAAGTCTTCTTTTATCTTTTAATCATTGCAAAGTCACTCGAGCACATCACGGGTCGTACACGCTAACCACGAGTCACGGTTGACTGAAATCGAATTGAAACCAGCCTCAAAGACCTACCATCATTACGATATTAGACGTTAAAATAATGCTTCAATTTTAATCAATCAATCAATCATTTATTTGTGAAACATAGGTACAATAATACAGATGATAAAATAAACAGAGGTAGACCGCTATGTTTTTATCGATAAAGCATACAAATATTAAAATACAAGCGTCTTATATCGCTTATAACTTTATCCCAGACTGTCAATTTGAATTTATTTTCCTGCAGGACTAATGTTTCGATCTCGAGATTTTTTATGATCACCCATACAAATTGGCAAGCCAGCTGAATACTTTTCTATGAGAGATATTGTTCAAAAACTTATTTACTAGTACACCCCGTGTAAGTTTACCCTTGATATCCCTTAAGGGGTGACCCAATCCTGGCAACTCAAAATTTGTTTTGACATTATCATACATTCTGCCGGACCAGCTGACTCTTTTGTATGAAAATGTAATTCGTCGAGTTTCCGTCATTGGTCTCATAGGAAAATTGTTTATTTGAACGAGTTGGATCACCCCTTTAATATTTAAGATCAATTTACAGGCTGTATAGTTCTCTTTTATATTTTAATCAATGTAAAGTCACTCGAGCACATCACGGGTCGTACACGCTAACCACGAGTCACGCTTGACTGAAATCGAATTGAAATCAGCCTCAAAGACCCACTATCAACACGATATCAGACATTGAAATCGTGCTTCGGTTTAAATTATTCCCTTTTAGATCAAAAAGGATATTAAACTTTCTAAACGTTTTAAATTAATATGATGGTTAAACGATGAAAAGTTATTTCCAAAACATCGGTCACGCCTATCTGAAGATTTTTACCTGAATAATATATAACTAGCTGTTACCCGCGGCTTTATAGCCTGTGTCCTTCTCAGTACCCTAACCTATGTGTATGCAAAATTTCATGATGATCGGTTCTGTAGATACGGCGTGAAAACGTAACAAACAAACAAACTCACTTTCATATTTATAACTAGCTGTTACCCGCGGCTTCGCCCGCGTAATATATAGCCTATGTCCTTCTCAGTACCCTACCTTATGTGTATGCAAAAATTCATGATGTTCGGTTCAGTAGTTACGGCGTGAAAGTGTAACAAAGAAACAAACAAACTCACTTTCAAATTTATAATATTAGTTGGGATGGGATTAGTTGGGAAGTTGGGATTGGGATTTTAGCGGCTATGTGTCTTTGTTCGTTTGTTTCGTATCTTACAAACCACGCAATATAATTTGAAAAATAATATACCGTTAGAAGCATATACAATGTCCGCTAAATGATTTAAAATTTTATATAAATTATCATTTTTGAAACATAGTATTATATGATGATGATATGATTTCTTTCAATTCCATAAATATATGGATTAAGTTAGGTAGATAAATATATTAAAACTGTTTTTGTTGTTAATCATTTTATGTTAAGATTGCTTTTACCGCATTTCATCACAAACCTCCGTGGTTTTTTCTGAAATGTGTTAATGGTCTGTTTTATGTAAGTTTTTTGTATTATGATAATAAATAAATAATAAAAAATATTGAAAGTTATTTTTATGTAAAAAACGGAAATGTAAATAGGTACATATTGCATTAAAAATATTTCACCATTCTCACGAGGAAATTCAAAATGTTTTCTGTATGATTTGTATTAAGTAGGCTTTTTTAGTTAGTAATTTTATGTTTAGTTAGTTTTATTGTTCGAATAGTTTAAAGTTTATCTGATCTAAATATTTTTTTGAAAATATGTAGATATAGGTTTTTAATCTTTTAACTTTATCTCATTCTTAATATATTTCAAAAATAACATTAAGAAATATACACATACTTGTACGTCAAGCCCGACATGGAGAAGTGGTAAATACGCTATTCTGCTACACCATGGGCAACTGGTACGATTATTTATATAATTTTGTTAATATAGCAACAGTATCATTATGTACTTCAGAATTGAAAACCCATATACCCCATACCCATATACCCATATATGTGCGTAAAAATGAACTGCCCAAAAGTCAAAGAAACTCCCCAGACAGTTAAAAAATAAATTAGTTAATTCAATTCATAAAATGTCAATTCTATGCAAGAGGCGAAGCAGGAAAAAGTTAACTTCTAATGAATTTAAGACGCATCTCTCCCAAGAGCGCGTTTTAAAACTTTTGCCTTATACATTCTCGGTTTTTTTCTGTTTCAGCAATGTTGAAATGTTTTCTTTTGTTTAAAACTGACTTCGAAATTAAGAAAATCATCAATTCGTACCGAATGAATTTAATATTGTCAGAATTGCGCAGTTTTTGTGTTAATAATAATCGATTGGATACTAGTTTCTATACATGTGTGCCAAGAGCACCAGTCATAGATTATCAAATTTATATTAAGAAAGTTTGTTATTATTCTATGTAATCATTTTTGTTCCAAAACGTTGTCATACCATTCCATACTAAGTATAAGAAAAAAATCTTTAACATTTCTTTTTAATATTTAATACTTAAGTGGGCCCTTCCCCGATCGACTAGCGTCAACGCGGGCATGGTCGAAAAGCTTGTTCCGTCCAGCGTAATGTCAAATAAAGAGGCAAAGCGGAAAGAGCCCCTTGCCCTCGTCTCCCGCACACCTCTTACTGCCACATGGTAACAAGCTAGTGAGTACGCAAAGACATTGAACGAAAAATAGTGTGCTGAAATTTCATTAAACTTGTTTCAAGAAATACTTGTTTATTAGTAAGCCTTATAAGTTTATGAAAAAAACATTGTACATCTAGAATCTCCACTACATTTGCAAGGTTTTTAAAGAAATATTTTCTTTACTGTTACAATTAATGAGTACATTATAAACGCCCAAAGTTCACATAAAATTTGTGCAAAAAAGCGGATTTTTGGAGGCCGATACTGAAGTTGTTTCTCCAAATTTTGATTTCTCGTTTCGGTAGAAACCTAGATATAGTGCACAAGATACCTTTTAGTTGAAAATCTGTAAAGAAAGATTTGTTACACCGCCATAATCACGTACGAGCGTTTGTATGAAGAGAAAGACGGTTTGGCCGCCCTTAAGTGTTTAATTAACATAAAGTAATAAGACATGGGGATCAATTAATTCCACGTGGGCAGGATTTGAATCAGCAGTCTTTACTCTTTGCACGAGTATTTCTTTTTAATGTAAATAAATTTCACCGTATTGTAACTGTATTAAGTGTACATGTTTCAAAAATGGATGTATCTATATCTATACCTCATTACAATAGACAGATTAAACCACGATTCTTGCGGTGGATTAACATGAAGTATTTTCTCTTAACAAGCGTTTCCTAGCAGAGTTTCAAATAACATTTACTTTGAATAGTTAAGCCAATTTTCTTAGAAATTTTCCAGCAGTTACGTTCCAAGAATAACTTAAAGGTGAGTTGAATTTCTTTGTGTATATTTTTGTTGGAAGCAGCTTAGCTTGGATTAATCTTGAGAACAACGATGGCGGCAGGGTTAAAAAATACTGAAAAAGAAAACTCTAAAGGTATACTTCATTATCATCAGCATCTCAACCGAAAGAAGTCCATTGCTGGATAAAGGCTTCCCCCAATCTGATCAGGTCAAGATGGAAAATGATCTTTTTCAGATGGACCTGGATCTTGGATGTTTATCAAGTATCTTTTATAAAGTATCGTTGAGTTAGTATCCCATTAACACAAGTCTCGAACTTACTTTGGAGCTAGCTCAATCTGTGTAATTTGTCCGTATATATTTATTTATTATCTTTTTTTTTATTTTTTTTTATTAGGGAATAACAAACAGTTACATAATATATATTAAATATCTAACAAATAACATAACACTTCTTATTAATTATGCAACCAACAACGTTATTCACAGTTTAATTTGATACATATTATGGGATTTGTCATACTCACCACGCTTGGCAAACAGTCAGTTAGCGAAGTTTGTTTAGCTTATGTCGGTTCCGATGCTGCTGCCCATTGAAATCGTCTTTAAGGGAGAAAGGATAGATAGGAGTATTTTACATTTAGAGAACGCGATGAATTTGGGATGCTACAGGCCGCGCCAAACTTTATTGCGAGTCCGAACTTCGCGTGAGTCGATGCGCAGTACACAATTTTAGGTTAGGCGGGGCGTGCGCGGGAAGGCGGGCCGCGTACTGCGCAGCTCGTAACTAATATCCGACTCACAATGAAGTTTGGCGCAGCCTGTACTTGCTGGGATGGCAATGGAATAAGAAAGAAGCAGCTTGGAAGGCCAGGCGCACGTACCTGCCATACCTGCAACCACTGGAAATCAGTTAAAGGTGATATCCTTGACCGAAAAAAGTTCTAAAGGCAAAAGTTTATTTCATTAAATCCCATTCTTGTTATTTATGTCATCCATCCTAAATAAAAGAGAGGCGGTTTCGAAGAACTCTGAAATCAGGGTGTGCGTGCATGGTCGACTGACCGTGTCACCTACACGAAATGATGATGATCCTAACTAATATTGTTAATGCGAAAGTTCTTACTTGTTTATTTCATCATCATCATAAGGTCTTTTTAAGTCTCCACTACAGGTGCATCACCCTCTCTGTACTACCAGAGCCATGTTTTAGCCAGAGCAATCAGAGGATTTGGCCTACACTCTCCACGCTGGCCAGACGGTTTGGAGAGGTCTCTTAGATAAATAAATATATACGGACAAATCACACAGATTGAGCTAACCCCAAAGTAAGTTCGAGACTTGTATTATGGGATACTAACTCAACGATACTATATTTTATAAAGATACTTATATAGATAAACATCCAAGACCCAGGTCAATCTGAAAAAGATCATTTTCCAGCTTGACCTGACCGGGGATCGAACCCGGGACCATCCGTGTCGCAGGCAAGCGTGTTGACCGCTGCGCCCCGGAGCTCGTCTCCGATCAGATGTTTATATGCTTCCTATGTCGCCTTCTACGACATCCACGGGAAGACTTGGAGTGGTCCTATTCTACTTTACCGGGAATCACACGGCTTGTTTATTTATTAAACTGTGACTACTAAAACTGTCTTCATAAAATTTTGCAGATATTTTTTAATAGTATGTAGTAGAACGAGAACTCGATCTACAACTTTAACGCACGTGTCAATAGGTGATGCAGCAACCCAGAACTGTTTGGATTAGACCGCGCCCGAGCGTGCTTTACAGTGCTTATACTACTGGACCATAGATCTTCTGAAGCTGAGCGTTGCAAGGATGCGTAGCGACGCAGCGTTTTAACTCTAACAATTTTTTCCCCTCGTAAAACTCGCTCAATGCAGCTAAAGGAGTTATCACTTCAAAACTGAAAATAAAAATGTAACTCACACATTTTTGTAAACCAATCCAAATGCCATATGTATATTTCGGTATAAAAAGTAGATATTTTATGCCAAAGTGTACATTGCAATAAAAACATTCAATGTTTGCGCGCGAAAAATATGTTCGGATATTCGTACAAAAATCAATCTTGATTACGCCTGGAGGCTTATAACATGCCATGGTCATTTCATTACGCGTTTAAAAATATTTATGGTTTAATAAATTGCACATGTAGGATTTTTTTTAAATTGGTTAGCAGTTTTGGAGATTTTTTTTGTAATTTCCATTTATTTTCGTACAAAGCTTATAAACATCAAAGAGACCTCTCCAACCCGTTTGGCCATTGTGAAAATTGTTTACCGAATTCTCTGACTGCTCTGGCTTTCGTAGTACAGAGACGGTCATGCTCCTGCAGTGGAGACTAACGAACATGATGATAGTTTAACTTTTTTTATTGAATACAGCAGTTTTGAGAACCGTGTCCGCATGTGAGAGCGACATAAGCTGCTATTAAAACACAAATTCATACTCTGAACATGATAAACAGTAAGGGTTACCCTTACTGCTTACCACCGACTTCCTTCAGGTGTGATTTTGGACTAAGTATTTTTGTTTTACACCATCTGATGGAAGATACGAGTCATTTCTTGACCGAAAATCATATAGCTCAAAATATGTTCGGATATTCATACTAA
Source organism: Rhodophaea formosa (assembly GCA_963082605.1). Classification (NCBI taxonomy): domain Eukaryota; kingdom Metazoa; phylum Arthropoda; class Insecta; order Lepidoptera; family Pyralidae; genus Rhodophaea; species Rhodophaea formosa. The sequence goes on from OY720221.1 coordinate 3,198,502, forward strand.
AAACCAAACAACATAACTCAAAAACATGTTTGAATCATAGACAAGAAAAGTATGTGGTTGGGATACAGATAATCAATTTTAATTTCACATGGAGGCCTAAAGTCATGCCCTTTTCATTACGCGTTTTAAAATATTTATATGGTTTAATGAATTCCGCGTGTAGGATCGGTTTGATGTTAGAAAATGCCTGTATTACATTTTGAGAAGGGTGGGGACAGCGGTGTTGGAACGCGATAATTCTTGTATTTTTCATTGGGATTCAATTACGCGATTGTCCGAAAAATAACTATATTATGTGTTTAGAGTTCATAAATACCAAGATATGTACATATGTGGAATTAAAAAAAACTGCATATACAAGCTAGGCAGATTAATTGTAATAGGTAGGTATTTTATCGAAAAATCAGATGATGGTTAGGTAGCCAACCCGAGTTTTGACGGGTGATCACGTGGGTTACCGCGCCATTTTATTTCAAACATTTTAGTATTTCCTTCTTAAATTGCCACAAGGCGTTGTGGTATCAGACACTAGTGCCGCCCAGCAATTAATTTACTAGAGCATTCAGCTATTAGATTTTTTTAAATTTAGGACTTATAGAATTAATTGCTGGGTGGCTAGTGTCTGATACCACAGCGCCTTAACAAAAAAATGTAGTCATGACATTCTAAACTACCTGTTTGGTGGTTGCAGGTCGTCATCATCATTTCATGTAGGTGACACGGTCAGTCGACTATGCACCTCCAGGTGTTCTTGATGCCTTACCTGCAACTAGGGTGGTTGTAGGTAAGGCATAGAGAACACGCGCCCGACCGCGCTGAGCTGCTACTTCTTCATTCCCAATCCATCCGAGCAAGTAGCATCCATTATCCCGTTCCCCAAGTCAAATAAACTGCTACCCTTCCTTTGCTTAAAAAACCGGCCAAGTGCGTGACGGGCCACGCGCAGTGTAGGGTTCAGTAGTTGCGAATTACAACTTTGAGTTCACACTGTTTACACTCGCACCTCACAGTTTAACGACCAAGAATGACTAACAATGAAAATTGTATGAAATTTTATATTTTCAAGTACATTTTATAAGTTGGTTGCCTATAACTTTTTAGTTTGTACTTAGTTCTCATCATACTGATAGTTTTCCTTTAAACTTCAGTATATACCTATACTGCTGTAATTTTTTGGTCGAACAATTCTTCGGAGTATTACCCATAATAAATGCGATAAAAAATGCACAAGGATACGACATCAACGCAAAGCCTGATCAAGATGGCTGACGAAAATCTCGTCATCGACATCATCAGATCTCTTTTTAGTCTCCACCACAAAAGCATGAACCTCTCTGTACTACCAGACCAGAGCCATATATTCACCAGAGCAGTCGAAAATTTGGCCTTGACTCTTCGCGCTGGCCAAACAGGTTGAATCTCTCTCTGGTCTCTTTGATGTTTATAAGCTTTGTTTAGCTCGTGTTTTCTAATTTGCCTTTTACGACACCCACGGGAAATCTTGGAGTGGTCCTATTCTACTCTGCTGGAAACCACACGGCGCATCATCTGTCGTCGCCTCTATATTTATTCTATGACACTATAAATTAATTAATGTGATGAGAAGAAAAGAAAGTCATATCACAAGAAAGGCATTAGATTTGAAAGTAGATGGAACGTGGTACAGAAGGAGACCTAAGAAACGATGGATCGATTGTGTCAAAGAGAGTATGAACAGGAAAGGAAAAACAAAGGCTATGGTGGATGACAGATCAAGGTGGAAAAAACTGACATACTGTGCCGACCCCACATAAAAAAGTGGGATACGGTAAAGGAAGAAGAAGACTATAAATTAATTAAGATGAATGTCAAGGCGGTCATCTTAATAAAAATATTCCTTTCATACCTGAAGACAAAAAGCCTCCCTCGGGAACTAGCTGCTATTAATTACAACGCACTTCAGGCTGTCCCATCTCCACGGGATTATTAATTAGTTCACATATAAATAAACATACAAGGCAAAGTGAACCTTATAACTGATTAATAAGGCTGATATTATGTCAAACGACTAATGTATGGTTTATATAAGAAAATTACGATAAGTATGTTTTATTTATGAATGGTACAGGCAATGAAAAGTGTTTGATAGTAAAAAAAATTGTTTAGCGATGATGAATGTGATTCCTTCGTATGCTTTCCTGAGAGAGTACAATCTTATTTTTTTTAAGGATATGAAAATATATTTATGATCTGTTATGTGTGAAATCTAGTCGATGCGTATATTTTTTACGTATGACTACGCATTATGTACATACTGTCCCGTCTTTTTCCCTTGCGCGGTAGACAGAGCTCAGGTCTAGAAGACCTAAAGCCACGTTTAGCATGGTGGTGGGCGTGGAGATGGAAAACGGAATCAAAATAGTGATGGGTTGCTAGCCGCATCGCCTATTACCATGGTTAGGACATTGCAGGCATGAATCACCTGATTGTTTGACAAGAAATATGATTCCGTGCTTCGGAAGGCACGTTGAGCTGTTGGTCCCGGCTGCCATCTGGTAGGCGTTAAAGGAACCACGTCAAAGACCGAGAAGCGGTTCCGAAGAACTCTGACACCAGGGTGTGCATGGTCGATCGACCGTGTCACCTACACGAAATAATGATGTTGATTACCCTGGTTCCTTAGATTTTCACCCATTTATTTTGTATGACCACGCATAACTTACAGAGTAGTGACAGATTTTGATAATGTTTTTTTATGTAACAACGGAATGGGCTCCTGACGAGTCCGAAACTATAGTCTGCAATTCCGACAAATAGCACGTGAGTGACCCGTTGTTATATAATTATAATGTCTTTAACTCACGTTAGTTTTAATGATATAATTCTTTTTTTATTGGTAAGGGTATACCCCGAAATTGGTCCCATCTATATTTGGAAAGAAAAATCCAGCCTTAAAGGTAGAAAAACAGGGGACAATTGATTTTTAGCTTTTCAGCGGTTTAAGTAATTTTGAGACAAAAGTTTTGTTACTTTTGTTAAACATGAGCGTTGGTTAAGACAGATTTTGAAAATAAAATACTTAACAGATTATATGGGCACTGTCTTCATATCAAGCTTCTCGTGTAAGCGGTTCCTTTATAAGCGTAATTACTTGCGTAATAAGACTTCCACACCTGTGCAAGGAACTTTAATAACTCTACACAGATCCAGGCGTAAATTGCTGCGATGTCGGGGTACTAGATGTAACTAGATAATTCATATATTAACTAGCTGTTGCCCGCGGCTTCGCCACGTAATGTACAGCCTATGTGCTTCTCAGTACCCTAATCTATGTTTATGCCTAATTTCATGATGATCGGTTCAGTAGATGAGGCGTGAAAGCGTAACAAAAAAACAAACGCACATCTGCGTCACCCCAAGACAGTATTGAGGGTAACAACACAACATTTACAGGCTGTACCTATACCAATGAGACTACACAACGTGGAAGGGACATAACCGTAATAAATCGAACCACGGACTTTAGTAGATCACTATAGTTTAAAAAGGAAAATAAAATAACAGCCAAAAAACAAAAATAAATTTTGGCATTTCCATACAAAAATGTGTAGCCGCCCGGGCGATTTGTACGGGAACGTCAAATTTTATTTTGGTGTTTGAGTGTCATTTTAATTTCATTATACTTAAGGCGAAGTGAGTTCACACACTAGCGTCACCCAACGATTAATTCTATAAGTCTTAAATCATATCAAATTTTAAAAAAATCTAGTAGCTGAATGCCGTAGTAAATTACTTGTATTTTTATTTTTATTACTTTTCATAGATATTATAGCGAATTATTATCGCCAAAGGTGGCCACTTTTGATGGTAATAATTCGTTCTCTTAATAAAAATGAAAAAAAAAAAAATAGTGAAAACTTGTATCAATAATACTACTAGTAATTTACTAGGGCACTCAGCTATTAGATTTTTTAAAATTGATATGTGTTAGGCTGTATATAGTTGGCCCTTTAGTCATCTTACATCTTTAAGGTACTAAGAGGGAGGATGTACAACGCTGGTATATTGGAGCGGTTAGGTATATTTGTACCAGTCAGATACATATGGCGGCGCCGGCAGCCGCAGCTGCTGGTCGTGCCGCGCGGGAGAACCAACCTGGCCAACGAGGCGCCTCTGACGCGAGTGCTGCGCACGATCAATCTAATGGCTAACGATTTTGATCTATTCTGTTGCTCTTAGAATGAATTTAATAAGGTGGCACTCTTTGTGATTTCCTAAAGACTACAATAGGCTTATTCTATCGTATTAGGTTATTTGACCTGTAATGATAGATGTAATAAATGTTAATAAATAAATAAATAAATTATAGAATTAATTGCTGGGCGCTGCTAGTGTGTGAACTCACTTCGCCTTAAGTGATCTAGTATAGCCCATGGTTCGATTTATTACGGGTATGTCCCTACCACTTTGTATGTATACCGTGCATTTACGCTCAGTAAATAGAATAATGTGATCAGATGTAGAATTCTGTAATCACAGAAAGATATTCAGGAATTGTCACATGTTAGAATGCGCCCCACGTAACTGCAGTCAGCTCCCGGACTACTGCACTGCACTTTACTACTACACGTATACAGCACTGCACGTAGGTACAGTCGGGGCCAAGTAAACCTGACCCACTGCAATTTGAAATCTGTTTGGAGGGGGTCGGGTTTTTCTGCCTCTGACTGTACATTATTCTGCTGGTACTGGAGTGTGACTCTTGAAAAGGTAGAATGAAAATAAGTCGGAGTTTAATGGAATCGTATAAATTTGTCACCAGAAGCTCCCACGAGGCATCAAAGAGCACACGCTATCTTTGATGCTACTTGTTAAAACTTTACCGTACAACACCGATACTTAGTATCTCAATTTACTGGACATTGGCAGAATCACTGTAATCTCGGTGGAAGCCATATTATAAAACAGAAGAAGAAAATAAGTCAGCCTTCGTGGTCCAGTGGTTAAGGCATTTGCCTTGTTGACCCGGGTCGTGGGTTCGATTCCCACGGGAAGCATACTTTATTAAGTTGTATTCAGTTTGGTTAGGACATTGCAAGCATGAATCACCTGATTGTCTGATAAGAAAGATGATTTCGTGTTTCAGAAGGCACGTTAAGCCGTTGGTCCCGGCTGCCATCTGGTAGTCGTTAAAGGAACCACGTCAGAGACCGAGAGGCGGTTCCGAAGACAACAGGGTGTGCATGGTCGAGTGACCGTATCACCTACACGAAATGATGATGATGATGATGAATCTCTCGTCGCAACATCACCACATTCACATGCCATTATTACCGGACCCGGGCTTCAATGCACCATAGCTGAGGACGCAACCGTGAATAATGCTTAGTAGCTGACGATGATGATGAAGCGCTGATGCATTGTCCATAAGAATTGAAATATCAGTAGCCCGCGTTGTTTTTTTTTAATGTGTAAGTGGCTTATACTAGTGAATATTTTTTAAAGCTGCCTTAGGCATCTGACATAACGACTGCTACCAATGATGACAGCCGGGACCAACGGCTTAACTTGCCTCCCGAAGTAGTGAGGAGGCCCGTCCTCCATCCAAATGGGGACTGCACCCAGTTTTGCTTTACATGCATAAGCGTTTACTTACAGTGCTTACGGCCGCTGGACTTTCGAGCTCCTAGGTCCTATTTCATTAGGCGTACAGGCTGAATTTCTCTGTCAGTCAATAACCTTCCTTCCTTTCCGTATCGGCAACTGAACAACCCAGAATGTCATAACAAATAAAAGAAACATTTTTCACAGCCTTTTTGACACACCGTCTTCGTACATCTTTATTAGACGACAATTTATACGTGTCGGTATCCCATAGCACCCTTTCACGATATATCCTCATTATGATGACGTATCCAGCCAAATCTTATTCCATGGAGGAAAGAATGTTAGGCTCAGGTCACAGTGTCAATGCGCTAGCGGTAGCGGATAGCGTTTTTCTGACTTTTACAGTTTGTTAATTGACCATCAACATACCGTCTGCAGTGGAGACTAGAAAGACCTGATGATGATGATGATGATGATACCGACAGATCGACAATATGAACAACTATTCCTATACGACCATTTTTTTACTTTTCCATTTTAATTGCTAGAGCAGCTGAACACTTTTGTATGAAGCCTTCAGAGCATATTGGCGTGGTCACTTGACAATAGTTTAGTATTAAACCCTAACAAAACTAAATACATAATTTTTGGCAGTAAGTATCAAATTGAAAATTTACAACCCGCAACAAATATCACACTGTCAGGAGAAACATTAGACCGTGTATTTGTTGTAAAAAATCTGGGACTACTAATGGATACAAGCTTACGTTTCGAAAATCATATAGCAAATGCTGTACGAGACTGTTTTTACAAGTTGAAAATACTTTACAAGGCAAGACCCTACCTTAAGGAGTCCTTGAGAGTCCAGCTGACGGAGGTTCTTATACTGTCAAAACTAAATTATGCAGATGTTGTAGTGGGTCCTCGCTTGCTTGGTAGAACTAAGAGACTAATTCAGCGTGTCCAGCATTCATGTGCTCGTTTTTGTTTTAATGTCCCACCTCGTGCTCATCTTACACCATTTTTGAACAACCATTCTCTGCTAAAGATGAGACATAGAATGAAACTTCACCTCGCATGTCTGATGTTTGGTGTTGTTAAAAACCAGGCTCCACCTTATTTGTTTGAAAAGCTTTCCTGGGCATCCGATATAAAAAGGCGTGGCAAAGTCAGGAACTGCTCCATTCAGCTCTTGACGCAGAGTCACCGCACTGCTGCTTTCAGGGGAAGTTTCCGTTACGCTGCGTCTAAATGCTGGAACAATATCCCTCCACCTTTTCGAGATCTGAAAAGTATATTTAGTTTTAAGTTAAATCTTAAAAAATTCTTAATGGAACACCAAAGGAAAGAAGGGAAGCTTAGGCAAGACACAAGTGTACTATAAGCTCAGAATATAAAATAATATAAAATAAAATAAACTTACCTTTTATGTTCTTCTCGTACGTGCTAAGATTGTGCGATTTTTGTTCCATGCTGACAACGTAAGTCGATATCGCCCATTGTAATATGTATGGTTTTGGAGGTTAACTTAGTTAAATTGGCAGAGTAGTAAATACCTGTAGTCGATGCGTTATAGTTTAAATTTTTAATCAAATTTTTATACGTAGGTAATCATTAAATAACTTAAATGTAGGTAGATGTTTATAACTTTTTCTTTCTTTGTTTCACAACAAGACTTTTTGTGTCAAAGTGTCAAACTACTGTCTTGTTATGCTTGCATCTGTCATCTGTCAAACTGTCACTACTTTTCTTTTTTTTTTTAAAGAGTCAAGCAAGCAGCAAGAGACTGCTTTGTTTATTGGTTTGTGTACTTGTGTGTGTCATGCATGTATGTTTTTCTTTTCTATTTTTGTACAAACTTATATATGTGTGTGACTGAGGTACTATTTTTGTATATGGGGTACGATTTTTGAAATTTTGCCGTTCGCAGACGAGCGGACAGAAAGACCTCCATTCAGGGATCGTTGAGGGCGAAGGTTCAGAAATAGTACCCCTGAGTTTCTTATTTGTATTTTGTTTTTATTGCTTCGTTTTATTTTTTGTTCCGGTTTGTTAGTCATAAGTGCGCACACCCGTGACGTCAACATAGGTCCCAACGGAAGACCAGCGTTGGCTTTATAACCAACATATGCTGAGTTGGGACCTATTTGAAGACGTACACAGTGTGAAACAAGGTGTGTTATCAAATTGTATATTGTTTTATGTCGTGTATGTCTTCAAATAAATTAATCATTCATTCATTCATTCATTCATTCATTCATTCATTCATGAAAATGTCGAATATTTTTTGAGTTCCCATAAAAAAAAGTCATTCATATTGACTTCACCCCGAGGATAAATTTAGCGAGGAAAAAAAAAACGCATATTCGTTCGCGCAAATTGTAGCCTATGTCACTCGCCGATATATAAGCTTATAGCTGAGAAAATTTTGATAAACGGTCCAGTGGTTTCGGAGCCTATTCAATACAAGCCAACAATCCAACCTTTCCGTTTTAAATTCATAATAAATAAATTACGCCAATTAATTCACAGGGAAACAGCTAACTTAAAGAGGTGTGTGAAGGGATTAACAAACAAAATGTTCTCGCCCTCGCATATTCAATGTAAACACGCCCTAAGAATGTTACTGTTCGCGACGCAATTTTGCTTGAATAATTCCAACAATTTAGTCTGTAGTCGCGAATTTAACAAGTAATATACGTCAGCGTTACTTGAGAAAAATGTACCGCGGCACTTTATTACGCGAAGGGTTCAGGTTTCGTTGGATGTCGTCATTAGTGTTGGTTAAAAAAGGTACAGGTGTCAGTTCATGTTTTTCATAATAGACGGCATCCGTGGCACAGTGGGTATCATACGGTTCTTATGACATCGAAATCTGTATCGTAATGATGTATTTTACGGCACAAGTGCTTTTTAATTTACACCAATCACAACCGCTCAATAACCCAATGCCACAGATGCAAAATTTAAACTTTTTCATAGAATCCGAGCCAAGAGTTTCAAGTTCCGCATGAAAACTTTTTTCTGATTCGTGAGATGTGATTTTTTAACCTACTTCAAAAAGGAGAAGGTTATCAATGTACTTTTTTGGAGAAAATAAACCTGAGTTATTATAAATGTATTTTTACAATCTACTTTAGTTCCTAACTTTTATAAATTCCTTATTTGCCGAACTGCAATCTTGTTTTGTTTCGTATGATACTCGTACGGTAAGCTGGATATTATAGTCGTCGGTTTATTATAAGCACTCTGCTTCGCCTCGTGCCTATAAACACCTCGACTATAATATCCAGCTTACCGTACTTGTATCATAATGTACTATTATGAGCTACTGTTTAAACATAAGGCTTTAGTTAGTGTTTTTTTCCAATAATTGCTGTTTTTGGCAAAAAGGCCAAAAAGTTTCTTTTCTCACTTTAAATTGTAAATAGTAGTTCATAAAATAGCTTGTTGGGCTATCTAAGGCTCCCCGCAACAAAATTTTAAATGACCTCGTCATTTTCTCTCAAATGATGACAGCACTGGACCACGTACCGTACAGTACATGTAATGCCTTAACTTTGTAATGCTTAAACCTAGTAGGCGTGAGCATTATTAGCGCTTTCGTATGTTAAGTAACCCTAGGCGCAGTCCCCACTTGGATGGGTGACCGCAAGTGGCATAAAAAATATCTCGAGCTCCTCGGTGCTTTGGAAGGTACGTTAAGCCGTTGGTCCCAGCTGTCATCATTGATGGCGGTCGTTAAGCTATGTCAGATGCCTTTAGTTAGCTTGAAAAATCTGACACCAGTGTTGGCCACTTACACACAAGAAAAACAAACAAACATTTAGAAGCACATTCGGTTTGTGTTTCAAGTAACAAGACCAACACGTCTGGATTTTAAATTAAGTTGAAGTTGGCTGTGACTCCTTGTCTCCTGAAAGTACTCGTTTAACTTGAGCTGTCTTAAAATGACATTACCCAGAAGGCCCTGTAGGTTTCAAACCCTAAATCTAACTTTCTCACAAATAAATTCTTGAGGAAGAGTTAGCAAGTTCTACTTCTTGTTCACTCCCGCACAAAGTATTGTGGGTAGAGAAATGACGCTTCGTAAAACGCGAAATCGGTTTGAGCACTTATTTAGCATAAAAGAGAAAAAAAAACGAAAGTGGCAAGTTTCACGGTTAGTGATAATTCGATTAAATAGAAAACAAAAAATATTTGTAGCTGGTAATTTAAAAAAAATACTTTGAGTCAAATATTTAAAGTGACGTTTTTGTATTTCTTTCTACTAAAAGTGATCAAGGAGTTTGTGGTGGGAAGTCAAGGGGTACAGTTGAAGTTTGCCTTAGACAATTTTGCAAATTGATTTTAGTGGACTTTATAATATGAAATTGGTGTAGTTTGGTGTTATAAATGCTCGTGCTCATGAACAATTTGTGAAATAGTTAAAGTGAACTAATAAATGGACTCGTATAGATTTGCCGCCCCAAGCTGCCACGAGGCGTCAAAGAACATACGCCATCTTTGATGCTACTTGGAAAAACTTTACCGTACAACACCGATACTTAGTATCTCATTATACTGGACATTAGCAGAATCACTGAAATTTCGGTGGAAGCCATAATATAAAACAGAAGAAGAAGAAAAGTGATCAACGATATTAAAACTTAAGTAATGTAAGGATTAAATCAAATTAGGCAGGCCTTTTATATAATGATTTAATCCTACTAATTACACTCTTTCAATTCTTACTGCATAAAATAGTTTTTTTTTTATAAAAATGCACAAAGCAACACTCTCGTTTATTTAATAATAAAGTTCACTATCTAGTTGAGCACATAGTTTATTGTAAATCTCGAATCTCTCTAGCACAAAGAGGATGAAATCGTTTTGAAAAAAAAAAAACACTCGATGAAGTTCTTACTACATGGTTTTATTTCTGCACTAGTCGTGTTTGTGACTCCACGTTTGTAACCCTAATTCTCGAGAAGTTTTCGTTGCGGCTGTGTTGAGATGAATTTTTAACTGGTCAGGTAACTTTTAAAGGGGTAAGTTGTTTCTGTAGGGAATGTTAAATCTCATCAAAACAACAATCAAAGTAAATAAGGAAGTAAAAGGCAGATACATATAACAAATATGCATTAATGACTGTACGTAAAGATGAAATGCCATTGTTTCATCTTTACGCCCTTTTGTGAAATATTTCCTTAGAAGATTATTTAAAAATAAAGTCACCCACATGTATAGACCGTGTAACTTGACCTTCGATAAACCCTTGAAGGGGTATTTTAGCCCGTAACAGCTTTTTCTATGGGATCAAAGATGGGAACTCAATAAAATCGACATTTTCATACAAAAGCATTCAGCCGCTCGAGAATGTAGTATTGATTTAAAGACATCGCTGGGATGCTGGGAATTCAAAGACATCAATTTCCCAGCATTGATTTCATAGGAAAAGTTGTTCATAATGACGATCTGATTCACCCCTTTAAGGCAATATCGAGGTATAAAATACACGCTGTAAACGAACGTACACAAAGACTAAAAAAATATAACTGTTGATGTTTTAAAAGAAATGACTTCAAGTTCTAATATTGTTAGTAATTTTTTTGCTATTTCGTTTACATCTTTCTTTCTTTATTACCCAAAAAATGTTTACATAGCAAAACAATACCTCCATTATTCCATTAGAGTCTTTAGCGTGTAAACCCTACCTTATTTCATAACATTTCCTTTTGCCCTTCCTAACTGCCTTGAACAATCTAAAGTTTCCGTAGTTCAAAGTGTTTAGTTCAGAGACTGAAAAATCTATAGAGTATTTGTTTTTGATTGTTTTACGGCCCCGATTTTAAGTTTTTTGGAGCCTTTCTTCATTTATTTTGCCAGTTGTTGCCATTTGCCATTGCATCAGTGTTGCCATTATAAAATATAGTATCGTTGAGTTAGTATCCCATAACACAAGTCTCGAACTTACTTTGGGGCTAGCTCAATCTGTGTGATTTGTCCGTATATATTTATTTATTTATTAATATTTATTAGTTGGCGAGTTACTTTTGTTTACCAAGGAAAGGGTGTAATTCATTTCGTTGGTTTGACAGAGCTTCTAGTGAGGATTCCTTGCGAATTTTCACATCATCATCACCATGATGATGGGTGGGTTCTTAGTTCAAAGAATGATCCGATAAACCCTGGTATCGCGAATTCACTGATTTCATCATTGACGAAGCAGCAAGGTCCGCCTTTCTGCTTGGTACTGTTTCGTGTTCGTTTATAAACACAGTTTCGTTATTCCATACATTGTTCATAAACATGGCCATTTATAACATCCAATTACATCGATTTACGTTAAAAGTCAACTAGAATCAATTTTCAAAGCAATCTATAAGCAAACTCGGTAGTTGGCTAAAACTCCCACTGAGAACTCAATCCACAGAGAATATGAACCTGCCTAGGGGTCATCCTATAAATAGGTACATACCCTCGAACCTTTTCATAGGCCGTTTGATAGGATCGAAGGTAATATAAACTAACGAAGTTTCCTACGGATATTGAATAAATCAAGAAAGATGTTTGAAAAGTTCAAAAGTATCAATCATGTTTGAATTAATCTATTAAAATATTTAACTTCGCGTTATTCACGTAAATAGTCAGGTACTGGCCGACATGTTTCGACCTCATGTCGGTCTTCTTCAGGGCGAATATGAATCGAAACGCACGCAGGATGTCGATCCAATCCGCACTGTATACCGGCTGATTTTGAACCTACGAGCTATATTGAAATCTCGGAATCAGAATCCTTAATGGAATACAGAATTGCAAGAAAAAAAGATATAAAACGAAAAAATAAATTACGGCCTACCATACAAAGTCACCGATCAGCTGGACGTATTTCTATGGGAAGACTAATTTTATTTTTTGTCTTTCACCTTTTTTTACACACACTGCGCCTCCATTTTAATGTCATGCAGGTGTCAAATGATCCTTGTCACCTGTGCTTGTCGCGTTATAGTTCTGTGGTCGCACTGTACCTTAGTCTATGAATTGGACACTTTTTTTTTCTACGCTCTTAGGCTAATAGAGTCTCTCTTGACCTTATATAAGTTCTAAAGCAACAATCTTATCTCACAAGACAGTAATGAAACAACAACAAAGTGTACCCTATCACGCGCGTCGAACCGCCATTCACCCATAGTTTACATATGAGGCATAATCACTATTGACAACAGATTGACTCAATTCAGCGACATTGGCCCATCGTACTATGATTGATAGGCTGTCACAACCACCGTTATAATCTGAACTACCCCTCTCTTCTTATTCAAAGCAAGTCAGATTAAAAGCGGGGTTGTAGGCAAGATGGTGAGGGGTCAGGATGTATTGGTTAATGGTTTTGTTTCTGTCATGTATGATGTCGATAGCTTTAAGACTGTTTAAACACCTACGTGATCTACTTAGCGTGAATTTGGTTACAAAGTATCTTTTTCAATACATTTATTATTTTGGAAGAAGGTTAAATTAAAAATAAAGATATAGAAAAAAAACATGCTGGGAGGTTCAAATCCTGTTATTGGGGTAGTTATGTTAGGTGAAGCAAGCCTTAATGCGTATAAGAGGAATGGGATATGCAGAAATCGAACCGCGGTGGCTGAATTGGTATAACGTTAGTCTCTATAGACTAAGACGCAGTTCGAATCCTGCTAGCGTAGAATTTTTCTCATTTCTTAGTTCTTAAAATACGTAAAAAAAGACTTGACAAGCTCTGCTGGTGTAGCGATCAACACGCCAGCCTGCGACATTGGTGGTCTCGGGTTCGATCCCCGGTCAGGTCATGATGAAAAATTACTCTTTTCAGATTAACCTGGGTCTTGGATGTTTATCTATACATGTATTTGTAAAAAAATATAGTATCGTTGAGTTTGTATCCCAATACACAATCCTCGAACCTACTTTGAGGGTAGCTCAATTTGTTTGGTTGTGCGCTCAGAATATTAAAAATTGTGCGTATATAATTTTTTTATTTATTTATTTATCTAGAAAAATAAGAATGCTTGCGTGTCGCAGTGGTGAGCATCACGGAGATAGGTAAATAATACAGAGTGTAACATGATCCTCAACATACCCCTAACGGGGTGACTCAGACCGCAATATTAACAACTTTTCCTATAGGATCAATGCTGGGAACTTGAAAAACAATTTGACTTTCCCATACATTTCGCCCGGCCTGCAAAACACTTGTATAAAAAAGTCGATTTTTTTGAGTTGAGTAGCATTAATCCTATAGTGAAAGTTGTTCATATTATAGAGTTGAGTAAGCTTTTTAAGGGTATGTCGTTGGTCATGGAACACTCTGTATAGCTATATGACCCATCATCCATCAACGCATCAGCGTATCATTTTAAGCTGTCATTGTGAGTCCATTACGCAGCGACACTATATTGATTAATTTGTCCTGAACCCATTATTGTCCACACGCAATTTATTTACATATTAATTTGTGGTTCATTTTTTAATCTATTTTGCTTGATGACTTGAATATGCTCTTATAAATTAAACGGTACGCGTTCATTTTATAAAAGCATCATCATCATCATCAGGTCTTTTTTTAGTCTCCACTGCAGGAGCACGACCCTCTCTGTACTACCAGAGCCATATATTAGCCAGAGCAGTCAGAGGATTTGGCCTACACTTTCGACGCTGGCTATACGGGTTTGCCGGGAACCACACGGCCAGATATAAGAGCACATTCAAGTTCGATTGTTTTGTGTTTCTGTTTCTTATTTTTCAATTCATAACGTAGCAATTATGTTTTCATTTTTTATTGTGTTTTGTTTTCTTAATTTCGGAATAAGGGGTGTTAATTTGCTTCATATAATATTGTGGCAGTAACTGCAATATTTTTATCCGTAGTATTATGGTAGTAACACTACTGTTAGGTTCACTAATTTTACCAATAATACTTTAATTCAAAAACAAAAGTTTCTTCTGTAAAAAGGAACGTGGACGCGAAATGGGTGCGGTTTTGACAGATAGTGTCAGCTTAGAAAATGGCGGGGATTGAAAAGTGAGTTGTTATGATGGAAAATGGATAAAATGATGGGAACAGATGAAAATAACTAAAGGTTTTGAAGTTTAAAGGTAATATGAAAATTAACTGAATTATCTTTGTCATTTGTCAGGTAAAGTACAAGTTAAATAATTAAAGTTAACTGGAATAAGTACTAGAGGTTGTATATTTAGAGGTGTTTGGAAAATTAACAGCCTGTTTGGTTCTGAAATATATTCTTATACAACCTATTCGGGATTTCATTTATTACATATCATCGTATAAATAAGGTGTTTCTTATACTACTAGTATGTACTACTGCAAAATACGTACAGTGGTTCTGTGGGCAGGCATATGTACATTTTTAAAAAGACGCCCAAGCTTATGGCTCGTTTCAAATGAGGTCTTGGATGGAGTGCCTTTACTTCAATGACTACAAACTGGCCAGTTTTTCAAAGCTTGTGTGCATGATAGCTTAATGCGTTATGTCAACTTATACCATCAAATTGGTAAATATGTGTTTGCATCAAAGTCCATGACTGGCACAATTTATATCTACACTTTTAGGCCATTAGCGTCTATCTAGATTTCTATAATCTAGGAATGAGGTATTTCGGTATTGATTATTTTCCAGGTATATTGTTAACAGCAGCTGTCAAAAATTAAGCAGCAGTCAAAAATCAATATTTGCCCAGGGGAAAAAATCGATTCCAAAGACCCTCATTAAAAGATATTATACCACTATATCTGAATGTCAACATTTCTATAACGTACCGTTTCCCATAATAACGACAGGAAATGTACGTACTTTGAATGACAGGCAACAAATTGCCTCAGTAAATATTAATGGGGTACTCTCCTAATAGCGAGGAGGCTATCGATTCAGGGATAAGACTAATTAAGCCCTTACATGTGACACCTGCTCCCTAATACGACAAGTACTGATAAGGTTCGAGGGGATCTTCCGATGTATGTATGTTAAAGGATTTAACAGACTTACTTGTACTACGTACAAAGACTTACAGAGGTGGAAGAACAAAATAAGCATTTATTCTTGACCCTTGAAATATATCGTTATATTTATTCTTGTCAGATGAGTTAATTCGGAATGGTATTTTCCACCTGTATTAAGTCTTTTTGGCAGCAAGTGTCAAATATCTAGCAACTGTCAAGAATTAACTTTTCACAGGTCCTTTGACAGCTGCTGTTAAAAATACTTCCACCTTGGAAAAATCAAAATCCGAAGATTGGAAGATATTTTTACACAATATCTGAATGTCAACATTTCTATAACGTACCGTTTTCCATAATAACGACAGGAAATGTACGTACTTTGAATGACAGGCAACAAATTGCGTCAGTAAATATTAATGGGGTACTCTCCTAATAGCGAGGAGGCTATCGATTCAGGGATAAGACTAATTAAGCCCTTACATGTGACACTTGCTCCCTAATACGACAAGTACTGATAAGGTTCGAGGGGATCTTCCGATGTTTGTATGTTAAAGGATTTAACCGACTTACTCGTACTACATACAAAGACTTACAAAGGTGGAAGAACAAAATAAGCATTTATTCTTGACCCTTGAAATATATCGTTATATTTATTCTTGTCAGATGAGGTAATTCGGAATGAAATTTTCCACCTGTATTAAGTCTTTTTGGCAGCAATGTTCAAAAATCTAGCAACTGTCAAGAATTGACTTTTCACAGGTCCTTTGACAGCTGCTGTTAAAAATACTTCCACCTTGGAAAAATCAAAATCCGAAGATTGGAAGATATTTTTACACAATATCTGAATGTCAACATTTCTATAACGGACCGTTTCCCATAATAACGACAGCAAATGTACGTACTTTGAATGACAGGCAACAAATTGCTTCAGTAAATATTAATGGGGTACTCTCCTAATAGCGAGGAGGCTATCGATTCAGGGATAAGACTAATTAAGCCCTTACATGTGACACCTGCTCCCTAATACGACAAGTACTGATAAGGTACGAGGGGATCTTCCGATGTTTGTATGTTAAAGGATTTAACAGACTTACTCGTACTACATACAAAGACTTACAGAGGTGGAAGAACAAAATAAGCATTTATTCTTGACCCTTGAAATATATCGTTATATTTATTCTTGTCAGATGAGGTAATTCGGGATGGAATTTTCCACCTTTATTAAGTCTTTTTGGCAGCAATGTTCAAAAATCTAGCAACTGTCAAGAATTGACTTTTCACAGGTCCTTTGACAGCTTTGACAGCTGCTGTTAAAAATACTTCTACCTCGGAAAAATCAAAATCCGAAGATTGGAAGATATTTTTTACAATATCTGAATGTCGACATTTCTATAACGTACCGTTTTCCATAATAACGACAGGAAATGTACGTACTTTGAATGACAGGCAACAAATTGCCTCAGTAAATATTAATGGGGTACTCTCCTAATAGCGAGGAGGCTATCGATTCAGGGATAAGACTAATTAAGCCCTTACATGTGACACCTGCTCCCTAATACGACAAGTACTGATAAGGTTCGAGGGGATCTTCCGATGTTTGTATGTTAAAGGATTTAACAGACTCACTCGTATTACGTACATATATTTAGGGAGATGGAAGAATAAAATAGAATTTTTTTCTTGAGTTTTGAATATAATTAATAAATTTTTATAATAATATATAATATATATAAATAATATAGCTCAAAGGTACTTATATACGAGTACCTTTGAGCTATATTAAAATTTTGGAATCAGAATACATACAGACATACACATTATCACGTCTAACACTTGAGGGTAGACAGGGCCATATGTCATAAAAGTCAATGGCCACGTTTAGTGTATAAGTGGGTGTAACGGTGGTACTTGGAATCAAAAATAGTGATGAATGGCAAGCCATATCGTGTATTAACGTGATTCCTTAGAATTTCGCCTAATCCCTTGACATGCTTTTACGGTCTGCGCGGGAAGAAAAGTAGGTGGTATATTCTATCTTTTTCCTTTTCTCCCAAACACGTATGGAAACTTTTTCTGATAAAACAGTAATAAAAACATTTTTTTTTAGATTCCCTTATAGAGTACAGTATTACAACAAAAAAGGTAAAAATGAAAAAATAGGATCACCCATACAAAGTGTCCGTTTTTTCTTACAATTTTGTATTTAAATTATTAAATGTTACGCGAGACATAATTATTATGATTAAAAACGGTTGCACTCACGTTATATTTAGTCGGTATTGCCGACCGGGTTTCGGCCAATTCAGTGTGTGCTCAAGGTGTGTGTCCTTGAGCACACACCTTGAGCACTTGAGTGCTCAAGGAACGGCCGTGTCGCGACGACCTTGATTCTCGCCCTGAAGATGGCCATCTGAATTGGCCGAAACCCGGTCGGCAATACCGACTAAATATAACGTGAGTGCAACCGTTTTTAATAATAATGATTTTGTGTTTTATTGAGGATTCTAATTCGTGCACAAAGTTCAGGAATCTCATAAAATTTCCGGTGTGAAAATTACTAACAATACGAATATCAAAAACGACCGATGATAATAATCAATTAAAGCAAGATCATTTAAAACAAAATGGTGTATATAAGGCACCAGATTATTCCTTCAAGGGAATGTACTAATAAAACACGCTGTAAAGTAAATAGATTTTCGAGAAAATTCGTAGCGACAACGAAATTAGGCTATCCCCAATACGCATACACACAAAACGTCTAAATAATGTATTCTCTGTTTCAGGTATGCCGATACGTAATTTGATTATAATTGCCGACTTCAAGGTTAGTATTTTTTGAGTTATTGATCGATATGTTATATTATTGACGGACAAGAGATTCAAGGATATTCGTTATTACCTGGCAACTGTTATAACTATCGGAAAAACAACATGTGTTCATTTTAATTGAATTTAATTGTCTGTAATTTAAGTTACTAAAGGTCAGGCTACGTAGTGAAAAAGGGCTGAAAGAGAAAATATAATAAATACTTAATGCAGGGTTTTCAAAATGACATTTAAATAAAAAACCGGCCAAGTGCGTGTCAGGCCACGCGCAGTGTAGGGATCCGTAGTTGCGAATGACAACTTTGAGTTCACACTGTTCACACTCGCACCTCACAATTTAACGACCAAAAACATCTAACAATGAAAATTGTATGAAATTTTACATTTTCGAGTACATTTTATAAGTTGGTTGCCTATAACTTTTTAGTTTGTACTTAGTACTCAGCTCTGATAGTTTTCCTTTCAACTTCTATATATATATACTACCGCTAATTGTTTTCACGAATCCATATAATAACCGTTTAGCAGATAGAGGGGGGGTGGGAATAGATTTACCTCTAACGAAAACTTGCACTTTAAAACCAAATATTTCGGAAACGGATTCCTTAATCGAAAAATGATGCTGTCAACCTCACAATATTTTTTGAAGATCTATTTAACATACCCATTACGATGGATTTGTATAGAAAAATATTACTCCCTATTTACTTGTATGGGAGCTACCTTAAAAAAATTTTTTTAAAATTTTTTTCTACAATTTTTTTGATATGATTAATATACATACCCATCCCATTACAGCTTTCTATTACCTTTAGTCTCTGAGTAAAACCGCAGACAGACGTACAGACAGACGTACAGACAGACAGACATGGCGAAACTATAAGGGTTCCTAGTTTACTACGGAACCCTGAAAAGGAGTGCGCTACGTAGCGATAATACAAAGGCAAGTTTTATAATGGATAAGAAAGTTTTATAGTGGCTTTATTTTTTAACTGCGGTCGACTAGGGCCTTATTTGACTATTGACTTGCATCAACGTCATCTCGTGAGAAAATAGTTTTAAAGTTATTTTTTTTATTGTCTTTATTAATGATTTGCCGCTCCTTGGACCCTGCTGCCCAGGGAGTGGGCCCTGCCTAGCCTCCCTAGGCCAAGTACTGCTTGATATTAATCCGTTAAGTATATTTTTGAAGAGATGTTTAAACTATTTAATTTTGAAATCGCTGTAAAGGAAGGGGATTTCTGTTTACAGAGAAAAAAAAAAAACAATATCATTGAGATATAATACAAGAGGAGCTACCCTATATATTCGCATTGTTCCATTCCTCGAAAATTAAAATTTAAGAGCTGCAGCGCTAAAACAATAACGAAGCGTCCAATCATACATAACTCAATACCTCAGCGCTATATTTGCTACTCTCACGCGTTTCCATAGCAATACGAGTATGTCAACATAATGCAAAATGGCGGGAGGTAATTATATTGACTTTTTTTGTAAAAAATAACGTTCTTGCTGATAAAATTTTGTTCCTTTGCAATGTGCAGTGTTCGAAGTTATTACTGCAATAACTCAATACACACCAAAGCATTTTTTTATCATTTTTACCAAGTTTTTGTTTATTAATCGTGGGAAGTACCACAAACGAAAGAGCTAACAACCGACTGAGTGAGTTGTGGCGCGACGGCCACAGTTGAACGGGACAAAGTAAGGATTTGCGGTGTCTTCTCTAGTAGTTATATCTCAATGATATTTATATTTGCTCAGATAATGGTGTAAACCAGGTAGGTGAAGTAAGTCCTCGTTTTATAATAAGATGGATTGAGTTTTACGACGAATAAGCCTAAAGCTACGCCTACCTACGTATTAACTTCATGTTCTCGGAAATTGTGTATTGTTAGAAGTGGGAGGTTGCTGGTATATTATGAAAGCAAAGATACTAAAATACAACCTTGGACCTAGGACAGCAACAATATGGACAGCGCGCGGGGTACTCACAAGTGACGCCAAAAAAAAAACACTCAAGACCCAGGTTAATCTGGAAAAGATAGTCTGCTATCATGTCCTGGCCGGGGATCGAACCCAGGACGCTTCGTGTCGCAGGCAGGCTTTTAAGCACTGCGCCACAGAGGTCGTCAATACCAATCATTTTTATACCTTAAAATGTTCTAATTGTTTCACTTTCTTTGAAACCCGATCTCCTATTTTCTAATGAAGAAAGCATCAACATAAACTCTTTGATTGAAATTCTGTTAAATACTGTACAGTGACTTACAAATTAAACAAAATACTAAAGACTCTATTTCCTACGGAATAAGGGCACTGCAACTGACGGTTTGTCATGCTGAATCTTTACTTCGCTGTACCAAAGCGGAAATTATTAAAAAGTGAAAGGATCGGTTTGACAGGGCTTAATTTACCAAGGGATCAAAGTTGTTATTTATTAGGCAAGGGATGATATCGAGACGTTTATAATTAACGATAGCTAAATTTAGATAAACATTTAGGTAAAATACATAGATACATACTATCACGTCTTTTTCCTTTGCGGGGTAGACAGATCCATAAAACTTCAAGGCCCCGTTTGGCATGTTGGTGGGCTTGCAGGTGGAGAACGGAATCAAAATAGTGATGGGTTGTGAGCCGCATTGCCTATTGACATGATTCCTCACGCCCATTCCCTCGATCGGCTTTTACGATCTGCGCGGGAAGAGAAGCAGCTGGCACTTTCTACGTTTTTCTTTCTCGCAGACCTGCGTGGAAGATTTAAGTATACGAGTTAATTTGCTACAGATGAACAGATGCTACTACTCTGTAAAAGAATACTTAGAAGATAATAATAAATATATTTTAAAAATACATAAATAAAATAAATAAATAAATAAATAGGGACATATCACACAAATTGAGCTAGCCCCACAGTAAGTTGTGAACTTGTGTCGTGGGATACTAACTCAACGATACTATATTTTATAACATATACTTATATAGATAAACACCCAAGACCCAGGCCAATCTGAAAAAGATCGTTTTCCATCTTGACCTGGCCGGGGATCGAACCCGGGACCTCTGTGTCGCAGGCTGGCGTGTTGACCACTGCGCCACGGAGCTCGACATGAATTACAAATTTGAAAATATATGTTTGAATTTATTACTTACTACTATTTTAAATATGACAAATAATGAAATAAAAATATGACTTATTATGACAAAGAGCACGTATTTCTAAAAAATAAAAATATTTGATTGTATAATTTAATAATTAAAATTGCCCTTCTCCCATTGCAGCGCCCGTCAGGGCCCTTAATTGTTCCTAATCTTATTAAACACCTGTATTATCACATTAAGGAAGCAATAAACCATTGATTGATTGATTGAATTTGTTCATTTAATTGGTTTATTTGATTTACCACAAACACATCGAATAGTAAAATATAAATAGTTTGTGATATCTTCAGCTTTTGCGCATATCTATACTCATATTGTAAAAGGAAATATTAAAGTGTTTGTTTGCATTGTATAGGCTCCGAATCTTCAACTTTCACCCATCATTTCAGCCGCAAGAAGTTCACTAAATAATAAATACAAATAAATATACATATAGTCCATATTATGGACAAATCACACAGATTGAGCTAGCCCCACAGTAAGTACTTAAGTAAGACTTATGTTATGGGATACTAACTCAATGATACTATAATTTTATAACAAATACATATATAGATAAACATCCAAGACCCAGGGCAATCTGAAAAAGATCATTTTTTCATCTTGACCTGACCGGGGGTCGAACCCGGGACCATCCGTGTCACAGGCCGGCGTGTTGACCGCTGCGCCACGGAGCTCGTCGAACTGTTTGAATGCTGGACTTTCCCAAGGATTTCTAAAATAACCAGTTGGAAGCAACCTGCATCCAGCGCTTCCCTGCGACCTTGGTCAGGCCGTCCGACCACCTAGTCGGTGGGTCAACTTTCCCAACAGAAAGAGAAATTCAAAAACCTTTCACTCATAGAAAGCCAATTTAACTGCGGGTGACATAGGCTATAATTTACGCGGACGCAGTTGCTAGTTATTTGATTTCCCTTATTGCATACTTGCAGAACCGTAGAAAAATACCTATCTGTTAACATAAAGTATTGGCCCACACTAGGAATCCAACTCAAAGCCAGTCAGCCGTGTAGTGTTTTAACAATTATGCCACGAAATCTGACAGCAAATGACTATCCATTAGTTTTTATATGGAGTTTTTGGTGGGAAGTCAAGGGGTTCAGTTGTCGTTTGCCTTATACAATTTTGCAAATTGATTCAAGTGGACTTTATAATATGAAATTGGTGTAGTTTGGTGTTATAAATGCTCGTGCTCGAGAACAATTTGTGAAATAGTTAAAGTAGACTGTTAAATGGACTCGTATAGATTTGTCACCAGAAGCTCTCACGAGGCTGCCAAAGAACATACGCCATCTTTGATGCCACATACCGTACAACACTGATACTTAGTATCTCATTATACTGGACATTGGCAGAATCACTGAAATCTCGGTGGAAGCCATAATTAAAAAGAAGAAAGAAAAGAAAGTTTTTATATAACACTACAATGCTCGGTATAATTATTTAAATTGAAAATATGTGATAAATTACCTGATATTAAATATCATATGAATTAAGTTGGATACCACACTTCTATGTAGTGGATATTATGCAGGCTTCAGACTTCAGATGCGTATACCATCATCATCATCATTTCGTGTAGGTGACACGGTCAATCGATCACGCACACCCTGGTGTCAGAGTTCTTCGGAACCGCCTCTCGGCCGCTGACGTGGTTCCTTTAACGACTACCAGATGGCAGCCGGGACCACCGGCTTAATGTGCCTTCCGAAGCACGGAATCATCTTTCTTATCAGAAAATCAGGTGATTTATGCCTGCAATGTGCTAACCAAACTGGAAACAACTTAACAAAGTATGCTTCCCGTGGGAATCGAACCCACGACCCCCGGGTCAACAAGGCAAACGCCTTAACCACTGGACCACGGAGGCAGTCATGCGTATACCATTTAGAAGCAACTCGATTTTATTCCCTCTGTATCAGCCCATCTTCCAAGGGCATAGCGTGGGCAAGGATAAGGTAAGAATGAAACTCTTTATTGCACCAGGAATATGTTTTCATCAATAAGGATACCATCAATATGTGGTCAATATTGCCTGCTCCTCGCTACTCTCTAGATTCGCCTTCTCCTTCATTATGTGAACCGCGAAAGAATGGAATTCCATTTTTATGACATAGGACGGCAAACGAGCAAGGTCGCCTGGTGGTAAGCGATCACCGCTGCTCGTGGACAACTGCAACACCAAAAGTGTGACAGGAGCGTTGCCGGCCATTAAATTTTTCCTGGGGAGGGATAGATGGGCCTCCGTTTCTCTCATTCATCGAACGAAATATAGAATCGCTTAAGCTACTACTCAAATGTTGATTTTCTGTGAGAGTGTGGTACTTTCTCGGGCGAGCCGGCTTATTCAACCAGTAAAAGTGAATTTCGCAGTTAGCTCTACAGCAACTAAGAGGTCCTTCCCGCGTTTCTGTTTTCCAACTGGCACAATTAGGAATTTTTTAGGCAAGAGTGAATAGACATTATTTTAGTTTGCGTGTACCGAAGATCTCATTGATGCTTCTTATCAGGCAATATAAAGGCACTCAAAATATTCATGTAAAAGTGATGGACAAATTTGTTGCGGTGATTTGAGCCTACGGCGGCTAAGGTTGAAGGCATCGAACAGTCAGATGCCAAAGATTGTGGGTTCAAATCCTACTTGTGGCCTGAGCTTGTGGCAAAAATATAGAGCCAATTAAATTGAGGTATGTGATGAAAATTTCGTTTTCATTACATTCATATTTTCATTTTGAATGACGCTATATTTAAATGACGACCCATTTGATGCGAAAAATAAAACCTTATACACGCTTTGTCCATTAAAAATCGCGTTCCCATGCAAATTCGTCACTCCAAGAGTTAATGGCCCCTTTATCATCATAATCAATAAAAAGCTAATAAAAATGATTAATATGTCCACTCTAGCTTGATAAATGCTCTCTCTCGATTTTAGGGTATCGCAAAAAAGTCCCTAAGCCCCTATTATGGACATAGTTTCAGGTTTTTAGAAGATATATTGTTTGAGAGTGGAGAGTGTGAGTTATAGTTGGAGTAAAATAGGTGTGATTTATGGAATTCTATTGTGTCAAAATAATAGTTGAATTATGATTTTTCTTGCCTAATTATAATAAAATTAAAAAGGTGCAGTTTTTAAAGGGCATAAATACATGATAGTTTCAGTTCATCATCATTATAAAAGTTAAATATAAAAAACTATAGAGAATCATCACTATTATTATTTATTAACTAGTGTTAATAATAGTGATTGTGGCCGAAAAAGTTAAATATCGTATTTGCTTATAATACAATGCTTATGACATCGAAATCTGTATCGTAATGATGTATTTTACAGCACTAGTGCTTTTTACTTTACGCCAATCACAACCGCCGATGCAAAATTTAAACTTTTCATAGAATCCGAGCAAAGAGTTTAAAGTTCAGCATGAAAACGTTTTTCTTATTCGTGAGATGTGATTTATTAACCGACTTCGAAAAGGAGAAGGTTATCAATGTACTTTTTTTTGGAGAAAATAAACCTGAGTAAATGTACCTGATTATTATAAATGTATTTTTATAAACTGCTTTAGTTCCTAACTTTTATAAATTTCTTATTTGCTGAAGTGCAATCTTGTTTTAGTTTATGGTAATCACAAATGTATTAAAAAACGTCGTATGATACTCGTACGGTAAGCTGTCTATTATAGTCGTCGGTTAATTATAAGCACTCGGCTTCGCCTCGTGCCTATAAACACCTCGACTTTAATGTCCAGCTTACCCTACTTGTCTATTATTTGTATATTTTTTGCACATAAATTATCTTCCTTTAGATGAAAGAACTTGAAATTCGGTCTAGAAGTTTCGGAGCCAATTCAATGCAAACAAATAATCAAGCCTTTCTTTTTTATAATATTAGTATAGATAAACAACATAAAGTTTAAAAACTGAGAGATGTAACTGAAATACCGTTGATAATAACTTCTCCAGTCATTAAAACCCTCCATTAAAGTCGATCAATCATGAAATTTTTAAGTCGAAACGACTGCCTAATGACAACGGTGTATCTCAAAAATGTTAATTTCCTTTGACTGTCAACGGCAAGAGTTTCGGAAATTTTCAATATCAAGTTGTAAGTTAATAACAAGATCAAAATATTTTGTTGTTTCTTCTTCTGTTTTATATTATGGCTTGCACCGAAATTTCAGTGATTCTGCCAATGTCCAGTATAATGAGATACTAAGTATCGGTGTTGTACGGTAAAGTTTTTCCAAGTAGGTAGCATCAAAGATGGCGTATGTTCTTTGATGCCTCGTGGGAGCTTCTGGCGGCAAATCTATACGAGTCCATTTATTTAACACTTTAACTATTTCACAAATTGTTCATGAGCACGAGCATTTATAATACCAAACTATGCCAATTTCATATTATAAAGTCCACTAAAATCAATTTGCAAAAATGTCTAAGGCAAACATTAACTGCATCCTTTGACTTTCCATCACAAACTTCATTTTGTGCTTTAATTGAGAAGAATCATGTTTGACGGCCTACAGTAGGTATGTGACAAGTAAAACTTTGTTTGATTGAAAGCACAGGTAAGTGCTTGTCCTAGCAATCAACTTCTTCTTCTTTGAAACTTGTATTATTTGACGACCTCCGTGGCTCAGCGGTCAACGGGCCAGTCTGCGACATTATTGTTTAAAATATAGAAGCCGGAAAAGACGCAATATATTTATTAAATTTCAGATTTAAAAGATCTTCTACTTTAATTTAGAATGCTTTCTATTTTAGCTGTTTAATAAATCTCAGATTTAAAAGATCTTCTACTTTAATTTAGAACTAGATGTTACCCGTGGCTTTGCCCGTGTGATTATAGCCTATATCCTTTTCAGTACCCTACCCTATGTGTACGCAGAATTTCATGATGATTGGGATGATGATTGGGCGTGAAAGCGTAACAAATAAACAAACAAACTCACTTTCGCATTTATAATATTAGACAGGATTAGGATTTTAGAGCTATCTTCCTTTAGCTTTGGCTTTTTCATTAAGGGGGCACACTAGGCACAGTAGCGACGCCAATAATTTTATTTCTAATACTTTACAAATAGAAATACATTCAAGAATGTAAATCATATAAGCACTAGTAAATAACCTGAAGTATTTTTGGAATCATATTTAATATTATCAGAATCAGTGAGAATTATGAGAATCAGATTACCGCCAAGAACGGCCTTTTTTGGTGGTAGTCACGAGCTCCGTGGCGCAGCGGTCATCACGCCTGCCTGCGACACGGATGGTCCCGGGTTCGATCCCCGGTCAGGTCAAGATGGAAAACGATCATTTTCAGATTGACCTGGGTCTTGGAGGTTTATCTATTTATGTATTTGTTATAAAATATAGTATCGTTGAGTTAGTATCCCATAACACAAGTCTTACATAAGAACTTACTTTGGGGCTAGCTCAATCTGTGTGATTTGTATGTATATATTTATTTATTTCTTTTAATGACTGATTCTCATAATATTAAAACATCATTCCAAAAATACTTCAAGTTATTTACTAGTGCTTATATGATTTACATTCTTTCTATTTGTAAAGTATTAGGAATAAAATGATTGGCGTCGCTACTGTGCCTAGGGTGCCCCCTTAAACACATGAACTTTCCACCTTACATAATTAAGTAAGAAAACCCTTCTTGTGTAAATTCGCTCAATTCCTTACCGCACTGCTCACTTCAATTATTTTCTTCAAGGAGGATTACTCGAGACAGGCAGCCAATTTGTAAGGTAGGCTCGGGATTGAAGAGGCTCAGCAAATATTTTCTATCGGTTAACTTAGAATAGAACTAGTAATTGCTGGCCTTAATTGGAATTGACGAATAATAAAATAAGTGAATTAAATTTTAAGGATACAGCTAAATTACTAGGTGGTTAAGGAGATATGCGAAGAGAATGACTTTCGCCCAGGAACATAAATGAGTAGAAGTTTATTTGTACTTGAGCTAAATAACGTCCTCTGACAGCTAATAAACATGAAAAGATACGGAAATTTCGTCAAAGCTTACACCGCTTAGTGTGGTAGCGGTGTGCGATATTAAGAGGGTATACTAGCAGTGCGTTTTCCATACAAATGTATTTCTCTATTTTCTCGCTGAAAACTGCTTCTAGTGGCACAATTCTTTTTACATACAATCTATTACTAAAATAGGTATGTCCCTATGTTTTATTTTTTTCTAAAGTCCTGTTTAAAAGAAAAAAAATTGTACAAAAACAGGTTTTTTGGAAAAAATAAAAAATAGGGTCATTCCTATTTTAGTACTAGATTGTATAAAAAAAGAATTGTGGCTCTAGAATCAGTTTTCAGCGAGAAAATAGTGAAATATATTTGTATGGAAACCATATTGAAAAAATACTGCTAGTATACGCTCTTAAGAAAATTGTGCTTGAAGGATGTGTCACGCGTTACACTGCGATATGATTGATAGCCAAGACTTCAAAGACTTCCGCCAATGGCCTTTGACAGCTAATAAACATGAAAAGATACGGAAATTTTGTCAAAACTTACACCGCTTAGTGTGGTAGTGGTGTGCGATATTGAGAAAAATATGCTTGAAGGATGTGTCACGCGTTACACTGCGATATGATTGATAGCCAAGACTTCAAAGACTTCCGTCAATGGCCTTTGACAGCTAATAAACATGAAAAGATACGGAAATTTCGTCAAAGCTTACACCGCTTAAGACGGTAGCAGTGTGCGATATTAAGGAAATTGTGTTTGAAGGATCTGTCATGCGTTACACTGCAATTTGATTGATAGCGAAGACTCAGAAGACTTCCGTCGATGTCCTTTGATAGCTAATAAACATGAAAAGATACGAAAATTTTGTCAAAGCTTATACCGCTAGGGGCGATGTTAGCGGTGTGTGATATTGAGAAAATTGTGCTTGAAGGATGTGTCACGCGTTACACTGCGATATGATTGATAGCCAAGACTTCGAAGACTTCCGCAAATGTCCTTTGAAATCTAATAAACATGAAAAGATACGGAAATTTTGTCAAAACTTACACCGCTTAGTGTGGTAGCGGTGTGCGATATTGAGAAAATTGTGCTTGAAGGATGTGTCACGCGTTACACTGCGATATGATTGATAGCCAAGACTTCGAAGACTTCCACCAATGGCCTTTGACAGCTAATAAACATGAAAAGATACGGAAATTTCGTCAAAGCTTACACCGCTTAAGACGGTAGCAGTGTGCGATATTAAGAAAATTGTGTTTGAAGGATCTGTCATGCGTAACACTGCAATTTGATTGATAGCGAAGACTCAGAAGACTTCCGCCGATGTCCTTTGATAGCTAATAAACATGAAAAGATACGAAAATTTTGTCAAAGCTTATACCGCTAGGGGCGATGTTAGCGGTGTGTGATATTGAGAAAATTGGGCTTGAAGGATGTTTCACGCGTTACACTGCGATATGATTGATAGCGAAGACTCAGAAGACTTCCGCCGATGTCCTTTGATAGCTAATAAACATGAAAAGATACGAAATTTTTGTCAAAGCTTATACCGCTAGGGGCGATGTTAGCGGTGTGTGATATTGAGAAAATTGTGCTTGAAGGATGTGTCACGCGTTACACTGCGATATGATTGATAGCCAAGACTTCGAAGACTTCCGCAAATGTCCTTTGAAATCTAATAAACATGAAAAGATACGGAAATTTCGTCAAAGCTTACACCGTTCGGGATGACAGCGATAGGTATTGAGAAAATTGGATATTATTGATAGCGATATACAGGGTGTTGCAGAACAGCGGTGACATGTTTAAACAGACGTATCTAGTAAAATATGCTGGAGATTTTTCTATCTTTGCTTCTCACTTGACATGATGACAATAGTGTAAAATTTTTCAAACCTGCATCAGTAAGACTTAGTGAGCGCCAAATATGTTTTGTAATTTATTTCTATGTCATAGGAATGTTTCATTTAAATATTTGGTCGCACTTGTATATTTAAACTGGAAATTACACATATAATAATATGCCTACGAGACCAACTTTGTGTTGGCAAGACCAACATCTAGTTACTCTCGTAGACATCTTTTATGTAAACCCCAAAACAACAGTGTTTTGAAGTTTGGCCCACCACCACCAGTACCACGCTAGACCATATCGTTGCTTCCAATCAGGCAACATAGGTGTCTACAAACTTAATTGGATAATTATAAATAAAAGAACACTGTACTTATTATAGTTCTAGTTGAGAAAACAATCACGTTCTTAAAAGTGATAGTTCTCGCCTGCATTTCTGCTTGCCTAGTTACTACTTATAGAGAAGTGAAAAAACCCGCGGAAGAAAAAGACATACTTAAGTACATCATATTCAACCCGTATCCAAAATAAAATAAGTAAAAATAGAACAGTTACCTTAGCAATTTCATCCGATGGGACATTGGAATAAGAACAAATTGTGGTTCGAAGGAAATAAAGTTATTTTACTCGAAGCCAACCTAAGATCCGTAGTTCGAAGATTGAATAAACATTTCATTTTCCGTCTAGACCTAGGGAGCAAAATAATTTAATATTCCCCCCGGGCCGAAATACGCCGTTTCTGGGCGGAATGTTCCGGCACAAAATTCCGCTTGATTGCATTCGGAAGATATACGGCGAAGATATAACTAGGTATTTGTTTTTCATAATTTTTACCTGATTCCACCTAGAAGGAGGGTAATGTTTTTCGCGGGTATGTATTGAGTTGTATGTCTGTTCTATTTTTTGCATCCTGTAGCCTAAAAGGCTTGACCAATTTTGAATTGCTAGGTGTTTCAATTAGATTCATATTCTTTTCCGGATTATTTTTATGATTATTATCCGGCCGTATGATGATCTGTCCGACCGATTTCGGCCATGGCGACCTCTTCGACTCCTAGCCGGTGTTTTGGCGATCGTGTGCTCTCAAATGGCTTATATAGCCTATTTTTGCGGCGAAACTTCGTGCACATTGTGGGCACGTAAGTACACCGTCCTCATAATTATAGGTTATGGTAGCAGGTGGGCGGGCCTTTACTTGGTCGCGTTTAGAATCGAGGTCAGCTTTACGCTGATCCTCGAACTCGCGTACTAGGCTATTCACTATCCTGCGCCATTCTGGCCGCTGTGCTGCCAAACGTTCCCATTGCGAGGGCTCTATATTGCATCTCTTCATGTGTCGCTTAATAATCATAAAAAGATATCCGGTAAAGAAGTCTTTTGCCTCCACTGTAGGTGTATGACCCTCTGTAGCCAGAGCCATATGGCCATGGCTGTTAGAAGATTTGGCCTACACTCTCCACGCTGGCCAGACGGGTTGGAGAGGTCTCTTTGATGTTTATAAGCTTTGATTAGCTTGTGTTTCCTAAGTCATCCACGGAAATACTTGAAGTGGTCCTATTCTACTCTGCCGAGAACCACACGGCATAAATAATAATAATAAGATTTTTTATTGTCATAAGAATTCCAATTTTAGAACATAGGTTAGGCCTTTCTTTTAAGTTATATAGAATTAATTACAAATAATTGATGAGAAGTTGTAGTTGGCTGAATTAAGCTTTTGAAAAATAATTTATATCAATCGGCTAACCCTATATTGGATGTTTATCTAAATATTAACTAAAAATATTATTATAAATATTAATATATATAAAAATAATATTATTATTCAATATATATATAATCTATGTATATTGAAATTGTAAAATGAAAACAGAAAAAAAGAAAGAAAAAAGAAAAAAGAAAAGAAAGAAAAAGACAATAAGGAATAAATATTCGTAATCATATAAAGCCCTTCAGGCGAGTAGGCGACCAAAACTGTTGATAAGAGTTTCTTTCGGCGTTTCTTCTCTGCAGTGGTCGATTCCGAAACGCTAGTAGTCTGTAGCTTTTGAACAATTAATAAATACATATTATCTAATAAGATAATTTTAAATATGATATGACGTGAAAAAGTGCCTGCAAAGGCCTATTTTCTGAATAAACGTTTTGATTTTTGATTTTTTTTGATTGATTAAAAGGGGTCCCTTTAGGCAACGTTCCGATGATACTGGCGGCGTTTCTCCTTCGAATAGCAAGACTAATTCTTTGTCCGGGATTATGATAACCCTATATTTATATCTCACAGTAACAATGATATACATTTAAATAAAAAATGCAGAGTATTTTTAGGCCAGTTTTATTACAAGCCGTTTTCAGCGCCTCTGTTACTCGCTTTCTATGTGAAAATTAATTCTTAAGTAAGTTTTGTGATTGTATTTATAAATAACAATCTATTCAAGTATAAATAATAGTAAGAGGCACGAAATTCTATCCTAGGTTTCTATTAAAGCTTAACGAAAACAACAGCTTTATATTAAAAGCTATAGGGAACAAATAGCTGCACATTCTTAGAGGAAACTTCAGACGGATATCAAGGCAAATTAGTGCCAATACATCCAAATACCAATTATAGGCACGCACGTACTGTAATCGATCGACATTAATAACGCGGTAGTTGCAGTTCGCACATGACCACAAATTAAGGAAACTACAGATATAACACTCATAAAAAAAAAGAAAACTAAAAAGTAACATTTCAATAAGAAAAATGTTGCATCTTGTGTACGTGTCATCATCATTATCAGGTCTTTCTCGTATCCACCGCAGTAGCACGACCCTCTCTGCACTACCAGAGCCATATACTAGCCTGAGCAGTCAGAGCACTCCCCACGCTGGCCAGACGGGTTAGAGAGGTCTCTTCAATGTTAATAATCTTTGCTTAGCTTGTGTTTCCTTAGTCGCCTTTTAGGACATCCAAGAAATAACTTGTAGTGGTCTTATTCTACTCTGCCGGGAACCACACGGTTAGTGTACGTGTGAGTACTACTTATTTATAAAAAGATCATATCCTCATTCTGTTCAACATGTAAAGATTTCGATTAACCGAGGTCCACAGTCTACTATAGAAATACATTCGGCGCATAAGGCTAAAGTGATGTTTTTACAGTTACCATGTCATGTGAAGGACTTTTCGTTATAGCTTATATTTGCTAAACTAAGGTTTTTAAGTCAAATGGTAAAGGATGTCACAAGGTCGAAGTCAAACAACCAAACAACATTCCGGACTTTACCATCAAAAGAAAAATCTTAGGATTTACTACAGGTTGGATGGTTACTTAATGTACTGTACTGATATTAACGCAGTAACAAAAAATTCTAAAAACTGAATCGTCAAAACAATTTCGTAATAATTATCGAATCTGTCTATAAAAATCCGTTAAGAAATGCAACCGTCAGAGGAAAATAGCAAGAAGTAAAAAATCTTTTTTCCCAAACCGAAATGGAAACGCTTCGCTCTTCTTATCTTAAATCATACCTCATCATCATATCATTAAAGAAGAGTAACAAAGAATATATATAAAGCCAGTGTGAATGGGATACTTGGCCAGGGTCGACCTCGTCGAACGTACTGTGATCAGATTGCTGACGTTCTTAAGAAAGGAGATGTAAGAAGAACCCGAAACCGAAGAGCATGCATGGGGAGAGTGATGAGTGTAGATGAAGCTAGAGTAATTTGTCAGGATCGTAGCAAGTGGAGATCCATAGTCTCTGCCTACCCGTATGGGAAAAAGGCGTAATTATATGTATGGTACACCTTTGCCCATAGGCTAAATAACTGTCAAGAGTGAAACCAAAGCATATAATCTAAAATTTCAATCGTTTTGTACGACATCTAACGAAGAGTCAAAGCGCACCATATATTATTCATGGCAACTCAGCTGTGCTTCTACACTTTTATTATTTTGTATCAAAGCGCCGGAGCCGGGAAGTTGCACCAATTATTGTGATTTACGGTATGTGCAGAACATTATAGTTGTAGGAATTCTGGAATAGTAATAATTTGAGCATCGTAAGGGCGGAATTCTTTATAATAAATGGGGCTTTGGATCTGAAAATGTACGGAAACGAGTAGACGTTGAATCTGCCTTACGAATGGTATAAAAAACGGTATGGATTTCGTTCTATGGGTTGCAGTGCACCATAATGGCTGTATCAAAGCTTATTCACGAGTCTTGAAGACAGAACATTGCCCGGTCGTTAATACAAAAATACGGCCTCTGAGGTCCAGTGGATAAGGCGTTTGCTTTACTGACCCCGGGGTCGTGGGTTCGATTCCCACGGGTAGCATACTTTGTTAAGTTGTTTCCAGATTGGTTAGGACATTGCAGGCATGAATCACCTGATTGTCTGATAAGAAAGATGATTCCGTGCTTCAGAAGGCACGTTAAGCCGTTGGTCCCGGCTGCCATCTAGCGGCCGAGAGGCGGTTCCGAAGAACTCTGATACCAGGGTGTGCATGGTCGACTGACCGTGTCACCTACACGAAATGATGATGAATACAAAAATATAAATCTTTTAACATCTTACTTACTTACTTATTCTATTTTCTGAGGTCAGCGCAGTTTCTCCTCTTTCATTACTCTATGTTCCTTGTCATACCCACGTCGATACTTAGCGTTTTCATGTTCTCTATTCATCTTTTTTTAGTCACCATTATCATCTTAGCCACAGGAAGTCCACTGCTGGACATAGGCCTCCCCCAAGGTTTCCAATACGACCGGTTGGAAGCGGAAGCTTTTTTTAGTCTTCCCCTACCATAGATAAAAAAACTATAAAATGTAAATAATATATCTGATCCTGGACACTTTTTATGACTTTTCCAATGGGACTTGCGCTGGAAACTCACAAAAAATATTGACGTTCTCATACAAATTGACCGGCTGAATATTTTAATACAAAAACGTAAATATTTTTTATAAATTTAACTTTTACAAAGCAAAGTCTTTGGTATTAAGATTATTAACCATTCCACACCATAATATAAAGATGTAGGTATGATACAGTTTCAGAAGTAACAGATCAATATACAATATTTTGCAGATGAGGTGCAAACAGATCTAAATTCACGATATTCCAAGTCGGAGCAACGCTGAAGGCGTATTATGCAGCATATTGAGAAATTCTAGACAAATTCTATCGCCGACGTGATTGAAGTCTGACGTGATAAGTGATTTTGGTTATTTTGTAGAAGAAACCGCCGCAAAACATTTTGAGTGACCCACGTATAGACATATACATACGTGGGCCACTTTTCGAGTGACCCACTTATAGACATATACGAGTAGTTATATAAACGGACATATCACACAAAGTGACCTAGCCACAATGAGACTTGTGTTATAGTGTGCTAAAAAATACATAAATAGAAAAACATGCAAGACGCAGATCAGTCTGAAGAAGATCATTTTTCATCATTCCGTTTTGACCTGCAGGATTTGCTAACTCGGTGTTCAACGATTTGATTGTCACTTTAACATCCATTACGGTTTTCATATCTTAGATAAAAATAGTCATACATACCGAAGCCGTAATGAATATTGAAGTTACCATGAAAATGATGTACACCGTAGCTGTCAAAAGTTAGCAAATAGGCCCGCTGGCCGATAGACATACAAATAAAATAAAAATTTTAATGTATACAATTGCAGATCGATTGGTTTCTATAACCTTTACAAAATAACGTCTTTGGTTTTGGAACTATTAACCACCATATTATTAACATAATTATGATATTGTTTTAAAAGTGACAGATCATTTTATAATATTTTGCAGGTGAGGTGCAGACAGATCTAAATTCACGATATTCCGTCTCGTGCCAATGCTGAAGGCCAATATTGAGAAATTCTAGACAAATTCTATCGCCGACGTGATCGAAGTCTGGCGAGATAACGATTTTGGTTCTTTTCCATCCACATGTTACTGCTATGAAACTCAGGTGAAGTTCATTTCTTATTAAACATATTACTGCGACATCAACATGGTTTTAGGCACTGTTACTTTTGTATGTATTGCTGAGTAAGTAGTTGGGCGGTGACTTATTTCACTCCCTTAGGGGTTGAATTTAAAGAACTCCGTTCTTAAGGGTACGCTAGTCAGGAGTTTCGCCATACAAATTCTGTAGGGTGATGACTCCGTTATTCGGTATCGTCTGTTTAAAGTTTTTAATTTTATCGAGTTGTATTGTCGTTATCTATGCTTGTATGGAATCATAATTGTAAAATTATAAGTACTTTAAAAGTTATGAGTCTCAGAACATTCCGTTTCAACACGTAATTTTAGCGCAACTTTGGGCACAATTAAATACCGGAAAGAGTATAAAATCTCTAAATCAAAATTCATACAAGCATAGTTTGGTTATGAAAAAAATTAAATAACTTTACTTTTAATTAAAACATTCAGCTTTTTTATCACAAGAACACTTCTCCCAAAAGCATACTCGCGAATTTTTTGACGACAAAGATTAAGATTTTTAACAATATTTGTGTTTGCACATACTAGACTGTAGTTCCGATGTGCTTATACATCAGTGTAAATAGTTCCGCACTGTTCAAAACCGAGTCTATCCCTTTCTCAGCGAAATAGCACGCAAATTAGCCACGTGCGCTGACGAGTTCGAGCTCCCGAATAGCGCATCCTTAATGCTCACTTTAAATATGAAAGGAATGATTGTACCAAATTTCAAGCTTCTAATAGAGGCTTGAAATTTGGTACAGGGGTTTGAAACTACTGTATTTAAAGTACAGTTGTAGTTTCGGCTGTACGTTGATATAAAAGGCAGTGAGTCCGTCAAGTTTGCCTTCCATAATATAAAGACATATGATACACTGTCAGATGTAACAGACAGATGTACTCCGTGGCGCAGCGGTCAACACGCCGGCCTGTGACACGGAAGGTCCCGGGTTCGATCCCCGGTCAGGTCAAGACGAAAAATGATCTTTTTCAGATTGTCCTGGGTCTTGGATGTTTATCTATATATGTATTTGTTATAAAATATAGTATCGTTGAGTTAGTATCCCATAACACAAGTCTTACTTAAGAACTTACTTTGGGGCTAGCTTATAATATTTTGCAAGTGAGGTGCAAGGTGCAAACATATCTAAATTCACGATATTCCGTCTCGTTTCAATGCTGAAGGCGTATTATGCAGCATATTGAGAAATTCTAGACAAATTCTATCACCGACGAGATCGAGGTCTGGCGAGATGAACGATTTAGGTTCTTTTTCGTCTATACGTGGGCCCCTCAATAAGATTTGCGGTACAGAAAAAATGTACTACAGATTAATATTTACTAGCTTCGCCCGCGAGATATATAGCCTATGTCCTTTTCAGTACCTTAACCTATGCGTATGCAAAATTTCATGAAGATAAGGCCTGAAAGCGTAACAAACAAATAAACAAACTTATTATCGCATTTATATTATTAATTATATTATTAATAGGCGATTCGGTTAGCAACCCATTTTTATTTTTGATTCCGCTTTCCACCTTAACACCCACTAACACGCTAAACGTGGCCTTTGAGTTTTATGACCTTGGACTCTGTCTACCCCGCAAGGGATAAAGATGTGATAATACATATGTATTTCTAATTTCAGATTTATCCCTTAATATCATCATATATAAAAAGATTGAAGAGCTAAGCTCCCGGATCCCGGGTTCCAACGTACCGAGGCTGAATGCAACCGAAATATGCTCAGTTATAGAGAACGATTGAAAATATACTTGTAACTTCATTTTATAAGAGCAATATACAAAAGGTCACAGGATGTAGTTGTATTGTACTGGACTTCCGTCCTAGTGAACTGGACGTTATATAGAAAACTAATTAACGTGATATTATTTCCGTCGCTATCAAGAATATATGTTGGAGGTTTTCAAAGTTTTCTAGTTTCAGATGTTCTAGTTTATCTGTCTGTTATCAAATCATAATAAAAATGGCCTAGTCTAAGATCTATTTTTGGCTAACTAGGGATAAAATTTTAACATATATAATTGTCTTCTTTTTTCTGTTCCAAGAATTTTAATAATTAATTTATTTATAACTCTATTCATTGGACTATTTTCATTTCTAAAAGGAATAGCAGTTATTCATTCATCTTATTTTAAACTAAAGCTAATTTTAAATTAATAAACAAGAGTACCTAAAAACTAAACTTAAGTAAAATCACAAAATAAAGATAACCTATAAATAAAAAATATCACGTAGATCATTGCCTTACGGCAGGGTCCCCAAAAGGCTGGCTGCATTGCCACGTTGGATGGCAATGCTAATTGACTAGATGGCGGAAACGAAGAGGGGCATATGCTCAGCAGTCAACGTTAGATGCTGAACGCGTTACAAACAAATAAACTCAATTTTGTATTTATAATATTAGTTAGGATAAAACTTTTGCAAGGAAAAGAGCTAAATTAACAAAAAAATTACCAGATTGCAAATGTATTTTATATAATAATAATTCGTTTATTTTCAGATATCAATGATCCATAATAATGAATACATAAGAATAAAATTAAAATAAATTGAGCTCAAAATAAAATCACAAAAAGAGAATTAAAAAAATAAAATAGAAATAATCAAACAAAAGTCAAATAAATCAGAATCAGAATTCAGAATTTTGCTATTATGAAAATTATAATATACTTTTCAAAAACTTGAAAAATATCATGTTGTAAATGAAGGCATTTATTATTTGTACCTCATTATCAAAACACCTAACAACGCACACATACAACCCGCGTAATTGCGTCGAAGACTAACTTTTGTTGCAAACACACACACATGTTTGCTATTACACGCTGAAATTATGGAGATGAGGCAAACAGTACACAGTGTAACTTATGTTCTTGTTAGATTGCTTGGCTTCATGGTGAAGTTACTGTTAATTCTATTGCGTCTTTGAGGGTTCTAACTATACTATATCAAGGAGTCAAGTTGGCGCTGTTGAGTTTTGGCCTAGAACGGATTGAAGATACTTCTTTTTATCAAAAGTGATTGAAAGATAGTAAAAATATAGTTCAAATGCTGTGTAAATTCATGCTCAAAATTCCCTTAAAGGGGTGACTCAGCCCGTCAATATAAACAACTTTTACTGTGAGATTAAAGGTGGGAACTCAAAAAAAATTCGACCTATTCATACAAAAGTTTAAAAAGAACTTTTCATAACTCTTATTTGTTGACATTTTCATACGAAAATGTTCAGCCACCCGGGCAATTAGTATAGGAATGTGAAAAAAAAAAACAAATTCTTAGCATTGGTTCCAAGGAAAAGTTCCCTATATTAATTTAAACCTTTTTTAAAACCCTAGACCCCTATAAACCCCTATCTAATAACCTGCGTGGTTGTAATGTACTCGTAAGTATCATTTATCTATAAACGCTAATCTAGCTTTTTTTAACATGATTTCAAGTTTTCAATTGTTGACGTTAGTAATTTACTTAAAAATAATTTTAGGCTGCTTTCAAAGCGGATGCAAAGGAGATACACAACACCTTTCTTTTTAAGTCGAGAGTTAAGTGTAAAATGTTAAGTAACAAATACAGCGATCCCGGTAACAATGCTAGCTTATCAACGCGCGGTATAAATCATTCTAGGATTCAAGGTCACTTCAAATTTAGCCGCGGCCAAATTTATGGCGACGTGTATGAACAATAACAATACTTTTGTTAGCTTTAACCACAATAATCCATGTTCTTTTGTATCTTTCCTATTTTCACGGACAGATTGGTTGGTAAAATTGCAAGTATTTCATTGTAACATAAATTAAAAAAAATTGCCTTTATTTTTAAAAAACCGGCCAAGTGCGTGTTGGGCCACGCGCAGTGTAGGGTTCCGTAGTTGCAAATGACAACCTTGAGTTCACACTGTTCACACTCGCACATCACAGTTAAACGACCAAAAACATGTAACAATGAAAATGTATGAATTTTTTCATTTTCGTGTACATTTTATAAGTTGGTTGCCTATAACTTTTTAGTTTGTACTTAGTATTCAGCTCTGATAGTTTTCCTTTCAACTTCAGTATATATACTACTGCTGTAATTTTTTTCACGTCTCCATATACAACCGTTTAGTAGATAGAGGGGGGGGGACACTTACCTCTAACAAAAATTTGCACTTTAAAACCAAATATTTCGGAAATGGATCCCTAAATCGAAAAATGGTGTTGTCAACCTCACAATATTTTTTAAAGACCTATCTAACAATACCCAATACGATGGGATTGTATAGAAAAAAAAAATATTACTCCCTCTTTACTTGTATGGGAGCTATCCTAAAAAATTTTTTTTTCAAGATTTTCTTCCACCACTTTTTTGATATGATTGATATACATACCCATACCAAATTACAGCTTTCTAGTACTTATAGTCTCTGAGTAAAACCGCGGACGGACAGATAGACAGACAGACATGGTGAAACTATAAGGGTTCCTAGTTTATTACGGAACCCTAAAAAGACTCTTTTATTTATCTATATACATCCAGTTCATGAGCTTTTGCTACTTCACCGGGCTGTTGACGCGGGGTCCGAGTATCGTCAACCTCAACCTGTACAGGCAACATCTCCAAAAAGTCGCCAGAAGGGACGACTGGCGGCTTTGGGTGCTACATATATGATGTCTTAGAGAACAGCAACTCTCATCTTTTGCTTGCTGGGTCAAAAACTACGCTAATTGACGAGCCTATCCTGGATTTCAATCACCCTTCATCAAAACCAAGACGAATTTGAAGCAAAGCCTACTTTTACGGCGTGCAAATATTCAGCCTAATAAACCATTTTCTTCGAAAGGATCAATAAAATGCACATAGAGCGCTTAAAATTTAATATATTTAAAGCCTTTCATATCCAATAGAGTGATGGGGTAGTCTTTGATATAGATTTCCAAAAGTATTATGACTTAACATGACATATTCACAAGCAGCTAGTTAATGAATATACATTGGTAAATCACACAGTTTGAGCCATAGTAGGTAGTGGACAAGCAAATGAATATTTAAAAAAAAGCATTTATTTGGTTTTAATAAATAATTGGCCATCGCAGTGGTATCCCGAAGTTTCGATTTAATTTGAGTGTAGTAATTGTGAATTACCGATTAAATCCTTTTAAATATTTTATTTAGTGAATATTCATGGCGGTTTTGTATGTATTCATTTAACTGGAATCCCAAAAATGATCTATGTTAAACTACTGTACATACAGGTGATTGTGGCAATCCTTAACCTAATCCTAACTTATATTATAAATGCGAAAGTGAGTGAGTTTGTACGTTTGTTTATTTGTTTGTTATGCTGAACCAATCATCATGAAATTTTTCAAAGACATAGGTTAGGATACTGAAAAGGACATTTATGACGGGCGAAGCCGCGGGTAACAGTTAGTATTTAAATAATAGAATCAACGCACTACACTGATAATGTACTTATTACGTACGTACGTACAGCAACCGACCTGGCTTTTGACCAACCGATCTTCAAATTAAAGTTATGTTTTTGTAACCACTGTGCTCCAAGCCGGTAACAACTACAGATGGGAAGCTGGTTGTTATTGTACAATTTTCCCGCAACTTCGTCTGCATAACTTATAGCCTATGTAACACGCCAATAAATTCGCTTCCTATACACCTATAGGAAGCGAATTTATCTGCGAGCCTATAGGCTATTTGTGTGCTCGTTTGAATAAAATAAAACAATAAGAATGAAAAAAATGACGTTCAAAATGAGATACAATTATCCAATTTTGAATAAAAATCTTTGACTTTGACTTAAATCTTTCCTTTTTTAGGGTTCCGTAGTAAACAAGGAACCTTTATAGTTTCGCCATCTCTGTCTGTCTGTCTGTCTGCCCGTCCGCGGTTTTACGCAGAGACTATAAGTACTAGAAAGCTGTAATTTCGTATGGGTATGTATATTAATCATGGCATAAAAGTGGTAGAATAAAATCTTGAAAAAAAATTTTTTTAGGGTATGTCCCATACATGTAAAGTGGGGGAGTAATTTTTTTTTTCTCTATTTACCCATCGTGTGGGGTATCGTTAAATAGGTCTTTCAAAAATATTGTGAGGTTGAGAACACCATTTTTCGATTTAGAGATCCGTTTCTGAAATATTTGGTTTTAAAGTGCGATTTTTTGTTAGAGGTAAGTGTCCCCCCCCCCGCCCCTCTATCTGCTAAACGGTTATATATAGATACGTGAAAAAATTACAGCAGTAGTATATATACTGAAGTTGAAAGGAAAACTATCAGAGCTGAGGACTAAGTACAAACTAAAAAGTTATAGGCAATCAACTTATAAACTGTAAAATTTCATACTATTTTTATTGTTAGATGTTTTTGGTCGTTAAACTGTAAGGTGCGAGTGTGAATAGTGTGAACTCAAAGTTGTCATTCGCAACTACGGAATCCTACACTGCGCGTGGTCCGACACGCACTTGGCCGGTTTTTATGAGTATAGATCAAAAGGTATCCATTACAAGCTTTTGAGATAAAGCAAGATATTCTACCATTAAAGCGCTTCCTGTTATAGTTTCCCGGCAAATTGATCGGCACATATCCCATTGCAGCCAATATCCCGTTACTCCATTCCCCATTGCATGGTGTATTCTGTTGTGGAATTTGATAATGATT
The DNA here is from genome assembly GCA_963082605.1 of Rhodophaea formosa. Classification (NCBI taxonomy): domain Eukaryota; kingdom Metazoa; phylum Arthropoda; class Insecta; order Lepidoptera; family Pyralidae; genus Rhodophaea; species Rhodophaea formosa. The sequence continues at coordinate 3,240,574 of OY720221.1, forward strand.
CTGGGGAGATTTACAATAGAAATTTATGCCACATAAAAGAAATATCGAATTCGACTCGTACTTAGCCGGTCTTTATTATTATTAAACGGGTATTAATTGTGTGTGCCGTGCTAGCCGTGTGGTTCCCGGCAGAGTAGTATAGGACCACTCCAAGTCATCCCGTGGATGTCGTAAAAGGAAAGTCTAAGGAAACACAAGCTAAACAAAGCTTATTAACATCAAAGAGACCTCTCCAACCCGTCTGGCCAGCGTGGAGAGTGTAGGCCAAATCCTCTGACTACTCAGGCTAGTTTATGGCTCTGGTAGTACAGAGAGGGTTGTGCTCCTGCAGTGGAGACTAGAAAAACCTGATGATGATGATGATGGGTATTAATTACTAAATTTTGAGATACAACCAGATAGTTCCACCATTAAAGCGCTTCGTAATCGTATACTGGCAAATTGATGGGCGCATATCCGATTGCAGCCAATATAACGTTACTCCATTCCCATTACAGTGTGGTGTATTCTAATGTAATTGATTCTGATTCTGGGGAGACATTTTGATAGATTTTTTTTTGCCATATCAAGTTTGTTTGTTTGTTTTTCGTATGTGTAAGTGGCCAACACTGGTGTCAGATCAAGTAAAAGAAATATCACTATGTTGGTTCATTTTTTATGGTGTGTTAATAGTCAACAAGGCATTCATGGATTTCAGAAATTTAACGTACATCATTTCACTACAAAAAACGTGGTTTTTATACCGGTTTGTAATTTTATTTATAACGGTAGTATAGAACCCTTCATATGCGGATTGGACTCGCACTTAGCCGGTATTTGTTATTAACTAATATGTATCAATTACCAAATTTTGAGATACAGCCAGATAGTTCCACCATTAAAGTGCTTCCTGTAATAGTTTCCCGGCAAATTGATCGGCACATATCCAACTGCAGCCAATATCCCGTTACTCCATTCCCCATTACACGGTGTGGTGTATTGTATTTTAGGTTTTTTTTTTCGTATGTGTAATTGGCCTACGCTGGCGTCAGATTTTTCAAGCTGCCTTAAGGCATCTGACATAGCTTAACGACAGCCATCAACAATAACAGCCCGGACCAACGGCTTAACGTGCCTTCCGAAGCACGGAGGAGCTCGAGATATTTTTATACCACTTTCGGTCACCCATCCAAGTAGGGACTGCACCAGGGGTTGCTTAACATACGTAAGCGCTCATAGAGCTCACACCCACTGGACCATCGGGCTCCTCATGTATTTTAGGTGTAATTTGGTTATGATTCTAGGGTGGTTTTGTGGTAGAAAAATTTTGCCATAACAAATAGAAGAAATATCACTATATTAATGTTTTAATTTCTTTATGGTGTGTTAGTAGTCAACTAGGCATTCATGGATTCCAGAGACTTAACGTACATCCTAACTTCTATTATAAGTGCGAAAGTTAGTTTGTTTGTTCGTTACGCTTTCACCCCATCATCATGAAATTTTGCATGCACATAGGTTAGAGTACTGATAAGGACATAGGTGCGGCGTATAAGATCCGCGGGTAACAGTATAATAATAATAATATAGCTTTATTTGTCCATTTACAATAATACATTTAAATAATATTTACAATTGTTTCTTGTAGATTAGTTAAATTAAAGTAAATGTAACATAGTATTATAATTGAATTGAAATTAATTAGAAATTATTGTATGGACCTTCTTCGGGTAAAAGCCTCCTCCAAGGTATGCCACTTTTCTCTATCTTTGGCTGTGTCTAGCCAGTCTTGACCTGCTATTGCGGCTATTTCGTCTGCCCACCTGGCAGGCGGACGCCCTCTCGCTCTTCTTTCTCGCGGTCCGGACCATTCTACCGCTCTCCGAGTCCAACGGTTATCATCGTACCTAGCGACGTGCCCGGCCCACTTCCATTTGCTCTTCAGTACCTACGTAGCTTAAGGCGTCTGTAACTTTATCTTTGAGTTTCAGCCCCATGCTGCTTCTCTCCATTCGTCTTTGGGTGGTCTGTATTTTGTTTTTACCCGACTGACCCACCCAGAAGGAGGGTAATGTTTTTCGAGCCTATGTATGTATGTATGTATATATCTATGTATGTATGTATGTAAATATGTCTGTTCCATTGTTGCATCCTGCAGCCTAAACGGCTGGACGGATTTTGTGGTGTGAGGTGTCAGTAGATTCGGATTCTTCCCCGGAGTGTCATAGGCTATGTGACGTCAAAAAAACAAATATACAGCGGACGTTAACTGGCAAAAACTGGCAAAAAGTTGACCCTTCATGTAGCCATAATGCCTTGACCAATTTTGAAATACGAGGTCTCTTTAGATTTGTGGTCTTCCCAGGAGAGGTGAGAACCATGTAACGTCAGTTAAAATATATATTTTCGGCTTTAAATGAACAATTTTGCAGGAGTAAATACTAAGTTCCTGTAACGAGAACTAGATGGCGCTGGAGCAATTTTAAAACGCGCTATGGTTGTTTTTTTTGCTTTTGATTACAAGCGTAGGGAAGAACCTGCCAGATTTCGCAATTTCACACCCCGAAATACACCCGGCTCTGACGGGAGTCTCAAACGAAACGCTCAAGTGCCTTCCGCAGACCTTTCCCCTTCTACTTTTGAGCATTTTCTATGCGTGTTTTGTAAATTGCACCTTTCCAGGCGGCTGGAAGGAAGCACTTGTGATCGGCATCCCCAAGCCAGGCAAAGACATAAAAATCCCACATCGTATTAGCTTAAAGAGTTCTTTGGGGAAAATCTATGAGCGGATCCACCTCAAAAGACTCAAGAACGAGCTCCGTGGCAGAGCGGTCAACACGCTGGCTGATCGGCCGATATCGAACCCGGGACCACCCGTGACGCTGGTCCTGGGTTCGATCTCTGGAGAGGTCAAGATGAAAAATTATCTTTTTCTGATATACCTGGGTCTTGGATGTTTATCTATATAAGTATCTACTATTAAATATACTGTTGTTGAGTTAGTATCCCATAACACAAGTCTTGAACTTACTTTGGGGCCAGCTCAATCTGTGTGTTGCACACCCTTGATCCTTCCGCCTATCCGTCTAATATCTTAGGTCTCACGGTATTAGACTTCCTTGATTTATCTATATACGTATATATTTTTAACTTATGGTTAGGGCTAGGGTGTTAGGTGGTTAGGGTGTTAGGTGTTAGGGTTGTTTGTAAGTAACAGTTATCCCTCTATTAATAATTGTCTGTACAGGCAGCTAGCTATTACAGCACAGTACATTACTACTTAGAGACACTTTCAAACTTTCAAATTCTGACATTTTGGCTTATTTTCCAAGCTGGCAACTTGGGCCTTCCCAACAGTCTCGCGTTTATCATTCGAGACTTCTTGTCGGATAGGACCTTCTACTACAGAGTTGAAGGATGTCTCAAAGACCCCGTCCCATTTGACCCCGCGTTCTTAAAGACGCTGTTCTTTCGCCCCGCCTGAGTTTGCTTTACACATACGATATCCCTAAGACAGCCGACACTACGACGCTACGACTAGCCGTGTAGTTCCCGGCAGAGAAGAATAGGATGGACTTGGAGTGGCCAAGTCATCCCGTGGATGTCGTAAAAGGCGACTAAGGAAACACAAGCTAAAAAAGCTTATTAACATCAAAGATACCTCTCCAACCCGTCTGGCCAGCGTGGAGAGTGTAGGCCAAATCCTCTGACTGCTCAGGCTAGTACATGGCTCTGGTAGTACAGAGAGGGTCGTACTCCTGCAGTGGAGACTAGAAAGACCTGATGATGATCCCTGAGACCCCTAACGTAGAGTTGGCTCTATTCGCTGAAGATACAGCTCTCTAATACGTCTCACCACATGAAATCAGTCATTGTGAAACGTCTCCAATCTGCCTTCGACTCACTAGGCTTGTGGTTTAGGAGGTAGCGCATCCAGATTAATTTGAACCCCCACTAGGATTACTCTAGTTGTATGACAAGTCCATTCTCTGGGCTAAATACCTTGGTGTTGTACTCGATAGTCTCATGACTTTCGGTCCCCAAATCTACAAAGTCTGAAACCATGCCGCTTTCAATTTGGCAATACTAGGACGTCACTTAGGAATAAGTTGACTCTCTATAAGCTTTGCATCCGCCCGATCATGACCTACGACGTAATATCCCATTTGTTTCATCGTTTCATTCGCCGCGCCACCGGTAGCCACAAGTACTTACGAATGACGGAACTACTTCGTTACTGAAAGCTCTCCGGCTCTAAATAGCCAGAGGAATCCCATTTTACGATCATGCAAATCGCGGCCTATCAGGCGTAAAAAAGTTAGCTTCTCTCTAAGCTTTGCGTGCACATGCAACGCCCAAAACCGAGGTCCGTCCCTCGTGGAGCCCTTCGGTGATGTTCGCCTTACAGGTTGAGGGCACTCTGTCCTCACCGCAAAGGTCCGGTGAAGTGGCAAAAGCTCACTTGGAGCTAGCTACACCGTTTTTTAAAAAAAAAGAACTGTAATAGTTGTAATTTTTGGCGTTAGCCGGTGTTCCTCTCAATTTATCAAATGAATATAATGAACCAAAATACTACCAGTAATTCACTAGTAATGTACATGATAGATTTCTTTAAATTTAATATGACTTAGGATTAAAAGAATAACTGCTGTGTGGCGCTAGTGTTGCATACCACAGCGCTGCAACCACAGAATACATCATAGTATAAGGCGCAATAAACATGCAAAGTGAAGACATATAAACAACAATGTTCTAAGCGTGACAAAAGGGATAACAAGTTGATTCCGAAAGAAAGAAATATTCTTAATTTTTCAGATATTTGAGATGGATCGGTTTAAAATGCTATTAGTCCCATAGATCACATCACTACGCAGCGGCAGGTTATACAGTAGACCAACTATACTTAGCGTCTGTGGACTATGAGAAAGCCTTCGATTCAATTGAAACATAGACCGTACTCGTACTTCGGTCTCTCCAGTGATGCCGTATTGACCATCGCTATATCGAAGGGAGACATCATTTCTCTGAAACCGGCGGAGTCATTTCAGGACCATGCTCAATGACCTCAATGAAGTTTCCCAAGAAGAAAGATCATGGATAAGACAAAAATTATGTCGAATATTCATGTTGCGCCTTCTCCAATGACTGTTGGAAACTAAACCCTTGAACCTGTAGAGCAGTACATTTACTTAAACGTAAATAAACATGTATTCAACAAGCTCGAGGTATCGTTTTTCTACTCCAACTACAGTTTGCTGCTAACAGGGTCAATTGATAAAGGTAGGAAGCTCCAGTCCAAGGACAAGGTTTTTCAGTGAATCTGACTTTGCTGGGCAGCTTTCTGGAAGCTTCACAGTTTTCTCGTCCAAAATACATATTGGCGCCGAGGACTTTTGACTTTGGGCACTGATGCAAAAATCTTCGGCTAATATGGTGTTACCAGTGATGATTTACTGTAGATAGAGCCCAGATCTGTAAAACCTTAAGACCACGTTTAGCACGTTGATGGGCTTGTAGATGGGAACGAAATCAAAATAGTGATGACTTGCTAGGCGCATCGCTAATTTGACATGATTCCTGACGCCCATTTCGGCGATCAGTTTTTACGATCTGCGCGGGAAGAGAAGCGAGCAACTGGTATATCCTAAGTTTATTTTTTTCTCAAAGACCAGGATAGAAAAAACGCAAATATTAGTTTGGAAAAATGTCTTGGTTTGTTACAGAAAATTTTGAACCCCTTTTATATCAGCAAAATTTACCATCTTGTGAACCCAAACAGAGAGCCGAATCTCCAGTCCAGTATTTCAAAATGTTTCTCCGTAAAATTCCCAGACGTAAATAGGTATTGCTAATGGTCAGGCGGGTTGTTTAAATTTTTTAATTAAATTACTTGTTGGTTTTGGTGTCGATCGTCCATGTTTGGCACCCATAAGTCAGACATGGTAGTATGACAGTGTCCATAACAATTTTCTTGGCTGGTAGCGGCAATTGTGACTTAAAGATTTCTTTATGCGCTCAGTATTTTTTCGGGTAATAGTAAGTCATCTATAATAAATGAAAAACGTGGTTTATATGGCGTTTTGTAGTTTAATATTTTACGGCAGTATGGAACCTTTCATATGCGGATTTGACTCGCACTAAGCCGGTCTTTATTATTAGCTATTACCCGCGGCTTCGCCCGCGTATTATATAGCCTATGTCCTTCTCGGTACCCTAACCTATGTGTATGCAAAATTTCATGATGATCGGTTCAGTAGATACGACGTGAAAGCGTAACAAACAAACAAACAAACTCACTTTCGCATTTGTAATATTAATTGGGATTAAAAGGTATCCATTACTAGGTTTTTGTTGAGGAGCCCGATGGTCCAGTGGGTGTGAGCTCTGTGAGCGCTTACGTATGTTAAGCAACCCCTGGTGCAGTCCCTACTTGGATGGGTGACCGCAAGTGGCATAAAAATATCTTGTGCTCCTCCGTGCTTCGGAAGGCACGTTAAGCCGTTGGTCCCGGCTGTCATCGTTGATGGCAGTCGTTAAGCTATGTCAGATGCCTTAAGGCAGCTTGAAAAATCTGACGCCAGACTTACACATACGAAAAACAAACTAGGTTTTGAGATACAACCAGAAAGTTCTATCATTAAAGCGCTTTCTGTATATCGTTCCCCGGTAAATTGATCAGCGCGTATCCGATTGCAGACAATATCGCGTTACATTTCCACAACACGTTGTGGTGTATTGTATTAGGTGTAATTTGATTATGACTCTGGGGAGGTATTGTGATAAAAAAAAAATGCCATATCAAGAAAAAAATATCGAATCACCGGACGCGGTGGTGTAGTTGGTAACACACTTACGGCGCAGACCTAAGACTCGTGGGTTCGAATCCTACCTGTGGCGAATTCTTTTTCATCACATATTTTCAATTTTAATAATATACCGAGCATTGTAATGCTATTTAAAGACCATTTAAGAAAAATATCACTGTTTAAATTTTTTACTTTTTTATTGTGTGTTAAAGAAAAGGAGGCAGCCATGATTTTAACGGCTTAAAGTTAATCATCCCCATACACCTTACATCATCCCCATACAAAAACGTAGTATTTGTGGGGTTTTGTAGTTTAATATTTAATTTATTTATTTATGACAACCACAGTTATTTATTATTATGCCGTGTTGTTCCCGGCAGAGTAGAATAGGACTACTCCAAGTCATCCCGTGATGTCGTAATAGGCGACTAAGGAAACACAAGCTAAACAAAGCTTATTAACATCAAAGAGACCTCTCCAACCCGTCTGGCCAGCGTGGAGAGTGTAGGCCAAATCCTCTGACTACTCAAGCTAATATATGGCTCTGGTAGTACTGAGAGGGTCGTGCTCCCGCAGTGGAGACTTGAAAGACCTGATGATGATGTTTTATGACACTACTACAAGCCGGTCTTTATTATTAATTAACAAGTATCAATTACTAAGATTAGAGATACAGGAAGATATTCTACCATTAAAGCGCTTCCTGTTAGTTTCCCGGCAAATTGTTCGGCGCATATCCGATTGCAGTCAATATCACGTTAAACCATTCCCATTACTCGGTGTGCTGTATTCTATTGTAGAGGTAATTTGATAATAATTCTGGGGAGATTATTGATAGAAAATGTTCGCTGTAACATGTGGAGTAAGTGTCATTATAATGATTTATTTCTTTCTTTATAGTATGTTTGATTTCATTTAAGATTTTTTTATGATATTCCATCATGGGTCCCACAGAACTGGTGGGTCCTGTAGGAAAAGTTGTCAATTTTGACGGTTAGAAAATGTCGTCTGTCAATTTACATGCTGTATAAAAAAATACATTTCACTGGTGCTCGCTTCTCGCGCATAGTGAACAAGCCGATTAGGTAATGGTAAATAATCTGAGCACAGGGGCAATAGACGATGCGGCTAGCAACCAAGCTAGCTAGCTAGCAAGCAAATATTTAGTTTTATGTTCACTTCCAAAATAATTGCACGAGTCCGACACACACTTGGCTGATTATTACAAGGCGACCAAACACCCTTTACTACCTTTACAAATGACTCTTTTCTATGAGGAGACAATAACAAATCGGCATGGGCAGAGCTCTGAGGGCAATCATGCCTTCAATTTATTTGTAGACGCCATTGCGTAGCCGACGTTGATAAATCATTTCATTTCTTTTACCAAATCTTACGTTAAGCCTGGTGTATATCAGGGATAAACATTAAATAATAGTATTTAAATTATCCATACATATAATTATACTATTCATATATCTATATGTCATAAATGTAATGGTGTATTCATAAGATACACTGATTAATTGAAATAATTATCCTAGTTCCGTTTTCTACAGACATAAGGTCTTCACCTTATGTCTGTGGAAAACGGACCCTTCATACTGTCGACGCCATTTTTTGCAAGGTGACCAAGTAGCTACTAGTACTTTTTATTATTTTGACAAATAACTCTTTTTTATGAAGTGACAATAACAAATAAGCATGGGCAGCAGTCTGGTCAGGCACTCTGAGTGCAATCATCGACCATTTATTTGGTAAATGCCATTGCGTGGACGTCGATAAATCAATTCATTTCTTTCACCAAATCTTACGTTAAGCCTAGCGTATAATAGAGAAATGCATTAGAAATATTGTATTTTAAGTAATCTATACATGTCGGAGGGGTATTTCCAGGTAGATCCATAATAAAACTGTACTGCAGGTTATCACTGATTTATTGATAATCACAAACTGAACTTCATACAAAATCACATTCACTAAAATATAAATAATAATCTCACATTCGCTAAAATATAAATTATTAGAACTCAGAGCGACAATAATGGCGCAGGAGCAGAGTTCCGACTCGCACGGCGACTCGCTCGCCTCTGAGCTCCGGATAGGCCGACGCCATCTTGAAACGTTTCATACGTCATCGCGTCGGTGGCGGGGTTGTTTTGTTGTTGACAATCTAGGCGCACGTGCAATGTTGACTCACAGCTGACGATATCACGTGCGCGCCGACATACATGTAATAATACTATTCATGTATCTATTTATCCTGATAGTGTAATAAATGAGATAATTTGTTTGATTGAAAGAATAATTTGGATTCAGTTTTCCACACCAAGTAAGCATTTACAGACTAAGCAGTTACTCATTCACTCATACCTTTCATTATTTTGATAAATAACTCATTTCTATGAAGACACAATAACAAATTGGCATGGGCAGAGCCCTGAGGGCAATCATTACATTTATTTAGTAGATGCCATTGCGTGGCCGACGTTGATAAATCATTTCATTTCTTTTACCATATCTTACGTTAAGCCTAGTATATATTAGAGGGATACATTACATAATGGTATTTTAAGTAATGAATACATACAAAGTGTAAATTAAAGCTCAACGTTCCCTTAAAGGAGTGACTCAGATCACAGACTCAGATCGTCAATATGAACAACTTTCCAATGAAACCAACACTGAAACAAAATTATTTTCGAAATTTTCATGCAAAACTTTTCAACCATTTCGGCAATTTGTATGGAAACGTCAATTTTTTTAAATTTCCAATTTTTTCGGAGAATCATAAGGTTAAAATTACACATGTATGGTACCCCGAGTCCGACTCACGCTTGGCCGATTATTGCATAGTGGTCACCTTACAATAATGATCTAAATAAAGCACTTTCATCTTTCATTATTTTGACAAATAACTCTTTTCTTTGAAGAGAGGATAACAAATCGGCATGGACAGAGCTCTGAAGGCAATCATGGTTTTAATTTATTTGGAGACGCCGTTGCGTGGCCGGCGTTGATAAATCATTTCATTTCTCTTACCTAATCTTACTTTAAGCCTAGTGTATATACGAGGCATACATTAAATAATTATATTTTAAATAATCTATACATATAATTATACTATTCATGTGTCTATTTCTCCCAAATAAGATGGTATAACAAAATAGATACACTGTTTGTTTGAAAAAAAATATTTTGATTCCGTTATTTACAGATATAATACGATGATTATGACGTACCCACCGTATATTTGTTACGATAAAAACGTACCCGGTACGATGGCTCTTAATAATTATCAACATTATTGTGGCCTGTTTAATTTTAAGGCCCTGGTTACTGCCGATGCCCATTTTTTGCCATATGACCAAGCAGTTACTCGTACCTTTCATTATTTTGACAAATAACTGTTTTCTATGAGGAGACAATAACAAATCGGCATGGGCAGAGCTCTGAGGGCAATCATGCCGTCAATTTATTTGTAGACGCCGTTGCGTGGCTGACTTTGATAAATCATTTCATTTCTTTTACCAAATCTTACGTTAAGCCTGGAGCGCAAGTCTGTTAATTTAATTCTATTTTCATAATATTATCAGACTAACACGAAGCAATTCATTCGCCACTCAAAATCCGTAGTCCGCTAAATCAAAACATTGCTTCAATGATCATGGTCTAAGAATCGTGGCAGATTTGGACGTGGTGTTTACATATTCAAAAAACCATTGCATGCAGTGTGTCTGCCACCAAAAAATATGAATAGAATCTTCAAAGAGGACACTTTTCTGGAATTTCATGTACAAAAAATATTTTTCTTTCATTGAATGGCTGTCAACTGAACTGATAATTTTTTTTTATGAGCCCCGACTTGAGAAAGTGAGTTGTTCATATTAACGAGCACCGTGGCGCAGCGGTCAAACGGATACGGATGGTCCAGGGTTCGATCCCCGGTCAGCTCAAGATGAAAAATGATATTTATCGAATTGGCCTGGGTCTTGGATGTTTATCTATATACACGGCGAAATTTTGATCGTTCCGGACCATTAAAGGGGTGATTCAGCCTGTCAATATAAACAACTTTTCCTATGGGACAAATGCTGTAAACTCGAAAAAAAATTCGACATTCCTATACAAATTGCCCGGGCGGCTGAACACTTTTGTATAAAAATGTCGAAATAAAATTTGAGTTTCTAACATTGGTCCCATAGGAAAAATGGTTCATATCGACGGGCTAAATCACCCCTTTAAGGGTCCAGAACGATCAAAATTTCGCCATGTATGTATTTGTAATAAAATTTACTTAGTATCGTTGAGTTAGTATCCCATAACACAAGTAATAAGTAACACTTACTTTAGGGCTAGCTCAATCTGTGTGATTTGTCCGTATATATTTATTTATTTATCTAACAGAATTTTCTAAACATATTGTGTAACGAAGTACACAAAAAATCACAGCTAAGTAGGGTCTACAAGTCAAAGATTAATAGTCCACAACTTATAAAATGTTCTTGGAAAAGGATAAGAGAGGCAATTATTGGTCAACAATGTGTAAGTGGTCACTGTTTATCAAACATTTTCCAGTGTCAGCAGTTTATCGGACCCTACGAGTCAGTGCTGCCATCCGGTGGCAAGCATTACAGAAAACTTTCACGCTTCGTTATTTTTTCTAATGCTTTGCGGAAGAGTGACTTAATATTTTTTACAATCGGTTAAATAATAATATGGCTCAAACCAAAGAGGAAGAAAGGTCTCTTCAAAAAGTATACCTAGTTTTCATTCTTAAAAAAAAACACTGTCACTCAAGCCTCCATGAAAACCTGTCATCTGACCTTATCCATATTTGTAAACAAATAATTATTATTTGAATATTAAAAACGTTGATATCAAAATAATTTAAGAGGTTGCAATACATCTTAAGGTGTGCAATCAAGAGCGGTTTGACAATAAAAAAATATTTTATTTCAACCAATGATACAGCGAATAATATTCCATTGGAACAATATTAAATGTATTATATGGAAAAACGTAAGTAGATACAATCAGAAAATAACTAGGTACTAAACTCTATTTAAGGTTCAAAAAAGAATTTGTTACGTAAACAGTACCTTACTTAACCAACAAATACTTATCATGAAATGCCGTTTGAAGTGCGATCAGTATTTAGCCTGAAAAAAATAATGTGCCTGAGAGATCTGTAGCTAATAACGCAAGTAAAATTTGAGCAAAAACTAGTCCATAATATTCTAACTTCGTTACCAATATTATAAATGCGAAAGTGAGTTTGTTTGTTACGGTTTCACGCCCTATCTACTAAACCGATCATCATAGAATTTTGCATACACATAGGTTAGGGTATAGAGAAGGACATACTCGTAGGGCTTATAGGTATAATACAGGCGAAGCTAGTATTGTATAAATGCGAAAGCAACTCTGTCACTGTAGCCTCTTCGCGCTTCAACGACTCAACCGATTTGGATGAAATTTACCAAGGAAGTAGTGCTTTTACGAAACTGACATTCATTATTTTTATAAATTATAAAATGACTTGGCAAAGCTATAAACGCGTCTTCTGGTGGGGGCTTGCTATCAGACGAGCTTTACTCTAAACCTCGTATGAATGCCTAAATTCGAAGAGTTTAGCAGATTTGTTTTGACATCAGAATAATTTGTGTTTACATTAAAATATGAATCCCAACATGACTTCCAAACAAAACGAGAGTCTTGTTTTTCGAGTTCACGTGTATTAAATATGTATATGTATGTGAGTTTCTTTATTCTTCATAAACTTAGGACTTATTTTAGGACAGTTTTAATTACTCTTCGAAATAGAACTCGTTTATTAAAGTGCATTTTGTTTATTTTATAGACTATACTTGAAAAAAGATGATGTAACTATCCAGAAAAGGAGATTTTGCTACCAGTCAAATCTTCACTTTTTCTTCCGATCCTGATTATGAAAAGAGAAATAAATGTTTGTTATTACTTTTTATAAAAAAAATAACTAATAAAATAAAAAAATAAAAATTCCTGTAACTTATTGTTTTTGTAATGTGCACATCATCCCTTTACACTTGCTAGACTCGGGAATATTTCAAAATACTGGTAAAACTCTCTCACCTTACCTTGTAAATATGAAATCTAAAAATGACGCTGTACCAAAAGTTGTTCAGCCTGATTAGTATTTTTTGTTGAGGTAAAAAAATCGAAGATTTAGTACATTATATCGACAATTTAACAGAGTTACACTCTCTACTGGGATAGAGTGCGTAGAGAACGACTAGCTCATATTACTGGTAACCGCCCAGCGGTCCCCCTTTTGGCAACGTAGTTTTCAGCCCATACGGCAAAAGATGGGAGTTTGATGTCTCTCCAAGCCTTGAACACACAGAAAACACCTAAAGCCGAGGTCTGTCCCTCGCGAAGGCACTTTGGAGATGTGCGATAGGTTGAGGGCACTCTATGCCCATACCTCAAAGTTTGGTGAAGTAGCGCAAGCTTACTTGGAGCTAGCTATATAGTCTTCTTCTTATCGTGTCGGTGGCTCAAAAAGTCTAAAAGAATCCTATATTTTATCCCTCCAGTATTTAGCAACAGCCAATGCAATGCCATACAATATTATAACACTGCTGAAAGTATTTTCTTATGTATGTTTTGTTCGTATTAAGGTATATTAATACGCCGGAGTCATAAAGTCCACGCGAACGAAGTCGCGGGTTCAGCTAGTTTTTTTGCTATCCAATAAAAAGATTAATAATTTTAAAATGACATTTATTTTTCTTTATGATATAAAAATGCCTAAGAAATACGAAAATCACTATCACTACAAACATATTATAAAACAAAGTCCTCCGCCGCGTCTGTCTGTCTGTTCGCGATAAACTCAAAAACTATTGCACGGATTTTTATGCGGTTTTCACCAACTGATAGAGACTTTCACGAGGAAGATTTTAAGGCATAATACATGCCCGGGCACAGCAGGGCAAGGCTGCTAGTCGATAATAAAATATTGTCTCACTTTTCACACATCTAATAAAACGAGCAGGATAAGCATTTTAAACGTCTTTTCGTAGGGAACAGGCTTTTTCCTGCTTCTTCAGAGCTAGGCTGGGCCGCCCTAGTATTGTATAAAAGTTAGGTTAAAGGTATTAAATAAACCTTTTGTAGTATGCTTTGTAATTGATTTTTTTCTTCTTATTCTAGGTACTGCCTAGTTTAAAGCATGCTTCTTTCTCAGTTTGTTTAGTTCTGCTATTTTTGATCTTGCATTTCTTGTAGGTAGGTACACTGCGAAGGGGAATATTATATAGTTTTACGTTTTTTGAAGAAACATTCAAAAGCGTATAAGGATTGAAAATTTCCATATCTTAGACAATCTTTGCTCAAGCTTAGTAACTCGTAGAGCAAAACAACTGCTACATTATTGTACATAACAAGTCGTTAGCGAGTCCGTAGATCACTTATGAGCCGTTTGTTAATCGTTTTTTTAACGATTTTATGAAATATTCACAAAATAAAGATATTCTAAAGGATTTTACACAACGTCAATAAGTCAAATAATAAGATGTCAGTGCAAGCATAAGTCAAAGTTCTGTCAGAAATAGCAGACTTACAAATATTTTTGCAAATGGCGTCCACAATATTTTCTTAATGGCGCGATTCTGACCAAAAAATAGCAGACTTGGAAAAGTGTTTAATGTCTGTCATTTTAGCGTCAGAATGGTTACCAACGATCGTGAATTCAAAATTGCAGACTTGCGGCCCTGGTGTATAATAGAAAAATAATAATATATTAAAAAGTGTTTTTTTTTTAATAATATTTTTATCACTTTTTATAATATAAATAAACATTGTGTTTGGGAGCTAGCGATAACGTCATTTGTATATTATGCAAACGTCCGTTCATATTGACGGGCTGAGTCACACCTTTGTCGGGGATCAATTTACACGTTCGTAACGTTATCAATATATATATATATATATATATATATATATATATATATATAGATATCCCTTTACGGTAAATGTTGATCAGATGCGACTTCACGCGAGCACTTTGTTGATCCGAAAACGCATGTTGATCCGGCGCCTTTTGTTGATCCAATATGCATCTCTGGTAACAAATGTGGCTCCGACCGGATCAACATCTGCACTATCGGACTTCTTACCTAGCGTTCGCTGAAGTTGATCCGATATACAAATCCACCTTGCGATAGTTACTGATAATGTTGATCCGATTTAAATGAACCAATCAGAGCACAGGAAGCGATCTGATTGGTTAAAAGCAACCGCGACGTTGCCGTTTTGTATCTTAAACTATCCCAAACTACACAACATTTAATCCATCGTCTTTAGGCTCGTTAGACGAGTTTGGGCTCGTTGGATTTGTCTTGACAAGAGCATTAATTTTTATTATAGTTAGGGAGGCGAGGTAGCTAAATGGCGTAATTCAACGGCGGTGTCGAGACCTATCAATTTCGAAAGATAAAATAATTTCGAAAAGAAAAGCTCGTATGGCAAAAACCATTTTAGCGGTGGGTTTGGCGGTTACGGTTTTTCAAAAATGTTAAAAAAAACAGTTACTTGGGCATTCTCGAGCGCGTCAGATATTCATACTACGTATGCCCCAAGTGCCTCTGATAACAACGGTATACTAATCTGCCGGTTTGCGTGGTGGGGGTAGGCATATAAAGTAGTCAAAAATAAAAAAAAAATTTACTCGACCGCGTCAGATTTTCGGAAGGGGTGTTAAGTAGGCCCCAAGGAAGCTCCCTTTAAAAAAACTGACGATTTCGGCGTGACGATAAGTTACGATGAATTTTTGAAAATGCAAAAAAAAAAAAAGTTTTTTTGAAATACTCGAGCGCGTCAGATTTTCATAGGGGAGGTTTATCTCGGTATCCTGAAAGCATATTTTTTTAATCTGACAAAAATGTTGGTGGGTTCTCTTAATCTGACCGAAAAAGGTTTTTTGGTTTTTTTTTTCCTATCTTTCTCCTTGATAAAACGGGGAATTTAAGAAAGACAATAAAGCAATACATACAACCAACGTAAATGTAGATGAAATGTAGTACGAAGTGTATTATTTTATTGTATAAAAAAATGAAATGATATAAAAATTGGATGATAATTGTATTGTTATGTATGATCTTTACATTTTTGCTCAATACAATTCATCTTCTTCTTCTTCTTCACTGGAACTTTCATTTCTTTTTTCTTACAAAAATGTAAAGAGACCTTTTTAGTGTAAAATAAAATTACCTTTTTTGTTTATTTAAACTTTTTTTTGTAAAATGTATCGTTCGCGACTTATATGCCGCAACGCGTTCTTAGGAAGACGAAATGGCTTCTCCACACTTCCGGTCATGCGGAAACCGGCAGATTTTGTATTTTTAGTAAGTTTTAGATTATATTCTTCAAAATAAAAAATAAAAAATCACGCTCGAGAATGCCGGATTAACGTTTTTTTTTACAAGTTCGCGACCCTATAACTCGGCGGCGTCAAGGACTTATCGTCAGATTAGGTAAATTTAGTCTTTAAACACTAAAATCAACCCCCAATATCTTAATCTGACGCGCTCGAGTATTTCAGACTATCCATTTTTTTTTACTAATCTGATCGTCTATCCTAGGCGCGCGTCACTACATATAGAGCTAAATACTTTACAAGGCTGTTCTATTAGGTCTAAGGTATCTCTCATATCTTAAACTGCCACGCTCTAATATTGCCGAAAATTCCCCTATTCGCCTCCCTAACTATTAGTGTCGAGGGTCTGATGATGCTTCTTGAAGGTGGCCATAACAGCTCCTGAACTACACAACATAACCCTATCGTGTTTGGGCTTATTGAATATGTTTTGACCAGAGCAATACAGTGCCTATACAAATGACTAAAATGTAGAAAATAAAATTACATAAACGTAAAAAAAAAATTTTTAAAACAAGCTTTTATTTAATGCTCAGTAAAAAATAAACTTCAAATATCCATCAATGTACTGGTACATACTTTAATTTTTTTTGACGAATGCCTGGACCGATTTAAGAAATTCGTTTTTGTTTGATGGTTATTCATTATAGATGGTCCCATTACATTTTTATTGAACAGTGGCGAGCGCTTTTTGAAAAAATAAACAAAAACCAAAAAAAATTATACAGGTATGCCGTTCGGATTACACTTATTTCTATTTTTTTCTTATGCCTATTAAAAAAATTTATAGGGTTGAAGTCGGTTTTTGTTTTTTTGTTAAAAATATCTTAAATTATTTGATTGTTAGACATCAAAGCTTTTTGTTTGTATGGTGAACGTCCGGTGTTCCCCATCGTCTAGTTTGTAATAAATATAAGTACTCATTTCCATTACTTACTTACTGCAGCGTCTCTTGCTGACAGTTTTATTTGTCAGCTTGCCTCTTGCGCAAAGGCTCTAATGATGTCTTCACAGTTGCCTATCTCTTTCTTTACACGCCGCCTCCGTTATCTCATATCCCCATCTACTCTACTGTGCCCCTCTTTTTATTTTCCTATCAGATCAGATGACCTTGACTCAGTTACTCAGTTTGATGTTGAGAATACTTCTTTTAATTTTCTTTTGACCATACTTTTAGACTGTTTCTCTGTTATGAGGCTTACATCAGCGAAACTAGGTAGACTCTTAAATTCTTCATCTCCGTCATTTGATCAAATTGAAAGAAGTCTACGAGAATACTTCGGTAGTACATTACTTGTAGTATTTTTAATATAACCTTTCATCAATTCAAATTAAGAGACCTGCTGGTAATGTGTAGTTCTCTTAAATTATCAAATACAAAATAATGAAAAGTAATTCCAAAAATACTAAAAGTTATTTACTTCCGATGTACTATAGTAGATTTTTAGATGCGATGCGAATGTGAACAAGTGAACTGTCGCACGCAGAACGCGACGTTGCCGTTTTGTGCTCGAGTACCTATTGGTCAATTTTGGCTCCGGATCCACATTGTCTAAGTAAATGTCGCATATAATTTGAATATACTCTGGATCTAAAAAGTCATATCCAGTATGATTTTTTAAACCGTTGATGGATCAACATATACTGGTGAAATCACCGGCGAGTATGTTGAAAACCTGCAAGTGCAGATCCACCGACGTCACACGCGCATCTAGAACGGATCAGAGTATATCAGTTTGCGCGACGCGGATCTGAGTAAACACGTAAAATAGGTGGATCAACAATTGTTCTAACTTCTCACTGGATCAAAATTTACCGCAAAAAGTTCATTATATATATATATATATATATATATTATTAACTCATACTATGTGATCAAAGTGTTTAGCTGTCCGGGCTTTAAGTATGGGAAAGCCAAAAAAACAATTTATTCACAGTATATTGTTAGATAAAATTAACCGCTCAAATAATAAAATCTCAGTTAGCTGTTAAATTAATTTTTACTAAATTTTAATATATTTTGCCTTAAATATTATAATCACCCAAAAATTTTTTTCAATTTTTGGAATCTTTTGAAACGCAAAAATGGAACAGAGGTATGTGTATGTGTATGACATTTTTAATTTTATTTTTTGACATGTGACTTTTTTTCAATATAGTTGCTTAAAAACCTACCTTAGCCCTCTGATAGACATCTATCTGGGATAGGGATATATCGAATATTGAATGAAAAAAATTGTTTTTGGCCAATATCAAATACGCGATAAAACTTTTCATCGGCCAACCGAATTAATTCTTTTTTATTATAATGAAAAGTGCATACAATAAAAGTGGGACATTCAAAATTCGATCTAAAAGCAGTTTGGACATCGAAAATTCATTTAAGTAAATATTTCGTCGCATAAACCGGTCCAATCCGGATTTGCGTGACAGTTCAGCGCAGGCACCGAGCCAAACTGCGCGTTATCTCAAAATAAGGAGGCTATAGAATACACTTCAAATAAAGTATCTACGTGTGGTGTGGTACCCGGCCACTTCCCAGCAGAGTAGAATAGGGCCACTCCAAGTCTTCCTGTTGATATCGTAGAAGGTGACTTAGGAAAGACAAGCTAAACAAAGCTCTTATGAACATCACAGAGACCTTTTTAACCCGTTAGGCCAGCGTGGAGAGTGTAGGCCAAATCCTCTGACTACTCTAGATAATAGTGGCACTAATATAAAGAGAGGGTCGAGTTCCTGCAGTGGAGACTAAAAAAGAAATGATGATGATGTTTCTACGCTAGCCTTCACAAAAATTCTATTGTGTTTGAAGAGTTTTACAATTAAAAGAGCTTCTATAAGTTAAATAAGTCGTAAGCGAATGAGACACTCATACATAACATATAAGTATTTTATTTATTTCAAAACGATTAGGTATTGCGTCATAATTGAAATCAAATGAAAAGAATCAAAATTACAAAGATATATAAATTATGTTTCAAATTTTACACCGTTCTCCAATGAATGCACAAAACATGGACAGAAAAACTATACTCATGTTTTAAGTTTTTAAATTTTACATATCTTGCACATTTATTATATTAAAACTTGCCTTATCCTTATCTTTATAAAGCTAAAGAGTTTGTTTGTTCGGTTGAACGCGCTAATCACAGAAACAATAAGACCAATTCCAAAAATTCTTTCACAGTTGAATAGGTACAATTATTCCTGAGCTAATATATACAGTCGCCTGTAGAGAAATCTGACCCCTTACGCACTGATTTTAAATTGTAAGGGGGCAGATTTCTCTGCAGCAAAGCCGGGGCGGACTGCTAGTCTGTGATATAATACCTTGGAATGGATATCTTACCAAGAGATACGCATCTAAGAAAATTATAATACCAGCAGGCCGATTTGCTAACTTGGTGTACAACGATTTGATTGTCACTTTAGCATCCATTACGGTTTTTATATCTTAAATAATAATAGCCATTCATACCGAAGCCGTAATGAATATTGAAGTTACCATGAAAATGATGTACACCGTAGCTGTCAAAAGTTAGCATATAGGCCTGCTGATCAGATAACGCCAGTACTTACGTGTGCTACACTTCTATTGCGTCTCTAGTTTATAGCTTTACATATTATTGAATACACTGCCAACCCGTCAGCCGCTAGTGTACGATGCGCCTTATGTTACCAACCGACCACACTTTGACAAGTTAAAGATATGACACACATAATGTTATTATATAAAGACACATTGTTTTCAAATTATGATTTTTCGCACCCATTTCAAATTCAAGTTCAAAATGTTTATTTATTTTAGGTTTCTTAGAACACTTATTAATATTGTCATACATATGTATATACATTTATGTATTACATTTACATGTATATATATTTTGATATATATCAATTACAACTAAAAACTTGTTGACGTCAGTAATTTACTTATGGGTAAGTTTAACGCCGCCTTCAAAGCGGAGTACAGAAGAAGCCAGTATACTTTGTTATATATCGATGTATACCTGGTTCACATATTATCTAGTTTTTAAGGTTATTTATAATTGTAAGTTGACGTCGATTGGAAAAAATGCGCTGTGCGGTTTGTTGCCGGTGCCTTTGCACTCCGCTTTATGAATCCTCAGTAATGGTCAGTATATACTGACCATTAGTGAGGATGCATCCGGGAACAACTTTGGAAGACGAAGAAAGGTAAATAAAATATTCTTTGCATCCAATCATCCGTACAAAACTTAAGAATGAGACTACAAAGGTATAATGCAATTAAGCAAGAAGGGTCAAAGTTTTATCAAAGTTTACCCTCTTTTCTTAATAGCATTAATACAATTTAAAATTTTGTAATGACTTACAACAGTCCTAAAATTTGTTTTTAACTTTAACAGCAGTCATAAATTTTATTTTAAAAATACGAAATAGTTAAGGAACTGCTTCATTAAAGAAACGAAAAAGGGTTTCCAAGAAGAAGTACATTTATATTCGTCTTAGAAAGCAAAGAAAAATTCAAATTTAATTTTTAACTACACGCCACGTTATACCTATCTATGGCATGTTTCTTCTATAGGCTCTATCAACCCCGTAATGGATAAAAGCGTGAAAATACACTGTACACTTCATATTATAAATAATATTATAAAACAAATTCCTCCGCCGCATCTGTCTGTCTATTCGCGATAAACACTTCTGCACGAAGTTTTTGAGTTTATTTCTATTTGGTATTATTGGATAGATTTTTATTTGGTTTTCACCAATAGATAAATTGATTCATGAGAAAGGTTTATGGGTTTAATACATGCCCGGGCGCACCCGGGGAGGGTTGCTAGTCTATGTATAAATGTATGTTTACTTCAAAAATCCTCGAAAGTATACACCCTACTCAACCCGTCCACCCTGAATATTTATATCCTTCGATAATTCTGGCGTAACACATTTTTTTATTGAATAATAAATCGGTGGACCCGACGACATTAATATTGTATATGATCGTGTGTAGATCTTCCTTCTTCGCAGAAAATATTGGCGGTATATTGTTTAAGCCTTTTCTCGTAAAAAGTGTGTCTTTCGACTATAACTTTCTATATGTTTTGCTAGAGTTAGAATTATTATTATAATAGCTTCACTAGCTGTTAGCTAGCTAGAAGCTTCGCCCGCGTGATTTATAGCCTATGTCCTTCTCAATACCCTAATCTATGTGCATGCAAAATTTTATTATGATCGGTTCAGTAGATATGGCGTGAAAGCGTAAAAACAAATAAACAAACAAACTTACTTTCGCATTTATAACATTAGTTAGGATTAGGATTAGGACAGGATTTAGACTGTAATACTTAAATACAATTTATACGGTGTGTATGTAATGTAAGTATATATGTTTCTATGTTTTTGTCTCGTTTTAGAAAATAACGATAAGAAAATGTAAATCGATAAAATGAAAATTAAATGTTAATAGGAACAATTATTTCAATAAAAAAATAATTTTCTTTGAGTAATTAGGACCTTGCAGCGTTAAGGTGTATTCCGTATTTCATAGACATTGGAAACTTTAAAAAAATAAGCCTATGTTTTCTTAAAAAGCCAGCAACGCTCTTGTCACACCCCTACCGTTGAAGTTGTCTATGGGCATCAGTGATCACTTGTCATCAGGTGAGTTTTATCGTTTGTCTTCCTATATCATAAAAAAGCTATTATATATATCAACGGGTCACTCACGTGCTATTTGTCGGGATTACCGACTATAGTTTCGGACTCGTCAGGAACCCATTTTCAAGGCGAGTGCGGGACGCGCGGCGGTGGATCCCGAACTGTTCGGGTACGTGAGTATATATATATATATATATAATGTCTTTATCTCACGTTAGTTTTAATCATAAAAAAGCTGTATAAATTGGGACCTTACAAGCAATAATATGGACGCACAATCAGCTATCAAGGGCCCTTTAATTAATTAGCCCCATAATAAGCAGCAGCATTAATTAAGTAAATGGGCCCGCAACATCGATATGACAAATATTAAAAGAGTGTGATTAATTAATTAAATGTCCATTCGAGATGGGTTGTTGCTATTAGGTAGGAAAGTTTTGTCCGTAAATTTTTGCTTTGTATGTCACTGGGTTTATACCTATTACTTAATTAATAACCACAATTGTAACCATAATATATAGGTAGTAATAAGATTTGATACAACAGCCGTGTGGTTCCCGGCAGAGTAGAATAGAACCACTCCAAGTCTTCCCGAGGATGTCGTAGAAGGCGACTTAGGAAACAAGCTAAACAAAGCTTATAAACATCAAAGAAACCTCTCCAACCCGTCTGGCCAGCGTGGAGAGAGTAGGCCAAATCCTCTGACAGCTCTGGCTATATGTATGATATATAATATATATGGCTTGGGAAGTGCAGAGAGGGTCGTGCTCCTGCAGTGGAGACTAACATTATTCCTTCCACGCCGGTCTGGATGAAAAGAAGAAATGTAGAATTTCTAGCTGTTCCTCGCGCAGATTGTAAAAGCCGATTGAGGGAACGGGCGTGAGAAATCATGTCAAAAGGTTTTGTTGTTTTTGTTTTTCGTGTGTGTAAGTGGCCAACACTGGTGTCAGATTTTTCAAGTTGCCTAAAGGAATCTGACATAGCTTAACGACTGCCATCAATGATGACAGCCAGGACTAACGGCTTAACGTGCCTTCCGAAGCACGAAGGAGCTTGAGATATTTTTTATGCCACTTGCGGTCACCCATCCAAGTGGGGACTGCGCCCGGGGTTGCTTATCATGCGGAAGCGCTTATAACGCTCACGCCAACTAGGCCATCCGGCTCCTCATGTCAGTAGGTGATGCGGCTAGTAACCATCACTATTTTGATTCCGTTCTCCACCTACAAGCCCAAACTTTAGGTTTATAGACCTGGGCCCTGTCTAGATTACAAGGAAGGATATAAAAAAACGTGTTTTATGTATTCCATCCATCCATCAGGTCTTTTTTAGTCTCCACTGCAGGAGCACGACCCTCTCTGTACTACCACAGCAATATATTAGTCAGAGTAGTCAGAGGATTTGGCCTACACTCTCCACGCTGGCCAGACGGGTTGGAGAGGTCTTTTTGATGTTTGTAAGCTTTGTTTAGCTTGTGTTTCCTAAGTCGCCTTTTACGACATCCACGGGTAGACCTGGAGTGCTCCTATTCTAGTCTGCCGGGAACCACACGGCAATTTATGTATTAAATTATTATAAAACAAAGTCCTCCGCCGCGTCTGTTCGCGATAAACTCAAAAAGTACTGCATGGATTTTCATGCAGTTTTCACCAATAGATAGAGTGATTCATGAGCAAGGTTTATAAGTTATACACATCCGGGTGCAGGGGAAGGCTGCTAGTTTTGAATAAATACTATTTTTTTAAATTAATTACCTATAATAAAAATTGTTCATTTTAACGGGCTGACCCCCTTCATAGAAATATCGCTGGTCAATTTACATGCTGGGCCGAGTAGTCATAGTTTGTGGTCAATGTTGCATCCATAGCAATACATTGTTATAGTCCTGTTGAAACACGGATAGTTACTCTACTTTGCTTAAAATATTTCTTATTTATAGTATTCTAGTTAAAGTAACTTATATAAACTAAGAATTAAACCTACCTATAAAATAAAACTACTTATAAATAAAACCTACCTATAAATAGAAAATGTCCAGCAGGTCATTGCCCTGCGGTAATGTGCCCAGAAGACTGGCAGCATTGCCACGTTGAATGGCAATGCTTATTCTGTGGGTAAAATAGTTGCCAGCCCTCTGGTCATTCGACACCTCGACCAGCCTTTTGCTCACAAACTTGAATAGTTTGTGAGCTGAGGGACCCCACGGACCCAGTGTCTCGACCCCAAACGGCTCAAAAATATATGCTTCGCCAAGGCATATATATTTGCGCCGTTTTAGGGACTCGGCGGAAGCTGCAGCCATGCCAGCCTTACAACTTGTACCATGGAGATGAGAAAACGCTAGTGTATCGACACATGTTGCGTCCCACAACAGCGGCTTTCTTTTTGGCTTAAAATATAAAAATAAATCACAAAAATCTGAATCTACGAAGAGCACTGCCAAAAATACTGAAGGTGCCGTTTGTGAACTAGGCTTGGTGTCATTTTGGCTATTGCCATTCAGACAGGTGCCTTAGGTGAACTATATCATCATGTCAAGCTCTGTGGCGCAGTGGTCAACACGCCAGCCTGCGACACGGAGGTCCCGGGTTCGATCCCCGGTCAGGTCAAGATGGAAAATGATCTTTTTCAGATTGACCTGGGTCTTGGATGTTTATCTATATAAGTATATATTATAAAATATAGTATCTCGTTGAGTTAGTATCCCACGACACAAGTTCACAACTTACTGTGGGGCTAGCTCAATTTGTGTGATATGTCCCTATATATTTATTTATTTATTATCATCATCAGGTCTTTGTTAGTACCCACTGCAGGAGACCCTCTCTGTACTACCAGAGCCATATATTAGCCAGAGCATTCAGAGGATTTGACCTACACTCTCCACGCTGGCCAGATGGGTTGGAGAGGTCTCTTTGATGTTTATAAACTTTGTTTAGCTGGTGTTTCCTAAGTCGCCTTCTACGTCGTCCACGGAAAGACTCGGAGTGGTCCTTTTCTACTATGCCGGGAACCACACGGCACCCTTGAACTATATCAAAGACAATAAATGCCGTTCAAAAAGCAATCAACAAGTTCTTTGGATTTTTAAAATGACATTTTTTTCCCAACTTAAATTTATACCGTCTTATTATAAAACGAGGACTAACTTTAGTACTAGGTTTAAACCATTATCCGACCAAAATAAGTCAACACCTGTCACTTCGACCATTTCACAACTGTCATTGTCAATTTGTTTTGGGTGGATAATAGTTTAAACCAGGTACTAAAGTTAGTCCTCGTTTTATAATAAGACAGTTTAGGTTTAACCAAGGTTTAACTCCTACATGACCTACAAGATGACGTTTAACATCTGTTAGAGTCATAGTTTGACAAAGTTGATGTTTAATATGCGAGTCAGTGTTCAGTGTTCATACAATGTTGGTACGTTTCAGCGAACAGTTTATTTCACTTGAATAAAAATCTAGATGTGCCAATAAATAATAAATAAATAATTATCGTGACCCTTTTGGTAACAGATTTCATGAATCTTATATATTTCTCTCTCTCTACTGTATGTTTATTGTTTATTTTGATAACATTTTGTTACATGTCATAACTTACATATTACTTTTATAGATACTTATACATCAGCGTTAATGTTTTACAATCAATCAATTAAATCAATTTACAATTATATAATAATTAATTAACTTTGGCAAAATTCATCAAATGAGTAAGGCGCTAAATCAATCAGCCAATTTTTTAATTTAAATTTAAAACTATTAACATTTTCAGCCGATGTGATCTCATGAGGCAGTCGATTATACACTGTCGGGCCCATTACGTGCGTTAATTTACCAGATTTCTGTAATGTGCATGAAATAGAAGCCAATTTGTCTGTGTTTCTCGTTTTGAATGTCAAATTATTATCTCCTCGTTTTGGGAACGTCTTAATATTTTTATAAACATATACCGCTACCTGAAATATTACAATTGCTGGTACAGTCATTATTTTCAGGGATTTAAATAACTCCTTAGCATGAGGAAATTTCGGGACGCGTGCTATCGCTCTAACAGCTCTTTTTTGCATTCGAAACACACACTTCCACTCAGACGACCGACCCCAGCACTCGGTTCCGTACTGCAAGAGTGAGTGCACGCATCCGAAATAGCAAGTGCGCGCATCCTCCCTCCCCACAAGCTTCGCAATTCGACTAAGCGCAAAGCATGCCTTACTAAGCTTCTTACACAATTTGTCTACGTGAGGAACCCATGTAAGAGCTCGATCTATTGTGAACCCCAATAACTCGGTAGATTCCGCCTGAGTTAATCTTGTGCTATTTTCTGTCACATTTAATGGCTCAGTCCTATGCCCCGATAAACAAAAGTGAATAAACTTAGTTTTATTTTTATTTAAAACTAATCCATTGCAACCATTCAGCCAACTGATTTGCAATATTATTTAAATTTAGTTCTAATTGCCCTATAGTTGCCCCTGTAACTACAGCGGCTACATCGTCAGCATACATATATACCTCAGCACCATTTATCGAGTCCGGCAGGTCATTCATCAGCAAGCTGAATAGAATATTTGACACAGACGATCCCTGCGCCACCCCGCGGATTTAAATAGTCTGAAAATAAACGATTTTTATTTAATTATTTGTAATAAATCAGTCGCCCAGATAATTTAGATAGAAATGTAAAAAAATAAAAACCGGCCAAGTGCGTGTCGGGCCACGCGCAGTATAGGGTTCCGTAGTTGCGAATGACAACTTTGAGTACACACTGTTTACACTCGCACCTCACAGTTGAACGACCAAAAACATCTAACAATAAAGAATGTATGAAATTTTACATTTTCCAGTACATTTTATAAGTTGGTTGCCTATAACCTTTTAGTTTGTACTTAGTACTTAGCTCTGATAGTTTTCCTTTCAACTTCAGTATATATACTACTGCTGTAATTTTTTTCACGTATCTATATATAACCGTTTAGGAGATAGAGGGGGGGGACACGTACCTCTAACAAAAATTCGCACTTTAAAACCAAATATTTCGGAAACGGATCCCTAAATCGAAAAATGGTGTTCTCAACCTCACAATATTTTTTAAAGACCTTTTTAACGATACCACACACGATGGGTAAATAGAGAAAAAAAAATGACTCCCCCACTTTACTTGTATGGGACCTACCCAAAAAAATATTTTTTTTCAAGATTTTTTTCCACGACTTTTTTGCCATGATTAATATACATACTCATACCAAATTACAGCTTTCTAGTACTTATGGTCTCTGAGTAAAACCGCGGACGGACAGACAGACAGACAGACAGACAGACAGACAGACAGACAGACAGACAGACAGACATGGCGAAACTATAAGGGTTCCTAGTTTACTACGGAACCCTAAAAATGAGTTCTCAGCAGTCGACCCAGTGGAAAAGTTGATCAAATTGACGGGCTAAATCACCCCTTTCAGAGTTCAAGACGATCAATTTTTCCCCGTGTATATGTATTCCATTTTTAGAAGCGGTAGTGTATTAATGGCCTATGAGCGTGATCTATTCGCTAATATTTGTCTCTGGTAGTACAGAGAGAGAGTATCGTGAAGTGCGAACTTCGCGAATCCACTGGTTTCATCATTGACGACGCAGCAAGGCGGACAACCACCAGCCCGCTATGTAAATCTCACTACAGCCGCACAATGACAGTCTATTTTAGTTATTCTACACATTGTTTATAAATATGGGCATTTATAACACAAAATAACACCAATTTCACATTATAAAGTCCACTAGAATCAATTTGCGAAACAATCCAAAACAGACACCGTGTAGTCCGCTAAAATTCCCGCCAAGAACCCCTTATTTGGCTTTTCCATTAGAGACTGTCTTTTTGTCAGTTGAAACCTCAAATTAGTTCATTTTAATGGGAGGCAAAAAATATATATCGTAATTCAGAATGGCGTATCTAGTGGAGTTTATCTTGAAACAGTTGGAATGTAAGCGTTTGATGACAGACATGTTAAACGATAGGAACCGACATGTTCCGCTGGTTTTCGGGGTTACGAGCGAATGAGAAGCGCAATAAACATAGCGTACGAAGTTATTTCCTGTCTTCCTTTTATTTCGTCAATTTTAAATGTACTTTATATTTTTACCACTTTGACTTCACGTAAAGTGAAATATGGAGAGGAATGAATAACACTTTGTTTACCAACTTCAAGAAGTAGAGAAGTTTAAAGGGTTTTTCAGGGCCTCACAGAAAAAAATTTCAAATAGTATCTACATTTAAAATAAAATAATATATTTCTTCCATGCTGGTTTCAAAGAAAAGTAAACACAAAAACCGTGAAAAGCGGTCAAGGGATTGGGCGAAAATCTAAGGAATCATATCAATATGTTATGCGGCTAGCAACTCATCAGTACTTTGATTCGGCTTTTCACCTTTACGCCCACTAATATGCTTAATGTAGCACTTGGTTGTTCTGTTTGGATTCTGTTCCGAAATATATAATACGTGATAATATTAATGTATATGTCGCAGTCATCTGGTTGAATCTGCTATTTGATTGAATGACTAGCGCGTTCGTTGAATGGCAACTTTTAATTGAATGACTAGGCCGAATGTTGACTGAACGAGCGTCACTCAACGTCCAACTAGGTAGCGGATTATATACCGGATAACATACTTAGCCCTTTAAACAGAGCGGACATAAGTCAGTCAGGTGATTCAAATTAAGTCCATTTATTTCCCACTGCGGCGCTTAAAGTCACCAAAACAAATATGGCGTCACACAGCTGGCACAGATAGAACTGTGTAGATTTTTTTTTCGATAAAAATTACTATAAAGTTCATTATTTGTAATAAAATAGTATGACAGCATGGATTTACGTATTATTACGCAGCCGCTGGCTACTTTTAAACTAAGAAAAGTCTGCATAAATATGAGATTAAGTATAAAGCTTTAGCAATCATGCTACCACCAAACATTAAAAAGTCGGCTACGTATATCCCATTCAACAACTTCGCTTAATGACGTTCAGTCAAGACGTTGAACGTTACATTCAACGACTTGACGAGTTGTCCTTTAGTCATGAAATTAAATGTTGCCATTCAATGAACGCGCTAGTCATTCAATGAAATAGCAAATTCAACCAGATCACTGCTATATATCCGTTTCACTTCAAATTTTTTTTTTAAATAACGGCAGCACTAGAAACCGAAATATCACGTTTAAGGAAATTGTTTATTACAAGTCAATAAAACACTTACAACAGTTCCACTATAAAACAAGTTATGTGGCATCGTAGAGTCATTAAAATTATTGCTACATCAAACTTGAACAGTTAAAACTTAAACGCCCCTGCATATGTTCAGATGGATAATTTGTTAAGGATGTGGATTTCCAATTGTTGAATTTATCGGAATAGTAAATTATTAAATATTAAAATCTTTTTGACTGTACAAATTATTATTGTATATGATGTTTTTATTGGATTTTATTAATCTGTTTCATTTTCACTCTACTGTAGAGTGATTATCAAAGAACAAATAAGCCGCTTCAAATTCACTTTTGCTAGTAGCATGAATGGGCCGACTCGTCCGGGGAAGTACCACACTCTCACAGAAAATCCACGTTTAGTAACTTTACCTCTTCTGTGCTTCATTCAGTGAGTGAGAGAGCCCGAGGCCCATCGCCCCTTCCGCTCTAGGAGGTAAAGTAATATAGGCCAGCAACGCTCTTATAACACCGCTGGTGTTGCAGTTGTCCGCTTACTCGTTTGCCGTTCTATGTCATAAAAAAGCCGCCGTATTACCTATTTAGCAACATCCTATAATAAAAAATATGTAATTTGGTGGTAGCTACCAACTGTACTCTTTATTGCAACACCAGGTAGGGAGCCAGTCATCAATTTAATTGAATATCAAGCTAAGCAGCAGACTGTAAGACCTCCGAACATCGTGAGCCAATACTGCGTACATCCGGAACGATATCAATAAATATTGTAAGCGGTAGTTCTCCATCGTTATTAAAACATAATAGACAAATATCAACCACCTGCAAACGTGAACACTGTAAAGTTTTCGAATTTAGGTGTACAAATAATGTAATAAACTCGATAAAACCAAATTAAAAGTAATTTTATTTAAAGGTGTAACACGAAAACATTGGAAATCAATATGATTACGAAGTTTAAAAAAAAATCTAAAATATTCGGCCCGATGGTCCAGTGGGTGTGAGCTCTATGAGCGCTTACGTATGTTTAGCAACCCCTGGTGCAGTCCCTACTTCGATGGGTGACCGCAAGTGGCATAAAAATATCTCGAGATCCTCCGTGGCATCCTGGCCTCCGTCATCGTTGATGGCAGTCGTTAAGCTATGTCAGATGCCTTAAGGTAGCTTGAAAAATTTGACACCAGTGTTGGCCACTTACACATACGAAAAACAAACAACCACCCAAAAAGGAGTGTTTTGTTTTGCGAGTTCATATTTGTATGTAAGTTTTATTATCCCACTATATCTCCTTAATGCCTCAACAGACTCGGATCTATAGTTTGTTGTTGGCATAATCACCCGTAGTAACATTTAGTTTTATTATTTTTTTGCTTTGGATGCTTGTTTGTACATTTTAAGACCCTTGATGAGTTGCACACCATGCTTTTTCCTATTATATACGTAAAATTTAAAAAAAGCCTGTATATGTGGTTGAGATGAACTGAAATGAAATCTACGTCCCCGCATGAAGCGGTTGAGCTTGTGCATTATTCTCAACTACTCAATTCTTAATATCTCTTATCGCACCGTCACTGCAAATTGTCAAAATCTGAGCTGCTCCAAAATTTCAACAAAGTCAATTTTAATCCTCAACGACAAATCTCAGTGTAGACTGTCCCTAATACAGCGTCGGATGACAATGTAATTGACATTAGGAACTAACTCCCATATTATTGCCGCTAAGTTATCCGTGCCGGCGGTACAATTGAAATTCAACTTTGACACTTGGAGATAAAAGCTAATCGGGCTGTAAAAGTGATTGGTACTGAGTATTATAACTGTTGGGTGGAGTTTCTGAACTGTTATAGATATGGTGCTAGGGTTGTCAATATTTGGTTCATTTTCGATGTGTGCGTTACATTTCTCTATGTATATTAGGAGCGCTTGTATAGTATCTTATTTGTATCGTAATTTATCATGTATTTGATGATATTGACGTCAACAATAACATAACATTGTAAACTAATTGTAAATGTAGTTAAATTGACGTTCACCAAATGATATTTAAAATATCTTAAGATGAATAAAATTGGCTACTTGACTAAAAAATTTTTCGTGTCGCTATGTATAGACCTGCCAAAAATAAACACTATAGTGACAGAAATTCATTTCTAAACAAATAACTTTTTCAGATATAGAAGTTTTAAAGACACATGTTAGACGTTAGTTTTTAGACGTGAAAACGCACTGCTGAAATGCCTACATATTTGTGACGTCACAACTTTGTATTTCGTAATATAATTTCGTATATAATCTTAACACTAGGCAAATACCGAATTATTGACTATTGATGATAGATATCATCGTCCGCGATCAGCTGTGTAGAATAAGACCACATCAAGTCTTCCCGTGGGTGTTGTACAAGGCGACTTAGAAACACAAGCTAAACCAAGGTCATAAACATCTGAGAGACCTCTATAACCAGTCTAGCCAGCGTGGAGAGTGTAGGCCAAATCCTCTGACTGCTCTGACTAATATATGGCTCTGGCAAAGAGAGTCGTGCTCCTGCAGTGGCGACTAAAAAAGACCTGATGTTGGTGATCATCATCGCCTACAATCTTATAGGTGCTGATGTAAAAAGATGGGTAGTGAAATTTAACATTAAAATATGCTAATATTATAAAGAGTTAAGATAGTGAATATTTTTTTGTTTCAATGGAATAGGCCCCGAATCTACAGGATCAATGTTAAAAACTGTTTGACCTATAGAAAGCTAATTAATTAAGTATTTTGTACGACAACACTAGCTAAATTTTTACAGCAGGTTCAGTACCTATATATTATACTACGAGTAGGTACCTTCCATAAAACATATCGATACTTTTAAAAAAACCATCTCATACAAGTTAGTATGTAACGGAGACTTTTTTGGTATATTTCATAGATATCAGAATATTTACAAGGAATAATTTAATAAACGTTTTTGTGGAAATAAGTTCTGTGTCATGAAATGGCTACCATTTAAAAAGGCAGCTTGAATAAAACTGCTTAGTAGGAGAAACAGGTTAGAAACATAATCTTTCAGTGGTTATTTAAATTATACTTTACAAATAAAAACAGTTATAAATTCTTAAAGAGTTAATATAATTTAATATAGCAACGTTGCGCATTTTGAGTCGAGATATAATAAGCGGCCATTTTGGATACAAAGTGCTTGAGATGGCTTAAACAATAGCGCAATTTGTGCAGACCACCAACACAAAAGAAAAATGGTGACAGAAGGATAACTTATCTCACATAATTTACTCATCTTCTCATCAAAGCATTTTTCCTTCGCCGGATTAGTTTTACCATTGAGAAGTATTAATAATGATCCACAGCCAACGATTTATGTTACCATTACCTTCGAAAAAAATGCAACATTAACAAGTTAACAAAATGTTGAGGTTTCAGAGATTTTCTTAGAAATAATTTATCGTTTTTGTCTCACATGTAACATGTCATTATGTGGCAGTGGAGCTTAAAGTGTTGCATCTGTTTCTTATTCATTTGCACAACAATCTCATACAAGCACGCAACAAAGCGTTCCCTGAAATGTGTTTGAGCAGAATATACATATACGATACATTTTCTAAAACATTATATTTTGCACATACTACATTCATCAGACAAAGTTGCCTTGATACCTGACTTAAGTCAATTAGGTGCAATATATTTTATGACAATAATTAACGTATAGGTATATTAAAATGTTCATAATCTTTCTCTCGGCTGGGCAATGTAGTCCGCTTCCAACAAGTCATATTGGAAATCCTTAGGGGAGGCCCATTTCCACCCGTGGATTTCTTGCGGCTTAGAAAATGTATCCCCGTATTTAGCTTCTTCAGGACCAATAATGATTTATCAAACTAAAAACATCAGATAGGAAAGCAAAAATTTTGCGAAAAAAAATCTAAATGGGCGTAAAAAAAGGCTGCTAAAATAGAGATAGATAGAGGTAAATTTTCTGTGAATATTATTTTAATATTGCATTTACAGTCATATTTTACCTTAGTAAGTATATGACACAAATTCTTGAGTGCAAAAAATTGTGATTTCGTGTTAGTGATAGAGTTTGTTTATAGCGTCGCATCTATCTTTACCCTATTTGTACCGCAAGCACGCAACGAAGCGTTCCCTGAAATGTATATGAGCTGAATATATACATACGATATATTTCCTGGAACGTTATATTCTGCACATATCGCATTCAGTCTTAGTTCAAAGTTAGCCGAGCTAGTAATGATACGAAGCAATACGGTTATTTAGTTATTAGTAGTTATTGAACTACTATTAGCATAAAATACCAGAAATAGACCATACGTCAGTCTATTTCTAGTATTTTAGTTAATAGCTTGGTCTTGGTTTCTTTTGAGTTCAGCATGATCTGGCCCGGGTTCAATCCCCCGGCCAGGTCGTGATGGAAGCCAATCTTTTTTTTGGCCTGGGTCTTGCATATTTCTTTATCTATATAAGTAGCTGTTTTAAAATATAGTATCATTGAGTTGGTATTCCACGACACAAGTTCTAAACTTTCTGTGGGGCTAGCTCAACCTGTGTGATTTTCCTTATATTTAGGTATATCCCTTATGGCAGTGGGGTAAATCTTTTTTTTAATGAATCTCATTAATTATATCCCCTCCTCTTTGCTTCGTAATCCTCATTGCTGAGGGTCGTGATCTCTATGTAACTCTTTTCTGTGTGCTATATCCCGCCAATCAGATCTGCGTTCCGCAACTCGTACAGCCTCGCTGACGTTGGTCCCGAGCGTCGAGCGAATCTGGTCGGACCAACGCATGGGGCTTCGTCCTCTGTATCTTTTCCCTTCTTCTTTGCCAGTAAGTAGGAGTTTCTCTAGATTGTCTCCGCCTTTCCTGGATATCCTTTATATCCCACTGCTGGGTAAAGGTCTCTCTTAATTTCTTCCACTTGTCCTTATCCTTTGCGGTTTCTGACCAGTCTAGCCTAGTCTTTTAAATGTAAACTACAAAAAATCGTCAATATGTGTTCATGCTTTACGAAGGAATGACAGAGAATAAAGAACGCGCTAATCATTAAAACATGATACTCTTATTACCACAATTGAAAAAAATGCATCACAAGAGATTACGCTAATTTACTCAGTGTATAACCAGCCCGATCTGTCACTCTAATATAGTGCATAAAGCATGAGAGCTAAACTTCGAGCAACACGACCTCCGTACCGGACGGAGGGAGTGGGCAAAGCGACAATTTACTATGACAATTTTTCTGGCGTTTTTTGCGGGGGGAAATGTGCACACAAGTTTAGTTCCGCACACCTACATACAAAACTTAAACTGTCACTTGATAGTAATTATGACATCGTCACAAAAAATGACATAAAAAGAAAAAATAATTTGTGTACAGATGAGTCACACACAACTAACACATAGACATGCATATGCCTAATTTTGGCTTGTACCTTGACAGAGGGGAATGCAGCGTATGGCTACTCCCTTCCGTGTTGCTCGAAGGAGCTAAACTAAACGCTGAGTGGCAACCCTATTAGGAATGGCCTTATAGCGATAGTTACTGCTAACAGATGTCGATTTTGTGATTTGTATTTAAAAATGTGTGATATTCAGTAATTTTAGGCTTTTGACAGAATTTCATCATTTTGATTAAAACTAACGCGAGATTCTAATACGGGTTACTCACGTACAAAGTCATGTAGCAAACCTTGTACATGAGTGAGTAGTAGCATGAATGGGCCCGTTCGTCCGGGGAAGAACCACACTCTCACAGAATATCAACGTTTGAGTAGCGTAGCTACCTTCTATGCTTCGTTCGGTGAGTGAGAAAGCCTGCGGAGGCCCATCCCCCTTCCCCTCTGGGGAGGGAAAACTAAGGCCCGCAACGTTCTTGTACAATTTCTAGTGTTGCAGTTGTCTATGGGCAGCGGTGATCACTTACCATCAGGTGACCTGCTTGCCTGTTTGCCTCTCTATGTCAATAAAAAAAATCCAAATGTTTGATACATTGAACAAAACGCAGCCCCATGAGATTACGTCACTTAGTTCAGTGTATAATGAGCCCAATTTGTCACTCTAGCTAATATAGTGCATACCTAATGCATGAGAGCTAAACTCCGACTGGCAACCCTATTGGGAATGTTCTTGATAGCGATAGTTACCGCTAACAGATGTCGGGTGCAATTTTGTGATTTGTATCCAAAAATTAGGCATATTCAGTAATTTGAGACTTTTGAATAGAATTTCGCTTTTTTGACCAAAACTAACGCGCAATTTTTATACCATGCAAGTTACTCACGTACAAATTCGGCTATAGGCCGACATGTTTCGACCATATCCGGAGGTCTTCGTCGAGCGAATGTGAAACGAAACGTAATTACTTAATAGAATTTCGTGTCATCCTTACTAAGAATATAAAAACAAAAGTTTGTTTCTTTGAACAAAACACAGCTCCATGAGATAACGGCAATTGGTTCAGTGTTTAAGCAGCCAGATTTGTCACTCTAGCTAATATAGTGCATAATGCATGAGTGCTAAACTGAACGGCGACTGGCAACCCTATTGGGAATGGTCTTGATAGCGAATAGTTACTGTTAACAGATGTCGGGTGCAATTTTGTGATTTGTATCCAAGTACAAGTAATTTTAGTCTTTTGATGTAGCTACCATTGTATACACTATTATATATACTCCATCATCATTAGGTCTTTTTAATACTCCACTGCAGGAGAACGATATAATACTCGTATATATATTACACTCATCATCATTTCGTGTAGGTGACACGGTCAGTCGACTATGCACACCCTGGTGTTAGAGTTCTTCGGAACCGCCTCTCGGCTTCTGACGTGGATCCTTTAACGACTACCAGATGGCAGCCGCGACCAACGGCTTAACGTGCCTTCCGAAGCATGGAATCACCTTTTTTATCAGACAATCAGGTGATTCATGCCTGCAATGTCCTAACTGTCCTAAAAACTGGAAACAACTTAAGGGGGCACACTAGGCACAGTAGCGACGCCAATCATTTTATTCCTAATACTTTACAAATAGACAGAAAATCAAGAATGTAAACCATATAAGCACTAGTAAATAACCTGAAGTAATTTTGGAATCATGTTTAATATTATCAGAATCAGTGAGAATTATGAGAATCAAATTCAAATCCATCTGGCCAGCGTCGAGAGTGAAGGGTAAAATCCTCTGACTACTCTGGTTAAATATATGTCTCTCAAAAAAACCTAATGATGATGATGCATGACATTTGAACCGAGCTATATATAAGCCCGACTTCACCTGATCCTGGACTCAAAAAATATAGTAGTTTGTCGGTTCTACCAATCAATTGAATATAAAATAAGCTTTTAGTTTCTTGGCTATAAAGCTTATTGAAGTAGCCCGTGACCAAAGGGCTGGAAGCTACTTAGCTCAGCGTATCAGCATTGCCATTCAATTTGGCAATGCTGCCAGCCTTTTGGGCACGATGCCCAGAAGTGAGCAGCTGTATGACTGTATCATTTGTATTTTTAGGCTTTTAAGTTTAATTTTAATTAGTTTTATTGTTAGAATAGTTTAAATACAATTAATTGTTATTAAATAAACAAACTAATTTATCCTATTATCTCCAATGTTTGACTAAGTTTCGGGAGGTCCAAGTTTGCAGCAAACAACTATTTAATAATATGCCTTCAATCCTAAATACTCAGAGTAGTTGAACTTGTGAATAGTCAGTGTAGGTCAACTTACACAGTTGACCTACACTGACTATTTAGAATTGTAGGTAAACACTTTAAAAATATTATAGAAATCAGATTTCACTAATGTATTATTTCGTCGGATTCGTACAGACTACTACGATGTTTACGCTTTTGCTATCCCTTAGACTCACCATGATGTCTCACCTTTGTAACAGACCGAAACTAGTCGGCGAACCCGACAAATTAAAACGTGAGTAAGGCCGGGTTTCTATTATGAATATATTTTGCGTAAGTTTTAAATTATTTTAAAAATACATGTTACAGGCTAATTATGACCCATTTTCTATTTCCATGCAACATATTGACAGCTGAAAACCTTTGACTATGACCATAAATAATCAAAGCTGAAAACCTAGCCCACTAAATCTGTTTAAATACAAGAAAACTCTTCCTTTCCCTCCCTCATCCCTCAATTTAATCTGGCGTTAAATTGTTTATTATAAATCTCTCGTTTCTTAATCTGTAATAAACAGCAGCATAGAATAACTATATTGATGTTCTACGAATCCCTTGAAATTGCTTGTAACATCATTTCTTAGAATAAGCTCAAAGCAACACTAATTAATTTTCTCGGTACGCAGAGCAATTAACTGCATACAAGTTAAACCGGCAAAGGTGCAGTTAACCACCTCATCAAAAGACTGGAAATACCGACTTTGGGATATAAATCACATAAGTATTTTAACATATTCACTGCCGTGAGTCTAAAACAATTTATATTATTACACGAGCATTTTTTTTTCTTGAACGTCTCACTTTATTAAAAAAGTATCAGAAGGATTTGGTGTCACAGTTGGTCTGCACCAGGGATCGGCGTTAAGCCCGTACCTATTTCTGCTAGTCATGGATGCTCTGACATCGGCCCACAGGATGAGGCACCCTGGTGCATGCTGTTTGCAGATGACATCATATTGGTAGAAGAGGATGTTGCAATGGCACAGAGCAAGCTGCTAATGTGGCAGCTCGCCTTAGAAACAATAGGCTTGAAAATTAGCAGGACAAAAATAGAGTATTTGTTCTGCGACTTCGGCGGTGTTTCTGCGGAAGCGAGCCTTACCATCGATAATATCACAATACCGGCTTGCTCTGAATTTAAGTATTTGGGTTCGTTACTCCAGAACGACGGAGATGTAAAACGCCGAATCAACTCAGGATGGCAGAAGTGGAGGGAAGTCGCCAGTACAACGTGTGACCCGAAAATGCCGTTGAGACTTAAAGGCAAAATTGCGCACGTTGCTGACTTTTACGCTGTATTGCGAGGCCGAGTCGCATCACTGATGCGCAGAGTTCGGGGAAGCTGCAATAGTATCCTCTGTGTTGTCCGAGAAAGACCCGACTGTCCAATATGGAGGCACTGGGTGCGCATGCACGTGGCAGTACCAGGTGGTCCGGGAGGACTAGGCGGGTTTTTCCTCAACTAAATTATTTTATTTTGTACTAACATAGTACCTATGTAAGGATTTTGTTACTAACAAAATATGGACGCAAGTCTGAAATAAAATTATTTTATATTTTATTTTATTATTATTATTTTTATTAAAATAAATAAAGCTGTTACTGTGATGCTGTGCGGCTCGGAATGTTGGGCTACAAAGGTGCAAGATGAAAATAGACTTCACTCAGCTGAAATGAAAATTTTGAGGTGGATGTGCGGGTTGACCCGGATGGATAGGATTAGAAATATTTATGTAAGGGGAAGTTTGAAAGTAGCGCCGGTAAACGATAAAATAAGAAGGAATAGATTAGGTTGGTTTGGTTGTAATGAGGGGAGAAATCTTCTCTCCTCATTACAACCAAACCAACCTAATCTATTCCTTATCTTTTTTCTTAGCTTTTCTTGTGCTTTTCTTGTTATATGCCGATCTCGGCATATAACAAGAAAAGCACTGAGCATGGAAGTAAGTGGAAACCGCGGAAGGGGGAGACCAAAAAAGAGATGGATAGAATGTGTAAGGCAAGACATGAGGATGGCGGGAGTGGAAGGGAGTATGACAGGAAATACGACCCCAGATAATGGGATAAGGTAAGGAGGATGTTGATTACTTTAAAAATATATATGATAAACCTAAAAGTTACAACCGTTTTGGAACGACCATTGATGAGAACAATACGCCGAAGAAACTAAACCCATTTTAATTAATTCCGACTCAAGTTTCTTCACATAAATAATAGCAGCATCAATATGTTCTACATATTCCTTTAACACGTACCTACCCTGTAAATTGCTCGCAGCACCAGATCTCACAATTACGCTCTAAGAAAATCTAATTAATTTTCTCTGAACGCAAAGTAATTAACTGCATTCAAGTTGTACCGGCAAAGGTGCAGTTTACAAACTTGTCAAAAGAGTGAAACTTCTGCTACTGGGATTCGCAACATGTAACAATTTCACATTCAATGTTGAAATTGTATAGCAGTGCATATTTCATTTAGTTTATTTTACTTTATTACACAATCGTAAAAGGCGGCCTTAAAGCCAGAGGCTTTATCTCCCAGTCCAGACTCATTAATTCAGACTCAAATTTCTTTACATAAATAATAGCAGCATCAATATGTTCTACATATCCCTTTAAGACGTACCTCCTCTGTAAATTGGCCCAGCATCATTTCTCACAATTACGCTCAAAGAAAATCTAATTTAATTTCTCCGTACGCAGAGTTATTAACTGCATACAAGTTGTACCGGCAAAGGTGCAGTTTACAAACTTATCAAAAGAGTGAAACTCCTGCTACTGGGATTCGAAATATATGACAACTTATAGCAATGCATGTTTCATTCACGTTGATTTCTTAGGATAATGTTATTATATTTAAAATACATAGTTATAAAGTGAGTAAATTGACCATCGATAATCCGTTAAAGGGGTAATTCGACCGTCAATATGAACAACTTATCCCATGGGACCAATGCTGGGAACTTGAATAATTTTTTGTCTTTCCCATATTAACTGCCCCGGGGCGATTGAACACTTTGTAATAAAAATCTCGTTTTTTAATTGAGTTTTCAGCATTGATCCTATATGAAAAGTTGTTCATATCGACGGGTTAAACGCCCCTTTAAGACTATATGTACATACATATTATCACGTCTTAGTCCCTTGCGGGTTAGACAGAGCCCAACGTTATAAACCCAAAGGCGTAGTAGCGTGTTAGTAGGCTTTAAGGTGGAAAGCGGAATCAAAATAGTGATGGGTTGCTAACCGCATCGCCTATAACGGAATTCCTTAGATTTTCGCCCAATCCCTTGACTGGTTTTTACGGTCTGCGCTGGATGAAAAGCAGATTTTCTCCCAAACCAGCATGGAAGTGTTTACCAAGGGTCAATTATTATTGAGACGTTGTATGTTAGGTTGTTGGGGTCAAACGATACTAAATACTGCTATTTCTGAAGGTTGTTCAAACGCCACTAATTGTGTGAAATATTAAAATAGAATAACCATACTTTTTGCTTCAAACCAAATGCCTAAAGGCATATCAGCCAGAACATGCTTTGTAGTACAAAATACATATTTGAGTTAACATGCCTACAAGTTAAAATAAAAGATAGAGTTATATTAAATAAAATGATACTTAAACAAGTACAATTTATTATACAAAAAGCGTCTAAAACTCAAAGGCGAACTAAAAACATATTCAAGTACGTAAAAAAGTCTAATGACGCAGCCATGTTTTTCGTGTTTTAAAATAAAATAGTCACTAACGAACCCCGAAGTCCTTGTCCAAAAACATTCCTTTGACAACAAATATAAGAGTATGAAAGTACTGTAATTCAGTAATTTGGAAACCCGACGCTCTATCTAAAGGTTTTATGATTTTTATGGTTCCGTAGTAAACAAGGAACCCTTATAGTTTTGCCATGTCTGTCTGTCTGTGTGTCTGTCCGTTCGCGGTTTTACTCAGAGACTATAAGTACTAGAAAGCTGTAATTAGGTATGGATATGTATATTAATCAAGCCAAAAAAGTGATAGAAAAAATCATGATAAAAAAAATTTTTTAGGGAAGCTCCCATACAAGTAGAGTGGAGGAGTAATTATTTTTTCTCTACTTACCCATCGTGTAGGGTATCGTTAAATAGGTCTTTAAAAATTATTGTGAGGTTGAGAACACCATTTTTCGATCTAGGGATCCGTTTCCGAAATATTTGGTTTTAAAGTGCAAATTTTTGTTAGAGGTACGTGTCTCCCACCTCTATCTGCTAAACGGTTATATATGGATACGTCTAGGATACGTGAAAAAAATTACAGCAGTAGTATATATACTGAAGTTGAAAGGAAAACTATCAGAGCTGAGTACTAAGTACAAACTAAAAAGTTATAGGCAACCAACATATAAAATGTATTCGAAAATGTAAAATTCCATACAATTTTCATTGTTAGATATTTTTGGTCGTTAAACTGTGCGGTGCGAGTGTGAACAGTGTGAACTCAAACTTGTCATTCGCCACTACGGAACTCTACACTGCGCGTGGCCCGACACGCACTTGGCCGGTTTTTCACTTATTTTGTCTTTATGTACCTTCCACGCTATTCTGGAAGAAAGGAAAAAACGTAGAGGGTACAAGCTGCTTCTCTTGCCGCACAGATCGTAAAAGCTGATCGAGGGAATGAGTGGGAGGAATCATGTCAATAGGCGATGCGGCTATGAACCCAACCCATCGCTATTTTGATTCCGTTCTCCACCTAAAAGTCAACCAACATGCTAAACGTGGCCTTTGGGTTTTGTAGACCTGCCCCCTTATTTACTAACTCGGATGACAGGTGTCGATACCTATCAATCTAGAATTTGATGTTACAATGCGGTTTTTGTATTCTAAATA
The DNA here is from genome assembly GCA_963082605.1 of Rhodophaea formosa. Classification (NCBI taxonomy): domain Eukaryota; kingdom Metazoa; phylum Arthropoda; class Insecta; order Lepidoptera; family Pyralidae; genus Rhodophaea; species Rhodophaea formosa. The sequence goes on from OY720221.1 coordinate 3,282,235, forward strand.
AAAAGTTCGAGCAAGCAAAACCCGCATTGTAACAGTAAATCCTAGACTGATAGGCATCGACACCTGTCATCCGAGTTAGTAAATAGGGGGGCTGGGCTCTGTCTACCCTGCAAGGGACCGTGGGGGTCAAGGGGGACATGACGGGATATTTTTATGTTTAATGACGAGACGAGACGAGACAGCTGCCGTGGCACAGTGGTTGACACGCCAGCCTGCGATAAGAGGTTCAATTACCGGCGTGAGCAAATAAATCAACTATACTTTAACAGGTATTTTTCTGAGATTCGGGGGCTACCCATGAAGGGGGGAATAGGTTGGTGTTAAGTGTTAGGAAAGCAAACGGCTGCAAAAATTTTCGCCAAATCATATTAAAGTAAGAATACTGTCATAATAGTGGACCCGGGCTGCGATAAAATAAATAAATAAATAGGTATATAGGGACATAATTATCACACAAATTGAGCTAGCCCCACAGTAAGTTGTGAACTTGTGTCGCAGGATACTAACTCAACGATACTATATTTTATAACATATACTTATATAGATAAACATCCAAGACCCAGGTCATTCTGAAAAAGATTGTTTTCCATCATGACCTGACCGGGGATCGAACCCCCGTGTCGCAGGCTGGCGTGTTGACCGCTGCGCCACGGAGCCCGGGCTGCGATGAACCTTAGTTGAGGTTGTAACTGGTTACTCTTTATTCTACCAAAAAAAAAAAAAAACTGCTCGTCCGCATTTTTAGTTAAATAAATAGATAATCACACATTTTCTTTTCATTATTTACGTGATTTTTAATTTGTTTTATCTTAATTTTACTCAGGAACTTTTATATATAATGTTTATGATTTGTTAAGTTTATGATTGGAGCGTAATAGAACATTATGATACAAGTACGATAATATAGACAGCTTACCGTACGAGTATCATACGACGTTTTTCAATACATTTGCGATTACCATAAACTAAAACAAGATTGCAATTCAGCAAATAAGTAATTTATAAAAGTTAGGAACTAAAGCAGTTTGTTAAAAATACATTTATAATAATCAGGTACATTGACTCAGGTTTATTTTCTACTAAAAAGTACATTGATAACCTTCTCCTTTTCGAAGTCGGTTAAAAAATCACATCTCACGACACAGAAAAAAGTTTTCATTCTAAACTTGAAACTCTGCTCGGATTCTATGAAAAAGTTTAAATTTTGCATCTGTGGCATTGGGCTATTGAACAGTTGTGATTTGTGTAAAGTAAAAAGCACGAGTGCCGTAATAGTACATTATGATACAAGTACGGTAAGCTGGATATTATAGTCGAGGTGTTTATAGGCACGAGGCGAAGCCGATTGCTTATAATAAACCGACGACTATAATAGACAGCTTACCGTACGAGTATCCTACGACGTTTTTCAATACATTTGCGATTACCTTAAACTAAAACAAGATTGTAATACAGCAAATAAGTAATTTATAAAAGTTAGGAACAAAAGCAGTTTGTAAAAATACATTTATAATAATCAGGTACATTGACTCAGGTTTATTTTCTACAAAAAAGTACATTGATAACCTTCTCCTTTTCAGTCGGTTAAAAAATCACATCTCACGAATCAGAAAAAAGATTTCATACTAAACTTGAAACTCTTTGCTCGGATTCTATGAAAAAGTTTAAATTTTGCATCTGTGGCATTGGGCTATTGAGCAGTTGTGATTTGTGTAAAGTAAAAAGCACTAGTGCCGTAAATACATCATTACGATACAGATTTCGATGTCATAAGAACTACGGTTCTTATTTTAATAAATTTATATTAAGGGGGCACCCTAGGCACAGTAGCGACGCCAATCATTTTATTCCTAATACTATACAAATAGAAAGAAATTCATGAATGTAAATCATATAAGCACTAGTAAATAACCTGAAGTATTTTTGGAGGATCAGTCATTAAGAGAAAACGTGATTACCGCCAAAAACGGCCGTTTTTGGCTGTAAAGTGATTCTCATAATTCTCACTGATTCTGATAATATTAAACATGATTCCAAAAATACTTCAGGTTATTTACTAAGGCTTATATGATTTACATTCTTGAATTTCTTTCTACTTATATTTGTAAAGTATTAGGAATAAAATGATTGGCGTCGCTACTGTGCCTAGTGTGCCCCCTTAAGTTATTAGCAAATGTATTGAAAAATAATATATAATGCTTTTAAAGCTCATGTTTGTAATCCTAATCTGCTTATAAGGAAAGATAAAAAAAGTAAAAGATATTCATACTTACACAAACTTTTATTTGTTTCAGGTCAGTTGTACACAGTGAAGTGGGTCATATTAAGTATGCAAGATTTAAGTCTTGCTAAGTTAATTTAACCTTAGAATTTCCAACTGGAGCCTTTATTCCTCTAGGAGAAAGTAAGTCCATGAGTGGTTAAATTAAAATTGCAATTTTAAATCTTCTTCTACAATCTTCATCATCATCAACAATCTGCAGGACAGAGTCAGTCGGTAACGCAGATTGGCGAATCCTTTCACCACGTAATGGCAACACCTAACAAACATATTTAATATGTACAAATATTGCCATTCTACGAATCGATAGAAGAAGATCTTCATCATCATCAACATCATCATATCAGCCGTAAGAAGTCGGTCTGCTGGGTTTAGGCCATCCCCAAGGATTTCCATCGTGGGGGTTTCGGAGCCCATCGAATCTGTTTATTAATCAAGGTAAGGGTTAGGAGTTTGTTGAACTGAAGAAATGGGATAAAGGTATTTTGGGTGATACTTGCTGGAATGGATGGGGTTGAGAAGGTAGCAGCCAGGGAGGCTGGGCACGACTACCCGATGCAACCATGGGACAGTTTCTTGAGAGTGACACCCCTGAAGTGAGATTCAAGATTCAATCGTTCATTTAATATAGGTTTCTTTGAACACTTATTAATTGACATATTAGTGTTTACAATTTTTACAACAAAAAAATTTTGTTGACGTCAATAATAACTTATGGCTAAGTTTAGGCCGCTTCCAAAGCGGAGTGCAGAAGAAGCGGCAACAAACTGCACAGCGCATTTTCTCCAAGCGACGTCAACTCACAATTCTAGTTAGACTTATAAACTACTTATATATATGTGGACTGAGTGTGCATTGCTTTAATTAAATGTCATGATAAAAATTGAATTGTAAAACTATATATAAAGCTTTTACCCACGGCTTCACCCGCGTGATATATAGCCTATGCCCTTTTTAGTACCCTAACCTAAGTGTATGCAAAATTTCATGATGATTGGTTCAGTAGATAGGGCGTGAAAGCTAAGAAACAAACAAACAAACTCACTTTCACATTTATAATTTTAGGATAGCATGTAACTTTGATATTATCCGCATAGTAACGCATGAATCGAGACCTTAACGATATCTTTGACTTTTTGTACAAATTGCTTAAAATATTACGAAGAGTAAAAGCCGTTAAAAGAAGAAAAAAATCACGCCACCTACCGTCTGTTTCCCTACACCCCTACGTGCCGATTTAATATTCTTATAAGCCGGGCTCGGAAATAAAAATGAATTGTCATTGGGATGAGCCTTATTTGATTAAATGCGCGCCGTGTCGATTCGGCACCTACTGTTTTGGAATGCCAATGCGGGCTGGTGTTTGAGCGTGGAATTTTACATCGATTTTTAAATCTCTTTTGTTGAAAAAAATAATTTGATGATGTACCTACATCAAGATTTCACAGGTTTGTTTAATAATGTTTTCTTATGTTTTCGCGATTGTTACACATTTAAATAAAATTATTTTAATACGGTTTTTATCGCGTTTATTACATTATTTATACACCTAACGTTTCGAGCACTTTACAGTGTTCGTGGTCGCAGGTAGACTAAGTTGACATTTGTCTAGTATTTTATAAGGTGTAACGTTAGGTGTATAAATAATGTAATAAACGCGATAAAAACCGTATTAAAATAATTTTATTTAAAAGGTTTGTTTAATCTTTATTTCACTACTTTCCTAACAAACTATTCTCACCGTGTCCATTTGGCAACTACCGAATGCGGCTGGTGTTTGAGCGTGGAATTTTACATCGATTTTTTAATCTCTTTTGTTGAAAAAAATAATTTGATGATGTACCTACATCAAGATTTCACAGGTTTGTTTAATAATGTTTTCTTATGTTTTCGCGATTGTTACACATTTAAATAAAATTATTTTAATACGGTTTTTATCGCGTTTATTACTTTATTTATACACCTAACGTTTCGAGCACTTTACAGTGTTCGTGGTCGCAGGTAGACTAAGTTGACATTTGTCTAGTATTTTATAAGGTGTAACGTTAGGTGTATAAATAATGTAATAAACGCGATAAAAACCGTATTAAAATAATTTTATTTAAAAGGTTTGTTTAATCTTTATTTCACTACTTTCTTAACAAACTATTCTCACCGTGTCCATTTGGCAACTACCGAATGCGGCTGGTGTTTGAGCGTGGAATTTTACATCGATTTTTTAATCTCGTTGTTGAAAGAGATATTTTGATGATGTACCTATATCAAGATTTCTTCACAGGTTTGTTTAATATAGGTTTCTTTAGGTATTGATTCACAACTTTCTTAACAAAAATGAGCGCCGTTTCGATCGATCGTTATCGATTTTTAAATCTCTTTTGTTGAAAGAGATAATTTGACGATGTACCTAAATCAATGTTTCACAGGTTTTTTAGGGTTCCGTAGTAAACAAGGAACCCTTATAGTTTCGCCATGTCTGTCTGTCTGTCTGTCTGACTGTCCGTCCGCGGTTTTACGCAGAGACTAAAGTACTAGAAAGCTGTAATTTGGTATGGGTAAGTATAGTAATCATGGCAAAAAAGTGATAGAATAAAACCTTGAAAAAAAATTTTTTTTAGAGTAGCTCCCATACAAGTAAAGTGGGAGAGTAATTTTTTTTTCTCTATTTACCCATCGTGTGGGATATCGTTAAATAGGTTTTTAAAAAATATTGTAAGGTTGAGAACACCATTTTTCGATTTAGGGATCCGTTTCCGAAATATTTGGTTTTAAAGTGCGAAATGCGCGATGTGCGCGCGTGTTTGCGCGTGGAATTTTACATCAATTTTTTAATCTACTTTGTTGAAAGAGATAATTTGATGATGTACCTATATCAAGATTTCTTCACAGGTTTGTTTAATATAGGTTTCTTTAGGTATTGATTCACAACTTTCTTAACAAAAATGAGCGCGGTTTCGATCGATTGTCATCGATTTTCAAATCTCTTTTGTTGAAAGAGATAATTTGACTATGTACCTAAATCAATATTTCACAGGTTTGTTTAATATACGTTTCTTTAGATATTTATTTCACTACTTTCTTAACAAACTATTCTCACCGTGTCCATTTGGCAACTACCGAATGCGGCTGGTGTTTGAGCGTGGAATTTTACATCGATTTTTTAATCTCTTTTGTTGAAAGAGATAATTTGATGATGTACCTATATCAAGATTTCTTCACAGGTTTGTTTAATATAGGTTTCTTTAGGTATTGATTCACAACTTTCTTAACAAAAATGAGCGCCGTTTCGATCGATCGTTGTCGATTTTTAAATCTCTTTTGTTGAAAGAGATAATTTGACGATGTACCTAAATCAATATTTCACAGGTTTGTTTAATATACGTTTCTTTAGATATTTATTTCACTACTTTCTTAACAAACTATTCTCACCGTGTCCATTTGGCAACTACCGAATGCGGCTGGTGTTTGAGCGTGGAATTTAACATCGATTTTTTAATCTCTTTTGTTGAAAGAGATAATTTGACGATGTACCTAAATCAATATTTCACAGGTTTGTTTAATATACGTTTCTTTAGATATTTATTTCACTACTTTCTTAACAAACTATTCTTACCGTGTCCATTTGGCAACTACCGAATGCGGCTGGTGTTTGAGCGTGGAATTTAACATCGATTTTTTAATCTCTTTTGTTGAAAGAGATAATTTGATGACATACCTACGACATCAAGATTTTACAGGTTTGTTTAATATAGGTTTCTTTGAACACTTAGATATTGATTTCACAATGTTCACAACAAAAAATTGTTGACGGCAGTAATTTACTTATGGCTAAGTTTAGGCCGTTTTCTAAAGCTGAGTCCAAAAGAAGCGGCAAAAATATGCACAGCGCATTTTCTCCAAGCGACGTCAACTCACAATATTAGGAAATACTTAGGAAACAAAATATAGATATAGATTTCCGGTAGAGTAGAATACGATCACTACGACTTAGGGAACAGAAGCTAAACAATGCTTATAAATATCAAAGAGACCGCTCCAACCCGTCTGGCTAGCGTGGAGAATGTAGGCTAAATCGGCTAATATATGGCTCTGGTACCTATTACAGAGAGGCTCGCGCTCCTGCAGTGGAGACCGAAAAAGATGAAGATGAAAAAAATAACAAAAACTAAAAAGAGATTTCAAATGTAAAATAAAAACTGATTTTCTTTGATCTGCGACTTAACAAAAGAAGTAATTCACATAAATATTTGTAATCCATTTTTTCGGTCTAGACTTATTATTATTATTTTATCTGCACAACGCGAAGTGGTAATGACCTTTCTTTTGTTTTTTTTATTTTGTTTCTTTGATTATGTAATAAGATATAAAAGACTCAGTGTATAAAATATATATTAGAAATTTAAAAGGCAATTTTAAATTTGATTTAAATTTGGGAGGATTCTCTTTGATCTGTGACATTTGTTGTTCTGTTGATATTGTATTTGATTTATATTGTTTTTTTTTCCTTTGAATAATTTGAGTGCGAACAGTGTGTGTTGCCAGTGGGACTAATTAGACGGCTCAGAGTTACTCAACGTGCAATGGAGCGAGCTATGCTGGGAGTTTCACTGCGCGATAGAATCAGAAATGAGGACATCCGCAGCAGAACCAAAGCACTGACATAGCTCGCAGGATTGCTCGTTTAAAGTGACGATGGGCCGGACACATAGCCCGGAGGACGGATGGCCGTTGGGACATTAAAGTCCTGGAGTGGTGGCCACGTACAGGGAAGCGCAGTGTTGGACGACCCCCGACAAGGTGGACGGACGACCATATTAGGGTCGCCGGGAGCCGGTGGACTCAATATGCACAAGATCGCAATTTGTGGCGATTTATGGGGGTGGCCTATGTCCAGCAGTGGACGTCGCTGGCTGATAGATAGATAGATAGAATTTGAGTGCGTTTGACTTCTATCTTGCCTGATGGGAAGCGACGATGAGGTCTAGGGTTGTACACGCAAACTCAATTAATGCCTTTTCACCACAGATTTTAGATATATACATAGATCTGTGCTGTTCACTCTTGCCTTGAAATTCCCATAATTGAACGAGTCGGGTAACAGCGACGAGGGGAGGGGATTCCATTGTTTGTACGATTTCTCTTTACCTCTGTGGTACCACAAGCACTACCAACGCCACGTAATGTTACTGCTACTGTGTTGATATGCAAATACCATCCATCAAACTCATCATCCAAGCGTATCCCAGGTTGCAACCTCAGTGGTTACGTTTTGGAGCCCGGGGACCGCTTCTTATCCTCGGTGATTTGACACTGATTTTTAGTCAGAACGACTGTTGTCTGACTTCTTCAACCGCAGGACGCTATCCTAGGATAGGTTTAAACAAATGTTAGATAACGTTTACGACCCCCAGCTTACCGTGTCTTCCGAAGCAAGTAATAAAGCAAGCCGGACTAGAAACAACTTTCGCAAAGCCGTAGCCTTAGCCAATGACTCTAGCCATTAGGCAAATGCCTTGAATACTGTGCCACAGATAATTTATTGCAATTATAAATTAATAGTTTCAATGATATAATTATAAAATTGTTTGCTTGTTTTTCAAAAGTATTCGTAGCCAACACCGATGTTAAAGTTTTTAATTTGCCTGTAGCTCAATAACTGCTGTTTAAACATGAAAGTTCCGACCAACGGCTGAATGTGCCTTCCGAAGCTCGGAGAAGCTCGCGATATTCTTATAATAGCCATTCATACCAATGGAACCACGTTCAAGGTTGCTTACCATGCGTAAGTGCCAATAATGCGTACGCCCACTGTTTGATCAAGCTCCTGATTTACGCTTCATTTATTATTCATCAGTTTACTGTAGAGTCAAAATTGTAATCTGTACACTATGTGGTCACACGGGGTGACATTGCTTTGTGCTGTTGAAATTAATTTCAACTATTCATTAAAACATTCTCTTAACATTAAAAACTCGTATATAAATAAATTGTTCTTTTAAATTTTTATATTACTTAATTACATTTTGTTCAAATTATTGTATATGGGAAACGAAATATTTTATGATGGTCACTTATACCAACGGAAACCACATCTTAGGTTGCTTACCATGCGTAAGCGCCAATACTGCGTACGCCCACTGAGTCAACAAGCTCCTAATTTACGCTTCATTTATTATTTATCATTTCACTGTTCACTGTAGAATCAAATTGTAATTACACGATGTGGTCACTTGGACATTGCTTTGTGCTGTTGAAATTAATTTCAACTATTCATTAAAACGTTCTCTTCACATTAAAATACGTAGTTCATTTTAAATTTTTAATAACTTAATTAAAAAGAACATTTTGTTATTTATAATTCAGTAATTATAAATAACAAAATGTACAGTTCAATTTAAACAGAAATTATTCGGTATGTGAAACGAAATATTTTTGTAAAAAACTTGTTGGCAACATTTCATAAAGAAGGAATAATAATGTATGCTTTAATAATAGTGTTTTGAATATATGCGTATAAGTGAAATACCTGAAAACATAATATATTTTTATTTTTATTTAAATGAACTCACACTTGCCAAAAGCCTAATTAACGTAGTTCATCAGATACAGCCCCATTTTAAATAGGCTGTTAGCGAAGGTTTAGTAGCAATATTTAGTTAAAAAATTATAATTTAATACCGTTCTTATCGACCTGCGACCACAAACACTGAAAAGTGTTCAAAACATTAGTTCATAACATTATTAAATTTTAATAATGTAATTAACGCGGTAAAAACCGTATCAAATTAATTTTATTTAAATGTGTAACAATCGCGAAAATATAAAAAAAACCGGCCAAGTGCGTGTCGGGCCACGCGCAATCTAGGTTTCCATTTTTTCAAGATTTTGTTCTAGCACTTTTTTGCCATTATTAATATACATACCCATAGCAAATTACAGCTTTCTAGTACTTTTAGTCTCTGAGTAAAACCGCTGACGGCCAGACAGACAGACATGGTGAAACTGTAAGGGTTCCTTGTTTACTACGGAACCCTAAAAACATACTGTTTAGATTGTTAGAAAAATCCTCAGAGGTGACTGTGACTATCGCTCGACCGAGCACATTTCTTGCTTTGTAGAAATATTTAATGAAAGTTGCCACCATCGATGAAGCATGGAAGAGTTGAGGTTTTTTACTCAATGGGGTCTGATAGCATCTTTTGGATTCAGTACTCTAAAAATTCTGAATAGGTACTCAACCCTTTTTCCGTGATACACAGAACAATTCTCAAAAATTTCAGATTGCTATGTTCCCTGGTTAGCTAAAAGAATCATATTAGCACTATTTGAGTAATTTGTATAAGGATGGAGGAGATATTCTACATGCCTTACAGTTTTTCCGTGATAATCAGGACAATTCCTAACAATTTGTAAGCTTCCTGTTCCTTGGTTAGGTGATAGAAATTAATTAACACTATTTGCGTAATTTGAGTTAGATGTTCTAAAAATTCTACGTGTTATACACTTTTGATGTGATAAACAGGACAATTCCCAACAATTTCTAAGCGTTTTGTTTCTTGGTTAGGTTTTAGAATCTCATTATCACTATTTGGGTAACTTGTGTAAAAATCTCTAAAAATACTACACGTCTTATCTTCCATGATAAACAGGAGAATTTCTAAGCACCCTGTACTTCCTGAATAAGTGACAGAAATAAGTAATAACCAAAAAATAAGTAAAAACCAAATAGTGCTAATATTATTAGCACTATTTGGGTAATTTGAGGAAGAAACTTTAAAAGTCTACATGTTTTTCTCTTTTCTGTGATAAACAGGACAATTTCTAAACGCCCTGTTCCATGACGCCGACGCATGCTCCCGCTGGAACTTCTGTCCCTGTTGTCGGTGAGAAAAACAATAGAAGGACATTTTTCACTCTTTCAGTTTGAAAGCAGCAGCGACACTAGAGTACAAAACGGTCCAAGATGTAAGAGATACGCGTTTTTTTTTTAATTTGTTGTATATGGTCTACATTTGTTTTTAAGTAAAAGGATGAGTTGTGGCTTATTCAGATGAAATGTAAAGTAATTACTATACACCATGTTAATCTGTAATCTTGCAATGTACTCCAACGTACCTATTACGTACGATACGTATGATAAATTCTTATTAGAACTTATTGGGTAATTTGATGAAGAAACTCTAACGTCATGTTCTTTGATAAAGTGATAGAATCCTTAGCATTATTTTGGTAATTTGAAAAAGAAACTCTTTAAATTTTACATACCTTACCCTTTTTTGTGGGAAAAGTACAATATCTAACATTTCTAATTTTTAAAAGAACTTCTTTTCTTGTCTTTGGTGAGAAAAAAAATAAAAGGACACATCTTTGTATATACCTATATAGGGATATAGGGACATATATAGTATATATCAACTTTCTATATACTATATATGTCCCATCTTCCACTCTTTTAAAAGCAGCAGCAACACTAGAGTACTAGAATCCAAGGTGGAAGAAATATGTGAAAAAAATTGTTACATTTGTTATATGTTGTCTACATTTATTTTTAAATATAAAGAATGCGTTGTAGTTTTACTAGTAGCATGAATGACGCGGTTTGCATGGGAAAGAACCACACTCTCAAAAAATATCGACGTTTGAGTAGTAGCTCTACCGCTTCTATACATTGTGAGTGAAAGAGCCAGCAGCCTAAAAATAAAAGGCCGAATACGCTATTGGCTTTGGTGACGCAGTTGTGATAAAAAAAATGAATCGCTTCCGCTCATGCTTCGCGGCTCTAAGTAACAAACAACACAGCTGCACGTCGAGACGTTTCCAATTTACTCGCGCATACGTGTTGCGTCGCATGTACCCTGACTTGCAGCTTGTTTTTATACAAACTAGGAGAAGAAAGATGAATATTTCAATCGGGTTTCTAGTTTTTCTTTTCAATTTTACTGAATTTTGAGCTAGAAATTATAGGGATTGCAGAACACAGGTGAATATTCATCTGAAGATTTTTCTACACATGCAATGATTTATTTATATATTAAAAATTACATACAGATTTACAGTAATGAAACCAAAACACCTGCATGTTAAATTACATTTTTGATAGAAATTATAAATTAAAAATAAAATAAAATTAGATTAAAAAGTACAATAGTAAATCATGATTAATTAAAATTAAATTTGAATCAAAAGTTATAAATACAGAATCAAAATTAGGTTAATAAGAATAAAAAAGAAAAAAAAATGTCATAATTAGAAGTCAAATAATAAAATTTATAGAATTTAGGTATAAATTTAACTTATTTATAAAATTGTTAATAGAATCATTGAAAATGTCAATATCAATTTGTTGAACGAGCATGTCACCGAGCAATTGCAGTGCTCTTGTCGTCGGAGCGTTTTTCGCGTAGTTGGTGCAAACTACCGGTGCGGCGAACAAACGCGGCGTTCTGCGCGGCGTACATTTTCCCTTGCCAACCGCAAGGGAGAAGAAGAGAGACCCCAAGGTCATAACACCCAATGACGACCTTTAGCGTCTTAGTGGTTGATAAGGTGGAAAGCGAAACCAAAATAGTGATGGGTTGCTAGCCGCATCGCCTATTGACGTGATTCCTTAGATTTTCTGCGGGGGATGAGAAGCAGCTGGAACACTCTCCATTTTTTATTTGTTCCCAGACCAGCATGGAAGTGTAAAAAAACTCACTTTCACATTTTTAATACTAGTTCTGATTCCATCTTTCCAATAAAATTGTGAAAATATGAAAATATTTGAAAGGAATGCGCTTTCAAACAGTTCGATCATCAAACGATTGAAATCTATAGAACCGTGAATCAGGTTCCAGTGAATTGAGAATAAGAACTTAATAAATGGAATATTCCAGAAAATATTTCTAAAGAACTAAGGAAGGTGACCTATCGAAGTATTAATATAACGTAAGAAGCTTGATACTTCTATTTTAGGAATGAAATACGAAAACATTTTGGGTGTTATTCATTGCTTTATTCTTTTTTGCTTTTTGCAAAATCGAAAAACTACAAGCGTTTCGGAAAGACCATTGCTGAGAAGAATAAGCCGAAAGAAACTCAGTTCAGTATTGGTCCCTACGTGTTTGAAGAGCTTAATATACATAACAGTAATTAAGGATACACATATAAATAAATAAAACAATAAATAATATATACGGACAAAGCACAGATTGAGCTAGCCCCAAAGTAAGTTCTTTAGTAAGACTTATGTTGTGGGATACTAACGCAACGATACTATATTTTATAACAAAACATCCAAGACCCAGGTCAATCTGAAAAAGATCATTTTTCATCTTGACCAGACCGGCAATCGAACTCAGGACTATCCGTGTCGTTGACCGCTGGACCGTGGTGTTGACCGCTGCGCCACGGAGCTCGTATTAACAAACTTATGACTAATTCTAAGAATTAATCCATTCCATTTCCATGTATTAAATCCGGGCACCTCGTGTCGGAAGCTGGCGTGTTAACCACTACACCTCGAAGTCAAATCAACTTTATGTATAGGATCCACAAAATACCACAAATTTTAAAAGTTATAAACAATGTGGTCCGATGAGAGTCAACTGGTTGTTTTACGCCCAATGTTGGAAATTCTGTGGTCAGTCGACATTTGTCAGTTCATTTAACAATATTGATTTTTCGGGTTATAGTTGACTGTGTCGCGTGGTTTCATACCGAATATAAACTTGATGTCTCTTCACCAAGGAACAAGTTCATTATCATTATTTTTTACAGTGTTTTTATGCATTTACAAAGCTATTTTGATATATTTTTTTTACATTAAGAAATATGATATGGAAATAACGTCGTCGCGGGTAGGATTCCCACCAGCAGACTCTAGTATTAAGTGAAAGTCCAGCAGTCTTTAGTATGAAGTGAAAGACTGCTGGTTTGAATCCTGCCCCCGTGGAATGTTTCCCCATATCTTATTTCTTATTTTTTTTTATGTATACTACCTGTTTTATTTACACATAATTAAAAATATAATTAAACAAAAAAAAATTATAAATACTTAGAATTATAAAGAAATAATAATAAAAAACATAAATGTAAACTAAATAAAAAATGGAGCCCAGATCGCTGTCATCACAGTAAATGTAATTTCTTAATTTAATAACAGATTATTACTATTACTGCATCACTGCATATTATAAAACAAAGTCCTCCACCATGTCTGTCTGCCTATTCTTGATAATCTTCAAAACTACTGCACGGATATTTATGCGGTTTTAACTCAAAGATAAATTTGTTCTTCATTTTCCTTTTTTCGCTAAGGAAGTCAAACGCGGATCATTCCTATTAGTTTCATCAGTATTAAAATTAGTGAGACTTATTTCCTCACTTGTTGTTCCCTTGAAAAATGAATAAAACTACTGATACTAAAAATATCTATTAGTTTAATCACAGTGGGCCACAATGGGCTCATCATCATCAAATTCTAAGGTAAGGCTCTCGTCGGTGGAGCTCTTCCATTCCTCTCTTTCTTCCGCCAGTTGTTTCACTTCTCTGTTAGTAGCAACATTAACACACACCTTCATGAAAGAAATAAAAAAAAAAGTAAATGTTGCTAGTCACAATGGGCTATTTTCCTAAAAATATATAATAAGTCCCTTAGTTAGATTATCAAAAAACATATGACACGTGTTTTTTTCTTTTGTCAATCAAACAAAAAATGACAAAGATATAGCCCGTTAAAATTGTGTGTGACGTCACTAGCCAGTACACTTTTTAGTGGCCTGTGATGTCATCAGCCCCCACTCATGAACTTGACACGCTTTATCTTTGACATTTATTGTTTAATTAACGAAAGAAAAAATACGTGTCAATTTTTTTTTTGATTGTCTAACTGACGGTCTTATTTTTTTAATAATATTTTGACCCAGGAAAATAGCCTATTATGATAAACTTTATAACAATACTCATAGTTAGTGGATCTTGGCTTTAGAAATACCACAGCTGAGGATAACACCGAGAATACTTTGGATGAGAGAGAGTTGTAAATTCAGCGGTTAACCGGCATTTCTCGGTCCATTTAACAGAATCGATTGTTCCGGCGACGGTTCATTTCCAGACCCTTTTTGTTAAATATAGATTTTTCTAGCCTGTTTTTCAGGCTTCAGTAATAGATTCTTTGAGCTTATTTTTTTAGGTCCAAGTGACTTGGGACTTCCGGGCCACTTGAGCTTATGTAAATAGGGTTGCTAGGTAAAAGTTTGTATAATATAAAAGAAAATATCGAGTCTATGTTCAGTTTCGATTATGAAAAATGTTGGTATTTGAGGCCGCACACTAGGCACAGTGGCGATGCCAATTATTTTATTCCTAATACTTTACAAATAGAAAGAAATTCAAGAATGTAAATCATAAAAGCCTTAGTAAATAACCTGAAGTATCATGTTTAATATTATCAGAATCAGTCTTTAAAAGAAATAGTAATGTATTGTCACGAGAGTGGGTTGGGGATAGGAAAGAAAAGGCTGATCTTATGAAAATGCCTTTATTTAAGTGCCAAACGTGTACACACAGCACTCACTCACACGCGGAACTGACGCGGCACTATACACTCGCACGGAACTGTCACTTGCGCGGAACTGTCACTTGCGCAGAACTGTCACTTGCGCAGAACTGTCACTTGCGCAGAACTGTCACTCGCGTGGAACTGTCGCTCACGCGGAACTGTCACTTGCACGGAACTGTCACTCGCGCAGAACTGTCACTTGCGCGGTACTATCACTGCACTGTTCACTTCACTTTTCACTTCACTTACTACTCACTGTTTTTCTTTTTATTTTTCTCTCCCTCTTTCTTCTTCGGATTTCACTTTTCAACTAACTGGCCTCACGCCGCGCCTAGTACTGCTTATATACCCCCCGAATGCGAACAAAATCGCATCATGGATGTTCTAAATTCAAACCATAAATTTTCTATCGCCTTCTCTTTCTTTCCCTTCCATTTGGTCTGGGACAATCTAGAAATTTCTTCCAGTATCCCCTTCTCCCTCACACATCTTCTGTCCTGTATTTTCACTTCTATTTAATCTAGAATAGCCTAGAAAATTCTTTTAAACTTACAAAACAGAGTAACGTGGGCTGTGATTCGAACCGGGGTCTTCCGGTTCTTAGCCCAACGCCTAGACCGTTAGGCCAGAGATGTTCTGACGTCAATGTTGAAATTTCCCTTTAGATGAATTCTTTTTCATTCGAATTCATGACGTTGACATTGTCATTCAGCGTGCTACGCGACACTGCCCCCTCCCAAGACATGATCGTCCCGATCATCATTGCTTCCATAAAAACGTGCCAAACGGTCCACATGAACTATTTTTAAGGGACTGCGAGGGGTACGCTGAATCCGGAATGTAACGTCGTTGATCTTGGTGATTATCTTATAAGGTCCTTCCCAGCTTGGTTGTAGCTTCGGGGACTTCCCTTTTCGTCTCACTGGATTATGAAGCCAGACCAGGGTTCCTTCTTGGAAACTAAAACCGTTAGCTTTACGATCGTAGCGGGTCTTCATTCGTTCACTAGCTTTATATCCAGCCTCTCTAATTTGTTCATAAACGTCAATCATCTTAGTCCGTAGATCATTAGCGTAGTCGGTTATCTCTTTTGGGGTATCTGGCGGACAACCCGCTAAAAGATCAGCTGGCAATCTTAGTTCTCTTCCAAAATTGGCATACGCTGGAGTAACTGCAGTAGTCTCATGTACCGCAGTCCTATAAGACATGAGGAATAGCGCAATATACTCGTCCCAGTTCTTCTGATGGCTATCCACTACTTTTGCCAGATACCGTTCCAACGTTTGGTTGAATCTCTCCACCATTCCGTCAGATTGCGGATGATATGGCGTCGTTCGAGTCTTATGAATTCCCATGATTTCACAGACTTCTCTGAATACTTGTGACTCAAAGTTTCGTCCCTGATCACTGTGCATCTCCAATGGTACACCAAATCTGCAGAATACTTCAGTCACAAGCTTTGTCGCTACGGTAGTAGCCTCTTGATTAGGTAGTGCAAATGCTTCTGGCCATTTCGTGAAATAGTCCATAACTACCAAAATGTAGCGGTTACCAGCATTCGTGATTGGAAACGGTCCGGCTATGTCGAGAGCCACCCGTTCCCAAGGTGCCCCAACGTTATACAACCTCATGGCTCCTCTGCTTCTAGTCTGGGGTCCCTTTACACCTGCACAACTCGTACATTTACGACACCAGTCTTCTACATCATCTCGACAGTGCAACCAGTAAAAACGTTCTTTAATTTTTGTGAGAGTTCTTCTTATTCCTAAATGTCCTCCTGAAGAACCATCATGATAAGTCTTCAGAATTTCGTTAATCTTTGCCCTGGGGACGACCAATTGCAGATGGCAATCTTTCCCTTGGGGACTTTCCCATTTGCGGCAGAGTAATCCATCGTGCAGCACCAGGCTGTCCCATTGCGCCCAAAGACTCTTTGTAGCCGTACTGTATTTGGCCACTTCTGACCATTTGGGTTTAGCAGTTCCACTTCTTAGCCAGTTCAAGAGTGGTTGCAAGTCTTTATCTTCTTCCTGAGCCTTTTCATAGCATCGTTGCTCAAATTGTCATCTATGGAATCAGTTCGGATCAGCCTAATGTTTACGTGCTCCTTCTGTTCCTGCCTATTGCAATGTTTACAGTCCTTCGAGCAAGGTCTTCGAGACAGGGCATCTGCGTTGCCATGACTCTTTCCTCCTCGATGTTCGATTTCAAATTCATACTCCTGGAGTTGCTCAATCCACCTGGCAACTTGTCCTTCAGGATTTTTAAATTCCAATAACCATTTTAATGCAGCGTGATCAGTTCTTACCAAAAATTTGCGACCTAGCAAATATTTCTTAAAATGTTGCAATGTTTTTACCACGGCTAATAATTCTCTGCGAGTAACACAGTAATTTCTCTCTGGTTTTGATAGAGACTTGCTGAAGTAGGCGATCACAACTTCCTGATCTCCTCTCTGCTGGGATAAAACACCACCAATACCGGTGTTACTCGCGTCAGCGTCCACAGTGAAACTGTGCTTCGTGTCAGGATATCCGAGGATAGGAGTTTCACATAAGCGCTTTTTAAGTTCCTGGAAAGCTTGCTCACAATCTTCATCCCAAGAAAATGCTCGTTTCTCTTCGGTCAACCGATGTAACGGCTTAGCAATATCAGAAAATCCTTTTACAAAACGACGGTAATAAGAGCATAGACCCAAGAATGCTCTTACCTGAGTTTTATCTGTCGGCGTTGGCCAATCTTTAACTGCACTTATTTTAGATGGGTCAGTGGCGATACCTTGTTCCGATATAATGTGACCCAAGTAGTTGACTTGACGTTGAAAGAATGAGCATTTCTTTGGACTTAGCTTCAAATTTGCACCCCGTAATTTTGAGAATACACTTTCAAGTTTCTGGAGATGATCGTCAAAATCTCGCCCCATTATGATGATGTCATCTAAATAGACCAAGCAGGTTTCTCCAAGCATACCTACTAGCACATGCTCCATCAATCTCTCAAATGTAGCGGGCGCATTGCAAAGTCCAAATGGCATTGTTTTGAATTGCCATAAACCCTTACCCGTTGAAAACGCAGTCTTCTCTTTATCTTTGGGATCCAAATCTACTTGCCAATACCCGCTTTTTAAATCAAGAGTAGAGAACCAAGTCATGCCACAAAGTGAATCTAAAGTGTCATTGATTCTGGGGAGCGGGTAACTGTCCTTCTTAGTTACGTCATTAAGACGCCGATAGTCCACGCAGAACCTAGTCGATCCATCCTTTTTTTTTAACTAATACCACCGGAGAGCACCATGGGCTTGATGAAGGTTCTATCACACCGTTTTTCTTCATCTCCTGTATCATGTCTTCAACTTCTTGCTCGCGGGCAAAAGGAACACGTCTTGGCCTCTGCCGAATGGGTACTGTGTCGCCAGTATCAATTTTATGTTTCACCAAATCGGTTCTGCCAATATCCCCATCATTTTTCGAGAACAAATCAGAATATCTCAATAAGAAATTCCTTGCTTTAATTAATTGCAATTTAGTTAGATTATCTTTGCAACCCTCCAGAAGCTTTGTTACATTTTCTTCCTGATTTGTGATTCTCCGCTTTTGTCCCTCTTCACACTTCCTTAACCAGGCTATCTCCTCACAGTTTCCAATAACCGTTCCTTTTCGTAGTGTGTGCTCCACGTCATGAGGATTAAAAACAGGTACCAACGCAACTTGATTACTTCCAACGAGGGTTCTGGCGGGAATCCACGTTGTGTCTGAGACTTCTCTTTCTATAATGGCACATCTCCGCGGACTTATTCCATTATTAGGTGGTAGCATAACAGGAACCACCGTCTGGGATCTCGGATTAAGGACAGTGTCCCTCAAACATAACACCTTGCCGAAATTTCCACCTTTCAACGGAATTTCATCATTTCCATGTTTTAGGACACCATTTTTCAAGTCAATATTGCACTGATGATTTTGCAGGAAGTCCAAACCAATAATGCATTCATCGGAGATGTCTGCGATAATCACTTTTTGCCAATAAAGTGTTGCCCCGATCTTGATGGCTACAATTTTTTCTCCTTGAGATGGGATACGTTGGCCGGTAGCAGTCGTTAATGTAAGATTTCTATTTGCTTGAACATACCGACCTCCAACATCTTTAAGTCTGTGACTGCTGATGACTGTCCGTGAGGATCCAGTGTCTAACGTTAACTGGCAAGATTTCCCATTGATTGAACCGTCGATCAATAAAGTGTTTCCATCACTTGTCTGCTTCACAAGAATTTCCGGGGCTTTGCTACTACCGGCCAGCGCCCACCCCTCAGCCCTGGCCTTCACTAGTTTTCCTGCGGCTGCTCCGACGTTGAGACCGCTGCATCTACCTGGCGTCGGAAAGTTGTACGTACACGCTTTGGGCAAGTACTTCGAATGTGACCCCGTTCTCCACACTCATAGCACATCGGGTTGTAGGGTCGTCGTCTGCTGTTTTCTGTGACTACAACCTCCCGTAGCCGCAGAGCTCGTGAGTCATGACGCACCGCTTCTACTTCCAAAGCGTGAGCCACTGCTTCCTTCAAGGTAGTGTGGTGATCCAGTCGCACAGCCGCCCTGACTTCAGGATCCCGTATTCCGTCGATGAATACCTGCAACAGCATCTCCTCCACGACGGATGGTGACGACTGATATGCCTTGCGCACCAGTCTTTCCACCTCAACGGACCACTGTTGAATAGTCTCGCTACTCCGCTGACAACGATCCTTCAGTTGCGCCCTGTATACATGTTCTAGGTGACTGTCACCATATCTGGCTTCCAGAGCACCCATGAGCTGGTCATAGGTCACCTCCTTCTTTCCAACGCCGAGAGCTTCCAATACGGAGAGAGCGTCATCTCGGAGAGCTAAGGTTAATGCAGACTGCGCCTCCTGTTCATCCCAGCGACTGGCCTTTTTAACCGTCTCCAGTTGCAGCTTAAAAGCAGCCCAGGAGGATTTCCCGTCATATGGAGGCACCTTTAAATTTTTGGCAAAAGGAGCCACCACAGAGCTTGTGATAGGGCCACATGCTTCTAGAAGTTTTACTTTCTTATCAAGCTGTTGAAGTGTCCCCATTACTTGTGCAACTTCTTTTTCGACGTTATCTATCCGAGCGGCGTTAGTCTGAACCGCAGCTAAAACGTCTTTGGAAAGAACCTGAAGCTGGTGCGCTTGCTCTTCCTGGAGTGCACGCAGTTGCTCCTCTTGGCGGCGCGCTTGCTCTTGCATCATCACAGTCATCTGCTGCAAGAACGCGTTCATATCCAATGAAGCAGCTGGTGAAGCGGCCGTGGATGTGGTGCCTCCAGGATTGGACTCCTCGGGTTGTTGTTCTTCTGCCGCTGCAGCTCCTGCTCGGGTAGTAACCCCTTTTTCATTTCTGGGCACGATTGGCATCTTTCCTATCCCACTTCTGACACCAATTGTCACGAGAGTGGGTTGGGGATAGGAAAGAAAAGGCTGATCTTATGAAAATGCCTTTATTTAAGTGCCAAACGTGTACACACAGCACTCACTCACACGCGGAACTGACGCGGCACTATACACTCGCACGGAACTGTCACTTGCGCGGAACTGTCACTTGCGCAGAACTGTCACTTGCGCAGAACTGTCACTTGCGCAGAACTGTCACTCGCGTGGAACTGTCGCTCACGCGGAACTGTCACTTGCACGGAACTGTCACTCGCGCAGAACTGTCACTTGCGCGGTACTATCACTGCACTGTTCACTTCACTTTTCACTTCACTTACTACTCACTGTTTTTCTTTTTATTTTTCTCTCCCTCTTTCTTCTTCGGATTTCACTTTTCAACTAACTGGCCTCACGCCGCGCCTAGTACTGCTTATATACCCCCCGAATGCGAACAAAATCGCATCATGGATGTTCTAAATTCAAACCATAAATTTTCTATCGCCTTCTCTTTCTTTCCCTTCCATTTGGTCTGGGACAATCTAGAAATTTCTTCCAGTATCCCCTTCTCCCTCACACATCTTCTGTCCTGTATTTTCACTTCTATTTAATCTAGAATAGCCTAGAAAATTCTTTTAAACTTACAAAACAGAGTAACGTGGGCTGTGATTCGAACCGGGGTCTTCCGGTTCTTAGCCCAACGCCTAGACCGTTAGGCCAGAGATGTTCTGACGTCAATGTTGAAATTTCCCTTTAGATGAATTCTTTTTCATTCGAATTCATGACGTTGACATTGTCATTCAGCGTGCTACGCGACAGTATATTATGAGAATCAGATTATGATAATATTAAACATGATTCCAAAAATACTTCAGGTTATTTACTAAGGCTTATATGATTTATTTTAGGAATAAAATGATTGACGTCGCTACTGTGCCTAGTGTGCCACCTTTTTTTTTACTAGCTATTTAGGTCCCACTGCTGGGCAAAAGCCTCCCCTTCTGTTCTCCACCTAGTCCTATCCAGTGCCCTGTCTTGCCATTCCTTATTAAATGCACACAACAAAAATGAGATGGAAAGACGAGTTGTGCCCCCTTAATAATGTTAAAAAAATTGGATTTTGAATAGTTGCTTTTTAAATTTGTCTCTTTTATATTGAATAGATAAACAGATAAAGATCACGTTTACTGTTTGATTTAAAGGATTTAATATCAAATAAAAATGTATTGAATTTCTTAAACTAGAGATATTGTAATTCAATTGATAAATTTCCGTTTCTAAACGACATATAGTATTAACTGATTCGAGTTTAAAATTTCATGCAAAATAGTATAAATTGTAAAATTATGACGTAGTAATTATTTTATAATTTTGTAGTTGAAATAATAATACTAAATAAACAAATATATGCGGGCAAATTACACAGATTAAGCTAGCCCCAAAGTAAGGTTCAGACCTTGTGTAATGGGATATTGACTCAAAGATAATATATGTAGTTAAACATCTAAGACCCAGTAAATATAAGTATGACAACAAATCATAAAGATTGAGCTAGCCCCAAAGACAATAAGAGACTTGTGATATGGGACACTGACTCAACGATACTTTATTTTATAAAAAAAATCCAGTCATTTATTTTATAACAATATTCAGACATTAAAGAAAAAGGTCAATTAGAAATAGATTATTTTCCATCTTAACCTGACCGAAGATTGAATGACCTGCGGTGTGACGGATTGGCGTGCTCACCACTAGGTCATAGAGATCTTCACTTGGATCAAATACCTATTTAGCGTCGAAAGATCAACTAGGTACATATGGTATGGTATGGTGCAAATGGTAGTATAAGTTTGAGCCACGAATACGTAATAAGGGTTTTAAAACTTATAACATTTCTTTTAACACTTTTATGGACACTCCTGCTTGTAGACGCAAATCTATTGCTTTTTTAGTGTCCATGAATGAATTAATGTGTATTTAAGGCACCAAAGGAGAATTATGGAGTACCTGAAACCGACGAGCATGCATGAAAAGAGGTATAAGTGTGGATGAAGCGAAATGGATTTGTAAGGATCGTAACAAGTAGAGATCCTTAGTCACTGCCTACCCCTATGAGAAAGATACATAACGTATATGTATAATGTATGTGTTATAGCACCAAAAGGATTACTCTCGAACTTTATGAATGTTGCATAATTTTTCCTACCCACTCTGAGTAACCACAATAGTTAGCATGGCAAGCCCTCCAATCAGCGAGACGGGAATGACGTAACTTTAAACTTAAACAAAGTTCCAAGTTTCTGTTACTTACTGAAAATTTGATTCGCAAATTCCATTAGGTTGATCAAGTATTTAGTTCGCTGACCGTTGTCCCGCAATCAAAGTTTAAACGTGGCTTTTACTTTGGGGAAATCAATGCGAGGATTTCTGGTGGTGGTGCAAGTTTCAAGATGTTAGCAATTCAAGGACACCTGTATTCACTAGCTAAGAAATTAGAGTCAAGATCAGTGATAAGCTCAAATAAAGTATATTTAATCATATTTATCATTTCAACCGCTAGAAGTCCAGTGCTTGATATAAATCTCATGTAAAATCTCGCCATTTGGACTGGGGGATGGGATATAAGTATTTGGGATGCTATTCGCTTGGTTGGATTGGAAATGACTAGTAGCAACTCAAGAGGCCGGGACCCGTACCCAATGCCAAATCTGCAACCACGACAGATGACACCCATTAACAGAGTGTATTTATTTTAATTAATTTAGTATATTTGCTACGGCTTTTTACTTGTATCACTTCACAAGAACTGAATTTTAACTCTTTGAATATTTAGCGGGAACTCAAACCTGCATGTTTTCACGCTATCTCCTTTTCAAATTAGTAGCAAGCGTGCACCCATTTAATTTTGTTAAAAAGAATAACACCGCTGTCGCTTATACCTGGCACCGCTTGATTAGAACTGAATCCTAACTCTATGAATGCTTAGAATTAACTGAGTTCTGCACATCTTCGTGTTATTTCCTTGGCAGATTAGAAGCCAACATAACACCCATTTTACTTTTTATTAAAAACAATCACAGCGCTGTCGCTTGTACCTTGCACCGCCAGACTGAAACTGAACCTTAACTCTAATAAATACTTACAATTGACTCGGCTTTTAAGTCTTCACGACATCTTCTTTGCAAATTAGCAGCCAGCTTACACCCATTTCACTTATTATTAAATACTAGCCTTCGCCCACGGCTCTGCTCGCGTCAATGACGATCCCTTGGGAACAGTATGTTTGTCCGGTGTGAGAGGTAACCCATGTTTGTAGTTCAGAAAACGTGTGTGCAAAATTTCAAGATGATCGGTTCAGTAGTTACGCCGTGAAAGCGTAACAACCAAACGCATTTATACTTTAGTTTTAGTAATTAGTTGGGATTTGGATATTTTCACCGCTGTCGCTTAAACCTTGCATCGTCTGAATAGAACTGAACCTTAACCTCAGCCCTTAAGTCTTCGCGATATCTCCTTGCCAGATTGGCAATCAGCATGACACCCATTTCTATTTTTATTAAAAAGATTATCACCGCTGTCGCTTATACTTTGCCCCAACTGACTAGAACTGAACCTTAACTCTATGAATACTTAGCATGAACTCAGCCCTCACGTCTTCGCATCTCACTTGCAGATTAGCATCCAGCATGCTGCCCATTTCATTACCAGCAGCTTCTCAAATTGAAATAAATTACGGAGTTGAATCATATTTTTAACCCCCGACGCAAAAAGAAAAGGGTAAGTTTAACGTGTCTGTCTGTGTATCTGCCTGTGGTATTGTAGCTTCCAAACGGATTAATTGATTTTCTTTTAATTTTTTTTTTGTCTTGTACATAACTTTATTTTAAGTGTTCCTAGCCATCTTTAATTAAAATCTGTTTAGCCGTTTGAAGATCATCAGCTCTTTTTTAGTTGTACTTCCAAACTTACGTATTTATAATATTAGTAGGATATAATCTTAAAAAAATAAGTAAAAAATATTCTAGATCCGTTCAAACACGTTGGTACCGGTACGAATACATGCACAAAAGTGAAATAGAAAAAAGTACGAAATGAAAATACCGTACATGCACCGAGCAGCACTCTATGCAGATTGATTTTGTTACTGACGCGAATATCAATAGCTTAAAAAGGGTATAGAGGAGTATATAGTATGTATCACTATACATGTAGTGTAGATTGAATAGACTTTTCTTACACATCTTTTTCCCTTACGGGGTAGACAGAGCCTAAGGCTATAAGACCGAAAGGCCACGTTTAGCATTTGTATGGGCTAATAGATGGAATACGGAATCAACATATGGGTTGCTAGCAGCACCGCCTATGTATATGATTCCTTAGACTTGTGCCCACATTCTGCGTGTTTTCTTTTCTTCCAGACCAGCATGGAAGAGCATTTTCTTATATATTTCTGATATAACTTTATATATAAAATGAGACTTACGAAAGGTATGTGTGTATACAGCAGATGTGGTTGGGAAAGTCGGTCAGGGTCGGCCTCGACGAACTTATTGCGATCAAATTGCGAACATACTTGCAAAAGGAGAAGTAAGGAGTACCCGAAACCGGCGAGCATGCATGAAAAGAGTAATGAATGTGAATGAAGCGAAAGAGGTTTGTAAGGATCGTAGCAAGTGGAGATCCATTGTCTCTGCCTACCCCCATAAGAAAGAGGCGTGACAATATGGATGTATGTACGTATATAGAGTGAATAGGCTTCTTCTGGGTTCGCTCGATTTTAAGAGTCGCCTGGAAGCGCATGTCTCCATACAAACGGAAAAAGGGAATTGTGGCAATATAAGATAATTTTGGAGCAAAATTAAGCATTTAATCAATTAATCTCATTATAATCTATGTACGTTCCTATACAACTTGGTTAAAATAACAATGGTTTGAGAATTACAGGCCTTTTCAAATTTGTATGGAAATCTTGAGAGGCGTATAATTCTCAAAAATTTGATAATTTAACCAAACTGTATAAGAACGTACGTAGATTATAATGATATTAATTGATTGGATGCTTAGTTTTGCCCTAAAATCATCAAATATTGCCACAATTCCCTTTTTCTCAGGCGACTCTTTAAAGGTTATATTTGCTTCTGGACTAGACTATGTTCAAGAGTAAAGCCATTACATTAAAAGAGTATTACAGTCACTTAAAAAATAAACCAATTGATTTTCTTTTTAATAAACAAACATATTTTGCATTTCTTCTTTTCCTCAAGTTTTTTTTTTATATATAGTTAACTTTTTAGAAATAGCCTTTATGGGAAGAGGACTTTCTGGGAGTTGTCCTATTTGGGAATTGTCCTTTAGGAACTGGAGGTGTAGGGAAGTGATTTTTATGAGTCAAAAAGTATTAAATATTACGCATGTGTATCTAGTAAATAAAAGTCAATTGAGTTTGAAATTGTATCACCCACCACGCGTTCTATGTCCTCCAAATCCATCCATAAAACCAAGCTGATCCTTGGCTCCTATGCACAACAGTCAAAGATGCATCAGGAATATTGAAAAAGTTAAGCATCATTATCAGGTCTTTTTGTCTTCACTGCAGGAGCATGAATGACCCTCTCTGTACTATCAGAGCCATATATTAGACAAATGCAGTTCAAAAATTTGGCCTATACTCTTCACGTTTCTTCTTCTTTTTGAAACAAAAAGGCTATATTTATAAATCTTATATTATATTAGACCAGAATTTGGTCACCTGGACGGCGCGATTGTTAGCCTCCATCTTCTCTTCTCGCTGGCCAGACATGATGGAGACGTCTCTATAATGTTTTTATGCTTTGTTTAGCTTATTTTCCCTAATTCTACGACGACATCCACGTGGTTTAAGGGTGGTAGACTTGGAGTGGTCCTATTCTACTCTGCTGGAAACCACATGGCTAAAGTGGAACCACACAGTGAAAGGTTTCTTAAATCGATCTCTAAACTACTCGATTTTAATAATATAATTATTAATGTCATATAAAAATATTAATGTCACTCGAAATATAGCTAGGCACCAAGGTCCAGCATTCCCATAATTAATCGGCCTACAACTCAGAGCGCCTCGGATTTGCTATTCGGACCCCTGTGATGAACCCTTGTCAATGTTATTACGCAATCGGATTTCAGATTTGATTAGAATGGACAATAAGCAGACTGAGATAATATTAAGAAAATATTTATTTCTCAAAGGCTATCCACGTCTCTAAAAAGTATAAAACCGCCGAAATCTACTGAAAAGTAATAAAACATCACCCCTGTTTTTCTACCCTAAGGGATGAATTTTTATTTTCAAATTTATGTGGGACCAATTTTAGGAAAAATACAATGATCAAAACTGGACTACCCTGTTAAAATTTATGCGTAGTCAAACATAAAAAAATATATATATACGTTTATTTTAGAAACTCTTCCGTGTTTTCGTCGGTTTAAAAATGGGTTTCATTCATATGTAAGATGCGATTCACTCACGAATGAAGTCAGCTACATGCGACCTCATCCGGAGGTCTTTCTCAGGGTGCATGTGAACCGAGACGCGTGCACGAAGTCGTCCCAGTCCGCACTGATGTTAGCGCTCGGCAGCTTCGGCGGCGCGGGCGGTGCGGGCACAGAACACGGTGCGGGCGGCACGGCCGTGACAGTACGAAATATTGAACTGAAAGAGTTTTTTGTTTAGCAATGTATTTCGGTCACTATTGTGTTTATTTTTGGCAGGTCTTTACATAGCGACACAAAAATTTTTTTAGTCAAGTAGCCAATTCCTCGAGCTTTTAGACCGCTCGTTCTACGGGCAATGAACGCCATTTCAAAAAAAGTCCTCCAGGTTGTTACAAAATAACGGATAAAATTCTATAGTTATAAATGAGCCTCTTAAACTGCTATAAGTTAGATTGTATATTTAATTCTGTAACCCTTAGGCTTCTGAGGTAAGTGAAAATTAATTTATGACAATCGCTTGGAAAGCCGTAAGACGTAAGTTTAATTTACAAAATCGTTTTAGTACATCTGTGGACCAATCTGACTCAAGTACCAACATTTTCATCAACTACTACCTGCTTTCAGTGAAGAAAAACATCCTAAGGCAACCTGCACATCAGAGAAATAATCACTAGTGTGTTAAATGGCTAAGATATGTAATGGCAAACCACTTTATATTAAACCATGTTATTTCTTATTACACTTCCCATGAAGTTTCCCATTCCCATTGTGCGATGGAGGCACAATAAAACCGAAACAAGCTAAGCTCTTAAATATCAGAGATGCTTTCATCATCATCACCATCAGGTCTTTTAAGTCTTCACTGTAAGAGCGCGACCCTCTCTGACTACCAGAGCCATATATTAGCCAGAGCAGTCAGAGAATTTGCCTACACTCTCCACGCTGCCAGATTGCCAGATGTGTTGCAGAGGTCTCTTTGATGTTTATAAGCTTTGTTTAGCTTGTTTCCTAAGTCGCCTTCTACGACATTCACGGGAAGACTTGGAGTGGTCCTATTCTACTCTGCCGGGAATCACACGGCGAAGAGAAACTTTAGTTACGCGAATATATCAAGTGAGAATAAACTCTAATCAAAACACATGAGCATAACAAACAAAATAAAGGTAAATTTACCCAAATCGAGTTCAAAATGATAATTTTGAAACCGCAATGTTGCTACCTTAACTAATCAGGATAATGCAGCGGTCGCGCCTAATTTGCATACCGATACCGGTAAATTGTACCAATACCGGTAAAATTTGGCTAACCGCCGCGCCAAACGAATTTGCAGTGCCCTCACGTCCTACCACTGATTGTATTTTTTCTACAATTATTGCCAACCTAAATAAGAAAATTTGGTAATTGGGTTGGGAGGATGTTGTCGCGCCTGTTTGACTCTTGTTTTTGCACTTACTTCAATACTATGTAGATACTTAATATCTAAAAGAAATAAATTGTGCTTAATATCATCTAATAAAGCCATAAGGTACTAGGTTTTGGATGTAATTATTTGCTGAGACGCTGCAATCAATGTTATTGCGACTTCAATATTAAAATCTTACTATATATGGTGGATTAATTTTAGCAAAATCTGGTTACGAAACATTTGATGTCTTATTTGTATTCTATAATAACATAGGGTTTTGATTTTGAGTTTAAAATATTGCTAGAATTTTTGAATCAGCCTAATATGACTAATACTCCATAGAGGGACTGGTCGTACAGGGAAAAATAAAGAAAACTAGACCGTGCAGCAGCTCACCTACAAGCTGGACTGACCAAGTGAAATCTGCAGTAAGAAATTGTGTTTCTGTTTGCAACAGACAGTCTGCCAATAGGAAGAGGTGGTGGGAAATCGTGCGGAGAGCTGTGTCCGCCTCTACCACCGACGTATGGACGCCTCAATGTAACCACGACCACTCTGTCAAGAGCGAAACGACAAAGAAGATATGACTAATATTATAAACAGACAAGATTTGATGAATTGTGTGGTTGTTAGAAATTAATTAATTAAAAAAACTTTTGAAATTATTTTAATTTTTTTTCACTCTGACTCAGTCGCGAGAAATATCTAGTTAGAGATAAGGAACAGTGGGTGCGAACCCGTTAAAATTAGGCCGGTAAAATGGCCTTTCCTTATTTACGATTTTTCATTATGTTTGGAAAACCTGTTGTTTTATCAGATATTGGAAACGATTATTTATATTCCTTTATTGGATTTTTCGAGAATCGTTACGATAATATTATTGTCTACTCTTCGGTTGCGCGATTTTAAATTTGTATTTAAAAG
This sequence comes from Rhodophaea formosa, assembly GCA_963082605.1. NCBI lineage: Eukaryota > Metazoa > Arthropoda > Insecta > Lepidoptera > Pyralidae > Rhodophaea > Rhodophaea formosa. The sequence goes on from OY720221.1 coordinate 3,311,279, forward strand.
TGGAAATAAAACTTTGTTTGAAACCTACTTTTTGGGAAACATAAATTTTTCATACTAAGTATTTTTTTTTATTTTTCTCCCTCATAGTTAAAAATTTTGTAAACAATTGCTGATTGATAGAATAATGCCTAGATATACTTAGTTATGAGAATTTATAATATTTGGTAATGATTGTAAATTGAACGTGTAAATAAAATTTCAGTGTGCTAGGATAAAATATTCAAAACCCATTAATGTTATGATTGAATTTTTCATGCAACAAGAGTGGTCCTGGGTTCGATCACCGGTTACGTAATGATAGAAAACTATTATTTAGGTATTTTTAGATTGAGTATATATTATATAACTCATCGATACTATATTCGTATCAATTAGTTAGTATCCTACGATAAATGTTCACAACTGTTAGGGCTAGCTCAATCTGTGTGATTTGTATCTAAATGTCTAAATGTTTAATTTATTTATTTAGTATAATAGGAATTCCAAAGGAATCAAATCCCTTTCTATAAACGTCGACAAAAAACCTTTGAAACTGGATGCTTCGAATAATAAAGGAGAAATTGCCATGTAATCATTTAAAATTGTCACCATCTGCAAAATTGTTCAGCGAAATTGTGGGTTTACGGTTCGTTAGTTCAGAATATTGGTTCATTGTTGGTTTCGTTCATTACGCCTAAACTAGGAGCATGTTCGGTGTAATAGAAAACTGTTTCTTGAAGCGGAAGGAAATTAATCTTACAATATATAAATATAGATAGAGGATAGGTACTAGCGTTTAACAGCTTCACTCGCGTATAATTTTGCCGTATAAATTTGCAAAGTTGTTTAGATACTATTTATTATTTATCCTACGGAAACAGTACTTTTTCCGAGATAAAATGAATCCTATGTCCTTCTCAGTACTATAACTTATTTTCAGGTTAACTTCAGCAGTAAAGCGTAAAGAGGTATCAAACAAACAAAACATATATAGTAACTCACTTTTGCGTTGGGATTTGAATGCAAGACTTATCATGTATCTGTCCTTTACATAGTTTTAATTTTCTATGGAATCAATGCTAATAACTCGAGAAAATTTCGACATTTTCATACAAAAGGGCCCCAACCCAATATTCTAAATCATCATCATCATTTCGTGTAGGCAACACGGTCAGTCGACCATGCACACCCTGGTGTCAGAGTTCTTTGGAATCGCCTCTCGGCCTCTGACGTGGTTCCTTTAACGACTACCACAAGGCAGCCGGGACCACCGGCTTTACGTGCCTTCCGAAGCACGGGATCATCTTTCTTATCAGACAATCAGGTGATTCATGTCTGCAATGTCCTTGCCAAACTGGAAACAACTTAACAAAGTATGCTTCCCGTGGGAATCGAACCCACGACCCCCGGGTCATCAAGGTCAACGCTTTAACCACTGGACCACAGAGGCAGTTAATACTCTAAATTCTACTCTAAATTAATACTCTTAATTATCCTTACTTATTATTATTTTGTCTGACTGCGAATATTACTTACTATTTTTTAATTTCACGGACATTAAGTTCAAAAAGTAAACAGAAATTTACATTAGAAACGATTTTCCCTATAGTATATGTTAACCTTAAACCTGATACAGTACAGTGTGTAATAAACAGGTACTCGTACATCATGGAGTTCATAGGTAGTAGTTATTTACTTTTAACTCTAGGTGACGTAACGTCACCTAGAGTTAAAAGTGTATTACTGAGTACAACGTCACTGACGTTGTACTCAGTAATGAAATGGCTGATAGAAAGCATTTAGTGCAGTATTGCTTACTTACGTTTATTTACGTTATTTTCGGATAGTTGAAAAATAAAACTTCTAAAGGTTTAAATATTTTCTAACTAGATGGCGTTGTACTAAATTATGGATTCGCCGACGAAGGGGCCCCAACCCAAAACTGTTTACTTGCTTTTATTTACGTTATTTTTGGGTAATCAAAAGAAAAATGTATCGTGTCAGGTTTAAATATTTTATCACTACATGGTGCTGTACTGAATTACAAATTTGCTGAGGATGGGAACCCAATACTGCTTACCTATTTTTACTTACGTAATTTTCGGATGATAATTGAAAGTTAAAACTTATGAAGCGCGTATATTATATCGGGCTTCAATATTTTTTCACAAGATGGCGTTGTACTAAATAATGAATTCGCCGACGAAGGGGCCCCAACCCAATACTGCTTACTTGCTTTTATTTACGTTATTTTCGGGTAATTGCGTTATCTTCGCTCCATTTGCTCTCCCAAAATGAATTATTTGGCATTTATTTCATGTGAGTGATTATCGGAAATTCCACGTTTATTGCTTTTGTGAACGGGAAATCTTCACTGTTCTAAATTATATTGATGTGTTTTATGTCAAATTGAATTTTGAATCATGACGTATCATTATATAATGATTACGACCGTCGTAAATTGCGTTTTACGATTTGCAAGGTTTCTTTTCTTCTTTGCTTTGCAGTTATAGAAATACCGTGTCAAAACATTTTGACTCTTTTCTACTTTATTGTATCTATTTTAAAATTTACGAGAGTTAATAATTTAGAATTAATGATTTAACTTTAAAAACGACTTTTTGAGATGCTTTATTCAAACCTACAGCATTTATTATATTGAATTGTACACAAAATAAGTATTGAAATTCAAGATTTTTATTTGCTACACATATTATAATTGATTTTTTCGTCGCTTTCATTCTCTTGATTTTCGTAAAAATTATTACTAAGTGCAAATTATATGTACTAACTTCATAACTTTAGATTTTCACATGTAGTACAGTTAATAGATTAGATATAGGTAATATTAAATGAATATATTTAGTTTAGAGTTTCTTAATCATGTAATTACTTTTACAATACGTTTTTTTTTGTTTGTTTTTCGTATAGTTGTCAGATTTTTCAACTGATGACAATAGGTCTTGGGCTCCTCGGGTTTTCTCTTTTACTCATTTAGAAATAGAAAACTGAAGACAGCAGAATGACGGCATTCACAACCGTCATCGCGCCATGTTTCCTGAACACGTTTTTAGTAAAACGCCAATATTTCCACCCGTTTTTGTTAACTGCACTGCAATTGAACGCGAGCGAATGCATCTCTTTACTATATTTCTTCATAACAACTATTTTTAGGGTTCCGTTACATCATTATCATCATCATCATTAGGTCCTTTTTAGTCTCTACTGCAAGAGCGTGACCCTCTCTGTACCACCAGAGCCATATATTAGCCAGAGCAATCAGATGGTTTGTCCTACACTCTCCACGCTGGCCAGACGGGTTGGAGTGGTCTCTTTGACATTATAAGCTCTAACTAGCTTGTGTTTCCTAAGTCGCCTTCTACGATATCAACATAAAGATTTGGAGTGGTCCTACTGTAATCTGCCGGGAACCACACTGCCATATATATGTATCTTAAACAATGATGAAATTTCTCGAAAACTCCCAACACTAGCCCGGAGTCTCGAAAGGGACTTCATAACTGCCAGTGTAGTCATTACCTGGAAGGAGCTCTAAAAGATAACTTTAATGATTCGGTATTTGCCTAATGTTAAGATTATATAAAATTTGTTTCCAATGATACTCATTTCTATCTAAAAACACTATAAAAAACACTTTTAATTTGATGTCGATTCGTTAAGTGTTCTTAAAGCTTCTTTAAAGTTGGGTGAATAGGACCATTTTTAAAAGTATGAAAATCTTAAATTACACTTATACTTCATTGTAGTCCGCAAAATTTGTAGCAACTTTTGTTATGAAACCATTACCATAAACGTAATATTTCGTATAGCTACCAAACAAAGTACTCACGCCGCCCATACAAAATACAGAGTTGTGACGTCACAAATATGTAGGCATTTCAGCAGCGCGTTTTCACGTCTAAAAATTAACGTCTAAAAATATGTGTCTTTAAAACTTCTATATCTGAAAGAGTTTTTTGTTTAGAAATGTATTTCGGTAACTATTGTGTTTATTTTTGGCAGGACTTTACATAGCGACACGAAAATTTTTTTAGACAAGTAGCCAATTACTTACTTGACGAGAAGACGAAGCTCCGCAACGTCTTCTCGTCCAAAATACCTCAGTGCCTAAAGTCGAAAGTCTTCGACAAATGTGTGTTACCAGTGATGTCTTACGGGTCCAAAACGTGGTTCCTTACTATGGGCTTCATAAAAAAGCTCAAGGTCACTCAAAGAGCTATGGAGAGGGCTATGCTCGGTGTTTCTCTGCGAGATCGAATCAGAAACGAGGAGATCCGTAGAAGAACCAAGGTCACCGACATAGGAGGGTAAAATTCTCTTCGGGTCGCTGTACCAGAACACTAAATACCTATGTTGAATACCTGCCAATGTGTTCTGCAGGCTTCAATAGGTGTTCTGGTGTTTTAGCTGTGGTAGAGCCTCGCTACCGGCGAAGAAACTATTGCTAGTATCATTAATGGGCCGGCTCGTCCGGAGAAGTACTTACTCACAGTAAATCGACGTTTAAGTAGTAGCTTTACTGCTGCTTTGCTTCGTTCGGTAAGTAAGAGAGCCGGATGCCCATACCCTCTCCCCCCACTTGAAGGGAAAAATAAAGCGCCGGCAACGCTCTTGTCACACCCCTGGTGTTGCAGTTGTCTATGGGCAGCGGTGATTACTTACCATCAGGTGACCTGCTTGCTCGTTTTCCGTTCTATGACATTAATAATAAATAAAAAAGCGAGGCATGCTATCCGGTAATGGAAGTTCTCAATGAGGGTAATTTAGAATAAGCGGCGGCAGCGCTGAGGCGTGTGGTCCGGTGAACTAAAATTAGGCCACAATGTATAAATTTATACACCTTGTCAAATATTATCCAATGGGAGTGGCAGTGACCGGGGCACATAGCGCGAAGAACCGATGGCCGATGGGGCAGAAAGGTTCTTGAATAGCGACCACGTACCGGCAAGCGCAGCGTTGGACACCCACCGACCAGGTGGTCGGACGACCTAATAAAGGTCGCAGGAAGGCGCTGGATACAGGCCGCTTCCAACCGGTCATATTGGAAATCCTTGGAGGAGGCCTATGTCCAGCAGTGGACTTCTTGCGGTTGAAATGATGATGATGAAATGATAATTACTTACTAAGCTAAGTAGACATAGAAACTTTTATTCAATACGTTTTCACTTTTACACCTCTAGATATAAATTTGAATGCCGTCATTCCGCCATGTCTCCTGAACACGTTTTTAATAAAACGCCAATATTTCCAGCCGTTTTTGTTAGCTGCACTGCAATTGAACGCGAGCGAATGCATCTCTTCACTATATTTCTTCATAACACCTTATTTTAGGGTTCCGTAATAAAGAACCCTTATAGTTTACAAAGTTGATGATGTCTGTCCGCTGCTTAGCTCAAAGACTTTTAGTATTAGAAAGCTATAATTTGCCAGTAGTATATAGGTATAGTTACCATTCTAACAAAGTGCTATCGTATCGGTTGTTTTTTTTTTTTTTTTTTTTGATCCAGGTATTTTTCGTTAAACTTGAACGTGTATTGGTCTAATGCAAAATTAATTGTCACCCAAAACGTTGTCTTTCGAGACATAAATATTTTATTCAAGTAGCCAGCTATGATTATTTGATACCTTTATTTTTAATCCCGCCACAAAAGTTACCTTTAAAAAATTCCGGCTCTGGGTAAATTTTCACCGATTATCTGGGTAAATTTCAGAGAGTTACCGTAAAACATACTTATGACATCTTTATGTCTACGGAACAGACAGGGTCCGGTATTAGACTAAAAATTCACGTCGAAAGAGAAACTAAATAGTTACAGAGCTGCATCGTCTATGATATAATTTTGATATTAAACCATTCCTTTCACCAGCTTTTATTTGTGATCTAGCGGAAAGCAAACAGCTGCAGCCAACATTCGAAGATTTCCGTATTTTTGCCAACCTTTGTAGCGCAGCGGTCAAAACGCTAGCCTGCGACCTCCTGCGACACGGATGGTCCCGGGTTTGATCCTCGACCAAATCAAATGAAAAATGATCTTTTTCATTTGACCTGGGTCTTGGATATTTATTAATATATGTAGTTTTTAATAAAATAAAACACCGTTGAGTTAGTATTCTATAACACAAGTCTCGAACTTACTTTAGGGCTAGCTGTGTGATTTGTCCGTATACTTTTATTTATTTGTTTAATCACCTTGTTAAATATTGTCAATAAAAATAATTATAATAAATAAATATATAGGGACATATCACACAAATTGAGCTAGCCCCACAGTAAGTTGTGAACTTGTGTCGCAGGATACTAACTCAACGATACTATATTTTATAACATAATACTTATATAGATAAACATCCAAAACCAGGTCATTCTGAAAAAGATCGTTTTCCTTCATGACCTGACCGGGGACCGAACACGGGACCCCCGTGTCGCAGGCTGTCGTGTTGACCGCTGCGTCATATATAATAAACCTTCAAAATTTTTTTAAGAATTCAAACCAATCCTTGCTTTAATTTGAGTATCACAATATTAACAGAACTCAAACAAAGCTCCGTCTGCTTGTCTCTCCTCAGCTCGTTAACGACGTCATAACTACGGAACCCACTTAATGAATCACCCGTTAAGGCACCTTGTATATTGGACTTCAACAAACGGTTTTAGTTACAATGTAAAGTATTATTCACCTTAGTAAGTAGATCAATTATCCTTTTTCTTACATACTTTACAAAATCAATATATTATTTGAAAGTTTTTTTTTTTGGACAAATCACACAGATTGTGCTAGCCCCAAAGTAAGTTCTAATGAAAGACTTGTGTTATGGGATACTAACTCAACGATACTATATTTTATAACAAATACATATGTAGATGAACATCCAAGACCCAGGTCAATCTGAAAAAGATCGTTTTCCATCTTGACCTGACCGGGGATCGAACCCGGGACCATCCGTGTCGCAGGCAGGCGTGATGACCGCTGCGCCACGGAGCTCGTCGTCGTTTACTAACTAGGCCCTTTTATTAACACCAATCATAATTGCTCAATAATTTCATAGTTAATCGTAAATGTTTTTGAATAACGTCCTATGATGATTGAACTCAGTAAGCTGGCTATTAAAATCATTGGTTTATTTTAAGCACTCGGCTTCGTATAAACACCTTGACTATAATTTTCAGAAAAATGTAAAATAGATAACGGTGCCCGGGCTGAAACAACGATACCGCAGAGGATGCAACCGGGAATACACTCAAATGATAATGACGATGATTCCATAGCTTTTTTTTTTTTAATTACATATATTATGAGGTATTGTAATTAGAAATTAAATTAAATGAATAATTATTATAATAAATCGAATACATATTGTAAAAATTTGCATGCTATAAAGAATGGCTAAGTAGGTTAAGCTACACTTTTACATGTAACATCTTCCTGTACCCTATTTAATGCAAATAAATCTTATCTTATCATAAACCATCATTATTTTGACCATAAAACAAGTGTGAAATCACACTAAAGGCTGGTCTTCATAGTCCAGTAAATTATGGCGGCCGTTAAAACATAATTTAGGTTCTCAAAGCCTCGGGGTGATAGGTGGGCTGGTCTGCAGGTTAATTACCCAGCATTAAAGGTTCTGCGACGCCATTATTAGGTTTAGTACTGTTTTTATTTCGCCAAAAGGGACCGAGGATGCGATAGTTAACCGGTTTATTTTTACTTCGGTCATATAAGAAGAGTTCATCTATTCTTTTGAAACCGATATTGCATGGAATCTTCCTAACTGCTGAATTGTATGAAAATGGGTTACTCTTGTACTGTTTTTTCGGTTATATGATTTTATATTTGTTTCTTCCTTTTTATATCAATTTCAATGTTAAAACTGAGAACTGGTTCTAACGAGAAATAATAATGTATGTACGCAATAGATAGATTTGTCATAATTTAGGCTCTCAAACCCTCGGGGTGATAGGTGGGCTGGTCTGCAAGTCAATTACCAGCATTAAAAGTCCTGCGACGCCATTATTAGGTTTGGTACTGGTTTTATTTCGCCAAAAGGGACCGAGGATGCGATAGTTAACCGGTTTATTTTTACTTTGGTTTTATAGGTAAAAGTTCATCTATCTATCTACTATCTTTCAGCCAGGGACATTCACTGCTTGTTCATAGGCTTCCCCCGTAAATCGCCACTAATTGCGGTCTTGTGCATATAAAGTTATTCAATTCTTTGATTATCGATATTATATGGAATCCACATCAACGGCTGAACTGTATGAAAAGAGACTGTTTTGGTGACCACTCATGGGTATTTTTACGAATTGTTACTCATTACATAAATCTATACCTACTTTTTGTGGTTGTTTACAGCTACAGATGATTGCTAGTTAAAAACCTTTAATCCTACTCTGTAAACTTGTTGGTACAAGACATTCTTGAGAAATAATTCATTAATGCTTTGTTGAACAAAGCGTAAGTCGAGTCGGCGGTAGGTGTTAAAAAGTAAACACTGTGCTCTATTCTATATATTTGAATTTAATTAAATTAAATACTTACAGTGCAGACATTTATAGTAGATGGACTTAAATTTAAGTGCTACACTCTTGATTTGTGTTATCTTGACTTTTTAAATGTTTTAAATCACTAAAATTTGCACTGCACTGTCCTGCCTGCCAACCTAACCTCACTTTGTTCAAAACTAAAACAAAAATAAAACATCAATGGCGACTCTCAACGATGTACTACAGGCCCAGCGCTCCATGGAGGAAATGTTTTGCAAGAAAATGAGTGCCTTCGAAGCTCAGATGCATGACCCAGAGGCTCCCAGTATCTCGAAATTGGCAGAGATAGATAATGTTAGCAGCAAATCCTCAGATCTGGCCCAGGAGTATTACAGATTTAAGACGCATGTACTTGATCAGATGAACAAGCTGTGCCAGCTAATCAAATCTCTTGCCACAACTGTAGATTCTTTGGAGACTCGGTATCGGAGTAAGTTTCTGTTGTTCGCTGGCGTGCCAGAGGATAGTGGTAGCAATTTGCCCAGTATTGTTTTGAATATCCTCAGGGAGAAGTTGGATATCCCTGACATAACACCGGAAAAAATCTCTGTTTGTCATCGAATTGGCAAGCATGATGAAGGAAAGCCACGACCAATCCTTGTGCGTTTCACTGATTTTTCATTGAATTCTACTATCTGGAGTAAAAAGACGCTCTTTAAAGGTACTTCGTTCAGTGTATCAGAGTTCTTGACCCGCCAGCGGCAGACTGTCTTCATCAAAGCGAGAAAACGCTTCGGTATGAGGAGATGTTGGACCTCAAATGGTAGTGTCGTGTTGAAATTAAAGAATGGCTCGAGGCGTAGTATCTTCTCTGAAGCGGACCTTGCCGGGATTGATAGCAGCGAGGATGAGCAGGCGGTGGCGCCAAGTGCGCCCCAAGTGGCTGCGCCAGTGGAGAATCAGCCAAAGCAGAAAAGAACGACCAGAACGAGAAAGTGAAGGCTTATTCCTGTTTATGTTCCTTTCTTATGTTTTACTCATTTGGCGGCAACTCAATGTTTATATTTTCAGTTATTAAGGTTTTTTTTTGCTGTCGTAGTTATATAATACTTTGTTTTGGTTGTGTTTGTAATTATTGTTCTAATTTTCACATTCACCCTCTTTACTTGGCTGGCTGTCACTTAACTGTCAATGTCATGTGTAAAGTTTTGTTTTTTTTTTTTGTACTTTCGACTTCCAGCATTTTGCTTGTTGCGTTTTGTTATTTTTAGTTTCAACCAACCATTTCTGTTTTGTTTTTTTTTTTCTCTCCGGCAACTGGCAGGACTGGCAAATATTTTGTATTTAATTTAATTACATATTTACTTTTTTTTTAATATTATATTTTATTGTATTTATTTATTATTTGTATTGTACTAATGTCGTCTGATGAATCTAAAGATGAATCGTTTCTGTCTGCTCTAAGCAATGTAAATGTGAGTTTTACTTCTATTAGTAATGACTCTTTTAATGAACCGGAAACTTTGCACACCCTTCTGCATGATGCCATGGATAAAACATGTCACGCATTTAATGTTTGTCACATAAATGCACAAAGTGTTCCGGGTCACTACTCGGATCTACTTGACACTTTTTCTTCTTCTGCTCTCCATGCTGTGCTAATTTCTGAGACTTGGTTTCCTACCTCTTTTCCTTCTTCATCATGTGCTCTTCCTGACTTTGTTCTGATTCGCAATGATCGTGTCGGTAAACGTGGGGGTGGTGTTGCGATTTACTTGCGTAGCAACATCTCCTATAAAATATTAGCTACCTCGCCTTCTCCGTATGCGGATACTGCAGAATTTCTTTTTCTTGAAATTTCTGTCAACGGTGTTAAGGTGCTTCTAGGAGTCGTATATTCCTCTCCCTCTCTTGATTATTTTGCTCATATTGAGTCTGTCCTTGATTCTCTTTGTTCGGATTACGCACATCACATAGTGATGGGGGATTTTAACACTGACCTGCTTGGAACCCGTGGAGACCCACGAATTTTGGCACGCTCTCAAAAACTTCTTAGTATATTAAATTCTGTTAATCTTTCATCTCTGCCTCTTGATCCCACTCATTTCAACGCTACAACTGACGATACGTTTCTTGACCTCATTCTTACTTCATCTCTAGATAGTGTGATCAAGTATGGCCAATTACCTGCACCGGCCTTTTCTAAACATGACTTGATTTACTTACAATATAAGCTTAAACCCGCTAAATCTAAGCCAAAATATATTTTAATGCGTAATTTTGCTCGGATTGACTTAGACTCACTTCAACGGGATGCAGGAAATGTTGATTTTTCTAATGTAATTAATGCGTCTACAGCCGATGAAAAGGTGTCTCTGTTTAATACTTCTGTTTTACGGTTGTATGATACACATGCTCCTCTACATGCGGTTAAGGTAAAACGACCACCAGCACCCTGGATAAACAGAGGAGTCAAGATGGCAATGACACGCCGCGATCGTGCTTTTCGTGCATTTAAACGAGATAGGTCGGATGAACTCTGGAATGCATACAAGAAGGCGCGTAACCGTTGCAATTTAATGGTAAGAACAGCCAAACGTAACTATTTTGATTCCCAATTGACTGGCTCTTCTTCGGCAGACATGTGGAAGTTTCTCAAATCCCTTGATTTAGGTAAAACCGTCAATAATTTTCACTCTTCCTTTTCTCCCAATGATTTCAATAATCATTTCTCATCTACTACTGTTCTTAATGCTTCAGTTAAGTCTTCTACCATAACGAAAATATCTTCCATGCCAATTCTTTCTACGGACTCCTTCTCTTTTTCTCCAGTTTCTGAGGATGAAGTCAGAAAAACGATTCTTTCTATTAAGTCTAAAGCTTTGGGTTGTGACAATGTGAGCCGGCAAATGATTATTAGTTTACTTAATATTTTTGTGCCTATTATTACCCATATAATTAATTTTTCTCTTTGTTCGGGTGAATTCCCCGCTCTCTGGCGAAAAGCTTTTGTCCTCCCTTTACCAAAAATTTTAAATCCACAGGAACTTAATAATTTTCGGCCTATATCTATTCTACCCTTTTTATCTAAAATCCTTGAAGCGGTTGCGCATAAGCAGATTTCCTTGTATGTTTATGATAATAATTTACTTACCCCACTTCAATCTGGTTTTCGCCCTGGACACAGTACTACTACTGCCCTTCTCAATGTCACTAAAAATTTGCGCCTCGGTATGGAGAATAAAATGGTCACCATTTTAGTTCTTATTGACTTCTCCAATGCTTTCAACATGGTTGATCATGGTATTCTCCTAGCTATTCTTAAACATCTTGATTTCTCATCCTCAGCTCTGGAATGGTTTTCTTCTTATCTCCATGGACGTCAACAAGCGGTTCGAATTGACCGTGACTTGTCACAGTGGAATGATCTCGTTTCTGGTGTTCCACAAGGTGGTATTCTCTCCCCTCTGTTGTTTTCTGTATTTATAAATCTTCTATCTTCGTCTCTTAACTGTTCTAACCATTTCTATGCGGATGATCTTCAAATCTACGTACAAGTACCTGCAGTGGATATTGATGCCGGCGTTTCTCAGATAAATGCTACTTTATCGAACATTTTTTCGTGGTCGCAAGATTTTGGTATTTCCGTCAATGCATCTAAATGCCAGGCGATGATAGTGGGTAGCACGAAACAGTTGGCAAAAATTGATTCAAATAATTTATCTCCGGTCTTATTCAATGGCACTGTAATAGCTTATAAAACGGTAGTCAAAAATCTTGGCCTCTATGTTGATTCGTCACTCAACTGGAATAAACAAGTTACTGAGATAAGCCGAGCGGTTACTTACTCTCTTCAATATTTAAATCGATTTAGAAATTTTCTCCCCATCAAGACAAAAATCACACTTATCCAAACATTAATCCTACCTATTATTGACTATGCTGATGTGTGCTATCCTGATCTTAATGAAGATCTTCTCAATAAACTTGACCGTCTCCTCAATAATTGCATCCGATTCATTTTCTGTCTGCGTAAATACGATCACATATCTGCTTTCCGTTCTAAACTCAATTGGCTTCCCATTCGATTACGTAGACAACAGCGGTTAATGTGCTCTCTTTTTTCTATACTCAAAAATCCTAATTCTCCCGAGTACTTGAAATGTAAATTTCAGTATCTCGGGAATACTCATGATCGTCAACTTCGCTCTTCTGATTCTCTTAAGCTTTACACCCCTCTATTTCATTCTGGTTTTATGTCCAATTCTTTCACTATGCAAGCTATACGACTTTGGAACTCCTTACCCGAAGACATCAAGCAAGTCTCAAATCGATTTAATTTTAAGAAAGAAGTCCATGCTTTTCTCTCTGAAATAACTGGCTAGCATTCGATTCATCATTTTTTTCAACATGATGACCATATTATATATATGTGTTCTTATGTATTGTATAAAGTGTATATGTCGATATTTATTTATATATTTTAGGTTATTGTATACATATATTTTATTTAGCTTTGCTCTTACCTATGATATCTATTTATTGTTTGGCACCTATTTATTTTATCTGTTTTTCATTTCCCAAAGGTTGACTGGGAGAGAATGCTTTTAGCATTAAGTCCACCTATTGTAGCTTCTAAGGCACAATAAAGCTTTTTAAATAAATAAAAATAAATAAGTATAATGTCGAACAAAACAAAGATAATAAAACGCACCGAAGAAATAAAATATTTCCACTGCATTTGTCGGACGCGGTTCGAAAGAAAATAAGTAAAACATAAACAACCTTTGTATTAAGAGTTGTTCTACAGCGAATTTTTATTTCCGCCGCAGAGAAGTGCAAAGGAAATCGTTCAGTACTCCACTCCGTGGTTAAGAATTCCTTGACACAAGCACCAAATAGAAAATCAGGGAGCACAAAATAATTTCTGCAAGGCAATAGCGCTACACTACAATTGGAGGTTCAAATTCGAAATTGGAATTCTGGCACGAACCGCATTTCATTTGACGCGGCAAACGTTGCACGTACGCGCGAAAATTGAAATTCGAATTTGGAGTCTGACGACGACAAGCCTTGTTGTGTTTGCCTTCAACGTCGACTTGCAAATATATGGTTTTGAGCTGGCACTAATAGACTAGAAATTAAAAAGTTAAATGCAACGGGACTCGTCGAAATGAGAATTGTCGAAAGCAGGTGTGGCGCAGTACCGCGGCGGATATTAGAATAAAATTGCGGTACATTCAACATTTTATATTATTACTTTATTTTAATTCTTACTGTTGACAAAGACAATCTGTTTGTCATGCTTTCGATTACTGATGATTTTAACCTTCAGCCAACAGTTATTCTCTCTGTCTTTGCAGTTCTCTGTCTCTTCGTTGCAGCCTCGGCTACTTTATTTTGGCTCACGTGAGTGTAGATATCTCAATAACAGTACCCTTTTTTTGGAAAAAAGGTACTCTTTTTATTTCCTTAACTCTAAATCTATCTATATGCCAGATTTCATCTCAATCGGCTAAGTAGTTGAAGCGTGAAGAGAAAACAAATAGAAAGTTAAGTATTTTCACGCTTATAAATTGAGAGTTAACGCGAAGCGTCTTCGTTTCAGCTTGGGTAAAAATTCTTTAAAATGTCTGTCTGTTCATCTGTCCAGCTGTTCTACGCTACAGGTTGCATTTTTCAAGTGATTCTCATGAAATTTTGTAACCCGGTTCAATAATGAAATATATTTATTTGTCGATTTTTGCCAACGAAATCGTTCAAAATGGCTAAATAGTTTTGATAAGAATCGTGAGGTCTACAGTCTAAACCATTAGTCTTAGTATAGACAGACAGTCATTATAATATTATTATATATTATATCAACGGGTCACTCACGTGCTAGGTATTTGTCGGGATTGCCGACTATAGTTCAAGGCGAGTCCGAAACTATAGTCGGAAATTCCGACAAATAGCACGTGAGTGACCCGTTGATATATATAATGTCTTTATCTCACGTTAGTATTAATGATATGGTCAATAATTATAGTACCAATGGGCATACGGTCCACCTGTTATTAGTTAAAAAATTTCTTTTAACAACATATACAGTCATATTTTTTCAAAATCAGGTTGTAAGTGAATAACAAGATTGGACTAATTAACTTAATTAATTAGTCCACGCAATTATTGCTTTGCTTGGGCAAGCATGCACTCTAGGACGAAAAATATAGTTTATTCATAATTTCATACACATTTATTTCATTTTAATTCATATTCATTTACTTTTGAAGTAAACATGCTAAATATGTATTTTGGTAGACAAGAAGGAATTTTACAAACCTTTTGAAATACCAATAGAGAAGATAAATACGTAATATTAATCTATTTAGTATGAAAGCGAAAATGGAAATAAATAAATAAATATATACGGACAAATCACACAGATTGAGCTAGCCCCAAAGTAAGTTCTTAAGAAAGACTTGTATTATGAGATACTAACGCAACGATACTATATTTTATAACAAATACATATATAGATAAACATCCAAGACCCAGATCAATCTGAAAAAGGCCATTTTCCATCTTGACCTGACCGGGGATCGAACCCGGGACCATCCGTGTCACAGGCCGTATTGAACGCGGAGCCACGCAGCTCGGCAATGGTAATAATTGAGGGGTGTTTGAGCTGAGGTTAAGATGAGACTATCTATAGATACCAAATAGATAATAATTTTATTATGAAAGTTGTAATAACCATTACGATTTTCATAATAAACCATTCTTTTAGGTTGTACGTAAAAAATAAAATTATTTTTCTCTTTTGTTCCAGATGCCCAAATGAGGCCATGTTCCGCGTAAAGTGATGTGCAATCGAACGTGTGTAGTGAGTGATGTGATGTGATGGTGCAGTGATAGATCAGCATGCTGCCTACGGCGCTGCTGGCGACGGCGGCGCTGCTCGGGCCCGCGCTGCGAGCTATGGCTGCTAAAAATGGTGAGTTTTTCATTAAAATGAACCAAAGTCATGAAAGTATTATTTTTTACTGTTTTTCACAAAAAATACCAACAGATTTAAGGGGACTCGATAGCAAATGCATGGATAATTAACGCTTGTTTCAAGCATGCCCACATAACCTTCGTACATTTTAAAGAAACTGCCTGCCACGCACGGCCCAGCTGTGGTGGTGTGTGTAAACTTAACTGCGACAGTATTCCCGAATCTATACGACATAGGGACCTTCATAAAACGAGTCTATGTTTTCTTAAAACTCCGGAACGCTCTTGTCTAAGCGATGATCATTTACCATTAGGTTACCCGTTTGCTCTTTTGTCGTCCTATATAATGAAAAAAGCATCCCGGAGAGCGTTTAACACTCACATTGGAAATCACAAGTTAGTTTGTTTGTTTTTCGTGTGTGTAAGTGGCCAACACTGGTGTCAGATTTTCCAAGCTGCCTAAAGACATCTGACATAGGAAATGATACATAATAAAGCTCGCTTCTACTGGGTCTAGAAGGCTCGTTAAACTACTGGTTTCAGCTGTAAGTGTAATGCAATGTGATGGTGCAGTGATAGATCAGCATGCTCGTCGGTCAGCTCCAGTCGCCAGGGCAATTAGTACAGGAATGTCAAAAAAAAATTAGAGTTCCCCGGCTTAGTCCCATAGTAAAAGTTGTTCATATTGATGGTCTAAGTCACCCCTTTACGGGAATGGCGAAGGTCAATTTACACGCTGTATATAAATTTTATAATATGTTAGACATAGTATAAAATTGTTAACTGATATACTAACAACAGATCTATGTATATTTTCACTATATGATAGGTGCGTAGTGTCATATTGTGGTCAAATTTTTTATCATAACCATAATGTAACAAAATTATAAACTTTTAACGAAAAGTCATAGTGTTTTTGTGTGAATATATATATTTTTCAGTAACCACAAACGATATAATATACAAAGAAACCAAGTAAAATACATAATCTAGGCAGAAAACCGCACTAGTGAGAGTAGGGTCTGGACCCGAATCTTTTTATTACTTCCCAAATTGCGAGCCGTCACCAGTTCATTAAGGCGATAGCCGCGAAAACTGGCGAAATCTCTCTGCGTAGGGATCGTTTAGAAATTTCTACGGTAAGCATTAAAAATGAATACTAAAAACTGTATTGTGCAGTATTTGGATATCTTTTTTTACTTAGTTCAAAAATAAAAAAAAGTTGATATATAAATACAACGTATAAATTGACCCATTCACAAATCCTTGAAGGGGTGACTCAGCCCGTCAATTTGAACAACTTGTTCTATGAGATCAAAGCTGGGAACTCAAAAAAAATCGACATTTTCATACAACAGTCTTCAGCCACGCGGGCAATAAGTATGGGGATGGAAAAAACTATTCGCGTTCCCAGCGTCACTTTGCACATCTGTGTTTGGTTCATAGGATAGCACTATCCTACTATTTGGTACTAATTTCAGCTGATTTGTTCCAGCAATTTCAGGAGCAAATTGGTTGTGACAAACGAAAGTACAGACAGTCGCATAAGAGATCTTATTAGGGTTCCGTGTCTTCTTTTTTTCCACAAAACCCTAAAAAGAGTAGTAATAAAAGCACACATAGTAAAATACAAAATCTAAGCCGGAAACCGCACTAGTGAGAGTCGGGTCTGGACCCGAATCTTTTTATTACTTCCCAAATTGCGCAGCCGTCACCAGTTCATTAAGGCGATAGCCGCGAAAACTGGTGAAACCTCTCTGCGTTATAATCATTTATAAATTTCTACAATCGTTAAGCATTAAAAATGTAGAATTAAACTTTTGTTTAATACTACATTTTTGATATATAATAAGCTATAGCTTTATATAAACGTACTAGCAATTTAAGAAAAAAATAATTCGTAAAACTTTACCCCCTTATTTCACCCCTTTGGGGGTTTAATTTCTAATAATCTTTTTTAATGCTCACTAACAACGTAAAACGAACCGCTGTACCAAATTTCAATGTTTTTGATGTCATGGTTTCGGCTGAGCGTTGATTTACAGCGTATAATTTGGCCCTCCACAAACCCTTAAAGGGGTAATTCAGCCCGTCAATATGAATTACGTTTCCTACGGGATCAATGCTGGATTCCGCTTTCCATCTTTTCAATCACTAACACGCTAAATATTAGGCTCCGTCTACCTCGCATGGGAGACTCGCAAGACGTGATAATATCTATGTATAAAACTTACCTTACTAACATTATTACCGAGTAACGTTTGTAATAATTTACGCGTAAAAATGTATATTTCAACCCTGACCCGTCGCTTCCCACACGAGATAAGTTCTCTTAACCCGCGCCTGTCGCATTGCGGCCGCGGAGTTCCCACTTTTGTGCGGATTACATTTTTATCCGCCAGACATGTTTCGGCCGTGCTCGGCTTTAAACGAGCAGATATGGGAATTTTTTTATGTTTTATTTTACATTCGATTTTATGCGGAAATAAAGAAATTCACTCCTTAAAGATATTGAGCCTGGTGAAATATCTGTAACCTAACAAACCATGCATAGTGTCAGACTGGTGACAGCAAAGACTAACAAATCAACTGATCAACAAAGACTAACAACAACTAGACATATACCTTTAAATACTACTTTTAGCCACAAAAAAATTATTAATCATACCTTGGATTGCTTATTTTGTTTTAGCGCTTTATGGCCACTGGGCCGTACGCATCATCAGCGCTTAAACAAAAGTGACCATTTGACTATTGAATTTTTAAATAATTATTTCCGTATTTGAGGTATATACTCAATATAACTTCTATGCCACGTAAGTCTTTAGGTCCTATGGCCCTACGCTCTGTCAGTTCCATAAGAAAAAGATATTGTATACGTATATTTGCACTGCGGCCTTCCCACACGAGTTAAATTCACATTAAACCGTGCCTGTCACATTGCGGCCGCGGAGTTCCCACATTTGTGCGGAATACATTTTTATCCGCCAGACATGTTTCGGTTTAAAACGAGCAGAATATTTATCTTTTATATTCGAATACATGTAGAAATAAAGAAATGCAGTCTATATAGAAATTAATCCTGGTAAAATGTCTGTAATCCAACAAACAAACCATAGTTTAAGATTTTTAAGATTTCAAAATATCTGTAACTACTTATAGTCACCACTACAAGAAGTGATTTCACCATGGATTGCTTAACTTGTATAAGGACTAACGATGCTTACAGCTACTGTATTTATTCAGTAATTGAGCTAAATTCTCAATACAACTTCTAAGCCAGGTGGCCAGGTGGTAAGGTGGTCGGACGACCTAATAAAGGTCGCAGGAAGCCGCAGAATGCAAGCCGCTTCCAACCGGTCATATTGGAAATCCTTGGGGAGGCCTATGTCCAGCAGTGGACTTCCTGTGGCTGAATGATGATGATGATAACACTCCTGGAAGGCAGGAGTGTACAAATAAGATACACACGAGATAAATTCATGTTAACCCGTGCCTGTCGCATTGCGGCCGCAGAGTTCCCACTTTTGTGCGTATTACATTTTTAACCACCAGACGGGTTAAGGCCGTGCTTTGCTTAAGACGAGCAGATATGGGAATTTTTGTATCTTAAATTTTACATTCGATTGTATGTAGTGAAATTAGGTTCTTGCGTTAAGGCAAGGGTTTTTTTTTCTTCTATACTAATATTATAAAGAGAAAATATTTGATTGTTTGTTCTTTTGCATTAAATATCCAATACTTCTGGCCCATTCTTTCACCAATAAAATGCTTATTTATCTGTAGGTGACATAGGCTATATATGTGACAATGATAATGACGAAGTAGCTTAAAAAGTGCTAGTATATTATATTTCACTTAACCTGTAAACACCCGATATTTTTGTTTATATTTTTGTACTATCTTTTTGTAGTTATAGTCAACAATAACGGTTTCACGTGCCTTCCAATAAATGGAAAAATTATAATAAAAGCACTTGTGGTCACCCTTCTAATGAGTTACTACACCTTGCCATGCTTAACATGCGCGTGCACTAATAATGCCCTTCTGTTTTAACTCATGCTGTCGCAATGCGGTCGGTGCGTTCCAACTTTTGTGCGGATTTCATTTTTATCCACCAGACGGGTTTCAGCCGTACTCGGCTTAAGACGAGCATATATAGTGGCTTTAATCTGCATGTTTCTTTTAAAAAAAAAAAATTAAAAAATAATTTACATACTATCACATCTTTCTCCCTAGTGGGGTAGACAGTGCCCAGGTCTGTAAAACCTTAAGGGTACGTTTAGCATGTTGGTGGGTTTGGAAGTTAGAACGGAATCAAAATAGTTCTGGATTGCTAGCCGCATCGCCTGTTGACATGATTCCTGACGCCCATTCCCTCGATCAACTTTTATGATCTGCGCGGGAAAAGCAGCTAGTACATTCTACTTTTTTTTTCTCCCAGATCAGCATGGAAGCACAAAAAATAAGGCTTGGTAAAATTTCTAAGTTGCCAATTCTGTTAGGTTTGTTAACCAATTAAGTATGCCGATTTGTTTTGTTTTTCGTATGTGTAAGTGGCCAACACTGGTGCCAGATTTTTCAAGCTGCCTTAAGGCATCTGACATAGCTTAACGACTGCCATCAACAATGACAGCCGGGACCAACGGCTTAACGTGCCTTCCGAGGCACGGAGGAGCTCGAGATATTTTTATACCACTTGCGGTCACCCATCCAAGTAGAGTCCCTACTTGCACCAGGGGTTGCTTAACATACGTAAACGCTCATAGAGCTCACACTCACTGGACCATCGGGCTGATTTAATAATGACAGCCATAACATATATTGGTTGGACTTGCAAGCGTTTGACAAGCACTAGATGGAGAAGATCAAGAAAAGAGATAAATGGAAGAAAAGAGGGGAGGCATTAACCAGCAGTGGGAGACAAATGGCTAGTAAAATAAAGTAAATAGTTACATACGGCTTACCTTGCGAAGCAAAAAGGCGCCAGGGTTATTTTCTACCACTTGTAACGGTCTTAATTATTGGTACGTTCTAGGATGCTTAACTTGCGTGTTGATATTTGCTGGATAAAATCATTAATACAAGGTATAATTACCAAAAACCGGCCAAGTGTGAGTCAAACTCGCACAATGAGGGTTCCGTACAATATGCTTCGTGAACACACACACACACAATGTGCAAATGGTAAATTTTTGCCTTCTTTCGTGAATAAAATCAAAAGTATTGATTTTATCCGAACAAAAAAAATATTTTTGAGGTCCTCATAATGAGCCCTTTCATTTTAAAACCCTTATTTCAAAAAACTCTTTATTTACTTTGCACTTCCTTGTTTGGGTCATAGGATTACACCATCTTACCAAATTTCACCTAATTTGGTTCAGTATATTCAGAGAAAATCGGCTGTGACAGACGGACGGACGGACAGACAGACGCACAAGTGATCCTATAAGGGTTCCGTTTTTCACTTTTTGTACGGAAACCTAAAAATGCACGATTTTATTCGTCACTATCTTTAACACACAGAAAAGCGGGAGAGAGATTCCGACAGAGTTGCCAGAGTTAAATAAGTTAGGGAACCAATTACAAAAAAATAAATAATCATAATGTCAATGTAAATCAATAGATAGATCATCAAATCAATAAAACATTACTTTCAATAAATTTGATGGGTTATATTTATTTTAAAGTTGGTGAAGACACAGGGGGAGGCCTATGTCCATCAGTGGACGTCCCTAGCTGATAGATAGAAGACACACATTTTAAAAAAGACTTCTAGAAATTTACAAACTGAGTTTTATAGACTAGCTGCATCTATTCTCCGTTAAATTGTGCAATTTATTGAGAAACCAAATAAATGAACGTAATTCCCTCTCAACTTGGCATCACGGATCTCCAGGGAGTGTTTCAGAAAACACAGATAAAATAAACTGGCTTTATAAACGTAGATTCTTTCGTCGCTCCTCGGGACGACGATTTCGAGAAGTTTAGAGTGACCTTTTTACTAAAAGTGGGCATAAATGTCGTAGTTAAGATATTTTATTTTGAAGATTTTGTGTTAAACAAGACTTTATGTAGTGATGGTACTTATTAAGTTCATTTACTGTCATTAATTAGATAACTGTTGTGTCAGATGTTACTATTGAAACTAGATCGTATTGTGTAGATGTGAAGCTGGTGGTTATGGCTGCAGAGAAAGGAACTGACTAGAGTGCATATGCATATCTAGAAGTACCGCCATTTGCAACTGAGCTGGTCAAAATAATTTTTATTAAGAGTCGCCTGGACGCGCATGTGTCCATACAAATGGAATTAAGGAGTTGTGGCAATATTTGATAATTTTGGAGTAAAATTAAGAATTTAAAAATATTTTTTACCAGTAGTTTCATTTTGGGCGTTAATGGGTTAATCAATGTATCTCATTATAACGTACGTACGTTTCTATAAGACTTGGGTAAAATACCGATGGTTTGAGAATTATAAGCCTTTTCAAATTTGTATGGAAATCTTAAGAAGCGTATAATTCTCAAACCATTGATAATTTTACCAATCTATATAGGAACGTTCGTGGACTATAATGAGATTAATTGATTGAATGCTTAATTTTACCCAAACATTATCAAATATTGCCACAATTCATTAGTTCCGTTTGTACAGAGACATGCGCGTCCAGGCGACTTTTAAGTACCAATGCTAGGAACTTTAAACACTAATTACTAACATATCGGACGGTTTTCGACACCTAATCTTAAATATTCTCTACCTTATAGAAAGCAACATTATCAGCGGGTTAATACTACATTATGATACAAGTACGGTAAGCTGGACATTTAGTCGAATAGGCACGAGGCGATGACGAGTGCTTATAATAAACCGTCGACTATAATAGACAGCTTACCGTACGAGTATCATACGACGTTTTTCAATACATTTGGGATTACCATAAACTAAAACAAGATTGCACTTCAGCAAAAAGAAATTTATAAAAGTTAGGAACTAAAGCAGATTATAAAAATACATTTATAATAATCAGGTACATTTACTCAGGTTTATTTTCTCCAAAAAAAGTACATTGATAACCTTCTCCTTTTCGAAGTCGGTTAAAAAATCACATCTCACGAATCAGAAAAAAGGTTTCATGCGGAACTTAAACCCTTCGCTCGGATTCTATGACAATGTTTATATTTTGTATCTGTGGCATTGGGCTATTCAGCGGTTGTGATTGGAGTAAAACAGTATTAGCATATTAGCAAATGTATTGAAAATAAATTTTCCCTTTTTCGCGAAAAACAGCAAGTATGTTATAAATTACGATAATGAGGTACAAAGCTAGTAGCTATCAGCTAGTACATAATAATTACAGTATTTTTTCTGGTTTAAGCTATAGCTTTAAGCTTTTAGTCCCAAGTTCTGTAGCTGGATGATAGTAAGAAACCTTCCACTAATATATTGCGAAAGTTTTCTTGTCTTAGAAAAAAAAATAACAATTCATGTAACAAATTTCTCGGGAGACTAGAGATACTAAAAGTATTCTGAATTATCTGAACAACAATCTAAGTTAGAAATTGTTTATGCAAACGGTATGTTACATAAAAGTTCCGCTACAAACTGCGGTCTTCAGAACTTATACAATTCCTTGAATTCGGTACACTTATCCGACAGCTGTTAAATTCTAAACAGAATGTTGAGATCTGAATCAGATGGTATTATTTGCTCAACACTTGTAGGAGCTAGCTTTTACACTATCGTTAAAATATTCTCGTTTCGTACTGGCAGCACGAGACCTTTTATGTAAGATGCAAACGAAACTGCAACACTTCGGATAAAAAGGCGAAACGGAACGGGTCAGAATCCCTCAGGGATTCCAGCGCTGAAATCGCCGGTAATAGCGGTATGCAAAACAGCGATTGAAGCGCTTATCCTGCCATAATACTCTGGAGACCGATGCTTTAAAAACATACTTTTGAAATCAGAACCCGTTCGAAATTCAAATTGTAACACGTTCACTGGAAAATATTAGGTGGTAACTTGGTTGAAATGGGAACGCATTTAAAGAGACAAAATGAAAATGCTAAAAAAAAACATAGTACAAAATGAGATGTTAGTTATTTAAAAATACATAAATGATTGTTTTATTCAAGTTATTTTTTGTTATAACGTAACTCCCTTGTAGCACTAAATTACTAAACACGAAAAATCAATTCAAGAACCTAATTCTGTGTTGTATTGTTGCAGCGTTTTATACAAAACCCTTTCATCCAATTTTCATTTGCAATTCCCATTAAAATTCGCAACATTTTCACGTCCAACAATGATCTCTTCAAACTTCCGTCGTCCACTAGAGCAATATCGAAAAACTATAAAACAAAACCTTTTCATTTCCCAAATGCCGTAACGATTCGACTTTGTGGAAGTTTTCAAATCCATGAGCCGAATTAAAGAGCAATACCAGTACGAAGATTCGAAATTTTATGGGGACTGTCACTGGCGAGATTTACAATAAAATCGTGGCGGCATATCTACAAACGATTTTATATCTTACATCTATTGTTTAAGCGTCAGTTTTGGGTTGTTAAAGTTGAGTTTTCGTGTGTAATGAGTCACAAAACATCGGTTTAGTGTGTTTTGGCTGTTTATCGGTCCTTTTAGCCATTAACTCGACACTGTCGTTTTGAAATTCAGTTTTATAGCTGTGAAGTTCGCTTGGAAGTGTGTAGAAGTTGTTTACGCATCGACGCTTGCAAAAAGAACTCCTTTTTATTTCACAAGGCGTCTAGCCTCTTTTCATTGTGAGTCTGGAAAAAGAAAATAAATTCCTACATACAAGAATCAGTATAAAGACACAGCCGCGTTTTTTAACCCGACGTCATGAGGGTTGGGTCAAAATTACCCGGCGAATTTTGTTTTACCTATAACTCTTTTGCGATAAATAGAATAGTTCTGTGTCTTTCTGTTGCTGGAATTATTAATGTGTCCTGACAGATTGTGACAAATAACCACTCCGGCGGCATCTGCGCTAGCGTGTGCTATGTATGCTAAGTTAAAAAAGGTAAAAATTACCCATCCCCGTAGTCGATGTAACATTTTTACGCCATATTTATGATGAAAAATTAAAGTTAATATGTCGATTAGTATTTATGCCAATTCGTTAGAGAATGTTTAATAGAACCTTCAGCAAAAAAAAAAAAAACAATGTTCGCAAGAGATGTCACGTGTGCCCTGCTAAGAAAGAGCGCAAAACCACACGTGTAAAAAATGAAACAAATTTATATGCCCCGATTACGTTGTACCTTTAAGTTCGGACTGTTTGACAACGATGAGTCTGATGAAATATATGATTGATTTTCAAAAGTTACATTACCTAAGTTCCTAAAAATTGAAAATATCTTAAAGACTGACAAAAAAAATATTACTTTTCCTTAATTTAAATTTACAGCGATAAAAATTGTTGATTTTTGTTGTGGTTATTCAGAAATAAGTTTAATAAAAGAAATTTAGTAGTTGTAATTAATTTTATTGTTTTATTTGAATTATCTATTAACATAAAACCTATCATAATAGAGAAATACACATTTTACTTAAAAATTATTGAAATATCATAAATCAAAATGACGGGTCATGATGACCCACCCCGGTGTCCGTGTTACAATTTTCCACCCCCATGACGCCGGGTTAATATTTTTTCGTCTACATTTATTAAAACTTGGTATATGTATGTAGAAATGAGGTATTTAATATAAATTGTCACTAAAAAATCGAAGTCGGAATGACTTCGATTCTTAATTTGAGTTTTTCAATTATTTTACTTTTTTTGCTTTTTGTAGCCCATTTAGAAGTAACCAGTGAATTCGTCTCAAAATCAACGATGCATGTTTCATCACCAGGTCTTGGCAAGTCTCCATTGCAGGAGCACGACTTTCTACTACTTCCAAAGCCATATCATATTAGCCAGAACAGTCAAAGGGTTTGGCCTACATTCTTCACGCTGGCTAAACGGGTTGGAAAGGTCTCTTTGATGTTTGTAAGCTTGAATTAGCTTGTGTTTCCTAAGTCGCCTTCTACGATTTTTTTTTATACACACAGATTGAGCTAGCCCCAAGTAAGTTCTTAAGAAAGACTTGTGTTATGGGATACTAACTCAACGATACTATATTTTATAACAAATACATATATAGATAAACATCCAAGACCCAGGTCAATTTGAAAAAGATCGTTTTCCATTTTGACCTGACCGGGGATCGAACCCGGGGCCATCCGTGTCGCAGGCAGGCGTGATGACCGCTGCGCCACGGAGCTCGTCCACCGTCGTCCATATTCACGGAAAGACTTGGAGTGGTCCTATTCTACTCTGCCGGGAACCAAAAAGGGAAGTACGGTCAGCTGAGTAAAACAGAAAAAAACTATTGAATATACAGAGAACGTCGTGTGACGTCGAATTCCATGTATATTCATGATATCTTTCCACTAGAGATCGAACTTGTTGCATTGGATCTCCTTTTTGCAGCCATATATTAGCCAGAGCAGTCAGAGGATTTGGCCTACACTCTCAACGCTGGCCAAACGGGTTGGAAACGTCGCTTTGATGTCTATAACCTTTATTTCGCTTGTGTTTCCTAAGTCACCTTTTACGATACCCCCGGGAAGCCTTGGAGTGGTCCTATTCTACTCTGCCGGGAACCACATGGCAAAGTACGATCATCATCATCATTTCAGCCGCAAGAAGTCCACTGCTGGACATAGGCCTCCCCCAAGGATTTCCAATATGACCGGTTGGAAGCAGCCTGCATCCAGCATCTTCCTGCGACCTTTATCAGGTCGTCCGACCACCTGGTCGGTGGGTGTCCAAAGCTGCGCTTGCTGGGACGTGGTCGCCATTCAAGAACTTTTCTGCCCCATCGGTTCTTCGCGCTATGTGCCCCGCCCACTGCCACTTCAAAGAGCTAATCCGCTGGGCTATGTCGGTGACCTTGGTTCTTCTACGGATCTCCTCGTTTTTGATTCGATCTCTAAGAGAAACACCGAGCATAGCCCTCTCCATAACTCTTTGAGCGACCTTGAGCTTTCTTATGAGGCCTATAGTAAGGGAAGTACGATCAGCTGAGTATAAAAACGGTAAAAATATATTGAATATACAGAGAACACCAAATGAGACAGTCGACTCCCCGCAACTTTGACGTCGAATTTCATGTATATTCATGATATCTTTCCACTAGAGATTTTATCACAAACTTGTTGCGTTTTGTTTGGATACAGTCCAAAAATACTCGATTCTCAAAATAGCTTCGGTTGTTTTTGCGAACTAGTTTATTTTAACTGTGGTTTCTAATGGAGTTTTTAAAGCACTCAGTTTTGCGGTATGGGAAATCGGACAGACTTTAACTTAAAAACTTAATGGCTTTTGTGTTTTGAAATGAAATATCTATGACTATAGAATCCTGATGCTTATTAAATAATATATATTTAATTATTTTTTCTTCAAAACCTACCAACTATTGCGTTTCGGAACCGACCACTGCAGAGACGAAACGCCGAAGGAAGCTATTGTCAATAGTATTAGTCGCCTACTCCCCTAAAGCGCTTTGTATGACTATATTTCTTTCTTATCTTTTATTTTTTCTTCGGATTATTTCTTTTCCGGACCTCGATGTCGATTAAAGATCATAAAGATTCTCTATTTTAGTTTCGTGTTCAACAGAAAGTGCACTGTTTTGCATAGAACACGAATATAACGGCCTGAAAAGAATTTCGGCAATGTGCGACTGCCAAACCTATGTAGTGTTAAAGGTTGAAGGCATCTTTTAGACATCCATATGGCAGGCTACTATAACTGCTTTCCATCAGGTACAGGCAAGTATATTACTTAGGCAGAATCAGAATGTACCAGAAACATTACTTTCTTTTTTCATTTTTCTAGGTTAGTTGCGTAACAACACTGTGCTAAATTGTATTCGTGAGGTTGCAAAAATAAAACGAAATAGAAGAACCTCGAATTTGACGGAGGGTAACAATAATGAGCTAAGAAAAGTGGCCACGACCCTTTTTAGGGTTGGGGCCGAGTGCTGGAACTATTTAGGTATTTCTTGTGAGTAAAAACGAAATTGCCCTTCCTTAATCAAAGCACTAATTTTAGGGCAATTTTTTTCTTACGCGGATTTAGTTTAAGAGAAAGCGTAAATTTTTCGGGATCCAGTGTTGCTCCCAACCTAACTATTATAATCCTATCTAATATTATAAATGCTATAATGAGATTGTTTGTTTGTTATTCTTTCACAACCTATCTACTGAACCGATCATCATGACATTTTGCATACATTGGTTAGGGTACTGAGACGAACATAGGCTATATATCACGCGGGCGAAGCCGTGGGTAATATCTAGTTGGAAAAAATCCTTAAACAGAAATTGGAGATAGCCCAACTATATATATAAATGCGATAGTGAGTTTGTTTGTTTATTAGTTTGTTTGTTTGTTACGCTTTCACGCCGTATCTACTGAACCGATCATCATGAAATTGTGTATACACATGGATTAGGGTACCGAAAAGGACATGGGCTATATATTACGCGGGCGAAGCCGCGGGCAAGCTAGTCATTTATAATTTTGTTCGACGAGGCCCTAAATAACCATACATTTGTACACTTATTTTAAGCTGTGCAATAAAATATAAATAAATAAATGAATAAATAACCTTTAAAACTACTTAATGAACTACTGTTTACAATTTCAAGTGATAACGTGATGCTTTTCTCACGATTTTGTCAAAATGGCCACTTTTGGCGAACACGCTAAGTAAAGCTCAACGTTCACCCGTGTGTGTTTTAAAGTACATTACGCGTTAAATTTGTGAATTTATTAGAAGCTCAACACACAGCACGAAATGTATGTCGAAGCGTGCATTCAATACCTGCGACGAAAACAACCCTTATTGTTACGAGTATGTCTAGAAATTATTGATTAATCTTCTAAAATTAAACCATTCTGGAAATTTTTGGGTCAAAAACTTTAACAAATAATCTACAATAAATAAGAGAGATGATCACAAAACACTAACCCAAAAATTTATTTATTTATTTAAACTTTATTGCACAATTTAAAAAAATGTGTACAAAAGGTGGACTTAATGCCATATGGCATTCTCTCCCAGCCAAACCTTTGGACCAAAAAGAAAATTAAAAATGGGTGGTGGGTGGTGCGATAATTATCTACGACCCACCACAGACCTAAGATTATATAAAGTCTAGATAGACTATACAAATACATAACTACCGATTTGATAGTTATAGATAGATTAGATAGCATAAGATGATGTGAAGCAGGTGCTAACACAAAACTATCACGCACAAAAGCATTAAAAAATTTGCCAGTTTTTTAGTATTTGAAATTAAGAATGACGAATCTAGAGAGCATAGTCAAAGTCACAGACATTTGCTCAATTTCGTAGTAATCGTAGCCTTTGGTAGCACGTCGTAGCACATTGTAGAACGTCGTAGCTTGCACGTAGCGAGTTGTAGCACTTCTACATCATGCACGTGCGACTATGGTCTTCGCAGGTAAAGCTTCTTGAATGAGATATTATGCCGTTTGTATTCCGGTCTAGGATACGACCATTCCATTCTAATGTACAACGTCATCTTATTGATAATGCTCATCGAAAAAAAATCTTCTTCATCTAAAATAATAGTGTAAATAAACCATTGAGAAGAGTTTTTTTTTGTTAAATATTAATGCCTACTTACACGTTAAAAACGTATCCTATGACGTTTATGACCTTGGGCTCTGTCCACCCCGCATGTAAATATTGTTTTAAGTACATAAATATTGTATGGTTGACATATAAATTAAATAAATAATAAATAAATATATACGGACAAATCACACAGATTGAGCTAGCCCCAAAGTAAGTTCGAGACTTGTATTATGGGATACTAACTCAACGATACTATATTTTATAATAGATACTTATATAGATAAACATCCAAGACCCAGGTCAATCTGAAAAAGATCATTTTCCATCTTGACCTGACCGGGGATCGAACCCGGGACCATCCGTGTCGCAGGCAGGCGTGTTGACCGCTGCGCCACGCTCCGTTTTCAACTTCATTGAAAACGGAGTTAAATCAATACTTCACTTGTAATAGTGGGGTAGTTATTTTAGAGATAATGAGAGCTGGGACCAGCGGCTGAACGTACCTTTCGTAGCGCAGAAGAGCTTGGGATATGTTTATGCCGCTTGTAGTCAATCAAGTGGAGACCGCACAAGAGGTTGCTTTACATGCATAAGCGTTTCCAGTGCTTACGCTCCACTGTGATATCGAACTCCTTGTGTAAAATAGAGAGAATAGATAATTGTTAATTTTGCGATTTTCCAACTCTGATATATAATTGAACTCACGATCCCATTTATTATTTAACCGTATTCCCGATACGTTTCTATAATAAACTGCGATCGTTAAAGTTCTTTTCCCAGAGTAATTCTGTTCGATTTCATTAGTTTGGAGAAAACAATCCTTTGTTTTGCTTTACGAAGATCATTGACCTGAGTGCAGAATAAAAAACCTACAAAGGTAAAGACTGTCCGCTGCTCCTAATAATGTTATCTGTAAAATAAATATTTCTGAATTATATTTTTTAAGAAATCATGAATAAATCGCTGAATAGATATAAATCGGTGGATATTGGTGAGTTGACACGCAGGGGCGTTCTATGTATTATTTAGGTTGGATTTAACACTGGGCATTTTTCACGAGGGATGCACCTGAATGTATTTCATCAGCATGCGTCGCCCAAAGGCAAAAAGAACATAGCTCAGCGGATTCGCTCTTTGAGATTGCAATGGAAGGGGCACGTAGCGCATAGAATCGATGGCCGATGGGACAGTAAGGTTTTGATCACGATGGCGGTAAGCGCAGCGTTAGTCATCCACCAATCAGGTGGTTGTATTAGAAATCCTTGGGGGAGACCTACGTCCAGCAGTGGACTTCTGGTGGCTGAAATAACGATGGTGATAAGTTTTTACAGTCATCTTACTTGGAACTAACTTTTCTCCGGTTCACTTTTGCACGAAGTTTTAGATTATTTAATCTTCACACACCATTATCAAGATTCTATAACCATTGAAGCATATGGAACTTTACTTCTGTACTTTTTTTACTCTGTGGTCCCCGTTCCAAAGTAAATTGCTTTAAGAGCACCCGATGTGATAACGGCATGTATTGAGTCAATGAACTCTCCGGGTACTTCAGCTCTGATAGATACGCTGAGGTTCTTTTGTTTGTTAAAAAGCAAGCCCTTTTGTGTATGTTTAGATTTGAGATAAGAAATTGTGAGTCACTATTCACTAGATTCTTCTTTGTATGCATGTATGATGCTCTAATTTTATGGCCGTGTAGTTCCCGGCAGAGTAGAATAAGACCACTCCAAGTCTTCTCGTGGATGTTTTACAAGGCGACTAAGGCTACACAGCTTAACAAAGCTATAAACATTAAAGAAACCTCTCTAACCCGTCTGGTAAGCGTAAACAGTGTAGGCCAAATCCTCTGACTGCTCTATCTAGTATATGGCTCTGGTAGTACAGAGAGGGTCCTGCCCCTGCAGTGTAAGCTAAAAAAAGACCTGATGATGATGAGGTGTAGATTTGTTCCAATTTTTTTACAAATAGTAGGTTTTGGATCCCGGCTTTTTATTTCAAATAACATTAAGAGTAGAAGTAAAATAAATA
This sequence comes from Rhodophaea formosa, assembly GCA_963082605.1. NCBI lineage: Eukaryota > Metazoa > Arthropoda > Insecta > Lepidoptera > Pyralidae > Rhodophaea > Rhodophaea formosa. The sequence continues at coordinate 3,342,464 of OY720221.1, forward strand.
AAAGCTTCGTTTACTGATGTGTTTCCACGATTACACACCTTTTTCTTCCCAGTTTTTCAGCATTTTTCAGATAAAAATAGTCGAAATTCCAAAGGTCTAATAGCCAACATTATCTGAAGGAATGAAAAACTGTTCCGGGCGCCTGCCTTGAGCTGAATCCCAAATGAGCGGGAGTTTGCGGATCCACTGAATATGTACTACTTGACCGACTTTGAGAAAAATAAATTTGTTTTTAGCAGTAACCGATAAAAATGTAACTAGTAAATATAATGACAGACTACCAGACTTATTGGCTATCGCTATAAAATAATAATGAACCCACGCATATAAAGCTGTTATATATTATAAGATTTGAATTTGATTAAATAAATTAATTTAATACGGTTTTTATCGCGTTTTTTACACTATTTATACACCTTATTTTATTTAAATGTGTAACAATCGCGATAACGTAAAAATAAATAAATTTGAGTCTGTTTGTACTGGATATAAATTCAGAATTGACTTAGCCGATTTAAAATATATTTCACCTATATAACATAATCTATAATTATTAAAGGGGCACCCTAAACACAGTAGCGACGCCCATCATTTTATTCTTAATACTTTACAAATAAAAAGAAATTCAAGAATGTAAATCATATAAGCCTTAGTAAATAACCTGAAGTATTTTTGGAATCATGAATCAGTGAGAATTATGACTACTCAGGCTAGTATATGGCTCTGGTAGTACAGAGAGGGTCGTGCTCCTGCAGTGGAGACTAGAAGGACCTGATGATGATGATGACACAAGTTCACAACTTAGAGTAGGCCTAGCTCAATTTGTGTGATTTTTCCCTATATATACATATTAATATTAGCTTTGTTTAGCTTGTGTTTCCTTAGTCGCCTTTTACGAGGACTTGGAGTGGTCCTATTCTACTCTGCCGGGAACTACATGGCGTACTTGTGTCCTAGGATACTATATATACTTTATTTGATAATAGACACTTAAATAGATAAACATCCAAGACCTGGACCAATCCGAAAAAATAAACATTTTTTATCATAACCTGACCAGGGATCAAACCCGAGACCCCTTGTGTTGTTGACTGGCGTGTTTACCACTGCGCCACGGAGTCTATCTACACGCATAGAGTGTGTTTACAAGGCTTAAAATCGATCTAGCTAGAACTCATCCCAGTTGAACTTTTCTGAGCAAAACACGGGTCACCCAGGTAATTTAGATTATGCTAAGATGAAAGATAAGGTTCTCGAGAAAAATGTATTTTAAACAAGTAATTTAATTTAAAAAATTTAAACAACCCGACTGACCATTGGCAATATTTACGTCTGGGATTTTACGGAAAAACATTTTGAAATACTGGACTGGAGATTCGGCTCTCTGTTTGCGTTCACAAGATGGTAAATTTTGCTGATATAAAAGGTGTTCAAAATTTCTATAACAAACCAAGATATTTTGTCAAACTAATAATTGCGTTTCTTCTATGCTGGTCTTTGAGAAAAAAATACACTTAGGATGTACTAGCTGCTTGCTTCTCTTCCCGCGCAGATCGTAAAAACCGATCGCCGAAATGGGCGTCAAGAATCATGTCAATTTAGCGATGCGCCTAGCAAGTCATCACTATTTTGATTTCGTTCTCATCTACAAGCTCATCAACTGCTAAACGTGGTCTTAAGGTTTTACAGATCTGGGCTCTGTCTACAGTAAATCATCACTAGTAACACATATTGGCCGAAGATTTTTGCATCAGTACCCAAAGCCAAAAGTCCTCGGCGCCAATATGTATTTGCTGCTGCCCAGCAAAGTCAGATTCACTGAAAAACCTTGTCCTTGAAACTGGAGCTTCCTACCTATGTCAATTGACCCTGTTAGCAGCAGACTGTTGTTGGAGTAGAAAAACGATACCTAGAGCTTGCTGAATATATGTTTATTTACGTTTAAGTAAATGTACTGCTCTACAGGTTCAAGGGTTTAGTTTCCAACAATCACTGGTGAAAGCGCAACATGAATATTCGACATAATTTTTGTCTTCCATAATCTTTCGCTTTGGGAAACTTCATTGAGGTCATTGAGCATGGTCCATGAATATTCGACATAATTTTTGTCTTATCCATGATCTTTCTTCTTGGGAAACTTCATTGAGGTCATTGAGCATGGTCCTGAAAAGACTCCGCCGGTTTCAGAGAAATGATGTCTCCCTTTGATATAGCGATGGTCAATACGGCATCACTGGAGAGACCGAAGTACGGTCTATGTTTCAATCGAATCGAAGGCTTTCTCATAGTCCACAGACGCTAAGTACAGTTGGTCTACTGTATAACCTACCGCTGCGTATGGATGTGATCTATGGGACTAATAGCATTTTAAACCGATCCATCTCAAATATCTGAAAAATTAAGAATATTTCTTTCTTTCGGAATCAACTTGTTATCAATTTTGTCACGCTTAGAACATTGTTGTTTATATCTTCACTTTGCATGTTTATTGCGCCTTATACTATGATGTATTCTGTGGTTGCAGCGCTGTGGTATGCAACACTAGCGCCACCCAGCAGTTATTCTTTTAATCCTAAGTCATATTAAATTAGATAGAGATAAAGAAATCTATCATGTACATTACTAGCGAATTACTGGTAGTATTTTGGTTCATTATATTCATTTGATAAATTGAGAGGAACACCGGCTAACGCCAAAAATTACAACTATTAGAGTTCTTTTTTTTAAACACGGTGTAGCTAGCTAGCTCCCAGTGAGCTTTTGACACTTCACCGGACCTTTGCGGTGAGGACAGCTCAAACTGTAAGGCGAACATCACCAAAGGGCTCACGAGGGACGGACCTCAGCTTTGGGCGTTGCATGTGCACACAAAGCTTAGAGAGAAGCTAACTTTTTTACGCCTGATAGGCCGCGATTTGCATGATCGTAAAATGGGATTCCTCTGGCTAGTTAGAGCCGGAGAGCTTTCAGTAACGAAGTAGTTCCGTCATTCGTAAGTACTTGTGGCTACCGGTGGCGCGGTGAATGAAACGATTAAACAAATGGGATATACTACGTCGTAGGTCATGATCGGGCGGACGCAAAGCTTATAGAGAGTCAACTTATTCCTAAGTGACATCCTAGCATTGCCAAATTGAAAGCGGCATGATTTCAGACTTTGTAGATTTGGGGACCGAAAGTCATGAGACTATCGAGTACAACACCAAGGTATTTAGCCTTTTAAGCCCAGGGAATGGACTTGTCATACAGCTAGAGTAATCCTAGTGGGGGTTCAAATTAATCTGGATGCGCTACCTCCTAAACCACAAGCCTAGTGAGTCGAAGGTAGATTGGAGACGTTTCACAATGACTGATTTCATGTGGTGACACGTATTAGAGAGCTGTATCTTCAGCGAATAGAGCCAACTCTACGTTAGGGGTCTTAGGGATCATCATCAGGTCTTTCTAGTCTCCACTGCAGGAGCACGACCCTCTCTGTACTACCAGAGCCATATACTAACCTGAGCAGTCAGAGGATTTGGCCTACACTCTCCACGCTGGCCAGATGGATTGGAGAGGTCTCTTTGATGTTAATAAGCTTTGTTTAGCTTGTGTTTCCTTAGTCGCCTTTTACGACATCCACGGGATGACTTGACCACTCCAACTCCACTCCTATTCTACTCTGCCGGGAACTACACGGCTAGTCGTAGCGTCGTAGTGTCGGCTGTTTTAGGGATATCGTATGTGTAAAGCAAACTCAGGCGGGGCGAAAGAACAGCGTCTTAAAGAACGCGGGGTCAAATGGGACGGGGTCTTGGAGACATCCTTCAACTCTGTAGTGGAAGGTCCTATCCGACAAGAAGTCTCGATTGATAAACGCGAGACTGTTGGGAAGGCCCAAGTTGCCAGCTTGGAAATTAAGCCAAAATGTCAGAATTTGTCATAAAAATTCGCTATACTGAAGAAGAGGGCTCCCGTGGGACGATTCCTGGTTCGGAATCTGAAGATATGCTCCGTAAGGCGGTGTTTTGATAGATATGCTCCGTAATTGATGGTGACACGCATGTTTGGCTTGGAACCCAAACTGTTTGTCGGAGATGAGACTTTTGGACTTTACATAGTCCTTAAATAAATAATAATAAATATAATTTTATACAAATATACAAACAACTGGCTATTTCTATGTGTGACTATGGAGTATGTGTAGTTTGATTCAAAGTGTCTCTAAGTAGTAATGTACTGTGCTGTAACAGCTAGCTGCCTGTACAGAAAATTATTAATAGAGGGATAACTGTTACTTACAAACAACCCTAACACCTAACACCCTAACCACCTAACACCCTAGCCCTAACCATAAGTTAAAAATATATACGTATATAGATAAATTAAGGAAGTCTAATACCGTGAGACCTAAGATATTAGACGGATAGGCGGAAGGATCAAGGGTGTGGCGTACGGGGTGCAATGTACGCCAGACAATAGATTTTCCTACTGCCAGTCAAGCAGGTGTCCTTGTGTTATGGGATACTAACTCAACAACAGTATATTTAATAGTAGATACTTATATAGATAAACATCCAAGACCCAGGTCAATCAGAAAAAGATAATTTTTCATCTTGACCTCTCCAGAGATCGAACCCAGGACCAGCGACACGGGTGGTCCCGGGTTCGATATCGGCCAATCAGCCAGCGTGTTGACCGCTCTGCCACGGAGCTCGTTCTTGAGTCTTTTGAGGTGGATCCGCTCATAGATTTTCCCCAAAGAACTCTTTAAGCTAATACGATGTGGGATTTTTATGTCTTTGCCTGGCTTGGGGATGCCGATCACAAGTGCTTCCTTCCAGCCGCCTGGAAAGGTGCAATTTACAAAACACGCATAGAAAATGCTCAAAAGTAGAAGGGGGAGGGTCTGTGGAAGGCATTTGAGCGTTTCGTTTGAGACTCCCGTCGGAGCCGGGTGTATTTCGAGGTGTGAAATTGCGAAATCTGGCAAGTTCTTCCCTACGCTTGTAATCAAAAGCAAAAAAAACAACAATAGCGCGTTTTAAAATTGCTCCAGCGCCATCTAGTTCTCGTTACAGGAACTTAGTATTTACTCCTGCAAAATTGTTCATTTAAAGCCGAAAATATATATTTTAACTGACGTTACATGGTTCACACCTTTCCTGGGAAGACCACAAATCTAAAGTGACCTCGTATTTTAAAATTGGTCAAGGCATTATGGCTACAGGAAGGGTCAACTTTTTGCCAGTTTTTGCCAGTTAACGTCCGCTGTATATTTGTTTTTTTGACGTCACATAGCCTATGACACTCCGGGGAAGAATCCGAATCTACTGACACCTCACACCACAAAATCCGTCCAGCCGTTTAGGCTGCAGGATGCACCAATGGAACAGACATATTTACATACATACATACATACATAGATATATACATACATACATACATAGGCTCGAAAAACATTACCCTCCTTCTGGGTGGGTCAGTCGGGTAATAAAACTGTCGACTTAAAAAAGCATTAATTAAATCCCCCTTTTCTAGAACTTACGTCAAACACAGTTAAGAGACAATTACGAGACGAAGCAAGTTGGCTGCAAGAAATAAAGCTGTTTTGAAGTTTAACAAGATCTGCAGTCTCATTACTTGTGTTAAATATTTAGTTTCTTTTGTTCTCACTTTCTACGCATAAGCTAGGGATTTATCGTGCTTTGTTCTTCCCTTTCCTCATCCTAACGTCTTCAATTCCCTTATAAAATCACGTTCCCCAACTGGGTAGACAGAGTCTAGAGCCAAAGACGTAAATAAATAAATATATAGGGACAAATCACACAAATTGAGCTAGCTCCATAGTAAGTTGTGAACTTATGTTGTAGGATACTTACTCATTTTATAATATATAATTATAAAGATAAACATTCAAGACCCTTACCAATCTGAAAAGATCTTTTGTCATCATGACTTAGCCGGGAATGTACTCAGGATCCTTCGTATTGCAGGCTGACATGTTTACCACTGCACCACGGAATCCGTCTTTTTTAAAACCGATTTAGATTCATCCCTGTTCAACTTTTCTGAGCAAAGAACAAGTCACCCAGGTAAATAAGATTATGCTTAGATGAAAGATAAGATTCTCGAGAAAAATGTATTTTAAATAAAACTGTCGACTTAAAAAAGCATTAATTAAATCCCCCTTTTCTAGAACTTACGTCAAACACAGTTAAGAGACAATTACGAGACGAAGCAAGTTGGCTGCAAGAAATAAAGCTGTTTTGAAGTTTAGCAAGATCTGCAGTCTCATTACTTGTGTTAAATATTTAGTTTCTTTTGTTCTCACTTTCTACGCATAAGCTAGGGATTTATCGTGCTTTGTTCTTCCCTTTCCTCATCCTAACGTCTTCAATTCCCTTATAAAATCACGTTCCCCAACTGGGTAGACAGAGTCTAGAGCCAAAGACGTAAATAAATAAATATATAGGGACAAATCACACAAATTGAGCTAGCTCCATAGTAAGTTGTGAACTTATGTTGTAGGATACTTACTCATTTTATAACATATAATTATAAAGATAAACATTCAAGACCCTTACCAATCTGAAAAGATCTTTTTTCATCATGACTTAGCTGGGAATGTACTCAGGATCCTTCGTATTGCAGGCTGACATGTTTACCACTGCACCACGGAATCCGTCTTTTTTAAAACCGATTTAGATTCATCCCAGTTCAACTTTTCTGAGCAAAGAACAAGTCACCCAGGTAAATAAGATTATGCTTAGATGAAAGATAAGATTCTCGAGAAAAATGTATTTTAAATGAAACTGTCGACTTAAAGAAGCATTAATTAAATTCCCCTTTTTTAGAACTTACGTCAAACACAGTTAAGAGACAATTACGAGACGAAGCAAGTTGGCTGCAAGAAATAAACCTGTTTTGGAGTTTAGCAAGATCTGCAGTCTCATTTCTTGTGTTAAATATTTAGTTTATCTTATTCTCACTTTTTATAAAAGCTAGGGATTTATGCTCCTTTGTTCGCCATATCTCTCAAACTAACGTCTAAATTACGTACTTATCATCATCATCATCATCAGCTCTTTGTTAGTCTCCACTCCACTGCAGGAGCACGACTCTTTCTGCAGATCAGTCAGAGGATTTGGCCTACACTCTTTACGCTGGCCTCTTGATGATGATGGATCTCTTTGGTGTTTATAAGCTTTGTTTATGACATCGACGGGAAGACTTGGAGCGGTCCTATTCTTCTCTGCCAGGAACCACACGGCCATGTACATATACCACGTCTTTATTCCAAACGGGGTAGACAGAGTCTAACGCCATAAGACATCTAAACCTCGTCGAAGGTCAATTTAAGCGCTCCTTTATGCTTCGGAGGGCACGTTATGCAGGCAGCATAAAAAATTGAACATTAGGATTGGCCACTTACACGAGGACTACATATATGTATACCTCTCTCTCTCTCTCTCTCTCTCTCTCTCTCTCTCTCTCTCATCTGAGTGTGTTTCCAGTTGCATTGTCAGCAGAACTGCTTTGGAGCCCGGGGTCTGCAAACACACTAAACATGCCTACAACTAATATACAGGTCAGACGAGCTCCGTGGCGCAGCGGTCATCACGCCTGCCTGCGACACGGATGGTCCCGGGTTCGATCCCCGGTCAGGTCAAGATAGAAAACGATCTTTTTCAAATTGACCTGGGTCTTGGATGTTTATCTATATATGTATTTGTTATAAAATATAGTATCGTTGAGTTAGTATCCCATAACACAAGTCTTTCATAAGAATTTACTTTGGGGCTAGCTCAATCTGTGTGATTTGTCCGTATATATTTATTATATTTATTACAGGTTATATAACGGCAATTTCCTTTACCAGCTTTATTGATGTTTTTTCTTGTGCTCCTCGGGCAAACTGACTAACTCAAAGTTTTCTTACAAACAAAATTCATTTACTTTGGAAAGGCCCGAGAAGTAACTACAAACCTAAATTCGTTTATCCGGAAGAAAAATGTTGACTTCTGCCTTATCAATACTTTGAAGTCAGGAATAGGGTTGCCAAATTGTAATTTTATTATTTAATTCCACCTTCAAGATTCATTAGTATCACAATTATTTAATGTGTAAACTTTTGTTTTTCAGCAACTTCAAGAAAATGAAGTTATTAAATAGACCTGTTTTTATGTAATTTGTCAGAATTCTTCTTCTTCTTCATCTGTTTTATAATATGGCTTCCACCGAGATTTCAGTGATTCTGCTAATGTCCAGTAAATTGAGATACTAATATCGGTGTTGTACGGTAAAGTTGTAACAAGTAGCATCAAAGATGGCGTATGTTCTTTGATGCCTCGTGGAAGCTTATGGTGACAAATCTATACGAGTCCATATAACAGTCTACTTTAACTATTTCACAAATTGTTCATGAGCACGAGCATTTATAACACCAAACTACACAAATTTAATATTATAAAGTCCACCAAAATCAATTTGCAAAATTGTCAAAGGTAGACCCCAACTGCACCCCTTTGACTTTCCACCACAAATTCCAATTTGTCAGAATTGCCGAGTTTTTCTATACGTTATCTTATGTCAGATTCTAAAGATTTGTGTCAAATGTCATAAGTGTATGTGTATAGGTTTGTATAAATTTGTACGTGTGCATATTTATATGTTTGCTTACGTATATTTAAAAAAACTATAATTTTGATTGCAAGCATTCTTTTTTTTAGTTGGAATATGGATATTATGGTGGAAGTATGGACTACGTATTATCCAAATTGGGAAACAGTGCACTAAAAACTGTCAAATTAACGGCGCGTCTTCCATGTAAAGGTTTGAGCAAAATATGTAAGTAGACATGATATTTTCCTAACAAAGATGCTTAATCAATTTGTTTTTATATTTACTACTAGCTGTTACCCGCGGCTTCGCCCACGTAATATATAGCCTATGTCCTGCTCGGTACCCTAACCTATGTGTATGCAAAATTTCATGATGATCGGTTCAGTAGATACGGCGTGAAAGCGTAACAAAAAAACTCATTTTCGCATTTATTATGTTAGTTAGGATTAAATTTAATTTGCAAAGTTAATATTAAATGAAAAATTTATATAAGTGATATTTTTTTATTAAAACTAACGTGAGAAGTTAACATTATTAATATGTAAAATACGGGTCACTCACGTATGAAGTCAGCTACAGGCCGACATGTTTCAACCTCATCCGGAGGTCTTCCTCAGGGCAAATGTAAACCGAGACGCGCGCACGAAGTCGTCCCAGTCCGCACTGCTGACTTCATACGTGAGTGTCTCGTATTTTACATATTAATAAATAAGTGAAAGTTTAAGAATCTAATATTCTTGAAGATCACGACAAATCTAGCAACGTACATGTCTTAAGTGAAGCTTTTTTTAGTGTTTTTGTCAAAAACAGCCACTTTTGGCGAAAACTCTATCTAAAGCTTCAAGATTTAAACTGTAAACAGTACTTCTTTAAATACTTTGAAGGGTTTTCTAGGGCTTTACTAGAACAAAAATATTGCAAGACCTCTTCATTTTTTACAAATGATTTATTTCAAATGGGGCACTAGACTCATTTTTGTCCCCTTTATCTGGTTCCACGGGATGAAGGGCAACACTCTGGTACTAAATATATGCCTGCGTGTGGTTGCATTATTTATTATGGCGTCATAAATATTTTATCGTGACTGGACAAAAACGATAAGGTAAATGGCTGAAAATAGTACAGAGAGTGGTCACTAGTTGTGCTGATGTGAATTGTGGAAAAAAAATTAACAAAAATTCGGTTGCGTTATGCAGCAAGCTCAAAGAGTTGCCCTCCATCCTGTGGAAAAGATTCAGCTATTTAGAATGACACTTATCCCAAATGATAACCAGATTTCTCGTGACGTTTTAGACATTAAGACTCAGATTCAGATTCATTTATTTTGTCAGACATAGGTTTTACATGTTGTTAGAATAAATAAGTACACTGCTTTATGCTGCACCATTTGCCATACATGAAACTTTCATTATACGTTAGAATTTATAAAAAAACTACATATAAATACTTTGAATTCAATAAATTCAAAATAATATACCTACAAACAAAAATTATACAGAGGTTATTTTGAAATGAAACCCCTGTACCACTTATCGACTTAACGACTCCCATAACAAATGAACTTCGCAACTAGAAACAAATTCGGCAGCCCTAGTTTTGATTTATTTCAAAATGGCCGCCATAGGCCGGGAGTCCGCGTTTTGTAGAACTTTTGCCGCTTCATTTATCTGCGACAAGCTTAACTCGGGATAAGGAATTTGTATGATTAATCTTTTACTTTGCTAATCCTGTTTTTGTTAGCAGCCAGATTAATTATATTTAGTCGGGGATTAAATAAGAGGGCAGAATAACAAAGGAATTGAGTTACAATTAGATTCGTAAATTAAAGACTCAAAATTGCTTTCTACGCAAGAGTGGTTTGAGTGATTCAATCGCGAAAAAGCATATAGAAGAGGAAAATTGTTCATGCTACTATTACTTTTGATTTATTCAAAATAGATGAACTTTATGGAATATGTACTTATCTAAATTTACGGAATTTGTGCGAATTATTTTTCATTTGCCTTCCCTTTGTTTGTAAGTAGGTAGATTAACTACTGAATCTGTGAACTAGTTGTAGACTTAGCAAGCCTATATTAGCAAGTAATATTTGAATATATTAAAAGTAAATCTATACATATAATAAAATAGTAAAAATATTTGTCTGTACATTTAGTATTTTTGACTGAAATGGATAGAGGGACACTTAAAAAGAATAATAGAAAGAAAAAATTTTTTTTAGAATTTCTTGTCTGTCTGTCTGTATGTATGATCACGTTTATCTCCGGAAATATTAAACGGATTTGAATGAAACTTTTTTGTTATATAGCTATTAAGCCGGGGCAACATATTAGGTATAAATTATTTTGAAAAATGGAACACCTGATGCAGCATCATAATGATCCAGCTGAACTATAAGAAATATAAAAGCGGAGCCTTAGCAAAATTTGTTAAGCCTGATGAGCGTTTTTGTTGAGGTATAAAAAATCAGCGATTTGGAACACCTCATGCAGAACCATAAGGGTCCAGGTAAACTATAAGAAATATATAAATGACGCCTTAGCAAAAGTTATTCAACCTGATGAGCATTTTTTGTTGAGGTATTTAATTTGAAGATTTGGAATACCTGACGCAGAACCATAATGGTCCAGGTAAACAATAGGAAATATAAAAATGACGCTGTAGCAAAAGTTGTTCAGCCTGATAAGTATTTTTTGTTGAGGTGAAAAAATCGAAGATTTAGAACATCTGATACTCTAAGTAGGTACCATGTTAAATTTTATATCGACAATTTTACAGAGTCACATCCTCCTCTGGTATAGAGTGCGTAGAGTACGATAAGCTCATATAACTGGTGACCGTCCAGTGGTCCCCCTTTTGGCAACGTAGTTTTCAGCCCATACGGCAAAACATGAGAGTTTGCTGTCTCTCCAAGCCTTGAACACACAGACAAAACCTTAAAAGCCGAGTTCCGTCCCTCCCGAAAGCCCTTTGGAGATGTGCGATAGGTTGAAGGCACTCTGCTCATACCTTAAAGTTCGGTGAAGTAGCGCAAGCTCACTTGGATCTAGCTATATAGTCTTTTTCTTATTGTGTCGGTGGCTCAAAAAGTCTAAAAGAATCCTATATTTTATCCCTCCAGTATTTAGCAGCAGCCAATGCAATGCCGTACAATTTTATAACACTGCTACAAGTATTTTCTTATATATGTTTAGTTCGTATTAAGGTAAATTAATACGCCGGAGTCAAATAGTCCACGCGAACGAAGTTGCGGGCATCAGCTAGTAAAATATATAGCAACAAATCACACAGATTTAGCCAGCCCCACAAAGAAATAACTTGTGTTGTAGAATACTAACTCAACAACACTATACTTTGCTAAAGGTACTTACATACATAAACATCAAATACACAAGCCAATCTAAAATAGTTTAGTTACTATTATGATCTAGGCGGGGATCGATCCCGAGACTCCTCGTGTCGCAGGCTGGCGTATTAATATAACCACTGCGCTACGGAGGCTACGTAGTTCATTAAGCCTTCTTTCGACTTTTTTCTTGTTCAATAAGTAGTGATATTTTCTCAATACTCAATATTTTTATTGAATATCGTAAGTGGGTGGCTCAAAGACTAGACCGACTAACTTTCTTAGCCTTTGTAGGTGTTTCTATAAAGTCATCTATCACAAGAAGTTCGATCATTTAGCTTCATATTCACACTACATTTGCTGGCTCCTCATAAAATGATCATTAGCTTTCACGAAACATTTTATAGAATATAGCTTCGTCGACATAAAATGTCTGATATTTTGTTGGTTTTTTCTTGTTTCGGTCTCGCGAATAAGTTAAATTATATTTCTTTTTACCCAATTGAACAAACCAGAATAAGGGTAATGTTTGTCGCGCGTGTGTACGCTACGTATTTATACTTATATTTATAAGTAAATATGTCTCTTTCATTGTAGCTTTCTGTAGCCTAAATAAGTATTTTTTCCGTAGTGTTACAGGCTATTTGATGTTAACAGAAAAAAATTAGGCACAGACAAAAACTGATGAAAATCCTTAGGAGAGGCTTGTCCAGCAATAGACTTCTTTGGCTAAGATGATGATGATGATGTTAGCCGTCATGTCCTTAGAGGTTATTGGCGATTTACATAATATTACCCTGTATAAAGGTTTAAAAAATATAATGATGTTATCGGTTACCTCAATTCTTCTACGACTCGACTCTATCAACAGCTGTGACTAACTCGAAACCATTTTTCTTATGTCGTTATGTAGTAACATAATTTGTCTTTTCTCATAGTATACCCCGTAACAATATGTCGCTATACAGATATTTGACGTGTAATATACTTATCATCATTCTACTAACTATTCCAAAAACCCTTTGCTACGCCAAACTCAACCCTACATTTAGGTCGTAAAGTTGATTTTAACGTGTCTCAAACTAATTGCTTTGTCATTTGGAGAGCTACTTTTAGAGTGTGGTAATTACTTAAGTAATGCTAGTAATTTGGAATGGTGTAAATTGTCAAAGCAGCGAATAAGGCTATGTTTTCATGAAATCTACGCAAGGGAGCGACATGCGAGGTAGACATCATTATATCATATCGTTTAATTTTCCTAGCTTCGCTTAGCACACTTCTTCTTTATGTTACGGCTTCCATAGAGGTTTCAGTGATTCTACCAATGTCCAATTTAATGTTATAAGAAGTATCGGTTTTATACGATACACTTTTGACAAGTTGCAAACAAAAAATTTCCTCGGGAGTAGACAGAGACCAAGGAGTTCCACTTGCTAAGATCCTTACAAACCTCTCTCGCTTCATATACATCCATCACTCTTTTGCATATTATGCTCACCGGTTTTGAACACTCCTGACTTACCCCTTCGCAAAAACGTCTGCAATCTAGTCACGGTACGTGCGTCAAGGCCGGGTCTGACCTTGTCTTCCATTCAATTTGCCTTGTAGAGTTTCTTCGCGATTCTTCTTTCATCCATCTTTTCTACATCAAAAACACCGAAACATTCCTTTCAAAAAAAAAAAAAAACATCACTACATCCCCTTTCACTCCACACCGCTCCCACACTACGTCTGTCCTCAATCAATCTCTCATCATTTCAGCCACAGGAAGTCTACTAATGCACATAGGCCTCCCCAAGGATTTCGAATGCGACCGGTTGGAAGCGGCCTGTATTCCAACGCTGCGCTTGCCGGTACGTGGTCGTCATTATAGAACCTCTCTTCCCCATTGGCTACCGGTTCTTCGTACTATGTGCCCGCCCACTACCACTTCAAAGAGCTAATCCGCTGAGCTATGTCGGTGATCTCTCAAATTAACTTACAATGTTACACAATATTCCACTAGATCAGGAACTAGGAAAATGGAGCGATTCTAGAGGTAGCTTTTACTTGCACGTCACTTCTCTACCTCGCACAGTTTTACTCTCAATGTTTTATGAAGATTTTGCCAAAATTTGTGTTTGATGTGCCTTTATTAATATGAAAGAAAGTGATTATAATTGGATATCATATATACGGAATATATATTATAATTTTCTTAATTACAACGTACATTATAAAAGGTAAGAGTTATTTTAAAATAAATTTTGCAAAACAATAAAAAAAATTCAAACGGGTTCAATTCCCACGGGAAGCATAATTTCGGGCATGAATCACGTGATTGTCTGATAATAAAGATGATTAATTGCTTGCACGTTAAGAGCGGCCGCATATTATCAGAAATTTCTGTTAGAAAAATTCTGACGCTCGCCGGAAGGCACTCGCTGCATACATTTTGTATTAGCTCCCGCACACTGTTAGAAAAATTCTAACGGGTCGTCCGTTTCTGATGCCCGCCGGATGGCACCTCAGCCGGACGTCAGAATTTTTTCTGTTAGAAATGGCGGAAGGCGTGTTTTCCATACATTTTGTACTAGGCCCCGCACACTATCAGAAATTCGCGTCAGTTTACCGTCCGCCGCCGTACGCTCCACACGTGTTTGGTTGTATTTTAGGAACCTACGTTTTTGACGAAAATGAGCTTAATTCAAGATTTAATTGCCGATGTGTAAAAATATCCATGTTTGTGGAACGCGATGATGAAAATTACCAGAATAAAATACACAGAGACTTAGATATGGAGCGAATATGCCAAATATTAATTAAGTATTGAAATCCATATTTCAATATCAAGGTTTTTAGGGTTCCAAAGCGTAAAACGGGACCCTAATTACTAGATTTCGATGTCCGTGTGTCACCAGCCCCCCTATTTACTAACTCGGATGACAGGTGTCGATGCCTATCAATCTAGAATTTACTGTTACAATGCGGGTTTTGCTTGCTCGAACTTTTTATTTGAAATACAAAAACCGCAATGTAACAGTAAATTCTTGATTGATAGGCATCGACACCTGTCATCCGAGTTAGTAAATAGGCCGGCTGGATGTATCTCATAAACCGTGATTACTATACAGTTAAAATTTTCATAGATGATGTAGGTACTTATTTGCTTTTGCCGCTATAACAATAAACACTAGAATCAAAATAAAATAGGTAATAATTAAGGGGTGATCCCATACAACAAACGTGATTTTTTTGCCATCTTTTGCTCGTTATTTATAACGGCAACAGGTAGACGCTTCAGATATTCACAAAATATTTATTTGTTTATTCATCGCTTTAAAAATAAATAATTAAATCAAAATTAAATAAATATTAATGGCGGTCGTACTAAGAACATGTTTTTCGTTGCAGTTTTAGCCCGATAGTCTAATGTTGTATAGATAATGGTACGGGACCCTTCATGTGCGAGTCCGACTAGCACTTGGCCGATTTGTTTTATTTAAATAAAAAAAGCGCTAAGAGCAATAACATACGTATCTTCATTCATATAGGTAGATGTGCGTAAGCATACAGATGAAACACGACTGGGCTCAAAAGCTGCCGGATCAAAATTTCTGATAGTATGCGGGGTGCTTCCGGCAAGCTTCCGGCGAGCGTCAGAATTTTTCTAACAGGGACAGGGATTTCTGATAATATGCGGCCGCTCTTAGTCGTTGGTCCCGGCTGCCATCTGGTAGTCGTTAAAGGAACCACGTCAGAGGCCGAGAGGTGGTTCCGATCCGAAGAACTCTGACGCCAGGGTGTGCATGGTTGTCTGATCGTGTCACCTACTCGAAATGATGATGATGACGTCAGACCGAAAGGCATAGCCAGATAGATGAATTAACTTAACTGCTATCTGTGTTTCAAAGATGACTTCAAATAAGACTCGATATATTGTAAAAGTTAGTCCCAAACGAAGGTTCAATATATATAGACCGATACACTGCAAACAGCTGGAACTTGTCAACAACTTTACTCATAAACTTAGCTGCCTTTGTAAACTTCTATTTCCTATCCTGTTATTACTTTTCATATTACTCCTGATGTTATAGGATTGGCCACTGAGGAATATGAAAATGAAATTATAAGAAAATAGAAACCGTTGTACTCAATATGTGTATTTAGTCCATCGGTGATGATATTGTGGAGGAGCTGCTTAATCAACTTAAGGTGGCCCTTCCCCGACCGACTATCGTCAACGCGAGCATGGTCGAAAAGCTTGTTCCGTCCAGCGCAATGTCAGATAAAGAGGCAAAGCGAAAAGAGCCCCTTGCCCTCGTCTCCCACACACCTCTTACTGCCACATGGAAACAAGCTAGTGAGTACGCGAAGACATTGAACGAAAAATAGTGTGCGGAAATTTCATTAAACTTGTTTCAAGAAATACGTGTTTATTGGTAAGCCTTACAAGTTTATGAAAGAAATCTTGTACATCTAGAATCTCTATTACATTTGCAAGGTTTCTAAATAAATATTTTCTTTACTGTTACACTTAATGAGTACATTATAAACGCCCAAAGTTCACATAAAATTTGTACAAAAAAGCGGATTTTTGGAGGCTAACACTGAAGTTGTTTCTCCAAATTTTGATTTTTCGTTTTGATAGAAACCTAGATATAGTGCACAAGATACATATTAGTGGAAAATCTTTAAAGAAAGATTTGTTACATCGCCATAATCACGTACGAGCGTTTGTATGAAAAGATAGACGGGTTGGCCGCCCTTAATAACCCCTGATGGATATTTAAAAAATACAATGTACAATGTAGCAATCATATAAATTTGAAATGATCGAGTAAATACAGTTAAAGATTTCAAGATATAGAGACCGACATGTACCAAACTGTTGGCACTTGTCAACAACTTTACTCATGAACTCGGTTGCCTTTGTAAACTTCTATTTCCTCGAAAGTTTATATTTCATAGCCTGGTGATATTACTATTGATATTACTCTTGACGTTAAACCTTTAACGGACACCCTAACTTTTTTTGTAATCTACGATATTTTCAAATGTATTAATATTCTTTAGTGTTTTTTATAATAACGTGTATTAATGAAATTATCAGAAAATTGTTATTTTCCGAGAAAATTCATAGGATTGGTCACTAAGGAAACATGAAAATGAAATTAAAAAGAAAAAGATAATAGAATGACAGTGCCAACTGTTATAGACAATCTATCAGTATTGATAGTATATAGAAGGTAGTACATATATACAAGTTTTGATTAACTGAATTACGAAAGATACATAAAAGCCATTGGTTTGGCTGTCATCAGTAAATAGACTTTTCTTCCAACTACGCTCCAATTCTACCATAACTGCACTACATATCCAGCACAAAGCGGAACTTTGCTGCACTAGAAGTAAAAAAAAAATCTAAACAGTGCAGTAAAGGATTTCCATACATTTTTGCTGCTCTAGTGCAGCAAAAATGTATGGAAATCCTTTACTGCACTGTTTAGTTTTTTTAAATCGTGGACAATAGTTGTCACCTGTCATAAAGAAGGTTGGCCAACCTAACGGCCGTATGGAGTTAACAAATTGACGTGTGTATTGCCTTGCCTAAAAAAAATACTGGCCATAAAGAAAAAAAGCGGGAATGTGAACAACAAATTTTTTACTATTGTAATTTGTCTTCAGTTTTATTTTACAACTACTTTTATTGCAGTAGTTGAAAGAAAAGCAGATTATGCACCTCGCATTAAGTAAGTTAAATTGCACTCGTGCTTTTTAGAGCCCTCGCTAGCGCTCGGGCTCCAAATAAACACTCGTGCAGCAATAACTTACTTTCTGCTCAGTGCAACAATCTACTATTGTTCATCTAATTCTAAAACATTTCGTTACTGGGTTTGGCTTATTTAACTTAATTATCCTTTTCTTCTCTCTTCTTTTTCGAATCTTTTTTGTAGGAATAAAAAAAATAGTGATAAGTATGTTTAAGTTTGGTTTCTGTCTGATGTGTTACTAACGGGTAACAACATATCTGAGCCGCTAGATACGACTCTATATATTATAAAACTTATAATAAACGGAGGTTCAATATATAGAAACCGATACACTGCAAACAGATTGCACTTGTCAAAAACTTTGCTCATAGACTTGGCTGCCTGTGTAAACTTTTGTTTCCTACAAGTTTGCTTTATAATGTATGACTTAAGCTAGATTCAGATATGTCGGGTTTTTTTTCCTATGTTCCAAAAACACTAAAAAGATTTTAATTAAAACTGCCGTTTCATTTTAAATCACCTGACTGTACTTTATACAGTGTGTTTCCTAAGTTATCTTCAACGATCTCCACGCGAAGACTTAGAGTGGTCCTATTCTACTCTGCTGGGAACCACACGGCATTAGTGGTACACATTTAAGAAAACCTTCATTCATTGTACGTTTGTTATTCTGTATTTCAATGTAGCACGTAGCCAAACACTTTAAATTCTCAGCAAACAACACTCTATTCATTTAATAGCTTAAATTGCAATCCAAATCCTGCTGTCAGACTAGCAACCGTTTTACGAGCGTTTTTATCACAACGAGCAAATTGTTTTTCAAATTGAGTTAATTCTATTTCTTCTAACGTATTTTGCTTTTAACGTTCTTGAAAATGTTAAAGTTTTTAGATTTATATTGGAGGTGATAAAACATAGTAAGGGGGTCCCTTACTATGGGTCTCATAAGAAAGCTCAAGTTAGCTCAAAGAGCTATGGAAAGGGTTATGCTCGGTGTTTCTCTGCGAGATCAAATCAGAAACGAGGAGATCCGTAGAAGAACAAAGGTCACCGATATAGCCCAGCGGATTAGCTCTTTGAAGTGGCAGTGGGTGGGGCACATAGCACGAAGAGCCGATGGCCGATGGGGCAGAAAGATTCTCGAATGGCGACCACGTACCGGCAAGCGCAGCGTCGGACGGGCTGACCAGATGGTCGCATGACCTGACCAAGGTCGCAGGGAAGCGCTGGATGCAGGCCGCTTCCAACCCGTCAGTTTGGAAATCCTTGGGAGAGGCCTATGTCCAGCAGTGGACTTCCTGCGGCTGAAATGATGAAAATGAATGATGATAAAACATGTTAAAGTAATTTGAAAGTGAAAAAGGCTTTATGCAAATTATCTGATATATTTATCTGGGTCTTGGATGTTTATCTATATAAGTATTTATTATATATAATATCGTTGAGTTAGTATCCTGCGACACAAGTTCAACACTTACTGTGGGGCTAGCTCAATTAGTGTGATATGTCCCTATATATTTATTTTATACGTAACGGTATATAACCTGCCTGTCTCATCGCAGAGGCAAAAATACGGTCATTACTCATACCAGCCATTTTTATGTCTCTTTTTTCATAACTACGGGCGAGGTGAAATAATAACTCCTAGTAACTGTATTTAGCTTCGCTCTTGACATGATTACGAGCAATGGTTACTCTATCTTTTTACATGTTAATTATAGCCCATGGCACCCGCAGATGAATTAGCTTAGATGAAAGTATTTTAAAAATTGGGTCAACATTTCGGAGCATATTTAATGCAAACAAAGAAATAAATCTTTTCCCTTTGTTAAGATTCTATGTTTGGTTTACGGTTAGTTCGGTTATCCGTCAATAGATGGCGCCCGGTTAAAAGTAGAACGCGCTATCGATATTTTTTTGTATATAATGACCCTGCGAGGTCATGTTATGATTGTTGCCTTCGCATTGAATTACCATTAAATATTGTTCACTACTTTCTTGGTATTATTACCTAAGGGTGACGCAATATTTTCCTCTCCCGAATTTGTGCTGAGTTGTACAAATTTTGGTCCTTCGAGCCGGATGCATTGGCAACCGGAGGGCACTAAAGAGGAAGTGCATTTTTGGAAGTATCGGCAGCAGCGCCGCCGACAGGAGGGTCGAGCAGGTTTGCTGCAGACGGTGACGTCAGGATTGGAGAGGAGCGGAGAGCCAGCAACGTCATAACTGTGACGTCATGTGGTGATGACATCAACATAAAGTGATCGTCGTGAAATTGTAAGTGATTTTGAACTTTAAAGTGATAGTGAAATTTGAACCTTATTCTCTTTAATAACTCAACTTAGAAGAAATAGACTGTAGCGGTTTGTTTACATGGACATAGAAAAATTTCGTGATTTGATTTCATTAACTTAGAAAATTTTACACTTTGTTGGCATGGACTTAAAAAATTTAGGATAATTAGTTGTAAGAAAAGTGGTTGAGACGGGGAATCTATGCCCAATTTTGCATAGAATTTTAAATGGAAAAAGACTTGTAAAATTTTTCGAAGTTTTTTGGAACTTAGAAAAAATTCAAACTTCACTCAGTCTAAGTGACAGTACAAAACTTGTAAATTTTTAAAACTTATTTGGTATTGATTTCTGAGTGTCATTCTATTTTTCTAAAATGGAGGAGTTTATTACGCTACAAAATGATACTCACAGTCGCATTTCTAAAGCTTATATAAATTTCAAAAAATCGCCGAGAGAGAGGATAACGCAAGCTTATGTAGAAACACGGTTGGAAACTCTCGAGCAATTTTGGTTAAGCTGTAGTGAGAAACATCAAAAGATTGTACAGATGTCTATGGATGAAAGTCAAGATAACAAGTATTTTACGGAAGATACTTTTGACACAATTGAGGAACTGTACACTCTTTATAAGTCAGAGTTAAAGCAGGTATTGTCAACCTTTAAAGTTGCTCAACCCCAGTTTTCAAACGCTTTCAACTCTGGTAATAAAACAAATGCAATTAAACTCCCAAAAATAGTTATTCCAACTTTTTCAGGTTTATACTCGGAATGGACTACTTTTAGGGACCTTTACGTTTCGTTGATCCACACTAACTCGGAGTTGGACAGTGTTCAAAAATTGCACTATTTGAAAGGCTATTTATCGGGTGAAGCCGAACAACTCGTCAGGCAGATACCAATAACCGATTCCAACTACGAGAGGTGCTGGGATTTACTAAACTCACGTTACAATAATAAGAAATTTTTATGTAGTGCTATTCTTAAGAAACTTTTGAGTCATCGCAATGTAACTACTGAGTCTCCCACACTGTTGAAAAATTTAATTGATAACACCTCAGACTGTTTGAGCGCTTTAACAAATATAGGAGTAGACGTTACGTCATGGGACGTACTTTTGATTCATTTATTGACGCTCAAATTAGACTCTGAGTCAAGGAAGGAATGGGAGATGCACATCAGTAATATTAATGGACTAGATGAGCTTCCTGCGTTCTCTCAGTTCAAGGAGTTCCTCACAAAGAGGTATCGAGCTCTTGAATTTTTGGAGCCTAGGTCAGCTGTACATAAACCTTATGTACAATCAAATTCAAATAAACCTAATGTTTTTCATACATCTGAGTCTAAATGTACATTTTGTCACGATGATCACAAGTTAAATATTTGTAAAGAGTTTAAAAAAGAACATGTCAATAATAGGAGAAAATTTGTTGAACAAAATGGCCTATGTTTTAATTGTTTTGGCCATCACGCTGCTAAGTTTTGCCAAAGTAACATTACTTGCCGTATATGTAAACGCAAGCACCATACGTTGCTTCATCCTAGGGGTGCTATTTGTAATGTAGGGTGTTCAGGAGGTGTTGGTAATTCATCTGCTGTTGGTTTGGATAACGCAAATAAAATTTCCGCGTCTACGTCTGGAGAGGTTGCTAAGGGTTTGCCCTCTAAAAATGGGGCTTCTTCATCCACTTCGACGGTGGAAACTCCGGTCGTTACGTGCTATTCGTCGGGACAGATGCCTGTACAAAATCAGGTTCTATTGGCCACGGCTCTAATACATGCAGAGTCGTCCATCGGGGAATGTCATATGATCAGGGCACTGCTTGATCAAGGATCTCAAGCATCCTTTGTCACGGAAGCAGTTGCTCAGTACTTAGGTATTAAAAAAATACCTGTACAGGGACAGTTCTCCGGTCTGGAAGGTAATAAAAATGTGTCTGTGAAATATATGGTGGAATTAAATATTCGTCCTAGGTTTGATTCCAGTACAAGAATTACAGTTCGAGCCTATGTGCTCCACTCAATCACCTCTTTCCTTCCTAGCAGGAATGTAGTTGGATTGAACTGGATTGAGCTAAGTGAAATTTGCTTGGCTGACCCACAGTATCGCACGCCTAATAAGATTGACATCTTATTAGGTGCTGAGGTATATGGGCAAATTATTAAGAATGGGATTAAAACAGGACCCAAAGGAACACCTATCGCCCAAAACACTTCGTTTGGCTGGATTATCTCAGGTATCGTACCAAATACACAAAATAAAAATATCGTCTCTATGCACACGTGTATAGAAGATAACGAAGTTTTGAAAAGGTTTTGGGAGATAGAATCCGATCCCAAAGAACAACGAAAGATTCTATCACACGAAGAGCAACGCTGTGAGGAATATTTTGCTGCTACTACTAAACGGGATTCGGAAGGTCGCTATATCGTTAAATTGCCTTTTAAGGAAGAAAGTAAACATCAATTTGACTCTAAGGATATAGCAACAAAAAGATTGAAATCGTTGTATTCAAAATTTCTCAAAAATGATTTTTTTAAAAAGGAATATTCTAAAGTGGTTCATGATTATCAAAACATGGGATTTGTAGAAGTGGTGCCTAAATTAGAAAGGGATCGAAAAACTTCGTTTTATTTACCGCACCATGCTGTGGTTAGAAGTGACAGAGACACTACAAAGTTAAGAGTTGTCTTTGACGCGTCCTGTAAGGACAAAAATGGGATTTCTATAAACGATACCCTCATGGTTGGTCCAACTATACAACCTGAATTGCGGCATCTAATTATGAGGTGGAGAACTCACCCGATCTGTTTATCGGCGGATATAATTAAGATGTATCTTCAAGTCAAGGTGGCACAAGAGGATGCAGATTATCAAAGATTTCTGTGGGATGAGAGATGGAGTCTAGATGTGGAAAATGGAACCTGTAACGAGGATAAGGGTAAAACAAAAAGAGAGTTGCAAGAATATCGTTTATTACGGGTAACATTTGGTATAGCTTCTGCTCCATATTTGGCAGTGAAGGCTTTACAACAGCTCGCTCTAGATGAAGGAGCTCCGCATCCAGAAACAGCTGAAAAGATAAGAACTGATTATTATATGAATGATTTACTAGCGGGATGCCAGACAGTAGAAGAGGAAATAAAAATTTATAAGAAAATGAACACAATTCTACAAAGAGGTGGATTTCAACTTCAAAAGTGGACAACGAATAATGAAGATTTACTTGAGAGTCTAAGAAAGGAAGAAGGAAAGGAACTAGGAAATGGAATCAACCTGAAAACTGATGAAATAATAAAATTATTAGGACTCACCTGGAATCGTAGAACCGATGACTTCCATTACACGGTGACACTTCCTCCGCAGACAGGACCTGTAACAAAAAGGAAAGTATTATCGGATATCTCAAGACTCTATGATCCACTGGGATGGTTAGCACCCAGTGTCATAACAGCAAAAGTATTTATGCAGAAATTGTGGCTAGCAAGTTTAAGCTGGGATGAAGATCTGCCAAGTCATTTACTTACTGAATGGAATACTTACCGTGAAGATCTGCTGAATCTTACCAAGTTTGTTTTGCCTCGTTGGGTAAATACTCGAAAAGATGACAGGTTGGTAGAACTTCATGGGTTCTCAGATGCTTCTAGCGCCGCTTACAGTGCCGTTGTTTATTTACGTGTCATTGACTCAAAAGACAACGTCCACGTTAGTCTGGTTACCTGTAAAACAAGAGTGGCTCCAATTAAACAGCTGTCCATTCCAAAAATGGAGCTATGCGGAAGTACATTACTAAGTAAGCTTTTAAAAGAGGTATCTGAAGTTCTAAATATTAAAAAATCACATTTGCATGCATGGACTGACTCGGAAGTAGTATTAGCTTGGTTGAGTGGACACCCTAGTAGGTGGCAAACATTTGTAGGGAACCGTGTGTCGGAAATTCTTCAAACTTTAGATAGGGATCAGTGGTATCACGTCTCATCATCTCAAAACCCTGCTGATTGTGCATCAAGAGGTTTGAATCCCTCTGATCTTATGAAGCACTCCATGTGGTTTAACGGTCCTGCGATGCTTCATGAGAAGGTTATTATGTACAAGCAGCCCAAGAAAAAACAGACAGATTTGGAAACTCGGAAAGTTGTACATTTTATAGGAGCTGACAATTCTTTATTTCACAAGTATTCTTCGTTGACAAAGCTTGTCCGTGTTATAGCATACTGTAGGCGCTTCTTGAGATATAAAAATCGCAACTCAGTTGAAATCGGCAGTATCTTTCTTACATCGCAAGAGCTTATTGAAGCAACAGAAATATGTATACGGCAATGTCAACGGGAATTCTTTGAAAAAGAAATAAGATTTTTAGAAAAAAGACAACCAAATAACATCAAGGGGCCTTTAAAGCCTTTGAATCCTTACATTGACAGCAAGGGTTTACTAAGAGTAGGAGGGCTCTGGGAATCTGGCGTTAAATTGGTCAAGGTTCACCTGAGAAAGGTGATAGGCGATCTAACCCTAACTTATGAGGAGCTATCTACAGTCCTAGCTCAAATCGAAGCGTGCCTGAATTCAAGGCCCTTATCACGTCTCGATTCAGACACTGAAGGTATCGAAGTCTTAACGCCGGGTCATTTCTTGGTGGGCGGTCCCTTGGTTGCCCCTCCTGATCATAACTTTGAATCGTCAAACGTATCAAACCTTCGTCGGTGGCAACTTACTCAAAAAATCACACAGCACTTTTGACGTCGTTGGTCACAAGATTATCTGACGAAATATCTATACCGGTACAGATGGTCTTACCAAACCCCTGAACCACAACTTGCAGACGTTATTTTAGTAAAAGAAAGTCACTTACCTCCTTGTAGATGGCTTCTTGGTCGTGTGGTGGCTAAATATCCTGGCTCTGATGGTATCACAAGAGTTGTTTCTTTAAAAACAAAAAACTCTGTCATTAAACGACCAGTTTCGAAACTCTGTGTGCTTCCATTAGCTTCATAAAAAATGGTTTAATTTAGCTTTAAGTGGTTGGTTATTATTATTATTTTTGTCATTGTTTACTGGCCCACCAAGGTTCACGTTATCAATTTGTTTGTATAAAGTTAAGAACAATCAATATTGTTCTTGGTGGGCGGTATGTTAAGATTCTATGTTTGGTTTACGGTTAGTTCGGTTATCCGTCAATAGATGGCGCCCGGTTAAAAGTAGAACGCGCTATCGATATTTTTTTGTATATAATGACCCTGCGAGGTCATGTTATGATTGTTGCCTTCGCATTGAATTACCATTAAATATTGTTCACTACTTTCTTGGTATTATTACCTAAGGGTGACGCAATATTTTCCTCTCCCGAATTTGTGCTGAGTTGTACACCCTTTATAAGTACTAACAGCCCTCTTCAGCTGCACCCGTTCATTTTTTTTACCTATAGACCTTCCTCATTAATCATTTTATCAATTGGTGAAACTAGATAAAAATCCATGCAGTAGTTTTTGTGTTTATTGCGAAAAGACAAACGCGCCAAAGGACTTTGTTTTATATTATGTAGTGATGATAGTGATAGTGATGTAATGATGATACTTAAAGATATAATATGACAACAAGCCAAAGCATGTAAGGATAAACACACATAAAAACATTTTCATACCGTATACGGCATTATAGTACAAGCATAAGTTACACCGTATATCCTGCCCGTCTCATCGCAACGGACAAAAACATGGTCATTACTCATACCAGCCATTTTCCTGTCTCTTTTCTCATAAATACGGGCGAGGTGAAATAATAACTCCCAGTAACGGCATTTAGATTTGCTCTTGATGAGGCCTCGAGTGATGGTTATTTTATATTTTTACGCGTAAATTATAGCCTATGTCACCCGCAGATAATTAGCTTAGGCGAAAGTATAATGAGGACCAGTTCAGTTGTTTTGAAGACTATTCAATGAAACTGAATATATATTTTTATAGTATTAGAACAGATATAATATGACAAGCCAAAGCATGTAAGGATAAACAGAAACACACACATAACAAAACCATTTTCGTAAGGTATACGGCATTATAGTACAAGCATACGTTACGTCGTATACCCTGCCCGTCTCATTGCAGAGACAAAAACACGGTCATTACTCATACCAGCCATTTTCTTGTCGCTTTTCTCATAACTACGGGTGCGAGGTGAAATAATAACTCCAAATAACTGCATTTAGATTCCCTCTTTACATGGTTACGAGCAATGGTCACTATATCTTTTTACGCGTAAAATACAGCCTATGTATGTGAAAGTATTTTGAAAATCGGTTCAGTAGTTTCGGAGCCTTTTCAATGTAAAGAAACAATTCTTTTCTCATTAGTATAGATAAGACAAGAAGCCAAAGCTTATAAAAATGTTTTGTTATGTGTGTGTTTATCCATATAGATAAACACACGC
The DNA here is from genome assembly GCA_963082605.1 of Rhodophaea formosa. Taxonomy (NCBI): domain Eukaryota; kingdom Metazoa; phylum Arthropoda; class Insecta; order Lepidoptera; family Pyralidae; genus Rhodophaea; species Rhodophaea formosa. The sequence continues at coordinate 3,368,882 of OY720221.1, forward strand.
ATAACAACATTTTTATAACATAGCATACGACACGACATATATCCTACCCGTATCATCGCAGAGACAAAAACAATGTCATTACTCATACCAGCCATTTTCCTGTCTCTTTTCTCATAACTACGGGCGAGGTGAAACAATAACTCCCAGTAACTGTATTTAGATTCGCTCTTGACATGGTTACGAGAAATTGTTATTTAATATTCATACGAGCTGTCGCCTTCAGCTCTGCTCGCATTATTTTAGTACTGTGTCCTCGTAAATTAAAGCCTTTGTCACCCGCATATTAATACGCTTTATACACGTGAAAGAATTTTGAAAATTGGCTCAGTAGTTTCGAAGCCTATTCAATGCAAACAAACAATCAAATTGTCCTTTTTATAATATCAGTATAGATTACAGTGATCCATGTTTATTGGTACATACTTGCAAACTTTCGACAAAAGTAAGTAAGTACGTCTCTACATAGTATGGAAGCTAAATTCTCATATCTCATCATGCAAGGCTACATATACATGGTCTCCCGTACAAAGTAACCCATTATTTGAAAATGCGGTCTATCCTCCACAGTTCTTAAGAAGCTATTGTGACTCGCCCTGACTTTCTTTAACAATGCCGCCATTTTTCTGAATCATGATAGCCATTCGTCTTCACCTGTGATAAAATTTCAGAGGTACTGCAAAATTCAAGGAAAATAATAATAAAACAGTTTTTGTGTACTGCCGATAGAAGTGAAAAAGCCTGGAAATTAACGTGATGGCTTTGACTTTAGCCACTTTAAATAGAGGCTCTAAAACCATAGAGCCTACTGAAGAATTGAATATTTGTATAAGCAAAAGCATTGATCGGCAATATAACCACAAAACTATGATTCTAGTTCACTCAAATTTCCTAGTTGGATCTTTTTCATAAAACTCCACTTGAAAGTTGTTGGGCACTGGGCAAAGTTTAGTGAGATAGCGATTCATGCTAGTATTATACTGTTTATTCAACTGACCAAAAAGGTTGAATTTTCGTAAGTCTCGTTCTCTTTTAATTACTCTTTTTTTTTTCACACTGTCAAAGTGATTTGTAAGATAACATGTTTATAATAAATGAAATATTATCACATCTTTATCTTTCCGCCGTGTGGTTCCCGGCAGAGTAGAATAGGACCACTCCAAATCATCCCGTGGATGTCGTAAAAGGCGACTAAGGAAACACAAGCTAAACAAAGCTTATTAACATAAAAGAGACCTCTCCAACCCGTCTGGCCAGCGTGGAGAGTGTAGACCAAATCCTCTGACTGCTCAGGCTAGTATACGGCTCTGGTGGTACAGAGAGGGTCGTGCTCCTGCAGTGGAGACTGGAAAGACCTGATGATGATGATGATGATGACATCTTTATCCCTCGTGGGGTAGACAAAGCTCAAGGTCATGAAACTTAAAAGCCACATTTTGCATGTTAATGGGCGTTAAGGTGGAAAGCGGAATTAAAATACTGATGCCGCATTGCCTATAAACGTGATTCCTTAGCCCAATCCCTTGACCGCATTTTGCGGTCGGGAAGAAAAGCAGCTGTATATTCTATAATTTTTCTTTAAACCCACACCAGCATGGACTTCTAATAAATAAATAAAATATCAACAAGTAGGATCAAATATTGTTTAAAATCTAAGCGCAGGGTCAGGGCTAGTCCCAATACACTGTTGCGGGTGTTTGCAGATATCTCACTGCTGTATGATTCATGTACTGACAAGCACGTAACATTTTTTATTATATTTTATTATTTTTGACTTTTTAATGTATTTTTTGACATATTGTTTGAATTTAATGGAATGTTTAAATTTTATTTTATTTTATTAGTTTGAATTATTTAAAGTGAACGTAAATATAAATTATCTTAAATTGATTTATAATTATTATTTGTTCGATTTTAACAGCTTGATGAATTAAAGTACTTTGTGGACTTTTAGTTCTCTGAATAAAGAAATTATATTATTATTATAAGTAAAGAAAAGATAGAATGTTGCTTACACTTACTTCAGATTTATTATTTGACTATATACTCTCTAAAATGGCTTTATTTCAATGATTAAAATGATGGTAAATTTTTCTATGCTTGTGTGCGAGACGGCTTTGCGTTAGCACATGTTTCATGTCAACTTATGCCATCGATTAGTAGCTGTGTTTGCCACATAGTTTCTGCGTTGGAAATAATATTTTTTTATTCTCTTAGGCTAATAAATTTTATCTAGAATAAATAAATAAAAATAATAAATAAATATAAATAAATATAATAAATATATAGGGACATATCACACAAATTGAGCTAGCCCCACAGTAAGTTGTGAACTTGTGTCGCAGGATACTAACTCAACGATACTATATTTTATAATATATACTTATATAGATAAACATCCAAGACCCAGGTCAATATGAAAAAGATCTTTTTCCATCTTGACCTGACCGGGGATCGAACCCGGGACCCCCGTGTCGCAGGCTAGCGCGTTGACCGCTGCGCCACGGAGCTCGACAATTTATTTAAACTGAGACTACCAACTTAAATACGCTATATAAAAAAAAATCTGCGATTAACGTGTTGTACATATAAAACGGAAAATTAGCAAAACGGCCACAGAAATACGAAATTAAGTTAAACGAAAAAGCTATAATTTCCTTTGTTGTTTCGTAAACATATAATTTGCATTTTAAAAACGAATCGTGACACGTCGATGTTTTATGTTCTAGTTGCCGCAGTACTGCAATGCTGATGTTCTTTAAAATATCTGGACTCTTTAAACATTTTACTACGAAAATATTCTTATGAATAGTTTTTGCTCACGGCTTTTCTTGCGTTATGTCTCTGAAAAAGTTATTTCTACCTGATAGTGCTAGCAGTATACCCCGAAATTCGTCCATAATCCCTAAATAGGTCAACCGTTCCGATTTTCATGCTTCTAACACCATTTGTACCTTTTTTTGTCGTTTCGCTAGCACTATGAGATGATAGTACCCTACATCCCTATCCGTATTTCAAAAAACGTGTATTCAAAATTTCATGATGATCGGTACAATTGCTGTCATTTTTTGTGGCCTCTGGTCGTCATGCCAGGCTAGCATAACTGGACAAAATATCCAGCAGAAAAATGGAGATACGAGTATTTGCAAGTCTTTGCAACCTGACGCCTCCTTTGAGTTTGGAATAAACCAAAAAAGCATGAAAAATGCCTAGTGAAAGGTTCCCTGCGGCAGTTTGAAAAATCTGACTCTAATGTTAGCCACTTACACACACAAAAAAGAAACAAAGCATATAACAACAATTCCCCAGAACATTTAAAATCGTAAAGTAGCCTCAATTTCAGTATATAGTATTAAAGATATTACACACGCTGATTTTGAACCAATGAACTGTATTAAAATCTCGGAATCAAAATCCCTAATGGAATACAGAATCGAAATATAAAGGGTGAAAATCAAAAAAATAAATCAGACTTCCCCTAAATTCGCCCAGCTGATCGGCAACTTTGTATGGAGGTCTAAAAATTTTTACGTTTTATTCATTATTTTTCTAACAATTCTGTCTGTAAATCAGACTGTGTTCTGAAATACGGAACTTGCACACATTACTGTTTTGTTATTCTATGAAAAGAGTTCTAAAAAAATTGGTTTTCTGTGAAAAAAATTGCCTTTGTAACCCAAAAACTCTTCATGATATCAAGGTGAGAAAGTAAAAAGAAAGAAAAATTGTCATTTGTCTAAATTGTCACTTTTAACTATAGCAATCAATAACAAATTCTTTGGAGTTTGTGGTGGGAAGTCAAGGGGTACAGTTGAAGTTAGCCTTAGACAATTTTGCAAATTGACTTATTTTTTTTTATTTAATTTAATTCAATAACAATTTTTAACTTAGACTTAGCCTTAGACTTTATAATATGAAATTGGTGTAGTATGGTGTTATAAATGCTCGTGCTCATGAACAATTTGTCAAATAGTTCAAGTGAACTGATAAATGGACTCGTATAGATTTGCCACCCCAAGCTGCCACGAGGCATCAAAGAGCATACGCCATCTTTGATGCTACTTGGAAAAACTTTACCGTACAACACCGATACTTAGTATCTCATTATACTGGACATTGGCAGAATCACTGAAATTTCGGTGGAAGCCATAATATAAAACAGAAGAAGAAGAACAAATTCTTTTGAGGGTACACGTCAATTATTTTTACAAAGTTTTTTTTTTTTTAAGTCAGTGCTCCTTATCTCAGCTTTGCTCACTTCACTTTCTTTCATCTCTTACGAGTATATCCAAATGGGGTACTTGTATACACTGATTATGATTACCTACTTGTTTGCATTATTTCGTTATCTAAGTACTAAATGTTACTAGTTTGTAACTAGGATATCCGTTTCTTGTTTCTATATTATTTCTATTAGTGGAGATTTGTTAATGACTGTATATTACTAAGTTTTAGCTATAAAGTTATTGTAGTCGATAATCTTCGAAACAAATAAATAAAAAAATAAATAGAAACATTTTCACTTACTTTACTTCTTACTTATTACACCTTATGTATCTATCGATTTAAACCTCACAGTGTCTTCAACGGTCAGACACATTAAAAAAATCTATTATTTATGCAAGTTCTCCATTGGTTGTTACTATAAAATTACCATATGGAGCTAGCTGTAAAGGGGTAGGTTAGGGATTTGTGTTATTTATAGTCTCCTTGTTTATGATTTTTATTTTTTTAAATATGTGCACTGCATAAACAGGGCAAACTGTACATTTATAAGACCAAAAGGGCATGTTTTGCGATATAACTAGGTTTACATACGTCCATTAGTCACAGAACCGAATTTCAAGTACGACACAGAATCTAGTCTCAGGGATATGCATGCTAGCTATTACAGAGCACTAACTCCCCACTCCTGTCCACAAACGGCATCTGTCCCTAATCCCGCAGACTACAGAATCTGACTGTCGCTCCAAGCGTCTCAGGAGGCAGTTTCGTTTATTGACGTTTTAGGTATTAAGGCCATGGCCGTGTGGTTCCCGGCAGAGTAGAATAGGACCACTCCAAGTCTTCCCGTAGATGTCGTAAAAGGCGACTTAGGGAACACAAGCTAAACAAAGCTTTTTTTCAACATCAAAGAGACCTCTCCAACCCGTCTGGCCAGCGTGGATAGTGTAGGCCAAATCCTCTGACTGATCTGGCTAATAAACGGTTATGATAGTCGGAGAGGGTCGTGCTCCTACAGAGGAGACTAAAAAAATACCACATCAGAGTACATTGGAGCATTTTTAATCATTTTAATTATAACCATCAGGTAAGATGGGAGACAAATGCCTAATTCAATAATTAATAAAAAAAATGCAGGCTGAGTATGCGACTTTTGCTTAGTATACGGGCGTGGGCAGACACGTAGTATTACTATTATTTTTGTCTCTAGAAGGCCGCGAGCGATATTTCGTGCTCTATAATTCCGACACTGCACTGAACGTTTATACATCTTACAGAATGAATTTAACAGTCTAATGTCTTCTTACTCCACTGATTGTTTGTTCACATAAGATTTTATTTACTTACTTAATTCGCTGGGTCAGCGACCCGAAGTGTATCTTGGCCTCCGACATGAATGATAGATCGCCCGGAGTCCCGCTAGCAGGACTTCAAGACCTTCCGGAAGGACACAACTATTTTCGATCATAGTTTCTCTATACTAATTAGTACAGAGTTTAAAATTACATGAAAAAATAAAGTATTTCTGTCCCTTTCTTGCAATAGGGAAAACTATTGCTATGCGGCACTGGCTTTCAGTCAGCCAGCGATGGCGCACACACGCCACAGTATACACGGGGGGGAGGGGGGCGCGTTCGTGCCCAGCCGACGTGTTTTATTGGTCAAGACGAGGTCAAGGTCACCGTACGGCCGGAAGGACCAGACCGTTTTCGTAGAAATCTCGTACTGCCAGCAGGAGGACCCATGGCTTCTTCCGGCAGGACGTTTCCCAAAAAATGCATGTCCTTCCAGAAGAGCGCTTCCAGCAGGACGTACTGTCGGGTGATGTATCATTAAAGTGCGCCATTCTTCCCTATTCTGTGCCAAATGTGACCAGTCGGGCACTTCCAGCTCTTTCAGGTCTTTGGCGACTTTATCCTTCCAGCAATATCTTGGACGCCCCACCGGACGGCGCCCGGGAGGTTGAAGGTTGACACAAGATTTTATACGGAGAGATATGCCAATCCGGGAGACACTAAAAGATCTACCACCTCAACGCCTATCATCAAGATCGCCAATCTGGACGGATGACACGCTTAAAGCTCCATTTAGTGTCGAAACATCTTGGCGCTTATCCTGGGAGGCCTGCGAGCTTGCGCAAAAGGAGATAATACCGGACCCGATCCAGAAACCAGCCGGTTTTGATGCCCAACAAGCCGTTTGGGTCAAACTTAACAGATTCCGGACAGGATACGGACGGTCCAATCACCATCTCTCTCCTATGTGCGACTGTGGGATAGCAGACCAAACTTTGAGGCATATTGCCGAAGAGTGCCACTATATCGTTTCCCCGGAGGACTCAGCGAACTTCACTTTTTGACTCCGAAAGCTGAAGAACGGCTAAAGAATTTAAAATTGAACAAATAGGATTCTTGTAGTAACCTGCCATACGAAATGATGATGATGACAAGATTTTATTGGGTATATTTAAATGGCTAGTCTTCCATGCTGTTTTGGGAGAAAAGAAAAACATAGAATATACCAGCTGCTTTTCTTCCCGCGCAGACCGTAAAAGCCGGTCAAGGGATTGGGCGAAAATCTAAGGAACCACATTGATAGACGATGCAGCTAGCAACCCATCACTATTTTGATTCCGCTTTCCATCTTTACGCCCACTACGATGCTAAACGTGGCCTGTAGGTTTTATGACCTTGGGCTCTGTCTACCCCGCAAAGGATAAAGACGTGATTCGCGAAGAACCGATGGCCGATGAGTACATGACAATGTGAATTATATAAATCAATTTAGTGGTTTTGAGATACTATAAAGCGACGAGCGTTAAATGTGAATCAGTGATTAGGAAAATTTAGAGTCAGTTATTTCTTAAACTACTTCTCTTGCTTCGCATTATATCTTAAGTTACGCAAACTCGAATGAATCAGGGATTTGTTCATTGATCATATTATACTCCTATGTAATTTATGCGCTAATTAATGCCTATCGAGTTCCTTAAGGGGGAACAGTAGGCACAGTAGCGACGCCAATCATTTTATTCCTAATACTTTACAAATAGAAAGAAATTCAAGAATATAAACAATACAAACCTTAGTAAATAACCTGAAGTATTTTTGGAATCATGTTTTGATATTATGAGAATCAGTCATTGAGAGAAAAAGTGATAACCGCCAAAAACGGCCGTTTTTGGCGGTAATCAGATTCTCATAATTCTCACTGATTCCGATAGTAATAAACATGATTCAAAAAATACTTTAGGTTATTTACTAAGGCTTGTATTGTTTATATTCTTGAATTCCTTTCCATTTGTAAAGTATTAGGAATAAAATGATTGGCGTCGCTACTGTGCCTACTGTTCCCCCTTAATTATAAAAGTAAGTCTCCTTTAATAACATTAAACTGTCTAGTTTTGCTACAGTAACGCCATCTGTCCCAGATTCCAAGTCTGCCGTGGCATCAAATTAGTAGCTCAACACTGAACATTATGAAACTTAAATAAGCACTGCCAGAGCTAACTACTCTGTTATTGTTGATACGCTATGTAATTTGCCAGAGTTGCTCTGATAGATAGGAATTAAGTTAAATACAGAAGTGGTTAAAAATATAGTGCTCATTTTTAGGGTTCCGTATAAAAAATTAAAAACAGAACCCTTATAGGATCACTCGTGCGTCTGTCTGTCCGTCCGTCTGTTACGATCTCAACCTACTACTACTACTCTCGAATCTACCGAAACAAATCAAATGAAATTGGTAAGATGGTGTAAACCTATGACCCAAACACGGATGTGCAAAGTAAATATATATATATTTTTTAATAAGGGTCAGTTTAGGGGGTCCAAATAGAAAATGTTCAAAAAAAGTTTTGCAAACCTTACCGTGTTATATATCAAATGAAGAGGCTTGTTATGAGGATCTCATAAATATTTTTTTCGTTCGGGAAAAATCAATACTTTTGATTTTATTCACGAAAGAAGGCAAAATTGGCCACCACCCCCCACCCCCCCTGATCTCCGAAACTACTGGGACTAAAATTTCAAAAAAATTGCAATCAATAGTTAATTGCTTGAAGATTACAGGAAAAATAATAAGAATTCTATCAGTTGAAAATAAACTCACTATAATAAGTTCACCTAGGGAAATAGTTCACTAAAACACCACTAGATAGCGCTAGTCAATTGAATAATACATCTTTGCACATTGTGTGTTCACGAAGCATATTGTACGGAACCCTCATTGCGTGAGATTGACTCACACTTGGCCGGTTTTTTGCCAGCACCTTCTTTTATGATTATAGTACATTGGGTACTTTTTGTAAGTATGAATTCATAATATTTTCACTAGCTCTCACTTGCAGCTCTTCTTGCGAAAATGCCGATTCCTCGGGAACAGTCACCTTTTTTCGGGATAAAAATAAGCTTATGTTTTAATCTGGGTACAAAATTTCATCTTAACTCCTTGAGCATTGGCATTTATTAGGGTTCCGTAGTAAACAACGAACCCTTATAGTTTCGCCTTGTCTGTCTGTCTGTCTGTCCGTCCGCGGTTTTACGCAGAGACTATAAGTACTAGAAAGCTGTCATTTGGTATGGGTATGTATATTAATCATGGCAAAAAAGTGGAAGAATAAAATAATGAAAAAAAAAATTTTTTTAGGGTAGCTCCCATACAAGTAAAGTGGGGGAGTATTTTTTTTTTCTCTATTTACCCATGGTGTGGGGTATCCTTAAAAAGGTCTTTGAAAAATATTGTGAGGTTGAGAACACCATTTTTCGATTTAGGGATCCGTTTCCGAAATATTTGGTTTTAAAGTGCGAATTTTTGTTAGAGGTAAGTGTCCCCCCCTCTATCTGCTAAACGGTTATATATAGATACGTGAAAAAAATTACAGCAGTAGTATATATACTGAAGTTGAAAGGAAAACTATCAGAGCTGAGTACTAACTAAAAACTAAAAAGTTATAGGCAACAACTTATAAACTGTAAAATTTCATACTATTTTCATTGTTAGATGTTTTTGGTCGTTAAACTGTAAGGTGCGAGTGTGAACAGTGTGAACTCAAAGTTGTCACTCGCAACTACGGAACCCTACACTGCGCATGGCCCGACACGCACTTGGCCGGTTTTTTATTATTAGTAGAATAGGATTGATAGGATGGGATATGGAAACTAGGAACAGTACTTTTTGTCAGGATGAAAGGCTGCCTATATATCTTGTATGAATACCTTTAAGGAAATAATATCAACTTGAAAAAGACTAAAAACATCTAAAATAAAAATACTAACTGGAGTTTACTATACTTAAATATATGTTGTAAAACATTTCCTAAATTACTTTTGCCTTGAGTGTCGTAGTCTTCAAAATACGGACACTAATTTGTAATAAGCCTTGAAAACTTTAGATATAACAAATATGATGTCTAAAACATAACCAAAATTCATAAAAATTGCAATACTGTCTGTTGTTTAACATTTCTTAAATTACTTTTCCCTTGAGACTCGTAGTCTTCAAAATACAAACACTAATTTGTTGTACGCTTTGAAAACTTTAGATATTTATATTAAATTGGCTCTAGAGAGTTCCGAATCCAGCTGCTGTGTAATTTAAGATTCATAAATGTTTACTGGCATTGTCGAGCTGTGCTAATGTAAGCGTCTTGCGGTTTCTGACTTAGACGCCGGATTTAGGAACAGTTGCCATTGTGCTAACTTTGCGAAATGATGGAGAATGTGCCGGGGAAGTTTAGCTCGATTTTCAGTCCAAATTGGTACTTAAATTATAATGTATACTTTATATTTTAATCCATACTCATATTCTAAATGCGAAAGTAACTCTATCTGTCTCGCTTTAACGCCAAAACTACTGAACCGATTTAGTTCGCAAAGGCTACTTGATCTACGCGAACGAAGTCGCGGGCACAGCTAGTATTTTATAAATTGTAGCACCACTGCCTTAAAAGGAATGTTATGGGGCGGGGAAAGGTGCTTACGTCTCATGTAAAACAAACGATATCATTAAATAAATAATAAATAATTACCTATATATACGGACAAATCACTCAGATTGAGCTAGCCCCAAAGTAAGTTCGAGACCTGTGTTATGCGATACTAACTCAACGATATTATATTTTATAATAGATACTTATATAGATAAACATCCAAGACTCAGGTCAATCTGAAAAAGATCGTTTTCCATATTGACCTGACCGGGGATCGAACCCGGGACCATCCATGTCGCAGACCGGCGTGTTGACCGCTACGCCACGGAGCTCGTCAATTAGTAAGTAATATGGATTGGTCTGTAGACAATTTGAAAATGATGCCCTCGTTTTCAATTTATCTCCATTTTTAAAAATTAGGTATGGTTGTGTTTTTGTTTGGTATGTTATCAAATTGTACAAACAACTGTATTTGTGTACTTTTTTGTAAAGCTAATTTAAACAATTCGAAATTACTTTTACTGACATTCACTTTTAATTATTACTAAAAAAAAAACGATGTATCCCTAGAGATTGAGTTAATGATTTACTTAAAACACATCTACATAGCCCTGAAAATACCATATATTTGACTGTGTCATTATAAAAACTGCTATATTCAGTTTTTATAATGACAATTCTTAATATAAATAATAAATAAATATATATATATTTATTATTATTATTATTTAATACTTAATATCCATATTATTCTTTCAAGACAAAGCGGCTCCCTTCAGACGCCTTCTAGTATTGTATAAGAGTTCACATTTAGAGTCCACGTATGACGTATGTATGTGAGTTCTTTTATTATACCTGAACATGTAAATGCCTTGATACACTTGAATCTTTGCCTTATTCCAAGTGACATAGATACAAATTTTCTGTTAATTGTGATGTGTTTTTACGTTCCAATAACTTGATTTTTATAATTATACCCTTACATTTTATTTTGAGTACTTATAGCTTTTTATTCGGAAACGATTCATTCAGTAATAAGTTTTTCAACACACTTGCTCATAAAGTGGCTCTATGGTCACTGCAATTAGGCACAGAATGACACCCATAATCAAACTGTGACTTTTTCATTGCTATAACTCACTAGTGAGTTATAGATTTTTTTTTTAATTTTATTGGTTGAGTTGCTTTGTTCTTAAAAAAGTTTTTATTAAAAAAAGATCGTGTTCAATAGAACAAATAAATTAATGTTCCTATTGCTTGCTCATTTCAAGCAACTTCTTATTTAAATAGATAATTTTAACTCGTAGGTACGTGTTTAATAAATAAAACTTTCACTCAAATATAACTTTTGTTTTCTCTGTAATAAAAGAAAACTTTAAATTCCCCATTTTGTACGTGGCAGAATAGGAGCAAATCCTTTGCGCGGAAAATAAAAAAAAAATCTCATCCCTTTAGTCTGTGGCCGATCGCAATGCGCGCGCATAGGAAAACTGTTTAATTTTTCCCGCCATAGCGAAACATTTTTCACAACTCGTTTTCACTATTGAAATTATAGTTATTTGTTAATTAAAATGGCTACAAGTACTAGTTACGAAGAAAATTATTTATGTTGAACACCGCCCGATATAAGATGTGAAGCCCTTAACGTTATGGAAAGTTTACTACCTGAAAACTCCAAGGAAAAATATCTATTAGCATACCAAAATTTCATAAAATGGCAAAACAGCAAGAATACGCAGTCTTTTTCAGAAAATGTGTTCATGGCGTACTTTAAAGAATTATCTTCTAAGTACAAACCTAGCTCTTTGTGGTGTTTATACTCAATGTTAAAAAGTACAGTCCGAACAAAGAATGGAGTGGACTTAAAAACATACTCTAATTTGTCAGCTTATCTAAAGAGACTATCCGATGGATTTAGAAGCAAGAAATCAAAGGTTTTATCGTCTGACGATATAGAAAAATTTATAAAAGATGCTCCAGATAACCAATATCTGGCTACTAAGGTTAGTTAAATTAATTTTAAATATCTACGCGTCTTCAGCCTGTGTTGTATGTTGAACTTAATAATTATTGTTTCTTTTTTTTTCAGGTTGCTTTAATATTTGGTGTAACTGGTGCCTGTAGGATACAAGAATTAACAAATATAACCGTAAAAAACATAAAAAACCATGGACAGATGCTTTTAGTGAAGATACCTATCACGAAAAATAAAATACCGAGGTCATACACGGTCCATTCTATGAAATTGTTAAGAAGTATGAAAGTTTGCGGTCACCAAAAGCAAAAACTGACCGTTTCTTTCTAAATTACCAGAATGGTGGTGTCAGCCTATAGGTATAAACAAATTTAGTTCTATGCCTAAAGAAATCGCAAAGTTTTTAGGTTTAGCAGATGCGGAGAGCTACACTGGACATAGTTTCAGAAGAACTTCAGCTACATTGCTGGCTAATTCAGGAGCTGATATAATGACTGAAGCGTCATGGTGGGTGGCGATCTAGCAATGTAGCAGAATCATACGTAGAAGATTCCATACAAAACAAGAAGGAAATTTGTGCAAAAATCACAAAAAGAATTAAACTTGATTCTGAGGCGCTTCCTACTGACGAATCACCAAGTACATCCAATGATTGGATTTCACCTACCTACACGAATAATGAGCCATCTCAAATTACAATAGAACATGAAAGTATTTCAATAAATAATCTATCTGATGAGACCGCTATGCCATCAAAAACAGTTAATTATAATTTTACTAACTGCACATTTACTAATTGTTTCTCTAAATAAACTTTTTATCTACTAAATAAAATGAGTTTTTATTGTTATTTTATTCACAAGTGTGTTGAAAAACGTCGTATGATACACGTGTGTATTGATGATTACCGTCCTTGGCTCTCTTAAGACCCTCGCCTGCGGCTCAGGTCTCAATGGCGCCTCGGCGGTAATCACCAATGTTACACACTAGTACCATAATGTACTATTATAGTATTTCAAAGAAGTAAAAAAATAACAGCTATTTCAAAAAACTCTCGTCTTAGCTTTCCTCAAGTAATCAACATCAATAAAAAGCTTCAAACGTAGCAACTTCATTTGTCCAATTGCCAAGTATATAGGGACCCATCGTTCTCCCAACTTCCCTGAATCCCAAACTTGGCTGATCTATTTTGTTCACTCTCCAAGTCCGGGTGACAGATAGTAAGTGGCAAGTTTTCTCGTAAATTCGGCTGGCTCCTCTAAAAGTGTCAGTAACTTTGAAAGAATAAGTTTTATAGGGGGGATGAGTCGCCCGTGCATATGTGATGGCCTTTTTGTTTTATTTTCATTAGGGCAGTAAGTGGAGGCATTTGGCGGGTTTTGTAGGCAGTTTGGGGCGTTTTATAGTTTTTTTTCTCCAAGAACTATATTATGTATGTTGTGATAAAACCCGCAGCTTTGTTACAAAAGGGAACTCACTCTTATTTTTTACTAGCTGTTACCCGCGGCTTCGCCCACGTTATTTATAGCCTATGTCCTTCTCGGTACCCTTACCTATGTGTATGCAAAATTTCATGATTTTCGGTTCAGTAGATACGGCGTGAAAGCGTAACAAACAAACAAACAAATAAACAAACTCACTTTCGCATTTATAATATTAGTTGGGATGGTTAGTTTTTATTAAACTAGCCTTATTATAAGTCTGTGAGAGTCAATTATTGCAACTCAATTGTGAAGCTATTATCTTTAACCAAACTAACTGAAATGCTGTATACTCACATCGAGATATGTGTACTATACTCATGTAAATGTCCCATTTAAAAAAATGTTTTATTTTCTTGCAAGTACTTTGTCGACGTGGATCACTTTGAATATGTGGTTTTGTCACAAACATTATATGCTATTTTTTTTACAAAGGCTTGCTTTGCAAAAGGATTTTTTTCATATAAGTTTGTAACCGGTTTTCTCTTCGGTGGTACTTCGTAGCCCAGTGTCTACAGACATTACAAACATATGATTCAATTGACACATACATACATACATGTACATACATACTGTCACGTATTTTACCCATGTGGGTACACAGAGCCCAGGTCTGTAAAACCTTAAGACCACGTTTAGCATGTTGGCGGGCTTGTAGGTGACAACGGAATCAAAACAACTGAAAAAAAGAAACAAACGCATGTTTTAAAGTCGAAAAGCATTGAAGCGTACACATGCTATAAAAAGCAAAGCGTTATAAACTCGAATGAAATTAATCTACCATTCAGGAATAACATGACGCAAAAAGCTGGCATTTTTATCTTTCACTGAACCTTACTGTTATTGAAATACGAGTCATAATTCGAAAAGGTCTGTTAGACGTGATGAAAATCACTCGCAAAAAGAATGTTTAATTTGCTCAGTTGTGTGCACACATCGTGTGTTCATTCGTGCGTACACAGAACTCACCTTTATTGACTAAATTTGTGATTTCCTTGGAATAAATGATCAGAAAATTCTTAGAGATTTCGTTGTTGTTCAAAGTTGATATACAGTTAAAATAATGTATTTTGTTTTTAAATCTGTAGTCATACCTGCATTCACTTATGCTATAAAAAGCAAACATAAACCCGAGTGAAAATTAATCTGCCATGCATATATAGATTCACGTAAAAATTACACCTATTTTTATCCTCCACTTTACCTTACTGGTATTGAAATACGAGTCATAATTCGAAAAGGTGTGTTAGACGTGATGAAAATCGCTCGCATAAGGAATGTTTAATTTGCTCAGTTGTGTATACATGTCGAGTACTCATGCGTGCATATACAAAAATCACCATTATTGACTAAATTGGTGACTTCCTCCACGAGCTCCGTGGCGCAGCGGTCAACACGCCGGCCTGCGACACGGATGGTCCCGGGTTCGATCCCCGGTCAGGTCAAGATGGAAAATGATCTTTTTCAGATTGACCTGGGTCTTGAAATATAGTATTGTTGAGTTAGTATCCCATAACACAAGTCTAGAACTTACTTTGGGGCTAGCTCAATCTGTGTGATAAAAAAAAAAAACGAAAATCCTTGGGGATTTGGTTGCGTAATATTTAACTTCGTCGGATTTATAAGTTAATAGCAAATTACTCGTTGAAAAACGTAAAGTCGCATATTTTTAGGGTTCCGTAGTAAACTAGGAACCCTTATAGTTTCGCCATGTCTGTCTGTCTGTCTGTCTGTCTGTCTGTCTGTCTGTCTGTCTGTCTGTCCGTCCGCGGTTTTACTCAGAGACCATAAGTACTAGAAAGCTGTAATTTGGTATGAGTATGTATATTAATCATGGCAAAAAAGTCGTAGAAAAAAATCTTGAAAAAAAATTTTTTTTTGGGTAGCTCCCATACAAGTAAAGTGGGGGAGTCATTTTTTTTTCTCTACTTACCCATCTTATGGGGTATCGTTAAAAAGGTCTTTGAAAAATATTGTGAGGTTGAGAACACCATTTTTCGATTTAGGGATCCGTTTCCGAAATATTTGGTTTTAAAGTGCAAATTTTTGTTAGAGGTACGTGTCCCCCCCCTCTATCTCCTAAACGGTTATATATAGATACGTGAAAAAAATTACAGCAGTAGTATATATACTGAAGTTGAAAGGAAAACTATCAGAGCTAAGTACTAAGTACAAACTAAAAAGTTATAGGCAACCAACTTATAAAATGTACTGGAAAATGTAAAATTTCATACAATCTTTATTGTTAGATGTTTTTGGTCGTTAAACTGTGAGGTGCGAGTGTAAACAGTGTGTTCTCAAAGTTGTCATTCGCAACTACGGAACCCTATACTGCGCGTGGCCCGACACGCACTTGGCCGGTTTTTTGTTTAAATCTAAGGCTTTGACACGTACATCTAACTTATGAAAAGCATATTAAAGACGAAAATCGCTATTATAGGGAAGTTTTTATTTGCTCAGTTGTAAGCAAAGATTGTGTTCTTCGCTCATGCGTGCGTACTCAGAACTCACCTTTATTAACTAAATTGTTGACTTCCTTGGAATAAAAATTCCGAAAATCCTTGGGGATTTGGTTGCGTAATATTTAACTTCGGAGACGAAAGGCAAAGGAAACTTTGGCAAATGAAATGAAAGCCTAAACTTGTCCGTCTGATAAATTTGTTTCGGTTATTTTCCCTTAAACATTCGCTTCGAGTCGATCCTGAAGTTGTAGCGCTTTCGATAAAATAGTTTCGTATTGGGTGGAGAAAAGATTTGCTGTTGCCGACTGGAGGAACTTTGGTGAAATGAAAATTGTATGTCGATTTTTCAAAGAATTTACAACGATATTTAACAAATATTTGTTTTAGGCTATAGCGGCTAGTAGAAGTTATTGTAGTCGTTAATCATTTTAAACTTAATAACCAAATAGTTCTTAATATTAATATTGTTTTTTTTTCGAAACCAGTTTCTTAAACTTTGGTTTCATAGTCAGCTATTCGGTGTTTATTCGTATGAACGCATTGTAAAGAATCTATAGTCAGGCCATTCAGAATTTTTAAGTTTGGTGCTATGTAGTTTGTATCTAAAATAGTGTAGCTACTGCTCCAAAATTTTGTAGCGTACTGGCTGAAAAGGAATCTAAATTTAAATTTCGAATACGGAACTCGAAAACGATGGTCGAAAACATTTTTGCTGTCACCGTGAGGCGGCAGAAAAAAACAATAAAACGTCACACATAGCTAAGGCCTCATTTACTATGAATTTGCTTAATGCAAAGTTGTACACAAGTTTAAACACAGTATATGAAGTAATGTTGCTGATTGGTTGATCATGTTGGATACGAGATGGTGAACTATTTTATTGTCCGGTCTTGATATACGTGTTACATCTTGATGATTGGGTGTGACGGGTCCTTTCTTGTTGGCTGTCCGATGTCATAAAATATTATGAAAACGGCTTACAGGTGCCCTACATGCTACAGGCCACGGGTTGCCCAAAATTGGGAGCAATACTCGAATTGTGGGTTGAATTCGAGAGTAAAAACCAATCATGATAATTTTCATACGTTTCAAGATTTTATTTATATTTACTATTCTTTTAACTATCTTACCATTAAGACTGCACTGACCGTTTCGAACATTGTGGCATAAGTTTCCTACGACTGACACATATTTTTCTAAAACGTAATTTTTGACAAAACAAAACATATCTAAGGAAGTAATATAAATTCAAGTAAGTTTTAGTTGCAAATCGCGAGCACAGCATCTGATCTCCAAGGAGGAAAAGAAATTGCATCAGTCAACGAGCACTGCACCTGTCCACGACTTTAAAGCATTTGCTTTGCTAGGTGAACTAGCTTTTAGAAGGCAGTTCTATCCGTCTATTTCCAAACTACATTCTAGACGATTAGTATTCTAAAAGCACTCGGCAGCTACGAAATGCGTTCAAAAACGGTCATTCTATGCTCGCACGTGTAAACGCGGTATAACAGACTCAGCGTTCCATTTTCGAATTTGCCTATCGAAGAGCCGTGTCGTTACACTACTCGATAAGGGTAAATTGTAGTCTTTGATTAGTTCTTTATTTTGGTTGAAATATGCTTGTTATTAACTTTTAACAATTATTTTTACAATAAAAACAGTAATAAGATAGCCAACTAAAATACTATAAAATACTAGGAAGTTTAAATCCTTTCTCCCATTCGTAAATTGTCAGTTACATAATAAGTTAAATGAAAACCAGTCTAAGTTTGTTTTGAATAACAGTGTGACTTTAAAGCATTTGCTTTGCTAGGTAAACTAACTTTTAGAAGGCAATTCTATCCGTCCATTTCCAAACTACATTCAAGACGATTAGTATTCTAAAAGCACTCGGCAGCTACGAAATGCGTTCAAAAACGGTCATTCTATGCTCGCACGTGTAAACGCGGTATAACAGACTCAGCGTTCCATTTTCGAATTTGCCTATCGCCGAGCCGTGTCGTAACACTACTCGATAAGGGTAAATTGTAGTCTTTGATTAGTTCTTTATTTTGGTTGAAATATGCTTGTTATTAACTTTTAACAATTATTTTTACAATAAAAACAGTAATAAGATAGCCAACTAAAATACTATAAAATACTAGGAAGTTTAAATCCTTTCTCCCATTCGTAAATTGTCAGTTACAATAATAAGTTAAATGAAAACCAGTCTAAGTTTGTTTTGAATAACAGTGTGACTTTAAAGCATTTGCTTTGCTAGGTAAACTAACTTTTAGAAGGCAATTCTATCCGTCCATTTCCAAACTACATTCAAGACGATTAGTATTCTAAAAGCACTCGGCAGCTACGAAATGCGTTCAAAAACGGTCATTCTATGCTCGCACGTGTAAACGCGGTATAACAGACTCAGCGTTCCATTTTCGAATTTGCCTATCGCCGAGCCGTGTCGTAACACTACTCGATAAGGGTAAATTGTAGTCTTTGATTAGTTCTTTATTTTGGTTGAAATATGCTTGTTATTAACTTTTAACAATTATTTTTACAATAAAAACAGTAATAAGATAGCCAACTAAAATACTATAAAATACTAGGAAGTTTAAATCCTTTCTCCCATTCGTAAATTGTCAGTTACAATAATAAGTTAAATGAAAACCAGTCTAAGTTTGTTTTGAATAACAGTGTGACTTTAAAGCATTTGCTTTGCTAGGTAAACTAACTTTTAGAAGGCAGTTCTATCCGTCCATTTCCAAACTACATTCTAGACGATTAGTATTCTAAAAGCACCTCGGCAGCTACGAAATGCGTTTGAAAACGGTCATTCTAAGCTCGCATGTGTAAATGCGGTATAACAGACTCAGCGTTCCATTTTCGAATTTGCCTATCGCCGAGCCGTATCGTAACACTACTCGATAAGGGAAACACGTAGCCTTCGATTAATTTTTTATTTTGGTTGAAATATGCTTGTAATTAAGTTTGAACATTTTTTTTCTCAAATAAAGTCAGGAATAATACGCCCACTTATAAATCTAAACTATTGCCGTGAGGTAGTTTTAATCTTTGCTGACTCTTTATTAGTGTCAGTTACAAACTTTGTTAAATGAAAAGCAGTCTTAGTTCGATTAAAACTACTGGTGTATACGTATTTATGATTTGTTTGTTTTGTTATTCGTATGTGTTAGTGGCCAACATTGGTATCGGACAAAGCTTAGAGACTGTCATCAATGATGACAGCCGGGACCAACGGTTTAACGTGTCTTTCGAAGCACGGAGAAGCTCTAGATATTTTTATACCACTTGCGGTATCCAATCCAAGTAGGGACTAAATCCAGGGTTGCTTAACATTCGTAAACGATTCTAATACTCACGACCTCTTGGCCATCAGGCTCCTCTATTAGTTTTATGTCTTGAAATAAGATTAGAAGCAAAATGGCCAGTTGTAAAGAAAAAAATTAAAATTAAAAAAAATCTATCGTGTAAACTCGGCGTATTCGACTCAGTCAGCGTTCCATTTTCAAATTTGCCTATCACCGAGTCGTAACGCCATCGCAAAGAGCAGGCTTGATTAAATTCAGACTTTATGTGCGCTGAAACACGCTACTTCGAATTAACTATACGAGGTATATAATTGCATTGCTGCGAAATAAAAACAAACACACGCCGTGTTCGTTTTGTATTATGGCGTTACCTCTCCGTTTATGCTGATTAAAATACCTATGTGGATGCATTTGAATATTAGGAACATGTACCCGTTTCCATTTACTTTTACGACTGAAAGTTATGATAGTTAGTCGGTTTTTACACTAAAATTATATATAACAAGGAAACCCTTTTATAAATAAATTTAAACTTTATTTATTATTTAAATATGCCACTTGCGGTGTCCAATCCAAGTGGGGACTGCGCCCGGGGTTGCTTAACATGTAAACGTTACTAATACTCACGCCTGCAGCTGGGCCATCGAGCTCCCCCCATTGGATTTATGTCTTGAAATAAGATTACAAGCATTTAAAAGGCCAGTTGTAAAGAAAAAAAAATAAAAAAAGAACGCTCGTGTATGCGCACGGCATTTGCCTCAGTGTTCCATTTTCAAATTTGCCTATCACCGAGTCGTAACGCCATCGCAAAGAGCAGGCTTGATTAAATTCAGTCTTTATGTGCGCTGAAACACGCTCCTTCGAATTAACTATACGATGTATATGTATAATTGCATTGCAGCGAAATAAAAACGAACACATGCCGTGTTCGTTTTGTATTGTGGCGTTACCTCTCCGTTTATGCTGATTAAAATACCTATGTGGATGCATTTGAATATTAAGAACATGTACCTGTTTCCATTTACTTTTACGACTGAAAGTTATGATAGTTAGTCGGTTTTTGCACTAAAATTATACGTAACAAGGAAACCCTTTTAAATATAATTCTGAAAGATCTTGTATATTGTATGTATTTTTTTTATTTATTTTAGTTTCTTTTACTTCTAAACGTTTGCTTGTCCAGTAAATTAACTTTGCGATACCGATAAAAACTTGATTATAGACGATGAAAATTCTATAAGGATACACAGGCTACGAAAATGTTTTGAGAATTAGTCATTACATTCACTCGCGAAAATGCCTCTGTTTCAAATATGCCTAAATTCGCTAAGAGTGATTATATTAAGCCTGAGTCATACCTTTAAATATTTCCAAATACTGGCACAAAATACTTAGGATCTGATAAGTATTTACTTATTTTGGATGAACAATTCCCTAAACTTCTCATTTCAAAGCAAATCAGTTATAACAAAAAGCGTACAAGAATTTGAAAAGAGATCGTTACATGTTGAGTTTTCAAATTACCTTACATACGTCGCATCCAGCTCACCTTTCATTTTTCAAATTTGCCAATCATTGAATCGCAGCACCATCGCAAGAGCTAGTTTGATTAAATTTGGTCTTTATGAGCGTACAAAAATGTTACTTTGAATTAACTACACGCTTAATATAACTGTATTGATGTGTTTTAGTTTATGGTTTGCCCGTTATCTCCTCTTCGTTGATGCTGATTAAAATATAGTTTGGTCAGCATACTAAAAACGTGTATCGCCGTAGCAGCTAGTTTTAATTTACTTTTTCGACCACTACTTGTCACTGCTGTTCGCTTTCGTTTTTGAACCAAATGCTTATGTTTTTTACCATTGTCCATTTTTATTGTCTTTTTGCTGAAAAGTATTAAATTATTTCGACTTCAAGGAAGGAAGGAAGGCGCTGGATGCAGGCCGCTTCCAATCAGTTTATTGAAAATCCTTAGGAGAGGCCTATATCCAGCAGTGAGTCTTGTGGCTGAAATGATGATGATGATGATATCGATCTCAA
The DNA here is from genome assembly GCA_963082605.1 of Rhodophaea formosa. Taxonomy (NCBI): domain Eukaryota; kingdom Metazoa; phylum Arthropoda; class Insecta; order Lepidoptera; family Pyralidae; genus Rhodophaea; species Rhodophaea formosa. Next base: position 3,390,304 of record OY720221.1, read on the forward strand.
TCAAATTTGACCAATATAACTATATATTAGGTAGATCAAATCTTAAAATGTAATACTGCGTCTGGTACGATGCATTTACGTGCGAGCGTAAAACGATCGTTTTCGAACGTAATTTCGTAGATATGCTTTCAGAATACTAATTTATTGGAATGAAGTTTAAACGGCTGTCTCAAAGCTAGTTTGGTCAAAGTGGTAAGCTCAAAGGTTACAATCGTACATAAATACAATACTACTCCGAAAAAAGACTGCTTAAGGCTTTTTATTTTTTATAACGATTGCAAAATTAAAATCGGCTATCATAACTTCCAACGTAAAAGCAAATTAAAACAGCTCCACGTTTCTAATATTCAAAACATCCACATAGATATTTTAATCAGCATAAAGGGAGAGATAACACTACAATACAAAACGAACACACACCATGTTCGTTTTTATTTCACAGCAATGCAATTATATACCTCGTATAGTTAATTCGAAGTAGCGTGTTTCAGCGCACATAAAGACTGAATTTAATCAAGCCTGCTCTTTGCGATGGCGTTACGACTCGGTGATAGGCAAATTTGAAAATGGAACGTGGGATAACAAAATGCTGCGTTTTCACGTTCTCTTTTCAAACGCTATGTTTTTTTTTATACAGCTGGCCAGTAAGTGTAATCTTTAAAAAAAATGCTATGAACAATAACACATTTTGAAAAATTGATAATAAGTGCCTAATCAAAATATCTAGACAGATTTGAAATTGCACCTTCTCTACATTAACAAAAAACTATATTTAAACATAATAACAGCATACACAATATAATATATTGCTATAAATAATCGCCTTAAAAACCCCTCAGCATTGATCCCTCGTATCTCAAGCTTTTCCATTACGTGATCATTTCCCTCCTTTCTTATCCCCTCCAACATAGAGTTGAGTATCGCAAGAGCATTTTAACCAGGAAAATATATGGCTATACAAGAAACGTGTTTTTTGTCGTCAAGTACCGTTGGAAGAGGCTATTATGTAAGTACTTAATCTAAGTAGCGTATTCAAGATAAATATCACTGTACTGAGGATGCAAGGAAACTCGGCGATATCTCCTTCCTTTATACTCCTTTTTGTGCATCCGGATAAGGATCTTGCTGATTCAAGCTTAGTATTTTGTGAAATAAAAATCTTTGCTTTAGAAAAACTTTTTTGAAAAGTAAATATTCTTTTGATAATTTTATGACATTTTTGTTTGTTGTAAATTGTTATCTATTTTAATATCTCATCATCATCATCAGATTTTTGCGGTCCACTACTTATCAAAAACCTCCCTTTGTCTGTGCCATAACTTTTTGTCTTTTTTAATATCTAGCTAGACATTCCTTGCTCTGTGATTTGTAGCTTAGTCTAACGGCTCCTAAAATTTCTTCCGAAGAACGTTTTACCTATAACTTATTAAAAATCGTGATTATTACTTCAATGTTTATGGATACACTTCTCATTCGAAAACAAACATAGAGTTTCAAGTTTATGACCTAGTCCTATTGGTACGATAGTAAAACTAGGAATGGAAATTAGTACTTAAAGATATTTTTTCTACTCCTGTACTGTAATCTGTCATTTATGTGGTCAAGAACACAAACATAAGAACATCCATAATAAGTCTATACTCTATTCTTCATAACAGTACGGTAGCTATAACGATACGGCTAGCAGCCACAGCCTATTCAACCTAGATTAATTCGTGATTGCAAAAGAAGTTTTTTTGAACTAAATGCATTGCTGCCAACTTAAGAAAAACTTATTTCATAATTCTAGTGAACATAAATTTAAAAAGAAAAGGTAACCATAGACACAAAATTTGGTCATGTTTACATTATCCGCGAGTTAGTTGTCAAACTCAAAATTTATGTTTTATTTGATTTGCATTTTTTGAAAGTCGTAGAAAAAATATTGTATGTATATATTTATATTTATAAAATAGTTTATAACTCGTGCCGGAACAGATACGGCTCGTGGCGCCTCTATTAGCGCTACCCGCGCCACTCGCCTTTTAAGACCCCTATTATAAAACCGTTGCATAAAATACTATAAAGAAGTTTATCCTGGCTATTCTAAGTGGTAGTTGTAAAACTCAGCAAAGCCGTATCTTACAGGTAGATTCAAAATTGGCACTAGTTTTTGCCATTAACGAAATCTAAAACGTACGGGAAGTAGAAGTAGTACTAACTTAAGCTCGCATTTTGTACCAAAACAGAATGGTTAACCTATTTGTTCAGTATCAGTTATCTCCATGCTGTTCTGGGAGACAAGAAAAAAACGAGCCAAGTCCACTAATCAACTACAGTAACAACGTTTCTTGTATGGCGACAAACTACAAAGAAAATAATATCCTAATCCTAACGAATCCTAATTCTAATCCTTATTCTAATCCTAATCCTAGTCCTAACTAATATTATAAAAGCGAAAGTGAGTATGTTTGTTTATTTGTTTGTTTGTTACGCTTTCACGCCGAATCTACTGAACCGATCATCATGAAATTAGCAAACACATAGGTTAGGGTACTGAGAAGGACACAGGCTATATACCACGCGGGCGAAGCCGCGGGTAACAGCTAGTTACTAGTATAATATTACTAGTATAATAGAGATCATAGATAAATATCGACGTTTATTAACGAGTCGTGTCCTGGATATGAGTATGAATAAAAATAAAGACTTCTAGTAATTCGTAACATTCAATAAAAACTTTTCCATGCGATCTCTTTTGTGAGGATAATTTACCAAACTCTTTCTAGCACATACACTTATTTCATATATATTTTGTCCACATGAGCTAAAGGCCTTTGTCTTGCCTATATTAAAGCACATTTACCGTCTCTGTAATAAAATAAATGCGTATTTGACGAAAAATGTATAGGTATAATTGATAGACTCAAATAAAAATCCAAATTTTTGGTATGGGGATCCACTTTTATTGTTATTATTTTTGTTATAGCGTATTGAGGAAGCCGTTTTCTTTACAGCGTAGGAAACGGGCCAAAGTAATAGTGAATATGTAAAGAATTATAATCAATAGGCAATGGCACGAGCAATTCCTTATTATTTTGTTCCGCTAATTTGTTTTTATTTTTTATTAATTATTGAATAAGGCCTTTGTCTCCCATCTCACCTGATGGTAAGTGACAATGAAGACGAGGATGTTACATGCCTATCTAAGTTTATATAGTTTTTGTAGGAACTACACCTTTTCATTTTACCGTAAATGATAAAGACGAGATGTTGTATTTATAATGTAGTTATTGTTAATCTTATTAAGCTGCCACTTGAAATAAGCGCTGTCAAGAGCGCCAGCTCATGCAATAAAAAAATGAAACGCTTTTATCAGCAAAATCATTCGTTTTAAGCTTAACCATAAACAAGAGAAGATCGCATCAAAAATTCATTTTCGCCGGGAGGGGTCGTTCGCAATTTTTGCATACTTTGAGAGAAAATTAAATTTGTGCTTTATGGCAATTGTTTTAAAGCTCGAATCTTGTTAGCTGCAATGCGATTGTGTTAGCTGGAAGCTGTAAGGCGCACGTCGGATTGGATTTAAGTTTTCTTGATGGTAGACATCTGGGATGGTTGGAGCTATATAGTTTTTTGCAAGTTAAACTCTCGTAACATTACTATTTTATCGCTGTATGGATTGGTTATCTAAAATATATGGAAATATTGAATATCTAATAGACTAAGACAACGACGAGCTCCGTGGCGCAACGATCAACTCGCCGGTCTGCTACACAGATGGTCCCGGGTTCGATCCCTGGTCTGGTCAAAATGGAAAATGATCTTTTTCAGATTGACTTGGGCCTTGGATGTTTAACTATGTATTATGTATTTATAATAAAAATATAGTATCGTTAAGTTAATCCCATAACACAAGTCTCGAACTTACTTTGGGGCTAGCTCAATCTGTGTGATTTGTCCGTATATATTTATTTATTAGGCTACATCCTCATAAATGTAGCTGTAATATAAATATATAGTATATAGCAGAGCGTTAACATTCATCATTTCTCCTTCGTTGAATCCAAATCTTCATATTAATAATTTTAAATATTTTCGTATTTATAGATATAATCCTCTGACTACTCAGGCTAGTTTATGGCTCTGGTAGTACAGAGAGGGTCGTGCTCCTGCAGTGGAGACTAGAAAAACCTGATGATGATGATGATGATAGATATAAAAAAATTGTTTATTAATAAACTCTCAAAAACATAGAGTTACAAGTAAAGCAATTTTGGAATGAAATATAAGTAGGTATCTTAAATGTAACGTATCATCGCTTGTGCTTGAGTATATTTGAGGCGTGAATAAGTGACAAATATCTAAACAAACACACTTTTGCAATTATAACATTAGTAGGCTACATCCTCATAAATGTAGCTGCAAAATAAGTAGCTCATTACTCAGTAAGTACGTGTGACATGACACCCACACAGATCTGACATCCGCTTGGAAAGCAGGTGCCATTCAAACTTTCCTCATACAACTCTCAAAGGTATTAATTTTAGTAGGCACGAACTTGTTGGAAGACGAAGTAGTTTATTAATATTACAAACGTTCTTCATTTCTCATTTGTAGCAACCAAATATTCATATTAATAATTTCAAATATTTTCCTACTTTTAGGAATGGTATAAAACGTTTTATTTATTTCTTGAAATAAGGCAATTAAGTATTAAAAGTAGAATTTAAAAATAGTTACTCTTTTGGGGAACCTAAAGTGAGAATGAAAAGTGTCTAATAATATGTTACGGTGTACCTATGAGATCTTAATTAAAAACTCTTTGAGTGGTAAGGCGTAATTAAGTAAGATAAATATGCAAATTTCTACAATAATCATAATGTAAGTAGACTACATCCTCATAAATGTAGCTGTAAAATAAGTAGCTCATTATCCAGTAAGTACGTGTGACATGACACCCACACAGATCTGACATCCGCTTGGAAAGCAGGTGCCATCCAAACTTTCCTCGCACAACTCTCGAGGGTATTAATTTTAGTAGGTAGTTGGAAGACGAAGTAGTTTTATTATTAAAGTATTTGCTCTTCATTTCTCATTTGCAGAATCCAAATCTTCATTTGAAATGAATATTTTGGTACCTACTTTTGGGTGGAATGTAATATTTATTCCTTATATGTGTCGCAGTGGTTTACAAACACCTTTATATCACAGGGACTCAGGTTTGATCCCCGACTAGGTTATGATGGAAACGATGTTTTTAAGATTGCCCTTGGTTTCAAGTGTTACTCTTTATAAGTAACTTTTGTAAAATAAAGTACAGTTGATTTAATCTCTTAGACACAAATTTTATTTGTCCTTAAACATTTATTTATTTAAAGTTCAATAAAATTAAGTAAAGTTTATTATTATACCTTCTTTAGCTCTCACTCCGCTCTTTTTCATGTAAATCCATCGAGAACAAAACAGTTTTTTATGTCTTTCCCTGGGCTTCTACATAGATATCTTCATACCAAATTTCATCTGAATCTGTTCAGTGGTAAAAGCGTAAATAGGTAACAGAGTTACTATCGCATTCATAATTTAATATGGATAGTAGTTGGTTCACGGCAGAGTAGAATAGAACCACTTCAAGTCATTCCGTGGATGTCGTAAAAGGCGACAAAGGAAACACAAGCTAAACAAAGCTTATTAACATCAAAGAGATCTCTCCAACCCGTCTGGCCAGCGTGGAGAGTGTAGGCCGAATCCTCTGACTACTCAGGCTAGTATATGGCTCTGGTAGTGCGGAGAGGGTCGGGCTCCTGCAGTGGAGAGTAGAAAGACCTGATGATGATGATGATGAGTAGTTGGTCCAATATTACGGACTAAAAACATTATTTTACACAAGGCATATATACGACTTAGGGCGAAGTGAGTTCACACACTAGCGCCACCCAGCAATTAATTCATTTACTCCTAAATCAAATCAAATTTATAAAATCTAATAGCTGATTGCCCTTGTAAATTACTTGTAGTATTCTTTTTGTTACTTTTCATAGATATTACAATCTAGGTTTAAGAGAACGAATTTTTACAGCCAAAAGTGGCCACTTTTGGCGGTAAAAATTCGTTCTCTTAGTTCATCAAATTAAAAATAGTGAAAACTTGTACCAATAATACTACAAGTAATTTACTAGGGCAATCAGCTATTATATTTTTTAAATTTGATATGATTTAGGACTTATAGAATTCATCGCTGGGTGGCGCTAGTGTGTGAACTTACCTTGCTTAAATCAAATATTATCACGGACAATATACATTTTTGACGAGCTCCGTGGCGCAGCGGTCAACACGCCAGCCTGCGACACGGAGGTCCCGGGTTCGATCCCCGGTCAGGTCAAGATGGAAAATGATCTTTTTCAGATTGACCTGGGTCTTGGATGTTTATCTATATATGTATCTATTATAAAATATAGTATCGTTGAGTTAGTATCCCAAAACACAAGTCTTATTACTTACTTTGGGGCTAGCTCAATCTGTGTGATTTGTCCGTATATATTTATTTATTTATTTTCAGTCATAAATGTTCCTATAGGTACATCGATCTCAATTATAGCTAAAACAATCGAGAGAATGGAATTAAGAAACTAAGTTTAACGAGAAAAGTATAGTTGGCAGATAAAGATATAATGAAGAGATTGTAAGTGCTCAAAGTTCCAAACAGACATTAATTAAGTTTTATCTATTATGGACCCGGGGGTCGTTGCAGGACAAATATTTTGATGTAGCTAATTGGGTTCCATTCATTGAGTTTGTACTAAACTAGATTTTCGCTCTTTAGACCCCTATTTTGCCCTTTTAGGGGGTGAATTTTGTAAAATTCTTTTTTAGTGAATGTCTACGTAATCTTCCATGCTGGTCTGGGAGAAAAGAAAAAACCTAGAATGTACCAGCTGCTGCTGCTTCTCTACCTGCGCAGATCGTAAAAGCAGATCGAGGGAATGGGCGTCAGGAATTGTCAATAGGCGATGTGAGTTTCTCTATTCCACTATAACAAATGAATGCCTAAACAGATTTAGATGTATGAGGGATTCGTATAATTATTTAATTTTTGTAAGTCATGGATTATTGTAACATGTATATTCGGCAAAAATAAAACTTCAATCTTAACTCTTTTCATAAAAGTCAATGGGTAAAATTCTGTGAAATTAATCAAGAGCCATGTTAATTAGTAGATAACGCTTAGTCTGAAACAAAAACAAAATTGCGTAAGAATGTCGAATTATTTGCCAAGACGGTGTCGAGTACTCTTTAATTAGATTTTTTTTATTGGAATGAAATATAGTCGTTAGGTTCTTAGTTCGCCATCGCCAAAATCTGCACGACTGAAACTTATCAAAGAAATTAGCTGAAATTATAAAAATCGATTTGTGACGTCACAAGCTTGTATTTTGTATGGGTGGCGTGAGAACTTTGTTTCGTACGAGTAACTATACGAAATATTTCGTTTATGGTAATGGTTTCATAATAAAAGTTGCTATTTGTAAAAGAAAGCCTGCAATAATGAATCAAAGAAACTGGCTACTAGCGGTGGTCTGCGTCCATGGCGCGGTTGTAAGTCATAGTAACTGCTCTCCACGTCAGCGCCGCGACGTACACCCGGTTACGTCAGAACGGAATAACGGAGTATAAAGTGGCTACGTCAGAACGGAATAACGGAGTATAAAGTGGCTACGTCAGAACGGAATAACGGAGTTTAAAGTGGCTACGACAGAACGGAATAAGTATAAGTTACGATAACTGGCCTGATTCAATTGAGTGAAATAGATTTAACAAGTATATTTGTAATAGCTGACCATAACAGAAACTGTTTGCAAGAACCTAATTGAAAAGAAAAAATAATAACAATAACGTTGAATTAATAGAGAGATACCAAGCTGAAAATTACACGGTCAAATGAGTATAAGTGCAATTTCATCGTTTAAGACCATATATTTTTGTATAATAAGCTTTATATATTAATTGTTTTTAACTAATAATAATAAATAATATAATAAATAAATATATACGGACAAATCACACAGATTGAGCTAGCCCCAAAGTAAGTTCTTAAATAAGACTTGTGTTATGGGATACTATCTCAACGATACTATATTTTATAACAAATACATATATAGATAAACATCCAAGACCCAGGTCAATCTGAAAAAGATCATTTTTCATCTTGACCTGACCGGGGATCGAACCCGGGACCATCCGTGTCACAGGCCGGCGTGTTGACCGCTGCGCCACGGAGCTCGACAATGCAATTCATCATCATTATCAACAGCCTTCTACATCCCACTGCCGGGTATAGGCCTCTCTCAATGCATGCCATCCAACTGCAATTACCTAACACAAAAATTAAAAGACACCAATTTATGAAATAAATACTGCAACAATGAATCAAAGAAACTGGTGACTAGCACTGGTCTGCGTCCATGGCGCGGTTGTAAGTCATAGTAACTGCTCTCAACGTCAGCACCGCGACGCACGGTCGGCTACGTCAGAACGGAATAACGGAGTATAAGTTACGATACCTGCCTCAACTCAATCGAGTGTGATAGATTTTACGTGTGTGTTTGTAATAGCTGACCATAACACAAACTCATTGAAGATCCTGTGAGTTCACAGAAAACTATAAAAGAGTGATGTTGTTAAAAACTATAAGATATAGAAAAAACTTTTTGTATCATAATGTCAAAAATCTTTTAGTCGCGTTGCAGGACATTTACATTAAGTAAAAAGTTACTTAACACAGAAATTATAAGAAATCAATTTGGGAAAGAAATCCTGCAACAATGAATCAAAGAAACTGGCGACTAGCGCTGGTCTGCGTCCATGGCGCGGTTGTAAGTCATAGTAACTGCTCTCCACGTCAGCGCCGCGACGCACGGCCGGCTACGTCAGAACAGAATAACGGAGTATAAGTTACGATAACTGCCTCAACTCAATCGAGTGAGATAGATTTTACGTGTGTGTATTGGTAATAGCTAAGCATAACAAAAACTCTTTGAAGATCCTTTGAGTACTCTTAAAAATGAAGAAAAGCAAGACTAAGAGACGAAAGATTGATTAAAATAAACTTTTCGTTTCTTAAGCATTTGTTTTCGTTGGTTTGTACGTCAATAATAGGCAGAAATAAAAAAAGTATTGAAGTTAGTTAGCACAGAAAGTATAAGAAATCAATTTGTGAAAGAAAGCTCGCAACAATGAATCAAAGAAACTGGCTACTAGCGCTGGTCTGCGTCCATGGCGCGGTTGTTAGTCATAGTAACTGCTCTCTACGTCAGCACCGCGACGAACGCCCCGCGTTACGTCAGAACGGAATAACGGAGTATAAGTTACGATAACTGGCTCAACTCAATCGAATGAGATATTTTACGAAACTGTTTGTAATAGTTGACTATAATACAAACACTTTGAAGGTCCTATGACTCTTCTTTTTATTTCATAATCACAGGTTTTAGTCGCTTTGACAATTGAGACAAAGACATTAATCTATTGAAAGTAAAAATACTGCAAATGATAAGAAATCGATTTGTGAAAGAAAGGCTGCATCAATGATTCAAAGAAACTGATAACCATAATTTCCAGCACTGATCCCATAAGAAAGTAGTTTATATTGATAGGCTGAGTCACCCCTTTAAGTTTATGTCGAGGGTCAAGTTACACGTTGTATACCTATCTGTACTATTGCATCTGTGTTCAACAAATAAATAATGGACTCGTCAGAGGCCGAGAGGCAGTTCCGAAGAACTATGACACCAGGGTGTGCATGGTCTACTGACCGTGTCACGAAATGATGATGAATGGACTGGTCAATTATAACTTATTAATTTACGTTTATAATTATTAATTTAAAGAGAAGTTAAATTTGTATGCAGTTATGCGAGAAAATCAACAGAACTTTCAAATCCTACAGCCATACTATATCCAACAAAGTGTATGTTCACCAACTAGCAACCAGATTACCCTATAAGCTAGCAGCTTTACGCAGCTGCTCTTAAACTGCCTTATAAATAACTTAATACTGCATCTAGTGTCTAATATGCAGCCAAACTACACCCAACAGACCCATACAACTGGCTACTAAATGCTTAAGAAATTGCCATTGTAACATTTTTAAAGCTTGTAGCTAATTTCAAACTTTGCATTTAAAATTAGCAGTTGATTTCAGGTTTCTCTGCAATTTGTAGTTGTCGAAGTTATATTTTATTTGTAACACTGCAAATACTGTAAAATAAACTGGCTATGTATGGATCTGGTGGTACAAAGAAGGTTGTGCTCTTGCAGTTGACATTAAAAAGACCTGATGACGATGAAACTGGCCATATACGAACCCAAACATATGTTTTAGGTTTTTATTTGTTGTGAGGAGAAATATAGAAATTATTTTAAACAGACTATTAATTCTAAAACATAAACAATTTGCTTAATATTTATAATAGGTATGACCAAAATTGATGTAGTTAAATTAAGATACGGGAGGTACCTTCTACAGTAGTTTCCTAGCTGTTATAAACTTAGCCCATACAAAGCCGCATTAATGCTAGTAGGCGTTAAGCCTATTGCGAAATCTCGGTATGTTTCCAATCCTAACGAGAGTTGTTCTACATAGGTAATAACTAAAGTCTAGATGAGAATGTATTTTAGGCGAGAAATTGTAATTTATTAAACGTAGAAAGCAAAGCTGACATTCAATAGTTCTTCTTCTTCTTCTTTTTAATTATGGTTTCCACCGAGATTTCAGTGATTCTGCCAATGTCCAGTATAATGATACTAAGTATCGGTGTTGTACGATATGTGGCATCAAAGATGGCGTATGCATTCATTAGTTACTTTTGAATAATATGAATTACTAGCTGTCACTTGTGGCTTTACCCGCGTTTGTGTCAATCCCATGGAAACAGAAACTTTTTTATATATGATTTTAAGCTTTCGCGGTCACAATCACTATTATGTTCACTACGGGCCTTACCGCGATTATTTTTGAGTTCTGTCTGATATTTCGACAACATTGCAGCTGCCTTTTTCACAGACTAACTGAAGAGACTGCGGTGGTGTATGTTGAGCTGTCAAAGGAAACCGTACCGGTCTACCCTCTCAAAAATAATCGCGATAAGTCCCGTAGTGAACATAGTAGAAACTTTTTTGGCTTGTTGTTGGATAAAAGGTAAACTATATCTTTTTTTGGCCTATGGTTCGGCAGGCCAGGGAATCTGAAAAGAATTTCATCGATTATAAAAGACTAGGTGTTTCACCTGCTCTAAATGCTAAATACAAAATTATTCAAAAAGGCAAATACGTTCCCTTATTTCACTGACAGACGTCTGTTTATACACACTACACACAAAAGAAATCCGTAAAACTTAAAACACCTATCTTTTTGGTCGTTGTTAAAAATATTCTCAACTCTTTCAATCAGCCCAAAATTTATGAAAGCCCAGAAAAATAACCGCAATATTATATAATAAGCAACATAAAAGAAAAATACCTTTTAGCTAATAAAAAAGAAAATTGAAACCATCAAAACACAAAGTTCGAGCAAATCGTTATCCTATATCAGGAAAATAATATTCCCCGAAGGTTAAACGTCGAGATTTCGTAAAATGATTATAAGAAGTTAGAAGCGATTGCGATCTCATGAATAGAGCTGAGTATGTCTAGAGCTTTTTGTAAAATTGCTTTTAAATACGGTGTTATCACGTATAATATTTATTTATACATTTAACGTTTAACACAACCATTATATGCGTTTCAACAACTTGCAAATCCTTGCAAAAGAAAATAGGTATATCCCAAGAAGGCTTCGTGAGGTTATTGAAACTGAAAAAAAAAAACGTTAATTTCAAAAGATAGGATGATTGGTACTACCAATTCTGAAGCTAATCAGAAGACTGCAAGACCTTCAGACACCTTTTTTTTTTTTTTTTTTTTTTTCTCTTGAGCCAATACTGCGTTCCTACATCCGGAACATTATCAATAATTTGTTGATGGTATTTTTGTACAGTTCTTATAAAACATTAGACAAATATTAACTAAGTCTACCTGCGAACAGCGAACACGAACACTGTTGAGTGTTTGCCTAAAATGCCGTAAATGCCGATCAAGGAATTGGGTGAGAATCTAAAGAATCACGTTGTAGGCGGCTAGTAACCTATCATTATTTTGAGTCCGCTTTCCACGCTAAACGTGGCAGCTTGTTAGTGAGCGTTACCCACTAACACGCTGCCACGTTTAGCGTGTTAGTGGGCGTTATGTCCTAATAATACCTTCGGGTTGTACAACGTTGAGCTCTGTTAACCCCGCAAGGGATAAAGACGTGTATATGAATGTATGTTTAAGTTACAACTGTGTAAACCCGATCACCATTAATTGTGCAGAAAATAAATTTATTGTTATTTTTCTTTGTTACAGGTAAGCTTTGGCGTGAGAAGGGAGAACTTCAGGTTTTTAGTTCTTAAATAACCTTATATAGGTATTAAACTTTAAATTATTCTATACAATCCAAGTTGAGGTCCATTAAATTGCGTTGCAAATACAATTTTGCAAAGGTTAATTCTTATTCCAATCCTACCCTAATCCTAACTAATATTATAAATGCGAAAGTGAGTTTGTTTGTTACGCCGTATCTACTGAACCGATCATCATGAAATTTGGCATACACATAGGTGAGGGTACCGAGAAGGACCTAGGCTATACTTTACGCGGGCGAAGCCGCGGGTTACAGCTAGTATATAATAATGGCAAAACTTTTGTGTATCTGCCTCTTTTTTTTCCTGTGGCTGTCGCAATAGACACACTTCCAAAATCGTGGATTTGTAAAATCATCACAGCAACGATCCCGCAACTTGCAAACCATACAAACCATTCTCCGAAAATAATTTATTTATAACATTAAAAATATATTTCATTTGAAAATACATATTTGTAAAGATAATCATATCTTAAAAACGCATCAAACCGTTAAAATCAGTAATCGAATTATGACACGGCTCGACTGAAACAATTACTGAGAACACAAGAACTACTGGAGCGGGTAATCGAATACAAATTAAAGCGTGTAAATAAACTGATATTTTTTGTACAGCACGCCTGCAACTGAGTGGATTGGTAAAAACACCTGATGGATATATTCAATTGAACTCTGATTATCTTTATAGTCTGGGAGAAAAGAAAAATAATTTACTAGATTATCCACCCACGATTGTAAAAGCTGATGAAAGGAATACGTGAAATCCAAGGAATTCCATGACTAGGCAGACGAATGCAAAACAGAATAAAAATAATATACTTATATTTTGCATTCATTTGCTAAACAAAACACTAATAATGCAACAAAAATTTAGTCATCAATTAATAAGAATGTGATTGGTTTGTATCTATGCATATTAATAATGTATTTAAATCGCATCAAACCATAAAAATCTGCAAAAAATAAGCGCTTATTGAATTCATTACCAAAACAAAAACACTGCTTAAGCGCGTAATTAAACACAATTTAAATACCGCAATTTCACCCGAAAGCTTGCAACTGAATGAATTGGATAGTGCACCTAATAGTAGAAACTTATATGGATTAAGGCAAATCATACGTCTTACTAAAGACACTACAAAGTAAGACTGAAAATTGGCGAATAAATTATGACACGGGCCGACTGATTCAATTAACGAGAACACAAGGACTACTGGAGCAGGTAATAGAATACAAATCAAAACTCATTTTTACTGATATTTTTGCAGCAAATTTGCAACTGAGTTGATTGGATACTGCAACTAATAGTAGGTACTTATATGGAAGGTTGGACCGTTAAAATCGGCGATCGAAGTATAAAACTAACAAAAACTACTTATGAAAGCTTTGATTTCCTAAATCTGACCTTGAGCGTCCTCGTATTTTTATATTGTCGACTTAAAAATTCAGAAAAGGTTTGTTAAAATACCTATTTTCAACAAAGTTTTTTACCTCCAAAACGAGTACCAAAATCCTTCCTCCTACAATAGGCACAGCTATTTGTCGCCCAAAGAAATCATTTTGTCCGACAACTTTTGCCTTTTACTAGAAATTTCCCGGGAGTTCGGAACAAATATCTGTAGCTCTAGATTCATTATGCGTCTTTGAGGAAAAGTAATTCAAAGTTGTTTCTCTCCGTTCGGGGAATTGTGACTCATTTCGGGGATTCAAGGTTTGGACTGGAGATTAAGTTTCCGTTCGGAAATTATTTCAGATGGTTTAACTGGCTTAACTAACGTTTTAGGAACTGGAAATTATTCTTGGAAGTCTAGTCTAGATTTTGTAAGTAATTGGATTAGGTAGTTTATTTGTATCAAATATGTATTTGAGGTCGAAACATGGTAGCCTGTAGCTGACTTTGACTCTCACTACACTCACGTAGAGTGACCCATATTTTACATATTAATAATGAAATATGTAGTTGTGTGAAATATTGTGGAAGAATTGTATTACATTGTGTTTGACTAAATTTACGCTGAATACAGTTTCGATACGAATATTAACTGCTTATTTTATTAATCCTTTGTAATTGCTGTAATTAATTATTAATGTTCTGTCATATGCCATACTTTTGTAATAAAAACAACAAAATGATCCATGAATTTCGGGCCATAATAATGAAATATTATCAGTCACTAACCTCGTTATTGATAGACCCAATTATATCTGCAATCATTTGTTAAAATGTCAATGTTATTTAAGTGTGGGATTGTTTTTTGAATGCATCTCTACGCTTGTATTGCTTGAACGTGGCGATAGAATGAAGGGATGAATGGAAAAGGAACGAGTGAAGATTTGAATGAGCGGGACTCGGTCTTTCTCGCTACGGCATGCACACACGACGGACGACGACTAAAATATTGTAAGATTTTTTGAAGAAATACAGTTTATTCTCCGACTTGCCACCTTTCATTTACCTCGAATCCCACATAAGTATAGTGACATATTATAAACCATAGTATTGGTGGTGAGCCAAGGTGAGCGTTCGATTGTTAGGTTTCAGTCAGTAACAGTTTTTTTCATTATTTTAAATTAACAATTCATGAGTAAGGTTTCGGCTACAAATTCTTTATATAAAAAAAAACCGTATCTTTATTCTCGTGTGTTATTTGTCAGATTTTTTGGTTTGTCTATGGTCTGTTGAATATCTCCCTTCTACGCTGGTCTGAGAGAAAAGAAAAAACGTAGAATATACCAACTGCTTCTCTTCCCGCGCAGAATGTAAAAGCCGATGCGGCTAGTGGAGGTATCACTATTTTGATTCTATTCTCCACCTACAAGCCCACCAACATGCTAAACATGGCCTATAGAATTTATAGACTAAGTATATTCTATATATGGAGTAGACAGAGCTGGACTCTGTCTGAATTGTATGTATGTATGGTCTGTGGTAATAGAACTGAGTGGCAAAAAAAAAGTGGGAAAATATTCTCGATAACTGCTTTAGTTTCAAGAATACTGGCAGTAAATCAGTGTTTTAGTGTAACCTTAGCCGAGGCGTGTAACCTGAAGCCGTTATATCACACACCTACGCGGATTATGTTTGGACACAAATTCACCTCTGTCACAGAGTAGGAAACCAGTTTTTAAAATTGCTTAAAACTTTTCTTTTGCGATATTTTTAGACTTATTTAATTTAACAATGTTGATTTTTGTGTTGTGTTTTTTACCGACCACATCGTCATAACAGTTTAGCTTGATGTTTCTACCAAATTTCAATTGTCATGGTTCTAAGTCCATAGGAGAGCGGTACTGCCGCAGCACCTCTCCAACCCGTCTGGCCAGCGTGGAGAATGTAGGCCAAATCCTCTGACTACTCTGGCTAATATATGGCTCTGGTAGTGCAGAGAGGGTTGTGCTCCTGCTGTGGAGACTAAAAAGACCTGATGATGTCTGCAGTTATATTATGTACATAAACATAGGTCGAATTATTAAATTCCTTTACTAAATCGATAAAAAAGTATTTCCAAATTCAAGCTCCATTGAACATTTCACATTTGATTCGGGTTAAGGGGCAATATGTTTAAGGGATGAAATATGTCGTTGTATTTGATTTTCCCAAAGTTTTAATTACCACATGAGTTATATACTGATGGGTTGGGGCCTTTGTCCTCGGGCAGTATTACGAAACAGAGTACTTGTAATACCAAAAGGGATTTATGACATACTGAGTGTTACCCGCGGCTTTGCCCGCATGACATTTAGCTTATGTCCTTCTCAGTACTCTAACTATGTGTATGCAAAATTTCATGACGATCGGTTCATTAGATTGGACGTGAAAGCGTAACAAACAAATACATAAACAAACTCACTTTCGCATTTATAATATTATATAAGCGGAGACGCCCATTTAAATTTTCCTTCATTCACCGACATTACGTAATAACGGTCGAGCCGGTCGCTGCACATTTGCACGGCGGCGCTCGAGCGGAACGGACATTTGGTGACGTACATTTTAAATAGTTTTCCACTTATTTGATTTTCCTGATCTTGTGTTTTTGTGATTCGGATACCTATATCGTTTTTGGATTGTAACTGATTTGTTCCTAATTAAAACGTTGCTTAAAAATAATAAACGTGTATTGTCGTATCGAAAGCATTTTTTTTAATTAAATTAGTTCATCCCTGCTAATAATATTATTATAATTATAATAATAAATAAATATAGTTAGGAAGTTAAGATAGTTAGGATTAGGATAGGATTAGGATAAGGATGAATAATATGAGTGCATTTGACTTTTTTTTTTCATTTTTCTATCTTGCCTGATGGGAATTGACGATGAGGTGTAGGGTGGTAAACGCAATCTCAAATAATGCATATTCCCTCTTATCTTGAAAATCCCTAATTTGTACGAGTGGGGAAACAGCTACGCGAGGAGAAAACCACATTTCTTCACGCTTCCCATAATGTTGCCTTCATAAATATAAATTTTAAATATATACGGACAAATCACACAGATTGAGCTAGCCCCAAAGTACCTACGTAACTTCGAGACTTGTGCTATGGGATACTAACTCAACGATACTATATTTTATAATAGATACTTATATAGATAAACATCCAAGGCCCAGGTCAATCCGAAAAAGATCATTTTCCATCTTGACCTGACCGGGGATGAAACCCGGGACCATCCGTGTCGCAGGCAGGCGTGTTGACCGCTGCGCCACGAAGCTCGTCAAACGCCGTCGCATTTGCTTAACCAACACCGAAAAGGCGATGCATAAATAATATCCCTTCATGTGATAAAACTGTTTAACATCAGCAGTTTTATACAAAATAAAAAGCTTACCGCGAAAAAGTATGAAACTGCTGAATTTTTTCGCAACTCCAGGATTGAGTTTCTAGCAAAAGTTACTTGTGCTTGTTAATGAGTACTAACGATTTTAGCCCCGTTGCGATATACGCTTTTCAACTAACATTTTTGTGAAGTTGTTTTAATATGTGTTCCGTACATTGATTTGCACCTCAGCTCTTTGCGCCTTCGTCTTTCCTACCTTACAAATATGTGATTAAACTCAAAGTAGCTTAAAGTCGCTCTAAGACCCATGGAGAAGGCTATCGCCGTGTGTTTCCCGGCAGAGTAGAATAGGACCACTCCAAGTCATCCCGTGGATGTCGTAAAAAGCGACTAAGGAAACACAAGCTAAACAAAGCTTATTAACATCAACGAGACCTCTCCAACCCGTCTGGCCAGCGTGGAGAGTGTAGGCCAACTCCTCTGACTACTCAGGCTAGTATATGGCTCTGGTAGTACAGAGAGGGTCGTGCTCCTGCAATGGAGACTAGAAAGACCTGATGATGAGATGATGATATCCATAGAAGAACAAATGTCGCCGACATAGCTCAGCGGATTAGCTCTTTGAACTGGCAGTGGGCAGGGCACATAGCGCTTAGAACCAATGGCAGTTGCGGAAGGTTTTTTTAATGCCGACCATGTACCGGCAAGTGCAGCGTTGGACACCCACTGACCAAGTGGACGGACGACCTTTCCCAGGTCACAAGAAGACGCTGGATGCAGCCGCTTCCAAGCATATAACCTTATAACCTTAGGTCGTAATGGAAATCCTTCGGGGCTGCTTGTGTCTAGCAGAAGTCATCTTGCAGGCGAGGTGGTGAGATGATGATGATGATGCTTACAAATATTTCACCAAGCAGCCAATGCATAAACATATGCTTTTAAGTAGCATTTTTCGAATTAGTTACTTAATAGACAGATAGGGATGAATGGAAGAAGGAAGAGGAGGCCTTTGCCCAGCAGTGGGACACAAATTAGGCTATTAAAAAAAAAGTTACTTAATAACTAACGGAGACACATAATTAACCAGAAGCAAATATTTCTTACATCTGTAGTTTTGTAGCTTAAAGTCCCACACTAGGCACAGTAGCGACGCCACTAATTTTATTCCTAATACTTTACAAATAGAAAGAAATTCAAGAATGTAACTCATATAAGCCTTAGTAAATAACCTGAAGTATTTTTGGAATCATGTTTAATATTATCAGAATCAGTAAGAATTATGAGAATCAGATTACCGCCAAAAACGGCCGTTTTGGCGGTAATCACCATTTATGACTGATTCTCGTAATATTCAAACATGATTTCAAAAATACTTTAGGTTATTTACTAAGGCTTATTTGATTTATATTTTTGAATTTCTTTATTTTGTAAATTATAAGGAATAAAATTATTGGCATCGCTAGTTGCCTAGTGTGGGGCCTTAAGAGTCCCACGTAAAGCCGACAGTTAGTTTTACAACAGTTAAGCCAATCTCAACCAAAGTTCGTACATACGACCGGATAAGACATATTGATGTTTATAATCAGGTTTCAATTTTAAAAACAATACCTATAGAAAATTACAGCGAGTAGAAGTTTCGTATCGGAAACTTCTACTCGCTTTACGTGGGACTCTTAAGGCGCTGTTGCGACAAAACAAATGTTTGTGCACACTGTTTGTCGCTACACTGTGGCGAGATCTGAGAGGGATTAAGAACTATTACTCGCTAATCCGCGAAACCCAACTTTAAACTAAGTCCAACTTGCCGAGATTACTTACAAGTTTACTTTGCTTTGTAGTTATTATGGACGAAACTATTTTGGTACATAAAGTTATTTGTATTTGTGTTTAATATAAATGCAACATTTTAGAAAGAATGTATATCTACTCAACATTTCTATAGTAAATGGCTTTAAGTAATAGTAACTTTATTTGAAATGGGCTGACGACCAGTCCTGCTCCAAGTCTACGTCCGCATAAAAATTATAGCCCGAGTACTCATCTCATTATCATCATCAGGTCTTTTTTAGCCTCGACTGCAGGAGCACGACCCTCTCTGTACTACCAGAGAAGCCCGAGGATTTGTTCTACACTGTCCACGCTGGCTAGACGGTTTGGTGAGGTCTCTTTGATGTTTATAAGCATTGTTTAGCTTGTATTATTATAGGAACAGGGGCCAAATGGCCCAGTAGGTGTGAACATTTTTAGCGCTTACGCATGTTAAACAACACTGGGCGTAGTCCCCACTTGGGGACGGCAAGTGCCATAAAAATAATATCGAGCTCCTACTGGGAGCTTCAGAATCGTGCTTCAGAATGCACGTTAATTCGGTCCCAGCTGTCATCATAGTTGGCAGTTGTTAAGCTATGTAGATGCCTTTAGGCAGCTTGAAAAAATCTGACACCAGTGTTGGCCAATTCCGCACACAAAAACAAACAAACAACGGAAAGAAAAACATTCGTTCACAGAACTATCTAATGGAGACATATTGTTTCTAAAGACTATTTTATACTTAAGTTTGTTACCATTTATCACCACTGTTTACATTAAAATACACTGCACACTCTCACTAGAAATTTAATTGTCTGTTAAGTCTCTCTTCGAGATCATCAAGATATTATTTACGGCATCCCACGGGCCGTCTGTCGTTGTAAGTGTTGAAAACTCTCAAAGGGGATTTTGATTACATGCTGACGGTATTGAGACTTTAAAATCAGTACATAATCAAGATTTATTGTGAAGAGTATCGTATCGTATTGTATCCTTAGAATCCCTTTTATGTAAAAAAAAAATTATTATGCTGTAGAATTTCCTTAAGCTCAAGGTATTTTTAGTGGGCCGCTTGTCGTTTCGTGTATTGAGGAAGCCATTTCTGACACAGTATTGAGACTTACGGCGAAGTGAGTTCACACACTAGCGCCACCCAGCAATTAATTGTATAAGTCTTAAATCATATCAAATTAAAAAAAATAATAGCTGAATGCCCTAGTAAGTAATAATTACTTGTAGTATTATTCGTACAAGTTTTCACTATTTTTAATAGAACGAAATAAGAGAACGAATTATTACTACCAAAAGTGGCCACTTTTGGCGGTAATAATTCGTTTTCGTAATTCATCAAATTAAAAATAGTGAAAACTTGTACAAATAATACCTACTAAAAGTAATTTACTAGGTCATTCATCTTATAGATTTTTAAATTTGATATGAGTTAGGACTTATAGAATTAATTGCTGGATGGCGCTAGTGAGTGAACTCACTTTACCTTAAGATGTGTTGGTAAATATTTAATATTTATTAACAAGCTCTGTTTTTTTTAGTTATGGAAAACAAAGCATCGTATCCTAAGTATCCCTATTGTGGAAAAAAAAAATCTTCCACTGAACAATCACGTTAAGACATTTTGTCTCTATTACTATTAAAATAAAATTCACACGCTTATTGAAATTTTAATCTTCTGTTTATTTTATATATTTTAAGAGTATGCTGTAGAATTTCCTGGAGAAGCTTAAAACATTTTTTATATGGTATCCCAGGGGCCTTTTGTCGTCGCGTACAGTGAGAACTCACGTTTTGATCACAATATTCACCACCGAGTCGTATCTTTTAGTCATGAAAGACAAACCATTACATAAATAATAAATATATACGGACAAATCACACAGATTGAGCTAGCCCTATAGTAAGTTTGAGCATTGTATTATGGGATACTAACTCACCGCTACTATATTTTATAGTAGATACTTATAGAGATGAACATCCAAGGCCCAGAATCTATTGTATCAAAAGAATAACGGTTTAAAAAAAAACTATTACTGAACTATTTCGTGTAGACATCTCGAATAATATAAAGACTATTTACTCAAGCATTTTTTAATAACTTACGTCTGTTCTAACATTTTAATCTTCTGTTAATTATTTAGTAAAATAAGGAAAAATATATGAAGACATAAGTATGAAAGTATATGTTTAATTTTTTGTTTAATTTCTTCTTTTTTATCGAGAAAAGCACTATACATGCCTCGGCGGGAATGGCATTGCCGGAATTCCTGTCGAGTCTTGGCCATCGAGGCCATTATGCTTGTGTGCTGAATAAATGAAGCTTTTTTAGCCCACACACACGGAAGGCAAAAAAAAAATTGTTTGTCATCCATCACCATCTTCTGTCCTTTGTTAGTCTCCACAACTGGAGCATTACCTCTCTGTACTATCAGAGCCATATACTAGCCAAAGCAATCAGAAAATTTAGCCTAGACTCTCCACACAGTCCAGACGGCCAAAAGGAAAAACTTTGCTTGTTAAAAATAGGACTAACTAGATTTTTTTCTACTAAGATAAGTATTCCAATCGCGAGGTAATAAATAATACTAGTTCCAGTTATCCGTCACCAGTACTTCGCGTTTATTTATGCTGCCCCAGATCACGTTCCTCGGCACTAGTATTTTTCACTGTTCCTTTTGCATTGGTATCTGTTTTTTCAGTTTCGCCTCCGACATCGCTATCCTTTTAAATTCCAGAGGATTTAGCGCTTCCCTATTATCCGTGTTTTTATGCTTCTGTGAACTAGATATTGTTGGTTTTTAAAGTAAGACTAAATAAATAAATAAGATAAAATAGCATTGTGAATGCAAAATAAAATCCCATATAAAGTAAAGCAAAACTAGTCTAAAGCATATTGTACGATGCAGGCAATGGGTGTTAGCCATACATCATACTCGTACATAACGAGATGTTGACTGTAGGTTGCGGATGTAGTACGAATAATAATGTACCGTGTGGTTCTCGGTAGGGATGCCCTGATCTCAATCGATCTTCTAAACAATCTTCCGGTTGTTTGAA
Source organism: Rhodophaea formosa (assembly GCA_963082605.1). Taxonomy (NCBI): domain Eukaryota; kingdom Metazoa; phylum Arthropoda; class Insecta; order Lepidoptera; family Pyralidae; genus Rhodophaea; species Rhodophaea formosa. Next base: position 3,412,438 of record OY720221.1, read on the forward strand.
TCGTTTCAACAGGATGTGATCTGCGCTCAGATCGTATACCTGGGCATCCCTAGTTCCCGGTAGAGTGGAATATGGCCACTCCAAGTTTTCCCGTGGATATCGCAGAAAGCGAGTTAGGAACAACAAGCTAAACAAAGCTTATAATAATATCAAAAAGACCTCTCCAACCCATCTGGCCAGTGTGGAGAGTGTAGGCCAAATCTTCTGACAGCTCTTGCTAATATGTAGCTCTGGTAGTAAAGGGAGGGTCATGCTCCTGCACTGGAGACTAGCAAAAACTTGATGATGACGATAATGATGAGTATACATACGTTATTACGTCGTTAACCCTTACGAGGGCAGACAGAGTTAAATACACCACATGATATTTAAAAATATCTTACGATGAATTAAATATTTGACTTTGGCCGTAAATCTCAAAAGCCTCATCATCATCATCATTTCGTGTAGGTGACACGGTCAGTCGACCAAGCACACCCTGGTGTCAGAGTTCCTCGGAACCACCTCTCGGCCTCTGACGTGGATCCTTTTAACGACTACCAGTTGGCAGCCGGGACCACCGGCTTAACGTGCCTTCCGAAGCACGGAATCATCTTTCTTATCAGACAATCAGGTGATTCATGCCTGCAATGTCTTAGCCAAACTGGAAACAGCTTAACAAAGTATGCTTCCCGCGGGAATCGAACCCCTAGGTCAACAAGGCAAACGCCTTAACCACTGGACCACGGAGGCAGTTAAAGCCTCTAATTAGTCAAAAGCCTCAATCAGCGTTTTGATGGGCGTATAGGTGGGAAGTGGAATCAAAACATTAATGGGTTACTAGCCGGATTATTTACATATTGATAATGTTAGTATTACATTATTTTGAAATATAGTAGCGTAAGGTTAATGCACATTTTGCTCAGAGGAGTTATTAAACTCCTGTATTCCAGCAAATATTTCAAAATAACTGAAGCAGCAAACGCAGTTCCAAGTTTAAAGCTAATTCAAAAACCAAGAGTCAAATTCGCTTCTTATTGAGATAAAATCAGTTCGGAAGTAACAACGAGCACTAACTTCGGGAATACTGCATCAGTACTTTGTCCGACTAACTATGAGCCTAATTAGTCTTCGCTGCTATCAGTTTTAAACTAGTATCTTTCAATGTAGGTACCCTAATCTATATTTAAGACTTGCTGATACCCGCAGTTCTACCCACGTGATATACATCCTTTGTCCTTTCCAGTACTTTAACCTATGTGTTTGCAAAATTTCATGATGATTGGTTCAGTAGATAGGGCATGAAAGCGTTACAAACAAACAAACTCACTTTAGCGTAATATTAGTTAGGATAAGGATTATTTTTCTTCTGATTCCCCTTAATTTAGTCCGCATGGGTTTCAGATTCATATTGCAGTATATTAACCATATTATTAAAAAAATATATAGGGCAAATCATACAGATTAAGCTAGCCTCACAGTAAGTTATGAACTTTGTGTTGTAGGATAGTAACATCAGTATCAGTTCTTTTTTAGTCTCTTTAATGTTTATTTGATTTGTTAAGCTTGTGCTCCCTAAGTCGTTTTTAATGACATCCATTGGAAGACTTGGAGTGGTCCTATTTTACTCTGCCGGGAACCACACGGTATTTCGCTCAGAAGCGTTTTTATACGATGTAGTGCGCATCACTATTATATCGTACCTTTTGGTCACATCACTATTTATTTTCGTATGTTGGCGGCCTGACAGCCGTAGCCTATCACCGCGCTTGGCGCTCAAGCGCATCATGTTTTCGCAATGTTTTAGAAATCTTAGGTTGCCGGTCTGTCGGCCTAAACCAATTATAGCGCCTGACGCTCAGGCGCACCACTTTTTTTACTATTGTTATGTTGCCGGCCTGTCGGCCTCAACCAATCACAGCGCTTGCCGCTCAAGCGCTGCTGTACCGCGCGTCCTCTCTCGCATCGCAAGGAGTCCGCCATGATCTCCCCGTCCCGTCTCGATCTCTTAGAGTGTAATGAAACAAACTCTTGAGTTCTCGTGCATTATTTTGTAAAAGATTTACAATAAAACATTTTATACGTAGTGCGGGACTTATTTATTTCGTTACCCATCACTACAAGTGGCGCCCAACGTGGGGCTAGTGAAAAGTGAACCCGGTTAAGTACCTACGTTTCGCGTGTGCTCACCATCATCATGCCGCGTACACGCAGGGAGGAAGCGGCGGTCTCGAATGACGAAGTCACCTCGGACGTCGACGATGACAGGGGCGCCGACGACGCAGTTTTTTCGTCGGGACAAGTTGCCGCCATGATGGCGGCCATGCAACAGTCTCAAACTGCAGCGTTCGAGCGCTTGCTGGAACGAGTAATTCGCCAGCCGTCATCCCCAGCTCCCGCGCCTTCACCAGCACCAGTCGCCGGCAGTGGCACGTTCACACATTGCACCGCTAGGTTCAGCGGTGACGCCGACGAGTCTGTGGAAGCTTTCATTGACGCGATACAAAGTTACAAGGACTGCGCTAACGTATCCGAAGAGAACGCCCTTAGGGGGCTTTCGATGGTGTTAATCCACAACGCAGCAGTATGGTACCAAGGACCAAGGAATAAAAAAAGAGATCACCACTTGGGACGGTGCAATCGAACTTCTACAAAATACCTACGGTGATAAAAGACCCCCGCATCATATCTACAGAGAGCTGTTCGACCAGAAGCAGGGTGACTAGAATACCGACGTGTTCGTCGCGAGATGCCGTGCGTTGTTGGCAAAACTGCCCGCCGGCGATGTATCCGAGAAGGCACAGATCGACATGGTTTACGGCCTGCTGGACGCCAGAATACGTAAACGCCTGCGGAGGGAGGAATTTGACAGTTTTTCCGACATGCTCCGCCTAGCCCGTTCTATCGAGATTGAAGATAAGGAGCCGCGTTCCCGACAGCAGCCCGGCCCACCGTACAGAGGCCGCACGAAGCCGACAGCGCACGACAGCAGCGCGGCTCGGCCTCCGCCGCCGCCGCGCCACTCCGTCGCGTCAACAGGGCCGAACGACGACGGCAACGGAACGCCGACTTTAGCCGCGAGCGCGACGTCGACATCGCGACGCCCCGCAGCCGTCACCGCCGATACCTATCCGCGATCGAACAACACGAAACCGCGTTGCGTTTATTGTAAACAATATGGACACGTACGGGAAGATTGTAACAAGTTACAAAAGTGTCGTGATAATAATAATATTAGTGATAACAGTGATAAGTCATCTAGGTCGATCTACTGCTACGGTTGCGGTGCGAGAGGGGTCATGCGGTCTCAATGTTCATCGTGTAACAGTAATTTATCTTTTTCATCTCTTTACTTTGAAAAGTATCCATCGGATTTGGTAAGTGACCATTTTAATTCATTTACTTCTACATTATCAAACACTCCAAGTCATGATATCGTCCCTTGTAGTGTTTGTCACGATACGTGTTCTAGTAGTAGTAACGTACAGTCGCAACGGCTGTGCGACCGAGATAGTGCCTACCATAATGTTCACCAACCATATGTTAGGGTGAATGCACCTGAAGTAGGCCCCGATGTTAACCAACTTACAAATAGGTTTAATGCATTTGCTATCGCCCCGGCTCATGTGTCTTATAGCCTAGATCAGCATAACACGCCTTCAGTTGTTTCGCACCGCGCCATGACTATGGCGACAAACACTGCATTTTTGGGTGATGCTTTGCCTGCGGTCTCTCTCTCTGCGTCTGACATTTTGCAGATGACGACCACTGCGCATTCTATGCAGCAGAGGCCTGTGCTTTGTGTTCAGATTCTTGGTTTGCGGGGCATGGCTTTAATTGATACCGCTGCAAAATGTTCAGTGGCCGGACATATGCTTTATAAAATATTTAAAGAAAAAGGGTTTACCTTTGGGTCTAAGCAGGTGAACGTGAAGCTGGCTGATGGTGTTGTGCATCCTCGTGAAGTCCTGGTAGCCACCGTTGATGTCACCATAACGGTAACTAGAAGTGTTCGAGTGGACTTCATTATTTTCCCTGATGCTGATAACAACGACACCCTCCTGGGAATCGACTTCCTCAATGCTGCAGGTATGATTATTGATTTTTTTGCTTCAACTTGGCGCTTTTCTGGTTGCACGCAGACCTACCCGCTTGAGTATGAGGGAGAGCCTAAGTCACAATGTGACTCTGTCACTGTGTCAGCAATGACGCTAAGGGCTGATGAAGGCTTGTCGCTTACCCAGGATCAACGCCAGCAACTTGCAAGTTTGCTTCAGCGCCATGAAGACATCTTTCAACTAGGAGGAGAGGCTACTCGCTTCGCTGAGCATCACATTGACACGGGCGATCATGCGCCTATTGCTGTTCCACCATACCGCCCTACGCCTGCCAAACGGTCAATAATGGAGGCAGAAATCAACAAGATTTTGAAAGATGGTGTGATTGAAGAGTGTGAGTCAGCGTGGGCTGCACCTGCTCTCCTCGTCCCTAAGAAGGATGGTACGTACAGGTTCTGTGTCGACTACCGACGCCTTAATGCTATCACTAAAAGTGATACTTACCCCCTGCCAGTCATCGAGGACCTACTTCACGCTACCAAAAGGGAAGGGTACATGAGTACCGTAGACCTTCGATCGGGCTACTGGCAGGTCTCCGTTGCCCCTGCTGACAGAGACAAGACATCGTTTATTTCGCCCATGGGCATTTTTCGTTTCATTCGTATGCCGTTCGGCCTAAAGAATGCTCCAGCGACCTTTCAAAGGTTGATGGATCGTTTTCGCTCCGGGAGCACCTTGAAAGATGTCACTCTGTTAGTCTACCTTGATGACCTGTTAATTCTGTCAGACGGGCCCTTCCAGAAGCATTTAGATGACCTGGAGGCTGTATTTGAGCGTCTCCGCCTGTTTGGCTTACGGGCTAATAGAGATAAGTGCAACTTTACCTGTGACCAGGTAAAATATCTAGGTCACCTCATTACTCCTAAAGGAATTTTGCCTGATGAGTCTAAGGTGCAGGCTATTCAAGAGATGAAAGAGCCAACGAACCTCAAGCATCTCAAAAGCTTCTTGCAAACATGCTCTTGGTTTAGGAAGTTTGTGCCAGGGTTCTCTGAAATAGCTCAGCCTCTTACTAAACTCACCAAGAAGAATGAACCGTGGGTTTGGACTGACGACCAGCGTCAAGCTTTCAATGACCTGAAGAAGCGTCTCATTACAGCACCTGTACTTGTACAGGCAGATCACAGTAAGCCTTTCATAATTCATACAGATGCTAGTAACTATGCGTTGGGTGCTGTCCTCCTGCAAGGTGAAGGGCACGATCTACACCCCATCGAGTACTCCAGTCGGTTGCTGACATCCGCAGAATGTAAGTATTCTACCACTGAACGAGAGGCTCTTGCAGTCGTGTGGGCGGTAGAGAAGTATCGTCCTTACATCGAGGGACATCCAGTAATTCTGCGTAGTGACCATCAGCCGCTGAGGTGGTTATTAACCTTAAAGTCTCCTAGTGGCAGGTTGACGCGATAGGCCCTAAAACTGCAAGCCTTTGACATACAGTATGAATACACTCCTGGTAAGTCCAATGTTATTGCTGATGCCCTTAGCCGCCCTATGTGTGATGAGACTACACAAGAAGCGTGTGGAGTTTGTTCAGTCATCATAGACCTACCTCACAAAAGTGCTGTTGATCTTCGAACCGCGCAGCTACAGGATCCTGAGGTAACAAAGATCATTAAGGATATAGAGAGCTGCACCGATTCCACTGCTTCGTCTCGCTGGTTAGAGCGCGGTTACCTTATGGACCAGGGTGTCCTTTATCGTCACTCTCCAGAATCCGATTCTGACGAGCCGCAACTGGTAGTTCCTGTATCTATGCTTAAAGAGGTCATGGAAGAATTCCATGACGCTCCTACTGCTGGCCATCAAGGCGTGGATCGTACAATCGACCGTATCAGACAGCGGTACTATTTTACAGGTATGCGTAAATATGTTACTGAGTACTTGAAGAATTGCATAGATTGCCAAAGGTACAAGTTTTCAAATCAGAAGCCCACTGGACTTCTGCAGACACCAATACTACATCAAAGAGGTGAAGTACTGGCCGTTGATCTTTTCGGCCCACTCCCTGAAGCTGAAAATGGTGAAAAATGGGTATTCCTCATAGAAGATACCGCTACCCGGTGGGTGGAGTTGTTTGCCATCAAAGATGCCACGGCTGAGGTATGTGCTAAGGTTATGATAGAAGAGTATTTTCTCCGCTATGGTTTTCCCAGGCGTGTCATTTCGGACAACGGGGTGCAATTTGTGTCTGCAGTGATGCAGCAATGCATGTTTTTGTTTGGCATCAAACAGAATTTGATTCCTCTCTATCATCCTGAGGCCAACCCAGCCGAGAGGAAAAACCGGGACCTGAAGGTTCAATTATCCATGTTGGTCAAGAATGAGCATCGCACTTGGCCCCAATTCTTACCCCAGATACGTTTCGCCCTTAATTCTGCTACCTGCTCCACCACCGGCGTGACGCCTTCGTACATGATGTATGGTCGTGAAATGCGGACGCCATTTGACGTTCAGCATGACTTGCGAACCATATTAGACAAAGAAGCCTTCGTGCCCCAGGTAACGCCGTACCTCTCTAAATTCATAGATTCCCTAAAGGATATACGAGATCGGGTTGAAAGACAGCAAGATCTGAAGAAAGAGTATGCTGATTCTTCCAGGAGGCCATCTCCAGTGTACCAGGTTGGTGATCAGGTACTGCTTACCACGCATGCACTTAGCAATGCACCCAAAGGTTTGACCCGTAAGTTTATGCCACAGAGAGATGGACCGTATACCATTAAAAGGGTTATCAGCCCTACGGCCTATGAGTTGGTTGATAGTCGGGGTCAACATTTAGGTCGTTTTCACGTTTCAGATCTGACTGGTCTTATTTGCAATGATGTTGCTAGTGCCGTTGAGCCGGTCCAACCTTGCCGTCTGCGGGGACGACCACGCAAGTCGAAAAAGTAGGCGCGCTCTTAGCTGTTAGCCAAATCACTCTCGGGACGATTTCGTGACTTGGAGGAGGAGGATGTAGCGCGCATCACTATTATATCGTACCTTTTGGTCACATCACTATTTATTTTCGTATGTTGGCGGCCTGACAGCCGTAGCCTATCACCGCGCTTGGCGCTCAAGCGCATCATGTTTTCGCAATGTTTTAGAAATCTTAGGTTGCCGGTCTGTCGGCCTAAACCAATTATAGCGCCTGACGCTCAGGCGCACCACTTTTTTTACTATTGTTATGTTGCCGGCCTGTCGGCCTCAACCAATCACAGCGCTTGCCGCTCAAGCGCTGCTGTACCGCGCGTCCTCTCTCGCATCGCAAGGAGTCCGCCATGATCTCCCCGTCCCGTCTCGATCTCTTAGAGTGTAATGAAACAAACTCTTGAGTTCTCGTGCATTATTTTGTAAAAGATTTACAATAAAACATTTTATACGTAGTGCGGGACTTATTTATTTCGTTACCCATCACTACAACTTCTATATTGCAGTAAATATTTCAAAATAACTGAAGCAGCAAACGCAGTTCCAAGTTTAAAGCTAATTCAAAAACCAAGAGTCAAATTCGCTTCTCATTGAGATAAAATCAGTCCGGAAATAACAACGAGCACTAACTTCGGGAATACTGCATCAGTCCTTTGTCCGACTAACTATGAGCCTAATTAGTCTCCGCTGCTATCAGCTTTAAACTAGTGTCTTTCAATGTAGGTACCTAAATCTATATTTAAGACTTGGTGATACCCGCAGATCTACCCACGTGATATACATCCCTTGTCCTTTTCAGTACTCTAACCTATGTGTATGCAAAATTTCATGATGATTGGTTCAGTAGATAGGGCATGAAAGCGTAACAAACAAACAAACTCACTTAAGCGTAATATTAGTTAGGATAAGGATTATTTTTCTTCTGATTCCCCTTAATTTACTCCGCATGGGTTTCAGATTCATATTGCAGTATATTTAACCATATTATTAAATAAATATATAGGGCAAATCATACAGATTGAGCTAGCCTCACAGTAAGTTATGAACTTTGTGTTGTAGGATAGTAACATCAGTATCAGTTCTTTTTTAGTCTCTTTAATGTTTATTTGATTTGTTAAGCTTGTGCTCCCTAAGTCGTTTTCAATGACATCCATTGGAAGACTTGGAGTGGTCCTATTTTACTCTGCCGGGAACCACACGGTATTTCGCTCAGAAGCGTTTTTATACTTCTATACTGCAGTAAATATTTCAAAATAACTGAAGCAGCAAACGCAGTTCCAAGTTTAAAGCTAATTCAAAAACCAAGAGTCAAATTCGCTTCTAATTGAGATAAAATCAGTTCGGAAGTAACTACGAGCACTAACTTTGGGAATACTGAATCAGTACTTTGTTCGACTAACTATGAGCCTAATTAGTCTTTGGAGTCGCTATCTAGTTTATACCAGTATCTTTCTATCTACCTTAATATACATTAAAGATTATTTTTCTTCTATAAATTTTGTTTCAAACTGTTCTCCGTAATTTTGTCCGCATGGGTTTCAGATTTATATTGCAGTATATTTTATCATATTATTATAGTCAATAGTCAAAAATTTTATTCATCTTAAGATATTTTAAATATCATTTGGTGAACGTCACTTTACATTTACAATTGGTTTCCAAGGTTATGTTATTGTTGACGGCAATAAGTTACTTAAAGCTAAGTTTACACCGCTTCCAAGGCGGAGTGCAGAAGAAGCGGCAACAAACTGCACAACGCATTTTCTCCAAATGACGTCAACTTACAATCTACGACATACAAGTACCTACTTATAACTAATATGTGGGCGTGAGCTTACATTGTCATGTGATAATTTAAAATTCAATTAAATATGTCAAATAATAATTTAAAATTCAATGAGAGATGTCATATAATAATTTTCGAAAAATGAATTATTAAATAAATGTTAATTTAGTGTCAAATCAAAATACGATAAGTACAAAACGTACCATTTCGTGAAATTTAATACATATAAGCCATTATGAGGGTCCCGCGCCAAGCTCCAGCCAGATATTTGTGTCGTTTAGAAAATCATCAGTCCTGTAATAAGCCTTTTTACATAGTACTTGCTTAACATACGCTTTGAACTTTCTATCAGGCATATCAAGGACTGATTCTGGCAATTTATTATAATAGCGTATACAGCATATTAAATAATTAAATATTAATATATAGGGACACATCATACAGATTGAGCTAGCCCCACAATAAGTTATAAACTTGTGTCGTAGGATAGTAACATCAGTAACAGGCCTTATTTAGTCTCAACTGCAGGAGCGTGACTACCAGAGCCATATATTAATAGCTTCTGTACTTACTACCTTATCTATATAAAAACAGAGCAGTCAGATGATTAGGACCACACTCTCCACGCTGGCCAGATGGGTTGGAGAGGTCTCTTTAATGTTTATTTTCTTCTTTTCGAGTAAAAAATGTATAAATCTAATATTAATGTTTATAAAATTTGTTTAGCTTGTGTTTTCCAAGTCGCATTCTATGACATCCACGGGACTGAGTGGTCCTATTCTACTCTGCGGGCATCCACGCGGCATTTCTGTCAGAAGACTCCTGTATTCCAGTAAATATTTCAAAATAACTAAAGCAACCAACACCCTTCCAAGTTTAAAGCTAATTCAAAAACCAAGAGTCAAATTCGCTTCTAATTGAGATAAAATCAGTCCGGAAGTAACTACGAGCACTAACTTCGGGAATACTGAATCAGTCCTTTGTCCGCCTAACTATGAGCCTAATTAGTCTTCGCAGTTTTATAAGGTTGGAACAGTATCTTTCTTTCTAATTTGATCTATATTTAAGATTTGATTTTTGTACTGGCTGTCTTGCTTTCGCGCCGAGACTACAGAACCGATTTTAATTAAATTTAGTACCCAAATAGTTTAGAGCCTGAGAAGGCTACTTTTTCCCACGAGGACAAAGTCGCAGAGCAAAGCTAGTGTATAATAAAGAGTATTATGCTTCTTAAGGAAAAATCTTAAATGAGATAGAGAGAACCAGATATACAAGATAAAGCATCTTACAAGATTAACTCGTAGCATGCTTCTGAAAGAAACGCAACAAAATATTTATCGAAGTGCTTTCTTAAGCCACTCAATGCGGCTCGTTTCCGCATTGTGTAGAGGCTCTCGGTTAAATGAATACACTTACCCTTTCCTCTTGTTTTTATTTCTTAGTTTTGCATTAATGTGTATAATATTACAAGTCTTCGATTTTCTAATATCACTTATGTTACAAATGAGAAAGTAACTCTGTCTATCCAGCTATCTCGCTTTTGCGCTGAAACTACTGAACTGATTTTAATGAAATTTAGTACACAAATAGTCTAGTGCCTGAGAAAGAACATAGGCTACTTTTACCCACGCGGACCAAGCCGCAGGTTAGCGTATAATAAAGATTATAATACTTCTTTACTAGGAAAATCCCAACTAATATTATAAATGCGAAAGTGAGATTGTTTGTTTATTTGTTACGCTTTCACGCCGTATCTACTGAATCGATCATCATGAAATTTTGCATATACTTAGGTTAGGGTACCGAGAAGGACATAGGCTATATGTTACGCGGGCGAAGCCGCGGATAACAGCTACCTAGTGCTCAAATAAAATTGAAAGAATAAGAAATACAAGACAAAGAATCTTACAAGAATAACTAGCACCATGCTTCTCAAAGAAATGCAACAAAATATTTATCAGAGTTCTTTCTAAATCCACTCAATGCGTCGCGTTACCGCGTTGTGTAGAGGCTCTCCGCTAAATGAATTCACTTACCCTTTCCTCTTGTTTTCATTTCTTATATTTATTTTTAAAGAATCGACTGTTAGGAGCTGCTTCCTATTCAATGTTTGTATCATTTTTTGTCAACTTAAAATCCCTTATGTTGGACAAATGTCTCCACTTAAACTGCGTTAAATAGTGAAAGGAAGAGTAGGTATTATTTGAGCATAGTATTTCTTTTCTTGTTATTTTGCAATTTTTTTCGTCACATTGCTTAGTGGAATATTTTTTACCTATACTAAGACAATCTATTTAATATTTGTCGTGATTACGTCAAAGTAAAAGAGTAATTTAATAACTAAATGCAAATATTAGAAGAATTTAGGCACTTAGATGCGAAGAGTTAGGTTGCGAATGAGACTAAGAGAAACAAGATCTCACAAGAACATAGATTTAAAAAAAATCATCTTCATACTTCTATGCACAAGAATAACTCACAGCTTGCTTTTCAAAGAAACATGCTTTTAAAAAGCTACAAAATATAAATGAAAATTGTTTCTAAATCCACTCAATGCCGCGCGTTACCGCGTTGTGTAGAGGCTCTCTGCTAAATGAACACATTTCGTCTTGTTTTCATTTCTTATATTTATTTTACATTTAACAACGAATCTAGATTTTAGCTCGTTTTTGATTATTTTTTTATTTGTTAACCTTCTCTGTGCTAATGCTGAGCAAAGTTCACCCCTTTATATTTTGATTTACTTATTTGCTTTTTTTTTGTTTATGTTATTTTTTCATTTTGTTCTTTTATGTTATTTGCTTCAATTTTAATAATAAATTCAAAAGGGGAGCGTAGATACGACTGCATTAAGTATTTTTCCCCTTGGTCATTTGGCATTGGTTATGTTTTCTTTTCTGTGCATAGACAATCTTCTTAATATTTGTACCTGCGAGTATCACGTGAGAGAGTAATTTTGATGAGGAAGGCAACATAGCAAGAAGTTACATACCTATTTTGGACGATAATATTAATGTATTATAATACTAGTATATTACTATCAACAGTTAAAAATATATGCTTCTTAACGGAGATAATGTTCAAATAAGATAAAAAAAAAAGATATAAAAGATGAAGAATCAGCCAGTCAGTGACCTGACCTGAAGTATAAAGAACAGCTAGTAGAAAATTCAGCGAAGCGGGGCCTACCACAATTCCACAAGCCGCCAAAATGTTCGTGACAAAGAACGTAATATATTAAACATGCTTTTTCGGATACATCGTAAAAATTGCCCGTATCGCGACCCATTCGGTTTTACGGGCCACGTTACAAGTGGCATGGATGACTTGAATTTTTGACTTAGTCACGTTTTTCGTGCATTTTATGCGCGTCAAATTTCGTTTATGGGTTATGTGAAGTTATCGTATTTGCGTTTAGTTTGTACGAGATGTTTTGAAGTGTGTCAGTGGTCTTGATACGGAAACAATCTGCGACTAAAGTGAAAATCGCAACCTTTCAAGTTTTAACGATTTTTTGAGACGATTGTTTCATGTATTTATTTTATTTTCAATATTTGATGTACTTAATTAATATAATTCTGTGTAAACTGATTTTGTTCTAAAATTATACATCTAATGGTTTTATCATTATAAAATAACAAACAATACGTCATTTTAAGTACTAAAATTTTGCTTTGAAAAAGTATATCAATTTTGTAAATAGCGGTTAATTTTGTCACTAACAACCTATTATCATATGGTTTTAGTAAATCCTGCTATATGTTTATCTAAAAGTATGTAGGCACGTGAAACGTATATTTATATTAGTGACCTAAAAAAAAATTAGAAAGCTAGCTATTCGAGTAAAAAAATGACGAAAACAAGCCTACCTCAATTCCACGTGCCACCAAAACTTTGTAACAAAAAACGTAATATATTAAACATGCTTTTTCGGATAGGTCGTAAAAATTCCCGTATTGCGACGTATTTGGTTTTACAGGCCACGTTACAAGTGGCATGGATGGCTTGAATTTTTGACTAAGTCACGTTTTTCGTGCATTTTATGCGCGTCGAATTTCGTTTATATATTATACTGTATCCAGTTATCGTATTTGCGTTTAGTTTGAGGGAGTTGTTTGGAAGTGTTTGAATGACCTTGAAGCAATTTATGGAGAACCTTCATCCTATTATTTATTTATTTATTCAAATTCAAATCCCATCCCAACTAATATTATAAATGCGAAAGTGAGTTTGTTTGTTTATTTGTTTGTTTGTTACGCTTTTACGCCGTATCTACTGAACCGATCATCATAAAATTTTGCATACACATAGGTAAGGGTACCGAGAAGGACATAAGCTATATATTAAGCGGGCGAAGCCGCGGGTAACAGCTAGTTACTTATGACTGTTGAATATGTGTTTCATATTGTATTGGCATGTCATATGGCATCGATGTACCCTTCCTTCGATCATCACGAGATTTTAATTAAATGTTGCAAAGCCGTTTTTTTAACACTTGACAATAAGATGTTTGTATGCTTACATTATGTAAGTTTTTTTTATAATGGGTATACAACACGAAACAATACTTCATTCAAATAATACCTAGTATTGCCATTCGACTTTATTATTAAATTAAAGTAAATGATATTATTTGGAAGCTCAAAAATCTTGGTTCTTTGAAAAATGAAAAATAAATATAAGAAATGAAAACAAGAGGAAAGGGTAAGTGAATTCATTTAGCGGAGAGTCTCTACACAACGCGGTAACGCGCCGCATTGAGTGGATTTAGAAAGCACTCTGATAAATATTTTGTTGCGTTTCTTTGAGAAGCATGCTGCTAGTTATTCTAGTAAGATACTTTATCTTGTATTTCTTTTTTTTTGTATCTTATTTGAGTATTTTCCGAGTTACGAAGCATATATTTTTAACTGTAGAAAGTAATATACTCATCATCATCAGGTCTTTCTATTCTCCACTGCAGGAGCACGACCCTCTCTGTACTACCAGAGCCATATACTAGCCTGAGTAGTCAGAGGATTTGGCGTACACTCTCCACGCTGGCCAGACGGGTTGGAGAGGTCTCTTTGATATTAATAAGCTTTGTTTAGCTTGTGTTTCCTTAGTCGCCTTTTACGACATCCACGGGATGACTTGGAGTGGTCCTATTCTACTCTGCCGGGAACCACACGGCAGCAAAAGTAGAAAGTAATATACTAGTACTTATTAGATATAATGGTCCAAAATAGGTATGAAATTTTTGCCTTCCGAACCTAAATTACTCTCCTACGTGATACTCGCAGATACAAATATTAAGAAGATTGTATTTGCACAGAAAAAAACATATACGACCTAAAGCGACTATTAATACCTACTCATGCTTCTGTTTTGAGTTTATTACTAAAATTGTAGTAAATACTTAACATAATACACTTACCATATAACATAGCCAGTTAAAGTGAAGACCTTTGGCCAGTATTAGGGTGTTTAAATAAATGAAAAAGAATCATTGCTCCAAAATATTGAATCTTTGGCGGCTGTACCCTTATCTACGAGTATACTAATATTAAAAAGAGGAAAAATTTGATTGTCCGTTTTCAGTTGTTTCAAAGCCAATTCTTTGCAACAATTGAAACGATTTTAAAATTTCTTTCACCAATACAAAGCTAATTTATGTGTTGGTGATATAAGCTATAATTTACGCGGATAAAGTCACGGGAAAATTGCTAGTATGTATTAAGACCTATAATTTCAAGTATATATTTACGTACCTATAACATTTTTTATGAAAATATTTTATAGCTTAGTCAATGAATTAAATAGCCTTAGTCACTGGGAAATGGTGTAAAGATATTTATGATACCGAATATGATGTAGATTTTAATGATACCGAATTAAAATGACAATAGAAATAAACATTAATTGCATATTGACCATCTAAATTAAATGATTATAAAAAAATAAGACATAAAATTAATGCTAAATAATTGATAATAAAAATTGACGTAGGATAAAACTAATTTAAAACAAGTACTTACGCAACATCGTAGAAACGCAGCATGATAATATTTTCTATTAATTTAATATTAACAAGCCTATAAAACCCGTTTACCGTTCCAACTTAATTTTTGCGATGCCCCGACAGGGTTCATATTGTACCTATACTATAATTACAGTGCAGTGTATATTAAGAACTGATGTAATCATTACGATATGAAATGCAATTAACAAATTGAATTGAATTGAAAGACTCTACGATACATACAAATCCGTTGAGGCATCTCAATAGAAACTCAATATACGTATTGACACAAACTTGAAAAACAATACACTCCTTTTAAGCAGTAGTGTAAAAACCCCTTTCTTATGTAATAAATTGGACATAACCTTTTATTATTCATGTTAACCGCTCATCGAAGCCTCCACACATAATTCTAACGCTCCATCACATCGCGACCATAAACACAGCTGTAAGGATTTACGAGTGACGTCACATTCGGGTTTCATGGCAACACCGTAAAGGAAGTGAAGTTATCGAGATACAATCTTTAGTTGAAACAAGTCCGACCAGAACATGATTCATTCATTAATTGTTTCATCAATTCTTGCCTTCAATATGACCCTAAATCACCTAACACTCCATAAAATTGTCTTTTGCGGGTGACATGGCTGAAAAATTAAAGGATTTTTAACTGCACAATTGACGGAATCAAAAACAATACACTCCTTTTAAGCAGTGGTGTAAAAACCCTATCTTCTGTAATAAATTGGACATAACCTTTTATTATTCATGTTAACCGCTCATCGAAGCCTCCACACATAATTCTAACGCTCCATCACATCGCGACCATAAACACAGCTGTAAGGATTTACGAGTGACGTCACATTCGGGTTTCATGGCAACACCGTAAAGGAAGTGAAGTTATCGAGATACAATCTTTAGTTGAAACAAGTCCGACCAGAACATGATTCATTCATTAATTGTTTCATCAATTCTTGCCTTCAATATGACCCTAAATCACCTAACACTCCATAAAATTGTCTTTTGCGGGTGACATGGCTGAAAAATTAAAGGATTTTTAACTGCACAATTGACGGAATCAAAAACAATACACTCCTTTTAAGCAGTGGTGTAAAAACCCCTTTCTTATATCATAAATTGGACATAACCTTTTATTATTCATGTTAACCGCTCATCGAAGCCTCCACACATAATTCTAACGCTCCATCACATCGCGACCATAAACACAGCTGTAAGGATTTACGAGTGACGTCACATTCGGGTTTCATGGCAACACCATAAAGGAAGTGAAGTTATCGAGATACAATCTTTAGTTGAAACAAGTCGGCAGAACTGAGGGTCGGAAATATCTTTATAGATTTGCTGTTGGCTTAGGAAAACGTATGTTGAGTCCTTGGTGTTTATATTACTGATTTTACTTCTATTTTTCCGTTTTTAGTATGTGTTTGTGCTGTTTTTCGAGTATTATTTGCTTTTTTTTTCGTAACAGAAGCTTTTCTGAAACCTTTTGACCTTGAGGTATCCTATATATCCCCACTGTTATCTAGTCTACATCAATAATGGATCTGCATCGTGCCTGTATCACTTTGACTATAGTATCCAGCTTACCGTAATTATATAATAATGCAAAATAGTCTAAAATCTGTGACATTCAGTTTAACAGGCAATCTTTAGTTACAGTTGTATATTATTAAGTCAAGTTGCAATATAGGGGATACTGCAACTTGACTTTTACTAATGTATTTATTCTTTGTTTCAGGTATGTGTTTTGGGCTGTGCCAAAGCAGTTGCAGTGCAGTTGGGGTTTGCCTTAGACAATAAGGGCCGGTCGGACGGCGGATACGGGAGTCCGTCGTCCGGCTTAACGGCCCCGGTTGAAGGGTGCGCCGGTGTCAAGCGCGCCTTTACCCAAGTGGGTAGATTGAAGGCCCTCGCGTCATCCCGCAGGCAACTCCAACCCTCTCGCTGGAGAGGTGATCTGTGAGCGTGCCGTGAACGGACCACTGCAGTGGTCGCCGCGCCGGGGCAGCGGCTGTGGAGCGAGAAAAGCACACGCCCCCGGCACAAAGCGGCTCAGATTGACACCGCGGAGTTTTGCCTTAGATAATTTTGCAAATTGAGTTTAGTGCACTTCATAATATGAAATTGAGGTAGCTGGTGTTATAAATGCTTGTGCTCCAATTGTGCTATTTATGAAATAGTTAAAAGTAGTCTGTTATTGAACTCATAACAGCCTCCGTGGTCCAGTGGTTTTTTTTTTTTTTTTTTTTTTTTTTTTATACTTCACCTCCGACATAATTGGAGTCTATTTCTGCTATTCTCTTTCATACAAGTTCTCGCTTTTGTGGTCCAGTGGTTAAGGCGTTTGCCTTGTTGACCCGGGCGTCGTGGGTTCGATTCCCATGGGAAGCATACTTTGTTATGTTGTTTCCAGCTTGGTTAAGACTTTGCAGGTATGAATCACCTGATCGTCTGATAAGAAAGATGATTCCGTGCTTCGTTAAGCCGTTGGTCCCAGCTGCCATCTGGTAGTCGTTAAAGGAACCACGTTCGAGGCCCAAAGGCGGTTCCGAAAAACTGTGACACCAGCTATATAATTTTCACTGTGGGACTTGCATGCATTTCTAATATCAATGTTTGTGAGCTTGTGTCGTCAAGTTTGCATGCATTAATATTTGCGTCTTTGTAACTTTTCATAGGGGTTTCGTCATCAATTCTATTCTGATAATTCTTAGATCGATGATCATTATATGGTGTGTTATCCGATGTAGATACTTCCTTGTGAATAGTTAGTCCCAAATACGTCCTTTTTTCTTTGCTATTGAAATTTTTGTAGATCACGAAGGCTACGGTAAAATTACGGATTTAAGATCTAGAATGTTTCCTGTATACCATATTTTTATCCCTAGTTTTAAAAGATAGAGGGTAGCCAAGATATTGCTTGTTTGTGGAACGATTAAGTGCCTCTTTACTCGGCAACGCTCTAATATAAACCAAGAAGCTTGAAGCTCATTTTTTTGGAAATATTACAGGAAAATATTTTTTGGTAAACAATATCTTGAGTAAAGGTAAGAAATTTTGGCTGATACGAGTATGATCATTTTGTTCTGACTAATATTCACAGAATTTGCCGTGTGGTTCCCGGCAGAGTAGAATAGGACCACTCCAAGTCATCCCGTGGATGTCGTAAAAGGCGACTAAGGAAACACAAGCTAAACAAAGCTTTTTAACATCAAAGAGACCTCTCCAACCCGTCTGGCCAGCGTGGAGAGTGTAGGCTAAATTCTCTGACTACTCAGGCTAGTAATGGCTCGTGCTTCTGCAGTGGAGACTAGAAAGACCTGATGATGATGATGATGAATATTCACAGTTTCAACTGACAAAAAGGAAGATATTGTCAATTCGTGGGATCTTTATTTTTAAGTAAAAGGGTTTTTTGAAGGTTTTGCAATCGAATTCATATTTAAATTTCATCAAATTTCCTGTAATCATCAGTTTTTATTTGAATGATTATTTATTTGGTGTGAGAGGAAAGCCCAGGCACAGTTACTTCAAAGAAATAAAGGAAAAAGTGGGAAGTGTATCATACCAGGGTGTTAAGAGATTGGCAGAGGATAGAGACAGATGGAGGGAGCTCCACCGACAAGAGCTTAGCTCTTAAATTTTGATGATGATGATGATTTATTTGGTCCAACCGACCATTTATTATGTTGCAAAACTAAGTTTTTCATATCTGATCAAATCGTATAATATACTTTTAAATATCATCGCGTTTATTATGTTATTTATACGCCTAACGTTTCGAATGTTTTACAGTGTATTTGTCACAAGTAGACTAAGTTGACATTTGTCTAGTATTTTATACAAACTATGCGCTAAACTAGCGCCTAAAATATATACGTAAGGTGTATATATATGAAATAAACGCGATAACACCGTATTAAAATTAATTAAATTTAAATGTGTTACAATCGCGATAACATTAGAAGACATTATACATATTATACATCAAGTATAGGTGGGTAATTACCTACCACAATATTTTTTTAAGCATTTTCTCTTGCTTGAAAGACTGCTCGAAAAATATTGTGGTCTAGGACACTGTAACAGTGATTCGTCAATGATAATCCTAACAAATAGTAAATATCCAAAATTCTCATGTAATTTTGCATACATAGGTATTGAAAATGACATGACAATGAGACCTACGTTAACATAAGCGAAGCCTCGGGCTAAAGCTTGTCATTAATTTATGCAACAGCCAACAAAAAGCTATTTATATTAATTCCATACATTTCACACGCGTGGTTGCAATTGCGTTTAACAGATTTCGCCTCTAAATTTGGTAAATAATTGTTTTGACTGCTCGATAACCGCAAGCCTGTTTAATTTAGGATAAAAATGTTATTACCATTTGTGACTAGTTTTTGTATAAGTATTTCATTTGTTAGTTATTCGTTAGTGATTATATAAATAATAAATAAATAAATATATAGTGACAAATCGCTTCGCTCCCAGACCAAAATAGTGGACGTGGCTAAGAGATCGGCAGGTTTAAAGTGGGACTGGGCGGGACACGTCACTCGAATGCCCAATGATCGCTGGGCTAAGATAGTAACAGACTGGAAGCCAGATGGCAAACGGGGACGTGGCCGACCCAGAACTAGATGGTGCAACGAGCTTGACAGTTTTGACAAACAGTGGAAAGTAAAAGCAACAGACCGACAAATATGGAAACGAGAGAAGGAGGCCTTTGCCCAATATTGGGACAGCAATGGCTTATAATAATAATAATAATAGTGACAAATCACAAAAATTTACCTAGCCCCACAGTAATTCGGAATTTGCGTTGAAGGATACTAACTTAACGATAATATATAGGTATTATTAACTAATATTGGGTCTAAAAAAACATAAGTGACATATTAAAAGTGTTTGGTCGGCGCGGCAGTTTGTATGAAAATGTCGAAAAGAATTTTTGAGTTCCCTGCTTTGATCTCACAGGATAATTAACATTGATGGGCTAAATTATCAAAGGAGTAATTCAGCAATATCTCTCCAACCCTTCTGGCCAGCGTTGAGAGTGTAGACTAAATTCTCTGACCGATCTGGTAGTACAGAGAGGGTCATGCTCCTGCAGTGGAGTCTAAAAAGGCCTGATGATGATGATGATGAATTCAGCAATGTTAAGGTTAAATCAACACGCTGTTTATACGTACTTATTATTAATTGAAATTTTTGGCCACTATATACACATTTTTACCAACCCTTGTAACCGCATAAACACAAAAGTCAGTTAGTACATATGAAGTAAGTAAGTAAGTTGCAATAAACTAATGAAAATAAACTTAGTACCTGAGTTAAACCTGATATTTTGTTCCATTTCCAGCTAGTTGATTATACCTACAAGTAACTTTACACTACAGACTAAGCACACTAACGGTCAGCTCCAAGTTGTTAGCTTCAAGATGTACTAGTTTACAACATATTGCGTTTCAGTTTGCCGAGTTAAGCGCCATTCACACATTTTCAGGTTCCCTTCTCTGACGCGATTGCACGCCAGGGCGACTTTTGAAATTTCGCCGTTCGCAAACGAGCGATCTTTCTTTACAAAAATCATTCAAAGACGAGCATTCACACGTTCAAAAATAGTATCCTAGGTTAGAGAGAAATTGACTACATACGATTCGTATGAATTCGATAACACAGTTCAGGGTTAGTTCACGATAGAGTATAGTGGAAGAAACTGACATGCTGTGCCGATCCCACATAAAATGGGAAAAGAGGAGGAAGAAGAAGAAGATTACACAGTTCAGGGCTGGGCTGTCAGTGTCTCGTTGACCACCCAGACTCCCCCGTCAGGGCCATCCGATTTTTACCAAAGGGGATGATATTTCTTGTGTTATTGTACAACTTTTGTGCAAAAACCCGATGCCAGATATTCTATGACCGATATTCTTTAATAAAAACTACTATTGTCTGACATTACCGACACATTTTGATGAACAGATATACAGACACCGATTTCACTGATAAGAGTAAACACGGCCCGGCCCTGACGGGAAAACGGACACGGACGGCCCGGAGCCCGGATGGCTCTACCCGGGAATGTGTGAACAGCGCTTTACTACTCTTGTACGCTTGCTAGACTGACCTGGATAGCTTGTAATTCAGTTTTAGTTGTGGGTTAGTTTCATAATCCATTATTTTGAAATACGACAAAATAGTTTTATGCTTATACGGAAAATATAAATCTTCAAAACTAACGTGGCCGTACTTGTAATACTGAATTAATATTACAATAAACTACTCAATTTTACAAACGATAGAATAATAACGTACCTGGTCGCCATTCAAGAAAAAAAACCTTTCTGACCCATCGGTTTTTTGCGCTATGTGCCCCGCCCACTGCCAATTCAAAGAGCTAATGCTGCTTCAAAGAGCTGGGCTATGTCGGATACCTTTATTTTTCTACGGATCTTCTCGTTTCTGATTCGATCTCGCAGAGAAACACCGAGCATAGCCCTCTCCTTAGTTTTTTGATCAACCTTGAGCTTTCTTATAAGAAAACTCAAGTTTCTAACCCGTCTAAAAACGTCTACGAAGAATAATTTTTCGATCATTAATACATTCATCATTGAGATTATTTCATACATAGATCATGCCACTTATTTGTTAAATACCCGTCGCTGTGTAGTATTGTTTGACAAAGTGAAGTCGTTAATAATTCCTAGAAATTAAACCAGGAAACGGTAGACGCAGTGAACAGGATAACGAATGGAACTAACGAAGTAAACATTCACTGAGCTCAAACATCATCTAAACTTTCTCTTGCTTATTAGAGATGTTAGCACTGTCAATATTAGTATATGCCATGATTTGCTTATGTTTTATTCTTGTATTTTAGTTGTTTTTTCGCATAATTATCTCAAAAAGGCTGTTAATTCTGCTTCAGTTAAAATAAGCAGGTAAACGAACGGAACAAAGAAGTAAACATTCACTGAGCTCTCAAACATCTTCTATACTTTCTCGTTAGAGATTTTATCATTAGAGATGTTAGCACTGTCAATATTATTGTATGCCATGATTTGCTTATGTATTTTTCTTGTATTTTAGTTGTTGTTTTGCATTATTACCTTTACAAAAAGGCAATTAATTTTGCTTTAGTTAAAATAAGCAGGTAAACGAATGGAACTAACGAAGTAAACATTCACTGAGCTCAAACATCTTCTAAACTTTCTCTTGCTTATGAGAGATGTTAACACTGTCAATATTAGTATTTATGAATTTTTTGTTCTATTTCAATTGTTGTTTCGCATTTTTAGTCCCCACAACGTAATTAATTCTGCTTCAGTTAAAATAAGCAAGATATTAGTATATGCCGTGGTTTACTCATGTTTTTTCTATCATGTTATAATTATGTCCTTTATTGATTTATGCTTTAAATTTCGGAGTTTGGTATATTCCGTCATCTTTACCACAGTATCAGCATTATTTGAAGCGTCGACAACAACATAATTTCTCGGCTGGTTTTAAGCTTGTAATACAGGTTGATTTTTAACCATGGATCTAAGAATAATCAGGATATGCCCTTGGAAAATGTAACAGTGACGCACATAAAAATCCCTACACTCGTGTCGCGACACTAGCGCACGCACACATCGGCACAAAATCCCTACACTTTTCCCCGGTCGAACGAAATGTCAAATTACCCAAATGTCAAATACATGCTACACACATGTGACTTGATGTGACGTAAGTTATACTTCACTTTTGATGTGTCTAATGCCGGGTCCATATTATTCCTAGGTCCATGTTTTTAACCTATGAGCTGTATACAAATCTCAAAATAAGAATCCCTAATGAAATACATAAATAAAAAAAAATTTGACTCCCCATAGAAATTTGCACAGTTGATTAGTGACTTAGTACGGGAGATGTATTTTTTTTTCGTTTTATATATATTTTTTTTAGAATTCTGTATTCCAACAGGGATTCTAATTCCGAGATTTCAATATACCTCATAGGTTCAAAATTAGCCTATATATTTCAAATCCTTTTTTTTTTTACGTGGAGAAATGGCCGACCCACACCAATCACCCGCGGGGACGGGGAGTGGTAGTATGGGACTCGTACCCACTAAAACTCCATGGTGTCCCAACTAATCTTTGCCCGGTTCGTGTGGTCGCTAGGTAAAACCCAACATTCATCCAGCCCCCGAGCAGACGTTGGCCGTATTAAGCCACTCTTCGATACTTATCTTGTCCTATCTTAAATTCACTGCTAGATACGCATGGGAACACACTCATGCGCCAACGCTATAAGCTATAACGGGCAACGGACATCCACCCCATATATTTCCAATCCTAAGCCAAATTATATCCACTAATGTACGAGCGCATGTTCCCGTTATGAGTGAGGGCAGAAATTAGGACATCATTTGGATAAGTCTACACTCACACATTGGTTGCTGATCCACAACAAGGTCAGTCAGTATCTTTTATACATGCATCCATCAGGTCTTTTTTAGTCTCCACTGTAGGAGAACGACCCTCTCTGTACTACCACAGCAATATATTAGCCAGAGTAGTCAGAGGATTTGGCCTACACTCTCCACGCTGGCCAGACGGGTTGGAGAGGTCTTTTTGATGTTTGTAAGCTTTGTTTAGCTTGTGTTTCCTAAGTCGCCTTTTACGACATCCACGGGAAGATTTGGAGTGGTCCTATTCTACTCTGCCGGGGACCACACGGCCATTATACATGCATACATACATAGTATCACGTCTTTTTATATTGTGGGGTAGACAGAACCCAGGTCTATAAAACTTCAGGCCACGATTAGTTAGGCTTCTGTGTGGAGAACGGAATATTTTATAATATTTTCGACATTTCATTTCATATTTTATATACAGTATCTTGACCACACTATTAACTTTATTTCAAGCGTCAGCTATAACAAAATATCCCGGCTGAGTTTGAGCGTGTAATATATTGCCAATACTAAGCGATCGCACGATGAGTTGGCTAGCTCCCAGCGGCGCGTATGTTCCAGTTCAAGTTATTATAACAGTGTTGGCCACTGACACATGGAAAAAGAAGGAAATTTTGATAGTATAAAATTTAATGCACGTAGTATTATAACTATTATTTGCACGTAGTATTTTTTTCTGGTTTCTTTGTTCATTCTTATGATTTTTTCGAATGAAATGAAATGAAGCTGGAGCAAAATGTTTGCATTTTTTTTTTAGAAACGCTCATTTTAGAAATAATAATAAATCTGTTCGTAACGCGTTGAACACCGTGATAAATACTGCTCCAGTCATAGATAAAAAAAAAAAAATCGGAGTATTCATACTTCTATGGCTCCAGTAGACAAAAGGAGGAAGCATTCCTAATCCAAAAAAGTTGAATATCATCATCATCAGCTCAGCCACAAGAAGTCCACTGCTGGACATAGGCCTCCCCTAAGGAGTTGCCCCCTAAGTTGAATATAGTCTTTAGTATTATAGCTATTATTAGCACGTAGTAATTTTTTCTCTGGATATAATCATTTTTTCGAATTTGATTCCAAAATGTTTATTTATCCAAAAGTGTGATCTAAGTCTAAAAATCTTTAAATTATGAATATTTGAAACTAAAAATAATTGCTTATCGTATATTTATTTTAAAGAGAGTTTAGGGTTAAGAACGTCTTAAAGCTAATTCAATCGAATATTTCATAATATTATACGTCTTAGGTTATAGGCTTTTTTATTGTTATTCCGATAAACCACCTTATAAGAATCTCAGCACCAACCATCAGGTGGGAACTTTTTATAAGGTGGGCAGTAAGTCTGCATCATCATCATCATCACCATCAGGTCTTTAGTAGTCTCCACTGCAGGAGCACGACCCTCTCTGACTATCATAACCATTTATTAGCCAGAACAGTCAGAGGATTTGCCTACACTCTCCTTGTCTCTGTCTTGTCTCTCTCTAAGTCTGCATAATATAACCTTAGACAAACTTGTAGCTAGTGTTTGGAGATGCCGAGAAAACGAAAGCTAGATATCCACGACTTATCTGTACGTTGTGGCCATCAGCGAACAACTTTCGACGCAGTTTAGGACCTTAATAAAGCCATCGAGAACGCGATCAGAGTGGCCAAGAATTGGTCAAAACGTACTTAAAAGAAAACAATACGACTCTGTAAAAATAATGATTTACTTGATCTTTTTGGTTTTAATATACTCGTATTTCTATTGAACTGGACAAAATATTTGGCAAAAGTTAATTCCAGAGAATCGATGTTCAACTGAAAATTGAGAATCCAAAAAATAAACATATTCAAAACTTTTCATATTCGCTGCAGCGATATCCATCAACAAGAGTTATCGTTCGACATTGACAAATATCCGAAACTTTTTCTGTAATTCAATTATTCGACCAAACAGTCATTCAGGCAGAATAACTTGTACGAATGGCCATAAATTCTGTGCCAGCGAACTTTGAATTACTCTATTGAAAAGCGAAAAGTTTCGCTCAAGTTGGACATCGGAGTTCGTATGAGTAAGACCTTTGAACATGTTGTCTGTATGATTTATAAGGGCGTTATTGACTCCCAATTGATATTTTCTAGTTGGCTACGCTTCAAAGAGATATGACAAGTATCCGAAGATATATTCTGTCTTATTATAATAGACTAGTTATTTTCTTACGACTTTGTCCGCGTAAATTAAAGCCTATGTCATACGCAGATAAATTAGCTTTCTATAGGTGAGATTAGCCAGAGCAGTCAGAGGATTTGGCCTACACTACGCTGGCCAGATGGGTTGGAGAGGTCTCTGTGATATTTATAAGCTTATTTAGCTTGTGTTTCCTAAGTCGCATTCTACGACACCCACGGGGTGACTAGGAGTGGGTTGGTCCTTTTTTGCCGTTCCCGGCAAACTCTGCCAGGAACCACACGGCAAACAAACTTATAGATTCCCAATATACATACAACCATTTTCATGATTGTATGCTATGGTGAAAACTATGAAGTTCTTTGATATCACTACATATTATAAAACAAGTCCTCCGCCGCGTCTGTCTGTCTGTCTGTTCGCGATAAACTCAAAAACTACTCCACGGATTTTCATACGGTTTTCACCAATAGATAGAGTGATTCACGAGGAAGGTTTTAAGGTATAACACATGCCCGGGCGCAGCCGGGTAGGGCTGCTAGTATAGTATAAAACTACATATTATAAAACAAAGTCCTCCGCCGCGTCTGTCTGTCTGTCTGTTCGCGATAAACTCAAAAACTACTCCACGGATTTTCATACGGTTTTCACCAATAGATAGAGTGATTCACGAGGAAGGTTTTAAGGTATAATACATGCCCGGGCGCAGCCGGGTAGGGCTGCTAGTATAGTATAAAATAATTCCTCCTAGCTGGTCTGGGAGAAAAGAAAAAAGGTTGATCGAGGTAATAGGCGTGAGGAATGGGCATGTCGACTAAAATTTTTTTCATGTTGCTATGTAAAGACCTGCGAAAAATAAACACAATAGTGACAGAAATACATTTCTAAACAAAAAACTCTTTCAGTTATAAAAGTTTTAAAGACACATGTTTTTAGACGTAAATTTTTAGACGTGAAAACGCGCCACTGAAATGCCTACATATTTGTGACGTCACAAGCTTGTTTTTTATTATGGGTGGCGTGAGAACTTTGTTTGGTAGCTATACGAAATATTACGTTTATGGTAATGGTTTCATAATAAAAGTTGCTATAAATTTTGCAGACTAAAATACAGTATAATTGTAATTAAAGATTTTCATACTTTAAAAAATGTTTACTAAAAAAAATGATTTGTTGTTACGTATAATAAACGTAATATATACTTATTATTAAGCATAATAATCATTGGATATACAAATAAAGTGATAGAAGATCCTACTTCGTTCTGTGACTAAGTTGCTTTCGCACCCAGTCGTCGCTCGCTCGCTCATATGGTGGTCTATGTGTAACCATAACCTAACCTACCTTCTGTTACCAAGTCGCGTATCCAAACCAGTTGCTTTCGCACCCAGTCGTCGCTGCTCGCTTCGCTCGATCGCTCATGTGGTGGTCTATGTGTAACCATAACCTAACCTACCTTCTGTTACCAGTCACTTTCGCACCCAGTCGTCGCTCGCTCGCTCATATGGTGGTCTATGTCTAACCATAACCTAACCTACCTTTTGTTACCAAGTTGCGTATCCAAACCAGTCACTATCGCACCTAAGGTCGTCGCTCGCTTGCTTCTCCTAATCAATTTGATTGATTTCGATTTTTATTGATATATATTTTAAATAGTATTCGTTTTGATTGTTATATTTTATGGCATGTATACTGAACGAGTTGTATGACAGGTGATGTTCAGTATTCATAAACGTTATAATAAATGAGTTTATGGTTTTCGAATTGAAAATTTTATAAATATTATAGCTTTTATGAATATGTTCAGTAACAATTATATCAAGTAAACAATATATCTTTTGAACTTTATTAAAATGAAAATATATAATTTGTTATTATATCAAACAATAACACCCCGTGGAGTGTCGTAGGAGGCAACTTAGAGAAAACAAGCTAAACAAAGGTAACAAACATCAAAGAGACCTCTCCAACCCGTCTAGCCAGCGTGGAGAGTGTAGGCTAAATCCTCTGACTGCTCTGCCTAATATATGGCTCTGGCAGTACAGGGAGAGTCGTGCTCCTACAGTGGAGACTAAATAGGACCTGATGATGAGACCTGGTCTCTGTCTACCTCGCTAGAGAAAAAGAAGTGATAGTATGTATGTATAAAATAATTTGTAACACGACCACCAAAAAGCTATTTAATTTAATTCCAACACATGTTACGCGCGTGACTGAGTTTCTATTAAACAGATTTTAGCTTTAATTAATGGAAATTGTTTTGTGGTGATGTTTTGTGCATTTGCTGCATTAATAATTAAATTATTTAATTGTTATTTATTCAAATGGCCAAAGTTATTGCCTTTATGATATGATGAAACTTTTGAAATCGATGCATGTTGGTGTGGTTATATGATCAATAAAACAAAATGCCTATAAGATTTTAGATCCAAAAATAAAATAAATAATAAATATAAATAAATATATACGGACAAATCACACAGATTGAGCTAGCCCCAAAGTAAGTTCTTAAGTAAGACTTGTGTTATGGGATACTAACTCAACGATACTATATATATAGATAAACATCCAAGACCCAGGTCAATCTGAAAAATATCGTTTTCCATCTTGACCTGACCGGGGATCGAACCCGGGACCATCCGTGTCGCAGGCAGGCGTGATGACCGCTGCGCCACGGAGCTATTTACTATTTTGAACTACATACTCTCTAGCTTTGGCCCGCTGCTTCGTGAGGTGTTTGACTCGTGGTCCCACCCATTTTCCCACTGTTACTTGTGGTCCCACTTATGTTAAACCCTAGGGTTCGTAGCACTGCCGAAAAACTGCCTTTACGGATTTTAGGGCATAGAACACACGACAATTGAGTTTGAAATTGTGGCCCCCAATAGAAACTCAAACGTAATTGTATGGCATTTTTTAATTTTTACCCACGCTCCCTTATTTGTCTATGATCTTTATTGCCTAGAGAAAACATAAGCAGTGGGTCGTCTGATACTAGTAATAGTATCTTCTTCGTAGTTTGTGGTTCGTAGTCCCTCTAATTAGTGGGACTACCAGTGAACAGTACTTTTTTACGGGATTCAGCTAACTATATTATAGTTAATAATAATTGGCCACTTACACATACGAAAAACAAAAATAACATAATTAATAATGATATTTCCTACTTTTTTTTCTCTGAAACCATTAATGGTATCTATATAAATATTCTTTTCTAGCCTTAAAAAAGAGAATCATACCTCAATACCTCTATGCTCAATACACTCACATATTAATGCGATTCGCGATAAACTGTTCTACAATATTAATCTTTGAACTCAATGCAATCTCTTGATTGCCCTTAAATAAATAAGGGCCCCAGGCACCTTACCAAATCCTGTATGAAGGACTGAATTTTCAAGCACCCGACCTATTATCTGTCTTAAGGGCCCTACTTACATAATTTAATACATACCATCTCAAATATGTAAGAGAAATTCAGGGAAGCGGCGAAACAATTTCTTCTCAAAATAAATGCCAAGTTAAAAGGGTTTTAATATCTTATTAGGGGAATTTTCGTGGCATTTTGGCTGCTTATGGATTCAGTGTATGTTTTACATACAATTTGTTATATGTTATTATACTGTTGTACGGTAACCACTTATATTTGACGGATTAAATTTGTACAATATATGTAAATGTCGTATTACTTAAACTCTCTTGACTTGTCATGTTCAAAGTAATATTTTTTATTGAATGAGTACATTATTGAATGAGTACGTTAAGCTTAACGAGAAAGTAAGTGCTATTAATAGGCATTATGAATGTCGTAACGTCATCTGACATAGTTATCTAATGATGAGAGCTCATGTGAGCTGAAACCATTTATTTTCATCACAGATATTTGAGCGTGGTTCTTGGGCAATTCTAGGCAGACAGCTACGTAAAAACTTTGCCAAATTATATTACAGCAAGATCGCTGTCCCAACAAAACCCACTATTAGTGGGTTTTGTTGGGCACAAGTAATGCTTTTGGGTCTTGGCCCAGTAATATCAGTAACAGTATTAGCGCTGGCCCTATGTAAAAAACCGGCCAAGTGCGTGTCGGGCTACGCGCAGTGTAGGGTTCCGTAGTTGCAAACGACAACTTTGAGTTCACACTATTCACACTCGCACTTTACAGTTTAACGACCAAAAACATCTAACAATGAAAATTGTATGAAATTTTACATTTTCCAGTACATTTTATAAGTTGGTTGCCTATAACTTTTTAGTTTGTACTTAGTACTCAGCTCTGATAGTTTTCCTTTCAACTTAAGTATATATCCTACTGCTGTAATTATTTTCAGGTATCCATATACAACCGTTTAGCAGATAGAGGGGGGGGGGGACACTTACCTCTAACAAAAATTTGCACTTTAAAACCAAATATTTCAGAAACGAATCCCTAAATCGAAAAATGGTGTTCTCAATCTCACAATATTTTTTAAAGACCTATTTAACGATACCCCACACGATGGGTAAATAGAGAAAAAAATGACTCCCCCTCTTTACTTGTATGGGAGCTACCCTAAAAAAAATTTTGTTTCAAGATTTTTTTCTACCATTTTTTTGCGATGAATAATATACATACCCATACTAAATTACAGATTTCTAGTACTTATAGTCTCCGCGGACGGACTGACAGACAGACATGGCGAAACTATAAGGGTTCCTTGTTTACTACGGAACCCTAAAAAGGGATTTTCTTCTGCTACCATACTTCAACTAACCTGTGCTTTTAAGATAGACGTTAGTGTTTTTATTAATTAGTCGCCTCTTACGACTTCCAAAGGGCAATACTGTACCACGATTATACTATAGTATAAATTCTTTGTCTTGTAACTACTTATCTAAGCTGCACATCATTGCTTAACGGTCAATATTACATTTCATTTATTTTTTTCACTTTTACAGCTATATTTACAGGTCTTAACCTAATACAATACAAATACAATAATAAAATATAAATGTTAATGCTCCTTATTACAATTTTCCAAAAATACAGCAATGCCATTATTACTAAACAGCATTTAGCAAACCAAGCTGAAACAGTACACCCAAAGGCGTTGACTTTGTCTACAAAATGACGGCTACCAAATAATTACTCAAGGGAGTAAAGACAGGGAGCGCTAAATAATTAAATACAAGTGAATTTGGGTTATTATAGCTCGGACGCCTAAGAAGATTGCTTGGGTTTTGGCATAACAGAGCTACTTTGCTGAAACTAAATATTTTAGAGATTGTCGTATTCAAGAATTAAGTAGCGTTATTTCATTTAGGCTTTATGGGAGGATCAGCTCCATAGAAGTCATAGAAGCGGCTTACGCATTATCATATCATGTCTTGAATGAAATAACAACCTAATGAAGCCTGGAGTCAGAGTTTATAAACCGCCTTAGAGCCTCTGACATACATTTTTATAACGACCTTTGTCAAAGACAGCGACCAGGACTAACGGCTTAACACGCCCGCTGAAACACGGATCATCTTACTTATGAGATAATAAGGTGATCTTCCTGTAATATAATTAACTAGAACATCAACTCCAAGGACCGCCGATAATTGAACCTGCTTTAAGTGGGTGTCAACTTGCACCCTTTAGTTTGTTAGTTTTTTTTTTGGGCTTTGTTTGTTTAAGTGGCCAACACTTCTGTCAGATTTTTCAAGCTGCGGTCTTACATTTGACATAGCATAACGACTGCCACGACCAATCATTGATGGCAGCCGGGATCAATGAGCTTCCAAAGCACGAAGGAACTCGAGATATTTTTGTCATTTGCGGTCACCCATCCAAGTGCAGATAGCACCTGGGGTTGCTTAAAATGCGGAAGTGCTAATACTCATCCACTCTATTTTTAGACCATCGGGGCACCCATTAATTTACTGGATTATCTCAAATTTTAGTCTCGATAAAATTTATATATTTCAGCATCATTTTCATTTTCGAAATTTCCATTAGTCTTTTAGTTAGCTCACCTATATTTCCGCGTTACAGCGCAATCAAATTAGGCACCACACTCGCATCGCTGTAAAAGCGGCCACTCTAAGATTCGCGTTCATTAGGCGGCGCTCATTTAGAGAACACCCTGTGACCTATATGCGGGGTTCAGTATGGTCCAAGTGAACAGACAGCGATAAATTTTGTATGTAAAATATTGAACGTAAGCCTGTTGAAAGATACGTCGTGTACTTATTATGATAACAAATATTTTGACAATATAACGGCTTCTGAGTAGTAGTGAGAGTATGTAATTTTATGTTAATTTTTTTTTACAAATTTGCACCTTATAATTAACAAGTATAAACATTTTTTAGTCACCCCGGATTGTACCCGGCTCAAAGGTACCCATTACACTAGCGGCGTTACCTCGCTGAATGGCAATAGATATCCTTTGAACCAGGTACCACCCGGAGCGGTCGTCATATCCTTTTTTCCTTAAGCGATGTCCTATCTCGCTAATGAAGCTTTTTGCCTCTGGGCTCCACGGACCAGCCATTTCGACAGCAACTGGAATAAACTCGTAATTTGAGCTTAAAATCGAGTACTTTACACATTTTTGCCCAGCCGCCGTCCGCGCAGCCGCCCCGGGCGCTCGTATGCAGCTATCAAGATAGGACGCCGCGTAAGTGCTGACGCAGGTTGCAGGTAGTGAGAGTCCTTTACTATTTCTATGCTTATATTGGTGAGTGAAAGAGCCGCTACTCACTATTCACACGGCTAGTGCTCATAATATAGATATATAGTTGTCCATGAGCAGCAGTTCATCACTAACTTAAAACCAGGAGATCACGTTAAATCAGGCTGTAAAACCTAATTCACTATACAATAGGCATTATTTGAATTTGTGTGTACCATCCTAGTTGCTGCTAGTTTGCCAGATGGGAATCAGGCAAGATAAGGTTGTATAGTTAAATCTGACATTTGACGCTTACTGAAATCGTATGCGAGGGAGGAAAATGTCCAATGATATACCAGTCAGCGGTATTTTGCAAATTTTTACAGAAAGCCACATCTGGGCTACTCAATGTCGGCGACAATATATTATTAGTGTTCAAAGCGGTCGCCTGATTAAACGATTGCAAGATTTTAGCAAACTTGTCTAGTTTTATTGACAATATTGTTAATTAAATAATATAGAGCAATGAAATATTCAAATGCACTGCACATTTTTACAACATATCTCGGAATTTAAAGACAACTAATGGTTAATACTAATTCGCCTCAGCTTGTAACTTGTAGCAATGTTTTAGAGAGTGCGGCACATTGTCGCGAGTTGCCTTTTAGTCCGACACAGAGCTTTAGTGCTGACGCTGCGGTAGCGGCCTTTGGTTTGATCAACTATGAAGTTTGTTAAAACATATATGTTGGAAAAGGTTTGCGATGTTGAATGGATGTTTTTAGTAGGAGAATGCAATTTTTGTCCTGTAGAACCTTTTTACTAAACAATAGGTATTATTTAAGTTTGTTTGGTCATTATGAAAACACGGCTTTACTTACGTTTTATTACGTAGGATCCGCCGACTAGTTTCGGTCTGTTACGAAGACCATCATCTGTAGGCTCAATCCTCTGACTGCTCTCGCTGATATATGGCTTTGGTAGTACATGGAGGGTCGTACTCCTGTAGTGGCTAGTGGTAGACTTAAAACGACCTAACGATGATGATGGACCACAGTGGGCCACGAATTGTCGGTAACAATCCACCCTAAATCATGCGAAATTCATATTCACGAGATATTTATGTACTTATACTACCACATGCCTAGTTAATTTCCAATAGTTTACTAGTTAGCGGTATCTCGCACATTTTCGCACGAAGCCACATCTGGGCCGCTCAGCGTCGGTGACAATCCTTCCAATTAGTGTTTAACGTGGTCGCTTGATTAAACGATTGTTAGATTAAAGCAAAATGGTCTAGTTTTAGCGACAATTTTGTAAACACTACAATACAAAGGCATGAAAAAATCATTTTCATGGGAAATTTACACACCTAGAAACTTTCGATAATTTACCAGTTAGCAGTGTTTTGCATATTTTCGATGATTCCATGCTTCGAAAGACACGTTAAGCCGTTGGTCCCGGCTGCCATTTGGTAGTCGTTAAAGGAACCACGTCAGAGGCCGAGAGGCGGTTCCGAAGAACTCTGACACCAGGGTGTGCATGGTCGACTGACCGTGTCACCTACTCGAAATGATGATGACATATTTTCGCATGAAATCACATTTGGGCCGCTCAGCGTC
Organism: Rhodophaea formosa; assembly: GCA_963082605.1. Classification (NCBI taxonomy): domain Eukaryota; kingdom Metazoa; phylum Arthropoda; class Insecta; order Lepidoptera; family Pyralidae; genus Rhodophaea; species Rhodophaea formosa. The sequence continues at coordinate 3,446,159 of OY720221.1, forward strand.
GGTGACAATCCGCTTAATTAGTACAAGTATTCAAAGTGGACGACTGCTTAAACGATTGTTAGATTCCAGTGAAATAGGCTACAGTTTAAGCGACTGTTTTGTAAATACAGATTTTGTACTCTACTGCTATGGTGGTACGGTCTACTCTACCGTACTGTAGATTCATTTCACATATTTTTCCGTAAAACCACATCGGGGCTACTCGAAATCGGTGACAATCCACCTAATTATTATTAAAAGTGGTTGATTGATTAAGTGATTGTTAGATTCTGGTAAAATGGACTAGCTTAAGCGACTGTTTTATAAATACAGTTTTGGTACTCTACTGCTACGGTAGAGTAGACAGTCTACTCTACAGTTTACTCTACGCTTGTACTGGAGGTATATTTCACACATTTTCCCACGAAGCCACATCTGGGCCACTCTCTGGGCCACTCAGCGTCGGTCGATGACAATCTGACCAATTAGTGTTCAACATTGTCGCCTGATTAAACGATTGTTAGATTTTAGCAAAATAGTCCAGTTTCAGCACTAGTCTAAGAGATCCCTTCATGGGATAAATCTGCAGAATTTTATTTTTAATTATGTCTGTTTTTTTTTCTATGTAAAGGGTAAGTACAAATTCATAAAAAAATATATATTTATGGGATGGAATTTAAATTATCAATCACAATAAGATAATTAAAAACCTAAAAAAAAGTAATCATACTATATCTTTAACAAAACGGTTGATACATATCGCAAAGCGAATTAATACACGACAAAATTCAAAGACCTTCTCAACAAAGAAACTTGTGCCGAAGCAGGATGCCGCTGAACTTGTTAGTGTGGATTACCTCTCACACAAGTGAACAATACTCCAAGTTGGCCGCTTGGGAATTCTTATTGGTAATTGAAAGTTGGTGTATGTGACGAGGACTAGGGATGTTTGACTTCAGTTACTTCCTTTGTTTAAGTTTTTAACTTTAATAGTTTGAATTCTTACTTATTTTTTTTTCACATCTACTTATACAAAACATATCCTTCCTTGAACAAGAAATTACTAAAAATCTTCACTTTCCGATTCTTAACCATATTTATTCTTACACATCATATAGTCTTAATATTTTTTTCTGTGCGTTGCTTATAAATTAGGGCAAACTATTTTATAATAATGAAAATTTGTGATGGAAAAGGAATCGCTATAAGCAGGATTTGAGACCACGACCCTTAGGTATACGCCATATGTGTTAAACCAACTACAACACGGTAGCTTCGAATCAGCGCGTTGAATTCTTTACCCATGCATACTTCTTCAATACTACCCATTATGAAACAACAAGAACTCTGAAAACATACTTTTAATAAACACACTTTTTGTGGACAGTTGTATAAAAGTAGTTGCTCACTAAATTTCTGGTTCCAAATTAGAAATAAACCGCTCATATGTAACCGAGCTAAAATTGGTAGGCATGCTACAAACTCCGCGTCACGTAGCGGTTAATGAACGCTTCAATACGCAGTGATTACAGTTTACTTAGTGTCATACGTCATACAGCTCTAATATGAGTTTAGATACAGAATGCTATCAGTAACAGAACTAAGTACCTTCTATCTTTTATTAATATAGAATGCTATCAGTAACAGAACTAAGTACCTTCTATATTTTATTTAGGAATAATAATCATTAACATCATTATCAAAATCAGGTCTTTTAGTCTCCACTGCAGCAGCATGATCCTCTTTGTACTACTAGAGCCATATATTAGTCAGAGCAGTCAGAGGACCTACACTCTCCACACTTACATACATAGCCGGCTGAACAGTTTTATATGGGAATTACATTTTTTTCACCAGCATTAGTTCCAAGGAGACCTGGAGCCTAACTGTAAAGATTATCAACAAACTCAAAGTGGCACAGCGAGCTATGGAACGAGCCATGCTGGGTGTGTCACTTAGAGATCATATTAGGAACACCGAAATCAGGAGACGCACAATGGTGACGGACATAGCACATAGAGTAACCTCACTTAAGTGGAAATGGGCAGGTCACATAAACCGTAGGGAGGATGGAAGATGGGGCCAACAGTCGCTAGACTGGAGACCTAGGACGGGATACAGAAACCGAGGAAAACCGCTGGCTCGTTGGAGCGATGACATCGCCAAGGTTGCGGGTCCAACGTGGAAAAGAATGGCAAAAGACCGGAATGGTTGGAGTGCATTGGAGGAGGCTTATATCCTGCAGTGGATGTTATGAGCTGTAGAAAGAAGTTCCAAGGAAAAGCCGTTCATATTGACAGGCTGAGTCACCCCTTTAAAGATCACACGGGGTTTTATTAACATCCACCAGTCACCCACCACTAATAGATATAGACGAAGCTATTAGGATAGGATGAGATATAAAACACGCAAAAACTTGCAAGAAATCCTCCCCAAAATTGTCCTTCCGAAACTCGTTTCATGCGCCCTAAAACACAAGTTCCTAAATAATGCGACAACTTGAAGAGTTAAGCCATTAAAACCGAGGCGGGAATATGTGGGGAATTTTATTGTTTATGTGGCAACACTGGCATAAACGTGGAGCGAAAGTTCATTGCGTACGTGATGACCTTACCCGTGCGCGAATTTTATTACGACATTAAATAGGGAGTTATAGATTGCTCGTCGACGGTTATGTGAGTTACGAATCCTGTAAAAGGGAACGTCTTTTGGAATCTACAGTCAGTATATACAGGCACAATCAACATTAGGTCTTTTTAACCGACTTCAAAAAAGGAGGAGGTTCTCAATTCATCTGTATGTTTTTTAGACGCGACGCTACTGCAGAAGCATACCGCAAGGGAAAAAGACTTGATAGTATGTATGTATGCAGAAGCATGACTCTCTCTGTACTACCAGGGCCTTATATTTAACCAGGCAGGGCAATCAGAGAATTTGGCCTACACTCTCTACGCTTGCCAGACGGGTTGGAGAGATCTCTTTGATGTTTATAAGATTTGTTTAGCTTGTGTTTCCTAAGTCGCCTTCTACGACATTCTCGGTAAGACTTGGAGAAGTCTTATTCTACTCTGCCGGGAACCACGGAGGCCGGACAGGGACAGGCAACAATTGATAAACCCTGTCCAATCGTTAAAGGGGTGAATCAGTCCATCTATATGAACAACTTTTCCATAAACTTAGAATGCAGCAAGAATAAGAAGCTAGTGCGTTTTTCCGTGCAGATTAAATGATAATAAATAATATAAATAAATATATACGGACAAATCACACAGATTGAGCTAGCCCCAAAGTAAGTTTGAAACTTGTGTTATGGGATACAAACTCAACGATACCATATTTTATAAAAGATACTTATATAGATAAACATCCAAGAACCAGATCAATCTGAAAAAGATCATTTTCCATCTAGACCTGACCGGGGATCAAACCCGTGACCATTCGTGTCGCATGCAGGCGTGTTGAACGCTGCGCCACGGAGCTCATTAAATTGTTAATGATTTTAAATGCCGGTCAAGAGAATGGGCAAATATCTGAGTAATCATGTGAATAGGTAGTACTCATCACTATTTTGATTACGTTTTCCACCTACAAGCGTATATCAAAAACGTGGCCTATAATTTTTGTAGACCTGAGCTCTGTCTATCCCGAAAGTGAAAAAAACGTGTTGATATATGTTGTGCGATTGATTTGCTATTTAATCGTCTAGATAGTGACAGAATTATATTTAAGAACGTTTTCAGTTAAGATGCTTTTGAGTATTCGCCTTTTAGCTAGGCAAGAGTCAAATCAAAATTGTGTCACAAAGACTTATGAAGACTTACACAGACAGACATAAAGTACGTCACCTCATAATCTTTTTACGGGTCTAATAAAAGGAGAACTAGCCGTTTTATTTCGACTACACTACGCTTCTTCGTTCAGTGGCCGTTAAATAATACTGCTGACAACTTTTCGCTCAGCTTCGTGCTGCGTCTTAATTATTTTTTGATTAACAAACTACTTAGTCGGCATTTTTATATTAAGAACACTTTTTGTAGATCCCTGGAAAACAGGCACTTTAATACTACCTGAGAAATCAGAAATATCCAGAGGCCACACTGGCGTATAAAATTGACTCAGGTACGCGCACATTATGATGGGCCGCATTGCGAAAATCTGCAATCGCTTCCGCTTAGTCGCTCGTGTGTATTTTGTACATAATACACGAGTGATAAAACGGATTGAAACGGATGCAAATTTTGCGATGCGGCCCGTCATAATATATATATATATATATATATATATATATATATATATATATATATATATATATATATATATATATATATATAAAGGGACATAGGGACATAATACACAAATTGAGCTGGCCCCACAGTAAGTTGTAAACTTGTGTCGCAGGATACTAACTCAACGATACTATATTTTATAATATATTCTTATATTGATAAACAACCAAGACCCAGGTCAATCTGAAATAGATCATTTTTCATCTTGACCTGACCGGGGATCGAACCCGGGACCTCCGTGTCGCAGGCCGGCGTGTTGACCGCTGCGCCACGGAGCTCGACATACAATCCGCTTAGTCTTCTTCTTCTTCCTTTACCTTATCCCACTTTTTATGTGGGGTCGGCACAGTATGTCAGCTCTCTCCACCTTGATCTATCATCTACCATAGCCTCAAATAATCCACTTAGTCACTCGTGTGTATTTTGTATGAAAATACATACGAATGATTAAGCGGATGCGAATTTTTGCGATGCGACCTGTCATAATGTGCGCGTACCTTTAAAAGGCAAGTTTACTACGTCGAGCTGGCGGAATATCAATGACATTTGTCAATGGTGGCTGGCATATGAGTATACTGTCGTCAATTTTAATTTCATCAGGAAAGTAGAAAATGGAATAGGAGAACGCGGAAAACCCAGAAAGAGATGGAAGGATGAACTTCAATCCTACCGGAATTACTGGATTTCGGTAGCCTTAGACCGCAATAGTTGGAATGACGAAAGGGAGGCCTTTACCCTGCAGTGGGACAGTATAGGCTAGAAATAGAAATAGAATAGAAAAGGAAAGTAGAAATATAATCTATCTATCATATGATCTAGCTACAATATGCGGGAGTAAGGCGCGGTGGCCTCGGGGAAGCACGTCGCGTTTTTAGACATCGTTAAACGCATACAAAATAATTGATGGTGGCTTCTGGAGATGCCTTTCTTCTCCAGAAGCCACCATCAATTATTTTGTTTCTCCACTTCTTCTTATGATATGGATCATAGGCAAAATTTTCGGAAAATTTCATGATAATAGGTGTAGTAGGTAAGCAGTGAAAGCGTTCCAAACAAACAAATACATTGACACACTCACTTTCGCATTTATTACGCTGCCTGTCGAGATTCGTGGAGGTTGGTCAACCAATAGAATTGCGGAACCGGAGATTTTGTGCAATTTCATTGGTGGCTTTTTATCTCGCTAATCGCTCCACTCTGGTGGACAGGCAGCCTTTACTAACTAGCATATTCAGTTTTCTTCTTAAGATTTTCCCCCGCCCAGTCCAGTTTGTGTCCAGGTCCATGCTGTCACCTAAGAGCATTTCCACTAGCATTATGATAAAAAAAAAAGAATCAATACTTCAGTAGAAACTAATACAGGACCCGTATATCGCTTGAAAATAAATATAAAACTACCACTATTGTTTTATTGGTACTCTGAAATGATTTAATATCTCGTGTCGTGTCGTTCTATTCTAGTATTGAAATTCTTCACATTATTATTTTCTTCATAAATACGCCCGTCTGCTGATACGCCGCTAAACAAATGTATATCTACTAGAGTAAGTAAACCAAAACGAAATAACAAATAAAATGTGGCCAAAATAAAAGGTTACATTACTCGATAGCCGACCTATCTAAAGGTTACTTCTGAAATAGACAAGTTAATACCGCCGTATCTTCAGTATATTCTTTTATTGTTGTGTCGCAAGTGTTACTTATTTTTATTATTTGCTTTATCTAATTTGGGATGGCTTATTTTGTGGATTGTTTATTGTTCGCTGAATTACTAGTTTTATTTTTGCTTTAGTACTTTCTACAGCTTTTAGTGACAGATATCTCATAGACAACCAAAGCTAAAACTTATATAGACTGCCAACGTCATACAAAAATACTGGCCCAAATTAAGGACTGCTAGTGTTATCATACTACATATTATTATATTATATCATAGAAAGAAATGATTTGTGTGTTTGTAAGCAAAAATTAATAAACTGATTTTAAAAATTCTTTCACCTCTTTGGGCTCCGCCCACTTGATATATGCCCCTATGTCCTTTTCAATACCCTAAACTATGTGTATGCAAAATTTCATGATGATCGGTTCAGTAGATACGGCGTGAAAGCGTTACAAATAAACAAACAAACTCACGTTCGCATTTATAATATAAGTGGGAATAGTTGGTATACCTTTCCTTACCGCAGTCACCATCCATGGATGGGCGTAGCACGCTGTAACAGAAACACATATGCATATTCGCGCAAGCGCCCTGCGCCGTCTCATGAATTTTTAACCTGACGAATCAGTTGGTCACGTGACCTGTTGCGAGTTTATAATTTTTTCCCCATCACAAAAAGTACACAGCACCGCTTAAGAAGTTTCCACTTCAAAAAATCTTTTTAAAATTGGATATTTGGTATGTGTACGGTCTATATTATTCATATTGTTATACTCCTATTGACTTTCATGACAAAATACCACTTTCATTTGATCCCATCTAGGGCTATTTTTACAAATTTCTTGCAAAGGTTATATTAAGTAATCCGATATTTTATTGTTGGTGCGTAGGATTGTTGGTTTCCTGTTAGGGTTCCGTTTCGTACAACAATGTTTCCAACCGTCGTTTTCCATTGCCTTTCCGCCGTCTCAGGTCTGTAACTTTGGAACAGTAATTGTTTGATGTTATTATCGTGGTTTTATAACTAGTGTTACGAGTTGTTTTGTTTTACCTTTTTACCTCACTTCTGGGAAAGGTCTGCCCCATTACCTTCTAGGACTTTCTGTCTAGAGCCAATTTTAACCACTTCTTAGTAAATTTACGCAAATTGTCACTCCATCGTGCACGCGGTCTACCACTGTTATGTCGCCCTTCTTCTGGTTACCACTTCGTGGTACCATGGGCCCAGCGATCCAGGTGAATATGACAAACGCGGCCCGCTTGATTCCAGTTTGTCCTTGCAGCTTTGCGCCCCCCGTCGAAAAAGCCTTTGAGCGTACTGTAGTGTTTCGGATTCAGTCTATTCTTGTCGCTCACAAGTCACTTCGCTCTATCGCCCTTTGCTTAATCTTAAGTTTGGATTTTATACCGTCATAAACAAGAGTTCCCAAACAAGAAACATGGATTTTATATAATACAGTGAATAACATTACATCAAACAGGCACAATTCTTAATTAACATTTATGAACAAAATTATGGAAAACTCCTCCATTAAAACTTCTTAGAAACTACTAAGTGTCCGTTTGTAACGATACCTAGTTCCCTTACTTTGTTTCACTCAATTTTGTTGCCTAGTTAAACTCTACTTAAGTGCTTAAAACCTTAATAACGTTACAAACTAAAAACGTATCACCGTGTCTCTATTGCACCTCAAACTGTGTAATGGCGTAATAAAAATTATACTAAACTTGTAATAAAGCGATTACTAAGTTCTCGAGTGGCAGTAAAGGGTACCTATGCACAATTATATTCTACATTTAATTTATGGGTCGTTAAATTCTTCCTACACCCTGTGCTAGGGGTTGTTTTGCAAATCTATTGGATTTCAGTGCAAGTGGCGTAACGCTTTTGAAATTTGTTTGCAATAGTAACCAAATAGTAATTTCTAATATTTTTGCAGGTTCATCCTACCTGCGAACACATTGTAAAGTATTTGAAACGTTAATTACATAAATAATGTAATAAACGCGATAAAACCGTTTTCAAAGTAATTTTATTTAAAGGCAAAACGCAACCTTACCTGTTTTGCCTTCTTTTACTTCCGTTTTTAGGGTTCCGTAGTAAACTAGGAACCCTTATAGTTTCGCCATGTCTGTCTGTCTGTCTGTCTGTCTGTCTGTCTGTCCGTCCGCGGTTTTACTCAGAGACTATAAGTACTAGAAAGCTGTAATTTGGTATGAGTATGTATATTAATCATGGCAAAAAAGTCGTAGAAAAAAATCTTGAAAAAAAAATTTTTTTTGGTTAGCTCCCATACAAGTAAAGTGGGGGAGTAATTTTTTTTCTCTATTTACCCATCGTGTGGGGTATCGTTAAAAAGGTCTTTAAAAAATATTGTGAGGTTGAGAACACCATTTTTCGATTTAGGGATCCGTTTCCGAAATATTTGGTTTTAAAGTGCAAATTTTTGTTAGAGGTACGTGTCCCCCCCTCTATCTCCTAAACGGTTATATATAGATACGTGAAAAAAATTACAGCAACAGTATATATACTGAAGTTGAAAGGAAAACTATCAGAGCTGGGTACTAAGTACAAACTAAAAAGTTATAGGCTATACATAATATAACTTATAAAATGTACAGGAAAATGTAAAATTTCATACAATCTTTATTGTAAGATGTTTTTGGTCGTTAAACTGTGAGGTGCAAGTGTCAGTGTGTAAGTTGTCATTCGCAACTACGGTACCCTATACTGCGCGTGGCCCGACACGCACTTGGCCGGTTTTTGATAGTTTACATCCTCCTTATTTTTTTGCTGATATCACATAGCCTATTATTATTTTACACTTCGGGAAAGAACATAGACTTAATTCGCATTTTTTTTCTCTATGGGGAAGAATACAAATCTAATGACACCTTCAAATAGGCCAAGTGGGCTACAGGAGACAATTATGGCCAGACATACTTACATATATATACCAAGATACGTTCATACATACGTTTGATAAAAATTGCCCTCCTTTAAAGTGGGTCAGTATGGTCGAAATAATTTTTTTTTTATATAGGCCCGGCCCCTAAAAATATGCTAAACTTAGGGTAATCTAAGAGAATTCGAAATACACCTTATACATACATCTTTAACCCTATTTAAAATAAACTAGGCATATTTTATCTGGCAGTGAAACCTTAAAAAAATCCTAAAAATGTTTCGTGTTGTTGAAATATTAAACTCAAGTTCAATGAATACGTGTTACAGACTTCGACGAGAGCTGAGCTTGAGCAGAATTATGATTTCCTTCGGCTGAAACATTTCAAAGTAAGGACAGTATAAAGGTATAACTTAGGGACTGGGCTGAACGACGTAAATTTTACGCTAAATGTAAGTTGATTTTACTTTATTTATATTAGCTTTATAGTTAATGTAATCAAAGGTTTAGGCATAAGGGCAAAGCAAAATAGGTAGAAACAGGTTTTATAGAACTATAAATGATAATTTTGTTACAATATCTTTATTGAGCTTGATACAAACGAATATAACAAAAAGATAAGATTTTAACAAATTAATACAGCAATAGTTAGGTACGAGTACTTATTACAAGAAGTATGGAGTAACTGTCAGGAACTTGAATACTTAAGAAATTTCAAGGTCTTATTCAAATTCCTAGGTAAGCTGCTTAAGCTTAGTCCCAAAAAATTACACTTGTTTTAAATTATAATAATAATATGTAAATATCACTATTATATGTGAACATTATAATTTACTTCAAGATTCATTTGCGCAAAGGTGATGACACTGAAACGTTAATTTAGAAAGTGAAATCAAGTTCCCCATCTGTAACCTCAGTATTTTGTGGAAACGTTATACGAGGCTCTATCTCGGGGGTATCGTAAATAATTCCAAGAATAAAAAGGTAGGGTTTACTCCTTCATATTTGAGTTTTTGTGGTTACGCCGGATGAACGCGTATACATATTAATATTATTGTCATCGTATTAAGTTTATTTACTCCATTTCTTAGCATTAGGTATTTTATATATTAAAAAATATATATCATCATAAATTATCATTTCAAAAACACAACATTGATAAAACACTAATACTAAGCGACAAGCGTCTCTAGCGGAGAAGAGTTCAGGCTACCAGCGGGTTTCGACTGCAGAGAGAGGAACCTCCTATCTATGCGTGTCGTGTCCTTAGATTATATAAAACCTAGATAGACTCTATTAGCCTAAAAGCCTAGGAAAAACTAGCGTCCAACACATACTCGGTCACGCACACAGCTACTAATTTGACGGATTTTGAGGGCATGAAATTGACAGGACGCGTGTGATAACGCAAAGCTGCCACGCACACAAGGATGGAAATGTTGGTCTGTTTTTTAATCATTGAAATAGAGACATGATGGTGTCTAGATAGTATTAGTCATAGGACATGTCCAAGTCCAAGAGTGCTGTCTTTTGTATCTGAACCTAGATTTAGCCATCCAACGAGTCTCTTGAGGAGTTGATCGAGACCCTTTGCTGTAAGACCATGCACAGATACAAATCTCGGGACAATGTTCGTTGTATCTACATCCCATGTGAGAGGGTCACCTCGTATGCCAAGTCTAGGTACTTACCAAGCTTATCATTCACTACTTCTTTTTAGTTTTTGTTAGTGGCCAAACTTGATGTCAGAATTTTCAAACTGCTTAAAGGTATTGGACATAGCTTGGCATTGGTTTTAGTAGACACAATAACAACACTAAGTCATCGTCATTATCATTTCGAGGTCGACCATACACCTGGTGTCAGAGTTCTTCGGAACTACCTCTCGGCCTCTGACGTGGTGACTACCAGATGGCAGCCGGGACCAACTGCTTAACGTGCCTTCCGAAGTACGTTAAACTAAGGTAACACCAAGTTATATTACTTCAAGTTAAATTATAATTCAAAATACTGTAACAAAGGAAGTGTATAAAGTTTTCTAGCGAGCCAGTAAATCAAATAATCTTTGTCCTAGTTTCAAGATGACAATGGGATAATTCCTTAGAGAGTTAGTCGTTTACAGCTAGGTTTTTTTTAATCCTTCTTTCATTTTTATGGAAATACGTCTACAATATTTGATTGTTACTAGCTTTTGCCCGGCTCCTTTTGGGGTAATGACGATCCCTCGAGAATAGCATTTTAAAAAGCGATCGCTTCTCTTTAACACGTAAAGAAATAATATAATATCCCACTCTAAAAAATACGCATTAATTCCTACCGTCTTTGACTGATCGATTTTTCCCGATTTTAATGGGGACAGAGCATCTGATGGGGCGATCCGTCACCCTGATTGGAGATCCGAGGTGCGATTACTTAGATAATGGATAATGGATGTTATGAATTGATTCGCCGATTGGGGATTTTTGGCGTCTTTCATTTTTTGGTTGAAGGATTTTGCTTGCTGGTAATATTTAAATATCTACCATCGACCATAAATGGAGATTTGTAGCTTCAAATTTTATCTATAGCCACAGAATTAATAATAGTACTAACGTACAGAACGGAAACTCGCAGCGTCCCTCACAACCTAGCTTCCCCGCGCCTCACCCCCGTTTATACGCGGGCTTTACTGGCATTCAAACAGGGTTAGCTTCGCACGTTTTGCCACGCGTTGCATTGAAGTTAGTCATGATTCACGAGTTTCACGACGCCATTGTTGACGTGAGATGTAAACAAACGTCTTTATTTAATTTATTCATATTTACCGTATTTTTTGACGCCGAATACGTTAGTTATTTTATTACAAGTAGTGATCGTATATTTAGTGTGTCATAACATAAAATAACCTAAAACAGTGGTAAATGGAAAATGGACATAAACGAGGGAAATACCTCCTTGTGAAGTGATATTTGTTTTAGATATTTTATGCTTTTATGAATAAGACCTTACATCTACTAGAGAATATTTATATACCTATGTCATAGTGTTGTGTTTGCTGTACTAGTTGTAGCAAACAAGTGAGAGTAATGACATACGAGTGAGATCAACGAATACATTTTATGCTTGTAAGCACTGTCACTTATTTATTATCCAGATTCATAATAGGTAAGTCCCAACATATAAACTTAGATAAAATAATCATAAATCTTCTAAAATGGAAAGATATACTCGTAAATAATGGCATCGGTAGTAGGTACCTACTTATATTCATTCGACGAGGTGCCGACCCTGATTGTCGAACTCACACATTGACGCAGTGCACGGATATAAAGTTTGTTTTTGTTAGTACTAGGCATAAATATTGCGCCGCTTGGCCGCTTGTATGGAGCGGCATACCTGTGCTATAGCAGTTAGGTCTGCGCCAAGGAGGCCAGCCCAAAAACTCTAAAATCTGATACCAAAATGCGCACTATTTCCCAGAAATATTAAGAACTTTTTACGACGTTACCAGCAAAACCTTTATGCAAAAACTACTAAGAAGATCATCGTTTGATACTATAGTTTGTATCAAACGGCCTCAATCAATAATCAAGACAGATAAATATAGGGGTGAGGGTAAAGATGATTAAATGTAATACAATTAAGTTTTAATGTGTATTAGGGGCCACAAATTCAAAATCAATTGATGCGTGTTCTATTACCACAAATGCAAATAAACGGGTATTTTTTTTAATAGGGCAAGACCCCATTCAAAAATCTTTTCCCGTTTTTTTTCCTTTGCATACGGAACCCTAAAAACAAACAAAATGTCAGTATCGAGCCTCAGAACTCGAGATGCACTCCGCTACACGTATTTTAACGAAGCAATTCCCTTCAATATGACAATCGTACGATTCTATTCGATTTTAAACCCACTCGATTCCCGTATGCGTGCGGGCGACGGGAAATCGTTTTATACAATATATCGATGTATTGGAATTCGAATTGGAAATTACATTTAAAACAAATTCAATTTGATATAATCGTCGCATCTTGTACGGAATATTTGGTATTGAAATCGCAAAAGTGATTGAATAATTATTAACCAAATCAGATTATTATTATTTATTCATCACATTTAGTGTGTGATTCTACTATGCTGGTTTGGGATTTTGCCATGCTGGTTTGGAAAAAAAGAAAAAACATAGAATACACCAGCTGCTTTTCTTTCAGCGGAACACGTAAATGCCAGTCAAGGGATTGGGAGAAAATATAAGAATTCCCGTTTATAGACGATGCGGCTAGAAACCCATCACTATTCTGATTCACTTTAGAATTTTATGCCTACTAAAACGCCAAACGTGGCCTTCGGGTATAATGACCTTGTGTTGAGCCTACTTCTTAGGGATAAAGTCGTGATAATAAGAAAGTATGAATATATGAAGCCGTGTGGCCCGGCAGAGTAGAATAGGACCACTCCAAATCTTCCCGTGGATGTCGTAGAAGGCGACTTAGGGAACATAAGCTAAACAAAGCTTATAAACACCGGAGAGACCTCTCCAACCCTTCCGGCCAGCGTGGAGAGTGTAGGCCTCCTCTGACTACTCTGGCTAATATATGGCTATGATAGTACAGAGAGAGTCGTGCTCCTTCAGTGGAGACTTAAAAAGACCTGATGATGATGATGAATATGAAAGTATCTATGTAATGTGAGACGTGTTTAAAAGGGTCAAAGCTAGTGTCGATAGTGTAGTATACAAGTTTCATTGATGTTGTACAGAAAATTTTCATAGGAATTTTTATACTGGCTTATATTTGCAATATTTCATCCTATCGTACACTAATAACATACATATGCTTTTCAAACATATCCTTTTCTGTTTTACATTTACTACATTTTTTATGTCATATGACGGCTAACGAGCAAGCATAGTAAGGGATCACCGCTGCCCATGAACAACTGCAATACCGGTCTTTTATTTTTCCCTCCCAGAGGAAAGGGGGGATGGGCCTCCGGCTCTCTCACTCACCGATCGAAGCATAGCAGCGGTAAAGCTACTACTCAAACGTTGGTTTTCTGTGAGAGTGTTGTACTTCCCCGGACAAGCCGGTCCATTCATGCTGCTATCAAACGTGAACTTCGCAGGTAGCGTGCCTCTACCACAACTAAAAACTTTATTCACTTACCGAAACAATCTATTCTTATAGAGAGCTAATTTAGTGGTTTTAAATTACGCGAACGAATTCGCGGGAAAATTGCTAGTTAGTATAAATAATAATAGAAATTTATCCGTCGTCTACCAAATTGAAATCATAAACAAACATTATATCTGCCAGTAGGACACGAGGTTAGGCAATATACCACCGAGGCAGCCGTTCTGCGTATCTCTATAACCATATCTAAGATTTGTGGGCATTATGAGACTTCGAGGTTAGCCAGGGCCTATGGACACTACGGGACTCTAATTTTATGTATAACTAGCATTTTTTTGCTTCGTTTGTGTAAATTATTTCCTATGTTGCTAAAGTCTATTATAGAAAATAAATTATTATTGTTATTTCTCATTTAGATTTATTTGGAAATATTACTATATTAATCCATAAAGATAATTTACTAAGTATAAGATTCTGTACATACTATTTTCAAACACAATGTATAGGTATTGCCAATGAATAAATGAACTTGAACTTTGTATGTCACCACCCACAGATAAAAGGTTACTATCGTGAAAGCATTGTGAAAATCGTTCCAGCAGTTTCGGAGCCTATTCAATGTAAATAAAAAATAATAAGGAATCGTAAATAAAAAATAATGAACAATAGAATCTTTCCTTTTTATAATATAAGTATAGATGTCGACCTGGATGTCGTCGTGGGTTCAAGTTCCACTGGAAATCATACATGTGGATGTTGTTTTTAATCGGGTTAGGTGAAGAAAGATAGTTTCATGCTTCAGAAGGTACGTTAAGCTCTGTGTTTAAACAGCCTCAGTGGTCCAGAGGTTAAGGCGTTTGCTTTACTGACCCGGGGGTTGTGGGTTCGATTCCCACGGGAAGCATATAGTTTGTTAAGTAGCTTTCAGTTTGGTTAGGACATGCAGGCATGAATCACCTGATTGTCTGATAAGAAAGGTGATTCCGTGCTTCGGAAGGCGCGTTAAGCCGTTGGTCCCGGCTGCCATCTGGTAGTCGTTAAAGGAACCACGTCAGAGGCCGAGAGGCGGTTCCGTAGAACTCTGACACCAGGGTGTGAATGGTCGACTGACCGTGTCACCTACTCGAAATGATGATGATGATGATGTTAAGCTGAGAGTGTAAATCTCAAACGCTATCTAGCGTTTGTTTAAATCTATTCTAGAATTGGTTTTAGTCTACAATTTGGGTAGCAGTGGTCAGACGGCAGTCGCTCTTTGTAATAACCAGTTACCTTGTCAAATCAACTAGAATAGGAAGCCGAGTATCAAATCAAATCATTTATTCATCAACAAAATTTGCATCATACAAAGAATGCTGGAGCCCTGTGCTAAGTTAAAAACTTGTGTTACAGGAGCTCCACTCTTTACACATGTTACATTAATAATCTTACTAAGTTATTCGCTCTTTATATAAACTTCCACATATATATGTGGATGCACATAGCACATTAAAAATAAAAATAAAAATCTGTGTCTGGGATCTGAAACGCTACAGCTGAGGATGGAACCAGAAATACGCTCTGGTAATGAATATAGAGAGTATTAAAGACTAGACTTGCTAACGTGTAAGATTCATAGAAATTCAAACCATAGTTTAAAATTGAGATCCACAAATCCACCTATAAAATAATGGAGAAGAGAGCCCAAAAATCAGTCGATGTGAATAGTCCCCAGCTCAGTTACAAATAATATAATAGAGGCGCATGCAATAACCCAATGTTGGTCGGACGTTTCATTTCGGCGACCCCACGTACAATGTCGCAAATATCACCCTTATGCACGTTGATTTATGAATGTTTATGCTGTGATATTATTCTTATTTTTTGTAATTACTAGTAACTATACACAAAATTGCTGCGTGGTTCCCGGTAGAGTAAAATCCTCCAACTCCAATTCTTCTTGCGGATGTTGTAGAAGTTGACTTAGGAAAAACGAGCTAAACAAAGCTTATAAACATCAAGGAGACCTCTCCAACCCGTCTGGCCAGCATGGAGAGTGTAGGCCAAATATTCTGACTGCTCTGGCTAAAAAATGGCTCTGGTAGTACAGAAAGGGTCGTGCTTCTGCAGTAGACACTGACAAAGATCTGATGATAAATGTAGAATTGTTGAGTTAAATCCTACGTCACAAGTTAAAAACTTACTCTGGGCCTAGCTCATTAGTACTCGTATGATTAATTCTACATTTAATTATACTTATTACCGAATGACGTACGTACCGCTTAATCTCCTTCCAAAGCTGTTTCGGACCCAAGTTTATTTTATGATATTGCGCAGAGATGGTTTTTGGGAAATCCAAGTTTTAAATGAAAGGGGGGAGAACTTTATATGACAAAACTCCAACCACGTAAAATGGCTGGCAACAGATGTAGTCGTACGTTTGCTATCAAGACTTCATCAACCTAAACTTTATGGGAATGGTTGGAACTTGATACGAGTAATTCTTGGCGTTTAAATAATTTTTCTTTTAATTTTACTATCTTCACTACTTTACTAAGTTGTAAATGTGTTGTTATTCTTTTGCTCTTAGGTTTAAAGTTAGCTTTTCTTAAATAAAACTACGACCGGGTGAAAGACATGTTAATTGAAGCCTTATGACGGATTTGTTTGGTACAAGAAATAAAAGTATAGAATGGCAACAGATAAATTACAAATATATACGGACTAGACTCGCTCACTATCTACTTTATTTACCTACTAATTCAATGATAGTATATTTATACCAAAAACTACATTTAATTGAAAACCATCATCAATCTTCAAAAGATCATTTTTCATCTTTATCTGTCAGATTGGCATGATGAACACTATATCACAAGAAGGATGAACTGTATTTTCATTTCCACTCCATATTTTTTTTTACGTATCACACAACTTGAGTTAGCCCCACAATAAGTTGTGAACTTGTGTCGCAGGATACTAACTCAAGGATACAATATTTTATATTATATACTTATATAGATAAACATCCAAGACCCAGGTCAATATGAAAAAGATCGTTTTCCATCATGACCTGACCGGAGATCGAACCCGGAATCCCTGTGTCGCAGGCTGGCGTGGTATCCGCTGCGCCAAGGAGCTCGTCAAAATTAATAAGAAAATAGTTTCAAAAGCTACATATCAATCATATGTATAGCTAGCGTAGCTATGAATATCATTGAAATGGTTCTCACTGCACCGGCTTTCATTCAATACATCAGCTGTCCTGAAACAACGTCTGGAGCGCCGAACAGATATTGTGCTGAGGATATAAATCGTAGAGAGCTTCGACTAGAATCGTAGCTAGTTTTTATAACAATATTTTTTTAGGATTTAACAGCTTAGCGGTACTTACGAGGTACCGTTTTGTTACAAAATTGACATTGCTAAAGAGAATTTATTTGCTTTGGTGATGTAAATGATTTCTTTGTTTAACAACAGAAGTTATAGATAGTATATCGCAGCATTTACGGCTACCAGTACCTCATAAACGAGAATATATATATATAACAAAGACATAACAAAGAAGAAGGACATTATAACTTTACTAACAAAAACCCTAACAGAGGTTCGTTCAACAAATATTAAACGGAACTGTACACTCCAGGCAATATTGATTTCATATCCAATTTGATTTCTTTGTTTGACAACAGTAAAGTTATAGATATCATATCAAAGCATTTACGGCTTCCAGTACCTCATAAAGTAGAATAAGGCAAAGAAAACAGTGCAGCGCATTCGACAATAGTAGATTGTTGCACTGAGCAGAAAGTAAGTTATTGCTGCACGAGTGTTTATTTGGAGCCCGAGCGCTAGCGAGGGCTCTAAAAAGCACGAGTGCAATTTAACTTACTTAATGCGAGGTGCATAATCTGCTTTTCTTTCAACTACTGCAATAATAGTATTTGAAAAATAAAACTGAAGACAAATTTGTTGTTCACATTCCCGCTTTTTTTCTTTATGGCCAGTATTTTTTTTAGGCAAGGCAATACACACGTCCCTTTGTTAACTCCATACGGCCGTTAGGTTGGCCAACCTTCTTTATGTCAGGTGACAAATATTGTCCACGATTTAAAAAAAACTAAACAGTGCAGTAAAGGATTTCCATACATTTTTGCTGCACTAGAGCAGCAAAAATGTATGGAAATCCTTTACTGCACTGTTTAGTTTTTTTTTTACTTCTAGTGCAGCAAAGTTCCGCTTTGTGCTGGATATGTAGTGCAGTTATGATAGAATTGCAGCGTAGTTGGAAGAAAAATTTATTGTTCTGTCTGCAGCTTCGATTGTTCCGTTATTTGTACTATTTCCTAACTCGTCTTTCAGATAAAGTGTTGAATTATCTGCCAGTGCTTTATTAGTTTTTTTTTTACCCAAAGATACGTATGCGAAGACATATCTTTGTTTAGCAGTGAGCAAAAAAAGACATAAAAGTGACATTCATAAAAGTTTGACACAAAAACAAGTTTTATATCATAACTACGTTATACCATATAACGTAACAGAAGTTTGCTGAGCAAATATTAATCGTAGTACAGTGCAATCAAAGCAATATTGCTTTCATTTCTTTGTTTGACAACAAGAGTTATAGATATCATATCACAGCATTTACGGCTTCCAGTACCTCATAAAGTAGTAAAAGGCAAAGACACCAGTGCAGCGCATCCGACACAATTTATTGTTCCATCTGCAGCTTCGATTGTTCCGTTATTTGTTCTGTTTCTTAACTCGTCTTTTAGACACAGTCTTGTTTTTTCGGCAAGTGCTTTTTTTAGATTTTTCTTGAAGCGAAGCTAAAATAAGCCTATACCCAGCAGTAAGTGAAAATAAATTTAGAAGATTATGAAATTTAAGTAAATAAACAAGTTTAACGTCAAAATTTTTCTAAAATATAATGCAATAGAGCAGAGGTATGCTCAACAAATATTTATCTTGGTACAGTGCACTACAAGCAATATTGATTTCATATCCAATGCGATTTCTGTGTTTAAAAATAGAAAAGTTATATATATTAATCACAACATTTACGGCTTTCAGAACCTCATAAACTAAAATAAGGCAAAGTAACAGTGCAGCGCATCCGACACAATTTATTGTTCCATCTGCAGCTTCGATTGTTCCGTTATTTGTTCTATTTACTAACTCGTCTTTTAGACACAGTTTTGTTCTAGCTTCCAATGATTTTCTTTTCAATTTTAGATTTTCTTTCAAAGTGAAGCGGAATAAGTGAAGAAAGCCCTATGCTGATTAGTGAAATAAAAAAAATACGAAGACGATAATGACATTCGTAACGTTATTGACATAACAAAAGACAAGTTTTACATCATAACTTAACTAACATATAATGAAACTAAGGTTTGCTCAACAAATATTTATCTTGGTACAGTGTACTCAAAGCAATATCTATTTCATATTTGATTTGATTTCTTTGTTTAAAACAAGAGTTATAGATATTATATCACAGCATTTACGGCTTCCAGTACCTCATAAAGTAGTAAAGGCAAAGACACCAGTGCAGCGCATCCGACACAATTTATTGTTCCATCTGCAGCTTCGATTGTTCCGTTATTTGTTCTATTTACTAACTCGTCTTTTAGACACAGTTTTGTTCTAGCTTCCAATGATTTTCTTTTCAATTTTAGATTTTCTTTCAAAGTGAAGCGGAATAAGTGAAGAAAGCCCTATGCTGATTAGTGAAATAAAAAAATACGAAGACGATAATGACATTCGTAACGTTTTTGACATAACAAAAGACAAGTTTTACATCATAAATTAACTAACATATAATGTAACTAAGGTTGGCTCAACAAATATTTATCTTGGTACAGTGTACTCAAAGCAATATTGATTTCATATTTGATTTGGTTTCTTTGTTTAAAACGAGAGTTATAGATATTATATCACAGCATTTACGGCTTCCAGAACCTCATAAACTAAAATAAGGCAAAGTAACAATGCAGCGCATCCGACACAATTTATTGTTCTATCTGCAGCTTCGATTGTTCCGTTATTTGTTCTATTTCTCAACTCGTCTTTTAGACACAGTTTTGTTTTATCATCCACCGATTTTCAGTTTTTTTTTTAGAAGCGACAGCACTTTGATCTAAAAGCGCAATCCATAAGTAGAGGGTCCCAGCTTCAAACTCCACTAGGCTTGACTTGAATTTTTTGCCTAAATGGACTCAAGTAACAAGTACTGTAATTTTTATGGCTGCTTACTATTTTTAACCATGAAGCCAACGACAGGGCAATCAGAGTGGCCAATTACTGGTCAAAATATATCTAATAGAATGAAGCCATTTCAACTTGATAAGAAAAAGACTCCTATTATTATTAACATGTAAAATACGGGTCACTCACGTATGAAGTCAGCTACAGGCCGACATGTTTCAACCTCATCCGGAGGTCTTCCTCAGGGCGAATGTGAACCGAGACGCGCGCACAAAGTCGTCCCAGTCCACACATCTCACGTTAGTTTTAATAAAAAAAAAAGACTCCTATTATTTTATCCTGCACACGATTTCTTATAGCCTGTAGTATCCAAATGCTGGGCAAAGGTCTCCCCTCTAGTCCGCCATAGCTCTCTGTACTTGGTGATGATTCCTACATTGTAATTAAATTAATATCGGGCGATGATTTTTCGGAGAAGCTCGAAGGCCGAGCGGTCACCCGCTGTGCTCAAAATTGATAATCTACTCTAAAGGCATCTGGTGCAGACAAAAGCAGCAATTATCAACTCGATATTTAAACTCGCAATACGTTAAACACGTATGGAAATATCATGCAGCATCTCTCTCGTCAGAGTTTTAATATCGCGTCAAGTTAAGGCTGCTCAACAGCTTAGCGTGGCTAGTCAAATCGTCAAGTATCTTATTACCAACTAGAAATCTTAATCTTATTATCTTATATTTATACTTATTAAATCTTATACTTAGTCTCTTTGTTAGTTACCGTTCCTTGTAATGATTTCCTGCAGTTATTTGACTGATAGATTCGAAAATGGCATATATGATTTAAAATTATAAATAAACTATGATGTATCTTTAAGCAATATTCTAAAGATACATCAATAAAGGAAATGTAAATTTGAAGTTTCTTTGTTCTTATTCATATGATGTCACGATTTAACCATAATGGCGGCAGCCGCTTTGGCGTAAATATATTATCTAGTTTAGTTTTTAAACAGTTTCACAGAATACTGATTATAGATACCGAGAATATTTTTTTTTTATAAATCACACAGATTGAGCTAGCCCCAAAGTAAGTTCGAGACTTGTGTTATGGGATACTAACTCAACGATACTATATTTTATAATAGATACTTATATAGATAAACATCAAAGACCCAGGTCAATCTGAAAAAGATCATTTTCTATCTTGACCTGACCGGGGATCGAACCCGGGACCATCCGTGTCGCAGGCAGGCGTGTTGACCGCTGTGCCACGGAGCTCGTATACATTGAAAGGCGCTCGTACTTACAGACGTTTCAGACCTGAACACAGAGAGTAGTGGTCACTATTTCGTGAAATACGGGTTACTCACGTATAGGTACTAAAATCAGCAACAAGCCGTCACACTTTTTGAATTTCAAAGATAAAAATCTGATTTCACTGTACAATAATCAAAAACGTTTTCGCTTTAAACGAAAGTAGCAGCCGGAAAAATTGGATAGCTTTCTTCATAAATCCACTTGTGTATGCCGGAACATGAGTGCACCATCTTCAGATATTGCACTGCTAAACGAATCGTGTTTCAGATTTCAAATTCCGAATTTGAACACGTGTTACGTACTGGCCGTAAACTAGGTTTGTTATTCGAATTTACTTTTCTTTTTGTTTTGGAATATTCTCTTTTACGAAAGATGCGACCTTTTTAGTTTCGTTTTGATCTTTTTTAATTTTGCCGTCAAATAATGCAGGCAACAAGGACTGAAAGTTTTAATTGGGTATTATTTTCGCAAAATACGGAATGACCAAGTTATCTATCAATGCACAGTTAGGAATATAATTATGACAGATTCTACGGATACCTAGTTCAAGACGGAATCGCGCATGAAAGGTCGGTACCACTACCTTTTCGTGATAAAACGGTTTGTTGTATGGTGGGCCCTTTAATTTTATTTTATTCTAATTAGAGTAGGTGTTTGTTGTTATAGTAGCAACATTACATTAAAAATTTCAAATGGTTAGCTGTCACGGTTCATGAGATGCAGCTTGGTGACAGACAGATGGACAGACGGACATCGAAGTCTTGATAATAGGGTCCCGTCTTTACGCTTTAGGTACAGAACCCTAAAAAGTATAAATTTTTGATGAAAATTGAATGACTTAACCAATAAAATTTTCGCTCACATCCAGTATATAGAACTTAGACGCACCAAAACAAACCCAAAGCGGTTTATCCCACCCAAATACTTTAATTTCCTTCCGTATCCATCGTAAATTGTTGGTGAAATTTGCCCATGTCGGGCGTATATTCTGATCCTGGTGCTCTTAGCAATTTTCACGCTTACAAGCCGCCTTTCTGAATGAAAAAGTTGTGTTCCATTTAGCTATAAGCCTCTCGGATAGCACTTTAAGGAGTTTGCGGGCGTCAGAGATGCTGACTCAAAGATTATAGGATCACCCTCTATACCCAACTGAAAGATCGCACGATAATTCCCACCCTATCACAAAAGAATAAGGACCTATTTCCCTCGACACATGACCTAAAGAAGCAATGGCTACGCATATTCTTTCGCCATGTCCCGGCTATTTTGCACGCGTCGTGTAGGTTAGAACTAAATGTAATTTTCCACTTTAATCCCCCACTTGAAGGCTCATTTTCGAGTGCGGGTCGTAATGGAGGTTACGAGGAATACGTTTGAGGAGTTATGGGCCACAAATAAGTTTAGGTGGTTTGGTAATGGAAGGTTTTTGGCTAAAATGAAAGCTAGAATGCTTTTAGAAATAAAAAAAATAGTCTTGTAATAGTCTAGAAACATTTGTAATGTAGCTGGTTTATTTTAGCTAAGAGGTGAGTTGCAGAAATCTTATTTTCTCGGATTTCAGTCTGCGAATTATTCTAGGATTTTCGCAAAAATATAAACGAGGTTACGACCCTGTCTTAAAGATGAATAACTCGTGCCATACCTATTATTTCTGTTATTTTTTGAATCTAAAGTCTTCTATTTGTCTACTGCTCATAGAATAGCCTAGATTTTCTAACTTAATACTTACTTATACTAGCCATGTGATTCCCGGCAGAGAAGAATAGGACCACTGCAAATCTTCCCGTGGATATCGTTAAAGGTGACTCAAGCTAAATAAAGCTTATAAACATTAAAGATACCTCTCCAATCCATTTGGCCAGCGTGGAGAGTGTAGGCCAAATCCTCTGACTGCTCTGGCAGTACAGAGAGGGTCGTGCTCCTGCAGTGGAGACTAATAAAGACCTGATGATGACTTATACACTACAAAATAGTTAACCATAAACAAACAGTTAGGTACTTGCCAACTTGTCTGCAATCTGTTAATTTGCATTGAATTTCTGCAATAACATTTATCAGTCATTTGTGTGAATGTAATCTTCGGTAGCTAAATTAAAAAAAAGTAATGGTCCATCCTTCGAGCAACATTTCCCCCCGCAAAAAACGCCAGAAAAATTGTAATAGTAAATTGTCGCTTAGCCCACTCCCTCGGTCCAGTACGGAGGCCGTGTTGCTTGAAGGGTTCATTTGACAAACAACATTATATGCTCTTTGCCAACGGCTTCAAACAAATATAATAACGGATATAAATTCTTCAAATTCGATTTTGTTTTTAAATTTAGGTTATCTCTCTATGTAGCAATTATCTGCTTAAGATCTTATCCTTGATTTGAATTAAAAGTTTTACTGTCAGTGGAAATAACAAAAACTTTTAAGAAACATGAGCTAAACAGATATTTGCTCACCATTGGCGCTAGTATTTGGTCGTTAATTTGAACAAAATCGCTGGGTCATCTTCGCTGCAAGGGTGCGAGCTCGTTATGCAGATTCAGTTCTTGCTGCCTGGATAAAATTGGATAGGGGATGTTAACAAGTTAGACGTAATAGTCATTGTCTGCAGCAATGGAAGCATACTTTGTTAAGTTGTTTCCAGTTTGGTTAGGACATTGCAGGCATGAATCACCTGATTGTCTGATAAATAAAGATGATTCCGTGCTTCAGAAGGTACGTTAAGCCGTTGTTCCCTTAAGCCATCCGACAGGCTGTTTCGAAGAACTCTGACACTAGAGTGTGCATGGTAGACCTACCGTGTCACCTATACGAAATGATGATGGTTGTTTGCAGACTTACTCCTCCATCTAAGCATTTTGCGCGTTGCATCCTCAATAACACAAATCCTTATAAACACTAAGCTCTCTACAACCTATCCGGCCAGCGTGGAAAGGGTAGGCCAAATTTGACTGCTCAGGCTAATGTATGGATCTGGTAGAACAGAGAGGGTCGTGCTCCTGCCGTGGAGACTAAAAGAAGACCAAATGATATGATGATTCTCAATAACTCTATAAGCCGTATTCTCACCGTTTGTAGACTGTTTCATCTAAGCATTTTGAAAGTTGTAAAAATGCTATAAGCTGTATTGTAGTTCTATGGCCATCTTAAAAAATAATGAATGTCTTTGGTGATATGATGCCGAACATTAGCAAAGAGAATGGCTCATTGAGAAGTAGAGGAATTTAGAAGACATGGAAAGCCAAGAAAGTCGTGGGAGGAATGTGCCAGATCGGTTACGAGGGAAAGCTGGGTAAATATTAATTATTCTAAACGATAGAAAATTATAGAAAGATTCCACATACAGAGCCGACCCCAGATAGGGATAAAGCGAGGAAGAAGATGAAGAAGATTGTCTTTGGTGATAGTAGTCCAGTAAGATAATTGAAAGAGTTATTGTAATAAGACAATACGCGATCTTAAGAGTCCCATGTAAAGCCGAAATCCCATACAAAAGTAGTTTGGTTTTAGTTTTACAACAGTTAAGCCAATCTCAACCAAAATTACAGCGAGTAGAAGTTTTCGATACAAAACTTCTACTCGCTGTAATTTTGAATAGGTATTGTTTTTAAAATTGAAATCTGATTATAAACATCAATATGCCTTATCCGGCTATTCTATAAATAGGAGACTTTACTTTTAAAATATAACAGAAATAATAGGTATGGCACGAGTTATTTATCTCTAAGACAGGGTCGTAACCTCGCTTTTAAATTTGGTTGAGATTGGCTTAACTGTTGTAAAACTAAAACCAAACTACGTTTGTATGGGATTTCGGCTTTACGTGGGACTCTTAAGTAATCATCTGTAATGTTAAAACGCTTTTGTTTTGTTTATTTCTTGCTTTGAATTCTGGGCTCCGCTCTGTTTGTCATAATTTTTGCATTTTGTATTTATTGCATTTTTGTATTTAAATATATGAACATCATATTCTGATTAATCATAGAAATAATTTTGCAAGTTTCCGTTTAGTCACTTGGACGTACGAAACTTTACGTAAATGCAAACATTGTTGTTTTAAGCAAAAGTAATGAAATACTATAACCGGCCAAGCACAACTTATTTTTACGTATCAATCATGTCAGAGAAAACCTAATAAACTATTGTTCAAAACAGCAAAATGAATTATGAAATAAAACATTTACCTCCTTATATACGAAGGTGTTGGGTCAGTCATATATCAAATATCGTAAAAGCAAAAGTTTTGATGTCTCCTAGGGTTTTATTAGGCTGTGTTTATTGCGCGTTTTATGGGACGCACGAATTACCTGAATTCACATAACCTTTTATGTTTGTACTCACATTTCCGCACTAATCTATATTTTTTAAGTAAAAAATTCTTTAGGCGCGTTGGGCCATAGCAGTCAGAGGATTTGGCCTACACTCTCCGCACTGGTCAGATGGGTGGGAGAGGTCTCGTTGATGTTAATAAGCTTTGTTTAGCTTATGTTTCCTAAGTGCCTTCTATGACATCCGCGGAGAGTCTTGGAGTGGTCCTATTATACTTTGCCGGGAACCACACGGCTTACCATTACCCAATCAGCCGAAAATGAACTCAGCTTGACGGCTTAAAAGTAAAATGAACTAGTAACAACATATCTGGAATTATGAATAGACCATACAGATTGTTCCCACATGTTCTACGAGTAAAAATCAAGCTATTTTATAACCCAATGTATTTATATACCATAATAATGCATACGCATTAACAATATGTTTATCCCAAAACAATAGCATTGAATGAACTACCAAAACTAACACTCGGTCAGAGTTCACTCCCATCCAATCCAACAGCCTTCAGAAAATGGACAAAAAAACGCTCATTTCCCGCACAGATAAATGGACCGCTACAGGTTGGATGAATCGCCAGAATTAGTCTTTTTACACCAAACATTTACACATGTATTGACTGATCGATCTTCCTAATTAATTAGTTTTTTGTTGCCTCACTTTGGTGGCGATTGGGAAAGCAACAATAAATTGCAATCAAAGATTATCGATATACTGTTGTTGTTTGATCAGCAGTAATAAAAACTATTCATTATTATGCTTTTATGTTGCTGTTGTGATATGATTGTTTTGTCTGTATTTAAGAGCTAGTTGGTTTCATCAGTGGATATCGTAGAAGGTGACTTAGGAAATACAAGCTTGGCAAAGTTGATAAACATTAAATAGACGTGGAGAGTGTAGGCCAAATCCTTGAACTACTCTGGTTAATATATGGCTCTGGTAGCACACAGAGGATCGTGCTCCTAAATTGTAGGCTAACAAAGACCTGATGATGTTAGTAGTGAAATCATTGTGTCGACAGAAACGTGGTTATAATGACTATGTTAGGCAGTATAACGGTGTCATTCGTTTGTGCTACTTCTTCTCAAAATTATATTTTATCTTTCCAGTAAGTTGCCACTTTAAAAACCCTTTTTGTTTTTTAAAGACATTGTGCATCTATGAGGACATGAAGGGCACGAGAGGAGATGTGTCATGGTCTGATCTTCATAACCTCACTAACGTTGCTTCCATTTGATCAATGCTAGCAATATACTGCTAGTACATTGGAGCTTGTTGGCCTAGTGGACAAAACGTGATTCCTTAGCCCAATCCCTCGACTGTCTTTTACAGTCTGCGCGGGAAGAAAAGCAGCTGGTATATTGTATGTTTTTCCTTTTCTCCCAAACCAGCATGAAAGGGACGTGTGCCCAGTGGACATGTGCATTATTAGCGCTTGCGCATGTTAAGCAACTTTCTCTTAACTTCATTTTGATTATATAGCAACGAAAAGAAATCATAAAACCAAACTGCTATTTGTACCTTTTTTTCAGTGTTTCAAAAGATTCTATTGAATTTTGATCGGTCACATGCTTCGAGCAACACGGCTTTTCCGTACCGGGTCACATATGAGCAAAAAGGTCTCATATGATATTATTTATAGGGCCTATACATTAGGTCTAAGCCAAGAATTTTTTCACTTTTCAAAAGATCCTAGGCGTCAATGCTTTCAGTATGAAAAGAAAAATGCCACGTAAGATCCTTGAGCTCAAATCGCGTAGTAACATTTTACTTTCCAAGCCTCTCGATTTTTGTATGAAATTCTTTGAAAGCCTACGCCATTGTTTCGTTTCGTTTGCTCCTTGAAGCCTTCGTTGAAATCGATTTAAGATATTGTGTTACATGAACGATTCGATTGTGTTTGAAGGTTCTATTTTTAACTACACAGTAATAGGATCTTATCTGCGTAGATTCTTATTTTACAATATTTTATGACAGTTGGGTCTTCGTATTCAAAATACTTTTTACTCGAGAATGCGTCAAGATATCAAGTTTTGATAAATAAAAAAATAATCTGCTGGCTCTTGGAGCTGTGAAGTTTGATACTTCACAGCTCCAAGAGCTATCGCAATGAAATTACAGCTGCTTAACAGTATATTTCAATATTTAAAAAATTGACGAACTCTGTTCCCTTGTGGTCATGATTCCAGGCTGTCACTCCGTAGGTCCTGGTTTCGATTCCTGGTCAGGTCAAGATGGTAAATAATCTTTTTCAGATTGATCTGAGTCTTGGGTGTTTATTTTATATGTTTTAGTTAATGTATCGTTGAATTAGTATGCTATATCTGTAAAAGATGAAAGCTACAAAATTCGATACAAACCATAAACTTCAAACATCTCAACAAACCAATCCTCTCAAACATTTATAACTGAAAAACCACTCGAATTCGCTCCGCGTCAACGGGTTCCTCAACACTATTAATAACTGAGCGTTCTTACAAACGGGCTACATCTATCTCTTTCCAACAATGCAGTTATGACAAAGACGGTGTGAAATACGCTTTGCACCACAAAGAGATATTAACGGCGGGATCGCTACAAGAAGCGGAGAGTATAATATTGTGCTTCAGTTGGGGCCATGAAATAAGTGCATTTTTGTTAAAACGGGCAGGCGTGCGTGAGATACCTATTAAATTTGATTTTAAGTGTTCTGTATATACAGATACAGAATACTTAAAACTTTGTTTCCGACCGAATTGCGATTCTCACTCGCACTTGGCAAAAAAAAACGCAATTCAATAGTAAAGCTACCTTTCAAACTTTCTGAATCATAAAATGTTTGAATTCTTGTTTCATAGTATAACGTTCTTAAAAGAAATATGACGTTTTGATCAGATTTCAATACAATTCTAGCAGGGGCTGAGAATTTTCCTTTGACTGTTTAGTTCACTGCGTTTGCGTGTATGATCTTTCAGATCAGAGATACTTAAGTCATATTTACCTATACCTGTAAATAAAAACGGCAGGCAGGCAGATCAAAACAATACAGAAATTTCTCCCGTCACCCGTATTTTCCTCGCCATTCAAACAATAGAAAATGGTAGACCCGCCAGGTCATTCACGTGTTTTCGATTACCACAATTACTGACGTAGGTGATCAAAAACAGTTTCAATAAATACTTCATAACTTTATGTTTTTTTTCTAACTTCAACTGTATTTCCGCTGTTTTCGTAGCCCACATCTAGCCTCCTCGTACCAACCGGAGGCATTTGTTTCCCATCACCCGTATTTTCCTCTCCCATTACGCTATATTAAAGGACAGGCCTGCCGTGTATCAAGACGAGCGTTTTTCATTACGGACGCTTTTAGCACTGCCACGATTCGTTTGACTTTTTACTGTTCCTATATTAATTAAGAACTGTATTCTTTGAAACGCTATGTTTGTGAATATTTTAAAGGATTTTGCTTTTGTTTTGGTTTATTTTAGCTCTTTGTGTGAGTACTCGTATAATTTTATAACTCTGAAAAAGCATAGAAATAAATTTTGGAGCTTATCTTGCACTATTTTGCTTTGTCAATTTTAGTTTTGTGTCGAGATTTGTGTTTTGTGTCGAGATTTGTGTTTTGTGTCGAGATTTATTTTTATCAAAATATGGTATTTGAGTGTAGAAATAGTGGATATTTTTACGTGTATGTCGTCTAGGCAGTCTTGTACGAGAAACTCCGATAAAAAAGTTGGTCATATTAACGACTTATACAACTTGTAAAGCTGTAACCCTGCTATGTGGCGGGCCGTATTTATACCGATAATTTTTTCCCAAGAAACATATGCCAAAATATGAAAAAAATGAGACTTCTCATACTCGTCATTTCGTGTAGGTGACAAGGTCAGTCGACCATGCACACCCTGGTGTCAGAGTTCTTCGGAACCGCCTCTCGGCCTCTGACGTGGTTCCTTTAACGACTACCAGATGGCAGCCGGGACTACCGGCTTAACGTGCATTCTGAAGCACGGAATCATCTTTATTACCAGACAATCAGGTGATTCATGCCTGCAATGTCCTAACCAAACTAGAAACAACTTAACAAAGTATGCTTCCTGTGGGAATCGAACCACGACCCCCGGGTCAACAAAGCAAACGCGTTAACCACTGGACCACGGAGGCAGTTAGTCTCATACTATATTTCTCTCTTTGCGTCGGGTGTCAAAAATTTGTCAACAGAGAACAACACTACCAAAATAAGTACCTATACGCTATTTAACCTCAAACAAGTGCCTACTATGTAAGATTTTCAGTTACAGTAGCCTAATAGCCAATAGATATAAGATATAGTACGGTCGGATGCAGACAAATCTGCCTTCCCTATAAGATTACAAACTATTCACTCACTGTAATAAATATGTAAATATAAATATATATACGGACAAATCACACAGATTGAGCTAGCCCCAAAGTAAGTTCTTATGTAAGACTTGTGTTACAGGATACTAAGTCAACGATACTATATTTTATAACAAATACATAAATATAGATAAACATCAACCCAGGTCAATCTGAAAAAGATTATTTTTCATCTTGACCTGACCGGGGATCGAACCCGGGACCATCCGTGTCACAGACCGACGTGTTGACCGCAGCGGTCTGCGCCACGGAGATCGTAGCTAAACGGGACTAACCACGATTGTTTTTGAGATTTGTTTATTATTTCGACAACATTGCAGCTGCCATCTTTACAGACCAATAGTTGGTCGCTGTGAAGATGGCAGATGCAATGATGGCAATACAATCTCAAAAACAATCGTAGTAATTCCCGTAGTGATGATAACAGTGATTGTGACCGCGAAAACTTAAAAATCGTAGATTAAAAATTGTAAGTCAGGTTCTGCATCAGACTGTTAATACACTACAATCAATTCTGAACGGAATCTATACGTATTACTTGAACCAATTGATTCTACTAACGCAACGTATATATAAGTAATATATTGTATGTACGTTGCATTAGTATAGAGGCTATGGCGGATGGGGTAGAACTGTTCTGAAATGGCGACTGCGTACCGGTAAGCGCAGTGTCAGACACCCACCGACCAGGTGGTCGGACGACTTAACAAGGCCAAAGGGAAGCGCTGGATGTAGTTTCCAACCGGTCAAGAAAAGGCCTTTGTCCAGCAATGGAGTTCCTGTAGCTGAAATGATGACTACAATCAATGGGCATGTTGACTAAATTTTTTTTCATGTTGCTATGTAAAGACCTGCCAAAAATAAACACAATAGTGACAGAAATACATTTCTAATCAAAAAACTCTTTCAGTTATAAAAGTTTTAAAGTCACATGTTTTTAGACGTAAATTTTTAGACGTGAAAACGCGCTGATGAAATGCCTACATATTTGTGACGTCACAAGCTTGTATTTTGTATGGGTGGCATGAGAACTTTGTTTGGTAGCTATACGAAATATTTCGTTTATGGTTATGGTTTCATAATAAAAGTTGCTATAAATTTTGCAGACTAAAATACAGTATAATTGTAATTAAAGATTTTCATACTTCAAAAAATGGTCCTATTCACCCAACTTTAAAGAAGCTTTAAGATCACTTAACGAATCGATATCAAATTAAAAGTGTTCTTTATAGTGTTTTTAGATGGAAATTAGTCTCATTAGAAACAAATTTTATATAGTCTTAACATTAGGCAACTACCGTATTCTACAGGAAATCTATACGTGCATTACTTTAACCAATAGATTCTACTGACGCTACGTTTATAGTATTTATAGGTAGGTACTCGTAGAGGGCAGTTAGCCGAACCACCGACACGGAAATGACCGATTTAGAACGGAGCGGTTTCATAAATCCTGCAGGCTTTAAAATGTTTTAGAGAAAGCTTTTAATACAAATAAAAAGTTTAGTATTTATATTTTTTTTTATGTTTTTGTTAATGTTACAAGTTTAAACTAAATTACAAATGTTTGAATAATGAAATGAAAATGAGTATATAGCGTGTGAATTAACTTAGCTAATTAATATGAACAACTTTTTCTATAAGACCAAAGCTGAGCACACGGAAAATTTTTTGCCTTTCTCATACTACTTGCCCGGGTGAGTGAACACAATTCTAGAAAATTTCTAAGTGTTTTTTCAGTTTCCAGTATTGATCCCATACAAAAAGTTGTTCAATTTAACTTTTAAAATTCTGTTTTATATGTGACAATAATAAAATTACGATTCCATTTTTCGATGAATCAAAGATTAGATTAGTATCAACCAAAACTTTAATAAAAATCTTACTTTCCAGTGCAATTTATTTAAAACATTTTTATTGCATAAATACGTTTTTTAAGGTTATAAATCATTTATTCAACAGTCAATTTAAGTATTATAATTTTACACAAACAACTTGTCATCATCATCATCATCAGCCTATATTCTCGATGGCGTGCAATTGGGGAGGCTTATGTCCAGCAGTGGACAAGTATAGAAAACTTGTACTAAAATAAAATTACAACCCACTCTTTAGCTTTCCAGTGCAAAAGTGCCTAAGTAAATACTAGCTTCGTTACCGCGCTGGATTATTATGGCCATCCCTTGCACTAGAATTATATTTATAAATATGTATCAAAATGTTTTTGTAAATATATTTGTTACCAACCATGCGTTAAAACTAAATTGATAGTTCACCGAGCTATCGACTCGGAAATGACCGATTCAAAACGATGCAGTTTGACAAATCCGGCGTTAGATTGATTGCTTTTAGATTTAGTTTCCAGAGGGGAATAAAAGAGTTAAAATTTCAATACAAAAGAATTATATTGTTTTTGAAAATACATACCTAGATTTCTTCATAGTTGTTTGCCGTGTATAGGACGTGTTGTGTGAATAGGACCACTCCAAGTCTTCCCGTGGATGTTTTAGGAGGCGACTTGGAAAACTTAAGCAAAACAAAGCTTATAAACATCAAAGAGACCTCTTCAACTCGTCTGGCCAGCGTAGAGAATGTAGGTCAAATACCTATAACTGCTCCGGTTAATACATGATTCTAGTAGTACAGAGAGGGTTATGCTCTTGCAGTGGAGACTAAAAAGACCTTATGATTATGATGATATGTTTGTCAAAAACTCGTTGAATCCTGCGTAAGATTCATTGCTTTAAGATTTAGTTTTCAGAGGGGAATGAAAGAGTTGAAATTTCAGTAAAAAAGAAGTATTTGTTTTTGAAAACGCCTCATTTTTTTCGTAGAGTAGTTTGATGGAAACGGCTTGAATCCTGCGTGAGATTGATGGCATTTGAGTTTTGTTTCTAGAGGGGAATAAAATTAAAATTTCAATACAAAAAACTAGACTGTCTTAAAAAATACATATCTTGGTGTCTTCATAGTTGTTTGATGGAAACTGCGTTGAATCCTGCGTTAGATTAGGTTTCCAAGAGGGAATGAAAGAGTAAAAATTTCAGTACAACAATCTTTCAAATAAAATTTATTACTATTGCTACAGATAAGTGCCTGCCATGACTACAAAATGATAAAATAAAATTATCAATCTAGGAAAAAAATAAATAAAAATTGATAACTAATATTAATTCTATAGAATATTCCCATAAATTACGATAGAGCTATCGGAAAAGCTCCGCCATTTTCAAGCTTAAGCTCTTTAAAAGCTGACGCTAATAGGTCGAATTGACAGCAACTTCAAAGCTGAAGTATAGCTTACTTCAGCTTTATAACCAACTAACTTTTATCTGTGGCTTCGCTCGCGTATAAATTTGCCGAGTCGTTTATCGCAAATCCCATGGGAAGAGTCCTTTTTTCCGGGATGAAAGGATTTTTATCCTTTTTAGTACCCTAACCTATATGTGTGCCAAATTTCGAGTAGATTGGTTCAGTAGAAAAGCGAGAAGAGGTAACAAACAAGCAAATATACAAACTCACTTTCGCATTTATAATATTAGTTGGGATAGGATGGGATTGAGAATTTAGACTAGGGGCTCGGTCATTTACAAACCTCACGAGTCTTATCACAGCTACTACGCCTTTACAAAAAAATCCAAATTTTAAAACTACAAAAAATTATCAAATAAAATCTTATCATAATAAATATGAAGTTGACGAAAATTATTATAATTAACTAGATATACATATAGTAACTCATGTATGTACGGACTAATAATTTCACGAACTTAGGAACTTGTGAATGTCCCGATCAATAATTATTACGGCTGCCTAATCCCGCCTCGGAAGCGAAACTAATTTTCGCGCGGGATCCATTGACAGATTATATATGGGCTTGGTGACATACGGTGCTGGAGATCACAGGTTTATAGTTACAATAACTTTATTTATTCCCTACTAATATGCGACTTCATTCTTATAAAAATTCTCTTATCCCCGTGACTTTGACCACGCATCTTAAAGCCTTTTTTTTTACGAGGAGAATCCCTTCGGATACTGGGCGGGCTACGGGAAGCCACGCGCGGTTATGTGGTGTGGCCACTAAACTCCACGGTGTCACTACTGAGCCACTATGTGCCGGGGGCATGTGCTACTCTCACTCCACAGCCCCAGCGCGGCGGTCGCGCTTAGCGACCCCTCCAAGGCACGCTCACAACTCCCTCTCAGTCACAAAATGACAGCAGAGGGATCGGAGCGGCCACCTACACCAGGCGGGCTATCGCGGTCAAGGGCTCATAGGCCCCTGGCCGCGACAACCCGCCCCCGGAGTACGTGCCTGACACCCGAGTACGCCCCTCCATCTCGAGGGCCATCTGTCAAGTGACGAAGTCCCGCCTCCGTCACCCAACTGGCCCTCACTTTTGCCTTGATCAGTCTCCACCGCCTCGGACCACAGATCACGGAGCAGCAGAAACTGATCAAGGCCATCTCCATATCGGCCGCAGAGGATAGGGGGAGCGGCGCATCGCCATACCAAAACTCCTCTTCCTCTGCGGCTCCTCCGATGCCGCGCTAAGCGCCACGGCCACGCTTGGTCGCGGAGAACAGGGAGAGCGGCGCACCGGAATACCGGCACTCCTTTATCATAAAATCCAATAACTTTCTACGACAAGGTAATGCTAGCAAATGCTAAGAAGCATACATAACTGCAGCATGTTATATACATTGCCTCCTAATCTAAACCTTATAAGGTTGTAGTTCTGCTAAGCTTCCATTCACGGCTCCAATTGCTTAAATGTGACCTGCACTCTTTTGGAAACAGGGTATTATGCCCATCATCATCATCATCATCAGGTCTTTCTAGTCTCCACTGCAGGAGCACGACCCTCTCTGTACTACCAGAGCCATATACTAGCCTGAGTAGTCACGAGGATTTGGCCTACACTCTCCACGCTGGCCAGACGGGTTGGAGAGGTATCTTTGATGTTAATAAGCTTTGTTTAGCTTGTGTTTCCTTAGTCGCCTTATACGACATCCACGGGATGACTTGGAGTGGTCCTATTCTACTCTGCCGGGAACTACACGGCTTGCGGGAACTACACGGCTTTATTATGCCCCTCTGAGTATTATTGACAATTTATATAATTATATTGATAAAATATTGTATCTTTGAGTAAATATCCCTGAACTCAAGTCTCAAACTTACTTTGGAGTTAGCCTAAAGTGATTTATACGTAGATATTTATTTATTGACAACAAACGTAACAAACGAAAAAATATACCCAATAAGTTTTGTATTTATCATTTAAAACATTACTTAGGATTACACTACTTAAAAGTCAGAAAAAAAACGCTAGTTCGCGCTCCGTGGCGCAGCGGTCAACACGCCGGCCTGTGACACGGATGGTCCCGGGTTCAATCCCCGGTCAGGTCAAGATGAAACATGATCTTTTTCAGATTGACCTGGGTCTTGGATGTTTATCTATATATGTATTTGTTATAAAATATATTATCGTTGAGTTAGTATCTCATAACACAAGTCTTACTTAAGAACTTACTTTGGGGCTAGCTCAATCTGTGTGATTTGTCCGTATATATTTATTTATTTTATATGTTGAATAGCCTTGTTGAACTTCCGGATCGTGTGTATCATTATCAACACAATTCTCCCGCGCGACGGCAGCCCACAGGCTGGACATTGGTTTCGTGGCTCGGATTACCGGCCGCTGGCAGGGATTACTAGGTGATTGAATGAGACCTAAGTATTGGATAATACAGCGGTAGTTGTATGTATCTTTATTTACACATCTCCATCGTGATGGTAGCCTTTCTTATGCTAAAGGTCGGCAAACGAGTAAGCAGGTCACTTGATGGTAAGTGACCGCTGACCTTTATCAAAATATTTTTAGCGCGACGGTAGGCAAGAGGTTGGTGTAGTGTCTCGGATTAACGGCCGCTGGCTGGGAGTACTAGGTGATTGAATGAGACCTAAGTATTGGATAATAAAGCGGTAGCCATGTGTATCTTTATTAACCTATTTTCTGCGCAATGGTAGCCTAGACATTGGTGTCGTGGTTCGGAGTAACGGCCACTGGCAGGGATTACTACGTGATTGAATGAGACCTAAGTATTGGATAATACAGCGGTAGTCGTATGTTTCTTTATTAACACGTACATACATACTATCACGCCTCTTTCCCATGGGGGTAGGCAGAGAACAAGGACCATTATTTACACGTCTTACATGTAAGGGTAGCCTACAGTTTGAACATTGGTGTAGAAGCTCGGATAAATGGCCAGAGGTAGAGATTACTAGGTGATTGAATGAGACCTAAGTATTAGATAATCCAGTAGTAAACGTATGTATCCTTTATTAACATTTCTCTCGCGTGACGGTAGCCTACAGTCTGGACATTGCTGTAGCGGCTCGGATTACCGGCCGCTGGCCGGGTTTACTAGGTGATTGAATTAAACCTAAGTATTGGAAAATACAGTGG
Organism: Rhodophaea formosa; assembly: GCA_963082605.1. NCBI lineage: Eukaryota > Metazoa > Arthropoda > Insecta > Lepidoptera > Pyralidae > Rhodophaea > Rhodophaea formosa. The sequence goes on from OY720221.1 coordinate 3,482,786, forward strand.
TAGTTGTATGTTTTTGTACTTACACCACTCCCATGTGATGGTAGCCTACAGTCTGGACATTGGTGTAGTGGCTCGGATTACCGGCCGGTAATAGGGATTACTAGGTGATTGAATAAGACCTAAGTATTGGATAATACAGCGGTAGTCGTATGTTTCTTTATTGACTGTAGTTCTCCCGCGCGGCGGTAGCCCACAGGCTGGCCAGTGGCCATTGGTTTTGTGGCTCGGATTATGCCGCTGGCAGGGATTACTAGGTGATTGAATGATACCTAAGTATTGGATAATAGTGTTAGTTGTATGTATCTTTATTAACACGTCTCCCATGTGACGGTAGCTTACTGTCTGGACATTGGTGTAGTAGCTTGAATTACCGGCCGCTGGCAGGGATTACTAGGAGATTGAATAAGACCTTAGTATAGGATAATACACCGGTAGTTGTATGTATCTTTATTAAAACATCTCCCGCGCGACAGCAGCCCACAGACTGGAAATTGGTATAGTGGCTCGGATTAACGGCTACTGGCAGGGATTACTCTGTGTTTGAATGAGACCTAAGTATTAGATATTTGTAGCAATAGTTGCTTGTATCATATCAACTAATCTACAGCGCGATGGTTGCCCACATGGTGGCTATTGTGAGCAGCATGGTACATGTCGAGCTCCGTGGCGCAGCGGTCAACACGCTAGCCTGCGACACGGGGGTCCCGGGTTCGATCCCCGGCCAGGTCACTATGGAAAAAGATCTTTTTCATATTGACCTGGGTCTTGGATGTTTATCTATATAAGTATATATTATAAAATATAGTATCATTGAGTTAGTATCCTGCGACACAAGTTCACAACTTACTGTGGGGCTGGCTCAATTTGTGTGATATGTCCTTATATATTTATTTATTTATTTATTTATTGGTGTAGTGGCTTGGATAAATGACCTCAGATAGGGATTAGTGAGCGATTGAATGAAATCTAAGTAAAGGATAAGTAGTCGTATGTATCATATCAACATATCTACAGCGCAATGGTAGCACATGGTGGATATTGGTGTGAAGGCTTGGATTAATGGCCGTTGGCAGGAATTCCTAGGTGATTGAATGAGACCGAAGTATTAGATAAATGTAAAGGTAGTTGTAGCCCATTATTCACATTCCAATTTACAGTAATGAAATAAACAATTTTGAATTTTTGAATTTGTATTCGTGTTATCAGGTGCCTTTTATTGATAATCTGTCAATATCAACAACTGTTTTTAACTGAACATTTCGTAAGAGGGAAACCAAAGCAGAGAACATACCATTTAACCTATGTGCATAGATATTTAGACTAGTTCATCAATGTTATGTTTGATAAATTAACAGCGATCACATATATTTATAAAATAATTTGCTTTTTTTTTCAGGTAAGTGCATGGAACACTTCGACGGATAAATACACGTAGTAAGTTATCTGAATAATTTATAATACTAAGGATAAAAAAAACGAACTAACTAATGAACTAACGAACCAATTTGGAAGCATCCTTTCAAAAGCCTATGTAGCGTAGTGATAACACGGGGAATACGAAGTACGGTTTCAATTCTCGACGCGGTCAAATACTGGTACTTAATTTCCATAGATATTTGTCCACGTTTCTGGAGACACCTAGACAGCTGAAGTCAAGCCGGCCGGCTATAAAAACTATCATTAATTATTGTTGTAATAAAAGCGAACCCTGGGATCAGACACATCACAGCTGAGACGTAATCGGGAAAAACAATGATGATGACCTTTTCTAAAAAAATATATATTTATCTTCTAAAGTTACCGTTTTCAGCAAAAACGCTAAAAAAAATCTTTAATTTCTCATTTTGAATTGTAAATAGTAGTTGTTTAAAGAGTTTGAAAGGTGTAAGTACTATGTAAATATTTGACGAGCTCCGTGGCGCAGCGGTCAACACGCCTGCCTGCGATACGGATGGTCCCGGGTTCGAACCCCGGTCAGGTCAAGATGGAAAATGATCCTTTTCAGATTGGCCTGGGTCTTGGATGTTTATCTATATAAGTATCTATTATAAAATATAGTTTCGTTGAGTTAGTATACCATAACACAAGTCGTGAACTTACTTTGGGGCTAGCTCAATCTGTGTGATTTGTCCGAATATATTTATTTATACATATTTATTTATTTGAATAAATTAGAACATATACATCATCCCTCAGTTTTCTTTCAAAAAAATATTTCAAATGAGGGCTGAATGGACCCAAAACATTAATGAATTTCTTAAATTTGGTCTATAGTACCATAATATTGCATTGTCCTCCGACTTACACATGCATAAAAAGTTTCACCTCCATCGGTTCAGGATAAATGCACTGAAATTGAGAAGCAAGATTTGAGCCTTACCAACAAAAGTTGCAGGGCAAGTCAAATAAAATAAAAGCTTGTGAAAACTAACCCAAACTAATAAAGAAACTATTTACAAGGTGTAATTGTGTAACAAACGCGTCCAGATTTGTATCAGCGATGGAGCTTGACAAATTCTCCTCTATTTAGAACTACACAGCTGAATAATAGCACCTCGTCCATCACTCTCGTTAGTTTCTCGATTGAGAGCTGTTTTAACAGCAACGCGTTACTTTAATTCGTCTAGACTTTAGTTATTTGCTTCACCATTTCACTATTCTCTTTGGCTTATCTGCTTTGGAGGCCGGGTCTATTTTCCAGCTTTTTCTTATTCACTTCGTTTTGTCTTCAGCATCCTTGGTTGTAAGATCATTGGGATGCATATTCTCCCCAACGACGTAAAGATAGCAGTTCTTATGTACTGTTTCATTGTCTTACTACACACTAGATATTTTAGTAGTATCAATGGCGGATTTTGCTATCTGTTACTCTGTTTTACTCACAAGTGTACTAACAACCAGCATGTAAGGCAGATTTCCTCACTATATTTTTCTTCAATAGAAGCATATGATCGATAAAAAGGCTATATTCAAATCAAAATGGATCAGATAGGTTTGGTTTGCAAGGTACAAAATCAGCCGCCTCATATCGTTCGTGCATCAAAACAAGTTCATTCACCAATACATTACTCTTTAGAGCGTGTGATAAGTATCAGCGAAGGTGCTTGACAAATTCTCCTCTATTTAGAACTACACAGCTGAATAATAGCACCTCGTCCATCACTCTCGTTACTTTCTCGATTGAGAGCTGTTTCAACAGCAACGCGTTACTTTAATTCGTCTAGACTTTATTTATTTGCTTCACCATTTCACTATTCTCTCTTTGGTTTATCTGCTTTGGAGGCCGGGTCCATTTTCCAGCTTTTTTTTATTTACTTCGCTTTGTCTTCAGCATCCTTTGTTGTAAGACCATTGGGATGCATATTCTCCCCAACGACGTAAAGATAGCAGTTCTTATGTGCTGTATCATCGTCTTACTACACACTAGATTTTTTAGTAGTATCAATGGCGGATTTTGCTATCTGTTACTCCGTTTTACTCACAAGTGTACTAACAACCAGCATGTAAGGCAGATTTCCTCACTATATTTTTCTTCAATAGAAGCATATGATCGATAAAAAGGCTATATTCAAATCAAAATGGATCAGATAGGTTTGGTTTGCAAGGTACAAAATCAGCCGCCCCATATCGTTCGTGCATCAAAACAAGTTCATTCACCAATACATAACTCTTTAGAGCGTGTGAAGTATCAGTGAAGGTGCTTGACAAATTCTCCTCTATTTAGAACTACACAGCTGAATAATAGCACCTCGTCCATCACTCTCGTTAGTTTTTCAATTGAGAGCTGTTTCAACAGCAACGCGTTACTTTAATTCGTCTAGACTTTATTTATTTGCTTCACTAGCCACTATTACTATAATCTTTCAATACTTATATGAGCCCTCTTCTTTCTACGGAAATCACAAAAACTTAATTATTTTTTAGTCTCCACTGCAGGAGCACAACCCTCTCTGGACTACCAGAGCCTTACATTAGCCAGAGCAGTCAGAGAATGTCGCCTACACTCTCCAAGATGTCCAGACGGGTTGGTGAGGTATATTTGATATTAACTTGCCTTCTACGACATCCACGGAAAAACTTGGATTGGTGCTATACTAATCTGCCAGAAACCGCACGTCTCACAAAAATTTACAGAATTATTACCCTAAGAATTATTGAACAACATGTTAGCAATTTGGTAAACATACTTTTATCATAATAAAGTGCGGTAAATATTCTGTAACCCGTATCTAGTGAGCTACCACCGGTAAGACACATCGCCTTTTAGTTGATAAAAACGTGAGTCTGCATCCGCCCGAGTAATATCTAGGGCGGAGAAAAATTGCTGGCACAGAAGATGTAAATGTAATACATTTAGTTTTCCTTTATACCCTTTCGTTCAGTTAATTTCTTTACAAACAGGTATTAAGAATTTTAACCGTTTAATTAGTAATACATTTGGAATTCACCATTTAGTAATATAACAACACATAGACGTATGATAATATTATAAAGAAATCCTTTATATAATCGTGTTTATATAAATATATTACATAAAGGTATCCTATAATTACTAAGAAGTATGTCACAGATGAGGTCACATCAAGGTCTTTTATGATCCAATTCTAAGGTTAAGAGAAAACAATCATCACCATGTAAAACACATACACAAAAATCCAAGTGACAGCAACTCTAGAGCAACATCTTAACAATTTGTATCTGAATAACGCGCTGTATGTAAATATTCTGTAACCCGTATCTAGTGAGCTACCACCGGTAAGACACATCGCCTTTTAGTTGATAAAAACGTGAGTTTGCATCCGCCCGGGTAATATCTAGGGCGGAGAAAAATTGCTGGCACAGAAGATGTAAATGTAATATATGTAGTTTTCCTTTATACCCTTTCGTTCAGTTAATTTCTTAACTGAATTCTATATCTTAATAACGCGCTGTATGTAAATATTCTGTAACCCGTATCTAGTGAGCTACCACCGGTAAGACACATCGCCTTTTAGTTGATAAAAACGTGAGTCTGCATGCGCCCGGGTAATATCTAGGGTGGAGAAAAATTGCTGGCGCAGAAGGTATAAATGTAATATATTTAGTTTTCCTTTTTAACCTTCCGTTCAATAAATTTCTTAACATTAACATGTACTAAGAATTCTAACCATTTAGTAATATAACAACACATAGACGTATGATAATATTATAAAGAAATCCTTTATATAATCGTGTTTATATAAATATATTACATAAAAGTATCCTATAATTACTAAGAAGTATGTCACAGATGAGGTCACATCAAGGTCTTTTATGATCCAATTCTAAGGTTAAGAGAAAACAATCATCACCATGTAAATCACATACACAAAAATCCAAGTGACAGCAACTCTAGAGCAACATCTTAACAATTTGTATCTGAATAACGCGCTGTATGTAAATATTCTGTAACCCGTATCTAGTGAGCTACCACCGCTAAGACACATCGCCTTTTAGTTGATAAAAACGTGAGTCTGCATCCGCCCGAGTAATATCTAGGGCGGAGAAAAATTGCAGCGCAGATAATGTATTATATTGTGCAAAGGTTTCACAATATGGATAGATTTTGTACACTATCTATGTTGAAATTAATTTATTTACATAAACAGATTCTTTAAATTCGAACAATTAAATTATAAACAGTTTTGGTATTCAGTAAACATGTCTTAAAAATATCATAACTTGAAATCATATAGTATCATCACATTTAAATATTTAAACATTCGACCTGTGATAATATTGTCAAACAGACATTTTTTGGTATTTAATCGCATTTATATATACAACAAGGATTTAGTGGGAGTTTTTAGTGGGAAGTCAAGGGGTTCAGTTGTCGTTTGCCTTATACAATTTTGCAAATTGATTTAAGTGGACTTTTCAATATGAAATTGGTGTAGTTTGGTGTTATAAATGCTCGAGCTCGAGAACAATTTGTGAAATAGTTAAAGTAGACTGTTAAATGGACTCGTATAGATTTGTCGCCAAAATCTCCCACGAGGCTGCCAAAGAACATACGCCATCTTTGATGCCACATAGCGTACAACACCGATACTTAGTATCTCATTATACTGGACATTGGCAGAATCACTGAAATCTCGGTGGAAGACATAATTAAAAAGAAGAAGAAGAAGAAGGATTTAGTGTTATCCCTTGTAATACTTGAAATGACAAAATGTAACGAAAGAGGTCAAATCAGAAATGTTTTTAATGCTGCAATGATTCTGAGTTATTTTTATTAGATAAGATTTCCATTAGAACTAAAAAAAAATCTAGTTTTTTTTCCTAGTTTCAATGTAAATTACATCGAAAAACATCCAATTAACAAACTTAACCAATTTTAACCAATAGTATCATAATAATGCGCTGAAAATATTCTTTAACCCGTGTCTAGTGAGCTACCACCGGTAAGACACATCGCCTTTTAGTTGATAAAAACGTGAGTTTGCATCCGCCCGGGTAATATCTAGGGCGGAGAAAAATTGCAGCGCAGATAATGTATTATATTGTGCAAAGGTTTCACAATATGGATAGATTTTGTACACTATTTATGTTAAAATTAATATATTTACATAAACAGGTTCTTAAAGTTCGAACAATTAAATTATTAACAATTTTGGTATTCATTAAACATGTCTTAAAAATATCATAACTTCAAATCATATAGTATCATCACATTTAAATATTTAAACATTCGACCTGTGATAATATTATCAAACAGACATTTTTTGGTATTTAATCGTATTTATATAGACAACAAGGATTTAGTGTTATCCCTTGTAATGCTTGAAATGACAAAATGTAACGAGAGAGATCAAATCAGAAATGTTTTTAATGCTGCAATGATTCTGAGTTATTTTTATTAGACAAGATTTCCATGAGAACTAAAAAAAATATTGAGTTTTTTTTTCTAGTTTCAATGGAAATTACATCAAAAAACATCCAATTTACAAACTGAACCAATTTTGACCAATTGTGTCATAATAATGCGCTGAAAATATTCTCTAACCCGTATCTAGTAAGCTACCAACGGTAAGACACATCGCCTTTTAGTTGATAAAAACGTGAGTTTGCATCCGCCCGGGTAATATCTAGGGCGGAGAAAAATTGCCAGCACAGAAGATGTATATATAGTGTAAAGGTTTCCAAACGCATGTAGTTTTTCTCCAACCTGTAGTGCGGTTATTTTTCTCTATTTCAATTTACAAATTCTCTGGGCTCAAACTGTTTTATGAGCAATACTTAGTCTGACATTTATATCAGAATACATACATTCAAAATTATTAGCATTTAAGTTGTTAGAAGTCCTTTCCTAGACATGGGTTTCTTACGAGCATTTTCACTTCGACGGGGCTGGTTTAAACCTTCATCAGTTTTGTCAATAGAGAAGATTATCACTCGATTTAAAAAAAGATCTACTTACTGGTTTCCCAAAAATGTTATCACGATTCAGGTTTTTTTTTTTAAAGTGATCTTCATGTGATACAAGTGCCATCAACTTTTTTAATCATTGTTTCACTGTATTATTTACTTTTGTACCAGTCTTAATAAAAGCTTTATTTTTAGCAGTTTTGTAAAAGGAGGCCAAGTTTTATTTTCATTCTTTGACCGTTATTTGGATAAAGTTGTTCAGTAAAAGAACGTTCCATAATATAGCAAGTTTACTAATTTTGACTTTGTATAACCATCCAATTTCCTATACTTGTTAACTTTTTTAATTACACCTCTGTATGACTGATTAATTGCAAAATTACGGTTTTAAATATCATACCTCCTCCGATGATTCGTCCAATGACGAGTTTTCGTATCATGATCAGTATTAACCTCGTCACGTTTCTAATACATATTCAAATATCACGCATCAGACATATTTGATGCGTATTCATATTTCTGAATTAGACGATATGCCGCGTAATTCAGAAACAAGAAAAATCGTAGATGTTCGTCACGCGCTGACATCACCCCGTATGTTGAGTCGCAGGTGAAATAATAATATACTGAATTATTCATTCAACATGCGTATGCCATTTTGACTAGACACCTGTAGGTATTATTTGCATGTTGCTGTACATTTATTTGGGTGTAATGAGATGACTTTATGTTTTCTTGTATTTTATTATTCATTACCATCGATATGACGAGCTCCGTGGCGCAGCGGTCAACACGCCGGCCTGTGGCGCGGATGGTCTCGGGTTCGATCCCCGGTCAGGTCAAGATGAAAAATGATATTTTTCAGATTGACCTGAGTCTTGGATGTTTATCTATATATGTATTTATTATAAAATATAGTATCGTTGAGTTAGTATCCCATAACACAAGTCTTACTTAAAAACTTACTTTGGGGCCAGCTCAATCTGTGTGATTTGTCCGTATATATTTATTTATTTATTTATTTATTTATTACCCTTGTCTGTTGATTCCAGTATTTCGTAATCTTACTACTAACTACTTTCTAACAATAATTTCACGACAAAGGTTGTACAGTATGTCACTTCAACTTGTGTCGTATGATACCAGCTTAACAATACTGTACTTTATGACACATACTTATTTTAGTAAAAGTCTGAAAACGATTCCATCATAACCGGGCCGGGAAACAAATCTGGGATGCGTCGTGTCACAGGCGTATTAACAACTGCGCCACTGAGGCTATCGATTGTAAAGACCAATTGAGCTCTTCCGAAGAACTCTGACAGTCCTGGACAGCCTACATCACCTGGCCACCGGCAACTCCACTGCCCCACGCTGGGCGCCAGTATGACGTAGTGTGTGAGGAGCTAAATAAGTAGCAACACTTAGTCAACAGTAAAATTATTTATTGAATAAAAATCAAAAACAGGGAGTGGAGTGTAGGGGCCCTACTATGCCAGAGGTTCCGTATTCCCAGTAAAGAGGTACTGTCCTGGGGTCCAGCGCGGTGAAGTGGAGTTGCCGGTGGCCAGGTGATGTAGGCTGTCCAGGACTCGAATGTGTGCAAATTGATGCTCCTTGTTATACCAGTGCCAAGGTACGGTTATGGGGATCTTCAGTCCGAATCTGGAACCCGAATTTCGGGTTTGAACAGCACTAAGTAATCTTTTATACAATATATTTATATGTACTCGTATATAGCTTTCAATTAAATTTAAGATTTCACTATTGCTAAACCACCACGTATAGAGAGGAACGCACTGAGATGAGGACGTTTATACGTGTGTCTCTTTGCAAGGCAATGATACCAATGATGACCGATCAGCGGCGCATCGAGACAAAAGAAATAAACTGCCTACATAAAAAACGTAGCATGTTGCAGACACTAATGCGAAATCAGCCGTTCAAAGTTTATTTAGATTAAGTTTGTAAATAAATGTATTAAAAATATTATTTCATTTAGTTTTAGTTTAATTTTAAGTAAATATGTTTAAAATTTCAAATAATAGATATTCCAATTATTTTATATTAACAAAAAATGTGTACTACGTTACACTAGGGTATGCATGGTTGACTGACTGTGTCACCTACACGAAATGATGATGAAGCTGATGTAGGCCAAATTATAGCCCTAATCCATATTTAGCTAAATTGGCCTTACATAAAATATAATTATGTCTACCTCGCGATGCGCTAAGATGATTTAAGTGCTTACTTATAAGCTGAAGCTTCCGTTAGCAAGCTAACAACCTTCACGGGGAAAGTTTATAATCTTCTTACATGTCTGTAGAGTCTCAGGTCTATTAAGTTCAGGTTTAATCCGAGATTGGATCGCAGATGAACCTAGATTAATTTTACTTTTATCTTGAAGTTGGTACGTAGAATACTTAATACTTGAAACATAGAATTATATGTCACCGCACCTTACAACATCGTGATGGAGTTCAAACTCACACCTTAAATCCTAAATGGTTGCGTACAGTCCGTTTTGAATGGAACTTTCTTTTATGTACGCTAAAGTTATTGAACGAACTTTCCGGCATGGTTTTCCCCAGAGACTACAACATTTCTTCAAAAAGGGCGTGATAATATTTATTATGAAAACACGGCTATATTCACATTTTATTACGTTGGACCCGCCGACTAGTTTCGGTCTGTTACGAAGACCATCATCGGGGCGAGTGAAAAGGGTAGCGACACGACGGTTACGCTTCTCTCAAAGCACTAAGAGCCGCCTCGCGCGTCGCCGCCCGCGCCGCTGCCCGCGCTGCGCGGCTCGAAACAATGTCCAATGAGCATGTATTGGATTTGGATGTGTCTCACTATATACGCTTCGATAAGGCCAAAGTACTAGTGCGTTAAAAAGCTTTTGGCCCGCGTAAAATACGCGAAGCGAATGAGAGAGGCGTCCGAATTTCAATCGAGATGGTGGTTGGTCGTTACCTACGACTTGGAAACCGGTACTTCAAACTTTGGGAAACTCTGATTGCAATACTGTAAGCGGTATCGACACGGTCAGCTCAGTTCATACTAGTACTCTCGTAACAACGGAATCACAAAATGATGAAGACACACCACAGGCAACATCCTCTGGTTTTTTGGCATCCCTCCCATTGGACATCGTTTCGAGCCGTGCAGCACGGGCAGCGACGCGCGAGGCGGCCCTCAGTGCTTTATTAGTCTCCACTGCAGGAGCACGATACTCTCTGTACTACCAGAGCCATATATTAGCCAGAGCAGTCAGAGGATTTGGCCTATACTCTGCACGCTGTATTTGATAAATAATAGGAGTATAAATAGGACAGAATTACATATATTTTGGTAAATTGAGATCAAATAACTAGTAAGAAATTGTCCTTGAGAAACAATTTGATTACGACGCGCCCTGTGAAAATGATGTGTGAAAATCCTTTGAGAGTTGTTCTCTTGTGCCCTTTAAATCCCAACTATCCCAACTAATATTACAAATGCGAAAGTGAGTTTGTTTATTTGTTTGTTACGCTTTCATGCCGTATATACTGAACCGATCATCATGAAATTTTGCATACTCACAGGTTAGAGTACCCAGAAGGACATCCCAACTAATATTATAAAAGCGAAAGTGAGTTTGTTTGTTTTTTTGTTACGCTTTCATGCCGTATATACTGAACCGATCATCATGAAATTTTGCATACTCATAGGTTAGAGTACCGAGAAGGACATAGGCTATATATTACGCGGGCTAAGCCGCGGGTAACAGCTAGATTTGTATAATATCTACATTTTCAAGTATGCTGTATACATATATTGGACTGGCTTATACCCGCGGCTCCGCTCGCGTTAATGTTGATGGCTCGGGGACTGTTCTGTGGGATGATAGGTATGTCTTTTACCATACTCCAGACAACGTATATGCAAAATTTCATGATGATCGGTTCAGTAGATAGGGCGTGAAAGCGTTACAAACAAACAAACTCAGTTTCGCATTTATAATATTAGTTGAGAAGTTGGGATTTGAAGGAAATGTGCACACTTATGGATTTTTCTTACGCACAGTGGACAACTACGTCACAAGCCTTCAAACTTTTTCTTATTATTTATAGAGTCTGACTATTTAATAAGAAGGAGAATCCTCTCGTCATCTCCTATTGCTAAAAAATCCTCATATTAACCCATCTCAAAAGTGGATAACATAACTACTTTTATTACTGGCTTAGTTTCAAGGTTTTCAAACAACTCACCCGAATATTACATCCTGAATAGCTCATTCTCTCAGCAGTATTCATTCTTCCTAAAATATTACAATTACTTTTTTCCATACTTTTTCCATTACTCTACGTAGGTAAATAAGGAATGTATAAATCGACGGAACAGCGAAAGTGAATAAAACGAGCACATTTTGTTCCTCTTCGTTCTGTTTGCTTTTCAAGGCTCTTATACAAAGTGCTGAGAGTGCAGAAATAGCATTTTGTGATGAAAAATCGTAACGGACAAAAAGTAATGAATAAAGTTTAAGTATGCTCCTCATATTTTCGAGTCAGATGAAATTATACAAAATGTTAGTCCCTGCGTAGAAACAAACTAGTCAGCGTGTGTAAAATATTTTTTTTTATAAGACTTGACCAGTCTTCGAGTCTCCAAAGCCTAAAGCAAAGCTGAATAGAAAGCAAAGAGGGAGGCCTTTGCAAAACAGTGGGATTGTGATTGTGGTAGAGCCACGCTACCGGCAAAAATCACTTCAGCTGGTAGCATGAATGGGCCGGCTCGTCCGGGGAAGTACCACACTCTCACAGAAAATCGACGTTTGAGTAGAGTTTTACAGCTTCTATGCTTCGTTCGGTGAGTGAGAGAGCCGGAGGCCCATCCCCCCTCCCCTCTGGGGAGGGAAAACAAAAGGCCGGCAACGCTCTTGTCATGTTCGTGTTACATTAGTCCATGGGCAGCGGTGATCACTTACCATCAGGTGACCCGCTTGCTCGTTTGCCGTCCTCTGACATAAAAAAAATATATATATATATATATAAATAAATTATAATTCTGTGCAAATTTTTTTAATACTAAAATTTTGTCTGCACGTTAAAATAGTTAAAGTTATTTGTACAACTGTTGCATAATAAGCGGTATGAAAACACACCCGAGGCGAGGCCAAGTGTGATAATAGTGGCATATGATTGTTTTAATAACTAATTATGAACATTGAACAGTTGCATACAAGAATTTATGCATAAAAACGAACAATCTAATCGTTCCTCTTTTTAGTATTGGTTATATCAATATAGATTAGAAATGAAGGAAATATGCACTCTTTTAGCTTATTCTCACAGAAATAGACAATGATATCAAAAATAATTTCAGGTTTATTGAACTAGACCATTACTGGGAACATGATACAAGACAATCAAATAGGTACTTGATTTAGATGTAATAAAATTTCGTAATTTATAACATGAAACTGCATTTAAAAATAGATTATATTTAATTATAAATAAAAAAGGGATTCCAACCCGTCACCGCGAAGAAGGGTTGGCTCTACCCCTCTGCACAGCGATACCCCTGTGCAAAGCAACACCCAGCCAGTCCTTGGGTTTCCCTCCAGTGACGTCGCGGAGACGCGCTGAAATCTCAGTCACAACACAAATTAATGACATAAATGAAAAATGAAATCAAGTATAAGGATGCATTTCTGATTTTTTTATATTTTGTGGCCTCTCTCATTTCTTGCATTATTTTACCGTGCCAATTTCTTTGTCTGTACTTCTGTACATAGGTAGGGTCTTGTAAAATGTGCCCAAGAGTCTTTTATAGAGAGTACGATACAATTTGTAATTATGCCCAAAAAATTCTTTCATTTTTACTTGTTTTTTACTTGCATGCGGGTCATCTCATCGGGTTGTGCTTCGAAAAAGTCTGACACTAGTGTAAGCCACTTACACACATGAAAAACAAAACAACAACAGCAAATTTGAAAGGTAGATATATTTACTCAAATGCTGTAGTTACAGCAAAGTACCAAGTTAGCAAAGTAAGCCTCTTTCTCGCAGAAACGGTGCCTTTACAGCTTCATAAAACATATGGGGTTTCACGTACAGCCAGCCACACGTCAAACTTAATAGCTCGCCTTATTACTTTGTAGTAGAGGCGCTTTTACAATAATAGTTGCGCTTCATGTGTAGTCCAAAGTACGTCTAGTAAACGGAGCTCATTCTTCACGAGCGATTTTAATTAGAGAATTCTTGTTGCTTCATTTTTACATGTAAACAACATGATTATTTTAAATTTTTCTTAAAATACTCACCGCAAAATGAATAAAAAATGGCCAAGTGCGAGTCGGACTCGCCTATGAAGGGTACCATAGTAGCAAGCATAGATTAACCAAAATACTACTATATTTTTTTCGTCATGTTTTTTTTAAGCCATGTGGATCCCAGCAGAGTAGAATAGGATCAATCCAAGTCTTCCCGTGGATGACGTAATAGGGCCGTAAAAATGTCGACTTAGAAAATTCAAGGTTAGAAAACTTATAAACATCAAAGAGACCTCTCCAACCCGTCTGGCCAGCGTGGAGAGTTTAGACAAAATCCTCTGACTGCTCTGGCTAATATGTAGAAGATATGGCTCTAGTAGTACAGAGAGGGTAATGCTTCTTCAGTGGAGACTAACAAAGACATGATGATGAATTTTTTCGTCAACAAAAATAACTTTGTTTTGCTTTATGTTTGTATAAAAGGCAAAGTTATATTTTTAGTTATTCGGAAGTACCTATCTTTCAAACGATTGACTAAAGTCAATCGTGACTTTGGTCGAACTCTAACTAGACTTAAAAGTTTAGTTTATCTTTGGTTCTGGGAACCTCAATGATATTTTAAAATACCTATCTACAAGCACTACGCATACGTTCATATTTGAGGTATTTTTAGGGTTCCGCAGTAAACTAGGAACCCTTATAGTTTCGCCATGTCTGTCTGTCTGTCTGTCTGTCTGTCCGTCCATGGTTTTACTCAGAGACTATAAGTACTAAGCTGTAATTTGGTATGAGTATGTATATTAATCATGCCAAAAAAGTGGTAGATAAAAATCTTGAAAATATTTTTTTTTAGGGTAGCCCTATACAAGTAAAGAGGGAGTAATATTTTTTTTCTTCACAAACCCATCGTGTTGGGTATCGTTAAATAGGTCTTTAAAAAATATAGTAAGGTATAGAAAACCATTTTTCAATTTAAGGATCCGCTTCCGAAATATTTGGTTTTAAAGTGCAAATTTTTGTTAGAGGTAAGTGTCCCCCTCTCTATCTGCTAAACGGTTTAATATGGACGCGTGAAAAAAATTACAGCAGTTGTATTTATACTGAAGTTGAAAGGAAAACTATCAGAGCTGAGTATTTAGTACGAACTAAAAAGTTATAGACAACCAACTTATAAAATGTACTCGAAAATGTAAAATTTCATACAATTTTCATTGTTGCTAGTAGATGTTTTTGGTCGTTAAATTATGAGGTGCGAGTGTGAACAGAGTGATCTCAAAGTTGTCACTTGCAACTACGGAACCCTAAACTGCGCGTGGCCCGACTCGCATTTGGCCGGTTTTGTTTCTTAATTTCAATTCCATATGTATATTGTATAGGGGAGAGTATTTTTTGTATATAAAAATCGTGAAGCGGGTCATAGAATACATCTTCTTACCAATTTTAAATTGTGTGATCCTAGTCAAGATTCAAGATTCAATCGTTTATTTAATATAGGTTTCTTTGAACACTTATTTCGTAGTATCGGGAAAAAATATATTTTTATTTATTTATTAGAACTTTATTGTACCAAAGCAAAACTTGTTACAATTGGCGGACTTAATGCTATGAGCATTCTCTCCCAGTCAACCATAGGGATAAACAGAAAAAGTTGTTCGGCGCAAAGGGTGAATAATTTAAATATGATCAAATATAAAGTTATTGATATTTACTTACACTAATATACTACGTATTCAACCTATCACGTTTTAATTTCTTGCTTAGGGCTCGCTATACTTACCTTACATATTTTTAAAATAATAATCTGATATGCTATCTATTTATCTATAATTTAAGAAGTGTGTTCTAGTCGGTGGAGTACTTTCCATATCTCTCGGTTTTCAGCCATTCTCTTATCTGTACTGAAATGCTGTAAAACCCTTTATTTTCCAAAATTGGATACCACAGTTGTTATGAAACAAATGTACTCGTTACATCAATCTTCGTTCAGAAAGTTTAGCCTTTCAATACAAAAAGACCAATAAATTAAAAAAATATATAACGATGTAACGAAAGTTACATAAAAAGAAGATCTGAATTCCGAACGCCTTCCATGGAATAAAACTTGAACATTTTTTACACAAAAGCAGAACCGACTGAACGAAAGAAATCAATTTGCCCACTGACATGGAAAAATTATAACAATTGCTCAAAGTTCTCTAGTTACGACTTTCTTTCGATTTTCTCTGACAAAATTATCTTTACAATATTGTACATTTATAATATTGTTCGGAATAGAAGCAAAAAGACGAAAGCAAGGGCTTGCAATGCACTGAAATCGAATGATACTTTCTTCAAATTAAAATAAAAAAATACTAATATTGTTGACCAAACGAGCGAAGCGAGCAAAGTCTACAAAACGGGTTGGGGCAAATACACAATATTTGTATACATACATAAGATCACGTCTTTATCCCTTGCGGGGTAGACAGAGCCACAGGTCATAAGACCCAACAGGCCACGTTTAGCATCTAAGTGGGCATTTTTGGTATTAGCATAAGAGTTTTATGTCTCTATAATTGTGTTCATATTTTCTAATTATGTATTATTCTTGTGTTTTGATGCCAAATAAACGATTTTTCTTTCTTTCTTTCTTTCTTTGCATTTAGATGGAAAAAGGAATGAAAATAGTGATGGGTTGCTAGCTGCATATTGTATATATGTATGCAGATGTGTTTATACCGCGATAACTCTCGAACCGGAGCTTCAAATAAGATGAAATTTAAAACAATATAGGCACTACTAGTACAATTCACAAGTCCGCGGACCGCTGCAAGTGCCGTGTCGGTCTGAGTATGTCCGTCCCTTAAGATTATATAAAGCCTCGAAAGTCTCTATTTGTATTCTAAAAGCGTAGAAAAAAAATGTGTTCAACCCACAGTCTATGATTAAAACACATAACTACCAATTTGGCGGATTTTGATAGTATTAATTGACAGGATGTGCTAGCACGCACACACACGTTTTTCAATCATTGAAATAAAGGCATGACGGCAACTATAAAGAGAATATTATAGACAAAGGTCTTCGAGCAACACGGAAGGGAGTAGCCATACGCTGCATTCCCCTCAGTCAAGGTACAAGCCAAAATTAGGCATATGCATGTCTATGTGTTAGTTGTGTGACTCATCTGTACACAAATTATTTTTTCTTTTTTATGTCATTTTTTGTGACAATGTCATAATTACTATCAAGTGACAGTTTAAGTTTTGTATGTAGGTGTGCGGAACTAAACTTGTGTGCACATTTCCCCCCGCAAAAAACGCCAGACAAATTGTCATAGTAAATTGTCGCTTTGCCCACTCCCTCCGTCCGGTACGGAGGCCGTGTTGCTCGAAGACAAAGGTCCGTCCATGTTGGCCAGTACCTAACTTCATGCACTTGCGTCACAAGCTTGTCGCACATTTCGGTGATGGAAACCAATTAGGTTTTTGCATACCAGCAGTCGCTCTACGGCTAAATTATGCACCGAGCCAATGATTTTCTTTTCTTTACTATTTGCGAAATTTCTTACAGTTTCGTAGGTATTAACAAAAAACGCAAAGGGTGGGTGGATAATTACATATTAATCACTTATTTTTCCTTACGGGGTAAACAGTGCTTGTGCTGGGTGGGCGTCAAGAATAAAAACGAAATCAGAACAGTACCAAGCTGGGATCTGTATCACATGTTGTTAACGAGCGAAAAGGTCTTTCAAACAATTTAAGCGATCAGCGTTACCATTGTATGCGGGAAGATAGGTACCCATCTAAGTGTTTTCTTTTCCAGACTATTTTGAAAGGTAGTAGCGGGCAATAAGGTAGAAAGCGGAATCAAAATAGGGATAGGTTTCTTGCTGCATCAACTACAACGTAATTACTAAGATTTTTGCTCAATCCCTTGACAAGCTTTTATAGTCTGCTCGGAAAAAAAAGGAGTTGGTATATTCTATGTTTTTCTTTCAAACCAGCATGGAATAGAAGACATTCTACGTGTTTTCTTTTACAGACTATTATGGAAGGTTGATATTCTTAGTCGCCCTGTTTTCTTTTCCAGACTATTATGGAAGGTAGGTTTCTCTATTCAAATATTATCCTCAAAACTTAGTAACTCCTGCATTCATCTCATACATAATTTGTCACACTCAGCTATTACACATGAACTAGGAAGTGTCGTCACAGCTGAATGCGAGTTCATATATAAATCCATAGACACGTCTTTATCCCTTGTGGGGTAGACAGAGCCCAAGGTCATAAAACCGAATAGCCACGTGTAGCGTACTAATGGGCAATAAGGTAGAAAGCGGAATCAAAATAGTGATGGGATGGGGAGTTAATCCCTTGACCATCTTTTATGGTCATCATCATCATCATCATCAGGTCCTTCCTGTCTCCACTGCAGGAGCACGACCCTCTCTGTACTACCAGAGCCATGTACTAGCCTGAGTAGTCAGAGGATTTGGCCTACACTCTCCACGCTGGCCAGACGGGTTGGAGAGGTCTCTTATGTTAATAAGCTTTGTTTAGCTTGTGTTTCCTTAGTCGCCTTTTACGACATCCACGGGAAGACTTTTATGGTCAACACAGGAAAAAAGCAACTGATATATTCTTTGTTTTTCCTTTTCTCTCAAACCTGCGTGGAAGAGACTAATTTCTACCTGTTTTCTTTTCCAAACTTTTATGGAACGGGACTTGTCTATTCAAGTATTATCGTCTAAAGCTTAGTAACCCCTGCATTCATCTCGTACATAATTTGTCACACTAAGCTATTACACATGAACTAGGAAGTGACGTCACAATGTAACTCAGTAATTTTTCTCCGCGTGACGTCGCGCATCACTCAACGTCATGAAGCCAGTTTGAAAAATAAGGATAATAGTAGCTTTGTGACGTCACCGGTACTTTTCATGCGACTTTTCTTAGAGACAAGTGTCTTTCATGTTTCATAATAATATATTTTTATATAAAAACAGCTGAGTGCGAGTTCATACAGTATACTTTGATTGCATTGACTTAGAAGTTTGACTTCTTCACAGATTTAAAAATTTGATATTAATATTCACTTTATATCTTTACTCAGAGAAAAATAGTTGTGGTAAATAAAATACTAAGTGGCCAAGGGTTTTTTTTTTTTTGTAAATTCAAACTCACCTTATGAGGCATGAAATTATATACATCGGCTAAGTAAGAGTCTTCTTTGAGAGCCACTCCATTACTGGAGGTTGGCCGTCATCTTTCCGAACTTTTCTCTATCCATCGCCAGGCGAAACAGTTGTTCAGCTCTGGCGATTCCGGTCCACTCCCTTACCTTCCTCAGTAATGGAGTGGCACTCAAAGAAGAAGTAAGAGTCGGATTAGGTCCTTGATGGAGACACAAATGAAAAGTGCAGATACTGTCTTATTGGCATCTGGCAATTTTTGGGTATGGTCACATCCTCAAGAGCCTATCTAGCGGATACCACAAAATTATGAAAACCGGCTACGTAAGAGTCGGATTTAGTTATAGATGAAAATAAGACAAATGAAAAGTGGAGATAGTAATACTGTCTATATCACCTGACAATTTTTGGGTATGGTCACATCCTCAACAGCCTATCCAGTGGATACAGACATGGCATCGAGTAGGTACGTGCGCTCGGCCTCCCGACCTACTACTTTCTCAACTTCGATGCATCCGAGCAATTAGTACCCTAAATACCTAAATCCTGTTCCCCCAGTACCACCTACATGATTTCGTGCTTTGAATGGCACGTTAAACTGTAGGTTTCGATCGAACGCTCCTTGTGGTTTTGACCCTTTGGGTTGCGGAGGTTAGACAGCAGTCGCTCTGTGCAAAAACTAGTGGCCTGGAGTAAGGATTGTATGGACGGATTCTCTGAAATTATTATAATTTCAAATCGCTTTACAGTTTCAATAAAATTAAGGACGTGAAGCTTTTCTTAGCGTGTTTGTCAAAAACGGCTACTTTTGGCTAAAAAGCTAAGTACCTGCTAAAAGCTCCATTTTTTACACACTTTATGTTGTCAAAAGTAATTCATTAAATACTTTAAGGGTTATCTAGGGCCTCATAGAATACATTTTTAGGGTTCCGTAGTAAACTAGGAACCCGTATAGTTTCGATTAGGGACACCATTTTTCGATTTAGGGATCCGTTTCCAAAATATTTATGCAAATTTTTGTTAGAGGTAAGTGTTCCCCCCCCCCCCCCCTCTATCTACTAAACGGTTATATATGGATACGTGAAAAAAATTACAGCTGTAGTATATATACTGAAGTTAAAAGAAAAACTATCAGAGCTGAGTACTAAGTACCTACAAACTTCTTCTTCTTAGCGTGTCGATGGTACGTTTATTATTAAATTAAATTTTGTCGCTCCAATAAAGGGCTACCTGAGTACCCCTATCGTTTGCCACAAGTAGATCGTCCCTCGTGCAGGTGTTTGGGCACTCGGGGCATGTGAGTAGGTGCGCCATAGTTTGAGGAGAGAAACCACACCGGCAGACATTTTGCGAAGAGTCAATCATTCCCCATCGGGCAAGGTTATCCTTGCAACGGCCTACTTGTGTTCGGAGCCTGTTAAGGGACTTCCAAAAGTACAAACTAAAAAGTTATAGGCAACCAACTTATAATATGTACTGGAAAATGTAAAATTTCATACATTTTCATTGTTACATGTTTTTGGTCGTTAAACTGTGATGTGCGAGTGTGAACAGTGTGAACTCAAAGTTGTAATTCGCAACTACGGAACCCTACACTGCGCGTGGCACGACCCGCACTTGGCCGGTTTTTAAGTGTTATCTCCGATTTCTTTTAAATGGTGGCAGCACTTGACCGCAAAATTCATTTATCTCCTTATATTAAGCAACAAAAGTTACGCTCAGGCATGACAGAAAAACAAATTTACATATTAATAATATTGCCTTACACACGAACATACAAACAATATGACACCTCAAGACACCTCGACAATAAGCACTTCTCGATAATATGACAACCGATACATCACTTCAAATACATGCTCTAATTCAATAGGAATCGAGTGATTCTCCGAATGGATATGCGAATTGGCATTCGATGTTTATTGCAAACGATTCTCGATTGTGATATTTTCGATTACGATGCGATAGTGGGGTGAGATCACTCGAGTGATTCATATTCATGTCAATAGGAAACGAAATGATGTGGTGATTTGTTACTTTTTATTGCCTTTCTTTGACTGGATTTGTGAAGGAAATAATGCATATATGATATTGACTGACTTTAAAAGAAGGTAAATAATATTTCAGGATTATTAATCTTTTGATTTGCGTATTTATCCTAGTACTGGTTGGTTAAGGCAATACGAAAGAAAGTTTTTAAACTTGTTTGCCTCAAAATTTATGGACATAAAATTTGTATAAATTGTCGCTACTGAAAATAAGGTGGTTACTTTTCACCTAAAAGAAAGTATTGAAGTCTTCTTCAATACTTTTTTTTAGGTGACAAGTAGCCACCTCCTGACCTAATGGTCATCCGTCATGCCAGGCTGTCACCAAGTCCCAGTTTCGATCCCAAGTCAAGATGGAAAATGGTATTTTTTTCAGATTGAGTTGGTCTTGGATATTTATCCTAACTTCCTAACTAATAATATAGTTTATTCCAGTTTAACGTAGTGGTAATAATTTTGTAATGACATTTAGTTAATTATTTATTTTTACATTTAGATAAATTTAGATGTTCGAAGAGGAAAATAAACTCTGCAAGGAACTGGAAAAAAATAATATTTTCGCTTTATTATAATTTTCACTACCTTTTTCATATAACATCGTAAACGCGTTTTTCCGTGATCAGTCAAACAAGATTTAACTTTATGCAGCAGGAAATAAAACGCATTACAGTTAGCTCTTTGAACTAAGCACATTTTTATTATGGACCATAATTACCGGGCCTAATGAGTCGCAAACTCAAATTGCCCGAAAACAATATAGTTACATTAAATAATTGCCTGTGATTTTAGGTTCCGCTGGGTCTTTGTTATGGCCGAAATACTTGATGATATTAATTCCAATGAAAATTTTGTAGACCACTTCCCAACATGACTGTGGGTATGAAATAGTTAAAGAACAAAGCTTGGATTATAGGGATTATAGGACCACTCCAAGTCTTCTCTTGGATGTCGTAGAAGGCGACTTCGGAATCACAAGCTAAACAAAGCTTATAAAGATCAAAGAGACCTCTCCAACACTTCTGACCAGCGTGGAAAGTGTAGGCTAAACCCTATGACTGTTCTGGTTAATCTATGCCTCTGGTAGTACAAATAGGGTTATGTAGTGGAGACTAAAAAGACCTGATGATGATGATTTTTCCAAAAATTGCGTCTTCTGAATTTACAAATAAAATGATAAGATCCTTTTTACGGGTGTCTAATACAGGATAAGGCAATAACGCTGACTCAGCACACATTTACCACCCCATTTACGAACACAGGTTTCGCAAGGAAAGTATCAAAATAATCTCAAGATAACTTGAAAGAAATCCGACAAGTTCTAACACCAACTGTATCAAGTTTAATAGGAAGAAAAATAAAAAATTGCAGAAGGATATCTTGTCAAGATAGTGCCTTAACTTTTTAGTGACGCGAATCGTGCTAGTAATTCTTAGTTAAAAGTGTATTCTGTGAATAATGTCTTTTAAAATGTATGTTGTGAAGAAAAAGATGCATTATTACCAATTACTACTAATTATGTGTCATGATTAATTATTAAAGACAACGACAATGCATACATACATACATAAATATTATTTTCTTTCATGAAAACTGATTAAAGAAAATAATATTTATAGACTTCTATATATTTTCAGCAATTTTTCATTTACTAATTGCAATAACTAATTTTGTTAATGTTGTTTTTAGTTTGTGCAAGTGGCCAACAATGGTGTCTATTTGATGAATTGATTCTACTTTATAGTTTATTCCAAAATACCCAGTTAGTGTTCCAGTATTCCAAACATCACCCAGTTGATTGACTGGCAGACAAAGCCATTACTCTTGTATGACTCTGAAACTTAGAAAAAAAAAACCCATTTATAAAACATTGTTCTGTTTATGACACATATAGGAAAATGTATTTTTAGCGATGCAGTAAATACGATACTAGTAATGATATTTTTTGTTTATTAATGATACCTTATATATCCGTATATTTGAGCTTTGTTGTTATAATATGTGATGATGCAAATCTGTAACGCATTTTAGTTTATGAATAAGGCCCGGCAGAATCGAACGCACAGTCTTTGAGATAAATGATGTTGGGTGCGAAACCATTATTTAAGTGTGATAGGCAGCTAAATTAAAGCGTGATTTTTTTTTGGCTCAAGACTCTTGGTGATTGGTGATCAGTGTCCTAAAATAAGTTTGGAACTGCCAAGATAAAGGCCATCAACGCTACAACAGATGATGGTGATAGGCATGGGGATAATACTCACTAACCCATTTACAGCTTCCGATCGTTATAAACATTTAAAAAATATAAAGTAAGTACCCTAAATTTAAATATATGAATGAAGTGAGTATAATGATTTATCGTTTACGAATTGTCAAAGTGATGGTTTGAGCATATTTTATCGTACTTCTGTTAATAGAAAACTGAATTTTTGAGCAATTTATTGTGTTTCTATTCGAGCAAGTGAAATTCATGCATGCATGCATCATGACTTCTAAAAGTTTCTTTTACATTATTCCTTGGCATATGGATTTAATTTACTTGTGTTTTATAATTTAATAATGTGTTAGAGAATAATTATTAAATATTTTAATATTCTTTGAGGTTTTGAAGACTTGAAGTGGTCCTTATTAGGGTTCCGTAGTAAACTAGGAACCCTTATAGTTTCGCCATGTCTGTCTGTCTCTCTGTCCGTCCGCGGTTTTACTTAGAGACTATAAGTACTAGAAAGCTGTAATTTGGCATGGGTATGTATATTAATTATGGCAAAAAAGTGGTAGAAAAATTCTAGAATTTTTTTTTTTATGGTAGCTCCCATACAAGTAAAGTGGGGGAGTATTTTTTTTTTCTCTACTTACCCATCATGTGGGGTATGGTTAAATAGGTCTTTAAAAAATATTGTGAGGTTGAGAACACCTTTTTTCGATTTAGGGACCCGTCTCCGAAATTTTTGTTTTTGTAAGAGGTAAGTGTCCCCCCCTCTATCTGCTAAACGGTTATATATGGATACGTGAAAAAAATTACAGCAGTAGTATATATACTGAAGTTGAAAGGAAAACTATCAGAGCTGAGTACTAAGTGCAAACTAAAAAGTTATAGGCAACCAACTTATAAAATGTACTGGAAAATGTAAAATTTCATACAATTTTCATTATTAGATGTTTTTGGTCCTTAAACTGTGAGGTGCGAGTGTGAACAGTGTGAACTCAAAGTTGTCATTCGCAACTACGGAACCCTACACTGCTAGTGGCCCGACACGCACTTGGCCGGTTTTTACTCTGCTTACCACACGGCATAATGATAACAATGACGAAGTATAGCTGTTAATTACAATCCTTTTTATCCAAAAAACAATACCTAAATACTGCGATAAGTTTATATTTCTGAAACAACATTGGTATAGATAGATAGTTTCCTAAGTTTCCGCAAATAATTTCTAAAAGACTAAACGTACAGTGATCAGTTCTTATTTCTAAAATAACATTGGCATAGACAGATAGTTTTCTAACATTCCGCAGATAAAAGAAACCGTTACAAATAAAAGTATCATCAATCACACAATAATTGGCGAGCCAATAACAAGAATCGGTACAAACTCCTGGAATAACCTTTTTTCTTCAGTCTGACGAAAGCCTTTCGGAATACAATTTATGTTCACATTGTAGAAATATGTCTATAATATTTTGTACTAAAAATAGATGCAAAAAGCCCGCAGCGCTTTTGTATTATATACTACAAATATAAGTATAGTCATACGTGATACGTTTATTTGATTCTTTTATGGGCTCTATCAGAAATATTTTTCGGTGTTTTTTTTTTCTTTTTGTTTTATACATTTACAATGCTGCTCTGATAATTATACTCTCTGACAAAATCAGCTAAAATTTAATAAATTGGTGTAATCCTGTGTCCCAAACACACATACGCAAAGATTTTTTTTTAAATAAGTCTTTTTTGGGCAAAAAGAAACGGTAGGAATTTGTAACACTGGCGGAACAGGATAGAAAAAATTGGGATGTTACTTGCTTGGATGTATAGAGTATGAGAAAGTGCCAACTCGGAAGGCCACGCCCGCGTGATGATCTGCAACCACCGAACAGGCAGTTGAGCATAATTACCCTTGAAAATACTTCTTACTTTTTCTTATTTGCCGTCTTTGTCAAGATTTGTCCAAACCAGTGAAAGCTTTCCACAATTTAAAAGACAACGGCTCTTTACTCGAAAGATGTATATAAAAAATCTCTTAGGTTATTCGTCCTACGAAACTTCGAGACAACCTTTTAACGTTTTTGCCCTTCTAATGTCTAGCTAAAGCTCGTAGATTCCATAATCTAGATCTTGAAGGGCCTGTTTTGTCCGCTGTCAACTTTAGTCGCTCCTGCCGCAGGGCTCAGACGTTTTCAACATGAGAGTCACTGAAAAAGGGTAGGTTTTTTGAAAAGCGTACGTAATAAACAACAAAATACATCTCGATGCTACCATTAATGTTTTTAAAAGATGCGGAAAACAAACAATAGTGTTTTAAAACAAACATAACAATCCTAAAAAACTTTATCATATGACCCGCAAGTTATCTAATATCTAATAGTGGTAGGCCGTTAACCAATCATTCTGGACAAATAACTTGGATTCTGGATAAATACTACATACATCAAGAAATCATAGACACAAAAAACCGGCCAAGTGCGAGTTAAACTCGCGCAATGAGGGCTCCGTACAATATGCTTCGTGAACACACACACAATGTGCAAAAATGTTTTATTCAATTGACTACCGCTATCTAGTGGTGTTTTAGTGAACTATTTCCCTAGGTGAAGTTATTATAGTGAGTTTACCACTTTATTTTCAACTGATAGAATTCTTATTATTTTTCCTGTAATCTTCAAGCAATGAACATACTGTAATTTTTTCGAAATTTTAGGCCCATTAGTTTTGGAGATCAGGGGGAGGGGGAATGGTCAAATTTTGCCTTCTTTCGTGAATAAAATCAAAAGTATTGACTTTTCCCGAACAAAAAAAAATATTTTTGAGATCCTCATAACAAGCCCTTTCATTTGATATATAACACGGTAAGGTTTGCAAAACTTTTTTTTAACATTTTCTATTTGAACCCCCTAAACTGACACTTATTTAAAAAGAAAATATATTTACTTTGCACATCCGTGTTTGGGTCATAGGTTTACACCATCTTACCAAATTTAATTTAATTTGGTTCAGTAGATTCGGAGAAAATCGACTGTGACAGACGGACGGACGGACAGACAGACGCACGAGTGATCCTATAAGGGTTCCGTTTTTCATTTATTGTACGGATCCCTAAAAAGAATCATTTACAATAAAATAATTAAAGGCATGCAGTATTGTGTGTTGTGTTGTTGATACAAATGTTTTAAACATACATATTTTACTTTTTTCTACTTGTAGAATACAAGGCTGATGGAAAATATAGGCATGACAATGACATATCTGAACACTATAAAAACGATTATTTTGGTCTTTTTGAATGTCGACGGGCCACTTGAATTTGAGGCTTAATTCTTAAAAAGCTTAAGGTAAACAAATGAAATTCCTTTGGAGAAGTTTTTACCAAAACAAACCGAGAATATTCAATACTCATAAATTGAAGAAAACTGTCAACGCCACAGTTTCTAACTTTGATGTGAATACTCGAATTCCAAAACTAATTTTGACGACAACAAACGCCATTATGGTTTCAGTCAGAAACGGACTAATTTTCCGAACCCGGACCAAATCCGAACCGATTCGTCATCCAAAGATGTCGACCAATTTAATTAATTCGGGATTTATTGTCCAAGGGTTGACGCACAAAATAAAGATTGCCCAGAAATATCCGTGCTTTTAAGGTAATACACAAGTTTGTTGTTTGAGGATGTAATCATAATATCATTTGGAATGCTTCTGCAAAAATCCTAGTTACCTAATTCTAAGTTTTTAAGTAAGAGTATGTTTATTACTCAATCTTATTTAAAATCAAAGTATTGACGTTATGTGGGTTTAAAATGTACCAGCAGTAATTGCTTACCGACATCTTAAGTAGATGTCTTATTATGACGCTGGATGCAGGCCGCTTCCAACCGGTCATATTGGAAATCCTTGGGGGACACCTATGTCCAGCAGTGGACTTCTTGCGGCTGAAATGATGATGATGATCTTAGGTAGCTTAAAATTTCTGTCTTTAGAGATATGATATCAATCAACAAATATCTGCATAAGTATTATATAATTCTTTTACATGCCCTTACTTCATAACTCATTGAACTGATGCAAGATTTGAGAATCATTTAAAGCTATCCTAAAAACTATCATTAGAGTGTTGATTATTTGTTATCCGATTTTTATCGATACCTTGAGTTGTATTGATGTTTGCCTTTATTAGTATTATGTATGACAAAAATACATAAGTGTTGCTCCTGAACTGAAATAGAGATATGATTATTTGTTATTTTTTTAAGCACTGTATAAAATAATAAGACAATTCATCATCATCATCATCACGTCTTTTTAGTCTCCACTGCAGGAGCACGACCCTCTCTGTACTACCAGAGCCATATACTAGCCTAAGTAGTCAGAGGATTTGGCCTACACTCTCCACGCTCGTCAGACGGGTTAAGGAGGTCTCATTGATGTTAATAAGCTTTGTTCAGCTTGTGTTTCCTTAGTCGCCTTTTACGACATCCACGGGATGACTTGGAGTGGTCCTATTCTACTCTGCTGGAAGCCACACGGCGGGCACCAACAATAAGACATTTATATAGGTACATAACTTTTTTTTAAATAGCCATTTATGTCCCCCTGCTGGGCAAAAGCATTATATAACTTATGATGTACAAATAAACAATTAAAATATGTGATTTGTACTTCTGTTTGCATTTTATTTTACAGTGTAGGCATTGAATCACCCTTTCATTTGTTTTCGTCGTGTTTCTTTTTAGGCTGTGATGATTTGTGATTTTCAAATGCTTCATTAATCTTATCGTTGCTTTTGTTGCTTTTAATTGACGATTCCTTTTTCTCGTCAGTGTTAAATAGAAAAGACAGGGTCAGAAAATAACATCCTATTTTTCACCCAACTGTGTCGCATCATTTAGATTTGGTGCGTTAAGAGCGTATACTAGCAGTATTTTTTCAATATGGTTTCCATACAAATGTACTTATCCATTTTCTCGCTGAAAACTGATTGTAGAGCCACAATTAGAGTAGTACTAAAATAGGAATGCCCCTATTTTTTACTTTTTCCAAAAAAACTGTTTCTGTACATTTTTTTTTCTTTTCAACAGGTTTTTAGAAAAAAATAAAACATAGGGACATACCTATTTTTTAATAGATTGTATGTAAAAAGGATTGTGCCTCTAGAAGCCGTTTTCAGCGAGAAAATAGAGAAATACATTTGTTTGGAAAACGCACTGGTAGTATACCCTCTTAAAACCCGGTTTCCGCTTCTTATTCTATCCGCAGTGTCTTTTCGATCAAAATACATCAGTGCCCAAAGACGTTTGCCTTACTAGTGATGACTTATAGATAGGTCCGAAACGTAGTCCCTCACTATTTGCCCCATCAGAAAGATTAAGATCGCTCATAAACCTATGAAGATAAGTGCAGTGTTAATAATGTTCAATATATTATTTGCTGGCTGGCTGGCGGCGTAAAAGAGGCCGCCCAAGGACAAGATGGTCTGACGATCTATCAGCTTCTGATCCAAATTGGTCATCAATCTCCTGATAGAGATGAGTGGCGGAGGAGAGGGGAGGCCTTTGCCCAGCAGTGGGACAGTAAAGGCTAAAAAAAAAATATATATTATTTGCTGTAGTTTAGGTCAGTAGTTGCAGGTATGGCAACGGGTACGCGCGCCCGGCCTTTCGATCTGCTACTTCCTCTTGCCCAATCTATCCAAGCAAGTAGCATTCCAAATAGGTATCTTTATCCAGTTCCCCTTGTCCAACATACTAGGAGTATGTTGGACAAGGGGAACTGGATACGACTCTTCCCTGGCTTTATTAACGGTTTCGAAAGTCAGAAGCGTCAGAACTGAGGTAAAAAACTTGCCTACCCGTCAGCCAAGCATGATGAGTATAGCAAAAACCCCTATGATGTAATGTAGGCCCATCTCCAGCAGTGGACTTCTTGTGGCCGAGACGGATGAATACAATTTACTGAGAGAAAAAGAAAAAAATCCAGTCATCAATTTAATCAAATCTCAAGCTAAGCAGAAGACTGCAAGACCTTCAGACACCGTGAGCCAATACTGCGTACATCCGGAACGTTATCAATAAATATTAAAAGGCGGTAGATTTTGCAGTTCTTATAAAATACTAGACAAATGTCAACTTAGTCTACCTGCGACCACGACTACTGTAAAGTGCTCGAAACGTTAGGTGTATAAATAGTCTGTAGCTGGATAGTAGTCTGTAGCTTTTGAACAATTAATAAATACATACTCGTATTATCTAATAAGATAATTTTAAATATGATATGACGTGAAAAAGTGCCTGCAAAGGCCTATTTTCTGAATAAACGTTTTGATTTTGATTTTTTGATTTGAATAATATAATAAACGCGATAAAAACCATATTAAAATAATTTTATTTAAATGTGTAACAATTGCGAAAACATAAGAAAACAGAAAAAAAGCTTACAAATGATAAGATAATACATTGAAACAAATACCAAACTATCTTCTCCAAGTTAAAATTTGCCGGCGCAGGCCGTAAAAACCTTGAACTTTTCCTCTCTTTCGAAGTTCTGGCGTATTTTAGGCTACAAATTGCAGTTCGGCGCAACAAGCCGTATTGAGACAAACTTGTACGTGACTAAGTTATGCGCAAACTAAACTACTTACGAACTTAGCTGGTTGAGATCAAACGGTTTTAAGCGTATGCCTACCCGACAGTCTAATGTTCAAAAATGTATGTTTTTTATAGCCCCATGATTGTTATTCTATTTTTGTTTGAGACCTAGACATTTTTTTGTCACTTGGAAAAAAAAATATTGCTCTATTAGTATCCCTTTTATATTGCTGAGTTAAAAAAGAGAAGGTTAGCCAACAGAAAGGTGAACATTTGTATTTTTTAATAGATTAAAATTATAGTAAAGACTGTGATAAAATTATGAACAAGTGACATTAACTATCCAAATCACACAAAATTAAAATAGAAAACAATGGTGTATTAAATATATGCCCTTTAACGCACAAACTTCAAATTTAGTTCATGACGTGAGTGAGCCCTAAGAAAAAATTTTTAGAAATTCAACTCCTAAGAAGATGAAATAGGGGGTTTTAAAGTTTTGCGCGGTTGAAATCTCAGGAAAATACCTAGTTAAAGATAAAAAGTTTGAAAGCAATCAGTGTCGCCATCTTTGTGAGCATATGAGAACAAATCTTACAAATTAAAGGTTAGGACCACATGTCCCCACAAAGTAGAAGAAGAAATATGGAACTATTGATTAGCAATCAGGCTTCCAACGCCATATCATTAGAGAAACTATTCTGAAATTCAATCGGAACTCAATCAAGACGCAAACTTCGCTGAGTCAGGCGAAAACAATGCACAAACAGTAAACACATGTCTACAACTTCCTGATTTATGCACGGGAATATGCTGGCTGCTACGTTTCGATAAAGCCTTAAATTATGAGAATTAGCATTGGTTATTACTTCCTTGCTGGTTTGGGAGATAAGAAAAAACATAGAATATACCAGCTACAATGGGCATGTTGACTAAAAAAATTTTCATGTTGCTATGTAAAGACCTGACAAAAATAAACACAATAGTGACAAAAATACATTTCTAAACAAAAAAACTCTTTCAGATATAAATATTTTTAAGTCACATGTTTTTAGACGTTAATTTTTAGACGTGAAAACGCGCTGCTGAAATGCCTACATATTTGTGACGTCACAAGCTTGTATTTTGTATGGGCGGCGTGAGAACTTTGTTTGGTAGCTATACGAAATATTTCGTTTATGGTAATGGTTTCATAATAAAAGTTGCTATAAATTTAGCGGACTACAATACAGTATAATTGTAATTAAAGATTTTCATAGTTTAAAAAATGGTCCTATTTACCCAACTTTAAAGAAGCTTTAAGGTCACTAAACGAATCAATATCAAATTTAAAGTGTTCTTTATAGTGTATTTAGATAGAAATTAGTATCATTGGAAACAAATTTTATATGATCTTAACATCAGGCAACTACCGTATTTATTATACCAGCTACATAT
Organism: Rhodophaea formosa; assembly: GCA_963082605.1. NCBI lineage: Eukaryota > Metazoa > Arthropoda > Insecta > Lepidoptera > Pyralidae > Rhodophaea > Rhodophaea formosa. Next base: position 3,513,891 of record OY720221.1, read on the forward strand.
TATTAGCTTGCGGAGTAGACAGAGCCCAAAGTCATGAAACTCAAAGGCGATGTTAAGAGTTTAGTGGGCGTGAAGGTGTAAAGCGAATTCCAAAAAGTAATGGGTTGCTAGCCGCATCGCCCATTGATGTGATTCCTATAGATTTTTACTCAATCCCTTGACCAGCTTTTACGGTCTGCGTGGGTAGAAAACTAGCTGGTATATTCTATGTTTTTCCTTTTCTTGAATGATAATGAAGAATGATATATAAATACAATTTATCATTGAATACAAGCTTTTATTACAATAATCATTTGCTAGAGTTTTCTTTTCATCATACTAACCATCATTTTACATAATTTAAAATAATAAATGCTCATACAATATGAATTTCTTTATTAAAATGCGCTGAAAGATAGAACAATACACTTAATAAGATTTACAGTCCAACATAAATCCAGCTGAGACATCGCGCTGAATATTTCCCAGTACGGAGGTAATAAAGCCGGTAACAGATGAATAACTCACATATTACTTTTGTTATTTACACCTGTAGTAAGGCAACATTGCATGCTGCAATTTATACTGTTAACTTTTCAACAACGCAAGCAACAACATCTCATCACATTTTGATTCCGTTCTCACCTACAAGCCCACCAACATGCTAAACGTGGCCTTAAGGTTTTACAGGCCTGGGCTCTGTCCAGGAAAAAGAGACGTGATAGTATGTATGTATGTAAACTTTTGTCGTCTTGTTTGTGCGGATTAGGACGACATCGTGCGCGCGTCTCGATTCGCATTCGCCCTGAGCAAGACCTCCGGATGAGGTTGAAACATGTCAGCCAGTAACTGACTATTTACGTGAGTAACCCGTTGTAACGTATTTTATTTTTGTCGTCTCAATTTTATTTTGTCAATCACCTGTTTAAAACCTGAAAACTAAAAGTGAAGTGTTAACACGCTAACATCCTCTAACGGCTCACTTTAACCATATAGGGAGCTAAACCACATGTTCTCCGAACCAGTGGCCTGGCGCTCTGCTTTTCTGCAGGCGAATATCGTTCTGCTCATGCTAGAGAAGTAGACGTCGCACTTAGTGAAACGTGTCACGTAATCACTGATTGTCTTAAACCAACGCCGCCCGAGCTCTTATATCCTATTTCAGGAATTGCACCACCTTCGGTCTGGAGACATACCACCTGCAGTATTGAAAAAACGAAGCAAGAGCCAGACCTTAGACATCCCTTGTATGGAACACAGCCTTCTGCTAACAGACTTTAAAGCCGTAAGAGTTTTATAAAAAAACAAAATCTCTCGATAGCGATCCAAGGTCAACCCAACTTTAATTTTGTCGTAAAAAGGACTAGGTTTCCCCATCTGACGAGTTACCTCCGAGATCTTGACTCCCACGGGCTCCGCACTTCCACAGGCACGAACTGGAGTAGACCGATGTAAGCACAACCTAGCAAAGTCCCCACTTTGCTAGGTTGTGCTTCATCGACCAGAATAACGTTCAGTGTGAATGGGATCAAAGAAACCAGACCATGTTACACCTTTTATCGTACTTCATGTGTCTGCTGCCTGCACAAAGTACGACCTCAATTTCAGCACCTTCGGTCCGGAGACATACCACCTGCAGTATTGAAAAAACCAGACCCTAAACATCCTTTGTATAGAACACAGCCTTCTGCCAACAGACTATGAAGTCATAAGAGTTTGATAAAAAAAACAAAATCTCTCGATGGCGACCCAATATCAATCCTTACACAAATACGACCACCTATAAGCCTCAGCCTACAAACACTACACCTGCACAAAGTACGACCTCAAATACGCCTCAGCAAGTGGCGTGGCTGTTGCAACACACTGGGGGATATTAATTTTGGTGTAAATAATTTTTACCCACTGACTATGTCTCCCCTTCGAAGAGTTACCTCCGGGATCTCAACTCCCACGGGCTCCGCACTTCCACAGGCACGAACTGGGGTAGACCGATGTAAGCACAACCTAGCAAAGTGGGGCTACATCGACCATAATAACGTTCAGTGTGAAAGGGATCAAAGAAACCAGACCATGTTTCACCTTTTATCGTACTTCATGTGTCTGCTGCGTGCACAAAGTACGACCTCAACTACGCCTCAGCAAGTGGCGTGGCTGTTGCAACATACTAGAGAGATAGAATAACAGATTTTTTTTTACTTTTTGTGCCACCGACACGATATGTAGAAGAAGAATCATAAATAAAAAAATATATAAATATATACGGGCAAATCACACAGATTGAGCTAGCCTTAAAGTAAGTTCTTAGTAAGACTTGTGTCATGGGATACTAACTCAACGATACTATATTTTATAACAAATACATATATAGATAAACATTTAAGACCCAGGTCAATCTGAAAAAGATCATTTTTCATCTTGACCTGACCGGGGATCGAACCCGGGACCATCCGTGTCACAGGCCGGCGTGTTGACCACTGCGCCACGGAGCTTGTCAAATCATCAAGTCGATAAATTTATTCGCTTGTACGTATACTTCAGAAAAGATAATATCTTGGTGTATATTATACACCAATCAAAACGATATAAAATGCGCTCACGTACCCGATTTCCAAGCATGGTGAATATGGCAAAACCCCTCTAAGGATGAAATCCTTGGGCCTCCTCCAAGGATATCCATCATACTCTAAGTCCAGCCGTGGACTTCTTGTGCCTGTTATGATGATGATATCTGTTCATCTGGCCATCCAGGCAGAAGTATACAGCAACTTCACTTCAATTCATAGACCTTAATTGGTCAATTTGCTAGACAACTAACTTAAGACAGTCCATTCAGGGAGAATGGACTGTCTAAATTAAATTTAAATTCAAACCACCAAAATCGGTATCTAAGTACGATCTAGGTCACATTGAATGAAATGCCCCATCCGTTGCTATCTATAATTTGTAGTGCACGGGCCGGTCATAATAATGACCTAATGAATATGCGACGCGCCGACCGGTTCACACTGGCTTTTGGGGTTGTTAGCGGGGAGTGTGAACGCGGCGTTTTTTTTTTGTTTACGTGTTCAGCACATTTAAACTTTTCGTAGTTTCAGCCTAGCATAAAAAATAGAATATGCTGAATATAGCGCTTCATAAAAATACTAAACATGTATCGTTTTATACAGTGAAACATGGGTTGTGTTTCACTAGTAAGTAGTGATAACAACGTGAATAAGTAGTGGTAGATAATGTCATCACCATTAATATCACAACCGCAAAAAAAGTCTATACTCACCACGCTTGGACGATGGGTTGGTAAACGCAGTTTGTTTGGCTTATATCAGTTCCGGCGCTCCTGCCCATCGAAACTGTAATTAAAGTGAAGGTATGTAATGAAATGGTTGGGCTGCGGAAACAGGATAAAGGTATTTGGGATGCTACTTGCTCGGATGGATTGGGAATGAGGTTTTATCATTTCAAACTGTGCAAGCAAGAGTAGATAATCTGGAGACTATAATATGTATACACATTTTGAAATATACATGGTGAAATTTTGATCGTTTTGGACACTTAAAGGGGTGATTCAGCCTGTCAATATGAACAACTTTTCCTATAGGACCAAAGCTGGAAACTCAAAAAAAGACATTTCCATACAAAAATATTCAGTCTGGTTAATTCATATGGGAATGTATTACTTTTTTTAGTTTCCTGTTCTTTCCAGAAATTTATATGTAATCCCATGTAAAATGCCATGTTTATCCAATAAGCGTTTTAACCGCAACGTTCAAACGCCCCGTGGGAGTCCGCAAGCGGTTAGATTCGCTAATTTTACTTTCATAAGGCATAAAACGGCGAACGAAAACTTTTAGCTTCACATAAATTGTTTGCGTCCCACGTTCAGTAATTAAATACATATATTTGCATTGTTATGGAAAACGTAATTATGAACTTTGTGTAAATGTAACCTCCGGTGTAATGTATTCTTTACATTCTCTTGGGATTCTGTTAATTAATTCGATTTAAAGTATGCAACGGGATTTATAATGGTACTAGCTATTACCCGCGGCTTCGCCCGCGTGATACATAGCCTATGTCCTTCTCAGTACCCTAACCTATGTGTATGCAAAATTTCATGATGATCGGTTCAGAAAATTGAGCGTGAAAGCGTAACAAACAAACAAACAAACTCACTTTTGCATTTATAATATTAGTTGGGATGGGATTTTTGTGATTTGCGATTTTTCGGTATTTTGTTACAGAGCGGTAACAGAGAAACTTAAGAAAGGGACTGAAAAGTCAGATTTAAAAAGACTCTATTTATGTAATACTTCACTCAATATTAGACAATTATGAATTTGTCCGCGTAATTATGATAAAAGTACGGCAAGCTGGACATTATAGCCGAGGTGTTTATAGGCACGAGGCGAAGCCGAGTGCTTATAATAAACCGACGACTATAATAGACAGCTTACTGTACGAGTATCATATGACGTTTTTCAATACATTTGCGATTACCATAAACTAAAACAAGATTGCAATTCAGCAAATAAGAAATTTATCAAAGTTAGGAACTAAAGCAGTTTGTAACAATACATTTATGATAATCAGATACATTTACTCAGGTTTATTTTCTCCAAAAAAGTACATTGATAACCTTCTCCTTTTCGAAGTCGGTAAAAAAATCACATCTCACGAATAAGAATAAAGTTTTCATGCTAAACTTGGAACTCTTTGCTCGGATTCTATGAAAATGTTTAAATTTTGCATCTGTGGCATTGGGCTATTGAGCGGTTGTGATTGGTGTAAAGTAAAAAAGCACAAGTGCCGTAAAATACATCATTACGATACAGATTTCGATTTCATATGAACCGTATTGTTAGCAAATGTATTGAAAAATATATTCTATGTCAAACGCAGATAAATTAGCTTTCTATAAGTAATAGAATATAAAAAAAAGTTTTGGAGCCTATTCAATACAGACGAATAAATAATAAATTCTTTTCTCTTTATAATATGAGTATAGATAAAGGTAGATAATTTTTATGTAAAATACTCTAATTTATGAAGTCACCTATAAGCCGACATATTTTAACTTTATCCGGAGGTCTTCTTGGTGAATGTGAATCGGGATCGGGACGCGCCTACGAGCAACACGGCCTCCGTACGGAAGGCCGTGTTGCTCGAAGGGACGCGCGCATTAAATTGTCGCAGTCTGCACAAAAAAATATAGATTAGGTTTTACAGATGGATGGCATGCATTGAGAGAGGCATAGGCCTCTCGAATATAGCTGAATATAGATTCAGCTGTGGCACATAGAAGGTTGTCAATGATTGTTTCAGGGTTAATTGTAAAAACACAAACGGCCTCGCAGGCCTAGATAGACATGATGAAAAACTTCTTTTCAAATTGGACCAATGCTGAGATCTCAAAAAGAAAATTAGATATTAAATAAATAAATATAATAAATCTCACAGATTGAGCTATCCTCAAAGTAAGTTCGAGACTTGTGTTATGGGATACTTACTCAAGGATACAATATTTTATAATAGATACTTATATAGATAAACATCCAAGACCCAGGTCAATCTGATAAAGATCATTTTCCATTTTGACTTGACCGGGGATCGAACCCAGGACCATCCGTGTCGCAGGCAGGCTTGTTGACCGCTGCACCACGGAGCTCGTATATTCGTACAAAAATGTTTGGCTAGCCCCACAATTTGTATGAAAATTACTTTTTTTATTTACAGCATTGGTGCGTTTATTAGGACAACTAAAAATAAAATTAATTCTTATACATCGAAATCAGTACCTACCCAAATTAAAATACCGCTTCAAACTTGACCTTTCCACCCAATCATAAAAAAATATAATAAAAAATACTTAAAATCCTTTATATAAATTGGTTTCAATCACGAATATTCCCCGTGCCTCCCGGATATAAAATGTGAAACTGGCATTCGTCGCCCGTCTCTTACCCCGAGCATATTAAAACGGGGCCCTTTCTGTAAAATATTGAGCAATATCTCACGCACACGTACCTACATATAATATGATTCATGATATAAACGATATTATATGCTTGCTCGAAAATTGAGATTGAAATTAAGTCATTGTAATCTATTAGCGTCTTGCCCCGGCTCCGCACGGGTTTGTATGTTCGGAGTTGGGGTGAATCCGCTAGTTGCCATATAAATTACACATTCTCCTTTCTGGGGATATAAAGCATATAATAGGGAAAATTGCGTCCAAATCAACCTAGTAGTTTCCTTAATAATAATTATCCTCAAAGATTTTTTTTTTATTTAAATAAGTACTGTCTCATGGCTCTCAGTTTTGTCTACCCATCTTAGTATTTTACCTATGGGAAGCTACATTATCAGCGAGTATAATAACATGGATCATATTTTAATGTCAAAAAGTTGGCATCGAAAATCACCTTGTATAAGCGAGTTCCTGGTTGCATCATAATAAGGTAAAAGGGGGTCAAGTTTTATGTGGACAAAGTCACGGAAAACTTGAGATGCAAACCAATCTCCATATTAGGGGCTAGCTCAATCAGTGCCAGTTTAAAAAAGATTATAAATAAAATATATACGGACAAATCACACAGATAGAGCTAGCCCCAAAGTAAGTTCGAGACTTGTGTTATGGGATACTAATTCAACGATACTATATTTTATAATAGATACTTACATAGATAAACATCCAAGACCCAGGGCGATCTAAAAAATATCGTTTTCCATCATGACCTGACCGGCGATCAAACTCCTCTCACAAGAGGTTCTTCAACTTGTGTCGTAGGCTGGCGGGTCAATAACTGCGCCATTGAGGCCGATTCCCGTACTAATCCCCCAAAACGAAATATAGGTCAGTCCCATCACCCATTGCCGTAACAAAAGAAATTCTAAACATATTAATGTGAAGCGGGATGATGTATGATATACTCAATTAGCATTGACATTGACTAATGTTACCGCATAATGCTCGCTGAAAAAAGAGACGGGATGAAAAAAAGAGACAGCTAGATGTGTATTTGTCTTAAGAGGACCCTGAACGCACATGTCTCCATATAAAAGGAAAAAAATGGGAATTTTATCAATCCTAATCCAAACTTCATAACTATCCTAACTAATAATATTAAAATTGTCAAAGTGAGTTTGTTTATTTGCTTTCACATAGGTTAAGGTACTGAGAAGGACATAGGATATATTATATCACGCGGGTGAAGCCGCGGGTAACGGCTAGTATTCGATAATTTTGGCCTAAGCATTCTATTAATTATCAGTATAATCGACGTACGTATCTATACAGCTTGGTTGAAATATCAATGGTTTGAGAATAATAAGCCTCTCAATATTTCTACACAAATTTTGAAAGGCTTATAATACTCTAACCATTAAAATTTTAAGTAAATTGTTAAGAATCGTACGTAGAATACAATGAGATTAATTGACTGAATGCTTAATTTCACACAAAACTTATCAAATATTGCCACAATTCCATTTGTCCGCTTGTATGGACACAGGCGCGTTCAGGGCCCTCTTAATTCGGAGTTATGTGTAAATCTCGGCCGAGACAGGAGTTTAAGGGAATGAAGGAGATGATTAAGTGTTGCGGAGTGAAACAAGGTCTTTAAGAAGTTACCAAGTTCTTTGTTTTATTACGAATGGTGCGGAAAATGTGAATTATACTTAATAATAATATATTTTTGATGACGATATTTTTGAATAATATATGACGAGCTCCGTGGCGCAGTGGTCAACACGCCGGTCTGTGACACGGATGGTCCCGGGTTCGATCCCCGGTCAGGTCAAGATGGAACATGATCTTTTTCAGATTTACCTGGGTCTTGGATGTTTATCTATATATGTATTTGTTATAAAATATAGTATCGTTGAGTTAGTATCCCATAACACAAGTCTTACGTAAGAACTTACTTTGGGGCTAGCTCAATCTGTGTGATTTGTCCATATATATATTTATTTATTTATTTATTATTTTTGCAATTGTTTTTTTCTGCGCAGATCATAATAATTGTATATTTAGTCCTTTCAAAGGAGTTATGCAGCCAGTTGATTCGAACAACTTTTCGTATGGGACTAAGGCTGAGAGCTCAATTATTTTCGACGTTTCCATACAAATATTCAGCCTCAGTTTTAAGCATTGGTCTAAATGGAAAAGTTGTTTAAATTGATGGGATCATCCCTTTTAAGGTTTCAAAATGATCAATGTTTGCCAATATTGTTTAAGTAAGATTTTGATAATAATAAAATTTTCTGCAAATTGCCTACAATTCTCTAAGCAGTTTGTTTGTTTTTTGTGTGTGTAAGTGGCCAACACTGGTGTCAGATTTTAGGCATCTGACTTAGCTTAACGACTGCTATCAATGATGACAGCCGGGACCAACGGCTTAACGTGCCTTCCGAAGCACGGAGGAGTTCGAGATATTTTTATGCCACTTGCGGTCACCCATCCAAGTGGGGACTGCGCCCGGGGTTGCTTGACATGCGAAAGCGCTAATAATGCTCACGCCCACTAGGCCATCGGCCTCCTCAGTATATCCTATATGACGAGCTCCGTGGCGCAGCGGTCATCACGCCTGCCTGCGACACGGATGGTCCCGGGTTCAATCCCCGGTCAGGTCAAGATGGAAAACGATCATTTTTAGATTGACCGGGGTCTTGGATGCTTATATATTTATTAATTTGTATTTGTTATCAAATATAGTATCGTTGAGTTAGTATCCTGCGACACAAGTTCACAACTTACTGTGGGGCTGGCTCAATTTGTGCGATATGTCCCTATATAGTTATATTTATTTATTTATATTATTTATTTTACCAACAAATGTCCAATGAAACTCATAAACGCTTAAAGTACATAATTAAAAATACGCACTTCCTCCAAAATACATATTTTTACAAGCAGCATTAACAGCAAAGGGAAGGCACGAAAGGGTGTTTATTTATCCCAATTGTCAACTGCTGGTGTGTATTTAAATTGACGCGCTGAATTACCCCTTTAACAGTCCAACGCGATTAATCTTTCAATAGTAATATAAGTAGAATTTTTAAAAACACATACCTCGCAGCTACCTTTAGGCAATTACAGATAACACAACATTGGGGATTCTCCTTAACTTAGCTTTCCAAGCCCTTTTCGTGCCTTTTATCCACAAATTTCCAATGACACTCATAAACGCTCAAAGTACATAATTAAAAATACGCACTTCCTCCAAAATACATATTTTTACAAGCAGCATTAACAGCAAAGGGAAGGCATGAAAGGGTGTTTATTTATCCCAATTGTCAACTGCTGGTGTGTATTTAAATTGACGCGCTGAATTACCCCTTTAACGGTCCAACGCGATTAATATTTCAATAGTAATATTAGTAGTATTTTTAAAATCACATACCTCGCAGCTACCTTTAGGCAATTACAGATAACACAACATTGGGGATTCTCCTTAACTTAGCTTTCCAAGCCCTTTTCGTGCCTTTTATCCACAAATTTCCAATGGCACTCATAAACGCTCAAAGTACATAATTAAAAATACGCATTTCCTCCAAAATACATATTTTTACAAGCAGCATTAACAGCAAAGGGAAGGCACGAAAGGTTGTTTATTTATCCCAATTGTCAACTGCTGGTGTGTATTTAACACTTGAAACGCCCACATTTCGCTGCGAAATTTCTGACGCTGCCAAAATAAAATTATTTTATGGCGCCATCTTGCTTTTGAAGACGCCTTTCATATGTTGACGTGTAATAAAAGGCGACCCTTCATGTCAGAACATTGGGTGTGTTTGCTTATAAAACTTACGTGACCCGATATGGATAAATTCAATTAGATTTTGTTGTATTTTGCAATAAGCAAATAATATGGCCAATTAAAAATTTAAAACCTGTTAATTTAAAGTCAGTAATTAACTAAATAAGAGACAACAACATTCGATACGATACGATAAGATAACAGATAAAAATCTTCTGTTTTGGTCCATAAAAGAAAAGGTAAACTGAAAAGATATTTGCTTTATTTTTTTTTTCAGTTCATTGAGCAAAAGTCATTAAATAAGATCCATGTTACTGTAAGAACTAAGATGTCAGACTCTAAAAGACTATTATGTTACATTAAAATATGAGTAACAATTCCAGAAGTCATAATAACAGAAAATATATGAAACTACTTGAAATTTATCAGAGCACTTACACATAACGTACATATATAACGACGTAGCGCAGGAAAGCGGGTACTATGTCAAAACCCGACTACAATTTCTCCTGTAACATTCGTCTATATCTCGACATAGCAACTCACATCCCGCATAACCGTGGATGCTGTGGTACAAACATAAAGTTACAGCGATCTCGATTTATTTACTTCTCATAATTACGAGTATTATATATGCCTAATTTGGAGCAAAATAGAAAGGGTTAATAGGCCAGTAGATGGACACAAAAGTAGAGAGCCGTTTCTTTATACTAATTACTAGATTTACTAATAACTAAAATATTTATTTATTTAACAACAATACAGCGTGTTATTACAGGCTTAACCTAATGCAACTACGCTATACACAAAGTGTGCGTTACCAAATTGCCTGTAGAATTAAAAACAATGCGCAGTAGCACAGCCTTCAATAAAAAGTTAAGAGCTCTCTTGGTGGAAAAGTGTTGTTACAGTTTAGATGATTTTTGAAATTGTATTTCTCATATTTTATACGTACCTAACTTTAAGTAGATTTAAGTCCCATTTTCGAACACAAAATATTTTTATTACCGAATAAATAAATGAAATATAACATAATTCAATTTAGGTACATACAATAATACAATACTTGTGAATTTCTCCAAGGAACAATTTAACATGTCAATGCTTTCAGTTAGTGAATTTAACATGGTTTAAAGCTCTTGGTATCGGAGCAAACTTTTTCAGATTAGTGCGCGAAGGAGGCACGTCAAAGAAAGGCGGTTTACGTCTCCTGTTATTATATTGATGGGTGGCGCTAGTTGTCTGATCTAAGCCGTATCAAGTAATATAATAATAATAATATATGGCCGCAGGGCAGCTTGTGGCGAGCTGTTGGTGAGTAACGACACCACGGACCCGAGTGCTCCAGAGAGTCGGTCAGAGCCCTCGCTCCCGACGTGTCTTCATCGGTCGGGGTGGAAACCCAAGAGGGCTCGCAGGATTCTCACCTCTGGCTTGCCTTAGTTGGCTGTCCAGAGAGGAGTCGTAAGAGCTGTTGCTCCAGGGGTGGAAGTGTTAAAGGCCTAACGACGCGAGTAACTTCGGAGATAGCGCAGCACACCTCTTGACACCCCTGAGTCACCCGCACCGGTGTTGCCCCTCTTGCCGGCAGTAATCGAGGCATATTTTGAGGGGCCCATCTAGTGGGCGGCAAGCCACCACCTGCCAATTGTAGTCAGTTATCATGATTATGGCAGGTGTCCGACCGTTTGCAATAACCCAGCATTAAGTCCAACCATATTTCAGCCCCATAGCCCATTAATTTCCCTTTTTCTAATGCAATAGTCCCACCTCTGGCCAAAACCTGTTCGAGGACATATCATTAATTGGTATTTCCAGGAATGGGTTCTGGCTGGAGACCTACCTTACATCAACTTCTCCAAAGGGCCTCTACGTGTTGGATCTATATCCCCACGCAAGCCTTCCAAAGGACCGGGGTAACACCCGTGAGTCTCAGAGAGATACAAATAATAATATAACTAGGTTTAGGTTTTTATAAAGTTTTTATGTTTTGTATTATATTTTTATATTTTACTTTTTATATCAATTTTATAAAATCCTAATACCTAAGATTGTAAATAAATAAAGTGGATAATAATATATTTATTTCAGACTTCAAAAATCCATAGATAGTTAGTACTTATGTTTACCGCTACCTCTTATGACTCACATCGCCAAGCACGCCCCACTATCAGCGCGTCGCAGCCACTTCGGTCAATTTGCTGTATCGTTCCATATTATACACGTGGTTGTATGTTTAGAAATAGAAATTTAGTTTGCTTGCACGAGTGTTGGTTATAGGTAAGAGCACTTACCTGCTTTTCTGAAGATTATTATTGTTCCTGCACTATTACAATATAGTTAAAATTTAGATAATTTCAATATTTGCATACATATTGCTCGGGTGTCCGAACACTTTTCTATGAGAACGTAATTCTTATTTTCAAATTTTCAGCATAAGCCTTAAAAATGTTGTTCATGTTTATGGGCTAAGTCTCCCTTTTGAAGCTCAGACAGGGTTTTATTAACATAGGTATTGTAGATAATTTAGAGATGGTGTAGGCGACAGTTAGGCCAGGCCAGTGAAAAAACACGCGTCAGTAAAAATTAAGATATAATTCGGCACAAAATACAAAATTGATAATAAAATATACGAGAAAAACAAAAAATCAAACAACAGCGTTTTTCTCGCGCGGACCTAAGACATTCTACATTTGAAAATTGGCGGGAGCGGGCGTCGCCACAGACAATAAATCATAGTTTCCTAAAAAGTAGACCATAAACATAGTGCCACGCTCCTATTTCTTTTTAAAATAAAAAGAAACAGTATTTAATCTTACGCTATTTACAAAATAATATTTACAAGAAATATTTACAACTAATCTAGAGCGCGTCGCTAACAGATGGGAAGTTTTCTTTTTTATATGAAATGGGTTTACTTTTGGCCATCAACTAGTAGAAGTGCATGGGCAGCATAAAAATTGTACTATGCTATGAACTTTAAGCCATGGCGGGTTTTCATTTGATGTTATTTTTAATAGCTCCAAAGAAGGCACTTAAATTAAATCAGTGCGAAATGTATGCTGATTGTATCAATATATGTAATATACCATGTCAGTTTTTGTAACTCCGCATACAAGATTTTATCAAAAACCTTCACCTTTAACGCCTCCCTTCTGTGAACATTATAAATGCCCTTCCCATAAACGCAACTCCATAAAAATTATCGCAACCTCCAGTTCAACCACGAAACGCAAACAGACACTTCAAAAACAATGAAAGACCTCGTAAAAATAATCTTGTTAAACAATAAACCGTTCGTGTTAGTAGCAAGCGTGTATTTAGTGGGCGGCAATTATCGTAGCTTTTATCGGAGTTAGATTTTTATAATAACCTTCGGTTGGTTCCTTTTAAAGCTGCTGGATTGATACTTTAAAATATAGGTCAATAAGAGACAACGCAATTCCAATGATATTAAAGAGTTAAATATAAGGCATGTATTATTTGTAAAAATAAGCTTGTTAATCAATAAACCGTTCGTGTCAGTAGCAAGCGTGTATTTAGTAGGCGGCAATTATCGTGGCTTTTATCGGAGTTGGATTTTATAATAACCTTCGGTTGGTTCCTATTTGAGCTACTGGATTGATACTTTAAAATATAGGTCAATAAGAGACAACGCAATTCCAATAATATTGAAGAGTTAAATATAAGGCATGTGTGACGTACTGTGGTTGCCCTAGTAACACTATTGCATTAGGAAAAACTTCTATGTCAATACATTTACAAAACTCTCTCCATTGAATAAATTATATTATTTTAAAACTGAGTACGAATTCTTCCATCCGAATCACCATATTGTGGCGACCGTAATGGATTCATGGAAGCGTAAACGTACTCAGTACAGGAGAGAATTTACTTGTCTCGCCGATAAAGTAAAAAAGGCCGTCGATACAAAAGATGGAACCGCCGGCCCAATATTTAAACTATTATTGGAAGCCGCCTCTAATCTCTTTGAAGCGGAGGCGACAATACGGGACCTTTGGTGTGTGGACGAAAGCTTCGATGAAGCCTCCTATCAGGCAGATCAGGATAAAGCCATGTTGTACAAAATAAGATGGCACGAGATCAGGTCGTTGTTTCCGGAAATAATTCCACATACAAGTACTCCATCATGTCATTCTGCAGAATCAAGCTTAAAGCTAACAGCACATAAGCATCAATTGCCAAAACTGCCTAAATTGGAGTTGGCGAAATTTGACGGCAATGTTAAGTCTTGGCTGCTATTCTGGGGACAGTTTAAAAAGATTCACGAAGATGAACACATGGACTGCTCCGACAAGTTCCAGTATCTCCTCCAGTCTATGACACCGAACAGCAGCGCACGACAACTGGTCGAAAGCTACCCACCGTGTGCAGAAAACTACGAAAAGGCAGTTGAGTCTTTGAAATCAAGATTTGCACGAGATGATATATTAATTGAGACATATGTCCGAGGTCTGCTCTCCCTGATGCAGCAAAAAGGGGAGATAAAAAGCTTGCCGGTTCTTTACGACAATCTTCAGTCACATCTGCAAGCACTAGAAACACTCGGCGTTACAAAAGATAAGTATGCTTCAATGCTATTTCCCATGATTGAGTCGGCATTACCTGAAAGCATACTACGTGCTTGGCACCGCAGCCAACCAAATACCAGAGACCTGTCTGAGCTGATGAAATTCCTAAGGCAAGAGGTGGAATCAGAAGAACGGATCCAGCTAGCTAGGCGTGAGTTTGATGATATGACACTAGTTGAGGCGAAACAACCTACTGCCTGCTTCATAACAGAAGCCAAGCGTGACAAAGATAGCTCTGGCAAACAAGGCGCATTATCATGCATATGGTGCAACAAGGACAATCATTCAGCCGTAGAGTGCTACAAAGCAGCCAAAATGACACTGAAGGAGCGCGTGGAATTTATTAAAGGCAAGAAGGCTTGTTTAATTTGCTTAAAAAGCAATCATTTTGCAAAGAAATGCAAAAGTTTTCCCAAATGTCTGTTCTGTAAAAAAATACATTATACGATAATGTGCACAGATATAGCGGCTAGTCAAGATAGCAGTAAACAGTCAGAGATATCGAGTAACTTATCATGCCAACAGAAATGTACAAAAACTACCTTATTGCAAACTTTGGCAGTAAAACTTGTACATGGCAAGAAGGAGGTCTGTATCAGAGCGATTTTTGACTGTGGTGCGCAAAGATCTTATGTAAAAAAGGATTTAGTACAGAAGTTTGGCATGAAACCTACGTCAAAAGAGGTCATGAATCACTGTTTGTTCGGCGGGTTCGAGACGAAGAAAGAAGAATGTCAAGTATTTGACATATGCGTCAAGAACGTCGAAAACAATTTTTCTATGAATTTATCTGTTATTGAACAAACAAATATTTGTGGTTTTTTACCTAAATTAAAATCGCACGTGATATTAGAGCAACTAAGTAAAAATGGCATTCGTTTGTATGACTCGACTGACTCTCCGGACGACGTAAGTCTATTAATTGGTGCTGACTATTATGGCGTACTTTTGACTGCCAATATACTGCAACTAGAGAATAACATGACCGCTATAGAGACAAAATTGGGATGGACTATTCAGGGTCCTATTACAGGGGTTTATAGTTCCATGACAAACTCTACAATGACTTTTCACTGTTTAAACAAAATTGATCTTACAGATTTGTGGACCTTGGAAGCAATAGGCATAAATGATCCCGCAGTACAAGTAACGAAGGCTGCACATGATCAAGAAATACTAACAACTTTCAAGGATAATATTAGGGTCAATGAGGAAGGTCGTTATGAGGTGTGTTTACCATGGCGTGATGTTCCTCGTCCACAAACAAATTATGACCTTGCCAAGAAGAGGATGGAAAGTACCATGAACCGTCTCAAACAACTAGGTAAGGTAAATGATTACGATAATGTATTTCGCGAGTGGTTACAGCTAGACATCATCGAAAAGGCACCTGACCAGTCTGTCCAAGGCCACTATATGCCACATCATGCGGTTATCAAAGAGTCAAGTCTGACGACTAAAATTCGGCCAGTTTTTGACGCATCGGCTAAGGACAAGAATGGCATTTCCTTAAATTCTTGTCTAGAGAAAGGCGTGAACCTACTCGAAAGAATCCCTAACCTTTTGATAAATTTCAGGAAGTACAAGATCGGAGTGACTGCTGATATAGCAAAGGCGTTTCTTCAAATTTCGCTTGCGCCGGATGATCGAGATTATCTACGGTTCTTGTGGTGGTCCAAGATTGACGAGGAAGAGAGAACGATGGTAACCTATCGTCATAAACGTGTTGTCTTTGGGGTCACATCGAGTCCCTTTCATCTCATTGCTACCATCAACCACCACTTAGACAATTGCTCAGAACAGTATAAAGAAACAGCGATGAAATTGAAGAAATCGTTTTACGTTGACAATTGCGTCACGAGCTTGGAAACCGAGGAGAATTTAGAGAAATTCATAACCGAGTCGAAACATGTAATGCGCGAAGGTATGTTTGATCTCAGAGGTTGGATCGCAAGTCCCGTTATCGTAGAGGAAAATTTGGAGTGCACGTCTATTTTAGGCGTCATGTGGAACGTTAAAGAAGACACTCTAAGATGTAATGTTAATTTTAGTAACATTGACTTCAAACTAACAAAAAGGACATTACTATCTGTAGCACAAAGGGTCTTCGATCCCATAGGAGTAACTTGTGCCACGACCATAGTGCCGAAGATGATTATGCAAAAATCATGGTCAAGAAGGCTCACTTGGGACCAAGAACTACCCAAAGATCTTGCTAAAGAATTTAAAAGATGGCTAGAACAGGCTTATGTTATCAACGATTGTATTATTCCCAGGCGGCTGACGTGTATGTCATTAAAGGGATGTGAAAACTCGTTGCATGTTTTTTGTGACTCTAGTAAAGATGCCTATTCAGCCTGCATATTTTTGCGATCGAAACACGGTGAAAACGTTGACGTGAGTCTTGTGTTGGCGAAGTCAAGAGTGACGCCTGTCGATAAAATAACCATTCCAAGGTTAGAGCTTATTGCTGCGACGCTAGCTAGTAGACTGTCGATAACAGCAATTGAATCGTTGGCCTTACCGAGATGCACCGTATATTATTGGACAGATTCTAGTGTCGTACTAACGTGGATCAAAAGCGACGGACCTTGGAGCGTGTTTGTTTCCAACCGAGTAAGAGAGATAAAAAGCTTGAGCCCTGCTTCTGCTTGGAGACACGTACCAGGTCACTTGAATCCCGCCGATTTGCCTTCCAGGGGCATAGATCCCAAGGGACTCCTGAAGAGTCGTTGGTGGGAAGGTCCAGCATGGTTACGGTTGAACGAAGTTAGCTGGCCCGTTACAGACATCATACTTAACAGCTCAGAAGTCGATAGTGAACGGAAAAAACCTGGCATTATTACGATGCTCGTTGAAGAAGAATCGTTCCTAGACAGATTAACTTATTTCTCGAGGTACACAAAGATAGTAAGAATGTTATGTTGGATGCTACGCTTTAAAGAAAAACCTGTAACAAAAGAACTTACGTACGACGAGTTTGAATATGCTGAGAAAGTACTGATACGACTGATACAACAAAAATACAAGGACTCAGTCAGTAATCAGAATATTCAAACTTTCATCGACGACAAAAACATTCTACGCCTAAATACAAAACTGACCCTTGGAAGTGAAGATTATCACTTCAAGTTTCCAATTATTCTTCCAGGAGCAGATACTATAGTTAGACGTCTTGTGGAGCAACGGCACGTCGAGTTGAAGCACGCTGGTGCGCAGACTTTGCTAAACAGTTTACGTCAGACGTTTTGGATTATAGGAGTCAGGAAACTCGTACGTAATATTATACATCGATGCATAAGATGCAAAAGATTTAAGGCTAAACGATGTCAAGCGCCTACCGGAGTGTTACCGAAGGAACGTATGGAAGCTGCCGCTGCGTTCCAATTTACAGGCGTAGATCTGGCTGGCCCTTTAATAATACGCTCAGGAGCTAAAGCCTGGATCGTCCTATTTACATGCGCTACATACCGTGCTGTGCACTTAGAAGTTGTGGAGTCGCTCTCAACAGGCGAGTTTTTAATGGCTTTGAGACGATTTGTGGCAAGAAGAGGCCGAGTAGAGCAATTATTTAGCGATAATGCAACAAATTTTAGAGGCTTGGAGAATGCGTTCAGTTCTTTGGACTGGGACGAAATTCAACGTTTTTCGTCAATCACGAGGATAAAATGGAATTTCTTGCCACCGGCTGCTCCTTGGTGGGGAGGGTTCTACGAGCGACTAATTGGATTTTTAAAACAAATCCTCCGTAGAGTGCTCGGAAAAGCCTCTATCTCACTTATTGAACTACAAACGGTACTGTGTGATTGCGAAGCGGTTATTAATAGCAGGCCTCTTACATATGTTAGTGGTGACACGGAACTACAACCGCTGACGCCCTCAATGTTTGTTCAGCCATTGTCATCCCAACATACAGCCGATTTTGACGAAGTCGACACTAAGGCGTTAAACGTAAGGCATCGATATTGCCAGAGGTTACGCGACGATCTAAGAAAACGTTTTCGAAATGAGTACATCGCCTTATTGAAGCAAAAGCGCGAGAAGATAAATCACAGTCATGAACCACTTCGAAAGGGAGATATCGTCCTCATGGAAACCGACGGTAAGCGGGTGACGTGGCCGTTAGCTATTGTCGAAGATGTATGTACTGGCGCCGATGGTATCGCTCGAGTAGTGCAGTTGCGAACTTCGTCCGGGAAAAAGGTAAGACCTATCCAGCGCATTTTCCCACTGGAACTTCAAGACAAACAATTTGCGGAAACATTTGACTTGACTAAAAGTGAAACTAGAGTAAACTACAGAAAAGAGACAGATAGTGATGACAAAGACACACGGTCAAAACGAATCAGAAAGCTGCCGCAGCACCTTTTTGATTATATCCTGTAATCACTAAGCAGCCTCCCGGCTTTTCCCGTTTGGGAGTGTGACGTATTGTGGTTGCCCTAGTAACACTATTGCATTAGGAAAAACTTCTATGTCAATACATTTACAAAACTCTCTCCATTGAATAAATTATATTATTTTATAACTGAGTACGAATTCTTCCATCCGAATCACCATAGCATGCATTATTTGTAAAAATAAGTTTGTTAAACAATAAACCGTTCGTGACAGTAGCAAGCGTGTATTTAGTGGGCGGCAATTATCGTGGCTTTTATCGGAGTTGGATTTTTATAATAACCTTCGGTTGGTTCCTCTTAAAGCTACTGGGTTGATACTGTAATATTAAGGTCAATGTTAGATGATGCTCTTACAATAATGTTAAAGAATAAAATATAAGGCATGAATTATTAATCAAAAGCAATGGAAGAGTTCGTAAAAATAATCTGGTTAAACACTAAACCGTTCGTATCAGTAGCAAGTGTATTTAGTAGGCGGCAATTATCGTGGCTCTTATCGGAGTTGGATTTTTATAATAACCATTGGTCGGTTCCTTTTAAAGCTACTGGGTTGATACTGTAAGGTATAAGTGAATGATACAAGAAACTATTGCTATAATGTTAGTTCAATAATAGGTTATTTTATTAGTTAAAATAATGAAAGAGCCCGTAAACCGTTTAAACAATAAACCATACGTGTCAATAGCAAGCGTGCATTTAGTGGGCGAGAATTATGGTGGCTATTATCGGAGTTGAATGTTTTTGATAACATTGGTTTGTTTCTATTTGAGCTACTGGGTCAATCTGTAGGATTTAGGTCATTGATAGACGAAATTATTACAATAATGTTAAATAGTGAAATATTAGACATGAATTATCAATCAAAAGCAATGGAAGAGTCCGTAAAAATAATCTTGTTAAACAATAAACCGTTCGTGTCAGTAGCAAGCAATTAGTGGGCGGCAATTCGTAGCTTTTATCGCAGTTGGATTTTTATAGTAACCATTGTTTGGTTTCAATTTGAGCTATTGGGTCGATACTGTAAGATTTAGGACAATCATAGACGATGCTATTGCAATAATTATAAGGAATAAAATATACGGTATAAATTATTAGTCAAAACCAAAAAACGTAGTAATCTTGTAAAACAGTAAATCATTCGTGCCAGTAGAAGGGTGTAGTTATATAATAACCACTGGTTGATTACTATTTGAAGTACTGGGTTGATAATGTAAAGTTAAGGTATTGGTTCATGTCGAAAATCGTTATGCTGAATCGCGGTCATGACTTAATCATCATCATCATCATCAGGTCTTATTTAGTCTTCACTGCAGGAGCACGACCCTCTCTGTGCTACCAGCGCTACATATTAGCCTGACCAGTCATGACTTAATAGTCCAGAGAAATACCAGCGTATTTAATCAGTGGTGTCAATTAAGACTAATCTAAATTGATCATATGAAATTAGTGATTTCATCAACATTGTTAGTTTACGTGTGTTTAAGTGGCCAACACTCGAATTTTTCAAGCTTCTTAGAAAAATCTGACACAGCTTAACGAATGCTATCAATGATGACAGCTGGGACCAATGGCTTAAGGTGCCTTCCGAAGCACGGAAGCGCTTGAGATATTTTTATGCCACTTACGGTTACCCATCTAAGTGGGGACTGCGACCGGAGTTGCTTGACATGCGTAAGCGCTAGGCATTACTCACGACCAATGGGCCATAGCGATACTCTTAAATGTTAATAATATTAGTGCTGGTAATTTCTTGGCCAATTGTTTGATGATAATGATCACGCCCACGAGGCCATCAGGCTCCTCTTTAATATTTACTTACTAGCAGTCCGCGACAGCTTTGCCCGTGATTCATACCTAGCCTGTGGCACTAAGGGATAAGGTACCTATAAAATGGTGAAAGAATATGGTAGTTGCCTAATGTTAACATTATATAAAATTTGTTTCTAATGAGACTCATTTCTATCTAAAAACACTATAAAGAACACTTTTGATTTGATATTGATTCGTTAAGTGATCATAAAGCTTCTTTAAAGTTGGGTGAATAGGACCATTTTTTAAAGTATGAAAATCTTTAATTATAATTATACTATATTTTAGTCTGCAAAATTTAGAGCAACTTTTATTATGAAACCATTACCATAAACGAAATATTTCGTATAGCTACCAAACAAAGTTCTCACGCCACCCATACAAAATACAAGCTTGTGACGTCACAAATATGTAGGCATTTCAGTGGCGCGTTTTCACGTCTAAAAATTTACGTCTAAAAACATGTGTCTTTAAAATTTTTATAATTGCAAGAGTTTTTTGTTTAGAAATGTATTTCTGTAACTATTGTGTTTATTTTTGGCAGGTCTTTACATAGCAACATGAAAAAAATTTTAGTCAACATCCCCATTATGAAATCGGTCCAGGAGTTCCTGAGATCAGCGCGTTCGACCAAACAATCAAAAAACCCATCAGCTTTAGGTATAATTTTAGTACAGAAGTAAAGTTAAAGATATAAAGTAATAGAAATCAAAAAAGTACAAAAAGGAACTCACTTAATCGGTATGAACCTTAGTACTGAGATGTAGATGTGGCTGATTTCGGGCACGCAACCTTTGAAGAACTGGGTCGGAAGGAAATTTCACTGTAATTGACGTGGATTTGCGATGAGCGGTCAGTTTGAACCTCTTTTTGCTAAAGTGGGTTAATTGAGCGGGCTTTGTAGGTCTTGATAGAAATGGTTACGTGATATTTTTTTTATTATTTTTGCCTTTATTTTCAATCATAAAAAATAAATATAGAGGGACAAATCACACAGGTTGGGCTAGCTCCACTACACACTAAGTTATGGTCTTGTATCATTGGATTCTAACTCAACGATACTACATTTTATAATAGATACTTATACAAATGAATATCTATAATCCAGGCCAGTCTGAAAAAGATCGCTTTTCATCATGACTTGGCCTAGGATTGAACCCGGGACCATTCGTGTAGCAGACTGACGTGTTAAACACTGCGCCACGGAGCTCGTCCGTTGATTGACGTGAATTTGCGATGAGCGGTCAGTTAAGTGGGCTTTGTGAGTATTGGATGGAATAATTACGTAGTATTTTTTTATTATTTTTGTCCTGCTTTTTGTTAAAAAACATAATAAAAATAAATATTCGTGGATAAATCATACAGATTGAGCTGCTCCCATACTTGAACTTGTGACATGTGGTAGTTTATTTTTTAGGCAAGATGACAATCAAACCATAAAAAAAAATAGCTACGTAATGGCAACTGACAGGACTCAATGCAACTGGGAACAATTGCTGGGCAAAAGACGAACTCAAGATGTTTTAAATGCTACTTATGGTCACCAATCCAAGTATAAACCACACTCAGGGTTGGATAACATACGTTAGAGCAAACAATGTATACGTGAACTGAGCCATCAATGTCCTTGGAGGTGAAGAGTTACAAACTGAAGAAACCAACTAAAAGCAATAAACTTGAAATTATTCAGACAAAAACTCAACCGAGCTTTTTATTAGTCTAGATCCATGCCTGGAATATAAATTTCCAATTTAATAGCAAGCGAAACAAATCTTCTACTTCGGTGAAGCCAATAGTTCTCTAATGTATTTTTTCTCGGAATTCCATTTGTGGAATATCTTTTCAAATAATGTTCAGTCAGGTTCTATTTAGTTCTTAAATTAGGGCTGGTACTTAGGTATATCCGGAAAAAACTCCGGAAATTCTCGGTTCCGAAAATAGTGATAAATGGTTAGACTAATAATACTTTAGACAATCTAGAGCCACTGCCAGGTATATAATTAATAATGGCAATTAGCCTACATAGAGTATTTTTATCGGTTAATTTCCAAAGCGTAGGAACTATTTTAAAAGTTCCCAGTGTGAATTCTACTGAAATGATATCTTGTTTTAAAGTTACCTGATTGAACAAAGAAGACAAAAGATTTGAAAAACTGATCGGCTGATTTATCACTTTTGTACACGAATGATGAAATTTTATTTGAGTTTCTCGCATTGTTGTATTGAAAGCTGTTAAAATTGACGTCTTAAGTGACTCAAAGTTTATTTCAAGTAGTTATCACTGGCTTTTACATGCGTACAAAGTCAGAGGTAGGTCTAGTTTCAATAGCCTTATTTATTTAAATACTCCACTGGCTCAGCGACCCGAAGAGGATCTTGGCCTCCGAGACGAGGGAACGCCACAACTTACAACTGTCTGTTCTATGCGATATCTTGTCAGCTGACCGCTTCCATCTCTAGCAGATCAACCTGTACAGTATCGTTTCAGTGATATCTTGATCGGCCCATTGGTCTTCGACCCGATACTTTTCCCTTATAAGCTGGCTTGACGCCACAATCCTCCTTCATTTTTTCCAGATGCCCAAGCCATTGCAAGCTGAGCGCTTAATATTAACGCTTCAATAGCCAGAAAATATTAATCATATATAATATTGTTACTATTTAATTTCGTGTTTCATTCGCAGACATTTAATTTAGTAGTAGGTAAAAAAAAACCGAAATAAATTGTTCTTCCTGTTAACAATCAGGACAAAGTACTGGAATTAAATATTCCGGTTTCGCCAACCCTGACTGTGATGTTCAATGAATCACTTCATTGCAAGTCTTCAAACGTTTCCCGTAAATTATTTTTCTGCGAACAAAATCAAAAGAATTTCATCCTTGAAACTCGGTACATAAGATTACATATACTTTATATTCAATCTTATGCAAATTCAAACATAACAGACGGCGTTCTTTGAATAAACACAAAAAGAATCTCTTATAAAGTATAATTTAACTCAAATTAAGCGCACACATTTATTATTCGGGAGGAGGTACGTACGTGGGCGCGGATTTCCTTGTTTATAACATAGATATGTATTTACATAGGCACTTTATTCTTGATGACACATTTGGAGAGTTCCATGTCTAAAAGGTAAAAAAACCGGCCAAGTGCGTGTCGGGCCACGCGCAGTGTAGGGTTCCATAGTTGCGAATGACAACTTTAGGTTCACCTCACAGTTTAACGACCAAAAACATATAACAATGAAAATTGTATGAAATTTTACATTTTCGAGTACATTTTATAAGTTGGTTGCCTATAACTTTTTAGTTTGTACTTAGAACTCAGCTTTGATAGTTTTTCTTTCAATTTCAGTATATATACTACTGCTGTAATTTTTTTCACGTATCTATATATAACCGTTTAGCAAATAGAGGGGGGAGAAACTTACCTCTAACAAAAATTCGCACTTTAAAACCAAATATTTCGGAAACGGATCCCTAAATCGAATAATGGTGTTTTCAACCTCACAATATTTTTTAAAGACCTGTTTAACGATACCCCATATAATAGGTAAATAGAGAAAAAAAAATTACTCCCCCACTTTCCTTATATGGGAGCCATCCAAAAAAAAATTTTTTTCAAGATTTTTTTCTACCACTTTTTTTGCATTATTAATATACATACTCATACCAAATTACAGCTTTTTAGTACTTATAGTCTCTGCGTAAAACCGCTGACGGACAGACAAACAGACAGACAGACATGGCGAAACTATAAGGGTTCCTTGTTTACTACGGAACCCTAAAAAGGGACCGTGTTACTATGCTTCTTATGTCCGTTTGTCTGTTTAAATGTTACAAAGTTACATCTATTGAACCTATATAGCTCTCTACCTATAAAGGTTCAATAGATATAACTTTGTAAAAGTAGGGAGACCATACAAAAAAGTAGTGTAATACGTCCTCATGTGAGGTGGACCGATGATCTGAGAAAGAACGCTATAGGGGGCTAGAAGATGGATGGGGAAAGCGGAAGATTGTGCTCTGTGAGTCTAGGTAACCAGTATGATTTGACCCTATTCAGAAGTATAAAAAAATAATGAAGAAGAGCAAGGTACTCGTATGTTCTGAACTACTTATTGAACACACCTGTTATTGCAACTTCACGTGACAATGATAAGAGGTTAAAAATAAAGTTGTCCTATTTGCTTCCCGAAACTAAACTTCCCCATTGTGAGCATAAAATATTACACAAATTAATAAAAATGTCCCTTCAGGGGAAGCTGCGACCCTACGCAACGAAAAATGTTAAACACCTGATTTGAAATGCAAAACTCAGTGCTTATTGCCCCGAAAAGTTAAATGTGAGGCGCAATGAATTTTTTTAATGGTCACCTATTACTGGTCGTGGAGCCACGAATTTTTTTTGCGTATTCACCCATTTTTGTTGCCTGTAAATTAATTAGGGTATCATTTGGTTTTTTTGATTGTTTAAGTCCAAACAATTTTCCATGTTATTGACATGGTACTGCTAAATATTCCTGACTATCATTGGGAAGTGAATTTGTATATTTATTTTGTTGGTCACAAAAATAAAATAGATAAGTATATTGAAAAATTTTCACGAAGGAAATAAATATTTTGCAATAACTTGAGTTAAGCTCAAAGTAAAAGCTAGTATTGAAATTGACCCGTCTCATGTTTCCCCCACATTAAATTTACTCAACATTTTCAACCTGAACGACTAACAGTTTAACAATTCCCATTCTCCACTTAACAGCCCTAGACACTAAAAACGCAGCTTTCCAGACACATTTCGAACGGAAATAAAAAAAAAATATTCAAATAATTCGAAGGTTTTATTGCCTCCATGTACGAGTAAAGTTGGCGTGAACCGACCCGCCTTTTTCTTGTTTTCCGGGTAGGGAAATTGGGTGGCGTGACATAAGTAGTTATGTTGAAAAAACATTTTTTGGGACTCGGATTGCTTAATTTGTTTAATTTTGAGCGTTGACTTTTGACTTTTTTAATCGAAGTTTTTGCGACATGTTGAATGTTTTCGTTTTTTAGGCATACTTTAATTACATTGTAAAATGTGTTTTTTTATTGTTTCAGGTATTGGAAGCGTTCAGTCCAACTAACTATTAAGTATATAAAATAAGTAAAGATTGAGTAAGTGAGAAAATGTTAAAGAACTTTCGATTTGTTACAATTTCACCGATTTTCACAAATTTTTGCCTTTTTAGGTACACTAAATAAACAAAATAAAAAACTAACCACTACACGAATTATATTCTTTTGTATTCTTCTTAAGAACACTTTTTATTAGACCCTTAACCATGTGTAATCAATTAAAAAAATCTTTTAATATTTGGAACCTTATGTTATGTATATTCTTCTTATTTTTTAGATATTGGCCACTATAATAGCCAATATACCATCCCTTTAGTTTTACTTTAGTCAATAAAAAAGGTGACTTTTATAACTCCTATAATCAATATCGAAACAAAATTATAGGCACATATATTTCATCTAAGAAACTTAATTAAGACGTAGTATTTTTTTTATTTAAAAACTCTTTCTCAATAACGAAAGACAGAAAATGATCAATACACGTGTTATATGTCAATGCCCCTAAAATTTCAATAGAATACAATCACAAATATAAGAATATATTTTATTCCAATTCTTTTCAATAAAATCTCCGAACAATTCAGAATGATTGTAAATAGAATAACTGGAATCGAAGGAAAACAGAGGAGCTATTATGAAATATGAAATAAATTACTAGCCATCAGTAGAAAGCCAATTTTCCGGCTATTGTGCTTTGGAAGCTCTGATGAGGACAAAGCTGTTTGAACAAAGCGCACGATACAATACGGGAGTAATCGGTTTAGTACCGTACTGCTTTTTTCCTGCAAGTTTCTTCGCGTAATTTAAAGCTTACTAGCTTTTGGCCGAAGCTCTGCTCGCGTAAATGTAGATCTTTCATGAATAGGAGCTTTTCTGGGAACAAAAGGTATCGCCTCCTCTTTCCCTTAAACTAATAAATATTTTATTTTTAAGTTATTTCTTTTTGTAAGTTTATCACACAATAATTGTCAAAATAAATGAAATTAATATGATTTGAATAATTTATTTCATTGATTGTATTCCTCAAATTCGACTTGGCGGCGACTCGACATGGCGGTAATAAAAGAAGCTTTTTCAACGACTCGACAAAGCAGGAGTTTTGTGGAGTAGACGTGGCGGTGATTCGACGTGGCATGACTCGACATCGAGGCAACAAATCCTCCAACCGAATTTCGACTACATCAAGTTGTTCAAGCGTGAAGAGTAATATATAGATAGACGAACAGAGTTCCATTAGTACTTATAGTGCTAAAAGGAATATTATAGCGGAATTCGAGGTACTCTAACGTATCATAATAGGGAACGTACACAAAGAATATACTTTTAATTATGTTAGCATCTAACTATAATAATTGTTAAGGACACTTTTAGTCTGATATCGATACATTAAGTTTTGTTATATTCGGCCCAATATAAAAGTTTTAGAATTTTTGTAAACTAATATTACCATTTGCCATATTTCATAAGATTATTGCCTTTAGGGCTAAGGCCTTTAAAATATTTAACAACATTTATTATGAAGCCATTTTCTTATTTGA
Source organism: Rhodophaea formosa (assembly GCA_963082605.1). Classification (NCBI taxonomy): domain Eukaryota; kingdom Metazoa; phylum Arthropoda; class Insecta; order Lepidoptera; family Pyralidae; genus Rhodophaea; species Rhodophaea formosa. The sequence continues at coordinate 3,541,088 of OY720221.1, forward strand.
CTAGCTCCGTGGCGCAGCGGTCAACACGCCAGGCTGCGACACGGATGGTCCCGGGTTCAATCCCCGGTCAGGTCAAGATGAAAAACGATCTTTTTTAGATTGCCCTGGGTCTTGGATGTATTTGTTATAAAATATTCTATCGGTGAGTTAGTATCCCATAACACAAGTCTCGAACTTACTTTGGGGCTAGCTAAATCTCTGTGATTTGTCCATGTATATTTATTTATTATTTCCAGCTGCCGAACAAAGTTCTCACATCAACAAATCAAAAAGTAAATTTTTGTCAGCGGTATTTACGTTGAAAGAAAAATGTTAGGATGCTTTGTGTGTGTAAAGCAATCCCGGGCGCAGTCCCCACTTGGATGGGTGACCGCAAATGGCATAAACATACACATTAAGTTGGTCGTGGCTGTCATCATTGATAGCTATGTCAGATGCCTTAAGGAAGCTTGAAAAATCTGACACCACTTACACTCACGAAAACTTGACACTTATGTACATACTTGACGTTATGAATTGCAAGAAATGTTTTGTGTTAAATAATACGCATCAGTGGAAAGCCAATTTTTCATTGTGGTCGTGAAGCTCTGAGCTGACAAAGCTGTTTGAACAAAGCTCGCTCTACAATACGCGGACAAGTATGGATTGAAATGAACTTTAATTTAGCGCTTTGCCTTCAGTATTGACAATGAATAGGCGATGTGGCTAGCATCCATCACTATTTGGACTCTGTTTTACATTTAAACACCCAAACATTTTGCTAAATGTTGCCCTTGGTCTAATGGTCTTAGGCTGTGTCTACCCCGTAAGGGAAAAAGACGTTATTATTATGTATATGCGTAGTTATTATTTATAGGCACTCATTCTTTTTTCGTGAATAATTTGAGTGCGATTGACCTATATCTTGTCTGATGGAAAGCAACAATGTGGTCTAGGTTGATACTATAGTGATAATATGCTCTTTAGTTGGTACTACTTGGTACATGTAAATTCAAATAATAGTTTATATGGAATTTATTTTGCATTCACAATGACACACACACATTAATTGATTTTCAAATTCATTGTAAAATGAGTTGAAATCAAATACTGCACTTGTAAAAGTGGGGTAGTTGTGTTGGGTGACGCAAGCCTTGATGCGTGTAAGAGGAATGGGATATGGTGGAGAAATTCGGCGCCGGGGCTTGAATGAAGCGCGGTGGCGTAACTGGCAACGCATAGATCGTACTGAGATCTAGACGCAGGTTCAAGTCCTACCCGCGTGGAATTTTTTCACCATTTCTTATTTTCTTTATTTAGTAAATAACTCAAATAAAATAATCCTTTTTACTCTTGCTTTAAAAATTTCTAAACAGCACGAGTCGGGAATCACCGACGCGGGAGTGAACTGCAATCCATTCTTAACAAGATCCTATACTAAGCCTTCTCCATGCATCAGTCATAGGTCTCTATATGTTTTTTTATACCGCAATAATTATATTTTTTTACAGAATGAGTATTACTTTAGCCTCTGTTAATAATAATAGTTATTACCTGTGACATTTTTTCTACCTTGCGTCATCAATTTCATAATATGACTCAGACATCAAACCACACATGCTTTTGGATAACCGTAGATGATTGTATATATGCGTTACTTCTATTCATGACATCTTAGGCAAAATAGATTTGTATTTTTTTTTATATTCACTGAAATCAAGAAAACGCGAGCCTCCTGTAATAAAATAAGTCATAACACATATTTTTAACGAAATTTTTAAAGACTAACTATTCTCCCGCGCCTTTAACCGCGTATATTATAGCCTATGTCGCGTGTATATATATATAATTTAAAATCGTTCCAGTAGTTTCGGAGCCTATTTAATTCAAACCAACAGACAATGAAATCTTTCCCCTTTATAATATAAGTATAGATTGTAGGTAGATATAACGTATAAACCATATTCCTAGCGCCAAGTATGGCGTGAACAACTGTATTTTGACCTTTCCGTGCGTGAACAAAATAACTGTTATTACTACGAATTCTTCGTTGTTAAAGTATTCCATTAGATCCTGTATGTGCCTTGCTTTTTATTTTTTGTTATGGAGTAATCTAATTTATCAACTTTATCTGTATAATAATCAGCACAGCTTTGAGTTTAGTTTTCTTTTTTCAAATTCACCTGCTATAATATTGTTGTTTTTCCACTTTGTAACTTAGATTGTTAGAGAAAATAAATATATTTTAAATAAAATTGTTTTATACGGTTTTTATCGCGTTTATTACATTATTTATACACCTAACGTTTCGAGCACTTTACAGTGTTCGTGGTCGCAGGGTCTACCTGTAATAATGTAATAAACGCGATAAAAACCGTATTAAAATAATTTTATTTAAATGTGTAACAATCGCGAAAACATTAGAAAACATTAAAATAAATATCTTTTATCTTTATCTTATCTGTTCAGCGATGACCACATAGGAAAAAAAATTGTATAAACGGAAAACTGTTGTTTTGACAGTTTTGATTGGTTTTTCGTTTTCTTCATACCTATTTGGATTTCTCAATTTATTTAATGGTAAAAAAATTGACAATATTGAAAAATAATTTAACGTTCTTACGATCGTATATATCATGCCCTTCTTCTCAAGCTAATAAGTATTTTTACACGACTGCCTATTTTGTTGCGTTATATTCAGAGTTCATAAATGTATGGATTATGTTTTCTATTCTTTCAAAACCCATAAAAACTATTAGAATGCATGAGACATCCATTGAATCGTTTAATATCTCAACTAATTTAAGAAAAAAATGGCAGTGAGGATTATTTTAAAATTTCCAGTAAAATCTTTTTGTTGCGTGCACCAATCTATTTTTCTACATACTTCACTTTCCTCAATCCAACATGGACGCCAAGCGTACCCGACAAAAAGCACGAAATATATAGCAACACAATTTCAGCCGCGGTAAAAGTCGAACAATTCAGTTCCATTACACATTGTAAAGGCGCAGGTAGATCCAAAAATTGAGGCGTCAACAAAAGATTGAATAGCCTTTGAAAATAGTAATATCGGCGATCGACTGCGACACTGCCCCTACAAAGGCAGTCTGAGGAACCCTGCTTTTGTCAGGATTTGTGAAACTCATCTCGGAGTTTCTCGTGTTTTAGGATTCCGCAATGCTTCCATTCCGTGGAGGTGATAAGGCTAAATGCCGTGTGGTTTCCGGCAGAGTAAAATAAGACTCTTCTTCAAGTCTTACCGTGGATGTTGTGAAAGGCGACTTAGGGAACAAACTAAACGAAATTTATAAACATCAAAGAGACCTCTCCAACCCGTCTGGCCAGCGCGGAGAGTGTAGTCCATATCCTCTGACTACTCTGGCTAATATATGGCTCTGGTGGTACAGAAAGGGTCATACTCCTGCGGTGGAGATTAAAAAGGACCTGGTGATGATGATGATGAGGCCAAGACTCATACATATTATGAGTGAGGTGGTTGATTTCCAGTATGATCTAAGAAATTGGACACTAATTAAATAATTTATTACAGATTGTTATGCCCATTCGCAGGAGAATTTCATGAATTGCACTGATTTCTTCAGGAGTTTCTAAGTTTTTAGGGTTCCGTACAAAACGTATATTATCAAGAATTTCATACATCAACAATCATTTCTAAATACTGCCATTCACAATCAGGTCACGGACTAAAGATTAATAACGGTGATCACAAACAGTGATGGGTGGCAGGCCCATTATATGTATACTAATAAGCATTTTTGTTTTGTTTGTTTGTCGTATGTGTAAGTGACCAACACTGGTGTCAGATTTTTCAAGCTGCCTTAAGGCATCTAACATAGCTTAACGACTGCCACCTACGATGACAGCCGGGACCAACGACTTAACGTGTCTTCCGAAGCACGGAGGAGCTCGAGATATTTTTATGACACTTGCGGTCACCGCTCCAAGTAGAGACTGCACCAGGGGTTGCTTAACATACGTAAGCTCATACAGCTTACGCCTACTGGACATAGGCATTATAAAGAGGAAAGATTTCATTATTTTTTTGCATTGAATAGGCTCCGAAACTACTGCACCGATATTCAAAATTCTTTCACTAACAGAAAGCTAATTAATCTGCAGGTGACATACAATATAATTTAAGCGGACGAAATATCGAGTAAGTTGCTACTTTATAGTAAAAAATCTTACAATAAATGCTCATTCTCAATCAATTTTCAACGCTGTATGTTTGCCAGCTGCCTCTCTTCTCGCGCAGATCGTATAAGCCAACCGTGAAAATGAACAAAACTCTTACAAACCATGTCAGTAGGTGATGAGGCTATCAACCCATCACTAATTTGATGTTTTCTATCTAAAACCTAGTAACATGCTCAAAATAGCCTTTAAATAAATGGACAAATTACAAAATTTAGTAGGACACCGACATACCCTTTTAGTTTCTTTAAATCTAGGCTCAGTCTAATCCCGCAAGGAAAAAGACGTGATAAATAGATAAGTATGTATGTATTTTAAAACAATATTTTATAGCTTGTGAAGAAATAAATCGAGGAACCGTAAATTTTCAGCTACGTAACAAAAATGTGTATATAGGGAACCATTGGCGCGCAAGTCTGATTGGCGCTTAGCCGGTTTTTCTCCAGTGATAAATATTGTGGGGAAACTTCTTATCCGGACTAGAAGCAGCCACTTTGTTTGTGACATTACGGCTGGAATACAGAATGGAAAAGTTGGGGTGACTTTGTATGAAACTCTGGCATTTAAAAATCATCACTATTAATTTATTTTTGGTGTAAAAAATATTTTAGCCTAATGTTCTTTCCGTTTATCTATACTTCTTTCAATACTAATATTATAAAGAGAAAAGATTTAATTGTTTGTTTGAATTGTATAGGGTCTGAAACTACTGAAGAAAGAAAGAAAGAAAGAAAGAAAGAAAGAAAGAAAGAAAATACTCTTTATTGCACCATTATAAAGAAAAAATTCTGAACCAATTTTCAAAATTCTATCACCATAAGAAAGATAATCTGCGGGTGCCATAAGCTATAATTTACGGATGAAGTAACAGAAAATTGCTAATAAATCTCTGTTTGTTTAAAATCGGTTAATTTTTTAAAGAATTCATTTACCAGTTCTTATCTCCTTGCTCTTTAGGGAGAAAAGAAAAAAGCATAGAATATACCAGATGCTGGTATATTATATGTTTCTAAACATGCTTGAAGCCGGTTAAAACAATTGGGCGTTGAGGGTAAATCTAGAATCACGTTATAGGCGACGCGGTTAGCAACCCATGACTTTGATACTGCTTTCCATCTTTACGCCCACTTACACGCCTTGGACTCTGTCTACCCGGCAAGAGAAAAAGACGTCATAATATACAGGCTGATTTTGAACCTATGAACTATATTAAAATCTCAAATTTAGAATGCCTAATGGTGAAATATTGAAAATAAAATTTGAGTTCCCATAGTAATTAGCCCAGCTGATCGGTTATTTTGTATGGGAGGTCTAAATTTTTTTTTTTCGTTTTATATCTTTTTTTCTTGCAATTATGTATTCTAATATGGATTCTGTACTGAGATTTCAATATAGCTCATAGGTTCAAAATCAGCATGTATATGTATGTATTTACTTATACCAATTTACGAAAAAAAAATGTTTGAATGGTTGTATTTATACGAAAGAGGCAGTTGGCAGCTTTTCAGCTCAGAATGCTATCACCAGCGTGCACAATACAGCGCAGTGATTTGCGAACGCGCTTTGTTTGAACAGACCCTATAAACAAAATTAACGTGCCAAAAATTAAATGCTAATCTTTAGGTACGTATTTGTATATTTCATTTGAAAGATGACTTTGGATAATATAGGAATTGTTAGCGTTTACTTAAATAAATAAATAAATATATACGGACAAATCACACAGATTGAGCTAGCCCCAAAGTAAGTTCGACACTTGAGTTATGGGATACTAAATCAACGATACTATATATTTTTATAATAGATACTTATATAGATAAACATCCAAGACCCAGGTCAATCTGAAAAAGATCATTTTCCATCTTGACCTGACCAGGGATCGAACCCAGGACCATCCGTGTCGCAGGCAGGCGTGTTGACCGCTGCGCCACGGAGCTCGTCAAATTTAGGCAACCCCAGGCTTGGATCATATGTGGCATATTTATCATTTAAAGTATATCTATTCCAATGTAATCTTTTTAATGTTTGAAAATACGAAAGTTTTCAGACGCTTGGGAAGTTGATATGTAAATGTTAGATTTTTTAAAACTAAAACCATTCGATTTATAGATAAAAAAAATATTATATTGACGGGCTGTGTCACCTTTAAAACGCTTTTTTAAGGATAAATTATTTAGCTACCATGCAAAGTGGAAAAACTACTAATTAATAAAAAAATATATTTTAAAAGGATTTATACAAAAGCAGAAGCTGGCAGCTTTTCAGCTCAGAATGCTATCAACGGCGTGCAAAGCACAATACAGCACAGATATTTGCGAACGCACAGACCCCATAAACAAAATTTACGTACTGAAAATTAAACGCAAATTTTTAGGTATATATGCATATTTAATAAGAAAGATGACTTTGGCAAATACAGAAATTAGGGTATTAGAGCTTGGCCCAATACGTGGCATTTTTATTTTTTTAAGTATGTCCATCCCAATGTGATCTTATATAAAAATCTTTATTATTTTTTAAAATATGAATGTCAATATATAAATGATATTATTTTTTGAATTCTCTTATTTGGCTGAGTCACCCTTAAATCATATATCGAGAAGAAATTCTTTAGCTACCATGCTAAGTTGCAAGACCTTTATCAATTTACAAAAAATAGTTTTTAGAATTTATTCGAAACGCAGCAGCAGTTTTTCAACTCAGAATGCTATGCACAGGCGTGCACAATACAGCGCAGTGATTTGCGAACGCGCTTTGTGTGAACAGACCCCATAAACAAATTTACGTACTGAAAATTTAATGCAAAAATTTTGTTTATATTGAAATTTTAAGATGTAAGCCAAAACGGCTGTTAATACGTTTTTTAAACTGTATTAAATCATGAAAGCGGACCCCGGGCTCCTACGCATCTCAGCTGATGACGCTACTGTTAAAAACACTCTGATGATGATTTCATTTAAAAAACGACCTTGATGATCTGGAATTAATTGCAGTATAAGGGTTTACTTACTTACTTACTTCGCTGGCTCAGCGAAGTAAGTAAGGGTTTACATTATCATCATAATCATCAGGTCTTGTTTGGTCTCCACTCTAGCAGCACGACCCTCTCTGACCACCTGAGCCATATATAATTAGCCAGAGCAGTCAGATAATTTTGGCCTATACTCTCCACGCTGGCCAGACGGGTAAGAAAAGTAATAAATATAAATAATATAAAATAAATATATACGGACAAATCAGATTGAGCTAGCCCCAAAGTAAGTTCTTATGAAAGACTTGTGTTATGGGATACTAACTCAACGATACTATTTTTTATAACAAATACATATATAGATAAACATCCAAGACCCAGGTCAATCTGAAAAAGATCGTTTTCCATCTTGACCTGACCTGAAGTATCTTTGATGTTTAAAAGCTTTGTTTAGCTTACGTGCCCTATGTCGCCTTCTACGACATCCACGGGAAGACTTTGGAGTAGTCCTATTTTACTCTGCTGGGATCCACACAGGGCTAACACATTGTAAGCAACTCAGAGCGCAGGTCACCTTTAAATTTCTGATTATTCTTTTCATTATTTTAAATGAACTAGCTGTCGCTAGCAGCTAATTTTGCCTGATTATTGATCCATCCATCCATCCATCAGGTCTTTTTTAGGCAGGAGCTCCACTGCAGGAGCACGACCCTCTCTGTACTACCACAGCAATATATTGGCCAGAGTAGTCAGAGGATTAGGCCTACACTCTCCACGCTGGCCAGGCGGGTTGGAGAGGCTGATTATTGATCTTACGGAAATATTAGTTTTTACAGCATAAAATATAGCTTATATCCTTCTTCTTGCCCCAGGCAACGCGTCTGAAAATTTTCATGATGATCGCATTGGATCGGTAGTTAAGGCACTCAAAGTGTTACAAATTAAAATAAGAAACAAACTCACTTTCGCATTTATAATAGGTACAAAGATGGTAAGGATTTTTGAGCACATTTCATAAGTTCACTGTAAAAATTATCAAAAGCATTATGAAATATTTTGGGCATAAGTAGATATCCAAATAGACCTGACAACAAAATGGAAGTTGGCTCCAGAAATTGTAGTGTCATGTGTGTAAAAATTTTTAACCGTTTGCCTGAAGCTATCAAATGTTTATCCCTCAACAAATTTAAAAAGCAATTAAATAATTGGCTAATTGAAAAATGTTTTTATAATATAAATGAATTTTTAAATTAATAATTAAATTATCAATCATTGACATAATTACTATTTGACTATTTATAGTAAAGTAATATAATATTTTTATTTTTTTATTTTTTATTTTTGGACATGAATATTACGTTCTTTCTTGTTATTAATTGTTTATTGAAAATTTTATATTGTTGAATTATTATTGTGAAAACTTTATAATTTTGCATGCTGGAAACAGCTAAGTCCCTATTTATGTACTTATGCGAAATAAATGATTTGATTTGATCTAAAGTTGTACCAAACACGATACATTTATTTAAAAACCATTTCCTCCTTCAGGAGCTAATAGGCGCCATTATTTATTTATTGTGACTTTATATGGCTGGTCAAAAATCATGTCAAAAACTATGAATTTATACTCTCTAGACTCCGTCATGCATTTATTTCAACGACTTAAAATAAGCAGTGAAAGCTTCTTCTGTTTTATAATATGGCTTCCACCGAGATTTCAGTGATTCTGCCAATGTCCAGTAAATTGAGATACTGTTTGTTTTTTGTTTTTCGTATGTGTAAGTGGCCAACACTGGTGTCAGATTTTTCAAGCTGCCTTAAGGCATCTGACATAGCTTAACGACTGCCATCAACGATACCAGCCGGGACCAACGGCTTAACGTGCCTTCCGAAGCACGGAGGAGCTCGAGATATTTTTATGCCACTTGCGGTCATCCATCCAAGTAGGGACTGCACCAAGGATTGCTTAACAAACGTAAGCGCTCATAGAACTTACACCCACTGGACCATCGGGCTCCTCAATTGAGATACTAAATATAACCAATTTCATATTATAAAGTCTACTTAAATCAATTTGCAAAATCGCCTAAGGCAGATCCCAACTGCAACCCTTGACTTCCCACGACAAACTCCCATTGAAAGCTTGTGTGCGTGACAACTTTGTGTTAGCAAATGCGTCATGTCAACTTATGCTTTCAAATCGGTAGCTACGTGTTTGCATCATAGTCTAAGTGTTGGATACAAATTTTTCCACGCTTTTAGGCTAATAGAGTATATCAAACCTCTTTTTGTCTTTGCCAAAGTCGTTAAAAGATAGCAGAAATAGATGCGCAAATAAATTGATAAACTTTTCTTCTTTGTCATAATAACCATATTTGTTTAAAAAAAAAAAAAAAAACTACACTTAGTAGACTTTAGAAGAAAACAAGAAAGTTACAGAAACAACACAAAAAGTAGATAATAAGCTTAAAATAAACAAGTCCAATAAAACTTGAACTTTCAACATATTCCGTTTGTAAAGTATTCAAGGCATGACTTTGAAACCTTAGTTGGGCACTTTTATATTGAACTTCGGCATATTACAGCCATCCACTTTAGATTTTATGTAAGTTTGAAAATCTTTTTAGTTTTATACTATTTTACGGTTATGGAAATAAGTTGGTTCTGGAAATTTTATGAGGTTATTGAATTGAAATTTGCTAATCCAAGTTAGGAAATTTTATGTGGAATCTTAAGACCAACAAACGACATATTGCTAGCGCATTTTGGGTATGTACCATAACTAAGAGAGGTGTTCTTTTTTATCAACTCTTGGACAATGAATATGATGGGATTGTGCTTTTTATATAAGAATGTCGGCTTCATTGATTGGTAGGGGGAGCCACCTATAGTACCACTTAATATTCCTAACCTCACTTAGTGCAGCTTGCAACCCTTAACATTCTCTCAAACGAAAAACTCAGCCTGTCTATATGAACAACTCATCATCATCATCATTTCAAGTATGTGATACGGTCAGTCGACCATGTACACCCTGGTGTCAGAAATCATTAGAACCGCCTCTCGGCCTCTGACATAGTTCTTTTAACGACTGCCAAATGGCAGCCGGGACCAACGGCTTAACGTGCCTTCCGAAGCACGGAATCATCTTTATTACCAGACAATCAGGTGATTCATACCTGCAATGTCCTAACTAAACTGGAAACAACTTAACAAAGAATGCTTTCCGTGGGAATCGAACCACCACCCCCGGGTCAACAGCAAACGCCTTAACCACTGGACCACGGAGGCTTTTACAATAGGATCAAAGCTGGTATGTCAAAAAAAATAGGCGTTACCTAAATAAAGTGTTCAGCCGCCCAGACAATAAGAATGAAAATATCAAATTTGCTTTTAATTCCCGCCATGGGTCCATAGAAAAAGTTGTTCATATTGATGGCCTAAGTCACTTTTAATATTTAACAACGATAAATCCTTTTGAGGATCTGTAAAGGGTTCATTTAGACTGTATAAAACCGATTTTTATAAAAGTCAAACAAATAATAACACAAAATGGCTTTCAATAAAGGAATTATTAAATTGATAGAAAATATCACAAAACGAATATTCATATGTGCTATTACATTTAATTACACCACATATAAACTTTTGAACCAACATTAGTTTTATCAGTGAAACAAGTCGGGAAAAACTAATGGAACGGCCGAAAGCGGCCGCTAAGTCAAAAATAATAGTTTTCATTCGGAAAACCAAACAAAACACTAAGCTAACAAAAGTACGTTCCGTTCCACCGCATTTGGAGCAATTAGGAAATAATTTGGGTGTTTCGTTAAAATAACACTGTGTAAGGAATCTCGTGGCAAATTGACCTTTCACGGAACGTTTTAGTGGCGGAAGAATCATGATTTGATGAAAAATATTAATAATTATTAACAATAGTTGTAAACTATAATGTTAACCATAATTCATCATCATCAGGTTTGTTTTAGTCTCCACTGCAAGAGCGCAACCCTCCCTGTACTACCAGAGCCATAGCCAGAGCAGTCAGAGGATTTGGTCTACACTCTCCATGTTGGCCAGACGAATTGGAGGGGTCTCTTTGATTTTTATAGGCTTCGTTTGGCCTGTGTTTCTTAAGCCGCCTTTTACGACATCCACAGGAAGACCTGGACTGGTCGTATTCCACTCTGCCAGTAAGCACAATAAATTAGGACAATATTTAAAAAACTACCCAGCTTATTTTTAATTTGACAAAGACATATTTTTGTTTGAATATCAAAAAATGGGATTGAAAAACAGAATCTCGAAACATATTTTGCCAGTTGGAAATTTTATTTCTCCCAAAAATAAAATAAGGACAAAAACACATAGAAGCTTACAAGGTAAGAAAGAGTCAATGGAAAGAGTACAAATAGGGGATTAAAGGTTTACCCTCGTCGTTGATAAAGCAGTCGATACAATCGGATGGACAAACAAAGCGCTCACACATTTGTAGGAGCTAATCCCTATTGTAAGCGAGGCGAGTTGTACACAAATAATGCTTGAGCTTGATATTTTTAACCTTCAACACGAAGGGCGGGGATTTAGTGTTAAAGGTTTTATTTGTTTTTGATAATTTTTCCTTCTTTTTCATGATTTGATAAAATTAAGTGTCAACTTTTCACACAACTAATAGATATTTAAAAAAAATTGAAATAACTTACCCACAATCTGGCCACGAAACGCGTGGACCTTACAATCGAAGATAAAACCTAATTAGGTATCTAAAAGCAAAGAGGTATTGACTTGAAGCATAAGTTTCAGATGGCGTCAAATTATAAATAAATAAATTTATTTATTGCTTTAAAGAACGTTTGTCTAGCTGTTACAACAGAATTAATAACTAATCTTACAGGATTATATATTATCATCTCAGCCACAAGAAGTCCACTGCTGGACATAGGCCTTCCCTAAGGATTTCCAATATGACCGGTTAGAAGCGGCCTGCATCCAACGCCTTCCTGCGACCTTTATCAGGTCGTCTGACCACCTGGTCGGTGGGTGTCCAACGCTGCGCTTGCCGGTACGTGGTCGCCATTCGAGAACCCTTCCGCCCCATCGGTTCTTTGCGGTATGTGCCCCGCCCACTGCCACTTCAAAGAGCTAATCCGCTGAGCTATGTCGGTGACCTTCGTTCTTCTACGGATCTCCTCGTTTTTGATTCGATCTCGCAGAGAAACACCGAGCATAGCCCTCTCCATTAGGATTATATATAAAATAATATAATTCATCAAATATGCTAATCTGCCAATAGCGGTTTTGCCTTGGATATGATAGGACAGACATATATACATAAAAGAGAATCCTTATATCTTTCTCGTTTACGAATATGGGTCTGTTCTGCTTGGACGGACGTCAAGAACGGCACCGCAACGTAGGAAACCAACGCATAAAGGCTGTTAAATTTCCTCTGTTTGATGATGTAGCAATGTATATTCCAGCAAAGTGCAAAATTATCGCGACCGGATTATACTTACTCATTGATGTAAAAATTCTTTTACCAGAGTAAAGGAATTATCTATCACTCTTAAATACAGAACAAAATGAAACGAATAAATACGATAATATCTATCATGGAGGAAACAAGTCAAACACCCTTCGAATAAATTATTCTGAAAAATTTACTACTAACATAAATGGCCCTTTTACAAAGAATTACCATAAAAACAAAATATCAGTTTCCATAACATCAAAGAAGGGTGAAACGATACGCTGTCCAATAAAGAAAACATTCACGTCAACAAGGTTACTTTACCTTGGACGACACTTTGATGTTTATGGGGTAAAAGCGATACCCTAATAGATGCCATCAATGTTTTACATCGCGTTCTAAATTTTCATGGCCGTGTGACAACCTGTAAGGTCTTAGGTGATCCAAAACTAATAAACATGAAGAAATATGTAGTGTAGATGCTCAGCTGTCATATAAGGAAGGGATTTAGTATATAAGCGTAAGATGAAATAAATAAATTTTTAAATTTGGAAATAAATAAAATAAAAATAAGGAAGCAACATGTCGTATCTACCGCACGCACAGCTGCAAACAGTTAGACGAGCTCCGTGGCGCAGTGGTCAACACGCCGCCGGCCTGCGACACGGATGGTCCCGGGTTCGATCCCCGGTCAGGTCAAGATGGAAAATGGTCTTTTTCAGATTGACCTGGGTCTTGGATGTTTATCTATATAAGTATCTATTATAAAATATAGTATCGTTTTGAGTTAGTATCCCATTGCACAAGTCTCGAACTTACTTTGGGGCTAGCTCAATCTGTGTGATTTGTCCGTATATATTTATGTATGTATATATATCCTCACTTGCTGCTCCTAATACATTAGGAGCAGCAAGTAAGGTTGTGCTTGTATTTTATAGCTAGCAATATAGAAGGATAGTACATTTGAACAGTACGACAAGTACGAGTATCATTTGGCATTCGGATGCCATTGAAACGGGGGCGCTGTGAGTAATTACGACCACCAGGTAACAAAATATTCATAAATAGAATTAAAAGCACGAAATATCTACAACAGAAAATAAACGTATCTATCCATCTATATAACAAACATCAGTTCAAGCTATCTTCCAAAAATGACACTTTACAAGATAATGGCAATGGCAGCGTTTAGCTCCAATTGTGGCCACGTGCCAAAAGATCCTTGTAGCACTGTAGAGACTGGCATGAAATCAGAATAGAACAAAAATAGTGACTGATTTTTAATTTAACTTCCTACACAGAACTATTTTTGCTGACATAAACTTGTAAAACAAGAAAAAAATCAGGAGACTTACCATTATTACTTATTTTAATAATGGTAATGTTCATACTAAATGAAACTCATCCAATGCAATTTCTAAAGCAAACTTATCGAATACGTCAATTGCAAGCAAAGTGGAAAGAATAATGTTATAGAGAAAGATCCAGACCCCGTTCTGTGGGAACAAGTTAATCATCTAGGTCGCTTAGTCCAGGGGCTGTTTGGAAATTTAATAAATATTTTATACAACCCTTCTCTGTCTCCTCATCTTCACGTTTTCCTTGTTCCATCCTCAGCTTTAGTGGGTCTGGGCCCAGGTTCCACTACTATAATTTGGCAAAGTTTTTAAGGCCAGCCAGTAGGTAGCACCAGAAACACAAAGCCCACAAACTGTGAAAATAAAAAAAAAAAATTAACCCAGAACCCTTATGTAGCAGATAATTATGTTATTTCTTAACGACTACATCACGGATGAATATGTCACCGCTACCAAACTTCAAAGTTACTTTTAGGAGTAAATGTAGCCATACTGTCTACTCATCATTATCATCATGTCTACTGTTAAACAAAGGTCTGCCCCAGAGATTTCCAAAATGACCGGTTGGAAGCTGCTTGCATCCAGCGTTTCCCTTCAACCTTGGTCAGGTCGTTCAACCACCCTGGTCGGTGGGTGTCCGACGCTGTGCTTGCCGGTACCTGGTCGCATTTTGAGAACCTTTCTGCCCCATCGGCCATCGGCTCTGCTTGTTATGTGCCCTTTCACTTTAAGGAGCTAATCCTCTGACCTATTTCGGTAACTTTTATTCTCCTACGTATATCCTCATTTGACCTCGTAGAGAAACACCGAGCATAGCCCTTTCCATACCCCTTTGAGCGACCTTGAGCTTACTTATGAGGGCCATAGCAAGTAAGTGGTATACTGTCTCCTAGCCTAACAATAATATCGCAATGTTCCGCTCGCAGGGGGTAATGAAGAATCTGGTAACAAACAAAAGGCACAAATGAAATGTCTGAACAGCGGCCTTTCGTCGGTGCCTGTGTTTTGCTCTTTGCGAACTGTAAGCTCGTTTACTAAGCTTTCATTGCTTCGTATTGTTGAGGACTTATACTCGTATTATAAAGACGAAAGATTTGATTGTTTGTATGTATTGGGCTCCGAAAGTACTGTACCGATTTATAAAATTCTTTAACTTATTAAAAGCAGATTTGTGGTTGACATGGGCTATAATTTACGCAGACAAGATCGTTCACCGATATTTCATTACTTCGTATTATTGACGAGTTTTTTCACGATATTGCCCGCGTATAATAAATATTCTTTGTGCTATTTTAATATATGTGTACGTATATTTAATTCATATTTATATTCTAACTACACTATTTAATTATTAATACTAATAACAACACTAATATTATTAATGTAGAGGTAAGTTTGTTTGTTCGTTCGTTTTCTCGCCTGGACTTCTGAACCGATCAGCGTAAATTTTATGAAATAATAATTTAATTCATCATCATCATCAGGTCTTTTTAAGTCTCCACTGCAGGAGCACGACCCTCTCTGTACCACCAGAGCCATATATTAGCCAGAACAGTCAGAGGACTCGGCCTACACTCTCCACGCTGGCCAGACGGGTTGGAGAGGTCTCTTCGATTTTGATAAGCTTTGTTTAGCTTGTGTTTCCTAAGTCGCCTTCTACGACATCCACGGAAAGACTTGGAGTGGTCCTATTCTATTCTGCCGGGAACCACACGGCTAATAATTTAATTGCTGTGAAGAAATTGCTAAAACAAAAATTATTGATACCTTTGTAACTAGTTACAATTTATTATCAGCATTTATTAGGAGTTGGTGCCAACCAAAGCAAAAATAACCTTAAAACTGCCTCGGCTTTAAAAGTAGGTTAAGTTTAAAAGATTCACCGTTTATTTATAACATTAGTGGGAATATAATTACGATGACTGATCAAAAAGAGTAGTGTTAGGTTTTTTGTGATCTTGTGTTTAAGTGTGTATAGACGTATGCAATGTATGTGGTATTTTTTTCTTCAACGATATATATAAGTAACTTTAAAAGTATTTCTGATAATTTCTTTCAATCTTTATTTCTAGCCATTTCTCTTTCACTAAAATTGGCTTATTTAAATCATTTAACATTTAATATATTCTTTCCTTGCCAGTAATTTCAGTCACTTAAATTTGAATAATTTCATATTATCTCTCAATCTGTCGCTTAAAATAGGAAATATCGGAACCCAATACCATGGTATTAATACTTTCAGTCCCAAACGTGATACTGAATATTTAATGCCGGCCGCCGGCGCTTGAAGTAATTATTTTGATATGTCTTTTAGGGCTATATTTGTAAAGCAGTTTTATCGTTTTGTTCGAAGTATTTTAGGAAGTTTTAAATGAATTTTAAAAGGAGGTTATCAGATAACCGTATGTGTTGTCAAAACTCCATAGTCCTAACTTCCTAACTAATACTATAAATGTGAAAGTGAGTTTGTTTGTTTGTTTATTTTTTTGTTTGTTTGTTACGCTTTGACGCCCAATTTACTGAAATCATTATGAAATGTAGCATATACATAGGTTAGGTTACTGAGAAAGACATAGGCTATATATCACGCGGGCGAAGCCGCGGGTAACAGCTAGTTTTGTATATATTCAATGCCAATATGCCAATGGAAATGATTTAAACATTTAATATATTCTTTTCTTCCTAGTAATTTCTGTCACTCATATATACTTCTACACATACATATGTTTTTCAAGTTTATATTTGTAAAGCAATTTCAAATCAATTCCAATCGTTTTGTTCAGAGTATTTTGGATAGTTTTTAACTGACTTTAGAACAGCTATACCCGTATGTGTTGTCAAAATTCCATAGTTTTTTATATATATTTCGTATGTCTATGAATACACACATGAATACTAGATTTAAATTAAGTATATAAAGAAAACAAAAGATAATAAATGGAAGATTTCAAGATGGATAAGTAAGACGTTGTTAAAGATTTGTAAAAGTGAAAATTATAATATTATAATTTTCACTTTTACAAATCTTTAATATTTTAAGTTACTTGAAATCCTTGGATCTTCTATTACACCTACTCGAACAAATATAAGTCTATACAAGCTCCTGAATGTTAAGTGCCTATGAAAATCAAAGAGATAGCGGAGAATAGGGAAAAATGGAAAATACTCCACCGACAAGAACAAGGTTCTTAAATATATGATGATGATGAAAATGATGACGATAATGATGATAAACCAGAGAAGAACGATAGTATTTGTCACTTTAACTTTGTCATGTGAACGAATGATAACATTTGTTTGCAGTTGGAAGTAATATACCACACAATTATACATTAATAGTCCTTATGCAATCTGATGGATTCCATGTCGAAGTGGTTAACATGCCAGACTGTTACACCTAGGTCACTGGGTTCGATTCCTTTGCATTCCATTCTTTCTTTTTTCTTTTTCGTATGTGTAAGTGGCCAACACTGGTGTCAGATTTTCAAGCTGCCTTAAGGCATCTGACATAGCTTAACGACTGCCATCAACAATGACAGCCGGGACCAACGGCTTAACGTGCCTTCCGAAGCACGGTGAAGCTCGAGATATTTTTTATGCCACTTGCGGTCACCCATCTAAGTAGGGACTGCACCAGAGGTTGCTTAACATACGTAAGCGCTCATAGAGCTCACACCCACTGGACCATCGGGCTCCGCATGCATTCCATTTTCATAGCTATTTGTCCGTAGTTCTGCAGCTAACTAGTGAGAGTTTGCGTCTGGCATATGGCCAGGCGTATAAACTATAACAGAATGAATGTAGTCCTAAAAGCGGAACCCGGGCTCAAACGCATCATAGCTGAGGATGCAATCGGAAAACGCTAAATAAAAGAGAAAGATAAACAAAGAAAATAGCAACATATTATTTGTATCTATTTGAGACTCACGGGTGTTACTCCGGTCCTTTGGAAGGCTTGCGTCGATATATAGATCCAACACATAGAGGTATGGAGAAGTTGATGTCATGTAGGCTCCTGCCAGAACCCGTTCCTGGAGAGACCAATGTATGAAATGGCCTTGAACAGGTCTTGGTCGGAGGGGGAACTGTTGCACTTTACAAGGAGAAATGTAAATGGATTGTATGGAATAAAGGGGATTATAAGATTGAAATTTATTAATTATTATAATGAGCCATTATTTAGTGTTCGTATTTTAGGCAAACAAATTTATTGCTCACCTTGTCGTTCATATTTTTATTGTAGCCTTTTATAAACTGAACAGTTTTACATTTTCTTAATAGAAAATCGTGACTCAAATTAAGGTGTGTAAAATCCACAATTTCATAACTTATAAACTTTTGGCCGTGGCTCTACTTGCGTTAATATCGTTGCTTTTAGAAAAATTTTAACAGGCGAAATTTAAAAAAAAAACTTCAAATACCTGCCTATTTCTGGCACAAAAAAGGATTTTAATCATCAACTGGGCTAAAAAATCTTTATCTGCCTCGTAAATTCCACGTCTGAGCGTCACGGTAATCACGGTCGTACGACGTGAGAATTTTTAATTAAAATAAAATAGCTCAGCTTTATTAAAACCAACTACGGAAAAGAAGGGATTATCTTTTCCTTGGGGATCTCCCCTTTTACCTTAATTAGTGTTGCGGCGAACGCCCGGGGCAAAGAATTTTTCTGTTTGCTAACACAAGTTACACTTTCATTACTTATTGAACGTACTTGGCTTTTTATTTTCCTGTGTTTTTCTTTTGCTCTCTCGTGTTTGGATTATCGTACGTAAGTACTTTGTGTTTTTGGTGCTATTTCAGTCCCACGTGTATAAATGTTTTTACAAAAATTGCAGATGTAATCATATTTTTTTTTTCTAATTTTGCTTGTGTTCAGCAGTATTGAGACCTTTTGTAAATTTAAAATTTATTTTAGATTTCTAGTCGCTGTGTTAGTTTTTAAGAACGAGTAACGAGTTTGGCAAGTGTTCAACTTGAGACAACATTTTTACTACGAAATTATTATATCTCACAGTTCTCTAAATATTCGAAATAATTTTTTACTGACTAGATTGTACATTAATAAAATCAATTCTTTTTAAGTATTTTTTTAAAGCTTTGTTACAACTTATCTTATTATACAGAATTGGTGTCCTTCTAGACTATACCAATGATTAAAATTTATTTGAAACTATATATATGTTAATTAAAATAAACTCATATTTACATCTAAAAAAGCTCAAGAAACATCTAAACGCTCTAATATTTTGAATTTTTGTAGGCCAAAACCAAAAATCAAAACAGAACTGAATTGACATAAGGGTCTAAAAGAAACCATTTAAACAGTATTAAATTACTCGGTCTACGACATTTACGCAAAGCATTTTTTAAAGCCAATAATACATAAACCTGATGATTATTGTTGACACAATAAATTGTTATACATATTAAGCCGTGTGGTTCCCGGCAGAGTAGAATAGGACCACTCCAAGTCATCCCGTGGATGTGGTAAAAGGCGACTAAGGAAACACAAGCTAAACAAAGCTTTTTAACATCAAAGAGACCTCTCCAACCCGTCTGGCCAGCGTGGAGAGTGTAGGCCAAATCCTCTGACTACTCAGGCTAGTATATGGCACTGGTAGTACAGAGAGGGTCGTGCTCCTGCAGTGGAGACTAGAAAGACCTGATGATGATGATGATGATGACACAATAAGCATTTCTGGCAGATGCCAACGAATTCAATTAACTTAGCTTTGTTAGAGCAAAAAAAAAAAAAAACAACGTGTTGCACTCCGTGAGTGCCGGCAGGCAGCAGTGAAAATTTGAATATTAACGTTGTTCTTTGATCAGGTCACGTGTCCGTCTTACGAATTTTCAATCCGAAAAATCTATCGGTCACGTGACCTGTCGCGAGTTTAACTTTTTTTCCCCATCACTAAAAGTCCACAGCGCTGCTTAAGAAGTTTCCTGTTCAAAGAGTCATATAAGATAATGTTTAAAAAAACCGACCAAGTGCGTGTCGGGCCACGCGCAGTGTAGGGTTCCGTAGTTGCGAATGACAACTTTGAGTTCACACTGAGTACATATAAGTTGGTTGCCTAGGTATAACTTTTTAGTTTGTACTTAGTACTTAGCTCTGATAGAGACTTAGACTTCAGTATATATACTACTGCTGTAATTTTTTTCACGTATCTATATATAACCGTTTATCAGATAGAGGGGGGGGGGACACTTCCTCTAACAAAAATTCGCATTATAGCCATACCAAATTACAGCTTTCTAGTACTAATAGTCTCTGCGTAAAACCGCGGACGGACAGACAGACAGACATGACGAAACTATAAGGGTTCCTAGTTTACTACGGAACCCTAAAAAACGAAACAAAGCCTCTAAAAATATTCCAAGACATGATGATTGACATTTACGAAAATAGACCCGGAAGACATATAAAAGTAGTTACGTCCACTAGCGGTGACAAGCATTTAATATCTATACCCAAGTTTGGGATAGTATTAATACCACACCACTGTATTAGGTTCCTTATTTTCTATTTATAGCGATGGATTGTGGAAATTATTGGGAAAGTAAGAATGATTTTTTTTGTGTGTAGTGCATTTTATGTTATCCTACTTACATTTAAATAAAATTATTTTAATACGGTTTTTATCGCGTTTATTACATTATTTATACACCTAACGTTTCGAGCACTTTACAGTGTTCGTGGTCGCAGGTAGACTAAGTTGACATTAGTCTAGTATTTTATAAGAACTGCAAAATCTACCGCCTAAAATATTTATTGATAACGTTCCGGATGTACGCAGTATTGGCTCACGGTGTCTGAAGGTCTTGCAGTCTTCTGCTTAGCTTAAGATTTGATTAAATTGATGACTGGATCCCAAGCTGGTGGTAACTGCCAACCATCCTCTCTATTGAAATTAGGATGTTTTTAATTTCAATAGCCTCACGAAGCATTCTTGGAATGTATCTGTTTTCTTTTGCAAGGACTTGAGGATTATCAAAACGCATATAGTGGTTGGGTTTGTCTAGGGCATGTTCACAGACTGCAGACTTCGTTGAGCGCCTATTAGGCGCTCAACGAAGTCTGCAGTCTGTGAACATGCCCTAGACAGTCAACAATTTAATCAAATCTCTAGCTAAGCAGAAGACTGCAAGACCTTCAGACACCGTGAGCCAATACTGCGTACATCCGGAACGTTATCAATAAATATTTTAGGCGGTAGATTTTGCAGTTCTTATAAAATACTAGACTAATGTCAACTTAGTCTACCTGCGACCACGAACACTGTAAAGTGCTCGAAACGTTAGGTGTATAAATAATGTAATAAACGCGATAAAAACCGTATTAAAATAATTTTATTTAAATGTGTAACAATCGCGAAAACATAAGAAACAATTATCCTACTTACATTATACTCGTATTATAAAGAAAAAAATTTACTGTTTGATTGCATTGAATAGCACATTCAATACAAACTTCGAAATTATCTTCAGATATATTTTTTTCACCTATAATATTCTAATTTATCTGCGGGTAACATTGTATTTCTATTCTATTTCTAGCCTATACTGTCCCACGGCAGGGCAAAAGCCTCCCTTTCGTCATTCCAACTATTGCGGTCTAAGGCTACCGAAATCCAGTCATTCCGGTAGGATTGAAGTTTGGGTAACACAAGCTGCAATTAATGCGAATGAAGTCTAGAAAATATGGTTAGTTTATAAATAAATTTGCGAATGAAGTCTAGAAAATATGGTTAGTTTATAAATAAATTACAAATTCAACAAAGAGAAGGGCTATGCTCTGCAGTGGGAAGTAGATGGACTGAGATAATAATACAATTCTCTGCATTTTTCAATCTAAATCACCAACTAAGAAAGAAATTATGCGTCTAGTTGATGGCAAAATAAACTTATAGATACGTCGTGTTTTGTTTTATAATCACCGAAACTCACAATGGCCATAAGTTAGTTTCAGATCTACAAGGATGTTTTGGCACGTGGCCATAATCGGACGGAACTAAACAATGCCATTGCCGTCATATTGTAAAGCGTCACTCTTGGAACGAGTAGCTTGAATTGATGTTTGTTGCAGATATGTCATGGTTTTTATTCTATTTAAAACTTAAGAATATTCTGTAGCCCTAATTTTACTCGTAATCACACAGCATCCCCATTTCAATGTCATCCAAGTGCCAAATGATCTTTGTCGCACTATAATTTGTTTTATAATCACCGAAATTCACAATGGCCATAAGTTTAAGATTAGGTCTTTTGTGTCTAAAACGCCATTACTAATTTATATTATAAAATTAATTTTATTATAAAAATAAAAGCTTATAAATTGACCCTTGTCATAAACTGAAAGGGGTGACTCGACCCGCGAATGAGATGCAGGATATTGTCTGTTCATTTGATACCAGCTTACATTGTACAAGTTTATTAAAAAGCTAACTACATCCTACAGTGTACATATAGTGTACATTTAACACGACAACTGGCTTGAATTTGCCCACATCGTGATATTACCTACGAAACTTAACATGCACCGTAACTACCACCCTAAACCATGGGTTTAAGTACACATTAACATTAAGGAATATGCAGCAGTGACAGTTAGTTTTACTGGCCCCACCATAAAATACAAAGACATAGATAGCGACCATGTGCCTCGTGCAGAGTGTGCTGTAATGCAGAATAATAAATCTGACTTTGCCATATTATCGATATACCTATACTAATCATATGTCAGCCCGATGGTTCAGTGGGTGTGAGCTCTATGAGCGCTTACGTATGTTAAGCAACCCCTGGTGCAGTCCCTACTTGGATGGGTGACCGCAAGTGGCATAAAAATATCTCGAGCTCCTCCGTGCTTTGGAAGGCACGTTAAGCCGTTGGTCCCGGCTGTCATCGTTGATGGCAGTCGTTAAGCTATGTCAGATGCCTTGAGGCAGCTTGAAAAATCTGACACCAGTTTTGGCCACTTACACATACGCAAAACAAACAACAAACAAACATCATATTTTGATCAATGTTCCATGATGAAAGTTTTTTTAATGAATAATTTGACCTTTATTTTGCCTAATGGGAAGCAAAGATGAGATCTACAGTAGTATACGCAAACTCAAAGAATGCCTTATCACGCTTACCTTGAAATTCCCTAAACGGGAAGGAATTCCATTCCTTCGCAGTTTGCACAATGAAAGAGGAAGCGAATCTAGAGGTGCGATGAGCAGAAATATCGACCACATAAATATGGGTAGGTACCCCATCCATATTATGGATGGCATACCTACCCATATCGTGTCGTTCGAACATGGAATGGTGCAGGTGGATTAATATTGTGCAGTTCCTTAGCATACTCCTCGAAATGTAACCTGCAAAAGATAAACAGACTTACTACTTCCACACACAATTGCTCTGTATGGTCAGAAGAGAAAAGTATACAGCGTGGTTTTGATTCTCTGAGATAAATTGAAGTTTCAGAATCAGAATTCCTCATTGAATACAAAATTGCATGAAAAAAGTGAAAAAAGGTTAGTGCGGCTGCGGCAAATGTCGCAGATTTTGTATGAAATGACGATTCGCGACATGATAGCTGTGGTTTTTTATTATTGGGATGTTCTGTGTCAGAAATAAATCGCTTTTAATGAGATAAGTGTCAGAACAGTCATATCTCAAAATAGTTCATACATCATCTACCTAATTATTGACATTGTGATAGGAGTTTTCTACTGGATAAACTACTTAATGAAATGACGGGACAGAGTGACACATCCGTTACTCGCTAATTTGTGATTTACTGGCCGCGTTTAGGCATTTACGTCAGCCATGCAACATTTTATGGGATTGACGCCGTTGCAGATTATAACGGGCTAGTGTAGCAGAGTTATGTATATACCACTAGAATTTTCCTGCTGTTACTTCACTGTATAATTGTAGAATCAAATTTAACAAATCTTTGATAACACATGTCTCAAAATCATCGCTAGAAATCCGTCTTTCAAATTTATTAGAAAACCGCATCCTAATTGCATTACCCATTAACGAACGATAGTGCCACAGATAGACAAACACACTCACTTAGCAAACAAACTTTTAATTTTTCGTCGGGGATTTAAATAAATTCGTCTTTAAACTGCCATAGCCAAAACGAGTCAACAGCAAAAATTATTTTATAAAGTAATAACTGACTGAAATATTTTTTGTTTCAGGTATGTCTTATCGACAGATTTAAGGGGGCACCCTAGGCACAGTAGCGACGCCAGGAATAAAATGATTGGCGTCGCTACTGTGCCTAGTGTGCGGCCTTAAGGGGTGAGACTATGGCTACACAACAAGTGCAGGTAGAATAGAAAATGTTTGTATTATCCTGATTTGAGTCCGCTGAGTTGTGTGAAAATTAAGTGCACTGATGAAAGTACGAGAAAGTACAGCGGTTTTTTTTAGTTGCGTGCCTATACCGATAGCACACATCCCTCGCACACGTATCTCACACTCATCCTTCGCAGACATCTATCGCACATATTCCTCGCATCCACCCCTCACTTGTAATATAGGTATGTATAAAACCCTCTGCTAAGCCGTTTCCACCAGAGCTACGCTAAGCATATGCCACGCTACGTATCCTCGCATATTTTTGGTAAAAAGCGAAATATATAATATAAGCGTTTATGTACAGTCGGGGGCAGGTAAACCTGACCTCCAAACAAACAGATTTTAATTAAAAATATATAAGAAATATAAAGATAAGCGCCTAAAATTTAATATTTTTTAAATGTAGGTGTTCAAATTTATCCGCTTCCAACAGTACGCAAAGGTGCATTTTGTTATTAAAACATACTTTAATTGGAACTTAACAGGACAAGAATTGCAGTCCGAATAACTATAATTTTTAATTAAAATTGCAGTCACTTTGAGTTATTACTCAGTTCGCGAACGAAATATTATTGCAACGCTCACACGGTGCTGGCAATTACGGAAAGTGCTTGAAAAATAATAATTTCCAAAATTGATTCTGACAAGTATTGGATACTTTTATTTTTTATTATTCATATTTAATTAACAATTTATGTTTTTATTCCAATTTGGATCACATATATCAATTTTGAGCGTCATAATACAGTAGAAAATTTACTTTTATTAAGAAGCACTTCTTAAAACAATTACTTACCACACCATGTTAAATGTAATAAAAAATCTTAATAAAATTTAAAAATTGTTGTTCGAGAAAATTCATTTATACCAAGAATTCAATTAATGTCAAGTGTAATTAACTTGACCTTTCAGAAGCAAGTGTAAAACATTTCAATGGTAGTTAGGTAATTTAGCTATACAGGATGTTTTTTGATTCATTGGCATCCTTTTATTATCCATAGACTATACCCATGATTGAAAGCAATTTAAGACTACTCTTGAGTAAATTTAAAATTACACATTTTTCAAATATAAGAAAACCTCAATAACTACCTCAAACGCTTTAAAAGAGGCTATTACTTTAGATAAAAACCAAAAATTAAAACAGTACTGAATTTTTAAAAACACCGAAAAATTAATTCATTTAATCAGTATTAATTCAATCGGTCGGTTAAATTTACGCAAATCAAGTGACTTATTTATTACCGATACACCACCAGCGATTTAATGATGACACAAGAAATGTTTCTACGTGTAATTTTTTTTGCGTATGCTAACGAATTCGATTCCACCCTGTATAGTTGGTGAAAATTAGGCTTATGAAACAGTTATAGAAGCGGAGATATGGCCGACCTGCCTTTGCTTCCTCATCAAAGCTTTCTCGTCTTCTTTTTAATTCAGCAAACCAATTGAAACGGCTTCTTGTGAACCAGCATAATTCCCAAAAGTAGTGAATCAAAGATTAAAGCATTTTCGGACTTTAATTCTTTGAAACAATAGCCAGTTTCTTACAGAAAAATGATGATAAATAAAAAAATAAAGAAATAGGGACGTATCACACAAATTGAGCTAGCCCCACAGTAAGTTGTGAACTTGTGTCGCAGGATACTAACTCAACGATACTATATTTTATAATATATACTTATATAGAAAAAAATCCAAGACCCAGGTCAATATGAAAAAGATCGTTTTCCATCTTGACCTGACCGGGGATCGAACCCGGGACCCCCGTGTCGCAAGCTAGCGTGTTGACCGCTGCGCCACGGAGCTCGACAAATTAAAAAATGAAAAAAAAAATGTTTCACACAACTATTTG
The DNA here is from genome assembly GCA_963082605.1 of Rhodophaea formosa. Classification (NCBI taxonomy): domain Eukaryota; kingdom Metazoa; phylum Arthropoda; class Insecta; order Lepidoptera; family Pyralidae; genus Rhodophaea; species Rhodophaea formosa. The sequence continues at coordinate 3,567,313 of OY720221.1, forward strand.
CATGTATATTAAGTATTGATTTATCTTTTCAATGCGAGCCATATTTCATGAACAACACAACAGGATGGATATCAATATGAACAACATGGAAACGCTGTGCTTGACTTTATATGGCCGGGAGCGTGTACAGAATCGTATCAAATTAATTGTTGACTGTTTGAAACATTGTGGTGTTCTGTTACTATCGTGTTTAGTTCAAATATAAGACAAAGTGTATTTGGATTTTTTAATAATTAATTTTATCACATTTGAGGCTAGAAAACTAGATAATCCTTAATTATTCATCATCATCATCTCAGCCACAAGAGGTCCACCACTTGTAGTAGGCCTCCCCTAAGGATCTAATCATTAATTATATTATAAAAACTATATCTAATTACTAACAAATTGTAAATAAATATAATTAAATTACTTAAAATGAAAAATAACCATTTCTGAAATTCCTCATTAAACACGATTTATATTCTGAGATACGTTTAATAAAACCCGGCCAAGTGCGTGTCGGGCCACGCGCAGTATAGGGTTCCGTAGTTGCGAATGACAACTTTGAGTTCACACTCGCACCTCACAGTTTAACAACCAAAAACATCTAACAATAAAGATTGTATGAAATTTTACATTTTCCAGTACATTTTATAAGTTGGTTGCCTATAACTTTTTAGTTTGCACTTAATACCCAGCTCTGATAGTTTTCCTTTCAACTTCAGTATATATTCTACTGCTGTAATTTTTTTCACGTATCCATATATAACCATTTAGCAGATAGAGGGGGGGGGACACGTACCTCTAACAAAAATTTGCACTTTAAAACCAAATATTTCGGAAACGGATCAGTAAATCGAAAAATAGTGTTCTCAACCTCACAATATTTTTCAAAGACCTTTTTAACGATACCCCACACGATGGGTAAATAGAGAAAAAAAAATTACTCCCCCACTTTACTTGTATGGGAGCTACCCAAAATAAAAAATTTTTTCAAGATTTTTTTCAACGACTTTTTTGCCATGATTAATATACATACTCATACCAAATTACAGCTTTCTAGGACTTATAGTCTCTGAGTAAACCGCGGACGGACAGACAGACAGACAGACAGACAGACATGGCGAAACTATAAGGGTTCCTAGTTTACTACGGAACCCTAATAAGTGAATAAAAAATGGTTCTGGAATAAATTGTAACTTGTAAAAAAGTGTTTGATTTTCTTTCACAATCTTATTTTTATTCGTCCAAATATTAACTTAGTAAAATATTTAAACTTGTGAATCATCACATAAAAAAGAAGCATGATGAAATTTTTAATTAATTTGAATGAATAAAACTTATAATTAAAAATCCCGCAACAAAGGTAATGTTCGTCAGCGCGGGACTCATTCCGAGTGATTAAAAAAGTTCCGCGCTGTCTTCCGGCGCGGATTTCACTCGTGTGATTTTCCGTTTCGCTTTGTACGATGCAGTGTAGTGACGTGTACTTGTAACAGTTATTATGATTCAAATGCTTGTGAATACTTAATTTGTCTGTTATAAAGAACGATTAAACAAATTAGTAATTATTATGGTTATCAATCAGACTATTTTTAATACGACCAGCAGGCCGATTTGCTAATTCGGTGTACAACGATTTGATTGGCACTTTACTATCCATTACGGTTTTCATATCATAAATAAAAATAGTCATTCATACCGAAGCCGTAATGAATATTGAAGTTACCATGAAAATGATATACACCGTACTGTCAAAAGTTAGCAAATAGGCTTGCTGGTCTAATCAATTCCTTTCCATTTTGCCCACCTATTTGAATAAGCTTGCAAGTATTAGATCCAGTGCTATAGAACCAGGGGTTTACTATTAAGCGAGGATGTCTGATTCAAATTTGTAGATTCTAAAATAATTTGGCATATTGTATCTTTCCTCTCACGAACTGTCCTTGAGTAAACATTTTGTCAGGATTTGTTTGAATTTTAGCTGTCTTTTACGACATTTTTAAAAAGAATAAATATCCTATTTCATACTGAACGGAAAAAAAGGGTGGTTAAACTTCTAATTAATTTAAATGAATAAAACTCATCATTAAAAAATCCCGCAACAAAGATAATGTTCGTCAGCACGGGACACATTCCGTGTAATTAAAAAAGTTCCGCGCTGTCTTCCGGCGCAGATTCCACTCGTGTGATTTTCCGTTTCACTTAGTACGATGCAGTGTAGTGACGTGTATATAATAATTATATAATCTATTAGTCATGATTAAAAAGCTTGTTAGTAGTGAATGTATTTGTCATAAATAAAGATAAAACAAACAACCAATGATTAATAGTTATAAAATATATTATTTTCAACCTGGTCTAATCAATTCCTCATTTCTCTCGCCCACCTATGTGAATAAACTTGCAAGTCTTAAATGCAGTGTTGTGGGCCAAAAAGGTCCACTCATTAAGCTAAAATATCAGATTCTACTGTTCATATTCTCAAATGACTTAGCAAACTTTGACCGATTAGCATCTTTTTTGTAATAAACTGCCCTTGTTTCGTTAGAATTTTTCAAAATTTAAGGTGTCTTGTACAAAATTCAGAATGAAAAGGAAGAAGCCTATTTTGCATTAAAAATGTTAAGGTAAAAAGCATGTTATTAAAATAAGCAAGGGCTGAAGGGTGGTAAAACTCCTAATTAATTTATATGAATAAAACTTATAATTAAAAAATCCCGCAACAAAGGTAATGTTCGTCAGCGCGGGACTCATTCCGTGTGATTAAAAAAGTTCCGCGCTGTCTTCCGGCGCGGATTTCACTCGTGTGATTTTCCGTTTCACTTTGTACGATGCAGTGTAGTGACGTGTATATAATAATTATATAATCTATCAGTCATGATTTTAATGAGTGGGCCTTTTTGGCCCACTCATTAAGCTAAAATATTAGATTAAACTGTTCATATTCTCAAATGACTTAGCAAACTTTGACCGACTGGCATCTTTTTTGTAACAAACTGCCCTTGTTTCATCAGAATTTTTCAAAATTCAAGATCTCTTGAACAAAATTCAAAATAAAAAGGAAATGCCTATTTTGCATTGAAAATGTTACGGTAAAAAGCATGTTATTAAAATAAGGAAGGGCTGAAGGGTGTGTGATTTTCCGTTTCGCTTTGTACGATGCAGTGCACAGCAGTGATATGTAGGTACATAGAATCTATCAGTCATGATGATTCAAGGGCTTGTTAAAAGTGAATATTTGTCATGAATAACGATAAAACACATGAACAATGATCATGGTAAAGGGTCACTTTTAATACGATTTGGGTTTATTTAACTCCTAACTTCTCTCGCTCACCCATATCAATTAACTTTTGATGGCGTCTTAGATGTCATACTGTAGAACCAGGAGGTTTACTATTAGGTGAGAATGTCACATTCAATTTTTTATATTCTAATTCGCGCTGTCTTCCGGCGCGGATTTCGTGTGATTTTCCGTTTCGCTTTGTACGATGCAGAGCAGTGACGTGAAATCAGAATCTATCAGTCGTGATTTTTGCTTTTTTTTTAATTCATAGGACGGCAAACGAGCAAGCGGGTCACCTGATGGTAAGTGATCACCGCTGCCTATGGACTAATATAACACCAGGGGTATGACAAAAGCGTTTCCGGCCTTTTATTTTTCCCTCCCCAGAGGGGAGGGCCTCCGGCGCTCTCACTCACCTAACGAAGCATAGAAGCTGTAAAGCTACTACTCAAACGTCGATTTTCTGTGGTACTTCCCCGGACGAGCCGGCTCATTCATGCTACCAGCAAAAGTGATTTTCGCCGGTAGTCTGGCTCTACCACAACTAATATTCAAAGGCTTGTAAATACTGAACATTTTAATAGTCATAAACAACGATAAAACAAATAAACAATGATTATGGTTTTCTAATATATGGGATTAAAAATGTTAGTTTTTATAAAACCTCTACTTCTTTCAAGTCTTTGATGCAATGATGTGAAACCAGTAGAACCACTCGTTAAGCTATAATGTCAGATTCAACTTTTGATATTCAAAAATGATGAAGCAAAGTTATACCGACCGGTATATTTCCTGTAACAAACTGTCCTTATGTTTTGGAAAGTCTTAAAAATAATAGAAATATCCTATTTTATATTACAAACTTTAAGGTTAAATGTGTGTCAATATCAAAATCTTATACGACATTCAGAAAGAAAACAAATAACCTATTTTACACTGAAAACTTTACGACAAAAAGCGTTGTTTTAAAAGCAAGGGTTGTATACTCCTAATTAATTAAAATGGATAAAACTTATAATTAAAAAATCCCGTAACAAAGGTAATATTCGTCAGCGTGGGATGGGTGAGTTAATCACACTCATTCTGTGTGATTAAAAAAGTTTCGCGCTGTCTTCCGGCGCGGATTTTACAGTGAAATCAGCGCCGGAAGACAGCGCGAGTGAAATTTTCACTCGTGTTATTTTCCGTTTCGCTTTGTGCTCTGCAATGAGGTGTCATCTATCAGTGACGAATATTCAAAGCTTTGATTATACCATTTTTAGGGTTCCGTAGTAAACAAGGAACCCTTATAGTTTCGCCATGTCTGTCTGTCTGTCTGTCCGTCCGCGGTTTTACTCAGAGACTATAAGTACTAGAAAGCTGTAATTTGGTATGGGTATGTATATTAATCATGGCAAAAAAGTGGTAGAAAAAAATCTTAAAAAAAAATATTTTTTAGGGTTTGCTTCCATACAAGTAAAGTGGGGGAGTAATTTTTTTTCTCTATTTACCCATCGTGTGGGATATTGTTAAATAGGTCTTTAAAAATATTGTAAGGTTGAGAACATCATTTTTCGATTTAGGGATCCGTTTCCGAAATATTTGGTTTTAAAGTGCAAATTTTTGTTAGAGGTAAGTGTCCCCCCCCCTCTATCTGCTAAACGGTTATATATAGACACGTGAAAAAAATTACAGCAGTAGTATATATACTGAAGTTGAAAGGAAAACTATCAGAGCTGAATACTAAGTACAAACTAAAAAGTTATAGCCAACCAACTTATAAACTGTAAAATTTCATACTATTTTCATTGTTAGATGTTTTTGGTCGTTAAACTGTAAGGTGCAAGGTGTGAATAGTGAGAACTCAAAGTTGTAATTCCCAACTACGGAACCCTACACTGCGCGTGGCCTGACACGCACTTGGCTACTTATGATTTATTACGAAGTTTTTATTTATCCCATTTAATCGTAATTCCAATCCCAACTACTATTATAAATGCGAAAGAGGGTTTGTTTGCTACACTTTTCCAACCTATTATTTACTGAACCGATCATCATGAAATTTTGCATATACGTTGTCTTGAGTTTAAAGAAGGACATAACATGTTCCCGAGGGATCGACACTGATGCGAGCGGCTTCGCGGGTTAAATGTAGTCCTAATCCTAATCCTAACTAATATTATAAATGTGAAAGTGAGTTTGTTTGTTTGTTACGCTTTCCATATCTACTGAACCGATAATCATGAAATTTTGCATACACATAGGTTAGAGTACTGAGAATAGGCTATATATCACGCGGGATATATAATAATAATTATTAATTATTATTATTATATACATTCGCCCTGAAGAAGACCTCCGGATGAGGTTGAAACATGTCGGCCAGTAGTTGACTATTTACGTGAGTAACCCGTTGTTACGTATTTTAAAGATGGGTAGACGTTAAGAAATTTCAGATACCTGTCTACGGTCCGGCTACTTACACCAGTGTTGACCACTTACACATAGGAAAAACCAACAGACATTAAAAATATTATATGACGAGCCCCGTGGCGCAGTGGTCACCACGCCAGCCTGCGACACCGGGGTCCCGGGTTCGATCCCCGGTCAGTTCATGATGGGAAACGATCTTTTTCAGATTGACCTGGGTCTTGGATGTTTATCTATCTAAGTATATATTATAAAATATAGTATCGTTGAGTTAGTATCCTGCGACACAAGTTTACAACTTACTGTGGGGCTAGCTCAATGTGTGATATGTCCCTATATATTTATTTATTTATCATTATCATATTAGGCTCTGTAATTTCGTCTAGTGATGGACAAATGTCTGCAATACCGTTTATTGTGTAAAAGCTATTGATTACGCTGTGATCCTCAGGGCTAAGCTTCTTAAGTTAGGATTAGCGATAGGTATTGTTAGTGATTATTGTGTTTCTTTGTTGTGGTCGTCGTGTTTCTATTATGAGCTTTTTAGGGTTCCAAACCTAAAGCGTAAAACGGCACCCTATTAACGAGACATCAATGTCCGTCTGCCTTTCTGTCTGTTACCAGGCTGTATCTAATAAACCTTGATAGCTAGACAGTTAAAAATTATGTATATAATGTATTTCTGTTGCCGCTATGACAGCAAATACTAAAAACAGAAAAAAAAAATAAGGGGGGCTACCGTGCAACAGGTATAATTTTTGCCGTTTTTGCTCGATAGTTTAATGTTGTATATGTAGATAATGGTGCTTGTACTTGGCCGATTTTTTTTATTTTTAACCCCCGTCTAAAAGGGGTGATAATAAGGTTAACTCTTTAATATGTTTGTAGCTCTGTAGGTAGGTTTTTTTTTTTTTTATATGTACGGACAAATCACACAGATTGAGCTAGCCCCAAAGTAAGTTCGAGACTTGTGTTATGGGATACTAACTCAACGATACTATATTTTATAATAGGTACATATATAGATAAACATCCAAGACCCAGGTCAATCTGAAAAAGATCATTTTCCATCTTGACCTGACCGGGGATCGAACCCGGGACCTCCGTGTCGCAGGCAGGCGTGTTGACCGCTGCGCCACAGAGCTCGACTTGGGTAACAAAAGAGTGAATGGATTAGAATAGAGAGTTTTAAAACCGAATCGCACGTGGAATAAGTCTCACGTCGCACGTCGCGAGAAGCATATATAATCTATTTTAATAACGATGATGAAAAAGCTGTTTTGCTACATCATCATCATCAGGTCTTTTTAGCATCCACTGCAGGAACCTCTCTGTATTACCAGAGCTATAATAATAGCCATAGCAGTCAGAGACTCCTACATTCTCCACGCTGGCCAGTCGGGTTGGAGGCCTCTTTGATGTTTTTAAGCTTTGTTTAGCTTGTGTTACCTAAAGCACCTTCTACGACATCCACGGAAAGACTTGGAGTAGTCCTATTCTAGTCTATCGGGAACAAAACAAATTGGCAGTCTATTTGATTGTATTACTACATAATAGCAACTTAAGAGTCGCCTGGAAGCGCATGACTCCATACAAACGGAAAAAGGGAATTGTGACAATATTTGATAATTTTGGAGTAAAATTAATCATTTAATCAATTAATCTCATTTTAATCTACGTACGTTCCTATACAGCTTGGTTAAAATACCAATGGTTTGAGAATTACAAGCCTTTTCAAATTTGTATGGAAATCTTGAGAGGCGTATAATTCTCAAACATTTGATAATTTAACCAAACTGTATAGGAACGTACGTAGATTATAATGAGATTAATTGATTGGATGCTCAACTTTGCCCATAAATTATCAAATATTGCCACAATTCCCTTTTTCCGTTTGTATGGAGACATGCGCTTCCAGGCGAGTCTTAATCACAAATCGAAGAACCTTGAGTTTAAGTAAACAGAGCATCCGAACTACACAAATTATGCGTGTCTCGGGTTCAGACCGCGATCCCCTCATTTTGCGGTCTGAACGTTATTCGATGGCAGCTGTCGATTATTGCGGATAGCGACCCGAGTTTGCACGGATGTATTATTTATATCTATGCTATTATAAACCTGTCACAATGCTTAGTCTAAATAAAGAATGTTTCCGTCAAAGTGTTTGTTTTCGTTTGTATGTGTTGTTAGAGTTTTAAAATATTTGACTCTAGTAATTTTCCCGCGAATTCATCCACGTTTACAGATATTCGTTATTTTTATAGTCTCTTTGGTATTGGATATAATACAGTATTATTTCTACTAAGAACTGTTATTTTTTATATTTATTGACATCAACAATAACAATGGTATGCAAAATTTACCAAACGTTAAATATAAACCAGCAGTAACAATAAAATAACATAGTTTTTCAAACGCCGTTGCTTATCAAAACAGCTTTTCTATTCCACACAGTAGCTTTTAATTAAAAAAACCGATTAATCATAACGAGTCTACAACAAACAACCCGACTTAATTGCATGAGCGGTAATGTGAATGTTTTGCCAAACCATGCGCGATCATTTCAACTCGATAGCGTTATATCTAACCAGGCCCGTAGTCAGAGAAGTGACATTTAGATTATAAGGATTATTGTATATTTCGTGAAAATTTATGCAGACAAATTTCACGAAATCGGGTAGGAACTTAATTTTTTTACGATTATTTCAACAAACCAAAAATCAAATAATTCATTGGACATTGCCTTTTTTAAATCATTATTTTTATATCAATCTAAATCATCTAACTATTGGGCAAAGGGCTCTTCCATCTTTTTCGAACTATTCCTATCCGATTTTACGCTTGACAAGTCATTTAAATCATATGGCAAAACATTAAGGGGGAACACTAGGCACAGTAGCGACGCCAATCATTTTATTCCTAATACTTTACAAATAGAAAGGAATTCAAGAATATAAACAATACAAGCCTTAGTAAATGACCTGAAGTATTTTTGGAATCATGTTTATTACTATCGGAATCAGTGAGAATTATGAGAATCTGATTATCGCCAAAAACGGCCGTTTTTGGCGGTTATAACTTTTTCTCTCAATGACTGATTCTCATAATATCAAAACATGATTCCAAAAATACTTCAGGTTATTTACTAAGGCTTGTATTGTTAATATTCTTGAATTTCTTTCTATTTGTAAAGTATTAGGAATTAAATGATTGGCGTCGCTACTGTGCCTAGTGTTCCCCCTTAAAAGCTGCGATTTTTTCAAATCAATTTGTCTAAATACGGCCCCGTGCGGAACCATCGAACTTTGAAGCCCACTGTATAAAATTTCAATAAAATTATGCAAGCAGCCGCCTTATACCCATGCTTTTACCGGATGGCCAATTATTTTTTACATAAAAGACTTTTCGGTATTACGGACTGATTGAAACTTCAAATTGGAGGCGGGAAATTCGAAGATGTTTTATTTTTATGTCTTTATGGTGTTCTTTTATTTGTTTATAGGTTTTTGGGTTGAATTAATAGAAAAGTGGATAGGTACCATAAATAGTATTTTTTAAACTCTTGATTATTGATTTAAGGTGTTCAAAAGAGGTTGAGTTTTTTTTTAATTGAATTTCAAACTCACGTACCTATATGATACGCGCAAAACACATCACCCTTTGCATCAGTCGCGGGATTCGTATGAGATCACTTATTAAAACTAATTTAACAAAAGAATAAAATTTGTGAACACTACTATAGTTAGCATGAGCCGTGAACCCAACATGCGGATATCTGAAAGAACCTTTACCTGAATCCCATAGAGGTAATACGAGAAAATTAAAATCCTATATTAAGATCTGCGATACCCCGACGTTGTAAAAGACTTCTCTATCTATATACGCAATCGAAAGTTGGCCGACTGGTTTTTTAACCGACTTTGAAATAAAGAGGAGATACTTGGTATTTGTTTTGTTACCTTATTTAGCTCTTAAATGGTTTTTAAATAGCATTACAATGCTCGGTATATTATTAAAATTGAAAATATGTGATGAAAAAGAATTTGCCACAGGTAGGATTTGAACCCACGAGTCTTAGGTCTGCGCCCTAAGTGTGTTACCAACTACACCACCGTGACTTCGAATCACCAAGTCGAATTCTCTCTACACATATTACCCCGTAGGGTATAACGCATTCAAAGCATGCGTATTTCTTCATTTCTTATTTAGCTCGTTCATTAATGAACTGATATGATTTGTTTCATTTAGCAGGGTATATTTTTCTTCCAGACTTTTTTTGTCTTCACTCCAGGAGCACGACCCCTTTTTATAATACCAGAGCCATATATTAGCCAGAACAGTCAGAGGATTTGGCCTAAAATAAATAGTAATTTATTTCGCCGTGTGATTCCCGGCGGAGTAGAATACGACCACTCCAAGTGATCCAGTGGATGTCGTAAAAGGCGACTTAGGAAACAACAAGCTAAACAAAGCTTATTATCATCAAAGAGACCTCTCCAACCAGTCTGGCCAGAGTGGAGAGTGTAGGCCAAATCCTCAGACTACTCAGGCTAGTATATGGCTCTGGTAGTACAGAGAGGGTCGTGCTCCTGCAGTGGAGACTAGAAAGACCTGATGATGATGATGATGAAATAGTAATATTACTTACTTAGTAAAGTAAGTAAATCACTCTATAATTTGGTGGAAACCACATGAAAATCCGTGCAGTAGTTTTAGAGTTTATCGCGAACAGACAGATAGACAGACAGACAGACGCGGCGGAGTACTTTGTTTTATTATATGTAGTGATAACCAAATGTCTAACCTGCAGCTGCAGATACCACATAATCTAGAGATGCCCCCGGAAGCATTTAAACAATTTAATTTCATTTTATACTGCTGCGGTACGAGGGAAACATTGTGATGGTGCCAAAGTATAATTTTATTGTCATTTTATGCTAAAATACTGCACGAGTGCTAAATCAGATGGTAGAGTTTTATGGCTAGGCTGGTGTTTTGCTGACGATGTTTTAAGAGTCGCCTGGAAGCGCATGTATCCATACAAACGGAAAAAGGGAATTGTTGAAATTTTTGTTAATTTTAAGGCAAAATTAAGCATCCAATCAATTAATCTCATTATAATCTACGTCCGTTCCTATAGAGTTTGGTTAAATTATCAAATGTTTGAGAATTATACGCCTCTCAAGATTTCCATACAAATTTGAAAAGGCTTGTAATTGTCAAACTATTGGTATTTTAACCAAGCTGTATAGGAAGGGACGTAGATTATAATGAGATTAATTAAATATAAATAAATATAAATATATAGGGACATATCACACAAATTGAGCTAGCCCCACAGTAAGTTGTGAACTTGTGTCGCAGGATACTAACTCAACGATACTATATTTTTATAATATATACTTAAATAGATAAACATCCAAGACCCAGGTCAATATGAAAAAGATCTTTTTCCATCTTGACCTGACCGGGGATCGAACCCGGGACCCCCATGTCGCAGGCTAGCGTGTTGACCGCTGCGCCACGGAGCTCGACTAATTGATTCAATGATTCAATGATTAATTTTACTCCAAAATTATCAAATATTGCCACAATTCTCTTTTTTCGTTTGTATGGAAACATGCGCTTCCAGGCGACTCTTAAGTTAAAATACTACCTTTTGCTTGCGACTTTATTCACGTGAAACCTTTACAAACCTAATTTTAGGATAAAAAAAATTATATATAGTTAAAATTAACAGGACTAGAACTATCTATGTCTCATCTATCAACATATCCCGTTGAGCGGTTGAGGCCTGATAAAGCACGAACTAACAAACATACGCTTTTGTAAATTAGTTGTTAGTTGTTTTGTAAATTAGTAGGAAGCCGAGTGTGAGGGATCAAATGAAACAGTTTAGATTTTATCTTCGAAGACTTTGTATTAAACTAAATATCGCAGGTAGGTATAGCAATCAAGAATGAATAATATAAGATTTGTCGTGCCCAAGTTAAATTTACTTATCATTTTATGTTAAAATAATACACGAGTGCTAAATCAGATGGTAGAGTTTTATGGCTAGGCTGGTGTTTTGCTGACGAGGTTTTAAGTCGAAATACTACATTTTGCTTGCGACTTCGAGCAACACGGAAACACGGCCTCCGTACCGGACGGAGGGAGTGGGCAAAGTGACAATTTACTATGACAATTTTTCTGGCGTTTTTTGCGGGGGGAAATGTGCACACAAGTTTAGTTCCGCACACCTACATACAAAACTTAAACTGTCACTTGATAGTAATTATGACATTGTCACAAAAAATGACATAAAAGAGAAAAAATAATTTGTGTACAGATGAGTCACACACAACTAACACATATACATGCATATGCCTAATTTTGCTTGTACCTTGACAGAGGGGAATGCAGCGTATGGCTTCTCCCTTCACGGAGGCCGTGTTGCTCGAAGGCTTGCGACTTTAACAATTCCAAATTTGAATTGAGGACGAAAATCTCGCAGTATAGTTCAAATGTTTTTTTTTATCAGGTTCACTGGCAATTCCAAATTTGAATATTCGACTAGAAAACTTTTTGGATGTAGAAGATTTGACACTTATGCATGGTATAGTGCCCTATTAAATTTAAAAAAATACTTTATGCGCTCTCGGGCTTTATGGATTTTGTATGAAATCTCATAGCCCGCGGTCGTAATAGCGACCATCCAGCCCACTTTGCTTGCATTTAATGACACTGTTTAAGGGTAGGTGAGATGAAAAAAGTTTTTCTAATTTCAAAGTATTTTCCGATAATCCTCCTATAAGAATAACAAAAACACAATATTTATCACTGCTAAAACAGCCAGGTTCATCGCTGTCCAACATTTGTATTGCTTTATCGCCGTGACTGTCAGGGGCGCCCATAAATTGTCCTCCAGTCTATGTATAAATGTTTATATAATATCTTTTTGAGTAAAGGGTCACGGGAGCCCTTTACGAGATCTATTTCTACAGGCACGATGGTTTTTATAGCCGGGCGCCTGCCTTTTTGAGTCGATATTGATAAAATAATGTCAATAAAAACTCAAAAATTGGCGTAAGGCAGGCAGCTGGCTGTAAAAACTATGCCAAATTATATAACAGCATGAATGCTGCTACAATAGTGGACTCTAGGATTCGACGCGTCACAGCTGAAAAATTCACATAGCCGATGGGTGACTCTGTATATGGAAGAACTTCTTATTTTAAATACTTTTTACCTTTTTAGGGCATGGCAAAAAACAGAAACCTTATAAATTCATCATGTCTATCAGTCTGTCCGTTCGTACGTCACGGCTATTTTATTCTGAATGTATTAAGAGCGTATACTAGCAGTATTTTTTTTAATATGGTTTCCATACAAATGTATTTCTCTATTTTCTCGCTAGAGCCACAATTCTTTTTTCATAAAATCTAGTACTAAAATAGGAATGCCCTTATTTTTATTAAACTCTTTTTGTACATTTTTTTTTCTTTTAAACAGGTTTTTAGAAAAAAATAAAACATAGGGACATACCTATTTTAGTAATTAATATTAATATATATATTAATATATTAATATATATTAATAGGGACATACCTATTTTAGTAATAGATTGTATGTAAAAAGAATTGTGCCTCTAGAAGCAGTTTTTAGCGAGAAAATAGAGAAATACATTTGTATGGAAAACGCACTGCTAGTATACCCTCAAGACTACACAGTTTATGTAATTTATACATTAAATTTGGCAGGTAGATGTATTCTGTGAAACGTCATACGATTTCTATACAAAAATAAAAACAAACTGTGTCACAAACCGCACGTAGAAGTTAGAAAGAATCGTTTGTACTCATATATTTTTATTTCTTCATAAGGAGTCTAACCTAAAACAATTCATTATTATTTCAAAAAGTTAACGATATTTAGTTTACAAACATTGTCTTAATATTTTTATAGGTTTACAATTTTTATAATCAATTCAAGAATATAAAATTTAATATAACTTTAACAGAAAGGGAATCCTATATAACCATCCAAGCCTGCGATGTTATTCACGAGGCAGCTCATTTCCTCATCACTAGGAACGTTCCTCGCCATCAAGTTCATCATACCGCCACCTTCAGGAGTGTTGATGAGGAACACATCATCACTGATCTTTAGGAACTGCATTCTACCCACATAACTGCAGAAGCTTAAGGTCAAATGGTACTCTTCACCTTTGGCTATCAAAACTTTGTTTTCCGCGACTTGGGCTATAAGTTCCACTTTGTCAAAGTCGAAATTCACTGGGCTGATGTGTTGACATATTGTTTTCTGTTCCTCAATGTCTTCTTGAGTCGCTTTAGCCACTTGTATTTTGGGGCACTGTCCTAAGAAGTTGCTTAGCCTGTTGGATCTATCAGCGATGCTGTACCAGTAGTATAAGCCATACCACTCTCCGTCTAGTTGCTGGAGATCAGCAATAGGCTCTGGAGTGATAGGGTTATCCTCACAGTTTTTGAGAGGCAGGTTGACGTGGAACGCCAAAGCCTGCGCAGAGAATATTAAGAACACGAACGGCAAAAACATTTTCGTAAGTGATACTGCTTCATGATTCATGATTATTTCCATTATATACTAACTTCAAAACTATACTCCTAGAACATGGTTGTGTCGGTCTGTATGTTCAAATTAGCCAAGATCATCCATGACCCAGATAAATCTGAAAAATATATTTTTTTTTTACCTTACCGGGTATCGGACCCGGGACCATCCGTGTCGCAGAACGGCGTGTTGACCGCTGCGTCACGGAGCTCGTCATAAAAAATATGATTTTTAGGTATTTTCATTAGGCATATGGTTTTATTATAACTAAAAATGTTGAATCTTATTACCTATCCTATACATAAAAACAGAGCTTGGGTAAATGTTGTAATGTGACACTGTGACATGACCAACGTTGCGGGATAAAATAGACTATATCTTTATAAATATTATATGGAGAAAATACTTGATTTTGTATTTGTTTGCTTTGGATAGGCTCTGAAATTACTAAAACGATTTACAAAATTCTTTAATTTTTACGAAGCAAATTAATGTGCAAGTGACAAAGTTTATAATTTTTGTGTGAACAAAGTCACGTGAAACTTGCTAGTATTAATATAAAATTGAAGTTGAAGTGTTGTAAGAGAAAATGTAAACAGAATCATTGAATTCAATTACTTTCATTGATAAGTGGGTACTTAGTTTTCTCTTTATCATAGAGAGGCTCTCATTTAGATTGTATGATGGACTAGGATATGTACCTACTTAGTATAATTAGTCATTGTAGTTTACGCACAAATAATATTTATGTTCTCTCTATCAAATGATTAAAGTCTTCCTGTGATCTTAGAATGCAACTGATACCGGTACGGTTTGATCTCTGCCTGGCCCGAATTGTGTCTCATATTATATTACAAAAGACTTCGATGTAAAATAACAGTTTTCCGCGGGGATAAAAATATATTTTCTAATATCCACCTTTTTAACTACAAATATGCTACACGGATCGAAAGAATAAAGGTCTTGTTTTAACGTACAGCAGTACAAGGAAGTGATGATTAATACGATCAATGTAACGATAACGAAGGCTTACTAATAGTCCACATATATATAAGTAGTTTATTAGGTCTAACTAGAATTGTGAGTTGACGTCGCTTGGAGAAAATGCGCTGTGCAGTTTGTAGCCGCTTCTTCTGTACTCCGCTTGCGGCCTAAATTTAGCCATAAGTAATTATTGACGTCAACAAAATTTTTTTGTTTGAAAAAATTGTAAACACAAATATGACAAATTTATAAGTGTTCAAAGAAACCTTTATTAAATAAACGATTGAATCTTGAATCTTGAGGCACCGGTTTGCACCCTTTAGGTACGGCACCCTATTAAATTCACACGTCTAAATTTTTTTTAATTGAAGTATTATATTTTCAAGTCGGTTCCATGTTAATATGATCAAAATTAATTCGCCTTTTTATCTTCTTTATTGATCTAGTTTTAGACCAGTTACATACAGCTAAAGTATTTTTACTGTTTAAGTCTACAGAAACTAGAGAACTGTACAGTAAGTAGGAATAAAGTGTCAAGTTTGCATAAATATCGGGCTGGAGGGTTCGGGACCAACAGATGGAAAATTCTGGCAAACGTACAAATTGTTACGTTGGGAATTTTCAGTGCAAAAGTTCAGCAATCTTATTCAGCAAATCATAGACAGCCAATAAAGAGGAGCTTAAAAATGTACTATTTCACTGATATCTATATAATATATTGATATTATCACGTTATATTTACTTTGTCGCTGGTCTAGAAAAATCAAACCTTAAAAATTGTGATTCTCCACCTGAGCAGAAGCTGACAAATATCTATGAAATCATATCAATAACTCACGGTGCGACTACCAACCGATCCGTATTCTGATTTCGTTTATACTAATTAACGCCCACCAACTCGTTTAATGAGATATAGGTCCTGTCGATCCCGCAAGGAAAATAAACAGAACTAAGGGTATTAAAACAAGTAGAACCACCGTATTTAAATATTCCTTTCCAACCTAAAAAACAAATTAGATACCTAAAATACTGACTAAAAGCAACCTTATCGTCAAGTTAATTAGGGCTCATTCTTTTGATTTACTTTTACGATATGCCTAGGAAAATAATCTTTTATTTGATATTTACAACGTATTATGAGCCTCCCCTAAGGATTTCCAATATGACCGTTTGGAAGCGGCCTGCATCCAGCGCCTTCCTGCGACCTTTATCAGGTCGTCTGACCACCTGGTCGGTGGGTGTCCAACGCTGCGCTTGCCGGTACGTGGTCGCCATCGCGGCCTATGTCCAGCAGTGGACTTCTTGTGGCTGAGATGATGATGATGATGTAGGAATATATCGCCTGTGCGTTTATCAACGCACAGCCGAATATACTGTAAACTTGAAATGTTTTACTTCATGATATATACAAATGTGAGCACTGTAAAGGATTTTTAAAAATTCAACTCCTAAGAGGCTAAAATGCTGAACCCGGGATAAAAATAATCTTACCTACCTTTAAAATCGAAAAAAAAACATATTTCCATCCTTTCAAACAGCTATAACATCGCAAAAGCCACCAAAAGTTGCAATAAAGCGGTATGTATAGCAAAAATGCTATTTTTTACGGTCGTTACGACCGGCCTTCCGCCATCGAGATATATTCAGCTTCCGCTACATTAAAGGGTTGCTCGTAAAAACTAGGATTCGTTTCCAATAAGTCTTTCCACTCAATTTATTTGTGTAGAATTGTACAATTTATAGTATTGTTTTGTTATTGTACATATAGTTTTAATTTTACAATATTTTATTCTCTTCGCTCACTTATATTTAAAGACAATTGAATCTTCATCTGTATGTCTAACCTGAGTTAGCTACGTGGTATATGGTACGTAAAATTGCATGAATAATATCATGCAATTTTATCAATTTAACAATATTCGAGATGAAAGGGCAAAAAAATGATCATAGAACAACATATTGACCCAATTTCGTTGTTGATATACTAAGTGATTATTACATAGTTGATATCTATATTGAAGAAGGTAAAAAAACACACGTTTTCGCTATTTTGTGGCGCTGGTCATTTTGAATCAGATGTTGAATGAACATTAAATTGACATCGGAACTAGAGCTGTTTACCTAATTTGAGCTGATAAGTACAGGCCAAAAGAAAAGGAACTAAGATACAAACAAAGATTTAAAAAATCAAAACGTTTATTGATTAGTTTTAAATTCATTTTTAAACACTAGATTAGAACTACACAAGCCAAAAACAAGAAAAGCTAAATTAAACTATAATAATAATAAAGAAACTTATACGAGATAAATTCATTATAGAAACCCAGCTTTACTTACGTTTTATACGCGTCAGATATGCCGACTGTTACGAAGACCATCATCACTCAGTGCTACGCCAGTAGCACACAGCCGCGAATGCGGAACGGAAGCGTTCCGGAACGAAACACTCGCGGAACCGTGAGACGCTGTTGTATGATTCCGTTTCGGTTTCGTTCCGCTTGCGGTGTCAGACGCACCAAACAAAATCATACTATGCAGCGTTCCGCGGTTTCGCCAATGTTTCGTTCCGGAACGCTCCCGTTCCGCATTCGCGGCTGTGTGCTACAGGCGTTAGGGAAGCAAAACCTTCGTGTTGTCCACTGCCGAAAAACTTTACAGATATTAGGACAGAACACGCATCAATTAAGTTTGAGCTTAATTATAGATTCAAACTTAATTTTAACTTTATTTAACGATCTTTACCCTCACCTCTGTATTTGTCTATGGTCTATATTGCCTAGAGAAAACATAAGGCAATCGGTCATCTCATACTTATAATATATTCTACGTAGTTTGTGGTGTAAAACAAGAACAAGCTGTGAGCCGTGTTTCTTTATCTTAATAAAACCGTTAAATATTAATTATGAACTTCACCTTTTATTAGCTAGCTGCGATTGGCTAACAGACCGCCTGCGCGTTCATAACTTATGAATATTTAGCGAGTTGGTGCTTCGCTCTGTCTAATTAAGGAATTCTTAAAGAAAATGGCCGTCGCTGTAATTAACTGCTATTGTTCCTACCCCTGATACCCATATTGAGGAAGGTAGAAAAACACGTGATTCGCCATTTTGTTGTGCTGGCCATTTTGAATTAGATGTTGAATGAACATTGTATTGATATCGGAACCAAAACTGTAATTATTACAAAATATGAGCAAATAAACACCGGTCAGAAATGTATCTATACAAGCCATAAATTCACCATAAATAATCAGATATAGGCTAGGGATAGAGAAGGATCGCCAATCGCCAACCTTCTCTATCCCCGACAAAGGGAGGCTTATGCCCAGCAGTGGGTTATGGAAAGCTGATGATGATGATGATGATGAACCAGATATACTCAAGTTTTACTTTTGTTGGATTTGCTGACTAGCTACGGTCTATTACGAAGACGATACAAATACTGATTATTCAAAAATAATATAACAACTTTTACTGATGTCAAAGTTATATACAATGAAGACTCAAACTGACAGAAGAAGTTTGGTTGCAGCCTAACAATCAAGGTACCTCTTTCATATCAAAAGACCATCATCGGAACGAGTGCAATGGTGGTGACACGATGGTTTCGCTTCACTCAAAATAGATGTTGGTCATCGTAACATGCCAAACTAGTCGGCAAATCCGACAAAAATAAAACGAGAGCCGGGTTTCTATAACTTAATAAACCGTAAATTATTCATTGTAAACTTCACCTTTTATTAGCTAGCTGCGATTGGCTAACAGTCCGCCTGCGAGTTCATAACTTATGAATATTTAGCGAGTTGGTGCTTCGCTCTGTCTAATTAAAGAGTTCTTAAAGAAAATGGCTGTTGCTGTAATTAACTGCTATTGTTCCTATGCATACATTCATTTTGAGGAGCTTGATGAAACAGTGCGTATGCATTATAAGCGCTTACGTCTGTTATGCAAACCCGGGCGTGGCCCTACTGGGATGGGTGACCACAAGTAACATAAAATCTTCACAAGATCTTCCAAACTTTAGAATAAAGGTACGTTCAGCCGTTGGTGCCATCTATCCGTCATAGATGGACGTGGCTATTGATAAGTTAAGTCAGTTGCTTTGTGCATCTTTAAAAATCTGAAACCAGCGTTGGCTACTTACACTTCATAGTCATATCATCATCATCATACGGGTCTTTTTGAGTATCCACTGCAGGAGCACGACCCTCTCTGTACCACCAGAGCCATTAATTAGCCAAGGCAGTAAGAGGATTTGGCCTATACTCTCCATGCTGGCCAGACGGGCTGGAGAGGTCTTTGATGTTTATAAGCTTTGTTTAGTTTGTATTTCATAAGTCGCCTTTTACGACATCCACGGGAAGACTTGGAGTGGTCCTATTCTATACTGCCGGGAACCACCACGGGAACCACCCGCAACTCTAAGTTTCACTTACAAAAAAGTAAAACGACCTGGATCAGTGGTCGTGTGTGTGACTGTCCTGCCTCTAGAATCCGAATCATGTTTAAATTTCGTCATTGTCATCTCCTTTTAGTTGCATTCAGTAAAATAAATATCGTTTGGAAAACTGCACCTTACGGTTATCTGCAACAAATTAGCAGATTTTTTTTGTTTTAAATTATAAGTAATTTCGACCTCATTAATGTGTGTGGTTTAAGGTTTATGATATTGCTAAATATTTAATGTCTTATTTATCAATGCAATCGATTTTCTCTTTAAGGTTATACATACATACGGAATTTTGCAGATGACCGTACTTTAGAGATAACCAAATTTCGTCGAGCTCCGTGGCGCAGCGGTCAACACGCCTGCCTGCGACACGGTTGGTCCCGCGTTCGATCCCCGGTCAGGTCAAGATGGAAAATGATCTTTTTCAGATTGACCTGGGTCTTATCGTATCTATTATAAAATATAGTATCGTTGAGTTAGTATCCCATAACACAAGTCTCGAACTTACTTTGGGGCTAGCTCAATCTGTGTGATTTGCCCGTATATATTTATATATCTAAACGTCAAATGAAACACTTACCAGCTATGATCCATTACAACTTTCAGTGGAGTTTTTGGTGGGAAGTCAAGGAGTTCCGTTGTCGTTTGCCTTATACAATTTTGTAAATTGATTTAACTGGATTTTATATATGAAATTGGTGTAGTTTGGTGTTATAAATGCTCGTGCTCGAGAACAATTTGTGAAATAGTTAAAGTAGACTGTTAAATGGACTCGTATAGATTTTTCGCCAAAAGCTCCCACGAGGCTGCCAAAGAATATACGCCATCTTTGATGCCACATACCGTACAACACTGATACTTTGTATCTCATTATACTGGACATTGGCAGAATCACTGAAATCTGGGTGGAAGCCATAATTAAAAAGAAGAAAGAAGTTTCAGTGAACAAATATTTGAAAACATTACGAGCACTAGAAATATTAACGTGACGACACAGTTCAGCTGGCAAATGTTTGCCCGCTCTAGTCCTAACTAATGCTACTTATATTATAAATGCATAAGTGAGTTTGTTTGTTTGTTACGCTTTCACGCTGAATAAACTAAACCAATCGTCATGAAATTTTGCATACAGATAGGTACTGTGAAGGATATAGACTATATTTCACGCGGGTGAAGCCGCAAGTAACAGCTAGTTCAACATAACGTGAAATGAAGAGAAATTTGTGCAATTAACGACGTATGATGATTTATCGTTGAGGAAAAAATTGTTTGTTTGAACCCTCAGACTATGGGGACTACCTATGAAGAAAGTCATTAAAAATTACATTAAACACCACTCCCCATTAGACGTTTTACAAGTTTCAGTAAATAAATATTTGATAACATTATGACCGCTAGAAATATTAACGTGACGTCACACTTCTGCTGGCAAATGTTTGCCCGCTCTAGTTCAACATGAACTGAAACGAAGAGACACTTGTGCAGCAACGTCATATAATGATTACCATTTTAAAATTAAGTTCTTATTATAATTGTTATTTAACGTAAACGCTAAAGATGCATACGATTGTTTCAGATCAACTAGTTCCTCTATCTTATCGTAGAGGATCAAATCGTTGGTTTGAACTCTCAAAGTAGGAGACTTTGTATGAAAGAAGTAATCAAAACTTAAAATAAAGCACCACTTCCCATGAGACGTAGTGCAACTTTCAGTGAACAAATATTTGAGAACATTACGAGCGCTAGAAATATTAACGTGACGTCACACTTCTGCTGGCAAATGTTTGCCCACTCTAGTTCAACATGAAGTGAAATGAAGAGACAGTTGTGCAATCAACGACGTGCGCTGGTTATAGCAATAAAATTTAGATCTTATTACAAAGGTAATAAGGTTGTGATTTACGCATATTCTTTCATTGGAATCACAATAAATTTATCTTTGACACGATCAACTTGAAATCAGATAAATAAAACCCGTAAAACGCTAAGAAATACCTTCTACAATGCGATATTGTTGCTAAGAAATACCTAAAGATTGCAATCGGAAGGGCATAAGCCTTTTGGTACGGAAATAAAGATTTTTGTTACCAACTAGCTAACGACCGTGGCTTCGCTTACATTAATATCGCTTGCACAGAAACAGTACTCTTTTCCGTGATGATTTGTAGCCTATGTTCTTCTTTGTATCCCAGACGATCAGTTTATATGTTAAAGCGTGAAAGTATCACCCCAAATAAACAAATCCCACTAATATACTAGTATAAATGCGGAAACGATCGTGCCATTGAGATGGCCAAATTTTGGTCAAGACTAGTGGTAAATTATAGCCATTTTGACTCGAAAAGAAGAATAAGAATGCGGAAATTGGTTATGTATGAAATTTTGCACACGGACAGGTTACCTGGATAAACAAATAGGCCTCATTTTATCCCGAAAACTCTAAGGTTCTGATGTAAAAGCAGGCGGAGCCACAAACTAAAGTAGTACTAGGACTTTTGCGATTTTGCAAATATAAAAAAAAAACATAATAACTAGAAAGATAAATGACGTTCAAAAATTGATACATGAGATCTAAAATTTGAATAAAAACTATTCATTTCATTTATTTTAAAGCTAGTATACAAACAAACTTCCTTAACTGCATTTCTTATATGCATAACTTAGATTTTTTCTATCAAAACTAAAGTATGTACTTAGATAAATGAGCTCAATAATTGCAAAAAAGCTTATTTTAAATGCTAAACCAAAAACACCGACACCTGAGGCTAATTTCAAACCGTTTTTTTTAACAAAGAGCAAAGGAAATTCTATATTCAGCCGCCGTCTCCGAATCAAATTTCAAAGGGGCCGCCCCGGGAAAAACTAACAAAAATATTTTTCTTTCATTTATAGGGTGTTACCACGGGGTGTAACTATACTTAGCTCGGGGGAGGATTCTCTCGCAAAAAACTTCAATCCATCGGCTTAAGGATTAAAATAGAATTATTTCTGTTAGATTAAGACTGTTTTTTATATATTTTAAGGGTAACTTAAGATATTTTTAGCTCGCAAAACCGAACAAAAAACATTACTTTTTAGCTACTCAACCTTACATTAACTGAATGTATTAGGTATATTTTACCCTTGTCTATTTGTTTTTTTTTGTGTGAAAGTGGCCAACACTGTTGTCAGATTTTCAAGATACCTAAAGGCATCTGATTAAGCTTAACGACTGCCATCAATGATGACAGCTGGGACCAACGACTTAACTTGGCTTCCAAAGCACAGAGGAGCTCGAGATGTTTATATACCACTTGCGGTCACCCATTCAAGTAGGGACCGCGCCCGGGGTTGCTTAACATGCGAAAGCGCTTACAATGCGCTTATAATCCAGTAGGCCATCCCTTAGCGTAAACACTGTTATCCAACAAAGCATGAAAGCAGCCAGTCAAAAAGAACATTTTTCAATCGGATCAATACTGCGAACTGGGAAAAAATCGTGGCGTGCAATTGGGGAGGCCTATGTCCAGTAGTGGACAAATATAGGCTGATGATGATGATGATGAATGATGGGAAAAAATCGTCATAAAAAAATTGAGTTCCCAGCATTGTTTCCATCGGAAAAGTTGTTCAATATGACGGATTGATTTTATGGTTCGAGTAATAGCGGTGTTTAGTGGTGCATTAATCCTGTATTGAGAATAGTAAGTATGCATTTTAATAAGGATATAGGCACATGTATGTAAGACCTTTGAACATTAAATAATCTGGACAAAAAAAAAACAACGGGTCATCATCATTTCGTGTAGGTGACACGGTCAGTCGACCATGCACACCATGGTGTCAGAGTTCTTCGGAACCGCCTCTCGGCCTGACGTGGTTCCTTTAACAACGGAGTGCACTCCGGGAGTGCTAGCAGAAGTGAAAATTCAAAAACTATCACACATAATTTAATACCTTTCCTAACAGCAGTCACTATCCATGGATGTGTGTACAACGCTGTAACACATACACATACGCACATTCGCGCAACCGCCCTGCGTTGTCTTATGAATTTTCCACGTGACGAATCCGTCGGTCACGTGATCTGACGCGAGTTTAAAATTTTTTGCTCATCACAAAAAGTGACCAGCGCCGCGAAACAAAGTTTTTACTTCAAAAATCCGCAGGCGTAGATAGAATCGGGCGAAAATGTCTTAGATTAAAGTAGCTGGCTTAGCCTACATTTAATATTCGTTTCAAACTAGTATGGAGATTTCCTTTTTACACACATTGTCCCACAAATGCTAGACAAACATTATTGTTTATTAACTAAGTTAAAGTCGAATTGAATTCAACCAATGCCAAGTTTTGAGCTGCCACTAACGTCTTGGAAGCGGCGGTGAACTCAAGGAAAATAAGAAAAACATTGGACTTGGTAGGGCTTGCAAAATTAGTATATTTACCGAAATTTTTGTATTGACTACCGATTTTTGCTTTAGCATTTTTATCAAATTTGTCTCTTGATTACTATTCAAACATTATTGTTAATTAACTAAATTAAAGTCGAATTTAATTCAACTAATGCCAAAATTTGAGCTTTTACAAACGTCTTGGAAGCAGCGGTGAACTCGGGTAAAATAAGAAAAACATTGGACTTGGTACTAGGGCTGGCGAAGCTAGGATATTTACCGAAATTTGTCTATCGATTACTGATTTTTTGCGTTAGTATATTTACCGAAATTAGTTATCCGCTTATTGATTTTTTGCGGGAAAGGAAGTATAAAAACCTTGGATGAGTGCTACAGCAGTGAAAATGTAATGACTTGCAAAACTATCGTTTATAATATTTATTGGTAAAAACAACAAGAACATCACCTTAAATTAAAACATTAATATCAAAATACTAAAGCGTTGTCAATAAATATTGTAAGCGGTAGTTTTGTACTCTAATTCTTATAATATAATAGACAAATGACATCCTTGTCTACCTGGAAATATGAAGATCGTATTATTGAGTTTTTTTTTGAGGTATAACAACAGCGAATACACAATTTTTTATATATTAAAATATATAATTATCTCTATATATAATTCTTAATTTTGTAATAAAAACGGCTTTTTGATCATAAAAACCGGTATTTCCGATACCGCAAAATATCCGGACAGCCCTACTTGGGGCGACCCACTTTCAGAGTTAAGTCACAGTTGGCTATGAAAGGAACGACGTTGTAAGTTGCGACGTGAAAAATAATCCGAGTACGAATAGCTTTATTGGAAAATACATAACTTTGCCGTGTGGTTCACGGCAGAGTAGAATAGGACCAATCCAAGTCTTCCCGTGGATGTCGTAGAAGGCGACTCAGGAAACACAAGCTAAACGAAGCTATAAACATCAAAGAGGCCTCTCCAAACCGTCAATATCAAAGAGGTCACTCCAACCGTCTGGCCAGCGTAGAGAGTGAAGGCCAAATCCTATGACTGCTCTAGCTAATATAACTATAGCTCTGGTAGTACAGAGAGGGTCATGCTTCTGCAGTGGAGACTAACAAAGAGCTGAATGATAACGATGAAAATATATGACGAAATTTAAATCGTTTTTAGGGTTCCGTAGTAATCAAGGAACCCTTATAGTTGCGCCATGTCTGTCTGTCTGTCCGTCTGCGGTTTTACGCAGAGACTATAAGTACTAGAAAGCTGTAATTTGGTATGGGTATGTATATTAATCATGGCAAAAAAGTGGTAGAAAAAAACCTTGAAAAAAAATTTTTTTTAGGGTAGCTCCCATACAAGTAAAGTGGAGGAGTAATTTTTTTTCTCTATTTACCCATCGTGTGGGATATCGTTAAATAGGTCTTTCAAAAATATTGTGAGGTTGAGAACACTATTTTTCGATTTAGGGATCCGTTTCCGAAATATTTGGTTTTAAAGTGCGAATTTTTGTTAGACGTAAGTGTCCCCCTTCTCTATCTGCTAAACGGTTATATATAGACACGTGAAAAAAATTACAGCAGTAGTATATTTACTGAAGTTGAAAGGAAAATTATCAGAGCTGAGTACTAAGTACAAACTAAAAAGTTATAGGCAACCAACTTATAAACTGTAAAATTTCATACTATTTTCATTGTTAGATGTAAGGTGCGAGTGTGAATAGTGTGAACTCAAAGTTGTCATTCGCAACTACGGAACCCTACACTGCGCGTGGCCCGACACGCACTTGGCCGGTTTTTTTTACTCCTAAATTCCTAAACAACTTTTCTTATGAGACCACTGCTGAAAACCTGAAAAAAGACATGTATGCCGGCTGAATATGGAAATGTAACTTTTTTTGAGTTTCCAGCATTGATCCCATAGAAAAAGTTGTTCGTATCGACGGGATGAATAATCCTTTTAATGGTCAAAAACGATCAAAATTTTTCCATGTTTAGGGATGTAGGAACGAAGTCATATCTATCACTGCTCAAGATACATCTGATGGTATCTTGAGCAGTGATAGATTAATGGCAAAAAAGTTTCTCCACATATTCAATAGTCATAAGTTCCCTTTGGAATTGAAAGACAAATGTTACAAATTTTATTATAAAAAAACAACAAATAAAATCCCAACTCCCGTTTTTACCCGACTGACCCACCCAGAAGGAGGGTAATGCTTTTGATAGTTGCGTCCGCCATACTGATATTTTGCTGAGGTTACATTGCCTATAATACTCCGAATATATATCCGAATAATACGAATAATTATCTAATGACACCTCAAACTGAAAATAGGTCAAACCGTTTAGGCTGCAGGAGGCAATAATAGAACAGACATACTTGCTTGTATAGTATATACATACATATTACACGTTCATATGCGAGAAAACATTACCCTCTTTTTGGGTCAGTCGGATAAAAACTTTTAAAATCCGAGCTTCCATATTGTAAAATACTGGCCCAATTATCCGTTGTTGAAATAAAGAGTAAAACGGTGAACGTTAAAATTTGAATTACGAAGTTCAAAGACATCCCGATGAATGGGTCGCAATTTTCTTTTTTCAGTTGCCAGTAGCCCGTAATGTAAAATCTTTGCGTCGACCATCGAGATATAAGTACTAAATTGCTACATTAAATATTGGCATTGTTCTAATTTTCGAAATATAGTTTTTTGCGCTGCAGCGCTAAAACAAAAAAAAACTAAAACAATAAAAAACTCAGCGCTATATTTGCTTCATTCCGCGTTTTCATAGCAACATGACTTCTCTATAGACTATGACAGGCAGGCGGGAGATAATTATATATTTTTTTAATTTATAAGTTTCATTTATTAATAATATATAATGTATAAACAATACAATTTCAAGAAAATTACTGTCACATTATAATAAAGGTGCCCAAAATGCTGCATTGCCACGCTGTATCGCAATGGCCATCCTTTGCACCAAAACGAACCAGAGCGAGAGTCACCATTTCTTTCCGCGATACGGTGCCCTAATTCCCTGAAAAGATGCTTAGCATCCGTGCCCCAGCATCCCATGGTCTCTACAGCTATGGGCACAAAACAGTAGTGTGGCTCCATAGCTGCGTTTTTCTAATGTTTCCTATTTGCCGCGTCTTCGGCAGCGGCCGCTGCTGCGCACGCAGTACGACCAAGGTGGCTGGCGGCCACAGTGTTGACGCAAGTGGCATCTAAGACCACGCATCTGCCATGCTTCCACGGTACCAGCGTCAGGCCATCCGGTCTTTTTCCATCCGATCTGCTGAGGCCCGGTGGCTCCAGCACGCAGGGAACGTTTGCTGATACAAACGCTCGACGGACTACATCATTGAGTGCATGGTAACACGGAAATCTACCTGAGCACCGGCAACAACTAAGCGCGTGGTAACCGTACGCGTCCACCATTAAGCCGCAGATGCATTTGTGTGGTTCACACACTCTACAGCCCAGACGGAGCGCCACGGCCACTCGCAGGGAGTCGTTGTCAAGAAAGGTGCCCAAGTGAGGCGATGGAAGTGTGTACAACCATGCACCTAATTCCGTCTTCGATACAGCTTTCAGTCTGGCACAGTCCGCATCCACGGCGCCGTTCAACAGTACCTGCTGAGTCCTCTTAGCTCCTACATCATCCTAGGCACGCAGTAACGATAAAGCTAATGGGCTCAGTGCACCCGAGTTGAGGGCCGACCAAGCTGACTCCGCACCGGACGCATAAGTAATGCTTACCCCGTCACCATTATAAGGAATGATGATAGTAACAAGGGCAGCGCATGCGGCGGCCATGCGCAGACGCCAAGAAAGCCGGCAAACCAATATCCCGTGCACGCCGTAAACCCCCGTAAGTCCCCCAAGGCGTATCGGGAGAGATGGAGGTAATTATATTGTTAGTAATTTTTTTAATTAGATTACTTGCTGTTGAAACGTTATTCCTTTGCATTTTGCAGTATTTGATAAGTTATTTATTACTGCAATAACTCAATACACACCAAGGCAATTTTTATGATTTTCACCATGTTTTGAATATTGATTGTCGTAAGTACCACATGCGAAAGAGCTGACAACCGACTGAGTGAGTTGCGGCGCGATCGCCGCAGTTGAACGGGACAAAATAAGGATTTGCTGTGTCTTCTCTAGTACCTAGTATTTATATCTCAATGGCGTCGACAATAATTCGAAATTCAAATATTGTCTCTAGATCGAGTGTTTTAATGGAAAGAGAATGACAAATTTATAACGTATGTCGTTGTTATTTCAATATTGAGTACTTACGATGTAATATTATTTCAGTTACAAATTTAATAAGTACTTATTGCTCTTTCTTGTATGATATTTCTCTGAAAAAAGTACTATCGTCTTTGTTGAAATCGTGGAGGTTATTCAAGTGCACAGTCTCAAGTACTAAAAGATGCTTATTTGAGAAATTATTTTTCTTATTGCTCAACGATTTTATGGATATTAAAGACGATTATATTGGTACTTACGCGTTTTTCATGTATAAGTAACATCTGCTACTTACAGATGAATATGAAATGCTTTAATAAAGTAAAATATGTAACTATTTTTTTTAAATTTAGATTAGTCGTGAAAAAAACTTACTTACAGTAGGTAAATGTCCCGCAATGTAACGACTCGATTTTTTTACTTTTAAATTAAGGAATCGTGGCGAGAAGTAATATATAGCTTGGATATGGATATAGGATTGAGTCACGAAAAATCTTACGATAACTTTTATTTAACTCCAAATTCTGTTAAAATTGTGTTTTAGTTGAATAATTACTACCGTGTTTATTAAAATCTAACCTTTCAAGTTTACAATAAATAGTTACCCCCTTATTCATAAAAAATAACAATCGATTATTAAACCTATTTTAGTTAAAATATGTTTTGTCTCGTTTTTTCAATGTCAAACATTAGAGCGTGGGCTAAAGACATAACATATTTTAACTAAAGTACGTTAAAAAAGCGTTTGTAATTTTTAATAAATAAGAAGGTTAGTATCTAACCTAATTTGGAACAACACAGTTGCAATGTCACATTTGATAAAAAATGTTTTTTTTTTTTGTAACCTTTTAAATATGTAATAATTGTTAAAACGTGTGTGTCCCCCTCAAATATCTAAAGAAAGATAATAAAAAATCTAAAAACGTATATAGTGTATATCGAACACAATATAAAATTTTCTACGAAAATTACTTTTAGCAAGATATATCTGCAGTTTTTCACACACATGCTATTTTGTACGGAACCCTCCTCCGCGCGTCCCGCGCTCGCCTTCAAAATGGGCTCCTGACGAGTCCAAAACTATAGTCAGTATGACGAGCTCCGTGTTCTCAGAGTCTCCGAGTCTCCGTGTTGGTGACGCAGCGGTCAAAACGCCGGCCTGTGACACGGATGGTCCCGGGTTCGATCCCCGGTCAGGTCAAGATGAAAAATGATCTTTTTCAGATTGACCTGGGTCTTGGATGTTAATCTATATATGTATTTGTTATTAAATAGTTCAGTTAGTAATATCCCATAACACAAGTCTTACTTAAGAACTTACTTTGGGGCTAGCTCAATCTGTGTGATTTGTCCGTATATATTTATTTATTTATTTTATTTATATTTTTGAAAAGTTTCTAAAACTTGTCAAATTGTTCATAATATATTGCAAATTAGCATTCAAATTGAAAGAAATAATAAAGCCGGCAAAATGGTAGACGCTGTCAAGTGTTGTCATGACGTCACCTGCATGCAAACGTTTACTTCAGCTAATCCCCTGTCTTCATCTTCATCAGGTCTTTTTTAGTCTCCACTGCAGGAGCACGACCCTCTCTGTACTGCAGACACATATGGCAAGAGGTGCCAAAGCACTCAAAGGATTTTGAGGTGTCTTTGATGTTTATAAGCTTTGTTTAGCTTGTGTTTCCTAAGTCCCTTCTGCAACTTCCACGGGAAGACTTGGAGTGGTCCTATTTTTTACAGCCGAAAACCACACAGGAGAGCATTATGAAGGCATTACTTTTGCTAGTAGCATGAATGGGCCAGCTCGTCCGGGGAAGTACCACACTCTCACAGAAAATCGACGTTTGAGTAGTAGCTTTACCGCTACTATGCTTCGTTCGGTGAGTGAGAGAGCCGGAGGCCCAGCTCCCTCTCCCCTCTGGGGAGGGAAAAATAAAAGGCCGGCAACGCTCCTGTGACACCTCTGGTGTTGCAGTTGTCCATGGGCAGCGGTGATCACTTCCCATCAGGTGACCCACTTACTCGTTTGCCGTACTATGACATAAAAAAAAAAAGGCATAAAAAACACCTATAAACATTATGATATAAAATTACTGCAATTCCACGCAGGATTGGGAGAAAAGGAAAAACGTAGAATGTACCAGCTGCTTCTCTTCCCGCGCAGATCCTAAACACCGATCGAGGGAATGAGTGTCAGGAATCATGTCAATAGGCGATGCGGCTAGCAACTCTACACTATTTTGATTCCGTTCTTACCTAAAAGTCCACCAACATGCTTAACGTGGCCTTAAGGTTTTACAGACCTGGGCTCTGTCTACCCCGCAAGGGAAAAAGGCGTGGTAGTATGTATGTATGTCTTACGGCAATAAGACCTAAAAGACCTGCAAATCAAAAACTTAAAGCTGCTCAACATTTTTGCCTCAATTTCGTTTCCGCCACTTTAGTTGGAAGCATTCAAATGGGGCGTAATTTCAAATTAGCGTTAACAGTATTCGCGAGAATGAACTAAAAGTTCAATAAATAAAAATTATGGTTAGGAATGAAAAAGCAATAACCGTGCCCCGTTCTGTTATTGCTACACTCAAGTTTCATTCGCTTTTTTACTTTGAACTCAATGCGTTTTGCAATAAATGAGAGAATTCTTTGGGAATTTTGAGAATATACGATTGTTTTAACGACGATATTGCTAAACTTTTTTTTTCAAATACCTGTTTTTTGAATAGAATATGGTGGAGTGAAATTTGACGTGTAGGATTGAACCGCGGTAGCCAAATTGGAAAGGCGTAGCCGTATAATGACTAAGAAGAAGGTTCAAATCCTGCCCACGCGGATTTTTTTATTCAAATATCTTATTTCTTAATTTAGTAAGAAAATATTACATCATTGAAACTAATGTGAGACAAAGACAAACTGTCTTATTATAAAACGAGAACTAACTTAAATATGGATTAAATCATTATCTGACCAAAAAAGTCATCACTATTACTTTATGTTTTTCGTAGCTATAATTGTCTTTTTATTTTGGTCGGATAATAGTTTACGGATAATAGTAAAAATATAATAGATTTGTTAAAAAAAAACTTTATTTTATTCAGTTTTCGGTGGATTTGGAGAAAATTGATTGAACTTTTATTCATTCCACGATATAAATAGAGGCAACATAGTCATAAGAATGGACGGACAGAGTTTTTTTATTATAGTTTCGTTTGTCACTCGGTTGAGCGGAACTATTAAGAATGCGCGTCGGGAACTCGAACTCGTCAGCGCACGTGGCTAAAATGCGTGCTATTTCGCTGGGAAAGGGATAGACTCGGTTTTGAACAGTGCGGAACTATTTACACTGATGTGTAAGCACATCGGAACAGCAGTCTAGTGTGTGAAAACACAAATATTGTTGACAATCTAAATCTTCGTCGTCTAAAAATTCGCGAGTATGCGTTTGGGAGAAGTGTTCTTGTGATAAAACAGCTGAATGTTTTTATTAAAAGTAAAATAATTTATATTTTTTAATAACCAAACTATGGTTGTATGAATTTTGTTTTAGAGATTTTATACTCCTTCCGGTATTTAATTGTGCCCAAAGATGCGTTAAAATTACGTGTTAAAACGGAATGTTTTGAGACTTATAACTTTTAAAGTACTTATAATTTTACAATTATGATTCCATACAAGCATAGATAACGACAAAACAAATCGATAGAATTAAAAACTTTAAACAGACGATACCGAACAACGGAGTCAGCACCCTACAGAATTTGTATGGCGAAACACCTGACTAGCGCACCCTTAAAGTTAAGTTTTGGTAACTACGGTAAATAATTCAACGGCTATTATACTCGTATTTCTTTGTTTCAGGTATGTGTTTACAACTAATTTCAAGAACTTGAAATCAGGAATGGTTACCAATAAGAAGCTTGTGTGAGTATCACTAATTAACCAGTAATCAATATACGTAGAACGAATTGAACACAATCTATCTGTACAAGCAATCAATTGATGTAATTTTTAATAACTTATAAAGCATTTTTTCGTAAAGGTCTATTAGTACAATACAGATTTCCGGCAAGATGAATAGGACCAATCCAAGGCTTCACGTGTATGTTTGTTGCCGCTTCATCGGCACTCCACTTTGGAAGTGGCCTTAACTTAGCCATAAGTAATTATTGACGTCAACAAAAATTTTGTAAACACAAGTGTACAATTAATAAGTGTTCAAAGAAAACTATATTAAATAGACGATTGAATATTAAATCTGAGTCTTTAGCTTGCGTTCCCTAAGTCACCTTCTAGACTTAGGGAACACAAGCTTAACAAACCATAAAATCATCAAAGGGACCTCTTTAAGTCGCCTGGCCAGCGAGGAGAAAGTAGGGTAAATTCTCTGACTGCTCTGGCTAATATATGGCTCAGGCAGTACAAAGAGGGTCGTGCTCCTGTAGTGGAGACTAAAAAGACCTGATGATGATGCCCCTAGGTATGTTTATTGTTGTAGACGCCCGTAGTCGTAGAGGCTGCTAGTATTTAAATAATAGGGAATTCATATAATGAATGACACAAAACCATTTATAGTATAATTGTTTTTACTTACCTTCTGGTATTCGCGCAGATTGTAACAGCTGGGGTTCTTTTTTTAATCCCGTGACTCCATATGACGAGTGATTTTTCCATACAAAACTCATACATTATCTAGCGATACATATTTAAAAATGGCCGACTTGCGCAAAAAAATGGGAAATATTGTGAAGTATCATGAAAAATAAATAACTTGCTTCACGCTACGCTAAACAGGCCTTTTGTAGTTTGTGGTGGGAAGTCAAGGGGTGCAGTGGGGGTCTACCTTGGACGATTTTGCAAATTGATTTTGGTGGACTTTATAATATGAAATTGGTGTAGTTTGGTGTTTTTATGCTCGTGCTTATGGAACAATTTGTGAAATAGTTAAAGTGGACTGTTATATGGACTCGTATAGACTTGTCACCATAACCTCCCGACCACGAGGCATCAAAGAACATACACCATCTTTGATGCTACTTGTTATAACTTTACCGTACAACACCGATACTTAGTATGTCAATTTACTGGACATTGACAGAATCACTGAAATCTCGGTGGAAGCCATTTTATAAAACAGAAGAAGAAGAAACAGGCCTTTGTTCTTCGCCCTACGCTTTGTTTACTTTGTAATATAGCAAGACCTAAACTTTTCTCTGTGTCTACATACCTTCGGTATGTTTCTCTCTTATAATAAAGGTAGCTTAACAGTGTAACAATATTATCCAAGGAGGTTTAAGTGTCGCTCGGGATATGAGCTGCTCCTTATTACGGTCTACGCCACAGAGCAGGCTTAAAGAAATAAAGGCTTATAAAATATATATTTATATTTTTCCAAAACACATAATACATTTGGAGAACGGTTGCCCAAGGTAGGTTTGCGGGGAACCTGTATTATGGGTCACCAGGTTTCACCTCTTACTATTTCTAGCAAATGATGAATGAAAGAAGCAGAGAATGTGTCTGTCGCTTGCGCGTTACTAGAGACGCCTTTTCAATACATTTCAAACAATACAAGCGAGTCAGGGGGCGGTACCGTTTATTAAGGTTTTGGGTATCGAGGTTATTTTAGATATGCATAAATCTATTTTCTTCTTACTTGTGATGTAGGTTACATCAGAATGGGCATGTCGACTAAAATTTTCTTCATGTTGCTATGTAACGACCTGCCAAAAATAAATACAATAGTGACAGAAATACATTTCTAAACAAAAAACACTTTCAGTTAGAAAAGTTTTAAATACACATGTTTTGAAACGTAAATTTTTAGACGTGAAAACGCGCCGCTGAAATGGCTACATATTTGTGACGTCACAAGCTTGTATTTGTATGGGTGGCGTGAGAACTTTGTTTGGTAGCTATACGAAATATTTCGTTTATGGCAATGGTTTCATAATAAAAGTTGCTATAAATTTGCAGACTAAAATACGGTATAATTGTAATTAAAGATTTTCATACTTTAAAAAATGGTCCTATTCACCCAACTTTAAAGAAGCTTTAAGATCACTTAACGAATCGATATCAAATTAAAAGTGTTCTTTATAGTATTTTTAGATAGAAATTAGTCTCTTAAGAAACAAATTTTATATTAGAAAGAGTAGAATAGGACCACTCCAAGACTTCCCGTGGATGTCGTAGAAGGCGAATTAAGTAACACAAGCAAAGCTAACAAAAATCAAAGAGACCTCTCCAATATCTGGCTCTTGTGTACACAGAGGGTCTTGCTCCTACAGTGGAGTCTAAAAAAGACCTGATTATAATGATGATGAATCTTTTGGCAGTAATCATGATACCATAACACAGCATATTACGGCATTTTTTACATTTTTGAGCATGAATTGACAGGTCGAGTATGTGACCTTTAACTACAAGCCGGGCGCGGGCTGAAAGAGTGCGTTATCATAGCTGAGGACGTCTCCGATCTCCAACAAATGCTTACGGAGTGGTGGCCCAAGGCGGACGAAGACCAGTTGGGGAACCACCAGCCCACTGGTCAGATGACATTGTTCGGCTGAGCGGAAAGCAGTGGATAAGAATGGCACAGGACCGTAGAATGGCGTCAAAAAAGGGAGGCCTATGTCCAGCAGTGGGCGGATGTGGGCTGAAAATGGATATGGAATAGGGCGCGTGCGAGCTATATCCTATGCCCTGTGGTCTACACAAACTAGGGCCATGAGATTAATATTAAAGCGGCTCTTCCCTAAAAAAAGGAGCGCTGTGCGTCGTAAAATTATGATATTGTGCGCAGCTTTTATTTTTTAAATTAAAGTTTTAAAAGTATCTTGGGTATAAAAAGTAACCATAGGCATAAAGTTGAAAAGAAGAACTTTAGCTGGGTAGCTAATTTATAGGAGCCTAAATTTGTGCCACCTGTTTTTCTAAATGGTAAGGAATTGAAACGGGTCACTAGTTTCAAATACTTGGGGCATATTGTGAACTCAGCTCTGACTGACGACGCTGATATAGAGAGGGAGCGCAGAGCTCTGGCGGTGAGGGGGAATATGGTAGCACGTCGTTTCAGCCGCTGTACTAATCCGGTTAAGACTACTATATTCAAAGCCTTCTGCCAAAGTTTCTATACCAGTAGCCTGTGGGAAAAATATAAGCGCCGTACCGTCGGGGATCTGCGTGTCCAGTACAACAATGTACTTAGGATGATGTTGGGGCTGTCTCGCAGATGCAGTGCATCAGGTATGTTTGCAGAGGCCAGGGTTGACGGGTTTCATGCTGTCATACGTAAAAAGGCTGCCTCCCTGTTACGACGTGTGCGGGACAGTAACAACAGCATCCTAAGGATGTTAGCCTCTCGCCCCGACTGTTCTACAATGAGGCACTGTATGTTAGTGTCCATAGGCGGTCGGATATGAAAAATTAATGTGATTATGATGATATAATGATAATGATGATGATAAAAATTCAATATAATTATACTAATATAGGTTTAAGTCAAATTGTTACTAACATCATATGGGAAACCGAAATAAAAGAATTATTATTATTATTATAGACCATGGGCTTAAATTTTCGATTTTTTCCATTGCGTCTACAGAAAATAAGATATGTGAACTGTACGAGCTGTACCCTTGAAATACCTATGTGCGAAGAGCAACATCTAGTTAAGCTTAAATAAACTAGCAAATTTTTTAGAGTTCCCGAAACAAAGATAGCCAACGGGATGCTCTTTTACTAATCCTCCGTTGTTATTTTTTTTTACAGACTGTGTATGTAAGTAATTACTTGTTATTTTTACAGAAATAGCATATTAATGTCAGAATAACAAAAAAGAATATAATCCAAATAAAATCCGAAATGGGTAGTATTTAAAGAGTTTTCACAAAAGTTTATAAAATATTGTATTTTGTTAACAAAAATACGAAGTTAGCGACTAACTGCGAGTGACGTCAAATTGAACCTAACCTACACTTTGCAAGCAAGTTGTTTTTTTATATTGGGCGCTTCGCTTTAAATGGAGGATGCTCGCTCGCTTCGCTTGCTCGCTTATATTATGCTCGCGAAGATCCTAACTAACTTCCGGTTTTGAGCAAAGTTGTTTTGTAATATTGGGTTTTTTTCAAGTCGCCGTCTCTGTATTTCTAGTCGAACAGATTTCCTATTCCTTTCACTCATAATAACCACCATTTTCACTCGAGAAAGCCAACCGTCAAAGTCAACCATCAACTGCATACCCAATTTTTCAGCCCAATTAAATACGTC
Source organism: Rhodophaea formosa (assembly GCA_963082605.1). Lineage (NCBI taxonomy): Eukaryota > Metazoa > Arthropoda > Insecta > Lepidoptera > Pyralidae > Rhodophaea > Rhodophaea formosa. Next base: position 3,603,921 of record OY720221.1, read on the forward strand.
CATTATTACGCCGAAATGAAATTCAGACGATACGCGCCAAAATGAGATTCGGCCGTCCAAATTTACGGTATAAGTTTGTGTTTTGTGACCCCTTTCGGGCGCCCTGTTGCCATGGCGACGCTCCCTCGGGGCCCGGAGTTTTATACCGATTGGATAGTCCTACCGCGAATTCGAACCGAACGTGATTTTAGTCTTATTTCTGTTATTATAAACATTTTACTTTTAAAACATTTCTTAGAAGGTAAGTTTATGGTTTCAGAAATTTTATTCTCAAAACGAATTTTTACAATTTATTTACACGAGAAAAATATTTTACATAAATACGTATAAACCATATAAACAAGCCGATGATTAGACTTACACTAGAACTAAACAGACAAAATTAATCAAGTAAGGTATAACTTTGAAGTTTGTTTATTATGAACAACATGGCCGATTGAAATAATAAGTTACTTTTTGAAATTTAAAATCTCATTACAATTGTTATAACAAGTGAACAGCATTATTATCAATATCTTTAAAGGTTGTTGTGTTTCGATGTGCTATTAGGAACACTTATCTAGGATGACACAACTAGAGTTGTGTTTAGTTATGCCGTTAGGATCAACTGGGATGGTATAGCTAGAGTTGTATTCAGTTGTGCCATCAAAAACACTTATCTGGGATGGCACAACTAGTGTTAAGAAATGCAATAATTCTTCACTAGTTTTCCATCCGGATATCTTCCCTAAAAACCGACATTCCTTTGCCGTATGCAGTTCCTAGCTAATAGAACTGTCAATGTGACGTTTCGTCCGATCACAAGCGCACTTTGATTTCAGCATACGATTTGCTAAGCAGACATTGCCGGTTCATAGACTGACAAAACAACCTAAAATTATAATTAGAGTCTTTAACAACTAGAGTTGTGTTTAGTTGTGCCGTTAGGAACACTTATCTTAGATGGCACTACTAGTTGTGCATACCAGTAGGCTCTTAAGGAAATCGCGATAATTTAAACTTAATATTAGTCAAAACATAATAATATGTATAAAGAGTGTAATGAGGTCATCAATTTTACATTTAAAAACTAGAAAATGCGGCCTTATCGTGATGCCATTTCTTACGTGCAACCATTTTTTATTTATAAAAATTTAATTTATATTGGAGTTTAATTATTGCTACTGTTTGAGTATTTTTAACAAAAGGTCATCATCATCATCATCTTCAGGTCTTTGTTAGTCTCCACTGCAGGAGCACGACCCTCTCTGTACTGCCAGAGTAGTCAGAGGATTTGGCCTACACTCTCCACGCTGGCCAAACGGGTTGGAGAAGTCTCTTTGATGATTATAAGCTTTGTTTAGCTTGAGTTTCCTAAGTCGCCTTTTACGACATCCACGGGAAGATTTGGAGTGGTCCTATTCTTCTCTGCCGGGAACCACACGGCTATTTAACAAAAGGTGCCACCTACCTATTTATTTAAGAATAAACATATAAACTTACAATGAGAGATTTTGTGAATTATTTTTATATTTGGATCTTTCAAAATAAGCTTATAGCAAGGATAAACGTCTATTATATTTGAACGTCTTAAAAGATATATTCTTGTCACACACTTTTCACAGATCAGATGACAATAACTATATTTTTGCTATTCAAGCTATAAAACCGTTTTGGCTGATCCTGCCACTGCAAACTGAGCTTTATCACAACGTATCAAAGGCGATAAAACGCCACAGATTGTCAATAACAATAAAAGTAATCCGGGGATATTTTTCAACGTAAAACCTTCAAAGAGACTGAGGCTCGAAAAATACGTTTGACGTGAAAAATATGTTTATGTCATTTTGCTTCCGCAATTCAGATGTATCTATATAGCTTTTGATGTCAGGACAAAACGTTTCCGGTTAAGTCTTCTGAAAAAAAAGGTAATTTGTTTTTTTACAGACGCCTAAAATTAAGTATTTTTTGGTAAACCGACCCGACCTGCAGGCCTATTTGCTAACTTTTGACAGCTACGGTGTACATCATTTTCATGATAACTTCAATATTCATTACGGCTTTGGTATGAATGACTATTTTTATTTAAGATATGAAAACCGTAATGGATGCTGAAGTGACAATCAAATCGTTGTACACCGAGTTAGCAAATCGGCCTGCTGAACTGACCGAAACTACTGTACCGAGAAACTTAAAATTTGATACAGGGGTTCCTTTCATGATGTTAATAAATACTAGGAAAAGATTTTTAGAAATATAACCCCAAAGGGAGTAAAATAGGGGGGAGATGTTTTACGAGGATGAAGTAGGGCTAACATTCAATAAATATAAATGAAATAATCAAAGACTGAGACAAATATATATATTTAAAAAAAAAATATTTAAATAATTTTCTTTGCTTAGATCATGAGGTGCCTTGTGACGATGGGCGGATTAAAATGTACATTATGCCATGGCTGTACAATGGGGAACTTGCATGAGGAGTACATTTTGAAAACTATTTCTGATTATATAAGCATCTAGCTGGAAAAATCTTTTAACGACACTCTCAGTTCGATATCGATACCTACATTAACTTTGGTTAAGATTGGTTAGAAAAGTCCGTTTCAAAGGTAAGAAAATTTCAAAAATCTTATATTACTATGAAATAGCTCTTTAAATTTATAGCAATTTTTGTTATGAAACCATTTCCCTAAACGCAATATTTAACATAGCTGACAAACAAAGTCCTCACAATACGCATACAAATTGCTAAAGGAGTGACGTCACTAGTCAGTTGTGTTTTCTTATGGACGTTTAGGCCGAGACGAAAAATTGGAATTTTCGAACCCTTATATCTGAAAGAGTTCCTGGGTTATCAAGATGATTTTTTCGCTGTTATTTCTATTTTTGAGAGCTCTTTTCATAGGACAATGAAAGAAATAGTGTGCAAGTTCCGCATTGTACATATGCACAGAGTATAACACTTCCATAGAGGTAAGATAATCTTTCCGATCAGTTCTCATTTTGAAATGTTAAAACCATCGACAACCGAGATTCTATTTAAAATTATGAACTGCATTCGACACCAGGGCCGTACCCAGGGGCTCAGCGCAAAATTGTTTTTGACTTATCCGAGTTGATCCTGTTGTCGTGACGCAGGTGCAGCGGAGGCCGGATTAGGGGGATGACAAACGATGCGAAACAAACACGTTAATAATCAGCGTGCGTGTATTGTTCTAAGATGGCCGGCTTATTAGGTTACGTTAGACGACCATCGAGGATTTACGGAGAATGTACTGTCTACATGTCTGTGTTTTAAAAATATTATAAACTAACTTCAATTTCAAAGTAAAGGCCAGCAACATACATTTTGTAGTACCTGGATATAATGGAGCGAAAAAATATAGTATAACACTATTTTCAATAGTATCTCCTCCGCACTGGTCTGGGAGAAAAGAGAAAACGTAGTATAATATTACTTGGGATTGGGATTATAGTCGAGATGGGATAGCGTAAGATACCTTTTACTCTATGCATGTACATCTGCACAGAGTATAATTAGTTCTATTAAAGTAAGATAATCCTTCTGATCAGTTCTCATTTTTTGAAATGTTAAAGCCATCGACAACCGAGATTCTATATAAAATTATGAACTGCATTCGACACCAGGGCCGTGCCCAGGGGCTCAGCGCAAAATTGTTTTTGACTTATCCGAGTTGATCCGGTTGTCGTGACGCAGGTGCGGTGGAGGCCGGATTAGGGGGATGACAAACGATGCGAAACAAACATGTTAATAATTAGCGTGCGTGTATTGTTCTAAGATGGCCGGCTTATTAGGTTACGTTAGACGAGGATCGAGGATTTACGGAGAATATACTGGGGACTACATGTGTGCGTCTTAAAATATTATTAACTAACTTTAATTTTAAAGTAAAGGCCAATAACATACACTTTATAAGAGATAATGTTGAAAACAGTGTTATTTTTTTTTCGCGCCATAATATCCAGCCAGTTCTAAATGTCCTTGTTAACACTTTAGTCAATAGGTAATATTAACTAAGGGAGATTTTGAACTCGCCGGATATTATGGCGCGAAAAAAAGTTAACACTGTTTTCAATATTAACTCTTCCACGCTGGTCTGGGTGAAAAGGTAAAACGTAGAATGTACCAGCTGCATCCTTCCCGCGCATACCGTAAAAGCCGATTGAGGGAATGGGCATAACGAATCATGTCACTAGATGATGCGGCTAGCAACCCATCACTATTATGATTCCGTTCTCCCCTACTAGCCCACCAACATGCTAAACGTGGCCTTAAAGTTTTACGAACCTGGACTCTGTCTACCCCGCAAGGGAAAAAGACGTGATACAAACCTTTATTTCATTTGAAATACGATGTATGTAAACTAACACAAAACTAACTCTACGGAGATAGTAACTAACTTGAACAACTTGGTAATGATGAACATCCATGGTTTCCAACACTAATTCTAAAAGACTTTGTCTTCTATTGATCACACAACGGAACGTTGAAGAGACAACCAACATAAACTAAGCAAACTCCGATAAATTTATCCTTTGTGCCACTTGACACTGTTTAGTGAACTTGATCGTCTCCAACATGGAAATTGTTTTAGAAAACTCAATTTTCATACTGTTATTTGAGATACGAGCTTTTGGTATTACTTCATTGCGACGTAGGGAAACTTTGTCTGGTGAAACTGGTTAATTGATCATGACTAAGTTATTTTAATATTCAATGATACATTACAAATTATTGCTTATTTTTTACTTGGACGTTTTTCGATATAAGTGTACATTGTGTAAATTTATTTTCGTCATTTAAATTTTTCGATTTTCGAGGGGTCACTCAGACTATCAATATGAACAACATTTTCTATTGAAAGTCAAAATCTGTTTTACTTTCCCATACTTAAATTTAAAAGCCAGGCTTAAATTTTTTTTACGAAATTGTCAAAATCTTTTTGCGTTCCCAGCATTGATCCCATAGGAAAAGTTATTCATATTGACGGGCTGAGTCACCACTTTAAGGATATTTCGAGGGATTAAAATTAGAAGCGAGGATTTAACTTTACATTTTTCCTCTTTTGTGCACACTTCACTGAAGAAAAATGACTTTCACGATATAGAAACAACTCTAACTTTAAAAACGAAGATTACACTCTTAATTATCCAAGCCTTAATGAACATTACAGCCAAACACAACCAGAATCTATCAATCCCTCTCCACATATTATCGATCACGCTACCCTCTCTATAAATATGTATAGACTAGGTATGCACATAAATATGTATGGAATCGTTAAACGCAGACCTCTTGTATAATTCACGATGTTTCAGCCAAATTAATACCGAGCTGGTATCACTTGGCTACGTCAAAAGAAATTCTTTAAAATCAATTGTGGGGAATCGAGCAGATGTCACACATATTATTATACCCCTTGGAGTATTTACATATGAACATCTTCTCACTTAGTCGTCCGCGTAAACGTTGACGATTTTTTTATTTGCCTATTTGAGTGTTCCACTGCTGGGCAAAGGCTTCCCCTTTTCGTTTCCAGTCATCCCTATCAAGAGCGGTAGTTTGCCAACCACTCATATATGCGTCCACGTCATCGCGCCATCTCCTTCTAGGTCTGCCACGTAAACGTTGACGATGTAGGGAGAACATTGTTAGTTCAATAAATAAATGAATATATACGGACAAATCACACAGATTGAGCTAGCCCCAAAGTAAGTTCTAGACTTGTGTTATGGGATACTAACTCAACGATACTATATTTTATAACAAATACATAAATAGATAAACATCCAAGACCCAGGTCAATCTGAAAAAGATCATTTTCCATCTTGACCTGACCGGGGATCGAACCCGGGACCATCCGTGTCGCAGGCCGGCCGTGTTGACCGCTGCGCCACGGAGCTCGTCAATGCTGCTAGAGTTTTGGGTACCTTTGCAGCCTAAACGCTGAAAGGTGGGTTTTATTTTGAAACAATCTTAAAGCTAATCTAGTTTTCGCCCGTGGCTGCGTTAGCGTTGATGTCGATCCTTTGGGAACAGTTACTTCTTCCACAATAAAAATCTTATGTGTTATTCTGATGTTTAAGTTATATTTTGGTAAAATTCATTTAAATCCAAGAGTAGTTCTTGCGTATGTTAAGTAACCCCTGGTGCAGTCCCTACTTGGATGGGTGACCGCAAGTGGCATAAAAATATCTCGAGCTCCTCCGTGCTTCGGAAGGCACGTTAAGCCGTTGGTCCCGGCTGTCATCGTTGATGGCAGTCGTTAAGCTATGTCAGATGCCTTAAGGCAGCTTGAAAAATCTGACACCAGTGTTGGCCACTTACACATACGAAAAACAAACAAACAACAAACAGTAGTTCTTGCGTGAATGAGACAAAATACAGAGAAGAGATATATCCCTGCATACAAATTTTCTCTTCAATAATATTAGTAAGGAAGTAAGGATTGTTTTATGACGTAATTTCAACTTTGAAACAATATAACCTGTGAAAGTTTACTTACAGCAATATCTGTATTTATAAGCAAGTAGCTACAAAACGTAAGACTTTTACTAAAACTTTAGAATAAAATCACATTTTCAACACAAAAAGAAATCATAATAAATAAATAAATATATAGGGGCATATCACACAAATTGAGCCAGCCCCACAGTAAGTTGTGAACTTGTGTCGCAGGATACTAACTCAACGGTACTCTATAAACATCCAAGAAAAGAATAACATTGAAACTCATACGACTATTTAATAAAATATGTTGCTGAGAATTTGCATTGAACAAAACTTACAATTAAAAGGATGTTCACTCAAGTTAACATTAATAAAGCGCAAACAGTGACTAGATGCTATTGAATAAAACCGGCTAAGTGGGAGTCGTACACGGCAAGGGTTCCGTACAATATTTATCTACTAAAGCTGCGCTTCTTGTCAGGTTAGTCACGTGGATTTTATTATTATATATATAATGACGTATGAATCCTCTTTATTGTAACCTCCCTTGTGATGTTAACCAAACACTTTCTCGTATGTAGTTTTTAATTTAATTTCGTTTTAGTAATGGTTGTGATGGCTTAGTAAGCAATGATTGCGCTTACGCATGTCCAGCAACCCTGGGCGCAGTTTCCACTTGGATTGGTGACCGCAAGTGGCATAAAAATCTCGAGCTCCTCCGTGCTTCGGAACGCACGTTAAACCGTTGGTCCTGGCTGTTATCATTGATAGTCGTTAAACTATATCAGATGCCTTTAGACAGCTTGAAAAATCTGACCAGTGTTGGCCACATACGCATACAAAAAACAAGCCAGCTTCGTTGTGATAGCGACAAATAATATTAAAATGTCAAGTTTACTTTTTCCACTAGTAAATAGTCAAATATTTTATGGATCTTACCAACGATATTTCAAAATCATTCATCATATGGTGAACGTTGATTTTCATTTAAAAAATTATATTATAACATATTACAATTAATTAATTATATAACAATATTTAGGGAACACAAGCTAAACAAAGCTTTTTTGAACATTAAAGAGACCTCTCCAACCTGTCTGGCCAGCGTGGAGAGTGTAGGCCAAATCCTCTGACTGATCTGGCTAATAGATGGTTATGATAGTCAGAGAGGGCGTGCTCCTGCAGTGGAGACTAAAAAGATCTGATGATGATGATGATGATGATAACAATATTATATTCTTGTTCACATAAATACGGTTCAATAGTCAGCCTTATGGGAAACGGAGAGGCAGACGGGCGGATATCTAAGGCTTAGTTATAGAGTCCCGTTTATACTCTCTGGGCACGGAACGCCAACATTGTAATAAAAGAGACAAAGCATAATTTCCAACGTATTTCCACCCAGAGAGCAAGGGAATGAAAATAATTATACATTTTCACAGACGGACGGACAGCTATACAGATGAATTAGCATTGCAAAGAAATAAAAAATAATAAAAGGAAACTCTAAGTTCATTTTACGTTCTTGTAAAAGTAACCAATGACTCGGAAAATTAATCTCAGACGCAGTATTTTAGCTAAAGGAGGGAGTATTGCGAATTCATCGCTACTTTACAATTTATTTTTCTTACTGGCACAGTTTTTTACGCTTTGGTGCATTTTTCTTACTCTTCTTCTTTGTATACAATATGTTATTTAAACTATATCCAATCCTAAAAAAAGTGACACAGCTCGTCAATATGAACAACTTTTACAATGCTACGAATCATGAGAATTCCAAAGAAATTAAACATTTTCATACAAATTGCCCGGTCGTATGAATGCCGGCTGGCTGTTCGGACATGTAATTTTTTTTGGATTTTCAATGTTAGTCACATAGTAAAAGTTGTTCATATCGATAGGCTAAATTGCCCCTTAAAGGATCAAACAGGTTTATATTAACATATTATACAACAGTTGTTGATTATTAACTCATCTGTCAACACACAGCTAAACAAGAGCTAAATCTCTGATAGACAGTTCTTATGTCGTAGGCATTCGTAAAGAAAGAAATTTCTAAAATTCATCCAAAGAGGGTAAGTTTTAGTTAGGGTTGGCACTTATTAAATTTAGCAACAAGGACAAGACGCATATAACCCTGGATTTTAGAGCCCAGAGCGACACACGAACTTACGATATGACAATGTGTCGCTTTTCAGGTGAAAAAAAAAATCATTACAAGTATTTCTGTATTTCTATCACCTCATCTAGAAGTATGTCTGCTTCAGTTTTTGTATTTTAAAATTTATCAAAATTCGAAATCGGGTCTTCTGATATCAGAAGATTCCAAAAATTGTGATATTATAAAGCCTATTTCCTCTTCCGTAGCATATCAATATATGAGCCAAATTTCAAGAAAACTGATTCAGAAAATAAAGCGTTAAGAGGTAGCAAACAAACAAATTTTTGAAAGAAAAAATAGTTGGGATATGTCAAATAATAAATTGGAAGGTTATTTATATTATAAAGTTTATTTATATTGATGTTCAAAACCCGAATTCAAATCTCGGCGCATTTAGAAATACGAGACCTGTGTAGGGCTCGTCTGCCTAGATTAGTTAGCAATCAGAAGTGTCCGCTGCACTACGCTGAGACTCGTTCCACCTTCACCGACTCTAGGAAATCGGAGGAGACCGTCACCAGAGATCCATCACCATCAACGGACGTGGTGTACACATCCATAGACGGCGTGAAGCCTTCAGTGAGCAGCTTCATCGACCGGGGGGGGCTACCAATGGGAGCCGGGGACCAAGATTATCCGGGTGTGACTACAGTGTGCCTTGTAATTTTCATTGTAATGTCCATGTGTCGTCTAGTTAATATAGTGATAAAGTTTATAGAAAATGTTTGTGATAACCCACATTTCTATAACCTAATCATTATGATACATAATGCATTGTGTTTTAACGCAATTAATTGTCTTGATGGAATTAAGCTAAGGCAATATTTTACGTTTTATCTAAAAATATGTCCTTTGATGTTGTTTTTAGCATTTCTATTGCCTAATCTAGAAATTTGTCTGCTCCAGGTCTCGTATTTCTAAATTCATCGAGATTCGTAATCGGGTCTTTGAATATCAGACGATTACAAAAATGAGTCTCCTGGAGCAGAAAATAGGTACTGAGGTTTCTTTTAAAGAATAATGCTGAAACAAAGGACTCGTATGATTCGTTTCAAGCTTTGTGAAGCTCTATTTGAGTGGGTCTTTGTGCTTTTGAAACCTTTTAGTTATCACACCATAGCTATATTTTTTTAAATATCAATCCAATTCGAAGCAGAATCAAATTACTGTCACGCTTAACTTGCCCTTGAAATTCTTACTAGTCTCGTGTCTGTCTACCCTGTTACAGACGGGGACGTGCTTGTTATGCATGTATGCATTGTATTTTATGAGAAAAAATTGTTCGTGTCAATATAGTGTCTAAAATAAAAAAGAAAAATAAAAAAATACCTTTTAGCTCAGTCATCATCATCATTTCGAGTAGGTGACACGGTCAGTCGACCATGCACACCCTGGTGTCAGAGTTCTTCGGAACCGCCTCTCGGCCTCTGACGTGGTTCCTTTAACGACTACCAAATGGCAGCCGGGACCAACGGCTTAACGTGCCTTCCGAAGCACGGAATCATCTTTCTTATCAGACAATCAGGTGATTCAAGCCTGCATTGTCCTAACCAAACTGGAAATAACTTGACAGAGTATGCTTCCCGTGGGAATCGAACCCACGACCCCCGGGTCAGTAAAGCAAATGCCTTATCCACTGGACCACAGAGGCTGTTAAAGTAAGTTTTAGCTCAGTCAGTCAATAAGTAATCTTAGTATTTTTCAGAGAGAGTAAAGCTATATTTCGTAACAGGTAATAACTATTCAAAATTAGTACATAAGCATTTTGTTTTAGCGCAAATAATATGTCTTGAGGTTTTTGCATTTCTTCTAAAAATGTGTCCTTTGATGTTGTTATAAGCATTTCTATTGCCTTATCTAGAAATATGTCTGCTCCAGGTCTCGTATTCCTAAATTCATCGAGATTCGTAATCGGGTCTTTGAACATCAGACGATAACGAAAATGAGTCCACTGAAGCAGAAAATAGGTACTGAGGTTTCTTTTAAAGAATAATACTGAAACAAAGGACTCGTATGATTCGTTTCAAGCTTTGTGAAGCTTTGTTGGAGTGAACGTGTCTTTGTACGTTGAAAGCCTTTTAGTTATAAATAACTGTATTAGTTGACTGTAAATTTTTTGTGTGATTGAAAACGAAATTATTTTAATAGACAATGTTTATAGATACATTACGTTTTAAGCTTATTTTATTGATAACAAGATTTCATCTTGCAATTTTTTCACAACATACCTTAAAGAATTGATTCATCCTGTTTAAATGAGCAACTATACTATTGTTTCAAGTATTCATTCCTTAGAAAAAGTTGTTCATTTTAGGGGCTGAATAACTCTTTTAATAATATCAATCATAAATTTTAATGTACACAATGTACAGTTGTGAGCATCAGTATGTATTTAAGTCAACGTGAAGGTCTAAAATGAAATAATTGATTATATATTATTATTGCTGGTTATTGTAAAATGCTTTAACAAAATACATGACAAGTAAATAAAGCAAAACAAATATATAGGGACAACTCACAAAAATTGAACTAGCATAGTAATTTGTGAATTTATGTCGTATGACACTAACTCAACGATGGCAAAGGTATTCTCATTAATGGGATAGATTCCACTTATTTCGACTAACGTTTTATTGACTAATAATGTTATTTTGTTTTCTTTTCCCACAAAACTTATAATTTAGTTTTAAAAGTGCACGCAAACAGTGGTTCAAGACATGAAATTAAATCTAGTGGAGTAATTTCATTTGAACGCTATATGCCAACAAAGAAGCCATTTCTGGAAAATAGCGCAAAAGATACTACATGATGTAGCTAAACTTCTAAAGTAACAAAGTATATAATTACAACTAGCTGAAGTAAAGGAAAAGACTATAGAATCTTTGACTATATAGGAAGAGATAATAAGAAGACTATATAGGTAGGTACTCTCTAGACTCTCTCATACCCTAATTTCAATGATAAATAAACTGGCCAATATTTCAATGCTTGTGTGCGTGACAGCTGCTTTGTGAAATTAAAGCGGAAAAGTGAAGTTTTTATTAGAGTTTTCGTAAAATACAGTCATTTGCGGCTTCAATAAAAACAAACGTAAAGCTTCACATTCATACATTGAACTGTAATCATTCAAAACGAGTTCATGAAATAGTTTGCAGGGCTTCTTAGGACCTTGCGCCATTTATTAAGTTTTCTTTTAAATGATATCATTCATATAGCGGCAGTATTGAACCTTGAGAAATTAAAGTATCTTATCAAAAATATTCTAGACCTAACATAGAACCCCTAATACATGTTTAAAATTAAGAGTATGCTAGTTATTTAACGTTTTGTAAAAGTTAATGCGTATCTACTGTACGCCGTGTGGTTCCCGGCAGAGTAGAATAGGACCACTATAAGTCATCCCGTGGATGTCGTAAAAGGTGACTTAGGAAACACAAGCTAAACATCAAAGAGACCTCTCCAACCTGTCTGGCCAGCGTGGAGAGTGTAGGCCAAATTCTCTGACTACTCAGACATAGTATATGGCTCTGGTAGTACAGAGAGGGTCGTGCTCCTGCAGTGGAAACTATCTACAAGTATCTACTAAGTAAGTATCTACTCCACTATCTATGTATACACATATTAGGTACTTCATCATCATATCATCATATATTTAAGAACCTTGTTCTTGTCGGTGGAGTATTTTCCATAGCGGAGATAGCGGAGGATAGGGAAAAATGGAAAATACTCCACCGACAAGATATTAGGTACTATACGTTAATAAACTACTAGTATATTTTGGTATATTATGTTCTTTGTGAGAGGCGTCAGAAACATACTATGAGGTATCCGGCGTCTATTGTGTGTTTTGATGTAGGTTTTATTGTGATGATAATAATAGATATTGTATTGTGACATGCGTAAGATTTTTTTGATAGAGTAAAAATAATTGATAAAAAAAGGCGCACTTATAGAGAACAACAAGGGGTAAAAAAAACACCAAACACTTGGAATGAATTCCTATGTGCCTTTGCCATATTGCATTCATCATCATCATCATCAGATCTTTCTAGTCTCCACTGCAGGAGGACGACCCTCTCTGTACTACCAGAGCCATATACTAGCCTGAGTAGTCAGAGGATTGCATTCGCTTTATCTAAATTGAAGAAAAGTCCAAGAGTTTTATTACGGTACAAACATAGCTACGTGCATACACATAAAATGTATTAACTTGAAACTATTGCTCGCTTTCCTTGCTCGATAAAATATAAGTACCAACATACACACTTCTATAATTATGTAACTAATCAACGATTTCATATTTGACTTGAATGACGAGCTCCGTGGCGCTGCGGTCAACACGCGACTGCGTGCACTGCGACACTGATGGTCCCGAGTTCGAACCCCGGTCAGGTCGAAATGAAAAATGATCTTTTTCAGATTGACCTGGGTCTTGGATGTTTATCTATTTAAGTATTTGTTCTAAAATATAGTATCGTTGAGCTAGTATATTACATAACACAAGTCTCGAACTTACTTATGGGCTAGCTCAATCTGTGTGATTTGTCTGTGTATTTTGGCAATAGAAAACTAATGTGTGTCGTTTACCCTGACCCGTACCAACGATCCGTTATATATAAATCAGATTCACCCCAAACATAGCCAAAGGCCAATAGTCCGAGAATGTCGAAATTTAATTTAAAACGACAAGACTAGATATTGTTACCTGCGGAAACTTTAGATAGTTTCACTACAAACGGGTTAGGGCAACCAATTTCGTACAACGGGCCGTCCGTCAGATAATAACAACCTTATTACGTTTGAATAAAGACTGTTTTTGATTAATGTTGATGTGTGGTGGACTGTATCTGCCTTTGTTCTATGTTTTATTCAACCGGCTCTATCGGAATTAGTTTCCTTTGCCGTTTTAATATAGGGAAGGAACATGTTGGAGGTATTTTGATTTGTATACGTGGAATGCTTCATTTCGTCGGCGTTTGTATTGGTGAATTTGTAATTTAACTCCATTAAATGTAAGCTTATTGCATAAAAATTCATACGGATTTTTTTGATTTTTTTTTTAGGATTGTGTGGTAAACAGTGGTATAAGATCTTGACATCTGACGTAGCTTAATAACAGCCATCAATGATACATACATTCATATACATATAATCACTTCTTTGTTCCTTGCGGGGTAGACAGAGCCAAATGTCATAAAAATCAAAGGCCACGTTTAGCGTGTTAGTGGGCGTCAATGTGGAAAGCGGAATCAAAATAGTTATTGCTAGCCGTATCGCCTATAACGTGATTCCTTAGATTTTCACCCGATCCCTTGATCGGCTTTTACGTTCTGCACGGGAAGAAAAGCAGCTGGTATATTCTATTTTTTCCCTTTTCTTCCCAAAACATCATGTCTATGATGACAGCAGAGACAAACAGCATACCGTGTGAGATTCCGTTCTATCATCATCATCATCAGATCTTTTTAGTCTCCACTGCAGGAGCACGACCCTCTCTGTACTACCAGAGCCATACATTAGCCAAAACAGTCGGAGGATTTGGTCTACGTTCCGTTCTATACGTTGGTACTATTATTTAGATTGTTGGGTTTAGGGTTCCGTACCCAAAGGGTAAAAACGGTATCCTATTACTGAGACTTCGATGTCCGTCCGTCCGTGCGTCTGTTTGTCCGTCTGTCGGTCGATGGACAGAAAAACCGACGTCTGTCTTTCGATCTGTCACTAGGCTGTGTATCTCATTAATTATGAAAGTAGTTAAAATTTTCACAGATAATATAAGTCTGTTGCAGCTATAACAACATTTACTAAAAAGAGAATAAAATAAGTATTTAAGGAAACAACCTTTTGCGGTTTTCACACAACAAACATGATTTTTGCTTGATAGTCTAATTTTGAATAGATAATGGTGCGGACGAAGGGTTCCCGTCGTGCGCGAGTCTGACTTGCACTTAGCCAATTTAAAAAAATTAAAGTACTGTTTTTTTAGGGTTCCGTAGTAAACTAGGAACCCTTATAGTTTCGCCATGTCTGTCTGTCTGTCTGTCTGTCCGTCCGCGGTTTTACTCAGAGACTATAAGTACAAGAAAGCTGTAATTTGGTATGAGTGTGTATATTAATCATGGCAAAAAAGTCGTAGAATAAAATCTTGAAAAAAAATTTTTTTTTGGGTAGCTCCCATACAAGTAAAGTGGGGAGTATCTTTTTTTCTCTATTTACCCATCGTGTGGGGTATCGTTAAAAAGGTCTTTGAAAAATATTGTGAGGTTGAGAACACTATTTTTCGATTTAGGGATCCGTTTCCGAAATATTTGGTTTTAAAGTGCAAAATTTTGTTAGAGGTACGTGTCCCCCCCCCCCCCCCCCCTCTATCTGCTACTATATATGGATACGTGAAAAAAATTACAGCAGTAGTATATATTCTGAAGTTGAAAGGAAAACTATCAGAGCTAGGTACTAAGTGCAAACTAAAAAGTTATAGGCAACCAACTTATAAAATGTACTGGAAAATGTAAAATTTCATACAATCTTCATTGTTAGATGTTTTTGGTCGTTAAACTGTGAGGTGCGAGTGTAAACAGTGTGAACTCAAAGTTGTCATTCGCAACTACGGAACCTTACACTGCGCGTGGCCCGACACGCACTTGGCTGGTTTTTTTTTTATTTGTGGTTCACTATTAAATGTATCGCTGAATTGGCCCACGTTTTGTCGCGGAAACATGGGGAACGTCCCGGATATTCATTCACAGTCGTAATGGCTGACGTAACCGAAATTTATTGCCGACATATACTCCTTAAATCATATTATATAGTCTGTACGTTGAATGTTATTCAAAATGTCGTGGGATTTTGTGGCGAATTGCTTTATAGGAATTTGTGATAAATGTTTAATGTACCTTTGTATATTTTTCTGTTACTAAATAAAATAACCTAAATTTTCATTAATAATTTTTGCGGAAAATACGACTGGGCTCTATGGCCTTTGTTTTATTAAAGGTAAAAAGGCTAATGTCCTATAATTGCTTTAATAAAATTTTATTCACATTATATTCATTTGTTTCCAGCATTACGTTTTTCATTGTTTCCGCACATTTATTAAGAAAAGCACTATACATATCTTGGCAAGAATCAGATTGCCGGACTGATTATTGTCAACTCGAAACTCTTCGCCTCCGACAATCTGTAGTATTGTACTATACCATGTCTCTCTCATAAATCTCTATTCCGATCATGTTCCAAATTGCATCCTCAGCTTAAATGCTTCGTAGCTCAGCGCTGTCTGTGTCCATATAGTCAAAGCTGTGTCCCTTTCTGTGTCCAAGGTGATAACTAACAAATTTATAACATTTGGTTAAATTCTGTTGTAGTGAAACTATATTTCCTTTTTTATAGATATAAAAAAACCGAATATAAAAACCGTAACTTAATTAATATTATTTTATTTTATTAATTTTCATATATCGGTGTTATGTTTCACGTAGATATATCAAAAAATATAGATCCTACCGTCCCAACATTTCACTTTCGAATCCATTCTGATAAAGCCGGCTGAATAAAATAGAACAGCCAGTAAGCAACTGAGTCAGCTACGTATTTATATTTGTTGCAAAATAGTCTTTATTCGACAGTTATAAGGTTGACTGTTATATTTGATGGGAAACCAATTGAACAAACAAATTGGTTACCTTTTATTAAACCTCTGAAGTATCCGCAGACTATATTACAAATTCACCAATGCCGGTACCTATTCACGTAAATAGACTTTTTACGTGAATATATCAGAGTACCTCGGTCATACCTTTTCAGCATTATTTTATACCTATTGCACGGCAAAGGAATCCATTCAGATAGAGCCAGCTAAATAAAACATAGAACAAAGGCAGATACAGACAGTCACACATAAGAAATTATAGAAAACTAGTCGTTATTCCAAAGTAAAAAGGTTCACGGTTATACTTCACGGATGGCCGGTTGTACGAGAAAATTTGTGACCTTTGGTTAAAACTAGTATCTGAAATATCCGCAGGTAAAATTACAAATTATGTTATGTATATTAGAATACCTCGGTCATACCTTCCCAACATTATCCTATATTGAAACGGCAAAGGAATCCATTCCGATAGATCCAGCTAAATAAAACCTAGAAAGAGGCAGATACAGTCAGTCACGCATAAGAAATTATAGTAAAACAGTCTTAATTCTAAAGGAATAAGGTTTACTGTTATCCTTCACGGATGGCCGGTTGTACGAAAAAAATTGCGACCTTTGGACTAACACTAGGTTAAGTCTACTAACAAAATATGGATTATGTCCGAAATAAATAATATTTATTTATTTATAAAACTAGTGTCTGAAATATCAACAGGTATCACAAATTCACTGATGGCACACCTATTCTCGAAACTTAATTATTTCATGAGATAATATCATAAGCAGTCTATATTCCAAAGTAACAAGTTTTACCTTTTTGCTTTATTGAAGACCGGTCCTAGCTATAATATTTGTCCTTTGGTTAAACCCGGTATCTGAACTATCCGCAGGTAATGTTACAAATTTACCTATTCACGAAACTTAACATTTCATGTGATTATATCAAAATACCTCGGTCGAACCTTCCCAACCTTTCCCTACATCAAAACGGCAAAGGAATCCACTCCGATAGAGCCAGCTGAATAAAACATAGAACAATAGCAGATACAATCGACCACACACAAACATTTATTGAAAAACAGTCTTTATTCAAACGTAATACGGTTGACTGTCATACTTGATGGGAGGCCGATCGGACGAACAAATTGGTTACCTTTGGTTAAACTCAGTTGTAGTGAAACTATCTGAAGTTTCCAAAGGTACATTGTTTAGTCTCTTGTCAGTTTTAAATTTAATTAAGTTTTTGAACCATTGGATTTTGGTTAACAATGTTTGGGCATTTGTAATAGTTTAGGCTTATTTAGGGTTATGGCAAAGATTAAAAAAAAAAATTCCTCTCTCTGGATTATGGGCTAAATTACATGCGCCACTGAATATTACTTGATTGTTTTTTATGCAAAATATTTCACTAAATAAGTTTTTAAAAACAGAACGTGGATCCGCTTGGACAATAGTGCCGGAAAAACGACATAAAAATAGAGAGAGAGAGAGAGAGAGCTTTTTAGCTTTGCATGTATCTGGGGATTATTTAAACATGTATTGTTCATTAATGAGCAAATTAACGCGATCGTTATTTTTATCGGCAAACGCATCATTATTTCTGGGTGTTTGTGGTTCGGGATCATTAACTTTGCTAATTATCCAAATTGCATATCCGTTTAATTCGACAGGTAAGCGAAACACACAAAATATAACATGACACTATAGTATGTAGTTTTTATATTTAGATACCTGTTAATTAGTGTGTTGTATTAAATTATTTCCATACTTGTTGTTCCATGAGTTTTGAGTGATTGGCAGTAATTGGATAATCCCAACTAGTATTATAAATGCGAAAGTAAGTATACATTCATAATATGAGAAGTATTATGACACGTTTTTGTATCTTATTGCATAAAAGATAACGAAGCTAATCCCATCCCATCCCAACTAATATTATAAATGTGAAAGTGAGTTTGTTTGTTTGTTTGTTGGTTTGTTACGCTTTCAAGCCGTATCTACTGAACCGATCGTCATGAAATTTTGCATACACATAGGGTAGGATACCGAGATGGACATAGGCTATATATTACGCGGGCGAAGCCGCGGGTAACAGCTAGTTACCTATATAACCTACCCTTTTATCCCGCGGCTCCGCTCGCGTTAATATCATTCCCTCAGGAACAGTACTTTTCTCCGGGATGAAAGGTAGCCTATGTCCTTTTCCGTACTCCAGACATTTTATAATGATTGGTTTAGTAGAGCGTGATTGGTTGAGCACGTGAAAGCGTGACAAACAAACAAACTCACTTTCGCATTTATAATATTAGTTAGGATTTTAAATATTATATTATATATATTATATTATATATAATATAATTTATATATAGATGTCAATACTAAACATTTATTAAGATAGAATAAACTTACAAAAATTACTTAATTAAAATTAAAACAAATTACATAAATTATGAAAAAATATATACCTAAACTACTTAAAACTAAAGAGAAAGAAAAAGTAATATAAATAAAATTTAAATTTGAAAAACTAGTCGAAAAGACCACCTCTGAGAGTACCTGGCTCAAATGTACCCATCACACCAGCCGCGTTGCCACGCTGGATGGCCAGTGAGATGTGTTGGACCAGGTACGCTCCAGAGCGGGGGTCGCAGCCATTGTCTCTCTATTTATATTTTGGGAAGTTGAGATTGGGGTGACTCAGCCTATCTAAATGTACAAATTCTCTAGTGCTGGGCACTTTAAAAAAAATGATTAATCTACATTCTCATACCAATTACTAGGTCAGCTGAATTTTTTTTTATTTAATGACATTTTGAACTCAAAAAATGTCATTAAATAAAAAAAATGTGACATTAACACAACACATTAAACAAAACACAATAATGACATTTTTTGAGTTGAAATATTATCAATTTTAACCCTAATTCAACCCTTAAAGTAGGTACTCGTACTTATTAAAAAGTAAAAGTTCACATATATGCTGCTATACAATAATCGTGAATTTCTTAAATAGTTGAATATACTAGGTATAATATGGGAAAAGCTTCAAAAAATTACGTAGATTTATACTGTTGTTATTATATTATTATTATTACGATAAATGTTTTTTTTTTCAATGACCTAGATAAAGAATTAACCTAAATAACTTACGTTTGCTATGACAGTTTAGCATCCTAACATTAACTAAATATTACTTGAGATAAATGTTAATGAATTCCAAAAAAAAATAACTCGGATAGTGAATTTATAAGATCCAAAAAAGAAATATAGAAGATGAAAATGATCTTTTTCAGATTGACGTGGGTCTTGGATGTTTATCTATATGCGTAGGTATTTGTAATAAAATATATTATCCTGTGTATGTAATAATTAGTATCCCGTATCACATGTCTCGAACTTACTTTGGGGCTATCTCAATCTGTGAGATTTGTCCGTATATATTTATTATTATAATACTTGGGGTACCAAGTTGCAAACATTGTGCAAAAAAGTCTCCCAAAAGCGAAAAAGAATATCTGAAAGAAAATATGTCAGTTCACAAACCATTTACGTCATAGAGCCGCGTGCTCATGGCGTCGTCAAAATCTATGGAGCGGTACGGGCTACAGGCCAACTGGTAAGTGACATAGTTATTTTTCTATAAAAACTAAATAAATTTAATAAAATATTTTCTTTTTCATTTTAAAGGCAGAAAAAAAAACCATCCATGTTAATCGTATAAGGCTATGTAGAGAACTGACCAAATCTTAAAAAATCTTGTGAATAGGAGATGGAGTGAGAATAATAAGAACCTAAATAGGGACAAATTTTGACGTTACTATTATGGTTGTTTTTGAATTTTTTGCGATATAAGAAGACTTAAGAACGAGAAAATAGCAAGAAAGCAGAGAATATGTATCAGTCAGTACACGAACAATTAACTTCTTAGTGCCGCGTGTTCATGGAGTCGTCAAAATCTGCTGTGCAGGCAGGAGCTGTGCAGGCTTTAGGCCAACTGGTAAGTCTGATATTATTAGTTTGCTTGAAAACATAAAAATGTATGAAATTTAAAAAACTATACCATTTTCTAAACTAAAATATGAAGTTTTCCATGTAAATTCTAACTTCTGGTATAGAATTCAGAAAAACTTAGAAAGTGTTATCAATAGAAGATGGAGCTAGAATAATCATAACCAAAATATTAACGGGTTGCTACGTTACTAATATGGTTCTTTTACTGACTTCATATGGTATGAAAAGGCTAAATAACGAGAAAATAGCAAGAATGTCTGTAAGAAAATGTGTCAGTTCACAAACAATTTACTTTATAAAGCCACGCGCTCATGGCGTCGTCAAAATCTATGGAGCGGTGCGGGCTACAGGCCAACTGTTTAGTAACAAAGTTATTATTATTTTTCGAAACAAAATACTTTTACTATGAAAGTTTAAGGTTTTTGGTGATGATGATAAAGAGAATTGATATAAAGTAATAGAATTTTGTGGATACGAGAAGTTAGAATAATAAGAACCAAAATAAGGAGGGTTGTGACATTACTTTTTTTTTTTTTAACTTTAAATGGTATAAAAAAGCTAAGGAATGAGAAAGTAGCTTGAAGTTAATTATATGTCAGTTCACAAACGATTAACTTCATAGTGCCGCCTGTTCAAAATCTATGGAGCGGTGCAGGCCTTAGGCCAACTGGTAAGTTCTATATTATTAGTTTTCTTCGAAACATAAAAATTTATTAATGAAATTCAAAATTAAATTATTAAATGTTACGCGAGACATAATTATTATTATTAAAAACGGTTGCACTCACGTTATATTTAGTCGGTATTGCCGACCGGGTTCGGAGGTGTCTGACCCCCCAACCAACGCATCGGCACGAGCGCGTCGCGCGGAGAGGCGGGCGGCGCGCGCGGATCCCGTCAGTGCTCAAGGAACGGCCGTGTCGCGACGACCTTGATACTCGCCCTGAAGATGGCCATCTGAATTGGCCGAAACCCGGTCGGCAATACCGACTAAATATAACGTGAGTGCAACCGTTTTTAATAATAAGAAATTCAAAATTAATACCTATTTTTAGACTACAATAAGAAGTTTTCCGTGTAAATTATAAAACCCCTTGTATAGAATTCAGAAAAACTTAGAAAATGTTGTCCATAGGAGATGAAGCTAGAGTAATTGGAACTAAAATGTCGAGCTCCGTGGCACAGCGGTCAACACGCCTGCCTGCGACACGGAGGTCCCGGGTTCGATCCCCGGTCAGGTCAAGATGGAAGATGATCTTTTTCAGATTGACCTGGGTCTTGGATGTTTATCTATATATGTATTTGTTATAAAATATAGTATCGTTGAGTTAGTATCCCATAATACAAGTCTTAATAAGAACTTACTTTGGGGCTAGCTCAATCTGTGTGATTTGTCTGTATATATTTATTTATTTATTTATTTATAAATAGTTACGGGTTGCTACGTTACTAATATGGTTCTTATACTAACTTCATATGGTATGAAAAGAAAAATAAAAAACCGGCCAACTGCGTGTCGGGCCACGCGCAGTATAGGGTTCCGTAGTTGCGAATGACAACTTTGAGTTCACACTGTTTACACTCGCACCTCACATCAAAGATTGTATGAAATTTTACATTTTCCAGTACATTTTATAAGTTGGTTGCCTATAACTTTTTAGTTTGCTCTTAGTACCCAGCTCTGATAGTTTTCCTTTCAACTTCAGTATATATACTACTGCTGTAATTTTTTTCACGTATCCATATATAACCGTTTAGCAGATAGAGGGGGGGGGACACGTACCTCTAACAAAAATTTGCACTTTAAAACCAAACATTTCGGAAACGGACCCCTAAATCGAAAAATGGTGTTCTCAACCTTACAATATTTTTCAAAGACCTTTTTAACGATACCGCACGCGATGGGTAAGTAGAGAAAAAAAATTACTCCCCCACTTTACCTACTTGTATGGGAGCTACCCTAAAAAAAATTTTTTTTCAAGATTTGTTTCTACGACTTTTTTGCCATGATTAATTAATATACATTCTCATACCAAATTACAGCTTTCTAGTACTTATAGTCTCTGAGTAAAACCGCGGACGGACAGACAGACAGACAGACAGACAGACGGACAGACAGACAGACAGAAAGACATGGCGAAACTATAAGGGTTCCTAGTTTACTACGGAACCCTAAAAACGACAAAATAGAAAGAACATGTGTAAGAAAATGTGTCAGTTCACAAACAATTTACTTCATAGTACCGCGTGCTCATGGCGTCGCCAAAATCTATGGAGCGGTGTGGGCTACAGGCCAACTACTTAGCGGCATAAAATAATAATTTTCTTTAAAACTAATCAATAAATTGATATAGTTTTAAGTTTTTTTTTCTCATTTCCCAGACAAAAATAAAAAGCACTCAGTATCATAAGTCGATGTAGAGAACTGACAAAACCTTAGAGAATCTTGTGAATAGGAAAAGGAGTTAGAATTATAAAAACAAAATAGTGACGTGTTGTAAAATTACTATTATGGTTCTTTTTTGACGTTATATGGTTGAATTAAAAAGACTAAAGAAACAGAAAATAGTAAGAAAGAAAATAATATGTGTCAACTCACAAACGATTAACTTCATGTACCTCGTGCTTATGGCGTCTTCAAAATCTATGAAGCGGTGCGGGCTACAGGCCAAATTGTTAGTGAAATATTATTTTTCTCAAAGTTTATATTCAAATTAATAGTTTTTTTTAAATAATTAAGACCTGCACACGAAATTACAAAACAAGCACGAGCACAAAATATTAAAAACAGATGTGGGCAATTGAATACGATATTTTACTATTTTAGTAAAAACCTCGAACAATGCATTTATCAAGTATAAATAACTTTTTTTTATTTCATAAATATTCAAACCTATTTCATTATTTCGTTTTAAAAGTTTATTATCGAATGAATCCTTTAAGGGCTCATAACGTAGACTATTATGACTGTCAAAAGCGTTCAGCCGACTGGGTAAATTGTATAAAAATATTGATATACTTTTTCAAATTTTACAACTTTAGTCCTGAAAAGTTGTTCGTATTGTTGGACTGAGTCACGCCTTTTAAGATCGGACAGGATTTTATTATCATATTGTTGAACTAATTATAATCCATAGATGCAAAACTAATCTTAACTTGCACCAAATCATGTAGGTCAACAAAATTTTTTTTTGTCAACAATTTTTTTTTTGTTTAAATTGTAAATACACTTATGACAATTAATAAGTGTTCAAATCAAACCTATATAAAATAAACGATTGAATCTTGAATCTTTCATCTCTACGCTTCGCACCCTGTTAAAATGAAAATAGTATTCGTTCACACATCCATCCCTCACTAATGTGCTTGAATTTGCAAAAAAAACAAATGCTATAACGCAAGAATCGATTATTGCTCCAAATCATGAATCTATCGCCAGTGATCGATGGATTATGTAAATTAGATATTTGAGACATCGTTATTTATTAAAGAACCAAAATACATAAATTAGGTCACAATCTCACCTTGGTTCGAAATTTTAAGTTTGAATGAACAATATTTACCCAAGTTAACACAATTAATTCGAATATTTATTGCAGCAAAGTTTGGCGCATCTCACTGCTGTTTTAATATATTTTTGATTTTGAGTTATCTCGTAAAACAATTTATCTAGATGCAACCTGATATGGTAGTCGACACTGATATAGGTAAGAACCATAAAACCCTCAAAAATCTTTGTAACAAATGCTATAACGCAAGAATCGATTATTGCTCCAAATCATGTATCTATCTCCCTTTCATCTCTACACTTCGCGCCCCGTAAAAATGAAAAATGTATTCGAACACACACTCAACCCACGCTATTGTGTGGGAATTTATTGTGCAGCCGAAATCGCGGCCAGTGATCGATGGATTATGTAAATTGGAGATGTTTACGTGTCCGAATCCAACACGTTCAAAGGACTAAAACAATAATTTATAACAAACAATTAGTCTTAAAGAACATTTCTGATAACTCAATATCATTTATATTACTAATCAGTGAATAAAATGAACGATATTAAACGCATCTATAACATAATGATGTTCGTCATCATTTCAGCCGCAAAAAGTAATGCATGCCAGTCGACACTGATAATAGTAAGTAACAATAAAAATCATCAAAAATCTTTGTAACAAATGCTAAACACAAGAATCGATTCTTGCTCCACATCATGAATCTATCGCTGCCAGTGATCGATGGATTATGTAAATCAGAGATTTGAGACATCGTTATTTATAAAAGGACCAAAATACATAAATTAAGCCACAATCTCACCTTGTTTTGAAATTTTAATTTTGAATGAAAAGTATTTACCCAAGTTAACACAATTAATTCGAACATTACTTGCAGCAAAATTTGGCGCATCTCACTGCTGTTTTAATATATTTTTGATTTTGAGTTATCTCGTAAAACAATTTATCTGGATGCAACCCGATATGGTAGTCGACACTGATATAGGTAAGAACCATAAAACTCTCAAAAATCTTTGTAACAAATGCTATAACGCAAGAATCGATTATTGCTCCAAATCTGTATCTATCTTCCTATCATCTCTACACTTCGCGCCCCGTAAAAATGAAAAATGTATTCGAACACACACCCATCCCACGCTATTGTGTGGGAATTTATTGTGCAGCCAAAATTGCGGCCAGTGATCGATGGATTATGTAAATTTGAGATGTTTACGTGTCCGAATCCAACACGTTCAAAGGACCAAAACAATAATTTATAACAAACAATTAGGCTTAAACAACATTTCTTGATAACTCAATATCATTTATGTAACTAATCAGTGCGTAACAGCAAATAAAATGAACGATATTAAACGCATTTTTAACATTATGATGTTCGTCATCATTTCAGCCGCAAAAAGTAATGCATGCCAGTCGACACTGATAATAGTAAGTAACAATAAAAATCATCAAAAATCTTTGTAACAAATGCTAAACACAAGAATCGATTCTTGCTCCACATCATGAATCTATCGCTGCCAGTGATCGATGGATTATGTAAATCAGAGATTTGTGACATCGTTATTTATAAAAGGACCAAAATACATAAATTAAGCCACAATCTCACCTTGGTTTGAAATTTTAACTCAGAATGAACAGTATTTACCCAAGTCAACACAATTAATTCGAACATTATTTACAGCAAGATTTGGCACATCTCACTGCTGTTTTAATATATTTTTGGTTTTGAGTTATCTCGTAAAACAATTTATCTAGATGCAACCCGATATGGTAGTCGACACTGATATAGGTAAGAACCATAAAACTCTCAAAAATCTTTGTAACAAATGCTATAACGCTAGAATCGATTATTGCTCCAAATCATGTATCTATCTCCCTTTCATCTCTACACTTCGCGCCCCGTAAAAATGAAAAATGTATTCGAACACACACTCAACCCACGCTATTGTGTGGGAATTTATTGTGCAGCCAAAATCGCGGCCAGTGATCGATGGATTATGTAAATTGGAGATGTTTACGTGTCTGAATCCAACACGTTCAAAGGACCAAAACAATAATTTATAACAAACAATTAGGCTTAAACAACATTTCTTGATAACTCAATATCATTTATATTACTAATCAGTGAATAAAATGAACGATATTAAACGCATTTTTAACATTATGATGTTCGTCATCATTTCAGCCGCAAAAAGTAATGCATGCCACTGAGTAAGTTACCATAAAAATCCTCAAAAATCTTTGTAACAAGGCATTTGTTACAAAGATTTAAAAAAAACACAAGAATCGATTCTTGGTCCACATCATGAATCTATCGCTGCCAGTGATCGATGGATTATGTAAATCAGAGATTTGTGACATCGTTATTTATAAAAGGACCAAAATACATAAATTAGGTCACAATCTCACCTTGGTTCGAAATTTTAAGTTTGAATGAACAGTATTTACCCAAGTCAACACAATTAATTCGAACATTATTTGCAGCAAGATTTGGCGCATCTCACTGCTGTTTTAATGAGTTATCTCGTGAAACAATTTATCTGGATGCAACCCGATATGGTAGTCGACACTGATATAGGTAAGAACCATAAAACTCTCAAAAATCTTTGTAACAAATGCTATAACGCAAGAATCGATTATTGCTCCAAATCATGTGTCTATCTTCCTTTCATCTCTACACTTCGCGCCCCGTAAAAATGAAAAATGTATTCGAACACACACTCAACCCACGCTATTGTGTGGGAATTTATTGTGCAGCCAAAATCGCGGCCAGTGATCGATGGATTATGTAAATTGGAGATGTTTACGTGTCCGAATCCATCACGTTCAAAGGACTAAAACAATAATTTATAACAAACAATTAGGCTTAAAGAACATTTCTGGTAACTCAATATCATTTATCTAACTAATCAGTGCGTAACAGCAAACACAATTAACGATATTAAACGCATCTTTAACATTATGATGTTCGTCATCATTTCAGCCGCCAGTCCTTTGCTGGCTATAAACGTCCTACAAGAATTTCCATCACTGAGAGACTAAGAAGGTTTTGCCATAGTCACCATGCTTGGCAAACGGGTTGGTGAGTGCAAATTGTTTGGCTTATATCGGTTCAGACGCTACCGGCCATCGAAACCGTTTTATAAGAGAGGAAAGGGTTTGCTGGTTTTGGAACAGAATAAAATTATTTGGGATACTACTTGCTCGGTTGGATTAGGGATGAGAAAGTAGCAACTATGAAGGCCAGGTGCAAGTACCCTTCTAACAACTACCGGAGGGGCAATGGAGCATGACAATCTTGACCATAAAGATATCTGTACACCTGACTCATTTACGATATTGAGAAGAAAGGTGCATAAGATTTCAAGAGGTAATTTGTGTCAAAATTACCCACACACTAATTATTACTATACACTAATTTCCTTATGTTTATCTATATATGTATCTATTATGAAATATTCTATTGTTGAGTTCATATCCAACGACACAATAGCATTTATTAAACTCGTTTGAATATACCATGGTCACCATGACACTGGTTGTTTTAACTTACTGTTTTAAAACTTTTATAAAGGATTATCACGGGTGTAGACGAAAACAAACGAAAATTTTACACAAATTCAAATTTTACAAACTCCAATCTCACACCATATCATGTATCTATTTTCGTTATATCTCTCACATTTTTGGAGCACACATCCATCTATCCCGCAGCATTGTGCGGGAATTTATTGTGGAGCCCAATCGCGGTCAGTGATCGATGGATTATGTAAATTGGACATCGCCATGTTTGTTCGGCTGGTTTTGGGTATAGAGTCGGGGGAACCTAACGGAAAAATACGTCTACGCGTTTGTTTCCTTATTTTTATGTATATAAATAAAAAATATATAGTATTGTTGAGATGGTATCTCACGACGCAAGTTCAAAACTTACTGTCGCTAGCTCAGTTGTGTTTTGGATACGAGGTAAATTCGAATAAACTGGATTAACTTTTTTTTTAATAACGGAGCTGTGATAGTGAAACAGGAGTGCATGACAGTTTCGCGTTTGTTTCTTGTTAGATATAACACTAGTAGCTATGTTAACCTCGCTAGTCTTATAATTAAATAAATAAATATATGCGGACAAATCACACAGATTGAGCTACCCCAAAGTAAGTTCGAGACTTGTGTTATGGGATACTAACTCAACGATACTATATTATATAATAGATACTTATATATAGGTAGATAAACATCCAAGACCCAGGTCTATCTGAGAAAGATCATTTTCCATTTTGACCTGACCGGGGATCGAACCCGGGACCATCCGTGTCGCAGGCAGGCGTATTGACCGCTGCGCCACGGAGCTCGTCTAAATTGTGAGTCCACAGTGGTCCTTAGCGCCATTATAGACCTCTTATAGCGCTTAGGTCTAAAAGTTTCAATAGAATCTGTTGGAAAATATATAACGAAAAAATACGTCTACGCGTTCGTTTCTTGTTAAGATAGATATAAAACTATAAGCTCAGTGGGATGGTAGCCTCGCTAATCTTAATATAACAGTGAGCTCACAAAGGTCTTTTGCGTCGTTATAGACCTCTTATGGCGCTTAGGTCTATCGTTTCCCTAAAATCTGTTAGGAAATGTGACCCAACAAAAAATTCGTCTACGCGTTCGTTTCTTGTTAAGATATATATAAAACTAGTAGCTTAGTGGACTGTTGACATTTAAAGTATCACCACAACGAGTTTAGCATGGCTTTGGTGTTTAAAAAATAAATGACAATCCCACCATTTAAAAATTTGAAAGCGGACCTTGTGAGAAAACATACACTATTTTTTTCATTTTCTGACACTGCTTTTCGTCCCGCGCAGCACGTACTTAAAAGACCGTTAAGGGATTGGGCGTAATCTTAATCACGTCAATAGGTGATGAGGTTAGCACCGTCACTATTTTGATTCCGCTTTCCACCTCTACTCACACGTTAAAAAACACATAGCCTTTTCCCAACTCACATTCAACGAAAACGCTTTATAAAATCCCAATCCCAATCCCAACTAATATTATAAATGTGAAAGTGAGTTTGTTAGTTTATTTATTTGTTTGTTTGTTTGTTACGCTTTCACGCCGGATCTACAGAACCGATCGTCATGAAATTTTGCATACACATAGGTTAGGGTACGGAGAAGGACATAGGCTATATATTACGTGGGCGAAGCGGCGGGTAACAGCTAGTTGTTTAATATTCTTTAAAAAAACACGCTTTCCGTAAAGAAATATTTTATATTCATTTCAATTCCGATTCTGGCATTTACACAAAAACTTCCACTGATAAGATGAAAACGCTTTTTAAATAAAAAGTCCCAATACTTTCTCCGATACAACCCATCCGGTTGAATACAGACGTTTTGATAAGTCAAAACTGTCGAACAACTCGCGAACTGATTACAACTATTACGGATGATTCTCTCCTTTCGAAAAATTCTACGGCCAAAAATAGCCGGTAGACATAAAATAGTAACATTGTAGAACGATCACATAACTGATGTATGGTAATAAGTGAGGACCTTGTCATTGTATTGTACCTAAATGAAACCAACAACCCTCACTCTGTTTGTTTCCGTTGAATATTTTTATATAGACGGCCAACGGAGACTTATAAAAGAAAAAAGAGTAGCACTTGAACTGTATATGACAATAAAGAATTACAAATATGTATGTTTCTATTCCCCTATCAAAACTAACATTGGAAGTGATAAAAACTTCAAAATGAATGAAGAAACCTATCATAAGACGTGTTTTACAGTACGAAACTTTTTGTGCGAGTGTGATTTTATTGTATTACAAATAACTATTTGCTAGATATAAACTCTGGCAGCGTGCCCATTCTCTAAAAGTATTAACCTTTACTTTGGTAGATATAGGTAGCGATGACATTCACATGGCACAGCTTGGTTCATCTGTCTGTACCTGACAGAAGCTAGAGAATCCCGATCCAATACGTATTTTTTCCATTTGCCTGACAGAGCTGCACGGCTTTGGCCAGTAAAATAAATAGCTTTTTAATTCTATACTCTATTTATTTTGTGCGATAGGGCCTATCGGAGCGAGCATCTGAGCAACAATTCGGAAGTCGATTTAACTTGGGTCTTTTTCGAACGATCTCAATTTCAAAATGAATGTATGAATTAACCAATCATAAAACGTGTTTTTGCAGAACGAAACTTTTTGCGAGTGTGATTTTATTCTGAAACATATACCTATTCACTAGGTATGACGTCTGACAGCGTGTCCATTCTCTCAAAATAACTAACCTTAACTTTGGTAGATATAGCGATGACATTCACAAGGCATAGCTTGGTTCATCTGTCTGTAACTGACGGATGCTAGAGATTCCTAACCGCTCCAGTACGTATTTTTTTCCTTTTCGCCTGACTGGCCGGTAAAAAAATAGCTTTTCAATTCTATACTCTATTTATTTTGTGCGATAGGGCCTATCGGAGCGAGCATCCGAGCAACAATTCGGAAGTCGATTTAACTTGGGCCTTTTTCGAACGATCTCCGTCCGCGTCCGTGGGCCTGGGAAAATTTATTTCCCATATCGGGAAAACAAAGCGTTCTCCCGTATTTCCCAATTGCGGATCCGCGCAACTGCGCCCGATGAGGAACTTTTCGATTATTTTGAATTAAACCGGGTTTTTGGGGGTCCGTGCGAATCAGCGGATAAAATGGAACCACTATACATAGGATTATTCGTGGGACTTTTCGTTTGTCAAGCCCATTTGCCGCAAATTTTCTGGGCTAAAAATCCAATAATTAGAAATTTGTTGCATTAATGGATTTCTGATACAAAAATCATCATGTTTCGTAAATAAATATTGAATAATGGAATGGGGCTAACCAAAAATTGCTCAATGTAACCTTATGTAATATCGAGTGAAAGGTTGTTAAGCGAATCAACAAAACACAAAGTTTCTAAGTAATAACCAAATTAGACGAAAATCTACCTTTTCTTCTATAATGCAGTTAAAACTAATTATCCTAAAATTTAAAAAGAACACTGTAGGTTTGATTATTTGATTAGAAAATCTGTTTCAAATGTTTGTGTTAACTATGGGAGTTAAATAAAATTACGTCAATCATACGGAACCCTCATCACGGAAATTAATTCACACTTGGCCGGTTTTTATTCACCACCGAATTTATTGTAATTCGTTAATTCAGTTTTTTTGTTCGCGAGCGGTAAATCTTTTGGCGCGAAAAGTTTTATTGACAGTACGCTTTACACGGATTTTTGTTTGCGGTACCGTTTCGGCAATGTTCCAAATTATCCGTATTGAGGAGTTAATATACGAAACCAGTTCTTTATTAATATATGTAAATTGGGAGGCGGGCAAAAATGGGGGAAAATCTAAGGAATCATGGAAATAGGCAATGCGGTTAGCAACTCACTTTTATTTATATATATTTCGTTCGTTAGTAGTCTGTAGCTTTTGAACAATCAATAAATACATATTATCTAATAAGATAATTTTAAATATGATATGACGTGAAAAAGTGCCTGCAAAGGCCTATTTTCTGAATAAACGTTTTGATTTTGTTTCCCATCTCCACGTCCACCACCACCACCATGCTAAACGTGGTTTTAGGCTTTATAGACCTGGACTTTGTCTACCCCTCAAGGGAAAAAGATGAGACAGTATGTATTTGAGGCGAAGTAAAACCATGTATTACAATTATTCGTTTCACTTTCGGCCTATCGCACGGTACAATATTGATAATTTTTAAACTTTAACGATCACACACTCTTTCTCTTACAGTAGCCGGTAGCCATCTTGTCAACCATTCATCTCGCTCACCTGGTGGCAGCTCCTTGGATCAGATCGACATCCACATCCAGCTGCCACCAGGTTATAAACTACCTTGGGCCACTTGGAAGTCACTTAACCGCCTTCGCATAGAAATAGGCCGATGTAGACAGTCTTGCAAAATGGGGCTGCATCAACCAGGTAGAAAAACTATATTAATGATAAGTCATATGGGCTACCGATAGAAGTAAAAACAATACTAGCGTGACGTGTGACGCGAATCCACAAGTTTATTCCCTACAAAATGAATTAACCTGGACACTTAAAATAATTGTATATATTTTGTTCTGTTCATTTTTTTGTTCAGCCGTGGTTCCCGACAGAGTAGAATAGGACCACTCCAAGTCTTCCCGTGGATATCGTAGAAGGCAACTTGGGAAATACAAGCTAAACAAAGCTTAAAAACATCAAAGAGACCTCTCCAACCCGTCTGGCCAGCGTGGAGAGTGTAGGCCAAATCCTCTGTCTGCTCTGACTATATGTGGCTCTGGCAGCACAGAGAGGGTCGTGCTCTTGCAGGATGAAGATGATTACCGTCGCACTGGGTAAATCTTTAGATATGAAAACTTTTAACGCAGAATTTCGTTTGCGGCAATGTTTTGGCGGTATTCTAAATAACCCGTATTCACGACTTGTAAGAAACCGCTTCATTTTTATCGTGGATTGTTTGCGTGAAACGTACTTTAAAGAGCTCGTTAAGCTCTAACAGACTCAGAGCTGAGTTGTATATATTAGATGTACCTCAAATGACACTTTTAAAGATTTTACAAGAACTATAGAATAGACAAAAAGAGAAGGAAGTAATAGCAACACAGGCAATGTTCTAGTTCAATCCATAAAGCATCTCTTCTCTCTCTTAATCACTTCCTTGCACTGTCTTATTCATAATGTTATATTTTTACCTTTATTTTGACATAAATTTATATACTTTACGGCTTCTCTCTTAAGGCACCATACGGTCTTAAAAAAAAACGTATAGCTACGTGAAATCGATTAGTAGAGATGTTTTATTGGGACGCTTACTGATTTAAGTGGTATGTTTAAGTTTTTGAACAACTATATTTCATACATTTTACTTAAATCATTACAACAACACAACAATAAAAATATACAACAAATTTTAAAACAAACATTTCCGCTTTCCACCTTAACGCCCACTAACACGCTAAATTTAACCCTTGGGTTTTATGACCTTGGCCTCTGTCTACCCCGCAAGGAATAAAGACGTGATAATATGTATGTATGTAAAAAAATAAACAAAACTTACCACATACTTGTAAAAAAAAGACCAGTATAGATTGGTAAAACAATTTTACAATTTCATTTACATCGTTTCTGTTGAAGCTTATCCAAACATTCTAAATTACGTTATAATCAATCTCTTCTAAGAAATTGAGATATTCTTTGATGCAAAAATAGAACAAAAATTGGGCGATGTTCTGAGAAAAATAATAAGTTCTCAATAAAGAAAGGTGGAATTTGCTTGATCTTTGCCAATGATTATATTATTTTCATATGGTAATATGTTATTTTCTGAATTGTTTTTTGTAACATAGTTTAATAAATTCATATAGCATTATTGAATACTTAAGACTGATTTTTCATTGCTTTAACCTTATTGTTATAAAATTAACTTTTTAATTCACCATTACAAACACATATTATTTATTTAATTATCGATGTAATGAGAAATGTAGTTATAAATAACTGAATTTTTGAAAATTGTGGCATTTTGGAGATATTGTGATAAAGATCAATATAATTAAAAAAGTAATTAGTGGTTACCAAGTTAACACATTTCAGGACACTATACGAGTCACAATTTAAGTTTTATTGTTATGATTGCCATATTCATAACAATAAATCTAGTATTGCAATTCAGTTTCCAGCATGAGTCTAAATATATATAACTCAAAGGTGACTGACTGACATAGTGATCTATCAACGCACAGCCCAAACCACTGGACGGATCGGGCTGAAATTTGGCATGCAGGTAGATGTTATGATGTAGGCATCCGCTATGAAAGGATTTTGATCAATTCTACTTCTTAACGCGAGCAAAGCCGCGGGCAAAAGCTAGTTTAGTCATAAATCTCAACGATGCAACGTTGAAATCTCCTATAAGTATATTGGATCCTGAAAAACACATCTTTCAGTATACATCTTCGCACATCTCTGACGGTTACCTACCTCGATATACTTATTGTACAATGATTTGGTGAAGTTTCTACAGTATCCTTCATCATTATCATCATTTCTTTTTTAGTCTCCACTGTAGGAGCGCGGCCCTCTCTGACTACCAGAGCCATATATTAGCCAGAATATATTAGCCAGAGCAGTCAGAGAATCTCTTTGATATTTAAAAGCTCATAGCTCATCTTCCCTAAATCTCCTTTACGACATCCACGGAATCACTTGGAGTGGCTATATTATATTTTACCGGGAACCACAAGGCTAATAGTATATAGTATTCTTGACTTGAAATCTCCATGTGTATGCTTTTGGTTCAGTTTATCGAAGGATTGTACTGTTGATTCGGTACATTGGTCATGACCCGAGTAGAAATTAACGCATTGACAATAAACCAAGCGGTAATCTCATTCATTATCGGTTCAACTGCTCGGATAATTACTGCCACATGCTAAATTATACTGAATACGGTTGTCGACTTTAGACCAAATAGTTATGGCACACATACATAATTATACAACATCATCATCATCAGGTCTTTTTTATTCTCCACTGCAGGAGTACGACCCTCTCTGCATAATTAGCCAGAACAATCAGAAGATTATACAACGGGTCACTGAAAAAGTGCAAAATCTGTAATTAGTTTGTTCAGAATCGACTCAAAAGTAGAATTGGTTCCACACATAAAGAATAGGGGCCAAATTTAAACCAAAAATATAGTTTAATTAAGTACACCGTGTTTGATCATTACTTAACTCTATCATGCGGTGGCACGCGAAGCGGCAACGTCTCCCTAGATCGCGCGTAAATACCATAGTCTTTATAATTTGCAACAAACATAAGAAAAAATAATAAACTAATATCTTCGTAAGAAATCTGCGAAAATTAAATGCGAATCTGCGAATTTATTTCGCATTGATATTTAAGACCACATAATTCAGTTTGATTATTCGTATGATACGAATACTAATAACAAAAGATATTTACAGGCCTATATACAGATCATTATCACTATTATCATCAGTTCTTTTTTAGTCTCCACTGTAGGAGCACGACCCTCTCTGTACTACCAGAGCCATTATATTAGTCAGAGCAGTCAGAGGATTTGCCTACACTCTCAACGCTGGCCAGACGGGTTGGAGCGATCTCTTTGATGTTTATAAGCTTTGTTTAGCTTGTGTTCCCTAAGTTGCCTTCTACGACATCCACGGGGAGACTTGGAGTGGTCTTATTCTATTCTGCCGGGAACCACACGGCATCCGGGAACCACACGGCATATACAGATCTGTGTTGGTAAATATTATATTTCTGCGCACTAAAACTGTTTATTTAACCTGTCCAATGGCACGTTTTGATCCAAGTTCCGAGTTGCCTATAATTCGGTAATGGCGGTAATTAGTCGCGATTAGTTCGACCGATAATTAATATCCTGGTTATTTGTGGGAGGATTATAATGCAAAAGCGACTAATTATGCAATATATAGCATACATACTATATGTTAATAAAGCCGTATCCGATCCTTACAGGGCGACGCGGCCTGTCAATATGAAAAACTAGGCCTAATGCAGGAAATATGATAAAATATATGTTTCCATACAAATTGCCTGGTCGGCTGAATACTATTGTATGGGATTTTATACTTTTAAGTCTTAAATAATTTTGAATACATACATTCGGTTTCGTCTTATTCCCTTGCAGGGTAGACAGAGCCCAGGACTATAAGACCTAAAGCCACGTTTAGCATGCTGGTGGACGTAGACATGGGAACGGAATCAAAATAGTGATGGGTTGAAGCCGCATCGCCCATTGCCTTGATTCTTATTCATATTCATTTATTTGCTCACATGTACAGCATAAAGATAACAAAAATATAATTTGCAGTTTGACATGTACCCAGTTCGGGTGTGGCGATTTATTAATTACAAATTGAAATAAGGTAGATAGACCGGTAAAAAACATAAAATAAAGTCAATCAAAATTAAATGTGTTACATAATAAAAGTCAAGAATTAAATTTAATGTACCTAGTATTCTTTAGATTTTTGCCCATTCCCTCGATTGAGGAAGATATGCAGCTTATACATTCTATGTTTTTTCCCAGACGAACGTGAAAGTGATAATTTTGAATCATTGCAAAAATAGTTGATATTAACTTATTTAACGAAATATTTGATATTGACAACCTTTGTAGTTTAGTGGTACTGTTCGAAACCACACAAAAACTGTCTTTGAATCGTAGGTTTCAATTTTTGGTCAGGTCAAGATGGAAAACTTTCTTCTCAATCTTGACTCAGGCCCAAGCCAACCTAAATAAGTTGTTATAATTGTTATAAAATATTATTTCGTTGAGTTTACGATGTAAGTGAACTTATATCGTCGTAGTATCTGACGATATAAGTTCACTTACTGCGAAGCTAGCTCATTATATGTGATTTGTCCCTATTTATTTGACGAGCTTCGTGGCGCAGAGATCAACACGCCTGCCTGCGACACGGATGGTCCCGGGTTCGATCCCCGGTCAGGTCAAGATGGAAAATGATCTTTTTCAGATTGACCTGGGTCTTGGATGTTTATCTATATAAGTATCTATTATAAAATTATAGTATCGTTGAGTTTGTATCCCAAGTCTCGAACTTACTTTGGGGCTAGCTCAATCTGTGTGATTTGTCTGTATATATTTATTTATTTTTATTTATTTATTTACTTATTGTATTGAACCATTGGTTTATCTGTTTGCCTAATAACACAATTTTAGCTCAATAACTCCTTTGATGTAGTAACAACGTTAATTATTCGCATTTCATTGGATCGATATTGAATAGCCTAGTTGCCTGAAAGGGGATTATCACGGGGAGATGGAATTATCGTTAACCCGGTGCAAACTATACAGATAAAAGAAAATATGTAGGTATTTTAGAATATTAAAGCATAGCCGGTACTTCCTGACCAAATCGTGTCATATTGTAACTTTAATGCAAATAAAAAGTATGTCAAGAAATAAATATAATAGCTAGTGATCGGAATGAAAACAGTTCAATAACCTGAACTTTAAGGAATTAATTAATAAATATAAAATAAATAAATATTTAAATATATACGGACAAATCACACAGATTGAGGTAGCCCCCAAAGTAAGTTCAAGACTTGTGTTATGGGATACTAACTCAACGATACTATATTTTATAATAGATACTTATATAGATAAACATCCAAGACCCAGGTCAATCTGAAAAAGATCATTTTCTATCTTGACCTGACCGGGAATCGAACCCGCGACCATCCGTGTCGCAGGCAGGCGTGTTGACCGCTGCGCCACAGCGATTGAGACATCACGAGTACCTAGCGCGTTTTATGACAAAATTATTGATTATTTTTATTATGAACTAGCTGTTCGCCCCGGCTTTGCACGTGGTACATACGAATCCTTTGGCATTTAAAGATAACGTACATATATAACGGTAAAAGAATTTTTGAAATCGGTCTAGTTTCTAGATCTAGGTCTGAGATTAGCGCGTCAAAACGAACTCTTCAGCTTTATATATTAAGTAAAGTATAGACTATTTATAATTTTATAATATATATTTATTCTATTCTGATCACGGGTAATGATTATATTTCGTACATATTTGCGTACTAAAGTTGTTTATGTAACCTGTCCAATTGACACTATTAATATGATTACGACGTTATGGAGCTAGGATCACCTAATGCCGTAATTATCCGCGATTAGTTCGACCGATAATGATGAGTAACCTGTTTGTGAGTGACGGGATTATAAAGAGATATTGATAAAACAGGAAATTTAGATAACCAAATCTTATTAAATTCCAAGGATTTACTTTACTCTGCGGTTAATTAGTATCCAGTTAGCGACTTACCTACATAGTCTTAGTTTTGAAATAAGTGTAGTATGAGAAAATTCTCTAACATTATAATAGATAAAATCATTTATTTTAGAAACTTCCAAACGTACCAATCACTATTTTTTACAATATACATACATGCATATTATTACGTCTTAATCCCATGCGGGCTAGATGGAGCCCAAGGTTATAACACCCAAAGGCCACATTTAGCGTGTTAGTGAGCGTGAAGATGGAAAGCAAAATCAAAGTAGTAATGGGTTGCTTCCCACGTCGCCTATTGCTGTGATTTGTTAGATTTTCACCCAATCCCTTGACTGTATTTTACGGTCTGTGTAAGAAGAAAAGCAGCTGGTATATTCTATGTGTTTTCTTTTCTTCCAAACCAGCATGGAAGACTTTACGACATCAAATTATTTAATTGTTTTTCTAGGCTGTGCAATAACACATTTTGATACTGGCTTTACAACGCCAGTGATTCAATAATAGCCGTAATTATCTGCGATTAGTTGGACCGATAAATAATAACCTGGATATCTGTGAGAGGATTACGATGAGCAAATGAGGTTTTCAGAAAATTGTTTGGCGTATTAAGATAATTTATTTATCATTCAATTTAGAAACTTTCAAACGTACCTACTATCATTCTACGATATCATATTACTTGTTTGTTTATCTAGGCTCTCCATTATCCTAAAACATAGAATATACTATCAGCTACGTATCTTTCTGCGCAAAACATAAAAGCCGGTCAAAGGATAGGGTACAAATCTAAGGAATCACGTTATAGGTGATTTGGCTAACAACCCATCACTATTTTGATTCCACTTTCTACCTCTATGTTTTATGACCTTTGGCTCTGTCTACCCCGCAAAGGATAAAGACATGATAATGTGTATGTCTAATAACACAATTTGATCCTGGCTTTACAACGCTAGTGATATAGTAATAGCCGTAATTATCCGTGATTAGTAGTAACGATAATGAATGACTTGAATATCTGTGAGAGGATTACGATGAGCAAATGAGGTTTACAGAAAAGCATTTGGTCGTATTACGACATTTTATTCAATAGAAGAGGTCTACTGAATAAAATGTTGTTAAAGGATGCAATAGAAGAAGAGTGCTCACCTAAGCGTCTGTAACGTGTTTTGACGAAAACGATTGAGCCAAGAGTCCCCTAAACACAACACCATTTTAAATATTCTAATTTGAAAAATGTTTTTATACTAAGAACTTAGACAAACTTAGAAACTCTCAGACGTGCCTACCGTTATTCTACGATAAAATATTATTTATCTGTTTATCTATGATGTCCAATAACACAATTTGATCCTGGCTTTACAACGCTAGTGATTCAGTAATAGCCGTAATTATCCGCGATTAGTTAGACCGATAATTAATACCCTGGATGTCTGTGAGAAGATTACGATGAACAAATGAGGTTTCCAGAAAAAAAATGGCGTATAACAACATTTTATTCAATAGATAAAGACTATTGAATAAAACGGGCGCTGAGTAGTTCTCGGCAGAGTAGAGAAGGACAACTTTAAGTCTTCCAAAGGATGTCGAAGAAGGCGACTTAGGAAATACAAGCTAAATAAAGCTTATAAACAGCTAAGAGACCTCTCCAACCCGTCTGGCTAGCGTGGAGAGTGTATGCCAAATTCTCTGACTGCTCTGGCTGCTATGGCTCTGGTAGTACATAGAGGATCATACTCTTACAGTGGAGACAAGACTTAATAATGATTTAATAAAATGCCGTTGTAGCATGTTCAATATTCATGATATGGAAAAGTTTTTACAACTAATTGCTTGCCTGACAGAAATCCTTTATGATCCTTAGAACCGTAGGCAAATACCTGTGGAAATTAAGTTTTAATATTATACCACTCAGAAAAACACACTCAAAGAATCTCGGTAAATGTAATATTTTCAACATCTGAAACCTAACTAGGTTAAAAAGGTTAACTTTATATTAGACTGGATTTTTTCTTCATATCTACGTCAAGATGCTTCTTTTTATACAAATTTTATCTGACTGTTATTTTATTTCTTTGTTTCAGGTACGTATTACAGAAAATTCACGTTTGACGTCTAAGAAAAAAAAGAAAATTGTGTGAACAGGCGCAAGATTATGACTCATTAAAAATCTAGATTGACGCATTCGGTAATAAGTTGGTAAGAAATTTTTAATTTCTTTGCGAGTCAAAGGTTGTCTGAGGTCAAGGGTGTTATCCTTAAGAGGGTATACAAGCAGTGCGTTTTCCATACAAATGTATTTCTCAATTTTCTCGCTGATAACTGCTTCTAGAGGCATGATTCTTTTTACATACAATCTATTACTAAAATAGGTATGTCCCTATGTTTTATTTTTTTCTAAAAACCTGTTTAAAAGAAAAAAAAATGTAAAAAACAGTTTTTCTGGAAAAAGTAAAAAAACGGGGCATTCCTATTTTAGTACTAAATTTAGCGAGAAAATAGACAAATACATTTGTATGGAAATCATATTGAAAAAATACTGCTAGTATACGCTCTTAACTTCTTGTCCAGTGGTTGTAGGTATGGCATCGGGTACGCGCGCCCTGCCTCCCAGCTGCTACTTTCTCATCCCTAATTCATACGAGCAAGTATCCCCTATATCCTATAAACTATCCCCCATTCCAATAAACCAGGTGTTTGGACGACCTGCAGGCCTATTTGCTAACTTTTAACAAATACGGTGTACATCATTTTCATGGTAACTTCAATATTCATTACGGCTTCGGTATGAATGACTATTTTCATTTATGATATGAAAACCGTTATGGATGCTAAAGTGATAATCAAATCGTTGTACACTGAGTTAGCAAATCGGCTTGCTGATCATTACTGACCAAAGTCGCAGGAAGGCGCAGGCAACCCGCTTTTAACCGGTCTTATTGAAAATCTTTGGGTGAGGCCTATCTCATGAAGATGATGAATCATCATCATCATCATCAGGTCTCTTATAGTCTCCACTGCCTTAGCTTGACCCTCTCTGTACTACCAGAGCGATAAATTAGCCAGAGCAGTCTTGGCTTACACTCTCCACGTTGGCCAGACGGGTTGGAAAGGTCTCTATGATGTTTATAAGCTTTGTTTAGCTTGTGTTCCTTAAGTCGCCTTCTACGACATCCACGGGAAGACTTGGAGTGGTCCTATTCTACTCTGCCGGGAACCACACGACAATAATGATGAATCAAAGAACATCAAATTATTTCTCTACTCCTGTACTGTAATCTGGCATTTAAATGGTCAAGAACACAAAGATAAGAACATCCATAATAAGTCTATACTCTATTCTCCATAACAGTACGGCACAGCCGTACTATAATGTAGCTATAACGATACGGCCAGCAGCCACAGACTATTAAACCTAGATTTCGTGATTGCAAAAGAAGTTTTTTTGAACTAAATGCATTGCTAAGAAAAACTTATTTCATAGTTTTTTTTTAAGAGTCTAGCGAACATTAATTTACCATAGACACAAAATTTTTCCATGTTTACATTATCCGCTAGTTAGTTGTCAAACTCAAAAATTATGTTTTACTAGTTTTGCATTTTTTTTTAAAGTCGTAGAAAAAATGTTGTATGCAACGATTTATAATTAAGTCTTAAAAGGCTCGTGGCGCCTCTATTAGCGATATTCGCTCGCTTCGCTCGCTCATATCGCTACCCGCGCCCTATTATAAAACCGTTGCATAAAATACTATTAGAGTGTAGTAACTTTGAACTCCACCATTTCGTTTTATATTCCAGTGACAATAGAAATCCTTTGTGTCTTTATTATAATTATTTTAACTAGCTTTTAAAATATTTTTTCATAAGAGTTGAAGGAACTTTTGTTCTCGAATTTATGAAACATTTAAATGTTTAATTTTTCTAACATGTACTTTCTTTAAACAGGTCCCATCCTAACTAATATTTCAAATGCGGATGTAAGCTTTTTGTTTATTGGTTTGTTTGTCTGTTTGTTACGCTTATAGAACTCGACTACAAAACCGATCTTTACAAAATTTTATATTCGTGTCGTCGAACGGGGAAGAACATAAGTTACTTTTTATCTCGAATACCGAATGAGGAGCCCGATGGTCCAGTGGGTGTGAGCTCTATGAGCGCTTACGTATGTTAAGCAACCCCTGGTGCAGTCCCTACTTGGATGGGTGACCGCAAGTGGCATAAAAATATCTCGAGCTCCTCCGTGCTTCGGAAGGCATGTTAAGCCGTTGGTCCCGGCTGTCATCGTTGATGGCAGTCGTTAAGCTATGTCGGATGCCTTTAGGCAGCTTGAAAAATCTGACACCAGTGTTGGCCACTTACACATACGAAAAAAGAAAGAAAGAAAGATCTCGAATACAACTGCTGATCCCGAGAGA
The DNA here is from genome assembly GCA_963082605.1 of Rhodophaea formosa. Lineage (NCBI taxonomy): Eukaryota > Metazoa > Arthropoda > Insecta > Lepidoptera > Pyralidae > Rhodophaea > Rhodophaea formosa. The sequence continues at coordinate 3,646,010 of OY720221.1, forward strand.
GAGAGGGAAAAACTAGTGTTTTATATTTATAAATAAATAAATATATTGGAAAAAATCATACAAATTTAGCTAGCCCAATATTAAGTTGTGAACTTTTGTCGTGGGATACTAAATCAACGATATTGTATTATAAAGTCAATACTTATATAAATAAACATCCAAAGCTCCAAATATCTATGAAAATATCGTTTTCCATCATGGCCTGAGCGCGGATCGAATCCGAGTCCACTCGTTTCACAGACTTGCGTGTTAACCGCTGCGCCACAAAGTTGTGGTAGAGCCTCGCTACCGACGAAAATCACCTTTGCTAGTAGCTTGTATGGGCCGGCTCGTCCGGGGAAGTACCACACTCTAATAGAAAATCGACGTTTGAGTAGTAGCTTTACCGCTGCTTTGCTTCGTTCGGTGAGTGAGAGAGCCGGAGGCCCATCTCCCTTTCCCCTCTGGGGAGGGAATAATAAAAGATCGGCAACGCTCCTGAGACACCTCTGATGTTGCAATTGTCCATGGGCAGCGACCATCACTTACCATCAGGTGACCCGCTTGCTCGTTTGCCGTCCTATGACATAAAAAAATAAAGTGCAATAAAAAATGTTGAATTTGTACACAATTGATTTTTTATAAGAACAAAAATAAACTCCAGATACAACTTAATGAGTTAGTTCGTTACCATTCTTGAGAACATTAGAGCTAGAACGTTCCTCCATCAGATTACTTCCACTCACCAGTAGTTTTCTTCATCCAGCAGAATTAACCACTTTAGCAGTAATGTGTTGCTGTGTTATAGCCCGCAGTTACTACAACTTGGGGAAAATCTAAGACGGAGTGCGATGAACGCTTTGATAAACTGTCTTGAAAACACCAAAGTTGAGAAAACAGATTGAGAGCGTTTTATTTTTATTTTATTTTATCATTTTCGGAAAACTTACAGGTAACAAAGTACAATAGCATGACAACAACGAAAATTAAGAAAGCTAATTACAAGTTTTCGCAAATAAAAAGAAAAATAGACACATGGAACGGTAAACGCTGGATAAATTACAGATGTTGTGGTTACACACCGAACAACTTAAACTGAAACTAACGAGGAGCCCGATGGCTTAGTGGGCGTAAGCGTTATAAGCGCTTCCGCATGCCAAGCAACCCCGGACGCAGTCCCCACCTGGATGGGCGACCGCAAGTGGCGCAACCACATCATGAGCTCCTCCGTGCGTCGGAAGGCACGCTAAGCCGCCGGTCCCGGCTGTCATCAATGATGTCAGACGCCTCCAGGCAGCCCGAAAAATGAGAGCGTTTTTCCATCAGATTACTTCCACTCACCAGTAGTTTTCTTCATCCAGCTGAATTAACCACTTTAGCAGTAATGTGTTGCCGCCCGCAGTTACTACAACTTGAGGGAAATCTAAGATGGAGTACGAGGAATGCTTTGATACACTCAGTTTCTTACATAGGTAAAGAAAAAAGGAGTGTACCACTAGTGTATGTAAGAATGGTAGTTTTTCACGCCATAACTCTACGCGAGGTCCTAATACCATAAATATATAACTATTTTAATAATACTAACACTATCACACTATCCCAAAGTACAGTGGCTTTGTTATTTTAAAAACGTTATAAATAAAACTGCGCTTTCAATGTTAAACTGTCAGTGACACAGGCTTTTCTAAAAAGATTTTCTAATTCAATCATTGTCGTTTACGAAACGGCGTCTCCATTTCTTTGTTTCTTGTATGAATGCCAGCGATTAAGGACATTGTTGCTAAATAATTTATACGTGGTTTAAAGTATACAAGGGCTGTTTAGTTTAAAGACTTTTACAATGTAGGGTGTAAAAGAGTAAGTGGTCATTGTACTACTTTGGTTGTAATGGGTTCTCTAGAACTAAACTCATAGAACATTTTTGACGATAAATAGAATGTCATTAAATAGTCATTGTCCGTATTTATTTATTTATTTATTTATTTATTACCAACTAAGAACTAAATACGTGCACTTGAACTAACATTGTCATTATTTATTAAATAAAGCAAATAAGAAATGGTGCGTAATTGGCAACGCATTAATGGTACTGAAATCTAGACGCAGGGTTCAAGTTCTGCCCACGTGGAATTTTTTACCATTTCTCATTTTCTTTATTTAATAAATAAGGTAAAATTGCATTGTGAATGCAAAATAAATCCCATATAAACTAACATTGTCATGTTACATTAAAATACAATAAGCAAAGTCATCGTATAGTGAAATGACACATAACCTTCGCTTAAAAGTTACGTACATTATATTATAATAATATACGGCTGCTTTAACAAAAAGTACCAAGTTATTAATTAAATGGAACCCGAGCAAAATTTTAATAAAAATGTCATGTCAAAGTTCTTTTAACTCTAATGAAAAAATATTTTAAAAACTAATTAAAGGGACTTTTACAAAAAATGTAAAATACAAAGACGAAGGGCAGATTTTAATTGTCACTGGAATTTAAAATCAAAATGGCGGAGTTAAAAATAAAACTCTACTGTAATTCTGAACAATTTAATGTTCTTTGAGTAATATTTACCAAAACTCCGTTAATCTAATCCCCGAAAGAGTCAAAGGGAGTGAGTAAATATAATTTCCATTTAAAAGGTAAAATAAAAAACATGAAAGTCGTTGTTGAAACACTAAATTGATAAGAACACTGAAATGGAAGAAATTTCAAGATACCGCTGTCTACGCTTGGAGAATTCTTAGGGTTCTTTCAAAAGCAAATGTATTGAAATCTTCAATTTGTTTATTGATTTTCCGTATCTTATAATGTTCGAGTACGTTTGTATCCGGCAATTTTTGAGATTTTCCCAGTATTCCAAATAATGGCAGCAAACACATATAGAAAAGAAAAGTTGGTCTTCTATGGCTGCTACCAGGTAAAAAATGCATTGGTAGCAACATTTGAATGAGCCACTTATGCGTCTTGCTCGAGCTCCGCCGCCAACCCGCCGCGGCCTGTAACACGGATGGTCCCGGGTTCGATCCCCGGTCAGGTCAAGATGAAAAACGATCTTTTTCAGATTAAACTGGGTCTTGGATGTTTATCTATATATGTATTTGTTATAAAATATAGTATCGTTGAGTTAGTATCCCATAACACAAGTCTTATTAAGAACTTACTTTGGGGCTTGCTCAATCTGTTTGATATGTCCGTATATATTTATTTATTTTATTTATTTGATATTGTATGATCACACAATCCTACATACTCGTATAAAGCTACGAATGTAAGAAATGTTTAAAAAGGCACAAAATATAAACAATAAGTTAATGTCAAAAATTTCCCTGGCAAGAATTCGATAAAAAAATAAAGTAGTATTATGTGGTACATCCCAGCGTGATCATAGGCGCTCTTCTAATAACTTTAAGATGTAAAACATAGCCTGTATTCAATAAGTTACAACTAGTTGATTTTCCTCTCTCTTCAAACTTTGGCGAAAAAGAAAGAAATATTGAGAATTTACATAGCGCAAAGAACCGATCGTCGATGGGGCAGAAAGGTTCTTGAATGGCGACCACGTACCGGCAAGCGCAGCGTTGGACACCCACCGACCAAGTGGTCGGACGACCTAATAAAGGTCGCAGGAAGACGCTGGATGCATTCCGCTTCCAACCGGTCATATTGGAAATCCTTGGGGGAGGCCTATGTTCAGCAGTGGACTTCTTGTGGCTGAAATGATGATCATGATTGAGAATTTCTTTCTGACTTACTAACCAAGGTTACAAGAAGGCGGTTTAGGCATCATCGGCAGATTAACTTTTCATATTGGAAATGCTGTAGACTTCTTACTAGTTAAATCATCAGTCCACAGAGAAGAAAATGTGATTGTCGTTTGCATGCTACTAGAGACACGCAACAATAAAACAAGCGTGCGGTACAGTTTACTTAGGTTCTGGGTTTCAATAAAATTGTACAAATTAAAAAATCTATTTTTCTCTCACTTGTAATTTGGTTACATTAGAATTATGTTAGCTGTGTAAGCCAAATCCTCTGACTGCTCTGGCTAATATATGGCTCTAGTAGAACAATGTTCTCTCTATGTCATAGAGAGTGGTGCACCTGCAGTGGAGACTTACAAAGACCTGACGATGAGAGTTATGGTAACCTTTATACTATAATTTACTCATATGATCCCATATCACTGCACAAAGGGTGGTTTTTACTTCCACCGGGTTGCGAACTTCCCCCGGCAGTCTGGAAGTCGTTAAATAGACTTCGGTGTGGTGCTGGAACATGCCAAGACAGCCGTGTTAGGTGGGGTTTCTCGAACAATAATTTGTGCGGATGTGGCGCTGTCCAAACGATGGCCCATCTGATGAGTTGCCCCAATTGCCCCACTTCTTGTACTGTGGAGGATCTGTCTGAGGCAAACGATCGTGCCATTGAGGTGGCCAAATTTTGGTCAAGACTAGTTTAAATTAAAGCCATTTTGACTCGAAAAGAAGAAGAAGGGTGTTTTTTTAGTTCTTTTAAGCATGAACCGATAGGCCGATTATGCTAGTTTCGCCTATTGTTCGGGCGCGGGCTGACACGTGGTATGATTATTATTTTCATCTGTAGTTAATGATTCTGATTTTTCTCCCATCTGCATTGCGTCTTCAGCTGTGGCGCGACAGACCTGGTGTCTTATGACAACTTTTAAGCTTTAATGAATATTTTGCATTTCTAATTTTGATAGCTGGCCGCCTGTGTAACGTCAATGCCTTGGATGGCCCCAGAACCGCAAACAGTATACCTGTGACAAAGAATTAAAGTATTATCCTGCGCTGGAAATCGAACTCTGTTTCTCTAGCGCAGCAATCTGGCCTGTTAACAACTGTGCCACGGAGGCCGTTAAATCTGACCGTCTACTTTTATGAAAAATGCTTTAAGGCCAATACAGATATCATTTCTTATTACCAAAATAGCTCCTTATTTAAATGATGATGTTGAATTTCGCTAATTTTCCATAACATGAACGCATGTGGAAACCCGTAATTCACCTAATGTCATTAAAAGTTTACCCTTCTTGTTCATAACAACTCATAATATCTTAAGCCCGACGAACAGGACTGAAACAATTAGCGTCAAATTGGGATATGGCACAAGCCTGTATTCTAACTTTTGAAAACATCGGTATACACGTTTTGGTGGCCACTTCAACATTCTTTGATACTTTATCATCATATAGTGCTGAGATGGTTTGGACATGTAGAGAGGATGGATAAAAGGAGACTTACGAAAGGTATATATACAGCAGATGTGGTTGGGACAGTTGGTCAGGGCCGGCCTCGACGAACGTATCGTGACCAAATTACGAACGTGCTTGCAAAAGGAGAAGTAAGGAGTACCCGAAACCGGCGAGCATGCATGAAAAGAGTAATGAATGTAGATGAAGCGAAAGAGGTTTGTAAGGATCGTAGCAAGTGGAGATCCACAGTCTCTGCCTACCCCTATGGGAGAGTGGCGTGATGATATGTATGTATGTTTATCATCATCATCTTTATCATCAGGTCTTGTTTAGTTTCCACTGCAGGAGAACGACTCTCTGTGTACTACCAGAACCATATATTAGCCAGAGCAGTCAGAGGATTTTGGCCTTCACACTCGTAGCTGGACAAACGGGTTAGAGATCTCTTAGATGTTTATAAGCTTTGGTTAATTTGTTTTTCCTAAGCCACCTTCTACGACATCCACGGGAAGACGTGGAGTGGTCTTATTCTACCCTACCGGGAACCACACGGCCAATTTATTGCGGTTTATTATATCTTTTATAAAAAAAGTCATTCATCCGTATTGAATGAGCTGCAACTTCTGTTAGTGATCTTGAAATGGACTCAAGCTAATTTTTCACTACAGATTCTTTAATTCTGTTCACTTCAGGATTACTTTGTATAAGAATTTTAAATATTAACACACATAAGTAAGTAAAAAAAATATTTGAGGAACACAAAAAAGATAAAATATTCACATATACAAACACAATTTTCTAAAAAACAAACAAAAATTTATGTCTTGCTTGTGTTCTCAAACCGACAAGAACAAAGTTCTTAAATATATGATGATGATGTGTTCTCAAAATGGGTCCAATTCAACATATGCTGGCCGTACGGAACTGCCAGCGCTGGTCTTCCATTGGATCCATTGTGACGTACATACTTCATGTCTTTTTCCCTTGCTTCTATGCCAGGATCCTAGTCCTTAAAAACTAAACCCTAATATTATCGAACGGAGACATTCGTGCTTCGTGAGGGTGAGTGGAGACTCATCTTCTTTACATATCCAAAACCATCTCACGTAACATTCACTGGTTGTAGAAAGAATGCACTACTATATGAAGTTAATTAATACTATGCACTACTTAACTCCACATTGTTTAGTATTAAGCAGCTGTCCACTGCAGGATAATGCTCGATTAAATACTCTTACATCTGTTGCTCGGTTCCAGCAAATACTATAGAAATTACAGAATATGAGTCAAGTTTCACTTCTATGCTGGTTTGGGACAAAAGAAAAAACATAGAATATACCGGCTGCTTTTCTTCCCGCGCAGACTGTAAAAACCGGACAAGGGATTGGGTGCAAATCTTTGGAATCATATTAGGAGGCGATGCGGCTATCAACCCATCACTATTTTGATTCCACCCCTACCTTAATATAGCATATGGGTTTTATGACCGTGGGCTCTGTCTACCCCGCAGGGGATAAACACGTGATAATTTATATGTAATGTAAATATATAAATAAATATAGACGGACAAATCACACAGATTAAGCTAGCCCCAAAGTAAGTTCGAGACTTGTGTTATGGGATACTAAATCAACGATACTATATTGTATTATAGATACATAAATAGATAAACATCCAAGACCTAGGTCAATCTGAAAAACATCATTTTCCATGCTGACCTGACCGGGGATCGAAGCCGGGACCATCCGTGTCGCAGGGACTATGCACTACTTAACTCCACATTGTCTAGTATTAAGCAGCTGCCCACTGCAGGATAACGCTCGATTAAATACTCTTACATCTGTTGCTCGGTTTCAGCAAACACTATAGAAATTACAGAACATGACTCAAGTTTCACTTCCATGCTGGTTTAGGAGAAAAGAAAAAAACATAGAAATATACCGGCTGCTTTTCTTCCCGCGCAGACTGTAAAAGCCGGACAAGGGATTGGGTGCAAATTTTTGGAATCATATTAGTAGGAGATGCGGCTAGCAACCGTTCACTATTTGTTTTCACCTTCCACCTTAATGCCCAGTAACACGCTAAATGCTCAACTCAATTTGTGTGATATGTCCCTATATATTTATTTATTATTTATTTAAATGTAGCTTAAGGGTTTTATGACCTTGGGTTCTGTCTACCCCGCAAGCCATAAAGGCGTGATAATATGTATGTATGTATGTACCTATAAGTCAATGATGAGCTGTTTTAGGATACTATTGTTCAATGAGTACGTCCTTAGATTCCCTTGTGATGCATCTCGATGTTGCACCACGTACGGTACACCTGAATAGCAGTTTTTTTCGGTGTATCCTTTTCAGCTGTGGTCTTTACGAATCGCTAGTAGTAAATGACATTTAAAAAGTCATACATGAGATCTAAATTTAATTCAGAACTATAAGTATATTGTATTTTATTTTCAAATCCATATAGAATTTTCTTAAAAAGCGTGTACAGCTGCAGATGCTGTCAATTCTTATTTTACAGCAATTTCAACGTGAAATATATGCCGTGAGGTTCATGATATTGCTAAATATTAGCGCCTTCCTAAACGTGCAATCTATTTTCACTTTTAGTCTAAAAATTCATTTTTACAGGTGTCAAAAATTGACACTGTCGTATAAGATTCAGTAATATAGTAATATTATGAGCCCGTCTGGCCAGCGTGGAGAGTATAGGCCTAATCCTCTGACTGCTCTGGCTAATATATGACTCAGATAGTACAGAGGGGGTCATCTTCCTGCAGTGGAGATTAACAAAGACCTGATGATGACGATGATGGGGATGATGATATAATAGTTATATGTTACGGAATAAGTGTGTATCGTTTTGTAAATTATTTAATTTTGCAGTTCCGGTCCGACAATCGCGGAAATGTGGGCAGATGTGACAATGCTGGTGATTTACTGAGAATTATTTATGTCCTTACCCTCTGTAGAGAATATTTATTGATATTTACGAGGATGTGTACAATTTATGACGTACTGTGCAAAACTACAGAAATTTACTCGGGAACGTAAGTTGGTATGTACGAGAACTATTGTAACTTCTGGCAATGTTTTTTAAAATGTGAGTAAAGCCGGATTTTCATAATAAAACATAACAGCCTACGTGTTCCAGTGGTTAAGGTGTTTGCCTTGTTGACCCGGGAGTCGTAGGTTCGATTCCCACGGAAAAATACTTTGTTAAGTTGTTTCCAGTTTGGTTAGGACATTGCAGGCATGAATCACCTGATTGTCTGGTAAGAAAGATGATTTCGTGCTTCGGAAGTCACGTTAAGCCGTTGGTCCCGACTGCCATCTGGTAGTCGCCAAAGGAACCACGTCAGAAGCCGAGAAGCGGTTCCGAAGAACTCTGACACCAGGGTGTGCATGGTCGACTGACCGTGTCACCTACACGAAATGATGATGATGATGATGATCTATTTTAGGAGAATTGTATTATGTATCTCCTAACATCACAAGAATGATTTAGTATTCCGATTTCCTTAAAAAAATTGGGGAAATCATCAGCACACTTTCATTTTTTCGGGTGACTCTAACCTTCAACTTTTAGCAAAACCTTTTTACCCTCTATGAGCTAACTACTTATTACCAATCGGTATTTATTTACGCTGATAAGGTTCTTAGGGAAATATAAATGAAATACGCTTTGCATTCACGAATATTTACTTGAACTTTTGATGATACAAATTAGAATGACGTACATATTTACAAACAAAAGGTTAAAAAATATAATTTAAAATAAAGAATCCTAAAACTATAAAGAGTTCGCAATACTACTATTAAAATTCTATTCGTCGACCTGTGCCTTCGAGCAACACGGCCTCCGTACACCTGTGCTGACCTGTAAAGTACTCTTCTGAATCTATTGACGTAAAATTTATGCAAATACTTTCAAAGTCGCTCGAGTAACATTTGATTATCTTACGCGATATCCTTTTATAAGGCATCGGTAATCTTCTATGACATACTTGACCTAGAGGCGTATTTTGCCCGACGCGGGCCCTATATCAAAAGATGTGGGGGGTTCGGCTTGACAGTTTTAGCTGCTTTGGAAGACATGTTAAGTTTGTCGCGGCAATTATCAATCCTTACTAATTACTAATTTTTCTCATTTTAAAATGAGTTTGCTTGTTTGTGACGCTTTCGCCATAATAACTAAGTCGATTATTTAAAAAAAAAATGTTACCCTAAGTGTCTGGAATATGGGTTTTTTTTCCCGAAATATGGTAATAGCCAGTCAATGTCTATGCAATTTAACTTAATTCATTACATATAAATGCAAGTGAAACCGCGAAATCTTTTAATAAAAATATATTTAAATGAGAAACTGGTTGCAGTCTTTAGTGAACACCAAAATCTAAATGAAATGTATCTGATGACTGCATCCAGAAACATGTTAAAATTTAATGTAATAATCTCTTAGTCTTAGTTTTTGATAATAAAGTAAGCCGCTTATCGTAATGTAAGGAAATCTGAGAGAATATAAAGAAAAAAGTACTTAATAATAATCAACAAAATAGCCTTAACAGTTAAATAGAGAAGTAGTTGTCTCCATTTTTACTAAGTAATCCTAATACATAGTTACTTGATTTTAACTTTTTTTTTTATTTATTTAAACTTTATTGTTATATTAAATTAAAACAAAAGTGTACAAATGGTGGACTTAATGCCATATGGCATTCTCTGCCAGTCGACCATAGGACCAAACAGAAAAATTGAGTATGGGCGATAGAGCGAAATTGATTAAAAATAACTATATACCTACTATAAACAGTAAACATGATATAAATATAATTGAATATATAAATATACACATGCATAAATACATACATACATAGATACATAAATAAATACATACACATAAGGATGACTTTTCTCTTATTTTAAGTAGAAATTCAGTGAGAAGAGGAGACTTCCTGAAGAAATAATGTGCGGACCGCACGCTTAAAAGCACCTCGACTTGGAGCTCTTCTTACAGACTCAGGGAATGAATTCCAGAGCTGAATGGCTTGAACCTGAAAAGATTTTGCCATGAAATCTGTACGATGACAAGGAGTGGCTAAAACTAAACTGTTAAAAGAACTTGCTTAATTTTACACATTAAACATTAGAGTATTATATAAGCGTAGCTGCTCTTACAATGTTTTTCTTACACAGATCGCAGCCCCTGTATTCCACAGTCCCCAGTCTAGAGATAGTGGTAGCTACACCCCTTGACCCAAGATTAAGAAATCCTTTGAGTATGTTTTTCAATGTCTGCCCTTGCAAAGTTCTCTATAAATTTTGTAAGTTATTCAAGTCTCATGTAACATAAATCAGATCGACCTTACTACTTTTTAAGTGCTTTAACCAGCTTTTTATTCTCAAATTTTCATTCTTTGTAGATTGATTTACTCGTAAAATGGATTTTATTAGATGCAGATTTTATTTAAATCTCATTTTTATTAGTATTCTTAGGTTTGCATATTTTATCTTGGCTTGAATTGCAAACAACTTATTAAAAAGAAGATCGAAAACACGATTTCCCCGTCAAATTTTTTTTGGCCTATTTCTCTTGTAATAAGATAAAAATGCCAAGAATACTTTGCTCATCTAAATCTATTGAAGCATTTGAAAGTTATGGTGCAATAAATAAACTCGCATAATAATCTCTGAAAACACAACAATCCCTGATTTATCAATCTTATGAAAATATTATCAAATATTAGCTTTTCGAAGGTAAATACAATGATGCTAGGAGTATAATGTAATGAATGATCTAACCTGATTCACCCTCATAAAATATCAATTTATGACGCCCATTTCCTAAACTAACCGGGAATCGAACCTTTGACCTTTACTCGATGACACAGCCATTACGTGAAAGATCACTGTAATAAAGTCATTTGATATCAATTAAGGCGCTGTGGTACGAGACACTAGCGCCACCCTCCAATAAATTCTTTTAGTCCTAAATCATATCAAATTAAAAAATCTAATAGCTGAATGCTCTAGTAAATAACTTATAGTATTCTTGGTACAAGTTTTCACTATTTTTATTTTGATGAAGGAAACTATTCATTACCGCCAAAAGTGTCTTTTGGCGTAGTAATTCTCTTAAACTTAAATTATAATATCTATGAAAATTAATATCAAGAATACTACAAGTAATTTACTAGAGCATTCAGCTAATAGATTTTCTTAAGACTGATATGATTTAGAACTATAAGAATTAATTGCTGTGTGGCGTTTGTGCTCGTACCACAGCACCTTAAGAGTTAAGGGCGTACAGATATTTCGTCAATTTCCTAGTTGAGTTCGCATTTTGACTACATAGTCTTAGGCTACATAGCCGAATGGCAAAAAACGGAACCCTTACATATTCGACTTGCAGTGATGCACATTCGGAAAAAAAATATATTAAAAATATGAGGCAATAAAATTATGAATTTATATTTTAAATACCTTCAAATATTCACAAAACCTTGAAATGTGGATAACTGTATTTTTATATATAACAACGAGTTACTCACGTGCTATTTGTCGGGATTGCCGACTATAGTTTCGGACTCGTCAGGAGAGTTCGGGATCCACCGCCGCGCGTCCCGCACTCGCCTTGAAAATGGTCTGCTGACGAGTCCGATACTGTAGTCGGCAATCCCGACAAATAGCACGTGAGTGACCCGTTGTTATATATAATGTCTTTATCTCACGTTAGTTTTAATGATATAACTGTATTTTTCTTTAATTTGTATTTACTGATTGAGAATTTGACATTTCTAAATGTTGACAAGTTTTATAGAGGAGCCTTGAAGATTTGGAATGCCTTTAACCTTCTATCACATAGGTGATCAAAGCCTTATACCTCACAAGTTGTGTTTACTTATTATCATATCTGTCTGTAGTCAGTCGCAATGAAAACGGCGTTGAGTCTACTATGGTTTTACAATTTCAAGGTTTGTATATTTCCACTAGTACGACATCAATAGTAAGATACAGACTGATCCTATGTCTGGAAACCTACGCCTGTTGTGACGTATTCAATCAAAATACGCCTGCTGCATATGCATATTGTCTAATTCTATTCCGGCTCCAAGCTTGTTATTCGTCTAGCTCACATGACGGACATTTGTACAAAGACTGTGTTGTTGTACTGTTGTGGTAGAATTGTATGTGGAATATTACGTACTGGGACCTAGATTTGATATGCTGTGGATTATGTCAAGGCTAGGTTCTCTTCGGCCAATTTGTATGATTGTTTGCCGTCTTAGCCGCAAGAAGTCCATTGCTGGACATGGGCCTCTCCTAAGATTTTCCATCATGGGACCTATTTGTGATTTATGTCAAGTCTAGGTTCTTATTTGCTTTTCTTCTGCTTTATATTATTGCTTCGAATGACGTTTCAGTAATACTGCCAATGTCCAGTTTAATGAGATACAAAGTATCGGTGTTTTACGGTGCAGTGTAAACAAGTAGCATTGAAAGATGGCGTAGGTTGTTTTGTTTGCCTCATGGTAGCTCTCAGTTACTAGTATTAACTAGTAAGCTTCTGAGTAAAAGCCACCTGAGTATCAACTATAGAACACGAGATATTCAATCACAATACGCCTTTATATGCATATTGTCTAATTCTATTGCGGCTCCAAGCTTGTGCGTTCCATCTAGCTAAGACGGCGGGATTTGTGCTAAGACTGGGTTGTATTCGGAATATTACGTACTGAGACCTTGATTTGATATATTGTGGCTTATGTCAGGGCTAGGTTCTCTACGACCAATTTGTATGCCTGTTTGTCGTCTCAGCCGCAATGACTCCATTTCTGGACATGGACCTCCCCTAAGGATTTCCATTATTGGGGGTTTTGTCATACTCACTACGCTTGGCAGAGGGGTTGGTAAGCGTTTTGTTTCGCATATCTCGGTTTCAACGTCACTGCCCACGCGCCTGCGCTAAAACAGTTTTTAAAGCGAGGTAAGAGTAGGAATTTCTTGACCTTGATCTTCCGAAGCACGAAGAAGTTCGAGATATTTATACACCCATTGGATGGTTGACCACAAGCAACTTGTGCTCAACCATCCAAGTGGATACCGCGTCCGGGGTAGCTTTACATGTGTAAACACCATCTGAGCCATCAAGTTCTTCCATCAAATAACTCTGTCACTAGTGTTAATTAGTAACTTTTATATCCATACGTCAACTAATGAACATGAACATCTCTGAGTCTAATTTATTTTATGACATTTTTATAATTGCTCACTCGATCTTAAACATGAACATATTCCAAAAATAATAAATGTATAACGATATTGTAACATGAAAACAGATGAAAAAAAAAGAAAGAAAGAAATATACTTATACAAAGCCCTACAGGCGAGTAGGCGGCCAATACTTTTGTTAAATCGTTTCTTTGGCATTTCTTCCCTGCAGTGGTCAGCACCAAAACGCTAGTAGTCTGTAGCCTTTGAACATTAATAATCAAATAGATTTGAATTTTGCATTATAAACCCGCCTGAGACAGTAACTAAAGAACACGAGATATTCAATCAAAATACGCCTCCTGCATATGCATATTGTCTAATTCTATTGCGGCTCCGAGCTTGTGAGATCCATCTAGCTTAGATGACGGGATTTAGGCTAAGATAGTGGTGTGGTTTATGTCTGGAATATTATGGTACTGTTCACGACAACTTGACATGGCAATTTTCTTTTATTAATAATATTATCGCGTATCAGGTAGGTTACATCGATTTTTCTTACCACGCATCAAAAAATAATTTAAAAGTAAAAAAGGTACTTATTTTCGATAAATAAATTGGTGTTAAGCTCAGCCGAATCCAATGTCTCATTGACACCCTGTCAATGCAATATAATTTTTGTTGTTGTTGTTTCCTCAAACTTTTCTGCTAGATTTCATGCTAGAGAATGAGTTTTTTTTACATGTGATGAGGAAGCAAATGGAGTCATTTTATTTTATTACTAAACAGCAAAGAACTGTAAGAGTTAGGTCGAAATCTTATCGAAATCGATAAACAATGTGGGCACGTGACGGGGTGTGTAGGGGTGTGCGGGGTGTCCCCTCCCCCACGCCTCCTACCTCATACATTCATTGTACTCAATGGGGATGGGCCAGAGGAGACGATGGCATCCTAAAGCCGGTGACAACCGACTCCATTTTGATCACCATATTTTGCCTATGCACGACTGGATGCGGGGTTGCGATGCGGCTGCGGGAAAGCAGGAATTACTTGTTCCAGTGTCTGTGGTGTATGCTCCGGCTCATGCACAAACGGAGCTTCCATCGAAAACACCGCCGACGACGATGATGATGATGATACTTTAGATTTAGCAGATAATTCGTTTTTTTTTTAAATAAATGCCATACCTACTTAAAGAAAGCTTATTATTTTTTTGTCAATCTTCTTTCCTTCATAGCTCGTTGAATATTGATCCCAGCAAAAAAATGTATACAACCTTTTTGGTAGAGAATTTTATGTAGATTACTTAATTAGAAAAAAATTTTTTGCTAGGAGCCACCGTTTACGAGTTGTTTAAAAAAAACTTTAAAAAGGGACCTTTACACCCCCATTACATTCATACATAGCAGATGTCCTTAATATGTACTTAACAAAGCAGACAAGGCCTAGGGCTAAAAGACTCCATTTTGCAACATTATAAGGCGTTAGTGAAAAAATTAACTTAGCAAATTACTACGGACGATTATCGGATTAGCACAGTATTTTACACATACATGATCTGAAGAACATAATCTTATCTTAATTAAACCTTCAACAAAAGTGTCTCGGCTCAAGCAAGTCTCGGGATAATCCCAATTGATACGAGTGTTACTATGTATCATATCTCACCCCGGACAGTCCGAGATTTCCCGAAAGAGCACAAGGTCACGCGTTTGAGGATATAGTTGTTTTAATATGTAATAGTAGTGAAACAATCGTTATAAGATCATCACCTCTTAAAACATCCAACAAGTAATCTCACCTTAATTAAACTTAAGATAAGTGTTTCGGCTCAAGCAAGTCTCAGGATAATCCCAATGATACCTGTGGATACGAGTGTAACTGTGCATCATATCTCACACCGGACACCCCAAGGATTTCCCAAGAGAAAACAAGGTCTTTTGGGTGGATTTACTTGTTTTTTTTTTATGTATTCATCATCATAATCATCATTTCGAGTAGGTAAAACGGTCAATCGACCATGCACACCCTGGTGTCAGAATTCTTCGGAACCGCCTCTCGGCCTCTGACGTGGTTCCTTTAACGACCACCAGATGGCAGCCGGGACCAACGGCTTAGCGTACCTTCTGAAGCACGGAATCATCTTTCTTATTAGACAATCAGGTAATTCATGCCTGCAATGTCCTAACCAAACTGGAAATAACTTTACAAAGAATGCTTTAAATATGTATTATTAGAGTTTTGGTCAATACAAATATAATTTGCCCGAGTCGATACGTTAAGAAGAAGAAGTGTGAAAATCTTTATAAGATCTTCACCTCTTAAAACATCCAACAACTAATCTCTCCTTAATTAAACTAAAGATAAGTGTTTTGGCTCAAGCAAGTATAAGGATAATCCTATGATACGAGTGTTACTGTGTATCATCAGTCAGCTAGTAGCTGACTTCATACGTGAGTGACCCTTATTTACATATTAATAATACTTAATAGTAGTGTAATTTTTTCATAAGATCACCACATCCAATACAACTGCTACATGTAATCTCACCTTAGTTAAACTTAAGATAAGTGTCTCGGCTCAAGCAAGTCTCAGGATAATCCCAATGATACGAGTGTTACTGTGTATCATATCTCCCGCCGGACAATCCAAAATTTCCTAAGAGAGCACAAAGTCATGCGCTTTAGGGTGGATTTACTTATTCTTATATGTATTAGAAGTGTGTAAATTGTAATAGGATCACCTCGTCTTAACACAATGGATATACATGTAATCTCACCTTAATTAAACTTAAATAAGTGTTTCGGCTCAAGCAAGTCTTAGGATAATCCCAATGATACGAGTGTAACTGTGCATCATATCTCACACCGGAAAGCCCAAGATTTCCCAAGAGAACACAAGGTCACGCGCTTTTGGATGTATTTTGTTGTTTTTATATGTAATACTAGTGTAACAATGATTGTAAGATCTTCACCTTTAAAAACATCCAACAAGTAATCTCACTTTAATTAAACTTAAGACAAGTGGCTTGGCCCAAACCAGTCTCACGATAATCCCAATGATACAAGTGTTACTGTGTATCATATTTCACACCGGACAGCGCGAGATTTCCTAAAGAAACACGAGTTTTTAAAGGAAATTCACTTGATTTGAGTATTTTTAATGTGAAAATCGTGATATCATTACTACATCTTTCACTCATCCATTAAATGGTACTAATATTACCCTAATTATACTTGATACAAGTGTCTCGGCTTAAGCAAGTCTTGGGATAATCCCAATGATACAAGTACTACGGTAAATCATATTTCACGCCGGACATCCCGAGATTTCCCAAGAGATCACAATGCCACGCGTTTTTGGGTGCATTTACTAGATTTTTATATGTATTAATGTTAAATTTGGTATTTGATCACCTCAAATGCTACTCGTAATATCACCTAAATTATACTTCAGACAAATGTCTCGGCTTAAGCAAGTCTTGGGATAATCCCAATGATACGAGTACTACGGTGAATCATATTTCACGCCGGACAGCCCAAGATTTCCCAAGAGATCATAAGGTCACGCACTTTTGGGTGCATTTACTGGATTTTTATATGTATTAATGTCGAATTTGGTATGAGATCACCTCATCTTTAATATAACTGCTACACGTTATATCACCTTAATTATACTTGTGACAAATGTCTACGCTTAAGCAAGTCTTGGGTCTACGAGCTCCGTGGCGCAGCGGTCAACACGCCTGCCTGCGAACCGGATAGTCCCGGGTTCAATCCCCGGTCAGGTCAAGATGGAAAACGATCTTTTTCAGATTGACCTGGGTCTTGGATGTTTATCTATATAAGTATCTATTATAAAATATAGTATCGTTGAGTTAGTATCCCATAACACAAGTCTCGAACTTACTGTGGGGCTAACTCAATCTGTGTGATTTGTCCGTATATATATATTAATGATACGAGTACTACGGAGAATCATATTTCACGCCGGACAGCCCGAGATTTCGTAAGAGATCAATCACCTCATCTTTAATACAACTACTACACGTAATATCACCTTAATTACACTTGAGACAAATGTCTAGGCTTAAACAAGTCTTGGGATAATCCCAATGATACGAGTACTACGGTGAATCATATTTCACGCCGGACAGGCCGAGATTTCCTAAGAGATCACAAGGTCGCGAACTCTTTGGGAGATCAACTTGATATTATACGTATTGTTAATGTGAAAATTGTTATAAGATCACTCTTCTTTTATACAACTGCTGTATGTAATCATACCTTAATTATATTAGTGTTTCGGCTCAAGCAAGTCTCAGGATAATTCCATTGATATAAGTATTACTGTGCATCATATTTCACGCTGGAAGGCGGGAGATTTCCCGAAGGAGCGCAAGGTCATGAGCTCTTGAGGGGATTAAGTTAAGATTTAGTCACGAGCTATTGGATTCATTTGTTCTTTATCATCATTATCATCATCAGGTCTTTTTAGTCTCCACTGCAGGAGCACGACCCTCTCTGACTATCATAACCATCTATTATTCCCACTTGTTCTTATTATGTGTTAATAGTATGAACTAACTGTCACTAACGGAATAGATGGACATTCTCCATTCAACCATCCCATTTGAGTATTTAAAAGGATTTTAAAATAATCCAACAAATTTTTACCCATCTACATTGTTAAACCGATAATCCGACCAAAACAAATCATCATTTTGCGGTTTTTGCAACTGACATTATTGTAAGGAATAACTTTATTCTATCATTTGAAATGAATTGGAAAAAACATGCATTGCTGTTCGAATCATCATCATCATCATTTCAAGTAAGTGACACTGTCAGTCTACCATGCACACCCTGGTGTCAGAGTTCTTCGAAACCGCCTCTCGGCCTCTGACGTGGTTCCTTTAACGACTACCAGATGGCAGCCCGGACCAACGGCTTAGCGTCCCTCCCGAAGCACGGAATCATCTTTCTTATCAGACAATCAGGTGATTCATGGCTGCAATGTCCTAACCAAACTGGAAACAACTTGACAAAGTATGCTTCCCGTGGGAATCGAACCCACGACCCCTGGGTCAACATACAAACACCTTAACCACTGGACCACGGAGGCTATTCAAATAAGCTGTGCATTTTAGGTGGTGTTCCTCTTAAATTGATCATACTTTTCGAAGATGATGATACTAACAGCACGGTAGGTATATATATGCTATTGTAAAACAAATAAAAAATGACAGTACCTAGCTGAGAAAAGTTTAGTGTTGATTTTCTCGGATACTCGATTAAACTAGGCTCGGATAATCGAATAATCCTGGTTTGAAAGTAGGTTATATATTTTTAACAAAAAACAAAAACCGACTTCAACAGTATCAATTTGTTTCATAAGCATAAAAATAAAATGGAAATAAGTGTAAGCCAAACGGCATACTTGTAATTTTTTTTGTTTTTGTGTATTTTTTCCAAAAGTCCTCACGCACATTTCATTCCCGCATATTCCGATAAAAATTTAATGAGACCATCTAAAAAGTATTAACTATTGAACAAAAAAAAATTACTTATATCAGTCCAGTAGTCTTTGAGTAATCGGGGAACATACATAAAAAAAAGATTCCGACGAATTGAGAACCTCCTCCTTTTTTGACCGGTTAACAAAGACGGTTCCGGTAAAACAAATGGTTTCCAATGAATACTTAATTATTTATAAAAAAAAAGTGTTTAAATTTTCCAATAAGAAAAAAAAACTACTTACTGTAATTTATTTAAGCTAATGCCCCCTCCTAATCGATACCAATTTCAATGTCCCAAGTAAGATATTTTCAAGATTCTCCCAACATTATACTAAGGCAATGTATGCACATAATTTGTGGGGCATCCGGCTGAGTGGGGAACAAAACCAGTGCAATATGGAGGTTTTAGGGTTCAGTACAAAAACGCCAAATTGAACCTAAAATGTCCTTGGCTGTCTATCTGTTCATCTGTCTATCAGCTATCATGCGAGTTATAAAGATAACTGACGTCCTCTGTGGTGCATCTACCAGGCTCTAAATAAGGAGAAATAAAAATAAAATCATCACCATTTCAGCATGGGCCTCTTCTATGGATTTCCATAATGACCAGTCGGGAGCGACTTGCATCCAGCGTTTCCCTGCGACCATGGTCAGGTCGTCCGACCACCTGGTCGGTGGGCGACCGATGCTGTGCTTGCCGGTACGTAGTCATCATTCATGAACTTTTCTGCTTCAATGGTCATTGGTTCTACGTGCTATGTACCCTACCTACCGCCATTTAAAGGAGCTTATGCATTTTTATAAAAAAAAGGAACAAAACAATAAATATTTTTTTTTAATATGTGTACTCATAAGCTTCTTTTCTGACTCAAAAAAAAAATGCAAACAAAATATGTTAAAGAAAAATATAAAAGCCTAAATTGTTTAAAAAATTTCCTCGATCGTTCAACAAGTGACTGGAAAATCGGTGAACATAGTTTAACCTTTTTTATGAACTTGTTCATGCATGGCAACACGAGACGAATGCGTTTTTTCCTTTTGTTTTAATGATACGGAACCCTTCGTGCGTGAGTCGACTCGCTCTTGGCTGTTTTTATTCTCCCGTCGTATCGATTCACTCAAATCGGCTTTCTGCGTATCATTCGAATAATATTATGGCGAGATGGCGAATAAAGGATATGTAATGAGCGGCCCGGAAAATTTTAGGTTACGGGATTCATTGAACGACCAATGACCGTGCTAGTATGTAATTTCATCTTTATTCCGTCTGGGTTCCCACTATTTATATATTACTAGCTGTTTTCCCGTGGCTTCGCTCGCGTAATATATAGCCTATGTCCTTCTCAGTACCCTACCCTATGTGTATGCAAAATTTCATGATAATCGGTTCAGTAGATACTGCGTGAAAGCGTAACAAACAAACAAATAAACAAACAAACTCACTTTCGCATTTATAAAATTAATTTGAAGTTTGATTGATTGATTTTGGGAAAAAAGTTAAAATGTAAATTTTGGGCACATGCAATCTAAGTATATACCATAAAGTAGGACAGATGCACAATGTATTCTTCCATGCTGGTTTGAGGGTTGGGAATCCCCTTTGTTCAAGGCTCCACAGCCGCTGCTGTTGATGGGGTCCAAGTTGTGAGGGAGTCTGTCGTAAATGAAACTGTGTAACTCCAACAAACGGTTAACTATATTTGTCTCACTAATACACTGTACAAAACTCATAAAAACCGACGGATACCACACCAAAGTACGTAAAGCCAAAATTAACACATAAAAGTAGAAGTGGAAAAAACTTATCGTGTCCTGACTTGCTTGTGTCAGTCTTTTTTCGGTCTCTGATGAGAACCCCGTTTTTCCTAAACTTTCAGGAAATCCGGTCGCACTGACAGCCGTGACATGTGGTCTCAACGCCTTAATCGTACGATTTGTTCTCAGTGACTCGCATAGAAGGCGCCACTTAAAACTACACAACAGTATTATGAGAATATAAAAACATGCTTCACAAAATACATCTTATTAAAAATCAAAACAATATTTTAGGCATAATATTTAAAATTTAGTAAGTTAAAGCTAACGCGAATTACCGCCATCTAGTATCAAGTAGCAAGCAACTCCCCTGCTCCATACATTCGCATGCTTTTCGCAACCTTAATTTGGTCCAATATTTTTGTATGAGGTGGGCAGTCTATTACGATAGTACTATATTGAACGACACGAAGTGTTGCCAATGCGACCGAATTTAGCCAATTGAAATAGGTGGCGCTAATATCGCGTTTAGCGCTAGTATCGCAACAGAGGTCTGGGAGAAACCACATAGAAAAAAACCGGCCAAGTGTGAGTCAAACTCGCGCAATGAGGGTTCCGTACAATATGGTTCGTGTACACACACACAATGTACAAAAATGTTTTATTCAATTGACTAGCGCTATCCAGTGGTGTTTTAGTGAACTACTTCCCTAGATGAACTTATTATAGTGAGTTTACCACTTTATTTTCAAGTGATAGAATTCTAATTATTTTTACTGTAATCTTCAAGGAATGAACTACATTTTGTAATTTTTTCAAAATTTTCAGCCCTGTAGTATTGGAGATAAGGGGGGGGGGGGGGGAGGGGGAGAATGGTCAATGTTTGCCTTCTTTCGTGAATAAAATCAAAAGTATTTATTTTACCCGAACAAAAAAAAAATATTTTTGAGATCCTCATAATGAGCCCTTTCATTTGATATACGGTGATATAAGGTTTGCAAAACTTTTTTTTTAAATTTTGTGATTGGGCCCCTGAAAATGACCCTTATTTCATAAAAATCTTTATTTACTTTGCACATCCGTGTTTGGGTCATAGGATTACACCA
Organism: Rhodophaea formosa; assembly: GCA_963082605.1. Lineage (NCBI taxonomy): Eukaryota > Metazoa > Arthropoda > Insecta > Lepidoptera > Pyralidae > Rhodophaea > Rhodophaea formosa. Next base: position 3,667,803 of record OY720221.1, read on the forward strand.
TCTTACCAAATTTCACCTAATTTGGTTCAGTAGATTCGGAGGAAATCGGCTGTGACAGACGGACGGACGGACAGACAGACGCACGAGTGATCCTATAAGGGTTCCGTTTTTCAATTTTTTGTACAGAACCCTAAAACATAGAATATACCAGCTGCTTCTCTTCCCACGCAAATCGTTATAGCCGATCGAATGAATGGGCGAAAATCTAAGGAATACATGAAAAACAAACAAATAAGGATGTATACCGTACAGTATTTTAGATCTGAAACTTTGAACCGAACCACAGACAGTGTGATGGATGCACCATGCATATCTAATTCTATTGCGGAGCAGACAAGCTTGTGCCATGTTACTCGACTGCAGATGGCAGCAGCGCTTTGTTATGGACTTGTGCTCAAAATACTTGTGATTTTGAACTCCTATGTGCCATTCAACAAAATGTTAATAAAACGGAGTAAGGCAACATATCGCCTGAAAAAAGATTCATCCGAAAGAGAATTGTCACTTTGCTTACCTTAAAAATGCAATTCAGCCAGTTTTTATGGGATTTTATATTTGAAAAATTTATATTCGCTACAAAACTGTTCAGCATGCTGGGCAATTTTTATGAACATATTACTTTTATTTTTAATATCCAGCATAAGTGTTATGCGGGAAGTGGTCCATATTAATGGATTGAGTCGCCTCTTTACGGGGCGAACAGAGATTATTAATATATTTTATAACCATCATCATCATCATTACCATGAGGTCTTTTTTCGTCTTCACTGCAGGAGCACGTCCCTCCCTGTACAACCAGAGCCATATTAGCCAGAGCAGTCAGAGGATTTGACCTTCACTCTCCACGCTGGTCTAGCGACTTCGAGATATCTGTTTGATGTTTATAAGCTTTGTCTAGCTTATGTTTCCTAAGTCGCCTTCTACGATAAAATATAATCGGGAATCTTCCACGGGAAGACTTGAAGAATATAGTCATAGATATATCATAAAGGTAAAGGTTCACCACCACCACTCTAACACCAGTTTGTATCAGATATTCAATCAAAATGCATCAGTCTGCTACATATACGCATGTTTTTAATTCTATTGTGGTTGCAAACTTAAAATTTGAAAACCGCGTTGTAATGAATCCGCGTTATACGGGGTCGCGTAAAGCGAGGTATTACTGTCTGTACTCCGAAAAATCATTCTTATTCTTAAACAAGAACTTCATGAAACACTTCCACGCTGGTCTGGGAGAAAAGAAAAAACGTAGAATGTACCAGCTGCTTCTCTTCCCGTGCAGATCGTAAGAGCCGATCGAGGGAATGGGCAAAAATGTTAGGAATCATGTTAATAGGCGATGCGGCTAGCAACCCATATCTATTTTAATTCCATTTTTCACCTAACGCCCACCAACATGCTAAACGTGGCTTTAGGTTTTATAGACCTGGGCTCTGTCTACCCCGCAAGGGAAAAAGACGTGATACTATGTATGTATGTATGTATTCTTAAACAAATACTCATATTTTAAGTACTTTTATGGCGTAACTGTTACATTAAACTCTATTAGAGTATTTTGCCATCTATCATTTGTCATTTGTATCAAGTGGTTTAAACTTGAGACTGCTTGAATCTATGCGAGTGTTGACTATGTACCCTAGGGATAAAAGCAAGTGCACGTATGCACACAGTGGTCGCAAACATGACGTTTGTTCACGTACTGTAAACAATTCTGGACTTTGCGCCTTTTACTCGGTCATTTCATGTCGTTAAAGCGTCGTGTGTAGTCAGTTCTATCCTATCCTATCCTAATCCTATCCTTCCTAAATATTATAAATGCGAAAGTGAGTTTGTTTGTTTGTTTGTTACGCTTTCACGCCGTATGTACTGAACCGATCATCATGAAATTTTGCATACACATAGGTTAGGGTACTGAAAAGGACATAGGCTATAAATTACGCGGGCGGAGCCGCGGGTACGTGTAATATATAGCCTATGTCCTTCTCAGTACCCTAACCTATGTGTATGCAAAATTTCTTGATGATTAGTTCAGTAGATAGGGCGTGAAAGCGTAACAAACAATCAAGCTCACTTTCGCATTTATAATATTAGTAAGGATAGGATTAGGATTTGAGAAGGTAAATAACACCATGAGGGGAGCCCACCAACATGCTAAAAGTGGCTTCGAGGTTTTACAGACCTGAGCTTTGTCTACCCCGCAAGGGAAAAAGACGTGATAGTATGTATGTATGAGGGGTGACTCAGCCCATCAATTGCCCGGCCGGAATAACACTTTTTATATGAAAATGTAGATTTTTTTTTCGAATTTTTTGTTTCATTTCAATATGAACAAATTTTCTTATGGATCTAATGGGGCTGAGTTGCCCTTTGAAGGATTTTACTGGACAGGTTTTTATTACCTATTTTTTAGATAAAATAGGCTATTAGTTTTGACTGAATATGGACATGTAATTATACTTATGAATTGGATCACTGAATAGTTCTAAGTCATTTGTTTTTGTAGTTTGTCCTCTATCATCATCACCATCAGGTTTTTTTTAGTCTCCACTGCAGGAGCACGACCTTCTTTGTACTAACAGAGCCATAAATATTAGCCAGAGCAGTCGGAGGTTTGGCCTATATTCTCGACGCTGGCCAGACGGGTTGGAGAGGTCTCTTTTATGTTTATAAGCTTTTTTTAGCTTATGTTCCCTAAGTCGCTTTCTACGACATCCACGGGAAGACTTGGAGTGGTCCTACTCTGCCGGAAACCACACGACGTCCTCTATACCAGCATGTTTTAATCGCCATAGTTTTCTTGTTTAATTTTTAACAACATAATAACAGTGATTTCGGACATGGCACATTTTTTACTCTTAATGAATAGGCTTTTACCTCTGTTTTTCCAAAGTCATAAGACTGAAACAAGAATTATCTTGATTTTAGACATAAAGATATTCTGGATCTTGAAAGTATATAGCTTATAAGTCTGTTTTTTTTAAAGAGTCATACAAGAATTATACGCTAGTAAAGTTACAAGCAAAACTATTACACGTGTATACAACAATTATTTACTAAAATAAACTTTATACAATAAGGTTTAATTATGGTCTAATCAATATTATCAAGGGCAAGGCGGTATTTTACCTCCACTAAAATTATTGGTTCATTATCGAAAACTAATTAGGTACCTATAATTTTCTTGTAGGTAGTATATGTTTACTGGAATAGTGATCTATGATTTTCTTGTTTTAAATGTGTCCTATGTACAACAGTGTTTTAATAATGCGTTTAAGTATTTTTAAACCCTTACCTGCTTAAAAATTATATCATAATGCAAAACACTTTAACAAGTTTAAATAGAATAAAAAGCAGCATCCAACGATTTAAGTGAATCAAATTAATAATTAGTATTAGTGTTTTCTTATGTTTTCGCGATTGTTACACATTTAAATAAAATTATTTTAATACGGTTTTTATTGCGTTTATTACATTATTTATACACCTAACGTTTCGAGCACTTTACAGTGTTCGTGGTCGCAGGTAGACTAAGTTGACATTTGTCTAGTATTTTATAAGAACTGCAAAATCTACCGCCTAAAATATTTATTGATAACGTTCCGGATGTACGCAGTATTGGCTCACGGTGTCTGAAGGTCTTGCAGTCTTCTGCTTAGCTTGAGATTTGATTAAATTGATGACTGGATCCCAAGCTGGTGGTAACTGCCAACCATCCTCTCTATTGAAATTAGGATGTTTTTTAATTTCAATAGCCTCACGAAGCATTCTTGGAATGTATCTGTTTTCTTTTGCAAGGACTTGAGGATTATCAAAACGCATATAGTGGTTGGGTTTGTCTAGGGCATGTTCACAGACTGCAGACTTCGTTGAGCGCCTATACTTCATGTCAGCAATATGTTCTTTTATACGGGTACCGATGCTTCTCTTTGTTTGCCCAATGTATGATAAACCACACTCACAGTCAATTTTATAAACTCCAGCATCTTGTAACGGGATATTAGATTTGACAGGTCTTAAAAGTTGGTTTATTTTCTTGTGCGGCTTGTAATAGGTCTTGATTGAAGCACGCTTAAGTATATTACCAATTTTGTCTGTAACTCCCTTTACATATGGTAAGATGGCAGGAAAGCGATCAACTGTGTGAGGCTTTGGGCTGCTTCTGTGATGTGTTTTTGGGAGGTTGAGGTTGTTGCTTCTTAAAACCGATTTTACTCGTTGAAGCTCCTCCTTGAGGTGGTGGGTGTCACAGATGCCATGTGCTCTCTGAAACAAAGATTTACCAACGGTAGCCAACTGACATGGATGATGATGGGATTTGCCATTGAGATATTTGTCGTTATGGGTAGGCTTTCTATACACAGTATGACTAATAGTATTATCAGGATTTCTAATTATTAAAATGTCAAGAAAAGCTAATGAATTATTTGTCTCAGTTTCTAAGGTGAATTTAATTTTGTTATTAATTGAATTTAGATGGTTTAGTAATAAAGATACTTGAGTTTAATATACTTATAAAATACTAGACAAATGTCAACTTAGTCTACCTGCGACCACGAACACTGTAAAGTGCTCGAAACTCGATAAAAACCGTATTAAAATAATTTTATTTAATTAGTATTAGTTTAATGTATCGTATAAATAACTATTAATAATAAAATAAAATATAGTTAGTGAATCAAACTAATTTAAATTACAGTGACAACCCTAACATAAGTACTCACTGAACAAATAGATAGAGTAGCTTTTTAATTATTCAAATAATGTCCAATGCGCCTGCGATTGTATGTAATAAATTTTGCACCTTAAACGTTGATGTGAAGATTCAAATTCTTTCGGCAAATAATTTGCATATTAGCGCGATCATTTTCGATTGCAATGATTAATTTGTGTTGAGTTCGCAATTGACAAGTAAAATACGAGTACTAAAGTTACGAGCAATTTGCTTAAGAGTCGCCTAGACGCGTATGTCTTCATACAAACGGAAAAAGAGAAATGTGGCAATATTTGATATTCTTGGAGTAAAGTTAAGCATTTAATCAATTAATCTCATTATAATCTACGTACGTTCCTATACTGCTTGGTTAAAATACCAATGGTTTGAGAATTACAAGCCTTTTTAAATTTGTATGGAAATCTTGAGAGGCGTATAATTCTAAAACTATCGATAATTTAACCAAACTGTATAGGAACGTACGTAGATTATAATGAGATTAATTGATTGGATGCTTTATTTTACTCCAAAATTATCAAATATTGCCACAATTCCCTTTTTCCGTTTGTATGGAGACATGCGCTTCCAGGCGACTCTTAAGTTGCAGAAGATTAAATTTGGCGGGTTTTTTTCGGAGATAGATGATGTTAATCTTGTCAAATGAGGTTTTCTAAACTTCGGTGTGAAGGGTGTTTATTCCTTTTTTCTTGTACTTAACATGTCATAATATGATTTTTGAGATATTGTTTCTTTATTATCAAAAAAATCTACTATAAATGGAATCATAACTTGGGATATAGAAAAAAATCTCGAAGAGACCTAATTAGAATTATTGACAAAATAACAACCAAATCACACGAAATATTTAAAATGCGAAAGGCATCTCTATGCCAAATAATGGGCATGTTGACTAAAAAAAATTTCGTGTTGCTATGTAAAAACCTGCCAAAAATAAACACAATAGTCACAAAAATACATTTCTAAACAAAAAACTCTTTCAGATATAAATGTTTTAAAGTCACATGTTTTTAGACGTTAATTTTTAGACGTGAAAACGCGCTGCTGAAATGCCTACATATTTGTGACGTCACAAACTTGTATTTTGTATGGGTGGCGTGAGAACTTTGATTGGGAGCTATACGACATACTTCGTTTATGGTAATGGTTTCATAATAAAAGTTGCTATAAATTTAGCGGACTACAATACAGTACAATTGTAATTAAAGATTTTCATACTTTAAAAAATGGTCCTATTCACCCAATTTTAAAGAAGCTTTAGGATCACTTAACGAATCGATATCAAATTTAAAGTGTTCTTTATAGTGTTTTTAGATAGAAATTAGTATCATTGGAAACAAATTTTATATAATCTTAACATTAGGCAACTACCGTGTTGTATTCATTACTCCAGACATATTCTGCGTAGTATAGGTTAGTATTGATTTAGTTGTATCACAAGCTGAATTGAAAGCTGTGTCTGAATCCCAAGCGGCAAGCAGGAAAAGCTATTCATTTCCGAATGTCCACTAGGAATACAGGAATTCACTCTAGTACAATCTATGTTTACATTTCATAGCATTCTGTTGATTATAGAGTTTCTATTATATTGCCAACGTTCTTGGAATATATATATACGTATATAGTACGTCAGGAGAACTTGTAAACGGAGACTTTGTATGAAAATAGACTAGCATTCAAAGTTGTTCATATAGACGAACAGTGTCTCCTTTTCAAGGCAGGTCAGTGGCAAGGTCCCTAGCTAGGATAAATTTACACGTTGTATATGGGTAGATACTTTTGTAATAAGAAGACTCCATCTGTGGTCCAGTGGTCAATGCATTTGCCATATGACCCGGGGGCCATGGGTTTAAATCTGACTGGGAAGTATACTTTGAAAACTATACATTTTTACAGTCTGGTTAGGGTTATGCAGGGTTCACTCACCAGATTTTCTGAAAAAAAAAGGGGATTCCGTGCTTCGGACAACATGTTTTAAGGTCCTGTTTTAGGGTTAGTTCTGGTACCCTAGGTTTCAGAAGTCAAATGGCAGGCGTTTTATATAAAAAAAAACCTTGTGAAATCACAGAATCAATCACATATATAGCAATCACATTAACTAACGCTCTACTCCCGGGCGTCGCTAACCACGCCCGGGTTCTGAAGCGTTACCGTAGATAATGGAACTAAGAATACTCTTGGACGATGATGTTGTTTTTTATAATGAGAAGATAAAGTGAGATCCATTATCTAAGCTTAACGTCTATATAAAATATTTTTGCTAGTTTTATGTTTTAATGATTTTTTTAATGATTCAATTGAGTGCGTTCGGCTCCTATCTTGCCTGGTGAAGCAACGATGAGATCTTGGGACACACAAACATAAATAATGCGTTTTACTCTTGCTTTAAAAATCCCTGAAATATACGAGTCGGGAACCGTGGTATGGTGAGAATTCCATTTCGTAGTGTTGCAATATTTAAAACGTATTTTCTCTAGCAACATACATTTATAGAAAATAGTTTTGTTGTGCTTCACAAAGTACACAATTTGCCATATGCAATGAAACAAAAAGACGCATTAGAGTGTGTTTAAACTGCAATCGGGCGAACGCTCCGGTGTTCCGGCGATGTCACCGGACACGAGCCGGATATCCGGATCCGGACGCGTCAGCTTTCCACGAGCGCCGGTTTGCTTGCACTATAAAATACATTTTTAAATTCTACTGAAATTATTTAGCCATCTCAGCTATTTCTAACCCTAGAGAGTGTATTTTCTAAAAAGTTCTATAATATTTACTTCCGCACTGTCCGTTTCAGGAAAGTGTAGAACTTCAAAATGATTATTTATTATATGTCTCAGTTTTTCTAAAAGATAAGTAAAACAATAAATATTTTTAGGTACATTAGGTATATTGGAGAACTATTTTCAGGAAACAGATTGTTGATATTATCAAACATTATAAATATTTGCAATTTGCAAAAAAATGCCCTCACGCACACTAGGCCAATGGACTCCTCAACAAATGGAGTGTCCACGGAAGACAGTTTTTTTCAATTATTTCAGTCAAAGAGTTTTAGACGAGTAAAGTGAAAACAAAAAAAAAATCTACTCTATTAGAAGAATATAAGTTTTGTTGACCAACTAAAGAAGAAGGCTGGTGTCATGTCGTATCAAGAACTAAAGTCTAAAGCAGAAGATAGAGAAGTTTGGCGCATACTCCATCGACAAGAGCTATAAAGCTCTTAAATAAGAAGAAGAAGAAGAATATATCTATACATACAATAATTATGAATATACTCTGAATAAATTAAGAAATTAGTTTATCAGATTATCATTATGAATGCATAAAAATACCCTTCCCTTCGAATGTCTTGTTTTTCTTTTACACAATAAAAATAAAAATTCGTATTGAAATCACAAAATGACGAGCACATGACGAGCTCCGTGGCGCAGCGGTCAACACGCCTGCCTGTGACACGAAGGTCCCGGGTTCGATCCCCGGTCAGGTCAAGATGGAAAATGATCTTTTTCAGATTGACCTGGGTCTTGGATGTTTATCTATATATGTATCTATTATAAAATATAGTATCGTTGAGTTAGTATCCCATAACACAAGTCTCGAACTTACTTTGGGGCTAACTCAATCTGTGTGATTTGTCCGTATATATTTGTTTATTTATTATTTATTTATTTAAAATACTATCCCATAATCTTGTTTGGATCTTTCAGCGACCAAATCCTATCTCAGTGGAGTCTTGCATACTCTGACGTCACTATTCTGAGTGAGGTTGAATTGAGTTTAGCATACGTAATTTGACTTTGGTATTTCAATTTAGCTTCTCGTTCTTGTCTAAAGCTACGTCAGTATCTACAGCATGGATTATAACTACATCTGCCTCTCATATATTTAAGAGATAGGCTCTTGACCGTAACACTATACACGCACGTACGTACAACATATAGAATCATACAATATTAATATAAATAAATAATAAATAAATATAAATAAACATTTACGGACAAATCACACAGATTGAGCTAGCCCCAAAGTAAGTTCTTAAGTAAGACTTGTGCTATGGCATACACTAACTCAACAATACTATATTTTTTTTTATAACAAATACATATATAGATAAACATCCAAGACCCAGGTCAATCTGAAAAAGATCATTTTTAATGTTGACCTGACCGGGGATCGAACCCGGGACCATCCGTGTCACAGGCCGGCGTGTTCACCGCTGTGCAACGGAGCTCGTAAATATGAAAGCAAATCTAACACAAATGTATAAGGTCAAGTCTTCTTTTATAGCACTTACTATTCAAATAATAATAAACCTCGACAAATGAAATTTATAGTATTGAACAACATTTCAAGGAAAAAGATAAATAAAGAAAGAATTTCAAACAACGACTAATAACGATACAGAAAGTATAAAGAGAACAACAGATCACTGATTTGTAAGACATGTAAAAATTGTTGAACTCCTTTGTACTCCAGATAGCAAGCCATTTGTTTCAGCTGTTATCATTGTAATGGCAGTAGACAGAATATGCTAGAAAAAGTCCATTTTAAAAATTGGAGACCCATATTGACTATTCGCAAACACGAAAAGTTTAAAAAACACATACACCCGAACCAAATCAAGTACCAAGTACGTACACCAAATTTTAACATGCTAATAAACAAAATTAACTTCAAACAAACACGTACTCCAAAATTACCCGCCAAATTCAATCTTTTTGTAACCCAAGCAAAATCCAAAAAACATTATTACCAAACTGCACGCTGATCGCAAAAACTCTAATGAAGTACCAATATCGCAAAGTAAACGATCCCGCTTGTATGCAAATTATTTGCCAGAGGAATTTGAATCTTCACGTCGTCATTTAAGGTGCAAATTACCTTTGACATTGCTATAGGAGGACGCTCGGACATCATTTGAATAATTAAAAAGCGACTCTATCTATTTATTCAGTGAGTCTACTAATGTTAGGGTTGTCACTGTAATTTAAATTAGTTTGATTCACTGCGATCTTGCGGTGCTACTTTTCATTCCATTCAATTTTGCGAAAGAGTTTTATTTAAGAGAAAGATTACAGATTTTCTAGAAATGAAATTTTAGTAAATAAATGGTGGCTTAGTTGGAGCTCAGCTTCGAGCAACACGGCTCCCGGAGCTCAGAAATGTTCTCAAAACTTCATCTGAACAGTAATTTTGCTGTCATTTGGTAAATTTTTTGTACAAGTAAATAGAGAAGCCATTATATGTACAGCCTCTAAATTAACTTAATTACATCTAAATCCATTAAACTTTTAATTATTCCAAGAGATAACTATTACCTATCATCATTTATTGTATTTAGCCATTCCATGTCAGCCATGTCAAATGCCAAATATTTTGGACTCCTTTGTTCTCCGGATAGCAAGCTTCTGGTTTCAGCTGTTATCGTAATAATGGCAGTAGAGAGACAATGCTAGACAAAGCCAGTTTCAAAACTTGGATACCTACATTGTCTACTTACGGACATGAAAAGATTAAAAAGCAGACACATATACAAAACAAATTAAGTACTAAGTAGTACACCAAATTTCAATAGCCTTATTAACAAAATTAACTTCAAAAAAACACGTTCTCCAAAATTACCCAGCAAATTTAATCTTTGTAACACAAGCCAAATAAATACTAAGGAAGTTATTACCAAACTGCAAGCTGATCGCAAAAACTCTAATGAAGTACCAATATCGCAAAGTAAACGATTCCGCTAGTATGCAAATTATTTGCCAAAGGAATTTGAATCTTCATTTCGTCATTTAAGGTGCAAATTACCTTTGAAATTGCCGTAGGAGGACGCCCGGACATCATTTGAATAATTAAAAAGCGACTCTATCTATTTATTCAGTGAGTCTACTAATGTTAGGGTTGTCACTGTAATTTAAATTAGTTTGATTCACTGCTGATCTTGGGGTGCTACTTTTTATTCCATTTAAACTCGCGAAAGAGTTTTAATTAAGAGAAATATTACAGATTTTATGTTATGAAATGAATTTTATTAAATATGTGGTGACTTTCTGAGCTCAGAAATGTTCTCAAACTTAATCTGAACAGTAATTTTGTTATGTTTTCTATGTTTTCGCGATTGTTACTCATTTAAATAAAATTATTTGAATACGGTTTTTATCGCGTTTATTACATTATTTTATACACCTAACGTTTCGAGCACTTTACAGTGTTCGTGGTCGCAGGTAGACTAAGTTGACATTTGTCTAGTATTTTATAAGTTTTTGACGAGTATTTTTTTTTTGACGAGCTCCGTGGCGCAGCGGTCAACATGCCGGCCTGTGACACGGATGGTCCCGGGTTCGATCCCCGGTCAGGTCAAGATGGAAAATGATCTTTTTCAGATTGACCTGGGTCTTGGATGTTTATCTATATATGTATTTGTTATAAAATATAGTATCGTTGAGTTAGTATCCCATCTTACTTAAGAACTTACTTTGGGGCTAGCTCAATCTGTGTGATTTGTCCGTATATATTTATATTTATTTATTTATATAAGAACTGCAAAATCTACCGCCTAAAATATTTATTGATAACGTTCCGGATGTGTATGAGAACACTGTAAAGTGCTCAAAACGTTAGGTGTATATATAATGTAATAAACGCGATAAAAACCGTATTCAAATAATTTTATTTAAATGAGTAATTTTGTTATTTTTTTGTATTATTAAAAAGAAAAGCCATTGCATTTACAGCTTCTAAATTAATTTCATCTAAACGAATTAAACTTATAATGATTCCAATAGAAAACTAATAGCTATCATCATGTATTGTATTTAGCCATTCTATGTCTGTCATATTCATTCATTATCATCAACAGTCACTAAAAAAATAAGAAACCAGGGAAGTGTGAGTCATATTCGCAGTACTATCATGTAAAATCTCTCACGATTTTTATAAGTGAACCTTTTTTTTATTTGATTTTGTTTCTTACTATAATTTTTGAAATACATTTTCTGTGAAAATTATAAATTTTAACTCACCTACTACAGTTCAAATTAAAATCAAGATATTTTCAATTTTGCTGGACCGCTTGTAACGAATTGTGTTTTTGAAAGTACGAGTTGAAATTTATTATTTTCTGCTTAGTAAACTAAATTATCTGTTACATTCGGAAAATATTGAAAGCAGAATTAAAATCAAATTGAATAAATCAAAAAAAGAATGCATTTTCTGGATAAACAAAAAAAAATTAAGAAGAAATAGGTAAATAATTAATTTGTAGTACAAATTATGCAGTACAGTCGGAAGTAAATCATTCAAAAAGTGATACACTGGTTTTAGTGCCTAGCGTAGGAACCAAGTGCCTTAAATTTTAATTTACTGTTTTAACTAAACGCAATTATTTAACATCCAAGCCAACATTTTACTCTAAACAAAATAAACGAACACAAGTTTTTACTCACGAGCGCCAAACCCTACTGAAAGCAAAGTTGCATTGTGCCAATTTCACAACGAATGTTGTAGATTTTCAGTTCGGGCGCTGGACCACTTGTGACTAATTGTGTTTTAGAAGTACCAGTTGAAATATTTTTGTAATATTTTTTTTCTGCTTGATTACCTACCTAAATTACTTGTTGCCTTCGAAAAATATTGAGGGAGTGTTTAAAGTTTTTTGAAGAAATGGGCAAAATATAGTAGCCATTTACGGGATACATGAAAACAATGAAGAAAATCAAGTAAATAATTAGTAAGTAGGGGTACAAAATAAGCGGTAAATATTGGCGTAGATTATTCAAAGAGTAATGCACTGACTTCAGTCACTGCCTACCGTGGGAATTAAGTGCATTAAATTTTAATTTACTGTTTTATCTAAAAGCAGTTTTTTAACATCGCCAACATTTAACTCCAAACGAAATAAACGAACACGAGTTTTTACTCACCAGTGCCAACCCTACTGCCGGCAAAGTTGCATTGTGCCAATTTCACAACGAATATCTAAGGGTGCTTGCGTATTCCAGTTTGGGCGCCGCCGTTGGACCGCTTGTGACGAATAGTGTTTTTAAAGTACCAGTTGTAATGTTTGGAGTATTTTTTCGGCTTGGTACCTAAACTAAAAAAACTAAATTTAGATAATTTAGTGGCAGAGATTAGAGTTTGAAAATTGGCTTGATACAGTTCAGGATAATTCCTGATCTGTATCAAGCCAATTTTAATCTAGATTAGTCAAGAGGCTTATTACAGCGAAATTAGTGACACCTGTAATTTTATTCTTGTAGTCCTAAATAAGATCAAATTGAAAATATCTACGTCTGTACTTCGGCAGTAAATTATTTTTAGTATAACTTTCCTTCAATATCGTAATTTCAAATTAGAGAACTACTTAAAGCCAAAAGAAAAGTAATAAAAAAAATACTACAGTTAAGTATTAAATATACAAAAATTATTACTAGGAATACAGGAATTATGAATGTACTAGTGGATATTCGAAATGAAAAGCATTTCATGTTTGACGCTTCGGATTGCGAACAAGAAAATTGACATATTATTTCTCTCTCTGATCAAAGCACATTCCGCTCTAATGCTTCAAAGCAAGGTATTTGTTAGTCAGTTTGTTGAAATTTGTACACGACAAACAGTGATGTAAATTTGAACATAGTGTGACGACGGCTAATTTCTGTTTTCCTAGTAATTCGTTAATGAAAAGCATTTTATATTTGCCACTTGGAATTCAGAAACAAATTTCAGTTCAACCTGTGATTTGTTGCTGATGTATAATATTATCAATGTATATTTTAAAAAAAATTATACCCTAGCCTATTAGCCATACTTTTTTTTTGTAATTTTCATAATGTCTATAACTTCTATACGCATCCTATACGGATTTAAGAAATTTGATAATTATGTTCGCTAATGAAGTGCGCATCAATGTATAATAGTATCTGTTGCAAACTCTTTAGTTTTTTATAGATACTCTTTTATTAAATTTTGTATATATTTTTATATTTTGATTTGAGTCAATAAAGGAAACGTCTGAGAGAAAGCCCATTTCACTATTTGTATATTTATATTTTACTACGTATTTTCATGCCATTTTCAATTATTTATACAGCCCACTCTGATATCTATTATACAGCCCATTCACAACAGTATCCAAGCACTATCTATATAAAAAAATCGCGTCGGGACGTCGGCCTATTAGCCCCGGTACACACAACACCGCGTTTTATTCTGATTTTGATGTATTGAAAACCGTCGGATGGTCCGATGCAGTGTCGAGCGGGAAATGCTATTAATTTCCGAATGTCCGACCGTACGCTGCCAGCTTTGACCGGTCGACTGGTTTAAATGTTTACTTGCAAAACTAGACAAAAAAAAAGCAACAGAATTTTTTCATACACACATAAATATTATCACGTCATATTTAGCGTGTTGAAGGGCGAGAGGGTGAAAATCGGAATCTAAATAGTGACGGGTTGCTAGTCACATCGCCTATGAAAATTATTCCTAAGTTTTCGCCCATTCCCTTGACCGGCTTTAACGATCTGCGCGGGATAATGAACAGCTGTTAAAAACAAAACAAGCATGGAAGTGACATACAGATTTCTATGTATTGAAAACTGTCGGATGGTCCAATGCAGTGCTGAGCGGGAAATACTATTAATTTTCGAATTTCCGACCGTGGGGACGCTAGCTACGACCGGTCGACTGGTTTAAATGTTAAACTATGATAAAGTTATTTCAAGGCCATGATTGTAATACTAAGTTTCTTCTTCTTCAGGCCTTTTCCCATGCTGTCTATTTGGGGTCGGCGTCTCTCTCTTAGTTGTAATAATAGCCAAAAAAAAAAATGTTTCATACAGATTTCGATGTATCGAAAACCATCGGATGGTCCGATGCAGTGTCGAGCGGGAAATGCTATTAATTTCCGAATGTCCGACGTTGGGAACGCCAGCTTCGACCGGTTGACTGGTTTAAATGTTGCCCTGTTAACACTGCTAAAGGAGATATATGAATTTAAGGAGGGTCCAGTGCTGATACCATAATATCATCATTATCATCTAAACTCATCATCCGCCCACTGCTGAGCATAGGCTTTTCTTCGTTTCCGCCATCCGTCCCGATCCTATGCACATCTTAGCCAGAGGAGCCCGATGGTCCAGTGAGCTCTGTGAGCGCTTACGTATGTTAAGCAACTCCTGGTGCAGCCCCTACTTGGATGGGTGACCGCAAGTGGCATAAAAATATCTCGAGCTCCTCCGTGCTTCGGAAGGCACGTTAAGCCGTTGGTCCCGGCTGTCATCGTTGATGGCAGTCGTTAAGCTATGTCAGATGCCTCAAGGCAGCTTGAAAAATCTGACACCAGTGTTGGCCACTTACACATACGAAAAAAAAAAAAAAACCAGGTGCGACCCACAACCTTGACTATATTGTCCACCCATCGCATAGGAATACATTCTGATTCGATGGTTTGAAGGACGACGGTGTTTATAATCTTTTTGAGTGTTGCCACCATTTGAAGTAAATTGTTAGACAGAAAACGGAAATATCATCAAAAAAAAATATGCGAGTCTTTATATAACCCTTTAAACTATTTAATGAACCTCAATTTACAATTTAAAGTGTGTACATGAAGCTTTTTTTAGCGTTTTTGCTATAAATAGGCCATTTTTGACAAAGCGCTAAGAAATTCTTCACGTTTTCACTTTGAACTGAAAACACTACTAGTTCATAAAATAGATTGATGGATTTTCTAGGCTTTTGCGGAACAAAATTTGAATTGATATAGGTATCAGTTTTCTTTTAGGTGATATTCAGTTTTAAATGATATTTCAACACTGATCCTTTCAATTTGAACAAAAATAAGATGAGGGCTGGCGCTAGTTCCGCTGACCTAAGCCCCTTTAATTTCCTTAAAATTTTAACTCTACGAAGCGAAATATTGGTACCGCAGTTATAATTTAAGCTCTTTCTTTTTATAGTAGTAATTTAAACTTATTCCTAAGTTAAGCTGTACTCGGATTTTATGTAGCAAAAGCCTGAAATGTAGTGGAAAGTAGAACAAATGTGCATATATCTTGGTTTGCGCTTGGCAATAGAGCATTTTCTGTGAAAATTTTTAGTCGGTATCATAAATTAATTCTTGCTTTACTA
This sequence comes from Rhodophaea formosa, assembly GCA_963082605.1. Classification (NCBI taxonomy): domain Eukaryota; kingdom Metazoa; phylum Arthropoda; class Insecta; order Lepidoptera; family Pyralidae; genus Rhodophaea; species Rhodophaea formosa. Next base: position 3,683,668 of record OY720221.1, read on the forward strand.
AACATTAACACTGTAACTATGAATCGTGAGCTGTTGTATTTTTGTAGGTTAAGATTTTATGGTTCCGTAGTAAACTAGGAACCCTTATAGTTTCGCCATGTCTGTCTGTCTGTCTGCCGCCGCGGCTTTACTCAGAGACAACAAGTACTAGAAAGCCATAATTTGGTACGGGTGAGTATATTAATCATGCCAAGAAAGTGGTAGAAAAAATCTTGGATTTTTTTTTTAGTGTAGCTCCCATACAAGTAAAGAGGGTGTAATATTTTTTTTCTGTACATACCCATCGTGTTGAGTATTGTTAAATAGGTCTTTAAAAAATATTAACATTTTTCGATTTAAGGATCTGTTTCCGAAATATTTGCAAATTTTTGTTAGAGGTAAGTGTCCCCCCCCCTATATCTGCTAAACGGTTATATATGGATACGTGAAAAAAATTACAGCATTAGTATATATACTGAAGTTGAAAGGAAAACAGAGCTGAGTACTAAGTACAAACTAAAAAGTTATAGGCAACCAACTTATAAAATGTACTCGAAAATGTATATATAATTTTCATTGTTTGATGTTTTTGGTCGGTAAACTGTGAGGTGCGAGTGTGAACAGTGTGAACTCAAAGTTGTCATTTGCAACTACGGAACCCTACACTGCGCGTGGCCCGACACGCACTTGGCCGGTTTTTTATCACAACCTTTTACATAGCCTATGATTGTCCAGGATAGAATACAAATATAATGACATTAAACACTTCAAAATCAAGCCAAGCCATGTCAAGCCGCTTTAAGCAGGAGGCAATGAAACAGACATATTTATAAATATGCATAGATTGATTTAAACAAACATATATACTACTCTGTCAAGAAAGTACCCAGAAAAGATCAATAATACACAAAATGTTTGTTAGTCATCCAACTTTATTTTATCACCTTCAAAGTTTGCTCCATCAGAAACTATACACTGACGCCAACGAATAATCCAATCATCAAAACATTTTTTAAATGCTGTTTCCGGAATCGAGTTCAGTTCTCGCCGCGAATTCTCCTTTCTGTCTTCTACCGATTGAAAATGGGTGCCACGAAGTGGTAATTTGAGTTTAAGAAAAAGAAAGAAGTCAACTAGAGCCATATCTAGTGAATATGGTGGTTACTCGATGGTATTTGCTGAGTGTTTGGTCAAAAATGCGTTCACAAATGGCCATGTGCGAAGGCGCATTATCGCGGTGCAAAATGTGCAAAATCCAAGAATTTTCTTTCCTCAAATCTGGCAATTTTTGTTGAATTTGCCCTCTTAATTGCCACATAACGCTCAATTAATATAATATTCTTACTGTTGTTATCTTTCTCAAGTTGAATGATGATTTTCAGTTGCAATTTCCTTGACTTTTGCGATGTTAACTTTAGTTGCAGACGTTGATGGCCTACCAGAGCGAGGCAAATCTTCTGTCACATCTTGACCGCTTTTGAACGCTTTTTACCACTCACAAGCACATTTTTTTTTATAAATTCGATTCACCGTAAGCCTTCTGTAACATTTAAAGTGGCTCCGAATAAGAAATTCCATTGGCGATGCAAAAAAGACAAATACTTTGTTCACTGTTTTTGTCCATTTAGAAATTCGCAATACACACTAGATATGATATAGCTAAAATTAACACTGTGCTGAAAATAAATAACAGATTCAACTCGAACTCCGCACCAAAATGGAAAACAGTTGTGCCAATCTAAAAACAACAAAAAAATACAAAAAAATGTATTTGGAACCATAAACAAATCACCCATTCCCGATACTTCTTTGACTGAATGTATATCTATATACGTACGCGTATATATAAGTATGGTGCCCGGCAAATAAGTTGACCTAAGTGTGACTAGGACACCGCAATACATTGCCACTGATTAATATGGGTGTGTCTCGCCCACACTTAGTTCAACTTATACGCCGCGTGTTGTATGTAAATACGCGAGACAAACATTACGCTTCTTCTAGGTAAAAAGATTCTGGGATATGTATCCTTTAAAATATGTAATGACAATGTCGTCGTATCCAATGCACCCTTGCTTTACCAGTCATTATGTGAGGAGCCCGATGGTCCAGTGCGTGTGAGCTCTCTGAGCGCTTACGTATGTTAAGCACCCTCTGGTGCAGTCCCTACTTGGATGGGTGACCGCAAGTGGCATAAAAATATCTCGAGCTCCTCCGTGCTTCGTAAGGCACGTTAAGCCGTTGGTCCCGGCTGTCATCGTTGATGGCAGTCGTTAAGCTATGTCAGATGCCTTAAGGCAGCTTGAAAAATCTGACACCAGTGTTGGCCACTTACACATACGAAAAACAAAACAAAACCAGTCATTATTGAAAAACAAGACCTTAACAAAAGTTTTCCTTTGTCCACAGTGCCTATGACCCAGGTTGTGGCAGTCGCCGGGGAGCCGGTCTACCTTCCGTGCGACATCAGCACGCAGGACGAGGAAGACGCGGTCCTATTGGTCCTGTGGTACAGGGAAGACCTGGGCACACCTATTTATAGGTTAGTATCGATCATAATATATATTTTTTATATATTTTAGGTATAGGCGACGTTTGTTGACGAGCTCCGTGGCGCAGCGGTCAACACGCCTGCCTGCGACACGGATGGTCCCGGGTTCGATCCCCGGTCAGGTCAAGATGGAAAATGATCTTTTCAGATTGACCTGGGTCTGGGATATTTATCTATATAAGTATCTATTATAAAATATAGTATCGTCGAGTTAGTATCCCATAACAAGTCTCGAACTTACTTTGGGGCTGGCTCAATCAGTGTGATTTGTCCGTATATATTTATATATATATATATTTATTTGTATTAATATATTTTAGTTATAGATATAGGTTTAAAGATCTTTATTTGACTCATAAAGAATTACATCAATTCACTTACAATGAGTCTATAACTAAATATAAAATATGTAGAAACTTAAACGCGTTAGAATAGGACGAGCTCCGTGGCGCAGCGGTCATCACGCCTGCCTGCGACACGGATGGTCCCGGGTTCGATCCCCGGTCAGGTCAAGATGGAAAACGATCTTTTTCAGATTGACCTGGGTCTTGGATGTTTATCTATATATGTATTTGTTATAAAATATAGTATCGTTGAGTTAGTATCCCATAACACAAGTCTTTCATTAGAACTTACTTTGGGGCTAGCTCAATCTGTGTGATATGTCCGTAAAAAATAAAAATAGTCTTATAATATTTTGTTGTAAATATATTCTTTCAGCTTTACTTTCAACAAAGTCAAAGTTTTAAAGTCTTTTAAATTTTTAGGTAAGTACTCAATATACAATTTGTTTGATACTAAACTAGTGATAATTTGAATTCTCGTTCTCAACATGAATACGAACAACTTTTGTTCAATGACCAAGTCTGAAGTCTTAAAAAATAAATGGGCTATTCCAGTAGTACATTAAATACATACCGATCCAAATAATAGAGCTGCTGAAATTTTTTTCTCGATTTCAGGCTTGTTCATATAACAAAAGTATTTCGTTTCCATGTTGAGAACGTGTTGAGTACAGTTCAAAAGCAGGCCTGCTTTTGAACTCCACGTCAACTGCCTTGCAATTGAACAATTTTTTAAACGCTGGTGGTAGGCCTCCAGTAGGTATGCCTTATAGAAAAATATACTATCCCCATACTATTGAAACTACTGCACGACTATTAACGATGGTATACTTTTTTCCGTGGCCCACTGTACATAAATATGAAGGAACATGGGGAAATATGCTTATTACTTATACGTTTATACTAATTTTGAGAGAGATTTTGTTTTGTGTCATTGGAAGTTTAGGAAAGAGGAACAATCAATGCATACTTATAAAGAAGCAACCTTACAAAGATCATTATATAGAAAAGTTGAACGCTAAATTCGCATGTCTCTTAGTAAGCACAACAGTATATTCCATCTCGTGATCTACATCGTTGAACATTACCGCTTCAACTTCAATTAGCAACATGATTTTCTTCACTCAAGCCCTAGTTAGTCTTATACTGTTCACTGGAGACACTTGAGCCATGAACCAAGCAAAGTTGAACGACTTCTGTTCAGTTTATTGACTGAACTTCACGAACAACACTTGTATTTAATATGATTGTTGGATTTATGTTTGCTGGAATTAGATATTCACACTCGTGAAAATTTCAGTCAATAGTCAAATATTTGATTCATCGTAAGGTAGTTCCAAATAATTTGGTGAACGTTAACTTAAGCTTGAGTGAAGAAAGTCATGTCGCTTACTTGCATTTTAAGTTATTTACTCGACTCAATTTTGAAAATTGGTATTTCAAGGTAGTTTCCTCAAATCTTCCATCACTCTGACTCATTGTAGAATATTTCAAAAGCAAAGTTTGACAGTTGTTGCCTCAACAATAAATTTCAAAATGAAAGTTATTGAGTAAGATAACAACCGGGATTTTGGAGAAATGACTAAGGTTGAGTCGAAGAAAGAACTTAAAATACAAGTGAGTGACATGACTATTTTTACCCAAGCTTAAGTTATCATTCACCGAATTACATTTAGTAAGCTAAAAAAACCGGCCAAGTGCGTGTCGGGCCACGCGCAGTATAGGCTTACGTAGTTGCGAATGACAACTTTGAGTTCACACTGTTTACACTCGCACCTCACAGTTTAACGACCAAAAACATCTAACAATAAAGATTGTATAAAATTTTACATTTTCCAGTACATTTTATAAGTTGGTTGCCTATAACTTTTTAGTTTGCACTTAGTACCCAGCTCTGATAGTTTTCCTTTCAACTTCAGTATATATACTACTGCTGTAATTTTTTTCACGTATCCATATATAACCGTTTAGCAGATAGAGGGGGGGGGACACGTACCTCTAACAAAAATTTTCACTTTAAAACCAAATATTTCGGAAACGAATCCCTAAATCGAAAAATGGTGTTCTCAACCTCACAATATTTTTCAAAAACCTTTTTAACGATACCCCACACGATGGGTAAGTAGAGAAAATAAAATTACTCCCCCACTTTACTTGTATGGGAGCTACCCAAAAAAAATTTTTTTTTCAAGATTTTTTTCTACGACTTTTTTGCCATGATTAATATACATACTCATACAAAATTACAGTTTTCTAGTACTTATAGTCTCTGAGTAAAACCGCGGACGGACAGACAGACAGACAGACAGACAGACATGGCGAAACTATAAGGGTTCCTAGTTTACTACGGAACCCTAAAAAGCAAAGGTTTGACGAATAACGTCCATTGAGGTTGGGGCTTGACTGTGAATTTTTATAAATATCTTTTATTGTAGCAGAGACACAAATTCAACAAGAAAACGAGAAGGCAAAAATAGCTGCGCCTTCTGGCAAGCTTCACACAAATCATTTGCCTTTTTTTATATGACATTGGAATAAAGTGTTAAGTGACAAAATGTATTCTCAATAATGCTGACTCCTTGCACAGCTTTAAGACCCAGTTACGCATTCATATACTTGAAAACTGCTCACTCGCGGAATAGCCACAATCTCTCCAGTTCCATTTAGGCATCTATTTTTGGTGATTGGAAAATTTGCAATTAACCGACGATGTTTGATTGAGGCATGGCTTTTCTGCTCTGCTTTGATTTTGATTTTTTTATTTTCAATTGTTAATTAATTTTTTTCAATATCTACAATATCTAAATGTCATCAATATCTTTGTGGTACAATAATTACGTAATAATCTGCATGTTATTTAACAATACGGTGTCTGCATTTTTGTTAAATACTTATTTATCTGTTGTTCTCATGTAAGTGGATTAATTGTAATCTTTTATGAGAATAAATTCTTTAAATCTGTCTCTTATAACTTGTACCGAACCTGAACATACCTCTTCAATACAAGTCCCCGGAACATTTTGAACAAGACACAACTCGAAACTTCGCAACGGGTGGACTTAAATCAGTTTATTTGATTAACTTAATTAGCTTTTTAAGGTCACGGGCTTTCAATGAAAGCTTGAATTAAGAGCTTCTTCTTTCTTTTCATTTTTGGGAAATAATTTGAAATTGAAAGATCAGTGAATTATTTGATTGGTTTTTGATTAGGTCATTGGTCAGGAGTATTTTAGTTACATAATCTTGACGTCGCTTAAAAAATGCGCTTAATAGTAGTACCTGTATGAAAGAAAGAATATATATAGTTTTTGAGTTTAATTTTAACACATGAAAACACACTAAATAAAATATTGACCATTGTGGACCCTTTAAAGAGTGATTCACAGTCATATTTATTTTGTACTAGCAGCCCTACCCGGCTGCGCCCGGGCATGTATTATACCTTAAAACCTTCCTCGTGAATCACTCTATCTATTGGTGAAAACCGTATGAAAATCCGTGGAGTAGTTTTTGAGTTTATCGCGAACAGACAGACAGACAGATAGACAGACAGACAGACAGCCGCGGCGGAGGACTTTGTTTTATAATATGTAGTGATATTAAACTTCTTTTCATTCAATGTAGCAGCTTTAAACAAGTTATTGTTTCAATAGCAATATATCCGCGACCTCTTCCGCGTCAATTATAGTTTGTATGATGCACAGATAAATTAACTTTATATACGTTAAAGACTTTTGAAAATAGGTATTTTTGAAACATATTCAATGCAAACAAACAATCAAATCTTACCTTTTTATAATATAAATATAGTAAACCTAAGTTTAAATTTAATTACAGCAATAAATATTCTTCTGAATCTAGGATAACGAAGCATTCAATTTCAAGTCAGTCTAGAGGTGATTTAGAAGTGTTCTTGTAATTGAGACATTGATTCTTATAACTTGTTTCTAGTATTTCTGAGTAGTCTGTTTATTATGAAACAAGAGAATTTCATGGATTCATTAATATTAATAAGTAAATGAAGATAAGATTCTATTTTATTAAATATTCACAACGTGAAGGTTCAAAAGGCATTGAGGTCATTGGATTTTAGCATTAATTAGTTTATCGATGTAATTTAACTTTTTATCCGACTGTGGTAAAGCTAACAATAGAGTCATGATTTTGGCTGCTATCTATGTAGGAGAATATATTTTAATCCTTCGTATCTCCCAAACAAAGTTTAATTTTATTTGACAAATGACATATTCTCGGATGCCTTTAGACAGCTAGAAATCTGACATCAGTGTCGGCCACTGACACATATAAAAAACAAGCAATCAAACCGAATTGAATGATATGTCAACCCGAATGCACTACCCAATTGGCACAAGCCGTATAAGTACAAACCTGTAGTCCATTTATGCCGTGTTTTCCACAGTTTGTTACAGCCTGGCATTCCATCAATTATTAAAATTGTATTACATCATCAGTGTCTTTTCACTGCAGGAGCACGACCCTCTCTGTACTACCAGAACAATCATACGATTAAGCCTACATTCTTAACGCTGGCCAGACGGCTTAAACAGGTGTTTTTGATGTTTATAAGCTTCGTTTAGCTTGTTTTTCCTAAGTTGCCTTCGACTACGACATCCAGACTTGGAATAGTCCTATTCTAATCTGCCGGGAACCACACAGCTACCACTGAGCCATTATCAGCTTTTTTACTAATTCACCAATAAATAACCATATCTTATTTTGCCCACAGTGTTGACGCCAGGGAGCGTGACTTCGGCGTCGCTGAGCGTTGGTCTGATGAGAGCGTCTTCGCGTCAAGAGCATACTTCTTGCCAGAAAGAAAGCCTGCTGAGCTGGGCGTGGACAGGGTTAAGTCCTCAGATCAGGGGGTGTACAGGTGTCGGGTGGACTTCAAGCAAGCCCAGACTAGAAATTCCAGGGTTAACCTGACAGTTATAGGTAAGCTTCAGTTTTTATATATACATATTATCACGCCTCTTTCCCATGGGGGTAGGCAGGGATCAAGGACCTCCACTTGCTACGATTCTTATAAACTTCTCTCAAGCATCAGTAGCATACTTCTTGTCAGAAAGAAAACCTGCTGAGCTGGGCGTGGACAGGGTTAGGTCCTCAGACCAGGGGTGTACAGGTGTCGGGTGGACTTCAAGCAAGCCCAGACTAGGAATTCTAGGGTCAACCAGATAGTTATTGGTATGCTTCAGTTTTTATATATACATATAATCACGCCTCTTTCCCATGGGGGTAGGCAGAGACCAAGGACCTCCACTTGCTACCATCCTTAGAAACCTATCTCGCTTCATCTACATCCATCACTCTTTTCATACATGCTCGCCGGTTTTGGGTACCTACTCCTGCTGGTCCTTTGGCAAAAATGTCCGCAATCTGGTCACAGTACGTGCGTCGAGGCCGGTTCTGACTTACTCCTCCGGACTCTTTTAGTTAATATAATTTTGGATACTTTAGAACAAGCAAGCGCCGTCTACGAATTTCAGAGTCAACCTGAAAGTCATAAGTAATTTTTGTCACTATGTACCAATGGTAAATTTATTGTACGAAATATTTTAAATAAAACAGGGTAAATAAGAATCCCTTATAGAACGTACCTAATACCCGGTGAAATATTGAAAGATGACTTTTTTAGGAATGATTCAATTCCCGTCTATTTGAACAACTTTTGATATCGGAACAATGTTGAGAGCTAATATTTTTATATTTCTATTCAGTAAAATATATCAACATGTATTCCCAAAACAAGATTTTAAAGATTCATACTCTTTGCTGAATAATATACCAAAAAATGCTCCACACTTATCGGTCGTTCCAGGAAACTCAAATTACATTTCATGAAAGCTCCCGACGAAACCAATGTACTTTATATGGGATTTTATTTTGCATTCAAAATGCTATTTTACCTTATTTATTAAATAAAGAAAATAAGAAATGGAGAAAAAATTCCACGCGGGCAGGACTTGAACCTGCGTCTAGATCTCAGTACGATCTATGCGTTGCCAATTACGCCACCGCGCTTCAAGCCCCGACGCCGAATTTCTCCACCATATCCCATTCCTCTTACACGCATCTAGGCTTGCGTCACCCAACACAACTACCCCACTTTTACAAGTGCGGTATTTGATTTCAATTCATTTTTGCAATGAATTTGGTAATCAACTAATGTGTAGGAAGCCATACAAGTTTGCAGGTTCAAGTCCTGCCCGCGTGGAATTTTTTCTCCATTTCTTATTTTCTTTATTTAATGAAACCAATGTATTTACAAATCGATTGAACTGCCCAGATATAATTCATCTACATGTAACTTGGTCGATGTGAAATCATAATAAACCTTAATACAAAGAATTTCGGTCGAAAATTGAATGATTGGTTCAGAAAAAAGGTTTTGAGGGTGAAATTAACATAGAAGTTACACGCCTTTAGATTTTGGAAAAAGATTGTGGAATTATCCTGAATCTACTACACGACACTATTCGTATGATTGTGAAAAAGAAATGAAGATAGGTAGAAAACGTTAGCCGAAGATCCAATGGAAGGTGAATCCAAAAGGTGCAAGAGTGGAGGTCGAAGATAGGGTGTAGAAGTGTTGGTCGACATAGTTACGTTGATGATCCATGTAAAATATACAAGCGGTCAATTAGTATAGGATGTCATTTTTTTTTGAGTTTCCAACATTGGTCCCTTTATAAAAGTTGTTCATACCGACGGGTGGAATCACCTCTGTATGGGTACAGAGCGAACAAAATTTTAAAATGTATATTAAATATAATATAAAATATAATCATAATATATAATTATAGTGGAGAGAGGGAGGGGAGGCCTTTGCCCAGCAGTGGGACACATATGGCTAGCAAAAAAAAAAAAAAAAAAATATTAAATACAAGACACAGGTTAATCAAAAAAAGATCGCTATTATTATTGATCTTGTCGAGCTCCGTGGCGCAGTGGTCAACACGCCAGCCTGTGACACTGAGGTCCCGGGTTCGATCCCCGGCCAGGTCAAGATGGAAAACGATCTTTTTCAGATTGGCCTGGGTCTTGAGTGTTATCTATATAAGTATATGTTATAAAATATAGTATCGTTAAGTTAGTATCCCACGACACAAGTTCACAACTTACTGTGGGGCTAGCTCGATTTGTGTGATATGTCCCTATATATTTATTTATTTATTATTATCTGATTTGCCCTGCATTTGACTACAAAAACTGCAAATATAGTTCAAAAAGGTGCCACGCATGCAACGTAGTAATTTTAAAGTAATTAGTTTCTATTTCATTCAACATTAAACGTTACAAGAAGCAAACAATCTCCACACCTTTATAGCAGGATCGTATCCGATCAGGAACCCGATTAACAGATACAATCTAATCAAGGCGCCCATTATCCCGAGATCAGCCAATTCCATCTTCCTCGTAACAAATACGGAGGAACGAAAAAATTTTCCGCCTAACTTCGTCCGGACGATCAGAATGATAATGGAGTTCTTACGTTACGCTTGGTTTAGCTTAGCTTCTAAGTACTTAGTAAATGCCAGTAGATATTATTTAAAACACAAATGATTTTGTAATTCCTTACCTTTTATTTTTTGTCTATTTATCATTTAAGTCATTTAACTGTAGATTTTGTTGATATTTGGCCTAAACATGTAATAAAAAAAAAACTGGACCGATGACTTGGTATAAATGAGCTTGAAAAAGAAAAAATATTACCATAGATTTCAGCAGCTTTACAATAGATTTCCTCCCGATGATAACCACTAACATAAAATAAATTAAAGCCATTCTCTGCAGCTACACCTTCGTATGAGAAATCGTCTCCGATCAGGAACCCGATTAACAGATACAATCTAATCAAGGCGCCCATTATCCCGAGATCAGACAATTTCATCTTCCTCGTAACAAATACGGAGGAATGAAAAAATTTTCCGCCTAACTTCGTCCGGACGATCAGAATGATAATGGAGTTTTTACGTTACGCTTAGTTTGTATCCACTTAGCTATCAAGTATTTAGTCAATGCAAGTGCTTACTTATGATGTAATTTCTAATCTTTTTTTAATTTTATATTTGTTTAATTAGTTATTAAACTGTAGATTTAGCTGATATTTGGTCTAGTTATGTAGATGTTTGTGGTTAAAATCTGAAATAACATAACTACTTTAAACTAATAATAAGAATCCTGCACTAATGCTTAACTTTTATGCTGAAGTATGAAGAAGTTAAGTTAACTTATTTTATACTTGAGGTATTATTTTACGAACGGTCATCGAACCAAGTGTGAACCTCGTCTAGAGTTGCTTAGTATTCGAAATCATAAATTGCGTGGAACAACTTTATCATAGATTTCCTCCCGTTGTTAGCCACTAACATAAAAGAAATTAAAGCCATTCTCTGCAGCTACACCTTCGTATGAGAAATCGTCTCCGATCAGGAACCCGATTAACAGATACAATCTAATCAAGGCACCCATTATCCCGAGATCGGCCAATTTCATCTTCCTCGTAACAAATACGGAGGAACGAAAAAATTTTCCGCCTAACTTCGTCCGGACGATCAGAATGATAATGGAGTTCTACGTTACGCTTGGTTTAGCTTAGCTTCTAAGAACTTAGTAAATGCCAGTAGATATTACTTAAAACACAAATAATTTTGTATTACCTTACCTTTTATTTTATGGGGAATATTTAACCGTGCGAATAAAAAAATATTTAGCGACTGATGATGATATACTCTATTAATAATTTAAGCGAAACGAATTTGGATTCGCGAAAAATTAACTTAACTGGTGACGAACATTGATCAATAAGAAAAACCAAAGAGCTTCTAAAAGTGAGCTGCGAATAATTCAAATCGATTATTAAAATCATTTATAAAGGCCGTGTGGTTCCCGGCAGAGTAGAATAGGACCACTCCAAGTCATACCGTGGATGTCGTAAAAGGCGACTAAGGAAACACTAGCTAAACAAAGCTTAGTAACATCAAAGAGATCTCTCCAACCCGTCTGGCTAGCGTGGAGAGTGTAGGCCAAATCCTCTGACTACTCAGGCATATGGCTCTGGTAGTACAGAGAGGGTCGTGCTCCTGCAGTGGAGACTAGAAAGACCTGATGATGATGATTAAAATAATAGGCGTGCGAAAGAATTACTGAGTGAGCGACTAGAAATTCATACTTGGCGACTTCGATATTAAATTAGAGAAGGTTTTTTTATCTGAGGTTTTACACAACGAACTACTAAAAAGTAGACTATTAGTACCGTTGTACCGTGTAAGCTGCTTTATCAATGATTATTGGTTATTGAAATTCTTTTTGGGGTCTTTTGATTTCTATTATGATATGATGTTCTTTTTTTGGCGGTAGGAGCAAAATAAAATTAACAAGTCTTTGTGATATTTCTACATTTTAAAATTTATTTAAAATATAATTTAAGGTTTCTTTCACTTACTGTAAGCTTATAATAGCATAATTTAGTGATACTTATATTGGCAAACACTTGTATGAAGATTTAAAACCATTTTGAATTAAACACCACCTACCAGTCATCTATCACACACTGTTAAAGTTGCCGCACTTGGTTGAACGTTGAACACTACACTTCAACATAATGTCTCAGTTGTCTGAAGTCCTGAAGACTCAGCTAAGCCTAGAGGCTCACTTCAATGAGAAGATGGCAGAATTAGCTTCCCAGTTGCAGTCAGCGGCGCCCTCCAAGGATACAGTCGCAAAGGTACGAGTAGCAGAAGAATTCCGGTCCTTTAGGGAATCTATGTATAAAATGCTTGGCATTATTCGGCAGCAAATCGCAGAATGCATGGGCTTTGTTGACAACATGGAGAACCGACATCGCTTGAAAGTGTTGATTTTTTCTGGCATTCCTGAGGCATCGCAAGAAGACTGTAAAAGAGTTTTTCTGGACTTGGCTGAGAAGAAGATGAATATAGGAGGTATCAATCCTAGTGACATCAAGGTTTGTCACCGTCTCGGACAGTCTACAAAGGATCACCATCGGCCATTGCTGGTTCGCTTCTGTGAATATGCTACAAAGTCGACAGTCTGGAACAAGAAGTCTTCACTCAAGGGCAGCAAAATATCTGTGAAGGAGTTTCTAACCAAAGCCAGGATGGTGGTCTTTGGGTCGGCAAGACAGCATTTCGGGATGCGTAATTGTTGGTCGCAGGATGGAGTCGTGGTGATCAAGACGCCTGATGGTTCCCGACATAAGATCACGACAAAGGAGGAGCTGCATGGTCTTATTGAGAAGTTTCCACAATCTGGTGGTCATGCAGCTGTCCAACAGGCTGATAAGTAAAGTCCTGCTTAGTCTGGTGCTGTAATCGTCGATAGTGGCTCTTCAGTTTGATCCTGTGTGATTCTCCTGATTCCAGCAGTTTCAACCTAAGGATTGTATACTTTTTTTTATGTTTATTTTAATGTACCTTGCCTTGGTAATTATAATCCTCATTATTTTTCAATCCAATATTTTTTTAAGAGGGTCTGTGAATGTTTGAAGTTATTGACAGTGACAGTACTCTGTGGTGACAGTGACACCGATTGAATGAAGTTTCTCTCTTTTTTTTATTTTACGGCTCTGGATACAAATCCTGGGGTGCTATTTTTGAACAATTTTTTTTTATGGAAAAACCGCTCGTTTGCAAACGGCTGGATTTCGAGAATCGTACCCTTGTTATTATTTAATTTTGTTCTCCTTGAAATGTCAAAGTGATATCTACATGGTGTTTCTGTTTTTCTTTATTTAGCGTTCTGTTCAAATAATTTAACTTGTAAAGTTTTTATTTTTTTTTTATTTTTTATTTCCATGTTTTTATAAGAACTTACTTGTTTTTATTAAGTATTTTCATAGGTTATTTAAAATCCAAATAACTATGTGATTCACCTTGTCTTGGGTCTCCTTTGGGGGCTGGATGCTTGAGGAATATTGTTAGTAGCGAGTGTGGACCTCTTGATTCAGCTCTTTGGGTGATTCGGGGCAGGTGGGAATTTTTGATCACTGTCACTTTGTCACACAAAGTTTATTTTTTTTTAGCTTTTAAATGTTTAGTATATGTTTGTGATCAACTGGTGGGTGGTGCTGAGAGTTGGATCTTAGCTCACGTTAAACTAATACTGTTTGTTTACTTTTTGTTAATTTTGTAATTTAATTCGTAATTAATATTTTGTATTTATTATATATTATTTACTATGTTCCATATGTCTGACAGCGATTCATACAATTCATCCGATGATGAATTTCATTCATGTAATAGCAGTGCTTCATCCACCTTTATTTCTCTTGGTGATTATATTAGCAGCGTATTTAAAAATAATTCGTCTCACTTTAATGTCTGTCACATAAACGCGCAGAGCCTTCCGGGTCACTACACTGATTTCGTCGATACTTTTTCGGGGGTAAACCTGCACGCCATTCTTGTATCGGAAACCTGGCTTAAACCGGAACTCTCTTCCACATCGTATCCACTCCCCGGTTTTATCCTTATAAGAAACGATCGGATCGGCAAAGATTGTGGTGGTGTAGCTGTTTACCTCCGCAGTGATATTAGTTATCAATTATTATTGTCATCTCCTCCACAGTATTCTGCTTCTGCTGAATTCATTTTTCTTGAAATATCGCTAATGGGCGCTAAAGCGGTTCTTGGAGTTGTATATTGTCCCCCGTCCACCAATTATTTTTCTGACCTCGAAGTAGCCATTGATTCCCTCGGGTCTGAGTACAATCATCATATTATAATGGGAGATCTTAACACGGATCAACTTGCCCCCCAGTCAGCTAGGTCTCAACGTCTGCGTCACATTTTAGAGTCTGCCAGTTTAAATGTGTTACCGCTACAAGCGACTCATCATAATATTGATACGGATGATACCTGGCTTGACTTGATCATCACATCCTCCACTGAACATGTTTACTCTCATGGCCAACATCCTGCGCCGGCATTCTCTCGACATGATCTCCTCCACTGCTCATACCTTCTCAAGCTCCCTAAAACTCCAACCAAATTTTTATTTAGACGTAGCTTTGCTCGAACTGATTTAAATAGTTTACATTTGGATGCCTCAAACATAGACTGGGCACAGGTTTCGTCTGCAGTTGGGGTAGATAACAAAGTGGCCGTCTTTAATGGTCTTCTTGTGGAGCTATATGACAGGCATGCACCGGTGCGTAGGGTTAAGTTGAAGCGTCCTCCTGCTCCGTGGATAACGCAAGGTGTGCGGATGTTTATGAGAAGGAGGGATCGGGCATATTGGAGATTTAAAAAGAATCGATCGGACGAGAATTGGGCTTTGTATAAAGTTGCAAGGAATCGGTGCAATCGGATGATTCGTGATGCTAAACGCCGTCTAATTCATGACACAATTGCTTCCTCTTCTTCTACCGATATCTGGAAGTTTCTTGGAACTCTAGGTATCGGTAAGTCTCGTCCTTTAGAGATTCCTTCGTCATTAACACTTGATGACATCAATAATCATTTCACCACCACTTCTCTCTTGGATCAAGCCACCAAATTTGCAACTATTTCGCACATCACTTCACTTCCTGTCCTTGATTTCACGGAATTTAATTTTACCCCTGTTAGTGATGATGAAATCAGAAAGATACTCTTATCCATAAAGTCAAGGGCTGTAGGTTCCGACAAGATCAACCGTCGAATGATTGAACCTATTCTCGACATAATACTTCCTGTAATTACTCATATTATAAACTTTTCTTTCGCCTCTTCTCAGTTCCCTTCTCTTTGGCGAAAAGCTTTTATTCGTCCTCTCCCTAAAGTCCCTCAACCTCAATGTCTTAATGACCTTCGCCCTATATCTATTCTTCCGTTTCTCTCAAAAGTGCTTGAAGCTGTTGCCCATCATCAACTTTCTCAACATATTCATCGTAATGGCTTGTTGAATATGTATCAATCAGGTTTTCGTCGAGGGCACAGTACGGTTTCAGCGCTCCTGAAAGTTACGGACGATATTAGGGAGGGTATGGAGAACTCTAAAGTCACTGTTTTGGCATTAGTAGACTTCTCTAACGCCTTTAATACTGTAGATCATGACATACTACTAGCAGTCCTTTCTCATTTTAATGTTTCTTTTTCAGCTGTTGAATGGTTCTCCACTTATCTTCGAGGGCGACAGCAGTCAGTTTGCATTGATGAGTCATCATCTAATTGGCGTGAACAAGATACTGGCGTTCCTCAGGGCGGCATTCTTTCTCCCCTTCTATTCTCTATTTTCATAGATTCTATTACTAAAGATCTTCAGTGTTCCTATCATCTGTACGCCGATGACTTGCAACTTTATGCTCAAGCAGGGGTTGACGAGGTTGATGTAGCGATTGGCCAAGTAAATACTGCTTTGAGGTCCATTGGGGATTGGTCTCGGAGATTCGGAGTCAGAGTTAACCCCAGCAAATGTCAGGCTTTATTGGTTGGTAGTCCGTACTTCATTCGACGCATTGATTTGGGTTCTCAGCCTGCCGTCTGTTTCGATGGGACTGTAGTACCATTTAGCACGATCGTCAAAGATCTGGGACTACACATAGATTCTGCCCTTCGATGGGATTCCCAAATCTCTGTTATTTCTAAAAAGGTCACGGGTGTGCTTCGTGCACTATATAAATTAAAAAACTTTCTGCCCGACGCTACAAAAATCATGTTGATTAATGCTTTGGTGGTACCTATCATTGACTATGCTGACGTGTGTTGCTCAGACCTGAGTAGTGATTTACTTAATAAACTCGATCGTCTCCTTAATAACTGTATCCGCTTTATCTTCGGGTTGCGTAAGTATGATCACGTGTCTACTTATCGCTCACAACTTCACTGGTTACCAATACGTCAGCGTCGTGATTTGCATATTCTCTCTATTCTCTTTTCTATTCTTTTCGAACCCAATACTCCGACATATCTGAAGTCTAAATTTCGATTTCTGAGTGACACCCACTTCAGAGAACTTCGCTCTTCTAATAATCTTCTCCTTCATATGCCAGTTCATAGGAGTGGGTTTTTCGGAAACTCTTTTATGATTCGTGCTATTAAATTATGGAATGCCCTACCGGTGGATATCCGGAAGGCTCAAACTCGTTTGACTTTTAAAAATAGGGTGAAAGCTCATTTCCTACAAGGTCTGTCAGATTCATGATATATATGTAGTATATGTATCGTCTATTATATTTATATGTACTAGCGTGTATGATGTTTATGTAGTTTATTATTCTAGTTTATTTTATTAATGTTTTTTTTTCTGTTTAATTTTTTTTTTTTTTCTAACTTTGCACTACCCCATCAATTGTCATCATCACCCAGTTGGTTGACTGGCAGAAAAAGCCATTGGCTTTAAGTCCGCCTTTACACTGTATTGTGTATAAAGTTAAATAAATAAATAAAAAAAAAAATGTTTTAATGAAAACTACAGATTGATCCATGCGCGTGAATACTAAAGGGGGCGGGGTGAAAAAATATTTGTGGAGCCCGGCAGAGTAGAATAGGACCACTCCAAGTCATCCCGAGGATGTCGTAAAAGGCGACTAAGGAAATACAAGCTAAACAAAGCTTATTAACATCAAAGAGACCTCTCCAACCCGTCTGGCCAGCGTGGAGAGTGTAGGCCAAATCCTCTGACTACTCAGGCTAGTATATGGCTCTGGTAGTACAGAGAGGGTCGTGCTCCTGCAGTGGAGACTAGAAAGACCTGATGATGATGTATGTTAGTAATAGCAGAAGACCATTTGTTTTTTTCGTTGCCGTAAGTTTTTTCTTACTCATCTACTTAATTACACATATTGTTTTTATCCGCCACCCACCCGCGTCGACTAGGTAACCCCAGCCTAGGGCACTAACCCGAAGCACTAACTCTGAAGCAATCCTGCTGGGGCCCAGCAGGATGCTTCAGAGTGACAACCTTGAACCTTGAACTTTGAACTTTAAGTGACAACCATAAGTCCTGCATTTTACTAAATGTTTGGCAAATCGTTTATTTATAGTGAGCAGAATTTATATAAAATTAAATATTTCAAATAGGAAAACCACATGGGAAAATACTATCTTGAGCAGAGTAGGCTGGGCTCGTATTTTGAAAATTTGGTTATAAACTATTACGGGCAAGTAGTAACTAAGCATCATGATCATCACCCGAGCGTATTCCCGGTTGCATTCTCAGCGGTAACGCTTCAGACCCCGGGTTCCGCTTACCTATCCTAAGTAATTTGACTCTGTCTACACCGTTAGAAGTAAAGCTGTGATAGCAATGTAAGTATTCACAACACCGTTATAAATAGCATAATTTAAATAAAAGCGTTAGTATTTGGGCCAAAAGTCATACATAGCACTCGGGGTAATATTATTCAGGAACGCTACAGAGAGAGCACTGCAGATATTATACTTTGCGGCACCTTTGTGTGCATTTAGATGATGTTCTTTGTATATTTTAACATATTGTAGGTGAACAAATCGTAGGAGAAATATGTGGCAATGTGACCATTTTTATTAATGGGTAGCTAGCTAGTGTTCGCCGCTAATTCGTACGTTTTCTTGTTTTTTTTTTAAAGTTTAATCGATATTGCTCATAAATGGTAGTGTCACAATTTTTTATCTATCATTTAATAAGAAATAAAAGCCCTATTGTTTTTTTTATTTAAACAATATTTAAGGCATTATATTTATGTACGGCATAATATTTTTGAAGGTCATGATCTTATCTGAGAGGAACCATAATTTTGAGAAACCGATTTAATTATTTCCGAGTTTCATCAAAGTTTTCTTTCATAAACTTGAATTGCAAATTATCTGAAAATAGACGTCATTTCTACTGCTGCTTTTTAATTTATTTGACTATTATAAGCGAGAAAATCAATGTCTTAAGTTTTTTTTCAGTACCTAAATTTTATGTATAATGTCTTTAAAGAAACGAATTATTTTTAAAAGAAATTCCTACATAGGGTTAAATGCGGCGCTAGTGTCATTAAATTTATTTAAACATGTCATTAAATTTATTTATTGAGTGAATGCTTGTTAATGTTTTGTTTTTAAAATCTGTAAAACTAAAATATTGTGACTTGAGCATACATCTCAAATTGTAAAACATTTAGCTAGCAAAAAAAGTAGCCAATTAATAACTTTTCTTTGTCCACAGTTCCACCAAGTAAAATGGTGATCATTGACGACAGAGGGGATGTCAAGCAAGCTATTGTTGGTCCCTACGTGGAGGGAGACTCCTTCACGCTCAAATGTGATGTTACCGGAGGTAAGAACATTTTACAACTGATTATTTCCATTTGAACTAACTGTGATTTGATAAAACATTTTGTTAACTACCGATCTCTTATTAATATGAAAATTGTATTTTCTAATTACTGTAATGATAACAAGATGATAAAGACTTATATGAGGTCAAGTAACTAGAACACTAAAAAATAAATATTCACCGACTACGAAGTCAGGTATGACGTACCCCAGCCAAGTGTTGAGTTTGGTGTTGCAATAGCGGTTAGGAAAACCCCTAACCGCTATTGCAACACCAAACTAAACACTGTGCCCTACCCCTCACAGCCACATCTCCTGTAAATACAGGAGTTTCATGGAAAAATAAATATTAAATAAACTGCGTTTAAAAATTTGTTGGGTATGAAATGACATACCCGACCCAACTCACGCCGGGATATAGAAGTATCTTCTATTCTAAACGTATTTATCAGACATTATAAAACAAAAATACATAAACTCCCAAAGATAATACAAATGCTGAAGCAGAGACGCTTCAATTGCCTAAAGCATCTCCAATACTGAAGTAAATTCTACTCTGGTTGTAACAAAACAGAAACCACTCCAAACGTCACGTACGTTATAACAAAGACACTTTACACCCAAAGATGATACCAAGCTGAAACAGAGACACTTTGGTCGCAAAAAAGATCTCCAACATATGTAGAAGTATCTTCTGCTCTGGTTGTAATGAAACACAAACCACTCCAACGTATTTATTAGGAAACAAAGATACATAAACACCCAAGATAATCCAACAATACATCTTAGGAACAGCACCCAATTACATCTGACCAAATGCGATTTAGGACCAAGTAATAAATTCAGCCCGTTGAAAATTAATTAATTTTCCTCTCACGCTTGTACTACAAAATAAAGTAAGGTAATAGAAGGGTACGATTCGAGTATGTATCATCTTTCGAGCAAACCAATAAGAGACATGGTTTTTCGAAGACAAACCAAAAACGACTGAGCTGCCAGAAAAATTTGCCTCTGTCATTCAAGAGGCTGTAAAAACTCTAAAAATATCCCATAATATGTCTAAATTTGTTGAAGTATTTAATAGTAAAGTAGAATATAAAAACTCATACCCATATCAACCATATACCCATCAACATACTTATCCAAACTCGAAAAATGATTTAAACCTTATTGAGGCCCGTCGTATTTATGTACACATAATTAAGTTTAAGCACTCATCTACATACGTGTTTTAATTTATTGTACCTATCATCCTCAAACTTCATAGGGACTAAAATTGTAACTAGTTGTTGGATCTATTGACATCTTTGAGTAGCTCTAATATTTACTTTAAGCCTGGCCTGCATGTTGTTTTAAAATAAAACTAAAGTGGATAATAATATATCAAAATGTATATTTATATTACTCCAACTATTTTAACTACTCTAGCAAGTGTCTTAAGAACGACGTGTATTGTGTATATATAATTTCTATCTCCAACATTACAAAGGAAAGTATACATCAGGTAGTATCGATCTGTAACTAATTTTATTTTAGGCTTATAACTCCAACATCCATTATGAATATAAAATGGCATGAAAAGGGTTTGGACTTTTTACCTATTTGTGTCAATGTACTGGATATAATTAGGGTGCTAAATATGTGAGTTATAGGTGTTTAATTTCCGATTTGATGTGGGTTCAAACCCAAAACCCAGGTTTTAATATATCTGAGTAATATTTCAAACTTCCACGGAAAGAAAGATTCCACTCCAATGATGTTCATGTAATATTCGTTTTGTTTAAATAAATAAATTAAATTTTATTTTAACCAAATGATTTTGTCATGGATGTATTTTAAGAAAAAGATCGGTTACTATTATTTGCAAAATTTAAAGAGAAGAGATGTGTATTTTGTACCAAAGTACCCTTGAAAGACAGGCTGATTGATTAATTTAAATTATGAGTGTTCCCTATATTTATTTTTTATTTAGCTGAAGAAAAATGGAAATAAAAAAAATATTCAGTGCCATCACAAATCATTTAGTAGCATGCAAAGTACAGAATAAAGTTTATTATTCTAATATTACAAAGAAGAAAAATTTTATTGTTTACTTGTTATGAATACATTCAAATACTACTTAACCATAGTTTCTGCCTACCCCTATGGGAAAGAGGCGTGATAATATGTATGTATGTACTTAACCAATTTTTAAGCTTTGAGTTTTAAAAAGCTAAATTATACATAATTAACAACAAAATCATGAGGAAATTAGTTTTAATATTTAAATACGACATTGAGACCTTCAAAAAACATAGGAGTTTTCCTAAAGGGACGGCATCGCTGTTGTCACACCCTAAGTGTTGCAGTTGTCCATGAGCAGCGGTGATCACTTACCATCAGATGATCTGCTCACGTTTGCCGTCCGTTTGCCACGTTATCATAAAAAGAAATAATATCATATTTTATTATCGCAGGTCGACCCCGGCCATGGGTCAAATGGTTCAGAGATGAAGTGGAGACTGACACTCCAGCGACACCCTTATCAGGGAACGGGGTACGGGGGGTCATCCACGTGGGGCCTCTCACTCGGGCTGATGTGCGCGCAGCCTTGACCTGCAGAGCGTCCAACCATCCACGAGCGCATCCTATAGAGACAACGCTCACTTTGGATATGAATTGTAAGTACCTTAATATTATTATTATTCAATTAAAATCATTTTAAAACAGCATTACAAAGCTTGTATATTATTAAAATTGAAACTACGTAATGAAAAAAAACTCGCTTTGGGCAGGATTCGAACCACGACCCTAAGGTATACGCACTAAGAGTGGTACAACTGCAACGCGGGACTTTGAATCACCACGTCGAAATTTTCTCTTAGAGCGCACCTAAGGATCGTTAATTTAAATCATACCTGTGGTGAGTTCTTTCTGATCACAATTTTATTATTCTTTTTTTATTATTATTGTATTGTCCCGTTAATTCTTGATTTTGTACATGATTATCCTCAATTGATTGAGTTAGAATGTTATACACATTTGAACGTCACATAACGATAAAATATAAGATGTTGAGCCGGTCTAGCGGCCACGTCCCGGCAAACGTAGTGTTGGACACACACCAATCGGGTGGTTGGACAACATTACCAAGGTTGCAGGGAAAATCTCGATACACGCCGCTTCCAACCGGTCATTTTGGAAATTCTTAAGAGAGGCCTATGTCCAGCAGAAGACTTCTTGCGGCTGAAATTATGAAAATGATGATGAGCCGGTCTAATCGTAAGGTCGGAATTAAAAAATGGGGATAGCAACTGTCACGTTACAGTTTAGTAGGGTTGTTCCGATACAACTATCAAATGTATGGACTTTTACACTAATCAATATTTTTTTCATAATCAGACCAAATCTCGTGAAATAAACTATTAAATTGTTTATACTAGCTATTTTCCCACAAATTGGCATAATTATATATTTTATTGTTACTATAACAAAAAATATTATTGTAGGTTATGTTTGCAAAATACTTAAAAAAAATTTGATAAGGGAATATATATGCGTTTTATACATTTTTTTACGAAAGGTTTAATGTTTTGTCACTATTCTTATGCACTAATTAATTGCATCAAAATCTAAAAATAAAGATATTTATATTTTTGTTAAGAATGAACGTACGCAGCGACATCTACAATTAGCTTTGCGCTGCCACCCCTAATTTGATAAACGTATTGTTGTACCGGCTCAGCAATATGTATAAAAATGTCATGTATGTAAAAGTGTGATTTTTTTTCTTAAATTACCAGCAATTATCCTATGGGAAAAGTTGTTTATTTTAAAGGATAGGGTATTTTTCTGATAAAATACCGTTAGTGACAATTAATTAATTAAATACAAGACAATGTGGGTTCCTGATGGACCGAAGCCTAGGGGTAGACCGCGGACGAGATGGCGGGATGAAATCGACAAATTCCTGAGAGGTTGGCAGCAAGCTGCATTAGATAGGGATGAGTGGATAAAAGAAGGGAAGCCTTTGTCCAGCAGTGGGACACAAAACCAGGCTATCAAAAAAATATATCTTTAATATCTTGCTCACAAGTTCAGAACTTATTATAATTTGTGTAATATGTGCCTATATATTTATTTATTTATTGATTAAAGCGGAAGATAACGCTACTAATCCCACGTACGTATAAACTATTTAAATTTTTATCTCATTCAAGTTTATTTCACAATAGGTATTCCTGAATTTTTCAAATGTCAGCTAATGTACATTGCGAATGTATTATGTACATGCAGAGAATTAGAAAAGTTTGCGGCGCCTCGTATGAAAAGCTGTCAGATGCAGGCAAAGCTTTGGGCGAGCGCGCAACCTCGCCGAAAGCTCGGCGAAATGTCTTGGAACAAAATAGGAGCTTATTTATAGATTCCCATTTATTTTTTATTTTGCTAGTTTTCCAATTTATTTACTTCCCACGTAAAATAGATGAAACAAGAGGCGAAAATTTGGGGACTATAATAAAATAACAGTTCTTTTCGGCTGCGCCGGGGCATATTTTATACTTGTATAATTTCATCATGAATCACCCTATCTATTGGTGAGAACTGCATGAAAATGCATTCATTTAAAGTTTATCACATACATACGCGGCAGATAACTTTGGAGTCACTAATCTTATAGTAAAACCTCATTATAAGTGTCAAGTTGGTGGTCGGATGATTTGAACAAGTTTGCAGGAAGGCGCTGGATGCATGTAAATCCTTGGGATTGGACGGAAATGGACGAAAGAAGTCCACTGCTGGACATATCCAGCAGTGGACTTCTTCCGTCTGATATGATGATGATGCATGAATGCTGATGAATAAAATGATGATACATAAATCACTAAGACAAGCATGATTTTTTTTTTACAAATCTTTGTGCATAATAATATGTAATTACATATTCCGGCCTTTTCTCTAATGTATACGCTCTTAGAATCAGACGGGCATACACTTAAAATAGAAATAGAACTATGAATATATTATAATTCAATTCAATTCAATTCATTTATTCACAAACAACATGACATTGTATTCGAATATAATCCTAGACTAACTTTAAATTTATTCTTAAAACTACAATTAATTAAAACATTTGTTACATAAAATAATTGTTTTCAAGACAACCTAAATATAACCTTTCAGCGCTCTCTAGTATTTAAACGTTTTTATGTAACGAAGCTATTAGGCACACATCCTTTGGATCATAATTTAGATCGATATTAATTATGCTTAAATATTGATAATCCATTCGATTGTTATCTTTTTTTGTCTATTATAATGATGAAAATCGTCATCGTCATCAGGTCTAGTTTAGTCTCCACTGCAGGAGCACGACCCTCTCTGTACTACCAGAGCCATATATTAGCCAGAGCAGTCAGAGGATTTGGCCTACACTCTCCACGCTGGCCAGACGGGTTGGAGAGAATAAAATTAAATACAAAAATATCTTCGTCCACACCTGCTCAGTTTTGAAGCAGATCAACTTCAATTCAAAATCGTCGATGCGTGAATGGCTTTTGCTACGGAAAGGGTAACATCAAATGACTTAAGCTTAGTGTGGACCTGACAGCTGGATCTACTGGGACGTACATTTCCTAGAAATACTAGTTAATTTAACTTGAAATAGAGTTCAAATGTCACAAGAAGATTGTTATGGATGGTCTTCGAGCAACACGGCCTCCGTACCGGACTGGATGGTGGATGAATAAATCTATGGAAGAGATGTCAAAGTTGAAGTAAAAAGTCATCAATCTATTCAAATCGGTTTTTCTTGAGACTTTTGTTTGGCAGTGTGAAAAGTTACTTTAGTAATAATAAACTTTATAGAAATATCCAACAAAATGGAAGAGTTCACAACACAGGTTATGCTGAACACGCAACACTAATTGTGTTTAAGATAATATAAGTAAAAAGTTTACATTTAAATATAATTAATTGAATACGGCTTTATCGCGTTTATTACATTATTTATACATCACCTCGTTGTGTCGTATTTAAATATGTAACAATCACGAAAACATTATAAAGTTAACATTCTTGCATCCAAAAAGCTTAGATAAAAAAGTCGTTTTATTGCATTTTTTGATATTCTAACTGACGGATTTATTTTAATATTAGTATTTTGAAGGAAACTAGCCAATTTCATCACACACTAAACGTGATCTTATAATATTTGTTCTTTAGGCTCTGCCTTCTGCTCATTGGTATGTAAAGTACGAATTATTTACATATTATCTTTTGTTACAGTTCCACCTCTAACAGTCCACATCCTGGGCTCGAACCAACCGCTTTCAGCAACGAGGAGATACGACCTCCTCTGTCAGAGTTCCGGCTCCAGACCTCCCGCCTCCATCACCTGGTGGAAAAATGGGCAGAGGATAAACAACGCCAAAGAAACGGTGAGTATATTGTTATGCTTATTCATATTATCCGACCAACAAAAAAAAGCAGTTGCGTTTCGAGCCATGTGCAGATAAGGCATTCCGTAGTAGTGGCACGTCATTTACATTTGTCGACCTCTCTCTCTCGACTCTTAGATATTGATGTTGACTTAAAAAAAAATCGTGTTGCTATTTAATGTAAAGACCTCCCAACAAAAAACACAACTGTGACAAAAATTTCTAAACAAAAAAGCTATTTTAGATATACATAAAAGTTTTAAGGTCACATATTTTTAGGAGTTAATTTTTAGACGTGATAACGCACAGCTGAAATGTCTACGGCATATTTGTGACGTCACAGCACTGTAGGGGTGGCGTAAGAATTTTGTTTGGTAGCTTCACTAAATATTTCGTTTCTGGTAATGGTTTCACAATAAAAATTGCTATAAATTTAGCAAACTTCACACGGTATAATTGTATTTAAAGATATTGATATTTTTTCACGTATTTACAGAAAAAGTAATTCAGAATGATCAATGTAGGTACGTTCAAGAAAATGCAAGGTAACAGATTTATACGGTGTATATTAGTTAATTTGAATACATCTGCCCGTTCATAAAATCCTAAAAAACTAGTCTTGTCTGAATGAAGGATAGGATAGGCAGGGAACAAATTGATTGTATCAAGGTTATTTTTCATTGGATGCCTTACCCTAAATATGATAAAAAATAATTCACCTTTAAATTAATATTAAATCTCCTTAATAGAATATTAAATTGTCTTTATGAGGCTTACGAAAACAGGCGATGGATTATTGCAATTTATTCTGTTGCGAGGAACGTAACGTTATTTATATTCAAGCTGAACGAATTTTGATAAGCTCAAACGATCTTTTCATTGGACGCACGCATCCTGATGTTTTTTGAATTAAATTATCTTTTTTTAGGTTCGCTGAAAGCCATTAGGTGGTTATAAAAATAGCGTAAAATGTGCCATTTGCCAGCTGCCAATTTTGGAAGTCAAGATCCTCCTCTCTTTGGCTGGTTAAAAAGAGAACCCCTCCTTATAAAATTCAAAATTCAAATGTTTATTTAATAAAGGTTGCTCAGAACACTTATTAAATGTCATACATATAATTGGCTACTTGACTAAAAAAATTTTCGTGTCGCTATGTATAGACCTGCCAAAAATAAACACAATAGTGACAGAAATTCATTTCTAAACAAAAAACTTTTTCAGATATAGAAGTTTTAAAGACACATGTTTTTAGACGTTAGTTTTTAGACGTGAAAACGCACTGCTGAAATGCCTACATATTTGTGACGTCACAACTTTGTATTTCGTATGGGCGGCGTGAGAACTTTGTTTGGTAGCTATACGAAATATTTCGTTTGTGGTAATGGTTTCATAATAAAAGTTGCTTTAAATTTAGCGGACTACAATACAGTATAATTGTAATTTAAGATTTTCATACTTTAAAAAACCGGCCAAGTGCGTGTCGGGCCACGCGCAGTGTAGGGTTCCGTAGTTGCGAATGACAACTTTGAGTTCACACTATTCACACTCGCACCTTACAGTTTAACGACCAAAAACATCTAACAATGAAAATAGTATGAAATTTTACAGTTTATAAGTTGAATGCCTATAACTTTTTAGTTTGTACTTAGTACTCAGCTCTGATAGTTTTCCTTTAAACTTCAGTATATATACTACTGCTGTATTTTTTTTCACGTCTATATATAACCGTTTAGCAGATAGAGGGGGGGGACACTTACGTCTAACAAAAATTCGCACTTTAAAACCAAATATTTCGGAAACGAATCCCTAAATCGAAAAATGGTGTTCTCAACCTCACAATATTTTTGAAAGACCTATTTAACGATACCCCACACGATGGGTAAATAGAGAAAAAAAAATTACTCCCCCACTTTACTTGTACGGTAGCTACGCTAAAAAAAAATTTTTTTCAAGTTTTTATTCTACCACTTTTTTGCCATGATTAATATACACACCCATACCAAATTACAGCTTTCTAGTACTTATAGTCTCTGCGTGAAACCGCGGACGGACAGACAGACAGACAGACAGACAGACAGACAGACAGACAGACAGACAGACAGACAGACAGACAGACAGACAGACAGACAGACAGACAGACATGGCGAAACTATAAGGGTTCCTTGTTTACTACGGAACCCTAAAAATGGTCCTATTTACCAACTTTAAAGAAGCTTTAAGAACACTTAACGAATCGATATCAAATTAAAAGTGATCTTTATAGTGTTTTTAGATATAAATTAATATCATCAGACACAAATTTTATATAATCTTAACATTAGGCAAATACCGAATTGTTCACAACTGGAATTTGTTGACGTCAGCAATTACTTATGGCTAAGTTTAACGTAATATGAAATTGCTTTTAATACAGTTTTATTGCGTTTATTATATCCTTATCCTATCCTCGTCCTATCATAATCCTTACTTGTATAATAAAAATTATAATAAAAGTACTATAATTTATAAAATGCGAAAGTGAGATTGGATATTTGTTTGTTTGTTACCTTTCTTGAAATTCGGCATACACGTTGATAATACTACGGAGCAGGATATAGGCTATATATAACGCGGGCAAAGCTGCGGGCAACAGCTAGTTACTTAGACACCTAACATTTCGAGCACTTTACATTGTTTACGGTCGTATTTTCAGTATTAGTGCCATATCTAAAGTTGTCAATATTGACGGGCTTAGTCACCTTTTTTTTAAGTATCGGACAGGGTTATATTAAGATATGGAATACATTTTGGGCTCTATAACCGAACCGAAACGCTAGTAGTCTGTAGCTTTTGAACAATTAATAAATACATATATCTAATGAGATAATTTTGAATATGATATGACGTGAAAAAGTGCCTGCAAAGGCCTATTTTCTGAATAAACGTTTTGATTTTGATTTTTTGATTTTATATCGTCAAAAAAATCACCACTACTACGAACAAAGGGCTATAATCGAAGTCAATGTCAAAGATTTTTATTCGAAATTGGATAATTGTATCTCTTTCTGAACTTCATAGTTTTCTTTCTTATTATTTTAAATTTTAAATATGTAAATTCGAAAAACTACTAGCGTTTCGTAATGACCACTGGTGAGAAGAATACGCCAAAAGAAACTCAATCCAGACTACAGCTATTAAGCCTTAATAAATTTATTAATAATTACCGCTAGCTACAGCTTCTAAACTTTTAACTAAATTTCCCGACTAAATTTTAAGTAACACTGACTTCCCTAACTTTTAAAACGACCTTTTGCCACGGCCCATCGATCCCTAACTTCATTCAGCTAATTTGTCGTCAAATAAACTTATAGTCACGCCGTAGTCCTTATAAGAAAACATCATGAAGTCAACTTAAAATAAAGGCACGTAAAAGTAATAAATGTAGATTGAATGGGGCGGCGTTGTGCCTCGGGAGTACTCAAATCGGTCGTAAGTGAGGGCCTAAGGCCAGTGCCTCGCAGACGCTGAAATAAGGTGCTTCACTTCAACACGACATAATTTTTTTTCTTTTTGTAAGTGTTAGCGGTCAACTGCACTGGTGTTAGATTTTTCACAAGCTGTTTCATGGCATCTGACATAACTTAATGACTAACATCAATAATTACAGCCGGGACCAACGGCTTAACGTGCCTTCTAAAGCACGGAGGAGCACGAGATTTTTTCATGCCATTTTCGGTCACCCATTCAAATGAGGACTGCGCGCGGGTGCTTAACATGCGTAAGCGTACATAATGCTCATACTCATTAGGCCATCGGGGTCCTCATGGAGTATTGGTTATTATCATGAGTAATCCTTACTTACTCATTTAACTTTTTAAAATAATGTTGCCATGGCCCATCGATCCCTAGCTTCATTCAGCTAATTTGTCGTCAAATAAATTTATGGACACGCCGTAGTCCTTATAAGAAAACATCATGAAGCCAACTTAAAATAAAGGCACGTAAAAGTAATAAATGTAGATTGAATGGGGCGGCGTTGTGCCTCGGGAGTACTCAAATCGGTCGTAAGTGAGGGCCTAAGGCCAGTGCCTCGCAGACGCTGAAATTAGGTGCTTCACTTCAACACGACATAATTTTTTTTTCTTTTTGTAGGTGTTAGTGGTCAACTGCACTCGTGTTAGATTTTTCACAAGCTGTTTCATGGCATCTGACATAACTTAATGACTAACATCAATAATGACAGCCGGGACCAACGGCTTAACGTGCCTTCCAAAGCACGGAGGAGCACGAGATTTTTTCATGCCATTTTCGGTCACCCATGCAAATGAGGACTGAGGATTCACTTCAGCAAGGCATAATTCAGACCTTTCTAAGATACATTTACAAAAAGTCACTTAAGATAGCAATTATTTTAAGGTGAAAAAAGTATGTAAGTTGCCAACCACTAATGGCAGATTTTTGAAGCTGCCTTAAGGCATCTGACATAGCTTAACAACGTAACGTAGCTAAACAACGTAAGTGACTACCGCCAGTGCCTCACAGAAGCTGAAAAGAGGTGCTTCACTTCAACACGCTGTAAGCACGCAACTTCAATAATTAGCCGTGTGGCTCGCGGCGGAGTAGATATAGGACTACTCCAAGTCCTCCCGTGGATGTCGTAGAAGGCGACTTAGAAAACACAAGCTAAACAAAGCTTATAAATATCAAACTGACCTCTCCAACGACTCTCCGTCCCTGGCCAGCGTGGAGAGTGTAGGCCTAATCCTGTGACTGCTCTGGTAGTTCAGAGAGGGTCGTGCTCCTGCAGTGGAGTCTCAAAAGACCTGATGATGATGATGACATTAATACACGTATCAATTCTGTGCTAAGACACGTATCACACTAACCTCGCTTATAAGAAGGGCTCGGGTTAATGTGTCTTACAAAAAATCTCATAAGAAAAAAAGTCAAAAGTCAATGATTTTTATTCAAAATTTGATAAAAATATCTGTTTTTGAACGTCATATTTTTTTTCTACACTAATAGCGTTTCGCAATGACCACTGATAAAAAGAATATGCATTTTTGAGATTATCAGCCAAGCAATATTACTATCGAAATACAGTCTCGCTAAATCGCGAGACACATTTCACACCTTCCCCATACGACACAACTCATGTGGAAAGAGTCACACATATTGACAGACTCACAACACCTGCTTACGCCGCTTCGCTACACAGAAAATCATCGACTTTGAGATTTTGCTTCTAATACACAAAGACTTCTTTATAAGTATAGAAGTCCTTGCTTATACCATTCATTGAAAAATAGCCTACTAACGTGATCATTGAACTTTTAGTTATACTAAGACGATCGTGGTATCATCTTTAAAGTAACCACGAAATTTCATACAAACGGCAGCTGTACCCTAACTTATACATTTACTACACTATTACAACTAACTTAAAAAAGCATTTTCAATTATTGCCCTAAATTAGAATTGGCTACTTGACTAAAAAATTTTTCGTGTCGCTATGTAAAGACCTGCCAAAAATAGACACAATAGTGACCGAAATACATTTCTAAACAAAAAACTCTTTCAGATATAGAAGTTTAAAAGATACATATTTTCAGACGTTAGTTTTTAGACGTGAAAACGCACTGATGAAATGCCTACATATTTGTGACGTCACAACTTTGTATTTTGTATGGGAGGCGTGAGAATTTTGTTTGGTAGCTATACGAAATATTACGTTTGTGGTAATGGTTTCATAATAAAAGTTGCTATAAATTTAGCGGGCTACAATACAGTATAATTGTAATTTAAGATTTTCATACTTTTAAAAATGGTCTTATTCACCCAACTTTAAAGAAGCTTTAAGAACACTTAACGAATCGATATCAAATTAAAAGTGTTTTTTATAGTGTTTTTAGATAGAAATTAGTATCATTGTAAACAAATTTTATATAATTGTAACATTAGGCAAATACCGAATTGCATTTTAATCCAAATAAATGCGTAAGTGTTATCCTTTTTACGCTTAAAAACATCCTAATTAGTCTAGTCTAGTAGTGAATCTACTGCCATCTATCGGTGACTTATTAGCAGATCTCCAGATGAGACTATTCTATTCCTGTAGAAATATAATATCTATACTAAGACATAATATTAGATGAACTTTTGTAATAATGCTTCTATTCCAACCTAAGAAAAAAGACTACATCGACAGTATAATGTGATATCTCTGGACTCAGTGCATAGAATAAAGAGCGTATACTAACAGTATTTTTTCAATATGGTTTCCATACAAATGTATTTCTCTATTTTCTCGCTGAAAATTGATTCTAGAGCCACAAGTCTTTTTTCATAAAATCTAGAACTAAAATAGGAATGCCTCTATTTTTAATTTTTTCCAAAAAAACTGTTTTTGTACAAATTTTTTTTCTTTTAAACAGGTTTTTAGAAAAAAATAAAACATAGGGACATACGCATCAGCTTAATAGCTGCTAGTGTGCTTACAAATATAATAATAATAATAATACCTATTTTAGTAATAGATTGTATGTAAAAAGAATTGTGCCTCTAGAAGCAGTTTTCAGCGAGAAAATAGAGAAATACATTTGTATAGAAAACGCACTGCTAGTATACCCTCTTAATAAAAATACTAACTGCAGAACGGAAACTCGCAACTTCCCCCGCAATATTGCATCCCTTCACTTCTCCTCCGTTCTCCGTCGAAAAACAGAGTTAGCTGCTACGCGCCTGCGACACGGGGGTCCCGGGTTCGATCCCCGGTCAGGTCATGATGGAAAACGATCTTTTTCAGAGTGACCTGGGTCTTGGATGTTTATCTATATAAGTATGTGTTATAAATAAAATATATAATTAATATAATATAAATAATATATAAGTTAAATAGTATCGTTGAGTTAGTATCCTGCGACACAAGTTCACAACTTACTGTGGGGCTAGCTCAATTTGTGTGATATGTCCCTATATATTTATTTATTTGATTGTTAATCGTATATTACGCACCGTTTTTCACACTTACGTTTTTACTTGAATTCATTACATGGTGGTGACCTTGCCTTTTAACTTACACATTGAACAGTGCATGGATGTAAAATGTCCTTTGTACTGCACTAGAAGCCTACCTCAGCTGCGTCTGGCATGTTTTATACATTTAAATCTTTCTCTTGAATCACACTATTTATTTTAAAAAGCCGCATCAAAATCCGTTGCGTAGTTTTTAAGATCTAAGCATACATAGGGACAGACAGCGGGAAGCTACATTGTTTTGTACTATAAAGTGATTATGCATAAATATTAGGCTTGATTGAAGCGCTATACCTGTTTTAATTAAATAAATAAATATATAGGGACATATCACACAAATTGAACTAGCCCCAGAGTAAGTTGTGAACTTGTGTCCTGGGATACTAACTCAACGATACTATATTTTATAACATATACTTATATAGATAAACATCCAAGACCCAGGCCAATTTGAAAAAGATCGTTTTCCATCTTGACCTGGCCGGGGATCGAACCCGGGACCTCCGTGTCGCAGGCTAGCGTGTTGACCATTGCACCACGGAGCTCGACAAAATTGAGATCTCCCCGCTACGGCCAAGGCATCAGCTTTACCATCAGTCCTAAAAGCTCGACGTAAGTCACTAGAGCCGGACGGACATCTCGTAAAACGCAAGGGTAATCCTAACTTTGCTAAGTATGTGGACGACAACTTAGCGTGGAAGTTCATGAACTTGTTGCATAAATGAAATTTCTTCGTTTGACGTTGTTTGGTATGTTACTCTAGCGACTCGCTACGGCTTTTCACGTATCTTAAAATTTTGCGTAGAAATAATTTATACTACAATTAAATTGTTCTTCAACTATCACTACCTACATGTTATAAAACAAAGTCTTCCGCCGCGTCTGGCTGTCTGTTCGCAATAAACTCAAAAATTACTGCCGGATTTTCATGTCATGTTTAAATAAAACATGTTATTTACTGAAGTAACTAGTAACCCTTGCTTATGCAAATTCTGATTATCTGCTTCTAATTTAAACAATATAAACAAACATACGTTTCCTAGCATAATGAAATAGTATGTTTACAGAGTAGCTAAACATAGAGGTTTAGCTTAAGGATATTGCAGTAGCTATCATTTATTTAAGATAAATATGTGATTATTAAGTGTCACTATTACCAACATATTATAAAACAAAGTCCTCCGCAGCGTCTGTCTGTCTGTCTGTTCGAGGTAAACTCAAAAACTACTGCATGGATTTTCATGTGGTTTTTGTTAATAGATAAAGTGATTCATATGAAAGGTTTGTAGGTACAATACATGTCTCGGCTGCGTCGGGAAGGCTGCTAATTTATTATAAAATTAATTCATGAAAACCCTTTTTTAATTTGCTATGAAAATAATACCAATTAAACTAATTGTTATGAATATACACTTCACTTTATTATTATTAGTTACAAAATGCTGGGACTAAAAAAAATTTTTTTTTTACTTTTTCTCGTTTCCAGTCTTAGTCACATTTAAAGCTGAAATCAAAGAGAAATTTCTCCATATCATAAGGATGTTGTGAGTAAATTTCCCAGTGTGTGTAGGGAGACCGTTCTGTAATTGATACCCCGTAGGGGATAAAAACGTTATGATATGCATGTGTATGTATTTTCATATCAATCCAAACCTTAATACATTGTGATAACATTGTCAATAAAACTTATATCTATAATTATTCTACTCTGCAACAGGGGAGCTAAAGTCATATAATCAAGGTCGGCTCTCGAATTTGCAGTAACTGCGCACCTGATATACTTGATTAAGACACAATATATCATGTCAATCGAACATCTTCCATATACAGGGTTGACTGTTGTTCGTAATTTACTTAAATCCGCGATGGTATATTCGCCGACTAGCACGCTAAATTGAGTTTTATGACCTTAGAGTATGTCTTCTCTACAAGGGATAAAGACATGTAAATTTATATGTATGTACATCAATGCAAACTTACATACACTGATAACATTGTCTATAACTTTATCATCATCATCATCATCTGGTCTTTTTTAGTCTCCACAGCAGGAGCACGGCCCTCTATGTACTACCAGAGCCGTATATTAGCCAGAGCAGTAAGAAGATTTTGCCTACACTCTTCACGCTGGCCAGAGGTCTCTTTCATGTTTATTAGTTCTGTTCGGCAATATTACTTAACTCTTAATTATCCTACTCTGCAACAGGGGAGCTAAAATCATATAATCAAGCCTCGAATTTGCAATAACTGCGCACCTGATATACTTGATTAAGACACAATATGTCGTGTCAATCAAACATCTTCCATATACAGGGTTGACTGTTGTTCGTAATTTAATTAAATCCGCGAATATACCAGCGAGAAATTAATATTAACGAGACTTAATTAAAATCAATTTGTCTAAGATTGGAGCAATATCTGCTGAACTTGATATATTACTTGATTGAAGCTCAGTTTGGAGTAGTTTATAAGTTTGATTAACGAATATTTAAAAATAGACACAGATTGAGCTAGTCCCATACTAAGTAAGAAACTTGTGTTGTAGGATACTAACTCAACGATACTATATTTTATAATATACTAGCTGATACCCGCGGCTTCGCCTGCGAAATATATAGCCTATGTCCTTCTCAGTACCCGAACCTATGTGTATGCTAAATTTCGTGATGATCGGTTCAGTAGATAGGGCGTGAAAGCGTTACAAACAAACAAACTCACTTTCGCATTTATAATATTAGTTAGGATTAAGACTAGCTGTTACCCGCGGCTTTGCCCGCAAAATATATAGCCTATGTCCTTTTCGGTACCCTAACCTATGTGTATGCAAAATTTCATTATGATCGGTTCAGTAGATACGGAGTGAAAGCGTGACAAACAAACAAACAAATAAACAAAAACTCACTTTTGCATTTATAATATTAGTTGGGATTGGGATAGATAAAGATCCAAGACCTAGGCAAATCTGAAAAAGATCGTTTCCATCATGACCTGACCGGAGATCGAAACCGGTTCCTGCGCTACGGAGGTCGTCAAAAAAGAGCCCTGTGACAAACGGACAGACATCGGAGGCTTAATAAATGGAGTCTCATTCATATAACCCGAAATTTACTGACCCGTCTTTAATCGCTACAAAAATAATCTTATTTTTCCCTTAAGATGAAGTCACTTTTTTACAAAATGGAACATGTCGATAACAATAAAATATTTCTCAATTGACACAATGTAGTCCGGACCCCCGAAGCGACCAATCGCAATAGATAAAGGGAGCTAATAAAATAACAGGAAACTATTGGAAAAAATGTCGAATTTGCTTGAAATTTCCCATGTTTGGCCCTTCAGAGACCATTTTGTGAGACAAATGATTTAACTTCTTTCACTCAAGTATAATTATTAATATTAACAGGACTTAGCACGAACGTTTTTAGGGTTCCGTAGTAAACAAGGAACCCTTACAGTTTCGCCATGTCTGTCTGTCTGTCTGTCTGTCCATCCGCGGTTTTACGCAGAGACTATAAGTACTAGAAAGCTGTAATTTGGTATGGGTATGTATATTAATCATGGCAAAAAAGTGGTAGAATAAAATCTTAAAAAAAAAAGCTCCCATACAAGTAAAGTGAGGGAGTAATTTTTTTTTCTCTATTTACCTATTGTGTGGGGTATCGTTAAATAGGTCTTTCAAAAATATTTCTTCGTTGGCTCCGTTTCCGAAATATTTGGTTTTAAAGTGCGAATTTTTGTTAGAGGTAAGTGTCCCCCCCCTCTATCTGCTAAACGGTTATATATAGATACGTGAAAAAAATTACAGCAGTAGCATATATACTGAAGTTGAAAGGAAAACTATCAGAGCTGAGTAGTAAGTACAAACTAAAAAGTTATAGGCAACCAACTTATAAACTGTAAAATTTCATACTATTTTCATTGTTAGATGTTTTTGGTCGTTAAACTGTAAGGTGCGAGTGTGAATAGTGTGAACTCAAAGTTGTCATTCGCAACTACGGAACCCTACACTGTGCGTGGCCCGACACGCACTTGGCCGGTTTTTTACTTATTTATTTTCGCTGACGTTTCTATGGAGTTACATCCATCGTGGTCACAGCGAGACTGGAGTATGGCGGTGTCATCTTGTGGTGGTGGGAGCACTTGCACTAATAATGTCACTACCCACAACTAGTTTTATATTTTCGTATTAGCCCCGGTACACACAACACTGACAATGTCCAACTTTTTGTCCGACACTGTTTTTTTTTTTTTATTTTTTTTTTTAATTAGTTTCTCCATGATGGATGTAACTCCATAGAAACGCCAGCGAAAAAAAAAAATAAGTAAAAAGGTTCGTGCTAATTCCTGTTAATATTAATAATTATGTGTTTGAAGCGCGAAAGTTTAAAAAAGAATATTCACTCAAGTATTTTGTATAGTGTGAACTTGATTTCTATGTAGACGTATCACAGTGACTTTATGGTCATTACAGCGTATAAAAATACCATAGACATGTTCGTGAAAGATTGATTAAGCCCTCAAAATGACTGACTAAAAAAATACATATCCAAACAAAAGCGTTCGGCCGACTATTCGGCCGTTCGGCGTTCGGTTCGTTCGGCTATTTGTATGAATATGCAGATATTTTAGAGTTCCCAGCATTCTTCATTTTAATTTGAATAAAGTTTCATTTTGTCTCATATAAACAAGTTGTTCCCAAAAAGTTTTAAATCTCTTGAGAAAGTATAAGCACATAATCAACACAAAAATATTTAACTGAGAATAAAATTTATCTTCAAAATAGATTTAAATTACTGATAACATCTCAAAAACATCCCAATTTCAGTACCAATTCTTCAAAACAAAATTAAAATATCCGATACAAATTGGCAGCGCTAAATTCCGATGATCCCGTCGAATATAGCCGTCGAGGGATTGGCAGGGGCTTATCTCTAAGCGAAATAATAAGTGTTGGAAAATACAAAAAAGTTTATCCTGCTTTGCTGCGGAATGGAGCGAAGCTTGGAGTAGACTAATTCGTAGAGGCTTAATTAAGCTTGCAGCAAAGAATATATATACTACGTGAAAAGAACGGACACTAAAGAGTTACCTGGAAGCGCATGTCTCCATACAAACGGAAAAAGGGAATTGTGGCAATATTTGATAATTTTGGAGAAAAATTAAGCATTTAATCAATTAATTTCATTATAATCTACGTACGTTCCTA
Organism: Rhodophaea formosa; assembly: GCA_963082605.1. Lineage (NCBI taxonomy): Eukaryota > Metazoa > Arthropoda > Insecta > Lepidoptera > Pyralidae > Rhodophaea > Rhodophaea formosa. The sequence continues at coordinate 3,721,449 of OY720221.1, forward strand.
TACAGCTTGGTTAAAATACCAATGGTTTGAGAATTACAAGCCTATTCAAATTTGTATGAAAATCTTGAGAGGCGTATAATTTTCTAACATTTGATAATTTAACCAAACTGTATAGGAAATGACTAATTCGTAGAGGCTTAATTAAGGCGCTGTGGTATGAGGCACTTGCGCCACCAAGCAATTCATTATTTTAATCCTAAGTAAAAGATGGCCATGGTCAACCACAGCACACCTTTTCTTCTCTTTATTTTGTATTTTCTTCCTACTTTGTTTCCACTCACAATAGATTTCCAAGCTGTGACTTCACATGTACGTATTCATTGATCTTTAATAGGCAAACCTGATTGACTTACATAGCAACACAAAGCTTAAACTAGGTACTTTACCTAAAAACTTGAAATTTGGTACAGGGGTCCTTTCATGATGTTAGCACTTAGAAATGTGTTTTAGACATACAACCTCTAAAAAGGTGAAATAGGGTGAAGTTTAATGCGTCGAAGTCGCCGTAAAAATTGCTAGTTCTAACTAAGTCTCTCGGATTATCTCCTCTACGACACGGCAGCAAAAAGCTCCCTGCTAATTGTCTTGACAGAAGAAACTAAAGTAGTTACAGGGAGAATTCTGATTTGTTTTGATGCAGAAACTCATTATTGTTCTATCCTGATGGCTTTCTTTCGTTGTGCTCGTTACGATTGGCTCCTGGAATTATTTTGTTTTTACATAGTAACCTTGATTATTTATTGTCCGTATACATTTATTTGGATGGAAAGACGAGTTGTGTGCATTTAATAAGGAATGGAAAGACACTGGATAGGACTAGGTGGAGAACAGATGGGGAGGCTTTTGCCCAGCAGTGGGACCTAAACAGCTAGTTAAAAAAAATATTTGATTGTACCAAGAAGCGGTGTTTTATGACAGTTCGCGATATTATGACATACTAGCAATTTTAATTATAGTTTATACACCCAAAGATATATAAGCTTCCTTTCCGATGAAAGGAAGGTCATCATCAGGTCTATTTTAGTCTACACTGCAGGAGCACGACCCTCTCTGTACTACCAGAGTCATGTTAGCCTGAGCAGTCAGAGGATTTGGCCTACACACTCACGGTGGCCAGACGGGTTGGAGAGGTCTCTTTGATGTTTATAAGCTTTGTATAGCTTGTGTTTCCTTAGTCGCCTTCTACGGCATCCACGGGAACACGTCGAATCGTCCTATTCTACTCTACCGGGAATCTTAATCCCAACTAATATTATAAATGCGAAAGTGAGTTGTAACGCTTTCACTCCCTATCTACTGAAGCGATTATCATGAAATTTTGCATACACATAGGTTACTGAGAAGGACATAGGATATATATCTTGTGGGTGAAGTCGCGGGTTACAGCTAGTATAATATAAGTGAAAGTAAGTGCCTTTACGACACGGTAGCGAAAAACTGCCTGCGCCCTGAAAATTAAAAAATATATTTTGCAATGTTTTACTAATAAACCTACTTTTGTTTCAGTTATCGACTGACGGAAACACGACCACGTCAACAGTTTCGCTGCAGTTGTTAAAATCCGACGCCGGAGCCAAGCTAGCGTGCCGGGCTTCAAACCCACAGATGCCTTTAGTGCCGCCTTTAGAAGACGACTGGACTTTGGATATACAGTGTAAGTAACAGATACTGATAACATTACCGAATCTTATATCATCATATCGTACGACATGTTTCTGCTAGATATTCAGTTTAAAGTTTTTAAGCCAATCTTAGACTTCTGGAGAAAGACAGCATAATATATGTAGTGGCTTGGTTCCCGGCAATGCCGTGTGGTTCCCGGCAGAGCAAAATAGGACCACTCCAAGTCATGTAGCCGTCGGTTCCCGACGATGCCGTGTCGTTCCCGGCAGAGTGGAATAGGACCACTCCAAGTCTTCCCGTGGATATTGGAAACACAAGCTAAACAAAGCTGAGCCAAGCTAGCGTGCCGAGCCTCAAACCCACAGATGCCTTTAGTGCCACATTTAGAAGACGATTGATCTTTCTTCTTCTTCTGTTTTATAAAATGGCTTCCACCGAGATTTCAGTGATCCTGCCAATGTCCAGTAAATTTAGATACTAAGTATCGGTGTTGTACGGTAAAGTTGTATCAAGTAGCATCAAAGATGGCGTATGTTCTTTGATGCCTCGTGGTCGGGAGGTTATGGTGACAAATCTATACGAGTCCATATAACAGTCCACTTTAACTATTTCACAAATTGTTCACGAGCACGAGCAATTATAACACCAAACTACACCAATTTCATATTATAACGTCCACCAAAATCAATTTGCAAATCGTCCAAGGTAGACCTCAACTGCACCCCTTGACTTCCCACCACAAACTCCCGATTGATCTTTAGACATACAGAGTAATTGTGACAGATACTTATAAACAACCAAATCTTACATACATACAATAAAAATTGCGTATATTTTAGTGATATTTTGTATATTTCTTTCTCTGTTTCTGTAGAACGATTCAGTTTTTCTACAATTTTATTAATGTAATTTATCAATTATTACTAATTTTTAATTTTCATCAGAACAATAAAATCAGTCATATTAATTAGCCGCTATAATAACGAAAGTAATAGAAAACCAAAAGCGTATCTCATTCAAAACATACATACATTTTTAGCGTCATGAACTCTAAAGAGATTCACAGTACATACAGAGTGACAACCTTTTTACGTAGGTATATTAATTGTTCAAAATCTATAAAAAACAAATACGTCATAGCCACTTTAATAGAACAAATAAAAGAAACTTAAAATCAAACGTGGTTTGTGGTTTTTTGAATGTAGGTATGTTTAATTGTAATTTGTTTATTATATTTTTTTATAAATAAATTAAAAAAAAAACTATATTTTTTGCGTCCTATCTTCGTTGATAGTGCACTCTGAGTAAACAGCCTTCTATAAGTAATTCAAAACTTCGATTATAAAGTCCTTTCTTAATTTCAGATGTGCCAGAGACGATAGTGCGGTTAGGAACCAATCTGGACCCGACGAACATCCGAGAGGGATCGGATGTTTACTTCGACTGCATCATCAGGGCGCACCCTTACGTCTACAAAGTGGAGTGGAGGCATAACGTAAGTCAAGGGTTCACATATGATTTTAAGGGAACCCTACACAAGTACGGCTGTATCTATTTTTATAGATTAGAAGTAACAGCTCTCCCTGGCTGCACCCGGGCATGTATTATAGGTACCTAAAAACCTTTCTCAAGACTTGAGTCAAGAGTGATCTTTTGGTAAAAACCGCATGAAAATCCGTGCAGTAGTTTTTGAGTTCATCACGAACAGCCGGACAGACAGAGGCGGCGTAGGACTTTGTTTTATAATATGTAGTGACGAGCACGAAGTTACATACTACAAATTGTTTGCTAGGAAACATTCAAAAATTTATTTCACGTAACACTTTTCTTTACATTTTGATAAAAATGCAAAAGAAAACCGTTCAACTTTTAACATATTTTCCTAGCCTGTTGATGTTGTGTTCCACAGCTGGGCAAAAGCCTCTCCTAAAATAAACTTTAAGAAAAAAAATATTATGTATGATTTAAAAACTTGTATATAAGTGTGAAAACAAATTTGCAATGAGTACTTGTATATATTCACATTAATAGTAAAGTTAAACCGCAACTTTGCTATGGTTAACTCTCTGATACACTTTCATAATCATATTATCTTGATATTATCATAGAACCAGGTGTGTCGCACTGCGTTTTGCGCTAAAATGTAATGAAAATTAATTGTTGTTGTTCATGAAAATTATATACTACTAATATACACCTTCCTTTATTAAATTTACATCGAGTAACAAATGAACAAAATATCGAAGAGTCTATCGAAAATGGGTCCATATTGGCTCACATAAAAATCGTTACCTATATTTACTACCGATTTGTATTCATAATAATCACTGTTCATAATTTACTTACCGCATAGGTACCTTTTTTTTTCATCATTATTATGACTACCAAAGACTGTTTTGACTATATACATATCGGCCCGTACGTACGTGCAGAAGACCTTTGCTTACTTTGGATAACTACAGTGAACAATGTTTTTTATGATCATTTTAAAATCCATTACGGTTTTTGTATAAATTAAATTAAAATTGACAATTATACGTAAGCAGTAATGGATATCGAAGTGATCATGAAAGCGTTGTATATTTCAGTTGTTTAAAGTCAACAAATAGGCCTGCTGGACGGCCTGACTATACATAAGTAACTTAGAATTATTCGTAACTAGCAGTTCGCCCCGGCTTCGGCCGTGGTACATATAATATTTCTCTTAGAATTATTCGTAACTAGCAGTTCGCCCCGGCTTCGGCCGTGGTTATATGTATAATATTTCTCTCCGTAAGAACCATCCTCGTACTTCAAGAAAAGAAATATTCTAAAAACGAATCAGCGAAATCGGTTCAACTGCTCTGGAGATTTGCGCTTAGCAACACATTTAGCGATTCATTTTATATTATATGAGATGCCAATAAAACTTCTTCATATTACTTTTAAATCGTATGTTTTCACATAAGGATTTGGAGTGTATGTCTGACCAGAATATTGGTACAAGCAGCAGCTGGTGCGGTCGTAAAATTAAATTTGAATATCGCATAAAAATGCTCTCTTATGGAGATTTTACTGGCTCTGCTGAAGGTCAAATAAAGTGGGGAACTGTATTTTTATCCTTTCTTTACTTTCGGTACTTTTTTTGTAAAATAACAAAGCAAAGGCAAAGGCAAAGAAAATGTAGGATGTTAGGGTAAACACCGTTTCCCTCAAACTATCAAACGATCATTTTGACGAGCTGATCGTCAAAAATCAACTTTTTCTTTGAGCCAAACGCTGTAGAACTAAAAAAAAATTCTATTCATACATGTTGCTGGACCGGCTAAAGACTTTAATATGCAAAAGTCGTTTTATTTTTCGAGTTCCCAGCATTGATCCCATAGGAAAAGTTGTTCATTTTGACGGGCTGATTTGACGGTTTGAGAAACAACTTACCCTAGCACCGAATATAATATAATGCTAACGTATAGACAATAATTGTTCCAACCCGTCTAGCCAGCGTGGAGAGTGTAGGCCAAATCATCTTGGTAGTACAAAGAGGATTGTGCTCCTACAGTGGAGACTAAAAAAGACCTGCAGATGATGATGATGATGTATATACTGTCAACCTCATCCAAAAATATTGCTCCAACTTAGGACCTGCTTTATAATAATATACTTACAAGGCATCTGGCAAGCAAGATCTAGCGTCGCTCATTATTCTCTCATAACACGTTAAGATTACGAGACGTAATTGCCATTAAATGAAGCTTGTAGGCATCCATTAACGCTCGGCCAGTGCGAAGCAAATATTTGCAGGTTTGCAACGTGCAATGGACGGCATAGCAAACACCCATAACTTACTTTGAATACTAAGTAAGGACCGGTGTATGGACAAGACTTGTATGTTGACCGAGTTAAGTGTAGATCAAGCAACGTATTACCAGTGACTTATTGCCAAATAGCCGTTACCATGCCAGTCTGCGACGTGTGGCCCCGGGTTTGATCCTCGGTCGGTTTCTGATGGAAAACCAACTTTTTCATATTGGCCAGGGTCTTGCTGGTCTGGGTAAAAAGAAAAAACCTAGAATGTACCATCTGCTTTTCTTCCCGCGCAGATTTTCAAAGCCGATCGAGAGAATGGGCGTGAGGAATCATGTCAATAGGCAATGCGGCTAGCTTTAGTGATGGGTTATCACTAAAAATACTATAAGTTTGACTACCGAAGTATTGACGTAGATTTTTTAAATTAAAAAGTAAAAGAAATAAAATGAGTGGTGGCCCTAATTGGCTAAGCTCCTTAATTTCCATTCCCAAAACACGTCATCATCATTTCGTGTAGGTGACACGGTCAGTCGACCATGCACACCCTGGTGTCAGAGTTCTTCGGAACCGCCTCTCGGCCTTTGACGTGGTTCCTTTAACGACTACCAGATGGCAGCCGGGACCAATGGCTTAACGTGCCTTTCGAAGCACGGAATCATCTTTCTTATCAGACAATCAGGTGATTCATGCCTGCAATGTCCTAACCAAACTGGAAACAACTTAACAAAGTATGCTTCCCGTGGGAATCGAACCCACCACCCCCGGGTCATCAGGCAAACGCCTTAACCACTGGACCTCGGAGGCTGTTACAATTGATGATTTTCGTTATAGACTAAGTTATGTTTTTCTTCACCAGGGAAAGCCCCTCCTTCACAACGTGGGCCAAGGGGTCATCATCAGCAACCAATCGCTGGTACTGCAAGGCGTTGGCAGAAGAACCGCTGGAAACTACACCTGTGTTGGCTTCAACGCCGAGGGAGATGGGGAGAGCAAGCCTTTCACTCTCGACGTTCTGTGTAAGTTTATTATATTTTATAGGAGTTTTGATCACAGAAATAGATCTATAAGGTACAAATCTTCTGACTGCTCTGGCTAATAAATGGCTCTGGTAGTACAGAGAGGGTCGTGCTCCTGCAGTGGAGACTAAACAAAACCTAATGACGATGACGAAATAGATCTATTTGTGGTTTTGATGCATTCATAATGGTATTCTGGTATACTATTATTGAATTAAGATGAGAATGATAAGATATGGGAAAAAGTCCGGATACAATCCAGCAGTCTTTAGACGTATAAAGACTGAATCAAATCCTGCACGCATAAAGTAATTTGCACCATTTTTTAAGAGTATAAGGTTAGTAACATTCCTGATGTCCATATTTCCTTGACCTTTCCTTTAAAAATGCACGACCACCTCGAGCTGTTCAGAGGCCCTACCCGAATGGAGTTAGTATATAGATATAAAATTAGCAATTTCGCCATCCCTCCCGGGGGCCCTTTGGTGATGTTCGCATTGCAGGTTGAAAGCACTCTGCTCTCACCTCAAAAGCCCGGTGAAGTAACGAAAGCTCACTTGGAGCTAGCTACAATGTCCTTTTAAAAAAAAAACATTTCTTTCCGAGACAACATTTTCAAGCGTTTCACAGCCCTATGCTGCATGCTTACGAATAATCAAAAAGTTTTTCACAAAATTATTTTATTTTAGATGCTCCAACGTGTCGAAGTTCCCAGCAGAGGGTACACGGTGTGGCCAAGCAGGAGCGAGCACACATCACGTGTCACGTTGACGCCAATCCTCCTGAAGTTGTGGTAAGTGAAAAAAATTTTTGCTTCAAAAATAACATTATTTTTCCGCTTCAGCCTTATACGATAACGATGTTTCATTCCAGACTAGTACCAAAAAATACACAGTGATAGGTATATATTCTGAAAAAAAAAACAAGTGTCTATCTAATATAGTTCTAAAGATAGACAGATAGATGGATGGTCTGTGGATGCATAATTACAGGGTTGCGTTGGCATCCTTTGGGTAGGAACCCTAAAACTTACCTAGAAATTAGAAACAACGTATGTTAACTTACTTCTGCACAGATAGAATCATATCAAAAGAAATCCATGACTCTGTTTTGTCGTGCAGTGAAGCCAACGACAGGGCGATTAGAGTGGCCAAATATTGTATTAGTCAAAAGATATTTACAGGGAACCTCACAGAAAATCGACGTTTTTATAGTAATTTTACCGCTGCTTTGCTTCGTTGGGTGAGAGAGAGAGAGCCAGATGCCAAACCTCTCTCCTCTCTGGGAGAGAAATATAAAAGGCGAACAACGCTCATGACACACCTCTGGTGTTGTAGTTGTTCATGTCTATGGGCAGCGGTGGTCACTCACCATCATATGACGCGCTTGCTCTTTTGTCGTCCTAGGTCATAAAAATATTATTTAAAAAAAAAACCATTTTGACTCGCCCAGAAGAATAAGTACCTACTACACAAAAAGTAAACTTTTGCCCAATTAGAAAGACAGTTTCTTTAATTTCACGCAACTAAATGATACCTACATACCTCCAAGATTAATTTCCGAGAAAATGAGCTCAAGTCCTTTTCATCATAAAAGTACCTATCTATCTAATTTTGCAGCAAAAACCCTCGGCAGTTTCGCAAAGAGGTCGTAAACTGATATGAAATAAATTGCGTTTCGTGCAAAAAACGTTTATTACAGTCTAGTAGTTTATAATAAAAATGCTTTTCTTAATAGTCGGTTCGTAAGTGCTTCATCTGACGCTGGAGGAAAAATAAAAAGTTAATTAAAACAATTACCTAATTTTTCATTCAAAATTCAATACTGGAGGTTGTATTTATTTGTTTTATTTCGAGCCATCATGTATCCCACTGCTGGGAAAAGGCCTCCCTCCACTTCTTCTATTCAATCTGGTCTTGCGTTATCTCCATCCACTCTGCGTTACATTTTTTTGGCTCATCACGCCATCGCGTTCTCGGTCTACCGAGTCTTCTAGGATTATAACAAATCAGCAGGAGGTGATCTATACCGAAATCATTAGGTCTGCGGTAAATGTAGCCAGCCCAGACCCACTTAAATTTTACGGCCTTCAAAACTACATCGAAAACCATCATCGGGGGTAGCGTCACGACGGTAACTCGTCACGGACGAGAGAAGCGTAACCGTGGTATAGCACTTTGAGTGCTTTGTGGGAAGCGTAACCATCGTATCGGGGCGAGTGATAGGGATAGCCCTATCACTCGTCCCGATGATGGTCTTCGTAACGATAGAAACTAGTTTCTATTCTAGCTATTGCCCGCGGCATCTGGGGTACTATTTTTGATCTCGTGCCACTCGTCTTTGAACGATTTTTCAATACAAAAATCGTTCGAAGACGCGTGGCACGCGTTCAAAAATAGCACTCCTGCAGGCCTATTTACTAACTTTTGACAGCTACGGTGTACATCATTTTCATGATAACTTCAATACTTATTCATTATTACTTTGGTATGAATTACTATTTTTATTTAAGATATAAAACCCGTAATGGATGCTAAAGTGACAATCAAATCGTTGTACGACGAGTTAGCAAATCGGCCTGCTGGTCGCGTTAAAAACCCCTTAAAGGATGAATTTTGAAAAATCCTTTCATAGCGAACGTCTAGGTTATAATAAATATATGCATGATAAATTTCAACGTTATCCATTAAGTGGTTTGAAATGTTGATAGATAGTCGAGTAACGGTTGCCTTTTTTATTTATACAGAACATTTAAATAGGTACTTTAAACGAATTTTTTTTTCAATGTATGCTTTAAAAAATATTTTTGCCCACTTAACTTCAAAAGATCATTAAGATAGTTTTAACAATCAATAGTAGGTAAAAGTGTTCTAAGATATAAGTAATATTTGCAAAATGTTGTCTATGATCTCAATACTATTCGAATATCGTATTTTTATAACAAAGCATCTAAGAATAATCTAGGTACTTTACATAGGTAATTCAAAGTTACAATATCTTTTATTATATTGAAGAAAAAAATAACTATAAGACTTGATTAAAGTTACTGTTGGTAATGTAATAAAAACATTCAAAGAATGAAATAAATTTGAGTATGTTAACAGCGAATTCAATCTTAAATTAGATTCTTTAAAAAGGTTTTTATGTAAAGTTCTTCGTAAAACCTAATTTCTTTGGCATTCCAAATTACATTGAGCAAATAATTCTTATCTGGAAACTCGTAAATTGAGTGAATAAAAGCTAATTTTGAAGTACCAACAAAAGTAATTAGAAAAATATTTGCATTAAAGAAAGTGATCTACTGATCCACGGGTTAATTAAAATCTAGATTTAAGTAAATAAGTGTAACCTAATTTATTAAAATTGAAATGTGTTTACGTTAACCATATAAACTCAGACTTATTTGGAATTGATCTAAGTTAATGCATGAGAAACAATGATTTAATTTATAAATAATCTGTTTGTGTTTGTATTTTTTTATAGACAATGTCACAACAAAGTACCTAGTAAAATATAACACGATTGCTAATCGAGAAATAGTGAGCGTTCTCAATCCCGTACGGGTCACACTGGGACCATTATTTTGAGCTCCCCCGTCCATCTTGTTTTGATATCGTCGATAAATTCTTAGCAAGTGAAATATCACTGCCTACTTTATAGTATAATAACAGCGCTTTCCGACCGGGCCCGTTTAAAAATATTATACTTGTGAACCTTGCTCAATATTCACTCTATCTATTGGTAAAAACCGCAAAACAATCACTACAGTAGTTTTTCAGTTTATCGAGAACAGACAGACGCGGCAAAAGGTTTTGTTTTATAATATAAAAGTAATTTTTTTAAATATAATTATTCCTTAAAAATAATTATTTAAATATTGTGAGCGTTTTGTTCTAAATTCATTTTATTTAAAAACAAATTAGTCTATACCAAGAGAGTAAACCATTGTATACATTGTATGATGATCCGTTCCGTACTTACTTCGCAAAAGCTTGACAAACAAATAAACAAACTACCTATACTAAGATACGATATAATCGTAAATTTTTTATTTCTTTTTATAGTAAATTTAAGTGCTCCATCCAAAACAAAGTAGTCATACATAACAAGATTGCTAATCGAGAAATAGTGAGTGCTCTCAATCCCATACGGGTCACACTGGGACCATTAGTTTGAGCTTCACCGTCCATCTTGCATTGATTTCCTCGATAAATTCTTAGCAATGTTATTTTATTATCTACCTAATTTATTGTGATTTATTCAGAAGCAAGTAGTCCATTTTTCCTAAAAATAGTCTTTTTCACAATTATAACAATCGTCTGATTGCTCTGGGTAATATAGCTTGCGAGTACAGAGAGGGTCGTGCTCCTGCAGTGGAGACATAAAAGGACCTGATGATGATTATAACGAAAGCTTAGCTCTTATATTGGTATATTTCAGACAGCTAGTATTGCTTCTAGAAGTATACTCTTCAAGAAATAAGACAGCATAAGTGCTATAAAGAAGAAGTCATAGGAATATTAGGAGATTGTAAGTCAATAAATAGTGAACGCGCTCATTCTCAATCCTAGCCTGGTCACTTTAAGCCCATTATTTTTAGCTCTTCCATTCATCTTGTACTGTTTAACTTGATACATCACCCCCCTTTAAGGGTCCAGAACGATCAAAATTTCGCCATGTATATATACATCTTAAATATTTTACCCAAACAAATTTTTATATAATAGTCTCAGGAATCTTATAAGCTAGTATATCTGCTAGAAATATAACTGCTTTAAAAACAACATTGTCATATATTAGGATATTTCAAATTAAGAAATAGTGAGCGCGCCAAATCCCGCGCGGGTCGCTCTGAGACCATTATTTTGAGCTCTGCCGTCCATCTTGTATTGACGGTAGTTTTGCTCGATATATTCTTAGCAATGCCATCTTATTGCCATCATTAATTTTAGAACAAATAAAAATCGTCCAAGTGCGTGTAGAACTAGCGCACGAAGGTACCTACAGCCTGGTGACGGACTGACGGACATCGAAGTCTCGTGAATGGGGTCCCGTATTTGCCTTTTGGATACGGAACCCTAAAAAGACTAAATAAAAAGTCGCAGGAATTTTACGAGCTAGTATTGCTGCTAAAAATATAAGTGCTTTTCAGGGGTGCCATCCTATACTGCCTGTCCGGTGGTATATGCGTGTGGCATTCGGGGTATGCGTTCCCGGCTTCCCGAGCTGTTACTGACTCTTCCTTATATCTTCCGAGTTAGTAGCATCCTTTACCCTCATCCTTTCCCGAATCCAAATAATCCTAGCTATATTTACTTATAATCCTATTATATATTATTTTCCCATTTCCTTTTCCGCCAATCCAAGGTCTGCCGTGCCGAGGGATGCATGATTAGGGGCGAGCCTAATTACAAGCGTGCCATTTTGCCCTGGGACCGGGTGACCCCAGAATAAGGCTAGCCTTCACCCGGTACAAGGGGCACTGCCGGGTGCGACGTTGTAGCCCCAATTCTCGTGGGAACGCTATGATTTTTCGAAAATTAACAAAAAATCTAAACGACGGCGATGCAGTTCGCAACTCATCACGTCACGTTTCCCGTGGGTTTCTCATCAGTGTGGGGGTTTATCAGATGATGAGTGAAAGAAAGATTGATATCTTATGTGTGAACGAGACAAAGAAGAAGGGATGTGAAACCACTAATGACGGGCCTTATACAGCGTATTGGTCTGGAGTACCGAAAACCGCTAGAGCCGGTCAGGGAGTTGGTATCATCCTTTCAAAAAGAATGGCAGAGTGTGTGAACGAGTACGAGTTTGTAAATTCAAGGCTTTTGTGGGTACGAATGAAAGTAGGTTTAACTCGGATTTTTGTTTTAGGTGTCTATGCTCCTACGGAAGGTAAAAGTAATAAAGAGGAAAGAGAGAACTTTTGGAATAGTGTAAGGGATATTTTGTGTAGTTGCAGGGATAATGAAAAGTTAATAATGTTAGGAGATTTTAATAGTTGGGTGGGAGTTAGGCGGTATGGGTATGAAAGCGTATTAGGTTTATTTGGGGATGAAAGGGAGAATGAAAATGGGAGAAGTCTGCTTGAGATATGTCTGGAAAAGAATCTTTGTGTGACAAATACATTGTTTCAACACAAAATGATCCATATGTATACAAGAGAAGAAAATGGAATGAAGAGTATGATTGATTTTGTGATAGTGGATGAAAGACTGAGAAAGAATCTAGTTGACACGAGGTCGTACCGAGGCACTGGAATCCATACGGACCATTATTTGGTCATATGTAAAGTAAAAAATATTTTACAGCGATGGCGACACCGTAAATCGGAACCCTCAGAAAGGATAGAAAGAATAAAAGTGGAAAAGTTGCAAGATGATAGAACAAAAGAAAATTACAAACCTATATTACAAAATAATTTTAGAGTAATAGATGAAGAATGTGAGATAGAAACTGTATGGAGAGTTTTTAAAGATGGGATAGTATCGGCAGCTACCGAGGTTTGTGGAGTAGCAAAAAGAAGAAAAGGTAAGGTATGTACGAATGTATGGTGGGACAGTGAGATACAGGATGCAGTTTGTAAGAAGAAAAAAGCATGGAACGATTGGCTATCCCGGAGAAATGAGAAAAAGACGACGGATGAGGAGGTGCGTGCTGCTAAACAGGAATATAAGCAGATGAATGAGTGTGTAAAAGAACTTGTAAAAATTAAGAAAAATAATCAGCAAGAAGACTTTGCAGTTAGGTTGTCTCAAGATTTTAAGAGCAACATCAAATATTTTTGGAAAAGTGTGAAAGAAGTAAGAGGAAAATCTACAATGTCACAGCTCAATAAAATCAGAGACAAGAATGGGAGAATATTAATTAATGAAAAGGATGTGTTAGAAGAATGGAAGAAATATTTTGAAGGGTTGTTTGAAAAAGATCATATATGTACAGTAAACAGTGAAAAAGAAGAGAGTGATATGCAAGATGTAAATGATGAAATAAAAATAGAAGAGATTATTGAAGCGCTGAACTGCATGAAAATAGGAAAGGCTGGAGGTTATGATAGGATTACGGTCGAAATGTTAAAGGCTGGACAGGGTATCGTAGCTAGTCAGCTGTGTCGCCTTTTCAATATTTGTTTTAAAAAAGGTGTTGTGCCAACAGATTGGTGCAAAGCGGTTATTGTGCCACTTTATAAAGGAAAAGGCTCGCAGCAAGACTGCAAGAGTTATCGAGGAATTAGCCTTCTTAGCGTGGTTGGCAAACTGTATGCAAAGGTATTGATTGAAAGGGTTGTGAAAGAAACGGATGACAAAATATGGGATGTGCAAGCGGGATTCAGAAAGGGAATGGGATGTACGGACCAGGTCTTTTCCTTGCGAAGCATACTTGAGAAATTTTTGGCTAAAGGTTAAAAAGTGTACTGCTTATTCGTGGATTTGGAAAAGGCTTATGATAGAGTGATGAGAAAGGAATTGTGGTCGACACTTTCTGAGTATGGGGTAAGCAGCCATCTGATTCGGGCGTTGAAATCCCTTTATAAGGATTCCAGCGCCTGTGTCAGAATTAATGCGGCCTACTCATCCTGGTTTAATATCGAAAAAGGTGTTAGACAGGGATGTGTAGCCTCGCCTTGGCTGTTTAACTTATTCATGGATAGTTGTCTGAAGGATTTGAAAAAAAATGAGTGTGGACTAAGAATGAAAGAGTTACTAATCAAATGCCTCCTCTATGCCGATGACCAAGTCATATTTGCGTCATCTCAGGAGGATTTACAGAAGATGGTAACATGTATGAATGGTGCTTTTAAGAAAAAGGGTATGAAAGTGAATGTTAGTAAGTCAAAAGTAATGGTTTTTGAAAGAGAAGAAAATATGACGGTATGCAATGTTCTTATAGATGGAGAAAAAGTGGAACAAGTGGAAAAGTTTGTGTATTTAGGTAGTGTTTTTACAAGGGATGGAAAGCATGAAGGTGATATTGAAAGAAGAGTGGCTGCTGGTAATCGGGTAAATGGGGCATTGCATTCTTTTATGAACAGTAGGAAGATATCCTACAAAGCCCGTCTTGCTGTTCATGAAGGGGTGTTAGTACCAACTCTAATGTATGGCAGTGAAAGTTGGGTATGGCAGAAAAGGCACGAAAGTAGAATAAATGCAGTTGAAATGAGATCGCTAAGAAGTATGTGTGGTATAACTTTGAGAGATCGGGTAAGGAATGACGTAGTGCGGGAGCGATGTGGAGTGAAAGATGATGTAGTGACTAAGATTGAGAAAGGAATGTTGAGGTGGTTTGGCCACATTGAAAAGATGGATGAAAGAAGAGTAACAAAGAATATTTATAAAGCCAGTGTGAATGGGATAGTTGGCCAGGGTCGACCTCGTCGAACGTACTGCGATCAGATTGCTGACGTTCTTAAGAAAGGAGATGTAAGAAGTACCCGAAACCGAAGAGCATGCATGGGGAGAGTGATGAGTTTAGATGAAGCTAGAGGGATTTGTCAGGATCGTAGCAAGTGGAGATCCATAGTCTCTGCCTACCCCTATGGGAAAAAGGCGTGATAGTATGTATGTATGTATGTATGTATGCTTTAAAAAAACAAGGTTGCAAATTAAGAAATAGTGAGCGCTCTCAATCCCGTTCGGGTCGCACTGGGACCATTATTTTGAGCTCTGCCGTCCATCTTATATTTACTGTAGTTTTGCTCGTTATACTTTAGCAATCTTATTGCCGTCATCAATTGGAACAAAAACCTATAACTGCTATGAAACTAAATAAAAATCTGAGGAGATAATTTTAAACCCTGAACATAAAAAGTGGTGTTCTAAATTTACCATGTTGGTTTATTTGAGCGTGTGATTACTCGTAGACTACTGACTTTGAAACCGAATTATGAAATGGCATAATCCTCATACCTATAATATCAGTGATAATCTCACATCACTGTATCAAAATATTTGTTGCTTCTCATTAGGCAAAATAGAGTTAAATCGCACTCAAAACATTCAAATACTAAATGACAACATTCAAATTCAAATAATAAATTTTTACATTTTTAGGGCAAGATTATTTATATTCCATGCTTGTCCTAGTTAATTCATGCAGTAAAGGGTTAGTTAAGTTTTGGTTCCAGTCGTATATATGTTTTTCAATGATAAAAAAATAGTTTATTTGCATTACTATGATGATCACAATTGGTAATTATTTTCTTCCCCGATTCGAGTAGATACTGTTTTATGATCTTATTTTAAGTTTACTACTTATTTACATTATTTTCTGACCTCCAACGTTTTCCACAGTTCCGATGGACGTTCAACAACACGGCCAACAGCAACGAAGTCAGTGACACCTACGTGTCACGGACTGGCACCAGTTCCACGGTCACCTATACTCCTCATACGGAGATGGACTACGGAACCTTACTGTGTTGGGCCCACAACAGGATAGGGAAGCAGAGGGTCCCGTGCGTTTACCATATCATTGCTGCTGGTGAGTTCCTTTTTTCCTTGATGAGCAACAGGCACATCCATCCATCCATCAGGTCTTTTTTTTTGTCTCCATTGCAGGAGCACGACCCTCTCTGTACTACCACAGTAATACATTAGCCAGAGTAGTCAGAGGATTTGGCCTACACTATCCACACCGGCCAGACGGGTTGGAGGGGTCTTTTTGATGTTTGTAAGCTTTGTTTAGCTTGTTTTTCCTAAGTCGCCTTTTACGACATCCACGGGAAGACTTGGAATGGTCCCATTCTACTCTGCCGGGAACCATACGGCACATAAACGAATTATATGTGAAAAATTGATAGTTTTGGATCCTTTAAGGGGTGATACAGCCCGTCAATTTGAACAACTTTTCCTTTATGACCAATGCTGGGAACTCAAAAATATTTGACAGTCCCATACAATTACCCGGGTGGCTGAATATTATTAGACACCGTCATGCCTTTATTTCAATGATTAAAAAACTGGCCAATTGTTCAATACTTGTGACAGCTTAGTGTTACCATAAGCGTCCTGTCAATTTATGCTCTCAAAATCAAAGCAAATCGATAGCTGTGTGTGTGCGCGACCGACTATGGGTTGAACACTAGTTTTTTCTACGCTTTTAGGCTAATAAAGTTTATCTAAAGATCATCATCATCATCATCTCAGCCACAAGAAGTCCACTGCTGGACATAGGCCTCCCCTAAGGATTTCCAATATGACCGGTTAGAAGCGGCCTGCTGCTATCTAAAGATAATTGCATGGAAATGTCAAAAAAATAAATGAGTTAGCATTGGTCCCATAGCACAAATTGTTCAAATCGACGGGATGAATCACTCCGTAAAGGATCTGAAATGTATTTCACCGGTTATACAGAGTGTTTTACCACTGACATTCCCGTAAGGGAGTAATTCAGCTTATCAAAGCAAACTACACAATGGGACTCACTCACACTCACTCACTCATACAGAAATGGAAATATACATCTTTATTCAAAAGTATTCGGCCGTCTCGGAAACTTGTATGCAAATGATGATTATTTATTAAATTCACAGAGTATTCCCAGAGAATCCCCAGATAATAACCAGAGAATTTCTCGGATGAATATTTATTTATTTATATTTTTTTCTCAGGTCGACCTGACCAAGTACACAACTGCACGGTCGTGAACGCTTCCTTGACATCCTTCGGCATTCGCTGCTCCGAAGGCTTCAACGGAGGCATGCCACAGTCTTTCCTGTTGGAAGTACGAGAGATTGTGTCTCAGGTATGTTATTTGTGTAAGGAAATGCCAAATACAGGTTTAGCAACAAAATTGTGTAATGTTTTTCAGAAGTCATCAAAATATACATATTCCTTTACCATAACTCCTACAGGTTTCATATTTTGAAGTGTGAAGTGTCATTTATATGGGAAATTTGCATTAAGACTAGATTTTGAAATGGATTGTTCTATGAAAGCAATTTAACTTGTATCTTTCTTTATAATACATATATAATAATATACCCTGTATTTTGTTGATGTTCTTCTTGACTGTACACTTCGTTCTGCGAAGTAAACTCCCGTTGTAAAAAAGACTTACCACAGTTATTTCGATTTAGGTATATAATTATACGCAGATTTCTGTGATATCAATAGAATTTAATAATTGTTTTTATAACACTTCGCAATCAGCGCTTTTTGCTAGCATAAAAATCACTTAAATAATAATGATTAATTTCTTTTTTAATTATTTCCACGAAAAGCTACATAAATTTTAGGTATTTTATTATAAACGTGAATATAATAACATGAAATTCGAATGAAATTTAGTGGTGAAATTAATATTTTTCAAAGGGTTTTAGCGCGATGCTAAAATTTCGTAGTAGCGGTGTATAAAAGAGTTTTAGTATGAAAAATCTCTTTGATAAATTATATTTTTCGTGGAATTTGATTTTGTGTAACCATCCGATGACAATATGTTACAATAATAAAATGTTTATCATATTAAACTTGATAAAGCCAGAGCAAGTATTGTAATAAAAGATTTTGTTTGATTTTCAGTGATACAAAATATATTCAAGTCATGAACTGAAAACAACAGATTTGAATAGATACGAGTATTTTTAAAATTTAACTTGAACAAAATTTGATTACACAATATACAAAAGGGAATAACTTACAAATTAATATTTAGTAAAAATCCATAGAGATTTGATAAGTTAATTGTGTATATTTTATGTTATTTTTAATTATAATTTTGCAACTGTTTTATGAGGAATGTTGTATTGTATCGTAGTCTGGCATCTTATTGGTAAATATTGTCAACGAATTTTTCAGAGATTAGGTATATTGAATCTGACACTGAAAAACCTTTCAAATCAACGACCCGGCCAACTTATAAGGTGTAACATAATGGCGAAATAATATTTACGGGGCATAATCAGTCCATGATATTCAACAAATGTGCTCTCCCACACAACATTAGCAATCACCTGATGATGTTGCTGGTCTATTTTTAATTATATATAACGATGTATGTTTGTCTTCTGGGGATAATTGTTTAATACAATAGACTGACCATGCCCCTGAAATATTATTTTAATTTCACACAAATATTATGATGTCAAATTATCTTATTTTATCAGGAAATTGTGGCGAACGTGTCAAGCGCAGTACCACGGTTCACTGCCGTTGGCTTGTCACCTGGGCGGACGTATGCTGCAGCTGTCCTTGCTTACAACGCCAAGGGTCGTGGAGACCCTTATCCTCTACGGGCCAGCACATTGCGACCGCCGGAGAAACATCATGTCCATGACAAAAGTTTAGGTTAGTGTCATTCTTTATGTGTAAGCAAGGTTCGATACCGTTGGTCTGTCACTTGGACGGACACATGCTGCAGCTGTCCTCGTATACAATGCAAAGGGTCGTGGAGACCCTTATCCTCTACGAGCCAGCACATTGCGACCGCCGGAGAAACATCACGTCCATGACAAAAGTTTAGGTTAGTGACATTCTTTATGTGCAAGCAAGGTTCGATACCGTTGTTCTGTCACTTGGACGGACATATGCTGCAGCTGTCCTCGTATACAATGCAAAGGGTCGTGGAGACCCTTATCTTCTACGGGCCAGCTTATTGCGACCGCCGGAGAAACATCATGTCCATGACAAAAGTTTAGGTTAGTGTCATCGTTTATGTGAAAACAAGGTTCTTTTTCATTTGTTTGTCACTGGTGAGGCGTTTGCTGCAGCTGTCTTCGCATATAACTGGAAGGGTCGTGGAGACCCTTATCCTCTACGGGCTAGCACATTGAGACCGCATCATCGTTTATGTGTAAGCAAGGTTCAATGCTGTCCTCTGACAAGACGTTTGCTTTAAATGTAATGGTCTATTTTGCCTAGGGTCCAGGAGAACTATTTCTCTATGGGCTAGCACATTGAGACCGCCGGAGAAACATCATGTTCATGACAAGAGTTTAGACAAGGTTCGATGCTGCATGCCTGTCACTGGAAGGGCGTATGCTGTAGCTGTCTTAATATCCAACGGGTATGGTCAAAGACACCATTATTGTCGACGAGGTAGAATAATAATTGAGGCCTCCAGAGTAACATCATATCCATCACAAGAGATTCGGTAAATGTGATCATTTAAATGTGAAAAATTTTAGAGATGTAATGGAAATAAAATTTTACGTGATGGAGAACAAAAATTGGCTGTTGTGTTCCATTATTTTCATCAAATCTAGATTTTTACGCCAGCTGCTCTTTGCTCAGTATCTATCCTGATAAAGAGTCTCAAATTCGCGTTATTTTAGAGTAAATCCCATAAAAATTTCAATGTTCTGACTACAACAGTATACCCTTTTATAAATAAATATATTTTCTAACTGAAATTATGTATTTTTTCTGCCAGATCTCCCAAGAACAGCGTTCCAAATGTCCGGAGCGATGTCAGCAGCCGTCGGCGGAGGCGGTGTGCTGATGGTGGTACTAGTTCTATTCATGATCGCAGTCAGACAAAGATGTGCGAAGAGGAAACCTCGATCTGCACCACCGCCGTCATCACAACCGGCCTCCCCAGATAAGCTGAGGGAGAAAGATGATAGTGAAAGTGATGATAGAAACCCGGATATTATTCCTTCTGATACTGATCAGATGCAGGTAAGATTATTTAATAAGTCGATGGTGGTATAATTTTTGCAGAAGTTTGATTATATAATAATAAGATATAAAGTCAGCAACTAAAAATTTCTTATTCTTCGGATAACTTTTAATAGATGTCGAAATATGAATGTTAACAATAATGACTTCGGTTTTACAAACAGATACGATTTGCTGAACTCATTTATATTCTATTCCTTTTCTTTTGCTATTTTTTATATTTATTGCAGTTTTGTTGGGGTTAGTTACTTTACGAAATATATCTTATCTATGACATTCACTATTTTCCTCCAAAAGCTTTGCGTTTCTAGATATTTATTCAGCTACTTGGCACTATCTTCATTACATATCTTACTATTCAAATCTGTAGAAGGTTATCTAAACTAAATAAATCTAGGACCTGTGTCAAGCATATATCTTAATATTAACTAAAAAGTATGAAAATAATTTGAAACTGATGTTTTTTCTCATAGTTGGACTACTATCGCCAGCAGCAAGTCTCCACAATATCGCCACCGCCAGGCAGTCGAGGGCCTCGAGGCAGCGTAGCCGGCGTCCGTGGAGGACTACCAGGGTACTGTCCTTTGAGGACTGCCCCACCTCCATCTCATCCTATGCATGAGCCTGCGGTAAGTAGTTCTGTCTTTAGTAAGCAAGTCTTCACAATCGCGCTACCACCGAGCAGCCAAAGGCCTTGAAGCAGCCTATCCGACATCCGTGGAGAAGTACCAGGGTACAGTCCTTTGAGGATCGCTCCATCACCATCTCATCCATCCTTACCAAAAGCTCATGCAAACATGAGCCTGAGGTAGACAAGTCTCCACAATCTCGCTATCTCCAAGCAGTCGAGAGCTATAAGCAGCATTGCCGACATCCGCGGTGGATTACCAGGGTACTTTTGGACCGCTCCACCACTTTCTCATCCTATGCATATTTCCAGTATGTGCAGTTTCCACAATATCGCCACCACTGGGCAGTCGAGGACCTCTAGGCAGCGTAGCCGGTGTCCGTGGTGGGTGGATTACCAGGCAAATATCCAATATTTTGTCGTTCATGGTTAGTAGAGATTTTAGTTGGGGTTATTGGTGGACTACCAGGGTACTGCCCATTTGAGAAGTAATTCTAATGTTAATTTTATATTAGCCTGTCAAGAAATGAATAAATTAGTCTAGATAAAATTCAAAATTACCTACCAAAACTTAAATGAAGAGGAAACTTCATAAACCTGCCATCACAATGTCGGTGAAGCTTCCAAATTTTAACAAGCACGTGGATAGGTTAACTGCACGGCTAGCTAAAGTAGCTAAAATACCAATAATAGTTAAAGCTAAGCTCCTGGACGTCTGCCAATATTGGAAGCTGGAGCGTGCCTTCCTTGAGGTTGGAATTGGCGTCGTATCAAATGTTACATCCAAAAAGTGGTTTCTTAATTCTCGTTAGCAAAGCAAAAAGGATTCTAATGAGAATTTTGGAGACTGAAAATGGACAGAAAGTCAATTGTTTGAGGCGAAAAAGAAAATGAATCTGGTTGAAATAAGTGAGTAATAGAACTGAAATCGTGGCAATCCAATTGATTGGATATGATCTTAGACTAAATTAGCTCTAGCTGGATATTCTCGGTGTTACTCTCCGATTCATAAATTTAATATGAACCTTCCAAAACTTAAATGAAGAGGAAAATTCATAAACCTGCCATCACAATGTCGGTGAAGCTTCCAAATTTTAACAAGCACGTGGATAAGTTAACTGCACGACTAGCTTAAGTAGCTAAAATACCAATAATAGTTAAAGCTAAGCCCCTGGACGTCTGCTAATATTGGAAGCTGGAGCGTGCCTTCCTTGAGGTTGGAATTGGCGTCGTATCAAATGTTACATCCAAAAGGTGGTTTCTTAACTCTCGTTAGCAAAGCAAAAAGGATTCTAATGAGGGTTTTGGCGACTTGAAATGAACAGAAAGTCAATTGTTTAGGCAAAAAAGAAAACTTTATCTGGTTGAAACACAGATTTTAGTACAGATCTTTGGATTGAAATAAGTGAGTCATAGAACTGGAATCGTGGAAATTCGATTGATAGAATATTAACTTTGACTATATATTCTCTATAGTTGTTAAATCTCTGTGTTTTTTTTTCTGATATCGAATCAGTAACGAAGAGATCCGTAGAAGAACAAAGATCACCGACATAGGTCAACGGATTAGCTCTTTAAAGTGGCAGTAGGCAGGGCACATGTCAACTGTCCGTCCATCTGTCATGCCATCAATTCGGTAGATAGCTATGTGTTAAATAATAAAAAAAATGTCCAATTAAACACATGTTTTTTCTGCGTCAGGCTTTAGGCTAATAGAGTGTATATCTTGACTTTGATATTTAGTTATAGAATTTAAACATCGACCGTTTTGAACTGTTTAAGCACCTTAAAATAGTTACAACGTAAAATAAATATGCCTTTAATATTTTTCTTTCTTCTTTTGCCTTTAATCACATTATTGTGTAAATTAATCCAAAAGGTTGCAACAAAAGTTCCCAATCGGAATGATCACATCGTTTGTCGAACCCCACTCCTTGCCCGTATTCGGCTGCCATCCAGGACAAATGTAATTGAGCCTTAAAACAGTAGTCGTTTATCAGTATTTATTCCTTTTTCCTTCGTATTGTATCGACAAAAGGTTTTGTCGTATTTGTTCTTTTTACAGGATTAGTAGGGTAGCGGCATTTGTATTCACTAATGCGTTGGGATGTAATGAAAAGGAAACAGACTATATTTATGGAGGATTTGCTTTTGTAACTTGTTGATTTTAATCAATACAAAGCGGCTGTAGTCAAATAGTCATTATTTTTTATATAATTCAAAAACTAACAAGATTTTTTTTTCTTATTTTATAACGCTCCAAAAACATGTTACGGTCTAAGCACTATACATTAGCACAATCAAACAAAACAGTAGGTACGTACTGTAATCTACAAGTACCAGCTTGTTCGCTTCCCTGCCTGTTCAACAGTTATAGACTAGAGTAAATGGGCAAATTCTCTTGATTTTGTTAACTATGGGTTTTATGTTCTAAGGTTCTTCATAAAAGACAACAGATTCAATATGTGTGTATATGTGTAAATGAATTAGACAATAACATCACCATTTTGTTACAGGACACGTTCCAAAGTGCCCCATCAGGTATCCCACCACCCGCTCGCTTCGCTGCGGGCTCTTGCACGCTACCCCGAGGGTCGACCATCACCGTGCCCAACGATACCCGCTGTGGCATCCCGCTACAGCACTTGCGCACGCTTCCGCGTCCGCTACCCGCGCCCGCGCCGACCGCGGCCCCGCGCCTCACCCCGCGCGACACTCCGCTCTGACAGACGACGCAGCTCTAGGACTCAGTGTAAATAAGTGCTCAACGTTTTAACGAACTACCAATCTTTGTATAGACGATTTTAGTGGACAGGTGAAACGTGGGGGAGGGTTGGATAGCGATTTTATGGATTGATAGTGAAGCTATGCATGTACCAAACATCAAGATCGTGCGTTATTATTTAATAAATATACATATAATTTTAGTCCTTTCTTTCATACTTTTGTGGTCACGAAAAACGTGTTTTACGAAAGCAACTAGAATTACCGCATTTGTTGCTCAAGTTTCAACCAACCAAGTTGTTAATATACCTTTATGACGTAAAGAAGATTATGGTTTTTGGCCTTAAATTATATTACTATTGTTGATGAGATTGTTTTTAATATATTTTTGTGTAAACTCAAAAACACAAGGAAATGATTGTCTGTTATGATTCAAAATAGCACAGTTTTTAATAACATTATTGGTCAATAAAGCCTCCGTCACGTTTTCACTGGCAGTGTTTACACGGTTTGGAGTGAATAGTGAAATTCTTAGGTAGTTAGGATAAATAATTGCGTTACTACTACTTGTAAAGTGATGTAAATATTACCCGTTCGAGTACGAGTATCATCGTAATAATAACCAGTATAAACGAAATTCTTTTAAGTACTTACTTTAATTTTCAGTTGGTAAATGGTTGTGAAAATATGTAAAAACCACTCGTGTGTAAAATTTATAATTACAATTTAACCAAATTCGTAAATTAAAATGGAAATTAACAGGAAAAAGCCAATTGTATTAATAAAATTACAATATCAATTGATTGTTTCCTAATTGTAAAATAGTTGGTAATTAAACATAATAGTGAAAATATCATAATCACGAGAATGTGATAATACGTTATAATAATCGGCACTGATGTCTCAATTCTTTTGTATTAAACACCATCTTAATTATATAATTGTTTAAGAAGATAATACTGCCACCTTATTAAGTAATAAAGTAAAATTATAGCGTTTTAAAGGTACATGATTCAGAATTTGATGATCAATGAGGCCAAATAAACATAAAATTTTCATTATAAACTAATATAAAAATTGTGAAAAAATATCAATTCGTTGTTGCCTCAGTACTGCCATATAGACTGAAGCGTTTTGAAAAACATTTTCACCAGGATGCTGTACATTCAAAGGTTATTATAGTCCTTGAAAAAATCATTTTCTAATTGTATTGGCCCCACTTTTACTCATCAAAAAGCGGAATGTCTCGCTACCTCTCATGACTTAATCGCTATCATTAAGAGGCTTACACCACCGAAACTAGCGACACCAGTTATTTAATTCTTGTACTCCGAAATATGAACAAATTGAGAAAATCTACGTAAGTACTTCCTTAGTAAATGACTTGTAGTATTTTTAGTAGAACTTTTCATCAATATCATCATTTCAGATTGAAAGATCTACTCATTACCGCCAAAAGTGGCCGCTTTTGGCGTTAATGACTAGTTCTCTTGATTTATCAAATGCAAAATAAGAAAAACAATACAAAAAATACTTAAAGTCTTTACTAGTGAAGTACTTACGTAGATTTTTTAATATGATCTTATTTAATAGTAAAAGAAATAACACCAGGGGTGGCGCTAGTTGGCTGGTGTAAGCGCCTTAAGAACGCTCGCTAACTACAGTTTCACTGGCAGAAAAAGTCAATGTTGTCGTACATTTTGCAGCAAAAACTAATTGATATTAGGTACATAAGAATTGAGACGTCTTTTATATAGTTTTGTCCATTTAGGAGTACTTTGTAAATAAAGGTTACACTGTAAATATGTTTTGTATCATACAGTTATTCCTGTTTGTGTCTTAAGGTGGCCGTACGAGACATTGTGAAGCCGAACAAAAAACTAATAAGTTATAAATAATTATCAATTACTTATTCTTTATTACAAATAGTTTTATTTGGGTAAATTGTTTACTGTAATATACCTACAACATCTAAGCAAAAAGAGAGCAAAATTAATTATCAATTAGTTTAGTGTTCTTATTGGTAGGAAAGTTTGCGAGTACCAATTGAGAGTGATAATATAATAGGCGACTTTACCGAAATTTACGATTTTTATTCATAAAATCGCTCGTTAGTAGAAGTCGCTTAATCAAAAATAGTGTACTGAATTATTTATACAGTAAATTTAATTTTGACTTTCTTTTTATAAAACCTAAAAAGCTGAACATTTTGGACTATATTTTTTAACTCAGTAATAAATCGTTTCGGCGACACATTGTCAAAACTGTACGTAATTTTAATGCGGCATTATGAAATGGGAATCATCGAATAATTCGACATGGATGGTCGTGGTAGACGTTACATGACTTGTTCTATTAAGCATTAAAAACATTCAAAAATATATCTTATTATAAATCTATAAAAATAGTTTACTGCGACAAGTAAAAGGGAATCAAATAAGCTCAGTTTGTTGATACAAAATGTTTTTTTTATTGTGCGTTTAAATTTTATCAGTCGATTTTACAATGAGGGTTTTTCGAAATTCAGGTGGCGATACTGTGTCAAGAGGAAGTATAATCGTAGTACATATATCTCCATGGTCAAGAGGTATTTTTGACAGCTGCTGTCAAAATGTTAAATTATCGATTTCATGATTGGTGGATATTGACAGCTCGAGCTTTCGACACAACGCCGCCACGTGGGGGAAAAATAATTTTTTATAGTTTCGAAAGAGTAAAAGCCGGACCTTATTACTAATTACGACTAATTGACGACTTAGGAAACACAAGCTAAACAAAGCTTACAAACATCAAAAAGACCTCTCCAACCCGTCTGGCCAGCGTGGAGAGTGTAGGCCAAATCCTCTGACTACTCTGGCTAATATATTGCTGTGGTGGTACAGAGAGGGTCGTGCTCCTGCAGTGGAGACTAAAAAAAAGACCTGGTAGGTAGATGGATGGATTACTAATCCTAGTTCAGAGAGGGTCATGCTCTTGCAGTGGAGACTATAAAAGGCCTGACGATGATGATGATGATTACTAATCCTCCAATGTCAGTCTGTCCGGCTGTTATTGGGCTGTAGTTATTACACCGTAATAGTTAGAGACTTGACAACAAAAAAGTAAAATATAAATAAAGGGAAAGATACAAGGAAAGTGCTTTTTACATATTACATGGTACGGAATCCTTAGTTTGCGAATCCAGCGGCACACCTGGCGTTTTTTTTAACTATATACTTACTAGCTAATACCCGCGGCTTCGCCCGCGTAATATATAGCCTATGTCCTTCTCGGTACTCTAACCTATGTGTATGCAAAATTTCATGATGATCGGTTCAGTAGCTACGGCGTGAAAGCGTAACAAACAAACAAACAAACTCACTTTCGCATTTATAATATTAGTTAGGATTATGATATTGCAGTTACCAAATTCAATTAATTATAAAAATTGACAGCTGTTGTCAAAAATACCTGTGGTCACAGTGCTGCCACCTGGGAAATCGATTCCCAAAATCATCAGTCAATCCGTTACGACAATAGGTATACGTCAATGTAAAATGTATTTATAGAATTTGATTTAAGATGTAAATTTCAATGTTATTTTTATTGCTATATGGGAGCGTCTACGACCTAAACAGTTGTGGAATATTGATTAGTTGAAATTGCGATTTTTAGTTAAGGATATGAAATATCCAATTTTGTTGCTAGTTAATAATTTTATCTAATAAATAAAATTTGCTTAAGTTTGTCCGTTACGATGTAAATAGTTTAAACGAGGTCTTTCTAACTGTCGAAATGTTTTCACTAAACTATTGGAAAACGAAAATAAATGGAAATATTCGCAATTTGTTGTTTTAATTTTACATTCTTTTGTAAATTTTACATAGCAAACTCCATACATACAAACATAAATTTTACACAGATTTATTCTTGTTAATTTGTACAACAACTATTTCTTACGTGCTATTATGTCGGGATTGCCGACTATTGTTTCGGACACGTCAGAAGCCTATTTTCATGGCGAGGAGCCCGATGGTCCAGTGGGTGTGAGCTCTATGAGCGCTTACGTATGTTAAGCAACCCCTGGTGCAGTCCCTACTTGGATGGGTGACCGCAAGTGGCATAAAATATCTCGAGCTCCTCCGTGCTTCGGAAGGCACGTTAAGCCGTTGGTCCCGGCTGTCATCGTTGATGGCAGTCGTTAAGCTATGTCAGATGCCTTAAGGCAGCTTAAAAAATCTGACACCAGTGTTGGCCACTTACACATACGAAAAACAAACAATGGCGAGTGCGGTACGCGCGGCGCATAGTCCCAAACTAATTTGCCTTGAAAATGGGCACCTAACAAAAGAACACGTGAGTGACCCGTTGTTATACTCCATAATGTCTTCGAAACTATAGAACACGTGAGTGACCCGTTGTTATACTCCATAATGTCTTCGAAACTATAGAACACGTGAGTGACCCGTTGTTATACTCCATAATGTCTTCGAAACTATAGAACACGTGAGTGACCCGTTGTTATACTCCATAATGTCTTCGAAACTATAGAACACGTGAGTGACCCGTTGTTATACTACATAATGTCTTCGAAACTATAGAACACGTGAGTGACCCGTTGTTATACTCCATAATGTCTTCGAAACTATAGAACACGTGAGTGACCCGTTGTTATACTCCATAATGTCTTCGAAACTATAGAACACGTGAGTGACCCGTTGTTATACTCCATAATGTCTTCGAAACTATAGAACACGTGAGTGACCCGTTGTTATACTCCATAATGTCTTCGAAACTATAGAACACGTGAGTGACCCGTTGTTATACTCCATAATGTCTTCGAAACTATAGAACACGTGAGTGACCCGTTGTTATACTCCATAATGTCTTCGAAACTATAGAACACGTGAGTGACCCGTTGTTATACTCCATAATGTCTTCGAAACTATAGAACACGTGAGTGACCCGTTGTTATACTCCATAATGTCTTCGAAACTATAGAACACGTGAGTGACCCGTTGTTATACTACATAATGTCTTAATCTTGCAATGTTTTCTAAAGTTTTCGCGATTTTTACACATAAGCCTTTATTTTAATCTCACGTTAATTTCAATGATATAATGAACTAACATATACAAAAAAAAAAAAAAACGATGACTTGCAAAGAACCAAGGCGTCCTAGGATCACCCTGGTGACGCGGGAAAGCTTATGGCTTTTCGTGGTCCAGTAGCCTGTATTCTGTCTTTTGACGAATACGATGTAAAACATTTTCATGGTCACTAAACATCCATTAAGGTTTATGTATCTTAAATAAAAAGCCGGCAAAAATCACTTCAGCTGGTAGCATGAATGGGCCGGCTCGTCCGGGGAAGTACCACAGTCTCACAGAAAATCGACGTTTGAGTAGTAGTTTTGCAGCTTCTATGCTTCGTTCGGTGAGTGAGAGAGCCGGAGGCCCATCCCCCCTCCCCTCTGGGGAGGGAAAACAAAAGGCCGGCAACGCTCTTGTCATACCCCTGGTGTTACATTAGTCCATGGGCAGCGGTGATCACTTACCATCAGGTGACCCGCTTGCTCGTTTGCCGTCCTCTGACATAAAAAAAAAAAATATTACTACATATGATGAGAACGACTTTAAACTCTTTGGTTCGTATCGTCAAGGTATTATTTATCCCTTCTTGGACCTTGATAAAAAATTTGATCTAAATTCGTTCAGTGGTTGGAGCGTGAAGTTAACAGGCAAACTTACTTCATAAAACGAAAGGAAAAAGTAGGTAGCGCGGATAGTACGTATTTTTCCTCTGTGGTTTTAAGTAAGTGTTATCGAATCAAGTAAGAGTACTCTGCTAAGAAACCTATTTTACAAGCTCTTGCTTCTCAAAATTCATTGTTTCACATGAATCACTTTAATAACTTACCTGTGTAAGCTAGCTCATATTAATAAATCTGCCTTATGAAAACATTCTAAGCAAGCCTTATTTTCCTCAATTTATCACGACTATACTTTGGTCTGAACTTCTACATTACATAACCTACAATTTTTGGGGTTCCATACCCAAACGGTAAAAATGGAACCAAATTAACGAGACTTTGATGTCAGTCTGTCTGTCATAAACCTTGATGGCTAGACAGTAATTGAAATTTCCACAGATGATGTATTTCTGTTGCAGCTAGGACAAAAAATACTAAAGCCTGAACTAAATAAATACAAATATAAATAATCATATTTGTTGTATGGTGCTTCCATACAAAAATACTGAGTACTTTATATGAATTCGGAACGTACATAATATAGGTCTTTTCACAAAATTACAGAAACAATGAAGGACCCTTATGGGCGAAGCAATTGTAGAGGGACTGACTCGACTTATAATAATAATTTAATGTCAATTATTACAAAAATAATACCTATTTAAATTATATATTTAGTCTTGTTAGTTTTCTTCGGCCATCTATTATACATGTGATGGATTTATGTGTTAAATATTTATTGCCATTTTTGCTCGATAGTCAAATGTTGTAAGGAGAGCTTCCTCTAGCTTCTCTCCTATTGCTTTAAGTGGTGTTTCCTTACCAATCTGCTCCAACTTTAGATATCACGGCTCTCTCATTCAGATGGACGGTGACATTGATCGCGACGTTAATAACCGTATTAGCGCAGGATGATGGAGATAGGTCACAGGAGTAACTTGTGACAGTCTATGCCCCTTAAACTTAAAGGCAAAATTTACAAAACTGTAATCAGACCTGTATGGATCATAATGTTGGGCCACAAAAGGGATGGAAGAAAGAAAACTGCATGTAACAGAGATGCGAATGTTGAGATGGATGTGTGGAGTGACACGAATGGATAAAATACGGAATGAGTATATGAGAGGAAGTTTGAAAGTCGCGCCAGTAATAGAGAAGCTCCATAGTCATAGACTGAGTTGGTGTGGGCATGTGATGAGGAGAAAAGAAAGTCATATCACAAGAAAGGCATTAGATTTGAAAGTAGATGGAACACGGAACAGAGGGAGACCTAAGAAACGAATAATCGATTGTGTCAAAGAGAGTATGGACAGGAAGGGAGTGACAAAGGCTATGGTGGATGACAGATCAAGGTGGAAAGAACTGACATACTGTGCCGACCCCACATAAAAAAGTGGGATAAGGTAAAGGAAAAAGAAGGAGGAGAAAGTGTAAAGAGAGTGGTTCGGAATCCATCATGCTTGAGTCCGACTCGCACTTGGCCGATTTTTAATAACACTGCGCCTTCATTGTACAGAATATTTTAGTAAATCCTTTCATTACACAGTCTAGAGAAATTAACTCATTTATTTAGGCTCAAACCTAAGCTACATTTTTTAAATTCAAAGACCCAGGCGTCTGGAATAGTATATCATTTTTAATGACGCAATGAACATAAACCAGATTGGACAGTCAGATGAATGACGTTTAATAACATTGTGCTTTTATTTCTGTGTGTCATTTTATTCATAGTAGATAAATCACTGACTTTTTAAATTGTATATTTATAAGTTGACTTCAACATATTTAACTGATATAATAGTATTAAAGTGCTAGCTATGAAGTCTCCTCGTGGTGCAGACCGCCTTGCAGTAACGGCTGAGTTTATGAAGATTTTATTATTTACTAGCTGTTACCCGCGGCTTCGCCCGCGTAATATATAGCCTATGTCCTTTTCGGTACCCTAACCTATGTGTATGCAAAATTTCATGATGATCGGTTCAGTAGATACGGCGTAAAAGCGTAACAAACAAACAAACAAACTCACTTTCGCATTTATAATATTAGTTGGGATTTTCTTTATTAACTTAAAGTACATACTGTAACAAGTAACAGTATTTACATGTTACACTTAAAACTTCTTATTTTGTTCTATAAATACAAATAACAGGTATACACAACTATCATACTAATTGAGAATTTTAAGAATCTTGATTTGACGAATCTTGGAGTGACGTTAAAGATGATTAAAAATAATCAGATAGGTATATGAAACTAAAATCAAATGAATTTGTATTTGTATCCCCAATAATAATTCATACTCTATTTATCTACGAGAATACATTACGTATAATTCTTTACTATGTGAGAACGTGACGACGACGGTCAAAAATGACAAAACGCTCGGTTAAGCTGTACGTCCACACTTTAATAATAGTTTGAAGTCTTTTCTAGGGCATTACAAATAATTTTTAAATTATAGGTATATCCGTTTTATTTTAAATTAATTTTTCAAAGGAGACAACACTGGACACCGTAAAAGTCATGTTTCCCTTTAACTTTAGTATAAAAAGGCAGGAGCCCGATGGTCCAGTGGGTGTGAGCTCTATGAGCGCTTACGTATGTTAAGCAACCTCTGGTGCAGTCCCTTCTTGGATGGGTGACCGCAAGTGGCATAAAAATATCTCGAGCTCCTCCATGCTTCGGAAGGCACGTTAAGCCGTTGGTCCCGGCTGTCATCGTTGATGGCAGTCGTTAAGCTATGTCAGATGCCTTAAGGCAGCTTGAAAAATCTGACACCAGTGTTGGCCACTTACACATACGAAAAACAAACAAGAAAAAGGCACAGAGCAAGAAATTTCAATGTAGCTCGCGAGAGCACGAGCTACAAGACATTCATTGCTCTGTAGTAAAAGAGTTTTAGACATCAGCTACCTACGTCATGTCATTGCAATTTGCTGGCATGATACCATACATTATGCTAGGCGTACAGCCACAGTACTATCACGGTCGCCGTAGCACCGCTACTGAGCCAGGATTACCGTTTTTAGGGTTCCGTACTCAAAGGTCCATATTCAACAGACTTTAATGTCCGTCAGTCCGTCTGCCTTTCACCAGGCTGTACCTCATGAACCGTAATAGCTAAAAAGTTGTTTATTTAGTGTTCGTCCGACTGTTTGTTACAGGGCTGTATCTTATTTTCGTTGTAACAAAAAATAATAAAAACGTATTTTGCATCTATTCTAGCACAATTGAGATATCAAACAGTGTCCGTGAAAAAAACAGTTTGATCTTTCGTTTGGTTAACCTACTTAAACTTAAACTATGTGTGTTTATATTTGTAATGCTTTGTTGTGAAATATTCAACAAATAAATATATAGGGACACATTGCACAGATTGAGCTAACCCCACGGTAATTTGTGAACTTGTGTAACAGAAAACTATCTCGAGTTTTGTGATGGGAAGTCAAGGGGTACAGTTGAAGTTTTAGTGGACTTTATAATATGAAATTGGTGTAGTTTGGTGTTATAAATGCTCGTGCTCATGAACAATTTGTGGAATAGTTCAAGAGGACTGATAAATGGACTCGTTAAGATTTGCCACAGAAGCTCCCACAAGGCATCAAAGAGCATACGCCATCTTTGATGCTTTATGCTTTATACTTGAAAAAACTTTACCGTACAACACCGATACTTAGTATCTCATTATACTGGACATTGGCAGAATCATTGAAATCTCGGTGGAAGCCATAATATAAAACAGAAGAAGAAGAAAACTATCTCAACAATATTATATTTATTTTGTAGCAGATACTTATATAGACAACCATTCTAAGGTAATCTGAGAAAAAAAAAAAAACATTTTCCATCATGACCTGGCCGTCCAACGGGTCAACTCGTGTCGTAGGCGCTTGTGCCACTCCAACAGTCTTTGGACATGCTACGGAATGCTTGTGTAAATCCGACTCCCACTTGACAGGTTTTAATTTTGACTTTTT
Organism: Rhodophaea formosa; assembly: GCA_963082605.1. Lineage (NCBI taxonomy): Eukaryota > Metazoa > Arthropoda > Insecta > Lepidoptera > Pyralidae > Rhodophaea > Rhodophaea formosa. The sequence continues at coordinate 3,754,554 of OY720221.1, forward strand.
TTTATTCCCCGCTTATCCCCGGTAAGCCACGTGCCGGCATTCTGTTGGATGCATTTTGGTACATTTGTTGCACTAGTTTCTAGTTAGGGTATTACCGCATAAGCTACGGCTTTCAACTCAGGTGGATTTTACGAGCACTTACACCAATTTCATATTATAAAGTCCACTAAAATCAATTTGCAAAATCGTCTAAGGCAAACTCCAACTGCACCCCTTGACTTCCCACCACAAAAACTATTAACATTTTATTTTCCTTCAACGAACAGTTCAAAAATGTTGTCATCATCATCATGCATGTAGGAGCTCAAGATATTTTTATGCAGCTTGCGGTTACTCATCCCGATGACTGCCTCTAGGGTTGCTTAACATACGAAAGCGCTAATAAAACACACACTCACTAGACCATAATTGCTTATTTTAACAAAAGGTATGAACTTATTTGTGAATCTGAAAATTTGGGAAATATTCATACATACATACACACTATCACGTATTTCTTCCTTGCGGGGTAGACAGAGCCTAGGTCTGTATAACCTTAAGGGCACTTTTAACTAGGGAATGCTATCTCGATCTTGCGAGATCTCGAGAAATTTTTCGTAGGTAATTCAATCTTGAAGGTAGGTAATCTCGTTTTAAAAATATCGATCGAGATCTCGGCCAAATCGATCGAGATCACATTCGAGATCGAGATTGAGCGCACATGCAAAAACTACGTGTTCATAGATGCGCAACAGCGCGCTTTCTAATCCAACTGAAAGCTATACCAAATGATATCATGGACAATCTATTAAAAAAAGAGATGATTCTTTTTGAGTGCGGCTCAGCTGCCCGATATAAGTACGCACCTAATATATTGCTACAGATATTAGGTAGCTTCGCTTGGTTGATGAAACCAAAAATACATTATGCTTCCTGAGAAGTGATTTACAAAACGATAACATGTAATGCAACCTTTTCTTAAATAAAATTAGTTTTTTTAATTTTTGATTTATTATTATTGTGTTTTATTTACAAAATATTATAACAGTCACATACGTAGGTTGTTTTTATGCAATTTAACAATTTTTGATCAATGAAGAAGGTATTTCTTAAAAGTATCTCTAATCTCGATTAATGCGAGATCTCGAATAACTTAATCTCGTATTGAAATTTTGTGACGTGATCTCGATTCGTCAATCTCGAGTCGAGATTGCATTCCCTACTTTTAACATGTCGGTGGGCTTGTAGGTGAGAACAGAATCAAAATAGTGATGGATAGCCGTATCGCCTTTTGACATTTTTCCTGACGCCCATGCCTCGATCGGTTTTTACGATCTGCGCGAGAAGAGAAGCAGCTGGTACATTCTAGATTTCTCCCAAACCAGCGTGGTTTACTAATGTTGTAACAAAAGATATCTACTTATTTGTGAATCTGAAAATTTGGGAAATATTCATTTAGCCCCAAACGCCCAAAGTTGTTATCTCGTAGCTTTCAACCCTTCACAGTATGTTTAAGCAAATTAACCATGAAATGCATTTATTTCGCGAATGGTCTTCACCCTCCAAACTTGGTACTCGGGACTCGCAAATTGTTCCAAGGATACATTCTGGAAGATTGTTGTTTGGGATTCACTGACCTACTTCACAAATAGTTGGGTAACTGAGGCGCTTTTTGCTTTTCTTTATTTATAGCTATGTAAAGAGTACTACTTTAAGAAAAGGAAACGAAAAGAATAACATTAATTTACAATACGGACAAATCAAACAGATTGAGCTATTCCCAACCTAAGTTCGAGACTTGTGTTATGGGATACTTAACTCAACGATACTAGGTAATTTATATCAATATAAAATTTTTGGAAATATTCACACAATACATTACACACCACACACAACACACCGTGTGGTTCCCGGCAGAGTAGAATAGGATCACTCCAAGTCATCCCGTGGATGTCGTAAAAGGCGTCTAAGGAAACACAAGCTAAACAAAGCTGATTAACATCAAAGAGACCTCTCCAACCCGTCTGGCCAGCGTGAAGAGTGTAGGCCAAATCCTCTGACTACTCAGGCTAGTATATGGCTCTGCTAGTACAAAGAGGGTCGTGCTCCTGCAGTGGAGACTAGAAAGACCTGATGATGATGATGATAATGATGATGATGATGATAACAATTTTTAACAAAATATTGAAACCGACTTCAACCCTATACGTAAATATACAAACTGGAACTAAAAATTAGGTTAAAGTGTTGAACACTTTTGTATGGAAAAGTAATATATTTTAATTTTCAAAATTAATCTAATAGGAAAAGTCGTTTGTGTTGCGGGCTGAGTTGCCCTTTTAAGCATCGGACGAGGTTTTATTTGCGGTTTCTGGGATGACAAACCTGCAAGACCTAGGCCAATCTGAAAAATATCGTTTTCTGTCTTGATCTGACCGGGGATCAAACCTAGGTCTGTGGGATCCAATGACATTTGCAGTACCAGAGAGCCACAGAGATCAAAAATCTATAAATAGAATTTAGCTTGGCACTGATACTCTTTAAGCTTTCCAAAAGCTACAGCAAACATATATATATTTTTCCACACAGTATGTAAAAGGCTCGTTCATCCATCCGGCTCGAAGGACCAAAAATGTATTGAACCGTTGGTGCAAGTACAATACGGGAAGAGTTGGGTACCGATGAAATAACCAAACCCCACGTGGTGCACAAATACGCAAATTACAACTGAGTATGCATATATACCGCAATTTGTGGCGATCTATGGGGGAGGCTTATGTCCAGCCGTTGACGTCCCTAGCTGATAGATTGATAGATAGATGCCTATAATACTTACACACATATTTTATAATTATTCATGACATTATTACGAACATGTTTGTACTTTGTATACAGGAAGATAGAAAAATAACTTATTGTTTCGTTCCAAGAGGACTGTTAAAATATTTCCTGAACTCACATACTTACAAGGATTCTGTTTCGCCAAGCAGAAACTGTCCTTTGGAACTTTCAAGTTTGCACGTACTAAGTGCAAAGTTCCCGTGTTGTGAGGCGTTTTCTGCAGGGAATTACAAGAAGTAATTTTAGTAGAACTTCTTGTTCCTCCCCGCGACTTTATGTAATATAAGCAAATCACCATCACCATGACCACCACATCACCTGAGTTTCTTATTTGTATTTTGTTTTTATTGCTTCGTTTTATTTTTTGTTCCGGTTTGTTAGTCATAAGTGCGCACACCCGTGACGTCAACATAGGTCCCAACGGAAGACCAGCGTTGGCTTTATAACCAACATATGCTGAGTTGGGACCTATTTGAAGACGTACACAGTGTGAAACAAGGTGTGTTATCAAATTGTATATTGTTTTATGTCGTGTATGTCTTCAAATAAATTAATCATTCATTCATTCATTCATTCATTCATTCATCACTATATCTATTTCTAAATAAAAAAAATACAAGCACTATTTTAGAAAATAAAACATTCAGCTGACTTTTTGACAGTTCACGTCAACCATATTGATTTTTTGCTATCATTATATACCCTATGATACTCCGGGGGAAAAATATGAATCTAATTATACCTCACACTTTAAAATAAGAAAGCAGTTTAGGTTACTTATCACCACATATGAAGAAAATTTCTACTTTTTGCATCTATATAACTTACTCCAAATCATAGTAGTATAGTAATATGGACAACAGTTGCTTCAAAACAATTTATTACTAGTTGAGTAATTAATAATTACATTATTAAATATGCCATGATAAAAACTGTGAATGCAGTACCTACTCAGTAAGCAAATGGGTTACATAAAGGCATCAAAGTATTTCGGTGTTCCTAAGGGAACGTCCACCGCCAAGAACACAGTTCTTAAATTATAGATAGAAGGGAAAGTTCAAACGTTATGTTAATTAGAAGCATTCCCACAAGCTTCATTAGCAAGATTAAAATAACAAAATATTTTTCATTGATTTTCATTGTTACAATATTTACAGAGATGATTGGCATATCACTTTGAATAACTTGAAGTTTGAAACAATACTAGACGTTCCATAGAATGGTGATAACATTATTGGTTGTTTTGTAGAAACGTCCATATGTTTTGCGTATTTTAATAAATAGGTTTCATTTATAATTGAGATTCAACCGATTTTACACTAGCAGACTATTTGATTAATAAAACGCCGATTTTACACTAGCAGACTATTTGATTAAAAATAGCGCGAAGAACCGATGGCCGATGGGGCGGAAGGGTTCTCGAATGGCGACCACGTACCAGCAAGCGCAGCGTTGGACACCCACCGACCAGGTGGTCAGACGACCTGATAAAGGTCGCAGGAAGGCGCTGGATGCAGGCCGCTTCTAACCGGTCATATTGGAAATCCTTAGGGGAGGCCTATGTCCAGCAGTGGACTTCTTGTGGCTGAGATGATGATGATGATATTCAACATTTTTGATAAGTGAAATAAGAGGCTGTAAATTAATATTAAATAAATAAATAATCTGAAAATTACACATTTAGTGATTTTTTTTCTGCTTCATAATATAATCTTGTATTGGTACTTTTTTTTTGCCATTGAAATATTCAATTTATTTATAGGTGTATATACTAATACATTTTATAAAATATTAAATAAATACCCAACTAGATAAATATATATATATATATATATTTAATGAATCATTTTCAAATTTATTATCTCAATCTACGAAATAAGAGGCTGAAGCCTCTTCTAAGCCTTATGTAGAAAAGGAAAATAAAGCGTTGTTATGAAATTCAAAGACCAGCGCAATCTGCTTAATCCGGAAAGCCACTGGAATCCCGCTTAGCGCTATTAAAAAAGTTATTTGATTTCCAAGAAAATGTAAGAAAGGTAGGGAAATTAAAGCTAAATAAATCCCAATCCTAACTAATATTATAAATGCACAAATGACTCTGATTGTTACGCTCCAACTACATCCTTGATCCCACCACTGCTGCGGAATACGCTGGCCAGACGAGTTGATAAGGCACTTTGATGTTTAAAAGCTTTGTTTAGCTTGTGTTTCCTAAGTCGCCTTATACGACATCCACGGGAAGACTTGAAATATTCCTATTCTGCTCTGCCGGGAACTACGCGGCTAACTGAAAATATTCAGTGTCAAAAATATTGAGACACAATTATAAAATAAAACAAGCGTGAACACGCGATCATTACGCCCGCGCTCCGATATCAAAGGCGCGTAATGGTGTATCTGAATTTTCGGCGTTTTGTATATTTCATTTCTTAATATAAATAGATACGTTTTTGATTTTTACAATAGGTCAATAAGTACATTTCATACTTCACTAATATTTATAACAGTATTTAATCATCATCAGGTATTTTTTATCTCCACTGAAGGCTCACGACCCTCTCTGTCTACCATAGCAAAAAATTGGCCAGTGTAGTCAAAGAATAATATAAATAAATAAATAAATATGTACGGACAAATCACACAGATTGAGCTAGCCCCAAAGTAAGTTCTTATGAAAGACTTGTGTTATGGGATACTAACTCAACGATACTATATTTTATAACAAATACATATATAGATAAACATCCAAGACCCAGGTCAATCTGAAAAAGATCGTTTTCAATAAATAAATATAAATAAATAAATATATACGGACAAATCACACAGATTGAGCTAGCCCCAAAGTAAGTTCTAATGAAAGACTTGTGTTATGGGATACTAACTCAACGATATTATATTTTATAACAAATACATATATAGATAAACATCCAAGACCCAGGTCAATCTGAAAAAGATCGTTTTCAATCTTGACCTGACCGGGGATCGAACCCGGGACCTCTCGTACCGCAGGCAGGCGTGATGACCGCTGCGCCAGGGAGCTCAAAAGTAGGGAGAAGAAAGAATGTGGCCTCACTCTCCACGCTGGCCTACCTATCCAGCCCATCTGGCTGGATAGGTCTCTTTAATGTTTAAAAGCTTTGTCTGGCTTGAGTTTTCTAAGTCACCTTTACCGAAAACCACAAAAAGACTTGGAGTAGTCTTTTTCTATTCTGCTAAGAATCACACGGTTAACTGAAAATATTCAGTGTCAAAGATATTGAGACACAATTATGAAACAAGTATGAACACGCGATCATTACGCCCGCGCTCCGATATCAAAGGCGCGTAATGGTGTACCTGAATTCTCGTTTTGTGAATTTTCAATAAAAATATATACTATGTCGATTTTCACATAGGTAAATAAGTAATCCTCTGACTGCTCTGGCTCATACTCGGTGAAATATTAATCGTTGTTGACCTCTTTACGTTACGTACGTAACACTGCTACTTAATGGGCGTACTATTTAATGGGCGATTCGTCTTATAAACAATACAGACAAACTCTTTTGTTTATAATAAAATTATAGTATTTGTGATGTTAAATCTGACAGCTCTTTTTCTTTGTAATTTAGCATTAAAGATATAATAATATTTATAAAAATGTAAACACGCGACCATTATGGCCACGCTCCGATATCAAAGGCTACTAACAGCCATATCGGAGTGTGGCCATAATAGTCATTCATCATCATTCAGTCATCGCCATTACTATGGCGTCACAGAATTTGTTTTTTTTTTCTTCTCTACGTTACTACATTACATACTATCTAATGTACGTTTATCTCATAAACGATACAGACAAACTCTTTTGTTTATGATAAAACTAGCTGTTACCCGCGGCTCCACCCGCGTGATATACAATAGCCTATGTCTTTTATAGTACCCTATTTTGATTTTGTTTTATACCTATACCCCTATCAGTCTGTAGCTTTTGAACAATTACTAAATACATATTATCTGAAAAGATAATTTTAAATATGATATGACGTGAAAAAGTGCCTGCAAAGGCCTATTTTCTGAATAACCGTTTTGATTTTTTGATTTTGATTTCAATATGCTAAACGAGGCTTTTGGAAATTATAACGTAAGACTATGTATGTATGTTTGTATAAAACACACATACATTAGAGTAGGAAAAAAATTGCTAAAGCTAAGTCATGGACTACATCTTTCTACCATTCGTACTTTTTTCCCGGCGGGTCCGCCAATAGTTCAATTTCAAAACTATTGAAAGACAATGGTAACTTATTTTTTTCACAAAACTTTGAAAAGAGTCTTTATAATCTGCGATTGGCCTTAAGCAAATATAAAATAAAATTTATTACACTAAACTTTACATAAAGATATCGAGGATATTATTATAAAACAAAGTAACCTTATGCATAAAACCCTGTAATCCCACTTTATCCGCAACAATCTCCAACTTCAATGAAGAAAGTTGAGTAGATTGTATCTTTATAATTGGACTGATATGACTTACTTAATATATGTTTGGTAACAATGCGGGGAAAATACTCTGTTTTTACTGAATTGTCTTGTAGAGTTAGATTATGCTGAGAGTATCGCTATTGTTCCATGGATCTATAATATAAAAATGAATCGCTGAATGAGTTGCTAAGCGCAAATCTCGTGAGCAGCTGAACCTATTTCACTAACTTTTTTTAGAATATTCCCTGAAATACAAGGATGGTTCTTTATCATCAGCATCATCATGTCTTTTTAGATTTCACTGCAGGAGCATGACCCTCTCTGTACTACCAGAGCCATATATTAGACAGAGCAGTCAGAGGATTTGGCCTAAACTCTCCACGCTGGCCAGGCGGGTTGGAGAGGTCTCTTTGATGATTATAAGCTTTGTTTAGCTTGTGTTTCCTAAGTCGCCTTCTACGAAATCCACGGGATGTCTTGGAGTGGTCCTATTCTACTCTGCCAGAAACCACACGGTTTACGATGGTTGATGGATGGTTCTAACGGGAGAAAAAAATATACTTACCACGGGCTAAGCCGGAGTGACTGGTAGTTTTAAAATAAAAATGCTTTGTTGTACAGCGTCTTATTTATTCTTGACATTTTTGGAGTATCTCAGCCGGTAAACAGAACCATAGCATAGAAAGTAGTATTTAAAAGATTATTTTATACATTCAGTCCTTCTCATCCTAGCTGACTGCTGAGGTCACTTACACACTGCTGAGGTTGCATCCAGGAATACCGCGATGCAACATCTTCAGGTGTCAATCCATGTAGCACTATACTCTAAAACATGACAGTTGCTGCTCTCTAAAGGCTTTGCAATTGTTTCTCAATTCTGTCCATCAGGCTCTATAATATGCTTATCGTGGCTCATAAGGCATATGAGAGTTTGCTATCTCCCCAAGCCTAGCATACACAGGCAACGCCCAAAGCCTGGGTGACCTTTAGTGATGTTCGCCTTAGATGCTAAAAGGCTAAGGGCACTCCAACCGGCTCAAAAGTCCAGTGAACTAGCGAAAGCTCACTTGGAGCTAGCAACATAGTCCAATAAGAAAGAAAGAAAACTAAAGAATCATTACTACTAGAGTCACTGTTACACGTTCACCTGTCAACTCTTCAAACTCATGATCCAGTTTATTTTTAGTATGTTAATAATTTCCCGGGGCCGGGTCGCAGGTACCTCGTAAAACAGGGTCGCCGTCAACATGTTTGGGCGGGGGCGGGTAAACACGGAATAATTTCAAGGAATTAATGAGCTCCTATAGGTACGCGTAAGATACGGGTGTAGGGATAAGATGGAAGATGTTACGAGTATCTGCTTGCTAGCTTTAGCGCAAAAATCTTTGCCGGCCCAGTTGTGCCATTGAGAAGTATTAATGGTAATTGTTGCTATTCATGGTACTTTTGCCATCGAAATTTCTAAATATGCAGATACCCATCGTCACATGCGTAATAATTAAATCTCTATCGAACAGCTAGTACCATTGGTCTCATCATCATCATCATCATCATCAGGTCTTTTTTGGTCTCCACTGCAGGAGCGTAACCCTCTCTGTACTACCAGAGCTATATATTAGCCAGAGCAGTCAGAGGACTTGGCCCACACTCTCCACGCTGGCCAGACGGGTTGGAGAGGTCTCTTTGATGTTTATAAGCTTTATTTAGCTTGTATGTCATAAGTCTTTCTACGACGTCCACGGAAAGACTTGGAATGGTCCTATTCTACTCTGCCGGGACCCACACGGCCAATTGGTCTAAGAAGCGGCTATTAACCTATCAATATTTAAATTCTGTTTTCCACGCCCTCTCGGCAGGCGTGGAAACAGAACAACGGATAAAGAAAAATCTCCTATGTGGCGGATAAAGACATATGTAGTTTATACAAATTTTTGTACACTTACTCGTTTCTTAGATTTTTAAACTAATAAGGCACAAGATAGTAAGTAAGTAAGTAAGTAAAAAATTTATTTGAGGAACACAAAAAGATAAAATATTCACATAAACAAACACAATTTTATAAAAAATAAACAAAAATTTATATCTTGCTTGTGTTCTCAAAATGGGTCCAATTCAGCATATGCTGGCCGTACGGAACTGCCAGCGCTGGTCTTCCATTGGATCCATTGTGACGTCACGGAACAGATTGAACTAACAAAAAACATATTTACATTTACAACCAGGGTGCCACTCTTGAACAGGCGATCGCTCAAAAAGAACGATTAAGTCGCCTATTCAAGAATAGCACACTCAACAACAAAAACAATACCAACCACCATAACACAAAAATTGAGAAAAAAAAAATGTAATTATAACAAACAAAAAACAAACAAACAAAAAAAAAATGTAATTATAACATACATAATACCAAATAATAATACGCCAGTTCAATTAAATAAACTACAATGTTAATGGAAAAACTATTTTTACATAAATATTGTTATGACTTTTAATAATAATAAGCCACTTTATTTCCATAAAAGTAAATGTTACATTATAAGTTGTTTATGGATGTTTTTATGTATTGGGTAGGAGCCTCCTCTTCCATTATTTTCCATCTTTTTCTGTCCTGCACGGTGTCAATCCAGTTTATTCTTGCAATCTTTATGTCATCAGCCCATCGCTGCTTTGGTCTTCCTTTTGGTCTTTTTCTAACTGGTCCGGCCCATTTTGTAGATTCCAGTGCCCACCTTTTTTCTCTTAATCTTGCAATGTGGCCTGCCCATCTCCATTTTTCCGCGCAAAGCATGTTGTACAGCATCAGTGATCTTGGTTCTTCTTCTTAACTCTTCGGTTTCTGGTTTTTGTATTTTCGTTAGTTTTAAGATAGATCTCTCCATGGAGCGTTGACCGGTTGCTAGTTTATTTTAAATTCTTTTGGTGTAAGTCCAAGTTTGACTTCCGTATGTCAGGCATGGCAGAACACGACTTATCTAACTCAAACAATCGTGGTTGATGACGCTAAAATTTTATCAAATGACGTCATTATATTAAGCTATTATTAAAATGATGCATTGTTTCAAATAACGAAATTCAACGAAGTTATGAACTGAGCTCAAATTATTATATTTATTTTATCGTACTAGACAAAAGGGTCAAGCTAGGCAGTCAGATATTTCACAAAGTTAATTCTATGGGTTCTTTTTATCAAAGAGCTTTAATTTCCTCTTTTTACCTTAAATGGCTTCACAGTTTTTACCAAGATCTTTGATGCTTCGCCAGGCTGTTTAAGACTATAGAAAATTGTATTTAAATAATCAGAAACCAGTGATGGCCATTGTCATACAAAAAAAAAAACTCTTACGCTTGGTGTCGCCGGCAAGAAATAGAAGCCTAATGTATGTTAGTCTGTGAGATATCTAAATATACCATGTCCTATCCTTAACAGGGCGACCCAGCCCCGACCGTTTTTATAAGACTAAAGCTGGGAAAAAAACGTCACTACTATACAAATTGGATGAGCGCCTTTTTTTGAGATCCCATTAACAGTCCTATAGAAAAAATTGTTATACTATGCATAAATTATACATGTATTTAAGATGAAATTGTAAAGAATCCTATCTAATGTTATAAATGCGAAAGTGAGTTTGTTTGTTTGTTACGCTTTCACGCGGAATCTACTGAACCGATCATCATGAAATTTTGCATACACATGGGTTAGGGTACCGAAAAGGACATAGGCTATAAATTACGTGGGTGAAGCCGCGGGTAACAGCTAGTTTTATTATAAAAGAAAGAATCCTTATGCATACAACGCTAAAATGAGACTTTATCCACAACAATCTCCAACTTCAATGAAGAAATATTATGAAAAAAAAACTCTCCAATGTGTTTAGATATGGTATCATAATTTTAGTAAAAAGGTAAATATACAAAATTCAGATATCACAAGTAAATAAAAAAATTACAGATTTTTGCATTTCTACAATTACCTTAAAACCCAAAACCTCAATAAGCGGTACCACTCGCTGACAGAAGTGCGCGAACGACCGTCACATTGTAGCCATCGAAAAAGGGTAGGTATTCTGTTGCTAGAACTACAAATATGTAACAAGTAAGGAGATGTTTGTAACATCTTCCCTTTGAGCAACACGGCCTCCGTACCGCATCTTCCATGTTATCCCTACATCCGTATCTTACCTGTAGAAGCTCATTAATTCCTTGAAATTATTCCGTGTTTACCCGCCCCCGCCCAAACATGTTGATGGTGACCCTGTTTTACGAGGTACCCACGACTCGGCCCGGGAGATTATTAACATACTTAAAATAAATTGGATCATGTTTTGAAGAGTTGACAGGTGAACGAATGTGTTGCAGTGATATTAGTAGGAGTTTCAGCTGTGATTCTATAGTTTTTTTTATCAAATTTTTTTGGATAGCACGAGAAATTCAAATCAGAGAATAAAGTACAAGTATTTGTCACCGGTTCTCATACACGTCGCAGACTGGCGTGTTAACCACTGCGCCACGGAGGTCTTCAAAAAGTATGAATAAATATTCAATCATCATCATCATCATTTCGAGTAGGTGACACGGTCAATCGACCTTGCACACCCTGATGTCAGAGTTCATGTAATATTCAATCAAAGTAGTAGATCCCAGGTTTCGGGACATCACTTTTGAGGTTGCATAGTCAGGTCCTACTTGAATGAGAAGGACTGAATGTATAAACTTCATAATCATCATCATCAGAAGGTCTTTTTAAGTCTCCACTGAAGCAACACGACTTCTCTGTATAGTGCCATATATTAGCCAGGCGTCAGATTTAATTATTGTATAAACTTATATACAATAATTTCTACGCTAAGAGACTGTTCTTTTTAGATTGGCCTGGGCCTTTGATTTTTAAAGTATCTATTATAAAATGTAGTATCGGTGAGTTACTATCCTATGTCATCAGTTCACAACTTTGGTGGGGCTAGCTCAATCTTTTTGATCTGTTCATTTAAAAATATCAAATATTCTACAAGTAATATACTAACGAAATATATATTTTTTAAATTGGTTTACCTAAACCAGATCAATTGAAAAAATAATTGTACTTTGTACAGTGTCACCCATCATTTTTGACTTTTACGCCTGTTAAATAATAAATTATGTGTGGCACTATTTTACGCCAAGACACTCTTTTCACTACAATATTGTAACGTAATTGTTATCATCTGAATAGGTCAAATTGCTATAACAATAACTATTATGCTCTCAACATAGCATCTCACATTATCACGCCTCATCCATCTCAAACAATGACGTTTGATGATGTCTGAATTGAATCAAATGTTATCATTATATTAATTTTAAGTTATTGCTTTAATAGTGAATTGTTGGAGATAATTAAATTTAATTGATTGATTTCAAATTGGGTATTGGATTAGACTTTTTGAGTAATATATCCAGGTAATGAAGTCAACTTTCTTCTATATTCTATGTTTTTAATTTTATGACTTTTAAGGGGGTTAACGTGATTCTACCAATGTCCAGTTTAAAGGGATGCAAAGTATCAGTGTTATATAAATAATAATATAAATATATACGGACAAATCACACAGATTGAGCTAGCCCCAAAGTAAGTTCGAGACTTGTATTATGGGATACTAACTCAACGATACTATATTTTATAATAGATACTTATATAGATAAACATCCAAGACCCAGGTCAGTCTGAAAAATATCATTTTCCATCTTGACCAGACCGGGGATCGAACCCAGGACCATCCGTGTCGCAGGCAAGCGTGTTGACCGCTGCGCCACGGAGCTCGTATGTATATTTACAGTTAACAAGTAGCAATCAAAGATGGTGTAGGCCCTTTATTGCTTTTTAGGGTTCCGTAGTAGACCCACCCTCTATCTGCTAAACGGTTTATATGGATACGTGAAAAAAAATTATAGCAGTAGTATATATACTGAAGTTAAAAGGAAAACTATCAGAGCTGAGTACTAAGTGCAAACTAAAATGTTATAGGCAACCAACTTTTAAAATGTACTGGAAGATGTTTTTGGTCGTTAAACTGTGAGGTGAGAGTGTGAATAGTGTGAACTCAAAGTTGTCATTCGTAACTACGGAACCCTACACTGCGCGTGGCCGACACGCACTTGGCCGGTTTTTTTTTAAACTTCTGTTAATAAATCTATACGAGTCCATATAACAGTTTTCCCTTACTATTTCACATGATCATAAGCACAAGCATTTATAACACCAAACTTCACCAATTTCATATTATAAAGTCATCAAAAATCAATTAAGACAATCATTTAAGGCTAACTTAAACTGAACCCCTTAACTTCCCACTACAAATTCAAAGTGAAAGTTACCAGGTAACATCGACTAGGTTCTTCACATCTGAATGTTAGGCTATACATATATCACGCAGGTGGAGATGCAACCAGTTAGTCCAATGCAATCCAATCCATCCATCCAACTAATATTATAAATGTGAAAGTGAGTTTGTTTGTTTGTTTATTCAATGAATAATCTGAAAAATTTTATAATTCAACCCAGGGAACTAGAGCAGTTGACTTTCATCCAAAAGTATATCAACGGTTTGCGTTCTACAGGCTTATGGCCGCAATTTTTTTTGCAAAGCTATTTGTAACATCAATTATTTAAGTTTATACAAAAAAAACCTATATAATAAAAAATGTCCCGCAAATCACTGCCCTGCGGAAGTGTTCCCAGAAGGCTGGCAGCATTGCCACGTTGTATGGCAATGCTTATTCTTTGTGCAAAGAAATTGCCAGCCCTCTGGTCATTGGACACCTCTACCTCTAATACATATTATCACGTCTTTATCCCCTGCGGGGTAGGCAGATTCCAAGGTCATAAAAGCAAACAGCCACGTTCAGCGTATTAGTGAGCGTTGAAATGGAAATCGGAATCAAAATAGTGATGGGTTGCTAGCCGCATCACCTCTAACGTAATTCCTTAGGTATTTGCCCAATCCCTTGACCGACTTTTACGGTTTGTGCGAGAAGAAAAGCAGCTGATATATTCTATGTTTTTTTTTTCCCAAACCAACATGAAAGACCTTTTTTTTATCTTTTCAGGGGATCCCGGGTTCCGATAACAATTCCGGGCTCTCACCATTAGATCATTATCACGAGTCATCTAACTCAAACAATGACGCTTAATAACGTTTCAACTGAATCAAATGACGTCATTATATTAATTTAAAGCTATTGCTGAAATGGTGCAATGTTACAGATAATTAAATGCAATGGAGGAGAAATTAATTCCCAATTATGTATTCTATTTACGTTTCGATGTAAGCAGTGGTTATTTATTGAATGCTTTAAAAGCTACGCAAAGTTGAACATCCACCGACCAGGTGGTCGGACGACCTGACAAAGGTCGCAGGAAGGCGCTGGATGCAGGCCGCCTCCAACCGGTCATATTGGAATCCTTGGGGGAGGCCTATGTCCAGCAGTGGACATCTTGCAGCTGAAATGATGCTGATGATGATGCTGATCTATTGTTTTAATGGTAGATATCATCCAAGTGCAACCTGGAATATGAATAAATGATTTGATGAAGAAGTACAACAATAATAATAATTATATAACGTTGATATAACCATCCCGCATGACGAGAATCTCGTGAAGGCCGAGAAGGACAAACTTAGTAAGTACCTAGACTTGGCCTACGAGGTGACCGCCATGTGGGATGTGGATTCGACGATCATTGTCCCAATAGTCGTATCTGTGAACGGTCTTATAGCGAAGAGTCTCGACCAACATCTCAAGAGACTCTCCCTGGATGGCTGGATCAAGGGCCAGATACAGAAGGCGGTACTTCTAGACACGGCACGTATTGTTAGAAGGTTCCTCTCTCTGCAGCCTTAACCGCCGGTAGCTTGAGCCCTGCCCCGCTGCTGGCGGCGAACTAGGTTTATTTTTTTTTAAATAAATAAATAAATAAATATATACGGACAAATCACACAGATTGAGCTAGCCCCAAAGTAAGTTCTTAAGAAAGACTTGTGTTATGGGATACTAACTCAACGATACTATATTTTGTAACAAATACATATACAGATAAACATCCAAGACCCAGGTCAATCTGAAAAAGATCGTTTTCCATCATGACCTGACCGGGGATCGAACCCGGGACCCCCGTGTCGCAGGCTGGCGTGTCGACCGCTGCGCCACGGAGCTCGTCAAACGGTTTAGGTTTTTAGATTGTTTTTATATTTTGTATGATATTTTTATGTTTTACTTTTTATACAAATATTGAAAAACCTACACGTATGATTAAGAATAATAATAAAGACATAATAATTAGGTGCTCTAAGTGATCCTCGTCTGCCTATCCGGTGGTTGCAGTTATGGCATCTGGTACGTCCCAACGAAGGTGCGAGTGTGAACAGTGTTAACTCAAAGTTGTCATTCGCAATTACGGAACCCTACACTGTGCGTGGCCAAACACGCACTTGGCCGGTTTTTTTTGTATGAAAATTTACAGCTAGTCGATCTTCTTAACATAGCATATAATTAATACTTTTCATCTTTTTAAAACGATGATGTTTGATGACGTCTTAACAAAGTCAAATGACGTAATTATAGTGATTTGAAGCTATTGCTACACTGCTACACTCATGTATTTATTTGAAAACTTTTTGCACTTTATCATAAATACAATAAAAATAAAAAATTACAAATAAAAAAGAGACTCCCACGCGTCGCCGCGAGGCAGGGTACCCATAAGGCTGGCAGCATTACCTCTCTGCACCGCTATTGAAATTCTTTGTGCAAAGTAACTGCCCGCCCTTGGATCGCCCATTACATCGCGGAGACGCGTTGAAATCTTACACTTAATTTAATACAAAAGGATTAATCAATACCAAATTACGTATTCTATCTCCGTTTCGAAGTAATTAGTAGAGAATTTATTGAGTTGGTTCATTACAAAGAATACATATATATAGGACTATCAGTTTCCTACGGATCTCCTTAATGATAATAGACGATATTACTTTTGAATTATAACACATACTTTAAGGGGCAACTGTCCGCCCAAAATGAACAACTTTTACTATGGAACCTAAGGATTTGACATTTATCCAGCCAAGTTGTTCAGCCGACCTAGTCATTTGAACAAAAAGTCGTCAAAAAATCCCATTGGTCAAGTTAATAATTTTGACATAAAGTGTGTATTAAATAGTGTACCTATATTTTAATATACAATGATTCATTACAGATCCAATATCCAACCATCCTCAGTATCAAACATAAAAGCTCCTTATTTAAGGCGCTGTATCACCTAATAATAATAGTACGTAATGGTAATCGCGCGATAATACTACGTACTGGTAATGAAATAAGGTTAAAAGTGGCGATGCCGGTAGGCGATCTCAGTTCGAACCCGTATCTGTCACTTCGGCCGCTTTTTATCGGTTTTAATTTAATAATTCCTTAATTATAACCAAATATTGTAATATTTTTAGGTATCCATTTTGCTCAGTAAGCTTTACTTTTTATAGATGTAAAAAAAAAATGGGAGTTATCGCTGAAAATATCAAGTACCTAATTCGCGACGAAACCTTTTCTGGATATAGCTTTTTGCCATTTTATTTTGCTAGGTTTTAAATATTTTTTTGAAAATATTTTGATGTAATCTTTTATTTTGATCTTTGAACTGTACTTCATATTTTTTTCATGCTAGTATTCCATGAAAAATAAGGCTAACTGCGGGACGAAAAAATAGACGTTTTACGGCAGTGCGTGAATTACAGCGCCTTAAAGACTCCTGTTTTCGCTACTAGCTTTAAAGCGTACAATTCCGCATCTCGTAAATAGAAGAGAGCCGTAATGCATGCAAATTGGTCGGACGGGTCATCGGGTGTGACTCAGTTTCATTCCGACAGGTATTATGGGAATGCTATTCCCACTGGGTTCTAGGAAACGGGGAAGGACTGAAGCTTGTTACGTGTTTATTTAAAACTTCTATCATTTCCTTGCTTATAAAAGCTTCGATGGGCAGCAGCATCGGAACCGATTTAAGAAAGAAACTGCGCTCACCAACCCGTTTGCCAAGCGTGGTGAAGCGTGGTGAGCAAGAATATATAGATATAGGACTTTCAGTTTCCTACGGATCTCCCTTGGTGATAATAGACGATATTACTTTTGAATTATTACACACACCTTAAAGGTGAAAGAGCCGTGTGGTTCCCGGCAGAGTAGAATAGGACCTCTCCAAGTCTTCCCGTGGATGTCGTAAAAGGCGACTTAGGAAACACAAGCTAAACAAAGCTTACAAACATCAAAAAGACCTCTCCAACTCGTCTGGCCAGCGTGGAGAGTTTAGGCCAAATCCTCTGACTACGCTGGCTAATACTTATATTGCTGTGATAGTACAGAGAGGGTCGTGCTCCTGCAGTGGAGACTAAAAAGGACCTGATGGATGGATGGATGGATGGATGGATGGAAAGGTGAAAGCCGTCATAATGAACAATTTTTACTACAAAACCAATGCTTTGAACTCGAAAAGATTTGACATTTATCCAGCCCATCATTTCCTCGCTTATAAAAGTTTCGATGGGCAGCAGCATTGGAACCGATTTAAGAAAGAAACTGCGCTCACCAACTCGTTTGCCAAGCGTGGTGAGTGTGGCATAATTCCCTCAATGATCGGAATTCTTGGGAAGGCCTGAGTCCAATTGTGGACTTCTTCTAGCTGAGATAATGATGATGAGATTTTTTATGTCTTTTGATAATCCCTGACCAAACAGAGAGTTAAGTTTCTTCAGTTAGTCTGCTTTAAGTTCCTGTATGAGGCTTTGTTGATGCAAAATATTATACGTACTTAAATACACACAAATTTAGCCTATTTGATAGTTAGTACAAAATAAACATAAATAAATACCAACGTCATACAATATATATAAAAACTTTCTTGGTCTTAAACTAGCTCAACTAGTATTCTGCGCGTGTTAACACACATTTTTTAAGCTGCCTTAAAGCATATGGCAAAGCTTAACGACTACCATCAATGATAATAGCCAGAACCTACAGCTCACCTTCCGCAGCATGGCTTGAGATATTTTCACCAATCCAAGTGGGGATTGCGTTGAATAATAAATAAATAAATATAAATATATACGGACAAATCACACAGATTGAGCTAGCCCCAAAGTAAGTTCTTAAGCAAGACTTGTGTTATGGGATACTAACTCAACGATACTATATTTTGGTGCTTATTTTAAGGTTGCTTAATATACGTAAGCACTTATTCTCACGCCTTCTAAGCCATCGGGCTCCTCAACACACCAACATGCTAAACGTGGCTTCAGTCTTATAGACCTGAGGCTCTGTCTACCACGCAAAGGGAATAAACGTGATAGTATCAATGAATGTAGGTAATTTTCTTATGAGAGCAACTAATTTCATGATATATTCATATTTAAGTTTAGATATTTCTCTTTGCTACAAGAAATAAATGTAATTCATTTCGTTTCCTTTGAAGCTTGTTTCATTCGATTAGAGTGAGACTGTAGTCGGGAACACCGCAAATTACACTGTTAAGCCCGCTCCACACTCTCGTCGAGAGGTTTCGTTCCCGGTATTCGCCGAAACAAGACAAGATCAAGAACTGCTCTCTACACTCTCGCTTAGCGCAGTTGTCTGTTTGAGGACGTTGAAGATGGACGTTGAAACTGCTGCGTCCTTATAGCATTATGTCAACGTGTATTACAACGAGAAAAATAGTTATTAAAAGGCGTTAAAACAGCCGAAATACCGCCACCATGGAGACTACACGAATATAGCCGAGACTTGCCGAATAATCTCGTATTCGCCTCCACGCTCTCGTATTCGCCTTTTCTCGTGTAGTTTTGCCGAGAGTGTGGAGCGGGCTTTATCTACGTTTGAAGTTATATTTACATCTACATGAGTTATTTTTTATTTTTAATCACTTGCTTCGCGGAGGATATTTTCTCTTTTTTGTGCAACCTTCTTCTAATGTGATCGTTTAATAAAATTGCTATCATATTTCTGTAAATATTGGCAATGATCGATCAATCGGTTTGAGACTTACGAGTAATATGACTTACTCGTAGGTATCCGTTTAAAAAGATAATTTATTCGATTTTAAGCTTTCGCGGTCACAGTCACTGTTACTATCACTATGGAACTTACCGCGATTATTTTAAAGAGTTGTCTGGTATTTCGAAAACATTGCAGCTGCCATCTTGACAGACTTACTGAGGAGCAGCTGCGGTGGGACTGTTGGAACTGTAAAGTCACTTTAACATCCATCTTTTATTGATTGACTTATTTCATTTAAGATAAATACATATGTAATGGTCACTTCGACGTGAAGTGACGATCAAAATGTTGTACATCAATTTGTCAAAAGTTAGCAAATAGGCTTGCAGATCAATATAGCAAAGACGAAGCAACTACCCTACATTCTCATACACCACATGCTAATATTTGTTTACTATCATCCCTAGCAGATGCTGTATCTGTTCCGTGTATTTTTGGTGAGGGAGTGGTGGTATTCGCGCAATATCCTACGCTGGTTGTTTGCGTGGAGCATCATCCGCGCTCTAGTGCACTCGATGTACGTACACTATTAGTACAAAATAATGGACCGCAGATGTAGAGCGAAATTTAGAACGCTGAGTAGAATTGGACCACTCCAAGCCTTCCCGTGGATGTCGTAGAAGGCGACTTAGGAAACACAAGCAAAACAATCCATATAAACAACAAAGAAACCTCTCCAACCCGCCTGGGCAGCGTAGAGAGTGTAGGCCAAATACTCTAATTATTCTGGTATTTATGGCTCTGGTAGTACAGAGAGGGTCGTGCACCTGCAGTGGAGACTAAAAAACCTGATGACGAATAAAACTCAGAAGTTCATTATGCTATAAAATAGATTTAATCCCAGAAATCATCTCTTAAAGGCCCCTCAAGAGGAAAATCGATGATTGTATAAAAATTAATTAGCTTTCTAGAAATGGGTAGTAAAGCCATACTAACTCGGAGACCAATTGATTGTAATCTTAATTTAAGCGAAACCGTATAACCGCAAGTGCAAAAGACTTTTAGTGAGCTATTCTTATTGCCAATATTTACTAAAATATAATAACATTTGCAATTTTATGACTATTCAGTCAACAAAATATAATTTTATGAGAATATTAGTATGGTAATCGGAAAATTATACTAAGTATTTGTAAATTTATCATACTGATGTTCAATAAACGCTGAACAGTAAGTAAATATTTAAAAGTTCAATGATTTCTAATGCTCATATTGAAGCACCATGCAGTGTGACATTTTGTACTTTTAATCCCAGAATTATTGCAGTTTCTGGGAAATTTATACAAGCGTATTCTCTTGAAAAAATGATTAATTTGTAGTAAAATTCAAATGAAACAAGTACGGTAAGTTGAATATACCAACAGTTTTTCCATATATTTGTCGAAAGAAAAAGGGTCGATCAAAATTCATATATTATAAGAACCGCAATAAAAGTCACCGCATTGTAAAAAAAAAATCTTCATGGTTTATCAATTACTTAGTACGATTCTGTACTCGTATATCCAACAATTGATTAAACATTTTGCTTAAAAAGAAGATAACATCGGACAGAGACAGTCCACATTTATTTCTTTTCTTTCACACTATCATATTATATATTATATCATAAAGGTTGACTGGGAGAGAATGCTTTTAGCATTAAGTCCACCTATTGTAGCTTCTAAGGCACAATAAAGCTTTAATAAATAAATAAATATCTACAACTGTATATATCCTTGCTTATTAAGTTTGTTGTAATTAAAACTACTACTACCAAGATAACAAAAATGGTTCCCGCTCCAACAGCCTAAGGAAAAATTAACTTATTCAAGAAATTTCCCGTGTTCCCATATCCACGTGCCCAAGTGTACGCTAAGCATAATTTGAGTGTGCAAGCATCAAATATTTCCCACTTATTATGGTGTTGTTGCCGTGGAAAAGTTAATTAAAATTGTGTTATTATGGATGAATATAGTTCATCCACGACTTTATTAGATGTCTAAGTTATAGCGTTGTACAGTTTTTTCTATTTCGTCTGATACTTACCGCGTGAAGTATAAATGAACACCTATCTCAAGCCTAAACTCAAATAGAGAGAAGGAGGTAGAGAGAGAATGAGACTATATTGATAAACTTTTAATATACATACATAATGTTACGTCTTTTGCCTTTGCGGGGTAGATAGAGCCTTGGTATGAAGGACTTACAGGCCACGTTTAGCATATTGTTGAGTTACATAGTGATAGGTTAGTGCGGCTAGCAAGCCGTTTCAACTTTTGATGTCACAATTGGCTTTTACGATAAGAGAATAAGTTGGTACATTCAATTTTTTTCACTATATATATATATATTTATATTATATTTAAACAAAATTTACAAATATTAACAACTAAATTAAAATTAAAAATAATTGATTTAAACTAAATTAACCTAAAAAAAATATTCCTATCTAAAACAAAACTTACCTATAAAAACAAAAACCTACTTATAAATAAAAAATGTCCCGCAGGGCAATGACCTTCGGGACTAGATATATATATATATATATATATATATATATATATATTATTTTTTTAAATATTTTTTGCAATACAACAATTGTATATTCTTCATTTATTTGTTCATTACAAAACACAAATGGTTTGGCCTAATTTTCTACTCATGCAAAGGAAGCGTCAAATATACTTGTTATGGGTGTTGTTTCTGGGTAGAAGCTAATTAAAATTGTATCCTTGTAGCTGAGAAAATTATTCTACTACGCCTTGGGCGTTTAGTACTGCAGCGTAGTGCGGCAATTTTTCCGGTGTATATTGAACTGCAAGCGCAAAAGAACGTTTTGAGAGTCAACATTACATTTTGTACAACGTGTTTTAAATTAGAAAAGAAAATAGTTTCACATTTAAATAAAATTATTTTAATACGGTTTTTATCGCGTTTATTACATTATTTGTACACCTAACGTTTCGAGCACTTTACAGTGTTAGTGGTCGCAGGTAGACTAAGTTGACATTTGTCTAGTATTTTAAAAGAACTGCAAAATCTACCGCCTAAAATATGAATTTATTGATAACGTTCCGAAAGTACGCAGTATTGGCTCACGGTGTCTGAAGGTCTTGCAGTCTTCTGCTTAGCTTGAGATTTGATTAAATTGATGACTGGATCCCAAGCTGGTGGTAACTGCCAACCATCCTCTCTATTGAAATTAGGATGTTTTTTAATTTCAATAGCCTCACGAAGCATTTTTGGAATGTATCTGTTTTCTTTTGCGAGGACTTGAGGATTATCAAAACGCATATAATGGTTGGGTTTGTCTAGGGCATGTTCACAGACTACAGACTTCGTTGACCGCCTATGCTCCATGTCAGCAATATGTTCTTTTATACGGGTACCCATGCTTCTCTTTGTTTGCCCAATGTATGATAAACCACACTCACAGTCAATTTTATAAACTCCAGCATCTTGTAACGGGATATTAGATTTGACAGGTCTTAAAAGTTGGTTTATTTTCTTGTGCGGTTGATGGTGGTATTGGTGCGATTCTGAGAATGTATTTGATTGGGCAGATTCAGTTCCTAGAAGCATTACTATCAGTTACTAAAATAACAGATTTCTGAGAAAACGAATGACTTAAATTCAGCACAGTATGTACGACAAATTAAAGACATTTAGGTAAACAAAGTTTTAGGTTTTCTTTGATAATCATTATATTACTTTTTGTCATATTTGTATCTCTAACGGAGTTGACAGAGCCTTTGTTTTACAATGACAAACTACATAAATAAATCCTCTCGCATTGTTGTGGTAATGCGGGGTATATTTACCCTACATACATATACTTATGAAATTAGGCGCACATATTTTGAAGCAACACTTTTATTTTAACAGAAATACTTATGTTATTCTAATAGTTGTTTGTTTTTCGTATGTGTAAGTGGCCAACACTGGTGTCAGATTTTTCAAGCTGCCTTAAGGCATCTGACATAGCTTAACGACTGCCATCAACGATGATAGCCGGGACCAACGGCTTAACGTGCCTTCCGAAGCACGGAGGAGCTCGAGATACTTTTATGCCACTTTGCGGTCACCCATCCAAGTAGGGACTGCACCAGGGGTTGCTTAACATATGTAAGCGCTCATAGAGCTCACACCCACTGGACCATCGGGCTCCTCTAATAGTATTACATACATACGGTTCGATGTTTTTTTGACTAACCTATTTTGTCCCACTGCTGAGCAAAGGCCTCTCCCATTTCCTTCCACTTCTCAATATCCTTTGTGGTCTCTGATCAGTTACGCTGCGTCATGGTCATCAATTCAATGTTTTTAGGCCTGCCCCTAAGTTGCCGACCACCTTCAGGTGTCAACTCAGTTACCCTATTCGCCCATTTTTCGGCCGCCTGATCCCATTTTAGGTCGAATTAATAACCACCTATTTTTGAAGCCAGTTAAAAAGGGAACAAAATGAAGTCGGCAGCTTATAAATGCGGTCCATACCTGCGCGGACCACGACCCTTTATTGTACAGTGACAAACTACATCAGACATTTAATAAAAGCTGTCTGAGAAATCGCTTGCGTATTTGTGAAAATGCGGGTAATACTGCCCGCGAAATGGCAAGAGTAAGGGTAAGACAGAACCTTTATTGTAAATACAATGTGAAAATACATCAGACAATAAATATACAATATATTTATTGTCTGATGTATTTTCACATTCGTGATGTCATATGATGATCATATGATCACTCGTGACACATATGAAATTTAGCAAACATATTTAACATTTTGACAAAAATGTGCAATTATAACAGTAATACATACATATGGATCGAATTGATAACCTCCTATTTCTGAAGTAAGCAAAAAAGGAGCAAAATGGAGTCGGCTACTTACAAATGCCATACCTGCGCGGACCACGACCCTTTATTGTACAGTGACAAACTACATCAGACATTTAATAAAAGCTGTCTGAGAAATCGCTTGCGTTGTTGTGAAAATGCGGGTAATACTGCCCGCAAAAAAGTGGGAGCAAAGGCCGTATTTTATGTTTTCTAGGTATTTTTAAGCATTCTCAATGCTATATTTAATTTAAAATATAAGATACAAGCCTATGTTACTCGTGACTTCACCCGCGTAATATATAGCCTATGTTCTTCTCGGTACCCTAATCTATGTGTATGCAAAATTTCATGATGATTGGTTTAGTAGATAGGGCATAAAGGCGTAACAAACAAACAAGCAAACTCACTTTCGCATTTATAATATTAGTTAGGATTACAAGAATACATATCAGTTTTTAAGTCCATTAGTTAAGGTATATAATGGAATGCTTATTAATTCTTGTGACCGTACCGTGACAAACTACATCAGACATTTAATAAAAGCTGTCTGAGAAATGGCTTGCGTTGTCGTGAAAATGTGGGGTAATACTGCCTGTAAAATAGCGGGAGTAAAGGTCATTTTTTTATCTCCTAAGGAGTAGACACAGTCCTTATTTTACAGTGAGAATTTGTTATGCAATAAAAATAATTATCAACAGACATTAACCAGGCAGACTAACCTAGCCCACAAGTTAGTCTTTAGTACAATGACAAATTACATCAGAAATAACATAAAACCTGCCAGAAAACGTATCGCTTTGTTTTAGAAATGTCTACTTCAAAGTCTGCGAAAAAGCTATACCTTGACAGGCGTTACGTAAGGCTCGGAATTTGATTCTTAGCGTGGGCAACTACCAGACTGACAAACCCTAAAGGAGGGTGATATGTTTTACGTGCGTATGCATACATAATTTGTAAAACACACATAACCTCGCAGGACTAGATAGATAACATCATAAACTACAATTTGACACATGGAACCAAAGTCGGGAATTAAAAAAATTACATTTTCATACAAAAATGTTCCGCTGGCCCGGCAATTTGTTTGTATTTGTGATATATAATATGGAGTATATAAAAACACTCATTTATTAGTTGCAAAGTAAAATTTTTTTATAAGTTTGTCATTATGCAGGTGTGGCGGTGCTTTTTTTTTTTAATCTTAACAAAATGCTTTCTATGGTAGACTTTTTAAGTTTTTCTATATTTTCAATTTAATTAGTTTTTTAATATTCATCGTCAAGTGTGTTGTTTTCATAAATTACAAAAGTGTATGCAAACTTACTAAAGAAAGGCACACAAGGCTTGTGCTCTATCAAAAAAAAAATCATTATCGCGCACAAAGCGAGTTCAGCTTTGCTTTCAAACACTCCTTTCAGGCGCCGCATTATGCGCCGGTTTCAAGGAAAAAGCTGGAAAAATTTAGGGATTTTGAAGTTTACCTACCTGGCTGGAAAAAGAGTACGTAATTTAAAAAATTTAATTACGCTAATTTGTAAAGTATTACATAACCTCGCTACATATCAATTTTAAGAAAGCGAGGATCATACTCGTACATAATTAAAGAACCTCTACTTACAATAGTTAAAAACAAAATATAGTTCTAAATAGGTACAAATTTATATTTTTTTTAAAGTTTACCTTAACAGTCAAAAAAGTCATTCATGAGTTGCAAAGTCAAAACATGTGTTGTTTTCTTAAATTATGTTTTTGTTTTTCGTATGTGTAAGTGGCCAACACTAGTGTCAGATTTTTCAAGCTGCCTTAAGGCATCTGACATAGCTTAACGACTGCCATCAACGATGACAGCCTGGATCAACGGCTTAACGTGCTTTCCGAAGCAAGGAGGAGCTCGAGATATTTTTATGCCACTTGCGGTCACCCATCCAAGTAGGGACTGCACCAGGGGTTGCTTAACATACGTAAGCGCTCATAGACCCTACACCGACTGGACCATCGGGCTCCTTAAATTATAAAAGTATGCAACCTTTCTAAAGAAAGGCACACAAGGCTTGTGCTCTATAAAAAAAAATCATTATCGCGCACAAAGCAAGTTCAGCTTTGCTTTCAAACACTCCTTTCAGGCGCCGCATTATG
This sequence comes from Rhodophaea formosa, assembly GCA_963082605.1. NCBI lineage: Eukaryota > Metazoa > Arthropoda > Insecta > Lepidoptera > Pyralidae > Rhodophaea > Rhodophaea formosa. Next base: position 3,780,873 of record OY720221.1, read on the forward strand.
CGCCGGTTTCAAGGAAAAAGCTGGAAAAATTTAGGGATTTTAAAGTTCACCCAAGTACCTACCTGTCTGGAGACAGAGGGTACATAATGTGGAATTTTAATCAACCAAATTTGAAATTAAGTTTAACCACCTCAAGTCTTAATTTTTTGAGAATCGACGAATATTCTTCTTCGCTTTTTCCCTATTAGGAGTCGGTTCTGTATATCAACTCTTCTCAACTCCAAAGCCTTCTATTCCCAACAATAACGGCACTAACTCCTAGTTCTTCATATTATTCCTCACACATTCCTTCTATCGAGGAATTGATGAACATTATCGTACATAATTAAAGTTTATAAATTAAAAATAAACGTTTAGTTCTAAAGTACAAATAAAATGATTTTTTTAAATGCAGGTACCTTAATAATCTAGAAACTAATTCGTCAGTTGCAACAAATTTAGTTTTTGACTCATCATCAGGTCTTTTTCAGTCTCCACTGCAGGAGCACGACCCTCTCTGACTATCAGAGCCGTATATAAGCCAGGGCAGTCAGAGGATTTGGCCTACACTCTCCACGCTGGCCAGATGGGTTGGAGAGGTGTCTTTGATATTTTAAAGCTTTGTTAAGCTTATGTTCCCTAAGTCGCCTTTTACGACATCCGCGGGAAGACTTGGAGTGGTCCTATTCTACTCTGCCGGGGACCACACTAGTCCATTAAATTTATTTTTGCTTGTCGATTAGTGTGACTTAATAAAACCGGATATATGTGATGTCACACACGTCGTTTTTATATATGGCAAATTCGTTCCGCTACTAGATTAATATTTCGATTCTTGTAATTGTCCTTGTAATAAAAGGTGCTATAAATTTAAAAGCATATTGTACGGCAATAACCTTCTTAATATTTCTAATCGGCTAAAATTTACTTGCTTACCAAACTAATCAATATCAAATTAAAAATTTGCTAACAGTTTTATTAGTCTACACGTTTACTTTATTTAATTTCAATATAATTTAATTAAAATACTTTTTAGTGTGCTAAAAAAGTGTTTTTAGCTTATATTTAACCTGAAAATGACTGCTTCTGTGGTGCAGTGGTCAAAGCCAATGAGTGAGTTCAATTTTTGCTAAGAAGGATACTTTGTGAACGTTGTTTCTAGCCTTGTAAGAATATTTCAGACTTGATTTTAATCTGATTATCACAAAATAAAATATGCCGTCCTTCTGAAGTTACATTAAGCTATGGCTTCCGTTGTTTAAACCTATCTATCTTAGGATTATATGTAAAACCTATCTTAGGATTGTTTCGGGTCTACTCTGTGAGTTGCGGAGGACAGACCGCACTCACTCTGTTTAAAAACCAGTAACCTAGTCAAATCACCTAGGCTTGGTAGGGCTACCCGGGGTCTGAAGCATTACCGCTCAATACGCGCGGATGATGAAGATAAATAATCCTGAATAAAAAGCATTATCATTCAAATTAAGCGATACATTCAATGAGTGTAAATAACCAGTATAATCAGAAACAGAATAAATCCAATTTAATTTATATCTATCCACTGTGACGAAGGGACCGTTCGTATCAGCAAACTTAAGTTTTTCTGTCACAATATCTCCTCTTCCTTTGAGATAGGGGTCTTTTTTGTTTGTTGAACAAATGGGTAACGTGGGGAAGGGTCCATTTTGTGGTTTGCTCACTTGAAGCACGGTTGGGTAAAGTGTTAATTAGACATAGTAAGATAAGGCTTTGTGCGTTCGTTTGTCACTTTCGAGGGTTAAGCCAAATTAGTGGGAGATAAAAAATAGGAGACGTATTTTCCTAGTCACAGCGTAAATTTATTGTAATTCTTGCATACTACGAGTTCGACTTTTAGTGGCCACACCACATAACCACTTTATTGTACTGTGAGTGACGTTATTGGGAGTTATAATAAAAAAAAAACCAATATGTCAACAACAAATTTTTAAACTTAATTTAGGAAAGTCTTACAGGGGGTGGTTCTACTGACCTATGCCGTTTTTTTACCCTTTAAAAATAGGTACCGCCCTTTTAAAGGGTAGAAAAACGTTTGTAAGTTTAAATGTTTATTTTAAGCTAAATTTTAATGTTTTCTTTTGATTTTTCTTAATTAAAAATAAATGTACGTTACAAATAAATGTACGTTACAGTACCCGCAATAGACTGGTATGCGAAGGCATTTTCATCCCGACACAAAAAAAAAGGTATACAGAGTGTAACATGACCCTCAACCTACCCTTTGGAGGTTGATTCATACCGTCAATACGTTCAACTTTTCCTATGGTGTCAATGATGATATAACTAAAAAAAAATTTTGCTTTCTCATCCCATTTTTAGGGTTCCGTAGTAAACTAGGAACCCTTATAGTTTCGCCATGTCTGTCTGTCTGTCTGTCTGTCCGTCCGCGGCTCCGTTGCCGTTGGCTCAGAGACTATAAGTACTGGAAAGCTGTTGTTTGTTTGTTTTTCGTATGTGTAAGTGGCTAACACTGGTGTCAGATTTTTCAAGCTGCCTTAAGGCATCTGACATAGCTTAACGACTGCCATCAACGATGGCAGCCGGGACCAACGGCTTAACGTGCCTTCCGAAGCACGGAGGAGCTCGAGATATTTTTACGCCACTTGCGGTCACCCATCCAAGTAGGGACTTCACCAGGGGTTGCTTAACATACGTAAGCATTCATAGAGCTCACACCCACTGGACCAACGGGCTCCTCTGAAAAGCTGTAATTTGGTATGAGTATGTATATTAATCATGGCAAAAAAGTGGTAGAAAAAAATCTTCAAAAAGTTTTTTTTTGGTTAGCTCCCATACTAGTAAAGTGGGGGGGGGTATTTTTTTTTTCTCTATTTACCGTTCATGTGGGGTATTGTTAAAAAGGTCTTTGAAAAATATTGTAAGGTTGAGAACACCATTTTTCGATTTAGGGATCCGTTTCCGAAATATTTGGTTTTAAAGTGCAAATTTTTGTTAGAGGTACTCGTACGTGTCCCCCCCCCCCCCCCCTCTATCTGCTAAACGTTTATATATGGATACGTGAAAAAAATTACAGCATTAGTATATATACTGAAGTTGAAAGGAAAACTATCAGAGCTGGGTACTAAGTGCAACCTAAAAAGTTATAGGCAACCAACTTATAAAATGTACTGGAAAATGTAAAATTTCATACCATTTTCATTGTTAGATGTTTTTGGTCGTTAAACTGTGAGGTGCGAGTGTAAAAAGTGTGAACTCAAAAGTTGTCATTCGCAACTACGGGACCCTACACTGCGGGTGGCCCATAGATATCAGAATATTTACTAGGTGGGTGGCCCGACACGCACTTGGCCGGTTTTTTGTATAATGTCGAAAAAATATTTGAGTTCCCAGCTTTAATCTATGTGTTCAGTTTTATTGATGGACTGACGTTCTCTGACTTGACTGGTACTGACCGGTGTCGCAGTTGATGCAAATAAAGATTTATCTACATTCATTTTATATATCCTTTACATATCCAAGGAAGAGTTCAGTAGTTGGTGGCCAGCCAGCTGTCTTTGTATGAAATAATCCATCACGTAAATACCTATTTCGAACCCACACCAAACATTTTCGTCTAATAAAGTTGGTCGAAAATCGATCTTGAATTTGAAAGTGAAATTCTGAGGCTGTATTCTTAATTAGCAGCCCTTCTAAACAGTTTCATGGTAATTATGCCATACAATTTGCATAGCCGGCGTCTCGAGATTGGAGAGTATTGAATATATTCTTATATCTTGTATAATTTCGAGTTTAATTGAGCTTTATGATGCAAAAGGACTTTGGAGTTATGAAACTGTGGATTTTGTAATGAAAGCTTGTAAGGTACATCAATTTTGTCGAGGTGTTTCAATATCAGAGTTCTTTAATGCCTTTCTGATTTTTAGTGTTCCGTATAAAAGTTGAAAAACGGAACCCTTATAGGATCACTCGAGCGTCTGTCTGTCCGTCCGTCCGTCTGTCACAGCCGATTTTCTCCGAATCTACTCAACCAAATTAGATGAAATTTGGTAAGATAGTGTAATCCTATGACCCAAACACGAATGTGCAAAGTAAATAAAGATTTTTTTGAAATAAGGGTCATTTTGAGGGGCCCAATTACAAAATTAAAAAAAAAAGTTATGCAAACCTTACTGTGTCATATATCAAATGAAAGGGCTTATTATGAAGATCTCAAAAATATTTTTTTTTGTTTGGGTAAAATCAATACTTTTGATTTTATTCACCAAAGAAGGCAAAAATTGACCATTCCCCCCCCCCCTGATCTCCGAAACTACTGGGCCGAAAATTTTGAAAAAATTACTAAATATAGTTCATTCCTTGAAGATTACAGGAAAAATAATAAGAATTCTATCACTTGAAAATTAAGTGGTAAACTCACAATAAAAAGTTCATCTAGGGAAATAGTTCACTAAAACACCACTAGATGGCGCTAGTCAATTGGATAAAACATTTTTTGCACATTGTGTGTGTGTTCACGAAGCATATTGTACGGAACCCTCATTGCGCGAGTTTGACTCACACTTGGCCGGTTTTTTTTCATCTTAAATGTAATCATGAGGTGTAAAAAAGTAGGTAACAAGAAATAAGTAACAGTAAACAAATTCTGTTTTTTGCTGAATGAACATATTAAATAAGTATAGCTACTGCTTAGTATAGCACTGTGAAGCTGTTGGTCCCTACTGTCATCATTGGTGGTAGTTGTTAAGATGTGTGAGATGCCTTTTTCCCATACCTAGCTTAAAAAATCTGGCAACAGTGTTGGCCTCTTGCTCACAAAAAAAAAAACAAAGAAAAAGAAACAGGTAAAATATCTTTGAGTTTGCATGATCCTACATAGCCAATAAAACATATATTGTTCTCTAACAATAAAACAATACATAAATTCCTTAAACAGTACTCCCCTTTTTTTGACAATCGTGTAAAAATGCTCAATGATTGCTATTTTAAAATCAAGAGTTGTTAGAAGCAAAATTCCTAACTCGTATTTTCAACTTGAGTAGATTAATAAAAAGTTAGTCAAATAATTTAATGAATAATTGATAACTGCAAAGGGTCAGCACAAAATGTAATGGAGCAAAAAAGGCTTGGCTTTGCATATTTTGTTCGCGAATTCGTCTTCCTCGGGTTTCTTTCCATTGTTATTTAAATTGTTTTTCTCTCTACAGTTACGGATTTCAGGTTACGAAGATGTATTTTGGATTTTAGTGAATTGAATGGGAAAATTGCAATTGCAAATTGTACTAAGTACTTGCCAACACTTATACATGGTGAAATTTTGATAGCTTTGGACCCTTAAAGAATTGATTTACCCCTTTGATATGAACAACTGTTTCTAAACCAATACTGGAAACTCAAAAAAACATTCCAATAAAAATTTACTGGGTGGCTGTACATTTTTATAGGTACACGTATATGGAAAAAAATATATTTGTTTCCAATAATACTTTAGATTCTTGCTAAACCTGAAATTCCTATAATATTGTTTAACTGTTACGTACGAAGTATCCTTGAATATTGCAGCCCTGTATGGAACCCATCTTACACAGTTCATGTTTCCAGAATTGAAAGCATCCAAAGGAGATTTCTGTATCATTTCTTTAACAATAGGTGTCATGATTTGCCATCTTACCATGTTAGGCTAAAATATTTCAATGTTAACTCGCTTGAACAGCGTCGTATGGCTTTTGACGTAATATATCTTAATAAGATTATTACGGGTAAGATTGATTGTCCTGATCTTCTACATAGGCTTAATTTTTGTGTTCCTAGATCTGGTAGTCGGCTTCATAATCGCATGACAGTCAGCGCGAAGCCTCGGTAGCGCGCATACGCTTCGTCTGTTTAGCATTGCCCCGATTAGCATATCTTAAAAAGTCAGTGGTTCTAAACATGGAGTCTAAAGAATGTCCGGAGTGTTCGGACTTACTCATTGAAGGGGTCCACTGCAGTGCATGTGATACGGACCTGCACTTTCACTGTGCAGGAATAACAGAGGTCGGTTATCGTAAGCTCGGGGAGCGGAAATTGACTTGGCGTTGCCAAAAATGTAGGCAGTCTGGTCAACGGGCCTTGCAAATTGACTGTCCCGTTCCATCTATGCCGAATTCTCCAGCTACCGAGAGCCAGCCTTCGACGTCTGAACTCCTTAGAGAAATTAGGTATTTGGCAACAAAACTCGAAACTTTGGAGTCACTGACCCAAGACGTCAAGGCTATGCGAGTAGATCTTGCTGGTGTTCAAGAGAGCGTTCAAAAGGCCAGTCAGTCGATCAATGACTTTAACACAAGAGTAAATCATTTAGAAGAACGAATAAAAAACGTTGAAGAGGATACTAAAGGTTATTGCACGAAATTTGATGCACAGATCAAGAATATTGTTGACAAAATGGATAATTTGGAGTCAAAGGGTACAGGTTCCTGTGCTGATACGTGTCCGCACTCTGAGGTTGAAGAGCTCAAATCGCAAATGGGAGCTTTAATGGAGGAAAATCACAGGAACGAGCAATGGGTCCGCCGGTCAAACGTGCAGATCAACGGAGTTCCACATAAGAATGGCGAAAACCTGATAAAAGTGATTCAAACCCTAGCAGATCGCTGCGGCTTCCCCTTGAATCCCGACAATGATATAGACTTTATCACCAGAGTTGCGGTCAAAAATGACACGGGTAGCAGGAACCCCAGGCCTATTATAATGAAGATGCACTCAAGATACAAGAAGGATGACTTTTTGGTGTCACTGAGGAGATTAAAGGACCTAAAGGCTAGTGACATTGGATACTCCGGTGTAAACAATCGTATTTATTTTAATGATCATCTTTCTTCGCGAAATAAATATCTACTCCAGCAAGCTAAAATTAGAGTGAAGGATAAAAATTTCGCATTTTGCTGGGTTAGAAATTGCACTGTAATGGTCAGGAAATCAGACAAGTCTCCTGTTTTACATATTACTTCCGAAGAAGCTTTAAAAAAATCATGTAAGTACTATATTATATTTATTATGTATAAACAGCCTTTATAAACACGATGCCCAATCGAAACATACTACTTTAATGATAATATATCGACATGTATCTTTATTTCACGCTGGTCTTCACTTAAGTTTGAGAACCATAGTCTTACAACTGATAACATTGTGTGCGAGCTCAAATGAATGGGAGGATTACCGGTATTATAATGAGTCATCGATGAGTTGTTTACGCAGAAGTCTGTATAGTGGTGTTTACATTGCGTCTTTCTTTATGTTTGTTTTGCGGGATTATATTTGTGAGCGAGCAGTGTATGCTAACTATAATATTTTTACTGATCACATTTACGGTTGTAGTTGGTTGGTAAATGGGAAGAACTTGTCATTCTACAAACTCATGCCGTGTTTTAAAATAATGGAGGTAAAATTAAAAAATAATTTTGTTTGTTTCGCATATTTATCACGCATTCCACATAATTTTTTGTCGTTGTTTTATGTTATTATCATTGATAGTTATTTCCGTGAAATAAATTATATGGTATATGGGTCTGTTTCGCTATTACGTAAATTTACTGTAGTGTTATTTGAACAAGTAGATGGTTCGCTCTGTATTATTCATAATAATAATTATGTACGCATTCCACATAATTTTTTGTCGTTGTTTTATGTTATTATCATTGATAGTTATTTCCGTGAAATAAATTTCACATTTTTAGACTATTATTTGACACATTGAAATGTTGTGGTTTTCGTATATGGGTCTGTTTCGCTATTACGTAAATTTACTGTAGTGTTATTTGAACAAGTAGATGGTTCGCTCTGTATTATTCATAATAATAATTATGTATTTAAATCATTATCAAACTAACATTAAATATTTTTTATCAAAATGTACGTGGTCTTAGGACCAAAACCCATATATTTTTGAAGAATCTTTTGAATAATAACTACGATATAGTATGTATTAGCGAAACTTGGATTATGCCTGGAATTTTTGACTCGGAACTAATAGACTCCCGATATGTCCTGTACAGGAATGACAGGGAATATCAGCGGGGTAATATGACAAGAGGAGGTGGTACATTGATCGCGATTAGGAGGGAATTGGTGGTTGACGCGCGCATTGTATGCACATTGCCTGATTTCCCTGATGCTGATGTAACTCAGTTAAATATTTTACTCAACTCTGAGCCCTCACCAAAGAGGTTACATTTATTTTGCTGTTACTTTCCGCAATCTCGTGAACAGGTAACATCAGAACTTGCATTATTTGAGTCAGTTTCGAACTTCTGTCTTGATAATAAAGATGACGAGTTCTTGTTAGTAGGTGATTTTAATATCAGGAATGCTATTTGGTCTAATACTTCACAAAATGATAATAAACTATATTTGACTAATCCGTCGGTAGACGAGCTAACTTCTCAAATGTTTACTTTCCTATGTTTTACGGGATGGTCTCAGTACAATGGAATTCTCAATCAGAATAACAGAGCATTAGATTTAGTATTGGCTAGTCATTCTTGCGTGGTACAACGTACGGACCCTATGTCTGAACCTGAAGATGGTCATCATCCCTCCCTTTGTATAATTGCCGAAGTAAATATGAATCATACCCATTTACGCGAACCGCCAAGAGAAGTATATCGCTTTTATGCTGCCAACTATGATGCTATTAAAGAGGAGCTATCTGATATCGATTGGGAATTTCACTTATCTAATTGCAATATTGAATCGGCATTGGAAAATTTTTATTTAATCATAAACAAATTGATCAAAAAACACGTGCCCTCTAAATTTGTTAGTAGTAGTACTAGAAATCCTGTCTGGTATTCCTCTTCTCTGATAAAAATGACAAATAAAAAGAATAAACTACACAAGAAATGGAAAACCTATGGCAGGATGGTTGATTATGAAAACTATTCTTCATTTAGACGTTCGGTAAAGGCATTAGAAGCATCATGCTATAATCTTTATATTCAAAGATCAGAAAATAATATTAAAACATGCTCTAAACACTTTTGGTCCTTTATAAAGTCAAAAATGAACACAAATAGCATTCCAGATACTCTTAGGTTGGATGACGTAGTTACTTCTGATGGAGAAACAATTGCAAATATGTTCAATAACTTTTTCCAATCAGTCTTTGAGAATAACAGTAATAGCGTTCCCGTCACAACAGTAGAAACCACTAATACCTCTTGTATAGGTTCGATCAATGTTACTCCCTCCATTGTCGAAAAGTATCTTTCTGACATAGACCCTACAAAAGGTAGTGGTCCAGATGGACTACATCCAATATTCCTCAAACGGTGTAGCAAGCAGTTAGCTCAACCGGTTGCCTATCTTTTTAATCTATCTCTTAAGTCTGGTACAATGCCTGAGTTGTGGAAGAGGTCCTTTATTGTGCCTATTCATAAAAGTGGAGATAAACATATTATTCGTAACTATCGTGGTATTTCTAAGCTGTCTTATCTTCCTAAATTGTTAGAGAAAATAGTTTATGATTCATTGTATCCAGTATTAAACCCTTCACTCATTAATCAGCAACATGGTTTCCGATCGAAACATTCAACTGAAACGAATCTATGTGAATTTCTGGATGTTGTTTTTGAGGCTATGAATGATGGTCATCAGGTGGATGTCGTGTACACTGATTATAAAAAAGCTTTTGATAAAATTAATCATTCTATGCTAATTTCCAAGCTAAACTCAATCGGTGTACACGGTGATCTGCTTCGGTGGATCATATCTTATTTAAATAATCGTTCCCAAGCTGTCACAGTAAAGGGTTTCACGTCCAGTTTTGTACCTATCACATCTGGAGTGCCCCAGGGCTCTCATCTTGGTCCCTTATTTTTCAACGTATTTATTAATGATATTATGAAAAGTTTACAATATTCAAAAATACTACTTTACGCCGATGATTCAAAAATATTTTCTGTCATAAAAACTCAAACTGACTGTCAAAATCTACAGGCAGACCTTAATCGGTTATGCCAATATTGTAATAATAATAATCTATATTTAAATGTCGAAAAATGTCATGCTATCACATTTTCAAGGAAAAAGGCAACTATTAATTTTGAATATAACCTTTTAAATTATAAACTTCAAAAGGTGACTGAGGTGAGAGATCTGGGAGTGTTACTTGATAGTGGACTGTACTTTGAATCACACATAAATAAAATATCAGCTAAAGCGTTTAAACTATTAGGATTCATTTTTCGCCAAAGCTTAGATTTTAAAAATGCTAACACCCTTATTTTACTTTATAATGCCTTTGTTAGATCTAATTTAGAATACGCTTCTACCGTTTGGAACCCCATGTACTTAAAATATATAAACCTATTGGAAAATATTCAAAATAAATTTCTCAAACGTCTTCTTTATAAATTTAAGAATTTTAAATCAGACCTAATCATGCCGCTAGCAAAAAGAAGGGAACATAGGGATCAAATTTTATTATATAAAATCATCAACAATCTCGTTGACTCTCCATATTTGCTGAACAAAATTAACTTTAAATGCTCTCATCGCACACGTAATACAAACACTTTTTCTCCTCCACTTTGTAATACCAATTATGCTCACAATAGATTTCTTGTAAGAGCTTGTGATAAATATGATAAATCTTACAATCATGTCGATATATTTCATGAACGATTGGGCAAATTTCGTAAAATGTTAAATATTACTTTGGCTTAAATTTTCTGTTTGGTAGCTACTGAAACTGTCTTCAAAAACTATTTGTTAATCATGTATATTTTAGTATTAATTGCTACACTTGTCCTACAACGTCTTTAAGCGTTAGTTAGTGGTAAAAACTATAGGGCTATGTTCGATCTTACATATATTAATATGTTCATATGTACTACACTGTGCCTGTTTGTTTTTCTAATAAATAAATAAATAAATGACTTTCCGATTGCCCCCTTGTCGAACAAATTACCGTAAATGTTCTCCTTTAATTCGCATGTGCGCTCATTGCAACAAAATTTGTCATGACATTGACATCTTCAGTGCATCGACCAAAACTATTAAACGTTCATTTTTAACATACTAATTCTATTTTTTGTTTGTATTAATTATCTTGTTTTTGTTTTTAATTTAATATAATATTTAACTTATATGTATTTGTGCGAGCAAAATATTATGTGCATGCTGTGTTCGCTCATAGAAGGTTGTTGCAAATGTTTTATATAAATCTATATGTACATTTAGTTTAAACTATGTAACAACTAGTTTGCGAACCTAACAATAAAAAAAATATTACGGACAAATCACACACATTGAGCAAGCCCCAAAGTAAGTTCGAGAATTGTGTTATGGGATACCAACTCACCTACAAGAAGGGTACTGAGAAGGACATAGGCTATTACGAATATATGTCACGCGGGCGAAGTAGTTAGCAGCTAGTATTTGATAATTTTGGTACAAAAATAGGCATTCAATCAATTAATCGTATTATAATCTTAATACTTAGTCTTAAGACATGCGCGTTTAAGCTTCAATTTAAGCCAGGTCAGTCCGGTCGACTTTATTTCTGTCGCCACCGAGCGTCGCTAGGTTTGCCTGGGTCGGCCACGCTTCCTCCTTCCTTGCGCGGTCCACTCTAGTGCCTGTCTTAGAATGTGGGTGGCTTCCCATGACTACTGAAATTTTCATATTTTTGAATCGGACTTTTCTAACCAATCTTAACTAAAGTTAATGTATCGATATCGGACTAAAAGTGTCCTTAACAGATTTTTCTAGCTAGATACTTATATAATCAGAAATAGTTTTCAAAATGTACTCTTCATGCAAGTTCCCCATTGCAGTAACTGTATTTTTTTTTATTGTTGTAGGCGTGGGAGGAAGAAAAGATGATGGAAGATGTTGATCTTGATCCGGACGTGTACATTATATACCCGGTACGCTTAGCTTTTATATGCCCTTGCCCTAAGGGGTCCCCACACTAAACGACGCGGAGTCGGCTTTAGCCGTTTAGAAAGGTTCACTATCCGAACGCATAACTTTTTTGGTATAAAAGTGGTTTCGCATAAAGGTATGTTACGCATAAATTTTCCATACAAATTTTATGCGTAACATACCTTTATGCGAAATATTTTTATGCAGACCAATTTTTATACCAAAAAAAGTTATGCGTTCGGATAGTGAACCGTTTAGAAAAACCTTTATGTACCCTGAATGAGGGTGTCGCTAATTCCATTCGCATCGGCTCCTTATTCTGTAAATATAAAGATTTTTATAACCGGCTAAAGCCGAATCCGCGTCGGTAATTATGGGGAGTCCCTTAGTCATTACACCTCTTTTAGACCCTAAATTAGTTCACCAGCATTAATCGCATGATAAGCTTCGTGTATCAAAATCATCATCATCAAATGACTAACAGTCCCGTTAAACCCAAATTGAAGATACATACATCGAAAAATAGACGTTTTTCTTGGTTAAATTCCCATTCGTCAGATGCCTTTTTCGTCAGAATAAATTAAAGTGCAAGTCGCAGTTAATGCAAATAAAGATTTATCTACATTCATTTTATATATCCTTTACATATCCAAGGAAGAGTTCAGTAGTTGGTGGCCAGCCAGCTGTCTTTGTATGAAATAATCCATCACGTAAATACCTATTTCGAACCCAGACCAAACATTTTCGTTTAATAAAGTTGGTCGAAAATCGATCTTGAATTTGAAAGTGAAATTCTGAGGCTGTATTCTTAATTAGCAGCCCTTCTAAACAGTTTCATGGTAATTATGCCATACAATTTGCATAGCCGGCGTCTCGAGATTGGAGAGTATTGAATATATTCTTATATCTTGTATAATTTCGAGTTTAATTGAGCTTTATGATGCCAAAGGTCTTTGGAGTTATGAAACTGTGGATTTTGTAATGAAAGCTTGTAAGGTACATCAATTTTGTCGAGGTGTTTCAATATCAGAGTTCTTTAATGCCTTTCTGATTTTTAGTGTTCCGTATAAAAGTTGAAAAACGGAACCCTTATAGGATCACTCGAGCGTCTGTCTGTCCGTCCGTCCGTCTGTCACAGCCGATTTTCTCCGAATCTACTGAACCAAATTAGATGAAATTTGGTAAGATAGTGTAATCCTATGACCCAAACACGAATGTGCAAAGTAAATAAAGATTTTTTTGAAATAAGGGTCATTTTGAGGGGCCCAATTACAAAATTAAAAAAAAAAGTTTTGCAAACCTTACTGTGTCATATATCACATGAAAGGGCTTATTATGAAGATCTCAAAAATATTTTTTTTTGTTTGGGTAAAATCAATACTTTTGATTTTATTCACGAAAGAAGGCAAAAATTGACCATTCCCCCCCCCCCCTGATCTCCGAAACTACTGGGCCGAAAATTTTGAAAAAATTACTAAATATAGTTCATTCCTTGAAGATTACAGGAAAAATAATAAGAATTCTATCACTTGAAAATTAAGTGGTAAACTCACAATAAAAAGTTCATCTAGGGAAATAGTTCACTAAAACACCACTAGATGGCGCTAGTCAATTGGATAAAACATTTTTTGCACATTGTGTGTGTGTTCACGAAGCATATTGTACGGAACCCTCATTGCGCGAGTTTGACTCACACTTGGCCGATTTTTTTTCATCTTAAATGTAATCATGAGGTGTAAAAAAGTAGGTAACAAGAAATAAGTAACAGTAAACAAATTCTGTTTTTTGCTGAATGAACATATTAAATAAGTATAGCTACTGCTTAGTATAGCACTGTGAAGCTGTTGGTCCCTACTGTCATCATTGGTGGTAGTTGTTAAGATGTGTGAGATGCCTTTTTCCCATACCTAGCTTAAAAAATCTGGCAACAGTGTTGGCCTCTTGCTCACAAAAAAAAAAAACAAAGAAAAAGAAACAGGTAAAATATCTTTGAGTTTGCATGATCCTACATAGCCAATAAAACATATATTGTTCTCTAACAATAAAACAATACATAAATTCCTTAAACAGTACTCCCCTTTTTTTGACAATCGTGTAAAAATGCTCAATGATTGCTATTTTAAAATCAAGAGTTGTTAGAAGCAAAATTCCTAACTCGTATTTTCAACTTGAGTAGATTAATAAAAAGTTAGTCAAATAATTTAATGTATAATTGATAACTGCAAAGGGTCAGCACAAAATGTAATGGAGCAAAAAAGGCTTGGCTTTGAATATTTTGTTCGCGAATTCGTCTTCCTCGGGTTTCTTTCCATTGTTATTTAAATTGTTTTTCTCTCTACAGTTACGGATTTCAGGTTACGAAGATGTATTTTGGATTTTAGTGAATTGAATGGGAAAATTGCAATTGCAAATTGTACTAAGTACTTGCCAACACTTATACATGGTGAAATTTTGATAGCTTTGGACCCTTAAAGAATTGATTTACCCCTTTGATATGAACAACTGTTTCTAAACCAATACTGGAAACTCAAAAAAACATTCCAATAAAAATTTACTGGGTGGCTGTACATTTTTATAGGTACACGTATATGGAAAAAAATATATTTGTTTCCAATAATACTTTAGATTCTTGCTAAACCTGAAATTCCTATAATATTGTTTAACTGTTACGTACGAAGTATCCTTGAATATTGCAGCCCTGTATGGAACCCATCTTACACAGTTCATGTTTCCAGAATTGAAAGCATCCAAAGGAGATTTCTGTATCATTTCTTTAACAATAGGTGTCATGATTTGCCATCTTACCATGTTAGGCTAAAATATTTCAATGTTAATTTGCTTGAACAGCGTCGTATGGCTTTTGACGTAATATATCTTAATAAGATTATTACGGGTAAGATTGATTGTCCTGATCTTCTACATAGGCTTAATTTTTGTGTTCCTAGATCTGGTAGTCGGCTTCATAATCGCATGACAGTCAGCGCGAAGCCTCGGTAGCGCGCATACGCTTCGTCTGTTTAGCATTGCCCCGATTAGCATATCTTAAAAAGTCAGTGGTTCTAAACATGGAGTCTAAAGAATGTCCGGAGTGTTCGGACTTACTCATTGAAGGGGTCCACTGCAGTGCATGTGATACGGACCTGCACTTTCACTGTGCAGGAATAACAGAGGTCGGTTATCGTAAGCTCGGGGAGCGGAAATTGACTTGGCGTTGCCAAAAATGTAGGCAGTCTGGTCAACGGGCCTTGCAAATTGACTGTCCCGTTCCATCTATGCCGAATTCTCCAGCTACCGAGAGCCAGCCTTCGACGTCTGAACTCCTTAGAGAAATTAGGTATTTGGCAACAAAACTCGAAACTTTGGAGTCACTGACCCAAGACGTCAAGGCTATGCGAGTAGATCTTGCTGGTGTTCAAGAGAGCGTTCAAAAGGCCAGTCAGTCGATCAATGACTTTAACACAAGAGTAAATCATTTAGAAGAACGAATAAAAAACGTTGAAGAGGATACTAAAGGTTATTGCACGAAATTTGATGCACAGATCAAGAATATTGTTGACAAAATGGATAATTTGGAGTCAAAGGGTACAGGTTCCTGTGCTGATACGTGTCCGCACTCTGAGGTTGAAGAGCTCAAATCGCAAATGGGAGCTTTAATGGAGGAAAATCACAGGAACGAGCAATGGGTCCGCCGGTCAAACGTGCAGATCAACGGAGTTCCACATAAGAATGGCGAAAACCTGATAAAAGTGATTCAAACCCTAGCAGATCGCTGCGGCTTCCCCTTGAATCCCGACAATGATATAGACTTTATCACCAGAGTTGCGGTCAAAAATGACACGGGTAGCAGGAACCCCAGGCCTATTATAATGAAGATGCACTCAAGATACAAGAAGGATGACTTTTTGGTGTCACTGAGGAGATTAAAGGACCTAAAGGCTAGTGACATTGGATACTCCGGTGTAAACAATCGTATTTATTTTATGATCATCTTTCTTCGCGAAATAAATATCTACTCCAGCAAGCTAAAATTAGAGCGAAGGATAAAAATTTCGCATTTTGCTGGGTTAGAAATTGCACTGTAATGGTCAGGAAATCAGACAAGTCTCCTGTTTTACATATTACTTCCGAAGAAGCTTTAAAAAAAATCATATAAGTACTATATTATATTTATTATGTATAAACAGCCTTTATAAACACGATGCCCAATCGAAACATACTACTTTAATGATAATATATCGACATGTATCTTTATTTCACGCTGGTCTTCACTTAAGTTTGAGAACCATAGTCTTACAACTGATAACATTGTGTGCGAGCTCAAATGAATGGGAGGATTACCGGTATTATAATGAGTCATCGATGAGTTGTTTACGCAGAAGTCTGTATAGTGGTGTTTACATTGCGTCTTTCTTTATGTTTGTTTTGCGGGATTATATTTGTGAGCGAGCAGTGTATGCTAACTATAATATTTTTACTGATCACATTTACGGTTGTAGTTGGTTGGTAAATGGGAAGAACTTGTCATTCTACAAACTCATGCCGTGTTTTAAAATAATGGAGGTAAAATTAAAAAATAATTTTGTTTGTTTCGCATATTTATCACGCATTCCACATAATTTTTTGTCGTTGTTTTATGTTATTATCATTGATAGTTATTTCCGTGAAATAAATTTCACATTTTTAGACTATTATTTGACACATTGGAATGTTGTGGTTTTCGTATATGGGTCTGTTTCGCTATTACGTAAATTTACTGTAGTGTTATTTGAACAAGTAGATGGTTCGCTCTGTATTATTCATAATAATAATTATGTACGCATTCCACATAATTTTTTGTCGTTGTTTTATGTTATTATCATTGATAGTTATTTCCGTGAAATAAATTTCACATTTTTAGACTATTATTTGTCACATTGGAATGTTGTGGTTTTCGTATATGGGTCTGTTTCGCTATTACGTAAATTTACTGTAGTGTTATTTGAACAAGTAGATGGTTCGCTCTGTATTATTCATAATAATAATTATGTATTTAAATCATTATCAAACTAACATTAAATATTTTTTATCAAAATGTACGTGGTCTTAGGACCAAAACCCATATATTTTTGAAGAATCTTTTGAATAATAACTACGATATAGTATGTATTAGCGAAACTTGGATTATGCCTGGAATTTTTGACTCGGAACTAATAGACTCCCGATATGTCCTGTACAGGAATGACAGGGAATATCAGCGGCGTAATATGACAAGAGGAGGTGGTACATTGATCGCGATTAGGAGGGAATTGGTGGTTGACGCGCGCATTGTATGCACATTGCCTGATTTCCCTGATGCTGATGTAACTCAGTTAAATATTTTACTCAACTCTGAGCCCTCACCAAAGAGGTTACATTTATTTTGCTGTTACTTTCCGCAATCTCGTGAACAGGTAACATCAGAACTTGCATTATTTGAGTCAGTTTCGAACTTCTGTCTTGATAATAAAGATGACGAGTTCTTGTTAGTAGGTGATTTTAATATCAGGAATGCTATTTGGTCTAATACTTCACAAAATGATAATAAACTATATTTGACTAATCCGTCGGTAGACGAGCTAACTTCTCAAATGTTTACTTTCCTATGTTTTACGGGATGGTCTCAGTACAATGGAATTCTCAATCAGAATAACAGAGCATTAGATTTAGTATTGGCTAGTCATTCTTGCGTGGTACAACGTACGGACCCTATGTCTGAACCTGAAGATGGTCATCATCCCTCCCTTTGTATAATTGCCGAAGTAAATATGAATCATACCCATTTACGCGAACCGCCAAGAGAAGTATATCGCTTTTATGCTGCCAACTATGATGCTATTAAAGAGGAGCTATCTGATATCGATTGGGAATTTCACTTATCTAATTGCAATATTGAATCGGCATTGGAAAATTTTTATTTAATCATAAACAAATTGATCAAAAAACACGTGCCCTCTAAATTTGTTAGTAGTAGTACTAGAAATCCTGTCTGGTATTCCTCTTCTCTGATAAAAATGACAAATAAAAAGAATAAACTACACAAGAAATGGAAAACCTATGGCAGGATGGTTGATTATGAAAACTATTCTTCATTTAGACGTTCGGTAAAGGCATTAGAAGCATCATGCTATAATCTTTATATTCAAAGATCAGAAAATAATATTAAAACATGCTCTAAACACTTTTGGTCCTTTATAAAGTCAAAAATGAACACAAATAGCATTCCAGATACTCTTAGGTTGGATGACGTAGTTACTTCTGATGGAGAAACAATTGCAAATATGTTCAATAACTTTTTCCAATCAGTCTTTGAGAATAACAGTAATAGCGTTCCCGTCACAACAGTAGAAACCACTAATACCTCTTGTATAGGTTCGATCAATGTTACTCCCTCCATTGTCGAAAAGTATCTTTCTGACATAGACCCTACAAAAGGTAGTGGTCCAGATGGACTACATCCAATATTCCTCAAACGGTGTAGCAAGCAGTTAGCTCAACCGGTTGCCTATCTTTTTAATCTATCTCTTAAGTCTGGTACAATGCCTGAGTTGTGGAAGAGGTCCTTTATTGTGCCTATTCATAAAAGTGGAGATAAACATATTATTCGTAACTATCGTGGTATTTCTAAGCTGTCTTATCTTCCTAAATTGTTAGAGAAAATAGTTTATGATTCATTGTATCCAGTATTAAACCCTTCACTCATTAATCAGCAACATGGTTTCCGATCGAAACATTCAACTGAAACGAATCTATGTGAATTTCTGGATGTTGTTTTTGAGGCTATGAATGATGGTCATCAGGTGGATGTCGTGTACACTGATTATAAAAAAGCTTTTGATAAAATTAATCATTCTATGCTAATTTCCAAGCTAAACTCAATCGGTGTACACGGTGATCTGCTTCGGTGGATCATATCTTATTTAAATAATCGTTCCCAAGCTGTCACAGTAAAGGGTTTCACGTCCAGTTTTGTACCTATCACATCTGGAGTGCCCCAGGGCTCTCATCTTGGTCCCTTATTTTTCAACGTATTTATTAATGATATTATGAAAAGTTTACAATATTCAAAAATACTACTTTACGCCGATGATTCAAAAATATTTTCTGTCATAAAAACTCAAACTGACTGTCAAAATCTACAGGCAGACCTTAATCGGTTATGCCAATATTGTAATAATAATAATCTATATTTAAATGTCGAAAAATGTCATGCTATCACATTTTCAAGGAAAAAGGCAACTATTAATTTTGAATATAACCTTTTAAATTATAAACTTCAAAAGGTGACTGAGGTGAGAGATCTGGGAGTGTTACTTGATAGTGGACTGTACTTTGAATCACACATAAATAAAATATCAGCTAAAGCGTTTAAACTATTAGGATTCATTTTTCGCCAAAGCTTAGATTTTAAAAATGCTAACACCCTTATTTTACTTTATAATGCCTTTGTTAGATCTAATTTAGAATACGCTTCTACCGTTTGGAACCCCATGTACTTAAAATATATAAACCTATTGGAAAATATTCAAAATAAATTTCTCAAACGTCTTCATTATAAATTTAAGAATTTTAAATCAGACCTAATCATGCCGCTAGCAAAAAGAAGGGAACATAGGGATCAAATTTTATTATATAAAATCATCAACAATCTCGTTGACTCTCCATATTTGCTGAACAAAATTAACTTTAAATGCTCTCATCGCACACGTAATACAAACACTTTTTCTCCTCCACTTTGTAATACCAATTATGCTCACAATAGATTTCTTGTAAGAGCTTGTGATAAATATGATAAATCTTACAATCATGTCGATATATTTCATGAACGATTGGGCAAATTTCGTAAAATGTTAAATATTACTTTGGCTTAAATTTTCTGTTTGGTAGCTACTGAAACTGTCTTCAAAAACTATTTGTTAATCATGTATATTTTAGTATTAATTGCTACACTTGTCCTACAACGTCTTTAAGCGTTAGTTAGTGGTAAAAACTATAGGGCTATGTTCGATCTTACATATATTAATATGTTCATATGTACTACACTGTGCCTGTTTGTTTTTCTAATAAATAAATAAATAAATGACTTTCCGATTGCCCCCTTGTCGAACAAATTACCGTAAATGTTCTCCTTTAATTCGCATGTGCGCTCATTGCAACAAAATTTGTCATGACATTGACATCTTCAGTGCATCGACCAAAACTATTAAACGTTCATTTTTAACATACTAATTCTATTTTTTGTTTGTATTAATTATCTTGTTTTTGTTTTTAATTTAATATAATATTTAACTTATATGTATTTGTGCGAGCAAAATATTATGTGCATGCTGTGTTCGCTCATAGAAGGTTGTTGCAAATGTTTTATATAAATCTATATGTACATTTAGTTTAAACTATGTAACAACTAGTTTGCGAACCTAACAATAAAAAAAATATTACGGACAAATCACACACATTGAGCAAGCCCCAAAGTAAGTTCGAGAATTGTGTTATGGGATACCAACTCACCTACAAGAAGGGTACTGAGAAGGACATAGGCTATTACGAATATATGTCACGCGGGCGAAGTAGTTAGCAGCTAGTATTTGATAATTTTGGTACAAAAATAGGCATTCAATCAATTAATCGTATTATAATCTTAATACTTAGTCTTAAGACATGCGCGTTTAAGCTTCAATTTAAGCCAGGTCAGTCCGGTCGACTTTATTTCTGTCGCCACCGAGCGTCGCTAGGTTTGCCTGGGTCGGCCACGCTTCCTCCTTCCTTGCGCGGTCCACTCTAGTGCCTGTCTTAGAATGTGGGTGGCTTCCCATGACTACTGAAATTTTCATATTTTTGAATCGGACTTTTCTAACCAATCTTAACTAAAGTTAATGTATCGATATCGGACTAAAAGTGTCCTTAACAGATTTTTCTAGCTAGATACTTATATAATCAGAAATAGTTTTCAAAATGTACTCTTCATGCAAGTTCCCCATTGCAGTAACTGTATTTTTTTTTATTGTTGTAGGCGTGGGAGGAAGAAAAGATGATGGAAGATGTTGATCTTGATCCGGACGTGTACATTATATACCCGGTACGCTTAGCTTTTATATGCCCTTGCCCTAAGGGGTCCCCACACTAAACGACGCGGAGTCGGCTTTAGCCGTTTAGAAAGGTTCACTATCCGAACGCATAACTTTTTTTGGTTTAAAAGTGGTTTCGCATAAAGGTATGTTACGCATAAATTTTCCATACAAATTTTATGCGTAACATACCTTTATGCGAAATATTTTTATGCAGACCAATTTTTATACCAAAAAAAGTTATGCGTTCGGATAGTGAACCGTTTAGAAAAACCTTTATGTACCCTGAATGAGGGTGTCGCTAATTCCATTCGCATCGGCTCCTTATTCTGTAAATATAAAGATTTTTATAACCGGCTAAAGCCGAATCCGCGTCGGTAATTATGGGGAGTCCCTTAGTCATTACACCTCTTTTAGACCCTAAATTAGTTCACCAGCATTAATCGCATGATAAGCTTCGTGTATCAAAATCATCATCATCAAATGACTAACAGTCCCGTTAAACCCAAATTGAAGATACATACATCGAAAAATAGACGTTTTTCTTGGTTAAATTCCCATTCGTCAGATGCCTTTTTCGTCAGAATAAATTAAAGTGCAAGTCGCAGTTAATGCAAATAAAGATTTATCTACATTCATTTTATATATCCTTTACATATCCAAGGAAGAGTTCAGTAGTTGGTGGCCAGCCAGCTGTCTTTGTATGAAATAATTCATCACGTAAATACCTATTTCGAACCCAGACCAAACATTTTCGTTTAATAAAGTTGGTCGAAAATCGATCTTGAATTTGAAAGTGAAATTCTGAGGCTGTATTCTTAATTAGCAGCCCTTCTAAACAGTTTCATGGTAATTATGCCATACAATTTGCATAGCCGGCGTCTCGAGATTGGAGAGTATTGAATATATTCTTATATCTTGTATAATTTCGAGTTTAATTGAGCTTTATGATGCAAAAGGACTTTGGAGTTATGAAACTGTGGATTTTGTAATGAAAGCTTGTAAGGTACATCAATTGTGTCGAGTTGTGGGTGTAAAACCAAAAGTGTGGGTATAAAAATAATAATAGTATTCCTTAGTGCCTTTCTGAAATGTTTATCTGAAATATATTCATAAAATATTACCAAGTAACAGGTAATAAAAACAGTTTACTAATTCTGTTTTTGCTGAAATAACATATTAAATAAGTATAGCTACTGCTTAGTATAGCACTGTGAAGCTGTTGGTCCCTACTGTCATCATTGGTGGTAGTCGTTAAGCTGTGTAAGATGCCTTTTTACCCATACCTAGCTAAAAAAATCTGGCACCAGTGTTGGCCTCTTGCTCACAAAAAAAAAACAAAGAAAAAGAAACAGGTAAAATATCTTTGAGTTTGCATGATCCTACATAGCCAATAAAACATATATTGTTCTCTAACAATAAAACAATACATAAATTCCTTAAACAGTACTCCCCTTTTTTTGACAATCGTGTAAAAATGCTCAATGATTGCTATTTTAAAATCAAGAGTTGTTAGAAGCAAAATTCCTAACTCGTATTTTCAACTTGAGTAGATTAATAAAAAGTTAGTCAAATAATTTAATGAATAATTGATAACTGCAAAGGGTCAGCACAAAATGTAATGGAGCAAAAAAGGCTTGGCTTTGCATATTTTGTTCGCGAATTCGTCTTCCTCGGGTTTCTTTCCATTGTTATTTAAATTGTTTTTCTCTCTACAGTTACGGATTTCAGGTTACGAAGATGTATTTTGGATTTTAGTGAATTGAATGGGAAAATTGCAATTGCAAATTGTACGAAGTACTTGCCAACACTTATACATGGTGAAATTTTGATAGCTTAACTAAGGGTCCACCTTAAAGAAGTGATTTACCCCTTTGATATGAACAACTGTTTCTATATAACCAATACTCGAAACTCAAAAAAAAATATCACTAAAAATTTACTGGGCGGCTGTATATTTTTATAGATACACGGATAAAAAATATTTCTGTTTCCAGCAGTTTCCAGTACTAAAATAATCTACAAGTATACGGATAAATACATGGATATACGGTAGTACATAAAATATTTTTACCAAAGCCATTCGGAGTATATGAGTAAGAGTAATCCTATTAGTACTAAAAGGCTGGGTCACTTACGGTCACCCATCCAAATGATCAATAATGGGAATGCGAAAAAAATTGTTCGATATTTTCATAAAAAAGTTTTAGCGACCAAACAGTATGGGAAAGTAAAAAAAAAAAAACTAAGTTCCAACCATGAGTCCATTGGTCCCCTAGTAAAAGTCATTCATATTGATGGTACGAGTCAACCCTTTAAAATAATGTCGAAGGTCAATTTACATCCTGTATAAATACCAAAATAGTTAATAAACACACCAAAATACAGACTATAAGAGAAAAATATATGTTTTCTCAGGATATAATAGTATGTATAAAATATATCGCACTAACGATACAAATGGTTTTTGTTACATGTTACTCGTTGTGTAGTAATTTCATATCAAAAAGGTCAAAGAAACCGAAATATTAATGTATGTACGCGATACATTGAGTTACACATTAGAATCGACATGTTTATTTTTTATTCCTCTAATTTAAAATAAAAAACTCATATGAGACTTGCAGCGTCCCCCGCAATATGATGGCGCCCCTCTCCCCCGCTCTACGGAGTTCTTAAGGTCTGAAAAATAGGGTTAGCTACTACTGTTGTTACGCTTGTAACGCGCCGTCTTAATATACAACGTACAAGAATTCATTCTGCGGTGGCGACCCTCATTGTTTTCTCATATATTGAATATGTGCATTGATGTAAAGTTTCATAAGAAATATATATCCATGAAGCGCCACAGTCTAAAGAAGCGCTACACTTGCGGCAAAACAACGCAATAAATGAATTATGACACATAAAATACTCATTAACAATAAAATATAGCAAGGCAAAAAAATTTTTTTTTTTTTTTTTGACAAATCACACAGATTGAGCTAGCCCCAAAGTAAGTTCTAATGAAAGACTTGTGTTATGGGATACTAACTCAACGATACTATATTTTATAACAAATACATATATAGATAAACATCCAAGACCCAGGTCAATCTGAAAAAGATCGTTTTCCATCTTGACCTGACCGGGGATCGAACCCGGGACCATCCGTGTCGCAGGCAGGCGTGATGACCGCTGCGCCACGGACCTCGTCCGTAAAAATAACTTATAACACTTTAAAAATTAGCATAGCTTTGTAACTCTACCACTAGAAATTTTAAAGCTAGGATTATGCGGAATTCCTTTGCAGTTCAATTGATTTACATTTTATCTAACAGCTTTTGGCGCTTTTTTAAGAGTTACATTGTTATACATTGTAAAGAACATATAGAGTTTTCTACAATGAAAATCTTTAAATGACTACCTACCTTTATTGTGTTAATCTCTTACTCTGCCATGTGGTTCCCGGCAGAGTAGAATAGGACCACTCCATGTATTCCCGTGGATGTCGTGGAAGGCCACTTAGAAAACAAAAGCTAAACAAAGCTTAAAAACATCAAAGAAACCTCTCCAACTCATCTGGCTAACGGTGGAGAGTGTAGGCTTAATCCTTTGAATGCTCTGGTTAATATATAGCTCTATATAGGAGATTAAAAAAGACATAATGATGATAATTATGTTAAAACAAGACCTGCTTGCTATATTAAACTTCTATTTGTCTACTCCATACGTAAAATTCAAAGCCAACTCACAGCATAGCAAAACATTCCCAGAAGAGTTACGTCCTGAGGCCTTGGGCGTATTTTTATATGGTTACAACGACAATCTCAGAGAAATAAGAAAGGCCCTATCAAATGATAAGGGGGAATCGTTTGAGGGTAGGCCGGGGTTGGAACAATTTTATTTGGCGGGGATGTAGGTAAACGAGCGAAATAAATAATAGAGCATATGGTTTGTAAGTGTTACAATATTGTTGTGGCACAGTTGTACTGGTTTAAGCAATTTTGGCCATAGTTTCTGTTTTATAATATAGGACGGCAAACGAGCAAGCGAGTCGCTTCATGGTAAGTGATCACCGCTGCCCATGGATAACTGCAACACCAGGGGTGTGACAAGAAAGCTGCAGGTTTTTTGCAGAAAAAGCTGTTCAGAGAGATCAGCAATGCATGTATTGGGATATAAATAAGTAGGAGTTTAGGGGCAGGATATTTTTCATGTACATTTTGCCGTGAGTCTAGGTTAGATTTTTTGTCTAAACCTACTATATACATACAGTGCATTCATGTCATTAATGAACAGACGACTAGAAAGGCCAAGTGTATATTCCGAAGAAAAGTTTATTTTAGTGATATATAATGGCAATCGAGCAAGCGGATCACCTGTTGGTAAGTGATCACCGCCGCCTATGGACAACTGCAACACCAGGGGTTTGACTGGCCCTTTGGGAAAACTCGCTTTTGAAGGTTTCAATGTTGTATCGTAGTGGAGGTTTGAGATATTAGCGCAGGCGGTAGTGCGCTGACTACTGATTCACCATGGTTTGATACCTAACATCCAAGATTTACCGAGCAAACTTTTAAATTCAATAACATTTTATTGCTTTACCATAAACTGTAGGTGCATTCTATGTTTCGGTGGAAAATGTGGGCTTTGTTCTATGTTTTTTTTTTTAATAATATCGATATTTTAAAGGTGAGAAAATAATCAATCTTCCTAGCTAAGTGGTGACAACTGCGCTAGAATATAGTAATTTTAAGAAGCGATGCAGATGTATAAATTAAACGACACTTCAAAATTTTGCCATTAAAATATAAATAATATACTAGATATGACGAAAAATTTAAGAATCGTAATTAGAATTTAGAATCGTAACTCGTGGTCCCACAATAACATGTAAATTCTAGAAAGCGTGCAAAACATCAATCTTCCTAGCTAAACAGTGGTAAACGCTTCACGAGGTCCTAATTTGTACTGGCGCTGCAGTTGCCCAAGCTGCATAAATTGTACGACCAAACGTAAGTGCAGTGTAACCAACATTTCTGGTTAATGTACCTTTTTAAGGCCTTCTGGTTGTCTTGATCTTAAAAGTAACATTTTGAAGTTTTTGAACGTCTAAACGTCATTTACAGGGATGAATTTGCGTGCCAAGAATTATCGTCCAATTGTGTGTCGTGAAATTCTCTCTCCTTTAAAATTACTATCCAAAGTACTTTAATAATATAGAGACTATGAAAATGAGTTTGTTTGTTACGCTTACTAACAATTGTACATTATACGGTGTACAGAGAAGGAAAAAGCGTACCTTCCTTCCCAGAAAAAGTTTACTAGGGATCGGTTTTAACGCCATAAAAAGTCATACGATAGTATAGTTGTAATGTGGTGTAGTGGTAACCACGGCACGAGGTACTAATTTGTGCAGGCAGGTGTCTGCATAAATTGTGAGGCAAAGTGCAGGTTTGTATGTTGGAACTAAAATTTTGTAGAATTAGCTAACACATGGTATCGGACTGATATTGAGATTATATAATCCTAAAATAAGAAAGAAATTCAAGAATATAAACAATACAAGCCTTAGTAAATAACCTGAAGTATTTTTGGAATCATGTTTATTATTATCGGAATCAGTGAGAATTATGAGAATCTGATTACCGCCAAAAACGGCCGTTTTTGGCGGTTATCACTTTTTCTCTCAATGAGTGATTCTCATAATATTAAAACATGATTCCAAAAATACTTCAGGTTATTTACTAAGGCTTGTATTGTTTATATTCTTGAATTTCTTTCTATTTGTAAAGTATTAGGAATAAAATGATTGGCGTCGCTACTGTGCCTAGTGTTCCCCCTTAAGAGCTCATAGCTGTAAACTAAATATTTAATATGGCAACCAAAACAAACAAATTTTTTCTCACTATTATATTAGTAATAAATAGTAGTGCAATACAAAAACTAATTCTTTCTAACTAACAGTGGTAACCACGGTCGGAGGTACTAATTTGTACCGGCGGCGCTGTGAGCAGGTGACTGCATAAATCGTGGGACAAAAAGCGCGGCAAAGTGCAGGTTTGTATGTTGGAACTAGCTAAAATTGCTGCTTTTAGGGTTCCGTACAAAAAATTAAAAACGGAACCCTTATAGAATCACTCGTGCTTCTGATTCAAGATTCAAATTTTATTGCAAGCCACAGGTTATAAAAGATGTTACACACAATTTAAAAAAACGTACATGTGACGCCCTGCAAGGGCACAATTGTGCTTCTGTCTGTCCGTCCATCTGTCACACACAGCCAATTTTCTTCGAATCTACTGAACCAAATTAAGTGAAACTTGGTAAGATGGTGTAATCCTATGATCCAAACACGGATGTGCAAATCAAATATTTTTTTGAAATAAGGGTCATTTTCAGAGGCCCTATTAGAAAATTTAAAAAGATGCTAGTCAAAAAAACAGACAATCTTTTAAGTTTTCAAAGCTTATACCATATTCAACAAAAAAGGAGGTTCAGGGGGCCCAGCCCCCTTGCTAATCAAACAAACAGAGAAAGTGATATTTTGAAAATCATATGTTGTTTTCATATTCATATGCTAATCAAAAAAATAGACCATTTTATTTTTATGAAAGCACTAGCTGTTACCCGCGGCTTCGCCCGCGTAATTTATAGCCTATGTCCTTCTCGGTACTCTAACCTATGTGTATGCAAAATTTCATGATGATCGGTTCAGTAGATTCGGCGTGAAAGCGTAACAAACAAACAAACAAACTTACTTTCGCATTTATAAAATTAGTTAGGAGTTAGGATTAGGATTAAGATTAGGATTATATAATCTCAATATCAGTCCGATACCATGTGTTAGCTAATTCTAAAAAAAGTTAGCTATTCTAACAAACAAACAAACTAACTCACTTTCGCATTTATAATATTAGTTAGGATATGTATTCAAAGCAGGGATTTACACACAGAGGAGTGAGTTCACGAAGCATATTGTACGGAACCCTCATTGCGCGAGTTTGACTCAAACTTGGCCGGTGTTTAATTTCAATTCTCGATCAACCGATGTCTCTTAAAAAAGATTCTTTTAAAACAACAATTCAAGTAGTGCCGTGTAGTTCATGGCAGAGTACAATATGACCACTCAAAGTCTCAGCTAAAATTACTTAATACAGAATGTTTGGTATTGAACTAGCAGTGATTCATAATCTCAACATAAAAACGATTTTTTTTTTGTTTTGTGAACAAGACTGAAATCGAGAAAACAATATCAGCTGGTCCATATAGGTATTTTGAATCAGTAGGTCTTCAACGTACTATGAAAAAGCTCATTAATTCTTTTTTAATTTCTGTCTTTGTCACGGGACAAAAGATCTTTTTATGTTGAGAATGTGAATCAAAATTACAGCTATGTCAATACCAAACACATTGTTTATAATACACAATATATTTATTTTAAATAATACATGCTTTAAGACTATAACTATACATCCGAGGTACGTTTTGCACCGCAGCACATTAAAAGCTCATTCGGGATGCATAAACTTCCCGTTGCCGTTTGGAGTGAGGATTTAGTGCTTAGCATTGGTTTTAGGACTAATTCGCAGCTCAGAGGTCATTACTGTTTAGGTATCTGCTGGTTTGGGAGAAAAGAAACAACATAGAATATACCAGCTGCTTTTCTTCCTGTGCAGACCGTAAAAGCCGGTCAAGGCATTGGGTGAAAATCTAAGGAATCACATTGAAAGGCGATGTGGCTAGCAACCCATCACTATTTTAATTCCCCTTTCCACCTTTACGCCCACTACGATGCTAAACGTGGCCTGTAGGTTTAATGACCTTGGGCTCTGTCTACCCCGCAAGGGAAAAAGACGTGATAGTATGTATGTATGTATGTATCAGATTTTTTGAGTCTCGATTTTTAGCGTTCACGCATGTTAAGCAGCTCGCAGCGTGGTTATCACTGAAATAGCCTCTCAATAGTGGTAAAAAAATATAACTAGATTTTTCCCTGCTTATAGTTAAGCCAATGGTCCTATGTAGCTGTTATCATCATCATCATCATCATCAGGACTTTTTAGACTCCACTGCAGGAGCACGACCCTCTCTGTACTACCAAAGCAGTCAGAGGATTTGTCCTACACTCTCCACGCTGGCCAGACGGGTTGGAGAGGTCTCTCTGATGTTTTAAAAGCTTTGTTTAGCTTGTGTGTAGCTGTTATCATCATATGATATTTGTCAAAAACCTAGGCTATTTTATGCCTTTAGGCAGTTTCCAACTCATCATCACTAAATAAATGATCATATAGATGAAAAGTGTATACAAAAAATACTACAAGTAATTCTCTATTAAATTGTATCCAATTGTAGTAAAATAGGAGGTAGCACTATTTGGCTGATTTAAGGTCCGTAGAAAATATTATACAGGTTTCTTTTTGACACCAATAGACTAACTCTTCATGATTTAATAATCTATACTCATTTATTCCATTTGAATATACGAGTAGAGCATAAAATTATAAGATAACATTACTATAATTTTACGTTTCAAACTCTATAATTATACATTCAATGTACGTTTTGCACCGTCGCGCATTAAAAGATCATTCGGGATGCATAAACTTCGCGTTGGCTTGTCCTACCGTTAGGAGTATGGATTTAGTGCTTAGCACAGATCTATATTATGGCTAAATGGCGTTTTTTCAAGATTTGATTATCGAAACAAATATAATTAACAAACCACTTTACGTTTCCACACGCTTTTATTACACAAGCATGGTTTTCGTTAAAAAAAAAACACATTTAAACTTTTGTAACCCAAAATTATTACGCAAATTCAAGACGTAATAGGATGAATTTTATTTATTTTACGTGGTTTATAATTGGTTGAATTAAAAATACCTACTTATTATACAAATTTTCATCATTTGATTATTTCTTACAAAGCTTTCAGAATAAATTAAGTTCTATATGTGGCCAGCCGTGCACAAAACGTGTAAGTGCATTTATTAACCGTGATAAAAATTGGTCTTTTACTCAAAACAATACTGCCGATTGCTCTGTAAACAAGCGATAAAAAAAAATAAACTCCCATAACGTCTAGTCTATACCTACACTTTCTACCCGGTTGTAAGAAATTAGATATTTAATATTCATGTTCACTACTGAAGTACGTAGCTACACATAATAGTCACCGAACTCGAAATCATTATAGATTCGAAATATACATCCGAATTATACATCCCGATTATACATCCAAAATAAACACCCAATTATACATCCGAAAATCTCATTGAGACGACGGTCTTATAAGCCATATCTAGCCTTTTTACAAATGTATGGCGCATTGCTTTTTATACGACTACAGCTTAAAAGTCATTGCTGCAGTTTAGGTACCATTGGAGATTTTTGATTTAACATTTTATTTGAGTAAGAAAAATAGTCTTCGCGGAATTTATTTACTTATTGATTTAATCGGCGGCCTCATCACTTATTCGATTGCAATGTCTTCCGGGCAACTTAGTAGGTAAAGAAAAAGGTGCAATTAAAAAAAAATCACAACAGGTGAGGTGCAAAACTTACCAAATTATAAAATCGATTAAAAATGAAGGAAACTTATGTATACGTTTATAATAATTACGTATCTATACACACTATTGCACTAGGTCTTCGGTTAACCTAATATGGTACTTGTGTGCATGACAATTAATAAATAAAAAATATATTTATACAAATCAGATATTATGATTGAATTGAAAACTCTAATGCTTTTTCTGGTAGTTGTACATACATATACATACATACATACATATAGGGACATATCACACACATTGAGCTAGCCCCACAGTAAGTTGTGAACTTGTGTCGCAGGATACTAACTCAACGATACTTTATTTTTTATAAAATATACTTATATAGATAAACATCCAAGACCCAGGTCAATATGAAAAAGTTCATTTTCCATCTTGACCTGACCAGGGATCGAACCCGGGACCCCCGTGTCGCAGGCTAGCGTGTTGACCGCTGCGCCACGGGCTTGACTTGTGAGCATCAATAAATTTAATTTATTGATGATTAAAAGAGTTGTATACACTCCTTTTAATTATTTCGTGTATAAAAACAAGAGTAAAATGGTATGGATTAACAGAATTGAATCCGAAACAACATCAAACACAAATATTTTCACTAAACTTTCAACAACTAAAATAACTTTCGAAATTTATTTCAATCAAAAGTTTAGCGGAGTTCAAACGACCATTTAATCAGAAAATTCCTAGTAAAATAGATTTAACTACAATGATCGATTAAAACCTAGGTATTCGTTGTGCTTCAGTATCTACTTCTACAGCCAATGTGAAGAAGTAGAAAATAACGATTGCTCTTAGTTATCTATGGTTTGACACCTAAATAACAAATTAGGACCATCGCGGACAGAGAAATAACACCAAAAAAATTGGTCAAGTGCGAGCGGGACTCTCGCACGAAGGGCATCATTATCTATACAACTTTAGACTATCAAGAAAAAACAAAAAATCACGTTTGTTCCGTAAATAATTATGTTCTATTTTTAGTATTTGTTGTTATAGTGGCAACAGAAATACATCATCTGTAAAAATTTCAACTGTTTAGTACACACTTTGTATATAATTTGTTTCTTTTTTTTATTAGCTGTAATAATAAAAAAAAATAATTTCGCAATATTTATTTATTTCTTAATTAAAAAAAATAGCCGTTCTTCAAGCTAAAAATACAACAATACATTATAATTATATTTTTTTTTCATTATATAATTGATGATACATATCCGGCCAAAAAGTTGTCAACAGTAATAAGAATGCCTTAACAGCGAACTAAAACTGTATTTTACTTATTTATACACTTTTTTCATGACAAATGGCGTCCAAAAAGCTATCTTTTTTTTTGTACAAAATCACATTATCCTAAGTTTTGATCCTAGCCAAAAATCTATATAACTGGTAATGATCAATCGTCTTCCGGTTCCAATTGTCCATGAGCCTTACCGTTCTATAAATCATGTTTACTACACAAATAATTGTCCGTCCGGATCGGAGACAAAGACTTCTATAGATCTCATGGAATTGGTCCTCGTCCGGTCCCTATAATGGTTTGAATTGGGACCTGAAAAGCTACAATTGGAACTCACAAAATTATCACTTACTGTACAATGAGTTTAAAATTAAATTCATCTCATAATTAGAAACTCAATATTTAATCAATTCAAAAAATCTAAAAAATTAAGTCTAACAAAATAAATTAGTAACAAAATCAGTGTCAAAATATAATTAAATTTACTTATCTATGAATTTGTATACTCTACATTAGAACGACTTAACATCAAATTAAAAACTATATTTATTAAATTATACACTTTTCTCATAATATAACATACCAAAGGGTCGGAAAAGCTGCTGTTATGTGTGTTTTTGGTACAAAATCACAATTAAAAATTGTGTCAAAAAATCCATTAAAAAAAGCCTAACAAAATAATCAATTTAAAATTAAAATCATTCAAATCAATTTGTACATCAATTAATAATAGCTAAATCCTTCGTGCAAATAAAAATCTTTATTAGTGTTTTAGTTAATATCTCTAAATACTTAACAATTTTAATGTTTTTGTGAATCTAAACAAATTTTTTAATGTTAAAGAAATGTTTGATTGTGTTTCTTTGTAATTCATAAACTAAAAATCTACTGAACTGATTTCAATAATCATTTCACCTTTAGAACGCTACATTATCAGAGTTTTACACATACATAACAAATTTATGCGTTTGAAATTGCAAGAAAACAAGTGGTCTATATTGAATGCGTAAAACTTTAGAAAAACTTAATATACAGCCTTGATATTTTTTATTATTTTATATAGATTTTTTTTATAAAACCGCAATGAACACAGCTTTGATTTTCTTCTTTGTTAAAAAAGAAACGTCGTAAAAAAAGAAAATAAATAATTAATCGTAAACGAAATTCTCATACTTTTTGATCGTCTATTATATCCAATAGAATCCCTGAGTAGGGGTGGCTCTCAGGTCAAACAGATGATTTATTGGGCTATTAATTTGAAACTGTTGTAGAGCAAAGATTATATTTATTTGCGTTCCAGGCTTTTGATAATAGTGGGGAACCGTAATTGAGGCTTATAAAGTTATGGCATTATTATAAGAGGGGTCGCTATGGCCTATAATAGTTTGCCGAATTTTTATGTTGGCAGTTCGTGCTGCTTTTATTGCAAATGAAATATTGCTTCGTATTATCGTTTCTTATTTTATGTGTTATATTTTTTTTTTTATATTTAGCATTTATTAAGTGTTTAAAGAAATACTAAAATATGGTGATTTATGAACGACTTCAGGGACCAAACCAATAAAAGGATGTAGTTATCAATTTATAATAAGTTCACAACTTACTGAGGGGCTAGCTTAATAAGAATTATTTATTATCCTTAGACATTATGTCGAACTGGTTTCAAAAGGCAAAATACCGAAATGGATGGCATGCGTTGGGAGAGGCCTATACCCAGCAGTGGGATACAAGGGGCTGTTGATGATGATGTTGATGAAACAATATGTCAGTAAAACAGTATGTATGCTGGAAATACGAAAATGAAATTGACATTCCCATATATAAAATTTTACCAACACAAGGCCTTACAACCTCCCACTTGATCTTGGGTATTGCAATAATTATACTTGCTTACTCCAAGAACAGTGAATTTGAATGGAAAATCCCAAACTGCAGCTACGAGTTCCAAACTATTGTAAATTTCTGACGTGAGGCCGAGCTGACAAACAAAAAGAAAAATTAATTCAATACCGAGTCAGCAAACGCCATTTTGGTAGTTTTTAAAAAATGGTATGCTTCACGATAAATTCTTAACTTTGAGGATTTGTATTAATGATAATGAATATGATTGGATTGAAATCGTTACAAAATCATTATGAATTTTCATTACAAAATGGTACCTGTAAATACAGGTACCGTTTTGTAATACCACTACTTTTGTAGCTTGTTCATAAACGAATACGTTGCAGTTTTTTGGTTTTGAAAAAACGCGGGGTTTGCAAGAGACAGCGTAAATAAACTATTTATCACCATCGTCATCAGGTTTTTTGTTTTAGTAACTTCCACAAGAGCCATATTTAAGCCAGAGCAGTAAGAGGATTTGGCCTACACTCTCCATGCTGGCCAGACAGGTTACAGAGGTCTTTGATGTTTATAAGCTTTGATTAGTTTGTCTTTCCTAAGTCTCCTTCTACGACATACACGGGAGAATATGGAGTGGTCCTATCCTCCCCTGCCGGGAACAAAAATATAGAAAAAAAATGTGTTTAGCAGTTAGTCACCTGCTAGTTCACGAGTTTTTATTACCAAATGCTGCATATAAAAAGGTATATATAATAATAATAATATAAATATCAACATTGAAACGGTTCACAAGATCCCGTAATCAAAAACAGTGAATTTAACGGAAACCCCAAACTGCAAATATCGGAAAGTTCTGACGCGAGGCCGCAGCTGACAAACAAAAAGAGGAATTAGTTCACTGCCGAGTCATCACTCAAAATTTTGAAACTTTAAGCTTATAATGTATAGATAAAAAATACTTTTGTTTCGATTGGTAATGGATGAACCCAAAAAAATACTTTGCTTAAAGAAGCAAAGTATTTTTTTGAGTTCAGCCACCAACTACCTTACCAACTGAAAACTACATTTTCAAGAGATATACTACTTACTAACTAAAAAATCACTACAAAGTCAGCAATCACTACGTTTGAACTTAATAAGATAGTATTTACCAGAATGTAACCCGGAGTTTGCAAGAAACAGACTAAAAATGATTTTGAATGTACACAGGTTGGTTACTTCTTGTTCATGAGGTAAAAATCTCTCTCAAATCATTCTGAATTTGTATTACAAAATGCAACATATAAAAAGGCATTATCAATATTGAAACGTTTCACATGATCCCGTACTTGTTTTATTAATACAAATTGAATGGCAATGCTGATACGCTGAGCCAGGTAGCTTCCAACCCTTTGGTCACGGGATACCTCAATAAGCTTTTTAGCCAAAAAACTAAAAAGCTATCTATTATAGATCTATTTAATAACTTAAATACTTTATCAATATATTCCCATAGCTTTAAACCAAACGAAGTGTCGTGTCAATTTGTTTCCAGGATAAAGGCTATGCGCTAATACTCCGAAATACCCGCAGGCCTATTTGCCCAATACTTTGATGTTTTGCACCGTTGAATTTCCAACAGGTCCCAATCTGTCTGCGAAGCATATTTCGGATTGAATTGACGTTTTAAGAGTCCCTTTTAGCTTCTCGTGGATATAAATAAATCAGTCGCAGATATTTGTGGATCGTTTGATAAAAATATAAAATAATGACAGTCTAAAGGGCTGATAAGATTCAATTAAAGTCTTTTAAAATAATTAGAGAAGTTATTTTTACTATCTTTTTTTGAAAAAGAGGATGTTTACGCATTGTAAGCAATGCTGTTTGTGCTTAAACCTTGGATTGGCGACTACAAGTTGCATAAATTATATACAGGTGACTCGGATCAATCTGGCAATATTTTAATGATAGAATACGTACGTACATACTGCCGTGTGGTTACCGGCAGAATGCCGTGTGGTTACCGGCAGAGTGGAATAGGACCACTCCAAGTCATCCCGTGGATGTCGTAAAAGGCGACTAAGGAAACACAAGCTAAACAAAGCTTATTAACATCAAAGAGACCTCTCCAACCCGTCTGGCCAGCGTGGAGAGTGTAGGCCAAATCCTCTGACTACTCAGGCTAGTATATGGCACTGGTAGTACAGAGAGGATCGTGCTCCTGCAGTGGAGACTAGAAAGACCTGATGATGATGATGATGATGATGTACGTACATACTATCACGTCTTTTTCTCTTGAGATGTAGACAGACCCCAGGTATAATGATGATAATAATGATAGAACCAGAATTCGTTTCAGAATGTTTAAATATATTTTTATTCGACCAGTATTTATTAATTTATTCGACCTGTATTTATATATAAAGTAAGAAGAATATTTTAATATATTTTTATTCGACCTGTATTTATTATAAAGTAAGAATTGCACATGCACAGTTTTTGTATACTTCTAGACTTGTGTGCCAATTAATTGAGCTTGACATTGTCCCACTTTGGGAACAATGCAAGTTTTTCAAAATTGGTTCAATAATTTGATAGATGTAAAGTTAAGCGTGTATCAGTCAGTAGAAAAAATGAACTCGGTTTCATAAGTTTTTTTAAATAACTAAGTGTACTATTTTATGTTAACACATATCAAACTCCTTTGTATTTGAAGGCACTTTTATATTCATAAATATTTATTATTATATTTTTATAAACAGTTTGAACTAATATTTATTTAAATAAACTAAAAACAAAGAACGAAACTAAGATTACAAACTATAACTAGTCTTAAAAAAAGAAAATTAACCTACAGAAAAAAAAAAAAAAAAAAAAAAAAAAAGAAAAATAAATAAATAAACATTAAGTTAAATAAAAAATAGAAGCCAAATCGCTGCAGTCAGCGGGCAGGGTGCCCAAAAGACTGGCGGCATTTCCTCGTTGGATTGCCAAACTTAGTCTTTGGCCAAAATGCGCGCCTGCCCTTTGGTCACCGGAAACGTCGATTAGGCGTGCGGAGATCTCTTTGAAAATCTGTCGTGCTTCCGCACCCCAAGGCCCTAAGGTCTCCACGGCGAAGGGCACAAATATGTAAGGCTCGCCTAGAGCTGCATATTTGCGCCTCTTAATGGCTTCTGCCGCCGCTGCTGCCGCGCCCGCTCTGC
Source organism: Rhodophaea formosa (assembly GCA_963082605.1). Classification (NCBI taxonomy): domain Eukaryota; kingdom Metazoa; phylum Arthropoda; class Insecta; order Lepidoptera; family Pyralidae; genus Rhodophaea; species Rhodophaea formosa. The sequence continues at coordinate 3,817,663 of OY720221.1, forward strand.
GGACGGTCGCTTGTAAGTGGGATGGGGCTACAGTATCCACGCATGTGGCATCCCATACAAGCGACCGCCCGTTTTTCCAAGGAATGAGTGTCATTCCGTCGGGCCTCTTGCCATCATCACGCGTAATACCAACAGGCTCGAGCACAGCTGGCACACCTGCGGAGGCAAGGGCACGACGGATGACATCATTAAGCGCGGCATGACGCGAAAAGCGTCCTGCACTGCGGCGACAGGCCAGGCCGTGGTGGCCCAGGGAATCGACATGTCCCCCGCATCGGCAGCGATGAGGTTCATTCGTCCTGGCCCCAAGACGCAGACTCACCGCCAAGCTGAAAGTAGTCCTCTCCAAAAGAGTCCCTACGCTCGCTGACGGGATTGCATTCAACCAGTAACCCGACTCTGGCTCGCAGCTAGCTAGGAGACGAGACCGCTCCGCATTACTATTAGCAGACTCAATTAATAAACTACGCGCCTGCACGCAGAGCGGCTCATCCCATTGTCGCTGAGAAGCCAGATTCAAGGGTGTATGAACATTTGGACCGACTGCATCACACCAAGCATCTCTGGCCTCGGTTAAGCCAGTAACCTCTACGTCAGGAAAGGACGGGTCTAAAATGTTACCTACGAGGTTACTTGTGCTATTAACCGATGACAGAAATGCTGGTAATGCAATATCTGAAATTTTCCTAATACCAAGACCACCATGGCGTATGGGCAATGTGGCTTGGTCCCAACTTTTGTCGTTGAGGGAGCAATTAAATATTTTAATAATTGTTTTCCTGATGGTATTGTCAAGGAGGGACAGAAGTTGGCTGTGGGCCCAAAGTGGAGTGCACCGAAGCGTGTAAGTGGTCTTGGGAACAAACATACAGAATTTTATGATCGTGTAAGCCATATGTGGGTTGATGTCGCCTAGACGGCTGGAAGAATCATTAAAAAGCAGTAACTGGTCTTCTACAAACTTATTAAAAGCATCTTCCAGCACCGGTGCCCCAAGGAGGTGAAGAGAGTGGTCGTTAATAATTTTTATGTTGGGGGCCAAAACACTAAATTTGGAATTTAGATCGTCTCGTAAATGTTGGGTCAAATTCTTGCAGAAATACAACTCGCATTTTGCGAAATTTAATTCGAGGCCAATGTCACCGAAAGACTTTATAATTTTTTCTAGGTCGCATAAAACTGACGCAGCATCTCCTCCTAGGGTCCCGTCATCCAAGTACCACACGTTGAATTTTGATGCCAAATCTTTGATGTAAGGTTGGATAGCTAAACTGAAAATGGCCGGTCCAAGAGGGTCGCCCTGTTGACAGCCAACTGCTGAATTTATCAATTGACCGTCATATACCAGGCACGTTGGCTTACTGTAGCATTGCCATAAATAAGGAAACGTGCCTGGTATAGTATTTTTAATCTGAGTCAACAGAGCGCCCCGGTCTACTGAGTTGAATGCATTTTTAACATCCACCTTCAATAAAACCTCACCTCCGCCGCGTTTGAGAAAGGTGCGAGCTGCATGTACTGCGGCTTCGCAACCCCCCTTAGTTCCGAAACCTAACTGTCTTGGCTGAAATTCCTGCTCCAAAACTGGCAAACAATGCCTGCAAGAAATTTTGGAAACGACGCGGCGGATTGTATTACCTACTGCAATAGGGCGGATGCCACCGTCCTTCTTTCGGAGAGCGCAAAGGTTTGCACCATATAGGACATCCACTATCTGGTCACAAACCTTTCCCGAGAGCATTAGGTTTACTAGCTGCGTCAGGCCCTCCAAAAGGGCCGTACCAACATCGCCTGAGGCGCCACAGATCAAGTCTTTAAGATGCTGTGGCGACAGCCCATCAAGACCGCTGGCAGAGCCCCTCCTAAAGGACATAATCGCAGCTCGTACATCCTCGGGAGTGGCTACTGGTGTAGGATCCGAAGGATCAGGGGCATCCGGCAGATGCGATGTAGGGGATAAAGGTGGATGTTTCGACAAAAGGGCGGCGTATGTCTCTGGAGTGCTAGGTGCAACGACGTCGCTCGAAAAGAGAAGATTGGCAGCTCCCTTCACATCCCCCTCATCGAATTTTGACTCAATTTTTTTTGAAATTTTGTACGGTGGTAATTTTCTTTCCTGAACATTGTCCAAAGATGGCCTAAAATTGGGGGAGCAATTATTTTTAACTTTTTGGGTTAGGGAACTGCTTTTGTCTAGGCTGACGTTTAGTGTTTTATAACTAAATGTCAGCAAGCTCTCCCAGACACTTTTCTCATTTTTATTTACTACGTCTTTAATAACTGAGGACAAAGAGCTCGCTACGCATCTTCTAGATCCGCGCGGTATTCTTTTCAAAACCGGCAGGCTCTTTTTTAATTTGTTTAATAGTTGCCATAAAGGGCTGCCGGTGGGGGCTTCAGAGTTTGATACGTTAGTAAATGTACTTAAATTTGTATTTACTCTTTGGCCACTTACCTGCAGCCCTTTATGGCATCGGCCTTGATGGATGCGTAGGCCTCTCTGTCCTTTGAAAAAACGAGTTTTAGTCTAGCACTTTTTAGTCCTAAAGGGGACTTGAAAATCTATTATGTATATATTAACCACTGTCACACACAAAAATTTCTTTGATTAAAACTTATGTGAAATATATAAACGAGTAACTTACGTAAAAAATCTGCTACTGACCGACATATTCGCGGATCGAGAAACATTGGTCCTGAGGAAGACCTGAGAACAGACTGACCTTAAGTGAGTAACAGTCTACAGTGTTACATGTACGAGCTCCGTGGCGCAGCGGTCAACATGCCAGCCTGCGACACGGGGGTCCCGGGTTCGATCCCCGGTCAGATCATGATGGAAAACGATCTTTTTCAGAGTGACCTGAGTCTTGGATGTTTATCTATAATAAGTATATATTATAAAATATAGTATCGTTGAGTTAGTATCCTGCGACACAAGTTCACAACTTACTGTGGGGCTAGCTCAATTTGTGTGATATGTCCATAAAAAAAATGTCTATAATGTCAATTCAGTTTATTACCAATCGATATTTATTTACGCTATTAAAAGATACTTTTAAATATAAATATAAATGAAAAATGCTTTGGGTTCACGAATATTTACTAGACATTTTTTATGACACAAATTAGAGAGACGTTCATATTTATAAAACAAAAGGTTTTCAATTTTACTGAATAAATACGCAATATATATTAATTAATTATATTGTGTAGTTATTCAGACGAGCTCCGTGGCGCAGCGGTCATTACGCCTGCCTGCGACACGGATGGTCCCGGGTTCGATCCCCGGTCAGGTCAAGATGGAAAACGATCTTTTTCAGATTGACCTGGGTCTTGGATGTTTATCTATACCTATATGTGTTTATTATAAAATATAGTGTCGTTGAGTTAGTATCCCGTAAACCAAGTTTCGAACTTACTTTGGGGCTAACTCAATCAGTGTGATTAGTCCGTATATATTTATTTATTAAGTCTGTCTCCTTTTACCAATGGTAGAAGTTACATCATCATATAAGCCAGAAGATGTCGTTGCTGAAGATAGGCCTCCCGCAAAAATTCCAGAATGCCATAAGAATAGTTGTTCAAATTGACGGGATGAATCACCCTTGAAAAAGTACACAACGACCAATATTTCACCATATTCAAACATCATCATCATCAGGTCTTTCTAGTCTCCCCTGCAGGAGCACAACCCTCTCTGTACTACCAGAGCAATATACTAGCCTGAGTAGTCACAGGATTTGGCCTACACTCTCCACGCTGGCCAGACGGGTTGGAGAGGTATCTTTGATGTTAATAAGCTTTGTTTAGCTTGTGTTTTCTTACTCGCCTTTTACGACATCCACGGGATGACTTGGAGTGGTTCTATTCTACTCTGCTGGGAACTACACGGCACCATATTCAAGCAGTTTGTTGAAATTACAATTAACCGCCTGCTATCTCGCTCTCTCTTAGATAAATAATAACCGAGTTTGATAATCAAGCCTCTCGTTGTTTACAGTACAAATTAATGTTTCCTTAATTAACAAATTGACGTTTTGCCGAACTGAAAACAACTTTGTGTTTGTTTTAATTCAAATTTTAACGTTAAATTGTATTGTGTAAATCAAATTGTTTATATTTCATAACTCGATTTAATTTCGAAAGTTGTCATCTTGCTAAGACAATATAAAGGTCGATGCCCACTCATCCGCCCCGTGCCCGGGACGTGAACGGATCGTGTTCTGTCTAGAGTCATCATCATTATCAGCAGGACTATTTGCTCACTCGGTGTACACAGTTTTTATAGTTACTTTAACATCCATTACAGTTTTAATATCATAAGTAAAAAATCATTTATACGGAAGCAGTAATGAATATTGAAGTTACCATCGAAAAGTGCACCGTTGTTGTCATAAGTAAGCAAATAGGCTTGCAGGTCTTTTTAGTCTCCACTGCAAGAGCATGATCCTCTCTGTGCTACTAGACCCATATATTAGCCAGAACATTCAAAGGATTTGGCCTACACTGTCCACGCTCTAGCCAAACGGGTAGGAGAGGTCTCTTTAATGTTTAAAAGCTTTGTTTAGCTTGTATTTCCTAAGACGTCTATGATATCCACGGGAAGAGTTGGAGTGGTCTTATTCTACTCTGCCGGGAACAACACGGCAATTTGTCTGGAGTCTATAAAAGTATCGCTACATACATTTTCTATGGATTTGATCACACTTGTGGTGCTTCAGTGTCCGGCGTCGCCGGGACGTGTGCAAGTATTCCGGGCCGATGCCGTGACTTGCAAGAGTTGTATTCTGAAAAAGTTAGCTTTTTTATGATCGATGCAAACTGTTTTTATTCGATAATTTCGACAGATCCTGCTATTGTATTTTCAAAGATTATCAAAACAACAATTATAGTAATAAGTATATACTGAAATCAACACTCATGACGTTCGTAGAGATTTATTCAGCTTTATTTTTGGATGATATTTTGAAACCACTACAGCGCGACAAGGATCATTTGGCACTTGGATAACATTGAATGGAGGCATTTTATGTAATAACGAGTGTAATTAGGATTTCCAGCTAACAAAATATTCTTGAGGGAAGCCTAACCGTCGCGTCGTGACGCCACCCCTTTCGCTCGCCCCGATGATGGTCTTCGTAACAGACCGAAACTAGTCGGCGGATCTGAAGTAATAAAACGTGAGTAAAGCCGTGTTTTCATAATGAATTTATCTCGCGTAAGTTTTAATATTAATATTATTATTCTAAGTTTTATAAATAAAATTAAAAGCACGAAATATCTGCAACAAACATCAATTCAAGCTGTCTTCCAACAGTGACGCTTTACAAAATGACAGCTTTTTTATGATCGATGCAAACTGTTTTTATTCGATAATTTCGACAGATCCTGCAATTGTATTTTCAAAGATTATCAAAACAACAATTATAGTAATAAGTATATACTGAAATCAACACTCATGACGTTCGTAGAGATTTATTCAGCTTTATTTTTGGATGATATTTTGAAACCACTACAGCGCGACAAGGATCATTTGGCACTTGGATAACATTGAATGGAGGCATTTTATGTAATAACGAGTGTAATTAGGATTTCCAGCTAACAAAATATTCTTGAGGGAAGCCTAATCGTCGCGTCGTGACGCCACCCCTTTCGCTCGCCCCGATGATGGTCTTCGTAACAGACCGAAACTAGTCGGCGGATCTGAAGTAATAAAACGTGAGTAAAGCCGTGTTTTCATAATGAATTTATCTCGCGTAAGTTTTAATATTAATATTATTATTCTAAGTTTTATAAATAAAATTAAAAGCACGAAATATCTGCAACAAACATCAATTCAAGCTGTCTTCCAACAGTGACGCTTTACAAAATGACAGCAATGGCAGCGTTAAGTTCCTATTATGGCTACGTGGCTAAAGTTCTTTGTAGCACTGTACTTATCAATTGATGAATTGCTGCTACTAACATCCTTATTAGACCATTTATTTGACAAAAACAACCTATTTCACAAGGCTCTTGTAACACTCCTATAAACAGCTCTAAGAGTGTTTTTGGATAATATTTTTTGTTGACATGTTATTAAAAACATCCATAGACCTTTTTAATGATATATGATGGCAAAGGGACTAGTAGGTTACCTGATAGTTGTGATCACCGCTGCTCATAGACAACTGCAATACCAGGTTTGTGACAAAAGCGTTGCCGGTTTTTTAAGGAAACATAGACTAAAATTTACTTAAACAACTTACTTTACGTGGCCTTTGTTGTACTGAAAGACTTTTTACTTAATTTTGTTTATTCTGAGTCGGAAACGGAATTGCAAAGTCACAAGTGCGCAATATCTCCCAAGTGGCAGGTGCTGTGGATTAGCTTGTCGATAGTGTTGGAGCTACCTTTGTTGTAATAAAAATAGCAAATAAAATAACATGTGAAATTGTATCCGTTTTACATGCTAGCTATTTGTAAAATAAAAATCGGCTAAGTACAACTCGTACTTGTGCACGAATAATTTTTTATATTTACCACTATATTTACCTACAATATTTGACTATCGAGCAAAAACGGCAAAAAACATATTTATTGTATGGAACCCCTTAAATATTTGTTTTATTTTTATTAAATGATTTATTTATAAAGTGAGTATAGGATATTTTGTTAAACTAAAACAATCTATTACACAAGGTTTTCGTTGTACTGAAAGACTTGTTAGTTAATTTTGTTTATTCCGATTCGGAAACGGATTTGCAAAGTCACAAGTATAAATAAAAAATAAAATAAATATATACGGACAAATCACACAGATTGAGCTAGCCCCAAAGTAAGTTCTTATGAAAGACTTGTGTTATGGGATACTAACTCAACGATACTATATTATATAACACATACATATATAGATAAACATCCAAGACCCAGGTCAATCTGAAAAAGATCGTTTTCCATCTTGACCTGACCGGGGATCGAACCCGGGACCATCCGTGTCGCAGGCAGGCGTGATGACCGCTGCGCCACGGAGCTCGTCAAACAAGTGCCCAATATCTCTCGAGTGGCAGGTGCTCTAGATTAGCTTGTCAATAGTGTTGGAGTTATTGTTATACAGATTCAACATATACTTTAAAATTGTACCCATTTTACTTGCTAGCTATTTATAACATAAAAAATCGGCTAAGTGCGAATGAGACTTGCGCGTGAAGAGTTCCATACGATCATGGTAGACATGATGGTATGGATTGACTATCGAGCAAAATCGAAAAAAAAACATGTTTGTTATATGGGCTTAAATATTTATGTTGATTTGATCTAATTATCTGTTATTAAAGTGAATATGTGACCATTTATTTGATTTAAAAAAACTTATTTTACAAGGTCCTTGGTGAACTGAAAGACTTTTTACTTAATTTTGTTTATTCTGAGTCGGAAACCGAATTGCGAAGTCACAAGTGCGCAATATCTCTCGAGTGGCAGGTGCTGTGGATTAGCTTGTCGATAGTGTTTGAGCTACCTTTGTTGTAATACAGATAAAATAAAATATACTGTAAAATTGTATAAAAAGCAAAATAAATGTATAGGGACAAACCACACAAATTGAGCTAGCCCCCCAGTAAGTTGTGAACTTGTGTTGTAGGATATCAACTCAACAATACTATATTTTATAGCTGATACTCATATAAACATTCAAGACATAGGCCAGTCAGTAAAGATCGTTTTCATCTTGACCTTACCGGGGATTGTACCCGGGACCACTAGTGTCGCAGGTTAGCGTCACAATGTCGACAATGGCTGCACCACGGTGGTCCTCAAGAGTTTTTTTTTAAAGTCAGAAATGGAATTGCGAAGTCACAAGTACGCTTTATCTCTCAAGTTATTATATACTTAAACTTTAATAAAAAATGAAAATACAATATAACATTTTTTTCTGTACGGGGGTCTAGAAACCAATGTTACCTCTCAATACGGGGCCTTTTTTGACATGTCGAAAATTTTACTCCACTTTAAAGTACGATATCTCGAAAACCTTATACCTTACTGATTCGATTTTTTTAACACATATAAAGGAACTATTTGAGATTTATAATTCGTAAAATATATAAAGGAATATTAATAAAATGTACCCAAAAAAAATAAAATACTCACGAGGGAGAAAACTTCACAGTACGCACAAAATCACACATTTTTATTAGCACACAAACTATTATTTTATGTCCAAAATTAAATTATTTATCTTATTTTATACTAAAAATAACATTTTCACTATGTAAAACCACAAAAATTAAATCACCAAAATTCGCGTAAAACAACCTTACATTTTAGCGTTGAGCCTTTATCGATAATGTATCGACAATTGAAGTACTCTCTATCGATAAAATAAATAATTCGATAAGTTCAATAAAATATTTATAAAAGTAAATAAATGAGAGAAATGCACTTTTCTTGAGGAGGATCAGTATAGAAATAAAACAAGTAAACAACCAATAACTGACAAAAACTTTATTTTATTTTTTTACAAATGGCGGCTATCAAGATATTGCTAGCTGAAATCAAAAAGAGTTATTTGGTAGGTATGTATAGTCTAATTATAATGCTACTAATATTTATGAGCATTAATATTGCAAAGTTGTATGATAATCATGAAAACAAGGGTAGATACACAAGTTTACAGAACACTCAGCGCAATGTATTTAGTCATAATTCTTTTTTTAGTTTTTTTCGTGGTTGTTGCACAAACGTATCAAAAACGTGATATTCAGAGCCCGAATGAATAAACCTGCAGTGATGGCGACCAGACGGCAAGTACTCAATACAAAGTGAATCAAATGATATGTAAATAATTTTTCAAGTACCTCCATATATCTAGAAATAAATTAAAAACTATCGATAACTACCCACCTGTTAGTCATACCGCACTATTAAGCCGCCATGTTGAATTTTTACGTTGCATGTCGGCAATACGGGTGGCACTTATAGATGCCATAAAAATTTGTAAAATATTCGCGCCTTTTTTTCATTAGGATGACATTTATATTTTTTTTTACTGATGACACTGACAGATGGGGCAACTCTTCTAGTTTTTAATTCAGTTAAAAAAAACATTTGTACCATAGACACAGAATTAGAAAAAAAATAACAAAAATTGTCTGTGCGAAATCAACTATAGATGCCACCCGTATTGAGGAGTGATTTTACGAAATCAACTATAGATGCCACCCGTACAGAAAGGGTTAAGCAACCTTTGACACAAAAATCCCACCATCTTGTTAAAGGATGAACCGATTTTGATGAAACATGTGAAAGAACCATCGCCTAGAAACCTGCTTATAAATCAAAGAAGTTTCATCCTAATCAGCTACCCCGATTTAAAGCTATGGTGCCTCAGACAGACCACACACAGAGTGTTCAATTTATAACGCTCCTCTTTTTGCTCTTTTCCTCTCTCTCATCTGAGCGTGTTCCTACATCCTCCAGCCCAGAGTCCACATTCCGGCTTTCGTTTTTGGGTTTTTTTTTTTGGTTTGCTTATAATGAAGTCGCTTCCATGCTTCCGGTTTGAGAGGGAGAATAGAAAAAACATAGTTACACCAGCTGCTTTTTGTGTCGGGAGTTAAAAATATTTGTAGATCTTGAATCAGGAAGTTTTACAAACGATCGCAGCCAGCGAGCAGACGTTGCTATCGACAAACTAATTCTGTAGTGACGTGAGAAATCGAGTCGCTGCATAATGCGCTGGACGGACGACGATATATATCGGTGCTTTTTACTACCTATGCATACATACATAAAATCACGTCTTTCCCCTTGCGGAGTAAACAAAACGCAGTTCTATAAATCCTAAAGGCCACGTTCAGCATGTTGGTTTGTAGGTGGAGAAGGAAATCAAAATAGTGATGAGTTGCTAACCGCATTGCCTATTGACACGATTCCATGAGGAATCGTGTCAATAAGGCATGAGCCGATTCCCTCGATAGCCTTTTACGATCTGCGCGGGAAGAGAAACAGCTAGCACATTCAACGTTTTTTCTTTTGTCCCAGACTAGCGTGGAAGAATTTAAAATATATGTAGATCTTGAATCAGGAAGTTTTACAAACGATCGCAGCTAGCGAGCAGACGTTGCTATCGACAAACTAATTCTGTAGTGACGTGAGAAATCGAGTCGCTGCATAATGCGCTGGACGGACGACGATATATATCGGTGCTTTTACTAGCCAACTGCCGTTAAAAGGAATGTAATGTTTTTAGGGTTCATGTAGAATAGGATAGAATAGATCTTTATTTGCGTTAACGACTATATTAAATTTAACTTCTTAAATATACTGTTTTGATGATTACTTTATTTGTATTTGACAAGAGTTGACGTTAACCATTATTTCAGTTTTCAACACATCATCAGCCATTACACTAGCATGCAAATTTTAGGAAAGTATGTAAAATTTTCTCTAATTGAAATCAAATAAGTCCATGATAATATTGGTGCACTAAACAAAATTAAACATGTGAAAACTTTATGCAATGAATTCAAATTATAAACATGTCGTAAGAATTATAAGTCAAAGATAAGAAATTTTCAACCATAAGGTAATTTAATGTTTTTGTTGTTGCGAATACTTCAAGTAACAAAAAAGTTTTCATTTACAAATTAAAAGATACTTTATATTCACAGCATAAGCTTTCAAGAAAATTTCAGCGCCTTATGTAAAATCCGAATTTTGGATTTGTAGCTCTTTTGAATGCCGCCTTCACGCAGTAATGGGTGCATGGCGAATTTAGCTCAGCAAATGCAGCTCAAGTTTGGACTAAATATTTATTCCTTTGCTTAGTGCCAAAGCACCATTTTCGCCTTAGATATGAAAACAACACGCAATTTATACTCCTTAGTACTCTTAAACATAATTGGTATTGTCAGATTCCTGAAGAATAGTCATCAATGCGCGGTGTTACGTACTTTTTTTCTTTTCTCCCGGAACAGCTTGGAAGATTACAAGTAGCATAAAAAACTTTATTTACAAGTGAATATTATACTTTATATCATGCTTCATTCACAGCATACGTTCTCATGAGAATTTCAGCGCGTTTATGTTAAATCTGAATTTTGAATTTGTAGCTCTTTTGAATCCCGCTTTCACGCAGTAATGGGTGCATTGCAAATTTTTGCTCGGCAAATGCACCTCCGTTTTAGACTAAATATTTATTCCTTTGTTTAGTGCCAAAGCGCCATTTTCGTCTTATATTATGAAAACGGCACGCCATTTCCACGCCTTTGTACTTCTCCTAAATATAATTTATGTACCCATGTTCGTTTACACATAGTTACATAAATAATCTACACGCAATTTATGCTCTTTAGTAAGTTTAAAATCGGATTCCTGAAGGATGGTCCTTAATGCGTGGGATTACGTACTATTTTTCTCTCCCAGAAAGGCCTGGAAGGCAAGTTCCAAAAAAAATCATTTACAAGTAATTATTATACTTCATCATCATCATCAGGTCTTGTTTAGTCTCCACTGCAGGAGCACGACTCTCTCTGACTACCAGAGCCATATATTAGCCAGAGCAGTCAGAGGATTTGGCCTATACTCTCTACGTTGGCCAGACGGGTTGGAGAGATTTAATTGATGTTTGAAAGCTTTGTTTAGCTTGTTTTCCCTTAATCGCCTTTTACGACATTTACGGAAGGACTTGGAGTGGTCCTATTCAACTCTGCCGGGAACCACACGGCAAACTTCATATTATGCTTCATTCACAGCATAAGTTCTCATGAGAAATTCAGTGCGCTTATGGTGAGTGTAGGCCAAATCCTCTGACTGCTCTGGCGGTACAGAGAGGGTCGTGCTCCTGCAGTGGAGACTAATAAAGACCTGATGATGATGATGATGGTAAATCTAAATTTTAAATTTGTAGCTCTTTTGAATCCCGCTTTCACGCAGTAATGGGTGCATTGCAATTTTTGCTCGGCAAATGCATCTCCGTTTTAGACTAAATATCTATTCCTTTGCGTAGAGCCCAAGCGCCATTTACGTCTTCGATATGAAAACGGCAAGCAAATTTCCACTCCTTAGTTCTTCTTTTAAATATTTTTCATACCAGCTGTTACTCGTGGCTTCGCCCGCGTGATATATAGCCTATATCCTACTCAGTACCTTAACCTATGTGTATGCTAAATTTCGTGATGATCGGTTCAGTAGATAGGGCGTGAAAGCGTTACAAACAAGCAAACTCAATTTTGCATTTAAAATTAAAAAAAAAATAAAATAAAATAATTTTTATTTCAGATAATTAAAATCCATACATTTTGATCACATTAATAATAAAAGAAAGAAACAGTAAGAGAATGAAAATATATAAAATTAATTGAAATATATAATTAATTAAATTGCTCTTCTCACTAGGCACTTCCATAGTGGAGAGGTCCAATTTTCAGCCACTGTTCTCAGAATGCTGTTCCGACTACCTCTCACTCTATTGATCAGGGATGCGGTTTTCTTGCGTACTATCGCGTGAAAGCCATCAGTGTGGTAGTACGCAAACATCCCCGATGCACTACAAAAGCGAGGCAGCCCCAACAGCATTCTGAAAACGTTGTTGTACTGAACACGCAGAACGTCAAGCTGTCTAGTGGCATATGCAAACCACAGATTTCCAGTGTAAATTTATAATATTAATTAGGATAAGGATAGGATTCATTGTATGTTTCTGTATTAGGAAGTGTGTATGTGGTCTTGTTTTACAAATAAACACTTTAATACTTTAGGCTTGGTAAATGTTCTCATAGACAATAAAAGTTTGTAATACATCTTTTTTATAAATCAAACGTGAGATAATATTATTAACATATAAAATACAGGTCATTGTCAGCCTGTTACATATCTTCATAAGGTCTTTTACATATCAATAATATATAATACAAGTTTTAAACTTCAAAAGTTACATCAATATATTTAAATGGTACGAAATCTACCCGTGAATAGATGCTGACTAGAATATTAAGCTACATTCACTTTTTAGTTATCATGAACATTTCAGCGCGTTCATGTTTAATCTGAAATTTAATTCCGAGGAGCCCGATGGTCCAGTGGGTGTGAGCTCTGTGAGCGCTTACGTATGTTAAGCAACCCCTGGTGCAGTCCCTACTTGGATGGGTGACCGCAAGTGGCATAAAAATATCTCGAGCTCCTCCGTGCTTCGGAAGGCACGTTAAGCCGTTGGTCCCGGCAGTTGTCGTTGATGGCAGTCGTTAAGCTATGTCAGATGCCTTAAGGCAGCTTGAAAAATCTGACACCAGTGTTGGCCACTTACAAATACGAAAAACAAAAAAAAAAATCTGAAATTTAGACTCGGAGCTCTTTTGAACGCCGCCTTCGAACTTCAATAGTTGCATTGCGCTTTGCTTAGTGCCAAAGAGCCATTTATGTCTTAGATATTTCGAAATTTATGCTTCATAGTACTTTTGAATAAACATTATTCACATTATAGAGAAAGTGTGTATGTGGTCTAGTTTTACATATGAACACTCAAAAAGAAAGTTACATAATTATATTTTCTTTAAATATATATATTACATTACAACATGTAACAGTTACATCAAATGTTCCAAAAAGTTAACTTCAATGGGCACTTCACGAGAATATTATGCTACATTCTATTAAAGCTCTCATGAAAATTTCAGCGTGTTCATGTTAAATCTGAAATTTAGACTCGGAGCTTTTGAATGCCACCGCCTTCAAGCCTTGATAGTGGCATTGCGAATTTGGGCCGGTTAATTCAGCTGCGTTTTAGACTAAATATTTATTCCATTGCTTACCCAACCAAACCGCTATTTTACTCTTAAATATGAAAACGATACGCAATTTATGCTCCTTAGTAAATTCCTCATTAATAATGACATCAAATGTAGCAAAAAGTTACACGTGAATAGACACTTCACAAGAATATTATGCAACATTTACTGCTGAAGCTCTCATGAAAATTTCAGCGCGTTCATGTTAAATCTGAAATTTAGACTCGGAGCTTTTGAATGCCGCCGCCTTCGAGCCATTGCGAATTTAGGTCGGCAAATTCAGCTGCGTTTTGGACTAAATATTCATTTATTTTCTAAGGTTTGATTCATATAGCATGGGATCTTTCGACTTAGCTGATAGCGGCAGAGCAAACAGGCACCCGAATTTTTAAAAAAATTGTCCTCGCCGCATCCGGCCTCGTAGAACCCCCTTTGTCTGTGAACTCCAAGTCTTCCCGTGGATATCGTAAAAGGCGACTTAAAAAACAGAAGCTAAACAAAGCTTATAAACATCAAAGAAACCTCTCCAACCCGTCTGGCAGTGTGAAGAGTGTAGGCTAAATCATCTGACTGCTTCGGCTTATATACATATGGCTATGAGCATGACCCTGAGGTAATGCTCCTGCAGTGGAGACTAAAAGTACCTGATGATAAGCTAAGTATCCTTTGACACAATTTCACAACTTACTGTGGGTCTAGCTTAATTTGTGCTATGTATAAATATATTTCTTATTTATAATTAAGGTGTCTAATGAAGGTAAACTTAATTTAGATGCTATTTATCTTTCCAAAGGTTATTTTTACTTTTGTTCGTGACTCCCTCAAATGTCTACTAAAAACAATAAAAAAATAACAAAAATAAAAGCAAAGCTAAATAGAAGCTTAAAAATACAACAACATTTCTTTGACAAACTCGACGTAAGACAATTACGAAATTAAATCAACGAATGACATTAATTTGTTGTTTAAAGATAAAGACGTTACACGTTACACAAAAAGGAAAATTTTTAACGAGACAACTTAGTAGATGTCTCAAAAGTTTCACTGGAGAATTCTTTGGGAAGACAGCTTATTATTTTTAATTGGTATTATTATAAACAAATAATGATTAAGGACTTTGTAAATGTCATTCTCTTCATATTTCAAAATGTTAATTAATATATAAAAGGGCAATCTCTGTAGCTCAGTGGTACTGAAAGCGCATTTTAATTGCAAGGCAGGGTTTGATCCCAGCCAGCTAGCCCGATGGTCCAGTGGGTGTGAGCTCTATGAGCGCTTACGTATGTTAAGCAACCCCTGGTGCAGTCCCTACTTGGATGGGTGACCGCAAGTGGCATAAAAATATCTCGAGCTCCTCCGTGCTTCGGAAGGCACGTTAAGCCGTTGGTCCCGGCTGTCATCGTTGTTGGCAGTCGTTAAGCTATGTCAGATGCCTTAAGGCAGCTTGAAAAATCTGACACCAGTGTTGGCCACTTACACATACGAAAAACAAACAAACATCCCAGCCAGCTAGCATATATTTACTAACTTCTGACAACTAGATGTGCAACGTTTTGATGGTTATTTCAACATGCATATTGTATACCTGACGAAAAAATATCTTACATTAAACGTACACACCTTTTCTACTTTTGGAGAAACCGTAGATCTAAAGAGGAAAGTCCAAAAAAGTATGAAACAGTACGGCAATCGAGTATCGGGTCACCTGATGGTAAGTGATCACCGTCGCCCAAAGACAGTTGCAACACCAAGGGTGTGACAAAAGCGGCCTTTTAAGAAGGTATGGATTCATTTTATGAAAGTTCTAAGGATCTTAAAGTGTTTTTGGGGTTGACAAGGTTATCCTTTCACTGATTGGTTGGATTATATGTTTTTGACAAACATCAAAAACAGTTTTCTTTTCTTTCTTCTTTTTAATTATGGCTTTCACCGAGATTTCGGTGATTCTGCCAATGTCCAGTATAATGAGATACTAAGTATCGGTGTTGTACGGTATGTTCTTTGGCAGCCTCGTGGGAGATTTTGGCGAGAAATCTATACGAGTCCATTTAACAGTCTACTTTAACTATTCCACAAATTGTTCTCGAGCACGAGCATTTATAACACCAAACTACACCAATTTAATATTATAAAGTCCACTAAAATCAATTTGCAAAATTGTCTAAGGCAAACTTCAACTGTACCCCTTGACTTCCCACCACAAACTCTCAAAAACAGTTGTTGCTGCTTGTCAAATCTGACACATTGTGGCCCAATCACAGCTTACCGGACCCTATGCTGCGGCCGCTAGTTATTTCAGAACACCCTCATTGCATTAGCAAAAGTTCAAGTCTTAATCAATTTAAATAATTACATTAATCCCCAGATAAAATACCGCTTTATAATAATTTAAAATTAATGCTCCATTACTCTGCGCGCCGTAAAAGATTGGTTTTAAAATTTACGAGCTACTTCTGTCCGGGTATTGTACGCGATTTCTGATTTCAATTAAAATTTCAATATATGGTAATGAATCATGGGAATATTGTAAAAGCTGGAACGAGCGATATTAATTCCTACGTAGTTAAGGAGAAGTGACGCATGCAGTTTCAAATTGAGACTTATAAATTGGTAGTCCCGCCTTGTGGTTCCAGACAGAGTAGAGTAGGACTACTCCAAGTCTTTCCGTGGATGTCGTAGAAGGCGACTTAGGAAACACAAGCTGAACAAATCTTTAAAACATTAAAGAGATCTTTTCAATCCGTCTGGCTAGCGTGGAGAGTGTAGGCCAAATCTTCTGACTGCTCTGGTAAAGATATGGTTTTAGTAGTACAAAGAGGGTCGTGCTCCTGTAGTGGAGACTAAAAAAAGATCTGATAATGATGAATGATGATAAAAGAGACGGAAGTTAGGCGATGGAAGTAAAATTTAATTGCAAACATTAGTGCCTACCCATCGTGAAAAAGTAACATAAATGAAGAAGGATAAAATATTACCACCATTCAATATCCTACTATAGGTCGAAAATCTAATTATAATCGTATCTAGTTCCTTTATTATTTTTTTTATTTATAAATGATGCGGTTATCATTTATAAATAAAAAAAATAAGGGTCAAAGCACACACCTTAAGCTAGCTCTACAGTAAGCTGTGAACTTGTGTCGTGGGATACTAAATCAACTCTTCTAAATTTTTTAACAGATACTTATATAGATAAACATCCAAGACCCAGGCCAATCTAATAAGATAGTTTTCCATTATGACCTGGCCGGGGATCGAACCCAGAACCCCTCATGTCGCTGGCTAGCATTTTTATTTATTTATTAGAACTTTATTGTACCAAAGCAAAACTTGTTACAATTGGCGGACTTAATGCTATGAGCATTCTCTCCCAGTCAACCATAGGGATAAACAGAAAAAGTTGTTCGGCGCAAAGGGTGAATAATTTAAATATGATCAAATATAAAGTTATTGATATTTACTAACACATACATAAACTTTCTATATATAAGCAATATACAGCATGTTAACAGTTGACTTGATTCTTATTTTTTTCATTCTTCATTACTATTTTTTTAAGTTTGCGCGCACAAAGACAAACGAAAGATTTCTTTTCAGAGTGTAATACATATACTGAAATAACTCTCCCTTAACCGTCCAGCCGGTAATATCAGAGAATCGACAGCGATGTTAAATGGCCGACATTAGCTTTGTAAAGGATTGACTTAGCACCTGCAACTTATCGAACTTTGAAACTCACGGTCCACCTTTGCTTTGAACCGATATATATCGAAAAGGGGTTATGTTTACTAGTCAAAAAGGTTTTTTTATATTCACTACAGAAGCGTCAATGGAACTGTCGCTCGCATTGATAAACATGCATACATACACGTGGAAACATAACCCTCTTCCTGGGTGGGTTAGTCGGTTAAAAACAATAGCAT
This sequence comes from Rhodophaea formosa, assembly GCA_963082605.1. NCBI lineage: Eukaryota > Metazoa > Arthropoda > Insecta > Lepidoptera > Pyralidae > Rhodophaea > Rhodophaea formosa. The sequence continues at coordinate 3,835,352 of OY720221.1, forward strand.
TTTATTTGGCTAAGTCAATAATATTAACCGTTTCAAGTTTACGACTAGACTGCAATATCGAGGACGCAAACAACGAGTATGTTTTGGATTAGTCTGCTTGATTAAAACTCCGGATACACATGTTAGTTTCGGAGCATGCTTTTAAGCATGCTTGTCCCGCACACTATGACCCAGGGACTCGAACAGTTTGCGTATTCCCTCCTGGTTTCATCCTCCCTTGAAATAGTTCGGGATCCGGGTTCTTCTCTCTTCGGTACCCGGAGCCAACCTGGGAGCCCAGATTGAATCCGAGCTTAGGCCCAGGATCAACCCAGGGGCCAGGTAAAAATTGGAAGTCATAGGAAATAAAAAAAAAATGTATTAAAAAAATCACTCTCCTTTAAGTCCTGTGTTCTTTTTTAATTTACTTTAACTTTATTGCACACTATTTAAGGGTCTAATGGTTTGGCTGTTGGGGATGGAGTGCCATATAGCCTTCTCCCCCAGCAGAACTGAAAGAGAATTAAAATGAGTGATGTCATCAAAATATACAACGCTGTGATTGCAATAAAGTGCCAAAAAATACATTGTACTACACATGTGTACTAAAAAAATTAAGCATTATATACTTATAATACATATAACGCAATCTGATATAAATTATACCAGCATAAATAAAATATATATCATGCATACACTTATAAATAGGTATGATTTCTTATAAATCGATTCACAGAAGCACCCAATCGCATAATGACCATTGCATTTTTCCGCTACGCTGCTTTGTGCAATCGGCTGCAATAAATTAAGGGGCATTGAGACTGCAGCCTAAAATTAGGTTAATGTTTGTTGCCCATTAATTCAAGCGCACTCCGCTAGTCCACTCGGGACATAAGTTAGTGCCAACGAGCCATGAAGCTAGCTGAGAACCGATACTACGAAAATTATAGATATACGGCGACATGATCTGACTTATTACAAAAGGAGGAATATCATTAGCAACTGGTTTAAAACATTATCCGACCAAAATAAGTCAATAGCTATGAGTTGAACGTTCCAAAACTGTCACTGTTAAACCAGGTACTAAAGTTAGTCCTCATTTTATAATAAGACTGGATTTGTTTCAAGAAAGAGTAAAGAAGCAGAAGGGAGTAGAATTGGACTGATATGGGTCCACTACACCTTACACTTGGTTGGTATATGCTCCCTGCTATTGCAAATCTGGGATATTCGACAACTGGCGAGTTTTAATCTCGCGACTGCGCGCGAGTTGCCATCTTCTTACCTATTTTTATAATTTTGCATTATAAAATTAAGCAAAAGCCAACAAAAACTATGAAACTAACTGATACTAAAAAAAATATTTGTAGATACTTATTCGGTAACATTTATTTGTTTATAAGAGGAGTAAAGAAGCAAAATAAAGTAGAATTTGAATGTTATGGATCCACTACACCTTACTACCTGGTGTTTTGATATTATTTTTGACCTTTTACCACTTCTACACCCAAACAACACGCTAAATGACTGTTCTTATGGCTTTAGACTCTGACTATTCAGTAAGGGAAAAAGACGTAATAATGTGTGTATTTTTTTAGAAGATTGAAATACCACATCCAAAGTTTCATTCTGCGCATCATTGCTCTCCATCTACGTTTCTACACAGAAATGCACTAAAAGCATAAGCACACGAATTTCCTGAATTATTTATCGAAGCAGCATACTTTAAATGTGCAAGTTTGTGCACTTCCGGGACTGGAAAGAACAGTGCAACTTAATTATTTTCATTAAAGTAATTGGAGCGTTAGCACTTAGGAATTGTTCTTCGTAAAATATTTGTACTTAGGGGTCATTCAAATTAGTATGAATAGTTTCTTAATATGGCCAACGTCTTCTCGGGGTCGGATAAATGTCGGGTTTCACTTAGCGACCAATCAAACCGGGCAAATGTGAGTCGGGAAATCAAAGAGTTTTTGCGTCATGTAATTTTACAAATATTTCTTAAAACAAATCATAAAAACTATGTTGACAATTAATTTTTGTGGAAATTCTACCTAGTTCAAGAAATAGGTTTATAAGAATATATGCTACGGGTAACTAGGCTCCTAATAAACTGGTGACCAAGGCAAGGCTCGCATAGTTTGCGTGACAGCAATGCACTAGAATATTCCCTTGACGTTGAAAAGTTAAAATATTCTGTTAGTTTATTTATCATATATTAACCGATGACCAAGACGAGGTTGGCATAGTTTGCGTGACAGCAATGCGCTAGAATATTCTCGTGACGTGTTGCGTGCCGCAGATATTTAGAGCAGGACTGAACATTATGGCCGATCATCCAATATTAAATCGCATATTACCTAGAGTTGTTATTTGCTTTTTGTAATAAAGCCATTGGCCAAACGACGTTGAAAAGTTTAAATAATCTGTTAGTTTGTTGGTTTATTTATTATATATTAACCGGTGACCAAGGCAAGGCTCGCATAGTTTGCGTGACAGCAATGCGCTAGAATATTCCCGTGACGTGTTGCGTGCCGCAGATATTTAGAGGAGGGCTGAACGTGACGTGGTGACTCGGTTTGTTTCGTAGACATTATCTCAGCTTATAAAACAAATGCTAACCAAAAGTTTATTTCGAAATATATATATTTGTTATAGCCGGCTAGTCAATATTTAATCGCAAATGACTTAGAGTTTTCATTTGTAAACGACGTTGAGAAGTTTAAATAATCTGGCACTTTCAAATGATAAAATGGTGCATACGCCTCAGATAAGTTACGGAGAAGGACATAGACTTCCTTTCATCGAGGAAAAGTACTGTTCCCGAGGGAAAATATAAAAACGAGTGTGGAGTCACGGGCCTTGCTTTTTTTTAACTTATACACACATCTTTTTAAAACAAAGTGATTATAAAATTCTTGCTATAGAAAACTTCATTATCAGCGAGAAATAATATAGCAAAAAAATATAGCCCACGTAAAGGCTACGGGTTTTTTTTTGCAAAAAAATAGTTGTCCGTTCGTAAATATTGCAATAACTTAATTCAAGGCATCAAAAAATTGCCTTTTAAGTATTGATATCTCCGACAATAGTATTTTTTTATTTAACACGACTCTACACGTGCACTCTAAGTAGAGAGAGTGCACGTGTAGAGTCGTGTTAAATAAAAAAAAAAAAAAAAAAACGCCTCCGTGGTCCAGTGGTTAAGGCGTTTGCCTTGTTGACCCGGGGGTCGTGGGTTCGATTCCCACGGGAAGCATACTTTGTTAAGTTGTTTCCAGTTTGGTTAGGTAAGACATTGCAGGCATGAATCACCTGATTGTCTGATAAGAAAGATGATTCCGTGCTTCGGAAGGCACGTTAAGCCGGTGGTCCCGGCTGCCATCTGGTAGTCGTTAAAGGAACCACGTCAGAGGCCGAGAGGCGGTTCCGAAGAACTCTGACACCAAGGTGTGCATGGTCGACTGACTGTGTCACGTCACCTACACGAAATGATGATGACGTGCACTCTCACCTGTAATCAAGTACCAGAACGAAATCCAATCCCCCAATACAAAAGAACATTATTATCACCCCGTAATCGTTCGAACATAGAGGCCGGGCATACATGCGTGAAAAATTGCCCCAGTCCATTGTGCCCCGCTCCACTCAATGAAGCTTTTTACGGCCGGCCTTTGCTGGCTGAATGACATAGTGGCGACGTATGAAGCAATAGATTTTTAGTAGATTGAATGCCTAAAGCGTGGGTGAAAAATAGAGACTTTCAATACAAAAAGTGCGTACGTTGACTTTTAAAAATTTAAATTCTAAAAAAAACCGGCCAAGTGCGTGTCGTGCCACGCGCAGTGTAGGTTTCCGTAGTTGCGAATGACAACTTTGAGTTCACACTATTCACACTCGCACCTTACAATTTAACGACCAAAAACATCTAACAATGAAAATAGTATGAAGTTTTACAGTTTATAAGTTGGTTGCCTATAACTTCTTAGTTTGCACTTAGTACTCAGCTCTGATAGTTTTCCTTTAAACTTCAGTATATATACTACAGCTGTAATTTTTTTCACGTATCTATATATAACCGTTTAGCAGATAGAGGGGGGGGACACTTACCTCTAACAAAAATTCGCACTTTAAAACCAAATATTTCGGAAACGGATCCCTAAATCGAAAAGTGGTGTTCTCAACCTCACAATATTTTTGAAAGACCTATTTAACGATACCCCACACGATGGGTAAATAGAGAAAAAAAAATACTCCCCCACTTTACTTGAATGGGAGCTACCCTAAAAAAAAATTTTTTTCAAGTTTTTATTCTACCACTTTTTTGCCCTGATTAATATACATACCTATACCAAATTACAGCTTTCTAGTACTTATAGTCTCTGCGTAAAACCGCGGACGGACAGACAGACAGACAGACAGACAGACAGACATGGCGAAACTATAAGGGTTCCTTGTTTACTACGGAACCCTAAAAACTAGACATCCTACGATGAAAATATACATCAAATTTTTGTTAGTTTTTTAAACCAATTAACTAAACACCTTATTTAATAAAAAATTGATATGTATGTTTGATTTGCAGAGAGATTGTAGGCCAAGCATGTTCAAAAATCGATCCCGGATCGGGTTTTAGTATTTGTATCTAAGTAACATGCTTTTTACACGTACTACTCAGCAGCACGTGTATCCATCCGTACCTTAAGGGATTCCTATTGAGTAGCTGGCTTAAAGTAATCGCATGAATGATTGCCAAACTTCACTGAAGCTGGCAAAGAAAAAAAAGACAAATAAGTATCTATCATACATTTAAATAAAATTATTTTAATACGGCTTTTATCGCATTTATTACATTATTTATACACCTAACGTTTCGAGCACTTTACAGTGTCGCAACCACGGACCACGAACACTGTAAAGTGCTCGAAACATTAGGTGTATAAATAATGTAATAAACGCGATAAAAGCCGTATTAAAATAATTTTATTTAAATGTGTTACAATCGCAAAAACATAATAAAACACTATCTATCATACATAGTAATTTCAAAAGGCTTTATAGTTCACCATCCTCTGCATCCTTACAACCTCGCCAATCGCATCAATTCATATGCAGATTTGGCTTGCAACCGATCACTTTCAGACGCCGGATTTTGCATGGAGCTCGTGCTTTGAGGATGTTATCAAATGATTAAGTAAAGACTGGAAAACACATTGCTTTATTTACTAAAGAAGATGTTATGTTTTTGTACATTATATAAGAGATTTATATAATCAGCAAAAACGTGCTTCGAAAATTACGTTAAGCCATTGGTTCCGGCTGCCATCATTGATGGCGGTCGTTAAGCTATGTCAGATGCCTTTAGGCAGCTTGAAAAATCTTACACCAGTTTTGCCCACTTACACTCACAAAAACAAACCCGCAGTTTAATATATAATCCACAGTTGCCCGCGGCTTTGTTTCGGTTTAAGATAATCTCTTGAGAATTATTTGACATTTAAAATATGCCAGGTTGGTCAAAATTGCCCTGTATTTCTGTCACTTCATATTTATAGTATATGTAAAATATTTGAAAAAACATACTGTAGTATTTAGGAAAAATCAAACGTACAAAAGTATGCTATTTAAGCAAGCCTAAAAGGGGGGATTTAGAGTAGAGAGTACGTTGGAGGTATAACTTTTATAATCTGTTTTAGATATAAAAATAGGCTAGTTTTCTGAGTAAAATAATAATACTTAAGTTAGTCCGTCAGTTGAATATTAAGAAAATATTAGACACGTATTTTTATATTCGTTAATTAACAACAAATGATAATGATAAAGCGCGACAATGTTCATGAAAAGGGGCTTGTGTTGTGACATCAGAGTTCGCTAAAAAGTGTACCGGACAGTGACGTCTCACAGTTTTATCGAGCTAATATATCTATCATTTTTTGTTTGAATGACAAGGGAAAAATAACATGTCAATTTTTTTAATTCTAACAGATTTATTATATTTTTTTAAGGAAACTAGCCTATTCTATGTAGTTTTAAAGTGCAATATGGTACATATATATGGTCAGACGTGTCATCTTTAACTGCTTATTCGGTGGTCACAGGAATTTCATCAAGTACGCGCACCCGGTCTCCTGAGCTACTACGTTCTAATACCCAATGCATCCAAGCAAGTTGCATCCCAAATACCTTTATTCCGTTTCTCCAGTCCAACAAACTTAACAACTATCGTTATATCTAACAAAGACAACTTGTAGATGAATCAGTTAATGCAGACTGTGAACAGTGAATGAATGGGCATTGTGATCGGATGATGCTTTTGTCAATGAAAGCTATCATGAAAGCTTTCATTGACAAAAGCTGTATCTGTTGATTTGTTTACTTATATCTTCTGAAATGATCCTTAGTGCCTTAAGGCCATCAAGGTTCTTATTAGAGCTTACGCATGTTAAGTCACCCTGGGCGTCGTCCTCACTGAGATGGGTACAGAATTATCTAGAGCCATGGACCCTGTTTCATATGAGAAAATATGATAGTTGTTAAGCTATGTCGCAAAATATAAGTACTAATGCGTTTCCCCGCAAAAGAGCGTACCCGTGCCTCTACTCTACCCCGTTCTCGGGTGTGTTTGATTATTTTGAAAACAGGATCGTCATCAGTACTTTGTTACTCTCCACTGCAGGAGCAAGACAATCTCTCAAGATATAGCCAGAGCAGTCTGAGAATTTGGCTTACACTCTCCACACTGGCCAGACGGGTTGGAGAGGTCTCTTTGTGTTAATAACCTTTGTTTAGCTTGTGTTTCCTAAGTCGCCTTCTACGACATCCACGGGAAGACTTGGAGTGGTCCTAATTCTATTCTAGCGGGATCCATACGGCGGCGGGGTGATAACAGGGTAATCTGGCTAATAGTGCTAGTTGTACATTATTGGACGACTTTTATTATCTCATTAGTTAGTCTTGAGTTTATTCTGCACTGATGGCCCTGAATTTTTAACTAACAAATTTTCTTCATAACACTTAATCTTTCATGCTGGTCTGGGAGAGAAAATAAAACCTAATATGTACCAGATGCTTCTTTTCCCGCGCAGGCCATAGAAGCCGTTCGAGGGAATGAACGGAAATCTAAGGAATCATGTCAATAGGCGGTGCGGCTAGCCAACCATCAGTATTTTTTTGCGTATTCCATGTTTGAACCCATCAACATGCTAAACGTAGCCTTTCGTTCTTATGGCCTTAGGCTCTGTCTACTCCGTAAGGGATAAAGTGATATTATATATGTAAAAACATTTACGTGTGCACGTTTGTTAAATTTCATGTAAAGAATTTTATCGTGCATTAAATTCTCTGCTCGTATGAAAGCTTATTGAAAACTGACATTTGTTGATTTTCATGTGCGTAAGTGGCCAACACTGGCGTTTTCAACGAGCTTTTTCTCACAGTGTTGGCCACTTACACACACGAAAATCAATACATAACTATCATATCTAACAAATTTTAATAGAACGCAGATATAAATCAGTTTGTGTAAACTGGAAACTCGACACAGACTTTGAATGGGCATTGTAGTCGGATGCCTTTGTCAATGAAGGCTTTCATATAGTTGTCAGTTTGTTTATTTGAACTTGTCTTAAAATTTATAGTAGTTTAAGAACAAAAGGACAATGTTATAGCGCTGGTCATGGGCTGGGCAAAGAAAGATTTGATTGATGTTTCCATTGCATACACTTCAAAACTAATCGACCAATTTTCAAAATTCATACACCTTCAGAAAGTTAATTTATCTGCGGGTTACATAGGCTATAATTTAGGCAGACAAAGTCACGGGAAAATTGCTAGTGGAGTAATAAACAAAACAGATTTTGTTTACCCCATAGATATTGAACAGATAAACTTGAGACAGGTAAATATTATTGCTGGAGTGCCGGCTGCCCAATATCTGTTAGTATTACTGAGTACGTTCATATCGCGCGATATTAAAACCTGGTATTATATGTGATGGAGTTATATTGGATTCCATTTCACTGGAGCTACAGAATCTGTAATGAAATATCATGTATATTAAATGAATTTCAGCATTTTACGAGTTTTTGGTTACATATATTACCTTCATACAGCATTGATTATTTTGCTTTTTGAATTTGAATTTGATAGCCTCTGTGGCGCAATGGTTAACACGCCAGCCTGCAACATGATGGGTTCGGAATTTTGATCAATCATCATCATCATCAACATCAGGTATTTTAGCCTCCACTGCAATAACATGACCCTCTCTATACTACCAGAGCCATACATTAGCCAGAGCAGTCGAAGGATTTGGCCTACACTCTCCACGTTAGCTAGACGGGTTGGAGAGGTAACTTTGATGTTTATTAGCTTTGTTTAGCTTGTGCTTCTCAAGTCGCTTGGAGTGGTCATAATAACTCTGTCGGGAACCACACGACACTGATACATATGAAAAACAAATAACTTAAATATTGTAGTATTTCCTTTGTGTCGGATTACACATTTATCGTAATACCACAGATGATAAATGTGAAAGCGCTGATTGTTTTCGATGGTTTTAATGAACCCAGTGTTTGCTGAAATTTTAAAAGCCAATGAGCAGAATAAAGATTTTGATTAATTTTATTGTTCGTATGTTTGAGTATACAATTTAAAAACAAAAATGTTTTTAAACATAGTAATTGCGTCCTATGCTCAATTTTGTGCCGTGTGGTTCCCGGTAGAGTAGAATAGGACCACTCCAAATTTTTCCGTGGATGTCGTAGAAGGCGACTTGAGCACAACTTAAACAAAGCTTATAAATATCATAGATACCTCTCCAATCTGTCTGCCAGCGTGGAGAGTGTAGGCCAAATCCTCTGGCTGCTCTGGCTAATATAAGGCCCTGGTAGTATAGAGCGGTTCGTGGTCCAGCAGTTGAGACTAAATAAGACCTGATGAGGAAGAGGATGCTAGATTTTAAGTAGGCTACGATAGAGTAGGAAAACACAGCTGTGTATATGTGACGTGTGCAAAAGTTCAAAAGCATGTGTGTAAACTATCAAAAAGAGCAGTCAAGTTATTTAACTAAATGGTTTTATTAATAGCATGATAATGCTTAATACACTATTAAAATTTAAATTTGTGATGCAAAAGAATTCGCCATAGGTAGAATTCGGACCCACGATTCTAAGATCGTGGGTTCAAATCCTACCCGTGGCAAATTGCTTTTCATTACATTTTTTCAATTTTTATAAGTTATTTAATACTGAAATAATGCTGCTTGTTAGTCTGACCTCAAAAACAGACTATAATTCGGAGATACTTCCATAAGAGAAGTAAATGCGGATAAAATATGCTGGGAATATATTTATTATTAATGATCTCTAGTAGTCTTGGTTACGTTTCCTTTGATCATGTAATCACAAGGACGTATAATTACTAGATTATTCTTCACTGATTAAGATATTTTAAATTTTCTTTCACATTTGTTTAATGTAGTTAAAAAGGATTATATTATGATTTTAAGCTTTCGCGGTCACAATCACTATTATGTTCACTACGGGACTTACCGCGATTATTTTTGAGTTCTGTCTGTGAAAATGGCAGCTGCAATGTTGTCGAAATATCAGACAGAACTCAAAAATAATTACGGTAAGTCCCGTAGTGAACATAATAGGATTATATTAAACACATAAAAAATTACGTGCATATTTCCAATTATCCTATAATCGCACCTACGCCATCAACAGGAAGTTGATGGCGTGATACCTTAAATTTTAAATTGTTGCGTACAGTCTGCTTTAGAAGGAACTTTCTTCCTTATGATAAAGTTATGGAATGAAGTCTCTGCCCTGAAACGTCACAATATCCACCACCCCCTGTTCCATCTTCTTGCCACAGAATTCCTAAAAGGCTCTTGCCTCCTCAAGCAGGGCCCTATTTCTCAGATAGGCCCTTCAAGCCATGCATGCAAATCGCAGCCGATTAGGGACATGAAAGTTTGCTGTCTCTCCAAGCCTGAGAATCCACCCGAAGCCAAGGTCGGTTCTTCCTGAGGGTAAAATCCTTCTGATAGGTTGAGGGCACTCTGCCCTCACCTCCAAAGTCCGGTGACATCTGGTAGTCGTTAAAGGAACCACGTCAGAGGGCGAGAGGCGATTCCGAAGAACTCTGACACCGTGTGCTAGTCGACTGACCGTGTCACCTACACGAAATGATGATGATTATTTTTATGAAGCCTATTAAGGCCTGCAACACCAAAAGTGCCACTTGTGTGTTGCCAACGATAAAAATTCCTTGTCACGCCCTTTTTGAAGAACCCCACGCTGTAGTCTCTCGGAAAAACCGTTATAATTTAAAACTTTCTAGGTATTATACATCTTTGTAAAACGATACTGATTAGGCAATCAGGTGTTTTACTAACGAAGCTGGCTACGACTCAACGTCTTTATTTAGTTTAATCAATGTGATTACGTGAAATACCAATAAATTGCCTTTGTAGCGGTTAATTAACGAAATTATTGAGCAACGGTAATACTACTCGTGTATTATGTTTAATGATATTTTATTACATGGTCCCTTGAAATTTGCTGTTGACAACCCCTCCCTCGCACCTCCGCTTCCCGCAACCCGTGCACGTCACCTTACTAAGCAATCTTTCTATTGCTCTATCAATTTGTTATCGTACATCATTATCACATCTATGTGAGTATTATGAAAAATATACTACCGTTGAGTTAGTATCCTACGACACAAGTTCAGAACTTTCTGTGAGGCTAGTCCCTGTATATAAATATATAAATAAATATAAATATATAAATAAATATAAATATATATATACGGACAAATCACACAGATTGAGCTAGCCCCAAAGTAAGTTCTTATGAAAGACTTGTGTGATGGGATACTAACTCAACGATAGAATATTTTATAACAAATACATATATAGATAAACATCCAAGACCCAGGTCAATCTGATAAAGATCGTTTTCCATCTTGACCTGACCGGGGATCGAACCCGGGACCATCCGTGTCGCAGGCAGGCGTGATGACCGCTGCGCCACGGAGCTCGACATATTTATTTATTATTTATTTGTCATTGGCACATCAACATAGCGCAGTGAAACACTTCGAAGTGGCAGTAGGCGGGACACATAGCGCGCAAAGCCGATGGCCAATGGGGCAGGTAGGTTCTCGAATAGCGACCACGTAAAGGCAAGCGCAGCGTCGGGTATCCACTGACCAGGTGGTCGGACGACCTGACCAAGGGTGCAGGGAAACAGGAAATACCTATGTCCAGTAGTGGACATCTTACAGCTGAAGCAGTCCTGATGAGGTGGCCTGAGGAGATGATAATCATTCATCATCATTTCAATTATATAGCAAAGACGTGACTGTGTAATATTTTAAATATTAATATTAATTATTAAAATACACACATATTTCTTCTTAGTGTAAAAACGTTTTCGTTAATGTAGTCGCGTTGACCGGAATAGGTAATATGACAAATTCTAAACCAGCAACACAGTATTTATAAGCCAGACATTACGCGGTGCTCACACTAATTGGGACGGCAGCTACGTGTGGCGTCAAATGCACAAGACAGATAAGTATACACTGAATAAATACTGATTGTTTGCCTAGTTTAATAAATACGGAGCTCAAATTCAATTACGTAAGAATTTTTATCGAGCCCTAAATGTAATTACACAAACTTTGTCTTATAAGTAGTTACCTTGAACGGAATTATATAACAAATTCTAAACCAGCAACACAGTATTTATTAGCCAGGCATTACGCGCTGCCCACACTAATTGGGACCGCAGCTACGTGCGGTGTCAAATGCACACCTCAGCCGCACTTGCGTTAAACACGATATTATCCACAGATAGATAAGTATACACTGTTAGCAAGTTGTCTGGTAGTTTGGCTAGTTTAATGAATAAGCTCAAAATCAATTCTTAAAGATTGGGATTCCTTTTTTCGCATATATTATTTTGGCATAATAGTTCTTAGGTGTAATTGGTTTTTGGCATAAGGGCAATTTTGCAATAATTGTCTTTTAGGCTAATTTGTTTTGGCATAATGTTGATTCGCATAATCTCCTTAAGCATAATATCTACAAGACTAATAGTATAACCGCATAACACTATAGAAATAATAGAAAAAAAATTGTTAATTTGAGCATATTTTGTGTTTTGTGTAGTAACTTCTAACGGAATTACACGACAAATTCTAAACTGGCAACTCAGTATGTATTAGCCAGGCATTACGCGTAGCCCACACTAATTTGGACTGCAGCCACCCGCAGCTACGTGCGGTGTCGAAATCACACGTCAGCCGCACTTGCGTTAAACATCAAATTTACAGACAGATAAGTATACACTGGCGAAATACTGATTTTGAAATTGTTTGGCTAGATTAATGAATAAGGAGCTCAAAATTAATTCTTTAAGATTGCGTTCCCTTTGTTCGCATATAATATTTCGGCATAATAGTTCTTAGGCATAGGTTTTTGGCATATGGGCAATTTTGCGATAATTGTCGTTTAGGCTGATTTATTTTGGCATAATGTTGATTCACATAATCTTCTTAAGCATAATTACTATAAGACTTTTACGCAAAACATTTTTAGGAATAACAAAAACAAAATTTGATACAAAATTTGTTAATATAAACATATTTTGTCTTTTGTGTAGTAGCTTCGTACGGAATTACACGGCAATTCTAAACTGGCACCACAGTATGTATTAGCCAGGTATTACGCGCAGCCCGCACTAATTTGGAACGCAGCTAAGTAAGGTGTCGAATGCACACGTCAGTCGCACTTGCGTTTACACAAAATTTACAGACAGATAAGTATATAATGGCTAAATACTGATTGTTTCGCTAGTTTTTTAAATAACATACGTATGTATGTTATTTAGTAAACTAAATAATATGTATATATTATCACGTCTTTATCCCTTGCGGAATGACAGAGTTTGGCCAGTTTAATGAAAAAGGAGCTATAAATAATTGATTTATAGCTCCTTATTTATTAAACTTAAGGGAGTTCTTAAGGGATTTATTTTGCATTCACAATGCTATTTTACCTTATTTATTAAAGAAAGAAAATAAGAAATGGCAAGCCTAGATGCGTGTAAGAGGAATGGGATATAGTGGAGAAATTCGGCGCCGGGGCTTGAAGCGCGGTGGCGTAATTGGCAACGCATAGATCGTACTGAGATCTAGACGCAGGTTCAAGTCCTGCCCGCATGGAATTTTTTCACCATTTCTTATTTTCTTTATTTAATAAACTAGCCAAACTACTAAAATATTCATACTACTAATAATAATTAAGATATTTTATTGATATAAATGACATTGCATTATTTATTCGATGACACTACATTAATTGGAGATAATTGTAGTATGTAAAGAAAATTGATAATTAATATGTAGGCTCTAATATCATATAAATAATATTTGCATGCTGTACCATTATGGCGAATACATGTGACCAATTTTTTTATTCTAAGATCTGTACCTACTGTATTAAGCAAATAAAGATTTCTGATTTCTAAAGAAATAAAAGCGTTTCAAGAAATAAAATCAAAATAATCAAACTAAATTCAGCCGTGTAGTTCCCGGCAGAGTAGAATAGGACCACTCCAAGTCATCCCGTGGATGTCGTAATAGGCGACTTAGAAAACACAAGCTAAACAAAGCTTAATAACATCAAAGATACCTCTCCAACCCGTCTGGCCAGCGTGGAGAGTGTAGGCCAAATCCTGTGACTACTCAGGCTAGTATATGGCTCTGGTAGTACAGAGAGGGTCGTGCTCCTGCAGTGGAGACTAGAAAGACCTGATGATGATGATGATGATTCCCGGTCGCCTCCTCAGCTGTGATGCTTCAGGACCTGGGAGTCACACGACAAAATACAACAGGACGCTATAAAGTAACAATAAAATATTTACTCACTGTACTATGTTGCTGAATGTAGAATTTTCACTGTAAGCTCTTAGAACACTTTATTAACTCTTATAAAACCTGCTTTATTTTCCAGTTAAACTACACATTAAGGTGAGTTTAAGACGGATCAAAATCGTTTACTACATTTAAAAACTACACAATTTAAGAAAAAGTTGCCAAGAAAATATAGCAATTAAAATTCAAAGTAATAGAGATGGCAACTGTCAAGACTTACGCTGTTTACGCAAGAATGGAAATAATATAAAAATTACAATCTCTTTAAACATAATCCTAGTAAAATATGAAGTTACCGCCACCTAATTAATTTCTCCATTTGTTTTCCTACGCGCTCTCACACCTTACGACAAACAATTCTGTCGTACTTACTTGACTCCCCATATTCACGGAATAGCACTTGTGATTCCTTGAAAGAGGGTTTTATAAGTACTTGTCTCATTGTTTTACCCACAGATCTGTATAGTGGTTTTACCACTTGAGAATAATAACACGTCTAATTGGAGTGCTTTTTCATTTCCGTTTCGTAGTGGTTAACACGCCGGCTTGCAGCACGAGTGGTCCGGGGTTCGATCCCCGGTGAGGTCATGAAAAAGTTGTTTTTCAAATTGGCCTGGGTCTTGACCGTGTATCTGTATAAGTATCTATTATAATAGTATTTCCGAGTTAGTATCCTACGACACAAGTCTACAAATTACAATAGGATAAGCTCAAAATTGTGTGATTTGTACATATATATTCGTTTATTTATTTCTATAGAATTATGTCATGAACTATATTATAACATACTAGCAGCCCTGTTCGGCTGTGCCTGAGCATGTTTCATACAAATGAATCTTCCTCGTAAATCACTCAATTGCTAAAAACTGCATGAAAATCTGTTAAGCAGAAGCAACTTCATTTTATACTATGTATATTTAAGACTAAGGACAAAGATTGTAGGATAACAGTCCGCCCCGGCTTCGCCCGTGATACATACCTAGCCTATGGCACGCAGGGATCACGTATTTTCTTTCATCATTGAATGGCCAACTGTGAAAGAATTTTTGAAATCGGTACTTACTGGGATTAGCGCGTTCAAACAAACAAACAAATTTTTTAGCTTTCTATGTATCTATTAGTAAAGAAGGGTATAGGGTTATTTGATTGTATGGGAGGTCCAGATTTTGTCTCCGATTTTTGCCTTTTTTCTTGGGGGGCTATATTATGATAAGTATTCTACTTCTAATAATAAGAGGTTTATTGATGTCTTGAAAATAACCCTGTAGATAAGACAAGCATTTACCTATAAAACGAACATCAAAATAACAATAACTAAGCCAGTAGATTTTCGCGAAGTTTATATTACGATTTGGATGTAATCAAAAAGCGTTTTCATCTTTGACGTGAGAATAAAATTAGCGGCTGCATGAATTTGCTGAAACTCGCTGCTCAGCCATAAGGCATCCGGCGAATTTAACAAACCATTAAAACTGACGGCGTCTTACACCGATATGTACCTATTATTGCTGAAAACTGCATGAAAATCTGTTGAGTACTTTAAAAGTTCTAACCGAACAGCCGTGTGATTCAGCAGAGCAGAATAGGACTACTCGAAGTCTCTCCGTGGATGCCGTAGTAGAAGTCGACTAAGGAAACAAGCTGAACAAAGCTATAAACATCAAAGAGACCTCTCTAACCCGTCTGGGCAGCGTGAGAGTGTAGGGCAAATCCTCTGACTACACAGACTAATATATGTCTCTGTTAGTACAAAGAGGGTCGTGCTCCTGCAGTAGAGACTAACAAAGACCTGTTGTTGAAGCGAACAGACAGCAAAAGTGACTTCATTATGTACTAAGTAAGACTAAGAATAAAGAGTTGTAGTACATAAGACAAGCATAATAAAACGAACATCAACAAAGCCAGTAGATTTTCGCGGAGTTTAATTTAAGGTTTGGATGTAATCAAAGAGCATTTCCATCTTTGACGTGAGAATAAAATTAGCGGCTGCATGAATTTGCTGAAACTCGCTGCTCAGCCATAAGGCATCCGGCGAATATAACAAACCATTACAACTGACGGCGTCTTACACCAGCATCTTCGACTATATACTCTCTAGACGCCGTCATGCCTTTATTTCGATAAATAAATAAATATATACGGACAAATTACACAGATTAAGCTAGCCCCAAAGTAAGTTCGAGACTTGTGTTATGGGATACTAAATCAACGATATTATATTTTATAATAGATACCTATATAGACAAACATCCAAGACCCAGGTCAATCTGAAAAAGATCATTTTGCATCTTGACCTGACCGGGGATTGAACCCGGGACCATCCGTGTCGCAGGCAGGCGTGTTGACCGCTGCGCCACGGAGCTTTATTAAAACTCTAGCCAATTTTTCGATGCTTGTGTACGTGACATCTTTGTGTTAGTACACACGTCCTGTGAAAATCCGTCAAATTGGTACCTATGTGTTTGCATGATAGAATGTAGACAGAATTTTTTTCTACGCGTTTGGGCTCATAAAGTCTATCTAGGCATTATATAGTTTAAGGCCAACATGTACCTATTACAAGGAGAAAGAAATAAATAAATAAATATATACGGACAAATCACACAAATTAAGCTAGCCCCAAAGTAAGTTCGAGACTTGTGTTATGGGATACTAACTCAACGATACTATATTTTATTACAAAAACATATATAAATAAACATCCAAGACCCAGGTCAATCTGAAAAAGATCAATTTCCATCTTGACCTGACCGGGGATTGAACCCGGGATCATCCGTGTCGCATCCGTTGTCGTCCGTGTTGACCACTGCGCCACGGAGCTCGTCTATCGGAATCAAAATAGTAAAAGGTTGCTAGCCGCATCGCTTATTGACATGATTTTTTCATTTTAATTTTGTTTAACGCCCGAATCGCGACTAATTTACTTGTTTACAAAAAGTCAACGACGCACGACGACGTTCTTCTTTACGCCCATTCCCTCGATCAGCTTTTAAAATCTGTGCGGGAAGAGATACAGCTGGTACACTCCACGTTTTTTTCCTTTTCTCCCAGACCAGCGAGGTAGAAAAGTGGAGTCTCATGGAAAAAGTTGTTTAAATTCATCATCATCACTTAGTGTAGGTGACAAGGTCAATCGACCATGCACACCCTGGTGTCAGAGTTCTTTGGAACCGCCTCTCAGCCTTTGACGTGGTTCCTTTAACGACTACCAGATGGCAGCCGGGACCAACGGCTTAACGTGCCTTCCGAAGCACGAAATCATCTTTCTTCTCAGACAATCAGGTGATTCATGCCTGCAATGTCCTCACCAAACTGGAAACAACTTAACAAAGTATGCTTCCTGTGGGAATCGAACCCACGACCCCCGGGTCAATAGGCAAACGCCTTAACCACTGGACCACGGAGGTTCAAATTAACGGGCTGAGTTACCCCTTTACGGGAATGTCATGAGTCTTACACGCTATACATTTGTATAGGTAAATACATAGTTGCTGTCCAGTAATAGCGTAATAAAAAACAATACATTTCCCGCAGATTAAATTAAGAGTAACGGTGGAAAGGCAGCCATTAAATCTCTTTTAACTTAGTTTCCAGTACATTAAACAATGGATTTCTGATCTTAACTCGAAAGCGATAGTGACGAAAGTCGCGTGCGCGTGGAAAGTGCATTTGCATTCACTTTGTGAGTTGGGGACGTGTTTTTATTATGTCTTAGAGTTCTAATGCAAATTGCACAACCACTAGTTGATAGATGTGGTTTGCTCACGGTATTAAAAGTCACTCAAATTTAATTTTATTTCTCCTTTGATTTTGTGGAATATTGCCTTGACTGATTGCATTGACCAGCTTCGTGGCGCAGCGGTCAACACCTGGCCGGCGCCTGCGACTCGGATGGTCCCGGGTTCGATCTGCGGTCAGGTCAAGATGAAAAATGATCTTTTTTACATTCACCTGGGTCTTGGATGTTTATTTATTATCTACAAATATGTATTTGTAATTAAATATAGTATCGTTGAGTTAGTATCCCATTACACAAGTCTCGAACTTACTTTAGGGCTAGCTCAATTTGTGTGAGGTGTCCGTATATTATGAATTGAGGAACAACGGTGTTTACCAAGGTGTGCATAGTCGACTGACTGTGTCACCTACACGAAATGATGATGATAAGTTATATATCATCATATGGCATCGTAAATAGAAAGAACCCTGTAATGATTTATTTATACTGTTTTTAAATAAATAAATAAAAAAAATATATGAATGGTGGAACAATATTGCGAAACAATTATTTAAATGTCATGAAATCTTAAAGAAATGATTCAGTCTTGATATATCTTGTATGGGACTATAAATATCTTGATATGGGACTATGGGACAACTTCGACATCTCATACAAAATGAATAATCGGTTGATCGAGTTTCTTTGGGAAGTTTCTTTTTTTTTCATTTTACTGATCATGCACCTTTATTATTATTCCACTATTTTATACACACAGTATAAAAAGCAGTATCTTTATAAATTGATCATAACAATATTTAATTAGGACAATGTGAACTCAGTATTGTCTCTCATTTTC
The DNA here is from genome assembly GCA_963082605.1 of Rhodophaea formosa. Lineage (NCBI taxonomy): Eukaryota > Metazoa > Arthropoda > Insecta > Lepidoptera > Pyralidae > Rhodophaea > Rhodophaea formosa. The sequence continues at coordinate 3,853,861 of OY720221.1, forward strand.
GTAATCAACTCAAGTGGCTCCCTATCCGACGTCGCCGAGATTGGCATACTCTTTCCCTGTTATATACCATTCTTTTTAACCCGGCCTCCCCAAATTATTTAAGAAAGCTTTTTACCTTTTGCAAAGATGAACAGCAACGTTCACTGCGTAGTGCAGAGAACCTACGCTTAATGACTCCACAACACTCCACCAAATTATATTCTCGATCTTTCCCTGTTCGAGCCGTTTGTCTTTAGAACTCTCTATCCGGTGTGCACAAACGCTAGCAAGCTTTAAATCCCAAGTCAAATCACATTTCTTATATCTATGATCCTTTCCCTATTGTTTGCTATCATTGTATTCCCTTCTAATATGTAAGTTTAGTATATTTTTATATTTACTTAAGTATATATATATCTATAATTATACTATAGAGTATATGTAAGTTTATTTGTTAATGTAGTATATGTATGTTTATGTTATGTTTTGCTACCCCGCACTACTTGCTTTTTATATTATGTTCTTTCGTAAAAGGTTGCCTGGAAGAAATTGCTTTCGCGATAAGGCGTTTTATTGTTATTATTTTTTTTGTTAATTATGTGTGCAATAAAGAGTTTCTATCTATCTATACTTTTCAAGGTTAACTAACATTGCAAGTTAACGTCGAGTGGTGAAAATACGATGTACAGTTTGCTGTTGCTTCTTCTGCACTCCGCCTTGGCTTTTAAAACGGAATGTAGAAGAATAAAACTATAATAATTGACTAAACCATTAGTTACGTCGTCGTTAATATCCTGACGTCAATACTTTTCAGTTGTAAAATGAAATATGTATGACATTTAATAGGTGTTCTAAATTCGACAGTGAGTTTGTTTGTTATAACAAGCGTATACGCTTAAACGCCGTATCTACTGAACTGATTATCATTAAATTTTGCATACACGTTTTCTAGAGTACGTAAAAGGATATAAGATACGTTTCATCCGCACACGCACAACATGGCTTTAGACAGGGCCGAAGTACTGCCACGAACCTTGCCAGCCACGTGACCTATGTGGTGGCTACAGTAGACGGTGGAGGGCAAGCAGACACAGCCTACTTCGACTACAAAAAAGCTTTTGATCTGGTCGATAATGACAAGCTTTTAACGAAGTTGGCATGGTTTGGCTTTACGCCTCACTTGCTGAATTTTTTTGCAAGCTACCTATGTGATAGGCAACAATACGTGGACTATGTCGGGAACGTGTCAAGGTCCTATTACACAAGGTCAGGAGTAAGTCAGGGAAGTACGCTCGGACCCTTACAGTTCGTCCTGATGATAAACGATCTTCCTCAGGTAGTAGAAGAGGCACGTTGCTTATTATTCGCGGACGATCTTAAGCTGACATTGGCTATTTCCAGCCCTGCCGATTGTGAAAGTCTGCAGAGGGATATTGATAGAGTAGTTAACTGGAGTAAGGAGAATCTGTTAGAATTCAACATCTCAAAGTGCGTATCAATGACTTTCTCAAGGGCCAACAGGCCTATTCAACACGACTATCAAATCGAAGGAGTTTCTTTAAAAAGGGTGTCGGAGGTAAAAGATTTAGGTGTAACCTTCACTACAGAGCTGTCATTCGCAAATCATATATCCAAAATATGTAGGAAAGCATTTCGTAATTTAGGATTTGTATTAAGAACAGTTAAGGACTTCACAAATATAAGCGCCATTATATCGCTTTATAATGCACTGGTCCGTAGTCAGCTGGAGGTGAACTCCGCAATTTGGGATCCACGGGAGGAAAAATATAAGTGTATGTTGGAAAAAATTCAAAAAAAAATTATTAGGTACTTGTACAAGAGGATGTATGGAGTGTATCCCTTTTATCCTTTAATGTATCCAACTTTATTTATTTTGGGTATGGTTGGATACAATGAGCTGAGGGTAAGAAGACATCTGGCGCTTGTTGAGTACCTATTCAAATTGTTAAGGGGGAAAATGATTAATGCGGATGCATTACTGCAAATTGGCTTGTGTGTGCCAGACAGGTATGTGTGGCGCCGCCGCCGGCCGCCGCTGCTGGCCGTGCCGCGCGCGCGTACCAAGCTGCTGCAGGAGGCGCCACTGACGCGTGCACTGCGCACTCTCAACCTAGTAGCCAACGAGATCGATATATTTTATTGCACTCTGGGTGAATTCACAAAGGTATCTTTAAAGATAATTTGTTATAGATTATAAGCGAAAATGTATTCCTTTAAGCTACTTTATCGCAATAGGTCGGCCTGTAATGATAGATGTAAGGTATAAATAAATAAATAAATAAATAAAATAAAAATAAATAAATCCCTGAAAAAAGTATTGTTCTCGAGGGATTGAAACTAACTCGGGAAGAGCCGCGGGAAAAAGTTAGTAGTAGAGAAACATTACGATTTGATTACTTTTGTAGCCAAAAAGATTAAAATTGACGTCGTTCCACATTCACTCAGGATATTTCACAGCCCATCCCCACCCGAGACCTTTCATTACATTTTTCTAACTTTCATTAAAGTCTACCTCTAATTAATTAAAAGCAGGATCAAGTCGAACGTCCGAAAAGGGATTCGGGATAATGAACAGAGGAGAATTTTTAATTTTTCGAACGAAAGTTGGCGCGAAACGGGACAAATTAAATAAGTTTGCTCGAAACTTGGAGTTTCTTCAAAATGAAGCGATTTATGTGTCGTTTACGAGATTGGATTTGATATTTAGTTTAGTAATGTTCGTTGTTTGTTAGTCTTTTGAATTTATAGGTAAATAACAAAATTATTTGTTATTACGGGTTTTATTATATTTTTCGCTGCGACTTCTATAGATGTAACGAAAAAAACGGAAAGCCGTTTGTGCTTAGCAGCACTGCCGAAAAACTGCTTGTACGGATTTTAGGGCATAGAACACACGTCAGTTGAGTTTGAATTTGTGGCCCCCAATAGAAAATCAAACGTAATTGTATGGCATTTTTTTCATTATCACCCACATTCCGTTATTTGTCTATGATCTTTATTGCCTAGAGAAAACACAAGGAAGTTTGTTTGTTTTGTTTTTCGTGTGTGTAAGTGGCCAACACTGGTGTCAGATTTTTCAAGCTGCCTTAAGGCATCTGATATAGCTTAACTACTGCCATCACGATGACAGCCGAGACCAACGGCTTAACGTGCCTTCCGAAGCACGGAGGAGCTCGAGATATTTTAATGCTACTTGCGGTCACCCATCCAAGTAGGGACTGCACCAGGGGTTGCTTCACATACGTAAGCGCTCAAAGAGCTCACACCCACTGGACCATCGGGCTCCTCATAAACTTATGGCAGTGAGTCATCTGATACTAGTAATAGTATCTTCTTCGTAGTTTGTGTAACAGGAGATCAATGAATGAGTGTTAGTAATAGTTACTTTTTTAATAAATCTATAGGCTTCGGTATGTTTTCCTCATTGATAAAGAAGTTGTTTGTAACAACAAACAACTTCACTAAAGGTTTTCCTACAGGAAAATTATTTTTTCTTTGTCATTAAGTCAAATGACTCTACCTTTTGAATTGTAACTTGTACTTTTTTCCAAAATTTTCGGTTCAGAAGTTGAAGACAATAATAAATAATATAAGATTAGGTAGTAATTGTTAGTTTTCGGATATCTTGGTACACATACTTTTTTAATAAACGATAATAATACCAATCTGTTGAGATTACTCAATTGGTTTAGTAGATTAGGAGAAATGGGCTGTGACAGTCGGGACATGCAGATAACCGAATGATTCTTTATGGTTTGGCCTTTTAGATACGGTTTCTTAAAAAAAGTAAAAACCCAAAAGAAATTAGAACTTCATAGAAATTACACAACCAAAATAATATTTGGTGATATCCGGGACTGTATAAAGTAAACAAACTTACTGCAAACTACAAACCAATTTGACTAGCAAAACAAACGCGTGTTTGTCTCAACTCCACGCGGGTAATAGAACGGAAATAATTTTGCCGGAATGAGCCAATTTACCGACTACACCTTGGTGACACGTTAACTTTCCTTAGCAACGGAGGCTGTGAAGCTAGCTCAAAGAGCTATGGAGAGACTGAGATATGAGAAATAAATCCTGCTTTCGTGGAATTTTTTCCCATATATAATTTTCTTAATTTAATAAGAATATATCAGAGAAAATTTCAAAAACTCTGGTTTGGGAGTAAGCTGATTTTTCACCCAGGTTTATTTTGATTCCGCTTTCCACCTTTACGCCCACTATGATGCTAAATGTGGCTGGGTCATAACACTTTATATGTTACCTTTCGCTCTGTCTACCTTACTAGGGATAAAGACGTGATTTTTTCAAAAATATTATTTCAAAAAGATCCTTTTTATCATGACCTGACTGGAAATAAATTCAAATATATAAATATATACGGAAAAATCATACAGTGAACAGTTCACATACTCGTATTCCGTCACATTCGGCCTTTTACGGACAGGCGTATATTTGAATTGATCGAGACAAGACATTTGGATATGTGACACACAACTCAACTTGAAGACCTCGCTCGCTTCGTTTGTTCAAAAATATAAACCTAAAAAAAAACAAGACACAACACAGTCTAACATCAGTTTAATTGAAAAGGCCCTCAATCGTCAATTGAGTCGCAAAACGACGTACATACACAACACAAATTGCAGACGATACTGCAGCGTCCAGAGAGCAACGCAAACTGCGATAAACCAAACAAATAAACTCTACTGCCTTTTGCAAAATTAAAACCGTACAGAAGATGTCAATAGTAACTGCCAAATACAACACATTGCAAATTGTCGGTTTGCATAGTATTATATATTAGATCTGTGATTTGACTTGAAGACCTCGACGGTTTTCCTAAAAAACAAGGCATAAGACAGTCTAACATAAGTTTAATTGAAAAGGCCCTGAACCGTCTCTTGAGACGTACATACACAACACAAATTGCAGACGATACAGCAGCGTCCAGAGAGCAACGCAAACTGCGATAAACCAAACAAATATACTCTTCTGCCTTACAAAATAAAAACAGTATAGAAACTGCTAGCAAACAAATCTCTACTGTCTTTTGCAAAATAAAAACCGTACAGAAGATGTCAATAGTAACTGCCAAATACAACACATTGCAAATTGTCGGTTTGCATAGTATTTCTATTGGTTTACATTTTCCTAAAAAACAAGGCATAAGACAGTCTAACATCAGTTTAGTGGAAAAGGCCCTCAACTGTCTCTTGAGTCGCAGAACACCATACATACACAACACAAATTGCAGACGATACAGCAGCGTCCAGAGAGCAAAGTAAACTGCGATACACCACACAAACAAACCTCCTCTGTCGTTTACAAAATAAAAATAATAATGCTTATAACTGCCAAATATAACACAAATTGCAGATGACTGCATTTGGAGAGCAACGCTCACTGCAATACACTACGCAAATAAACCTTTACATGCTTTTAACATAACAAATAGTACAGAAACTGCTAATAGCAACTGCCAGATACAACAAAAATGCAGACGATTGCAAAACAGTGTCCACAGAGCAACGCAAACTAACCTCCATGCCCTTTAAAAATAAAAGCAATACAGATTTAGATTCTGTACTGCAAATAGTAACTTCCAAATACAACACAAATTGCAGGCAATTGCATAGCAGCGTTAAGAGAGCAACGCAAACTGTGATACACAATGAAAATAAACCTCCACTGTCTTTTAAAAATAAAAAAATGGATATAACTCCAATGAAACGTCAGTGAAAACAAATAAATAAATGGTTCGTGCTAAGATTAATTACTTTGTTTTATTTCTGTACTATTTTGTTTTGTGATCGTGTAGTTTGCTGACGAAATGACAACAGGAACGAGTCCTACGGTATTTTACTAAAGTTAGTACTAAAGTTTTTACTTAATACTTTAAGTATTTTTATAGCATTTCAAAAATAAACCTCGTATATTTATGGGCGTAAAAATCATGTTAATAGGCGATACGGCTAGCAAACAAGCACTATTTTGATTTCGTTCTCCACATACAAGGCCACCAATTTGCTAAAAGTGGCCTTAAATTTTTGTAGACAGTGTCCACTCTGTCTACCCCGCAAGGAAAAAAGACGTGATTTTATGTATGTATATCAAACTCGTATATTAAAATAATTGGCTCGTGCCGGGAGTTTCAGTAAGGAAGAAAGATGTATATGTTATAGGAGCCCTTTTTACGTATTGTTTAGTGGCTAACATTGTATGTCATGCCTTATATTTTATCAAAGATTCAGGGCAAGTATACAGCGTGTTTTTGACCCTCTGAGCCAGCTGTTTTGAAATCTTGAAATCAGAATTCCAAATGGATAAAGGTTAGGTACAAATGAAAACAAATAAGACCTGTCAATTTGCACATATTTGAATGGACGTGACGAAAATCCATGTTTTTTTATGGCTTTCACATATTACTTAGGTATTATACCAGTATCAAGTAAGAAATATCCCGCACTTTTTTGAGTTTACTTTTTTATCGATGAAATAATGGTGTAAATTAATTTCGTTGATTTGATAGCGACAACCCATCACGAATACACTGGTTCAATCATAGCCAACGCAGCTAGCGGACAACCACAAGCCTATTATGTAAATCTAACTACAGCTGCACCATGACAGTTTATTTTAATTATCGCACATATTCGTCTTGGACATGGGCATTTATAACACTAAATTACACCGATTTCACATTACAAAGTCCAGTATAAACAATTTGGCACAAGAATTCAAAACAAACTTTGTGTAGTTTACTAAAATTCTCGCCAAAAACTCGAAGCTGCTCACAAATCATAAATTTCATCATAATCGGTTAAGAATATCTGTTAAACAAAACAGCCGGACTGATGAACGGAAGAATTTCTGCATAAGCTATTTTTGTAATGCTCCTTTTTGTCGGTTAACACTCGATATAAACAAACCTATACGCCGTCAGGGACTCTATACAATCAATGAATAACTGACATCAATACGGCCCTTAGAGTGAAACACTGCCATAAATATATTAGGACGACCTTTGGCGCTATCGAGCGTAAATAAAGATAGGCTCAAATAAGATTTACTTTTTCTTTATTTATTGTCCGGAGTGTTCATTCTTTTTTCCGATACGATATAAGGGTTGTGAGTTGTGAGGTTGTGATAGTAACAATATGTGTGTTTTGAACTTTTTCTTTTAGGAGGTTTATTTATGTTAATACTGTATTTTGATAACTTTTTCCTATTATTGTGCATAATTTTAATATAATTTATCCGTGAAATTCTTAAAAGGGCGACTCAACCCGTTAATATGAATAAGGCGAACACTGGCAAAAAAGGCTGGCGGTTTTTATCAAATTTTTTATTATTTAATAGGTCAATGGATCAAGAACACAAACATAAGAACATCCATAATAAGTCTATACTCTATTCTTTATAACAGTACGGCACAGACGTACTATAATGTAGCTATAACGATACGGCTAGCAGTCACAGACTATTAAACCTAGATTTCGTGATTGCAAAAGAAGTTTTTTTGAACATTTAGTTCTGCATTGCTGCTAACTTAAGAAAAACTTATTTCATAGTTTTTAAGAGTTTAGCGAACATTAATTTAAAAAGTAAAGGTAACCATGGACACAAAATTTTGTCATGTTTACATTATCGCGAGTTAGTTGTCAAACTCAAAATTTATGTTTTACTAGTTTTGCATTTTTTTGAAAGTCGTAGAAAAAATATTGTATGCAACGGTTTATAATTAGGTCTTAAAAGGCTCGTGGCGCCTCTATTAGCGATATTCGCTCGCTTCGCTCGCTCATATCGCTACCCGCGCCACTCACCTTTTAAGACCCCTATTATAAAACCGTTGCATAAAATACTATTACAACTGCCGTTTCACTTTATAGTATTCATGTTCTCAGTTAGACACCGTCTACCTAAATTAATGTTTATCGCTGAATAAAACATCAGAAGTGAGAAACATCCATTCACAAATGGAGATTGCAATTGTATTCCAGTCTCCAGTAAACTCGGGTACAGTGGCATGGATGCGCGGATGTAAACAATAGCCGCACCGATTCAAATACAGGTATGCACGCAGTGGTTTGTTGCGGGTAGAAAAATGTAATGATGAGGAGAAAAATCCTAGAAAAAAGATAAAAAATCAAGAATATAAATATAATTAATTCTCATAATGAATATAACATCAAAAGTGAGAAACACCCATTCACAAATGGACACTGCAATTTTATTCCAGTCACCAGCAAACTCAGGTACAGTGCTACGGATGCGCGGATGTAAACAATACCAACGCCGATTCAAATACGGCATGCTCGCTGTGGTTTGTTGCGAGTAGAAAAATGTAATGACGAGGTAAAAAGTCCAAAAAAATCACTCACAATCAAATCACCAGTCACTTGATCTGGGCTAATTGTATGCTTACCTACTAATAAACTGTTCCTACACAAATCATTATGTACCGTAATTAATAAATAAATAAAAAAATCATAAACATTTTTTTTTCCTTTTATAGTCTTCTATTGCTTTAAATATGGACAATTAAACCTATTAAATCAAGTGTCTTTCGCAGAAAATAATTCTCTAGAAAAAACACTTGAGTAGATATTTTTATAATTCATCATTCGCTGCTTGTCATTCGAACGATCAAAATCTAATAGGTACATTACCTGAAGATACCTTCTGTAGAGGTGAAACACATGTTACTAGCACGTCGGCCGATGTTACTGCAGCCTCAACAGATGCAGTAACATCGGCAAGGGTCGCATGCATTGACTATTGGTGCCGGCCATGACGGGACTAACAGTTGGGTGGTCGCTAGCCAGCAATAGTTTGCATATACTATTTGGTGTCGGAAGCACACAAATTAATTTAACTCAAAGTGATTTTCATAAGTATGAAGAAGCAAATATCTTTCGAAAAAAAATACTCTACAAATATCTTCTCATCTGTACCTGAGAATTATTGTTTTAGCTCATCCATTGACTGGGTGTTTGCGGCGTACGAACCGAGTAAGTACTATTGTCCACCTTTTTTTATATTTCGGTACGCTTTCCAAATAGATTTTTAGGTCATAACGAGTTCATGTTTCTATATGTGTCGTTATTTTTAGATAATAAATAGGAAGTTCTTTTAAAAGTAGAATGGGTGGGATCTTTTATGCTTCGTTACAGTCATATTTTTTGTTTGTAAGCCTTATATATGTGTCGCGTCAGGGGTGGTCGACGGCAACATCATTGGGTGAATTTCCTCCTGTTCTCCACCAGCTTCCATAATTTTGGGCGAATATGGGTCCATCAAGCATAAGGAAACAAAAGATTACTTGTTCTCACGTATTGGAAACAGACAAGTCCCTTAAATCGTGTTTGCTCGGCTAATGCTATCGCTCAACTGACTGATCTCTAAAAACGACCGTTACGCATTCAAACGTCCCCACTCTGCCAACCACGACCAAGGGCTTTGTCCAGGAACACCGATAGGTGGCGCCTGCGTTTCCTTTACACGACATTTAATTAGTACCAAAACAAAATATCAGGTGGCGCTATAATCGAATAACAAGTTTACAAAACTAATCACAAGATGGCGCTGTTATTAATTTTAAACAGAAAATTACAATTAATTAAAATTAACAAATCATATGAGATACCTAGTAGCCTTTAAATTGCTAATTTAAAATAAAACATCCGTGCTCAGTGGCGCCACGCTTTGCTAATTCCGACACGGCCATCTTGACAAATCACCCGTCCACGGGTGATAGAAGTTAGGAAGAATCTGCGGACAAAATAATACAAAAAGCTTTCCACTCGGCCATACTGACTAAAAATAGAATTTAAAGACTTCTAGTCACAATTCTCGCTATAGGTTGTTGTCTTAAGATTTAACTCATTTCTTCACAAAGTAAAGAAGCTCAAATCATCAAGTATATCCCCAATCAAAATAACGAAAACAAAAGATTACCACCACACACGCACGACACACATACCAAACAAAACTTTCACCATGAAACCCGTCCATCGGTTTCTGGCAAACTCAGGTTAACAACCTGTCAATTATCAATTGGGAAACGCGGTCCTTCGGTTTCCAGTAACATGGGGAGACACAGTCCTTCGGTCTCGAGACACAGTACAGTCGGTCTCCCTTTACTCCAAAATTCACAGCTCGGTTCTTCGGCTGCTGTTGCCTATGTGTGTCGTGGTGACTAAAGCTCATCAGAACTCAGAATCAGCACTTTCATCCGATTCAACTTCAAAATCACACTCAAGAGGAACTTGATGATCTGGAGCCCTACGTATACGGTCATGTGGGTACTTGTACGTGCGATTACAGCTTAAAGATTTTAACTTATACCTATCACCCTCTAATACTTCAATGATCTTAAATGGACCTTTGAATTTTGGGTCTAATTTGACTTGATTACGCTCCTCGTTCTCGATAAGAACATAATCACCAACTGAGAATTTTAGTAAACTAGCTTTATTAGAATCGAATCGCTTCTTTTCATATGCAGCACTGGCTGCCATGTTCTGGACCGCCTGCTCCCTCACTCTATCCACGTCAACCTCAACTTCCTCAACAGCTGTCATCAAACTCAATGGCCTCGCAACCCTGCCTATTAAGAGTTCCAAAGGGCTAGCCTTCGTCACACGGTTCACAGTGGAATTAAGAGCAATTTGCACATCACCCAGACATTCTTGCCAGGAGCGATTCTCACTCGTTTCAATTGCAGTCAGCATACCCTTTAAGACACTCATCACTCGCTCCACCTGACCATTTGCCCTGCTACCGCCCGTCGCGATCAGGTGAAGTTCAATATTATGACCATTACAAAAATCAGCAAATTTCTTACCTGTAAAGCATCGTCCTTGGTCAGCTATAACTCGCCTTGGAGCTCCGAATAATGAAATACCTTTCTGAAGTGAACGTATACTGCTTTCGCTGTCAATATTTCTGGAATGTACCAGCAATACATACTTGGTAAAGGCGTCAATCAGCACGAACACATACTCCTTGGCGGAGTTTTTACCGCTTAATTTACCTGAAGCGTCTATGTGTACCGTATCCCAAGGAGTGTTTCCTTTTGGTATGGGATGAAGTTCTGCCTGGATCTTACCCGAACGCGTTTTTGAGACCTTGCATGTGATGCAATTTTCCGTGAACTTCCGAACATATTTTACCATTCCCTGAAACCAGTAATAGTCGTATACCTTCTCCAAAGTCTTCTCCCACCCTAGATGCATTATAGACTCATGTACGTTGTTTATGACCGACCACCTCAGAGCACGAGGAACGATTGGAAGACATTTGGTACGGCCATTGCGTTGGATCTTGCGATGTAAAATGTGGTGACGTATTTCGTAAGTGTTTCTGAGATCCTCGGGCATTTCCTCGTTCTGTAGATCGGATACTATCTTGGAGATCTCTTCGTCTTTCTCTTGTTCGGCTTGTAACCAGTTATTCGACAGCTCTGCCAGATCCACTCGTTTTTGCTCAACACGCGTAGGACTTGGCTTTGCCTCACCGGTCAGAGGGTTCCTAGATAAGAAATCGACATGATTCATTCGACTACCTTCGCGGTGCACCACGTCAAAATCGAATGACTGTAGGTAAGCCCACCATCGATGGACGCGCGGAGCTAGGTCAGATTTTGTTTTGGATGCCTTAACAGAGCTGCAATCGGTGACCACCGTAAATTTCCTGCCGTGCAGATATTGTCGGAAATACTTAATTGCGTTGACGATCGCCATGGTTTCTAATTCGAAGGAATGATATTTAGATTCTGCAGGAGATGTACGCCGGCTGTAATATGCTATAACATGCTGCTTACCGTCTAACTTTTGGATGAGCATGGCGCCGTAACCTTCCGAGCTCGCGTCCGTGTGCAACTCGACCGGTAGTGCCGCATTGAAAACCATCAGAACTGGCTCACTGGTGAGTTGGGTAATGATCCGTTGGCGTATAACCTCGTGATTAGGTTGCCAATCCAAGCGTTTGTTTTTACTGCTAGTGAGCCTGAATAGCGGCGCCATTGTCTTTGAAAATTGAGGCACAAATTGTCTGAAGTATGACGCTAGCCCAATGAACTGTCTAAGTTCAGTGATTGTTTTAGGATGTGGTAGATTAATTAGTGCTTTTATCTTACCAGGATTTGGCCGGATTTGACCGTCTTCGACATCAAAGCCCAAGAACTCAACTCGCTTTACAAGAAATGAACACTTTGAAAGATTGAGAGAAAATCCAGCCTTGTGTAACACGTCCAGAACGTGACGAAGCCGCTCCAAACCCTCCTCAAATGTAGAAGCTAAAATCAAAATATCATCAATGTAAAATACCACATAATCATGTGCCAACTCACCTAATGCTCTTGCCATTGCTCGTTGGTAAACGGAACTAGCGTTCTTGAGTCCAAAAGGCATGGAAAGATATTCCCATTGCCCATCCGAAGTAACAAACGAGGTCAGCTCTATGGAGTCTTCTGCAACTGGGATCTGATGGTAGCCGCTCAGCATGTCTAGACTGGTAAACCATTTTGCACCACTAAGGCGTGAAATTTGATCAGATATCAAAGGAAGTGGGTACCTGTCCGCAACAGTGTTCTCGTTCAGTTCTCTGTAGTCCACACACATGCGGTGAGTCCCGTCTTTCTTCTTGACCAGGAGTACGGGACTTGAATATGGTGAGCAGCTTGGCCTGATAACACCTGCAACCTCGAGTTCCCTTACCTTTTGGCGAACGACCTCCTTCTCCTCAATGCTCATTCTATAAGGGCGTCGCTGCACCATGCGGTTCGGATCTACTAACCGTATTTGCAGTTGGCCAGTGTTGACTCGTGACTTAGCTACACCACTAGCAAAAGAATCGGAATATTCTAACAATATGTCAAGTAATTGTTGTTTATTTCCAGCGGGTATATGAGTGCTGATATTTGAAAAGTCGGGTGACCTTATTTCAAAATCCAATTGACACGAATTAATCTCTTTTTTAAGCGAGAAAATAACTACGCTCGAAGTCATGTTTACCATGAGATCGTTACCTAAAATCTCCCGACCTATCATAATATCACTCCTGAGAAGACGGTCCGGCACAATGTGAAACAATATGTTGAGGTCAATATCATTGATTTTAACTTGACATAATATCTGCTTAGTACTGTGAATGGATGTTTGCCCAATTCCCGTAAGGGTGACAGTGTTGCTGACCAGATTGCCCGACAACTTTGAGGCCACGCTATCTTTAATAAGGGAACATTCGGCTCCAGAATCGTAATGAAAAAGAAACGACTCACCATTATTTTCCAACTGTCCATGCGGGTTGGTCACGTTGCAGACGTCAACTCGTTGTTGGCTGCTGAAACTGCTGGCTGCTCCTCCTACGTCGCTGGCCGGTCCTTGGCTGGAGCTCGTGGATACACCTCGTTGACAGCTGGATGCAAAGTGACCTTTTGTTCCGCATCTGAAGCAGGTCACATCCTTGGCTAGTCCAGTTTTGGTGGTTGCAAGCTGCGGTGTTGAATTGATGAAATTGCGTTTCGCATTTGCGTCCCTGCGTTGACGGCATTCTAGAGCACGATGTCCTAATCGTCCACAGTGATAACATTTCGGTCCAATAGTAGACGCAAGAGTCTTGAGTCTTTTACTATCCGGTGAACCATCATTTGTCTTTCCCTTCGTATCTTGGTTTTTCCGTTTGAGGAAGGAAAACACCTGCAGTTCTTGTTGTAATTTGTCACGTGTTGTTATTTCTGTCGTAAAAGTCAGACGTTGAAGTTTCTCGTCAAATTTGGAGACATGCGCAAGAGTAGTCGCCACGATGATTTGTTCAGTGGTCATACCATGCCATCTAGTCGATAACGTGGTCATTATGCGTGATGCATACGCCGCCAGACATTCGTCGTCCTTAGGTCGGCCATTCTGCAGGTTAATTAGCGTAGCAGCAGGCGTCTCAGTTAAAACGTATCTCGCTTTGAACAGACCCTTGAGTTCGGACCACGTGATGCCGGCATATGAGATTTGAGATAACCACCGCGAAGCGCTTCCTTTGAGAGCCCTACTAATTGCCATAATTAATGCGCTTCCTTGCAAGTTTCGCTCGGCCAAGCAAAGGTCAATCGTATCACACCATGCACGTGGATCAGCGTCGGACTTATCTGGGTCAAACTCTGGCAATGATATTTTAGACGTACCTGGTTGATTTTTGATAGCCTCGATGAGTGAAGTCAGATTGAGATTTTGTGACTCCAGCAGGACTCGAAGAAAGTTTTCATCAATCCCATGTTTCGTCTTCTCGCCAGGTGATGCTTGATTTAATCTCACTTCTGATGTCGCGTCAGGGGTGGTCGACGGCAACATCATTGGGTGAATTTCCTCCTGTTCTCCACCAGCTTCCATAATTTTGGGCGAATATGGGTCCATCAAGCATAAGGAAACAAAAGATTACTTGTTCTCACGTATTGGAAACAGACAAGTCCCTTAAATCGTGTTTGCTCGGCTAATGCTATCGCTCAACTGACTGATCTCTAAAAACGACCGTTACGCATTCAAACGTCCCCACTCTGCCAACCACGACCAAGGGCTTTGTCCAGGAACACCGATAGGTGGCGCCTGCGTTTCCTTTACACGACATTTAATTAGTACCAAAACAAAATATCAGGTGGCGCTATAATCGAATAACAAGTTTACAAAACTAATCACAAGATGGCGCTGTTATTAATTTTAAACAGAAAATTACAATTAATTAAAATTAACAAATCATATGAGATACCTAGTAGCCTTTAAATTGCTAATTTAAAATAAAACATCCGTGCTCAGTGGCGCCACGCTTTGCTAATTCCGACATATGTATACCTACGACGTATAGACTATGATTTTATGGTAACCTTAACAATATTTTTCCAGTCCAAATCGGTTATTAAATTCCGATAAAGACTTGTAAATATAAAAAAAAAACTTTTTCTACGAGACTAATGCAAGTAACAAAAAAAACATTTTGACATTATCATGGAAAAGTACCTACTCAGCCGGCTGGTAAATTTTTATGGAAATGCCGCTAAAGCATTAAGTTTCGCTTAAGGCGAGGTGAGTTCACACACTAGCGCCACCCAGCAATCAATTCATTTACTCCTAAATCAAATCAAATTTAAAAAATGTAATAGCGTATTGCCCTAGTAAATTACTTGTAGTATTTTTTTTTGTTACTTTTCATAGATATTACAATCTACGTTTAGGAGAACGAATTTTTACCGCCAAAAGTGGCCACTTTAAATTTATGCATATATTTTGTACTTTACTTCTGCCCAAATTATAAATATTTAACTATTCTTATGTTTATTTTTATGTTATTGTATCTGTTTCTTTATGTGTAAGGAAAAGTAAAGAAGTGTATGTAGCTTTACAAATTAACAAACATTAATTATTATCATATAAGTATGCAGGTTGTAAATTTAACTCTCAGACTCAATTCATTCAAATGAACACCTCTTCCAAATTTATTAGATGTATTTAAAAAAAAAAATCTTAAAACTTTTCGACCAGCCCGGAAATACGTATCAAAATATAGAAAATTAGGTTCTGTACATCTTCCCTTTAGAAAATTGTTAATTTTAACAGAAAAGTGATGTTTAAGGGAATGTCAGTGGTTACTTGACATTGTTGTGTACCTAGCACTGATCTCATAGCAATAGTTATTCATATTGATGGGCTGAGTAACCCCTTCAAGGGTGTGTCGAGGGTTTTGTTACACTCTGTATGATAGGCTACTTCAATAAATACCTACAGAGTCATTTTGAAATTTTCATCTATAAAAACCCTGTCCGATTCTTCAACGGGTTGACTCACCCAGTCAATATGAACAACTTTTCCAACAGAAGTAGAGCTGGAAACTAAAAAGAAAATTGACATACTCATACAAAGGATTCGGCCGGCCAGGCAATTAATATGATTTTTTCGAATATTCTACAATACAAAGGAACAATTTTTCAGATGGAATTAATGTTACTTCCATCGGAAAAAAAAAATATTTTGATGGGTTGAGTACTTTTACTTTCTTTGAAGGCTAAGTAGCCTTCAAAGAAATTTCAGTGTTCAATATATCCGCAATATGATTTTTTCGAATATTCTACAATACAAATGAACAACTTTTCAGATGGAATTAATGTTAGTTCCATCGGAAAAATTGTTCATTTTGACGGGCTGAGTACTTAGCCTTCAATGAAATTTCAGTGTTCAATATACACGCTGTATTATCATCGCAGAATAATTATACAAAGTCAAAGATGAAACAGTTTGAATATTCTAGAGAAACTAAATGAGCACTTGGAAAGTTCTGGAAGCGACGTCGGACGGACATCCGGGCGGCCATCTTGTGTCGGATGTGCGGAGATATTACCGCTGTGATACCGCGCAATGTGACTGAAACGCTCTATACACGTATAGCAAGGTACTTCAAAAACATTGAGAGAACACAGAGTTACTTTTAACCTTTATGCTATAAAACAATAAAAACAAACTTTAGAATGGGATTAATGTTAAAAATTCAAAAATAAAATTATATTTACATACAGAAGTGTTCAATCAGCCAAGCAATTTGTATGATGTTTTTTAATTTTCTAAGTGTAGAAATTTGATAAAAAATCTATTTTCTTTTAAAAATATGTTCAACCCGCCCGGAAATTTGTATAAAAATGCGGAAGAAACTTTAAGCTACCGGCATTGTCTTATGGGAAAAGTTGTTCATTTTGACGGACTGAGTCACCCCTTTAAAGAAATGTGAGTGGTCATAATTATTATACAAAGTCAAAGATGGAACAGTTTAAATATTCTAGGCTAAATGAGCAGTTGGAAAGTTCTGGAAGCCACGTCGGGCGGACATCCGGGCGGCCATCTAGTGTCGGATTGATATCGCGCAATGTGACCGAAACGCTCTATATGGCAAGGTTCTTAAAGAACGCATAGACATAGTCATTTTGAACCTTTGAGCTGTACAATATGTTTAAAATACCCTGCCCGATCCTCAAAAACTCAGCCCGTCAATATGAACAACTTTTCTTGTGCGACTAATGCTGGAATTCGAAAAAACAATTGGTATATACAAACAAAAGTGATCAGCCGGCCAGGCACTTTGTATGATTTTTTCGAATATCTTACATTTGTTCCATAAGAATAGTTGTTTATTCTGACGAACTAAGTCACTCCTTTAAGGGGATGTTGATAGACAATTTACACTTTGCATTAACATCGTAGAATTATTATACAAAGTCAAAGATGAAACAGTTTGAATATTCTATAGAAACTAAATGAGCAGTTGGAAAGTTCTGGAAGCGACGTCGGGCGGACATCCGGGCGGCCATCTTGTGTCGGATGTGCGGAGATATTACCGCTGTGATACCGCGCAATGTGACCTAAACGCTCTACATGGCATGGTACTTCAATAAACAGAATACAGAGCCATTTTGAAACTTTGAGCTATGTAGAAATCACGGAATTACAATTTCTAAGTGTAGTGTTTTCTAGATCGCATCCTATGATCTCCAGGATCGCCTGATGGTAAATGATCACCACTGCCTATGGACAACTGCAACACAGGGGTGTGACTCTTGTTGCCGGCCTATTATTTTTCCCCAGACCCCAGAAGAGAAGAAGACTTAGCATAGAAGCGGTAAAGCTACTACTTCAACGTCGATTTTCTATGAGAGTGTGGTTCTTCCCCGGACGAGCGGAGCCATTAATGCCACTAGTAAAAGTGGCTTTACCGCAACTAAAAATGTCAGCATTTGCAAATGCAGCAGCAACAGAGAAAATGGACTCCTAATGAGTCTGAAACTATAGTCGGCAATCCCAACAAAACCGCAAGTCGGTGACCCATTTCAAATCTTAATATATTTTTTGATATTTGCATAGTATAGTTGCCGTTTAAAATTTCAAAAGAAACAAGTTTAAATTCGCCAATTATGTCGTTTTGTTAATTTCCAGCCGCAAATATTGACTTCGTTAAAGCGTAATATTCAACTGCGAATTTATTCATTTAAATGTTTTATTAACTGCATTATCGTATAAGTATGTAATAAATTGATATTTTCGATTCGGTCACAGTATTAAATTCTACAAAATTTTGCATAGATACTTTTTTTGCGTTAGAGACACACCTATAGTCGTTTTTTAAAGTGACAACTTCTTTAGCGACACTGTGCACTTTTTGTGATGGTAAAAAATGTTTAACTCGCGACAGGTCACGTGACCAACAGATTCGTCACATTGAAAATTCGTAAGACGGCGCAGAGCGCTTGCGTGAATGTGCGTGTGTTTTTGTTACAGCGTGCTACGCACATCCATGGAGGGTGACTGCTGTTAGGAAAGGTTTTATAAATTATAAGTATTAAAGTATATTGTATTTAAGTTTTCACTTACAAAACTTCTGCAGGCACTCCCGGAGTGCAACCCGTTTTTTTTTTTTGTTGTAGTTCCTATAAGATGAGTTTTATCTTTGCTGTCTGCATTTATTCTTTATTCTGATTTAGGTCGAAAATAATCCCAATTATTTCTGTCAAGTGCATGCAATATACATGGTTATTACTTGGTTACTGTATTATATTATATACTGTAATATTTTGAATGTAGTTATTTCTTTCTTGCTAAATTTACCTAGACGGTATGGCATTGGCACCTTTTACACAATTTATTAATTTTGTATTTCTTTGTAAATTGTTTCTATTAGTGCAATAAATTGTATCGTATCGTAAATGGTATTGTATTGTATCCTAATGACATCAGGGTCTTGTCGACAGAAGATTAAACTTTTTTGTCATTATAGTACCTTATTATGTAATTTTAGGATTAATTGTGACTGTAGATTTTTCATTGCCTTAAGTATCTGCACAAAGATTATGTTATTATTATAATCGTATAAATGATAAATAAAATTGTTTGTTAAATATTTTATTTTTCGTGTGTACCAGTGGCCACACTGGTGTCAGATTTTTTCAACCCGCCAGGCTTCTGACATAGCTTAACGACTAAACAACTACCTAAACACTTAAGGGAACCAGCGAGGAGCTTAAAATCTTTTATATGGCACCCATCCCAATAGAGGCTGTGCCCGGGGTTGCTTAACAAGCGGAAACTCTTAATTACGATAAATTAATAATTTATTCTGATGTTTTTGCAAAATAATGCGAGTTTCTATCATTATTTACTGTCGAAATAAGAATATTCATAGTTACTGTCAGGCGGATGCCATATTAACATAATTCTTATTGTTATTAGTTACTTCGTCGTAACTGGTTGGTGGGTGGTAATTGGTATCCGGTGATTTATCACTTACATACTGTTTGTGTTTATTATAGATTATACACTCTATAGTCTATAATACAAATAAATATGATATATAACACTAACTTAAACAATTAAATCTTGAAGAACTAAATTTTGCAATAATTTACACCAAGTAAGTTTTTTGTAACAGAAAGCATTCTGAATATAAAGAATGAAAAATACGATTAATATTAGAAATAAAAAACATTTTTCTACTCCTGTACTGTAATCTGTCATTTATATGGTCAAGAACACAAACAAAAGAACATCCATAATAAGTCTATACTCTATTCTTCATAACAGTACGACACAGCCGTAATGTAGCTATAACGATACGGCTAGCAGCCACAGACTATTAAACCTAGATTTCGTGATTGCAAAAGAAGTTTTTTTTAACTAAGTGCATTGCTGCCAACTTAAGAAAAACTTATTTCATAGTTTTTTTAAGAGTCTAGCGAACATTAATTTAAAAAGAAAATGTAACCATAGACACAATATTTTGTCATGTTTACATTATCCGCGAGTTAGTTGTCAAACTCAAAATTTATGTTTTACTAGTTTTACATTTTTTTGAAAGTCGTAGAAAAAATATTGTATGCAACGGTTTATAATTAGGTCTTAAAAGGCTCGTGGCGCCTCTATTAGCGATATTCGCTCGCTTCGCTCGCTCATATCGCTACCCGCACCACTCACCTTTTAAGACCCCTATTATAAAACCGTTGCATAAAATACTATACTGCATTTGTGTTTTATGTCCATGAAATGAACTTAAAAATATATGAGAAATTCGAGATAATTTTAATTCACACCGCAGAACTAAGTTTTCCTAGCAAAATATTATGTTCACTGGTTGCTTTGTTTAATCTTATAGAGCTCTATGGCCCAATTTTACAAGAGTTATTTAAATTCCATGCTAGATGGACAGAAAAAGAAAATCATAGAATTGGGATAATTCTATGTTTTCTTCCCGCGCAGACCGTAAAAGCTATTTAAGCGCTTGGGCGAAAATGTACGGCTTAAATCACATCAATAGGCAATGTGGTTAGCAACCCATCACTATTTTGATTCTGTTTTCCTTTACACCCACTAACACGCTAAACGCGGCCTTTGGTCCCGGACGTCATCATTAGATGGCAGTGGATATACTATTTCAGATTAAGAGACATTGAAGAATTTTATACGAGTATTAGCCACATCATTATCATGAAGTTTAAGAGCCGAGCTCTTGTTGTATTAGCCACATACACAATAAAAACAAACAAAACAAAATTTATATCATTAAAACTAACGTGAGATTTTTTTATTTTTATTAAATATATATATAGGGACATATCACACAAATTGAGCTAGCCCCACAGTAAGTTGTGAACTTGTGTCGCAGGATACTAACTCAACGATACTATATTTTACAATATATACTTATATAGATAAACATCCAAGACTCAGGTCAATATGAAAAAGATCTTTTTCCATCTTGACCTGACTGGGGATCGAACCCGGGAACCCCGTGTCGCAGGCTAGCGTGTTGACCGCTGCGCCACGGAGCTCGACTTAGAAGATAAAGACATTATATATATATATATATATATATATATATATATATATATCAACGGGTCACTCACGTGCTATTTGTCGGGATTGCCGACTATAGTTTCGAACTGGTCAGGAGCCCATTTTCAAGGCGAGTGCGGGACGCGCGGCGGTGGATCCCGAATTAACCGCTCGCGGCGCGACGCGACGCCCGCGCAGCGGCTTGCACCGCCCTAGGAGGGGGGAACGAGCGAGTCACTCCCGCGATCCTGGTGTTGCGACAAATAGCACGTGAGTGAAAATTAACGTCTAAAAATATGTGTCTTTAAAACTTCTATATCTGAAAGACTTTTTTGTTTAGAAATGTATTTCGGTCACTATTGTGTTTATTTTTGGCAGGTCTTTACATAGCGACACGAAAAATTTTTTAGTCAAGCAGCCCATTTACTTTGTATTTCACTAAACATAGACTAACTTGTTATAAGGCGCTGTCTGCATCGTAAACATGTTACAGTATAACATACTCCATATTTCCAACCGCCCCATTCCTAATACAGATAATAAGTACAGGGATATATTCCCCTCCACAAAGCTCTGTTTAGGCGAAAAATCACGAAAGCTTTCAAGAAATATTGCTTTCAGAGATTCGCGGGCTAAAAAGCTCTGTTGCCGTGGCAACTGAAAATTCCTAGGGTAAGCTCATTGGTACAGATAGTGGGATATTGAAAGCGCTAGATCTCAATACATAGTGAGTGAAATAAATCCTAGATTCTGAGCTTCGATGATACCTTCCTTGTCAAAGGAATTGAGTCAACTGGGTATGGGATAAAGCAAGAGTATCGGAGTATTCGTGTTTACGGTACGCTTGAATGACTAAGCAAAACTTTTTCTTCTATTTTATATTATTATGGCTTCCAACGAGATTTCAGTGGATCTGCCAAAGTCCAGTTTTATGAGATACAAAGTATCGGTGTTGTACGGTACTGTTTTATTAAGTAGCAATCACAGATGGCGTACGTTCTTTAATTACTTCGTGGGAGCTACTGCTGTAGCCGTGTGGTTCCCGGCAGAGTAGAATAGGACCACTCCAAGTCTTCCCGTGGATGTCGTACAAGGCGACTTAGGAAACACAAGCTAAACAAAGCTATGAACATCAAAAAGACCTCTCCAACCCGTCTGGCCAGCGTGGAGAGTGTAGGCTAAATCCTCTGACTGCTCTGGTAGTACAGAGAGGGTCGTGCTCCTGCAGTGGAGACAAACACATACCTGCTGATGATGAGCTACTGCTGACAAATACTTTAACTATTTCACAAATTGCTGATGTACACGAGCATTTTTAACACCAAACTACTCTAATTTTATATAATAAAGTCCAGAAATTAAATTGCAATATCATCTTAGGTAAACTCCAACTGCAGAATTAATAATAGTACTTAAAATATTGAGGTGAAATTCAATTCTATAACATTTCCCACCATTGTATCACGCTGAAAATTTTTCGCCACAACGTACGTCGTTTAGGTGTTATTCGTCCAAGTATGGAACCCCTATTTTTTTTTTATTACCCGAAGAAAATCCCTTCGGATACCAAGCCAGCCACGGGAAGCCAGCTCGGTTATGTGGTGTTACCTCTAAAAACTCCGCGGTGTCAATCTGAGCCGCTTTGTGCCGGGGGCGTGTGCTTTTCTCGCTGCACAGCCCCGGCGCGGCGACCACTGCAGTGGTCCGTTCACGGCACGCTTACAGATCACCTCTCCAGCGAGAGGGTTGGAGCGGCCTGCGGGATGGCCCGACGGCCTTCAATTTACCCGCTTGGGTAAAGGCGCACTTGACACCGGCGCGCCCGTATCCGCCGCCCGACAGGCCCAAACCAAGTCCTAACCCAAGCCCAAGTATGGGACCACTATGCCCCAACTGTACTTGGGTGCTTTTGAAACTTTTATGAGGTGTATCGTCCATCTGCCTGACTGCTTGTTACATTGTCAATTCACTGAATTTACTAAACACGTATTGTTAAAATTTAGTATAATTATATAGAGTTTTACGCTGTATAATAACGTTAATTGTTACTAAGACAACTAAGATATTAATGATAACCGGATACTCATAATTGATATTTCCATCACAACAGCGCCATAAATAATAATCGAGCCTCGCTCTCTGAAAAATGACCCGCATTGGCCCAAATTATCAATTTATCATTAATACGATTATTCATTCAATCAACGTTTTCATGAATATTGTTGATAATATTTTAATGAATAATTCCCACTTGAATGTAACGCTTTTAACGAAGTCATTGTTTTGTTGCGGTTGCAAATTAACAAAATTAAGTACCTAGTGAATATAAATACGTTCTTGATGGATTTTATACATAACTAACAGCCCTCCCCGCCTGCACCCGGAAATACATAATTATTATCATGTTTTTAATCTTACGGGGTAGACAGAGCCCAGGTCTATAAAACTTAAAGGCCACGTTTAGCATGTTGGTGGGTTTGTAGATGAAGAACGGAAACAAAACAGTAATGGGTTGCTAGACGCATCGCCTATTGACATAATTCCTTACAAGAAGGAGCTGGTAAATTCTACATTTATTCTTTTCTCAAAGATCAGCGTGAATCACTATATCTATCGCTCATCATCATCATTTCGTGTAGGTAAACACGGTCAGTCGACCATGCACACACTGGTGTCAGAGTTCTTCGGAACCGCCTCTCAGCCTCTGACGTGGTTCCTTTAACGACTACCAAGAGGCAGCCAGGACCAACGGCTTAACGTGGCTTCCGAAGCACGGAATCATCTTTCTTAAAATCTATCGCTGAGAACTACATTAAAATCCGTTAAGAAGTTTAAAAGATCTAAGCGAACAGAATGCGGAAGTGATATTATTTTATACTATGTAAGGAAGAATAAGTATAATATTAATAATGTCAGTTTCAAAGTACACATAAAATTAGTATCAATAAGCGGCCAGTCTCTTGGGTACATTACCCTGTGATGACAGCGATCTGGGCTCCGTTTTTTATTTAGTTTAGATTTATGTTTTTTATTATTCTTTCTTTTTAATCATAAGTATTTATATTTTTATTTGTTTAACTATATTTGTTACCTATTAAATATCTACTTTTCTAAAAAAAAAAAAAATAAGCAGGATTATTCATGTTACCTATTCTGATATGTGGAAATCTTTTAGTTATTTTTATAATCAGCGCTGCTAGATGAAGGTTTTAATATCAATAGAGGGTAAACGGAACAACATTTAAATAAGAAAAGAAACGAAAGTCTGAAATAAGTAAATATCAACTCTAAGTAAGACTAAGTAAAAATATTTGAATTTTAAAGTCCATTATTTGTTTTTTTTTTACATAACGTTGCTTCTAAACGTGTACAATCGATTAAAAAATGTGAATGTTAAGTTACTAAATTTGGATGCTAAATTAATTCTAAATAATTTTAGATTAAACTTATACATTACCATCAATCCTTTTCTCTTTGTATTTTAAGTGTAAATATCTACCATGAAGTTTATTTTAATTTAATGCATTAATATTTTAAAAATTCTATCCAAAACTTCCATTCCAACATTCCAAAGAACTCCATTCTCCCTTATTTCTATATCACATGTCTTTGACTTAATGTATCTACTTAAATATTATACAATCCATTTCACTTCCACACTCTGTATATGTGTGTAACATATGTATACTTTAAACACATTACAATACATTAGAATACTGCAAACGGGGTTCCCGACCAAAACGCACAGTTGTATGGCAGCGAATTCAATAGGCCAAATTGCGGGGCCGACAGTGCAGTGTAAATGGTCAAGAAGGAGGATGGTCTAAGGTACAAGAGATATGCGAAATAGAAAATAAATAGTTGAAAAGTTAAACTTTTCATTGTTGCTTTACTTTTTAGCTTTTGGAGACAGAGAAAATGATCACTAGAAAATTGCTATTACTAAGCTAAACTGACTGCAGTTCGAATAAGTTGGTGGTGAGACCATAAAAAGCTTGGGGATATTAAAAATTGCAAAGGTAATTGAGGTGGATGAACGTCCTTGGCAATAAATAAGTGAATGTCCATTGTCCAAGCTATTTATAAATACCTATAAATCGCTTGGATTACTTCACTTCAATGGGCGATGTTATCAATAACATGCCGTAACGTCGCAGCTTGCGCTCGCTGCCCAAGCAAACAAAATGTGTATTAGGTATATTGTTTTTTTTACGGAAAACCTTTCAGACTTACACACAATGAAATATTATGTCAATGAAGACCTAAGACCTACAGAGAGGGTCGTGCTCCTGCAGTGGAGACTAGAAAGACCTGATGATGATGATGAAAGACCTAAAAAATATACGAGTTTTATGACGGCCCAATTTGTATTTTGAAAATTTAGGAAGAAAAGAAAATGTTATGCAGAGTAATGACTTGCTCATCACTAGTTAAAGTTAAACTAGTAAAACTCAGAGTGGCACAAGCCACTCTGAGTTTTTAAGTTTAGTTTAGTCTATCTACACAGGAACACAGTAAGACGACGGGGTGTTGTTGGGCGACGGCGGAAATCACGCGTGCGAATCAGCGCAGTAGTTGTTTTTATATTTTGATGGACTTTTTTATGTAACGTATTAGATATCTACGTGTGTAAAACTAGTTATTTATAAGAAATCTACTTGTACTGTATAATACTTCAATGCCTGTTTGGGAGAAAAGAAGAAACATTGAATGTGACCTCCTATTATCCTAAACGCGATCTATTTATGTCTCACGATACTGTGTTATAACCTTTTTTATTTAAAGAATAATTTGAGAAGGCCCCAAAAATATTTGACTATTTTCATTAATAGAATGGATTTCAGAGAACAAAAAGGAAAGATAAGAAAGAGTAATATTTAGTTTTCTCGTCTTTCACTCCTCACTTAAGGTTCCAACACCTTGATGGCGGAAATTACGCGATGCGAATCAGCGCAGCTATTTGTTGATATTTTGACTGACTTTTTTTGTAATTTATTAAGATACTAGCTGATGCCCGCAACTTCGTTCGCGTGGACTATATGGTCTCCGGCGTATTAATATACCTTAATACGAAGTAAACATACATAAGAAAATACTTGTAGCAGTGCCATAAAATTGTATGGCATTGCTATTATTAATTCTGTGGCATTGCATTAGCTGCTGCTAAGGATATAATATAGGATTCTTTTAGACTTTTGAGCCACCAATACGATAAGAAGAAGACTATATAGCTAGCTCCAAGTGTGCTACTTTATCAAACTTTGAGGTATGGGCAGAGCGCCTTCAACCTATCACACATCTCCAAAGGGCCTTCGGGAGGGACGGACCTTGCCTTTAGGTGTTGCCTGGGTGTTCAAGGCTTGGAGGGACAGCAAAGTCATGTTTTGTCGTATGGGCTGAAAACTACGTTGCAAAAGGGGGGACCGCTAGGCGGTCACCAGTAATATCAGCTAATCGTACTTTACGCATTCAATCCCAGAGGAGAGTGTGACTCTGTAAAATTGTCGATATAACATTTAACATGGTACTTAGTGTATCAGATGTTCTAAATCTTCGATTTTTTCACCTCAACAAAAAATACTAATCAGGTTGAACAACTTTTGCTACAGCGTCATTTTTATATCTCCTATAGATTACCTGAACCATTATGATTCTGCGTCAGGTGTTCCAAATCTTCAAATTAAATACCTCAACAAAAAATGCTCATCAGGTTGAATAACTTTTGCTAAGGCTTCATTTATATATTTCTTATAGTTTACCTGGACCATTATGGTTCTGCATGAGGTGTTCCAAATCTCAGATTTTTTATAACTCAACAAAAATGCTCATCAGGCTTAACAACTTTGCTAAGGCTCCACTTTTATATTTCTTATAGTTCAGCTGGATCATTATGATGCTGCATCAGGTGTTCCATTTTTCAAAATCATTTCTACCTCATATGTTGTCTCGGCTTAATAGCTTTATAGCAAAAAAAGTTTTATTCGAACCCGTCCAATATTTCCGGAGATAAACGTGATCATACATACAGACAGACAGACAAGAAATTCTAAAAATTTTTTTTGCTTTCTAATATTCTTTTTAATTGTCCCTCTATCCATTTCAGTCAAAAATACCAAATGTACAGACAAAATATTTTTACTGTTTTATTATATGTATAGATCAACGTATTTAAAGCAAGGTATATTTATATAAAATCAACTTTTTTATAAAAAGGAAGTATAAAAAGAGTAATATTTAGTTTACTGGTCGTTCGCTTCTCACTTGTGCCACACTGAGTTTAGTCTACACAGGAACACAGTAAGCTGTTGGGCGACGGCGGAAATTACGCGGCGCGAATCAGCGCAGCTGTTTGTTGATATTTTGACGGACGTTAGTTACGTAACGTATTACATACGTAAGTTATGTACTTAACCTGATTAATAGTAGATTGTTACACAAGGGTTGTAAGTTATGTAATCGATCATTTACACCCGAGTTGAACACTCTACTTTACATCATGAATGCGAGGAAAAATATATGCAATTTTTAACAAGCAATAAAACAAGAAAATGCGCGCCAATCCGTTTTTAGGGTTCCGTAGTAAACAAGGAACCCTTATAGTTTCGCCATGTCTGTCTGTCTGTCTGTCCGTCCGCGGTTTTACGCAGAGACTATAAGCACTAGAAAGCTGTAATTTGGTATGGGTATGTATATTAATCATGACAAAAAAGTGGTAGAATAAAAACTTGAAAAAAATTTCTTTTAGGGTAGCTCCCATACAAGTAAAGTGGGGGAGTAATTTTTTTTTCTCTATTTGCCCATCATGTGGGGTATCGTTAAATAGGCCTTTCAAAAATATTGTAAAGTTGAGAACACCATTTTTCGATTTAGGGATCCGTTTACGGGAAAATTACAGCAGTAGTACATATACTGAAGTTTAAAGGAAAACTATCAGAGCTGAGTACTAAGAAAAAACT
Source organism: Rhodophaea formosa (assembly GCA_963082605.1). Taxonomy (NCBI): domain Eukaryota; kingdom Metazoa; phylum Arthropoda; class Insecta; order Lepidoptera; family Pyralidae; genus Rhodophaea; species Rhodophaea formosa. The sequence goes on from OY720221.1 coordinate 3,881,675, forward strand.
AAAAAGTTATAGGCAACCAACTTATAAACTGTAAAATTTCATACTATTTTCATTGTTAGATGTTTTTGGTCGTTAAACTATAAGGTGCGAGTGTGAATAGTGTGAACTCAAAGTTGTCATTCGCAACTACGGAACCCTACACTGCGCGTGGCCCGACACGCACTTGGCCGGTTTTTTTATATGTCGTTGCGCTCTTGATGCATTCAGCCACTTGTGGTGGCCAGTGCGCTTGTTTTAAAAAAATAATTGCGTATGATAGGAGCCGATGGGGGGCGCGTAGCCGCCTTCGATTTTCAAATTTACTTACCCCCCTCAGGATGTAAATCGAATGTACAACCCGGATTTTGATTTAAATACAACCTTCTTTCAGAGCTTGAATGATGTAAAAATATAGCTTTTTCATACATAGTTCTTCCTAATAAGTTTTTAACTTAGGGAGAGCATGAATTGTTCTACGTCCAATGCTGCGTAACACTTTAAATAGTAAACAGTAGATCATAAAGGAGTGTGAAATATTACTTATGGCTTTACAGGCCAAAATGTTAAGTTATATCTCCGTTTTCTTTCAAATAATTTATATCAAATGACATTGGACCCCGAAAAAATATTTATCACCTTAATCGTAATAAATTGATGAGGGTTAATCGTCATCGTCATCAGGTCTTCTTTAGTCTCCACTGCAGGAGCACGACCCTCTCTGACCACCAGAGCTGTATATTAGCCAGAGCAGTCAGAGGATTTGGCCCACACTCTCCACGCTGGCCAGACGGGTTGGAGAGGTTTTTTGATGTTTTAAAGCTTTGTTTAGCTTGTGTTCCCTTAGTCGCCTTTTACGACATCCATGGGTGGACTTGGAGTGGGTTAATAAAATGTGCTAATGTGAGTGAAAATCGAGATTCACCTAAAGAATTTCGATTTATATATACGATTAGAATATACATATCTAGCAGCCCTCCCCGGCTGCATCCGGGCATGTATTATACCTAAAAATCTTCCTCATGAATCACTCTATCTATAAGTGAAAACCACATCATCAGCACTACCACAAATCCATGCAGTAGTTCTTGAGTTTATCGTGAACAGACAAACAGACGCGGCGAAGGAGTTTGTTTTATAATTATGTAGTGATACATAGCCCTCGTGGTGCAGTGCAGATGGTGCTTGTTTGTTTTTCGTGTGTGTAAGTGACTAACACTGGTATCAGAACTTTCATGCTACCTAATAGCATCTGATATAGCTTAACGGCTGCCATCAATGATAACAGCCAGGACCAACGGCTTAACGTTCCTTTACGACCAACTTATAAAATGACTTGCATTTACAGAAACCCACACTGCACGTGACCCGACACACACTTGGCTGCTCTTTTTTTATTTTATACATCACTCTGAGAAATTTAATAAAAGCACTTAGCAATATAGCTGTAAAAGGCGTCCAAGCTTTTAAACAAACTGGTGAAGCCTATCGCTTTCTAGATTAGTTTTCATTTCTTGCCCATTCCAACTTGTTTGTAAGAAAATTAATTTTTAACTCTACGCTCTTGGAGGAACAAAATTGTAAAAGTTGGGCCTAGAGCTTCCTCGTTTAACTGAACACTTGTATTGCTACGCTTGGACGAGCTTTCTTTACTTTTATCCACTTTTTAATGAATAGTTACTTCTAAACAATTCAATAATAGTTTTAATGAATAAATTACGAAATATCATCAAAAAAGCTTTTTTTAGAGTACCTATATCTCACATGAGGTCAAGGTTCGAAGCATAGTTATTCGTTAAATAACCATTTATTAACCTAGAACTAGACTCTTTTTAATAAAATCTTTGTCATATCATTCAATTTCAGAAAATTCAAAGCTGTTTTATTTTTTATGGTATTTTGTTTTAAAAACGAATACGTATAATTCAAAAGTTCTCACAATATGACATACACACAGTTCTACTTTATAATCTTCTTTTTTTATAGTTGGTTAAAAACAATTTTAATACTTGTACGTAAGTAAATCAAACGGATCAAAAAGTTATCAAATCATCATTCTTAAAATTGATATACTCGTATAAGGAAACAATACAAAATTGGTTCAATTCAATTAAATTAAAGTAAGTACAATTTATTTACTTCAAACAGGGTTCAAACATTTAGTATTAGTAATGTATATACTCGTACATTTAAGAAATTTAAGGTTTTGTTTAAGCTGTTTAATATAAAGTTAGTAGAACTGTTAGAATTTTACAACTTAGCTTTAAAAGGTTTCACAGCCTATTGCGTGCTAGATTAGTTTCCATTTCTCGCCCATGCCAACTTGTTTGTAAGAAAATTAATTTTTATTTCTACCCTCTCGGAACGAAATTGTAAAAGTTCCACAGCCTAGAGCTTCCTCGTTTAACTGAACACTTCTACCATTACGCTTGGACAAGCTTTCTTTATTTTAATCTTACTTTTTAGGGTTCCGTAGTAAACTAGGAACCCTTATAGTTTCGCCATGTCTGTCTGTCTGTCTGTCTGTCTGTCTGTCTGTCTGTCCGTTCGCGGTTTTACTCAGAGACTATAAGTACTAGAAAGCTGTAATTTGGTATGAGTGTGTATATTAATCATGGCAAAAAAGTCGTAGAAAAAAACCTTGAAAAAATATTTTTTTTTGGGTAGCTCCCATACAAGTAAAGTGGGGAAGTAATTTTTAGGGTTCCGTAGTAAACTAGGAACCCTTATAGTTTCGCCATGTCTGTCTGTCTGTCTGTCTGTCTGTCTGTCTGTCTGTCTGTCTGTCTGTCTGTCCGTCCGCGGTTTTACTCAGAGACTATAAGTACTAGAAAGCTGTAATTTGGTATGAGTGTGTATATTAATCATGGCAAAAAAGTCGTAGAATAAAATCTTGAAAAAAATTTTTTTTTTGGGTAGCTTCCATACAAGTAAAGTGGAGGAGTATTTTTTTTTTCTCTATTTACCCATCGTGTGGGGTATCGTTAAAAAGGTCTTTGAAAAATATTGTGAGGTTGAGAACACCATTTTTCGATTTAGGGATCCGTTTCCGAAATATTTGGTTTTAAAGTGCAAAATTTTGTTAGAGGTACGTGTCCCCCCCCTCTATCTGCTAAACGGTTATATATGGATACGTGAAAAAAATTACAGCAGTAGTATATATACTGAAGTTGAAAGGAAAACTATCAGAGCTAGGTACTAAGTGCAAACTAAAAAGTTATAGGCAACCAACTTATAAAATGTACTGGAAAATGTAAAATTTCATACAAGCTTCATTGTTAGATGTTTTTGGTCGTTAAACTGTGAGGTGCGAGTGTAAACAGTGTGAACTCAAAGTTATCATTCGCAACTACGGAACCCTACACTGCGCGTGGCCCGACACGCACTTGGCCGGTTTTTTTTTCTCTATTTACCCATCGTGTGGGGTATCGTTAAAAAGGTCTTTCAAAAATATTGTGAGGTTAAGAACACCATTTTTCGATTTAGGGATCCGTTTCCGAAATATTTGGTTTTAAAGTGCAAAATTTTGTTAGAGGTACGTGTCCCCCCCCTCTATCTGCTAAACGGTTATATATGGATACGTGAAAAAAATTATAGCAATAGTATATATACTGAAGTTGAAAGGAAAATTATCAGAGCTGGGTACTAAGTGCAAACTAAAAAGTTATAGGCAACCAACTTATAAAATGTACTGGAAAATGTAAAATTTCATACAATCTTCATTGTTAGATGTTTTTGGTCGTTAGACTGTGAGGTGTGAGTGTAAACAGTGTGAACTCAAAGTTGTCATTCGCAACTACGGAACCCTACACTGCGCGTGGCCCGACACGCACTTGGCCGGTTATTATGTTTTAATACAAGTGATACATTGAATATGAGAAATTAAATTATGTTATAGTGAAATGAGGAGAATTCAATTTCAACATGGGGTTCTTCAAAAAGGGCGTGAAAGATTTCTGCAGGGCAACGCGTGAGTGGCCCTCTGGTGCTGCAGGCGTTCATAAGATACGGTAAACGCTTTCCATCAGGTGGGCGGTATGCCTGTTTGCCTACTTACAAACTGTCGAAATCAGACATCCTAATAGAATAGCAAAAAAAGTAAAATATGAAAAATGAAAACAAACATTGACATCCTATACAAATTTATTAATGATTTAGTAAAATTTCTTTATAAAAAATTAAGGCGTTATTTCTCAATTGGACCTTTTTTTGCATAATTATATTCTCCATTATGATTTTTTGATTTTTTCACGTTATTAAAATATTTCTAGTTTGTTCGGAATCTGTATTATAAGTAAATGCTCGATAACATACTGCTAATTTGAAATAAAAATCTTTAAAAATAAGTTTCATCTTTAGTTTGCGTTAAAACCTTGCAAACTGTCATCAAATTTTATTACTAATTTTTCGAAATTGACACAGCTTGTGTTGTGATTAAGATTATTACGTTACCTGTCTATCGGCACTTTTTTCAGAATTGCCTAGTTTTCATCATAAACTTAAAAGCAATTTAATCTTTTTTTCCACCAGTCTCTCTTCTATACAACATCAAAAAATCGACAAGTATTTATCCAAAATGTATTGCCAAAATTTTTCCAAAACTGCCTTTGAGATAGTGAGTGCTAAAGCAGTGTATTTCTCGAGATTTTTTGCTTTGTAAATGCGGCTGATTTCTCTGTAGTGTCGGTACTATTTATTATATTTACAAACTAAACAAAGCGTTTAATCAGCAATGCCTTAAGTAAACACAGAAGCTGAGTTCAATCGAATAACATTATCTATAATGGTACTGTCGACAAAATTAAATATTGAAATTACCATAAGATTTTGCACGACTCCCAAGATTTTTTAAAATATTATTTTATCTGTGACCGAACTTTATTATCTTCGACCAATATATATCCAGAACAACACCCAAAAATCGGCGATATTTACCCAAAATGTATTGCCAAATTCTTTGCTGAAAGTCGAACCATCCGACGTTTTGGCAACACTGTTCCGTGATTAAAATCTCCGAAGCGCACAGATATAATCTGGCAGCATACCAGATCCTTTAATACTGCTATCTGTTCCGCTGAATTTCTAAATAAAACTCGAATGAATAACTGCCTTTGAGAGAGCGAGTGCTAAAGCATTGGAGATTACTTATATTAAGACTGATTTTTGCTTGGATTATGTAGCTTTTGCTACTTCACCAGTCGCTTCAAGTAAGGGCAAAGCTACCCTCAACCTGTAAGGCAACATCACCAAATGACCCTCATGAACTCGGTCTTGGGCGCTGCCTATGTGCACGAAGCCGAGAGACAGCAAACTCTCATATGCCTGATGGGCCGTGATTACATGCACAGGCTGAAGGACCGAACTAAGAAACAAAGGCTTTCGAAGGACGGCAACCCTCTGTTTTGCCTTATGGGCCAAAAACTACGTTGCCAGAAGGGCCTATCCTGGATCCAAGTCACTCGGAACCGCTGGCTGATCTCCCGCAATTTCCACGAACTCCGTGGCGCAGCGGGCAACACAGCCGCCTGTGACACGGATGGTCCCGGGTTCGATCCCCGGTCAGGTCAAGATGAAAAATTATCTTTTTCAGATTTCTTGGATGTTTATCTATATAGGTATGTATCTGTTATAAAATATAATTTGTTGTGGTAGAGCCTCGCTACCGGCGAAAATCACTTTTGCTAATAGCATGAATGGGCTGGCTCGTCCGGGGAAGTACCACACTCTCACAGAAAATCGACGTTTGAGTAGTAGCTTTACCGCTGCCACAGAATTAATAATAGTACTGCCACTGCTATGCTTCGTTCGGTGAGTGAGAGAGCCGGAGGCCCATCTTGCCTCCCCTTTGTGGGGAGGGAAAAATAAAAGGCCGGCAGCGCTCCTGTGACACCGCAGCAACCGCAACTGGTGTTGCAGTTGTCCATGGGCAGCGGTGATCACTTACCATCAGGTGAACCGCTTGCTCGTTTGCCGTCTTATGACATAAAAAAATAATAAAAAAGTATCGTTGAGTTAGTATATGGGATACTAACTCAACGATACTATATTTTACACAAGTCTTAGTTAAGAACTTACTTTGGGGCTAGCTCAATATGTGCATTTATTTTTTTGTTTAGTCCCTCCATCATGAAGAAATGTATAAAGGCGAAATCGTTTTACAGCTAAGATACCAGTAAGATACGATACGTTAGTTTTAAAATGTCTCTGGCAATACAGACTGAAAGTACTCTGGAGATTTGCTATAAAATATTGCTTTTAGCAGCAAAATCGCACTTTCAGAAATTTGTTTGATAAAAATCCAAGCTTGACAAATACATTCACTCAGGACTGAGACAGCGAAACCTTTACGCATTCAAAAGGTACATGCGGGTTGTTTCACTTTCCCATGATTATGTCTTTCACTTGATTAGGTATTTTATACTCTACCCAAACTGAAATTCAGGATATTTATTTCTTAATTGAAATATATTGGGTAATTCTAAAGCCATTAGAATTTTATATGAAATTATTTGTGGGTCCTGTTGAATCACAGATCACCCGGGTTCTTGAAACTCAATATGAATGGTGGAAATTTAAGTAATTTTATCCTTGGGTACGAAGTACGAATAAGAAAAAAAAACATCAAACGAGCTCGCACAGGATGAATACGAAACAAATCTCACATTCTCTTATAGGCTACTTTTCAAATAACAGTTTTTTTTTAAGTGAATACTTCTTTAATTATTATTACTTAATTAACGGCGCTGTGCACTTTTTGTGTTAGGATTTTTTTTTAATTCGTGACAGATAATGTGACCGACAGATTCGATTTAGATTGAAAACTCGTAAGACGGACATGAAACCTGATCGAAAAACAACGTTAATATTCAAGTTTTCACTTCTGCTGGCACTTCTAGTGTGCAAACTGTTTTTAGGGTTCCGTAGTACAAGGAACCCTTATAGTTTCGCCATGACTGTCTGTCTGTCTTCCGTCTGTTTTTTTGCGGTTTTACTTAGAGGCTATAAGTACTTGAAAGCTTTAATTTGGTATGGGTATGGGTATGTAAGTTAGGCCAAAAAGTGGTAGAAAAAAATCAGGATTTTTTTTTTTAAGTGTAGTAAGTTTTTTCGCTATTAACCCATCGTGTGGGGTATTGTTAAATAGGTCTTTAAAAAATATTGTAAGGTTCAGAACATCATTTTTCGATTTAGGGATCCATTTCCGAAATATTTTGGTTTTAAAGCGCAAATTTTTGTTAGGGGTAAGTGTCTCCCCCCCCCCCTCCTCTATCTGCTTAACGGTTATATATGGATACGTGAAAAAAATTACAGCAGTAGTATATATACTGAAGTTGAAAGGAAAACTATCAGAGCTGGGTACTAAGTGCAAACTAAAAAGTTATAGGCATCCAACTTATAAAATGTACTCGAAAATGTAAAATTTCATACAATTCATTGTTTGATGTTTTTGGTCGGTAAACTGTGAGGTGGGAGTGTGAACTCAAAGTTGTCATTCGCAACTACGGAACCCTACACAGCGCGTGGCCCGACACGCACATGGCCGGTTTTTTTTCTGTGGTTTCTGTTATGGTAGAAACTATAGCGGTGAGTATCCTATGCTAGCGGTAACCAAAAACTGGTTTAATAAGAACCTAAAGGATGAATATGGAACAACCCTCACATTCGCATAGGCTTCTTTTCAATCGACGATAAATCCTATAACTTATTTATACGCAGCAAAACCGGGACTTTGTCAAAATTAAGACATAAATCTTTGCTCCGCCATTTTTTCCGTCCAGCCCACCTCAACTTCGGATTCTTTATCTAATATTTAGGAGGGAAGTTTTTCCGTCTGTTTTGTAATTGAAATAGGAATGAATAAATTAAAATGAACCTTTTCCGGCCAGTAAATTGAGTTAGTGTTTTTACGCTGTCAGTTGTTTTATTAATTTGTAGTAGTTTGTTTCTTTTGCTGCAAATTCATGGAATAACAATACAATACAAAAACAAACCTTTTTTGTTTCATATCCTCTGTGGCTTAGTGGTACCGCATGTGCATTTGAATCGCAGGCCCCAGGTTTGATCCTCGGCCAGCTCATGATGGAAAAGTATTTTTTTTATTATTATTATCTGCTCATAAATCTATATCTATACTATTTGGTATTATCAAGAGGTATATGAAAGGTTTGTTTAGTATTTTTAGAATGAATTAAAAAATACGCAAGCAATTTCTAAATTGTCTAAACTATAAAACGCATCGTGAGTAACAGAAGCGAAGTGGAAAAATTGTAGTACAGTAATATAGGTTTATGAGCTTATGCACATTTAAAAGGCACTAAAATATTTTTCAAAAACGAATTCTTAACCTTGAAACTAAAACTAAAAAACTTGCAATTATATGAATTGACGCTGGCAGTTAATAGCCTCGAATATTGGAATATCAATTGATTTTAAAAGTAAATAAATAAAGGTGTGTAACACAAAATCGAATAACATAAACAAACTAAAGACCCGCAAATATTAATTAACACTGGCAGTTTACAGATGCACTCGTATTCCAATTTCAAACTGGAGGTAAAACAGTCGCGAACTGCGGGAAACTTCCATTGCTTTTTCATCGTATCACAAAAGAGAATTAATTTCAACTCTGGCTCGTGGACTAGTTGGCGAAGAAATCTGAGTTTCAACACTTTTGTCTGGAAGTCGGAGCAACTTTGTAGATCAGCACTAATTGACACTATTACCGACAGCTAATTTATACTATAAATTCTGTATCTTGACTTATTAATTGACATAAATACGATAAAAGTCTTGATTTTTTTTTAAATAAAGGGTTTAATTGTGTACATTAAGGTCTGAAATTAAACCTTCAATAAATATTATACTTCCACGCTGGTCTAGGGGTATAGAAAAACATACAATGTACCAAGTACTTCTCTTACCGTACAAATCGTAAAAGCCGATAGAGGGAAGGGGCAAATATTGGAGGAATCATGTTAAAAAGCGATGCGGCTAGCAACCCATTAGTATTTTGAGCGGCCCTGAGGTTTTAAAGAACTGGGCTCTGTCTACCCCGCAAGGGAAAAAGACGAGATAGGATAATAGTATGTGAATGTAAGTCATAAATTGGTTTTTGAAAGATCTGAAGTGGAAAACTTTAAATGAAGAATAAAACTAGTTATCGTGGAGACTTAAAAAGAGCCGGTGATGACGATGATTATAATTTCAAATTTTAAAAGTAAATTAATTAAGGTGTGTAATACAAAATCGAATTTCGAAACATAAACAAACTAAAGACCCGCAAATATTAATTAACACTGGCAGTTTACAGATGCACTCGTATTCCAATTTCAAACTGGAGGTAAAACAGTCGCGAACTGCGGGAAACTTCTATTGCTTTTTCATCGTATCACAAAAGAGAATTAATTTCAACTCTGGCTCGTGGACTAGTTGGCGAAGAAAACTGAGTTTCAACACTTTTGTCTGGAAGTCGGAGCAACTTTGTAGATCACCACTAATTGACACTATTACCGACAGCCAATTTATACTATAAATGCTGCATATTGACTGATTAATCGATGTTCTTTCGAGACAAAAACTTTGAATTCTTTCTGAATCATATGTTTCATTAAAGACGTGAATCATCATCATCATCGTGTTTTTTTAGTCTCCACTGCAGGAGCATGACCCTCTCTGTATTACGATATATGGCCAAATCCTCTGACTGCCTAATTTTACTAGCCAGAGTAGTCAGAGGATTTGGCCAACACTTTTCTCGATGGCCAGACGGCTTGGAGAGGGCTCTTTGATATTTATAAGCTTTGTTAACATTGTGTTTCCTAAGTCACCTTCTACGACATCCATGGGGGAAGACTTGGAGTGATCTTATTTTACTCTACTGGGAACCTCATGGCAAGACTTAATGTACATCATAAATAGATTCTTTGGAAAATTTTGAAGTAGAAATAGCTTTTATTTTTTCAAATAAGATGTGAGTCAGAAGCACACATGGGGGTTGCGTACAAAACACGTTTCTTGCACGGAAAAAGTCTGTCATCCTGATCCGAAATTGATATTAAAAACACCACAATTATTAAAATAAATATTTAAAGTCAGTTCATTACAATTTTTTCAGGTCGAACTAGTTTTTTTGATATTTTGGCCGTTAACATACAAAAAGTCACTTATGATACCATGTCCCTTAATAATTTAGAGCTATTGTATCGGTTTTAGAGTTTAATGGGAAACGTAGTTAAGAACATCTTGAAAATAAATAATACCATCTTCATTATCCTTCCCGTCTGCTCAGCGGTATACATATTTAAAAGCGAAGTAAGTAAATTATTCCGAGCTGAAATTCCACCAGTAACCTAAAAAGTATTAGCGGATTTTACTAAGAAAATCACACACGACCCGTATTTTGTACATTCTTGTAATTTATAACGTTGCCTCGAATAATTAATATTAGATTACGTTTAGTTTGTAGTACAAGTTATAAGATGTTTGATTATATATACATACAAATTCAGAAACAAGGAGATCCGTTAAAGTTTGGAGTGGCAGTGGGCGGAGTACATAGCGCGATGAACCGATGGCTGATGGGGCAGACAGGTTCTTGAATGGCGATTACGTACTGGCAAGCGCAGCGTTGGACATCCACCAACCAGGTGGTCGCACGACCAGATAAAGGTCACAGGAAGGCGCTGGATGCCGACCGCTTCCAACCGGTCGTATTGGAAATCCTTGGAGGAGGCCTATGTTGACCAGTGGACTTCCTGTGGCTGAGACGATGATGATGATGGTTATGACATACATATTATGCAGTCTTCATTTCAAGTCAATGAGGTGTTTACAAAGTGATATTTAAAAAACAATTTGTTCATTTCGCTAGATGGCGTTGATAAAAAGGCAAAGTCAATGTCATGAATGACTAAATTTCATAGTGACTTTAATCACTACATATTATTAAACAAAGTCCTCCGCCGCGTCTGTCTGTCTGTCTGTTCGCGATAAACTCAAAAACTACTTCACGGATTTTCATACGGTTTTCACCAATAGATAGAGTGATTCACGAGGAAGGTTTTAAGGTATAATACATGCCCGGGCGCAGCCGGGTAGGGCTGCTAGTTTTTAATAAAGGCCTTATTGACACTTGACTTGCATCAACGCCATCTAGCGTGTAAAATAGCTATTATTGTTTCTTAAACTTTGAAAATCCGATTTTTTAATCCTATCCAAAAACCTCTTTATAACTCATAACTTGATCCTTGTATCACAGAATACGTCACAGGCAAGGCGTATGTATTGAGAACGTGCACGAAAATAAACGAAGCTGCGTCCTGAACGAGCGGCAATTAATTTGGATCAGGCCGAAATTTCAGACGCCATTTTGTTTTTTGTAGCTCTTTGAAGATTAGCGCGTCCATATTCCTTAGAAGGTAATTATTTTCGTCTATACTTGAAGTTATGTCCAAAATAATAGGATCACATATACGTACATAATTTTAGAAATATTTACTTATAAATTATTTTGGTGCGATTGCCCTATGTTTAAATTTGCTAACGTGCAATACTAAATTCTCCATTCACAGAGCAAGGAATATCAATGTAGCTTGCGCGAGCTATATTCCTTGCTCTGCGGCTCTTATGTTTAACACAACGTGAATGTATTTTCACCTAAATTCTCTAGTTAGAACCTCTTACACTTTTACGTGTCAAAAGTTTCACACCTACTTTCCAGAGGCTTAGAGGAGCCTGATGGCCCAGTGGGCACGAAGATTATTAGCGCTTCCGAGTGTTAAGCAGCCCCGGGCACAGTCCTTATTTAGATGGGTGAGTTAGATGGGTCAAGTAGCATAAAAATATCTCCATACCCTCCTTACTTTGGGAAGCTCGAAAAGTCGTTGATCTCGGCTGTCATAATTTATAGCAGTCGATAAGCTATGTCAGATGCCTTTGTAGTTTGAAAAAAAACCGGCTAAGTGCGTGTTGGGCCACGCGCAGTATAGAGTTTCGTAGTTGCGAATGACAACTTTGAGTTCACACTGTTTACACTCGCACCTCACAGTTTAACGACCAAAAACATCTAACAATAAAGATTGTATGAAATTGTACATTTGCCAGTACATTTTATAAGTTGATTGCCTATAACTTTTTAGTTTGCTCTAAGTACCCAGCTCTGATAGTTTTCCTTTCAACTTCAGTAAATATACTACTGCTGTAATTTTTTTCACGTATCCATATACAACCATTTAGCAGATAGAGGGGGCACGTACCTCTAACAAAAATTTGCACTTTAAAACCAAATATTTCGGAAACGGATCCCTAAATCAAAAAATGGAGTTCTCAACCCCAAAATATTTTTCAAAGACCTTTTTAACGATACCCCACACGATGGGTAAATAGAGAAAAAAAATTACTCCACTACTTTACTTGTATGGGAGCTAGGCAAAAAAAATTTTTTTTCTAGTTTTTTTTTACGACAAATTTACGACAAATTACAGCTTTCTAGTACTTATAGTCTCTGAGTAAACCCGCGGATGGACAGACAGACAGACAGACATGGCGAAACTATAAGGGTTCCTAGTTTACTACGGAACCCTAAAAATCGGACACCGCGTTGGCAACTTACACACACGAAGAACAAAATGAAAGGAGGATACAGTCCGAACCAAAGTTTATGGCGGCTCGGAATATCGCGCAAGTCGATGCGCAGTTGCGCAGCATACAATATTACGTGCAGAGGGGCGCGCGCGGGGAGGCGGAGCGCGTACTGTGCAGCTTGCAACTAATATCCGAGCCGCAATAAAGTTTGATGCGGACTGTACCTGCTTTACGTAAACAAGTCCAATTAGAGAGACAAACAGAAAAACAACATGAAATGGTGACATAAATTCCGTGTAAACAGCAATTATGCTGGAACTTTGTTTTGTTGTTTGATGACGTGTGCATGCTTACTAGCAGATGTAATTAAGAAGCAATAATACATAACACTGTCGGGTCCTACTCGCCCAGCTATTGTTTAGAGCAGGCCCAACATAAAATAATAGATGTAGGTGCTCAGTGGAGAGAGAGTATTCAGAAAACAGTCAATTTACAGGAAAGTATAATGTATTAAGTTATTATATACTGTTTCACATTTACTGGTATACAAGTACTTTTAAAGAAAGATTTTAAAATAAAACAATATGGGAGGTGAGCGCCTATGGGCAAAAGAAGAGGACGAGTGATTACGACCAAATGTAGTGATAGAATGACTGGTGATGAGGAAAGGGCTGTGATGTAGATTTGAAAATTGAATTAGGGCTTTGAAGTTTGAAATTAATTAAGTTTCTAAATAAAAGTGGACAGGAAGATGATGATTAGGAAATGAGGTGAAAAGTAAGATGAAGCATGAAGTTATCATACGATAGCGTTACAATAATAGCAATTTTCTCTCGACTACGTTCGCGTAAATTTGGAAGTCGTTTCAGAGACTATTCAATAAACAAACAGTCAAATCTTTCCTATATATAATATTATTATAGATTACCTAGAGATAAACTGAGGCCGGCTTTAGGCTGGTTACAGAGTGACGCTGGCGGCACGCGCCGGTTGCCAGCGCGTCTCAACAGCGCGCGTTTGACCAGCGTCACTCTAGTAATCGAGCCTAGCCTAGCCTAGCCTAGTAAACGAGCTCGGTCCGTGCGTGCTTAGCCAGTGCTGACAACGCACATCTCACGAACGGCGCGTGTGAACTGCATGACTTTGAAACGCTGCTACTGTTCTAGTATAATTGCAAGCGCGCGCGTGTCGCCGGCTCTGGTCAAACGCGTCACTCTGAAACCAGCCTTAGTGGTGAAGTGGTTAATACGCTAGCCTGCTTCAGAAGAAGCACCAGCATGAGCTACTGTTTTACAAAAGTCTACAACCCTCCTTTACGTAAACAAGTCCAATTAGAGAGCGAGAAAGAAAAACAACAATAAATTGCGACAGGTGTTCCGCGTAAACAAAACCACCAATTACGCTTGAACTTTGTTGTTTTATGAACTTGTGAACGTACTAGAAATTGTAAATAAAGTTGCAAAAATTAAATATAATGCATATAATATTATGTAGATACACGTAGAGACATATATTATATATACCTATTTATGAGGAGCCCGATGGTCCAGTGGGTGTGAGCTCTATGAGCGCTTACATATGTTAAGCAACCCCTGGTGCAGTCCCTACTTGGATGGGTGACCGCAAGTGGCACAAAAATAACTCGAGCTCCTACGTGCTTCGGAAGGCACGTTAAGCCGTTGGTTCTGGCTGTCATCGTTGATGGCAGTCGTTAAGCAATGTCAGATGCCTTAAGGCAACTTGAAAAATCTGACACCAGTGTTAGCCACTTACACATACGAAAAACAAACAAACCTATTTATGCTATTTTTAGGGTTCCGTAGTAAACAAGGAACCCTTATAGTTTCGCCATATCTATCTGTCTGTCTGTCCGTCCGCGGTTTTAAGCAGAGACTATATAAGTACTAGAAAGCTGTAATTTGGTATGGGTATGTATATTAATCATGACAAAAAAGTGGTTGAATAAAATCTTGAAAAAAAATTTTTTTTAGGGTAGCTGTGTAATTTTTTTTCTCTATTTACCCATCGTGTGGGGTATCGTTAAATAGGTCTTTTAAAAATATTGTGAGGTTGAGAACACCATTATTCGATTAAGGGATCCGTTTCCGAAATATTTGGTTTTAAAGTGCAAATTTTTGTTAGAGGTAAGTGTCCCCCCCCCCCCCCCTTTATCTGCTAAACGGTTATATATAGATACGTGAAAAAAATTACAGCAGTAGTATATATAGGACTGAAGTTGAAAGGAAAATTATCAGAGCTGAGTACTAAGTAAAACCTAAAAAGTTATAGGCAACCAACTTATAAACTGTGAAATTTCATACTATTTTCATTGTTAGATGTTTTTGGTCGTTAAACTGTAAGGTGCGAGTGTGAATAGTGTGAACTCAAAGTTGTCATTCGCAACTACGGAACCCTACACTGCGCGTGGCCCGACACGCACTTGGCCGGTTTTTTTACGAGAAAAGGAAAAACATAGAATATACCAGCTGCTTATCTTCCTGTGCAGATCGTAAAAGCCGGTCAAGGGATAGGGTGAAAATCTAAAAAATCACGCCAATAGGCGATGCGGCTAGCAACCCATCACTATTTTAATTACGCTTTCCAACTTAACACGCACTAATGTGGCCTTTGGGTTTTATGAACTCGGGCTTTGTCAACCCCGCGAGGGATAAAAACGAGGTAATATGTATTTATTTTCTTTTTTTTAACACTTTTTAGTACACACATGTAGACCATCGGCATGAACTAACCGGATTATACAGTAGATTAGGTTTTACAAAAAGCTACAACCCTACATTACGTAAACAAGTCCAATTAGAAACCGAGAAAGAAAAACAACATTTAATGACGACAGGTGTTCCGTGTAAACAAAACTGCTTGAACTTTGTTGTTTGCCGACCTGCGTGTTACGTATTAGATGGTATAATTAATAAAAATACATAAAATAATAATACATAGTAATAAGTAAATAATAGCAAAAAGTCTATTAATTATTGTATTGTATCTTTATTGCGTCATTTGGTTTTACATTAGATCTTAAGCTTTGAAACAGTCCTCAAATGAGCCCTACAAGGGCATTGCAAGTTATGATTTATTATAATAGTCGGATTAAATTATTGCGTAAGTAGTACAGATAAACATTAAAATAATTATACAATATTAAGATTAGTCACATAATTATACATCATACATATCATCATCATCATCATCAGGTCTTTTTCAGTCTCCACTGCAGGAGCACGACCCTCTCTGACTATCAGAGCCGTATATAAGCCAGGGCAGTCAGAGGATTTGGCATACATCATAAATATAATTTAATTAATACATAGTCACTCATCAATTTATATTCGTAAGAATTCGTCTAAATTGTCAAAACATTTTTGTATTAAGTATTTTTTAAGTTCTCTATAAAATTGTACATTATTATTCAAAGATCGTATATTTATGGCTACATAATGATGAAAAAAAGGGATAGCAGATGACCCTAATTCTTTCGTAAAGATTGAGTTTCAAAAGCTTTCAATCGCGAGACCTAGAAGGAAGAACTTGGGCTTCGCCTTAAACTCGAATAGTTTAAATTGAAAATTGAATAAATTTTAGCCCGGCGGTCTGACGGGCGTGAGCGTTATTAGCCCTTACGCATGTCAAGCAACCCCGGGCGCAGTCCCTTTTTGGATGGATGACCGTAATATATTTAGAGTTCCTCCGTGCTTCGGAAGGCACGTTTAGCCGTTGGTCTCAGCTGTTATCATAAATGGCAGGTCGTTAAGCTATGTAAGATGCCTCTCGGCAGCTTAACAATCTTGCACCAATTTTGGCCAATTACACCCACGAAAAATAAACAAACAATAAGATCAATATATATATTAATTATATATATATATAATTAATATATAAAAATATATATATATATATTATTATTATTTGACGAGCTCCATTGCGCAGCGGTCAACACGCCAGCCTGCGACGCACAAGATGGAGAATGATCTTTTCCAGATTGACGTGAGTCTTGGATGTTTATCTGTATATGTATTTGTTATATATAACATATAATATCGTTGTGTTAGTATCCCATAACACAACTTAAGAACTTACTTTGGGGCTAGCTCCATCTGTGCAATTTGTCCGTATATATTTATTTATTATATACTTAACATAATTGATTGCAAATTTAATTTGCAATATACGACAAATCAAATTAAATTGAATCAGTATATCTTATTGGCTTAGAAAAAGGATTATCAAAGATCAAGTGTACAATGTTAGCATAAACAAACATTTTTATGAATCCGATTTACATGTACATATCATATTGAATGTCAAATCTCATATTAACTTATTTGCTACGCGCAGTAGAAAATAAAATCCCTACCTCACCAAGCTAATATATCGATCGTTAAAGACTCAGCGTTTTACGATTGTATTTTTATCAAAAATAGTAACTACTTATTTTAATTTATTAAAGCTTACACTTATACACTAATTTTACGGGGCCCACTGCTGTGACCATTTGAAGTAAATTATTTGGAGAGAAAAGGGCCATATCTTATAAAATTTCATTCTGCGAGGCCCAAGATAATACTTCAAATTATTATAAACTACTGTTTACAGATTAAAGTGTGAACGGGAAACTTAGCGTTTTCGCCAAAAGTGGCAGATTTTTTGAAAAAACTCTTAGGAAACCTTGAAACTATGGTGAGAGACAAACAATTCGATTTTAAGAGGCATACATCAGCGAAACTAGCGACACCCGCTATTTAATTCTTGTACTTCGAAATAAGAATAAATTTAAAAAATCTACGTTACATTTCCTTAGTAAATTACTTGTAGTATTTTTTGTTGATTATTTCATCAATATTATCATTTCCGATTTAGAGAATTACTCATTACCGCCAAATGAGGCCGTTTTTGGCGTTAATGAGTAGTTCTCTTGATTAATCAAATGTAAAATAATGAAAAGCAATACAAAAAATCCTACAAGTCATTTACTAGTGAAGTACTTACGTAGATTTTAAAAATTTGATCTTTTTTAGTAGTAAAAGAAATAAAACCAGGGGTGGCGTTAGTTGGCTGGTGTGACCGCCTTAATGTAATTTTTAAAGAAGCCATAAGAACGGGTGCATGAAATATAATAATTCAGTACCTTAGAGTATAAATATTGATACTCTAAGTTCAGTACAGTTTTTAGTTTATAATAATACCATCATGAATTTGAATTTTGATTGGTATTCAAGTAAAATTTTTAAATAATTTTGCTAATCACTTAATAGGTAAATGAAGGAGTTAATTTTTTTATCCGTTAAAAACAGAGATCACTTAGCGTCTATGTTATTTTTGATCGACATAACGCAGCACTGAGGTAGACGCCTAATATATCTACTTCGCAACAGAAAATAAACTCGATAGCATTACCATATTCCAATAAGGTATTTTCAAGCACTTGTTGAGACCCAATCAGATATGAAATTGAAGAAATCTGTATGAAAAATAATGCTATTTGTATATTAACTGGCTTATTTCTCTAGCTTCAAGTGTCAACGTTGTACTGATATAATAAAAAATCTTACAAACAGCTTCATATCAAATTTCCTCTTTTATATTAAATATAATATTTATATAAATATCAGTATCTTATCTTATCTTATCTTCATAGGAGCCGAACCTTTGGGTTATTTTGTACTTACCCCATGCCTTACTCACTCACACGGTGATTCCCGAAGAAGGACTGCATAAATAAGGTATAATAAAGTATAGTAAGTAAACAATCAGACTTCTTACAGCTGAGATAATGATCATTATGGTGAACAAGACCCTTCAGAAAACTAGACTCTGTTTAGTCCGCCTGAGGTTCCCGGGCAGAGTAGAATAGGACCACTCCAAGTCTTCCCGTGGATGACGTTAAAGGCGACTTAGGAAAAACAAGACCTCTCCAACCCATCTGGCCAGCGTGACGAGTGTAGGCCAAAGCCTCTGACACTCTGGCTTATATATAACGGGCACGACCCTCTCTGACTACCAGACCCATGTCTGGTAGTCAGAGAGGGTCGTGCTCCTGCAGTGGAGACTAAAAAAGACCTACTGATGATGATGACTCCGTTTACACCATAAGTAAAAAAGGAGTGATTAGTTTCTATGTATGTAAGTACGTTTCTAATCTCAGTTATCCAATAATCGTCATAACATATATGTATACATAAATTTCCGCTTACCTCCAGACGACAGTAATATCTAATAACGTCTAAATCGAGAACCAATAACGTATCAAATGGATATTTCCCATACTAATATTAATCGTAGGAGATATTATTGAAATAATATGCTTAGACATATTATATGTGCATTGCATATTTATGAGATTTAAACTACGAATATTCAAAACTGTACCAATTAATATTTTTCATCTTCATCAGGTCTTTTTTAGTCTCCACTCCAGGAGCACAACCCTCTCTATACTATCAAAGCCATATATTAGCCATAGCAGTCAGAGGATTTGGCCTACACTCTCCACGCTGGCCAGAAGGGTTGAAGAGAATCTCTTTGATGTATAAATTATAAGCTTTGTTTAGCTTGTTTTTCCTAAGTCGCCTTCTACGACATCCACGGGAAGACTTGGAGTGGTCCTAGTTTACTCTGCCGGGAATCAAACGGCTTAATAAGAATGTATGCAAGTTTACAAGTACGTTTCTAATCTCAGTTATCTAATAATCGTCATAACATATATGTATAAATCAATTCCCGCATACCTCCAGACGACAATAATATCTAATAACGTCTAAATCGAGAACCAATAACGTATCAAATGGATATTTCCCATACTAATATTAATCGTAGGAGATATTATTGAAATAATATACTTAGTCATATTATACCTTCGAGTCCGGTACGGAGGCCGTGTTGCTCGAAGTATTATACATATGTGAATTGCATATTTATGAGCTTGAAAACTGTACTAATAAAATTTTTAAGGTCTTATTTAGTCTCCACTGCAGGAGCACGACCATCTTTGTACTACCAGAGCCATATATTAGCCATAGCAGTCAGAGAATTTTGCCTACACTCTCCACGCTGGCCAGACGGGTGCAAGAGATCTCTTTGATGTATAGATGGCGAAATTTTGATCGTTCTGAACCCTTATAGGGGTGATTCAGCCCGTCGATATGAACCATTTTTCCTATGGGACCAATGCTGGAAACTCAAATTTTATGTCGACATTTTCATACAAAAGTGTTTAGCCGCCCGGGCAATTTGTATAGGAATGTCGAAATTTTTTTGGAGTTTACAGCATTTGTCCCTTAGGAAAAGTTGTTTATATTGACAGGCTGAATCACCCCTTTAATGGTCCGGAACGATAAAAATTTCGCCATGTATAAACTTTGTGTAGCTTATGTTTCCTAAGTTGCCTTCTACGACATCCACGGGAAGACTTGGAGTGGTCCTAGTTTACTCTGCAAGGAATCAAACGGCTTAATAAGAATGTATGCAAGTTTACAAGTACGTTTCTAATCTCAGTTATCTAATAATCGTCATAACATATATGTATACATCAATTCTCGCATACCTCCAGACGACAATAATATCTAATAACGTCTAAATGGGGAACCAATAACGTATCAAATGGATATTTCCCATACTAATATTAATCGTAGGAGATATTATTGAAACAATATACTTAGACGTATTATACATATGTGAATTGCATATTTATGAGCTTGAAAACTGTACTAATAATTTTTTTTAAGGTCTTATTTAATCTCCACTGCAGGAGCACGACCATCTTTGTACTACCAGAGCCATATATTAGCCATAGCAGTCAGAGAATTTTGCCTACACTCTCCACGCTGGCCAGACGAGTGCAAAAGATCTCTTTGATGTATACATGGCGAAATTTTGATCGTTCTGAACCCTTAAAGGGGTGATTCAGCCCGTCGATATGAACCGTTTTTCCTATGGGACCAATGCTGGAAACTCAAATTTTATTTCGACATTTTCATACAAAAGTGTTCAGCCGCCCGGGCAATTTGTATAGGAATGTCGAAATTTTTTTGGAGTTTACAGCATTTGTCCCATAGGAAAAGTTGTTTATATTGACAGGCTGAATCACCCCTTTAATGGTCCGGAACGATAAAAATTTCGCCATGTATAAACTTAGTGTAGCTTATGTTTCCTAAGTTGCCTTCTACGACATCCACGAGAAGACTTGGAGTGGTCCTAGTTTACTCTGCCGGGAATCAAACGGCTTAATAAGAATGTATGCAAGTTTGCAAGTACGTTTCTAATCTCAGTTATCCAATAATCGTCATAACATATATGTATACATCAATTCCCGCATGCCTCCAGACGACAATAATATCTCATCATCATCATCATCAGGTCTTTCTAGTCTCCACTGCAGGAGCACGACCCTCTCTGTACTACCAGAGCCATGTATTAGCCTGAGTAGTCAGAGGATTTGGCCTACACTCTCCATGTTTGAGAGTTCATGTATACATACATACACATAGATGGAGCCGAAGGTCATAAAACCCAAACACCACGTTTAGCGTGTTAGTTGGCGTTTAGGTGGAAAGTGGAATCAAATTACGGATGGGTTGCTAGCCGCATCGCCTATAACGTGATTTCTTAGATTTTCGCCCAATCCCTTTTCTTTTCTAGTTTATACCTTTGATAAAAGATTCATACATACAGTTCATGTTTCCCAACTTCCTTACTAATATTATGAATGCGAAAGTGAGTTTATTTGTTTGTTTGTTACGCTTTCAACCCGTATCTACCAAAACGATCGTCATGAAATTTTGCATACACATTGTTCGGAGTATACAGAAGGTACAGAATACTACCTTCATCCCGGACAAAAGTATTGTTCCCAAAGAAACGACAATAACGCGGGCGAAGCCGCGGGCTTAAGCTAATGCATGAATAAATAAACACAAGCTGTCGTAAACAAGATAATTACAACCAATAAATCAAAAACTTTTGCAAATAAAACGTAGCGAGTACATTTTAACTATTGTTACTGGCCACTTAAGAAATAAGCTGAACTCCTTTTCTGTTCTTTGTTTGAGAGAATTAAAAAGAAAATTTTTAGATAAACACTTTTAGAGCGGCGCTGTTTGCCAAATTCGTAAAAGCAATCTTACAATAAGTTTGTGAGCGTTTTCGAAGACTTGTGTACTCCTCTTGCTTCCTCTTAGTCTCCTTTTTTATCGAGCAATTTTCTCTAAGAAGATTTCATCATCATCATCATCAGGTCTTTTTCAGTCTCCACTGCAGGAGCACGACCCTCTCTGACTATCAGAGCCGTATATAAGCCAGGGCAGTCAGAGGATTTGGCCTACACTCTCCACGCTGGCCAGACGGGTTGGAGAGATGTCTTTGATATTTTAAAGCTTTGTTAAGCTTATGTTCCATAAGTCGCCTTTTACTACATCCGCGAAGAAGAAGTTAATTAAGAAGATTTATTAACGCCTTTCTTCAAACCATTATTAAATTATAAAAGACAACGAATTACGGTATGCCCAGATTTACACATAAATAATAGCAACAATTTTTTCTTTGCCAGTAGTCCAACGACATATTGCATACCTGGCCAGGTTAATAAATAAATAAATATGTACGGAAAAATCACACAGATTGAGCTAGCCCCAAAGTAAGTTCGACACTTGTGTTATGGGATACTAACTCAACGATACTATATTTTATAATAAATACTTATATACTTAAACATCCAAGACCCACGCCAATCTTAAAAATTTCATTTTTCATCTTGACCTGACCAGGATCGAACCCGGGACCATCCGTGTCGCAGGCAGGCGTGTTGACCGCTGCGTCACGGAGCTCGACACCATAGTAAAAGAATAGTAAATATAATGTACTTACTTGTACTTTTGATAAGGCACTTTTACTTTAAAATCGAGCTCTATATTAAGCAATGGCGATTCTGTTTTCTGAAATGGCGGCTATTTAGTACATTCAAAACATTGTATTACATATACAAATACCTTGCCTAACATACAGTGGGTCACGAAACCAAATTTTTTAAAGATTTTCGGTTGGTTCGTCTTTTTTCTCTCCGTGTCACAAAATATACAAAAGACCCTAATTAGATCCAAGAGGAAGACACCCGCCTACTGTGTATGAAATAATGATATTGCCTTTGGCAGTTCTGTATGCCTTGAGACGAAGTCAACGACAGCGTCTGTTTTGGAAATTTTAAAAAGCAAATAGTGAGCCAATTGGCCACGTTTCTGTGCCATTATTTCGTAAAGTTTTTAAAAAACACAGCTTAGGTTTTTATTCAGATATAATTTAAGATATTTTTAACAAAAAACAAGAACCGGCTTCAACCGTATCAATTTGTTTGAATAAGCATAAAAAATAACTGTAAACCGAACGGCATCCGTCTAATTTTTTTTTGTTTTTGTGTATTTTTTCAAAAACCGCTCGTCAAATTTCGATAAAAAATTTATGGGATCATTTGTAAAGTGTTACCTATCAAATAAAACCAAGAATTTCTTAAATCGGTCGAGGCGTATTCGAGAAATCGAGGAACATACATAAAAAAAAAGATTTTAACGAATTGAGAACCTTCTCTTTTTTGTCTGTGTTTTCTGTCTGTTTGTTGAATCCTGTTAGGGACCACGACTGAAACAAAATATACATACTGTCACGTCATTTGTTAAGGCGCTGTTGTAAGCAATACTAGCGCTACCCAACAATTATTTTTTTTTTAATCTTTCAGCTAATATGAGTCTTTGTAATATGGCGGCTAAACACTTTTGTATGTCGATGTCGAAATAGTTACATATTGCTCGTAGAACCGTTAGCCAATTAGACAGAAAGGTTTTGGAATGGAGAACAAATACCGGCTAGTGCAGGGTCAGACCCCCTGAGCAGCTGATCAGAGACCTTACCAAAGTCACAGAGAAACGCTGGATGCAGGCCGCTTCCAACCGGACTTGGAAAATGCCTGTGTTCAGCAGACATCTTACAGTTTAAATGATAATAATTTTCACAGCACTGCATTAAATTTTTGCAAACGGTTCTTAGCTAAACTGGTCACTAAATTTGAGGGTTATGCAGCCTGAAGATGAATCTTGACCATACAACAAAGAAAAAATAAAACGCAAGCCCACAATATTGGCTCTTGTTTGCCCAAGGCACGGAATTAATTCAGTTTGTTACAAAAATGCCTTTTGTCAAATAAAGATAAAACGGAATGCTCACTAAATAACATGTACCGTTGCTTAATTCTTTCCTTATCTTACCTTTGTATTAAATTATTCTTGTAATAATTTTGTTTATTGAATTCTCCGTAGACTTTTTGGCCAACATTCTTACAAGTATTTTTGCCGTCAATTTTTCTTAAGCTTAGGGAATTGATTCAGAAAAGCTTTCTAAATGGGATAAAGACAAAGTGATCCTGTTTCGAAGATTGGTCACCTACTCACTCAGTCATAGCTATAAAATTTTGTGGATGGATAACTATATCTTTTATTATAAAAATTACTTACTTTTTTATAAAAATAGATAATAATTATAAAAAATAGATTTTTAAAAGATTATAAAATCTTTTTTTTATCTATGTCGTGTGTGGGTAGAGGTGAAAACACTTGAAACAAGTAACTTCAGGTCAGAATATTGGATAGGGATTCATCTTCAACTTATTGTCGGTTTTCTCGAAGAAAAAGTTTCAGTTTTTAATATTTTCTTAGAGCAGAATAATACTTTAAGGATAGTCTCCTCAGGTTAAATAAGTTATCTCTCAATAATAAAGTAATTTTAATATGAATAAATTTTGCTGATTAACAGATGTTCTGGCTCTTAAACTCTTAAAAGAATAGGCAATTACTGACTGCTTCGGTCATCAGATTTGCATAATAAAATTTCCTCCATTGGAAATATTTTATAAGCTTCAGGTACTACGGTGATTTATTACAAATTAGATTTTTGTTAACATTAGACTCATATCCTTGGTCAAAATAATAACAAAATAAAACCTCTTTATCTCAATCTCTTAAACTCAGTTAAGTACATATAAAAAAATAGACTTGTATTTTTCTAAAAAATTTCTTATGAATCTATCACTCTATCTATTGGTGAAAACCATATGAAAATGCGTGCAGTAGTTTTTGAGTTTATTATAAACAGACAAACAGACAGTCAGACAGACGCGGCGTAGGACTTTGTTTTATAATATGTAGTGATGGTGTATGTTAGTATGATACGAGCAATTGGAACTTAAAGCGAATTGAACTGAAGCCTCTCTCAACTTAGTCGGCAACTTGGAGAGCTGATATGCGTTCGGAAAATTGAATTCCTCGATTTCAGAACTTCGGAATACTTACTTGAAAATGAAAATAGACGTAATGTCGATAACGTTCCATAAAACTTAAGTCAAAAAAATTATCTTATAAATGTTATGGAACATAGGTTTTATCATATTCGATAATGTTAAAGTATAGTAACATTTATGGTTATTTTGTTAAAGTATTCATTAGCCGTGTGGTTCCCGGCAGAGTAGAATAAGACCACTCCAAGTCTTCCCATGGTTGTCGTTGAAAGCGATTTAGAAAATAAAAGCTAAACAAAGCTTATAAACATCAAACAGACATCTCCAACTCGTCTGGCCAGCGTGGAGAGAGAAAACCAAAAACCTCCGACAGCTCTTGCTAATATATGGCTCTGGTAGTACAGAGACGGTTATGCTCCTGCAGTGGAGCCTAAAAAGGGCCTGTTGATGAATATTTATTAGGCTGCATTTCGGAGAGTGTGTACAGTGTTGCATGATTTGATTCCCCCTACAGCATTCCACCATCGGACGACGCCGCGTGGATAGGGATTCCATTCATATGTGGTCAATATTCAGCAGTCAGAGGATTTGGCCTACACTCTCCGGATTGAAGAATTATCTTGATGTTAAGCTTTGTTTAGCTTGTGTTTCCTAAGTCACCTTCTACGACATCCATGGGAAGACTTGGAGTGGTCCTATTCTTCTCTGCGGGGAAATACACGGCATACGCGCTCTGCGCACTCATAATAAGTCAATATTGTAATGTTTAAAAGAAAGACTTCAAGCATCATCATCATTTCGTGTAGGTGACACGGTCAGTTGACCATGCACACCCTGGTGTCAGAGTTCTTCGGAATCGGACTTCAAGCACTTGATAACTTAACGAATTGAACTGAAGCCTTGCTCCAAGTAAGAAGGCAATTTGCAGAGTTCATATGTTATTGAATTCCTCGATTGCGAAACTTTGGAAGGCTAATAATATGAGACTAATGTAGCAACACTAGTATAGCTCCCTTTCATTTTGTATATAATTTCCATAAATAAGCTAGAATTTTTTTTCGAGCTCCGTGGCGCAGCGGTCAACACGCTAGCCTGCGACACGGGGGTCCCGGGTTCGATCCCCGGTCAGGTCAAGATGGAAAAAGATCTTTTTCATATTGACCTGGGTCTTGGATGTTTATCTATATAAGTATATATTATAAAATATAGTATCGTTGAGTTAGCATCCTGCGACACAAGTTTACAGTGGGGCTAGCTCAATTTGTATGATATGTCCCTATATATTTATTTATTTATTTTTTAGATTACATTTTGATACAAATTATTAAAAACAAAGAACTAAACTAACAGATTAAATAAGATTGTATATTAAAACTTATATTAAAACAAGTACTGAAATAAAAATAAAAACTTCAAATTAAATAGTTACCTTGAAATTGTCATATTTTGGTGGCTGGCATAATGAAGCTGACGCTGACTGGAAGGAAGTGGACGCTGGCCAGCAATACTTTGCATGAATCCACTGGTGGCGGAAGCACACAAAATAACTTAAATCAAAGTGCATACAAATTGTTATCTCAAGTAGTCTACTTGAGATGTAAGATACAAAATGAAACTTGACATTTAACTAATGATACGTCATTCTAGGCGAAGTGTACTTTTTTTGCTGATGATGACGAGAACTTTATAATTTGCCCATACAAGTACTCATATAAGTACATAAACTCTCGATAAGACAATATTACAACATTACTGCAAGCTCTCGATAACTTAACGAATTGAACTGAAGCCTAACTGAAGCTTTCAACTTAAACTGGAACTTACAGAGCTAATATGCGTTCGGAAAATTGAATTCCTACATTGCCGAACTCCAAAGTTCTGCAAACGGTCTTGAATAAGATTGAACGAAACGGATTTGTCTAGGTACGTTTATAATGTGGTGTGATTGGATTGGATTCTGAAAGTAAAAAAAATAGAGTGTACTTTAAAAGGAGTTTTTTTGTATAATAATGTAAATTTATTTATTTAGTCAATAGAAGGCGTATGTTAGAACGCGCTATTAACATTTTTTTACTTTTGGCTATATACTTCGAGTCAAAATTTTAACCCAAGTGACAGTGTACTGATTCAGCGTGAAAGTACGCTAGTCAGGGGTGCACTGCACTTCAAAGGTTGATTGGTACTTGAGGTAGACCAGTCGGGTTAGTATCACAATAACTTAGACTACAAAATTGCCTTTTTACTTCACATCCTGGAGATGGGAAACTGTTAAAATTGCGCAAAGAGGTCCCATATTTTTTCAGCAGCCAATGGCCCTTTAGTGTCCAACCAACTTATTGCAACTGGCCCGACGAAATGCCAACAATGGTAGGTACGTTGGCCCTATTATAAGTTGGGCCATCGTATTCAAATCCACGTTGGCCATTAGTTTTGGGCCCAACCCGAAAACTGCGCGCCAATTGTATGCATTTGTCAACTAACCAGAGGTATTTGGGCCAAGCAAATGCCAACAATAAATACTACTAGGGCCAGCTGCTTCTCAGTTCGTAGAAGCCAGTCAAGGCAAAAGTATGATATTATTTAATAGGCGATCTTTTCGACTTTTTTGTGACGTGTGGTTCCCGGCAAAGTAGAATAGGACACTCCAAGTCTTCCCGTGGAAGTCGTAGAAGGCGACTTAGGAAACACAAGCTAAACAAAGCCTATAAATATCAAAGAGACCTCTCCAACCCGTCTTGCCAGCGTGGAGAGTGTAGGCCAATTCCTGTGACTGCTCTGGCTAATAAATGGCTGTAGTAGTACAGAGAGGGTCCTGCTTCCGCAGTGGAGACCAAAAAAGACCTGATGATGGGGCAATAAGACCCATCACTATTATTATATTATTTTATTAAACTCAATAGAAAACTTATGTTCCGTCGATCGGCAATCCAAACATATTTCGTTAAACAAGAAAACTTTAACAACATTGAATTGCATCGGAAAACGTTTCAAAAGTTACTACCTATCTCCTGTGCAAGCAGTAACATGGTAATAAATATTTCTAAACGGAAGCCTGTTCTT
Source organism: Rhodophaea formosa (assembly GCA_963082605.1). Classification (NCBI taxonomy): domain Eukaryota; kingdom Metazoa; phylum Arthropoda; class Insecta; order Lepidoptera; family Pyralidae; genus Rhodophaea; species Rhodophaea formosa. The sequence continues at coordinate 3,909,582 of OY720221.1, forward strand.
TCTATTTGCCTTATAAACTTTTCCATCTTCTATATATTCAGCTGTGATAGCAACTTTGGAACCCCAAGGCCTGTCATTAACAGATCTTATAATTCCAAACCCAAAGGGTTACAATTGGACTCCATTAGTCAGCCTACGTTATCCGTCCGAAAGAAGTTACTCAGCCCGGTCATATGAACAAATTTTCCTATCGGACAACAGCTGATATTCGAAAAAGAAAAAGCTACGATTTCATACAAATCGCCCGCCGGCTGACCATTTTTTCTAGAATGTCAATGTTTTTCTAATTTATAGCTTTCTTTACATAGAGAATGTCAATATTTTTCTAGCTTTTACATATTAAAACTTGTTTGTATTGACGGACTGAGGCATCTCTTTATAATTATATTTCTGGTACGCTGCAATTAATAACTTCATAGGACCTCTACCAGTTAAATCGCTGAGGAGATACAAATGAAACTATTATTAAATGAAAATAATCGCCCAAGGGCCTTCTAATGAATGAACTACTTTATACTAACTAACTATAATTACTATAATTTTTAAACAAATTAAACTCAAGGAAATATTCTCAATAAAAAGCTGCAGCAGTAACATGATAATAAATGGTTCTGGTTTCGGTCTTATTTTTGCTTCATTACGCCTTCTTTATGGTTACGAAGCGTGAATACGACCAACCGAAATTTTCATTACGTAAAATTTTGCTCAATGTAAGTGCAGTTTATATCTTATTGCCTCGTACGACATCTATATTGTAGTACAAGTCGCAGAGTTCTAGCCTTGAAATATGCAACTGGGCTGACATTGAGACGCTAAGAAGAAAAACTCGTAATAATTGTATTCCAAGCCAGAACATACAAAGCAAAGTCTATACAAAACTAATACCTTTTCAAACAAAAACTTAAGAAAACATTCCCAATAAAAAGGCTACAGCAGTAACATGATAATAAATAGTTCCTGAACGGAAACCTGTTCTTATTTTTGCTTCATTACGCCCTCTTTATGGATACAAAGCGTGAATGCGACCGACCATTTTCTTCCTTAGGTATTAATTTAAATAGATATTGTTACTGCAATGATATCGAGTTGCCTCTTATGACATCTATATTTTAGTACAAGTCACTCAGCACCAGTCCCAATAATATGTAACTTGGTGAACATCGAAACGCTAAGAAAATATGAAATAATCATATTTCTGACAGGAAATTACACAGCTAAGGCAAAACAACCTTATACCAATAGATTTTTCTGCCACTGAAACAAATAATATATTATCAAACAAAAAACTTAAGAAAACATTCCCAATAAAAAGGCTACAGCAGTAACATGATAATAAATAGTTCCTGAACGGAAACCTGTTCTTATTTTTGCTTCATTACGCCCTCTTTATGGTTACGAAGCGCGAATGCGACCGACCATTTTCTTCAAAGTTGTTGCCGTAATTGAGTTTCAACACTTAATTGCCGGTAGTTGCCGGTTTTGCAATAAACTGGGCACCTATTTCCAGGTTCACTCGGATATTGCATTAATTTGCGATAGTTAGGGCTATATCTTGAACGTTTTAATATGTCAAATACAGGACACTCACGTATGAAGTCAGCTATAGGCCGACATGTTTCGACCTCATCCGAAGGTGCTCCTCAGGGCGAATGCTGAAAACTCAATTTTTTTTTTCATCCAAAATTGTTCAGCCACGCGGGCAATTAATATGAGAAAGTAAAAAAACTTAGAGTTCCCAACATTGGTCCCGTAAAAATAGTTGCTCATATAGACGATCTCAGTCGCCCCTTTAATGAAATGTCGAAAGTCATGTTACTAGCTATATAATTCGCCCGAGTTGGCACACTTAAACTAACTGATAAGATACTAAAAAGTTGTATAACACAACACAAAAAGCATAATTATCAATACTCGTAAGTATGAGCAGCACGCGCTACCGTCAGACTTTTTCCCTACATTGGAAGAGCTACCAACGGGTCACCAACTTCCAAGGCCCTCGTGAAAGTGTCTCAACCTCCTTCGAACTGGGGTAGGTCGCTGTAAGCATAACTTAGCATGGTGGGGTTTTATTGATCAATACGAAGCATGATGTCAGTGTGGTCAAGTCAATCAGACCATGCTCCATTTTCTTTAATGCCCATTGTGTCTAACCAGCTGCACAAAAGGCGACTTAAACTCAGCGACGGAGTGTGGTATAAGAGTCACGACCACATACTGGAGGGACAAAATTTTATTTCTATTATTTGAACCAATCGACAAGAAGAAGAAGTATACCTTCGATCACCTATAAAGTATTGATGTTCGAAGTGTATTCCTCTTCGATCACCTATAAAGTAATAGGTGATCGAATTGTATTCTTCTTCGATCACCTGTGAAAAATAGGTGATCGAAGAAAAATACTCGTAAACACGTAAATAGATAATTATCGCACAGATTCGCTAATTGTTCCCCAACAATAACTCGCGGCGTCTAGGGGCGGTTGCATGATTGCGCTGCACGCTGCAAAACGACGCCAATTTATTGTTTTTGTCGGCGATTAAAGGGTTAAAATCGTGAATTATGGACACGCTTTAATGATGACTGATTGTATTAAAAGTTGGTGGCAATAACTAGGTAATTAAACATTTTAAGGACTGTTTTTTGGAGATTCAATTGAAGCCACCGAACAAATTAATAAAGTTATGTATATTTTTCTTTTTCCCTATCCTCCGCTATCTCTTTGGAAAATACTCCACCGACAAGAACAAGGTTCTTAAATATATGATGATGATGATATTTTTCTTTGTGCAAACTACGCTTGCTTATTGAATTTAATGGACACGCTTTGATGATGACTGATATTATTAAAAGTTGTTTTAAATTACTAGGTAATTAACCATGATAAGGACTTTTTATTGCATCATCAGTTGAACTTACAAATAAACTGATGTCGCCGCCGAAATGAGAAAATTAGGGTGTCATCCGCAACTATATATATATGTCGCAGTCATCTGGTTGAATCTGCTATTTGATTGAATGACTAGCGCGTTCATTGAATGGCGACGTTTTTCTTGCCGTTTTTAGGGTTCCGTAGTAAACAAGGAACCCTTATAGTTTCACCATGTCTGTCTGTCTGTCCGTCCGCGATTTTACTAAGATATTATAAGTACTAGAAAGCTGTAATTTGGCAAGGATATGTATATTACTCATGGAAAAAAGTGGTAGAAAAATTGTTAAAAAAAAATCTTTTTAGGGTAGCTCCCATACAAGTAATGTAGGGAAGTATTTTTTTTACTCTACTTACCCATTGTGTGGGGTATCGTTAAATAGATCTTTAAAAAATATTGTGAAGTTGAGAACACCATTTTTCGATTTAGGGATCCATTTCCAATATATTTGGTTTTAAAGTGCAAATTATTGTTTTAGGTAAGTGTCCCCCCCCCCCCCCCTCTATCTGCTAAACGGTTATCTACAGATACGTGAAAAAATTACAGCAGTAGTATATATACTGAAGTTGAAAGAAAAACTATCAGAGTTGAGTACTTAGTGCAAACTAAAAAGTTATAGGCAACCAACTTATAAAATGTACTGGAAAATGTCAAATTTCATACAATTTTCATTGTTAGATGTTTTTGGTCGTTAAACTGTGAGGTGCGAGTGTAAACAGTGTGAACTCAAAGTTGTCATTCGTAACTACGGAACTACACTGCGCGTGGCCCGACACGCACTTGGCCGGTTTTTACAAATTACATGAGTGGCCAACTAGCATTTTTCGTTTAAACATAATAACCTTAGTAACAAAAATGAGATTGGCATAAGAACTAAAACGACCTAGTCCATCCTAAACCTCGTTAGATAATTTCAATTGAAATACAGCGTCGGTCGCCTGGCGTCGTGCCAGTAGCGTATCGCAGCTTAACTGATTTGATTTATAATATAGACTTCTCTATTCATTACAGATGTTTTGTTTTTCGTATGTGTAAGTGGCCAACACTGGTGTCAGATTTTTCAAGCTGCCTTATGGCATCTGACATAGCTTTAGGACTGCCATCGACGATGACAGCCGGGACCAACGGCTTAACGTGCCTTCCGAAGCACGGAGGAGCTCGAGATATTTTTATGCCACTTGCGGTCACCCATCTTAGTAGGGACTGCACCAGGGGTTGCTTAACATACGTAAGCACTCATAGAGCTCACACCCACTGGACCATCGGGCTCCTCAGATCAATTACAGATTACGCAGAGCCTTCTGATTTTAAGAAGCACTATAATACGCTACATCGCCCAGAGACATATTAATGGCACAAACAAAAATGAGATAGGCATTGAAATATCAAAATATAAATGGAAACAAATAATCATACTTTGTTTTCTTTAGCGGACCTTGATGGCATTTTTCTAAGGTATTGGTAAGTACTTCAGAGTAAAAAAAGAATTATCAAAATCGGACCATGCTGCCATCTTGGCCTTGTTCTCCAAGTGACCGTGGAATTGGACTCTAGCAGAAATATCAACGCCAAAGATTTCAATTTTGTTAGAGATGGTCTTGGAATTGTGGAACTCCAGCAAATAAGGTTTTTAAGGTGGTGAATGCACAAACTTGGGTCTTCAAGGGGTTGAAATTGACAACAGCCAGACAGATTATCTGATTTATAATATAGACTTCTTTATTCATTACAGATTAAGGAACACTATACTACGCTACATAGTCCACAGATATTAGATTTAGGCCACAAAAATAATGTTATAGGCATTGAAATATGAAAAAAAAACATAAAATCTTATAACAACCGCCGAAATAAGCTGAAAAGCAATCAAAGAATATCATATATCACTGATATTTGATATTTTTCTTACCCTTGGTTGTAATTTCTTTCCAAACTTATATGAGACCAATTTCAGGGTAGGTATAATGCCAATGAAATAAGAATTATCCATACCGGACTACTTTGTTGTTTGTTTGTTTTCGTGTGTGTAAGTGGCCAACACTGGTGTCAGATTTTTCAAGCTGCCTTAAGGCATCTGACTAAGCTTAACGACTGCCATCAATGATGACAGCCGGGACCAACGGCTTAACGTGCCTTCTGAAGCACGGAGGAGCTCGAGATATTTTTATACCACTTGCAGTCACCCATCCAAGTGACTGCGCCCAGGGTTGCTTAACATGCGAAAACGCTAATAATGCTCACGCCCACTAGGCCATCGGGCTCCTCAGACTCCGGACTACATTGCAAAACGTTATCGGTGATCTTACGTAAAAAATACGCCTCGACTTGGAAACCTCCTCTGTTTTTTTATCGGTTGAAAATGTACTCTGCTTTTCTCTCCCTGCAAATCGTGGGAGGAGAAAATACGTGAAAATCTAGAAATATCATGTTTAGTAAGAAGCTCTTCCACGCTGGACTGGGAGAAAAGAAAAAACATAAAATGTACCAGCTGCTTCTCGTCCCGCGCAGATCGTAAAAGTCGATCGAGGGAATGGGCGTCAGGAATCGTGTCAATAGGCGATGCGGCTAGCAACCCATCACTATTTTGATTCCGTTTTCTTCTACAAGCCCACCTACATGCTAAATGTGGCCGTAAGGTTTTACAAACCCTAGGCTCTGTCTACCCCGCAAGGGAAAAAGACGTGAAAGAATGTATGTATGTATGTAGTAAGAAATGCTAGTCATCAGTATTTTTGATTATGTAATCGACACGCGCCCACCAACACGCTAAATATGTATTTGGGTCTTAGGACAATGGTCCCTGTCTGCTCCGTAAAGAAAAAAGACATGACATGTGATTTAACTATGTGACTGTGCAATCTGGTTCGGCCACAGAGCTAGCAAATTGGCACAAAGCCAGTGACAATCGGTTATTCCGATTGAAATTATCTAACAAAGGTCTTAAGGGGGCACACTAGGCACAGTAGCGACGCCAATCATTTTATTACTAATACTTTACAAATAGAAAGAAATTCAAGAATATAAACAATATAAGCCTTAGTAAATAACCTGAAGTATTGTTGGAATCATGTTTATTATTATCGGAATCAGTGAGAATTATGAGAATCTGATTACCGCCAAAAACAGCCGTTTTTGGCGGTTATCACTTTTACTCTCAATGACTCATTCTCATAATATTAAAACATGATTCCAAAAATACTTCAGGTTATTTACTAAGGCTTATATTGTTTATATTCTTGAATTTCTTTCTATTTGTAAAGTATTAGGAATAAAATGATTGGCGTCGCTACTGTGCCTAGTGTGCCCCCTTAATGAATTTTCGATTATTCGAAAATTCATTATGAAAAAGCTAAAGCATCTAAATACAGGGGTCTAGGCTCCGAATATGATTTTGTCCCATTCGGTGTCGAGACCCTTGGTCCGTGGGGTCCTAGCCCTACAAGCCTTTTTAAGGAAATAGCAAAAAGGTTAGTCGACATCACAGGTGACCGAAGAGCTGGCAGCTACCTCGGACAAAGAATTAGTCTCGCTATTTAAAGGGGGAATGCTGCCAGTATCTTTGGAACCTTGCCTAAAGGGACTCCTTTTAATAATATATTTTAGGTATTTTATCATATTTTTTAAGGTGTTTAGTTTTAGGTTAATTTTTCATAATTATTTAATATGTAATTAGTTTATTTTAGTTTAATTTTGACACCTACGTTAAAAATATGCCGTATGGTGCTCATCTTTGTGGCATCATACGGCATAAACAAAATGGGTTCCTACTCACGGAAAAGCGTTCAAAAGGGAAGCAAAAATAAGATGAAAAGACGAATTGTGTGCATTTAAAGAGAAATGGCGAGACGTGGTGCTGGTTAGGACTAGGTTGTAAATTGAGTGGAAAGCTAATATTAAATAGATAATTTAAATCCTAATCCTTACTTCACTTTAACTTTCGCATTTATAATAATAATATAACTATCCTAATCCTAATCCTAACTAATATTATAAATGCGAAAGTGAGTTTGTTTGTTAATTTGTTTGTTTGTTACGCTTTCACTCCATATCTACTAAACCGATCATCATGAAATTTTGCATACACAAAGGTTAGGGGACTGAGAAGGCATCCTAATCCTAACGTATATTTTAAATGCGAAAGTGAGTTTGTTTGTTTATTTGTTTGTTTGTTTGTTACGCTTTCACGCCGAACCAACTGAACCGATCGTCATGAAATTTTGCATACACATAGGTTAGGGTACCGAGAAGGACATAGGCTATATATTACGCGGGCGAAGCCGCGGGTAACAGCCAGTATAATATAATCCCAACTAATATTAAGTTGCGAAAGTGAGTTTGTTTGTTATGCTTTCACGCTCAACCTACTGAACCGATCATCATGAAATATTGCATACACATAGGTTAGGGTACTGAAAAGGACTAAGGCTATCACGCGGGTGAAGCCGCGGGTAAGCTAGTATACTAATATTTCAAAAACAAATATTTCATTGATTGTTTGTTTGCATTGAATAGGCTCCGAAACAACTATACCGATTTTCAAATGTTTTCACCTATACACAGCCAATTTATCTGTAGCAATTTATAAGTGGCATAGGCTATTATTATTAATAATAATATAATAATAAATATATACGGACAAATCACACAGATTGAGCTAGCCCCAAAGTAAGTTCGAGACTTGTGTTATGGGATACTAACTCAACGATACTATATTTTATAATATATATATACTTATATAGATAAACATTCAAGACGCAGGTCAATCTGAAGGGATCATTTTCCATCTTGACCTGACCGGGGATCGAACCCGGGACCATTCGTGTCGCAGGCAAGCGTGTTGACCGCTGCGCCACGGAGCTCGTATGAAGTCGCGGGGAAATTGCTAGAATTTTATCAAATCCATTGTACCCGAACATGAAGTTTGGTTTTGAACTCAACTTTGAAGTCTAACACACACAGGCACAGAGGCCGCAACAGTCGAATGTCGAAAATGAGTAACTCACAATTGTTCTTTTTGCCAGGAAGACTGCTATCCAGTGGAAATTAGTCTGGTTTGTCTCATTGTTCAGACACTGTCAAAACAAAACTTTATTTCTTGATATAAAAAAATACAAAAAATTTACAAGAAAATCAATAATTGTATCGCCTTCCATGTTCACAAAGATTGATATGCCCTCCGGGAATCCATCACGGTAGACGTATCGATCAGATTAACAGCGAATTTACTTTTATTTTACCTGTAATGCCTTTAAAAATATAATACCTTTTTGTCGCTTAGGTGACGTGGCTCTCTGACTTCCCACTACTATAAATAGAAATAAAAAAAAAAAATCGAGCATTCACAATTATAATAGAAATAATCGTATAAATCAGAATAATTTATTTCATAATTTACTAAACTTTCACCCTATTAACGAAATCTGTTTGCTCATTACTATACACATATCTTAATACATTTCAATTTCTTACTATATCCGATATCGTGGCTTAAAATTATTATGATACTTATTATTTTTTCTATATTTAACTTCGTTAGCGCACGCACACCCTGACTCTGGTGGTAGCTGAAAATCAGTGTTTTGCTCGCTGAGCAATGTCCCACACTGAGCTACAGCCTTTTGAAATACTGTAGCACACACATTCCTGAACTGTTTTTAAGTTTAATATTTTAGGTTAATTGTTATAATGTACGTGTGTTATGGTGTCAATAAATGTTTTATCTATCTATCTATCTATCTATGTAATATATATTTGAATAAATTTTCTTTATATTTAAAAAAAAAAAAACAGCCGTAACGTAGTGTAACTATACGGAAAGGCTCAAACAAAGTACTAACTAACTTCTATCAGTGTTTTTTACTAACAGAGTATGTATATAAAATAAGTAAGAGTCATAAATCGAAACTTGCAGTTGCATATTTTTATCCAAGCTCAGTACGTTTCCAGAAAATATTTTTCAAATCAGCGCTGTGTGAATTGTTATTCCATGTAAATATAAAAAAGAAGTAAGCAAGTTATATGATGAAAAACTTAAAAATATGACTGCGCTGCTTTAATTATTATAGTCAGTGTAACTTATGATGTAGTCCAATCCGAAAAATTTATTTATACAAAGAGATTCAACATAGGTGATTTTTTTTATCTCTTTGTTTGAATAATGAAGTTTCTGAAGCTATGCAATCATTGGTGTACGGACTTTTTATGGTGGCCTTGGTGGTGCAGAGGTTGACACTCCAGCCTGTGGGACAAAGGGCTCTAGGTTTCATTCCCGGCCGGGAAAATGCGACGTTATAAGATTCTCCAAAACTATACAGCGTATATATACTGCCATAATAGTAAACCCTGGGCTCTGATGCATCACAGAGTGAAAATGTAAGATTAAGACCACACCAAGCCACGCCACGCCACGCCACGCCACGCCACGCCACGCCACGCCACGCCACGCCACGCCACGCCACGCTACGCCACGCCACGTAACACCACGCCACGCCACACCACACCACACTCCACTATACCACACAACACCACACAACATTGCTAGTCAAGGATATAAAAAAAAAATACATATACCAGCTGCTTTTCTTTCCACGCAGACCGTCATCATCATCATTTTGTGTAGGTGACACGGTCAGTCGACCATGCACACCCTGGTGTCAGAGTTCTTCGGAACCGCCTCTCGGCCTCTGACGTGGTTCCTTTAACGACTACCAGGTACCCGGGACCACCGGCTTTATGTGCCTTCCGAAGCACGGAATCATCTCCTAACCAGTCCTAACCAAACTGGAAACAACTTAACGCAGTGTAGTGCGATGCGCGATCCGTAACGCACGCGCCCCAGTACACACTGCACTATTCGAATATTTATATTCGCGATTTGCGCGGCTTTAGCCGCTGCACGATTTTGTCACTATGGCTTCCAAGCAAGTCATAGTTAACGAGCTGTTGGCATTCGTGTATCATGCCATAGACACGATGGACGAGATCAGCATCATGCAGATCTGCAAGTCAAACTTCAGCATGGAGGAGATTTGCAGCGGCAAGGTGCTGCTCTATGAGGTGCTCGGCAAGTCCGCGCAGATGCCATCTCGCCGGAGAGATGAGAACGGCGAGCGAAGTCTCCAGGATGTTATCGCCCTGATGAAGGTGACCGATCCGGACGACATGCCAGCGCTATGCGCTGCGAATCTAGCGAAACTGCCCCCGGTTTCGTTCGATCATGTCGATGTGACCAGGCTGCTGAAAGACATCACAGCCCTGAAAACCAGCCTGGCACAGGTGCAGTGGAGATTGGAGGCCTCGGAAAATACGATCACTGAGTTGCGTACCGAATTGTTATCAATAAAAGGTAGCACTTCGGTATGTAGGTCACCCGAGGCCGCGAACGTCAACACACGTCGCGGAGCGCAGAATACATCGGTATGCAGCTTTGAGTCAGCAAAATTGGACACAACGCCATCAGCTGTCGTCACAAGCGATACACCGCGCCCCGCCGCCCGCTCTTCCCCCCGCAATGAGCTGACATCACTGCCGAGCACGTCAACCCCGACACGTGCCTACGCAGCCGTAGCCGCCGTCCCTGTTGCTGCGCCAGCGCAGCGACCTGCCTTGAAGGGGAATAAACAGGCAAGCTCTCGCAAGCCTGTGACGTCGGGTCAACATAAAGATCAGTGCGATAAGGAGGGCTTCACTTTAGCTAAGCGGAGGAAAACGAAGCCTGCCAGCCGTAACCATCTTGGCACCGCACCGACTGGACCCAATCAGTTGCGTTCAGAGGTCAAGTGTACGCAACTGTATGTGTCCCGACTGCACTGGAATACGACGGTTCAAGACGTCGTAACCTACGTGCTGAAGAAATCCAAATTGACATTGAGGGTCGAACGGTTGGCATCTCGCCATAGAGTAAACTTTAGTTCCTTTGTGGTAGGAGTGCCGACCCAACATCTCGAGACCTTCATGAAGGAGGACTTCTGGCCGCAGGGAGTCGTGTACCGGAAATTCCGAGGACGGTTACCTGCTGAAGCCCCGCGCCTCACGTCGCCGACACAACGTGTGACCTAGTTTTAAGTTATATTGTATTATATGTATGTTAGTCTAAGGTATATATGATATGGGCCTCTGATATTGTACGTAATTGTAGGTACAATATTATTGCCTGAAATAAAGGATTATTATTATATTATTATTAACAAAGTATGCTTCCCGCGGGAATCGAACCACGACCCCCGGGTCAAAAAGGCAAACGCCCTATCCATTGGACCACGGAGGCAGCACGGAGGGAGCACGCAGACCGTAAAAGCCGGTAAGGGGATTGGGCTAAAATTTAAGGTGAAAAAACGCTATTTGAATTCCGCTTTCCACCTTAACGCCCACTAACACACTAAACGAGGCCTTTTTGTCTTATGATCTTGCGCTCTGCTCTACCTCGCAAGGGATATAGATGTGATAATAAGTATGTATGTATTTAAGGCAGAAACCAAAAAATTGCAAATTGACAAATTCTCAGTAATTAGTGTTAGTGCGTAATTAGAAAAACCGCAGTGTTAATCGTGTGTTTGTTGTAGTAACCATTTCGGTTTTACATGTAATTTAATTTGACCTTATGCTTTAAAGGTAAATTCAATTAACCAAGAGCATTTAAGCCAGGCCTAAAGTAAACTAAAAACAAAATTTGAGTTAAAATGCCGTTTCCGACGGTAAGTATAACATTTTTTATCAAATATTGGTTACATGTCATTAGACGCTAGATAAAAATGATATGTGATAGTTGTAATAATAATTAATGAAGAGTATCTATGAAATTAACGGATTAGCTCTTGGAAGCAGCAGTGGGCGGGGCACATAGTGCGAAGAACTGATGGCCGATGGGGCCAAAAGGTTCTGGAATGGCGACCACGTACCGGCAAGCTCAGCGTTGGACACCCACCGAATAGTAGGTTGCAAGAAGGCACTGGATGCAGCCGTTTTTAACCGGTCGTATTGGGAATCCTTGAGTGAGGCCTACGTCCAGCAGTGGACTGCGCTCTGACTGACTCTTGCGGCTGAAATGATGATGATGATTTTTTGCAATTTCGATTTTGAAACAATCCCCTATTGTGTGTATACTTCTATTGCTACCAAAATACGTATTTCATTGAAAACCGACAAACAGTACATATAGGTAAACTGCTCGACAATGATAATGGATACAACACACATTATTCAGCCAGAACAGATAGCTCCAACGAAAGTCAACAAACCAACGTACAGCTTTAAACAATTATTCTATGCGCAAACAAATTAAATCGGGCTTTGTTTAAACTGATAAATACCAATAAATCGTCGAACATGTGAAACCGGTTAAACATTAACACACATTACTTCAACATTATGTTGCCGTTAATAAAGTGATTTCGTTTGTTCCTGTCAAAAGATTTTTTTTAACTGGTTTTAATTGTCTTTTTTTAAGGCTTGTGTAGCTATAGCTCTCAGTGAGCTTTTGCTACTTCACCAGACTTTTTGAGGCGAGGGCAGAGTAGGGAATATCGCTCGTGCTTTGCTAGAGACGAAACTAACAATAATACCACGTGTTTAACCATGCCTCGCTGGTAGGCGAAAATCGCATACTCGGCCTGTCAGTTCGTGCTCAAAAAAAAAAACATAGTAAAACCTAGATGCATGTAAGAGGAATGGGATATGGTGAAGAAATTCGGCGCCGGGGCTTGAAGCGCGGTGGCGTAATTGGCAACGCATAGATCATACTGAGATCTAGACGCAGGTTCAAGTCCTGCCCGCGATGAATTTTTCACCATTTCTTATTTTCTTTATTTAATAAATATAGTAAAACCGTTTACTCTACAGCCGTGAAACGTGGCCTCCTATACTTTAGTTCTAGTAACAAGTAAACCCAAGTAATTTGCTTGTGTTTTTTGTAGTAGTACAAATAATACAACCGCGTATCATTTGTACTACCAGTTGTACTTTTCGGTAATACTTCTGACACAAAGGTAAAAATGCCTGGATGGACTGTGATGTTATAATAGTTCAATAAAGGATTATAGTGTCATAATAACAGTAAATCGGTTTATAAGAAGCGTGAGCAAAACGTTTTCGTTACAGCTTGGACCAAATTTCTTCTGTACATCCATCTGTCTAGCTGTCCAGCTGTTCTCCTACACAAAATGCCATGAATCGCTGACCCAGTTGAAATATTTTGGAGCCTAGGTCGACTTCCTAGATATTCTTCTCCGATTTGCACTACAGCATCCTTGCTTGTGAGACCATTGGCATGGATATCCTCCCTAACGATGTCAAGCCTGCATTTCTTGGGATTCCCTTTCTGCTGAGGCCCGGCGCAGGCGGCATCATCATCATCAGGTCTTTTTAGTCTCAATTGCAGGAGCACGATCTTCTTTATACTCTGCACCGGTGGAGGCAGCATACCTAGATATTATTGTTGAAAATATGTGATGAAAAAGAATTCGCCACAGGTAAGATTCGAACCCACGAGTCTTCGGTCTGCGCCCTAAGTGTGTTACCAACTACACCACCGTGACTTCGAATCACCGCGTCGAATTCTCTCATCACATATTACCCCATAGGGTACAACGGATTCAAAGCATGCGTACCGAGCATTGTATTGCTATTTAAAAACCCTTTAAGTGAGTAAGAGCTTTCTTCAATTTAATCAACTTTCTATTCATCTGATATGAATGAAGTAGAATACCACACTACTAAATAGTGGGTAGTATTGAAGAAATACGCATGCTTTGAATGCGTTATACCCTACGGTGTAATATGTGATGAGAGAATTCGACGCGGTGATTCGAAGTCACGGTGGTATAGTTGGTACTCGTGGGTTCGAATCCTACCTGTGGCGAATTCTTTTTCATCACATATTTTAAAAACCATTTAAAATATTATTGTCTTTAAAATATCTTTGTCTGTAACTATTGCAACTATTTATATCAACAATACAGACAAATACTCGCAAAACAACTGACTGCATACAAAGCACGTTAAAATTCACAACACGAACGCCACGAGGAAAAATCAAAGTTCAAAATGTCAACGGAAGAGGGTAAACGAGCCAATCGAAACAAGGAGCTTCATTAGCAGACGAACAAATTTAAAGAAATATATAAATGTATCCTTTGACAACAGACAAATAAATTATCTATAATTTCCTTATTTAAGTAAAATCTTTGAATTTTGACCCTTTTTAGGGTTCCGTAACAAAAGGGTTAAAACGGGACGTCTGTCTGTCGCCAAGCTAGCCTGTAGACTACAGCCTGTATAGTGGTAGACAGACGTCCCAATGATGAGTCTATAGACTCATCTTGCCTTTATTTCAATGATTAAAACACTAGCCAATTTTTCAATGCTTGCGTGCGTGACAGCTTTATGTCAGCACACGCCTCCTGTCAATACGGTAGTTGCCTAATGTTAAGATTATATAAAATTTGTTTCTAATGAGACTAATTTCTATCTAAAAACACTATAAAGAACACTTTTTATTTGATATCGATTCGTTAAGTGATCTTAAAGCTTCTTTAAAGTTGGGTGAATAGGATCATTTTTTAAAGTATGAAAATCTTTAATTACAATTATACTGTATTGTAGTCCGTTAAATTTATAGCAACTTTTATTATGAAACCATTACCATAAACAAAATATTTCGTATAGCTACCAAACAAACTTCTCACGCCACCCATACAAAATACAAGCTTGTGACGTCACAAATATGTGGGCATTTCAGAGGCGCGTTTTCACGTCTAAAAATTTACGTCTAAAAACATGTGTCTTTAAAACTTTTATAACTGAAAGAGTTTTTTGTTTAGAAATGTATTTCTGTCACTATTGTGTTTATTTTTGGCAGGTCTTTACATAGCAACATGAAAAAAATTTTAGTCAACATGCCCATTAATGCCATCAAAATTCGTCAAAAATGTAGCTATGTATTTGCATCACAGAATATGTAATCTAAGGCTGTAGGATCCATGGAGATATACATAATACGTTAGGATATCGTGAGGTGTCATGAGATTCGTATTCTTCCCCGGAGTATCATGGGCTATGTAACATCAGCAATTAAAATCAATCTGACGGAAGATAATCAAAAATGGCAGTCGGGTTTTTTTTTTTAATAATGCATCTTGTACCAATCATATGCAAGTGATACTGTTATGTTGATGGTTTGTTTTAGTTTTTCGTATGTGTAAGTGGCCAACACTGGTGTCAGATTTTTCAAGCTGCCTTAAGGCATCTGACATAGCTTATCGACTGCCATCAACAATGACAGCCGGGACCAACGGCTTAACGTGCCTTCCGAAGCACGGAGGAGCTCGAGATATTTTTATGCCACTTGCGGTCACCCATCCAAGTAGGGACTGCATGAAGGGTTGCTTAACATACGTAAGCGCTCATAGAGCTCACACCCACTGGACCATCGGGCTCCTCATGTTGATTGTGGAATAAGGACATACAGGCTGATTTAAAATCTATGAGCTATATTGAAATCTGGGAATCAGAATTCCTACTGGAATACAGAATGGCAAGAAAAAACAATTTAGTCCTCTTATACCAATTCACTGATCAGCTTTTTTTTAGAATTTCTATAGGAAGTTAAATTTTATTTTTAAATTTTCACCATTTTTTTGCCAACAAAAAAAAAACTGCCTCCGTGGTCCAGTGGTTAAGGCGTTGCCTTATTGACCCGGGGTTTGTGGGTTCGATTCCCACGAGAAGCACACTTTGTTAAGTTGTTTCCAGTTTGGCTAAGACATTGCAGGCATGAATCACCTGATTGTCTGATAAGAAAGATGATTCCGTGCTTCGGAAGGCACGTTAAGCCGGTGGTCCCGGCTGCCATCTGGTAGTCGTTAAAGGAACCACGTCAGAGGCCGAGATGCGGTTTCGAAGAACTCTGACACCAGGGTGTGCATGGTCGACTGACCGTGTCACCTACACGAAATTATGATGATGATGACCATTTTTTTATATTTTTGTATTCCGTTACGGATTCTAATTCTGGGATTTTAATATAGCTCAAAGATTTAAGATCAGCGTGTATATTCTTATACGAAAATTGAAAACATTGTAATCATATGTTTGGATAGTCATATAAAAAGAAATATTATCCTTTCCGTCCGCGAGCTCCGTGGCGCAGCGGTCAACACGCCGGCCTGTGATACGGATGGTCCCGGGTTCGATCCCCGGTCAGGTCAAATGAAAAATGATCTTTTTCAGATTGACCTGGGTCTTGGATGTTTATCTATTTATGTATTTGTTATAAAATATAGTATCGTTGGGTTAGTATCCCATAACACAAGTCTTTCTTAAGAACTTTGGGGCTAGCTCAATCTGTGTGAATTGTCCGTATATATTTATTTTAAGGTATCAAAAAATTGAGTTTCGTTGTGTATAAAAATAACCGACCTTCCTGCTCCCGGGGGAATCCAGGTGTTCCGACCGACAGTGCTTGATTTATTTTATCTGTACTCATTCAACCTCGGGTGAAAATACAGCGAATCAAAGGTATTTTATATTTGGTAATTTTCACGGTAGCGGTGATCACTTACCATCAGGTGACCCCTCATTTACTGTCCTATGATATAAAAAAGACAATTAGTTTTCTTTATTAAATATTGTGTGCTGGTCTGGGAGAAAAGAAAAAAACGGCCAAGTGCATGTCGGGCCACGCGCAGTGTAGGGTTCCGTAGTTGCGAATGACAACTTTGAGTTCACACTCGCACCTCACCGTTTAGCAGATAGAGGGGGGGGGGGGGGACACTTACCTCTAACAAAAATTTGCATAAACCGAACGGCATACTAGTATATTTTTTTTGGTTTTTGTGTATTTTTTTAAAAAGCGCTCGATACATTTAGATACAAATTTAATGGGACCATCTGTAAAGTATTAGGTACCTACCAAAAAAAAAAAAAATTCTTAAATCGGTCCAGGCGTCTTCGAGATTATGACGAAATGAGAACCTCCTCCTTTTTTTGAAGTCGGTTAAAAAAGGAAAGATTTGATCGTCAGTTTGTTTGCATTAAATAGGCTCCGAAATGACACGACCGATTTTCAAAATTCTGTCACCAATAGAAAGCTAATTTATCTGCGGGTGACATAAGCTATAATTTACGCAAACGAAGTCGCGGTAAAATTGCTAGTTTGTATTAAGGGCCCGATGGGTAAATAGAGAAAAAAAAAATTACTCCCCCACTTTGCTTGTATGGGAGCTACCCTAAAACAAAATGTTTTTCAAGATTTTTTTCTACCACTTTTTTGCCATGATTAATATACATACCCATACCAAATTACAGCTTTCTAGTACTTATAGACTCTGAGTAAAACCGCGGAAGGACAGACAGACAGACAGACAGACATGGCGAAACTATAAGGGTTCCTTGTTTACTACGGAACCCTAAAAATGAAGAATGTACCAGCTGCTTCTCTGCCCGCGCAGATCGTAAAAACAGATCGAGGGAATGGGCGTCAGGAATCACGTCAATAAGCGACGCGGCTTGCAAATTATCACAATTTTGATTCCGTTCTCACCTACAAGCCCACATGCTATGTGGCCTTAAGGTTAAATGACTTTAGGCTCTGTTCTTAGCTACAAAAAAAACCTATATTTTTTTTATTTTTTTTAAATATATAGGGACATATCACACAAATTGAGCTAGCTCCACAGTAAGTTGTGAACTTGTGTCGCAGGATACTAACTCAACGAAACTATATTTTATAATATATACTTATATAGATAAACATCCAAGACTCAGGTCAATATGAAAAATATCTTTTTCCATCCTGATCTGACCGGGGATCGAACCCGGGACTCCCGTGTCGCAGGCTAGCGTGATGACCGCTGCGCCACGGAGCTCGTAGCTAGTAGTAGGAGCAATAAACGATTGAACCTTTAACCTGTCTACCTCGTAAGGGAAAAAAATGAGATATAACGTATGTATTTTTGGACAATTGTATAAAGAGTGATATATTTTTCTTTTTGTAAGGCATCAATAAATTGAGTTTCCGTTATGTATAAAAATAACCGACCTTCCTGCTCCCGGGGGAATCCAGGTGTTCCGACCGACAGTGCTTGATTTATTTTATCTGTACTCATTCATCCTCGGGTGAAAATACAGCGAATCAAAGGTATTTTATTTTTGTCAATTTTCTGAGGCATCTTTTTATATCTCGTTTCGAACGTTTTATTGAATCACTATTTTGGGCATTCTTTTGTATTGGATACCAAGTGAATTAATGATTATTTCGAGTTACCATTGTTCTTCAAATTATGTGTATACTATGGTACTTACTTACTTCCTACGGCGCTACAACCCTTTATGGGTCTTGTCCTCTTCCACAAGTTTCTTCCACCTGTCACGCTCCTTTGCCTCTTTCTTCCAGTTTCTATATTTTCCCATCTTCTTAAGGTCTTCTTCAACGCAATCCATCCATCTCTTCCTTGGTCTGCCTCTAGGTCGTTTCTGCTGCGGCGTCCATTTCGACATAACTTTGGGAGCCCTGTTATCCGGCATACGCTCCAGGTGACCGGCCCATCTCAGCCGTTGCGACTTACAGAACCTGACTATTGTTTCTTTAGACAGAAGTGCGTCGAGTTCATGGTTCATTCGGAGGCGGTATGTGCCATCCGGTTCTCTCACAGGACCCGCAATTGTACATAGCACTTTTCTCTCGAAAGAGGCTAGTTATGCTATGGTACAAGATGTTTATTTAAAAAAAAACTGCCGTTTTTGATATCTTCCATCATATTCGTATTCGTTTTTTTTTCCTAATAATACATAGCCTATGACACTCCGGGAAAGAATATTAATCAAATGACACTTCACGACATCGTAACGTATTATGTATATCTCCATGGATCCTACAGCCTGGTGACAGACAGACGTCCCGTTTTTACCGTTTGGATACGGAACTCTAGAGACCAAAAATCAAAGATCCCAATTAAAATAAAGAAATTACGGATAATTTATTTGTTTCTTGTCAAAGGATATATTTATTTTTAAATTTTCTTTTCTGCTAATGAAAGTATAAAAATAACCGACCTTCCTGCTCCCGGGGGAATCCAGGTGTTCCGACCGACAGTGCCAGATTTATTTTATCTGTACTCATTCATCCTCGAGTGAAAATACAGCGAATCAAAGGCATTTTATTTTTGGGAATTTTCTGAAGGTACTTTTTATATCTCGTTTCGAAAGTTTTATTGAATTACTATATTGGGCATCCTTATGTACTGGATACCAACTGAATTGATCCTTATTTCGAGTTACTTCTGAATAACGTAGTGCGTTGTTTATATGCCTGTTGGTTATAATACATTTTTATAGGTATTTGTCTTCAATTCTGAAGTTACTCAAGGAGTTGCCATCAGCTAGGCTGGCAAAGTTCAAGTTCAAGTTCATTTATTCATTAACAATATTCATTGTGTTTGAAAATAGTACATAATCTTAATCTATCTAATACTTAATACATTTACTATAGGGATTTACAATACAATACAATACAATAATAATTCCAATAAAATATAAATGAGAAATAATAATATCAATTTATCTTAATTTATATAAATGTCAGAATTTATTATAAACGCAGTATGTAAAGTTACATGTCAAAAAGTAATTTATGATATTATAATATGTCAAATATAGGAGTAACTAGGTAGTATCAAAAAAGTCATCTAGGCTGTAGAAACATTTTTCCAGTAGGAAGCTTTTTAAAGTGTTTTTAAACTGTATTGTTTCATGAATACAACTCTTTCTCTCTTACATCTGAACGCGTTATGGTTGCATCCTCAGCCGAAATAATTCGGCGCCCGGGGTCCGGTTACCGGCTTTTCTACTCTGCACCACAGAAGGTTGCAATTTGGAAATCGCTCAGATGACGAGAAGATCGGGGGTCATGAGTGTTATCCTATACTGCCTCTCGGGTGATTGTAGATATTTAATTTATTTATTTAAAAACTTTATTGAGCCTGTATAAACTACTATAGGAAGACTTAATGCTTAATGCATTCTCTCCCAGTCAACCTTTAGGAAAATGTAAACAGAAAATAAATAATTGGTGTCAAGTGTAATAAAGCTGTTCAAAGAAAGATAAAACAAAGATTTGCATGACGAATATAAAATTAGAAATGATTTTAAGCTTTCGCGGTCACAATCACTATTATGTTCACTACGGGACTTACCGCGATTATTTTTGAGTTCTGTCTGATATTTCGACAACATTGCAGCTGCCATTTTCACAGACTAACTGAAGAGACTGCGGTGGTGGATGTTGAGCTGTCAAGGGAAACCGTATCGGTCTACCCTCTTTCTTTGTCTTTTATTACACAGATTTTTACACACAATACTGACGGTGTCCATTCGGGAATTGTTCACTGATGCGCGCGTACACTTTTTACACAACTCAATCACAGGGTTCCATGTACCCGAAAGCTTGAAACCGTCTTCCCGATTGAAATTGGGATGCTTCTTAATTTATGGCAGCTGCAATGTTGTCGAAATATCAGACAGAACTCAAAAATAATCGCGGTAAGTCCCGTAGTGAACATAATAAAATTAGAAATACTTAAACTTATAAACATACATACTTAAAAAATAAGATATAAAATAAACACATTAATGCAATTATTAATATATACGTAAACTTAATATAGGTACATGATATTATAGTATATACACATGTTAATATTATTATGACTAATGATAAATCTGCTAGTTAATTATTCAAAAAGGAAGAAATTGAATTTTTGCTTGAAGACAGAACGACTTGAGACTTCCCTAATATCTTCGGGTAAGGAGTTCCAGGGATGTCAGCGGAGAAATCCAAGAAACGAGTATCCTAATTACCCATATCTCGTTCCAAATATACTCCTATTCTTCTCTCGCTTAAAAAAACAGTCTCAATGTGCAGCAGCGTAGGAACCGATATAAGTCAAACCAACTGCGCTCACCAACCCATTGACCGAGCGTGGTGAGTATGGCAAAAACTTCTCAATGATTGAAATTCTTGAGGGAAGGCTCAGCAGTGGATCTCTGAAACTCTGAAAGCTGAAATAATGATGATGATAACGAGAACATGAGAAACACGAGAACATACAAACACATCTGTCTAGTCTTTTGTAGAATGTTATTGGAAATTTACATGCTTTTAATTGGATGCTAACCAACACATGCCCTAGAACAAATATATGTATAATATTCATGCAAACACAGCCGAAGCAGATCACTTGTGTATAAAATTAAAGTTATTACTGTCGTGAAAAATTATTATTTTTATCAAAATAAAACATCATGTACCCGTAAATCACAAAGTTTCACGACCCAGCAATTACATTAAAACGGGCCAGACAGATTAATCAACTCATCCCGCGGGTTAAGCCCCAAAAATCGTAGGATTTTAACACCAAAATAAACTTCAATATTTTAAATTGCTGTGTAAAAAAATTGCAGTGTCATCCAGCGTGGTTTTTAATTAGTGGCCGAGAGCAAACGGAAAATTAAAAAGTTTTGCGAGTTTTTAGCAAAATATAATGACACAGAGCGACTACAATCCAGTTTTTGAGTTCATTAAGCGTTGTAGTTGGATTTTGTCGTAATTAAGATAAAGTTTTTTAGAATACGAAATAAGGACGACCTCCGTGGGGCAGTGGTGAAATACGCCAGTTTGCTACACGAAGGGAACAAGGTTCGATTCCTGGGACTGACAAATACTTGTCTTTCAAAATCTATTTTTGATAAAAAATGCTAATTGTCAAATAAATGAAGTACGGCGATAATAAAAAATTTTAATTTTAGAATATCTGAATACCCAGACCTTTCCCAGGTTCACTAAAGGATACCCATTTCTCATTTCTTATTTTAATAAACATATATAAACTAGATGAATATCTCCCAGCTTCTAAGAACTTACGAGGTTCTTTATCGAGCGCGCTCATAAGGCTTTCGCTTCGACCGTCCGTTGTGAGTCGGTGACAGGTTAAGAACCTATTACCACGGCTTGTTATTTGGGTGATTGTGAAATGGATCAAATTTTCTGTATATTCTTGATATTGTTAAGTTATTCAAATATTTGCAAAGAAAGTTCTAAGTTGTTTCTAGATATAAAAAAAAATACCCAATGAATGACAATTTAAAGCCAAAATATTACTTGATTACTACTATTTACTGGTTTTTGACAATACATACTCACTAGTTTTTGTCAATAATACTGGCACAGTCTTTAGTAGTGGTAATACTAAAGCTTGAATCACCTGACCTCTCGAAGGTTACGGAATAAGCTATTACCAACTTCTATGACCGTACGAGGCTCTTTATCGGTGGTTTAAAAGGCTTCTGTGACTCTCAACCCGGTTCGTTGTGAGGTGTCGGCGACACTTTAAGAACCTATTTCTCCATTTCTCATTTCTTATTTAAATACGCATAGGTATATAAACTAGATGAATATCTACCAACTTCTAAGAACTTACGAGGTTCTTTATTGAGCGCGCTCATAAGGCTTTCGCGGCTTTCAACCCAGTCCGTTGTAAGTCACTGACAGGTTAAGAACCTATTACCACGGCTTGTTGTTTGGGTATTTGTGAAACGAATATTTTTCAGATTTTCATATCCAGATTGTTTCTAAGAATTGAAGAAATCACCTTATTAATTACAATAACAGCCAGCACATTACTTAAGAAATATGATTGCATTATTTTTTTTTACATTACGGAGTCTCTCACAATGATACTGGCACATTATTATTAAACTAAAAAATAAAATATGGGAAAAATTCCACGCCGGCAGGATTTGAGGTCTTTATACGACTGGCATAGTCTACTAATAAGTAAATACTAAAACTTAAATGACTTGACCTTTCTAAGGGTAACAGAATAAGGTATTACCAATTTCTGCGACCGTACGAGAATCTTTATTGGTAGTTTAAAAGGCTTCCTCGACATTCCAGCTGGTCAATTGTGAGCTGTCAGCGATACGTTAAGATTACTACGGCTTGTTGCTCCAGTATTTGTAAAACGGATTCTATTAAGATTTTCCTAGGTATTCAATATTTTGTGAACACTTTTAGTTAAATTGTAAATTGTCTTATTCCGTAGACAGTGCGTATTTACGGGGAGATATGTTTTTTTTTTTTTAAATATATATGGGAAAATAAGTTTCATTATTTGTACAAATAATAAACCCCGATTAGCACACTCACCGACCAGATTATTAAATAAGACCATCTAGTGGGTGGGTGTCCAACTGCACTTGTCAGTACTTGGTTGCTTCTAGTGGTTTTACCCACTATTTAACTACTGCCACTTCAAAGATTGTCAGATCATGAACGATAAATATAGCAAAATACAGCGAAGGGTAAAACTAAAAAAAAGGAAAAGGCAACTTTTTTTTTGACAAAAGACCTTATTTTGTGTGCCCGAGAAAGTATTGACAGAACAATACTTCTGCTGATAATTGTTTGATAAAAGCATAAATTAACCAACCATCATCATCATCATCACGTCTTTTTTAATCTCCACTGCAGGAGTACGACCCTCTCTGTACTATCAAAGCTATACAACATTTTATAAAAAAAAAAACTGATATAAAAGATAAGCGGCAATAATATTTACAAACTATTCCTCTTTGCCTCGTAAAAGCGTATTAATTTATCAAAAGAAAATATTCTTAGTTTTCTAAGCATATTGAAAGTTGCAATTGAATGAAGATCCCAGCGCACAAATCAAAAAATACCTCGGCAATATTTCTACCAGAACATAGCACTAGCTGTACTGATAAATTCGCACTTTAGACCTATGGTACAAGTGACGAACCATGGCGTTTTTAACACTTGCAATGGTTGTAAAAATTTGAGCCCACGTCCACGCCCACGTCTAACAAAAATCTCAACCCAAGAACATAGCGGTGATTTGGAGAATATTTTCGGGAAAAATACTAAGTATGCATGAAAATACGCATCTGCTAGTTTCCATTTACGAGTCTTAACTTAATAAATATCATCATCATTTCAACCGCAAGAAATCCACTGCTGAATCATGGACCTAGGAATAATATGGACCCGGCATTAGACACATCAAAAGTGAAGCATAACTTACGTCACATCAAGTCACATGTGTGCAGCATGTATTTGACATTTGGGAAATTTGACATTTCGACCGGGGAAAAGTGTAGGGATTTTTGTGCCGATGTTTGCGTGCGCTAGTGTCGCGACACGAGTGTAGGGATTTTTATGTGCGTCACTGTTACATTTTCCAAGGGCATATCCTGATTATTCTTAGATCCATGTGCTGAATATAGGCCTCTCCTAAGAATTTCCAAAATGACCGGTTGGAAGCGGCCTCATAAATAATTAAACTGATTGGATCAAAACAATAAAAAGTTATAATTTTTTGACGATTATTTTAATTATATATAACAACGGGTCACTCACGTGCTATTTGTCGGAATTGCCGACTATAGTTCCCGATCCCGGATTCAGGATCCCGGAACCGACTCGCTTGTTCTCCCCTCCGCCAGGGCGGCACGAGCCGCTGCGCGGGCGACGCGCCGCAAGCGGTAAGTTCGGGACCCACCACCGCGCGTCCCGCACTCGGCAATCCCGACAAATAGCACGGAAGTGACCCCTAGTTATTTATAATATCTTTATCTCACGTTAGTTTCAATGATATGATTATTTTAATGTAGATAAAAAGAGAAAAATTACCGTATCTTAATATTTTATACCGTTATATTATTTAAGCTTAGGTGCAACCGGGAAAAACGCTTGTATAATGATAATGGTTTTTAATAATGTATCATAACAATTAGTGTACTGAACCGTTGGTGTAAGTCAAATACAATAACAGAAGAGTTGAGTACCGACGAAATAACCCAAATGCACGAGCTGATTGTACACAGAATTTATTGCGCAAATTAGTTAAAAGAACATTAGCACAGTAAGCAAATTACAACTACGCATAACACGCAGATATGTACATATATATTATTACTATAAGTGGAGATTTGGTAATGACTGTATATTACTAAGTTTTTAGCTATAATGTAATTGTAGTCGATAATCTTCCGAACAAATAAATAATTATTGATGAAATTATTACGAAAATTCATGTTCTTTATACAGCAAGTTCAGTCACTGGTGACGTCATTTCGAAAATCGCTGTCGCCTGTAAAATAATAAAATAGCTTTGGTAATAGTTGCCATCGAGTTATGAAATGAGGCACTCTGTATGCGAAACTTTGACGTCTTATATTGAACAATAATAATAAATAACTATGACAAATGCTTCACACTGGGAATCGAAACAAAGGAAGGTTTAAAGTAACAACTGTTTAGAATTTTCAATAACTGTCTATCGTTGGAATTATTAAATTTATTTTAAGTACTAGTTTTAGCGGACCCGGGCTCCAAATAAATTCAGCTAAGATCCAAAAAATTACATACATATTATCACGTCTTTATCCTTTGCGGGCTAGACAAAGTCCGAGGTCCTATAAGACCTAAAGGCCCCATTAAGCATTGTAGTGGGCGTAAAGGTGAAAAGTGAAATCAAAATAGCAATGGATTGCTAGCTATGATTCCTTAGATTTTCGCCCAATCCCTAGACTGGCATTTGCGGTCTGCACCGGATAGAAAAGCAGCTGGTATATTCCATATTATATCATTTTCTCACAAATCAGCTTTGTTTTTAGCCTTAGATGCAAGTAATTTGCATCGACGAGATATTTTAAAATGTTGTTACAATTATTGTAACAAAAGGAGGTTTAAAATAACATCTGTTGGGAATTTTCAATAACATCGTACAGTCAAAACGTTTGAAATGCATATCTTACATATTTTATGAGCTTTGTGTCTGATGAGACTTTGAACTTTCTGTTTATACCAGATGTATCTTTGGCTTTATCTTCTTTTAACGCGAGATCAAAAAGAAGCATGATAAACGTTTGGTATTTTTACACGACTAATAAGAAAAGGAGTGTTATATTTTCAGAGTTTATGTAATCTTCGCCCGCGTAATTTATAGCCTATGTCCTTCTCGGTACCCTAACTTATGTGTATGCAAAATTTCATGATGATCGGTTTAGTAGATACGGCGTGAAAGCGTAACAAACAAACAAACAAACTTACTTTCGCATTTATAATATTAGTTGGGATTGGGATGTTAGTAAGTATGCCTACCTATGTAGGAGGTTTTTTATTCCACCGTACAGAGCAGTCATGTTCATATATTTCTTTGAAATACTTAAATTCTGTATCCATTCTGTATCTGAAACTAGACTCAGCAGATTATTGATTAAGAGTAAGCCACTCTAAGCAGCCAGGATCAAACTTATAAATATAGTAGCAATTTTCCCGTGTCTTCATCCGCGTAAATTATAGCCTTTGTCACCAGCAGATACACTAGATTTCTATAGGATAAAGAATTTTGAAAATCAGTATATTAAGTTTCAGAGCCTATTAAATGCAAACAAACAAACAAACTATCAAATCTTTCCTCTATAATATTAGTAAAGACTATCAATTTTTTCGCGACATCACCCGGCTAAATGACAGCCTTTGTCACCCGCAACTAATTAGCTTTCTATAGTTAATAGGTAGTACATTATGATACAAGTACGGTAAGCTGGATATTATAGTCGAGGTGTTTACGCACGAGGCGAAGCTGAGTGCTTATAATAAACCGACGACTATAATAGACAGCTTACCGTACGAGTATCATACGACGTTTTTCAATACATTTGCGATTACCTTAAACTAAAACAAGATTGAAGTTCTGCAAATAAGGAATTTATAAAAGTTAGGAACTAAAGCAGTTTGTAAAAATACATTTATAATAATCAGGTACATTTTCTCAGGTTTATTTTCTCTAAAAAAGTACATTGATAACCTTCTCCTTTTCGAAGTCGGTTAAAAAATCACATCTTACGAATCAGAAAAAGGTTTTCATGCTGAACTTGAAACTCTTTGCTCGGATTCTATGAAAAGGTTTAAATTTTGCATCTGTGGCATTGGGCTATTGAGCGGTTGTGATTGGTGTGAAGTAAAAAGCACAAGTGCCGTAAAATACATTATTACGATACAGATTTCGATGTCATAGGAACCGTATTATTAGCAAATGTATTGAAAAAGAATTTAGAAAATCAGTCCAGTTTCGGAGCCTATTAAATGCAGACAAACAAATAATCAATTAAATTTTTCATCTTTATAATATTAGCAAAGATAAATAAATCTAAAAACAGTTAAACCCAAATCAATTGAGACATCCCTAATATACATTTTTCGATTACCCAAACCGAATAAGATTACGTTAGCAAATCATATCTTGAATTCGTAAGACGCTATCGATTTGATTCGGATGAGAATTCGACAATCGTCAGAGTCTTTGTGAGTTCGCATATTGAGACCGATATTAACATCCGACAAGCTTTGCTATATCGTTTGAATTCGCAAATATCGATAACATTCGCAAATATGATGTAATTCTTTAGAGTTGATCTATCACTGTCCGTAAAACTTTTTAAAAAAGGCAATACATTGGATGAAATTTTTTTGGGCGAATTGTAACCTATCTCATCAAGAATAGTAGACAACTAGTTTTCTTTTTTTTAACGAAATACAAGATTATGAAGATAAAGCGCATCAAAGTGCTGAAATGGGGGCTATGACACAATAGGCCGGTAAATCATAGCCTACGTCACCTGCAGAAAAATTACCCTTCTATAGGTGAAAGAATTTTCAAAATCAGTCGTGTAGTTTTGGATCCTATTAAATGCAAACAAACAATCAATTAAATCTTTCTTCTTTATAATATCAGCAAAAGCAGGTGACCCCAAATCAATTGAGACATCCCTAATATACATTTTTCGATTACCGTGTGGTTCCCGGCAGAGTAAAATAGGACCACTCCAAGTCATTTCAAGGATGTCGTAAAAGGCGACTAAGAAAACATAAGCTAAACAAAGCTTATAAACATCAAAGAGACCTCTCCAACCCGTCTGGCCAGCGTGGAGAGTGTAGGCCAAGTCCTCTGACCATCAAGCTAATAAATGGCTCTGGTAGTACAGAGAGGGTCGTGCTCCTGCAGTGGAGACTGGAAAGACCTGATGATGATGATGATGATAGGTGAAAGAAATTTCAAAATCAGTCTTGTAGTTTTGGATCCTATTAAATGCAAACAAACAATCAATTAAATCTTTCTTCTTTATAATATCAGCAAAAGCAGGTGAACCCAAATCAATTGAGACATCCCTAATATAAATTTTTCGATTACCCAAACCGAATAAGATTACGTTAGCAAATCATATCTCGAATTCGTAAGACGCGATCGATTTGATTCGGATGAGTATTCGACAATCGTCAGAGCCTTTGTGAGTTCGCATATTGAGACCGATATTAACATCCGACAAGCTTTGATCGTTTGAATTCGCGAATATCGATAACATTGATGTAATTCATTAGAGTTGATGTGGAATACGTAAGTAAGTAAGTAAATTTGAAAACTTTATTGTACACCAAAACATACAAAAGAACTTATTTAAGATAAGATAAGATTTATTTGCATTAAATAGGGTACAGGAAGATGTTACATGTAAAAGTGTAGCTTAACCTACTTAGCCATTCTTTATAGCATGCAAATTTTTACAATATGTATTCGATTTATTATAATAATTATTCATTTAATTTAATTTCTAATAACAATACTTAATAATATATGTAATAAAAAAAAAGAAAGGAAAAAAAAAAATCTTTTGCCAAATTCAGAATTTAAAACTTATGTACAATGGGCGGTCTAATTGCTAAAAGCAATTTCTTCCAGACAACCGGTAGTTGGACGTACGTAAGTATACTGAATTTAATCGAAGAATATTGAGGTTAATAAAAGAGGTTTCTCATATACCTAGGGGTTTCTAACAATTATTTAATAAAGTGTCGCAAAAAAAATCAGTATGTATCTACTACAACTATTACCATATGAATCAAAAAAAAAAAATTATTGGTATATTATGGCCTATTTAAAGTCTGCCTAATAAGCTTATCGTCGGAGTCAAAAAAACCATCATCGCAAGAAAAAGCGTTACTGCAAGATGCCACGTGCGGACGGAGAAGGTCTCAATTTGTTTTTGTGATTTTGGTCTTTTTCTATATAAAATAAGGTTTGAGGCCAAATTCTTCAGCCATGTCGTCTGCCATAGTTCTGATTGCACCGCGGGACCTTGAAACTCGCGAAAATGTACAATTTTGAAAACTGTAAAAGTGCACTTTTGATAAATACAGTGTTGACTACTAACAACCCTAGTTCATTCAATTACGAGCGTTTTGATATCATATTTAATTGACAAATGATATGTATAGCGGGCAACACTGTACCGTGTGGCGCTAGTGAGACACCATGCATCCGGCCGGCTAGCCCCCCGCGCCCCTTACGTCGCTCGCCCCGCGAGCCGCGTCCTGACTTGCGTTTCAGAGTCTGAGAATTCGCGATCCCGAACGGTCGGTATGCGCGTACGCGGGCCGAGCGAAGGGAAGGCCTAGATTTTAGTTTAATCTACTATAGTGTTGTCTTAACAGGATAAATAAAGTAGCCGGCGGTCGCCAAAGCAAAGATTCGGTAGTTTCAATAATCTCCCGCGGCCTCCCGCTATAATGGCGCCCAACGTGGGGCGCCATATATGTTTAATATTTGAAAAATGCATTTTTCGTCAAAAGTAGACCAATGTTATTTGATTTTTACTGTTTGTGCACAAGGTGCTTAATACATTTATCATACAGATCATTTCAACACCTACGCGTAAATTTAAATTTAGAATCTTGTTACTATAAAGGCATCATCTGAATTTAAATAGGCACGAATAGGTAGGAGAAATCAGAAAACGTTCGAAAGTACTATTAAGGTATCTGTTACGTGTATTTAAGTTCGATAATTTAATGTGTATAAGTGTATTTAAATACGCCATGTGGTTCCCGGCAGAGTAGATTATATAGGACCACTCCAAGTCTTACCGTGGATGTCGTAGAAGGCGACTTAGGAAACACAAGCTAAACAAAGCTTATGTTCAAAGAGACCTCTCCAACCCGTCTGGCCAGCGTGAAAAGTGTAGTCCAAATTTTCTGACTGCTCTGGCTAATATATGGCTCTAGTAGTACAGTACTAAAAAGACCTAATGATTAAGTACGAAAATTACGTAATGACTTGAGACAAATCAATTATGAAATCACGGTTTTACTCAAGTATATGTCGACATTGCTCTCCGTACTTAAGTTTTACTCTTATTATTTAAGCCGGGTTTTTATAATAAACTACCAATTATTTCGTCGTTGTAAAACTTTTCCTATTTCACCCCTTTAGGGGTTGAATTTCAAAAAATTCTTTATTGCTTACTTTCATCGTGAAAGGAACTCTTGTAGGTAACTTAATTTTATTTTAACTTAAATTCAAGTTCTTAAATACAGTAGTTTTGGCTCCGCGTTGATATATGTATAAGAAAGTTTGCCTTTTATACTTATATATGAATTCATCTCCCATAATTTTTTATGTTATTATAACCTTAAAAGAGCATGCTTTTGTTTGACATAGTATAAGAGCTTATGTATTTGAATTATTTAATCCATACGTATTTTAGTCAATTAATCCTTAAAGTAGAGATGAAGTGGTTCAATTTTAAGCTTGAAATAACCAGCCCCGTTAACAAAATGGCTATCACAATAAACAAATGGTTCACACTGCGGTTTAACAAATTACAGACTAGCGCCATTGACAACTAATTAACAACAATTAGTAAAATATCCGCTGCCACCAACACATTCTCTAACCGCTAACCGTAAATTATTCAACGTTAAACAAAATGGCGGTGCATTTGGCGATTATCACTAACATTGTTTTATGTAACTAAATGAATTAATGCAAATGCGATTGCAAAGCTCTAGCGTCCCGGATAAATGTGTCTCCGGTAGTATCCTTAGATTTTGTTTTTAGGAACTTTGGGCCCGCTATATATGACAACATGTTAGTTTCTATACTACTAGTTTTTGCCTTCTGGTTAGGTAGTTCTCGGTCCACAGTGGCAGACAATTTATTCTTCGGCAATCACAAATGTATTGAAAAACGTCGTATGATGCTCATACTAAATAAGCTGGCTATTAAAGTCATCGTTTTATCGCCTCGCCTCATAGACACCTTGACTGTAATATCCAGCTTACCAACTTACAATGAAAGGGAGGAAAGTTTTAGTGAATTGACATAGACTATACTTTACAATACTTAAGTATTATTGAGACGCCGTGTTGGGAATGACAAGAACACCGATCCCGAGTTAATTTTTGAATGGACCGCTACGGAACCCTACATGGACGAGTTCGACTTGCACTTGGCCATTTTTTTTAAATATTTGAAACTAAAGTTTATTGTAGTTAGGATTTAAGCATTTTTATACATAATATGTTATCTTTCCAATAAAACAAAAACTTCAAGGCCTCCATTACTTTGAACAGTTCAATATAGTAAAGTGTATTTTACAGATTAATTAAATTTCTATCTCCAAAATCCAAAGTCGCAAGTTGGAGTCGAGCGAAGGCGGAGTCACGATTCTCTGATTAAAAACCGACCTTCTAAGTTAATTATAGCTTGACTAATGAATTGGGAACCGGGCGGCGTTTATAGGCGTAAGGCTGGGTGCGGAACAAAGCGTAAACTAGTAATCCTGTATACAAAAGTATATTTTTATTACAGTTATACTGGAAAATCACGTTTCATACTTAAGGACATAATAATTCATAATCTCAAGTAACGTTAAAAAATATAAAACCCACAAAATACTTTTTATTATCAAAGAAAAAAAATATCAAATTAGTGCACAAAGTCCCGGAATGATTGGACACCGCGCGTTCGCTATGCGACTCCAGCTAGGCGGCCCGTAACACGTAACGCGCGAGCATTAGTGCCTACTTATAATGGCGCGCAGCGTGAGTGTCCACACTTCTTATGTTTATAGGATAATTTATTCAATTTTTAAGCAACTAATTTTTTTAACATATTTGGCAAAAAAATTGTATACTGTGTGCCCTCTTTCAATATGTTACCTGATTTACCAGTCAGCCTGTATATAGTAACCTTATATGATATGGGTCGGTCTTACTGGTTCGAAATAAAAAACCGACCTTCTAATTTAATTATAGCTTGACTAATGTAACAATAAATATAATACTTGGCTGCTCTGGCCAATATATGGCTCTGGTAGTACAAAAAGGGTCGTGCTCCTGTAGTGGAGACTTAAAAAGACCTGATGATGATGATGAATGTAACAAAGCGAAAATGTTAAAAAAGGGTTTGTGTGTAGAAACAGGGTTCTAAGGGTTCTAAGAATATGGCCACTCAAAGTCATCTCGAGGATGTCGTAGAAGGCAACTTGGGAAACACAAGCCAAACAAAGCTATAAACATCAAAGAGACCGCAACCGGTCTGGCCGGCGTGGAAAGTATAGGCCATATCCTCTGGCTGCTCTGGCTAATATATCGCTCTGGCAGTACAGAGAGGGTTGTGCTTCTGCAGTGGAGACCAAAAAAGACTTGGTGGTGATAATTATGATGATACAGGGTTGCTTGTTTTACACCTCATCAGATTAAATAGCTAACATTATAAACGTTCTAAGACTTACAAAATATTTATGCTACGCCCAGCTCAATGTAACTTAACCTCTGATGATCTTTCATCTTCCGCTCTCCGCTATCAACGGGGCCTCATCTTTACACGCGCACTCCTGGAAGAGATAAAATCAAATTAGTCGAGATTAACGCACTCATTTCACAGCCCTGATTGTTGCTTTGTCAAAATTGGGACCATTTTACGCTTTGAAGTCATTAATATTAAGAAAGCTTTTAAATATTTTTATTAGGAACTTTCCGGTCCATATCCATCGCCATCTAGTTTTTTTCGGTTCCCAACTGTTTGATATGTAGATAACTTGTTATATCTTTATCCGTTATATACGACATCAAAAGAAAGACTTGGAATGGTCCTATTCTACTCTGCCGGGCACCACATGGCGGAACACAGGGAGTTACAATTAAT
Organism: Rhodophaea formosa; assembly: GCA_963082605.1. Lineage (NCBI taxonomy): Eukaryota > Metazoa > Arthropoda > Insecta > Lepidoptera > Pyralidae > Rhodophaea > Rhodophaea formosa. The sequence continues at coordinate 3,942,568 of OY720221.1, forward strand.
TACAAGAAAAGTTAACATCAGTACAGTACAGTTTTTTTTTTTTTTTTATGTCAGAGGACGGCAAACGAGCAAGCGGGTCACCTGATGGTAAGTGATCACCGCTGCCCATGGACTAATGTAACACCAGGGGTATGACAAGAGCGTTGCCGGCCTTTTGTTTTCCCTCCCCAGAGGGGAGGGGGGATGGGCCTCCGGCTCTCTCACTCACCGAACGAAGCATAGAAGCTGTAAAACTACTACTCAAACGTCGATTTTCTGTGAGAGTGTGGTACTTCCCCGGACGACCCGGCCCATTCATGCTACCAGCTGAAGTGATTTTTGCCGGTAGCGTAGGCAACTATGATTTTGTGACCCTATGTGTTAACTGAATATCTATACTTTTGAACTTATATTATAAAGAGTAAAGATACAGCATGTAAATTGACCCTAACATTACTCTAAAGGGGGCACTCAGACCGTCAATATATGAACAACTTTTCATATGGGATTAATGGGACCAATGCTGGAACTCGAAAAAATAATTGACTATTTTCATTCAAATCCATTCAAATAACCTAGACAGCTGAACACTTTATATATTTAAAGGGTTTAATATATACGTACCTAAAAGGTTTTTAAAATCTAAAATTTTCGACTTTTCGACATTGATAGTTTTCAGCCGTGGACGGTCAATTTCGCACTGATATCTATGGTCAATTTATAAGCTGTATAGACCACAGAGATATTCTGATATCTATGGTATAGACCAATAGCACACTTTGTCAAAACAAAGCGCTGAAGAGCCCCTACTCCTTGCACGTTACGTAGAGTACCTTTCCCTCGTAAATAAAATAAATCTTGATTAAAATATTTCCGTTGAAATCCTCATTATAAAGAGGATATACTCGTAAGAGGTTATTCCGGGTCACTAGTTCGACGTATAACGAGCCCCTCGAAACGTCACGACGTTATTTGATATTGAACTTGAAACAGATTCAATTCGTTAATATTACGATTATTGAATTAAATCTTTTTTCTTATTTGATTAAATTATGAAATAAGGAGCTCGATTAATTCATTCATTATTCATCTGCTTCCGTAGTCCAGTGGTTAAGGCGTTTGCCTTGTTGACCCGGGGGTCGTGGGTTCGATTCCCACGGGAAGCATACTTTGTTAAGTTGTTTCCAGTTTGGCTAAGACATTGCAGGCTTGAATCACCTGATTGTCTGATAACAAAGATGATTCCGTGCTTCGGAAGGCATATTAAGCCGGTGGTCCCGGCTGCCATCTGGTAGTCGTTAAAGGATCTCTTCTAAACATTAGGGCTCGCGTCACCGAACATAACTAGCCCGCCATTCCCGTCGATACTTTGTATATCATTAAACTGGACATTGGCAGAACCACTGAAATCTCGGTTAAAGCCATAAATTTAAAAAAATAGATTCGAATCTTTTGAAAAGAAACATAATATAATTTTGTTTGTTAATAACAAACCTAAAATAAAAATAATATATAGAAAATGCAAGAAAACATGGTTAACAATTGGACTCAAGAAATCTTGTAAACACAAAAGGTTACTCAGAATCCTTGTTAACCAAACAAACAATATTGTAATTAAGACATACTACAAAAAATACACAAGTATATTAAAAAAATGCGTAGCCCAAAGCAAGCGTAATAATTTTTCAAAACGAATGCAAAAGTCTAAAAACAAAATTGGAACTATGTGGCAAATCATAAGAGATCTCACAGAAAACAGCACCAGTACTTTAAAAAATATTAAACTTAAAAATGGTAACTCCATTACAGAATCACCCGAATTGGTTGCTAAGACTTTAAATGACTATTTTGCCACGGTCGGTGAAGCGCCACCTGCATCTATGAGCGGGCCGCAGCCGCAGTTACAGTCACATTGCAGCGGGCATGCACCGCGCACGCGCACGCTCCCGCCGCATTCAGTGCCCAGCGCAAATGTATCAAACACGATGTACTTATCGCCAGTTACCGAACGCGAGATATTCAACATTATTAAGAGTTTGAAAAGCAAGCATAGCTATGGAGTAGATGAGATCCCACCGACACTGGTAAAAACCTGCGCTGTAGAATTGGTTTCACCTTTAGCATGCTTAATTAACCAGTCGTTTAAAGAATGCCGCTTCCCGGACAAATTAAAACTAGCTAAAATAAGACCCGTCCAAAAGAAAAAAGGCAACGCACCGGTACCCGGCGTCTTTAGACCATTAGCAATTTTATCTACGTTTTCAAAAATTTTTGAAAAACCAATGACAAATAGAATTTATAATTTTCTGGAGAAATTCAATATTTTGGACAACTTTCAATACGCTTTTAGAAAAAACTTTTCGACTGTTTACGCTGTCTACACATATATCCAACAAGCTCTTAACTACATAAATGACAAGCTATATGCAGTAGGATTACTGTTAGACATGACAAAGGCATATGACAAAGTTTCCCATAAAACATTGTTACAAAAACTTTATGACTGTGGAATACGCGGAGATGCTCATACATGGCTAAAATCTTACCTGCGCGACCGTAAGCAATTCGTGCAACTCGAGCACTATTGTGCTGATACCGGTGAGATACAAAATATCGCCTCGGACTACCGGACTGTAAACTGTTCTATTCCACAGGGCAGTGTTATCGGATGTGTTCTTTTTCTTGTATATATAAATGACTTGCCTAAATTTGTTGACGATAGCCTTTGTGTAAAATTTGCTGACGATATTTCCCTATTATTTAAATGTGACAATTCAAATGAAGCTAATAAAACATTATCGACGGCTTTGAATTCGCTAAAGTTATGGCTGGAGAAACAAAATCTAGAAATTAACCTTGATAAGACAAAAATTATACAGTTTAGACCCTACCAAAAATCTGCATTAAATTTGACATTGAAATATAATAACCAAAGAATTGAAGAAGTTCCAAATTTTGACTTACTAGGCCTTTCAATTGACTCACACTTTACCTGGAAGAGTCACGTAGATAGGACAAAAACTAAACTTTCTAGGTTCATATACGCACTAAGAGTCATAAAAATGAACACAGACTTTAAAACGGCCCTGTCAGCATATTATGCATATGCATATGCTTGGCTTAAATACGGCGTTATTCTTTGGGGCAATAGTGTTGAAGCACAAAGCGTTTTTGTGCTACAAAAGAAATGTATTCGCATACTAGTTAACATAAGACAAAGGGAAAGTTGTAGGCATCACTTTGAAAATCACAAAATCTTGACATTACCTTCAATTTATATTTTAGAGGTGGCCTTATTTGTAAGAAAATATCCCCAGCTGTTCACCAAAATTGAAAAAACACATATCAGAAATACGCGACATAAAGATAGATTATTATTGCCGACATCAACATTAGAAATATACCATAAAGGCCCGTATTGTTCATTTATAAAAATATATAATAATATACCTCATGATATAAAAACCGGCCAAGTGCGTGTCGGGCCACGCGCAGTATAGGGTTCCGTAGTTGCGAATGACAACTTTGAGTTCACACTGTTTACACTCGCACCTTACAGTTTAACGACCAAAAACATCTAACAATGAAAATAGTATGAAATTTTACAGTTTATAAGTTGGTTGATTATAACTTTTTAGTTTGTACTTAGTACTCAGCTCTGATAGTTTTCCTTTAAACTTCAGCATATATACTACTGCTGTAATTTTTTTCACGTATCTATATATAACCGTTTAGCAGATAGAGGGGGGGGACACTTACCTCTAAGAAAAATTCGCACTTTAAAACCAAATATTTCGGAAACGGATCCCTAAATCGAAAAATGGTGTTCTCAACCTCATAATATTTTTGAAAGACCTATTTAACGATACCCCACACGATGGGTAAATAGAGAAAAAAAAATTACTCCCCCACTTTACTTGTATGGGAGCTACCCTTAAAAAAAATATTTTTCAAAATTTTATTCTACCACTTTTTTGCCATGATTAATATACATACCCATACCAAATTACAGCTTTCTAGTACTTATAGTCTCTGCGTAAAACCGCGGACGGACAGACAGACAGACAGACAGACAGACAGACAGACAGACAGACATGGCGAAACTATAAGGGTTCCTTGTTTACTACGGAACCCTAAAAACCATTGAAAAGGACCGAATATTCGTCGATAGGTTGAAATCTTACCTTATAAAAAAATGTTATTACTCAGTAGCTGAATATATGGCTGATAAGCATTGAATTTGGCTTATTCTGTGTATTAAATGTGTAAATATTATGTGTGGAATTTATGTACTTGTTCTTGTGTGTGTAATGTAATGTGAAACTTTTTGATTGACATGTTTAAATTATCTTTCATCTTGACTTACCTAATAATATTTTGATTTCATGCTAATTTTATATAATCTCGCGACACTCTGACAGAGTACATGCGCATGATATTTCATCGGTGCTTTGTATCATCTTTGTATATTGTATGACATGTTTGCGATTAATAAATGAATATGAATATGAATAATATTAGCCGTCAAAACTAAGACGACCCCCTAACCCCGACAACCTTTAGTGGCAGGCATTATGTCTGCTGAGAATAATAGAATAACGAATGTCTTTTGATAGCCAGCCCTTGTGTTGTGGTCTAAGAAAAAGTGGAATTGATTCAGTAAGATGTAAAATAAAATCTATAAACCAAGCTTTTTTGTCTGCTAAGAATCATCATCAACATCATCGGGTCTTTTTTCAGTCTCCACTGCAGGAGCATGACCCTCTCTGTACTACCTGAACCATATATAAGCCAGGGCAGTCAGAGGATTTGGCCACGCTGGCCAGACGGGTTGCTCTCCAACCCTCTTTGATGTTTATAAGCTTTTGTTTAGCTTGTGTTTTCTAAGTATATTCCTAAAATTATAAGTCGAGCCATATTAAATTATATTGAATAATAAAATTATACGCGTAACATACATACATTCCTTGCTGTTAAAATATGTATATTTATGTATGTATATTTTATTGTATTTATTTTATTTTTATTAATATATTACGTCCTCTTGTTTTCACAGTTATCTGTTCTGCGCCAACGCCAACTACATGTACTCTGTCCATCCACCCTAATGAAAACCCATGACTGGAAGAGATCGCCTAAGCGATAAGTCCGCCTTTGTACCAACATTGTAATTTTTTCATTTACCATGTACCAACATTGTTAGTTATTTAATTATTTTGTTTTGGTGCAATAAAGAATATTCTAATCTATTCTATACATATTATCACGTCTTTATCCCTTGTGGGATAGACAGAGCCCAAGATAATAAAACCCAAAGGCCACATTTAGCATATTAGTGTAAGTTAAGTTTGAAAGTGGGATCAAAATAGTAATGGGTTGCTAGCCACATCGCCTATTGACGTCATTCCTCAGATTTTTGCCCGCGCATCAAATGTGTTGGAATGACGGTAAAACTACAAATCGCTAGTTGCTTATGACTTGGGGGTTTAAGATTGACCCTTAGACATATTAGATGATTAAGTTGATTGCCGGGAGTGAATTTAAGCTTTTGTAATAGAATAATTGCAAGGGTATTATGATTTTTTTGTTTGTGAGGCAACATCATTTTTAGACAAAAATTCTTGTTGAATCGACTCTGAATGTTCATAAATATTCTACTAAAACCTTGAAACACTTAATTGATTCTTTAAGTACTTAGGATATTGATTGTGAATATATAATTAATTATGTCAATATGTATACGAAGATTAAATTTTAAAGATGTTTTGTACTGTTTATTTCCTCTTTAAAACCTTTTTAACAAGTTTTAAATAAAGAAAACCACGTTGAAATCCTTCTAACCATTTGGTAGCTAATAGATAGTTTATAAATGAACATCCAAGACCAATCTGAACAAGATCGTCTTTCATTATGGTCTGGTTGAGGATTGAACCCGGGACCACTTGTGCTGCAGGCTTGATTGTTAACCACTGCACCACGGAAGTCGACTTCAAATGTCACAGAGTGAAGCATACCTCTTTTTTGGACAAGGTGAAAAATTGAAATGAGCATCGATATTAAAAGGACAAAATACTGTGAACGACCAGTTTTCAATTTGTTCGTTCATCAAGCACTCGGGCCAGCTGTGAGTTCCAGATAAAATGGCAGCGGAATGAAGGAAGCAAAAAGCTCTGAGTCTTTTATAGTGGCCAGTGTATCTTGGTCTTGTCCACTCTGCCACTCGTTAGTTAATACGACCAAATGCTTCGTGTGAATGAATGTGAGAATAAACTTTCCTGCCCCAGCAGCAGCGAATAAATAAATATATTGGGATACATCGCACATATTAAGCTACTCCTACAATAAGTTGTGAACTTGTGTTGTAGGATACTAACACAACGATACTATATTTTATAATAGATACTTATATAGATGAACCTGGCAAAAAAATATCGTTTTCCATCATGACCTGACATGGAACTCGGTACCACTAATGTGGCGGCTGAGTGTTTACCGAATCAATTCGTTCATTCGTCAAACGCTGAGGCCACGAACATCAAATAAACATGCTTGCCACTGTATTTAAGAATGTGCATTAATCAACAAATAGAACGACGAACCACTTTGAATGAAAGTGCTTTCAATTCGTTCATTCGAGCACTGGCTAACCGTGGTTCCGATTAAAATGGCTGTGGTGTGAACGAAGCGAAACGTGACAAATTCTGATCCCTTCAGATAGTGGCCAGTGTATAATTATAATTATATTAATCTTAAAGGTTTGTGGAAAATAATGATACGGATACATAAATAAAGGGAGAATTAAATTTTAATGCCCTGGCGCTTCATCCTTTGATTGCGTTTAAAGTGATTTACTTAATAGGACTTAGGTACTTACATTATGTTTAGCAATAAAAGTCAGAATGATGACTGCATCGTAAAACTTTTTTGCTTTTTTATATATTTTTTCAACAATAACCTGGAAATTTATCTGTTTACATTTTCCCATTATAAGTAAGTACGGAACCGTTTGTAGCTACCTACTTAGGTACGCGCAAAAAATAATAAAGGACAACTGAATGTTCTTTTAGTAATTTCAGCTTTGCCATATAATAAAGGGATTTCAAAAACCCAAGCTTTTCACTCTTGATCAAAGCTCAACGACATTTAATGTGAATTATTATAAATTTATATATATAATAAAAATCTAAAAGTAGGCTTTAAGTACCTAAACTTGATTTATGTAGTTTCTTGGTCTTGTCTAAACTGCCAGTCTTTCGTTATTTAATAGGACCAAATAACCTCGTGTGGCTGAAATACGTCCATAACGGTGAAGTCTTTAGAATAGGGTATTTTTGGACGTATAGTAACACATCGGAAACATTTTGGTTTGTTTATAAAGAACTTGACATAAAATTTATTTGGCTGATATAAATAAGATCAAGTTTATTTCTTACTTTTTCATAAAAAAAATACTTACTTATAAAAAAATAAACTATAAAAACGAAAGACAAATAAACATGCTTGCTACTTATATTTAGAATGTGCATCAATCAATAAATAAAAGACGAACCACTTTGAATGAAAGAAGTGCTTTCAATTCGTTCATTCAAGGACTCTGGCTAGCAGTGGGTTCCGATTAAAATGGTTGCGATGCGAACGAAGTGAAACGTGAGAAGCACTGGCCTCTTCAGATAGGACCAGCGTATCTTGGTCTTGTCTACGCTGCCACTCTTTCATTAGTTAATGCGACCAAACACCCTCGTATAGCTGAAATACGTCGATAACGGTCAGTATTAAGAATCTGACATTTATTAATGCTAGTTCCTTGAAGTAGGTTATCTTCTGGATATATGTAACGTATGAAACCTTTCTGATTCGATAGTAAAGTAGTTGACTCAAAATTCGCTAAACTAGTGTCACTTATTAAGAAAAATATGCCTTTGTTGCTTTCTCACGTTCCTGTAATGTTTTATTTTAGTTATTTCCCGGTAATATTGAAAACTAAAATGATATTATCGCTTGCTAAAAAGAACTTTTCCAAATAACATTCGTCAATTTTGGTAATGTCTACGGAAAACTGCTTTACGTAATTATTTTTGTTTTGCTTTATTAGCTAGATTATGAACAATTTTGATAGAATTTTAAAAATTTTTAGTCCAATAACAAATCAACCTGCTTGCCACTTATTTTTAGAATGTGCATCAATCAATAAATAAAACGAGGAAGCACTTTGATTGAAGTGAAAGAATGAAGAAGTGCTTTCAATTCGTTCATTCGTCGAGCGCTCTGGACAAATGTGGGTTCCGGTTGAAATGGCTGCGGTACAAATGAAGCAAAACGCACCAAGCTCTGGCCCCTTCAAATAGTGGCCAGTGTTTCTTGGACCTCTCTGATTGGGGGCTCTTTTGCCAAAAGCTTGTGCCTGAAATTCATTGATAACAATGTTTTTATTTCCATATTTGCACTGGCCCATCTTGACCGTGAGCGAAGACGTTGATTTGATTTTTAATGTCTAATAAACTTTCGGAATTAAGAATGTAGTCGTTTTTCATTTAAAACAATCAATAAAATTGAATAAATTAGATTCATATTTCTCCCAACAATGTTATAGGCTATATAACGTAAGCAAAAAATTTATAAACGGACGTAAACTATACAAATGGCTGACTGTAGCTTGTTAGAATGTGAATTAATCAATAAATAAAACGGAAAACCACTCTGAATGCTTTCAATTCGTTCATTCAAGCACTCTAGCCAGCTGCAGGTTCCAGTAGAAATGGTTGCGGTACAAATGAAGCAAAACGCACCAAACTATGGCCCCTTCAGATAGTGGCCAGTGTATCTTGGACCTCTCTGTTTCTTTCTTTTACCAAAAGCCCTCTCGTGCCTGAAATACGTCGATAACCATGATATTTAAAATTCCTTACTTGCACGTGCCAATCTTCGACGCAAAAAAATGTAAAAAGGTTAAAGTTCCAATTAAGAATGATAGCTTTAATTTTTTTTTCTAGCGAATCAGTTTTTTATTTAACATCATATAAATAAATATATACGGACAAATAACACAGATTGAGCTAGCTCCAAAGTAAGTTCGAGACTTGTATTATGGGATACTAACTCAACGATACTATATTTTATTACAAATACATATATAGATAAACATCCAAGACCCAGTTCAATCTGAAAATGATCATTTTCCATCTAGACCGGACCGGACCGGGGATCGAACCCGGGACCATCTGTGTGGCAGGCATGTTGACCGCGGCGCCACGAAACTCGTCATATCGTATGGCATATTATGTTTATGTAAGAATCCTAGCCTTATATCTAACTAGCTGTTACCCGCGGCTTCGCCCGCGTGAAATATAGCCTATGTCCTTCTCAATACCTTCACCTATGTGTATGCAAAATTTCATGACGATCGGTTCAGTAGATTCGGCGTGAAAGCGTAACAAACAAACAAATAAATAAACAAACAAACACTCACTTTCGCATTTATAATATTAGTTAGGATTAGGTTAGGTTAGGTTAGGATTTTAGCTTTTCAAGCCATTCTTCGGCTGCTTGTGAAAGGCAGTGGATGTTGCTTAGGCCTCCAAAGAAACGATAGAATGGACACTCTTCAACAATATGCCGCAATGTTTGTTCTCTAGTCCCACAGTCACACTGTGTAGAATCCCTGAAGAGGCTTATAGAGAAGGTGATTGGTCTGTATCGTGTTCGGAAACTGTTTAATGATTTTTATTAGATTTTCACCTGATCAACCCACCCAGAAAGAGAGTAATATTTCTTGCGCGCATGTATGTATGTATATTTGTATGTATGTCTGTTTAATTGTAGAAGGCAACAATAAGCCTTAACGGCTTAGCCGATTTTAAAGTGTGAGGTTCGTATTCTTTCCCGAAGTATCATCTGTTAAATAATGTAAGCAAAGAATAATATGGCCGACGTAAACTGCGAAAAACGTCAGTAGGGCTTTTTAGTTTTTTTAGATAATACCACTTGTTTGTGAAAAAATTGTTAGCACCCTCTTAGACTTACAAAGTTTCCATAAAAATAGACTTACCAACATACACGCTTCAACAATTTAAAACGTTACATTCCGCAAAAACGAACCTTTCAATACTTGATCGACGAAACAAATGCGGGCGGTTGCTGGCACAAAGCACTCTTCAGCGCGCTGTGTTTGCAGCGAAATCTTTTTGCAAATTTAAACAATTTTGGTTCTATTTCATTTTGTGGTGGAAGTTCTATTATTCTAGGTGTTAATATTATCCTGTCCAGTATTTACGAGGGGGTGGGGGAGGGGACTTCAATATAATCAACTTTTCTTATGGGACTAATGCTGGAAATAGTAAGGTGTTGATTAGACCTTCAAAATCCTGTTTTGAAACAATACAACGGCTTAGTTTAGTTTTTTATTGAAAAATTGTTTGTCATAACATCTTAGAAAAATAACGTTTCCATTCAAGTAATAAAAGACTTCGAATATACACGCTTCACCAATTTAAAACGTAACATTCCGCAAAAACGAACCTTTCAATACTTGATCGACGAAACGAATGCGGGCGACTGCTGACACAAAGCACTCTTCAGCGCGCTGAGTTAGCAGCGTAAACAATCGTTTTGCAATTTAAACAATTTAAGTTCCATTTCGTTTCCTGGTGGAAGGTCTATACTAGATGTTAATATTATCCTGTCCGGTACGGGCAACTTAGCTCATCAATATAAATAAAATTTCCTACAGGACTAGTAGAACTTTAACAATTTCGGTTTCACCTCTTTTTCGGGTAATGGGTGTTTTTATATAGACCCTGACCCTTTATAGACTCTTTTGTAAATGAAACCCTGTTCAATCCTTAAAGGAACGACTAAGCTCATCAATTTGAAAAATAATCTTGAATTGAAAAATATATTAGACATACCTTCTTGAAGAATGACAGTTTTTAACACCTTCTTAGAGAAATAACGTTTTTATGCAAGCAATAATAGACTTAATACCATACATGCTTTACCAAATTTAAACATTACATTTCGCAAAAACGAACCTGTCAATACTTGATTGACGAAACGAATGCGGGTGACTGCTGACACAAAGCACTCTTCAGCGCGCTGTGTTTGCAGCGAAAGCAATCTTTTTGCCATTTTAACAATTTAAGCTCCATCTTGTTTCCTGGTTATGAGTCTATGTAACATATTAAAATACCTCTGTCTGGTTCTTAAAGGGCCGACTCAGCTTATCAATATGAACAACTTTTCCTTTGATAATAATGCTGTAGATTCGAAAAAGGTTTACATTTTCACACAATTAAGGCTGAACACTGAACAAAAGTATTCATCATCATCATCAGTTCTTTAATCCACTGCAGGTTGTGCACGACCCTCTCTGTACTACTAGAGCCATATATGAGCCAGAGCAGTCAGAAGATGTAGCCTACACTCTCCACGCTGGCCAGACGGGTTGGAGCGGTCTCTTTGATGTTTTTAAGCTTTATTTAGCTTGTGTTTCCTAAGTCGCCTTCTACGACATCTACGGGAAGACTTGGAGTGGTCCCATTCTACTCTGCCGGGACCACACGGCACCAGTCCAACTATTATGGCACGAATTTTAATGCATTATTTAGTATTGCACGAACCTTTTATTTTTTTAAGAAAGAACATTGTATGTCTTTTTTTATTTGATTGAAAAAGAAACCCTAAGAACATATTTTTTTTTGGTTATATTTCTTACTACAGTTAGGTATGAAACGAAACATAAAAAGTACAATCGTTGAGCAAAATGCGGGCTTTAAAAACAAGTGTCGACAAACAGCGCTTTAAGACTCTTTGCGGATTGCAGTTTGATTCCAACTCCAGCCTTTAATTGGTTGATTCGCGACCTTTGATTTGCTCTCATTGGTGTCGTTTTGTGGAAAGAGAAAATGACATTTAATCAAAACAATGCATACTCAATCTAAGTCGTTTCTAAGGTTAAATAAAATTGTGAGTTGACGTCGCTTGGAGAAAATACGCTGTACAGTTTATTGCCGCTTCATCTGCACTTCTTAAACTAAGCCATTGACGTCAACTAAAAAATTTTTGTTGTTAAAATTGTAAATACCACTTTGACAATTAATAAGTGTTCAAAGAAACCTATATTAAATAAACATTTAAACTTAAAACGCACAAACAAGTTGTATTATAAAATAAAAGACCTGAATGCGCTTTTTATAGTTTATGTCTGCCTTATATAGATTTTAAAAGTCTAATGATATCTCACATTTTAAAATCGGTCAAGCCATTCAGGCTACAGGAGAAAACAATGGAACGGATATACTTTAATAGATACATAATTATATACGCCCGAAAAACGTTACCCATCTTCTAGCTGGGTCAGTCAGGTAAATAACTAGATTTTGCACGAATAATATAATGGTTTGCGATTATCTTTTCCATTTCACACTCATAATGCTATAAATTTGTAGCAATGTAGCACTGCTACGATTGAGGCTACGCAGCGTAGCACTGCTACAAAATTGTAGAAGCGTAGAGCTACTACGTTTTTGTAAAAAAAGATGTGCCATTATGCCACATTGAAATTATCTGTTTTCAAAATTTATTATATTTTAAATTTGTGTGCAATTTTTATAAATTTTTGAGAATCTCTCAACATTTTGTACTTGATTCATTGCATAAGAAAGTAATAAAAAATAATAAGAAAAAGAGGTATAAAAAATAGTAAAATTTTGTCCAAATTTATCAACCCTTTCTCTCTACATCGTTACTTGCAAATACATATATAAACTTCCATACTCTGTTGGTTTGACAGTACTATACTAAATAACTACATCAAATTTTGCTGTTTGAGACACAGACGGCCACAAAACATATCACTCCCTTTATTTACGTTGTGGGTTAAACATTATTATTCTTCGAATTTTTCTTGCTACGAGTATACTGACACAAAATAAAAAGCAAAAAAACAAGGTTGCCGCAACTAACCAAAATTTTATCATTTTCCTTAATCTTAACTCGAGCACACAATGGCGTACTTTCCCAACATTATTTTGCTCACAACAATATGTATTTTACCTAGTTTTTATAAAAGCTTTATAAAACTTGGCACAAACTTACGAAGCGCTAAGTCTGCTTATATATTATGAGAATTGTAAACAGAAATCTAGATTGGAATCTAAGAATCTAATATACTTGCTGCCAACTCGGCCGGTTGTTTTGGAAGTAATATAAATATATTGTTCGTTTATTTCATATTTATTAACTTATTGAACTTTGTACACAAATACAAGTGTAAAGGTGGACTCGAAGCCATGGTTTTTTTACCAGTCAATCAACTGGGTGAGTATGGAAGGGTAGTAAAAAAACATGATTTGAATTAAAATTAAACACACAAGCCTATTTATACACACATATTATCACGTATTCCTTGCAGGGTAGATAGAGCCCTAGATCATAAGTTAGCGAGTAAGTACGCTGCATGCAACAAGAATGCAGTATACTGCACGCATATAAAAGTACATAAATAAATAAACATGTACATTACATAAATTAATGGACATGTAGAGGGAATGGATGAAAGGAGACTTACGAAAGGTATATATACAACAGATGTGGTTGGGACAGTTGCTCAGGGCCGGCCTCGACGAACGTATCGTGACCAAATTACGAACGTTCTTGCAAAAGGAGAAGTAAGGAGTACCCGAAACCGGCGAGCATGCATGAAAAGAGTAATGAATGTAGATGAAGCGAAAGAGGTTTGTAAGGATCGTAGCAAGTGGAGATCCATAGTCTCTGCCTACCCCTATGGGAGAGGGGCGTGATGATATGTAAATAAACATATAAAGACAAATCACACAAATTGAGCTAGCCCCACAGTTAGTTGTGAACTTGTTTTGTAGGATACTAACCCAACAATACAACATTTTATAATAGATACTTATATAGATTAAAATCCATGACCCAGGCCAATCTGAAAAAGACGGTTTTCCATCATGAACTGACTGGGGATCGAACCCGGGACCACTCTTGTCAGATAACCTGGTAGAGTAGTCTACCGTGCCATAGAAGCCAAATCACTATCATTACATATTATAAAACAAACTTCTCTGCCGCGTCTGTTCGCGATAAGCTCCAAAACTACTTTACGATTTTTTATGTAGTTTTCGTAAATGGAAAGAGTAATTCATGAGCAAGGTTTTGGTATAATAGTTGCCCAGGCGTAGCCGGGGAGGGCTGCTAGTCAAATATAACTATGACTTAACCGTGGCGCAGTGGTCAACACGCCGGCCTGCGACACGGATGGTCGCGATTTCGATCCCCGGTCAGGTCAAGATGAAAAATGATATTTTTCAAATTGACCTTGGTCTTGGATGTTTATCTATATATGTATTTGTAATGAAATATAGTATCGTTGAGTTAGTATCCAATAACACAAGTCTCGAACTTACTTTGGGGCTAGCTCAATCTGTGTGATTTGTCCGCATATATTTATTTATTTTATTTATTTAAAATGTTAATATCGTCTGTTATTCTTATTAATGGAGAGCTTCATCAACATTTCGTGTATTTATCAATTTTCACTAAAAAGCTTTATAGCCGTTGACTACATGTTTTTAGTACTAACGGCAAAACAATTGGTGATTTGAATAACAAATCGCCGCGAAGCATCATTTTGGTTAAATCTAAATTTAATGTATTTGTTTCGGTAAGTTCACCGACGACCGCGGCTGTAGGTTGTTGCTGAATTGTATTGTAATTATTTCTAAATCTATATTACTACATATTATAAAAGAAAGTCCTCCGCTGCGTCTGTCTGTCTGTCTGTCTGTCTGTTCGCGATAAACTCAAAAACTACTCCACGGATTTTCATACGGTTTTCACCAATAGATAGAGTGATTCACGAGAAAGGTTTTAAGGTATAATACATGCCCGGGCGCAGCCGGGTAGGGCTGCTAGTTTATATTATAAAGAGAAAAGATTTGACTGTTTGTTTGGTTGTTTGTCAAGCATAAAACAGTATAAGTATGATAAACAACATACTACTACTAGTTCAAAGAACAAAGTTTTAAGCGTTCATGTTGAGAACGTGAACTTAAATTATCACTAATTCAATACCAAAACCATTGTATAATGCCCGTCTTCGATTTTTAACCGACTTCAAAAAAGGAGGAGGTTCTCAATTCATCGGTATGTTTTTTTGTATGTATGTTACGCGATTCCTCAGCCAATTATGGATCGATTTTAGTGATTCTTTTTTTGTTCGATAGGTAATGCTCCAGAGGTGGTACCATAAAATTTTTGTCGTAATGTATCGAGCACTTTTTGAAAAAATAAACAAATCCCAAAAAAATTCTAAGAGTATGCCGTTCGGTTTCAACTTATTTGTATTTTATTCTTATGCGAATCAAGACGATGATGATGAGAACGTTACTCTTCTGTTTTGACTGAACTTCAAAGGTGGTCCTATAATATTTTTATCGAAATGTATCCAGTGCTTTTAGAAAAAATCAACATTAACAAAAAAAAATTTAACAAGTATGCCGTTTGGTTTAATTTTATTTCTGTTTCATTCTTTCGCGAATCAAGACAAGTTGATGACGACGTTGTTTCTCTATTTTTATTGAACTACACCCATTAAAATCTAATTTTAAGTTTCAATTTCTACATTTACATATAGGGTTGAGGTTGGTTTTACTTTTTTGTTAAAAATCATTATTATTAATTGTGGCCATTTGACTTACGATATTTCGATTGCAGATTTCTTTTTTTAACGACAACATAAACAGTAAAAAAACTTCACTGGCCGGAAGAATTATGAATTCAAAACCTTATAAAATGAACCATCTAAATCTAGAACAATCATATAAAATGAAAACTCTACAATCAACTTTTACATTTTCCGACTCGCCAACCCGTTAAAAACCTTCCATTAAAGGTTGGCAAATTGAAGTCTGAAAATCGATAAATTCATCGTTATTGGCGTATTTCAATCAGGCCTTTTTTAGTCTCCACTGCAGCTCTTTTGAGCTTTTGTTGAGCTGTGGACCGGAGAGGACTAAGTTACGTAGTATATTTAAAATTTTCAGGGTCTAATGCTGTGCTTTTGGAATTATTTCAAGAAGAAAGGTTGATTTTATTACAAAAATTGTATTGTGACACTATAGATAGCCCTTCAAACTATTTTATAAACTGCTGCTTACACTTTTGAGGGAGAACGTAAAGCTTTATAAAAGCTTTACGTTCCGTTACGTACGTGCCGTTTTTGTCAAAAAGACTTATAAAGTCTTTTTGACAAAAACGGCTACTTTTGGCGAAAACGCATAGTAAAGCTACCACTAAGCGTTCTGCTTAACTATTTAAGAAGTTTCATCAAATATTTTTTCGGTACCATTAATAAAAAGTGAATTTAAACGAAGAAAAGAAGTCATTGTCTTGATTAATAAAGACAAGGACTTCAGAAAAGAGATTCAACATTAAGAGCTTTTGAGATTTTTGAATCAACTTTAATATTTTTGGGTTCGTCCACCTATTAAAACTTGCCGAAGATTGACAAGAGAAAATCGAGAAATTCACCGTTATCGACGTATTTCAGCCGCACGATGGCTTTTGGTCGTACTAACTAACAAAGAGCTATGGACTTGAGAGGACCAAGATACACTGGCTACTATTTTAAGCGTCTAGTACTTGCCACGTTTTGCTTAACTCGTACCGCAGCCATTTTATTTGAAACCCATTTGAAATAACTAAATTATTGTACTGTTTTAATTGTAGAATGAATAAAATGTCAAATTGAGAACTCTAAAATTAACTTTTATATTTTCAGGATCAACTATTTTGTAAACCGACGCTACAGATTGGCAAAAGCAAAGCCTGAAAATCGAGAAATTCATCGTTATCGACGTATTTCAGCAACACGATGGCTTTTGGTCGTACTAACTAACAAAATAGCTGTGGACTGGAGAGGACCAAGATACGCCGGCATTATCTGGAAAAGCAAAATTGTGCCACGTTTTGCTTCATTCTTATGCCGCCATTTTAATCAAATATTTATCTTACTAACAAAAGAGCTGCGGACTAAAGAAAGAAGCGTAGATTTAAAGGAAAAAATTGCGTCTTTGCACCTAGTGACACTGTATATCTGAATGATTCAAAGTCAGTGCTGCCCTATATGAAAAAACTTAATTATTACACTTGTATTTTAATTGTGGAAAAAAATTAAATGCCAGATTGAGAGTTCGTCGAGCTAATAAAAACTTGCCGAAGATTTGCAAGAGCAAAGCCTGAAAATCGAGAAATTCATCGTTATCGACGTATTTCAGCCACACGATGGCTTTTGGTTGTACTAACTAACAAAATAGCTGTGGACTGGAAAGGACCAAGATACGCGGGCCACTATTTTAAGCGTGCCGTGCCTTGCTATGTTTTAGTTACCTCCTAACGTATCCAATTTATTTAAAACCCATTTGAAATAATTAAATTATAGTACTGTTTTAATTGTAAAATGAATAAAATGCCAAATTAAGAACTCTAAAATCAACTTTGATATCTGACAAACCTAGAACGACGGATATTAAGACACCTCGCAAAGTATAAAATTCGGTGATACAAAATGCCCAAAATCCTCGGATTATGGGCATTGCCTGGGAATACAAATTGCATTGTATCACCGACTTTTATACTTAGCGAGGTGTCTAAATATTCGTCGCTCTAACATAACGTGAACAAAAGCATACACATGGTATTAATGGCAGCAAAACAGCTAGACTAAAGTAAACTAAACAATTCATATTTTCAGTAGCAGTTAGCCGCATTCGCAATAATTGGCGCATAACTCGCTCGTTATCGGATTTAGCGAATAACAGTTCAGTCTTACTTCAGATTTACTGGTTCTAGATACGAGGTGAAATAGTCGCGCTGCACTAATTCGGTTCATAATAACTTTATAGCGCTAATGGTACATGATATTTTTGTTACAATGTTGACTCTTTATATTACCTAAGAATTTTTGAGAAGCTCTATAACCTAGTTGTTAGAATTATTAGTGCTTACGCATGTAAAGTAACATCAGGCGCGGTCCCCACTGGGATTAGCGACCACAAATAACCCAAAATCCTCTGTGATTTGGAAAATGCGTAATGACTAGAAGCTGTCATTATTGATGGAAGTTGTTGTCAAATCTGAGACTCTAGTGGCCATAACTCCACTGGTGGTTAATTAAAAATGGCTGTTCTAGTCAGAGCTTTAAGCCAATCCGGGCAAGTCTTGACGATACCTTTTACTTTTAGGTAGTGCTTTTAGACCACTGAGCTTCTACCACTACAGATGTAGTACAAGACATGAAAACATTAAAAGAATTATTACTTAAAACCCTGTCTCTTTATTTCATATTTCTCGCTCAATATTGAGCATCAGGCGATCACACGCTGGCAGTATTCCTAACTACCTTTGTATGGCCGCATTTGTGATAAACCTAAAATATCCTGTATGTGGAAATAATGATTAGCCTAAAATGTCCTTTGGTTTGCCTAAACAACAAAACATCATCATCGTTGCTTCAGCAAAATGGTTCTGTGATCAAGTAATAATTAATCGCAAAATGCTCGCATGAAAATATCATAAACCTCACCTTAAAGCTCGTTTAATGTTGAGCATCTAGTGACCTCGTGCTGGCAGTTCTCCCAACTACGGCGTCAACATTTTTTGGCATATTTGTGATAAACCTTACATCACATTATATTATTGGACTGTGACAAATATAAAACATCCTTTGATTTGCCCAAATTACAAAATTACCCGTTCCTGCGGTAAAAAATGTTTTGCGATCAAGGTAATAATTAATAGCAAAATGCCCGCACGAAAACATCATTAAAGTCACTTTACGTTGTAAAGCTCGGTTAATGTTAGCATCGGGCGACCTCGCGCTGGAGCTCTCCCAACAGCCTGTCGACATTTTGTTGCATATCATAACGAAAGTCTACAAAATCATCTAAAATAATAATAAATAATAAATAAATATATAGGGACATATCACACAAATTGAGCTAGCCCCACAGTAAGTTGTGAACTTGTGTCGCAGGATACTAACTCAACGATACTATATTTTATAATATATACTTATATAGATAAACATCCAAGACCCAGGTCAATATGAAAAAGATCTTTTTCCATCTTGACCTGACCGGGGATCGAACCCGGGACCCCCGTGTCGCAGGCTAGCGTGTTGACCGCTGCGCCACGGAGCTCGACAGGATGGAGCACTACAGACAGACGGTACGCATGTAGAATGTCCACGATCGGCGTGATAAAGGGACAGGCTGATTGAATGAATGAATGAATGAATGATTAATTTATTTGAAGACATACAGGACATAAAACAATATACAATTTAATAACACACCTTGTTTTACACTTACCTTTTATTGACGCGGACAAGTCCCGGCGGACGGGATTGATTGCGGACTGTAGTCCGATGTTTTATTTTCTTTATGATGTATGTCAGTAAGACTGTATGTATGAGGAGTATTAAGCTATCGGTAAATAAATAAATTCCTACATAGGGTCAAATCATACAGAAGATCTGCATATGAAGTAATACTGACACAAAATCGTGTACGTAACCAACTTAAACATTAATTCTAGAGGTATAGGATGTCATCAATAGGCAATGTCACTAGCAATTTATCACTAAGTACTATGTATTCGTTTTTTACTTGTACACTCCCCCATACGCTAAACGTTGCTATAAGTGGTCTTATAGGTCAAGTGCTACTAGGTTGTGCCTACTTTGTAACTGATAAAAGCATAAGTACATATTTTTGTAATACTAACGATAGTAAAGCATTTTGGTGAAAGACAGGCATCTGAAACTGTGACAAATTGACTCCCAAACTAGCACATTCTATTTTTTTTTATATTAAAACATTATCATGATAATTTTACTACCGATTAGCTAAAATAAACATCGAAATGTTTTTCACGTAGTTCTCGCTTTATTTTAGTACAGACAGTACGCATGTAGAGTGTCCACGATCGGCGTGATAAAGGGACAGGCTGATTGACGCGGACAAGTCCCGGCGGACGGGATTGATTGCGGACTGTAGTCCGATGTTTTATTTTCTTTATGATGTATGTCAGTAAGACTGTATGTATGAGGAGTATTAAGCTACCGGTAAATAAATAAATTCCTATATAGGGTCAAATCATACAGAAGATCTGCATATGAAGTAATACTGACACAAAATCGTGTACGTAACCAACTTAAACATTAATTCTAGAGGTATAGGTGTCATCAATAGGCAATGTCACTAGCAATTTATCACTAAGTACTTCGTTTTTTACTTGTACACTCCCCCATACGCTAAACGTTGCTATAAGTGGTCTTATAGGTCAAGTGCTACTAGGTTGTGCCTACTTTGTAACTGATAAAAGCATGATAAGTACATATTTTTGTAAAAACTAACGATAGTAAAGCATTTTGGTGAAAGACAGTGATCTGAAATTGTGACAAATTGACTCCCAAACTAGCACATTCTATTTTTTTTTATATTAAAACATTATCATGATAATTTTACTACCGATTAGCTAAAATAAACATTTAAATGTTTTCCACGTAGTTCTCGCTTTATTTTAGTACAGACAGTACGCATGTAGAGTGTCCACGATCGGCGTGATAAAGGGACAGGCTGATTGACGCGGACAAGTCCCGGCGGACTGGATTGATTGCGGACTGTAGTCCGATGTTTTATTTTCTTTATGATGTATGTCAGTAAGACTGTATGTATGAGGAGTATTAAGCTATCGGTAAATTAATAAATTCCTATATAGGGTCAAATCATACAGAAGATCTGCATATGAAGTAATACTGACACAAAATCGTGTACGTAACCAAAAAAGTTAAACATTCATTCTAGTGGTATAGGATGTCATCAATAGGCAATGTCACTAGCAATTTATCACTAAGTACTATGTATTCGTTTTTTACTTGTACACTCCCCCATACGCTAAACGTTGCTATAAGTGGTCTTATAGGTCAAGAGCTACTAGGTTGTGCCTACTTTGTAACTGATAAAAGCATGATAAGTAAATATTTTTGTAATACTAACGATAGTAAAGCATTTTGGTGAAAGACAGGGATCTGAAATTGTGACAAATTGACTCCCAAACTAGCGCATTCTATTTTTTTTTAAACATTATCTTTATAATTTTTACTACCGATTAGCTAAAATAAACATTTAAATGTTTTCCACGTAGTTCTCGCTTTATTTTAGTACAGACAGTACGCGTGTAGAGTGTCCACGATTGGCGTGATATGGGGACAGGCTGATTGACGCGGACAAGTCCCGGCGGACGGAATTGATTGCGGACTGTAGTCCGATGTTTTATTTTCTTTATTATGTATGTCAGTAAGACTGTATGTATGAGGAGTATTAAGCTATCGGTAAATAAATAAATTCCTATATAGGGTCAAATCATACAGAAGATCTGCATATGAAGTAATACTGACACAAAATCGTGTACGTAACCAACTTAAACATTAATTCTAGAGGTATAGGATGTCATCAATAGGCAATGTCACTAGCAATTTATCACTAAGTACTATGTATTCGTTTTTTACTTGTACACTCCCCCATATGCTAAACGTTGCTATAAGTGGTGTTATAGGTCAAGTGCTACTAGGTTGTGCCTACTTTGTAACTGATAAAAGCATGATAAGTACATATTTTTGTAAAACTAACGATAGTAAAGCATTTTGGTGAAAGACAGGCATCTGAAACTGTGACAAATTGACTCCCAAACTAGCACATTCTATTTTTTTAAACTATCTTTATAATTTTTACTACCAATTAGCTAAAATAAACATCGAAATGTTTTTCACGTAGTTCTCGCTTTATTTTAGTACAGACAGTACGCATGTAGAGTGTCCACGATCGGCGTGATATGGGGACAGGCTGATTGACGCGGACAAGTCCCGGCGGACGGAATTGATTGCGGGCTGTAGTCCGCTGTTTTATTTTTATTAAGATGTGAGATATATGCCAACAAGACTGTATATACGATTATCAGTAGATCTCCATATATAGTAATACTGACAAAGAGTTCGGTACTGAACCACAAAGGGGTGAACTCTAAAGTCATAGCTTCGTGTCTATAGATCATTTATATAATCATTTATTATTAGATGCATTGTATAGCCATCTATTATGCATCATTTTCTAGCTTTACTTAGGTACACTTTCAGATGTGCTAAACACGGCCATAGGTGGTCTAATTCTCATAGGTTTTGTCCCCTCTGTAAAAAATATGGGCCTGATAAGTATGTACGTACGTTTAGCATCAATAAAAGCGCATTAAGGAAAGCATCAGACATCGTGACAGATTGACTCCTGGTTGACAGATTTTAATTTTTAAATTTTTATGTTTTTGCATTTAAAAATGCCATTACTTTTGCGTAAACAAACATCTCAATTGTTTTTCGCGTAGTTCTACTTTATTTTAGTACAGACAGTACGCATGTAGAGTGTCCACGATTAGCGTGATATGGGGACAGACTGATTGACGCGGACAAGTCCTGGCAGACGGGATTGATTGCGGGCCGTTTGATGTTTTATTTCTATTTGTTATCGTGTACATTTTTGTAATAATAGGTAGATACTTCAGCCATTTGGTTTATAGCCGTGTGATTCCCAGCAGA
This sequence comes from Rhodophaea formosa, assembly GCA_963082605.1. NCBI lineage: Eukaryota > Metazoa > Arthropoda > Insecta > Lepidoptera > Pyralidae > Rhodophaea > Rhodophaea formosa. Next base: position 3,965,213 of record OY720221.1, read on the forward strand.
GTATAAAAGGACCACTCCATGTCTTTAAATATCAAAAAGACATCTCCAACTCGTCTGGCCGACGTGGAGAGTGTAGGTCAAATCCTCTGACTGCTCTGGCTAATATATGGATCTGCTATTTACTAACTCGGTGTACAACGATTTGATTGTCACTTTAGCATCCATTACGGTTATTATATCTTAAATAAAAATAGTCATTCAAACCAAAGCCGTAATGAATATTGAAGTTACCATGAAAATGATGTACACCGTAGCTGTCAAAAGTTGGCAAATAGGCCTGCTGGTAGTAATGAGAGGGTTTTATTTAAATCAGTTCAGTAGTTTTAACAAATGAGTATGGATTACGTGTTAAACCTTACGGGGCAGGCAGAGCCTGACCACACAACACAATGGCTGTGAAACTCTATAATAAATTGCCAAAACAAATAAAACTCTTGCCAAAGTCTAAATTTAAGCGGCAACTATACAACTGGCTTGTTTATAAATGTTTTCACAAATAATTAAAATGTTGTGTATTCAGTACATTAATTCCATTAAAAATTTGACATAATATGTACATAGATTTATATTTCACATAATTAACAAATTTGTTTCTATTGCATGTCAATGTTGACTAAACATGTGATTCCTAACTACATTTTAATTCTACAACACCATTTGTTACCATGTTTAAAGTAATAAAGCTCATTTCATTTCAACACAAATGCTATGTTTAACGTGTGCAGGAAAAAGGGTAATTTAAATAATAATTCTTACATTAAAAATGTGAATGAATCAAATAGACAACAAACAGGGAAACAATGGACTAGATCATCTCTGTTCTAGGACCGGTAATCAATAATGTCCGTCAATGTTCACGTCAGTAAGTCTCACTAAACACAACCTCCGTGGTCCAGTGGTTAAAGCGTTTGCTTTGTTGACCCGGGGGTCGTTGTTCGATTCCCACGGGAAGCATACTTTGTTAAGTTGTTTCCAGTTTGGTTAGGACATTGCAGGTATGAATCACCTGATTGTCTGATAAGAAAGATGATTCCATGCTTCGGAAGGCACGTTAAGCCGGTGGTCCCGGCTGCCATCTGTTAGTCGTTAAAGGAACCTCGTAAGAGGCCGAGAGGCGGTTCCGAAAAACTCAGACACCAGGGTGTGCAAGGTCGACTGACCGTGTCACCTACACGAAATGATGATGACTAAACAGTACATGCACAAAATGCAAAAAATGCATGTAGTGTGTAGTGAGACTGCGATGCAGCCGGTACGCCATCACTATTTTTGTCCTCTCTTCTACCCCCTATTATCACTCCACTTAGCCGTTTAGGTCTCAAGATCTTAGGTTTTGTACGAAATATTGCATAAATCCAAAATATGAATGAATCAAATAAATAATATCGAAACAAACTCGATCGTCACCGGTCCAGCACCGGCAATCAATAATGCCCTCGGGACTTGTCCGCGTCAATCAGTCCCACTACACGCATAAAACAGAGAAAATACAGGGTTAAATGCAATATTTTGAAATTAATTTCTCCAATAATTATACTTAAACTTACGCGAGATGGCTGAGGGCAGCTAGTTAATGATATTTTATTCTACGTTCTGATACTACCTTAAATGTATTCTATTCTATTGGCATAAATTTGTGCTAATTCAGAAAAGCTTGTAAGTGCTTAAGTATTTCACGAGCATCCAATAATAAGTGGGAAAAAGGATAATAACAAAGTCAATAATAAAACCTCTTTTTTTTATTTTCTTTTTATTTTTTATAAAAAAAAATAAACTTCTTTTTTGAAACTTGAAATGAAACTTTTATAAAATAAAAAGATCAGTTAATATTCAAATTCCACTAATGTTTTCTGTATTACTTCGTAATTTGTACATGTAAAACTATTACCACAAGTATAAAAATACTCGCTTTTTATAATCAACTCTTCACAGCCAGAACTGTTAAATGTATCAACTATTACGCTACTTAGTAAACAATACAACATAAATCTCAGCTAGAGGAGATTAGAGATCCTCGTGACAGCCTAAAAACCGCCGAAGCCCGTATTGTATGGAGCCAAACGTTAATATAATTTAGATTAACACGACGACAAAACCAGAGGCGGATTACGTAAGCTAAGTCTTTTATAGTGATGCTACATTCGATGTCGATAGAAAACTATGAATTGATGGAGAAATTAAAATAAAATTACTCTTGATTCGATTTATCGCGTTTAATACATTATGGACTATGGTTATAAGACCCTGTCCGACCCTTAATTCGCATCGGAAATATTCGCATCCGCTTCAATCCATTATTTTGTATGAAAATACACACAAGCGCTTCAGCGAATTGAAGCACATGCGCACTTTTGGGATCCATCATAACGTGCGCGTACCATAAAGGTCAACAGCCTCTGTGGTCTAGTGGTTAAGGCGTTTGCCTTATTGACCCGGGGGTGGGTTCAATTCCCACGGGAAGCATACTTTGTTAAGTTGTTTCCAATTTGGTTAGGACATTGCAGGAATGAATCTCCTGATTGTCTGAAAAAAAGATGATTCCGTGCTTCGGAAGGCACGTTAAGCCGTTGGTCCCGGCTGCCATCTGGTAGTCGTTAAAGGAACCACGTCATAGGCCGAAAGGCGGTGCCCAAGAACTCTGACTCCAGGGTGTGCATTGTTGACTGACCGTGTCACCTACCCGAAATGATGACCATAAAGGGGGTCCGGGTCAGTATTAACAACTTTTCCTCAGGTAAAATGCTAGAAATTTGAAAAGAAATCAACATTTTCAAATTGCCTGGCCGGCTGAACACTTCTGAATGGAAATACCATTTTTTTTTTCGAATTTCTAGTTTCCAGCGTTAGTAGGTTAACCTTTTAACAGTCCCACGTAAAGCCGAAATCCCAAACAAACGTAGTTTGGTTTTAGTTTTACAACAGTTAAGCCAATCTCAACCAAATTTCATACATACGACCGGATAAGGCAAATTGATGTTTATAATCAAATTTCAATTTTAAGAACAGTAGAAGTTTTCGATACGAAACTTCTACTCGCTGTAATTTTGTATAGATATTGTTGTTAAAATTGAAATCTGATTATAAACATCAATATGCCTTATCCGGTCGTATGTACGAAATTTGGTTGAGATTGGCTTGACTGTTGTAAAACTAAAACCAAACTACGTTTGTATGGGATTTCGGCTTTACGTGGGACTCTTAAACTATGTGTACGAAATACAATACTGTAACAGACGCTGTCTTGTACAGAATTTTCTTTTAAATATTTTATTAAATACCATGCTTAAAAACATTAAACTCCTTTTCTAGGAAGGGGCGTTTACAAGTAAAAATAAAGAACCGTTATATTTGCGACTACGCATAAGAGATAATAAAATAACCAATCGGAGTCGTTTCTTTTAGTAAAGTCAAGTATTGGGGGTGTGGTTTGAAAATCAGCAAATGCAGGGGTAAAAGGAGGTTCGGGAGACGGGATTAGGCAGCGCGCGCGCACGGTCGTAGGCGTTTACAAATTATTTTAGGAAAATAATGAATTAGACCACTCGTGAGTGTCATAACGTACTATATTCAGTATTAAATTAAATCCTCGCGTAAAATTCACAATAAATAAAGTGTCTCGTGAGACAGGGGCGACGTCATCACAGCGCTGTGAAGATTTTGGTAAACCATAAGTATAACAACTACATACGAAGGTCGTATAAACATTTTTTTAATTATTTCTTATATATTCTATACAGGACACATTTAATGCCGAGGTCGTGAGTCCAGTCGACGTTGTTAAGTGAGCTTATGAGTCGCTGAATGTTATTTTTGTTCAGGTGATTGATTTCCTGTATGCACCAACAACTATTGATGTTGTATTAGGATTTGCTAGGAGTTTGATAGGGACGTAAATATTACAACGATACTTGTATCGTTTAACATTTCTTAGATTCTCTAAACTTATTATCTAGTACAGAACCAGCATATTTACAATCTAACTATTGTTTCCCCATTACTAGTTAGAACGTCTGGTGACTTTTGTAGACCTTACCATATTACGGGTTCTTAAACCAACTAAACCATAATCATCTTGCAGTCATAAGACATAGATGCTACCATATTTCACTCAATGCTTCATCAGCCTTCGTCTAGTACGGCAGTAGCCGCAGCGTGGGAAGCTGGCCGTAGACAGCCGCGGCCCTAGGGACATTTTGTCGAAGGAATGTGGTATTGTGCTTGGAATTGATAGCTGTAAATATAGCCTGGAGATCTGGAAGAGTCACTGACGTTAAATATAGGCAAACAGTAGGACAAAGAGGTCTGCAGACGAAGTAGGATAGGTTATAGGGTCTAGGGCTTAGGTTATACGGTCGGCTTTAAAAGGTTGCAGGCACTGATAGTCAGGTGCGCGTGGAACATCTGCACCCTCCAATTCTGCCTTGGAACTGACTATAGTGAGGACGGGTTGCTAGGTTGGATGGGAGACCCGGATATATCCATTTTTTATAGGAATTCTACAGGTCTTATGGCCTGCCCTCAATAAATTCTCTAAGGCGGAGTCCAGCAGCTCGATTGGTCGTTATGTCTAACTTTAAGTTAAGATATTATATATTTTCTTTACTTTCACTTTCTTTTTCTATGACCTGTTAAAACCTAAAATACTACTATTATATGAATATAAACTTGCGGTATAAACCTGTTTCATGCGTGAACGTGAATCGGGACGTCCCCGTGACGACGGCGGCGTAGGCGAGGCGACAATAAACGCGGCGTCAAATCATCGGGCGAATATTTTGAGAAACACGAATTAGCATCGTGGAGCGACGACATCAACAGCAGTTCTAAGCTAAGTGATAGTTTTAATCAAGCCTTATATTTTATGCTCAATTTATTGTATTGAACTATCAATTAACTCTTCTGTAACTTTTATATACGTTTCACAACGTACGGGTCCTTTTAGATAAATAGACGATCACATTTTCTGGCCATGCGGACGATTATAATTTAAAACTAAAGTTTTCCATGAGGGTTGTATGGGGTAGAGGGTGGTAGGAAAATTAAGATAGGGGTAGGAAGAGTACAGAGTGGTGCCGTGACCAGGATATGCGTCATACAATCTTGAATTTTTTAAAATTCAAGAACGCATTCTAAAGAACCTAGGTTTCTTTTAAAAAAACATTGTAGGGTTAAGTTAGTTAGACGTAGTGTTAAGAAATAGAATATTATATTTATTTTTAAGTATTAGATTAAGCTCGACTTTATACTAAGACAATATAAAAAGCTAGGGGCGATATAGTTGACAACATTTAAAAGTAATGTTAGGATTGTAAAATACAATACAAAAATTCAGAGGTTCAGAGCGCGAGAGAGTGAGTTTAAAGACTTTTAGTTAGATTCGATTCCTGACTTAAATTTGAAGAGCTAGGAGCGAAACAGTTAAGGCCGTTTATGAAAAATACTAGCTGTTACCCGCGGCTCCACCCGCGTGATAGTTATATGGCCTATGTCCTTCTCGGTGTTCTGCCCGGTGTGTATGCAAGATTTTAAGATGATAGGTTCAGTGGATGCGTCGTGAGAGCGTAACAAACAAATATAGTCACTTTCGCATTTATAATATTTGTAACGATTAGGATTAAGATCGTAGAATATAATAGGTAGAAACATTCAGAGAGAGAGAGAGCGAGTCAGATGTCGTGTTGATTATTTATTAGTATAATAAATAGGTGATAGTTGATTTTCCTACAGTGTTTACTATGATGTCTGGAACACGCTGTTGTCATTTTCTGTGTCTAAATATTAGGAATTATTTTAGGTAATTCTCTGTTTGTGAGTTCAAGTTTAGGTTCGACTCCTAAACAGTAATAATATATTATTATTTCCTTTATGAGAAACAGTTATGATGTGTAGTTGAATAGTAGGTTCGACTTCTACTAATAGTTATGTGGTTTTCATGTAATGAAATAACGTGTAGTTAAATAGTAGGTTCGATTCCTACTCAGAATAATGTGATGTTATTTAGTAGATCTTGTCAGGTTCGATTCCTAGACAAAATATCTGATATTTTAAAAATAATATACTGTCAGGTTCATTCCCTGCAGAAGAATATGTGGTTAAATCACCTAATTTATAAATATAACATAAAATATATGTTATAAGTAATTAATTTTAAGATATACATCAAAAAGATTTCGTCAATGTTAAAACCCGTCTCTTAACGTTATAAGTTAAAATTTCTGCAAAATTATAATATTAGTAATATCATCACTTTCCATAATTTTAAATCTAGCAAAGATAGTATTTGGAGAGGTTCGATCCCTTCTCAAGAGATGTGGTATTTTATTATGGAAATTGTTTGTTATATTCAGGTTCGATCCCTGATCAAAATTATGTGGACGTAGTAACTTCATAAAGATGGTATTTATTATACGGATATACTATATAGTCAGGTTCGATCCCTGTACTAAATACTTGGTACTTCATAACTCATTATATGTGATTTGTGATGGAGGTTGATTAGAATATAGTCAGGTTCGATCCCTGATTCAAATAATGTGGTACAATACGTTATAATTTAAATAGATGCCTACTTTTCTTAATTAATTCTGTAGTAATTCAGAAGCGAATTATAATATCATAGATTTAGATTATTATAGAAGAGTTCAGTGAAACGCATAAAATCTGCACGAGGTGATGATTAGAACAAAGGCATTTCTGTTGAACTAAGAAAAAAAAATACTTTGTTAACAGTTTTAAAATGGACAGGGCTGTGGGAACGATAAGTTATCTGCACATGTTGCTAGAGTTATTGACTCAAAATGCTGTAAACAATTATGCCGTTTCCTGAGAATTCTCCAAGTTATTGACGGCAATAAATAAAATGCCACTACAAGAAAAAAAACATTGAAAGAGGACTCAGCGTCGTTTCTCATACCCATACCCACTTTAAAAAGGTCTCGTTTAACACTTCACAGAAAACTAAAATGAGACGTTTAGATAAGTGGTAACTCAAATATCGGATTTGGATATTTAAAATAAGTCACACCGCACAAGTGGATACTTGACGGTGTCATAATACATATAAGACGTCAAAAAGGTATTTAGACGGCACTTGGGGACTATTTTAAGAATTCAACTGGGTAAAAATAACATATTCGAACGCTTATAAACCAAGGATTCAAATTAATACCTTATACTAAATCGGAATCACAATATTATTTACCCAAATATTAGAAAGTACACATAACAAACACGAGTTTTGTACTGGGGGATATTGGTGTTAGGTTAATCTTATTTTCCATGGATTATTATTTTTCCTTTGGAAATAATCCCAAGTGTTACAACACCTGTACAAAACTCCAGACTCTACAAGCCTATGACGAGACTACACTACACACTCTCCAAGGCAGTATTGTGGGTTTGTTTAAATAAAAGTTTTGGGTGTGACTTCTGGATATGCATTATAATTGTTTTTTGCTATAAAGGCGGTTCAAGTTTAAGGATCGATATCATAATAGATACGTTTCTGATTGGAATGTCTACTCTGTGCGTAGCAAAATACGTATGGTGAGACAATCCGTTTCCGTTCGTATATGTTATATAGGATTAATAGGATCTGAGAGCCTCACAACCTCTTATCGTCCGAAAGGTTGAACTGACCCTGTAAAAAGCTATTGTCATTGATAAACTGAAGTATTGAGCTTAGAGCTTGAGTTTGAGCAATAACAAAATACTCACTTGGTTTAAACACACATTACCTTCGAAATACACACATTAGGGCTACATACAGGTACAGTTCTAGTATTTTGGGAAAATAATATAAGTTTGATATGAAGTCATTATAATAAAGAAAAATATATTACATATTATTAAACAATGGAGGGCTAATAATATTCTGGTGCATCCTTTGTCATTATACGATACAAAAGATCAGTATCGACTGCAATCGAGTGCATATTTCTTCATGATTTTTATATATAAATTTGTTAAAGCCGGAATGTTAACATTTTATTAATGATGTCACTTAAATACCAATCTTTGATATTCGTTTTAGCGCTTGTTATTTTAGTTACTTTAGTTTTTATCTTTAGTCTACCTCGTTTGTTTTAATATAAAAGATTCCATTGTACTGAATTTCGTTACACAAAAAAAAATGCAAGAACCATAATTGCAGTCAAAACTTAAAACAAAAAAATATTCTCATAAACAGTCAAATGTGCAATTTGGGTTTTACCATGGAACAAAAGCGTATTGATTAATAGCCACTGCAGTTAAGGTAAACACTTCCTCAAAGTACTGCATGCACATGTGGCAAGACCCTTTAAAAAGGGATCTGTTTATTTTTTATTATTCGGTTAAAATTCTAAGATTTGGTTGCATAAACAAAAAGTACCTACTTCAATTTTAAAACTAGTTTAGAAACAATATATATAATAAATATTATTCATTAGTAATATTTGTTTATGTAAAACAATTTCAGGTTGCAGTAGCCAGAGGGCAACATAAAATAAAACATTGCTGCTAACGACCGGAATTGGAATATCTCAGAAAAATGAATTCAGTTAAGTAATAGTTTAGTTTCCACTTAATAATCTGCTTTTATTGAACGAATGAGATTTAGATAAAATAGCATGATCGTCTGTATGGTACAGATGATGTAATCCGACGGTAAAAAGGGAACAATGGAACAAGGACTTGAAAAACATATTTATCTCTTTAATGAATACATTACTTTGATATGCGATACGCTTCATCAACCATAAATAAAAAATAAATTTGGATTTGATTGTTAAATGATCGAGTCTTATAAGATTCTGATAATATCCTAATGTGATTCATTCAAAATTTCCTTGAACATAAAATTTATCATTCATCAAGGGGCGCTCTGTAACAGACGCTGTCTTGTACAGAATTTTCTTTTAAATATTTTATTAAATACCATGCTTAAAAACATTAAACTCCTTTTCTAGGAAGGGGCGTTTACAAGTAAAAATAAAGAACCGTTATATTTGCGACTACGCATAAGAGATAATAAAATAACCAATCGGAGTCGTTTCTTTTAGTAAAGTCAAGTATTGGGGGTGTGGTTTGAAAATCAGCAAATGCAGGGGTAAAAGGAGGTTCGGGAGACGGGATTAGGCAGCGCGCGCGCACGGTCGTAGGCGTTTACAAATTATTTTAGGAAAATAATGAATTAGACCACTCGTGAGTGTCATAACGTACTATATTCAGTATTAAATTAAATCCTCGCGTAAAATTCACAATAAATAAAGTGTCTCGTGAGACAGGGGCGACGTCATCACAGCGCTGTGAAGATTTTGGTAAACCATAAGTATAACAACTACATACGAAGGTCGTATAAACATTTTTTTAATTATTTCTTATATATTCTATACAGGACACATTTAATGCCGAGGTCGTGAGTCCAGTCGACGTTGTTAAGTGAGCTTATGAGTCGCTGAATGTTATTTTTGTTCAGGTGATTGATTTCCTGTATGCACCAACAACTATTGATGTTGTATTAGGATTTGCTAGGAGTTTGATAGGGACGTAAATATTACAACGATACTTGTATCGTTTAACATTTCTTAGATTCTCTAAACTTATTATCTAGTACAGAACCAGCATATTTACAATCTAACTATTGTTTCCCCATTACTAGTTAGAACGTCTGGTGACTTTTGTAGACCTTACCATATTACGGGTTCTTAAACCAACTAAACCATAATCATCTTGCAGTCATAAGACATAGATGCTACCATATTTCACTCAATGCTTCATCAGCCTTCGTCTAGTACGGCAGTAGCCGCAGCGTGGGAAGCTGGCCGTAGACAGCCGCGGCCCTAGGGACATTTTGTCGAAGGAATGTGGTATTGTGCTTGGAATTGATAGCTGTAAATATAGCCTGGAGATCTGGAAGAGTCACTGACGTTAAATATAGGCAAACAGTAGGACAAAGAGGTCTGCAGACGAAGTAGGATAGGTTATAGGGTCTAGGGCTTAGGTTATACGGTCGGCTTTAAAAGGTTGCAGGCACTGATAGTCAGGTGCGCGTGGAACATCTGCACCCTCCAATTCTGCCTTGGAACTGACTATAGTGAGGACGGGTTGCTAGGTTGGATGGGAGACCCGGATATATCCATTTTTTATAGGAATTCTACAGGTCTTATGGCCTGCCCTCAATAAATTCTCTAAGGCGGAGTCCAGCAGCTCGATTGGTCGTTATGTCTAACTTTAAGTTAAGATATTATATATTTTCTTTACTTTCACTTTCTTTTTCTATGACCTGTTAAAACCTAAAATACTACTATTATATGAATATAAACTTGCGGTATAAACCTGTTTCATGCGTGAACGTGAATCGGGACGTCCCCGTGACGACGGCGGCGTAGGCGAGGCGACAATAAACGCGGCGTCAAATCATCGGGCGAATATTTTGAGAAACACGAATTAGCATCGTGGAGCGACGACATCAACAGCAGTTCTAAGCTAAGTGATAGTTTTAATCAAGCCTTATATTTTATGCTCAATTTATTGTATTGAACTATCAATTAACTCTTCTGTAACTTTTATATACGTTTCACAACGTACGGGTCCTTTTAGATAAATAGACGATCACATTTTCTGGCCATGCGGACGATTATAATTTAAAACTAAAGTTTTCCATGAGGGTTGTATGGGGTAGAGGGTGGTAGGAAAATTAAGATAGGGGTAGGAAGAATACAATACAAAACATAAAGCCATTTTTCTGTAGGAAATAATTAATTCACCGCCGCTCTCGTCATAAAATGAGGACATAAAAATAACAATCAACGTTTTCATGACGCACAGATGAATACTCTTTGTAACCAGATTAAGTCGGTTTAATCAAAATTTTAAAGAGCAGCAGTTAGCTCTTTGTTGAAGGCCTCTTGCCATATTAATATTTAAACGCATTTGTTTTGTTTTGTTATTTATTTACATCTACGTTTTTACTTCAACTCTATCTGTTTATTAATTCTTTACGCTTAACTTCTTTGAGTGTCACTCCATTACTGGAGGTTGGCCGTCAGCTTTTCAATTCCTTTCTATCCATCACCAGGCAAAACAGTTATTCAGATCTGGAAATTCCGGGCCACTCTCTTATGATTTTTAGAAACTTTTAACGCTTTAACTACTAAACCCAAATAGATGAAATTTGGTAGATTTGATGGATTGAGTTCACATATTTACTTATGACGAAATTTTTACTTTGGCTTTTTGTTGTAACAAGAATCATTTTAATTTCGCTAGATTCAACTGCTCGTAAAACTGCATAAGGGATCTCTATTCGACATAATTTTTAACAAAAATCAGGAAAATCATATCAAAATATTTAATGAGATTCAATGAGGAATATTATTTAATATGACGGACGTTTTTCCAATCCTCTTTCGCCTATTCCCATTATATAGAAGTAGGTACCTAATTCAAATATACGGAAAGCTGACCAAGAAATCAAATAACGTTATTTCCTCGAGTTTTCGACATTGTTCGGACATGTACATGTTCGACCAATGTACAGGCCGAAAAGATTCGGCACATTTCGATTTCCATTGACAGTGACAAGCAAGCAGGGAGCAGTGAATTCAAAATGCATTGGTCACTGGCTGCCTTTAGAATGACATTGCCCAGTGAGTTTTTTAGCATGACTGTACAAAGCACTGCCGAAAAACTGCTCCCCATAGAAATTAAAATTTAATTTATTCACCGTTTGTTTACGTGTGTGTAAGTGGCCAACACTGGTGTCAGATTTTTCAAGCTGGCTTAAGGCACCTGACATGGCTTAACGACTGCCATCAATGATGACAGCAGGGACCATTTCTTACTCATTCTAGGCTCGAGATATTTTGATGCAACTTGCGGTCACCCATCTAAGTGGGGACTGTGCTTTGGCTTGCTTAACATGCGGAAACGCACATAATGCTCACGCCCACAAGGCCTTCGCGCTTACTGATGGTTATCAGATAAGACAGCGTCTAATCGACCTACAAGAAAACTTGTCACAAGATGTTCCTGAGCGATACAGAAGCGCGCAAATGGAGTTTATTCGATCAGATGCTTAAATACTACATCTGACGTAGTTGGAGCCATACAAGACCCTCGGTGAACACCTTGCCTGGCGACAAGATCTACCGAGGACTGGCAAAATTTAAGCTTTGAGCAATGGAGCCCAAGTTTAACCGATATCATCATCATCAACAGGTCTTTTTGTAGTCTCCACTACAGGAGCACGACCCTCTCTGTACTACCAGAGCCATATATTAGCAGTCAGAGCATTTGGCCTTCACTCTCCACGCTGCCTGGCCAGACGGGTTGGAGAGGTCTCTTTGATGTTTATAAGCTTTGTTTAGCTTGTGTTTCCTAAGTTGCCTTCTACGACATCCACGGAAAGACTTGGAGTGGTCCTATTCTACTCTGCCGGGAACCACACGGCGGAACCGATATACAAGATTGTTACTGATAGATAGTAAATACAATATAGTTAGTTATTATATAGTTAGTTGTCTTAAAATAATCGCAAAGTTTACTTGGATTACTACCTGCTCGACACACAGTGGTAGAGCCACGCTACCGGCAAAAATCACTTCAGCTGGTAGCATGAATGGGCCGGCTCGTCCGGGGAAGTACCACACTCTCACAGAAAATCGACGTTTGAGTAGTAGTTTTACAGCTTCTATGCTTCGTTCGGTGAGTGAGAGAGCCGGAGGCCCATCCCCCCTCCCCTCTGGGGAGGGAAAACAAAAGGCCGGCAACGCTCTTGTCATACCCCTGGTGTTACATTAGTCCATGGGCAGCGGTGATCACTTACCATCAGGTGACCCGCTTGCTCGTTTGCCGTCCTCTGACATAAAAAAAAAAAAAAACCACCTTGGTCATACATTTGCACATGATAGAAGTGTTGTTTTCAGGGTCATTAGTTTTATCGTATGTAAAATAATGAACGCCATAAAATGCTATTCCTTTATTAATGTTGAAACTTGTCATTGAGTTCTAGATCTAGAATTCATCATCATTATCAGGTCTATATTAGTCTCCACTGCAGGTGCACGACCCTCTCTGTACTACCAGAGCCACAGAGCTTTACCACACACATTAGCTTGAGCAGTCAGAGGATTTGGCCTTCACTCTCCACGCTGCCTGATGTTTATAAGCTTTGTTTAGCTTGTGTTTCCTAAGTCGCCTTCTACGACATCCACGAAAAGACTTGGATTGGTCCTATTCTGCTCTGCCGGGGACCACACGGCATTCTATTCAGATCTAGAATTATCGGTAAGAAAAACGCAGAAATTGCCTGATATCGATAATAAAATTCAGGAACTAATTGACACTATCGATAAAATATATCGAATTAGAGCAGCCCTAACAAGTCGCAGATTTGACTCGGCAGTCATTAATCTCCGACAGTTTGAACAGATCATTTCTCAGAGATCGGCTCAAAATGTTTTTTTAGCTTTTCAATGTCAGGCCTTTCAGGGAAAGTATCGTCGTGTCGCGGTTTGTATTCAAAACATTCGTGTAATTGATTGGCTCAATTTATTTTTGGTATTTTTTGTAAGATATGCTATACGATTTCTTCAATTGTTGTTGTGTTAGTTATTGCTGACATTAAAACAGCCAGTGTTATATTCTATATTGATCAGCCAATTATAGTAGTCTTCAGTCTGTCTACCCCGCAAGGGATAAAGACGTGATAGTATGTATGTATCAGTCAATACAGCCAGTGTTATAGTGACCTTAATATCATCCAAACTAGCTAATTTTATAATAACTTTCATTATGCAATTCGAATTTTAAAAAAATAACTTAGTCAAGCACGTGCGTTTCACAAGCACAGTTCTATTGATTTTTTAATGTATTTTAGTTGACTGATGAATTGGTTGGGATGCCACGTGGCGACATAACTGTCTGTGATTTATCTATTTATGAATTTGATTAAATGAATATTAATTTATCAAGGAAAGGCAGACGCTACGTTGCCTAGCAGTGAACGGTGCGATGTCAACGAGTAGTCTGCGTATAGATGAGCAGTTTGTCAGGGATCTTCACTATATCAACCGTTACAAGATAGTCACAAATTACAAGGTGGATTTAACCTCTGTGCTGAATTTGATTCAAGAAAACTCAAAAAGCTGCTCTCCATTAATGCACCAAGGCTGAGAGAAAACGCCGAAATAACACAGAAAGAAGATTTGAAATTACAACCTACTAACGCCAGCGATGCAACGAGGTTTTTCTATGCAGCCAGAGCAGTCAGAAGAATTGGCGTACACTTTACAGCTGGCCAGACAGGTTGGAGAGGTCTCTTTGATATTCATAAGCTATGTTTAGCTTGTGTTTCCTAAGTCGCCTTCTCCAACATCCACGGACTTGTGTTTTTATTCTATTCTGTCGGGAACCGCACTGCAAGTTGGAATTATATCAATCATCTTTTCCTAAGTACGTAATTAATCGTTGGTCAGACGTCGTCAATATATTTTTAACCGACTTCAAAAAAAGGAGGAAGTTCTCAATTCTTCGTAATCTTTATTATTTTTTTATGTATGTTCACAGATTTCTCAAGGCGCCTGGACCAATTTAAGAAATTCTTTATTTATTCGATAGGTAATACTTTAAAGATGGTCCCATTAAATTTTTATCGAAATGTGTCGAGTGCTCTTTGAAAAAATACACAAAATCCAAAAAAAATGTTTACAAGTATGCCGTTCGGTTTACATTTATTTCCATTTTATTTTTATGCTTATTCAAACAAATTGATAGGTTTGAAGTCGGTTTTTGTTTTTTTGTTGATGTTCAATTATAAAATAAGAATGACGTCGTTTTAAAAAGTAGAGTAAGGATACTTTTATAAATGTATACTTTAACTATCCCTCAGGAGAATGGCATAACGCTGGAATGTGCTTGAGAAGGAATTTTCAATTTCCCATTTCACTTGAAGAAATATTTTCTTTGGTGTATTGCAGACTGGATACTTTTAGTATTGATAGTGGGAAAATATCTATTTTGGCAACGTCTCATCGTAATCAGGTCTCTTTTAGTCTCCACCGCAGGAGCACGACCCTCTCTGTACTACTAGAGCCATATATTAGCCAAAACAGTCAGAGGATTTGGCCTACACTCTCCACGCTGGCCAGATGGGTTGGTCTTTGATGTTTATAAGCTTCGTTCAGCTTGCATTTCCTATGTCGCCTTCAACGATATCTACGATAAGAGTTGGAGTGGTCCTATTCTACTAGCTTAATTGACTTATCCCAAATATCTTTATATTCTTAATAATCAATATAGTTAATAGATTAATATGAATATGCAATTTTATAAATGATAAAGATGAAACCACCATTTGACTGCCGCCGTGGTCCACTATTATTAATTCTGTGCCAGTGGTCAAGGCGTTTGCCTTATGATACGGAGGTCGTGGGTTCAAAAATCATTGGGGAGAGTACTTTGAAATATTAGTTTGAAGTATGGTAAGGATATTGCAGGTTTGAATCCTCATTAGCTGTAAAAAAAGATGATTTCGTGCTTCGGAAGGCTCGCTAAACTGTGGGTCATCAAAGCTAACTTCTTCCAATCACAGAGGATTGGTAGCGGACTCCGAGCTCTGAAGCGTTACCGCTGAAGACGTTACCGGGAATTCGTTCAAGTGATATTGTGGCAACCTCTACATTCACCTCAAGAATTAATTAGAAGTGTCATCTGTCAAAATGACAACATACAAAATAACTACTAAACTTCTCAAAAGATGGCGCTGAACGATTCTAAAACGCGCAAGCAGAGTTTCTGGCTCCCACTACAGTTATACTAAAAATTAAACTATAATCGCAAAAATCGCTATTCACCAATTCTAGTAGCAAGTCTGCCGTGGCCCTTACTCCGGATATTCTAGTCCAGCTGTACGAGTTTTAAGAAAAGCATTTGTAATTCTTTCGCATAGTAATGAAACGTCTGTTTGATGTCTAACAGTTTAATAAAGAGACCTTTGTTAAGTGGACTTTTAAGATCCATTAAAATGGATAAAAGTATATCTTAAACCAGCTATTAAATAGGTTTTTTATAGTGAAATGTTAAAAAAATATTCAAGAATAAGGCTAATGGCGATGAGGATTCTCGCTTATTAAGGGTTCTGTAGCATAGCAGCAAGCTTAGATTAATGTATCCACTTCAAGTACACTTTATGTACCTACACCTTACTAAAATACTTCTATCATTTTTTACCAGTAAGAATAACTTGGTAGAAAGATTATTTTGAGAGCCACTTTACAATTATATATAAGATTAAATAAAATCTATTATTCAGGGGGCTTCCCATACACGGAAATGAAAACAATTTTTTTTTTCATCATGAGGTTCCTAACAACATTTTTTTTAAAGTCGATTAAAGTAAGTTTGAAAGTGGTAAGACGTGTTTCCTCTAACTTTTAAAAAGAATAAAATCTAAAAAAATATAATTGCTGTAGATCTCAATAAACAATTCCAACAAAAATTGGTTTGTACGAGATATAAAACATTTTCACAAACCGCAAAAAGAATTTTTTTCTGGCCATAAATGATAGTTTTAGAATTTCTAAACCTGGTATTTTGTCCCACTGCTGTGCACAGTTTTCTTTCACTGATTTTCTAGAACATAGGTTAAAATATGAGCAAATGTAGTACATACTAATAGAATATCAGCAGTTTTCCTCAAAGGCACAACTTCCAACTCTCAATCGAATATGTGTTCAGTTGAACGTAGACTTTGAAGAATTTCGAAGACTTTCCGCCCACTTGAGTTGCATCCAGCAGTTTGCAAAGCGAATGTAATATTACTACATACGTACATATATTCACGTTTTTATCCCTTACGGGGTAGACAGAGCCCAGGATCATTAAACCCAAAGGCCATTTATAGCTTGTTAGTGGGCGAAAATGTGGAAAGCGGAATCAAAATAGTGATTGGTCGCTAGCCGCATCGTGTATTGTCGTGATTCCTTAGATTTTCGCCCAATCCCTTGACCAGCTTTTACGGTCGACCGGGAAGAAAAGCAGCTGGTTTATGAAAGAGTGTGCTAGTGGTCGTAAAGGTGTGGAATCAAAATAGTAATTGGTTGTTAGCAGCCTATTGACTTGATTGATTTCTAAGGTTTCGTCTAGTTCAGGGATAGACTCCTGGATGGCGAATGGACGGGGCGCCTTTAGTACTTTTTATGTTGCTAGGTACAAACTTACCTTGATTCCAAAATTTTGTATTCTGCCTTTCGATATGTATTTACCTACCATTACTTACAATACATTGTAATTTTTGTCCTGTATGATGTTTTAGGCAAAATAAAGATTAGTATTATTATTTAAGGTCCGCGCAGCAAAAAGCATCTGGTATTTTCTATGTTTTTCCCTTAATCCCAACCCAGCATGAAAAATTACTATAAGACTATTATTCAGCAGCGGCATTAAGGTGGCGCGTGGTGGAGCGATCGCCCAGGGCGCTGGGTCTAGTATATCAAAATTTGGTTGGGGTGCAGGGCAGAATTTTGCAAATTGCAAACCGTATGTCTTTGGGCGCCCATAGAAATATCGCCTAGGGCGCTAGATATGCTAACACCAGCACTGACTTATTCAAAACTTGGTAACTACGATGGTTATAATATCTATTCGATATGGTCAAATTTTGCCTTCTTTCGTGAATAAAATCAAAAGTATTGATTTTTCCGAAACAAAAAAAAAATATTTTTTGAGATCCTCATAACAAGCCCTTTCATTTGATATATAACACGGTTTGCAAAACTTTTTATTTAACATTTTCTATTTAGAACCCCTAAACTGACTCTTATTTAAAAAAAATATATATTTACTATGCACATCCTTGTTTGGGTCATAGGTTTACACCATCTTACCAAATTTCATTTAATTTGGTTCAGTAGATAAGGAGCAAATCGACTGTGACAGACGGACGGACGGACAGACAGACGCACGAGTGATCCTATAAGGGTTCCGTTTGTCATTGTTTGTACGGAACCCTAAAACTGCGCAAAAGGCGGCCTTATCGCAATGCAGTTCCTTGCAGGCAACCTTTTATGTATGTAGTGTTTTGGGAACTGTGGAGCTAAGGAATGGGTTATAATAACAGCGCTTCTTTTGTATTTTTCACTTCATATTGATTTACTTTTAAACGACTTTAACAAAGGATATTACACGCTCATATTACACGGACCCCGGGCTCTGTTACCCCACAGCTGACGATACAACCGAAAATACAGATGTGGAATTCATCATCATTTCGTGTAGGTGACACGGTCAATCGACCTAGCACACCCCACCACACACCATTTCTACTGTTGTATTATATGTATAGATTTCTAACAAAACCTAAGATCTTGAGACCTAAACGGCTAAGTGGAGTGATAATGGGGGGTGGAAGAGAGGACAAAAATAGTAATGGCTTACCGGCTGCATCGCAGTCTTACTACACACTACACATGCATTTTTTGCATTTTATGCATGTAGTGTTTAGTCATCATCATTTCGTGTAGGTGACACGGTCAGTCGACCTTGCACACCCTGGTGTCTGAGTACTTGGAACCGCCTCTCGGCCTCTTACGAGGTTCCTTTAACGACTACCAGATGGCAGCTGGGACCACCGGCTTAACGTGCCTACCGAAGCACGGAATCATCTTTCTTATCAGACAATCAGGTGATTCATGCCTGCAATGTCCTAACCAAACTGGAAACAACTTAAAAAGTATGCTTCCCGTGGGAATCGAACCACGACCCCCGGGTCAACAAAGCAAACGCCTTAACCACTAGACTACGGAGAATTATATAATTAGCTAGGATAAAACGGTCGGTAGCCGATATAAATAATTTAATCTAAATTCTTCGTTTAATATCTGTGTTTTTCAAAGGCTCGCAAATTAAAAGTAAACAAAAGGTGCTCAATTTCCATCATTTGCTGTTCGCCTGTTGGTGTTTTGTGATGTTTTCATGTCGGAAACGAAATAAAGGAAATTTCAGCCTATTTGGAAGTTAATTTATGATTTTCGGCACAAAGATATTCCGTGCTTTGAAAAGCACCTATGTAAATGTACCGTTGATGGGATGAAAAAATGGAGTTAGAACATAGTATGTGAAATCAATCGTTTTTCAAGTAGTTTTTGGTACACAGTCAAAGGGTTCAGTTAGGGTTTGCCCTAGATACATTGCCTAGATGTTATTTCTAATTGATTTTAGTGGACTGTTTTTTTTTTTATGTCAGAGGACGGCAAACGAGCAAGCGGGTCACCTGATGGTAAGTGATCACCGCTGCCCATGGACTAATGTAACACCAGGGGTATGACAAGAGCGTTGCCGGCCTTTTGTTTTCCCTCCCCAGAGGGGAGGGGGGATGGGCCTCCGGCTCTCTCACTCACCGAACGAAGCGTAGAAGCTGTAAAACTACTACTCAAACGTCGATTTTCTGTGAGAGTGTGGTACTTCCCCGGACGAGCCGGCCCATTCATGCTACCAGCTGAAGTGATTTTTGCCGGTAGCGTGGCTCTACCACAACAGATAACTGTATAATATAACATTAGTTTTGTTTGTTTTTCGTGTGTGTAAGTGGCCAACACTGGTGTCAGACTTTTTTCCAAGCTGCCTTAAGGCATCTGGCTCATGAACAATTTGTAAAATAGTAAAAGTGGACTGTCATATGGATTCGTATAGATTTGTCACCAGAAGCTCCCATAAAGCAATTAAAGGACTGCTTTTTGTTTACTGTGCCTATACTGTGCAACACTTTTAAGTACTTTGTATCTCTTTAAACTGGACATTGGCAGAATCACCGAAACCTGTGTATGTATGGAAGTCATCATCATCAGGTCTTTATTAGTCTCCACTGCAGGAGCACGACCCTCTCTGTAGTGTCGCAGTCAGAGGATTTGGCCTACATTCTCCACGCTGGCCAGACGGTCTATTTGATGTTTATAAGCTTTGTTTAGCTTGAGTTTCCTAAGTCGCCTTTTACGACATCCACGGGAAGATTTGGAGTGGTCCTATTCTTCTCTGCCGGGAACCGCACGGCAAATGGAAGTCATAAATAAAAATAATAGAAATAGTATATATAAGTATAAATATTATACACCTTTTTATTAGTATCTACTAGCAGGCGTTCTTGGTAGCACCGTATGTATTGTACTTATATACCTCTCTCAAGAATCACTTTACTATTGGTGAACACCGTATGGAAATCTGGTCAGTGGTTTTAAAGTTTATTGCAAACAGACAGACGCAGCGGAGAACTTTGTTTTGTAATGTGTAGTTACGTAAAGCAAGCTCTTTAGGAGTTGAATAATTCTGTTTCTAGACAGCTAGAAAGAGCTTTAACGTTTATGGCGTCCGCATATGTAATATTAGCCAAGTTATATTTAGTGTTATCTTAGATTGTATAAAGTATAGATAGACTAGATAGATTTTTCTTTCATGCTGGTTTAAGAGGAAAAAAAGAAATAACATATTCTAGCTACTTTCCGTTTGGGTGAATATCTATAGGGTTTCCTCATTATTTTGATCCCGCTTTTCATCTTTACGCCTTCTAACACGCTAAACATGGCCTTTGGGTTTCATGACCGTGGCCTCTATCTACACCTAAAGGGATGAAAACCTAACAATACGTTTGTATGTATGTAGTTAACAGACATGCGTTGGAGAAATTTTCTTGTAGGGGTTAAAATTTCAATTTGTAAAGAAAGTTCTTAAATTTTAGCAACTTCGCTATCGGCTAAAGTTCCTGATGTCACGAGTATGGCCAAAATATTTTTTGTCTTTTTCCATTGCGGGTGCAAAACAAGCAGCGCATTTCGCATTCTGGTCGATTGAAATTGTATACCGTGTTGTTCCCGGCCCCCGGCAAGGTATATTAGGACCACTCTAAGGCTTCCTGTGAATGTCGTAGAAGATGGCTAAGGGAACACCAGCAAAATAAAGCTTATAAACATCAAAAATACATTTCCAGCCCGTGTAGACAGCGCGGAGAGTGTAAGCCAAATCTTCTGACTGCTCTAGCTCTAACAGAAAGGGTCGTGCTTCCGCAGTGGAGACTAAAAAGGACCTGATGATGATGATGATGAAATCTTATGGATGTAGTCCTCAGATACGTGGGCTGGCCTCGCACGCCCACCCCACGTCCCGCAAATATGCAGAGTTGCCAGCAAAGTTGTCCACCGCGGCTGGCTAACGCAGACTACGGGGAAAGAAAAGCAACATTCTACACTTTTGAAGTGAAAACTTCTGTAGCGGCGCAAACTTTTTCTGATGATAAAAAATATTAAACTCGCGTGACCGACAGATTCGTCGAATTGAAAATTCGTAAGACGGACACGTGACAACAACGTTAATATTCAAGTTTGCACTTCTGCCGGCGCTCCCGGAGTGCAAGCCGTTGTTTTTGTTTTTCACTTCTAGACCAGCGTGAATAATTTACCAAAACTATGTAGCACCCGGCTTATAGTAATTAGCATCCAAATCCCAACGCTTTCAGTGGTGCTAAAATCGAAATGACGGCACTCCAGTGTATTAAACATTCATGTCAAGTGTTTCTGGATTAATAACGCTTAGGTAACCAGTCGGAATTTAACGTTCTGACTCAGAATTAATAAAAATACTAACGTACAGAATGTTAACCCCCCGCAATACAAGTTCTCCCGTTTTTCGAGTTCTTGAAGATTTCAAAAACAGGGTTAGGTGCACAGAGCAGGGAATGGGACTGTCGCTCGCGCGAGCGCTTATAGAGACGCCTATTCAACACCTTTCATGCGAAACAAGTGTGTCGGGGACGGTACCGTTTTCGGGTTCAAGGTTGTAGAAAAGCAAACATTATTCTTTTTTCTACTTACCCTTTGACATATGTAATATCATAGTTTTGTTTGTTAACACTGTAACTATACTATATACGAGCTCCGTGGCGCAGCGGTTACCACGCCAGCCTGCGACACGGGGGTCCCGCGTTCGATCCCCGGTCAGGTCATGATGGAAAACGATCTTTTTCAGATTGACCTGGGTCTTGGATGTTTATCTATATATGTATTTGTTATAAAATATAGTATCGTTGAGTTAGTATCCCATAACACAAGTCTTTCTTAAGAACTTACTTTGGGGCTAGCTCAACCTGTGTGATTTGTAAAAAAAAATTATTTTGTCACAGCGTATTGGGGCATTTCCACGTTTTTTTGTGCACGAACTGACAGGCCGAGTGGGTGACTTTCGCTAATTAGCCGGTTCAACACGCGGTTTTATTATTATTGTCGCCTCTAGTAGGGCGCCAGCGACATTCAGTGCTACAAGGTTACCTGCAGGTTTTTTTATGTGTGGTACAGAATTAATCTTTAACACTTCAAGAGAGCTTTACTTCGATAGTTGTACCATTTTGTCTCTTTTAAATTTCAGGGGAAGGCCTCACCTCTTAAATTGTCACAATTTATTTTTTAGCTAAAGCGCGGACAAATAGACGGACATGGAGTTCTGTTATAAACAAGGTCCCTACAAATGTTCCTTTTTGTAACTCTAAAAGTTACACAGACCTTTCCATTGAGACACCCTGTATAAGTAAACTAAAATCTGATCAATTACTTATTCCTAATTAATGCTTCTCTAGCGCTGTTTGCACTTAGGAATGAAGCTCGAACTGCTATTCATTCCGCTAAGTCGGCTAACTAGAATAGTTCTCAACTAATCAATTGTTCAAATCAGAACCAATAACGGGGTTTCAGCAGGTTATGTATGTTCGTCTGCATATCTTTAAAACTTATTCCTATCAACCTACGATTGGGGAGTAGCGCAAAGCTAATTGTAGATATCTCTTTCGTTACAACAATATATCTTAATTCTAGCTGTTACCCGCGGCTTTGCCCGCGTAATATATAGCCTATGTCTTTCTAGGTACCCTAACCTATGTGTATGCAAAATTTCATGATAATCGGTTCTGTAGAATCGGCGTGAAATTGTAACAAACAAACAAACAAACTCACTTTCGCATTTATAATATTAGTTGGGAAGTTGGGATTGGGATTAGTTGGAATTAATAAAAATATTATCATCATCATTCTACTACTAGTGAAGTATGTCATTTAATCCTGCAACACTAACTGCATTAGATGAATGCCTATTACTAATATGCCTATATTAGTAACACTAAAGTCATACAGAGCTTGGATAGAGCAACACATCACACGAAAATGCCCTTCACTATAGCAAAAACTTTTCTTTCAGAACCAATACTCTACTCAAACTTAAATGTTATTCAATAGGCCTTTACCGGTACCTTATCACATTTTAAAAAAAGTATTTAAGTACTACTGCAAAAAATAATCTTTACTCAAAGTAAATTCCCTGAAGGGTCTCGGACTGTTTATCTTTTTTTTTCTCTCTTATGCTTTGACTGTAATACTGTCTTCTTAGGTTGATCCCGCAGAGAAAGTTGTTCTGTATCAGTATGCAAGGGCTCTCATTTTACGAAAATATATTATCTTACTTCGGAAACATCAATATCAGTGTTTCCGGAAACCTACAAACTTAATGAAACCTTTGGCCCCTGGGAGCTCGGCCATCAGTCTGAGAGCTAACTTCTGCTGAGACTTAAACACGAGTTTATTTCTAAAACACACTGCGCAAACAGAATATTTTATCTGAGGGTACAGGAAAATATTATGCACTTAGAATGCCTGGAAGTGACAATAATGAATAATTGAACTTTATAGCACTATAATAAGAGGATATTTTAAAAAAGAATTCATTATCTTAACATATTTAGTACAAGAGGCGGCCTTATCGCTTAAAGCAATCTCAACGCTTGAAGAGCTGAACACATTAAAATGAAACATAGATAGGAAGCAAAAACCTTATCTATGTTTCTCGGCCAGATTACTAGCTAGTTCACCTGGTCTTTAGGGCAATTTTTCACAATTGCCTGGGCCCATTGTGTATGATCAGAGGACTGCCACATATATCTATGGTGAGGCACTGTGCTGTTCATTGCCTTGAAACCGTGTATTTTAACGTTTATGGTGCCATAAATAATTTATCAGTCATCGGTCAATGTGCTTCCGTGCCGGTGACGTATGGCCAGGTTTTAAAGCTGGAAATCGCTGGAAAACGTAACTATATTGGTATTTGGTGAAAGCAGCAGATGTGCCCAACGGTTTAAGAGTCGCCTGGAAGCGCATGTCTCCATACAAACGGAAAAAGGGAATTGTGGCAATGTTTGATAATTTTGGAGTAAAATTAAGCATTTAATCAATTAATCTCATTATAATCTACGTACGTTCCTATACAGCTTAGTTAAAATACCAATGGTTTGAGAATTACAAGCCTTTCCATTTGTATGAAAATCTTGAGAGGCGTATAATTCTCAAACATTTGATAATTTAACCAAGCTGTATAGGAACGTTCGTAGATTATAATCAGATTAATTGGTTGGATGCTTAATTTTGCCCTAAAATTATCAAATATTGCCACAATTCCCTTTTTCCGTTGGTATGGAGACATGCGCGTCCAGGTGACTCTTAACATGCTTTTCAAAGTACGTTCATACACTAGTGATAAAATCCACACAACAGTCTTCCCCATTCGCCTTCCCAATCTTTTCCTACGTTTGATCACCATTTGGCCTGAAATGTCTCTAGATGGACAGACATCGAGCTAAGACATATGATACTGGGTGTCTAAAAGTGGCATAAAAATATCGCAAGCCCTTCCGTGAATTGAAAGGCTATCATTAGCCATAGGTCTTGCTTTCACTAATTGATAGCAGTCATAAAACTATTAATACCTCTCTCTACTACCAGAGATACAATCTCTATGGCCAGTCGGGTTGGCCAGCTTATAAACATCAAAGAGGAGGTCTCTTTGATGTTTATAAGCTTTGTTTAGCTTGTATTTCCTGACTCGTCTTCCACGACATCCACAGGAAGACTTGATGGTTGGTCCTATTCGACTGTGCCGGAAACCTAAAACAAACTAAAAACCTGAACTTTATCGGATTTAAAGACTTCTGACAGCACGAAAAAATTGAAGTCACATCTAGTACTAATACAAAATTGTACGTCCTTGAAGAAATCTAATCTTCAGGTTGTCTCCGAACTGAGCTTTGATCTCGCACAAGAGTCTAATGATGGAGTCGGAAGTTTGAGGACTGTCTTTGTCTGTAGCGGCGATATTTTCCAATTTGCAGTCATTGTGGACTGTATTTATGTTCTGGTAATTTTGGAAGAATAGAATACATTATTTTTATTAAGTTAACATTAAAATGATTTGACTTTAACATTTTACGCAAACTATTCAAAAATATTAAAAATAAGGTAAGTAAAAACATTTCTTTAACTAGTTAACATTAAAAAGTGAAAAGTTGCCCAGCACTGGTCTTATACGAAAAGTTGTTCATATTGACGGTCTGAAACACTCCTTTAAGATAATGTCGAAGCTCTATTTACAGACTGTATAGTATAATTTATTTGAAAAAGCTTCATCAATAATTACCACGATTTGTTGTATAAGACTGCGCCTATTTGTCTGTATGTGGATACCTCATAAACTCTATGAGAGAGAACGCCCTGCCCAATCATTTATAGGGCTACTGGTCCAGTCAGTATGAATAAATTTTCCTGCGGGATCAATGCTAGGAACTTGAAAAACATATGACATTTTCATACAAATTGTCCGACCGGCTACACTTTTTCGTTTCCCATAAAAATTGTTCATATGGACAGGCTGAGTGACCCACTCAAGTATCTGACAGGGTTTTCGTAATATAATGTAGATATATAGTTTAAATATTCATAGAACCACAGAAAACATCCAATATAAACATAAACGAAATCCATCATTAGACTTTAGTGCGAGATCAAAGGAGTTTGGAGACAACCTGAAGATTAGATTTCTACTAAGACGTATAATTTTGTTTTGGTACAAGATGTCACTTTTATTTATTCTAAAGGATAAAATAACCTTATTTTTTTAGCTTTGGCTAATATAACTTTGGTAGTACAGAGAGGGTCGTGCTCCTGCAGTGAAGACATAAAAATACCTGATGATTATGAAGATTTGCCGTGTGGTTCCCGGCAGCATGTGGTCTCAACGCCTTAATCGTACGATTTGTTCACTGAGACTCGCATAGATGGCGCCACTCGAAACTGTAACACAACATTGTATCTACCATATTATGAGAATATAAAAACATGATTGACAAAATATATCTTATTAAAAATCAACACAATATTTTAAGCATAATATTTTAAAATTACACCGTTTATTTAGTAAGTTAAAGGCTAACGCAGATTACCGCCATCTAGAATCGACTACCAAGCAACTCTCCTGTGCCATACATTCGCCTGCTTTTCGCAACCTTAATTTGGTCCAATATTTTTGTATGAGATGGGCAGTCTATTACGTTAGTATTATATTGTCTTTGCCGGCAGAGTAGAATAGGACCACTCCAAGTCTTCCCGTGGACATTTAGTATCTCATTAAACTGGACTTTGGCAGACTCACTGAAATCTCGGTGGAAGCCATAATATGTAAGGCAAAAGAAAGAAAACATAAAAACACTGCATACAAGCAAATTGGCATTTCAACGTGACGCAGTCCCGAGAGGAAACTAAGAACAAACAAACCAGAAATAAAACAAGCAAAGGAAATTAAAAACGTCACCCTGCCATTCCCGTGAATTGCCCGGACATTACCATAACAGGAACGCCTCGTTATGGGACACAAGGAGGGAATTGGAAAACAAGCCCCCTTAAAACTTTGGACAATAATTGCTTATTTAACATCAAAGATATTTTTATTGGGATTTTTATGCATTTACATTGCTGATATTCTCTTATTAAAGAAGAAGAAGATTAATTAAGAAGTAAGATATGGTAAAAAATACACGCGGACAGGATTGGAATCATCAGACTTTAGTCTTTGAACGACCAACGCCTTACAAATTAGGCAGTCGTTAGTCGTCAAAAACAATATTAGGATAGCTATGGAAATGGGTAAAAACGGGACCTTATTACTGACACTTCGATGTCTGTCTGTCTGTCACCAGGCTGTATCTCATGAACCGTGATAGCTAGACAGTTGAAATATTCACAGAGTGTGTATTTATATTGCCGCTATAACAACAAATACTAAAAACAGAATAAAATTAATATTTAAGGGAGCTCCATACAACAAACGTAATTTTTTTGCCGTTTTTTGCTCGATTTTAATAACGGCAACAGGAGACTCGATTTTATGTTTGGATATTTTGATTTCATACATTATTTTTTTGCCGTTTTTCAAATTATGTAGATAATGGTACGGGGTTCCGTACTTATTCTATTCGTGCGCGAATCTAACTCGCACATGGCTGATTTTTTTACTGTTGATCTAATTAATATTTAATCCTCAGTGCAAACATGTTTAAGTTTCATCTGAATATCTGAAAATGATCCTTTGTCAATAAGGGTTGTGATTAATTATATAGCGGGGTAGGTCTTCCGTGTGTTTAGCCACCGTGAAAGGGTTAATTGGGGTGGTGATGATGAGGGTAGTTTATGCCGAGACCATGCCATATTGAGATGGTTTTCATGCGATGTCTGGAAGGTTATGAACATAAGAGAAAAAATCGGCCAAGTAGAGTATCATCATCATATATTTAAGAACTTTGTTCTTGTCGGTGGAGTATTTTCCATTTTTTCCTATCCTCCGCTATCTCTTTGACCTCTCTGTAGTACACGACTTTTGCCTTCTCTTTTATTTCGTCTGTGAATGCTCTCCTTGGCCTTCCTTTTCCTCTCTCTCCAAGTAGAGTCCACACCTTTTAATTGTTATCTCTTTATTTATTTTTAATCATGGGTGTAGGTTTTTACAATATTTGTATAAAAAGTAGAACGTAAAAATATCATACAAAATATAAAAACATTCTAAAAACCTAAACTTAGTTCGCCGCCAGCAGCGGGGCAGTGCTTAAGCTACCGGCGGTTAAGGCCGTTAAGGCTGCCGCTATATCAGTGAATAATTAGTTACTTTTTGATATTTTTTTACATCCCGTATAAATAAATAACACAAAAAAGTTACTATTTATTTATAAAAATTGAAAGCGCTATTCTGAATTTTCCATATGTACTTCGCTTGTTTTTGAGAAATCACACTTTTCACATTTTATTTTTAAACTGCCCATTCTCTACCTTTGTCATCAAACTTTTGATGGACACTTTAATATTCATTGCGGCTTCCATAAAGTTGATTTTTTGTTCGCATATACAAATACTGTATAATATGGCTATGAAATAATTGTGGACTAAAAATTTTAAATTTTTTACTTCATCATCAGGTCTTTCTAGTCTCCACTGCAGGAGCACGACCCTCTCTGTACTACCAGAGCCATATACTAGCCTGAGTAGTCAGAGGATTTGGCCTACACTCTCCACGCTGGCCAGACGGGTTGGAGAGGTATCTTTGATGTTAATAAGCTTTGTTTAGCTTGTGTTTCCTTAGTCGCCTTTTACGACATCCACGGGATGACTTGGAGTGGTCCTATTCTACTCTGCCGGGAACTACACGGCTAAATAATAATAAATAAATAATACTTTATGATTAAACGAACTTACCTGTACGTGAAGTTCAATCATAATTACTCGAAGAGCTTCGTTCGAAGATATTAGCATTATCACACTTGTAGTTCCACATTTATGGCCACCGTTTTGCACATTCTTTTGGAGGTAGAAGCAACTAATAAAAACAAAAAATGTTAGAATATGAAGGTACCTGAATATACCCCACCTACTTCTACCTCCCGCCTGTCCTCAACGGTCATTAAGTTTGGAGGCTGATGCTGAGCTGTGTCGTATTTCACGATCATGGGAGCCAACCCTGGCGGGGAGGGAGGGATGCTAATATCTTCGAACGAAGCTCTTCGAGTAATTATGATTGAACTTCACGTACAGGTAAGTTCGTTTAATCATAAATTACTCTTCGAGCATTCGTTCTCGATATTAGCATTATCACACTTGTAGACGTTGAGAGAGTAGTCGTGAAATATGGGTGTAAAATTTACTTAGTATTTAAAATCATTTTAGCAATTCATACAAAACTTTAATCAATTGAATAGTATAGGTATACATATAACAAAACTCTATTGTAACATATACTTATTTCAGAAAATATTTTCTTTTTATTTATGAATTATTTTGAATAATAATATAAATATCAATGTAAATAATTTTTATGATGTCAATATGTTGATGGCGAAATCATTTTGATTTTCTAAATCATTTACAATCATCTTATTGTAATGTTTAGCGAAAACGGTAGAGTTTGCACTCCACCCGGCAGTGTTTCTAATGACATCTATACTTAAACCAGACCTGTAGGCCTTTGAAGATGATGCGTGCCTGGTACTGTGAGCGGTAAACAGAGAAGTATCGATGCCACTGCTTTCCAGTACAGATTTTACCCATCGGCTCAGTGTTTGAGAGGTGACTGGGCGATAAGGTTTCCTAAAAGAGATAAATAGTACCTGGTGGTCTGAACGTAAGCTAGAGGTTTTGTCGAGATATGCTTTCAGTGTACTAGCAGGGCATATCTGCGGCCTTTGTGTGTAGTACGGCAAAGCTAGCAATGGTTGGGCAGCACCGGCTCGCGAGGTTTTCAGGAGATCTGGAATTTTAATGTTAAAGCCTGTTTCGATCGAAATTATGTTATTCAAACTTATTTTCGATAGTGTTTGTACTCGATGGGCTGTTATAAGAGCAACCAGAGTGACTAATTTTTTACTTATTCGCTCTAGGCTCAATGTATCATTTGGATACATTTCAGCTAAATAATTAAGAACAATATTTGCGTCCCATGTAATGTTATATTTCGGTAACGTGGGACGCAATTTAAATACTCCTTTCAAAAATCTCGTGACAGAGTCATTGTTGACCGTTCTCTGACCTAACAGCAACGACAATGCCGATCGACAACTGTTTATAGTGCCGTACTGAGCGCCTTCATTAAAAATCTGTGTTAGAAAGCAGAGGACATCGGATGTTGACGCGTTATAGGGATTAATACGTTGTTCTTGACAGTACTTAAAGAATTTTTTGAGGCAGGTATCATACTGTTTTACCGTATTATCTGATAAGGAGGCTAGCATTATGGACAAGGAGGGCTGTGGTATTCCTCTTCGGAGTAGCGCAGTCCCGACAATATCCCTGCAACCAGAGTAATCTTCTGATGGATTCTGCGTTCCCTACAACGAGATATTATTAAGTCATCACTTGAACGCAAGACTAAAGGTTTTGATAATAGAAGACTATTGAAAAGAGGATACCAGGCTTGTGTAGGCCACTGAGGGACTACTACAATGCCGGTTGCTCGATCATTTATAATTTTACGTAAGGTTTTTAGAATTATGGATATGGGTGGGAACGCGTAAAAGAATATCTTATCCCACGATATTGTAAATGCATTTATTTTATATGCATCGGGATCTCGGTGCCAAGATACATAAGTGTCGCATTTATAATTAGTTCTACTCGCGAATAGGTCTATCTCAGGAGTACCAAAATATTTCGTTATTTTATTGAATGCCTTTTGCGATATTTCCCACTCAATATCGGGATGAGATCTCCTTGACTCAGCGTCTGCGACGCTGTTATCACTAGAACTAATGTAATCAGCATGAATTATTATTTTACGCACTTCACACCATTTCCACAATTGTTGGGTAATGTCTGTTAAGTGAGGATATTGTACACCTCCCATTCTATTTATATAGGATATTGCAGTCGTGTTGTCAATGCGTAATAATATTTCACAATTATAAGACTTTTTCGCAAAAGTTTTAAGGCCTAGAAAGGCTGCAAGTATCTCAAGGTAATTAATATGCATTGACTGCTCTGAATCGCTCCAAGGGCCGCTAGCGGTATCAGTGCCACACGCCGCCCCCCACCCCGTAGTTGAGGCGTCCGTAAAGATCTCTAAGGCATATTCATCAGTTTTTATTTTACAGGAACTATGAATAGCCTGTAACCACCAATCAAAAATGGGCAACAAGTTAGTTGGAATAGACATAACTTTTTCATAGTTTTCATCTTTTTGTAGATTTAAGTATTTACATCTCTCTAAATCTTTTGTATAAAGCCAGCCATATTCTATAGCCTGGCAGGCAGATGCGAGCAAACCTAACAATCGCGCAAATTCCCTGATTTTGCACCTTTTAATTGACTTGAATTTTAAAATTTCTTTCGTGATTCTCTGTACCTTGTCACATGGCAACCGAATTTCAAGTCTTTTAGAATCAATGATATTTCCTAAAAATTTACATTCGAGACTAGGAATAAAGGAACTTTTTTCTAAATTTACAATAAATCCCAAAGATTCTAATAATCGTCTTGTGTCATTAATGTTGTTTAAACATTCATCATAAGACCTACCAAATAACAGGGCATCGTCTAAATAAAAAGTTGACAAATAGCCCATAGATCTTAGCAACCTAGCGACTGGTTTCATTATTTTCGTGAACACATATGGCGCGGTATTCAATCCAAACGGTAAAACGTTAAATTCATACAGATTTCCATCGAATTTAAAACGTAAATATTTTCTCGACTCTTGATGGATATTTATTAAAAAATATGCATCTTTTAAATCAATTGTACTCATATACCCATTTTTTGATACTAATTTTACTGCAGTTCTAAGGTCTTCGAGCTTAAAATGTTGTGTTAAAATGAATTTGTTTAGTTGTTTTAGATTAAGTATAAATCTATTTTTACCGTTTGGTTTAGGTATAAGAAAAATACTCGAAATAAATTGATTGTCGCATGGTTCACATAGTGAAATAGCACCAGAATGCAGAAGTTCATCTATACATTCCTTATATGATCTGTATTCAGACTCTGAATATCTAGGTTCAGTAGGAATCATCGCCTGAGTTACAGGGGATGAAAAGATAATTTTATAGCCAGATATCCAAGAAAGTACAAGAGGATTATTAGTGATTTTAGACCATTGGTCGTAAAAATAAGAAAGTCGGCCTGCTGGCTTTACCGTGGTCAGCGCCTGTGCCGCGACTGCTGATGACGCGATGACGTCCTCGAAGCGTTGTGATGCGTCGTTGACCTCGTCGTCGTGTGTCTCGTCGCCGGAGCTGCCGCCCGCGAGCTCCTCGCACCCCCCGAGGGCGGCGGCCGACGGTTCGCGGTCGCGGGGGGTGCTCTGTAGTTTAAAGCTCTTGCCGATGTTCTTCCTCGAGCATTTACGGTTGATCTTACAGTTGTAGCCGATCTTAACTGCGCACCAGTACTTATAATAGTTTTAGCCGATTTAACTGTTTCTGCTAAACTGTTTCCGAAGAGCATTTCGTCAATCTTCGTCTTTTCCAACTGATCTTTGAGTTGCTTGTTCACTGTCGATAGAATAAAATATCGTCGTGACATCGAGTCTGTATGTTGGATGTCGCTTAAGGTGCGAGCTGTATCCATTAAAAGTCTAAGAAGATCAGGGTTCTTCTGTTCAGATGAGAGAAGCAGTGTTATTGCTTCTGCCAGGGATGACAAAGCACAGGAAGTTAATATTTGTTTATATTCAATTCCTTTGTCCCTCTTAGCTTGGCTTTCCTGGAGAGAGGCTCGTATTTCGGGATTAAGTGCTGGTGCTCTTATAAATTTACAGTTGGCTGGAATAAGGTATTTCTCTTTTAATTCTTTTCGTGTCTCTTTAGGGAGGCCCGAAGTAGCAATATGGTTGAGCCGAATAGCCAAGTCATTTTGTATTTCTTTACCATATTCTTTGGAGGACGTGGGGTCTTCACCAAGTATATTCAATAAGTCTGGATCCAATCCCAGGCTCTGCTCCGGAGTCGTAGTAGCATCATTGTTCCCCTGGACTTGTAATGACGGAGCATCATTTAAATGCTCAGCCGCCGCTGGTTGTACATTCACGGACGTGGGAGCGGTGGTAGGACAAGCGTCGGTATTGTCGGCCTCAGTTAATGCAATCTGCGTTGTATGATCATCACACGGTATTTCTTTTTGTTTCTCGACTGCTGGTGTCGCCCAGTAGGAGCATCCTGGCTGATATAAGTCTGAATCTTCGTAAACTTCGGCGACTGAGCCGCTCTCTGTAAGTGAAAAACAATATTTTTCACTTGGGTGTTATGGGCAGTGAGACTCCTGGAGAGAAACACGCAAACCCATGAAGCTTTATTTACTTTATCGGGAAGTGAGACTCCTGATGAGAAACACGCAAACCCGTTTTTCTATCATTCGACTAAGTAATAGGGCAGTATGTGAATCTCCTTTTGAGAGACACGCTAGCCCAGTTAATTTGTGGTTGCAACCTTTCATATAAGTATACGATAATTATGTAGTGGTTGCGCGAGCTCACGCGAACGAAGTCACGGGCAACAACTAGTATACAATAATTATGAAGGGGTTGTATGTGAGACTCCTATTGAGAAACACGCAAACCCATATTATTTGGTATAACTTTGTCCTGCTTAAATAGCGTTTATTGACAGGTAGTACAATTGAAATATTAACAGGATAAACCTCTTTTATATGGCATACTTATAAGGCGAAAATACCATTTATTTATCTAGAAATACTTAACACACGTATAACTCAATAGCGTATCTTTAATTATAATATATTTTCACATAGCTAGAACACTTTAAGAGCTAACGCAAAAATACGAATATCAGATATAATTAGTCATTCAAATCAGGTAGGTACGCTAACTGTAAAATTTTACTCCGTGTCTATAATATACGTAGATACATTGAATAAAATGTTCTCACCTGATCGCTTTGGAGAGGAATCACTGTCGTAATCACTCACTGAAACACTCCGATGGTAACGTCGTCGACTTTTAATTTTACGTTGTAATTTTTTAACTTGTTTAGCTAAAAAATCGTAGTCTTCATCTCTAAACTCACGTTTTCTTTTAGGCATTTTTTAACGATTACGACGGTTAATAATTTCAAATTTTAACAAAATAATTTTAAATGCAAGGAACGTGCAAGACAGCGAAGCACAAAAATGTGAATGACCGTTGAGGACAGGCGGGAGGTAGAAGTAGGTGGGGTATATTCAGGTACCTTCATATTCTAACATTTTTTGTTTTTATTAGTTGCTTCTACCTCCAAAAGAATGTGCAAAACGGTGGCCATAAATGTGGAACTACAAGTGTGATAATGCTAATATCGAGAACGAATGCTCGAAGAGTAATTTAAATAAATAATAATACTAATAAATTTTTTACTTGTTATGTGGTAATGTGTATGTACACATAGCCATATACACAAAATGTGTTAATGCCGCAACTTCATCTAAAGAATTTGCTCGCTCCTCTAGATTGATCTAATATGCAGATTTTTTTTTCGGAAATCAGTTGATTTCATCTTACAATTTGCTCAAATAAGCTAAAAGAGGTTAGTCTCAATTGAAGTACTGGTCCAAAAGTTATTGCAGAACATGCATATGTCGCAGTCATCTGGTTGAATCTGCTATTTGATTGAATGACTAGCGCCTTCATTGAATGACCACGTTTAATTGGATGACTAGGCCAAACGTTGATTGAACAAGCGTCGCTTAACGTCCAACTAGTTAGCGGGTTGTAACATAGCCCTTTGAACATAGCGGACATAAAATCAGTCAGGTGATTCAAATTTAGTTCATTTTTTTATCGCTACGGCGCTAGTCGTCACCAAAACAAATATGGCGTCAAACAGCGCGAACAGATGGCACGATGTTAATATTTTTTCGATTAAATTTACTTAAAAGTGCGTTATTTGTAATAAAATAGTATGACATTATGGATTTACCTATTATAACGCCGCTCCCGGTTACTTTAAAAACTAAGAAAAATGAAATCATGCTACCACCAAATATTACAAAGTCGGCTAAGATTCAACGACTTCGCTAAATGACATTCATTCAGTCAAGACGTTGAACGTTACATTCAACGACTTGACGAGCTTTCCTTCAGTCATTCAATTGAACGTCGCCATTCAATGAACGCGCTAGTCATTCAATCAAATAGCAAATTCAACCAGATGACTGCGACACATACACTACACAAGCACCATACACAAAATTAAAAAATGTGATTTTGCCGCAACGTTCGTTAAATTGATCTTAAATGCACAGAAAATGTCAATTTAGAATCATCATCATCAGGTCTTTCAAGTCTCCACTGCAGGAGCACGACCCTCTCAGTACTACCAGAGCCATATATTAGCTTGAGTAGTTAGAGGATTTGGCCTAACAATTAGAATAACAACAAATTTATTTTACAATTTACTTAAACAAGCTAAAGATTGTTAGCAAGAAGTGTTCAAAGAATTAAGTACAATATTTACAGAGAGGATAATCCAAGGCAATCCGACAAATACCTAAAATACTACAACGAAATAAGGGCATTCTCAAAGAACTTGAAGCACGACACGATTTTCTTACGACCGTTAAAAAATGTGAGTTTAATAATTATCTATCATCCGTCTATCCAAAATAACTATTTTTTGGTTCTATTTAGTAATTTAAAAAATGAATGAATCTCCTGCTTTAAAGTATATATACGTCTCTTGAAATGCGTGACTAATGGAATTACCTACTCCTTTATGCTGGCTTAGGAGAAAAAGAAAAACCGGTAAAGTGCGTGTCGAGCCACGTGCAGTGTAAGGTACCATAGTTGCAAATGACAACTTTGAGTTCACACTGTTCACAGTCGCACCTCACAGTTTAACGACTTAAGGGGGCACCCTAGGCACAGTAGCGACGCCAATCATTTTATTCCTAATACTTTATTTACAAATAGAAAGAAATTCAAGAATGTAAATCATATAAGCACTAGTAAATAACTTGAAGTATTTTTGGAATCATGTTTAATATTATGAGAATCAGTCATTAAGAGAAAACGTGATTACCGTTCTCATAGTTCTCACTGATTCTGATAATATTAAACATGATTCCAAAAATACTTCAAGTTATTTACTAGTGCCTATATGATTTACATTCTTGAATTTCTTTCTATTTGTAAAGTATTAGGAATAAAATGATTAGCGTCGCTACTGTGCCTTGTGTGCGGCCTTAAAACATCTAACAATCAAAATTGTATGAAATTTTACATGTTCAAGTACACTTTATAAGTTGGTTGCCTATAACTTTTTAGTTTGTACTCAATACTCAGCTTTTATAGTTTTCCTTTCAACTTCAGTTTATTTACTACTGCCGTAATTTTTTTCACGTATCCATATAAAACGGTTTAGCAGATAGAGGGGACACTTACCTCTAACAAAAATTTGCACCTTAAAATCAAATATTTCGGAAACAGATCCCTAAATCGAAAAATGTTGTTCTAACCTCGCAATATTTTTTAAAGGCCTATGTAACAATACCCCACATGATGGGTTTATATAGAAAAACAAATTACTCCCTCTTTACTTGTATGGGAGCTACCATAAAAAATGCCAAGTTTTTTTTCTACCACTTTTTTGTCATGATTATAATTATACATACCCATACCAAATTACAGCTTTCTAGTACATATAGTGTCTGAGTAAAACCGCGGATGGGCAAACAGACAGACATAGTGAAAACTATAAGGGTTCCTCGTTTACTACGGAACCCAAAAAACATAGAATATACCAGTTGCTTTTCTTCCCGCACAGGCCGTAAGCTACTTCATTTTCGTCGTGTCGTACGAAGAAATATCCGAAAGCACCCCTAAAGGAGAACGAGAACAGTAAACAGGACTCGTCGATAGAATGGACTTCCTGATTTTGTTTTCTTGTTTCGTACGGACAAACAGATGTGTATTTATTGACAAATAGAGAAATGTTATCAGTGAGACGTAAGCAAGGAGACTTTGGACGTAAGCCTCGGGAAATTCTTATACTCTTATTTTATTTATTAGGAATAACAAACAGCTACATTACAAAATAATTACAAATAAAAATATAACAGTAATGATGCCTACAGCGTTATTCACGGAGTGACAAATAAGTTGGGGCTGCTGACTACTACCACATAAATCAAATCCGTGCCTGCCTCCGTGGTCGTGGTTAAGGCGTTCGCCTTGTTGACCCGGTGGTCGTGGGTTCGATTCCCACGGGAAGCATACTTTGTTAAGTTGTTTCCAGTTTGGTTAGGACATTGCAGGCATGAATCACCTGATTGTTTGATAAGAAAGATGATGCCGTGCTTCGGAAGGCACGTTAAGCCGGTGGTCCCGGCTGCCATCTGGTAGTCGTTAAAGGAACCACGTCAGAGGCCGAGAGGCGATTCCGCAGAACTCTGACAGCAGGGTGTGCATGGTCGACTGACCGTGTCACCTACACGAAATGATGATGATGACCACATAAATGAAATATAAAATAAATGACCTAGACATCTAATCAAAGAGCATTCAATAAATAAAGGATAACATTCTTTGTAAATTAAATTTTGGTACGGGATAATATAGAAAAAGAAGATAATACTTTGAATAAAAACAATAGTTTAAGGGTCATATTGCCGTGTGGTTCCCGGCAGAGTAGAATAGGACCACTCCAAGTCTTCCCGTGGATGTCGTAGAAGGCGACTCAGGATACACAAGCTGAACAAAGCTATTTAACATCAAAGAGACCTCTCCAACCCGTCTGGCCAGCGTGGAGAGTGTAGGCCAAATCTTCTGACTGCTCTGGCTAATATATGGCTCTGGTAGTGCAGAGAGGGTCGTGCTCCTGCAGTGGAGACTGAAAGTCCTGATGATGATGATGATGATGATGAAGGGTCATATTTAGCTTTGTTGGATTTGTAAGATGGCACATATTTTATTGCAGTAAATTTGATCTGTAGGTATATACAAATGGCAACTGTTACTGACTGATCTATCAACACACAGCTCAAACCACTTAACAAATTGCGCTGAATGGCACGCAGAGAGTTATAATGCGGTTAGGCTTTCGCTAAGAAAGGAATTTCCAAAATTCACCTCCTAAGGAAGATGAAACAGGGGTCCAATGTTTGTGACAAACGCGAGCAAAACTGCGGGAAAAAACTAGTTTCTAAATAACTTCATAAACATCAGCTTCCAGTAAAACATAATGGCGAAGAAACGAGCCAACGACTGTCTTCATTTTTTTCATACATTACTGTACTGTACTAGTATTTCCCAAGCCAAACAAAACTGGTGATGACAGATATTTGAAGCTTCTTAGGGTGAACTCAAATAGTTTAAGCGAAGTCAGTATCCATAAGAACGAACGCCAGCTTAGAGTGCCCGGTAAAATATAGAAATTTTTAGGTTATCCCATTTCATTTGTGTTATGTAACTTAATAATGAACCGCGCACAATAATTCGTACACCCGGTAGAATCCCCGCAGTTCCAAAATTCTCTAATTAAACATTTCAATACCAAATACCCTAATAATGCAATTTAATTTTTACAGCCTCAGGCGAAACAATTCGGGACGTAAGTTATCTACCAGATACCGTATTTCATTTTACGGGCCCATTGTTGGTCGATGATAAAGGGCGCCCCTTAAGCTTCGCCCTTTAATACGATGGCTGCTTACCTGGATGCAAAGAGTAAGTTGTTGCGCGTAGGTATAGTATCCCTTTAATTGACTGACTCTCAGAGACAAGTTTTTATATCATAGGACGGCAAACGAGCAGGCAGGTCACCTCATGGTAAGTGACCACCGCTGCCCATGGCCAACTGCAACACCTGGGTGTTACAAGAGCGTTGCCGGCCCCAGGGGGGAAGGGGGGATGGGCCTATGGCTCTCTCACTCAACGAGCAAAACGTAGAAGCGGTTGTTGATTTAATGTGAGAAAAAACATTTAAGATTGAAGGCGCCCCTACAATTTCACCTTTTAACGCCGCTTTCCCAGGAGCAAAAAATAAATGGTTATAAGTAGGTATTGTGTCCTTGGATTGATTGTCTCTCAGATACATACATTGAAGTCAAACTATTTCAGGTAAATAGTGTGTAAAAAAATTGGACGAATATAAAGGACGCCCCTTAAGTTCACCCTTTCAATACAAACACTAATTGGGAGCAAATTATATACTGATTTCATTGGTTGTCCCTCAGATACTATAGTAAAGACAAATACAGACACTGAAGCGCGTATATTTTTAGCCATTCAATACCTTATCTGTCGACATACTGACTTTAAATTCCCAAAAATTATTAATTAGGTCTTTAACTACCAATATGTGGCAAACCAAAAACGGCAAAACTTAAAATTTTTGTTCTACGGTATCATTCAATAAATGAAACTGCAGCAATAATACGGTAGTTGCCTAATGTTAAGATTATAAAAAATTGTTTCGAATGAGACTAATTTCTATCTAAATCTATACTGTATTTTAGTCTGCAAAAGTTATAGCAACTTTTATTATGAAACCATTACCATAAACTAAATATTTCGTATAGCTACCAAACAAAGTTCTCACGCAACGTAGCCCGTACAAAATACAAGCTTGTGACGTCACAAATATGTAGGCATTTCAGCGGCGCGTTTTCACGTCTAAAAACATGTGTCTTTAAAACTTTTATAACTGAAAGAGTTTTTTGTTTAGAAATGTATTTCTGTCACTATTGTGTTTATTTTTGGCAGGTCTTTACATAGCAACATGAAAAAAATTTTAGTTAACATGTCCATTGTAAAATTGATGCCCCTTTACAGCTTATTCCGGTTCTAAAATGTAAGTGTTAAAGCTACCGATTTTTATCAATCACATAAGAATGGAATTTTTCATCTATAAATTCAGTCATCTCAAATATTGGCACTAAAATCTTTACAAGGTACTTAACCATACTGCAACAAGATACTCTATGGCATTTCTTTGAAAATAATGTGCGTTCAGAAAGATAATACTTCTCTGTGGATGAAACAAAATTAAAATTCATAAATCTGTGAGACTGCGCGCCGGTATTAATATCAGAATAGAGCTATTTCGTAATTTTATTGTGTGAACGCGTGTATTTGCGCCGTTGTTACCTTTTATTTTCCACAGATTTTTATTCGCTTCACACGAAGCTAACTGCACAATCACATCTGGTTGGGGAAATTTAATTTGTATATAGGTATTCAATTGTTTTGTTGTTGTATAATTTAATTAGCTTTTGCGATAGAAAAAAAAAAATCATTTTATTAAACTTCAGTCGAGAATGGAACTCGTCAAATGAATTTTTTAACCTGTGAAATTTCTAGTCTAAAGTAAGGTTCGTTTTAATTCTATTCTATATTTTCCATGTAGCTATACAGTCGTGTATTACCAACATTCAGTTTATTTAAAGTTTTAATCATATTAAAGCATGTAAAGTATAGTTTGTATAGATAACTCAGCCCGTCAATATGAACAACTTATCTAAAGTGATCAAAGCTGAGATGTAAAAAAAAATAATTCATCCAAATGCCGGGTCGGCCGAACACTTTTGTATGGAAATGTTGATTTTTGTCATGTTCCCAAGTAGTAAATATACATTAACATCTAAGCTTAATCTGAAATATATCATTTTCAATGTTAACCTGACCCGATCCGGGATCGAACCCGACACCTGCGGTGTGACAACCTAGCATGATTATCACTAGGCTACAAGGGTCAAAAAAATATATCATAATAATATGATCAATGATAATGGCGTAGTTCTATTCTGCCCTCGTGGATTTATGCTGGATTGGGAGACAAGAAAAAACAAAGAATATACCAGCTGCTTTTCCCGCGCAAACCGTAAAAGCCGGTCAAGGGATTGGGCAAACAGCTAAGGAATCACCTCAATAGGCGATGCGGCTAGTAACCCATCACTATTTCGATCCGCTTTCCATCTTTACGCCCACTATGATGCTAAATGTGGCTGGGTCTTATGACATTTTGCTCTGTGGACGCGCTTTTGTGTGTGGTATCGGTATTTTTACAGTACCAGCCTTACCCGCAAAGAGGTCGTTAGCAGTCTTGTCGAATGAATGTTTCGACTGAGATTTGCTCTTCGCGACAACTCGCTCGCGCGCATCACTGTGGCTATAACCTTCAAACCAGCCGGTACTCGCCCAAAAATTGAAATTGTAACATGAAAACAGAAAAAAGAAAGAAGAAAGAAAAAGACAATAAGGAATAAATATTCGTAATCATATAAAGCCCTTCAGGCGAGTAGGCGACCAAAACTGTTGATAAGAGTTTCTTTCGGCGTTTCTTCTCTGCAGTGGTCGGTTCCGAAACGCTAGTAGTCTGTAGCTTTTGAACAGTTAATAAATACATACCTATATCTAATGAGATAATTTCGAATATGATATGACGTGAAAAAGTGCCTGCAAAGGCCTATTTTCTGAATAAACGTTTTGATTTTGATTGCTGTGAATCCGCTCGCTCGCGCGCCCACGCTAATCGCTCGCGCAAACAAAATTAACCAAGTGTATATGATTACCACGAATATAATCAGCTCGCCACATATATGGCGTTTCTGCCTTCGCTCGCATCCATTGGAGGTCTTCAAGGATAACAAAAAGGTCAGTTCTGTCTTTATATCGATACGCTAAGCGAAGGTACCGCGCCATCTTATTCGCCCCCCGCTTTTTTTGACTCGCTCACATTTTGTGAAAAGATTCATCTTTCCGCAACTACACTCTGTCTACCCCATTAGGGATAAAGACGTAATAATATATATCTATGTATGTTTGTTATCTTTTATTTTTCACTGATTTTTATTCGTTTCACACGAAGCTAACTGCACAATCGAATCGGGTTGAGGGAATTTAATTTATATAGATTCAATTGTTTTATTATATTGTATGCCGTGTGGTTCCCGGCTAAATAGAGTAGTACCACTCCAAGTCATCCCGTGGATGTCTAAGGAAACACAAGCTAAACAAAGCTTATTAACATCAAAGAGACCTCTCCAACCCGTCTGGCCAGCGTGGAGAGTGTAGGCCAAATCCTCTGACTACTCAGGCTAGTATATGGCTCTGGTAGTACAGAGAGAGTCGTGCTCCTGCAGTGGAGACTAAAAAGACCTGATGATGATGATTATGATAATTTAAGCCAGATCCTCTGACTGCTCTGGCAGCACAGAGAGGATCATGCTCCTGCAGGGTAGACTAAAAAGACTTAATGATGATGATGGTTATCCTGTTTATACCAAGGGATATTTACTCATTAATTGTAGAAAAAAAATATTGTTTCTATCAAATATTTGTTATACCGTAGGTACCAAAATAAGCAATCAAGACTCCCCAAGAATCTCAGTGAGTAAATATGACAGTTTTTCGACAATTTTGACATAGATGGGTATATGTAAAGACTATCTGTTCTACCTGGCTTTGCCCGTGGTACATACATAGCCTATGGTACTCAGGTATAACGTGCCTATTCAACGATAAAAGAATTTTTGAAATAAAAAAATGGAACTTAAAATTTATTTGTGGGCCAGAAGTTCCTGAGCTTAAAGCTTTAAACCAAACAAACTCTTCAACTTTATAATACTATAATAATTTGTATGTGATTTGTTTGGATAACCGATCTATGCGTGTACATATTACTAAGCCATCAATCCATAATTATTGCCGTGAGAAGCAATCGAGCCATATTAATTGGTGTGCTAAGACGTTGTACATAATTTGGCATCCAAGCCGTTGTAATGTAATATGCTTTAGCATGATTTTAATATGTAGGTACCAGCAGTTATTTGGTGTCCTCCAAGACGCAGTTAGTTAACACGCCAGCCTAAGATACGAGGCGCCCTGGGTTCGATCTCCAGTCAGGTATTGATGAAAAGCAGTTTTTTTTTTCAGATTAGCTGAGTCTTGCACGTTAATCTATATAAGTAAAGTCTTTTGTAAAATATGGTATCTTTAAATTTGTATCCTACGACATAATATATCACCACTTACTGCGGGACTAGCTCAATCTGTGTGATTTGTCCGAATACAAGGTGATTCAGAACAACCTGGCAATATTTTAAAGAGTGATAATGGAGTCAACCCATCAAATATGCATAGGTACGCAAGAAAAAATTGTTAAAACTGTAAAATAATATTTGGACTTCCCATATACATCTAACAAGATGAAGGTAGGGAAGGTCCAACATTTAAAAAAAATCACACTTTTAGTTTATATAAATTGCCCTTAATAATAAATCTAGTATTTTTTTTCATGTACATCTTTTTATATATACTAACCACTTTGTAAGTCTCAAGTTTTATCGGAAGTCAAAAGTTGTATAAAATTATTTATGTAGCAAATCCCGACACAAAATACCTTTTATCTTTTAAATTACTTAACCGATTTCGATTGAATTTTTTTGTTTCATTTTTTTTATACGGACAAATCACACAGATTGAGCTAGCCCCAAAGTAAGTTCGAGACTTGTGTTATGGGATACTAACTCAACGATACTATATTTTATAATAGATACTTATACAGATAAACATCCAAGACCCAGGTCAATCTGAAAAAGATCATTTTCCATCTTGACCTGACCGGGAATCGAACCCGGGACCATCCGCGTCGCAGGTAGGC
This sequence comes from Rhodophaea formosa, assembly GCA_963082605.1. Classification (NCBI taxonomy): domain Eukaryota; kingdom Metazoa; phylum Arthropoda; class Insecta; order Lepidoptera; family Pyralidae; genus Rhodophaea; species Rhodophaea formosa. Next base: position 4,008,675 of record OY720221.1, read on the forward strand.
GTGTTGACCGCTACGCCACGGAGCTCGTGACGAAATGCTAACAACATTCGCGAGTCAATTAGTTTTTAAATAATGAACTGCATCAACTTCGGTTCAGCCGGAGCTACAAACAGACATACACAAACAGACACGTCAAACTTATTACACACCTCTTTTGCCTCGACGTCGTTCGGCGTCGAGGTTCAATAACATTAACGAAAGATAAAATTCAAGAGAAGAAAACCTAAGTATAAGCTGGCTTACGCGTAAGTCGGAAGCTCTGGAAAATTACCGGCGATATTCCCAGGGACGTAATGAAGCGGCGATGTACACAAAAGATACAAATACTGCTGCGAGTAGGTAAAATGCCGAGCATAATATGAACGTGGGCTATTATTTACATACATACTAATACACAATTATCTTGACATAAAACTAACTGCCGGTTTTGAAGTCAATTTGGGACCACACGGCCAAAACAAGATTAAATATTAATTTAATCTTGTTTTGGCCGTGTGGTTCCCGGCGGAGTAGAATAGAACCACTCCAAGTCTTCTGGTGGATGTCGTAGAAACAAAGGCTAAACGAGCTCCGTGGCGCAGCGGTCAACACGCCTGCCTGCGACACGGAGGTCCCGGGTTCGATCCCCGGTCAGGTCAAGATGGAAAATGATCTTTTTCAGATTGACCTGGGTCTTGGATATTTATCTATATAATAAGTATCTATATCGTTGAGGTAGTATCCCATAACACAAGTCTTACTTAAGAACTTACTTTAGGGCTGGCTCAATCTGTGTGATTTGTCCGTATATATTTAAACATCAAAGAGACACCTCCAACCCGTCTGGCCAGCGAAGAGAGTATAGGCCAAATCCTCTGACTGCTCTGTCTAATATGTGGCTCTGGTGGTGCAGAGAGGGTCATGATCCTGTAGTGGAGACCTAAAATACCTGATGATGATGATTTCATCTTGTTTTTTAAATGTGTCGGGACATAGAGGAAAGGGAAGGCCAAAAAAGTGGAGGGAATCTGTGAGTAATGATATGAAGGAACGGGGAGCTAGTGCCAATGTGGTTGGGAATAGAAAGTTTTGGATAGAGTTGACATACAGAGCTGACCCCAAACAGGGAAAAAGCGAGGAAGAAGAAGAAGATTTCATCTTATATTTCACATATGTATGCACGTAGCGCAAGGAACTGCTTGCCGTTTGGGCAGAAAGGTTCTAAAATGGCGAACACGTACCGGCAAGCGCAGCGCTGGACACCCACCTCTCTGCAGCCTTGGTGGACGGGCGACCTGACCAAGGTCGCAGGGAGACGTTAGATGCAGGCCGCTTCCAAATGGTTACAGACATCCTTGGGGAAGGCCTATGTCCTGCAGTAGACTTCTTGCGGCTGAGATAATCATGATGATGTGTTACACCAGCTTCTTTGTGAAATTTTCCACATGAGGCTTCTTGTCTGTGCCCATTTTGTACGAGTGGAAGACTATTTGTCTATGCCTAAAGCTACACGTGACGTTCATTGCCCTACGGACTTTTTTTGCTGTGTGGTTTGCGGCAGAGTAGAATAGGACTGCTCCAAGTCTTCCAGTGGATGTCGTAAAAGGCGATTTAGGAAACACAAGCTAAACAAAGCCTTGTTTACTACGGAACTCTAAAAAGGACACTCCATCATCAGGTCTTTTTGGTCTCCACTGCAGGAGCATGACCCTCTCTGTACTACCAAATCCATATATTAGCCAGAGCAGTCAGAGGATTTGGCCTACTCTCTGCACACGCTGGCCAGACGTGTTGGAGAGGTCTCTTTTATGTTTATTAGCTTCGTTTAGCTTATGTTTCCTAAGTCGCCTTCTACGACATCTACGGGAAGACTTGGAGAGGTTTTATTCTACTCTGCCTGGAACCACACTGCCAAGGACACTGACAGACAACAATTAATAAAAAGGAAAATCCGGGCTCCGACGATCCACACTCGGAACCGAAAAAAATTAGATGAGGATCACAATACGCCTCAGAAGACCCTCGTTAAGAGGAACATCATAACAAACAACATACACGCATAATTAGCTTTGTATCTGTCCACTCCAAAGCAATGACATCTCTTTGGACAAAAGTATGTAACTTTATTCAAAAAGGCCGCATCTGCGACAATTCTTATCATGTTGTGCCCGCGAGTGAAATGTTTAAAGTATCAAGCATTGTGACGTCAAAGATGCGTTTGTTAAGTCGCAAGCCTGCGGCGGCCTGGCATACAATATCGAAAGTACAGAAGGACTCTCCTTCATACTCCGTCCGCTGTCCGTCGCTCTTCATGCCTTTGACGTTTGTAGAATCAAAAAAGTAGATCGAACTTTAGATTGTTTGCTGACGGTTTGAGATTACTTAATTTTAAAATAAATTCTTTTTAATAGATCACAACAAATGTTGCACGTTTTATAAATTCCTTTATTAATATATTATATCTAATAGTAGGTAATCTTCCAATTACTTGAAGCAAAATATGTTGTGACTAAATTCATAGCATCAATCACGGTGAAAAGTATCGAACCAACAATGTGCTGAATTACACTTTTCAATGTTTGATTTTGATAGAAGATATATTATGATATAATACCTACGAGGTTGAGATAGAAGGATTCATGTTCTGTAGTCTCTTTACTCTGCCATTCTATTGTGGACTTTGTGGCGGCGACAACGCAGGACGGTAATATGGTACAGGACATGACAGGACAACACGCCTTTGTCAAAGAACTAACATATAAACTGTCATCCGCAGACAAAAATACTGGACCAAATTAAGTCCCTCTATTAACACGTGCAAGGTAGGTGGCATTGTTAGTCCATTTAGCTCTTTCCCACTTGTTACAAGATTGGATTAATCCATCTTAGCATAAACTTGCTATCATCATCAGGTGTTTCTAGTCTCCACTGCAGGAGCACGACCCTCTCTGTACTAGCAGAGTCATATACTACTTAGCCTGAGTAGTTAGAGGATTTGGCCTACACTCTCCACGCTGGCCAGACGGGTTGGAGAGGTCTCTTTGATGTAAATAAGCTTTGTTTAGCTTGTGTTTCCTTAGTCGCCTTTTACGACATCCACTACGACACGATGATGCTAAAACTAAGATATAATTTAAAAATATTATGCCAAAAATATTCTTTTAGACTTAACAACTAAATTTCGTGAATAATGCTTTTGTTTTTTCATAATATGGAAGGTACAAAGCATAGATTAAAAAAAAATTTTTTCGTCCACAAAGTGCCGCCATTGGTGCCATCTATGTGCAACTGCCAGAAAAAAGTGTACGAATTAGATGTTGGTACCTACTACATGTCTTACTAAATTCATAGTCCTCCTACTCAGCATCGTTTCCTGCTTCTAGCCTTTGCATATAAATGCTTCCAAGCCGATCGGGATAAGTCTCTGAACTTTACTGAACCACCTGAACTAATTATTAGTGTTTTTATGCATTCATAATGCTATTCTTTTATACTTTTGTTAAATTACTCATATCCTCATCATCATTAGGTTTTGTTTAGTCTCCACTACAGGAGCACGACCCTCTCTGACTATAGAGCCATTTATTAGCCAGAACAGTCAGAGGATTTGGCCTACAATCTCCACGCTGGCCAGACGGTTTGGAGAGGTCTCTTTGATGTTCAAAAGCTTTGTTTAGCTTGTGTTTCCCAAGTCGCCTTTTACGGCATCCACGGGAAGACTCGGAGTGGTCCTATTCTACTCAACCGGGAACCACACGGTTCCCTATCCTATAATTAAAAAAAAGTACTTTTTGTACCAATTATTCTATTCATTGACAAAAAAAAAATTGAAAAATTTAATTAAAATATAATGTAACCGATTTTGAACGTCATTTTAAGATGAGTAAAATAAAATAAATACTTTTAATGGTGGGGTAGTTATGTTAGGTGACACAAGCGTATTAGAAGAATGGGATATGGCAGAAAAAATTTAATCGAAGCGTGGTGTCTTAATTGGTAAGGCGTTAGTTATACAAAGTCCAAAGTACGCTGGATCGAATCCTGCCCGCTTGGATTTTTAGGGTTCCGTAGTAAACAAGGAACCCTTATAGTTTCGCCATGTCTGTCTGTCTGTCTGTCCGTCCGCGGTTTTACTCAGAGACTATAAGTACTAGAAAGCTGTAATTTGGTATGGGTATGTATATAATCATGGCAAAAAAGTGGTAGAAAAAAATCTTAAAATTTTTTTTTACGATACCTCCCATATAGGTATTTTTTTTTCCTTTACTTACCTATCATGTGGGGTATCGTTAAATAGGTCTTTAAATTTAATAAAATTTAATATTGTGAGGTTGAGAACACCATTTTCCGATTTAGGGATCCGATCCGAAATATTTGATTTTAAAGCGCAAATTTTTGTTAGAGGTAAGTGCCCCCCCCCCTCTATCTGCTAAACGGTTATATATGGATACGTGAAAAAAATTACAGCAGTAGTATATATACTGAAGTTGAAAGGAAAACTATCAGAGCTGAGTACTAAGTGCAAACTAAAAAGTTATAGGCAACCAACTTATAAAATGTACTGGAAAATGTAAAATTTCATACAATTTTCATTGTTATATGTTTTTGGTCGTTAAACTGTGAGGTGCGAGTGTAAACAGTGTGAACTCAAAGTTGTCATTCGCAACTATGGAACCCTTACACTGCGCGTGGCCCAACACGCACTTGGCCGGTTTTTTTCCATATGTCATACACACTTACTTTCATGTTTATAATATGACTAGCAGTTTCCGCGACTTCAACCGCGTTGGTTTCTGTTTTAGTTTATCACACAGTCTGTGCGGGTACCCGGAATGTAACCGGAAATATGCTTAGTTGACAGAGATATCAAAATCTTTTGCTGAACTTGCCCAATATATACATTTATAAAATAATTATTGATTAGTTTACATTATTGCTTCGCCGAATTTTGTACGATGCTTAGTGAAATAATTTTTTAAAGCAGTCCATAGTTTTAGAGTTTTTTCATTATAAACAAACATACAAATTCTCTGTAATTTTGGTCTAAATAGCCCTGACTAACTTTCGCTTTCGGCTTCTCTCTCTCTCTGTCATCTGAGCGTTCTTCGGTTGCATCCTCTGCCGGGATGCTTCGTTCCCGCTTTGGTTCCGCTTTTCGGGTTTTTCTTATCCACTTCGCACGGTCTTCTGCATCCTTGGTTGTGAGACCATTGGCATGAACATCATCCTGAACGACACCAAGACAGTATTTCTTGGGTTTCCTCTCCTGCCGTGGCCTGGCGGAGGCGGCATGGCCAGATATTTGTTGCCTGAGTAATTTTCCGGTTTCTGCAAAACGAGTCCATACCAGTGAAGGCGAGAGAAGCTACAGGAGAAATTCTATATCCTTGCTATGTTATGACATAGCAAGTTACAGAACAAAATCCGTGGATTTTGCCTACGGCTACATTATTGTTAATGGGATTTACATCATAAACGAATCCTATATTAACTTATTTAAAATTTCACGATGACAGGTTCAGTTGTTAAGATTAAACTCACTTCCACATCCTTATATTAGTTAAGAAAGTTATGAAATTACTTCATCATCAGGTCGTTTTTAGTCTCCAATGCAGGAGCACAACCCTCTCTGTACTACCAGAGCCATCCGTATATTAGCCAGATAAAATAAATTACTTAGTCGCCAAGAAATACCTTATTTTCTGAATCAACCTGACTTTCAATTCCAGATATGTCTGTTAAAATATCTCAGAAAATACGAAAACATAGTAACATTTCAAATATTATTACGAAAATATGAAATGCAAGTGGAATAACCACTAATGATCTGGATTCCTAAGCCTGGCAACTCAGCACTGAAGCGCTTCAGCTGCACAAAATGGCGAGAGAAGAGAAATAAATCACCTAATGCAACTCATTTATTATATTACGAGCCATCATGTGTCCCACTGCTGAGCAAAGGCCTCCCTGCACTGATGAGTGATGACATGATGAGTTAGATAAATTTATCAAAGAATGGAAGGAGATTTTTGATGATTTGACATTTATTACTAATTCAATTTTATTTTATGACATGGCAATGTAAGCTCTAGTCCACTTAAGTGATTTTAAATAGGTATGTCGTAGATTGTAAGTTGACGTCATTTGGAGAAAATGCGCTATGCAGTTTGTTGCCGCTTCTTCTGTACTCCGCCCTGGAAGCGGTGTAAACTTAGCCGTAAGGAAATTATTGACGTCAACAATAATATATTTTTGTAAACTAATTGTAATTATGAAAAAAATTGACGTTCACTAAATGATATTGAAATATCTTACGATGAATAAAATGATTGACTTTGACTAACGCAAAATCGCACTGAGTGCAACTCAAATGAGATGGAAATACTAGTCAAAATATATTGCACTTTAAACTGCTAAAGCATCAATGAGTGTTGTATAAAACTCTATAAAAAACTATATTCAAAAATATATCATATTCCGTGTTAATTGAAATTCTGAATTAAATTCATCAAAACATAATATGTTTTCATTTAACTTTATTACAATCGTCACTTAATAATCAGTATAGTAGAGGCAGTCTACTACAACTATGGTGACGTCACACACGTCAATTATTTCGAACTCCCATTTTGGTTATTACATTTCTCTAAAACAAGCTCCTGGTTCAACTAAGTAACTCTAATACCTATGCTTGTACACGCAAACTAAATGCAACTTTAAAGAAAAATAACATGTCTTATTGAGCCGTTATACAGGTTTTACAGAAACCTAGCATGGGCACCAGTTCTACATAAGTATAACGATATCCTTTTTTAAAAATAATGTTTTAATTTACAATATTTCATGTTTTTCGTATAAGACTTTAGGAGAAAATAAATATAATATTTTTGTTTTTAAAAAACTTAACTGTACTTGAAAGGTCAAGAGCGCTAAATTCCTGAATTGGAAATCAAAGTGAGGTATTAAAGCTAGGCAGTCTGTACCGCATCGTTTCTCATGCCTAAAGTTTTTGTGTTAGTTATCAAGTATTTATTATATAAGCATCATTACCGGGCTGAGAAGACAACGTTTTATAGCTGAATCATTGTGTAACATTATCTCATGTGTGCATCTCGCTGTGTCTTACCTGTACCCCACTTATTTGTGTCAGTTGGCCAACATACGTCGTTACCTGAGGGGTCGAGAGCGCTAAATCACTGAATTGGACATTCAAGTGCGGTCCAATTTGTGCATCGTGGACTGTAAAGTTGACCCAGTCATAGATTTTAATATTTTGTGGGGTTAGAGCGCAAACACAGCATTTACGATCAAGTATGAGGCAATTCAAAGGCAAGTCGAGTTTGCTTAATCGTTAAAATCTGTTTGTGCATCGCGAACTGTAGACCCCTTCATAAAATCATGTATGTACTTATTATACTTTGTAATTTTACTAATATAATAATTTATATATTTCATGTACTAAAAGTATTTCATTTTCTTTATTACCTATATATTTCTTTATCCTAAACCTAATTCTAATTTTAACTAATATTATAAATGCAAAAGTGAGTTTGTTTGTTTGTTACGCTTTTACGACGTATCTACTGAACCGATCATCATGAACTTTGGCAGATACATAGGTTAGGGTACTGAGAAGAACATAGGCTATATATCACGTGGGCAGAGCCGCGAGTAACAGCAAGTTACCAATATTTTTTTCTTTGTTATTTTGTACGTACTTCTACCCTTCAATTAGTAGACATTCTCTCAATCATTTGGCTGGTTGACTGTAAGAGATCCCTTTATGGGATAAGTCCGGGTTTGTATGTTTACTTTTACGTGTATACTTTATTTGTATGTGATGTTTACTATCCTAACCTCCTAACCTATTAGTTCTAAGTAGGTACTTGTATGTCGTAGATTGTAAGTTGACGTCATTTGGAGAAAATGCGTTGTGCAGTTTGTTGCCGCTTCTTCTGCACTCCGCCTTGGAAGCGGTGTAAACTTAGCTTTAAGTAATTTATTGACGTTAACAATAACATAACATTGTAAACCAATTGTAAATGTAAAGTGACGTTCAACAAATGATATTTAAAATATCTTAAGATGAATAAAATTTTAAACTATTGACTATATTATAAATGTGAAAGTGAGTTTGTTTGTTTGTTTATTTATTTGTTTGTTTGTGTGTTACGCTTTCACGCCGTATCTACTGAACCGATCATCATAAAATTTTGCATACACATAGGTTAGGGTACTGAGAAGGACATAGGCTATAGATCACGCGGGCACAGCTGCGGGTAACTGCTAGTTCATAATAAAGATATTACAAACAAACAAAATCAATAAGATTCCCCGTTTTAATAAACCGTGAAATGTCTTTTAGACGCCTGGACCGATTTAAGAAATTCTTTTTTGTTCGTAAGGTAATACTTAACGGATGGTCTCATAAATTTTTATCGAAATGTGTGGAACGCTTGTTGAAAAAATACACAAAAACCGATTTTTTTTACAGGTTTGCTTTAAAAATAATTGATAGATATGAAGTCGGTTTTTGTTTTTTGTTAAAAATTTCTTAAATTATATTGCTATATCTCTCAGTTTACCGTCTTTAAGAGCTCAACTGTGGAGAACTTGCATAAAAGTAGATTTTGAAAATTCTTTCTTATTATGTAAGTAATGTAAGCATTTGACAGAAATTTTTTGTTAAGGACACTTTTTAGGGTTCCGAACAAAAAATGAAAAACGGAACCCTTATAGGATCACTCGTGCGTCTGTCTGTCTGTCCGTCCGTCCGTCTGTCACAGTCGATTTTCTCCGAATCTACTGAACCAAATTAAATGAAATTTGGTAAAATGGTGTAAACCTATGACCCAAACACGGATGTGCAAAGTAAATATATATTTTTTTTTTAAATAAGTGTCAGTTTAAGGGGTCCAAATAGAAAACGTTAAAAAAAAGTTTTGCAAACCTTACCGTGCTACATATCAAAATTAAATGAAAGGGCTTGTTATGAGGATCTCAAAAATATTTTTTTGTTCGGGAAAAATCAATACTTTTGATTTTATTCACGAAAGAAGGCAAAATTTCACCCCCTGATCTCCGAAACTATTGAGCCTAAAATTTCGAAAAAATTACAAATTTATAGTTCATTGCTTGAAGATTACAGGAAAAATAATAAGAATTCTATCAGTTGTAAATAAAGTGGTAAACTCACTATAATAAGTTTACCTATTCAATCTCCGAATCGTATGTAATTTACATACGACAATATAGTATGTAAAATAGGCAGTAGGCAGCCTAAAAGCCTGTCTCTGGGTACTCATTAATCTGCCATATCATAATATCTCGGATTTGCCGCAACTTCATAAAAACAACCACTTTGATAACGTGATGGATAGTTTTGGTGAAATGAGGCCTCTATCATTTCATATCCATACCTCTATGGTTGTTTCTAGGTTGTTTTCACAGTTTAAGAGGTCAATACAGGTGTCAGATATTCAAAGAGAAGTATAGGTATTTTATGCCACTTAAGTTAAACCATTTTAGTAGGGAACACGCGTGGGTTGTTGAACATGCGTAAACGCTAACTCCTTTTCAGTCACCGAGGTTCTCTCAGATTGATTCCCGTGTCCACAACTGGCATAAAAGTATCTTAAACTCTCCGTGCTTGATATGGCACGTTAAGTCGTTAGTTCTGGCTCCACTATAGTATGTAAAATAGGCAGTAGGCAGCCTAAAAGCCTGTCTCTAGGTACTCATTAATCTGCCACATCATATATCTCGGATTAATCGCACACTTCATTGGAACAACCACTTTGACAACGTGATGGATAGTTAGAAGGCAAAATGAGGTGTCTATTATTTCATAATCATAATGGGCATGTTGACTAAAAATTTTTTTCGTGTTGCTATATAAAGACCTCCCAAAAATAAACACAATAGTGACAGAAATACATAAACATAAACAAAAAACAAAAAACTCTTTAAGATATAAAAGTTTTAAAGACACATGTTTTAGACGTTAATTTTTAGACGTGAGAACGCGCCTCTGAAATGCCCACGTATTTGTGACGTCACAAGCTTGTATTTTGTATGGGTGGCGTGAGAACTTTGTTGGTAGCTATACGAAATATTTCGTTGGTGGTTATGGTTTCATAATAAAAGGTGCTATAAATTTAACGGACTACAATACAGTATAATTGTAATTAAACATTTTTATACTTTATAAAATGGTCCTATTCACGGAACTTTAAACAAGCTTTAAGATAACTTAACGAATCTATATCAAATTTAAAGTGTTCTTTATAGTGTTTTTAGATAGAAATTAGTATGATTGGAAACAAATTTTATATAATCTTAACATTAGGCAACTACTGTATTCTATGGTTGTTTCTATATACATACTCGTACATATTATCACTCTTTATCCTTTAAGAGGTAGGGTTAAGGAGGACATATGATTTTAAGCTTTCGCGGTCACAATCACTATTATGTTTACTACGGGACTTACCGCGATTATTTTTGAGTTCTGTCTGATATTTCGACAACATTGCAGCTGCCATTTTCACAGACTAACTGAAGAGACTGCGGTGGTGGATGTTGAGCTGTCAAGGAAACCGTATCGGTCTACCCTCTTTCTTTGTCTTTTATGACACAGGTTTTTACACACAACACTGACGGTGTCCATTCGGGAATTGTTCACTGATGCGCGCGTACACTTTTACACAACTCAATCACAGGGTTCCATGTACCCGAAAGCTTGAAACCGTCTTCCCGATTGAAGTTGGGATGCTTCTTAATTTCAATCGCTTCCCTAACTAGCCGGGGTATAAAGTGGCGTTCAGTTGCAAGTACTTTTGGCTGGTGTAGCTCGATCCAGTGATTGGTCTCTGCTTGTGTTAGATGCTCCGCTATGGCAGACTTCACAATATCCCTGTTTTTAACTGCGGTTATGTGCTCTTTGACCCGTTGAGCTATAGCCCTCTATAAGGAGGACAACAGAATCAAAATAGTGTTAAGTGTAATTGTTAGCCGCATCGCCTATAACGTGATTCCATAGATTTTCGCCCAATCCCTTGACCGGCCTTTACAGTCTGCGCGGGAAGAAAAGCAGCTGGCTTATTCTATGTCTGACTATTAGTACCTGTGAAAATGACGATTTTTCTTTAGTTCCTAGCATTGGTCTCATAAAAAAACAATATAGGGGAAGAGGTAGGCCAAAACAGAGATGGATGGATTGTATTAATAGGGATATGAAAGAGGTAGAGGTGGATGCCGAAATGGCAAGGGATAGAAAATTGTGGAGAGAAAAGACATATTGCGCCGACCCCAGATAATGGGATAAGGTAAGGCAGATGATGATTGGTCTCATAAAAAAACGTTGTTCATTATGATAATTTGTTAGTGCAGTTGTGTTTTTATTTATGATGCTCTGTATTTGAGTAGTTATTGATTCCCCTTTACTTAAATACCGTCTTTGACCCGTTAAGGCATAATTTTCTAGTTAGAAAAATCATAGATTACCCTTTAATTCCATCTATTTTTGACCCCCTTAAGGTACAATTAACTTATACTATACTATTTATTATACCTTTCCGAGATAAAACCTGTATTTAAGAAATTATTACTCAGGGAATTAATAATTTCTAATTCATAATGTACTACAAGAATAAGGAAATTAATAATAAAACATACTGGGGGATAAGAAGGGGCTGAAAAGAAGGGTCTTTTCAGCCCCTTTTTTGAACCCCCAGTATATTTTATTCCAAGATAAAACTTCACCCCACACTTTCTTAACTATAACAGCATCTGGAGTAGTCGCGACGTTTTAAAAATGTCGCTGCAAACAAGGCCAGTCTATTCCGTGTGTCTCGCAGCCGTGGGGAAATCTTATAGATAAATTATTCCAATTCTCAAGACGGGATAAAGTCAAAAAGAATGGAGGATTCTTCTGTTTTCAAGCAGGTGATTGTAACATAAATACGTTTGCATATATAAACAGTTTATGTCAACTACCTATATGGATTTTTTGCCTAAGTTACATACTCTATGACATTCCGGGGAAGAATACGAATGTAATGACACTTTTCACTCAAAAATCGGTCCAGCCGTTTCGGCTAAACCTGGCCGATATAAAACCTGTATTCAAGAAATTATTAAGTCCCTTAAATTCTACCTTTTTCTGACAACCTTAAGGTATAATTTCCGAGGTGAATAGTTTCTCGACCAAAACGTTGCACAAGAGTTTCTTCACTATCTCAGCAGTTGTAGTAGTCGCGACATTTTAAAAATGTCGCTGCAAACAAGGCCAGTCTAATCAGTGTGTCTCGCAGCCGTGGGGAAATTTTATAGATAAATTATTCCATTTCTCAAGACGGGATAAAGTCAAAAAGAATGGAGGATTCTACTGTTTTGATGCAGGTGATTTTTACATAAAATTGTGTGCTTTTATGTTCAATTTGGCCGTGTGGTTCCCGGCAGAGTAGAATAGGACCACTCCAAGTCATCCCGTGGATGTCGTAAAAGGCGACTAAGGAAATACGAGCTAAACAAAGCTTATAAACATCAAAGAGACCTCTCCAACCCGTCTGGCCAGCGTGGAGAGTGTAGGCCAAATCCTCTGACTACTCAAGCTAATATATGGCTTTGGTAGTACAGAGACTGCACTGCTTTGGCAGTGGAGACTAGAAAGACCTGATGATGATGATGTTCAATTTACGTCTACCATTTTAATTTTTTGCTGACGTTCCATAACTCATGATATGACACTCCGAGGAAAATACAAATCAAATGACACTTCACTACTACTACACACTACAGGAAGAAAATATGAAACACTACAAGAAGGAAAATATATGAAGCATATCTACATACGGGCGAAAAACATTACCTTCTTTCTGGGTGGATCAGTCGGGTAAAAAACTGACACTTTAGGTTGAGTTTCTTAAGCTGCTTAAAAGCATCTAACATAGCTAAGCGATTGCCATTTTATAAAGACTGACACAGTTTTTTGTGCCATTTGAGATTACCTATCACAATAGGGATAAAGCCCGGGACTGTTGCTTAACATGCGCTGTAACAGGTACACCCATTAAGCTGACACACAAATACATCTCAAAACCTGTGGTTTAAAACAAATAAGTTATTCTAGGTATTAACTATACACCGTTTTTCTTCAAACCTTCTTATCAACCGGTTAATATGTAATTTTTTTCCTATGAGATCAACGCTGAAAAATAAAAAAAAAAAACACATTTTCAACAAAAGTGTTCGGCCGGCCACATAATTTTTATGATAAGTGAGTTTGTGTTGTCGTTTTTTTTTTTTTTTAAATTCCCAGTGTTGGTCCCGAAGGAAAATTTGTTCAATTTGAAGGGCTGATTTGATGGTTTGAAGGAAAACAGTCTTTACAATAACATCTGTATTTTGCGCCATAAAAACGGCTCAACATTAAAGTAAAAAAGTAAAGTAAAAAGTATATTTATTTTCTCTATTAATCTTAAAATAAGGATACATAGGTATCCATGTTTTAAAGATTAAAGGAGACTGGAGCCTGAAGAAGGCAGAACCTGTGTCACAGTACTCCAGTGCCCCTTCACCCGTACAAATGGTTTCTTAAACTAGGTAGGTATATAAACCAATTACAAGCATAACATAAACACTAGAACTTAGATCTATTTCGTTCCTCTTATAGTTACTAAATATAAAAAGAAAAAAATATATACTTATATATAGAAATAGTACGTTATATGCAGACAAAACATTGTCTGTAATGTAGTTACATTTAATATGTTCTTTGTTGGTGGTCATGCTAGTTAGCATGACCACCAACAAAGAACATATTATCCACAAACTAAAGCTTCATAATCACCCGATATATCTTCCCCACGAAATCTAATATCCGCAAGACAAAAGCATTTGTAAAACGCTCGACAAAAACATATTCATTTAATAGCTATGCCGCAAAAAGGCCAACTATAGCCTCTAACATTAATGTAATAATTCCTAACTCCAAAGGGGAAAATTGTAGCATTAATTCCCTTAATTTCAGTGGAATGTTGCGGTCAGCTGACGTATTATATGCTGGCGTTTGTGGCGCTGAGCCGCTCTGAGCATTACTCCTGGTTTGTGCAGACATAATATTATTGCGCGACATTTGTAAGTTAAAGAGTTTAATTCGTCAAATGCATTTGTCGTAACAGAAGGGATTCTGGCCAGTTTCCTCCTTCATAATGCGGGCTGACGTAGGTATCTTGCAATGAGTATGTACGAAGTAAGTACTCGGTTTATTCTTGCTCAGTAATTACAAATCATAGGCCAAATCCTCTGACTGCTCAGGCTAGTATATGGCTCTGGTAATGCAGAGAGGGTTGTGCTCCTGCAGTGGAGACTAGAAAGACCTGATGATGATGATGATGATAAATTACAAATCAGCACAGAAACGAAACGTAAGACAGTTCCGTGATATCGGCGTCTCGATCGAAAGTGCTTGACATCACTTAACAAACACTTAACGACAAAATAACGATAAAAATAACTTTTATTCTGATTTTTTTATAAAGATATAAAAAAGACAAAAATGTAACAAAAATCCAAACGATTTCTCAGACTAATCGGCCGTCTACAAGAACGCTTAATAGTTCTCGAGTTTTGGGAATATCAAAATTAGGAGCAGGCGAGTGCACAGAGAGGCAAGCAAGTGTGTGCATCGCAGCTGCAATCTTGCAGCTTTGTATAAATAATATAGAACATAGATGAAGATAATAAACATTAAGGGCCAAAACTCAATAACCAGAGGAGAAGATGGGGCATGAAGGCCTAGGTACAACCGCGAGATAGAAGAGCTAGTTTCCGAGCCGAACATCACCGGAGAAATAAAATCCTGCCGATTTCGCTGGCTAGGACATGTGGTGAGGATGGGAGAGGATCGAGCCGCAAAGAAAGCTTATCATGTTTAAACAAAATTATTTTAATACGGTTTTTATCGCGTTTATTACATTATTTATACACCTAACGTTTCGAGCACTTTACAGTGTTCGTGGTCGCAGGTAGACTAAGTTGACATTTGTCTAGTATTTTATAGGAACTGCAAAATCTACCGCCTAAAATATTTATTGATAACGTTCCGGATGTACGCAGTATTGGCTCACGGTGTCTGAAGGTCTTGCAGTCTTCTGCTTAGCTTGAGATTTGATTAAATTGATGACTGGATCCCAAGCTGGTAGTAACTGCCAACCATCCTCTCTATTAAAATTTGGATATTTTTTTTAATTTCAATAGCCTCACGAAGCATTCTTGGAATGTATCTTTTTTCCTTTGCAAGGACTTGAGGATTATCAAAACGCATATTATGGTTGGGTTTGTCTAGGGCATGTTCACAGACTGCAGACTTCGTTGAGCGCCTATGCTTCATGTCAGCAATATGTTCTTCTATACGGGTACCGATACTTCTCTTTGTTTGCC
Source organism: Rhodophaea formosa (assembly GCA_963082605.1). NCBI lineage: Eukaryota > Metazoa > Arthropoda > Insecta > Lepidoptera > Pyralidae > Rhodophaea > Rhodophaea formosa. The sequence goes on from OY720221.1 coordinate 4,024,098, forward strand.
CAATGTATGATAAACCACACTCACAGTCAATTTTATAAACTCCAGCATCTTGTAACGGGATATTAGATTTGACAAGTCTTAAAAGTTGGTTTATTTTCGTGTGCGGCTTGTAGTAGGTCTTGTCATTAAGCTTATCATGGTCAACCTTCCGGGTGTCATCCGGTGGGGTGTCAAAGTTATCACTGGAAGGATGAAGTCGCAAAAGATCTGAAAGAGCTGGAAGTGTCCGACTGGTCAGAATTGGGAAGAAGAATGAATGAAGAATGAAGAATGAATGAAAAAAAATTTAGAATGAATGAGACGCACTTTAATGTCGGAGGCCAAGATCCACTTCGGGTCGCTAAGCCAGCGAAGTAAGTAGTAATCCAAAACTCAACGCACTCCCTTTTTGCCTCTACATATGAACTGAAGGGAAATATCCATTAGATAAACGAAACTAAACCGGCCACTTCAGGTGATAATAACTAATTCTCTCGATTTGAAATGATCTTGATGAAGCAATACCAAAAATACTACAAATAATTAATTTACAAAGTAAAAATTTTGTATTTCAAAATTTGGTGCGATTTAAAAAAATAAAAAAAGGGGTGTTGCTTGTTCCGCTCTTCTAAGCCTCACAAGTAGTGCGAAAACGTATTGTAGCTATAAAAAGTTAAGTACTAAGATTACTCAGACTAACATAATATATCTATTATCTATACCATTGGTATTTTGCATTTGGTGGCTATGGTGCATTCTTGTGCATAGTTGCACACAGAAACAGTATCTTTCAAGAAACTTAATTTTATTAATCTTTCGTGAGTTTATCATTTTAGTTATTATGATGTTTCTCGTTACTTTAATCGCATGCACCACTTTAACAAAAGATAACATATATAATACAGTTTTATAGTGAGTGAGACACACTATAAATAAATAATAATAATATATACGGACAAATCACACTGTTAGCCCCAAAGTAAAACTGTATGTGGATTTACTGTATTTACACTAACGCATTTATTTGCGTTAGTGTAAATAACTCAAAAGTTGTTTATAAAATTAAACAAAATTATTTTAAATCTTTAAACCATCATCATCATCATCAGGTCTTTCTAGTCTCCACTGCAGGAGCACGACCCTCTCTGTACTACCAGAGCCATATACTAGCCTGAGTAGTCAGATGATTTGGCCTACACTCTCCACGCTGGCCAGACGGGTTGGAGAGGTCTCTTTGATGTTAATAAGCTTTGTTTAGCTTGTGTTTCCTTAGTCGCCTTTTACGACATCCACGGGATGACTTGGAGTGGTCCTATTCTACTCCGCCGGGAATCACACGCGGCTTTAAACCATATTCAAACCAAAATAATTAAGTGACCGGTGCACTTCTTTAGATAGACGCTTTTAGCTTAAAAGTTAATAAATAAGTTGTGTCCAATTCGTAGACCCAGCTACCGATTGAATAGCAAAAGTTGACATTACGCTTGTTCTAACAAAAAGCTGTCACGCACTTAAACATTGAAAAATTGGCCAGTTTTTAAATCATTGAAATAAAGACATGACGCATCTAGAAAGAAAAAAGTAAAAGGAGTACACTTAACGTTCTATCCAAAAATGATGATGATGATGATCCCTTATTATAAGTAAAGTTTAGATAATTCTTCGAGGTTCATATGGAGTTACATCCATTGTGGTGGCTGTACTTTATAATTAATTTTAACAGAACTCAGCACGAACCGTTACCTATTTATTCTTGCTGACTTTTATATTTTGTAACTCCGTGTAAAAGTTCGTGCTAAGTCTTATTAATATTAATAATTTCGTGTAGAAAGCACGGAAGTTTAAAAAAAAGAATACTTCACTTCATCCTATGAATCACAACTAACACTCGGTGTCTTCAATCTCATACATAAAATATATAAAATCCGAGATTCGCTGCAACGTAACATTATTTGCGCGACAGATCCTGCACCGGTTGTCAGTCCAGCTCTGCGTTACTGTCGGTGTTTGCGGACTGTGTTTCCAATACCAAAGAAAAATATTCGCATTTAGGTGCGAGCATTAGATGAAACCTCCAAATCTTCCCGTATATGTCGTAGAAGGCGACTTAGGAAACTCAAGCTAAATAAAGCTTATAAACATCAAAGAGGCCTCTTAAACCCGTCTAGCCAGCGTGGAGAGTGTAAGCCAAATCTTCTAACTGCTCTGGCTAATATATTGCTCTGATGGTACAGAAGGAGTCATGCTCCTGCAGTGGAGAAATGCACCAAATGATGATTAGATACAACTTTTTACACTCACAAAATTAAAAAATAAACCCCAAATCTAACACACAGTCAGTAAGTAAGGCACACGAAAACTTCATGATGATCGGTTCAATACACATGGCGTGAAAGCGTAACAAACAATCAAACTCACTTTTGCATTTATAATATTAGTTACGAAGCTAGGATAACAATTAGGACGTTGATTTATTAGGAGTAGGATATGATGCCGATTTGATGGCATAAGTTCGGTCATCGGTCGGTATGGTATAAGCATAAGGTTGAAAGAAAAATGAATACAACTAGCCTAAAATATCTCAAGCGCCTCCAACTTTCGGAAGGCACTTAAGGCCTAAATTTTATTCCTAATACTTTACAAATAGAAAGAAATTCAAGAATGTAAATCATATAAGCCTTAGTAAATAACCTGAAGAATTTTTGGAATCAATAATAATAATTTTAGAATCAGTGAGAACTATGAGAATCAGATTACCGCCAAAAACGGCCGTTTTTGGCGGTTATCACAATTTCTCATAATGACTGATTCTCATAATATTAAAACATGATTTCAAAAATACTTCAGGTTATTAACTAAGGCTTATATGATTTACATTCTTGAATTTCTTTCTATTTGTAAAGTATTAGGAATAAAATGATTGGCGTCGCTAGTGTGCCTAGTGTGGGCCCTTAAACTGTGTTGATTCTTGCAATCATCATAGAATGGCAATCAATCACCTATTTTAAATACCTTGGCAGATTTTAAAAATCTGTCACCAGTATATCTGTGTCAGTGGCCACTGACACATGAAAAACAAATTGTGATTCGCTGCAACGTAACATTATTGTCCAGAGTTTGTGATGGGAAGTCAAGGGATACAGTTGAAGTATGCCTTAGACAATGATTTTAGTGGACTTAATAATATAAAATTGGTGTAGTTTGGTGTTATAAATGCTCGTGCTTATGAACAATTAGTGAAATAGTTGAAGTGGACTGATAAATGGACTCGTATAGATTTGCCACCAGAAGGTTCCACAAAGCATCAAAGAACATGCGCCATCTTTGATGCTACTGGGAAAAACTTTACCGTACAACACCGATACTTAGTATCTCATTATACTGGACATTGGCAGAATCACTGAAATTTCGGTGAAAGCCATAATATAAAACAGAAGAAGAAGAAGAAGTAACATTATTGTCAACGTAACACGACTGTCAGTCCGACACTGTATTACTGCCATTGTCGGCAGACTGTGTTTCCAATACAAAAGAAAAATATTTCCGTTTAGGTACGCACATTTGATTGGTTGCGTAAACGTTTTAAGTAACTTATTGACGTCAACAATAACATGACATTGTAAACCAATTGTAAATATAAATTGACGTTCACCAAATGATATTTAAAATATCTTAAGATGAATAAAATTTTTGACTATTGACTAAAAAAACCTTTGAATCAGCCATGCCAAAAGGGATGTGTTGGCGCTCCAAAGTCGCAGAGACGTCATTGGTCCCGCGTTCTATACATGAATTGCGACATAACACATCGCGTTGACATGACGTGCATGTATGTATCTTTCGTAGACGCAACCCAGAGATTTATTTTTTATACAACTAAGTAGGCAAATAGTCATACGACCCACCTGATGGAAAGCGGATATCGTGAACTGTTATATTTTTGCTATAGCATCAAATGCACGTACCGCAACTTAACAGCGTATATTTACAACCGTCATACATCTAAGATACAATATAATGTGAGCACGAAAGCGCGCGAACTAAAATATTTATAGAGAACACTCGCGCAGCGTATTACGTCGTTTATCAGTCATATCATGTCATTTGTTTCTTTCTTGGTAAACTTAGCGCATGAAACAGAAGCAAAGGTTACTTCAAGATGTTTTTGAGAAATATGGAAGCATTTTTGGAATTCTTCTTACATACATACCTACCTACGTCTTGTTTAAAGGAGGATATAGGGTATATACCGTGTGGTTCCCGGCAGAGTAGAATAGGACCAATCCAAGTCTTCCCGTGGACGTCGTAGAAGTTGACTAAGGAAACACAAGCTAAACAAAGCTTTAAACATCAAAGAGACCTCTCCAACCTGTCTGGCCAGCGTGGAGAGTCTAGGCCAAATCCTCTGACTGCTTTGGGTAATATATGGCTCTGGTAGTACAGAGAGGGTCGTGCTCCTGCAGTGGAGACTAACAAGGACCTGATGATGATGATGATGATGATAGGGAAAAAGAAAGTACCTAACGAAAGAGATGGCTCGAGATAGAGCAAAATGGAAGCAAGAAAGCTTACATGCTGTCCGGACTCCACATAAAGTGGGATAAGGTGGGGAAGAAGAAGACATACATACATCTTGTCTTCTTTGGGGCCGATTATAAATCGGAGGTTTGTCTAACCTTTGGGTTATTTTGTACTTAGCCCAGACCTTACTCACCCACACGGTGATTCCCGAAAAAAGACTGCATGCATGCAGATAAGTACATACATACATTCTATCACTTCTTTTTCCCTTGTGGAGTAGGCAGAGCCCAGGTCTAAAAAACCTAAAGGCCACGTTTAGCATATCGGTGGGCTAGTAGGTTGAGTACGGAATCAAAATAGTGATGGGTTGCTAGCCGTATCGCCTATTGACATGATTCTCGACGCACATTAACTCGATCGACTTATACGATCTGTGCGGAACGAGAAGCATCTGGTACATTCTACGTTTTTTTTCTTTTCTCCCAGACCAGTGGAAGATTCTTCTTCTTGTCGCGTCGGTTTGTTCAAATAATATAAACCATATTTTGTCCCTCCAGTATGTGCCCGATACCCTAGTGGGCGTGAGCATTATTAGCGCTTTCGTATGTTTAGCAACCCCAGGCGCAGTCCCGACTTGGATGGGTCGTGCGTCGGAAGGCACGGTAAGCCGTTGGTCCCGGCTATCATCATTGATGGCAGTCATTAAGCTATGTCACATGCCTTTAGACAGCTTGGAAAATCCGACACTAGTGTTGGTCACTTACACACACGAAAAACAAAAACAAATGTAGCGACTCTTATTCCACACTTCGTTGTTGAGTATTTATAATTCGCATTTTGTGCAGCTGGTTGAGCACATTAGGCATGAAAGAAGATGTAGCTGAGTCTGATTGACTTGATCATCCTAACATCGTGCTTTGGATTGATAAATTTTTGGGACGGACCTCTAGATACCATGTCCTCAACAGTTTTCTGGCTCAGTGGTTGACACGCTTATCAGCTAATATACATTTTTTTAATTACTCTTATACCGGTTCAGAAGCTATCCTAGTATTGTTATAGTACAAATTAACTTGTGCTGTTCTAAAATAAAACTTTAGGTGCAGTACGTACAACAATTGAAGGTGGAACCAAGGACTCGAATAAGGAAGGAGGATTTGTACTAATAAGTAGAAGATGATGCATTGAAGATGCACTAAATACATAAAAAATCCACTTTCAACCAAATTTCTAAACTCAGACCCTCCTAGACTTTTTCACGGAAACTTAAAAATGGTGAGTCTCGTCTACGCCGTTTATAAGTCATAATGCCATGTCATTTGTTTCTTAGCAAACTTAGGACATAAAAGATATCTCCTCAGACTTGCAAAATATGTAGAATTTTTCAGCAGTATAAAGCTCATGACAGATTCGTAAAATAATACTACTTTTGGAACAATTTTGATGACAGAGGCTTCTCCTAAGGATTTCCAATACGAATTCTTGAAAGCGGACAATATCCAGCGTCTTCTTGCGACTTTGGTCAGCTCGTCCAACCACCTGGTCAGTAGACAGCGCTATGTACCCCGCCCATGGCCACTTCGAAGTGCTAACCCACTGAGTTATGTCAGTGACTTTTGTTCTTCTATGAATCTCTTGATTCGTTCTTATAGAAAAACACCGATCATAGCCCTCTCCATAGTTTAAGCATTAATTGACCATAAACTTTTTTTTATTTAAATAATTTTAATTTTATGTTTATTCCTATGAATAGATTTTCACCCATTTTCACGATTTGAGTATTTCCAATAAATCTATTATAAACATCGCTTGCTGCAAATCCCCGTTGGCAGCAGGACGTCGCTAGCGGCCTTACATAGAATATATTTCACGAGATGCACCCACAGATCCCGATTGAAATTCAGATGCAACCAGCCAATATTCATATATACTGTCTATACATATATACACTGCTAAACTTTGTCTTTATTTCTTACAGGATTAGAAGGGCACTTAAGGCGAAGGGACTAATAATGTCGTGGTCAAACTTGTATTTTAATTATAAAGGCGCTGTATATAGCAACACTAGCACCAACCAGCAGTTAATTTTTTTTAATCCTAAATAAAATCGACCTAGCTATTAATCGATCCTTCGCCCGTGTGTATATAGCCTATGTCCTTTTCAGTACCCTACCTATGTCTATGCAAAATTTAATGATGACCGATTTAGTAGATAGGGCGTGAAAGCGTAACAAACAAACAAGCAAACTTACTTTCGCATTTATAATATTAGTTAGGAAGTCAGGATTAGTCGCGTTATTTATTTAAATGAGTGAAATGTATTTTTTCCTAGTATTAGATTTTCACCCGTTCCCACGATTTGAGTATTTCCAATAAGTCCTAATCCTTACTAATATTATAAATGCGAAAGTGAGTTTGTTTGTTTGTTACGCTTTCCTACCCTATCTACTGAACCGATCATCATGAAATTTGGCATACACATAGGCGAGGGTACCGAGAAGGACATAGGCTGTATTTTACGCGGGCGAAGCCGTGGGTAACAGCTACTCTATTATAAATACCGTTTGCTGCAAATCCCCGTTGGCAATAGGACGTCGCAAGCGGCCTCATGGAATATATTTCACGAGATGCACCCACAGATCCCGATTGAAATTCAGATGCAACCAGCCGATATTCATATAGACTGCCTAGAGATACAGAATAGGCACGTCTTTATTTCTTACGAAATTAAAAGAGCCTTGTTTTGTTTTGTTTTTCATGTGTGTAAGTGGCCAACACTGGTGTCAGATTTTTCAAGGTACCTAAAGGCATCTGACATAACTTAACGACTGCCATCAACGATGACAGCCGGAACCAACGGCTTAAAGTTCCTTTTGGTATTACTACAAGTAATTTATAAGTGCATATTTTAAAGAAAAATACCGGCTAACGCCAAAAGTGGCAACTTTTGTCAAAAGAATAATAGTTAGAATATGAATAATAAGTTAGAATAATAGAGTTGCCAGCATTGATCTCATAACAAAAGTTGTTCATATTAATGGGCTAATTCACCCTTTTAAGGGTATCTCGAAGGTCATGTTTCACTCTGTACCTATCTGTGTTCAACTTAACTACAACACGATCGATTATTTATAGTTTTTACTACTTCAATAAAAATATTTAATGGTATATGTCAACATAATATACATTATATATATTTTGCAGTTTGGCCCTTACTTTACATTAAGAAGACCGGTGTCTTAGTGGATGTGAGCATTATTAGCGCTTACGAATATTATAAGCAACTCCGGGCGCAGTCTCCACGTGGATATACCGCAAGTGGCATAAAAAAAAGCTTGTCCGTGCTTAGGAAGGTACGTTGAGCCGTTGACCCTGACTCTGATCACAGATGACTTTGGGCAGCTTGAAATCTGACATCAGTGTTGGCCACTCATGTGCCACTCATAGACACTAAAAATAAAGAAACTAACACAGGCAACAAGGCAGAAAATAAACTAACTCTCGTATTGAGACAGTCGGTTAAGCCACTTTTATTTTCCTCAAGACCCAGCACCTCACCGTCCCTTTAAATAGGCCACGTATTGGCTTCAAACGCCAAGGAAGGTCACGACCATATCTTTTCAGCAAAATATTTTGTTGTAGCCAAACTCAACTTTAATACAAGGTAATAAGGTTGAGGTGTTTCGAAGATTTGTTAAGAATTATTTTCGTTAGCGACCTTTGAGCGTTTCTCGGTCCAGTACCTTTACCGGATTTACGTGAGACGTCCAAATTGGCTAAATATTTTTATAGCCATCCTAAATGAATTAGGGAAGGATGCTAGTAAAGGAGGACGCTAGTAGTCTGTAGCTTTTGAACAATTAATAAATACATATATCTAATGAGATAATTAATTTTAAATATGATATGACGTGAAAAAGTGCCTGCAAAGGCCTATTTTCTGAATAAACGTTTTGATTTTGATTTTTTGATTTGATTTGTGCAGAATTTGCAATGAAATATTTATATATAAATAATCTATAAATAGTTTAGCTGTGGTAGAGCCACGCTACCGGCAAAATACACTTTTGCTAGTAGCATGAATGGGCCGGCTCGTCCGGGGAAGTACCACACTCTCACAGAAAATCGACGTTCGAGTAGTAGCTTTACCGCTTCTTTGCTTCGTTCGGTATGATATATATGATCACCGCTGCCCATGGACAACTGCAACTCCAGGGGTGTTACAAGAGCGTTGCCGGCCTTTATTTTTCCCTCCCCAGAGGTGGGAGGGACGGATGGGCTTCCGGCTCTTGCACTCACCGAACGAAACATAGCAGCGGTAAAGCTACTACTCAAACGTCGATTTTCTGTGAGAGTGTGGTACTTCTCCGGACGAGCCGGCCCATTTATGCTACTAGCAAAAGTGATTTTTACCGGTAGCGAGGCTCTACCACAACTAAAATCTGATACCCACGAAAGAAGTAGAAAGTGTTTAAATATGTTTAGGGTGAGAGGTAGTCGTTTGGATTGTGCACAAACGAATATTCCCATTTATCTCCAGAACAACTTGACCGATATAGATGCGATTTTCTTTAATGAGTTTGTAGTTTATTGGCGATGGGTCTTAAATAGGTGTTATAGTGTTTATCTACTTAAGGCTCTACAACAATAACTTTTTGCGCGTTTTTCTCAAATTCTATAAGACAGATTGCAAAAATTTATTTAAGTTCGACTAATCAATACTGTTTGAACTTAGTGAGTGCTATTATAATAAATAGTACGTACTGAAGTTTTCTTAAGTGACTTAGATACTTTTTAATATGTACGTGTGAATTAATAAATAAAATAAAAATATTTAAATAGTGACTTATGTTCACTGATGTATTTACTGGTGGCACTCCGAACTACTAGAACTACTGTATATCCAAAACTATTTCATTATTTAGGTACCAATACAAGTGCAAATTGAAAATATCAGTATTTGATAGGCTAGGTATACCTAGCCTATCAAATGCTTTTGTCAAGCAAATTAGTTTTCACCAGCAATATGTTACTAACTTCAACAACACAGTACCGAGTGAAGAGAAGAATAACTTATCTAGGAACTTAGTATCACTAATCACAAGAAGACAATACATAGAGGGCCGTACAATTATTTTTTTATTGTTAGGAATAGTGGGAATATCTGTTAAATGAATAAAACAGATTACAACTAAAATGCAAAAGGGTTGTCGATTATTAAGGCATCGTTGCCTTAAAATAATTAGGTGACCACGCCTGTAGAAAGACCCAAATGAAGTGATTAGGTGTTTTTACTTATTTTATCTAAGACTTGCAAGGGGTATTTTTTGCCAAGAAGCTAAAATAAAATTTGCAACTTTGCTGCTTCTAATATGAGCGAGGCTAATATATTACCTATATATTATGTAGTATAAAGCATCGCTCGTGCGTTGTTATGTACTAATATCAGAGTTGCCCTAGCTGCACTGTCACATCTTGAGGTGCTACCTGCTTTGACGGACCGCAAACGAATGCCTGTGAGTTTGAAACTATTTAACTGTATTCAAGGATCAAATAATATTTATTAAATAAAGAAAATAACTGAATAAACTGGGATGTAGACGCAGGTTCAAGTCTTGCCCACGTGGATTTTTTTCACCATTTCTTATTTTCTTTATATAAATCCCATATAAACAATCAAATAATAATCAGGATAGGCCGTTAATAAACGTAGCAGCGACGAAAATGCCAATGTATGAAATCGTGCCGCGACACAAGTCAACGCACACATCGATATTAATAATTTTTCCCACATTTTCTCGTGTTTGAAATTCAAACTCTTCAAACGTTTTAACAACCTACCTACGCTGCACACCTGTAACGTAAAAAGTTGCCATCACTTGTGACTTCCCTGAGCCCTGTCCAGTATCCATATTATTCCTTGGTCTGTACTATATTTAATTTGTGATTCAGCACAGCGAAATTTATTAGTGGAAGTAGGGTTGCCTATTAAAATCGTAATTAATGTTTGTGACACGCCAGTTCGCGCTGCTGATAAGCGAATTTATACTTTGGTGATGACCCTGTTTTATGCTCTATTTATTAATGTCAAACGCTGTTTAGTCCGATGACTGGTGCATGCGTTTGGGTTAGGTAATAGATTTCTGGTGCAAGTTTCATCTATCATACGCAATTTGATATCATGAAATTGCGAATTCGTGTCAACAAGTGTGGTAGACTACAATATATCAAATAATAGTAGTAGGTGCTTACCTGCAGAGGTGGTCAAAGCCATTTGAGGGAATGGGCAAAAGTCCGAGTCCATTTATACGTCTGTAACGCTCTATGAGACTTTGACTCCTATACTGCAAGAGTCATCATCTCAGCCACAAGAAGTCCACTGCTGGACATCTCTTAAGGCCTCTCCTAAGGATTTCCAATACGACCGGTTGGAAGCGGCTGCACCTCACCAAGCTTGGTGAGGTCATCCGACCACCTGATGGGTGGGTTTCCAACACTGTGCTTGCCGGTACTTGGTCGCCATTCAGGAACCTTTGTGTCCCATTGGCCATTGGTTTTTCGCGCTATATTTCCCGCCCACAGCCACTTCAGAGAGCTCATCTGCTAAGCTATGTCGATGACCTTCTTTTGTGTAAAAATCTCTTCCTACGGACGGTTATATAAAAGCAACACAAGTTTTAAAAAAATTGGGTACACACACCTATCTTTTTATTTTATTGCTACAATTTATTATTTGGTCACTTTCAATTTCAATTGAAAATAGTATTAGGATGTAAAGAACAAGTGGAAGAAGGCTGGCGGTAAATTGAGTTGCCCCTCTTTAGCTGAGAGGAATGAGAAGTGCTAACTGAGTTCTGGAGGTCTGCCCTTTAATAGAGTTGTCATATACACTATGTAACACTATGAATCTACACCTAGAGTCATCATTCATCATCATCATTTCAGCCGCAAGAAGTCTACTGCTGGACATAGGCCTCCCCCAAGGATTTCCAATATGACCGGTTGGAAGCGGCCTGCATCCAGCGCCTTCCTGCGACCCTTATCAGGTCTTCCGACCACCTGGTCCGTGGGTGTCCAACGCTGCGCTTGCCGGTACGTGGTCGCCATTCAAGAACCTTTCTTCATCGGCCCCATTGACCATCGGTTCTTCGCGCTATGTGCTCCGCCCACTGCCACTTCAAAGACCTAATCCGCTGGGCTATGTCGGTGACCTTCGTTCTTCTATGGATCTCCTGGTTTCTGATTCGATCTCGCAGAGAAACACCGAGCATAGCCCTCTCCATAGCTCTTTGAGCGACCTAGAGCCTTCTTATGAGGCCTATAGTAAGGGACCACGTTTCAGACCCGTAAGTCATCACTGGTAACACACATTGGTCGAAGACTTTCGACTTTAGGCACTGAGGTATTTTGGACGAGAAGACGCTGCGGAGCTTCCCGAACGCTGCCCAGCCGAATCGGATTCGACGAAAGACCTCGTCCTTGAAACCGACCTGGATCTATTGACCCAAGTAAATGTACTGCTCTGCTCTGCTGCTCTCTACACCTAGAGTATCGAGTATCTTTTAATACGATTCTGTAAAATTTTATGTCAAACAAACATTTCTCCTCCTAAAATCCTAAATCCAAACCTAAAACTTGTTTTACCAAGATAAATCGATTAAAAATAAGCATCAATCTTTTTTAAGCAGTTTCTTTCTTCTTTCTCAGCCTATGTTCACCCATTGTTTGGTATAGGCCTCTTCATGGTTTTTCCATTTGACCCGGTCTTGCGCTGTGCGCATCCAAGTCTTGCCCAATATTTTTGAGTAATCGTCGGCCCAGCGCATTGGTGGTTTCCCGACTTTTCTCCATGCAGGTCTGGGCCTCCATTCCGCAATTTTTAAGCAGTAGAGCGAGATAAACGAAAATTCTTCAAATCTTAAAAAGAAACCTTGAGACGCACTTGAAATTCAATAATTCTCAGAATCGGCTACAATCACCTGCAGACAGCCCAACCCTCATGCCTCCACAATCACTCCACGCGCGTCAGAATCAATCAAATTGGAGATACGAGTATCCCACTCCATCTCACGGACCCCGGCCATAGATGATGGATTCGTTTTTTATTTATACCAGATGAAGGAAAATGACCAAAATATCTTTGATACCTACTAAATTGAAAAACTGAACTTCTTTTATTTCTATTTTATTTATTTTACACTTACTTACTACCACACACATACTTACTTCCATGCTGGTTTGGGAGTAAGGAAAAAAACATAGAATACACCAGCTGCTTTTCTTTCCACGCAGATCGTAAATGTCGGTCAAGGGGCTGTGTAAAAATCTAAGGAATCACATCAAAAGGCGATGCGGCTAGCAACCCATCACTATTTTGATTCCGCTTTCCACCTTACGCTCACTATGACGCTAAATGAGACCGGGTCTTATGACTTTCGGCTCTGTCTACTCCGCTAGGGATAAAGACGTGATAATATGTATGTTATTTTACATAAGACACAAATTACATGCTTAAACTTAAATCAAGAGCACCGATACTGATATTGTCTACCTCGTTAGGGATAAAGAGACGAAGGAGTAAGGAACGTTAATAAAAATACGGTAATCGCATTTACTGAAGAACCAACTCTTAGTGCCTCTAGAACTCTCTCGAAACTTGAACCACGGCCAAGTTTAGTTGTCCATCAGTTTGGGAATATCGGAAATCAACTTGAAATCGAGGAACTTCGACGGCACTTGCTGACTAATTATGATCCACTTCAAGTACCTACAACTCTCTATTAAATTTCAAAAGAGGTTAAACCATCTTAACTAAAGATAATTGGAACAAGTAATTTAATTTTGATAAATCAAAATAACCCGACTGACCATTAGCAATATATTTAGGTCAGAGAGTCGATGAAACATTTTGAAATACTGGAGATTCGGCTCTCCATTTAGGTTCACAAGATGGCAAATATGCTGATAGAGAAGGGGTGCAAATTCTCTAAGTTACCAAGATATTCCGCCAAAAATGCCATTTGCTAATATATTTTATACTAGCTATTACCCGCGGCTTCGCCCGCGTAATTTATAGCCTATGTCCTTCTCGGTACCCTAACCTATGTGTATGCAAAATTTCATGATGATCGGTTCAATAGATACGGCGTGAAAGCGTAACAAACATACAAACAAACTCACTTTCGCATTTATAATATTAGTAGGGAAGTAGGGATTTATGTCAGCTATGTAAATAAAACCATAATGCCCGGCTAAAATGATGGAATGCAATAATTTATGATGAATAAATATATACGGACAAATCACACAGATTAAGCCAGCCCCAAAGTAAGTTCTTAAGTAAGACTTGTGTTGGGATACTAACTCAACGATATATTTTATAATAGATTCATATTATATAGACAAACATCCAAGACCCAGGTCGATCTGAAAAAGATTATTTTCCATCTTGACCTGACCGGGGATCGAACCCGGGACCTCCGTGTCGCAGGCAGGCGTGTTGACCGCTGCACCACGGAGCTCGACGTTGATGGTTATAATAATATAGAAGTCTGGGCTCCAACGCATCATGGACAACTGTAACACTTGGGGTGTGACAATAGCGTTGTCGGCCTTTTATTTTTCCCTCCCAGAGGGGAGGGGGGATAGGCCTCAGACTCTCTCACTCACCAAACGAAGCATAGCAGCGATATAGCTACTACTCATACGTCGATTTTCTGTGAGAGTGTGGTACTTTCCCGGACGAGCCAGCCCATTCATGCTACTAGCAAAAGTGAATTTCGCCGGTAGCGTGGCTCTGCCACAACTAAAACAGTACTTACTTAATAATCAACGCACAGCTGAAACTTCTGTACCTAGTAATTTGAAACTTGGTCCAGGGGTTCCTTTTATGTTATAAGTGAGCACTAAGAAAGGACTTTTAGAAATGCATCCCCTAAGGGGGTGAAATAGGGGGTGAAGTATAACACGGATGAAGTCACGGAAAATTTGTTAGTACAACCATACAAACGAAACTTCAGTCACATATAGAAATGCTACATTTAATTTGGCGCCCAATTTGTGTGTATGACGTACAAATTGAGTCGCAGAACTAATTTCGAGTTCCGTATGTACCGTCCGAAATATCAGCCGGATCCGGAGTCGCGGAAACTTTGCCCGCGGATCTCTAGTTTGTGGAAGCGACAAAATTTTTGGAAAATAGTAAACGAAAATAGCATATAAAGACACCTTCACGAAATGAGTGTCACGGTAACGCAAAAAACCTTGGACAACATAACTGTTTACACAACTGAACGTCCAAATGGTTCTTTAGTTGTTTGCTCGAGTTGAAATTTGTGTGGTGCTAAAATATATAAAGATTTGGTATGGATGGCGGCTTTTATGCTTCTTTCGCGTAGCGCACTCTTTAAAATAACTTTACGTACACATTTCTTTTTTTTAATTTTTTTTTGCAGGCCTCTTCTAACCTGTCATATTGGAAATCCTTAGGGGAGGCCTATGTCCAGCAATGGACTTCTTGTGGCTGAGATGATGATGATTATGACACGTTTTTACCTGACTGGCTCACCTAGAAGGAGGGTAATGATTTCAGAGTACATTACGTATGTATTTTTGTTTGTCGAGCTCCGTGGCGCAGCGGTCAACACGCTAGCCTGCGACACGGGGGTCCCGGGTTCGATCCCCGGTCAGGTCACTATGGAAAAGATCTTTTTCATATTGACCTGGGTCTTGGATGTTTATCTATATAAGTATTTAATATAAAATATAGTATCGTTGAGTTAGTATCCTGCGACACAAGTTCACAGCTTACTGTGGGGCTAGCTCAATTTGTGTGATATGTCCCTATATATTTATTTATATTTATTTATTTAAGTAATCTGTCTTTATAATGCTACTTGTTGAGTGACAGTAACGAGCGACTAGCGAACACGTAAGTGTATTTCTCTTCCACTCTTGGGCATACTCATGAACAAGAAACAATTTAACTTCTAGGTCGGATTGATTTTGAAGCCAATTGAAATTTAATCTATCCAATAAATCAATATTGATATTTTATACTTAAGGCCAGGTTATATCGTGACTGAAACCCGGGGCGACACGTCATATTTATCAATAGAGTTACGTAATAGAGTAAACTTCGCATAAAAAAGGTTAAACACTCGGCCAAGTTCGAATTTAACTGGCGTGACGAGAATTCCGTAAAAAACCAAAGTTTAAATATTTTTATTTAATTGAGTAGAGCCATCTAGTAGTGTTTTAGCAAACTAGTTTTCGTAATTGAACGTATTGTATTGAATTTACCTTCTATTCAATTGAACACAGAAACAAAAATAATTCATAGAGGGTTTTGTCTAACCTATAAGCAATCCAAAATAAAATTAAAATGCGAAAGTGAGTTTTTTTGTTTGTTTGTAACGCTTTCACGTCCTATCTACTGAACCGATAATTATGAAATTTTGCATATCCATAGGTTAGGGTACTGAGAAGGACATAGGCTACATATATCACGCGGGTGGTGCTGCGGGTAATAGCTAGTAAACCATATTTTACCAACCGACGGACATTGGAGATTAAGTATTAAGGTCCCGTTTTTACCCGGTACCGAAAGGCTTAAAAGCTGTACGTTCAAGCGTCCGAATATAAGGGCACTTCCATAAACAAACAACTCTATGTACTCCATCTATGTAAATACATTCGCATGTAGGCGCGTCTTGTCAGAAAGGCATGGAGAATACTTTGCGACAGGGAGTAGATGAGATACGCGCGACAGAACATACCCACATCCCGGGAACTCCCCGGAGACCATATGATATTCTTATTCTGCCATTGTTTAGTTCCAACTTTAGTGTATTTTTTGTTTATGTTATTTCTGTTGAGTAGATATATCCTGTATATATCTACTCAACGCGACGCGTTGATAGACGATCAAAGGAAAAATTTAGATGCATCACCCTAAGGATGAATGACAGATCTTTATGTCTTTACGCGAATGACCCTCTTGTTTGTTCCGCGAATTTCTGTAGTTTCTAAGCTAGAATTTTTTTAGCTTTTATTTATTGAAATTTTTATCTAAAGCCTGTTTTTTTTTAATTATTCTCTCTGTATTTTTCATATTAAAACTAACTTATATAAACTAAGAATTAAACCTACCTATAAAATAAAACTACTTATAAATAAAACCTAACTATATATTTATATTTTTCATTATAATACATTTTCACAATAACAGCTATTGTCTAAATAAGTTTAGATTAACTTATTTAGACAATATCTGTTATTGTTCAAAATTACTTTTCCAATTAATTAGTACAAAATGCAAACTTAAAAATAAAATAAGAAAGAGATGCTAGGGACTTTTAAGTACGCTTAAAAACTTCTAGACTGTAGATTCACACAGAAAATGATCTTTTTCAGATTGACCTGGGTCTTGGATATACTTTGGGGCTAGCTCAATCTGTGTGATTCGTTCGTATATATTTAATATTTATTTAATGTATTGAGCACAAGCCTGGTCAATATCACAAATGTCTGGTCAGCTTCACGGCTATCCACCTGTTTGTCATCGCCTTCAATCCCTATATATCCCGGTATCCTGGACATATTTCAGCGCGAGCAGGGATCCATAAGACGGAGTGGGATATTTGCTGTTTTGGACGTGCAGGGAGTGATCGGGGAGTTATGAGGATCGGGAGCCTGGAAGAGATTATAGGTGTTTTTTTGACATATTGACATTTTCAAAGATAAGATTGTTGTATAAAACACGTCACAAGTGCAGAAAAGGTATGTAAGTTGGTAGCCTATGCATTGGTAAGATTTTTAAGCTGCTAAAAAAATGCAAACTAGAGAATCTGGAGGTAATAACTCCGACAGCTTATTTTCAGTCTCATAAGTGTAAACTTAAGATCAAATAAAACCTTACAGATTGGTACCCACCACTGGTGTCAGACACGAATCGTTAAGAAAAGATACATTAAGTATATCTATTTTCTACACCTAAGCTGCTTACAAAGATCTTGTACAATATATCAACATGTATTGAGCACAAACCATTTAATATCACAAATGTCTGCAAAATACATTTCATCCAATTCCAACATCTAAGCTTCTTACAAACATCTCGTTCAATATATCAAAATGTATTTACTCGTACTACAAACTATTTAATATCACAAATATCTGGTCAGCTTCACGGCTATCTACACATTTGTCATTGCCTTCAATTTAATCTTATATATATCCCAGTATCCTAGACATATTTCAGCACGGGCAGGGATCCGTGAGATGGAGTGGGATATTTGCTGTTTGATTGATTCTGACGCGCGAAGTGATCGGGGAGTTATGAGGATCGGGAGCCTGGAAGTGATTGTAGGCGTTTCTTTGACTTATTGAGGTGTTTTAGGATCAGATTATTGAATAAAATATGTCATAAGTGCAAAAAAATATGCGGAGTAGTGGCTAACACATTTTAAAGATATAGAATATCTATTTATTACACCTAAGCTACCTACATAGATCTATTAAAAATATCAAAATGTATAGACTACAAACCATTTAATATCACAAATGTTTGGTCAGTTTCACGGCTATCCACACGTTTGTCATCGCCTTCAATCCCTATATATCCCGGTATCCTGGACATATTTCAGCACAAGCAGGGATCCGTGAGATAGAGTGGGATATTTGCTATTTGATTGCTTCTGACGCGCGCGGAGAAATCGGGGAGTTATGAGGATCCCTGGAAGTGATTGTACGCGTTTCTTTGACTTATTGATGTGTTAAACTACTATCTCACATACGCTTTCTGCGCTTATGACGTATTTTATTCAACAATCTGACCCTAAAATACCTCAATAATTTATAGTTTTTTTTTTGCATTCACAATGCTAATCTGATTATACCCTTATTAAAATAAAGAATCCTGCCCGTGGGGTTTTTTTTTTCATATCTTATTTCTTTAGCATAATAAGTGTATAATCAGAATAGCTTTGTGAATACAAAAAAAAATCACTTATAAAATTATTCAGATGTTTGAAGATGAGTTGTTGAATAAGATACGTTATGAATGCAGAAAATGTATGTGAGATAGTGGCCAACGCATTTGTTAGATTTTCAAGCTGCAGATAAAACTAGACAGGTGATGGAACCGACAGCTTATTTTTGGTTTTGCGCAAGTTATCCATGGGCGGTATAATCATTAACCATCAGGTGACCCGCTTGCTCGTTTGACTTCATCCTAACTATCCTAAACCTAACTCCAGACTAATATTATTACTTATATAAATGCGAAAGTGAGTTTGTATATTTGTTTGTTTGTTACCTCTTCACGCTTTTTCTGCTGAGCCAATCTTCTTGAAATTCGGCATTTACATAGGTTAGGGTACTGAGAATACAGTGTATCTTTCATCCCGAAAAAAATACTGTGCCCGTGGGATTTACGATAAACGACTCAGCAAAATATATGCGAGTATAGCCGCAGGTAAAAAAAAGTATTACATAAAAAAAGGACATGCAACTTACAAAGTGTATGAGTACATTTTGTCAGTTTTTTTTTTACAGTTTACCTGTGTAATTGTTAGCCGGGTGGTTCCCGGCAGTGTAGAATAGGAGCACTTCAAGTCTTTCCGTATGGATGTCGTAGAAGGCGACTTAGGGAACATAAGGTAAAGCTTATAAACATCAAAGATTGGCAGTGACGAGACTGTAGGCACAGAATTAATAATAGTACCTACTAATATACCAAATCCTATAACTGCTCTGGCTAATATATGGCTCTGGTACTACAAAGAGGGTCGTGTTCCTGCAGCGGAGACTGAAAAAAGACCGGACGAAAATTATAAAAAAAAATAATGCCAAAATTAAATCTAAGGTACATGTATGAATGTTTACATTATGATAATGATGTGTACCTAATTGTGCATTGAGTTAAATAAATAAGATATAAATAAAATAAATTTATTTTTTTAATTAAGACGATGTCAAGGAAATCGGTC
Source organism: Rhodophaea formosa (assembly GCA_963082605.1). Taxonomy (NCBI): domain Eukaryota; kingdom Metazoa; phylum Arthropoda; class Insecta; order Lepidoptera; family Pyralidae; genus Rhodophaea; species Rhodophaea formosa. The sequence continues at coordinate 4,043,588 of OY720221.1, forward strand.
ATTTTTCTCCATCTGGTATAAATAAAAAACGAATCCATCATCTATGGCCAGGATCCGTGAGATGGAGTGGGATACTCGTATCTCCAATTTGATTGATTCTGACGCGCGTGGAGTGATTGAGGAGTTATGAGGATTGGGCCCACAGAACGTGATTGGGCCGTCTGCAGGTGATTGTAGCCATTTCTTAGGATTATTGAATTTCAAATACGTTTTAGAGCCTATTTTTAGTAAGGTTTTTATACAAGTTTTATACATGTTTGGCCTAAGAAAAGGTGGCGTTTATTTGGTACTCGTATAATGTAGCTATAATACGTTTTAGGTTAGAATTTTAAGGGAAATGTCAAAACATATTACATTTCAATGTTCGACATAAAATTTTACAGAATCATTAAAAATTTTATAGTAGTTAAGGGTATTTCGAACTTGTTTAATGTAGTTTTTTTAAGTATTTTCTTTTTTACCCACCACGGCTTCAGAAAAGGCTTTCCTGATCATGTTGCCTAAATTGATATTTATTTGTTACTCGTATAATGTTTAATTATGATTTAGGTGGTGATTTTGGAAGAAAAACTTAAAATATTCTAGATTTCTTGAAACTCGTGATATTTTTATGCCACTTGCGGTCAACCATCGAAGAGGGGACTTCGCCAGAAGTTGCTTATCATGCGTAAGCACTAATGATGCTCACGCCCAATGGGCTCCTCGGTTTTCAGCACTGTAAAATAATATCGTCAATATAACAAAGTTTAACAGAAAAAGAGCAAGGAGTAGCAGGTAGTTTTAGGCGCTACAAAATTGCGGCGAAATTTCCGCGAATTGAAAAGGTCGCCGTGGTGGTACTTTTAATGACATGATTTTATATTTTCTTCTAGGAAATTTAATACCTACCCCCGGCCACAAAGAGAGTTGTAGAAAGTTTGATATTTTTGCCTGCCTGATACAATATTTTAAATTCAAAAGAATCTACATGTAAACATAAATCTAAAACTTTCATTAACTAGAAAATTTTGCGAAATTTCCCTCCAGCTAAGGTTGAACTGATTATTTATTTATTTATTTTAGCAATTCAACGTGGAAATGCGGCCAGTCTCTTGGGCACATTACCTTGTGATGACAGCGATCTGGGCTCCATTTTTTATTTAGTTTACATTTATGTTTTTAATTATTTATTTTTTTAATCCTTTGTTTAATCCTAAGTATTTTTTTTTGTTAAGTTATATTTGTAATTATGAGTAAATAAAATTTTTGACTTAACACTAACATCAACAAAAAAGTTGAGATCTAATATGTTATTTTTCCACCAAAAATTTGTAAAAATCTCATGAGTCATACTACAATACTATTAAAATCTAAATTCGATACTTCATATGATTGCAAGTTAAACATTTGGGAGTTTGAGATTATGGTATTCAACATAGATATCAGAATATTTACTCTGTGGTATTCCATAAACCTTGCACATTTTATTTGCTCTCTGTGGATGACCTATAGAAACTTCTCAACTTTACTTTTAAATAAGGAAACCTTATTTCAGTTTATCCACCAAGCAAAGACAAATAGACTCACATAATAATATCAGAAATTTAAAATTATAATTTTTATCAAGGTCAAATTAAATTATGACGCCTCACTCAATTCCATTCAAGTACCTAAGTCAATTCGCAAACTCAAGTGCCCCTCTTAATCAGTACAGAAAGTCATTGGAGGATCAAAAGTTATAAATTTACTTTCTCCACGGTCTATTGGCCGGAACGTATTAACTCCGGTCAAATGGACACACGGACAAACTACACAGGACATAAATAGAATATCGTTCCTCCCCGTACGAGAATTGGGGCGGAAAATACTAGCACGGTAACCCGGTTTATGTTTGTTTTGTTTTTCGTGTGCGTAAGTGGCTTAGCTTCAGATTTTTCAAGCTGCCTTAAGGCATGTGACATTGCTTAAGAGTCCCACGTAAAGCCGCAATCCCATACAAACGTAGTTTGGTTTTAGTTTTACAACAGTTAAGCCAGTCTCAACCAAATTTCGTACATACGACCGGATAAGGCATATTGATGTTTATAATTAGATTTCAAATTTAAAAACAATACCTATACAAAATTACAGCGAGTTGAAGTTTCTTGTTGTTGTTTCTTCTCTATGTAAAACTTTTTACATTACGTAAACTTTATTACAAATTTTTGGTAGATATATAACTAAGATTTTTGATTAATTGATTCTACCAAGAATTCAATTTAAGAATTAATCAAGAAGTGAAAACGTGAAGGATGAAAACAAATGGGATGAATGCAGAATAAGCTCAAGCAGTCAATATCTGTGAATTCATTAAGGTCTGGGCTCTGTCTACCCCGCAACGGGAAAAAAACGTGATAGTATGTATGTATGTATCAGTTAAGATATTTAATTCATCAATAAACATTATAATGACCCATAGAACTGTAGTCTGATAGAAATTCAAAGTCCAAGCGAGCTAACTGCAGCTTAATAAATAGACTTCGTAGTTCCAAAGTTATCAGATTCAGCGCTAAGCGGTGGCTAATTTTGATGTGATCTTCACTGAACTTTAGATAGGACTCGATGTTGCTAGAGACTTTGTACGCGTGAAACATTGTTCTCATACGTTATGTATAAATTCCATCAAAATTCAATCCCTTCAGTACTAAGTTTTGGTAGATATATCACTAAGATTTTTTATTTATTGATCCTACCAAGATTTGAATTTTAGAATAAATCAAGAATTGAAAACATGAAGGATGAAAACAAATGGGATGAATGTAGAATAAGCCTAATCAATCAATATATGTGAATCCATTGAGATTTGGGCTATGTCTACCTTGCAAAGGGCAACAGACGTAATAATATGTATGTAAGTATCAGTTAAGATATTTAGTTCCTCAATAAACAATATAATGACCCAACGAACTTTAGTTTGATGGAACTTCAAAGTCCAACCGATTTAACTGCAGCTTAATAAATAGACTTCGTAGTTTCAAAGTTATCAGATTCAGCGCTAAACGGTGGCTAATTTTAATGTGATATTTGCTGAACTTTAGCTAGGACTCGATATTGCCAGCGACTTTGTACGCGCGAAATATTGTTCTCATACGTAATGTATAAATTCCATCAAAATTCAATCCCTTCAGTACTAAGTTTTGGTAGATAAATCACTAAGATTTTTTATTTATTGATCCTACCAAGATTTGAATTTTAGAATAAATCAAGAATTGAAAACATGAAGGATGAAAACAAATGGGATGAATGTAGAATAAGCTTATCAATCAATATATGTGAATCCATTGAGATTTGGGCTATGTCTACCTTGCAAAGGGCAACAGACGTAATAATATGTATGTAAGTATGAGTTAAGATATTTAGTTCATCAATAAACAATATAATGACCCATCGAACTTTAGTTTGATAGAACTTCAAAGTCCAACCGATTTAACTGCAGCTTAATAAATAGACTTCGTAGTTCCAAAGTTATCAGATTCAGCGCTAAGCGGTGGCTAATTTTGATGTGATCTTCACTGAACTTTAGATAGGACTCGATGTTGCTAGCGACTTTGTACGCGTGAAATATTGTTCTCATACGTTATGTATAAATTCCATCAAAATTCAATCCCTTCAGTACTAAGTTTTGGTAGATATATCACCAAGATTTTTTATTTATTGATCCTACCAAGATTTGAATTTTAGAATAAATCAAGAATTGAAAACATGAAGGATGAAAACAAATGGGATGAATGTAGAATAAGCCTAATCAATCAATATATGTGAATCCATTGAGATTTGGGCTATGTCTACCTTGCAAAGGGCAACAGACGTAATAATATGTATGTAAGTTTAAGATATTTAGTTCATCAATAAACAATATAATGACCCATCGAACTTTAGTTTGATAGAACTTCAAAGTCCAACCGATTTAACTGCAGCTTAATAAATAGACTTTGTAGTTTCAAAGTTATCAGATTCAGCGCTAAACGGTGGCTAATTTTGATGTGATCTTCACTTAACTTTAGTTAGGACTTAAATTTCAATTTATTTATTGCTGTTTCATTTGGTACAGCCTAAACTAACCCGTAAATCTATACTAATATTATAAAGCTGAACACACAGATTACTAAATAGTTACTTCGTCTGCAGAGTTTGTTTGTTTAGTTCGTTGGATGCACTCATCTCTGGAATTACTAGACCGATTACAAAAATACTTTCACTGTTTAAAATAGGTACGTTATCTCTGAGTGCTATGGCTATGTATTTACCACGGGCAAAGCCGGGTCCGTCTACTAGTTTTATATATTTGACTGTATTTGACAAAAAAACATAGCTAATATGTACCTATTAAGTAAGATCTTGAACAAAAAGCGCCTAATTATTGCCAATGTCAGACAAGCAATTAGCTAGCCATTGTGTGATAACAAAGCGGAGTACAGTGAATATTGTAGTCGTTTTTGTACCGGTCAGATCGATTTCAACCGGAGGTATTACCAAAGGTCAAAATTGTACCAATTAGAACGGGACATTAAAAATATAGTTAAAAGACATTTGATAGTTTCTTGGTAATGTGTACCACAAAAATGCATAGATTATTATTTTTAATAAAACTCGAAATAAGAATGTATTATTCTGTGACCTAAATACATCTTCTTTGCTCTGCCGCCCAAGCGCACCGCCCGTGATCGTGAGCACCTTGCCGCGTGCGCCTGCCTCCGTCGCATGCGCCTGCCTCCGAAGCCTGTCGCCGCCGCGCGACGCGGGTACTCGTGGCCTTGCGGTAACGGTGAGTTTTTGAAACTAAGCTAGCCAGAGCGCTTACCAGAGCACGAGCCCCTATTCCTATAGAAATATAAATGTATGCTATAACGTACAACCACTAAATGCTTATTACAAATTGTATCCATATTTGTGCAGTCTTCTTCTTAGCGTGTCGATGGATATTTTCTACATCTCTGTCGAAAGTGGAGGATGAGGGGAAGTTGGCCAGGGTACGGATGGTTAGTAACTTGGACAAAATGGGCATGATGAAACATGCCCAATATGCCCATAGTCTATTAGTAATACTTATGTATTATGCACGTATTATGTCATTGAAACTCACGTGAGATAAATACATCATGTTTAAGAACGGGTCACTTATGTATTAAGAAAATTATGTTTCAACAATAATATACCATATAATATAGATTTCACCATTTATAATTCCCCAATACAATAGATTCTGTCAATAATATTATATAAAATTTACTTTGTCACGGCATTTTTCAAAAGCATGCCATTATCACACGTGAATACTGATCCCGTAATACCTTTCGCTTTATCACTAGCCAAAAATAAGATAATATTAGCAATTTCTTCTGGCTCCGATATCCTGTCTAATGTTGTCATAGATTTCCACAAGTCACAGTCCATGGGCAAGTTTGCATGATCCATTATATTTGTCCTGACGGGCCCAGGCCGTACTGTATTCACCCTTACTCCAAAAGGAGATAATTCAAACGTTGATCCTCTTGTAAAATGTTCTACTCCCGCTTTAGACACATCGTAAATATGTTTTGAATCATTAATAACAGCTTTAATACTTGATAAATTAATTATATTTCCTTTAGTTTTAATTAAATGCGGTGCTGCTAGTGTTGTGAGGATAACGATAGCACGAAAATTGATGTTAAGTAGTTCATCGTATGTCTGTAGAATGGATCCATCAAGAATCTTTCCCAATCTAATAATACCAGCAGAGTTGACGAGAACATCAAGCTTTCCGTACATTTTTATTGTTTCTTCTATAATTCTTTTAGCATCTTCATCATCAGCAACGTTAGCAACGACTTGATGCGTTGCTTTACCAAACACTTTGCACCGCTCAGCTGTAACCTTTAATCCTTCTTCATTTTTATCAACCAGCACGATGGATGCTCCTTCCGCAGAGAAAGATTCAGCTGTCTTTGCTCCAATTCCTGAGGCAGCACCAGTTATTACAATTACTTTGTTCACAAAACTCATGATTTGCGAGTTAAGAAATATGTTCTTACTAGATATATAGTTTCCAACAATCGTCCACACGATCTTTGCAGTAAATGATAACTAGCGATATGTTAAACCTAAACTATTCTCTTCGTATTTGGTTTATGAGGACATAAATATTATTTACACAGCTGGTATATTTAGTCACAATGTACAAATTTTAAAATGCCTTCAAAGTATACTGTTTTGGAAGTAAACCAACTTATTATTAACCTGTAAGAAAAATAATACACGGTTGCAGTGCCAAAAAATATAGCGTACCTTTACCATAAGGATTCTATTATATCCATCTTTGACTATATCGTGTCCAAATCCGTTTAGGTATCAAAAAGTTACGTTCATTATTCTACCGATTTTTTTGTCTACAGTAATATTAATTTGTACGTGTTGTGACGTCAGTTGCCGACGGCCTTCTCTATGAACGGCTGGTTTAGTAGGATTTCGTAACAATACGCTTACAAGTTAAGGATGACTCACGCAAGACCGTGTGGTGCCTGAGCCGAGCTTCGGCTGTAGCATGGTCAACTAATATTAGTATTACTTTGTACGAACACACTTACGTAATTCCGCAACCGATGGCCAAGCATCGTACAACGCTCGGAAATAGCTCGGTTCCGCCATATTACACGCCATATCCCTCATGAAAGCCGTGTCGTTCCGGGCAGAGTAGAATAGGACCACTCTAAGTCTTCCTGTGGATGTCGTAGAAGGCGACTTAGGAAACACAAGCTAAGCAAAGCTTAACATTAAAGAGACCTCACCAAACCCATCTGGTCACAGTAGAGAGTGTATGCTAAATCCTCTGACTACTCTGGCTAATATATGGCTCTGGTAGTACAGAGAGGGTTGTGCTCCTGCATTGGACACTAAAAAACCTGATGATGATGATCCCGCATAATCAACATGACTGTAGTAGTAGACTGCATCAAGGCGCAATATTATTTACTCAAAGCAACGGACCGACCAGTGTTTCCAGGTGTCCCAATTTGCGCGGTTTAATCCCATCCCAGTCCTAACTAATATTATAAATGCAAAAGTGTGTTTGTATATTTTTTTGTTTGTTACCTGTTCACGCTTTATCCACTAGATCAAGCTTGAAATTTCGCATACACATATGTTAGGGTACTGAGAAGGACATAGGGTAGGTACCTTGCATCCCGGGAAAAATACTGTTCCCGTGGGATTTTCGATAAACGACTCGACAAGTTTATGCGGTAAAATACCCACGCAAGCCAAACCGCGGGTAAAAACTACTTCTATATATTAAGATTCTTACTGAGTAAATGTCTAAGGACTAAGACAGATTCTAGGTATAGACTAGGATAAATTCAGATAACATTAGGTGATAGGGTTAAGCCTGTCGGTCTCGGACACAAAGGATTACTATATAATAATAAATAAATATATACAACACACAGATTGAGCTAGCCCCAAAGTAAGTTCTTAAGTAAGACTTGTTAAACTAATACCTATATATATATATATGCATGTATCATCACTATCACTACATATTATAAAACAAAGTCCCCCGCCGCGTCTGTCTGTCTGTCTGTCTGTCTGTCTGTCTGTTCGCGATAAACTCCAAAACTACCGAACCGATTTTCATGCGGTTTTCTCCAATGGATAGCGTGGTTCTCGAGGAAGGTTTTAGTATATAGTTTGTTAAGTTTTTGTATATACCAGCGATATTTGTTGGAGGTGTCGTAAAATAATGAGCCGTTTGGGAGCTTTCAACGAAAACGCTGTCTAAACCCTTTGAGATATAACAAAACAATGTATGGTGGAATTGTGTATCTTATTTAGGTCTACAGAAAAGTCCGCGATGGCATATGTCTATATATTAAGGATAACATACTATATTCATTTTAATACTAAAAAAATGGGCAATTATCAAAGATCACGCGCAGGCCATAGCTAGAAATTTGAAATTTTGCTTACGTATTCCTCTTATGACGTAAGCATCCACTAAGGAAGGATTTTTCAAAAGTCATCCCCTAGGGGGGTGAAATAGAGGATTAACGTTTATATGAAACTTTTTATTCCTTGGACATATTTGTATGAAATTTCGTGTGAATTGAGAACGGCAAAAATAATGAGTAACATTTTAATAGTTTACCGAATTTAAACCTATAAGGGGGTAAATCGGGGTATATGTTTAGTTTACCGCTTTGTAGCGTCATATTTTATAATCCCCGCATTCCAAACCTGAAGTCACCGCGGATGAAGTCGCGGGTAACTGCTAGTGACTTATATGTTGTTAAACTAGTTAATTAAGTATCACTGGATTTCGGACGAGTTGAGTTGAAGTTTTCAATATACACTCCCTATCTTTATCATATCTTACACTACCGTTTATTTGTGATAAGTTCACGTAAGTTTTTTAGCCTATGTTATAAATTTTTCATCATGACCGTACAGGGGATCGAACCCAGGACCATACGTCGTTTCGGATATGTGAAAGTAATGGCGGAATAAGAAACCGTTTTGTTGATAATTTAAGATATTTTTTAACAAAAAACAAAAACCGACTTCAACCCTATCAATTTTTTTTAATAAGCATAAGAAAAAAAATGGAAATAAGTGTAATCCGAACGGCATACCTGTAAACATTTTTTTCGTTTTGGTGTATTTTTTCAAAACGCGCTCCACACCTCCTCTTAATTGAAGTTTCGTATCGAAAACTTGTACTCGCTGTAATTTTGTATAGGTATTGTTTTTAAAATTGAAATCTGATTATAAACATCAATATGCCTTATCCAGTCGTATGTACGAAATTTGGTTGAGATTGGCGTAACTGTTGTAAAATTAAAACGAAACTACGTTTGTATGGGATTGCGGCTTTACGTGGGACCCTTAATGTTGATCCCCGGGACAACAGTACTTTCCTCCGGGATGAAAGATAGTAGCCTATGTATGTTCTCCTTACTCCTGACAACGTTATGCAAAATTTCAGAAGATAGAACGTGAAAGCGTATCAAATAAACAAAGTCACTGTCATTTATTTCATAACTGCCTCCGTGTTCCAGTGGTTAAGGCGTTTGCCTTGTTGACCCGGGGGTCGTGGGTTCGATTCCCACGGGAAGCATACTTTGTTAAGTTGTTTCCAGTTTGGCTAGGACATTGCAGGCATGAATCACCTGATTGTCTGATAAGAAAGATGATTCCGTGCTTCGGAAGGCACGTTAAGCCGGTGGTCCCGGCTGCCATCTGGTAGTCGTTAAAAGATCCACGTCAGAGGCCGAGAGGCGGTTCCGAAGAACTCTGACACCAGGGTGTGCATGGTCGACTGACCGTGTCACCTACGCGAAATGATGATGATGACTGTTATTTATACTATAACTAGTTTTTGCCCGCGACTTAGTGTGGATCCCTGGGAAACAGTACTTTTCTTTGAGATGAACGGTAGCCTTCTCCGTACTCCTGGCAACGTTATACAAAATTTCATGATGATCGGTTCAGAAGATAGGGAGTGAAAGCGTTACAAACAAATAAACAAACTCCCTTTCATTTATAATATTATTAGCTACCCGTGGCTTCGCCCGCATGATATACGTATAGCCTATGTCCTTCCCAGTACACTAACTTATTTGTGTGCATAATTTCATGATGATCGGTCCAGTAGATAGGGCGTGAATGCGAGACATACAAACAAACTCACTTTCATTTATAATATTAGTTGGGGTAGTGGGGATGGAGGCACCACTTGACCTTGAAGAAATTCATATATCCTTTAAGGGTCTGAGACAGATATGATCTAGGATCAGACTTGGGTCTAGATGCTGGAATAAATTGAGCTTACATTCGTTGATAGGGTTAAACCTACCCGTCAGGCACAAAGGGCTGGCTAATGTTGTTATCCTATTATATAATATCGCTGGCTTGAGTTGTGGCTTTCGGACTAGAATTCATCATCACTACCTGTTTGTTGCCGCTTCTTCTGCACTCCGCTTTGGAAGCGGCCTAAACTTAGCCATAAGTAATTATTGACGTCAACAAAATTTTTTTGTTGTAAAAATTGTAAACACAAATATGACAATTAATAAGTGTTCAAAGAAACCTATATTAAATAAACGATTGAATCTTGAATCTTGAATCTACCAGTACAATTACAGAACAAGAAGCACTTTAAAAAATATATCGTCACTTTTAACTTTATTATTATTTCGTGTAGGTGACACGGTCAGTCGACCATGCACACCCTGGTGTCAGAGTTCTTCGGAACCGCCTCTCGGCCTCTGACGTGGATCCTTTAACGACTACCAGATGGCAGCCGGGACCACCGGCTTAACGTGCCTTCCGAAGCACGGAATCATCTTTCTTATCAGACAATCAGGTGATTCATGCCTGCAATGTCCTAACCAAATTGGAAACAACTTAACAAAGTATGCTTCCCGTGGGAATCGAACCAACGATCCTTTAAGGGGCTGAGACAGATATAATCTAGGATCAGACTTGGGTCTGGATACTGGAATAAATTGAGCTTACATTCGTTGATAGGGTTAAACCTATCCGTCGGGCACAAAGGGCTGGCTAATGTTGTTATACTATTATATAATATCGCTGGCTTGAGTTGTGGCTTTCGGACTAGAATTCATTATCACTACCAGTACAATTACAGAACAAGAAGCACTTTAAAAAATATATCGTCACTTTTTAACTGAGATGGTTTGAAGCCACTTAAGGTCACCCATCCAAATGGGGACTGCGCGCAGGGTTGCCTAACATACTTAAGCGCTAATAATGCGATGCGGCTAGCAACCCATCACTATTTTCTTTCCGCTTTCCACCTTAACGCCCACTAAACGCCAAACGTGCCTTTGCGTTTTATGACATTCGGCTCTGTCTACCCCGCAAGTGATAAAGACGTGATAATATATATGTATGTCTCTAGTTTCGATGATTTAAGTCTCTTTAGAGTCGCCTGGAACGCATGTCTCCATACAAAGGGAAAAAGGGAATTGTAGCAATATTTGATAATTTTAGGGCAAAATTAAGCACCCAATCAATTAATCTCATTATAATCTACGAGTATGTACGTTCCTATACAGTTTGGTTAAATTATCAAATGTTTGAGAAATATACGCCTCTCAAGATTTCCATACAAATTTGAAAAGGCTTGTAATACTCAAACCATTGGTATTTTAATCAATCTGTATAGGAATGTACGTAGATTATAATGAGATTAATTGATTAAATGCTTAATTTTACTCCAAAATTATCAAATATTGCCACAATTCCCTTTTTCCGTTTGTATGGAGACATGCGCTTCCAGGCGACTCTTAAAGGGCTAAGACAGATATAATCTAGGATCAGACTTGGGTCTGGATACTGGAATAAATTGAGCTTACATTCGTTGATAGGGTTAAACCTACCCAACGGGCACAAAGGGCTGGCTAATGTTGTTATACTATAAAATTGAATATGGCTAGCTTGAGTTGTGGATTTCGGACAAGATTAAGACCACTCCCATTCTTTCTATGCATCTCGTACCATTCAATTAAGAGTTTACATCAGCGAAAATAACAACACTCGTTTCATCAATATATTATTGTACTCTTAAAAAAGATTAAATTAAAAAATCTACGTCAGTTCTTCGATAGTTCATCATCATCAGGTCCTTCCAGTCTCCACTGCAGGAGCACGACCCTCTCTGTACTACCAGAGCCATATATATTAGCTTGAGTAATCAGAGGATTTGACCTACACTCTCCACGCTGGCCAGACGGGTTGGAGAGGTCTCTTTGATGTTAATAAGCTTTGTTTAGCTTGTGTTCCCTGATTCGCCTTCTACGACATCCACGGGATGACTTGGAGTGGTCCTATTCTACTCTCCTGGGAACCACACGGCGTATTTTTAGTTTAACTTTTAATCTAAGTACTTATATATCATCATTTCAAATTAAGAGAACTCATTACCGCCAAAAGTGAAGTAGTTCTCTTAACTTACTACATGCAAAATAATGAAAAGTAATACAAAAATACGATAAGTAATTTACTACTTACTATACCTAACTAGTTTTTTAAATTTCCAGCATTAGTCCCAAAGGTTGAGTTGTTTATATTGTCTCGCTGAGTCACCCCTTTCAGTATTGGATAAGGTTTTATTACCATACTAGCTGTTACCCGCAGCTTCGCCCGCGTGATATAGCTTATGTCCTTCTCAGTACCCTAACCTATGTGTATGCAGAATTTCATGATGATCGGTTCAATAGGTTGGGCGTGAAAGCGTAAAAAACAAACAAACTCACTTTCACATTTATAATATTAGTTAGGATTGTACAGGAAGTCTAATAAATAAATGTTCACCTTTCTTTTTAATTCATTAATTCACTAGAGATTCTAATTCCGAGATTGAAATATAATCAGGGGATTCAAAAGCAGTTGATTGAAGTCGTCAAACTGTACTGTCAACTTCAGTCTCATTACACAAACCAGCCTATGTCGTCTATTCATTTAGGTAAGTCAACATTGTTACGTAATCTGGGTGTAAAGCACATATTCGTCCAAAAACAAATAAAAATAATCGCATTTTACGTCTCATTGGACCTTGTAATTGCGTTCTGAAATCGACAACTTATCCGATTACGCTAGGGTTGCCATCACCCAAGGAAAACCGGCATTTTTAGATGTTACCACCGGATCTTTGCCAGATCAGTATTATAAGACACCAACACATTTTCACGTCCTATACCTTCCGGGGTGACATAGGCAAAGTCCGCAAAGATATTATTTTAAGCTATGTTAAGCAAAATGGTGGACTTGAAAGTGGTTGACAGGAATTTGAATTACCTATGTGCAGGCATGTTTACTATTATTATTAACGATTTTATAGTAATATATAATACTTAAAATTGTCAATACCATACTTTCACATTTGAATATAACTTTATTAACACATTTGGAAGTGAGTAACCTGTTTTAAACCATTGATACCAAAATATAATAAGGAAACCTCAGTGCTAATTAATATATAAATATCAATAAATGAGTACTGTTTCTGAGGAATATTCATTTTTTGCAAGCGCAGGTAGCGAGCGAAACCTAGATTACTGACTTTAACAATATGAGTCACTGAAAAAATGCTCGGGTGATCTTAAAAAATTCAATCTTATTTTTTTTTTATTTTAATAAAAGTTTCTTTAAAATACAAATTAAGGCATTTAAATACGGTACATGACATGAAGCATCCGGTCACTACCGAAAAAAATATTTCCTGAGCAAAACAAAAGATGAGGCAACCCTAGCTTACGCGGCATCGACTCCGCCAAGATAATGTACGGGTAGTTATCATGGGTTCCTTGCTAAATGTTCTCGTATTTTGTATATATTTCTGTATCGGAAGGGGCTTAGAGCCGGCGGCGCAATGTAGGGTATGTGGCTGTATACAATACTAGTTTTTGCTCACGGCTCCGTTCGCGTAAACTCCGCATCTCTCGGAAATCTACATTTACTTTTTCTTCGGGATAACGTTGAAGATCGAATAACTTCTTTACATATTTGCAAGATCGGGCTCCTTCAGATCATTTTCTTTTTCTAAACCTCAAAAAATGGGTCAGTGGTAAGAGATTTACCTACAATATAGAAGGTAATTATGCGGTTGATGGTTATTTTGAGGAGCTTGACGGTTTGTACTATAAATCTACTGAACCTCTTTTGGAAAAATGTATCGAGTTAAAAGGAGTTAAAATTCAGTTTTCTATATTTGTTTTTCGTGTGTATAACTGACCAACAGAGATATCACACTTTTCAAGCTGCCTTAAACGCCATCATTGATGGCAACTGGGACCAATGGCTAACGTGCCTTCCAAAACACGAAGGAGCTCGAGATATTCTTACGCCGCTTGCGGTTACCCATCCTAGTGAGCACTGCGCCCGTGGTTACTTAACATCTGTAAGCACTAGTAATGCACACGCCCACTAGGCCATGGGGCACCTACATAGAGTGATAATCCGGCTCCTTAGTTTTCTTTTGGAAGTAGATGTTCTTAGCAAAAGTTGCTAGAAATTAAACCACCCTAAACAGCCGGTACTACTCCGGTTAATTTAAAGCTTTGGTAATAAAGATGGTCGTGCTTATCTTTTCAATTTTATTTAAAGTATTGAGTTCAGTCATATGAAGCTTCATTGACATTGTTTGACTAAAACTAATGTGAGATACTTCTTCTTTTCGTATCGGTGGCAAACCAATATAGAAACTATATTTTCTGTTCCCAAAATTTAGCTATTTGTGTTGCATCATTAGTAGGGATCATCATGTCGTCCAAAGTACACGAGGAGAGACACGTGGAGCAAGATAGAAGATGTAGCATTGTCTGGGGCTGTCCACACTCACAAAATATATCAGTGTTGGTTATAAAACCCCACCTGGACAGGTTCTCCTTGCATCGGCCGACCTGTGTCCGGAGTCGGTTTAACGACTTCCAGGTCTGCCATGGTAGTTCATGTCCAGGTGGAAGTTTCTCAGATAGAGGAACAAATGGAGGTGGAACACCCCATTTGTTTTGCCAAAGTAAGCACCTTGTTTGGTTGACATTGGACGACATGGGTTCAACGGATTTTTTAAAAACTACGACGGTTTTTGTGTGTAATGTGAGATACTAACATTATACATGGTTTAAGAAATTTATACAGTACAGAGAGGGTCGTGCTCCTGCAGTCGAGACTGGAAAGACTTGATGATGATGATGATGATGAAGAAATTTATTTCTCAAAAAGAATTTTTACAATTCACTTACATGAGAAAAATATTTTACATAAGAACATATTATAGACGAATCAATAAAGGGACTTACACTAAAAATACACAGCCAAAACAATTGATTAGTGTACAACTTAATATTTTTTTTTTATCAACAACATGGATGAAAAAATTTGTATTTGTAGACATGTTAAATAAAGGTAACTCACGTATGAAATCCGCTACAGGCCGACATGTTTTGACCTCATCCGGTATTAATTTAAACTGTTAAACAAAATTGAAGAATACGGTAGTTGCCTAATGTTAAGATTATATAAAATTTGTTTCTAATGGGACTAATTTCTATCTAAAAACACTATAAAGAACACTCTTAATTTGATATCGATTCGTTAAGTGATCTTAAAGTTTCTTTAGAGTTGGGTGAATAGGACCATTTTTTAAAGTATGAAAATCTTTAATTACTATTATACTGTATTTTAGTCTGCAAAATTTAAAGCAACTTTAATTATAAAACCATTACCATAAACGAAATATTTCGTATAGCTACCAAACAAAGTTCTCACGCCACCCATACAAAATACAAGCTTGTGACGTCACAAATATGTAGCCATTTCAGCGGCGCGTTTCCACGTCTAAAAATTTACGTCTAAGAACTTGTGTCTTTAAAACTTTTTTAACTGAAAGAGTTTTTTTGTTTAGAAATGTATTTCTGTCACTATTGTGTTTATTTTTGGCAGGTCTTTACATACCGACATGAAAAAAAATTTAGTCAACATGCCCATTGTTAAATCAAAATGTCAAATCTAACAGAACAAACGATGTTGTTTATGATGTTGTTTCTTTTTCGTGTGTGTAAGTGGCCAACACTGGTGTCAGATTTTTCAAGCTGCCTTCAGGCATCTAATCATCAATCATCAATGATGACAGCCGGGACCAACGGCTTAACGTGCTTTCCGAAGCACGGAGGAGCTCGAGATATTTTTATGCCACTTGCGGTCACCCATCCAGGTGCGGACTGCGCTCGGGGTTGCTTAACATGCGAAAGCGCTAATATTGCTCACGCCCACTAGGCCATCGGGCTCCTTTATTTGTTGTTGGGGGTTGTTTACCTGAAAGGTTACTGGTTTTCTTCAAGTATCATCAAATCTTTTTTAGTCTCCACTGTAGGAGCACGACCTTCTCTATACTACTAGAGCCATATGTTAGCCAAAGTAGCCAGAGGATTTGGCCTACACTCTCCACGCTGGCCAAACGGGTTGGAAAGGTCTCTTTGAAGTTTATAAGCTTTGTTTAGCTTGTGTTTCCTAAGTCGCCATTTACGACATCCACGGGAAGACTTGGAGTGGTCCTATTCTATTCTGCCGGGAACCACATGACAAGTATTAAAACTGTATAATGTTTGTGATCCATGCTTGAGTTTCTTATACCTTACAAACATACCTTACTTTACAGGATGATGTGGACAGTTGTCTAAAAGAAAGTGATTTGGATATGTTTAGGAACGCAGCAACCAACTGCGCCAAGATGGAGGGTTATGCTTCGAGATCCCGCCGTGGCAACTGCAGCCAGTGGAGTTGGAGAGTCACCTTGCAATGCTGAGACAGCGGTGGGGGAATGTCACTTCTAAAAGGAGAGCTCCTGCTTTAGTCAGCAGGTATGAATAGTGAATGAATTTTTTTATGACAGGACGGCAAAGGAGCAAGCGCCTCACCTGATGGTAAGTGATCACCGCTGCCCATGGACTAATGCACCATGCAATACCAACGGTAACTAATGCAACACCAAGGGTATAACAAGAGCCTTGACAGCCTTTATTTTTCCCTCCCCAGAAGGAAGGAGTGATGCTCACCAAACGAAGTATAGAAGCGGTAATGCTTCTACTATGTCGTTTTTCTGTGAGAGTGTGGTACTTCCCCGGACGAGCCGGCCCATTCATGCTACTAGCAAAAGTGATTTTACTGGTTGCGTGGCTCTACCACCACTAGAACATATTATTTTAAATGCATGATATGACCTCATGTAGGTTTTCTGATGGCACAGATTTGAAATGTTTGTGTGGTGCGTTGTAAACAATAGCCCACCTATCTTAATGCCCTGCTATCCAATCAACTGCATAATGGTAGCTCATTTCTGGGCTGCGACAATTTTAATATTTAGCCATCACAACGTTAAAATAACCGGCCAAGTGCGTGTCAGGCCACGCGCAGTGTAGGGTTCCGTAGCTGTGAATGACAACTTTGATTTCAAACTGCACCCCACAGTTTAACGACCAAAAAAACATTCAACAATGAAAATTGTATGAAATTTTACATTTTCGAGTACATTTTATAAGTTAGTTGCCAATAACTTTTTAGTTTGTACTTAGAACTCAGCTCTGATAGTTTTTATTTCAACTTCAGTATATATACTATTGCTGTAATTTTTTTTCACGTATTCATATATAACCGTTTAGCAGATAGAGAGGGGGACATTTACCTCTAACAAAAATTTGCACTTTAAAACCAAATATTTTGGAAACAGATCCCTTAATCGAAAAATGGTGTTCTCAACCACATAATATTTTTTAAAGACCTATATAACAATACCCTACACGATTGGTTACTATAGAAAAAAAAAATATTACTCCCTCTTTACTTGTATGGGAGCTAAGTAACACTAAAAAAACTTTTTTTTCAAGATTTTTATTCTACCACTTTTTACATACCAAATTACAGCTTTCTAGTACTTATAGTCTCTGAGTAAAACCGCGGACGGACAGACAGATATGGTGAAACTATAAGGGTTCCTAGTTTACTACGGAACCTTTAAAAAGGAGAATGCATGAAAAATATGTACAATTATGTAACTGTTGCATACGACTTCTTTGGCCTTTATTTTCATTATATTACGCAGTTTATTTGGGTATCATTTTGTTTTCAACGTTTTACCCATAGCATCATATTAAAAATATGTTTCATGATAGACTTACTTATTTTATAAGATACGGTAAATCCCAGTTTAACACCAAGACGCTTATCCTCGCCATTGGTTCTTCGGCTCTGACAACCCAAGTAAAGGGTACGTGAATACGTGATACATAAATAATTATTTTTTCACAGCTCCATGTGTTTTTGAAATAACGGAAATGACTAACAAACTAAATTCAACTAAGTTTAAACTGACTTTGACTTTAAACAGTTTTGATATAAATTTTACTTGTAATACAATTGTTTTTCAAATTGTTGAATCAAGTAACTTATATTTTTACAGTGAAGTCACCAGATATATGGACACGGTCCTAGCGCCCTTCCTGGACACGTACCACCGCAACATCCAGAACTCGTACCAGCAGCTGACCACGAAGATCCTGAAGAGAATCAAGGATGAAATCAACGAAGCCGTACAGAAGAAACATAAGATTTACACAGAATTGACGCAGTTGGCTGATAAGTTGAATGTTCCAGGTACGCCAGTTATGATCTCAGACATCCTTATCCTAAGTATCCGACTTTCTAACTACCCATGAGTTTCGCACCGCGGTGCAAAAGACCCTATTCAAAGGGGCTCTTGGGCGATTCGCACCGCATTCCGAATCGCTCGTGGTGCGAAACGACTAAAAACCCCTAGTACTAGAAATGTGGATAAGATTTTAATCATTTGTTTGTTTTTTGCAACGCTTTTGTGCTTTAACTAGGTATCCACTGATCTGATCATCGCGACATTTTGCGAATACGTTGTAATGGTACTTCAAGCCGTACTGTTACACCATATCTTTTATCTGAGTGTCTAACTGGTTGTATCCTCAGCTAGATAATTTGGAGCCCGGATTCCGATTGTCGAGCTCCGTGGCGCAGCGGTCAACATGCCTGCCTGCAACACGGAGGTCCCGGGTTCGATCCCCGGTCAGGTCAAGATGGAAAATGATCTTTTTTCAGATTGACCTGGGTCTTTATCTATATCTATATATGTCTCTATTATGAAATATAGTATCGTTGAGTTAGTACCCCATAATACAAGTCTCGAACTTACTTTGGGGCTAGCTCAATCTGTGTGATTTGTCCGTATATATTTATATTTATTTTATTCCACTCTCCAGCTTTTCCTTCTCCGCTTTCCATGGTCATCTCATAATGACTAACAACATGAATGAAGCACTTTTTGGGTTTATCCTTCTTTTGGAGCCGGATGGAAGCAGTGATGCTAGAAATTCGTTTCCCATGTAATTAACTGGTTTTCTTAAGACTTTTTTTATAATTCAGTTGTTTATGATAAGAATAGCAGTTTGCCCCGGCTTCACCCGTGGTTCATATAAATTTTTCTCTCCTTAAGAAATATCCAATGGTTGATGCGGCTAGCAACCCATCACTATTTTGATTTCGCTTTCCACCTTTACGCCCACAACGATGCTAAACGTGGCCTGTAGGTTTAAGACCTTGGGCTCTGTCTACCCCGCAAGGGATAAAGACGTGATAGTATGTATGTATGTTAAGAACCATCCTCGTACTTCAAGGAATATTCTAAAAAGGGAATTAGAGAAATCGGTTCAGCTTCTCTCGAGATTTGCTCTTAGCAACACATTCAGCTATTCATTTTTATAAAATTAATCAATACCATTTCAACCAAGCATTTAAATACCATTTGACTACCAATACCACTCCTTAATTAAAATATTCCATCCATCCATCAGATCTTTTTTAGTCTCTACTGCAGGAGCACGACCCTCTCTGTACTACCAGAGCCATATACTAGCTTGAGTAGTCAGAGGATTTGGCCTACACTCTCCACGCTGGCCAGACGGGTTGGATAGGTCTCTGTAATGTTAATAAGCTTTGTTTAGCTTGTGTTTCCTTAGTCGCCTTTTACGACATCCACGAGATGACTTGGAGTGGTCCTATTCTACTCTGCTGGGAACCACACGTCACATTAAAATATTAATTCCACAGAAATATGCAACGAAGAGCGTCGGGCTGCCAAAACTATTGCAAGCAAACACGTAGCAGACATATACCAATGTACGGAAGACGCAAGAGTCTCCATCGCCAAGATGGGCAAATACGCCGAACAGATGATTGGCATCACTAGGAACCATATGCAGTTGGTTCTGGAGTCAACCACAACCGACCTTGATGAAAAATACCCTGCTGATAAAGTTTCTGGCACTCGGCGAGGGTAAGTTACATAGTATCACT
This sequence comes from Rhodophaea formosa, assembly GCA_963082605.1. Classification (NCBI taxonomy): domain Eukaryota; kingdom Metazoa; phylum Arthropoda; class Insecta; order Lepidoptera; family Pyralidae; genus Rhodophaea; species Rhodophaea formosa. Next base: position 4,063,478 of record OY720221.1, read on the forward strand.
TGTTTCCCTTACGGGGTCGACAGAGCCTAAGGTCCTAAGACCAAAATGCCACGTTTAGCATATTGATGGGCTTAAAGATGGAATACGGATTCAAAATAGAGATGGGTTGGACGTCATCATCATCAGGTCTTTATTAGTCTCCACTGCAGGAGCACGACCCTCTCTGTACTGCCAGAGCAGTCAGAGGATTTGGCCTACACTCTCCACGCTGGCCAGACGGGTTGGACGTACCAACTGCCTATTTACATGACCCTTTAGATTCCCCCGGCCGGTTTCTACGGTTGACGCAGGAAGAGAGCAGCTGCTACTTTCTACGTTTTTTCTCCTCTCCCAGACCCGCATGGAAGAAGGTAAGTTTTATTTGAAAATTCATATTTCCTCCCATGCTATTTTAGATTCTGGTTTGTAGGTACACGCTTACCGGGTAACATAGGTATTCAAAAACCTCTAATATTGGTTTCCTCACAAATATATACTGTTTAGCATAGCGGTGCTGGGATGTGTAGGTTGATAAAGTCTGTGACATCGTATCTGTGTTTACACCAGAACAGACTCCGTGATTTGTAAGGCACATCAAGCTGTTATTCCTGGCTGTCATCATTGTAGGTAGCCGTCAAGCTATATCACTGTCAGCTTGAAAATCTGACATCAGTGTTGGCTTACACACATGAAAAATTACAGGGAACCAGAGCTGAGCAATGATGATTTGGTACTTGGTACTAGTGCAAACTTTTCTTTCTATAATCCAATATATCAACTGCTAATGGAGTATAAAAACTAGGAATGTAGTTCTAACACATTTGAAGAACAGCTACCCATAGATCTAAGAATAATCAGAATAGGCCCCTAAGAAACGCGACAGTGACGCAAATACCAATCCATGCAAACGTGTCGGGACACATGCTCGCTCTCACATTGACATTAGATATGCTTGCAATGTTCCCTACATTTTCCCCTGTTCGAAATTCAAACTTCCAAATGTTAGGTTAGTACCTATTTATGCTGCACATAATTATGTAAAGTATAAAGTTGGCCTCAGTTTGTCCTCAGCGCCAGGTCCATATTATTCCTAGGCCCATCCATGGATCTACTATAGTATAATCTTATCTCTATCGAGCTCTACATTCCCTAAATGACAGTATCGTTTTTATACCAGTGAACTGACAACTATAGTGCAGGTGTTCTCACCACCTAGTATTTAAGGACTAGTTCTTTACCGCAAGCAAAGAATAATGAAAGTTAGGTTATTTGATATGAAGAGGTTTTTTATTTCCATTCTCCAATGTTAAAAATATTCTTTCTTACAGCGAGGACATACAAGACTGCATCAAGGAGCTGTCCCACGCAGCCGTCTCTCTTGGATTCGAACTGGACCTCAGTCTGACGAACGCTCGTCGTCACAACGAGCAGTCGTGTGAAAAACTCACGTCTTGCTCTAACGAGGCTAAGAGGAACTCTGATGAGGCTGTCACGCAACTCAGAGAACAGCTGTACCAGTGTGTTTATGCCTAAAGTTCGTACTAAACGCTTCTTCTTGTCTTTTATTATGCACCCGGCTTTGATTGCATTATCTGCGTTTGTATTGCCGAGTGCATATATCCTGAATCTTTTTAAATTTACATCATCATCACCATCAGGTCCATATTAGTCTCCACTGCAGGAGCACGACCCTTTCTGTACTACCAGAGCCTTATATTAGCCAGAGCAGTCAGAAGATTTGGCCTACACGCTTCACGCTGGCCAGACGGGTTGAAGAATGAAGAGGTGATATTTATAAGGTTTGTTTATCTTATGTTTCCTTAGTTGCCTTTTACGATATCCACGGGAAGACTTCGAGTGGTCCTATTCTACTCTGCCGGGAACCATAGCCATATTACTTAATTTACAGTGAATAGGCCAGGGTGGGCATGGTGGACTGACCGTGTCACCACAAGCTTAACTATGTGATATTAATTTCAATCTAGTATCTACATGGTATACTAAAAGATACTATATACTAAAGTAAACTCAAAGAAAATCGGCCAACTGCGACTCTGACTCGCGCATGAAGAGTTCCGTACTATTTTCTATAAGTACAACATTAAACTATTGAGCAAAACAGCTAAGGAATAATGTTCGTAAATATTTATTTATTCAGATTTAATCATTTGTTTTAAAAGTAAATAAACAACTGAATATTCTGAGAATATTTTAAAAGTTTACCTGTTTCCGTCCGTTCGTAAAAATCACGTTTGTTGTATGGGAGTTCCCCTTAAATATTTACTTTATTCTATTTGTATTTGCTATTATAGCGGCAATAGAATTACATCACCTGTGAAAATTTCAACTGTTTAGCCATCAAAGGTTAAGTTTATATCAGTCTCAGTAAAAGGGTCCCGTTTTTACTCTTTGGATACGGGACCCAAAAAAAGGGTCTTGACGAACTTTAAATATACGGAACCCTAATTAAAATTACACTTGTGATTATTTACAATTCATTTTGATATTCAAACTTGTTTCCCTTATAATTTCCCTCGATCCCATTTGCCCTAAAATTGCTTTAAAAGAGAATACAATTTGAAAGGGCTATGAATCCCCGGGCATAGGATCGTATTAAAAATAAAGGAGTATTGTTTAACATATGAATAATTCAGCTGTGGGACGTTCCAATTTAATCATGTCACGACTGAACGCATTAAATATATTAAAATGTTTGACATTTGGCTTTGGTTACGAAATGTTATGCCGTGTGTTATACGTCTATGGCCGTGTGGTTCCCGGCAGAGTAGAATAGGACCACTCCAAGTCTTCCCGTGGATGTCGTAGAAGGTGACTTAGAAATACAAGCTAAACAAAGCTTATAAACATCAAAGAGACCTCTCCAACCCGTCTGGCCAGCGTGGAGAGTGTAGGCCATATCCTCTAACTGCCCTGGCAAATTATGACTCTGGTAGTTCAGAGAGGGTCATGCTCCTGCAGTGGAGACTAAGAAGGACCTGATGATAATGATAATATGAATAATAGCAACTCATCACATTTTTTTTCCATGTTCTACCCATTCGGCAACTATACAATTTGTATAGTCTTATATATTGTATAGTGGGAAAATGGGTAGGAATATAATACTACAACAACAACAACTGTAACAACAATACAACTGTGTAAACGTAACCTTCAGATCTTGTGGCCATCATCATCAGGTCTTTTTTAGTTTCCACACAGCGTTGGCTTAATAACCAACATATGCTGAGTTGGGACCTATTTGAAGACGTACACAGTGTGAAACAAGTGTGTTAATTGTATAATGTTTTATGTCCTGTGCTGTGTGTCTTCAAATAAATTATTCATTCATTCATTCACAACCTTCTCTGTATTACCAGAGCCATATATTAGCCTGAGCAGTTAGAGGATTTAGCCTACACTCTTAATACCTACTGGCCAGACGGGTTGGAACGGTCTCTGATGTTTATAAACTTTGTTTAGCTTGTGTTTCCTAAGTCGCCTTCTACGACATCCACGGGAAGACTTGGAGTGGTCCTATTCTACTCTGCCGGGAGCCAGACGGCTTGTGACCAAATCCTTGTCTATTTCTATGTTCCAGATGTTATGGGTATTATTGTATATGTTTATATAAATAAATAATAAATAAATATATACCGACAAATCACACAGATTGAGCTAGCCCCAAAGTAAGTTCGAGACTAGTGTTATAGGATACTAACTCAACGATACTATATTTTATAATAGATACTTATATAGATAAACATCCAAGACCCAGGGCAATCTGAAAAAGATCTTTTCCATCTTGACCTGACAGGGGATCGAATCCGGGACCATCCGTGTCGCAGGCAGGCGTGTTGACCGCTGCGCCATGGAGCTCGTTTATATTGTATTATTGTCAGATCCATATGACATTATGTAGTATTTAATTATATCCTGATATCTATGATTTAACTACAGTTAGACACCGGGGCGGTTAAGATGAACTTAAAGGTTAATTTGTGAACGTTCCTTTCTACGTAATGACACCTTCGAGAGCAAACTTATTTTCTAAATAGGTAGTAGAAAGAAATACACTTGTGATTATGTTTAAGGAAAATAATCACAAGTATATTTATAATATAATAATAAGAATATTTGTTTATTCAAATTACAAGGATCCAGAATATGTTAGTAATACAATGGACTTATGCAACTATGTTAGTAATTATTGTTATAAAATCAATCAATTATTTTCATATCATGTACCTGCCAGTGATATCAGGCGACCGACCAAACATTGAACGACTATGATCTTCAGTCATGTTCATCACCCGCCTGAGACCTCTAAGCACAGGTGCATGCGGATCGTCTGCTACCATTATTTTGAATACTAAATAAATTATTGTGATATTTTTCATAATAATTTCATATTTTCACACGTTATTTGGAAAAAAGGGTCTTGACAAACAATCGAGTCATGCTATAAGAGTTCCTTTATAAAATTTGAGGTAAGAACCTTGATTAAATTTACACGTGAATATGATGGTTTACCATAAATTTTGGTATTCAAACTTGAAATTTCCCTCATAATTTCCCTCGATCCCATTTGGCCTTAGTTTACCGTTAAACGGAACATACATTTTAAAAGGGCTATGAATCCCTGGGGACAGCTCGTATTAAAATGAAGGAGTATTGTTTAACATATGAATAATTCAGCTGTGGGACGCTCCGATTTAATAATGTCACGACTGAACATATTAAATACATTAAAATGTATGAAACTTGGATTTGGTAAAGAAAGGTTATTAGTATGCATTGTTGTTTTGTTTATTTTGTATCTAAATGGGGCTTTACAAAGAGTGGTTTAGGGCAGGGATTGAATAACCGAAAAAAATACGGTTAAATCGGTAAGCGGTATCACACAAATTGAGCTAGCCCCACAGTAAGTTGTGAACTTGTGTTGCAGGATACTAACTCAACGATACAATATTTTATAATATATACTTATATAGATAAACATCCAAGACCCAGGTCAATCTGAAAAAGATCGTTTCCCATCATGACCTGACCGGGGATCGAACCCGGGACCCCCCGTGTCGCAGTCTGGCGTGGTAACCACTGCGCCTCGGAGCTCGACAAACTATATATATTGGACTAGGAGAACGTGGAAGATGATAAAGGTATTTGGGATGCTAATTACTAGAATGGATTGGGAGCGAAAAAGTAGCTCGGGAAGCTGATTGCGCGTATGTCACCACCACCACCGGGCAGGCCGTTAAGGATGACACCCCTGACCTACGTCATTTATACTATACTAGCTGTTACCCGCCGATTCGCCCGCGTAATATATAGCCTATGTCCTTCTCGGTACCCTAACCTATGTGTATGCAAAATTTCATGATAATCGGTTCAGTAGATTAAAAAAAATTCAATTCAAAATTCAAAAATGCTTTATTTTTCTCTCCAATCTATATCTATACCCACAAATACAAATTTTGGTACAAATTGTATACTTATGATAAGATTGTGAGAGACTGGTGTCTGAACTAAGCAGAGCCTGTATCTCAGTACACCAGCCACTCGGCGTGAAAGCGTAACAAACAAACTCACTTTCGCCTTTTTAATAGTAGTTGGGATTGGGATGGGATATAACTACTGTAGTAAATATTCCAAACTAGGCTAATTCTTTAGATTTAGCTCAAGACTGTTTGAATCGACTGACAAGACTTGTTTTGAGTTGCTTGGGAATACTTAACGTATGATAAAAGTAAATTGCTACTATACTATCCTTAAGAGTCGCCTGGAAGCGCATGTCTCCATACAAACGGGAAAAGGGAATTGTGGCAATATTTGATAATTTAGGAGTAAAATTAAGCATTTAATTAATTAATCTCATTATAATCTACGTACGTTCCTATACAGTTTGGTTAAAATACCAATGGTTTGAGAATTACAAGCCTTTTCAAATTTGTATGGAAATCTTGAGAGGCGTATAATTCACAAACTATTGATAATTTAACCAAACTGTACAGGAACATACGTAGATTACTATACCGTCCATTTAATGACGATGTCTGTCACGGCAAGTGCTGCTATCGCTTTGTGTATAATGTGTCCCTGCTATTCTATCTGGGCAATACGGATAAAAATTACATTCTCATTCAACAGTGTTCAGCCGGTAAAGCAATTTGTATGAAAATGATGACTTTTTTGAATTTCCAGCGTTAGCCCCGTAGAAAAAGTTGTTCATATTGACGGGCTAAGACCCTCCTTTAAGGATCGGACAGGGTTACAGGGACACATTTTACGTTCCTCTTCACACAATTGTAAACATTTCATTGGTTTATATCATAGAATAAATAAAATTCCATAAGGCTGAATGTGTTTTGTTTCTTTAGTCAATATTTTTGTCCGATTTCAAAAAACAAGAGGTTCTCAATTCGTCGGAAAACTTTTTTTATGTATGTTCCCCGATTTCTCAAAGACGCCTGGACGGATTTAAAACAATCTTTTTTTGTTTGATAGGTAATACTTTAAAGATGGTCCCATTAAATTTTTACCGAAATGTGTCGAGTGCTTTTAAAAAATACACAAAAACCAAAAAAATATATACACGGATGCCGTTCGGTTTACACTTATTTCCATTTTATTAGCCGGTTAATGTTTTTTGTTAAAATCTTTTGGCGCTCAAGGGAAGGTGAAGGCGTCTCAGTTCTAATACTTTTGTTTTTACTCAATTTCTAAAAATCAGTGGCTAAGAAATTATTGTGAGCACGTAGCACAGTGCTCACAATAATTTCTTGCCGTGTGGTTCCCGGTAGAGCAGAATAGGACCACTCCAAGTCTTCCCGTGGATGTCGTAAAAGGCGACTTAGGAAACACAAGCTAAACACAAGCTTACAAACATCAAAAAGACCTCTCCAACCCGTCTGGCCAGCGTGGAGAGTGTAGGCCAAATCCTCTGACTACCTACTCTGGCTAATATATTGCTGTGGTAGTACAGAGAGGGTCGTGCTCCTGCAGTGGAGACTAAAAAAAGACCTGATGGATGGATGGATGGACGTAGCACAGTGCTCACAATAATTTCTTCTAATTTCATTGTCCAACTAATAAAATCACCCGTACTAATGTGAGTTTTTTAATACAATCATAGCGTAAAAAAGCACGTACTAGAAGCTAGCCAATCCGAATAGCGTTGGTCATTTAATTCCAGCAACTAATCTAAATTCATTTGCAGGCCGTGTTGTCTAAATATTTGAATAATTTGATTTCACTTTGTGGAATAACTGCGAGTCGAAAAAGTAAAATGTGGAGAGCACAGAACTGACATTAGATACAATATCTATCAGATAAAATACACACTTCAAAGAAACTTCTGAACTGAATTGATTAAATTTACTTAGAACCAATTATATACCTCCATGGTGCAGCGGTTAACATATCCGCCTGCGACACGAGTAGTCTCGGATTCGATCCCCGGTCAGGTCATGATGGAAAACGACCTTTAACAGATTGACCTGGGTCTTGGATGTTCATCAATGTATTTATACATAAAATATAGTATTGATGAGTTAGTATTATACGACAGAAGTTCACAACTTACTATGGGGCTAGCTCAATTAGTGTAATTTGTCCCTATATATTTATTTGTTTACATCGCTTAGATAGTATAACGCTCATACTATTTTTTAATTAGTTTATTGATGACAGAGTTATATCAAACACAAAAACAAAACATTAAAAATCTACTCTTCTTTTTGAAGCTGGTTCAGTATTTTTATTTGAAACACAGGTAAATGAAAATTTAGTTTTCTGTAAACTATTTACTATGATCACAGTCTACGCTGAGAAGATTACAAAAAAGTGCGATGATGTGAAAAAATCCAAGTTAGAGTACCTTAAATGCTGAAATTAATTTACATATTAATTTAACTTATTTTTATAGAAGCTGACACATAACCCTTCTTGTTTCCGTTTTTACGCTTGCAAAAAAGCCATTTCCTTATATGCCCTTATGCTCAGAATCACACATTTATTTATCCTTTGGAGACTAATAAAGTCGTTCTTCTGTATCTTCTATATTTTGCGCCGGGATGGAGGAAAGGTCATAATTAGAAGGGACAGTGCGACGACAAGGGTCGCTGGCCGAGAGGTAGGAATGGAAGGAATAAGCAATGATGAATCTCATTTTGCATTCATATTGTATTCAACTTTTTAAAACATAGAAATTCCATTTGTAGAACAAACTGTCAACCTCACGCGATGAGATACCGGTACATTGAAAATAATAAATGTACTTAATATATAATCTGGTAGTGTATAAATATATACAATATACGGACAAATCACACAGATTGAGCTAGCCCCAAAGTAAGTTCGAGGCTTATGTTATGAGATGACAAGTACTCAACGATACCATATTTTATAATAGATAAACATCCAAGACCCAGGTCAATCTGAAAAAGATCTCTTTCCATCTTGACTTCACCGGGGATCGAACCCGGGACCATCCTCGCAGGCAGATATGTGGACCGCTGCGCCACGGAGCCCGTCCAACATCTATATGTCGCAGTCATCTGGTTGAATTTGCTATTTGATTGAATGACTAGCGCGTTCATTGAATGGCGACGTTCAATTGAATGACTGAAGGACAGCTCGTCAAGTCATTGAATGTAACGTTCAACGTCTTGACTGAATGAATGTCATTTAGCGAAGTCATTGAATCTTAGCCGACTTTGTAATATTTGGTGGTGGCATGATTTCATTTTTCATAGTTTTTAAAGTAGCCGGCGGCGGCGTTATAATAGGTAAATCCATAATGTCATACTATTTTATTACAAATAACGCACTTCTAAGTAAATTTAATCGAAAAAAATATCAACATCGTGCCATCTGTTCGAGCTGTTTGACGCCATATTTGTTTTGGTGACTACTAGCGCCGCAGTGGTAAAAAAATGAACTAAATTTGAATCACCTGACTAATTTTATGTCCGCTATGTTCAAAGGGCTATGTTACAACCCGCTAACTAGTTGGACGTTGAGCGACGGTTGTTCAATCAACGTTTGGCCTAGTCATCCAATTAAACGTGATCATTCAATGAACGCGCTAGTCATTCAATCAAATAGCAGATTCAACCAGATGACTGCGACATATATATAATTATCTGACTGCTCTGGCATCTATGGCTCTGGTAGTAAAGAGAGTCGTGTTCCTGTAGTAGAGACTACAACAAGACCAGATGATGAGCTAAATACTTCGAGCAACACGGCCTCCGTATAAATAACATGCAAATGCAACACAATCAATCTCCTTGTTGATCCGTAGCCGAATGCCAAAAAACGGGTCACTTATAGATTCGTTATATATCTGGCTGCTTGTCTGTCCGTATGTCACAGGCACTTTATTCCAAAACTATTTGGACTATACTGTTGAAACTTGATGGTAGGTAGAATTATTCTATGAAACGCTATAAGATTTTCATAAAAAAATTAAAGAATAAGGGAGGTTCCCCATTTACGAATATGTCCCCATACATGGAACTAAAACTAACAACATTTTTTTTTTTCATCAAACCAATACGTGCATTATGTGTCGAAAATGACATTGAGGTTCCTAAAACTATTTTTCCTCAAAGTCAATCGTTTGATAGAAGACACTTCCAAAGGGATAAAATGTTCGTTCGTCTATCAACTAGAATTACTTATACTCTTATTATACACACTCTAGTCATCATGTCACCCGTCTTCTGCTGGACATAGGGCTCCCCCAGGAATTTCCATCGTAGAGGGCTTTACCATATATTCACCACGCTAGGCAGACGGGTTGGTGAGCGCAGTTTGTTTGGCTTATCTCAGTTCCGATGCTGCTTCCCATCAAAACCAAACCAAACGAAGAAAGGATAGGAGTTTGTTGGACTGAGGCAACAAAATAACGGTATTTGGGATGCTACTTGCTCGGATGGATTGGGAATGACAAAGTAGCAGCTCGGAAGGCCGGATACATCATCATCAGGTCTTTCTAGTCTCCACTGCAGGAGCACGACCTTCTCTGTACTACCACAGCCATATACTAGCCTGAGTACGGGTACGCGTACCCGATGCGATAACCACGGAACAAGCAGTTAAAGGTGACACACGTGTCCTTTATTTCATTTTCTTTATTCACTTGTAGCGGGCGCGAGGTGGTATGCTCGACCGCCACAAATGGGAAATCTTCCAGGGAACCGTACGGCTCCGACTGAGTTCTGTCGGAGGTGTTATTTATGTCGCAAATCGAAGAAACTTTGTTTGCGCGTTTCAGGATTGTGCAGCGCCATCTTGTGAGAAGTCTTGTAGTTATTTGCTGTTTCGCCATATTCACAGTTGGTTCTTCGTGTTAGTTCTTGTGGCGAGTATAGAGGCCGTCACACACTCTTCTTTTTCACTCATTTATTTCAGATTGATCTAGATCTAATTTTATTTTAAATATCTAACATAACTTTAAATTTATATTTATTACAACCTAATTGAAACTATATTTAAATATAATTAAACTATCTTAACTTAAAATAATAAAAAAATAAATAAAATATCACAACTATTTATAAAAAATAAAAATCTTATGTTAAATGTTGTCCATGTGGCATGGTGCCCGCTGGCTACATTCCCTCGTTGGATTGTGATTGCAATCCTTTGTCAGAGGTAAGAGCCAGCCTAGTTTAGGCACATTAAACATTCGTAGATCCATGTAGTGAATGTATTCATCAGTAAAACTTCTATGTTGATTCGGAACTCGCCGGGCCAAGCGGTAAAACGCCTGATTTTATGTTTATTCATAGTTCTCGTGTGTATTTTGATGTATCCTAAGTAAACAGGATGTTCGTTGTTTATCTTGTATGCAAAACAGCAGTGATTTAGTTTGATTTGGGGCGCTGATGTGCGAACTATACACGGTGAAATATTGACCATTTTCGAACTTGAGAGGGATGATTCAGCCCGTTGATATAAACAACGTTTGCTGTGGGAACAAAGCTGAAAACTAAAAAAACTACATATCCAATATAAATTCAAAAATATTTAATCAACTGGTCAATTTGTTTAGTTTTATATTAAGTGTTATATTGGTCCCATTGGAAAAGTAATTGAATTCGACAGGCCGATTCACTTCTTTAAGGCGAAGTGAGTTCACACACAAGCGCCACCCAACAATTAATTCTATAAGTCCTAAATCATATCAAATTTAAAAATCTAATAGCTGAATGCCCTAGTAAATTACTTGTAGTATTATTGGTACAAGTTTTCACTAGTTTTAATTTGATGAATTAAGAGAAGGATTTATTACTGCCAAAAGTGGCCACTTTTGGCGTTAAAAAATCGTTCTCTTAAACTTAGATTGTAATATCTATAAAATGTGACAAAAAAATACAACAATTAATTTACTAGGGCAATCAGCTATTAGATTTTTTAAATCTGAATTGATTTGGGAGTAAATTAATTAATTGCTGGGTGGTGCTAGTGTGTGAACTTACTACGCCTTAATAAGTTTACTTTTTGACTTGGATAGTCGTCAAATGATCAGAATGATAGAATCTCTTCTTTACAAATGTGATCCCAATACACGCTAATAACACCTAACCTTGTCTGTTATGCAAACACGTCACACCTGTGCAGATTAGAACGAGATTGCTTTGCATACGTCACGAGTAGTAGCGACACAATTACTCGTGTTCCACAGAATTCGGAGTTAATATAGTAGTTGTGTAGATATACCGTATGTCAACTTCATGTGACTGAGGAAATTACTTGTAAGGATGCCTATTATGAGATAGAGCCATTTGGCACTACTGTCGCTAGAAACAGTGTGACAACAGGTCGAAACGAGTCTTAGTGCTTCCCGGCCAGATGTGGAGTTTGGTTGTGTCATCATCATCATCATCATCAGGTCTTTCTAGTCTCCACTGCAGGAGCACGACCCTCTCTGTACTACCAGAGCTATATACTAGCCTGAGTAGTCAGAGGATTTGGCCTACACTCTCCACGCTGGCCAGACGGGTTGGAGGTTGTGTACGTGCCGCTTTTTACGAAACCACAATGTCGTTTAATGTTCACGAGGTATGTTACATCTTTATAACTTCACTTATTTATTTCAATTTACTGTCACGATGTCAATTATATAGTTAATTTTACAATTCCTTTGCACTTTCATTTTATTTTTTGTTTGTCGATAAATAGTAGGCAGCTATTTTGTTTTATGACAGATGTTTCCTAAAATGAGACATGTGGGTTCCCCTAAAATGAGATATCTCATATTATTAGGAAATATTAAACTTGTATAAAAATATAATCATAAAAAAAAAAAAACATTTTTTTAGATACCACCAATCAAGTGGAAAACCTGGGACCAATGTGCCATGATAAGGGCTGTGAATGCAGAATGAATCATGATGATGATGATGCAGTACCTACTCAGTGAGCAAATGGGTTACTTAAAGGCATCAAAGCATTTCGGTGTTCCTAAGGGAACTTTAAAACGTTATGTTAAAAAAGATGGCAGTGCAGAAGTACTCGTCAAAATTCATATGGGAAGACCTCCAGCTTTGCCTGGCTGTTTGGCCACTACACACATACGAGAAATGTTGATATAATAAATTTAGGTCGAGTAAATAATGTAACAATATAGTCTGCTTACCGCCACATTGCACTGACGCAGTGTCGTAAAGTCCTTACTAAACGTTATTTAATAGTTTTTATTAAAAAGTTGTTTAATAAAAATTTAATTTAAAATTGACTGGTTTTCTTTTTCTTTCAAACCCACATGAACCTAATATGAGATACTTTCTCCTTTAAGGAACCCCTAGTATCTCTTATTAGGAGACCATTTGCCAGAGACGTAATTTATGAGATTTCTTAGTTTTTTTGATGTAACAAAATAATGCGCTATACTTAGTGGTAAACAGTCTTTCGTAGTCAATCTACACTTAATACTATATCGAACAATGTAATTTTCATATGCATAAGTAAATTCAGATATTTTTTACAAAATGGTATCTCATATTCGGCATCCTTACCCTACTCGAACCAAGTTTAAAACAAAATGTTAAATCCAGACGCAAGATTCGCAGACCTACATACAAAAGCTTACTTGTTTCTTCGGATTGTAGCCAAATTATCAGGCTGGAATCTCACTCTTCTCAGCATAAAATGACAAGACAACTACATATAACATTATCTAAATACACGTTAATAACACTTAAACTTATCTGTTATGCAAACACATCACACCTGTGCAAACTAGAACAACATTGCTTTGCATACGTCACAAATAGTAGCGACACAATTACCTGTTTTATAGCAAATTTACTTATTGCCTTGGATAGTTGTGATCGGCCTAGAATCTTTTTCGTTTCAACCTAACACGTCCATCAATGTAACGGTTATTTCAAGCATCTTGAAGACAAACCGTTCCTAATACGCGCTAACAACACCTAACTTTTCTGTTATGCAAACACGTCACACCTGTGCAGATTAGAACTAGATGACTTTGCATACGTCACGAGCAGTAGCGACAACGTACAAAAGTTTACTTGTCACCTCTGATAAAAGTCAAATGATCATACTTAGTCTCGAAAACACAGTGTGTTCCTAATACGCGCCAAGAACACCTAACTTATCTGTTATGCAAACACGTCACACCTGTGCAGATTGCATACGTCACGAGTAGTCACGACACAATTCCCTGTGTTCATCAGAGCTTAGAGTTAAATTAGTAGATGTATTCTACTACTAATGGAACTACTCTACGCGACTAAGAAAATAGATAAGTAAGAGAAATAAAGAAATTAAACGTTATAAGTACAAGTATTTTGACAACCTCTGTGGCCTAGTGGTTATCATGCCAGGCTGATGAATAATTATCTGTTGAAGATGGAAAATTATCTTTTTCAGATTGACTTGCATCATCGATGTTTATCTATTGCACAGGGCAATAGATAAACATCGATGATCCAAGTCAATAGTCATTTTATAACTATTGTGGAGTTAGAATCCTATAACACAAGTCTCGAAGTGACTTTGGGGCTAGTTAATTGGTATGATTTGTCCGTATACATTTATTTACTAGCTGTTATCTGCGGCTCCACTCACGTGGTATATATGCCTACGTCCTTCTCAGTACCTCAACCTATGTGTATGCAAAATTTAATGATAGTCGGTTCAGAAGATACGGCTTGAAAGCGCAACAAACAAACAAGGAAAGGATATAAGTAAGGCTTTAGTAGCTCTATTTGGCTGCACTTGGAATCGAATTCGAAACCCTCGAGAAGCAAGCTGGCATATTATTATTAGCGATTTCTTTCAGACTCTGGAAATTGTAACTCTAAAATTAAAATTGTTACTCTTAATACAAACACGTCTGTGCCAGCGTCGGGACTAAAAAAGTAATAAAACCTCGGACTGGCGACCGGAAAACTTTTTTTTTTACATCGATCCAGTTACAACTAGTTTTAATCCGCGCTGTGATGGATATGCCAATCAATCTGCGGTTTGTGAGTTTCATAAAATCCTATAGCTATCCATGTTCGAATGTAATGGAATTTTCTTGCTATGCCTACTATTGGATAGACTATTGAATTTAGTACCCAAAGAAATCATATACAGCACAAAAAATCCAAGGCCCAGATCAATCTGAAACATCATTTTCATCTTGACGTGACCGGGTATTGAAACCAGGACCTCGTGTCGCAAGCTGGCGTGTTAACCACTGCGCCACAGAGGTCGTTAACGTATGGTTGAGTTACTATCCCATAATACAAGTCTGGAGTTACTATTCCATAATACAAGTCTCGAACTTATTTTCAGGTTACTTAAATCTGTGAGACTTATCCATATACTTATATTTATTTATATTTGCCAGAGCTGTGAATCGAATTTGAAACCCCTCATGATGCAAGCTGGCATATTATCATTAGCGATTTCATTCAATTTGATATTAAATTAACTAACTCTGAAAATTAATACTCTAAAATTAAAATTTTAACTCTAGTTTTAATCCGCGCTGCGATGGATATCAATCAATCCAATCAATCTGCGGTTTGTGAGTTTCATAAAATCCTATGGCTATCCATGTTGGAGAATGTGATGGATTTTTCTTGCTATGCCTACTTTAGATAGACTAGGGTAGACTTTTGATATTAATACCCAAAGAAATCATATAAGTACTTTATACAGCACAAAAAATCCAAGGTCTTCAAATCTGAAAAATCCTTTTCCATCTTGACCTGACCGGGGATCGAATCCAAGACCTCGTGTTGCAAGCTAGCGTGTTAACCACTACGCCAAGGAAGTCGTCAACGTATCGTTGAGTAATACAAGTCTTGAACTTATTTTGAGATTAGTTAAACCGGTGAGATTTGTCCATATATATGTATTTGTTTTTGCCTTCGCTGGGAATCTAATTCGAAACCCTCGAGAAGCAAGCTGGCATATTATTATTAGCGACTTCATTCAATTTAATATTAAATTAACTAACTCTAAAAATTGTAACTCTAAAACTCTAACACAAACACGTCTGTGCCAGCGTCGGGACTAAAAAAGTAATAAAACCTCGGACGGGCGATCGAAAAACTTTTTTTTTACATCGATCCAGTTACAACTAGTTTTAACCCGCGCTGTGATGGATATGCCAATCAATCTGCGGTTTGTGAGTTTCATAAAATCCTATAGCTATCCATGTTCGAATGTAATGGATTTTTCTTGCTATGCCTACTATAGTGTAGATTGAAGAATTAGGTACCCAAAGAAAGTGGTAACAAAGCACAAAACAAAAACCAGGCAGCTCTATTGTTGTGCTTTACGCGAACGAAATAGAGGGAAAATTGCTAGTACCTAACTAGTAGTTTTCCCGCTACTTCGCTCGCGTAAATTATAGCCTATGTCGCCTGCAGATAAATTACATTTATGTAGGTGATCTTATTTTGATAATCGGTTCAGTAATTGAGGAGTCCATTCAATTCGAGCAAACAATCGAATCTTTCCTGTTATATATATATATATATATACATATGTAAGTATATGTATACCTGGGGGTGACAAAGTACCTGGGGGTGAAAAAGTAACTGGGGGTTACAAAGAACTGACTTTGACTAAACGACAGAGACGCATCCCGACTAAATATGATGACTTTATTCTTGGCCTTATTTTAGAGTGTAAGCAGTCTAATGCAAAATTTGTTTGTACTTAGCCGTAGGCCTTACATTTTTTATTCGAGAACTTAATTAGTTAAACATCGAAAAATTCTCAACCTGTTCCATCGATAAAGTTACATAAACACATCAATAGGCTTCGACAGAAAATAATATACAAAAGATGGATGCATCTTTTGTATATTGCATATATTGCAAGATGCTTAGTCAAGTATAGATTTGAATGGTAAGTACATGATGGTGCACAGTGCGAATATTTTAAAAGTACAAAACGAAAAACTTTACGCCATAACTGGGAACTCTATCAAACCATTTAGGCTACGACCTGTACCTTCCAAAGAAGTATACAGTATCCATGGCCGTATGAAACAGTACCTACTTACAAATGTTCATACACACGAAAAACTAAACCGTCTTTCTGGCGCAGTCGGGTAATACCGGAACGTCCATTAAATTATCCTTCACGATGTATTTTCAGGGTAAGTGCCACTATCGGAGTCCCCAAGACGTACCTGAATTAATTACGTGCTTAATTAATTTTTTCTTGGTTTTTCTACAAAATATAGAGATCGCAGAACCATAACTTAAGTATAAATATGATTTTAAGATTTCGCATGATCCTAAGCCGAGTGACTCATACAAAAAAAGTTATTTCCAGACAAGTACAATCCCGGGACATTCAAAAGTAGAATAAATGGGTATCTCTTGGATAGGCATGTAACATCCTCGTCTTCATCGTCACTTACCAATTCAGGTGAGATGGGAGACAAATGCCTAATTTTATAATTAATAATAATAAAAAATTTCAACCGTAACCAAAGGCAATATAATACTAACGTATAGACAGACAACCTAATACAAAAATATTGGCCCAAATTAGGGCCTGCTACAAGATAAGCCGCATAGTTAGACGACCAAGATGTAGAGTTGTTTTCCACTCATACATGGCGTTTATCTGTATTAGCTTAAACTTGCTAAAACTGAGATATAATTTATAAATATTGTACACGCATGCATGCATATAACTATTTCATTTCTTTGAAAAGATATTACAAAATGTTATCCATTTTATTAGATAGATCAAGAAATTTTGTTAATTTCACTAGCAAGAAACTTACGGAAATCCTCCTTGATTTCCGTAAGTTTCTGAATTATTTTAATAAAATCAAAGCTAAAAAACTAGTTTATTATCATTTGTGACACACCTTCCTATTTTCCTGTATTTCGTTGATGATACAAATCTACTTACCGATGACATTAAATATTATCATCTGTGTCATTATTTGAAGATAAATAGTCATATATAAAATACCTATTTATCTTCTGATTGCTTAAAATCATTATTAGATACCTACTCCAACATATGAATAGTAAGAATTTAAGTAGGTAATTAGCCATCGATTCGAAAAAAAGAGTATCATTCAGTCACTAATAAATTGGTTCTTGATATAAACGTATATTTTATCCTCGTTCTATTCACTCTATAATTTGTCATTTCTCTAGGAGCTGCTACTACGTGTCTGGTATTACGTAGTTCCTGTTTTAATTAGTCGCAGTTTTTCACTGGAAAATTTTATTTCCTTGAATTTCTACTGTAAGCAACCTTTCTTATTGCTTCTTAGCTGGTTTGCGGAAAAGAAACTTAGAATAAGCTGGACGTCTTCCCGTGCCTTGAAGAAACGTGAGTGTATTTATTTTCTTTTCACGAATAAATGTTTATTTCCGTACGTAACGTACATCTGTACTTAGTTGTCTACGAATAATAAGTACTTATCTTCATGTACTTGCATATATGTAATGGTTTGGCTAGGTTATGATAGAAAACAATCTTTTTCAGATTGGCCTGGGTCTTAGATGTTTATCTATATGGTATTTTTATATTTAAGTATGATGATATCTATTAAAAATATAGTATCGTTGAGTTAGTATCTTACGACACAAGTTCAAAACTTACTGTGGGACTAGCTCAGTCGCGTGATTTGTCCCTATAAGTCGTAAATTAATAATTTAATCATCATCATCAGGTCCTTCCAGTCTCCACTGCAGGAGCACGACCCTCTCCGTACTACCAGAGCCATATACTAGCCTGGGTAGTCAGAGGATGTGGCCTACACTCTCCACGCTGGCCAAACGGGTTGGAGAGGTATCTTTGATGTTAATAAGCTTTGTTTAGCTTGTGTTTCCTTAGTCGCCTTTTACGACATCCACGGGATGACTTGGAGTGGTCCTATTCTACTCTGCCGGGAACCACACGGTTTGTTTTCTATATGTCTAAGTGGCCAACACTGGTGTCAGATTTCAAGCTACCTAAAAGCATCTGACATAGATTAACGACGGCCACCAGTGATGACAGCCGGGACCAACGGCTTAACGTGCCTTACGAAGCACGGAAGAGCTCGAGATATTTTTATGCCACTTGAGGTTACCCTTCCAAGTAGGGACTGCACTTGGAGTTGCTTAACATGCGTAAGCACAAATTTTGCTTACTTCTCTTGTTTTTTAATGATACTCCCATACGTGACAAGAGGAAACGAATAGTTTTTCTCGTTGCCCTTGTTGTGGGTGTCGTTAAGAATCTCCCTTTCAGCTAAGTGGTTGTGTATTGATACGTTAAAGACGGCAGTAGCATATGAAACGAAGTTGAAATTTATAGTATCACAGCTAAGTACCGTTCACACCGTAAGAGTTATATATATATATAAATATATATCCATACTATACTATTATACTATATATACTATATACTATATATACTATATTATACTATATTACTATATTTACTATATATATTATATTATTTATTATTATTTTATTATTATTTTATTATTATTTTATTTTTATTTTATTTTTTAATATTATAAATGCGAAAGTAACTCTGTCTGTCTGTCTGTCTGTCTCGCTTTCACGCTAAAACGGCTGAACCGATTAAAACGAAATTTGGCACACAGATAGGCTATAGCCCGAGAAAGGACATAGGCTACTTTTGATTTCGATAACGTAGGTTAAGCAACTCTAACCATGGTTCAAATTAAGATGGGTAGCCAAAACTAAAACGGCTGGACAGATTAAAACGAAATTTGGCACACAGAGAGGCTATAGCCTAAAAAAGGACGTGGGCTACTTTTAATTACGATAACGCAGGTTAAGCAACTCTAACCATGGTTCTAATTGGGATGGGTGGCCAAAATTAAAACGGCTGAACAGATTAAAACGAAATTTGGCACACAGAGAGGCTATAGCCTGAGAAAGGACATAGGCTACTTTTGATTTTAATAGCGCAGGTTAAGAGCGGCCGCATATTATCAGAAATTTCTATTAGAAAAATTCTGACGCTCGCCGGAAGGCACTCGCTGCATACATTTTGTATTAGCTCCCGCACATTGTCAGGAAAATTCTAACGGGTCGTCCGTTTCTGATGCCCACCGGATGGCACCTCAGCCGGACGTCAGAATTTTTTCTGTTAGAAATGGCGGAAGGCGTGTTTTCCATACATTTTATACTGGGCCCCGCACACTATCAGAAATTCGCGTCAGTTTACCGTTCGCCGCCGTACGCTGCACACGTGTTTGTTGTATTTTAGGAACCTACGTTTTTGACGAAAATGAGCTTAATTCAAGATTTAATTGCCGATGTGGAAAAATATCCATGTTTGTGGAACGTGATGATGAAAATTCCCATAATAAAATACACAGAGACTTAGCTAGGGAGCGAATATGCCAAATATTAATTAAGAATTGAAATTCATATTTCAACATCAAGGTTTTTAGGGTTCCATGTCCAAAGCGTAAAAACGGGACCCTATTTACGAGATTTCGAAGTTCGTGTGTCACCAGGATGTATTTCATAAACCGTGATTACTATACATTTAAAATTTTCATAGATTGTGTACTTATTTGCTTTTGCCGCTATAACAATAAACACTAGAATTATAACGGCAACAGGTAGACGCTTCAGATATTCACAAAATATTCATTGTATATTCATCGCTTTAAAAATAAATAATTAAATCAAAATTAAATAAATATTAAGGGCTGTCGTACTAAGAACATGATTTTCATTGCAGTTTTTGCCCGATAGTCTAATGTTATATGGATAATGGTATGGGACCCTCCATGTGCGAGTCCGACTAGCACTTCGTCGATTTGTTTTATTTAAATAAATAAAAGCGCTAAGAGCAATAACATACGTATCTTCATTCATATAGGTAGATGTGCATAAGCACACAGATGCAACACGACTGGGCTCAAAAGCTGCCGGATCAAAATTTCTGATAGTATGCGGGGTGCTTCCGGCGAGCGTCAGAATTTTTCTGTTAGAAATTTCTGATAATATGCGGCCGCGCTAAGAGCGGCCGCATATTTTGAGAAATTTCGGTTAGAAAAATTCTGACGCTCGCCGGAAGGCACTCCGTGCATACATTTTGTATTAGCTCCCGCACACTGTTAGAAAGATTCTAACGGGTTGTCCGTTTCTGATGCCCGCCGGATGGCACCTCAGCCGGACGTCAGAATTTTTTCTGATAGAAATTGCGGAAGGCGTGTTTTCCATACATTTTGTGCTAGGCCCCCCCGCACACTATCAGAAATTCGCGTCAGTTTACCGTTCGCCGCCGTACGCTGCACACGTGTTTGTTGTATTTAAGGAACCTACGTTCTTGACGAAAATGTGGAAAAATATCTATGTTTGTGGAACGCGATGTTGAAAATGACCAGAATAAAGTACACAGAGACACATCAAATCCATATTTCAATATCAAGGTTTTTAGGGTTCCATGTCCAAAGCGTAAAAACGGGATTCTATTTACGAGATTTCAATATCCGTGTGTCACCATCATACATAAACCGTTGTTTGTTTGGTTATTCGTATGTGTAAGTGGCCAAGTGTCAGATATTTCAAGCTGCCTTAAGGCATCTGACATAGCTAAACGACTGACATCAATGGTGACAGCCGCTACCAACGGCTTAACGTACCTTCCGAAGCACGGAGGAGCTCGAGATATTTTTATGCCACTTGCGGTTACCCATCCAAGTAGGGACTGCACCAGGGGTTGCTTAACATACGTAAGCGCTCATAGAGCTCACACCCACTGGACCATCGGGCTCCTCAAATACCTCTCCTCATAAACCGTAATTACTATACAGTTAAAACTTTCATAGATGATGAACTTATTTGCTTTTGCCGTAAACACTAGAATCAGAATAAATCCTAATCCTAACTAATATTATACGAGTAAATGCGAAAGTGAGTTTGTTTCTTTGTTACGCTTTCACGCCCTATTTACTTAACCGATCATCATGAAATTTTGCATACACATAGGTTAGAGTACTGAGAAGGACATGGGCTATAATTCACGCGGGCGAAGCCGCGGGTAACAGCTAGTATATATATATATATATATATATATATCTCTCTCTCTCGACCAACTTATAAAATGAAGTGCAACTACGGAAGTTTACGGAACCCTACACAGCGTGTGGCCCGATAAGCAACTGTTTTTTTCCCTTTACATGTAATGAAAGGAAAACAATGATCTCGCATTAACATTGTCTCCAAAAGGGCGCATCTGGAGTTTTCCTAACAGAACAAAATATTAGTATGTCACATTCTTGCTGCATACTCACATTATTACAAAAACAGAGTACCTACGAGTATAAGGAAAATGCATATGAACGTAGTCACGAGAAAAAGCTAGAATATATACGAAAAAACCTTAATGTTTCCCAAACATAAACAAAAGATGGCTCTCACAAGATAGCCCACCTCCATTTACTTATTCAAAAACACCAAATCTAACCTCACCGCTAAAAGGGGGAAAACGTATTCTTTTACAAAAATCCTTTGTTGCATTACTTATTTCAAAGAAGTCTCTTACTGAAACATCCTGAAGCAAACACACTAGGGCCGAACGCAATGAAAATATCCCGTGAATTTCAAGCAAAATTTCAGCGACACAGCCGGTCGGTTGCTCAAAATGAACCTTCCCACCGTCGCGCAAGAAATATTTTACTGTATATTCTATACGAAAATATGTGTGAGTAAAGACAGATGGTAGAGGGAACTCCTTACACAGGTAACCGTCAAAATTTTTATGAAGAAAAGTAAAATGCAGAAGACTTTTTCTTAATTTACACAAAAAACTAAATGTCTCCCAAACATAAACCAAAGATTACTCTTACAAGATAGTATATCAAAATAGCGTTAAGAATGCATAAGAAACACCTTTAAACTAAAGTATTCTTTTACAAAATTCCTTTGTTGCATTACATATTTCAAACAAGTCTTTTACTGAAACATCCTGAAGCAAACACACTAGGGCCAAACGCAATGAAAATATCCCGTGAATTTCAAGCAAAATTTCCAGCGACACAGCCGGTCGGTTGCTCAAAATGAACCTTCCCACCGTCGCGCAAGAAATATTTTACTGTATATTCTATACGGAAATATGTGTGAGTAAAGACAGATGTTAGAGGGAACTCCTTACACAGGTAACCGTCAAAATTTTTATGAAGAAAAGTAAAATGCAGAAGACTTCTTGTTCATTCACACAAAAAACTAAATGTCTCCTAAACATAAACAAAAGATTACTCTCACAAGATGACCTACCTCGATTTACTTATTAAAAAACACCAAATCTAAACTCACCGCTAAAATGGAAAAAAACATCATTTCCGTAAATTATATTAGGAAAAAATCAATGCTGGCAGGTTTTGAACAGCAGTATTTAGTCTTTGTACGACTTAGAACCAGCTGTCTTTAGTAGTAATATATTACGAATAGCGTTAAGAATGCATAAGAAACACCTTTAAACTAACGTATTCTTTTACAAATTCCTTTGTTGCATTACTTATTTTAAAGAAGTCTCTTACTGAAACATCCTGAAGCAAACACACTAGGGCCGAACGCAATGAAAATATCTCGTGAATTTCAAGCAAAATTTCCAGCGACACAGCCGGTCGGTTGCTCAAAATGAACCTTCCTACCGTCGCGCAAGAAATATTTTACTGTATATTCTATACGAAAATATGTGTGAGTAAAGACAGATGGTAGAGGTAACTCCTTGCGTAGGTAAACGTCAAAAGTTGCAGGCCGAAAAGTAAAATATAACAGATACCTCCTTCACCCGAGCGTTTTTGAGCCCGAGATTCGCTATTATGACAGCATTTATGCCGTGATATCATTTGGCGAAAGCTTACGCCAAACTCCTAAGTTATCTCCAAAACCGCGGATAAATACCAGTGAAAATGAAGTACAAGTTTCCCGCGCCGGAAATTTTTTTTCGTGACTTCCTCCTCGTGTGTGCGTGTGGTTTTATGACACAGTCTATCCCGGCCCCGTGTCCCGACCCGATCCATCTCAGATAAGTATGCTACCGGATTCACGCTCAGATGACAGAGAGTACCTTTTCTGTACTCATTCGGTATCCTACCTCTCTGTAACGGTTCCTACAATGGTATGGGAAATGACGCGGGCGACAGCTCGCTAGAAATGAGCCAGCAGCTGCGCGCTACCTGCAGCTTTTAATATCTTCAAGTGATTGATAAGTCATACCGCGGGCTTTGATTATATAGGAGTTGGGTAGCTCATTCATTGTTCTACCCAAGTGTGGCTCCTTGATGTGGATCATGATTATTCTTAGATTTATGATACTTAAACAAACATCATTATCATCATCAGGTCTTTGTTAGTCTCCACTGCTGGAGCACGACCCTCTCTGTACTACCAGAGCCAAATATTAGCCAGAGCAGTCAGAGGATTTGGCCTACACTCTCCACGCTGGCCAGACGGGTTGGAGAGGTAAACAATCATATATTAATTTGACTAATAGGTATACATAACTAGATTTTTGGTTTTACTAACAAATACCTCCATATAGGTACTCCATAGCTTCGAATATCTACAAGATTTTACCGTAGCGTACATAAATATTCAATAACACATTTTTTGCTGGCCCTTTTAGCATAATTACACCAAAGTTCTTGTTACACAGATTGCTTTTAGACCCAAGGAGCAGACGGGCTATTTTTAGCAGCCACCGCCGACTTGTTGATAACCTACTCGTAGACCTGCAAAAAATGTAAATGCGTGGTAATAAATCAAATTTGGATAAAATAATCTCTCTTTAACGTATCATTTATATGGAATATTTGCAAAATCGACAAACTACGAGCCTTTTGTACTAAGTTATACTTAGTCATGGTAATAAATAGAAAAAATGGAATTTGCTCAAGGTACCTACATTATTTTTCTATTCATGTTCAAAACTCCCTTTATTTGTTATTTAAATAAACAACGCTTTTTCTCAGTAATTGAGTAGTATAAAAAGTTCTATATGGTATTTAGATAGGCATTCAAGGTGGGTTGAATTCAATGGAAACCTTACTTTGAACATTCTTCTTCTCTCTCATCTTACTATTTTTGGGTCCATAAGAGTTCTACTTCAAACACAATCGCTTGAAACAAATAACTCCAAGATTCGTTATTCGTACATAGAAGGAGCCCGATGTCCACGTGGGCGTAAGTATTGTAGGCACTTACGCATGTTCACCAACCGAACTAGTAGTTCTCACTGGGAAACCAGTGGGACTCACATCTGAGCTTCGGATGTTATACTTTTTGGTCCAGATTGAATGGCAGTCATTAATCTATGTCAGATGGTTTTAAACAAGTTGAAAAACCTGTGTTGGACACTTACACACACTAAAAAAAAACTTGGGATGTTTTTGCTAAGATTACTAAAAGTGTACCGAATAAGTACCTTTAATGCATAGGAGTAAGTGAAAAAACGCTGGCCTTAGATACAAAAAAGTCGCAAGTATACTATGTCATCAGATAATGTATTCAACGCACATGGCTTCGTTCAATTAAATCTTTCTTTATACGTTTTCTGAGGCCCTTTGTGCTGGGATGTACTGGATAAAATCGAGAGGACTGTGATATACATGATCATTTGAAATTGGCTCGGAACACAAAGAATCGGAATTAGCGGTTGCTTGTTATGTTTCTGCAAGTAACTCAAAATTACATTTATATTGATGTACAGTGGGTAAGACTTGATACTTATTGGAGCTGAGTGAGTTGAAATATCGAAAAAAGTCGGCCAATTGTGGATCGGACTTACGAACTAAGGGTTTCGTACAATTACTGTTTGTTTCTTTAAATTAAAAATCTGTTTGTTGTATGTAAAAAAATCTCCGATATTTTTTTTGTGTTATTTATTTTTAAAGTGAATATATGTACAACTTAATAATCTGTGAGTATTTCAAGCGTTTACCTGCTGCCGTCATTAATATCGAGCAAAAAATCGTCAAAAATCACGTTTGCTATAACGGAGCTCCCCTTAAACATTTTTTTTATTCTATTTTTAATTTCTGTTATTATAGTGGCAATAGAAATACATCATCTGTAAAAGTTTCAACTCTCTAGCTATCAGATTAATAATAGCTATCATGGTTTATGATGGATAAAGCCTGGTGACAGTCCGTCTGTCCGTCAACAGGCTTAAAAAATCAAAGTCTCTGAATAATGTACCATTTTTACCCTTTGGATACGGAACTCTAAAAAGAACTTGTAATAAATATCGCTCGGTGTGAACGGGCAATAAATTCAGTCGAAAGAAGCAGAAAGCGATCCGACGTTATCTCATATATTGCCTTCTTCGTATGGAAAACCTTGGTGAGGGACGACGCCAATATAATACGAATTATTATCATGTTAGTTCCTTTTTAGGGATCCATACCACAAAAGGTAAAATATAATTCATACAGCTATATCACGACGTTGTATTTCTCTCAGTCTTATTTCCAGGAATGCGTAGAAATATCTTAAAATCACATATTCAAGTATAAAACTTGAATGTGTGATTGAATTGAATATGAGAAGTTGAAGAACTGTATGCTAAACAATGGCTCTGCTCCCAGCCAGCATTTACATCGTCATTCCATTTAGAGCATTAAATTTACTGTCATATAAGACATAGGTACTATAATTTCAATATGAAAAAGCCGTCGGCGAGTTGTCAGCGCGCTTGCCGCTATCGTCCAGCTCGGCTCGAAGCCCACGCGCTTCAAGCAAGTGGACCGCTTCCTTAGACGCGATTACTGCGTGCCAACTCCGAAACTATGAATACGTGTTGTAGGCGTGTTCAAATGCAATATAAAAATTGTGTTTGTGGTTACTAGCTTGCACCTCGTGACCATCATCTAAGTTACACTTTATTAATTTTAAATAACAAATACAGGTGAGTTTTTGGTGGGAAGTCAAGGGGTTCAGTTGTCGTTTGCCTTAAACAATTTTGCAAATTGATTTAAGGGGACTTTATAATATGAAATTGGTGTAGATTGGTGTTATAAATGCTCGTGCTCGAGAACAATTTGTGTAATAGTTAAAGTAGATTGTTAAATGGACTCGTATAGATTTGTCGCCAAAATCTCCCACGAGGCTGCTAAAGAACATACGCCATCTTTGATGCCACATACCGTACAACACCGATACTTAGTATCTCATTATACTGGACATTGGCAGAATCACTGAAATCTCGGTGGAAGCCATAATTAAAAAGAAGAAAAGAAAAGAACAAATACAGGGACTTGATTTTCATAGGTTTAAAACTGTTTTCGCTATCGCCTTTTACTATGAATCTCCATCCAGAGACATGCGTAATAAATAGAACCACAAGCCATTATACTAGATCACTATACGTAGCACAATTCGGTATTTGCCTAATGTTAAGATTATATAAAATTTGTTTCTAATGATACTAATTTCGATCTAAAAACACTATAAAGATCACTTTTAATTTGATATCGATTCGTTAAGTGTTCTTAAAGCTTCTTTAAAGTTGGGTGAATAGGACCATTTTTTAAAGTATGAAAATCTTAAATTACAATTATACTGTATTTTAGTCCGCTAAATTTAAAGTAACTTTTATTATGAAACCATTACCACAAACGTAATATTTCGTATAGCTACCAAACAAAGTTCTCACGCCGCCCATACAAAATACAAAGTTGTGACGTCACAAATATGTAGGTATTTCAGCAGCGCGTTTTCACGTCTAAAAACTAACGTCTAAAAATATGTGTCTTTAAACTTCTATATCTGAAAAAGTTTTTTGTTTAGAAATGAATTTCTGACACTATTGTGTTTATTTTTGGCAGGTCTTTACATAGCGACACGAAAAATTTTTTAGTCAAGTAGCCAATTAAATTAGTATTGTTAGAATATAGAATTCGTTAGGAGCCAGCGTGCTCCCCACACTCGCTGCGCTTCATACCCGCATATTTTTGCTACAGCGTAAGTTTTCACTTTCAATTTATTTTATTTGTTATTTACTTTTCATAATGAAATTCAAATTGACGGCAGTCTCTGCACATACGCCACCATTGACAACTATGTACACCGTTAGTCGGTTTACCTTTTTATACCTCTATTGTATGAATCAGAGCGACTACTGGAGAATTATATATTCAGAACAGTCAAATAATCCTAAAAAATATCACTTGCAGTCTCCCATCGCAGTGGGGACCACACTCGGGGTTACTTAACATGCAAAAGCGATAATAATGCACACGTTCACTGGGCCATTCAGCTTCTCAAGGAGTTCCATACCAAGTTCTTATTAGAACCTGGTTTGGAACTGCGGATAATAAAGAGTTGCGAAAACAAGGAATTTAAAATATTCATATATGTATTTGCACTGTGTAGCGCACTAAATTTCGGATTGGAAGTGCACCTTAGTGATGAAACAGAGGCGAACTTAGGGAGGAAAAGACGCAACGGGAACACAAATGTTTATTTTTTTATTGAGTAATATTTTTCATTTCCAAGCAATATTTAAGTATTTAAACTATAACCCAAAGCCATAATATAAATCCGTAAGTGGTTTTTTAAGTATTTGTTTGTATTGCTTCCATAAGAGTTCTTAATTAACGTTTCTTACATTAGCGTGAGTGCAGCCGTGGGTAAAAGCTAGTTTAAAATAAAAGGTCGAACGAACAAAGTAAGATTTCCGTACAAAAACGCCATAAAAAGTTTCTCGTATGAATTCCTTGATGCCAAATTATAAAGTATATACGTATTCCTCTTCCATGTGAACTTTCATATAACGTTATTCAAATCCTTTCTTACACTGACACTATTATTTTTAATTATCTATTAGTGTAATTATCTATTAGTGTACATACCTTTGAGAAAAGAAAGCAATTAAACAAACTGATACAGAATCAAATTCTCAAAAAAACTCAAGAATAATAAATAGTGTTTTGACATTTTTTGACAAAGTTTTGACGAGCTCCGTGGCGCAGCGGTCATCACGCCTGCCTGCGACACGGATGGTCCCGGGTTCGATCCCCGGTCAGGTCAAGATGGAAAACGATCTTTTTCAGATTGACCTGGGTCTTGGATGTTTATCTATATAAGTATGAATTTGTTATAAAATATAGTATCGTTGAGTTAGTATTCCATAACACAAGTCTTTCATAAGAACTTACTTTGGGGCTAGCTCAATCTGTGTGATTTGTCCGTATATATTTATTATATTTATTTAAAATTTTAGTGTGACAAGCATGTGCAACATTCTGCTGAAATGAGACATCGCGCACAACCTACGATTTCGCTTTACGACGAGCGTATGTACGCTTGATGCCAAATTCAGCATAATTACTACTAATAGAGAACAGTTTCCAAGACACAACAATATTTTTATCAAAAACTACAATTTAAGATAGAGTAATCCAAAAAACTTCTGAGAACATTACATAAATTTTCAAAAATAGATTTATTAAGAAAGTTTTGTTCAGCTATTTCTTAATTACACCTACCTACATTGTATACGATACTTCCATACTTTCAAGCATCGGCTAGCAACCCATTACTATTTCGATTCATTTTTCCATCTCTACACCCACCACAATGCTAAACGTAGCTTAAGGTGTCATTAACCTGAGCTCTGTCTACCCCGCAAGTTAAAAAGACGTGACAGTATGTATGTATCACAATATAGCGAATTCAAATCAGAGTTCCTCTCAGGAACACAGCTATGTTTATTACAAAAACTACCGTGTTTATATTATTTCCTGTATTGTTTCCTGGATCCATCCCTGTGTAACAAGCATGTGCAACATTCTGAAATGAGACATCTCGCTCGAACTACGTTTTCGCTTTACGACACGCTCTTTATGAGGAGCGTCTGCACTTGATGCCAAATTAATACTAGGTACGAATAGTGGAGATATCACAGTGTTTCCGAGATACAAAGTTGAACTTCATAAGACTTCCGAACTCAAAACAGAGTATCCGAGAAATAAGCATGAACTTTATAAGACTACTAAAGTAATAGAGTTTCTAAGAACACAGGAATGTTCCTTCTCAAAACGCATGATTAATTGCTTTGGATTCAGCCATAGATATCAGAATAGATGTAGATTCAGCTAATTAGCTTCGTATATAGTCAGGGGCTGTCAGCCTCAACTGCTTGTCCGGTGGTTACAGGTATGGCATTGGGTACGCGCGCCCGGCCGCGAATTTACAAGAGCTATTATAGTCAGAGCTATGCCAATCCAAAAAAATATGATTTTCCATCATAAACTGGCCGGGGATCGAAACTGAATCCATCCGTGTTGCAGATTGGCGTGTTAACTACTGCATTACAGACACGTCAAGTACATTAATTATCAAAAATTAATCATTTATTAAATACCCTAAAACTTAGATAGTACAAATTAATTAAACTAGAATAAACTAATAACATATTAAATAATTTTGAAAAATTAACCTAAAACTAAAAACCAAAATAAAACAACTAAGATTATATAAAGTCTATATTTACTCTATTCACCTAAAAGCGTAGAAAAAACTTGTTTCCGACCCAAAATTTTGAGATGCAAACACATAGCTACCAATTTGACGGATTTTGATGGTATTCATTGACAGGACGCGTGTGCTAACAGAAAGCTGTCACGCACACAAGCATTGAAAAATTGGCCAGTTTTTTAATCGTTGATATTACATATATTCTAATATCTATGGTTGATATACAGCATAGATATCAGAATATTTACTAGATATACAGATACGGCGTCTAGAGAGAATATAGTCAAAGCCTAAAAACAAATAGAAGCATGCAAAAACAGTCCACGCGCCAACGCCACAAATAATCTAAACGAAAAACCGTCTACAGAAATAAAAGAAACAAGTCCTTTTCAATTTGCCTATACTACGACACTAGCGCCGCCGCTGGCGCCTATATTTCATGCGGCGGCGACCGCGGCCAAGCCGATAAATCCACAGATTCCTATTACAGATACTGCCTTGATTCTTTCCGGATATTTAATTTTATGTCCACCGCTCTTACGGCTTACATTTTCTGAGTTTCGAGTTTTCTAGATGACAATCTTGGCTAATAAAGGAGACAGGTGGCTTTATTACGTTGTTATTGGAACTGTAAGCCAAAACAAACGTATTTAAGTATTTGATGGTACTTAAAGTTTTGAAACTTGATAAGTAGTAG
Source organism: Rhodophaea formosa (assembly GCA_963082605.1). Classification (NCBI taxonomy): domain Eukaryota; kingdom Metazoa; phylum Arthropoda; class Insecta; order Lepidoptera; family Pyralidae; genus Rhodophaea; species Rhodophaea formosa. The sequence goes on from OY720221.1 coordinate 4,094,123, forward strand.
TTGGTCCTGAACGAGAACCTCGCGTTACAATCAAACACAATACAACTTAATCCTACCGTATTAAAACTAACTAATAAAAACTAAAAAACTAACAATAAAACCTACCTATAAAATAAACTTGCCTATGAATAAAACCTACCCATAAATAAAATTTGGTATTCTTAAAATGTGATCATGTGGTATTATTGATTTTTTAAAGAGTTGAAACGAGTTTTTCCCTGAGAATATTTTGAAAGTGCAGAATTGTGTTTTGGTCAGTCTCCCTTTCATTTCTCTTTTAGAGAATGAGGTCAATACAGAAACATCGCTGACTTTATAGTGCAAGTAACAACCAATCCTATCTATCTATCTATCAGCCAGTGACGTCCACTGCTGGACATAGGCCTCCCCCATAAATCGCCACAAATTGCGATCCTGTGCATATTGAGTCCACCGACTCCCGGCGGCCCTAATAAGGTCGTCCGTACACCTGGTCGGGGGTCGTCCAACACTGCGTATCCCTATTCGTGGCCGCCTCTCCAGGACTTTAATGCCCCAACGGCCATCCGTCCTCCGGGCTATGTGTCCAGCCCATTGCCACTTTAAACGAGCAATCCTGCAAGCTACTCGTATGTCTGTTACTTTGGTTCTGCTGCGGATGTCCTCATTTCTGATTCTACCAATTATTTAGTTTTATTTTTTTTATATAAATTTTAATATTTAAACTTCTCCGGTTCACCGGAAGGCTTTCGTATAACCGCATCATCATCAGGCCACAGGGAACCACACGGCGTAGTGACCCGTTTTTATATACGACTATGAATAATGTCTGCATCTTACGTTTAGACTGAAATCGTCCCATTTTAAAATGTATGTGACCTATTCAGACTCAGGTCTGGTTGCTTGCAACTTGAGCTGTGAGATTTGAGCGCTCAGCATATATTACAGTGAATTACAGAGCAACCCACTACAATATTCCATATTCTAAATGTATGGAAATTATTCTTTGTCTAGTGTACGTAATGCAATGCTAGAGAACGTAATGGAAATGAAAACTCTATAAATATTGCTGTTATGATTAGAATTAATGTAAATAAATAACTGATATACAATTTGTAAGCAATAACCTGTCCTATCCTTAAAGGGGCGACTCAGCACGTCAATATGATCAACTTTTTGTACGTAATTAATGCTAGAAAATCAAAAAATATTTCAACATATACAAATTATTCTTTCCCAAACCAGTCAAATATTTGCCAGTAATTAACTTTCAGGAAGCATGTGAAGGACCTGGTGCCTTCCAATTTTTCTCGCCAACAATTTTTAAAGAGCTGTAAATTAATTGGATCTAAAAGAGCGCTTTAAGGGCGACCTCATAATAATTACAATTAGGAGCATCATTCCCAGTTTTTGACGATGAGTTGCAATATTAACATTTGATATTACCTGATAGACGGCACAATATGTCTGAAACATTAAGATTTCATTCATATGCAATGTTTTTTGTACTCTATACTTCCAGGGAGAAAAAGGTAAAATGATATCAAATATCTCTAAAACACGTTTAAACAGCTGCAAATTAATTGGATCTAAAAGAGCGCTCTAAGGGTGACCTCATAATAATTACAATTAGGAGGTTCTTTTCTCAGTTTGGGCAGAGTTTTTGATACGATTATCTGATACTGAACCAATATTTCTAAAACATTTTACCATATTGACTGGTTTCAAAAATTACTACCAATTAAAATGTTTACATATTCAATATTTGAAAATTCTAAGTTAGTCTGGGTGCGGTCAAAATAAGCAGTCGAGTTTTATTTTTATTTTTAAATAACGTTACTTGTTTCTAGATTTAAAAAACCGCTAATGATTTAATAAAATAATAATATGTAAATATATACGGACAAATCACATAGATTGAGCTAGCCCCAAAGTAAGTTCGAGACTTGTGTTATGGGATACTAACTCAACTATACTATATTTTTATAATACATACTTATATAGATAAACATCCAAGACCCAGGTCAATCTGAAAAAGATCATTTTCCATCTTGACCTGACCGGGGATCGAACCCGGGACCATCCGTGTCGCAGGCAGGCGTGTTGACCGCTGCGCCACGGAGCTCGTCAAAATAAACATAACGTTAAGTGTTAGTAGTTTCTTGTCATTCAATGTATATAAAAGACAAGAAGATTTCAAGCTCTGTAATAAGCAAGTAGTTAACAAACCAGTGGCTTCAATTTCAGTAACATATTTTAGGAGATGATTTCTTCAGGCACATTAAGTACATTCTAGCTCAGCACGTCCTACAAAATTAAAAGTTAAACTGAAAGGCAACAACAAAAATTTCTAAGGCGTCGAATAATTTCCAGTAATTAAACTTCGGGCGCCTGCGAACGACCACCTGGATGCCTTCCAATTTTTCTCGTCAACAATTTTTAAAGAGCTGAAATTAATTGGGGCCCGAGAGAGCTTGTGATAATTACAATTAGGAGCCTCATTCCAAATTGGGAGAGCTTTTTACGGCGTAGGTGCTCATCAAATAAAACATTACCAATTTTCCCGCGACTTCGTCCGCGTAAATTATAGCCTATGCCAACCTCAGACAAATTAGCTTTCTATAAGTGAAAGAATTCTGAAACTCGGTCCAGTAGTTAAGAAGCTTATTCTATGTAAACAAACAAATATCAACGGGCGCCTGCGAAGGACCACCTGGATGGCTTCCAATTTTTCTCGACAACAATTTTGAAAGAGCTGTAATTAATTGGACTAGAGAGAGCTTGTGATAATTACAATTAGGAGCCTCATTCCAAATTGGGAGAGCTTTTTGACGACGTACGTGCTCATTATGTCACGGATCATTTATCACTAGTTGTATCCCACGACTTCATCCGCGTGAATTTGTGTTTTATCACACAGGCTATTTAGGCTGACCCTCCGCCACTGGACCCTGGGTTTTGAAGCATCTCAGGTGATTTTTTGATACCTATTTTGGATTACATTATTTGTAAGGATCCCTAATTTTTAAAATAATAAAGAAAATGATAAATGTATACGGACAAATCACACAGATTGAGCTAGCCCCAAATTAAGTACTACATTTTACTAAAAATACATATAAAAGTCCGAGACCTAGGTCAATCTGAAAAAGACCATTATCCATGTTGACCGGACCGGGAATCGAACCCTCACGAAATCATCAGGTCTTTTTTACTCTCCACTGTAAGAGCATGAGCCTGTCTGTACTACCAGAGCCATATATTATCCAGAGCAGTCAGGGGATTTAGCGTACGTGTTGGTGAGGTCTCTTTGATGTTTATATGCTTTGTTTAACTTGTGTTCCCAAAGTCGCCTTCCACGAAATCCAGGAGAAGACTTGGAGTGTCCTATTCTAATCTACCGGGAATCACGCGGCTCATCATCATCATCAGCCTATACCACACGGCTGGCAAATAACTAAAGTCACAATTCAAGGCATTAATATAAGGGTTATAAAACTTGTGCTTTTGCCTGCGCGTGCCTAAGCTGATATTGAACTAATTGCCACCACAACAGTTTAGCGAAACGTGGACGTCGCCAGATAACGTGACGATAACAATGTCACGCATTTTATATGAAATGACAGGTCGTAGATCAGCGGAAATAAATAATAAAAGGTACAGGCTTCGCGCTTCAAACACATAATTATTTATGTGAACCGAGCGTTTGTTTGCGAGTGTCTCGAGCGCGAAAGTTTAAAAAAGATTAAGGCGTAGTGAGTTCACACTTTAGCGCCACCCAGCAATTAATTCTATAAGTCCTAATCATATCAAATTTAAAAAATCTAATAGCTGAATGCCCTAGTAAATTACTTGTAGTATTATTGGTTCAACTTTTCTATTCTTAATTTGATGAGTTAAGAGAACGAGAATTGCTGGTTGGCGCTAGTGTGTGAACTCACTTCGTCTTAACCTTCGGGTAGGTTATTAATCGCACTAATCTCAGGAATTACAGGACCGATTTAAAAATTCTTTAACCATTGAATCGTTACCTTATCCTTGAGTGCCATAGGCTACCACGGATGAAGCCGGACGGACTGCTAATAATATATATTCAGTACTGGATTATTATGTTAAGTGTAAGAGTCACGAATAGGCTGTCAGTGCAGTGGTGACGCCACTGACATATGAATTGTATGTATAAATTTGCTTCGAGTTAAAAGTTTTGGTTTATGAGTCGTTAAATTAATGTTTTGCGTACTCACTTTGTTATTTCATGATCGTAGGTAACGTTACATTTACTAACGATCAATCATACTACTGATATCCAATTGTTTTGCGTGCTGAAGTGTGTTATTTTTAGATTCCAATAAGACCATTTGCTTTCTAAGACAGTGTTATACTGAATACATTAAGTTGTATCTTCTGATTTTATTGAAGGGTTTTTGTTTAACAATGGTAGGTATATTTATTAATATTAATAGTACTTAGCACGACCCTTTAATTATTGTTTTCCGCTGATGTTTCGTATTTTGCGACGTACCTCTTTAGAAACATCAGTGGAAATAAATTAATAAAAGGTACAGGCTTCAAACACATAAATAATTATGTATTTAAAGAGCGCAAGTTTAAAAAAGAATAAGGTTAGGAATGTTAATATAATATATTCTTATTATGTTAAGTTTGGTTAAGTGTAAGAGTCACGTCTAGCTGATTAAAGCGTTCGCATACCAAGGCGTCGAAATGAAGGCTAACCTTTGCCGGCGCGTGCCTAAGCCGATATTGAACCAATTGCCTTTGAGCAGCTCGTTAGCGAGTAGGCTGTCGGCGCAGCGGTGACGTCACTGACATATGAATTGTATGTATAAATTTGCTTCGAGTTGAAATTTTTGGTTTATATTAATCATTATTTATCATATTCATATTAATGTTTTACTTACTCACTTTCTTATTTATCCCATCCACAAAAATTTATATGATATTATATGATGCCAGCCTGCGACATGAGAGGTACCGGGTTCGATCCCTGGTCAACATGTTGGAAAACGATCTTTTACAGATTGGCCTGGGTCTTAGATGTTTATTTATATAAGTTTTTATACATACATACATTCTATTACGTCTTTTTCCGTTGCGGGGTAGACAGAGCCCATGGCTGTAAAACCTTGAGGCCACGTTTAGCATGTTGGTGGGCTTGTAGATGAGATCGGAATCAAAATAGTGATGGGTTGCTAGCCGCATTGCCTATACACATGATTCATGGTTCATTCCATTATTATAAGTATCTATTATAAAATATAGAATCTATCGTTGAGTTAGTATTCCACCACGATAAAAGTTCACAACTCACTGTGGGTATAGCTCAGTTTGTGTTATATGTCTCTTTATAAAAAAAAAAAATATATATATACGGACCAATCACACAGATTGAGCTAGCCCCAAAGTAAGTTCTAGACTTTTGTTATGGGATACTAACTCAACGATACTATATTTTAAAACAAATACATAAATAGATAAACATCCAAGACCCAGGTCAATCTGAAAAAGATCATTTTCCATCTTGACCTGACCGGGGATCGAACCCGGGACCATCCGTGTCGCAGGCCGGCGTGTTGACCGCTGCGCCACGGAGCTCGATTTATTATTGTTACCTATATATATTTATATACTATAACGAATCCTGAAGGAAATCTGTAAATAAAAGGTTGTTTCTTCCTTTGTTTGGTTATGCTTTCACGTTTTAACTACTGAATGAATCGTTGGGTACGAAATGGACATAGCATTTCTTCATCCTCGAAAAGTACTATTCCTGAGCGATCGATTCTAACGCGAGCAAAACCGTGATTGAAGACTAGTAAGGATATATTTATTACAAGATAGAAACATACAGAGAAATAATTGAACAAGTCTAAAATAAACAAAGGAAATGAATATTAAAAAGTGTTTAAAATTTCAAATATAAATACAATTTCGTTAGATCAACGGTTCGAACATAAAACCTAACAAAAGAAATTCAATAAAAACAGAAAAGAGTAACTAAAAATTGTGAAAGGTTTCAATATCGGCCGAGTTTAGAGGGGCGGATTGTTTTCTATTCGCGCAAAAAGGTGAATGCGATCGCTGGGCGGATTACCAGTGTATATTCGTCACAAATAAGTTTAGTTTGGTCACGCGTTGGACACATTCACAATATTGACAAACTGTAAGTCTCAGTGGTCTTTGGTGTTTATCTAAGAGTTATTAACCTTAAATTTAAGGATAAATAACTATATAGTATCGTTAAGTTAGTGTAACATAACACTAGTTCACAACTTAGTTTAAGGCTAGTTCAATCTGTGAACTTTGTCGCTATATACAAGTATTTATTTACTTTTTTTAAAAAGATCTTTAGTTACTTTTTAAGTTACTAATATGAATTTCTACGAAAAGACATTGAATCAACAAATAGTATGTACCCACGATTCCGTCAACGTTCTTCGGGAAACATATTTTAGTAAAACAAAAATCAGGACTATTCAAGACCGGAACCTTTACAGGAATGTGTATGTACTGTGAAGTTTTCAGGCCTTGAATAGACTTTATTCTTCTCATTTTAGATGTCTTACAAGGCGATTAAAGCATATAAGCATTTCTTTCTCATGCATACTCAAAGAAAATTGGAGTAAAATAGACATCTAGCCCTAAAATCATTATTCAAAAAATCAATCTCAAACATGTATTAGTTACATTACCTATCTTTAACACCTGTTTGTACCATGTTTCATGTGAATAAATACATTTCATTTCATTTCATTTTCATTTCATAAATTTCTATGACCTTTCACTCTTCATGCACAAAAATCATGTCATAGAATCACACTTTCCTAAATTTTATATTATATATCAAACAGTCGTCATTTATACATTTCCGCTGCCATTCATGCTCTTAGGTGCATTTGGTTACTAAACAGCCATGTACAGCATTTATTGATTAGCTATTACCACACGACTTTTAAAAGAAGTAAGCTTCCATCGCTTTTAAACACACCATAGGCGTCTCGTGTGAACGGGCTGATTTGATGTCTAAAGAGTGAAATTTCATTCAACTAAACATGATGTCTGAAGAGTAGACGCCAAACTCCTCAAAAGCACCAGTGGCTTAGGATGAAATTTTCGCATTTGAAACATTACTGAAACCTTATCTTCTCTTAAGCAGCAGCAAAGTTGAAAGCATAGTTTAAGGACAACTTGCATGCAACTGAGAATGAAGCTACACGAAATAAAACCGCAAATATCCATATCAAAAACAAAAGAGAATTTAACTTTTCCTCAATTTGGGTCCAATTTGCACTGTGACCATTTCGAACTGTCGCATATGGAACTCCTTGTTACCTAAAACTTTGCTGCAATGTAATACTAACTTACTATTTTCCCACTAGAAATACAATAGAACAATTGTCCTCTGTCAAAAAATAAACAATAGTACAATGATTGGATTTCGACGTTCAGTGTCGCAGCGATCAGTTTTTTGGACGAATAGAATCTGACTGAATACAAACTTGATTCCCTGTCACATACACCAATTAGGAAAAAACTGGGTGCTATTGCTTTATTGACATTTTAAAAATACTCTAAAAACTTTTTAGGTTCCATATCCCTCTGAACCTATAGTTAAGCCTCCTATCTCCGTCTGTCATGCCCTCTGTAACAGGGTGTGCAATAGATAGTCAAAGGTATTACACAACAATGTGTACCTGTACCTTTAACTATCTATTGCTGCTTTAATCTATTGTAATATTATAAAGCTGGTGGTATAGTTTGTTTTTTTTTTTTGGTTGAACGTGCTCATCAGGAATTACTGGACCGATTTTAAAAATTCTTTCACCGTTGGATAGCTACGTTATATCTGAGTACCACGGGTGAAGCTGGCGCGGACTGCTAGTAACAAATAAAATCGCTCACAGCAAAATGGCGGCATTCGCCGAGAATGTCAACGCGGCCTATTATGCCAGAATCCAGGCGCTGGTAATTCGACACGGCACAAAAAGAAACACCGCTTTGTCCGCAACCTTTCGGGTTCACGACTCGGTACGCCTTTTATTTGCGCGCCATTTTCGAGGGTCTGGGTTCGAATATGTTTTGATTGAAACAAGGTAATGTGTCCTCTAAAAATAATTCTCTTGGAATAAAGTACGTAGGTAGGTATATAATGATGCATAAATTATAAAGAAGGAAGGAGTTCAACTATAGAGGAGGTAGTTTAAATATATAACGGGACAAATCACACATATTGAGCTAATCCGCAGTAAGTTGTGAACTTGTATTATAGGATACTAAGTCAACAATACTATATTTTATGATATACACTTAAATACAAATTACCTTCTTTAAGTCGCTTAATAATTGCTATGGTGGATATAGGTACTCTTATAAAAATCACCCCTGCCCAGCAGTCACAGTTCAATTGGTCACAGCAAAATGGCGGCATTCGCCGAGAATGTCAACGCGGCCTATTATGCCAGAATCCAGGCGCTGGTAATTCGACACGGCACAAAAAGAAACACGGCTTTGTCCGCAACCTTTCGGGTTCACGGCTCGGTACGCCTTTTATTTGCGCGCCATTTTCGAGGATCTGGGTTGAAATATATTTATTGAAACAAGGTGTTGCAGCCTCTAAAATTGTACAATTATTTAGATTAAGAACGACAATACCACTATAGAGGAGGTAGTTCTAATAAAAAATTACCATATTAAATATAGGTATTCTTACAAAAATCACCCCTGACTTAATCGGGTTTAGCGTCACAGTTCAATCGCTTACAACAAAATGGCGGCATTCGCAGAGAATGTCAACGCGGCCTATTATGCCAGAATCCAGGCGCTGGTAATTCGACACGGCACAAAAAGAAACACAGCTTTGTTCTCAACCTTTTTGGTTCACGGCTCGGTACGCCTTTTATTTTCGCCATTTTCGAGGGACTGGGTTCAAATATATTTTTGGAAACAAGGTGATGTGGCCTCTAAAACTGTTCATTTTTTGGTTCACGAATGATTATACCTTATTATATCTCATTTAGATCTTATTCCACCTTAAAATCACTGAAATGCTGCCTGTTAACACAAATTACGTTCTTACAATTTTAACCACCACGGTCCCCACTGTGATGAGTGACCGCAAATGGCATAAAAATATGGCATATAACTCCTCCATGCTTCGAAAGCACGTTAAAGCAGTTGGACTCATTCATCATCATTGATGCCTTTAGGCAGCTTGAAAATATCTAACACCAATATTGGCCACTTACAAATACGAAAAACAAAACAAACATTAAAAATAACCTGTGGTAAGTTGGAAATGTCTTGCCACAATGCTCTTAAAAACAGAGGTTTAATTGTATTTAAATAAATAAACTCACTATCTTAACATTTCATGCTTCTGAAGTTAATTACCGAAGGGACAAATGACACAACTTAACTCGCCTTCCACTGCAGTGGCAACAAAATGCAGTTAAATAATGTTTTCTCTTCCATATTACTCGAGAACATACAGAGTAGATATGATATAGAGTTAGGTCGTCTAGAAGTAGCTGCTAATAAAACGCGTGGAGTGCAACAAAATGCAGTTAACCTCTCCACAGCCAAGTTTAAATTTGTCAATATTAACATTTTTTCCAAGTAAGCTAGTGCTGTAATCTTGTTTTCTATATATCCTAATCGGCCACCCTGCTGAACATTTTTGTATGAGAATTTTAATTTTGAATTATTGAAAACTTGTTTATATTGACGGACCGAGTCGGTCCTTTAAGGGAATGTCGAGGTTTCATTTACACCCAGTATATAAAACTAGTGGTTCACAGAAAGAGAGTGACCTAGAAGTAGCTGCTAATTGTAATACAAAAGATAACGCTGTAATACAAAACTTGGACTCTGCGTTGCGTACTACTCCCTGAGCTAAAGAATGCATAAAGTTTGCCGCTGTAATTGTTAACTGTGTCGTGTTTGGTTTAATAAATACAAGGGAAATTAAGTTTGCATTTTTATTTTGCCGTTGTTAATAATCATAAACTATGTTGAATTTAAATAATAGGCAGGGGCCAGAAAACCATTAAAACATTATTATTCTACACTCATTCATTCAAGTCATCCGTAGGAAGTTCACTGCTGGACATAGGCCTCCACAAGGATACTCATCATTGGGGGGTTATGCCATACTCACCGCGCTTAGTAAACGAGTTGCTTAGCTTATTCGGTTTCGATACCGCTGCCCATCATCATCATTAGGTCTTTTTTAGTCTCCCCAGCGGGAGCATGACCCTCTCTGTACTACCAGAGCCAGAGAGCCAAAGTAGTCAGAGAATTTGGCCTACTCTCTCTACGCTAGCTAGACGGGTTGGAGAGGTCTCTTTGGTGTTTGTAATCTTTGTCTAACTTGTGTTTCCTAAGTCGCCTTCTACGACATCCACGGAAAGACTTTCTACTCTGCCACCACCAACTTCCACTACAAAACAGAGAAAGCGGCAGAGAAGAGTATCTTTTTGGATCAATCTCCTTGAAAGAAACCTCCTGGTGTCCGGCTCACATTTCACAACCCATAGACGTGAAAATTTATGAGCAGGTTCGATATGTACATAATTTTTTGTCATTATTTTGTGTATTTTTTTCTAAATGGCGCAGTTGAGGTCTACGGCCTCCATGGCGCGGTGTTTAACACACCAGTCTGCGATATGGGTAGACTGAGGGTCGATAACCGGCCAGGTTATGATGAAAAATTGATAGTTTTCCGTTTGGCCTGGGTCTTGGATATTTACAAGTATCTATTGTGAAATGTAGTATCGTTGAGTTAGTATTCTACGACATAAATTAACAACTTACTGTGGCGCTAGCTCAATTTGAGTGATTTTTATTTTTTAAAGATACACAGAATCATAGATATCAGAACACAGAATACATGTCTTAAATGCATAGGTGACGTACCAACCTATTCCACGCGTTCTCATAGTCTCCGAAACTAGAGATAAATTACACTGTGTAGTGGTTAATTTAAATGCGAGCCCGGTTTTAATTAACGCTTTGTAGCGACCCCACAGCCTTTGTGAGGCGCTGAAAGATTGCAGACGACGTCGTATGGAGCTAGGTCCTTAGAAATGGCTCAATACATGGACATGCAAAAGGCCCAGACGATGAGACGGCCGTTTTCTGAAAAGATTTTTTTTTATTTATGTATCGTGCGAAATAAACTCCTTTTCGCAGTTTTACTCGTATCTCTTTTTATTTCTATTATTTGTGTTACTTAATACCTCAGATATAAAATTACAAATCCAGTATTTAAGTTTAGTATTTATAATTGTTTATTTGGCTTATAATTTATCGTTAAAGTGCCACTCTCTCTATATTTCTCGCATATATGCCCCTTTAAGAATCGACAGGGGTTTATTAACATATTGTATACTAGCTGATGCCCGCAACATCGTTCGCGTGGACTTTATGACTCCGGCGAATTAATATACATTAATACGAACTAAACATACATAAAAAATGACTTGTAGCAGTGTTATAAAATTAAATGGCATTGCTGTTGCTAAATACTGGAGGGATAAAATATAGGATTCTTTTAGATTCTTTGAGCCACCAACACGATAAGAAGACTATATAACTAGCTTCAAGTGAGCTTGCGCTACCTTACCAAACTTTAAGGTATGGGCAGAGCGCCTTCAACCTATCGCACATCTCCAAAGGACCTTCGGGAGGGACGGACCTCGGCTTTAGGTGTTGCCTGTGTGTTCAAGGCTTGGAGAGACAGCAAACTCTCATGTTTTGTCGTATGGGCTGAAAACTACGTTGCCAAAAGGGGGACCGCTGGGCGGTCATCAGTAATATGAGCTAATCGTACTCTACGCACTCTGTCCTAGAGAAGAGTGTGACTTTTTAAAATTGTCGATATAAAATTTAACATAGTAGGTAATTAGTGTATCAGATGTTCTAAATCTTTGATTTTTTCACCTCAACAAAAAATACTAATCAGGTTGAACAGCTTTTGTTACAGCGTCATTTTTATATTTTCTATAGTTTACCTGGACCATTATGGTTTTGCGTCAAGTGTTCCAAATCTTCAAATTACTTACCTCAACAAAAAGTGCTCATCAGATTGAATAACTTTTGCTAAGGCGTCATTTATATACGTATTTCTTATAGTTTACCTGGACCATTATGGTTCTGCAGGAGGTGTTCCAAATCTTAGATATTTTTATACCCCAAAAAAAATGCTCATCAGGCTTAACAACTTTTGCAAAGGGTCCACTTTTATATTTGTTTTAGTTCAGCTGGATTATTATGATGCTGCATCAGGTGTACCATTTTTCAAATTCATTTCTACCTTATATGTTGCCCCGACTTAATAGCTATATTACAAAAAAAGTTTCATTCAAATCCGTCCAATATTTTCGGAGATAATCGTGATCATACATACAGACAGACAGACAAATAAGAAATTCTAAAAAAAAAATTTCTATTATTCTTTTTAAGTGTACCTCTATCCATTTCAGTCAAAAATACTAAATGTACAGACAAAATATTTTTACTGTTTTATTATATGTATAGATAGGTACAATCACACATAATAAGCCAGACCCACAGTAAGTTATGAACTTGTGTCCAACACGCAACTCACTTTATTTTAAACATCCAACACATCTCTACGTGTCATCACGGAAATATGGCTCTCAACTCACCGTATGTTCTTCCTTACTATTTTAGAAAATAGGCTTTTGTCAACTTCATTGTCCTAAATATCCAAAAAAATAATGATTTAAAAGATATTTATTACAGTTTGTCCATCATCATTTATAAACGTTCAAACTTTTCAGTTGAAACTTTTTTGTTACAGTTATGAAAATACAACACTATAATAAATAATCCTTGGATGACTGGAGATAAATTGTTTTGAGAGTTTTGGGTCAAAATAATGAATAAAGGCAATAAGTAAAAACAAAATAATTCATTTCATAAAGGCACCGCGACACGGAGCACTTTTAAAATTACATATTCATATTATAAAGACCCTTCTACATGCTCCAACAATATCACATCGTATAAATCTCCCCGGGAATATAAAAGAATGATCATAAACTGCAGTGTAGCCTCCAACACACATTAAATAAGGTATAGAAGGATACATCGGGCAAGACTCCCAGTTAAGAAACTTAAGAGTCCCACGTAAGGCCGCAATCCCATACAAACATAGTTTGGTTTTAGTTTTTCAACAGTAAAGCCAATCTCAACCAAATTTCGTACATACGACCGGATAAGGCATATTGATGTTTATAATCAGATTTCAATTTTAAAAACAATACTTATACAAAATTACAGCGTGTAGAAGTTTTCGATACAAAACTTCTATAGTTTTAAGAGTCCCACGTAAAGCCGAAATCCCATACAATCGTTATAAACGTATAGAAGTTTTGTATCGAAAACTTCTACTCGCTGTAATTTTGTATAGGTATTGTTTTTTTTTAAATTGAAATCTAATTATAAACATCAATATGCCTTATCCGGTCGTATGTACGAAATTTGGTTGAGATTGGCCTAACGGTTGTAAAACTAAAACCAAACTACGTTTGTATGGGATTTCGGCTTTACGTGGGACTCTTAAACAAGTTGCATCATTTAATAACATTAAACCCAACTGCACTTTTTGACTGTTTATACCCGCCATATTGATGTTTTGCTAATTTATATATATAAGTAAAAATATCCTATGACACTCCAGAGGAGAATACGAATCGATTCACACCTCACCCTGCAAAATCGGTCAAACCATTTAGGCTACAGGAGGCAATAATTAAACAGATATACTTACATACTTAAATACTTCATCATCATCATCATCAGGTCTTTATTAGTCTCCACTGCAGGAGCACAACCCTCTCTGTACTGCCAGAGCAGTAAGAGGATTTGGCCTACACTCTCCACGCTGGCCAGACGGGTTGGAGAGGTCCCTTTGATGTTTATAAGCTTTGTTTAGTTTTAGTTTCCTAAGTCACCTTTTACGACATCCACGGGAAGATTTGGAGTGGTCCTATTCTTCTCTGCCGGGAACCACACGGCATAACTTAAATACTTACATACACAGAAAAGTGAGAGCACTGGTGATCTGTGCCACAGGCCAAGCCTTTTAAAGGCTCCAGTCTCTATTAATCTGAGACGACATCTCAACATAATAAATATTTGTTTTTCCACTTTGTAACTTAGATTGATAGAGAAAATAAATATATTTTATCTTATATCTTATCTTTAATAGATACATAATACATGCATATGCGTGAAAGACATTATCCTCCTTCTGGTGGGGTCAGTCGAGTAAAAAAGAAGACTAGGTAACCTTTATTGTAAATAACTCACTTAAAGTAGTTTTTAAGTTAAGCAAGTTCCAACATTTATTTAAATTTTTAATATCAATGTCAAATAATTGAAATTTAAAAATGGAAATTACTTCGGATTTAAAATGAATTAATTTTGTGGCAATCGAATGATTGATGAAATGATTAGCTGATTTATTGACTATATTTGGATTTAAAAAAAAGCATATTAAATTGAGTTTATTTTAATGTACATTACCCAATCTATTATGTACACATCATCATCATCATCAGGTCTTTTTGTAGTCTCCACTGCAGGAGTACGACCCTCTCTGTACTACCAGAGCTATATATTAGCCAAAGCAGTCAAAGTATTTGGCCTACACTCTCCACGCTGGCCAGACGGGTTGGAGAGGTCTTTTAGATGTTTATAAGCTTCGTCTAGCTTAGCGTACACGACTGCTTAAAATATTGATACAGAAATTTAGAAGTTCTGTAGAGGTGATGCATCTATCCTGTTTTTTATTTTCAAGTAGCCTCTGACAAAGTGCGGCCGATGTTGCCAGCCGGAAAATTAATTTCAGGTAAGAGTGGTTAAACGGGACTTTATGTAAACCACGCTCGAACATCAGCGCGGCTCTAGTTTTTTGCAAAAACTCGGGAATATGGAGTTCCTAGGTTAGAATATTAGCTATATTTTCTGCAGTATTAGGGTTGCTTAAAAAATGTTACATATACAAGAGTGTGACTTAAACTTCTGAATTGTAGTACTATGCTTGACCGAACCAGAAATGAGGAGAACAAAAGGCACTGACATAGCTCAAGGATTAAATACTCAAAGTAGCAGTGGGCGGGGCAAATAATGTTCAGTATCGACGGCTGATGGTGGTAGGCCTGAACGTGGATAAAATGAAGATCACAAAGAATTTCCATATGATGCTAACACCAGTTTATATTGGGAACAAGGTAGACACATTGGTCTTTAACATTAAGGAAGTTGTAGACCAATACGTCTCATCATCATCATCATCATTCGGACAGCTCTGCAGTGTCTTCTCGTCCAAATTACCACAGTGCCTCAAGTGAAATGAAAGTCTACAATCAATGTGTGTTACCAGTTATGACTAAAAGATCCAAAACGTGCTCCCCTACTATGGGCCTTATAAGAAAGCTCAAGATCGCTCAAAAAGCTATGGTGAATTCTATGATAGGTGTTTTTCTATGAGACCATCTCAAGATCAGAAATGAGGAGATCCGTAGAAGAACAAAAGTCACTGACATAGCTCAGCGGATTAGCTCTTTGTAGATTTGTAGTGGGGCACAAGCGCGTAGAGCCGATGGCCGATGGGGCGGAAAGTTCTCGAATGGAGACCTACCGGCAAGTGCAGCGCCAGACACCCACCAACCAGGAGGTCGGATGACCTGACTACGGCCGAAGGGAAACGATGGACACAGGCCGCTTTTAACCGTTCATTTTGGAAATTTTTGGGAGAGGCCTATGTCCCTCCTGCAGCTAAAATGATAGAGATAAATAATAAAAAGTTAAACCTAGACATAAACTAAGAGGTACAAGCCAGGGTTAATGCGATTCCAACCCGCATCTCCTAGATACAATACAATAAATCTTACCATTACCATATGAAAAATATTTATAACGTACGAACATATAATACGAATGCAAAAATGTAAATACTAAAAAGTCAAGAGTTCTATCTTTGAACTTCAGCACAATAACAAAACAATACAACATCTGTTTTACAACAACACTCAATCAATACCAGTCGCCATATTTTAAAACAACACCGAACATCATAGTTGTGCAAACATGAATTTGAGTCAGTTAATGACTTGTAAATAAGGGTGGTTGGCTGCCATTAATAACGGGGGCGCTGTCTTCCGCAGCTCCTTCGAGCAATTACCCTACGCCCCAGTGTTGCCAGGTTTTTGGGAGATTTACCCAATTTTCAGGGTAATGAAATTTTATAAACATATATGTGCAAATGGTTACCGCCAGAGTAGGAAAGCACCACTTCCCTACGCCATTGTAGAAGATTACATAGGAAACATTACAAAGCTTATAAACATCAAAGAGACATCACCAACCAATGTATTGATAATTTTGGGGGGCCAATGTCCAGAAGTGGACTTTATGCGGCTGAAATGATACTAAAAGTCTTATTTAAAAACCCGCCTCTACTGAAGAAGAAATTCAGAAGTATATATGAATATGATGATAGAAAAAATAAAGTTATCGTTTGTTTTAAGTACGAACGATTTTTTATGTTCCCAATATTATTTTCAGCAAAATGCACGTTAGTAAGCTTGCTATTAAAGCTGCTTACACCTCAAAAGAAGTGCTGTTCTGTGCTCGCCGTTAAGCCTATGCAAACATCTTTGTACGGATTTTGTTTTACTCCACGTCAGACACTAAGTGCTTTCATTGCGGTGTAAAAATTATTCTGAAAGGTATAAAGAATAAAGTACAACCTTATAAAACTTGGTTATTTTTACGCGATTGCCTAGAAAAGAGTGTTTCGTTTTCTGGGTTCATGTACTTATCTTACTTGGATAATAATGTGTCTTAATTCCACCATAACTTGTGCAACCCTAAAGAGATTTGGATGTATAAGGTATTATTAGAACCCGTGCCTTATTACAAGAGGCAACGGCTATATTTTTTTATATTATTATTTTTATTAAAAACTATTGTATCTGTATATTTAAATATGCCAGCCGATATATAATTGCATATGAAAAAAAAATAAAAAATATATTTTTTTAAAGTTATATCCCAATACGAATTATTTAAAGTCCTTAAATAATAAAATGATATGGCAACACTGATCTTACCCTTACATCGTTTGAAAGGCAAGATAGTATAAATTGAGACGCGTGACAATATGTCTATTGGAATTTGGATGAATTCCTTCATTGTAATAATTCCGCATATTTCGGAACTAGCACAAAGCCCGCGACATATGATTATGTACATACGCAAGGTATGTCAATATGAGGTACATATTGATTGAACCGTAGTCACAGAATTAATAATTGTACTCCGTTAAATCTAAATATCAATACACTATGGCAAATGACATCACCACTATGCTTATTATAGCTTTAAAAAATAGAGAAAAAAAACTTTATTTCATTTTTTTAAAGCTATCTCCTAATACGAATTATTAAAAATCTTTAAATAATAAAATGATCTGGCAAACCCTACCCTTACACCGTTGGAAAGGCAAGATAGTATAAATTGAGACGCGTGACAATATGTCTATTGGAATTCGGATGACTCCCTCCATTGTAATAATTCCGCATATTTCGGAACTATCACAAAGCCCTCGACATATGAGTATGTACATACGCGAGGTATGTCAATATTAGGTGCATATTGATTGAACCGTAGTCACAGAATGAATAATTGTACTCCGTTGTATTAAAATATCAAAACATTATCGGTAAAGTAAAGACACCACACATCATCGATTTCTTCTTCCTTTCGTGTCGATGGCTCAAAATGTCTAAAAAATCTTTTTTATTTTATCCCTCCAGTATGTTGCTGCTTTGTTTAGCTTGTGTTTCATAAGTCGCCTTCTACGACATCCACGGGAAGACTTGGAGTGGTCCTATTCTATTCTGCCGGGAACCTCATGGCGGGTATCGGTTGCTTCTTTTCCCGCACAAATCGTAGATAGCAGCCTAGGGAATGGGTAAAAATCTAACGAATTGCAATAGGCTATGCGACTCACTATAGTTTGATACCATTTTCGGTCTATACGCTCATTGACACGTAAAATTTTCTTAAAGTCTCAAAGCGATAGGCTCTGTCTATCCTGTAAGGAATACAGACGCGATAATATGTAGGTATTTGTCACGTTCACGTATAAACGTTTACTATTCCATAAACCGATTAAGTGTCCCAAATATTTGTCGCCGGCCAATCACAGCGATTCGGTTTATTGTAGCGGCAATCTCGAGGTGGCTCAGATTAATCTCACGTTAAATTAATAGTAGAAATTAATTAGAGCGAAGTTTGGGAGACCGCAAATTGGTCACGCCGCGCTGTGGTGAGACCTTTTGGAGGCTTTGCTACCGATTGCAAGTACATACGAGTACATCTTAAAATAATGGGACATAGGTCGCAATACTAAGATTTTATATCATACCTTTTACACATTTCCTGATGCGCTAAAGATTATAAATAAACTAAAACTACTTACTTTAAGAGAAGTTAAAACCATGTTTACAACAAAAACAAAAAATATTGTATTCTACCAAGGACTATTTTCAATAAATTATTAGCAAAACTTAATAAAAACGGCAAGTGTTGTCGGCAAGCGGTCTTCCATAATTGGATTTCATCTAAGTGTCGTTGTTCACCTGGAGCTATGGGGCGCTGATCGACAAATTAAATTGGTCCCCAAAAACACTCGGCCGCGAGAATAGTATCTTTTAATCTACGAAGATATTAATTTTGAAGGATTAATAACAAGCATATTATATAACAGTTTTTAGGGGCTTTGTATTGAATTGATTGATGTTAAAAACGTAGGTATAATATTAAAAAAATATTTTTAATTACGTAACGAATATGATACTATAAAAAGTAAAAAAAAAACAATGAAATCTTCTTGAAATTTAGCATAGGTTAGAGTATTTGGCATACACATAGGTTAGGGTACTGAGAAGAACAAAGGGTACCTTTCATTCCAGAAAAAAGTACTGTTTCTGTGAGATTTGCGATAAATGGCAAAATTATACGCGAGCGAAGCCACGGGTAAAAGCTAACAGTAACATTTAAAAAATGAGAAAACGCTCGGACGATATAGAGGTTAGTTTATACTATATCTGCTGTAAATTTATTTATTTATTAACACACAAAACAGATAACAACTAATACAAAAATACATAAAAATAATGAAGCTAGTTGCCATCCAAAACATGTGTGAAGAAAAAAAATAGAAGAGAAGATATTGACGATGTAGTTAAAAAGTATTAATAATGAGTATGATACAATAAAAAAAAAACAAAGAAATCTTTGCTTGAAAATTTGTTGTGCTCGCTTTTCATCTTATACATACGTATATAGTAAATATATCAACGTATATAAAAACGTACTATCTGGGTATTGTTCTGAAATAAACCAAGTGGAGTTGGTTAAATATCCCGAATACGTATTCGATGATCCTCTCAGAGGAGGTAGTAAACGTTTTACAAACCATCGTAGAAGAATTCTCCATATCGAACCGGCTAGATCTGGTTTAATCCGGTCGAATCCGGCGCAATCTAACTTTATTGCCGCACTTCCCAGGTTAATATTTGCTTCGGGCGAATTTTTAAATAGACTGGTTAATTTTATATAAATTTTTTAACTGCGGTAGTTTCTGAGTTAACAGGCATAATACCTAAGTTATTTGCCAATATCTTACTAATAAAAATAAAGGGCAGTCCATAAATTACGTCACAACTTTTTTAGGACTTTTCACCCCTCCTTCAGTCACAGGTTTTTAAAACTAATTTCCCCTGATATAACATCACACATTTTTCAATTTTACTTTATCTTACTTATACTTATGCCATTCTTTTGAAATGGAATGTCCCACTTGCATTACCACGCCTCTCTAGAAGTTTAATATTGTTGCGTAAGAAATAACCTCATAGAGAGATGGCGGACGTAAACTTTCTAAAAGGCGGTTGTCTTTTTTTTTTAAATAACCCAATCGTTGATCAAGCAAGCTTCTATCAGTTCCTTGCATCGTCATCATCATCATCATCAGATCTTTTTTACTCTCCACTGCAGGAGAATGATCCCTGGTAATACCAGAGCCATATATGTATTAATAACCCAGAGCAGTCAGACGATATGGCCTATACTGTCCATTCTAGCCAACGCGCGTTGGAGAGGTATCTTTGATATTTAAAAGATTGTTTAGCTTGTGTTTTCTATGTCACCTTCGATGACATCCTCGGGAAAACTTGGAGTGGTCCTATTCTACTCTGACGGGAACCACACATTCCTTTGCCAGAATAAAAAAAGTAAATTTCCTTGTAGTTATGGCTTTGTTGAATACTAGTAAGTGTCCTGTCAGAACAAGTGATCGTTTATTCATATTTATAGGCAATCCCGCGCTTACATAGGACGCGGCATTAAAAATTTTCGCGTTTACGCATAATTGCCAGTAATTCCGTAGTGTACTAGGTCGCAGCATAGGCCCACAATTTTGAAAAATCTAGGCACACTTTATTGCAAATCTGTACCCTTATACAGCGTGCTCCCTACCCGTCAGAACAAGTCATCGCTTATTCATAATTATGGGCGATCCCGCGCTAACATGGGGCGGCACTTTTATTTCCGTGTTTACGCATAATTGCCAGTAACTCGCATTAAACGCCCGTTAATACATATGTCTGATTCACATTGTATAGTATAGCATTCTTCGTGGTGTGAGGCCTTCAATTTGCCATATTATGTTATGGCTTATTATAATTCTACGCCCTTATACAGCGTGCTCCCTTCCCGTCAGAACAAGTCATTGCTTATTCATATTTATGGGCAATCCCGCGCTAACATGGGCGGCACTTTTAATTTCCGTGTTTACGCATAATTGCCAGTCATTCGCATTAAACGCCCGTTAATACATATGTCTGATTCACATTGTATAGTATAGCATTCTTCGTGGTGTGAGGCCTTCAATTTGCCATATTATGTTATGGCTTATTATAATTCTACGCCTTTATACAGCGTGCTCCCTTCCCGTCAGAACAAGTCATTGCTTATTCATATTTATGGGCAATCCCGCGCTAACATGGGCGGCACTTTTAATTTCCGTGTTTACGCATAATTGCCAGTAATTCGCGTTAAACGCCCGTAAATCTGTCTGATTTGTTATTTATTCGCTGGCTGCTGCAAAGTGTAAGCAGCCGGGATAAATAGCGCGCGTAATGATCAGACACGTTTATAATGCCAGATTTTGTGTTACACTAACGTTTCAGTAATTTTTCACTCAAAAATTTAATTTACTTTGATACACCCAGAAGGATGATAATGTTTTTCGTGTGTATATATGTCTGTTCCATTGTTCCCTCCAGGAGCCTAAACGGCTTGACCGATATCGAAGTGTGAGCTGTCATAAGATTCGTATTCTTCTCCGGATCGTCATAGGTTTGTAAAGATTGTCCTGCTCTGTTGCTTTGATAAATTTCATCGTGGGTAGGCTGGTTTAAAAGACCTTCTTCCACGCTGGTCTGAGAAAAAAAAGGTTAGAATGTACCAGCTGTTTCTCTTCTCGCGGAGATCGTAAAATTGATTAAGGGAAGATTAATATCTGAGGAATCATGTCAATAGGCGATGTGGCTAGCAATCCATCACTGTTTTGATTCCGTTTTCCACCTACAAGCAACAACATGCTAAACGCGGCGAAAAGGTTTTATAGACCGGGGCTCTGTCTACCCCGTAAGAGAAAAAGTTTGACATAATGTATGTATGTTTAAAATCGTATCGCAATCGGATTAAAAACGCACCAGCCATTATAAAGGGCCCACAAACGTGAATAAATAGCAGTCGTTATGAAATTATTTCCATTGTACGTGACGCGTAATATTGGAAGCCTCATATCGGAAAATGAGGAATAATGAACAGGAGGTTATTAACTTGATCCAATACAGGTATGTACATGATACTTACAAACTTAATAAACAGAACACGATTTACGCAATTTCTGCGATTTTTTTAATTCAGTAAGAACTGTCAAAAAATTACTTTCTTCTCTATCTCTATTCAAAACGTCGTCAAGTGTCACTTTGTCTATTTTTTGGTAATTTACGATAAGTATTTACGAAAAGAAGAAGGCAAAAAGATCATGAATCTTAAAACACACATAGGTACTTAGTTATGATGATACTAAGTAAACATACCACTACATGAGTGAGTATGCTCACGTCACTAGATGACAAAAATAGTTAAGTTATAGCGCAGAAGGTAGCATAACCTACAGGAAGAAACATAAGGTTAGAACCTGTGGTTAGAACCCTAAGAAACACAACAGATACGCAACAAAGCAAAGCATGTAAACGTGTCCATACATAAACTTACATACACGTCATTACCAAATTCACTTCTTATATAAGAGTTTTGTAGCTACGAGTAGTAGCTAGAATGCGCGAAAATTCTCTATCCTCTGCTTTAGACTTTAGTTCTTGTACAACATGATACCAGCCTTCTCTATTAGTTGCATGGTCAACAAAACTTCTCCTTGGTCTCCCTGGACCTTTCTTTCCTTTTACCTTACCCTCTAGTATATTTCAAAAGAAGGCATCATGTCGTATCAAATCACCAATCATCCTACCCCTGTAAATAAGCATACAATTTTACCTAGTTTGAAATTCAAAGTATTCCAAATGTCACATGAGTGACGCAAAAAGTTGATGTCACTCGGGACGTCTTTCTCGCCCGTTTCATTTTATTAACCGACTTCAAAAAAAAAAGGAAGTAAACAATTCGTCGTAATGTTTTTTCTTTTTTTATATATGTTCCCCGATTTTGCGAAAACGCCAGAACCGATTTAAGAAATTCTTTTTTGTTCGATAGGTAATACTTTACAGATGGTCCCATTAAATTTTTATCGAAATGTATTGAGCGCTTTTTAAAAAATGTATGCCGCGTGCGGTATGCCGTTCGGATTACACTTATATTCATTTTGTTTCTTATCCTTATATATCCCCTGATGTATAAGGCTGATGTATGAGGGATGATGACCCCTATCTGATATCGTTATAGACATTTTATAGTGTGTGAGTAATAACAAAATATCGAATCAAACAAACAGGTATTGAAAATGTAATTTCATTGTGCGCTGTTCGACATATTTCATTAACCAGAATTATATTTCAATGAAGTTTTAGCAGCACAGGACACTGAATTCACATTCAATAAGTACATACCAAACATGGCGCAGCGGTCAACACGCCGGCCTATGACACGGGTGGTCCTGGGTTCGATCCCCGATCAAGTCAAGATGAGAAATGATCTTTTTCAGATTGACCTGGGTCTTGGATGTTGATCTATATATGTATTTGTTATAAAATATAGTATGTTTGAGTAACTATCCAAAGTCTTACTTATGAACTTACTTTGGGGTTAGCTCAAACTGTGTGATTTGTCCGTATATATTTACATTTATTTGTTATTTATTTACCTTTAAAGTAAATGCACCTAGTTAATATATTTTAGAAGTGATTTCTCTTATATACTTATGCTTTAATTAATACAAAATGTAAGAAACTTGCCAACCAATCTGATTGAGGCATTACTTTATAGCAAGCTTTGAAACACAAACCCCTTTGTATAACTAGCTTTTGCCCACGACTTTGTCCACAAATTTACTATTATTATTATCTCAGGTTAAAAGCAGCTGTTTATGAAACCGATGCCAGATATAAAGTTAGATTATCAAAAAATACGTTTTGCCTTTGTTACTGACCCTAGATTTTTCTGGAAACAATGAAAATGGCAAACATGTGTTTCCCTTAAACATTTTTTCTTAAATATCTTATGGACAGACATATACCTGCTTTACTACGAAATAATGTGGCAAACAAACACATAAAAGTTTTTGTTTGCTATATTAGATAAGGCCTTTGCCCAGCAGTAGGACACCCAAATAGGCTAATTAAAAAAAAATATTAGATGTATATAAGGTACTCGTTTTTTGCCAATTCGTTGCTAAAGGCGCGCGGGGCACTTTCTTAGCGCTCACATACGTCTATAATAAAAAAATTGTGCAAAATTTCATGCTTCTGGGCCTAGCGGTTTTGGCGGCGCGTTATCCGTCAGTCACTCAGAAGAGTTTTATATTGTGTACCTATCTAGTTTTTTAAACTTTTTTGAAGATAAATAGCATGATGTGTCCTAACGGTACGTAGGTCCTACCAATGCAGAGCATATTTCAATTAAAAGCAAATTGCAGAAAAGGCTTTGTTAAAACTACCGCAATTCAGAATTTCAGAATTTTATTTGAAATTAACCGGTCTATTTAAAATTTCGCCCGGGGTGAATATTAACCTGGGAAGTGTGGTAATAAAGTTAATTTGTGCTGGATTCGACCAGTTTAAACTGGTTCCAGCCGGTTCGATATGGGGAATTCTTCTGTACAAGTTTTACATACAAGCTATCGACTACGCTTGCTCCAAGAAACTTATGGAAAACCTGATTCGTTATTGAACTTCACTTACGAGTACTTCATTCAAAACAAAAATAGAGATCATGTGTCTTTAGGATTCTCTTCTAGATTTTTCTCATTCCTTGGTCCCCTTCTTTACAATAGGCTTAATAAAAAACTTGGTTTCTATCCTTATTCTTACGGTATGACGAAAAGAATATTACAAGAAGCCCTTCTCAATATGTCGTATGAAGAAACAGAGGATTTACTAACAGTTTTATCATAAGTATTATTTACATTTTTACCCGACTGACCCACCCAGAAGGAGGGTAATGTTTTTCGAGCCTATGTATGTATGTATGTATATATCTATGTATGTATGTATGTAAATATGTCTGTTCCATTGTTGCATCCTGCAGCCTAAACGGCTGGACGGATTTTGTGGTGTGAGGTGTCAGTAGATTCGGATTCTTCCCCGGAGTGTCATAGGCTATGTGACGTCAAAAAAACAAATATACAGCGGACGTTAACTGGCAAAAACTGGCAAAAAGTTGACCCTTCCTGTAGCCATAATGCCTTGACCAATTTTGAAATACGAGGTCTCTTTAGATTTGTGGACTTCCCAGGAGAGGTGTGAACCATGTAACGTCAGTTAAAATATATATTTTCGGCTTTAAATGAACAATTTTGCAGGAGTAAATACTAAGTTCCTGTAACGAGAACTAGATGGCGCTGGAGCAATTTTAAAACGCGCTATGGTTGTTTTTTTGCTTTTGATTACAAGCGTAGGGAATAACTTGCTAGATTTCGCAATTTCACACCCCGAAATACACCCGGCTCTGACGGGAGTCTCAAACGAAACGCTCAAATGCCTTCCACAGACCTTCCCCCTTCTACTTTTGAGCATTTTCTATGCGTGTTTTGTAAATTGCACCTTTCCAGGCGGCTGGAAGGAAGCACTTGTGATCGGCATCCCCAAACCAGGCAAAGACATAAAAATCCCACATCGTATTAGCTTAAAGAGTTCTTTGGGGAAAATCTATGAGCGGATCCACCTCAAAAGACTCAAGAACGAGCTCCGTGGCAGAGCGGTCAACACGCTGGCTGATCGGCCGATATCGAACCCGGGACCACCCGTGTCGCTGGTCCTGGGTTCGATATCTGGAGAGGTCAAGATGAAAAATTAACACAAGTCTTGAACTTACTTTGGGGCCAGCTCAATCTGTGTGTTCACGTGAACATGTGACCTCCAGGACATTCACCCAAAAATATGCAAGCACGAAGAACGCAACGCAAACTAATTTTGACGCAGACAAATATTGTTTTAAATGTGATCAATACACACACTTGTAACTATTTTTTGTATAAATAGATAATGTTTAATTTAATAAATTCTCTTTGGTTCGGACAATCGACTAGTATTATTGTCTGGGATCGACCGATCCACCACCAACCTCCTACTACGGCCAAGGCACCCTTAGCCGTCAGTTTACTGATCAGTCTTGTGAGTCTGCTTGACTGGTAGTAGGAAAATCTACTGTCTGGCGTACATTGCACCTCGTACGCCACACCCTTGATCCTTCCGCCTATCCGTCTAATATCTTAGGTCTCACGGTATTAGACTTCCTTGATTTATCTATATACGTATATATTTTTAACTTATGGTTAGGGCTAGGGTGTTAGGTGGTTAGGGTGTTAGGTGTTAGAGTTGTTTGTAAGTAACAGTTATCCCTCTATTAATAATTTTCTGTACAGGCAGCTAGCTATTACAGCACAGTACATTACTACTTAGAGACAATTTCAAACTTTCAAATTCTGACATTTTGGCTTATTTTCCAAGCTGGCAACTTGGGCCTTCCCAACAGTCTCGCGTTTATCATTCGAGACTTCTTGTCGGATAGGACCTTCCACTACAGAGTTGAAGGATGTCTCCAAGACCCCGTCCCATTTGACCCTGCGTTCTTTAAGACGCTGTTCTTTCGCCCCGCCTGAGTTTGCTTTACACATACGATATCCCTAAGACAGCCGACACTACGACGCTACGACTAGCCGTGTAGTTCCCGGCAGAGTAGAATAGGATGGACTTGGAGTGGCCAAGTCATCCCGTGGATGTCGTAAAAGGCGACTAAGGAAACACAAGCTAAACAAAGCTTATTAACATCAAAGATACCTCTCCAACCCGTCTGGCCAGCGTGGAGAGTGTAGGCCAAATCCTCTGACTGCTCAGGCTAGTACATGGCTCTGGTAGTACAGAGAGGGTCGTGCTCCTGCAGTGGAGACTAGAAAGACCTGATGATGATCCCTGAGACCCCTAACGTAGAGTTGGCTCTATTCGCTGAAGATACAGCTCTCTAATACGTTTCACCACATGAAATCAGTCATTGTGAAACGTCTCCAATCTGCCTTCGACTCACTAGGCTTGTGGTTTAGGAGGTAGCGCATCCAGATTAATTTGAACCCCCACTAGGATTACTCTAGCTGTATGACAAGTCCATTCTCTGGGCTAAATACCTTGGTGTTGTACTCGATAGTCTCATGACTTTCGGTCCCCAAATCTACAAAGTCTGAAACCATGCCGCTTTCAATTTGGCAATGCTAGGATGTCACTTAGGAATAAGTTGACTCTCTATAAGCTTTGCATCCGCCCGATCATGACCTACGACGTAATATCCCATTTGTTTAATCGTTTCATTCACCGCGCCACCGGTAGCCACAAGTACTTACGAATGACGGAACTACTTCGTTACTGAAAGCTCTCCGGCTCTAAATAGCCAGAGGAATCCCATTTTACGATCATGCAAATCGCGGCCTATCAGGCGTAAAAAAAGTTAGCTTCTCTCTAAGCTTTGGGTGCACATGCAACGCCCAAACCGAGGTCCGTCCCTCGTGGAGCCCTTCGGTGATGTTCGCCTTACAGTTTGAGGACACTCTGTCCTCACCGCAAAGGTCCGGTGAAGTGGCAAAAGCTCACTTGGAGCTAGCTACACCGTTTTTAGGGTTCCGTAGTAAACTAGGAACCCTTATAGTTTCGCCATGTCTGTCTGTCTGTCTGTCTGTCTGTCTGTCTGTCTGTCCGTCCGCGGTTTTACTCAGAGACTATAAGTACTAGAAAGCTATAATTTGGTATGAGTGTGTATATTAATCATGGGCAAAAAAAGTCGTAGAAAAAAATCTCGAAGAAAAAATTTTTTTTGTGTATCTCCCATACAAGTAAAGTGGGGGAGTCCCATACAAGTAAGTACATCATGTGGGGTATCGTTAAAAAGGTCTTTGAAAAATATTGTGAGGTTGAGAACACCATTTTTCGATTTAGGGATCCGTTTCTGAAATATTTGGTTTTAAAGTGCAAAATTTTGTTAGAGGTACGTGTCCCCCCCCTCTATCTGCTAAACGGTTATATATGGATACGTGAAAAAAAATACAGCAGTAGTATATATACTGAAGTTGAAAGGAAAACTATCAGAGCTGGGTACTAAGTGCAAACTAAAAAGTTATAGGCAACCGACTTATAAAATGTACTAGAAAATGTAAAATTTCATACAATCTTCATTGTTAGATGTTTTTGGTCGTTAAACTGTGAGGTGCGAGTGTAAACAGTGTGAACTCAAAGTTGTCATTCGCAACTACGGAACCCTACACTGCGCGTGGCCCGACACGCACATGGCCGGTTTTTTAAAAAAAAGAACTCTAATAGTTGTAATTTTTGGCGTTAGCCGGTGTTCCTCTTAATTTATCAAATGAATATAATGAACCAAAATACTACCAGTAATTCACTAGTAATGTACATAATAGATTTCTTTAAATTTAATATGACTTAGGATTAAAAAAATAACTACTGGGTGGCGCTAGTGTTGCATACCACAGCGCTGCAACCACAGAATACATCATAGTATAAGGCGCAATAAACATGCAAAGTGAAGACATATAAACAACAATGTTCTAAGCGTGACAAAAGGGATAACAAGTTGATTCCGAAAGAAAGAAATATTCCCAATTTTTCAGATATTTGAGATGGATCGGTTTAAAATGCTATTAGTCCCATAGATCACATCACTACGCAGCGGCAGGTTATACAGTAGACCAACTATACTTAGCGTCTGTGGACTATGAGAAAGCCTTCGATTCAATTGAAACATAGACCGTACTCGTACTTCGGTCTCTCCAGTGATGCCGTATTGACCATCGCTATATCGAAGGGAGACATCATTTCTCTGAAACCGGCGGAGTCATTTCAGGACCATGCTCAATGACCTCAATGAAGTTTCCCAAGAAGAAAGATCATGGATAAGACAAAAATTATGTCGAATATTCATGTTGCGCCTTCTCCAGTGATTGTTGGAAACTAAACCCTTGAACCTGTAGAGCAGTACATTTACTTAAACGTAAATAAACATGTATTCAGCAAGCTCGAGGTATCGTTTTTTTACTCCAACTACAGTCTGCTGCTAACAGGGTCAATTGATATAGGTAGGAAGCTCCAGTCCAAGGACAAGGTTTTTCAGTGAATCTGACTTTGCTGGGCAGCTTTCTGGAAGCTTCACAGTCTTATCGTCCAAAATACATGTTGGCGCCGAGGACTTTTGACTTTGGGCACTGATGCAAAAATATTCGGCTAATATGGTGTTACCAGTGATGATTTACTGTAGATAGAGCCCAGATCTGTAAAACCTTAAGACCACGTTTAGCACGTTGATGGGCTTGTAGATGGGAACGAAATCAAAATAGTGATGACTTGCTAGGCGCATCGCTAATTTGACATGATTCCTGACGCCCATTTCGGCGATCAGTTTTTACGATCTGCGCGGGAAGAGAAACAAGCAGCTGGTACATCCTAAGTTTATTTTTTTCTCAAAGACCAGCATACAAAAAACGCAAATATTAGTTTGGCAAAATATCTTGGTTTGTTACAGAAAATTTTGAACCCCTTTTATATCAGCAAAATTTACCATCTTGTGAACCCAAACAGAGAGCCGAATCTCCAGTCCAGTATTTCAAAATGTTTCTCCGTAAAATTCCCAGACGTAAAAAGGTATTGCTAATGGTCAGGCGGGTTGTTTAAATTTTTTAATTAAATTACTTGTTCTTTAAATATTTTTAATTTTACACAATTTTGTTAATTTTATTTTTCTATTTGTAATTGTTTATTTTGTATATTTATGTCTAGCAATTTAAGTCTGAAACACAGGGTGCTTCTCACCTTAGCTCAGACAAAACTATGTTTGTACCTTTTTAATGTATGTCTATATTGTAATATTTTATACCACCTAAGAATTTAAATAAAGATTTATTTATTTTAGGATTACGTACCCGAAGAGTGCCAACAAGACCATATTACTCAGCCTCTGCTCTATGTCAGTACATTACTGTGTTGTATTCTCTGAATGGTAATAGGAAAAGTCTGTAAATTTTCACGTCATCAGCACTTCTGCTAAAACTCGTAGGAGGCTAGTGCAGTCCAAAACATCATTGCTACCAATGCACTTCCGTGCTTGTTTGGGAGAAAGGGACAAATCCCAACTAATATTATAAATGCGAAAGTGAGTTTGTCAGTTTGTTTATTTGTTTGTTTGTTTGTTACGCTTTCACGTCGTATCTACTGAACTGATCATCATGAAATTTTGCATAAACATAGGTTAGGGTACCGAGAAGGACATAGGCTATATATTACGCGGGCCAAGCTGCAGGTAACAGCTAGTATAGAACAAATCAGCTGCTTTTCTTTCCGCGCAGACCGTAAAAACTGAGCAAGGGATTGGGCGAAAACTAAGGAATCACGTCAATAGGCGATGCGGCTAGCAACCCATCACTTTTTTTATTCCTTTTTCCATCTTTTCGCCCACTTACACGCTAAACGTGACCTTCGGGTTTTATGACCTTAGGCTCTGTCTACCCCGCAAGTGATAAAGACATATGTATGTATGTACCAAATATACTAAAGTACTCTGTCAGTTCCATGCTATATCAAAACGAAATTTGTGTACAAAAAGTTGTTATCGGCTGGAAATGTATCCGCCATGTGACATGTGACAGTGCACTTTATTATTCACGGTATTTCAGATATACCTACATTCCTAATTCTGGTCTGTTTAGCTAGGGGTTACATGAGTACAATACCACTACCAACTTAAATAAATCATTTAAAATTTTGTTTCAACGAGGCCCTAGTATCCCTTCAAACTACTCTATGAACTATTGTTCATAATTAAGAACAAAATGGATTGAGGAAAATAATAAACTATGGGAACCCTTATAGGATCACTCGTTTGTCCGTCCATTGGTCAAGACTCTTTTTTTTTACCCGACTGACCCACCCAGAAGGAGGGTAATGTTTTTCGAGCCTATGTATGTATGTATGTATATATCTATGTATGTATGTATGTAAATATGTCTGTTCCATTGTTGCATCCTGCAGCCTAAACGGCTGGACGGATTTTGT
This sequence comes from Rhodophaea formosa, assembly GCA_963082605.1. Taxonomy (NCBI): domain Eukaryota; kingdom Metazoa; phylum Arthropoda; class Insecta; order Lepidoptera; family Pyralidae; genus Rhodophaea; species Rhodophaea formosa. The sequence continues at coordinate 4,125,010 of OY720221.1, forward strand.
GGTGTGAGGTGTCAGTAGATTCGGATTCTTCCCCGGAGTGTCATAGGCTATGTGACGTCAAAAAAACAAATATACAGCGGACGTTAACTGGCAAAAACTGGCAAAAAGTTGACCCTTCCTGTAGCCATAATGCCTTGACCAATTTTGAAATACGAGGTCTCTTTAGATTTGTGGACTTCCCAGGAGAGGTGTGAACCATGTAACGTCAGTTAAAATATATATTTTCGGCTTTAAATGAACAATTTTGCAGGAGTAAATACTAAGTTCCTGTAACGAGAACTAGATGGCGCTGGAGCAATTTTAAAACGCGCTATGGTTGTTTTTTTGCTTTTGATTACAAGCGTAGGGAATAACTTGCTAGATTTCGCAATTTCACACCCCGAAATACACCCGGCTCTGACGGGAGTCTCAAACGAAACGCTCAAATGCCTTCCACAGACCTTCCCCCTTCTACTTTTGAGCATTTTCTATGCGTGTTTTGTAAATTGCACCTTTCCAGGCGGCTGGAAGGAAGCACTTGTGATCGGCATCCCCAAACCAGGCAAAGACATAAAAATCCCACATCGTATTAGCTTAAAGAGTTCTTTGGGGAAAATCTATGAGCGGATCCACCTCAAAAGACTCAAGAACGAGCTCCGTGGCAGAGCGGTCAACACGCTGGCTGATCGGCCGATATCGAACCCGGGACCACCCGTGTCGCTGGTCCTGGGTTCGATATCTGGAGAGGTCAAGATGAAAAATTAACACAAGTCTTGAACTTACTTTGGGGCCAGCTCAATCTGTGTGTTCACGTGAACATGTGACCTCCAGGACATTCACCCAAAAATATGCAAGCACGAAGAACGCAACGCAAACTAATTTTGACGCAGACAAATATTGTTTTAAATGTGATCAATACACACACTTGTAACTATTTTTTGTATAAATAGATAATGTTTAATTTAATAAATTCTCTTTGGTTCGGACAATCGACTAGTATTATTGTCTGGGATCGACCGATCCACCACCAACCTCCTACTACGGCCAAGGCACCCTTAGCCGTCAGTTTACTGATCAGTCTTGTGAGTCTGCTTGACTGGTAGTAGGAAAATCTACTGTCTGGCGTACATTGCACCTCGTACGCCACACCCTTGATCCTTCCGCCTATCCGTCTAATATCTTAGGTCTCACGGTATTAGACTTCCTTGATTTATCTATATACGTATATATTTTTAACTTATGGTTAGGGCTAGGGTGTTAGGTGGTTAGGGTGTTAGGTGTTAGAGTTGTTTGTAAGTAACAGTTATCCCTCTATTAATAATTTTCTGTACAGGCAGCTAGCTATTACAGCACAGTACATTACTACTTAGAGACAATTTCAAACTTTCAAATTCTGACATTTTGGCTTATTTTCCAAGCTGGCAACTTGGGCCTTCCCAACAGTCTCGCGTTTATCATTCGAGACTTCTTGTCGGATAGGACCTTCCACTACAGAGTTGAAGGATGTCTCCAAGACCCCGTCCCATTTGACCCTGCGTTCTTTAAGACGCTGTTCTTTCGCCCCGCCTGAGTTTGCTTTACACATACGATATCCCTAAGACAGCCGACACTACGACGCTACGACTAGCCGTGTAGTTCCCGGCAGAGTAGAATAGGATGGACTTGGAGTGGCCAAGTCATCCCGTGGATGTCGTAAAAGGCGACTAAGGAAACACAAGCTAAACAAAGCTTATTAACATCAAAGATACCTCTCCAACCCGTCTGGCCAGCGTGGAGAGTGTAGGCCAAATCCTCTGACTGCTCAGGCTAGTACATGGCTCTGGTAGTACAGAGAGGGTCGTGCTCCTGCAGTGGAGACTAGAAAGACCTGATGATGATCCCTGAGACCCCTAACGTAGAGTTGGCTCTATTCGCTGAAGATACAGCTCTCTAATACGTTTCACCACATGAAATCAGTCATTGTGAAACGTCTCCAATCTGCCTTCGACTCACTAGGCTTGTGGTTTAGGAGGTAGCGCATCCAGATTAATTTGAACCCCCACTAGGATTACTCTAGCTGTATGACAAGTCCATTCTCTGGGCTAAATACCTTGGAGTTGTACTCGATAGTCTCATGACTTTCGGTCCCCAAATCTACAAAGTCTGAAACCATGCCGCTTTCAATTTGGCAATGCTAGGATGTCACTTAGGAATAAGTTGACTCTCTATAAGCTTTGCATCCGCCCGATCATGACCTACGACGTAATATCCCATTTGTTTAATCGTTTCATTCACCGCGCCACCGGTAGCCACAAGTACTTACGAATGACGGAACTACTTCGTTACTGAAAGCTCTCCGGCTCTAAATAGCCAGAGGAATCCCATTTTACGATCATGCAAATCGCGGCCTATCAGGCGTAAAAAAAGTTAGCTTCTCTCTAAGCTTTGGGTGCACATGCAACGCCCAAAACCGAGGTCCGTCCCTCGTGGAGCCCTTCGGTGATGTTCGCCTTACAGTTTGAGGACACTCTGTCCTCACCGCAAAGGTCCGGTGAAGTGGCAAAAGCTCACTTGGAGCTAGCTACACCGTTTTTAGGGTTCCGTAGTAAACTAGGAACCCTTATAGTTTCGCCATGTCTGTCTGTCTGTCTGTCTGTCTGTCTGTCTGTCTGTCCGTCCGCGGTTTTACTCAGAGACTATAAGTACTAGAAAGCTATAATTTGGTATGAGTGTGTATATTAATCATGGCAAAAAAGTCGTAGAAAAAAATCTCGAAGAAAAAATTTTTTTTGTGTATCTCCCATACAAGTAAAGTGGGGGAGTCCCATACAAGTAAGTACATCATGTGGGGTATCGTTAAAAAGGTCTTTGAAAAATATTGTGAGGTTGAGAACACCATTTTTCGATTTAGGGATCCGTTTCTGATATATTTGGTTTTAAAGTGCAAAATTTTGTTAGAGGTACGTGTCCCCCCCCTCTATCTGCTAAACGGTTATATATGGATACGTGAAAAAAAATACAGCAGTAGTATATATACTGAAGTTGAAAGGAAAACTATCAGAGCTGGGTACTAAGTGCAAACTAAAAAGTTATAGGCAACCGACTTATAAAATGTACTAGAAAATGTAAAATTTCATACAATCTTCATTGTTAGATGTTTTTGGTCGTTAAACTGTGAGGTGCGAGTGTAAACAGTGTGAACTCAAAGTTGTCATTCGCAACTACGGAACCCTACACTGCGCGTGGCCCGACACGCACATGGCCGGTTTTTTAAAAAAAAGAACTCTAATAGTTGTAATTTTTGGCGTTAGCCGGTGTTCCTCTTAATTTATCAAATGAATATAATGAACCAAAATACTACCAGTAATTCACTAGTAATGTACATAATAGATTTCTTTAAATTTAATATGACTTAGGATTAAAAAAATAACTACTGGGTGGCGCTAGTGTTGCATACCACAGCGCTGCAACCACAGAATACATCATAGTATAAGGCGCAATAAACATGCAAAGTGAAGACATATAAACAACAATGTTCTAAGCGTGACAAAAGGGATAACAAGTTGATTCCGAAAGAAAGAAATATTCCCAATTTTTCAGATATTTGAGATGGATCGGTTTAAAATGCTATTAGTCCCATAGATCACATCACTACGCAGCGGCAGGTTATACAGTAGACCAACTATACTTAGCGTCTGTGGACTATGAGAAAGCCTTCGATTCAATTGAAACATAGACCGTACTCGTACTTCGGTCTCTCCAGTGATGCCGTATTGACCATCGCTATATCGAAGGGAGACATCATTTCTCTGAAACCGGCGGAGTCATTTCAGGACCATGCTCAATGACCTCAATGAAGTTTCCCAAGAAGAAAGATCATGGATAAGACAAAAATTATGTCGAATATTCATGTTGCGCCTTCTCCAGTGATTGTTGGAAACTAAACCCTTGAACCTGTAGAGCAGTACATTTACTTAAACGTAAATAAACATGTATTCAGCAAGCTCGAGGTATCGTTTTTTTACTCCAACTACAGTCTGCTGCTAACAGGGTCAATTGATATAGGTAGGAAGCTCCAGTCCAAGGACAAGGTTTTTCAGTGAATCTGACTTTGCTGGGCAGCTTTCTGGAAGCTTCACAGTCTTATCGTCCAAAATACATGTTGGCGCCGAGGACTTTTGACTTTGGGCACTGATGCAAAAATATTCGGCTAATATGGTGTTACCAGTGATGATTTACTGTAGATAGAGCCCAGATCTGTAAAACCTTAAGACCACGTTTAGCACGTTGATGGGCTTGTAGATGGGAACGAAATCAAAATAGTGATGACTTGCTAGGCGCATCGCTAATTTGACATGATTCCTGACGCCCATTTCGGCGATCAGTTTTTACGATCTGCGCGGGAAGAGAAACAAGCAGCTGGTACATCCTAAGTTTATTTTTTTCTCAAAGACCAGCATACAAAAAACGCAAATATTAGTTTGGCAAAATATCTTGGTTTGTTACAGAAAATTTTGAACCCCTTTTATATCAGCAAAATTTACCATCTTGTGAACCCAAACAGAGAGCCGAATCTCCAGTCCAGTATTTCAAAATGTTTCTCCGTAAAATTCCCAGACGTAAAAAGGTATTGCTAATGGTCAGGCGGGTTGTTTAAATTTTTTAATTAAATTACTTGTTCTTTAAATATTTTTAATTTTACACAATTTTGTTAATTTTATTTTTCTATTTGTAATTGTTTATTTTGTATATTTATGTCTAGCAATTTAAGTCTGAAACACAGGGTGCTTCTCACCTTAGCTCAGACAAAACTATGTTTGTACCTTTTTAATGTATGTCTATATTGTAATATTTTATACCACCTAAGAATTTAAATAAAGATTTATTTATTTTAGGATTACGTACCCGAAGAGTGCCAACAAGACCATATTACTCAGCCTCTGCTCTATGTCAGTACATTACTGTGTTGTATTCTCTGAATGGTAATAGGAAAAGTCTGTAAATTTTCACGTCATCAGCACTTCTGCTAAAACTCGTAGGAGGCTAGTGCAGTCCAAAACATCATTGCTACCAATGCACTTCCGTGCTTGTTTGGGAGAAAGGGACAAATCCCAACTAATATTATAAATGCGAAAGTGAGTTTGTCAGTTTGTTTATTTGTTTGTTTGTTTGTTACGCTTTCACGTCGTATCTACTGAACTGATCATCATGAAATTTTGCATAAACATAGGTTAGGGTACCGAGAAGGACATAGGCTATATATTACGCGGGCCAAGCTGCAGGTAACAGCTAGTATAGAACAAATCAGCTGCTTTTCTTTCCGCGCAGACCGTAAAAACTGAGCAAGGGATTGGGCGAAAACTAAGGAATCACGTCAATAGGCGATGCGGCTAGCAACCCATCACTTTTTTTATTCCTTTTTCCATCTTTTCGCCCACTTACACGCTAAACGTGACCTTCGGGTTTTATGACCTTAGGCTCTGTCTACCCCGCAAGTGATAAAGACATATGTATGTATGTACCAAATATACTAAAGTACTCTGTCAGTTCCATGCTATATCAAAACGAAATTTGTGTACAAAAAGTTGTTATCGGCTGGAAATGTATCCGCCATGTGACATGTGACAGTGCACTTTATTATTCACGGTATTTCAGATATACCTACATTCCTAATTCTGGTCTGTTTAGCTAGGGGTTACATGAGTACAATACCACTACCAACTTAAATAAATCATTTAAAATTTTGTTTCAACGAGGCCCTAGTATCCCTTCAAACTACTCTATGAACTATTGTTCATAATTAAGAACAAAATGGATTGAGGAAAATAATAAACTATGGGAACCCTTATAGGATCACTCGTTTGTCCGTCCATTGGTCAAGACTCTTTTTTTTTACCCGACTGACCCACCCAGAAGGAGGGTAATGTTTTTCGAGCCTATGTATGTATGTATGTATATATCTATGTATGTATGTATGTAAATATGTCTGTTCCATTGTTGCATCCTGCAGCCTAAACGGCTGGACGGATTTTGTGGTGTGAGGTGTCAGTAGATTCGGATTCTTCCCCGGAGTGTCATAGGCTATGTGACGTCAAAAAAACAAATATACAGCGGACGTTAACTGGCAAAAACTGGCAAAAAGTTGACCCTTCCTGTAGCCATAATGCCTTGACCAATTTTGAAATACGAGGTCTCTTTAGATTTGTGGACTTCCCAGGAGAGGTGTGAACCATGTAACGTCAGTTAAAATATATATTTTCGGCTTTAAATGAACAATTTTGCAGGAGTAAATACTAAGTTCCTGTAACGAGAACTAGATGGCGCTGGAGCAATTTTAAAACGCGCTATGGTTGTTTTTTTGCTTTTGATTACAAGCGTAGGGAATAACTTGCTAGATTTCGCAATTTCACACCCCGAAATACACCCGGCTCTGACGGGAGTCTCAAACGAAACGCTCAAATGCCTTCCACAGACCTTCCCCCTTCTACTTTTGAGCATTTTCTATGCGTGTTTTGTAAATTGCACCTTTCCAGGCGGCTGGAAGGAAGCACTTGTGATCGGCATCCCCAAACCAGGCAAAGACATAAAAATCCCACATCGTATTAGCTTAAAGAGTTCTTTGGGGAAAATCTATGAGCGGATCCACCTCAAAAGACTCAAGAACGAGCTCCGTGGCAGAGCGGTCAACACGCTGGCTGATCGGCCGATATCGAACCCGGGACCACCCGTGTCGCTGGTCCTGGGTTCGATATCTGGAGAGGTCAAGATGAAAAATTAACACAAGTCTTGAACTTACTTTGGGGCCAGCTCAATCTGTGTGTTCACGTGAACATGTGACCTCCAGGACATTCACCCAAAAATATGCAAGCACGAAGAACGCAACGCAAACTAATTTTGACGCAGACAAATATTGTTTTAAATGTGATCAATACACACACTTGTAACTATTTTTTGTATAAATAGATAATGTTTAATTTAATAAATTCTCTTTGGTTCGGACAATCGACTAGTATTATTGTCTGGGATCGACCGATCCACCACCAACCTCCTACTACGGCCAAGGCACCCTTAGCCGTCAGTTTACTGATCAGTCTTGTGAGTCTGCTTGACTGGTAGTAGGAAAATCTACTGTCTGGCGTACATTGCACCTCGTACGCCACACCCTTGATCCTTCCGCCTATCCGTCTAATATCTTAGGTCTCACGGTATTAGACTTCCTTGATTTATCTATATACGTATATATTTTTAACTTATGGTTAGGGCTAGGGTGTTAGGTGGTTAGGGTGTTAGGTGTTAGAGTTGTTTGTAAGTAACAGTTATCCCTCTATTAATAATTTTCTGTACAGGCAGCTAGCTATTACAGCACAGTACATTACTACTTAGAGACAATTTCAAACTTTCAAATTCTGACATTTTGGCTTATTTTCCAAGCTGGCAACTTGGGCCTTCCCAACAGTCTCGCGTTTATCATTCGAGACTTCTTGTCGGATAGGACCTTCCACTACAGAGTTGAAGGATGTCTCCAAGACCCCGTCCCATTTGACCCTGCGTTCTTTAAGACGCTGTTCTTTCGCCCCGCCTGAGTTTGCTTTACACATACGATATCCCTAAGACAGCCGACACTACGACGCTACGACTAGCCGTGTAGTTCCCGGCAGAGTAGAATAGGATGGACTTGGAGTGGCCAAGTCATCCCGTGGATGTCGTAAAAGGCGACTAAGGAAACACAAGCTAAACAAAGCTTATTAACATCAAAGATACCTCTCCAACCCGTCTGGCCAGCGTGGAGAGTGTAGGCCAAATCCTCTGACTGCTCAGGCTAGTACATGGCTCTGGTAGTACAGAGAGGGTCGTGCTCCTGCAGTGGAGACTAGAAAGACCTGATGATGATCCCTGAGACCCCTAACGTAGAGTTGGCTCTATTCGCTGAAGATACAGCTCTCTAATACGTTTCACCACATGAAATCAGTCATTGTGAAACGTCTCCAATCTGCCTTCGACTCACTAGGCTTGTGGTTTAGGAGGTAGCGCATCCAGATTAATTTGAACCCCCACTAGGATTACTCTAGCTGTATGACAAGTCCATTCTCTGGGCTAAATACCTTGGTGTTGTACTCGATAGTCTCATGACTTTCGGTCCCCAAATCTACAAAGTCTGAAACCATGCCGCTTTCAATTTGGCAATGCTAGGATGTCACTTAGGAATAAGTTGACTCTCTATAAGCTTTGCATCCGCCCGATCATGACCTACGACGTAATATCCCATTTGTTTAATCGTTTCATTCACCGCGCCACCGGTAGCCACAAGTACTTACGAATGACGGAACTACTTCGTTACTGAAAGCTCTCCGGCTCTAAATAGCCAGAGGAATCCCATTTTACGATCATGCAAATCGCGGCCTATCAGGCGTAAAAAAAGTTAGCTTCTCTCTAAGCTTTGGGTGCACATGCAACGCCCAAAACCGAGGTCCGTCCCTCGTGGAGCCCTTCGGTGATGTTCGCCTTACAGTTTGAGGACACTCTGTCCTCACCGCAAAGGTCCGGTGAAGTGGCAAAAGCTCACTTGGAGCTAGCTACACCGTTTTTAGGGTTCCGTAGTAAACTAGGAACCCTTATAGTTTCGCCATGTCTGTCTGTCTGTCTGTCTGTCTGTCTGTCTGTCTGTCCGTCCGCGGTTTTACTCAGAGACTATAAGTACTAGAAAGCTATAATTTGGTATGAGTGTGTATATTAATCATGGCAAAAAAGTCGTAGAAAAAAATCTCGAAGAAAAAATTTTTTTTGTGTATCTCCCATACAAGTAAAGTGGGGGAGTCCCATACAAGTAAGTACATCATGTGGGGTATCGTTAAAAAGGTCTTTGAAAAATATTGTGAGGTTGAGAACACCATTTTTCGATTTAGGGATCCGTTTCTGATATATTTGGTTTTAAAGTGCAAAATTTTGTTAGAGGTACGTGTCCCCCCCCTCTATCTGCTAAACGGTTATATATGGATACGTGAAAAAAAATACAGCAGTAGTATATATACTGAAGTTGAAAGGAAAACTATCAGAGCTGGGTACTAAGTGCAAACTAAAAAGTTATAGGCAACCGACTTATAAAATGTACTAGAAAATGTAAAATTTCATACAATCTTCATTGTTAGATGTTTTTGGTCGTTAAACTGTGAGGTGCGAGTGTAAACAGTGTGAACTCAAAGTTGTCATTCGCAACTACGGAACCCTACACTGCGCGTGGCCCGACACGCACATGGCCGGTTTTTTAAAAAAAAGAACTCTAATAGTTGTAATTTTTGGCGTTAGCCGGTGTTCCTCTTAATTTATCAAATGAATATAATGAACCAAAATACTACCAGTAATTCACTAGTAATGTACATAATAGATTTCTTTAAATTTAATATGACTTAGGATTAAAAAAATAACTACTGGGTGGCGCTAGTGTTGCATACCACAGCGCTGCAACCACAGAATACATCATAGTATAAGGCGCAATAAACATGCAAAGTGAAGACATATAAACAACAATGTTCTAAGCGTGACAAAAGGGATAACAAGTTGATTCCGAAAGAAAGAAATATTCCCAATTTTTCAGATATTTGAGATGGATCGGTTTAAAATGCTATTAGTCCCATAGATCACATCACTACGCAGCGGCAGGTTATACAGTAGACCAACTATACTTAGCGTCTGTGGACTATGAGAAAGCCTTCGATTCAATTGAAACATAGACCGTACTCGTACTTCGGTCTCTCCAGTGATGCCGTATTGACCATCGCTATATCGAAGGGAGACATCATTTCTCTGAAACCGGCGGAGTCATTTCAGGACCATGCTCAATGACCTCAATGAAGTTTCCCAAGAAGAAAGATCATGGATAAGACAAAAATTATGTCGAATATTCATGTTGCGCCTTCTCCAGTGATTGTTGGAAACTAAACCCTTGAACCTGTAGAGCAGTACATTTACTTAAACGTAAATAAACATGTATTCAGCAAGCTCGAGGTATCGTTTTTTTACTCCAACTACAGTCTGCTGCTAACAGGGTCAATTGATATAGGTAGGAAGCTCCAGTCCAAGGACAAGGTTTTTCAGTGAATCTGACTTTGCTGGGCAGCTTTCTGGAAGCTTCACAGTCTTATCGTCCAAAATACATGTTGGCGCCGAGGACTTTTGACTTTGGGCACTGATGCAAAAATATTCGGCTAATATGGTGTTACCAGTGATGATTTACTGTAGATAGAGCCCAGATCTGTAAAACCTTAAGACCACGTTTAGCACGTTGATGGGCTTGTAGATGGGAACGAAATCAAAATAGTGATGACTTGCTAGGCGCATCGCTAATTTGACATGATTCCTGACGCCCATTTCGGCGATCAGTTTTTACGATCTGCGCGGGAAGAGAAACAAGCAGCTGGTACATCCTAAGTTTATTTTTTTCTCAAAGACCAGCATACAAAAAACGCAAATATTAGTTTGGCAAAATATCTTGGTTTGTTACAGAAAATTTTGAACCCCTTTTATATCAGCAAAATTTACCATCTTGTGAACCCAAACAGAGAGCCGAATCTCCAGTCCAGTATTTCAAAATGTTTCTCCGTAAAATTCCCAGACGTAAAAAGGTATTGCTAATGGTCAGGCGGGTTGTTTAAATTTTTTAATTAAATTACTTGTTCTTTAAATATTTTTAATTTTACACAATTTTGTTAATTTTATTTTTCTATTTGTAATTGTTTATTTTGTATATTTATGTCTAGCAATTTAAGTCTGAAACACAGGGTGCTTCTCACCTTAGCTCAGACAAAACTATGTTTGTACCTTTTTAATGTATGTCTATATTGTAATATTTTATACCACCTAAGAATTTAAATAAAGATTTATTTATTTTAGGATTACGTACCCGAAGAGTGCCAACAAGACCATATTACTCAGCCTCTGCTCTATGTCAGTACATTACTGTGTTGTATTCTCTGAATGGTAATAGGAAAAGTCTGTAAATTTTCACGTCATCAGCACTTCTGCTAAAACTCGTAGGAGGCTAGTGCAGTCCAAAACATCATTGCTACCAATGCACTTCCGTGCTTGTTTGGGAGAAAGGGACAAATCCCAACTAATATTATAAATGCGAAAGTGAGTTTGTCAGTTTGTTTATTTGTTTGTTTGTTTGTTACGCTTTCACGTCGTATCTACTGAACTGATCATCATGAAATTTTGCATAAACATAGGTTAGGGTACCGAGAAGGACATAGGCTATATATTACGCGGGCCAAGCTGCAGGTAACAGCTAGTATAGAACAAATCAGCTGCTTTTCTTTCCGCGCAGACCGTAAAAACTGAGCAAGGGATTGGGCGAAAACTAAGGAATCACGTCAATAGGCGATGCGGCTAGCAACCCATCACTTTTTTTATTCCTTTTTCCATCTTTTCGCCCACTTACACGCTAAACGTGACCTTCGGGTTTTATGACCTTAGGCTCTGTCTACCCCGCAAGTGATAAAGACATATGTATGTATGTACCAAATATACTAAAGTACTCTGTCAGTTCCATGCTATATCAAAACGAAATTTGTGTACAAAAAGTTGTTATCGGCTGGAAATGTATCCGCCATGTGACATGTGACAGTGCACTTTATTATTCACGGTATTTCAGATATACCTACATTCCTAATTCTGGTCTGTTTAGCTAGGGGTTACATGAGTACAATACCACTACCAACTTAAATAAATCATTTAAAATTTTGTTTCAACGAGGCCCTAGTATCCCTTCAAACTACTCTATGAACTATTGTTCATAATTAAGAACAAAATGGATTGAGGAAAATAATAAACTATGGGAACCCTTATAGGATCACTCGTTTGTCCGTCCATTGGTCAAGACTCTTTTTTTTTACCCGACTGACCCACCCAGAAGGAGGGTAATGTTTTTCGAGCCTATGTATGTATGTATGTATATATCTATGTATGTATGTATGTAAATATGTCTGTTCCATTGTTGCATCCTGCAGCCTAAACGGCTGGACGGATTTTGTGGTGTGAGGTGTCAGTAGATTCGGATTCTTCCCCGGAGTGTCATAGGCTATGTGACGTCAAAAAAACAAATATACAGCGGACGTTAACTGGCAAAAACTGGCAAAAAGTTGACCCTTCCTGTAGCCATAATGCCTTGACCAATTTTGAAATACGAGGTCTCTTTAGATTTGTGGACTTCCCAGGAGAGGTGTGAACCATGTAACGTCAGTTAAAATATATATTTTCGGCTTTAAATGAACAATTTTGCAGGAGTAAATACTAAGTTCCTGTAACGAGAACTAGATGGCGCTGGAGCAATTTTAAAACGCGCTATGGTTGTTTTTTTGCTTTTGATTACAAGCGTAGGGAATAACTTGCTAGATTTCGCAATTTCACACCCCGAAATACACCCGGCTCTGACGGGAGTCTCAAACGAAACGCTCAAATGCCTTCCACAGACCTTCCCCCTTCTACTTTTGAGCATTTTCTATGCGTGTTTTGTAAATTGCACCTTTCCAGGCGGCTGGAAGGAAGCACTTGTGATCGGCATCCCCAAACCAGGCAAAGACATAAAAATCCCACATCGTATTAGCTTAAAGAGTTCTTTGGGGAAAATCTATGAGCGGATCCACCTCAAAAGACTCAAGAACGAGCTCCGTGGCAGAGCGGTCAACACGCTGGCTGATCGGCCGATATCGAACCCGGGACCACCCGTGTCGCTGGTCCTGGGTTCGATATCTGGAGAGGTCAAGATGAAAAATTAACACAAGTCTTGAACTTACTTTGGGGCCAGCTCAATCTGTGTGTTCACGTGAACATGTGACCTCCAGGACATTCACCCAAAAATATGCAAGCACGAAGAACGCAACGCAAACTAATTTTGACGCAGACAAATATTGTTTTAAATGTGATCAATACACACACTTGTAACTATTTTTTGTATAAATAGATAATGTTTAATTTAATAAATTCTCTTTGGTTCGGACAATCGACTAGTATTATTGTCTGGGATCGACCGATCCACCACCAACCTCCTACTACGGCCAAGGCACCCTTAGCCGTCAGTTTACTGATCAGTCTTGTGAGTCTGCTTGACTGGTAGTAGGAAAATCTACTGTCTGGCGTACATTGCACCTCGTACGCCACACCCTTGATCCTTCCGCCTATCCGTCTAATATCTTAGGTCTCACGGTATTAGACTTCCTTGATTTATCTATATACGTATATATTTTTAACTTATGGTTAGGGCTAGGGTGTTAGGTGGTTAGGGTGTTAGGTGTTAGAGTTGTTTGTAAGTAACAGTTATCCCTCTATTAATAATTTTCTGTACAGGCAGCTAGCTATTACAGCACAGTACATTACTACTTAGAGACAATTTCAAACTTTCAAATTCTGACATTTTGGCTTATTTTCCAAGCTGGCAACTTGGGCCTTCCCAACAGTCTCGCGTTTATCATTCGAGACTTCTTGTCGGATAGGACCTTCCACTACAGAGTTGAAGGATGTCTCCAAGACCCCGTCCCATTTGACCCTGCGTTCTTTAAGACGCTGTTCTTTCGCCCCGCCTGAGTTTGCTTTACACATACGATATCCCTAAGACAGCCGACACTACGACGCTACGACTAGCCGTGTAGTTCCCGGCAGAGTAGAATAGGATGGACTTGGAGTGGCCAAGTCATCCCGTGGATGTCGTAAAAGGCGACTAAGGAAACACAAGCTAAACAAAGCTTATTAACATCAAAGATACCTCTCCAACCCGTCTGGCCAGCGTGGAGAGTGTAGGCCAAATCCTCTGACTGCTCAGGCTAGTACATGGCTCTGGTAGTACAGAGAGGGTCGTGCTCCTGCAGTGGAGACTAGAAAGACCTGATGATGATCCCTGAGACCCCTAACGTAGAGTTGGCTCTATTCGCTGAAGATACAGCTCTCTAATACGTTTCACCACATGAAATCAGTCATTGTGAAACGTCTCCAATCTGCCTTCGACTCACTAGGCTTGTGGTTTAGGAGGTAGCGCATCCAGATTAATTTGAACCCCCACTAGGATTACTCTAGCTGTATGACAAGTCCATTCTCTGGGCTAAATACCTTGGTGTTGTACTCGATAGTCTCATGACTTTCGGTCCCCAAATCTACAAAGTCTGAAACCATGCCGCTTTCAATTTGGCAATGCTAGGATGTCACTTAGGAATAAGTTGACTCTCTATAAGCTTTGCATCCGCCCGATCATGACCTACGACGTAATATCCCATTTGTTTAATCGTTTCATTCACCGCGCCACCGGTAGCCACAAGTACTTACGAATGACGGAACTACTTCGTTACTGAAAGCTCTCCGGCTCTAAATAGCCAGAGGAATCCCATTTTACGATCATGCAAATCGCGGCCTATCAGGCGTAAAAAAAGTTAGCTTCTCTCTAAGCTTTGGGTGCACATGCAACGCCCAAAACCGAGGTCCGTCCCTCGTGGAGCCCTTCGGTGATGTTCGCCTTACAGTTTGAGGACACTCTGTCCTCACCGCAAAGGTCCGGTGAAGTGGCAAAAGCTCACTTGGAGCTAGCTACACCGTTTTTAGGGTTCCGTAGTAAACTAGGAACCCTTATAGTTTCGCCATGTCTGTCTGTCTGTCTGTCTGTCTGTCTGTCTGTCCGTCCGCGGTTTTACTCAGAGACTATAAGTACTAGAAAGCTATAATTTGGTATGAGTGTGTATATTAATCATGGCAAAAAAGTCGTAGAAAAAAATCTCGAAGAAAAAATTTTTTTTGTGTATCTCCCATACAAGTAAAGTGGGGGAGTCCCATACAAGTAAGTACATCATGTGGGGTATCGTTAAAAAGGTCTTTGAAAAATATTGTGAGGTTGAGAACACCATTTTTCGATTTAGGGATCCGTTTCTGAAATATTTGGTTTTAAAGTGCAAAATTTTGTTAGAGGTACGTGTCCCCCCCCTCTATCTGCTAAACGGTTATATATGGATACGTGAAAAAAAATACAGCAGTAGTATATATACTGAAGTTGAAAGGAAAACTATCAGAGCTGGGTACTAAGTGCAAACTAAAAAGTTATAGGCAACCGACTTATAAAATGTACTAGAAAATGTAAAATTTCATACAATCTTCATTGTTAGATGTTTTTGGTCGTTAAACTGTGAGGTGCGAGTGTAAACAGTGTGAACTCAAAGTTGTCATTCGCAACTACGGAACCCTACACTGCGCGTGGCCCGACACGCACATGGCCGGTTTTTTAAAAAAAAGAACTCTAATAGTTGTAATTTTTGGCGTTAGCCGGTGTTCCTCTTAATTTATCAAATGAATATAATGAACCAAAATACTACCAGTAATTCACTAGTAATGTACATAATAGATTTCTTTAAATTTAATATGACTTAGGATTAAAAAAATAACTACTGGGTGGCGCTAGTGTTGCATACCACAGCGCTGCAACCACAGAATACATCATAGTATAAGGCGCAATAAACATGCAAAGTGAAGACATATAAACAACAATGTTCTAAGCGTGACAAAAGGGATAACAAGTTGATTCCGAAAGAAAGAAATATTCCCAATTTTTCAGATATTTGAGATGGATCGGTTTAAAATGCTATTAGTCCCATAGATCACATCACTACGCAGCGGCAGGTTATACAGTAGACCAACTATACTTAGCGTCTGTGGACTATGAGAAAGCCTTCGATTCAATTGAAACATAGACCGTACTCGTACTTCGGTCTCTCCAGTGATGCCGTATTGACCATCGCTATATCGAAGGGAGACATCATTTCTCTGAAACCGGCGGAGTCATTTCAGGACCATGCTCAATGACCTCAATGAAGTTTCCCAAGAAGAAAGATCATGGATAAGACAAAAATTATGTCGAATATTCATGTTGCGCCTTCTCCAGTGATTGTTGGAAACTAAACCCTTGAACCTGTAGAGCAGTACATTTACTTAAACGTAAATAAACATGTATTCAGCAAGCTCGAGGTATCGTTTTTTTACTCCAACTACAGTCTGCTGCTAACAGGGTCAATTGATATAGGTAGTAAGCTCCAGTCCAAGGACAAGGTTTTTCAGTGAATCTGACTTTGCTGGGCAGCTTTCTGGAAGCTTCACAGTCTTATCGTCCAAAATACATGTTGGCGCCGAGGACTTTTGACTTTGGGCACTGATGCAAAAATATTCGGCTAATATGGTGTTACCAGTGATGATTTACTGTAGATAGAGCCCAGATCTGTAAAACCTTAAGACCACGTTTAGCACGTTGATGGGCTTGTAGATGGGAACGAAATCAAAATAGTGATGACTTGCTAGGCGCATCGCTAATTTGACATGATTCCTGACGCCCATTTCGGCGATCAGTTTTTACGATCTGCGCGGGAAGAGAAACAAGCAGCTGGTACATCCTAAGTTTATTTTTTTCTCAAAGACCAGCATACAAAAAACGCAAATATTAGTTTGGCAAAATATCTTGGTTTGTTACAGAAAATTTTGAACCCCTTTTATATCAGCAAAATTTACCATCTTGTGAACCCAAACAGAGAGCCGAATCTCCAGTCCAGTATTTCAAAATGTTTCTCCGTAAAATTCCCAGACGTAAAAAGGTATTGCTAATGGTCAGGCGGGTTGTTTAAATTTTTTAATTAAATTACTTGTTTTAAAACATATAGCCCTTCAAAGTACTCTATGAACTATTGTTCACAATTAAGAACAAAATGGATTGAGGAAAATAATATACTATGGGAACCCTTATACAATATTATTATTATTATATTATTATATACAATCACTCGTTTGTCCGTCCATCGGTCAAGACTCTTTTTTTCTAAAGAACATATAGTGTTCAAGTATTGGTCGCACATTTGGGCGACTCGTAGCCTACATCAAGTTGAAATTAATATTAAAATTTGCGGTCACAACCTTCAATCAAGGTCATGAGTTTAATTACCTAACTGTTTATTTAGCAAATTATACAAATTTACTCACAATACCAAGTTAATCGAAACCTACAGGTTGTTTCTGTTGACCTAGATTTATGAAATTGGGCATGAAGCAAGGCATAAATATTGTTAATAATCCGAAAGCTATAAATAAGTACTTAATCATCATCATCATCATGTCGTGTAGGTGACACGGTCAGTCAACCATGCACACCCTGGTGTCAGAGTTCTTCGGGACCGCCTCTCGGCCTCTGACGTGGTTCCTTTAACGACTACCAATGGTAGCCGGGACCACCGGCTTAACGTGCCTTCCGAAGCACGGAGAGTACTTAATTATTTTTGTTTATATAACATTTTGCATGCCTTTGTACTATGGCTAAACGTGCGCACTATTTATTACAAAACATCAATATTATGTACCATGTTTAATGCAAAAAATAAATGATTTGATTTGATAAAAAACTTTTTGTACTGGAACCTTCATTGCATGAGTCCAACTTATGTTGGCCTGTACTGGTCTCCACTCCTAAAAATTGCGCTGAAAATGGTTTTGAAATAAAATATAATGTTCAGTTATATCCAAAAAAATGCCACCAGCGCTTTCCCGCCAAAACTCGATACGGTTCAAGTCCACTTCCAAACATTGGTTACAACGCTGTCAGCTCCATGCTTTATCAAAAAGAAATTTGTGTACAAAAAGTTGTTGTCGGCCATATTGTCCACGCGCCGACCTGAGTCGCGCGTGACTGGAATACATGCTCTTTGTTTCACGTCCACGCGAATTCAAAATGAATTGTGTTCCTAATTCTCGTCTGTTTAGTTAGTGTCGCTTACAATGCGATTTTTGGCTATTATTTTATGATTTAAATGGCGCTGCATAAAATTTATTTTAATTTTTAATATTTATTTTCGTCTTTTAGTATCTAAACTGACTAATTCTACATTGTCTGTTTAGTTAATGTCACTTGCTATGCAATTTTCTGACCATAATTTTGTGCTATAAATAAAAATGCTTAGGTATATATTTTATTTATTTTTAAATTACTTTTGTCTTTAACGTAACCTAACAAATATTGCTTACAACGCTGTCAGTTTCATGCTTTATCAAAAAGAAATTTGTGTACAAAAAGTTGTTGTCGGCCATATTGTGCGCCATCCTGAGCCGCACGTGACTGGAATACATGCTCTTTGTTTCACGTCCACGCGAATGTAAAATGAATTCGCGTGGACATAAAATTGTGTTCCTTATTCTAGTCTGTTTAGTTAGTTTCGCTCATAAATAGTATTTATTTAATTAATTCATAATTTTAAACTGCTGTGATTTAAACATGATTAGTAGAGTCTGAATCAAACTTTTTGGCAGCTCGGAACATCGCGCGAGTCGATGCGCAGTACACAATATTAGGTTCAGCGGGGTGCGCGCGGGGAGGCGGGGTGCGTACTGGATAGCTCGCAGCTCACCATAAAGTTTGATTCGGACTATAATATAGACTATATTTTTATTTTCAATGGTATAGTCAATGCAGTGCACATCTGTAAAAAATGTTAACAATGGAATAAATGTTAAAATGTAATGTCTATGTTTATGTTCTTGATGCGCCTAATTCATAAAATAAAATAAAATTTGTGTACAAAAAGTTGTTGTCGGCCATATTGTTCACGCGCCGACCTGAGCCGCGCGTGACTGGAATACATGCTCTTTGTTGCACGTCCACGCGAATTCAAAATGAATTGTGTTCCTAATTTTAGTCTGTTTACTTAGTGTTGTTTGCTATGCGATTTTCTAGCCATAACTTTGTATTGTAGTAGAAAATGCAAATATTATCATCTTTTGAAATTCTAAAAATTTTCCTTCATCTTTTACCTAACTTAACTGACTGTCAATTGTGTCTTAGGCTCGTTTGCATTCGAATCCTTTCCGTCTCTTTACATCGTGGTTTTTCCTACCTTGTTGCTTGTCTTCCTTAGCTTCTACAGCACTTCTGTAGTCTCTATTCAATTGACTTAAATCTATATGTCCACGCGTATCTAAGAAAAAGGATCTTGACAATAGGTGGACAGACAGACAAACTTGTGATTCTATAACAATTGTATCTATTCTTGCCTTTTAAGGTACGGAATCCAAATGAAAACTAAATGGTGTCAGCACGCATTTTACGACCAAATCTCGATACGGTGCAAGTCCAATTTCAAACAAAATTGCTAACAACGCTGTCAGTACCAACCAAGCTTTATCAAAAAAAATTGTGTACAAAAAGTTGTTGTCGGCCATATGGTCCATGCACCGACCTGAGCCGCACGTAACTTGAATACATGCTCTTTGTTTCACGTCCACGCGAATTCAAAATTAATTGTGTTCCTAATTCTAGTCTATTTAGATAGTATCGATTGCTATGCGATTTTCTAGCCATTATTTGGGCTAGAAATGGTGAAGCTAATTTCATTTTAATTTTTAACATTTAATTTTGTCTTTTACGTAACTTAACTGGCTGTCAATTGTGTCTTATGCTCGTTTGCATTCGAATTCTTTCCATCTAAAGCTCTTCACATCGTGGTTAGTAAGAACTATTTAGTAGTATAAGGTATTTCCTACCTTGTTGCTGGTCTTCCTGGGCTCCATGGCACTGCTTTAGTTTGCTATGCGATAATGTTGTGCTAGAAATGCGATGCTTATCATTTTCTTTTAAATATTTACTTTTTTCTTTTATGTAACTTAACTGACGACATGGTGTATCTTATGCTCGTAAGCATGCCATTCCTATTCATCTAACACCCTTCACATTCAAGTTCTTGCCATAATGTCTGTGCTGGTCTCCCTAAACTTTTATGGGTCTACCTTTATCTCTTTTCCATTGATAAAATCTGTTTGCTTTTTCGCACTAAAACTTTATACGACGCAATTCTACATCCAAATAAAATTTACATTATTATGTAATACATTTACATGAATATAATTATATTCACAGATCACTGTCACTTACATGCTTTTTCGTAAAATAAAATTGCGTAAGTATAAAAATATATTTTTACCCATATTGTCCACTCGTCGACGCACGTGACTTTTCATGTCCACGCGAATTCAAAATTAATAATTATGTTCCTAATTCTAGTCGCTCTGTTCATGTTGCTTTATACGTGCTTTATGCAATACTAGCTGTTACCCGCGGCTTCGCCCGAGTGGAATATAGCCTATGTCATTCTCAGTACCCTAACCTATGTGTATGCAAAATTTCATGATGATCGGTTCAGTAGATACGGCGTGAAAGCGTAACAAACAAACAAACAAACTCACTTTCGCATTTATAATATTAGTTAGGATTAGGATTAGTTAGGATTGCGATTGCGATTATTTTAAACTTTCAAGATAACAGATTTTGCTCAAACGAAACTTCAATATAGGAAAAAACTTGACCACAGACAGAAGGTTAGGCTTGTTACTTTTCCTTTTGCGAGCGAGCAAAGTGAGCGAGCATACCCCCAAGTTAGGGCAAAACCCCAACATTTTTTATTCCCTGCTAAAATAATGCAATTTTGTTTGACAATTTAAATTACATCTCGGCGCCTATAAATATAATCATATTGTGGAGAAGAGAAAGGTAAGTTGTGACAGATCCAATCCTCAGAAACTATAAATTCGTGCTAAGCTTTTAAAGCTCACCCTAGATAGCTATTAAAATATAGCATAAAGATGATAAAATATGCAAAGAATAGACGAAGCATTGCGTTACTTTATAGCACTGTAAGTCGGTTGGACTCAGTGCTATAAAAACTTCCACTTTGGAATTATCTCGAAGCTCAGCGAAACTTTTATTACTTCGATATTTAAATGAGTCTAGCTTGGTGGGTGCATTAATAAGCACTTAAACTTACAAATCTAAACTCCAAGTGGAATTAGAAACATATGTTTCCAAGTTATCGGATGTAGAGCAGACGTTAAGATAGTTCTGTGCTCTTCACTTATATCTTTAAAATTACAGATTTTATTCAAAATTGGATACATGAACCACAGATCTTAGACATGTACCTATCTCTTTTTAACAACCCAAGCCAATATGAAAAAGATAATTTTCCATCATCACTTGACCGAAGATCGAACCCGGAACCTCTGATATGACAACCTGGTATGATGAGCATTACGCCACAGGGGTCGTATGGAAATAGTTCAGACCCGGGGAAGGACAAAAGGTACCTTTCATCCCGGAAAAGGATACTGATCCCGGGGGATCTATATTAAAAAGCGAGTCCCTCATAATTTGGTTCACCGTGTGCATGCTCAATACCTGTGCATAATGCGCTATAATATACAGGGTGTGATCGGATTCATTAGCATACCAAAAAATACATGAAAATGCTTTTCTTGCATTAACACTAAATTGCTGGTTGTTTACCGGCCTAAAATCACTTATTTTGCGTAAATTTCACCGACCGACTGATTTGATACAATTTAAGTGAATTTGTTTTCGGCGTTTTTGGTAATTCAGTCCTGTTTAAATTTTCGGGTTTTATCTAAAGTAATGGCCTCAATTAAGACGTTTGAGGTAGTTTTTGAGCATTTCTTAAATTTGAAAATGTGAGATTTTAATTTACTTAAAATTAGTCTTAAATTACTTTCAATCATGGGTACAGTCTATATTTTAAAGGATACTAATGAATTCAAAAACACCCTGTATACTGAGTAGATATATTATTTTACATACTATGTGTCGTAGCCAAACGAGATAAACGTGATGCGGGTTTTGTTTCCCTATTATTAAATTGTGACCCTATAAAGGTGTGGTGTAAGCACATAGTAGACAATACCAGAGGCTAAGCTTGTAATGTTCATAATGAAGTCACACTACTCCGTCGTATCTAGTGAATTTGAATGCATTGAACTCGTGTATGAGTTATAGTCCAACGAATCGTCATAGCAAAATTAATCACAAAGAACGTATTTTCGCAGGTTTTTCTCGCTCACAGAGTACATATACGGAGAAAAATATAATACTTTTTGTCTGAATGTGAGTACTCTGTGAGTGTGTGTGTATAAACAACGTGGTCATAAAAAGTTACCACTCGAACCAATTTTTAATGGAAATTTGAATGAATTTTTTTTTTTTTTCAAAATTCAGAATAAAAAATTAAGTGAAAACTTCTTTAGCGGCGCTGTGCACTTTTTGTGATGAGGAAAAAAAATATCAAACTTGCGTCAGGTCACATGACCGACAGAGTCGTCAGATTAAAAATTCGTAAGACGAACACGTGACCTGATCAAAAAACAACGTTAATATTCAAATTTTTACTTCTATTTTTCATATTTTTGTTGAGAACGTTTCTATGAAAGGTTTTTGTAGTATTTCGCTATTATTCTCTTAAGCAAGTTATTAAGAATCATGGTTTACCGAAGTACTATGTATATAAATATCATAAGAAAGGTCACATCAAGCAAGCCTAAAAGGAGCCGTAGAGGTCTGATTTTTTGTGTATAAAGGAATGTTAGCTGCCAGTCCTATGATAGAACAACTTCCTACAAATATGTAGATCAGTCTCTGTATGTGTCTACTCTGTAAAATAAGCATCGGGGTGACAAAAGAGTCGGAATCTGCGGTCGATGAACACTTGAGCCAATCAGGTGGAAACTAATGATTTGTTGTCTGTCGTGCCCCACCTAACCCGAACTTTGTACGAGACACGTTCTCTAGGGATGTTTACATTGAAGTCAGATAAAAAATTTAAGTGAAAACTTCTTTAGCGGTGCTGTGCACTTTTTGTGATGAGGAAAAAAAATATCAAACTTGCGTCTGGTCACATGACCGACAGAGTCGTCAGATTAAAAATTCGTAAGACGGACACGTGACCTGATCAAAAAACAACGTTAATATTCAATTTTTTACTTCTATTTTTCATATTTTTGTTGAAAGGTTTTTGTAGTATTTCGCTATTATTCTCTTAAGCAAGTTATTAAAAATCATGGTTTACCGAAGTACTATGTATATAAATATCATAAAAAAGGTTTCATCAAGCCTAAAAGGAGACGTAGGGGTCTGATTTTTTGGGTATAAAGGAATGTTGGCTGCCAGTCCTATGATAGAACAACCTCCTGCAAATATGTAGATCAGTCTCTGTATGTGTCTACTCTAGAAAATAAGCATCGGGGTGACAAAAGGGTCGGAATCTGCGGTCGATGAACACTCGAGCCAATCAGGTGGAAACTAATGATTTGTTGTCTGTCGTGCCCATCCTAAACCGAACTTTGTACGAGGCACGAGATTCCCCGGGGATGATTACATTGAAGTCAGTTTTTTTTTTGAAAAGAAAACTTATTTATTGGCGCGGTGCACTTTTTGTGATGAGGAAAAAATATTAAACTCGCGACAGATCACGTGACCGACAGATTCGTCAAATTAAAAATTCGTAAGACGGACACGAAAACAACGTTAATATTCAAGTTGTCATTCCTGCCGGCACTCCCGGAGTACAACCCGGTTTTTGTTTATATTTATCGGTGTTGGTCCTACGGTAAACGTTGTTAATCTATATTGTAAAGAAACAAACCATTTGAATACAAAATAGTAGAAGTTACAAAAATTAGCTTTTATTTTCAATGCAATAACCCAAACTCGGTTGCACTGAAAAGTTATGTTCACCTAAAAATGTTTTCAAAGCGCAACATGGAACACTTTTTGCAAACTCGAACGCAGAACATTTTCAAATGCAGATAAAATATCCGATAACCATCGAAATCCATAAAAGCGCATTCGTATCGGTTGAGGCCGCATGCTCTATGATATTTCGAATGTGCCAGCGGCACCAAAGCGTTCGAAATTTAAATTCGTTCCATTTCTCGCGCCCTCAAATAATATAGACCGTATTTTTTTAAATTTTATTCCCAATCGCCGAAGAAGATCCTATTACTAGTATTTGCTTGTATCAGACGACCTACTGCCCTTTGTTTCCTCTAGGCAGTAGAGACTGCAGACAAATATTGGAGTGTGGATAAAGATGAATAAATGTAGGTACAAATTCAAACTCAACTGACGTGTGTTCTATGGCCTAATATCCATAAAGGCAGAGTTTTGGCAATTTTACATCAATTTTACATCAGCGGCCCTTTAGGCCATGCATGCAAATCGCGGCCCATCAGGCAAATGAGAGTTTGCTGTCTCTCCAAGCCTTGCGCACCCAGGCAACGCCCAAAGCCGAGGTTCGTCCCTCCTGGGGCCCTTTGGTGATGTTTGCCTTACAGGTTGAGAGCACTCTGCTCTCACCTCAAAAGTCCGGTGAAGTAGCAAAAGGTTATTTGGAGCTAGCTACATAGTCCATTCAAAAAAAAGTTTTACTTCAGTTACACAAGTACAAAAATTGTAGATTTCGAAAAACAAAAAGGGATTAAATGTCAAGAAATGTTTACGGCGCGAAATGGGACCACTCGAATTTGCTCGGGATGTTTAGCACAAAATAATCGTTCCTACTTTAGATTGTAGATAACCTAATTTATTAATTAACCTTATCAATCTTTAAGTGACTTTCTGACGATAAATAATTATTAATCTTAAAACGATACGCGCCTTTTAATGACTACCGGTACAGGATAATCTTCTTTTAAGTCCATTTTGTTAAGTAAGTTTAGATCATGATTAGATACAGAAACAGTAATTAATCACGATTTAATAGGCTGTCATAATTCTGTCATAATTTTGTTAATCTATCGTATTTGAATATTGCATATCAATAAAAAATTGGTTTATCCTTACGCGTCCAAATAGTATAAATGCGAAAGTACTTAACATAGCTTGCCTATCTACGTAACAAATGGTACTTTTCATTCCGGAAAAAATAGTTTTCTGTGGGTTCTAATTCAACACCAGCAAATCTTTTCAATTCTTTACAATTTTCAAAGCAATTATTCCATATCTCTGAATATATAAAAATACACCCAGATATTGTATAATATAGCCTATAACGTTACTCATATTTTTTTACGCACACAGAGCACGCTCTAATAAGTTGAATTTTCTATATCACTGTCACTATCAGTCTCCAGCGATCTAACGAGCAAACAAAGCTTCATCCTCCGGATCAACTACAAACAATCCGTAACATTAAGAGCGTCAAAAACACCCGACAAAAAGGAATCCTTAACTGGAACATTCCTTTGATGTCGCTCGCCTTTGTATGTATCGAGTAATAGAGTCACGCGCTGACTTAAACGTCCCGATATTCTCGATTCGAAACTCGATCTTGTTAGGTATCGAATCGATATCGATTCTGGATTATGTGCCATTTGGACGCACGTGTGAACTGGATTTGGGCTAAGTGTGTTTAAGCCGATTGTCGCAAGGATTCGAAGCAAAAGGGCGTGGAATGAGATACTGTCTTAGAGTGTAATGAAATTGAGTTGGAGACGGCCAAATCTAGTTTGGACGTGTTTGTAGTTGTAATACAGTCAACGTTGAATGAAAACGTATAAATTGTATTATTACAAAACTGACTGAATAATAATATCTTAGGAGAATAGTCCTTGTTCGACTAGTTTAATAATAATTACGCGGCTAATATTATAGGAGTAATACGTTAGCTACGATACAGCTACGAAACCGCTACGAAAATAGTCGTAGCACCGTCGTAGTACGTAAATAATATTTCGATTCCAATGTATGTACCTATGGCGTAGTAATAACGCACTTACCTCTTACCCGGGTTCGATGCACAGTCAATATATTAGGTCTAGAATGATATTTATATGTGTTTCTGTTAGAGCATATAGTATCTGCGTACAAGTGTAAAATTTCTTTGGGGCTACCTCAATTTCGATGTCGTAAAATCGCAGCCAAGGCAAAGACAATATAAATTATATTGTCTTTGGCCAAGGTAAGAAAATATGTGCTACTGGAACAACCATCTCTTCCTTCGATTTATCCGCCATTTCTACAAATGAAGTAAAAAAGGCGCACCAGAACTCTTATTGCTTATAAATTGAGCCGTCCATAAGTACCACCAAGTCGTCTAAATGGAGCTTTGAGCGTCAATTTTCTCAAAATTCCGATGTCCACGAACTTACGAAATAAATAAAGAGAGTACAGAAGGGATACTATTTATACAACTTACTCTTTAGTCTCACACAATTAAACATATGGTTAACCATAAAAAATAAAAAACCATATGTCTTAATCTCAATCTAAACGTAACTCCGTCCACCGTTCTCTTTATTAGTTTTTAAATCAACAAAAAATGGAATACTAGCTTTCGATGTATTTATGATATCAATCAATCAATTCTTGTTAGGTAACATATTAAAACTTTATAAAAAAAATATTATATAATCAATGTTTTCAAAATTAATTATAACAAAATCAAGTTTGAAAACATATTATAATCATTACTTTTTACACAAAAGTTTATTGGACGATGACGTTCAAACACACTTAATTTTCAGAAGTTCGCCGAAGTCGGACTACACTACAAGTTCTCTTTCTACACCGCCCGTATTTTTTACTTACAACGAAAGTCGTAGCAATTAGCGAACTCCAGATATTTGCAATTCAACGCTTGATTTATTCTGATCGAGATCGGGAATGATAATTCTGTTGGGTCCGTTTAGGTAACCCTTCGTAAAGATAAAAAGTTCCTTGAATGAATTAGAAGAGTTAAAAGAATTTTATAACAAAGACATCTTTTGTGGTATGTAAAGGAATTACTCGCTTTTCATGTTATCGGGCAAATCTGGCTACACTTTTTTATTATGATGAAGATTATTGTCACTTTGACTGTCCCAAAAGAGTCAAAAGTAAAACTGTTACTAAATATATGCTACACGCTACGTTTTTTTCTGTTGCCACTAATATATTTATGGCACAGATATATGATAAATAAGCAGATACAACATGTGAGCATGCTAAAATGTCCAAATGTCAAATGTCAAACTTGTAAGCATTATGAAATGTGAAATCCCGATTCAGTAAATAAAAATTAAAGAAAAATACAGATTTCCTACAATTCAAGGTTTTGTGAATATTGGAAAGTATTAAAATACAAACCCTTTCTTAGAAGTAACTTAGAACTTAAAAATATAATGGAACGGTTTCTGACCGGTTTCCTTCTTCATAGTGTGGATAGGCAGGTATAGTGCATTGAGACCAGTATGTGCAAAGTAAGAACAAGATTTACTCTTGCTTAGTGATTACAAATCAACACATAAACTAGGGTTTAAAGACTGTCATCAAAGAACTGGATCTATTTACTACCATGAATTGTTGTTTATCAATTGACTACAACATTCAAACATACAACAGTCAAATATTACATACAACACAGGAATTGTGACTTTCGTCACACAGACACAAAAGAAGTGTCTGCTAAAAAAATACAAAACACAGTCCATAATTACATAAGCCAAACCACTTAAACCCTGCATTACGCAAATAAAAAATCCACGCAATATAGTCTGTGGAATCGAGTCAATTACATCCGCGAAGGGCGCAATATACAACTCATTACACGGAATATATCCCGAGCGAAATTCAAGAGTTCCCATTTCGCGCCGTACACACTTTTAAAGGCCGCACTTGCCATTTATTCCCTTTTTATTTTTCGTAATCTACGAATTTAATATAACCGACGTAAAAATATAACGTCTAAAAAAGATGACGGGCTATTTAATTTGAGAGCGCGGGAAATGGAACGAATTTAAATTTCGAACGCTTTTGGCGCCCGCTGGCGTATTCGAAATATCATAGAGCACGCGGCCTCAACCGATACGAATGCGCTTTTATGGATTTCGATGGTTATCGGATATTTTATCTGTATTTGAAAATGTTCTGGGTTTCGGTTTGCAAAAAATGTTCCATGTTACGGTTGGAAAACATTTTTGGGCGAACATTAGTTTTGTTTGCTCCGGCGAATGCTGAATTTTAGTATTGGAAATTAAAACATGTTTTTGTTATTGTACTATTTTAAAATAAGTATACCTTTGTTTTCTGTTCAGCTTTTAGGACACATCATAGAGATACCTATATGTAGATGTACTTAACTACGTTATACTTTCGAGGTACACGTGGACTGGGCGCTGAGGACGTCACAAGTGACGCTATTTTTTAACGTTACATGTGTGCAGCCCTAAGCAGGTATATGGTATTTAACATTGGAAGAGTGTGGATTTCGAACAGTTTGGATTGATCCCATAGGAAAAGTTGTTCATATTGACAGGCTGAGCAATCTTTTAAGGGTTTTTCGAGGGTCTATTTACACGCTGTATGCGTGACTACGATTTATTACATGTTGACTATTAGATTATATTGAACTACACGATGGTTTCCATTTGTCAATTTGTGTGTGTATGTATCTTCAGAAATATATGAAAATACTTAATTTTATACTTTAGTAGTCGAAGTAACCCACATTTTTACAGTACTGCACACGTCTGTCACCGGTCTCAATTTGCCCAACGTAACTCGACCTGCCACCTCTTTATATAATTACCTCAAAGGGCTCATTTTACGCTGGTGAACCTGCTTCCCGCACCTCTATTTTTTTTTGCTCGCAATTAGCCTCGCGTCGTTACGCACGGATCAAGACCTAATGAGCCATTTATATCGTTTAATGCACTTCAAGTTAAAAATTCAAATCTTACATCACCAGTGTTTAAAATTTCAGTTTAAAGAAGATTATGCCAAGTGTGTTGTGCCTTCTATATTTCGGAACATCAAGTTTCAGCCAGATAGAGGGAACCTAGCGTAACAACCTTGTATAGTTTAGTGCACTCCACGATCAAAACGAATAATCTAGCATTAAAAGCGTTAAAAATATATTAGTTTAAAGAAGAGTATCTATGCGAAATAAATTTCGTAGCATCAAGGTTCTGCAAGATAGAAAAGAACCTTATAATATAGTGATACCAACCGGTATCTACGGCTTTTAACGTGCCTTCTAAAGCATGTGTTCATGCTTCAGATACGAGGCTCATTAGTTCTTGATCCGCGCTTAACGAGGCGAGCCTAATTGCGGCCGCTCCCGCAAAAATGGAGGTGCTGAAGTATACGTCTACATACATAAGGTGAATTTACTGTATTATGCATACTTATTACGTTTTTACCCTTACGGAGTAGACAGAGACTAGGGCCATAAGAATTTAAGAGCACGTTTGCTCTTGTTACATACGTTGCAATTTTCTATTCTACTATAGGTGGCAGCGATCACTTCCCACCAGGTGACCCGCGTGCTCGTATGGCGTCCTATTTCATGATTTAATTTAATTTCTAAAACATGATAGTGGTCAGAATTTTCAGGCTTTTTCGAATGATTTAGCCTGCTGCCTGCTCCACACTAATTCACCTTAGGTATGTTTAATTGACCAAGTTATTAGTGCTTTTGTCATTTAGATACCAGAGATACGATATCCATCATTATCCATCAGTGACACGGTCAGTCGACCATGCACACCCTGGTGTCAGAGTTATTCGGAATCGCCTCTCGGCCTCTGACGTGGTGCCTTAACGACTACCAGATGGCAGCCGGGACCAACGGCTTAACGTGCCTTCCGAAGCACGGAATCATCTTTCCTATCAGACAATGAGTTGATTCATGCCCGCAATGTCCTAACCAAACTGGAAACTACTTAACAAATTATGCTTCATAAGTGGGAATCGAATGACCCCCGGGTCAACAAGGCAAACGCCTTAACCACTGGACCACGGAGGCTGTTATACGATATCCACAGGAAGAGTTGAATTGGTGCTATTCTAAGCCGGTAACCGCACGACTTTTATGCTTCAGACAAGAGGCTCATTAGGTCTTGATCCGCGGTTAACCCGGCCAGCCTAATTGCGACCGGGGCCACACTCCGTCTCCTGTAAAAATAGAGGTGACGAGAAACGGGATACATTAGGAAAATACCTAATTTTTGTTTCATACTCTTTGAAAATTGAGTTTATCTGACATTTGGTGCTGTATTTAAAATTAAAATAGAAGTTTAAATTTACATACCTCCCATCACATACACTTTCAGATATTTTGCTCCAGCAAATTGTCAGATAAGTTTTCGGGCGACAATTTGTCTGTAACTTGCTTATCTTAGGTTTGCTTTTATACAAGATGTTAATCGAAGCTGGAAACCAGTCGGCGCATGCCTTCTAAAGCACACGAGGCTCATTAGGTCTTGATCCGCGCTTAACGAGGCGAGCCTAATTGCGACCGCGGCCACGGTCTCTCTCCCGCAAAAATGGAGGTGCCGAAAAGCGAGATACATTAGAATAATACCTAATTTACGTTTTATATACTATTTGGAAATTAAGTTCAGTTGACATTTGCTGCTTTAAGAAAATGAAATAAAAATAACTTCTTATATTTACATAACGAAAAATTACTTTCCTCCCATTACATACACTTTCAGATATGTTGCTTCGGCAATTCCGTACAAGTTTTCGGCTGACAATTTGTCTGACACTTCATCTTCTTAGATACGCTTTTGTACGAGATTGTAATCGAAGCCAGCATGCCTTCTAACGCACACGAGGCTCATTAGATTTTGATCCGCGCTTAACGAGGCGAGCCTAATTGCGACCGCGGCCGCGCTCCCTCTCCCGCAAAAATGGAGGTGCCGAGAAACGGGATACATTAGGATAATTCCGAATTTATGTTTCACACTCTTTAAGCTCCGCGTTTAATAGCATATGGTTGTATATACGCAAAAAATAAACTTGAGAGTACCGTCTGGTTACCAGCAGAGTAGAATAGGACCACTCCAAGTCTTCCCGTGGAGGTCGTAGAAGGCGACTTAGGAGACACAAGCTGAACAAAGCTTATAAACATCAAAGAGAGTTCTCCAACCTCTCCAAGTCTTTGTTAGACTTCACTGCAGGAGCACGACCCTCTCTGCACTACCAGAGCCATATATTAGCCAGAGCAGTCAGAGGATTTGGCCTTTACTCTCAACGCTGACAAGACAACCAACGTGATTTTCCATTGTGTTTGGAGACTATTATATATGGATGCGCATTTTAATAGTGAACGTAAATATCCAATTTCCCCATCTGAAAGGGTTTTAATAAATGTGTGAAAGGTATCCGAACTCCTGAATGTAGACTCATCACTCTATCATACTCAAACAATTTGGACATATGGCAGCCAGCCGTGACTAAATTTGGGTCAATGCTTTATATAACTTGACAGATCGGTCTAAATTGCTGAGAAAAATAATACTGATCGTGGTAAAACGTGGTAAAAAAGAAATTTAACACATATAATCCATTTTTTTTAACATATTTTAATTTATTCGAATTGCCGTAACTTCTATACGCTTCTTATTTGAATGTAAGAAATTGGATACTGATGTTTAGTAATGAAGTGCACATAAATGTATAATAGTCTCCAAACACAATCTTACATTAGTCTACTACACTCAAGCGCCTTGCAAAAGGTAAATTTACATAATTGTACACACATAACGACACGTAACCCAATAAATATTAGTCACGTGGTATAAAAAACACGACGCCGCGGCACGCGAGCCATTTTTGCAGGAAGCACCTAAAATGTAAGGAAGGATTCAGACAGATAACTCATATCTTTTATGACCTTTTCTCGCATTTTTATTGGCATTACATAAAATTATCTGTTTATTTATTAACTAACTTTTGCCGGTCACTCCACTCGAGTAGGTAAGTACCAATCCTTCGGAAACAATACTTCCACTCTGACCAACCAAACCAACCAACTGCTTGTGCAGTTTGTAACTCGATAAGAGATTGACTTTTTGACGGTAGATTGGTTGCCGTGTGGTTCCTGCAGAGTAGAATAGGACCACAAGTCTTACCATGGATGTTGTAGAAGGCGACGATCGTAAACTAAACAAAGTTTATAAATATCAAAGAGACCTCTACAACCCGTCTGGCCAGCGTCGAGAGTGAAGGCCAAATCCTTTGACTGCTCTGGCTGATATATGCCTCTGGTAGTACAGAGGGTAGGTTAGGGTAGGTTCAGAAGGTAGTACAGAGTCTTTTTTTATTCTCCACTAATCCTGTAGTGGAGAACCTGACCTGATGATGATGATTTTGTCTGTCATCATAATCAAAGTGATGCCATACCTGTGTATCAGATGCTTAAAATTCCGCCATAAAGGTTGACTAATAAAATGACACCCACAAAAGAAATAGTATTTTATGCAACGGTTTTTTAATAGGGGTCTTAAAAGGTGAGTGGCGTGGGTAGCGATATGAGCGAGCGAAGCAAAACGAATATCGCTAATAGAGGCGCCACGAGACTTTTAAGACTTAATTATAAACCATTGCATACCTACAATATTTTTTTCTACGACTTTAAAAAAATGGAAAACTAGTAACCATAAATTTTGAGTTTGACAACTAACTCGCGGGAAATGTAAATATGACAAAATTTTAAGGTTACCTTCTTTTTAATTGATGTTTGCTTGAGTCCTTAAAAAAAAAAAACTTCTTTTGCAATCACGAAATCTAGGTTTAATCGTCTGTGGCTGCTAGCCGTATCGTAATAGCGACATTATAGTACGGCTGTGCCGTACTGTTATGGAGAATAGAGTATAGACTTAAAATATGTTCTTATGTTTGTGTTCTTGATCATATAAATGACAGATTAAAGTACTGGAGTAGAAAAAATAATAAAAATGGTCGATCGCAGTCAACACGAGGCCTAAACGTATAAATCAGAGTGTGTCGACAAAAAATCAATGACACAATCGAGTGATAGAATCGCGGATTTGGAGCGAATGTAAATGGGGGTGGAATGATTGATTAGACAAGTAGGATGTCAGACACGACCGAGTATCAGATACGGTGAAACGAGTACGTAATAGAATTGCCAGTTTTGTGACGAAGGTGTGACCGAGTGAATCCAACGAACATCTGATACTATTGAATTGCCAGTATCTATGACAATGATGTGATTGATTTTATGTGATTTTGTGTCCTTTTGATTAGACAAGTAGGATGTGTGACACGACCGAGTATCAGATACGGTGAAACAAGTACGTAATAGCATTGCCAGTTTTGTGACGAAGGCGTGACCGAGTGAATCCAACAATCTTCTGATCCAACAAGCATCTGATACTATTAAACCCATTGAATTGCCAATATCTATGACTATGTTGCGATAGATTGATTTTATGTGATTTTTGTGGCCTTTTGACTACACAATTAAGATGTGTAACACGACCGAGTATCAGATACTGTGAAACGAATACGTAATAGAATTGCCAGTTTTGTGACGAAGGTGTGACAAATGAATCCAACGAACATCTGATACTATAAAACCCATTGAATTGCCTTTATCTATGACAATGATGCGATAAATTGATTTAATGTGATATTTTTGAGTCTTTTTGATTAGACAAGTAAAATGTTAAAACCAGCCAAGTGCGTGTCGGGCCACGCGCAGTGTAGGGTTCCGTAGTTGTGAATCACAACTTTGATTTCACACCGTTCACACTCGCACCTCACAGTTTAACGACCAAAAACATGTAACAATGAAAATGTATGAAATTTTACATTTTTGAGTACATTTTTTATAAGTTGGTTGCCTATAACTGTTTAGTTTGTACTTAGTACTCAGCTCTAATAGTTTTCCTTTTAACTTCAGTATATATACTTCTGCTGTAATTTTTTTCACGTATCCATATATAACCGTTCAGTAGATAGAGGGGGGGGACACTTGCGTCTAACAAAAATTTTCACTTTAAAACCAAATATTTCGGAAACGGATCCCTAAATCGAAAAATGGTGTTCTCAACCACACAATATTTTTAAAAGGCCTATCTAACAATACCCAACATGATGGGTTCGTATAGAAAAAAAAAATATTATTGCCTCTTTACTTGTATGGGAGCTACCCTAAAAAAATTTTTTTTGCAAGATTTTCTTCTACCACTTTTTTGACATGATTAATATACATACCCATATCAAATTTCAGCTTTCCAGTACTTATAGTCTCTGAGTAAAACCGCGGACGGACAGACAGACAGACAGAGAGACAGACATGGCGAAACTATAAGGGTTCCTAGTTTACTACGGAACCCTAAAAACGAGCGTGTGTGTGATTTCCATTATGATCAGTTGGAAGCAGTCTGCATCCAGTGGCTAAGATCAGATGTAATAAGAATTAATTACCTACAATCGTATAAAATGGTCACATTATTACCTAAAATAGCAACAAAATAGCTTAATTAACCACGTAATTTAATCCTTGCGTAGTAATTGAAGCAAAATTACACTAAATGACAACGTGAATTCTAAATTATTCAATGAATAGGTCTAATTATAGGCCTAATACTGCCAATCAGTGAAAGGTTCGTGTTCTCTAAACTCGGCTAATAAAATCTTTTGAAAATCGAAAACTATTAATCAAATTTATATATAAGTATACTTATTACTGTCAAAAGCGATCAAAAATTCGCCTGAAACTACATGTGTGGGCGGAAAAATTACATATATCTTATCTTATATATATTCATATTATATATATAAAACAAATACGGGTTTGTTACAACACTTATAACTCGAGATCTGCTGAACCAATTTTCATGGTTACTGATTCGTTGGATTTGTCTCCGTCCCGAATAGCAGAATACATCTTTTAAACAATGAAAACTCGATATGAATACTTAATCATTGACTGTTAGGCGATACGAAGTTCGCCGGGTCAGCTAGTACTATATAAATACATACAAAAACTGACTGCTCTGAGGCAATGGTAGTACAGTGAGGATCAAGCTCCTGCAGTGGAAACTAAAAGACGATAGTGATGATGATGACATAGACAACACTACTCTGTTACGGGGTATGATAGCTATGCATAAACACTTATAAATTGAACTCCTGATAAACTGGAACAGGGCCTTCCAGGGTATTGATAGTACCTAGGTAAAACATGAAATAAAATACGTTTGCTACACAACTTTAATTAAAACCGTAAGTAACGTTGAAGTGTCAAAATTAATAGTGAAAGTAATTAGGAGAGAATTAAATACACTCTTTAACATAAATATCCGAGGAAGGATCGCAGGAATAAATATAAAAGACGGCGGTGGCGAGACGCCGTTTAGCAAAGTTTCGCTGCGACGATTTTAGACACCGCGGCTAAAAAAACGCTTATACCTGTGTATACTTATTGGGTGCTAGTAATATTCCCGCAATTTAGTTTGCGTTAATTATAGCTTATGTCACCCGCAGATAAATTAGCTTTTTATGGGTGACAACATTTTGAAAATCGGTCAAGTAGTATCGAAGCCTATTTAATTTCAAAAATAAAGTAATCTATCCTTCTTCTTCATGAAATTAGTACCTATAGATCAATTTATCTTCGACTACTTCCTATAGGTAGTTAACCTCATTTTTTCCAATACTAGGCTATTAGACCTAAATTGTTTATTTGTTTTGTGTCAGTGGCCAAAAGATACCGTAAGGCAGTTGACAATTAGGTAATAAAAATATCCAACTCAGAAAACAAAATTGCTTTAAATACCTGTACAAAACAATGCAAAAATATCTCGTCCATAAATCATTTGCTGTTGTATGAATGTCACTAATTTATTCTGTGCAGGCCCAATAAAATTCCTCGTCATTTTGAAACTGTTTCCCAAGCCTTATAATTAACACACAGAGTATAAATCAGAACTGTCAATTTCGTACGATATGAAAAACATTTAATTTTAATCTGTATGCGGCGTTTTCCCGAGCCGCCGTGAATTTAAAAAGTTATAAAAGTATTGTCGTTAAACCGCGGTTCTCATTTAGGGTTTTTAATTAAAGCCGTCGCAAAGAAGTCGCCATTAATCCAGTGTTACCCAAGAAATTAAAGGGAGTTGCGACAAAAGTACAAATTAATAAGAATCACCTAAACGCCCCGGTTTTCTTTTACGTGACGAATGTTTTTCTTCTTTTTCCTTTTTGTTAGTCGCCAGTGCGAATGTATTTCCTCCTTTTTCACTTTTACAAATCGCCAGCGTGAATATTTTTTTCTTTTGTAAGTTGCCAGTACGGAGCGGTGTCATGGCGAAAAGGAGGGATTTAAGCTTGAGGGGTTATGCTACTACGTGCGTACAGTTTCAGAATGATCCACGTACATGCCATACGTATGTAAAATCTTTTGTTCTCAACACCCCCAGCGAGAGGGGAGCTAAAGTTAGGATGTTTACGTGAATGATTTATGTAGAATCATATGGGCACTTATTCGGTGGCACATCCACCATCGCCAATTTAGCAACTTCGGTTTTTGTTATGTTTATTTTTCCGAAACTGATTCTAATAAACGATTTATAAATGCTATATCTAGATTGTGACTTAAAAGGTTATAATTTTTAAAAGGCAGAGAGTGAAGTTAAAACAGTTCGCTAGAAAAGACTAGATCAGTCTTTTTATTAAACCAGGACCAAATTTAATATCTAGTATAATCAAAACTATCAAACGCCTAAAAAAATCATTATGTTTATATTTAGACGGGGTGAATTATTTGAAGACACATTTTTTAGTTTTTCATGTGTATAAGTTGTAAAAACTGATGACAGATTTTTAAGCAGCCAAAAAGCATCAGATATAGCTCTACATGATTAATCGGGTCCTATTGCTTATCGAACCATCTACAGCACGAAATGCTGAAATTTGGATGCAAACCAAAGGGGCTTCACATGAAACTAATCTTTAAGTCATGTAGTTTCTTACATGAGATTTTGACTATATTTTTTTATAAGTGTCTTATGCATTCACAATGCTATCCTAATATGCTCTATAAAAAGCGATGAAGTGTACAAAGACCTGGTTCAAATCATATCCGAATGGATTTTCCCCATATTTGTTTTTTAATATAATAACAGTTCTAGGTTAGTAAGTTAGTTTATTATTAAACTGATTCTAATAAACGATTTATAAATGCTATATCTAGATTGTGACTTAAAAGGTTATAATTTTTAAAAGGCAGAGAGTGAAGTTAAAACAGTTCGCTAGAAAAGACTAGATCAGTCTTTTTATTAAACCAGGACCAAATTTAATATCTAGTATAATCAAAACTATCAAACGCCTAAAAAAATCATTATGTTTATATTTAGACGGGGTGAATTATTTGAAGACACATTTTTTAGTTTTTCATGTGTATAAGTTGTAAAAACTGATGACAGATTTTTAAGCAGCCAAAAAGCATCAGATATAGCTCTACATGATTAATCGGGTCCTATTGCTTATCGAACCATCTACAGCACGAAATGCTGAAATTTGGATGCAAACCAAAGGGGCTTCACATGAAACTAATCTTTAAGTCATGTAGTTTCTTACATGAGATTTTGACTATATTTTTTTATAAGTGTCTTATGCATTCACAATGCTATCCTAATATGCTCTATAAAAAGCGATGAAGTGTACAAAGACCTGGTTCAAATCATATCCGAATGGATTTTCCCCATATTTGTTTTTTAATATAATAACAGTTCTAGGTTAGTAAGTTAGTTTATTAAAGGATTCGTTTAGGTCGGTAACTTAATTTAAATAAAGATTCGATCACCTTCTGCACACAATTCTTTTTCTTAGCGTGTTGATGATCACCAATTGAAATATTTTTGTTGGCCCAGTATTGGGTGATTTGTATTTTGTATTGCGTTATGCGCACAAAACAACGAATGAAAATAGAGACAAAACACACTCTCTATGCCATTAGCGGACATCGTGTATCCTGTAAAATTGTATCCAGTATATTCCAGAATTTAATCTAAGCGATTGTGTAGCACTGTCACATCACAACGTGCACCCGACACTTCGTTAGGCGGGTCTGCCTTAATAAAAACTGCCAGGCAACAGAAAGTGGACAGCTGAATGTAATCACAGAAAAACTTTTTGTGTAAAATACACAGTAATATATACTTATATAAATAAACATCCAAGATCCAGGCCATTCAGAAAAACATAATTTTCCATCATGACCTGGCTGGGCATCGAACCCGCGTCCATAGCAGGCTAAAATCCTCGAGAATGAATACGACAATATAAATGTTTTATTTTATCCAACATTGCTTTCAATTCATGTTTCTGACATAAAGTTATTTTATTTATTCCAAATTAATAGTATTGCTGAATTATTATTAATTTATTTTTATATTAATTTGTGACATTTTTGAATGTGATTCTTTTTATTTTATTTTGATGCTTATGATGTATTTTATGTATGATGGATGTATCTTAAATCTGAAAATGAAGATTTATTACTAGTAAAATCCAGAATTTAATCTAAGCGATTGTCCAGTTCTGTTACATCACAATGTCCACCCGACACTTCGTTAGGTGGGTCTGCCGTAATAAAACTGCCAGGCAACAGGAAGTGGACAGCTGAATGAAATCACTGAAAAACTTTTTTGTGTAAAATACATAGAAAATCGTAATTGTTTAACGTAAGTATAAAGTTCAACTCCCGGTGACTCCCGTACTTTTAGTCGTTTCCTTCAGGCGTCCTCATTTCCACTTTAGCATCACTCATCAGTTTGTGACACGAGGGATCCCGGGTTCGATATCTATTATAAAATATAATATCGTTGTGTTAGTATCCCACGACACAAGTTACAGCTTACTGTGGGGCCAGCTCAATTTGTTTGATATGTCCCTAAATATTTATTTATTAATTCACAACTTGTCTCTTATTGGTAATTATCTTTGAAATAAAAAAAACCTACTTTAACCAAACTACTTAATTGATTTTGTCGAAATTTAAGTGGGACTAACTGGATAGTAAAACATTTCCAAATAAAAAAAAACTTCAAATTAGTTCATAAATGATGTAGTGAAAAAAATCAATCTAATTAAATACATCCTCCTTTTAAAGCCGGTTGAAATAAATCCCTCTTTTCATGTCGCTTTACTTACCGTTGTCAATATATCAACTTGAGGCGTTCCCAGGAAAATTCTAGCAAACTACTTAGGATACCTACGTGTGTAAGTTTAAGCGTCCAAAAGACGGGACTGAAATATAATTCTCCAACACAAAGAACAATAATAACCGTAATAAAATTCTCTCCGCATTATCCTCTGCCCGAAAACAATTCCAAAAACACGAACATTTCACAAATTACTCGTAAACAGAATCCTTTTACAAATGTACGGCGCATTAACCTGCGAATCAAAATCGCTCAAGAGCCCGAAGTATTCGACAATAGAAGAAAATGACCTCTCTAAGTAAATAAAAGAAACTCTCAAATACGCGGACCTAATAGGCTATTATGTGCTGGCATTAGTATGCGGCTCGCACGCTTTGTATTCCACCCGCGCCGATTCTTGTAGGGCCGATAGGTGAAAGGGAATTTGTTCACGATTTTCAGGATACATTTTGAACGATTCGAGCTCGCGTGTGGCACGCACGATGCTTTGCTGTTCGCTTTCGATTTATTATGGATTCGATCTTGTGTCGGGGCGATACAATGTTTATCGAGCCAATGTACAAGTTACCCTAAACAATCTCCGAATCTCGAGAAAAATATTGGTTTTGTTAGATTATGGCCTCAATGGGGCAGTAGTTAACACGCCAGCGTGCTACTGGAGAGTCTCTGCTTTTGGTTTCCAAAGAGAGCAAATAAATAACTATACTTTTTTCATGTTTATCACTGGTAATTTTTTGAATTGAACATTATTCTAAATAGCGAATCTAGCGCTACCC
Organism: Rhodophaea formosa; assembly: GCA_963082605.1. NCBI lineage: Eukaryota > Metazoa > Arthropoda > Insecta > Lepidoptera > Pyralidae > Rhodophaea > Rhodophaea formosa. Next base: position 4,164,540 of record OY720221.1, read on the forward strand.
GTCATTTTATTATTTTAACTCTCGTCAAGTCGAGTCAAACTCGCGCAATGAGGGTTCCGTACAATATGCTTCGTGAACACACACACAATGTGCAAAAATGTTTAATTCAATTGACTAGCGCTATCTAGTGGTGATTTAGTGAACTATTTCCCTAGATGAACTTATTATAGTGAGTTTACCACTTTATTTTCAAGTGATAGAATTCTTATTATTTTTCCTGTAATCTTCAAGGAATGAACTATATTTTGTAATTTTTCAAAATTTTCGGCCCAGTAGTTTCGGAGATCAGGGGGGGGGGGGGGGGGGAATGGTTAATTTTTGCCTTCTTTCGTGAATAAAATCAGAAGTATTGATTTTACCCGAACAAAAAAAAAATATTTTTGAGATCCTCATAATGAGCCCTTTCATTTGATATATGACATAGTAAGATTTGCAAAACTTTCTTTTAAAATTTTGTAATTGGGCCCCTGAAAATGACCCTTATTTCAAAAAAATCTTTATTTACTTTGCACATCCGTGTTTGGGTCATAGGATTACACCATCTTACCAAATTTCACCTAATTTGGTTCTGTAGATTCGGAGAAAATCGGCTGTGACAGACGGACGGACGGACAGACAGACGCACGAGTGATCCTATAAGGGTTCCGTTTTACAATTTTTGTACGGAACCCTTAAAAAAAACTAAATTTTCTCTTCCTCTATAATCAATTACTTAACATTTTTATATAAGGTAATACGTAAGCGCTTATTATACTTACACTCACTGGGCCATCTGGCTCCTTACGTATACACCTTTGACTATTTACTCCCTAGACACTGTCATGCCTTTATTTCAATGATTAAAAAACTGGCCAATTTTTCAATGCTTGTGTGCGTAACAGCTTTGTGTTAGCACACGCGTCCTGTCAATTAATGCCATCAAAATCCGTCATATTGGTAGCTATGTGTTTGCATGATAGACTATGGGTTGCACACAATTTATTTTTTTATTTTTTGTCTAGTAGTATCTATCTAGGCTTTATATAATCTAAGGTATACACTTGTAAAGCCTCGTATTAGCCGGATAAGGCTCCCACTCGCGTTCATACAATTTGGCGCGCGCATGACACTCGCGGATCCAATTTCATGGCTCGCTTCAGCCACTGAGTGAAACAGAGGATCAAACAAATCAACCCGTGGAGTCGAGTTGACGCGCTGTCAAATCTGAGCTTAAAGATTCTGGTACACGCATTGAATAAGTGGTAGAGTACACTAGCCTACTACTCTACCAATGAAAGAGGGAAAAATGTAAAAAAAAAATTGTCCTGTACCATTATAGAAGCCGTTATAATAAAGCCAATATATTTTATTTCACTTCGATATGTTAAGTTTTTTTTTAAATTGATTACAGTTAGACAGTTATACTTTATTCAATTTAAAATACATTATAGTCAGTCTGCCCCGATGGCAGGTGAAACTTAATAATAGCTTAACAACATCTTTAGCATTTTTAATACTTTTATTGAAAGGACTGTGTAACTAACTCCAAGTGACCCTTTGCCTCACACTTCTTTACCTCACAGGACTTTAGAGGTAAGGGCAGACTGTCCTCAACCTATACTTTAAATACTTATGTAAGTACTGATTCCATCATCATCATCACAGATCGTTGTTTGTCTCCACTGCAGGAGCACGACCCTCTCTTTACTACCAAAACCATATATTAGCCAGAGCAGTCGGAGGATTTGACCTACTCTCTCCACTATTTATTAAATAAAGAATTCTCTACACTACTCTCCACTCTCCACTTCTCTACACTCTCCACGCTGTCTCTTTGATGTTCATAAGCTTTCTTTAGCTTAGGTTTCCTAAGTCGCCTTCTCCGCCATCTACGGGGAGACTTGGAGTGGTCCTATTCGACTCTGCCGGGAACAAAGCCACGCGGCAATACGAGTATATATGTGAGTACTCGTTTTTATAAAGTAACTACTTCAATATCATATATTTGTATACAAAAGCAAAGTTTTTATTTATTTTTATTTATTTATTTATTCATTACTTAGTCTATCTTAACAGTTAACCACCAAAACGATAAACAAGCACCTTAAATAATATTATTACAATTGTAAGACAACACAAATAGCGCCGTAATTGTGAACTCACTCAAAGAACAAGAAAAAATGTCTATGCTCTCCGCCATTCGATTGAGAGTGCGCAGCGCTCGTGTGAGCGGCGCGCGGCGCTGCAGCTCGGTGCGGGCAGGCGGCACCGATAGCAGCTGCGGCCGGCGGCGGCGGCCTACATACCCATTGGGAGCACATAACCTCACCAAATCAAGAAAACTGGAATTGTAGTTTATTCCGCGAAGCAATTTAAATATATACAATGCTAGGGCTAGATCTCTACGCACCCGTAACTCAGTGTATCCCACCATACCGAGTACAAATAAGGAAGGATACATTAGCGGATAAAAAGGATAGACACCATAGAGTCTCATGTATAAATATCTGGCGAATTTATTTTGAATGCGCTCCAACATAAGAATATATTTAGCTTCATGTGGAGCCCATATGACAGCATTAACTTCCAGATGGCTTCTCACCAAAGCATTGTATAAAGAAACGATTACTTTAATATTTGTGAAACCATGCACCATACGTAATACTAAACCTAGGTTTCTGTAAGCCTTTTTTACAATTACACTAATATGCTTTTTGAATGAAAGTTCAGAAGTAAACTGAACTCCTAAATCTTTCACTTCTGTCACTCTTTTCATGGCCACCTTCTGTACAACATACTCAAATTCTATAGGGCTGTGCTTTTTTGTAAATGAAATCGCGACACATTTGGAAGTGTTAAATTGGAGTCTGTTTTTTTGAGCCCATAGGACAGTACTATCAATGTCCTCCTGTAATCGATAACAGTCTTCCATCGTGTTTATTTGTAGTGATAGCTTCAGATCATCCGCAAATAAAAGACAATTTGAATGTCTGATGAATTTGGGTAAATCATTAATCATAATGATGAATTCAATGGGACCGATATTACTTCCTTGACTCACCCCTGATCGAACGAAATATGGCCTTGACCGGTATCCTGCGTACTCCACATACTGCTGTCTATCCCTCATATAGCTGGCCAAGAACGATAACAAGTGTGGAGTGCATCCGGCGGCTGCCAACTTCACAAGCAGTACGTCATTATCGACCAGGTCGAAAGCTTTGCGGAAGTCAAAATACGCAACATCTACCTGCCCCCCGTCGTCTACAACTGGGATAATTCGGGACATGTGATTCAGCAGGTTAGACGTGGTGCTGCGACCTGGCCGAAATCCATGCTGTGCATCACAAAGTTGTGTGTTCACTTGTTCGAAAATGCACTTTTGGATAGTTGAGTCGAATACTTTGGCCGGCGTAGACAACACTGCCACTGGTCTAAAATTGTCTATATTGCAGCTGGTACCCTTTGGCACTGGTACTACGCGCGTCAATTTCCAAGCATCCGGAAATGTTTCTAACTGCAGACATTTGTTAAATATGTACAACAATGGTTGAGCCATAACTGAACGACAGTCCCTAAACAGGAAAGCCGGGATTCGATCTGGCCCCGCCGACCATTTCGGTTTGAGCCTAGCTAATGCTTGGACAACATCAGACAGCTGTAGCTCGCCTACATGTATGCGTGCAGCCGCATTCGTATCTCCCGCCTCCGTGACTGCAGCGCTAACGCTCAGCTCCGGTAGAACCGTATTATAAACCGAATGAAAATAACTAGCAAACTCCGAACAACATTCGTTTTCTGGTATTTCTGAGCCGTCTTTTAAAATCGTTTTTGATAATCTGGTACCCTTTTTAGAATTGATATAGTTCCAAAAAGATTTCGGGTCCTCTGCTAAACGATTTTGAAGTCGATTACGATGTTGATTTTCCACGTTTTCAATCATTTTCTTAACACAAGTCCTGCATCTAGCAAAATTATCGTAATCAACTTTTAACTTACTTTGTTTATAACGCTTGTGAAGCAAAGCCTTATATTTAATGTTGTGAATTAACTCAGTTGTGTACCATTCAGGGTAACTGTACCTAGAATTTACACGCTTTCGCTGTTTAATAGGGATGCAATAATCAAAAACGCTATATAAAGTATTATAAAAAAACATTAAAATTGAATCAATATTATTTAAATTAAATAAAGGACTCCAATCTATGACAGCTATCCGCGCATATAACATGGGAAAGTTAGCTTTATTGAAATTCCACAGTACCTGCGACTGTTCCGGTATAGAACTACTGTTATTTTGGAGTGATTCCTCCGCTGTTGCCGCGCCACCGCCCATCACAGCAAGAGACACCTCCAGAGGGGGATGCTGCGCATCCACCGGCACCATAACCTCCCTCGCGAGGCACACTTTGACTTCTTCTAACGACGTTAACACTAAATCTAACTGACGACCGTTACAGTTAGGAATATTATTTTTTTGAGCGAATCCACAATACGTTACGAAGTATTCATAGTAATTAACAATATAATCAGAACACGAATGTAGATTAAAGTCACCTAAAACTATCACTTCACTGTACTTAACACTAATTTGTTCTAATATTCTAAATAACAACATATACTCATTCTCGTTTCCATGCGGCGGAATGTACACAACACAACATAAACATAAAAATCTACCGCGTGAATATACTTTAACACAAGTAATCTCAAAAGTGTGCATATCGACGTTGACGTTGTCCGGTATAGGTACATTCCTCAAGTCAAAGCGCGGTGTGGCCACGAGAAGTGCACCGCCTTGTTTTCGCCCGTCGGTTCTATCGCAACGCACCACTTTGTATCCGGGCGGAACCAACTCTGCATCGTGAATTGAACTACAACACCCTGTCTCGGTTATAGCAAATAAATCTGCATTCAAAGATACTATTCCTGCAAAGAATTTATCCAATTTGGTCCTGAGACCTCTTACATTTTGGTAATAAATCTCTAAAGTCTTACGACGATTTTCGTGAACTATTATTGTTTCGAAAAAATATCCACTCACAAAATTCAACATTTACTGGCCAGATGTCAGGCTGGCATAGTTGTTCGTAACATTTTTCCGGTACTCCAATCATAAATGATGCATAATCTCTCTCCGATTTAGGTACAATTTTTTTAACAATAACTGAGACATCTTTGCCACCTAACACTTTTTTCACGTATTTTTCCATATTTACCTCTGAAGTTTGTTTTTCTAGACGCCAAACATGCAGATATTTTTTCTTTTCTGCTCCCTGAATTTCTGCCACACTTGCCCCTCCTCCTTTTTTGACTTCAGTTTTTGGAAACCGGCTTTTTCTTTCCTGTACCTTTATCCAGGTATCTTTATTTTCCAAAAGTATTTCCAATTTTTCTTGGTTTTCCAACGCCATGTTCTTATTTTCCATAATCTCTGGTTTTGAAATGCCTTTGTGTGCGTCTATTACCTCTTCTTGACGTTCTTTCGCTATTTTAGTGGCCCCACTTGTAGTAGCTTCCACCGCCGATTTATTATGTGATGCCGCTGCTTTCGCAAAAGATATCGGCCCCTTTTTCTGGGTATGAGACTTATTCTCTTCCTTCTTTTTGTCTGCCAAACAGCCCTCCAGGTATTCATTTCTCTCCTGTAAAGATTTTACGAGACTTTCGAGCATCTCAACCTTATAAGATTTTTCTTCTGCTACCGTCAAATGCTTTCGCATATTTTGGAGTTCCGCCTCTGATTTAGCAAAGCGAAGCTGTAGCTGTGTATAAGCTTCCATCTGGACGTTAAACCGTGAGTTCATCTCAGCTCTCAACTCCCGTAATTCGTCTATCAACTTAACATCATTATACGGCAGGGAAACATCGGCGGATGCTGCCACCAGTCGGTTCCCGCGTTCAGTGTTTATATAACAGGGCGTAAATGTTTTATTCATGACGCTGCTGGTGTTGCTTCTTACTGGAGTGTCGGAGTTGTCCCTCTTTGGGTTACTACAGACGCATTCTGGACACACCCAATTGCTCTTATGTTCAAAGCTAAGCTCAAAGTTAATGCTGTAAGCGAAATTTCGGCACATTTAAAGCGAATATGGGATGTTGGCTTTTAATATTTGAAAAGTTATTCATTTCGAATTCATAGTTGAGTTGTTTGTTTACTCAGTCAATGTTCCGACTGCAGCTCCACATTTTCCATGAAGTAATTTGTAAATATACATATTTAATTTATATATTGTAAATATGTATATTTACAAATTACTTTAATATTTCATTAAAGTAATTTGTAAATATACATATTTACAAATTACTTTAATGAAATATTGTATATGCTTTTTATTTTAACATAATATTTTTAACGTTTTGTATGTACCCAATAGGAGCCTATTACTGAGTCCGTTCCTTCGACTGCCACAGAGCTGTATCTTTGGAACTGTTTACGCATAGGGATACTAACTCAACGATACTACATTTTATAATAGTTACATATAAAGTATCGTACTATTGCTGACCAGTTTTAGTCTATACAGAAGATCATTTTCAGGGAGAGTGTAAACGATGACGAGCTTCAAGTTCAAGTCGGCGAAACCGACTAAAAAAAATTAGTGAAATCGTACGTTTAGTATTCAAATAAAACACGTGTCCTGAGTGCCCAAATACCTGCACTTAGAACGACTTAAGGGGGCTCTGGACGCGCATACACACGAACAAAGGGAATTGTGGCAATATTTGATAATTTTGGTTTAAAATTAAGTATTCAATCAATTAATTTCATTGTGATCTACGTAAGTTCTTAAACAACTTGTTAAAATTATCATTGGTTTGAGAAATATAAGCTCCCTTAAGATTCTATACAAATTTTAAATGGGTCATAATTCTCATATCTCATCATAAAAGGGTCATAATATTTTAACTAAAATTTATAGGTACGTACGTAGATTATAATGAGATTAATTGATTGAATGCTTAATTTAACACAATTTTTCTAAAATATTGCCACAATTCCCTTTGTTTATTTGTATGGAGACATAGTTACGCGTTGAGGGTCCTCTTAATCGCGGTCAATGAGCTATGAAAGTGGCCCGTTATTGGAGTGTTAAGATTTAACTTGTGCCATCGATACGCAAAGAAGAAGACTCTTAGTTCTTTCCTGTCTCTCTCTCTCTCTTTCATCTGAACGTCTTTCCGGTTGCATCCTCAGCTGAAGCGCTTCAAAGAGATCCGCTTTCCCGCTTTTTCTTCTCCACTTCGCACAATCTTCTGCATCCTTGGTTGTGAGAGCATTGGCACGCATATCTTCCTTAACGGCATCAAGCCAGCACTTCTTGGGTTTCCCTTTTCTGCCGGAGCCTGGTGAAGACCAGGCCCCGGCCAAGCCCGGCCCTAGTTCAATCTTGTATTCTGTATATCATCGTTAGGTCTTTTTTAGTCTCCACTGCAGGAGAAGAGAATATCACTGGTAGTACAGTCTGGCTACCTAGATATTCATTGCCAGAGCAATCAGATTCTTTTGATAAATAAATAAATATATACGGACAAATCACACAGATTGAGCTAGCCCCAAAGTAAGTTCGAGACTTGTGTTATGGGATACTAACTCAACGATACTATATTTTATAATAGATACTTATATAGATAAACATCCAAGACCCAGGTCAATCTGAAAAAGATCGTTTTCCATCTCGACCTGACCGGGGATCGAACCCGGGACCATCCGTGCAGGCGTGTTGACCGCTGCGCCACGGAGCTCGTCCGAATCAGAGGATTTGGCTTACATTCTCCATGCTGGCCAAACGGGTTAAAGAGGTGTCTTTGATATTTATAAGCTTCGTTTAGCTTGTATTTCCTAAGTCGCCTTCTACAACATTCACGAAAGATTTGGAGTGGTCCTATTCTGCTCTCCCGGAAACCTGTACACGGCTTATGTATATTTATGTATCTTTACAATCCATTGTTACCGGAAAACGTCTAAACTTCTTCACTCCATCTTTCAATGGTTTAAGTAAAATACCGTGTACTTTCAGTAATGTGGGTTACACGTCGTAATAAATGCTGTAGTTGATTAAAAAACCCATTTCGCGACCACAGGCCACGTGGAAATTTATCATTTAGCAGCTACCGTTATTTCCAGCGCAGTGCTTCACAAACATTAATTTACATGTACTCAATATAGAGCTATACGGCAAGAATTAACAAACGTTAGCAGAATGTAAGGTCGCTCTCATCTTATTCTACACCTGACGTACTTATACAAAATCAGTGCAATAATTTCACGTAAGTGTACAATTTTGCCCTTTAGTCACCTCATCCATAAAAATAGGTTACATGAGGAATCCCATTCAAAACTACACGGCATTGTAGAATGACCGACTCCCTCTTTTTGTTCATCTCTTTCCATCTGTGTCTTATTACCTGAATGTAACGTAATATCAAACTGAATTATTTCTGTTACATTCAAGGCGACTAGAAACTTTTAATGGATGTGGTGCTTCGCAGCAATTACGCTTTTCGACAGTTTTTCCCCACCCTGCAAAGATTTTGCAAGTTTAGTTAATAAGGTCGAGTGCATTCATCGTACCATCAGAGTTGCATCATGCTAGCATTGCTTGGATTACTATTCCTTCTGCTGAGGCCCGATGTTTATCTGCTTTGTTACAGCCATTGACTTTATGCCCGACTCTAGGTTCCTCATGCCTTTGTTTCAATGATAAAAATACAGGTCATTTTTTCAATATTTGTGAGCGTGACAGCTTTTTGTTAGCACTTCAACTTTTACATCAAATCGGTAGCTATGTGTTTGCATTATAGTCTACTAGCTGTTACCCGCGGCTTCACCCGCGTAATTTATAGCCTATGTCCTTTTCGGCACCCTAACCTATGTGTATGCAAAATTTCATGATGATCGGTTCAGTAGATACGGCGTGAAAGCGTAACAAACAAACAAACTCACTTTCGCATTTATAATATTAGTTAGGATGAGTTGGACACAATTGCTTCTACGTTTTAAGGCTAATAGAATCAATCTAGATTATTAATCTAAGGTTACAACGTCATCTCTATGCACTTAACTCGATGATCACCGACGAAGCAAATAAGTTAGCAAGTTAGCGTTAGAACGATCAATCTTGCAAACTCAAAACAAAGGATTGGGGCGGCCGTCCAAAGATGACAAAACGCTTTTTGAAGCGAGCGACTATTGATAGCCGTTGTAACTATTTTTTAATTACTTCATTAGCGGTGGGAACCGACAGCGGGATCATTAATGTTGTGATGACGCTGTAATTTGACAGGAATATTGAATAAAATTTTGCCATTGGGTTTGTAAACTTTTGAGGATTTTCGAGATTTAATTGGAAATAAGGAGATAAAAACGTAAGGCGCTTTTAGTCGTAGTATTATTTATGTGAGGGTCAAATTTTGCTAAATTAAACCACTTCCGTGCTTCTAATTGAGTTGAAACTTTGCCTAATAATGTTAATAATAGATTTTTAACTATTTTTTTTTTTGTTAAATTAAGTAGTTAAAATATTGATTGTATTTTTTTAGGGTTCCGTAGTAAACTAGGAACCCTTATAGTTTCGCCATGTCTGTCTGTCTGTCTGTCTGTCTGTCTGTCTGTCTGTCCGTCCGCGGTTTTACTCAGAGACTATAAGTACTAGAAAGCTGTAATTTGGTATGAGTGGGTATATTAATCATGGCAAAAAAGTCGTAGAAAAAAACCTTGAAAAAATATTTTTTTTTGGGTAGCTCCCATACAAGTAAAGTGGGGGAGTAATTTTTTTTTCTCTATTTACCCATCGTGTGGGGTATCGTCAAAAAGGTCTTTCAAAAATATTGTGAAGTTAAGAACACCATTTTTCGATTTAGGGATCCGTTTCCGAAATATTTGGTTTTAAAGTGCAAAATTTTGTTAGAGGTACGTGTCCCCCCCCTCTATCTGCTAAACGGTTATATATGGATACGTGAAAAAAATTACAGCAATAGTATATATACTGAAGTTGAAAGGAAAACTATCAGAGCTGGGTACTAAGTGCAAACTAAAAAGTTATAGGCAACCAACTTATAAAATGTACTGGAAAATGTAAAATTTCATACAATCTTCATTGTTAGATGTTTTTGGTCGTTAGACTGTGAGGTGTGAGTGTAAACAGTGTGAACTCAAAGTTGTCATTCGCAACTACGGAACCCTACACTGCGCGTGGCCCGACACGCACTTGGCCGGTTTTTTGTTTATAGTTTAGTTAGTAATTTATGTTATAAAAATAATTAGTTTATAAGTAGTTGTGTTATTATGAATTAAATAAATCCATAGATACCATAAAATATATATATATATATATAAATATAATGTTAATTGGATACAAGTAGAGTAAATTGGATATAAGTCAGGGATCGATATTAGTGATAGAACTTATTAGTGGTTATTATGGTTGTTAAACTTAATGAGGAATGTAACATCCATAGGCATTTATGCCCAGCTTTGAGCTGATGTGGACTTTTAGTGATGACGTTATTAAGCTAGTTTATAAATGAATGCATACTATAGTATTAACCGACTTCAAAAAAGGAGGAGGTTCTCAATTCGTCTGTATGTTTTTTTTGTGGTGATAATAATATCAGATTGACTTTTAATCAACTCTATGACTATAAAATTATTAGGAAGGTAAGTTTTTGCGTGTATGTAAATATGTTTGTTCCTTTGTCATGTACCTTCTTTAGCCCGAACTAAGCAGTTAGGGCTAAAGATTTATTTATTTCTATTTTTATAATAACCTATTTTATGGCTATATTACGCCAGAAAAATTAACGGCGGACGTAAATGGGCTGTTTTTAAATTTTGAAATAAAGCTACTTTTTAATTAGTTAATTAGTGAAGGGAACCGACAGCGGCATCATTAATGATTTGATGACGCTATAATTTGACGGGTAGGTCAAATAAAATTACCTTGGTGTGCATTAATTTCCAAGGACTTGATAAATTGATAAAGATTTTAAATTAGAGTAGAACCCGAGGGAAAAAAGTAAAACGCTTTCTTTGTATGTATGTATGTGAATTCTTTATTTCACTTCAACTTCTAAGTGACTCAAAAGAATTTTGACGTATACGAACCCAAGAACCTTAGGTATTGACCTTAAGATCCTTGACTACGACAACAATGAATCGCTTCTAGACAGACTAAATTAATTTAAGTATTTCATGTACCTTTACATTTTTTAGTTTAATCATGCAAACTCATATAATTACCACACACACACGTACACCAAACAATAAATAGATAAATTTACACACGGAAAACTAGCATTAAATAAATGTATCTTTTCATTATTTTATTTTTAATGTTCTATGTGCATCCATATATGTATGTGGAAGTTTATATAAAGAGCGAATAACTTAGTAAGATTATTAATGTAAAAATTTAACATGTGTAAAGAGTGGAGCTCCTGTGACACAAGTTTTTAACGTAGCACAGGGCTCCAGCATTCTTTGTATGATGCAAAATTTTTTGTTTTGATTTGAGATTTGAAATATTGTGCTCCAAGACCCAAAGGGACCTTTTTGCTTGTTTATAGGCGTATATATAGAAAACGAAATGAGAATAGTGATTAACATGATTCTTCATTTTCCCACTCCCTCAACCGACCAGCATTTATGGTCTGCGCGGAAAGAAAAGCAGAAAATAGTCTTATTATTTTATAGCCTAAGTATTTAGAACGTAAAACTACATCATAATTTTAATACCACTCAGCAGTGGTTTCTAAATAAAGTTTGTAACTCTAGTATATTTTGATTAAACTTAACAAAGTCAACCCTGAAACGTAAACACATCTAAGTACAATGCAAAGTAAAAAGTTTGAACTGAAATACCCGCAAAAACAGAGCAGTGCGAAGAATAAATTAGAATCGTAACTAACCCGCCAAAATTAAACACATTCATTCACACGACGCCAGCTTCATAACTTTGATATTAGTAAAACTAGAATATGGTAGTAGTAGGTAGTAAGCAGGCACGCCACGTAGCCACGTCTCAACGCCCGAGGGCAACACGTTTATAACGCCCCCTGCTAAAAGTGTAAAAAAATACGTAGTACGTTATTTTGCAGCTCTTATAAAATATTAGACAAATGTCAACTTAATCTACCTGCGACCACGAACACTGTAAAGTGTTCGAAACGTTAAGTGTATAAATAATGTAATAAATGCGACAAAAAACCGTATAAATTAATTTAATATAAATGTGTAACAATCGCGAAAACATTAGCAAATATTACATATTTAATCATTATCATCCTCGCGTTTTTCCGGTAGCATTCTCAGCGGTAACACTTCAGAACCCGGGGTCCACTTACCTAACCTAGGTGATTTGACACGGTTACTACGTTTTACACAGAGTGACTGTCGTCTGCAACCCAAATAATTTTGAAGAGACTTTCATCGTTCGTAGTCTGATGTTAAAGTTTTTTTCCGAAATAACGGTACGGTAATACGGTTTTCAATGTCAACGCGGACGAAGTCGCGGGTACAGCTAGTACGTAAACATAGAAGTGAAAACTTGAACAATAACGACTGTATTTTTGAAACGTCAGGAAATATTATATTAAGAAAACATTTATATGTAACGGTATCGCGAGTTCTATGTTTTTACCTAGAAAACTTTCACTTCAATAAGTATTTATAAATTATTGGAAATGAAATATACTGGCAGTGGCGGAAAGTACTATGTCACTAGTAGGATAAAGGCCCAACAACAAGAAATATACACTTTAAAAGATTTTTGTTTGCCACCCCCTTGATCTGCTACCCGCGTACGCCTTTCGTGCTCACTTACATCGAACTCAGCGGAAAGCATTCCCTACGAGTCTAATTCCAGAAACTTCTGACTCATTACAGCGGGAACTGTGAAACAAAGAGCCATGCATAAAGAACCTAAAGCAAGAAAGTTCGGTGAGGCGCAACTGAACCACAGAGCCACTCTACATAGAGCTCCTTACTGTTGGAACACGTCGTATATCTTCGCATAGATTACCAAAGCGCGGGAGGTCCTTTTACGCTGGCAATATGTTACGTTCAGAATCGTGAAGGCAAGTCATAGAGATAGTATTATTCCTGAAGGAATAGAAGCACTAATGTGAGTTTTCAAAAGACTTTTGCTGTTTTTGGCATGTTGTGATATACATCGTGTAAATTTAACCTCAAAATTTTGTTAAAGAGGTGCCACAGCCCGTCAAAACAATCAACTTTTCTATGGAGCCAATGCTGGGAACTAATTTACATATAATTTGCCGGGCCGGTCCGAACACGTTTGTATGAACATATCGAATTTAACACAGCAATGACCTCATAGAAAATGTTGTTAATATTGATGGGATTAGTTACTTATATTCGCAGACATTTATTTGTTATTATAGACCGACCCAAGTGACCTACCTATCATAATAACGGACTCCAGGCTCCGATGCACTTCAGCTGAAGATGCACCCAGTGAAACGGCTCAGATGAGACGGAATCTGTTGTAAGTTTATTTCTAAGTGGAGGGGCAGTTCAGCCAGCGCGCTTGCAATCAAGGTAATGCCAGCGGCAGGTGCGTTCCGTTTCACCCGCGAATTTATAACAGCAACAGTGATAAGTTGATAAATCCCAATCCCAACTAATTTTATATATGCGAAAGTGAGTTTGTTTATTTGTTTATTAATTTGTTTGTTTGTGGCCGTGTAGTTCCCGGCAGAGTAGAATAGGACCACTCCAAGTCATCCCGTGGATGTCGTAAAAGGCGACTAAGGAAACACAAGCTAAACAAAGCTTATTAACATAAAAGATACCTCTCCAACCCGTCTGGCCAGCGTGGAGAGAGTAGGCCATATCCTCTGACTACTCAGGATAGTATATGGCTCTGGTAGTACAGAAAAGGTCGTGCTCCTGCAGTGGAGACTGGAAGGACCTGATGATGATGATGACTGTTTGTTTGTTTGTTACGCTTTCACGTTCTATCTACCGAACCGATCATCATGAAATTTGGTATACACATAAATTAGGGTACTGAGAAGGACATATATCACGCGGGCGAAGCCGCGGGTAACAGCTAGTTTCTAATACCTGTTAGTTTCCAAAAGTAGAGTCAGAATGGTGTTGTGAGTCTATTCCTAAGTCTACGGGCAATGCAGCCGGCGCGTTTGCAATCAAGGTAATGCCAGCGGCAGGTGCGTTCCGTTTCACCCGCGAATTTATAACGGCAACAGTGACAAGTTGATTTATGCGCGGGCAACATTTTCGCGGTATTCCAATTGTTGTGAGATATTCCGTTGCACGCATAGTAATGTGGCCAACTATTTTTCATGTTTTATTGGTTCTTTGTGCACGTTTTTCGGCTAGTTTTATTGGACGTTACGTATCTATCGGCATCCATTTTCAATATTTTATTGGCACGGTAGGTAACTTTATCGACACCAAACAAATTGTTTAGCTTTAGGGTTTTATGTTTCGTTTGCGTTTTATTGTTTATGGAAATAGGTGGGAGTTTTTAATATTTCGCTGCGAAATTTAATTTTTAAGACAAATTCTTGTGATTCATAATACTATACATAATTATTTTAAGCTATCGCTTATCCACGCTGGTTATAAACTTACGTGATTTCATATAGGCTTACATATTTAATGCTTATAATTTGAATTAAGTCATTTTATTTGCATTATTTATAATACTTTTAGATATCAATCCCGTATATTTTTTTAACTCTTTATGTATACTTACGGTATATTAACCAAAGTCTTAAATATACATAAATATATACGGACAAATCACACAGATTGAGCTAGCCCCAAAGTAAGTTCTTAAGTAAGACTTATGTTAAAGGATACTAACTCAACGATACTATATTTTATAACAAATACATATATAGATAAACATCCAAGACCCAGGTCAATCTGAAAAAGATCGTTTTTCATCTTGAACTGACTGGGGATTGAACCTGGGACCATCCGTGTCACAAGCCGGCGTGTTGACCGTTGCGCCACGGAGCTTGTCGATAAATGTAATGTAAATATGATTTATCATAATATAAACTGACGACTATTTTAAATAACAATCACTCAACTTCACTAAATATTTCGCTGTTTCCTCATGGTTATACTAGTTTGTCATAACAGTATGACTACGAGGATATTCTTCTTCTTCTTATCCTTGTTGTCATACTACGAGTTTATCTTATTAGTGAAATTCTTTTATATCCTACTGTATACATATAATATTCTGTATACATAAATACGAGCTCCGTGGCGCAGCGGTCAACACGCCTGCCTGCGACACGGATGGTCCCGGGTTCGATCCCCGGTCAGGTCAAGATGGAAAATGATCTTTTTCAGATTGACCGGGGTCTTGAATATTTATCTATTATAAAATATAGTATCGTTGAGTTAGTATCCCATAACACAAGTCTCGAAATTACTTTGGGGCTAGCTCAATCTGTGTGATTTGTCCGTATATATATTTATTTATTTATTTAATATTGATTTTCCATATAAAAACATACTTTTTCGCGTAGGTAGTAACTTACTTACCGGTCTAAGTAATACGTGTATTAGTTGCACAGATTAGTTGTATTAATATTCAATGTGGATTGTAGTATTTTAAGATTTATTGTTATATTCAATAAAGGTTCATTTAAATTAAATCTAACAGTACATCCATGGCTAAGATTAATTATTACTTACGTATGACTTCAATATAGTCCAGGACTGGAATCCGAACGGAATAATATACGTCGGCAATACATCACTGTAGAAGTTTTCACCATAGTTTGGGAGGTTGCATAGTCCGCGGGCCTTATTAACCAATATTGATGACGCAGTGCACCGGCCGCTACGAGCTATAAAGAATCTTACAGACAATATCACGTCTTTATACGTCACAGGGTAGACAGAGCAATACATTATTGCGACCTTAGGAATACGAACGTGATGTACCTGCAGGAAGTGTTTAATATTGTTAATTTAGCACTACACGTACATCACACAATAATATACACGTACTCCTAGATCAGCGATCTCCCCTACTATTTTATATGTATATTTCTTTACTATATAAGTTAGTATTTCTAATAAATAAATTACTTCCTTTTGTATAATAAATAAATAAATATGTACGGACAAATCACACAGATTGAGCTAGCCCCAAAGTAAGTTCTTATGAAAGACTTGTGTTATGGGATACTAACTCAACGATACTATATTTTATAACAAATACATAAATAGAAAAACATCCAAGACCCAGGTCAATCTGAAAAAGATCGTTTTCCATCTTGACCTGACCGGGGATCGAACCCGGGACCATCCGTGTCGCAGGCAGGCGTGATGACCGCTGCGCCACGGAGCTCGTCTATCTTATACCTGGTAACAGTGGTTTAATTTACATACTGCCATATACATCACTGGTAGAAGTTTTCAGCTTAGTTCAGGAGCGCGCATTTGCTCATGCATCATACCTTCCTTACGAAATTGCTACGACAGTGCTACGAGATTGCTACGCCTGCTATGAAAGGACTACGACTACGCTACAACAGTGCTACGACCATCCAAACACGGCCAAATTTACCAATATTGATGACGTAGTGCACCGGCCACCATGAGTTATAATAGATTTTTTTCTACTCCTGTACTGTAATCTGTAATTTATGGTGTCAAGAACACAAACATAAGAACATACATAATAAATCTATACTCTATTCTTCATAACAGTACGGCACAGCCGTACTATAATGTAGCTATAACGATAAGGCTAGCAGCCACAGACTATTAAACCTAGATTTCGTGATTGCAAAAGAAGTTTTTATGAACTAAATGCATTGCTGCCAACTAAAGAAAAACTTATTTTATAGTTTATAAGAGTCTAGCGAACATTAATTTAAAAAGAAAAGGTAACCATAGACACAAAATTTTGTCATGTTTACATTAACCGCGAGTTAGTTGTCAAACTCAAAATTTATGTTTCACTAGATTTGCATTTTTTTGAAAGTCGTAGAAAAAAATATTGTTTGCAACAGTTTATAATTAGGTCTTAAAAGGCTCGTTGCGCCTCTATTAGCGATATTCGCTCGCTTCGCTCGCTCATATCGCTACCCGCGCCACTCACCTTTTAATCCCCCTATTATAAA
The DNA here is from genome assembly GCA_963082605.1 of Rhodophaea formosa. Classification (NCBI taxonomy): domain Eukaryota; kingdom Metazoa; phylum Arthropoda; class Insecta; order Lepidoptera; family Pyralidae; genus Rhodophaea; species Rhodophaea formosa. Next base: position 4,181,661 of record OY720221.1, read on the forward strand.
ACCGTTGCATAAAATACTATTACAGAAGACTCGTCTTTATATGTCATGGGTTAGACAGAGATATTTCACTGGTAGAGGTTTTCAGCTTAGTTCAGGAGCGCGCATTTATATGCTATATATATACCTTCCCTCCCTAGATTGCTACGAAAGTACTACGACTACGCTACAACAGAGCTACGACCATCCAAATACGGCCAAATTAACCAATATTGATCACGCAGTGCACCGGTCAAAACGAACTATTAAGAATCTTACAGAAGACACCACGTCTTTATTTGTCACGGTGTAGACAAAACAATCCATCACTGGTGGAAGTTTGCAGCTTAGTTTGGAAGCTCAGATAGTCGGTGAATCAAATTGATCAATATTGACTGAGTGCACCAGTCGCGATCCCAAGAGTTACTAATACTATGTTTTTTCCTGTAAAGAATAAAATTTTTGATGTCTGCACTTTTGTTACAATTTCGTAGCATATTTAAAACTTGATCATAGCATTAGTGTGTTATTATCACAGAATGGTCATAGCACCGTGTAGAGTGGTCGTAGTATTTTCGTAGCAGTCGTAGCAATCACATAACACCGTCGTAGTCCGTAGCAATCTTGTAAGGCCTTCCTTACGAATTGAATTGTCAATCAGAACAAATATTAGGTAAAAAAAATAGCAGTTATAAATTAGGAAAATAAGTTTTCAGACTTTTTGGTGGCAAGTCAAGGGGTACAGTTGTCGTTTGCCTTAGACGATTTTGCAAATTGATTTAAGAGCGTATACTAGCAGTATTTTTTCAATATGGTTTCCATACAAATGTATTTCTCTATTTTCTCGCTGAAATCTGATTCTAGAGCCACAATTCTTTTTTATAAAATCTAGTACTAAAATAGGAATGCCCCTATTTTTTATTCTTAAAAAAGGCAAGTATCAATATCGTGGAGGGTAAGGTTTTATAGTGAGTTTTAATCGAAGGTTTTATTTATTTTGAACTATGTCCGACTTAAGGGGGACTTATTTGACACTTAACTTGAATCATCGTCATCTAGTGAGAAAAAATCTTATTAGTTTTTTTAAATGTCACTTCGAAACCCCCTCATTGAATTTGCCGTTACGTAACACTGTGTGTATAGCTCTCTAAGACTGGCTCTCTCGAGTTTGTGCTAACTCCAGTGACTTTTAGTGAAGCCAGACTCCAATAATAATGCATAATGGCTATTACTCATATTTATAAGAATCTTGAACCATAAACCAAACAGTCCTCAGTTAATTGTATTGTATTTGGCGCCACGTAGCATAATTTTAGCTCTCTGGCACGTAGTCTGTGCTAACTCCAATAACTATGAACGCGGCTTGCCTCCAAATATAATGTATTGCAACCAATAATGAAATGAAAAATAAAATCTTTTGTTGTAAAGTAAACCAAAAATCTACTGTTAATTGCATTTGCCGCTAAGTGAATATAATGCAGCTCTCTGGCACGAAAGCTGCATTAACTTCACTAACTTTGAACGCGGCTTGCCTCCAAATATAATGTATTGCAACCAATTATGAAATGAAAAATAAAATCTTTTGTTGTAAAGCAAACCAAAAATCTACTGTTAATTGCATTTGCCGCTAAGTGAATATAATGCAGCTCTCTGGCACGTAAGCTGCATTAACTTCACTAACTTTGAACGCGGCTTGCCTCCAAATATAATGTATAGCAACCAATAATGAATTGAAAAATAAAATATGTTGTTGTAAAGTTAACCAAAAATCTACAGTTTGTTGCATTTGCCGCTACGTAACATAATGTTCTCTGGAACGTAGCCTGTGTATACTAAAGTAATATAATGTAGCTTTCTGGCACGTAGGCTGCAAGAACTGAACAGAACAAGAACACTGATTTTAAGCAGACTGACCCACAGTAAATAATGTACTGCGGGCAAAACTGCAATGAAAAAATGGTGTAAAATAAAATCATACAGTCCATAGTTTATTGCATTTGCCGCTACGTTACACTGTGTTGCTCTCGGGAACGTTGTCTAGCTAACTTTACTAACTTTGAGTGCAGTCCAAACCAATAACAATGCATTGTGGCTAAAACAAGAATTTTAAAAAGAAAATATTTGAAAATAAATAAAACAGTTCAAAGTTTATGACATTTGATACTATGTAACACTGTAGCTCTGATACGTGGTCTGGTACTGTGGTCACTACAAATAATATAAACAACAGCTCTCAAAAACAACGCAGCAGCTTTTGTCTTTCAATGAAATTTAATATTAGTTCTTTGAGTGTAAGTAAACTTGAACTGTTCTATTTCTACTAACTTTGGGCGCATACCAGCCTCCACAAAAATGAATTGGGCTTAAACTGAACTTAAAATTGTTTTGAGTATTAAAAAGTAAATAAAACAGTTCAAAGTTTATGACTTGACCCCTCGTAACACTGTAGCAGTGTAGTGTGGTTCCCGGCATAGTTGAATAGGACCACTCCAAGTCTTCTCATGCCGTGTGGTTCCCGGCAGAGTAGAATAGGACCACTCCAAGTCTTCCCGTGGATGTCGTAAAAGGCGACTTAGGAAACACAAGCTAAACGAAGCTTATAAACATCAAAATGACCTCTCCAATCCGCCTGGCCAGCGTGGAGAGTGTAGGCTAAATCCTCTGACTGCTCTGGCATATTATATGTACCTTGTAGCACAGAGAGGGTCGTGCTCCTGCAGTGGATACTAAAATGACCTGATGATGAAGTCTTCTCATGGATGTCGTAGAAAGCGACTTAAGAAACACAAGCTAAACAAAGGTTATGAACTTGAAAGAGACCTTAAGTATAGGCCAAATCCTCTGACTGCTCTGGCTAATAGGTATATGGCTCTGGAAGTACAAAGAAGGTCGTGCTCCTGCAGTGGAGACTAAAAAACACCTGATGATGAACACTGTAGCTCTCTGGTACGTAGTCTGTGCTAACTCCGCTAACTTTGAGCGCGGCCCGACCCCAATAATGCACTGCGGTCACTGCAAATAATAAACTCAACGAGGACGCAGTAGCTCTTGCCTTTAAATTCAATTTAATAGTTCTTAGAGTATATCCAACACAGATTTTTGTACGTCAATCTAAAGTGAAGCCAAGACGATCTAACACAGTTTACCTATGTAAGGTTATGTAAGGTTTATAATAAATAAGTAAAAGATTAGTGCTAAGTCCTGTTCATATTAATAATTATATGTAAGGTTTGTTAACTGGGAATTTTCGGTTTTGTGTAAATCATTTTTAGGTACTACGCCTGGTGTCTGATGGATGTTAGAATAATCTTATCTCTTTTTTTTTTTTTTTTTTTATTTTATTAAAGGACTGGCATTGATACCGGATTGCCGGTATACCATATGTATCTTCGTAGTTTGTGGGCATATCGACTTATAATGACATGTGCGTTCCACGTCCTGTTCCGTTTAAGAAAGTTGAATGAATACGGTATTGATAGCCTCCGACCGAGGTGCAGTGGTTAACACGCCAGCCTGTGACACGAGGGGTCCCAGGTTCGATCCCCGGACAAGTTATGATGGAAAATTATCTTTTTGAGATTGGCCTGGGTCTTGTATGTACATGTACATACATACATATTATCCAAGCGCCAGGGCATACATGTGGAAAGTGGAATCAAAATCTTCTGCACTCCGGTTTGGAGGCGGTGTGAACTAAGCTGTAAGTAAATTATTGTCGGTAACAATAATATAACATTTTAAACAAGTTGTAATGAAAATTGACGTTCACCAAAATGATGTTTTGTAACATTCATGAGAGCCAAGCCATTCAGCAGGATTGCATCTGCATATGTGCTGGTCATTGAGAATGTCAGAATGCGAAACGCGTGTCAGTCAGCATATTCCGAGGCGCCATTCATGTCAGTCAGTGGCGTAGTACACATATCTCCATGGTCAGTGGTGAGGGCAGGTATTGCCCTGCACATAGCATTATTGATAACATTTATTAGATTTAAGATTTAGATGTTTATTTGTTTCCGCCATCGTGGTCGCACGCAATGTTTATATACTATCTCCATCTTGTTTTTCGTAATATTAAAGAGCGAGATCGGAATAGTTTATCACGCGATATAAACGGTAAGATATTTTACTATTGCTGCCTTCCTTTTGACGACGTGCGACGAGGAAGTGGAGTAGGGGGTTGCTAATATACAGATCTGTGGGGCTGCTTAACCTTAAAACTATTTTGCCGCCCCTCCAAATCTGCCAACCTAATAATACTCGGCTTGCTGGTAAATGTCAAGACAATCACAGACATGAAATTTTTTTTGTGTCAATGCATATTCAGAATTTTGAGTTTCTATCGTTGCTCTATGCTTATTGGTAGAAAAAAAACAGGAGAGATAGAAAAATGTCACATTAAAAAACATGTGTGCAATATTTGACATCAATAATCAAAAGACTAAATGAGAAAATGTCCTAGGGAAAAAAATCTATCAGCCGATAAGAGATATTTCGTATGAATAAGGATAAGAAATAATAGTATTTATAACTTCCGTCATCATCTTCAGCTGCTAACAACCAAATGGTAACGTTGAACTTCTGTATTTCGTACGGTCTGAGATTTCACAGAAGGGACTCATTTTGATAACAACAGGGTACAGTACCACAGTACAGTACACAAGGAGTGTACAATACATACCACTGTTTTGTTTTCTTTGCCAGGTGTCCCAAGTTGGGCATGACACCTGGCAAGGCGAGGTGATGATAGGTGGAGTAGGGTTTTGACAGAATGGTGGCCAATAGATTGCAGGCGAAGCATAGGTCGTCCGAGAGCTCGGTGGATTGATGATGTTAGGAAAATCGCAGGTCGAAACTGGTTACGTAAGGCACAAGATCGAAATGGATGGCATGCATTGAGAGAGGCCTATACCCAGCAGTGGGATGCAGAAAGCTGTTGATGATGATGATGATGATTGATGATGATAACTTCCGTCATCATCTTCAGCTGCTAACAACCAAATGGTAACTTTGAACTTCTGTATTTCGTACGGTCTGAGATTTCACAGAAGGGACTCATTTTGATAACAACAGGGTACAGTACCACAGTAAAGTACACAAGGAGTGTACAATACATACATTTTCTTATAAGTGTCAGATAATGGATAGTAGAGGTAACGAGTAGCATCCTATATGAGAGCGTTTGAAAAAAATGTGTTTCAAAAGCATTGAATAACTTTCTTCGACAGATACTTCCACACAGAGCAGGTGCTCCTTACCTCTTCTCTCCAGAATACAGTGCTTTGTGTAGCTTACTACCACTAGGTGCAAACTATAAATAGAAATATAAATATAAAGGTAGAAACCTACCTTCTTCTCCTCCTACCCTATTTCATGAGGTTCAAATTTCAATCAATACTTTTGATTTTATTTCCTTGAAGATTACAGGAAAAATAATAAGAATTTTATCACTTGAAAATAAAGTGGTAAACTCACTATAATAAGTTCATCTAGGGAAATAGTTCACTAAAACAACACTAGATAGCGCTAGTCAATTGAATAAAACATTTTTGCACATTGTGTGTGTGTACACGAAGCATATTGTACGGAACCCTCATTGCGCGAGTTTGACTCACACTTGGCCGTTTTTTTTTACTGGCGTCACATAGCCTATACTCTCTCACACACTCAGTCAATGAGTATGTGAGAGGTAGCACAAAAGTAGCCCCAATAACAGAAAAGCTTAAGAGTAATAAATTGGGATGGTACTGCCATGTTATGCGGAGAGAAGAGAGCCTATTACTAGAAAGGTACTGGAAATGAAAGTTACTGGAAACCAGAATAGAGGAAAGCCAAAGAAAAGGTGGATTGGAGTGTGTGAAGGAGGATATGGAGAAAAAGAAGGTGACGAAGGAGATGGCTCGTGATAGAGCGAAATGGAAAAAGCTTACATGCTGTTCCGACCCCACATAAGTGGGATAAGGTGAGGAAGAAGAAGACATAGCCTATAACACTAGGGGGAAGAATACGAATCTAATAACAACTCAAACTTCAAATTCAGTCAAAACGTTTAGACTACAGGGGCCACAATGGAAAAAACAAACATAATGCATATATAGTTACGAGCGAAAGAACATTAGCTTCCTTTCTGGTGGGTCAATCGACTTAATAGTACTTAGGTACTTAGTGTGAGTTAAATTTTCAATAGCTGTGTGGTTCCCGGCAGAGTCGAATAGGATCACTCCAAGTCTTCCCGTGGATGTCGTAGAAGACGACTTAAGAAACACAAGCTAAACAAAGCTTACAAACATCAAAAAGACCTCTCCAACCCGTCTGGCCAGCGTGGAGAGTGTAGGCCAAATCCTCTGACTACTCTGGCTAATACTTATATTGCTGTAGTAGTACAGAGAGGATCGTGCTCTAAAGTGGAGACTAAAAAGGACCTGATGGGATGGGGAAATTTTTAATAAATATCGCAACGCGTTCTTACCGAAACAATGAAACAAAACAGACGGCCTATTTCTCCCGTTGCTATTTCACAAGACATTTCGATTCTGATTACGAGAACAATACATTCTGTTCTCAACATGATTTACAGGCATCCTAACCTAATTCCACGATAATCGAGCCGATTAGACCAGACTTGTAGCGCCATTTTACTTTGATATTTTTTCTATAGACGCGCCACACTCATTTTGGTGCATATGAATTCTTTATGCATTCACAATGCTCAAATAAATACACGTTTTTTAAAGGCGTTTATGCATTCACAATGCTTTTCTGATATACTTTCTTAAATTAGGATATAAGATATGGAGAAAAAACTTTTTCATACCATATGCCTCGCCGACCTGGTCATTGGTCAATGGGTAACCACTTGGTCGGGAGCGGTGTAAAATAGTGGACTGTGGGTGGGAGGTTTTAGGGAAACCACGAGATTCAAGACGACACGTCTATTGCACTCAATAATCGACATCAAACAAAGAAGAGCGGAAAAGGACACAATACTGCCAATACAAAAAAAGCAAAATACACTTCCTTTTTAGGGTTCCGTAGTAAACTAGGAACCCTTATAGTTTCGCCATGTCTGTCTGTCTGTCTGTCTGTCTGTCTGTCTGTCTGTCTGTCTGTCTGTCCGTCCGCGGTTTTACTCAGAGACTATAAGTACTAGAAAGCTGTAATTTTGTATGAGTATGTATATTAATCATGGCAAAAAAGTCGTAGAAAAAAATCTTGAAAAAAAATTTTTTTTTGGGTAGCTCCCATACAAGTAAAGTGGGGGAGTAATTTTTTTTTCTCTACTTACCCATCGTGTGGGGTATCGTTAAAAAGGTTTTTGAAAAATATTGTGAGGTTGAGAACACCATTTTTCGATTTAGGGATCCGTTTCCGAAATATTTGGTTTTAAAGTGAAAATTTTTGTTAGAGGTACGTGTCCCCCCCCTCTATCTGCTAAACGGTTATATATGGATACGTGAAAAAAATTACAGCAGTAGTATATATACTGAAGTTGAAAGGAAAACTATCAGAGCTGGGTACTAAGTGCAAACTAAAAAGTTATAGGCAACCAACTTATAAAATGTACTGGAAAATGTAAAATTTTATACAATCTTTATTGTTAGATGTTTTTGGTCGTTAAACTGTGAGGTGCGAGTGTAAACAGTGTGAACTCAAAGTTGTCATTCGCAACTACGGAACCCTATACTGCGCGTGGCCCGACACGCACTTGGCCGGTTTTTTACACTAATTTACCACAGATAAAAATAGGTACAGTGTTGCTATATAAATTAATGTTAGAAACCCTAACAGGCGGACATTTTTTCCTGTAGGTACTTATCTTATTTTTTAATACATTTTTATCATGTTTCTCGGTTCTTAACGCATCTACACCTATTTGAATATCTCAACCTTGTAACGTTTTTTCGTGCAATATTCCAGTGCCACAACAGAGACCATTTTATTCGATAAATTAACGTTGTAGTGGAACTTTGTAATTCCAGCATACTGCCATACGCTTAGAGACGACACGAGAACATCCTAACCAGTTGGGAGCCCGGGGACCACCTAGCTCACAATGTGAACATCTCGTCTACACCTATTTGAATTTGTCAATGGTGTAATGCTATTTCGTGCAATATTCCAGTCCCATGAAGGAACCAATAATATTCGATAAAATAACGTACTGTGGATCTTTGCGATTCTAGCATAAGACACCGAAGTATCCAAGCCAGTTGGAATGGAGGGGGCCCGGGGTCCACCTAAAGCTCAAACCGGACAACGCACCTACACGCAGTTGAATATCTTTGCTGTGCAACGCCTGTTTAGGCCCGGCTCCCTTTGCCAGGCTGGGGATGCTGGTGGTAGCTGGTGCCACCCGGTGACTCGCCGCCGCCGCCGATCCGCCGCCACGTGGAACCAGGCTGCACCCCGTCCAACCCAATCTTCGACTTTCAAGCCCCTGGGATATATTCCAACGAATGAAACAACGAGTTTAGATAATAGGGAATACTTATTTACGCTGCATACGCAGCCAAAAAAAGATAGTACATTTTTTAACACGTTACGTTACGAATTACAAGCAAAATTGAAGATGAGACGCGTGCGTTCGCCGTCGCTGTGGTTGAGTCAAGAAATCGAGGAGCCGGCGCGACCGCCGCTTGGTGCCCCTCTCTCCGCATTCCTCGCCCCGCTGTGTTGCCCGCTCTCAAGGCGGACATCAATATTTTGGCGCGGCAACAACGCCATTTCGCGCAATATTCCAGTAATTCCCACGAAGGAGCCACTTTTATTCGATATAATTTAAGATATTTTTAACAAAAAACAAAAACTGACTTTAACCTTATAAATTAGTTTTAATAAGAATAAAATTGAAATAAGTGTAATCCGAACGGCATTCATGTAAAGATATTTTTGGTTTTTGTGTATCTTTGCAAAAAGCGCTCGACACATTTCGATAAAAATTTTATGGGACCATCTGTAAAGTACTATCAAACAAAAAATAATTTCTTAAATCGGTCCAGGCGTCTTCAAGAAATCGGGGAACAAACATAAAAAAAAAGATTACGACGAATTAAAAACCTCCTGACGTTACCGTGAAGCTTTGCAGTTCTTGCATAAAACACTTGAGTATCCAAGCCAGTTGGGAGCCCAGGGTCCACGTAGTGCTCAAAGCGGACAACGCATCTACACGTATTCGAATACCTCAGCCGTGAAACGCCATTTCGTGCAATATTCCAGTAATTCCCACGAAGGAGCCAGTTTTATTCGATAATGAACGTTTCCGTGGAACTTTGCAATTTTAGCATATTGCCATATGCTTAGATGAGACACTAGAGTATCCAAGCTAGTTGGAGCCAGGCGTCCGTCTAGTTCTCACAGCGGACAACGCATCTACACGTATTTGAATACCTCAGCCGTGTAACGCCATTTCGTGTGAAGTGTGTTAATACTAAGTTGTGAGGCGCCCTAATTGTAAAACCTAGTCTGTAAGTTGCCTTATTTTCGCGAGTACTTGTACGTCTTGGATGATTTCATTCAATAAACGGATGTAGTAAAGTAAAGTCGTTTCACTTATCTAATCCCAACATTTCATGGCGACCCTGTCACGGGCTCTGCCAAGGGGTTTATTTGTTTGTTCAAGTTAAAAGTAAAGTGTAGAAGTTCATTATGTGTCGGTCCACGGTGGAAAAAGAAGATGTTTTTATAAATCAGAATGCAGCAGGAGGCAACAATGACGCAACTTTGAGGGACATCGGAGGTCACGTAAGCCGCCTTAGCATTGTGACGTATGTGGTGCTGGCATTGATTTTGGCTGTTGTCCTGTATTTTGGGGTCCGCGCCTACAGACGTTGCCATCGTCAATGGATACAAGAAGAAATAGGCCTCAATGTAATGCAACGTATTCGATCATCAATAAGAGGACGTACCAATATTGATGGGAGTGGTAACAATTAAGAAGAAGTGAGATACGTTATCTAAAAAATAAAAGTAAAAAGGTATATGTGACATGTGATGTGATTAATTACGTAAAACTTAAAAGAAGCTAGAATCGTGCACAAACACTCATCGAACTCGATACCCGGCGACAAAAGTGCTAACGTAGGACATTCCGCGACCGCGCGATGTTTCGCAATCGACGATGACTTGAGTTATTAACTATGTACTTTTGTTCTAATTATAGAATTTAGTTTACGATATGTTAAGACTATTCAAGAATTATAGTTGAAATGCTATTTTTGTTAAAATCTCATGAGAATTATGTTGGAAAACTTAAAAGAATATTATGATACGTTATTAGAAATCCGAAAATATTTGATAAAAAAAGGTCAAAGTCGATATACATGTAAAACTACTCAATTAAAGTTAAGTGAAGCAAATTCAACTTTTGATATATGTAGGGAAATATTTTCTATTTTGGAAACGAATAGGGATGCGACACTTATTTCATCGGGGTTAGAAATATTTGAAAAAATTAGAGGTTTGCACGAGGAAATTAATTCATTGTGTATTTGTCCCACTTCGGAGATAGGCAAAATGGAATTTGATTTTAAGGTGGCGTGTAGTCTGATTCCAGTTATGGACGGCAGAGAGGAGACTACAAAGCGGTTGGTAGCCTCGGTCGAGATGTATGGTGATATGATAGACGAAAAAGGTAAGGCTTTATTGATAATATTTGTTTTAAAAAACAGATTATCTGAAACTGCTAAACTCAGAATGGCAAAGAATTATAAGTCGATTAAGGAGTTTTGTCAAGATTTGAAGCAATTTCTTTTGCCCAAAAAATATTTAGCTATTCAAACGCAGCTTTTAAACTTAAGACAAAGTTCAAAATCTATTGATGAATATGGTTCAGAGATGGAAAAATTATTCACGGATATGACTATTACTCAGGCTGAGGGTAACGATAACGCGTATTCGGTTTTGAAGCCATTGAATGAACAGATGGCAATTAAACGTTTTTCAGATGGGCTTCGTAGCTCCAGGCTGTCGACGATCATCACGGCGCGCAACTACAGCAGCCTGAAGGATGCTATCCAGGCAGCTAAGGATGAGGATATCAATACCTCTCCACCAGCGGCAGGTAACATAATGCATGCAAATGTATCTAGCCGTGGTCGAAGTTTCAATCACAACCTAGCGCGGGGATATTTTCAGAATAGGGGAAAACCAATTAATTATGGTCGATATGGAAGGAATTATCGTTGTCAGATTTTTCAAGGAAATCAGTACAATCAAAATCGGTATGGTGGTTATAATGGTCAAAATTTTCGCGATACTAGGGGAGGTAGTTCACGCGGCATGTTCAGGGGTAGTAATAACGTACCGTCAACGTCTTATAATACTCGTGGTAGTCGAGCTACTAGGTTTACCACTAATTATAACAATCGTGGTAGCACTCGCAGTATATTTGTCGGTGAACGTGACAATACCTTACAATCTGTAGACAATACACGCAAAGTAGACGAGGATTTATCCAATTTTTTTCGACCCTAATCATTTTATATTGAGTTGTAGTGGGAAAGCAAAGTACGTGGCATTCTTTGTTAATAATATTAAGTACTACTGGCTCGCAGATACAGGGGCTTCTCTGTCAGTTATAAAAAAGGAAGCATTGCCTTATAATATTACGGTTTTTGAAGATGAGACATTAATAAATGGCATAGGCGGACAAAAACAGGCGCAAGGTTTCGTGAATATATCTTTAAAACACGATGACGTGGTTTTGCAACAAAAATTTATTGTGGTCGACTCTTTACCTTTGCAAGCCGATGGAATATTAGGTTTAGATTTTTTATCTAAATATAACGCATTGATTAATTTAAAGACGAATAATTTATCACTATTTTTAAACAACAAACAATATAACTTTAATTTTATAGACGAACATAATAGAACAAACGATGTGTTAACCATCCCATCTCGTTCAGAATCAATTCACTATATTTACTTACAAAATTGTGCGGAAAAGGAAATAATAGTATGTGGAAAAGAATTGACAAAGGATGTATTTTTGGCTAATGCGATTGTTAACATTGAAAACAATAGAATACCAGTAAAAATTCTAAATGTTTCTGAAAAAGATGTACGCTTACCCTATTTCGTACCGGAAATATTACCCCTAAGCGACTATAGTATTTGTCAATTTAATTCTGAAACTTTAAATACAAATAGAGTTAAAACACTTCTTTCTAATATTAAGTTAAGTCATCTAAACGAAGAAGAGCGCGATTCAATTACTTCTATTTGTGCTAAGTATGCAGATATTTTTTACGTAAAAGGAGATAAATTAACAACTACAAATATGTATCAGCAGTCTATTCATATAAAACCTCATTCTTCTCCCGTATATGTAAAGCCCAATCGATTACCGCAAGCTTTAAAACCTGAAATTAATAATCAAATTAACAATATGATAGAAAATGATATAATAGAGCAATGCAACAGTGAATGGTCAAGTCCTATTTTATTGGTACCTAAGAAAAATTTAGAAGGCAAAGAAAAGAAATGGCGTTTGGTAATAGATTATAGAAAAATTAACGAAATTATTTGTGATGATAAATTCCCATTACCCAATATAACGGAAATTTTAGACTCACTTACAGGAGCTATATATTTTAGTCACCTTGACCTTCAACAAGGCTACTATCAGGTGTCTTTGGATCCCGACAGTCGTAAGCTCACCGCTTTTACTACAAGCACGGGACAGTACCAAATGAAACGTTTACCGATGGGTCTCAAGATAAGTCCAAGTTCGTTTAGTCGTATGATGTCAGTAGCTATGTCAGGCCTTGCATTCGAAAAGTGTTTTGTCTATTTGGATGACCTTATCGTATTTGGAAGAAATTTAAATATTCATAATCAAAACCTTATAGATGTCATGGAGAGATTGCGAAAGGTAAATTTAAAATTAAATCCAGAGAAGTGTGAGTTTTTAAAGAAAGAAATATTGTATTTGGGCCACGTTGTTTCAAAGGAAGGAGTTGCTCCCGATCCAGAAAAAACAGACATTTTAAAAAGATATCCAGTTCCTAAAACTGCTGATGAGGTTAAGCGTTTTGTAGCTTTTTGCAATTATTACCGGAAGTTTATCAAATCATTTGGAGAAAAAGCTATGCCATTAAATAAATTGTGTAGAAAAAATGAAATATTTGTGTGGACTAGTGATTGTCAAAAATCATTTCATTTTCTTAAAAATGCATTAATATCTCCACCTATCTTGCAGTATCCTAATTTCTCAGAAGATAACGAATTTGTAATTCAAACTGATGCATCTGGATTTGCAATCGGAGCGGTCCTTTGTAATAAAGATTTAAGACCAGTGGCATACGCAAGTAGACCTTTAAATAAAGCAGAGACACGTTATCCTACAATTCAGAAAGAACTCCTGGCAATAGTATGGGCCATAAAATACTTCAGGCCATACGTTTTTGGTCGATATTTTACTATTATGACCGACCATAAGCCCTTGGTGTACCTTTTTGGAATAAAAGACCCTTCAAGTAGACTCTTAAAATTCAGACTAGTATTAGAAGAATATAATTTCAAAATAGTATATGTCAAGGGTAAGGAAAACTCAATTGCAGATGCTCTTTCTAGAATAAATGTGACGTCGGACGAATTAAAAAGACTTCATGAGCAAAGTATGTATGTAGTAACTAGAGCTCAGAAAAAAAAGATGGACGAGTTATCTAGAAATAAAGATTTAAATACGGATCTTAATAAATCAAGCGACGATTGGCCTGATCAACCAAAAGTCGTAGATATATTAAGAAAACCGGATGAGTCTGTAGAAATGATTTTCAGTGAGAGCGATAAAATAGATAAATTTAGAAAAGCCGGCATAATAGAACGAGAAAAAGAATGTTTTGCATTCATACCGAGTAAGAAAATATTATGTGTAAACCTAGCTTTCAAGGCGCATTTCTCGCGAGCCGAATTTGTGCAGAAATTAGGTTTATTTTGTAGTAAGATACGTATTAAAGAATTATATATAGTAAAAGAAGAGAATAATATTGAATTTATTAAACAGTTGTGTAACGAAATAAAGTTGACAGAAAGTTGGTCCGGACCAAGAATATGTATATTACGAGGTGTTAAAAGAATAACTGATAAAGAAGAAATAACTATAATTTTGAATGATTTCCATTTACTTCCCTCTAGCGGTCATGCTGGAGTGAGAAGAATGATAAATACTATTAAGAGGCGATACTATTGGCCACGAATCGAAAAAGATGTCCAAGACTTCGTAAAAAAGTGTACGAAATGTCAAAAAATGAAATATTTTAGGTATATTAAGGAACCGATGCAAATAACAAGTACGGCTTCATCGGCATTAGATAAAATTTATTTAGATTTAGTTGGACCATTAGATAGGGATATTGACGATAATTGCTACATATTGACCATACAATGTGAGTTAACTAAATTTATTCAAGCTATCCCCATTAAAAATAAAGAAACAGCCACTGTAGCAGATGCATTTGTAAGGCATTATATTTTGCGTTTTGGTCTGCCTAGTACTATTGCCACTGACAGAGGGACAGAATTCATGTCTACAACAATGGAGCAGGTATGTAAACTTTTAGCTATTGAAAAGCTATCGTCGACAGCTTATCATCATCAGTCGATTAGCGCTCCTGAAAACGCACATAAAAATCTAGGTGCATTTTTAAGAATGCAATGTGAGAATCACATGGACACATGGAGCTATTGGTTACCGTTCTGGTGTTTTAGTTATAACAATACTGTCCATTCTGAAACAAATTACACGCCATATGAATTAGTTTTTGGTAAGCTATGTCGCATTCCTACAAAAATTTGTGATCCGGTAGAACCTTTGTATAATGTAGATGATTATCCATTACAGTTGAAATACCGACTACAGTTGGCTCATGCCGATGCAAAAAATAATTTATTATTAAGTAAAAATAAGAGAAAACAAATGTATGACAAATGTTCTAATACAATTAAATATCAAAAAGATGATTTAGTTCTTGTGCGCAATGAGTCTGGCCGAAAGTTAGATACATTGTATAATGGTCCTTATGTAGTTCTTGAAGATTTAGGATGTAATGTTAAAATTAATTATAATAATAAAACTGACATAGTACATAAAAATAGAACAAGACCATTTTATTCCTAAGTTCAATCTTAAGTCATGTCAGTATACCTATTCTTCTTTATTAATAATATATACAGTATGCAAAAAAAAAATACTTTGTTCATTATCCTTTTAAAAATCGAATGATTTACTTACAAGATGTTGTAAAATTGTTTGAAATTTAGTTTAAATTGTTTTAAAGTTAGAAAAAAAAATTGTAATATTTTTTTTCTTCACCCCCTCGGAGGTGAAGTGTGTTAATACTAAGTTGTGTATGCAGGCGCCCTAATTGTAAAACCTAGTCTGTAAGTTGCCTTATTTTCGCGAGTACTTGTACGTCTTGGATGATTTCATTCAATAAACGGATGTAGTGAAGTAAAGTCGTTTCACTTATCTAATCCCAACATTTCACGTGCAATATTCCAGTAATTCCCACGAAGGAGCCACTTTTATTCGATAAATGAACGTTACCGTGTAACTTTGCAATTTTAGCATATTGCCATATGCTTCGATGAGACACTAGAGTATCCAAGCTAGTTGGAGCCCGGCGTCCGTCTAGTTCTCTCTCACAGCGGACAACGCATCTACACGTATTTGAATACCTCAGCCGTGTAACGCCATTTCGTGCAATATTCCAGTAATTCCCACGAAGGAGCCAGTTTTATTCGATAAATTAACGTTACCGTGGAACTTTGCAATTCTATCACGAATAAAGTTTTTATGTCTTCGTTGCGGGTGTAGTTGGTATAAAGTATCTGGAATGGTGTAATAAAATCATAAATTCATACTTAGTTACCTTAACAACTCAATGCAAAACGGTAATTCTACTTACGGAATTTTGAGCCAGCTTTCAAGAACTTTAGAAAAATAATTAAATAGATATTTGGGGACAAATCACATAAATTGAGCTAACCTCACAGTTAGCTGTGAACTTGTATCCTAAGATACTAACTTAACTTCTTTTATTTTATAAAAGATACGTATATAGATAAACATCCAAGACCTAGGCCTGTCTGAAAAAGATCATTTTACCATGAGGACCTGGAACCGCTTGTGACGTAGGCTGGCGTGTTAACCGCTACGCCACAGAGTTCGTCAAACCAGACCACTCGTCGTCAAAAAGTCCTTGTAGGTACTTTATTCGTTATATTCTATACATATAATAAAACAGTAAAAATATTTTGTCTGTACATTTAGTATTTTTGACTGAAATGGATAGAGAGACACTTAAAAAGAATAATTAATAAAAAAAAATTTTTAGAATTTCTTGTCTGTCTGTCTGTATGTATGATCACGTTTATCTCCGGAAATATGAGACGGATTCGAATGAAACTTTTTTTGCTATATAGCTATTAAACCGGGGCAACATATAAGGTAGAAATGATTTCGAAAAATGGAACACCTGATGCAGCATTTTTGTTGAAGTATAAAATATCTGTGATATACCTCATGCGGAACCATAATGGTCCAGGTATACTATAAGAAATATATAAATGACGCCTTAACAAAAGTTATTCAACCTGATGAGTATTTGTTGTTGAGGTATTTAATTTGAAGATTTGGAACACCTGACGCAGAACTATAATGGTCCAGGTAATAATGGTATACATCAACCTAATCATTCTGGCCAGCGCGAACGTGGAAAGTGTAGGCCAAATCTTCCGACTGTACTGCAAGAGCATTACTCTCTCTTTACAGTAGTAAAGAGAGAGTAATGCTCTTGCAGTGGAGTCTAAACAAGACTGGTGATGTTATACTACAGTGTACTACTTGTTTTCTTCCACAGGCGTTTACTCAGTGGTGGGAGTACGCTCTGGTTGCAGTATTCATGTTCTTCACATGTCTTACACTCAACTACATTGTGAAGAGAATAAATGGTGAGAACAAGTAATTGAATTAGTTTTTTTTTATTCAACCTTCTTTTATAATGAGCTCACTGTGAAATAATTGCGCACAAATGTAGTGAGCCCAAATACGATCTGGCTTATTAATAAAAAAGAGGACTTAAACTTAAGTAATAGCGCCATAGGAAAAGTTGTTTTTGCTGACGAATTGAGTCACCCTTTAAGGGTACATGGAGGGTCAATTTACACGCTAAAATTCAATAATAAACTTTTATGA
Organism: Rhodophaea formosa; assembly: GCA_963082605.1. Classification (NCBI taxonomy): domain Eukaryota; kingdom Metazoa; phylum Arthropoda; class Insecta; order Lepidoptera; family Pyralidae; genus Rhodophaea; species Rhodophaea formosa. The sequence goes on from OY720221.1 coordinate 4,198,837, forward strand.
AATTCATTTGAAATAACTGAGGTATCAATCTACTTGTCGTAAAGGACTTATCGACTACCCAATTTGATAAACAGTAATGTTCTCTCCCTAGTAGCAATCTTGGAGAGTTCTTTGTAAACCAATCAATTCTAACAAAACAAATTTTCAATTTCGTTGATGTCCTCGAAATTCACGTGAAACGGATTTTCTCGTAAACAAATTCAAAACAAAATAATCCCCCAATCAAAAGAATTCATCCATGTTTCCTGTTCATTAAACTTCTTGGAAATGTGAAAATAACCTAATAAGACTTCCTCTTGTAACAAATAATACATCGAAGCAATAACTTGTTACAAAACGCACACAAAGGGATTAGGTGTACGCACATACCTTTTTATAAATTAACTAGCTGATACCCGCGTGGTATATAGCCTATGTCCTTCTCAGTACCCTAACCTATGTGTATTCAAAATTTCATGATTATCGGTTCAGTAGATTCGGCGTGAAAGTGTAACAAACAAACAAACTAACTCACTTTCGCATTTATAATATTAGTTAGGAGTTAGGATTAGGATAAATTAATTTTCTACAATATGCGTAAATAAACATTGCCTTAGATTTTTTATAGGTCTATGCTGGTAATACACGTCCGATTTTGCCGTCAATAGTCCGACTATTATACTTACCTGATACTCAGAGTATCTAAAAGATACTCGCTGAAGGTAATACAGGTATATATGCCGACCGGGGAACACTCAGATGAAGAAGTGGAAGTGGTGTATGAGGACATTAGTAGGGCCATACACACTTCCGAAACCTATTTTACGATTGTTATGGGGGACTTCAACGCAATTCTTGGTAAGCGGAGCGATGGAGAGTCCAGAGTGGGACAATTTGGATATGGAGTCCGGAATGACAGGGGTCATAGGCTGGCTGAATTTCTGGAGGAAGAGGGACTCTTTGCGATGAACTCTTTCTTCAAGAAGCCGCCTCATAGGAAATGGACCTGGATGCGCCCCAGCAGAAGGGGCCAACCTCCTGTCAAGAACGAGATAGACTTCATCATGTCGACGAGGAGAGAAATATTCAACGATGTCTCTGTGATCAATAAGATTAAAATCGGAAGTGATCACCGAATTGTAAGAGGCATCGTGAATATCAATCTCAGACGAGAGAGGACTCGCTTGATGAAGTCTACTCTTCGACCATCACCGGCTCATATCCAAAATGTCGACAGCTTCCAACTGGAACTCTCAAATCGCTTCGATTGCCTAAAGGATTGTGTTACAGTGGACGAGTTAAACGATGGGTTTGTAGACACTGTCCAGGCGGTGGGGTCAAAGTTTTTTAGGACCCGCCCCAAAAACAAACCTCAAAAAATCTCTCCCCGAACCCTAAATTTGATGGCCACGCGACGATCCATGCCGCTGCAGACCTCCGAAGATGCGGACATACATCGGCAGCTCAATAGACAAATCCAGAAATCCTTGCGACACGACATTCGTTCCTTTAATACCGAGCGTATTAAGGAGACGATTGAGCAAAATAAAGGCTCCAAAGTGTTCGCAAGGATGGAGTCTATTGGGCAGAGCCGATTGACGAAGCTAAAGACGGAGGACGGCGGCGTGGTTTCGACGAAGGCCGAGGTGATGGGAGAGATCGAGAGGTTTTATGGACAGCTGTATACCTCAGTAGCCAAACCCAGTGTAAGTTTGGCCAAAGATCCTTGGGCCAAACTAACCCGACACTATACCGAAGACATCCCGGACATCAGCCTGTACGAGATTAGGATTGCCCTCAAGCAGCTCAAAAACAGCAAGGCGCCGGGCGAGGACGGAATCACAGCAGAGCTTCTGAAAGCGGGCGGAACGCCGGTACTGAAAGTCCTTCAGAGGCTCTTTAATTCCGTTCTGCTCGAGGGCGTGACGCCAGAAGCGTGGCATAGAGGCGTGGTGGTGCTATTCTTCAAGAAGGGTGATAACACCCTTCTAAAGAACTATAGACCCATCACGCTCCTGAGCCACGTCTATAAGCTGTTTTCAAGGGTAATTACGAATCGTCTCACCAACAGGCTCGATGCCTTCCAACCTCCCGAACAAGCCGGTTTCCGAAAAGGCTATAGTACCATAGACCACATCCATACGCTGCGGCAGGTTATACAGAAGACCAAAGAGTATAACCAGCCACTATGCTTGGCATTTGTGGACTATGAGAAAGCCTTTGATCCGATCGAAACATGGGCTGTGCTTAGGTCTCTCCAGCGATGCCGTATTGACCATCGGTATATCGAAGTGTTGAGGTGCTTATACAGCAACGCCTCAATGTCAGTCCGAGTACAGGAGCAGAGTACGAGAGCTATTCCATTGCAGAGAGGTGTGAGACAGGGGGACGTCATATCTCCGAAACTGTTCACCGCTGCAATAGAGGACGCCTTCAAGCTCCTGGAATGGGATGGACTTGGCATCAACATCAACGGCGAGTATATCACTCACCTTCGATTTGCTGATGACATTGTCGTCATGGCGGAGTCGCTGGAGGATCTAAGTACCATGCTCAATGACCTTAACGAAGTTTCCCAACAAGTGGGCCTTAAAATGAACATGGACAAGACGAAAATTATGTCGAATGTCCATGTTGCGCCTTCACCAGTTATTGTTGGAAACTTCACCCTTGAACCTGTAGAGCAGTACATCTACTTTGGTCAATTGATCCAGGTCGGAAGCTCCAGTTTCAAGGACGAGGTCTTTCGTCGAATCCGACTCGGCTGGGCAGCGTTCGGGAAGCTCCGCAGCGTCTTCTCGTCCAAAATACCTCAGTGCCTTAAGTCGAAAGTCTTCGACCAATGTGTGTTACCAGTGATGACTTACGGGTCCGAAACGTGGTTCCTTACTATGGGCCTCATAAGAAAGCTCAAGGTCGCTCAAAGAGCTATGGAGAGGGCTATGCTCGGTGTTTCTCTGCGAGATCGAATCAGAAACGAGGAGATCCGTAGAAGAACGAAGGTCACCGACATGGCTCAGCGGATTGGCTCTTTGAAGTGGCAGTGGGCGGGGCACATAGCGCGAAGAACCGATGGCCGATGGGGCGGAAGGGTTCTCGAATGGCGACCACGTACCGGCAAGCGCAGCGTTGGACACCCACCGACCAGGTGGTCAGACGACCTGATAAAGGTCGCAGGAAGGCGCTGGATGCAGGCCGCTTCTAACCGGTCATATTGGAAATCCTTAGGGGAGGCCTATGTCCAGCAGTGGACTTCTTGTGGCTGAGATGATGATGATGATGAGTCCGACTATCAGACGGAGCTAGTGTGTGCTATACATTTGTATGGACATGCAATAGGTACACGCCACGTCACGTGTTCTGTTGTAAGAACAAATGTTGTACGTAATTATTAATATTAACAGGACTTAGCACGAACCTTTAACTTATTTATTTTCGCTGACGTTTCTATGGAGTTGCATCCATCGTGGTCGCAGCGAGACTGGAGTACGGCGGTGTCATCTTGTGGTGGTGGGAGCACTTCCACGATGGATGCAACTCCATGGAAACGTGAGCGAAAATAAATAAGTAAAAGGTTCGTGCTAAGTCCTGTTAATATTAATAATTATGTGTTTGAAGCGCGAAAGTTTAAAAAAGAATAAATGTTGTACGGTAAGAAGGCGTTCTGATAGTCGGATCTGACTATCAGATTTGAGGTAAAATAGGACTTCTTTTGCTAAGCTTATGAATATGATCATAGGAACAAAACAAGCATTGTTAGTACAGTCTCTCAAACTTTTAATATAAATTGTGTTTTCATGAAAAACCGTAGGTATCTAAAAATATATATACGTTATGAAACTAATTTTCATTCCTACACCAAACTCCCAATTTTTCCGATGTTTTTTATCCTCAAACCCAACCTTTTTATGTATTCCAGAGGCCCATCTTGAAGAAAGATTGATTAGGCAGCGACAAAAAAGCCCTACAAGTCAATCGACGCAAGTTCAAGGGCCTCTCATTGAAATCGAAACTAGGGGAAACGCGGGGAAAGTGGAGGCCACTCCACAGATGAAAGAACGCGATAAAACTCGCGAGAGCGAAGATAATGCTGAGGATACTACACCTAAGTTTCTTGGCGCCATTTATAAGAGTGAGGAAGTGAGCACGTCGAAAGATGCTTCTAAGGATGTTGAGAATTGATATAGATAGTGCGAAATGCATCCCGTTACGCGTAGTTTTTTGTCAAGAGCAGCGCATTTTGACCCGAACAGCCGGACGTTCTTCGAGTGCACACACCTAAAGTTTATAAGTATAAAAAGGAAAGTCAGTCGCGAACTGGCGATCTTCACAGTTTGTAGTCGGCCTTAGGGGTGGCAAATCGGGGCCGGGACACCCGCCCGTGGCCTCTTGCAATAAAGCAGCCCCTTTCCATACCCTGAACAGGCAAATTCTTTTTAAACGGACTATGTCACCGGACTTTTGAGGTGATTGCAGAGTGTCTTGTAAGGCGAAAATCACCAAAGGCCCCCATGAGGGACGGACTTCGGACCTGTCGCCTGTGAGCGCAAGACTTGGAGAGACAGAAATTTCTCATATATGCCTTATTTGAAAGCATAGCAAGGGCTGAACTGAGAAACAATAGCAAAGCCTTTGGAGGGAAGGATCGGATCAGTTAGTATCCCATAACACAAGTCTCGAACTTACTTTGGGACTAACTCAATCCGTGTAGTTTTTTTAAATGATTTAGGACGGCAAACGAGCAAGCGGGTCACCTGATGGTAAGTGATCTCCGCTGCTTATGGACAACTGCAACACCAGGGGTGTGACAAGACCGTTACCGGCCTTTTGTCCGTATACTTATACATTTATGTTTTATAATGGCTGAGGCCACCGCTAGCCGTTTGTTGTAACATTGATCAAGCTAACCTATCTGAAGAAGACTGTTACGCTAGGTAGGTATGGCTGAGTGAATTGTACTAGGTAATCTGATGGTAGAATATACCTAAGTACATAGTTAAGTCTTATCATATATGCACAGTATGATTAATATGTAGGTATAACAGACTTTTAAATAAACCGAATTAAACTATGAATCATTCGTTTTTATTAAGATTGTGTTGGCCACTTACACATACGAAAAACAAACATTAAGTGTTGAAGTTTGTATTCTAATTTCTAAAGTTGGCCGTCAAGGTGTTTTTTTGTATTAAGAATTAGTTGTTCTTTATTTATTCAATAGATGGTGTTGATAGTATATTAGAACGCGCTATCAACATTTTTTTATGTTTGGCTGTATACCTTGGTCGCTCAACCATTGTCGATACTTGTTCCAGCCTACAAAGGTAGGCCACAATAAACCTTAGTACCAAAAAGTCTTTGGTTTTATTGCGTATCCATTAGCTCCTTGGGACCTGGGGTTTTACATGGTCCTAAGTTGAGCCGGATTTTTGGCGCTAAAGTGACAGCGCACTGGACCAGCGTGGTGGATCGCTGCTCAGGGTGCACTTCACCGGGTGACTGGAACTAGAGGTGGTCCGGTCATAACCTGGAGGTGGCGGTGACGACGAGGCAGAGGTCGTCCCCGGCGAGGCAGAGGTGACCCAGAGGCGAGGCGGAAAGTGAGAGATGGTGCCGTGAGTAATTGGCAGTAAGTGAGTGAGTCAATTGTGAGTACTTTTCAAGTTATTTGTCATTCAAAAGTGAACCTTAAATTCTAGAAGATCAGAACTTTAAGTTTAGATTGTAGAATTTAGAACTTAGAATAGTCGTTCAATATTGGTTGAGACGGGGAACCTATGCCCGATTTCACTTAGAATTTATTGTGAAAAAACTTGTAAAATTTTCATGACTTGATTTTAACTTGTAAAATTTTCAACGTCTGAAAAATAGGATCTTAAATCTTATAATATTCTTGCCTTTATTTTCTTCTTGTCTTAGTGTTTCAATATTTTCTTAAAATAAAAATGGAGACTTTGATTAGCAAACAAGAGGATATTCATTCAAGAATAGAAAAAGCCTTTCATAGATATAATGCTGCACCAAAAGAACTCGCAAAAGAGGCATATGTTGAGACTAAGTTAGAAAATTTAGAGACACTTTGGACAGAATTTATGACTAATCATAACAAGATTATTGGTCTTAAGGGTTATAAAGAGAGTTCTTATTTTAGTGAAGATATCTATGATATTACAGAGGAGACATTCACAATGTACAAGTCAGAATTAAAATCATTCTTGTCAAAATTTAATGTGTCAAAAAAATTTGTACAATATGTTTCGAATCATGAGTGTAGCAAAACATCTCAGGTTCATTTGCCGAAAATTACTATTCCAAAGTTTTCAGGGAATTATTTAGATTGGCCTAGTTTTAAAGATCTCTTTATTTCTCTGATCCATAAGAATTCGTCGCTTGATAATGTACAGAAATTACATTATTTGAAAGGTTGTCTGTCCGGAGAAGCCGAACAAGTTGTCAAACATATCTCTGTTTCTGACACAAATTATGAAAGATGCTGGAATCAATTAGAATCTAGATACAATAATAGGAGGTATTTATCGCACTGTATTATTAAAAGGTTGCTAAGTCAACAAAATATTGTTATGGAGTCTGCTACTAGATTGAAAAATTTAGTAGATACGACAGTAGAATGTTTGGAAGGCTTAGCTAATTTGAAAATACCAGTCGATACGTGGGATGTAATTATTGTTCATTTAATGTCTTTAAAACTGGATTCTGAATCTAAAAGGCAATGGGAATTAAGTGTGTCAAGTAGTAATGGGACAGAGGATTTACCTACGTTTGATCAATTTAAGGAATTTATAGGCAACCGGTACAGAGCTTTAGAATTTATTGAAAAACGGAATGTTGATCAATCTAACTCTTCCAAACCTAAGGTGTTTCATGCGGTAGCCAGTGATGGCTGTGTGTTTTGTAAAGAAAATCACCGCATAAGTTTTTGTAAAAAATTTGCTATGGAAGAATTAGATACTCGTCGTTATTTTGTTTTAACAAATAAATTGTGTTTTAATTGTATGGGGGCAAATCACTCCGCAAAATTTTGCTCTGTTAAAACAAAGTGTAACATTTGCAAGCGCTCACACCACTCTCTATTGCATCCCAAGGGTACGGATACAGGTACAGGTTCAGGTATCTCTGAGGCCAATGGCGCTCAGAAAAATGAGGTTAGTTTGATTGCTGAGGATTCCACGGTAGCCAAAAATTCTGCTACTGCGGGGGGAGTGTCCCCTGTTGTCTCTTGTTTCTCAGCAGATCGTTCTACAAAAGAAGTTTTATTGGCGACAGCCTTGGTAAATGTCGAGACAAAAAGGGGTATGCAAACATTGAGAGCTATCCTTGACCAAGGTTCCCAAGCGTCCTTTGTTACGGAAGCCACGGTTCAGTTTTTGGGATTACGGAAAATTCCAATGAAAGGCTACGTATCAGGAATTGGAGGAAACTCGCAATTGTGTGCCAAATCTAAGGTAGAATTAAAAATACATTCTATCTATGACACAAACGTCGAAATAACGGTGAATGCATATGTTTTAAGCTCAATAACGAACTTATTACCCTCAAAAATAGTTACCCAGAAATGGGACGAGTTTGGCGATTTGCAGTTAGCTGACCCTCAATTTAATATACCTAATAAAATAAACATTTTATTAGGAGCCGAAGTTTATGGCATGGTTATTCAGGGTGGATTAAGAAGGGGTCCTAGCGGCACGCCGGTTGCGCAAGCGACATCTTTGGGTTGGATTGTATCAGGTGCTGTGAAGGAAGCATCTGGCTCTACAACTAGCATTGTAGTCACGCATGCTTATGTTGAAGAACATGACATGCTCAAAAAATTCTGGGAGGTTGAATCGGTCGCAGAACTTAAGCAAGATAGTCTTCTGACAGAAGAGGAACAGCATTGTGAGAGAATCTTTAAAGAAACAACTTGTCGAGATTCTGATGGGAGATATATTGTTAAACTTTCACTGCGAAGTCCTAAAAAGGACTCGTCAATGTTGCCTTCTGGTTCCCGAGAGATTGCTGAAAGAAGATTACTAGCTTTAGAAAAAAGGTTGGCAAAAGATGATTATCTCACTGGTAAAGAGTTGTATGATTCTTTAGATTGTTTAATAAGAAGAGTGCAAGCCGAGCATTTTGAAGAAGAAATAAATAATTTAAATGCAAATATAGGTGTAAATAAAAAAAGTGAAATACATAATTTAAATCCTTTTCTTGATAATAAAAATATTTTAAGAGTGGGAGGTAAGCTTGAATATTCGAATTTGAAGGATGCACAAAAACATCCAATCTTACTGCCTAAATGTCACTTGACAAATTTAATAATCAAGAATGCTCATCAAGCTACCATGCATGGTGGTTATCAACTTATGTTGAGTTTTTTAAGATCTAAATATTGGATTTTAGGCATGAAACAAGCGGTCAAGGGGCACATTCGAAAATGTGTTAAATGTGTGAGACATGCTAACAATTTTTCATCTCCTCCATTGATGGGTCATTTGCATTGGTCAAGAGTGACACCTAGTAGACCTTTCGCGAGTAGTGGAGTTAATTTTGCTGGACCTACCAATCTACGGTCAGCACATGGACGAAGACATCATGCATATAAAGGCAAATTTGTCTATTTGTATATATGTCCACCAGAGTTGTACACATTGAAACCGTAGTGACCTCACTACCAATGGTTTCTTACAGGCCTTTAAAAGGTTTGTTGCTCGTTGTGGTCCGTGAATGAAGTAGCGGAATTTTCGGCAACCAATTGGACGAATTGCTGCAGGATTTCTGGCGTCGCTGGGCGCAGGAGTATCTGACTCAGTACTTTCGTAGATATCGGTGGTCGGTTCATACACCAGAACCAAATTTAGGTGATGTTGTTTTGGTTCGGGAGGATGGATTGCCCCCAAGTCGTTGGCTTTATGGTAAAATTATTGAAAAGCATCAGGGTAAAGATGGAGTTACACGGGTAGTTACGTTAAGACATAAAAATTCGGAAATTAAAAGGCCAGTTTCAAAAATAATTGTCCTTCCATTAACTACCTGAGTATTTTTATTTGTTTTTTGAATTGTATTTGTTAACCAGTATTACAGTCCACTGTTAAGTTATTGCTGTTGTTGTATTGATAATTTTGTAACCTGCTAATGACAAGCTAAGTCACTCCCCTTATGGTGGGCGGTTGTATGATTAAGAACAAACTTGAGTTTGTCCTTGGTGGGCGGTTATGTTGAAGTTTGTATTCTAATTTCTAAAGTTGGCCGTCAAGGTGTTTTTTTGTATTAAGAATGAGTTGTTCCTTATTTATTCAATAGATGGTGTTGATAGTATATTAGAACGCGCTATCAACATTTTTTTATGTTTGGCTATATACCTTGGTCGCTCAACCATTGTCGATACTTGTTCCAGCCTACAAAGGTAGGCCACAATAAACCATTGTACCAAAAAGTCTTTGGTTTTATTGCGTATCCATTAGCTCCTTGGGACCTGGGGTTTTACATTAAGATCTCTCCCTAGCTACTATTTAAATTAATAACAAGTTAGTAACCTAAGCTAAGAACACTTAGCAGTTAGCAGTAACTCTAGCATAGATGAATATAATTACTGAGAAACATACATACCTACATATTATCACGTCTTTATCCCATACGGGGTAGACAAGTCATTAGACCTTAAGGCATTAGCGTGTAAGGGGGCGTAAAGGTGGAAAGCGGAATCAAAATAGTGGTGGGTTGCTAGCCGCATCGCGTTTTGCCTATGATTCCTTAGATTCTCTCCCAATCTCTTGACCGGCTTTTACGGTCTGCGCGGGAAGACAAGCAGCTGGCATATTCTACGTGTTTCTTCCAAACCAGCATGGAAGAGAAACTTTAGTCCTAAGCAAAGACAATATAATACTAACGTAATAGACTGCCCACCTCATACAAAAATATTGGACCAAATTAAGGTTGCGAAAAGCAGGCGAATGTATGGCGCAGGAGAGTTGCTTGGTAGTCTTTACTAGATGGCGGTAATCTGCGTTAGCCTTTAACTTACTAAATATACGGTGTAATTTTAAAATATTATGCCTAAAATATTGTTTTGATTTTTAATAAGATATATTTTGTGAATCATGTATTTATATTCTCATAATACGGTAGATACAATGTTTTGTAGTTTCGAGTGGTGCCATCTATGCGAGTCTCTGAGAACAAATCGTACGATTAAGGCATAGATATCAATATTTTTGGATTAAGGCGTTGAGACCACATGTCCTAAGTAAGTCAGCAGTAGCCTGTCATTCACTTAACCCTCCATCAAAAATGTAAGCGTGCAACGCTGATCCAGCTTTTCCTACAGAGAAGATTCAGAGTATATGTATACCTACATATGTTTCAGAAGATTTACGCGACTCCGCCGTTAAAAAAAAAATTGCCAGGGCAGAATTTACCTATTTCAACTTAAGTAGGTATAATGTTTTCTTATGTCTTCGCGATTGTTACACATTTAAATAAAATTATTTTAATACGGTTTTTATCGCGTTTATTACATTATTTATACAAAGAACATATTGCTGACATGAAGCATAGGCGCTCAACGATGTCTGCCGTCTGTGAACATGCCCTAGACAAGCCCAACCATTATATGCGTTTTGATAATCCTCAAGTCCTTGCAAAAGAAAACAGAAACATTCCTAGAATGCTTCGTGAGGCTATTGAAATTAAACAACATCCTAATTTCAATAGAGAGGATGGTTGGCAGTTACCACCAGCTTGGGATCCAGTCATCAATTGAATCAAATCTCAAGCTAAGCAAAAGACTGCAAGACCTTCAGACACCGTGAGCCAATACTGCGTACATCCGGAACGTTATCAATAAATATTTTAGGCGGTAGATTTTGCAGTTCTTATAATATAATAGACAAATGTCAACTTAGTCTACCTGCGACCACAAACACAAAGTGCTCGAAACGTTAGGTGTATAAATAATGTAATAAACGCGATAAAACCGTATTAAAATAATTTTATTTAAATTAAGTAGGTATTGAAAACGTCTTTAAATAAGTACATTAAGTAACTTAAAGTACCTACTATATTATTTATAATAATTAGAAAAATTATAAAATAGGCTTTGTGCCGTGTGGTTTCCGGCAAAGTAGAATGGGACCATTCCATGTCTTCCCGTGGATGTCTTAGAAGGTAACTTGGAAACACATGCTAAATAAAGCTTACAAACATCAAAGAGACCTCTCCACTCCAACCCGTCTAGCCAGCATACTTCCGGTACGGAAAAGCCGTGTTGCTCGAAGCAGCATACAGACTGTAGGCCAAATCCTCTGACTGCTCTGACAATTTATGGTAAGTAAAGTATATGGCTTTGGTAGTACAAAGGGTCATGCTTATGCAGTGGAGACTAAAAAGACCTAATCATGAGTATGGGCTTTGGTGGAAATTTTAGTAGACTACATGTTGTTCATTTTAAATTATTTTGATAGATTCTTCTGGAGTTTATAATATAAATTCAGTGTAATTTGGTGTAATAACTGCCCATGTTTATGTGTGGAATGACTAAAATAGACTTTCGTGGTGGTAAGATTTAACTACTTAGCGCGCTGGTGCTTATCCGCTCTGCTGCATCGTTTACGATGAAACCAACCAGTGAATTAAGGGCTCTGTTTCGTCAAACCAATGAAATAACAAATAACGCACACGAAGGGTTCCGTTATCTAAACCTGAGTAGGCATCTATTGAGGAAAAACGGCTAAAAAGGCACGCTTTTTGAATATTAGCCCGTTAAATATTTATTTCACCATTGTAAAAAACGCAAAAAATTTCGTCATGTTTAGGACTGAGGTTTAGGACATACTCTGTCTAATCTGTGGTCATGTATTGATTTTTTCTGTCTATGGCTGTAAAGTATGATATTGTTTCGTTAATAAAAAAAAACATTGTCATTCATGTCATTGACAAATTGTCAATGTCACTCATACAATTGACATCGCGGGCCGCAACCAGCACAGATTAGACAGAGTATGTCCTAAAGGAGCAACCAGCCGCTAACGGCCGATGTTTGTTTGCATTTATAAAAGAGAAATAATCGTGCGTTTTATAAATTATAAGCTTAATTTTTGAGGCACCCCAACGACTTCTTTATTATTATATGTCATAAAACCTAGAGGCATGTTTTACCTATAACATAGAGCTATTTGAACGAGTTTGTTGGCAAGATGACTTCGATCATCAAACTGCACTGTCTTTCTGGTGCCGGAGACGAGACTCCGCCATGCTACGTTCTTCAGATAGACGAGTTCAAGATCCTCTTGGACTGCGGATGGGACGAGAAGTTTGATATGGAATTTATTAGGGAGCTGAAAAGGTTAGCATTTGAGGTTATATTTTGGTTTTAGCCGACCCATTATTTCATGCTTTCAAATTAGGTAATATTCACATTAAATTTGTCCCGTGAATTCTCTTAATTATTAATAGTTTTTGTTAATTTAATATGCTTTATTTACATTGTACATATTAAAAACATACATACCTATAACATGTAAAGGTATGCAGAAAAAAAAAAATTGGGAGTTTGTGATGGGAAGTCGAGGGGTGCAGTTGGAGTTTGCCTTAGACGATTTTGCAAATTGATTTTGTTGGACATAGAATGAAATTTGTGTAGTTAGGTGTTATAAATGCTCGTGCTCATGAACAATTTGTGAAATAGTAAAAGTACACTGTTATATGGAATCATATAGATTTGTCATCAGAAGCACAAGGCTATCAAAGATCATAATGTCATATTTGATACTACTTTTCTTTCTTTCTTCTTTTTAAATTATGGCTTCCACAGAGATTTCAGTGATTCTGCCAATGTCCAGTATAATGAGAAACTAAGTATCGGTGTTGTATGGTATGTGGCATCAAAGATGGCGTATGTTCTTTGGCAGCCTCGTGGGAGATTTTGGCGACAAGTCTATACGAGTCCATTTAACAGTCTACTTTAACTATTTCACAAATTTTTCTCGAGCACGAGCATTTATAACACCAAACTACACCAATTTCATATTATAAAGTTAATTCAATTTGCAAAATTGTAGAAGGCAACAACAACTGAACCCCTTGACTTCCCACCAAAAGTCCCTTGATACTACTTGTTAAAACTTTACTGTTAATACTTGTATCTCATTCTACTGGACATTGGCAGAATCACTCAAATCTCATTGGAAGCCATAATATAAAGCAGAAGAAGTAGAAAAATATAATTATTTGTATATGAATTAAAGTACAAAAGTCTGTGTCACCTTTTTTTGGAAGATTTGTGTATTCAATTGTCAAACCTGGTCACCCTGTCACCTGGTTCACCAGGTGAACCAGGTGAACCAGGTCAATTGTCAAATTATCAAACAAACAACTTGACTACGTAATAAAAACTTTATCCTGTTTTACTACATGATAATCTATATTCCCTTTCAGACACGTAAACTCAATAGATGCAGTGCTACTCTCCCACTCGGATCCTCTTCACCTCGGAGCCCTGCCATACGCTGTCGGGAAGCTCGGTCTGAACTGTCCAATCTATGCAACATTGCCTATCTACAAAATGGGGCAAATGTTCATGTACGACTTATATCAGTCTCATAAAAATGTATCGGAGTTTGACTTATTCACTTTGGACGATGTGGATGCCGCTTTTGATAGGATAACACAGCTGAAGTATAATCAAAGTGTTGACATGAAAGGTATGTTATAAAGTTTTGCTGCAGTATTTTTCTGTACAACTGCTTTTTATTCAATGAAGTAGGAAAACAAGCATGGACACCTATAACTTAACTAGTTAAATATAAGAGTTAGGCTCAATTCACACCAAGATGGAAGTGGCGCGCAGCGGCCGGCTCGGAAGAGAAGGCTCGGGAATGATCGCGCCCGCCAGCGACTTCTTGCGCCCGCCCGCGACTCACCACGCTATTCTTATGCCAATTCAAGCGGCCGCTCGCGCCCGCCTCCGGCCGCGTGCGCCGACGCCGCGCGGAGTCCGCTGGAGGGCTCGCGAAGTCTCGAGCATTCACGCACCGTTTTCCACTTTTTCAAGCAATTCCTTGTATTATAGTCATCTCGATAAAGTCTAAAATTATATGACACTGAAATTGCTCTCCGCTTCCCTTCCGCGCGTTTCCATCCCGGTGTGAATTGAGCCTTACACAAAAATTATGAATGTGGAGTCCGATGGCCCGGTCATCATTAGTTTTGATGTATTTTAAGTTACCCCAGACGCTATCATACTTGGATGGGTGATTGCAAGTGGCATAAAAATATCTTTAGCTCCTCTGTGACTTGGAAGGCGCATTAAGCCATGGGTTCCTCCATTAGTGGCATTTGTTAAGCTATGTCAGATGCCTTAAGGCAGCTTAAAAATAATGTACAAATGTTGGCCTCCTACACGTGAAAAAAAAGTTGAATAATAATGTTCAGACTGCCAAGCAATTCAATTTTGTGCAGACGCCTGTTTTTACAACATGATTTGATGCACTGTGGGTCACACACAAGGGGTCCCAAGTTCAATCCACAGCCAGGTCATGATGGAAAAACGCTCGCTAGCAGATTGTTCTGAGTTTCGGATATCAATGTAGTATCTTTTTAATTGTTGTTCAAAAGCTACAGAAACTATTAGTCTGGAGCTTTTGATTAATTTCATAATTTACCTGCAAAATCCTTTTCTGAATAACAATTTGATTTGATTTCAACTTACAGTGGGGCTAGGTCAGTTTGTCTGATTTGTCCCTATATATTAGTGATATATGATATTTTATTACATATCATATATCACTAAATTTCTAAGAAAAAAATTGCTTTGTTGGTAATATTTTAAGTTAGTTTAACAATCAAGTTTTGTTCTTACCACAGGTTAATTAATGAAATTCCCTTTAGTTAATAATAATTGTAATATGTTTCATTATTTCAATTGCAGGAAAAGGCCTTGGTGTCCGTATCACTCCCCTGCCTGCAGGCCATTCCCTCGGAGGCACTGTGTGGCGTATCGCTGCCCCTGGGGAAGAAGATATAGTTTATGCTCCAGATTTCAACCATAAGAAAGAGAGACATCTCAACGGATGTGAGATTGAGAAGTTTATGAGACCGAGTTTGATGTTGCTCGGAGCTATGAATGCAGATTATGTTCAGCAGAGAAGGAGATTGCGAGATGAAAAACTGATGAGTAAGTTTTTTGTATATTATTTATTTTTGTATCTTAAGAAGCTGGTTAGGGCTTTGCTTATTAGTCAATGCACCTTTGACTACCTGTACCTAAAAAAATAGAGCATGTAAATTTATTGTTATAACTTATACTACTATTCATCCTTTGCTCACGTGGGTTGAGCAAAGTTTTCACCTTAATTAAGTTTGATTTTAGTTGATAGGTTTTATCCTAAAGTTTCATCCTGGTCTGATGGTCGAAAATTTAAGATATTATGTCAGTAGACGATGCGGCCAGCAACCCATCACTATTTTGATTTCGTTTTCCACCTATACGCCTACTAATATGCTAAACATGGCCTTAACCCAGCCAAAGTTAGAAACATAGGCTCTGTTTACGGAGTGTAAACAGAGAATGTATGGAATGAAGACATGAAAATATTTATGTGCATGCATTAAATTTGTCCTGGCTGGAGGAATAAGATGGATGGTGCATTCTATTTGTCCTTATAAGATAAAAATCTTATAAGGCTGGACGCCACTTCCAATCGGTTGTATTGGAAATCCTTGGGGGAGGCCAATATCCAGCAGTGAGTCTTGCGGCTGAAATGATGATGATGATCTTATAAATGGAAATTAATTTTTGTGTTTTAGCAACCATCCTGACAACACTCCGTGGCGGCGGTTGCGTCCTGGTGTGCACCGACACGGCCGGCCGAGTTTTAGAGTTAGCTCACATGTTGGACCAGCTGTGGAGGAATAAGGATTCAGGGTTGGTGGCGTACTCGTTGCTTCTTCTGTCTAACGTCAGCTACAATGTGGTGGAATTCGCTAAGTCTCAGGTACTAAACTCTAGAAAACACCAATAGATATGTTAATTGTACTGCAATACACACATATTTCAAAATGCGAGTCGGACTAACCTAAATATTTATTGAAAATTTTGGCGGTGAAATATCTCAATGAACTTATAGACTATGTATTTTTTCAATGATGTGCCTATTTTTGAAAAAGCTTGCCACAGTATAAAGAATAAAATATGCATTAGTGAATACTTGATTATGCAACCCAAACATTTTTGACCCTTATAAATTAATAGCTGTTACCCGCGTGAGTATAGCATATGTCCTTTACAATACCCTAACTTCATGATGATCAAAATTTCATGATGATCGGTTCAGTAGATACGGCGTGAAAGCGTAACAAATAAACAAATTCGCATTTATAATATTAGCTGCGATTTTCTTTCCTTTTCAGATAGAATGGATGAGCGACAAACTTACCCGCGCTTTCGAGGGCGCGCGCAGCAATCCCTTCGCATTGCGCCATCTACAACTTTGCCACTCCGTCATTGAAGTCACCAGAACGCCGGGCCCGAAGGTAAATCATCATCATCATCAGGTCTTTTTTAGCCTCCACTGCAGGAGCACGACCCTCTCTGTACTACCAGAGCCATATATTAGCCTGAGCAGTCAGAGGATTGGGCCTACACTCTCCACGGGGTTGGAGAGCTTTGTTTAGCTTGTGTTTCCTAAGTCGCCTTCTACGACATCCACGGGAAGACTTGGAGTGGTCACATTCTACTCTGCCGGGAACCACACGGCGCTCTAATTGCGACCTACACTCTCCACGCTGGCCAGACGGGTTGGAGAGGTTTATAAGAAGTGTTTAGCTTGTGTTTCCTAAGTCGCCTCCTACGACATCCACGGGAAGACTTGAAGTGGTCCTATTCTACTCTGCCGGGAACCACACAGTGAATGGTGACACAGGTGAGCCCAACAATGGAAATCTTTGTGCGAGGCTTATGTCCAGCAGTGGACCACTTACGGCTGTAATGATGATAATGATGATCAATGACTTGTTCCAGGTGGTGCTGGCATCGTTCCCTGACCTGGAGTCAGGGTTCGCCCGGGATCTGTTCCTGCTGTGGGCGCCGCATCCCAATAACTCCATTGTATTGACTGCCAGGTAAGCAAATTTTCCTCTTTTTCTTGTGGGTCTATATTATGTTAGGGATTCTGATTCCGATCATCATCAGGTCTTTATTAGTCTCCACTGCAGGAGCACGACCCTCTCTGTACTGCCAGAGCAGTAAGAGGATTTGGCCTACACTCTCCACGCTGGCCAGACGGATTGGAGAGGTCTCTTTGATGTTTATAAGCTTTGTTTAGCTTTAGTTTCCTAAGTCGCCTTTTACGACATCCACGGGAAGATTTGGAGTGGTCCTATTCTTCTCTGCCGGGAACCACACGGCATTCGGGAACCACACGGCATTATTCCGATATTAAAAGGTTATTGATGTTTTTCAAATCCTATCCTAACTAATATTATAAGAGTGAAAGTGAGTTTGTTTGTTAGTTACGCTATCACGCCGTATCTACTGATCCGATCATCATGAAATTTTGCATACATAAAGTTAGGGTACTGAGAAGTTCATAGGCTATATATCATGCGGGCGAAGCCGCGGGTAACAGATAGTAACTCTATATAAGATGGCCTTTAAAAATGACATTGAGGTTCCTAAAACAATTTTTTTCTCAAAGTCGATTGTTTGAATCATAGACGGTTTCAAAATGGTAAAATGAGAATGAATTTGGAAACTCGGTCGAGTAGTTTCGGAGCCTATTCAATGCCAACAAACAATCAAACCATTCCTCTTTATAATATTAGTACAGATTACTATGATTTTATGGACTGACGAGCTCCGTGGCACAGCGGTCAACACGCCTGCCTGCGACATGGATGGTCCCGGGTCATCGGGTTCGATCCCCAGTTAAGATGGAAAACGATCTTTATCAGATTGACCTGGGTCTTGAATGTTTATCTACATAAGTATTTATTATAAAATGTAGTATCATTGATTTAGTATCCCATAACACAACGTCCGTGTATATTTATTTATTATTATTTCTATTTCCTCAGAACGTCGCCTGGCACTTTAGCAAGAAATCTCATAGAGAAAGGTGGAGACCGAGTCATAGAGTTGACGGTGAGGCGACGGATGCGACTCGAAGGCGCCGAACTAGAAGACTTCCTACAGCAACAGAGGCTCAAAATCAATAACACAGTCAAGTAAGTATTAGTATTTCACCTTTGGAAGATACATTGATATTCCTGCTTATCGCACCTCTAGATTCCCCTCTTGCTTATTATGCAAACCGCTTAGGAATGGAATTCCCTCCCCCGCGTCACTGTTACACGACTCGTACATTTTCGAGTTTGGGTCCTGTTGTTTCTGTCATCAGGAAAGATAGCGGTTAAAAACACTCCATCGATAAAAAATTATAATAAAAGGTATGTTTTAAACACATGTCGCTAGCTGCGTATTTTTCCTCAGCGACCATCTTTGCTGCTGAGTGCAGTAAAGTAATAGTGGAGTATTTTAAAATACTGAGTTCGATGGCACATTATTAACACTTACGCTAGCCCTTTTTTTACACTTTATAGACGAATAGGCAACTCATCATTACCTTAACTTTGACCACAGAATAAATATATTGAATGAAATGAATAAATCATTTTATAAATAATTACAATAAATTATTTTTCTTTCTGTCAAATCTTTAATCTCAAAAAATATTCATAACCGCCGCGTTTGCGGGGCGCATAAGCCCTTGACGACATCGAAGCATCTTTCCGCCTTAAGGGTACGCTAGTCAGGTGTTTCGCCATACAAATTCTGTAGGGTGATGACTCCGTTGTTCGGTATCGTCTGTTTAAAGTTTTTAATTCTATCGATTTGTCTTGTCGTTATCTATGCTTGTATGGAATCATAATTGTAAAATTATAAGTACTTTAAAAGTTATGAGTCTCAAAAAATTCCGTTTTAACACGTAATTTTAACGCAACTTTGGGGACAATTAAATACCGGAAGGAGTATAAAATCTCTAAAACAAAATTCATACAAGCAAAGTTTGGTTATTAAAAAAAATAAATAACTTAACTTTGAATTAAAACATTCAGCTGCTTTATCATAAGAACACTTCTCCCAAACGCATACTCACGAATTTTTAGACGACGAAGATTTAGATTTTCAACAATATTTGTGTTTGCACACACTAGACTGTAGTTCCGATGTGCTTATACATCGGTGTAAATAGTTTCGCACTGTTTATAACCGAGTCTATCCCTTTCTCAGCGAAATAGTACGCAAATTAGCCACGTGCGCCGTCGAGTTCGAGTTCCCGACTAGCGCATCCTTAATGCCTATTTGTCTTTTCTTTACAGAGAAGAAACAACAGGTCTGTCGTCCGACTCAGAATCTGACGGCGAACTAGAAATGTGGGTTGTCACAGGGCGACACGACATCCCCGTACGGCAGGACTCACGTCCTACGGGCTGGTTCAAGTCTAACAAACGACACCATGCCATGTACCCATTCCACGAAGAGAGAACCAGGGCGGACGATTATGGAGAGATTATCAAGGTAACTTGTGTCTTATTGCCATGTTCTAAAGTTTATTTTTATTGCAAGCTTTTCTGAGTGTAGGGTGGACCAGAAGTGACTATGGAAAAGTTATTGAGGTAATTTATGTCTTATTACCATGTTGTTAGGTTTAGTTTTATTGCAAGCTTTTCTCGAGTGTATGATGGGACAGAAGTGACTATGAGGAAATTATTAAGATAATTTGTGTATTATTGATGCTGTATATATAATGCTATGCTATATAATATTTATAATAGATAGAACATAGATGAAGAAACGTTTAAGGGATAAATATTTAAGATAGAAGACTTTATTATTAGCCGACTTTATTATTAGAAAGTTGCCGAAACTTTAAAAGACATCTATTATTCATTCCCCAGCCAGAAGACTACAGACTGGCAGAGATAGTGGACCCCGACGGAGAAATCAGGGACGTGCCGCCCGCGCCGCCGCCGAAACAGGAGCCTGAAGGTATGCTCTTATCCAAGGAGATCATACCCTATGGAGATCACGCCTCCTCCTCCTCTTAATATAATACTTCTACATGGAGATTTTTTTTTTTCGTATACCCTTAAAGAAGTGATTCAGCCCGTCGAAACCATTTTCCACCACAACTTTTCCTATCATCATCATTTCGTGTAGGTGACACGGTCAATCGACCATGCACACCCTGGTGTCAGAGTATTTCGGAACCGCCTCTCGGCCTCTGACGTGGCTCCTATAGGAACAATGCCGGAAACTCAAAAAAAATGTTTTCATACAAAAGTGTTCAGCCGCCGGTATGGGAAGGTCGTTTTTTTTTCCACCATTGGTCTCATAGGAAAAGTTTTGTATATCAATGGGCTGAATCACTCCTTTAAGGGTCCAGAACGATCAAAATTTCGCTGTATATAGCGCTTTGGTAAGCTTATTTCCAATATTTGTGTTTGCAAAATACTTAAAAATCTTTTGTTATGGGAATTATTATGTGAGTCATAAATTTTTGACGTACGTTATAGTTTTTTTCACATTGCTTTTTTATATTCTCTTATTAAATTTAGAAATAAGATATGGTCAAAAATTCCACGCGAGCAGGACTTGAACCAGCAGACGCAAGCAATCATGAGTATAAGGGGAACATGGATCTAAGAATAATCAGGATATGCCCTTGGAAAATGTAACAGTGACGCACATAAAAATCCCTACACTCGTGTCGCGACACTACGGCACAAAAATCCCTACACATCGGCACAAAAATCCCTACACTTTTCCCCGATCGAAATGTCAAATTTCCCAAATGTCAAATACGTGCTGCACACATGTGACTTGATGTGACGTAAGTTATGCTTCACTTTCGATGTGTCTAATGCCGGGTCCATATTATTCCTAGGTCCATGAAGGGGAAGAGGAACTTTGTTGTTTCCAGTTTGGTTAGGACAATGCAGGCATGAATCACCTGATTGTCTGATCAGAAAGATGATTCCGTGCTTCGGAAGGCACGTTAAACCGTTGGTCCCGGCTGCCATCTAGTAGTCGTTAAAGAAACCACGTCAGAGGCTGAGAGGCGGTTCCGAAGAACTCTGACACCAGGGTGTGCATGGGCATGGTTGCCTGACCGTGTCACCTACATGAAATGATGATGAGGGGAATAGGATAGAGTGGAGAAATTCGACGTGTAGGACGTGAAGCGCGGTCACCTAATTTATTACGTTACTCGTACAAAGAGCGAAGACTGCTGGTTCAAGTCCTGCTCGCGTGAAATTTTAAACATATCTTATTTTCTTAATTTAATAAGATAATTTTTTGACGGTACGGCTAACTAATGATGACAATATTAATGCGCATGACTGTACCGTTTGTCACGCAATCTTTGTATTTTCAGAGGAAATGGCGGAGATCCCCAGCAAGTGCGTGACGTCAGTGCGACAAGTGCACGTGAAGGCTAATATCCAATACATCGAGTTGGAGGGTCGGTGTGACGGCGAGTCGTTGCTGAGAGTGGTCGCTCAAGCCAAGCCCCGCGCTATTGTCGGTCTGCGAGCCAATGTGACAGCTCTCTTGGCTCTCAAGTACGTAACTTGTATATAACATTGTATGACGTTAGTGTGAGAAGTGCATGTGAAGGCTAATATCTAGTATATAGAGCTGGAGGATCGGTGTGACGGCGAGTCGTTGCTGAGAGTGGTCGCTCAAGCCAAGCTCCGCGCTATTCTCGGTCTGCGGGCCAATGTGACAGCTCTCTTGGCTCTCAAGTACGTAACTTGTTCATAATATTTTCTGCCCCTTCTTCTCTTGGTCCTCAAGTATATAACAGTGCCTGATGTCACGTGAAGGCTAATATCCAGTATATAGAGCTTGAGGGCCTCTGTGACGGCGAGTTGTTGCTGAGAGTGGTCGCTCAAGCCAAGCCCCGCGCTATTGTAGGTCTGCGAGCCAATGTGACAGCTCTCTTGGCTCTCAAGTACGTAATTTGTAGTGTTCCATCAATCAATCAAATCATTTTTTTTCAGGCAACAAGTATAATATGCATAACATAGGCCCATAGATATATACCCTACAGACTAACATATACATGGTAATTTGCCATGACTTTATATATATTCCCGCCATATTTGACAGCTATCGCTTTTCTGAGACTGCTGCTATACGCTGTCAAAGCTCGACCGTCCCTAGTTAAAAAAAACCCTTAAGAAGGCTGATGATGATAATGATGAAACCGCTTCATGTATTTAATAAGAAATTATTTGTAGTCTTATGTTAATAGGAAGCATTAAATTACAGAAAGCACTGTGAGAATGAAGGCATCGAGAAAATTTTCACGCCGAATAAAGGGGACATTATCGACGCAACCACGGAATCGCACATATACCAAGTAAGTGGTTTGTTGTTTATTTTTTGTGCCTCGTCGAACTTATCGCGACCAAATTGCGAACATTCTCGCAAAAGGAGATGTAAGGAGTACCCGAAACTGGCGAGCATGCATGAAAAGAGTAATGAATGTGGATGAAGCGAAAGAGGTTTGTTAGGATCGTAGCAAGTGGAAATCCATAGTCTCTGCCTACCCCCATGGGAAAGAGGCGTGATAATATGTATGTATGTATTTTTTGTGTTAGAGGCCAATCACTGATGTAATTTTTTTTAATATAGTTAAACGACTGTCACTAATGAGGACAAACGGAACCAACGGCCTAACGTGCCTTACGAAGCACGGAGGAGTTCGAGATATTTATAATGATACTAGCTGTTACCTGTGGCTTTGCCCGCGTGATAAGCCTAAGCCTTCTCAGTACCTGAACCTCTGTGTATGCAAAATTTCATGATGATCGATTCAGTAGATAGGGCGTGAAAGCGTAACAAACAAACAAATTTAAAATATTAGGATTGAACGGAACCACCGGTGCGCGAGTCCGACTCACACTTAGCCGCGTTTTTTTCTGCTATTATTTTCCTATACGTATATTTTTGGTCTTATTATAGTTCTTGGTTCTATTCTATTATATAACTATTCCGCAAGGGAAAAAAAATACAGTGGCATTCCAAAAGTGACGATAGAAGCGAAAAGTTGGACAATCAAAATCGTGTTTATTTTTTGAATCGTCAGGAAATATTAAGTATTACTCGTATATAGTGCAGGAGATACTTTTATATAAATACAGAGGTGTCGGGGTTTGGTAACTCAGAGGCCAAGAGGCGGTTCCGAGTCGACTGACCGTGTCACTTACACGAAATGATGATGAACGGTGTCGTGAGTTAAATGGTTTTTTTTCCCATCTCAGAAATGCTAACGGGCCTAAAGAAGTTTTCACTTCAAAAATATAAATTTTGTGTAGTTATGAATGACACTAGGTATACTGTATATTTCCAAAGACTACTGAGGTAGACGTGCCCTACTCTAAGTAACAGACATTTAAAAGCAATCGTGTCACGTGACGTGGACGGCGTCTTTACAATACAAAGTTTAGGTGTGACCTAAGTGCAACGGTGTTAATTAGCTCCCTTTGAACGCTTCATAATTTGGTATGTACGGATTGTCTTTCTCAGTTTTTATAGAAGTCCTTGTACTCAGTCCTACAGTTCACGAGGCCTAAGCTGAGCTTTGCATTTGTGTGAGTGCACATAGATAGTGTAGGTGTGACATCGGCTTACAGCGCGGCGCATCTCCGCCGCGCACCTGTCACACTTCACCCTTGTACTGGTAACATTGTGACGTATTTAATTTCTAATATTTTGTTCTTGTGTCCGATTTATTAGTGAAATGGCTGCAAACAAAAGTAAACGAAGAATACGAAACCCTTTAAATAGCCATGTAATAGAAATATTTTGTAATTTAAATAGTTATTTTAAAAACATGAACGATAAAGACGTGTCAAGTGTCAAATTTATTTTTAAGAGTTTTTGGTCTGACTACTTTTGGTGATTACTCACACAAATGCGCCTTCCGGACTGTACCAATATTTTGACTATATTTACTTTAGCGGACTGTAGATTAGATGTATGAAGGTCTGGTTGCTGGTATCTCCCAAATAAAAAAACTATTTAGAAATATCAGATTATTTTTTGACGAGACAAGATATCAGAGGAGGGCACGCAAGCAAGTATTGTAAGGTCCGGTCCGGCTTCGGTCGTCGTCGGTAACCTTCGGTTATTTTCAACTCCATGGTACAGTGGTGGGATCCGCCGGCCGTCATCAGTAAATAGGTTCAAGCTTGTATATTTACTCTAGATACCGTCATGCCTTTATTTCAATGATTAAAAACCTGGCCAATTTATCAATGCTTATGTGCGTGACAGCTTTGTGTTAGCACACGCGTCCTGTCAATTAATGCCATCAAAATCCGTCAAATTGGTGTCTATGTGTTTGCATGATAGACGCTTTTAGGCTAATAGATTCTATCTAGGCTTTATATAATCAAAGGCAATATATAAGGCCCTGATTTTATATAGAATTCTTTGTATATTTCAGGTGAAACTAACGGACAGCGTGATGAGCGGCGTGGCGTGGCGCTCGGCGGGCGACGCCGAGCTGGCGTGGCTCAGCGCCGTGGTGGCGCAGCAGCGGGGCTCCGACACCACGCAGGGTATGCTAGCTTTTCATTTATTTTTGTCTTTCAAAATCAAAATCAAAACGTTTATTCAGAAAATAGGCCTTTGCAGGCACTTTTTCACGTCATATCATATTAAAATTTATCTTATTAGATAATATGTATTAAGTTAATCGTTCAAGCGCTACAGACTAGTAGCGTTTCGGAACCGACGACTGCAGAGAAGAAACACCGAAAGAAACTCTTTTCAACAGTTTGGTCGCCTACTCGCCTAAAGGGCTTTATATGATTACGTATATTTATATCCTTATTGTCTTTTTCTTTCTTTTCTTTTTTTCTGTTTTCATGTTACAATTTCAATATACATAGATTTATTATTTTTGGAATATGTTTATGTTAACGATCGGGTGTGCAATAATAATAATATATGAAACAACATATGATACATAGAGTAGTCTTAAAGAGGTAGAGCAGACCAGTTCCCACTGGCAGCACCGGTTCACGAGTTGATGTATGGGTCAGCCATCGTTAAGCTCAACCATATTAGAGGGACAATGTTTGTTTACAGACGACGCTCCATCCGAGCACCTCATGTCGCTCGAACCCGCGCCTTCCGCCGCCATCACGCCGCACGCCGCCGCCTTCATCAACTCTGTGCGACTCTCCGAACTCCGCGCCGCTGTGGCCAAGCTCGGGCTCAGCGCCGAGTTCTCCGGGGGCGCGCTCGAGTGCTGCAACGGCACGCTCGCGATACGGAGGGTGAGTGTCTTTGTCGTCATACTATGGTGTTCCTCTAGGCAGTGTACTGGGTCCCACAATTTGTATTCTGTGGTGTTCCTCGAGGCAGTGTATTTGGTCCAACAATCTTCTTACTACATCTAGCCTATCTAAACTCCGCACCGCTGTGGCCAAGCTCGGGCTCAGCGCCGAGTTCTCCGGGGGCGCGCTCGAGTGCTGCAACGGCACGCTCGCGAAATGGAGGGTGAGTGTCTTATTCGTCATACTATAGTGTCCCTCAGGGCGGTGTACTTGATTCCACAATCTTCTTGCTACACCAAAATCGTTTACATTTATCTGTCCAAGCACGCCAGGGGTGCGCTCAAGTGCTGCAACAGCACGCTCGCGATACGGAGGGTGAGTGTCTTTATCGTCATACTATGGTGTTCCTCAAGGCAGTGTCATACTATAGTGTTCCTCAGGGCAGTGTCATACTATAGTGTTCCTCAGGGCAGTGTCATACTATGGTGTCCCTCTAGGCAGTGTATTTGGTCCTACAATTTGCATTCTGTGGTGTTCCTCAAGGCGGTGTGCTTGGTCCAACAATCTTGTTACTACATCTAGCCTGTCTGAGCTCCGTGCCGCTGTGGCCAAGCTCGGGCTCAACGCAGAGTTCTCTAGGCACTTGAGTGCTGCAACGGCACGCTTTGGTCCTTTGTTAATAGTTGTTAATATTCCGATCATTTAAGGGGCGGCTCAGCCCATCAATATAAACAATTTTGCTTTCGAATTTTCAGCATGAGTCCCGTAGTTGTTTATATTTACATTACAAGTCAGCATTTTAAGGATCGTACAGGATTTTTTTAACATTATATTGTTTATTTATGTATGTCTGTTTCTTTTTTTGTTACCATACTTGTTTGTCTATAAAGTGTGAAGTGATATTAGATTCATTTTCTGCTCCGAAGTGTCACAGTCCATATCACATCACAAAAAACAATATGGCGAACGCAAACTCTCAAAAAAGCAGTCGCTTTTTTATCTTTTTTTTTATAATTTTTGATTTACATTTTGATCTTGTTTCCAGTTGGAGAACGGTCGCGTGGCGCTGGAAGGAGTGCTATCGGAGGAGTATTATAAGGTCAGGGAGCTGCTGTATGATCAGTTCGCTATAGTGTAGTTTGACTGATTGTAAATAATTTCCAAATAAAGTAATTAAGTGTATTTTTTGTCTTATTTTAGATGTAGTGTAGTTGGTAGAACTTATTAGCGTAAGTAATACGGTTTTTCAAGTTTTTTAATAATATGTCAAATTGTTAATAATAGATAGAACTCTGACACCAGGGTGTGCATGGTCGACTGACCGTGTCACCTACATGAAATGATGATGATGAATAATAGACCTTTAATCTGGACAAGTCATTGTGAATTTGTTGCCTTGCAAATAAAGTTTAAATAATAAAGTTGCTAAAACGCTACGAGTTGGCATGACGTCACCAGCGTGCAAACTCCTGTTGGAGCTGTAAAATTGAACTTCGACTGAAATCTCTTATAAGCAACTTTTACTATGAGACCAGTGCTGGGAACTCGAAAAGACATTTTCATACAAAAGTGTTCAGCACGAACGGCAATTAAAAAGAAAAGTGTCGAATATTTTTAAGTTCCCAACGTTGATCCCATAGAAAAAGTTGTTCATTTTGATGGGCTGATTTAATGGTTTGAGGCCTACAGTGTTAGATTTAAAGCTTTTATTCTCAAAAAAGACGGAAGTTATTTACCTGAGAACGTTATTGACAATGGTAGGGTTTAATAGTCTGTCATACACACAAAATACACGACACAGTACCCATTGAACTCATTCTCACAATCAAGTCACTCAAGAAAGTTTTGACTAATAGTGTTCGACAATATACTGGGCGAGTTTAGCTGTTGTTTACCCTAACACCCTGTATTTTTGGCATAAAATTACATCTACAATTTAGCAAGTTTAGGCTAACGGTAGAGCTATCGCGCCATCTAGTGATGAGTGGAAAATAACTCTGCAGCGCTGTCGTTTAATCTTGACGCCTACTTTGTAGCAGGCCTTAATTTAGTCCAATATTTTTGTACGAGGCTGGTAGTCTATACACCTGCTGGACCAAGATCTAGCTAGTTTTCTGTCTGCCCTGAGCTAGGAGTTTCCCCGCGTCACCAGGGCCGCCTCGAAACCTCTGCTCTTCGTCTTTAAAGTAATCCTTACATAGTATTATGCCTGTAGCACAGCCGCGAATGCGGAACGAAAGCGTTCCGGAACGAAACATTGGTGAAACCGTGAAACGCTGTCTAGCATTATTTTGATTGGTGCGTCTCACACCGCAAGCGGAACAAAACCGCAACCAAATCGTACAACAACGTTTCGCAGGTTCGCCAATGTTTTGTTCTCCTTTTCGCATTCGCGGCTGTGTGCTACAGGCGAAGGGTGGTTCACACCGCCAGCGAGCGAACGAAGCCGGCGAACATACTTACTTTAGATCACACAGCTATATGAGCGATAGATGTAGCGAAGATATCCGAGAGAGCTCGCTCGGCTCGCTAGCTAGCTGTCTCAAGGTGTGAAGTTCACACTGTGAATCACATCGCTTAGCTCATAGTTTCGTTCGCCTCGCTCGCTCGCTGGCCGTGTGAACCGCCCTTAAAATGAAGTCGCTTCCGATGTCTGTTTGCTTAGATCTTTTGAACTACTTAATGGATGTTAATCCAGTTTTCAGAAATAGGTTTTTAAGAATAATACATTCTACGGCCCAGCCGGGGAGGGCTGCTTGTGTGACGAGCTCCGTGGCGCAGCGGTCAACACCTGTACCTGACCTGACCTGACCGGCCTGTGACACGGAGGGTCCCGGGTTCAATCCCCGGTCAAGTCAAGATGAAAAATGATCTTTTTCAGATTGTCCTGGGTCTTGGATGTTTATCTATATATGTATTTGTTATAAAATATAGTATCGTTGAGTTAGTATCCCATAACACAAGTCTTACTTAAGAACTTACTTTGGGGCTAGCTCAATCTGTGTGATTTGTCCGTATATATTTATATTTATTTATATGTGTAGTATAAGTTATGAAATGAAAGTACACAAAACCATTTTATAATTTATTTCACATATCCAGGACCAGGTCACAATTGATAACAGTGTGTAAAGAAACAAGGTACGAGTCATTATACAAATAAGACACGGGTTCGATTCACTACTCGCATTGAGATTACTTTAAACAAATATTTACAAACTTCTTACAGTCATTTTGGGCCTTTTCGTGCGGATTTTACGCAGGAAAAACAATTCTAGGTTCCGTACAGTTAACAAAGATAGCATTCACACGGTCAATAACGCATGGGCGTAGTCATTCGCGCTTGGCGAGTTTTTTTTTCTTCATCATCATCATCATCAGCCTATACTTGTCCACCTTTTTTTTTATTATACGAAATATAGATCGTTTTGGACCCTTTAAGTGTGATTGAGTTCAATTTGAAGAACTTTTCCTATGGGACCTTTGCGGACGGCTGAATATTCTTGTATGGAAATGTTTAAAAAATCGAGTTCACAGCATTGGTTCCATTGAGCTAAATTACTCTTTGAAGTGTCCAAACGGTAATTATTTCTCCGTGCATATCGAAAGCCGAATGCAGGATACACAAATGATACCACAACTATATATTTTTATTTATATATGTAATAAGAACGTACAGGAATAATGCATGTTGCGAAAAATCCGCACGAATCGTATAGCCTTTGGATAACTAATTTATATTCCAATCTCCAGTTTTCTACATATGCCGTAGAATCGCCTAAACGCAGAGGAGGTTACAGCTGCCCATTTTAAATGCATTTAGGGTCAGTTCACACCGAAACGCGACGCGACGCGCACTTTTTACACTGTGACAAGATTTTAACCCTTATACGCATAATCAAAACGACCAATTTCGCATCAAAAATTCGCCTCCTCCTCTGGTATCTTGCGGCCACTGTCTATCAAGTTTTTCTAGCAATTTTAGTCTTATTAGTGTGCAAATAAGAGTTAAAATCCTATCACAGTGTAAAAAGTGCGCGTCGCGTCGCGTTTCGGTGTGAACTGACCCTTAGTCGACTTTAGGCCAGTATCGCTTCTATCGTATGATTTTCATCAAACGATAAACCTCTAGCTACACGAGCGATATTTGTGACTATAACATATAATAAATTTTCCATCCAAATTATGCTGTCACAAAACGAGGCTTTAAAATCGCCATACTCTCAGTGATTCTAGTGCTTCTATCAATCACGACAGCGACTATTGCTGATCATAACGACGATTCACTGTACATTGCCGCGTTGGAAAGAAAATTCTCAAGAGCTGTTGTGAGTTAAACAGCAATGTACACTAATTTACATCAAATCGTATCGTTATAAAAACAAAATAGAAATATGACGTTCAAAAAGATACTACATGTCTCGTTTTGAACGTCATATTTTCATATTCATCGAATCCAATTATGAATAAAAATCTTTGACTTTTGCCGTGGCGATACTAGCCGATAATCGGCGATTGTGTAGAGTAGGCATAATTATTAGATGATCTTGATGATGAGAAGCTCGGCGATTGTATCGCAGTATCGTATCACTCGTGTAGCTGGCGCCTAAAATGTAACTCCTCTGGCGTTTACAACGTGACCAGGTAATGCCGCGTTCAAACGTCCGCGAGAACTTACTCTGGCAGATGTATAAACGCAGCATCAAACTAAACGACGATTAACGAGTAGATATTGCCATCCACAAAAACGCGCACCATATAACTAATCGCTTACAAGTATTTACTACATCAACCTAAAGTAGGTTAAATTATTGATAGCACGAGTTGTGTCTAACACTCGAGTAAACTCCCCGCGCCCCGCAATCCCCTCGACAAAAACTAGGGGTACGCGCAATCGTGGATGGCAATACCCGTAGTATTTACTTATCCTATCTGGCACGTTTCTGTACAGCATCATACCCTGGGACAACCACCGCGTTCGCTTAACACCTCTTAAACTATAAATAACGTAAATATTCTTAACATAAGAATAACTACAACAAAACTTTCAATAAACTCACTGGAATCCAAACTGTGTTTAGTTGCGGTGTTTTCCAATCATAAATTATACTTCGTGCCGTCTCTTTCCCTCTTTGAGGACATAAAAGAGACGGCACGAGTTTTTGTTGTGTATATAATCAACTCCCAATATAATCATAGACATCGTTTTAAATAATAAATATTCTGTCATATTCCGTTTGGTAACAGGTTATCGAGGTATTTATACTGTTCCACTATTTAGTATTCAACATCTAAATAACTTTATGTACACAAAAGTTTAAAATTGAGTGATATATGTATATGTATAATTTGTATTAACAATATTGTACATTACGTTAGCATGGCAACACTCAAAAACTACATCTAATCTTACCCAGAATCAGTGGAACAGTTCTACAAAATAGATCTCTCCGTCGAAGCAGGGTGTTATTCCTTAAAATAAAATATTCTGTTAACAAATCATTGAAATATGAAACAATTTTAGAATGGTTAGAAGATGACGTAGCTTGCACTTTTTGGATTATAGTTAGAAGATTCTTTCTTCTCTATATAAACTACGCAATATTGTAAAATATTGATAAATACAAAAGTAGGTACATTCTGCATGTAGCGCAATATAGGAAATTATAATAATATAAAATACAATTCACCATTTTTAAATATCGGCCGGAAATCTTTGTTACCTTTTGAATCGTAGCCAATAGTATAATATTTTTTTATAAATCTTTAATTATAAACGCATAATGTTCAATTATTAACACGTTTTTATACAATCTTTGATATCTTTTTATTATGTTTATGACACGGCTTACTCAGTTAGAAATTCAGCTAAAGCCAACCTACATGAAAATAACTTTTATTCGGCTTGATTTTTACATGGCTAACGTGGCTAACACTGGACTCGAAAACTTTATTGAAATTTTCCTTTTTTTGCATATAATTAAATGTATCACACATCTATTAAACCGTACTACTAAAACTGACTCTTGACCGATGTACCATGTAGCACGATGTAGATGCAAACGCTTAGTGTTATTTCATGCCATTATGCCATAATTTCGATGTTTCAAATACCGGCAATACCCCGACAGCAAACTTTTTAAAAAATATTCAATTTTAAAAGGCAAGCGACATCACCTCCTAGCCAGTGTCACCAAAAAACAAGTATCAACATAAAACAACGTCGGCGCGGCACCGAATACGGCCCTCGCCTCCCTTTAGTCGTACGGTCGGGGAAAACGAACCAACACAGCCTGCTAAAGCTACACTACACATAGCTGGCGAAAATGAGATCCTATTACTATCGCCCGTCTTCAAGATCTCTACTTATTACACGACTGCCAAATAAGGAGTGTATTTGTTTGACTACTTTAAAAGTTTTTAGATCTTTATTCGAAAACTTCTCAGTCTCAACGGATTTTTGCATATTGGTGGAGTTCTAACACCCTTCCGAGTGACATAATCTGATTTATGTTTGCCAGGGCAGTCGTGTTGCCAATATGCATATAATATGCAATAATTATGCAGGGCATAAAAAGACTTGTTTATTTTGGTCTATCAAGGGCTTAAACTACGCCAATGTTACAAGGAAGAATGACTTCTTCAAATATAGGCCTTAACCTTATTGCCTGAACAAAGTTTTGGTTGTTGCACACCAAAAGTTTGTTCAGGCCATCCACATGGCATTCCAGAATGTAATGCGGATCAGAAAGTAATAGTTTAAAAAACGTTAAATACTGTTTTTTTAGATTTTATCAACATAATGTAAAATATACCTCATATTTAAATATTATTTTTGCATGTTAATAAAAAACCATCAAACATTTGCGATTTGAATAAATTGTTTAGTTAAAACCTTCTACTTGATTAAAAATATTTTCATTCGAAGTCATAATTTAAATTCAATTTCTTTTAACTGATCACAGCATTGCATTAAAAATACATAAAAACATATAATCTAATTGACCTTTTTAAAATATTATAAATGTATAAAAAAGCTCAGTATCATTTTGTACTCAATTCATTGTACCTTAATAAAAAATTGTAACGATTTTGAAGACGGACGTAATCTATTTTTATCTTCGCGATACGTATCCATCGCCGCATATTCCTTAAAACTTATTTTAAAATATTAAATAAACCTTAAACCCCTTTGAGGTAAGAAATCAATTAAATAGACAAGTAATCACTATTTAAAAAGTACAATAACATTAAAAGATGTCCACATCTTGGAAAGTTTTATAAAATACTTGCAACACTGAAATGTTAGTCCGAACTACTATTCTTCAGTTCAGCTATATGACAATTGTTGTTGTGTCAAATATTACCTAATGACAGCAGATCGGAACCGACATGTCAGTACCGCCATCTAGTGGTATACATATAAAACCATAATTGATCGCGATCGACAAGATATTCCATACAAAAGTAATAGAAAATAATTTTATTGAAATCAAAATAGTATGTGCAGTCGTAACTTAAGTGCGTAAGATTTTTCCCTCGACCATACTAATCTCGGTCCTTACCGCACAGTAAAACTAGATATATTTTTAATATTATACAAAAATAGTAACAAGTTTTGTACTAGATCCGTCCATTTTGTACATTTACGGCGCGGGGGCGCGACCAAATCCCGAAATGAAGTCGGTCGCCGTTCACAGCCATAACAAATATAATACATTCGCTCATTTTACACGTAAATGCAGACTACAGGTATGGCAAACGATAGAACAGCTGGCTGTGGGTCGAAATATTTAAAAAAAAAACAATGTTTTAAAAGGGGACCAATGTATGTTTCTATTCAACTCCAGACAACGCCCAAAGCCGTGGTTTGTCCCTCCTGGACCTTTTGGTGATGTTTGCCTTACAGGTTGAGGGCACCCTGCTCTCACCTCAAAAGTCCGGTGAAGTAGCGAAAGCTCATTTAGAGCTAGCTACATAGACCATTAAAAAAAAGTTTCAATTCAAATGATGTGCCTTGCCTGGTCAAGCATAGATGTCTTTTTCAGATCTTGTTCCCCCGATAAAATCGAAATATAACCAACATAATCACACAATAGGAAATGCACATCAAATACCTACTTGCTATTTTTGGTTGATTTGTATACTTGACTACTGTTTTTTCGGCTCAGTTTTAATTTTTCGGATTTATCTAAAGTGCCTCAATCTAAACCTATACCTATCTTTTACCTTTTCTTAAATATGAAAAATCAGTAATTTTAATTTACTTAGTCTTTAATTACTTTGAATCATGGGTATATTCCATAATAAGCAGGAAACCAATGAATTCAAAAACAATGTATAAAATATACAAATAAAGCGTCCACAGCCAACTCCCTTAGCGTCGCAGTTGATGTGATATGTGAGGCGGGATGCAAAGTCGCGACCCGGCGCCTGCGCGCACGCCGCGGGCTAAGTTCACCATGTTACAATGTTTCTACACCATCGACTAGGAAACCCTTTTGTACACAACATCTACTTCACATACCCAGTATATTTAAAATCTGGTGGTGCCACTAGCATACTTTCAAACTAAATTTTCCTACTAAATAATTAAAATTTAAATAAATTTTCGTCAATATGGAGCAGTCGAATTTATAATTCATGCATGCAGAACATATTTCAAAACTGATTTAAGATTTTTTTCCGACGTTATCTAAGTGGAATTTTATACATCTCATCCAAAGTTAATAGGAAAGAGGTAGACTCTTTGAAGGTAAAATTGCTACAAATAAGTAGTTCCATACTCGATATTAAAAAGATCAATCGATTTCTACCATTAAACGAAGAAGCATAGACGGAAACCACATCGCTGATATGAAAATGGTATATTATGATTGGTTCACCGGATACGATATTCTATCACAGGAATCTAACATTCAAAAAGAGTTCCATACTCGAGGTCTTAAATTACACTTAGCCCGCGTGATGCCTACGCTTCGAAGGTACATTATAGCTTTACATCGTCCTAAACCTTGAAGAGTCCACGAAAACGTTCCGAACGTCATGCTGCGGAACTCGAACGGTCCTTACGCAGTGCTTCCTGCGATACCAGCTACGCGTGACGCAATCCTGTTGGAGGTACATGACGTCCTACCGCAATGCTGTGTCGATCTACCGCTGGCCAGCCTCGAGCATCTCGACGAAGAGCTTGTTCATGTGCGTGCGGCGCTCGCGGTGCACGCCCGACCAGAAACGGCGCACGGCCACGTCGGCGTGCCGCAGCGCCGGCAACACCAGCAGCAGTTGCTGCAGCGTCGCGTTGGCGTTGTACGGTCTGCAAACACAGCAACAGTTTGAATGAATGCTGAATTGCACCCCAACACTTAAAATAAAGGAATAAAGGGATACCAATATAGGCTAATTCCTTCGGTCAAAATAGTAATATTAAAATTAGACTATCAGTTAGATAATCATAAAATTTCGGAAACGTATTTTTTCTTTTGACAATAAAACAATTATGATATGCGCGAATGTAAATGCGACAGTCGAGTTTTCAAATCTTACGCCGTGATTCAAATATAACGTTTTTCAAATCTCCCTTTTCGTAATAGGTTACGGATTGATGAGAAAATTATATTGAGTCTGGAGATAAAAAAATGTAGCCAATTGGAACCGACCTTAATATTGTTTAAATTACATTCTGTTTTAATTGCTGTTAGACTTCATCCACGCGAAACGTCACTACATGGGGGTGAATTTCTGAAAATCCTTTCTTAGACTTACATTATAAAGGAATCAAATATTAAATTTCTAGGAATAGTAGTTTCAGCTGTGCGCTGACATATAAGTCAGTGAGTCAGTCATATTTGCCTTTAATATATTAAATATAGATAAACAGAGAGAGATGATGATGTAAATAAGAAAAGAATACGATTGAAATAAGAAGAGCAGGGATGTTTGGTCCCTTTGTGCAATACGACAAATTAAAAAAAAATATTATATAGGAAAAAACGACGCAAAGAGAGGGAAGGAAAACCCAGAAGGACATATTTAGATGAAATAAAGGAAAAGGCAGAAGTAGTATCATAAGGAGATCAAGAGAATGGGTGAGAACCAAAAGACATGGAGAGTTCTCCACCGAGAAGAACACAGTTCTTAAATTATAGAAATCATACCTAAGCACGGCGACGGCATCATTCAACGCGGCCAGTATGGAATCCCTGAAGCGCTTAAGCGCTGCGTGCTCATCAATCCTCTCCTCGGAATTGGCCAGCACGAGCGCCTTCAGTAAGTAGCACTCTTCACGAAGCGCGGCCACGCCCTCAAGACGCCGAGTTACTCCTGCCACCTGAAATAAGCGAAGTCTGGTAAAGAAACATCAATTTTTCACAGAAGATACAAAAATGTGTGTAATTGTCCATGTGTGTATATTCATTTGTTTAATTACATTACTGCTTTTCTGATGCGCAGTTCATTTTTTTTTTAAGTAGAAGAGTTAATGTTAGGTCTCTGCTATGAAACTTAACGTTAAATGTGTTAATAAGTGAAGATCTCTTAGCGGCCTCAAGGTGGAAGTGTAAACATTGGACATTTATTTCGTCTATGTAATATACGTGGGACTCTGTATTTTCATTTGTTTATTAAGGTTGAGAACTTTATATGTCGGATCGAAGAAACTCTGTTTGCGCGTTTCAAAAAGAAAGAAATGTATGGGCATTTTGCGACAAGCCTTGTATTTAGGCTTCTTATTGTTTCTTGCTATGACTGTAGGGTCCCACTTACGTGCGAGTGAAGTTTCTTCAGATCGAAGAAATTCTGTTTACGCGTTTCAGAATCGTTCAGCGCCATCTAGTGAGAAGCCGTGTAGTTCTTTAGTAGTAGGTCGGCAACTTTGATAGTTAAGTCTATTATTTCTTGCTATAAATGTAGAGACCACTTACGTGTGAGTACAAGTTGTGCGCGCCGATGTCGCGCATCTGCTGCTCGTCGAGCACGAGGTCTGCGGCGTAGCGCAGACGCAGCGGCGCGCCGCCCGCCATGCTGCGGTAGGCCAGCGTCAGGCTCAGCATCTCCGCCCACGTGCTCTGCAGCAGGCGCATCTGCGCACAAACGTACACACTCACTCATGTCTCTAGTTTTAAACTACTTAGATCAGCCAACTAGCGCCACCGTATTACTCAGGAAGATCGAACAAGTAAAAAAAATCTCCTTAGTTCGACAGTCGAACAAATTGAAAAAATCACACTTGTTCGATGATCGAACTAATGAAAAGGACAAGCCGTAAATAATAAATATTACAATGCAGTTCACAATGAAAATTATTTTATAAGCGACCTTTGTCAGACTGGAAATTTATTTTCAAGTTCTAACTTTGCTAAAATTATGGTAAAGGACTTTAATTATGTTAAAAAAAAGACGCTTCCCGGTGTCTGGTACCTATGCTTAAATCTTTACTACGCAACGGATTTTGATGCGATTTTTTTAAACAGATTGGGTTAGGTTTATACTTCAATATTTCAAACGTTTATTTAATTAGGTTTCTTTGTACACTTATTAATTGTTATATTGAGTTCACAATTTTCGCAAAAAAAAAATAGTTTGTCAGTACATAAATTATGTTTAAGCCGTTGGAAGCGGCAGCTCCGGAAGCGGAGTTCAAAAGGAGCGGCACCAAACTGCACAGCGCATTTTCTCCAAGCGACGTCAACTGACAATTTTAGTTTAGCTTAGAAACTACTACTGAGTATGTATTATAATTAAATGTTTATACATGCCCGACGAGGGCTGCTAGAATAGTTTTTAGCGCCTAACGCAATCGTACCTGATCATTAAGGTGTAGCTCCGTGAATCCAGGGATGAGTTTAGCCCAGCTGATGACGCCCACCAGTTCCCTGTCGTACAAGCCGGACAGCATGGCGAGGGTCTTAGCCTGGGGATCTGTGATGGCGGCCGGCAGCGGGTGGCACGTGAGGATCTCAGGCTCGTACGACGTGAGCACTTCAAGCACCTGAGGACATTGGGCACATTGGAATATGTAGTTAAGTTAAGAAAACATATGTAGTTAATACATGAATTGTACGGGGTCTAACGCTGCCCCCTATTTGAAACAAATCAAAGACGGAGATATCATTTAATAATCTTGGACTGCGCGACCGTAGCCTTTTTAAAGTGTACTTTGTACAGTTTTAAAGTGTGTACGTGAAACTTCAATTAGCGTTTTCGCCAAACGTGGCCTTTTCGACAAATGCATATTAAAATCAGACACGTGCATGTAATATTGAGGAAGAAAGGGGGTTTGGATGGGTTCTTTCTCCCTTTCCTTCCTAACCGACCTGCCTCTCCCCCGACACCTTTGTGAGTTTTACCCGCACTGCAGCATGCACGTAAGTGAAAACTTGTAGTGGCACGTCTTGCGGCCCTACAAAGTCTACTCCTGTGTAAAAAAAAAGTACAACTAACCTTGATGTCATCGAGTTGTGGTCGCTGGCTGGGTGGCTGATCAGGGGCACGCCTGTACTTCTGGCGTCCCCCCCGCACCCGGTCCAGCCTCACCCCCTCCCGCAGCATGCCGGTACGCAGACACTTGCGGAAGCGGCATGCTTGGCACGCCTTGCGGCGACGCTTGTTGATCTCACATTCATTTGATGCTGGACATGTGTACTCTATGTTGCCCTGTAGATGAAATAGATTTTATATGTATTTTAGGGTAGAGTAGACAGACTGAATTAAATAATGTAAATAAAGGTTGTAAAGTAAGAAATTTTTTGACCATCATTTTATTTCAGATACAGAATGAAGGCAGCATTTATACAGACATTTATTTAAGAATAAGCTTTATTAGCGCTTTTTATAAAACCTGCTTTTTGCCTCCACCTAAATTGCTTCTTTCCCGAACAGATTTATTACAACCTACGAATATAGCACCGCGAACCGTAAAATTTATAATATGTGTAAAGAAGTTGAATAAAGTAGGTTCATATTTTAGTGTGCTTTTAATACTTCTTCATAATTCAAATTATGAAGTAGTATTAAAAGAAACTGGCCGGCCATTTCATATGCACGTTTCTGCTTCTAACTTGTAAGCTTTATATGCTTCGTAGCTAGTGCCTCCATTCGGGGTAGCGATGGGTAGTCTTTGCGCGCTCGGCTACATCTTCAGGCATGCAGCAGTGTAATGGTTTTACATCCCCAAACCTGGGGAATTTCTTCCCGTCTATCTCATGGACCTCCGCCGGGATAGAGAAGGACACCACCAGCCCATTGTTCTGCGTGTTAAGCACCGTGCAGGATATGTTACTGGCCACTTTAACTGCTTGCTTTATGTGATTATGCTTGAATCTTGCTTATAAATCGCTAGCTTGATTATAGCTCGATAAAATCGACACACGCTGGTGTTGTTTCCTTAGCTAATAAATCTTTATGGAAGACTTGGCTACCAACCTGTATAGTCCTCTTAAAGAACGCTTTGCACGCTTCGCAGCTAGCGACTCCATAGTGGAATCCTGACGCTACGTCTCCACAGACGAGGCATAGACGTCTGGGTGCATCGTCATCTCTGGCGCCGCTGGCTGCCGCAGCCGTGGTGGAGGAACAGTGTTGCTGTTCAGGGCTGGTGTTGCCGCCGATGGTCGAACCATCGCCGGGGGACACGCAGAATTTGACTTCCTCCTTAGTCTCTATGTCGAGCTGCTGGGAAGAAATAATATTGTTGCTCTTATCATTAAAAAAAAACTTCAGGACTGGTGAAATACAAGGAATCTATGAAATCATTTGTGGCCTACAAATCTCAAACGAAAACAGAAATCGCTTACTGAAGGTAGGTATGCACAACTAGTTCTGCCATCTCAGATAAGTGTTCCTAATGGCACAACTAAACACAACTTAACTTTTACCAAATTAGATAAGTATTCCGGATGGTACAACTAAAGATTCTCATTCTCTGAACATTCTCGCAAAAGGAGATGTAAGGAGTACCCGAAACCGGCGAGCATGCATGAAAAGAGTAATGAATGTGGATGAAGCGAAAGAGGTTTGTAAGGATCGCAGCAATCTATAGTCTCTGCCTACCCCTATGGGAAAGAGGCGTGATAGTATGTATGTATGTACAACTAAACACAATAAGAATTCAAACTTTGTTGGCAACTTGAAAGAGAGAGAGAGGGATAGGAAAATTATGCAGTAGAATGACATGTCATTTTATATGGACATCGCATCGCACCCATCGCAAGCCCGCTAAACGCGGGATGTCGTAAGTGTTGCCGAATGCGATGACCTTACCTCCTTTAATTCTCGTGTGTTAACAACTAATCAATACATACTTTTCATTGCTTTTAGTAACCAAATGAAAGGTGCATTTGATTACGGATGAAGACAACGGCAAGATATAAAAGACAGACAATGGGAACTTGCATTTTTCTTTCGTTGGGCTGTGAAAACAGCTTTTAAAAAATATATACATCAGTGAGCTTGCTAACCCAAAACCCTAAGATATAATAGTAACAAAGTCACAAATTTTCGTCACGGCGTAAACGTCGCTAATAACAAACAAGTGACGTCACTTCTGTAGTACTTTTTGGGCGATGTGAAAACTTTTTTCGGCAGCTTTGTTAAATATTGCGCTTATGGAAATTGCTTCATAACAAAAGTTGGTATAAATTGTAAAGGCTATCGTATGGTAATATTATTTTCTTTTTTAAATTTATTCTTTCTTTATTTCAATAAATCTAAATGTTTTCGTTTAAAAGTGTTCATATCAGAATTTTCAACAAGATGCTTACATAATCAGAATCATTTTTAAAATGTACTCTTCATACAAGTCCCCATTAGTAGCCGTGGCATGTTTCAGCACTTTGATTCTATGACGTGATTTTTTCATGGAGTGAAATGACATTGTGTGCAGGCAAAGTTTTTTTTTTTCTTTATAAACAAAGCGGAGATAATATCATATTTTCTTTTCCTAGCGACAAAAATATAGCATTACCGATATATAGGACAATATTAATCATGTCTTATCTTTATGCTTTTTTATCTAAATATCCAGCTGTATCATGCATGATTGCAGTGCATTTCGAAAGCGCTAAGTGCACGTGAATCGCATGTAAGGAAAAAACATGTTCCTTTGTTGTCCGATTGTTTCCATACAATGTTTATGTAAAAATGGAAATTATGTAGGATTGAGAGGCGTTTTAAAATTGAAATTTTAAGCCATTTTCAATTACTGTTTATACATTATACATTATTTTGAAGTTTTCTTATATTTTTTTTCTAGCAGTCTTGTTGTATTAATTAATTAAATATAAATAATTAGTTATAGCAAGATCACGGTCTGTAGAAATGTCAAGTGTTCCGACCCGATAGATCAAAAGTACTACGACGGATAAAGGGAGAGGCAAAGAGATCTTAGTAATGCTCTAATGAAACCGGACAAAGAAGTAGAGGGAGGGGGTTGACCTACCTCTTGCATCATCTGCATGGGTCTCTGGTGCAGCGTGTGGGGTTGTGGTTCCGGTGTGGGGTACTGTGGCGGAGGCTCGGCTTCTTGCTTGACACGACGCAACATGGGCTCGCCGCTCACGGCCGAGGACATCATTTGCACCTGGAACAACTGTTTTGATTAATTGGATATTATTGTGCTTGTGTAAAAGTGTCATCATAATCAACAGGTCTTTGTTAGTCTAGCACGACCCTCTCTGTACTACCAGAGCCATATATTAGCCAGGGCAGTCAGAGGATTTGGCTCACTCTACACGCTGGCCAGACGGGTTGGAGAGGTCTCCTTGATGTTTAAAGCTTTGTTTAGCTTGTTTCCTTATTCGACTTCTACGACATCCACGGGGAAACTTGGAGTGGTTCTATTCTACTCTGCCGGGACCACACGGCAAAAAAATAATGTTAAAGTGTAATGTCATATTATGAGGGTAGGGATTTAAAAAAACTATTCTCTTATAACCATCAAGTTACAAGAAACTACAACTTTCAAATAGACAATATTACCGACACTAGCAATAACCGTATTGCAATGATTATATACTTATTTATTTTAGAATTTGACATTTCTAGTTATGACTTTGATTTATTATTAACATGTTATTGTGTAACATCGCAACACCCCAACGGGGTACATATGCATGTATTATAATCCAGTGTGTTTTATTGTATATGTATGTGAAGCGGTAAATAAATGAATTATGAATTTAAAGAGGCTGACATCAGCGGAACTAGCGATTCCCGTTATTTAATTCTCGTTCGCCTTAATAAGAACAAATTGAAATAATCTACGTAAGTACTTCACTAGTAAATTACTTTAATAATTTTAGTCGAACTTTTCATCAATATTATAATTTCAGATTGAGAGAATTACTCATTACCGCCAAAAGTGGCCGCGTTTGGCGTTAATGACTAGTTCTCTTGATTTACCAAATGTAAAATAATGAAAAGCAATACAAAAAATACTACAGTAAATTACTTACTTGTGAAGTACTTACGTAGATTGTTTCAATTTGATATTATTTAGTAGTAAAAGAAATAAAACCAGGGGTGGCGCTAGTTGGCTGGTGTAAGCGCCTTAAGGAAATTAAACACGGTATTCACTTTTCGAA
The DNA here is from genome assembly GCA_963082605.1 of Rhodophaea formosa. Taxonomy (NCBI): domain Eukaryota; kingdom Metazoa; phylum Arthropoda; class Insecta; order Lepidoptera; family Pyralidae; genus Rhodophaea; species Rhodophaea formosa. The sequence continues at coordinate 4,240,749 of OY720221.1, forward strand.
AATAATTGTACGATTTGTGAGACATCTATCTCACATTGTTTCATTTTAAAGTTAGGGTATATCTGATCCCTTTTAGTAAAAAAAAAAAACAGAAAACTTTAAACTGCGTATATAAATTTAATTCGACTCAAACTCACGTGTTCGTTCACGGAAACGTGAGTTTGGGTTAGTGAACTCGCGTTGTTTTCCCAAAGCGTCACTTTCCGTTGTCAAAACAAAACGCACACATCCAGCATGCCCTTCAATATTTTGATGTCCACAGACATCATGACCCACTGACTCGGAATTCAAATTAGGTTACGCAGTTTTAAATTGGCTTACATCATCCTTGGCTTTTCATTGAATCTTTGCATCACTGACTCCTGTATTTTTAACCAAGTCTTTTAATTCCTTTGAAATCCGGTTCTGTTGTAAACACTTTCCAATATTCACCACTGAATATCTTGAAGTATATATTTTTCTAGATTTAAATCGCAAACTGTTTAACAAGACGCCCTCTCTAACAATGATTTTAAAATAAACAGACCTCTTTTATATGAACAACGAGCTAGAAAACTGTTGGTTCTGTAGTAATCAAAGAATATGTTGTTTTTAAAATACATAGGTACGTGTATTAAGAAATAATTCTTAATTATTTATGTGGCTCATATGAAAAATAATACGCAGGTGGAGTAAAAAAATATCACGAATTAGTTTGACACCATAAATAGATTCTGTAGGTTCTCAATGAAACAGATTTCTAATCCGTCGAATAAAGAATTCCAAAAAAAGCACGTGAAATAATATTCCTATGCTTTAATCCAGGTATTCTCATGATATAATTTTGCTATTACCCAATAGCATAAATATATTAATGCGATAAAACTTTTTTTTAATGTAGTACTCAATCTAAAATTCTCAAACTACGACTAAATAAAAGGTCAAAAAGGCCGGCATGCTAAAATTAATAAAATAAAAAATTAGGTATAGACCAAAATGCAAAAACATAGTTGCACCGACATTATTTATGTTCCAACGAATTGTGAAAAACAAAATAATTTATCTACGACGAGTAAAAAAAGTTTCAAGGATGCGCGAGTCGAGTTCATTGTCCTCTTGACATTGGCGGGTGTTATGCATGATAATAACTGAATGACGTAAGCATTGTAAGTGTTTAAATGCACCTACTCATTATGTATCGCTTTATTAATGGCAGTCTGTTTCATAATATTAACACAAATGTTGACAAACACGCGGCAACACATACCAATAGAATGTTCGACTACGACCTACCTCAACGGAAACTTGTTTAGCCAAACGGGCCTATCGCGCTTAGATAGGTAGTGACATAGCGTCAAAAATACGTGACGCAGAGATAAACATAAAAAATTAATCCGCCTATCTTACAGATACTTTAAACAGTTGAATAATAAAGTATTTATTGCGAAAGTGTTCTAAAAATACTGGCGATCGCTCGTGAAAAACAATGTTTTTGAGAAATATTCCGAAAGTACTGTGTGCATTGAATTTTGCATTTATGAACTGGTAGTAAGAGGCTACACCCCAAATGGTAGAATCATAATTACTTTTTTTGTACGTTTCTTAATTTCTTGGAGAAATCCATGTCAATTAAAATAGAAGACGAAGTATATTTTGCCATGTGGACCACATTATATTAATTTCGTTCCCAATTTATTAATACAATACAAACAAACTACGATTTAATTCTACATAGATGACATAGTTACCTAGTCTTATCTAAACCACGTATTAAGTAGTTAAATTTTACGTAGTAATTATTTGGAATTACAAGAGAATAAATACGTCATGGTTTGTGTGTACACGTAACGCGAGGGACCGTCGAGTGGGAACGCGGCTTTACAATGTAGGTCACAAGGACTCGCCACCCTTCGTTACCTAATCCCAGGATCGATATCCCAGGCCCACATTTCTTTTCATGAAGTATTTTTGTCTGGGATATATTATGGGCTAACATGGCAAACCTTTCATTTGAATTATACCATGAATATGACCATCATCTCGCCGATCTTGATCTTACAGCCCTAGGCACTGTTTACCCGGTTGCTGATGAAGAAGAGAGTAGAAGAGGACTTTAATTGATTTAAGTATCTAATTATATACCACATTTATGCTCATTTGGTATCTGAAATTTCAATGACTCGGTGGATGATCCGTGAAAAATGGGACAAGTCAGGCAAGGTCGCTCCGTCATGACTGAATTCATCATAACACATGTCCAATTTCAACATGGCGGTCGTAAAGAATAAAGCTAAAGCCTTACCCAGCTTCATTCCTTGACATTATATAGACAGGCCTATGGTCCATTATCTGAGGTCACTTTTATTAGTATGTAAGTAATAGTAGTAGAATCCCGCTGCTGGGTAAAGGCTTAAAAGAAGAAATAGAATAAAAAGTGTGTATAGTGACGACTTGTGTGCGCACGTCTCGGTTCACTTTTTTTTTTTTTAAATAAATAAATATATAAATATATACGGACAAATCACACAGATTGAGCTAGCCCCAAAGTAAGTTGTGTTATGGGATACTAACTCAACGATACTATATTTTAAAATAGATACTTATATAGATAAACATCCAAGACCCAGGTCAATCTGAAAAAGATCATTTTCCATCTTGACCTGACCGGGAATCGAACCCGGGACCATCCGTGTCGCAGGCAGGCGTGTTGACCACTGCGCACTAGGGAAGACCTCTGAATAAGGTCGTAACAAGTCGGCCTATAGCTGACTGTGTACGTGAGTAACTCGCGTGATTCGCTTATAAGTAATGTATCCTACGTTAAATTTTAACCCAAAAAATAAAATAAAAAGGACTTTATCTATCTCATCTCTTTTTCATCTTAACTATACATACATCAATGAATCTATACCGTCTCTATGCCTGATAAAAATCAAATAAAATCTCAATAAAATATTTGATTTATATCAATATCTTTATTAAATTTCTTCGCTGAAGTAGGTATATCAATTTATAATGTAAGTAAACGTATGTGAACAGGCTAATCCACCCACGTTCGAATGCCCAATGTTCGAAATTAATTTTAGATACAAAAATGTAGTTAACATCATAGCATGTAAAAGCTTTGGATTCTGCTAAGTCATTTTTTTTTTTAAAGGATCTTTACAAAAGTCAAGATATATTTCTTTGAAATATTATTAGCATGTTCCAAACTATTTTTAAAACATCCCTAAATGTCGTAAAATTAACAATTAAAAAATCCATATTTATTCAAGTTGTTTGCACGTCTGTCCGAATTAATACCGACGACGATAAGCAATAGGTACGAGACACATTTGTAACAGATAGTGAACCTGATTACCTACTGCGGCGCAGTATTGGAATAGGTATGGAGACGCGGGTCGTCGGCCGGCCGACCGTGGTCTCACCTTTTAGATAAACGTCGAATTCACTAGCGCTGCCAAACGTGGGCACAACTAAGCCGATGTTGGGGTAGGCATGTATAGGTAGGTATTGCGGCGTGACATTTCAAATTATGAGCAAATCAGATTTCGGAATTATGTTTAGTAGGTTTCAAATCATAGTCTGGAAAACTCGACGGCTTATTTTAGCGGAGAAAGAATCTTATCAAAATAAATGTATTTTTTCTACTTCTAAGTGGAAAAATAGGACAAAATGGTCGCCTAAATATGAGGAATCTTTGCATTGGATCCAATCCGCGTGGATTATGTATTTTTTATTACAAATTTATGTCGCGTTTTAGCCTTTCCCGAGCTAGGCCTAAAGTGGGGTTGGTGGCAGGATCCTAGGTAAAAATAATGTGCACCGATGGAGGATTATTCCTTTGGTACAGTTTTCGCCAAAAATTGTGAAAGTATATGATTTTGGAAACCATGGCCTGAATTCCACAATCTACAAAGGGCTTTACAAAATTTTACAGAGGAGAAAAGAAATTAAAAAGATGACTAAATTGCGGTCTGAATGTGTAATGTATGTAATTTTTTTATATGGAGTATGGAGTTTTTTGTGCAAGTTATACAACGAATGTCAATAAGTTCATTGTCAAAGCAAAGGATTTAATTTCCATGTTATGAATTTGGATCGGCGTCTCTCACGTATGACGCAACAGGTCTGAAAATAAAAAGCACAGTTAAGCGTCAAAATCACTATTGTTTAAACTGAAGTTTACTAATACTGGATAACTGTCTAGGCTATGACGCACGTATACCGGCGACAAATAATTAATTCAGTACTTAGATGTATGTACTACCACCTGCCTTTGCTTAAAGTTAAATGCACTCATTTTCCTTGAGTTACATAACATCAACGCTTTTATATTTAAGTATCGGACCGCTTATAAATATCACACAAAATAGTGACAAGTATAAGTTATTTATTGCTTCTTACCCGACTGACCCACCCAGAAGGGTAATGTTTTTCGCGCATCATCGTAATCATCATCATCAGGTCTTTCTAGTCTCCACTGCAGGAGCACGACCTGTTTTACGCGCGTACGGAAGTAATTATGCCTGTTCCATTGTCTTTTCTGAAGTGTTTGTTGTCATTACATTCCCCGGAATATAAGTTATGTTATAACACCAAAAAGCAATATAGATGGATGGATGCCTATTCAAGTACTAGGACGAACGCTTTGCATTATACATGTTTCCCTACTTAATAAGATAAAAGAAGTCTATAAAGGTCAAACAACGCCAGCAAGTTGCAAAATATTTATTTATTTATTTTACTGGAACACGTGTACTTTTTAAGAAAAAAGCAGATAAAAATTATCCACTTCCAGAAACCTATACTATACAACTCGTGTAGCACCGAAGACATTTATCTTTTAGATAGCGATTTACGTTATAAAAACATTAAATATTCACATAATGAGATATCATAATCAAATTTTGGATGTTCTAGTTTGAAACTACTGCAACCTTGACGATTCAAATATTTTAACAGATTCTGTTAATGTGGAGTCTGCAGACTCCATAACTATTATAAAATATCAAAGTAATATTTAAGTAGTATGCTTTCAAAGCATTTTCATATAATAAATAAATAAATAATAAAATAAATATATAGGACATATCACACAAATTGAGCTAGCCCCACAGTAAGTTGTGAACTTGTGTCGCAGGATGCTAACTCAACGATACTATATTTTATAATATATACTTATATAGATAAACATCCAAGACCCAGGTCACTCTGAAAAAGATCGTTTTCCATCATGACCTGACCGGGGATCGAACCCGGGACCCCAGCGTCGCAGGCGGGCGTGGTAACCACTGCGCCACGGAGCTCGTCTATATATAATTGTTCAAATTAAATAAAACAACGACTCGTTGTTCGCATCACAATGAGGTACGCCAGAAATATGATTCACACAAATCATAGACTAGAACAGAAAATATTATACACTAGCTTATGCGTTCTTCCAAAGAAGTTAGATACTCATGCATGACGTAAGGTTTGTCACAGAAAAAAAATTGACAAATCGCGCGATTGGCATTATTTAAATCCCGGACCTACCTCAACACGCCGCGCTACATGTATTCTTATTATAGTATTTTTCCATACACTTTCCGCTGTGGTTTTAATACTTGCTGTGAGCTACATCCAGATGTCTCACACATAGACTTCGTGATATTTCATGAATAAGTATAAATTATTTCGCGCATGTGTTAAAAAGCGACGATGGTTTACACAGATGCAAGCCCGTTGGCATTATTCAAGCAAGAATTAATTATGCATGTTTTTGTGCATTCTACACGAGACTATTTATTTATGTATATAATATACATCATACTCTTTTAAAAATTTACATTTTATTGTAATCAGAATCTTTATGGCTCTAGGTAGAAATTGTTTTTCAAATAAATTTTAGGAACTTGAAAAATGTATAACAATAAAATATATCATCGAGATACATAAAGTATTTCCATCTCTTATGACAAAAAAGATAGTTGTATTCAGGATACCTAACATTAGACATCGCCCAAGGCCAAGACATTATCCGAGCGGCGATGACGTCATGGAGCTCAATTTTAGCCGCTTATAATAGAATTTTGAAGAGTCGAACACGAATGGGTTGCGATAGGCCACGGTTCGGATAACATTTTTCAAGTAAAGCATTTCTATAAAGAAATGTAATGCATTTTTACCACCAAATCTTTCAGGCAGTAGGGCTGAGCTATATAAAATCGTTACAAATGAGTTACAGAAAAAAAAACTACAATAGAAATTAAATAATTTGTTAACAACGACATCTAACAGAATTTAAGTTAAATAATTATTCAACCAGCTAGAATAATCAAACATAGGTACTGTACCACCGAATATAGGTCTCATTCTAATTTGAAAATTATTGGAAGCAAGTCAGTGGAAAATCTAATAAGCAATAATATATATTTTGTTAGTTAAACAGTAATAACATCCCATTCTAAATAAAGTCTGAATCTAGATATTTTATATTAGTTTATGAGTGTTTGCGTTAAATGAGTTTCCTTGTTCAATAATAGACATAGCTCGAGAAGTACCTAATTAAAAGTGGGAGCACCCGAGAAAGCTAAATATAAATCCAATTAACCGTCTACATAGGATTTAGATACATTCGGCTATAACTTCACAGAGGTAAAAAATATCAAAGGCCTACAATAACTTGGGGCAGGTCAGGGATTGAGCCTATTATACTTGCTTAGGCTTTGCCCAGGCAAATTCGGCGGCTGTTGGGGCGCAAATAGGTAGTGGGAGGGCGGAGTGGGGGTAGCGGGCAGGGAGGGGTGCGTCTAGACGGCGGCCTTGACCGCCGCACGGTTTCCGCGCGGCCGAGGTCGCACCGCCCCGCAGCCTACAGACCGAGTGCGACAGCGACAACGCAAACGGTATATGCCATAAGAGCCATTACAGATGGCACGTCACAACATGCCCAATGTTGGCTTTTATCCGATATCCCCCTGTTTGAAACGAACCGGCTTTGTTTTCCAAGGCATCCAAATTATGTAGAATTTTAAGCTGCTATTCTAAATTTCATTTATTTGAAGTCTAAGTAATAAATGATTCAATCCTCAACTAATATTTGATGGCCGTAGTGGACAGAATTACGGAATGGCAAAGTCTAAATTCAAAACGATCTACACAAATCTAAAGTGCATGATTAGCATATTAAAAGCACTCCATCCACGTCGTAGACCTCGACAAAATTCGATACCTAAGCGTCTATAAAATTTGGTCGAACAAGGCGGCTGTGTGAGGAACGCACCGGCGTCGCGGCTCGGTCTGTGAACTCGGCGCGATTCGACATTGCGCCGACATTGAGCCGAGCTAAATAACGCAGATAGCAAGAGGTCGACGACCGACAGCGCCCAATATCACGCGGACGATCGCAAGATTCGCAAGCACCTGCCGATGCCGCGTGGCGTTATATAACCAAGCACAAACGCATGTTTGCCCGACCTACCCCAATCGAACGCAACTTATCCACGCATTAGCATTTTTTTTATTCGCACGCACATCGATTAATGCGTGAGCGTTTTCTTCATCTCCTTATATCACCAGCAACGGCAAAGTTCTACCAACCGTTTAGCTTATAAAAAAGCTCATAAAAGCGCTGCACTTTGGGCGTTTAATAAAGGAAACAGAGTAAGATTAGATGATCTGCGACTTGGGGCCATAAAAATCAAAGACGCCGCTAAACTGCCATTCGGAAATGATTCGAGGCGTTTCGGAGCCCGGACAGACGCGGGGAGGGGCGAGAGGAGGCAGGAGTGAGGCCGAATATCTCGCGCGGGGTGACATTGCTCGGCCGTCGACACTATGCCCGACCTACGCCACCGCGGCATGGCGGCACCGGGGCGCGAGCGCCGCGCCGCGCCACGGAAAAACATCATCCGCAAATCCGTTGTCTACGCCTACTAATGAAGCTATGACGGCAACGTGTACATGTAAAAAAAAAACAATCTACCATCTTAAAGGATACCGTCCTTTCTTCATAACGATTACCAGTTTCATTATGCGTAAAATTAAATAAAGGTGAACATAATTGCAGTTACATAAAGTGACTCAACGAGAATTGCTCTGCGACAAATCAATTTTTCTTGCGACGATTTACATAAAGCTTGAGAGAGGACTTGTTTTTAATTCCAAGCTCGTCGCCGTGTTACGTGAAATGACATCATGACGCAATGCGTAGGAACATTTTGTAACGAACCAGGCTTAACAATGCACCAGAGGCCAAGAGCCTTATAAACAAATTCGCTGCATTTCAAAATAACATGTTTATGTTGTAAAGCAAAACCTGGTTTTGTGAAATCTGGTTTTAGAGCCGTGAATCGTGTAATCCTAGCTATCCTTACTAATATTATAAATATAAAACGGGTGAAAGATAGTTTTTTGATAACATAGTTTGATATTGAAAGCTACTCGTAGGTTATAATAAATTTAAATATAAGGCATTTTCTCTTGTCTCGCAAAACATTGAATTGGCATGTTAATATAATATAGACAACATATTTTTCTGCATTTAAATTAACTCGTCATACTTATAAAATTGTATAGAAATAAAAATCTATCATTTTACAGAGACAATGAAGAGGTAAAAAATTACAAAAATATCAGTTGGCCACAGATGCCGCCAAAAAAATTGGCACACTTTTGCTGAAACAAAGCAGCTATCGAATCTAAAAATTACAATGGTCTTCCTATGTTTAACTCGTTACTACTCCAGGTGCTGCCCTCTGGATCGCGATACGCTGAATCAATACATAATCGACGGTAATTTTTTTAAAAAGTAAATCCAAATACAAAAATCCGTTGTCTTTTGAAGAAAATAGGACATACCAAAAATATAACTAGTCTACCAATATGCGTTGAATTATTAACCTCTGTTTTGAAGTTTGGTTAATCATTAGTCCTGATCACTAAATTAACTCTGTAACTTTTATTTAAATTCCATTTTATTTTATGAGTATTTGTTATTAAAAAAGGAAAACCATTTTAAATTAAAGGGGTCTAGTACATTACCCGATCCAAAATGATAACCTAATGATTTGATTTGAACTTCAAATTAAAGTAAACTTCAGATATACATCAGTTATCCTAAGTTGGTTAACTGAGTTATATTAATAGAACTTTAAATTTTTCATATCAAATCACATTTTAATTATAGTTATTATCAAAAGCCAGAGTTTACAGCATTTCGGAACCGACCGCTGCCAAGAAACTCCCAAGGAAACTATTTTCAATGCATCTTTATTGGTTTTCTCGCCTGAATGGCTTCTGATGATTATTTTTCTTTTTTCCTCCCCTTTTTTCATGTCAAGTATAAGATAGGCTTATTTATTAATATATAATTTTTCGGAACATGTTATACTAGCGATCAAGTGTGCAATGATATAGATAACAGAGTAGTATCCAATAGGCCGACCGCAGCGTATCAGTGGGTTTCAGTTTTATCTCGAACTCCGGGTTCCGTAGTATTTCACGTTTACGGTTAGATGACAGAGTGGTTAAGTATTGTAATATCGTAGCACTCGCCCAATAATGACATTTATAAGAAAATTTTTGGTAACTTTGAATACACTATTGCTATTTTCGAATGGATCCTTTTTTGAAAAAAAAAATAAGTTACATAATAAAAAGGTACCTAAGTATCTATTGGTGAAAGATTTTTTAAATCGTTATAGTATTTTTTAAGTTTATCTATTATGTAGTACAAATAAAGACAAAACAGACATCAAATATTTCCTCTTTATAGTATTAGGCAAGAAGGTAGATCATTTAGATTCTGTCTAGTCTTATATCTACCCTGTAAGAGATAATGCGTCATCCTTTTTTTATATAAAATACACAAATGAAGACTCTATTTTTATATAATAAAATATTTTGAGAACAATAAATTATTTTTTCATTTTATTTTATGAATTTAATATTAGGTACAGTTTTACATAACTAGAATTAAATGATGATCTTTTTTTGGAAAGGCCATAAGTTATCTATTAATGGAGATAAATATTTTAACACTTACGTGATTTTATGACAATGTTCCGCAACACAATTTTCGATTTGTAAAATGATAAGTATTTTTCCGTAGTTGGTATCAAATTAAAATAAATGTTTTGATAACTTAGAATGTTTGTGTAATATAATAAGTGTTTGTGACTATATTTATTGTTACATGTAATGTCTACGCAGTTTACAATATCTACAACAACCGTGCAAAGGACGAAGGCGTCTCTTTTTTTTACTTAAGGTTATTTAAAATATTTTGTCTGTACAAAAACAAGCCTACATAGCTTAGTCTCACTGAACGATTTGATGGTGATTAAAACGCTTACACGATTCACTCTTTAGTGGGTCAAGAATCGGCATGCAAAACATTAACAAACATTCAATTTTACATTTATTTTTCGGTTTCGTACAAAAAGGTAAAAACCCTTATAGTCTGACTATCACAGCCTTAATGCTCCGAATCTACTGAACAGATACAATTGAAACATTAAAAACAAAACTAAGCATTTAAAAATATTTTTTGACAACTGTAAGTATGTACCGTTAGGGCTTGTTACAAGGATCTTAAATATATATATTTTTCATAATTTTAAAACATAATTTTGAAGTACCTCACATCTGAAACTACTGACCCCTATTTTTTTTGAATACATAACTCATATAGATCACACTGAACGATTATAGATATAGAAAAACCTATGAGAAAAGTTTTTATAAATAGAACAGAGACAATTGTATCAAACCTAAAAATTATGAATGTTAGGTATTCAAAACCAATATAACCAATTTATATTTTGTAAATAATTGGTTCAATTTAATTTTAGATGGCGCTAGACGTCAGTAAAATTGCACTTTATGTTTGTGCTTTCGATAGAATCCAATAACCAACCAAGGTAATACATATACAACAAATGCAGGAAAAAAATCAGAAAACCGCAATTTTAATCTTATCATATTTCTTGAAACAAGTTATTATTATGTATATAATAATATGGGAAACGGCTAAACAATTGGATTGATCTAGCTGGGTTTTATTTAGAGAAAATATTTATGTTTGTTTGTATCAGACCCCCCAGCCCCTCCCCGCCACCTCTATCAAAACACAGACGAACGAACTGTTTTTTATAAGCACATGTCATATTCAAACCTCAAAATCTGCAGGCAACTTTCCGATATAGCTCGATAGTCTAATTTTGTGTAAATAATGGTCCGGTACTCTTTTGTACACGAGTCCGACTCGCACTTGGCCGATCTTTTAGAAGTATTTAAGCCGTGCGTGACTTATAAATAATATAACTAGCTTGACTTTGCTTCATATTTATACAGGTCCTGATAAGATTTTATTTGCATCATTGCTTTTTAATATCTAATTTACCGATCTTTAGGCAAAATAGCAAATTATTCTATAATGCCTCTGCCACTCCTCAAACCGGATTCACGAGTCATTAGGATGTCAATATTCAAGACGACAGAAAAAGTACAAAAGTACAAACATTGGTTAAGGTTCAATAGCACTTATCGACATTGGATATGATGTATGCGAAAATAAAAAGATTTACTTATTAACAACCTTGTGCGGTTTAGAAAGAGGATAATTTTCAGTATTTTCTCACCTGAGATTTCTTACTGGTATCTATTTATAAAGTTTTGATTTTTATTGCTGTGACAAATGATAATATGTGTTTTAATTTTTAATACCACATCAATTTATGTATCAACAAATCACACAGATTGAGCTAGGCCTACAGTAAGTTGTAAACCTATGTCGTAAGGTACTAACTCACCTAAGACTTAACTTTTTTTTTTTAAATTTTATGGCACCAAGCTTTAAGGGTTTCCAATAAAAAAAGAATTATCAAAATCAGACTACTCTGTAAAAATTTATGCGAACGTTTTGCGCGTCGTCTTGATAACCTCCTCCGTTTTTTAATCGGTTGATAAAAAGACTAAAATTTTTGCATCACCTTGCACAGGATGTACCGGATAGAGATGATCAGAATATTAAATTAAGTCAATACATAGAATTGCTTTAAAAAAAATTATAGACTGGAAATGAATTCCAGACATGTAAAGTGCTTTGATATGAATCCTAAATCATCCTGTACACATGTATATATATTTAAGAGGAAATCCTTAGTGCGTTTATATTTCAATTAGATAACTTAAAGATAACAAATAGTAGGAGAATTGCCATTAAAGTACGGTTAATTTAACTTAATGAAGTAAATTACCCAGGGGTTGAAAATAAAACATTTTATATAAAAGGTAAAGAAACTTTTTGTTTTTCCAAGTTTTGCATGAATTACTCATTGAAAAATACAAAAAAAAATTAAGGAAAATGAAGTAGTAGGATATTTTTAGACTTTTACTTTTCTTCCCAAGCGATTTTTTTTTTAAATATATTTTAAGCAAGTTTATTTTATATGTATTACATTACTTCAGAAGACAGAGTCAAGTAAAAACATGCCCGTCAAATAACTTAGACTTTACTTAGAATCAAATACTTATCAACTGAATAAACCTTTACAAGATGAGTATTCTTTTAGAATTTTAGCAAGTGAAAGAACACAACATATTCTTTATCACGGTGTTATTATCTTAGACGTATACACGTGATTTCATATAAACTATAGTTGCGCTCAAATTATACACAGATGGCACTTCGCGCAATATTTTTAATAGTTATTTTTATTACAGCTAACTATAAAAAGCTTTTCGATTTTTGCATTTCTTCATATCACATTATTATGTTTTAAAAGAAATGCATGCTATCCTTTTTACGCTTAAGAACACATTCTGTTAAGTCTAGTTAACTAACAGTTGACCTACTGCCATCTAATGGTGACTTTTTGAAACTTAGGTTGGGAAAACGTTAGCCAGTGCACGTGCTTCTGGGTAAGACATCTTTTCCTATAGAATTATAATATCTATGGTTTTATGTTAGGTAGGTCCATACTTGAAACAAGACTATTAAAAGTTATCAAATTATAGTTTAATATACAATTAATAATAATAAATAATTTCTTGTACCCAATAATTAGAGTAGGCGACCCATAGCTATCTGTTGACCTCAGATAAAAACATACAATGTTACTCTTTATAAAATATAATTATTGATAAGCAAGTGCTTAGATTTTATATTTATTATATAGAACATTTAGTATTGTTTACAAACTTCAACTTAATTTCTGTGTTTCGGTTGTACTTTAAATCATGAGTTTTTATTTATTAGTTTTAAGAAGTACTTATTTTAATCATGATCACTGAAAGTCATAAATATTTTGCAAATAAATGAGTACAATTTTTTTTTATAATAAATAAAGTGATTCATACATTGCACAACGTGAGCATTTCAATTTGTCTAATTTTTATAGTTTAAATTTTATATTATTTATTAAACCTGCCTACATATGTTTACAAACGTTAATTTGCCCTGAAATAAGGATACGGAAAATAGTAGTTTAGGATATTTTATATAGTTTAGAACAGGATTTTGCGTGAATTGCGAAATATCACAGTGGACTACGGTGAGTAGAAAAATAAGAGATACGGTGAGAGAAATAAGAGAAGAGAAGAGAAAGAACGTGGAAACTGTGTATCACTTGAGAAATAAAAATCGGAATATATCTCCAAAGCAGATATGAGACTTGAAAAAGCGAAACCTCATACACAACAAATGTCATTGTCAACAAATGTGTACAAAATAGATCTTCACAATTAAACAAATTCACGTGTTCGATGCCAAAACTACTTTGAAACTTCTACTCTACCAATAAATGTTATTAAAGCTCGTGTTATAAATAGAAATAATTTAGAAGCCATCTAACAAAAGATCATCGAAACACCTATTGTTGGGAACCTTATACAGGCTGAATATAGCTTGACGGTGAAACAAAATTGATTTGCTGCATGCATATATATACTGCGATTGTACCTATATATTACAATAATTTATCAAAGCGAGAACCCTCATTAAAAGCTGAGTATAAAAATGACGAATCATAAAACAAACTTGAAAAAAAGGAAGAGACCTCACTTAGCGGTCAATGACACTAGAGGTGCGAAAGGTTGACTCAACAATATTTCAAACTACATTTACGTAAACAAAAACTGCACTCACGTTTCGAGATACAATCATTTTTAACGTGTTAATAAAAGGTAGAAACAGTGGTTGTTCGACTGAGCACATTTTCACAACACTTATCACTGAATATTACAAAAGGGTGTCAAGGCGCATACAGCCAGAGCGTCGTGCACGCACTGTCCTCACGCAATGCGTACGCGCGGCACGCCCGTCCGCCCCACCAGATACTATCAAATGCACGCGCCGCCCCGAGCCGTTTGCACGTGTCGACTCACTTTCAGATTGGTCCCTTTATGTACCTACTGCGGTTGGTTAGGGCAAAGCGTTCGAATCTTGAACCGGCGCCAACGCATCTTGTTTATCATTGGTCCGCCTGTTTCAGGTAAATATTATTGGTTGACTGCTGGTTACATAGGACACCTTTATATTTGAAGGGCTTATGTAATATATATATGTCTACCAGCGCCAGGTGCATTGCTTAACTAAATTATTTATGTAATTACTTATGTTCAACAGAAAAATATATATACATATAGGTTCTTTTATGTCAAAATGATGATTTTTAGGGTTCCGTAGTAAACTAGGAACCCTTGTAGTTTCGCCATGTCTGTCTGTCTGTCTGTCCGTCCGCGGTTTTACTCAGAGACAATAAGTACTAGAAAGCTGTAATTTGGTATGAGTATGTATATAAAAAAGTGGTAGAAAAAAATGTTGAAAAAAAATTTTTTTTAGGGTAGCTCCCATACAAGTAAAGTGGGGGAGTAATTTTTTTTTTCTCTACTTACCCATCGTGTGGGGTATCATTTAAAAGGTCTTTGAAAAATATTGTGAGGTTGAGAACACCATTTTTCGATTTAGGGATCCGTTTCCGAAATATTTGGTTTTAAAGTAAAAAATTTTGTTAGAGGTAAGTGTCCCCCCCTCTATCTGCTAAATGGTTATATATGGATACGTGAAAAAAAATACAGTAGTAGTATATATACTGAAGTTGAAAGGAAAACTATCAGAGCTGAGTACTAAGTGCAAACTAAAAACTTATAGGCAACCAACTTATAAAATGTACTGGAAAATGTAAAGTTTTTGGTCGTTAAACTGTGGGGTGCGAGTGTTAACGGTGTAAACTCAAAGTTGTCATTCGCAACTACGGAACCCTACACTGCGCGTGACCCGACACGCACTTGGCCGGTTTTTAAATAATTGCAAACTCCATAAGTTAATTTAAAATATACTTAAAAAAAAAAACATTAGGTATTATTAAACACTTGTGTAGTTGTCAGTGGCGGCTCGTGACTCAAAGAGCTGGTGGTGCACATCATAAGATATGCCTAAACAATATGGATTTGATATGAATTTTTATATGCAGAAATACTTAATTCTCTCTCTTTTTTAGATAGGCATTTTTTATTTACATACCTACTTAATGAATGATAATAAGATTAATAAGTAAAACAAAACATAAAAACAGCTAAAGTAAAATACGAACAAATACAAACGTAAGACAATTTACGCGAAAACTACCTAATCCGAACATTTCCGAACGTCGGCGTTCGTTCCGCGTCGGGCCCCGTGCGGCGCTCGAGATTTCGCTAAACTTGCATACTAATCTTCCGTCTCACGCGCCAGGCGTTTTGTCGCCTTCTCAATAGTAGCTGTATGGGCGCGATGCGTGCGCCGGGAGCGAGCGCACGGCGAATTATTTTGTCAAGCAAAAATAATACTTATTTCGTTAAGTACATGACTGTTTATCATTTGACAAAAGAAAATATATTTTTACGTAAAACTGCTTATTTATTTCTTTATGTCTATTTAATTTTTTTGTAAATATTTAAGCTTAAACTGGTAGTGCGCCGCACGAGTGCACTTAAGGGGGAGCCGCCACTGGTAGTTGTAGAGTAATAATTAAAAAAAGTGTCAAGTAAAAGTCTGACCCGCCCATGAAAGGTTCCGCAAAAGTAGCAAACATAGATTAGGGTATTTACTGGATGTAAATAAGTACACCTAGCCAAAATACCACAATCATTTTGCACAAACATTCGCCACCAAAAATACCTTCGTTTTTCACAGTAAAGTTATATTTGCGTTTTATGAAAATGTGCACTTCGGTAGTGTCTATCTTTTTACCCGACTACGGCGAAGCCAAAAGGAGGGTTATGATGTTATACGAGGAATTTGAGAAAATTGATTTGGGAACCTTAATGTAATTTTAAAGATCTATCTATTGATACCACGCAAGTAAAGGTTGGATAAAAAAATTGTTTCAGTACCATGTACTTACGACGGGAGTTATTTTTGTTAGGGTTTTCTTAACTTCAAATAAAGTACTTTCTTTACTTAGGTACTTGAAAAATAATAATGTATTTGAAAAATAACACAATCCGATGCCCGAAATTTTTACTTGTCAATTTATTTTGGTCAGTCTTTAGAGTATTAATATAAATTAATATTGATAGGTACACTCCTGGGTTTTCTCGAAAACTCGCTAATTTCTAAGTGCTGACATAAATATACCTAGTACAGAAGTAGGAATAACATAGTGGAAGAAAAACGTGTTTCACTCGTACGAGTTCAATCTGCACAGTGAATCAGCTCTCCCATTGTGATGCTAATTGAACTAATCGTACGATAAATAATGTTACAGACTGCTGCCAGACGATATGGCTTTTATAAACTATGACAAAACTAAAAGAAATAGGTGTAATAGGTTCAGGAATAAATACATAAATAATTTCTCATCCTCACATCATCTTTACTTCTTAACTTTCAACAGTTTTAATATGCTCGCTCTTGATGTCATCATCAATAAACGGTGCTTTATTAATGCGCCTCATGGGATTTTTATATCCTGTCAATACGCCAGTAAAGTTATTCTCTACAATCACCAACCAAGAACTAACTTTTATTAAGGCAAAATCTTTGATTTCGTTGAGTATACAATAATTATCCAGTCTAATGTCGTCGATTATATTCATATAAGAACGAATTTTATTCAAATTGAATGATTACGTAATGCAATGGTTTGTATAAAGATCTTGTCTCTCCTTGGGCATACGTTTTAAAATAGAAGCTCTGTTATAATCATTTGATACCTATTTAATAATCAAATCTAATTAGGTGAGTAGCATTTTAACTGTACCGTGTTAAGCGAACAAAAAAGCCGTTAAAACCAAATGGGCTTGGGCTAGATGATGTCATTGCGAGGCTAGACAGGAAAAAACAAAGAATAGTTATCTAGATTATTTTTAACAAGTTATTGGAATTAATTAAATTTAAGAACTAGAAGGTAATCAAGGCAAAAGAAATGCACTTAGTATATTAAAAAGTGGATTTCAATAATATATTTATAATGAAGTATTACAATTTGAATGATGTTGAAATTTTAGTTCAGAGGAAAAGACAAGAAAGGGGCGGAATGCCAACTCCGGAGCAACACAGCTGAGGATACAAGCGATCAAATGCTTCGATAAGAATGATTGAAAAAAATTGATACATCATGCATAGGTATTACAAAATCCGGAATGAAAAAAGTACTTGGTTTAATTAAACCATTGGCTACCTATATTAAATTAACAATACCAGGAAACAAAAGGTGAAAGAGACAACTGTTAACATTTTGTCGGATGATGGTTTAGAAC
The DNA here is from genome assembly GCA_963082605.1 of Rhodophaea formosa. Taxonomy (NCBI): domain Eukaryota; kingdom Metazoa; phylum Arthropoda; class Insecta; order Lepidoptera; family Pyralidae; genus Rhodophaea; species Rhodophaea formosa. The sequence continues at coordinate 4,258,458 of OY720221.1, forward strand.
ACGTATTATAAAAGTAAGCCCACACTTTAGAATAAGTCGGATACAGTAGTACATAAAATTGAAGTAGATAAAAATTACACTCCTAATTACAGACCTGAAAATAAACACAGTGATTTGAATTCAAATAGGATCTCATATAATAAGGCAAATAAGAAAAAGTGCCCGTAATGTATTGAAATTATTTTTAAAGTAAGTGATTCAAGAAATAACCTCTATTAGGCAATCACCGTGCATTCAGTTAATTTATTCAATAGCTTAAAGAAGTTAAGACGCTAAACATTCATTGCGTACAAAAAACCTACTTCTACTCGTAACTTTGAAATATCAATAAAATTTTACCAATACGTATTTACGTTTAGGTTTAGGTAACTACCTAGAGTAACTACTCTAGATAGTTACCTAGAGTCTTATTTATTCTCCACGTGATATCATGTTTTTCCATTAGATGACGCGACGAAAAATCGCTTAATATTATTAGTTGCTTTTTAACCTAAATTCCTGATGGGGATTTTCTGATAGGCTTTTAAATACTTCATTAAAATTGTTTCGAAATTCTCCAACGAAAGGTCGAACTTTATATGAACTGACAGATTATTGACAAATAAAATAAACTTTCTCTAGAGCATCTAGAGAAATTACACTTTACTTTGTGGGTGGGTCTCAGGGAATATTCGTAAGCCGTAAGAAACACAGACTTGTCAATGTGAAATCATCTTCTTTAATCCTAAATAAACATATTATCTAAATAATTACTTCTCAGTTCATTGCTTCAAAATATCCTATATCTAAAATATTTAAATTTAAAATATTCTATAAAATCCTTCAAAGAGCGTTTATTATTAGAAGTAATAGGCATCATAGATTTTAAATGTATTCGTTTTTATTTTGAAAAGTGGCCGAATTTGCCCATTTCCTTGGTTTAAATAAACCTTATTACGTATGAAGTAACTATGGCTTTTAATCCATCTCCAGCAAATGTTGGACTCACTCATATATGAAAAATTTAGAGACTCATCGATAAAGGATTCAAAAAATATATGAACATTGCAAGTCTCTTGCATCTTCGAGATAGTGTATTATTTATTTCAATAAGTCAGTCAGGTATAGATAATACCTAGAAAAAGTTAAAGTTAAAATCCTAATAAGCTGTACAAACATTTCTCATACATAGGTATTTTATCTTGACGAAGCTAAACCTTTGATTTGCAAGACAGACATAATTATAACGACTGTAACAAAAAACACCCAGTCGGTAAAAAAAGGAAACGATGAATTTATCAAAACTCAGGAACAATCAGCTTGCATAGAGAAGACCCGCTGCAATATATAATCAAGGTTAGCCATTTAAAATGTTAAAACTAACAGCCAAGGCCGAATTGAAAACTACACTAAAATGTTTATTTTACACCACACAAGTACTAATGTTTGGTAACATTATTTACCGTATCTATGTGTAAGTACATTTTCAACTTGTCAGCATTTTATTTCGTGTTAGAGTCGAAAAACATTGAAGACTCTATTAATAAAGGATAATCAATATCGATCAACTAGCTACAGCTTAACAAATGATAAAAATGGCAAAGAGGGACAGCTCAAATGGAGAACATATATATGTATTTATTCCCACCACACCTATAGTATGTAGTCTCGACTTCTTAAAAGTACGATTTGTTTCTACAATAGATGGCGCCCTAGGTTTATTTACAACTATTTATCCACCATTCATAATAATAAAAGCAATAATAACAAAATATCTTTCAAATAATATTTCTCAGTTTACCCCATACAGTGATGGATGGAAAAGACTGCCGCTATGCACTGTGGCCCTGTCACTGCCGCTTATAGTGTTAGTAGTGGCGGTAAGTAGAACTAACTATTCCGGGCACCAAATACTTATAGTAGGCCAAAATTATATCATATTTAAAAAATCTAATAGATCGTGTAATGCAAAACCGGTTCGCCGGTTATGCCGGTTTTTCTCTTTGTATTATCAATCGCATATATGAAAAGTAATACCAAAATAAGTACTACACGTAATTTACATTTTCAGTTTTAAATTTGATATGATTTAGGATTAAAAGAATTAATTGCTGGGTGGCGCCAATTTCGCATACTAATGCGAAGCCCATATTTTGTTTGAGGTTGGCAATTTATCTACACGTTAGTATTACTTACAACTTTTGCCTACAGACATATTTCTTAAGTAAGACACAAACTCAAAGTCAGATTTGTAAAACGTAGGAACCAATTACCAACAAAGCAAGCTCCCGCTAAGACTAATTTAGAACAAAGAAATCAGCTTAAAAATTCTAAATCTGGTTTGATAAGTTGGATGCTAGAGATAAACAAACACAGGATTAAACAGGCATGAAACTTATAACATTTTGTTTAAAAAAAAAAAGACGAAAGAATATTTAATTCCCAAGCAAGACTACGATGTGATAATAATCAATATTGCCTAAAACAAATCAGAAATAAGTCTATACCTAGATGGCTAAAACCGATAACATACGTGTTGTCTCCCTACGTAGATACTCAGACAGACTTGGGAGTCGTTAGTGCCGAATCTTGGCATTATCGATAAACATCCGTCGGGCCCTAGGCCGCCTATGTATAGGTTGTCTTAGGGCAGGCACGCGGCGGCGCGACGCCAGCCAGCCATTTGTTAGCTTTTTCGGCTGTAGGGTTGTCTAGACAGGCATTTTCTTTGCTACTTAAGGGGGAACACTAGGCACAGTAGCGACGCCAATCATTTTATTCCTAATACTTTACAAATAGAAAGAAATTCAAGAATATAAACAATACAAGCCTTAGTAAATAACCTGAAGTATTTTTGGAATCATGTTTTGATATTATGAGAATCAGTCATTGAGAGAATAAATGATAACCGCCAAAAACGGCCGTTTTTGGCGGTTATCAGATTCTCATAATTCTCACTGATTCCGATAGTAATAAACATGATTCAAAAAATACTTCAGGTTATTTACTAAGGCTTGTATTGTTTATATTCTTGAATTCCTTTCTATTTGTAAAGTATTAGGAATAAAATGATTGGCGTCGCTACTGTGCCTATTGTTCCCCCTTAAGGGTGCGCTAGTCAGGTGTTTCGCCATACAAATTCTGTAGGGTGATGACTCCGTTGTTCGGTATCGTCTGTTTAAAGTTTTTAATTCTATTGATTTGTTTTGTCGTTATCTATGCTTGTATGGAATCATAATTGTAAAATTATAAGTACTTTAAAAGTTATGAGTCTCAAAACATTCCGTTTTAACACGTAATTTTAACGCATCTTTGGGCACAATTAAATACCAGAAGGAGTATAAAATCTCTAAAACAAAATTCATACAAGCATAGTTTGGTTATTAAAAAATATAAATTATTTTAATTTTAATAAAAACATTCAGCTGTTTTATCACAAGAACACTTCTCCCAAACGCATACTCGCGAATTTTTAGACGTCGAAGATTTAGATTTTCAACAATATTTGTGTTTGCACACACTAGACTGTTGTTCCAATTTGCTTATACATCAGTGTAAATAGTTACGCACTGTTCAAAACCGAGTCTATCCCTTTCTCAGCAAAATAGCATGCATTTTAGCCACGTGCGCTGACGAGTTCGAGTTCCCGACTAGCGCATCCTTAAGAGAAGTAGATTGCACATTCTATTCATCTTTTAGGTTTTTGTTATCTTTATGTTTTTTCTTGTTTCTACTCAGTATAAGCAGTGTGACGTGCAAATTTCTATTTTATCTAAATTTTTCATTATATTACTTTCTTCTACTTCAAGAATCTATTATCGTTTTCCTTTCACTTGACATTTTCTACTTACATGTTCTATTATTGGAATCACCTAAGTATCTCTTTTTAGCTCTTCCTCTCATTTGACTACGACCTCCACATTAAGACTTTTTTGTTGCATAAGTACCACAGTAAAAATATTTTTCAATGTCTAACTTTGTGATATCGTTTGCTATAATACCTCGTTCAGATTTTCTGTTTGAGATCTATTTTCCTAATCCTCTTATTCTTTTCGACAGTAATGCTTTCGCCATTAGGGCAATTTGTTAAGATTATGTATATTCTTTAATTCCGTCCATTTATTCTAGGAATTATGAAATCAACTCCAGTTCAATTTTAGACTGAAAATAAATATTTCGCCCAACACAACCCTAATTGTGTGGGAGGAGGCAGTTCGTGGAATAACTCCTGATTCAGTGTGTGCGTGAGTTGCAAATACGAATAGAATAACATTAGTGTGCGTGCCGCCGGTTCATTGTCAAGGCCAACCGCCGAATCTCTGAGTCCCCCTCACACCCACCTCGTTCCACCGTCGTCAATTATTCGAATTTGCTGAAAGCATCGAGTTGCTCCGCATATATTGCTCGGATATCGAAACCGCAGCCGTAGACGTGCTGACTCAACCAGCAATACGCAGCGTAGTGAATATATAAATTAGGTATATTCGAACTAATGTCATTATTTCTAGACTCTTAGTGCCGCGTGGTGCCACCGACGCGATAATCGAGTATTTTTAACGTTGCATATCGCATTCCGCCTGCTTTTTATCTACGGTGTGCTGCTGCGCTTGTGTAGAATCATGATACAATAAAAACAACAACACTAACCTAGCCTATGCCAATATACGTTGATTTAATCTAAAACGTACTGTACCTACGACTATTGTAATTATAGCCTGGCAAACGTAAGCTAAGGATCTGGCTAATTAGGAGTCAAGTCTAATCGCGAATTAAGCATTGAATGACAAAGAACACATTGTGTGAAACAAAGAAATAAAACATAATTATTATATAGACAGTCCCAAGTTTCTAAACGGATTTGCGACCAAAACCAAATTATATTTAGAAATGTAACTAGACAAGACTAATTTAATGACAGAGGAATAAAACAGAAATGATAGAGAAAATTATTGAATACAGTCGCGGAAGTGAAACAATAAATTACTTTATCAGCTGAACTCGACCCTGCCCATGGCCACGCGGTCTTGTAGATTACGATGTGCATAGAACATCTTCACATATAAAACTACGAACATTTTTTTTCCGTGGTAACAATTTCTCATGATTCTAAAAATAAACAAGAGCGTTTCGACTCTATATCGTAAGTCATAAGCAACAAAATTGTAGTTGAATATATATGTAGTATTATTATTGCATTTTGTTATCAAAATTATTACTGTAAATGAGCCATTCGCGCATATAGTTGCATAACTTATCATTCACACTTATTTTTAAAAGAAGTGACAGTTTCCTCATTATCATATTTACTCGTAATCAAACTGAATAAAGATTTTGGTAATACTCGATTTGCTATACTATTAAGAAATTTTTGTTCAACTAGCTACCGGAATTTCTCATTGTATTGATTTTGTATTTGCTAAAGTCTTAAACAGATGTTGCAATTTAACATTTAGATGAGAGAATGATGTTCCAACCACGTATGATACTGCGAAACAAAATTACATAAACGATCCGTGAGTACGATATTTAAATAGCTTCCTCATGGAAACAGAGTTCATGAAAAAAAATTACAAGCCGTTTGAAGAATATGTGTCATATAATATCGCATGGAAAGATTGGGGAGGTTCAGATAAGGTGCAGTCAAGGCCGCGTCATATCATAATCGTATGCACGATGCATCGCTGTACACAGATTAGATACAAAAGTAAACTTTGAAAAGAACACCAGCCACTCAACGGATACTGAACAAATATTCCTATTGCCTATATACTGTATACCTAAAGGGCAGCTGTAGATTTCGAAGTCAAATATTGGTTCAAGTCTGGAGGTGATATTAGAAACGTACCCGGTGGGCCAGAAAGAAGATATTAAATTATTGGATTAGGTATTGCTAGACGACCTAACAAAGAAAGGCGAAGATTGATCCAACCAATTTACAATTTATTGATATTACAGACAGTCAAAGAAAACCCAAACTATTTTTGTAATTTTAGTGAGAAAGCAAATTAGAAAGAACGTGAACTTGCTAATGAAATTTTAGAAAATGAGTTAACTGAAAAGCAACAAAGAATTTCTTTGTTTCACCAAAAGATCATAATTTAATCGACCATATAAAGAAGCTTGTTATAAGTTACTGAGATAAAAAGATTGTAACACTATCAAACTCGTTTGGTTGATACGGACATGCGAAGAAACCGCGCGCATAAGAATTTGCACACGCATACATGATATCTATAATAAATTATAGGTCCGAAATTTTATGAAACCGTCAATTTAGCTCCCACAATTCTTAGAACTGACAATCTTTTCTTAAATGCTTAATGTTTCTGAATTTTGGAAATTTCATATAACATTTCTTCGACAAGTTCTTCGAAGATGAATGTCTTAAGGATATTTGATTTTCTTTGCTTATCCTGTTCGTGAGACTAGTTCGGAAAATCCCGATACCTAGTTTTTTACTTGTTAAAAATCTATACCTTCAAAAGTAAGTTTGTTGAAAGTCATTTGGCAGGCTATACCTATACGTTATCTAACAAAATCATAAAGAAATTAGAAAAAATGTGTTACAATTACAGACAATGAACGATAAGAATTTAGAATAATGTGACTACGACTTTGAGATTAACTATTTTTCATACTTTGGTTTGTATTTTCCGTAGAATAATTACCATCATTATTATAATAAAAAACTTGGAATTGGTCATCATCATCATCAGGTCTTATAGGCTACAGAAGCAGGCATATTAGCCAGAACAAGCAAGAGCAAGAGGTTTTGTAATAACAAATAATACTAATATGAAAACTTATAAGTAGTACGAAATCCTCTAAAGCTGAACAAAATCAGGATCGAAATGCGTAAAGCATTCAAAAAATTGTCTGAACATTTGATCAAAGAGGCAAACGAGCCTAAAAAAATGTTGATCACGAAAGATATGCGTAGCTGTGAAACACCGCAAATAGCTGTAAGGCTAGACGCGGGCGGTAGGCGCGATCGATCACGGTTAGGGTAGGTCGCGGACCGCGCTCACTTTTCACGTGAGATTGTTGTTCTTTTTTATAATAATGACTTTGGAATGTAAATCTAAATGACTATGACGATAAGATATATGATATAGAAATACTGTCAGATCTTGGGTACCATATCGCAGTGTCACGAGCTGCATTGTTCTATATAAAATTAATATCAGGGAGATTTATATGCTTAGGCTTTAGTACACTATTTTAATCGAGTTTTCTTTTTGTTAAATAATTAATTGGTTATATTTTTTGGACATATTTTATTACAATTATCTGATTTAAGTGTTAAATATTTTTTTAGCTACTACTTTTAACAGTACCTGTTAGATAGAAGTAATGTTTTATATACTTACTTACTAGCATAGGAAAGCAATTTACTACATATTTGCATAATATTTTGTATATGAATTATTGCTAGGTTTCATACAGGCTATTCATAAGTGATCTGACAATTTTTTTTTGTTGTTACAATTCTTTTAATTCGATTTTTATGTCATCCATCAACATAGCACATTTTTTGATAGATATTTACTTAGTCAAATTGTGTTATTTCTAAAAAGAAAATTGAGACGCAAATTGACAATATAGGGGCTGTGTTGGAGTCTTGTAAAAAAATAATATCCCCAAAAACTTGAAATATAAGACCACTTATTGTGTATGTACCATATCATAATAATATGTAAAGAGGAGTAGGAAATAAATTGTATCCGCCGAGTTGTTTACATCAAGTTCATCATACAAACAACATCCTTTGGTCCATATCTACTAGTATATTTTGTAATATGTTGCAGACATGCGTCTTAGGAAATATCTGTGATTAAGTTTAAATACATTCAACGAGGAAATAAAAAGCCGCAGTAGATAAATTCGGCGGCTGAGTTCGGTGCAGTTGATAAAATGTTAGGATAGGTCAAGGCGAAATACAATCGTAAAATGCCGGTGGCACCTAAAATAATGTAAGAAAATCTTTTTTTTGTTAATTAAAAAAATAAATTGTACACACCATTTCATCCACCTCCATCCCCATCCAGTCCATTTCGGCGTTTCTTAGGTTAGCTTACAAGTCTGGGTAGTGCCGCGCGAAAGTACTGCGCGTCGCGACGTTCAGTAGACGAGTGCAGCGTCGTGTCGTGTGTGTTGCACCGAAAATTCGTTCCCGCACCACGCTCCCGCGCCCCGCACCGCACCCCTGAGATCGCAAAATTTTCGACTTCGAATCGCGCAACGCCATCTATGGGCGATCGGGCGCCCCCTCCCTTGCCGTGTGTGGCCTTGAACTTGACTAGCTATACGTCGCGAGCGACCCACATTTGCGGCGCGCGCCCGCCTCCCCCCGCAGTCTCGCGTCGTCATGGCCGGCGGGCGAGCCACCTGAATGGAACTATAACTGCATACGGCACGTTTTGGCGCTACCGCGGCAAACACTCTCGGTTTCATTATACGCCAAGCATACAGGCATTGTTTAGTTATTAGAATCTATAAGAATTAGGTTTACATCAATAGAATCGACTACAATATTAACTTTATATGCCTTGCCTTCCGTTATGACAAATACTGATTAATGCAATGTAGTTCGATGCATAGTCTAAAATTATTTGTATCAATAATTCTCATTTAAGGATTTCTTACTCCATTTCGATTGTGTTTTGTTTTTTTGTTACAAACCTATTTCAGAGCAACGCTCTTTTCAATGATTGTGTAAAAATTTCAATTGGTTTCTAATAATGTAGTACGTTCATGTTCAAGCCTTTTCATGATTGCCTCCAGTTCTGTCATGTCTTAACGTTTTTTTAGTTTCAGCCAGCCATTCACATAGGTAGGATCGTTATGGTTGACATTTGCATGTTTCTTAGCATTTACGATTCTAAAACCAAGGTAAGTCAATAATCTTTGTAAAATTACGCTTTTTAATCCCTTGTGGATAGGTCACCATGAGAAAAAAAGCAAATAATAACTTGATATGAGGTATTTAATTAATGGCTTCGTTTTTTCGTTTTTATTTGATCACTATCAAATTATGGCATAGGACTTCTGGTGAGAAATCTGTGTGAAACTGGCTCGAAAGAAAATGGGAAACATCAGATTTTTCCCCCGCTAGGTGTCGCTACAGCAAATAGAGACATAATATTGATCGTTGGTCTAATCTTCTTCTTTTCGTGTCGATGGTACGATTGACTATATTTTTTCAGCCCAATAATGGGCCACTTCAATGCCTTTCTCAGAAGCTGTATGGAGATCGGCCAAGGTGCAGCTGTTCGGGCATTTGGGACATGAAAGTAGGTGCGCCATAGTTTGAGGCGAGTGACCACACTCGCACCAGTTGATAGATGATTGGTCTAATTAATTATTTTTAATCACCTCATTGGTTGTCGATACTAGTCCTTGTGAAAATAAAGTAAAGTTATGCAATAAATAAAGGATTGCTGCTTTTGCACACAATTAATCATGTACATGAATAAATACACACGTACACGTGCACTTTAAACCACAAAACGCCACCCAGTAAATCCTGCTTGCATGTTTGTTTTTTTGTCGTATGTGTAAGTGGCCAACACTGGTGTCAGATTTTTCAAGCTGCCTTAAGGCATCTGACATAGCTTAACGACTGCCATCAACGATGACAGCCGGGACCAACGGCTTAACGTGCCTTCCGGCTTGTATTAAAAGGTTTTTTCCGGCCCGAAACTGTTGCCCTGATAAAAATAGGAATTCATGTCGAAACAAAACAACTGAACCTCTAATCGTTAAGAGCGTATACTAGCAGTATTTTTTCAATATGGTTTCCATACAAATGTATTTCTCTATTTTCTCGCTGAAAACTGATTCTAGAGCCACAATTTTTTTTTATAAAATCTAGTACCTTAATAGGAATGCCTCTATTTTTAATTTTTTCCAAAAAACCGTTTTTGTACAAAATTTTTTTTTCTTTTAAACACGTTTTTAGAAAAAAAATAAAACATAGGGACATACCTATTTTAGTAATAGATTGTATGTAAAAAGAATTGTGCCTCAGAAGCAGTTTTCAGCGAGAAAATAGAGAAATACATTTGTATGGAAAACGCACTGCTAGTATACCCTCTTAACGCCAGCGTTCCAATCATGATATGCATGAACTGGAATTAGTTGCACGTTATATGATTATGCCATATCAAAGACATTATAACACTCGACGTAACCATAGCCTACATACATAAGATTATATTATATTATTATAGGTATTTATTATGCTTTTATTATAATTCATTTATCAATAATTAACGCCAATTATGGCAGAATATGCTTGTAACTGTTTATTGTTGTACCACCTGTCTTTACCATTTTCGAAGGAATAAATGATATCTGATTCTGATTCTTCTAAGTAATTCTGTGCTTTTTTATTTTAACGGTGTTTGGAAGATGTCTAAATTAAATTCCAATCTCTGGATCAAAGGCTTTGGTTTCAAGTTTCTACTTCATTCAGGTACATGTTTTATAAGCAGGTAGTAATTCTGTGTATATGTAATCTATGATTTTCTATTCCTTTAGTGTTCCTTATCAGATTTTTTATATTTTTGCATAAGCTGTATCAAATATAGCAATCTTACTTTTTTTCACAAAACGATAATTAAACATTATAAAGCTATGTAAGTAGTAGTAGTACATCTTCCTCCCTCCAGTTTCCATTTTGACAGTTCCTTGCCAGTAACATATATTGATTCATTTTCGTAGCCTCCCTAAATGCCGTTAATCTAAGCTTTCAATCGAAATATGAGTATTTAAATATATATTCCTTATTTTACAACTACGAGTGATTTCTTAGTTTCTACAATTTTCCTGTTATTCCTGCACTATTCACAGTTTAACTAGTTAGTGTATGCCATGTACTTTAAGGTATATCTAAGTATTCAGTCAGTTCCTTTACATCGTTATGATGTAAGTAAGCAGGCCGCTTCGAACCGGTCGTATTGGAAATCCTTAGGGGAGGCCTATGTCCAGCAGTGGACTTCTTGTGGCTGAGATGATGATGTTGTAAGTTACGTAGCCAATCTTCTTAAGTATTAATGTCTGTAGTAGCCATTTTGATTAAGCTCCTCTCATTTCCAATTTCCAGATTATATCCATGTAAAATTAACGAGTTATTTTACAGATTCAAATCCATGCGAGTTTTGAGGACTTTATAAAACCAGCCCCCGAACATTCAAAATAATCTTAACTAATGAATCATCATCATCATCAACAGGTCCTTTTTAGCCTCCACTGCAGGAGCACGACCCTCTCTGTACTACCAGAGCCATATTAGCCATATGTTAGCCAGAGCAGTCATAGGAACTAGCTAATGAATGACATTCTATATCCCAGACTCTCTTTGTCTAGCTAATAGCTAGACAGTAACAGAACGAGATTTGAGACCGTTGTTAGTTTAATGCATCTAAGATGACTTTGAGTTTCTTGATCGTTTCGGGCGTAAGATCCTTACTATCCCAGATATATATTATTCGAATGTAGTGGCGTGTCTCTTAGGACTTTTTATGTATACTTCATGAAATGATCATCCAAGACACGCGCCCACTTAAGGCGCTGTAGTATGAGAAACTAGCGCCACCCAACAATTAAGAGGCCTATCACATTTTGACCGCGATTTTGGCATTCAAATTCTAAGAAACTGAAAGACTTTGACAACTTAAATCTATTTAACAATGGAGAATAGTTATTAGTAAAGTTCATAGCGGCTTCACTTTTTGCATTTTTATCTAATCAATTAAAATAAAGCCAAAATTCCGAAGCATGTTTTACACAAAAAGAGGGCGAGGCCCTTGTTCGTGCTCAAAACTGAACAACTGTACAGACGGAATTAAAACGAAAAAAATATAATAATATCTCTTTAATAGTGCTAAAGTTCATAGCGGAATCGGAATTTTAAAATATGTATGGAATATTTAGTAAAAAATATCCATTCAAAACCGTAAAACCACGAAATTTCTAAAACATCAACTGCAAATTTCTCCTTACTACAGTAATATTATTACATGAAATATGTACTAGAATAAACGTAAGTTCATAAGGAATTAAAATTTTGTACTTTAAAATAATAATAATTAAAGATATGACTATAAAAAACGTAATTGCAACCTCCAAATTACTATATATTTCGATGCGTCGACCGCTCAAACTCAGTACTGCGCGAGAGCTTGTCGACGGCGGACCTATGCCGAATTTTTCTTCGTCAAACGATTGAGTGCAAAGCGTATAGTGCGACTAACTAAGCCAGATACATGCCACTGAGGCACATAGTATTCCAATTTATTTTTATTAAGTAAAATTGTAATTAATGATTATGACGACGAGCTCCGTGGCGCAGCGGTCAACACCACACGGCCTGTGACACGGATGGTCCCGGGTTCGCTCCGCGGTCACTGTGGTCAGGTCATGATGAAAAATTATCTTTTTCAGATTGACCTAGGCCTTGGATGTTTGTCTATATACATATTCTGAATTATGTATGTGTTATAAAATCTAGCTCAATCTGTGTGATTTGTCCGTATATATTTATATTTAATTATTTAGGTCAGCCAAAAAACCAATTCCTGCTAGTCAAATAATAAATATCATGTTTGTAAAAATGTCTTATTTGTTTTATTGAATTAATTTGGTCAAATACTTTTCAACTAATTTATACGAACAGACATATGTATACGATTACGATATATTTTTTGTAAATATCTAATTTACCAATAAAGTACATTACTGCAACGGCCGGCAAAAGAGGTATTGATGGACGAACGTGTGAATGTGGGCCGAGGCGGAGCCGAGGCACACATACATGAGTCCATCAATGCCTGATTGCGGCCAAGGCCTGTGTAGTACTTTTATCAAATATTGCACGGAAATTAAAAAAAAATAGTATATAGACAAACAAATATACATATATTATCACGTGTTTACCCTTACAGGTGAGACGGACCTCAAAAGCCATGTTTAGGGTTAAGTGGATTTTAATGTAGAAAATGCAATTAAAATAGTGATGGGTTGCTAGTCGCATCACCTATTGACATATTCTTCTGCATAGGTTTTCGCCCTCTCCCTCGGCCTGCTTTTACAGACTGTACGGGAAGAGAAGCACCTGGTATATTCTATGATTTTTCTGTTATCCTAGACCATCATGAAATATTGATGTAATTATGTCAATTAATATTCATAAAATGTTCATAAACAACAATATGTAGAAAATATCGCGCCAAAATCTTAAGTTTTTTAATTTCTTTTTTCTTACTAGCCTGGTAAAATTTTAAATTCGAATTTTTAACCTCCATACTTGAATTATTTCGCAGCAAACGCGTCGTTCCATTTTTAAATAACATGACAGATATGAATTTTCATAGTTACTTTAAAACACGACAGATATGGATTTTCTTGGGATTTTCATACATACTTTGCTGCCGTGTATTGGCCAGTACAGCAATATTGATTTATCCCAAACAAGGTTGTCAAAATAATGTGAACAATTCCAAGCATGTTTGAGAAAAATATTATACACGTCATACTCTCTTGATCTCTCATCTTCGGGTTACAGACTTATATAAGTATCGAATTTCAACTTAATCAGTTCAGTAGTTTCGTAGCAAATGGTTATGACAGGGTGACACCAACGTTACGTTTCGTTTTTACGTTTTTAGGTACTAAACCCTAAAAAAATATTCCAAAATTACACGCAGGTTGTAAATAAAATGTTGGCAAAAACTTAAAGAGCTTAAGGCGCTTAGATCAGTGAACTAGCGCTATCTCTCATTTTATTTCTTTTACTGCTGCCTCCGTGGTCCAGTGGTTAAGGCGTTCGCCTTGTTGACCCGGGGGTCGTGGTTCGATTCCTACGGGAAGCACAATTTGTTAAGTTGTTTCCAGTTTGGTTAGGACACTGCAGGCATGAATCACCTGATTGTCTGATAAGAAAGATGATTCCGTACTTCGGAAGGCACGTTAAGCCGGTGATCCCAGCTGCCATCTGGTAGTCGTTAAAGAAACCACGTCAGAGGCCGAGAGGCGGTTCCGAAGAACTCTGACACCAGGGTGTGCATGGTCGACTGACCGTGTCACCTACACGAAATGATGATATGACTGCCAAATAGGAGCAAATTGTAAAAATCTACGTAAGTACTTCGTCAGTAAATGACGTAGTATTTTTGGTATAACTTTTTATTATTTTTCATTCACTAAATATAAGATAGTAAATGTAAATACTAGAACTACTAATTACCGCCAAAAGCGGCCACTTTTAGCGGTAATAAGTAGATCTCTCAATCTCAAATGATGATTTTGATGAAAATCTATACTAAAAATACTAAATGTACTTTACTAGTGAATACTTACATAGATTTTTTCAATGTGTTCTTATTTCAGAGTACAAGAATTTAATAACGGGTATCGCTAGTTTCGCTGATATAAGTATCTTTAGCCAACAAAAATGAACGTATGTGGAAATTTCTTGTCATGATTAACAATATTACAAAATAAAAAAATCCAATATCAAAAAATTAAAGAATATGAAAAGTATCAAAATCGTGCAGTTGTAGCAACAGCATAGCGTCGTGAACTCGTGACCCCAACCGTGTGGTCGCCGTGCGTAAAAGCCTAATCTTTCAGAGCACTATTTTGTGATAAGCCTCTTAATTGTTTTAGTCCTAAATCATATCAAATTTAAAAAATCTAATAGCTGAATCATCATCACCAAAAGGTCTTTGCCAGTCTCCACAGCAGGAGCACGACCCTCTCCCCACTACCAGAGCAGTCAGAGGACTTGATCCACACTCTCCACGCTGGCCAGACGGGTAATAATAATAGCTGAATGCTCTAGTAAATTACTTCTAGTATTCTTGGTACGAGTTTTCACTATTTTTAATTTGATGAATTAAGAGAACTACTCATTACCGCCAAAAGTGGCCATTTCTGGCGGTAATGAATGAGTAATTCTCTTAAACTTAAATTATAACAAGAATACTACAAGTAATTTACTAGGGCATTCAACTATTAGATTTTTTAGGACTAAAAGAATTAATTGTTGGGTGGCGCTAGTCTCTCATACCACAGCGCCTTAAGGCCTCAGATACATACTTGCACGCAATTGCTAGAAACTTGTTTTAAAAAGTAACTACAACGCATAACATGCGCTGGCGCACATTAACAAGAATACATAAAGTGAAAGTAATAAGCGCACTACACTATTCTGCCATTGGCCGCTGTGTCATCGCTATCAACCAATAGTGAACGCGTATTTTTAATTCTCGCATGCTATTGGCCGACGACTTTCACGTACAACATGTCACATTTTATTGAAACGATCGTTGAATCCATTATTTTGGAAATAATATGAAAGCCCTGACGGAGCCAAGATGTCATTTGTGCCACGGTTTACTAACAGTTACCTGTTTATGCATAAAATGAAGTAGCTCAGAGAAATAAGCTACACAAACATTAAAAAAAAATATAGCTTACAATACAAATAAAGTTTATCAGCTGCAATACCATACAATCTAAACTTACTTAATTATAGATAGGAAAGATTTGATTGTTCGAATTGAATAAGCTTCGAAACTACTGGACCGAATTTCAAAATTCTTTCAGCAATAGAAAGTTTATCCATCTGCGGGGGACATAGGCTATAATTTACGCAGACAAAGTCGCTGCAAAATTGCTAGCATTTCAACAAAAGTGTAATTTAGTTTTTTGACACAAAATGTTGATTTAAATATAAATAAACCGCCGTCCATAAAGGGGCGACTCCGTCTGTCAATATGAACAACTTTTCCTATAGGACTAATACTGGAAATACCGAAAAAAAAAACAACATTTTCATACAAATTGCCCGGCCGCTGAACAGTTTTGTATGGCAATATCAATTGTTTTCGAATTAGTGTATAGTTACATAGGAAAAGTTGTTTAAATTGACGGACTGAGTCACCCATTTAAGATCGGGACAGGGTTTTATTAACATTTAAATCAATATATCTTGTCTAAAAACTAAATTTTAATTTTGATGCTGAAGATTGTTTAACAAAACTGTGGACTACCACCTACCAGAAAATTTATTTTGTTTCTTTATAATTTGCATTTTCTACGATAATTTGCCTTTTCGACAACACAAAAATTGGATTCACGATAAAATATATCGCTACTGAATCAAGTAATATCACGTTTAGCGTAAAAATCTCTGTATTTCCTCACCAACCAACACAGAAATTTTGGGAGCTTTCTGTGGTAACTTTATTAGCCTTCGAAGGTATCTTAGCATACTCGTACTACATAAAAGTATTTAATAAGCTCAAAAGCAGGCAGAAAAATTAATAAACGCACTTATTTAGATTACAAAGTTTATCCAAGAGCACCTTCTTCGGTTTTGCTTTGGGGCTTTTAGCGCCATCTAGCAATAGCCCCGGTAAACAAAATGACAAACTTCGATAAAGAGGGCGCTGTAGTCTGGCGATTGGACATTACCTACAGTAAAACGTCTTTTTTAATTGCATTTACTTAGCAGCAACAGCATATTTTAATTGCATTTATTGAAGCGATAGAAAGTTGAAATATTATTTTGGAGGTTTTTTTAAAATAGCTCTTTAATACTTTGCACAGAATACAAAAACGCTGGGAGTGCTACATTAGATATTTTCTGATTCCCAAACCACCGCCGCCACACTTGATTTTTTTTTATGATATAGGAGGCAAACGAGCAAGCGGGTCACCTGATGGTAAGTGATCTCCGTTGCCCATGGACAACTGCAACTGCACCAGGGGTGTGACAAGAGCGTTGCCGGCCTTTTAAGAGAACATAGACTCGTTTTTTGAAGGTTCCAATGTCGTATCGATTTGGGAACACCGCCGCAGGAAGTGGATTCCACAGTTCGGGCTTACGTGGCAGAAAGTTTCTCCTAAAACGTACAGTGGTTGACTGCCAGTTATCCAGGTGGTAGGGATGAAACTTTACTTTTTGTCGGTTAGAACGGTGGTGAAATTCTGCGGCAGGTATTAGGTAGAACAATTTCTCGGAGTATTCCCCATGATAGATGTGATAAAGAATGCACAAGGATGCGACATCCCTAGCAGAGCTAGAGGATCGAGCGAGACGGCCGACGATCTGGTCGTCAACTATACGAATTGCACGACTCTGAACACGGTAAAAGGAAGGAGTTGGTATTGCGGTGCCCCAGCCCAGAGATGGGAACAGTATTCCTTACTTGTGCTTCATACAGCTGCAGCTGATGCGCCGATGTGAAATATCGCCTCTCTCTACACCCAGTTTTTTAGAAGCCAACTTAGCCTTGACTTTTAGGTGATCACGAAATTGAACGTCACCTGAAATCTCAACGCCCAGAATTCCGATCTTCGGCTGAGTATAGAGGGAAGCGTCCTGGAATGAAGGACATACGACAAAAGGACGTTTTTTCGCAGTGAACGCACAAACTTGTGTTTTATTAGGGTTGAATTGGACTAAGTTGCAAAGATCCCAATTCGAAACTTGATTTAATGAAGTTTCGACTTCAGACACAAGTTTAACTCGACACTCGGAAACGCATGCCGGAGAAATATTGGCTTGGCTGGTGTAAGATGTGTCCACCGTGCTCTTGCCAGCATCCACGTGCCCGCGGTTTTAGTACCAAACTTTCCTCAAGAGAGCAGAGGGGATAAGTCTGGTGTCCAGGAGATTGGGGCTACCGCTAGCGTGGGACGCTACTTGCGTCGACACACTGGCGCCATCTACCATTCTACACGTTTAAAAACTATATTTTCCACACTTGTTTGACTCAGTCAACGTCCTAAACTATTACCTACTAAGGAAAATAATATAATTCTTGCAGCAAGATACACTGGATTAGCAAATGCAAATTATGATCTTTATTATTATTTAAGTTGAATTTTCTTAACTATAGATATTTAAACGTATTTTAACGTTTTCAGGGTTCTGTAGTAAACAAAGAACCCTTATAGTTTCTTAATAAAAATGCCTATCTAAATAAGAGAGAGAATTATTTCTGCATATAGAAATTATCCATATTGTGTAGGCATGTTTAATGATGTGCACCACCAGGTCTTTGAGTCACGAGCCGCCACTGACTGCGTGTCAACGCACTCCCGGCTAGTAGGCGAAAGTCGCATACTTGGCCTGTGACATCTTGCTCAAAAAACTTAAAATGCAATGTGCTATGATATGATATCATAATTTGAAACCATCATTGAATATAAGAACTAGCTACTGAATTATTGCAAAAGGCACATACATTTTCTTGACGAGCTCCATGGCGCAGCGGTCAACACGCCTGTGACACGGATGGTCCTGGGTTCGATCC
Organism: Rhodophaea formosa; assembly: GCA_963082605.1. NCBI lineage: Eukaryota > Metazoa > Arthropoda > Insecta > Lepidoptera > Pyralidae > Rhodophaea > Rhodophaea formosa. The sequence continues at coordinate 4,276,766 of OY720221.1, forward strand.
CCAGTCAGGTCAAGATGGAAAATGATCTTTTCCAGATTGACCTGGGTCTTGGATGTTTATCTATATGTGTATTTGTTATAAGATATAGTATCGTTGAGTTAGTATCCCATAACACAAGTCTTATACTTAAGAACTTACTTTGGGGCTAGCTCAATCTGTTGTCCGTATATATTTATATTTATTTTTTTATTATATTTTATTATTTTAGTGACCCTGTATCGAAAAGATTACCATATTTTGAACTAGCTGTTACTCGCGGCTATGTCTTTCTCAGATGTGTATGCAAAATTTCATGATTATCGGGTCAGTAGATACGGCGTGAAAGCGTAACAAACAAACTCAACTCTCGCATCTATAATATTAGTTGGGATAAGTATGTACTTACAGTCAACTTAAACACAGCGATATTAAAAACAAGGGACAGACTAATAGAAAAGTAGGGACAGTCATCCATCACACCAGTGTGTCTAAAATTACAATTAGTATAAGAATATTTTTCAGAGTATAGCGATGTAATATTCGGAATACCAAGCCGTGAGCCGTATGGATCCCGGCAGAGAAGAATAGGACCACTCCAAATCTTCCCGTGGATGTCGTAAAAGGCGACATAGGAAACTTAAGCTAAACAAAGCTTATAAACATCTAAGAAACCTCTTCAACCCGTCTGGCCAGCGTGGAGAGTGTAGGCCAAATCCTCTGATTGATTTGGCAGTACAGAGAGGGTCGTGCTCCTGCAGTGGAGACTAATAAAGACCTGATGATGATGATGATGATGATTCGGAATACCACAAGGGAGTGTTTTCTAGTGTACATCTATTTGATTACTGTGGTTAATAAGGAATATATTAAGCGAATAAAAAAAATTACATTCATATTCTCTATTGAATCTGGTCATACTCTCATACTATTTAAAATTCATTTGCGTTACTAATTGTGTATAGAACTGACATGCAATGCGTTCAGCACATCCCCTGGGTATAGGTTTACCATTTAGGAATTTGAAAAATCCTGGCTAAAAGCCGGACATTTTGATAAAAGTCCAGATTTTTTTGTAAACATTAACCACTTAGTTAAGTTCAGTGCTATGGTAAGCATGGTAGGCAGGCAAAAAATATGTTTGAACTATTTGATTGTTTGCAAATTTCACAGTAGAAGATTTATTGTTAGGCCTGTGTTATAGGCGCGGCCGCTGAATATAGCGGCAGCGGAGATGCCGCTCATCGAGTTCGTTTAACCATATTATACCGGCCGCTTCAAATGCGTCGTCACTACTGAACAGATACAAAACTGCCGCCCTGCCAGCGTCAACGCGCGGTGCGGCCGCTCGAGTGAGCGGCGCCGCCGCTCTCTGAATAATTCGCCTCATTCAAACTCACGTAAACTCGCATTAGAGCGGCGCCGCCTTGTATAACACAGGCCTTAAAGAAGATTTTATATTTTGTTTTTTGATAAATGAGAAGTTCATTGTATATAAAAAAAAGTTCAAAACATATTCCACAAATCCGAACAAAGTCTGGACAAGACTCTAAAAGTCCGGACATGACCAACCTAATCCGGACGGAAGGTAACCCTACCTGGGTTCATTAATGTAATTAACCAATTTTTTATGTACCTTACCTTCTGCTAGGTAACCTGACTTACCTCAATATACTAGATACTATGACAGCACAGCCCGCACTGGTTGGCCATCGCATATCTCTTGAGAGTTTTCTGCTATGCTGTGTTCAATGCAATGGTCGCACATTACTGATGTGGGTCTGGAAAATTCAATCCGTAACAATTAGTTTATTAATAACTAAGATGTATTAATTTGGAAGTTTACTTTTACATGTTCCTAATTACAGGGGTAGGTCCCATATAGTAAAATGGAAATCAAAAAGGTGACAGGTAGAAAGCTCAAGATCAACTTTTAGTAAACTCTTCTGATTTATTTTCATACCCTTGATTATTATTAACCAGTGCCTTAAAGACAAATAAGTATGTACCAGCATATAATTAATGTTTAGATATAAACATGATTCAATTTAAAAACATGATCAATGCAGCAAACTGAGAGGGGAACACAATCTTACTTAGTTCCAACTTTGTGCAAGTGTCCATAGTACTGTTGAGAATAATTTTATAAAGACTACACATGTGATGCAATTTCACATAAAATGCACATTTTTTAGATGTATGTCATTTAGTGTGAGCATAACACTGCTGATGACTTCCTCATAGCAAAACCAAGGCCAGTAAACACTATGATAACACAGCATTTTTTCATAAAGTTACTTAACTTTTTTGTAGTAAAGGTAAAAAAAACATGAAAACCGACCTTTGAGTCAAATCTTACAATATTATATTTAGCCAGTATAATTGTTAAATTGTAGTAATATAAGTATTGTAAAGTTTTAAAGTAGTAAGTATTATGTAAACATATACTTATTTTATGCAATTATTTATACTTACCAATAATCTCTTTATATAGTAATATATTGTAGAAACAAGTCACTAAATATATTATTTATAATTCCTTCTCGTCCTGTGATAGAGATTTTATTAGATATTAAGTAATTTCTTCAAGATTTCGTTTGCCAATCTGTCAAAATTAGTATCTAACTTCTTATTTTTCAACACACAAATCAGCTGCCAAATTGATTATGTATATTGAACGAGGGTTTTTAGTGTTACTGCTATGATTTGATTCGGGATTATGGTATTTTTTTACTATAGGAAAATTGATAAACATGAAGAAATAGGTTAGAAAATTGTTATTTTAACTTTTTTTAGTTGACGTTTGACATCTGGTTTTGGGCTGTAGCATCTTGGTACATCTTGCTTTTTTTTGTAGCATCCTAGTAGCTACACCACAGACATTCAATATTGAATGTCTGGAGCTACACGCAAAACTAATTGTAGATGTCGCTGCATACGCTCTTTCTTTAAAAAAATATGAAATCTTTATTTTTTAGCCTTTTATGCAAGTAATTGATACATAAGAAAAGTGAAAAAACATTTGAACTTTTAAAAAATGTATACAATTCACATATTTTCTTGTCTTAACAAAAGATTTTTAATTATGTAAGTAACATACAGGCTGATTTTGAACCTATGAACAATACTAATTAAAATTTCGGAATCAGAATCCCTAATAGAAAACAGAATCAAAAGAAAACAAAGTGAAAATCGAAAAATAAAATCATACTTCCCTTAGAAATTCGCCCAGCTCATCGGCTACTTTGTATGGGAGGTTTAAAAATATTTACGTTTTTATTTCTTCTTTTTTCTCGGGATTCTAATCCCGAGATTACAATATAGTTCATAGGTTCAAAATCAGCCTGTATTGTCTGGCCAACGAAAGCCGAACCTAGTGTTGTAAAAACTCGAGCTTGAGCTCGAGCCGGGCGGCGCTTAAACGCTCGAGTTAGTGCTCCAGCAGTTTGTAAACGCTTGAGTCAGCGCTCGAGTCGAATCTAAAACGCTCGAGCAATGGCTTGAGCGTTCTCGAAGAATAGCTTATACGGAGCGTCCAAACTCGATGCTTCGACGCTCGATTCAAGCGCTCCGTGTCAGAAGTACTACCGAAAAGTACAACTGGTAGTACAAATGATACAACCTGGTACAAGTACTAGGTACTAGTTGAAAAAATGACACTCATAATAGGAAGTAAGCTTGAGTGCGAACGTCCAGCATGCGAATAATTTTAAAACGAGATTTAATTCCTATTTATGATATTCTAGCTGATCTCCTGTGACTTTGTTACTCTCGGGTAACGTAGCATTCTTATAGTAATAGAATTTTTGAAATCGGTCAAGTCGTTTTTGAGATTATCCATTACAAACATGCAAACACACAATCTTTTCTCTTTATAATTTAGTATAGAAGTGTAGTTAATGTATAATCATATGGTATTCACATACTATTTCTATATTTTGGTAAAATTTAAAAGAAAAAATAAACAAGATGATATAGTATGTTTTTATTAACAGAAAATAATAGAGGTTTTAGTTATTCTACATAGTGAAAAGAAACCTGCCCGCGTGGAATTTTTTCACCATATCTTATTAGTTTGTTTAATGGCCATAACTTGTACGATCGATCGATAATTGGCGAATCACAATAAAATAAATAAATGTTTTATTAAATACTTTACGCTTCGACGCTTGAGCTGGGAACTCGAACCGCGAGCCTTAAGGTGTTTGCAAAGGGCTCTTCAATGAACAATTCTCGCTAGGTGGCGTTATATTTCACAACTTCAGATTTATTTTATTTCTTGCGAAATAGTTTTCCATGCAAATGTTTTCCTCTGTTCTCTCGCTGAAAACTGCTCCTAGAGGCTCAATTCTTTTAAGGGTTCCGTACCCAAAGGGTAAAAACGGGACCCTATTACTAAGACTTCGCTATCCATCCATCCGTCTGTCCGTTCGTCCGTCTGTCCGTTCGTCTGTCACCAGGCTGAATCGCAAAAAACCGAAATGGCAGTTGAAAATTTCACAGATTGTGTATTTCTGTTGCCGCTATAAACAACAAATACTTACTATACTTTTTTGCTCGATATTAATAATGGCTACACGTAAACGCTAGAAATAATAACAAATTATGAAGGTTATATATTTACTTTAAAAATAAATAGTTAAAATAATAAAAAACAGTATTTAGGAGGGGGTTTCCGTTACAACAAGTGCAACAGTTTAATAGCACCAGCTTTTAGCCTCCGACTCGTATTTGACTGGTTTTTTTCATAAAATCTGGTAGTAAAATAGGTATGCCGAAAGTACTGGACTGATTTTCAAAATTCTTTTACTATGGAAAGATTATATTATATCTGCGAGTGACAAAGGTTTTAAAACAAAATACAAAAGTATTCGTTTCTTAAACATTTGGTTATGGTCTACGACGGCATTTTTGTATGCTGGCAATTCTTTCAATATTTGACGTTGACGTGACGCTTGCTCGGTCAACTTCTTCCTTTCGGATCGGGCCAACTCATCGGTCTTTTGACATAGAATATGTTTATTTTCAGTACTTTATGTTATGAATTCTGACTTATTAATTGAGAGATAAGTGGTATCACCAATAAATATTATGGAGGTCTTCTATTTATTATTCGTGTTGAGTGTTTTTTGGCATGGCAGTGAAGCAATTATGTGGAGCCTGGCTCCGAACACTCAGAAGTGTCTAAAAGAAGAATTGCACGCTAACGTGCTCGTGGCAGGAACTTATGAAGTCACACACGCAGATGGTCAAAGAGTGGACTATGTGGTAAGTTCCCAAAATATTTGTTTTGCTTAAAATTGCTCGCTTATGGGATTTGTCACTGTGGGCGGCACCATATAATTTGCCGGCATCATGGTCTCCTTTTAGCCCACTTTCTAAATTTATTTCTGAATTTCTAAATTTATTTCTGAGTTTCGGTCTAATTACATATTTTTTTTTTATATTTTTTGTACTACAGTCCGAATAATATTTATGAAATACTTTCACTTATAAGTGGAAAGATGACAAAATTCATGTATGAAAAATTGTAAAATGTTTTTTTATTCCCACAGGTCAGAGACTCGAAAGGCCACATTTTATCACAGAAGGAGTCTATAACATCTGGCAAATTCACATTTGTCACGGAAACATATGACACATTCGAAGTGTGCTTTACATCTAAGGTGCCACCAGGTAAAAATCTTACATTCTATAAGTTGTATTTTTTAAAGAACAGTTATTATAGTACCCCTCAGCTTACTAATTATAAACTATTGTTTTATTTTGTCTAGAATGCATGCTACATTTGAATCATCATCAGAGCATTTTTCTGGTACTATTCTCAGCTCTGTCACATTGGATCGCAGAGTTCATTTTTATGAAAGCATTTGTGCTGCGATTGCAAAGAAACTTATATATCTCAAAGTATGCACTGGCAATAGAACCCGATGCCCCTAGTGTGGCAGGAGACCATCATTGCTACTTTAGAATCCATCAGCAAATATTTGTAGATTTTTTTTCAGGAAAGTGGATAGCCACAAAAATGTTAATTGTTTTATAGCATAAGTGGATGAATCTTATGTGCTGCCTCAAGCAGCTCTGGAAAATTGCAACTAAAGGTGCAACTAGAAAGACTATGAGAGAAAGAGACTTATTATCTTATCTCTTATCACTATCTTTACAGTATTTTTGCTTTATTTGATTGATATATGAAATCAGGTGAAGAGCCCCCCATTATAATTGCTATTGCGTCATATTGTTACAACATTAATGGTCCCGGGGCACACACCAAAGTTAGAATACAATGAAATAAGGCATAAATTGCATATGTCATACAAACAAAATTATGCATATAGTTTTATTTTTCATTTAAATGGTTCACAACATCATGATTTGGTGCTGAGCCCCTATTTCATTGCAATGCGCCATGTTGACCTACAAACTAACTAAAGTTATACAACACAATATTGGGGGAAGAAATACATGAGGACATGAATCTTTCGGGGTCCAGTACTGCCCCATTTGAAATAAATCATAGAAAACAAAGATATCATTTAAAATTTTGATCTACTAGGCCATAGTAACTGTCAAACTGCATACAAAGCTTTAAATTCTTATTGTATTTTTTTTTCAAAAAGGCCACTTTTGGCAAAAACTCTAACTAAGCTTCATTTTCACACTTAAGACTGTAAACAGTAGATCATAAATTACCTCCTAGATCAAAATTTTAAAAAGTTTATACCTCCATTTTTTTTTAAATGATTAAATTAAAATGGGGGCAACTGGGGTACTATTTCTTAATGTGTGACCACTCATCCTGGAATGCTTTCAGTATGGAAAAACCACTCGTTTGCAAACGATGTAATTGCAAAAATAGTACCTCTGGGCCTCGAAAAATTCAAGATCATCTTAATCAAATCGAAAAATTCAAAACATCAAAAGAGTGCCATTGTTTTATTGTTTGTTTTCAGAACGCCGTGGTGTTAGTCAGGATGTGATGCTGGACATCAAAGTTGGTATTGAAGCCAAAAACTATGAAGGTGTAAGTATACATTTTTATTTTACTATTTTCTGATTTTTAAGATCTGGGCTCTCATCAGTGCAGTATTTAAAAATGCACACATTTAGATAAATTTATATAGTATGTTTTCCAGAATATATGAGGAAAATGCTGTGAAAATAAGACACGAGTATAGGCTAGCCAATATTATGTGTACATGTAAACGCACCATGTATTGAGCATCTGCTATTAGTATCCTATAATTTAAAGGATGACCTGATGATGACAGGCGACTGCCATCAATTCGCCCATTCAAATTAGTACTATGTCAAATAATGCTGTCATGTTATGCACACAAACTTTTGTGCTTAGCATAGCATAGCTTTAAAGCATCAGTGAGATTAGAAGTACTGTAACAACTTCTGTAATAAATCAATTAAAAAAAACTAAATATGTCTTCGTGTAATATATTATTCCATATTCTGAACTACTATTTATGTAATTTATTGACGCATCGCCTATATATATAATTTCTCATATACAGTGATTTTTATATAATATTATTTATTATTTAATGTTTTGTATAGTAGTAAAGCTATTTTTTATTTTATCGGTGGTTCTTCTATCACATTCTCCTATCTGCAACAAGTCTTGGGTAAACACTAGTTTGCTTTCTTAGTTATCTGAGTTTTTTTTTTTCATTGCTATCATGTTGCATGATTTCAATACCTTTACTAAGGGTGCTGCCATACAGCAGTTATATAACGTTATAAAACAATATGCAACAACAATAACATTCTCTGAAATCATACATTTTTAAGAATGATACTGTGTAACACATAGTTTTATAACGGTATATAACTGCTGTATAAATAACTAACAAAAATTTGATTACTTTAAAATTTATAGGTGTTGTGTGCCTATTCTTCAAAGAGATTATGTAGTAAGTACTTAAATGAAAGTACTTATAATATTTCACCACTCTTTAATTACTTACAATTTTGAGAATTTGTGTTTAAAAGATGCAGCCTTTGTTACTAACTTAATTTTCTTTGAGTGTCTCTTTTTTAATTTAAACAAATGCTAACACATAAATAACATAATATTTATTGAGTGAGTTCAACTAAAATCCTCCACACCACAAATACCTACCAGACGAACAGTATGTACTTGTGGTATGTACCTAGTAAAATGGTTTGCCGAGCAGCTGCGTAATTGTGTAAATTAATTATGTCAGAAAGTCTGTGTGTGTTAACTACATTAAACACTATAGTTAATAGTATTAAGGTTATTCTACATCTCAAATTTATTGTTTACTAAAAACAACTGGATTTATAGAAAGTTGAATTTTTTCAATAAACTTTGAAGTTTATTGAACAAATTCAACTTTCTATCGAGGGCTTTTTTACTGGATGAGAAGAATTCCTTGAACTTAGCTATTATATGAAGAATACATTTTAATGTTCGTATTAATTAAAATTTGCTAGCCGTGTGGGGTTCCGGCAGAGTAGAATAGGACCACTCCAAGTCTTCCCGTGGATGTCGTAGAAGTCGACTTAGGAATCACAAGCTGAACAAAGCTTGTAAACATCAAAGAGACCTCTCAAACCCATCTAGCCAACGTGGAGAGTGTAGGCCAAATCCTTTGACTGTTCAGGCTACTGCTTACTGCTACCGTGGGCTATTTTTCACACTTAGGCCGCCTATAACTGCTCAGGCTAATATATGGCTCTGGTAGTACAGAGAGGGTCGTGCTTCTGCAGTGGAGACTAAAATAGACCTGATGATGATGATGAGTTCCGTGAAGAACACTTTGTTAACGGCTGTAGTGTAGGTACTAGGCGATCGCTCGATCACGTGATCCATTAGTCATTGGCAAAGTTGATGCAACCTCATTATTTTCCCTGAACAATCAGAACAGATATAAATCTAGTGAAATCTTCAGATTGGTGAAGCCGCTAAGCTGAAGCCTATGGAGTTGGAGCTGAAGAGATTGGAAGACTTGTCCGAAGCCATCGTGCAAGACTTCACCCTGATGAGGAAACGAGAGGAAGAGATGAGAGACACTAATGGTAAGCATCATCAACATTTTGACAGCTTCTACCTATCAACTTATATAGGTTTAGGGAGATTTCAATAAAGAATATATGTACCTCCAATAATAAAATATGTCGGCACGGGTTTTTTTTTTAATTCGACAACAGACTTATTACATACGTACTTATATACATGAGTTTTACGGGGTCCAGTCCAGTGCGTGTCGGGCCACGCGCAATGTAGGGTTCCGTCGTTCCGAATGACAACTTTGAGTTCACACTGTTCTCACTCGAACCTCACAGTTTAACGACCAAAAACATCTAACAATGAAAATTGTATGAAATTTTACATTTTTGAGTACATTTTATTAGTTTATATATATATATCTATAACTTTTTAGTTTGTACTCAGCTCTGATAGTTTTCCTTTCAACTTCAGTATATATACTACTGCTGTAATTTTTTTTCACGTATATAACCGTTTAACAGATAGAGGGGGGGGGGGGGGGGGACACTTACCTCTAACAAAAATTTGCACTTGAAAACCAAATATTTCGGTAACGGATCGAAAAATGGTGTTCTCAACCTCACAATATTTTTAAAGACCTATTTAACGATACGCCACACGATGGGTAAAAATAGAAAAAAAAATTACTCCCCCATTTTACTTGTATGGGAGCTAGCCTAAAAAAAATTTGTTTTCAAGTTTTTTTTTACCACTTTTTTGCCATGATTAATATACATACCCATACATACAGACAGACATGGTGAAATTATAAGGGTTCCTTGTTTACTACGGAACCCTAAAAAGGGGAGGTCATCAAGAAATTTGTTTGACCCCGGTTAATTCATGCTTCCCTTAAATAGAATAGAAACCCTTTATAGCACATCGAAGGAAATGTGCACTAAAATCGTCAATTATGAAACATATGAAAATAACGGACTGTTATTTACTTAATTTTATGCAGTCCGAATCAAACTTTCTGGCGTTTTGGATATTGCTGCTCACTGCGCAGTGCGCAGTACGCTCCCCGCCTCACCGCGCGCGCCCCGCTGAACCTAATACATATTGTGTACTACGTATCGACCCGCACGATGTTCTGAGCCGCCATTTGATTAAGACTGTACAAATTATAAAAAGGTATCTGTAAGTAATCACCATACATGGCAGCGCCTTTAAGATATAGTTATTATATCATATATCAGATCTGTCGAATAATGGCCTTGAGGACAAGTTAAAATTTGATATAATTTGATTTTCGTGATAAACTGTCACGATTTCCATCATTTCAAAAACAATATTTATGTATTTTAATTCTAATAAGTAAGATAATAAATAGCCAACTGTTTATTATCTTACTTATATTATGAAGAGGAAAGATTTAATTGTTTGTTTGTTTGTTTGAATAAGCTCCGAAATTACATGGCCGATTTTCAAAATTATTTCTCCTATAGAATAAATTGCTGATGACATAATAGTCTATAATTTAGGCAGTCGTAGTCGCGGAAAATTTTCTAGTGTCAAAATAATCTAGATACCTATCGTGTTAACTGTCTTAATTAATCACAGTTTCCATAACTCTTCTCTTTCAGAGTCCACCAACAACCGGGTTCTATTCTTCAGCATATTCTCTATGGTCTGTCTCTTGGGTCTCGCCACGTGGCAGGTCCTCTACCTACGTCGGTACTTCAAGGCGAAGAAACTCATTGAATAACACCACAAATGGTTTCTCGCGGATATAGTCACATGCGCTATTTAAGCCGGTGTGTTTGAATTTGGAATATGTTGTCTATTGCCATTTTGTTTTTCTAGTTTGAGGCAATGAAATTAAATTCACAGCTTTAGCTGTCCAATGTGAACTTTTTGTTCCTATTAGGAATTAAATAGAAGATCAGTATAATTTATTTGTCATCATGAATTTTTGTGAATTCACTTTGTATATGAGGATGAATGAAAACATTTTTTAGGTGCATTAGATTGTTTAAGAACTTAGATCAAATGTTGTCCATCACAATTCACGCATGCCACTCTATCCGCGTTTCTAGATCTTGTGTTACTTTATATTTTAATATATAATAAAACTTTTGAATACTTAATACCAGGAATTATTATTTAATTTTGTTGTAAATGGTTCTTCAGTCTGTGCTGTTTTAATACTTTTAAGATTGTAAAAAAGTATTTGAAATAATGACTTGTTTTATTTTTATAGCCTACTAGCAGCCCTAACCGGCTGCGCCCGGGCATTTATTAGACCTTATACCTTAAAACCTTCCTCGTGAATCACTCTATCTATTGGTGAAAACCTGTGTGTAGTTTTGCCGAGAGTGTGGAGCGGGCTTTAGTAAACACAAGCTAAACAAATCTTATAAACATCAAAGAAACCTCTCCAACCCACGCCGGACGGCCAGCGTGGAGAGTGTAGGCCAAATCCTCTGACTGCTCTGGCTATATCAAGTGGTACAGAGACGGTCGTGCTCCTGCAGTGAAGACTAAGACCTGATGATGATGATGAAATCAGTGTTAGGCACTAATAAAAGTGGTATTAGTGCTACTCTGTTTCACAAATAATCCAATGGGCATGTTGACTAAATTTTTTTTCATGTTGCTATGTAAAGACCTGCTAAAAATAAACACAATAGTGAGAGAAATAAATTTCTAAACAAAAAACTCTTTCAGATATAAAACTTTTAAAGACACATGTTTTTAGACGTGAAAACGCGCCGCTGAAATGCCTACATATTTGTGACGTCACAAGCTTGTATTTTGTATGGGTGGCGTGACAACTTTGTTTGGTAGCTATACGAAATATTTCGTTTATGGTAATGGTTTCATAATAAAAGTTGCTATAAATTTTGCAGACTAAAATACAGTATAATTGTAATTAAAGATTTTCATACTTTAAAAAATGGTCCTATTCACCCAACTTTAAAGAAGCTTTAAGATCACTTAACGAATCGATATCAAATTAAAAGTGTTCTTTATAGTGTTTTTAGATAGAAATTTGTCTCATTAGAAACAAATTTTATATAATCTTAACATTAAGCAACTACCGTATTAGAAAAACACTCTCACGGGTCATTTCGGACTCTACCTTGCCGGACATATGAGGGAAAAAAAAAGTAGAATGTACAAACTGGTTCACCCGCACAAATCGTTTTAAACCGATTATGGGATGGAAAACCTGAAGAATCAAGTCAATAGCCGATGCAGCTAGCAACTCATCAATATTTTAATTCCTTATTTTTTCTATAAGTACCTACACAAAAACAGCAAGTTAGGTGGGTACATTAATAAAAACTATACATTTAGCAAGGCACGGTCATCATCATCATCATCAGGTCTTTCCAGTCTCCACTGCAGGAGCACGACCCTCTCTGTACTACCAGAGCCATATACTAGCCTGAGTAGTTAGAGGATTTGGCCTACACTCTCCACGCTGGCCAGACGGGTTGGAGAGGTCTCTTTGATGTTAATAAGCTTTGTTTAGCTTGTGTTTCCTTAGTCGCCTTTTCGCCTTTTACGACATTCACAGGATGACTTGGAGTGGTCCTATTCTAGTCTGCCGGGAACCACACGGCACGGTAATACTAATATAACCCAAGGCATTCGTAGTAGGTACGTATAATGTACGCCTTTGCCTTTGTTTAGTAGGATCCTACTATTATAAATTCTGTGCCTTCGTTCTAATGGCACAGAGGAAAAAAAGTGCGAGGTAAATTTGTGTCAGAAGAGAAAGGCTTACAAAGCCGCGATTACAAACCAATGTTTCTCAATGTTTTCTTATGTTTTCGCGATTGTTACACATTTAAATAAAATTATTTTAATACGGTTTTTATCGCGTTTATTACATTATTTATACACCTAACGTTTCGAGCACTTTACAGTTTTGATAATTCTCAAGTCCTTGCAAAAGAAAACAGATACATTCCAAGAATGCTTCGTGAGGCTATTTAAATTAAAAAACATCCTAATTTCAATAGAGAGGATGGTTGGCAGTTACCACCAGCTTGGGATCCAGTCATCAATTTAATCAAATCTCAAGCTAAGCAGAAGACTGCAAGACCTTCAGACACCGAGAGCCAATACTGCGTACATCCGGAACGTTATCAATAAATATTTTAGGCGGTAGATTTTGCAGTTCTTATAAAATACTAGACAAATGTCAACTTAGTCTACCTGCGACCACGAACACTGTAAAGTGCTCGAAACGTTAGGTGTATAAATAATGTAATAAACGCGATAAAAACCGTATTAAAATAATTTTATTTCAATGTTTCTCAATTTTACAAACTCAAAATATTTGTCTTATCCTGACTGACAAATGCGCGCGACTATGCTTGTTCCATTTGAATGAATTTAAATGATGTAAAGAAAGACTAACTCCCTCCTGTGTATTGCGCCGACTCGGCCCGCTCGGTGCGAGTGCTTTATGTTTATTCGTTTACCGTATGGCTCGGAATTAAGGCAAAGGTGGTCCGAGTAATTATGTACTTATCAACATCAGGTCTTTTTTAGTCTCCACTGCAGGAGCACAACCCTCTCTGTACTACCAGAGCCATGTAGTATTAGCCAGAGGGATTTGGCCTACACTCTCCACGCTAGCCAGACGGGTTGCAGTCTCTTTGATGTCAATAAATTTTGTTTAGCTTGTGTTTCCTAAGTCGCCTTTTACGACATCCACGGGAAGACTTGGAGTGGTCCTATGCTACTCTGCCGGGAACCACACGTCTCGAGTATGTACTTATAATCTAATGAAAAAACAAAAAATCGAACAGCGCCTTCCATTTATTTACTTACAAATATTTAAGGCTTCAATAATGCACACATTTTCTCAGTTACACACTAAATATCATAACAACTTATAAAACATACAAATTTATTTTAAAAAGTAATACATATAGATGCGTGGAATGTGATACATAACATTTTGGATTATAGAAATCAATACTTTCAATTTATCGTAATTACGAATCAAATAAATAAATAAGTAGGTACACATAGTCAATACAAATGATGAGAGAATGTTAAAAAAATCTACTTACAAATATAAAAATATAACAAAAATAAACATACTTTTAAGTTTTTTTAAGACGTCGCAATAAAACCCTATTTTTTTTGAGTAGAAAAAAAGCACAACTTCAAATGAAGAAGAATTATTGTAAAAACAGAAACAAACAGGATGTAGCCAAATATTTATTTTGGTGCTTGTTTAAAATTAAATGATCCAGTTTGTTATTTTTAGTAGATTTATATAGTATACACTCGCTTTTGCTTGCGACTTGCGTTAGTGTAAATTCGTCGAGTACTTTTTCCGAGATGAACGGTAGCCTATGTTCTTCTTCGTACTTGTTTTCCATGATGATCGGACAAACTCACTTTCGCATTTTAAATATTAGTTAAGATATTTAAATTTTTATTTAATATTTTATCTAAATGCTGTCTACAATGAGACAAAGCGATTTACTAATTTAAAAAAATGTAAACTGGCTACGCCATTATCTATATAAAAACGAAATAAACATCAGAGTTTTTAACACTCAACTCTAATTACACAAACGCATTTAAATATAATGGCAATTAAGTCGCGTGCTGACTGTTTTTGTCTCCACATATAGGTGATTCTGAAATACCTGGCAATATTTTAATGATGGAATCAGAATCCCTAATAAATTCTATGTAGGTAAAAAATGAATAAAAATATATTTAGACTGCTCATAGAAATTTGACCTGCTGATTGGTGAATTTTTATACGCCAATTTTTTATTTTATTTCTTGCCTTTTTGAACTTACAACAACAACAAACTAAGACCTGCCGTCTATATTCTGTTAGGAATTCATATACTTACATTAAAATTTTCCTGGATTATTCTGAATCACCCTGTATAGAGATCGATTCCTTGTCATATACAAACCTGAACACCCCTCCAGTGCATTTTACGCTCTCTATACTAAACAGATCGCTACAGTTAAGAGTCGCCTGGACGCCCTGGACGTGCATGTCTCCATACAAACGAAAAAAGGGAACTGTGGCAATATTTGATAATTTTGGATTAAAATTATGCATTTAACCAATTAATCTCATTATAATCTAAGTACGTTCCTATACAGTTTGGTTAAATAATCAATAGTTTGAGAATCATACGCCTCTCAAGATTTCCATACAAATTTGAAAAGGCTTGTAATTCTCAAACCATTGGTATTTTAACCAAGCTGTATAGGAACGTACGTAGATTTTAATGAGATTAATTGGTTAAATGCTTAATTTTACTCCAAAATTATCAAATATTGCCACAATTCCCTTTTTCCGTTTGTATGGAGACATGCGCGTCCAGGCGACTCTTAATACACATAAAATTGGTCTTTGCAAATTCCGAACGGTCTGACCAGTAACATTGACTGCCCAAAATAAATTGTCAATAACTTAAATACATTTGTGCAACACGCAAAATTCATCTTGTGCATAACAAGGCGGTACGCAATACTAAAAAAAGACAATAAAATAAAAAACTTTGCCTGAATACACACTATCACATTGAAATCTGATTCAATCGCACTACTAACTTATATACAATAAACTTTACTGTACATTTGTGATATCGGTTTGGATCAAAGCGGGAAGTAATCCAATTGTATAGTTAAATGTTTGACGCCCGCTTCCCTGAAGATCCTCGCGGCTTGCTCCGTCACGTATCGAGAGTCGACTTCTCTCGCAACCTCCAACTTGATAGCGCCTACATGGACGTCACTACATAGAGTCCAGAAGTGGGGTTCTTGCACTGCGTGAACGCCGGCAAGGCCGACCACACGCGTGTACAAGTTCGGTAGCACTCGCTCTAAACTAGTTGGAGTCCTTTGCATGAGCACGCCTGCTGAATCTTTCACTAAAGGTAACACACTCGCGGCTATCAACAAAGCGATGGCCATGGAACAGATAGGGTCTGCTCGCATCCAGCCAAACATCCGCATTAGAATCGCTGATATGATGACACCAACTGACCCTAATGTATCCGCGAGGACGTGTAGGAATACGCCTCGCATGATGGCTGAGCCGGCGCCGGTTGGAGCTTCGATTTCGTCGTGGCTGTGGCCATGGGCGTGATTGTTGTGGGAGTGGCCGTGGCTGTGGCTGTGGCCGTGGCCGCCATGGCCGTGACCGTGGCCGTGGTGGAAGGCGTATATGCCTACGAGGTTCACAAGGAAACCCATGATGGAGACGAGAAGGAGGCGCTCGTGCTTGACCTGTAAATAAATTTTTTTTATAAGTAGGGAGGTATTCTGTTAGTCTAAGATTTTTAAGCTTTATCATAATTTTTTTGATAAGTAGGTAGGTATTTTGTTAGTCAAAGATGTTTAAGCTTTGTCCATCCTGTTTGATGCTACGGTCGTCTGAGTTCTTGACTAGAAATATCATTAATTAGGTAGACTTTTAAAAATTAAAAATTCGCGATTCGATTTTCATTTCTAATAACTGCCTCGATTTTCATTTGGCTGTATCATAATCATAACGTGTACATAATAATAAAAATAAATTTCTATCTCGTTTCACACCGAAACATGTCGCTTTTCTAAGAACACATTGTATTAGTCAAGGGTAAAATACTAGCTTGGTCAATCATGCGCTAAGTTTATTACTTGATAACTGCAAGAAATACTTTTTCTTATACAACTAAGTTGGCAAACACTAGTTGTCGAGCTCCGTGGCGCAGCGGTCAACACGCTAGCCTGCGACACGGGGGTCCCGGGTTCGATCCCCGGTCAGGTCAAGATGGAAAAAGATCTTTTTCATATTGACCTGGGTCTTGGATGTTTATCTATATAAGTATATATTATAAAATATAGTATCGTTGAGTTAGTATCCTGCGACACAAGTTCACAACTTACTGTGGGGCTAGCTCAATTTGTGTGATATGTCCCTATATATTTATTTATTTTATTTATTTATTTACTACTACAAGAGCACGTGCGCCAACACTTACGTTACAACATGATAATACAACCCTGTCCGATCAATAAAGGGGCGTCTCAGCCCATCAATATGAACAACTTCTCTGAGACTAACGTTGGAAATTTGAAAAAAAAAATCATCATTTTCATACTTTTGGATGGGAATGTCAATTTTTTTGCGAATTTACAGCATTAGTCTCATAGGAAGAAGATTGTCGATATAGGTGCAAAAGCTGCTAGTCTGAAATGGGGCTGGGCAGGACATGTTTGTCGCATGCGGCCCGAAAGGTAGGCAAACCTTGCCACTTTCTGGGTACCGGACGGCCGCCGTGGAAGCGGCAGACCGAGAAGGAATTTAAATGGCGAGATGACATGGATCGATTTAAACAAGGATGGTCAGATATAGCGAAAGATCGTAAAGAGTGAAAAGCATTCAGGGGGAAGCCTTTGCCCAGCAGTGGGACACAATATCTACAGGCTAGGTAAAAAAAAGTCTCATAAGAATAGTTTTTCATATTGAAGGGCTGAGTGGCCCCATTAAAGATCGGACTGGGCTTTTGATATGGAATGAAGTTTGCAGCAAGCATTGTCATCCATCTTATATGCAGCCAAATTTCAGCTCAATTGACAGGCGCCAGTCGATAAAATTTTGCTTACAAGATTTAATTAGGTAAGTAATAATAATAATATTCAAAAATTTTATTCATCTTAAGATATTTTAAATATCATTTGGTGAACGTAAATTTACATTTACAATTGGTTTAGAATTTTATGTTATTGTTGACGTCAATAAGTTACTTAAAGTTAAGTTTACACCGCTTTCAAGGCGGAGTGCAGAAGAAGCGGCAACAAATAAACAAAAGTACATACACAAGCCACAGATAAGGAACAGGTGAAACTACATTAATGTTTAAAAGCATGACATATTGAGGTCACTTTCAGAAATGCGTAAGGCCGTAGTAAGTAGACGCAACAATGAAAATTGGTCAAGTGCGAGTCCGACTCGCGCATGAAGGGTTCAACATTAGACTAAAAATCATGTTCGTTGCATGGGAGCCCCCCTTAAATATTTATTTTATTCTGTTTTTAATATTTGTTGTTATAGCGGCAACAGAAATGCATCATCTCTGAAAATTTCAGCTGTCTAGCTAACACGGTTTATGAGATATACAGCCTCAGCCTGGTGACAGACGGATATCGAAATCTCAGTGATAGCTCGAGTTCGCGACAAACAGACGGAAATAGGGTCCTTTTATAGCCTTTGGGTACGGAACCCTAAAAATACGACACATTGAGGTCACTTTCAGAACACGCATAAGGCCTTTATAAGTAGTCGCAACAATGAAAACCTAAGATGAAAGAATCGAGATACGTGACCAATGGACCGACTTGCACAACGCCCGCCGATAGGGTATCGCAATATCACCGTTATCGCTGCGCAACAGTGATGAAAGTCGCGTGGCGGCACAAGGCTGCATGTTTTGAATAAATAATTGCTATGAAGACAAGTTTTCACGTACTGGTTTGGTAGTTTTAGTAATGTCTGGCCACAGAACTGTATATTTTTTGCTGGCTTAAAAAAACGTAGCTATGTCCAGTCCATAGAGGACGGAATGCAGCCAAGCCCTAGCGTCAGTCATATTTCGTGCTCTGTGATATAGTCCAACTTGCTTCTTTTGTTGGTCATTCATTAGTGAATTGGCCAGCTATGTAACGTCAGCAAAATATCAATATGGCGGACGCCAAAAGATGCAAGATGGCTGGCAGCAGCTGGATGCGAGCAGCCGAAGATAGATCGATAGCGTGCAATTGGGGAGGGCCTATGTCCAGCAGTGGACGAGTATAGGCTGATGAATCATCAGCCTATACTCGTCCACTGCTGGACATCACTGATGATGATGATGGACGCCAAAAAAGCAATCAGCTTTTTTTTATTTAAATAATACATCTTGCCCACAAGTATACACGGTGAAGGTCCTAGCAATTATCCCATAGGAAAAGTTGTTCAACCGACGGGCTGAATCACCCATGAAAGGGTCCAAAACTATCAATTTGTATTGAAGACTGTTTTAAAATCGACTTAAGACTTGCATACCCCACCTTAGAGCATTAAACCAACTTAAGACAGTAATTGTTATCATATCAGACAGCGCGGTAGTAGTCTAGTGTAAGTACTATAAGACTTTGGTTGTACATAATAAGCGCTTAACTAAATAGTGTTGACGAAATCAGTAAAGAAACTTCGGCAAAGAATATAATGTCTTCGATTCGTTATTTGAGCGACAGCTGTCAAGCTAACATTTATTAAATTGCATTGGCTTATCAATTTAAGTACATGCGGGCGCATTACCTGACAAGCTTGACAAGCAATAAAAAACTTTCTATCGAAATGAAAAGGTCTATTTCAGTTTGACGAGTAAGAAAATATGTCGATTAGTTAAAGTTATATGCAAATTAGGGAAAGCTGCTTATCTTAACATGTGTGACATTATTGAATAGATATTTGTAGCTTTTATTATTTGTAGGATTTTGAGTTTGAGACGTGAAGGCCGCACACTAGGCACAGTAGCGACGCCAATCATTTTATTCCTAATACTTTACAAATAGAAAGAAATTCAAGAATATAAACAGTATAAGCCTTAGTAAATAACCTGAAGTATTTTTGGAATCATGTTTTAATATTATGAGAATCAGTCATTGAGAGAAAAAGTGATAACCGCCAAAAACGGCCGTTTTTGGCGGTTATCACTTTTTCTCTGTGCCTAGTGTGCCCCCTTAATATGTTTAACCAGTGGCGTATACCTCATAACACATTTGTCGCCCCCTAGGCTAGTAAATTATTCCCATTTCTATCTCTCTTTTGGTCACGTCGTGGATGGAGGGAGCCAACTCAAAACCACGGCAGAGTACTAGTGATGTAGGCATTACTAAGTTGAGTTTCTAAGCCCCTAACTAAGAGTGTGTGAGGGGTCCAGTTTATATTGAACGCGGGCGATGCCGCGTGCAAAAGCTAGTTTTAAAATAAAATAGGCAGGACTTAAGAGGTGGGATAGTTTCTAAAAAAATAAGAAAGTAAATAGTACAATATTGTAAAAACATAAATTATTTTTCACCATCATTTGGAACGAATTGTTGGGTTAAGTTTATCACTTCCACAATTAGAGAGACGACGCAACAACTTAAGAGATTAATATTATATTGTGATACAAACATATCTACATATGTTATCAAAGTTGTAGATAAGTTAGATTAAGTTTACAATGAAAGACTATTTTTATTACACAATCAGTGATAACAAAATTACAGTCTATACTAAAAAGAAAACAGTTTCGAAAAAAGGAAATGCTGTAGACTTTTGAAGTATGTTGATTTTTCTGACAGTAAATTATATTCTTGTTATAACTTAACAGGGACTCTAAGTTACATATATTACTTCTTTTTATTTTTCCCTTTATCTAAATAAAGAAAGAAGTATTATTAATGATACAATCCATAAGCTATAATACGGTAGTTGCCTAATGTTAAGATTATATAAAATTTGTTTCTAATGAGACTAATTTCTATCTAAAAACACTATAAAGAACACTTTTAATTTGATATCGATTCGTTAAGTGATCTTAAAGCTTCTTTAAAGTTGGGTGAATAGGACCATTTTTTAAAGTATGAAAATCTTTAATTACAATTATACTGTATTTTAGTCTGCAAAATTTATAGCAACTTTTATTATGAAACCATTACCATAAACGAAATATTTCGTATAGCTACCAAACAAAGTTCTCACGCCACCCATACAAAATACAAGCTTGTGACGTCACAAATATGTAGGCATTTCAGCGGCGCGTTTTCACGTCTAAACATTTACGTCTAAAAACATGTGTCTTTAAAACTTTTATAACTGAAAGAGTTTTTTTGTTTAGAAATGTATTTCTGTCACTATTGTGTTTATTTTTGGCAGGTCTTACATAGCAACATGTAAAAAATTTTAGTCAACATGCCCATTATAAACATATGATGGTGTAGAATGTAGAGAGAAGGAGGGTAATGTTTTTCAAGCGTAAGTATGTCGGGTCTATCATCAGCTTTTGTAGCCTAAATGGCTTGACCGATTTCGAAGTGTGAGATGTCCTTAAATTATATGCTATGTGATGTCAGCAAAAAATCAATATGGCAGATGTAAGCTGTCCAAAAGGGCTGTTTGGTGTATTTTATTTTTTGAAATAATGCTTCTTGTATCCTTAACTTTTGGGTCGTTAGTCGTTTCACACCACTAGCGATTCGGACCACGGGGCGAAACAATCCAATACCCTTTGCATGGGTCCGATATATGTATTTTTACAGACAAAAAGAAAAATGGTCAGTGAAAAAAAGCTTGCGATATAGTATGATATGATTATATTTCAATAAGTATTAAATTTAAACATGGCATAATCTCAGATTGAATCACTATTGACTTGACTCATTCATATAAATATTTGGGCTATTCTAACGCCCACCGCGGTGCGAAAGAACCCATTCAAAAAGAGCTATTGGGCGATTTGCACCATGGTGCGAAAGAACCCATTCAAAAAGTGCTCCTAGGTGATTCGCACCGAGGACCGAATCACTAGTGGTGGGAAACGACTAACGACCCGAACTTTTTACCCAATGCTGAAGAGGAGGATATAACTCTAAATTTTTGTTTTTCACTCAGAATTGGACTGTGCAATGATTACTAAAATACTAATAAAAAAATTTCTCACCTCAGGAGGTTCAATGGCTCTTTCCACAGCTTCGCTCATGATGAAAAATGCAATAAATAACAGGAATAACCCATTAACAAATCCTGCCAGGACTTCGGCTCTGGCATAGCCATACGAGAATCGCTCATTGGCCCGCCATTTGGACACCAGGGACGCAGCCAGGCCAGCCACCAGGCCGGTGCAGTCAAAGAACATGTGGAATGCATCGGATATTAGACCTGCAAATATTTTTTTGATATTTAAAGTAGCCTAGCCATTATAACATTAAAACTAACGTGAGATAAAGACATTATATATATCAACAGGATCCACCGCCGGGCGTCCCGCACTCGCCTTGAAAACGGACTCCTCACGAGTCTGAAACTATAGTCGGCAACCCCGACAAATAGCACGTGAGTAGCCTGTTGATATATATAATAGCCTAGCCATAGTACCAAAAATCTAGATCAAATCAAAATGTTAATTCAGAAAATAGGCCTTTGGCCTTACCTACAGTAGTACTAGTATTAAAGTACTTTATTTGATTTGCTAAGATAATAAAAATTAAGTTAGTAATGGAGATGGAGAGATATTTGCAGAGATATATTATTGTATACAGCTTCCCTTACTTAAGAAATGATCTCACACATACATATGTGTATTATAGAGATTAATGATGGAAAAGGGGATGTCCCCTTTTCCATCATTAACAGGAACACTGGTTGTTTTCCCCTTGTGAAAGCAATGCCAATGGATTATTGGGCTATGAAGCAATCAACCCACTATCAAAAGGATATGCTGCGAGCCGACTCTTTAAATACAGCCTCTTACTACTTTCTTCATTGCAATAATGATCTGCATCAATTAACACCTGACATAAGTTCATGGATCATGCTGTCCCGACCCCAAATAAGTGGGATAAGGTGAGGAAGAAGAAGAAGTTCATGGATCAGAACCCAGAATTTGGATTTATACCATTTTCTTTTTGTGATTGATTTGTTTTAATTACAGCGAAATGTGTTTGTATATGTTGATTAAAAAAAATTATTTATTTATTAATAAATTTGTCGGACATGAACATCTGATTAAAATCAAAGCATCATTGATATTCATTTTGTAAATTCACAGGTATTTTAGTAGTATTGCTTACTACTGTAGGCACCTTATACAGTATACATCTGTGAATTACAATAACAAGCAATTCATAAATTAAATAAATTATATATAAATACTGAAGACAGTCTCTAACTTTGATGATACATTAAAATATGGATAAAGAATTTTTATATATATATACAAAAATGCTAACAGCTGTATGTAAAGTTTATATATGATTCAAATAATATTATAAAAAACTCACCTAAACTATTCGTCCATACTCCATAGAACAGTTCAACAAACGCAAAGGACAAATTAAGAATGAGGAAAAGGAACAAATTCCTGGAGTTCTTATCAGAATAAATCAGTCTCAGCCAATTTTGGAACTTTTCCTTTATACCGCCCAACGGCCCCCGGGCCAGGCGGGTGTCCTTTTGCGTAAGGGGCAGCATCGTGTATCGTATAAGGTCCACGGCCTTTTTCACGTCATTTCAACACAAATCACAAGATATCAACAAAAACTTCAATCCAGGAACATGCATACGTGTACTTTCGAAGCGGTTTATAACCTATCACGATACAGTTTACTGAATTAACAACGACAGGAAACTTGAATGAAAAGATGCTCTTATATATCTTCAGAGGTACAACCCGAGAAGAAATACATGTTATTAAAGATTTAGTTGTTGATTTAGTAACTTTACATAGTGCGATTGAAGAATGGACGAAATCACGAAAATGAAACCCAGGAATTTGACGTCTTGACGTCTTGCTGTGATTGTTGTCTTTGTCAACGTCAAATTGCGTGTAATGACAAGATGACAAGACAGGAAGTGAATAGTGAATATAGTAGCTTCATACGATTTTCACCGACATATTAAAAGAGGGTCCTTCACATTCACTCTCCCTCTTCTAAAGTTCTTTTCTGCGGACTCCTTCTGTCTTGATGCGGCGATTCCCTGTTACTGTACATTACTGCTCTCCCTTAGATTAAAAACTCTCAAGAGCTTTTTGATAGTTAAATAAAATAAACAGCACTATACAGTGAATCGCTATAATAAGCGATAAAATTGAGAAGGGTGGGTGGAAGGCCTGCCTGACCCAAAAACATTTTCAAAAATCAAATACCATACTGAGAAATATTTTTTTTATTGAAATACGTATTTTTATTTAATCACGTCCAGCGTACCGTACTGAAATTCACTCTATGGAATTTTTATTTTTTTTATATTCGGTGCTGTTGTTTTGCTACGATTACACGTGTGATTGGCTCTAAAGTCTCAAATATTCCAAAGAACCAATCAGCATTTAGAATTTATCATTGAAACTTGTCAATGAAATAGCATCTTCAATGATGAGTCATAGACTTTCAATTGACACTCGTTTCCGGAAAAGTTTAGTTTTATTCACGAAGTCTATGATATTTCATTTTTTATTGTTTATGTGCACATTATTATAAATTTTTATTTCAACGAATTTACTGTTTACCTTCAAAATAATACATTTTTGGTCCTTAAAATAGGATAAAAATAGATTTTGGTTTTCTCTAAAAAATGTTTACATAATTTTTTCGTTATAATTTTTTTTCGCGCCACCTTTTTGAATTGATTCCACCGGAAGCTTGTCTATAGATGCGTTTGTTTCCGAAAAGTGAACGTTTCACGAGTCAACAGCAACGTCTTTCGAGAAGTTCTAGGCGCTGTTTGCGACATTTTTCCTTCTTTTATCCGTCATCCAATGTTTTATGTGATGAAATAACTTCAGTTAGCGTATATTTTCGATATTAGTGTTCATAGTCGTAATTAAGTAATCACTAGATTACGATATAAGCTAATATGGGCGACGAAAGCCACCCGAAAACTCTCTACGTCGGTAATTTAGACGCGAGTGTGACAGAAGATTTCCTATGCGCGTTGTTCGGGCAAATAGGCGAGGTAAAAGGCTGTAAGATAATACGTGAACCCGGCAACGATCCATATGCATTTCTCGAGTTCACGAGTCATTCGGCTGCGGCTACGGCCCTGGCCGCCATGAACAAGCGAGTGTTTCTCGAAAAGGAAATGAAGGTTAACTGGGCTACTAGTCCTGGTAATCAGCCCAAGACGGATACAAGTAACCACCACCACATATTCGTAGGCGATTTGTCACCAGAGATTGAAACCCACATACTGCGCGAGGCCTTTGCGCCTTTTGGAGAGATCTCTAACTGTCGGATAGTCCGCGACCCACAAACGCTCAAATCTAAAGGGTACGCTTTTGTATCTTTCGTAAAGAAGGCAGACGCTGAGGCAGCCATCCAGGCGATGAACGGCCAGTGGTTGGGTTCTCGTTCTATACGCACCAACTGGTCAACGCGCAAACCGCCAACAAATAGGCCAAATGAAGGTGCGCCGAGTAGCAAGAGGGCTAAGCAGCCGACTTTCGACGAGGTCTATAACCAGAGTTCACCCACTAACACGACCGTATACTGCGGAGGATTCACAAGCAATGTTATTACCGAGGAGTTAATGCAAAACACATTCTCACAGTTTGGCCAGATACAAGATATCAGAGTATTCAGGGACAAAGGCTATGCTTTTATTAGGTTCACAACAAAAGAGGCAGCAGCACATGCTATTGAAGCTACACATAATACAGAAATTAGCGGACATACAGTAAAATGTTTCTGGGGGAAGGAAAATGGAGGTGGAGAAAGTCAGGTTTGTGTATTCACTGTTCTTGAACATGTAAGTCTTATCATATCAAATAGGCTTTGTATACCATGTATAAACATTAGTTTGACCTGATTTTTCAATATTGGCCCATATAAACTAATTTTCTCTTTATCATATGTAGACATTTTTACTTACAAAAGTAATTTCTTCGATAGAAAACAAATTGATTTGAATAGTTATGCACACTCAATCACTCATCATTCAAGTGAAAGTGTTCACTGAAGAATCTCTGTTCAGCAATATTATGAAAATGATTGGATGCATTCAGAATGTGTATGTCATTTGATTACTTTCACAGTATTTGTACTGCTCAAAAGAACAGAAAAGAATGGAATAAAAAAATCTTCATTCATTGATTTACAAATGGTACAGTACAATAACAATAGTTAACACAAAGTACAGTTCACCCATTTTGTAAAAATAAATATAAAAACTGTCCTATTTGTTGTCCAAATACAGGTGAAAATAGCATTACTATTTTCCCCAATAAATCTAAGATCCTGTTGCTTGTCAAAGTTTCTTCAACTGAAGAGGAAAAAGAATTATGCATAATATGTGTTTATTCCATAGGACTAGGGATAATATGTACCAGGCCCAGGAAAGTCAACTTTTCACATTACATATGTGCAGCATAAGTTGTTAGCTAATAATTCAACTTTTAAAAGAGTTTGAATTTTGAAGAGGAGAAAATAATGGAAAAATTCCTTACATTATTAATGTTGATGTGATCTTTTGTCACAATAAGTTGGCTTCTATTGGTAGTTGCACCACTGTTACATGTCTAGAGGCCTATCCTAATTATTCTTAGATCCATGGTTTATTCATGGAAATTAGTGATGTGAGGACAGTATGGCTTTCACAATTATTTGGGTCACATTGGGAAAGTTTTCATGCACAGATTTGAGAAAATAAGAAAAATATGGCATATTAACCTAACTACATAATAGGTACATTACAACGGGGGTATTTATCAAACATTTTTAATCAGGGAAAATTCTATCTCTTCTCTTTTGAGATCTACTTGAAAGCAATTTTTATATCTATAGTTAAAATAGGTATAAGAAGTTCAGTCAATGCTGGAATCCTTGCAGGTGGGACATGAATATCCCTAAGGATGCTGTAAGTAAGCTACATTTGCATACCAAACAAAACAATTTTGGTAGGAATATTATGGTGAAGAGGATTATCATAAAGCACATTTATGTAAGGTTTGAGTAAGGATAGCATTATAAAATACTATAATTTATAAATGTGAACTTTGCCTAAACCACAATAATATTAAGGTAAATGAAATACCCAGCATTTAAATAGTTGCATAGTAACAGATTTTTTTGAATATGAGAAATATTTATGTGGGGCAGCCTCCATGGCACAGGTGGTCACATGCCAGCCTGCGACACGGGGTCCAGGGTTTAATCCCCGGCCAGGTCATGGTGGAAAACAATCTTCATCAGATTGGACTGGGTCTTGGATGTTTATTATAAAATTTCCTATCAATGAGTTAGTAATCCTACAGGTTGGTAACAGGAAACTTTGGAGAGAGTTGACATACAGGACCGACCCCAAATAGGGAAAAGGCAAGGAAGAAGAAGAGAGTTAGTTATCCTTCATCACAAGTTTACAACGTACTGTGTACCAGGGCTAACTCAGTGAGATAAGTCCTAAAAAAATTATAATAATCTATGTGTCCATGAAGTAAAGACTACAGCATACCTTTCAATGCACCCAAAATTTTAAACAAAAGCTTGTACATAGGCATTCCTTATATTGTTTAGGGTTTGAGGTAGTAGCTCGTTTACCTAGAATATGGCACCGGCTAAGGCTATTTACACCAATCTTTATTCAAAAAACATTTTTCATAAAATCTGAGATGTTATTTCAGTTATCCTATTACAATATGAACTGAAAGCATTGTTCTTGGAGAGAGTTCTTCCTTGTTTGTGGAGAGAAATAAACATTATTATTATTCTTCATAATTTCAGAAGTTCAGTTATCCTATAACAATATCAACTAAAACCATTGTTTTCATAATTTCAGAGTACGAATAACACACCAGCCCCACCGGTTGCAGCAGCAGCACAAGCGCAATACCCCTATCCATACCAGCAAGGCATGGGATATTGGTATGCCCAGGTAATATCACATGAAAAACAGATCTTATACAACTATATGTACAGTCGGGGACAGATAACTTCTATCTATCTATCAGCCAGGGATGTCCACTGCTCGAAATAGGCCTCCCCCGTAGATCGCCACAAATTGCGGTATTGTCCAGTCGCTAGGGGCCATTCAAGTATTACGTAAGCAGAAAAGTAGAGATTTTTAAACCCCTCCCCCCTCTTGTCAGCAAAAGTAAGAAAAGTTCTTCCCCCCTCCCCCTAAGCTTACGTAAACATTTGTATCATTTTTACAAAAAATGTTAGTGTATTTTGCGAAATGTTGCTTATATCATCCCCCTGTCCCCCATGTTATCAAAAATAAGCTAAGCCTTGACCCAGTTAAAATTGTAGGGAGTTTATCATAACATAATTCTGCCTTCAACTGTACCTTTTTGTAATCCTCTTAAACTAATCAGATAAGTACCTACTTTAGACTCAACCCAAAAATATATTATCATATAGGTACATGAAGGTAAAAATTAACAGTAAAAATAACTATCACTTTTGTGATTATTTTATTAGTAATGGATGCCATGTGTAAGTACTAAAGATTTATGCATAAAAATCCCAAGAAAAAAAATTATACTGTCGTAATACTTGTAAAAGAATGAAGAAGCAAGTAGCAGGTCTTATTAAAAATTCTGCCCTTGAAATGCGTTATCCTTGACATACCATAAAAATTTACAAACATATTATTTCACAATCATAGAACAGCTGTTGTTACGGTTGATTAGAGAGGTCACATATTCTAGGTTAAAATGATTTAAACCTTCATTCGCGTTAGTAGTTTCGGGATACCAGTTATCTTATGAATAAGGCGAACAATACTGTGTTTCTAGAAAGCTTACAAAAATAAGAATTGCATAAGTAAGCCAAGTAATGATAGTAGTACAGTTGTGGTAGAGCCACTCTACCGGTAAAAATCACTTTAGCTGGTAGCATGAATGGGCCGGCTCGTCCGGGGAAGTACCACATTCTCACAGAAAATCGACGTTTGAGTACTATCTTTACAGCTTCTATGCTTCGTTCGGTGTGTGAGAGCGCCGAAGGCCCATCCCACCTCCCCGCTGGGGAGGGAAAAATATAAGGCCGGCAACGCTCTTGTCATACCCCTGGTGTTACATTAGTCCATGGGCAGAGGTGATCACTTTCCATCAGGTGACCCGCTTGCTCGTTTGCCGTCCCATGACATAAAAAAAGTAGTAGAAAGCAATTTGTAAGACATAATAGCATCAACCATTGTTATCTTCTGTCTACCATTTACATCACTTCAGGTATTAAATTATCATCAAAGATGCGTTTGTTTTATCTTCTGTCCACCATTTCTTTTGTGATAGAAAGTTACATCACTTCAGGTATTCAAGGATCTGTGCCATATTTTGTGGAAATTCGTTAAGCCATTTATTCTCTATTCATCAAACAGATATCTAACCGCAGAAACACATTTATTTTTATATTTCTATGACAGTGACTTAACAAAATATTGAATGTTTAGTCACTTTATTATATTTTGTACCTTTCCTTATACTTTTGGGTTTTTCCTGAATCTCATTTATAGTACACTTACTGTGCCCGCCACTCCGTGCGCGTGGAAATAAATAGCCTATGTCCTGTCTCAGGCTCTAGACTATCTGTGTATCAAATTCCATTTAAATCGGTTCAGTAGTTTTAGCGTGAAAGCGAGACGGATGGACAGACAGATTTACTATTTTAGATTTTCGCATTTATATAGTCGGGTATTTATGAAACACTTGCATGTGCATAATCTACTGTAATGTTAAATATTGGAATTAAAACAAAATGGTTATAGATCTATGTCTCAGTCATAGAAATAATACTTGTGAGACCCACACTTTGTATTTCTGTTAACAACTTAAATATTTATTACATTTGAAAAGGATCAATGCAACTATTGCGCATGCGACGATCATTCAACTTTGAGCGTTATGTCAAGAGTTATGTGTTTCTTTAACAAAAAATAGTCAAGTGGGTTCTCTACAAGTGTGCTTGCACTTCTAATATCGACATTCTTGTCGCCAGTTGCGTTATTTATTACTTTAACACTTTCAAGAGTTAAGGAAATCTTAAGAGAATAAATTAAGTTCAAGAGCCGTAAGAGACTTTTGTCTGAAATATATTTGAAATCATGAATAATATTTAATAACCATGACATGTATTACATTTTCAATGAACATAATTCATATAAATGCTAATGAGTTCCGTCTTCTAAACTGTAAAATGTTTTTGTAAATCTGGATTTATGTAATCAAGTGTTGTAGATTTCTATTGCGTGTGTTGATGGCTAGTACTGCTGGGTATTTTTTCAAATTATAAAGGCTTTTGAAAGCCCCACTTGTATTTTATTATGATAGCAGATTAAAATGTGTTTTACACCATTATGTACTAGTACCAAATTGTGAGTGTAGGCCAAATCCTCTGACTGCTCTGGCAAATATATGGCTCTGGTAGTCTTGAGAGGGTCGAGCTCCTGCAGTGGAGACTAAACAAGACCTGATGATGATGTACTAGTACCAATGTGTAATTTGCATGAAGAGAAGAATAAGATATTGTTACAGCCATTTGAAGAAAGTGAATCAATGAATATACATCAATTGATTTGAAACTTTAACTACTTGTAAGAAAAATGCATCGGACGAAGTTGGGAACTCTCACAAACAATCTATCGGAAAACATATCAGTAATCATCAAGTTTTTTAAGTCTCCACTGTAGGAGCATGACCCTCTCTCTGTACCACTAGAGTATATATGTATTAGCCAAAGCAGTCTTGGCATACTCTCCACGCTGGCCAGTTTGGTTGGAGAGGTCAGAAATAATATATTAAAAGAAAATTGATAATTTCAGGGCTACCCGGCGCTACAAGGCTACATGGCGCCAGGCTACTATCAGCAATACACCGCCGCCTATAGCAACCCGCAAGCCGCCGCCGCAGGTGAGACATACTACACCTTCATATGTTTGCAATTTTCATTTGATGCCAAATCACCTGCCAGTCTTCTTAAATTGTATTATTATAAGTGGAAATCAAGTCTAGTAACTTATTTTTAGTTAAATAAAACGTTATATGACCTCCAACTACGGTTCAAAGATTATAGGAGCAAAATAAAATTATCCCAAAATTTCATATGATGATGTCCATATCAACAAAATACGAATTGTCTCGCCATATCATATGTCAATATACGAATATATAGATGTAGATATATCCGGCAAGATATGAATTGTTCCGGCAAAATATTTTTTTATTGTATTTTGTATAAAGCTTAAGGTAGCTCAAAAATTTGCCTAAAAACATCATTATTGGGACAACGCCGCGAAAACTTGATGTCTCTGTCATCTAAGCATATTTATTTACACTTGTTACCGGGTACATCCTCTACTGAGCTGTTCGGAACCCGGTCAGTCCGGGCCGGTAGACTATGTAATAAAATCGAAACCCACGTGGACGAACGTCTCTCATCTTAGCGTGTTTCCAGTTACATCCTCACCTGAGATGTTCCGGAACCCGGGGTCCCAGCGCCGGGGTTCAACCCGGGGTCCCAGATAGACTGTCATAAAACTGCGCGGGCGAAGTTGCGGGAAACAGCTAGTATTGTATATTTTTATCTGACAGCATGAGTTAATTGCTTTGCTTAAGAGGCTTACATCACCGAAACTAGCGACAACCGTTTTTTAATTCTTGTACTTTGAAATAAGAACAAATTTAAAAAATCTACATAAGTATATCCATAGAAAATTACTTGGAAGTATTTTTAGTAGAATTTTTCATCAATATTATCATTTCAGATTGAGAGAATTACTCATTACCGCCAATGGTGTCCGCTTTTGGCGTTAATGAGTAGTTCTCTTGATTTACCAAATGTAAAATAATGAAATGCAATACAAAAAATACTACAAGTCATTAACTAGTGAAGTACTTACGTAGATTTTTTCAATTTGATCTTATTTAGTAGTAAAAGAAATAAAACCAGGGGCGGCGCTAGTTGGCTGGTGTAAGCGCCTTAACGATTCATCCGGCCTGATTTAAAGGTTAAGAGAGAACTATGCAATGTTTAATGTTTTTCTACAGACTTCAAAAAAAGAAGGTTATCTATTCGACCCGCATGTATGTAACGTTGTCAGAATTACACGATTTTTTTATATATGTTAGTCTTTATTAGCTTCTAAACAAGCATGCTAAATGTCATACATAAATGTATTTATTTTAGTATATTTATGTTTGTCGTGCAATTCTTAGAAACTATAGGTCTGATTGCTAAAACAACATAAATATTATAAGGGAACGGTGCAAGTTTCATCAAAATCAGTAGTAGTTTTTGAGATAGAGAGTTAAGTGTGCATCAGTCACCAGGAAGAATTGAAGTCAGGTTAATTATTCGACAAAAAACTACTTGTTTCTTTATTGGAAGTAAGGTAATGACGGTCCATGAAATATAATACAGATTTGAAGGTGAGAGTGGATTGGAACCTTTGGATTATCATTGATGCTTTCTTCCTTTCTTTTTTTTAAATTACTGCTTCCACTGTGATTCTGCCAATGTCCAGTTTAATGAGATACTTAGTATCGGTGTTGTACGGAATAGTTTTAAGTGGCATCAAAGATGGCGTATGTTCTTTGGTAGCCTCGTAGGAGCTTTTGGTGACAAATCTATACGAGTCAATCTAACTATTTCACAAATTGTTCATGAGCACACGCATTTATAACACCTAACTACACCAATTTCAAATTATAAACTCCATGGAAATCAATTTGCAAAATCGTCTGAGGCAAATCACAACTGTACCCCTTCTTCTTCTTAGCGTTTCGATGGCAAAAACATTTAATTGTCGCAGCTGCAAAAACATTAAACTGTACCCCTTGACTTCCCACCAGAAACTCTCGTTGATGTTTTTTTTAATCCCTTGACTACCAATTCGAGCGACAAAAGGGCGTAGAGTATTGTTATTTCACGAAATCTGTGCTTTACATAATCAATTTTCTTATCACAAGCTATCATAACCTCATTTCATTATCAGTACAATAGGTTTTGCATAAAATGAGCTTTATTTCTTGGCAATAGAGTTCAGAGAAATCAAGGTTAGGAAATATTTGTAGTGTATTTTTAAGAGAGCTGCATTTGTCTATTTATTAGTGTGTTAATTATGTTGCCAAGGTGGATTATTACTTAGTAAAGAATTTGGCAAATGATAGGTTATTGAACAAGTTTTACAAAAGTAGCAATTATTCCGCAACTTCGTCCGCGTAAATTATAGCCTATGTCACCCGCAGATAAATTAGCTTTCTGTAGGTGAAAGAATTTTGAATATCGGTTCAGTAGTTTCGAAGCCTATTTAATGTAAACGAACAATCAAATTTTTTTTTAAATATTATTATAGAAGTATAGATAGTTCAAAACATGGGAAACCTCCCAATTCAAGTGTCATGTAGATCAATTATCAGGTTACTACATATATAAATTGTTATTATTAATATTTTCTTAGCGCAACTCATTGTCTTTACCAGCCATTAAAAATGTTTTTTGGTAGACAGAAGATAAGGCCAAAAGACCCGAAGGCCATGATTACTAATAAGGTGCCATTAATAACGTGATGCGATTTTGGCAATTTTTCTAGAATGTCGTAAATTTTTTACTCGCTTCTGGCCTAAATCTCACGGAGATTTTGCTGTGCAAAATATCTGGAAATAATTTTTTATGTATTTGGGTTTTTTAGGGTTCCGTACAAAAGTTGAAAAACGGAACCCTTATAGGATCACTCGAGCGTCTGTCTGTCCGTCCGTCCGTCTGTCACAGCCGATTTTCTCCGAATCTACTGAACCAAATTAGATGAAATTTGGTATTATAGTGTAATTCTATGACCCAAACACGGATGTGCACGGTAAATAAAGATTTTTTTGAAATAAGGGTCATTTTGGGGGGCCCAATTACAAAATTTAAAAAAAAAGTTTTGCAAACCTTGCTGTGTCATATATCAAATGAAAGGGCTCATTATGAGGATCTCAAAAATATTTTTTTTTGTTCGGGTAAAATCAATACTTTTGATTTTATTCACGAAAGAAGGCAAAAATTGACCATTCCCCCCCCCCTGATCTCCGGAACGACTGGGCCGAAAATTTTGAAAAAATTACAAAATATAGTTCATTCCCTGAAGATTACAGGAAAAATAATAAGAATTCTATCACTTGAAAATTAAGTGGTAAACTCACAATAATAAGTTCATCTAGGGAAATAGTTCACTAAAACACCAGTAGATGGCGCTAGTCAATTGAATAAAACATTTTTTGCACATTGTGTGTGTGTTCACAAAGCATATTGTACGGAACCCTCATTGCGCGAGTTTGACTCACACTTGGCCGGTTTTTTTTTCATCATCATCATTACAGTCGTATTAAATCCACTGCTGGACAAAGGCCTCCGCGAATGATTTTCATCATTGGAGGGCTTGTGCCATACTCACCACGCTTGGCAAATGGGTTGGTCAGTCAGTTCATTGGCTAGTTCAACACTGTACATATTGAAACGTTTTATAAGCGAGGAAAGGCCAAACAGACAGACATGTTTGTCTGTCTATATATATGCTCTCTTTTATACCCTGTTCCCCCAGTGCAACAAACTCCCTGCAAGTTTGTTGCACTGGGAGAACAGGGTAACGGTATTTGGTATGCTACTTGTTAGGATGGATTGGGGATGAGAATGTAGTAGCTCTGCAATGCCATACTCGCAACTACCGGACAGGCATTTGAGAAAGACACCTATACCAGACCATATTTATAGGTAAAATTTTAATGTAAAAAGTCGTAAAAAACAAGAATATTCGACATCTACCGGGATTTCGTGATATCCCTAGGGATTTTTTGAAATCACTAACATCCTTATTTCCCTGCGACATATACATATCAAGGCTTCAAGGTATTCTACTATGTGTGGCTACTGGACTCGACGGTACGATTTAGATGGAGAATTAAAATAAAAATGCTTTGTAATATTTCCCCTCTTCCCAGTTTTTCAGATTGGGTGAGATTCGGCTCGCTGAGCTTCTTTGGCCCAAAGCAGCATGGAAAATAAAAATGATGTAATTCTTAACCACCGGCCATCGCACGTCTTTCTTTGTTTGTCTGTCTGTTTGGCCATTACAAATGTCTTTGGTCCCAGGAGACCGTCGCGTTGTCTCGCGGTCCAGAAGCTTGAGCCCAAAACATGGTGGATTCCGTAGCGTTTCCTCGCAGTATAGAAGCTAACGAGTGGTGTTTGTTGCAGCAGGCTACCGCATGAGCATGCCGGGCGGCGGGTCGGGCGCGGGCTGGGCCGGCCAGCCGCCCGTCATGTACTCCGCCGCGCTGCCCTCGGCGCAGTACCCCTCGCAGTAGCACGGCCGACACCACAGCAACAGCAACAGCACTGCCACGCCAGTTCAACTATGTCGCCACGCTACGGCCCGGCGATGGGAGCCTGACGGACTTGGGGTTTCTGGATACGTTACATGATAACCCGTGATGATTGATAGTGACGAGTAGTGAATCAATAAGCCCTAGTTCTAAGAGACCGTCGTTGTCGTGGCCCAATTTCGACATCGGAATGCTAAATTGACATAAGTTTTTGAACACTTTAACAACGTGTTGTGACATTGCTATTGCTTCGAGTTCAACATAAACAGCAAAAAATATTTCAGAGACGAGCTCAGTACCTTTAATTTAAGAAATTGTTCAATTTAACTGATCTTCTCTCTGTAATATTTTTTGCTTATATTGTCAGAACTATTGATAGTCCATCTCATGAAGATTTGATACATGTCGATAGTAACATGTCTGCACTGTTTCTTGTGTGCCATTGCACATAATTATACTTGTGTTTGCATACTTACTATAACTATTACTCTACATGAGATAGAATATCTGACCTATTTTTATACATCTATCACCGACTGTTTGTCTATAATGCTCACTGTCTGCTGCATTAAAGATCGTATCTGTCAGCACGAAATTTGATTACGCCTAAAGTAGTTGTAAGGGCATGTTCTCATTACCTGTTGATAAATGCCGTCAAAAGTTGGCACGGTGTACAATTATGTGACAGAATCCATTTTTTCATAGTGAAATACCCATAACAATGTGCAACTTACAGAGGATATTATAGACCAACAAATCATATATTTATAAAACTCCCCTATCCGTCGATTGAGGGGACTTCATTTACAACCGGACTTGTATCGGCCGATACATACGCACACAAGTGTCTTTACCATAGGCAATATTACTTTACCGTTCGCCGTACCATGTACCATTCCGTGGCCTCCCTCGCACTGCGGCGCGCCGTGCACAGCGCCGCAGTGTCGCAGCAGCGGCGGACCTGTGGCGTCCACGCTACACACCACACCGACTTAGTGTTACGTTGTGTTTAGGCTGAAAGTTGCATGTTCGTTAGCCTTTAGGTTGACAAGCGCTGTATTCAAATAGTATTGGCTTCTATAATCTCCTATCCTATGAGCGTGTGTCTGACGACGTGTGGCGATACAGGTCCGTCGTGTTGCCGCCGGCAGCGCCATCTAGCGAGGCGGCGCTCGCCCGCGACGCTTAGGTTCGAAACGTTCACACGCCTCCCCGCGTTGTTAGTCGACCTACATAGATAGGACATAACGAAATAAATTATAAATTTTTAAAAAAAGTTATAAATATATAAGGGGAGTAGTGTCGCGAGTGTCCTCGTGTACATACGTTGATATTTATTGGCGCTCTGCGCTGGCAGACTGAGTTATATACCCCAAGACTCCTCACACGACGCGCCAGAAAGTTTGACGTATTTATAATATTAAGTTCGGCACAGTTGTTTTGTTTGACTTTGTTATGATTTATTGTATGGAACACTGGTAAGTCAATAAAGCAGTGGGTCTGGGAAAGGATGTTTGATTTACCGAATATATTTATCAATAGACCGCTCAACTTGGACTGTCAAAGGAGTGAAGGGGTGGCGGAGGGCATACGGATGACGCCTAGCTAGCTGTGTGCTCCTCGCATGGCACCCCGACCCCCATCCGCCTGGCATGTTCTTCAGATGCATCCGAGTTTAGCGCTCTAGCTATACATCGTCTACATATACAATTATTATGTTTATTTCTGGGTCCAAATTTTATACAACCGTTGACTCGGTAGTCTACTGTGATTGAAGTCTGCACAATAACATTCGGATGACGAAAATTATTGTAAATTCTTAATTAAAAAGGTGATTTTGTAAAAGCAAAAATAAATAGTTTAAGTTTACAATTAATTTTGATTATGTTGTATTATTGTCTAGATGTACTGTGACCCAATGCCTGACAGTCCATTTTGTGATAATCACAAAACATTCAAACTTGAAAGTAATCTAAGAAAATACAATATTTTTCTAAATTTAAGCTTTAAATTATTACCCAGTTATTTGCTACAAATATCAAGATACTCATTGTAATATTCTTGGATAGTGTGGTGAATGGACATTAGATAAAAACAGGTTAGTAATTTTTATCTATTACAAATATAAAAACA
Source organism: Rhodophaea formosa (assembly GCA_963082605.1). Classification (NCBI taxonomy): domain Eukaryota; kingdom Metazoa; phylum Arthropoda; class Insecta; order Lepidoptera; family Pyralidae; genus Rhodophaea; species Rhodophaea formosa. The sequence continues at coordinate 4,313,930 of OY720221.1, forward strand.
TTAAATATTTTGTTAATCCTTTCATAATAACTAAAGACCAGATTATATGACTTGAAATATGCATAAAATTATTTAAAGTACACATGAAAAGTTTCAAAACAATCTTGCATTTTTTGTAAATTTTTATGCAAATAATTTTTTTTTCATGTCACATAATAAATAAGATACTGAGATTATAATTAAATAAACAATTATCTTAAAATTTACATGTTAACAATCAGGGGCACTATTTTTCAACTCGTGACCAAGACTCGGTAATTAACAAACTCATTTTTGTCAAATTTAATAATATAATTATTTATCTAGACCCAGATATATTGCGAATATAGAGAAAATAATGAATCGTTACAAAATTACAAGATTTTTGGGGTAATATGCAATGCAAATAAAAATCATATGCAAATATACAATTGCATATATAATCCGGTCTCTAATAATGACATAGCAATCACACAATGATATGACCGCGTAGCCGTCAGCGTGCATTTTAAATTTAATGTATTCTGCAAAAACGGGTGAAGGTGAAGATCACCTTCGTTGATGAAAGACAGCTGCTCACCGCCAAGAAGAAACTCAACATAAGTATATACTTTCTACCATGGGCGTAGCCAGGGGGAGGGTTTTGGGGGTTCAAACCCTCCCCGAAATGTTAGGATATGAACATTCATAATAATAAAATCAAGAGAGGAGAGCGCAATACCTTATTACGAATAATTATACTAGGTACCTAATAAATAAGTGTTTTTGAGTCGCCCTCTCCGCAACCCACTGGCTTGGCTCTGAAAAATAATGAGATTAGTTTCAAAAATATGGTATGTATACACGTATATCCTCGTAGTCATACTGGTATGAGACTGGACATTCCGGTAATAGGACGTAACGTTCCGGAGGGTGACAAAGTAGTATGACCATGAGGAAATGACGCATTTTATGGACTTGTTGTTTTATTCTCTTGAACTCTCCTCGAAACTAATACCTGGCTACGCCCCTGCTTTCTACCGCCTGCATTTTAATACACAAGCAAATTCTAGAGAATATTTATGAGCGCATATTGTCTGTGAATGAACACCTGCGCACGCGAGTCTGAACATTAAGGATGCGCTAGTCGGGAACTCAAACTCGTCAGCGCACGTGGCTAAAAAGCGTGCTATTTCGCTGAGAAAGGGGTAGACTCGGTTTTGAACAGTGCGGAACTATTTACACTGATGTATAAGCACATCGGAACAACAGTCTAGTGTGTGCTAACATAAATATTGTTGAAAATCTAAATCTTCGTTGTCTAAAAATTCGCGAGTATGCGTTTGGGAGAAGTGTTCTTGTGATAAAACAGCTGAATGTTTTTATTAAAAGTAAAATAATTTATATTTTTTAATAACCAAGCTATGCTTGTATGAATTTTGTTTTAGAGATTTTATACTCCTTCCGGTATTTAATTGTGCCCAAAGTTGCGTTAAAATTACGTGTTAAAACGGAATGTTTTGAGACTCATAACTTTTAAAGTACTTATAATTTTACAATTATGATTCCATACAAGCATAGATAACGACAAAACAAATCGATAGAATTAAAAACTTTAAACAGAAGATACCGAACAACGGAGTCATCACCCTACAGAATTTGTATGGTGAAACACCTGACTAGCGCACCCTTAATCGTAGATTGCCTAACTGTAAAGATATAGTGGACTGTAGTAGCGCTGCCATTATTTACTCGACTGTTATTGAAAGTGATGAATGAGAGTTTAATTTCCAACACGAATGATGAGGGATATCAAGTTTCACACATCACATTTTTTTAATAGGTACCTACCTACTCTAACCGTGTTACTGTAGGCCATATTCGGGATCCAGTGCCGCCATTGAAAATAAACTTTTTAACTTTGATTATTTAAAGCTTTTTTCAAAGAGTTCAAAATGTTGTTCTAACAAACTATTACCTCCTATTGCCCGATGGCCTAGTGGGCATGAGCATTATAAGCGCATGTTAAGCAACCCCGGGCGCAGTCCCCACTTGGACCGCAAGAGGCATAAAAATATCTCGAGCTCCTCCGTGCTTCGGAAGGCACGTTAAGCCGTCGTTAGCCGTCAGATGCCTTTAAGCAGCTTGAAAAATCTGACACCAGTGTTGGCCACTAACACACACGAAAAACAAACAACCTCCTGTTTACAATTTAAAATGAGAAGGTGAAGCATTTCTTAGCGGTTTTGTCAAAAACTGCCACTTGGCGAAGACTCTATATCAGGCCATGGTGTCAGGTCCACAAGGGTCCACATTTTATACTGTAACTGTGTGCCATCTGGTATGTACATCAAATTGATTTAGGGTTATCTCGTATAACTGAGGCCTTCCAGATCAAAAATTTAAATTATTATAACTACGTTTCAAATGATTTATTTCAAATGTGGGCAGTACTGTACCAAAGACAATACCTATAGGTATTATTAGTCTTTTACTGGCCCCTTAAAAATTCACGCAGGACCTCAGCGCACGAGGCATTTTTGAAATCTATGATTTACCTGCAACATCATCTGAGTCAGTTGCATTCTCATCTGTGGTGCATCAGAGCCCAGGATATGTAATTATGAGGACGAAATTTATTAGGACCGGCCACATGCCTCTCTGACGCCAACCTTAGGTAGCTCGAAAATTGCGGATCGAAAATACCTGTAAAACAGGGACATGCATTTTGCAGCAAATAGACCTCAGCTATAAAGCATCCAAAATGCAACCGTAAATCACTATGATGATGGAGAGAGAGTGAGATAGTACGCAGCAGATTTGACGAAATTTGTTTGGTTTGTATCTGTGTTAGTGGCCAGCACTGGCCTGTCATTGTCAGCCTCAAATATTTAAAAAACCAAAGGCATGAATATATTTATCACCGTCACCAAAGCTTACAACGACATAAATGACTACGTAATGATGCTGCAGTTTGATCTCATGTGTTGTTCGGTAATCTTCTTTCGTGTTTCTACGATGGAAGACCTTTTTTACCCGACTGCCAAGAAGGGTCTTACATTTTTGATAAATTCTATTTAATATAGGTAGAAATTGTGCCGTATCACCACTTGATTGTCGACAATTCCCCCACGTAATTCGATAGCGAACAAACTATATACATGGTTGAAATGGAACTACATCTTTACAGATCTGTTGTATTGCTAGCTCATCCCCGCCTTCCTCCTCTTAAGTACATAACTCCATGTTCCGGGTAGGAACCATAACCGTAGTACTTTCTTAGGTCCGCTTTCAACATCATGTCTACTCTGTCTGACCATTCATGTCGAATTATGCTGCACTTTTACAGGCTACTTACTTTACTTTTTTACGGCTATCTGATATGATCTGCACGAAAGAAGCAGCCGCACTTACTACTCAATGAAAAACGCATGAGCAAAGCGTCTGATGATGCCGTCGCCTACGTACAACATTTTAGCTTGTCATCGCGATGAACGCGGTCTTAAACAAAGCCATGATTCAATTTAAACGACCTTTCAAAACATAAACAAACAACCACTTCTATAACCTTCTACGTGTATCACCCACACAACCCAACACGAGATAATAAAAGAACGTTCAAGGGTTGATCCAAATGAGTCAACTGTTCCAAAGTTTTCCGTCGGTTATTTTAATCAAATCCTTGTCATTCCCTTGCATTCCTCGACATGATTATCCTTCACCCACTTGTGACATCACAACCCGCAGCGTTTTATAAAATCTGAGTAAACGCCGTGGGATTCGGGAGTGACGTAAAAATTGCAATGACAGTGATCTAAAAATAAGGGCGGTGGCGTCGCGGCGCGCTCCGCAGCCTCAGTCGAGGACCGACCGTCGCGAGTTACAGCCGAACGAATACAAGCCGCAACCATGGTGTACGAGAGTGACTTCTATACAACCCGCCGCCCTTACAGGCCCAGCTCCACATACAGCTCAGTCACGGTAAGTCCTCGTCTTCCTAACACCTATGAGCGTGCACCGCTCCTCGCTCCACTCTCCTCGGGAGCCGGGCGTCCCTCGCACCATCTCGACCACTCGCGTCCTTCGATCATTCTGTAATCTCCCGTGACCTTGTCAGTACCTAATGGTGAAAGCGGAAATCGTGATCTAGTGACCTGATAACAATTTGAACATCGTTAACTCTGCTTATAAACATTAAACATCATTGCTTTCATAAGTGTCCAGCCTTAGTCTACTGTCCAGGCGATTCGCATAATCGTGGTAGCATTCCGCAAGTGGGTCATTTCGCATCGTTTCGGAGTTTGAAAGCGGAGCTACCGAGCGCGCCAAATATAGCCGCGGCTGGAGTCGCGCCCGCCCGACTAACGGCGACTTCTCCGCTTGCAGCGGCCGTCGATAGGCGACTGGGAGAAGGTGCCGTTCGTGCCGCGGCCGAGCCTCGTACCCGATCCGATCACGGCGTTCGGGCGGCGCGCGAGGCCTGGCGCGCGCGTCAGCGTGCTGGAGCCGGTCGTCCGGCAGAACATTCCGCCCAAACCGGAGGCCAAGCTTGCGCCGCTCGCGCCGTACGTATCGCCGCGCGAGAGGACGCGTGAGCGCGTCCTGTCGGCCGTCGGCCAGCGCGAGCGCTCGTACGCCGCGGACCCGCTGGGCACGCCGCGCGACCACATGGACGTGGCGCTGGCGCAGGCGCACGGCCGCCCGCTGCACGCCGCGCACCGGCATGTCTTTTACAGCAACTACGCAACGTACTGATTGGCCGGGTCGTTTGTCGTGTCGTGTGTCGCTTTCGCTAGTTAGCTAGTCGGTCGGGTTGGTGCGAGGGTGGGCGGTGGAGGAGGTCGGCGGTGGTGCTAAGGGCCCGGTTGTTGCAGACGCCGCGGCACTACGTGGTGGTGGACCGCGGGTCAGCGCCGCGCCGCGCCGACGAGCAGTACTCGTACTCTTACTCGAGCACGTCGGAGAGGTCGACGGGCAGCGGGCTGCCGCAGCGCAGCTCCTACAGCAACACGGTGGAGCGGCGCAGCGGGTCGGGCCCGGGAGGCTACTCGTACACGAGCGAGCGCTCGTCCAGCCTGGGCGGCCCCGGCGGCTACTCCTACTCGTCCACGGCGAGCGGCCGCCTGCCCTACGGCACCACCTACCGCCAATACCACTACCGCGTGTAGCCCGGCTCCCGACCAGCCTTCCGAGTCCCGTCCACTACCCCAAGCCCTGCCCCACTCGCTCCTAACTCCCAACTTAACCTGATCAGTATTCGCTGTAACGCAATGTGATCGCTCTACTTTATAAAAAGTAAGAGTGAATCTAGAGCTTTTTGATGTTATAAGTATTTATTTATATGTGATTTAGACTGAATTTTTAATAAAGCTTGCGTTTTCTAATATTTCTGTCCTTGTTCTTTACTCCACCTACCTACAAATAGGTACACAGACCGATAGTAGACTCGGTCTTGTTTACTAACACAGTGTTTGGTCCTATAAATGTGTTTTGTGGGTTTTCTAGTTGTCTGTCTGTTATCTATTTCTTACTGTATCTAAGTCTGAAGTTTCGAGTATCTAGGTAGGTAAAAATTTTCCATAGAGAATATTTCCATGGCTGCAAAGCGGGCTCAATGAAAATAAACACGTTTAGAAATAGCCCGCGAATGTTTACGAGCCTCTTCGTGACTTCATCGACAAATACTTTCGCGGATGTTTATGATTGACTTCAAATTAAACATTTTTTAATCAATCTTTATAATCATTTTAGACATGTACACATAATAATAGAACAGTACATAATTATCCTACTCACTAAAGTTTGGCCTAGTAGGCCAGTCAGTATATCGACATAAACATTGCAAACGCGCGCATGTATTGGCGTTTTTTTTTTATATATTGTAAAGACCACTAAGAATAGCCTACAACCGAGTTTGCAACTTTTTTTAACCCTGTGCTACTCCTAGGGGGCCCGAAAGTATGGGACTTTTTTCAGTTTTAAAGAAAAAAAAAACTACCTTAAGGATAAATTTTTTTGGTATCTTTGTGGTATACTTTTGTGAAATACACTAAATTATCTATTGTTTGAATAAAATTTGAACTCTCTGTGACTAATAGTTATTGAGTCATATAGCTTGTCAAACCATGTCAACTTTTCTCCAAATTTGGCACAACTCGGGGTAGTTTTGAATTAGAATAAAATATGAAGACTGGGTGTAGGCTATTCTTAGTGGTCTCTACAATATATAAAAAAAATCGCCGATACATGCACGTTTGCAATGTTCATGGAAATTTTTTCTTAAAATCTATGGCAATGTTTGACACTTTTTGTGTCGATATTGACTGGCCTATAGACACAAACTACGAAGAAGATACTATTACTAGTATCAGACGACTCACTGCCTTATGTTTTCTCTAGGCAATAAAGATCATAGACAAATAAGGGAGTGAGGGTGAAAATGAAAAAAATGCCATACAATTACGTTTGAGTTTCTATTGGGGGCCACAAATTCAAACTCAATTTACGTGTGTTCTATGCCCTAAAATCCGTAAAGGCAGATTTTCGGCAGTGATAGATACCTACAGCATTACTACACGAAATACTTAGAAACAAGATTAAGTTTGATTTCTGAAATAGAAACCATTTTTGCACCTAATATTGCCTGAAGGTAATGATAATCATTCATCATCTAGATAAATTTGTATAAATAAGATAAATAAATTGTTGATGAATGATGATGAAGATAAATAAAACATAATAATCATGACATAACTCACGCACGTCAGGTACACATACAGTTTCAGAAGAGTTTATAAACAAATCCCAAAATATTTCAGTGCACCAGCTATTTCTATAGGAATTTGACCGATAGGTCAAAAGGACGACATCATTACATATCATACTGATTTTTAAATTACAAACCCACAATCGCATAAGATTTTTTATTTTATTTAAAAACAAACTACCTACCAAATAGGAAACATATAGATAATAAATAAAGGTAGATACTATCAAAGATTTTATAAAACAAGTAGGTAGCAGGTATATGAATTTTGAAAACAGGTAAAAAATTCAATGATCAGAGTATAAAAGAGGATTTTTCTCAAAACCAAGGTTTATTAAAGGGCTGGTTAGAAAGAATATTATTATAATTAATGGGGATTCAAATCAATTAAGATTATAAATTGAAATTGAATTCATTATATACTAGGTTGATTCTGAAAAAAAACCTAGCAATATTATAATGATGGAATCAGAATCCCTAATTCAATAGGTATGACATTAAAATATATTTGGACATCTCATAGTAATCTGACCATTTGATTGGTGCATTTGAATGGAAGGTCCTATTTTTTTAATTTTTTCTTACAGATCTATTTTCTAGTTACCTAACTAGAAAATGGATTTTTCCATTTCCAATCCTGAAAAAATCCATTTTTCAATTTCCAATCCTGAAATTAAATTATTGCCAGGTTGTTCAAAATCACATTGTGTACTCAACAATATCAAAAATCGAAGTCCAGAGAAAAAGTGGGCTACCTACTACCTAGTACACAAAAAAAGTTCTATTTTAAACTTAGACTAAGTACTTACATAGATCGTGGTCCCAAAGCAATTTTCTGATGTCTAAGAAATCTAGTGTTTAGAGACTATTTTACATGAATGCGCACTACATTAGTGATATATCCAATTTCTAACATCCGAATAGGAAGCGTATGGAACATATGGCAATTTGGATTTTGTAAAATTAGTCAAAAAATATATTGATATGCTTAGTTAAGATATTTAATATTTAGGTACATTCAGTAATGAAGTGCGCATCCATGCTAAATAGTCTCCAAACATTAGATATCTTATACATCTGAAAATCGCGTTGGGACGACGGTCTCAAAGTCTCAATACCAATTCTTGTGGAGGAAGTTGGTTATAGTGGTTAACTAAGTTTTCGACATTTGAGAATTATTTAACAACTTCTTTATCCATACATGAGACACAATAGTAAAACAATTGAAATGTTCACATAAGACTCCCATGAGTCACATAACATATAATATAACGCATTTCAATGAGGGGTTTCTGAAATGAAATGTGGCCTGTAGGTTTTACTTACTTACTTACTTTGTAGGCGACCTTGGGCACTGTCTACCCCGCAAGGGATGGAGACGTGATAGTATATTATATTATGTATGTTCTGAAACGCTACCACCAGATATCAGCACTGAGGTGTCGACCTTGATAAACAGCTGTCATTGGATAATATTTGACAAGCAGCAACAAACATTGTGGCCCAATCACAACTCACCGGACTGGATTTTTTTGGTGGGAAGTCTAACGGGTACAGTTGAGGTTTACCTCAAACGATTTTGCAAATTGATTTTAGTTAACTTTATAATTTGAAATTGGTGTAGTTTGGTGTTATAAATGCTCGTGGTCATGAACAATTTGTGAAATTATAAACTCGTATAGATTTGTCACAGAAGCTCAGGAGGCTACCAAAGAACATACGGTATCTTTGATGCCACTTGTTAAAAACCAAACCGTACAACACCGATACTTATAGTATCTCATTTAACTAGACATTTGGCAGAATCTATATATTCTATAAAAGAAAGAAACTCACGGTACTTGACATCCCAGTGTTGCCGCCGCGTATTTATGAACACCCTCATTGTTGGAATTGACAAGCAAGTTGTTAGGCTTTCTTGCCAGCCTTTAAATTATAAGTAAGATAGTAGTATTATACGGGGAGTGGTTACCATCGATTTTCTCCAACTAAGTAGCTTTAAAAGGAAGGCTTGGATTTAGAATCGTGCGCCCCGATTGCGACTGAGGGCAGAAAAGAAGTTAGGTTCAGGTTATTTTTTTTATGAACACCCAGAACGACTTAGGGCAGAAAAGAAGTTAGGTTCAGGTTACTTTTTTATGACCACCCGGAACGACTGAGGGCAGAAAAGCACACGGGCGCACGATTCTAAATTTCAACCAAAAGGAATCTAACCAGGACTTTTTGATTGCCGCCTTAGCCGCTGACGGCGACGTACTACATCTCGTCCTTACTACCGTACTACCACGTTCCGTACATCACATACATACCCAAGCTGTCCCAGGTGAGTTGTACGAAGGTCATGTAAATAGTTACGTAGATCATGTAAACGTATGTACGTGTAAATACCCCATGGTATGGCTTCGAGCACTGCACAGCTCCATTCATTTGCACTACATTACACGTATCGGCGTATTTTCATTAACCATTTGTAATATACAATCAATATATACATATAGATATATAACACGGCCAAAATTGATGTGGGCGTATTTTCATTTACCATTTGTAATATACATATTACACGGCCAACAATGATGCGTTTAAAAATGATTAGAAAACCTAGGAACTCGGATTTTTGCGTGATTAACAAGGTGTTCCCCAAGGTTGTGTATTTGGTCCATCCATACGTCAAGGATAGATGAATAGCGAGTAGCACTGACAACGGCTAACCAAGAACACTTAAGCTAGGTACTTGTAATTAACATGGGTTGTGATGTGACGATAAAGTCATATCATATCATATAGCAACGCGCAATAGATCTATAGAACTGTGACGATAAACTCGTTTACCAATAGTTAATCGTATTGTTATACGAGTTTAGAATATGTTATACGAGTTACGTATTGTTATAGATCGATTTGGGGCTATGAGTACAGTAACTAATTATAAAGAGAAATTCTCCATTGACTGATTGGGTGATTCATCAATGCCAGTTGGAAATGGCAGTCCAGCCGTGGCCAACTTCCAACTCCCGACATTTGAACTTCGGCTTTCGAGACTTTTCTCTCGTTTTAGTTTTGAACATTGCCTCACGTGCAGGTGCATATAATTAATTTTCTGATAGTTTTGCCGGCGTGTCAATCAAGATCTTGAGAAAATATAGGTACCCATCGCATTAAACCAACAATATGGCTAAATACTCGTGGTTTTATTTTAATGATATTGAGTAAGACACATATTTTAAAAATTTACATAGGTAGGATAGTTGGATAACATATTATTATTCATGCAGGATAGGTACCTTTAACTTAAAATTAGCGTTTTGGTCGCCCATGGTCTCAAGTTTTGCATCGCAAAAGGTAGCGACGTAATAAGGGTATTTACAAAAGGCCTCTAAAAGACGGATGAAATAGGAGGCTCGTAATGGATTTTTTCCTCTGTTTTAATGGGATCTTTGGGTGCGGGATTCTAAAAATTCCCTTCCCTAAATGATAAGTAGCAGTATTGTAGTAAACTAGCTGTTACCCGCGGCTCCGTCCGCGTAATATATAGCCTATGTTCTTCTCAGTGCCCTAACCTATGAGTATGCAAAATTTAAATAGGGCGTGAAAGCGTACCAAACAAACAGACTCACTTTCGCATTTATAATATAAAGTTAGGATTACCGCGAGCAAGTACCATTCTAATTCAGTCCCGAGTCCCGACCCATTTCATTTGTCCACATCGGCTCGTAAAATTAAATACCACTGGTTTGTTTTTCTCTTTGCCCGCTCGCGGCTCGCGTGCCAAGTGCCTCCTGTTTGGATGACGACGGTCGTGAACGCTCCACGTTGTCTGTCTCGTTGAGTTGAGAGTAAAATCCAACATATTATCTGCTAAAATTAAATTATAGCCTAATACATCCGCAGATAAATTAGCTATCTATCATCATCATCAGGTCTTATTAAGTCTCCACTACAGGAGCATGACCCTCTCAGTACTACCAGAGCCATAAGCAATCAGAGGATTTGGCCTACACTCTCCACTATCTATAGGTGAAAAAAAATTGAAAATCGACCCAGTAGTTTCGGAGCCTCATCCTCATCCTCATCAGGTCTTATTAGTCTCCACCGCAGGAGCGCGACCCTCCCTGTACTACCCGAACCATAAGTAGCCGTGGCAGTCAGAGGAAAAGTAAAGTAAGTTTCGGAGCCAATCCAATGCAAATAAACAATCAAATCTTTCCTCTTTATTATTAGTATAGATAAGAGCAATGATCTTAATGCCACTCGGGAAGTTTTTGGCTGGTTGTAGGTAGGTATAATTAATCTTCGATGCGATAAGAATACTGTTTGAAAGCTTGCGATACGACATACCGAAAACACAAATACCTATAAGCTGTGTTTACTGGACCCAGATATCGAACGTCTCTGCTGTGGATACAACCGTTAACATACTCAGACGACATAACAACACTAAATTAAGAAATAAGATATGGTGAAAAATTTTCACGCCTGCTGGAATTTTTCACCTTATTTTAGGAGCATTGTGAATGCATTATGTGACATTCCCTCAAAGGGCCTCAAATGGGTGACTCTTTTTATGGACAAACACTGCGAACTCGAAATTTTTTTTGACTTTCCCATACTAGCTGCCCGAGCGGCTGAAGACTTTTGTAACTATAAAAATGTCGAATTTTTTCGACTTCCCTGCATTGATCCCGTCGAAAAAGTTATTCATATTGAACGGGCTGAGTGGGCGACTCGGCCCGTCAATATCAATAACTTTTTAAGCTATAAAAGTATGTCGAGGGTAACTTTACACGCTGTGTATAAATACGCTACGTTTCCATGTGTAACCCAAAGTAAGGTACCTTCCCATTTGGCATGTTTGCACATGGCAGTTTATGTTTGACACGCTAGTAAACATGTTTTCCGGCAAACTATTCGCGGAATGAACGCATCGACTGCGCACATCCGCACATTCCGCTAATTTTACAAGATATATGGATACTTACTGGCAATAATACGAGTAGTAACTTTTATAGTAATTCCCTCGTAAAATGTTATTGGAATTCATTTGGTTTACACATTATTTGGTGGTTTATTCAATAAACAAAACGAGATACGTATTCAAATCATACAAAAATAAAACTTAAAAACTAAACAGTTTAAAACTTAACTGAATCTAAAAAGGGTTTATCCATGTGGCCTGGTAGCAAGAACGCTGGCTGCGTGTCCTCGCTGGATCGTTATACGAGTACATGCGCTGCGGAAAAAAGCAGCCAGCTCTCTTATTACATGTGGTAGGTACGGTGGCAATGAGCCTTGGAGAGATCCATTTCAAGAGACATCTCAATCTCACTCAAGGACTCCATCGTCCAACATACACACATCTTTATCCCTTACGGGGTAGGCAGAGCCTTAGGTCATGAAACCGAACTGCTATGTTAAGCATATTATTTTTGCACATGGCAGTTAACATATTTTCCGGCAAACTATTCGCGGAATGAACGCATCGACTGCGCACATCCGCACATTCCGCTAATTTTACAAGATATAGGTATACTTACGACACTAATACGAGAAGTAACTTTTACAGTTCCCTCGTAAAATGTTATTCGAATTCATTTGATTTACACATTATTTGATGGTTTATTCAATAAACAAAACGAGATTCCTATTCAAATCTTACACAATCTAAATTTATATAACTCAAAGGTGACTGACTGACTGACATAGTGATCTATCAACGCACAGCCCAAACCACTGGACGAATCGGGCTGAAATTTAGCATGCAGGTAGATGTTATGACGTAGGCATCCGCTAAGAAAGGATTTTGATCCATTCTACTTCTTAACGCGAGCGAAGCCGCGGGCACAAGCTAGTTACCTATAAAAGAAGAATAAAGCATTTTAAAACGTAACTAAAAGTCTAAAAGGGTCTGTCCATGCGGCATGGTGCCAAGAACGCTGGCTGCGTTTCCTCGGTGGATCGCTATACTCATGCGCTGCGGAAAGAAGCAGCCAGCCCTCTTGTCACAGGCGGCGGCAATGAGATGTGGAGAGACATCACGCTCCAGAACCCCATGATCCAATACATCTTTATCTCTTACGGGGTAAACAGAGCCAAAACACCGAAAGGCCATGTTTAGCATATTGATGAGCTTAAAGGTCCAAATATTTATTTAATGTGGTTAATTATATTAATTTTTACATCAAGGTGTTCCACAGGGTTCTCTACTAGGAATTGTAGTATTCATTATTTTCTCTTACTTAGTAATTTTTTGAAATTATATTTATGTATACCTACTTGTTTACCTACCCAGTAGTGTAGTGAGACACAAAGACACAAGAAATATCAGTTTATCTTTCCAACGCTTGCAAATCTTAACACAAAAATAAATGAACGTTTGGATTATCGTAGTTTGACACGTGTGTAGTTAAGCGTAATTACAATTTCCTTAAAACATTGCTTTTTGCAAATCAATTTGGCAAACAACCAAGCAACGATGTCAACGGGAATATTTATGTGGACGAGAATAATTAGGTGTCTAGCAGTAACTCCGTGGCGCAGCGGTTACCACGTCAGCCTGCGACACGGGGTTCCCGGGTTCGATCCCCGGTCAGGTCATGATGGAAAACGATCTTTTTCAGATTGACCTGGGTCTTGGATGTTTATCTATATATGTATTTGTTTGTTATAAAAGACACAAGTCTTTCTTAAGAACTTACTTTGGGGCTAGCTCAATCTGTGTGATTTGTCCGTATATATTTATTTATTTATTTATAACTTGCATAATATCGAAACATTTGTGTGACTAAAAGTAACGAACAGATGTCCGAATTTACTCTTATGATAGTAAATTCTGAATTCCTTTAGGCATACCTTGAAGAGTATAAAATACCTATAATAATTTCGTGTACGAACAATATGTACTGTAATTTTTAAAGTAACCTATATTAAATATTACAATTCTAACAAATGTAGGTTGCTGGAAAATTTCTATAGACTCCATTTCTAGGGAATTACAAAAATAATCTAGTGATATATAAAACCAAACTTCAAGTCATAATAAATTACTCAGAAGTTGACGTACCTACCACAAAATAAACAAAAACTAGGTAATTTTAAAACAATAAACCAAATATTCCTATTTCAATTTAAATTTATTTATTTGGCAACTAAGTGTACATTAGGGTCTTAAACTAGTATATGATCTTACAATTTAGTCACCTTTTACAGGTATTGCAAAAATTTTTAATGTGAGGTTTCACATTCAGTCACATTCCTTATCATATTACAGGTTATATTTCAATTTTCATCTGTCACAGTTTTTTATACACTTTTAGGTACAAGATAATAATGAAATATAAATATTATATTATATTATATTATAAAATTATCATTAAAATGTCAAAGAAATATAAATAATTACATAGAAATTCATTCTTATTAAAAACATAGTTATAATATAATTATAATAAGTAATATTGAAAATTTAATATAAGGGTTTAATAAATGATTATTGCAAAAAATCATTAATACTGTAGAAACTTTTTTCAATGTGTCTGTGCATAGTGACTGAAGCATAGCCAAAGCATAACAAGATCTCTATCTCAAAACTACTGTTTCGATTTTGATGAATCTTGCACTGCACATTACCTAAGGTAGTTTATATACACACACATACAAATATACCTACGTACGTACATACACTTATGAAATTCAGCACATAGGTATGTTTAAGAAACTAAGAATTTATAAAACTTGTGCAATTTAGACAATATTACCGACATATGAGTCGAATTAATAAGCTCCTTTTTGAAGTTGGTTAAAGAGAAACTCATCTTGAAACATAAGAAAGATTTAAAGAAATCGATTATTTTGAATGGCATAATCGAGTTTTGGAAGTAACATCCGGGCAAATGGCGAGTTGCCAAAGAAAAATGAAGGTACCAGAAAAATTGTAGAATAGTTGTTTGATTTTTTAGCTGTGTGAACTACAGCTGATTCTGGTAAAATTGTGTGAGCAGCTGTAAAAAAATTACACAGATTTTTTTGTCGATCCAATTATTGGAAAATTTTCTGAATGGAAAAATTGTCTCATAAGACTTAACCACAATATAGTGATATGACATTTAGAAAATTGCGGTATTTATCACAGAACTATAACTCAAGCATAGATATCAGAATATTTACTAGAACTCAAGGTATTTATACTGGAATCATATTTTTATTTTGTCATCGACAAGACAGTTAATTTCACTGAAATCGTGATCGGCAGATATATTCTATAGCGGTAAGAAGACAGTTATTTTTAGAGAGTATCATCATATCGTTTACTCTACAGCGTGCAAATTGAACAACTTAAAGAGGTGACTAGACCGTCAATATGAACAACTTTTCATATGGGATTATGGGATGATGAGACCATTGCAGGGAATTCAAATTTTTTTACTTCCCCATACTAATTACCCGGTCGGCTAAACACTTTTGTATGAAAGCATTAGAAAGAAAAGAAGATTCCGAAGGAGTTGTTTATATTGACGGGCTTGTCCCTCAGGGGATGTTGAGGCTCATACTGTGACGATCAGCATCGGTAGAGTACTAGAAATTGGAGAAGAGTAAAGTGACTAGCAACGTGGGCAAGCTACTATGACAACCTCGGCGATCTGACTCTACTACAAAATTTGAAATTCACGTGTACATCTACTTTACCAAAACTGGTAGAGTAGTTATAGGCTAGTGTTACCGGAGACTCGAAATGCTCGCGGCACGCACGGCGTATATACCTAAGTAGTCGGCAATCCCGACGAAACAGCTCGTGCGTGATCCATTTTATACATAATAACTAAAAATTTTCCCGCGATATCGTCCGCGTAAAGTATAGCCTATGTTACTCGCAGATAAATTAGGTTTCTATCGGTGAAAAATTTAAAAAATTGGTACAGAAGTTTCAGAGCCTATTCGATGCAAACGAACAATCAATTATTTCCTCTTTATAATATTAGTAAAGATGAGTTTGTGAATTCATAATTACACGACATCTGTGCTATTTACAAACACATACTAGACGAAACAAAATAATAAAAGTAAAATATCACCTAGCTTACATGCAGAGAAATGGCTGAGAACTGAAGAAATGGACTAGGTAATAAAAATGTTCTTGGCTAAGAGAAGCACATACCAATGAGAAATAAATTGAGAGATTAAAATCTCATTTCCTGAATTCGAGATTTACAAATTGTCGATACAATAAAAACTACAATAGACCACGATACAGACGCGTGGTACCTATTATGATCGGTGTTATTCACTTGATAATAGTTTAATTTCAGAAGGCTCATAAACTTTGGATGACGATTGTCAGTTTTTTTTTTATTAATTTATTGAATTAGGCATTTGTCTCCCATCTCACCTGATGTTAAGTGACGATTAAGACGAGGATGAAGTTTTTCGATAAATAATTATTATGACGTGATTAAGGTCATAGAAGTATATGATATGCAAAAACATACATGCTTATACAAAGACAATAAAAAAATAATTTATCCCTACACCTTTAAATAATTCATTATCATATAAAGAAAATCACCAAAATATTTTAGACGAAGTAAGTATGCACTGAATAAAGCTGAGATAGAAAATATCTAGTCTTGAATATTTTAACTCAAAAAGGCTTACAAAATCTTTTTCATAAATCCTCAATTTTGAAGTAATTAGACAAAATCTTTAAGAAAACAATAGTGGAGATTTGTGCAACAAAAAAAATATGATTAAAAAAAACATCACGGCAAGAGAGAAGGCCGATATTACATTATTGACCTAAATATTTTCATAAAGTATTTGTGAATCAGGTCTTCTCTTCAGGTTGTTTTGTTGAACGTAATTGTGTAATTCTCTGCGTGATAAATAACATAAGAATCAATAGAATAATTCGTGATAATATTTAATAAACACATAACTAAGTACTTTAAAAAGCTACACTCGTAGTTTTTTTGTATAGGTACTTACTCATATTTATTTAGTAATTTTGATCATATTTGCAATATGTACTCCATTAATAAGTCAAATCAATCTATGACTTATGAAAGGATATTGTAATAATGCATGAATGAAAATACTATTTTCCTTCAGAATGAGTTTGATATTTCAAAGAAGTTATAAGGAGACAAAAATAAAAGGAGACAGCGAGACTGGTCTGAGACATCAAAAGATTTTCCAGTATAAAATAACATTATCTAGCAGCAACCGACCTTGAACACAATTTATCCAAAACACCGGATGTCGAGTGAGTTCCCTTTAAAAAACAATGACTGGAAGCAAATCAAGGGAATTTAACAAGTTGGCAAGTGTTCAAAGGCCACTCATGTAACGGTTACGCCCATCCAGTTAACTCTTCCATTGCTCATCACCTTCGCTTCTGTAGACACCGGGTGGACGCAAGAACGCAGTGGATCGCGAAGTGGATATTTCGGCGGGATTGGCAGACGAAAACTGAAATTTGATATAAGTACATATTTGTGTTTGCCAAAATTTTCATTTTCACCATTTTATGGTGTTAATCTATTCGTGGATTTCAATGAGACAGTGAAAACATCTTATACTGCCAAACATGCAGAACAATGTTCTATCAAAGAAACACGGTACGCTACGCTACTATCAAACATAATATGTATATTATATTATATATATGTATATTAGGTTACCAGGTGCTAAAATGCCAGTGCCAGTAGTAGAGAAGTCAATATCATAAAATCGTCGAATATATGGCCTCAATTATTAAATTAGAATTAAAGAAACAGATAAGTAAGTTGGTACTATCGAATTTTAGTGTTTTGATGTGACATTCAAGCTAATAACAAAAGTCGTAAAAATACAAATTCTTAAGAATTCCACTCTAAATAATTCAGATGAAAATAGCAATGACATTGTTTTCCCATTTCACAATCTTGTAACGTGATAACGATGGAATGGAAAGGTAAACCAAAATCTTGTTTAGAATAGTTAAGGTTTCGCAACTCTTCGGTCATCAACTTAACCGAAGTTTCGAAAACGGTTACGGGAAAACAAAAGTTTGAAATCTTTATGAGCTATTTTCAGCTTTAGATGATGGATGAATCCAAGAATTTGGAGACTACCTATATATTTTTGGATGATATAATAGGTTAAGCTAATTCGAAAATAAACTGTATCGATAACTATGTGATACGCATTTGATATTGAATATCCAAACACTATAAAATACGATGGAAGCCCAATAATTTCGGGTGTTTACGAGTTACTACAAGCAAACAACCTACGTATTAACCTTGATACAATATCGAATGGTGGAATTACACAAATAGTACATACATACTTTCTTAGACGATATACTGATGGGCAATAAGACAGAACAATAACGGCAATATTACTCAAGATATCTGTAGGTTTTTATTAAAATTGTATAGGTAGGTACTATTAAAATAAGAAGTTGAGAAAAAGAGCAAGCAAAACAAACTAATTATATACTGACCTTGAAATCCCATTTTGCAAGATTGTGTTCCCTTTAGGTCATTGTATGGGTAGAGTTTCAGTTTCAACTAAAATATTGGATGTTTCTTTGAATGGTTATACTTATTACTCAGTACAAAACAATTACCCTCTAAAATGACAAAAAGCAAGTTTTTTCATATATTATAAGTTTGGCAGCCTAGACAAACTAAGTACAAATGGATTCATAATTTCAGCCTATTTTCTAGCCTTAATCCACCAACTGCGGTTTTCACAGTTGCAGTTTCCACCAACAGCGGTTGACAAACTGTCTCAGTTAAAAATACATATAGCATTTCTTACTAACCATGTATATGGCTGCTACGACATCCTTGAAAGATACACACACCTAGACAATGATATATAAAATGTTATATAAAACAATATTATCAAAGTATTCCAAGAAGGTTCACAACTTACATTCAATCTGTGTAATACACATTTATTTATTTATATATGATCTATATGATATGATCTTATCTTAAGAGAATAATATCTCAAGGGAATCTTGCTGGATGGATCAAGGAACAGATACAAGAGGCAGTAATTCTGAACGCGGCAGGCATTATCAGGCTTCTCTGCAGGCCTTACCAACGGTAGCTAGCTAGCCTCGCTCTACTTTGATTTTTGTAAAAAATAAAGAAAACAATAACCATAGCCCCATATCAAGTTATAGCTGCCCGAACGAGCAGTGCGAGACGGCGACTCGTCTAATTTTACTCCTCTCCAGATGATTCATACCGCCATTGATATGCGCAATAAGGCACGCCAGAAATACTCGCGTGATTCGCCATTAGTAAACGCAGATGTAGGTATTATAAAAAATACTATACTTACCGGCCCATACACATTTACCCTAATTGTGTAAGATTCGCATTCATATATCTTTTTGAATGTTACAGTTAACGTTACTACAGTCTACCTTTACCTTACATCACAGAAATGCCTTGTCGTTCGAGCGCGCGAGCTATATTGACATTCCTTGCTTGCATGAACATATTTTTAGACCAATTAAAAATAATCGATATCCTATTCTTATACAAAATAATAAAACAGATTATAATCATTTAAAAGAAACAAAACAAGGTAATAAAAACAGATTGTCATAACCTACCATGGAGAATATAACCTACTAAAACAGAATCAAATAGATTAGGAAACACTCCAGCATCCTACATATGAAATAAGTATAAAGACAGTCTGTAGGTAACTAGATATTCTTAGGTTTTCCTCCACAGAATCTAATAGTACTTGTAAGTACCTGCAACGAGTTGAAATATTTTTTCTTTCATTTCATGCATGCATTTTTTCAAGCATCTTCGATTTTACGCTGCTTCAAATAACGAATCTCTAGATTAGATTTATTACTTTCAATGAAAATTTCACGATTTGCATGATTTTTATCAAAGCATAGCTTTAAAGCAATCAATTCAGGCTTATGGCAATAATTCCATATCAATTAGATCGTTTCAGCTTCTTTAATGCCAAAAACGAGATAGAGCTAAATTTACCAACGCGGTATAAAAGTGAGACATTAAATTAAACAATGCTAGAAGATTTGAGACTAATGACAGGTAATGTTAATCAAAAAGACTCTGTTACAGACGATAATGAAGTGGCGTAACAGGGAACTAAATAAATATATTATGATTATTTGGTCGGCATTGCCGACTATAGGCGAGTGCGGGACGCGTTCGCACTCGTCTTGAAAATGGGCTCCTGACGAGTCCGAAACTATAGTCGGCAATCTCTACGAAATAGCACGTCAGGCCTGATTTTATACATAGAGTCAGTTTAGCTTAGTTCGATTAAGTAATAGCTGCATCTCACATTTATAACACGTCCTAGATATAGGTAATTTAGTAGATAATTTCGTGAATCTATCAACGGGGATTTTAATGAATATGGCAGACATAGCCGACATCGTCACTTCTCAATCACAGACGAAAATTTTTATTTTTGTACTCAATGAGTCTCGTTTCTATACGTATATTTACTCTTGAGCAGATATGAATGGAAAGCAGGCCTTTGCCCAGCATAAGGATTCAACAGGCTAGTAAATAAAAACAAACAATTCTTGAGCTGCCATGTTTAAAAAATCCTCGTCGATTAGACTCCCGTACCGAAATTGACTATTTCTCCTCAAATTCCAGGCTGAGTTAATATACCGGCCCACAACTCGCAGTGTCACCCGACTCGTCACTTACCCTGAGCCTCCGCACCACATCGTGCGCGTGCGTGTCCGTCCGTCCGTCATCCTCAGGGAACTGGACCGCATCAACCACCGACCAAGATCTACCCTTGCAATCTCGGCTGTCGACGATTTCTTCAGATCGGAGTCTACTAAAGTAAGTAGATTTTTTTATATTAAATAAATACCTTCAAGTAGCCTTTGTCCAGCAGGTTACTTCATGCGGCTGAGATGATGATGACGACGATATAAGTGGAAACCTCAAGATTTGAAGAAAGGGCGTTGACTAGTATATTATATCCTATCCATTCCAGGATTACACGAGAAATTTATTATTATCTACTGTGTGGTTTCCGGTAGAGTAGAATAGGACCACTCCAAGTTTCCCCGTATATGTCGTAGAAGGCGACATGCGATAACACAGTTTATAAACATTAAAAAGACCTCTCCAACCTGTCTGGCCAGCATAGCGAGTGTAGGCCAATGCTCTGACCGCTCTGGCTAATATATGGGTCTGGTAGTACAGGGAGGGTTCTCCTGCAGTAAAGACTAAAAAACCGGCCAAGTGCGTGTCGGGCGACGCGCAGTGTAGGGTTCCGTAGTTGCGAATGACAACTTTGAGTTCACACTGTTTACACTCACACCTCACAGTCTAACGACCAAAAACATCTAACAATGAAGATAGTATGAAATTTTACATTTTCCAGTACATTTTATAAGTTGGTTGCCTATAACTTTTTAGTTTGCACTTAGTACCCAGCTCTGATAGTTTTCCTTTCAACTTCAGTATATATACTATTGCTGTAATTTTTTTCACGTATCCATATATAACCGTTTAGCAGATAGAGGGGGGGGACACGTACCTCTAACAAAATTTTGCACTTTAAAACCAAATATTTCGGAAACGAATCCCTAAATCGAAAAATGGTGTTCTTAACCTCACAATATTTTTGAAAGACCTTTTTAACGATACCCCACACGATGGGTAAATAGAGAAAAAAAAATTACTCCCCCACTTTACTTGTATGGGAGCTACCCAAAAAAAAAATATTTTTTCAAGGTTTTTTTCTACGACTTTTTTGCCATGATTAATATACACACTCATACCAAATTACAGCTTTCTAGTACTTATAGTCTCTGAGTAAAACCGCGGACGGACAGACAGACAGACAGACAGACAGACAGACAGACAGACAGACAGACATGGCGAAACTATAAGGGTTCCTAGTTTACTACGGAACCCTAAAAAGACCTGATGATGATTATGATCTAATGGAAACGTTTAATAGGACATCATAAATTTTCCAGGCTTTCGAAGATGAAAGCCGCCGCATCCGCGCCGACACTGCCGCCCTTCTGCAGCGCGCCCGCTCCGTGGTGCCCCGTGCTGCTTCTGTGCTGCCTGCTGACACTGTCTACTCGTAAGTATTTACGTAGATACTTGAATCTTTCATAAATAATACCACAAGTTTCCTCTGCTAATCATTTGCGCTTCCCTCTTTCAGTTTATCATTTTCCTTGAGGTCTTCACTTAGACAGTTCTCTTCTGGTCCTGGCATTTGAAACTCATATGTGTCTATGTTGTAATTTAGATTGTTGGCATACTGTTGTAAAACTTTGAGAGTAGTTTACTCACATCCTTAACTTTATTCGTCAAAACTGTCATTGTTCATAAAAGAAACCTTTCTCTGATGGCTTTGGAAATTCCACAATTCAAGAATACACGTGTAGCCAGATTATATTTCATGATCATGAACACTCGTGCGTTAAAAATATCTAGGGGGAACCTCTAATGAATGAAGGTTGACGGGCAGAAGCCAATACTTTGTCATCGCACCTGTACTAGTGCTAGGTCAAGTTTTTCTCTGGCTGATGTAACAGTCCTGAAATAGCTCATCCATTGATGCGTCTATCAAGCCCTGGCACTGACATTGAAGAAGAGCAATTACTCGCATCATTTGGCAATGACAGCGATGTTCATACAGTATCAAAAGAAAGACAAAGGCCTGACAATTCTGAGAAAGTTATGAAATTTTAGGATTTCGGGACAATTCCACGTAGGCGTTGCTTCCAACAGCCAAATTTTGCACTCGCCGTGCTTCGTGACGTTGCGAGTCAGGCCGATCGTATTTAATTATAGACTGGTTAAATGCCAGCTAATGTTTGCGTACCGCTCTAATAAAATGTTTTACGGGATATTTTGTGTTGATCCTTGATGTGTTTATTTGCGGAACTTATGTAGAAAGTTGCTGAGGATTTGCTTGTAGATCGAGTGTACAGTTTAAATAAAAACTTGCGAGTAGGCAGGTATTTTTCTTATTGCTGAATTTGTGTTACAACCTAATACTGTTGCACTGCATTTGTTTAATAATATTTGTCATTCATTATATTAATTAGCTTGGATATGGACAAGAAAGTCTATACCGTTTTCCTCAACATTTATTTCGCGTTGATCTCATTTTAGTATTGATTCTTCTAACTTGGCAGAAACCCAACACGTTTTAAACTTTAGGTTGAAGTCTAGCAGGCCTATTTCCTAACTTTTCATTCATGCACTTCAACATTCATTACGTATAAGTCTTTAATAAAATAGTCAGTCATGCGAATACCGGATGTTGAGATGACCGTAGTAGTCAAAAGTTAGCAAATGCCCCTGCAGGTTTTTTTCCCGTTTACCGCACTGCCTACGTACCACAAGCGTACACTTAATTTCCAATCCCAATTGAATTGAAATTACAGTACCGCACACAGTATAAATTAACTTTCTTCCACATACGCTAAAGTTATGGAATGAACTCTCTACCATGGTTACATACAATAGAGACTACAAATGGGGTTTTCCAAAAGGACGTGAAATTATTGCTTCAGTGGCACCTCTAGCCTTGCAGGCGTCCGTAGGTTACGGCAACCGCTTTCCACCAGCCCCAGTTGCCAAAAAAAAACTGATAAAGTTAGAACTTTAAAATATTTTAGGTATGGATATGGCGAGCCAGTGCCATACAGGTTCAGCAATGACGCCTACATCGCCAAGCTTCTGGTGCCCCTGCGCGACGTCACTAGCAACATCCGCAACATCTCGTTCTACAACGAGCCCGCCAAGAAGTTTACTGGTAAGCCAGACAGGATACATCTTATCGAGGACCATTTACAATGTTCAAAAGCGATTGCACTTTTGGTACTAGACAAATAAGACAGTCCCAAATGATGGCCTTTCAATGGCCATCATTTGGGACTGTTCTTATTTGTCTAAATTTAACAACATAGACTCAAATATAATAAGAACATCTTTACCATAGTTCGAGGTAGTAGCTTGTGCCTTCTGATCGTGAATTCTCTTTTGAATAGCTGTTAATGGTCCATGGAGACAAAAAATAACCTCCAAACATTTCTATTTCAGGAAACAAACTACTGATTATCTTAATATACGAATTCCTAAGTTTTTTTCTGACTTTCCAATGAGTTTCCACCTTCTCCGACTAACGTTTAATTTCCAGTGTGATAAGGGTTGCCATTTCTAGAATTTGGAATGCTAGTTCTTTTAAATCTACTACTATTTTGCAGCTGCATAAATTTAAAAACAATGGTAGTATTTTCTGGCTCAGACGAATGGCAACTCTAAGTGTGACCCTGTGGTAACATGAGGTGTTCTCTCCAGGACGCGGACACCTCGCGTGCGTGCACTACTCCGGTAACAAGGGCTTCTCCAGCAGAAGGCCTCTCTACAAGGAACTCAGCATCAGAGATGACGTGAACCTCCTCTCGTTCTATGCCAAGAACAGGCTCGCGGCCGCCGGCCTGGCCGTCGAGAAGGCCACAGGTACCTCACAACAATCGCAACGCTAGCGCAGCTTCGACCCTTCGCTTAAATATAAAAGGAGATGTTAAACGAGTCTAAAAATCAGCTTCGCGCCTCGAGGGGCTAAAAAAGTTTTAAAATGGAGAATAAAGTCCGTGTCTAACACTGTGTGTGGTGTCTCTTGCAGCGGGCGGCGCGCCGGAACAGCCGACGGCGGCGCAGTGCGCGTAGCTCTCACCCGCGCGGCGCGGCGCGGGCGCACGCGGCGTCCAGTCTGCTTCTATTACGCAGTTATGATTATACATGACGTCGTGAAGAGCATTTCGCGAGGCTAATGTGCTAAGAACACAGCTCAGGACATCGCTAATGCTATCAACTTTTCGACGTCATTTGTTGTCATAATCGCAGCAGACTCGACCCCCGGAGCCTGCGTCACGTTCGCCCTTCGCGCTCTCTGATCTCGGTATAACCTCCAACTAACCCAGATCATCTATTTTTTTATTCATATTCAAGAATATTATTTTTCTACGACGATTTTCGAACGACATTATTTTTTATTATTTTCTAGTCATCGTTGTGATAGCGCGGTGTTTTGCACTGCGCCGGATTTTTATCGGTGACCGAGACGTCTCGTTTTCACTTAACAGAACTGATTTTACTTAACATTATTAAAGGATTTTTACCAAAACTGTAGTTGTTTTAATTTGCATGATAGTTGCCCTACGTCACGCCTCAAATCCACGCTTGAAATAATGCTTCGCTTTCTATACTAAGTTGATATCAATAATCCTATAACAAAATTAAGTTAAGTATACACTAAGAACACACTTAAAATGAGTAAAGTCCATTCGATACAACGGCCGTCACACATTTAGAAGTACATACAATAGTATCACATAGATTCAACTAGGAATAGTTTTAGAATCAATAAAGTAGAGAACCACAAAGTAGAACACACTATAACGCCAAAGTCTAAAAAACGAACGATATATATACCAATGTAAAAACAAGAACACAATCGTGTACTATACGCGTACACGATCCCACACATTTAAAGTCACTTTTCATAGCTTAATATCTCCGACATTCCAAAGGGAGGGTTCTATCCATAGCATCACGCATGTAGCAAGCACCAAGATTCTTCCAAAACATAGCGATATTCTCATTCGGCTTTGCCATCAGGCTTCAGCTGGGGTCTAACAGCTTGGATGACAGAGCATCTCGAATGGACTGCTACGGCGCTTGCTCTTCCAAGACCATGGGAGATGATGAGCTGTTCCGAATACGCATCTATATAACAGTCATTAATCGAAACGCCATTATCGTTGAAGTATATATGTTGCGTATATCAGTTTGATAGAAATATATTCTCTTGCAGGCAAGCTAGCGCCAAAAATGTACTTGCAACCCATTTTAATGTATGAGGTGCGCTCTATGCTCTTACTGAGTGCACCTTTATCTCACTGCTTTTGGCAGATAATCTTTCGTCAAATCTTGAAGGATCGGTATAATGTCGACCTTTGGACGATTGCTTTCAAATCAACAGTTCAAATCTGGATAGTCAAAAACACTGTAATGTCGATGCGCACTTCTATGAATTCAGCTATTCATTCTCCGATGGTTATTCTTTTTGGAATCCTATAACATTGGCCTCGGTGCAGTAAAACTGCTACCTTGGAGGCCGAGCCGCAAGTTCCAGGCTCCGCAAATGATGGAAGACCCCGCTTTGGAGCTGAAGGCGGCTAAGGCCGAAAGGGCAGAGAGGTTCCGCGCTACAACTGCTGAGCCTATGCTGACTCCATCCGTAGACTTGGCAGAAATCAAGAGGAAGAGGCAAGAAGAGGCTCGCGCTGCTGAAGAGAAGTAAGTGAAAAAAGAAACTAAAAGCGTTTTCGAATCATCTTTTGAACATCTACACATAACTTCTATTTGAATCGAAAGTGATCATAGGGTTAAAATTAAGGACGACGGAAGTTGTACATGAGTATGCCGTCAAATCTGGCAATGCCTAAAAAGTCAATAAGTCAAACCCCGACAAGCCTCTTCACGAGCACAGGGGTAACAAACTATCGCTAGCCTGCTATGCCGAGAATATCTGGCAAGGTTGGGAAACCACCCTGTCTGTTGTCGCTCTTTAAGCCAAACACCCTGGGCGGTCAGTCAACCACGCCTAACCGTGCAGCTGATTAAAACACTAGGAAAGCAGCGTTAATACCCTCAATTCGATTGATTTCAACGTATGCCCACAACAACAGTATTTGTAAAAAGTCCTTCCCAATTACATTCAATTAAATTTTAATAAATATTTTTATTAAAATTTTCAGGGCTCTAAAAGAAGAAGCCAAGCGCGAAGCTGAACGCAAAGCCCAGGTAAAAATTAATAAAATCCACTTAGCTATCTTTTATTCTGACTAGAAAATATCCTATTTATGTTCTTTAATAATGACATTTACTAACAGGCAGAGCGAGAAGCAGCTGAAAAGAGAAAGGCCGAGGAAGACGCGCGCAAAGCAGAGGAAGCTAAGCGTAAGGCCGAAGAAGACGCCAGGAAAGCCGAGGAAGAAGCCCGTAAGGCCGAAGAGGCTCGTTTGGCTGAGGAAGCCCGCTTAGCCGAGGAGGCGAAGTTAGCAGAGGAAGCCAAGAAGGCTGAGGAAGCCAGATTAGCGGAAGAGGCCAGGCTCGCAGAAGAAGCTAGGTAAGGATACTTTAGAGTTTATCGTAATTATGTCTATATACGAGTACCCATAGAGATTTCGCAGCTAAAAAAATAGATATAACCATTTAGATGGAAGAGCATTTAAGACTTGCGATTTGACAATTACTACCGCCGATGGCGACGGCTTCGCGCCTGTAAGGGCCTCACCGCTAAAAAAATTATGGGCCTCGCGCATGGTATAGACAAATATTTTATTGGAGCTGCCCAGCCATTTGAGCCTAGATACCAGAGCCTCGTGGAATGTGCCTTACCTAACCAGTTTAGGTCTTACGACGCCATTGCGATTTGACATGTTAGTTTTTTGCTTAAAATTAATTTTTAGCAACCCATCACCCAGTCAGAGTCTCGTGGGTGCTTGCCCGCCGCTAGAGAGAGTCCGCCGCCCCAATCGCTAACCGATAGTACGTCGTCCCGTCTCTATATCACTCGCCGCTGAGAGCCATGTGCTGCGTTACACGCATAGTTTTGTTGAATTAAGACTCACCCACGCTTATTGTATCCAAAGTAAATTTATGTGAACTTTCATTCAATAAACCATGATAAAATTATACTTGTACGGTTTCTAAGAACCTATACCTCATAAATTTTAATTACAGACTAGCAGAGGAAGCGAGATTGGCAGAAGAGGCCAGGTTAGCGGAAGAAGCTAGGTTAGCAGAGGAAGCTAGGCTAGAAGAGGAGAGGCAAGCAGAACAGAGGAGACAAGAGGAGCTCGCGCGTTTGGAGGAGTTAGAGAAACAGGCACAGGAGGAGCGTGAAGACGAACTCGCACGACAGGTCTGTTCTTCTTATTTACTGTTTCACAAAGATTGAACTGATTGTTAAATAAACAACAGTCTGGATTTGCATACATTTGAATCTAAAAGATGTAAAACACATCAAACACCTAACAAGAATGATTTAATCCCAACGAATTAGAACAAAACTATTTTAAATACACAATAAAGTAATACAAATACCGGAGGGAATCGCAATCTCACTAACGCCTCCTTAGCCTCACACGCAGTAGTTTTCACGAGATAATACGCCGTCAATTGATTACTTCCTGACCTTTGATGAACAGTAAAATAAAGTCCTGACACCAAAATTAGGAGGGGAGTAATTATACCTAACTCTGTGTTCTGTCCCGTTTTAGGCTGCAGAATTAGCAGAGATCGCAAGACAAGAGTCAGAGCTGGCCGCTGCTCGCCTGGAAGAGCTCCAGAAGAGCGAGTCCGCTGGCGACAACGCTGAAAACGAGGCTTTCGCTGATGCTGAAGAGAGGTAGGCTTGCAATCAACATATTCCGTATCCCATACGCAGACAGGCAGGCGAAGGCACATGTATGCTAGGATCAACCAGCAGCTTTCACCACATGGAACTTGAAAAATCTGCCACTAAAGTTAATGTTAGGTGCACAGGCTAAAATGAAGACAAAATCAGACGCCATTTATGCAAACCCCTACATCAACAACTTTCTGAATAACTACAACATCCTAAACAAGTAATAAAGTCGCGTCGTATTGTGATAAATATTTATAATAAAAACAAAGTAGCTTATATCCAAGTTTTAAAAGTCTCGGAATAGCGTGACCACACTAAAATAAAAATATCAGATTAAAAACAATGAATTCACTTACAGTGAAACACCAGCAGCTGACGAGCCCGAACCCATCGTAGAAGAGCCCGCCAGTCCCGAAGTCGTCCCTGAAGCCGCCGCCGAGCCCGCTGCGGACGTCAGCGAAGACGAACAAGCGGAGCCTGACGTCACGGACGAAGAATAATAAACATATTTCTATAGTCATTGCATTTTCTCTATGCGTGTAATCGAAGGAGCACGAATATTCTATTATCCTGGTCACGGCTCACTTGGAGGTTTTGTGTTGTAAGCACCTCAATGTGACCAGGATTCTACGTTGAGGTTTTGCGTTGCCAGTGTCTCAACACAAAGCCTTTAAAGATTTCTACTATCATACATATTTAAACTTTTGGGGTAAAGCTAAGCATTGTTCATTTTACACTTCACTTGAATGGTGTGCTAGCAAGACATCAGTTTGTTTTTCTATCGTCTTTCTGCACGTAATGAAATTACGCAATCAAGAAAGCACTCCTCCTTCCTTCGTATGACGATGTACTACCACCGTAACAATGAAATTAAACTAAAAAATTAAATGTCTTAGTTTAAGTGTTCTATAATGTTATATTTTGTTAAATTTTAACAATAAAAGACATATTAACATAATGTGTTTTATTTGAAAACAAGTTTTGACTTGGGAATACACGTTATAAGAATTATAAGGTTTTAGAATTTTGCATTATAAATATGAAAATAGATTCTAAGTTGTAAAACCCAAAAATATTATGCAAATGATAAACCTTTCTGTCCAGTATGTACTTTGCCTCAAAATAGGCATACATGCAGAATGTGTCAGATTCTGTAATAGAATGCAAGAAAGTGCTGATTTGCAATGCTAGACAATATAAATAAATATATAGAGACAAATCACGCAGATTGAGTGAGCCCCAAACTAAGTTATGATTAACTTGTGTAGCAGGATTCTAACTCAACAATACTATATTTTATAGTGGATGATATATATTTTATATTTTATATAGATCAACATCAAAGAACCAAGCCAATCTGAAAAATATTGTTTTCCATCATGACCTGGCTGGGCACTCTAGACCTTGCCCATTCACATTGAGACACTCTTACGTTAACATTGAGCCACAGCGGTTGTCTTAAAAAATATAAATAATACAACATAACTTAAGCTATAATATTGTGAAAGTCCATCATAAATCCATGTTGACGATTTTATCTGCTGCAATGGCTACTTCTTCTTTTGAAACTTTCTTCTCTTCTTTCTTCTGTGGTGGTTTCACTGCAGCTTTAGACGGTTGGCTAGGTTTCGGACTCTTATTTATTTCCACAAATTGTTTGTCTATATCCACTACCTTTTGTTTTATCTGTAAAGGAAAGGAAGTAACAAAGTTACAAAGTCTCTGATTTCCTAAAAAAAAACAATTAAACTACATACTTTTACTTCCGATATTTATATGGCTTATGTTTTACTTATCACCACATAGTAAAATATAACGCCTAAACAAAACACTAAAATTAAAACTCAATTTAAGGCCCTACACTAGGCGCACTAGCGACGCCAATAATTTTATTTCTAATACTTTACAAATAGAAAGAAATTCAAGAATGTAAATCATATAAGCCTTAGTAAATAACCTGAAGTATTTTTGTAATCATGTTTAATATTATCAGAGTCAGTGAGAATTATGAGAATCAGATTTCTCTTAATGACTGATTCTTACAATATTAAAACATGATTCCAAACATACTTCTGGTTATTTACTAAGGCTTATATGATTTACAATCTTGAACTTTTTTCTATTCGTAAGGTATTCGGAATAAAACAATTGGCGTCGCTAGTGTGCCTAGGGTGCGGCCTTAAGAGGGCCCTTCCCCGACCGACTCTCGTCAACGCGAGCATGGTCAAAAAGCTTGTTCCGTCCAGCGCAATGTCAGATAAAGAGGCAAAGCGAAAAGAGCCCCTTGCTCTCGTCTCTAGCACAGCTCTTACTGCCACATGGTAACAAGCTAGTGAGTACGCGAAGACATTGAACGAAAAATAGTGTGCGGAAATTTCATTAATCTTGTTTCAAGAAATACGTGTTTGTTAGTAAGTCTTACAAGTTTATGAAAAAAACGTTGCAAAACTGGAATCTCCATTACATTTGCAAGGTTTCTAAATAAATATTTTCTTTACTGTTACTACTGTTATAAACATTATAAACGCCCAAAATTCACATAAAATTTGTGCAAAAAAGCGGATTTTTGGAGGCTAATACTGAAGTTGTTTCTCCAAATTTTGATTTTTCGTTTTGATAAAAACCTAGATATAGTGCACAAAATACCTATTAGTTGAAAAGCTTCAAAAAGAGATTAGTTACGATACGCCGCCATATTCACGTACGAGCGTTTGTATGAAAAGCTAGACGGGTTGGCCGCCCTTAAATGTGAAATTAAAACCAAACTTTTTCATCTTGATTTCTTGTTAAATAAAATCTTCTAACTAATCAAATGCTAACCCAAAATTTGTTAATGACCACCAAACTTTTAACCAACCTTCAATATACAGGGTGGAATCGAATTCATTAGCATAGGCACAATACACGTAAAAAGATTTCTTGCGTCAACATGAAATTGCTGGTTGTGTATCGGTCTAAAATCACTTGTTTTGCGTAAATGTCACCGACCGATTGATTTAAGAGGGCCCTTCCCCGATCGACTATCGTCAACGCGAGCATGGTCGAAAAGCTTGATCCGTCCAGCGTAATGTCATGTAAAGACGCAAAGCGAAAAGAGCCCCTTGCTCTCGTCTCCCGCACACCTCTTACTGCCACGTGGTAACAAGCTAGTGAGTACGCGAAGACATTGAACGAAAAATAGTGTGCGGAAATTTCATTTAACTTGTTTCAAGAAATACGTGTTTATTAGTAAGCCTTACAAGTTTATGAGAAAAACATTGTAAATCTAGAATCTCCATTACATTTGTAAGGTTTCTAAAGAAATATTTTCTTTACTGTTACAATTAATGAGTACATTATAAACGCCCAAAGTTCACATAAAATTTGTGCAAAAAAGCGCATTTTTGGAGGCCAATACTGAAGTTGTTTCTCCAAATTTTGATTTTTCGTTTCGGTAAAAACCTAGATATAGTGCACAAGATATCTATTAGCTGAAAAAATTTAAAGAAAGATTTGTTACGCCGCCATAATCACGTACGAGCGTTTGTATGAAAAGAAAGACGGGTTGGCCGCCCTTAATACTGTTTAAATGAATAAATTTTTCGGTGATTCTGGAAATTCAGGCCTGTTTTAATTTTTGGTTTTTATCTAAAGTAATAGCCTCTTTCAAAGCGTTTGAGGTAGATATTGAGTTTTTCTTAAATTTGAAATTACTTTCAATCATGGGTATCCTATCCTAATCCTAATCCTAACTAATATTATAAATGCGAAAGTGAGTTTGTTTGTTTGTTTGTGTGTTTGTTTGTTACGCTTTCACGCCGTATCTACTGAACTGATCATCATGAAATTTTGCATACACATAGGTTAGGGTACTGAAAAGGACATAGGCTATACATCACGCGGGCGAAGCCGCGGGTAACAGCTAGTAGTCTATATTTAAAAGGATGCCTCTGAATCAAAAACACCCATTCAAATATTAATGTTTGTTATTGTTGTCCTATTAAAGTAAGTTACTTTAAAAGATGCCTTTAGGCAACTTGAAAAATCTGACACCAGTGTTGGCCACTTACACACACGAAAAACATACAAACAGGTAAGTTACTCAAGATAAATCATTATTTATTGTTTGCTTATTGATTGTATGTGTGTTTTTGATGGTACAATAAAACTTTTATCTATTTATCTATCTATTTACCCAAACATAGGAAAAGAACTCTTAAAATTCTAATTTTAGGAGTATGGGCTCTACCATATAGGTACTATTGTAAAATGTTAATTTTATTTATTTCTGGTAATATGAATGGCAATTATAGTGGTTTATTTAGGAAGAAATAGCACCCTAATTTGCGTGCCAAGGTTTGGTTATATTTGTTTGTTTTTTGTGTGTTAGGGGCCAAAATTGTCAGACATCTTAAGCTGCCTAGAGGCATCTGAAATAGCTTGACTTAACTTATTTGGTATAGGACGAGCTCCGTGACGCAGCGGTCAACACGCCTGCCTGCAACACGGATGGTCCTGGGTTCGATCCCCGGTCAGGTCAAGATCGAAAATGATCTTTTTCAGATTGACCTGGGTGTTGGATGTTTATCTATTTAAGTATCTATTATAAAATATAGTATCGTTGAGTTAGTATCCCATAACACAAGTCTCAAACTTACATTGGGGCTAGCTCAATCTGTGTGATTTGTCCATAATCCATATATATTTATTTACAGGTTTACTACATTTGGTCTCTGATTGATTTACAATTTGAAGTGCAGTTTTATAAGTAGCTTTCGTGTTTAGTATATTTTTAGGTAAGAGAGCTAATTTTTTGGTGGTCATTACATTTAACCCCTATTAGAATCTAAAGTTAGTTGTGTCATACACACACGTTTAATATTTTTATGTATTGGAGCTACTGTCAGTGCGAAATTAAGTGTCTGAAATAAAACTCTTAACATTTACGAAAAAGCATAAATTAAGTAAATAAATAAATATATACGGACAAATCACACAGATTGAGCTAGCCCCAAAGTAAGTTCTTATGAAAGACTTGTGTTATGGGATGATAACTCAATGATACTTTATTTTATAACAAATACATAAATAGATAAACATCCAAGACCCAGGTCAATCTGAAAAAGATCGTTTTCCATCTTGACCTGACCGGGGATCGAACCCAGGACCATCCGTGTCGCAGGCAGGTGTGATGACCGCTGCGCCACGGAGCTCGTCAAATAGTTTTATTACATGTACCAAATTTTTATTAAATAATATTTTTTTAGTAATATCTAAATCTTTTTATAATTGAGTACAGTTTACTTGATACATACCCCCAATTGGGGGTAATCTGTGTACATAGCTAGCGTATCTTATACTACAGTGGAACCGAGTCTAACTAAAATACAAGAGAGGTTATTAGCGCATCATCCTTATCAACGATTCTCACATGGACTATTAGGAATATTATTAAATATTTAGAATAGATAAAGTTGAAGTAAAATACAATAATGGGAGGCAGTGGCATTATAGGAGAAGTAATAACAAAAAGAAGTACATTTCAAAATACGAGGTAAAGAAGGAATAAAATATACGAAAAATAAATGTGTTGAAAGTGTACGCTGTACTTACGTTTTTCAAGCCCAAATTAACAGCTTTAGCTTTAGATTTTTTTAAACTTTTGGCCCCAGCTACTTTGAATACATTAGCTTTGGGCCCTGATCCAGGTTTATTCTTTTTACCCATTGTTTAAAAACACTTTTTACTTTTCACGTGTTTACAAGGTATGTAGGTATGTCAAAGTCAAACCTATGTGACACTATTGATGATAACACGTTTGGTTTCACACTCGTTTGATTGCTCGGGCTGTGAAAGGAAATACTGTGAAATTCCTTTGAAATTCTTATATCTCCATGGTGAAATTCAAAGCTTTCCATCCATATAATGTAAGAAAAAAGAACCACCACGAACCACGAAGATAAAAATAATGAAATTATTCCATTCGGTGCGTTGTTTTGAGAAAAATTGCTCTTGAAAAATTCACTTTAGTTTTATGACTGAGTCTTTGTGATGTCGTGTATTTAGCAGGGGGGTGTGAATCCGAACGTTTGGACCAAATTGATAAACACCTCTCGCGTGAATATTTGCTATTTTATAGATAAAGGGATTTCTTAGTGTTGTTTTTATATTTCAACAACAATAACATTTAATTATATTTTACAAAAAGGAACATACAAGCCGCCAAAATTACTTACTACTCGAAATATAACGGAAATATTCCCACCATGGCTAAGGTAAGTATCAATTATTTATACTCCTCCCAAGTTATCGTATAAAACATGTTCAAAAAACAAGTTTATTTTGCATACTGACCAGTCCTGATTTAAATCTACATGACGTTGTTGCTGAACTAGCTCGTGCTAACATTTTAAGATCCTCATAAAACCTCTTACACCTAGTTTCCTTCAAACATTTTCATAAAATGGGTGATAACACTGATAACATTAACAACGATAAAAAGGTACATACCTATTTAACTATTTTTATATTAACTTTGATACTGGCCATCAAGATTTTTTTTTAAAGAGTTTGTATAATTTAAGTATATTATAAAGGTGTTTTTATGCATTCGCAATGCTGTTCTGATTATACTCTTACTAATAAAGAAATAAGATATGGAAAAAAATAAACTTATAAACATTATTCCTTGTGTCGCCCAACAAAACTACCCCACTTTTACAAGTATGGAATTTGATTGAACTCGACTTGATATAACTCTTTAGACATACACCTTATACAAGTTCAAAGACGTTCAATACCTGCCCGCACAAACTACCAAGAAGATACCATTACTAGTATCAGACGACCCACTGCCTTATGTTTTCTCTAGGCAATAAAGATTATAGACAAATAATGGAGTGAGTGTAAAGATGAAAAATTTGTTTTTCGGTAGGGCCTGCCCGTGTGGAAATTTTTGCCCATAACTTATTCGTTATTTTAATATATATTTTTTTTTTGTAATTTCAGCCAGTATTGTATTCATACTGGCGAAGCTCATGTTCCTGGCGCGTGAGAATCGCGCTCAACCTCAAAGAGATACCATACGACATCAAGGCAGTGAGCCTCATCAAGGGAGGGGGTGAGCAACACTGCAATGAGTACCGGGATGTCAACCCTATGGAGCAAGTTCCATCCCTGTGCATAGGTAAATATTATTCGTATGGGCAACACATTTTAAATAATATGAAATAAATTATTCTTTCTTATTAAAGAATTCCATTTTACTTGTCTATTATGTAATAAAAAAAGAAATGTATCACACATTTCTTTGAAGCATGATCTTGATATGATAACAGTTATAGAAACTGAGGAAAATATTCTATTTTCGTCCAGCCATTAACTTCACGCCCTATCTACTAAACCGATTATCATTAAATTTAGCATACACATAGGTTAGGGTACTGAGAAGGACATAGGCTATATTTCACGCGGGCAAAGCCGCGGGTAACAGCTAGTTTATTATAAATGCATTTTTCTTTGCAGATGGACACACATTTATAGAATCTCTAAGTATAATGCACTACTTGGAGGAAACAAGGCCACAGAGACCACTTATGCCACAAGACTGCTTCAAAAGGGCCAAAGTGCGTGAAATATGTGAGGTAAGGCCGGGTGTCACTCTTCTATGAATTATAGTCTTCAGTAGGATAATATCGGCCACCTGGTTACATTCCACATGATTACACTGTTGTGCTGTGAGGCCTGAATT
Source organism: Rhodophaea formosa (assembly GCA_963082605.1). Classification (NCBI taxonomy): domain Eukaryota; kingdom Metazoa; phylum Arthropoda; class Insecta; order Lepidoptera; family Pyralidae; genus Rhodophaea; species Rhodophaea formosa. The sequence continues at coordinate 4,349,845 of OY720221.1, forward strand.
TGGGCTCCTCAACTGAAAGGCCAATAACATTAATGGGCACCATGAATTCAGTCACTAACAAGCTCCGTGGCGCAGCGGTCAACACACCAGCCTGCGACACGGGGGTCCCGGGTTCGATCCCCGGTCAGGTCATGATGGAAAACGATCTTTTCCAGAATGACCTGGGTCTTGGATGTTTATTTATATAAGTATATGTTATAAAATATAGTATCGTTGAGTTAGTATCCCGCGACACAAGTTCACAACTTACTGTGGGGCTCGCTCAATTTGTGTGATATGTCCCTATATATTTATTTATATTTATTTATTTATTTATTTTATTTTCATATTTAATTTCACAACTGAAAATTGGTGACGTCATTACATTCAGGTTGCAGGAACATTATGACCATAGCATATTGTGCATTTTGACGATTGAGGGAATTAATCCAAGTTCAAATAGACTTCTACTCATTAACTTTACTGGCCGTTATTTACGTAAAGTAAGTTAGAGATGCCCACTCGTCAGTGACTGAAATCAGTAATGTGATTATGTTATGCTGTATTTGAGTGGTTGGTAATGTTTAAGGGTACAGCATTATTATAATAAAGGTCACTAGTGTAGTATGTGAGATGATGCGTGTTCTATCGTCTTAAGTCCAATAATTGAAACACCAAGAGCAGTTAGATATGCGTAGCCTTTATTAGGCCTACAGGACTCGACTGTTGTCTCTGTGCTTTGCAATTGAGTATATGAACGTTGTACACAAAACAATGGATACAGATATGGAAACTTTAACATAAAATATTGATGTAGGGAAGTGTCCCTACAATGTCACTCCAACTTTGCATTGCATTTTTCCAATCTTATCCATTCGTTAGGGCCCTTTGTGTGTGAACTCACTAAGTACTTGTCTAGTTTCCTTACTTTCATATCACTTGCCATATAATTATTAAAGAAAACAGGAAAATAATTCTAATTTAAGTCTTTTCGTAAATAATAAAATACCTGTTTTTGCACCAGCTGCCTTAAACCTCAGATTTTGTTTTTTAATATTTCAGGTGATATCCTCCAGCATTCAGCCTCTCCAAAACCTGATAGTGCTAATCTACGTTGGGGAAGAGAAGAAGAAGGAATGGGCCCAGCACTGGATCAACCGAGGGTTCAGGGCCGTTGAGAAGTTGCTGTCAGCCTCCGCTGGGAAGTACTGTGTTGGGGACGAGATCACGTTGGCTGACTGCTGCTTGGTACCTCAAGTGTTCAATGCTAGAAGGTATTGCCTTAATAAAAGTATTATTAGCAAGTATTTTATAGAAAGAAAAGACATGTAATAGGATATCTATTCGCAGTGCAGGATGGAGCCATGTAATTGCCCAAAGCGCTTAGCTTGGCGGCCCCGACCTATCATTACATAAGACACTTCTTCAGCAATAGACGGAGGGGATGTACTAAATAAAGATATATCTGGATAGAGCTTACTAACTACCTGTTTTGCAACTTGACTCACATTTCATACTGTTATCATTATAGCACCAAGGTGTCCAGTAGGCCTATTTGATAACTTTTGACAACTACAGTGTGCGACGTTTTGATGGTCACTAACTAACATACATTAAGGCTTTCGTATAATTGACTATTTTTTATTTAAGTTATATAAACCGTAGCGTAGGTAAGTTGAATTGACCATCATAACGTCGTACACTGTAGTTGTCAATAGTTAGCAAACTAGTCCCGCAGGGCAGCAAGTAAGTTAGTATATGGTGTGTTATCCTTGGTGATTGCTGATTGTTTCCATGGTTCACCAATCATTCATCAATCTGGTCTCCGTTTATGATGAAAGTCCGTAATCATTTTTTTTTGAGTTAGTGATCTTGGCCTTTAACAGAGGAGAGACAAGTTGTTCGTCCAGCGATCCGATGGGTTGACGACATAGCTAAGGTCCCGGGTTGTACCTGGATGAGAGAAGTACAGAATTAAGGAGGGTGACGTAGGCGTTAGGCCTATGCTTAGCAGTGGGCGGAAGAAAGGCTTAGATAAATAGATGGTGTTTGCTTTCATTCCAGATTCCACGTAGACTTGCGGCCGTTCCCCATCATCCTGCGCATCGACCGCGAGCTGGAGAACCACCCCGCCTTCCGCGCCGCGCACCCGTCGGCGCAGCCCGACTGCCCGCCCGAAGTCGCCAAATGAAACCCCGCCCACCCCACATATTGGCCGTATACCCACGACAAATTGTTATAACATTCAGCCGAACAAAACTACCACTTTTAGTAGCAATTATTTTTTTTTATTAAGGCAACACTAAAACCTTTTTTGTTTCCTTCAAAAGATTAATGTGGAAACAACTTTATTTATATGTAATAAGAGTTGATATTTCATTGTAATGGTTCGTAATTTTAATGTGAGTTCTAAACATAACAAAGTTTATTCTTGATTGTAAAACTGTCAAACGTAAAAAGCTGAATGGATACTAATAGAGTTGTAAATACTTTTACGTACTGTTACGAAATCGTAAATTATTATGTTGGTAACACTTATGGCCAATTTATGGACTTGGTAGGAAGTACTCGTTTTGCATTTTTATATTATACACTTTCTTCATATTAGTAGTGTTAGGTATACTCGTGTATTAAGCTTCATCACAGGTTCATAGGTCATTCTAGTCTAACTGATAAGTTTAAGTGGTTTTACAAGGTTTCGGTGTCGTACTTAAATGTTCTAAGATATAAATAACATGTATGCTTGTATCTATAATAAGTATTGTGCCATTCCATTGAGTAGATTTTTTGTTATGTAAGTGTTTACATATATTTGAAGTAAAAAAAATAAAGTTTCTTTAATTGAATAATTTTATTAAGTATATAATTATATTGTTTATGATTTATTTTAATAACAGGGTTAATATACCTATGCTTTTTTTATTAAGCTGTGTTTAATTAATACCTGACTAATGCGGCTTAATGCTGGTGAAGGCAGGGTGTAGTAATACAGTTTAGCCATAGTGCCACCTGATAAAAGTGAAAATGACGCAAATGGGAAAAATTAAGGGGAACATTGTTTTCGCTCTGGATTCTGGGTCTAGGGGGTCTACTTTGTGGTAAGATTAAAAACCGGCCAACTGCGTGTCGGGCCACGCGCAGTGTAGGGTTCCGTAGTTGCGAATGACAACTTTGAGTTCACACTGTTTACACTCGCACCTCACAGTTTAACGACCATAAAAACATCTAACAATGAAAATTGTATGAAATTTTACATTTTCCAGTACATTTTATAAGTTGCTGGCTTATAACTTTTTAGTTTTTGCTTAGTGCTCAGCTCTGATAGTTTTCCTTTAAACTTCAGTATATATACTACTGCTGTCATTTTTTTCACGTATCCATATATAACCGTTTAGCAGATAGAGGGGGGGGGGGGGGGGCTTGCCTCTAACAAAAATTAGCAGTTTAAAATCAAATATTTCGGAAACGGATCCCTAAATCGAAAAATGGTGTTCTTAACCAACCACAATATTTTTCAGACCTTTTTAACGATACCCCACACGATGGGTAAGTAGAGAAAAAAAAATACTCCCCACTGTACTTGTATGGGAGCTACCATAAAAAAAAATTTTTTCAAGATTTTTTTCTACCACTTTTTTGACATAATTAATATACATACCCATACCAAATTACAGCTTTCTAGTACTTATAGTCTCTGAGTAAAACCGCGGACGGACAGACAGACATGGCGAAACTATAAGGGTTCCTAGTATACTACGGAACCCTAAAAAGTAGGTAGTGATTATTAGGGTTGTTGAGGAAGTGATTATGTGGAAGAGGAAGTGTCAAGCGCAAATTTAGAGCATGCGGTTGAGGAAGAGAATATTTTTTGAGGAAGAGGATGCGGATGAGGAAGCGTAAGAGGAAGCGGATGAGGAAGAGGATGATAAGAAATATATAAATTCTGGCGGACCCAACCCAACAGCCATTGTCCTTTACATAACTGGCGTGGATATACGAAGCGCATGCGCAGTGAAATTCTTCTTAAGTTCCCCTTAAAAATTTGAGGAAGCAATAGCGGAAGAGGTTTTGTTCTTTTATTAATGAGGATGCGGTAGCGGTTGAGGAACCCAAAATATTGCGGAACTTCCTCATTATGAGGAAGCGGAAGAGGAATCCTCAGCAACCCTAGTGATTATATGCTCTTTGGCTAAGATCTAGAATGTGTCAAAATAATTTAATAATGAACGCTCTAAAAAGTTTTGTTCACATTGAACGCGTTCGTTTAAGACACGACATCTCTTGATGCTATCTGACAGATAAACCAAAGTTGCCATAGTAAACTTTTTACCCATTTTTCTCGGAATTCTGTTCGTTTAGATACCCTCGGTCGTTGTCTTAATAAGACTATTGAAATATTTTGAAGTTCGGCGGCGGCAGCAAGTGGTATATACGCGATACCTGTCTGTTATGGTGGCTGGAGAACTATTTATGACAATCACAAGTAATAATTAACTTTAAAAATTGGCATCCGGCGGCAGAGGTAGCAGTTGCGGCCCGCGAACCGTGTCACTCTCGGTATTCTTCAATGAATAAAAATCTAAACGCAAACGCAAGTTTTCATTCTGCGGTATCTGACGCAAAATAAAACCATGAGTCGCGCGGTGGCTATAAAAACCGTAATAATACAATTTGAGTGGCAGATATCAAACATTTTTTCAAAGATACGCTTGATTAATGTTTTTAACTAAACAAGAGACTTAGTTTTTTTTTATTATTTTCTCTTTTTAGACGCTGCCGAATATTTTTCATGTAAATGTAAATACGCTATATTGCACCATGACATAGAAAAATGAAAAATTCCAGTTATATTAACCGAAAAGGTTTTTTTTTTCAGTCTTTTTGGGCCTGAGAGAATGACACTATGCGTAGTAGTAGCCTACTATACCTTCATGCCCATTTCCACCCTTTAAAAAATATAAATAGGTAAAACTGTATTAACAGAAAAAAAATATGTTACAAACCTGCGAAATTCGCGAGAATCATTTAATAAATAAATAAATATATACGGACATATCACACAGATTGAGCTAGCCCCAAAGTAAGTTCTTAATAAGACTTGTGTTTTTGGGATACTAACTCAACGATACTATATTTTATAACAAATACATATATAGCCGCTCTGACGTCCGCCCGCTCGCGTATTTTGACACCTCAACGTCCCGGCGAGCGCAAAAAAAATTCGCAAGCGCTGCGAATTTTTCAATAATATTTATCTCACGAACAATAACCTCTACACAAGCCAAAAAAAAATGTGTACACTCTGTATAGAACGTAGATAATAACCGTATTGGTAAAATAATATAATAGTTCAAGTTAATTATTTGTGCTAAAAAGATTTAATCAGCAAACGTAAAGTCAGCCATCACTCATAATTATTTCAAAACAACATTTTCAAAATGAAAATACAATCGTAAAAACAAACGAAGCACATTGATCTGTATGAAATCTTTTAGCACGCATTCTGAAGATTACTTTTATGTATAATTTTAATATAAACAAAAGTATTTACTACATATTTTCACAAAAACACTACAACACAATCACAATACAAACACTTAGGGAATCTGACAGCCACAGATGATAATTATAATATTTGTTTTTATAATTTGCCAAAAACACTGGCAAAGAAATCTATTCCATACGGCTTTGGCTGAATGGTTCTAGTTTCGTTTAGAAATTGTATTTTTTGTCTATGGGCCTTAAATCGAACGCAAAAAAATTTAAAACGAGTGTGCTCGGCACTGGCAACCAGAGTGGCCAGGGACGTTAGACGGGAAAAAAAAATTGGCAACTATAGTTGCCGGGACGTTGGAGAGGATAGATAAACATCCAAGACCCAGGTCAATCTGAAAAAGATCGTTTTTCATCTTGCACTGACCGGGGATCGAACCCGGGACCATCCGTGTCACAGGCCGGCGTGTTGACCGCTGCGCCACGGAGCTCGTCTGATTTTGATTTGAAATACGATAAGTAGAAGAGAGCCGCCGATAATGGATTTAAATGGAGGAATTGACTTAAAACGGAGACTTTTCACTCAGGCTTCGCACACATTCGCCCGGTTAAAAAGGAATTAAAAATTATTTAATTAAATTTTGTAAAAAATAAATCTGATTTCTTCTCTGTATATTAAAATTTCCTCATAAGCAAAATGCGTATATTTTTGTCTTTACCTGAGGAAACTTTTAGATATCATTGCAACACTGATTGCTTATCTGTCAAACGTATCGAACGCCCTCGTCGCCGTGTCGCGACTCGCGAGCCGATGCTCCAAGTGTGTTATGAATTTTAGAGTATTGTTGTGTTGAGCAGTCTTGTCGGTTTCGTGTTCGTAATGGCACAATGAAAACGAATCCTGTGTTGTGTTTAGTGATTAAATAACAATGCGCGTCGCTGCCAATACGAGTGCTGTGTTGTGAATACCTTGTGTCTTGGTGCTGATCTAAAATGACCGAGAGAAATAAATCGGAAAAGATGACTAATGCATCGAAACCTGTTCCCATGAAACTTTTTGCGGCCTGGGAAGTGGACAGGACGCCTTCCAACTGTATTCCCAGGTAAGTTGGCACCGTAGATGTGGTGTTTAAGTTAACATTTGAATGCATGTGATTGTTATGTTGAAACGGGTATTGTGCCTGTTGTCACTAGGAAATCGTATAGGAGGGCGTTTCGTTGCTACTCGCCGGCGTCGTCGTTTTGTAGTTCAATTTATGGAACTGTAGTTGATAGTACTTTTATTGTTGTGTTTTTAATCAAACTTCACACTATATTCGAAGTTACAAGGACAACTAAGTTACTTGTTGTTAGAAGTTGGTTTGTATGAAAAACTTTATAGTTATCTGTTACACTTGTAATATGCAATATAAATGTTTGAGGTATGTAAGCATGAAATCTGCATTGACATGATTTAAAACAAAGGTTAGGTACCAAAATGTTTATCTAAGAAGTCAAAAGGTTAACTTTTGGCTTATATTCTAAAGCAGCTGACATAAAGGCTGTTAGGCAAATTAGGTTTACTATCAAATTGATCTTATCAACTTGAACCCAGCTTTTGTGATCATATAAACTTTGAGTAAGTACTTTTATCCTCCCTTATTTATATGTTCACATCCAAAGTATTCTATATTTTATTAGAACTAAGTAAATATTTTTTTGTCAAATTATCAAACTATTCCATTATTTGGAGTTTTACAAAGAACTTTTTATGGTTTTCTGGAATAAGATTTTATTGTTTCTTTTATTTACTAAAGAATTTTGATAGTTAACTCATTAATTCTTATATGACCTAGGTCTCAGATTTTAATTAGGTACAAGCACATCTTTATTGTTTAATAAAATAACAATAGCACATTATTTTTAAAATGCTCAATGTTGACATACTTTTCTTCTTATCCTGAGTTTTTCTCAGTTGAATCTTCATCTGTGATAAATCTGACTTTTAGGTATACAACATACGTAAGTACTTACTTAATATGTTTTGAAAAAGTTTTGACCGAACACTAACCATTTTGGTAGTTGTAGTCAATCATTCCCATTCAAGTACCGCCAATATTGACCCATCTTTTTTTCAAAGACTGACACCCTACACTAAACTTTATCACTTTAAGTACTGGTCATATAGGCCCATCTTTTGTTAAATTATTATAAATCAAGCAATTATGCTTAAAATTGGCAATCCATGCTTTTTTTTTGTAATACAATGTACTTTCTATGAGCTGTCCCAAAAAGTACCACTACAGGGTCCGTGCATAGGGAATGGTGATTTTAAACACAAAATGACCCCATTCAGACCTTAAGCGTTTTAAATCACCATCATTATCATCACAATTTATGCCAAATGACAATGACATTAGCACTGCACATATTATAATAATAAGTAGGAAACAGTGTTAATGATGCCTTCATTATTGTCTGTTTGTTTGTACTGATAAAATGACAATTCCCAGTGCATTATGTTTGCCAAACAGTAGATTAGTGGCAAACAATTGTTTTATTGTGATTTGCTGAACTATTTAGTACTGCTATTGAGTATGGCATTAAATAAGGTAAGAAAATTACCTCATTAGATGTGTGGGCTGTTGATTACACTCTGGTGAAAACATTGACAGGATTTTGAAAGTCAATGTTACTTAATGTTCTAATTCATAAATAAAAAGAACTTTAAGAGTCCCACGTAAAGCCAAAATCCCATACAAACGAAAACTTCTACTCGCTATAATAAATCTTATATTAATAATAAATATTCTTAATATTAAATCACATAATTTTGTATAGGTATTGTTTTTAAAATTGAAATCTGATTATAAACATCAATATGCCTTATCTGGTCGTATGTACGAAATTTGGTTTGGCTTAACTGTTGTAAAAGTAAAATCAAACTACGTTTGTATGGGATTTCGGCTTTAAGTGGGACTCTTAAGTAAGTATATGGTACTATACTGAAACATGTTGAATTAGGTATAACGTAGTCCTTTATAATTAGCCATGAGTCACTCCCTAGTATGTGCATTGTGCATTTCAAATCACATAATAACTGACCCAAACATAGGACTGATAAGCTAGCTTATGGCAAAAACATAATACTCATTTGAATAAAAATTAACTGTGATATTAGTTAGAATACACCAGCCTACCTAGCGCTTCTTCCTTATAGAGTGGTACCAATTATTACTACAAAATATGACAGTATGCAGTTCACACATCAATAATGGAGCCCGATGGTCCAGTGGGTGTGAGCTCTATGAGCGCTTACGTATGTTAAGCAACCCCTGGTGCAGTCCCTACTCGGATGGGTGACCGTAAGTGGCATAAAAATATCTCGAGCTCCTCCGTGCTTCTGAAGGCATGTTAAGCCGTTGGTCCCGGCTGTCATCATTGATGTCAGTCGTTAAGCTATGTCAGATGCCTTAAGGCAGCTTGAAAAATCTGACACCAGTGTTGGCCACTTACACATACAAAAAACAAACAAACATCAATAATGTGGTAATCAGGAAGTTCAAAGCCATCTCAATGCTCCATTTGGTTGGGAGGGGTTAATTCATGATTTTTCTACTTAAATGATTTACTTACTTAGATGTAATTTGGGAAATAGTTTGAGGCGCAAAGTAAGACAAATAGTACCTTAAGTACATCTTGAAAAAAGTAAAGTAACTGATTCCAAAGTATCTACATTCACTTAAGGGGGCACACTAGGCACAGTAGCGACGCCAATCATTTTATTCCTAATACTTTACAAATAGAAAGAAATTCAAGAATGTAAATCATATTAAGCACTAGTAAATAACCTAAAGTATTTTTGGAATCATGTTTAATATTATCAGAATCAGTGAGAATTATGAGAATCAGATTACTGCCAAAAACGGCCGTTTTTGGCAGTAATATTAAACATGATTCCAAAAATACTTCAGGTTATTTACTAGTGCATGATTTACATTCTTGAATTTCTTTCTATTTGTAAAGTATTAGGAATAAAATAATTGGCGTCGCTACTGTGCCTAGTGTGCCCCCTTAAGCAGACTTTAGGGTAAATTCATTTAAAGTGCTTCCATTCTTGTGAGTTTATATACTTTATATTCATTCTCTGCTTGTGGGTATAAGAATATTATCTTTACTAGCAGAGCAGTCCACCTTGACTTTGCCTGTATTTTTTTTTACGGACAAATCACACAGATTGAGCTAGCCCCAAAAAAAGTTCAAGACTTGTGTTATGGGATACTACCTCAAGGATACTATATGTTATAATAGATACATATATAGATAAACGTCCAAGACCCAGGTCAATCTGAAAAAGATCATTTTCCATCTTGACCTGACCGGCGATTGAACCCAGGACCTCCGTGTCGCAGGTAGGCGTGTTGACCGCTGCGCCACGGAGCTCGTCAAAATGTAATACAAACTTAGAATATGGCACTTAGGGAAACATACTCAAATTTGAAAGAATTTTTGTTATTGGTCAGTAGTTCCTGACATTAGCGCGTTCAACCAAATAAACAACCTCTTCAGCTTTATAATATTAGTATCCGAGTGAGCGAAGTTAACAAAGTCTTCAAGTTGAGTGGGGCGAAAACTCATTTTTTGTGTGTATTTATTTTGAACGCTTTGCCGCGATAAGTCTAGAGTCTGTGCTCCAATTATTATAATTAGGGTAAAATTTTAGATATGAAGTAGGTAATCTATGAGTAAAAATTTCCAAGTTTTTTGGGCATCAAATTCGATTTGGTGTTTAGAGATATTTGAAAAATGTTGGCGAGCTCCAAGTTCGCGGCGAAGTTTGTATTTACTAGTGTTAATTACGAGGAGCCCGATGGCCTAGTGGGCGTGAGCGTTATTAGCGTTTTCGCATGTTAAGCAATTCCGGGCGCAGTCCCCACTTGGATGGATGACCGCAAATGGCATTAAAATATCTCGAGCTCCTCCGTCGCCGAGCCGTTGGCCTGGCTTAAGCTACGTCAGATGCCTTTAGGCAACCTGAAAAATCTGAAACCAGTGTTGGCCATTTACACACTTACTTAATTCTAGTGAAAAACAAACAAACAAAACTATTAAACAAACAAAAAAAACCTAATACTAATAAAAATAGTATTATTATAATATTTGGTTCTTCCACGCTGGACTGGGAGAAAAGAAAAAACGTAGAATGTACCAGCTGCTTCTTTTCCCACGCAGATCGTAAAATCCGATCGAGGGAATGGGCGTCAGGGGTCATGTCAACCGGCGATGCGGCTAGCAACCCATCACTATTTTGATTCCGTTCTCACCTACAAGCCCACCAACATGTTAAACGTGGCCTTAAGGTTTTACAGACCTGGGCTCTGTCTACCCCGCAAGGGAAAAAGACGTGATAGTATGTTGTATTATTATCATCATCAACATTGGTTTATTGGCATTCTCTCCCACTATTGATATGCCGTATCTACTACGATAATACTGTTGACCACTTTATTTAGCACATCTGCTATCAGTCCATATATTTATGTTACTCTATTCGTGATAGCAGCTTGTTTATAATAGTACTTGTGTCCATGGATGTTGTATTTTTTACTAACTTTTGTAATAAGATCTCGAGAAATGAGTCGTTGTGGATCGCCAGGCCTTGTTTGTGATGAGCAAGAAGCCTGTTTCCACGGCGCGTGGTGAGGTACCAAGTCGAAAATTAGGCGGAGTAGATAGGACCACTACAAGTCTTCCCGTGGATGTCGTAGAAGACGACTTAAGCGAAGGACACAGAAAAGGCGAGGAAACACGAGCTACGCAAAGCTTATAAACATCAAAGAGAGCTCTCAACCCGTCTGGCCCAGCTTGGAGAATGTATAGGCAAATCCTCTGACCGCTCTAGCTTTATATGGCTATGGTAATACAGTGAGTCGTACTCCTGCAGTGGAGACTTAAAAAGACCTGATAATGATGATGACCTACTTACTATAATTACATCATCATCAAAATTTAAGAGCGAAGCTCTTGTCAGTGGAGCTCCCTCCATCTATCTCTATCCTCTATCTTAACACCCTGGTATGAAACACTTCCCATTTTGTGATTGTACTAGCGGGCCGTTTGTTGTGTGGTTCCCGGCAGAGTGGAATAGGACCACTCCAAGTCTTCCGGTGGATGTTGTAGAAGGCGACAAATGGAAACACAAGCTACACTTAGCTTATAAACATCAAAGAGATGTCTCCAAGGAGTGTAGGCCAAATAAATTCCTCTGACTGTTCTGGATTTAAGTATATGGGCTCTGGTCAGCCAGTAAATAAAATAAATAAATAAATATATAGGGACATATCACACAAATTGAGCTAGCCCCACAGTAAGTTTTGAACTTGTGTCGCAGGATACTAACTCAACGATACTATATTTTATAATATATACTTATATAGAAAACATCCAAGACCCAGTTCAGTATGAAAAAGATCTTTTTCCATATTGACCTGACTGGGGATCGAACCCGGGACCCCCGTGTCGCAGGCTAGCGTGTTGACCGCTGCGCCACGGAGCTCCTGCAGTGGAAAGTAAAAAAGACTTGGTGATGATGATGAAATATTTATTATAATCACATAGGGTGTATAAATAAATCTCAATTGCACCTCCTGCGTCGTGCCCCGTGCATCGCTCAACAAGACACTGGTATTTACATTCAATTGAATAATGCCGCCGGCCTTGCGATAAAAACGTTATCAAACAGTGACAATTTATGAATCAGGCACATCCTGACCCGACACCCACATGCAGATCGTTAGTTAGTATTGAGAACACTACCTATCCTAATGCCCCTCTAGGTAGTATAGGGCCCTCTATTACATTATATCCTCCACAAAACATCGCTGGTTAGCCACTGGCGTGTATGTTGTAATACGAATCCGATCTTGTGATCACCCCTACATCACAAAGAAAAGGGATAGAGATCTTCCTGTTACGGTATTAAGTAAATGGTGTCCACAACAAACCGACATAGCTCAGAGGATTAGCTCCTTAAAGTGTTAGTGGGCAGGGCACAAAGCGCGCAGAGCCGATGGCCATGGGGAAGAAAGGTTCTCGAATGGCGACCACGAACCGGTAAGCGCAACATCGGACACCCACCAGGTGGTCGGACGACCTGACCAAGGTCGCAGGGAAACGCTGATGCAGGTCGCTTCAAACCGGCCAGTTTGGAAATCCTTAGGAGGCCTATGCGTCACCTGAGGATTTCCCAAGGATCCAGTAACGGATTTCTTGCGGCTGAAATGATGATGGCTAACCACTGGCAAAGCACCCACTTGTAATTCGAGTCCGACCTTGTGGTCACCCCAGACTCCAGACACTGCGCTGGCGCATCGACTACATTGCGGCGGCAAGTCATAAGCTTTCAGCTGCTCTGATATGTTATCAGATTGAAGGTACATTACCACGGGTAACTAGTTCTTTTTAGGGTTCCGTAGTAAACAAGGAACCCTTATAGTTTCGCCATGTCTGTCTGTCTGTCCGTCCGCGGTTTTACGCAGAGACTATAAGTACTAGAAAACTGTAATTTGGTATGGGTATGTATATTAATCATGGCAAAAAAGTGGTAGAATAAAATCTTGAAAAAAATTTTTTTTTAGGGTAGCTCCCATACAAGTAAAGTGAGGGAGTAATTTGTTTTTCTCTATTTACCTATCGTTAAATAGGTCTTTCAAAAATATTGTGAGGTTGAGAACACCATTTTTTGATTAAGGGCTCCGTTTCCGAAATATTTGGTTTTAAAGTGCGAATTTTTGTTAGAGGTAAGTGTCCCCCCCCTCTATCTGCTAAACGGTTATATATAGATACGTGAAAAAAATTACAGCAGTAGCATATATACTGAAGTTGAAAGGAAAACTATCAGAGCTGAGTAGTAAGTACAAACTAAAAAGTTATAGGTAACCAACTTATAAACTGTAAAATTTCATACTATTTTCATTGTTAGATGTTTTTGGTCGTTAAACTGTAAGGTGCGAGTGTGAATAGTGTGAACTCAAAGTTGTCATTCGCAACTACGGAACCCTACACTGCGCGTGGCCCGACACGCACTTGGCCGGTTTTTTTTTGTTACTGAAGTTGTTTAATATTATTGTTCATTTTATAAATTAAGAACGTAGAAGTAAATGATGTCCACTACAAAACATATCACGTTGGCTAGCCACTGGCAAAGCACCCACTTGTAATTCGAGTCCGACCTTGTGGTCACCCCAGACTCCAGACACTGCGCTGGCGCATCGATTACATTGCAGCGGCAAGTCATAAGCTTTCAGCTGCTCTGATCTGTTATCAGATTGAAGGTTCGTTACCACGGGTAGCGACTTCTATTTTTTTACAGAAGTTACCTAATTTTATTGTTCGTTTTATAAGCTTAAAGTAAAATCACAATGAATTTCGATATTAGTCTAATGTTTCGGCAACATTGCATCTTTGGAACCACAATTAGAGTTCTCTGAATAACTAAATGATTATTGCACCACGCACTTTAAATCTATGATAACAGTTAAACAGTTAACTAAGTATGGTGGCTTCTCTGGAGAAGAATATTAGTATATTAAATATATAAAAAAGTGCTCATGTACGGAGGTTTTTAATTTCCAAAATGAATTATATAACACCCCACTCTTTATTATCAAATCGATATTGTATCATGGACGATCTAAATCCTTCAAGCAAACTAACAAATGTTGCTTCCATACAGCGCATGAGGTGGTTCACTATCCGAACGCATAACTTTTTTGGTATAAAAGTTGCTTCGCATAAAGGTATGTTACGCATAAAATTTGTATGGAAAGTTTATGCGTAACATACCTTTATGCGAAACAACTTTTATACCAAAAAAAGGTATGCGTTCGGATAGTGAACCGCACGAGGTGCTTCCCTACAAAAAAAAAAAAACATCAATCACACCGCTAATCTTGTATTAATTACATCGATTGGAACCGAACGAAAATAAAACAACATTAACAATCGTGTGTCATTGAGACCACATTAGCATAACAGGTATCATGCATGAGTCACGACACTTACGGCTTACCCCCTTTTATTTCGAGTGAGCCTTTAAGGTAATATCGGAAGGAGGTTGAGGTTGCTATTAATTGGTTAACGTTTCCGGCAGTCAATAATGTATCGATTCGTGTATTTTTTAAAGCAATATACAAAGGAATACTTGAGTTAAGTGTTGTCATTGATGCTTCATGGAAGGATGGTTTAGGAAAACTCTTGGAGAACTTGAATTGTACGGTTTTTGTTTGTTTAAGTGGCCAACACTGCATTATTTTTATGCATTGATGTTTATTTCTGATATACTTAATTAAGAGTCGCCTGGAAGCGCATGTCTCCATACGGCTTGAGAATTATACGCCTCTCAAGATTTCCATACAAATTTGAAAAGGCTTGTTTTTCTCAAACCATTAGTATTTTAACCAAGCTGTATAGGAACGTACGTAGATTATAATGAGATTAATTGATTAAATTATTATTTTACTCCAAAATTATCAAATATTGCCACCCCTTTTTCCGTTTATATGGAGACATGCGCTTCCAGGCGACTCTTAAGTTAAGAAATAAGATAGGTAGTTATGGAAATAATTCCACGCGGGCAGGATTCGAACCAGCAGGCTTTACTTAAGAAAGCTCGGCTGATGATGATGAGTAGTTATGTATATACGGATTGTTAAGTATAATTGCGCTAAATTACACGATTATTGACACTAATAGCAGCCTCGAAATTTATGACGGATAATTCTCTACTTTAGTTTCCCATGGATCCATCCCTTGTATCCTCATAAAGGGAACCTGTGGGAAACAAGCCAATTAATAATGAAGCTTAGTAGTTATGTTATAAAGAATACATTGTCCCACAGGAATAAAATGTCGCATTAACAATCGTCTCAGCACTATTTATTTTAACGTCATAAAAGTTATGGGGCAGGTAAATCTAGTATCATAATAATTTGTGGTGTAGAGAATAAAAAAAGTCAAACTTATGTACTTGCTTACATCGTAAGATCTCTGTAAAAGAACGAAGCAATTAAAAGCTAATCAAATTTCTTCCCCTGTGACAAACAATTTAAGTTATATTAACAGAAGACAGCCGGGTCCAACGGCTAAACGTGCTTTCCGAAGCACGGAGGAATTCTACATATTTTATGCCACTTGCAGTCACCCATCCAATTGGGGACGGCGTCAGTATTTGCTAAACATACGTGAGCCCTAATGATGCTCACACTGGACTATCGGGCTCCTCTAATTATTTTTGTTGGTTATTTGTTTGATTAAACTAATACATTAACAATCTCCTTTTTAAAATAACTACAGCTTTTCTTTTCGGGAACCCGCCTGTCCCACAGGAGCTAGTAACCCGCTTTACCATTCACGGCGCATTGCTTTCGTGGTCGCCTTCACATCACAACGAGGTCACGGCTGTGCATCTACCAAGGTTAATCGTTTGTTTTGGGTGCATCGCTCCGTGGCTCGAGTAAAAAGAAAGATGCAAGTTACTCAACAGTAATGAATCTTTCTTTTTACTCGATAGACCACCCAAAAGGAGGGTAATGTTTTTCGATACTTATGTATGATGTAAGTATGTCTGTTTCATTGTCGCTTCCAGTAGCCTAAGAAATGGCTTGACCGTTTTGAAGTGTGTGGTGACATCAGAATCGTATTGTTAAAGGCTATGTCAGCTATGTGACGTAAATAAAAAATCAATATGGCTGACGAAATTTGTCAGATAAGTCGGGGTTATTTTTGAAATAATGGTTCTTTTTGAGTGTGTTAGTATAGATGAATGAAGATGTTTAAATATTTATGACCTAACAATCGTAACTTATCGTAGGGCTAGCCTAATCTGTGTGATATAACTTATTTATTTATAAACTGCTGTCGAAGTGCGTATCTTCACATTTTTAGAACTCTGTTGAAAAGTAACCAAGCAAACCAAGCTAAAGTATTAAATATAATAAGTGTGGCTATTGGGCACGCACGTTTCGATCTCAGATTACGAATTAACGCCAGTGGACGCATTCAAAAATAAAGAAAGGTCTGTTAAGAAGGTCACGGTTGTGCATCCACCAAGGTTGCTCATTCTGGGTGCATCGCTCGGAACACGTGAAATGATTGCAGCTAAATAATCGCAATGGCGCAATCAGTTTTGCAAATGATGATGACAGAGCGAGTAGGAGCGTTTAAAGGTATATAAATATTAATATATCCTCTGACTATTCAAGCTTTTATATGGCTCTGGTAGTACAGAGAGGGTCGTGCTCCTGCAGTGGAGACTAAAAAGACCTGATGATGATGATGATGATGAAATATTACACAGAAGCAAGGGCGGATCCAGCTTTGGCACCAGGGTGCAATAGGGTCACATGGTTGTGGTCGTCACAAGAAGTTATCATTTAATTGATAAAATTGGCAAGGTAAAAATTATGTATTTTATTATTAACATGTACTTAAGTATTTTATACAAACCTATCTATATTTAAAATGTGTAAATCAATCATTGACTGCGACCTCATCCGCGTGGGATTCGCTTTTATAATTCAACTTTGTGAGGTTTTGGACTCTGCCTGAGAGAGGAAGGGCAGAACCCCTATGATCCGCCCTTGCACAGAAGACACCTAGACCGTTAACAGAATTTTCATGTTGCAAAAATAATGGCTATGGCGCAACGAGTTCTAAAAATGATGATGACAGAGATGAGATTAATAGTATGATCGTTTAAAGGCACATAAATATTACTTAGAAGACATGGACCTTTAATAGAATTTCATGTTGCTAAAATAATGGCAATGGCTCAACGAAATGATGATGGCAGCGATGAGCGTACGAGCATTTAAAGTAAAGACAGGCTTTTTATTTGTTTCAATTAATCTTCGGAGATGAACTTGCTTTTTTGGGTTCGCTTACAATCAGTAAGAAATCCAGATTTGCAGCTTCCATGTAAGCGCGCGAGTTATTGCCGATGAACCATGATTATTTTAAAATTCACCTTAGCTTTGTTCAAAAATAAACGATATGACGAAGGCTTTGACGAGAAAACAAAATTCTCCTGATAGTTGGAGCCCTAATTAAATTTTCTAGCTCAAGATACAGGGTTGTTATAATAACTAGTCTCTATTTTTCTCAAAAAGTTGATTAAAAGAAAATAGCAAAAACCGGCCATAAGACCTAGCCAAATTCACAGCATGAATGCTATCATAAAAGCGGACCCTGGGCTCCGAAGAACCACGTCTGAGGATGCAACCGGCAACGGTCAGATGATGATGTCATCTCTTAGTTCATGTGTATAATGGAATTTCCTCAAATGAATGAACTCCTTTCCGATATCAACATTCTTTAGGAATGTAGTGTGGCTGGTCAGGCCACATGGAAAGGTTATCTTTAGATATCCTTTATTAGTAGTAGGAAACAAACGTTTCCTTTTCGTTATCTATAGCAGTGACATATTCTATACAAAGAACGTTGTACCTACTTACTACGCGTCATCCGTCACATTCACCTAATTCTGTGTCTTCTTCAATGACTTCTTTGGTCATCATCGTCATTTCGAGTAGGTGACACGGTCAGTCGACCATGCACACCCTGGTGTCAGAGTTCTTTGGAACCGCCTCTCGGCCTCTGACGTGGTTCCTTTAACGACTACCAGATGGCAGCCGTGACCCACGGCTTTACGTGCCTTCCGAAGCACGGAATCATCTTTGACAATCAGGTGATTCATGCCTGCAATGTCCTAACCAAACTGGAAACAACTTAACAAAGTATGCTTCCCGTGGGAATTGAACCCACGACCCCCGGGTCAACAAGGCAAAAACCTTAACCACTGGACCACGGAGGCTGTTAGGTGGGACTTCTTTGGTGACATAATGACTTCTTTAAGATAATCTAATGAAGTAGTTGTTCTTTCGTTTCCATTGCTTAACAAAGCTGGTAATGTCCGTGGGTACTCAGTATCTTCTGTTCGAAGATGATTTAAGTTAGTCATTTGTTAAATACGCTAGGTGGTCTTCAAATCAGACTGTCCCTTCGTTTCAATTTATATATTGCGTATCCGTCCGAAAGCGGTATCAGTGAAGGTACAAGTTTGTAGCCAAGGGCTACAAACTTGTACCTTCACTGATACCGCTGTTGCTTCGGCGACGTGTAGTCAGGCGACTGGTCTCTACTGCTGTTGCTTACGAATTTGTATCTTTACGGTCAACTTGTTAATACATTTACAATTCTAATAGTTATTTTTTTTCTTCTTCTTAGTTTATGAAGCTGTGTTATAAAGAGTCTATATATTCATAATTTCCAATCGTTTCCATTTTTAACCCCCGAAGCAGAAAGAGGGGTGTTATAAGACGGACCGCTAATGTTGTATCAAAATCGTTTCAGACATTAACAAGGTGCAGGGATTTTCGGAGGTTGCCTTTAATTTTTTATTTTATATAATTTGTATCAGATAGGTACTAATACGTACCAGTATCTGGCAGAGAACCCAGTAGCTGCGCATGCGATGCGTCACCCGTCAACTTGGCCTACTTCGACGCTCTCGTTACTCCATATATGGCTGTCGACCGAGCTTGTTAACAGCCTTTCGATTACCATTTAAGAATATTCATTGATCGACCAATAAAAGTCATCATATTATTAGTAATATCTATCTATATATATATATATATATATATATATATATATAAAGTACATTGCTAAATATGCTTAGAAGATGTGCTCATTCGCACACTTCAGTTCCATGAAATTATACAAAAAATGTACTCGTATTTTTTCCTTGGCTCAATCTGGTTCGGTTTTATAAATAAAATTGTTTCCAATGTTCGTATTATATTATTAGTTGGAATACATAGTAATTGGTTTATTGAGTTTCTACGAATGCTATGACATAATAATTATAGTGAAATATGTCTTATTAGTTCTGGTAACCGATGATCAGCCTGACCTAAATTATACTAAATAAAATACTTCATATGCTACAAAAAATATTATTGACCGTCAATTAAACCGTTCCAATTTGATTTTCCCTTAAGTCTTTTAATTTAAAGTAAATAGGTGAACTAGAAACTTTTTTAGACTTATAATTTAACATGTTAGAATTAGTTAAGAATTTAAGATGTCATAGATGACACGCAACATAGCCATCTGTTAGAACGTCCTCGTATGTCACTCAACGAGCCCTAAATTCCGAAACAAGTCGTCATCTTTGCTGGCTGTCAACGAAACAACTAATTAGAGTCATAAAAAGAAATTGCCGATGAAATATCTGTTAGAAATTGGGATTTTAACAGAAGTTTTAAATCATTTTGGGACAAGAGTTCTCTAAACATCGTTCTAATTTAGTATCAAATGCCGTTCAAAATTTGCTTTTCACAATAGCTCCTTTAATTAAACGCTTCGAAAGTTCAATGCCCTTCCAGATTTCCAAACAATGGCAAAAGGAAATAAATTAGTTAACGATAAAGCTATCAAAAACATTACTGACAGTTAATCAAAGTAAATATAACAAAATATACAAATGAATTTATCTTTCCTTTGAAAATAATAGTGTAGTGGTGAAAGACGACCTTGCAGTTTGAGTTCTTACGACATACTTTCCGTCACGATGCTGTTTTGTGCAAAAATTACCTTTGTCTAGTTTTTATGAAACGTTACATTAGTCATTTTTTGTTAGATTGTCGTTTTAGTCTTAAACTTGACAGAAATACTTAACCACTAATGCTCGGCTGCTGAGAAACGCAGTTTAGTGCAGCACAAAACCATTAGTACGGAATCTGTGACGGAATGTCTTTTATGGGCAGCCACGACATGATATATCAGGTTTCATGGTCTTCTAATTAGTCAAGCTCATAAAAATAGTTATGTAAACTGTACAGGTCTTAGTTTAGCTCCTTGTGGTATCTCATACATATTTTTTGTATTATGAATTCATAAATGATTGCGAATTCTCGAACATATCAAATCTTTAGAAAATTTGCCTGGTTATTAAATGCTATGTTACTTGTCAGTATTATTTATGGTAGTATATTGTTATCCCTACTAATGTTTGACATAAAAGCGTCTAACGCTTCAGTTATTTCTTAAAACTCGTATTTAATAACAAAAGCGTATCCAATATTATCGTGTAAAAACAACAAACTAAATTGGCTTTCAAACGTAGCCCGTGTGCACAGTCACGTTTCTTTTGACGCGGCGATTAGACACAGCAATAATGTACCAGATGATCCAAATTGTACTTTGTTTATTCGAAACAACCATTGTTTGTGGCTTAATGACTTTGACTCGAGTTGCTGGCTTTGTACATATCTGAGCTTTGTTGTGGTTTTCCTTCAATGTATACAATAAATATTAAGTACAGTTTTGTTCCATCGTAAAATTATGTTTCTCGACTTTTTCATGAAGATCTACGGAAACAATAAATTAACAAAAATCAGTATTTCCGCTTAATGCAGTATAAAGGTTTTGACAGCTTAAATTTTAAACGGGTCTTGCATGGCAGCAACTTATGAAATGAAAGAACGACATGAAGACAGTCCCTTAATTTTATAACATTTAATTTTCTCACTTCGCTGGAATTCAAATCACGGATAAGTTGTTCATCTACTACAGAAGCTCGGTCTAATTCATACAATGCGTCACTTAATTTAAATGTTACCCAACCCGAATACAGCACAGGAAACAAGCTAACCGTCCAATTTAAATAGCTCATTACAGCAATGGATCTAACAGCAGAAAATGACCAATTAGATCGTAGTCTAGTTTGCGAGTACCGTTAACTGCAATTTTAACTGGTAGATCGAACCACTTTTGGTGGTCGATGACCCGCAGCCCGCAGCCTCGCCGTGGTTGAACGCCGTTGATGAATGGGCGGGTGGTATAAATCATTCGCACCTTTCGATCGTGTATCTTTTATTTTCACCGCCTGGAAATTATGCCATGTAATTCTGAACCTCTTTAAATATAAAATTTGCTTAAAATTTCTTTTAATTTGGATTGGTTCAAAAGAACTTTCTACTTTTTATTGCTACTGGAATCTAACAGTTAGGAGTACTATTATGAAACTGGTGATTTTTGTATCGAAATATCACTCATCTTGTGAAGCCTTTAGTCACCTAATGAGCACAAAATGGTACCCAAGATCGAATCGGTCTTTCTTTTTCGATTAATCTAAAGGAATTTTTCATATTGGCGTCACCTCCGAATCTATGTCCATAAATTTTATGATCATAGTTACGTTATAGTATAGTCCTTCGTCCGTCAGCTTTTCAATTTCTCAAATCATGTGAGTCTTGGATTTAGAGATTGTAGATAACACGGTAGATAAATATCATTCCTTTTGCTTTCCCGAGCTTCGAATTAGAATGTTTTGCTTCAAGTGTTTATTCTCATTTGTATGTTTTAAATACACGCAAAGACAGAGCTTCCGCAAGTCGTTAATCTACAGGCATTTGTTGGCTGTGGTAAACAGCATTTGCGCTCGTTGTAAGAACATTTCCTGTCCCGGCTAAAACAATAGATTTACATTACAATGCGATCCTAAATGGCCGTCGTCAAATCAATTCCGATAAAGAGTGATGACTAAGACTTCTATTGAATTTGCTCTGTCGAGTTTCATTTTGATTTATGATTTAGTAGGCTTAGATCAGCGAAACTAGCGCCAACCGTCGTTTTATTCTCTTACTAAAAAAAAATAAAATTAAAAAAACTGATCCAGTAGTAAATTCCTTGTAGTATGTATATAACTGACATTGATGGATTTTGATATAAGTATTTACTTATTTAGTGTAAATTCGTTCACTTAAAGCGTATTTAATTCTTATTTTTAATGTTGTATCCTATGACACAATATTCACAACTTTCTGTAGGGCTTGCTCAATTTTACATGATTTGTCCCTTTGATTATTATTTATTAATTATCTAAAACGCTGGTTTTGTACAACAAGGAGATTCCTTTATCAGTGAATTCAGGATTAAGTCGTAGCTAGTGTAAAATGTTTAATTTAATCTTTGTACTTAGTTAGTTTTGGCTTAGCTATGTGTCACAAAATACGCTTCAAAGTCAGTAACTTACTTTTATTAACTAGGTGTTGTTTTGATTCGTCAGTCAGTCAATCAATTTCCGTTTTGACCCGTCGAGCCAGTAGTTGCAGACGTAACAAACACACGGGTCAAGTTGATAAGTCAGGTTTCTTTATTTGTTACGTAATGCCAATAAGCACATTGTTCGTGATGGGTGACTGTTAAAACACCGTAAAAAAGCCTTTGTTTGATTTGAAGTGCGAGTAGATTAGATAGTGAAACTACCAGATTATGTGTCATACTCGTAGGTTCACTATCCGAACGCATAACTTTTTTTGGTATAAAAGTTGTTTCGCATAAAAACATTTCGCATAAAGGTATGTTACGCATAAAATTTGTATGGAAAATTTAAGCGTAACATACCTTTATGCGAAATATTTTTATGCGAAACAACTTTTATACCGAAAAAAGTTATGCGTTCGGATAGTGAACCTGTGTCATAACACCTTTACATATTTTTTTTGCTTATAAGTAGGCAAACAAGCATACGGCCTACTTGGTGGAAAGCGGTTACCTATGAACGCCTGCATCATCAGGGGTGTCACTTGCGCGTTGTCGACCCTGAACAAAACTTTCCACGCCCTTTTTGAAGAACGCCATTTTGTAGCCTCTCTGCAAAACCATGGCAGGGAGTTCGTTCCATTATGCATACGTGGAAGAAAGTTCCGTTCAAAACGGACTGTTCTGTTGGTGTGAAGATGAACGCCCTCTCGATATAAAGTTGATGATTATACTTACCGTCGGAAATATTCTATTTGTTTCATCATCAGGTCTTTCTAGTCTCCACTGCAGGAGCACGACCCTCTCTGTACTACCAGAGCCATATACTAGCCTGAGTAGTCAGAGGATTTGGCCTACACTCTCCACGCTGGCCAGACGGGTTGGAGAGGTCTCTTTGATGTTAATAAGCTTTGTTTAGCTTGTGTTTCCTTAGTCGCCTTTTACGACATCCACGGGATGACTTGGAGTGGTCCTATTCTACTCTGCCGGGAACCACGCAGCTATTTGTTAGCTATTAGCTTTTTATTACAGAAACACTGTTGATCGAAAGTGTGTCACCGGCAGTACAGTAATCAACCTGGTACTATTTCCAGGCATTGTTGTCATTTCGAACAATGAGCGGTTTTCGAAAATTTATTGGCGCGTCCATTTCGGAAATTGCTTTTGTTAATGGCTTTTCTATTTGCATTATCGATGTGTTATATGTAGGTATGTATGTTACTTGAAAAAATTTGGTAACTATATTGTTGATTAATCTTAACTACTTAACACAACCTATTTCTCAAACCTACGTCACAAGACGAAATTATATCGACCATAAAATCATTAAACAATACCCAGGCAGTAGGCTACGATGACATATCGACACACATAATCAAGGAATGTGCTATAGAGCTTGCTGACATACTTTGCTATCAAATAAATCTTTCCTTGAGCGAAGGAATATTTCCCGACAAACTAAAATTTTCCATTTTAAAGCCTTTATATAAAAAGGGAAATGAAAATGACGCGGCTAATTACAGACCTATAGCACTAATACCTGTTTTGTCAAAAATCTTGGAAAAAATAATGTACAATAGACTTATTAGTTTTTTAGATAAGCATAGAGTAATTAAAGAAGAACAAAACGGTTTTCAGAAAAACAAATCAACAACACTGGCGGCTTTTAAACTTATCCAAAGTATCACTGAAAATATCGATAAAAAGAAGCGCGTGTCCGTGACATTCTTTGATATGAGTAGAGCATATGATTTCGTAGATCACACAATTTTATTAAACAAATGCGAAAGATATGGTCTTAGAGGCAAAGTTTTAGACTGGATTAAGACCTATCTTAAAAATCGACAACAATGTGTAGAAATCAAAACACTTACAGATGAAAATACTTTTACAGCATATCATTCTACATTTAAAACAAATAATTATGGAGTGCCGCAGGGGAGTGTACTGGGACCACTCCTTTTCCTAATTTACATTAATGACATTCCAAATATAACAAAATATCCATGTACGCTCTTCGCAGATGACATATCGGTTGTTATACACACCGATCAGGAAAATGAAAACCATGACAAAATATTATCAGACACGATTAATTTGTTTACACAATGGTTAAGTGAAAATAATTTGACGGTTAATGTATCCAAAACAAAAATAGTACAATTTAAAACCTACAATACAGCTCTACCCAATATTGACATTAAACATAATAACGTAAAAGTTGAAGACGTAATTGAAATAAAATTTCTCGGAATATTATTAGACGCAAACTGTAATTGGAAGGCACATATTAACAGCTTGTGTCAAAAATTAAATAAATTCGTATACGCACTTAAAAAACTACGCCTAACAGTTGGGGCAAATGCAGCATTAACAGCCTATCACGGATACGTAGCATCACTATTACGATACGGTCTGTTATTATGGGGAAGCTCTACGTTATTTAATAAAGCATTCATCACACAAAAAAAATGCTTGCGTGCGATGTGTCTTGCATATCCATTTGACCCATGCAGGCCTTTATTTAAGAAATTAAAGTTATTAACATTGCCATCTTTATATATTTTAGAAGCCGGTATATTTGTGAGGAAACATCCAGAGCTGTTTATAAAAGCGAATGTAAACAGGAAACACTTGTCAAGAGATCCCACGAAATTACTTTTACCCTGTTCTAGAACAAAATATTTTCAAAAAAATTGTAATTATATGGTTAGAAAAATATATAATAAAATCCCGAAATCAATACGGGAATTACCTTATAATCACTTTAAGACTAGTTTACAAAAATGGCTTTTGGACAAGTGTTTCTACAGTGTTAACGAATTTTTGACATCTAAATAACAATAATATATTGACATTTTAATTTATATAGTAATATTGAAATATTGATGATGATTTTGTAATTAACACATTTTTTACTTACAAAAATTTGCATGCTATTAAAAATAGCTAAATAGGCTTGTTCATACTACAATAATAATTATGTATACCATGTTGAATGTACCCTATTTATCGCAAATAAATAATTTTGATTTTGATTTTGAACACTGCATAGAATACATGACTCCAGTGCTGCCCCATTTGAAAGAAAACGGAGAAATTATTTAAAACTAGCTGTTGCTCGCGACTTCGCCCGCGTAATATATAGCCTACATCCTTCTCCATAGCATTATCAACGTGTATGCAAAATATCATGATGATCGGTTCAGTAGATGCGGCGTGAAAGAGTAACAAACAAACTCACTTTCGCATTTATATTAGTTGGGATTTTGTTCTTCGAGACCCTAGATAACCCTTTAAACTACTTTATGAACTATTGCACACAACTTAAAGTGAGACTTTGAAGCTTTTCTCACCGTTTTGGTCAAAAACGGCCACTTTTGGCAAAAAGGCTAAGTTAAAGTTCACGTAGTTTGAAAATGCCCTTAAATGTAGTTACTTACTGTTAATTCCAACGTAACAAACAAATGATAATACATAATGTTGATGTTAAACACATGCAAGAATGCGTGCGTATGATTCACCAACCTCAGTACGCTACAATACAGTAGCCCGCGAGTAGCTCAACATCAACAATGGTCGCAACGCCAGCAATTTGTGTGCCTGCCGGCCACAGAGCAGGGGTACTATTTTTGAACGTGTGACCACTCGTCTGCGAACGATTTTTGTATGGAAATACCGCTCGATAGCTAACGAAATTTTAAAAAATCGTACGGAATAGTGTGTGTCTGTCGCTCGCGCGCTATTAGACGCAGGCTGAGCACATGCGACTTTCGCCTACTAGCCGGGACCACTGACACACTTTCGTCTCTTCTTCGACGCGAGCGACATTTCGTGTTCTGTGGTCGCAGCAATTTGTGTGCATTGTTTATACGAAACCAGCGCTGCCTGACGCCGCGAGATTGTTTTCTATTCGGTTTGTAGTGCACCGCGGGATTTGCATGGCGGAATATCATTGTTATGTATTATTAGTACGCCGTGTACAATACAAATGACTATCCTGTGTAGATTATCATTTCAAGTATATAATGTGAGAGAGCGAGCAATGCCATGACTTCCTCTGCTATATTACTCTACTCTATGATTTGAACTTCGACTTAAACCGGTATAAGAATTCAAGAAATGTATGGATTCGAATCTGATATTCGTAAACAAAAAGTACGAAAGTGTGTTTGTTTATTAATTTGTTGGTTTGTTTATTACGTTTTACGCCTAAATATAAAACCGATCGCCATGATCTTTTTTCAGTATAAATGTACTATTCCCGCCTGATAGTTCAACTTTGCCGTAACAAAGCTTGTTCATTTATAATAAATGATGCCATTATATCAGTTATCATCATGAAAACTGAAGCGTGATAGTTCAATTGGTAGAGCGTAGGTCGTATCACAGTTTAACAGATCTTTAGATAGTGACTTGACGTCTGTTGAGGTGTGTTGTCGCTTCATATATATATTATATACATAATACTTGAGTATTGTCTATATAATCATTTATTTCAAATTTTACCGTAGCACATTGTAGAAATATTTGTGTTAACCAATCAATAACTTTTCACTGTTTAAGGTCATAGCGTCAGCCAGTTGAACGTGGAACGCCTCGCCTTGATGTCTTTCAATCATGCCTACTTCAACAATCATGTGTTGACAGCTCATCAAATTATTAAACAAAAAAAATTAAGTAACCTGCGATACGAAAATCCCTTCATTGTTAAACGCTTGAACCGATTTTGATAAAACAATGTCAAAGAATCATCACGAAGAAGCTGTCCGGTGCCTCGAGCAGATACACACACTTTTTGTGTCGTGTGTTAAAAATGATTTTATTGCTGTCTAAAAACCGAATCAACTTACACAATAATTTCGTCAAAAGGAGTAAAAACAAAATAACAAGTAAAACGTGAGAAAGTGTCATATTCATATTCCGTTCAAGATTCTTAGAAAGCGGCTGTGACAAAGGCACCTTGACATATCAATTTTCATGTGAAATTGTGTACATCATTCGCTTGAAATTTCTCTAACGCGAATATGATTCAGAAAGATTAGCAGCGAGACTGGTTAACATTTATCTGGCGGCGAGAAAAAGTTGGTAAGGCACTATTGTAGAGTTAGAACAACAATGACTACTTTCTAGAACATCACAGCCTAGATCTAGAACATTTTTAGATGTTTCTAGTCTAGACTAAAATGCGAGAGAAAAGATTGACCTTTCACAACGTACATTACCTACGTAGAAAGTCAGATAATTGCCGACAAGTTTCGACCTTATCAGATTGTCTTCTGTAATACGGTTTTAAAATCCGATACCAGGGTTCATCGAGTCATTGTAGCCGAATCATCATCATCATCTCAGCCCCAAGAAGTCCACTGCTGGACATATAGGCCTACCCCAAGGATTTCCAATATGACCGGTTGGAAGCGGCCTGCATCCAGCATCTTCCTGCGACCTTTATTAGGTCGTCCGACCACCTGGTCGGTCCAGCCGAATCAATCCATTAAAAATGAATTAATATTATTGATATTACTATCAATTTTATCCCTTAAAATGCGATTTGAAGTGAATAAGAAAGTTTCTGCAAAGGCTTTTTCTGAATAAACGTTTTGACTTTGAGTTGACTTTGTACGTTTGTGCTAATTGAGTAACCACTTTAGTTTAAACCGAAAAAGCAATTTTAGGTTTCATAATATATTTATTAATTCAAAATATGCAGTTTAGGACATGAAACAAATACGAAAAAGATATAAAAGTTGACCTTTTTGTAATATAATTTAGTAATAATTTACCTTCATGCACCAGTATGAAGGTAAATTATTACTAACCCACTGACCACAGTGACCACACACCACACCTTACTGACCCAATCCAGGTGTGTACCACATCACTGGGAGAAAAGAAAAAACTTAGAATGTACCTACCAGCTACCTATCTGTTTTTGCGATCTGCGCAGGAAGAGAAACCCATAAATACCGATCGAGGGAATGGGCGGCAGGAATCATGTCAATAGGCGATGCGGCTAGCGACTCATCACTATTTTGATTCCGTTCTCGCCTAAAAGCCCACCAACATGCTAAACGTGGCCTTAAGGTTTTACAGACCTGCAGGCCTATTTGCTAACTTTTGACAGCTACGGTGTACATCATTTTCATGGTACCTTCAATATTCATTACGGCTTCGGTTTGAATGACTATTTTTAAGATTAAGATACTACTAATTTTTTATATATGAAAACCGTAATGGATGCTAAAGTGACAATCAAATCGTTGTACACCGAGTTAGTAAATAGCAGGGCTCTGTCTACAAGGGAAAAAGACGTGATAGTGTGTATGTATGTGGTTGTGGTAGTAGGTAATGTATATTACTTTTTCAGAGTAATTACTTTATTCAAATTGCGCCGTCAGATTTACAACTTCTGAAGTACAACGTCTCGCACCTGCCGGGATTATGCGTGAGCAGAAAACATAAAAAACTTAACCAAACTTTATGCTAATACCGCGCATAAATATTAATATGCCCATCGGAGCGAAAACAAATGCGAGATTATTTTTCCTTTCGAGGACGAAATTATTAAATGCAAGTTAAAAAAGGTTCTTTAACTTCGTGAACTCATTACTAAGTAGAAATCACGGGTTGTAATGATTAAAGAAACCCATAAGGAAGTTGTGAACTTTTCAAAGGGAAATAAGCCGAAGTAAACCTTTGCACTAACTTTGGCATGATTTCTTTGCCGAACGAGGTCGAGAGCAATCTTGGCTTCTAACGAGATCGCATTTATTTCTCGTGTCCACGTCTTCCCGGAAAAGCCTCCATAAACACTTCCTTAATTGGTATGCAAATAGATAAAAAGCGACACGACAGAGTTGCAATGTCTTGGAATGACTCATCGGAAATCCAATTTTCCAAGAATTAACATACATATGCTAATTATGCTATACTAAGCATGTAGCGACCGAAACCTGCTTGAAGTTGGTCAAGATCTATAAACACTAATCGCCTTAATACCATAGAAGTCGAAAGATTAAGACGTGGGGCAACGTAATGGCTTAGCCATGAAACAACGGCAGAAGGCATCAATTACGTATTGTTAAGCATTACAAAACAGGGCCGTGTTTCATCGCAATTTCGGATGTCACGTGCACATTACCTTAAATAATAGCTAAGCATTGTGACATCCACAAATTACAGGCCGTGAGCGAGGCCCTGGCTGATAAACGCTGCCTCAAGCGAAATATTTTAAAAAGAAGTGTTTTCTGTTTTCGGAGTCTTAATTAAACAGTTTTATGTTGATGTTCTTGCTAATTGAACTGTCATTCTAATAGGATGTTACTCACCCAAGACTGGAAAGTAAACTTAACAGTGGCAGTAAAAATCATGGATGATAATTATGAAATATCATCTGTATCCGAGTAAATGCAAATGTATTGTGTACTTTTCGACGTTGGTGTACTTTAACATAAACTTTTATGTTGAGTGGAAGAAACTGAATAAGTGTCACATTAAACTACAGATTTGTTACCAATCAGTTTTAGTATTGTTAATCACATAGGCAGCAACGAAAAGATGCATTACTATCCAAACTTACCGTAAACTAAAACAAATTCAGTCAGTATTAGTAACTCATGCATTTTATTTTTTTGTCTTTAATATCATATCTTATGCATCCAATGAATCAGGAATAAGAAGTATAAATCTAAACTATCTGATGTCTAGGTTTCTGTATCTTGGATACAGAAACCTAGACATCTGGAAATCTAAATCCCCCTTAATCGCAGACAATCACAACAGTTGGCTGCAGTAAACCGCCGGTATTCCATTCCATTAGCGAAAGCAATTTCCGAAATGGGCGCGACAATAAATTTGCCAAAGCAGCTCATTGTTCCCAACGACAACAATACCTGGAAATAGTAAGGTGGATTAACTGGACTTAATGCTGCTGACACAAACGTCGATCATAGATCAAAACGATTTTGAAAGAAGTGACCAACAAGTATGCTAGCTTTCGCCCGCGGCTTCGCTCGCTTCGATGTAGGCACGTTAAGCCGTTGGTCGCGGCTGCCATCTGGTAGTCGTTAAAGGAACCACGTCAGAAGCCGAGAGGCGGTTCCGAAGAACTCTGACACCAGGGTGTGCATGGTCGACTAACCGTGTCACCTACACGAAATGATGATCATTCGAAAACAGTACAATTTTTCCGAGATAAAAGGTATTTCTGTATCCTTCTCCGCACCTTTGACAACGTATATTCAAAATATCATGACGATCAATCCTCCCCAATCAAGGGCTAAATCTTAAAAAGGCGAATTAAAGATTTAACAGTTACTTTCTCATTTATAATATTGATTGATCTGATGGAATGTATCATCATGTTGGACGGAATGACAAACGTCGGTCCAGTAGTAGTAGATCCAGTAGTGAAGAACATTATTTTTTCACTACTCTAACGAAAACAAAACCTTGTACTACATAAAATATTGAACAACCTGCAAAATACTGTAGCTTTGTTTAATAAATGAAGTTTGTCATTACCAGTTTCCTCGACTTATTTTTGACTAGATACAATATTATATCAAATTCTTGCTCAGATGCTGAATAAAATTAGGGTAGATTCGAGGATCTACTAAATACTAAGTAAGTACTTTCTTACTATGTAGTCCCAAAGAATCTATGGCATTTCCGTGTACGTCGCAAGACAGATGCACTCAAAATACCAAGCGTGTACTTGAAAGCAGATCGATGCACCCGTCTTAGTGACACAACTACTTAGTAAGCTCTAAAGCTCCTATATTTGAAAGCCCATTTATCTGTAGGATTCATTGTTTTTCTACTCTGATTGATACTCTAAGACTCTGACGATTTCAATCTTCGCGCCAAGAGAGTTTTCAGTGAACGATAGCAAAAAATCTACTCTATAATTTAAAGTCACGTTAATTGGGTGGCTTCAGATCGTATTAACAACGGATAGAATACTCTATAATTTTAAAGTCATGTTGATTTGTTGGCTTCAACAGCAAACAAGAGATCGAATGTATTATAGAGTTGGTAACTATTCTCATCTTTTGAATAATCTATTCTAATTTTATGTTCGAAAATGTTGTTGACTACAACAAAAAATATAATGATATTTATTATTCCACAGGTAATGCGGACCCAATCCAGGTGTTTTCTGCAGACAGTACGTACTAGACTAGAATGTATATTGCTAGCATTATTGCCTAAACGAATGGGGTACTTTTGTATAATTTTGCTCGCTGTAACGGCCATTCCGGAAATTTATAAGTCTTAACAAGTTTCCGTAATATTCCGGGCTGTGAAATATCCCAGCTGCTGCTGTGCTCTGAGGAAATATTATTTATTTATCCTAGACAATTTCCTTTCCTACTAGGGTTAAATATACTTTACCAAGTTCTATATTTTAGCGACGAATATACTAAATTGCAAAGTATAATCAGTGGAAAATCTTTGCGCTTTGGACCTTAATTTAAGTGTGGTGGTGTTGTTTACAGAAAGCTCCATTCCAATTTTGAGAAATTAATAGAAACTAAAGGGATTTGTGAAATGTACTTTTTTGAAGATGTGCTCGAAGATATTTTCAGAGGAAACTTGTGACTCAAAGCATTAAATCACATCAAAGATAGTTTTATTTATCTAATAAATAACAGCCAAAAGCCACCTTTTTTATTTTGTTTAGGGATCTCGAACTGACGTTAGTATTGATCGCACACGAACAAATGAAACGTTCTAAAGAAAGCGCTTGAGTAACTGAATGACAGCCAAAATCAAGACATTTCACGATTTTTAAGCACAGTATCGCACGGGTATTGCAACATTTGTGTACCGGAAGAAAGTATTCAATACAGTGAAAGTGCTGACTCGCCGCGTTGACATTCAACGATTGGTTGTCAACGCTTGCGTAATCGTAATTGAGAAAGTTGCTTACTTAGATGTATTGACGGTCATGGGTGCTGATGTAATTTCGTTATGATCTCATGTTTAAGTGTTTACGTTGGTGCTACCACAACAACGAAAGGGAAGGTAAAAAGTAAATATTGAAAAATAACTCCCAAACTACTACTCAGCTTGGGTGCGATTCATACCCAGTACGTCTATAAAAGCAGCGTCTTAATCGGTCTGTAATTAATATCATTACCAGGTCTGCCGTTAATACCATTACCACTTGCTCCAAAAATCCAGACACGACAATATTTAGCACGCGTGATGATATTTGTGCAAACATCACCATCATCATCCATCAGGTCTTTTTAGTCTCCACTCCTGGAGCACGACCCTCTCTGTACTACCAGAGCCATATAAATGCCAAAATAGTCAAATGATTTGGCCTACACTCTCCACGCTGGCCAGATGGGATAGAAAGAGAGAGAGTCTCGTTGATGTTTATAAGCTTTGTTTAGCTTGTGTTTCCTAAATCGATTTCTACGACATCCACGGGAAGACTTG
The DNA here is from genome assembly GCA_963082605.1 of Rhodophaea formosa. Taxonomy (NCBI): domain Eukaryota; kingdom Metazoa; phylum Arthropoda; class Insecta; order Lepidoptera; family Pyralidae; genus Rhodophaea; species Rhodophaea formosa. The sequence continues at coordinate 4,382,854 of OY720221.1, forward strand.
GAGAGATCCTTTTCTACTCTGCCGGGAACCACACGACGGGTGGTGGTCTGTATTTAATACCATTACCACTTGGCTACAAAAATCCAGACACGACATTAATTAGCATATGTGATGATATTTATACAAACACCACAAATGCTAGATATGACATGAAATAATACGAAATTCCGAAACAAAGGAAATGTTGGCGGTGGACGGAAGGTGTAAACTTGCTTTAGAACAACGATAACTGTATAAACCCTAAGTTAGTCTTTGGGATTTGACAAAGTGAAAAATATACAATCGATCGGCTGCCAAGATCTTAAAAAATATTTAAGAGGTAAAGAAAGAAGGTACGTTCTAGCAAGAACTCATGTTACAATCTCACAATAAAGTCGGTATATTTGTTTCTCTATAGCCATAAATCTGTGTTCCGTTCCGTTGCACGCGATTACAGCGCGGTTGTGATCTCCGAAAATGCGACCCAATTTACTCTCGCTCCATTGTATTTTTCGTACGAAGCGAAAAAGATTATGAAAATAATGAAACTTGGACCATTTCTGTGTTGATATTACTGTCAATGTGCCTTTAATAGAATTTTAGTACTTATAGGTACCTTTTCATTTAATTATTTCTTGTTGTGATTATTTTGTTTAAGTGTTTTGTCGTCTAACGATGAGATGAGTAGATGTTGTTGAAAGTTGTGGTCGCGGGTCGTACCTGGATGGCGGTAGGCAGAATCATCTGAGCCATCTGAATCATATCAGCTCTTTTGAGATGACTCAGATGAAATTACATTCTTTCTTCGTATTTTTACCCAACTGATCTACCCAGTAGGAGCAAAATTTTCTGTTTTTATATGTATGTCTGTCCCATTGTCGTCTCGTGTAGTCTTGATGGCTTAACCGATTTTTAATTGTGAGATGTTATTAGATTCGTATTATTCCCCGGAGTGTCCTAAGCTAAGTGACCTCAGCCAGAAATCATTATGACGAATGGAAACTGTCAAAATATGATCTTTTTTTAAATTACCCTCCTTGTATAATCATAAATTCGTGTTCCCTTTCATTCCGTTTCGTGCGATTACAACACCACTGTTCATCTCCGAAAATGCGACCTAATTCACTCCTGATCCTACAACGTATTTCTCGTAACAAGCCAAGAATAATCTGAAAATAATGGAAGTTGGGCTATTTCTCTGTTGATATTACTTTGAAAGAGACTTTTAATTTTTTAGCGTCTATTCCATTTGTCACGTTATTTCTAGTTGGAACCTAGAGTCTTGTTTGAGTATTATTTCTCGGATCAAATTCAGCTCTCATTTTATACTAGAACTAGCTTTTGCCCGCGACTTCGTCCGCGTGGAGTTCGGTTATTTGACACCTCTTTTCCACCTTTCAGGGGTTGAATTCTAAAAGAGCCTGAAACACTCGTTTACTCATTTACTGATAGGAGTACTCCTGTGAAGTTTCAAATAAAATAGTTTAACTAATCTTCTTTTCCTACTTTCAAACCCTTTTCACCTCTTTACGGGTTGAATTTTCAATAACCCTAAGACACGTAACTGTCCATTTCTAATTGTTAGCGTAAAAACAAAGTTTAAGGTTTCTAGCACTAAAAATGACGGACTTGCATACAAAATTTTTACCCCTTTTGTACCCACTTTAGGGGCGAATATTTAAATATCCTTTCTTAGCGGATGATTACGTTATTACAACTTTCTGTATGCCAAATTTCAACGAAATCCGTTCAATAATTTCGACTTTGCGTTGATAGATGAGTCAGTCAGGTTTGCTTTTTTGAAGAAAAAGATAGGTCTTCCTACTCTTCACACGAACCGAATTATAAAACATCAAAAGTTAAAATGATAATGCTAAGAAGAAGAACAAAATTAAATAGACAAAAACTGGTCTTGATTACCTGTGTCTGACCTTTGTCATGTCGTGATGCTTTATAACTTTTAAGAGTGACGCAATACAAACGAAAACCTCCTTCATTCTCTTTTTTTGTATAACCATTAATGATGCCATAAAAAGCACAAGCAATTTTACTATTAAGTTGCATTTATATAAAGCAAACATTCCCAATTATGTTAATTTGATTTATAATATCAATAAGGTCCATAAAGTCAATATCACGCATAACCTTCATTATGACAGGGGTGGGACTGGATGGGGGGTAATAAAACATGGCTATCGTTTATTACCGATAAAGCCGTGATTGGCTCGTAAATATAGCTTTATGGAGTAGAAAAAATCGTTAGTTGTAAGCTGTGATATAAAGCTTTTACATTGTACGAAATCAATGTTAAAGTCGACATATTCTCTCTAAGTAATCTCTAGTAGATATGAAGGAATGAGGAGAGGTTTGCAGCGGTCAAAAGGCAGTTAGTATTGATGCAAGTAAGTTTCTGTGGTGACGCCAAATATACCAAATAGTATCTCAAATAAATTATCTGGTACTTGGATGATGTGCTTCACCCGTTTCCTCCGGAGGTCCCAACAAGAACCTAAATTAATCGATTTTCATATTTTTATCTTAATAGTGTCTCTTACGCTCAGTATGAGAAACGAAGAAAATTAATGCAATTGGAATATTTTAATATAATAATTAAAACAAAGTTGCAAAATTTCTTAATAACTATTTCCTTCCTTGGAATATACGAATTTGAAATGACCTCGACTTAGCTTCAAAACAGTTTAAACCATATAAGAACGTGTCATTCTAACTGTCTATACATGGTGTGTCATTTTCATACGAAGGAAAACTCCAAAATTAGTGCCAATTAGCTTCTTCTACGTGGCTTTAATAGAGTTATCTCAATGACAAATTAGGAGTGTTTATGTCACCTCAATGTCACGGTGAGTGGTAACACTGTTGCCTCTTAACCATTGGGTCTCTGCCTGGAATATAATTTGTGCCTTGGACGTGTACATCTATAGACCTATGTATGAGTGTGTATATGAGTTGAAACATACACAAACACAAGCTAAACAAAGCTTAACATCAAAGAGATCTCTACAACCTGTCTGGCCAGCATAGAAAGTGTAGGCCAAATCCTCTGCTCTGGATAATATATGTTTCTGGTAGTACAGATAGGGTTGTGTTCCTGCAGTAGAGACTAAAAAAGACCTGATAATGATGATGATTATGAATGAAATAGTAATAATGTTTAGCTTGTGTTCCATAAGGCGCCTTCTAGGACGTCTATCTGTAGAAGTAATTATAGAATCGTCGTTAGTATCCTACAAGTTTTTAACAAGAGCGATACATACTTAGCCTATGTCATAATTCCTATAGTATAATTTGAATAGAAAATGTTAATTGTTGAAATCAATAAACATTAAGTCGGTAAAGCCGGTATTATGCAAATAGGAGGTTAATACGATAAATAGGTTCTTGACCTTCACAATGATGATCAGGTTGGTGCCGCACTCGCCGGTAATTATGTGATAATGACCGTTGATGAGATTGTGTCAATGACTTCGAGTCATTTTACAGTTTCTAACCAATTAGACATTGATGACGCTACGTAACGAGAGCATTACAATAAGAAAGAAATAGAGAAAGATTAGTTGTAGCAGAGCCACGCTACCCGCGAAATTCACTTTTGCTAGAAGAATGAATGGGCCAGCTCGTCTGGGGAAGTACTACAGGTTCACAGAAAATCGACGATTGAGAATTAGCTTTACCGCTTCAATGCTTTGTTTTACACCCCTGGTGTTGCAAATGTACATTGAGCGGCGGTGATCACTTACCTTCAAGCCACCCGCTTGCCTGCTCCTATGGCATGATGACATGAAAAATATGAGTTTTTGGCAGTTGCCGATACTACGAAAGACAAAATAATGACGTTGGTGGGTAAAAACATCACATGTCCACAAATCCATGATGGTGGATAAAAGAATTGACCTTCGCAATGAAAAGGCTGGCATCGCATTCCCCGCTAATTATGTGACAATGACGGTTGATGAGGATGTGTCAATGACTCACTTATTTTACAATTCCTTCCTACCCATTACACTTTGATGGCGCTACGTAATGAGAGCATTACAATAAGAGAAAAAAAGAGTGGGAGATTTTTGGCAGTTGTCAATTCTACGAAAGACGAAATAATTATGACATTGAGTAAAAACATTAAATCCCTAATGGTGGATAAAAGGACAACCTTGACAATGAACACGTTGGTGCCGAAGGTAATTATGTGACAATGACGGTTGATGTGGATGTGTCAATGACTCCGACTGATTTTATAGTTCTTACCAATTAATTAGACATAGATGACGCTACGTAACGAGAGCATAACTATAACAGAGAAAGAAAGAGAGATTTTGCCAGTTGATACTACGAAAGACGAAATTATGATGACGTTGAGTAAAATCATTCATCCCTTATGGTAGATGAAAGGATGACCTTCGCAATGAATAGGTTGGCGCTGCACTCGCCGCTATTAATGTGACAATGACGGTTGATGAGGATGTGTCAATGACTCCGACTGATTTTACAGTTCCTACTAAATAGAAATTCATGAGTAACGAAACGACAGCATTACTTTACAGACAGAGAAAACCGTGCACTCGTTTAGCGGCTACAGATGCATAGCAATATAGGTATATAACACCCCTCTCTTTTGTGGTGTTTCATTGATGCTATTGTGTATGTTGAATCTTATTAGTCACGGCAATAGATTTGCATTTGTGCTCATGTATCGTTTTTACAGTATTTTCGACATGAAATGTGCATTGTGCATACGTTTGTGTCTCGTTGTCTTGTTAGGTAATCATCTGCAATAATCACAGACTTTCTTGACAACGTTGAATTGCTGAATTGAATGTTCGAATGCATGGACCTGTTTATTGAATTGCAGATTCTGCATTCATTTGCTAATACAAGCGTAAGTTTCGCTGGCTCGCAAACTTGACTATAATTTTAATGTTAATTAATAGGACTGAATTAATTTGAAGGTGGGAGTTCAAATAATTACTATCTGGTTAAAAGAGAGCTTTGTTCTTGCGACTCGTGGCTCTGCTTACGCCGTTAGAGATAAAGACGTATTTTTTACTGTATAAATATAAAATTTTGCATCAACTAACATTACAAAAATAGATAACCAGTAATAATAACAACAAAGTTGATTCACCAGCCTTACTGAACCGCACCTTTATTTCCATACTTATACCAAATGAATTCTATATACGCTTAAACACAGCACACTCATTAATATGGATGCAGTAATCAAGCATTCACAAACATGCAGGTGTAGTTATGCTCGTATGTAAAATATGCATTTTTACTGAGCGTTTCCATTATATTGGTTCGCACTGTGGTCGTAATGCGAGAAACTTCATAGGAGAAATAAACTACTAAAGAAAAGGAAACTATGTATACGCGCCTTTAAAAATTATTCAACTAACTAGTTCGCGACCCTTGGTATTGATTTCGCTGGACCATCCTTTATACGAGGCCCTCTGAGCGTGTTGCTGATCTCCTAGTTGCATCCTCAGCTGAGATTCTTTGGGGTCTAGGGTGCGAATACCAGCAGCTGTGTCTATTTTTCTAAATTATTTGTTTACGACTAGCTTTTTCAATTGCTATCTGCGTCTCTCGGATACTGTTAAAACAGAATAAGTGCTGCATGTTTTATACATATCAAATAATTGCTTGATTGAATAATAAACATCCAAACATGAAGAAATACTTCACATTTATAACATTAATAGCGTATACTAGTAGTTTCAGTTATGCATTTAACTCTTAAGTTGTAAAAAAAAATAAGTTGACTTTCCCTCATGAACAATCACACGAACAATATCTCCTTAAAAGGAATTCAATGATGGAGAGTATTTGAAATTAAAATTGAAGAGCATCTTACATTCCTTTGTATCATTGTTTGTACTAGAGAATTAGTAGTTCCTCGAGTAAATACACGGACCGTAGGCTGTGTAAACACCGCATTATTATAGACGTAATGTTATTGTTTCAGCCGGAAACCTTTCCGGGCATATTCATAGGGCTGTTTCACACATAACGAGTCGATTGGTTAGCGCGTTTCTAGCGTTGCTAAAATCTGTCTATGAATACTTTTTATAAAATAAACTATCGACATTTTAGGGAATTTAAAACAAAATTATTATCAGAATTTTCATGCTTTTTTGGTGATATTTGTTTGTAAAAGTTAATTCAAAGAAAACTGTTTAGTTTAATTCTTCGGAAGCATGATGATAATAACATTGATTTCGTCTATCTTCTACATCTACAAGAACCTTTACAATCGACACTGTAAACAACATAGATCCGCCGCACTCCGTTTATTTCGATGTTTGATCACGGTTGCTCTGGTCTTTTTCAACTATTTCGTGCGTAAGAAACTTTAATGTATCCCTCTTTGAACGTAAGTATACCTTTGAACATCAGTAAGACTTACGTTTGATTACGATATTGAATTTAGAATAATTTTGGGCTATTTCACCGCTCTTTTTTCATGAAATACCGCTAGATGACATAATGTGAATTGTCGGGTCCGACGAGGTGTGGTTTTGACATTATAGTCTATTGAAATCGTACAAAAAAGGGCTGCTGCCTTAGGTAAATGAGGTAGGTAGTTCTGATTTTTTTTATAATTTGTTTTGATCCGGATGACTTATGTATTTCGATTGTTCCGAATGGAAATGTAAAAGATAAGATGTTTTGTTCCCTATTCTATTACCCTCGGAGTCGAAAACTTGAATTTGTTATTACCATTACATCTCTTTAAATATTTTAGACAGTCAGAAATTCCTGCCTACTTAATAATTTTACCTTGCATCATGATGGCTATATCACTAAAGCCCGAATATTCAAAGGCATCTTAGGTGCACCTACACTAAGAATGTTCTCAAATCCCTTTCTGCCACTGTCTAGATAACCTAGCTAGACAAAGATAGCCTGAGATTTAGAAATGTCATAGTTATGGTTATTATAAATATTTGAGGCTTAGGATGCCCAAAACTTTGAGAGAGATAGCAGCGTAGTTTTCAATTTACAGTACTTAGATGTGCTTAAAACCTGACGTTGATTTTGAAATTATGGCAAATCCTCATGGTATAGGCCTTTCGAATTTTTTTAAAACTTTACATAGCTTTCATTGGAAAGCTATTAAATACTTTTAACTTTATCATGGGCCTGAAAGAGAAACTAAGCCTTCAGTCACGTATTGTTCCCAATAAAGTCTGATTATACTTACGGTATACGGCTTTCAAACGGCTTTCAGTTTAATAGCCATTGTTTTGCGATTGTTCTCTCGTTTTAATGACTTCGAAAGTTCCAATGAAAATTGTAAATTCAATTGTTTACTTAGAGTTAAGGGAGTTAAGTTAGGAATTTTATTTATTTATAAATTTCTATAAATATAGCAAGTAAAGAGCGAACATTGTTAAATAGGTTCAGTGCAAGTCTCGGACAAATATTAAAGATGAGACTGCTTTAATTACGATATTTTATGAAAATCCAATGAGTTACACTATTGAAGAGGCAGCTACAAGGGCTACATAAGGAATAAGAAGTGGCCGACGATTTAAATTTATTATTTTAAACAATAAATAGCGATTTTGCGCTTCGTTAGTTGGTATGAATGAACCCTGAACAATGCAGTCAAGCAATGATGGTCAAGGTCAACCACTCAACACACATTAAGGCTATGTTTCCACAAAAGATGTAGATAACGAAGCGGTGCTATAACTCGTTGCGAGGCTGCGATCCGGTACGAAGATAATATTGCCAATCTGTTTTTTAAACGTAATGGACACTTGTCAGAGAATTCGGAGTGATATGGTTCGAAGTCTACGTCGCATGAAACACATTGTACTCCATATCCACCAGAACCCAAAACAGTACTTAGCAAAGGAAATTAATCTATTAATGCTGGATTTTTCCCTCACACGTTGCTCGGCTCCAATGGTAGCGCAGCCTTTATGTTCATTTTTTATTGTAAAAACTGAATTCATGAAAAATACATTACAAAAGACAAAAGAGAAAATTTGCATAGCACGGTATTGATACAATAGAAATAACAATATATCGAGGCGGTCGACCGCGTGACCCCACGCGTGGATGTACTGTGACAGATGTACTATAGAGAAAGCTAGTTAATACCGTTTCAGCTAGACAAACTATGGTCTAGATTATTGCCGAGAATGTGAAATACAGAAAATAAGATGTAAATTGTGGGAATTAATCAAATAGCTTACAATGGGTTTCAGTTTAGAATCGTAAAATGTCATTGAACTATAAATTAAGTCTGTACAAATTGTGTCGAAGATAAACCTGACATTAATCAAGCAACGGTATTGTCCATAGGGACACCACTTTGTCGTGTTACGGAGAAAGCAAATGACAATGACCTCGATTGTATATCATCCAAATAAGCTAAAAGCTATGATCGATCAATGACAAGAATGTTAATGGACAGTGTTTTTATCATCGGCCATTGCTTGATCTCCTTATTCGGCACGATTTCTGCATTCTTCTTTATTTGGCATCTATCTTTGTATCTATCAGCAAGGGACGTCCACTGCTGGACATAGGCCTCCCCAATAGATCGCCACAAATTGCGGTCTTGTGCATGCTGAGTCCACCGACTTTTTTTTTTGGCATGGCAAATAAAAAAGAAGTTAAAATTCTGCTGGCATATTTCAATACATCTTTACTAAAACGTTATCAGGTCTCTTTTTATCACTCTCTAGATAATCTAGCAGACAAAGACAGTTTGAAATTTAATAATGTCATTGATTAAGATCATTTTGAATATTTGGGGGTGAATCTTTTTCCTCAAATAGTAGCAATGTAGAAGTGTAAATGCAAGTCTGTTAGTCTTGACCTGCCGTCCTTTATATAAGAGTATGTCACCTAGAACGAGGAGTATTCTGAGCAATTCTCACGGTCATTAACAACTGACGACTTCGGCCCCGCGCCGGAGTATTTGCGTCGCGAATTCATCACTACACCGGTGACTCATGAGGAAACCAAGCGGAATCATTCAGCTGATTTGTCATCGAGTACTGAACTACCTTTTTGTTGTGATGTGTGAAAACCAGTTACCACAAGAACTTTATGATGAGGTGTTCTAGTATACAATGTGTCGTATAAACTTAGAGACAATACAAACCACATATACGCACCACGATTTTAGTGATGGGCGGTAAACAAAATAAAAACAAGAGGAAATAGTTCTTTAAATCCATTTTCATTGCAAAGTTAACACACGTTGATAAGAAACAACTTGTAAACCACTACTCTTAGAATCGATGGTTTAGTTATTCCTTTCGCAGGTTTTGGGGCACGCTGGGTATAAAATCTGAGAATATGCACCACAGATGATATATTACTGGATTCTGTCTGTAGTAATCCAACTAACCAGGCAGTACTTGCTGTGGCCGACTAGGGTCGTCAATTTAAGAACTTCCATGCTTAAAGCAGACCATGCCCAAGTGGTAGCTGTTTTGAAAACATCTACATTTTTCATATTAACATTTAGGTATCAACATAAGTGGATCCTGAGAGAGGCCTATACCCAGCAGTGGGATACAGAAGGCTGTTGATGATGATAAGTGGATCCTATAATTGGTAAGGTCAATAAAGGTTAAACTTAATTACATCAACACTCGGTAAGATGGCGAGAGATATCTTCCAATCCTAGTAACACAATTTCTCCGTGAGAACCGCCTTGCTGATCATTAGCCGGTTCCTAGAAACATTACGCTCGCCTGGGCCGAGTAAAAACACATCTGTTTTGCCTCGGCTACGGGGTGAAATCTAAATAATCAGACACGAATCACGATCCTCTAGCGATCTAGTACCTACATGGTTTTGTACGGACATTAAATAGTTTTTCATTGTAAGAGAATATGTAATCGCGACTACTTTAATATCTAATCCGGTCTCCATCGATCTATCAGAAAATACAGCATTAGAAATCAATAATTTGTACTGGTCTTGTGAGTTTGTTAATAGGCTATTTTCCTGGGTCAAAATATTGTTAATAAAATTAGACCATCAGTTAGACAATCAAAAAATATTGGACACGTAATAAATGTCAAAGATAAAGTATGTCAAAGTTCATGAGTGGGGGCTTGTGACATCACAGGCCACTAAAAAGTGTACTGGCTAGTGACGTTGATTGACAAAAGAAAAAACACGTGTCAAATGTTTTTTGATAATCTAACAAACGGACTTATTATATTTTTTAGGAAAATAGCCCATTGTAGCAGAAATAAAAAAAATTGATCTCCACAGAATAAAATCTTAGTTCAGTGAGAGTTCGGGGAAGATAACAGATTATAATTTCTTATGGAACCATTATTTTATATCAAAAATGTCAAAGTTGATAAATATATAGTTTGGTCGATATTGAATGAAACTTTACAAGTCTTTACCTGTGCATCCGAATTACTCATAGACTCTTGCGTGAATGATGTCGGGGACTCAAGTCAGTGGACCTATATTAGGTAGATATTAGCAATTAAAAGCGAACGCCTATACTGTTATCATTCGATACTGCTATCCTGAGCTGCTATCGTAGAACACAACAATGGTATCCATCACTCTGCACTCGATATTGATAACGCGGAGTAATACGTATTTGCATTGGGAATGTATGGGAACTCCAGGAGATAAGAAGCCTTTGAAATATGTTCCTTTATTGTGATAAAATTCAATTTACTGCCATTGAATTCCTTCTAAATCATGTCCTGTATTGGCGTTTCGGAATATTACAATATTTTTTGTGTATTGAAATGTGAATGATGTGATTGGTAAGAAAATTAATGTTTCCATCTGAGATGGAAGGGTTATTAAAATATTCTTTAAGTATGATGAAGTTGAACCGGCAGTTAATGATATGCGTGCTAATGGTCTCACAATCAATGATATGATAGACGACTTAAGACGACCTTGCGTAGTTGAGAAAAAAAGCCCGAAAGTGGATCACATGGAAGCGTCATATTTAAGGATGTAACAGGGATGCTTCAATGATAGGAACAGATTGCAGAAAAAAGTTTCTGCACACATAATGTTGCAAATCTCTAGTTCCTTCAATAATGGTATCAAAGAAGTAGGAAAGTGTATCTTGCAAGCGTCTTATCTAAGGATGTAATAGGAAAGCTTAAATGATAGGAACAGATAGTAAAAAGTGCACATATACAAAAGTTTGTGAACTAATACTAATTTCAGTATCGACTGTTAATGCGAGAGTGAAATGATCGCAATATTCAGTCCTGCATGCGCCAATGACCTTCAGGATATGGGCCGAGTTTTGAACCTTAGTTCCCCGTCAGAAAGTCAGCGGTCGACTGGCGGCGCCGTGGTGGCCCGCGCGCATTCCAAATATTAAATAACATAAATTTAATATCAAAAAGAAGAATAATCCGTAAAATAAAAATTGCTCGGGAGAGTTTTTAGGTTGATTGGTATTGTATTAAACATAAAAATTGCGTGACTCTAAGACAAGGAGTTACGTAGTTAATTAATATTTGCAATAAAATTCGATGTACGCGGTACTTTTTTTTTTAAAAATCTATGAACTTTAGAAAAAGTTCTCCTCAGCAAGTAAAGATTAAAAACCATTCTACAATTATTATTTTTTTGGTATTGTGCTTTATGTTTGACCATTTTTATAGAAATGGCCAAGGAGCACCCTTAATGGTATCACAAATTGTTATTCGTAGGGAAGAACAAAAAATGCGGAAGTGAATCACTCGGAAGCTCGGAAGCGTCATATCGTCGTCGTCGAAGGATGTAACAGGGATGCTTGAATAATTGGAACAAATTACACAAAAAAATCTGCACACATGAAATAGTTTGTGAAATACTTCTTTCAGTGATGATTGTAAATGAGATTGCAAATGATGGCAAATCGTCAGTTCTGCCTTTTAATATTGGTATCTGTCCTTCGTAGTAAAGATCAAAAAGTGCGGAAGTGTATTCGGAAGCGTCATTCTAATGATGTAACTCAGATTACACAAAAAATCTACACACATGAAATAGTTTGTAAACTAATACTTCTTTTAGTGAGGATTGTTAATGCGAGAGTGCAAATCTTCAGTTCCTCACTCCAAGTTTTAAGAGAAAGCTGCTTGCGAAGAGATTTTTACTGCAGATTTACTTTACTACCACTTATTTATAGCTAAGCTCGTAAAGAACAGGCGCCTAATACAATCTAACGACGTAATAGGAATGAACGGCCTGGAAAGTGTTTGCGTGAAATCGGAAATTACAGTGTAGGCAATCTACGGCTCCGGCTGGCTACTGAATTTATGTACATTGGCCTTTCTCCCTGCGAAATAAAAATAGAATTTTCCAGCACCTACACTTTTTTATTATAGTGGGAGAGCTCGTGAACCATCTGACTAACCCGTTTCCCACAAAGCTAGAATTTTTTTAAATGTTATTTTATTATCTGCTAATTATAAAAGTACCAGTCTGGCAGGTATATTGCGGTTGCGTCATCATACCAAAAATTTTTGAAAATGCAAAAAAAAAATTTTTCGTAACCTTCTGCCACAAGGCTACAATTTTAATATGTTATAATTTAAGTATGTTTAAGTGTAAAAAAAAAAATCGCCAACCTCTTTTGAGGGTTGCAAGTGTGTGCCAGACGATAGCAAAGTTGTCATTGGGACGGTAATTCATAACCTGCTGCCACAAGGCTACAATTTTGAGGGAACATTCTTTCAATTGTTTAAAAAATATATGTAAACAGCCAGACCATTCTAGTGGTTGCAAGTACCTGCCAGACGACGTGGGAGAGCTCGTGAACCACCTGACTAACCCGTTTCCCACAAGGCTAAAATTTTAATATGTTATAATTTAAGTATGTTTAAGTGTAAAAAAAAGTTGCCAACCTATTTTGAGGGTTGCAAGTGTGTGCCAGACGATAGCAAAGTTGTCATTGGGACGGTAATTCATAACCTTCTGCCACAAGGCTACAATTTTAATATGTTATAATTTAAGTATGTTTAAGTGTAAAAAAAAAATCGCCAACCTCTTTTGAGGGTTGCAAGTGTGTGCCAGACGATAGCAAAGTTGTGCGCACCCCCGTCGAGCGACATGACTATTATATAGTCATCTGGCAGGTACTTGTAACCGCTAGAATGGTCTGGCTGTTTACAAATATTTTTTAAACAATTGAAAGAATGTTCGCTCAAAATTGTAGCCTTGTGGGAGACGGTTACGAAAAAAATTTTATATGCATTTTCAAAAATTTTTGGGATGATGACGAAACCGCGATATCCCTGCCAGACCGGTATTTTTATAATTAGAAGATAATAAAATATAATTTAAAAAATTTCTAGCTTTGTGGGAAACGGGTTAGTCAGATGGTTCGCTAGCTCTTAATCTATTAGAAAAGAGCTTGGATGTTGAAATCCTTTAATCGTATAAGGGAATTTGTGGGATTTTAAGTAAGAGAATCTGCAAGCTACGTTTGGTTATTACTTTTATGTACATTGGCTATTTTCACTTTGAAAAAAGTTTTAAAAATAAATGATTACGAGAATAAGGCTTGATCCGAAAAGTTAAGAGGCACTAAGAAATGAAAATTTAGTGACAACGATCTAACATAACCTAACATAACTGACTAGTTATACTTCAACTTTACATTGGATTTTCAACTTGCGAATTTTCTACTACAGTTTTTCAATATAAAATAAGGAATTGTGTAAAATAAATTAATAAGGACTCTCTAACTCTCTAGTGCCTAGTTTTATTGCAAACATCAAACGAATATGGTATATGAAATCGTAAAATGCAATAAGTACAATAATACGCCAGTACGTCTTCAAAATGCCTCAAGAAGTGATAACAGGAATAAAAGTCATAAAATAGGGAGTTCATAAAAAATCGATTATATTAAATCGAATAGGGGGAAAAACAATGTTTAATATTTCATACACGCCGACATTTTATATCTGTCCCTGGGGTATCGTAATGGAAGGTCGTAAAATAAATTGGAGATGAAGACATATGTTTTCTAAAGTACGGCAATAAATTTCACCAATTCGGACGCACTTTCTACATCCTTGAATCGATTCCGAGTCGAGTTGTCATCGTAATTATTCGATTAATCATGACGCGACGCCTTCGAGCAACACGGCCTCCGTACCGGAAACAGCATTAATTTGTCGTGTCGAATGTGACGTAGATTGATCGATAGTATCTATTTTCTATCGCGACCGTACAAATCGGTAATTTGTTGAAATATTAATGAAAAGGTATAAGTTATTTCATCTAATGGAAAACATCTACTATAGCGTTGCTTTTGACAGCACAAAATATGATATATTCGAATTGTGGCGTACCATAAGCAGACGAATAAAATTTCTTGTCATTTGTATTACTTTTATACCCACAAAAAATAATGTAGATTTTTTAGCGTATAAAAGAATGTAAATAGAGTTGTAAAAGTAAGGGAATATTGTACTTATTTTAATTGTTTATTGGAAGACGTCTCATAAGCTTTGGTTTTTTGTGATACTACTTAAGAGCTATAGCTAGGCTTATGAAAAAGGGCCTTTTTCATAATATCTTCATTTATTTTTGAAAACCACTCGATTATTTCTTCAAAAATATTCTATACAAAAGCCTTACTCTTAATGTCAGAAGCATCAGATCCGATACATAAAGCTTGTGTATCGTTTTTCCAGAAACAAAATAAACTAAGTACACTAACCTATCTTTACGACTTTAGTTCCGAATAAACTTAATAAATTCTCTCGCACGAGTTCCGAAGTTCCATTAATTCCGATCCATAGACTCGAATCGTTTGTATTCGATTCGAGACTCCAGTTTACGTCCTGTGCAATAAATATGTAGACTTACAAAAGAATAGAGCTGTCACTGTAAAATTGATGTTATCTGTTTTTGTCGTAAAAATTTCACGGAACTGAATTGCAGCAACGTTTTCAATATTTCTGTTGGATATTAATTTGTATGCCTTTTAAATAATTTTAATCAATTACTTAATTATCTACTTATAATTCGCATTGTAGGAAAAACATTACTTAACGATACAGGTTCACGCTTGTGTTTGCTCGAATTGCATGATTTAATTCCCCCTGCACCATTTAACCATCGGACGACGCAATGTGGAGAGCGATTTCATCTATAGTTATAAGGCCGATATTCCTGCTCAGCGTACCTCTAGATTCGCCTCTTTCTTCATTATGCAAACCGCTAAGGAATGGAATTCCCTCCCCGCGTCAAATTTTTCCCGACTTTTACAATTGATGAATTTTTTAAGGCAAGAATGATTAGTGATTGTTTGAGTTTGCGTTTGCTACCCTAGGCATCATCGTTGCTTCCAAACAGGCTATATAGGGGTCAAATGCACTCAATTGCTTCATAAGAAAAAAAAATGCATAAATGATTTAATTTCTTTTTAACGACTATTTATTATTTGCTGTGTCTGCCTCATCTAGTTTGTAAGTCTAGCATTAAATAGAGCAGCAGTCAGCAGTAGAGCGACACTTTCACCCGGGGCCGGCGGAGCGCGTCGCTCGTTCGAGCGAGTGATCCTTTACCATAACATCGATACAATATCGGAAATGAAGGAAGTTAGACAGAACCGATAAGTTAATTGTCTTTATAGAATTAAGACAAATCAAAGAGACCTCTCCAACCAGTCTGGCCAGCGTGGAGAGTGTAGGCCAGATCATCTGACTGCTCTGGCTAATATTGCTCTCTTAGTATAGAGAGGGTCGTGGTTCTGCAGTGGAGACTAAAAAGACTTGATAATGATTGTATTTATAAGTGGTCATCTTTGCTAATAACGACAGTGATATGTTGATATCTATGATGTTGCTAGCATATCCTATTACCTGCATAAATATTGGTGAAATATCATAAATGCGGTTATACTTTCACCGCGGAAACAACCGAAGCGAGCGGTTCAATCGACCGAGAGATGGGTCTAAATTGATAGCTTTGTTCCATCATCGAACTAGGCATGAGAATTCAATCAATCGGTAAACCATTATAGTTGAATAGTGAATTATTTGCATCACACTTTTATTAATTTAAAGGTTTCGCTTTGTGTGAAAAATGTTCTGAGGCGTTGAGATTAGTAACAAAGACTTAGGTCGGGACTATAATATTCGTGTTTGAATTTGGTGATAAACAGGTGTCTACGCTCGACTATTCAAAAACATCTCAACTGAAAACATTTTAAAATCTAGTTCTACCTAGCAATACAATACCAGTTGTTAAGATTCTTCTTATAGTATTCGGGGGAAAGGAACTCACTCCATCCACGGTTTTCTTGGCCTCTCCCCTAATTCTATCACCTCTAACATGGTGTCTTCACACTCACTCCATCCACAGTTTAACTCTTGACTTGCAGAAAAACAGCGAAAATTTTGAACTTGCAGAAAATTCGAAATTCGAAATTTTATATCTAATGTCATAATATTTTAAAGAAATTTTTTAAAATTCGCTCGCCTGGCAATAAGGCGATTTACATAGAGCACCGATCAGTGCGTAAGCAACGGCCTCTCCCGTAATTCTACGACCTCTAACTGGTGCCTTAGTGCTGCTGAGTGTCCCGTGACCAGCGACTATTTTTTGCCGGCTTAAACTCGGTTGCGATTAGATAAGACTTATCGTCAGGCAGAAACAATGTTATTGTATGATGACTCACCTTCCCCACCGCGTGCCACCACCTTTATGACAACATTATCAGTGTACGGAACATCGATCTATCAAAAACATAATATCGTGCGATTACGAGTTTATCAAACTCAATAATTATGTACTCATTTGATAGAGCTTGAAATGTTTCAAATATTTTGACAGTATTGTATTTTTATCACAAATCTTTTTCATACTAGTCTGGAAGTAAAGAAAATGTGTAGAATGTCCCAGCTGATTCTCCCTGTTGGCTAAACAAATCACAATTTGATCCCATCCGTATTCCACCCATGGCTTAACCTTTGTCTGTCCCGTAAAGATATGATAAAAATATGTTTGTATCATATCATGTAAGATATGACAACAGTTCTTCACTTTGCAGCCAAAGAATTCTTATGATAAAATAAAAACATAAATACTCCTGCCTCGATATAAACATGAAGACGACTTAGCCAGTTGACAAGGGCTATTGTTGTGCGTAAGGCCAAGATAAGTTCCGTTGTTCCTTATAATGGCGCTTCAAGATATCGCTTCTTATGTCACGTATTTCAACAGCTCTTACAAGACTCCTTCAGTGTTAAAGAAAATTTGAAGTACTTAAGCGTTTAAAGATATTCTGCATTGTTTTAGATATATACAATGTGTTTGGTATTAAACTAGCGATAATTTAATTTCACATTCTTAACATGAAAACGAAGAACTTTTGTTCTATGAACACGCCTGACATCGAGAAAAAATATCAGTTGCTAATCAGTAGGTAATCAACATACAGCCAATACCGTGAGGTTCCCGGCAGAGTAAAATAGGACCACTCCAAGTCTTCCCGTGGATGTCGTAAAAGGCGACTTAGGAAACACAAGCTAAACAAAGCTTACAAACATCAAAAAGACCTCTACAACCCGTCTGGCCAGCGTGGAGAGTGTAGGCCAAATCCTCTGACTACTCTGGCTAATATATTGCTGTGGTAGTACAGAGAGGGTCGTGCTCCTGCAGTGGAGACTAAAAAGACCTGATGGATGGATGGATGGATACAGCCAATATATTTTTCTCACAGAGCAGGGAATGAGTCTGACTGTAGTTATGCGCTATTAGGGCGCGAGCGAGTGACATTCTGTGCACTATGATTTTTCGCGATTTCAGACTTGCTCACAGAACAAAAGTTGTTTGTATTCATGTTGAGAACCCGAATTTAAATTATCGCTAATTTAATACCAAACACATTGTATAGAATGTGTAATATCTAAAGATTCGGCTAAGTAATTTAGCTATGATAATGAGTAATGATAAATTGATAACATGTATGCTTCGAGTACGGAGGCCGTGTTGCTCGAAGCATGTATGTAAAGTGGACATTGACACGATAAAAGTCAAATGAGATTTTAATAGGCAAGTCCACCCACATGCCTTTGAAAAGGTTTTAATGGGAGTATTTTAGAGGCTCTTTATTATAGTAATGGCTTTTTAGTTTATGAAAGCAATACCCAAAGAACACATTTTTTACGAGCTAGTCTTCAAAAGTGTTATTTCAAGGTGACTCTCTTTTACTGAAACGACCATTAAAAGACAAGCACATGCCTATGAAAAGATTTCTTGGAAGAACTTTAGGAGGATAGTGTCAAATGGTTTTTTAATTTAAAAATTTAGATTTATATTTGACAAAATTAACAAATTTGTGTCTATTGCATGTCAATTTTGACTAGACATGTGATTCTTAACTACATTTTGATTTTACTACACCAATTGTTACTATGTTTACAGCAATAAAGCTCATTTCATTTTATTTCAATACTATGCCCTTCGAACACATTTTTCCGATCTAGTATTCAAAGGTGTCATTTCAAAGTGACTATCTTTTACTGAAACGTCCATTGAAATCAAGTACATGCCTATAAAAGATTTTCATGGAAGTGTTTTAAGCGGCTCCTTGTTTTAGTAATTGCTTTTTAGTTTTTGAAAACTATACCTTACGAACACATTTTTCCTAAGAGCATTAAACATTTTTCCGATCTAGTCTTCAAATGTGTCATTTAAAAGTAACTATCATTTACTGAAACGTCAATTAAAGTCAAGTACACTCGTGGGACTGTCAAGAACCTTTCCCCGAACATTTATTTCGCTGCCCACGTCCCGCAATCAATATGTCATTCATTCGGATGAAGGATGAAAGATTATTGACACGGGTTCCTTTTGATCCGACACGCGGATATTTTCGTCTTTTCGTATTGGCATGTTTGGCTTTCGTATAATTTCGTCTTGACTTTTGTGTCATATTTATTAGATTTAGTTGAAAAGAGAATTGTTATTATTTTCTCTGTGAAGATTTTGATTATAATTTTGGTCTAAGTGAGAAAAAGAACCTATATTTACGTTATTCGGGTATGAAACATCGACGTAAAAAATAAATTTGTTAGATTACTCTTATTATTTGCGTTATTCAGAGAAGGACACTTTAAATATCTTTATAATTTGTTCAAATATAAAGAAGTCTTTCTGCTTATATTCTAGTAGAAATTTCTTATTACTTTATTTTAAAAAGATAGGTTTATCGTCTTTGTTTAGAGCACCCGAATCAAACCATTGAATTGATAGCAGGTTCAGCCAACCGTTTTGTCTGATGAGAAAAATACGATCAATGTACGAACGAACGATTGTAGTGAATTTAATCGCGATTGTCCAAGCAATGCTATAGACGTCGATTGTTTTTACTATTCAAGTCAACCGATAAATTATCTTTATCTTTTCATTTAACTATACCTATATAAAAACGAAAAAGGAGTAAAATATTTGATTGTTTACGTCGTTGAATGCAGCCTCATCTAATAAGTTAATGTCTGATAAGAAAAGTAAGATCATTGTACGGAACGTCTGTATCGGAATTCAATCGCGATCGTCCTAACAATGTTATCGGCAAGTCGTCGACGGTCATTATTCAATTCATCGTGGGAACCCATGCAAATCTTTACATTTTACTACGCCAGTCAGTATCGAAACCCTTGGGCTCCTATACATAGATGAGAATGGGACCTGGACTATTTTGATTGTTTATATCGTTAACAACGCTCTCATCTGATAGGTTATAAATATATCTGATAAGAAAAAGTAGGATCAATGCACGAACGTCTGTAACGAATTCAATCGCATACGTTCTAACAATGTTATCGGCAAGCGTCGATGGTCATTATTCAATTCACCATGGGAACTAAAATATCTTGATCTTTTCATTTTCCTATGCCGGTATCTAATCCCCGGGTGCCGACACACCATAGCTGAGAATGCGACCTAGACCATTTTGATTATTTACATCGTTGTCTACAACCTCATTTGACAGGTTCATATCTGATAAGAAAAGTAAGATCATTGTACACGAACGAACGTCCGTACCGTATCAAATTGGGTGGTTAAGGTTCTGTACCATGGTATCGGTAGGTAAAAACTCGATGGTCTTAGTCATAGCATTCATTATTCCATTCCAGTCAACGTGTCGTTGACAATCCGTTCTAAATCTTGTTAGTGTTTTTTGTCTGCTGTACAAGTTATGGAAATCTAATGCATTTTGATTCGCCTTGATCGCAATGTCTGTCTCTAATCATTAGGTTTTCTTCTTCCTTGTTTTAGTGCAGTATGTCACTGTTTTCAAACAGTTCCTTCACTTACCATCTCTTTTATTAATTTTATTCTTTTATCAACACTTTCGTCAAAAGCAAGGCACATGACTTTCCTTTCTCATCATATGCCCAAACCGATCTGATCAATAAATGAATACCTACTGAATTTTTTTGCTTCTGGTGCGACTGTCATATTTCCCATCATACAGGAGGTTTACTCAAATAACTAGCATCAAGTAAAATTAATCTTAGAGGTATATACAATAATAAAGAATGGTAATTCCCTGGCTGTATGTAAAGGTGGTCACGACATTGACATTCAAAATCCTTCAGTACAGGGAAATAAAACGATCAAGATCTTTTGAATGGTCTTCCCACGGTGCACGCTTACTGGCTAGAATTAAACAAACGCATGACTGTGTGGCCATTGAACATATCGAAGAGTACAATGCTTTTTGGCTATAAAGTACATACTGGTTTATTGTTGTAACACAGGCCCTGCCTTCATCAGACTCCAGTTTCCTCCAATCTCTGTTTGCCACATTAATGATAGAGGTTTGCTTGATTGGATGATTCGTTGTAGATTGATTGGAGAAAATAAATGCGTTAAAAACGCATTTTTACTTCTTCTTCATCAGGTTTTTCAGTTTTTACTATTTAAGTATAAATATTCTATCATAATAGCGGACCCCGGCTTCGACGCACCACAGCTGAGGATCATCCAAAAGTTTCTAGTTCCTTTTGTTCACCATTGTTTGTTATGCGCTTAGTGATAGGGCGATTTAAGCGTTATAGGAGCCTACTGCCACTTCAAAGAGCTCGTGCTTTAGAATACCCTGGCTTTAATCAGCAAATCTCAGCAGCAGTTCTAGTCTTCATTTGCGTCGGTCTGACGCACGGCAGTTAATACGACCGGATTAGTTGATTCGATTAGTGCCATTGACTGGCAGTACTGGCACGTGAGCGTGCTGCGTGGTGTGATGCGTGACCACAGCTATTGTATTTGTTTGTCTGCATTAGAAATAATTGAAATCATCACTTTTTTGATTCCCCTTTCCACCTTAACGCCCACTTACACGCTAAACGTGGCCTTCAGTTTATATGACCTTGGGCTCTGTCTACCCCGCAAGCGATAAAGACGTGATAATATGTATGTATGGATGTATGTTGATTTATAAAACACGAAGCCTATACCAAACTATACAATAAAGTAAGTTGGCACACAGGCAGTGCCCCGCCCGCGCAGCCAAAAATAAATAAATACCGCCCTCGCATCGGTATATATATAGCAATAGCACCACATCGTTATCGGTCAGCGGCACATGACCTCCACTAATAAAAGCGGCAGCGTAGGCAGTTTAGCTGCGATTTTAGATAGTGGCCCATGGTTAGTAACGTTAAAGCACTTAAAGCAACCCCGGGCGTGGATCACTCTTGGATTAGCGACGAAAGTGCTTTACGTATATTGATACGTAAAACACTTTCGGCTGTCATCATTGTGCTTTGCCAATCCTTTAGACACTGAGAAATCTGACACCAGTGTTGGCCACTAACAGATACGACATAGAAGGTGGAAGGGAACTCTTACGGAAACAAAATAAATAAATACCGCCCTCGCATCTATATAGCACCCTGTCGTTATCGGTCAGCGGCACATGACCTCCAATAATAATAGCGGCAGCTAGGCCGTTTAGCTGCGATTTTCAGATAGTGCCATTGCCATTTTCAGTAACGCATGTTAAGCTACTTCGGACGTGGTTTACTCTTGGATTTGTGACTACGAGTGGCATAAAATATCTAGAGCTTCTAATACGTAACGCACATTTAGGTAGAAAGAACTTTCTTCTTTTATGTTATGTATGGCCACCGAGGTTTCAGTGATTCTGCCAACATCATGGTTTGATAAATGATAGTCATTGGGCTACGTCAATCGTTTAGATAGTTTGAGAAATCTGATACCATTGTTGGCTACTAACAGATACGACATTAAAGGTAGCAGGGAACAAAATAAAAAATAATATAAAATTTGACGAGCTCCGTGGCGCAGCGGTTACCACGCCAGCCTGCGACACGGGGGTCCCGGGTTCAATCCCCGGTCAGGTCATGATGGAAAACGATATTTTTCAGATTGATCTGGGTCTTGGATGTTTATCTGTATATGTATTTGTTATAAAATATAGTATCGTTGAGTTAGTATCCCATAACACAAGTCTTTCTTAAGAACTTACTTTGGGGCTAGCTCAATCTGTGTGATATATTTATTTAAAAAAAAAAAGAATTTCGCCGCCTCGTATCGGTACAGCAATAGCACCCCGTCGTTATCGGTCAGCGGCACATGACCTCCAATAATAATAGCGGCAGCGTAGGCCGTTTAGCTGCGATTTTAGATAGTGCCCCATTTTCACTAACGCAAGTTAACCAACTCAGGGCGTGGTTCACTCTTGGATTTGTGACTACGAGTGCTTCTCCAATATATGTGGAGCACATTCAGGTGTCTTCATAGATGATAGTCGTTGGGCTATGTCAATCTTTTAGATAGTTTTTGAAATCTGACTCCAGTGTTGGCCACTTACAGATACGATATAGACGGTGGCAGGAAATTCTTACTAAAACAAAATCACTATCACTGTCACCTCACTATCTCTATCACTACATCATCATCATCAGGTCTTTTTAGTCTCCACTGTAGGAGATCGACCCTCTCTGTACTACCGAGCCACATAGTGGCTAAAGCAGTCAGAGGATTTGATCTACACTCTCCACACTGGCCAGAAGAGGTGGAGGGGTGGCATCTCTTTGTTATTTGTAAGCTTGTGTTTCTTAAGTCGCGCCTTCTACGACATCAACGGGAAGACTTGGAGACTCGGTCCTATTCTACTCTGCCGGGAAACACACGGCACTACGGAACCCTAAGAATAATGTATGCATCACTCGTACCAGTGTAGTCCAGGCAATAAGGCTGCGCCCCGCCGTTATCGGTCAGCGGCACACGACCTCGCTATCAGCGACTGAATGTCTGCGTATATCGCACGCCGTCATTTACGATGCGATTTTAGACAGCGCACTTTTATTAAAGAAGAAGCTGTTACCCGCTTGATTATAGCTTATGTCCTTCTCCGTAGCATTATCAACGTGTATGCCAAATTTCAAGAATATTGGTTTAATAGATACAAACTCAAGAGACAAAATTATACAAACTCACTTTCGCATTAATATAAGTTGGGATTGCGATGGGATACGGATATACATGCTACATATAGTTTGCCTCCGCGCCTGTAAATTTCTTTATTGCCTTTGTTCTTTTCCGAGCAGCTGGATGGATTTCGAAATTGGTCAAGTGCAAGGAATCGCACTTGAGGTTTCCGTACCATCGTACAATATTAAATTACAAAAAATCACACTATTTGTATTGAGCCCCCTTTAATATTTAAATTTAATATTATTTTTATTATTTGTCGTATAGCAGCAATATTTACAGAAATCTGTAAAAATGAGAATTAAGGTTGAATGGATACAGCCCTGTGAGAAAAGGATGGATTGATAGACAGCGGAGGTTTAGTAACCCACTATACCACACTTAAGCAAAATAAATTTCATTTCATTTAGAACTTATGACCCTTTGAGCATAGTCATTGTCAAAGGTAAATAGCTAAGAGCCGTTGCCTTGAAGGGACGGCGATCCCAATGGACCACTTTCTAAATTGGTCGCGCGATGGTTCGAAATTAGTTCAAGGGCCAACAAAAGTTGATCCCTAAAGAGAAGTACTCTGGGATTGAGGCAGTCCTAATCTTTTGTGATGTTTTGTACTAGTATTCCAGATTTTATGGAAATCGTTTTTTGGTCTAGGATGTGCCGTTATATTACGTATCCGTAAGACGGTTAGTAAAAATCTTTTGTGCCCGTGGGTGGTTCGTCCGCTAGCCGCCTCACAAACTTGCATATCCATAAAAATGCATGATATGCATACATCGCTACAAATCGCAGATTTTTGAAATTTTGTAAATTTTTCACTCTGGGGTAACGAACCTATTGAAAGGTGAACGGATTTTTGAAATCCGTTTATTACTTCCTGAGATTGGGGCATTCAACTAAACAAACAAACTCTTCAGCCTTATAATATTAGTATGATAACATGTATTGCGATCTGTCGCAGACCGTCGCCGTCACGTTTTGTTTTCGTATTAAACACCGTTCAGCGCCATATGTTGAGGATTAATTAAAGTCGCAGAAGAGACAAATTTTATGTGTTTACGCGTATACGCATAAACGGGTGAAGTTCGTGACATATACCCTAATTACTTAAGTTAATATCCGAAATTTATTCCAAGCGTGAAATCGCGTTTGTTGATTTATTTTCTCAAACATGCTTGGAAATTGACACATTTTTGACAACCTTGTTTGGGATAAATCAGTATTGCTTTACTGGCCAATACACGCCAGCAAAGTATGTATGAAAATCTATATCTGTCGTGTTTAAAAATGCAACACCAAGTTTACTGCGAAATAATTCAATGACGGAGGTTACAAATTCGAATTTCAAATTTGACCTAGCTAGTAAGAAAAAAAGAAATTAAAAATACAAGATTTTGGCGCCAGAATTTCTACATATTGTTGTTTATAAACCATAGAATATGAGCTGCTTCTCTTCCCGTTCAGTCCGTAAAAGCAGGCCGAGGGAGGGGTCAAAAACTTTTGGAGAAGAATATGTCAATAGGTGATGCGGGTAGCAACCAATCACTAATTGCATTTTCTACATAAAAGCCCACTAATACCCTAAACATGGCTTTTGAGGTCCGTCTCACCTCTTAGGGTAAACACGTGATAATATGTATGTCTGTTTGTCTATATACTATTTTTTTTTAATTCCGCGCAATATTTGAGAATAGTACTATACAAGCCTTGGCCGCCTAGGTCGCTTGAATTACGTATGTGTGCCTCGGCTCCGTTCGTCTATCAACGCCTCTATTGCCGGCCGCTGCAGTAATGTACTATTTCTTCTAATTGAAATTGGTCCGAAATTCAGAGCATTCGTGTTGCTAATTTTGATAATTAATGTCTTGATTTTATAGATTTGATTGTTTGTTGGATTTTTTTTGCATCGAATAGGCACCAAAACTACCGGACCGATTTTAAAATTCTTTCACATATAGAAAGCTATATATATGCAAATGACAGCCTATAATTTACGCGGACGAGTCGCAGGAAAATGGCTAATGTATTATTTTGAAAGTACCTCAGACCGTTCAGTTACGGATACCTCTTTTTATCGCTCTATGATCCCATATCATAACGCATCGTGTATCGCAATAAAAGGGTTCGCGGGGCCCACAAGGGAACAAAGCCGGAGTGATGTTAAAATTGCCGGATTTTCCCGGGAATGTTCATGAGAAAGAGACAAGTGCTCCGGGTAGGCTGTGATTGATGTAGGGGTGCGAATGTTACCTAATATGTGTCGAGGCAAATTTGGGAAAGTGGGAATAAACGCGGCAACGCAAATGTTTTTTATACCTTTGTAAGCATGTGTCAAAATATGTGTTTGGAGAAAGTTTTATTCCGGAACTTTGTTATCTTTTGTGTTGTATACTTTAATAACACCTACGAAAAGATTTTCACTCTTCAGAACTAGAATATCTCATTTCCACCGGGCGTTGGTCGTAAAATTTGCCGGATAAATGTTATGCTTGTTAGTGAAAGCCGTATGAAAGTCGTCTTTTGTTATTTCCAAGATTAATCTTTACTTACAGACAGCAATACGCGTGCGCGATATGCACTATCCACGATTGAATAATTGATATTTTTCTATTGACGAGGCATTATTATAAAATCGGTTCACTATCGCTACTGTTCTTTTTAGTTAAACTTTTAGTCTATGATAAAATCGTGTTGTTACAGCTGCTATGAAATTATATATAATGCGAAACAATTAGGACTACGAACAATGCATTGAAGCCACGCGAGCGTTGTATTGTATTAAAATTATCGAAATTTTTCTTCGACTCTATACTTTTTTAGCTCTATACGATACGATTGTTACAATAAGTAAACCTACTAGATACTGATCAATGGTATAAAATAAAACTATTAGCTGTTTTTCTCATTTGTTTGTATTATTCATGTCTTACATAACACATTTTTGATATAAATGATATTGATTCATGTTTTTCTTTCTGAGAGGACCCAGTTAAACTGGCACACCATAAAAACTTTTCATATTTCGTGTCTTCACAGCTGGTATGAAATTATATATAATGCGAAACAATTAGGACTGCGAACAATGCGTAGATGCCACGCGAGCGCTGTATTGTATTTAAATTAGAAAGATTTTTTTCGACTCTACACTTTTATAGCTCTATACGATACCGTACAATATTGATTGCCTTTACAATATACTTACTAGATATTGATCAATGATATAACATATAACTATTATGTGTTTTCATTATTGGTTTGTATTATTCATGTCTTACATAACATATTCTTGATATAAATGATATTGATTCATGTTTTTCTTCTGTGAGGACCTAGTAAAACAGGCACATTATAAAAACTTTTCATATTTCGCTTCTGTTTTTTCTACAACTTTAAGTCAATGTTTATATCGTGTTTTTACAGCTGCTATGAAATTATATTAATGCGAAACAATTAGGACTGCGAACAATGCATTGCTGGATGCCACGCGAGAGCGTTGTATTGTATTTAAATTAGCTAGATTTTTTCGTCTCTATACTTTTATAGTTGTATACGATATCGTACAATGTTGATTGTCGTCATCATAGACCAAGGAATGTCTCGTTGCTCTCACCGCGAGCTACATTGTAATTATTCCTTGCTCTGTGGTCGGTATAATAAACTTACTAGAAGTTGATCAATGGCATTACATTTTATTATTTGGTGCTCTCCTTATTGGTTTCTATTATTCATGTCTCCCATAATATATTTATTGATATTAATGATATTGATTGATGATATTCTTTAGAGGACCATATATTTAAAAAAATGCGTCTTGCTAAAGAGTGGAGAGGATCCAGGAAAAAAAGTGCACTAAGTATAAAAAGTTGTAGAAAAAAATAGAAGCGAAACATCGCTTCTATTTTTTTTCTACAACTTTTAGTCTATGTTACTATCGTGTTGTTACAGCTGATATGAATGCGAAACAATTAGGACTGCGGACAATGTATGTTTGGATGCCACGCGAGCTTGTTTAGCTCTGTATTGAAATTAACTCGTTTTTAACACTTTTGCCAATAAGGTAGTGTGTTGTTTTCGAGTTCATATATGTCTGTAAATGTTTCTTTTTCCTTAAGAAGTTCTCTTCCTTTATAATTATAATAGACTAGCTTTTACCCGCGGCTTCGCCTGCGTAATATATAGCCTATGTCCTTCTCGGTACCCTAACCTATGTGTATGCAAAATTTCACGATGATCGGTTCAGTAGATACGGCGTGAAAGCGTAACAAACAAACAAACAAATAAACAAACTCACTTTCGCATTTATAATATTAGTTAGGATAGGATAGGACTAGGATAGTTAGGATACTTATAGTATATATAGATAAACATCAAAAAAAAAAAACAAGCTAAAAAATATAGTATTTCTATCATGACCTGGCCGGGGATAGAAGCCTGGTCCCCTCCTATCGGTGTCTGGCGTATACCAAGGGCTTATGCTACTACACTATGTCATGGAGGGAGGTTCTCATACAAATTTTCAAAAAGTCTGCAAAACATTCGCATGAAAACGTGTTTTTTAGTTATAACTAGCAACCCTCCCCGGCTGCGCCCAGGCATGTATTATACCTTCGAATCTTCCTCAGGAATCACCCTATCTAATGGTGAAAACCGCATAAAAATCCATGCAGTAATCGTTTATCGTGAGTTTATCGCGAACAGACAGACAGACGCGGCGAAGGACTTTATTGTATAATATGTAGTGATTATTGTATGATGGTGCGGAACTCTTCGTGTGCTGTTCCAACTCGCACTTGGTCGGGGTTTTTATTTAATTCCCACCCCAGCTGCAGAGAGGACTATTACTTGAATTATTTCTGAATTATTCCCATCATCATCATCAGGTCTTTTTAGTCTCCACTGCAGGAACACAACCCTCTCAGTACTACAAGAGCCATATATTAGCTAGAGCAGTCAGAGGATTTGGCCTACACTCTCCACGCTGGCCAGACGGGTTGGAGAGGTCTTTTTGATGTTCTTCTACGACATTCACGGGAAGACTTGGAGTGGTCCTTTTCTACTCGACCGGGAACCATACGGCTTATATCATTATTCCTACTGGTTATGTATTTATTACTTTTAAGATGTTCGTCTCTGATGCAGCTATCTAAATTAATATTGTATTAAAATCTATGTTCATTGTTTCAGGTAAAATCTTCCGCACTTAGTACGAGATAAAGGAACAATGATGAAAAATTATGGTTTGTTTCTATATTGCTAAATGCTTTGTACCTCTCCGCTTTGTTTTTATTTTGATGGTTATTAATATACTCGTAACTAGGAACTCACCTTGTTTGCCTTGATACAGACAGACGCAACGATGGTTTGTACTCATTCATGAAAATTGCCCCGAGTGCCCGTGGAAACTGCATCAAAATGGATCTGGTCGTTTGTAAAGTATGCTTACTATAATTGGTTGACTGTATTGGTAAATATGACGCCTTGACCACTTACACACAAAAAGCAAGCAACTGAAGTCGGCGCAATATTTCACGGGCGGCATTTACAGTGCTGTTGCGATTTTACGAATTGTTTATCATGGCAAATGGAATGAAAAAAACCGGCCAAGTGCGTGTCGGGCCACGCGCAGTGTAAGGTTCCGTAGTTGCGAATGACAACTTTGAGTTCACACTATTCACACTCGCACCTTACAGTTTAACGACAAAAAACAATGAAAATAGTATGAAAAAGTTGATTGCCTATAACTTTTTAGTTTGTACTTAGTACTCAGCTTTGATAGTTTTTTTACTGCTGTAATTTTTTTCACGTATCTATATATAACCGTTTAGCAGATAGAGGGGGGGGGGGGGGGGGGACACACTTACCTCTAACAAAAATTCGCACTTTAAAACCAAATATTTCGGAAACGGATCCCTAAATCGAAAAAATATTGTGAGGTAAGTGTAGTACTCACAATATTTTTGAAAGACCTATTTAACGTTACCCCACACGATGGGTAAATAGAGAAAAAAAAATTACTCCCCCACTTTACTCGTATGGGAGCTACCCTAAAAAATTTTTTTTTTCAAGATTTTTTTCTACCACTTTTCTGCCATGATTAATATACATACCCATACCAAATTACAGCTTTCTAGTACTTATAGTCTCTGCGTAAAACCGCGGACGGACGGACAGACAGACAGACAGAAACTATAAGGGTTCCTTGTTTACTACGGAACCCTAAAAAGGACTTTCACGTTGGTCTTGGAGAACAAAAAAACTAATGTATCAGCTCCTTCTCTTCATGCGCAGATCGTAAAAGACGGTCGAGGAAATGGGCCAATATGTGAATAAGCCATGTGCTTCGCACCGTTCCCATCGCACCCCATCACTATTATAATTCCGTTCCCAGTGTCCACCAACATGCTAAACTTAGACTTTAGGTTTCATAGATCGAGCTCTGTGTAGGGTACACGGTGCAAGGGCAAAAGCCGTGATTTTCTTCTCGAGCGTAATGTCTATATTTTATTTTCGTGATGTAATGTATGTATGTTTATTTAAGAGCGTATCCTAGCAGTATGTTTTCCATACAAATGTATTTCTCTATTTTCTCGCTGAAAACTATTTCTAGAGGCACAATTCTTTACTCATAAAATCTATGACTAAAATAGGTATGGCCCTATGTTTTATTTATTTTTTTCTAAAATACTGTTTTTTTTTTTTAATTTTTTAAATAGAAATATGAATTACTATTTTAGTACGAGATTTTATGAAAAAAGAATTGTGCCTCTAGAAGCAGTTTTTAGCGAGAAAATAGAGAAATACATTTGTATGGAAACCATACTGAAAAAATACTGCTAGGATACGCTCTTAAGCCTTTGATTTTAGCAACTTAATCGTTCGGCAGCGAATCCTTTTTTGTAAATTGGAATTAGCATGCACAATCAAATTTAGATTTGCACTATCGCCAACAGAATCGCATACAAATTATGACCTAGCTACTAATCGGCTAGGGTTGCCAATGCTTATTTATTATATTATCTTTAATCTATTCAAATATTAGAGGAAAGATTTGTTTCTTTGTTTGTTTCTTGTTACAGAATTGACTCCGAAACTTCTGGATCGATTTTGAAAATTCTTTTACCCATAAAAAGCTAATTCATTTGCGGGTGACATAAGCCATATTTTACGCGGTCGATTCGCGAGAAAAGTCCTAGTCATCGATATAAAGAAAACAAATAAAAACAATTAGTAGGTAAATTTTTATACATACATACATACATAACTCTACTTTAAATTAGTTAAAAACTTGAAATACTTTTAGAGATTCTTATTATGACAGGAAAAAAGGAGGAATAGCAGCAATACCTTGAAATCCTGGGGAATATACTTTACTAGCTGTTGCCCGCGGTTTGGCTCGCGTGATAAATATCCTATGTCCTTCTCAGTACCGTAACCTATTTGTATGCAAAATTTTATGATGTTCGCTTCAGTATATAGGGCGTGAAAGCGCAACAAACAAACAAACTCACTTTCGTATTTATAATTATAGTTAGGATTAAGATAGGATTAGGATGTAACACCCAGATCAAAATCGATAGGGCTATTATCCTTGTCATTCCCACTGAAATGAGTGGATGTGAGCTCTATGAGCGCTTACGTATGTTAAGCAACCCCTGGTGCAGTCCCTACTTGGATGGGTGACCGCAAGTGGCATACAAATATCTCGAGCTCCTCCGTGCTTCGGAAGGCACGTTAAGCCGTTGGTCCCGGCTGTCATCGTTGATGACAGTCGTTAAGCTATGTCAGGTGCCTTAAGGCAGCTTGAAAAATCTGACACCAGTGTTGGCCACTTACACATACGAAAAACAAACAAACAACTGAAATGAGTATTATTACGCTAAAAACGAAGATTCGAAATAGCACCCCTATCGCCTAATTCCAAGTCCAAGCGTGTTTCCGTTCGTTTCCGTAGCAACAAGTGACGGATTTCACTTTCGCGGCCGCCGGGTCACCGACCCAACATTTGCGAAATATTCACACACCTCTTTTACCTTTACATAAAGCACAAAATCCTTACAAATTCACTCCAACGAAATCAAATATTTACTTCACTTAACACGCTAATCGAAGCGCGGAAAGTACGAAATGATTTTATATCAGTCTAGCACATAAGCTTATGACCCGCGATGTAATGTAAGTATAGTTGAATAGGTAGGGTTGTCACTAGTTTCGGTATCTTACACTTTGAGTGCCATAACTCTGAAGTTAAACATAACATGTAAATTATTATCGTGGTAGTTAAAGTTAATCAAGTAATTGACCTACCGCTCATTATTAAAAGGTGATGTACTTACTAAAGACAATAGTTATTTATTATCAAATTACCCTACACTCATCTTTTTGCAATGGTCATAGAAGCGACATTGCTTTGAATTTTGGTAGCTAGATTCGGTGGTTGTACTTCCATAAATTGAAAACCTGATTTTTCATGTTTCTTTTGTACAAACTGGGTATGGCGCACTGGTTAACACGCCAGCCTCTCACGAGGGCACTGGGTTCGATTTGGCAGGCATTTTCATTTTATTTGTCTGTGGTTCCGGAACTGAGAGTTGGCGTCAGAGAGCCAGCAGGCCGTAAAAATTTTCGTCAAATCATATCACAGCATGCTGTTATGATAGCGAACCCTGGGCTCTGAAACATCACACACAGCTGAGGACGCAATAGGCAAAAACGCTCGGATGATAATAATGATGGCACTGCACGATATTTGAGATGTAGATATTGGTTTCCGAAACTGTTTTGGTCAGCGGCGGTGTCATCCTCAACTAGGTAGTTGAGGTGTCAGGGAGTCAATTTTTGAACTAATAGAATCAATCCACCACTCGTTGTGACGTCAGCACTCGGTTCGTATTCACATGTGAATAAAATCAACGAGCGGGCCTGTTTTTACGTATTTTTGAACCGTGCGAATGGTTCTATTGCTTAGAATTGCCAGCAAAAAAAATATTGCTACGGTTGCCAGAATAATTGAATGCACAGCAAAATTAGTAGCTTAAGCTGGGAATACACGTCCGATTTTCAATCCGACAATCGGACGGTGTTGCCATTTTAGGTACAGTGTCTTTAATTCTAGGGGAATTTGATTGTCTTTAGGCAATTGTTTTTCGTAATCTTCTTTTGTAGAAAAACCAGTTAAATATGAACAAGATATACTATATGTATACTATATACGAAGTCTTCTCAGTAAATGGCGTAATAAAAATAAAATTGCGAATTGTACAAAAGCCTTCTTATTTCTTAATTATGTTTTCTGATTTTCTTAATACAGTGACTAAGGCATATCTAGGGGGGTTTTTATTGCAATTTCTTTTAAAATCTTTTAAGTGTAAGGAACTTCTTATTTTTTAAAAGGCAACGCTGCAATCGTATCGGAACCAAATCGGACGTATATTCCCACTTTTTGTAGACAGTTGTGGCAAAAACGCTAGGTTCTAAGGACGAGAATTTAAGAAAAAAAAATAAAAATTTGGTCAAAGTCAAATTTGTCAATTTGCACGCGTAGTCCGTTCCGAGTGGTCTGCGACGACCACACGGAAAACCCATTCGAATAATGATTCAAAAATAGAACCAATTAATATTCACCATGCGGAAACTTGACGAGTGGCGGATCGATTCTCTTGGTTGAAAAATCGACTTCCAGGTGTAGAGGAGGTGACAGGTGTCCGGTGGTTTCGGCTATGGCATCGCCCGGCCTCCCGAACTGCTACTGTCTCGTCCCTAAACCATCCGAGTAAGTGGCATCCCAAATACTTTATCCCGTTCTCCCAGTTCAACAAACCCATACCCTTTGCTCGCTTAAAAACGGTTTCGATGGGCAGCAGCGTCGGAACGGAGGTAAGACGAACAAACCGTTTGTCAAGCGTGGTGAATATGCCAAAACCAATGATAGAAATCCGTGGGGGAGGCCTACGGCAAGCAGTGGACTTCCTACGGCTATAACGATGGTTCCTGAAATGTCGAGCTTTATTTTATAATTCACTCATTGCAATAAACTGCCTCCGTGGTCCAGTGGTTAAGGCATTTGCCTTGTTGACCCGGGGGTCGTGGGTTCGATTCCCACGGGAAGCATACTTTATTAAGTTGTTTCCAGTTTGGCTAAGACATTGCAGGCATGAATCACCTGATTGTCTGATAAAAAAGATGATTCCGTTCTTCGGAAGGCACGTTAAGCCGGTGGTCCCGGCTGCCATCTGGCAGTCGTTAAAGGATCCACGTCAGAGGCCGAGAGGCGGTTCCGAAGAACTCTGACACCAGGGTGTGCATGGTCGACTGACCGTGTCACCTACTCGAAATGAATGAATGAATTGCAATAAAAACTCAAAATTGCTTAACTTTCCAAGCAAAGCAAGTTTATCGCTTTTCTAGTATATAGAGTTATAATTAAAACTCTTGTTGTTGTTGGTCAAGTTTTAATTGCTCAGTTGATAGCCCTAAAGCAATCTCGAGTTACACGCAAAACCAATTTATTTGCCAAGTTATAACTAGGGGCGTTATCGATTTTATCCAACAAACAAAACAGACATGTAGCAATAGAGATTAGCCAAACAAATTTTAAACGCAAAAAACAATTATGTTCACTACGGGACTTACCGCGATTATTTTTGAGTTCTGTCTGATATTTCGACAACATTGCAGCTGCCATTTTTTGCCATTTTGTCGAAATATCAGACAGAACTCAAAAATAATCGCGGTAAGTCCCGTAGTGAACATAATAGTGATTGTGACCGCGAAAGCTTAAAATCATACGCAAAAAACAAGTTTCGTACGAGGTATATTTTAAAGTTAAAGTCTTCCCGTGGATGTCGTGGTCGACTTAGTAAACACAAGCTTAACAAAACTAATAAATATCAAAGAGACCTCTACAACCCGTCTGGCCAGCGTGGAGAGTGTAGGGGAAATCCTCTGACTGCTCTGGATAATATATGGCTCTGGTAGTACAGAGAGGGTCATGCTACTTCAGTGGAGACTAAACAAAGACGTGATGATGATAATAGATGTAATAACGATAGTCCAAACTCCAAATCCAATGTCCTAGGAATTCACAATTTGAATTTCAGCTTAAAAACACCGGTATTGGCCTCATACACAAAGGAAAAACAAATAAGTATTTGAATAGGTAAACTATAGAAGTAATCTCTTTGTTCATAACCTTCAACAACACTTTGTCCATTTAATAATTTACAATCACAGCAAATGGGACCTAGAATAGAACCTTGGGGCACTCCCCTAGTAGATACAGTTTATAGGAAAATCAATAGCTTTTAGCAGCAACAGATGGGTCTTCAGTAGTTGTATGGAGACATGCGCGTCCAGGGCCCTCCCATTTTGATCAAATATTATGTATGAGGTTGGCTATGTTTGGATACTAAATAATTGCGGAACCCTGGCTGGACGATTTGGAATTTTGAATCTCAGTTTTCATGGATTCTCAGTTACTAGGAAAACTGAGATTCAAAATTCCAAATCGTCCAGCCAGGGTTCCGCAATTATTTAGTATTCCACCCGCTAGAAATAATGTAGGACAGAATAATCCCATGATAAGGATTTGTGAATTGTACAATAAAACCAATAGTACTATCCAGTGTGATATATTTTTTGATAGTTACTTTAAGTTTAAAAATTTAGTTTCTCGACGTAGTGAGTAAGTTGTATTAAGTTAACATTAATTGCATTTTCGCTTTCATATTTTTATTTTTTATTTTTACTTCAATGTTTTTATCAGTTTATTTTTTTTTCTCTCTATTAGATCTTTCTTTTTATTTTTTGGAATGTTTACATGTATAAAATTATCTTTTAAGTGTTGTGTACAATCTTCATTAGATTTCAGAATTAATAAGGTATTTTAGATTTATATAAATTGTAATAACTTGTTCTGTTATCTGTGATTGTGCCTTAATAAATAAAATAAAATAAAAATAAAATACGTTAGGTAATGTTCTGTTACTGATTTTTATTATAGGTTAGTAACGTTTATAAAACTTGGAAGGGTTGAAACACACTTAAAATTCAAGAATCCTATTGTAATGACAGTAGTAGACGTATTCGCAATGCTATTATAAAATAAAATAAATAAAAATGTTTATTTCTTAGCCTTAGTTGATAAAAATACATATTTCTGGGACCCACCTAGTAAGCTTAGAAAAAGCCTGTGAGATCCGCATGATATTAACTTAGGCCTAGTTAACAAATACATGAAAAAAGTCAGAAAAAAGATTGAATTAATTGACTTATGTATGTGTGTGTGGGTTGGTGTGGAGGTGTGTATGTGTTGGTATGGGGGTGTGCATGTGTTGGTGTGGGAGTGTGTGTGTGTTGGTGGGAGGGTGTGTATTAATTAAATCTATTGGATGAGTGACGCATAAGTATGTACACATACATGCATACATGTTATCACGTATTTATCCCTTGCGGGGCAGACAGAGCCGTAGGTCATAAAACTCAAAGGCCATGTTTAGCATGTTGGTGAGTATGTATACAAAGAAATCTTGACATTTTTTGTCCACACCACACCTTGATGGGTGCGGGTGTCGGGGAAATCAATAAAGCTTTTAGGGGAAATTGTCGCAACGGTCAATGCCGTGGATTCGTCAATCTCGAGAGTGCAAAAAATTCCATTATTGTAATTCGGAATTGGAAAAGGTGTCCTAACTGATATACATATATATTTTAAAAGACGAAAGTATTTCTCTGAAAGGAATATCGGCGTCTAGGATTATAATTGAAGTGTTTAACGGAAACATCCATCAGGTCTTTTTTAGTCTCCACTGCAGGAGCACGACCCTCTCTGTACTACCACAGCAATATATTAGCCAGAGTAGTCAGAGGATACCGGAAACATCATAGGAGAAATAAAGTAAATCTAACTAAATATATAGGGACATATCACACAGATTGAGCAAGCCACACAGTAAGTTGTGAACTTGTGTCGTAGGATAGTAACTCAACGATACTTTATTTTATAATATATACTTGTAGTATAGATAATAGAAATATCCAAGACCCAGGTCAATCTAAAAAAAATCGCTATCCACGGAGCTCGTCAAAAATTAAATCGATAAAATTAAATTGCTAAATGATGTGCAGCGCTGCAGTGTAATCCTTAAGTTTTCGGATGGCATATTTCTTTCTTTAAATTAAATTTATTTAATTCCTTTATGCTAGGTTTCATCATTTGTAAAGACTTTGTAAATACTATTACGTCTTTTTCCCTTGCGTGGTAGATAGAGTTAAGGTTTATAAGGCCCATAGCCACGTTTAGCATGGTAGTGGGGCGTGGAGACGCAAAACGGACTGAAAATAGTGATGGGTTGCTAGCCGCATCGCTTATTACCATGATTCCTTAGAAATGAAATGAAATTAATGAATTTCGCCCATTCCCTCGTTAAGCAGCAGAAGAGCAGCAGCTGGTACATTCTATGTTCTTTCTTTATTCCCAGACCAGCGTGGAAGTAATCATTAGAAAAACTTTCGTAGTTGTCTTCTTTCTGAAACGGCACATTGGTGTTAGTTGCAGTAGTAATCTATTTTTTTAAATCTTGGCTTGGGCAATCACAAAAGCTCGTATCATCACCGCTCTCACTCCGCTCTAAGTCTAGATTAGAAAGCTTTCAGACAAGCGTGAGGTCATCGAACATCAGGTATTATATAAAAATTGCTTGAGAAAGAATCACAGTAAACTTACGTACTTATATGCTTTTATTCCGATGACTTTTAGTATAATTTATTGCTCAGACGCTATTATATCATAAGATTTAAAATATTTTAGATTGTAATGTTTTTTCATTATTCCATTAAAGGTTATTGCTAAACGATTATGTTTTCGCATATTTTTCAATAATAAACTTTATGCAAATTAAACATATTTTCAAGTATAAGACTTATTTAAAATGAAGGAGGGTGATGCATGCCTAATAAGCAGAGATCGGAATTAGGTGTGTGAAAATACCTAAAGTTTGCAGCGGGACGTAATATAGAGCTATTACAACCACTTAAGTTAAACCGGTTTTGGATTTTACCGGTTTAGTTTCGGTTTTTTTTTTTGTTTTACATGTTCTTTACCTTCGAAACACCGAACTATAAACAAGTAGACAAGAAGAAGCAAACCCATATTTGTAGGAAATAAACCAAACTTGGAATTTGATAATTATAAATTTTTGAAGGTGCTCCAGTTATTATGATGAAGTTTACGCAGTTACGTGTAGTCTCTAAAAATCGAAATAGCTAGGTCTAGAGTCTAGAGAGATGCCTTTTTTCACTCGAAGGTATGTAACCTAGTAATTTTATACCTATAAATTAACAATTATTTAGAAATATGTACCTACTTCTTTTCTAAATTGCGTTGGACAATTACTTGGTTCCCCATATTTCCCATTAAATTTAAAATTATCTCAACTTCTCAACTTCTTCTTTTCCTTGCCTTTTCCCACGTCAAGTAGGCCGGCAATATTATAAATGACAAAGTGAGTTTGTTTGTTAAGTTTTCACGCTGTATTTACTGAACCGATCATCATGGAATTTTCCATACACGTTGGCTACCTTTCATACCGGAGAAAAATACTGTTCCCGAGGGATCGACACTAACGCGAGCGGAGCTGCGGGCGAAAACTAGTTACCATATAAATTAACGCCAGTCAATCGTAATTTATAGCGGATTAACCGTCGATCTCTATTCCCTAATCTGTTACGCGTCACAGAGAGCCCAAAAATAAAGATGACACAGAATTATATTTTATAAAAAATTCAAAATAATAAAACAAAAATTGATTTCTGTCCATTAGTTCATATTAGGTGTATGCAATGCAATATTGTACCAACGATTTATTGGCGGGTTTATATCAAGGTATGTATGTTTGCTTCTTAAATATGTCGGCATCTCTCCTCTCATCTATTAGCCTCATGTCTCCGTTGCATCCTTCGAATCGCACCATCGAGGCTGACTTTCAAAGTCTGTTGCTTTATACCCAAATGAGTTCCAGTTCGATCTCGTGCTAAAACTAGTATTTTGCTTTCTATACTTAACATAATATCCGAGATATATACTGATTTTATCACAGAACACAGAAAGACATTAGAATGGCCTTGTGGGCGGGGCAAGCGCGCCGCAATGTTGACTAGATGCTCAAGCTTCTAACAAAACGCCCACTCCCGTTGTTTAGTGATTCACGGACTCTATCGTTGCAAGTAACGAGTAACGCGGCGACTCAATAATTGAAAAATGCCTAGTTGTGCTGTAATTAATTGCAAAGCAAGAAGTCAAGGGTCAAGTATAGCTAAAAAAAGGGTCTCTTTTCATCAGTAAGTAAGAAAAGTTCTCTTATTTATCGTTTTTAAGTAAAAATCTGTAAAAATGATATCAATACGAACATTCTCATTAATCAATTTCAAAAAATATACATTGCTGGGAAAGAACGCATACTATTACGATTGCGTCGTTTTAAGCACGTAATGTAATATGAAATCGCTGGTTCGTCCGTTTTAGCTAAAACTCTAAACACGTAGTAAAGGTCATAGTGACACACCACCCACACTCTAAAGCATTCTATCGATCTATCGATAAATTTCAACTGTTGATGAAGTGAAACCTTCGATGGGCACGATGAGCGATTTTTAGTAGGAGATAAACTTGTGGACACTCACATGCACGCTAGTGTTATTAACCGACTTAAAAAAAGGAAGTTATTAATCGACTCGTATGAATGTAATTTTGTTAGATTGGCTAAGTTTTTGTGTATGTTAATCTAAACTGGCCAAATTTCACAATTGTATGTATGTTTTTATTATTTTTAGGTTTAACTATGCATATTTTAAAAACTATAAGTCGGATTGTAATATACTTTTGTTGGACTCGGTGATTTCTTGCCTTATCGCGTCCACTCGTAGAGCTGTTCGCTTTATTCGAATTGAATTCCGCATTCGTATTTCCAGTCACAATTCATATTTTTTGCCTCTACGATCATCATCATCAGGTCTTTGTTAGTGTCCACTGCAGGAGCATGACCCTCTCTGTACTACTAGACCCGTATATTAGCCAGAGCAGTCAGAGTATTTGGCCTTCACTCTCCACGGTGGCCAGACGGGTTAGAGAGGTCTCTTTGATGTTTATTGACATCCACGGGAAGAGTTGGAGTAGTCCTATTCTACTCTGCCGGGAACCACACGGCACGATACAGAAACTTTTTTATTTTAGTGTCCATATTAAGGAAAACTGCGAGTTTCATGACATTGGTTCAGTCGTTTATGAGACGGAGTTAAAAGGGATTTTTTTAATTGTTTTTTGTCACTTCTAAAAAATCACATAAATGGCGAATGTGTAAGATTTTTTTATTAACTTTACACAGTTACAAAACTAGATAACTACTGGCTGTTACCGGCGGCTTTACACGCGTGGTGTATAGTTGTAGTAGTTATAGTCCATCCTTCTCAGTGCCCTAACCTATGTGTATGCAATATTCCATTATGGTCGGTTCAGTAGATAGGGCATGAAAGCGTAACAAACAAACTCACTTTCGCATTTATAATATAAGAATGAAGTAAAAAAAAATACTATAAATTAGTAATTCTTTTCGCATTGAGATACTATTATTTCTTGAAGCGCACTATATGTTTTATCAGCTTTTTTAAAAAAGACCTATATTCAGACAAAAAATTGTTGGCAACCTAGATACATCATACCTATTGCGATTCAACTAAGTAACTGCATTGTATACTCCGTGCCCGATATCAACTTCAAGTATCGTCAAGTTTTTTAATGATGTAAGTAAATCATCAGACATCAAACCCAATATCGTGTCCAACCAATATATCGATAGTGTCAATATTTTGTGTCACGGCACTAAGTGAGTAGCGAAGGTAAATATCACGTTACAATGAAATGTCAACCTTATTACGATGAATATAAAGTTTACCAATTTGTTTGTACACATGCTGCCATCTGTTGACGAGTGGCAGAACTTTTTTGTAAATCGAAGCTCGTAGATTCAAGAGGGACAAAACGTCGTAAATACTTTTCTTATCTACGGCAAACTGAACTCTATTTCCATATGTTGAAGGTGTGTTTTCGTTCAAAAGTTTGTATGATTTAGGCTAGTTCGGGATTAAAGTTATGCGACAAATCAAAACAGGTGTTTACTAGTAGTGCAACGTATTATTGACCGTTTGTATGTGTGAGTTTGGCGACAGCGGTTCCAGTATTAAATGTATCGTATCACCATTCTAATGTCTTTCTGTGTTCTGTGGATTTTATCCTAATGGACAAACGAAGTTTCCTTACTATATTTACGCAAATATTAAAGAGATAGGTACCTTATAGCAAAATTATTGTCTCCAAGTTACAATACGGACGATTTAGTGATGGGCCTAAAATATATAATATATAAATAATAAATTTTACGCTGACCAATATTTATTTGCAAGTTTGTTTGTTTTCTGAGAAATTAGAATCCTATTCTTACGCTCGTCATTAACCAAATATTTTGTAAAATCTATCTCTCTGTATTCTCTTTATTTTATTCTTGGACTGATCCTCCAATCCTCTTAAACGATTGCTGCCGAATATAGTCCAATGGACTTGTGCGGTTTCGTTCATTAGAATTGATGTCTTTTAGTTAAATAATAGGATCCATTTTTAGTACTATCTAATTTAAGTCTGTGGATAAAATGAAAGAAGAAAATTAACTTATTATTTAAAGGTACTCGAAGTATTAACAAAATAATGACGGTCTCTGTGGTGCAGTGGCCAACATGTTGGTTCCGGGTTCGATCCCCGGTCAGGTTAAGATGAAAAATTATCTTTTTCAGATTGACTTGGGTCTTGGATGTTTATCTATATATGTATTTGTTATAAAATATAGAATCGTTTAATTAGAGTCCCATGACCCAAGTCTTACTTAAGAACTTACTTTGGGGCTAGCTCAATCTGTGAAATTTGTCTGTATTTATTTATTTATTTTATTAAAGTTCCGTTAGTTAGTTTATATAAGTATCTATTATAAAATATAGTATCGTTGAATTAGTATCCCATACCACAAGTCTTACTTAAGAACTTACTTTGGGGCTAGCTAAATCTGTGTGATTTGTCCGAATATATTTATTGATTTCATAATTAATATTTAGAGGTACAGTAATTTATGTTTTAATATGGCCAACTACGTCAATTTTCTCAGTTGACCAGCGGCAAGACTACAAAATGTGTGTCATAGGTTCAAGGACCAAGATGCCAATGGTGAGCCGGTAAACGACCGGCAACGAGTTCATGATACGTTTATTTTTAACTGTTTAGTGTTACTCACGATACTTTGATTCATTACCCTCGTAGTAGTGTTAGTTTGATTTCTTAATAGCCTTAATTTGCATGAATTTCCGGAGGCCGGATATTAAAACCGAAAAGTCTCATAAAAAACTAATTGCACAAGGCGGGTATAGCAATCGAATTTTGCTATATTAAGGCATTTTGAAAATTCTTTGCCTATGAAATAAATAAAAACATATCTATTAAATGATGAGCTCCGTGGTGCAGTGGATACAGCCTGCGACGCAAAGGGTCCGGGGTTCGATCCCCGGCCAGGTCATGATGGAAAACGATCTTTTTTCAGACTCGCTTGAGTCTTGGATCTTTATCTTTATAAGTATCAAATTTATCTTTATTATTATTGATATTACATCTATTTTTTAATAAATTAATAGTAGTAGAAATAAAGGACAAAATCACACATAAGTATTTTGGAGTTTCGTATCGGTTAGTGGTTAGATAAGGATTTAGTTTATTTAGTTACCCAAAACATGTTTGATTGATAATAGATAGATCAAGCATCAATCAAATCACATGTTTTGGGTAACTAAAATAAATTCCTAACTTAACTACGTATTCAAACATTTATTAACAAACATTATTTGCATACAACACGCATAAAATCCAAATGACTCATATAAACAAACAAAGGGAAAGCCTATTAAAATAAATATTGTTCATATTTATGTTAATAGCAGACCATATTTTACACATACATTTGTCCCTTTAAAACCGTTGCTTTGTATTGATTGAGGAGCCCCACGGCCGGCCGACCGGTCCCCACTGTTGGGTGTGCAAATAGCATAAAAATATCTTGATCTTCTAAGTTCTTCGGAAGGCACGTTAAGCCGTTGGTCCCTGCTGTAATAAATCATTGACGGCAATCGTTAAGTTATGTCAGACGCCTTTGGGCAGCTTGAAAATCGGACCCCAGTATTTGAATAAAAATTCTATGGCATTAATTAAATTTTTATTATTCAATCGTTATGAAATATTATGAATAATATTTATATAAAAGAAATTGTGTATAAATTATCCTTAAAATAGTCGTCTGCGGCGTGGTGCCTACATTTCTCTACTTCCGTTTTCCGCAAACGTGACGAGATTGGGCAACACGCATGAAACGTTTTGCAAAATATTTTTTTACCGAATCCAAAAAGAGGAGGAAGTTTCTCAAGTCGACCGAATATGTTATTTTTTTTATGTGCGTTGGCGGATAACTTCTTCGTTTACAAACCGATTTTGATGATTCTTTTTGTTGGAAAGGAAATATTCCAAGAGTGGTCCCATGATAAGGAATCCAGGATCTGATGATGGCATACCAGAAAAATCGAAGGGAACTTTCAAAAATTGTAGGGGCGACTAGTGCGTCTATTAATTCAGATGTGCCATTTCTGGCAAAGCCAGTTCTCTCTTATCATATTATTATAGAGATCCATTAGTTTATGAGAAACTGTAGAATATACTTTTAAACAATGAGGGACACTAAGGGGTATTCATTCGTAGGAGAAGGGTTGCAAAGTTGATTGAACCTGAGCTTTGAATAAAGTGGTGGTTATTTTAGCGATTATAATAATAAAATATATATTTATTTTTCTACAAAACTCATGTATACAATTGACAACACAAATAATAAAAAAGAAGTACAAAACGCACTAGAAATAATAAAGACACTTTAAAATAAAGAAATAGTGATTTATCACCTGCTCATCCATTATAATACTGTGTGAATTGAAGGATGACAATTGGAAACCAAAGACATTTCTGCCAAAAAATTATACTGCTTGCTTAGTTCTTTCAAAACACACGATGACACTATTAAGAGAGAGAGATTAGTTCATATCAAAGAGAGAGAGAGATTAGTTCATATCAAAGAGAGAGAGAAAGAGAGAATTTTGAAGTGTTTAATTTTTTTTACTAAGCATTCTTCTGCAATCAAAGTGTTGCTAGCAGAAAAGTTCCATGTTGTTTTGATTCCCGTCGTAGACAAATACCTGTCCTGATTAGCAAAGGTATTCGTCTGCAGTTCGATCATAATATCGCGCATCACATTTGAGGACGCAACCGGGAAAACGCTCGGATGAAAACAAAAATTTATGTATGACGGAGAAAATTAATATTTAATCTCACGCATATTATTGACATTAATAAATAGGCAGAATACATCTCATAATCATTTATCGTATAGAAAAAACGTTAAAGACAACACCAGTTGACCCGAATGACCTGTCATCCACATACAACCACACGAAATTCATGCAAGTAGGTCACCGGACCGCAATCAACGTGAATTGTATCATATGCTTATTATTGTAAGGGTCAATATTGTCTAACGCCGTTTTGGGAGCCAGTGCTTTGTCGCGCTAATCCTTTGTATAAACTAATAAAGAGCTGTTATGCATTGTTAGATAGGCGCAGTCTAACAGTATTTCCACGACCTAGTTATCGGTCACTGAAATTTTGCTAAATTGATTTTCATATATTAACTTTTGATATACAATTATCGATTGAAAATTAAAATGTAATGGGCCAGTTACTTAATTTCTTTAGGGGTAGTTAGAGCTTACTTTGATTTTCTTTTAATTTCTCCCTTTTTTCAACAAATTGACATAACACAACAAATGACAATAGGACATTGAAAATCATATCTACCAACCAAGCATGTTGTGTATAGCAAAACCCTCCCATGATGAGAATCTTTGGGGGAGACCTATATCGTCATCAGTGGTCTTACGGCTGTGATGTTGATGATAATGGTGAAGACATTGAAGATGAATTTAACTAAAGCACATTCTTTAAAATACGTCATCGGACAATGTCCTATTAAATTTCCCCCAGATTCAACAGATCTTATCACTGAATCAACAGACAGTAAGGTAAACAAAGCTGACGTGTGTGTGCTTCAAGTTCAAGGATCAGCGGTAAACGACCGCTAACGGAATCCGCGACATTTCCACTGGCGACTTAACAATACTTTAATTGCTGCTGTTTACCGCAGCACAGCTTGCTATTCTCATTA
Organism: Rhodophaea formosa; assembly: GCA_963082605.1. NCBI lineage: Eukaryota > Metazoa > Arthropoda > Insecta > Lepidoptera > Pyralidae > Rhodophaea > Rhodophaea formosa. The sequence goes on from OY720221.1 coordinate 4,427,631, forward strand.
CCATGCCATTAGAAACGTTAGTTTGCCTATTTTTTTTTTTTTTTTAAGTATTGTTTTACGGCCCTGGATACAAGTCCTTTAGAGCCTTTCTTCATTAATTATTTCGCCAGTTGGCGAGTTATTCTTCTTGGTTGTCAACGAAATGATGGTGTAATTCATTTCGTTGTTTTCACGGAGCTCCTGGCGACAACTCTTCGCGAATCCACTGGTTTCATCATTGACGGACGACGCAGCAAGGCGGACAACCACCAGCCCGCTATGTAAATCTCACTACAGCCGCACAATGACAGTCTATTTTAGTTATTCTACACATTGTTCATAAATATGGGCATTTATAACACAAAATAACACCAATTTCACATTATAAAGTCCACTAGAATCAATTTGCGAAACAATCCAAAACAGACACCGTGTAGTCCGCTAAAATTCCCGCCAAGAACTTTAGTTTGCCTATTGTAGGCGATAAACGTCAAATGTTTGCAAAATTTTGTAGCTGTTTTTGTAGCTGTTTTTATGCATTCACAATGCTATTCTGAATTCTCTAATAAATTAAGAAATAAGTTTACGGGAAAAGAAATCCTGCCCGCGTGGATTTTTTCCCACAATCTTATTTCTTTATGTTAGTATCTCTCTCTCATCTGAGCGTTTTCCCGGTTGCATCCTCAGCTGGAATGCTTTGGAGCCCGGGGTCCGCTTTCCGGCTTTTTCTTCTCCACTTCGCACGATCTTCGGCATCCTTGGCTGTGAGGCCATTGGCACGCATATCCTCCCTAACATTTCTTTATGTTAGTATATTGGATCAGTTAATGGTCCAGGTAGACTCCCTGGCGACCACGGTAGAATCGGCAAAAGTGTAAGTTGGCGGAAAAAAAATTAAGGGTTCACAAGGTAAGTGGCGCCCACGTTGATTTATCATCTAGTTTCGAAAGTTTTTCAATCAGATTTACCATTTCTGGAAAGAAAAAGTCCAGATGTGAAGGAAACCCTTAAAGTATCGCGCATAGAAAAGATTTGTTAAAGCAATTTAATAAGTAAAAAAAAATCGGTTTAAAAAAATAATGGGTATAAAATTACCCGCGCCATTCCTTTGAAGGAGTCACTAAGACCGCCATTTTAAATAACTTTTCCTATGGGACTAACTATTGGAATTGGAACTAAAAAAAAAATCTTTAGTGACTCTCTCATATAGAATATGACTTGAGCAACACGTCCTAACCGTATGTACCTAACATAACAAACAATTTGTACAACAAACCGACAATGACCTACTGAGATCATGCATTGTTAGATCGATCGAGTTATAAAGGTCTGTGCCGGTCTGTTAAGTCGTATAATGTGATATCAAGGGCTCAAGGGCGAGCACAATATCTCTTGTAGTGGTATAAATAGACAGACATCCGGACCCGAGATTGGAGAAACATATGTATGTATGGTCCATAACATGTACATTTTTAAGTTCAACAACGTCAACTGCATTATGATTTGCAAACAGCTTTGCGCTTTTGGGTCTTGACACCTGTTCCCAAGTAGTATATTTAGAAGGTAGCAGTCCGCCCTCGCTTCGTGGTACGTGCATATCCTATGTCACAGCTGTCACGTGCCTTCCGAAGCACGGAGGGGTTGAGAAATTTTTATGCCACTTGCGGTGACCCATCCAAGCGGCGACTGCGCCCAGGGATGTTTGACATGCGTAAGCGCTATTTATGTTCACGCCCACGCTTTGCCCCCTCTTATTAGCGCTGATTACTAAATAAATAGACCCAACATGATTTCATTTGGGTACATTATTGTAAACTTGATACTAGGCGCTGGATGCAGGCAGCTTCCAACCGGTCATATTGGAAATCCTTAGGGGAGGCCTATGTCCAGCAAAGGACTTCTTGCGGCTGAGATGATGATGATGATGACTGTGAACTTATTATGTAATTTTGGAGATTGCATCAATTTAGTAATTAAACAGGCAAATTTTATTAAAATATTCCTTAATTGTGTTCTGCATTGCATGCGTCCGATGTACATAGGGAGGATCTCATATCTAATGGATTACATAATCAAAAATAATCATCTCTCATTATTTGTAATTGTGTAGTTTCAAATAACCTTTCGGATGTAGGTTAGTAGAAGTGCTTGTAATTTTAAACAATAATGTAGGTCATATAATGCTTTACGATTAAGTACTGAATTGAAATTAAAGCCAAGAAAACCGTCATCATCAGGTCTTTTTTAGTCTCCACTGCAGGAGCACGTCCCTCTCTGTACTACCAGAGCCATATATTAGCCAGAGCAGTCAGAGGATTTGGCCCACACCCTCCACGCTGGCCGGGTTGTAGAGATCTCTTTGATGGTTATAAGCTTTGTTTACCTTGTGTTTTCCTAAATCGCCTTTTACGACATCCACGGGAAAACTTGGAGCGATCCTATTCTACTCTGCCGGAACCACACGGCTAGAACGACAAGGTGGATTAATAGCAATTTTCGTATACATAACATATCATAGACGCAAGAAAACTCCATCACGACGCGACGCAACCTAATCAATATCTATGACATATTCGTTAACAACTCAATTTCTAGTTTTGATGGAGTTTGCGTAGTTCTGATTGGAATTACATTACATTGACGTAACGTAACGTAATCTGGAAATTGATTATCGTAGAATGTGTACCGTTTCTAAACAGGACCAGAGCACCAGAGTGTACAGGAATGACCACAGAACTATATCAAGAATGACTTTTGTCGTTGTGGTGTGTTGTGGGCACTGGATTCTGACACTACATTGTCGTATTTGTAATGTAACAACGGGTTTATTAGTAAAAGAAATATCAAGACCTAGATCTTTTGACTACGTCTTTTTGTGCGTTTATAAAAAAATGCTGTAAGGCGTAGTATGGCAGTCAGGTATTCTATCAAATAATATTTCAATAACTCAAGACTTGAATGGCAAATCAAATAATATTTGACTTGCCATGAACTAGCCGTGATTTAAATAAGCCATGCAGCGTCTTACAAAAAGAAGTGTTTGACTTATTATCACATATCAACGTTGTAATCTAACACGCACGAGTGCCTAGTAGTTTGTAGTAAGACTGGCTTCGTTCATTGTCAGATTCACGAGACTACAATTGTGTAACAGTACACCAAGAAAGGATGAGTCAAATACTTCTGAAATAGCCAAAAGACGGTTAAATTGCCAACTACGTCTTCTTCACTTAAGCATCAAGACTTACATTATTGCTACGTTATACTATTTCTGTCATTAAAAAAAAATCTAAAAATTGTGTGTGGCCAAATTGGTGTCCTCTTGCATGTTTAACGTGTTTTTTTTCTTCTTTTCACAGGTACACTATTGCATCTTATAGAGGTTCCGTGAAAAGTCCAGCTGGTAATGTAGATCGTTAATCATTGCTGCTGTTGCTTCTGTATTAATGGAAATATTAGAAGGCTCCTCTAAATACTTAGTTTATATAATGAATCCGTAAGTCTTGACTAAATATTGAATATTTCGTCACTATTCATTTCAGCCTATTTCAGCCCACTGCTGGGCATAGGTCCGGGTTATATCGCACCATTTTAATCTACTTTCTGCTCACCTGTACAAGATTGTTTGATACTTATTGAATGTCTTTCTTCTTATCATCATCATCAGATCTTTTTTAGACTCCACTGCAGGAGCACGACCTCTGTACTACAAGAGTCCATATGTTAGTCTGAGCAGTCAGACAATTCGATTCTTTCGTTCCATATCGTCGTTTATAGTCGAAATAAGATAATCAACGAATAGATCATCATCAATCGTCATCACAACTACCAAAATACTTGTGTTTACGGAAGGAAAATAGAAAACGTAAAGTTTTCGAACAGATGGTTTGCTGCTGTCCTTTAAATCTAGTTCACGACCTCATTGATAGTACAATTTGAGCACCCACTCATATCGTTGATACTGTAAGTTGATTCTTAGGCGAGGTGGAACTGGTGCGTTTTTTACAACTGTAAAGGTTCTATTTTGTTTGTACTTGTCCAAAGATTGCGTTAGGGATAAAGAGTAAAAATCGGATTTTTTAAAGCCGTATGTTAAAATTGAAAAAATCAATCTTCTTTTTTAATGGATCATATTTGAAATATCGTAAGCTTAATGTTAACTTTTAAAGAAGACAGTGATATTCAATTTAATCTTTGAAGTTTTAAGAGTTTGATACTCCGTTTACTACAGGCCACAGATCCCTTTGATCTGCCATTTCAATTCCGAATATTGTTTGTAAAAAGCATTTCATTATGATATATCCCTGTATCATGAACTTTGGTTTTTCGATTTTGATTCGAAATATCTACGTATCATTTAATTATGATCGTGAGTTTAGAATCAGAATCACCACAAACCCAAATGGAAAAAATTTATCAGTCGCTTCAGACTGCCTAGGTTTATTTATAGAATAGAAACATATTATTAGAATTAAACATATCGGATTATTTTACGGTTTCTTTGAGTATACTAAACTCCTTAAACCATAATAATCACAGTAAATATCCTGAAATGTTTAATTCTAACGTTGATAATCGTGAAAGTTCAAAAAGCTAAATAAACATAGTAGTTTCTGTTTCTGCATGTCCTAGGCGAGCGTTACGTCAGTGTAGCTCCATCTTACTTAATCCATTATCGCCCTACATAGCTCAATTTGCCAGCAGCGTGGGAACTAGCACGACCGAGGAGTTCGACTCATGTCGACGACCTACGCTTGTTATTGATACTAGGAGCAGACATATTTAGCTCTAAAGCTGAATTTCAGTAAAGTACAGACTGTCTATCCAGCGTATTATTTCTTCTTATTATTTAAAATCCAGGGTCTTGTCGATGGACTAGTTTCTTAAATTGCTTATCCTCAGCTAATCGCCCAAGATATACAAATTCCTTACACATGAATGAGTAAAGATATTGTAAACATTATTAATTTTAAAGATGTTAAAAGGATATGTTGACGTGGTGTTGTTCGGACACGCGTGTGTTTTGTTATTGTAGCAACACCGGCCAGAAATCTTTTCATATTTGCTAGACTTATTAATGATGAATTATTGATACTAACCTTGTATCACTACAGGTGGTTATTGGTTGAATATAATGTAGTTTGTATATCCTTCTCAAGAACAAGACGGGGTTCCGTGAATAAAAATTTTTAGTCAATACAAATCGTATCATCATCTACTTTATACCGACCATTGCTCGGGGTCGGCGCAATATGTCTACTTCCACAGCGACCTACAAGTATGCAATCCCATCCTTGTCCGCACAAAACATAATATTATCTTTCAAAATTAAATTGTGACCTATGTGGAGATGATTGACTGAACTCACAGTATATACTCGTAAATTAAGATTTCATCTTTAACGCTCCCTTAAATTAAAGAAATTGAAGATTTTATTTACTAGCGTTGTGCGAGGTACAATAAAAGCTCTATATCCGCATGCATTTCTCTTCCTACTCAAACATGCATCGCCCCAAGTCAGCCATATGCATTTAATATCGATACAACTTTAGCTAGTACGTTATACTAACCCCGTATCGATTCCCTCGGCGCAGTTCACTCGCCTCCATTCAACGATGCAACTTATGAGTTATAGATTCATATTCATACCGACTCTACACTCCATTCAATAGGCCCATTCATCGCTGCAATTCGAACCTTACGCGTTGGAAACAAGAACTATTTAATACAGCTGTATAGTATTTTATAAATTTAATATTACTGAGTGATTTCTAGGCAAAGTTGTTACTGCAATTTTGAACTTTAACGCAACAGAAATAGCGTCCATAGATGTAAATTATTTATCAATTTGATTCAATATGGAAGTTACGGTTACTGACCTGTGACCATGTCAATTTGTCAATATGAATTACGGATTCGTACATATAGTTGTGTGAAATTATTTTATTGACATATTTCAATTTCTTGTGATTATACGCGATAGCGATCTATCATCAATTATCAGAGATTGATTTATTCGATACGGGTCTATTCGATATTATATATATATATATCGATATATTCGATATTCGATTTGTAAATAACAATTTGCATTAATAAATTGTTATTTGAGACAAACACATTAGCGGAGAGTTGAATAGTAATACATTGGTCTGTTTAGGGGTGCAGAACTTAACTCTTCATGTATATCTTGAAAATCGCGGTAGCTTATCAGCTATCCCTGCCATGGTTTTCCCGAAAGACTACAACATAGGGTTCATTAAAAAGGGCGTGAAAAGATTTCCCTGATGAAGTAGGCGTTCATAGACTGTTACCGTAGCCTATGAACGCCTACCCCATCAGGTGGGCCGTACTCCTGTTTGCAAATTTAGAAAAAAGCTATACAAGTGTCCCATAGCATCGTCTCCTTCAGTTTCATTTTCCTCTTTTACGTGTGGACGGCGCTGGATGTAGGGCATTTTCAACCAGTCGTATTGGAAAACTTTAGGGGAGGCCTAGTCCAGCCGTGGACTTCTTTCGACTGAGTTGATGATGATGACTGGTAGACGGAGTCATGATGGCCCTTTTTAATCTGGTGCCGTTGCAAGTAGAGGTATATATTTTTCATGAAAGCGTAACAAACAAATAAACAAACAAACTCACTTTCGCAATTATAATATTAGTTAGGATGAGGATGTTAGGATAGTTAGGATAGGATATAGAGTCCAGTTATATCTTCTAAATCTGCTTGTTTAGAGTATAAAACTGCTTGTTTTAGTTAAAATCTTACCAACTTCTCTGCTGATTAATCTTTTTCATGAAGTTTTCGTGTTCTTTACATATTAATCTAAACTAATCACTCAGAAACTCTATTTCCACGTTAAAATCAAAATTACTTGAAGATTTACAACATAATTGTTTTTAAAATCCATCAAACAGTAGAGATTCAATTACGAGCTCATCAGCGGAAGTGGGGCGATTTATCATGAAGTTAATATCCGAGACACACGTACGGACTGCGATGGCTGAGTAATTGGATGTGTATATAGAACGTAATTTTATATGATTTTTTAAAGTACTCTACCAATTCCTGTTGGGTCATCCCAGTTGTATCCTATTGCCCGGGTGGTAATCTGATTTAGCAGTTTTCATGGCCAGCCGCTAAGTCTGACATCAACACTCTTTGGGTATAGCTCCAAAACCGTGGACTAACCTGTAAACTGACTGACCTGACCTGTAAAGAACAAGTATTTGCTCACATCGGCAATTGAATTCGGTGCCTTCGTGTAGCAGACTGGAGTGCTTAATGCTGAGGTTTTATTAAAAATCCGAAAGCCGTAATCGAGAATTCAAAACTAAAAAAATCGGCCAAGTGCGAGTCGGACTCGCGCGCGAAGGATTCCGTACCATTATATTATAGATATACTTAGGTACAACTGTCAAGCTATCACGGTTTATGAGATACAGCCTGGTGACAGACAGACGGACAACTAAGTCTCGTGAATAGGGTCCCGTTTTTACCCTTAGGGTACGGAACCCTATAAATACTGATTACTTTGTGCGGAACCGACTTCGCCCGACTCTACTCGAGTCCAACATACACTAAGCCGTTTTAATTTTTTTTAAATATACGTAATTTCCTAGTAGTCTGTAGCTTTTGAACAATTAATAAATACTAGAGATGTGCCGAATAGTCGGCGACTAATCGGTTAAGCCGACTATCCGGCCACTTTTGTAGTCGGCGACTAGTCGGCGACTAGTCGGCCAAAACAGCCGACTATCCGGCCACAAATCTTAAAAAAAAGGTCTGAGTCGGTTTTACTACATAAAAGTCTGATGTTCGATTAGGAATATTTATTTATTAATGTGATCAGTCTCTTTCAAATTTAAAAGTCATTAATTTCTTTCTATAATCACCCGTAACACACAAAACGTAAGTTTTCGGGAATCATCGTCCACTTGGTCAAAAAACATCCAAACACGTGATTTCCTTTTCGATATGATTATTATTTGTATAGATTAGATACTTCACTACTACACTTGCTTAACTATATATTCATTGTTTTTACACCGCGCAAAACGAAAAAATAAGTTATACCTACTGCAAAGTAAACAAAACATAAATACATATATAGGGACATATCACACAAATTGAGCTAGCCCCACAGTAAGTTGTGAACTTGTGTCGTGGGATACTAACTCAACGAGATACTATATTTTATAATATATACTTATATAGATAAACATCCAAGACCCAGGTCAATCTGAAAAAGATCATTTTCCATCTTGACCTGACCGGGGATCGAACCCGGGACCTCCGTGTCGCAGGCTGGCGTGTTGACCACTGCGCGACGGAGCTCGACACATGTCAGTGGTACTATTTTAACGCGGGACACTCGTCTTCGAATGATTTTTGTATGGGAAAATCGTTCGAAGACGAGTGTCCCGCGTTCAAAAATAGCACTCCAGAACTCGCACACAAGCAGCGGCGGTGGCGCGGGCGACGAGTGCGATTGGCGCGAGTCAACGAAGCGTCACGGATATTGCCGAGCGCTCACGAAACAATGATCGGCTTGGCCGATTAGTCGGCCGATTAATCGGCCTCTTTACAACCGATTAATCGGCTATCGGCTAGTCGGCCAAAGTCATGATCGGCACATCTCTAATAAATACATATTATCTAATAAGATAATTTTAAATATGATATGACGTGAAAAAGTGCCTGCAAAGGCCTATTTTCTGAATAAACGTTTTGATTTTGTTTTTTTGATTTTGATAAAATCTACCGGCATTTTGACATTGAGACATTTTGTGGACGTTGAGTAGCTACTGGTAAATGGTCACACATTTGTACTAATTTCCATCTCTAGACAGATGAAGCTAGACCACAATTTTCCTGATTGACTGAAGACAATTTTTCATCACACACGTGACCTAGACAAATGTCTAGGTCACGTGTTTGATGAAAAATTGTTGGTAAAAAAAGGTTTGCTAGCCGCATCGCTTATGGATTAGCCGCATCGCGTGATGGATAGCGTAAATGTGGAAAAGAGAACCAACGGGTTGCTTGCTATATCGCATAATTTTTCTCCCATTTCTCGACCGGCTTTAACGATATGCGCTATTAGAAAAGCTGTTGGTATATCTATGCTTTTCTTAAATTCAAATATTTAATTTATGCAGTTAATTATCATCTGAGCGTTTGCTCAGTCGCATACTAAGCTGAGGTAAGTCGGAGCCTGTGGTCCGCTATTCCTCGTCCGCAATTCTCTATTCCCCACCATTTCTGTTTTCGTCCTGCACTTTGGTTGCCCAACATTTCGAGCCGAACAGAATCACAGGTCTTATAATACTCGTATGCAGCTAATATTGAAATGAAATACCGAGTGTGCAACAGCCAGGGGTAGTCAAGTGCACTCAGACGAATGCTCGCTCGGAAATGATGAGTTTTAATCGAACGACGCCACAATTTGGGTCACACGGCACACCACACGCCCCTCTAGTTTGTAGGAAATTGTTTGGAAAGGTGAACTTTTATGCAAAATTAAGGTGACTTTACATATTGTCAATAACATTTATTATAGGAACAAGTTTAAGTCGTAAATAAATCAATCAATATAATATGTGTTTACAAATGTATAATAAGTTGTCAATTAATATAAAAACATTCACCAAAAATAAATTCAAGGCTGAGTGAACGAAATGGTTGATGATGACAAATGCTCCTACTGCGTTAGTTATTATTTAAACAACGGACACTAATTCTTAATTATTTTCATTTTATTCATTGATTTATTTAATTTTTATATTTTTTATGATTGACAATAAGTATGACAAACATTTGTGCAACTGCATGCAGGTTGAGTTAATAAAATGTGTTTGTATTATTGCAAATATAGATTTGATTGATTGATTGGGTTTTTTGTTAAATTGTAAAACGTAAAAACATTTCAAGGTTGTCAACATCACATACACAAGTCATAAAAACAATATAGACCTACCTAAAATGCAACGAGATCGGTAAATCCTAATCCTATCCTAATCCTAACTAATATCATAAATGCGAAAGTGAGCTTGTTTTTTTTTTGTTTATTTGTTTGTTTATTTGTTACGCTTTCACGCCGTATCTACTGAATCCGCCGTATCATCGTGAAATTTTGCATACACATAGTTTAGGGTACTGAGAAGGACATAGTTTATAAATCACGCGAGCGAAGCCGCGGGTAACACAGCTAACGCGGGTAACAGCTAATAAATAATAATTGGACTTCCTACTGCATTGAGAAGATAAAACACAAACGAGAAATTGCATTTCAAATTGATACACAATTCTTAAACAGCTCTATCTAGTGGGATGTGCTATGTAAACATTACCTAACGTTTTACAAGTGCCAAGTTCTAGGCTGTCCATTAATTTAAATTATCACCGCTGGCACGTTCGCGAACTACAATAAAGCAATGATCTCCTGACTGCATCCAATTAACCTTGTAAATGCTCCATTTTGTTATTACTGCAGTATATTTGTGCTTAGTGAAAATAGTACGTGCTTTCACTGCCAAGGCTCGTAGGGGTGTCGATTTTGTATAGATTGAAAAGGCTAAAATTAAATAAAGAAAAAAAAATATAAAAAACCTGATGATAATGATGATGAATATTAAATAAATCACCAAAAAGCCTGCAAACATTCAGTAGCAAAAGTCACAATCGTAAATATTCGGAATTTGTCATTCATTTCACTCCTATGATTTGTATAAAGTTGTGATTATTTTTCAATCACTACCTTATCGATCACTTGCCTCAGACGAAGAAATACATCATTACGAAAGTATTCTAATTTACTAGCAATGTAAATGGCCTACTAAAACTTGCCCTAGGAGTTAAGATGCACTCCTAGACCCTGTGGCCTGTCCTCTCAAAACCCAAAGAGTAAATAAAGCAGATGCTCTCCACTTTGGATTGTGGAGTTCAGACGGCAGTCGCACTGTGTATAAAGCAGTAACCTCGTCAAATCAGTTAGAATAGGAAGCGCATCCCGGGCTTTAAAACGATACCGCTGAGAATACACTCGAATAATGATGATGATAATGTACCTTTAAAAATCTTCGTTACGGTTTACATGTGAAGAAAAACATCTCTTCCCGAAAAAGCGTTCTATATTGAGTGAAAGATCAATGTATTGGTGTAAAGTTTATCCTACCTATATAGGGATGTCAATGTTGGACCCACAAAACCCGTTTTCTATCCGGAAGCCATTTGTTGGGTCTGACAGGGATGAAGTAAGGGCGGCCTGAATATTTTATCTCGCTTGATACGTGTCATCAAGCCAGATGGTACGCGTCATTTGATGTAGAGTAGATACTAAAAGCTTCACAAAACTTTTAGTATCTACTGGAGATTTTTATACTCTACTTGAGTGCTTGACTACACAGTTATAAAAACTTTACTCAAAAATAAAGTTTATCCCCCTTATTCATAAAAATTAACGATCGCTTTTGAAACCTCATCATCATCATCATCATTTCAGCCGCAAGAAGTCCACTGCTGGACATAGGCCTCCCCCAAGGATTTCCAATATGACCGGTTGGAAGCGGCCTGCATCCAGAGTCTTCCTGCGTCCTTTATTAGGTCGTCCGACCACCTGGTCGGTGGGTCTCCAACGCTGCGTTTGCCGGTACGTGGTCGCCATTCAAGACCCTTTCTGCCCCATCGGCCATCGAAAACTACTGAAAACGATTGAAATAAGAAGAGGAAGGACTTTTGGTCAGCTTATACGGCACGATCAAGTCATTAAAAGTATTATGGAGGGTAAAATTGAGGCAAGGAGAGGGAAAGGTAGACCAAGGAGGGCGTATATTAGGATGAAATAAAGGAAAAGGCAAGGGTTGTGGCGTATAAGGATGTTAAGAGAATGGCTGAGAACCGAGAGACATGAGAGTACTCCACCGACAAGAACACAGTTCTGAAATTATAGATAGACTAGCTGTTACCCGCGGCTTCGCCCGCGTAATTTATAGCCTATGTCCTTCTCGGTACCCTAACCTATGTGTATGCAAAATTTCATGATGATCGGTTCAGTAGATACGGCGTGAAAGCGTAACAAACAAATAAACAAACAAACTCACTTTCGCAATTGTTCGTTTGTTGGGATTGGGATAGAATTTTTATGAAAAATAGTCTAAATAACTATGATTTTTGTAGATGTATGAATGTCGAAATATTGGTTGTCTCGACGTACTCTTTTAATATTATTGAACATTTGATGAATAGAAATATCTTTATAATAAAATCTACACAAATTAGATAGCATAAGGAAATAAATCATTTTATTTACATAAATATAACGCAAAACAATTACTTATTTATATATTTGAAAGGATAAAAAAAATCAACTAATACTAGCAATTTGTCCGAGTACATTATAGCCTTTGACACCCGCAGATAAATTGGCTTTCTATATGTTAAAGAACTTACAAAATTGGTCCAGTAGTTTCGGACCCTATTCAATGCATACAAACTAACAAACAACAAAGCTCTTTATAATATTAGTATAAATGTGGAATAACATTTATTTATAATGCTGCCAGCCCTGTTTCCCGGGAAATAAAATGAAATAGCACGACATGGCAAGGACACTGCAGCGGAGCGGAGGTCGTTCCCAAGTACATTCCGACTATTATACCCCCATTGCCACTGCCATGGGAATTCATGGGAAGTCGGAACGGGCACGGGAACATTTGGCACCGATTTAAACATTAAAATGGTTTCATATTCGCATGGAACTTTGAATTTTTATTTCGTACTTTCTATGCTCAATGAATCGAAAGTTAATAAAATCTTAAGTACGTAGGACGGAGGGTAGGATAATTAAATTACCTTACATAAATATTTAGACTGGCTCATGTTTTAGTTATTTACTTAAATAAACGAAAATATCAGATCTTGCTAACATCTTGAAATAAGAAATCACTCGCAGGGAGAGGCTGTTAGCTGGCACTTTTTTGGGTAATTTGAACTGAAATTGTCAAAAATAATCAGAATATATGTCCAAATTTTTTAATGAATAATTTGAGCCCGCTTGACCTCTACCTTGCCTGATAGGAAGCAACGATGACGTCAAGGGTGTCACAAGCAAACTTGCCTTGATACGAGTCGGGAACTAGCGAAATTATAATAAACTGGGACATTGATCTTTAAAATATTAATGTCCTAGCTTATTAACCAACTTCAGAAAAGGAGGAGGTTCTCATTACGTCTGTATGATTTTTTTATGTTACTCGATACTCAGTCAGTTATGGATCGATTTAAGTGATTCTTTTTTTGTTCGATAGGTCATGCTCCAGAGGTGGTCCAATAAAATTTTTGTTACAATGTATCGAGTACTTTTTGAAAAAATAAACTAAAACCCAAAAAAAAAATATCAAAGTATGCCGTTCGGTTTTTAAATTTATTTATATTTTATTTTTATGCGAATCAAAACAAATTGATGACAACGTTACTCCTCTGTTTTTACTGAACTTCAAAGATGGTGATTTTTTTATCGAAATGTACCCAGTGCCTTTAGAAAAAATCAACTAAAACAAAAAAAAAAAAACATTGTACAAGTATGCCGTTTGGTTTAATTTTTTCGCGAATCAAGCAAGACAAGTTGATGACGATATTGTTCCTCTATTTTGAATGAACCAACACACCCACTAAACCTAATTTTTAGTTCCAGTTGGTACATTTACGTATACGGTTGAAGTCGGTTTTCCTTTTTGTAAAAATAGTTATTTTAGGACAGCAATTTATTACTAGTTCTACTTCTGAACCTTGTTCTATTACTAGAAACATTTTCATTTCATTTGTCATACAAACTATTGTCAAAGTAAAAATAGTTTTAAAAGTCATTAACCGACTACACTAATATACCAGTTTTAGTTCACGATAACAAATGACGTGAAACGGAACGTGACAGTGTGGGGTTGGTTTATATTCATTAAATTAGAATACGGTAGACGCATTTAGCTTTTATTTGCGCCAGTATGTTAAAGTGTTGCGTGGGTAGCCATGAATTGGCATGAAATTATTACAGTTTAAGTACGAATAGAAAATAAATTATAACTGAAGAGAGTTGACGTAAAGCGGCGACCTTTAATAGGCAAAAATAGTGCATCTTCTAATGGGAGATTCAACCACATTATGCGATGTCACATGTAAGATAATCAACTCGCGTGTGCAACTTGCATAGTTTCTAGAACCCTTACCATTGCGTTTGTCATACTTCATCATCATCAGGTCTTTTTTAGTCTTCTATCCCTTCGACATATTGTGCCTTATAATCACGCAGGTCATGCTAGATACTTAAAGGTTTTGCTGGAACATGAAAATCTAGAAGACGTTCTCTCGTCAAAGCTGATACGTCAAGGATGCGGGCCGCACGTTTCCGATCGGCCGCCGACACAATGCATGTGTCGATGTTAATTGATTTTATAATCGGTCTTTGTTTTCCTCAGCCGAGACGTGCGCAGACTGTTTTGTACAAAAAAAGATGTCGAAGGGTTTAAAAAGTACGTTTTGATACTACCCATTAAAGCAATTGGCAGTGGTTACTAGTTAGAACCCTTACCATTGCGTTTGTCATGCTCTTTTGCACTATTTATGTTCGTTGCTGGGCTTTTTACATTATCCCTTTGAGTTATCGACTTTTATAATCACGTAGTTCACTAGATAAAGTTTTTGCTGACTACATATAAATCTATAGACGTTCACTCGTCGAAGCTGACACATCAAGGATGCGGGCCGCACGCTTCCGACCGGCCGCCGACACAATGTATGCGACTCTGTAATTGATTTTACAATCGGCCTTTGTGTTCCGTCGTCAAGACGTGCGCAGATTGTTTTGTACAATATAAAGATATCGAAGGTTTTAAGCTGCTGTTTTGAAATTATCCCTTTGACATATAATCTCTTATAATCACACAGGTCATGCTAGATAAAGTTATTGCTGGCTACATATAAATATCACGTCGAAGTTAACACATTAAGGCGCTGTAACACTTAATAATAATAGTACGTAATGGTAATCGCGCGATAATAGTACATACTGGTAATGAAATATGGTTAAAAGTGGCGATGCCGGTAGGCGATCTCAGTTCGAACCCGTATCTGTTATTTCAGCCGCTTTTTGTCGGTTTTAATTTAAAAATTCCTTAATTATAACCAAATATTGTAATATTTTAGGTATCCATTTAGCTCAGTAAGTTTTAGTAAATGTAAAAAAAATGGTAGTAATGGCTGAAAATATCAAGTAATTCGCGACGAAACCTTTTCTGGATGTAGCTTTTAGCCATTTTATTTTCCTAGGTTTTAAATATTTTTTTGTAAATATTTTTATGTAATCATTTATTATGATCTTTGAACTGTATTTCATATTTTTTTCATGCTAGTGTTCCATGAAAAATAAGGCTAACTGCGCGACGAAAAGACGTTTTACGGCAGTGCGTGAATTACAGCGCATGGATGCGGGCCGCACGCTTCCGACCGGCCGCCGACACAATGTATGCGACGCTGTAATTGATTTTATAATCAGCCTTTGTTCCCAAAGTTGCCAAGACGTGCGTAGACTGTTTTGCACGATTATTAGGTGTATAAGTGTTTCCGTCAGTAAATCTCAGTGTGAGAAATAAGATTTTGCCAGAAACCTTAATGTGGTAACCTGCACGGTGTGTTTTTTTCAGGTTATTTTAACAACAGCATTATAGTTATGAATTTCTTAGATAATCCAACCTCTTTTACGACTAATTATTTGTAACAAAAAAGTAAAACCGACTTCAACCCTATACGTAAATGTACAAACTGGAAAAGTCAGGTTTTTGTGGGTGTGGTAGTTCAATCAAAATAGAGGAACAACGTCCTCATCAACTTGTCTTGATTCACTAAATAATTTAACAGAAATAAAATTAAACCAAACGGCATACATGTACATTTTTTTTTGTTTTTGTTCATTTTATCTAAACGCACTGAATACCACCACCTTTGACCACCTTTGAGGTTCAGTCAAAACAGAGGGGTAACGTTCTCATTAATTTCTCTTGATTCGCATAAGAATAAAATATAGATAAGTTTACACCGAACGGCATCCTTTACCAATTTTATTGGGTTTTTTTTTATTTTTTCTAAAAGTGCTCGATACATTGCAACAAAAATTTTATAGGACCACCCCTGAAGCATTACTTATCGAGCAAAAAAATAATTACTAAAATCGATCCATAACTGACTGAGTAATCGAGTAACAAAGATACAAAAAAACATGCAGACGAAATTAGAACCTCCACCTTTTTAAGTCGGTTAAAAATATTATGGTACGTTTAATCCCGTAACGAATCGTTACCTGTTAAGATCTCAAAAAGTTAAGTTCTCAAAATGTATTCGCTGATCTGTTTCTAGAATCCCTATTAGGCATCCACAAAAAATAATTTGAAACATTGATCGTCTATCAATGTTAAAATATTTTATAATGTCTCTAAAAGTCTGCAACAAGTAAACCTTTCTTTAATCCAAGTTTCAGCAAAAGAATCTTTATATGCCACAAAAATGTTATGCCTAAACAACCGCCTGAGTATTGACAATATTTGTTTACGAAATCGCGTTTCGATTCGCGCATACTACATTATGCATGAACAAAATGGATATTCAATGACGCACACACTACAGTAAACTCTTATCATACTGTGTTTAAGAGCAGAGGCAGACAAGTACAGGGATACTTGAGACGGGTTGCGTAACCCTTCTTATGTGCTGATGTCGAAAAAGGGAAAAATATTTTAACGGGATGAGGAACATACGTATTAGTTTTGAAAATGTCACTGCTCTTACCAGATAGCAAGGAATGTCAACGCCAAGTAAACTCGTAACATACTGTGTTCATGAGTGGAGGCAGACAAGTACAGGAATACTTGAGACGGGTTACATAACTCTACTTATGTGGTGATAAGAAGAAGGGCATAATATTTGATGTAAGAAATTATTTGCTTGAGTTGGTTGAGGTTCAGTTTCGCTGACACTCAAACTGATAAAGTAGCGAGCAATGAAGAATAAAACTATTCGTTTTGAAAATATCTCTGCTCTTACTACAGACAGAGCAAAAAATGTCACTGTCGTTGAATCAAAGTTCAAGAAAATTGTTGCTTATATGCCACAAAAATGTTTATGCATAAACAACCGCCTGAACACTGACAATATTTGTTTATGAACTCGCGTTTCGATTCCCGCATACTACATTATGCATGAACAAAATGGATATTCAATGACGCACACACTACAGTAAACTCTTATCATACTGTGTTTAAGACCAGAGGCAGACAAGTACAGGGATACTTGAGACGGGTTACGTAACCCTTCTTATGTGCTGATGTCGAAAAAGGGAAAAATATTTTACGTGTTACTTGTGATTTACTTTCGCTGGCACTCAAATTGATAAAGTAGGGATGAGGAACATACGTATTAGTTTTGAAAATGTCACTGCTCTTACCAGATAGCAAGGAATGTCAACGCCAAGTAAACTCGTGACATACTGTGTTCATGAGTGGAGGCAGACAAGTACAGGGATACTTGAGACGGGTTACATAACTCTACTTATGTGGTGATAAGAAGAAGGGCATAATATTTGATGTAAGAAAATATTTGCTTGAGTTGGTTGAGGTTCAGTTTCGCTGACACTCAAACTGTTAAAGTAGCGAGCAATGAAGAATAAAAGTATTCGTTTTGAAAATATCTCTGCTCTTACTACAGACAGAGCAAAAAATATCACTGTCGTTGAATCAAAGTTCTAGAAAATTGTTCCTTATATGCCACAAAAATGTTTGCGCCCAAACAACCGCCTGAACACTGACAATATTTGTATACGAAATCGCGTTCCGATTCCCGCATACTACATTATCCATTTTGTTAAAATGGATATTCTATGTCGCGCGCACTACAGTAAACTCTTATCATACTTCACTATACATAAGTATAGGTGCCCACGCAATCTGACTATGCGAATCAAATTCAAAGGCCTTCTCTGTATTCTAATTTAAGGAAATTAAACCAACCATGCCTGAAATGTTATTTTATTTTATTAACCCGCCGTTCTGAGTGTGAACTAGTCCGGTCTGAAAACTACCGAATCTCAAGACAAGACAATAATTCATGAGTAAACACGGAAAAACTTTAACAAATTATGCTTTTAGAAGTCGTGAGTAAGTTAAGCCGATGTTCCGGCTGTCATCACTCAAAGGCCGTCTTCACATTATATGTATTAGTTATATTTTTAACTTGATAATGTGACAGCATTGGCCACTAACACATGTGATAACAAACAACCTGCGGCAGGCGCCGTTTACGCTGGCTCACGTCGAAGCCGCGAATGCGCCATTAAACAGCGATAGCAAATAAAACGAGGTTTTACGACCAGCTGGCTGAGTAACGAGCTGCCCTGATATAGTTTTCTTAATTGTTGTTCTTTAGCCAATGAATCCTGTTTTTAATCCCCGACGCAAAAAGAGAAGGGTGTTATGGGTTTAGCCTGTCTGTTTGTGTATCTGTGTATATGTCTGTGGTATCGCATCTCCCAAGCGGATGAACAATATTTGGTTACTCTACGCATGTATACGCTGATTGGAAAAAAGTTCGAGTGCTAAAGTTCGGGTTCTAACTCTAAGAGCAAAATTTAAATTTAAGTGTAGACAGCAACCAAACTGGTCACTGTTTCATAGCAGTTAGCAACCCCTTCTTATTGTTTTGTTCGTATAACTTTGTATTACTATTATATTCTGTTAAAAGTTTTTTGTCCAGATGAGATAGGCGATGGTAGCCGCGACCGGTCCGAAGCTCTTCATGCAAGAAATCTGTGTCTATACTGAGTTTCTACTTGGAGAAATTTTAAATGCTCCTTACAAGAGGTAGTAAAAGTTAACTACAAGCCATAGTAAAACTGAGCTGTTCATCATACACGCAATTCTGGATTTCTAGTAAAAAAGGAACTTTTGATTTCTCTCCTTTAATATACGGTAAAGTTTTTATTCGACGAAACTGACTTGAGAATAACTTAATTCAGTACATACTTTATTCCGTTTGAGGATCCTTATCCTTGATTGAAATTCCGGAACTGATTGAATTCATCGCATGTCGTAACGCGATGAATTTACATCCATAGCCAGTCTTATAAAGAACCACGATTTTTTAAATCAGTTGATAAAGCTTACCTCCTTTCATCAAGGATAGTCTGATAAATCACAGTTCAGACGTCAGATCATAGAACTCGGCCTTTGATTCCTCTTGTGATGAAAGGCTGCTGACGTATAAAAGCCATATGTTTGTAAACATGATGTTTTTACATCCACGTGAGCGCTGAATGCCCGAATGAGTAATAAAGTTTCAAAAGTATACTCTTGAGAGCACCTACGATTTTGTTACTACTTCTACTTTGCTTTGCGTTGCTGGATTGCAGTGGTTTTGTACATTGTATTTTGGAAATCTGGATGAATAAGCGCTGAATGATTTTCGCTCGTTGGGTGATCAAAGAGTAAAGTGAATGGTTTGTGTTTTTGTTTACGAAAATTGACCTATGTTAAAACGCAGATAATATTTGGTGACGATAACTTAACTTATAAAATTTATATATTTTACATAAGAATTCCCTATGCACACGAACAAGGAAAGCCCAATGCAGCAGCTAAATCAGAAAACCTTTACCTTCCAAAATCTTTTGTCTCTACCTTCCATTTATGGAGAAATTTCCATCGGATGTAGAACTTTCCTGGATAGCCTGGATGTCTGTAAAAGATCTGGTGTAGGAATGAGCCAAAAACTTACAATATTAGTATTTCAATGTATTCTTGCCATCAAAGATGTTATTGGCGTCTTTGTTGACGTCAAATGGCACATTGAATTTGTCGTAATACATCATTCGTTGGTAACCAAATGCATTTTGTCCTTGTCTGCATGACTGGGCACGATGTGAGTGTAATATTTCTCTCAGATAAATGAAGCGTTACAAAAACTTGGCTTTATATAAAGAGAACTGACTCTTTATCTATAATGAAAAGGATGAGTTTGCGTAACTCGAGTATAATAGATTTTTTCTAGTCTGAGGATTACTTAGATAACATTGGGTTTAGCTAGTCACGATAAGCTTTATCTAATCAATTTTCATTTCAAGTAGGGTTTTTGGTCTCTGGTTGAGTGGCTCGGAATCAGATAATAATTGTATTAAATTATTATCACATCTAAAAGTAGAATTTGTCCCGCGACATTCAAAAGTAGAATAAATGGGTATCTCTTGGATAGGTGAACATCCTCGTCTTCATCGTCACTTACCATCAGGTGATTAATAAAAAAAAAAGTATATAGTTATGTAACAACTACAACTGTCAAATTTTGGATAGCAGGCAATAATGTAACTATTGCGCCACAGATCAGAGATCGCCATAAAAATAGATAAATTGCAGCAAACAATAGAAATGGAGCAATATTTTTTCTGAACCTGAAAAAGAGCTACAGCGTCATCGTCTCTGCATTCTGTGAATGCACTTCCCGTAAACTGGGAGTCGGTGACCTGATTTTGTCACCCCTCAGCCCTCGCTGTGGGGTGGCTCTATTGCAGAAATAGAAAGTTACTTTTCGGCGAAACGTTTTAAATATTTGAAGGATTACTACGGAAATGTAAAAATTTGAATATCGTCTTAATGTAGATTAAGTAAGTCAAACATAGATAAATATAATCAAAATATAAAAATTCAGAAATTTCTGTTTCTGAAACTGAAAAGAGGAACAATGTCATTCTCTTAGCTTTTTGTGAATGCACCTCCCTTGTGATCTTTGTCGTAAGTGGGGGTTGTTCTTCAGCAAAAAGAAAGTTACATTTCGTTGCAACATTTTGTGTTTACGGACCTGCGGATTTCCCTGGCCTGGCCGAGGATTGAACGTGATAACGTGAGGATAGCAGGCAAGAATGGTACCATTGCGCCATAGATCAGAGATTGTCATCATCATCAGCTCTTTTTTAGTCTCCACTGCTGGAGCACGACCCTCTCTGTACTACCAGAGCCATATATTAGCCAGAGCAGTCTAACGATTTGGCCTACACTCCCCACGCTGGCCAGATAGGGTTGGAAAGATTTGGAGTGGTCCTATTCTACTCTGCTGGGAACCACACGGCGAGATTTAAGATTGTCATAGTAGTAGAAATTGCAAAAAAATATATGTGGAAATATATTTTTTGAATCTAAAATAGCAACAGCATCACTGTCACGAGTTTTTGTGAATGCACCTCGCATGAACGGGAGTCGGCGACCTAATTTTGTGACCCCTCTGCCAGCCCTGGGGTAGCTTGACTGCAGAAATAGAAAGTAACGTTTAGGCGAAGCGTTTTACGTTTGAAGGGTTATTGCGGAAATACTGAGTATTATTACGATTGCGTTAAGTGAGATGTGATTCTACTGCTAAGGAAAGATAAAGCGGTAGATTGGAAATTTTTGGGCAGTGTAATTATGAAGTTGTCAAGATCTTGCAGAACATTTCAGAATGGTCCACCACGTATTAATCGTAATACATAGACATTAAATTCCTTTTCCGTATCGTATCCCTAACTCTTACGTAAGAGTAGGTATTGTTTCCCATGCAGATCATCACTGCATAGTATAAAACAAAGTCGCTCCCCGGTGTCTGTCTGGTCTGCTTAGATCTTTAAAACCACGCAAAGGATTTTGCCATTTTTAATACATGCCCGGGCGCAGGCTGGAAGGGCTGCTAGTTTTTGTATAAAATTGAATTGATTTTGATTGTGTTCAAAACCTGCGCTTACAACTTTGCATTAGTCTGATTCCAAATCTCGTCCAAGACCTATTTCATCAAATAAAAGCAAAGCGTGATGTGTAGTTGACTGTACATATTTCAGTACATACTCGCAGTCCAAACTGTTTATACGTCACACCACACGTAATGCTTACGACTTCGGGTTGGGTTATTACTGTTAGTAATGTTTGTTACGGACGTAAAATATAATTGATATTTCCTTCCGTTACAAGGGTTTTTTTTTCAATAATTTAGTTTTATGAGCGTTACAACCAAGTGTCACACTGGATTTATGGCTGACTGTATACTTCAGTACAAACCTCGCTCGAGTGTTCGGCCGTGGGAGGTTGGTTGTTAGGAGGTTGTTACTTGAAGTTTGGACATCCAGAATATTTTTGAGACCTAACCCGACCCAACGAAATTTTTTAAACATATTTATTCCCACTTAACCCAATTAACCTTAAAATATCGTTTTAACTAAGTAGTTATAAAGTCATACCGTAAATAATTCAGGTCTAAGATTTACTGCTTGTTTCGCAACGCAAATACGTTATTTTTTTCAAAAACTTTCTTTGGTTACCTCAAAAAGAAAATATCAGTATTCCAAAAATGCTTAAAAGGCGGATTCTGATTTTAAGATGTCTTAGGTTAACATGTGATTGTGTGATGTGAACACAACGTGATTCTATTTTGTTTTATTTTATGGCTTCCACCGAGGTTTCGGTGTCTCTGGCCATGTCCAGTTTGAAGAGAAACAAAGTATCGGTGTTGTACACAATACAACAATCAACAAGTAGCAATCAAAGATGGTGTAAGTCCTTTGAGTGCTTTATCTCCTATAAAGCTTCTAGCGACATATACAAGTCCATATGACAGTCTACGTTAACTTTTTCACAGATTGACATAAACCACTCTCGTTATTATAAACGTCACATGAAAATATTATTTTGAAAAAATCGGTGAGCATTTAAACAAACCCAAAAACCGTGTCCCAGTACCTACAGCCAGACCTCAAAGTCAAATGAAAAAGCAATAGCAACCTTGTTAAATCAATAAACTAAATTAAATATCTAGGTTAGCAAGCACGCGACTTACTAATAAAAAACTACAATAAATGATAGTCACAAATCCGAAAAGTCACAAATTGTTACTTGGCGTCTGCTTTTTGGTTTCGTGAAAAATTCAATAACTGTTTACTTTTATTGCTGCTGAAAATAAACGAAACTCTTATTACTTCTATGCGGTTTTTTTAAATACAAGTTTTAATGAAGAATTAAGTGCAGCAGCCTCTTTTTCGCTTTACTCACCGTCACTCTTGAAAAGTTTTATTCATTGACAGTAGAAGTTTTCCTTAATAATTTCGAAATACCATTAACTTTAACACTCTTTGCATCTTCAGACATACAAAATTCATGACTATGCTGAACTTGGGTGACACGCAATTTATTGATGCCCATCGATCTGAAACCTGGCTGGCTGTGTCATTTACTCGATGATTGATTAACGACACCACTCCTTATAATATCATCCATAAATCAGTATTCGTGACCAAATGACTACTAGAGTATATTTATTCTACATAGAGGTATACGGGCTGCTTACATCACCTGTTGAAATCCTTGGGTGGTTTATTTCTACAGTCGACTTCTTACGAACGAAATCGCCCTAAACGATATTTTTAGTTAATAAGATAACTTTATTATATAATTGGAACAATATTGTAAAAACCTATCTCATAAATGAATAGATGAAGAATCCAACAGAAAGAAAAAAGATACCTATTGGTGTTTACGTCACAGGAGTTGAGGCAGTGGACATCGGGCTACGTGTCATAAATATTTAAGAAGGCTCTTCGTGCCACCGCTCGTCCCTATTCCTTTGCGATGAATTTAGGGTTGACCAATAAATCATTGACAAATAACAACAAAATCGTAAGACTCCAGGTATGAGACTAGACTGAAAGTCTCGCCAGAGATATTATGGTCACGCCATCATTACCATATTTACAGATGCTTCGCGTTATTAATAAGGTATCTCTACGGGGCTAACTTTTATCAGTTTCATGCAGTTATGTTGGAAATGGGTATTTACATTATATTCACAATTTTTAGGGTTCCATTGTAAACAAGGAACCCTTAATGTTTCCACATGTCTGTCTGTCTGTCTGCCGTTTAGCGAAAACTATAAGTACTAGAAAGCTGAAACTTGGTATATAAATAAATCATGCCGACAAAGTGATATAAATATATTTTACAGGTTCCCTCCCATAAAGGTTAAGTGGGAATAAATATGTTTAAAAAATTTCGTTGGGTCGGGTTAGGTCTCAAAAATATTCTGGATGTCCAAACTTCAAGTAACAACCTCCTAACAACCAACCTCCCACGGCCGAACACTCGAGCGAGGTTTGTACTGAAGTATACAGTCAGCCATAAATCCAGTGTGACACTTGGTTGTAACGCTCATAAAACTAAATTATTGAAAAAAAAACCCTTGTAACGGAAGGAAATATCAACTACTTAGTCGTTTAAGGTGTTTAATTGGCGTTAAAAAGCTCGTAAACACCTCGTTTCCCACGAATAGACGCTGATATCGTGAATAGGATGTCATCAAGACTAAAAGCGGTCCCTGTTTCCCTAATGAACTCTCTGGCACTGAAGAGATTTAACACTAGTATAATTTGAGCGGACTTTGAAATCAGATTAACCCCTAACTAGATTAAGTTAATTTCGTTAGATTTTATACTATCAGCAATGACATTCATTAGACTTTTAGATTGTAAGACATACATTGGCAAAAGGTCGTCCATTCCTGATTTACAAAAGTCTAATGAAATCAACTGACAGTACTTCTTCTTCTTTTCGAGTCAAAAAGGCTATATTTATAAATCTTATATTATATTAGACCAGAATTTGGCCACCTGGACGGCGCGATTGTTAGCCTCCATCAAATCCCCTACGGTGCAAGAAGTAGGACAGTTGGAGCAATTTATGAGATGGGTCATCGTCTAAACAACGCCGCAGTTGCATAGATTGTTGCTAGAGAAACCCCACCTAACCCGGTTATCTCGGCATCTTCCAACACTGACAGTACTGACACTAATTTAGGGCATGTTGGGTGGAGATCCATCCTTCTCTCCATAGGGCAATCAGCGGATTGACGAGTTACTGTTTATATCTTATTGGTAGTCAATTTGCCTGTTGCCATGTACCTTGTGAAGAGATCACGGCGTTATTACTTACTTTTTGTTATCTAGCTAGACTAGTGTATGTTATATTTTAATTTCTGAATAAATGATATTATTAAGTAAATTTTTTTTTTAAATATGTGATGAAAAAGATAGATTATAGGATCTATGAATTAAATAATAGCCTATTATTGTAGTTAAAATATAAAAAATTAAATCCTTAGCTAGACCAGTCTTATGAAATATTTTTATATTTGATTGTGTGTTTGCATTTAATGGATAAACTCAAAAACTAACTGACTTTCACCTATAGAAAGGAGGATTTTAAATAAGGATTTTTAACGAGATAGCGAATGTTTAATGCAGGATGAAGTTACAAGAAAAAGCTAGGTAGAATAAAGTACAAGTTACACAGTAATATTTTTATGTGTAATGAACAAAGAAAAGCCTCGATTGATTTTATTTATGGTTCAAGCAGTTTGTGCTTTTGTTGATATTGTTATTTCTGTACATACATAAAATGAGTAGCAATAAAAGAATAACGAGATATTTACGGAGCTACTTAAATTATTTATGAATGCGAACTCATAAATATACAGTACAAGAGTTCATAATTATTTACTCTATGACTGTAACGGTTTACGTAATCATAAACAGTGAATTTGTTACCGTTTAATGTGTAACTGCATAAATTACCTCATGAAAACTGAAAATAAATTACAATACAGGTTCTATGGTTTCAGTGTTCAGTTATACGACAGCCGTGAACTTTCCATAGCGTTTGATTCAATGAATCGCCTTCACATTTACGCAGTAGGCCGAGCCTTGGTTTCCGGCAGTTATCATCTATGCCCGTAGCCTCGTAAACTCTATTATTATATATTTCCACTCACCACAAAATCATAACACTCGAGAATCTGGCATTCACCCGCCGTTTGATGCAGGGTGCTCTCAAGGTTTCGTTCTACGCCCTTTATTTTTGCGGCGAGTCACGTCTCCAAATTGCGTTATGCTAATCGACCCTTTACGCTGCTAAAAAAATATGACGATGTAGAAATTGAAGGTCGGTCGTGCAAGACGCGTAATTTCTAAAACAATGAGTTTGGTAATAAATCATTTTAAGGCGATTTCACAAAAAGACACCGTGTTTAATTAAGTAGACTTATTACTTATTCCTATACCGTGATGCGCAAAAATATAACTACGTATATCTTTTTAAGGCGTTAGTTATTTAGTAGTTATGTTTTCCGACAGTTTTGAAGGTACGGGTTATACTTTTCAAAAATGAGTCATACTGAATTGAAATGTTATCCCTGTTATAATTGTGTCATGACTCATAACATAAATAACAAATGTAATGAGTGTATGCAATGAATTATCGAGCTTTTATTTTTCTCTTTGTTATCACATTTATGCATGACTGTATTACGCATCAATTTAATAAGTTGCAATTTAACAAAATAGTGCGGTGCATTTTCTGATTACACAGAAATAATGATTGACATTGTCCACTCTGAAATATGTAATATTTTTTTTCAACTCATTAAAGTTTTATGAATATGAATTAATACGCCGTTGACACCTGATTCCCATAAACAGTATGATATTAATTAAACATGAATCTGGCTCATCAATAAACGAGGCTTAAAGACAAAGGGCTTCTTTTAGGGCCATACTAAGACACGCAGAGCCCTTGTCAAGGCCGAATTCCGATGCGTGATCGGAATTTTATGTTTGTATTGATCATTCTGGTTTAACAAGGATTATTTGCGTGCTATTTGATAAAAAATAAAGAATCCTAGCATTGACTATATTGCAAAGTGGTTACTTCGAGCCTGTGGAAATAATAAAATAAAATTCTTGATTTTACGAGGATTCTGCGGCTTAAGTCTGATAAAAGGTCTATTTGTATTCTATTAGTGGATAAAAATAAAGTGTATTGGAATGTGGGTTTATCAGTTAGCACATATAATCTGTAGTATATTGTAATAGTAAGTCATAATTTCATAAAGCCTAAGGTTTTTGATATTAATTCAAGGATTTGCTTTTTCTTTGTTTATTCTTCTGTTATTTTCTATTGTTTCTATTTATAAGAAGAGAATGGAATTGTATTCTTAATAGTTAATGTTGGTGGAAATTGTAATTACATTTGTATATTTTAAAAGGCCGCTTCCAACCGGTCGTACTGGAAATCCTTGGGGGAGGCCTATGTCCAGCAGTGGACTTCTTGTGGCTGAGATGATGATGATGATTTTAAAATTGACGTATACATATTGTTAAAGATTTAACTTGAATGAAAGAGATGACTTGCTTAGTAAAAACTATAATCAAATTTAGTTTTACAAGGACAGATTAAAAAAAATGCACTACGCGTATGTCCGCGGCTGCGTCCGTCTGCAAGTGACCTCTTTCATTCAAGTTAAATCTTTAACAAGTGGCGACCGTGACAGGACTCGCACCTGTGCAAATAACGACAGTCGCTTTCTAGACAGAGCGCACTGCGTCCACGATTGCGGTTGGAATTAGGACAGCTCTCACCACACCAGAAATCACTGTTTTACTGTGTAGAAACGGATTCCTTGGTGTATGGGTAGAGTAAGCAGTCTTTTTCCTGGCACGGACGGTGTCAACAGGGTGGCTGAAGTAACCACTTCAAACGGCACTGTTAGAAGGGCCGTCAACAAGATGCATGTGTCTTTTACCAACCAATGAACTTGAAGAAGATGACCAGGAGGAGAGTGAATCACATATATATTTTATAATTCATTGTTTAAGTTGAATCCAGAAAGATAATTAAATGTTTGATTGATGAATCATTGTTATGACTCCAGCCGACATTACGTTGTGTGTCTGCCACTGCGTAGTACATCCTAAACGGTCAACAAGTATGTAGGCGCCTGTTATGGTCACGTTCACGTCTATCATCTTGCCAATGTAGTTTATTTATATCTGGTATACAAACTATGACGCCTTCTTTAACTTTAATAATAATAATAATATTTATTTATTCCGATTACAAGGATCCACAATTTGTTAGTAATACAATAGACTTATGCAACTATGTTTGTAAGTATTGTTATAAAATCAATAAATTTTTTGGACTGATCTTGAAATTTATTTACTAAGTACATTTTATAAAAAGTATCCCAAATAATCCTAACTAATATTATAAATGCGAAAGTGAGTTTGTTTGTTGGTTACGCTTTCACGCCCTAATATCTACTGAACCGATCACCATGAAATTTTGCATTCACGTTGTCTGGAGTACAGAGAAGGACATGGCATGCAATGACAGTAGGCTACCTTTCTTCCCGGAGAAAAGTACTGTTTCCAAGGGATCGACACTAACGCGAGTAGAGCCGCGAGCAAAAGGTAGTTGACATGACATATCATCATCATCAGGTCTTTTTAAGTCTCCACTGCAGGAGCACGACCCTCTCTGTACTACCAGAGCCATATATTAGCCAGAACAGTCAGAGGATTTGGCCTACACTCTCCACGCTGGCCAGACGGGTTGGAGAGGTCTCTTCGATGTTGATAAGCTTTGTTTAGCTTGTGTTTCCTTAGTCGCCTTTTACGACATCCACGGGATGACTTGGAGTGGTCCTATTCTACTCTGCCGGGAACCACACGACATGACATATGACAAAATCATTGATTCCTAAATTGCAGATATTGATCAGTGAGTCAAGCTAAACTAACATGGCTTATTACCGTGATCCTTACGCGAGTACTTTTTGTTTCTGAATTTACTTACACTAGTCTCTCTCTTCTTTTTTGTTGGTTTCATTTGTATTAAACCAACTAATACAATTTTAATTGTCGAGCTCCGTGGCGCAGCGGTCAACACGCCTGCCTGCGACACGGAGGTCCCGGGTTCGATCCCCGGACAGGTCAAGATGGAAAATGATCTTTTTCAAATTTACCTGGGTCTTGGATGTTTATCTATATAAGTAATCTGTTATAAAATATAGTATCGTTGAATTAGTATCCCATAACACAAGTCTCGAACTTACTTTGGGGCTAGCTCAATCTGTGTGATATGTCCGTATATATTTATATTTATTTATTACGAAATATTTATGATTATTTCTTATGACTTGAACCACGTTTATGTTTATTCATAACGATTTCGTATTCTAATCCATCTTGCATATATTTCACGCTCTCTTTACGACGGTGTACGAAGTTATAATGTTGTTTTAATACTTGTTTAATATGTTCAAACATCGGTCACCTTCGACGGGACACGTACAGAGTGTCAATTACGTACGTGCCCTGAATTAATTTCGAAGCTGTTTTATGATCGTACTTAGTATTTTTGAAGAGAATATGGCGTATTATAATATGCATGGCAAGTTTATAATTACACAAAGGTTTAAAGCAAAAGCCATCTTGTGTAAGGAACTTAAAGAGGAGCTCTGTGAGCGGTAGCTCTCGCGAATCTGTCTTTGGATAAAGCCCGCTCCACACTCTCGTCGAGAGGTTTCGGTCTCGGTTCTCGACAAAATCCGCCACCAAATGGAAACTTGACCAATATAGCCGAGACTTGCCGAATACTGCCTTTCATTCACACACACTCGTATTCGCCTATTCTCGTGTAGTTTTGCCGAGAGTTGAAGCGGGCTTAAGAGTCGCCTGGAAGCGCATGTCTCCATACAAACGGAAAAAGGGAATTGTGGCAATATTTGATAATTTTGGAGTAAAATTAAGCATTTAATCAATTAATCTCATTATAATCTACGTACGTTCCTATACAGCTTGGTTAGAATACCAATGGTTTGAGAATTACAAGCCTTTTCAAATTTGTATGGAAATCTTGAGAAGCGTATAATTCTCAAACATTTGATAATTTAACCAAACTGTATAGGAACGTACGTAGATTATAATGAGATTAATTGATTGGATGCTTAATTTTGCCCTAAAATTATCAAATATTGCCACAATTCCCTTTTTCCGTTTGTATGGAGACATGCGCTTCCAAGCGAGTCTTAAGATTAAAACTAAAGAAAGACCAGTGGGACCATTTTGAAAAATTTCCAAAATATAATCTATATAATTTTCAAACCTGCTCATGCGCTCGCTCGGTCCACATAGTTTTTAAATCAGTGATACATTTAACTGTACCTATATATTTTAATCCAAATGAAGAGGTAGTCGAAGATGGAATCCAATGTAAACATTTTTGAAGGAAATATTTTGTAATATACAACATATTCATATACGTATACAATACACAGTTTTGTCAAATCCCATATAGGAAATTGATGTGGACATATTGGGTAGACCGATTTTCATTGATTTTGATTTGTTAGATATGCTATCATACGAAAAGAAGAAAAAAAGTTCTAAATGTCAGAAAAAAAATGCTTTTGATTTAACGAGATTTACAATGGCCCCACACTAGGCAACATGTATGTCCTGTGGCATAAGAAATATTTAAAAATCCTAACGAACAGACAGCGACAGACGACAGCTAGTATGAATTATAAAAATCCTATAGTATAATCCATAATTTCTGTGCGCCCATACACATTAAATTCCAATATGAATATAAAAAAAGAATACATATAATTATATATATGGACAAATCACACAGATTAAGCTAGCCCCAAAGTAAGTTCTTAAGTAAGACTTGTGTTATGGGATACTAACTCAACGATACTATATTTTATAACAAATAAATATATAGATAAACATCCAAGACCCAAGTCAATCTGAAAAAGATTATTTTTTATCTTGACCTGACCTAGGATCGAACCCGGGACCATCCGTGTTACAGGCCGGTGTTGACTGCTCGTCAAATTAAAGATGAAGAATTGTAATTAAAGATGCATATAAAAGCACAGAAATTAAATTCCAATACGAATATAAGGCTATAGAAATCGCACATGA
This sequence comes from Rhodophaea formosa, assembly GCA_963082605.1. Taxonomy (NCBI): domain Eukaryota; kingdom Metazoa; phylum Arthropoda; class Insecta; order Lepidoptera; family Pyralidae; genus Rhodophaea; species Rhodophaea formosa. Next base: position 4,458,482 of record OY720221.1, read on the forward strand.
AATCTCGGCTTAAATATTAAATAGGATCGTGATTCGTGCCTCGTGGATTAGTAACACGCGTTTGAATTTTATATCAAAGACTTTCGGTAAATTGAAATTGAATAGCAGTTCTGTAACACTTGAAAGCTGGTTGGAACGTTTTTTAGAGGCAACTTAAAAAATATATATGTATGAACTGTTTAATTCTGTTTGAGCTTTTGCTTTGTTCTGCCAATCAAATGTTATTTAAGTTTACGTACAATGTATTGGTACATTTTATTGTGTTTCTTTTTGAGAGGGCCCATTTTCTGGATAAATCTTTGGATATGGCCATGAAATACTTTCCTTTCTTCCTTGTTGAGTCGTAATTTACTAGTAATTTATGTTAATTTCGACGTAAACGCGACCACAGCTACCACCCCATCATTTTCTTCTTCGAGTTCGTTTTGGGTGCAGTGGATTGGGCAACTAGGGCACTGAGGCGACTCATTGACTGGACAGTGGACAGTATGGCAATTGCACGCGTTATTGATGGAGAAACCCCACTTAACACTGGTTTCTTGGCATCTCCCTACACCAGCCCGGAGTCGGTTCAGCGGCTTCCAGACTAAATATGTAATATGAGATACCTAATATTCCTATATCGCTCAAGTACTTCGGATGTAGTATCAAGCATGTCATACCATAAGTAATTTAAATGACAATTTTGATCAATGAATTTCCAAAATATTTTTTTATATTCGATGAAAAAGTGACTTAGGGGTTATTGATATTTTTGAAATATCTTTTCAACATTAAGCAATTGGTCTGTTAAATTCTCTATGTACTCACAGTACCTGCTTATTTTCCAATAAATCTTGTTTGTCAGGTTTGGTCACGAATTAATTTAACTTGGAGGACGATTACCAAGTCAAAGTGTGGCCAATTTACCCTCAGGCCGTGAACCGAGAAGCTAACGAAAGCGAAGGGTCGGCGGAATATTTTTATAAGCAATTAGTACCTACTGCAAAATTTAGTAACAAGGTCGTTGACTATTGTCTTGTGTTGTCATCCGATTTACATGCGTATGTAAAATTACAGATCTATAGAACATCGGGGAGTTAATCAATTTTATATTGCAATAATAAAAAAAAACTATAAAAAGGCTGTAAATAGCACCATTCAAGAAATAAACTTCCCGAGATGACACTCATTAATCTCGCAAAGTGGTCTTTTTACGCCATCTCGCCTGAATGGCTTTGAAAAGGTTCTACTCGTCACGCACTCTCATAAAAGAGACCTCCTGTTCTAAGTACATATTTCACATCAATGGTCATACGTTTAGTGTATCTCCATAGAAATAAATAGCACTCCTGCAAGAATCTTGACCTGCAGTCGTCACAGTAAATCCAAATGACACACACATTAATCTCGCTGAGTGGACGTTTATGCCATCTCGTCAGAATGGCTTTGAAAAGGTTTTAATCGTCAAGAACTCTTATAAAAGAGGCCTCCTTTAAGTACGTGCTTCACGTCAATAATGATACTTTTAGTGACTTTATATATAAGTAATTAGCAGCTTCTGCAAACATCTTAACCCGCGATCGTCACAGTAAATCCAAACGACATACACATTAATCTCGCTGAGTGGCCTTTTATGCCATCAGGCCTGAATGGCTTTGAAAAGGTTCTTCTCGTCACGCACTATTATAAAGGAGGCCTCCTTTAAGTACGCGACTTACGTCAAAAATGATACTTTTTAGTGACTTTATATATAAGTAAGTAGCAACTTCTGCAAACTTCTTGACCCGCGATCGTCACAGTAAATCCAATCGACACACACATTAATCTCACTGAGTGGCCTTTTATGCCATCAGGCCTGAATGGCTTTGAAAAGATTCTACTCGTCACGCGCTCTTATAAAAGATGCCTCCTTTAAGTACGTGCTTTACATCAAAAATGATACTTTTTAGTGAATTTTCCATTCAAATAAGTAACAGCTTCTGCAAAGATCTTGACCCGCGATCGTCACAGTAAATCCAAACGACACACACATTAATCTCGCTGAGTGGCCTTTTATGCCATCTCGCCCAAATGGCTTTGAAAAGATTCTACTCGTCACGCGCTCTTATAAAAGATGCCTCCTTTAAGTACGTGCTTTACATCAAAAATGATACTTTTTAGTGAATTTTCCATTCAAATAAGTAACAGCTTCTGCAAAGATCTTGACCCGCGATCGTCACAGTAAATCCAAACGACACACACATTAATCTCGCTGAGTGGCCTTTTATGCCATCTCGCACGACACAAATGGCTTTGAAAATGTTTTACTCTTCCCGCACCGTACTATAAAAGAGACCCCTTTTTCTAAGGACATGCTCCACGTCAAAAATCATACGTTATAAAAGAACATATTGCTGACATGAATCATAGGCGCTCAACGAAGTCTGCAGTCTGTGAACATGCCCTAGACAAACCCAACCATTATATGCGTTTTGATAATCCTCAAGTCCTTGCAAAAGAAAACAGATACATTTCAAGAATGCTTCGTGAGGCTATTGAAATTAAAAAACATCCTAATTTCAATAGAGAGGATGGTTGGCAGTTACCACCAGCTTGTGATCCAGTCATCAATTTAATCAAATCTCAAGCTAAGCAGAAGACTGCAAGACCTTCAGACACCGTTAGCCAATACTGCGTTCATCCGGAACGTTATCAATAAATATTTTAGGCGGTAGATTTTGCAGTTCTTATAAAATACTAGACAAATGTCAACTTAGTCTACCTGGGACCACGAACACTGTAAAGTGCTCGAAACGTTAGGTGTATAAATAATGTAATAAACGCGATAAAAACCGTATTAAAATAATTTTATTTAAATCATACGTTTATTAACTCTTTATAAGTATACAGCACTTCTGCAAGAATCTTGACCCGCGATCGTCACAGTAAATCCAAACGACACACACATTAATTTCGCTGAGTGGCCTTTTATGCCATCTCACTCGAATGGCTTTGAAAAGGTTCTACTCGTCACGCACTCTTATAAAAGATGCCTCCTTTTCCAAGTCAAGGGTGCTTATCGTATTATCTTGTGATATTCGCCGTTTGATGTTACTTTATACGTAATAATCGTCAGTAACTTCAGATATGGGCTACTGTTATTTTAATACACTAGTTTACATAGATATATATATTTACTAGCCTATACTGTCCCACTGCTGGGCAAAGCCCTCCCCTCTCTTCCGCCACTCATCTCTATCTCCTGCGATTGATGACCAATTTGGATCAGAAGCCGATAGATCATCAGACCATCTTGTCCTTGGGCGGCCTCTTTTGCGACGCCAGCCAGCAGGTACCCAGTCTGTAACAATCCTAGCCCACGTATCTGGGTGCATCCTACAGATATTATTGCACAGAATTCTCCATGATATTTTCCTTTGCCTGAAAATGATTGTGCATTAGTCAATGTTAATTAAAAGAAACACATTCAGAGAGAGGTATAAGTTGGGATGGGCGGGATCGAAGTACTACTAAAACAAACGCTACATATTTGTATATTTTTTGTTTCGTTTGGTTCGCTCGTAATCGTATGTGGAGTAAGAGATGTTTATGTATAATAAGGCCGTTTAATTCTGCAATATTAAACATGAAATATATGCGGAATCCAATTAGAAAAAAACTTCTATTACACAACGTAAAATAAACATATTTCGGATTAAATCAATATTAGCACAAAACATTCGTTGGTAAATACGCCTAAATAAATATCATATATGAAATAAGTGTTATTAATATCGGTATTTGCGTTGCAACAATAAAAGTGATAAAAGGTTATATTTTCGCTGAATCGTAGGCAAACATGGCCCAGTAGCATAGAGGAGATTTTTGCAGAGTTCAAGCTTTAAAGAATTGGGATTGATACGGATATACATACATAGAAACTATTGCTCGCTTTGTCTTCATACGTGCCTTTTATCTCTCTTTAAGAGCTTGGCTCTTGGCAGTGACATTGTGGAACACAAACGATGACTATTTGGCAGTAAATAACGGAGTAGTTTGATATTGCCTACTCCATTTCACACTCTATTGAACCATTCGCTAATGCAGGTTGCCTCAAGCTCGATGTTTTCCTTTACCGGAAACAGGTAGTGCTCGATGAAAATTACCGTAAGTACTTGAGTCATACTAGACTACAAATTAAGAGGTATCGCTGTACTGTACTAGTCGGGACAGGTGTAAGCCCTCGGGCGTCTACATTACGCATAAGGGTCGCACTCTTAGACCAATGAGCCACTAACTTTTAAAATTTAAGCAAACGTGCTTAAGGATTCAAATTTGGTGATAAATGTGTCCTGCATTTTAATTTTGTGCATGTTTTACTTAATATTACTTTTGTTTATTTTTGTTTTGAATAGTTAGATATAATTTTCAAGAAATGGTAGCATGAAGATTGCATTCATATGTAATTCTAAAAAAGCATCGTAGAGATTGAGGATAATATATTGATTTTAACCTCTCAAGACTAGTGCTGCTCGTCAAATATGAAACAATGTACAAGCATTTTTGAATGCCATGGAACCAGAAGTCTCTCCAGAGATCTGTATTTACGTATATCGCTTGGACGCTAGTGTGCTACTCTGTTCCAAAAGCGATTGGAATATTTTTTCTTTCTTTATTTTCGTATTCTGTGTGTGCTCCATATTAATATTGAGTTTGGATGGAATCGGAAATTGCTTTTATGAGAAGTTTTAATGAAAGCTATTTGAATATACATTTGCAAGGGAAACTCAAGCTTTTTGAGGTTGAATTGAAGTATTTGAAGAAATTATCTATAGAATGTAATATAATATCAAGTCGACAATATACAACGAAAGGCCGACGAGTATTTTGGGATACCGATAACAAGATCATATTAGATGCTAAAAATAAAAATGCCTAAGCTTTTATTTACGCAGCCATTTTAGTTGAAATCCCCTGTTGCGTTTGACAAGTTACCCATGTTTACTTGTCAATTTAGACCTGCTGGCAGAGACAGGCCCTCGAAATATAAATATAAAAGTACTGATAATGTATCTTGTTTTATTCAATAATATTTGACTTAAGTAAAAGAAGAAGAAGAAGGTGGTCAAACGTGGGTCAAACGGGCACTGTTGGGTCAATAGCGTCCGAAATCAAAATTTTGAACAGTTGCCTCCTTATCATTTCACATGTTTTACAACCTTCCTTAGTCCTAATAAAAAGAATTTCAAAATAAAGTAGTTAAATTGCGTAACCGAGGCTGTCCGTCTGTACCATGCACTGCATTGTAATAAAAGGTTGCAAGAACGCAGGCGCAAATCCCCATTAAGCCATCATACTCATTAAGGGCCCACACTAGGCACACTAGCGACGCCAATAATTTTATTCCTAATACTTTATAGGAATACGATATAGAAAGAAATTCAAGAATGTAAATCATATAAGCCTAAGTAAATAACCTGAAGTATTTTTGGAATCATGTTTAATGTTTTTAAGTGACAGTAATATTGCATGCCTGATTATGGCTAATGTGTTGGTCCTATTCATAATGTGACAACTAATTTTAAACCACATTATGCAAATAAAGAATTGAATTGAATATAATCAGAATCAGTGAGAATTAGATTACCGCCAAAAACGGCCGTTTTTGACGGTAATCACTAGTTCTCTTAATGACTGATTCTCATAACTTAAATAAAATTATTTTAATACGGTTTTTATCGCGTTTATTACATTATTTATACACCTAACGTTTCGAGCACTTTACAGTGTTCGTGGTCGCAGGTAGACATTGTAAAGTGCTCGAAACGTTAGGTGTATAAATAATGTAATAAACGCGATAAAAACCGTATTAAAATAATTTTATTTAAATGTGTAACAATCGCGAAAACATAAGAAAACATTATGATTCTCATAATATTAAAACATGATTCCAAAAATACTTCAGGTTAAGTATTTACTTAGGCTTATTTTTGAACCCGTGAATTCACAAGACGATTGATTGAAAATATGAAGATCATACAGAGAATACTGAACGGTTTGTGTTGATACGTTTATTTTCCGTGTCTGAGTTGATATAAAAACGTTTGATGTGATATGAAAATGTCGTCTGGTTGCCAGTGAGTTGATGCTATTAAAAATAAATGAAAATTTTCACGTCGACCGCTGGCCGTCGGAAAATTGCTTTATTGAGTCCAATTTGTTTTGATTGCGGCGTGCTCGCTGTGAAATAAATATCTTTTTTTTTTTTTATAGTATTTTGTATTTGTTTCAGGTATGAAAACTGAATAAACTACTCAGCGCTACGATGTACTCTGCCGTATATCTAAATGGTATGATGAATAGTAGTAGAGGCAACTTCCCATGAGGTTTGAAGTGGCAGATGGTTAAATGTGGAAACTATGCTAAGTCATGCAATTGATAAATTGCATTATAAGAAATTGTAAAATCAACTTGCACTAAATGTTAGCAGTTAACTTTGTTATCTTTCAAAAAATCCTTATAAATGAAACTACTGCATTAATTAAGTGCAAGCTAACTCTTATTTAAGGTAAACAGAGATGAGTCACTAATAACTTGCTACTTATAACACTCGATAAGACAGAGGCTAGGGTTGCCAAGTCTTTAAAGTGAACAGCCGGCAGAGCAGTCAGTCAGTTTAGCTGAACGTGTATAAGAAGGCCGGATCCTTAATTATTTATTCTTAGTTTAATGTGGCCGGTTGGCTCTCGGCAAAATAAAATAGGACCACTTCAAGACTTCCCGTGGATGTCGTAGAAGGCCACTTAGGAAAAACAAGCTTAACTAAGCTTTTAAACATCAAAGAGACCTCTCCAACGCGTCTGGCCAGCGTTTTCTAATATATTGCTCTGGAAGTACATAGGGGGTCGTGCTCCTATAGTGAAGACTGACAAAGACCTGATGATGATGATCATCATCATTTTCGTGTAGGTGACACGGTCAGTCGACCAAACACACCCTGGCGTCAGAGTTCTTTGGAACCGCTTCTCGGCCTCTGACATGGTTCCTTTAACGAATACCAGATGTCAGCCGGGGCCAACGTCTTAACGTGCCTTCCAAAGCACGGTATCATCTTTCTTATCAGACAATCAGGAGATTCATACCTGCAATGTCCTAACCAAACTGGAAACAACTTAACAAAGTATGCTTCCCGTGGGAATCGAACCACGGCCCCCGCGTCAATAAGGCAAATGTGGAATCACTCTAGCTCTAGGTCCTCAGGGCGGTCGGTATGGCGTCACACCAAGGCTAGGCTAAATCTATTTTAAAAAGCGTAACACAAACCGGAACACCTGGACTCGAGACTGATTTGGCCAGACACGTAACCAAAAAGCCTTATTGCGTCCGGCTTTTTCCGCCTGGCAACCCTAGAGAGAATGGCCGTCCACTATCGTAATTTCCATAATAAGTCACGAATTCGTGATAACAGCTCGTAAGTGTCGAATGCTCTAATAAGCAGTCATAACACCAATCATCCCTGTTGTATGCAAAGTGCGCTTTCACGTGCACTGCCCTGCTGTAATGTGAATGTAACTTCCATTCGGTCAAAATCCAATAAAAAATCATCGCTTCGTAAAAAAATGATCTTTACTCCTATCTATAAAACGACTAAAACTTTCTAATACTAACACTTGTCGTTCATAAAAGCGGTTTTTGTCCAAGAAAGTTCCAACAAGTTCACCGCAACAAGACAATTCCTACATAATCGCGACACGTTCACGGTTTTTGCGACGCCGGTTGTCACGGATAAACGCGTTTTTGTCGGATTACGCCATGCCATGCCTTTATAGTGCATCAAGCAAGCAAAAACTTCAACAAGCGAAATATTAGCGTGAAGTCAAGCATCTATTTTGTCATGAAACTGATGGAAAAGCTTGTGATGCTTAATTTCACATGGCATCAATAGCGCCAAAAGTATACACTAATGTTAGGAGGGGGAGGTTACATCATCATCAGGTTTTTCTAGTCTCCACTGCAGGAGCACGACCCTCTCTGTACTTACTACCAGAGCCATATACTAGCCTGAGTAGTCAGAGGATTTGGCTTACATTCTCCACGCTGGCCAGACTGGTTGGAGAGGTCTCTTTGATGTTAATAAGCTTTGTTTAGCTTGTGTTTCCTTAGTCGCCTTTTACGACATCCACGGGATGACTTGGAGTGGTCCTATTCTACTCTGCCGGGAACCACACGGCGACAGGTTACATATCAGGACTTAATTAATCAAAAACGCCACAGAACACACTTATAAATTACACTGTTATTTTTAAGGATTTTTTGGTGCAATAAAGAGTCTACTAACTAACTAACTAACATACGGAAAAGACATTCAGTTGTTGTAAATTAAACTAAGGAGTAACAGATAGAGAAAAAGTAGAATATATGAGCCCTAGAAGCAAATAAATCTAACTTGACTAGGCAAAAACCGCCTAGAACAATTGTGATTTTTGCCATAACAGCCACATTCCTATAAACTCATATACCGAATGTTGTTATTTATTTCATTGAATTTGCTTAGATTTTTCAATCTAAAATAAATAACGACCGTATAATCATTTGACCTAAATGGCGAACTTAACATCATAGTTATTCGAACCCAATTCATTGCGAACTAAATCTAGTGCGCCTGTTTATAAATCTAGCATGTTGTGGCGGCGTAGCGCAAGAAACTAACACAATCCGTAACTAGGCAAAAAAAGCCTAGAACAAGTATAATTTCTGCCATAACTGGCCACAGACAGACAGACATAAACTTTTAGACCGAGAGTTGTTATTTATATCAGTATTAGTTTATTTTTTTAATCTAAAATAAATAACGACTCTCACCATTGGATTTGAAAGCGTAGAACAAACATACGTATATTATCGTAATAGGAACTTTACTTATTGGGAACCAAATCTCGTTCTCCTGTTTATCAAATAGCCAGTTGTTAGTTTTGGCAGCATCAGGTCATCGGCTATAGTTTGGCCAAAGAATTAATAATAGTACTAACGTAGTTTGGCTGCGAATCGCTTACGAGATCAAAACAATGTTTATGACACTTGAACAAATTCCAAATACCACTTCCGTGTTTATTAGCGGTCGTTGGCTACATTATTATCATAATATTATGTTGGTTTGCGCGTTTTAGCGAAGATTATATTGCTGAACATGCAATGATGTAGAAATTCCAGGGCTGACTGCTGGCTTCGCTCTCAGCTTCATATCAGAAGTTTGTTACGGTCGGCTGCGGTTCTAACTACTTTTGTCGACGTTTCGATGAGGACATTAACCAGACTCAAGCCAAGATTTATAAATTACTAGCTGTTACCCGCGGCTTTGCCCGCGTAATATATAGCCTATGTCCTTCTCGGTACCCTGACCTATGTGTATGCAAAATTTCATGATAATCGGTTCAGTAGATATGGCGTGAAAGCGTAACAAACAAACAAATAAACAAACAAACTCACTTTCGCATTTATAATATTAGTTGGGACTAGCTGTTACCCGCGGCTCCGCCCGCGTTATATATACCCTATGCCCTTCGCAGTACCCTAACCTATGTGTATGCAAAATTTCATGATAATCGGTTCAGTAGATACGGCGTGAAAGCGTAACAAACAAACAAACTCACTTTCGCATTTATTATATTAGTTAGGACTAGCTGATACCTGTGACTTCGTCAGCGTAGGTTTTGGTTTTAACACACAGTCGTTTATCGAATTATAAAGTAGCATAAGTCCTAAATCTCAGGTTCTAGACTATCTGTGTTTCGAATTCCATTTAAATCGGTTCACTAGTTTTGGGGTGAAAGCGGGACAGACCGATAAAGTTATTTTCGAATTAATAATATTAGTATGGATTTATCAAAGGAGGGATAGTTGTAATAGCTTTACCCGCGAGTCCGTCCACGTTCATCCTTCACGGAACTAAATTTAATATATGCCTAATGAATGATTCTTGACGATGGCCGTGGTAGATTTTGTAATTCAATAAAGAAATTGCAAAACTTGCAGAAATTCAATGTTTTACATAGTGTTAGTTAGATTTACTCTTGACTTTTTGTTACATTTCATTTTGATTTCACCATATTTGTAATCTATCGTGTTGTATTATGATATGAGCTACCGCAAATACCCCTGAGGTCAGAGAAAATGGTTCCTTAGCAGGCGACACAAATCCTTTCCCTCGACTTCCTGGAAGGCCCGCAAAAGTTTCCCGTGAGGGATTTAATATTGTTGAGGTGCCGGAGTGGCATAAGCCTTTTGGAATAAACCAACGAAAGAGGATTTTTCTTTCCGGAATGAAGTTTATTTGTTGCCAGAACTGCGGATGTTCGTAAAACTTGTTCAGCATTTCTTGTTCCGAGCAAAAAGAAGTTAACTTCCACCGCAAATCTGAATGAAAAGGGAGGATTTCAGTAATCCATTTGCTCTTGTGATACATGGTGATGCTGACGCATTCGTCGCATGTTCGATTATCGATATTGATTATGGTATAAATGTCGCAGTCATTTGGTCGAATCTGCTATTTGATTAAATGACTAGCGCGTTCATTGAATGACCACGTTTAATTGAATGACTAGGCCGAAAGTTGATTGAACAAGCGTCGCTCAACGTCCAACTAGTTAGCGGATTGTAACATAGCTTTTTGAACAGAGCGGACATAAAATCAGTCAGGTGATTCAAAGTTAGTTTATTTTTTTCCCACTGCGGCGCTAGTAGTCACCAAAACAAATATGGCGTCAAACAGCTCGCACAGATGGCACGGTATTGATATTTTCTTTGATTAAATTTTCTTAAAAGTGCGTTATTTGTAATAAAATAGTATGATATCATGGATACCTATTATTACGCTGCCGCCGGCTACTATAAAAACTAATAAAAAATTGGCAAAAATATGAGATAAAATAAAGCTTTGTAAATCATGCTACCACCAAATATTACAAAGCCGACTAAGATTCAACGACTTCGGTAAATGACGTTCATTCAGTCAAGACGTTGAACGTTACATTCAACGACCTGACGAGTTGTTCTTTAGTCATTCAATTAAACGTGGTCATTCAATGAACGTGCTAGTCATTCAATCAAATAGCAGATTCAACCAGATGACTGCGACATAGATAATCAATGTCGATAATCGAAGCTGTTATATTTCTTCTTAGTATATATGTGTTTCTTTATTCTAAGCTTATATTTCGTTTCTTTATTCTAAACACGCGGATGAATTTGCGGGAAATATTCTGCGACTTCGTCTATGTTGGTTTCGGTTTTGTCACACATTCCATCCGGGGCTGACCCCCGGGCTCCAGACAGTGAGAATTCAACTGTGAACACGCATATACAATATGTTAATAAAACAGTGTCTAATCAATGCTAGAAATTCGAAAATTTTTTCAACATTTTCATGCAAATTGTCTGGCCGACTGAATTGTTGTATGGAATCGCCAATTTTTTTTTTTCGAATTACCGGCGTTACTTAGTTTCATAGGTAAAGTAGTTCATAATAACGGGCCGAGTCGCTCCCTTTAGAATCGGACAGAACAGAGACAGTAATGATTTTCACAGTGCCTAGACAAGATGACTTTTATAGGCCTGAATAGATTTGAATGTATCGTTAGAATCAAAACATCATCCCTAGCGACATATTTTTTTTTGGAAAAAAGTAGTAGGTACTTTTATCCAAAAAAAAATATTATGTCTAATCATAATCTTATGATGTGCTAAATAACGAACAGTAATACATATTTGAAGAACTTACAGCTTTGAAGATTCAGCGTCGTCGACAGAAAGCTCTCAAATCACCGAGCGGCGTTCAGTGAACTTGGCAACGTACGCTACACGTATGCCAATTGCTCGTGTCCATTTGAAAATCAAAGAAATTATCAAATTATTCGTATGTAATGTTTAAAGTTACGTTTTTTGATTAAAACTAACGTGAGATGTTTACATTATTAATATGTAAAATACGGGTCACTCACGTATGAAGTCAGCTACAGGCCGACACATGTTTCAACCGGAGGTCTTCCTCAGGGCGAATGTGAACCGAGACGCGCGCACGAAGTCGTCCCAGTCCCAAGACCTCCGGATGAGGTTGAAACATGTCGGCCTGTAGCTGACTTCATACGTGAGTGACCCGTATTTTACATTTTAAAGTTACGTATTAGCGGTGTTTCAAAAAGAGCAGCGAAATCAATAAACAATGGGATAAAACATATTTATACCAGTTTTTATTAATCTTTTTCAATCCTAATTTATCTTTTCCATTCTGGTTTGGGAGAAAAGGAAAAACGTAGAATATACCAGCTGCCTTTCGTCCAGCGCAAATGGTAAAAGTCGGTCAAGGGATTGGGCGAAAATACAAGGGATAATACACTTTATAGGCGATATGACTAGACACGCCGCACTAACACGCTGAACGTGGCCTTTGGGTTTTATGACCTTGGGCTCTGTCTACCCCGCAAGGGATAAAGACGTGATAATATGTATGTATGTTTGTTTATTTCAATCGGCTCAGCAGCTTTGCGTGGTGGGTGGCCGAATATTCTATTCAGCTGCCCTTGCGGCGTGATACTCGCGACAATGTTACCTAATCGACTATCAATGTCTTATTTTACTTAGATGGTGATGATGGCCTCTGACTGTCCTGGCTAATATATAATATATGGCTCTGGTAGTACAGAGAGGGTCGTGTTTCTGCAGTGGACACTGACAGGGACGTGTTGATGATGATGATGGCGACACGACATAAATGATGTCGCGCACACCCTATCAAGGAACTTGTCTAGATACTGTCAAGTTCAGTATGTCTGTATTGAACTGAATACACACTCGTTATGTTATAGTGTCAAAATTTGGCAAAAAAAAACATAACGCCGCGCCGAGGTTACATTATTGTAATCTTTTTCGTGAATTTATGTCTAAAATCAACGAACTATATTGATTGATAATCATGAACATTTAAAAAAACACTGATGTTTAATGTTCACGGTTAATTCCAAGAAGGAAAATGTCAAGAGAAATTCACCGACATAGATAAATATTCAACATGCCAAAATCTTGCAAAACACCTAGTAAATATTCTGATATCTATGTGCAAAACAAAAATAAGCTAAGATTTATTCTGCCTAAACTCCCACCTAGCGCACAATACATCAAGATCACGAGAGCCATCGATCATACGAATTCATCAATATCCAATCACGGAGAAACAAAACCTGGCTAACAGAAACACGTCCATTACTGGGATAAGAGCTTTTATAAATTAATCACCGGCGGCGAAGGCGATCCATTCACGTCAAACCATGAGGGTTGTGTTACGAGGGAAGGAATCCGCAAAAACGGTACTTATAGGAAACTACGTGCAAATAAAATAGTCTACATTTATCTCAGCTTTAAGAAGCCCACTGCCTGACATAGGTTTTCCTTATCATCATTGGGGGTTTTGTCATACTCACCATGCTTGGCAAACGGGTTGGTGAGCGCAGTTGGTTTGGCTTATATCAGTTCTAACGCTCCTTCCAATTTTTTAAGCACATCCGTTTTTTGAGCGGACCCCTCTCTTGGTAATAACGGTGCGTAGCAGGTTTGTTGGACAGGGGGGACGGAGTTATTTGGGATATTACTTGTATGGATTGGGGATGAAAAAGTAGGAGCTTGAAGTCAAAGTCAATCATTTTATTCATCATAAGATATTTCAATATCATTTAGTGAACGTCAATTTTTTTCATAATTACAATTAGTTTACAAAAATATATTACTGTTGACGTCAATAATTTACTTACGGATAAGTTTACACCGCTTCCAAGGCGGACTGCAGAAGAAGCGGCAACAAACTGCACAGCGCATTTTCTCCAAATGACGTCAACTTACAATCTACGACATACCTATTTAAAATCACTTGGGAGGCCGGGCGCGCTTTCTCGACGCCATACCTACAAATACCGGACAGGCAGTTGAGGATGACACTCCTGACCATTTTCTCCAGAAGATTTTTTTTTCCAAACATTCAAATATTCTCCTTTAGAACATTGGTATCATCTCAGCCACAAGAAATCCACTGACGGAAATAGATAAGCCTCCAAGGATTTCCAATACGACCGGTTGGAAGCGGCAGACATCTACATTCCTGCGACCTTGGTCAGGTCGTCCAACCACCAGGTCCGTGGGTGACTATTATATTTGTATGGATAAAATAAAACTAACTAACAGTTTTAGATTAAAGTTGAGTTGCTTTAGTTGCGTAGATACAACACTAAATACATACACGATACTACATACATTAATCCATCGGTACTAGATAAAAGTGATAAATATGTTGGCTACGCGATGCAAATATATGCGCGTGCCAAAACCTTATCTATCGGTGCTTAGCAATAACGTTTTGGAGGCGGTCCAAATATTCTTACACCGGTCGATTTAAAGTGGTCTTGTATTTTGAAATCTGTCTTTAGTGTTGTTACTGCTATGTATTTTCTCTTGACAACGAGCTGAAATAAAAAGGCTAATGTTCTGGCAGACCTAGTGTAGAGTCAGTCGGTGAAAGACAAAATTATAAGCGAGACAGACAACGGATACATTGAGATTCTACGTTTTATAATTTTGTTCTTATAAGTTAAAGGCTCAAGTCAACCTCTACAGCCTGCTATTATCCTCTGCTGTTTGCCTCTAGGAAGTTTTTTTTTTTAAGACGGTTTTATGAAAGAGAAAAATGTTGAAGCAATTTTTCTGCAACGCGAGTCAGGCAGAGCAGCGTTGAAATTCAAATTTCTAAAGTTGGTGAGGCACAGGGAACCGAGCAGTGTGCCAATTGTACCATTATTGTTACTACTAAATGATTACTTACTAGTCCGGCGGCGAAATTACACATACAAGTAGCTACAGGCAGTTCCATATAATGGTGTTGTGTGTGCATCTGTCAACAATGCGGCTCTAATTGATCATTTGTGCGATGCGCTGACACCATTGCCACGCCTGGGCCTGCCATTAGCACAGTACAATATTACTAGTACAACTATCGCCTGGTTTATACAGTGCGAGCTATCGTGCGACTCGGCCTAAGTAGTTAGTGATACTCGCAGGGCAGCAACTCGTTCTGTGTGAAAGTATCTTATGAGTTACTCGCACTTTCTGTTTCTTTGTATAGTAGCTCGCATCAGAGTAACTTCAACTTTCTTTTTAATTTTCGTTGTAGCACAGTTACAATCTTACTAATAAAACTAATACCTAGCAGGGAAGTTGCTTGCTCTGTGTGGAAGTATTATGCGTTACTCGCAATTTCTGCTTCGCCGTATAGTAGCTCGCATCAGAGTAACTCCATTTCTTTTGTTTTCTTTCGCCTGCTTGCCATCCCCACCAAAGGCAAAGCAGTTGCAGTACCTGTCATATCTCTCTCATCGTTTCGCGGCAAACGCAGCGTTCTACATTAATTATGTTTAGGCAGTAACCCGCGTCATTTAGTGAGTAGTAACTAGACGAGTAGTGCGCAAGAAATGCACTCATCAACAGATTCCTTTCAGGGCTGACTCTCATGCTGAAAGCAGCTTAGGCAAACCCAGCTTCTAACATTCCAGTAGAAAATGCGAGAAGCTGTCTACTGTCTATGCACTCGCACTGTGTAAAACAGCCATAACGCGCCATTAGTGACAGTCAATGCTTCACTAATAGCTTTGTAGTTTGTGCCTTATGCTTTTACTAAGGTTCATGTTATTGATGTCAAATGGCTGGCAATTTAGATAGATTAAAAAAAAGCTAATTTGTGTTAATCGCCTTAAAAACTACCACATTTTATTAAGCTTAGGCAGCTGAAAATCTGCCAGTGTCTTTGTCCACTATTTTCGGTCAATATCGTTGGCGACTAAAGCAAATAAATATAATATTACATTAGCTATTTGAGCTTCACTGTCACACATGAAGAATTTTTATAGATATACGAGTAACTATATTTATTTTACCTATAGGTGTAGATAAAAAATCTTCGTAATCTGACATTACTTTTAAGGGTTCATCTTATCTAATATGATCTGTACTGTACCGTGCAAAAAGTTTTCAAAGCTTCTACGAAACTAAGATATGTTTTTTGTCGCATCTCGCTTACACTTAGTGTTAAGTCAACTAGCCTCAACTATTTTATGTGACCTTTATAAGTTCTGATGATTAAGGTCTCTTCAACTCTGAATAGATCACAAAATGCTAATTTCCCCTTGATAACAAGTTCATCGTACTTTTTAAACACAAACTTAGTTGAGGGCTAATAAAGATTTATTTGATTCCCTTCGGCGGTAATACTACTTGAAAATTTATACGTACATAAAATCGGGTATCAAGCTTTTATACTTATGATGACGTTTGTTCGTGCCCATTAAGGCGAAGTGAGTTCACACATTAGCGCCACCCAGCAATTAATTCATTGACTTTAAATCAAATCAAATTTTAAAAAACTAATAGCTGATTGCCCTAGTAAATTACT
This sequence comes from Rhodophaea formosa, assembly GCA_963082605.1. NCBI lineage: Eukaryota > Metazoa > Arthropoda > Insecta > Lepidoptera > Pyralidae > Rhodophaea > Rhodophaea formosa. The sequence continues at coordinate 4,474,926 of OY720221.1, forward strand.
TGTAGTTTTCTTTTTGTTACTTTTCATAGATATTACAATCTAAGATTAAGAGAACGAATTTTATAATTCGTTAATTTTTATAATTCGTTCTCTTAATTCATCAAATTAAACATGGTGAAAGCTTGTACCAATAATACTACAAGTAATTTACTAGGGTATTCAGCTATTAGAACTTTTAAATTTGATTTGATTTAGAACTTATAGAATTAATAGCTGGGTGGCGCTAGTGTGTGAACTCACTTCGCCTTAATGGGCACGAACAAACGTCATCATAAATATAAGCTTGATACCTGATTCTATGTACGTATAAATTTTCAAGTAGTATCACCGCCGAAGGGAATCAAATAAATCTTTATTAGCCCTCAACTAGGTTTGTGTTTAAAAAGTACGCCTTAAGGGGGAACACTAGGCACAGTAGCGACGCCAATCATTTTATTCCTAATACTTTACAAATAGAAAGAAATTCAAGAATATAAACAATACAAGCCTTAGTAAATAACCTGAAGTATTTTTGGAATCATTTTTTGATATTATGAGAATCAGTCATTGAGAGAAAAAGTGATAACCGCCAAAAACGGCCGTTTTTGGCGGTAATCAGATTCTCATAATTCTCACTGATTCCGATAGTAATAAACATGATTCAAAAAATACTTCAGGTTATTTACTAAGGCTTGTATTGTTTATATTCTTGAATTCCTTTTGTAAAGTATTAGGAATAAAATGATTGGCGTCGCTACTGTGCCTAGTGTTCCCCCTTAATGTGAAAAACTATGAGATATTTAAACTGATAGCATTTAAAAATTGAAAGCGGGACAAAGCGAAGACGTCATGGAAATTGTTTAAATGGAACATGCACCTGCCCCGTAGCATGGCATGCGCGACAACGTTTATCGACTATCGCCATCTTGTTTTTCGCAATACTGAAGAGCGAGAAGTGGATAGTTTATCGCGCGATATAAACGGCGTCGCGGGAGCCATGCTACGGGGGGCTTACCAGATATTTCTTCTTCATCTGGTACTGATAAATGAAATATCGCATTTTATTATTAATCACGACAGCTGTTAGATATCCTATTCTTTTATATCTTCGTATAGATCTCCACTGTGCTATGCTGCAATCCCGTCTCTCCTTATCTACATCTGTAACATTTGCAAGCCTTTATAATACTGAGCGTTTGAGGTTGTGCATTGCTCTCGCCTTCACAAGGTTTCTTTTGTTAAAAACCCATTTTCAGAACTCCAAGATCGGTTCAGTAGCTAAGGCGTGAAAGCGTTACAAATAAACAAACTCAGTTCAGCATTTATAATATTTAGTTAACAAAAAATCCGAAAGAAAAAAATTCAATTCCCGTCTACGAAATCAGAACCCATTGACGAAGTTTTGATTGAATTCAAAATGCGTTTCTATACTTGATTCGAAGATCCTATTACATTCAGCCTCGCCCAGTAACAATTCAAGTTCAGAATCTTCACAAATCACGGCAATTCAATCAATTACCAGAGTGACCCTCGAGTTGCGACCTTAGCATTAAACATGGAGTTCAGAACTCTTTGGATCTTGAAAACAATTTGGCTCTGGTCCAAGGTTGCGCTAGAACTGCAGGTTGTCAGAAACTTGGAGGTCGCGATGAAGGTACTTGATTAATAACAACTCTTGCTGCACCAAAGTTGACATTGGATTTGGACAGACCAGCTGTTATATTTAACTAGCTGTTACCCGCGGCTCCGTCCGCGTAATATATAGCCTATGTCCTTCTCAATACCCTAACCTATGTGTATGCAAAATTCGTGATGATCGGTTCAATACGGATTGAAAGCGTACTGTGGCGTAACAAAAAAAATCTTTTTTTAAATAAACAAACTCACTTTCGTATTTATAATATTAGTTAGGAAGTAAGGACTAGCTTTTACCTGCGGCTCCGCTCGCGTTAGTGTTTATCCTTCAGGAACAGTATTTTCGGAACGGATCGATTCAGTAAATAGGGCGAGAAAGCGTAACAAGCAAACATACAAACTTACTTTCGCATTTATAATATTAGTTGGGTTTCATTCTTCTCCTGTTGTATGAATATCAGGCAAAGTGTTATTTGCGTTCTAACCTTTTTAAGATCCTTTGGCCAGTAAAATGAAAGCTAGTAAAAAAAATGAATGAATAATAAAATATGAGAAGTACAACAACAAGCGAAATTAAGGCCATGCAAAGAACAGTCATTAAATGCAGTGTTCCAGACACTATACAATATACAAATAAGAAAATAGCTAATAGAATAGAAACAAACACGGTCTCATAAAATACGGCCTTGGCCTTGACCGATCCCCGCCATGGTCGTCGTAGGGTGTTGCTGATGTGGCTAGGACCTCCTTTTATTGCAAGTCTGTCAACATAGACTAACAATGTTAAAGAACATGTACTGTCTGGGTAAATAAAGATAACAGACAATAAGATATACAAAAACATGACTAATAAACGGCATTGGCCTAGACCGTGTCCCTGCCATGGATAAATGTGCATATAAGATAGAGACTAAACTTCTAAAAGAAAAATTTACATTTATTCTTGATCCTGTTTATAGGAAATGACAATCAATTTAATGTGAACATTCTTGCTTGGCTTGGTTGAAATATCAATGGTTTGAGATTTATAAGTCTCTCAACATTCGTATAGAAATATTGAGAGGCTTATAATCGCAAATCATTGATAATTTTTCTTAGCTGTATAGGAACGTACGTAGATTATAATGAGATGAATTTATTGAATGCCTAATTTTATATCAAAATTTTCAAATATTGCTACAATTCCCTTTTTCGTCTAAAGCCCTCTTAAGCTGGGTCCCCAGGTTGGGTAAAGGCCTCCTCCAAAGATGCTTGCTGTTGGCCACTCACATACAGGAATAATCAACTAACATGACCTATAATACAAGTACACGGCCTTGGCCTAGACCGTGTCACCGCCATGGCTATAAATAGACTATAGTGTCGCCGCCGGGTGGCGCCCGGCGTGGCGACTGGGTAAAATTAGACGGTGAAGGTGATAGCGATGTGGATGACGCGTTCATGGTTCATGAGTGATTAACTATCAAACCGTTAGTATAAGTATGTAGGTACTCTGGATTATTATTCAATAACCAACATGAATGCATGAATATAACCATAGACAATTAATCAATTTTAGACTTTGGGACTACTAATTGCTGGCTGGTAAAGTTTTTATGGCTGGATGATGTGTTTTTTTTTTCAATCAACTGTTTTGATTCCAGGACAGGTCATGGCGGTTTCTCAAAATCTACCTTCTTATACAATGGGTTTGGTAATGAGTGTCATAGGCTATGTAACGTCAGCAATAAATAAATATGTGGGATGTTACCAGTCAAAAAAAGAAATCGCGTTTTTTAAAAAATAAATGCTTCTTGTTCTTCTTTTTACATTGGGACACCTTGTTTTTCTAACGGTGGTAGTACCGCATAAGCATGACTAGGGTAACTTTACCAATGACGTACCACATGTCAAAAAGTTAGTTCGTGTTATTGACAAGGAATAACAAGCAGTAAAGGTTTGTGGTGGGAAGTCAAGGGGTGCAGTTCGGGTCTACCTTGGACGATTTTGCAAATTGATTTTGGTGGACTTTATAATATGAAATTGGTGTAGTTTGGTGTTATAAATGCTCGTACTCATGGAACAATTTGTGAAATAGTTAAAGTGGACTGTTATATGGACTCGTATAGACTTGTCACCATAACCTCCCGACCACGAGGCATCAAAGAACATACGCCATCTTTGATGCTACTTGTTACAACTTTACCGTACAACACCGATACTTAGTATCTCAATTTACTGGACATTGGCAGAATCACTGAAATATCGGTGGAAGCCATTTTATAAAACAGAAGAAGAACAAGCAGTAATACAAACAAGGTTGAGCGCCGGAAGTAGTCTAATGATGATCATTTTTGTTTCGGATTATTTTTGTGTTTTTCAAGCGGGTGTAAGTCTTGCATAAGCATGAATACGGTACAGATAACATTACCGTGGCATAACTTATTTTACACATGTAAAAAACTTATATTTTCTTTTTTATTGTGAACGTGTTATAGACAAGGTATAACAAGCAGTCATATAGAGACATATTACAAGGTTTAACGCCGGAAGTAGTGTGATGAATGGTATTTGCTGAGCATTGTCGCACTGCAGAGATAACTTATGTAAGCATGTCTCCCTTGATTTCTAATGCAAGTTGTTCAAATACGCAAACATTAGAACGAGTAACGTACGCTTGTTTGTAAGTTGATGCGGTAATCTGATAGTGGTTGTTAGAACATCTTTGATACTGGCGTTTGCTGTTTACGTGTGTTTTAATGTGAATGTGAATTTGCCCTTTCATGCTATTAATAAATAAATATAATATACGGACAAATCACACAGATTGAGCTAGCCCCAAAGTAAGTTCGAGACTTGTGTTATGGGATACTAATTCAACGATACTATATTTTATAATAGATTACTTATATAGATAAACATCCAAGACCCAGGTCAATCTGAAAAAGATCATTTTCCATCTTGACCTGTCCGGGGATCGAACCCGGAACCTCCGTGTCGCAGGCAGGCGTGTTGACCGCTTCGCCACGGAGCTGAGAGAAAAGAAAAAACGTAGAATGTACCAGCTGCTTCTCTTCCCGTGTAGATCGTAAAAACCGATTGAGGTTATGGGCGTGAGGAATCATGTCAATAGGCGATGCGGCTAGCAACCCTTGACTATTTTAATTCCGTTCTCAACCTACAGCCACCAACATGCTAAACGTGGCCTATAGGTTTTATAGACCTGGGCTCTGTCTACCCCGCAAAGGAGAAAGACGTGATAGTATGTATGTATATGTTTTAAAGTGAAAAAATTTGAGATGAGTGGTTTCTCACTTCAAAATACATGTCGGGGCATTCATGTAGAAAAAAGAAAATTAATATCACTTTTTACATATGCGAGGGACTGTCAACTGTCATCCCATGATGAGAACCGGGACCAACGGCTTCGTCAAAAATAAAGTTAATCTACGTTGTTTGAAAGTTAGATGTTTCTTTTTTGATGAAAAGGTACTTTAAAATTCAAGATTTTTCTACTTCCTTTCTTTTGTTTCTGTTCATATTTAATTTTCAGTTCGCATTTTAGATCTAACCTCTGTCAACCTCTGTCTTAGCAATCAAGAACAAAACGCGATATTCCATTACTCAAGTTTAATTCAATCAAAACTGTGATTCATAAATTGAAAGTTGCGACGGCTCTCGGCGCTGACTGCGTTACTCTCTTCTCTTTGTCAGGTCTTTTTTAGTCTATTATTGTAATTTTTTTTAGTCTCCTCTGCAGAAGCATGACCCTCTCTGTACTACCAGTGCCATATATTATCCAGGGCAGTCAGAAAATTTGGCCCACACTCTCGACGCTGGCTATAACTTTGTTTAGCTTGTGTTTCCTAAGTCGCCTTTAACGACATCCACAGGAAGACTTGGAGTGGTCCTATTATACTCTGCTGGGAACCACAAGACTGCGTAACATTAAAGCATAGTACTGTTTTATTAATTCTGTGATTAAAGTTCAAATATTCATTTTATTTACTTCTGTGATTATCGAACCTGGGATGCTGCATCTATTTCAACTGTGTGTTTACGGAAATACGAATAACTCAGGAATGCAGCAATAAAAATGATGAATGTTTACGCACGTTTGTAAGAAATGAAATATTAAAGACATGTGCTATCGTTTGACGTATCTTGCTAACTAGCCTGTAGTTAGTAAGATATGTTATAGGGGAAAGTCTAAGTCGGGCACATGTTGGACCTTGTTATTATTTCTCACACTTTTAATCATGTTTCACGTAAATAAATCATTTCATTTCATTTATTTAGAAGTTCAGAAATATTTTGTTACGGGAAGTACATTTCTTCTGTAGCAAATTAAAATGATGAATCTTTTTTTTAACCGATGAATATACGAACGATTTTCTAAAGTCGACGCTTTCATATTTTTTTTTTATTTATGACCGATCACGCCTAACTTTTAACAGAGTAATTCGATCTTAATAATTCTTTTCATATTGGAAAAGGTATACCCCGAAGTTGGTCTGATATAAATTTGCTTAAAATCCAACCCTATTTGTAGAATGACAAGGATGATTGATTTTTTACTTTATTTTAATGCTTGCTTTAATTTTAAAAGGTTTCATCCTACAATATTGTTGGCTAACGATTAATCAAGTCATGTTTTATAGGGGTTAGGTACAACCTATACATTACAATCGACATGATGAAGGAAGACCTTACATTGTCCGTATTGTCGAAAATGAAGATATATTTATGTAGAGCCCTATATGGTTCCTGTAAGATATTTAAGTTCAATACTGGATGTAAAATAGTAAATTTTTACTGCACGTTATTTTTACGACTCCAGCCATAAATCAAAACCATCCCCATATCCTCGTAGGAGCAAAAAATGTCGTCATTTGATCCTTTGCCTTGGGCTCCGATTCTACAAAACCTAAACAAACATTGGGATATTACTCAATATTTTTTCCCTAGCCTTAGATTTAGGTTGTAAGCCTCAAGAAAAATATACTTCAAGACGGATAGCCAAACATGTTCCAGGTTTACAATTTAATTTCATAGAGATAATAGCGCTCGTTTCCCACAGGGCCAGCAGATACTAGGTATATAGATAATACTTCCTTATTTCCTAATTAGTTGAATAAAATAAGGTTTAATTTTTTTTTTACGGTAAACCATAATAAGTGCTTCAAAATTTAAGCTGCTTTATTTGATCCTCACAGACCACAGAGCAACGAAAGCTTGCAATAAAAGCCTTCAAAAAATTGATTTCATTCATTCTGACTCTGCTACAATTCTGATCCATCAGCCATACAAGGAACATATTACTTCCTACTGATATTATAAATAAAAGTGAATCATTAAAGGATGAATATATAAGGGTGTTTGTAATTCCTTCATGCAAAAACTACTGAACTAATTTCGATAAAACAGAACAAAAACGAAGTCGTATGCTAATTTTCTTATTATTGAATTAGTTAGGCTTGACGTTCAGAAAAGCAATGTAAATATTTATCCAATGTGTACAGAGGCTGAATTATTAGCTAGAGCATTAATAATAAGACCTTTCCCTAAGTTCATTGACCCAACCCCGGTGCAATGACCTGCCTAAACGAATATTGGAAATGATACTTTCAAGAAAATCCCAACGCGATATTGCGAAATTATTTTTTTTCCTGTATGTAGGTGGCCAACACAATATTAGATTTTCAATCTGTACGTAAGCTTTGGTCCAATCCCTAAAGGGGCAACTCAGCCCTTCAATATTAACAACCTTTCCTATGGGACTAATGCTGAAATTCGGAAAAAATTCAACAATTTCATACAAATTACACGGCCACTTGAACATTTTGTATTTTTTTTTTAAATTCCATTATTAAGTCCCATAGGAAAAGGTTTTATTAAACATCTAATAAAGAGGGCTCGTTAAACTACTGTCTTCCGAAGCACGGAGTGATATTGTTTATGCCATTTCTTTATGATTGTGACTTACTATTTTATTACTTTCATTGCGACCTCGCACTGTGTTGCCTAACATAAGTAAACGCTAAAACGAGCTCCACGAAATTGAACTAATTGTTTCAGTAGTAAACACAGTCTGTTTTATGTCAGTGTTTAGGTAACTGTTTACGTTAATTTTGTTTGATAATTTAGCTAACTGGAGGCAGTGAACTAAAATATCAAACGAAATTAACTAAAGCGGAGATTTAGTCTTTGCTTGAATTGTTAGAGCTATACTGGACCCCAGGGCAGAGTTGTGTTCACCAAGGATTTGAAGTTTGTGGAATGAAATTAAACTTTTTGTTTTTCGTGTGTAAGTGGCGAACACAATATCAAGTCTGGGGGCAGTTAGCTAAAGTATCAAACAAAATTAACTAAAGTAGGGCTTTGAGTATTTGAGTGCACTGTGGGAGCTTTATAGGACCCCGGGCGGAGTAGTGCTCGCCACGGGAAGTTATGTGTGTTCTTCAGTTTGTGAAGTGAAATTGAACTTTTTGTTTTTCGTGTAAGTGGCGAACACAATGTCAAGTCTGGGAGCAGTTAGTTAAAATATCAAACAAAATTGACCAAAACGGGGGTTTAGTAGTTGCGTGAACTGTTGGTTTACTGGACCCCGGGGCAGAGTTCTGCTCGCCACGGGAAGTTATGTGTGTTCTCTAGTTTGTAAATTGTAATTAAACTTTTTGTTTTTCGTGTGTGTAAGTGGCGAACATAATATCAAGTCTGGGGGCAGTTAGCTAAAGTATCAATCAAAATTAACTAAAGTGGGGCTTTGAGTATTTGTGTGCACTGTTAAGACCCCGGGCGGAGTTGTGCTCGCCACGGGAAGTTATGTGTCTTTGTGAAATTAAATTAAAATTTGTTTTAAGTGGCGAACACAATGTCAAGTCTGGGGACAGTTAGCTAAAATATCAAACAAAATTTACTAAAACGGGGCTTTGAGTAGTTGTGTGAACTGTTGGAGCACAATACGACCCCGGGGCGAAGCTGTACTCGCCACGGGTTAGAAGTTATGTGAGTGAAGTGTGCGAAGCTTGCTCTGCGGAATTAAACTAGACTGCTCCGTTGTGAACGTGCGTAAAACGTTGCTGACTACCGTTTACATCTACCTTTGTCTTTGTGGTGTGTGTATGTGTTATATCATAAAATGTACGTATCTTCATCATTTCGTGTAGGTGACACAGTCAGTCGAGTATTACGTATGGTATCTATGTATGTAATATCTGCTGTCTTAGGGGCCGTTCAGGGAAAGCAGAATATTAATTAATTTTAACCCCTTCCTCCTATTGTCAGCAAAAGTAAGAAAAGCTTTTACCCCCTTCCCCATGATAACGTCTCTCATCGAAAAGTAATACCAAAATAGGTAGTACTTAAAGTAATTTACTAGTTATGTACATGATATATTTGTTAATTCGATATGATTTAGGATTAAAAGAATTAATTGCTGGGTGGTAAGTGTCGCTTATTATGACAGCGCCATTTCGACTATGTTTAACCTCTATAAAAATGGTCAAACATAAAGCACAATACCAAAAAAAAAAACATATATTGTAAAATAGTTTTTAATCTTTACTTGCTGAGGAGGAATTTTTTCTATAGTTCATAGATTTTTAGAAATAAAAAGTACTGCGTACATCGATTTTTATTGCAAATATTCATTAACTACGTAACTCTTTGTCTTAAGAGTCACGCAATTTTTATGTTCAATACAATACCAATCAACCTCAAACTCTCTCGAGGAATTTTTATTTTACAGATTATTCTTCTTTTTAATATTAAATTTATGTTATTTAATATTTTGAATGTGCGCGGGCGGCGGGCGGCAGTCGACCGCTGACTTTCTGACGGGGAACTAAGGTTCAAAACTCGGCTCATATCCTGAAGGTCATTAGCGCATGTACGAGCCTTAATCGTGCGACCGCCGCTTGACCGGCGACTGGTGAGTCATCACCCCACCTCGTCATTCCGCAACACATCGTCTGCCCCACCGTCTCGGCGTCTGGACGGGTGTCTTGATCGAGTTCTGATTACTGTCAGTCATGTTACGTCATGAATCACTTGGCGATTGAAAATTGTTTTATGGGCCAGGTGTCTTTAGAAAAAAAACCTTAAATCTCCTGCTGCCCATTTCAGCATTTTAGGTTGTCTGAATAAGAATGAAATAAAAATTCGAGCAACATATGTTGAGAAGATAGCGTGTTAGTGAGCGTAAAGGTGGAGAGCGATATCAAAATACTACGGCACAAGCAAACATACAAATCTTTCCGCTTTATTATATTAGTATAGACATTCAAAAGTAACAAATTCATCGAGAAAAGCGGCTTTTCACGTAAATATTTAAATGGATGCAAATTCTATTTATTCTACTGGCTCGCCACTGCCATACTGGTAAAATGGAGTAGATTGAATCCGAAAGCTGGCAGGCTAACAATGGGTAGGAAAGTGCGATTTATATCTATGCTCTCACCGACCACCCAGGCATTGTAACTAACACTAGCACCACTTAGTTGAGAATTGTTCACATCAAATACATATAAGGGAACAATGAAGTAAAGCTATTGTATAGAATTAAATGTGACGTTGCACACCCTGCCATCTAGACACTACTTCAGTAGATGTCCCGCTTGATGGTCGTGCGTAAATGTCAGAGCAAAGCCTTAGTGTTTTCATTTCATCTCGTAAAAATCCCAATTCAAAACATAACATTGGTACAATATGCCGATGACGAGCTCTGTGGCGCAGCGGTCAACACGCCAGCCTGCGACACGGGGGTCCCGGGTTCGATCCCCGGTCAGGTCATGATGGAAAACGAACTTTTTCAGAATGACCTGGGTCTTGGATGTTTATCTGTTGTTATTAGGATGTTATAAAATATTGTATCGTTGAGTTAGTATCCTGCGACACAAGTTCACAACTTACTGTGGGGCTAGCTCAATTTGTGTGATATGTCCCTATATATAAAAAAAAAATATGCTTTATAAATCGAATCCAATGCCTGAGCCATTGTAAATTACGTGCTGTAAAAAATTCTCCTGAAAATAAATAAATTTTGTATGTGTTTTTAATCAGTGACAAACTAAGTACATGCATTTTACCGGGTCTAGGACTGCCCCTGTTGAAAAATATCATTTGAAAGTTAACGGAGATACTAACTTATCTATACTCAAAATTTGGTTCTGCGAAGCCCTAAGATAAACCTTCAAACCATTTTGAACTACTTTTTAAAATTTAAAGAGAGCTTTTGATTGCTTGATTACTTAGCATTGCTTGATTGACGGCTGAGAAGAAGAAGTGCTCATCACCAGACAAGGTAATAACTTCTCTAAATCTCATCAGCTCATCAGTGATGAAATCACACACCATTACATCAAATGGAGCTGTGACATAATGTATGGATGTATGTAACTGTAGCACTAGTTATACAACTACAATACAAGGCGTGAGAAATGATCAGCGGGGTAATTAGCTATCGATTGTTAGACGCCTGGCAACAGCAGCAGTAATTGTCTTGTAGGTACGCTTGTGTTGCGGTCTTGTGTATAGGCGCCTCGTTATCGCTGATAATTGCTTTGCTTCTCATGCACCTGGAGTGCCCATCACACACGAATCACTGCTTTCTTGGCCCATCCATGCACGCTTGTGATGTTCTACAGTCCAGGGCTGAATAATGGCACCTCTCTAATCGTAACAATGGGACGCGTTCCGCGTCGCGTTGGTTCGCGCAAGTTTCCTGTGTCAAAGTAAAATTTACCCTGAATAGTCAAAATTATCTTCACCAATGACAATCTCTTTGTTACCCTTGCTAAGTTATCCAAATAGTGACAAAATGAGACTTGAGATCGATTATAGTTAAAATGAATTTGTGATGCCTTTGAGTATTCGGGCATTAGTTAGATAATCGAAAAATATTGGACAAGTATTTTTTCTTTTGTCAATTAAATAATAAATGATAAAGTGCATCAAAGCCCGTTCGTGACATCATCCATCCATCCATCAGGTCTTTTCCAGTCTCCACTGCAGGAGCACGACCCTCTCTGCAGTTTTCTAAAAAGTGTACGAAACTGTGTCGTATTTATACACGGGTATTTTAACGGGCTTAATCTTTATTAATTTTAAATTACGGAAAGAAAAATACGTGTCCTATATTTTTTTAATTATCTAACAGGCCGAGTAATTAGATTTTTTAGGAATCTGACCTAATAGGCTACATACCTAAAAATATTATCACAACTTCACACAGTGAAATGATTTTTAGAATCGTTTCAGTAGTTCAAAGAGTTCTCGGACAAACAAACAAGAACCTGAACAAACCTGAATGTCCAAAAGATCACAACCTCGTCTATGCCACGATTGCTCTTCTATGATCTACCGTAACATCTAAGTACCGTGACAATTTCCTCATCACATCATGTCTTGGTAGCTTAGTTAATCGAGATATCATAGGAAGACGTCAACAACTATCGACGTTGATAAATGAACTAGACGAGAGATGAATTCATTAAGTAGTTATCGTATATCGTACTTTCCTGGAACTTTGATGTTCAGAACCTAATTACCTTAATAGATTCAAAATTCAATTAACGACTCCAACGATGACCATATTTCTCCGGCGCTTCTAATATTTCAACACGTATAAAAATACCTCCCTTCACATTTAAACGCCACAAGTACAGAAATAAACATTAATTTCTTTATTCGCAAGCTAAACATACTGTCATGTATCTTAGTAATTACCACATTATGTTTCGACTCGGGGGTGTCGTGTGACGTCATTACAAATGTTCACGTCCGGGTGATGGAGCGACTGCTTTAGCATTTCTTGCAATTTAAAAAGTAAACGTTATAAGGACACAAATAAACATTTTTTTTTCTTTACTCGCAAGCATAACGTAGTGTCATGTATCTTAGTAATTACCACATTATGCTAAGACTCGGGGGTGTCGTGTGATGTTTTTACAAATGTTAGTCCGGGTGATGGAGCGACCGCTTAAGCATTTCTTGCAATTTAAAAAGTTAACGTTATAAGAATACAAAAAAATATTCCTTTACTCGCAAGCTTACTATAGTGTCATGTGTTTTGATAATTATTACATTATGCTTAGACTTGGGGGTGTAATGCGTGTGACGTTATTACAAATTTTCCCGTCTGCCGGGTGATGGAACGGCCCTGCTAGCATTTCTTGTAATTTAAAAAGTAAACTGTATAGGAGACAAATAAAAAATTTTCTTTATTCGCAATCATACTATAGTCTCATGTATCTTAATAACCACATTATTCGGGGGTGTTGTGTGACGTCATTTTAAATGTTCCCCGTCAGGGTGATGGAGCGACCCTTCTAACATTTCTTGCAATTTAAAAAGTAAACGTTTTAAGGACACAAATAAACATTAATTGCTTTACTCGCAAGCTTAACGTACTGTCATGTATCTTAATAATTATCACATACTGCTTTACTTCTTAAGCATTCTTCTTAAGCTTAGACTCGGGGGTGTAGAGTGACGTCATTACAAATGTTCCCCGTCCCGTTGATAAAGTGTTCCTGCTGCAATTTCTTGCAATTTAACCTTTAAATAAAATGATTCATGAATATAAGTTATCAGGTCGTGAAAGGTTGCTTATTGGGAAGACAAATTTTTAACCTTTATGCTAGATTATGGCTGTGATAGGATAAAATAACAAACGAAGAGGTTTTAAGGAAAGTAGGAGAAAAAAGATCTGTTTTAGATACCATAGCCAATCGAAGAGGAAATATGATAGGACACCTGTTGCGACACGACCAGTTTATGAAAACTATTATAGAAGGCAAAATAGAAGGAAGACGGGGGATAGGAAAGCCCAGGCACAGTTACTTCAAAGAAATAAAGGACAAAGTGGGAAGTGTATCATACCAGGGTGTTAAGAGATTGGCAGAGAATAGAGACAGATGGAGGGAGCTCCACCGACAAGAACTTAGCTCTTAAATTTTGATGATGACGATGAATATTAGGTCCTTACCTATGAAATTGGCGTTTTCTATAGAGAATTTCGAGCGGAGTGAATTTTTCATACTAACGTTTTTAGTATTATTTCGGGTTTGATAAATTTAACAAAAGTGAAATTTTGCATGTAGTTACGAACAACATTAAGCCTAATTTAGACATTCTTAGATTTAAAAATAATAGAAATTTGGCTACATTTTTGATGAAAACGGACAACGCTGAAACGTGTTCTTTTCATGAGCAATTTCCAATAATTCACAAAAACAAAAATTTTAATGTATGCAGAATGTTGATAATGTAGGCCATTTAAATTAAAAAAAAAATGTGTTTACCTGAAAATTATTGCTATTGGGAACAAAATGGCAAGCGGAAAAAAATGTGGCATGTTTGTTTTATTTTATCATGTGTGCTAGTGGCGGCCATAGAATGAGACCAAATATTATTTAGTTTTTGAGGTCCTTCCTAGTACAATTCAAATAATGCCCTATGGCTCGGATAGATAGATGGACAGATCGAAACCATAGTTAAAGAAACTCCATTGAGTCTTCGGATATAGAACTCGAAAACATGCAATATCTTTGTTAAATTAATCTGATACACCTGAGCCGTTAAAACGTCAACGTTCGGCGCTAGTTGAGCTTGGAATATTATACTTAAATTAATACTGAGTAGTTGGTTGGAAACTTAGGTGGGAATTATGTATAATGAGAAAGTATTATGTTACTAACATGCTGGTATCATCTTTGGCGTTTCATACAAGCTAGAGTTGCACTGCAAATGTTATACTCTTACAAAATTAGCGCGCAAATTTTCGGTTGACTTTATGTTCTATAGGCAAATAATATTAATTCATGAAGAGATTTACAAAGAAAGATAAGAGTAGATTATTTCAATCAATTAATCAAAAACCGACCTTTATAAGTTGTCGGAGAGGGGTCTCAAAGTTGCGATCTACTGGGATGACAAAATATAGTTTGAGCCAATCGATACGACAAGAAGTAGATCTCAATCTGGTTGTTTGTTTGTTTTTCGTATGTGTAAGTGGCCAACACTGGTGTCAGATTTTTCAAGCTGCCTTAAGACATCTGACATAGCTTAACGACTGCCATCAACGGTTGGGATATAGAAGAGAAGAATGTACATATTAAAAGACAGGGATGTGTGGAAAAATAAAGGCTTTACCCTTTATTTTTCTACACATCCCTGCCTGAAAAAGGTCGCAGCAAGGCGCTAGATGCAGGCCGCTTTCTACCGGTTTGGAAATCCTTAGGAGAGACATATCCAGCTGTGGACTTCTTGTGGCTGAAATGATCATGATGATGTGTAGAAACAAAGATAAGAGGCCTTTGCCCAACATTGTAAAAACGGTTAATTAAAAATACAAGAACATTCCTAGGTCTAACAGCGGCATTTATTAAGTACAATGTGCCTGTATTTTTGTTACACGACTGCTACCACGGGGAAATTTTAACGAACCCTTACGGTGGTAGGCACCTATCACCCGTAGGTATATCAGTAGTAATACCACAGGCAACCAATTTTATCACAGATGCCGACGTCAGAGAGCCCTATTAAAATAAAAATGTAAATGGATTGCCATCATAAACTCTAAAACATTTCCTAGTTTATCCTCAATAACATCCGTCCGTACCAAATCAAACCTATAACAATAAAAAATGCAATAAAAATATCTTTCAGAGTGGCTTCTCGCACACTTTTTGGCTATAAAAACGAATGGTCTTAAAAATGGGGGGGAGCTAGCAGGTGAACTGCCTCACGAGGTATCATAAATGAATAAACACAGAGGTACGATTTATAATACCCAACGGGGAATCATCAAGTTATTTATGGTCTATAATCCAAATATAATATAATATATATATATATACGAATAAGTCACACAGATTGAGCTAGCCTTAAAGTAAGTTCGAGGCTTGTGTTTAGTATCCCACTAACTCAACGATGCTATATTTTATAACATATAGATAAACATCCAAGACCCAGGTCAATCTGAAAAAGATCATTTTCCATCTTGACCTGACCGGGGATCGAACCCGGGACCATCCGTGTCGCAGGCCGGCGTGTTGACCGCTGCGCCAAGGAGCTCGTCAAAATGTAACATTATATATGTTTGTATAACTAACAGTGGGGCTAGCTTCTTCACTAACTAGCTTCACTTCTTCCTTGTGATATGTCCCTTTATAAAAATATATTATTTTAATACTTCGACTCATTTTGGTAATTGCATTGGAAAATACATTTTCATATTATGCAATTTTTCGCAAACAGACTAGGTAAATCTAGCAGGAATTGCAAATAACAGCAAATTGATTACCCCACACACGCGCTAAACATAGTATCGATATTTCTCAGTCAACTATAAAATACAAAAAAGCTAAAGCATCCGACACTATCCCACGATCGTTAGTTACAGTATCTTATTACTCTAAATAACAGTTGTGAAGCTTCGCAGTAAGAAGTGTAGAAACATCTTTTCCTGTTAATTATAGTTGTTATCGCGTGTATGACACAAAAAGCTCTTTCTTTCTTTCTTTCTTTCTTCTTTTTAATTATGGCTTCCACCGAGATTTCAGTGATTCTGCCAATGTCCAGTATAATGAGATACTAAGTATCGGTGTTGTACGGTATGTGGCATCAAAGATGGCGTATGTTCTTTGGCAGCCTCGTGGGAGATTTTGGCGAGAAATCCATACGAGTCCATTTAACAGTCTACTTTAACTATTTCACACATTGTTCTCGAGCACGAGCATTTGTAACACCAAACTACACCAATTTCATATTATAAAGTCCACTTAAATCAATTTGCAAAATTGTATAAGGCAAACGACAACTGAACCCCTTGACTTCCCACCAAAAACCCACACACACAAAAAGCTCTGCAGGGCTTTTTGCTAACTTTTGACAACTTTAGTGTATAATGTTTTAATGGTCACTTCAACATTCATTGCGGCTTTCATATGATTGACTATTTAAAGATATGTGAACCGTAACATGACCATCAAAAAACGTTGTACACTGTAGTTGTCAGAAGTTTTAGCAAATAGACCTGCTGGTATGGAGCATCCATCATTTGGATGAATTCAGTAGCAGGATCCCTCAATTTCCGCTAGGCTATTAAATTGTTGCTACTATCCCTACCTTAATTTCAGGCCTCTCTCTCTCTCTTCTCATCCTTATTTTTCTCATATTAACAGCCACGTTCCTATCGGTAGATTAATTTCTTAACTTTCATATCACCGGCCACATTTCTTTAAATATTTTGGTTCTTCCAATTTCGCCGCCCCAAAATCTATTAATATATAATATCTATGGGAAATCAAGCACTGTTCGGATATTTGTTAATCAATAAATGTGGGTTTCAAGCGTAACGAAGCGTTTTCACAGTTGTATCCTGCACTCCGGGGTCAGCTATCATAAAAGCATTCATATAATAAGTTTTTGCAGCCAGACCACGTTTTTATCTCTTTCGGGGTAGTCAAAGCCTGAAGCCACACTATAGATAGTATCGTGTAAAGTTCTTTAATCAAGAAGCGAAGACTGCCTAGTTCAAAAAGCTTTCGCTTTGCTTTCGAAGTGCACATAAGCTGCTATTTTCATGGCGAATGGGGCGGTAAGCGGATTACAGGTCAAAAGTTTGTAACTCTAACACTCTACCAACTTTATCAAAGTTGGAACTGTGTCGTTCGAAAAGTTCGTTCGTTTCGTTCGTTCGTTAGTATTATTTATTTTATTACTTTGCTAACTACGTACCTACACCTTCATGTCCTATATATATTATGAGTCTTTCAGTTTTCTTCGGTATTCAAGTATCCTTATAAAAGTTAAAAAATATAAGTCAAACTGCGCTGTAATTTCCAACATAGGTATTAAAATAATACCTTGATTTCGAAGGATAGGCAGTTTTTGCAAAGAAGTCTGCACACACGAAAAACAAACATTCAATACAATCGATTTTGGCGCAATTTTCTACTTCATCTAGACAAATTGTTTATTTCAGAAGAAATACTTTTTCTAAACAACCTTCTTTTTTTATTTTACAGGTAAATAGCCACACCACACAAGTTTTCAGCGATGGTAAATTGGTGAGTGAGGTTATTATTTGTTTCAGCAAGACCAGTATTTACCTCAATGGTCAAATCTATTCTTCTTCTTTTCGTGTCGATTTTCGATGGCTTAAGGCGATTAGATTTTGTCCCTCTAGTGTTTGGCAACTCTAATTGGTCTTCCTTCGTGCAGTTGCTTGGACAACAAGGGCACGAAAGGAGGTGTGACAATCAAATCTATTGCAATTCAGTTTTAGACAACACTTAGACACAGTAGCGGTCGTAGAGTAGAGTGCGCTAGCGCAAACTGGGAGAGGGGCGCTGGCTTTAAGGGCGAGAAGAAATGAGGATTATACGGAAGGGGCGGAAGCCGGAAATCTTAGGCTCAGAGCAAAATCGGCAGGGCGCCCTGTATTAATCTCGCTGGTAATGCTTGCACACGTACCGTATATGTTAACTTCATATGTAGGGGTGTTTTTTTTTTTTAGATTAGACCGTCTATGCTACTATTACAATCAATTCTAATCCCTACATATTATAAAACAAAGTCTGTCTGTTTGTGATTTTCATGCGGTTTTCACCAACAGATAGAGTGTTTCAAGAGGAAGGTTTTAAGGTATAATAAAGCCCGGGCGCAGCCGGGTAGGGCTGCTAGTTAATTTATATAAGCCTCCGTAATCTTTCTCAAAATATTTTGTCGTATAAATTTACGAACGTAGGCGTATTCTAATTCATATATTATATTTACTTGCTTCCCACCATAATTAAAGCCCCAGTGACAATTACGCCTGTCTTTTGATGTAACATTTTAATCAATTCGACTTAATTACATGTTCCTAATAACACTTGCATGTGTTAATTCACGTTTTATGAACTACTAGCTTTTGCCCGCGGCTTCGTTCGTGAAAATAGTTCATAGTTCTTTATTCGTGAAATTAGTGCTTAACAATTATTAAATTCCTACTAAATGAATAACAGTAATAATTCATTTATCAATTACAAATTTTGAATTTGTTTCATCCTGAACTTACTGTGTACTTAACAATTATTAAATTCATACTGAAACAATAAACAACAGTAATGATTAATTTAGTAATTTCAAATTAAATTAAAATAGATATGTCGAAGTATAATTTTCCAGCCCATTAGTTCTTATCATTGAGAAACTCGTCTAAGCTATAGTAGCATTTAACAAAAAACCACGTTTTGTCTTATTGAAACGTTTAAACTTGTGTACGCATATAAATGCGTCGGTCGGTAGCACGTCGGTAGCTTATTGAAAATTCGTACAACCTGATCCTTGCAGAATGTTGTACTGCCTTTACTCAGTAGGCTTAATTTCTTGGTAGAGATATTTACGCTTCGTAACTTCACATGCTTGGCATGGTTCCCGGTGGCCATGTGGTTCCCGGCAGAGTAGAAGAGGACCACTCCAAGTCTTCCCGTGGATGTCGTAAAAGGCGACTCAGGGAACGCAAGCTAAACAAAGCTTTTTTTTAACATCAAAGAGACTTCTCCAACGCGTCTGGCCAGCGTGGAGAGTGTAGGCCAAATCCTCTGACTGATCTGGCTAATAAATGGTTATGATAGTCAGAGAGGGTCGTGCTCCTGCAGTGGAGACTAAAAAGACCTGATGATGATGAACTTCACATGCCTTTCTGTCCTCTGCTGATTCTATGCTCTTTAGATTTTTGAGTAAATCACAAAACATAACATGAACATAACATAGAGGAAGGCACAGTATGTAGCTAGGTTTTAATGTGCCATGCATTATTCTCATGAAGGAATCCGATCCGTGGTTCTAACTGCACGCTTTTGCAAAACAATTGCTTTGCTTACAGCAAAAAAAATTACCAATATACCTTAAGGTGTATTGGTAATTTTTTCCTTCAGGAACAAGTAACCTTTGAATAAAAAAAACATACCTTATGTACCCATAAGATATTTTATCTAAATAAGTTTAGTGGTTTAAGCGTGAAGAGGTAACAGATAAACAGACCAATAGAAAGTGGTTTGAGCGTGAAGAGGTAACAGATAAATAGACCAATAGAAATAACCAAACGGACGCGAGCCTGGGCCAGCGTGTAACCGCGAAAAATGTGGGTTACGACCCATTTGTTTGGATAAATGAGAACGATTCTAAGAGAGTATTACCTGGTGTCATGATTATTATTTTTACGCCACTGACAGACATATCGATTCTTTTAGTGCTGCGGAAATATATAATGAAACATTTATATATTTACTAGCTAATACCCGCGGCTTCGCCCGCGTGATATATAGCCTATGTCCTTCTCAGTACCCTAACCTATGTGTATGCAAAATTTCATGATGATCGGTTCAGTAGATACGGCGTGAAAGCGTAACAAACAAACAAACAAACTCACTTTCGCATTTATAATATTAGTTGCGAGTTGGGATTGGGATTAGTTAGGATGGGATTAGGATTTATTTTAATATTATCTGAGATTGAAGAAATATTTTGCAAGAAACTAGAATGCGTCAAATGGCATCGCACAGTGAGCGGGCTGTCGACTTGCATAGATAACAACATACATAAAGCCTAAAGCCTAATTTCATCAATTCATTATCCTTAGAAATGTAGGACTTGTTAACCGAATTCAAAGCTAAGTCTTTAACTTAACGTGTACCCGAAATCTGTAAAGCTAATATTAAAAAATATAAAACCCTTCTAATTACCAATAGCTTTGTATGTCATGACAAAAGACATACCACACCACCCCTAAATCTCAGCAGTCGTCAAAAAAAAATTGAATTTTCGGAATAAAATTTGAGTAAGCAAATCAATCAAAATAGTTTATTTAATCATATAATCAATTAGTCATTCAATGGCGGTACCAAACCTGGCAGCTCCTCATCCGCTTCACCTTCTTCTGCAGCAGCAGCATACCGTACAGCAGTGCTTCGGCCGTGGGGGGACAACCTGGTACGTATATGTCCACCTGGAGAAAAGACGTTGATTTAGATTTCACTTGGCAAATACGCATGTTTTCAAAACGGCTTTTTAAATAATTAAGTCTTATAGATTATCGAAAATTATTAGATACGTATTTTTTATTTTTTTATGTTTAGGAAACGTGCCTTTTGTAGTTGTTAGCTATTAAGCATGATATGAGCTCTGGACAAAGAAGCTCTGGGCTTAAAGTTTTATTTCTTGCTAGTTAAAGCTGTGAAGTTAAAGCCTGTGTCCTACCTACTTCTGTTTTATATCATGGCTTCCACCGAAATTTCAGTGATTCTGCCAATGTCCAGTATAATGAGATACCAAGTATCGGTGTTGTACGGTAAAGTTTTTCCAAGTAGCATCAAAGATGGCGTATGTTCTTTGACGCCTCGTGGCAGCTTGGGGCGGCAAATCTATACGAGTCCATTTATCAGTCCACTTTACCTATTTCATAAATTGTTCATGAGCACGAGCATTTATAACACCAAACTACACCATTTTCATATTATAAAGTCCACCAAAATCAATTTGCAAAATCGTCTAAGGCAAACTTCAACTGTACCCATTGACTTCCCACCACAAAACTCGTGTCCTACCTAACCAATCCTTAGTCTCTCACACCAAATTGACACACCAGTATTAAGCAGATCAGTAATTTTTTTATTAAATATTTTTTTAAATGTATCTTGTTACTTTTACGGATCGTTTAGACCACCACATAATTTATTTTGTTTCTTTTTCGGGTTGTTTAGATTTTCTTTCAATTCGACTTTTTATTTCTACATTCCTTTTTAAGGACATATCTGAAATGTTAATTCGCTTTTTAATGCAAAAAGTAAATAAAAACGTGATGTTGATTCGATTTATATTCAAAGGAGGCCGTTATTTTTCGCGTCGAATTGCGTATTTTCGCCGAATTATCGCCATGGGAATTGGCTTCGTTTGAAATACAAATTTGAAAATGTATACAGTAATAATATTAGCTAGAATTTATTTTGGCTGGCGAAAAAATTACTATCAAATATCACAGTATAATATATCTGCAAAAGATTCAAAATGAAAACAAGCAGTGAATTTAGCATCATAATTATTAAAAATATATACCTATTTTCATGTTATCTTCTACACTCAACAAGTACAACCCGAATTCAAAGTGTACTTCTATAAAGTTGAGGTGTTGAGTCTTGGTTTTGAAATTATCCAGGATACCAGAATCCAGGCCTTTCTCAAAATATTCTAATCGTCACACGCAGATATTCTCTGTTTGCATTGTACCTTGCATATCTTCTTCGTGTGGTAGTTACCGAATCAGTAAACTTTCACATTATCTTTATTTGTAACCGATTTCATGGTACTCTCTCTCCTTCGGCAAAGTTTTAAAAAATCAGCTTTTTAAATTTAATTTCTCGCCTCAGTGATGAGGACATTTCTAATTTCGCTTGCGGCTGACCTCCGTCTGTCACTTCCACGTGGGACGGACGACACGGGCCCCTTTCATGTCTGCCTATAATAAATCAAACCTGTTGTCCATTTATCTGAATATTAGACTTGAGCTAAATTTAAAATAGGCTAACATGTGTCTGTAAAATCGTTTGTACTGAAGTCCAGACTGATTTAAGACGGTGTAAAAATCGTATAACGACATTTATATCATAATAAAAACCCTTAAAACTGGTCGTATTATAGAAACTCCAAGAAATATTTTATTCGCTTGGCACAAGCGTGCCAATGCCAAATAGGGGTTTGTTTTTACGCGTACCAAGCATCAAGCAGTAATGCATTACGTCACATCAGCATCACGTCCTCTAGGTTGGTGATGATGGGCTTCCGAAGCAGGCAGAGTGATAAGTCAATGACAAATAAGTCAGGCAGGACTGTCAAGTATTCTTTAGAAATGGAACGAAAATAAAACATAACCTATTCGAAGCACGACTTTTCTGTAGTTGCAAACTTGCGATACGCATAAACAAACTAATCAAAAACTTGAAGAAACCACTAACGAGTGGCTGGCTAAACGAAGTAAAGTAACTAAATACTCCGAACTTGTGAAGAGTTCTATACACTTGCCTGATCAAAAAGACTTATCTGTCCTTTACAAGGCTTTCCAAAGGTCCATTGGCTTAGATGCTCAAAGATAAAATGCTTATATCTATCAATTTTTAATTTAGTGTTCTTGTCGTTGGAGTACTCTCCATGTCTCTCGGTTTTCAGCCATTCTCTAATCTTCATAAATGTCACAACTCCTGCCTTTTCCTTTATTTCATCCAAATATGTCCTTGGTCTTCCTTTCCCTCTCTTCGCATTCGACTTCTCCCTCCAAAATATTTTTCATAAATTGCAAGACCGCTGCAAAATCGTATGAAATTGTAGTAGCCTAGATTGTGCAGGAATTGTGCTGTCTCCTTGAACACAATGCGTCGGACACGCGTCACAATCCGTTGACGTGAACTTGTGACGTCATGTAACTGTGATAACCCTCGTGCGTAACAATGGCTTGTGTTGCCTTCGTGGATTCACCTTTGCTCTGCTTTAATAGCAAATGTTTGTACCTTATGCTCATAGTGAATAACATAATGTGCTCTTAAACATTGTACTTAACTTGCAGGTTAAGGGGTTACCTAAATTTTTCGAGTTCCCGTGCTGCCCCAATTTGGAGAAGGTAGGAGCATGACCCTGTCTGTACTACTAGAGCAATAATTAGCCAGAGCAGTCAGAGGATTTGGCCTACAATCTCTACTCTAGCCAGACGTTGAAGACGTCTCTTTGATTTTTCTAAGCTTTTAGCTTGTGTTTTCTAAGTCGCCATCTACGACATCCACGGGAAGACTTGAAGTAGTCCTTATATACTCTGCCAGGAGTAGTTTTGCCGTGTGGTTCCCGGTAGAGTAGAATAGGACCACTCCAAGTCTTCCCGTGGATGTCGTAAAAGGCGACTCAGGGAACACAAGCTAAACAAAGCTTTTTTTAACATCAAAGAGACCTCTCCAACCCGTCTGGCCGGCGTGGAGAGTGTAGGCCAAATCCTCTGGCTGATCTGGGTAATAGATGGTTATGATAGTCAGAGAGGGTCGTGCTCCTGCAGTGGAGACTAAAAAGACCTGATGATGATGACTCCGCCAGGAACCACACGGCTGTTTGTACTAAGTACGAATTCTTACCGGAACAATCCTATCACATCCCCTGACGGTGCTATACGTATAGTGATAGTATCCTCCGCCGTTGGCGCAGCTGCCCATTGACACCACCCATTTGGGGTCGGGCATGAGGTCGTAGGTCTTCCGGAAGACCGGCGCCATTTTGTTGGTCACTGTGCCAGCGACGATGATCACATCGGTCTGACGGGGAGTTCCGCGGAAAACCATTCCATAGCGGTCCATGTCGTATCTGAAATATAAGAAAAAAAACTGGTTTACATGGTTTGAGTAAAAGGTTGAACTGTTTAGCGATGGCAATTATTATTCTTGAGGAGGGTGCTTTTCGCTGTCTCTTTTCCTTTATGTTCGCCTATAATGTACTCGTAACAAGTCCTCTGACCGGTTTTCCTCTGACCTATAAGCTACGTATCTTTTGACGACTGTGTCTGTACGACTGTGTCTGCACGACTGTTTGTTTGTTTTTCGTGTGTGTAACTGGCCAACACTGGTGTCAGATTTTAAATCATCTGACGTAGCTTGACGACTGTAGTAACGTATTCTCAGTGTGTTCTTCTACAAAATTAGTTTCTAAAAAAATATTGTAGTTGAAATTTAAGTTAAAATCTAACAAAATGACTGTAGTTTGAGTAAGTTTGCCACAGTTTATGGCGATAAAATGTGACTAGACATTGATAAAGGTACGCTCAAGTTCGCTAGTTTGAAATTAATGTGTCTGCAAGACTTTGAGAACACAGACTGCTGGAAGTTTTTGTTTGACTTCATATACAGTTTCATGCTATGCTAACGACATTTTAGTGCGTTACTACAACATCAGCCTAAACATGTTCTAAAGTTCTTTTTGAATTGTTCTTTAATTAACATAAAACTTATTTACTAAAATTACTTTTTAATCTAGGCTCCTGCAATGCATTTATGTGATTTGATTTTATTTGCTTTCAAATTCACTTTTTATTTTGAATTGGGTGATTTTATGTGACTTTTTATATTTGTGGAAGCTCTTATTTAATGTCTATAGTCCATACATTCACCCATACACCAAACTTTTTGGGGTTAGCTACGTCTAAAGGGAAGAGAAGTATTGTTCTTTGTATTGTGCCGTTCTATATTAACCTCCCCAACCCCAAATTATTGAACATAAGTGGCTGATTGATGTTTAACCCTATTCCGATGGCATTCAGAAGTAAATGTCGACGTCTGACCTTTGACGCTCCTTGTTATAATCTTCAAATAATTTCCTAACAATGGCATCGGACGCGATAGGACGGCCTCCAATACTCTACTCCACCGAGAGGTTCTGGATTCATATTATAGCATGTATTGTATATTATACATCCTACAGGGTTACTTGTAAAAACCAACATCAAATAG
Organism: Rhodophaea formosa; assembly: GCA_963082605.1. Taxonomy (NCBI): domain Eukaryota; kingdom Metazoa; phylum Arthropoda; class Insecta; order Lepidoptera; family Pyralidae; genus Rhodophaea; species Rhodophaea formosa. Next base: position 4,500,044 of record OY720221.1, read on the forward strand.
ACCAATACGTACCGTACACTTTTGTATAAAAATGTTTTGTTTGTAATTTTTGAGCTGGGGTCTAAAAAATAACGACATTTTTATACAAAAGTGTACGTTTTGTATGACTGTGTCGAAACATTTTTTTTATCCCAGCATTGGTCTCATAGGAAAAGTTGTTTATTTTGACTGGCTGGTTTGAAGGATAAGGGTGATTTCCTATACCCTGTATAGTAAAAATCTGACGTCACGTTGACCTGTCCCAATATCTATGATGCGTTGGAGCGCTTCCTTTGTGGAACACACTCGGATCAGGAGAGGTGTATCAGATGCAACGGAATATACAAGGAACTTTCTAATAAATAACAAACAAACTAAATCAATATGAAAGTTGGGTGGGTTTTTTGAGCAAATCCAAAAGAAATGAAACGCGTAAAACATTTTAAGGTAATAAAACAAGTAACCAAAGATAGGCAAGTCTTATAATTCACCGACAAGAGTCTGGCTATTAAGAGAGTATAACTATAAAATTTTGTCCGGGTTGTTGCCGATAATACCGTTTCTTATCTATTCATCTTGCTATAGATACATTCGAGTAAATGCGACATCTGACCTTTTATATTCTTCAAATGGTTTCCGAACAATGGCATCGGTCACAATGGTATTATATGGAACTTTGTCTCTACTGTGTACATAAGTAGATGACAATGAAATGGACTCATTCTATCACGATTGTGTTCTGAAACTAATAATGTTGCCTACCACATATAATGTATGGGAAATTAGGATATTAGGGAAATAAGGTGGACCTATTTTCAAGATCATCATAAAGTGATATGTAAAACCAAAAGTATTTGCATGCGATACACAAAACATTACTTGAGTAAAGACCAATCATTTATTTATAAAGCGAAGAAACGACCACACATTACTAGTGGAGTTTAAAATTTAATAAAGTTAGTACCAATAAAAATAAACGGTGGAATGCTTTATTAGTGAGCTTTCGCACGTGGAAACAAATTGCAAACACCTTTTATTTTTCAGACTCTAGCGGAGCGAATGATGTTTATTAGAGATCCAAAAGCTTTTGCAAGAGGATACCGGAGGTTTTGAGGTTTAGGAACACATTTATTTTATGTTGTTCAATAAGTAAAGTTGTTTGAATAAACAAAGAGTTGATTTGTATTCGTGTCAATTTCAAAGTTAATGCTGTAAAAAATCGCGAACTCCATGAAATAATATTACAAATATAAGATTTCAGTTTTTTAATTTATCGCGCACTTGCTATCTAGCCAATCATCGAAAAATGCATATACGTTGTGAAGGAAACAAAACAACAACAACAACAGGAAACAAAGAAAGACAATGAAGTTATATTTAATACAGAAATGTAGTCCCTGAAGATCTACAACAATTAATTGAAGCCAAGCCAAATGTGAATGCTAGTACTACTTTTAGCGATTCAGTAGTCGATAGACGGTAAACGATAGATCTACGTACGATATGAATGTTTTGCCCCATATAATTAAAAGCGTTGAAGCGGAGCTGGGAAGCAAGATCTATTTTGGTCTAGTCTAGACTATCAAAGAGATGGAATCGATAATAGCCTCAGATGAGCTGAGTGCGCGTCAATTATGCAACAAGTGATAACTAGATCACTAATAACTAAGCTAATAACATGATCGATTTCTGGATCGCAAAACTGTGGAGCATTATTTATGTAATTATTAAAGAATCTATGGAAGCAATACCTATTTGGTTTAGTCTAGACTAACAAAGAGATGAAATCGATAATGGCCTTCGTCGGATAAGCTCAGAGCATGTCAACTATGCAACAAATGATAACTAAATTACTAGTGTGAATAATGAGGCTGGTAACGACAGCAAGTGACTTTATTAGAAGTGTTGATTATTGGAGACGAGAACTGTTAAGTAATGTATTAATTAACTTGTTTAAGAACCTGGGCCTTAATAAACTTTTAATTGTAGTCGATGGGTTTAGGTTTTGTCTACCCAGATTTTATATTGATTCAGCGTTCCGCTTCTGAAGTCTAAATTACATACGCAAAGTAATGTGCATCAAAACAACTGGCGGGAGCATACAAAGAAATTCGAATCATGGTGCATGTACCCAGCTTTCTCGTAATCAAACCGACACACAAGATATTCTATCATTGTAATCTTAGCGCAGTAATTAGAAATCAAAGAGCTACAATTGTGTACGAAATGGCATTTCATTAAAACAACGGTAAAACCGTTAATAGAAACTCCTCGGTTTACGACTAACTTCATAAACATGAGTAGTTTCTTGACAATAGAAACTTAACGGTGAAAATCCATATTCGACTAGAAAGGAGAACTGCACAAAAGATAGAAATTTCTGGAAACATGTTTGCGCAAAGTAATATTTCTGTCGGCGACATCTTAAAATCACGCTCCGGGACTCGGGAGTGAACGAACTCAGCTTTGTTGGTTCTAGAAGTGCTTGGATGCAGCTTTACAACTTGAGGAATTTTATTTGATACTAACAGGGTTGTTTTGTTGATGATAGTTAGAAATTTGAAGTATGTGTTGTTCGGTAAATTAAATTTAATGAGTTCCCTCAATTCATTTAGTTTTAAACTCGACTACGTGGACTAAATGTGAGATGGCCGAATTGAAAAAAAAAGATATTGTGCATTGTCTTGTAATGCTTCTTAGAACTGCAAAGATAGTTTGCCCAAGAAGTATTATCATCTTCCTCACGTAATCATTTAAGCTTATTACCTCCAGGAAGCATATGCAAGCTCTCCAGCTTCCACCATCGTCCAGACGAGCTCCGTGGCGCAGCGGTCATCACGCCTGCCTGCGACACGGATGGTCCCGGGTTCGATCCCCGGTCAGGTCATGATGGAAAACGATCTTTTTCAGATTGACCTGGGTCTTGGATGTTTATCTATATATGTATTTGTTATAAAATATAGTATCGTTGAGTTAGTATCCCATGACACAAGTCTTTCATTAGAACTTACTTTGGGGCTAGCTCAATCTGTGTGATTTGTCCGTATATATTTATTTATTTATTTTATTTATTTATTTATTTAAACCCTTTACTATCGGAGATTTGTATAGCACCGATACATAGTCTTTTATCACCACTCTATTAACAATTGTAATAAAGTGAACAAGCACGGCCCTCATCTACATACAGTTTATCGTCGCCATTGAGCTCTGCAGCGCATAATCCGAGTGCATTTTGCATAATCGCGTCACATTTTCGAAGTTGATAGCCGCCCGGGCCGTTCGGAGCTAATGTCGCAGTCAAATTGCAGGATGCAGATAAAATCTGCGCATTAGACGCAGATATCCGATAGGGCGTGCTGCGAATTCATAATCACTAGTGTAGTTTTATATAGGTAGGTATAATCGTTATGAGGTAACAGTCTTTGACTATATACTCTCTAGAGAGTATATACTATATTATATAGGCATGTCTGTGTCTAGACACAGACATGCCTTTATTTCAATGATTTAAATAAAATAAAAATAAAATAAAATTGCATTTATTTCGGATAACAAAGATCCATATTCACTGTTACATTTTACACTACACATTTTATATTGCGAAGAAAAAAAATAAAAATTAATAAATAATTTTATTTTCTATTTAATAAATTTAAAAAAAAAAAAAAAAATTAAAAACTGGCCAAATTTTCAATGATTGTGTGCGTGACAGCTTAGTGTTATCACACGAGCCCTGTCAATTTATGCCCTTAAAATCCATCAAATTGGTAGCTGTGTGTGTGCGCGCGACCGACTATTGGTTGGACATTATTCTTTTCTACGCTTTTAGGCTAAGAGTCTAGGCTTTATATAATCTAAAGTAACAGTTTCATTTATAGGTATCAATATTAATATTTGTTAATCTGATTATTTTTGCCTAGATTTGTCTTTTTATGTTACTTCAAAATCGTGTCGTTGGCCTAACTAAATACCTTATACTCATCCTAATTCATCGGGTCAATTTCATTCGACACGTTTGGTATAATTTCACAATCGAATTTGTTCGTTCTGTTTGACTTGAAACTTGGTTTTTCAAGTTTTCAATGTCTTATTTTTACAATTCCATAAATACTTACGTACTCGTAAAAACAACTTCTTTGTTTATTGCGGAAAACCCACAAGGTTTGCCTTAATGACACTTTGAAAGAGTTGGCTAACATTTTCTATTTTCATAATCATCGTTTCAAACACAGCATTCATACGCAACTCTAAATTACTTTGAATTGCTTACGAAAATCCCTTTTTAAATACAATATCCTCAGTATTGCGTACCTAACTCGCAGTTTTGCAAGAAGCAAGGCTTCTTTCAAAACAAACGAGACCAAAATAGCAACATATTCTCGTGTCGCAACATTTTCTTTTCCCCTTCAACCCTTCAGAGCATTGTTACGAAAATCGCTCTCATTTGATGACGCAGGTGCGCAAACAGTCCCACTAGATTATTCTTTGGCAAACCCCTCCCTGTGATGTTTTCGGTCCACAATGTCATATGACTTTTTATAGTAGAATTATTCATTTGCCATCACTAAAACTTTACCATGTCCTTCGTTTTTTTTCTCTGTTAACTACTATGGAAACGGATATTGAAATGTTATCAAGATAAATTATTATAATTTTATCTTATAAAACTGCCTAAGTAAACAGGAGTAACTTCTAAACTAGACAATTTTCTAACTGGACATCATTCTAGTTGGTCATTAAATTCTAGACAAAAGTCGTGTAATCCGAAGAATCCTTTAGTAGCCAGGTCTAACACTCTGGATGCTTTGGAGGAAAGTATTACACTTACAAAGTATAATACTATTTAAAAAATCTTTGACTAGATATACAGAAAGTACTAATACCTTGGTGCGGCATAGTGCATCATTTCAAGAGCACAGCAGGCGAGTCCGAAAGTGAGGGGCCATATTGAGTTCCTCCGTCCCCAGTTGAGGATGTCGTCAGCTCTCGCCATCACCCACTCGCCGCTGGACTAAAATGCAAATATAATATTAATCATTATTGTACAGTGAACCTATATAGGTTTCCCACTGCAGGCTTTGGTACACAAGATTCAATCGTTTATTCAATACTAGCTGACCCGGCGAACTTCGTACCGCCTAATAGTCAATGATAAGGTATTCATTACACATATCGAGTTTTCTTCTATTCTGCTATTCGGGGCGGAGACAAATCCAACGAATCAATAACCATGAAAATTGGTTCAGCAGATCTCGAGTTATAAGTGTTGTAACAAACCCGTCTTTGTTTTATATATATAGATAGATAGGTTTCTTTGAACACTTATTAATTGTCGTACTTGTGTTTACAATTTTTACACGGCCATTCCATCCAAAAACTTCTGACCACGCTGCGAAATGGCGAGTTCGTCTAGGATTAAAGAGGTCTATAGATACAGGTCTATATATACTTCAGTCATTATTTTATAATCCTAATACTCATATTATACGGGTATCCTTTTGGAAAAGAGAAGAAATCAAGATAAAATTACTATTTTTCAACGAGTAAAAATCTGGATTGCCCACATAATAAACTGACACAGGGGAGACAAAAATGGCGCGAACAATGGGAAGCCTTCTCACGCGACGTTTACTCGTTGAACAAGTTTTGATTTGATACAGAAACATATATACAATTCCATAAAGTGAATGAATCACCGCAGAAACAAAATAACATCCAAAACGGGAAGCTCGGAATTACACGTCTGACAGGAATGGCAACGAGAGCAACGAGTCAACTCTCGTGGTTCCGACACTCGTAATACATAAAACACGATGGGTTATTGTTGTCCGTGTGTCGGCAAACACAGTTGAGTACAATGAATGGAAATACTTCAAAGGAATTTTGCTGGAAATGCAACTCCACAAACATCCGTACTGTCTAAATCTTAACACGGTGGTCATAACAACAATGATAGCAAAAAGTTGAATGTATTGAAAGTAATTTTGTCATTTTAATATCATCAGATATCGGGATTAGTTAGAACGGCCTGCGATGTTCTAAGCAATAGGAAATTATGTTATTTAATATATTAAAAGTATAATGAATGTCGAGAACAATTCAAATACTCTCAGAGTTTTGGGTGAGGATGAGGTAATCTAACTTTAAAATTGATCTAATTCAAAGTGGCATCCGTGGATTGCAAGCTCTGGGATACGTAAAGATCCCGGTGGTGGGCGGGAAGCGTTAACACGAAGGATTTAAGGAGATTTGCGGTAGCACGGTCTGGATTCCAAATGTGGCGTTCGGAATATTTATTACGGTACTTTGAATTTCTCCATAACTTACACTGAAAGCCACTATCTAAAGTCTACTTATTAACATCGCATTGTTTAATAACAATGATAAATTTGATTTTGTTTCTTCAAAATGTAATAACCTTAAAAATTCTAAACCAATTTTAATAATTCTTTCACCTATTAGATAGCTAAATTATCAGCTGGAAACAAAAGCTACGTACGAAGTCCCGTGCAAAAGCTAGTTTTATAAAATGATGATACTCGTTGTGGTTCCTGAATCAATTTACTTGCTTTGGCGCAGAAAGTATTTTAAAATAAAAATAAACGAATCCCGCCGAGTGCGTCAGTGCAAATCTCGAGGAATTCCTTGCGTCAACGCGCATTACACCCACTTTTGTTTAATCACTCGGATACACGTATCTAATCATCCACGTACACGTATTTGTTGGATGATTGTTACTTCGGATTTAGAAATTCAAGCATTTTTTTACTCATTATCCTTGGCAAAACGGTAATCCAGAGTTATATAATTGAGTTAATTATTACATAGATAAATAATATTACCAGTAATGCTGAGACTGGCGCAGCTCTCCTATTATTTTTTGGTTTACAATTCGATCAAGTATACTTGATCGAAGCAAGAAAACCAATTAATGTTTGAGCCTTTTAATCGTACCCATATTTTCTTCGATATAGTCTATACAATATGTATAGTCAATCAGCCATCCCTAATTGGAACTCAAAAGCGAAAATATTACTAGACGATACCAATATATAATTTACTATAGTGTTTAGTTACAAAGGAAATCTAATAGAAACTCCTTAGAAGTTCATCACAAAGACGAGATCAATATCGGTAGGGAATAAAGTCCTCGTTGAGTGAATCTCGAGTGTTAATATCGCTGGTACAATACAGTGGATATCAGCCATTGTCTGCTTATTGAAGCTCAATAGTGCGTGAATATTACAGGAAGAAACCAATACGGTACGAATTTTATCGACAATATTATATCAACAATAGGACAATAATCTACGGACCAGTATCACTATCATCAGTAGGTAATTTCTTCCCGAGTGTTGAATTTTCTAAAAAGATTTGTCTTTGAAAGATTAAAAAAATAAGAAAGCAGCTTCAGAAAAATCAGACATACAAACGCGACTAGGACTATCGATTTCTGAAAATAATAAATAAATAAATATATACGGACAAATCACACAGATTGAGCTAGCCCCAAAGTAAGTTCTTATGTAAGACTTGTGTTATGGGATACTAACTCAACGATACTATATTTTATAACAAATACATATATAAATAAACATCCAAGACCCAGGTCAATCTGAAAAAGATCATTTTTCATCTTGACCTGACCGGGGATCGAACCCGGGACCATCCGTGTCACAGACCGGCGTGTTGACCGCTGCGCCACGGAGCTCGTCAGCTCGTCGAGCTATGTTTCGACATCGTAACCATCCCGGGTTAGTCCCGTCCGACGCGCCCGGATAACGTCCAATTCTCTCTCATAATTGGAGTGCAGGTTAGGGCTGCGTTGAACTAGGTTAGGTGGCCGACGGTGTTGGCACCGTGCAGATAATGATATGACGCTCATGCATGAGTTATGATGACTATACATGACTAGCGTGCTAAAAGCGTGTTTTTTTGTTTATTAAACTAATTATAAATTATTAGGAATATTCAGAGGCCGAGAGGCGGTTCCGAAGAACTCTGACACCAGGGTGTGCATGGTCGACTGACCGTGCCACCTACACGAAATGATGATGATGATGATTATAAATTATTTTTTTATTGTAAATCGTTATTTGTTTTATTATTATCTACTATGGCTCGATTCGTTGCAATCTTTATTTCTATGCTCCCTATTAGATTTTTTAAGTTTATAGATACCAGCTAAAACCAACCAACTAAAAGTTCTCATTAATCATCATCATCGCATTTTTAAGTAAACAAATTAACTTTGTCATTTAATATACAAAGTGTGTTTGTTCCTTACTTTGCCATGAAACCGACCATTTTTTTTGCAAGCACGTTGTTAGGAGTGCGGCGGACATAGGATATTATTTATCCCGAAATAGTACTGTTTCTGAGGGATCGACAATAATGCGAGCGTAGTTGAGGATAAAAGCTAATTTAAAAAAATCTGAATCAATAATTTGTTTGTGCGCCAGCCTTGCCCCGCAGGAGATTTCGATTAGTTGATTGCGCCTTCCTTTCCGCTGTTTAGGAACATTAGAATCTGTTTTATTTAAGCACTGTCATTATTTTTAGAGGGATCTTAGTTTTAAATAAAAGCTAATTCTAAAAAATCTGAATTAATAACTTGTTTGTGCGCCAGCCCTGCCCCGCTGGAGAGGTATTTGCGGAGTGGATTGCGGTCCGTTTAATTTGTTTTCGTTCAGTCGGAGGCTTTCAGCCCGGGATTCTCGTTACGATTTGTTTGTTTAAACATAATCTGTTACCTTCACTGTGTTGAGATCATTTTGAGATTCTGATTAGTTGATTGCGCCTTTCTTTCTGCTCTTTAGGAACATCGGAGTAACTGTTTAATTTTAGCACTGTATTTTTTTCATTCTTTCTTTTTAGTTAAAACGTCTGTTGATTTGTTTGTTTAAATATAATCTGTTACCCTCGCTGTTGGGATCATTTTGAGATTCCGATTAGTTGATTGCGCCTTTCTTTCTGCTCTTTAGGAACATCGGAGTAACTGTTTAATTTTAGCACTGTATTTTTTTCATTCTTTCTTTTTAGTTAAAACGTCTGTTGATTTGTTTGTTTAAATATAATCTGTTACCCTCGCTGTTGGGATCATTTTGAGATTCCGATTAGTTGATTGCGCCTTTCTTTCTGCTCTTTAGGAACATCGGAGTAACTGTTTAATTTTAGCACTGTATTTTATTTTCATTCTTTCTTTTTAGTTAAAACGTCTGTTGATTTGTTTGTTTAAATATAATCTGTTACCCTCGCTGTTGGGATCATTTTGAGATTCCGATTAGTTGATTGCGCCTTTCTTTCTGCTCTTTAGGAACATCGGAGTAACTGTTTAATTTTAGCACTGTATTTTTTTTTCATTCTTTCTTTTTAGTTAAAACGTCTGTGCGCCAGCCCTGCCCCGCTGGAGAGGTATATGCGGAGTGGATTGCGGTCCGTTTAATTTGTTTTCGTTCAGTCGGAGGCTTTCAGCCCGGGATTCTTGCTACGATTTGTTTGTTAAAACATAATCTGTTACCCTCACTGTTGGGATCATTTTGAGATTCCGATTAGTTGATTGCGCCGTCCTTTCCGCTGTTTAGGAACAGAATAACTGTTTTATTTTAGCACTGTTATTATTCTTATTTTCAATCGTTCTTCATAGTAAAAAAGTCTCAATTTGATTTCTTGAGTGTACCTATACTTAAATCTGTATTGGTGTATGTATATCTTTCGTTTCTATGTTTAATAACTATCAACTATCTGTTTTATCAACTAAATGTGGGGTTAGCTCAATTTGTGTGATTTGTCCCAATATAATTATTTATTTATTTTATGTTTGTTCGACCGACACGCAGAAAGTTAGTCAATATCGTATGCATAATTTAGGTAAATATTACAAAAAACTTATTTTTCAACATAATGCGTGATTTAAAATACAACAAAGGACGAAGCTCCATTTTTATTTTATATGCTGAAAAATATGGCGTTGTTCAAAACAATGTGATGTTAACAAAACTTGTTTGTTAACTTAACATGTTCGTGGTTATATACGGATATAACCACGAACATGTTAAGTTAACAAACAATGTGATTTAAAATACAACAAAGGACGAAGCTCCATTTTTATTTTATATGCTGAAAAATATGGCGTTGTTCGAAACAATGTGATGTTAACAAAACTTGTTTGTTAACTTAACATGTTCGTGGTTGTCGGCTCGTTAGTAGAAGTGTGCTTAATGGAACCTTAAATCGCTTTGTTTGAACAAGCAGCATGTTTCCTCAAAAACATTATATTCTAAACGAAAAGAAAATACACGTGCCTTGAATTTGGCGATACGAAAGAAACCTCATAGAGCTTGTTAGTCAAAATAACGTTGCTCTGTTTCTTCGCCGTGGGCTATGATTCCATAAACCCTAAACATATTATATTGTTTAGAATTTATTCTTTTTACAGATTTGGCCGCATTGGTTCATACATTGTTATTTATTTCTGTACTATTATTCTGTTCATCTCTCATATTATGAGCTAGGTTCTTGTCGCTATTGCTGCGTAGAAAGAAACATGGATCAAAAAGTGAACTTTTCGTACCGCATAAACTAACTGATGGTGGCGGAAGTACACAAATTAATTTGACTAAGAATTCATAATACATTGAATACTATACCTATACCAATTCAAAACCTTCCGTTCCTCACATTGGTGAAGATTTTGTCAGTTCTTATATTTTTTTCGCGTTATTTTCTCTTACTGGTAGCAAGAAATGATCAACGAACGATCATACATGCTTTAGATTGTACCACAAATTAAAGATTCTGGTGTCTCCGGAATCGTAAGCTCTGTAAGCTGTAGACCTCATGAATCTTATTACCTACAGCGAATTCAAGTATTAAGCACCATGCCATAGACCTCAGGTCCTTTATCTTCAATATCTGCCTATTTAAAAAAAAATCATAAAAGAAATCGCCAAAAAATAATGTAAATACCGAACCTGCTCACAAAATTTCACGAGAGCCGGTTGGGAATGCGACCTGTACAGAAGAACAGACGGACAGTGAGACAGACAGACAGATGGACAAATCTAAAACTGACACGCTTCGCTCGCCCTTTCCGCGCGCTTGGTCAAAAAGTCATCTTTGACCACCTAACATTTTTTTTAATATCTTTTAAAATATTATTACAATTGAAAAATAATGTAATTAGATTTACATACGCTGTCAAAACTTTACCGCATCCTTTCAAAGATTTATTTACATGTTTGAGATATGAATGCCAAATCACAAGAACATGAATAACGGTAATAGGCCACGCCACCGATCCATCACTCTCGACTCCTGAATAAATATGATGCATTGGATGTTATCCAAGGTTACACATTATGTTTCGAGATCACGCACACAGATCAGACTCATCAGAATGATTTTCTGTCAAAACATTTACAAAAAATTTATACAATACACTTTCAATTCACATTTATTGCCCAATGATTAGATACAAAATAAATAAAAAAAAACAAAATACCTACTTTACCAAAATGCCCACTTTCCAAAAATTACCACTTTCCCAAAATGACTTCTTTTTCATAATGACTACTGCTTTTCCCAAAATGAAGATGGCCCGTCAGGCTTGCAGCCGGTGTCTGCAGCCCGGGCGTTGTCCCCACTGGAAAAACTGGGTGTCTAGTGGCATAAAAAGTATCTCTAGCTTCTCCATGCTGCGGAAGTGGAAGGCACGTTGAGCCGTCCGTACCGGCTGTTCGGTTTAAAAAAATAATCTGACATCATTGTTGGCCACTTGCATATACGAAAAACTATAAACAGTTTTTTAATTCACTGACCTAATGCAAATAATTTATAATTAGTTTAAAAAACTAAAAAACACGCTTTTAGCACGCTAGTCATGTATGATGTACTACAAGTACACAAACAGTATGTCATCAGAACTCAGAGCGTGTGCAAAATTTCATCCTAATCGAAGACCGGGACCGGTTCTACCTGCGACCACGAACACTGTAAAGTGCTCGAAACGTTAGGTGTATAAATAATGTAATAAACGCGATAAAAACCGTATAAAAATAATTTTATTTAAATGTGTAACAATCGCGAAAACATAAGAAAACACCGGGAAGTGGGTCAAATTAAGATTCCAAGATTTTCTTACATACAAGTGAAGCTTATAAAAGCGTGTTAAAAAGCGCCGTTTTCTCATGGTCATACTAGTTTGTCACACCGTGACTGACAATCTAAAACGTGTAACTGGAGAAGAGAAGTTGACCAACAAACAAAACATTGATAAATATCTTAAAAGGTTTTAAGCCCGAAATGGAGGATAATCTGAAAAGTTTTGATTATGAAACGACAAACATCTTCAAAGAACAATATGAAAATGCCCTGAATTTATTAATTTTCTTATAATTATACCAGTTTTATCTGACCCGGAAGTAGAACGCCTTTTTAGGCGGTTTCTGACTCAATTAATCACTTTGAATAATGAATATTTAAATCACAATTAAAATGGATAGGGCTTCGCGTTATCCGTTAAAAGTTTGGGGTCAAAAGCCAGTGAAAAGAGCAGCTATCGTGACGTGATTGATCTCTTGCCCGGCGGCCTTTTCCAAATTAAATACAATTTTTTATATTTTCTTAAACCTTCTGATATACCTTCTTAATTACGGTGTTCAACGTTTTGTTACTTTAAAATACATTGCAGCTTTCGAATACTTGTCTTTTTTTATTATAGACATATAAACCGTAATAGATGTTGAAGTGACAATCAAAACTTTGTACACCATGGTTGAAAAAAGTTTGCGAGTAGCCCTGCTGTGCGCGCTTATTCTGAGCAAGGTAGCAGTAATATTAGAGTTTTGCCCGGGCTAGTCTATCCGTCGTGTATTGATAAAAAGTGAACTTATTCAGTGATAAAACTATACTATAGTAGCAAAAGTTGACAAGTAGTTTTTGTGGATTCCTAAATGGAGTTCCTAAATTATATTTGAACACTTAACGCATATGTAAAGAAGTGAATTCGAACCCCATGTTCGTTAAAGCATATTTTTGACAAATTGAAGAAGATTATATCAATCAAATAAAATCTCAAACAAAAACAGTAAAAACGTAATATTTATTCGTGTTTACCTGTCCAGGGTAGTGGAACGGCGAATATTTTCTTTTCACGTTGGGCTCCACGAATTTAAAGCCATGTAACGGCACATACGGGATTTTCCGCGACTTGCTGCTGGAAGCACGTGGTTTTAAGCTCTTAGCAGGTGCAGCCGCTGTCGCTGCCTTACCAGCCGCCCCGGCTCCACCGGTCGCACCGGAAGCACCGGCAGCACCGGCCGCACCAATCGCCCCGGCCGCACCGGCCCCACCTGCTGCACGGGCCGCCCCGGTTGCCCCAGTCGCACCGGTTGCACCAACTGCACCGGCCGCGCTCACAGCACCCGCCACACTAGCAGCGGCCCCATCCGACGCACTAGCAGAGCCCTCACCCGCTGGACTAGCACCCGTCCCACCCCCCGCACTAGCACCGGTCCCACCCGCCTCGCTGCCACCGTCCGACTTGCCCGTAGAACTGGCGAACCGACTCGTCTTCACGAAGTCACGCTTGCTTAGGCATAGTACGATGTCCTTTCTGCTCGCCTCGTCTTTGAAAGCGATGCTTTTGAAAGCGCGTTGGTGGTTCCTGGAAGACAAAATTGTAACGTTAATTTATGCAAGGGTTAGGGTTTTGTAATGATTTATCTTTGTTGTTGTGCAAATTGTTATTGTTTTATCATTGTAATTAAGTTGTAGGAATGCTTTATCATATTATAGAGGGAAAAGGTTTGATTGGTTGTTTGCATTGAATAAAGTTCGAAACTAGGTGGACCCTGGACCTATTTTCAAAATTCTCATACCTATTGAAAGCTAATTTATCTACGAATGATATAGGCCATAATTTACACGGACGAAGTCACGGGGCAAATTGCTAGTATGCTAATAAGTTGGCCTTATTCACTTCGACTAATTTTGAATTTATTTTCCACCAATATTTTATTTATTTACACCCTATATACTATATACACTTTATCTATGACTTATTTTTTTTGCCGTCTGCGGTTCCGGTTGGAATAAGGGAGCGAATCTTTAAACTGTTATTTTTATTTTACCAAACTATTAAATGACTACCTGATCACTGTGCTTTCAATATACTAGGCTGACAAATTTAATCAATGTAAACATAACTTTTATTGACCAGGAAGTTTGAATTCTGTCTAGCTGAATCTTCATCTGAATACTGTAACCGTCTGTATTCTTACTACTACACAACTCAATCCTTGATAAGAATAAAAATAATGTCATATTTAAGTAATGAATATCGATGTTCCATATCTCCAAAAACATATGTTTACAAAGTAACTCACAGTATTTACGAACGCATTCTCTACAGATCTCATTCGTGAAAAGATATTATCACTGATACCTGAGGAGGTCTCTCGCCGCTATCCCGGTGAATCGTATCATAATAAATCCTTCGATATATAGATATAATGTAGGAAAATGTGATATGTTGCGAAGCCGCCCACGCCTCTGACGGAATCTGTCAACTGAGAAATTGACTGGCGCGCGTTCGTTCGGAATTCGAAAATTGTGTATTTTGCACGAGAGAAGAGGTGTTATTAACGTTGTATTATTTTGATATTTTCGACACGCGAATTTATCGCATATATTTTCTTCAGTGTTGTAAATCTGGTAATAGAACACTTTCACTTGACTCCCTTTCAGCTTATATGGACTACATTATTTTAATTTTAATCTATTTATTGCTTGTCCACCATGCAGTTCGTTATATTGTTGTGATACCGATGACTGTTTATAAACGAATATTGGAAAAAAGACATGAAAAGAAAATTGCAGGCATAGAGATAAAATATAAACGACCATAAGAACTTGCATTTAATAAACTTTCTGCAATTTCGGCAAAATTTTCACGAGCACGTAATAAAAGATGTAATCTCTAATTCATTTAAATCGTGAACTACTTAAAAGATTTAGACTAACTAATACACAGGTTATTACATTTTGAAAAGTTTGATTTTCGTTATCGCTATCGGCGTTTTGTAGAAAAAGATGTCTGAGAGTTCGTGTTTCTGCTTTGGGAATGGGTGCTTGAGGCGTGCATGGGGATAAAGATCCAACACATAAAGGCTCTTTGGAGAAGTTAATGTCACGTAGAACTCCTGCCTTGACCTGTATGTTTTTTTTATGACCCCAAACGAGCAACCCTGACGGTAAGTGATCACCGCTGCCTATAGACGACTGCAACTCCAGGAATGTGATCAGGAAATACAAATTAATAAGATAATCCCTTGAACAGGACCTACCCTGAGCAGGAAATATTAAAGGATTGAAATGTGGTTGGACTTGCAGTCATCATCATCATCAGGTCTTTTTAGTCTCCAATGCAGTAGCGTGACCCTCTGTACTACCTACCAGAGCCGTATATATTAGCCAAAGCAGTCAGAGGATTTGGCCTATACTCCCCACGCTGGCCAGACGGGTTGGAGAGGTCTCTTTGATTTGCTTGTGTTTCCCGAGTCGCCATTTATGACATCCACGGGAAGACTTGGAGTGCTGGTCCTTTTCTACTGTACCGGGGACCACACGGCGGACTTGCAGTACATGTGTATTATTACCCTCAATTACCGCAAGAGCCACGTCACCGGAAACCCCGACCGAGCTGACTAGTGCATTAGTGCAATTACAGTTCAGTGACCAGTGGGGTCAATCGGTGGCCAACACATTCAATCAACATAATCCACTTGTACTTTGTTAATGCTAAAAGAAGACTATCTCTAGCTAGGAATCCTAATCCTAATCCTAACTAATTTATAAATGCAAAAGTGAGTTTGTTTGTTTGTTACGCTTTCACGCCCTATCTACTGAACCGATCATCATGAAATTTTGCAAACAGGTTAAGATACTGAGAAGGACATAGGCTATAAATCACGCGGGCGAACCCGTGGGTAACAGTTACTTATAAATAAAACATTTTACAGGATCAGGGAACGAGATATCGTTACTTAAAAATCGTCCAGCAGGATGATACTTTAGGAAGGTTCTCGAGAAACTCTCTCGAAGCGCATTACAAAACAAAGAGCAAAGCTATTGCTTGCACCAGCGACGTAAAAGGCAATTTAAATGTATGACTCCAGCTTTTCGCATCTAGCCGCTACGGGTGGTATTTTTCACGTTTCACAGCACACTTTTCTCCATTACTATAATTTGAAATGCTAGTGTCTTTTACGTGGATAAAAATCACTCTAAAAGACGTAACGACTAACGCATATAGTGACGAGTGGGAAACAACTCTACATCGCCGTGGGCTTACTACCAAGCATGAGGTTGGAAGTTTATACATAGTATTATATTGTCTTCGCCGTCAATCACCTCTTTTGCCTTACTTAGCAGTCTTAGAAAAAGAAATTGAGTAAAGTTTTTCTATACCGGGAAGCTGCGTACTCTTAAGCAACAAAAACCGGCCAAGTGCGTGTCGGGCCACGCGCAGTGTAGGGTTCCGTAGTTGCGAAAGACAACTTTCAGTTCACACTGTTCACACTCGCACCTCACAGTTTTACGACCAAAAACATGTAACAATGAAAAAATATGAAATTTTACATTTTCGAGTACATTTCATAAGTTGGTTGCCTATAACTTTTTAGTTTGTACTAAATACTTAGCTCAGATAGTTTTCCTTTCAACTTCAGTATAAACACTACTGCTGTAATTTTTTTCACGTATCCACATATAACCGTTTAGTAGATAGAGGGGGGGGGGGGACACTTACAAAAATTTGCACTTTAAAACCAAATATTGCGGAAACGGATTCCTAAATCGAAAAATGGTGTTCTCAACCTCACAGTATTTTATAAAGACCTATCTAACAATACCCAACACGATGGGTTTGTATAGAAAAAAAATATTACTCCTTCTTTACTTGTATGGGAGCTACCCTAAAAAAATTTTTTTCAAGATTTTCTTCTACCACTTTTTTGACATGATTAATATACATACCCATACCAAATTTCAGCTTTCTAGTACTTATAGTCTCTGAGTAAAACCGCGGACGGACAGACAGACAGACAGACAGACCGACCAACAGACAAGGCGAAACTCGTTTACTACGGAACCCTAAAAAGCATCCAGCTTCCGCCCGAGCTTACTCGCGGGCGGTAAAAAGCAACCGAACGCGGCTAAGCTTTTCCAAAACATTTTCCTCTCTGGATATTCCGCGCGCACGTTCATTATTCTCGACAGATGAAAAAGTTGCGACATTTTTTGCCTGAAGTTGTTTTATTAAAAAACTCGACGCCCGCCGCCTTTGTTTTATGGGAAAGACGAGCCTTTGATACATATTTTTTTTTATTTCTAAACGATTACGGTCATAAAACTTTTCATGATGGAGCTGAAGGGCATAAGGATTTTATGAAAACGAAAAGTATATTTCTTAAGTACTTTGGAAGATAAGAGAATTCACGTCATATTTCTAAAAATGTTGTGCAAAAACTTTTATTTTATTTCACTTAAAATGTTTGCTATTTTATTCTCCACATACAAATTTATGGAATAATTCTCAACCGATTGAGTTGAGATTTTGCATACTTACGAGAGGCATATGCTGGAACGATTGACCTAATCTCATGTAGAAGAACTTATTGAATAGCCCGTCAGTAAACAAAAAAATGTGTCTTCGCGTCGAAATAAAAGCGTGCCGCAAAAATGAAACGAGGCCTTAGAAAAAAAATACATACATGAATTAAAGCAAATGAGTTGAGTAAAACGAGCTTAGCATGCCTAGAAATCTAGATTTCTAGACATGAGCTTTTCCTTTAGAGATGCTTTGCTACGTATGACAGCTGCACTAGTCAACTTTCTCTTCCATTACGGTTAGTCATTAAAGTTCTGTGTCGACTTTCAAAGTTGTCATTTGTAATTTTTATCCGCAACTCCGTGCCCGTATCCGACCTCCCAATCACTCCACGGAGGTGTTATGGTAGCAATATGATTGGTCTAACACGTGTGAAGCCGCAAGTAAATAAAGGAATGTCTTCAACAAAGTGCCCGAGATTATTCGCCATTTTGAATTTACAAAGAGAATGTGAGCGTACAGTCGGTGGCAGATAAACGTGACCCTCTACAAACAGACTTTTAAATTGTAAGTTCAGGTTTATCTACCCCTGACTGTACGTTGAGAATATGTTCCCTTCGACCTTCGGCAGCTGCAGCCGTTCATCCCAAAGTTCGACATTCGGCGTCCTCGGCTGATATACGATCTTCAGTTACGTATTGAGATTTAAGCCTCGATATTTAACACATGATTTTTTAATACGATGGATGAATGCTGAAATCTGATGCACAGATATATTTATTATTTTTACGCTTCAGAAATGACAAATATTATCATGCCTATAACATGAGAAAATAAATGATTGGTGAATATATATTCGAGTATCTTAGTATTCGTCTTCTTATCAAAACACTCAACGAACAACACTTATGATGAACATTATAGGCATATATGTATACCTTAACAATTGTAATCTAGATAAGACCTGTAAAAATAGCTGTAAAAGTGAAATAAATGAAATGAAATAACTTCCTTCGTTTCTTCATCGGTTGAATACCCGAGACAAACGGCTTAATGTGCCTAACGCAAAATTAATATTTTATACAACCCTGACCACAGCACTTCTTCATTCACTGCACACCCCGTGGGCTAAATTTATTATTATAATACAGTGGAATAAAAATTAATAAGAAACACTTCTCATCATACACACCATAGCATCTAGTATTACCATCTCTAGAAGAGGCGGCAAATTGCTATTCTGAAAGCAGAGATGCTTGCCAAGTTAGGTATTCCTAGACAATTCCAATTTAGTCGCGATTGTTGCGGAATAAATGAGCTCCACCATAGACTTCTAAGTTTAAAAAAGTTTAGGCCACACTAGGCCTGTATAATTGGTATATAAATCTGTTTCCTGTGACATCCAATGGTTTGTATCTCACACCTTAGACACTGAACGGGCTCAAATGAAGCTAAGACTAAGAATGTAGACATTTTTTTTATCCCATATAATAATATACCAAAATAAATAAGCTTCCGCCAAATGCTTATATCACATATCTTAATAGTGTATCTTTGTCGCTCTTATTTAAAATGTTGCGTTTCATGCTATGTTACTATCATAATCATAAAATATATGTTTACATATCCTATATTTTAAAAAGTACTCATTTAGAATTAGAATAGAATAGAATTAGATTTATTTGCACCAAAATAAGTCACACACATACAATGTATACATCATTTTCAGTTTAACATCTTTTTTAGTTGTGACTAGTGATCGACCATTCTATTCTTTACCAAAGTCTATGGCTCTTTTAGCTTTGCATTCAAATTGTGGAGGTTATCTTCAGGTGTTGGTGTTGCACATTGCATTTGTAATCTCTCGTTTATTTTCAGCTTTCCTTGACCATCGCTCAGATATTAAGTTTGTCGAGTCCTACTCACCCAGCTAGTTAGAGTAGGCCCAACATGAATATGAATGAAGGTATTAATGCTCAGCGGAGAGAGAGAACACAACACAACTCAGATAACGGATTTTAATAAGTTTCACACAGGCGTTTCACAGTTAGTAGTAGTAAATACAATTAGTAAAATAATATTTATTGTAGGCGAGTGCCTGTAAGCTAGGGTCGAGAGATCACGACCCAGGAATTGAATGGAATGATTGAGTGATGAGGAAGGACTGCGAAGAAGATTTGAAAATGGAATTTGGAATTTAAAATGGAATTTAATTTCGAATTTAAAATGAATTTCGAAATAAAAGTGGACAGGATGGTGATGATTGGAAAATGAGGTGAAAAGCAAGATGCAGCATGAAGGTTATCCATGCGCATCGTTACAAGTTTCATTGTTGTCCAACAATTGGTTTTCGTCGTTTTTCTTAGAACTTTTAAACTAAAATGAATTTTTTTGAGTAAAATATTTTGACGTCCAGAGTTTTGCTGTTAAGTCCAATATTCATCTATGTTGATGCGATGATTGGTACAGTAGCAAAAAAAAATGGTTTATGCAAAATATTGTTTTGTGAACGATTATATAGATTTTTGCAAATCCCGTTGATAATGTTACATGATTGATGATAGCGATTCATCAAATTTGCGTTCGTGTATTAACATTACTTGGAGCAGCAACATCGACCCCAATATGCGCGTGATCATCTCTACATTCGGTTCCAAGCTCAATCTTAGCTCTTTTCATTAATTAAATGAAATAAATTGAACATACATACATACATACTATCACGTCTTTTTCCCTTGCGGGGTAGACAGAGCCCAGTTGTGTAAAACCTTCAGGCCACTTTTAGCATGTTGGTGGGCTTGTAGTAAAGATCGGAATCAAAATAGTGATGGGTTGCTAGTCGCATCGCCTATTGACTTTTACGGTCTGCGCGGGAAGAGAAGCAGCTGGTACATTCTGCGTTTTTTCTTTTCTCCCAGTCCAGCGTGGAAGACACCACGTAAAGTAATACAATACGATTTTTTTACTAGCTTTCTATGTCCCACTGCTGGGCAAAAGCCTCCCCTCTTTCCTTCCATTCTTCTCGGTTCGTGTGAATGCAAAACACCACGTAAATTAATACAATGCGATTAATTAGTTAAGAGTCGCCTGGAAGCGCATGTCTCCAAACTCCAAACAAACGGAAAAAGGGAATTGTGGCAATATTTGATAATTTTGGAGTAAAATAAAGCATTTCATCAATTAATCTCATTATAATCTACGTACGTTCCTATACAGCTTGGTTACAATACCAATGGTTTGAGAATTACAAGCCTTTTCAAATTTGTATGGAAATCTTGAGAGGCGTATAATTCTCAATCATTTGATAATTTTACCAAACTGTATAGGAACGTACGTAGATTATAATGAGATTAATTGATTGGATGCTTAATTTTGCCCTAAAATTATTAAATTTTGCCACAATTCCCTTTTTCCGTTTGTATGGAGACATGCGCGTCCAGGCGACTCTTAAAGAAAAAGTGTGCAAGTGTGTGTGGTCGACATGTTTCGGATTTTTGACCGAGCGAGCGCTAAGCGCGAGCAAAGCGACTCTGTTTCAACTTGCGTGAAATGTATGTGGTATGCCTCTCCAGCTTTTCTCTAACTGGTCGTACTTCTCAACCTACTCAAGTGAAATTGTGTGAGCAGTTTTTAAAATTATTTCTAAGATTTGTTTGCCAATTACGGTGTTGGGATTTTTTTGAAATTTTCATTGGCACAAATGACATAAGCGTCACTATTTCCGAATACCGGCGGCTGTTTGTAGTCACCCGTTTGCGGCAAACCCTAAACAATTTCAAATTTAAACAAGCTCCGTGGCGCAGCGGTCAACACGCCAGGCTGCGACACGGATGGTCCCAGGTTCGATCCCCGGTCAGGTCAAAACGATCTTTTTCAGATTGACCTGGGTCTTGGATGTTTATCTATATATGTATTTGTTATAAAATATTCTATCGTTGAGTTAGTATCCCATAACACAAGTCTCGAACTTACTTTGGGGCTAGCTCAATCTGTGTGATTTGTCCGTATATATTTATTTATTTTATTTTTATTTTATCAATACCGTGGTATTGACCTAGGAAGACTTTAAGCCCTGTAATTTACTTGCTGTATTTTTACGTCCTGTTATTACTTCCTAAATACTCGTAGTTTATTCAGTACAGTCGGCGCGGAAGTACTAATTACAGTGTCGACAATACCAATACGAGCGTCCTTGTGAATTAGTTTATTTTGACATTGAAATTTACTGTGGAAATTACTGGCAGTGTAGAATTAGATAGTTTCGTCTAAATTACTCGAATTAGTAATGTAATTTATTCCTTCCTTTAATGGCACATGACATGACGACTCATCCTATGTTTGACGTGGTATTTTAATAGCAGCGAACTTTTAGTAATAAAAAATTACGATATGATAATGACAATTTCTACTACGATAAAGACATATTCATTATCATCATCATCATCAGGTCTTTGTTAGTCTCCACTGCAGGAGCACGACCCTCTCTGTACTGCCAAAGCCATTATATTGGCCAGAGCAGTCAGAGGATTTGGCCTACACTCTCCACGCTGGCCAGACGAGTTGGAGAGGTTTCTTTGATGTTTATAGCTTCGTTTAGCTTAGCTTGTGTTTCCTAAGTCGCCTTCTACGACATCCACGGGAAGACTTGGAGTGGTCCTATTCTACTCTGCCGGAAACCACACGGCAAAGAAATATTATCACATCCCTTGTCGGGTAGACAGAGCCTAAGGGCTAAGACCCCGAGTCCACATTGAGTGGCGGAAGCTACTTCTCTATCCTAAACTTATTAAATAGATTATTTTAATTAGGATAAAGAAATCGTAAAAACAAATAGCACAATATTCAACATTATTTTGATACTTTTAAAGTAGTTTTAAGTCGTGATATTTTATGTTTTCTTTTTCCTCATCTTCAATTACCTTATTTCTCATATCAAGCAAGCATAAAGACATCGTTCCCAAATAAAATAAAATATGCTATTACGAAATCTTGGACGAAAATTCAAATGTTTACCGGAAAAAAAATCTCCTTCATTTAATCTTTTTAAACACCCGGAGGCTCTTCAGAAAATTGATTTAGCGCGAAATAAAATATTTTCGGAAATGTTTTACGGCTGAATAGTAATTAACGAATGCCTCGCTTCGAGACCAGTACAAACATTACCGAGACTTACTGTTACTTTCAAAAGCACGGGAAAAGATTCTGAGAAGTGGCTTTTACATGTAAAGAAAATTAATCTGCTATTCATGTCTTGAAATTATTAAAAAAAATTAAATAATGTAGCATTTTAATTCATATCGTAATTCATTCAATTTGCGATACCTAACATTACTGAAATTTACTGTTACTTTTAAAAGTACGGGAAATGATTCTGGAATGTGCTTTTTACATTTAAAAATAATACTGTTACTCGTATTATTGTTTTGAAATAAATTAAAACTTTTTAAATTGATGTGGCATCTCAATCCATATTGTGTTCTATTTGTTAATGGGGTATATTCGGAAATGTTTTACGGCTGAAAAGTAATTAACGAATTCCTCGCTCCGAGACCAGTACAACGGGAGATTAACTGCGGGCATTCAATTTGCGGGAACATTAACGAGATTTACTGTTACTTTTAAAAGCACGGGAAAAGATTAGAAAAGATTCTGGGTAATGGCTTTTACATTTAAACAAAATTTACCTGTTACTAGTATAGCTTTGAGAAGAATTTAAACTTTCAAGTGGATGTAGCGTCTTAATTCAAATTGTATTTTATATGTTCGCTCCGGGAACAGTACAACAGGAGATTAACTGCGGGCATACAGCCGAGATCTGTTGCTTGTAAAAGCACGGGAAAAGTTTCTGGGAAGTGGTTTTTACATTTAACAAAATTAATCTGTTATATATTGTTTGGAAAATAATTTAAACTTTTTAAATGGATGTAGTCATCTTTATTAATATTGTAACATTAACGAGATTTACTATTACTTTTAAAAGCACGGGAAAAGATTCTGGAAAGTGGCTTTTATATTTAAACAAAATTAATCAGTTACAATACTCGTATTATTGTTTTGAAATAATTTAAACTTTTTAAATTGATGTGGCATCTCAATTCATATTTTATTCTATTTGTTCATGGGGTATCTTCAGGAATGTTTTACAGCTGAAAAGTAATTAACGATTAACTTAACGAATCCCTCGCTCCGGGAACGGTACAACGAGAGATTAACTGCGGGCATTCAATTTGCGGGAACATTACCGAAATTTACTGTTACCTTTAAAAGCACGGGGTACGATTCTGGGAAGTGGGTTTTGTATTTATAAAAAAATAATCTGTTACTCATATCTTGAGATCAATTTTAACTTTTTGAATGGATGTATCATCTTTATTCATATTGTAGCTTCAATTTGCGAAAACATTTCCGAGATTTATAATTACTTTAAAAAGCACTTTTCAGACTTGGTCACAGAACAATAGAATAAAGCCATATGCTGAGAACGTGAATTTAAATTATCGCTACTTCAATACCAAACACATTGTATAATATTATTTGCACCAAATAGGGTGCTATCTCTTGTCAGAAATTCCCGACATATGCTGACTCAATTCCTATTGCAATACGTCCCAGTATGTTAGCCGAGGAACACCGTGGCGAACTTGCTTTCTAGTTCATTGATGTCAGACTGCTAAACTTCCTCTGTCAGAGTTGGCAACTAATGCAACGTCTGGAGAATACAATAGTCTCTGCTCGGTGTAATTCAAATATTTGTCATTGTGTATAAACAATTTTCTTAGTATTCATGATACTTTTACTTCTTCTTGTATTGGTCAATTCTACAAGTATCTACTCGATGCAAATACTTGTAATATTGTATTAAATACACCATAATCTTAGTATTCATGATACTTTTACTTCTCCTTGATCGGTCAATAAATATATATACGTATATGTATAGAGACAAATCACTTAATCCTATTAATATCTGAAACTCTGCATCGAAAATCAATGATCAATTGTCTAGTTTTTGGCTATGGTTATGAGCAGAGACAACTCCGGATGTGACTCCTTCAATATTTTCCCTGTTGTGTTTGTATTAAACTCGGCGGTACTTGTTGTTTTCCGAAATTAAAAAACTAACATAAAACAAGTTGCAGTTAAAAAAATATATATAAACCTTTTAAATAACCTCCTACTAGAAGGTTATTATGATTTTTTTAACAAGTTATCCTTTTGTCTGATGTTTCAGAAGATATGGAAAATCATAGTCTTCAATCTTGAATATTTGCTCTTTACTTTAGTTCATACATTTTCGGTTTAATTGTTTATTTCATGGGGCACATAAAACAGATTACAATCACAGCATGATAATAACAAGATATAACATAACATAGGTCCAGATGCAATCTTCATCCAACACTTATGCACACAACAAGCTAATTAAATGAAAGTGACGCAAACTTAATTCCTAACTTAAACAATTGCAAATAAAAATTATCATAAGAATAAATTAAACAATTAAATCTGAAGACAAACAAAGAAAAAATAATAGAAATAAATTAAATAATGGCAAAAATAATTATTAAAAAGAATTATAAAAGCATGCAGAAAAAATTAGATAATTAAAAGAAAATATTAATTAATTGAAAGATAAAGGACGGGATTAGATACAAACAGTTTTGACTGCGATTCTGAAGCAGACAAACTTATGGTTTATATACTATGAAGCGTTCTCGGACGTAGGTCTGCTTTCAGGAACGAACAGTTATTTTAGTCAAGAATACGAGTATGTAAGGCGTATGTACTATCTATAACGTGATGGATACACGGACACCGAGACACGACAGCCGACAATTTTCCGAGCTAACGAACCGAGAAAACCATCGCATTTCTTTTTTTCCTTTTTTTTTTAGTATTACAGCTGTCGTGTTTTATCTCATTATTCACTATCGTCTTTCCATATTTGCTGTTTATTATAAGTATCTATTATAGAATTAGTGTCGTTGAGTTAGTATACTACGTCACTTACTGTGAGGCTAGCTCAATTTGTGTAATTTGTCCCTATAAGTATGTTTATTTATTTATTATTATCTTCTTTCTGTGCATGACAGTGGTTAACACTGTCGTCAAAATTTTCAAGCTCCTTTGTGACTAGATTTCACCACGGTTATCTTACTACGTAAAACTTCTTGGCTGGCTCATAAATACTAATTATCACTTTTTTTTTTCCTTACTGGGTGGAGAGACAGTTGGGAGCGTATCTGCAAAAAGGAATCCAACTAATAACAGATCGCTAGCCGCATGGCCTTATGTCCTGCTTCCTTTGATTTTCGACTTGTACATTCTACGTTTTTGTTGTCTTGTGGACCAACTTGAAAAAATCCTAGCTAATCCATCATCTAAAAATAGCCGAAAAAGTCTTGCAAGGGCCCGGCCACATCTGGCACAATACCGCACTGATATACCATACATCATACATATTATGACAGGCTCTAACAAATATATCTCTTTCTTCTAGGCTATGCACACTCAGAGTGACGCGGCTGCGCGTCTGCGGGGCGCTCGGCGAAGCGGGCGGCGGCGCGGCGAGCGGGGCGGGCGCGGGCGCGGTGATCCTCGCCGCGCGTATGCACAGCAGCAAACGCACGCTCCGCTCGAACGACATCGCCGTGCCACCCATGGACGTGGAACTAGACCTCTGTTTCTCCCTCCAGTATCCACACTTCGTCAAACGGGATGGCAATAGGTAACACTCCATTTTATATCTTTTACTGATTAGATTTTTATGATTTTTTGTGCGGTGCGATTTTTTCTGCTTGATGGGACGCAACGATGAGGTCTAGGGTGGTACACGCAAACTCAAATAATAACTATTCACTCTTGCCTTGAAAAACGCTAAATTGTACGAGGCGGGAAAACAGCCACGCGGGGAGGCGAATCTATAGGTGCAATGAGCAGCAATATTTTCTTCTAAGGGTTTTATGAAATGCTTAGCATTAGATGGCAGCACTAAGTTGTAGTGTCCGATGAGCGGCTGCCATCGGATAAAATTTGACAAGTAGCAAGAACACACACTTTGTTGCCCATTATCTTATCAGCCAACAGGATCCGACGCCTCAGTCCTTACTTCAGAATGAACGTTAAGCCATTTGTACGGCTTCCATCATTGATGGCAGTCGATAGTTTACTTCAGATGTCAATAGGCAGCTTTAAAAATCTGATACTAGTGTTGGCCACTGATACATACAACACAGAAAACAAGATGAAGAGAGGGGTGTGAAAAGATATGGTGGCATGCAACGGACTGAGTGTCTAGTGTGTGACTAGGATGTCACAGATAGGGCGAAGTGGAAGAGACAAACATGGCTATCCACATCACCATGTGGGATAAATAACCAGGGAGAGAGAGAGAGAGAGATCCTGCTGATATGGCGTCACCCTTACAACTAGGGAAAACTTTGTAGAAACCATTGTTATTTTAAAGTCGCTTCGAGAATGTGTACGGGGCTCCAGCCCCCTGGTTACAGTACCCGCATTAGTATAATTAAACGGGATGGAAAGAGGTAATTTCGCGTATTTACCTGTAGGATGCACATAGGATGTTGTTAGCCTGATTGGCTCGTGGGAAAATGCGTGTGGTATGGAGTAATTGCACAGGCAAGTTCTGCGCATTTTCTATTAAGTATTAATTAAAGCGGTAAGCCGCAGTTTTCGCCTCGTCTGTGGCGAAATGAAACTAACATTTTCTCGTAGTTATATTTTAATTTGAAAACATGATTAAGATGGTTACCTACTACTGAAGTTGGTAAACGTTTCCATACATTTCTTCTGTATAGGATAGACTATATAGGAGGTAAGATTGAATTGTGTCGTTGGCAATAGATATACTCGTACATGCAATACATATATACTCAAAAACTACAGAACCGATTTTAAAATTCTTTCACTTATAGAAAACTATACTATCAGTTGGTCACGTAGGCTATAATTCACGACGAAGTCGCGGGATAACCGCTATATTTTACTCCATATTATCTTCTTCTTTCACTATAAGGCCAACTCAACTTCAACCTTTTTAGGGTTTCGTACAAAAATTGAAAAACGGAACCTTTATAGGATCACTCGTGCGTCTGTCTGTCCGTCCGTCCGTCTGTCACAGCCGATTTTCTCCGAATCTACTGAACCAAATTAGGTGAAATTTGGTAAGATGGTGTAATCCTATGACCCAAACACGGATGTGCGAAGTAAATAAAGATTTTTTTTGAAATAAGGGTCATTTTCAGGGGCCCAATTACAAAATTTCAAAAAAAAGTTTTTCAAACCTTACTGTGTCATATATCAAATGAAAGGGCTCATTATGAGGATCTCAAAAATATTTTTTTTTGTTCTGTTAAAATCAATACTTTTGATTTTATTCACGAAAGAAGGCAAAAATTGACCATCCCCCGCCCTGATCTCCGAAACTACTGGGCCGAAAATTTTGAAAAAATTATAAAATGTAGTTCATTCCTTGAAGATTACAGGAAAAATAATAAAAATTCTATCACTTGAAAATAAAGTGGTTAACTCACTATAATAAGTTCATCTAGGGAAATAGTTCACTTAAACACCACTAGATAGCGCTAGTCAATTGAATAAAACATTTTTGCACATTGTGTTTGTGTACACGAAGCATATTGTGCGGAACCCTCATTGCGCGAGTTTGACTCACACATGGTCGGCTTTTTTGTTAATTTATCTGAACTTCTAAAGTCCCAGAAACTCCTATTTGTGCAGTAGTGTCCCATAGACATCAATCATTCAAAGCAATATTCCCCGGTAGCTTGGTAGCTTCCGACCAGTCAAATCCCATTACCTCTTCCCCAAACTCACAGCCGGAATATCAAATCTCCGAATGGTTGGAGACGCGCTCATGACATAGATTACAACTATAAATTACAACGTTAAGCTACTCTATTTTATAATATAGTATAATTGGCTACTTGACTAAAAAATTTTTCGTGTCGCTATGTAAAGACCTGCCAAAAATAAACACAATAGTGACCGAAATACATTTCTAAACAAAAACCTCTTTCAGATATAGAAGTTTTAAAGACACATATTTTTAGACGTTAATTTTTAGACGTGAAAAAGCACTGCTGAAATGCCTACGTATTTGTGACGTCACAACTTTGTATTTTGTATGGGCGGCGTGAGAACTTTGTTTGGTAGCTATACGAAATATTACGTTTGTGGTAATGGTTTCATAATATAAGTTGCTTTAAATTTAGCGGACTACAATACGGTATAATTGTAATTTCAGATTTTCATACTTTAAAAAATGGTCCTATTCACCCAACTTTAAAGAAGCTTTAAGAACACTTAACGAAATTAAAAGTGTTCTTTATAGTGTTTTTAGATAGAAATTAGTATCATTGGAAACAAATTTTATATAATCTTAACATTAGGCAAATACCGAATTGGTTAGTATTCTACGACACGCGTTCACAACTTACTAGCTAGCTCAATGTGTGTGAATATGGCCATATATATTTATATACTCCTATACCTGTATTTATTAATATTATTTTCAGCGCATATATATTATGTCATTGTTTTTTATTGGCACTTTATCGCACCACCACCCATTTTAATTCTCTATTGGGCTAAAGGTTGGGCAGATAATGCCATATGGCATTAAGTCCACCTTCTGCTCACATTTTTTTTAAAATTTTGCAATTAAATTTACATAAATAAATACCTAGTCCTATCCTAATCCTAATCCTATCCAATCCTAATCCTAACTAATATTATAAATGCGAAAGTGAGTTTGTTTGTTTGTTACGCTTTCACGCTGAATCTACTGAACCGATCATCGTGAAATTTTGCATACACATAGGTTAGGGTACTGAGAAGGAACTAGGCTATAAATAACGCGGGCGAAGCCCCGGGTAACAGCTAGTTCGTAATAAAAATCGCCAGCGAGATCATCGCTCTTATTGCCTCACAAATAAATCACATTCGGAAGGCTGGCCGGAATTTAGACATTCTAATTTTTGACACACGTTGGTTTTATCGCGATCGATTGCATATTAATTACGACTGATAGTACCTATTCCCCAATCTCGCAGCCGGAATATCAAATCTCCGATATAATATTCGCGATTGGAGACGCCGCGCTCATGACATAGATTACGAATTACAACGTTACCATTAGCTGCTCTAAAGTATCCTCCGATACAAGATCACAACTTACTGTAGGGCTAGCTCACTTTGTGTGCATTTGTCCCTGTATATTTAGGTATTTATTTACTTCTATAGTTTGAAATAAAATCGTAAAAGGCGAGATCATTGCTCTTACTGCCGACGCCTCACAAATAAATCATTTTAGTTAGGTGTATAAATAATGTAATAAACGCGATAAAAACCGTATTAAAATAATTTTATTTAAATGTGTAACAATCGCGAAAACATAAGAAAACATTAAATAAATCAGATTCGGAAGTTTGCCCGGAATTAAGACATTACTCTAGTTTTTTGACACACGTTTGTTTTATCGTATCGATTACACGTTCTTTTACGACTGGTAGAAAGCTCGTAATCTGGGATTTAGCCGTATTTATTTAAGGCCGAGGTGAAATAAATCGGACTCACAGAAATTATTAAGGCGAATAATCCGCTAGTTTTATAGACATGCTACCAAATACTTAGACTACAGAAGAGAAGCTGCTGCTTTTACTGAGACTACGACGTATCAGGATGAGGTTGACCCCTTTAAAGTATTGTTTTTTTGCAAGATATGTTTTGACTTAAACTACGTTTTCCAGGAAAATTAGAAGTAATGTTCTTACGTTTATCAGGATCATGTTTCTGCAATTACAAGAATAATGTCATATTGTTCGCAGGTATGTTTGTTGTCTACCTTTTAATTTGCTTATAAGGCACCACCAGGATTGCTAGGTGATTAGTGAAAAGTCGACGCCAAAATAAGCTACCATAAAATTTTGCTAGGTCGCAACGACATATTTGATATCCTATTAGATCACTACTGTCCTATGGCAAATCGCTATTGATTTAAATTACATTTTATTTTAGAATAATATTTTTTCTTAGTCACCTCTTTTGTTGGCTCGTAATATACAGCATGTTACACCTTTCAGGTTTTGTTTCTCTTCTACATCCTTACTATTCTGTAGCCATTCTGTTTACACCTCGGGGCATCTTTGTTTAATGATCGTTGTATGAACGCTCTATCACCGCAAATTGCCGTTTTTCACCTAAAAAGTTTTTAATTTTGGCACAATGGACGTCAAGCCATGTCTACATATTTATTTTCTTCATTCTTACTGTTTTTAGCCGTTCTGTTTATGTCTTGAGGCTTTGTTTAATGATCGTCATATAAATGCTTTACCACGGTATTTACCGTTTTCCAGCTAAATCGTCTTTCAGACGCTATGTCTAAGTCTAAGTGTTTCTCTTCTACATTTTCAGTTCTTTGAAGCCTTTCTGTTTATACCTCGAGACCTTTGTCTAATCATCATTATATGAACGCTCTATCGCCGCAAATTGCTATTTTCCAGTGAAATTTCGCGCGGATCCAGCAACTGGGTGGATTTAATGAAAGTGAAAATGATCGGAATTAATGATTTGTGGTGTGGGTTCAATTTACTTTTTGATTAACGTAGCAACTTTCTTGGAAATCTAGCTTGAGGTTTCATTTTTTGACCCCTTCACAGCCATTTATCAAAGTTGAACAATACTAGACCTCCTTGTTCTAGACTAAAGTTTTTTTATTAATTCCATAATTTTTAGTTACCTATAACTTCCGGTCTATATTCTAGGGTAGTAACTAAAAAGACCAAACGTAAAATTCAATTCTAAATGAATTATCTACATATATTTGACTTGTTTCGAACGTCACGTAACAAATAATATTTTATGACGTAGACAATTTCGCGGTATGCTCACGGACTATTAGCACAGTATACATAGCACTGTTGAGGGCGATGTTTTATTCTATCATGATAAGACCTAAGTAGTCAACGGGTACTTCAAGATGATTTTCAACGAAGTTTAAATGAATTATCGAGTAGACGCTTTGTTATAACGAAAGTTATTGGCTACTGATACCCTAATCTTCAAAAGACATAAAATAGGCTTTAAAACTGTCAAGTCCAATTCGCACGGAATCCGATTTCATCTGAAACTCCGTCTAAGTCTGAAAGTTGGTACCTAAGGCGATTCTACCAGGATTGCAGGATTAAGCTCAGCTTTGAGAAATCTCGTAGCCAAAAGTTACTGTGAAATGTAGAGCTTTCAACTTGTGAAATGTTAAAGCGAGCTTAGATATTCAGTTGCGAAAAGTATGTTTCTAAAAGGGAGTTTAACAAGCAGTTTATATACGTGTTTCATTCAAGTTATCTTGATGGAAGAGTTGAATTATTTATTTGAATCAGCTCCCTTAGCATTGCACGCGCG
Source organism: Rhodophaea formosa (assembly GCA_963082605.1). Lineage (NCBI taxonomy): Eukaryota > Metazoa > Arthropoda > Insecta > Lepidoptera > Pyralidae > Rhodophaea > Rhodophaea formosa. The sequence continues at coordinate 4,532,076 of OY720221.1, forward strand.
ACAACGTTTATCGACTATCTTGTTATCCGAAACACTAAAGAGTAAGATCGGGATAGATTATCGCGCGATATAAATTGCATTGCAGTAATATAACAATATAACGTGACGTATTTATACCTTAGAGGCTAACCGATATGCATCTTTTTTAACTGAATGTAAATCTGCAGGGATGATTCTTTAATTTTCAAATTCTTGGCCTTATGCTTTCTCTACGACCTAAGAGCATATAGAAGTGATGATCTTTCTGTGTTGATCGTCGTAGAGTCAATTACTTAATTAAAAGGGTTTAATCAAACGAAGAAGAAGGAGACTCCTCAATAAAAAAAAAACTAAACAGTTTTTTAAGTCCATAATTTTAAAAATCAGAAGTTTCTATTCCTGTACAACTTGTTTTACGCAGCCTCATAATAATCCCTGTTAAAACTGTTGACACAAACTCTTATTCCAGTTAATAAAACTTTATATGTTCTCCTTTTATCGTTTAATTAAATATTAACTCCCTTGGCCGCAGGACGCAGACATTTTCCACGGGCCCCAGTTTAGTTTACGACCTGTTTTATTACTTTGTACATTTCGCTTTCCACAACGTAGTTGGGCCGCAAATCAACAACGAACTTCTACGGGACTGAAATTACTGGCCCTTTGTTTGGGCAAAATTTTCACTTTTGAAGTATTATCTTGTATGCTAGTAGCAATTAGCGGTGGTTAATGAGATCTTACGATTTTATGATAGATAATACATCAAGACAGTAATTAAGATGTCTATGTCAAACCCCGAAAATAAACGTGTGATAGTGCCTCAGTATAGTGAACCACAGAAACGTACAATTTGGTAAAATAAACTAATTGTTCAAATGGTTCGATAGGGAAAGTAGCCCAATCGTTCCGTAGGGAACAATGCAAAGATTGTTGAGATAGTCAGGGCTCATTTCGCTTGCCCTGATGAACCTTGGCAGGGTATGAGATGGCGTTAAATTAAATTCGTCTTAAATCTCAATCACACTTTACTGAATTCATTCACTAACGAGGTGGGACGCCACAACAGTTTAGACGCAAATGGAGATATTTCTATTCTAACATATTGCGGCGTTATTTTGTAATCTGGATTAAGTTTAATAATTCTTGTTTCTTGTTCAGATTGCAGATAATGCTACAGCGGCGCAAGAAGTACAAGAACCGTACAATCCTAGGATACAAGACTTTGGCTGAGGGCGTCATCAGAATGGACCAGGTAAAGTAACAATGATATTTTTCAAATTGCCATATTACTAAAAGTAAAACTATAACAAGTTTAAGCAGTCTGGATTGAGTTTCTTTTATTCGTATTCTTCTCACCAGTGGTCGTTCCAAAACGCTAGTAGTTTTTCGATTTTCATACGAAAAAATAAGAAAGAAAAATATGACGTTCAAAAAGAGATACATGTATCCAATTATGAATAAAAATCTTTGACTATTGACTGTCTCGTTTTTAGTCACGAACGCCATAAATTTGCTTGTGATTCAGAAGTAAACGACAATCATGTCTGCTTGTTTGAGACTACCATGCCGACATATACGTGAACATCCTTGTATTTTGATTTAAAATAAAATAAACATTGAAATTATGTAAACCGAGCATTACTGTCTTCTATTTAAAAACAATTAAATTTAAAATAAACTGTTATTAAAGTTTTGCTTCAAGTGTTGTAAATTATTGAAATACTGTGCCAAAGATCCAAAGATCAAGCATTGCACACGATGCAAGTTATATTTTCAGACGATAAGAATTGACGATAAATTAAATTCATCCGAGCGTTTGATGGCAAAGAATAATAAACAACCCGGTATGAATAAACACGGATTAATACGATATGTTTTTAAAGTCTGTTTGTGTGTTCGAGAGCTGGCGCTTGAATCCAGGACACCTTGCTTTTAAAATAATTATTGCAATTTATATTTCACAACGTACATTGTAAAAGTTCATGTGCTTTTGGTACTTTAAGTACAACACTACCTAAGACTAGATATATTAAAAACCTCAGAGAGTTGGTTAGACCATTGTTTTTTGGATTTTTTTGAAGTCGAGAGAGGTGTATTTTACCACTTCATAGAAACAAGCTAAACAAAGGTTTTAAACATCAAAGAGACCTCTCCAACCAGTCTGGCCAGCGTGGATAGTGTAGGCCAAATCTAAGACCCTGTCGCAGCATGTCATACATGCTGCGTGCGACAGGGTCTCAGAAAATTTGGTGCAAGGTACTGAGTTTTAGCTCAAATCATCATCATCAGGTCTTTTTTAGTCTCCAATGCAAGAGCACGACCCTCTCTGAACTACCAGAGTTATATTCAGCAGTCAGAGGATTTGGCCTATACTCTCCAAGCTGGCCAGTGGGTTGGAGAGGTCTCTTTGATGTTTATAAGCTTTGTTTAGCTTGTGTTTCCTAAGTCGCCTTCTACTATATCCACGACAAGGCTAGGAGTGGTCCTATTCTACTCTGCCAGTTCCTGGCAGAGTAGAATAGGCAAATATATCAAATATTTAAACATAAACTGAAAAAATTACTAAGAATAATATTGACTTGCATAGCATAATATACGTATGTATACATACAGGTATGGTTTATTTGTTGAATTCTTTTAGTATTTGAACAATTGTTGAGAGCTCGCTTATGCATCTAAAGACGTCTTGCTTCTAAGTTCGTACAACACATGTGGTATTGTGTCATTATTTGTATAAAAAATATAATTATATTCCATGGAGTTGGAAGATAATAAAAGTATTATTTAACAATTAAGGTTAAATGTTCATGTTTTTCATATTAGTCAACACGGCAATTTATTAAAATGCTGTAAGGAAAATAGTGAATTGTTTTTAGGGTTCCGTACAAAAGTTGAAAAACGGAACCCTTATAGGATCACTCGAGCGTCTGTCTGTCCGTCCGTCCGTCTGTCACAGCCGATTTTCTCCGAATCTACTGAACCAAATTACATGAAATTTGGTAAGATAGTGTAATCCTATGACCCAAACACGGATGTGCAAAGTAAATATATATATTTTTTAAATAAGGGTCATTTTGAGGGGCCCAATTACAAAATTAAAAAAAAAAGTTTTGCAAACCTTACTGTGTCATATATCAAATGAAAGGGCTCATTATGAGGATCTCAAAAATATTTTTTTTTTGTTCGGGTAAAATCAATACTTTTGATTTTATTCACGAAAGAAGGCAAAAATTGACCATTCCCCCCCCCTGATCTCCGAACCTACTGGGCCGAAAATTTTGAAAAAATTACAAAATATAGTTCATTTCTTGAAGATTACAGGAAAAATAATAAGAATTCTATCACTTGAAAATTAAGTGGTAAACTCACAATAATAAGTTCATCTAGGGAAATAGTTCACTACAACACCACTAGATGGCGCTAGTCAATTGAATAAAACAGTTTTTGCACATTGTGTGTGTGTTCACGAAGCATATTGTACGGAACCCTCATTGCGCGAGTTTGACTCACACTTGGCCGGTTTTTTTTTAAATATAATGTGTTCTGTGCAAGAAAATTACAAACCTAATAATTTCTACGAGTACATGTTATATTGATATTTGGTGTAGATACTTTTGGATATTATGAGTAACTAGCTGTTTCCCGCGGCTTAGCCCGCGTGATATATAGCCTATGTCCTTCTCAGTACCCTAACATATGTGTATGCAAAAGTTCATGATGATCGGTTCAGTAGATAGGGCGTAACAAACAAACTCACTTTTACATTTATAATATTAGTCAGGATCCTTATCAATTTTATTTTCTAATACAAATAACGCTTTATGGATTGCTTAAGTGGATGCGAAGTGATACTCTGAGTAATAATGGTTAATTAGAATAGTTACTCCATTCTAATAACAGCTTTTGAGGATTGCTAATATTAGCCTATAACTTGACTCCGAATAACGTTAATTATAAGGACATTCGAGTCGGCAAATTAATGAATCATTCAATTATCGTGCCGTTTAGAGGACGAATTTATGTTCTTTAATTATATCCTGACAGACAGATGGACATTTATATTTTACATAATGCTCGAATAAATTTATTTTCAGTGCGAATGAAACATTTATAGGGTCAGTGCCACTGAAAAACAAAGTACTTATATTTTATAACTTTTCGCAAACCCGTTGCGAAATTGCGTTCGTTATATAGAGGTCTCGGTTCTTCGTTGATATCAATTTTGATTTTATTTCATAGATGAATTTAGTCAAACTAGCTTTTTCTACAAGATTCAAAAATTCAAATTGTTTAATCAGAAAATGGGCCATTGCATGCCCCTTTTTACGTCAAATCACATTTAAAATTATTAAATTAAGTATTATGCATTTACTAATTATTGTTCAAAAGCTACAGATCACTAGCATTTCGGAACCGACCACTGCAGAGAAGAAATGCCGAAAGAAACTCTTTTCAACAGTATAGGTCGCTTACTCGCCTGAAGGGCCTATGATTATACTATATTTATTTCTTTTTTACTTTTTTTTTTCATCTATTATTCAAGATATATGTATTTTGATTATATATGTATGATTCTTCGTGGTATTATATAATGTTGGTGAAGCACCATCGCAGCTGAAGCTGCAACCAGGAACACATTCAGATGACAGATAGTATGACGTAGGCAATTTTGCAGTATGCTCCCGGACTGAAGGTAATAATATTTAATCTATTTTATCATAGTCTACCCGGACGATATTTAAAAAAAATGTATTATTACCTTAAAGACATTCATTATTGCGTAGCAACCAGCAACTTTATTAATTACCGATATTCTTAAAGATATGTAGGCTGTTACGTTTATTGAGTAAGAACTTGATGTCTTATTAGAGACAAGGATATTTATAAGATACGAGTAATAACCAATATCCTTAAAGATAGCTATTATGTTTATTGAGAAAGAACTAGATCTCACGTTAGCGACAAGGGTCCCCTATTTATAATATGAATGTCGGGGCAATGTTGTTGAATACGAAGTAGTTTTGCTAGGGTTGCCGGTATTAGAATATGAATACTTTCAAGAAATATCACTACATTCTTACATGTTTGCAGAAATTGAAATATTCCAAGTCACCAAGGAAAACAATACCTTTCGTTTCTGTTCCCGTTTTCATTTTTCTTTAGAACGTACATACCTTTACAAAATACCTAGCTTTTGGTGATCATGATATAGTAAAAGGTGCCTTAGCTTATATTATTGTCACATTAACCAAATTCTTCACTCTGTTGGACAGCGAGTAGCGATAGGATTCTATACAAGTAGTATAACCAAATTCTTCTAATAAAATTATAGCACGTCAATAAAAAATGGTAACAGTAAGGCGACCTTTAAAACGGAATAAAATATATTTTTTTTATAAATTCTAGCATAAGTATATTTTTCGGGCTGAAATGTTTGGTCAACGAACTCCACTTTTACAAATGGCGACCCCGTCCCTAGGATGCTGGATAGCTTTTATATACGTCTGACTGTAAGACGCTAGACGAATAAAGATAAGACTAAGAATAAAGACAACTCTTGATATCCTTTTACGTGTGTGGGATATGTTTAATGTATTGAATTAATGTTCTAGTCTAGTTGATACTTTTTTTTTGTTTGAACTTTCAAAAGTGGTAGACCTCAAGTGCAAGCATAGATATTCTTCTTTCCTTGAATTAAAAAATTAAAGAATGAAATTTTGTAAGGTTATACGGCTGGCAACCTATCATTAACGTATTTTGATTCAGTTTTCCATCTATAACACAAAAACTAAGTAATGCTCTGGCAAAAAACTTGTCGTTATGGAAATTAGGGAAATTAAATAAAATGTTTTTTTATTAGTCGGTCTTCAAACATCAAATTATGGTTACAATATTAAGGTAATTACATCTAGAAGGAGAATTAATGCTTTTTTTTGTTCACAGATTCTTCAAAGGTCAATGGATATGGAGTTAGAACTTACTGGAGTTGGCGGCAAGTTGGGAGCGGCTGCCGGCCAGCCCGTCGCCAGGCTGTCCATCACTGGTCTGGCGTCCACCCCAGTAGACCATGACACCAAGAACAACAACACTTTGCTCATTACTGGTAAATATTACCCCAATCTAAATCTATAGTTGGTAGTCGCGGCGGCCGGTCAACCGGGTGTCCATCACACTGTACTAGCTTCCACCCCAATAAATTAAAAAAACCTTGGCATCTATAGGAAAGATTTGATTGGTTTGTTTGCATTGGAATAGCTTCTGAAACGACTGGACTGATTTTCTAAATTCTTTCACCAATCAAAAACAATTTATCTGCGGGTGACATAGGCTATGATTGACGCAGTCAAAGTCGCGGGAATATTGCCAGTTATTGATAAAGTGACCAATCTCAAACATTAGTCGTTGTCTATCAGTGAGCCCTTCATATAAAAATATTAATCTGTGAGCTCACTGTAAATTTTCCCACATCATAATGTTATGACAACAATCTCGCAATACTCTCGTATTATTGGATGTGGACATCCAATAATACGAGAGTATTGCGAGTATATTGAAGTGGTTGAGTTTAGATGAAAATAAATGGCACGGCACTAAGTAAAATTAGTAATTGGAAATGGTTGGTCCACCGAAACCTATGGTCGCCGGCGCCACGCCATAAATAATTTGTTGTAGAAATAATGCTAAGATAATGATGATGAAGTATGTACATACTATGGTTGTTTACTCAAGTTACAGCACAAATTTGGGTTTGTAACAGGAAAGATAGCTCATGCCTCCAACTGTTCGCTAGTCCAACTGTCAGCGGTAGTACTTCATCGTCTCAGTTAAAGTCAAAGATTTTTATTCAAAATTGGATAATTGTATCTACGTCATTTTTTCTTTCCTATTATTTTTAATTTTTAATATGCAAAATCGTATAAATACTCGTGTTTCGTAATAACCATAATTGTGAGAAGAATACCAATGTAGCCGCAAGAACTCCAATGTTGGACAAGTGCCTCCTCCAAGGATTTACATCATAAGGGGGGTTTTCCATACTCACCACGCTTGACAGACGGGTTGGTGAGCTAGCTATGAGTTCTTCATAAACTTCCCTTTTTTTGCAGAGCGAGGCTACTCAGATGAAGAAGAGGAAGGCGAATTCAGCTCAGTGGAGGAGGCTGACGACATGACGTACGGCGCGCAGGCGCGGCGGCGGGCGCATCGGCAACTCGCCTTCAACAAGGAGGACTTGTCGTATACCAAGGTTAGTGTGGTTTGGCTAGATGTTCTGTGCTGGATGTTTCTAAAACTTATGCGAGACTACATTATTAACACCAAAATCAAACAGTTCATTCACTTGTTCGATTAATCGGAAATCTTATAAAATCCGAGCCCAAACATACTGCAAACTTATGAGAGCATAAACGCCAAAACAACAGTTTTCTTTAAGTATTCGATTAATCGTTAATCTAGACTAATCCGACCCTAAACACACGGCTTCGCACCAAGTAGGTATTTTAGCTTAAAAATTTGAGCATATTCAGACGTCCATCTCATCGTGAGAATTGCCTTCTTTATTTTATAGATTAAAATCAGGTTGACATTTCCTGCAGCAAACGTACACGTTTCATATTTAATAAATTCTTTGTACAGTGCTAGTTTGTAAAGCTACATATTTTTATTATAACAATCAAATATTATGTGTTGTAAGTGTCGGCTTCTCAAAGTATTGAGTAGTCATTCCTTTAATTATTTTGCTCATGAAATAAATACTCAATAAACATTTAATGGTACTAAAATAGCTAAAACGACTAATACGGTTAATAATATTTTTTGCTGTGACTATAAACAGTACAAGTATTTTACGTTGCTGTAATCAAATAACGGTGAACCATTTCAAATCATATACGAGCGTTTTATAACATTCATTTATATTAATTTGAGAATAATTTTATATTGTTTCTTATTATTGCATGGTCCATAAAATTGTAAATACGCTTTAGCTTCGCATTTACAGCTTGTTATATTAATAAATAACATATAATAAAAAATCAAATTGAAAAGCATGACAAAAATATTAATATCATAATAATTTACTATCTTTATTATCCAAATAGTTTTGTGTTTCATATTAAATGTGAATGATATGACATAGAAGTCTATGAGAATTGCCTTATTTTAGAATGTAAATATCATCTATCAAAATATATAGTTTTGATGCAGCAAGATTAAAACTCTATTCGAAACGTTTTGTTACTTGCTGTTTTTTACTCTTTTGTCATCTCTTGACATAGTATTGTAATATGACTTGTAAGGGTCAACTTTACTAACGATAGTACCACATTAAGTCCATCGGGAGACACTTCAAGCTGGCGTGAGAGCAAATATACATGGCGAAATTTTGATCGTTCTGGACCCTTAAAGGCGTGATTCAGCCCGTCGATATGAACCATTTTTCCTATGGGACCAATGCTGAAAACTCAAATTTTATTTCGACATTTTCATACAAAAGTGTTCAACCGCCCGGGCAATTTGTATAGGAATGTCGAAATTTTTTTCGAGTTTGCAGCATTTGTCCCATAGGAAAAGTTGTTTATATTGACAGGCTGAATCACCCCTTTAATGGTCCGGAACAATCAAAATTTCGCCATGTATAATACAGAACTAGCCAGCTACGTCGCTCATAATCGCAAATGTCGATCAAACAGGCGATGGTTCGGACGACAATTTCACCTGGCACTATTTTTGGTGTGCTCTTTCTTGGCTCGCGTGGCTCTTTAAAGCAATCTACCCTTCTTCCTTCTCCGAGCGTTTTCCCGGTTGCATCCTCAGCTGTGATATTTCGCAGCCCTGGTCCGCCCGGGGAAAGCTGTGATCTGATTTGGCGAAGCTTTTTACGACCTGACGCTATCTACACCGAATTTTTTTTTTCAATCGGTAAAAATAAAATTAGTGCAAAGATAAAGTCTTTAGTCCGCTACCGAGTTATCATCGTGCGTACCCAAGTATTATATTATAATAAATAATACTTGGCCATTAACCATACTATCGTTCGTAGAGTTGGCCTTATAAAGTAACATTACAAATAAGTTGGGAATTTAAATTTTGCTTCGTATAGCTTAATATAGCCATTGCTTGCACAGCTCTCGCATTCTCGCGACTTGAGCTTCATGGAGCGCGAGAGAAAGAGACAGAGCTATATGCACTCGAAGGCGAACGACAGGGACAGCGACAGCGAGCTGGAAAACACAGCTAAACGCAAGGGCAGCCGCGGGAAACTCGCGGTGAGCCCGAATGCTAAAATGGATTTAGTTGCAGTAGTAATAGAGTTGGGATTTGCTTGAGCTTGCATTTGGCCTTTTGCATGTAATATCTTCAAGTAGTTTCTAGTATTTGTTGTATATTTGTAATTTTGTTTGGATAGTTATAAATTAGAATATATAGGTAAACAAAACTATCAAAAGATTTTTTTCATTTAAAGTATTTATTCTACTTGTATCGACGTAAACGCATGTATTGCATTTATTTAGTTTTGTTTACCTTCCTCCCGTGAGCCTACCATTAGCCAGAAGCACGAAAACAATGTGTTTCTGTAAGTCTTCCGGTAAATTTATTTAGTTTTGTTTACCTTCCTCCCGTGAGCCTACCATTCATTAGCCAGAAGCACGAAAACAATGTGTTTCTGTAAGTCTTCCGGTAATAATCTGTGAAGCACTGTGACATAATTTCACGCCTCGCAACACGGAGCGTTTTGACATTATGCCTTACTCACGAATACTTTAGTTAATTTTTTTTTTAAATCTTCTGGTTGGGTTTCATAATATGACGTAGTCAATAATGCAGTAGGCTCACGGAGAAATACTTTTTTACAATCATCTATCTGTTTTTTTTATTGTGTTTTAATTTGGTTCTAAGTAGATTAAGTACCTAAGTCGGTCTGTTCTAATATTGTAAGAATATTTATATAGTAGAAATATTCAGAGATTGCTAACACATACTTATGTACAGTTCACATTAAAAGTTTATCATAAGTTTGAGCCTGTATGAATTTACTCTGTGTGTACTCTCATTTTCCTTCATATTAACCGTTACCGTCCATAAAATCACAGACAATTCTATAAAAATCTGTACTAATGAAGGTCATGAATAATTATGTAAGCGATTCCACTGTTTTGGCAGCTTATCATCTACCTGTAGATTACTCTTATCTCTATCACGTGTAGTAAATGCACAAAAATTCTCAGTACCAGACGCCCGATGGAGGTAAACTGTCTTCTTATTCCTTCGTTGGGCATTTAATTTGCAATGTTCCGGCTTTTAACGCGATTTTTTTAAACGGGATTAAGTTACGTAGAAATGACGTTTCGCCTAAACAGTCGCATATAATGGGTGAAACGTAGTGTATTAGCCTAAATTTATATAATAGTTGAAACGTTATTTATCGGCCTAAATTTAGTTCAAGGAAACATTGAGTTCCTAGTAAAACATGTGTAGAAATAAGTCACCTACGAGTATGTCATCGAAATTGTATCTTTCCTCCGACCCGAGAGAAGTGTTTCCTAAATATTTGTGTCTTGATATGATATTTTATGTCTGTGTCGTGCTTGATGATTTCGTAAAATTCCAAATCACATTGAGTGTTGTTTTTTCTTTTTCAAGTTCGTTGTTTGAAAAGTGTATCTTTATAAATTGAATTTGTTATTTTGTAAACGGTTATCGGTTACTTTGCACGAACTGTTTTGTTGTTTGTTTTTCTTGTGTTTTGACGGAGTACCTAGTGTGCATTAATTAAGAACGAATTGACTATGGATGGCTTTCCATCTTGTCCTTCATGGCGTAAATAGGTAAAATGTGCAACAAAAAAAATTATACAGTCTACATATATACAAACAAAGCACAATAAAAAAACGCAGATTCATTAGAGGTGCACCTGAATTTTCAAAATAATCTTACTCTATGATAATCTTAAAACACAGACTGTCTTTGACTTGCTAGGTTATCTAGATAAAATCATAGAAAACCGTTCTCACTCAAGTCTCGTTCTGTCACTACGAGCTCCGTGGCGCAGCGGTCATCACACCGGCCTGCGACACGGATGGTCCCGGGTTCGATCCCCGTTCAGGTCAAGATGGAAAATGATCTTTTTCAGATTGACCTGGGTCTTGGATGTTTATCTATATATGTATTTGTTATACAATATAGTTTCGTTGAGTTAGTATCCCATAACACAAGTCTCGAACTTACTTTGGGGCCCGCTCAATCTGTGTGATTTGTCCGTATATATTTATTTATTTATATTTATTTTACTACAGAAAGATACCTACTTGAGAAAAGATTCACCGAAGAAGAGTTTTTTTTCGCTGTGTTTTTATCAGTTACGAAAGAATACATTTTTTTACCTCTTGAGATTGATTTGATTGACTCCTGGCATATGCGTTTCGTATAGACATCTAATTCAGTCTATACGAAACGCAAACGCATAACATGCATGTAACTTTTATAACGTTTCGTGTTACAGCAACGCAACTTGAAACATAAGTCTGCGGCGCTGTTGTGGCGGTATACGCCCAAAGATCATTCGATTCTTTTTAATTACATTGTAACGTTTGTTTCGTGTTACAGCAACGCAACTTGAAACAGAAGTTCGCGGCGCTGTTGCGGCGGTTCCGGGTGCCTGAAGAACTGTCAGAACGCGGTGCAGCAAGAGATACCCACCATGCTCAGCGAGACATCGACGAGCTCTTCCAGGTATGCACATAAAGCAGTCTTATCTGATAGAAGATATTCAAAATATAAATTGGCGTTTTGCGTCACTCATATTAACTCTTCTGCGGTTTGAAGTTAATAATTACGATATTTTATCGTCTCGTTGTCTCAGCCGCAAGGAGATATTACTCTACTGTTATTATTAGCCGTGTGGTTCCCGACAGAGTAGAATAGAACGTCCAAGTCTTCCTGTGAATGTCGTAAAAAGCGACTTAGGAAACACAAGCTAAACAAAACTTATAAACATCAAAGAGACCTCTCCAACCTGTCTGGCCAGCGTGGAGAGTGTAGGGCAAATCCTCTGACTGCTCTGGCTAATATATGGCTCTGGTAGTACAGAGAGGGTCTTGCTTTTGCAGTGGCAGAATAACAAAGACTTGATGATGATGATTAGACCCCAAGATTGGTATCAGGTGCCATCAAGTTCTTCTATAATATGTCACTAAATAAATTGTATTATTTCAGGAGCTGGACTCCCTATCGTGTGGCGAAGGTGAGGACTCCGGGCCCGACCAGATGGACACCATCAGCATCGGCTCCACGCCCAAGCCATCGCTGCGGCCTTTCTTCAGCAGCTCCCGCAGTCTCGCCAATCAGGAGCACCACAGGCATTCCAACGGTAAGCAGTTGGTCTGGTAGCGGCAGCAAGGAGGTTAGGCATAAAAAAAAAATAAAAAACTGGCAGTTAAAAAAAGTTTACATTTGATTTGAATATCGAACTGAATTCACTGGAACTGTTTTAAAAAGTTTTTATCTGAATGTTCATACTGAAGAGGAAAGTATACTTTGAGACGGTATGAATCTACCCTCAAAATGGTTTCAGTTAATTTTCATAGACTATTTTATAATTGAGCGAGAAATTATTTTCGAGATAATGTATTCGAATTAATGTTGGTAGGGAAATTGGTAGTCAGATTTATAATGATTGGGTAAAATCAAACAAGTTTACGGCTTTACTGGGTAACAGTTGACTGTAGTTGAGATGTAATAATGGGTTTATTTGGTCGATGTAGAATTTAATTATGACTTTATTCTCTGAACTCTCATGTTTTTTTAAATTCCAATTTCTGGCATCGCTCTGCTACGTCATAGCCTTCAGTGAAGCTGTAGACCTGTCTGAAGTTTTATTACAATTTTGATAGGTTTTTACTTATTTGTAAAAATATTAATTTGATTTTATAAATGTTTTATATTTGTTTTTTTGTGTTGTCTCTGAAATTATCTACAGAATTTAAGAAAAGTAAGCGTCAATATTATTTTTTTAATATTTTGACAAAATACTAAGTGATACTACGTGGTAGCATAGTACAATAGTTACGTAGTCATATACACTGTGTAAATAACGTAATTTAGAATACATCATATACAAATTGTTCCATACGTGTAACAACAATAACAGTACTTACAGAAAGGAAGGTTTCTTTCCTTTTCTTTTGCTTGAGCATCAAACTGCATACACTCAGTGACAGTGCATCGTGTGAGCTTCACCTTTATTTTGCATGGGTTCGCTACGTTATATCGAATGCCGATTCATCGAACAAGATACGCTCGAACGTCATAACGTTAGTTTGAGAACAACTGTATTATAATATTTATCACAGTTTAATAATGTATTCTTACACAGGTTTCTCCGCGAATATTATTGTATTAAAGAAGCAGAATTTAATTGGCCTTATTCGTGTGATTATTCATAATTGACACGCTTTTCATCAACTTCCTTATCACTGGTTTGACTGTTCATCCAATATTCTTACTATCACCTTACTTATAGTTGGTTAGGGCACTTTATCTATCTATTAAAATTTCCGAGGGGTGGTGTTCGAGCATTTGTAACTTCGGTCTATTGACATTCGTTCTCGCGTGGTCAACCCATTTTGCATACTGCATACAATGTATTTAATTACAATAAAACATACATCATACATGACATGAATATGTATTTTTGTGTTTATTTTTTGTTTTGTAACGCTGTGTGCATAGTGTAGTGCATGTATGTGAGCGGTGGAGTTGTGGACAAATTAAATAAAGTGTTTCACTATGTTTGCGACTTTTATTAAACTTTTTCCTTAAAATAGATTTTAAAAAATATACAAGAATTCATAATGCTTGACTTTACTGAACATAATTACCAATGAATTAACTAAACACCTTTTCCAAATTGAGTTAATCAGATACACTAATTTAAAAGTACACATAACATGTTCAATATCAGAAGTCGCGAACGTGAGCCAATTGTACCTAGTTATAAAGGTCCATTCATATCCACCGCCCACGCACACGCCGCATAAAGGTACGCATGCGCAGTGGCCCGGCACGCGAGCCTTGCGACGGCGAGCGAGCTGACGGCCGTTCGGGAGCGGCACATCGGCAGCGTCCCGCTAACAGGTAACGCTTCTGCTGACGCTGCTAGGCGGTTGAGAGAGCTGTACCTTTTCATTTAGTTTTATCAATCGGAGATTATATGCTTCCTTAGTTAATTTTCAATATGGGTACTCATATTAAATTAGGAAATAAGATATGGGAAAAAATATGTACGAGTAACTCGTGCAAAGAGTAAAGAGACTGCTTGCGCGTGGATTCTTTTTTTAGGTTGGTAAGGTTGTTTGTTTAGGAGAAAGTTCAGAAGCAGTGAACTTTTTAAATCAATTTATTGTCAGGTTACTCTTTAACTCAAATTTAAGTGAAAATCTACAATAACAATATTTGAATCTAAATATTATTCTAATCTGTCAAAACTTAGAACTTACTGTCCGTTATTTTATTTACAAGTTCAGGTTCACTCAGCCGTTTAGTGTGGAAGCAGCTTTATTTTATGTGAACCTACGTGGTGAGAACTTGGCTTATAAAAGCGAAAAATAATAAAAAATCGGAACATATTTCATTCTTGTTCTTTAAAGAAAGAAAGATAATTTATTTGATACTTCAAAAATTAAAAATTTTCAAGTACAAAATTAATAACTAAATTATTACCAAAGTACCAAAATGAAATAAGCCTTAGACTAGTTTAAATAATGGTGATTTTTTTGTATTATCATATCACCACTGATTCCGAACGAACAAAATTCTTCTATTTTAAATAAAAAGATCTCCTTACAGATGTGAGAGAGACTATGAGAATGTTCTCAGTACGTTTGTTTACCTTTGCAATGAGATTATAATCGTTATCAACAAATTTGCTATCGGTCCAGATTTATCAGGAAAGACCTAATGCATTTTATCTTGTGATGATAAATAACCATATATATAAATAGACAATTTAAATCTTAGATGATGTCATAATTTTTGGTATTCTTATGATACTTTTATAGTAAATCCTGGCGGAATCTTGACTGATAGTCTTCTCTACCTCAATAATATCTAAAAGTACTAAGCTTTTGTCTGTCTTGTTATGTTTTGTTTTTCACTATTCTGTATCTTGTGCCTTTCAAATTGGAATTGTGACTGGTAGAGTCCGAATCAAACTTTAGGGCGCCCCGCCTCCCCGCGCGCGCTCCGCTGAACCTAATATTGCGTACTGCGCAACGACTCGCGCGATGTTCCAAGCCGCCATTAACTTTGATTGTACTCAGTCTCACTTTTCCAAAAGGCGCTGTATTTAGCATGATGGCACGCATGCATCATATCATCCTTAATTATATATTTATTTATCTTTCAATTTCCTCTGCGATTTAGGCGGTTAGTTTTAATTTTACCGATTTGTCTTTCGAAACTAAACCTATGCTTGTAGCGGTCAAGTTTTAATAAATGACCGAAATTACTTTCAATTTATAAAATTACTAGCAGCCCCCCAAAGAATGTGTTATACTTTTAAACCTTTTGCATAAATCACTCTATCTATTGCTGAAAACTAAATTAAAATCGGTTTAGTCGTTTAAAAGAACTAAGTGAACAGACAGCCGAAGCGACTTCGTTTTATACTATGTAAGGAAAAGTAGAGGGTCGTACTCCTGCAGTGGAGACTTACAAAAACCTGTTGATGAAAGATAAGGAAGGATGAACAAAGATGTCAAAATATATTATTTCTTAATCGGAGGTATAATCTGCAGAGTGAAAAAAAAAGCCATCCTTAATATTTTATAGGAGAAATTAATTTATACATAAAACAGAATAAAAAATTAAAATTAACCAAAATTACGATTCGCCGAAACACTATTTCTCAATTAATATTAGGTGAATCGTGATTTCTAAAAATATTGTCATGGGTGACTAGTCTTATAAAATTTAAATAATTTTTTAATGACATCTCACTCACATAATTATTTTAAAGGCATACGTGCCAGAGAGAACACTATTATTTTATCGACTGCTACAAGTATCTGTGTTTAGTTTTATCTACCCCTGCCTTCCTCTATTACTACAAATGCGAAAGTTATTACATGGGTGTTAGGCTGATCAAGTGATCACTCTTATCCCACAAATCAAATAAGGCCGTCAAAATGAACAACTTATCCTATGGGAACAATGTCGTGAAATGAAAAAAAAAATTAGCGTTTTTTACAAATTTCCGGATGGTTGAACACTTTTGTATGAAATAGTCGATTTTTTTTTAATTTTCCAGGGTGAGTCCTATAGGAAACGTTGTCCATTTTGATAGGGTGGTTTGAATGATAAGAGTGTTTGCCCTAACACCTTGTATATGAGAAGTAAATTTGTACTACTGCATTATACATTGTAAACAGAGTCGGAGGCTATTCGTAGTTCAGCGGGTGACGAGAGGGGAAGCGAGGGGAACAGTGATGGGGATGCCACAGCGGATGCGCCCGTGTCTGGCGCCTCGGTGTCGAGTTCACCACCTAACGAAAGCAAGGTTTCCACGGTACATATATATATTTTATATATACAAAATTCTAAAGATTTAAACATACTTTTTAAACAACCGGCCACCCAGGACGAGGGTATTGTTCTTCGCTTGTATCTATGTAAATGTAATTGTGGTAGAGCCACGCTACTGGCGAAATTCACGTTAGCTAGTAGCATGAATGAGCCGGCTCGTCCGGGGAAGGACCACACTCTCACAGAAAATCGACGCGTGGGTAGAAGCTCCACCGCTTCTTTGCTTTGTTCGGTGGGAGAGAGAGAGCCGAAGGCCCTTCCCCGCCCACCTCTGGGGAGGGAAAAATAAAAGATTTACAAAAATTCCAAAGTTGTTACGAAAAAGTAACTTATTCGTAACTTTTTAAACAACATTTAACATAGTTAAAAACAATAATCTTCTGTAAATTTTCAGTCAGTGTAATAACGAATTGTCCTTGAACAGGAGGACAAACGTTCAAGGCTGTTCCGAAGCGCGACCAGTGGAGGAAACTTGACTCCAGCATCAGCGGGCCGCAAGAAGAACTCCCTGGTCATCGGCGGTGATAGGCCGCTATCGGCGCATGAGTTGCCTGCGCAAAGTCCTACCACCAATGAGGTAAGTTGTAAACATCTTGCTTGTTAATCTCTGATCCGTCTGGCCAGCGTGAAGAGTGTAGGCCAAATCCTCTCACTGCTCTGGCTAATATATGGTTCTGGTAGTACAGAGTTAGCCGTGCTCCTGTAGTGGAGACTAACAAAGACCTGATAATGATGGCATTTAATCAGCATCAGGTCTTTTTTTTTCTTTTGTTTCTTTTTTAGGACAAATCAAGGCTGTTCCGAAGCGCGACCAGCGCCAATGAGGTTGGCAATTACATGATACTACACTATTGTCATTTATATGATACTACTCTGTTGTTATTTTCGAGATAGGTACTGGTACTCGCCGTGTGGTTCCCGGCAGACGAGAATAGGACCACTCCAAGTCTTCCCATGGATGTTGTAGAAGGCGATTTAGGAAACATAAGCTAAACAAAGCGTATAAACATCAAAGAGAGTTCTCTCACCCGTAAGCTTTCTATAGCTTATTTATTTGCGGATAATATAGGCAAAAATTGCTACTGTTTGATATAGTCGATGTATCTGAAGACAAATGTTATTACTGTGGTGGAATATTGTATTTATCTTAGGATTTTCTTGTCAATAGCCTCGTCGCACCCTATGGAGCAAGTAAGTCGTCTCCTCGGCGATTTGGGTGAGGAGACGCCTGTGTCGGAGTGCGAGGGCGTTATACTAATATTATAAAGAGGAAAATTTGATTGTTTGTTTGCATTGAATAGGCTCCGAAACTACTGGATTGGTTTTCAAAATTCTTTCACCTATAGAAAGCTAATTTTTCTGCGGGTTATATCCTAACTAATATTATAAATGCGAAAGTGAGTTTGTTTGTTTGTTTCTTTGTTTGTTACGCTTTCACGCCGCACCTACTGAACCAATCATCACGATATTTTGCATAGGTTGTCGGACTGAGAAGGACATAGGCTATAGGGCGAAGCCGCGGGTAGCAGCTAGTAGATAATAAAAGGGTTGTTTTGTTAATAGCCTCGTCGCACCCTCATGGAGCAAGTGAGTCGTCTCCTCGGCGAGCTGGGTGAAGAGACGCCTGTGCCGGAGTGCGTGGGCGTGGCGCCGGCGGGCTGGGCGGCGGGCGCGCTGGCGGCGCTGGGCGTGCCCGCGCTGGCCGTGCCGCCGCCGCACGCGCCCGACGCGCGCCCGTTGCTCACTCAGCTGCTGCAGAGGCTCAACAAGCCGTGAGTCGCAATTAATATGATACTTTCTGCTAAAAACCTATCCGTTTCCTGCTTTCACGCTAAAACTACTGAACCGATTTTAATGAAATTTGGTTCACAGATAATCTAGAGACTGAGGAACGACATAGGCTTTTTTCCACGCGGGCGAAGTTGTGGCCACAGATATTATACTTAAAATAGATTGACCTTGAGAAGCGAGAGTAATGAACAGTTTCATTCGCGTTACGAAGCATACAATATGTGTGAAAACGATAATTTTCCATCTTGACCAGCCATACATTGAACCCGAGACCAGTGTCAGGTTGACCCCCTGAAATGATGAATAGGCCACAGAAATCATGAAATAACAATATAATTGGTGAATTGTAGGTATTATCTAGGATAATATAAATATTAATTTTTTAATTTAGAAGGTACAGTTCGCGAGGCCTAAGCTGAGCTTTGCATTTGTGTGAGTGCACATAGATAGTGTAGGTGTGACATCAGCTTATAGCGCGGCGCATCTCCGCCGCGCACCAGTCACACTTCACCCTTGTACTGGTAGCAGTGTGACGTATTTAATTCTTAATATTTTGTTCTTGTGTCCGATTTATTAGTGAAATGGCTGCAAACAAAAGTAAACGAAGAATACGAAACCCTTTAAATAGCCATGTAATAGAAATATTTTGTAATTTAAATAGTTATTTTAAAAACATGAACGATAAAGACGTGTCAAGTGTCAAATTTATTTTTAAGAGTTTTTGGTCTGACTCTACTTTTGGTGATTACTCACACAAATGCAGAGCTCAGCTTACGCCTTCCGGACTGTAGGTACATGTAAACCTTAGATTTCATTTTGCCAATGAATGATTTTATATTTATTTATTTAATTGTAGGGGGGCGCGGCGATCGACAGTGCGCGTGGCGATTTGCGGCAACGACGTGGCGGCGGCCTGCGCGCTGCGGGCGCACGCCGACTTGGCTGCCCGGCGGCCGCACGATGCCTCGCTACTGAGATATTTCTTCATACCCATCGGTAAGTCTTGCTACATCTTTTTAGGGGAGAATGAAATAGTAGATTGTTATACAAGGGTTGTAATTGATCATTTACACTGGAGTTGAATACTCTACTTTACATCATGAATACGAGGATAAAATTATGCAATTTGCAACAAACAATAAAACAAGAGAATGCGCGTTTTTTTTTTATATGGTGTTGCGCTCTAGATAGGCATTCAGCCATTGGTTTGGTTACGTTAGTATTATATTGTCTTTGGTTCGGTAGCGGCCAGTGCGTTTGTTTAAAAAAAAATGAGTATTATAGGAGCCAATGCGTGGCGCGTAGCCGCCTTCGATTTTCAAATTTACTTACCTCCCTCAGGATGTAAATCGAACTTACAACCCGGATTTTGAGTTAAATACAACGTCTTTTCAGAGCTTGAATGATGTAAAATAATAAAAAATCTGTAGATCGGTGCGGATTATGAAAATGTGATATCATAAATCGCCAACATAACTTTGTCATTCGTACAAATACTATGAAAAATATTTATTTTCCGACAATTAATTATAATAGTATTTGAATTTTTTTTTCAGAGTAAGCTCGTTTCGCCGCAATAGACTAAATATTTTTGGCAAAACGTTACTACTACTAAATGTGGAAGTAAAACTAATTGTTTTACGTCCCTAACTATAACGCATTTTTTACAGGACTTAGTACTATTAGTCGATAACTTTGCGCTTTAATCGATTGTTGTCAGTAGTAATTGTCTATGGCTTATTTGTACCTCGCAACACTGACATTGACGTGAGGAAGTGAAATAGGGCAATATCTAAAATTCGCCATTTTTACTTTATTGAAGGGAGAATTTATATTGTAGCAGTAAAACTAATTGTTTTACGTCACTAAGTATGAATCCTTTTTTGCAGGACCCAGTACTGTTAGTCGGTATCTTTGCGGGGCTGACCAGGGCTACGCGGGCTTGTTCGGCGGAGAGGCGTGGGCGTCTCTCTGCGACCGAGCTGCGGACAGCGGCATGCCTGATATCGCGGAGATATCCAGTCGAATTGCTAGGTACTATCATCAGCAGGCCTATTTGCTAACTTTTGACAACTACAGTGTACATAATTTTCATGGTAACTTCAATATTCATTACGGCTTCGGTATGAATGACTATTTTTATTTAAGATATGAAAACCGTAATGGATGCTAAAGTGACAATCAAATCGTTGTACACCGAGTTAGCAAATCGGCCTGCTGGTCTTTTTTAGTCTCTACTGCAGGAGCACGACACTTTCTGTACTGCCATAGCCATATATTAGCCAGAGCAGTCAGAGGATTTGGCCTACACTCTCATCGCTGGCCAGACGGGTTGGACGCTCTTATTGCTCCAGGCAGCTACCGTTAGGAAGTATGAAATGAAATAAGATTTGAATTTTAAGTGGACAGTGCCTAATTCAAACGAGAATTGTTTGCAATGAATAAACAATCGTTTATCTTTTGTTTATAGGTATTTGAATAGCATCGGCCCTGTGAATAATGTGCCAATCGGCGAGGCGATGGTCGCCTACCGAGAGAAGTCGGGCGACGAAGACGCGAGTCAGACTTTCGTTCCTTTCATTGCGGTAAGAGTTCTATTAATGGATAATAGCGGTTTATTATAAGCACTCTGCTTCGTTTTGTACCTAAAAAACTGACTATTATATCTAGCTTACTGTACTTGCGTAATAATGTATGATTATGAAAAAGTACTATTGTACTTAATCGACAAACACCATAAAGTGCTTTCAGAAACTGGTCATAATAAACATCATTACATCAATCAATTTAATAATAAAGATTTAATTGCATCTGGCCGTAGGTAATTACGCCGTTAAAATTTAAAATATCTTCATTAGATGAGAATCTTGATCAAATATTTAAAAAGAACTACGTTTTTGTGGCAGATGTGGAGTGTCACCGCTGTGCCTGCGGCTCTTTTCGTAAAGCCACTTTATTGTTTAAATAATTTGAGATATTTTTAGCAAAAAACAAAAACAGACTTCAACCTTATCAATTTGGTTGAATACGCATAAAAATAAAATGGAAATAAGTGTAAACCAAACGGCATTCTTGCATATTTTTTTTTTGTTTTTGTGTATTTTTTCAAAAAGCGCTCGACAAGTAGTACTTTGCAGATGGTCCCATAAAATTTTTATCGAAAGAATTTCTTTAATCGGTGTAGGCGTCTTCGAGAAATCAGGGAACATACACAAAAAAAAAGATTCCAACGAACTATTCCATAAAACTTACTTCGACTTTGGTGTTGGCAGGAGGTGCGCGTGGGCTGCAGCGAGTGCGGGCCGTCGTCGCTGGAGCTGGAGGAGGGCGGGTCCCCCCCCGCGCGGCCCTCGCCCCCCGCCACGCCCGCCCCCGACCCCGCGCCGCCCGCGCTGCCCGCGCTACAGCGGAGTGAACCGCTCGAACTGCAACTTGACTACTGGCTGGTGAGGCTGCAACCTTTGTTTACACCTCCTTTACAACCAACCAGTAGATGAAGTTACACTACTGGCAGTCTATGACTTTTTCTGGCAGCTATGTTAAATACTAGTATGTTAATACTAGAAATGGCTTCATGACAAAAATTACTATATTCTAGCAGCCCTACCCGGCTGTGGCCGGGCTTGTATTATACCTGAAAACCTTCCTCGTGAATCACTATCTATTGGTGAAAACCACATGGAAATACAACCAGTAGTTTTTGAGTTTATAGCGAAAAGACAGACGCGACGGAGGACTTTGTTTTATAATATGAAGTAATTTTAAAGGCAATCTTATGGTACTAGATTCTTACAATTTTCTCAACTTTTCAACCATTTTTAGGGTTCCGTACAAAAAATGAAAAACAGAACCCTTATAGGATCAGTCGTGCGTCTGTCTGTCCGTCCGTCCGTCTGTCACAGTCGATTTTCTCCGAATCTACTAAACCAAATTAAATAAAATTTGGTAAGATGGTGTAAACCTATGACCCAAACACGGATGTGCAAAGTAAATATATTTTCTTTTTAAATAAGCGTCAGTTTAGGAGGTCCAAATAGAAAATGTTAAAAAAAAGTTTTGCAAACCTTACCGTGTTATATATCAAATGAAAGGGCTTGTTATGAGGATCTCAAAAATATTTTTTTGTTAGGGAAAAAATCAATACTTTTCATTTTATTCACGAAAGAAGGCAAAATTTGACCAAAGTATACTTGATAGAAATTGGAGTTAGATGCTTATTATCAGCTATTCTTTAAGCAAGTACCCATTGGTGCAGGTCCCCGGGCGTGCGGCGGAGGGCGCGGACGGCAAAGTAACGGTGAAGGCCATGTTCCGCGCGCTGCACGTCACCAGGCACAACACGCACCTCTCCATCTCCTACCTCACCAAGGAGAAGAAGCAGAAGAGTGAGTACAATACAATAAAACTTTTTTGCACCAAAAGAAAAAAGCATTACAAAATAGTAGATTGTTGCACTGAGCAGAAAGTAAGTTATTGCTGGACGAGTGTTTATTTGGAGCCCGAGCGCTAGCGAGGGCTCTAAAAAGCAAGAGTGCAATTTAACTTACTTAATGCGAGGTGCATAATCTGCTTTTCTTTCAACTACTGCAATAAAAGTAGTTGAAAAATAAAACTGAAGACAAATTGCAATAGTTAAAAATTTGTTGTTCACATTCCCGCTTTTTTCTTTATGGCCAGTATTTTTTTTAGGCAAGGCAATATGCACGTCCCTTGTTAACTCCATACGGCCGTTAGGTTGGCCAACCTTCTTTATGACAGGTGACAACTATTGTCCACGATTTAAAAAAACTAAACAGTGCAGTAAAGGATTTCCATACATTTTTGCTGCACTAGAGCAGCAAAAATGTATGGAAATCCTTTACTGCACTGTTTAGTTTTTTTTTTTACTTCTTGTGCAGCAAAGTTCCGCTTTGTGCTGGATGTGTAGTGCAGTTATGATAGAATTGAAGCGTAGTTGGAAGAAAAATTATTTACTACACGAGGAATTAATTAAAATGATCTCTTCCAAGCAACCATTTGAAGAATAAGAAAATAACTAAAGACATAAGTTAATTTTGACTCATTAAAAATCTTTAAACTAATGACGCCACGCCACCATGGTCAAAGATTTAAATTAAAATGCGTCTTTTACCATGGTGTTTATAAGAAGTGTCCTCATTCGATCGTATTTTCCTGTTGCGTAAGCTTTATTGTCGATTAAGAGTCGCCTGGAAGCGCATGTTTTCATACAAACGGAAAAAGGGAATTGTGACAATATTTGATAATTTTGAAGTAAAATTAAGCATTTAATCAATTAATCTTATTATAATCTACGTACGTTCCTATACAGCTTGGTTAAAATACCAATGGTTTAAAAATGACAAGCCTTTAAAATTTGTATGGAAATCTTGAGAGGCGTATAATTCTCTAACTATTGATAATTTAACCAAACTGTATAGGAACGTACGTAGATTATACGAAGATTAATTGATTGGATGCTTAATTTTACTCCAAAATTATCAAATATTGCCACAGTTCCCTTTTTCCGTGTGTATGGAGACATGCGCGTCCAGGCGACTCTTAACCTCAATTTTTTTGGCTAATAGGCTCCCAAGCAGACGAAAGTGGAAAACTATTATTTCCAAATATCTTCATCTTCAACACAAACTTGTAGCAATCTTAACTTATTGATTGATGTAGAAACTGACTGTTACTGCCTCTACAGGGACAGTCAGTCCCTATTCTAATATTCAGTTGTTGAGGAGCCAGATGGCTCAGTAGGCGCGAGCATTATTGGCGCTTCCGCATGTTAAGCAACCCCGGGCGCAATTCCTACTTAGTTGGGTGATCGTAAATGCTTCGGAAGGCACGTTCATCATCATCATTTCGAGTAGGTGACACGATCAGTCGACCAAGCACACCCTGGTGTCAGAGTTCTTTGGAACTGCCTCTCGGCCTCTGACGTGGTTCCTTTAACGACTACCAGATGGCAGCCGGGACCAACGGCTTAACGTGCCTTCCGAAGCACGGAATCATCTTTCTTATCAGACAATCAGGTGATTCATGCCTGCTATGTCCTAGCCAAACTGGAAACAACTTAACTAAGTATGCTTCCCGTGGGAATCGAACCCACGGCCCCCGGGTCAACAAGGCAAACGCCTTAACCACTGAACCACGGCGTTAAGCCATAGGTTTCGACAATATCAGTCGTTAAGCTTTGTCAGATGCCATTACGCAGCTTGAAAATTTCAGCATCATCATCTGGTCCTTTTAGTCTCCAATGCAGGAGCACCCTCTCTGTACTACCAGAGCTATATATTACCCTGAGCAGTCAGAGGATTTGGCCTACACACTCCACGCTGGCCAGCCAGACGGGTTGGAGAGGTCTCTTTGATGTTCATAAGCTTTGTTAATCTTATGTTTCCTAAGTCGCCTTCTACGACATCCACGGGAAGACTTGGCGTGGTCCTATTCTACTCTGCCTGGAACCACACGGCACACGGTTGGCCACTTACACACACGAAAAACAAAAACAAATATTTAATTGTTTCAGTAATGAGGCTGGGAAAGAAGAAGGAGAAGTCTGGCGAGGCGGAGGTGGGGCGCGCGCAGACGGTGGAAGGTGTTTCTCGGCTCATCTGCTCGGCCAAGGGCTCGCACAACGTGCCGCTCAAAGGTAAACCCCAGGAACTTATACCCAACTAGCAATTTTTTCGCAACTTCGCCCGCGTATGTTATACCCTAGGTCATGCATGATATGTGCATAAAATTCCCCGTTTTTAAACGTTTACAGCAATATTAACACTTTAACAGATGTACTGGTTGTTTATGAATTGCCAAAATTTTTGCAGCTTGGTCTTCAAATTTCTTAAGTACCTACTACTTATTTACCTGCGACATACCGTCGAAAATACCGCGTGTCAACCCGCGCCGAGCCAGTAGGCGAAAGTAGCATACTCGGCTTGTCAGTCCGCGCTCAAAATTGTCACAATAAGGTGTCATAATTACAGTTAAACGGTTAATAAACAAAATTCTGATATAACATATATCACAAGCAAGTAGAAATTTATATTTAAAAACGGGTCACTCACGTGCTACTTTGTCGGGATTGCCGACTATAGTTTCGGACTCATCAGGAGTCCATTTTCAAGGCGCGTTCGGGATGCGCGACGCCGAAGTATCCCGGGCCCTTACTGCGTTTTCGCGGCGCGCCGCACGCAGCGCTGCTCGCTGGCTCCTCGTGGTGGGGATAAGAGGCTGCGCGGGCGGGGGATGTGGATGATGTGACGTCAGGGTGGTACTTGAAAATATACTCCTGATAAGTCCGAAACTATAGTCGGCAATCCGACAAAGTAGCACGTGAGTGACCCGTTTTTAAATATAATGTATTTATTTCAAGTTAGTTTCAATGATACAAGTAGAAAATAGCAGATTTTTGTATTTCTACAATTACCTTGAGACCCAAAACATCAAAAAACTTTACCGCCCCCTGACACGCTTGTTTTATATGAATGTGTTGAAATGGCATCTCTAGTAGCGCGCGAGCGACAGTCAAATTCCTTGCTCTATGTGTTATGGTACTATCGCCGTATCTAATTATTATCCTTCTTTCACAGTATACATCGACGGCACAGAATGGAACGGCGTGAAGTTCTTCCAAGTGTCGACGCAATGGCAGACGCACGTGAAGACGTTCCCGGTGGCCACTACTGGCGTGCCGCTGGCGCCGCCCGAGACCTAAGCCTCCAGGCTGCACCCCTGGTACCACGCTTTAGCTTCCCCCCTCGGGGACTCTCGGCTATTTCCGCCCTTCGTTCGGCCCTTAGCCTCGACGAGGCTAACACTCTTGACACAAAACGATGCTTAAAGTTGAACTATTTATCTATTGATAAAATTATATTATTAGCATGTCAAAATTTTGAAGATCTCAACTGCGACATTATATTAAAACATCTGTTTGTTACGTATAAGTATTCTCTATTATATCATAGATAAGAGTTTAACTTTAAATATCGTTTCAAAGGCAAAGCCGTCAGTATAATCTCGCTCGATCGACATATTTATAAGCTATCGAGCTGCCATGATTTTTTAGCGCGTAGTCAAGCTTTTGTTATGTATTTTGAATTTAATTCCGACGGTATAAAGTCGAAAATTGTTCGGTAGTTAGTAATGCATGCTATGTCGTACAGTATTCGTATTCAAGTTACATAATAAAGGCTCAATATCCACGGTAACTATCCATTATAGTCATTCATAGTTTGTAGTTATGTCGTATTTAATATTGTATAACAGTAGGTATGCGTGTACTCGACTTATATCGAAAAATAATGGTTCGTGACATTTCCAATATGTAAGTTAGGTTATTTGGTAGAGAGACCGAATCCCGGGGTGTACAGGCCGACAAGGATATAATTAATAGTTTGACAGCTGTCAAATTTGGATTGTGAATGAAATGAACTTGATATTTGCAAGAACAAGATAATGTCATACTGTCAACATAAGAGTAAAAGAGTTCTCTGAAATGTACTATGACTTTTAAATAAGCACTGTCAAAAGGTTATTTCCTATTGCTATCCTTCTCATCTTTTGTTAGTATGACAAGGATGGCGATAATATATGTTCGTTGCAGACTTAACCGCATGTACAGTGCTACAAGGATCTTTTGGCACGTGGCCATAATCGGAACTAAACGCTGCCATTGCCGTCATCTTGTAAAGAGTCACTTTTGGAAGATAGCTCGAATTGATGTTTGTTGCGAATATTTCGTGCTTAACTATTTATAAAACTACAATAAAAAAATAACACAAAAAAAGTGGGATAACGTAAAGGAAGAAGAATTCTATTTACAAAACTAAGAATATTTTGTTAGCTGGTAGTCCTAATTACATTCGTAATTACACACAGCGCTCCCATTTCAATGTCATCCAAGTGCCAAATTATCTTTGTCGCACTATACGCATATGACAGCTATCATTTGAACACAAAGAAACTACGTGAAAAACTACGTATATAATATCCTTGTGGCGGTGTATCCGGCACATATCAGATAGGTTCGTGCTGGGTCGCGCGATTTTTTTTATCTGTGATTCGCGAATGCAGTTTTTTTTAATTAATAAGACAACGGTTTGTCGCAGTCATTTTTGTATTTTTTATAAGCAACTGAAGTACTACGTTAGCGATTATTTTGTACGCGTAGATTCGACGTTAGTTTTTCTAAAACTGTTATCTTCCTGGTGAACTCCTATTTAGTCTTCTATAGTTTCTTTAGTCTTTTTAGCCGCAATAGTCTTCTTAGCAGCAAATCGGCGTCTCTTTTCCATTTTGTAAATTCCGAGCCAATTTTGTATTTTCCTCTTTGCTAATTACTTTCTTTGTAAACGTTAGTAGGATACATAATTCAGTCACTGGTGCCAAAGACTAGACTGTGTCTAGATGAGATATACTCACAAATCGAGTAGCGCTGCATACATTGACAAGATCTTAGATTATATAAAGCATAGATAGACTATTAGCCACAAAAGAATTTTGTGTCCAACCCATTGTCTATCATTCACACACAAATTTGGCGGATTTTGATGGCATTAATTAACAGGACGCGTGTGCTAACACAAAGCTGTCACGCACACAAGCATTGAAAAATTGGCCAGTATTTTAATCATTGAACTATGGGCATGACGGTGTCTAGAGAGTATAGTATAGTCAAACGACGAGATATATAACATCGCGTATTATCACTAGAGATAAACCCAGTTCTTGCTGTACAATACTGTCGGTTTTTTTTATGAACTGTGTATCTAGCTCGAAGTGAGTTTGTTACTTCACCGGACTTTTGAGGTGAGGCAGAGTGCCCTCAACCTGTAAAGCGAACATCACCGAAGGGCCCCAAGGACCGAATTTTTTTTTCGATTTTTTTTTAAATGGGCTACATAGCTAGCTCCACGTAAGCTTTTGTTACTTCACCTGACTTTTGACTTGAGGCAGAGTGCCCTCAACCTGTAAAGCGAACATCACCGAAGGGCCCCCTGGAGGGAGGGAAGACCTCGGCTTTTAGCGTTGCCTGTGTGCGCAAGCAAGGCTTGAAGAGGCAGCAAACTCTTATATGCCTGATGGGCCGCGATTTACATGCATAGCCTAAAGGGCTGAATACCGCTGGTTAAGCGCCGACTACTTTTAGGTTTAGTGCTATCTCTCTCGTAGTTACAATTTGAAGCAAGATGGCGCTACAGTACCACTGGAGATTGCGACATTTTTTTTAATGCTCATCACTAGACTTAAAAGTCGGATCCGATGACCTTTTGACATTTTTTTATTTATATACGGACAAATCACACAGATTGAGCTAGCCCCAAAGTAAGTTGTTAAGTAAGACTTGTGTTATGGGATACTAACTCAACGATACTATATTTTATAACAATCCATTCATCTTGATCATTTTTCATCTTGACCTAACCGGGAATCGAACCCGGGACCATCCGTGCCACAGGCCGGCGTGTTGACCGCTGCGCCACGGAGCTCGTCTACATCATCACTACATATTATAAAACAAGCTCGCTTCCCGTTTTGTCTGTCCCTATGTATGCTTCTTAGATGTTTAAAACTACGCAACGGATTTTGATGCAATTTTTTTTTAATAGATGTTATTCATGAGGAATGTTAATATGTAGGTATTATACGAGACGAAGGGCGGCTAGTTGGATAATAAATGGCTTATTGAACCGACATTAACGACTTCAGAGAACATTTATTTCCCTCTTTGGTAAGGCCAGTGGCTGGATTTGTGTAAGTAGCTCTTTAGGAACGATCCGGAGCAACCGCTCCTAGCGCCGACGACTGTCTCATGATATCATAGGTTAGCATCTATATTCTCAATCTAAATGTAACGTTTAGGAGTATAGTTGTGTGTATACTGTTCTCTTCGGCTGTATGTGTGCGCGGCGTGCTCTCCACTCTGAAATAATATTTTGCCGAATTTATAGACAATACATGTCTCTTTTTTGTAATATATTGAAAGTTGTAAACGCGTTAATATTGTATTTTGGACGCGTGAGAGTGTTTTTGCTATCCTTCCAAATATTCAAATAATTATATTCTAATAGATAGTGCTATGCACGTAAACATTTTCCCAATGACTTGTAATGAAAACTTATTAGTTCTATTGATAGTGTTTCAAACTGCTATGTCTTGGTTTCCTCGACTGCGGTTCCGCACTTGACGTCTGTCCAAACAGGACAGAAAACATTGCGAAATTTTGATCGTTAAGGTTTGATTCAGCCCGTCGGTTAGAAAAACTTTTCCTTTGGAAATAATGTTAATAACTTGAAAAAAAATACATTTCCATACAAAACAATTCAACCGCTCGGTCAATTTGTATGTATGGAATGTATTTTTTTTTAGTTTCGAGCTTCGTCCCATAGGAAAAGTTGTTCATATCGACGGGCTGAATCACCATTTAAGAGAGAAACCCTACAACTTTCTTATTTTTACAAAAAAAAACGTGGGCGGATTTCGTACATAGCACTAGCTGTATTTCAATGCTTATTTAATATACATAATTTAATTTTCATAAATTATCGTATTCGAGAAAATATTATAAAATGTGTCGGTTGTGTTTTTATTTGTACATAATTTTGTGCCAAATTAACAAGCTTAGGCGTCATTTACTTTTAAGAGAAAAATGTTTTATGTTATGTTATAATTTTGATTATTGATGTGTCATTGTGTACTGAATGAGATAGGTGATTGAGATAGACTGACAACGAATATCAATAAAATAATATAAAAAAATATGAAAACGAGTAAAAAATATCACGCCATTAAAAAGAATAATTAAGCTTATGTTATTAATTAACAATTCTTTGTAAATATAAAAGGCGTGTAAATTTTTGAAATCTTTTGATGAATCAATTAAGCTTATTAAAAAAATTTAAATACCGTTAGCTATTGCAGTCCATATTTGCGTTTTCCAACCATTTCGCGGTCGTAGCTTACGCACGCTGTTACAAAGTAGAAACAAACATTACAGTATAGGGCGCGTGTCCTTATTTACCGGACAGGGCAGGGTGCCCTCAACATGTAAGGCGAACATCACCAAAGGTCCCCCAGGAGGGACGGGCCATGGCTTTGGGCGTTGCTTGTTTGCGCAGGCTTGGAGAGACAGCTAACTCTCATACGCCTGATGGGCGGCGATTTGTTACATACAAATCGCCGCCTGACGGGCCAAACTGAGAAACAAAGGCCAATCCTTTAGAGAGTAGTACTCATGTTTTGCCTTATGGGCCGAAGCTAGTCCAGTCCATCAGTTATGTATGAAGCTCCAAGGAGTTGTGTCCACGGGTTGGGCGTAAGAGCCGGCCGAATTTACGCCGGACGCCACTAGTGGCTTCATATACATAACTAATCGGCCGGGCGCCAGACCGGCGCATCCCGGTGATGTGGACATGCTCCCTACGTAATAACTATACTTTGTATTACCTATACATACGCTTCATCAGCAGTTATAGGATTGCCGCACAGGGGCCCCTAAAATAAAGTATTGAGTACTAGCAACAGCCATAATCGCCGCCATCGGAAGGAAGTAGCGTGTGGCGACCACCAGCGTTAACAGTGTGCGGCGAGTCCATATAAAATGTATGAAAACGAGAGGGAGGGCTGATAGTAATTTATAATAATGACATTACTTGGCTTAATTTCCGACCTCGGCAGTCTATTGTCTATGAATATTTGGAAGGTTGCTATTTACCCCTTTAACAATAGTTCTTTCATTGCTGTGCGCTCGAGTCTTGTTGACGCTGTACTGTAAGTCTTAGAACAAGACCACTTAACGATTTCATAATTAAAATTGTACTGTAAGCCATAACTTAAATATATTCCAAAGTATATCGGCGTGTAGAATTTTATACCCATTATAAGTGATGCTTTTTTAAGTCAGCGGCATTGGATATTATTTTCTGTACGTCAATTTTGTTAAAACTCTGCCGATATTAATTATCTATGTATAACAATCAATATATCAATGATTATTGTAACAAATTAGTATATAATGGTTAGTAAGATTCAATATCGTTCAGTCGAAATACTCGTGTTAGTCTTGTAAAAATTAAAGACAGTTTTACTAACAGTTTTCAGCTTACTCTACAAAATCAAAGTAAGTGCCATACACGCAGTCGCAATAAATCCTCTATAATTTTTGAAAATAGGTTAATACCTAATGGTACAGATTAAGCTAGACGGCATAAGATGCATACCTGCTTGAACGTGGCCAGCCGGCCGGCGGCCTGGCGCGCACTCGCGCGGACTAGAGGCCCGCGAGCGTACAGCCGCCGTTGTGCATCTTATGTCACTAGACATACAGCTTGTTTTGAAATGACGCGTCGCTTCCGATGCCATCCCATGCCAATCCAGTGTAGCACGGCCCTTTATGTAGCCGTTTGCACGGCGCCATTAACCTGACAAATTGATTCTGGCTTACTGACCTGGCTCGGCTCCTGGTCTTCGGCAAACGGCCAAGAGCCGAGCCAGGGAACAAAGACATTAGCCAGTACCAATAAGCCGGTCCATTGCCTTGTAAAAGGCAACATTAAGTCAAGCCAGTAACTAACCAACTTATAGGAATCACTGGCTTATGGATCGATAAACTGGCCAGGCTCGGATACTGACGCCCATGTGCAAAATGCCTATTCCTTTTTGACGCGTTTTCGTGTATGGCATTAACTGTACCAAGATATCTAGATGACTATAGAGATTAACGTTTTCCCTCGCAATACAGTTATTGCTTCTAGAAATAGGCCAAGTAAGCCATGTATATCTTAAATAATACTTCAAGTTATATGAACAAGTATTTCTTTATTTTGAGCCATAACATAATGCTGGGTTCACACAATACTAAATTTCTGAATGCTTTCACAGGCAAGGTAATCATGATTATTATTAAACATTTTTGAAAAAACAATCATTTTCTGTACATTGATTTAAAAGTCTATTAAACTAACTGGAAGGAATAAATAAGCTCAATAAATGGTCCATATGTCGCTAAGGCGAGTAAACCGTACAAATCATACAATTTTTTTTATTTCAAGGAAAAGCTGATCATTATCATATACTGAACATACCCTTTTAAGTAATAGTTTCAGTTAATTTAAATGGACATCGATATTTGTGTTGAGTGGATGCAACTACTATGTTGTGGTAATGACATTGTTATTTCAGAATAATCCGTGTATATTCAGTTCGTACATACTATAATATTATAGTCGACATTTATTCTTATTTAACTATTAACAATATTAATGGACTAGTCTCGATTGTATTCTAAATGGATCTTCTTTTGTCTTTGGATTTATGAAAAATTGCACAAACGAGTATACAAAAAAAAACTAAGTTATTTAATAAAATAAATTGGCACTATAACTGGTATGAGATGGTTGTAAAATATCGGTTTAATTTAATACAAAACACATAGAATTATCTCCTAATATTTGCGATGACTAATCGCCTTATACCAGCTCCACCACCCATATAGTGGCGCCCGCGACGCCGTTTATATTGTGCGCGATAAACTATCCCCATCTCACCACTCTATAGGCCCGCGCTACACTGGATTGGCATGGGATGGCATCAGAAGCGACGCGTCATTTCAAAATAATCTTTATACTTAGTGACATAAGATGCATAACTATTATGTTCACTACGGGACTTACCGCGATTATTTTTGAGTTCTGTCTGATATTTCGACAACATTGCAGCTGCCATTTTCACAGACTAACTGAAGAGACTGCGGTGGTGGATGTTAAGCTGTCAAGGGAAACCGTATTGGTCTACCCTCTTTCTTTGTCTTTTATTACACAGGTTTTTACACACAACACTGACGGTGTCCATTCGGGAATTGTTCACTGATGCGCGCGTACACTTTTTACACAACTCAATCACGGGATTCCATGTACCCGAAAGCTTGAAACCGTCTTCCCGATTGAAATTGGGATGCTTCTTAATTTCAATCGCTTCCCTAATGAATCCCTAATGAATTCCATAGTGAACATAATAGTGATTGTGACCGCGAAAGCTTAAAATCATAGATGCATAACTGCTTGAGCGTGGCAAACCGGCCGGCGGCCTGGCGCGTACTTGCGCGGACTAGACGCCCGCAAGCGTGCAGCCGCCGTTTTGCATCTTATGCCACTAGACATATAGCTTGTTTTTGAAATGACGCGTCGCTTCCGATGCCATCCATGCCAATCCAGTGTAACGCGGCCCTTAAAATTACGAAAAACAAGACGGCGATAGTCGATAAACGTTGTCGCGCGTGCCATACTACGGGGGCAGGCCTGGATTCCAACGAAGCGAATCGGATATGTGTATTTGAATCTTTATCTATCTACATTACTATCTAGTACCTGTATCTTTTTCGCTTATGTGGTTGCCGGCGTTATAATTTGACAACGACAGAATGAAGTATCCACCAATTATCGTGTATAGGCCTGGCCAATCATATGCATGTTATACATAACATAACTTTTGTATATTTCTTATTATAATACTTAGTATTATGATCTTTATTGTATTACAAAACTTGTATGACGTGAAACGATGTCGATTGCGAATGTATTTTGTCAGTGTCTCACAACATAATAAAATTATCTTGAACCACAAAATTTAAGACAATTTTATTCGGGCAATTTTTTTTTCTCTACCAAAATAATAAACATAAAGACATACGCGATATCTTTTAAAACTGCGTTGATGGTTTATAGACGATGCCGTGCCATGGTGGTTGATTTCTTCAGTTACTTCAGAATAAAAAATGCGAAATCGTAGAATTAATAAGTCACGCTTTCTGATGCTCAGACGTAAGACATCTTTTTTTCAAATCTATGGATAAAAATAAAATGTATTACAGCATGACATGAAATCTCTAGCAAAGACATCAATTTATTTCACGTCATATAATTTGATCTCATAAATACCAATTCGGCGATTATTTGCGTGAATTCAGTTGTAAAATTGTTTCTTTTTGTATTCGTGTCTAATAGACGTTATAAACGAACACATAATCATCACAATGTTATCTAAACTTACGGATTAAGTTTATATAATATAAAAAAATCTTTAAGTTGAATTTAGTACAAAAATATAAATTAATTTCACTTTAATACTGCATTGTAAACGATGTAATCTTTATATTAATAAATCTAAAATGCAAAAATATATACTGTGCAATAATTGGATTTAATTATTTGTAAAAAAACAAAATTAACTTACAAAAATGACTTGTCTTCTAATTTCATGAAATATGATTAAGTGAAGTGATGAGATTTATTATTTTGTCATAATTTGCAAGTATGATTTGTATTTATTGTACAAATAAAATTTTGCATTAAAGAAAACAAGATTTTTATTTCAAGTTTACTCCCGCATAAACATTATGAGAGATGGATGGAGAAGAATTCGTAAATAAGCAAGATAGTTTGCTAAAGGTGATATTTATGGAAATAAGTTTGCACTGATTTTCTGGCTTAGGAAAATCAAGCTAAACAAAGCTTATAAACATCAAAGGGACCTCTTTAACCGGTCCGGCCAGCGTGGAGAGTGTAGGCAAAATCTTTCTGGCTAATATATGGCTCTGGTAGTACAGATAGGATTATATACATATATCTGGTAGTATGGGTAAAATTAATCAAAAGTTGATTAAGACTGCAGATTTACATTAGCTACAAGGCTTAGTTAGCCTTATTATAGTCATATTAAGGTAAACTTTGATGTGATGTGTCGCCGACTATAATGACACGACAAGTGTCACTATTATTGCATACGATATGCGCAAAACCAAAAAAGTGCCACTGAACTTCAAGTGTATTAACAGTCATGGACCAAGATAATGTTCACTAACTACCATGACTCATTGTCGTTAGTGAACATTATCTTTTACACACAAAAAGGCCAAACAAGTGGCCTAGATGTAGAAATATGCCCATGACTGATGAACTATTGTGTCACACATTTTGTTTCTGCCACAGGTAAAAAGTTTATAAAATACACAGTTATTGTAATTTCACAAAACAATATTAAAATAGTAAAGTAATAAATATTTTATACAAGACTAAACAAGTAATTAAATCTTAATCTCTAACAAATGTAAATTTTTCTATCTAATCTATCAACAGTCCATCGCTTTAAAAACCCTCATACATAAGAAATTGATCCCTTAGTCCTTTATCACCACCTATTCCACCTTCAGGTAATACATATATCCACTCTTCCCCCCCTCGCTTTGGGGAGAATTCCATCAAGTTTTTGTTACTCCTATCCAAAGCCTCGAGGTTCCAGGCTGCTAAGTACCTAGATTTGCCATGTTTACACAAGACATATACATTATCTGGGTCTTCGTATGTCTCTCCTGGATCATCGATTACTATAACACCGCAGACTAGAGCCCAGTGGGCTGTGTGGCCTTTTTTGAGACAAGGACTGTGGTTGAAGTCAGCGTCATATCTGCATATCAAAATTAAGGATATCATTCACAGAGTCTGATTTTCTTGTTTGGAAAATATAGGCATATTAGGAGAGAAAATTGCTTTAAGGAGTATAATCAGGTTTGTAATATCATGTATTGGTATACATTGGATTTAGGCAGGGGACCTACATTACATCAACTTTTCCAAACAGCCACTATTGGTTCAAAATAGTAAAAGAGATATGTACCTCATAATTGCAGTTATAAAAATCCAATTTGACAAACAATTAAAAATATAAAGACAATTTGAGAGAACCTTCTTTTTTAAATGTGCTTAAAAATCATCAACTATGATGAGTTGCAATGGCAAAGAATTTCAATCCCTGAATCAATAAATAAATATATATATATATATATAGGGACATATCACACAAATTGAGCTAGCCCCACAGTAAGTTGTGAACTTGTGTCGCAGGATACTAACTCAACGATACTATATTTTATAATATTTACTTATATAGATAAACATCCAAGACCCAGGTCAATATGAAAAAGATCTTTTTCCATCTTGACCTGACCGGGGATCGGACCCGGGACCCCCGTGTCGCAGGCTAGCGTGTTGACCGCTGCGCCACGGAGCTCGACATAATTTAATGAATTAGATAAGTATATTATATATATAATATAGTTAATAATAATTACAAGTTACAAAAATTATAAGTAAGTATCATCATCAGGTCATTTTTAGTCTCCACTGCAGGAGCACAACCCTCTATATAAGTAAGTATGAACCTTAATTAAATAATATCACAAAAAGGATACGGAACCAGCAACACAGCACCATCAAGTAACTTTTCAATAGTCTCCTTACTGAATAAGCCACCTTTTCTTAAACTATACTCAACACCATTAACTTCTGCTAGACTGAACATTTTCTCTGTCAATTTAACCATGTTTTCGCAACTGAACATCTCACCATTGTTACTATACCCCTCCATTTTGGCCATGTTTAATAGTTCGTCTGGAGTTACCTCGTCATTCATAAGCATGGACAGTGCTACAAGCCCACATGTTGGACCTACTTGAATTCTTGACTCGAAATGTTTGTATTTGTACCGAAACGGCGCGTTTTCTAGACAAACACGGTACTTTGCACACGCTTCCCATAGTTGATGGTCCTCTGCCCAGCGACAAATATCTAAATGTCTTGTAGGAGACTCCAGATCAGCAGCAAGTTTTTTTGGCGATATTGACTGTAAATTAGCTTCCTGAAGTATTGGTGGCGGTGGAGGTGGAGGAACAGGAGGTATTGTGCACATTTTACTATGAAATCTCACAAATAATCGGGTATAAACAAAAGAGATGCAGGCAAATTTATGAATTACTTAAAAACTTGTTTTAAACAGTATATTATCATGACTTTCTAATATACAAAATATAAAGCATGTGGAAGGTTGAAAACGAACAAATAGCATTGATAACAGTAGGATTTTCACAGTGATTATCTTGATTTTGGAACTTTGCCAAGCCAGAGCCACACAAAAATAAATTATAAATAAATCAATGTCAAATGCGTCAGCTGATTGTCACTTTTTTTTCTTTGCTTGTTTGTGGCGGTTGGCTATCAAACTTCGATCTGAAGCTTATTTTAGCCAATGTTCAAGAGGGCTATTTTTTGAGGTGCTTAGTTTTCACCGGTTTTTTGAGGAGTTAACCGACTTCATTGGTTGGAAAAAAATCTTGTGAAGTCACGCACGTTCAAATATAGTAACGAGGTCCTTAGATACAAATACACCTGAGAAACACTGTAAATCTCGGTGTATTTGTACTTTCAGCAGTTTTCAGCAAACTGTCTTTATTTAACAGCCATTTTTATTTCAGTTTTATAAAACTTACACATAGTGACTGATAATTCTGTTCTCTATGCTTTTGTTCATCAGCACTTTTTATGCATTGATTGTGTGGGCTATGGGCTACCCACAGAACTATGAGTGCTATTTTTGAACGCGTGACTCATCAAAACGCAAGTCGTGCACGACTACAAGTCACACTCGTCTTCCAAGTCACGAAATGCCATTTTGCCATATTTTTGAAACCATCGTTTGAACTGTAGTGCTGCCAACCTTCAGCGAAAATTTTTTAATTTCTTCTTATTTCACGCAGTATTTTTCCAAAACATTTTTAAGGTTGTTCAGTATTTTGAAAATATAGTGTAGCGTCAAACGGAACGTAAAATCATGACAGATGAACTTCAAATAACAGGAAGTGACTTTGACATAAAAGCGTTCGTCGCCTGCGGAAACGAGCGGTCTCAATCGCTCGTTGCAATCACTCGTCAACTAACGATTCAAAAATGCGGCCTTTTGGAAACACTCGCGTCAATCACTCGTTTAGTGAGTCACGCGTTCAAAAATAGCACTCCAGTTTTTATTTTACTCAAGATTATTGAATGAATGATGTAACCCACTTGCCTCAATCAACAACATTCATTCTAGGCGTGGCAGCCATGGCAGCTAGCCTGACTGACAGCTCTCTCTAGTGACAGTCAGTCAGTTCCTTCCTTCATTCACTCTTATGTCTGAACAGCTGGTCGATACCTAGCGTGTGCAACGCGATTTGAGAAAATTGACCTATTAACTGGAAATTGTGGAGAAAGACTTTCTTATTACTGTGGAACCGGTTGAACAAGTAATTCATCATGTCGGAGACGCGGAAGAACCATCACAACATAGATGGGGGGCAGGTTAAAGAGGACGACAACGTCGCCTCTTACAAGCCAATCCCGGAGTCTGATACAGGTAATTTATTTTTAATTTATGAAATGATCAAATAGGGCCTGATAATCATTCCCGAAATAGTGAATATTTCGGGAATGATTATTTACTTTACTTTTTATGTTTATAAGGTCTTTGAAACCTTACCAGTT
Organism: Rhodophaea formosa; assembly: GCA_963082605.1. Taxonomy (NCBI): domain Eukaryota; kingdom Metazoa; phylum Arthropoda; class Insecta; order Lepidoptera; family Pyralidae; genus Rhodophaea; species Rhodophaea formosa. The sequence goes on from OY720221.1 coordinate 4,570,778, forward strand.
TGAGAATGACAAGGACACCTTAGACAAGCATAGATTTCTAAAATAATTCTTTCTTGATATTTCTCAGGGAAATTACGTTTACGTAAAGTTAGACATTTTGCGTAGAAAAATCTTCAATTCATTGTCCTTTGTCCTCTTATCATTATTATCATTGTGACGTTATCAGTTACAAAGAGTCAAATGTCAAAGACTGTCAGAAGCACATGTATAATCCGGATAAGTAGCGTTGTTTTTTACCGCGGCTAAGAATTTAGCTATGTTATTTTCAATGTTTGAATTTACGATTTTAAATGCAAATGATTACCAATTTTACTAAAAGAAATATATATTTGTGACTATAATGGTAATAAAAGCACTATCTTACCCGTGAATTTTAGATTTGAGTGTACTAACAATCGGCCTCTTTAATTTGGTCGCGCTGTAAAGCGCTTTCAGTTCAGCGCCATTTTGTCGACACCTTGCTAGATGATGCAATGCTAGCGTTATTTTGCTTATATTTCTTAGAATATTTGCAAGGTTTTGTGATATTTTAAATTGTAATTTACCTTGACATTATTGACGTTATCTTTGAAGTGAATACAAGAAAATAGCGCAAGAGGAAATGAGTGGTAATTATTTAAATTTTTTTTCAAATTGTTTTACCCTTGATATATTGTTGATAATATATAGACGTTGGGCCACTTCGCTCCCTGCAGGCCCTAATTTTTTCATAGTGAATTAAACGTAGTCGACATAAATACAACTATCCTTTTTCTTCAACAAGTCAGGGAGCAAAGTTGGTTTGGCGCCGCTTTTGTGTAGGGCACACTGTAAAAAAGGAATATCCAGATAAATTATATTTGTGTACTTCCTATGATCTGTACAAGGCCACATTTTATGTGTCTGGAGCTTAGATCATTGTCTGGAGTGCAAAGATAAAAAAATTTCAGGGCCCAGAAACGTCATTGCAACTGGAAGCAGTGCTAGCCCTACTTCTTAGCTGACGCTTACTTAATTTATTAATTTGCATGAGATACACACCAGCTTGTACTTTTTAATAAACTATTTTAAAAACAGATGTTATTGGCATAAATATTTTCAGGTCAAGAAATTCATTATATTGAGGCAAGCGGAGACACAGAGTACTTGGAGTTAAATCAGATGGATGTTATGGAATCGGATGTTGTGGATGAAGGCGTAGATCACTGGGACCACAACAGCATAAATGTCATGCTCAGTCACTACATTAAAAACCTAGACAAATTCAGAAATCCAAAAATTAAGAATAAGACGATCTGGGAAGATATAGCCTCCAAAGTAGGCCGATCACCCGAGACCTGTGATAAAAAATTTAGGAATCTCAAGATGACATACCTGAGACTTTTAAAAAAGAAACGAAAAATCCCATCAGCTGCAGACAAGTGGCCGTATTTCAAAGCATATGATGAGATTTATTGTGTCAATGGCGAATATCTGCCGGAAATACAACAGAAGATTCAGGATACTAGTACAGAGAATGTTGCCAAAGTTTTATTGTCCATACAAAATCCATCCAAATTCGAAACTGAACAAGTAAATGGAGAAAGTTCAACCAGTCTTGGTGAAGAAGCGAGAAGTAAATTGAATAAGAAAAGATATTCAGAGTTTCGGAAAGTCACTCTTGAAATGCGAGACCGGCAGAGAGTTGTGGAGGAGAAGTTAGATAAATTAATCAACATAGTTGAAGAATCGAATAATATACAGAGGGAGAGAAATAGGCTATTTGAGACGTTCCTTGAAAAACTGAATAATACTTAATAAAGTACAATCTAATATTATTTATTGACATTTTAGACTGATCTGAAATCTGTTGAAAAAAACTATAGTTATGTATGTTTTGTAAATAAATGTAAATGTGAGCTCCCAAAATTATAATTTTATTTCATGTGTTTTTCTGACAAACATTTTAAAGACGAAAACAAGTTAGTTACTTAGCTAATTCCTTAAATTGTTTCAAAATTGTATAAAAATTTCATAAAATCTCTCGTCATTTCCATTGACTTTGAGCTTATTGTTACATATTTTTCTTTTCGTCCAATTCAGCCTGGCGAAATACTTTTTTGTTTTCGTTTCAAAGGCAAAGATGTTCATTCAAAGTGGACACATTGTATGAATGTCTTATTGAACGTCATATTTTGTCTTTCTCAATTTTCAGATATATGCCTATGCATGCGTAATCGAAAACATAGTAATTAAGTGTAACAGAATGACCACTTTATTTTCTTATCCAAAGAATACTATTTTACTTAATTTAGTTGAGAAATATTTTATAGTGTTCCACGCTGGTCTGGGGGAAAAGAAAAAACGTAGAATGCACCAGCTGCTTCTCTTCCCGTGCAGATTGTAAAAGCCGATCGAGGGAATAGGCATCAGGAATCATGTCAATAGGCGATGCGGCTAGCAACCCATCAATATTTTGTTTCCGTTCTCCACTTACAAGCTCACCAACTTGCTAAACGTGGCCTTTAGTTTTACAGACCTGGGCTCTGTCTACCTCGCAGGGGACAAAGACGTAACAGATGTATGTATGTATATTTTTTTAGGCGTCATGCTTTTTCAGTGTTTTAGGCACCTATCTGAATATCTACCTATTTGTTTCTTTATTTGTATGCTACGCTTTCACGCCCAAGAACTGGGGTACTATTTTTGAACGCGGGACACTCGTTTTCGAACGATTTTTCCATACAAAAATCGGAAGACGAGTGTCCTGCGTTCAAAAATAGCACTCCCGATCATGAAATTTCTCATACGTATTGTAGGCGACGCACTTAGGATTTAATTTTATTTATTTTTTCATTTAGTTTTGGCTCATATCATTTGATTTTGTTAAAAATAATTTCTTATTTGATACTACTATCGCCATCTGTTGACAAATAGTCGAACTAATGTTTTGGCGGTGGTTTTTATAATTTTTATATTCATGATTGAGGTAGTTGTAATTTTTCGAGAAGGTTCGTTGATCCCTTTACGGCCACAGTGTGTATTCTCAAATTTCGATTTTCTTTTTTAAATAAAATCAGTTCATGTCTACGAGTGTTTAATTTGCGTCGTCTACACGTATAGTATGAACATCGGCCACCTTTTATCCCGGATCAAAGTACTGACCCGGAGGGATCCACTTAGCGTGAGGGGAGCTCTTTGTATATGGATAGGCCTTCTGCCCCTCTGTGTGGCTATATAATGAATTCTAAATCGGGACTTACTGTAGGTAGGCGCTCGATTCAGGAAGACGTGATCATCCTATTACTGTTGTTAAGTGACTGCTCTCTGACACACCGCCCTTGACACAAAATACAAACAGTGCAGAAGTCAAAGCTCATTTTTAGGGTTCCGTAGTAAACATTTTGACCTTATAGTTTCGCCATGTCTGTCTGTCTGTCTGTCCGTCTGTCTGTCTGTATGTCTGTCTGTCCGTCCGCGGTTTTACATAGAGACTATAAGTACTAGAAAGCTGTAATTTGGTATGGGTATGTATATTAATCCTGGCAAAAAAGTGGTAGAATAAAATCTTGAAAAAAAATTTTTTTGGGTAGCTCCCATACAAGTAAAGTGGGGGAGTAATTTTTTTTCCCTATTTACCCATCGTGTGGGGTATCGTTAAATAGGTCTTTAAAAAATATTGTGAGGTTGAGAACACCACTTTTCGATTTAGGGATCCGTTTCCGAAATATTTGGTTTTAAAGTGCAAATTTTTGTTAGACGTACGTGTCCCCCCCTCTATCTGCTAAACGGTTATATATAGACACGTGAAAAAAATTACAGCAGTAGTATATGTATATACTGAAGTTGAAAGGAAAACTATCAGAGCTGAGTACTAAGTACAAACTAAAAAGTTATAGGCAACCAACTTATAAACTGTAAAATTTCATACTATTTTCATTGTTAGATGTTTTTGGTCGTTAAACTGTAAGGTGCGAGTGTAAATAGTGTGAACTCAAAGTTGTCATTCGCTACTACGGAACCCTACACTGCGCGTGGCCCGACACGCACTTGGCCGGTTTTTCTTTACATCTTCAGCCACTTGTAGAAGGTGCATCGCATTGTATTTTTTGTAGTGTAGTGGACCCGATTGCATTAAATAAGAAAGTTGATACGATGTTAGTACTTAGTATTTACCACACTCTCTCCCTTACAGCATCTTCTCAATTTTAATTGAAAGGAGGGGTTTCTGTATAGAAGTGCCACTAAGGGTACTACTGTGCTACGTAAGTCTTGGTGACATGTTATTCGACATTGATACGACTATATGATTACAAGAGTTGTAATTGCTTGTAGTTGATCATTCACATTTTTTTCCTTCGAGGATATAGGTATATAAAGAGTTTGACTGACATCGCTTTTTATAATTGACCGTGGTAGGAGGGAAATGATGCTTCTGTTACGTTTTTCTCTCTCTTGCTTTATTGCTCTCAACAATTGCACTCACATGAAAAAGCTGATTTTAATGATGTTTCACTTCTATATCCTCAACATTCCGATTCTCGCTCGGTTATATTTATGGTTATATGCCTCTAATTCCATTATTGACCTAAATAACTATCGTATTGGTCGCAAATACGGCATTGTTTCGTGTCAGCAGTGCATAGCCTGCGTTGCGAAACTGTAATTTGAGTAGAATAGAATCTCGCTTTAAATATACTTGTTACCCGATTTTCTCTAGATGTATAAGATACATATAGATGTTATGTTTTGACAAAATTGATTTTTATCTTTTTCGTGTTGACGTAGAAAGCGGTTAATATATATTACTAGCTGTTACCCGCGGCTTCGCCCGCGTAATTTATAGCCTATGTCCTTCTTGGTACCCTAACCTATGTGTATGCAAAATTTCATGATGATCGGTTCAGTAGATACGGCGTGAAAGCGTAACAAACAAACAAACTCACTTTCGCATTTATAATATTAGTTAGGATACAATTTTCATAGTTTAGTAATTGTTTTTCATAATTGATGCTATTGAACTTGATACGAGTATTCACAATACATCCTGTGGCGCCGTGGTTAACACGCTTGTCCAGAAGCTGTTCGATTTCCAGATCGAACCCGGAACCCCCGTGTGGCAGACTGGCGTATTAACCACAGCACCACAGAGGTCGTCAAACAACAAAAAAATGATGTCATACATAATAGAGAACCATAGGCTCTATCCAACGCGCTACAGGCGAGGACGCAACCGGCAATACGAATTAAATATGTCTGCCGTGTGGTTCCCGGCAGAGTAGAATAGGACCACTCCAAGTCTTCCCGTGGACGTCGTAGAAGGCGAGGAAACACAAGCTAAGCAAATCTAATCAAAGAAACCTCTCCAATATGTCTGGCCAGCGTAGGCCAAATCCTCTGACTGCTCTGCTTAATACGAGTATATGGCTCTGGTAGTACAGAGAGGGTCATTCTCCTACAGTTGGGACTAAAAAAGATCTTATGATGATGATGATGATACCTAGAGCGATGGATAGCGAATTTAGCATAGGTACCACACAAGTTCAATCATAGTTTTACCATAGCATTTCATTACCATATTTTTTTTACATCTAAACAATTTATTACTGTTGTTGGTGAATTAGCTGATGATGCTCTAATTTGTTTGCTCATTTGGTCCTAAATGTTGAAGTAAGTTGAGCACGCTCATTAATAATCTCTTTGCTTTGTTCATAGATTAGAGTCTTACTCTGTGTAATGAGTATGTCCTAAAAGAGCTTTGTTTGGATGATCCTTCGAGCAACACGGCTCGGAAGCCGTGTTGCTCGAAGGGATGATCCGACACATTGGCCGCCTGGTCACAGATGAGCAAAAAGTTTAATTATTAAAAATCAAAATGCCGTTCAGTACTTTATTCTACCTCTACTTTTTTTGTTTATCCAGGCGTATTTTGGGATCTCGTGCCCAGGCTATTAATTATGATTGAATAAATACAGCCAAACACTTTTATAATTTCAACTGATACGCACACCGCGCGCCTTTGTAAAAGATGGTGAACAACTATAATCGTTGGCCTGTCCAGTGCATTCTAAAAATTCAATACTACATTTTATTTCAAACGAGCAATCCACCCTGGCTTCGCCCGTGGTACATACTTAGTTGGCACTCAGGGATAACGTAGCTATCAAATGGTAAAATATTTTTTTTAATCGGATCAGTAGTTCCTGAGATTAGCGAGTACAACCAAAGAAACAAAAAAAACTCTTCAGCTTTTAGGGTTCCGTAGTAAACTAGGAACCCTTATAGTTCCGCCATGTCTGTCCGTACGCGGTTTTACTCACTATAAGTACTAGAAAGCTGAAATTTGGTATGGGTATGTATACCTATTAATTACATCAAAATTTTTTAGGGTAGCTCCCTCCCATACAAGTAAAGAGGGAGTAAGTTTTTTTTTCTATACAAACCCATCGTGTTGGGTATTGTTAGATAGGTCTTTTAAAATATTGTAAGGTTGAGAACCGTCCGATCCGTTTCCGAAATATTTGGTTTTAAAGTGCAAATTTTTGTCAGAGGTAAGTGTCCCCTACTCTATCTACTAAACGGTTATATATGGATACGTGAAAAAAATTACAGCAGTAGTATATATACTGAAGTTGAAAGGTAAACTATCAGAAAGCTTATAGTTAACACTTAAAACTTGGAATAGGCAAGCACTAGTCGTTGAACGTATTGCATGTCACAGGATATGATATGTGTGAAGAACCCTTCATAGCCCACCATTGGTGACTTTGATTGAGCATTATTTACGCTTTAGCTTGGAAGGTCATTGAGTATATACATACATACATACATACATATTATCACGCCTTTTTCCCATAGGGGTAGGCAGAGACTATGGATCTCCACTTGCTACGATCCTGACAAATCCCTTTAGCTTCATCTAAACTCATCACTCTCCCAATGCATGCTCTTCGGTTTCGGGTACTTCTTACATCTCCTTTCTTAAGAACGTCAGCAATCTGATCGCAGTACGTTCGACGAGGTCGACCCTGGCCAACTATCCCATTCACACTGGCTTTATAAATATTCTTTGTTACTCTTCTTTCATCCATCCTTTCAATGTGGCTAAACCACCTTAACATTCCTTTCTCAATCTTAGTCACTACATCATCTTTCACTCCACATCGCTCCCGCACTACGTCATTCCTTACCCGATCTCTCAAAGTTATACCACACATACTTCTTAGCGATCGCATTTCAACTGCATTTATTCTACTTTCGTGCCTTTTCTGCCATACCCAACTTTCACTGCCATACATAAGAGTTGGTATATACTAACACCCCTTCATGAACAGCAAGTCGGGCTTTGTAGGATATCTTCCTACTGTTCATAAAAGAATGCAATGCCCCATTTACCCGATTACCAGCAGCCACTCTTCTTTCAATATCACCTTCATGCTTTCCATCCCTTGTAAAAACACTACCTAAATACACAAACTCTCCCACTTGTTCCACTTTTTCTCCATCTATAAGAACATTGCATACCTTCATATTTTCTTCTCTTTCAAAAACCATTACTTTTGACTTACTAACATTCACTTTCATACCCTTTTTCTTAAAAGCACCATTCATACATGTTACCATCTTCTGTAAATCCTCCTGAGATGACGCAAATATGACTTGGTCATCGGCATAGAGCCATGCCTCCTGCATTTGATTAGTAACTCTTTCATTCTTAGTCCACACTCATTTTCTTTCAAATCCTTTAGACAATAATTTTGAGTATATCAATGTTACTATTTGGAACCTAAATCAAAACAGCCTCCGTGGTCCAGTGGTTAACATTGAGTCCAGTGGGACTGGTTGGCTTTGTTGACCCGGGGGTTCGATTCCCACGGGAAGTATACTTTGTTAAGTTGTTACCAGTTTGGTTACGACATTGCAGGCATGAATCACCTGATTGTCTGATAAGAAAGATGATTCCGTGCTTCGGAAGCCACGTTAAGTCGTTGGTCCCGGCTGCCATCTGATAGTCGTTAAAGGAACCACGCCAGAGGCCGAGAGGCGGTTCCGAGAACTCTGACACCAGGGTGTGCATGGTCGACTGATCGTGTCACCTATACGAAATGATGATGATGAATCAAATCTGTCAGATATCAAGATTCTAAATTATCCTAATCTCTCTGTCTTGGCCACTTGCTTACATTGCCCTGGACCGTTATCTCTTGGTCATAGGTTTAATACGTCATTTGCCTTATCAATGTTGCCGTTCGGTACCTAAATCAAAGCTGTTAGACATCGAGATTCTGATCTCAATCCCTCTTCGTTGCTCATTGCTTACGTTGCCCTGGACTGTTAACTCTTAGTCCTAGGTTTAATACGTCACTTGCTTCATCAATGTTGCCGTTCGGTACCTAAATCAAAGCTGTCAGACATCGAGATTCTGAATTATGTTTCGCAGAGTCCCGCTGGCTTGCTGGAATCTACAATTTATGAGGCACGCTTGGAGACTAGGGTGTCCATATAGCTATGGATCGTGCAGAATTTTTTTCATGCTAATATCCAACCTGAACTACAAGACATTTAACAATGTCTTATAGTACAGTTTACTTATTTATATTTATAAATTAATTACAAATGCTATCCTATTTAATCTAATAGTTATCCTATTTAATAACTAAACCGTTTACTTGAAAAAGTACCCTTATCGGATAGTAGGTATTTGCAAAATTATTAAAAATCATTATAAATCGTTTTGTCTACAATTAAAATACTCCAGTATTTACATTTAACTATTGTCGCATAAAATACCCAGTGCTAATCAAACACTGAAATCCGATAGCCTCAATATTTGATCAAGTCTGTCTATTTGTTCTATTATATTTAAGTAAATACATATAGTGTTTAAAGGAGCTTTTTATTGCGGTACCTAGTGAAAGTGAAAGTTAATAAAGTTTTCAATACTTGGTTTATTTAAAACATGTTAATAAATTATCATGAAAACAAAGTCCCTAAACAACATTACGCGCTGCAGTATCATCGTTTTAACAATCGACTTTATTTTGAAACTTCAATTAAACAATTGATCCATCCGTCTACATAAGTATTCGTTATTATACCGTTTTCATGGTTTGACCGTCGTTTATTTATTTTATTTATTGAACCAATCAAAAGTGTTTAACTATTCTTATATTTATACTTATGTTATCAAGGAAAGATTTTGTGCGTTTGTTTGTAATGAATAAACTCAAAAACTTTTCTAAACTGAAAAAATAATCGTTCGTGCTGGTCTGGGAGAAAAGAAGAAAAGGAAGAGTATCAACTGCTTCTCTTTCTACGCATACCGTAGAAACCGTCCAATGGAACACATGGAATGGGCGAAAACTAAAGAGTAATAATAACAATAAGCAATGCGGCTAGCTACCCTATTTTGATTCCGTTTATGATAATACAGAGACTAAAATGCGTAACGTTGCATTTGGGCCTTTCTGTGTACCTTGTAAGGGATATAGACGTAAAAATATGTCATCATCATCATCTCAGCCACAAGAAGGCCACTGCTGGACATAGGCCTCCCCTAAGGATTTCCAATACGACCGATTAGAAGCGGCCTGCATCCAGCGCCTTCCTGCGGCCTTTATCAGGTCGTCTGAAGTATGTATGTAAACTCAAAAACAAACATTCCGATTTTAAAAACTCTTTCACCTGTATAAAGTTTCATTATAATTGAGTAACACAGGCTATAATTTTGTGGACACTGTCGCAGAAAGATCACTAGTCTACACTTCTTTTCTTAATATTATAATGAGCAAAGATTTGATTTTTTGTTTGTTTGTATTGAATAGGCTCCGAAACTAATTGACCGTTTTTCTAAATTCTTTCATTTAAAGAAAGCTAATTTATCTGCAGACGACATAGGCTATTATTTACCTAGACGAAGTCGCATGAAGACAGGTAGTCTCGTATAAAGATGCAATTTATCTCTGGCCGAAGTTGGCACGCGTCCAGCATTTCCGAAAATACCCGAAGCAGTCTCGCCGCGTGGTCACCCCGGCTGTAGAGTCTCCCACACCGGGAGATACCTCAGTCAGTGTTAAGTGGCCGGTCCATTAGGGCAGTCGTGACTTGTGACTTGTACCGTTCACTGATAGACTGATTGTCACTTCCTTCCTAGTGTTGTCACTGTGAGTATTGCTGTTTTTAACGTTTTAACTGGATAGAAAAAAATGGTGATAGATTTTAAAGTTAAATATTTATATGATATTCGTACCATCAATCCATCTACAATCCAATATCTAATTAAAATGTTTAAATTATGAGTTATACTTTACTAACTTTGTTGAGAAGTTGGTAAGTATTTTTTTTTTTTAATTTAAATTAAAGTTAACAATAAAGTTGTTTAAGGCATTCAACCTTAAATTGAAATAGGCAAAGGCAAATAGGCCTAAATTTTTTTCATGACACAATAGATCTTAAAAATAAAATTGAGGTTCCTAAAAGCATTGTTTCTGGCCCTCCAGATGGAAAGCGGTTTGCGTAGCCATCCAATACGCATCTATAGCGTATTACAAATATATTTAATTTGTATTTTAACCCAAATATTACCTATATTTCTCAGATCTTATTACTCGTGGTGACGATTCTATAATCGCAATAAAAAGCATTATCTTGTAATTCCTTTCCCAAATTATTAATTTATTAAAATTATTTGCAATTATGTAACCTACTACACATATAATTTTTTCTTCACTAATATTATATTTTGTTTGATAGTCCAATTTTTTTTTACCTATAGACTATTACCTCATTTATGTGCGGGTGACACAGTTGCGCGTACGAAATAGCGGGAAAATTGCTAGTAGTAAAGTAAATAATGATTTTCGAATAAATAATAAAGAAAATCTCTTCTCATTTAGTTCCTTATGTATTGTATGACTAATTTTGTACCTCTATGCGATACATTAAAATTTGTATATTTTTCTTCCCCCTTACGTTAATCAAATCGTCTTCGGAGTTGCCGCTGACCATCGAATCCCATTGATACCCACTATTACGAAAACCAGTTCATGTAACTCGGACGAGCTTCTTTTTGCACCCTTTACTAAAGCAATGCACGATTATTGTTGCGTCAGCCCATGTCGCACCCTCTTTGGCCGTAATTACGGCCGGCCGTTCGGGGGTACTATTTTTGAACGCGTGTGATCACAGTTCGAACGATTTTTGATATTTTAATATTGATTTATAGAAAATCCGCTCGTGTGCGAATGGTGAAATTTCAAAAATCGTACCCCAGGAAATTGCAGAGTTTTAAACACCTTTGTGTTTCAAACTTTTGATTTTTTTATTCAGGGACGCGTTTCTTTTTGCGCCCTTTACTAAAGCAATGCATGCTGCGGTTGCGTCAGCCGCGTCGCACCCTCTTGGCCGGCCAAGAAATTGTTGAGAAAACGTGTTCCAAACTTTTACACGACTGACATAAAAAAAATACCTATGTTGTTTACCTTTAGAACTGCTTTAAAATAGGTTATTTTCTTATTGTAATATTTTTTTTTTGCTTTATTTCAAAAACGAGTCAAGGATTTTTTAAATCCCAATATTTGCGCACCCTTTGCTACACTCATTTCCTTATCACATATAACCCTGTACTATACAATTATTATGGTTGCTCTTATTTTGGAAGTGATACAGTGCTCCACTTATCTTTGACTGGGTTGCATCCAGTTCAGTAATATTGAATACCTACTAATATTATAAATGCGAAAGTATGTCTGTCTATCTATCTGTCTCGCTTTAACGCCGACACTACTGAACCGATTTAAATAAATTTAGTACACAGATAATAAATAAATAAATAAATAAAAATAAATATATACGGACAAATCACACAGATTGAGCTAGCCCCAAAGTAAGTTCTAATGAAAGACTTGTGTTATGGGATACTAACTCAACGATACTATATTTTATAACAAATACATATATAGATAAACATCCAAGGCCCAGGTCAATCTGAAAAAGATCGTTTTCCATCTTGACCTGACCGGGGATCGAACCCGGGACCATCCATGTCGCAGGCAGGCGTGATGACCGCTGCGCCAAGGAGCTCGTCAAATAATCTAGAGCCTGAGAAAGGACATATTCGAAAAAGCCTACCGAAACTCTCTATTCCGCGCTAACAAAGTCGCGGGTACTACTAGTTTTGAATTAGTAGGAAAATGTAACACATTCTGTATAATATGCTTTACATTACATTACATTTTACTTATACGTAAACCAGTAGTTTTACCTGTAACCGGCATATCAATTTGATCTGTCTCATCAACATTTCACTTTCTAATGATGGAAAGCGTACTGCGGCTGCAATCGAAGATATAAATGATAACCATTATCCCCTTTCACCACGTACTGAGATAAACACGCGTTGAAGGCAGTTCATGTTGAAACAAACGCCGATTATTACATTCTTAGTCACTGGAATCTATTGGCTGGACTAATTATTCAATCATCCTATTGCAGCTGCTTTACTTTTCATGTGTCATACTTGAGTGATGGGTATGTATGGTGCTTCATACAAGCGGAGTAATATTCATGCCTAAAAACAATCGAAACCTTATATCATGCACACGTCTGGGTACGAGTTAACTACCAGTGGCGATACACCAGAAGTATTTAATTGCTTCATTTAAATATTAAGTAAGTACTAACGTACGTATAAGAGACGGCGTGTAACGTGTGACCGTAGCGTGTGACTGAGAACAGTAGCAGCTAACCCTGTTTTTGAATCCCTTAGCACGGGGGAGAGGTGCGGGGACGCTGCGAGTGTCCGTTCTGTACATAAGTACTATTATTTGTGCCTTTGTATAAACACAAAAAAAAATCGACCAAGCGCAAGTCGGACTCGCGCACTAAGCGTTCCGTACCATTTTCTTTTCAACCATAGACTATCGATTAAAAAAAAACCGGCCAAGTGCGTGTCGGGCCACGCGCAGTGTAGGGTTCCGTAGTTGCGAATGATAACTTTGAGTTCACACTGTTTACACTCGCACCTCACAGTTTAACGACCAAAAACATCTAACAATGAAGCTTGTATGAAATTTTACATTTTCCAGTACATTTTATAAGTTGGTTGCCTATAACTTTTTAGTTTGCACTTAGTACCTAGCTCTGAAAGTTTTCCTTTCAACTTCAGTATATATACTACTGCTGTAATTTTTTTCACGTATCCATATATAACCGTTTAGCAGATAGAGGGGGGACACACGTACCTCTAACAAAATTTTGCACTTTAAAACCAAATATTTCGGAAACGGATCCCTAAATTGAAAAATGGTGTTCTCAACCTCACAATATTTTTCAAAGACCTTTTTAACGATACCCCACACGATGGGTAAATAGAGAAAAAAAAAATACTTCTCCACTTTACTTGTATGGGAGCTACCCAAAAAAAAATTTTTTTTTAAGATTTTATTCTACGACTTTTTTGCCATGATTAATATACACACTCATACCAAATTACAGCTTTCTAGTACTTATAGTCTCTGAGTAAAACCGCGGACGGACAGACAGACAGACAGACAGACAGACATGGCGAAACTATAAGGGTTCCTAGTTTACTACGGAACCCTAAAAACGGCAATAAAATCACGTTTGTTATCCAGGAGCTCCCCTTAAATATTAAGATTATTATTCTGTTTTTAGTAAGTATTTGTTATTATACTGGCTGTGGCTAAACTGTCTAGCTATTACGTTTCATAAGATATAGCCTGATGACAGACAGACGGGCGGGCGGACGGACAGTGAAGCCTAGTAAATAGGGTCCCGGTTTTGGCCTGTGAGTTCGGAAACCTTAAACAGTACAAATGTAAAACAGCTGCAATAGTGAACTCTAAGAGTGGTACTACAGATCCGTCGCGTCAAACGAATTTTGAACTTGTTAAACTATAGAATAAGCCCAAATTTTAATGGCACCGGTGTTCCCTTTTAAATATGGAAATTATAAGATAGACGAAAACGCGACCACAGAAAAAGACCTTATTTTAAACAAGTTTCACGGGTTTGGGTTTCATTTGAGGAATATGTAATTCCATTCTCGATGGCAACAAGATGTGATCAGATTTTTGATTCCCTGCATGTTGCTGTTATAACTGGTGATAATATCTTACAAGTAGTAAGTATTATAATTGCGAAAGTTTGTGCGGATGTGCATGTGTGTTACTCCTTCATGCAAAAACTGTTGCATGAATTTCAATGAAACTTTACAATGTTATGCAAAAGCTTAACATTGTAAAGAATAGTACATAGGCTAAAATAACGCGGACGGAATTGCGGGTTAGTCATTTATAAAACTTGGGTCATGCGACTTGCCACTACGATCTATCCAAGCAGATTATTTGTCAACAACGCGTAATTTCCGTACCAATAAATCCTTGTATCATATTTCGCTATTGGAGCACTATTAGTAATATTATCATATTACCTACATACCACAAATTACAACTTTCAAAAATAAGGAACGAATACATACGTATAAATAAATATAAAATAAATAAATATATACAGACAAATGACACAAATTGAGCTAGCCCCAAAGTAAGTTCTTAAGTAAGTAAGACTTGTGTTATGGGATACTAACTCAACGATACTATATTTTTATAATAGATACTTATAGATAAACATCCAAGACCCAGGTCAATCTGAAAAAAATATTTTTCCATCTTGACCTGATCGGGGATCGAACCCGGGACCTCCGTGTCGCAGGCAGGCGTGTTGACCGCTGCGCCACAGAGCTCGACGTATCATCACGTTTTTATGCAGCATGAATACTATACGCCTCCTTATTAGTATCGGCTGATACAACGCAGTTGAAGAGACTAATAGAATGTCCTCAAAGTCGACGTTATCCTGTGTATCGGACTGCACTCGAACTCGCTTCTTGCGGCCGGCGGCCGGGCGCTGTCGAGGGGACGGCACATGCTTAGGTCATTTTAACAGGAGGTTCATTCATGGACTTAGAACAGTCGGGATTATTTGATTCTACTAAAATGATTACGGTACATTTGTATAAACTAACAAAAATAGACATGACCCATGGGCTGTAATTTATTTTATTTTGTAATAGAGGAAAATATATTAGAATGCCACTGAAAGAGCCCAGGGGCATAAAAACTGAAGGCCACGTCTAGCGTTTAGTGGGCTTTAAGGTGGAAAGCGGAATCAAAATAGTAATGAATTGCTAGCCGAACCCCTTTAACATAATTCCTTAGATTTTCGCCCAAACTCTTGCCGAGCGAAAAAAATACGCGTATATTGGCGTGGGGAGAAAAGCAGCTGGTATATTCTAGATTTTCCTTTTCTCCCATTGTGGAAGGTAGAGATCCCGAAGGAACGAATAACTAAGGAATCATCTTTTTCCCAGGATTCCGCACATCCAAATCCAGCCTCAGCAAGTCCAAGGAGAAGGTTGACGAGGCCGAGGAGCGTCTGCTGAAGGCCGAGGGCGGGGAGAAGGTGGTGTGCGTAGACATGGCCGACGCCAAGTACGTGGTCGGCGACCACAGGAATGGCGACGCTAAGATCGAGCTGGACGCTAACAAACGGGTGAGATATCACACATATTGCTGTGTTCACACACTAGTGTCTTCTGCAGGCTTTTTTATGTCATAGGACGGCAAACGATGATTTGCCTGATGGTAAGTGATCACCGCTGCCCATGGACAACTGCAACTCCAGGTGTGATAAAAGAGCGTTGCCGGCCTTTCATTTTTACCTCCCCAGAGGGGAAGGGGCATGGGCCTCCGGCTCTCACTCAACGAACGAAGCATAGAAGCGGTAAAGCTATACTCAAACGGCGATTTTCTGTGAGAGTGTGGTACTTCAACAGACAAGCCAGCCCATTCATGCTACTAGCAAAAATTTCGCCGGTGGCGTGGCTCTACCATAAAAAAGTTGGTGTGCGTGGACATGAAGGCCGAGGGCGGGGAGAAGGTGGTGTGCGTAGACATGGCCGACGCCAAGTACGTAGTTGGCGACCACAGGAATGGCCACGCTAAGATCGAGCTAGACGCTAACAAGCGAGTGAGATTTGTCATCATAATCATTAACATCAGGTGTTTTTTTAGTCTCTACTGCAGGAGCAGAGCAGTCAAGAGGCCTACACTCTCCACGCTGCCTGGCCAGACGGGTTCGACAGTCTCTTTGATGTTAAAAGCTTTGTTCAGCTTGTGTTTCCTAAGTCGCCTTCTAGGACATCCACGGGAAGACTTTGAGTGGTCCTATTCTACTCTGCCGGGAACCACACGAAATTAAAATCTGCTTCGCGGTTTAAATTAAAAACACGTATGAAAACTTTTTGTTATTGAACTGTTGTATATAAAAAAATACATAGCAACACAGCATACATCATCATTGTGTGACAGCGACGTTTTGTCATTTTATACTCACAATTGTAATATGTGAAAGTAAAATTACCATGAATCAAAATAACTGAACTTTATATTTAAATTATACTACATTAATAGTGGTCAAGTTAGTTTGTAAGCCGTAAATTATGCTTTCAAGAAAGTGTAAATTGACAGTATTGTTCAGGAGGAAACAAGGTTTTGAAGATTGTTGAGTCAGACTATTCCGCCGCTGGTCCTTTACGGGCTGAACGAGTTAGTTCCAACTAAGTATTCTTAGTTAATTTAATTTAAGAACTATTGATCTTACCATCAGGCTTTGCGCATGGGACTGAGGTGAAATTCATCAAGAATAGGTCTTCCCATCAGTCTTTGAGACAGACTTCGGGTATAATGGGAGCGAGAAGAAATTGACCAAGTGTAGGTCTGCCCAACAGGATTTGCGTGGGATGTGAGCGTGGTGAAATTCACCAAGAATAGGTCTTTTCGTCAGAGTTTGTGTGTTATGGAAGCGAGGTGAATTCACTAAAGAATAGGTCTTCCCTTCAGGATTTGCTGTAATGGGAACGAGATAAAATTGACCAAGAATAGGGTTACCCGCCAGGCTTTGCCTGGGATCTGGCCTATCTCCATATGTACATTCTGACGTTTGTTATTCTTTTCCAGCAATTCTCTGGACTGACGAAAGAGGAACTACTGAAATATGCCGACGATCCGTTCTGGGTGCGCCTGCGCTGGTTCATGTTCATCTTGTTCTGGGCGCTGTGGCTGTGCATGCTGGCCGGGGCTATAGCGATCATCATCCGCGCCCCTAAGTGCGCCGCTCCTCAACCCAAGACCTGGTGAGTACCTATCTTATAAGGTATCTTATATGGTGCATTTTGTAATAGTATGAGGAAGGGGGAGTGTTCTAGAACTTTCCGGGTTATTGTCTGTCCTGGTCACACTGTAATTATTCTATTCCGTTAGCGTAGTTTTATGGCCACAGCTGGTTACCCCATAAGGGATACAGACGTTATTTTTATGTAATCATACTGCGCGTCAATTGATCCTCGATATTTTCTTAAAGGACTGACTTACTGTTACTCAGCCCATCTACATGAACAACTTTTGTTATGGGACTAATGCGGGAAAATCGAAAAATTTTTAGACTTTACTATACCAATTTCCCGGGCGGTTGATCACTTTTATGAAAATGTCGAAATTTTTATTGAGTTGCCAACATTGATCCCATTAGAAAAGTTGTTAATATTGACGGGCTGAATCACCCCTTTAATATCGAGGGTCAATAACACGCTGAATATATTTTTAATTCCCAACAGGTACGAGAAAGGCCCGGTTGTAGACTTGAGCACCAAAAACATCGACGACATAGAGGAAAAGCTGCCGATCATGAAGAGCAACAAGGTGCCGGGCGTGTTCATCAACGGGGACCCGGCCTACGACGTGCTGGACAAGCCTGAGGTGCTGGAGCGCGTTAAAAACTTCATTGAGAAGGCGAAGAGCTACGGACTTAAGTAAGTTGTATCCCAACTTCCCAACTAAAATCCCAACTTTTTTCCAACCTCATCAGGCTTTATCTAGTGCCGCGTATTCATCAATGGGACCCGGCCTACGACGTGCTGGACAAGCCTGAAGTGCTGGAACGCGTTAAGAACTTCATTGAGAAGACAAAGAGCTATGGACTTAAGTAAGTTCTATTCCGACTTCCCAACTAAAATCCCAACTTTTTGCCAACCTCATCACGCTTTATCTAGTGCCGGGCATGCCGGGCCGGGCGTGTTCATCAACGGGAACCCGGCCTGCGACGTGCTGGACAAGCTCAAGGTGCTGGAGCGTGTTAAGAGCTTTATTGAGAAGGCAAAGACCTACGGACTTTAATTTATATATCTATTTTCATTCACTTTTTTCCTTACTTTCCATCCCATGCCGCTTTCCAATTACACTGCTGCTTGGCATTGAATGGAAAGGTCAGGGTGTCATCATCATCATCAGTGGCGGCTCGTGACTCAAAGACCTGGTGGTGCACATCATAAAACATGCCTAAACAATATGAATAATTTCTATATGCAGAAATAATTCTCTCTTTTATTTAGATAGGCATTTTTTACGTACATTACTTAATGTATGATACCTAATAAGATTAATGAGTAAAACAAAACATAAAAACAGCTAAAGTAAAACACGAACACATACAAACGTAAGACAATTTACGCGAAAACTACCTAATCCGAACATTTCGGAACGTCGGCGTTCGTCCCGCGTCGGGCCCCGTGCGGCGCACGAGATTTCGCTAAACTTCCATACTAATCTTCCGTCTCACGCGCCAGGCGTTTCGTCGCCTTCTCAATAGTAGCTGTATGGGCTCGCTGCGTGCGCTAGGAGCGGGCGCACGGCAAAATATTTTGTCAAGCGAAAATAATACTTATAATCTTACATACATTACTGATTATCATTTGACGAAAAAATTATATATTTTTACGTAAAACTGCTTATTTATTTTTATATCTATGTAATATTTTTGTATATATATTTAAGCTTAAACTGGTAGTGCGCCGCACGAGTGCACTTAAGGGGGAGCCGCCACTGATCATCATCATCAGGTCTTTTTATTAGTCTCCTGCTCTCCTGCTGGAGCACGACCCTCTCTGTACTACCAGAGGCGTATATTAGCCAGAGCAATCAGAGGAATAGGTCTACACTCTCCACGCTGGCCGGACGGTTGGAGAGGTCTCTTTGATGTTTATAGCTTTGTTTAGCCTGTGTTTCCTAATACTCTGTTCAAATCGTCAATTGCCTGTCCGGTGTTTGCACGTGTGTTATATGTAAGTTGGATGACAATACAATATTTTTGTGCCATAGACCTGATCCGATGATTTTTTTTTCACACTGATTGAGCTAGCCCCAAAGTAAGTTCAAGACTTGTGTTATGGGATACTAACTCAACGATACTATATTTTATAATAGATACTTATATAGATAAACATCCAAGACCCAGGTCAATCTGAAAAAGATCATTTTCCATCTTGACCTGACCGGGGATCGAACCCGGGATCATCCGTGTCGCAGGCAGGCGTGTTGACCGCTGCGCCACGGAGCTCGTCAATCGTCGGATGATTGAGTCGCAAGTTGACCATAGGTCACTTCTAAATCAAGAAAGATTAACACGTCGTGTTTGTGCTTATTCGTTTAGTCTTGGCAGGCACTTAACAGTACAAATCGCTCTCATAATAAAATCTTGACACATACACTTTTTTTTTAATGATTAATTCGAGTGCGTTTGACCTCTGTCTTTCCTGATGGGCAGCGACGATGAGGTCTTGAGTGGTACACCCAAACCCAAATAATGCCTTACTTTATATGGAATTTTATTTTGCATTCACAATGCTGTTTTACCTTATTTATTAAATAAAGAAAATAAGAAATGGTGAAAAAATTCCACGCGGGCAGGAGAAATTCGGCGCCGGGGCTTGAAGCGCAGTGGCGTAATTGGCAACGCATAGATCGTACTGAGATCTAGACGCAGGTTCAAGTCCTGCCCGCGTGGAATTTTTTCACCATTTCTTATTCTTATTTTCTTTATTTAACAAATAATGCCTATTCACTTTTGCCTTGAAAATCCCTAAATTGAACGAGTCGGGAAACATATTTATACGTTGTGTCGCTTTCAGAGTGATAGTGGACCTGACCCCGAATTTCGTGTCCAACACGTCGGCATGGTTCCAGCAGAGCGCCAACCGCTCGGCCGAGTACGACGACTACTTCATCTGGGTCAAGCCAACAGAGTTTGACAAGGAGAACAAGCCACTGCCGCCTAACAACTGGGTAAGTCGTACTTTAAAATGTTTTTAAGAATTATTTACTCAGTCTTATGCCATGATAGTTATAATAATAAGCCCAAGTGTCCAATTTAACCGACGGAGTTAGGCCGGATCGGATATATATACCACAATGGAACCAAAATGAAAAAAATAAATTAACTGGTTCTTATACAAAGAAGGTGTATGATGGGGTGGAAAATGTGACATGCACGGACTAAATAGTAAAACATTATCGTTATCATATATGTAACAGCTGAGGCGGATTCTATTGTACTATAGGAAGATTTCATTTTGCTATTCACACCTTGAATACGACAACTAATCTTCAAAAACACAAAAAAAAAACACAGAAAAGGATATATGTCCAAACTACTGTATTTATTTATGGTTAACAAATATGTGTACAATCATGTGGGTAGACGACCTCATTCCCTAATGAGGTCGCGGGGAGTTTGTGGACTCAGCATGCACAAGACCACTATTTGTGACGATCTATGGGGAGAACTATCTCCAGCAGTGGACTTCCCTGGCTGATAGATAGATTACATATATTTTCTATTGTATCAAACCAATGACGCAATACATAGGCCCTTTATATTATAGGTGTCCACGGAGAACGAGCCAGCGTGGTCGTACCATCCGGTGCGGGGGGAGTTCTACCTACATCAGTACCGGGCAGACCAGCCCGACCTCAACTTCAGGAACCCTGCTGTCAAGGCCCACTTCGAGGACGTCCTCAAGAGCTATGTGAAGGCCGGAGTGGATGGCGTACGGTGAGTTCACCTTTACCTGGTTTGGCTTTTCTACCGACGCCTGTTTACCTTTCACTGCCTTTTACCATTTTTGATTATTGCCTTTTGTCCAGATTTATTTAAAATAACTATAAAATATTATGAAATAAGGTATAAAATTTCAAATCGTCGTTTCGGATGTCGTAGAAGGTGACTTAGGAAACACAAGCTAAATTAGGCTTATAAACACCAAAGAGCGACAACCCATCTGGCGAGTGTGGAGTGTGTAGGTCAAATCTTCAACTGCTCTGGCTTATATATGGCTCTGGTAGTACAGAGAGGGTCTTACTCCTGCAGTGGAGACTAAATGTAGTCCGCACATTTACTGGTTATATACGTACCAGTAGAGTCAGAGTTGACGATGCTAGCCCAGTGCCCATCAGAGCGTACAGCTCGGGCTGGTCGATTCCGCTTAATCAAAAACTGCAAATATCCATCGCTTTTCCGCAACTAAAAAGTTAAACACGATCTGATTAAACTAGTCAGCTAGCAATGGACTTGTTGCCATCGATCGGTGACTTCAAAAGTCTTCAATACTTAGCTTGCCAGAGCGCGTGCCTCTGGATGAGACATATATTCCTGTAGATTTATAATATCTATGACTTTTCTTTTCCTCTCCAGGCTTGTGAACGCCCGCCAACTTCTCGTCAACGCGTCTTTACCTAATGAAGAAAAGGACACGAGTCACCTGTCGCTAGGAGCCGACCACCAGTCGTACAACTTCTGGCGACACCGCCACACCAGCGACCAGCCCGAGCTGTACGCGCTACTGGGGCACTGGGCTAACATCGTCAACTCTGATCCTACTGGTACGTATATAACCAGTAAATGTGCGGACGGTTTACATGCTGTAAACCTACATTAATGGAGCATATTTACTCATGTCCAAGTCTTCCCGTGTATGTCGTAGAATGTGACTTAGGAAACACAAGCTAAACAAAGCTTATAAACACCAAAGAGCGACAACCCATCTGGCGAGTGTGGAGAGTGTAGGCCAAATCCTCTGACGTCCCTAGCTAATATATGGCTCTAGTAGTACAGAGAGGGTCGTGCTCCTGCAGTGGAGACTAACAAAGACTGTTGTTGATGATCCAAATATACTTCAGAATGAACATTGTAGAGACAAAAGTGAATATAATATTTTGTTTCCAGCTGAACGCGTGTTCACATTGCGCGAGACTTCTCAGCCCGAGTTATTCCTAATCCGGCAAAACGTTAGCGCGTTAACGCCGCCCAGCGCCGCGCCCGTCGACGTGCTGCGGCACGGCGCCGGCACGGCCGCACAGCGCATCAAACACTACCTCAACAGCTCCTGGACTGCTATACAGGTCAGTCTCTTTCTCTCTTCGTACAGTCGATTGCACCTCTCTTTTACTCAAGTAACATCACGCCGCGCCCGTCGACGTGCTGCGGCACGGCGCCGGCACGGCCGCACAGCTCATCAAACACTACCTCAACAGCTCCTGGACTGCTATACAGGTCAGTCTCTTTCTCTCTTCGTACAGTCGATTGCACCTCTCTTTTACTCAAGTAACATCACGCCGCGCCCGTCGACGTGCTGCGGCACGGCGCCGACACGGCTGCGCAATGCATCAAACACTACCTCAACAGCTCGTGAACTGCTATACAGGTGTGCTGTCTCTTTCTCTCTTCTTATAGCTAGCACCTCTCTCTCTTTCTTACCAAGTAGCATCACGCCGCGCCCGTCGACGTGCTGCGGCCCGGCGCCGACACGGCCGCACAGCGCATTAAACACTACTCTCTTGGACTGCTATACAGATGTGCTGTCTCTTTCTCTCTCTATATTGTCTATTTCACCTCTCTTTCTTACCCAAGTAATATTACGCCATCTAGCGCCCTTCCAGGAGATATTCAGCGCTATACATACATACATACAATCACGTCTTTTTCCCTGGCGGGGTAGACAGAGCCCAGGTCTGTAAAACCTTGAGGCCACGTTTAGCATGTTGGTGGGCTTGTAGGTGAGAACGGAATCAAAATAGTGATGGGTTGCTAGCCGCATCGCCTATAGACATGATTCCTGATGCCCATTCCCTCGATCGGCTTTTACGATCTGCGCGGGAAGAGAAGCAGCTGGTACATTCTACGTCTTTTCGTAGCCGAGAAAGCTGGAACCATTCATATCCAAGGCCGCATAACAATAAAAAGGAGCCCGATGGTCCAGTGGGTGTGAGCTCTATGAGCGCTTACGTTTATTAAGCAACCCTTGGTGCAGTCCCTACTTGGATGGGTGACCGCAAGTGGCATAAAAATATCTCGAGCTCCTCCGTGCTTCGGAAGGCACGTTAAGCCGTTGGTCATGGCTGTCATCGTTGATGGCAGTCGTTAAGCTATGTCAGATGCCTTAAGGCAGCTTAAAAAATCTAACACCAGTGTTGGCCACTTACACATACGAAAAACAAACAAACAATAAAAAATAGAACGATGTTCTTTATGTCTAAAATAAAAGTCCAAAGTCAGGACATAGACTGTGTGTGCGTGCTAGCGAATCGTATTTTTCAATATTTATGGTTTTATGTAATGCTCATCAGCAGATGGCAACATTGAGGCGGCTCGATAAGCCGCTGTCATTAGATGATATTTGACTAGCAGCAACAATTGACACATTGTGGTCAAAGACTTTTATGTAAACTGTAGTAGACGCGCCCTACTCCAAAAAACAGACATTTAAAAGCAATCGTGTCACGTGACGTGGACAGTTTCTTCACGGTACAGAGTTTAGGTGTGAGCGCCACTGAACGCTTCAAAAATTTGATGAGAACGGCTCGTCTACTTCAGTTTATATATAAGTCTTTGACTGTGGCTTACCAGACCAAACGCCCAAGTACTGCCATTTTCTGAACGTTATTACGCATTCAGTGGCTTGGTTTAGGTACTTACTGAGCTCTAGGTTGGAAATTCCAGCTAGGTATACTCGTTGCGAGTAAATTTATATTCTATTCTACGAGAGTAGACCTCTTTTCTTGTTCTCTGAACGAATTCACGAATATAGCTTTATATATTTTATGTTACAATATTTAATACAATTGCTGTTCTATCGTATTGGTTATAAACTGTAAAGATAGAATTATGCTAAGGTATATAAAAAAATATAGTAATTATGCTAAGATATATAAAAAAATATAGTAAAGACTAATAGGGAATATGCATGAAAAAAGTGAAAACAGAATAAAATTTGGTTGAAAAACGAACGAGATAAAATGATTTTACGAAAATATGTGTATCTCACTCGCGAACACACTATTTTATATGGCAAATGTATACATGATATAGACGTTGACGTCACTAGTTCATATCGGACTTCTCTTTCTTACTTAAACTTTAGAGTATCACATCTTCGTCGCCAATTAAGAGTCTCACGTAAAGCCGCAATCCCATACAAACGTAGTTTCGTTATAGTACAACAGTTAAGCTAATCTCAACCAAATTTGGTACCTACGACCGGATAAGGCATATTGATGTTTATAATCAGATTTCAATTTTAAAAACAATCATCATCATCATCATCATCATCAACAGCCTTCTGCATCCCACTGCTGGGTATAGGCCTCTCTCAATGCATGCCATCCATTAAAAACAATACCTTTACAAAATTACAGCGAGTACAAGTTTTAACGAAACTTCAACTCGCTGTAATTTTGTATAGGTATTGTTTTTAAAATTGAAATCTGATTATAAACATCAATATGCCTTATCCGGTGGTATGTACGAAATTTGTAACTAACTGTTGTAAAACTAAAACCAAACTACGTTTGTATGGAATTGCGGCTTTACGTGGGACTCTTAAGATATTTTAAAAGTTCTTCCATATTTTTTTTACTGTGGTTGTTAGAGATTATACTAAGCAAATTAAAAAATTACGTGCATATTCTCTATTGGTGGTGTTTGTTCCAGCTGACGTCCCAGCCTGAGAGAGACGTGGAGTTAGCAGAGTTTGCGCTGCTGCTGCCGGCCGCGCCCGTGCTGGACCTCAGCCAGCTCGATCCCGACACTAACACATCCACGGTGAGCTACTAATTTTATTAGAATACTAGCTGACCCTTGAACTTCGTACCGCCTAACAGTCAATGATTAAGTATTCATTGTTTTTAAGATGTATTCTGCTATTCGGGGCGGAGACAAATCCAACGAATCAATAACCATGAAAATTGGTTCAGCAGATCTCGAGTTCAAACCCGTCTTTGTTTTATATATATACAAGGCGACTTGTAAATGGTATATAAAGCCGTGACAAGGCCATACCCCGAGGGTTATGAAAATCATATGTCGGTGGAAAGAAACGAATATCTTGTAAAAATATTTTCCATACAAAAGTAGAAAAACATATTTTTTTTTATTTTGGTCACACCCCTAATTATGCATAATATTAGAAAGAAAAGAAAGACTCATTGATAAATTTCGTTACTCGCAGCAAAGCCCTTGTATGTCATATGTTCCTAGTACTTTTGTAGACACATCCTATTATTTCTAAACACAAACACAGCTGAGAGCATTTCGAACTCTTGCTATGTTCTGCCAGCCTAGTACAATTCAGACACTTACCCCTTTGTTGACACCGCACCGGCCGCCGCGCCGCTCTTTCAATGAAGCCGCCTTCCCTTGGCGGCAAATCGCTTTGCGGAACTTAGCAACAACATTGTTTCACAAATTTGACATAACACAAATAACCATATCATAATATTCCGAATTTGAGTAGTTCATGTTCGAAAAAGTCGATATTTGTTAAAATAAAAGTCCGCACGTCACTTTACACTATTTATTCTAAACGTTTTATGAAAACTAATAGCAACAAAATTCAAAATTTCGCTCCGCGGGCACGTTCACAAAAAAATTACAATCAACACAATGACGTTTTCATAGAGTCAAAACTCTAGGTGCTTCGCGCACGCGCGGAACGACGTGCCGATGGCAAAGAGGTTGATGGCGATAATTCCACGATAGTGTTGTCAAAGTGACCTCTTTCATCTATCCTGTATGCCTAGTACTTAATTGGTTCCGCAATGCAATAAGGAAAAACCTTTTTTAAAGTATTTTTTCTTCATCTCGTGTAGGTAAGTTAGGTAAGGTCTTACGACCCCACATACCCTGGTGTCAGAGTTTCTAAACCGCCACAAGTGCATTTGACGTGGATTAAGTAATTTATTTAATTAGACAAAAGACTTCCAGTCTAACTGGCCGTCGTGTTTACCGAAGTTTATGGACAGCAGCTGCGATATCAAAAATCTTTTGAAGATGTGAAAAATCTTACAACTTCTTTACGCAATTTTTTGTATCTGAGGTATCTGTTGTAATTTATGAATCGGTATTCTCTTTAGTGCAAAACAAATCCTATTAAAAAAAATTGTTTTTATGTGAAGAGCGAAAAACTAAAAAAAATAATTCGTGATGACTGCTTTTTCTGGTCAGTGGGATTCCAACATTGCGCTTGGCGGTACGTGGTCGTTATGAGAGAACTTTATTACCCCAATGGCTGTCAGTCTTGCGCGTTAGTGTCTCGTCCACTGATACTTTAAGGATCTTAATTAATTCAATTCATGTACGAATAATGTTTTACAAAGCTAAGTTAACATTTAGTTCATCGTTCCAGTAACAGTTAAAGAAAACTTATTTATCTGATAGCAAAAAACGGAATTTAAAATTTTTTATACGGAACCAAGCCTAAAATATCAAAAAATAAAGCAAATAATGAGAGAGCGAGACAGAAAATTACGTGCATGAAGATGAATAATATTTGCAGAAGAGATAATGCATTGCATCTCGGTAAATTGTTTCTACTTTGGAAATTACATGAATGTTTTAGAGTCGATAGAATTTAATCGTTTATTGTTAATTCAAGCATTAATTTAAATCCACCCATAATTAAATCCAATTGTTTGATTCGCCGTTAAATTATTTTTAAAAATTACGATGCAGTCTGCTGATTATGGTTTACGTAAGTAAATTATTTCATTTAGCGATAATCACTAATTGACAGATTTTAAATTTAAGTGATTGAACTACCACTTAAATTAAAAATCTGTCTCTCAGAGACACAATGATCTTAGGCAATGATTATTCGTTATGGTCGTTGTTTAGTCTTTGTAATTGTAACCTGGTATTCAAGGTCATTTGTCAAATGATAGTTGACAAATGACCTTGAATAGTAAAAATTGTAGATTTTCGTAATGATGAATGACAACAGCTGATGCAGGGTTGGTACCTCAAGATTTTTGTCTAATTATGAAATGTTAATTAACTCGGTATTGTGACGCTTTTCTTACAAGATGTTATTTTATCTAGCATATCGGTATGGTACCTTAACTACCACATTTCGCCTTATATACTACTTACCAGTCACATTGTATATAGATTTATTTGTCAAAGTGTGGAAGGAAATATTTATTGTAATAATTGTTTCATCTTCCATGCTGGTTTGGGAGATAAGGAATACATAGAATATACCATCTGCTTTTCTTCCCGCTGAGACCGTAAACGCCGGTCAAGGGATTGGGAGAAAATCTCAGGAATCACGTCATTAGGCGATGCGGCTAACAACCCATCACTATTTAAAGTTAAGGCCCAGCGGTTAAGGCGTTTGCCTTGTTGACACGGGGGTCGTGGGTCACCTGATTGTCTGATAATAAAGATGATTCCGTGCTTCGGAAGGCACGTTAAGCCGGTGGTCTCGGCCGCCATCTGCTAGTGGTTAAAGGAACCACGTCAGAGGCCGAGAGGCAGTTCTGAAGAACTGACACCAGGGTGTGCATGGTCGACTGACCGTGTCTCCTACACGAAATGATGATAATGACCTTAACGCCCACTAACGCGCTAATCGTGGCCTTTGAGTTTTATGACCTTGGGCTGGAAGAGATAAATATTTCCTCTTTATTCCTCTTATGCCGACCGCTACAATAATTAACTTATATTTCTTCCAGACGAGCCTGTCGCACTTGGTGGCTCTCCGCGAGGACGCCAGCATCCAGCACGGCAAGTACTGGGTGGGGGCCGTCAACACCACCAGCGGGGTGCATCTGCTCGCCGCTGCCAGGTACTTATAAATATATACGGACAAATCACACAGATTGAGCTAGCCCCAAAGTAAGTTCGAGACTTGTGGTATGTGATACTAACGTGGTATTGGATTGGAATAAATCACTCATACGAGATATGATACTATATTTTATAATATATACTTATATAGATTGTTGCATAAACAAGGTGTGTTGAATACACTTATAGAATCCCAGAAAATAAAGCCGACTAAAGGAGGAAGGTACTCACGACGAATTTAAAAAGTTATGTTTATTGCCACTACCAAGTCTTTACATCTTTGAGGTATGCATGTGTGTACAAACATGCCAAAAGTAAACAACTAATTTTCTCTTTTATTATATTACTTTTATATTAACTTGATGAACCTTCTATGTTGATGTATTAACCTAGACATTCGCTTGCCGCTTATTGTGGCACAACATGTTCTCTTTAAAATTGTATATTTAACATCTTATTGTACCGTGTTTTATGCGAATAAATATGATTATTATGACGCTTCTGGATCTTTTGGTCTTCTGTCCCCGGGGCACTGTTCTGGATTGCTGCAGTCGAATGTATTGACACCCGGATACACGCACTAACTTGATACACAATAGTTTTTGAGAGGAAACATGGGATATTATTTAATTTGATTTTATGACTGTTGCGCGCGCGGTCACGAAGCTTGGACTCGAATTTTCTGCGTTGTCCGCTAGGTGGCGGACTTGAAGCGTTAGTTTGACACTGAGCCAAGAGATGGCGTGGATTAAGATAAGGGATATTTAGTCGGTTCCCTAACATTGATAAACATCCCACAAGGTTTTGCACAAGATACAACTGCAACAGTTGCAGTCGCAAAAATAAGAGTGAATAGCCTGGTTTTAAAGCCGACCCCGAGCTCCGAATCATCCCAGCTGATTGCAATCGGTAACAAACAGACCTTAAAGGGGGCACACTAGGCACAGTAGCTACGCCAATCATTTTATTCCAAATACTTTACAAATAGAAAGACATTCAAGAATGTAAATCATATAAGCCTATGTAAATAGCTTGAAGTATTTTTGGAATCATGTTTTAATATTATGAGAATCAGTCATTGAGAGAAAAAGTGATAACCGCCAAAAACGGCCGTTTTTGGCGGTAATCAGATTCTCATAATTCTCACTGATTCCGATAATAATAAACATGATTCCTAAAATACTTCAGGTTATTTACTAAGGCTTATATTGTTTATATTCTTGAATTTCTTTCTATTTGTAAAGTATTAGGAATAAAATGATTGGCGTCGCTACTGTGCCTAGTGTGAGACTGTGAGTTTAGACTATATGTTCGGGTTTAGACCGAAGCTAAGAGTTTTGATTAAATGAAAGTCACTGATAAACTGATAATACCGAGATATATTATGAGTAATTAACTATAAAATAACTTGATGCAAAATGATATATGAGTCGCGTGGCACTCTTGTCGGCCGTAGGTAGCGAACTGACAATTTTATTGTAATGAGGTGAAACAGTGCAAATGCTGACTTATCAAATACTGTACGGTGCTTTGCTCGTACATGCTCCCGAGCGGCAGATGAGATTAAGCAAGCAATGATCTTAATCTAACAAGATGATTGATAATGTTTCCCTAAATCTAACGTCGTTAAATGAAGCATGATTCACAATATTTAGCTAGAATCACGTATCGTATGGACCGATCGTAGCACTGGTGATGTACTACGGTTCTGTTTTAACTCTCGCGCACTAGACTGATTTTTAAGAACACTGCGTTTCACTTCACTGCACTGAATACAGACGTCGTTGTAGCGGGCAGCCGGCTGTGGGCTTTCAGCCGTGGCTTCGGCTGCTCTCGAAGTTCCTGCTGCTTCTGATGTCCCTGATGCGACTGTTGAGTTTTCCAGTCGGTTTTCCTGACCTTGTCTGCTTCGATACATACGCTTCCACATAAAGATAAGAATGATTCCGACGACAAAAGCGAACAGTACATATATCGCAGCGTAGTGGTGCACATCATGGTAAGATATGTGCTCGACTAAGGGTTCACTTTCTTTAATTTGTCTCAACTTGTTTTGGATGTCTGATAGTTGTTTCCTGTTCTCCTGAGATTCTATACTAGAGTCATTTAAATGATAGTTTTCTGGTATGGTTAAGTTAATGACGCTGTTCATGGGAGAAATGTCAGGTAAAATAATATCTGGACTAATGTTAAGTTTACTACTCTCGTGTTTATGAGTATACACTACAAAATCAGCTGTTTTGATGGCACAGTTTTGTCCGACTGATAATATACCGGCGCGCGTCAGCTGGGCCGTAGTAATCTGATCTTCGCATAGTAGCTTCAAGTAACACACTTCACAACAATAATAAAAGTAATTGTTAATTGTATTTAACTCCGACCACACATTATAACAAGATTCCTTGCTGGTTTCACAAACTTTTGAACCGGCTTTTTTCTTGCAAAGGCTCTGATCATTCTTCATCTCGAAAATAGGTCTCTTGTTATGACACAAAAATAAATGAGGTTGTTTGATGCAGGATTCCAGATCTTGTTCTGACAGCGGAATAAAGGTATCGTGCTGTAAATTGATAGCAACGTACTCTTGAATAGGTACGAGGTGGATGACCTTGTCGTCGACTTGATGAGGTAGAGGGATGATTTTTGATATCTCGTAAGTGTCACGTCCTATTAATGGTATTTTAATTTCTATTATGAGGTATTTCTGCGACATTTTTGCATGAACTTGAAGACAGTTGTAGATGGACGATAAATCATCAGTGTTGATTGGCGATAATAAGTCTTTGGGAAGTTGACCAGAAATTATGTTCAACTCGTGTTTCAGTTGTTCAGGCGATAAAAAATGAAGACTAAATTTTCCATGACTAATATTGGTTACCGTGCTGAATAACAAGTCCTGAACATTTTTTAAGGAATATAAAATATTGTTTGTGATCATTGCTGATGTAATAAATTCAGTGGTGAGAGATAACTCTGATTTTATTTCCGCTAATTTATATTGAATGTCATTCAATTTTTTGTTTACCACCTTATGATGTATGTTCATGATGTTTTCCATGTTCTTGAGGGCATTAAACTCTGCTTCAACTATTGAGGTTTGGTTTTTCCACAGAGATGCTAGGTGTTTTTCGTTGTCCTTGATCATTTCTATGTCTGTCTCATATTTCTCCGCAAAGCGCTCATCAAGGACGCCGAAGAGGGAGTTCGCGATGTAACCGACACCATCGATAAGGCCGCGACGCCGTCTCGTGTGATCAGATGTGTCTTGATGACTCATGATAGCGTCGATGTCTCTGTACAGGTGTAATTCATTCGCTCCGTGCTTAAGTTGTAATATGATTCCTGAGCAATGTACTTGTTCCTTTATCTTGGTGTTTAATGTTTCCAGGTAGTGAATATATTTATTAAGTGTTACAATGCCTTCTTGATAAGGCTGTGTGTCGTAGTAGACAACTAGGCGCCAGTCATCTCGTATTACGTTCATGTCTGAGATACGATCGAAATAAAATCCCGTTTTATTTTGAAGACTTGAAATGTTGTAAGAGGCCTTTGAAGGTGAAATAAATGCAATAAAAAATAGGAGTAATGATAATGATAGGGACGAAAGACAGTGTTTCTTTTTTCTAACGGCTGGTTGGTGAGATGGTTCCGAGATATTTTGATTACTTGATTCGTCTTGGTTGTTGTCATCTTCTAAATAGCTATGATCGACCGGCAAAATCGACAATTTTACGACAGGTCTCTTCATCAAACCGTTTTTTGTTTTGACTGTCACTACTCTAACTAAGCCATCGCTACCCGGATGTAGATCGACTACTCTTCCCAAGGCCCACTTGCCGGGCGGAAGATTGTCTTCCCTTATGACTACTATGTCGTTTATTTGCATGTTTCTTTGTGGTTTACGCCACTTGCTTCTGGCTGCTAGTTGAGTTAAGTATTCATTGCGCCATCGGTTCCAAATACTTGTAAATATTTTTTGTGTTAGATGCCACCTTGTCCTTAAGTCTTTTTCAGTTTCGTAAATGGTAAGTATGGGTCCGCTAGCTAAAAAGTGAGATGGAGTTAGGTAATTTAGATTGTCCGGGTCTTCAGTAAGTGGGCAGAGTGGCCGTGAGTTGAGGCATGCTTCGAGTTGGGCCAGTAAAGTGCTGTATTCCTCAAAGGTAAGATGTTGCTCACCGACAACACGTTTCAGATGATATTTTAGGCTTTTCACTGCCGATTCCCAAAGACCTCCAGCTGACGGGAATTTTGGTGAATTGAAATGCCAATTCACACCCATTTCTGTAATTTCTGCCATAAATTGATCGTTGAAAGTGTTTAGAATCTCTTCATACTCTTGCTGCAATATCCTGTTAGCGCCTATGAAGTTGGTACCTTGATCGCTGTACATGTGTTTTGGTGTGCCTCTCCTAGCGGACATTCGGCGTAGCGCTGCTAAGAAGGCTGAGGATGTGAGGTCGGACACCAGTTCTAGGTGTATGGCTTTGGTGGCCATACATATAAATACTGAAACATATCCCTTTGTAGTTTTGATGCCGCGGCCCTTGTTAGCTTTTATGAAAATATACCCGGTGAAATCGACACCACATTTACTGAATGGACGAGAAGGGTTTGCCCTAGCCGGGTGCAAGTCGGCCATCATCTGATGCTGCTGGATAGGGTCTGCTCTTTTACATTTAACACATAAACGTAACCGCTTCTTCGTGGCCCTGATGCCACCAAGTAGCCAATATTTTTTCCTAATGAATGACGTAGTTAGCCTTGCTCCTCCATGGTAAGTGAGTTCGTGCGCTTGATCAATGATGAGTTCAGCTAGTCTACTTTTGCTTGATAATATTATAGGATGCTTCATGTCTTCATCTATGTTGGCATGTTTCAATCTTCCTCCGACACGCAATATTCCTGCTGAATCTAATATTGGTGCTAAACTGATAATCTTGCTTTTGCTGTGTACTTGTAATCCTTGCTGTAAATAGCTAATTTCCTCTTTAAAATCTTTTTCCTGCTCTTCCCTGATAATAATTTCCTTTGCTTGCTTTATTTCTTGTATTGATAGAAAGCCTTGTTTATTTTCTCGCTTGATAAATCGCCGTACCCATGCTAGTACTCGAATAACTTTGTTAAGTGAACTAAACTTGTTCAATAAATAATCTATCATTTCTTGCTTACATGATGATTGCGCGATATTAACTTGAATATTTTTCTTGATTTCCAGACTCGTCGTGAACTGAAGCTGGTCTTCATTGTCTTGTGGCTTGTACGTTGGTAACCATGTGGGGCCCTGCCACCACATAGTATGCGCGTTTAGTTGAGTAGCCGTCATGCCGCGGCTAGCTCCATCCGCAGGATTATCTTTTGATTTAATATAACGCCAGCAATCAGGAGGCATAACCGACGTTATTTTTTGTACACGATTAGCGACAAATTGTTTCCATTTACTGGTATCTCCCTTGATCCAGGCTAAAACGACCATGCTGTCGATCCAGCCGAAAATCTTGATAGGATAATTATTTAGGCATTGCATGATTTTAGCCATTAATTTTGATAAAAGAAGAGCTCCGTTTAACTCTAATCTCGGCATTGATTTTGTTTGAATAATTGGGACTAATTTCGATTTACCGGCTACTAATACCACGGAAGAAGTCCCACCTCTCTTGATAATCTTGCAATAAACGACGCAAGCATAGGCTTTCGTGCTTGCATCGCAGAACCCATGTAGTTCTACTTCACTGTTTTCTTCTGTTTGTAGCCATCTTGGTACTTGGCATTTATTTATATTTTTGAGATCTTCTCTGATTTTACACCATTCTTCCCAAATTTCTGCTGGTACCTGGTCATCCCATTGCATATTTTCTTTCCATATATTTTGAAATAAAATCTTTAACTTTGTGGTGACGGGTGTCAACCATCCTAGCGGGTCATACAATTTGGAAATGTCGGAAAGAAGGGTTCGCTTGGTTTTTTTTGTTGATGAAGGCTGTAATATGATATCTGATTGAAAGGTAAATTTATCTTCACTAGGATTCCATCGAAGGCCTAGTGTTTTTGTAGAGTCCAGTTGTCTGAAGTCAAAATTTTCTTGATTAAGATGATCATCTATTAACTCTGGTAAGTTGGACTTCCACTTTCTCAAGTTGAATCCCCCCGCTTTCAGGAGACTTGTCAATTCTTGTTTTAATCGTTTAGCCGCGATTTTTGAATGGGCTCCATATAATAAATCATCCATGAAAAATGAAGTTTCTAAAATCTCAGGAGCTAAACTTTCTTGATAGTTGACCTTTTCATCGTGAGCTAAACGTCGGAGGGTCATCATGGCGAGATAGGGTGCCGCTTTTGTTCCATAAATGACTGTAGTTAATTTATACTCCTTTAATTCTTCTTTTTCATGTTCTCTCCACACTAGTTTTTGTAAATTTTGATCATTCGGATGTAACCAAATCATACGAAACATTTTTTCCAAATCTGCGGTCCATCCGTATTTAAATTGGCGCCACTTGATTATAAGATTCTGAAGGTCTTGCTGCAGGTTCGGACCTCTACACATGACCTCATTGAGGCTGTAACCGCTCGATGTTTTAGAAGATGCATTTAAAACTACACGTAATTGCGTAGTTGTGGATTCACGTGTTACGCCAAAGTGTGGTAAATAACATTCCGGGTTCAAGTTACCGTCGCTCGCTGCGGGTGTCATATGGCCGAGCGACAGATACTCGTTCATGAAGTTTTTATAATTTAATGCATAATTTTTATCCTTGTTTAATTTCCGTTCAAGATGATAAAATTGAGCAATGGCTTTATTTTTAGAATTTCCTAATTTTTCCTTGTAGTCCGGTTTTAATGGCAGTCTAACTTCGTATTTACCGTCTTCCCGTCTTGTAGTGGTGGACTGGTAAAAGTCTAAACAAGCTTGATCTTCTGATGATATATTTGATTGCTCTGAGATGTCTTCTATCTCCCAAAAACGGCTAATGTCTTCTAAATTACTGATCACGACATTACATTGATAGATTTTCGTATTTCCGCTCAAAATCCAGCCTAACTGGGTTTGTTGAGCAGTAGGCAATGTTGGATTTGATCTACATAAACCATCCATAAGAATTGTTGAATATATATCAGCGCCTAATAAAATATCTACAGGTCTGCTAACATGAAAGTCGGGATCGGCTAACTTAACGTTTTGTAAATATGACCAATTGGGTTTAGGGAATGTGTGACTTGGTAAGTGCTTGATTTGGTTTTTCATGACAAGAACGTCGGTGTCAAATGAGAAGTCGTTGACTGTAGATTTGCAGCTTATGGATATGAAACCATTGCAGCTAGTTTCGTTTTCTCCTATGCCTACTATGAGTCCTTTACATCTCTGACGTGGCAACTTGAGAAGTTGCGCTGCATGTTCGGAGATTAGGGACATTTGAGAGCCCTGATCAAGGAGAGCTCTCATCTTGATAAACGTGCCGTTAACGTCTTGGACCAAGATGACTGCTGTTGCCAACAATATCTCCGAAGGGTCGTTCTCTAGGGTCACATGTGTGTTGCTTTGTACAGTCGGCGTGCTCGTGGTGGCGGCGCTTGAAGTAGGTCGCATGTCCGGTGTTATATTACGTGACGTAAATGCCTCGTGCAATAAGGTGTTATGTTCTTTATTGCAATCTTTACACCTATTACTTGAAAGGCATGTTTTTCCATTATGATTGTTCAATCAATTACTGCAAAGGTTAAGTTTTGATGCTGTTTTTCTTCTTAAATAAGGAGGCATTCCCAGGAATTTCGGACAAAAGTAGATACCATGTTCACAGTTGTTACAAACTGGACAATTAAATTTATTGTATGAATTATTTTTAGTGTTAGAGTAACTTTTAGTAGACATATTTTTTGTAGTTTGTATAGTTAGCGAATTTTTATTAAAATTTGATTTTTGTTGATTATTTTGATATTTAAATGATTGACTGCTCTGGTTCGAATTATTTTGATAGTATTTTGATTGATTGTTATCTTGTTTTCTTCTTGAAGATTCCAACGTAGTAAATTTCGTTTCCAAAAAGTCCAAAAAATCTTTTAGTGTGGGTAATTCTCGTGGGTTTGGTACAAATTCCATGTAATCATTGTAGGTTTCGCTGCTTAATTTTTGTGCTAAAATATGAACTAATAATGGGTCCCATGTCTTGATATCTACCCCTAAATTCTTGATAGCGTTCAGACATTCTAGTGTTGTATCATGGATGCGCTTGATATGATTCAATGACTGTTGTTGAGCTACGGGGATGTCCATTAAGATGTTGATATGCGAGTTGAAGATGCGATTAAGGTTATTGTAGCGATGATTTAATATGTCCCAACAAACGGAATAATTGTCGGAGCTAATCTGAAGGTGTTGGATCAGCCTCTCGGCCTCACCCTTAACTTTACCTTTTAAATATTGCATCTTGCGCGCATTAGGGATGGCGGGATTGTTGTGGATCGCCTCGGTAAATAGGTCCTTGAAAGAGACCCACTGATTATATTGTCCCCTAAATTCTGGAATGTCCAGTTTTGGGGTGGAATTTTCTCTATGAGCTACTGACCACAACTTATTGTTTATGTCCCTCTTCAATTGGTTGTAAATTTCCTCATGTCTTGTAAACGAAACTTCATATGCTGGGTTATCTTCATTCAACTCGGCGTCGATGTCCCAGTGCAGGGAGTCGATCGCGGACCACCTTGACTGCAGTATCTTTAAGGTATCTTCAAATTCCCATTTTTCTTGAATCCTATCCAGGTTGATGTTACTGACTGTTCGCATGAAGGCTTTGAAGTTCACCGATTGTTTCCTCAACATCTCGTCGAGTTTGCTGCTGGAGCCTCGATCGGAAAACGTCTTGATTATTTGTTGGGGTTCTGGTTCTGAAGTTTCATTGCTTGGAACGTGAAGGTGGGCTGGCTGTGGTGGTTGATCTACTGATCTTGTTGCTTGGGGTTGATCCTTGGTGCTTGTAGGTTGTTTAATTCCTGATAAATCTTGATATTCTTGCTCGAAAGTATTCTTCAGAGACTTGTAGTAATTTTTTGCGATATTGTAGCGATTTTCGGTGAAGTAAGGATGACTCCTGCTTTCTTCCGTAGAAATTCGATCATGGTTATATTCATATTCCTCCCAGTATTTTTCCAAGTTCTCTAAGCGTCTTTTAAAATAATCTAATGTTTTTCTATCTCTACTATCTTTCTTGTAGTTAGTATATAACTTAACCATACTATCATAAATGACATCCTGAGATTCAAATAGGTTAGACATCGTAATAAATGAATTAATAAAGTTGAAAGTGAACAAAAAGGAAAGATCTTACTTGATCTAGCCTTGATCTGCTGATGATTGCCTGTGCACCTTGTTGGCACGGGCTTGATGAGCTGATGGTGTCTCGCGCGCCTGATAGCACGAGTCAAAGCTGCTAGGTCAGTACCTGCGTGTCCTGGTAACACAAGTACTGACAGAAATGATGCGCTGATGATGCCCTGTGCGACCTGATAGCACAAGACGGTCTTGGTGGAGGTACTCGTGTGTCTTGATAACACAAGTACTGCTGCAGATTGCACGTGAACTTGTTTTCACACACAAACACTTGAAACACTTGATATTCGATATGGACTGGTAATGTCCACAACGTGGTTGCACAGACGAAACACGTGGCGCTATTTCACGAAAAAAAACGCGTCAAGGTCCCGCCTGGAGCTCGAAGGACCAATGTTCGGGTTTAGACCGAAGCTAAGAGTTTTGATTAAATGAAAGTCACTGATAAACTGATAATACCGAGATATATTATGAGTAATTAACTATAAAATAACTTGATGCAAAATGATATATGAGTCGCGTGGCACTCTTGTCGGCCGTAGGTAGCGAACTGACAATTTTATTGTAATGAGGTGAAACAGTGCAAATGCTGACTTATCAAATACTGTACGGTGCTTTGCTCGTACACTATACTACATATTTTTTTCTTGTTCAGGTCGTGTGCTACCCCCTTTTTAAATACTTGAAAGAAAACTGAGAGATAATTTCGAATTTTGTTTGCGACGCCCTCGTCGTTTTTGGCAAAAATGCCAATTATTCTAAAAATCACGTTCTTTAAATTGTATTCAGCAGTACATAAAAGTTGAAATAGTTGTACAAAAGTTTAAAGGGTTATCTAGGGAAGTAAATATATGAAAAATTTACAAAAAAGGCGACGAAGTGGCGAGCACTTACATTGCGAAAGGATTTTCAGCCTTATCAGCACACAAATAACGCCCAGTATCGCGTAAAAATTTCGCTTTCTCTGGCCGCTCGTGGCATCTAGCGACGAAGTTCTTACTTGCGATTTTGGTTGTTTTGAGTATGACGATCAGGGTTAAAATTTCACTTTCACAGTGTCCTACGCCTTCGCCGTACGCCTTATCGGTTATTTTTACAAGTAACATATTAGGCCGAACATATAAAAAAGTGATTTTCATATTGTGTATGAAGATTTTATCCGTCCATACAAAAGAGGTGTAACTTTGATATCAAAATTCTTAAGTCAGAAAACATTTAAACCAATTTATGTTATTCTCACTAGGGATGCAGTATGTCCATAAACACCAAAATTCCCTAACGTTTAAAAATTTAATATTTTTTCGTTAATCTGATACATTTTTAATAGACAATTAAAAAAACGGCTGAAAATGGCGGGAAAATGTTTGTACATTTCTATAAAATTCTTGAATATTTTACCTTTCAAATGGTGTCTATTCCAGCCAGATACCACAACATAACCAAAGATATTTGATTGCAACTTTACACATAAAAATACGAAATTAATTTTCCCCGATGTAATATTAAGCATACGCTAATAGCACTGACGTATCGGCAAATTTCTTTAAATCTTTAATTGTTTCAGATGGAAGCCAGGGCACACGGGCTACGTGGCCGTGCTGAATCCGTCGGATGAGGACGCCACGGCGGACCTGACGGTGCCGTCCGTGCCGGCCTCGCTCACCGTGCACCACGCCACCAGGGGCGCCACCGCCGGCAAGTATGTGTTTGCTTGTTATACCAAACACCATAACGTATAGTAGGTTAGATAAGTAAATAATAGGATAAGAGTGTATCAAAACTATTGTCACGAAGAAATTGGACCTTGTCCAGAATAATAATCAGAGGTCGGAACGCGAGGAGCGTATTTACCAGAATAATAATCGTTTGTTCCCGTTGAGACACCAAGTTTATTAATACTGCTACACATCGGATAAAAATTCTCAATAAGTAACAGTGATTACATTGCTACTTACATTTTTCCAATGCGTAACACTGTTACTAATCGGGACTGCAATACCGTTGATTCCAGTAAAATGAAACGCCAGAACATCTGTAGCTTTCCATATGATTATTATAAACTAGCTGACCCGATAAACTTCGTACCGCCTAACAGTCAATGATTAAGTATTAATTACATATCGAGTTTTCATTGTTTTAAAGATGTATTCTGCTATTCGGGACGGAGACAAATCCAACGAATCAATAACCATGAAAATTGGTTCAGCAAATCTCGAGTTATAAGTGTTGTAACAAACCCGTCTTTGTTTTATATCGAGTTATAAGTGTTGTAACAAACCCGTCTTTGTTTTATATATATAGATATGATTTATCGTGAAAAAGTGCCTGCGAAGGCCTATTTTCTAAATAAACGTTTTGATTTGGTATACATATAAAAGCATTTTCTTAGGTTTATTTTGTCAATCCTTTTATGCCATCTATTCAGCCTGCTAGGGTTTATGGTTCTGCTGGCACCTCTGGATATGGAACACAATAAAAACCGTATTGAACCTAAGCTGATTTTTATAAAACCTTTTAAAATATGAATATTGTTTCAGCTACACAAACCACATGTCGGTAAATCGCGAATCGGTGTTTGTGCCAGCCAAGGCCACCGTCGTGCTGTCCTACGTGCCCGAGAAGGAAGCTTAGAGCTGCCCCAGATAGCTCGATGAAGCTGTTGGACAAGCTGTTTAATAGCTCAAAGCTGATTTAGCTTGCGCCTGTAGCGCCTTTTAATTTGCATTCCTTTTTCTATCACTACGTAATAAATGAGTTTTGCAGCATTATGTGTCTTTATTTTTGATCTTTATCCTAAAGCCTATAGATCGTACACGGCTAGTACATTAGTCGAGTAGCGAGAATTTTCGTACTAAAATTTTTGCCACTGCCCAAAAATCATAAGCTCCGGTTTTGGACAGAGTATAGTGTGGTGGTTTCTACACTTGCCTTCCACACCGTGGTTTACCAACCGGAGCCTTCGAGCAACACGGCCTCCGTACCGGCCGGAGCCGATAATATCCAGCAGAGACCCTTCCGGAATCATTTTCCATGGGCTCTCTACCAGTACTAGTACCGCCACTGCTCAGCACTAGGGGAAGACCTATTTAATGGCGGTCTTTGGTCGCCATGTCGCAACGCTGTCATCAGACACCTGTGGCATTTTATAGGAAAGCCCGGCCCGCCGAGCTTCCCACCACGTCATCAAAACGTTGCTGCTGTTTGTTCGGGGACTGCTTATTCGATATATTCGCAGCTAACCACCATATCTGGTGGTACGCTCACTATCCGCCACCTGTGAACCCGATGGTAGCCTACATCTTACTTACAGAGAAGTGAAACAACTGGCGGAAGAAAGAGAGAGGAATGGAAGAAGCTCCACCGACAAGAGCCCAGTTCTTAAATTTGATGATGATGCCCAAAAATCGTTCGCAGTAGTCATGACCTAATCAGTGAGACCTGATGGACCATCAGTATCATTAAATTCCACTGTCGTGCTGACCTACGTGCCCGAGAAGGAAGCCGAGAGCTGCCTCAGATAGATAGCTCATGGATAGCTCGAAGAAGCTGTTGGACAAGCTGTCTAATAGCTCGAAGCTGGTTTAGCTTGCGCCTGTAGCGCCTTTTAATTTGCATTCCTTTTTCTATCACTACGTAATAAATGAGTTTTGCAGCATTGTGTCTTTATTTTTGATCTTTATCCTAAACCGTAGATCTTACACGGCTAGTATATTAATAAAGTTACTAGTATATGTAATGTACTAAAACGCTGGCCACTGCCCAAAAATTGTTTGGCTACGCCAAGCTTATTGTAGATGTCGCTGCGTACGATCTCCTAAAAATAATATCTATCTTTAGCCATTATTTATTAGTGCATATTTTTTGTGATAAATCATTTTTCTTTTCCATAAAAAGTTAAAACTCCTTCATTTGTTGTACAGTTCTATTTTTATTATAACTTAAATTTTTTCTACATTTTTTTTTAACTAGCTATTTAGGTCCCACTGCTGGGCATTTTTCTACATATCAATTTAATTTTTTTACCAGTTTAAGTAATGAAATTGATTTGTTTTCTCAGTGAGCAAAATGAATATTAGGTACATACCTAAGTTTCATTGGTCTGAAGAGATACATTTGCTTCAAGGTGTGCCGTGTGCACATAATTTGATAGCATACCAAAGTAGTTCATTCAATCTATTATTGACTTGTTAGTTTTACTCCTTAGCCATTCTGGGGCTGTGCTACTTATGTACTTTGGCCAGCTGGATCCGACATCTTCTGGCGATCTTAAAAGTACCTTGCGTCCAAGACCTCAGGCCAAGGGGTCCATAATGAAACAAGTTACTGAATACACGTCAGCTTATTTTTGTTTTTAGGTATACATATAAATAAATACGGACAAATCACGCGGATTGAGCTAGCCCCAAAGTAAGTTCAGTTCAAGACTTGTGATGGGATACTAACTCAACGATACTATATTTTATGACTATCAAATTATAGGTATTTTTTTTTTTAAATCACAGATTGAGCTAGCCTCAAAGTAAGTTCTTAAGAAAGACTTGTGTTATGGGATACTAACTCAACGATACTATATTTTATAACAAATACATATATAGATAAACATCCAAGACCCAGGTCAATCTGAAAAAGATCGTTTTCCATCATGACCTGACCGGGGATTGAACCCGGGACCCCCGTGTCGCAGGCTGGCGTGGTAACCGCTGCGCCACGGAGCTCGTCATAGGTATCAAATTATATTGTGCGCACACGGTACCTATACGTGTTTTTGTTTTATCAGCTTCAATGCTACTCATCAGTAAAATGGATCTGTTCTATTAGTTTGATTTTTACGTACACAAACTTAAAACAACAATGGGAAGAGTATAAACTGAAACACAATGTTACAAAATAAAAGTACGTTTAATAATCGAATAATATCTGCATGTTAACATTTTAAAAAGCATAATTCCTTTGTACAAACATCTAATATAAATCCTTAAAAATGTTACAGTAGTCAATTGAACTTTGAACTTGATTAGGTCCCGTTCGTAGGGTCCCGACGGTTATGGCGATCACTAATACTAAATCACGGTACGTACCAGAGCGTCAACCATGAGTTTATACATTTCATTTACGAGAGTAGATAGTAAACGGTAACGTTGTTATAACCGTCATAGTTTACTATGCTTTGTCTACCATAAGTACGATTTACCAGACAAGTTTTCGAATCTCGTAATCGAAAACGCCTCAAGGTTGAATGTAAACGAATACGATCCTGTGTTTACAGGAACATTTTCTGCAGTATCGGCACCATGAGTTACAAAACTGACCTTCGTTTTCTATCGAGTGACAATAGTTTACTATTACGAGCCATCGAATAGTTTACTTTAGATCGAATCGTTTACTACTCACGCATTATAAACTCATGGTTGACGCTTAAACTTATAACATGTCTTCTTTGGACATGCTGTCGGTGCTGTTGGTAGCGCTAAGCGGGAGGCCCATCACGGATGGTATGGTCCTTAAGGTGTTGTTATGACAGTTACAGTCTCTAAATAACATGAGCATCATCCACACAGTGTAGTACACAGATATAGCGATAGCGATTCTCAGTAGAAAGGCATGTGGAGTGAAGAAGCCACGCCCGCTGGGCTTGACTTTCTCCATGTCACAACTGGGTGCGTACGTTGGGACACACGATTTCGTAAAAAGATTTCACTATGAAGAATATCGCGTAGGTAAAGAAGATTTGCGCGATGGAGTCTAACAGCCAGGCGTAGCGCCAACCAGAGGTCTGTCTCTCGTCCGCCATGATGAAATGAAAACGTTCGATTTTATAAATTTAAATTAGTACAGCCGTTGGTCAATTGTTTGTGGGTTGGTTACCGGCGCTTGGCGGCGGGCTTGGGCTTGTTGAACTGGAAGCTGGCGCACTTGGGGATGTGGCGCTCGGCGGCGGCCTGGTTGAAGCGGCGGCTGCAGTGCGGACACTGCACGTAGTCGGGGTTCTCGGCCGGCGGCGGCGGCGGCAGGTCGCTCAGCTTGCCTGCAATTTCATTTTGTCATTGGTAACATTAATGGTTTCCTTTGAACATACTTTCTAATAAGGATGTACATTTTGGCTCTGATGATATTGATATTCTTGTCGTAAGCCGTGTGCCGACAGAGTAGAAAAGGAGCAATCCAAGCCTTCCCGTGGATGTCGTAGAAGGCGACTTAGAAAACACAAGCTTAAAACAGCAAAAAGTTTCTCCAACCCGTCTTGCCAACGTTGTGAAGGCAAAACTATATATAACAGGGAACACTTGAATATAAACTCGTAGAATGTTTTTACACTGAATTATTTATTAACTTTTCACCGCCACCATTGACATAAACCAAAAACTCCAGCAGCGCTCAAAGACAATTTTTTTTGCACGGGCGCGTTCCGACAGTCAACTTTTTTTACACTATGGTTCGTTCATACAAACTTTTTATTTTTTGAACAATGAAAAATATTTTGATGAATATTAACTATTCTTGCTTAAA
Source organism: Rhodophaea formosa (assembly GCA_963082605.1). NCBI lineage: Eukaryota > Metazoa > Arthropoda > Insecta > Lepidoptera > Pyralidae > Rhodophaea > Rhodophaea formosa. The sequence goes on from OY720221.1 coordinate 4,614,603, forward strand.
CTATATAAACATTTATTGAAAATTATAATAATGTAGGAACGTATACAAATATTAATTACAAATATTACCATTTGCCTTCATTCGGCCTTTTCTGACAATTCACGCGCCCTCGCGTGTTATTATAAATATTTTAGCTTAAATTAAGCAAAGTAAAATTTTTAAATTTCAACGACAACATGATAATATTCAGTAAAAAAAAAATGAAATGTGGACAGGTCCTATAAATCTGACAAAAAACAATTTTTTTTTTTTTATAATTATGCTTATTAACTGTAGGCTAGCTATCTAAGTACGCTATGATCTAACGCCACTACGGGCTAACGATACTAAGATCTAACGCCACTACGGGCTAACAATACTAAGATCTAACGCCACTAAGGGCTATCACCTCGCCACTAAGGGCTAATAACGCCACAAAAGGCTAGCAACGCCTTGCAGGGCTATCGCCACTAAGCACTGCCGCCACTAAGGGCTGACGCCACTAAGGGCTAACGCCACTAAGGGCTAACGCCACTAAGGGCTAACGCCACTAAGGGCTAACGCCACTAAAGGCTAACGCCACAAACGGCTAACATCGCCACGCAGGGCTAACAAAAATAATAATCTTAATATCTCTATTTTAAAATCAAAACTAACTTTGTCTACAACTATTTAAGAATGACAATTCAATATTTCCCAATCGTCCCATTGGACTAAAGCTTAATATCACAAAGTCGAAATCAGCATCTCATACTAATCAGACTTGAGAAACGAGTACAAATTCTAACTATGGGTATCTATAGATCACAAATTTAAATTAGCATCATTCTTACATTAATCAGACTTGAAAAACACAAGTTGTAATTGTGAGTGGTTATAAATGAATATCACAAGATCTTAATTAGATCTTACCTCTATCAGACTTGAAAAAAACAAATTATAAATATGGGTAATAACAATTATTTTTGGCCATGGCTAACGTTTTATAAAGTATATAACAACACAATAATACACTATGTATTTATTATAATTCTACTCAGAGTTACTCTCTTTTGAATCACTATCCATGGGGTCATTAGAGAAGACTAGCCAAGGATGAATCTTGTCCACTGCAAATATAGCTTTATAAAGGGGTTTACCTAATTTCTTAGTAATGGGCGTATCTTCAATTTCGTATCTGTCATTCTCTAATACTCGCACAATTCTATATGGCCCACTACATTTAGGTACCAATTTTCTTGATTGTCCGGGCACAGAACAGCCTATCTCGCGCTCTACTCTAACTAAATCTCCAATTTTATAAATTTGAGCAGGTTTTCGACATTTATCAAAGTAAGCTTTTTGTTTCATCTGCTGACTTTTTACACGCTCTATAACTTCTTCCCTTAACTCATTACGATCTTCGTAACTATTGGCCTCTGACACAACAGCATTCATTGCACCATCAGATACACCAGTGGGTACAATACCAAACAAAACCTCCGACGGACTTTTACCAGTAGTTTTATTGATAGTATTGTTAAGACCCCATTGAACTTGGGGTATCATAATATCCCATTCGTTATCTGGTCGGTCATGGTTTATAGCAGTGAGGGCATCTACTATTGATCTATTATAACGTTCGATTTGCCCATTGGCGCGAGGTGTTGCGACCGCATTTATTATATGCTTTATTCCCTTTTCCTTTACAAAGGTATTAAATTCTCGACTAGTAAAACTACTGCCTTTATCAGTTACCAATCGCCGTGGTACCCCAAAAAGAGCGAAATATTCATTAAACACATTGACAGTAGTTTTACTTTTGCAATCTTTTACAGGTTTTATATATATGAACTTTGAAAAAGAATCAATAATTGCAAGAATATAAGAATTACGCTTTTTGCTTTGAGGGAACGGCCCACAATGGTCGGCATGTAACATTTCGAATGGCTTATCTGGTTTTGGTATTGGATGAAGCATACCTTCTTTTGGCCCACCAGGGAGCTTATTGTGTGCACAGTTCAAACAGGCCTTACAGTATTTTTTGATAAAACGACGCATGTTTTTAAACCAATAAACTTTTCGTACTCTTTCATACGTTTTATCATAACTAAAATGACCCACATCATCGTGATTACTCTTAACAATTTGCCACCTCACTGATTTTGGAACCACCCATAATAGTGTTACATTATCTTTTTTATTAACCATGCGATAAAGTCTATTGTTCTTAATAGTATAATTATTCTTAATGTCAATTATGTTTGAAGTGTCAGGGTCTTTCAAAATCTGTATAATTCGTTGTAGTTCACTATCAGTCTGCTGTACAGTTTCTAGCCACCTCTCATCAATTGTGTCAATTTTATTTACGTCTATTCCTATTTTAAATACATGCTCATCATCATCACGAGATGCCGGATCCCCTGCAGCAATTGGATTCCTGCTCAAAGCATCCACGTGTGTCATTTTAGACCCCGCTCGATATTCAATATTAAAATCGAATTCCTGCATAGCAATCCACCATCTCGCGACCCTAGGAACTAAATCTCTCTTAGTCATAGTGCTTTTGATTGCGTTGCAATCAGTTATAAGTGTAAAAGGTGTGCCTAACAAATAAACCCTGAATCTGTTTAGAGCTGTGATTACAGCTAGTGTCTCTAACTCATATGAATGAAATTTTTGTTCTTCAGGCGAAGTCTGCCGACTATAGTAGGCAATAGGTTGTAGACCTTTGTCGCTCTTTTGCAAAAGAATCGCTCCAATCCCTAATTTACTGGCATCAGTATGCACTTCAAGGCTGGCTTTGGGGTCGTATAAAGCAAGTATCGGACGGCTTATTAACCTCTCTTTCAATGCCTCAAAAGCGGCTTTTTGGTCCGGACCAAATCGCCATGGTTCGTTCTTTTTAGTGAGAGCTGTAAGTGGTCGTGCGATCGCCGAGAAGTTTCTAACAAATCTACGAAAATAGCTTGCCAACCCTACAAATTGGCGAACTTCGTGGACATTTCTAGGTGTAGGAAATGACTTTACGGCTTCAATTTTAAGTTTTCCTGGCCGGATTCCATTTTCTGAAATCTCATACCCTAAGTAGTCAATATTTTTTTGAAAGAATACGCATTTTTTGTGATTTAAAGTTAATTTAGCTTTTCTTAATAATATAAATACTTTTTCTAGTTTCTCTAAACCTTCTGATATTGTCCTAGAAGGGATTAATAGATCATCCATGTAAGCTAAAGCTAAGTTTTGTTCGACCCCATTAAGCATAGAGTTTATTACTCTTTGAAATACGCTCGGTGCGTTAGCCAAACCAAACGGCATTCTGTTATATTCATATAAACCGTCTGGGGTGATGAATGCTGTAAGATGTTTACTAGCTTCTGCTACAGGCACCTGATAGTAGCCAGATGCTAGGTCTAAACTCGTGAAGAAACTGTTACCACCTAAACAATCTAATTTATCCTCAATCCGAGGTAGAGGGTATTTATCTTTTATTGTCTTACGGTTTAAGGCACGGTAATCTATGCACAAACGTTTTTGGCCATTTTTTTTATTAACAAGTAATACAGGGCTAGCATAGGAAGAAGAGCTTTCACGAATAATATCATTATGAAGAAGATCACCTAATATTTCTGATAACTGTTCTTTTTCTTTTATCGACATTCGATACGGATTGTATACTACTGGTATATCATCTTTAAGTTGGATGTTCATTTCTGCTAAACTAGTTTTACCTAATTCAGATAAATTCACAGCAAAACAATCTCTATATTGACGTATCAATTCATAAAATCTGGTCTTTTCCTCATTTGATAATCTAACACCAATTTGTATTTCATCCAAATGTAAAGGATCAGGTTCTTTTGTTGTATCAGTTGTTATGCCAATATAAGGTTCTAAAATTTCAGTATAACTAACTCCTCTGGCCAAAGTCTGATCTTCGAAAAATTCCAAAACTTCTTTATTAAGATTGGATATAATTATATAACCGTAGCCCTTTTCAAAATTATACAATCCAGGTAGAACAATATATTTCTTGGAGTCACTACAGCAACTTGACATAGGTATAAAAAGTGAACCTGTATATTCCGTTAATGTTTTTACTTCTATTGGAACAGTAGTGCAAGGTTGAATAAATGTTTTATATACGGCGTTTAATTTAATCTTAACACCCTGATCTTCACAATTAATATTTGGGGCTTCGTAGAAAATTAAAGTGTCGGCGGTTTTATACGCGACTAAGTTAGGTAATTCTGTGAATGATTGGCCTATAATAATATCACATGGCATATAAATATCCGATACCACCACCAAATCAAGTTTTGCACTAATATTATCGACTTCAATCAATCCTCCAACGATTCCTAATGATTTAACACTTGCATTGCCAAATCCCCTTAAATTTGGAAGTTCTATGTCACTCTGATATGAACCATAAATTTCTCTAGCCAGACTTTCCTTTATGAGAGTGCAATTGCTACCTAAATCTATAAAAGCTTGTGTTTCAAATCCATTAACTTTTATAGTTTTAAAATACTTATTGCTCGCGGTGTTGCTTGAGCCAATATGTAACACTGTCTTATCAGTAGGAGCAGCTGTAATTTGTGGCAATTTATTAGACTCATTATTGTTATTATTATTAGAATGGTGACCAAAAGTAAAATTCCTATTACTACGACAGTCCTTTGCAAGATGACCAACTCTACGGCAATTGTCACATCTGTTCACTGGTTTTGTACATTTATTACGCATGTGCCCTGCTTCTCCACAATTAAAGCAAATAATTCCTGATTTTAAGACTACTGGAGTAGAGGTTGGATTCTGCTCTGCATCTTTATTCCACTGGAATTTACGTCTCTGAGCAGAGTATCTGTCATTTTGATTTAAAGTTTTTAGATATGAAAATAATTGCTCTGGTTCTTCAAAGCGACAGGCATTCGCACTCATTCTTATAAATTTATCATCTATACCATGAATTAAACATCCTACAGCTTTACGTCCACTAATTTCACATTTATTAATCAAAATCATCTTATCATAGTAATACACATCCAACGGCTGACCTAATTTACAACGTAGTTGTAACATACGCTGAAGCAGTTCACCATAATTCTCGTTAGAAGGAAAAGCACTTTTTAATTTTTCTGTCCATTGCTCCCAACTATAAAGAAGAGAAGGGAGTCCCTGATACCAACGTTTTGCGAGCCCGGTTAATTTAGCTAAAGCATAATGTCTAGTCTGCTTTTCATTCCAAGAGTATATAGAAGCACACTCATCAACTTTATGGATCCAACATTCCACACTTTGAGAACCATCGCTGGGATCAAACTCAGGAATTACGTTGATGTGTGTAAAATATTGAGAAGGTATTGTAAAATTACTTGCATTATTAACTGAACTTTCAATATTATTGGATTGTACTGATTTAGGCATTTCCAGCTCACCCACTTTAGCGTTACATGAATCTGTGTTATCTAAGAGTTGAATATTCTCAACCAAAGGAGGTGTAGACACTTGTTTTCTGCTACTACGAGATGATTTTGAGTTCCTACTTTTTTTATGGTATTTGCGATTGTGTTTCCTTTTCGAATGTCTAGAAGTTTCTTTTAATTTTCTATTTCTTTTTAGTCTCTCACGCTCACTATCAATTGAAGAGTAAGAAGAGTTAGAACTGGTCGAGTAACAACGACGACGACGTTTTGATACACGGCGCTCATGTGAGCGAGACCGTCTCTCAGACCCCATAGTTAATAATTCAAGTAGGTAAATCAAAACAATTTAAGAAAATTCACCAAACAACCACATAAGATAAAGTTTATAGAAACTTAACGCACCCTAAAATTATTAATTTTAAAATAAAGTTTTTTTTTCTTAAATTACATATAAATCACCATTTGTTTATACCAACTAATTAACAACAAACTTACAGAATCATCTGTTATTACCAATAAAATTGTCTCTAACAAAATGAAAGTCAACAAACAATAATTTTGATATGAATTGTTTTAACTTGAACACTTCTTACTTTAATTCTCAACAAAAATGAGCACTTAATATTCTAGCACAGAGATGTAGCTAGTTTGGCACAACATAAATATCAATATTCACAAAATAAACAACATAAACATAACAAAATCAACTGATAGGTAATCATTGGTTTGTGATATGAGTAACTAATATGTTTTAACGTTCAAATGTACCAATATATTATTCCTCCATGAGAAGTTATTATAACACTGAGAGTACGTTATTTTCTTCTTCTTCTCTCAATGACTAAATACTAAATGTTCTTGCATAAGAATGTAACGAGGTAATTGGATACAACATAGGCACCAGATTTCTTCACAACTTATCAACATCGTCTGAATCTTTGGTTCGTATTAAATTTGTTTTGTTGATCAAACGTAGTAAACTTCCGAGAAGAGTTAGTAATTGCACTGAACGAACGTGTTTTTCTTTAAATGTAACCTGTTGGTTGTGTACGCTTTGTAAAACAGGAGGTAACTGTTACTTCCAAAAATATTTGTTTTGTCAGCCACTTTTTTTGTGTTTACACAATGTATTCAACCGTGCTCGTTATAATTCACTTCACTATAAGCAACAGAAAATAGTTTGAACTCCAACCAAAGACCATCTCATGAGGTAGGTACCAGAAAAAAATCACTCACGGATTTCACCATCACGGTCAGGATTAATCGTCCGCAGCTCTGCGTCGGATTCTTTGTCACTTCTGATTGAAGGCAAAACTATATATAACAGGGAACACTTGAATATAAACTCGTAGAATGTTTTTACACTGAATTATTTATTAACTTTTCACCGCCACCATTGACATAAACCAAAAACTCCAGCAGCGCTCAAAGACAATTTTTTTTGCACGGGCGCGTTCCGACAGTCAACTTTTTTTACACTATGGTTCGTTCATACAAACTTTTTATTTTTTGAACAATGAAAAATATTTTGATGAATATTAACTATTCTTGCTTAAACTATATAAACATTTATTGAAAATTATAATAATGTAGGAACGTATACAAATATTAATTACAAATATTACCATTTGCCTTCAGTTGAGAGTGTAGGCCAAATCCTCTATCTGATTGGCTGATATATGGGCTCTGGTAGTACAAAGAGGATTGTGCTCTAGCAGACGAGACTAAAAAAGACCTCATGAAAAGCGCTCAGATAAAGGTGAGAGAAAGAGATAGAGACTCACCTCCTGCGAAAAGAGTGTGAGAGAGTGGGAGAAAGACAAAAAGACACCTCCTGCGTCGAGATGCGCTTGCACCTGCTTGGCGGCGCGGATGGCGTTGATAACTCCTCGTGCTTCTGTCGCCAGTTGTTGTTCAGCGGCTTGTCGACCTGACCTTCGTGCAGGACGCGTTGGCGAAAGAGAGAGAGAGAGAGACTCACCTCCTGCGTCGAGATGCGCCTGCACTTGCTTGGCGGCGCGGATGGCGTTGATGAACTCCTCGTGCTTCTGTCGCCAGTTGTTGTTCAGCGGCTTGTCGACTTTCGTGGAGGACGCGGTGGCGCCCTTGCGCAGCTTGTTGATGAACGGCTCGGCTTCGGTGCCCTGGGAACGCGACAACGGTTACTAGTCTTCGTCACTGTGAGTGTCAAAGTCAAAGATTTTATACATCGTAAGATATTTCAATATCGTTTGGTGAATGTCAATTTTCATTACAATTTTATATTATTGTTGAATATATTATTGTTGACGTCAATAATTTACTTACAGCTAAGTTTACACCCCTTCCAAAGCGGAGTGCAGCAGAAGCGGCAACAAACTGCACAGCGCATTTTCTCCAAATGCCGTCAACTTACAATCTATGACATTACTAATTGAAAGTTATCTTCTGGCAATCTGTTACGGTTATGTTAGGGACACGGAGTTTAATCTTCCTTTAAAATTCACACCGACCTTCTTCCGATCGATTATCTAATTTCTTTAGGTCGACATACATACCTATCTGTTTTCACTCTTTTATGATTTTAGTCTATTAAGAGTCCCACGTAAAGGCGCAATCCCATACAAACATAGTTTCGTTTTAGTTTTACAACAGTTAAGCCAATCTCCACCAAATTTCGTACATACGAGTACGACCGGATAAGGCATATTGATGTTTATAATCAGATTTAAATTTTAATAACAATACCTATACAAAATTACAGCGAGTTGAAGTTTCGTATCGAAAACTTGTACTCGCTGTAATTTTGTGATCTGATCTCTTAATGATCCTGGTTCTTGAATTTTATATAGAAAAGGGGTTTTTGTTCACATCACAGAAACGAAATAGCACTTAACTATTATCGACACTGATCAGTGATCACAGAAACGAAATAAAACTTATTGTTTAAAAAAAAGATAGAAACTGACGCCAAACTCAGTCTGGTGAAAGTAACAATGATTAGGTAGGTATTATTTCTGAAAACGTGTGAATAAGTGATGACTGATGTCATGATGTGTTATGGTTAAATTTAATAAGAGTGGACGTTTTACGACCTTTAGTGAACGTGGTGTAAATAAGAAGAGTCCTGTGTATTCAGTTTATTTCTCTTAAAATAGAAGTAGGTTGGAACAAAAGGTACATATAGACCGTCGACTTAACGCGATTTTATAATGTATACGATAGTCATCATATCATCATCATACGGGTCTTTTTAGTCTCCAATGCAGGAGCACGACCCTCTCTGTACCACCAGAGCCATATTAGCCAAGGCAGTCAGAGGATTTGGCCTACACTCTCCACGCTGGCCAGACGGGTTGGAGAGGTCTTTGATGTTTTTAAGCTTTGTTTAGCTTGTGTTTCCTAAGTCGCATTTTACGACAGTGTTTGTTTATACGATAGTGTTTGAAGACTAATACGTGTGTACTTCATTAGATGTAAAAAATTGGATTTTTATGTTCGCTAATAAAGTGCGCATTACAATAGAAAATTGCGTTAGGAGTTGGGACGACGGCCTAGTATAGGATGATCAGTGTGATGAATAACGAAGATGTAAGAAGACAAACGAAAATATTCCATTTATGCTTGCCTTATAATTCTCCGCACCGGTGCCCTGTTTTGTAAGACAATTTGAAAACAAGAAGAAATAATTATGTTCAGATTACAAAAAAGGGGGTATTACAGACACTGATATTTTGGATGGATATTTTTTTTGGATACCACTCCAAGATACCTACTACAAGGAAAGTTCGTAATAGAAATATGCATAATTGCGTCTTCTCCAACAGAGATGTACTTAATGTGAGCGGCACACTAAAATACGAATATCAAGGTTCTTCTTCCTATTATTGTTAGAAACAAAACTTTTGAGGTATCTTAATATTTAGGTAAAGTATTAAAAATAATCTACTTCAGATTCTTTTGTACTTAAACCATATTCATTGGCAAAATAGCAACACATTAAGGGAGGTACCATTGTTTAAAATTACTGTAGTATAGAAATTGTTGTTATTATAGTTAACTTGTTGTTTATGTATAAGTAATCAAAACTTACCGCAAGCCTATGTTTCAATGCGTCAAACGGCTTCCGCTTCTTCGTCTTAGCCTTCTTGCAAATATCCTGGTGCTTCTGCAGGCGGTCCGGTGCGAAACGGCGGCCGCACACGGCGCACGGCTCACCGGAGCCGGCGGAGCCGCCGGCCGTGACGCCGGACGCCGAGCCGGACGCGGACGTGGCCGACCGCTTTGTCGCCGACCCTTGGCTTGCCTGCAATTTTGTCTTCCATGTTGGTCTGAGAGAAAGGGGGTCGCCGCCGATTCTTAGAACGTATCCTAGCAGTATGTTTTCCATACAAATGTATTCCTCCGTTTTCTCGCTGACAACTGCTTCTAGAGGCACAATTTTTTTTTATAAAATCTAGTTTTGAAATAGGTATGGCCATTAAATTATTAAACTTTACGCTAGACATAATTATTATTATTAAAAAGTGCTCAAGGAACGGCCGTGTCGCGACGACCTTGATACTCGCCCTGAAGATGGCCATCTGAATTGGCCGAAACCCGGTCGGCAATACCGACTAAATATAACGTGAGGTATGGCCATTATTTTATTTTTCTAAAAGCTGTTTAAAAAATATTACTTTAGAATATTAGTAAGTACCTATAACCTATTTACCTATTACGCTGCGCTTGCGTACGTGGTCGCCATTCAAGAGCTTTTCTGCCCCATCGGCCATCGGTTCTTCGCGCTATGTGCCCCGCCCACTGCCACTTTAAAGAGCTAATCCGCTGGGATATATCGGTGACCTTGGTTCTTCTACGGATTTCCTCGTTTCTGATTCGATCTCGCAGAGAAACACCGAGCAAAGCCTTTTCCATAGCTCTTTGAGCGAACTTGAGCTTTCTTATGAGGCCCATAGTAAGGGACCACGTTTCGGACCCATAAGTCATCACTGGTAACAGCGAGAAAATAAAGGAATACATTTGTATGGAAAACATACTGAAAAAATACTGGTAGGATACGCCCTTAAAGAGATACGTGAATTTTACGGAGCCAGTGAGTGCTGCTCCCATTTCAAAACAAATAATTTGAAAAACCGATAAAATTTTGATCTGCGAGGCCCTAGATAACCTTTCAAACTACTTTATGAACTACTAACTCTTACCCGCGGCTCCGCCCGCGCGATATATAGCCTATAAATCATCTATAAAATATAATATATCATTCTCAGTACCCTAACCTACGTGTACCTATGCAATTTCATGACGATCGGTTCAGTAGATACGGCGTGAAAGCGAAACAAACAAACAAACTCATTTTCGTTTAACTAGTATTATAAATGCGAAAGTGAGTTTGTTTGTTTGTTTGTTACGCTTTCACGTCGTATCTACTGAACCGATCATCGTGAAATTACAACAAAACAAAATTTCATTTTTCTTTCTAATGATTCATTTAAATGAGGGGTAAGTACTCATGTATCCTCAATTTAACGGGCTCCAGTGTTGCTCCCAAATTAAAAATTGTAATTTGGGTGCTCCAAGTGATTTAAGTTAAATAAACTAAAATAAAATTCCCAGGAAGCTGTTTAATTGTGTATACTATAGTTATGGGATCTGTTCATTAGTTCCTGGTACTTTTGATTTGTAGCAACACACGTTCGCATTTCAATTCAATCTGTAAATAGCGATGATGGTTGCACACATATTACTCTTATATGTAGTATTGTACACTAGTCTAAGAGATATGTGTAACCGTTGCTGACCCTAATAAATAAAATAAAATAAGTGATTTAAGTCATGAACCTATGTCGTCTGTGATTCTGGCACTACGACCAGGCACGCTGTGTGTTTCTCGCCGAGCTAGGACGAGAAACATTCAATTCAATTTCTTTATTGCATTTCGTATTGTACATTACATCAGCTCTTACAATAATGTCAGTGCACTGTAATTATATTAGGTAGGTACAATATGAAGTATGAGCTCTCGGGCATCAATCATTATTCAATGTATGATGTAATTTTTAAAGTTGTATTAACATTTAGGGCTTTAAAAGGACGGATGTAACTTTTAAGAATATTCTTTGAATAATCAAAATCACAAACAACTTAATAACAGTTCCCAATGATATCTGGCGGATTTACCTTAAGAAACATCCACACCGCGACACTTATGGTACCGAGTGTCCAAATTCAAAAATTATCATCACCCTCAAAGATAATAAAATTAAAAACGTCCTCAAGAAATATAAAAAGTAATAGCAAGGTAATAAAAGAAATAAAATAATAAAACAAAACAAATAGACCTACCCCTGGTTGTCTTCTCAGTACCTGAAAACGCAAAGTTAACAAAATTTAAAATCATTAAAAAAAATTAGGATATAAAATAAATTTTGTTGCAAAAGTACATACAAGTGTTTAATGTTGCAAGCCTTGACAACCTCTTTTTTTAAGTGAGTTGAAAAAGTAAAAAGTAGGCAAAATACTTATTAGTTATTGCACCATAAATTTAAGACACGAAAATTACCTTGGCCTTATCGCCAAGAAAATTTCTTTCCTTGGGTTATTGGAATCAAGGAAGTAATAGGTGATTGGAATAAGAAAAAAAAATATTTAGGTATGTATATCAACATTTGACCATGTCATCCGATTTTTAAAAAAGTTAATAAGTATAGTATGAATATGAAGGTGTCATTTTATTTGTATTCAAATAGTCCAAAATCCTATCAAGGCCGTAGCCATTCGGAGAGAGTATCAAAAAATAACTTATATTTATAGAGCCAGTTAGTAAGTAGTGGAGAGGGCAACTCCAAAATTCATATAAGTGCAATAATTCCTTATAAGTTATTGCGCCCTCCTCTCCTTATTTTATTATTATTAAAGTTGATACCTTACATTTCGGGGTGATTTGAACCTCCAAAACCCTCCCCCTAGCTACCTCCATGAATCGATTTCCGACACATTCGCCAGATTCCTTTTTCGTCAGAATTAATTATGGGCTGTTTTTTTTCTGACTAAAACGGAATTCCAAAGCAAGGACACATTCGCCAGATACCTTTTTCTTCAGATTTTTATCAGACTAAAACGGAATTCCAAAAAAGGACACATTCGTCAGATTCCTTTTTCGTCAGAATAAATTATAGGCTGTTTCTTTTCTGACTAAAACGGAATTCCTTTTTGACCGGAAAAAAAAACTTAGGTTAATTTTGACAATATTTATTTATACTTACTAACATCTACTAAAATAATAATAATTTTTAACAAAAAAGTAAAACCGACTTCAACCCTATACAGTACGACCGAAGAGTAGAAATTAAATAATGAGAAACTAATGATCTGTTAGGTAATGGCAACATTTGAATAGTGTCAAAATTTGTAAACATTGATCTCACTTTTTCGTTTCGAGGTGTATTATTAATATTTACCAGCATTTCTGTAGATAACTCGTCAACTTTCATCAATATGAACAGGACAATTCATGGTAGTGATCGAAAAGTAATTTATAAAATTTTTCTGCGTTGCTTAGCGGAATATCAAACCGGCAAACTTTAGACCGAGTTAGAGGATATTTACAAAAGAACAGCGGACCTTACTGGTGAGTAAATGCTATATGTTATGAGTGATACGCTTATATCTTGTAACTGTAACGTAAAAAGCAAAACTTATACCGTTTAAGGTATGTTTTTATCATGAAAAAGATTTTTTTAAGGTTTTGTTGCAGAATTCGCCGATGACAACAAATTATAGCGCGATTATGGATCTAATCCCTAGGTCCATGGTATGTTGTCTGTCATATCAAAAGTAAGGAATCTTAAAAAAGACGCGGAATGTACCAACATTCTAAACAATTGGCCTTTCTTTTTAGCCAAATGGCTACCTAATAAAGGATCTAATCTTTCCATGTTCTATAGATTCTTGGTTGTATCCTTTTAGTGCTTATTGTATTTTGATCTTGTATCTTATGCTTGTTACAGGAAAATCTTAAAAAAACTTTCAGATGGAGAGAGAGAGAACTATGATAGATAAAGAAGGAAGTAATACAGACGGGCAATTTGGAACACATCGCAAAAGCAGGCAAAGCTGCCTTGATTTTTATATTTGACAGAAACACTCAATATGAAGAATATGTGTGTGAAGAATATTACTTATTTATTAGAATAAGTTTTCTTGGGAATAAGACAATAGTTTCTTTAATTACTAATGATTAAAATAATTATCTTCCCTAATATTTGTAGCTTTTTTTTATTTGCCCTCCATTCCCAGAACAGTCTCTTAAGTTTGGTTGCCGATATTCTAGAACACGTAATAGTATGTGCATACAAATATTATGTTTCTGAAAGTAACTCTAGTCTGTCTTTCTGTTATCTTTTCACGCTTAAACTAATTCTTGATTTAGATAACATTTGGTATGGAGAAACTTTGAGACCCTGGCAACGATATAGTTTTTCATTAAACGAGCAATTCTTGTAAATATATGAGTATATGTTTATCCATAAATAAAATAGGGATATCTATACATATTATAAAAGGGAAGACCCTTTTAATAAGAAATTAACGCAACAAAACCAAACAGATTGTTAGATTTTTTTACCGTTTATTTATTAGTCTGTGCCTTTTTGAACACTTATCTCAAAAACGGCTTAACAAATTTAGGTTCTGTTTTATCAATCGGTTCTTATATCATGAAGTTATCCCTTAGAAGGTACAGTGTTTATTGAAATAAAGTCATGTGGATAAAGTTGCGGGCAACAGCTGGTTTAAAATCGATCTGAGTTCCGGCTAAATAGAGTAAAGCTCGATCGGCCAGGTAGTATCAATTAATGGAACGTAATGAATATAAAAATTATACTAAAAACCCAAGTATCAAAACAGTTTTTTCACGCTTGTTGGTGTTCCCCGCTAAACTGCAGTGGCGCCCTCATTTATTTTCTACTCTTTTTTTCTTTTTCTCTTTTTTTCTTTTTTTGGGTTTGATGCTGTATCTTTGTTTAATTTGAACTGTTATGTTTGTTACAATGCCGAAATTTTAATAAAATGTATTAAATTATAATATTTTTCACTAGCACAATAATGTTAAACAAAAATAATAATAATATTTTTATTATTTTTTCAATAAGGGTGGAGGTGTAGTGTGTAGCGCGCCTCACTTGCCTCTCACCAATATAAATATGCATTATTTGTATCTAATGAGAGTAATAAACCTTACGTCGAACCTGACCAACGTGTTTCATTTGGTACGCCCTTACAGGTTGAAGTGTGAAGAAGTAACAGACAGACAAATCGAGAGACAGCTACTCTCGCATTAATATATTAAGTATGGACTTATATTAGTATAGATGTTCTTCCCCGAGACTGAAACTATCTCCTTATCAAATGAAATGAAAATAGTGTACCTAGCCAAGAAATTTGGAAACTGTTAGCTGGGAAACCGGCACGAAGCGTCACGCGAGATCAGTTGCTAACGCATTGTTTTGTTTTGTTTTTCGTGTAAAAGGCCAAATCTGGTATCAGATTTTTCAAGCTGCCTAAAGGCATCTGACATTAGTTAACGCGTTACTAACCGCTTAGCAACTAATCGCGTCGTGCGCGAACCTCTATGAGATCTTGTGTAATTTGAGTTTGTAACCAGTGAACAGTTTGAACATAGTAATGGGACTACGAGATACAGTTCTCCCTCGTCCCTCCAATCCTGGGACCATGAGAAAACAGCGGTATTTTTCAGTTCCATGTGAGCTCTTCTGACGCAAAAGAATCTGACGAATGTGCCATTTTTTTAAATTCCGTTTTAGTCAGAAAATAATCTCTGACGAAAAAGGAATCTGGCGAAAGTGTCCTTGCTTTGGAATTCCGTTTTAGTCAGAAAAAAAAAACAGCCCATAATTAATTCTGACGAAAAAAGAATCTGGCGAATGTTTCGGAAATCTTATTTTAGTAGATGTTAGTAAGTATAAATAAATAATGTCAAAATTAACCTAAGTTTTTTTCCGGTCAAAGAGGAATTCCGTTTTAGTCAGAAAAAAAACAGCCTATAATTTATTCTGACGAAAAAGGAATCTGGCGAATGTGTCGGAAACCCATGAATCCTATTGTGTGTGTAAATTTTAGTCAGATAAGACGCATGTACAATCTACGAAGAAGATACTTAGTATTACTAGTATCAGACGACCACTGCCTTGTTTTCTTTAGGCAATAAAGATCGACAAATATTGGAGTGAGGTCAATTAAATTTGAATTTCTATTAGGGCCTACAAAGTCAAACTCAAAGCTGATTGTAATCTTTATGAAGACATTCTTAATTTTTACATAATAATATATATGCCTGCTAATTGCATGCACTCCCACACTCGATCTGAGGCAGAGGGGTGCCTGAAAAACAGCGTTATGCTCGGACCTTGCTCCGAGCTAACACAAGGTGAGGCATTCCTTTGCCATAAATCTAGGTGTCTAAATGTATATGTTGCCATTTCTTTTTTAATTAAGAAGGTAGGTATATAGATTTAATTTTGCCAATAAATTATTTTTTATTCATACTAATTGACGTGAGTTTTATTCCCCTAATAGCCTTAAAGGCAGTTTTTCGGCAGTGGACGCATGTACCTTGGGATACTTACAGGGTTAGGAGGCGCTCTATGCATAGCCCCGCGGGCCTTACTCTCCGTCACCTGCACAATAGAACATCGTCAGAATCACACGTTAAAATAATTTTCGTAATTTTGGGCTGTTTCGTAAAAGGTAACTCGTAATTTTGGGTTAATTCGTAAAAGGTAAAATATAAAATTTAATTAAAAACACGGGACACTGCCAAAGAATTTTGCATCACTGACGTTTGAATTGAGCGACGTTTGAAAACTTTTTGAACATTTGAAAAAGGAACTGTAAACATTTTGCATGGAGTTATCGAACCTTCTTTAAACGTCAGTGTTTCGTTCTCTGTGGTGTTCTCTATCATGTGAATAAGGTAAATTACCACAGGTAAATATACATCACTAAAGAGATTGGTCACCGTGTGGTTTTAGGTAGAGTAGAATATAGGACGACTCCGAATCTTCCCGTGGATGTCGTAGAACGCCACTTAGGAAACACTTGAAGCTAATCAAAGCTTATAAACATCAAAGAGACCTCTCCAACAAGTCTGGCTAGCGTGGATAGTGTAGGCCAAATCCTCCGACTGCTCTGGCTAATATAAAGCTCCGGAAGTACATAGTGGACCAAGTTCTTGCAGTGGAGACTAAAAAAGTGATGATCCTTTCATCATCATCTGGAGTTTTTTTGAGTTTGCGTTTCATTGAGTGAAAATCTACGGTATCACGCCAATAGGCGATGCGGCTAGTAACTGTTTTCCATCATTACGCCCACTAACACGTTAAACGTGGCCTTTGGGTCCTACGAGCTTGGGCTCTGTCTACTCCGCAAGGGATAAAGATGTGATAATATATTTATATGTGTATGTAAATTCAGACATAATAACTGACAAGTCATGATTCTGCTGGTCTAGTATGTTAACAAGAGCAAAGGGGAGACAGCTTAGAGCCACGTGAAGGGGGACAGGCCTAGCTTAGGCCTTATGGTACTGTGATGCCTTTAACACACAGGGAAAACGCACAAACGTGAGAGAGAGAATACTCACTGCGCTTGTTTCACTGGCTGCTTTCCTTGGAGGTGTACTTGTCTGGGGCTTTGCTTTCACTGGGCTGACTTTTGGAGCAGGACTCCTGTCAACGGATACAGAGGCTAATAAAACACATAATATTGAATATATTCTTCTCTTCTTAATGTCTTCCTAATCGGCAGCATTGTCGATAAAATCTGACACGAATATATATGACAAAACATGAAACATGCACTGTAAAATTCCTATGAAATATCCGCTACCTTTCTCTCCAACCCGTCTGGCCAGCGTGGAGAGTGTAGGCCAAATCCTCTGACTACTCAGGCTAGTATATGGCTCTGGTAGTACAGAGAGGGTCGTGCTCCTGCAGTGGAGACTAGAAAGACCTGATGATGATCCGCTACCTATTGGTGGTTCAAGCAAATTTTGGCCTTACAAACT
The DNA here is from genome assembly GCA_963082605.1 of Rhodophaea formosa. NCBI lineage: Eukaryota > Metazoa > Arthropoda > Insecta > Lepidoptera > Pyralidae > Rhodophaea > Rhodophaea formosa. Next base: position 4,632,054 of record OY720221.1, read on the forward strand.
TCCTCCTATCTGTAAAAAAACGGCTATCACACGACGCGATATTCAGATTCCGATGAGTAGGGCGGTGCAATACGTTAGACTGTATTGTATCAATAATGTAGAGATGGCTCCAAACTCCAAACATGTCTAACGTATGGCGGCTTCCCTTTCATTAGTCTCAATATCGCGTAGTGTAAAAGCTGCCTAACAGTTACTTCTTCTTCTTTCGAGTCGTAAATGGTTATTTTTATATTTGACTTGACCAGTAGTTTGCGACTGCTAACCTTACTGCTTAGTTACTGTAGTTGATACATGCAAGTAGTAAATGAAAAAACCAGTAACTTCGTCGAACCACTGAGGATAGGAAGCAGATACCGGACTCTGAAGCGTTACCTTTGATGACTTGAGATATTATGCTTGCGGACGGACTTACGTGCCATGTGGTTCCTAGCAGTAGAATAGGACCACTCCAAGTCTTCCCGTGAATCTCGTAGACGGCGTCTTAGGAAACACAAGCTAAACAAAGCTTATATATCAAAGAGACCTCTCCAACCCGTTTCGAGAGTATCTCCAGTAGCGTGGAGAGTGTGGGCCAAATCCTCTGACTGCTTTGGCTAATATATGGCTTTTGTAGTACAGATAGGGTCACATCAAGGAGACTTTTCCAACCCATAGGTATATGGCTCTGGTTTCACAGAGAGGATCATGCGCCGGCAGTGGAGACTAAACTAAGACCTGATGATGATTATTATGATGATGACGGACTTATTTGTACTAGACTATTAGATATTTTAATATCAAAAAGCTAACCGTCTCTGTGGTTTCTTCGGCGGCTGAGGGTCTGGCGAGCGCGGCGTGGCGGCAGGCGCCAGCGCCTCCGGGAACGTCTCATCTTCTAGGCGGTAGTTGTTGTCTCTGTCTAGCTCGTCTATGCTATGAATCAGCTCACCATTGCTGTGTGGCATCTGGAATTAATTTCCAGCCTTTTAGGGGATTTTCAGAAGTTAACTGAGTACAATCGGCTCTATAAACATGTTGATAAAGTTCAAAAGTTCCGTTTATTTACTAATAAAAAATTGAAATTTAATATCATACGCATAGAGGCGGATTTACCTACTCTGTAAAAATTTCCCTCGATTTCGTGGCAATACAAATTGAGTCTAATACCCCAAAGCAGAAGACATCCACTGAATCTCTCTCTCCCATGTTTAAAGATTTCTTTTTATGTTCTCTATTCTGCGCACTAGTATCTACTAGTTTGCTGTTTTCCAAAGTTCTTTTTACCGCGGAAGTAAGCAATGGGCAACTGGAAATACTGGAATACGTTGTTGTCCACGTAGGTCTTTGGGATTTCTCAATTAAAAGACAGGATCCCGAACAATCACAATGTTTTTGACTATTAAAAGTTACGGTCTATCCACAGTTTCAAACTAATATATAAACAATAAAGCTAAAACGATGAATTAGATATGAATTTAACCTGTAAAATACTTTCTTTAATTATTTCTTTTCCATAAATAACAGCTACCTAAGTTTTTAGTTAGTTAAAATAAAAAACAATAGTTTTAACGCCATCACGCGATGTTACCTGATTTTTCACGGCGTTTAGATCCGGTTCGTGATTGTGGTTGAGATCACCGGATCCGTTCACCATATTTTCTGTTTTCTGGAACAAAATGAATAAGAAAGATTAATCCTACGGAATAAAATGGCTCAGTATACCAGCTGGAGTACTGCACTTCGCAACTATATGAATTTATAAACCAGTGCAGTTTAACTATCTTCCGAAATTCTATTATTCTGAAGGTTTAGAGTGGAGTTAGTGCCAGAGATCCTAGCACTTAATCTATTAGTCTGGATCTTATGATACGTTGGTTAATGTTTATCAACAGAACAACAAAATCAATGGAAAATCTATATTTATAGTGGACTTTAAAATTGGTTATTCCGCAGGACTTTTACGTCGGGCAAGCTGGATTGGTATATCGGCTTTGGCTAGGAATAACATCGTTTTGAGAAGAGAGAACTGACATATCACACAGATTGAGATAGCCCCACAGTAAGTCGTCAACTTGTGCCGTAGGATTTAGATCCTAAGATTCCTTCTCAAAGATACTATATTTTAATAATATATATATATATATATACTTATATAGATAAACATCCAGGATCCAGGCCATTTTAATCTGGCCGGGTATCTAAACCAGGAACTCATGTGTCGCAGGCTGGTATGTTCAACACTCTGCCATGGAGGCTGCTAAGAACTGGTTCTAAGAACGCCTGATAGAAGTTGAAAAATATATAAAATCCTCTTACGTGCTGTTTCTTAACAATATGCGAGCTGGTGACATGATTTCTAACAGTCTTTTTCTCCAAAACCCTGGAGCTGGTGGTAGTGGAAACTTTTGAGAAGCCGTTCGGCAGGGGTTTCCGCGTCCGCTCTGTGTTGTGGATGGGCTGGAGGGGGTAGCTCTTGTCGATGCCCTTCGAGCGACGCTCTTCGAACATTTGGCGGACCTGAGGATAATAATTGTAGAAAAATAAATGAGATTTGAGCCTTTGGATCAAGTACATACTTCTTCTTCTTCTTTTCGAGTCAAAAAGGCTATATTTATAAATTCGTATATTATACTAGACCAGAATTTGGCCACCTGGACGACGCGACAGAAAGTACATACTGTGGTGTGACGACACACGACCTCATTATTATTCCACTAACCTTTTTAAATAGAACCATTATCTAGCACAGGTATCAAGATAATGACGAATTATGTCCTACGTTAAGATCTGTATAAAAGCTCTGTTAATTAAACAATAGAGTAGTCAATAGTTAATCTTCGAACCTACAACAAGTGAGTTTTACTTATAACAACCCCCGCGGCGTCCGTCTATCCATATACTGCACAGAGTCGATGATTTATGCAGGTTACAATAAAATAAATAAAATTGTTTATGTTGATATAATAGTGTCTTTTTTTACTACGTAAACTAGACAAAGATTGGGCAGCGTTAAGACAAATTTATTTCTTACTAAGATTGTCAATAAGTTTACAAAGATTTATTTGTCCAATGTAGATTATATCATATGTCGTTACGTGTCAACACAATGGGAATGGGGCTAGAAGATGTAATATGTGGTGCTCTACCTTTCCAGGTTGATGAGTAACTACGGGCTCCTGCGTATCATGGCCGTTGCTGGGGGAATGCCTGATACGGTCCAATGCTCGCGTCTGCTGCGTCTCGTACAGTGTCGCTATCTTCTGTTCCCTATCCTGAAATCAATATTATCTTCATCAAACTTCGGTAGTTATGTAAATAAATATATATGACTATCTGTTCTTGAAAAAAGAAGTTCAAATATCATAGGCGGAATTGGTATTAAAGGTATTTTTATATATTTATCGGTTTGCCGATAAATATATACAAACAAACGGGTCACCTGATGGTAAGGACAACCGCTGCCCATGACAACACCAGGGGTGTTACAAGAGCACGAGTTGCCGGCTTTACTTGTTTTCTGAAGGATTCAATGGTGATACCAATGTTTCACAAGTAACTTCTATAACTACGATTTTCTTTCTCAGATTGGAAAGGTATTAAAGAAAATAGTATTCTTCTGTTATGGAATACTAACTCAAACCGAATGTAGCGAAGTGTTGTACTTTTTTTGCTAGGTCATCAATTCTTTACAAATTCAAGGTGTCTCCTCATAAAGATTTTAGTTCATCGATATAGCGCTGTCCTCGTATCGTAAACTCCTCGGATCCTCCTATTATGAGAAGAATACACTGACCATTGCTAGTGTGATGCGACACTGGCGGCTGATATGGTGAATTCCTCACTCGCTCCTACTCCCTGGCTGATAAGGCTGGTATAGAGACACAAAGTTATGCTTATAACAGAAAAAGAATACTGACCTTGCTGGGATGATGAGAAACAGGCGTTTGTTGTGGTGGCGAATGAGCGCTGATACCATTGCTTGGCGAATGCCTCACTCGCTCCAAAGCCCTGGTTTGTTGGGCCTCGTACAGAGACGCGATCTTCATCTCTCTCTCTTGAAGTTGCTTTTGTTGGAAGCGAGCCTGGAAACAACAACAGTTGGTTGGTTAGTTTAGGTTCAGATAAGTCAGCATAAAAATATTTGTATTAAAATTCCCTTTTTAAGTGAGTAAAATTTTCCGAGATTTCTGTTTTTGAAAACAGAAATCGCGGTAAAATCTGACCAATGAGGTAATATTTGTCCATCCTTTTTTATATTGGAATAATAAAGTGTGGCCCCAAATTAACTCCTTGTGGTACTCCTAAAAGTAAAAGTTAAAGACTGGAAGTGAAATCAAAAGAAATATCCCTTTGATAATCCTTTAGGTATGCATTTAAATATGGATAAATATAGATAAGTTCATAGGCATAAGATATGCCTATGAACTCATTTAAATACAGACGAGGAACTTTTTGCATTTCTTGCATCAGATATTTATTGCCTAATCTGTTCTTATTAATTCTTAAGGAGCTTGGCAGAGGACATCAGGCTTGTGTCCAGTACGAAGACTTGAATACCTAGTAAAACTAATTAGTCTATTTCAGCAACCGCTTAGTTTATTACCAAGCTCACTACCCCAGACGGGGGCGAAGGCCGGCGCCCACGCTTCACTGCTTATGGGGACCTGCCAATGCTCTGTACATTATTGTTCTATTGAACGCTTCCGTCACTTGAGTACAACTTGAAAGCGAAAGTTAGTATTTACAATCGCATTACTTTGTTACATATCTAATATAATTTAAACTAAATGATAACTTTAAGACAAAAATTGATAAGAAAACCATTTAAAAAAGTAATAAAGGAAAGAGAATAGGCAGGTAAAAGTAATTTAGAACGCCAGAGATTATTTAAAGGATTATTTTTTTTAAACTTAGGTGAATTGTCTCAAATCAGTTTAGTTTTATAATCATGTGAACGAACAAATATTTTCTTTTAATAATATTAGTTTAGACGAGAAGGTTGGTTTTTTCAATGATTTTTTGCTGTTATGTAAAGAAAGAAAATTCCAGTTCTTCTTAAATGCCGCGTGGATTCCGGCAGAGTAGAACAGGACCACTCCAAGTCTTCCCGTGAATGTGGCAGAAGGCGACTTAGGAAAAACATAAAAACATCAAAAAGACCTCACCCACCCATCTGGCCGGCGTGGAGAGTGTAGGCCAAATCCTCTAACTGCTCTGGTAGTACAGAGAGGGCCATGCTCCTGAAGTGGAGACTAAAAAAGACCTGATGATGATGATGATGACATATTTGGTACAGAAAATTGAGATCAAAGTAGATATCTAATTAAGAAAGGGAATAACATCACGTAAGCTCTCGTGCTCAATTCATCGCAATGCATCCTTCGAACGATTAGCATAGGCGCGCAATTATCACCCAGGTTTGCTAAACGGGTATCTAATTTGTACAATTAGTATGCGACACACTTGCATTCGCTGCAGTGCATGCAATGGATGCAATTGTCGTGCGATTTGGTTGGGTAACTGATTGGACTGTGAAACTGAGAAAGTAATAAGTTGCTTTGTTATGCATGTGGAAATAGGTGGTTATATAGCTTCTGGACATCTTCATGTTAGATTAGAATTTAAACATGGTTTTAATAGATTCATCTAAAACTTTGCGCAAGACTTGTTTGCCAAAAAACTGTGTTAAAATTAAAGTATATATGCGTATTATTCGCGCCAAATTCGTGAATCCGATTATTTTTGTTTATGGTGGTCCGAATTTCATCCCATTTAAAAACAAAGTCAGGAGTACCTAAGTTTGGAGGTTTAAGAGTATAATGGTATTTAAAAAAGGGTTTTATTTTAGCAACCTCTTCAAAACTAGAGCAAGTTCCTCCTACTACTTAAAAAAAGAAGACAAAACACTTGCAACTCTGATTAGAGAAAATCAAAATCGACATAATAGCCAAACAAGAACCAAATTAATGATTCCAGATTCTTGTTACTACCTATAGAGTAACCATCATACAAAACATTATGTATGATGGTTTTGTGATGGTTACTCCTATAGCATTGTCCTGCAATGTACGACTTCGACTTGTCTTCACCATGATCTTACTATAATCTGCTTTCATCTCAGACTATAGAACAAACAACACCAAACGCAGTTTATGTCAGTCATTGCATGACTATTATGGAGCGCGCGATTAATACAATAATTTATTCTGTAACACGTGGGCGACAATCGATGCGATTGTCAAGGCTGCAGGTGGGCACAGTGCCGTATTTGACGACTGTCAATAGTGACGGATTGATCACTAGCACAATGAGCAGGAAGACATACAGTTCCGGGAAAGGTGTTTTTATATCCTAGGTCAAAAAAGTATCATTGTCAAGTAGCGTGCCGTGTGGTTCCTGGCGTAGTAGGCGATTTAGTAAACACAGGCTAAACAAAGCTTATAAACATCAAAGAAACCTCTACGTCTGGCCAGCGTGAAGAGTGTAGGCCAAATCCTCGGACTGCTCTGGTAGTACAGAGAGGGTCGTGCTCCTCCAGTGGAGATTAAAACAGACTTGATGATGTCAAGTAGAAGTTAGCAGACATTCGATTTGACGTCAGAGACTATTCAGTTAAAAGTAAGTACAGGGTGGACACCTTGGTGCTGGTGATGTCTATGCAGATGGACACAGTGCCGTCTTTAACGACTGTCAATACTGCCGGATAAATCACTAGCACAATGAGCAGGAAGACATACAGTTCCGGGAAAGGTGTTTTTATATCCTAGGCTAAAAAGTATCATCGTCAAGTAGCGTGCCGTGTGGTTCCTGGTAGAGTAGAATAGGACCTCTCCGAGTCGTAGGAGGCGACTCAGTAAACACAGACAGGATAAACAAAGCTTATAAAGATCAAATAAACCTCTGGCCAGCGTGGAGAGTGTAGGCCAAGTCCTCCGTCTGCCCTGGTAGTACAGAGAGGGTCGTGCTCCTGCAGTGGAGACTAGAGACTTGATGATGATCATTACGTCAAGTAGCCGTTAGCAGAGATCGATATAAGTCTTCGGAGACTAAATAGTCAGTGGAAACTAAGTACAGGGTGGACACCTTGTTGCTGGTGATATCTATGGAGGTGGGTACAGTGTAACACTATTTTTAGTTAGTACTTACAATAAACGGATAGATTATTCAGACATGAGCTCTGTCTACCCCGCAAGGGAAAAAGACGTGATAGTATGTATGTATGTATTATTCGCACATCCGGGAAAGGTGTTTTTATATATAACCTTACCTAGGCTATAAAATATTATTGTCAAGTAATAGCTTGGTACTGGTGATGTCTATGGAGGTGGGCACAGAGCTGTATTTGACGACTGTCAATACTGATAGATAGATCGCTCGCACAATTTGCAGGAAGACATACGGTTTCGGAAAAGGTGGTTTCTATAAGTAGGCTGTTAAAGTCCATCTATAAGCAGATAACGTGGTTGAAAAACGAAACACAGGAAAAGTGGTCAAAATAGAAAAGCTGAAAATAAAAGAAGCAATGCACTCTCTTGCTTTCAAATATATTATATGTTACATTTAATAGGAGTGAAATTTTTTTGTCGGTGTTCGCCACTTACACACACGCAAAAGCAAAACAACAAACAATGTCAGTTGTTTTACAAAACTATCATATTATTTTATCATTTATAATTTAACATTAATTATCTATCGGTGAGGAGCCCGATGGTCCAGTAGGTGTGAGCTCTATGAGCGCTTACGTATGTTAAGCAACCCCTGGTGCAGTCCCTACTTGGATGGGTGACCGCAAGTGGCATAAAAATATCTCGAGTTCCTCCGTGCTTCGGAAGGCACGTTAAGCCGTTGGTCCCGGCTGTCATCGTTGATGGCAGTCGTTAAGCTATGTCAGATGCCTGAAGGCAGCTTGAAAAATCTGACACCAGTGTTGGCCACTTACACATACGAAAAACAAACAAACATTAATTATCTAGCATTACATTGACATCTCTCAAACAGAATAAATCAAACTGATCAATATCCATTTAAGGCACATATAGTTATCTAATCAAGTAGTAAACTTATTGTAAATATGGTGGAAATGTCACCGACATTGGCCGTACATGGCGCGAGCGCATAATGACGCCGCGATGGCGACAGTGAGTCAGGCGGACAGTCATCGACCTCAAGGTATCGTGGAGGTACGAGTGAACTAATGATGGTCTGGACGATTAGTGTCGAGTTGAAAGAAGCTGTCTTGCTTATTTCCTCCGGAAGATCAATTACTTATCTTTAAGTAGGGACGATTACTCATTATTTTTGTCCTTCCTTACAGTCATTTGATGAAAACACTACCGCCCAAAAAAGAGCAATCACGTCGATTCCATTGAACGCCATACCTGCACTTTATCACCATAACCCAACAGGCCAACACCACTTCAGAAGAAGAATCTTGAAAAAGAGTGTCCTGTGAGAGACTTAATGAAGAGTGAATCAAAAAATAACCAAATACTTACTTGACACATTGAGGAGTCTTCATTGATTAGGAAATAGTTGAGGCACAGCTGTGACTAATCAAACCTGAATAGATGGAAATAACTACGAAGCTATACCAGGAAATGTAAAACAACTATTCATTTGATACGATGAGCGATAAGTTGCGATCGGACGATAAAGATATAATTACTCGTATTCGATCAACCAAGTATTTTGACAGAATATATCCCTTGTGTTCTATTTTTTCCGAACTGCTGTCAATGACATTAATTTAGTACCACTACTATCTGTAGATCTCACGGGAATATTATATTTTTCAGGGTGAACTTTTTCTGAACCTCTGATACTATCATGAAAATCGGTCTTGCCGTAGTTACGAATTGGTATACCTTAGCAGTCACTTCAGTTTTAGTCCCTTCTATTTAGTTTTAGTTAGGATAGAATTCGAAGCAAAAATCAATGAAAAGATAGAAAAATAAAAGTAAAATAACCTTACTGAAACTCTGTTGAATAACATGATAACTAATTCGGTGAAGATGTACCCAGTATTCTAGAATATAATTGGATACCCGTGATTTCTGAAATAAACTATATTTCCCAAAAGCAGTAAAACAGTGTTAATCGATTCCTTCTTCAAAAAGCGTGTAGTATCAATTTAAATATCCTAAAATGCAAATTTCACGCTCAAAGATGATCCAAACATGCAATCCGGAATAAAAACAAAAGTTTTTGCGATTCTCCTCCGATTGGCCTTATTTGGCGTGAGTCATAAGGCCGTATGCTAAGTCTGTGATGTAATTTGGCCTACGGCTGTGACTAAGCTGATGTTATGTTTGTGATTACAATGGATTCGCTATCTCTTACTACTGAGATTTTACCTCACCTTCTTTTAGAATCGCAATGGTAACATTTATTTAATGTTTACCTATGTCTATACTACCAATCTGTTTCCAGAGTCTCGTGCAAAAACCTGACCCCGCTGTATGCAGAGTGCGATTTAAATTAATTAGGGGCTTGTCTGCCGCAATGTCCATGGGCGACTCCAGGTTTAAATTTTCCATTTCAATTAAAACAATTAATTGTGGTCTACCGTAGATAAAATTACAGATTAACTTTTATAATGTCAGCTTATATGACTTGTTACTAATCTCAACTTGTCATTTTAATAGCTTTCCTGTATTCGTTCATCTGCAGTCTTATATATATATATATATGAAAATTTAATAATTCTTGAAAGTGTTTCGAATTTATTAAAGTTGTTTTGTTATGATTATGTACCCAGTTTGTTGTCAACCTGGTCCGAGCCCACCTAAAGATCTTATCCCGCCATCTATAGATGAGTTAGTCTGACATCTATTTATTACGATAACAGCTCGACTGTTATCATCATCAGTAGATGACAGACCAACTAACTTGTACCTATACATCTGTTCCGCCAAGGTCTTGTACTTTTCAATCGACGAATAGAAAAGTATTTACATATTATGAAATGAAAATATTATTTTAATTAAGAAACAACTTCTACATTCTACAATAATAAATATTCAGGACTATAGAAATAGAAATAGACAAGTAATAGAAATGTTTATTTCCTAAGGTCACGGCGGTCAAGGGCGTGTTGTAAGTAAACGTTTGTATCGGCGGTATTCAATCAATTCGGAATGAAATCAATATTAATGACGCATGCAAGACTTTTGGACGAGGGGACGAAGAACTGGACATTTTGAAAGACAAGTAATGATAGGTTGTTCCAACAGCTATCAATTAAATAATTTTAATGTTGTTGAAAGACCTGGTATTTGTAAGAACCTTGGTAAATTACTGGCTATTAGACGTAAGAATAAAGATATAAAAGTTATGTCTGTATTGAACATTTATAATAATAAGAACAAAGAATTTCTTTCTGTTTGAAGCATGTAAGTAGTTAATTTAAGCCAGTACTCATGAGTTACTTTTCGAAGATGTTTATTTATCCTAAATAAAGAGGAAAGATTTTATTGCTTGCATTTAATAGGCCCCGAAACTACTGGACCGAATGGTAAAAACGTAAATTGGTGACCAGATGTAAAATCTGTGGCCGAGTTACTAAATTAGGTGGCATTATATAAATATGAAGGACAAGCCATAATAATTGATGGTCTTTGCTTGATGCTTTCTATAGAATATTTAGTTGGCGTTGTAAAAAAGACAAATTAGTTTATTAGAGGCTAGGTCATTTTCTCGTTGCTTAGTTAAATTAGAAGCTTGATCACGTTGCCAATAAATAATTTTGTGGCTCGACTTATAATTTCCCATTTCAAAATTCTTTACCTAAAGTAAGCTCATCTGCGGGTTACAAGGCTATCATAATTTATGTGGACGAAGTCGCGGGAAAATTGCCAGTTACTTGTAATATTGACAAATTATTTACTTATGGTAGTAAGCTCTATAATAATAACGTACAGTCAAAGAAAGCTAGAATTATGGCTATCTTACCAGCGCATGGTAATATCAGACAGCCATTTCTGATACCCGCAGGGTCTGTTACTTCCAGGGACACCAGGGCCTTGCTTCTAAAAGCTCTTTCTTCAAGTGCTTTGACCTTCACAAGCTTACATTTTCACTAACCTTACCACAGCTGAGTAGCTACAGCCAACCGTTCCTAATCTCCGAGGGGTCTGTTGCTACCAAGGATTCCCAGAATACGCTTGTAGCAGCTCTCAACTTCCAGTGCGTTTCCTCTCATCAGTTTACGTACCTATTTAACTTATCAACGTGTTTGCGGTAAACCAACCGCTTAAGACCTCTATGGGGTCTGCTCCTTCCAAGGATATCGAAAAACGCTCCTAAGGATTCTATACTCGTATTACTATAACTGACTCTCACCAGTACACATGTTTTACCTACCTTCCCAGCGCTGGGCAGCGTCAGCCAACCGTTTCTGATCTCAGTAGGGTCTGCTGCTTCCAAGGACACCGAGGAAACGGTCCTAGGAGCTCTGTACTTCCAATGTTCGGGTTCCCACCAGTTCACATGGTCTACTGATCGGGACATGTTGCGAGTTTGCATATTCGTGCACTTTATTACTTTAAAAACTATTCACTTTTGTTATCAATAATGTTGTAGTTATAGATTAGATTTTAAGACTATAAAATATGGGCATACTTCCTAGGCACTTCACATCTATAATATAACTAAATGTATAGTCTATCTAAAACTTAAGTTCTCATAGACGAAATCTAAAATTACTTATCAATAAAACGTTACAAGTTCCGAAACAACTAACACATCCACCCATGCCACAATCCAAATCCTGAATGAACTTGGAACTTGTGACAGGGTTGTTTTGGTTGTTTCGCTGTCGCCTAGCAACAAGCACGTGGCAATTCAATGTCACGGCGTTCAGGAATCATGAATAAAACACGACACGGATAACTTGACCCGAAGAAAATTTATCATAATGCACAAAACTTAACCTTACTGCCTTCATATTATAGTTTATATTTGGAGAGAAGTTGACGATTGACAATAGAGCAATAAAGCCATCTTTTCTGTCATCAAACGCATCAAACGGTTCTGATAATGATGTAAACAATGATGTGATTGTTAGCTTTTTGCGAGATAGACTTCGGCTTGTCTTTGCGAAGTTTCAATAGATCATTATTGGCAGCTGGCACTAGATTGAAATTAATGATCCATTCAAGTTAATTAATATAACCTACACTTGTTATGGAATCTGGCACAAACTTTGCATTGATTTAATATGCAGGTTAGTTTGAATTCTGTAATAACTAATAATAACCTATTAGGTAGGTGTTATAACACACATGTTTTTGTAGATTAGATCAATAGTAGAAAGAAGATTAAGATTGGCTTTTAAAAGAATATAAAATCCCCACGAGAACCAGTTCTGTTCAATGAAATGAAATGGAATTTTATTCAAATTTGGATATCATGTATCGCTTTTTGAACGTCATATTTTTATATAATTTGCAAAATCGAAAAACTACTAGCGTTTCGGAAAGACCACTGCTGAGAAGAATACGCCGAGAGAAACTCAGTCCAGTTCAAATAAAACTTCCTCTTCCTAAACTTTGATTACTCAAACGGCTGAAGCAATATTTGTTATTTTTTTTTTACACATAATGTGAGTATCTTTATTCAACTTATAAATGCTTTGTAGAATTTGAACGTAGGGGTAGGTATAGTAGAACCTAAACTTTTCACCCTCCCGAGTGACACAGCGCTATAATTTTTAAATGAGCACGCGGGTTTTTATTTTTCTTTGAAAAATAACTTGTTTACATAATTTACCTTAAAGTTGAATAATTGCCAGACTTTTGTATTCAAAAGTCCTTTATTTTTTTTTATTGAAACTAGCACCACGGATAATTTAATTTTACAGGAACTAGCACGAACAAGCTTGCTCGGAAAAATACATTGTCCTTGGAATTACACTTAAATCGATTTTTCGCACATGTATTACTTAGGTAAATTTCAATTGATGATCTTTTCAAGAATACAAATCATACAATTGAAGCTAGTTTGGCAGGATATACCTACGATTTACAAATAAAACTCAATATCATCTTTATTGATGAACATATATTTATTACCACAATCATTTATTCGTGTTAAACGTTACTTAAACCAAATTCGTTAATTGCCAGGTAAAAGTAAAGAGTGGATAAGGCAGCTAATAGTAAATGATGATTAATCATAGTTTCCTAGCTTTCTAACCTTCAAAAGCCTGAATGCGAAGATTTGAAGTCCAAAGTGCATTGTCACACACAACATCAACAAAATACGACATTTAAAAATGCATTTTAAATATCTAGCAATAAAGTTTAGTTTTTGTTGCTTGCTTATGGGTCTGTCTGACCATAATTGTAGTGTTGTAATACTTACTTGTGAGTCATACAAAAGCATACGTCTCCTTGTAGGACGCTGGATGGTTGGTTACTCAGCTGACGTCATCACTTTCGGTTAAACTTATTAAAAGTAAGAGGCTTGAACCATGTGGTAGATGATATCTCATTATATAACACTAATTTAGATTTATGATAAGTATGTAAACGTATTAACATGCTGCATCTATTTTTATTGTTTAAGTTGTGCGCGTTGCTTTAAATTTGAGTCTAATTATTTTTTATTTATTTGTCGTTTATTACAGATTTATAATAACCATTTGTATATACCTAAACTGTAATAATGTACAGTAATAAAAAATACAATACCTGTAAATAAATACAAATGATTATTTTTAAAATAGCTAAAGTTTATTTAAGCTAGTCTAGTAAGCATGTTCGGCTCGGCAAAAACAAAATGTGTGCCGTGTGTGGTTATCGGTAGAGTATAATAGGACCACTCCAAGTCTTCCCGTGGATGTCGTAGAAAGCGACGAAACAGAAGCCAAACAAAGTTTATAAACATCAAAGAGACCTTTCCAACCCGTCTGGCCAGTGCGGAGAGTGTAGGCAAAATTCTCTGACTGCTCTGGCATTACAGAGAGGGTCGTGTTCCTGCAGTGGAGACTAAAAAATACCTGATGATGATGATGAACAAAATGCAACAAAAATAAGAATTTAAGAATAAGGGACATATCTGCCGCATGCCTGACGATTATTGGCCCAAAGAAACCACAATGTGGATTCCACAAAATGGAAAACGAGAACGCGGAAAGCCCAGAAAGAGATGGAAGGACGAGCTTCAATCCTACCGGTATGACTGGATTTCGGTAGCCTTAGACCGCAATAGTTGGAATGATGAAAGGGAGGCCTTTGCCCTGCAGTGGGACAGTATAGGCTAGAAACAGAAATAGAATAGAAGGGAGAAAGGTATTTTAGTTGTAACGAGAAATAGTTATGTCACTAAACCACTGAGCTATAGATACACGATGCAAAAGGATGTCTGTACCTTTTCCATAAAATATAACATAAATAAATATGGACGCAAGGACAAATATGTAATTTGGAGTCAATAACCGAGAATTTCATATTTATTCAGCGCATCGCCTTTTTTGGCTAGTAATATCGCTTAATCGTCTGCAGCAATCTCTATATGGTCATTTAGGTGGCCAATGACTCTATGTTTGACCATATTTTGTCTATTTTTATATTGATGTGTGATTTCGCCATCATACAAAATTAAATCAAATTTATAAGAAGGGTCGAATTCTTTGTCAGCTCCCAAAAAACTTTATGAAAATCATTTGAATTAGACTTTCTCGAGCTTTATAGCTGTAACCAAGTCAAAAGTTAATAAATAGGCAATTTATAGTGCACTCATCATCATCATCATTTCGTGTAGGTGACACGGTCAGTCGACCATGCACATCCATGTCAGAGTTCTTCGGAACCGCCTCTTGGCCTCTGACGTGGTTCCTTTAACGACTGCCAGATAGCATAGCAGCCGGGACCAACGGCTTAACGTGCCTTCCGAAGCACGGAATCAGAAATGGTGCACTAATCTAATTATATAAAGAAATATATACGGACAAATCACACAGATCTCTCACTCAGATCTAAATCACATAGGTGCAATGGGCTACATAGAAAAGTATACTATCTCCATACTATCGGTATTTCTATGTGGCCCACTGTGCATATGAGTATTGAAATATTTTTCCAGGTACCATGTATGTAACCGCTTGCCTTACAATTCTACGAATATATGTATAATGCTCATGCATTTTTAATATCGTTTACTTTGAAGGTTTCTTGTAGTATAATCAATACCAGGCCATTACTATTTAATTTCTCATAATTTAGAACAGGTGTTGAATTTCCCAGGATACTTAATTTTTAACGTATTGTTTAAATTATCCCGCCACTTCATCCCCGTAAATTATAGCCTATGTCAACAACATATAAATTAGTTGCCTATAGGGGAAAGAATTTTGAAAATCGATCCATTATTAGACGAGCTCCTTGGCGCAGCTGTCAACACGCCGGCCTGTGACACGGATGGTCCCGGGTTCGATCCCCGGTCAGGTCAAGATGGAAAATGATCTTTTTCAGATTGACCTGGGTCTTGGATGTTTATACATATGTATTTGTTATAAAATATTGTATCGTTGAGTTAGTATCCCATAACACAAGTCTTACTTAAGAACTTACTTTGGGGCTAGCTCAATCTGTGTGATTTGTCCGTATATATTTATTTCTATTTCTATTTATTTTTTATTATTAGTTCCGAAGTGTATTCAATACAAACAAACAAACAATAAACAGTCAAATATTTCCTATTAATAAAATCAATAATATAGATAACATTGTAACACATCCAAAGGTTACAAGACCAAACAACAAGATCAGCAATTTTTACAAAATTTTAAAATCTGTTGTGGCTTAAAATATATGAAGGAGATACATATTCATGATTAAAGTCCTTATAAATATTGCCCAGCAAAATCAACAGGCATTTTATGTTGTCGATACCAGTCTCACGGGTGCCAATATCAATTGATTGACGATTGAGCGAATTGCACAATCGGCACATATTAATTGTGCCACTTTAAACTTTGGACCCGCTAAAAGATCGATCAATTTTAAAGGAATGTTAACTGAATGATTGGAAATAAAACGCCTATTTGTAATTAATGTTAGTCCTGCCCTTGAACCGATTTTGGGAGCAGGGTAACGGCCAAATTAGAAACGTGGGTTGAACTTATTACAGAAGTTCCCGAGACGCGTCTTTATTACACAAACAACTATCTATTTCTAGTTATCAGTGAAATGATTCAGAAGACTGGCTTATATATTTGACTCCTGTATTTATCTGTTTGAGGTAAGTAATCTACTCATCACCGACAGGTCTTTTTTAGTATTCACTGCATGAGCACGGCCCTCCCTGTACTACCAGAGCCATATATTAGCCAGAGCAGTAGAGGCTTTGGCCTAAACTCTTCATCCTGGCCAGCCAGGGTTGGAAAAGTCTCTTTGATGTTTAAAAGCTTTGTTTAGCTTGTGTTTCCTAAGTCGCCTTCTACGACATCCACTGGCAGACTTGGATTGGTCCTATCCTACTCTGCCGGGAACCACACGGCATTGTGGTAAGTAGCTATCATTTTTAGGGTTCCGTAGTAAACAAGGAACCCTTATAGTTTCGCCATGTCTATCTGTCTGTCTGTCCGTCCGTGGTTTTACGCAGAGACTATAAGTACTAGAAAGCTGTAATTTGGTATGGGTATGTATATTAATCCTGGCAAAAAAGTGGTAGAATAAAATCTTGAAAAAAAATTTTTTTTAGGGTAGCTCCCATACAAGTAAAGTGGGGGAGTAATTTTTTTTCCCTATTTACCCATCGTGTGGGGTCTCGTTAAATAGGTCTTTAAAAAATATTG
The DNA here is from genome assembly GCA_963082605.1 of Rhodophaea formosa. Classification (NCBI taxonomy): domain Eukaryota; kingdom Metazoa; phylum Arthropoda; class Insecta; order Lepidoptera; family Pyralidae; genus Rhodophaea; species Rhodophaea formosa. The sequence continues at coordinate 4,648,831 of OY720221.1, forward strand.
TGAGGTGGAGAACACCACTTTTCGATTTAGGGATCCGTTTCCGAAATATTTGGTTTAAAGTGCAAATTTTTGTTAGACGTACGTGTCCCCCCCCCCCCCCCTCTATCTGCTAAACGGTTATATATAGACACGTGAAAAAAATTACAGCAGTAGTATATATACTGAAGTTGAAAGGAAAACTATCAGAGCTGAGTACTAAGTACAAACTAAAAAGCTTATAGGCAACCAACTTATAAACTGTACAATTTCATACTATTTTCATTGTTACCTAGATGTTTTTGGTCGTTAAACTGTAAGGTGCGAGTGTAAATAGTGTGAACTCAAAGTTGTCATTCGCAACTACGGAACCCTACACTGCGCGTGGCCCGACACGCACTTGGCCGGTTTTTATAGTTTGGCTTGGATATTTTTTCATTTAAACAAATTGATATGACGTAGATTATATTTGAAAGTTTCAAGAAAATTTTCAAGAAGTCTCTTTAATATATCTCGTCAAAAAAGCCTTTGAATCTCTAGTGCGCTTCCTTCTGAGAATATCTTTATGATTTTTATGGGATATTCTTAGGGATTTCTTATTTAATATCTCAAGCGTAAGACCAAAACATGTTATATTAAATTAAAGATTATATCTTGTAATGATCGATTTTGATAAAACCCATTTTCAAAAAAAAAAGAAAATCCGTAGCCATATCGGTTCACCCGTTTAAGAGCTACTGTGTCACAAACAGGTAGCAAGACCCTCATAGCGTGTTCGTTACTTTTTACTAACTTGTAACAACCCTCTTTTTGGTCGGAGTTTAAAAATCAAATAATTATGCGTAACATTTTTTCTGTTTAGGGAAGTTGCTCCGTTTCGTGCTTTGAACCTGTAATTCATTTTCAACAAAACAATTCAAACATAAATTATTGATGGCAAACAGGAAAACTGGGTGTGTTCGGTGTAATTGGGTTACATTACTAATTACTGCGAAGTCGGTTTGGGCACGACATGCTAATGGGATTGCCTGTAGGCAGGCACTTTGGTTAAAGTACACCTAATTTGATAATTGGAACTTTGTGTTACGATATAATTATTCAAACCAAAGTAACTCATGTAAGAGTAATTTATATCTTATATCAAAAGTTGGATTTAGAATCCTTGTGAAATTTCTAAAACCAACTTCAGATGATTCTAGGCATGTTGAAAATTCAGATATCACTTGCAGTACTAGCACTTGTGGAATGTAATTGCTACGAGTACTATCATGCATTTCATAGTAGAGCCATAGATATATAAAGACGAGACATGCATTTTGTAGAGCTTACTAGATATGATGCTTACTTTCAAGAAAATATAAAAATATACCAAAGATGAAGGGGTAAGTACTTTAACATTCACTTATCTGATCGCTTCCCGCGGTTGTTTCCTCAACTGTGAGCAACGATTGAAAGATTTGTTCAAGAAATAGGCCTTTGCAGGCACTTTTTATATCAATTTACATTTTAAATCATTCTTATTTACTTATGTTTAGGTATATAGTATAACTAGTGTTCAACATTTCCGAAACCGACCGCTGGCAGAAATGATGAATTCCAAGGTAATGAATTGTTTCACGATTTAATATGACTTGTCATAGTTTTTTAGGTATACTTGAATCAACAAAATTGATTTTACTTGTAATCTTGGCACGAATAACAACAAATAAAAATAACACTATCAGACTCAAATTTAAAGTTTACATATCTAAAACATGTAAACACAGACTGAGAAAATGCCGTTAATAGAAATTTCAGTTCTTACTGGTTTAAGCGATAAAGATGTTAAGCAAATAGCCAGCAATGATCTCGTGAGAATTTTTATGTTGTTGTTTGTTTTACAAATATTGAACTCAAAGTACAGGTTTATTTGTTCACACTTCACAGTGCCTGACCGCAAATTGTTTTGCCGACATGTCTGCATTGTTCTCACAAAACTGCATGTGACATTATGAATTGCTTAACACAGGAAAAAGATGTGTTGACAACCTCGATGATGGTTTGAGTAACATACCTAAATGTATTGTATGATTTATAATGATTATGTCACAGTCTGAGAATCCTAAAAATAGTTCGTTATTTACCTGAAATTATTTGTGAATCATATTTTTTTGAATGGACTGTGGTATGTAGCTAGCTTCAACTAAGCTTTCGCTACTTGACCGAACTTTTGAGGTAAGGGCAGAGTGCCCTCAACCTGTAAGACAAACAGCCTGGCCTATCCTGGGTGCAAGTCACCTGGGTCTGCCGGACGGTCACCAGTTATTGGAGCTGATCCTACTCTACACACCCTGTTCCGGTGGCGAGTGCGACGTGCTTGGAGGGTTGGTTTCATCTGTCTAATCGGAGCAGGAGGGGAATCAGACTGGGTTTTAAAGTAAACTCGTCGCCAGCCTTTAAGTAAAGGCTGAAACTCGGTAAGGAGGGCTCTCAAGCCTATTTATAATGTTTTGTGTTTTATAGATTTATGTGAACTATGTGTGGAGATAAATAAATATTATATTATTATATTATATTATTATTGCGGGAGGGGTGAATTAAAGAAAAGAATTTTATGAAATATTTATAGTAATGGTAAATAGCAATAAAAGACACCTAGAAGTTTACAAGCTTTCAATTTGAACGAATGTATGCAATTTTTTTATTTCTTACGTTTTTTCAACAGAAACTGACAAGTTGCCGTAGACATGAAGTCTGTACAGACCCATCAAGTTGGCAGATTGTTGGAGTAAATGTGAAAATAACTCAATGTAACCGAAAATTTACAAAGCGTGAATATGAATGACGAGAAAAACATAAAGGATTAAATCCTGAAAACTATTCAGCTTCCAGAAACTTTTTTCCAGAGAAAAAGGTTCACATCATGATCATTCCCGACTAGCCCTAAGGAGTGTAACAATATCTGCCTTCTTAAAGGTCGTTACTCCAAGTCCAACAGGATGTTGGGTTTGTGAGATATTTGATACTGATCCTTTCGCAACTTTATTCCCATCACTTCAGTCTTGTAGAATAATTAAAATGTATATTATGGGGTTAGCCGTCATCGACATAACTCCGAAAATAATATAAACCGATCTGAGAATATATTTCAGCAAGATAGTACAAACTTGTTGTTAGGAAAGTTAGGTAGGTAGTGATTAAGTAATTTATAGAGGTAACTTGTTTCACTGCCAATAATAATGGTCCAGCAAATGTCTGAACTTCAAAAGAGATAGCAACTACAACATTAATCAACATCCAATAGCTGGCTACAAAATGATTTAGAATCGGGAAGGTTACGCCTACAATTATTATGAGCCATTGACGATACTTGCGAGAGTTTCAAGATATTAGTATCTTGGTAATCGTCTTTAGAAGCTGGGACTTCTTGGAGTTATTGTGAGGAAAGTACACAGATACTAATATCGGCAAAAATAATAAGGTGGTTTGTCGTCTTGTATCGTTTCCACTTTACAAACAATTGTATGTAATCTACAACGATTGCGTTAAGTTGTACCTCACGAATTAAATGGAGTATCGTCAGTCTTATATCCCACTTACAGACGTGAATGTTTTAAAATCTCGTGACTCGTGAATGTTTTAAATTCTAGGGGTAGAGAATCCCTTCTTTGCCTTTAGAAAAATGGTGGCCGATGAAGCTAGCCTTAGTAAGATTCTTCCGGGTTTGGTATCTTTTGAAAGCTTGATTACCACAGCTACTAATCAAGATTCAATAGCAGGCTTCAAATTACATCTTTCGAAAAAGGTATTCTCTCCACTACCGCGAACCTTAAACGATGATCGTGACCGCCAAGCGGATATTTGAGTATACAATATGTCATATTCTCTGCTATTTAAGAGATAGGCTTTGACGGTGACGAAAGACACGCATGTAATTTGATATTGCTTTTCTTGTTTTATACGGTACTAGCAATTTTCACGCGCGTAAAACTTCATCCCCTAATTCACACGTCCGCGCAAAATTTCATCCCCTTATTCACCCCCTTAGGAGTAGAATTTCAAAAATTCTTCGGCATCCATCATCAACAGGTCTTTGTTAGTCTCCACTGCAGGAGCACGGCCCTCTCTGTACTACCAGAGCCATATATTAGCCAGGGCAGTCTGAGGAATTATTTGTGCTCACTAAAAATTTGGTCAAGTCCTTCCAAAAACTTTGGTCCAGTTTCCAGGTACAGCTGTTTCGGCTGTGCGTTTAAGTCAGTGAGTCAGATTTGCATTTTATATATTTATATACCTACCTTTAACAGTGGATAATCGACTGTGCAGGTTTTCTCACGATATGTCTGTTAACCAAAGCCAGCAATGGATCAAGAAAACAACTATATACTTGTAGGCATTGATTCTAATCAAAACCTAAAAGCGCGCTTCAAAATTCCTTACACCCAAGAAGGTATTGTTCCTACAATTACGATCCATTGACGATGATTGCAACCCGCGGACAGGTCGATGTTTATGAGATATTTATAGTGCATTTAATAGCAGCGTGGCAAATAGCAACAGGGCACCGTGATTTTATATTGAAGTGCGCTGGCAATGGTCTCTTGGAATAGAAAAGATGAGGAGAAGATTCAGTCTCCGTTAGCTGTCAAAATATAAGTGGCAGAACCTTGGCATGTAGCTGTTGTAAGTCAATCCTTTAACTAATAATCATTCAAATAAACTTCAACTAAACTATTGAAACGAATCTGATTAATTTTAAATGGGACTATTTGAAATCGGTTCATAAATGACGAAGTTATGAGGTAAAAATTTTTTTTTTCTGTAAACTAAATTACTTTATTAAAGTTCATTAAAGTTTCATTAAGTTCATTAAAGATTTATTATTGTTACAAACATATAAAAACATACAAGCGAATTGAGTATCTTCTATCTTTTTGTGTCGGTTAAAAATTGAAATATCTTATTCTTCTTTTTCTTTTTCTTCTAGAAACGTGTTATAAAGTAAAGAAGTTTTTGTAGAAAAATAAAGTACTTACTTTGATAGATTTAAGAGACTATAATAGCATTTCGCTGACTGGACAAATTTACCAGATATTTATAAGGCATTTAATAGCAGTCTGGCGAACAGTAACAGAGATTTCATATTGCAGTGCAGCATGTGGGGCAATGCTTTCTTGGGCTAAAAAAGATATGGAGAAGATTTTAATTTGAAAATTAAGAAATAGATATAAGTTTGAATAATTCCTTCTCTTAATTCATCAAATTAAAACTAGTGAAAACTTGTACCAATAATACTATACCTAAGTAATTTACTAGGGCATTCATGATTTAGCACTTATAGAATTAATTGCTGGGTGGCGCTAGTGTGTGAACTCAATTCGCCTTAAGTTTGGACTAATAATAAATAATACTACTCTTTAGCGGTTCTGTTTTATTAACTCAAGTGTTCGTTATGATGCATTCTTCAATTAGTCGGAATAGTCTGGTGCTTACAATGCACTTGTCTGAATCACTTGTATATATCTGTGTTTGCAGCAACGTATCTATTACTGACTGATTATAGACTGTTTATGTTTAACAATCCACTAAGAACAGGTTATTTACCTATAATTATATTATAAAAAGGAAAGGTTTGATTGTTTCTATGCTTTGAATAGGCTCCGAAACTACTGGATCGATTTTCAAGAATAAAAAGAGTTTTTGCGATTTCGAATAAAAAGTTTTGTTAGTTGTACTGAGTATGATATAATGTTTTATAAATAATTTGAGCCTAGCTTTACAGCGTGTAAATTGACACGCGACATTCCCTTAAAGGGGTGACTTAGACCATCAACATGAACAACTTTTCCTGTAGGAGCAATGCTAGGAATTCTTTTGAATTTTCCATACTAATGCCCGGGCGACTGAACACTTTCGTATGAAAATGTCGAATTTCTTTTGGAGTTCGCAGCATTCATGACATTTACAGATCACGTTCTAAAGATGACGTATCTATCAATTCTATTGCTTGGGGTAATAGATGCCATCTTTCAATCAAACGAAAACACATCGATAGTAATCATTCCTGGGACCTGTGGTCCTGAGAAACACACTTAAATGTTTAAAATGCTAAAATGTATATTGTTAGTGCTTGGCAATCATCGAGATATATGTTTAAAAATAAAATAAATAAATATATAGGGATATACTCTGTGGATATACCACACAAATTGAGCTAGCCCCACAGTAAGTTGTGAACTTGTGTCGCAGGATACTAACTCAACGATACTATATTTTATAATATTTACTTATATAGATAAACATCCAAGACCCATGTCAATATGAAAAAGATCTTTTTCCCTCTTGACCTGACCGGGGATCGAACCCGGGACCCCCGTGTCGCAGGCTAGCGTGTTGACCGCTGCGCCACGGAGCTCGACAAACAGACAAACAGAATATAATTATAGTTAATCTCATTATCAGGAAACAATACGGCAAGGTTTACCGATCGTTTTCCGAAACATGTCATTTAAGTCTCCTTGCTGGAGCGGCGTAGGCGAGGCCGTTGCAAATCTTAATCGGCATCGAGCCAGTCCACCCACAGGCCGCAAATTAAGGCTCCACGGTCATTTTAGGATATAGGACCTCGACACAGCCTTTTTATTTGTACATAAGTCGCTTTTATGCTAAGAATGATTTATGCAATTTGTCGTGATGGAATTGTAATTTAGGAGTGTTTAAAATGGGAGATGTTTAGTATCTTTGATTCAGAAATATAAATGACCATGTTGTCATATTTTGCGGCGAAGATAGAGAGATTTCCGTGTCGTCAACGAAAGGTCCAACGGAAGACTAGCGCTGCCATTATGAACTGCTCTGCTGAGTTGGATCCCTTTTGACAGCACATCACACAAATTTTAGTTTAAATGTTATGTGTTTTGTTTTGGTTGCAGTTCTGTTTGTTTTTGTTTAATGTGATTATGTGTTTGTATTAATTTATGTGCTTATGTCAAATAAAACTATTTCATCTTTTTTTTAGCTTCAAGAAACAGCTGCTTCGACCTTTTGATACAGTGGATGGACTTACTTTCCTGGTTCAAATTGAAAAGGCATACATTATTGATGCTGTCACAAAGACATCAACAGCATCTACCTAATAGTATTTACCTATGTTGATAATAAAATTTGTGTATTACAGGAAACTGGGGCTAACCTTTTGATACATTGGATGGGCTTATCTTCCTCGTTCAAGTTGAAAATACACAAAAGGCACATTATTGACGCTGCCACGAAGACGTCAACATCGTATGCCTGACTGATTTTATATAAGTTGAGAAAATATGTAAAACATGAAATACATAGCTTAGGTAATAGCTAGAACCGACATGAGAAAAGGCAGTACATCAAATATTGAGTTGGTACCTTATTCAGAGTGAACAACAATGATTCATGGACTTCGTGTGGGCAAAACTTTAAAGATAATTTATTATTTCGATAAGATTTTCTTGACAGGCTGACGTCAAAATTAGGATCTCGATCAAATTTATTAAACTGCTGATTAGCCAAATGAGGTATTGGCTGACTTATACAGAGAGTTATTCTGCCTTTGAAGTAGCGCGTTATAAAAGTATACAACGTGACTACTTACCTTGCCTAGGTAAAACAGTATTATCCTTTTTTAGGGTTCCGTAGTAAACAAGGAACCCTTTTATGGCCGCTCTGATATTTTGCAGCTGCAGGCTACGGGAAAATTGCTAGTTATAAATAAATAAGAAATCATCATAAGTTTAACGAGATTTACCACCTAACGAAATCAAATCGGGGTTAAATGTTGGATTGAAATTTTATTATCATTTTTCAAGGCATTGCTATAAAAGTCCGTTTTTATTGTCTTGATTAAATACTATGTATATTTATATAATATACATAGTATAAAATATACTACATATTGAATGTTATGAAACATTGAATAAAAATAATGCTGTTACGCCTACACAGCCTACCATATCGATACATCGAAAGTGTATTAAATGCTGCAAACCATCGATAATAAAAAGCAGTGGCAATAAGTATGTGATATGTGTAGGTGACCCGTCTGACCAAAAAACATAGAACGCGCAGAAGTAAAACTAAATTTACTTAATAAGAGGAGAGATTTGTTTGATTGCATTGAATAGGCTCCAAAACTGCTGAACCTATTTTCAAAATACTTTCACCTAATTAAAGCTAATTTATCGGCGGGTGACATAGGCTATCATAAACTACGCGAACAATGCCGCGGGAACAGGACAGTCGTAAATAAATCTCTAATATCATCAATATAAAGTACTGCAGCAACGACTTTTATTATTACAGGTCAACTCAACATACTAAAATCTGTTGTATCTTAGCCGTTGGCCGTAGTGTAGCTGGTAATTAAATTATTGTGGCTCAGTTGTAGCTGATTTGTAAGCAAAACTTAGTAATAAAACACACATAGGATATTTTTTTTTCAGTTTATATAAATTAAAATTCATTTATTTCAGGTTTCATAAGACCCATATAAGTACACATAGTTTGTGCAAGTTATTTTGGAAAAAAAAATTTTTTTTTGAAGCCATCGCTATGAAGTTAAAATTAACTTGAATTACTGTTTAAAACCTTCGCTTTTTAAAGGGTCAAATTAGGGTATAAAATTAAATAATAAAATGGGCTATATGCCTGTAAATTGCACGTATAGTAGACTATTCCTCTTTTCTGTTCTAATATTGAGCTTTACTTCTGTAGTTTTCCTGGGTTGCGTCCATCGATCGCACCAGACACACCGACGACCTACAAACCTATGTCGAATTGACGACACGCTATCTGTCGTGTTTGTCCTGCGATTGTCATGTGTACTTTGGAAGGGTGCATTTTTTTATTTGATTAAAACAATTATGTAGTAAATTCTTTGATTGAAAATATTCACCGAACCGATTTAGATAAATTTCGATGTATCAACTCGAACCCGAAATCAATAACAATTTTTTATTTAAATACATATATTTTTAATGTCATTAAATTCTACGTTATGCTGTTCGTGTGAAACGCTGATCGGTAATCAGATCACTATAAGATATTACTTACAGCCACAGAATATGATTTTTCAACATTTTTGTACTATTTTTTTAGAGAACCGTTATTTACTCACTTGATCGAAAAAATGCTTAAATTTATCACTCATTCTTTTTTCCATCGTTTCTAATTGAGAGCAGCTGTCTGGTAACCATGATGCTACCATTTTAGCCCATGAAATATCATTGATGTTATCAGCTCAGATGTACAATTTTTTGGAGGAGCAAATTCTAAAAATGGCGCCCCTTGTAGAATAGGAACAGGTGCAAAACATGCTGCCCCATGCCCGTATGCGTGATCTGCACTAGGGTTGCTGTGTCCAGACCAATGTGTTGATTGAAATTGAATGCCTGTAGCTCTGAGTCCACTATCATCTATGGTTTTCTGTCGGCTCTGTTGTGGATGCGTTTCACAGCCCTACATATTATATTAGGATTTTGCCACCCCAACGATCCTGCCGTCACGCATACATCCGGCACTAGATATCATATCATACTTCTTCTTCTTCTTCTCGAGTCGTAATGTCTGCTTTTACATTTGTCCAGAAGTGGGACATATAAAGCCAAATCAAATGATATTGTTAAACTTATAACATTACAGTTACAAAAGCACTCATAGATAAACGACAAAATAGTGAACGTAACACAGCAATGACAATATTATCTTATCTAAGCGCTCTAGCACAGATTGACGCCACAAACCGCTTTCGACATTAAGCTCAGATTAATTCCAAAGATAGTCAAATGAGACCAGTGTTGAAAACCTGCTAATATTCGTAGTTACTGGTTACGATATTTTATGGTGGGAGCGTATGTATACAACGGAAGAACGTTATATCCCGTACTAATGTCGTTTTATTCAGGTTCAGGGTTTTTGTGCAATGAATGATAGTTTATGTCAAATGTAACTTATATTTATTAAAAAAAAAATATGGACCCTTTTTATTTTATATCGATTCGTTATGGGTGGGCGAGGCCACTTTTAACAGTTCGTAAATCTTAAAACATACATATTATTACCATTATATATTCCATTAAATTTATAGTAAATTTTATTAGCAACCCATAACCGTAAACTAAATATTTTATATAGCTAGCAAACAAATGATCCCCCATCCATACAAAATATGACCTCACGAAGGTATAGACATGCATGTGAATTTTAAACAAACCCCGAGAAATGTATGTGAGTAAGTACAACTCAATAACATCAATGAGTCAGGTTTTTAGATACTTCCGACGGGTTGTATATTAGTTATTTTAATATCATGCATTTATCTACCTTAATGACATGTTTGAAATACAAAATTGGGTTTACAAGCGGTTGTAAAAAGCGATACGACAGCATTTATTAAAGTTGTACAGAGTATGACTGGGTGGCTGTTATCTTCTGCAAACATGATAGCAAGCACGAAATAGGTCGGCACTTTACTGGTTGAGCTTTACAAAACTTTATTACTAGGTATATTTGAAAATTTGACTATGAGTACTTTTGTTTTTTAGTGTTAAAGATATCCATAAATAAACATTTTGTTAACAGCCTCTGTGGTCCAGTGGTTAAGGCGTTTGCTTTACTGACCCGGGGGTCGTGGGTTCGATTCCCACGGGAAGCATACTTTGTTGAGTTGTTTCCAGTTTGGTTAGGACGATGCAGACATGAATCACCTGATTGTCTGATAAGAAAGATGATTCCATGCTTCGGAAGGCACGTTAAGCCGTTGGGCCCGGCTGCCATCTGGTAGTCGTTAAAGGAACCACGTAGAGGCCGAGAGACGGTTCCGAAGAACTCTGACAGCAGGGTGAGCATGGTCGACTGACCATGTCACCTACTCGAAATGATGATGATGAACATTTTGTTTTTATTTTATTGACATTACTATGTCCTTAGAGCTTAGACGCTATTATGCACTCGAGAACAGTACTTTTCCTGGGCGAAACATCATGGTCTTCTCAGTAGTCCTAAATAAGTACTTATTACAAAAAATTACATTTCATGACCAGAAGGACTGATTATAGTCAGTCCTTTTGTTTTAAAACATAAAACATATTAAAATAAAAAATATACAAACGCACTTCTATTAGTAAGAAGATTATCGTTAAAAGTTACCCCATAAGGATGCGTCATCCTCGCAGAAAGTCCATGATTCACTAAAGCGTCTAATATATGACGCATCTCTCTATAACCCCAAGGTGCTTGCGTCTACGAGAAATAACAGGGTAGTTTTTGAACTAAAAACAACGTTCGGCGAAGACATCAATTTCATAATTTCTTCCGATTGAAATTAATAAGAAATCTAACAAAAACGTGGGCAGGGATTCCATCGAAAGTCCTGCTCATCGCACCTCTAGAACTAGAACTAGATTAGCCAGTCCAGCCGTTAGGCCCACAGTCCGCGAAGCAACCGGCCGGGAGGCACCCGAATTTGAAAATTTGTTTGTCCGCGAAGACCACGGTCGCGAAAACCCTTGGAATTTTATTTTTTCTTCTTCTTCATTCTAACACTTCTGCTCTTAACAGTACTCAGTGTCTCCCGGCCGGGTGCTTCGCGGACTGTGGGCCTTCGGCTGGACCCGATTCGCCACCTCTTTCATTATGATGCGAGGGAAAGAAATTCCCATCTCGCGTCACTATTTCCCGTCACGTACAATTTAGTTTTTTTCAAGTTAAGTAAGAGTGAAATGCATTATTTGTGATTGCGTTAATCATCCTAGATCTCATCGTTGCTATCCATCAGGCAAGGAAGAGATCAAATTATTAGTAAAATTTAGTTTAGAAATCTACACTACAGACCATTCCTCCAAGGAATCCAATTGTATAGTTAGCTACCCTTTGAACATTAATTAAACTGGACTTTTGGATACTCCGGTCATTTTGATACACTGGATGTTTTGATACAGAAGACATTTTGATACACTGGACATTTTGATACTCAGGATAATTCAATATCGGTCATTTTGTAGAACTGGACATTTTGATACTCCGGACATTTTGATACATCGTACCTAATGGACCGAAATGATTATTATTACCTAACTTAACTAAAATTACGTTCGTTTACGCAACCGTTCATGTCTAGTCAATATTATTATTGCCTGCATGTAGGGCATGAGGCCATGTTTTGTTGGCTCGCCCCAATATTAGTACTTTGTCACTATCGAGCGGCCTAACTGGGACATTCCCACTTCGATTGCCGATCGTAATTAAATAATGTCGATATTTTTTATGATGGTAATGGATTGGAATTACTAGTGGTATGCCCTAGTTTTTACTTTCATTATAAAAAAAATATGCATTATTTTATTTATTTGTATTGAAAGGGATAAGTCAAAGGGAGCTAGGAGAGTCTGTAGAACCAGGAGAAAATGGAATCACTTTTTAAAAGTTAGGTGTAAATCGCACTTGTCTAGTCAGTATAGAAATACGTTATGACATAATCATTACTAACGAAGAATCAAAAAAAGACCAAAAGAATCTTATTATTTATTACGGCTTAAAAATTCGTAAAAATTCGAAATTGTACCGAAAGAGAACAAGGACTGATTCAAATCTGAGCAGCTAAACAGTGACCATTTTAAAAATAAACTTGTTTTACAAACTGCTGCAAGTATGTGGTTTGGTGCGTTTATACATACTAGTTCTTACAAATGCCTATTTTGAAATATGTAGGTATAATGCGGGAAGATTAAATTCCTATCTCAGAATAAGTAATACCCATTTAGTTCAGGATGAAAGAACAGAGGTTTTTGAAAAAAGGTGCCGGTGATGAAGCTTTGACAAAAGTTCATTTTATGTTATTAAGTACTTGGTGCAGAATAAAACGGAACGACATACATATGGCAAACAAGTTTTGGTTTTTCAAAAAATAAAAGTTAACTACTTTCTCACAGGATGCGACATGAGTAATTACAAATTGCTATAGCTTCACTAAAACAAAAAAGTTCTACAAAAATGGGCTCATTGTAGGAACACCCAGAATTGAACTTCATTTTTGCTATTTTACTATGTCCTTTAATTGCAAGGTAATAAACAGTTACCTATTCAATGAATTTGAATGAAGTTAGTAGGTAGTAGGTAGTGTAAAAACACTACTGCCCAAAAGAGTGTTGAGTTTTACAAGTTCATAAGGGTTTCTTTATTCTTACCCCCAGATTCCAACATCACTTTAATTTCTGAAAAGGTGTCGATGTGTGAGGTATCGTTTAAATCATTAACTTACCCAAGTTACATAGAGGCAAATTTTTATGGCAGGAAAGTTATGTTTTATTTATATTTTAAAAAGCTCTTGAAAGAAAGCATCATTTCTTCGAAGCAAGGGCGGTGTCTGCACCGTTACGTATAAAACACATTATTTAGGAAAGTACCTACCTACATGCTTACCCGCTTGTTATACAACATGCACTTGATTTCATAATTATAATCACGTGTATGAATGAAATGGTACACTTTGCGAGTCAACGGTCGCCAGCCGGCGTCGTCGGGATATGAACCTTGTCCTTGACCGTTGCGGTCGAGATTATTATTACACCCAACCATTGGAACCGATGGAATGGAAGCTAGTCGACTAACCATACGATAAGAGTTCTGTGAGTGAATAAAGCGAAATACTTACTTAAAAGTTTAAGTATTAACTGCATTTACTTAATTATATAAGTAGGTACGTACATTACATATATCATTCATACTCCTATATTATAGCTTATATGCAGTAATTTCACTGCCTTTTCTAGGTCTTAAAACCAAATGACATTTATTTTACAAATATATAACATACTAATTTAATCTATTTTAAAATAAAGTATCTCACGACTTAAGTTTACAATTTAGTATAGGGCTAGTTTTAAAATGAAGTATCGTTGAATTTGTATCCCACGACTTAAGTTAGTGTGGAGATAGCTCAATATACCTGTCCTTTTTATCCCTATACAATACACCCTGTAAAAAATCAACAATCTCGCAGAACAGTTTTGTTCTAGGTATGACTTTTGATAATTTGTAGTTTTAGTTCGTATTTTCAACTGCAATGTCCAATTGCATAACAAACACAGAGACACATACACAGATATACTTCAGGCAGTAGTTAACACATCCCACTTTTTCGCCGAAATATAGAAACAAAAGTAATGAACTTTAATCATACCGAAATGACTCAATAGGTATTGCGTGCTCAATAAATGCAAAAAATATTTGCCGTACCATTAAGTACCTCGGTAAAGATTATGATTTATTAATCAAGTGCCAACTCTTATTATTCAGTAGACAGAAGCGTTGACCTTGAACCTGTGTGAACTGGCCCAGACTGGCCCTCCGCTATGCTAATGGCGTCATTGCTGCTACGTGAAGCGTTTGCTAATTTTTGCTACTATTTATTTTTCCTCAACGGTATTAAAACAATACAAAATTAAGCCGTCTAAATATAAAGCATTTTATAGAGCAGTAGGTTTATCCTAGTTTTAAGCTTTTAGTACGTAATTTAGAATTAAACGTTATGCTGGCCTGATGTAACCTGACTACCGTCAGTAAAAAGTAATTTCTAACTTTTAAAAACATTAAGGTGTTTCTGAAAGATTTCATGGAATGTACAGTGGGCCACATATAAAAGTATACAATCCCCATACTACTAGTACCACCAATGGAAAGTATATAATACACCTATAATACACGTAGGTATTATAATACGTGTATTATTGGTGGTATACTTTCTGTCCACTGTACTAATATAGCAAGCTAAGAATTATTCTTGCTTGAGTGATCATTTATCAACTTAATCTTGAGTGTTTATTATCAATTGGCTTCTTAATAAGTACCCAATGATAAAAATAAACATTTTTTGTTGATGTGGTAGAGGCAGACATCTTTCAATCTAGGAATGTTTGAATGGGACCATGGGACCACATTTGGATAAACAGTGGATCCTTGTTTGGATCAGAATGACAGGATTGGAGAATTTGGACATCTGCCGCGGATTCATGACGTCATGCTCGGCTCGACAAACAAAACTGGCCCTGAGCGGACGATAGATTTTTAGATTGTATTGCAAAATTTTTGCATATAGAGTAACTTAAGTACCTACCTCAATAGGTATATCAGACAGGCTTTGTTAGTCTCCACTTCAGGAGCACGACCTTCTCTGTACTACCAAAGACCAGAGACATATATAAGCCAGAGCAGTCAGAGGATAAAATTTGGCCTACACTCTCCACGCTGGTCAGACGGTTTGGAGTGGTACTATACTCTCTGTCTAATTCTATTTATTAGGTATACTAACAAAGAAATTATGACATGTTATAGGTATTATTATTTGAAACAAAGAAAGAAGAATGAGTTCATTTAATTGTGAACAGGAAAAAATGTACGACATAATATATGTATTATTATAACAATAACAGGAATACTTATTACTTTTGCATAGACTAAAACGAAGTTCTGATAAAACTTTGCGAAAAAAATTACTACTTATGTAGTCTCAAAAGTACGAATTTAAAGTTCATTATAAGTGTTTAGTTGGAGTCGGACAATTGAATGGTTTTTCGAAGTAAAATAACGTGTCGAGACAGCGAAAAAAGTGGGTCATGATGTTTTCGATCCAACGAGATCAACTTGCGACGGTTCAATGTTCAATTGAGTCGCGCGGAACGTTGGTGACCGTTAATTTTAAAACTTCCATTACTTCCATTGAAGATTTAGTGTAGGAATTGTAAGATTCAGTATAACATGGGGTTCTTTGAAAAGAGCGTGAAAATATCATAGGCTACGGTAACCGGTTCCCATCAGGTGGGTCATTATGCCTGTTTGCCAAATTAGTTGTAAAAAAGTATGAAAAACTGTTGGCAACTTGGTATTTTTTATATAAAAATATATAAGCGTATGAAAGATAAAGTTACATATGTTATTATTATTTTTTGATTTTCGGCTTCTTAATTAGTAGTAGAGACGAATGTCGACCCTAGCTAAATAGTTAATTTGGGAGAGTGAGTTCTATCAATTCCTATCAGCAGAATATCTAAATTCGTGCTAAGCTATTCTAAAGCGCATCCGTTAATTTAAGAAGCTTTTCTGCCGAGCACCGTAGTATATCATTTTTCAATTTTTTTTAGCTTTTATAAGTAGGTACTTATAGAGCATAGAGCACTTTACATTCAACTATCAAAAATCATAAATGATGTGATGTATCAGTGTCAGATTTGAGGTAGAGCCACGGTAAAGCGTGTCCTTGAATTATTTTAAAGTTTAGAAACTTAGCATAGTAAGTACCTGGGTACTACAACATGTTTATCTAACAACAAAGGTTGTTAACTCATACGCTATCAATGAAAATATAGCTGAAACAACGGTTTTACGAATTGAACGCACTTATTGTTTGTTATTATACCTATCACGGATAGATAACGGTCATACAGGACCTCGTTTATATGTGTACATAATAATACGTTCTTATTTATTTATACTCGGTAATTATGTATCTTGATATTGTAGAGTTTACCTTGTAAAAGCCTCAGGTATACCTAAGCTCCACTCACCTGCATCTGCAGAAGTCGAGATCCGCCGTTTTTCTCCATTCTTCAATTTGACACAAGATTTATCAATAAAACTATGGAAGACTCGTTGCAAACTTGTACCGAATGCAGTCCAAATCACCTAATTTACCGTTTAAACACAGTCCAAAATAATGTAAACGTTAACAAAACATAACTAACATGAGATTTTTGCAGTTCAACATCACGTCTTTACAAAATTTGACACAAAAATTATTAGACCGTTTGACGTTCAAACATGACTTTCCCGCTCGTAAATTTTCGAAATTGGAACGCGCTAAAATCTATGGCGTCGAAATTAAAAAGTGATTCAATGCAACAGAATATGCGTTTTGGGGGCTTATTTTTTTACAGACGTTGTTATGATAGCGATTAAACAAGTCAGCGGTCGCCAAGCGACTCAGCTGTTATGCGGGCCGCGATAACCGAGAGGTGGCGGGGCGGCAGCCTGCATGACTGAACGCTGAGTAATCGACAACTGGCTTCATGCACCTACACGCCCTGGTGAACCTCGACCACGAAAGCTTTACAGCTAATAAAAACTGTCAGGAAAACCTAGACCTTATTTTAAGCATGTAAAACCTATTATTTGCATACTAACGTTGTGTAACAACTTTTATAACTTTGCAACCTAGGCATTAAAGCCAGCTAAGTCATTCCTAAGCTGAAGTAAATTGGTGCTTATGTCATGGTGATAGGGGTTTGTTTGATAGCATGTTTGGATTTGTACTTAAATGTAAACATGGAAGAAATTCGCGAGCCCGCAGCCGAATTCAGTGAAAGCGATATTATCGTGCTCAGCGAGTTGATGGCACAGTAATTTCTGGATGTACTGTTATGAGATTATGGCTATGAAAATTAAACTTCAGCCTGTATTGAAAAATGTCAGTAAAGGTCAAAATGCCGCTGAAAACGAACTACGTACTTGCTCATTTCACAATCTCTATCTAAATTTAAACAAACACTATCCTATCCTATAACTAATATTATAAATGTGAAAGTGAGTTTGTTTGTTTGTAACGCTTTCACGTCGAATCTACTGAACTGATCATCATGAAATTTTGCATACACATAGGTGAGGGTACTAAGAAGGACATCCTAATCCTAACTTCCTAACTAATATTATAAATGTGAAAGTGAGTTTGTTTGTTGTTTGTTTGTTTGTTTGTTACGCTTTCACGCCGAATCTTCTGAACTGATCATCATGAAATTTTGCATACACATAGGTGAGGGTACTAAGAAGGACATAGGCTATATTTCACGCGGGCGAAGCCACGGGTAACAGCTAAGAGCTAATAATCTTATTTAATCTTTGTATCTATTAATCTCAGTAGGTATTTTACTCGATTAAGTCTAGATTAAGTAAAGGTTTTAAATGAATGAATGCATTAACACTTAAAAGTAAACAATACATTAATTTAATACATTAACGAATTTATCAGCACTAAAGGCGGGCTTTGGCGGGCTTTGATAAAAAGCTCAGTTCGTTCAAATCTAATTGCATAGGAGTAGCAACCAAAACCAAAACCAACTTTATTAAAAATCAATTTTTGCCGGTTTTTTTTCATAGTGTAAATAAATTGCTGGGTAGTGCTAGTTTTGTATATCTTAGTGCTAGGTAAAAATTACATCTCCTATCGCTATGATTTCTTACATTTTCACTTTCAAAAGAAAAGAATAAAAGAAAACCTTATTTCATATTTTTATTAAGAGTCTAGTGAACATTAATTTAAAACGAGCCACAACACATATAGCTATAGGTACCTAAGTATAGCTATATGTTCGCTATGTGTTTGACTGTATACTCTATAGACTCCATAATTCCTTTATTTATTTCAATGATAAATGGACAGCTTTTTGCTTGTGTGCGTGACAGCTGGTGTTAGCATAGTATCATCATCAGGTCTTTGCTAGTTTCCATTGCAGTAGCACAATCCTTTCTGTACTACCAGAGCCATAAATTAGCCAGAGCAGTCAGAGGATTTAGCCTACACTCTGCTCGCTGGCTAAATGGGTTGGAGAGTCTCTTCGATGTATATAAGATTTGTTTAGCTTGTGTTTCCTAAGTCGCCTTCTACGACATCCACGGGAAGACTTGGAGTGGGCCTATTTTATACTACCGGCAACCAAACGGCAGAGTAGATTATAACGCCGATATTCACACGACGGTTAGCATAGGTACGCGTCATGTCAACTTTTGTCATCTAATCGGTAGCCATGTAGGTATTTGCATCATAGACTATAAGCTGGAATTTTTCTCCCCTACGCTTTTAGGCCACGAGCCTAGACTCAATTATAAACCGTTGCATAAAATATTTATTCTACGACTTTCAAAAAATGCAAAACTAGTAAAACATAAATTTTGAGTTTGACAATCTAACTCGCGGGAAATGTACATATGACAAAATTTTGTGTCTATGATTACCTTCTTTATATAATTGATGTTCGCTTGACTCTTAAAAAAAAACAAATTCTTATCGTAATAACGACATTATATTACGGCTGTGCCGTAGTTTTATGGAGAATAGAGTATATAGACTTATTATGGATGTTCTTATGTTTGTGTTCTTGATCATATAAATGACAGATAAAAGTACAGGAGTAGAAAAATATAATAACAGCCAAAAAACAAAAAAAAATCCATATCAAGTACTAGGTTTCACCCGCGGCTCCGGTTGCGTTAGTCTCGCTCGATCCCTCGGGAACAGTAATATCCTCTATGATGAAAGATAGCCTATGTCCTTCTCCGTACTCCAGACAACGTGTACCTAATGCAAAACTTCATGATTATCGGTTCAGTAGATACGGCGTGAAAGCGTAACAAACAAACAAACTCACTTTCGCATTTATTATTAGTTGTCAGGGTTAGGTAGAAAACAAGTAATGGAATTTAAAAAAACATCCCACGAAGTTTAGGTACAAATGAATTTGATTTTGTTGCTTTTTGAAACATTTGGTTTAGTTATACATGAAAATTTGATCTGATGTAATACGTTTAAGCATCCGCTATGTTCCTGGCATGAAAAAATACTTTCTTCGTGAAAAACGCCCTGATAGAATGTCGCCAGAATATCGATGGTTTATGGCACATCAGAATACCTAGCAAAAAGCAGGCCATAGCTGCATGTCAATACGTAACAGTAAGTTGAACTATAACACTAACGGCAACAGTGATTGCTTGCTGACATACACTGCGATTCAGCGCGAACGATGCAGTCTCCAAAAAATAAACAATGTGACCTCAAAAAGTTACGGCCTCTTTGGCGCAGCGGAGTATAGGTCACCGACGAAAATCGTAAGTTTATCAATTTTCGAGTTAGTTAGTCAACTTTCGGAAATTAACGTATGTATTTTAGTAAATTGATTAATTTACGGCCTCTTGCAGTTAAATGCTTTAACGAGCTTGCGGGCGGGCACTAAGTTAGATTTCCTGTGCTGTATAGGTTTTACAGGTATTTGTTTGTGGTTCTAGAGCTACCCAAGCAGAGTTGGCGTCTGGCAAATAGCTGGGCTTAATCACCACAGATAAATACCAGTGAAAATAGTGTAATATTTGCCCGCATTGAGAATCGAACCCAGTGACATCGTGTCACAAGCTGGTGTGTCAACCATTGCACCACAGCCATCAAACGTTTGAATGGGGATTTTTTTACCGCTGATCGTAAATAAAACAACAAAAATATAACCCAAAGGGCATTTATTTACAAAAATTACATACAAACATTCATAATCTGTAATGAACATCGCTATCGAATCGACATGTACACTCGCCTACTGGCCTATTCGAGTTATTTGTCCGATACATCGAATACTAAATCGATACGTACACTCGCCGACTAGCTACGCACGCCTACTCGACTTATTTGTCCGATTCATCGAATACTATCGCTACTGTGTACGATTGGCTATCGATTGAGATCACTGGTATCGTGAATTGCTATAATTATTAATTAAAAAATAAAATAAAAGGATAAATAATATCGTTTCATGTGAGTGACAACGAGACACTATTAAAAAGCACATTTCTTTTAATGTGATGAAAATAGGTTAGACTAGGTACCCTACGTGGATTCCACAATTAAAGTGATTGAAAGTTCAACATGAATATAAAAACAACTTAGATACAGTTAATTAAAACTTATACTTACTTAATCATTTGATAGACATGTGATATTTATTTTCTTCAGTTTCCACTTAAATTCAATTCCATTCAATGTATTAAGTCAATAATAGATAATTTCTTGAAACAATAGAAGAATCAGCTTATTTTATCATAGGCAGTTATATTATCATAACAGTCGTACAGGACTATAAAAGGTATAATAGAACATAATATTGAGATAGTTTTTTTTTATAAATTTGTTTAAATAAGTACAAGTCTGTAGTCAACACATAGGCATGTAATAAAATGTTAATTTATTAATAATTGTACTATAATAATTTAACTAATATTGACTCGTTGAGAAGAAGATAAACCTAAATAAAAGAAGATTCACAATACCAGTGAAATAATAATTTTGAATGCCCACGCAGTTCTAAATGGCATGTCTACAAAATAAATATGCGACCTTAAAATCGACTATAAATAGCTCTCGAAAATAGATTAAAAAAATTGCGAGAGTATTCCTACTTCTTTGCTCTCGTAGAATTGGATTTAAAAAACAGTATAATTTTCATCGGCTGCCATTCACATTCAATGAAAATAAGTTAAAATAACACACATTGCACATCAAACAATTTTACAAAAACATCAAACAACGAACATTGTAACTGCGTGGGCGCAACTAATGTCCACGAAACAAGCAGTCACGAAAGGAATAATAATACATTTAAACTTTAAACGAACACTTTGTTAAGTTATCTTTAGGGTGCGTGAACATTTGCGAATATGGCGGGTATTAGTATCTGTCTGTGTATCGCGTTTCGAAGAAGTTATGTATTCCCGAAGATTTTAAAGTGTTATAAATTTTGTGGCCTTATCTTTTTTGAGTCAATGAAAAAGGGTGTTTTGATATTCTGGTAAGGTATATTTTAAAATTTCGAATTCATGACAAAACTATCTTATTATTTCTCGTATGAAGTAACATACTTTGTTTAGCTTTGTTTCAATCGGAGAAAATTTTATGGCTTTTTTCCTACTGCTGCTTCGCGGCATTCGAGATTGAACAGGTTCTAATCGTTATTTAGCTAAATTATCGCGATCAATTCAGATCGCTCGTTCCGTTTGAAAAATATTTATAAATAAATAAAAAATAGAGGAATGCCGTGGATATAACATGTGGTTCCCGACAAAGAAGAATAGAACCACTTCAAGTAATCCCGTGGATGTTGTAGTAGGCGATTTACGAAACATAAGCTAAACAAAGCATATAAACATCAAACACCTCTCCAAGCCGTCTGGCTAGCCGTGGAGCGTGTAGGCCAAATCTTTTTATTGCCCCGGGTAATGGCTCTGATATTACACAGAGGATCGTACTCCTGCAGGGGAGAGTAAAAAAGACCTGATGATGATGATGTTGAGAGGAATATACGGTCTACCGCTTATTCGCCAATGTCAACGACCCAGTAAACACAAGCACCCCTTACAAAAATATCTCTTTTCGACGAAACCAGCGTCCAATTCTTTATTGCTGCCTAAATTACAAATAATTTGTATCAACAGAAGAAAAAATCTGTTAGGATACTTTTTGAAAGAAAATTGTAAATGCAACAGTTTTTTTTCAATGTCCAGCATTATTTTTCTGTATCAAAAATATTTTGTTATACACAAAATAATCAAAACGAGCCGTGTCAATAAAAATATTTTCTAAACAACGTTTTGTGCGAGTCTCAGTGCAATATACCTGATTTACTATGCTTTGTGTTATATGACCTTCATTCATTAAAAGTTAGTGTGCCATGTTTTATATATTTATAAAATTCACTTCACAAATATAAGTAAACCAGTTACAATTACTAAGCCATTACAAGGGTTAATTTGACACAACTGCAGTCAGTATCACGAAAAATTATATTATAGGTATCGTGCGCACATACTAACTTAGTAACGGTGGGATTAGTTCTTGATAAATCATTTATTTGAGTCCTCGTTAACATCGATAAAACTTCGACAAATTTTTTTACGCGAATCAAATAAATGTAGCGCCACCTAATTCAGTTCACACACTAGCGCCACCCAGCAATTAATTCTATAAGTCGTAAATCATATCAAATTTAAAAAATCTAATAGCTGAATGCTCTAGTAAGTTACTTGTAGTATTATTGGTACAAGTTTTCACTTTTTTTAATTTGATGAATTAAAAGAAAAAGATTTAAAAAAAAAATTCGTTATCTTAAACTTAGATTGTAATATCTATGAAAAGTAACAAAAAGAATACCACAAGTAATTTACTAGGGCAATCAGCAATTAGATTTTTTAAATTTGATTTGATTAAGGAGTAGTGCTGGGTGGCGCTAGTGGGCGCAACAAGATTATATGCTGTTGCCGATTTTATGTAGGTAAGGTTACTCTTCTGCCCCCATAGCATGGCATGTGCGACAACGTTTATCGAGTATCCATCTTGTTTTCCGATAGTATAAAAGAGCGCAATGAGGATAGTTTATCGCGCGATACTGCGTCGTGGGCGCCATGCTACAATATAAAGATGTTCTCATAATATACATAAACTTATTAGCTAGTATGTCCGCACTGGAATCATAAGTTTTGAGTTTTTTTTCGTTCTGGCAGTTATCATACTGGTATGGTATACAATAAGCCCCCTATTATAAGGGAGTTTCCAGCAAAACACGTATAAACTACGAAAACCGCTTCTTTCTTCAATAAAAATACTATCGCGCTTACTAACTTTAAAGACTCAATAATTAGTCTAATACCGTAATTATTTATTTATTTAACTACGACATCTATGCCACATTGCAAGTCAAAATTCTTTTCTTACTCTTCTCTTCTTTATAACTTTCCTATATCATTTGTAAATTTAACTATATTTTGGTGACAAATGTTTCTTTTCGAAATATCTCTTTCACAAAATACAAACGGTTTTTATCCTTTCAACTGTCCGCGTTCACAAACAGGAGTCATCGAACAGAATCGGTAATATCAGTGACATCAAACAAGTTTCAACTTATTCAGAAGATGCATCTTCATTAGCCATCATGAGTGTCAAGAACACTGAACGTTTTTAGGGGACGGGACCCTATTCACGAGACTACACTGTCCGTCTGTCTGTCATCAGGAATCTCAAGAACTGTGATAGCTAGACAGTTGAAACTTTCACAGATGATGTTTTTCAATATGTCGCTATAACAAAAAATACTTTAAACTGTATAAAATACTTAGAGTATAAAATAAAATCGATGTTACAGTGGGTTCCCATTCAATAAGCGTGCTGTTGTTTTATCCATAGTCTAATGTTGTATAGGTAATGACACGGAACCCTTCGTGCGCGAGTCGGACTCGCCCAACTTGTCAGTGATACTGACATTAATGACCATAATTGAGTAAAACCGTTGTTCAGTATTTTTTTTAATACTGAGAAGGCAAACAGGCATACGGCCCACCTGATAGAAAGCAGTCACCAAGAAAAGACGCCTGCAACACCAAGAAAAAATCATCTCACGTAACTTTTCATAACTTTTTATTTTTATTTCTAGAGCTTTTTCTAAAGTCCTTGCAATGTGGCTTTCCTCGCGGGGCCAGGGACATTAAATCGCGTTAACCTTGCCTAGGGTACACACAACACAGGTATTGGAGCCTCCAGTGTAAGTGACATGTTTTATATCCCTATTTCACGGGGTACAAGAATAGGTTACCAAAATAATGTTAATTAGGGGCTTGCACCAGCCAACTAGCGTCAACTTTCATTTAATTTCTCTTAATTAAACCAGATCAAAGGAAAATATCTAAATCAAAGATGAAAATATCTAATTCTGAACTTCGATAGTAAATTATTATTATTTCTATTTTGATTCCGTTCCATCCCATCAACATGCTAAGCGTGGCCTTTCGGTCTTATGAACTCAGGGTCTGTCTACCCCGTAAAGGATAAAGGCGTGATACTATGTATGTATGATAGTTAATTACTTGTAATATTTTTGGTATTATTTTCTTATTACTTATTCGTAGATTATTTTTCATCAATATCATAATTTCAATTTAAGAGAACTACTCAATACGCCAAAGGTGGCTACTTTTGGCGGTAATTAATGGTTCTTTACCAAATGCAGAATAATAAAAAGAAGTGCCTTTACTATCGAAGTACTGAATTACATTAATTTAATTTAAACTGGTTTAGGAAGAAAAGGATAAAATTATGGGGGACGCTAGTTTTGCTGGACTAAGCCTCTTAACTATAATTGAAGACGTAGTCTCCAGTAAGTACACATGTTGAGTGCACGGTAACAGGGAAGCAAGTAGAGTACTTTGGCTATAATATCAATCATATATGTGACACTGATTATAGTGGGAGTATATAAGGCCATTTAAAAATAAGCTTATATATTTAAAGTGCTAGAACCCAGAGTTCAAAAAATGCTCTATAGAAAATTTTAAGTTAATACACGCTAGTTGTTGTTGCTTTTTAGGCCAAATCCTCTTGACTACTCTGGCTCTGACATACAGGTGCTGGTAGTATAGAGAGGGTCGTGCTCCTGCAGTAGAGACATGTGGTGGTGATAGAGACATGACCATGCACACCAGGGTGTGCATGGTCGACTGACTGTGTCACCTACTCGAAATGATGATGATGAGTGGAGACAAAAAAACTGATGATGATGAACACGATAGTTTTTGTTTTAGTAATTAAAATATTTTTTTTACAAAAACGTCCATAAATTCATTTATAGTTTTTTTTTTCATTTATATTTAATTCATTTACAGCAATAGTTAAGGTTATTACCTTAGTACAACTTTTTAATGTCTACAATACAAGAAATCGTATTTTTGTGGGCATTGGTTTGTGTCTGTTTTTTTTTTTAAATTGTAATACCTCAGAAACTAGCGTGTAGATTTTTTACATTCGAAATATAGCATTTTTTTCAACTTAAGTGTCATTATTAATACATTATGATGCAAGTACGGTAAGCTGGATATTATTTCAGGGAAGGTGCTTATAGGCACGAGGCAAAGCCGAGTTTTTACTTATTTTAATAATCATTAACCGATGACTATAATAGCCAGCTTACTGAGTACGAGCATCATACGACGTTTTTCAATACATATGCAATTACCATTAAAACAAATTGACCAATTGTGATTATTGTAAAGACAGGGCCAAGTTTCGATGTCATAAAGACCGTTTTAATAGAAAATGCGTTGAAAATGGTCCCTATATATGCTTTGCATATAGCGACATATAAACTATGTCACATGTATTTAGCTGCAGTATTATATCAATTCGTTTACTCTCCCTGTGTACTGGAGACTTAGCTGTCAAAAAAAGATACAGTTAAAAAAGTTGGCAGTGGACCACAGAAGATCAGAATGGTCTTATGTTTTTCGCTTTGTCTGTATACCTATGCGTATCATAAAAGACACGTCTTGGTACTAATCACGAGCCTTAGGAGCGTGGCTGTAATAAACAAAAGCAATATGATATTTTGAAGATATTGTGAATTAATACTTATTACTTAATACATACATATCTCTCTCATATTTTGTTGGCTTTCATTTCAATGCTATAACGCGAAAGCACAGCCTTCAAAACTATCTTAGAAACAAGAAAGTAACTTAATAGATAGATTTATAGATGTATTTGATGATTTTATATAAATATTTATAATTTAACTCACACTAGAGGCTCAGGTATAATAATGTTAGGCAGTCTTTGGTTAGGTCGGAAGATTCATAGCAACTAGATATAATTTCATTAGATTGTACTAATTTACAAATACACAACTAAAGGTCTGACGCTATGCCAAAACGTTATTTAAATTTTGGATAATGGACCTTTTGTAAATAACACTCGAAACATTTGTGGCAGGGCTCTAACACAATGTTTTTACAGAAATTAAAAAAAAAAAAATTTTTCGTCAAACATTACGCCACTAACTACGTATCAATTATTTCTTGGTTTTCAATATTCTCGGAACTCCCACAAGATATTAATCGCTAATACAATTCCTTTTACTTTTTATATTTATGTAGGAATGGCGACTAGTTCAGCCTATTTCGAAAACTATATTAAAGGCTGTTGTCATATCAACACGGCGCACTTCGCCTAATCGTTCAGTCACAAGAGGTAAGAGCATTGAAATCAGTTATTTTTTTTATCATTTCTTGCAATGTACACTGGACCACAT
Organism: Rhodophaea formosa; assembly: GCA_963082605.1. NCBI lineage: Eukaryota > Metazoa > Arthropoda > Insecta > Lepidoptera > Pyralidae > Rhodophaea > Rhodophaea formosa. The sequence continues at coordinate 4,675,689 of OY720221.1, forward strand.
AGAAAACTGTTCCATCGTATAATAGTATCAATGGTAAGGGGATAGTATGTGGCCCACTGTACATGAACCAGTTCCACTTGATAATCAAAACACTTGGTTATATAAAGGAGACATAAAGTTTGACGAAAGCTGCCACGTTGTAAGTACTTATTTTCAAAAGGTCTCAGCAACATGGGTATTTCAAACAGGCGACCAGGTTCTACCGACCACATCCACTACACACTAACACCGATCTTACGACTAATATACGAATCATTCACATTTACTTTAACTATAATTATTTCTCCATCATAATTGGTGTCATGGGACAAGCGCATCTTACCTACCCTATCAAAATTAAAGACTTCTATTACTGAGGTAGACGTGCCCTACTCCACCCTACTCCAAGAAACAGACATTTAAAAGCATCGTGTCACGTGACGTTAACAGCGTCTTCACGGTACAAAGTTTAGGTGTGAGCTAATCGCAACGGTGTTAATTAGCTACCTTTGAACGCTTCAGAATTTGGTACGTGCGGCTAGTCTACCTCAGATTATGTAGAAGTCTAATCAAAATTAAATCAAAATTTTCATGACAATTTGTAAAGTATAAAAGGGGGATATAAGCTGAATTACCCTGGAAAAAATCACGTAAAACACTCGAAAACTTCTTTTATAAGTCTCCAAAGATAACAAATTAATAATCCTCAAAATGTTCTATGTCGATGGGAACAAAATGCTCTTAAAATTGTAACAACATCAGCGATTTTTCACTTCAATCACCTAAAAGTTTCACCACGATGGTTCTACTGTAACTTTTGATTCAATGTTCAAAAATTATTAATTTTACAAAAGTCTGAAATTTTTTGTGAGATTTATATCGAAATATAGACTGTATGATGTACCGAATTTTTAATATGGCTACACACATTTTTTTCTACAATCACACAGATACGACTATAGCATGAACTATAAGGCCATTTTCACACATACCGGTTGCTAGGCGTACGGCAAATTTTGCGATATGTAGATAATTACCCATGAACATATATCTATGAGTAAATCGATTATCTAGTTACTGCGATCATGCACGCTTATGTCGTTAATATTGAGATTTTTCCTAATAATCGAGATGTGTGAAAACGGCTAATTAGATTCCATTTTAAAATTTTATAATTTACTCTTCGCGTCATCAGAAGTTCTTTGTAGATCAGACAGAGGTACGAGCAAATAGGTAATTCTGCCAAGTACAAAATTCATAAGATGCTTTAAAGTTTGTAGAAGTGTAGTACAATTTAATTGGCACACAAGTAAATATTGGCAATCGTGACCAGCACTTGAATCTCCTCTATTATTGAGCAAACCATCCGTGTGCGATAAATAACGTCATTTTTGTGTAAATATGTAAAATAATAGAGATACTACTTATTAAAGAATTTACAGATCTTGAAAAGTTAGAAGAACTTTACATATGTATGAGAAATAGGCAAAAGTAAAGACAATTCTTCGACATACCGAGAAAGTTACCAAATGACATTGGCTTGTGATAGTGATATCGAGAATTTAACCTGTATGTGAAACATCCTCATCACAAATATAGAGCTTTCCTTAGACTTCTAGATCTGTACCTACTTTGCCAGTGCAGCAATGTTTGACTTTGTTATAGTAATAATAATGTCCCTGGAAACCGATCACTCTTGTAAAAGTAGGACTTCGAATGTATCTTTAATAAGCAGAATCAATTTGTAGGACTTTTTCAAAATCAGGTAATGGAGTGCTAATTTGAAAAGGCTCCTGAAAATCCTCAAGTATAATGCATTTCACTGTGCCTTATACACAAACACCGCAAGATTCCTCAATGTTTAAATAAATATCTTTTGTCTTTGTCTCTAACATTAATTAAATGTTTTGTTAAATTCGGAAATTGAATCTTGACCATCTAGACCCTGTCAATGACGAGACAGCATATTACCATTACATCATAGAGCCAACCTGTTATTGTGCCTGTCATTTTCAAAAGCCTTTTCAAAATCAGCATGATTGAAATCATTTACATCATGAAATCGCCACAGTCTACTCCGAAGTCCCAGTCGTCCGACGTCCCCGCTGCGTCGTCATATTCGGCCAGAGCCTGGTCGTACGCAGAAGCCTCGTACGCTGTGACGCCGTCGAGCATCGAGCAGGCTTGGGACACGTTGGTGTGATGCATGATGGGCATGGCGTGAAGCGCAAAGTCGTCACCTTCTTGCGACCAGGTCAGCCCTGGAAATTATAACAATGAAGAGTTAAAAACTAAATTCGTGATAATAAGTATATAAAATGTTACATGAACGAGAACATCTCGAGTATTATTTATACGTCCGTAGATCCTGTCCACTACTTGTTCAATTTACTGAGATCCTGGATACCGTGTAGAAGAGACCTGCTACCATATTACGATCTTTTTACCAATATAATAATGCTGGTGTCTGTTAATAAATTAATTCAGGCGTTACGTCAAAGGACTTGAGTAATAGTTTGCATGAACTAATTCAATTCAAAGTGCAGGAATGGAGTTGTTTTCGAGGTAGATATTGCATGATTTTTTATAAATTCAGTTCAATGTTAGGACAAGTAAAACTAGATGAAGCATCGCCCACCTTCAGGCTTGTCAACAGGCCAGTAGCTTAGACTTGCCTCTTGGCCTAAGTTTACTTTGACGACCTTCTACCTACTAGATGTGAAGTAGTATGAGTTTGTGAGTTAAGTCCACTCTGTATGCCATTGGGTAGTCACCTAGCCCCTGACCCCAGGTGAGTTTGTGGCCCAGCTATTGTCCCACCAGCGGGACTTGTCGTTTGATCTCAGCCACTAGACCCCGACCGTTCGATATCTAAGAGTGGCATAACAAAACAATACTCACGTCCACTCCAGACTTCGATAGCAGAGGCACTCAGCCCTAGCCCTGGTCCTAGGCCAGCTCGTAGCCCAGTTGTCCGGCCAGCAGGACTTGTCGTTTGATCACAGACTCTAGCCCCGACCGTTCGATACCTACTAGTGACTTAACAAAACAATACTCACGTCTACTCCAGATGCCATTGGGCAAATACCCAGCCCCAGCCATGGCCCCAGGCAAGCTCGTGGCCCAGCTGTCCCGCCAGCGGGACTTGTCGTTTGATTACAACCTCCAGCCCCGACCGTTCGATACCTAATAGTGACTAAACAAAACAATACTCACGCCCACTCCAGACGCCATTGGGCAAAGTTACCCAGCCCCAACCCTGGCCCCAGGCCAGCTCGTGGCCCAGCTGTCCCGCCAGCGGGACTTGTCGTTTGATCACAGCCACCAGGCCACGGCCGTCCAGAGCACCCACTGCGTTGCGGTTGTTCCGCGAGTACATTTCCGAGGAGGTTGCTGTAGGAACAAAGAAAATAAAACTTTAGCAGTAGACAGAAGAAACCATCGAAGGCAAAAAGTTCGCTGCGACCTAGCTTCATTGGCCATAGCCACTTATGAAAGACTTCTGGACGGGTAGAAAATGCTATCTATCATATAACACAGACGTGAAATATATATATCTGTGTATTTATAATAAGGGTGCGGCAACTATTGCGTTATATTGCGTATATATAGTCAAAGTCTGTTATTATTTTTTAAATCAATCAGTACATCTAGTTTCGAAAGCACTGGTCCAACCAGTCTCCAATAAACTATATAATATAGGTAACAATCCAATAAACTATAATAAGTATATAATAGTTAATTTGCTTTACCTGGCTTCTTCATAATAATTTAGAGTCCAAGAGAAAATCCAATTTGATTAACGAGTATTTATAGATATTTGAAAGCACGCGTTAAAAACTAAGCTCTAAATCTCTTTATGCTTAGACATCATAGATTTAAAAAAAAATTTTTCGTCACAATATTCATACTTCTATGGTAGACATTGTCTATGGTACATAGTAGGCACATTGACACATTTGACACGTTGACAAATCAAATTTATGAAACAACAAAATTAAAATCTCCTGCTGAGTTCTCCAAAAACCATGGGCTTCGGAGACTATCCCAAAGAATACGACGCCGCAAAGCACGGGCCGTACGACCCCGCGCGTTACTACGGCAAGCCTGACACCCCCTTCGGGCAAGTGAAGCTGAGTGAGCTCCCAGCCTGGCTTGCCCGTAGGAACAAGAGCCCTGGAGCTGTCTTGGGGGCCTGCAGCAGGGCATGGTGGAGGTGTGTAATGTACAAATTTGTCGCTTGAAATACATTTATCATTTAAGTACTTATTATATTTAACACCCACGACCCAGCGCGTTATTGCTGCAACCCCGACACGCCTTTGGGCTTGTGAAGCTCAACGAGCTCCTAGCTTGGTTAGCCCTCTCACCACTGTCTGTACGTCTGGTAAAAGATTTTAAGGATTAAGCTAGATTTGGTAGCACGGAATCGCATGCTGCTTTCCTTTTTCTATCACCCGTCTTTTGGTAGAAAGAGCGATGGAACACAGCAGAGCCGTCGATTCTGCCGCATGCAGTTGCGTTTAAACTCTCTTTCCAGCTCTGGTATATGACGGTTCTGAGTGATAGAAAAGAAGGTGAAAAAGTACCCTCAACCTGAGATTCGAACATCACCAAAGGGCCAAGAGGGTCGGACTTCGGGTTTGGGCATTGCCTGTGTGCGTGAGGCTTGGAGAGACGGCAAACTGTCATATGCCTGATTGGCCGCGATTTGCATGCATAGCCTGAAGGGCCGAGCTGAGAAACAATGGCAAAGCCTTTAGAAAGCAGTGACTCTCATATGTTGCTGTATGAGCCGAATGCTACGTTGCCAGAAGAATCTGTCCTGGGTGCGAGTCACCTGGCACCGCCGGGTGGTCACCAGTAACCAGAGGTAATCCTACTCACTCTGTTCCGGTGGCGAGTGCGTCGGGGTCGAAGAGTTGAATTCCTCTAGCTACTCGAAGCCGGAGAGGAATCGGACTGGGCCTAAGCGATTTTAATGGAATCATCGAGATCATTAAGTACGTCTCTCGGACAACTACGACATAAGGTCGTGAAGTCATGTAGGTGGAGGAATAGGAAGGTGCGATTGCTTGCTGCTAGATGTAGCTCAATTCTTATTGTATTTTTGTTTGTTTTTCACAGGTGGCAACATAAGTACATGCAGCCGAAGAGAGTGGGGATAGCTCCGTTCTTCCAACTACTCATTGGAAACATGGCGTTTTTCTATTTCATCAACTATGGTAAACTTAAACACCATAGGAACTACAAATATCATTGAGATCTCATTTTGTTTGTTAAAATTTATGTGTGTGTTTTCTATGAATTAAATATAGATAATGTATTAACATTAGGTGATTTTGCTTTGCTTCAACCACTGCCTTTAAGGATATACCGACCGCGTGTGTCGGAGCGCATACATACTATCACGTCTTTATCCCTTGCGGGGTAGACAGGACCCGCAAGGTCATAAAACCTTCAGGCCACGTTTAGCATCGTGTCAAAGCGCATGTTACATAAAACTAAGGATGTTGGTCCTTATTATAATACTTTGGTAGACACATTTCCTATTTGAATAGCGTGACGAAAATGCATGAAAATAACAATTATGTACCTTTGTAGCAAAGTGTATATATAGCAGACTTCAAAAAAGAGGTGGTTCTCAATTCGACTGTTGTTGATGTTTGATTACGCGATTAATGAAGATACATTTTACCACTTTGGAAGCGCCTTGCGAATTGACTTTGCGAAATAATAGTTTTAGGAACCTCAATGTCATTTTAAAAGACCTCTCTATAGATACCCCGCACGTATAGGTTTTAAGAAAAACATTTTTTTTTTAGTTCCATTTCCATGTTAGGCCTCCCTTTTTTTGCATAAATATCGTAAAGCCGTTCAGAGAGTACATCTACCTACCAAGTTTCAACTGTGTAGTCTCAATAGTTCTGGAATAAAATGTTGTGGGAGACAGACAGATAGATGGACATGAATCTATAAGGGTTCCGTTTTCAGCCATTCGGCTACGAAACCCTAAAAAACCGGCCAAGTGCGTGTCGGGCCACGCGCAGTGTAGGGTTCCGTAGTTGCGAATGACAACTTTGAGTTCACACTCGCATATCACAGTTTACCGACCATAAAAATGTATGAAATTTTACATTTTCGAGTACATTTTATAAGTTGGTTGCCTATAACTTTTTAGTTTGTACTTAGTACTAACTACAGTATATATACTACTGCTGTAATTTTTTTCACGTATCCGTCGTTTAGCAGATAGAGGGGGGACACTTACCTCTAACAAAAATTTGCTTTAAAACCAAATATTTCGGAAACGGATCCCTAATTCGAAAAATGGTGTTCTCAACCTCACAATATTTTTTAAAGACCTATCTAACAATACTCAACACGATGGGTTTGTATAGAAAAAAAAATATTACTCCCACTTTATTTGTATCGGAGCTACGCTAAAAAAATTTTTTTTTCAAGATTTTCTTCTACCACTTTTTTGACATGATTAATATACATACCCATACCAAATTTCAGCTTTTTTTTTTAGTAAAACCGCGGACGGACAGACAGACAGAAAGACAGGCATGGCGAAAGTATAAGGGTTCCTAGTTTACTACGGAACCCTAAAAAGTGGCATCCCTAAGCGGAGCGCATTTGGCCGATAAAATCTCGAGTTTTCGCGCGTCATCCGCCTCATTAGATTGCAACAGATCTGTTCTTTTCTTTTTTCTTTGGAATGTACTTACTCTATAATTGTAGTCTTATTGTATTCCCATCACGAGTATCATCAGATTAGTCACTGGAAAGTCCTAGCATCACCTTGTAACTTTTTATTTTGTTTCGCCGTGTGGTTCCCGGCAGAGTAGAATAGGACCACTCCAAGTCTTTCCGTGGATGTCGTAAAAGGCGACTAAGGAAACACAAGCTAAACAAAGCTTACAAACATCAAAAAGACCTCTCCAACCCGTCTGGCAAGCGTGGAGAGTGTAGGCCAAATCCTCTGGCTACTGTGGCTAATATATGCTGTGGTAGTACAGAGAGGGTGATGAGGGAGGATGATGGATGGATGTATTCCCATCACGAGTATCATTAAATTAGTCACTGGAAAGTCCAAGCATCACCTTGTAACTTTTTATTTTATTTTATAGCAGATTCCTTGCTGAGGAACTCAGCACATCTCGTTATAAAGGTATTATAATAATGTAGTAACTGTGAAATAAAAATAACTTCCAATCACGAGTGGAACACACGATTGAATCTCGAGATGCTTCAAGTTTATTCAATAAGGCTAAAAGTAATATGTTTAGTCTTCAAACGTCTTAGCTCTAATTTAAATATTCAATAAGAACTTAAGTAGCTCTTATTTAGTTAGAGGAGTAAATACGTAAATATTATCTCGTTTATCATATTCAAGCTGCTTTCCTTTGGATTTGTCGTAGCAACCAGTAGTTGCGTAATAAAACTAATAGTAGTAAGTAAAAAGAGTACCTAAAGGAATTTTTCAGAGAAAGTGAGAAACTTTCGTTTCAACGACTTAATTTTTTTCCTCATTCGATTGTGTGAATTCACTGGTGAATTCTTTTTTATATGACTGTGTAATCCTGCTAACTCCAATTGAGCTTTCACTTCTTCACAGGACACAGTGCAGTTTGAGGTGAGGGCACAGTGCCCTCCAACCTATAAGGCATACATTAACAACGGCCCCCATGGAAGATGGAGTCCGGCTTATTGGGCGTTGCCTGATTGGATGGTTTGCTCCCAGGAATTGCCAGTACTGATATTTCAAAGATTCAAAACATTTATTCAGAAAATAGGCCCTTGCAGGCACTTTTTCACGTCAAATCAAATTTAAAATTATCTTATTAAGTATTATGCATTTACTAATTATTGTTCAAAAGCTACTACCTATGTCCCGGGAAATACCGATACATATTCTTCTGTTTTATCTAGTACCCGTACTGACGGACGATGCAGTTCCTGAGACTTTCTGTACTTTCGAACTTTCAATAATTGATTTTATATAACTACTTTTTGATATTGGTACAAAAACATTAATAATACTACGTATAGTTATTGTTTCTTTTAATCGGGTATTTTTATTTTACTTTCAAAATGATTAAGTAATAAGAATTATATAAGAGCTTGAAATTAGTTAGCTACGTACTTTGATATATGATTATTTTGCTGTTTTTTCGCGATTTTTTCTCAGGTTTTAATAAATATTCGGGATGGAAACAAACCCAACAAATCAAATATATCTACCTAAATGAAATAGCATTAAAGTGCCTACTTATATAAAATAGCAACAACTCGCGGACTCGACTGACAGACGGATGTATTTCATGTGTTTATATTTCACACACATGTAAATAGAAGCCCATTCGTGTACTGGACACTATGTACATAAATCCCTCGTTACGCAACATGGGTTACGCATTACGAGTTTGCTAACTACGGAGGAGTTCGGCGCAGTTGCTTAGAACTTTGATTATCAACTATCTGACTCCCCGAACTTCATCCCGCTAGTTTTGATTATCATCCTATTTTTTGTTAATTTCACTCGGGTTTTATTTGCGGTGGAAGCAAACCCAACAAATCAAAGATACCTAAGTACAGTAGCTTTTTAGTAACTTCTGAAATAAAATAGTAACAACTCGCGGACTCGACTGACAGACAGATGTATTTTATATGTTTACATTTCACAGACACGTCGTAAATCGCAGCCCAGTCGTGTACTGGACACAATGCACATAAATCCCTCGTTTCGCGACATGGGTTACGCATTACGAGTTTGCAAACTACGGAGGAGTTTAACGCAGTTGCTAAGTACTTTGATAATCAACTATCTGACTCCCCGAACTTCATCCTGCTGCTTATGATGTAATCCTATTTTTTCGTATTTTTCATCCGTGTACGTATTATTATTGATATTTTTAAAAAGCACTGGATATTTGGAAAAAAATTATAGGACCACTTTTGAAGTTCAATCAAAGCAGAGGAGCAATATACTCATCGATTTGTCTTGATTCGCATAAGAATATACTTAATAGAAATAAGTTTAAAGCGAACGGCATCAGTGTACACATTTCTTTGATTTTTATATACTTTTTCAAAAAGCGCTTGTTATATTTCGATAAAAGTTTGATGGGACCACCTTTGCAGTATTATCTTTCGAAAATAAGAATCATTGAAATGGATTCATAACTGACGGAGTTATTAGCAAACATAAAATAAAAAGCAAACAAACAGATGAATTGAGAACGTCCTCCATTTTTGAAGTGGGTTAAAAATGCATAAGACGCACCGAAAAGCCGAAACCGACACCAGTGTCTGCCACTTAACGTAATAAAAAACAGCGCCCTCAAATCCTACTCTTTTAGAACGAAGTTTTCGATCTACAATCACGTCTATGTAGCCAAACCCTTACACATACGCGGAACCATATATCTACACAAGTAAATATCATGTCTTCTCATTATACGCGGCAATCCAACAAGTAGATAACAAAATTACCGTTTACCATTCGTGATCCGATACCCGAATGCGTAATACCATAACCCCGGCAAATCTGAAATATATGTAAATTAACCGGTAAACCGTATCAACGCCTCGGAATTAAACGCTAAAGCCTGCTCTATATTGGACGAGTCAATTGGCGAGCGAAGTTTGATAACACAAAGTTGGTACCTTCCTCACAAGATAGATTAGATTAGATTAGATTATTAGCCTGTAGTTGTACTGTCCCACCTCCTCCTGTACAGGCCTCCCCCCTATTTTCCTCACAAGAAATAAAGAAAATATTTTCACTACATTTTTCAAAAATATTAAATTATGGTGTATCTGAACCGGTTTGCTCCTGTGTCTTCAATTCCCAAATCTTATTTTGAATCTCTTTTTGAACGAAGCTTTGAGCTATAATAACGTCAATGTAGCCACACCCTTACACAAACGCGCGGCCATATATCTTTCCACTTTTCAGGCTCCGCTTTTTCTTCTTTCGTGTTGCTCATATGACATTGGCACTAAATTTATTTATCTATCGGTTCTTTAAAGACGATCAATTTTAAAGTATTGCTAAGTAAGGCAAGGGCGTATCCTTGCCTCACTCATCAATGTTTATGAAGTTTATCATTGATGAGTGAGGCAAGGATACGTCCATGCTTTGATTCAATATTGATCAGCTTCAAGTGATTAAATATGAAATAGTAATAAATCGACAACGGCACTATTTTTTAGCTTCGGTTCCATAGAGACAATGTAAGATATCAACTTACACTTCAATAAGCATTGATAAGTGAGGCAAGGACGTATCCTTGCCTCACTCGACCAATGTCACGTGTTACTTGTCATAACGTTGTAAAGGTCCTCTCATTGTCGTCTATAAAGCGAGTGCCTTCATAAGATGTACGACTGTGATTTAATTCTATGTCGAGTGGTACAAGTGAGTTAAATTTTTTTACTCGTTTATGAAAATAAAGGGTGATATGTTTTACATGTTATGTTTGTGTTTATCTATGGCAACTTAGCTCCTAAATTGCTGAACCGAATTTGACACATATTTTCAGGTCTTTATCCCTAGCACGGAGACAGCCATAAGCCCAAGGTCATAGACCCAAAGACCAGGTCTAGTGTATGAGAGCGAGTAAAGGCGGAAAGCGGAATCAAAATAATGATGGGTTGCTAACTGCATCGCCTATAAACATGCTTCTTTAGATTTTTGTCCAATCCATTGGTCGGTTTCTACGGTCTGCACAGGAAGACCTTTTTATCCAGACCTGAATCAATTTGAAAAAAGTACTAAAATTAAAAAAGCGATTATTAAGGTGTTACCTGTAAAATATAGAAGCCACAGCGGCCACAACTCATCTCTAAATTGCTACTGTAGTAGCTTAGAAAATTGGCTATTTGCTCTATTCCCTCCCCGCTAATTGCTGTCAACGAAACAGCTTCCTAAATTTCGGCAAAACGGCAGACAATTCCCGAATACATATTCATCGGACCTGTATCAAATGTATGCTGTTTGTTGGGGCTGTCATTTCCACGTCTTATTTACAGGCACCCTTGTAAATAAACGAGTGGGTAACATTAATTAAAGTAAGGATTGAAAACAAATTAGGAGTGAATAAGGATCACTTGTTTCGAAGCTTCCAAACTACTAAGTCGATTTTTATGAAATCCAAATGTAATAATTGAGAAAGTATACCTACCCGGCGAAATATTATTTTTTTCTCAAACTATAAATGACGAAATGAATCTAGAGCCTTTATATTATTCTTATAATATTAATTTATTGAAATCCGTAATACCCCAGCTGATCCAATAAGTAAATCCCGGGAACTATCGCACAATGGAGCCGGGGCTAAGGGATCAGGCTGTTTGATTAGTCCACGCGATCTGTAAGCCGGGATTTACAGTGTAATAAGAACAATATTGTAAAAGGAATATCGTAGAGCGAATAGTTTTTACTTAACTTTCTTACATAGATTTAAAAAAATAGAACAGTTGGACTTAACTCTTGGCTTTCTCACCAGTTAAGTCTTTATACCAAACAGACATTGTTTACTAAACTAATTAAATAATAACATTTAAATTAATTATCACACCGTCATAAAGTGACTCCTCAAACAAGTATTTTTCATTCAAAGACATAGCTTTTTAACAAACAAGTGCTTCATATTATTATTAAAAACGGTTGCACTCACGTTATATTTAGTCGGTATTGCCGACCGGGTTTCGGCCAATTCAGATGGCCATCTGAATTGGCCGAAACCCGGTCGGCAATACCGACTAAATATAACGTGAGTGCAACCGTTTTTAATAATAATAATTATGTCTCGCGTAACATTTAATAATTTAAGTGCTTCATAGCCAAAATAATGCAGTGTAAAGTAAAAAGTACGCGCGGTACAGTATTTTTAATTTTTATTCAGTCTGGCTAGGATAATGCAGGCTTAAATCACTTGATTATCCGAAAAGAAACACGATTTCGTGCTTTAGAAGGCATGTTAAGCTGTGGGTCCCCAACGCCATCTAAGTAGTGTGTTTTTTAAACTTATCCTAGGATTTTTTTTCTGTAAAAACTTCGCCTTCCATTCAGGGCATGTTTTACGTAATTAGTTACTCTTATTCTGAATGTGTATAGTTTCTGTGAAGAATAGTATAGAGTACAGACAGATTCATTTGGGCTCTGTCAATCTGAGCGGGTTTATACAATGGGCCGGATTCCAGGCGTCTCCCGCCATTGTGTCGGCTGACAGTAGTACGAGCGTTACGTGTTTCATTAAATACAAGTATTCAAATAATGAAATAGTCCTATTTAAGGCGTACAACTCACAGAAAAGGCGTACGGCGAAGGCAGGAATAATATTTGCCGCGTGGTTTCCGGCAGAGTAGAATAGGACCACTCCAAGTCTTCCCGAGGAAGTCGTAGAAGACGACTTAGGAAACACAAGCTAAACAAAACTTTTTTTTTACTATCGGTGTTCTTTTGCATTCACAATGATATTTTGAATTCTTAATAATTACCTAAGAAAAAATAATATTAAGATATTAAATTAATACAAAATAGGGCCTATGAACATCAAAGAAATCCGTCGAGCCAGCGTGGACTAAAGAACACCTGATGACGATGATGATAATAAATAGTTAAGCTTTAAAAAGTCAGACTCGTGAGGTCCCCAGCTCACAGAGCCACAGTTCTAACATAGCACATGTATAAGACCCTCTTAGCCTAAAGCATTTCGGCTAGTTTCTCTTTAATTGCAGGTTCTAAGCCCAAGGGAGCCGTGGCTTTCGGCCAAGACACTGCTTTAAGCCGGCGTGGACGGATTATACCCCAGGCACTAATAAGCATAGATAAAGAGATTCCAGAAAATGGTCGCACAGACCTTAATTGTGATCCTAGTTAATTAAATAGTAGGTAGCGTGATTACATTTAATGGGAACTTGCATACGAGCAGATTTTGAATAATACATATATATTATCGCGTCTTTATCTCCATTGGTTCACTAATAAACGATATACAATATATATAGCCATCGTGGTGTAGAGCTTGGTTCACTAATAATATAGTACCCGACAAGCCATCGACACGTAAAGAAGAAGACAACTTTAGTAATCACACATTTAGAGCCTCAAAATAGTTATTTAAATTCAAAAAGTGTAATAGCTATATGATGAAAATATCAATTCAGAAAAATAGAAGAATATTTCTGTTCATTAGCACTTTATGTATTACGAACATAAGTTAAAAAATTATAATAACTAGTTAGAAAACTTCGCGAGCTACATGGGCTTTTTTTTTTAAAGCACCACTTTTTGCTAGAAGTCAACATCATCATCAGGTCTTTTTTAGTCTCCACCTTCCTCCACCTCCCATCCTAGTTTATATCTTTTGTTAAGAGTCCATTCCATACAAATGATTAAATGCTTAATTTTACTCCAAAATTATCAAATATTGCCACAATTCCCTTTTTCCGTTTGTATGAAGACATGCGCTTCCAGGCGACTCTTAAGCTTGCGTTTCCTAAGTCGCCTTCTACGACATCCATGGGAAGACTTGGAGTGGTCCTATTCTACTGAGATGGGAACCACTCGGCAAGGAGCTAGCTTTGCTAGAAGTAATTAATGTAAATAAGCAGTATTATCGCGAAGGGTCTTCACACATAGTAACTTATTATTTTATTCTATCTACGGCTAAACAAAGTTAGCATCTACGTACATACGATGCTGCCAAAGAATTACACACCTATACTGATATCCGGCAAACATGTTGTTTCAATCCCTTATTTTGTTTCCGAACTGCCATCATGCCTGTTCAAAAGATATCCCCCGTATTTGTTGGGACACAAACTACCTATGACACAGATAGATAGCTCCCTAAAGTGTTTAATTAAACAACGAAAAGCAGTTCAGTCAAGAGAGTTTTCCCCTGTTGTCTCAGTCAGAGCCAGGGGTATGCTATTATAATAGCATCCGTGCTGTAATGTGATTTGGCGAAATTTGAAGATACTGTCGTGTGGTTCCGGCAGAGTAGAATAGGACCGCTCCAAGTTTTTTTAGCTTATAAATCTTCTCCAACTCGTCCGGCCAGCATGAATAGTGCAGGCCAAATCCTCTGACTGCTCTGGCTAATATTTGGCTCCGGAAGCACAGAGAAAGTTGTGCTCCTGCAGTGGAGTCTCACAAAGACCTGGTGATGAAGATGATGAGGCAACCGGCGGTATAAACTAAAGAATAAAAGTAAATATTACTAGATTTAATTTCCTTTATTTTAAAGATGTGTTACTTTAAAATAATCTGAAGCTTAAAAATAATGTTTATGTAAAGAATTATAAATATAAAGCAACATTCTGTCTAGTAGTGTTGTATCAGGAAAAGTATGGCATTGCGATACTTCTGTTCAGTTTTTATTTTATAGCCAGAATGGCAAAGTTTTCGCCTCACAGAGTTTTCAGGCATCTGCGACAAAGCAGTATTTGCTCTTTAACCCTTTATCAAAAGTAAATCATTGTTTTTGAACCTTATAACAGGTGTATAAGGTTTAAATTTAGTCAGTCAAAGTATTATTAAGGTTTAAAAATTACCAGCTACCAGGAAATCAAAGCCTGATTGATTCGTATCGACGAATTAATTACGTGGACCGAATGTCCGCATGAGTGCTGCGTTTGAATAAAGACTGGCAAATTTGATTTCCGTTTTATATCCTACTCTTTTGAGCGTCGAAGCTCAGGGGACCGCTAATATGAGATCATGTAATTTTTTTAAATGATATTGGACGGCAAACGAGTAAGCGGGTCACCTAATGGTTTTAATAATATTTATAACGTTAATTAATAGGTAAATTTAAACTTGCTTTCATCCGCGGCTCTTTTAGTGTCGATCCATCAAGGAAGAAGTACTTTTCTCCGGAAAGAAAGGTGGCTTATGTCGTTCTCCGTACTCCAGACAACGTGTATGCAAAATTTTATGATGATCGTTTCAGTAGATACTGCGTGAAAGCGTTACAAACAAACAAACAAACTCGCCGTCGCATTTATAATATTAATAATCCTAACTTATATTATAAATGCGAAAGTGAGTTTGTTTGTTTGTTTATTTGTTTGTTACGTTTCACGTCCTATCTACTGAACCGATCATCATGAAATTTGGCATACACATAGGTTAGGGTACCGAGAAGGACATAGACTATATATTACGCGGGCGAAGCAAATAATAAATAACAGCTTGTATAATATACTTGGTAATAATTGTCGGCTACCGGAAATCAAAGCCTGATTGATTCGTATCGACGAATTAATTCCGTGGACCGAATATCCGCATGAGTGCTGCGTTCGAATAAAGACTGGCAAATTTGATTTTCGTTTTATATTCTACTCATTTGAACGTCAAAGCTCAGGGCCCGATAATACGTGAGCATGTGACGAGTAAACGGTTTTAATAATATTTATTACGTTAATTATATATTTTACCTAGCTTATATATTAAAATTATTTGGGAGACAAATGCCTATATCAATCCCAATCCCAACTATTATAAATGCGAAAGTAAGTTTGTTTGTTTATTTGTTTGTTTGTTACGCTTTCACGCCGTATCTACTGAACCGATCATCATGAAATTTTGCATACACATAGGTTAGGGTACCGAGAAGGACATAGGCTATATATTACGCGGGCGAAGCCGCGGGTAACAGCTAGTATTAAATAAAAAAAACTGTCTTTAATGTGTATCAACTTTTTCCAATTTGTTAAGCGTTGTAATAACCGTAGTTGCTTACAATCTTTCTATGTGTAAACAAGATAAGTAAATGAAAATCCCTATCCTAAATTATATATTTTTTTTCTCTTTACTTATCACAATCTCTATAACGCCGAAAAATTAAGTGTCTAAATAAAATTAATTCTAATACGGTTTTATCGCGTTTATTACTAGTTGTTACCCGCGGCTTCGCCCGCGTGATATATAGCCTATGTCTTTCTCAGTACTCTAACCTATGTGTATGCAAAATTTCATTATGATCGGTTTAGTAGATCTGGCGTGAAAGCGTAACAAACTCACTTTCGCATTTATAATATTAGTTAGAATTAGGATATGATAGGATTTATACACCCAACGTTTCGAACACTTTACAGTGATCGTGGTTGCAGGTTGCAGGTAGACTAAGTTGACATTTGTCCAGTAAGTATGTAAATGTGTAACAATCACGAAAACATTCCGTTAAGTGTCGTTATATAGAGTTAACACTGTATTTCGATGTATGTAACTTAGGGATATCACCGGCTGATCATGCCCCTTTAATATTTTTTCAACAGTTTGTTAAACTATATCCTATTACAGCCCTAATTTGATTATTTCCATCACAAACAATATTTGCCGACGTTGTCCAACTGCGCTAATGTAGTATCACAAATACTTAGTTAGGGTTCCGCAGCGTGAGAGGTAATTGAATTTGATGTGGAGTTTCCAGCGTGCGTGACCAGAGCTTTACAGGCATAACTAGGAAGTTTCGACGTTTAAATTATCCATAAACCTAAAATGTAAAACAACGTCATATTTTTTTCCCTTTATTATATGTAAAACCATACCCTGATAATAAATCATGAGAGGCCGATACCATACTGCAGGGGGTGAACAAGGATATTTATATAAATAAATACTAGGTGTAAAAATGGTAGGATGATTATGAGGATGTCGGTTTATCTTCGTGGTCGTACCTGTATGACAAACTAATATGACCACGGGGAAACACCCATGTTAACTAATATTATAAGTGGAAAATTAAGATATTTATTTATTTATTTTACACTTTCACGCCTTAACCACAGAGCAGATCATCATTAAATTTTGCGTATCTGGGATATGGTAAAAGACGGTTTACTGCTTAAGAGTTGCCTGGAAGCGCATGTCTCCATACAAACGGAAAAAGGGAATTGCGGCAATATTTGATAATTTTAGGGCAAAATTAAGCATCCAATCAATTAATCTCATTATAATCTACGTACGTTCCTATTCAGTTTGGTTAAATTACCAAATGTTTGAGAATTATACGCCTCTCAAGATTTCCATACAAATCTGAAAAGGCTTGTAATTCTAAAACCATTGGTATTTAAACCAAGCTGAATAGGAACGTACGTAGATTATAATGAGATTAATTGATTAAATGATTAATTTTACTCCAAAATTATCAAATATTGCCACAATTCCCTTTTTCCGTTTGTATGGAGACATGCGCTTCCAGGCGACTCTTAAGAACGAAAGCCGGTGGACCAATGGCTAGTTACTAGAAGTTATTGGCGTTCGGTTGACAGAAATTCTAACCAATCTTCTTCTTAGCTTTTTGACGGCAAAAACAAATTGATTTTATTTTTTATTTTATTTAATTTTTTAACAACAGCAGCCATTCTTACAAATAATAATACAAATTAAACAATGACATGATACATAGCCGGACAAAAAGATGTCAACATTATATTAATATTAATACGCCTTTGCAGTAAACATATGTAATAACAAACTATAGGTATTACTTGAACACTTTCTTCTGAATTTGACTAAGTTAATGCCCTAAAGAAACAACATACAATACATACATAAAGTATTTAAAATTTAGCTCATCAAAGAATTACTATGGGGAAGTTTCGTTTTTTATCCGATTGTCCAGAAGGGTTAAGTGTTTCGCGCGTATCTTAAGTATATGTTTGTAAATTTCATTATCATCTTTTGCATCTTCCCAACGGCTACATAGTTTCGATAGGTGAGATATATTTCGGCCTAAAAACCCCAGTTACAAAAACCGATTATTGATATTTTTTTTTAAATTTTGAAATATAACAGGCACTACTTGTTACAATTTCAGAATTGTTCAAATAGGATATGTGGACGGCCCTTCGTGTAAGTAATGCTCGACCGTAAATATAAATCCTGAATACTTACATATCGCCAAAAACAGGCATTTTTGTCGTATCCGTCTGTGATTGATTAATGCTAGCAATAATCGTATTTGTCGCTTTTTAACGTTGAACCCAATTACTCCCGCGTGTAATTTTTATGTACTTGACGGTCGAAGCTTGCGTATTTATTACGATCAGCTTTGGAAACCCTAACAAGTGGAGTTGAAAATTTCGCAAAGAATAAGGGCTTACGAAAACTCAAAAGCATCTATACTAATTTACAGCTTTTTTCAAAAGATAGCTTTATTTACAGCGGGTAAAAAAAGTTATATTTTATTTTCAAAACCATTATGATTCCTTACAAAAATTGCTGTAATATTCGCCAAGATATCATAAATGCCTATGTCATTATTAGGCGATTGCTGCGAAAACTAAGGGTGATATAACTACTTTTAAACTTTCGCGTTGCATGATTATTAAATGCAATGTCGGCCGGCCGGGTTACACCGACCGTGGTCACTGGTCATCCAGTGACCACGGTCGGTGTAACCCGGCCGAAACGTCTGGAGAAAAACGGTATGTTTTCGCGTTAATTCCCGACATTGCATTTAATAATGGTGATATTTTTAATATATACATATTATCACGTCTTTATCTCTTGCGGGGTAGACAGAGCCCAACGCCATCGAAGCTGTATAGCTAACCTTGCTTTGCAGTGTAAACCTGTTACAAATCGAACCTGGCAACAAACAAGAACAACCACCGGCACCAGCAAGCGTGTCACCGGGACATTGTAAGTGATCTAAAATTATTATAGTCGAGGTGTTACCGGCCTCCAATTCTGCTGCATCCTTCTCCGACATCCCCGTTCCGTTTTAACCTAATGGGCCCGTTTAGGCGAGGCGTTGCTTGATGGATGTCGAGGAGGGAGAAAGCGAACAAACCTCTTTCGCTTCGCCTGCAACCATCACTCTTCTAATGCATGCTCTACGATTTCGGTACATTAGCCATTTGGCAGAGAACGACTTTGATTGTGTTTTTAATTTTTCAGATAACATCTGAGTAGGTATTCTTTATTAGTTATTAAATAAAGCAAATCCAAGAGGTATCCATGCCACGATTGGGGTTGTTTAACATGTGAAAACGTTAATATTAATACTTCGTTTGTCCATACCATCAAGCTCTGTGAATCCTCATCAGCCCTCCGACAGTTGATCGACTATATTTCCATGTCATAAGAGGAGTGATGCAGGTCTATGGTTCCGATCCAGCCTTACTCAGTAGTCACGTTATCATGTAAGTGGGCGTTAAAGTTGAAACGGAATCAAAATAGTGATGGGTTGCTAGCGTCATAGCCTTAGAGTATAATATAAGGTCATAGCCTAAAACGTGATTTCTTAGTTTTTCGCTCAATAATTTAACCGGTTTTTACAGGACAGCATGAGACTGTGAATCTGCGCATTATTAAAATTCAAGGGTAATATTGCCATTACCCTGTGGATCCCCAAGAGTATGTGGACCGAACACGTGTCGGCCCACGGTCCGAGACCTTCGCGTCGCCAGCTGTTGTAGCCGGCGGAAAATAGCTAAACTTGTGTAAGTGCGGGACTTTTTAATAAAATTGATTTAATACGATTTTTTTCGCTTTTATTACATTACATTATTTATACACCTAACGTTTCGAACACTTTACAGTGTTCGTGGTCGCAGGTAGACTTGCGGCACTTTGTTCTTGTTCGCACATACTTGTAATGGAGACGTGCCAGTTTGGTGATTTTAGCTCGTATTATTTTGACCCAGCAAACTGGTCATTTCCCTGCGGATCCCCAAGAGTTTGTGGACCGAACACGTGTCAACCCACGGTCCGAGACCTTCGCGTCGCCAGCTGTTGTAGACGGCGGAAAATAGCGAAAACTTGTGTAAGTGCGGACTTTGTTCTTGTTCGCACATACTTGTAATGAAGACGTGCCAGTTTTCGCGATTTTTAGCTCGTATTCGACAGTGTTTCACCTATTTAAGTGTATTTTGTTGTAAAAGAAAACTCTCCCCAACGTAAATTTTCCAAATTTTTTTTTACGTCCTTGTTCTATAATTTCTATGTTAAATGTTAAAATACAGTGATAATCTGATTCTATTAGGTATTCTAATTCGATCAATAAAATATTGTCAGGTTGTTCAGAATCAGCCGGGATCGTATCGTATAGGTAAGCTGAAGCGCAAAAATCCGCAGCGCTAAAATTCGCCTAATCGCTCGAGTGTATTTTCATACAAAATACACACGAGCGGTATAAGAGGATTTTGCCTAAAACTTAATTCTTTAATTTTCGCCCAACCGCAATCAATTGGGCGAAAATCTAAGGAATAATAAAATTCAAGGGTAATATTACCATTACCTTGTGGATCCCCAAGAGTATGTGGACCGAACGCGTGTCGGCCCACGGTCCGAGACCTTCACGTCCCCAGCTGTTGTCGCCGGCGGAAAATAGCGAAACTTGTGTAAGTAGGACTTTGTTCTCGTTCGCACTTATTTGTAATGGAGACGTGCCAAGTTTGGGGATTTTTAGTTCGTATTATTTTGACCTAGCAAACTAGCCATTTTCCTGCGGATCCCTAAGAGTATGTGGACCGAACACGTGTCGACCCCCGGTCCGAAACCTTCGCGTCGCCAGCTGTTGTAGCCGGAGGAAAATAGCTAAAACTTGTGTAAGTGCAGACTTTGTTCTTGTTCGCACATACTTGTAATGGATGCCAGTTTTGGCGATTTTAGCTCGTTTTTGACACTGTTTCGCCTATTCAAGTTTATTCTGTTGTAAAAGAAAACTCTGAAGGTGTTATTAATTAGACTGTTTCTTAACTCTTTTTATTGCATAGATTTAAAAAAAATTCGTCATAAAATTCTATGTTTTATTGTGAGGTTCTTATTTCTGACGTTTTCATGAAGAAAGTGAAAATGCAAGCGTTTCTTGTCTGTTCATTGTCTGTTCATTGTCATTCTAATATTTCCAGGTTATTCAGAATCATCCTGTATCTTACCTATGTCGTATTGTGCCTATAGGTCAGAGCCACAAAAGAGGTACCAAAAAAAATATCAAAAACAAATCTGACACTACATACATTTTTATACTTTAGTTTTCAACACCGGCGTAGTCGATATATTCTTTCATTCTACACATACATTAAATTAAATAAGTCGTTTAGAGGGTTGGTTTATGGTACCCTGAGGAAAAGAGCTTCATTAGTGAGATGGGGCACCGTCTAAGGGACCGTGGTTATGACTACCGCTCCGGATGGTACCTGACTCAAAGGATATCTATTGCAATTAAGCGAGGCAACGCAGCCAGAGTAATACCCATTACTCTGGCTGCGTTGCCTCGCTGAATTGCATAGTACACGGCTCAAAGGTAACCCACCTTTGAGCCGGGTACTATTTAGGTTGGTATTTTTGTTTAGATATAAAAGTTATATAATAATTTTATTTAAGTTAATATATGGACAAATCATACAATTTAGGCCGCAGTAAGTTGTAAACATAAAAGGGACATACCTACCCGTAATAAATCGAACCACGGGCTATACTAGATCACTTTAGTATAATGAAATTAAAATAACAGTCAAAAGTCCAAAAAAAATTTCGACAATTTTTTGTATGGAAATGCTGAAAATTATTTTTATTTTTTGCATCCAAGACCCAGGTCAATCAGAAAAATATCGTTTTTCATCATGACCTGGCCAGGGATCGCACCCGGGTGTCGCAAGCGCGTGTTAACCACTGCCTCACGGAGGCTGTCAAAAATATTTTTTAGCAGAGCAGAGCAGACGAGCCACCTGATAGAAAATGGTCACTGTCGCCCATGGACAACTCACCAGAAGAGATTCTGATGCGTTGACGACTCTAAATTACATGGATTTTTAAAAAGGAAGGTACTCACGTCGTACTCTGACGGTTGGTCGTTTGAATGCCGTGCGGAGGTAAGGCATGGACATCACCAGCTCGATGTGTGGCGGCGGCGGCAGCTGCAAAGGGAATACTGGTAAAATTCTCGAAATTCTAACGTGAAAACATCTTTATTGAGAAAAAAGAGTTTAGAGAAACCCAGTCCTTAATAATGTTTATGTATACCCGCTGCTTCTTCAAAGCTGAAAACCAGTAACCAGTCTAAGTAAGAAAACTATCACGGTTCTTGTAAAAGCAGTCGTTCTACGAACTACTCCGGAATAGAAATTCACGGATGACGGAGAAGAATTGAATGACATACAAATATTACTACAACAACGCCTATCCGTTATCACGGATTCGCACCAGACGTAGTACGAAATACGAAACAGATTTAAGTGCTATCTGGGACGAAAAAATTAGGTATGGTCGCTTAGATAGTAATTTTTTTTGGCATAGGACGGCAAACGAACAAACGGGTCGCCTGATAGTAAGTTACCACCCATGGACAACTGCAACACCAGGGGTGTGGCAGTAGCGTTGCCGGCCTTGTATTTTTGAGGACGAGCCTCCGGCTCCCTCACTCACCGAAGCATAGAAGCGGTAAACAACTTTATATATGGTATAAATCTTCTAAGGTTTTTAATTACAGAATTTTTATATAAATTAATAATAACTTACCGTTTTTGAAATTGCTTGCATCCATTCCCTTTGAGAAGCAGGAAAAGAGAAAAGAATTTTCAATATTTGAAAATGTTAATAAAAATGGTTAATTTTATGTTAAGGTATTTTCTGGAAGGACTATCTTTTGGAAAATATTAAAATACTTTGTTTAACCCAGTATTGAAAGTTTTTAGTACAGTATCTATGTACCATATTCTTACCATACAGCCAGGTATTAAGAACTTTTCAAATACAATGTTTCCTACCTTAAAATGGGGAGGGGAGGGATCGAGCGTGAGAAGTAGACTTTTAAAAAGTTTTTGATTATGTACCAAAGCATTATCGAAAAGTCTGTTAAGGGTACTTTTGATCTGATATCTATTAATTAATTTTGGTCAAAATTGGTTACAAAAGTTCATCATAAAAGTCTGAAAAATTAGATGAAGATGATGAGAGAATCATGAAAAAGCCTTTCAAAATGTATCTAATAGCAATTTTTATTTTGTGGCAATTTTCATAAACGTAATATACTTATAACATAGCTTCGAACAAAGTTCTCACATCACGCGTACAAGATGCTAAATATGTGACGTCACTTGTCCGTAGTTTTTTTTAAACGCTGTTAAGACCAAGAGGATGATTGAAAAACTTTATATCGTAATGAGTTAAAAGGTAATTTTAACATAACGAAAAAAAATGTTTGCACGTCCCCGCTAAGTAAATAGAAAGAAAAACATTCATAACATTTTTTCAAATAAATCCTATTCTATAACATTTCATCTTATTCCACCATATAAATATGTAGATACTAAAAACAAAGAGAATCGTTGTGTAAATCCGCCGGACGAAAAATTGGTGAAGGTCGCTAAAGGCGGCTTGACACAACACACAAAATGAGAGGATAGAAATTATTAGAGGCATTGGTCCCAACTCATAAAGTTCTAGTATTTGAAATTAAAAATATGTGATAAAAAGAATTCGTTGCATGCTTTGAATGCGTTATACCCTACGGAAGAGATAATTGGACGCGGTGATTCGAAGTTCGAAGTCACGGTGGTGTAGTTGGTACTCTTAAAAAGACCTAAGAATCGTGGATTCGAATCTTCCAGTGGCGAATTCTTTTTCATCACATATTTTCAAATTTAATAATATACTGAGCATTGTAATGCTATTTAAAAACCATTTAATCCTAATCTTAACTAATATTATCCTATCCTAACTATCCTAACTAATATTATAAATGCGAAAGTGAGTTTGTTTGTTCGTTTGTTTGTTACGCTTTCACGCCCAATCTACTGAACCGATCATCATGAAATTTTGCATACACATAGTTTGGGGTACGGAGAAGGACATAGGCTATATATCACGCGGGCGAAGCCGCGGGTAACAGCTAGTTGTGTATAAAAGTGTTTGTTTGTTACGCTTTGTACCTGCTTGTTAAAGTTTTTATTTTTTATTTATTCCATTTGCAGTTGGTGCAAAAAAGCGTTCATTCATTCAACTTTCTGGTCCATCGGCCATCAGTTCTACGCGTTATGTGTCCCGCGGCACGGTGACCTTTGTTCTTCTACGGAACTGCTCTTTTCTAATTCGATCTCGCTGATAAACACCAAGTAGTTTGTTTTATGATATAGAACGGCAAACGAGCAAGCGGGTCACCTGATGGTAAGTGATCGCCGCTGCCCATGGATAACTGCAACACCAGGGGTGTGACAAGAGCATTGCCGGCCTTTTAAGTAAACATAGACTACTTTTTTTGTAAGTCCCAATATCGTGTTGATTTGGGAATATCGCCGCAGAAATTATTCCACAGTTCGGTAGTACGTGGCAGGAAGTTTCTTAATATTTTCGCGGTTGTTATACATTTAAATAAAATTAAGTTTAATATGGTTTTTATTGTGTTTATTATATTACTTATACATCTAACGTTTCGAACACTTTACAGTGTTCGTGGTCGCAGGTAGACTAAGTTGAGTCAATCATAAGAAGTGTCTGTTAAAACTTGGTGGTTGACTGTCAGTTATCCAGGTGGTAGTTTGGCACTTCTGTATTTATTGTACTGTGTGGCCACGTGGGCTCCGCCCGGGGAATTAATTTTATTTCGGTCCGGCGCCTCCCCGTGACAGCGCCATTAACATACAGGTATATTAGCTAGGAAAAGGGTTGCGCGGATGAAATTGTCATTTACTTTCGTGATAGAATAGAGGGTGGAAAAAATATGAATTCGTGGTTCATTATGACGTGACAAAGCGACATTTTGGTTGTCAGGAATTAAGATTGTTTTTATTTGGGTCTAAACTAATGGTTTCTTTTGTTTTTCGTGTGTGTAAGTAGTAAACAAAGGTAAACACTATTTGAATTGCCTATAAGCATCTGTTATAGTTTATTGAATGCAATATTGAATTGACGAGCTCCGTGGCGCAGCGGTCAACACGCCAGCCTGCGACACGGGGGTCCCGGGTTCGATCCCCGGTCAGGTCATGATGGAAAACGATCTTTTTCATAATGACCTGGGTCTTGGATGTTTATCTATATAAGTATATGTTATATAGATTTTGGTCAAGACTAATTTAAATTTTAGCCATTTTGACTCGAAAAGAAGAAGTTCACAACTTACTGTGGGGCTAGCTCAATTTGTGTGATATGTCCCTATATAAAAAAAAAAAAATCTTCTAATGAAAGGCAATAAGATACGCGCTCCTGTTAGGTACTTTGCTTGTGTGCACTCGGTCTTGCAGTACGGCGCTGAATGCTGGGGCCGCTCTTCTGAATGGAAGGGTGTATTCCGTATGCAGAACAGAGCTATAAGAGCGATTGCCCATGCTCCAAAACTAAGCCACACAAAAGATTTTTTATATCACATAGAATCACGACGTTTCCGGCCATTGTTGTATACCAAGTAGCGATATATGTGTACCAAAATATACATACATTTTGTGAAAATAACTTGACCATGAGAACGAGGAACGCTGAAAAATTAGCTTCTACTCCATGCACGTTGGAAAAATCTGGCAAATTAACGCACATCATTGGGCTGACAGTGTACAACCGCATCCCGCAGGAAATCAAATCGGCCAGAAATGTAAAATTATTTAAAATTAAAGCTGAAAAACTCATTGATTTGGCACCATATACTCATACGAGCCATTTTGTCAAATGTAGGTTTAAAGTTGTATAATTAATAAGTATTGTTGTTTCAATGAAATTTAATTAACGCATTGAAATGTGATTTATGTCAATTTGATTTATAATGTAATGATTAAAGAGTTGACATGTAACGAATGTTATGAAGATAAACAATAAACAATATATTGCTCAGAGACATATTGTTTGTCAGTATTTAGTAATTTAAATCTAAATTGATGTTTTTATTTTGTTTTTCGTATATGTAAGTAGCCAACAGTGCATTGTGCTAACACTATTTAAACTGCCTAAAAGCATCTGTCATAGTTAAATAACTGCCATCTACTGATTATAAGCAATAAGTATGTTTACAAGGATTTAGGCGCTTCTTTTTTAAATCAAAGATGGTGAAGAGCATAAAAATAAGAGCAGTGAAAGCCCCGGAAATCCAAAGCATCTCAGATAAAGGGACAACCGGAAACTTACTAATATGAGAGGAAGAGATGTAATAATTATGATAACATAACGAGTCAAAGTTTTTTAAATCAAAGACGTCGAAGAGCATAAAAATAGGAGCAGTGAAATCCCCCGGGATCAAACATCTCTAATGAAAATGCAACAGGAAACTTACTAATATGAGTGGAAGATCTAATACTGATGATATCCGCAACCAACAACATTACACACCTTTCAGTTGAAAGCTGTACATAGTCCAAGTTGTCGAGGAGTTGTGATTTTAATCTTGATAGCTTTGATGATTAAAATGTTGAATACATAAAATATACTATCACGGCTTTTTCCCTTGCGGGGTAGACAGAGCCCAGGTCTATAAAACCTAAAGGCCACGTTTAGCATGTTAATGAGCTTGTAGGTGGAAAACGGAATCAAAACAGTGTTGGGTTAGCAGCTGACACCCCTTAAGCAGCTGTTACATTCTATGTTTTTGTCTTTTCTCTCATACCAGCGTAGAAAAGATTAAAATGTTCTTTAATAATAAATAAATATATACGGACAAATCACACAGATTGAGCTAGCCCCAAAGTAAGTTCGAGACTTGTGTTATGGGATACTTACTCAACGATACTATATTTTATAATAGATACTTATATAGATAAACATCCAAGACCCAGGCCAATCTGAAAAAGATCATTTTCCATCTTGACCTGACCGGGAATCGAACCCGGGACCATCCGTGTCGCAGGCAGGCGTGTTGACCGCTGCGCCACGGAGCTCGTCAATACTAAATATACAGGTGTTAATGATAAAAGCCCGGCGACCGAGGAATCATCAAGGATTTATGCAGCGTCCCGCCGCAACCCGCCTCACCTCGAATTTATGAGGACATGTCACCTCTCTACTTTGAGCGACTTTATTTAACGTATTTGTCTTTTATATTATGTGTTAGTCTTTTTTTAATTTCAACCGACTTCAATAAAAGGAGCTTATCAATTCGCCCCGTATGGATGCATTATTGCCATAATAAAATTAGTTACATAAATGTTAGTCTTTATCAGCTTTTAAAAAAATGTGCGTAATTTCATGTGTATGTATAGTTTGTACATTTGTATGTTTGTCCGCGCATATCTCAGAAACTATAACTAGAGTAGTAAAAATTGTTTTTTTTTTACCTAGGTATAATCCAACTATCCCCTAGTAGGATTATACCTAGTGTGTAAGTTTCATCAAAATTGGTTCAGTAGTTTTTGAGATTGTATAGAGTACATACTTACATCTCCATGGTGAAGTGTGTAACAGTGACAAGGAAAATTTAAGATGGTTTAATTTCTTTACAAAAAAAAAACTATTTGACAAATCTTAAATGTACTATTCTTGAGTATTGAGTATTAATAGTTATTAGTAAGTCTAAGTGTTAATCAAACCATAGTCAAACAAGGAATAACTCAACCGCCTCATTATGAATTTATGAGGTCACGCCACCTCTCTGCCCCGAGTGATTTTGTGCGTATTTAACGTTTGTACTTCTTTATTTATCTTAAACTAGCTGACCCGGCAAACTTCGTACCGCCTAACAGTCAATGATTAAGTATTCATTACACATATCGAGTTTTTATTGTTTTTAAGATGTATTCTGCTATTCGGGGCAGAGACAAATCCAACGAATCAATAACCATGAAAATTGGTTCAGCAGATCTCGAGTTATAAGTGTTGTAACAAACCCGTCTTTGTTTTATATATAGATATATTATTATCCTTTTACTTTAAACATCAATTAAATCAATGAGCATCAAACCAGCGAGGAATTGCGCTGGCCTGGGAGAAAAGAAAAAACATAGTATGTGCAGATCGTAAAAGACGATGGAGGGAATGGGCATATAATTGAGGAATCATGTCATGCGGCTAGTAACCCATCACTATTTTGATTCCGTTCTCCACCTACAATCCCATCAATATGCTAAACATGGCTTGTAGGTTTTATATACAAGGGCTCTGTCTAGCCCGTAAGGGAAAAAGACGTGTCAGTATGTATGTATGACTGTGTGTTTCAATAGGTATTAATTTCCTACAAGTCTTAAATAAATCATAGTCAAACCAAAAGGGTCTCACCCACCTCATTACGAATTTATGAGGATACGCCACCTTACGGCTTCGCGCGATTTTGTTTAGCGTATTTATCCTTTTTTAAAAAGGCACTTTACAAAAATAAGTGTATTATTCTTCCACTTCAAATATTAAAAGTGCCAGTTGCATATCCTTACTACTCTTTTCTCCATCCTCTTTGACCCAAAAACTCCGCCTTATTTAAAATCCAAATTATCTTTTCTGGGTGACACCCACGTCAGAGAACTTCGTTCTTCCAGCAATCTCCTTCTCCATACACCTCAACATCGGAGTGGGTTTTTCAAATACTCGTTCGCAGTGCAAGCCGTTCAGCTTTGGAACTCCCTTCCAGCTAGTATTCATAGGGCCCGTAGTCGTCTGGCATTTAAGAATGCAGTACGCGCACATTTCTCTCAACAAATTTAAAGAGTATAATATATTTATGTAGTCTATTTATGTATGTATCACTGTTTTTATTTATGTAATTTGTTATGTAAGTTTATTTATATAGAATTTAGTAATTAATATGGACACAAGTTTGTTTTGTTGTCTATGTAGGTACGATTTGTACATTAAATTTGCACTTACTTCTTATAATTTCATTCTCAGCATCACCTGTTGGTTGACTGGTAGATAAGGCCTTAGGCTTTAAGTGCGCCAATTACATGTACTATGTAATAAAGTTTTTAAATAAATAAATATAACCTCATTCATTTTTAATCAAAACTGAGTCAAAGAAAGAGATCTCACCTGCTTCCCGAATTTATAAAGACACGCCACTTCCTCATTCCAAGCGATTTTGTGTCGTAAATAAAATTAAATTAACCTAAATATAATTAAGTTAGGTTAATTTACGTTTAAGGTTAAAAGAGAATTCGGCATTTTGTCTTCAATATTAATGATACCTTTATTCTCTCAAGTCTCAGTCATAGTTGAACAAAGATGATCCGTCCGACGGTCGGACTCCGACCCGTCTCATCCCGAATGTATGTAGACACGCCATGACGCCTCCACCTCTTTACTGAAATTCAGTTTTTTAACATATTTACCTTTTATTTCTGTAACAATTTTTTAAAACTATTTAACATCAAATAACAATCAAATCCTGAAAGAACGAATCAGACCCTAGTAATAGTACCTATCTTCTTCGTAGTTTGTGATCAGACCCACATCATCCCGAATTTATATAGACAATCAATTTTTTAAATCTATTTACCCCTATACAACCTTATGTAACTTTAGACAACCTGCATTTACTCTTCAATAGCAATAAGTTACGTTCTCTAGTCTCAATATAATCACAGTCGAATAAGCAGGATCTGACACGGCTCATACATATATGATAAGTAAGATATACTTTATATCCCTTGCGGGTTAGACAGAGCCCAAGGTAATAAAATCCAAAGGCCAACTTTAGCGTGTTAGTGTAGACACGCCTCATCCCTATTTTGTATACAGACGCCACCACACCACACCACTCCAAGTGATTGCCCTTATTTAACACATTAAACCTTCGTTTGAAGTTTTGAGAATGCTTTTAGTCTTCAAAAACATAAGATTTAAGTTCGCTGAAGTCTTTATCTAATCATAATCAAAAAAAGTGGATCTGATCTTATTTCTCATACTCATCCCGAATTTATGAAGGCACGACAGTTCTAAGTGATATTTTTAATGTATCCTTTGCCTCTCAATACACAAAAATTTGGCAAAAATGTCTTTGAAAAGATAAAATATAAGATAATCTTCATCTTCCACAAAAGGCTTAGATAATCAAAACTAAAGTTATTCTTTTACTTTTGACAGCAGCTGTCGAAAATATCTCTTAACACATTGGTGCCACCTGGGGAATAAATCTATTCTGGAAACCCTCGTTGAAAAAATGTAATTCTTTATTTCACTTCATTCTCATAAGCTAATTTAACATTAAATCATTCGTAAACATTTATAAGTGATTTTTAATTTTTTTACAGGTCCGTGTATCCTTTGCCTTAATCACAAATAAGAAACACAAAAAAACAAAGAAGCCTGAAGCCTCCCTATCTTCCTTAAGGATACACGAATTTTACGGGGTTTTATTAATAACTAGCTGTTACCCGCGGCTTCGCGTGGTATATAACCTATGTCCTTCTCGGTACCCTAACCTATGTGTATGCAAAATTTCATGATGATCGGTTCTGTAGATTGAAAGCGTAACAAACAAACAAACTGACTTTCGCATTTATAATATTAGTTAGGAAGTTAGGATTAGGATAGGATTTGAAAGAAAACGGAGATATCACTTATTTTTTTTCTGCGAGGCCCTTCAAACTATTTTATGAACAACTGTTTACCATTTAACGAGCGAACGTGAAGATTTACTAAGCTTTTCCGGCAAAAGTGGACGTTTTTGATAAATCCCCTTAAGGAGCTTAGATCAGTTGTCCCTCAACAAGTAATCTAAGCCTCTTATGATGAAGCATGAATTTTTCGGGGGACTGTTACTATGGAAAACAGTATTGTGTTGAATTTCTATCTAAATGAAGTACCTTTAGAGCAGCCTGAACAACCAGACTGTAAAAAATCTACATTTGAGGAGCTCAATGGTCTAATAGGCGTAGGGAAAGACTTTTAGCTGTAGGCCCCTACTGCCATCATTAGATCGTGGTCGTCAAGCTGTGTGAGATGCCTTTAGACAGCTTAAATAAAATTTACCAGTTTTAAAAAACAATAAATGTTTGTGTGGTTTGTCCCTTAATATTTATTTAAGTAAAATAAATATTAAGGGACAAATATAATATAAATACAAACCACAAAAACATTTATTGTATTTAAAACTGGTGAAATTGTGCTAGCCCGACAGTAAGTTGTGTACTTATGTCGCAGAATACTAATTCAACGATACCATATTTAATAATATATACTTATTAGACACATTAACATCTAAGACCCAAGCTAATCAGAAAAAGCTCGTGTTGTTGGCTGGCGTGTTAACCATTGTACCACGGAGTCGGTCAAGTGACCTGTGAGTCTTTTTATATTGTCTTGGGTACGTTTTTTTACGTCGTGCAAGAATAAAAAAATGAAAATGTTTTTACAGTAAATACATTAGACAAAGAATTACACAGATTAAAAAAAAAATCGTGGGCGTGGGTTCGAATCCCACTTCTGACTGAAAGGTTCACGGAGGCAGGCAAATAAAAGAGTTTTATTTGCAGTACTTCTTGTATTTAACACTTTTAAATATTCTTACACTCACTTCGTATTCGTAAAAACTTAACAAAAAACTATTCCACGACAAACATTAATATTTCCTTCCTTCGCGCGGGAAAACGCTGTCCACAACGTCAAACTCAAACTTTACATCTAGTGTTGCCACCCTTCAAGGGTGACCATACTCTTCTTATCACTTTTACATTGCAGAAGTAAGTCTATGGTCTTAGTGAAGTACCGTAATAAATTATATTCTAACAGTATGAAGAATTAAGAAATATAAGATATATTTGAAAATATTTCCATGCGCGCAGGATTTGAACCTGCGTCTTAGCGAAAACTTCTACTCGCTGTAATTTTTGTATGGGATTTCGGCTTTACGTGGAACTCTTAATAAGAATATATCAGAATAGCTAGTGGACCCATAAAAAAACACCTTCTTCTTAGTCAGTGTAGTGCTATGCGCCGTTGACACATCACGCGTATCACTCCGCTAACGAATTGAATTTTAATTCGCGATTTGCGCGGCATAAGCCGCTGCCCGACGTTACTATGGGTTCAAAAAAACTCGTGGTAAACGAACTGCTAGCGTTCCTGGACAAGCAGCTGGATTGCATGGACGAAGTGAGCGTGATCCAGATTTGCACCAGTAACTGGAACGAAGAGGAGATACGCAGTGCGAAGGTGCTGCTGTATGCGTCGCTTGAAATGGCCGACCGAATGCCGTCTCGTCGTAGAGATGAAAAGGGAGAGAAGAGTCTACAGGACATGATTAGACTTTTCAAAGTGACCGATCCGGAAGAGTGGCCCGTGACATTTGTCTGTAAGGACCTGCATCGACTTCCGCCGGTCACATTTGACCATGTCGACGTCACCAGGTTGTTGAAAGATATTAATACCCTGAAGTCCAACCTGGCCGATTTGCAGCTGAAATTCGAAGCATCTCAATCTACCATCGATGATTTACGTACGGAGATAGTGGAATTAAAAAACAACAAGTCTGTAAGTAGGTCATCCGATGTCTCAAACATCAACCCGTGTCGCGGTGCACTCGATGCATCGCAGTCAAGTTTCGCGTCAGCGAAATTGGATGCTTCGCCGGTCATTGTCGTCGAACGTCATGCGTCACCCCGCCCCACACCTCGTGCGTCCCTTGTGGTGACGAACGTAAGCACGCTACCGCCTCGTCCTTACGCGACTGCTGCAAGCCAACTTCCCAGGAATCAGCGGTCATCTCAGCATCAGATGGAGCTAGCACCAGCAATGGTAGCTGCTCCCGAACCAGTTCCAAAGGGACCAGTTGACAACGAGGGCTTCACCGAAGTAGTACGGAAGCGAAAGAAGCCTACGTTCAGGAATAAGTGCGGTACTGCACTCAGTGGCCCGAATATGTTGCTGCGCGCTGCCGTCTCGACGACTTTACTTTATGTGTCTCGCCTTCATTATTCTACAAAGAGTGAAGATTTGGTGGAATACATAAAAGTAAAGACGAAGCTCAACTTGAGGGTCGTAAAGTTGGAATCGCGTCACAATGTGAATTTTAACTCGTATGTGGTGCGAATCCCAACTGCTCAGCTGGAGACCTTCACCTGTGAAGATTTCTGGCCGAAGAGTGTCGTCTTTCGGCGTTTTCGCGGAAGGTTACCCGACACCCCATCACCGTGTAGTGCGTCACAGACATTACGTACAAACTAGTGATAGTTAAGTTAATATATTATGTATATGTTAGTCTGTAAGGTATATATCTATGGGCCTATGTAATATTTTACTTGTTGCCTGAAAATAAATGATTTGATTTGATTTAGTCGTGCACTCTTGTCAAAGTGGTCGTGGTCATAATTCGGTCGGTTCATGTGCCACCGCTGCTATAAAACACCTATAGAAATTAAAATCGCTCACATGAATATATACTTATAATACCACTCGTTCACACAAAATAATTAAAGTTTATTTACTCCACATTTTACGATGAAGTGTAAAATACAAGGGCGTGCGTAATTAGGTTAAGAAGATAAACAACACCAAGCAGAGAGACAGGCCTAATAAATATGCCACAGCAAGGCACAAGTTTGTGTCAAAAATAATTATAATTTGTTATCATTAAACCGAAGCTGCGCCCTGAGGCTTCGTTGACACGTTATTAATGACTCAAGGATCATTACCTTGACACTTCAATTACAAACTCTAATACCACGCAGTAAGGGCTATTACGCCGTAAACATTACTGCGAAATGAGCTGAATGAACGGAAATTAATTTTCCTGTTTCCCATCACTCATGGCTTATAAGTTAATGTTACTTTAGTTATATTGCATACTAAAGAGCCTCCTTTAGGTATTGCTTTTAGTAGTAGACATTTTCTAGACCTCAATATTAAAGTTTTTTTACTAACCTTTATTACTCCAATGTTGAGCAAAGGTCTATATTATTATTTTAACAAAATTGTATACTTTTTTAAATCATGATTATAGACGCTATAATGCAATTATTTTATAGAGCCAACTTAATTGCACAATATATGTAGTGTGGTTCCCGGCAGAGTAGAATAGGACCACTCCAAGTCTTCCCGCGGATGTCGTAAAAGGCGACTTAGGAAACACAAGCTAGACAAAGCTTACAAATATCAAAGAGACCTCTTCAACCCGTCTGGCCAGCATGGAGAGTGTAGGCGAAATCCTCTGACGCTTGCTCTGGTAGTACAGAGAGGGTCGTGCTCCTGCAGTGGAGACTAAGAAAGACCTGTCCTGATCATCATCATCAAATGATGAATATATCTAGTGGAAGGTATAGCGTTATTAGACTTGCAAGATCTTACTTATTTGAAAAGAAATTATACGACGCTATTGGTACACAACTTCTATCCCTTTTTCTTGGAATAAGGTTACAATTGCAAATTGCTGTTTACAAAATGTTCGTAGCATCTCGTAGCGCATCGTAGCTGGTTCGTATATATCCCCCCATATACGATACAGCTCGACGAATATAACTATACTTATAAAGACACGCTAAAAATCTCGATAAATTTTAATATTATAAATGCGAAAGTAATTTCCGTCTGTAGGATTTGTACGCTTTAACCGCTGAATCAATTAAGATGAAATTTGGCATTGAGTTGAGTTAAGCACGGGAAAAAATATACATATAAGTTGGAATTCAATATTTTATTACGATGAAATCATCATCGCTCAAAGGAGTAACAGAACAGGCTGAAGTAACGAAACACAAGGAATATAAAACACATCTACTGCAATTAAGACTTTGCTTTGAACTCTACTACTTAGATGTCATACATAAAATTTAGATATAAATCTAAGGACAAATTTGTGGTTCACAAAATGATCCAAAAAACATTCTAAATATTACTAAGGCGCACTTAAAGCTGTCCAAAAGCTCCCAACTTTTAAAGACGATAAATAATTCAACGCCGGCAGAGAGCGGTTGCAATTCATATTTCTGCCGCTTCGGGCTCCGCGAGCTTTTATTCAAAGCTCCACTTGCTGTGATCCAATATCTTACCTTACTACTGTTACTTTAATCTCAGTATTCATTTCAAATCTATCAGTTTAATAGGAGCCTAGCGAAGACGGAATAGGAAAATATATAAGTTGAATGTAAAATGTAAAGAATAATAAAAAAACCAGCCAAGTGCGTGTCGGGCCACGCGCAGTGTAGGGTTCCGTAGTTGCGTATGACAACTGAGTTCACACTGTTCACACTCGCACCTCACAGTTTAACGACCAAAAACATTTAATAATGAAAATTGTATGGAATTTTACATTTTCGAGTACATTTTATAAGTTGGTTGCCTATAACTTTTTAGTTTGTACTTAATACTCAGCTCTAATAGTTTTCCTTTCAACTTCAGTATATATACTACTGCTGTATTTTTTTTCACGTATCCATATATAACCGTTTAACAGATAGAGGGGGGGGGGGGGGAGGGACACGTACCTCTAACAAAAATTTGCACTTAAAAACCAAATATTTCGGAAACAGATTCCTAAATCGAAATATGGTTTGTATAGAAAAAAAATATTACTCCCTCTTCACTTGTATGGGAGCTAACCTAAAAAAATTTTTTCAAGATTTTTTTCTACCACTTTTTTGCCATGATTAATATACTTACTTACCTATACCAAATTATAGCTTTCTAGTACTTATAGTCTCTGAGTAAAACCGCGGACAGACAGACAGACAGACATGGCGAAACTATAAGCGTTCCTTATTTACTACGGAACCCTAAAAAGTATAAAAATAAATTAAACCAGCGGTTTTCTGACAACTTCGTCCGCGTAAATTATAGCCAAATCACCCGCAGATGAATTAGCTTTCTATAGGTGAAAGAAATTTGAAAATTGTTCCTTTAGTTTCGGAGCCTATTCAATGCAAACAAACAAACAAATATTTCCTCTTTATAATATCAGTTTGGACTATCTGTGACCTACGGATTTTCAGATTATGTACTACTTGCTTGTCCTTTATTTGTTTATGGTTTTTATTATTTTTTTAAGTTCACGATAATTGTTATTGTTTTATTTACATATTACGTACAATATTTTCATTGCTCACCTTTTATTACCCTCTTCCGAGTGAGGGAGAGACTGGTGTCTGAGATACAAGCTCTGCTTAGTTCAGATTCAGACTCCAGTCTCTCACAATCTTAAATCATGTAACAAATAGTTGTGCCATGAAGTTTAGTCTTAAGATTGTGGAGAACAAATAAAGAATTTTTACTTTACGAATTTATTCCCGTTAAGTTTAGACTTTAATGTAAGAGACAAACAAAATGACACTTCGAAAACGAATTATTAAATTTTTCGGGAAAAAGATTAGCGTGCGAGTTAATACATGTTTGCAAAATGTCATCATAATTCACCTATCTGTTTTGGCGTGATTTAGTCACAAAATTTATAAACATTCACAATTTTAATATTAGTAGAATATAGAATAGACGAATATATATTTCAGACACTCTTAATTTCTTCCACGCTTCCACGCTGGTCTTCGAGAAAAGAAAAACCGTAAAATGTGCCAGTTGCTTCTCATCCCGCGCAGATCGTAACAGCCGATTGAGGGAATGGGCGTCAGGAATCATTTTAATAGACGATGCGACTAGCAACCCATCACTCTTTTGATTCCATTCTCACCTACAAGCCCACCAAGATGTTAAAAGTGGCCTTAAGATTTGACTGACCTAAGCTCTGTCTACCCCGCAAGGGGAAAAGACGTAATAGAAAGTATGTACTCTAAAATTTCTAAGAAATATTTTCAGTCATTAGTCTAAGTACCAATTACTCGCTAACAAAATAAAAAGCTCTTACAATCCAGAAAACATTCAAAATTTTACTAAGGCGTAGTTCAAAAGCTTCTAGCTTTTAAATACGATAAATAATTCAGCGCCGGCAGTGAACGGATCCAATTCATATTTCCACTGCCTCGGGCTACGAGAGCTTCTGTTGGAAGCTTCACTTGCTATGATCAATCTACTGAATATCTTTCTCACAACTGCTACGTTAATCCAATAGCAAAAAAGGTAAACAAAAAATAAAAGCTTCTGGCAAAGATTACAAGTAGAAAATAATTATTGAAAGTTTAGATAGGAACTTCAAATTACTAAACATTTTATCATAATAATACAAAAAATAATAGTGGGAAAATAGCACACTAATTACTTCAATTAATAATTTAACAGAGCCTGTGCCGTGTTCTAAAATTAGTTATAATCCCGTAATTTAAAAATAAAACATCAAAGTGTCTTTATTTCAACTTTCATGTTTTTTTTAATTATTTGATTTACCATTTAAGGGGGAACACTAGGCACAGTAGCGACGCCAATCATTTTATTCCTAATACTTTACAAATAGAAAGAAATTCAAGAATATAAACAATACAAGCCTTAGTAAATAACCTGAAGTATTTTTTGAATCATGTTTATTACTATCGGAATCAGTGAGAATTATGAGAATCTGATTACCGCCAAAAACGGCCGTTTTTGGCGGTTATCACTTTTTCTCTCAATGACTGATTCTCATAATATCAAAACATGATTCCAAAAATACTTCAGGTTATTTACTAAGACTTGTATTGTTTATATTCTTGAATTTCTTTCTATTTGTAAAGTATTATGAATATAATGATTGGCGTCGCTACTGTGCCTAGTGTTCCCCCTTAAATATAAATTTCCGTGCAGTTTTAGAAGATTTAAAATATAATTATGTCTTCTAAAAATGGATAAAAAAATACACATATACATGCAATTTAGCACGTCTTTATCCATAACGGGTTAGACAGAGCCCAAGGCCAAGGATACTAAGGCAAAGTTTCGCTTGTTTATGTGTATGAAACAAAATAGTTATAGGTTGCTGCATGGCCAATTGAAATGATTCCTAGTGCCTAAAAAAATCCTGTAAACATACGAGTATCTACTTATTGATAGCCTTGTGGTTATCAAACATCCGATATGTTTACAGGCTCATTGTAAATTTTAATGGTAAAAAGTATTTCTTAGTAAGTGAAATAAATAAGTTTATATTTATGATAAATAAAAGTTTATTTAAACCTTTTTGATAATAAATAAGTACATAAACTGTGTTTCAGTTAGTATAAATAATCTGCTTTGCCGCTGTGAAACAAATACCAACAAATAAATAAAGATTTTAACTTATTTCGCTGAACAGAACAGTACAATGGGGCACAATGAAGCAATATAAGTTTGGGGAACGTTATTTAGTTTTATTGTTAGTAATAACACTATTTTTTTGTTCCGTGAAGGATAGCTGTGATACACGTAATCGTCACTTTGGAACCGAATCGTCGGGTTACATAACGAGTACTTTGCTTTAGTTTGTCTTGCGATTTTTTTTAAATTATTGTTGTCTTGGTACCTTGATTTATTTTCATCCGCCTTCAAAAAAAAGGATCTATGTTTTAAAGAAATATCTTATTTGCGTTTGAATAGTGTGTACAAAGTTGGTAAACGATTATACTCGTAAAAGCTCCTATTCAGCCATTGTCAACAGCATGCAAATACAATTGGATGAATTTAAATATTGTATGCAGAACAGTTAATACATTTATAAATATTAGTTCCATCATTTCACCTATCTAAAACCAAAAAAAAACTACGTTACTGTATTTTTTTTTTATTGAACACTTAAACTATCTTAGATTGTCTCTGTGATCTAGTGGTCAAAAAGTTTGCCTAATATATTCTAATTCTAACCAAACTGGAAACAACTTTTACAAAGATGCTTCTTAGTGAGATTTGAACCCACAACCTTAGGTCCAACCCAGGTCGGGTTGGACCTAAGGTTGTGGGTTCAAATCTCACTGGGAAGCATCTTCATAAAAGTTGTTTCCAGTTTGGTTAGAATTAGAATATTGCAGGCTTGAATCACCTAATAATCCGAAAAGAAAGATCATTCCGTGCTTCGTTTGGCACGTTAAGCTATAGGTCTCGAACGCCATCTGGCGTTTGTCTAAACTGATCCTAGGTTGTCTACCCTTTGGGTTATAGAGGTCTCATCTGTAAGTATGTCCGTTTCATTGCTGCATCATAAGAGTTGTATTCTTTCTCGGAGCATCACAGGCTATGTGACGTTAGCAAAAAAAATAGGGCTATATATATATATTTATATATATATATATATATAGCCATATTTATATATATATATATTATATATATATATTTAAAATTATATAGTGTCTGGCCAGCGTGAAGAGTGTAAGCCAAATCCTCTGACTGGTCTGGCTGATATATGGCTCTGGTGGTCAGAGAGCGTCGTACTCCTGCAGCGGAGACAAAAAAAATACCTGATGATGATAATATATATTGTCAAAAACGCAGACGGGTGTTTTTGAATTATCCATTTGTTTATTTATTTGTTGACATCGTTGCATTCAGGTGAATTCTTCCGACAACTACATTTTTCATTGTTTTATAATACATATATTTTATCCAAACATACAATCTCACTAACACCTGCACCATTTTCCGTAGTAAAGCTTTAGACATGTCAATAGAACTGCCACAGTAAGTCCCCAAAGAGTCAGAAGAACAACAAATGGCTGCCGAGGGACGGCCGCCATTTTATTTATTGGTTTACATCGTTTTGCATTCAGGTGAATGCTTCTGACAGCTTTACACTGCGTCGGTGTGCAAAA
The DNA here is from genome assembly GCA_963082605.1 of Rhodophaea formosa. Classification (NCBI taxonomy): domain Eukaryota; kingdom Metazoa; phylum Arthropoda; class Insecta; order Lepidoptera; family Pyralidae; genus Rhodophaea; species Rhodophaea formosa. Next base: position 4,715,175 of record OY720221.1, read on the forward strand.
TAAAGCTGACGGGAGATTGGAATATTTGTTTTTTTTTTACGTGTACACATTTAACGTTAAATTCGTAAACGGACTCATATCCGTAGCTGATGCCTGAAACTTCAGTTAAATTCCCAAATTTGGAAAATACGTTCTTACCGAATGCTTTAGTCATAATAACTGTCTGTGTGTCAAATTTAGCGGCTGTGTTTTGATAAATCAGTCAGTATTGTTTGCCTTTTATATAAATAAATAAATATATACGGACAAATCATACAGATTGAGCTAGCCCCAAAGTAAGTTCGAGACTTGTGTTATGGGATACTAAATCAACGATACAACGTACGTCAATCTGAAAAAGATCATTTTCCATCTTGACCTGACCGGGGATCGAACCCGGGACTATCCGTGTCGCAGGCAGGCGTGTTGACCGCTGCGCCACTGATAAATCTTTTAAAACATATATCTACTTTTTAATGAATCTACATTTTAATAAATTATGTGGTAGTAAAAATGCGGGACATATGCAAGTCCTGTTAGAAATATGAGTCAATTAAATTGTTTAACTTTGCTCGGTAAATATCTTGAATTAATTGAAAATATATGATTTATCCCTACGGGGTAATATGTGATGAGATATATTTTTTTATTTATTGTATAGTGCAGTTGTTAGCCTTTATGAGCCTAACAGACGTGAGTTCGAACTTTTACATTACATATTTTCAATTTGAGCCTAAATTTAATAAATACTAGCGATACGAGTCAGAAACGTATAGGGATTTTAGCGATACCTTATACATCCAAATCAGGCATAAAGAAACTCACATAGTTACATACATAATTACATGAACTTGAAAAACAATAGTTTTGCAGTAATGTTAAAAATTATGTGATGTCAGTTATAATCGATTACTACTCACTTCATCTCAGCGTCGGATTTGGCCAGCATCCACACAACTTGTCCCGGGTCCCGCCTGGACCCCAACGCCATGAGTTGGGATAACCTGGCCCCAGGGGGCAGCGTGGGGCGTCTGGGCACCTGCCCCGTCCAGTTGGCGATGGCCAGCATCTCTGGACTCTCCTTCACCAGGTGTTTCTGTGTCGCCATGTATTTGCCGGAAGCATCCTGTTGGCAATAACTAGGTTAGTAAAATAAAAATAAAAAAAATGTTACCGGCCTAAAGCTGACTTCATACTGAGGAACTCGTATTTTACATATTAATTACTTTTACGTTTTTTTCCTTGGCAAATGTAGGTAGTTTAAAAAGCTGACTTTGTACGTGAGGCACCCGTATTTTACATATTAATTACTTTTAGGGTTTTTTTCCTCGACAGATGCAAGTAGTTTAAAATGTTGTAAGTTTGTTTGAGCTGGTTAACTACTACCCGTAGTGGATATGTTGAATAAGTAAATTTTTTGTCTTTTTATTTTTATAAGGAATAAGTTAAAACTGAATGGCATTCGTGTACACGATTTTTTGGTTTTTGTTGACTATTTCAAAAAGAGCTAGATAATTTTCGATAAATTTATTATGCAACCACCTTAAAGAATCATTAAAATTGATTCATAACTGACTGAGTAATCGCGTAACAAACATACATACGAATTGAGAACGCCTCCTCTTTTGAAGTCGGTTAAAAATCAGGCTTATACTTCGGTCACATATGAAATATACTTGATCGAAGGGCATATATAACGAAGTTTAAAACACGTTCAAATTCAAGCATATCACTAAAATTGGCTAGAGTCTAACAGGTTTCCCTATTTTATTGTAGCCAGCAATTATGGTCGTGTATAAAGGGGAACATAATGGATTATTAGAAGAAGCGCCCTTTGTGCGGAGACACACAGCCATCCATCACAGACCACCATTACGGAGGACTCGAGTTTCGGCGGTTAACACGCTGGGAACGTGTGAAAAATTGACCATTCCCCCCCCCCCCCCCACCCCCCCAAAATTACAAAATATAGTTCATTCCTTGAAGATTACAGGAAAAATAATAAGAATTCTATCACTTGAAAATTAAGTGGTAAACTCACAATAATAAGTTCATCTAGGGAAATAGTTCACTAAAACACCACTAGATGGCGCTAGACAATTAAATAAAACATTTTTGCACATTGTGTGTGTGTTCACGAAGCATATTGTACGGAACCCTCATTGCGCGAGTTTGACTCACACTTGGCCGGTTTTTTTAAATAGTTTTCAGCGAGAAAATAGAGGAATACACTTGTATGGAATAAATAATGCTAGGATACGCCCTTAACTGTGATAATTTACCTTGTTGTATCGTTATTATTGCCCTGAATACTTTCACATATCCATATTCAAGTATTTAGCTTGCAGGCGAGGGGAGGAGACATTTTACTCCAACGAAAATTAACACTTGGTGAGGTTAGCTATTAATGTATTCTGACACTGACGATATTTTTAAAAGACCTACCCAACGACATCAAAACAAGGGGTTGACGACAAAAAATATTATTTCCGTTTAAATGTATGGTAGGAACCCTAAAAAATATTTCATAAAATGTTATTTCTTTATTTAGAAATATTGCTGCTTCATACGTATATTATGGTCCTACTTTTTGGCTGTTCATAGAGTAATCGCCGTGTAATAGTGAATAATAAAAACTTTACAAACTTTTTTAAGTTTATAGAAAATAATACTATTTATTCAAAGTCATAGCCTTCGAAAATTCTGAAGGCAACAAAGCCGATTTTCCTAAGAATGCGAGCTAAGGCCGTCTTGTTTTCCGGCGTCCTCGGCAAGTTCGCAGCAATCCCAAATAGTTGGCCGCCATTAGCGAAAACAGGTGAAAGCAGACTAATTGGAAAACTTGGGACCGCTCAGTTGTGCACTGTCATCGTCACCTACTTTTAGTTGAGGAACACCGGGTAATTGTAATAACCTAATTACTCTACAAAAAAAAAATGCTGGGTAATTTGTTTTTCGTGTAAATACATAAGAACTGTAGTATGTGACGACACACGCCACGCATAGCTACATAAACCTCTATATATATGACCGATGTTAGCCAAGGCCGTCTTGTTTCCCGGCTTCCTCGGCATGCTCGCAGCAATCCCAAATAGTTGACCGCCATTAGCGAAAACAGGTGAAAGCAGACTAATTGGAAAACTTGGGACCTTGGTTGCGCACTGTCATCGTCACCTACTTTTTGTTGAGGAACGCTGGGGATATCTGTAATTACCTAATTACTCTACAAAACAGAAAATGGTAGGAATTTGTTTTTCGCCTAAGTACATAAGAACTGTAGTGAGTCACGACACACGCCACGCATCGCTACGTAAACCTCTACGTATGCCTCTTGAAATGTCCTTGATAAATACTAAATAATGGAATATAATAATCTCGTAACCGGATACCCTATTGTTTTCCGATACAGCCAAATGTCAAGTGATGTGTCTATCTACTGGAATTAATATATAAACCTCACTAATTCCATATTGAAGAGAGCGATCAATACGAAGCAGTCAAATGCCAACACCACCTATCTACGTTCACCGAGTTTTTACATACCTACACACATACTATCACGTCTTTTTCCCTTGCGGGGTAGACAGAGCCCAGGTCTGTAAAACCTTGAGACGTTTAGCAGGTTGGTGGGCTTGTAGGCGAGAACGGAATCAAAATAGTGATGGGTAGCTCGCCGCATCGCATATAGACATGATTCCTGATTCCCATTCCCTCAATCGGCTTTTATGATTTGCGCGTGAAGAGAAGCAGCTGGTTCATTCTACGTTCTTTCTTTGCTCCCAGCATGGAAGCACCGAGTTTTTGTTTTTAATATTAATATTTTATTCAAGTATCTTCGTAAATATTTTAATACTCGTACTTACTAGTCCCTAAAAGATTCAATCTATCCCTAATGAGCCCTCCGTTTTAACATTACTTAACTAACAAAAGCAACTAAACCGTCAACTCACCTAGATTCTAAGGGCATCATTTATCGGAAACTGTTTCGCTTCCTAAGTCTGAAAGATATGGATAGCCCGGGAGCCCTTTGTGTAGTAAATAGGCCGTAAAATTCCGGTACCTTAGATAAGTAAATTGGCTACTTGACTAAAAAAAATTTCGTGTCGCTATGTAAAGACCTGCCAAAAATAAACACAATAGTGACCGCAATACATTTCTAAACAAAAAACTCTTTCAGATATAGAAGTTTTAAAGACACATATTTTTAGACGTTAATTTTGTATGGGCGGTTGGGCGGCGTGAGAACTTTGTTTGGTAGCTATACGAAATATTACGTTTATGGTAATGGTTTCATAACAAAAGTTGCTAAAAATTTTGCGGACTACAATACAGTATAAGTGTAATTTAAGATTTTCATACTTTTAAAAATGGTCCTATTCACCCAACTTTAAAGAAGCTTTAAGAACACTGAACGAATCGATATCAAATTAAAAGTGTTTTTTATAGTGTTTTTAGATAGAAATGAGTATCATTGGAAACAAATTTTATATAATCTTAACATAGGCAAATACCGAATTAACCAAATAACTTATGTCTCTTCGTGATAAAACTATGTAGTTCAATTTTATGGTGTGAAATCACGGCGCATTTTTTGGGGGGTGACTAAACAACCCCATAAAAATTACATTTTATTAATTAAGGGGGCACCCTAGGCACAGTAGCGACGCCATTCATTTTATTCCTAATACTTTACAAATAGAAAGAAATTCAAGAATATAAATCATATAAGCACTAGTACATAAATTGAAGTATTTTTGGAATCCTGTTTTAATATTATGAGAATCAGTCATTGAGAGAAAACCTGATTCTCATAATTCTCACTGATTCTGATAATATTAAACATGACTCCAAAAATACTTCAGGTTTTTTACTAGTGCTTTATGATTTACATTCTTGAATTTCTTTCTATTTGTAAAGTATTAGGAATAATAAAATGATTGGCGTCGCTATTGTGCCTAGTGTGCGGCCTTAAGATTATGTTTTCGTGGCATCCATTGATTGTTTGTTTGCATTTAATAGGCTTCCAAACTACTGGACCGATTTTAAAATTCTTTCACCAATAGAAAACTAATTTATCTGCGGCTGACTTAAGCTATAATTTACGCGGACAAAGTTGCAGGGCTAAATATAAAGGACTGAATTCGCGGGCAGCACTAACTACATTGTACTAGCAGCCCACCCCGGCTGCGCCCGGGCATGAATTATACCTATAAACGTTCCTCATGGATCACTCTATCTATTGGTGAAAACCGCATGAAAATCTTTCCAGCAGTTTTTGAGTTCATCGCGAACAGACAGACACGGCAGACGACTTTATAATATGTATATTGATAAGTAGTGATAGTGATTGACAACTGTCATCAATTTTTTTCTCTTTTATGCAGTTTATTAGAGGTAAAATAAAGTTAAAATTATTAAAAGGCAATATCGTGAACGCTATGAAGAGCTATCGATTAGCTTCAGCACTTAACCCCAAACCTAAAATACGGAATGCCTAGAAGTGCAAATCTCAATATAGTCCGGAGATCAACTCGAGAATACGCATCAATTATTGTATAAAATACATCGTGTTCATTGACCCACGCCTACGATATACTCTTTAAGGGGTGACTCAGCCCGTCAATACGAAAAACTAATCTTATGGTATCAATGGCTGGGAATTTAAAAATAATCAACATCCTAATCGTAACTAATATTATAAATGCGAAAGTGAACCGATCCTACTACTACCGAGTCTACTGAACCGATCCTCATTAAATTTTGCATACTCATAGGTTATGGTACTGAGAAGGACATAGGTTATATATCACGCGGGCGAAGCCGCGAGTAACAGCTAGTTTTCGTATAAAAGTGTTCAGCTATCCGGGCGATTTGTATAAGAAAGCCAAAAAAGTTCCCAGTATTGGTCCCATATATAATGAATAATAATAAATAATAAATATGGACATATTACACAAATTGAGCTAGCCCCACAGTAAGTTGTGAACTTGTGTCGTGGGATACTAACTCAACGATACTTTATTTTATAATATATACTTATATAGATAAACATCCAAGACCCATGTCAATCTGAAAAAGATCATTTTCCATCTTGACCTGACCGGGGATCGAACCCGGGACCTCCGAGTCGCAAGCTGGCGTGTTGACCACTGCGCCACGGAGCCATACGCCCATAGGAAAAGTTGTTCATATTGATGAACTAAGTCATCTCTTTAAGATTATGTCGAGGGTCAATTTACGCGCTGAATAAATCGACCCATCTGCTCTTTATTTAATTTGGCTTGAAGCTCTCAATGTCATCAATTAACCGGCTTATTTTTCACATAAAGCTCCGCCACATCAACATGCAGATCGATTTAATCATACACGTGTAGCCCTCTACCTATCAGCTACCAGGGAGGAAATCTGTATAGGTATACCTGCTGATTTTGAACCTATGAACTATATTGTGATCTCGGGATCAGAATAAAAATATATATAAATATGGACAAATCACACAAATTGAGCTAGCCCCACAGTAAGTTGTGAACTTGTGTCGCGGGATACTAACTCAACGATACTATATTTTATAATATATACATAAATAGATAAACACCCATGACCCAGGTCAATCTGAAAAAGATCGTTTCCCATCATGACCTGACCGGGGATCGAACCCGGGACCCCCGTGTCGCAGGCTAGCGTGGTGACCACTACGCCACGGAGCTCGTCAAATCCTTAATAGAATACGAATTGTAAGAAAAATAAGGCATAAAACGTAAATATTTTTAGACCTCCCATACAAATTCGCCGATCAGTTGCGCGAACTTCTATGGGAAGTCTGATTTTATTTTTCGATTTTCACCTTTTTAGGGTTCCGTAGTAAACTAGAAACCCTTATAGTTTCGCCATGTCTGTCTGTCTGTCCGTCCGCGGTTTTACTCAGAGACTATAAGTAATAGAAAGCTGTAATTTGGCATGGGTATGTATATTAATCATGGCAAAAAAATGGTTTGCCTACTTAGTTGTATAAAAAAACACACACAAATACACACTGATGAAAAATTCCACCAGTATGTTTGCAGGTCGCTTCATAATGTTTTCATTCAGCGTAAACAGGACCACACTTGAGATTCAGATTGGGCTGTGTAAAATCAGAGATAGAGATCTGTTGGGATTTGAATCTAGGACTTTTCGCTTATGGGTTGGGCTCTGAGACCACTAAGCCACAGCCGCTTCTCAGTATGAAATTTCTCTAAAATATATTTCTTGAAATATTATTTTCCTTTAAGGCCAATTAATTTAAACAACGTTCAAACGGCCCATCAATGCTAAGCTTATCACTGCCTTCGCAATCACAATCACTGTCTCCATGAAACAGTCGATAAACCTGCATATTTACGACGCTGAGGTACTTTCATCGTGCCATTGGAGACATTAACAAATTGGGAGCTACCAGAGATATTTAAAGTTGTCCCTCAGTACAAAAGAGCGCACGAAAATCTCCGTACAAACTGTCCTTTAAGAAAACGTCATAGAGTAGTGACGTCTCATATTAACATGTTTTAGTACGTGCGTGAAATAGGAACTTTGTTCCGCAACTATGTTAAATAATGCGATAGCAATAACTTCATACATACATAACACAAGTTTGCTATGAATTTTTAAGGCTGTCGCTAATATACTTGTATAAGTATTAAGAAACTAAAACTGAAATCGTTTAAGAAAAAACTTTATACTTTACTATGTGATAAACCCTTCTACAGTGTTCAGGAATTTTTAAATAGCAAATTGACATGATACCTTAATTTGACATTAATATTATCCAATGAATTGAAATACCTTTGACTAGAATTTTATTGTAATGCATTTTAATATTAGTTTAAGATATTCTTATATTTGTATGCCATCATAGGCTGAATGTTGGGAAACTAAATTTACAAAATTAATACCATTTGTACCCATTCAACCATTCTTTCTTTCTTTCTTAAATACTTTTAGCATCCTTAAAAGTCTTTTCAGCAAGATGCTCACACAATCAGATACATTTTTTTAAATCTACGTTTTATGCAAGTTCCCAGCTCCCACATTATTAACAATGCCACGTTTGACAGTTTCCATCTAATTTCTTGTAGAATAATTAAAAGAAGCCGCAATGTTGCATACAATATGAGTACACGTCGAAGAGGCGAGTGACGTGTTTCTTATTACGCAGAAGAGGCCGACGCCAAACGCTCGCCATACATTTACAACAGAGTTTAATACTATAAAATCACGTTTTACTATAAACCCACCTAATCCTGGATTGTATTTAAAAATTGTTCCATATCATATGCCAATCACTTGAATCCAAAACCAATGTCTAAATAGATACATATTATCACTACATAGTTTAGTACTATTATTAATTCTGTGACATAGTATCAACCAAAGCCGCTTCTTATACTTACCATTTATTTTAGAAACTTTCTTGTCCAAAACTGTGTCTGTCAGGTATATATAGTATAACTAGCTGTTACCCGCGGCTTTGCCCGCGTAATATATAGCCTATGTCCTTCTCTGTCTGTCCGCGGCTCTGAGGGTAACAACTAGTAAAATATAAGTGACGGTCCCGTTCTACGTATACGAGGACAAAACATCGAAAACCAATAAAAGACACAATATCAACTCTTAAAGTTGTTTGTTTCTCGCAAAAATTTGACGAGCTCTTTGTTTTTTCTCTCGGCTCGCTAAAGTTGGGGTCGCCTGATTTATAGCGACAAAGTTGTGTTAGTTCAGCTATTTACTTGTGGTCGATGTTAGGACACGTGATTGTTCAAGGAGACTTCAGATTTTATGTACCTTCTAAGTATAGATCATTGAGATATAACTACTAGAGAAGACACCGCAAATCCTTACTTTGTCCCGTTCAACTGTGGACATCGCGCCACAACTCACTCAGTCAGTTGTTAGTTCTTTCGCTTGTGTTACTTCCCACGATTTATAAACAAAAACTTGGTAAAAGTCATAAATTGCCTTGGTGTGTATTGAGTTATTATATAGCAGTAATAACTTATCGAACAGTGCACAGTGCAAAGGAACAAATTTTCATCAGCAAGTACATAATTTTTTACAAAAAAAGTCAATATAATTACCTCCCGCCATTTTGCATTATGTTGACATGTTGCTATGGAAACGCGTGAGAGAAGCAAATATACCGCTGAGGTATTGAGTTATGTTTGATTGGACGCTTCGTTATTGTTTTAGCGTAGCAGCGCTTAAATTTCGAGGAATGGAACAATGCCAATATATAAGGTAGCACCTCTAGTATTACATCTCAATGGTATAGATACATTTATTCTTGTCTTGAAGGGGAGTCACCCATATAAGACAAAAATAATTGCATATAAAAAAATAAACAGTCATTAAGAACTATTTTTAATTAGACTGTATTTTTTTTTATGTTTGTTACGCAATGACTCAGTGGGCTTTGAATTGAGTTTAATAATTCTTTTTTGTACGATTGATAATACTTAAAAAGTTGTCCCTCGTTTTTTTATAAAAAATAAAAAAAAATTAAAAAATTTGAAAAAGTCACTAACCTGTAATATTATGTTTATCTATATAAGTATCTATTATAAAATATTATATAATCTGTGCTTTGTCCGTATATATTTATTAATAAAAAAAATATAGCTTACAATATATTATATCACCTGATATGGTATTGAGTAAAAAGTGAGCACACGATAATTTAACATACTTTGATAAGTAGGTATTAAGTTATGTAGTAGGGATATACCTACCGGATGTTACTATTCAAGTAATACAATTTCACAATAACAAATCTATTTGCAATTTACTATTTTTCCTTCCACGCTGGTCTGGGAGAAAAGAAAAAACGTAGAATGCACCAACTGCTTCTCTTCCGGCGCAGATCGTAAAAGCCGATCGAGGGAATGGGCATCAGGAATCATGTCAATAGGCGATGCGGCTAGCAACCCATCACTATTTTGATTCTGTTTTCACCTACAAGCCCACAAACATGCTAAAAGTGGCCTTAAGGATTTACACAACTGGGCTCTATGTCTACCCCGCAAGGGAAAGAACGTGATATTATGTATGTATGTACTATTTTTCAAGACAGCAGCTTACGATTTTCATTTAATAAAGTTCCTGGTGATTGAGGTCCTATCGTTCAGAAAATAGCCTTAGCCACGGTTATCATATTCGACGTAATATCTGAGGTCACCTTTCAATAAAACGGGACCCTCAAATTATTTAGAATACAGATGAGAAATTTCGTGGTTGAAATCTCCTTAGTAAAACTTTGGTAAAACTACATAAATGGAGTGGAAACGTGATTTAGCTTAGCAGGCACCTCAGGCAGGCACGGCAAACCATTGGTTCAGAAGCTATTTACAGCAAATAGTCCCAGGGAGGGCTAAGCCGTTGATAGCTTAGGTGGCAATTCGACCTCAAAAAAACATTTTTCTATAAACAAAGTAGACAAACAAGCTATGCCAGCATGGGGGAATCCTGGGCTCCATCGCAAGTAACTGGGAATACTCTTGGATGAGAAGGACATTCCGAAATCTCCAAATTTTGCACGGAACCCTTTTTTCATCTATACTATCTATTATCAGGCCTGTCCCACACAGCAATTGAAAACGCAAGTACGTACGGCGGCTTCACCAGCGTGGCTTAACAATCGGGCCTCACGAGCGAACAATGACGCACACGCGAACTTTTTTCGTCACTCACTTCACCGATCCTATCGTTGTTTTATAAATGGAGGAACATAAAAAATAACTAAATATTGTGCAGTGTGTTACGGGCTTTTAGCCCTATCCTTATACCTAAAGTGCCCACGGAACCGACAGACATTGCGAAACCATTGAGAAGAACATATGAATCACCGTGGAAACTGCTAACATGAAGCCACCTGCATGTGAAGCCACCCTTGCAGCTTCTTCGGACAAGCAGAGCAAGTTTGAGAGTTCACCACGCATAGCGTGACTCCATCCTAATCAATTGTTGATCGCTAGAGTAAGTCCCTGATCAACCGCTGATCACTAGTTCATAAGTTTTTCTGTACAATTGGGTATTTAAAATCCTCCGCCGACGTTCCGTTGACGTATCTAGTGTTTAACTGTTTTCAAGTTATTTGGAATGACTGGTTTGATACTTTGAAGGATAAGGGTGTTAGCTCTAATACCCTAAATAGTGGCCAAATTCATAAACCTCTTTTTGACTTCGTCGTAGTCGGGTAAAAAGACGTACGTTTACATTCGTAGTTACTTTTCTAGACTCTCCACATTTTGCGCTGAAGCCTTTCGTTTTTATCTTGGAGATATGGAAACTTCGGTGGATGGCGGATGTCATTGCGTCGAGGTCGGAGGACACATCAACATTCTACTGCTCAGTTAATGGGTTAACTTGTCCTTCTCAGCCCTACAAAGCTACTCAGGTAACTTTTTACCTCATACAAATGGCTAACTCGAAAAAGTTAATTCTACAACTATTTTCCTATTTTCGATATGGTTGTATAAGTTATTTTTATATTTAATTTTTAGGGTTCCGTTACTAAATTGTTTAAACAAGACCGTAATACTCTGACTACGTTGTCTGTCCCTCCGTCCATCTGTCACAGGGGTATCTATTGAACTGTAAAGGCAAAGATTAATTTTTTACAGAATGTGTAATAAACTCTTCGAATGCGATTCCGACTCGCACTTGGCTGTTTTTATTAAAATGTGCCAAATGAGTAATGTGGTAAAATATAGGTACAGATTGATGACAAATGCCAACTTAACTTTTCCTTTGAAACAAATAGAGGACCACTTTGTCGGGATTGCCGACTATAGTTTCGGACTCATCAGGAGTCCATTTTCAAGGCGAGTTCGGGATGCGCGACGCCGAAGTATCCCGGATACGGAAGATGACGAAACGGTGACCAATGCGAGTACCACCCTGACGTCACATCATCCACATCCCCCGCCCGCGCAGCCTCCTATCCCCACCACGAGGAACTAGCGAGCAGCGCTGCGTGCGGCGCGCCACGAAAACGCAGTAAGGGCCTGGGATACTTCGGCGTCGCGCATCCCGAACTCGCCTTGAAAATGGACTCCTGATGAGTCCGAAACTATAGTCGGCAATCCCGACAAAGTAGCACGTGAGTGACCCGTTTTTAAATATAATGTATTTATCTCACGTTAGTTTCAATGATATAAATAGAGGACCAGTAAACTTCGTATCTTATCACAGGAACTCCACTGACTGTAAAATTAAATATGCTTTTAGGTTTATTTTATATATTTTGCCACTAGTCACACTTATTAAATACAAATCACAAGGCAATTGACTTGGTAATCCATTCTACCTGTTTGCCTTAAGGCAGCTTGAAAAATCTGACACCAGTGTTGGCCACTTACACATACGAAAAACAAATATTCAATAAAAAGCCTCACACAGCCTTCAATAAAAAGTTAAGAGCTCTCTTGGTGGAAAAGTGTTGTTACAGTTTAGATGATTTTTGAAATTGTATTTCTCATATTTTATACGTACCTAAGTTTAAGTAGATTTAAGTCCCTTTTTCGAACACAAAATATTTTTGTTACCGAATAAATAAATGAAATATTCTATCTGTTTGTTAAATATTGCAGAAAACGAAGTAAAATAATCTTTTGCATGTTTGCTTCGGGGTACCATGATCGAGTTACACGGGAATTGCCTTGGTAATCTGCCCCTTATAGTGTGGATCTGCTTTACTGGTGACTGTGCAAACTTTGTAATGGAAGTCGACTAACGGCGGCATAAGCTGATAGACACAGTTTATTTATTTATTTATCTTGTCCCTTTACTTTATCTATTATTATAAAAGCTTTCGAGTTTTCATACTTGTAGCTCGTATTTTTACAACAGGGGTTCCGTTCATGAAGGAAGTAAGCACTAAAAAATTATTCTTAGAAATTTAACCCATAGGGAGGTGAAATAGGCGGTAAAGTTTTATGCAGATGAAGTCGCGGGAAAATTGCTACTACTATATAAAGGTAGCCTTTGTTTACTTAACTGGCAATGTCTTTTTGCCATTCTTTTATTTTACGAACTAAATTGCAAAGTTTTTCATATAAAACTAATGTAATTACATCAGTGTTTCTTTTCACTTCCAAGACCACATATAAATTAGTTAATCTCCTTTCACTACATAATCATATTCCCTAAAAATTTAACGTTATATTAAAAAGTCGTAATCTACATAAATCAGGGTAAGCATCCCGAAGTGACTTACAATAATTTCCCTTCGGTTTTCAAGCTGACTTGTTCATCTCGAGCGGTGATCTCGAGTGATGCTGACGTTCGTTAGGGCTGAGTGCGCTTTAGTTAGACTATTGTCACACTTCTCCTCCCTGCTATAGCCACAAACGATGTTTTAACCGAAAAAGAAATAGTTTACATGAAACGTATACCTTTAATAAGAAAACATTTAAACTTCAATGAGCTGTTTTGTGACCATGTATAAGTAGCGTCTCAAGAAGCTATCTTGATTGACACTAAAGTGACAGCTGAGTGCGCTGGAGTTAGACCATTGTCACACTTACACTTGCTGCAATAGTGCCACAAATCATGTAATCACCCAATAAGTAATTGTTTACATGACACGAATTACCTTCAATACGCAAACATTTATATATATAACATAATTTCAATAAACCGTCTTGTAATAAAAAGCGTCTCGAGTGGCGATCTTGAGTAGGGCTGAGCGTAAATTAAATAAAGTTAGAGTCGAGTGCGCTTGAGTTAGACCATTGTCACATTTACACTCGCTGCTTTAGAGCCACAAATTATATTTTACCCGAATAAATAAAAGCTTAAATTAATTACATTCTATAAGCAAACATTTAAACTTCAATGAACAATCTTGTAAACATTTATAAGTAGCATCTCGAGTAGCGATCTTGAGCGACGCTAAAGTAAGAGCTCAGTGAGCTTGACCATTGTCATACTTCATCACTTGGATGACCACAAACGATAGGAATGTATATTTAACAAATAAATAAACTTATTTAATAGGTGTTTTTTATCCTTTCACAATGCTATTCTTATTTTTCTTTTTACTAGCCATATGTGTCCCATTGCCGGGCAAAGGCCTCCCCTCCTTCCTTCCACTCATCTCTGTCTTTGGTCTTTTGCATCCAAAGCTTGTCGAATGCCCGCAGGTCATCCGACCACCTAGTTTTAGGTCTTCCTCTCTTCCTATGTCCGTCCGTTAGAACCCAGATTGTTGAGATGTGAGCCCATCTTATATACTCTTAATAAATTCAGAAATAAGATACGGGTAAAAAAACCTGACCGCGTGGATTTTTTTAGCCATATAGGTTTTACTGAATTTTATTAAAGTTTTTTACATAACATTCAATGAACTGTCTTGTGAGCATGACCACAGGGTGTCGAGTTGTCATCATCATCTCATTTCGAGTAGGTGAAACGGTCAGTCGACCATGCACACCCTGGTTCTTCGGAACCGCCTCTCGGCCTCTGACGTGGTTCCTTTAACGACTACCAGATGGCAGCCGGGAACAACGACTTAACTTGCCTTCTGAAGCACGGAATCATCTTTCTTATTAGACAATCAGGTGATTCATGCCTGCATTGTCCTAACCAAACTGGAAACAACTTAACAAAATATGCTTCCCAAGGGAATCGAACCCACGACCCCCGGGTCAGTAAAGCAAACGCCTTAACCAGTCGACCACAGAGGCTGTTAAAGTCGAGTTGTCGAGTCAAGTTGTGATCTTGTGAGTTGCTGATGCGTTCGTTAGCCGCCGAGCGGTTGAGTGCACTTCACTTAGACTATTGTCACACTGCTACGTCGGTGGAATTTTATCTACTTCCGCAGTAGGTTTACATAGAAATAGGAGAATTGGCACTACACCTGAAAAGACACTCGAATGAGAAGGAAAATCGTGTGGCTATTATGAAATACTAGCTTTTGCCCGCGGCTCAGCTCGCGTTAGTGTCCACCCTTCGGGAATAGTACTTTTCTCCAGGATGAATGGTAGCCTATGTACTTCTCCGTTTTTCAGACAACATGTGTGCAAAATTTCATGAAGATTGGTTCAGTACATAGGGCGTGAAAGCATACCAAACAAACAAACTCAGTCATTTTCGCTTTTATAACATTAGTTGGGATGGGATGGAATTATTCTTCTAATCACTGAGTAATTTTCCACAAGCTTAGATTCGACAACCTGTACCATCCGTTTAATGTAACCAAGAATGTTTCTACAAATTCTTCGTACTTAAGAAAGATTGACAAAGTTTTGTTCCCCCTCATAAAATACATCAAAAGACTTCGCCAAAAATAATAAAAAAATGGAACGTTACGAGAAAAGACGTTATTATTATTGGCCTGATAAAGTGCGAAGTGCCACCGATTGCCGAACAAGATGGCATAGTCCCTCTTTACAGAGTTATTTCTCATTTGTACGAACATTACTCTTGAGGGAGCAAATATTTTTAGCGTGCATTTTATGACGCTTACAAAGCGACGCTTAAAGAGTCTTTATTTTGTTGTTCTACGAGAATATTTAAAAAAAATATAAGTGTTGACTTGAAAAAGAGAAAAACAGTCCCACGGAAAGCAAACCCATAGTCCTTCTTTACAGAAGGATTATTTCTCATTCGTAAGAACATTACTCTTGAGGGAGCAATTTGTGCATTTCATAACGCTTATAATGCTTAATTTTGTTGTATTACGAGATGATTTTAAAAAAATGTATGAGCTGTGACTAGAAAAATATCTGAAAAGAAAAATACTCTTTTGGAAAGCAAACTGAGGGTCCGAGAATTTCAACTGAAGGAGAGACACAGAGAGAGAGTTAAAGAAAGAGCGCTAAATTTTTTTGTTGATCGAGGTCGCGAAGCGGCACTGTTTCAGCTTGGTAAAAAATATTTTTGGTATGCCTGTCTGGCTGTTTACAATTTACATTTCTCACGTGATTTTGGCGTAATTTTGTGAACAAGTTCAATAATTACAAAGAATTTTATCGTCGATTCCGGTTTTGAAATTTGTGAGCAGATTTTTCATATGTTACGTACACATTTTATTGGGCAGTTAGGTTAGTTTTTTTATAAGTATATAGTTAATCAAGTTTTTTTTAATGCAACTACCTCATAAACTGATCGTGTACTAGTAAATAAAATTTATTTATTTATTATTAAATCAGTTTACATAGTCTTTACAGTTTTCACAAATGCGACAATGCAAGTTTACCTATAACTACTTATAACTAATACATTTCAATGCAATATCTGCGAATTTCATCACAGTACAAGTAAAAATATCTAGAATATAGTATCTAAAATGAAGTTAGCTGCCGCTTTGTAAAAAAATGCCGCAGGTATTACGATTGATCTGATAAAGTGCAAAGTGCCACAGGCCTCATGCTGGCGATCATTACACCGTTTGACGAACAAGATGTCATACTCCCTCTCCACAGAGTTATTTCTCATTTGTAAGATTACCTTCTCGGAGTGAGCAAATGTATATTTCCAGCGTGTATTTTACGATGCTCGCTTCGTTCGTAATGACGGAAGTTCGCATGTTCACACGCTTAAGAAATCTGTATTTTGTTGTTACGTAAGAGCAAACTTTAAATATTAAAGTTAAAGTAGCCATTGTAAAAAAGGTGGGTAGTAAGTAAAAGTGTACGCCGCGTAAACATACCTAACTATAGGTACATAAACTCTGACACCATTGTTCATTGGTTCATTCTTTGATTCAAGAATCCACACGACATAATAATGATGACATAATTAATCAAACCGCGGGCTATAATTTAGATTACTTCAGTAAAAATATTATAACAATAAGGTGCTCACTTATGGAAATGTCGATTTATTTTTCTTTTTGACTTTTTTCATTCATTAAACTCGTATCTTATCTAGGTATTGCCAGTGATTATTTCGCAGAGATATATTCTTACATCCGCCATATTATTTTTTGTTGACGTTACATAGCCTATGACACCCCAGGGAAGAATACAAATCTAATGACACCTCACATTTTTAAAACCGACTTCAATCAAACTGCTTACAGCAAATTTCATTAAAATCGTTTCAGCAGCAGTTAGGATGAGTCAGTTTTTTAGTTTGAAAGTTTATTCATCATCATCATCATTTCGTGTAGGTGACACAGTCAGTCGACCATGCACACCCTGGTGTCAGAGTTCTTCGGAACCGTCTCTCGGCCTCTGACGTGGATCCTTTACTACCAGATGGCAGCCGGGACCACCGGCTTAACGTGCCTTCCGAAGCACGGAATCATCTTTATTATCAGACAAACAAGTGATTCATACCTGCAATGTCCTAACCAAACTGGAAACAACTTCTTAACAAAGTATGCTTCCCGTGGAAATCGAACCCACGACCCCCGGGTCAACCAGGCATAAACGCCTTAACCACTGGATCACGAAGGTTTGTATACCGACCGAAGCCTCGTTACCAAGTCGGACTCACAAGACTTAACTGACCTCGTTGCTATGTATTCTTTTCATAGACTTATGATATGACCTAGATAGAGATATGCCTAGTGTAATTAGGCGATTAATCAATATGAAAATATTCAGAGGATAACGACTGGTTATAATTAACTTTGCGTATGACTTGACTTATGATCCTAAGGCCCCTAGGTGGGGCAGAGGGCTTCAACAGTCTTTCTCCATCGCTAACGGTCTTTGGCAACGCGCTTTAGTTCTGGCCGATTGTCTTCATCTCCGCCGCAACTGTGCGCCGCCAGGTCTGCTTGGGACGGCCAACCTTTTGCTTGCCCTGCGGGGTCCACTCCAGGGCTTGCCTCGGGATGTGTGTGGGCTCTCTCCTGAGTGTATGGCCTATCCATGTCCATTTGCGGCGCACAATCGTATTGCGTATGAAGTTTCGGCAAATTATCAACAGCTCATAGAACCTCTTGGGGAGCTATCTAGGTATTGAAGCGATTACGTTTCAATACTATCACTACATATTAATAAAAACAAAGTCCTCCGACGCGCCTGTTTGTTCGTAATAATCTCAAAAACTTCTGCACGGATTATTATGCAGTTTTCACCAATAGATAGAATGGTTCATAAGGAAAGTTTATAAATATAATAAATGCCCGGGCGCATCCCGGGAGAGCTGTTAGTTTTATTACTAACTAGCAGCCCTACCCGGCTGCGCCCGGGCATGTATTATACCTTAAAACCTTCCTCGTGAACCACTCTATCTATTGGTGAAAACCGTATGAAAATCCGTGGAGTAGTTTTTGAGTTTATCGCAAACAGACAGACAGACGCGGCGGAGGACTTTGTTTTATAATATGTAGTGAAGAACATTCCTTTGTCTCCTATCTTGACTTTCTTTACAAATTTGATTCTGAAAAATGGTTGACTCATTTAAGGCAGAATGAAACATAATCAATCACATTTGGTTATTTTTCTAAGAATTGAAATTCATATAACATGCCCAGCAACACGCTATTTTTACAAAAGATATGTCGTTATGATACAAACACCGCCTCGCGAGCTCTCGACGGCGGCTGTAATAACCATACGTCACAAACTCGCGTTTTCGCCACGTGTAATAATACTGTAAGTCGAATGTTGTCGGTATTTGGACGAGAATAAAATGAACTTGGTTACAATGATAAGAGTAATGAGTTTTTGCGATTACCTAAGTAAAATCGGATTTTGTTTGTACTTTATCCGCACCCTTTGGGTACAACGCTACGCAACGCTATACAGTTGAAAATTAAAAAAAAAATCTTATACCGATTTAATTGCTATATCCAGCAATCAGAGAACCAAACATCTATTTTCAAGCTGCAATAGTGTGAAACAATTTTTGCGACTTGTTTTGTATCATGTATCATGCAAAAAATATCGTCATACAAAACAAGTCGTCAAAATTGTACCGTTCCTTTAAAACGACTACCACATGGCAGCCGGGACCAACGGCTTAACGTGCCTTCCGAAGCACGGAATCGTCTTTCTTATCAGACAATCAGGTGATTCATGCCTGCAATGTCCTAACCAAACTGTAAACAACTTAACAAAGTATGCTTCCCGTGGGAATCGAACCCACGACCCCCGGGTCAACAAGGCAAACGCCTTAACCACTGGACCACGGAGGCTGTTCTCCTTGTTAAATATTTCCAAATTACTTCGCTTAAAAAGCACTTTAAAAGAGTGTTAAAAACAACGCATCGAAATACAAAAGGTCTCACGGAAGCGGTTACTTGAAACCTCAATAATGGACCTCAATAACACTCCAGCGCCAGCCCCGAACGACCGTGCCACTCCGCAGTTTTCAACAGCTAGTACATAAGTATAGGGACGTACAGTCCAACACAAAAGCCCATACATAGCCTATAGTCAAAACATTAGGTGTATGGACTTTTGTATGTAATAGTAATACATATGCTACTTAGTAGCCTTAGATTATATATATAGTCAAAGTTAGTATAGCATGCTTCCGTGCAGTACGTAAAAGCAGGCGCGATCGATTTTTGAGATTGCTGACACAAAATTCAGCAATCTCAATAATCGATCGCTCGTGGTCTAAGAAATCGTCGTGTATAAGTATTAAATTCTTTTTGCGAAATTCGAGCGTATTTTATCTATATATATATTGACATGGGTAGAGCCACGCTACGGGCAAAATTCACTTTTGCTAGCAGCATGAATGGGCCGGGGAAGTACCACACTCTCACAGAAAATCGACGTTTGAGTAGTAGCTTTACCGCTTCTATGCAAATCTAGTAATAGTATCTTCTTCGTAGTTTGTGCTTCTATGCTTCGTTCGGTGAGTGAGAGAGCCCGAGGCCCATCCCCCCCCCCCCCCCCCAAATAAAAATAAATAAAAAAATATGACATACAGCGGTTAAATTGACCCTCTTCAGTCCCTAAAAGAGTCGACTCAACCGTCAACTTAAAAAATGATTTAACTTAATACAAATTGCAGCAGAACACTTTTGTATGAAATGACTAATATTTATTTGAGTTTTCAGCATTGTTCCCCTTGTAAAAGTTGTTCATATTGCCGGACTGAGTCACTTTGTAAGGGAATTTTGAGGCTCAATTTACGCGCTATAGTATCAATTACCTATACTAGTCAATAAAGGTTCCTACTCACGAGAAAGCAAGGCAGAGCACTCTCATCTCAGAAACAATCGGATGCGGCCAATTAGGCAGCTCGGTACAATATCATATTACGGAGTTAGCGAGCCCCGATTTGTTGATTAAGAAAGTTGCGTCGCGCGCACGGAGGCAACGTGAATACTTACGAGTTGACTGGGGCGTTGTAATCGCGTGTCCCAAGAAACGGAAGATAAAGGTTTTCGATATTTGAACGTAGTTTATGCAAAATTCGAACATTAATATATTTGACAAATACATCATTACTTCCTAAGAGTCGAGCGAGATTGGATATACTCGTAATAATAAATATTTCTTGATTTAAAAAGTAGCTACGCGCGCACAGAGGCAACGTGAATACTTACGAGTTGTCTGGGGCGTTGTAATATCGCGTGTCCCAAGAAACAGAAGATAAAGGTTTTCGAAATTTAAACGTAGTTATATGCGAAATTCGAATATATCTATTCGTCAAATACATCATTACTAAGAGGCGAGCGGGATTGGATATATTCGTAATAATAAATATTTCTTGATTTAAAAAGTAGCTACGCGCGCACGGAGGCAACGTGAATACTTACGACATAGATATCAGAATATTTACACTTACGAGTTGACTGGAGCGGTGTAATCTCGTGTCCCAAGAAACGGAAGATAAAGGTTTTCGAAATATGAACGTAGTTTATGCGAAATTCGAATATTAATCTATTTGACAAATTCATCATTAGTTACTAAGAGTCGAGCGGGATTGGATAAATTCGTAATAATAAATATTTCTTGATTTAGAAAGTTGTTACGCGCGCACGGAGGCAACGTGAATACCTACGAGTTATGTCTATCGCGTGTCCCAAGAAACGGAAGATTAAGATTTTGAAATTTGAACGTAGTTTATGCGAAATTTTAAGGAATCAGAGAGCACGAAACTCGCTCGCGCTGTACTAGAGACGAAAGTTAACAATACCGCGTGTCAGCCCGCGCTCGGCGACTAGGCGAAAGTCGCTTACTCGGCATGTAAGGTCAAAAATATTTTTTTAGGTTTCAAATTAAGCAAGTTAAAGGAAATTTACCAATCGAATTAAGGACAGTGTTATCGCGAAAGACATTTGACATACACGTTGTCTGGAGTACGGAGAAGGACATAGGCTATTTATCACGTGGGCAAAGCCGCGGGTAACAGCTGGTCACAAGTATAACTTAATATTTTGATATCTCCGCTATGTCTTGCCACTTGTGCCGAGTGCAGTGGAGTGAACGCCAAGAAAAGGATATGCCATCCACATCGTGAGTTAGGTGAGTTTCTCGAATGGCTTCCTTTGCGATAACATTTTTCTTTGTTTGTCTCGCTCAAATCTCTTAAACGTGAAAAGGATGGTTGATGAAGATATTTCAGTTGGATTACTTCTGGGAGTGATGGCTGAATGCACCACTATTTCAAAAAATAAAATGGCCAAATACGAGTCCGAGTCGACCATGTAGTAAGTAAGCATAGATTAGGGTATCGACTTAACGTACCGATTACCTACATACATACATATTATCACGTCTATATCCCTTGCGGAGTAGACAGAGCCCAAAGTCGTAAAACCCAAAGGCCACGTTCAGCACTAATACCTACAACTAGCCAAAATACGGTCTTTTACGCCAGCAAACATTATTTTGTTTTTCACCAAAATATGATGTATACATTAATTTGAAAATAGATTTCTTCGGATTTCCAGCATTCGTCCCATAAAAGTACACAGTTACATATTGAACAATCGCCAAAACAAAACGCTCATTCTGGCTGCACTGTAGTTGGATTTGCCATAAGAAAATTGATATAAAATAGAGAAACGACCAATAAATACATTTAATAAACTTAAATTGTGTAAAAATAATAGCTAAATGGAAGAAAGGATGACGTAGAATTGCTTTATTTGCGCCTGATTAAAGATTTCTTAGACGATATAAATTGATTTTTCTGCTGACTCCCTCAATGTGACGGGCAGACTTTAAAACAATATGTTTTATATCCCTTATCGGGAGTTTTACGCGGACTCAGCGAAACTCGCTCGAGAACAAAGATAAAATGTCGCTTAGGTGTCTGCGAGTTTTGAGATAAAGCATATTTTATGCGATATTTTTACCCACTGATTTGTGTAGAATTCGATTTTGAGATTATGTATTTACATTATATCGTATCTAAAGTCATAGTTTTTTTTTCTCTGTCTTTACTCGTTGTCTCTTATATGTTTGCATGTATCATATAATTACTTAGAAATGTTGTGTGCAATCTACTATAGGATGTCAGAATAAAAGTGATTAGATATAAGTAGGTATTATAAAATGTAATGTTCTGATCTCTGTGATTGTACCATAATAAATAAAAAATAAAAATAAAATATACATATATATAAATACAGTCCACTTACTGGTCTGGGAGAAAAGAACAAACATAGAATGTACCAGCTATAGGCGATGCGGCTAGCAATCCATCACTATTTTAATTCCGTATTCCATCAAGCCTATCATCATGCTAAACGTGGCCTTTCGGTCTTTTGGCCTTAGGCTCTGTCTACCCCGTGAGGGATAAAAACTTGATACTATGTATAGATTATCTACATCCATACATATACAGATTAATTTATAAACACCAACAACCTCGCAGGACTTGATAGCTCACATCATAAACAACAAATTGTTATATGGGTATGGGACCAATGCTGTGAATTTTAAAAAAACTAAATTTTTTACACAAATTGCCTGGCCGGCCGTAAATTTTCGTATGAAAATGAAGTATTTTTCGAGTTAACTGCATTCTAGGCCCGCGAGCTCCTGCGAGATTGTTAGTGTTATACAAATTACCTTGCAAAATGCAAAAGTGACTTTATTTGTAACACTTTTCCACGTTAACTCTAGTACTGATCATCATAAAAACATTGCATATGCCTACAAAAAAGGATACATGCTACCTTTGATATCCGAAAAAATCACCGTTTTAAGTGAGTACTGCGAGTGAAAGGAAGTAAGGTATAAGGCAAACTTATTCAAAATTTACTGAATTTCTACGTACATACATACGCGATCGATCAGCACTCGGAGCGTGGAAGTGCTCAAACTCGACCACAACTATTTTAATTAATTCGCTACTCGACTATTGAACAACACTGAGCGGACCGAGTCGATACGTACTTACAATGCAAAAAAAGCTTAGTAAACTTTATTTACACCAATTGAATTCCATATTTGAAAGGAAAAAACGATTGGTAACCCATAGAAGTAGGAAAATGCGTATTTTTTACCCTTGTAGTTTCGCCATGTCTGTCTGTCTGTCCGTCCGCGGTTTTACTCAGAGACTAAGTACTAGAAAGCTGTAATTTGGCATGG
Organism: Rhodophaea formosa; assembly: GCA_963082605.1. Classification (NCBI taxonomy): domain Eukaryota; kingdom Metazoa; phylum Arthropoda; class Insecta; order Lepidoptera; family Pyralidae; genus Rhodophaea; species Rhodophaea formosa. Next base: position 4,738,649 of record OY720221.1, read on the forward strand.
GTATGTATATTAATCATGTCAAAAAAGTGACAGAAAAAAATTTGAAAGAATTTTTTTTAGGATAGTTTCCATACAAGTAAAGTGGGGGAGTATTTTTTTTCTCTATTTACCCATCATGTGGGGTATCGTTTAATAGGTATTTAAAAAAATATTGTGAGGTTGAAAACACCATTTTTCGATTTAGGGATCCGTTTCCGAAATATTTGGTTTTTTTATATTAAAAGTATTTGGTTGCAAATTTTTGCTAAACGGTTATACATATATAGATACGTGAAAAAAAATACAGCGCTAGTATATATACTGAATTTGAAAGGAAAACTATCAGAGCTGAGTACTAAGTTCAAACTAAAAAGTTATAGGCAACAAACTTATAAAATGTACTGGAAAATGTAAAATTTCATACAATTTTCATTGTTAGATGTTTTTGGTCGTTAAACTGTAAGGTGCGAGTGTGAACAGTGTGAACTCAAAGTTGTCATTCGTAACTACGGAACCCTACACTGCGCGTGGCCCAACATGCACTTGGCCGGTTTTTTTTAATCATGTGGTGGCCACTTACGCTATTATAATATGAAATGTATAGTTGAAAGGTTATCTTTTATGGAGATTATACCCTATAGAGATTGAGATGACGAGCTCCGTGGCGCAGCGGTCAACACGCCTGCCTGCGACACGGATGGTCCCGGGTTCGATAACCGGTCAGGTCAAGATGGAAAATGATCATCTTCAGATTGATCTAGGTCTTGGATGTTTATCTATTTAAGTATCTATTATAAAATACTAGCTGTTACCCGCGGCTTCGCCCGCGTGAATTATAGCCTATGTCCTTCTCAGTAAACCTATGTGTATGCAAAATTTCATGATGATCGGTTAAGTAGATACTCGTAGGGCGTGAAAGCGTAACAAAGAAACAAACAAACAAATTCACTTTCGCATTTACTCGTATAATATTGTATTAGGATTTTATTCTGATTCTAGTGTTTACGGCAAAAGCAAATAAGTTCATCACCTATGAAAATTTTAACTGTATAGTAATCACGGTTTATGAGGAGAGGTATTTGAGGAGCCTGATGGTCCAGTGGGTGTGAGCTCTATGAGCGCTTACGTATGTTAAGCAACCCCTGGTGCAGTCCCTACTTGGATGGGTGACCGCAAGTGGCATAAAAATATCTCGAGCTCCTCCGTGCTTCGGAAGGCACGTTAAGCCGTTGGTAGCGGCTGTCATCATTGATGTCAGTCGTTTAGCTATGACAGATGCCTTAAGGCAGCTTGAAATATCGCTGACACCAGTGTTGGCTACTTACACATACGAATAACCAAACAAACAACGGTTTATGTATGATGGTGACACACGGACATTGAAATCTCGTAAATAGGATCCCGTTTTTACGCTTTGGACATGGAACCCTAAAAACCTTGATATTGAAATATGGATTTCAATTCTCAATTAATATTTGGCATATTCGCTTCCTAGCTAAGTCTCTGTGTATTTTATTCTGGTCATTTTCAACATCGCGTTCCACAAACATAGATATTTTTCCACATCGGCACTTAAATCTTGATTTAACTCATTTTCGTCAAGAACGTAGGTTCCTAAAATACAACAAACACGTGTGAAGCGTACGGCGGCGGACGGTAAACTGACGCGAATTTCTGATAGTGTGCGGGGGGGCCTAGTACAAAATGTATGGAAAACACGCCTTCCGCAATTTCTATCAGAAAAAATTCTGACGTCCGGCTGAAGTGCCATCTGGCGGGCATCAGAAACGGACGACCCGTTAGAATTTTTCTAACAGTGTGCGGGAGCTAATACAAAATGTATCACGGAGTGCCTTCCGGCGAGCGTCAGAATTTTTCTAACAGAAATTTCTGATAATATGCGGCCGCTCCTTACCTGCGCTATTGAAATCAAAAGTAGCCTATGTCCTTCCTCAGGCTATAGCCTCTCTGTGTGCCAAATTTCGTTTTAATCTGTTCAGCCGTTTTAGTTTTGGCCACCCATCCTAATTAGAACCATGGTTAGAGTTGCTTAACCTGCATTATCGTAACTAAAAGTAGCCTACGTCCTTTCTTAGGCTATAGCCTCTCTGTGTGCCAAATTTCATTTTAATCGGTTCAGCCGTTTTAGTTTTGGCCACCCATCCTAATTAGAACCATGGTAAGAGTTGCTTAACCTGCATTATCGTAACTAAAAGTAGCCTACGTCCTTTCTTAGGCTATAGCCTCTCTGTGTGGCAAATTTCGTTTTAATCTGTTCAGCCGTTTTAGTTTTGGCCACCCATCCTAATTAGAACCATGGTTAGAGTTGCTTAACCTGCATTATCGTAATTAAAAGTAGCCCACGTCCTTTCTTAGGCTATAGCCTATCTGTGTGCCAAATTTCGTTTTAATCTGTTCAGCCGTTTTAGTTTTGGCCACCCATCCTTATTAGAACCATGGTTAGAGTTGCTTAACCTGCATTATCGTAACTAAAAGTAGCCTACGTCCTTTCTTAGGCTATAGCCTCTCTGGGTGCCAAATTTCATTTTAATCGGTTCAGCCGTTTTAGTTTTGGCCACCCATCCTAATTAGAACCATGGTTAGAGTTGCTTAACCTGCGTTATCGTAATTAAAAGTAGCCCACGTCCTTTCTTAGGCTATAGCCTCTCTGTGTGCCAAATTTCGTTTTAATCGGTTCAGCCGTTTTAGTTTTGGCCATCCATCCTAATTAGAACCATGGTTAGAGTTGCTTAACTTGCGTTATCGTAATTAAAAGTAGCCCACGTCCTTTCTTAGGCTATAGCCTATCTGTGTGCCAAATTTCGTTTTAATCGGTTCAGCCGTTTTAGTTTTGGCCATCCATCCTAATTAGAACCATGGTTAGAGTTGCTTAACTTGCGTTATCGTAATTAAAAGTAGCCCACGTCCTTTCTTAGGCTATAGCCTCTCTGTGTGGCAAATTTCGTTTTAATCGGTTCAGCCGTTTTAGTTTTGGCCACCCATCCTAATTAGAACCATGGTTAGAGTTGCTTAACCTGAGTTATTGTAATTAAAAGTAGCCCACGTCCTTTCTTAGACTATAGCCTATCTGTGTGCCAAATTTCGCTTTTATCTGTTCAGCCGTTTTAGTTTTGGCCACCCATCCTAATTAGAACCATGGTTAGAGTTGCTTAACCTGCATTATCGTAACTAAAAGTAGCCTACGTCCTTTCTTAGGCTATAGCCTCTCTGTGTGCCAAATTTCATTTTAATCGGTTCAGCCGTTTTAGTTTTGGCCACCCATCCTAATTAGAACCATGGTTAGAGTTGCTTAACCTGCGTTATCGTAATTAAAAGTAGCCCACGTCCTTTCTTAGGCTATAGCCTATCTGTGTGCCAAATTTCGTTTTAATCGGTTCAGCCGTTTTAGTTTTGGCCATCCATCCTAATTAGAACCATGGTTAGAGTTGCTTAACTTGCGTTATCGTAATTAAAAGTAGCCCACGTCCTTTCTTAGGCTATAGCCTCTCTGTGTGGCAAATTTCGTTTTAATCTGTTCAGCCGTTTTAGTTTTGGCCACCCATCCTAATTAGAACCATGGTTAGAGTTGCTTAACCTGCGTTATTGTAATTAAAAGTAGCCCACGTCCTTTCTTAGACTATAGCCTATCTGTGTGCCAAATTTTGTTTTTATCTGTTCAGCCGTTTTAGTTTTGGCCACCCATCCTTATTAGAACCATGGTTAGAGTTGCTTCACCTACGTTATCGAAATCAAAAGTAGCCAATGCCCTTTCTCGGGCTATAGCCTATCTGTGTGCCAAATTTCGTTTTAATCTGTTCAGCCGTTTTAGTTTTGGCCACCCATCCTAATTAGAACCATGGTTAGAGTTGTTTAACCTGCGTTATCGTAATTAAAAGTAGCCCACGTCCTTTCTTAGGCTATAGCCTATCTGTGTGCCAAATTTCGTTTTAATCGGTTCAGCCGTTTTAGTTTTGGCCACCCATCCTAATTAGAACCATGGTTAGAGTTGCTTAACCTACGTTATCGAAATCAAAAGTAGCCTATGTCCTTTCTCGGGCTATAGCCTATCTGTGTGCCAAATTTCGTTTTAATCGGTTCAGCCGTTTTAGTTTTGGCCACCCATCCTAATTAGAACCATGGTTAGAGTTGCTTAACCTGCGTTATCGTAATTAAAAGTAGCCCACGTCCTTTCTTAGGCTATAGCCTATCTGTGTGCCAAATTTCGTTTTTATCTGTTCAGCCGTTTTAGTTTTGGCCACCTATCCTAATTAGAACCATGGTTAGAGTTGCTTAACCTACGTTATCGAAATCAAAAGTAGCCTATGTCCTTTCTCGTGCTATACCCTATCTGTGTGCCAAATTTCGTTTTAATCGGTTCAGCCGTTTTAGTTTTGGCCACCCATCCTAATTAGAACCATGGTTAGAGTTGCTTAACCTGCGTTATCGTAATTAAAAGTAGCCCACGTCCTTTCTTAGGCTATAGCCTATCTGTGTGCCAAATTTCGTTTTTATCTGTTCAGCCGTTTTAGTTTTGGCCACCTATCCTAATTAGAACCATGGTTAGAGTTGCTTAACCTACGTTATCGAAATTAAAAGTAGCCTATGTCCTTTCTCGGGCTATAGCCTATCTGTGTGCCAAATTTCGTTTTAATCGGTTCAGCCGTTTTAGCGTGAAAGCGAGACAGACAGACAGACAGACAGACAGACAGAGTTACTTTCGCATTTATAATATAAAAAAAAAAATAATAAAAAATAATAAATAATATAATAATATATAAAAATAATATAAATAATATATAATATATACTATAAAAAATATATATAAAATATATAATAATATAATATATATATATATTAAATATATTAATATATTATATATATTATATATAAGTATATAAGTATATATAAGTATTAAGTATGGAAGTATGGATAGTATCGTTGAGTTAGTATCCCATAACACAAGTCTCGAACTTACTTTGGGGCTAGCTCAATCTGTGTGATTTGTCCGTATATATTTATTTATATTTATTATTTCACTCTTATACAACAAAGTATATAAAGACAAAGTGTTAACTCGACTGACTATTTAAAATCTATTTCTTACGCATGATATCCAAAAAGCTGTGCCCGCGAATTCGTTCGGTTGGAAAAAAGTAGCCAACTTATATATTTTCTAGGGCTCTGGACAGTAATTTTGTCTTGATAGCAAGGAAGACAAATATTCAGACAAAGTTACTGTCGCATTAATGATATTAGTATGGAAGTATGGATTAATTAATTTTTTGAATAAATATCTTTATTTTACTTATTTTTTTAGAATAGGCATGACGACTGGGTCTTAAAAATATTTTATATTGAGTCAAAATCTATCTAAAAAGACTACTTATAAAAGTACACTTTCAATTTGATATCGATTTCACGCTAAATAACCTTTTAAAGTTGGTTGGGCAAATCCATTTTAAAAGTATGAAAAAAGTTAAAATATAAAAGCAACTTTTATTATTAGACCATTACGATAAACGCAATATTTAATATAGCTGTCGAACAAGTTACTCATACGTCCCATGCATTTTACAAAACCGTGACGTCACAATTCACTAGCATTTTCTGGGGAGGGTAAAAAAATGTGCTTTTAAAACCGTAATATCTAAAAGAGTTTTTGGTTTAGCATGGCGTTTTTTTCGCGGATGTGTCTTTTTTGGGAGGACTTTCCATGTAATATTCAATATTCTAAGATGTAATATAAAGACATTTAAAAGAACGACTCACCTTAAACCAAGCCATAGTAGAGTCGTCGTAGAGCACCACCCACTCTTCAGACCACGAGTTCCACAGGTATTTGCCTGAAACAGGACAGCGAAATGAGAACATACACATAATAAATAAATAATAAATAAATCTTTATTCAAATAATTAAGAGCTAAAAATTTTACAATACATTGTTAATAAATAAAAAGAAATATGAACGAATGGTGCCTGAGCTAGGATGATAATCATCCTGTGTTTCAGGCGTTACAATACTTATTTGTACTTAAAACTGGAAAACAATAAAAAATAAACAATTACACTTGGAATTTAAATTACATTAAATAAAATAACACACATTATTTTAAAACTATTAGTAATTCCTCTGTTTTATCGTATGACATATTTAGAAGGGCTTCTCGTAGAACTTTTTTAGTAGCTCTTATAGGTAAAGGGGTAAAAACCAATTTTTTATTAAGTCTATTGTAAAGCAGTGGACCTAGAAATAGAAAGAACCGAGACGAGAAGGCATGTAAATATAAATAAATAAATAAATATAAATATATACGGACAAATCACACAAATTGAGCTAGCCCCAAAGTAAGTTCTTATGAAAGACTTGTGTTATGGGATACTAACTCAACGATACTATATTTTATAACAAATACATGTATAGATAAACATCCAAGACCCAGGTCAATCTGAAAAAGATCGTTTTCCATCTTGACCTGACCGGGGATCGAACCCGGGACCATCCGTGTCGCAGGCAGGCGTGATGACCGCTGCGCCACGGAGCTCGGCAATGTTTTATGATATATGATATTGTTTTACTTACGTAATTTTGATAATCGCTGCATATCGTGCAATTTTTTAATATTGTTTTCAACAATTAGAACTATGACATGATGACTCACATATAAATTATTTTAAACCCTTGGAAATTAATTATTGCGGACAACAATACGCAATGTACTTAGAGAAAGCATGTCTACGCCCCGTAGCCATTTCGAAGAACACGTAGCACAATCGTAGACAGTGCTACAAAGTTCGTAGCATGTAGCATGCCTCCGTGGTCCAGTGGTTAAGGCATTTGCCTTGTTGACCCGGGGGTCGTGGGTTCGATTCCCACGGGAAGCATACTTTGTTAAGTTGTTTCCAGTTTGGCTAGGACAATGCAGGCATGAATCACCTGATAGTCTGATAAGAAAGATGATTCCGTGCTTCGGAAGGCACGTTAACCCACTTAACCCTACTGTGTCGTAAACGACACACCAACTTTAAAAAAATGTTGAGAGTTATGAGGGGTGCTTGAGCTTATTTTTTACGTCATGCTTGGCTATCGAGGACTCGGTTAGTCGTTACGAAGTGTTGTTAGTGTGCTGCAGTTAATATATTTTGTGCTGAAGAACAAAGAATTTTGAGTTTTATACTATGAGTAATTCAAGGTAAGGTGACATATTGTTATATACATCTTTTTGTTTATATGTGTTATATTTATAATAGATTGATTCCTGTAGACTTGTCAAGTTGAAAAAAGTAGGTTATTTTATAACATATTCAGTCAGTAGTTTAAGTTTTCTTTGAACGTGTCGTAAAAGACACGGTAGGGTAATGTACGACTATAGACAATACTTTTTATTTTCCTACAGAAAATCACGACAACCCCTCACTTTGCATGAGATAGTCGAAGAATTGGAGCAAAATGATGAGGTGGAAGTTCCCGACTCCATAACTATCATGCCTCCAGAAAATTGTAATGCTGAAATTACTGACGAGGACTCTGGAGACGAAGATTTTGTATCCCTTCATAATCTCCCGGGATCTCAACTCAGGGCACCTGCTGAAATTCAGCAAGATTCTTCTGATGATAGCGAAGATGACAACTTGCCTTTAGTCAACTTTTCCAAACGGCGGCGCATCGTTTCTGATCGCGAAAGCTTTTCCATTGGCTCTTTAGCAACAGATTCAGGAACAAATTCTTCTACTCTTGCCCAAGCCGAAGAGCCGATTCCGTCTACTTCAAGGAGCGTTCCAAGACCATTAACTTCGAAAACAAAAACCTATACATGGAGTTCAAGAGATATTCAACCGATACACAGTTTGTGGCAAAACGTGCATGGTCCAGCCAATAGTATGGATCCGATTGATTATTTTGAATGTATGTTTGACGAGGCAGTCATAGGATTGATGGTAAAATATACAAACCTCTACGCTGCTCAAAAAAATAAGGAGGGCAATATCAGCACCAGTGAGATGAAATGCTTTTTGGCCATTTTACTTTACAGTGGTTACGTGGTGGTGCCAAGGCGAAGCATGTATTGGGAAAATACTTCGGATTGCGGTATGCCTATTATTTTCAACGCCATGTCAAGGGACAGGTTTAGTTTTATAATGTCCAATATTCATTGCTGCGACAATACACAGCTCAATATCAATGATAAATTTTCAAAATTAGAACCGCTTTTCCGTTTATTGAATGACAATTTTTTGAAGTTTGCTCCATTTCAAGAATGCCATAGCATTGATGAAGCCATGATACCCTATTACGGTGGGCATCCATGCAAACAATTTATTCGTGGAAAACCTATCAGATGGGGTTATAAGTTTTGGGTGGGGGCAACGCGTTTAGGATACGTAATTTGGTTTCAACCATACCAGGGACAACAAGGCAGCAATCAAAGTGAGTATAAAAGTTTGGGGCTGGGTGCTAGTGTTGTATTGCAGTTTGCCGATGAACTTCAAAAAATTGATTCTGAAGCACCTTTCCATCTCCTTTTTGATAATTTTTTTTCGTCCATCCCTCTCATTGACGAACTTGGTAAACGTGGTCTAAAAGCTACCGGAACAATAAGAGAGAACCGATTGTCTAAATGTCCCTTGCCTTCCAACAAAGAATTGCAGAAATCTGACCGTGGCACGTATAAATATAAATCCACAAGAGCTGAGAATATAATTGTTTGCAAGTGGAATGACAACAGCGTTGTCACTGCTGCATCAAATGCTGTAAAGGTAATGCCTGTCAACAAAGTGAAACGGTTTTCTCAACAACAAAAAAAATACATACTTGTAGACCAACCTACCATAATAAAAGCCTATAATGAGAATATGGGTGGCGTGGACCGTTCCGACCAAAATATCGGCCTTTACAGGACTAGTATTCGTGGTAAAAAATGGTATTTTGCTCTGATCAGCCACTGCCTTGATATGGCCACGCATAATGCATGGCAATTATATAAACAAAATGGTGGACAGTTGGATCACCTGAAATTCCGGAGAAATGTCGCTGTAAATCTACTAGAGAAGAACCAGAAAGCTGAGAGTTACAGAGGTGGACGTCCATCACAAAGTGTTTCTGGAGCTTTGCGATATAGTCACAATGGACATTTAGTAAGGTACAGGGAGGATCGGCTGCGATGCGGGGTTTGCCACAAAAGTGCAAATTTTTATTGCCTAAAATGTAATATAACGTTACATCCAAAAATATGTTTTGAATCTTATCATACTCTTAATAAGTAGATTTTCTTAGAAAGGTATAAATAAAGTTTTGATATTGTCTTTGATTTTTATTGGGTATTTCCTACTTGAAAATGAAGCCTACTGAAATCTACATACTAAGTTATTAAAGTAGTACATTCCCCTACTGTGTCGTTTACGACACGGCATTTTCCAGCTTTTCTGGAAATCAGATTTTTTTTCAATTATTTTTCTGCTGTTATTTATGACTTAAGTATTAGATATACAAAGTTTCAGATCAATTATTGAAAAAAAGGTTATTCAGGAACAAGTGGGTTAAGCCGGTGGTCCCGGCTGCCATCTGGTAGTCGTTAAAGGAACCACGTCAGAGGCCGAGAGGCGGTTCCGAAGAACTCTGACACCAGGGTGTGCATGGTCGAATGACCGTGTCACCTACACGAAATGATGATGTAGCTTCGAAGATATTTTATTACAACTTTACACATACTATACAAAAATAGTTTTTTCTCAAACATGCTCGGAAATGTAGGCATTACTGTAGTAAAAAGAAGACCGGAAGTTTGTAATTCTTGGCTCATTCATCGCATTGCCGGCCTAGGCCAGGAAATAAGTATGAAAATTACTTCCCGGCCGCTGCTCAAAACTTTTTAATTAATCTATGTAACGTAAATTATGTCACTTGTCATACAGCCAGTTTACTACCACTGCATTTTTAAAAAATGCATATAATACGTGAATATAACTACAATTTCATTAAAATATCGATATGTGATCATACGAAAATATGCTTAATTTTCGTTGCGAGAGAAGAAAACAATAATCTATGATCTATTAAATTTTTTGTGAAAAATATGACTGGGCTCTATGGGCATTGTTTCCTTTGCTGGAATTGACAACTGAAAATAAAAAAATTAAAAACTCGGGAGATCTGTTATTTTCACTATACCCGTAGTGATTAACGCCACTGCCGAAAAACTGCCTTTACGGATTTTAGGGCATAGAACACACGTCAATTGACTTTGAATTTATGGCCCCCCATAGAAACTCAAAAGGAATTGTATGGCATTTTTTTCATTTTCACCCTCACTCCATTATTTGTCTATGATCCTTATTGCCTAGAGAAAACATATGGCAGTCGGTCGTCTGATACTAGTAATAGTATCTTCTTCGTAGTTTGTGATTAACGCTTTGCAGTAATTGATTGACATTGATTGTTTTCGGTAAATATGTGCAAAGTTGGTTATTTATTCGAAATGAAACGGTTCAAAATGAGTTTTAGTGATGAAAGCAACACTGCAATGGATTTTAAGTACCTACTTCGCCTAATTTGAAACTTGAAAGTGGAAAAATTACTACCGGCAAATACCTAGTAAGGGGAAATATTTAAGGCATGTAAGTTTATGTGTAACTTTAAGTTAAATTTCCTCACATTTATTGAGAAAATCTCTATACTTTCCTCGGCGGGAAAGGGATTGCCGGACTCGTAACTACTATACTCGTCCGGCAATCCCTTACTTCCCGGCCTCTGCAGTAATGTACTATTCCGCGACTATGTCATATATCTTTAACTTAACTGGGACTGATTCTATATAAGTTATATGGATTTCTGTAAAATATTACTTGCTAGAATAATTAGATTTCGAAAAATCGTTAACTGTAGGCAATATTTGCGACTGAAACGTTAATCAATTGGCTTGCCCCGGCTATGGTCTACATAACAGACTAAAACTAGTAGGCGATTTTGACTATATAACATTGATGAAACCACTGATTCTATTATCAGATCTCACACCTATATCGGATTCAGTTAATTCCTCAAAATCCCGTTAAGTTAGACCATTTGGATAAAGCGCCGGCTTGGAGTTACTGCGCCATGAAACGGGACACTTATGAGGAGCCAGTAACGACGCCATAACTCAGGGTAAGGCACCGAACGGCACACCTCGCGCTCTTTATGACGCGTTTTTCGGCGTTTTCGATTTTATGCCAATACTCAGTTCTAAATTAAAGGCGTGGATGAAACGGCGGGACGTAAAGTTAAACAATGATCATTTTTATTATAACTGTAAAAGAATGGGGTTATGGTATGATTTTATCATTTTATTCTAGACTAGCATTTTTTCCGCGACTACGTCCGAGTAAATTATAATATACCTATGTCACCCGCAGATACGAGTACATTAGGTACAGATAAATTTTGAAATACGGTCCAGTGGTTTCGGAGTCTATTCAATGCAAACAAACAAACAAACAAATCTATCCTCTTTATAATATTATTATAGACTAGCAGCCCTACCCGGCTGCGTCCGGGCATGTATTATACCTTAAGACCTTCCTCGTGAATCACTCTATCTATTGGTGAAAACCGTATGAAAATCCATGGAGTAGTTTTTGAGTTTATCGCGAACAGACAGACAGACGCGGCGGAGGACTTTGTTTTATAATATGTAGTGATATATAGAAAAATCCTTCACTTTTTACACGATAAGGGATTAATACTCACATAAAAAAACATATACAACACTTATGGATATTTAAATAAAATATCTAATTAAACAAACACTTTACTTACTAACAAAGATTGTGTAGATATGGAATGGCAAAAAAATGTTGTTTACTGCTCGCGAAAAGCCAACCTGTATACCTCTTTCTGGATTTGAATCTGAATCTACTTTTTAACTGACTTCAAAAAAGGAGAAGGTTCTCAATTCGTCTGTATTTGTTTTTTTGTAAATTTCTGTCAGCCGTCAGTGAAAACGGAACGCACAAAATCCTAGCGTTTTATTTGAGCCTCAGTTAAAGATGAGAGGTCTGCCTTCACGGGCTTTACGGGAATTAACGGTAATCTGATAAGGGACGGCAATGGAACAAAGGACATCCTCCGACCGAAGACTGGAGATTGCAATGCAGAGAAAACCTCAATAGACACGTACGGATATTTTCTATACTACTAGTTCGTTTAATGTCAATTGATGAGATATATTTTAAGAAATTAATTGTTATCTAACACAGAATTAGGAAGACAGAGAATTCCTTAGAGCGGAGACTGGAAATCGCAATGTAGCATGCAAGAAAATCGTCATAGTTAGATACGAGTATTTTGTGGGCCCCTGTGATCCCCGGCAGAGTAGAATAGGACCACTCCAAGTCTTCCCGTGGATGCCTTAAAAGGCGATTTAGGAAACACAAGCTAAACAAAGCTTAAAAATATCACAGATACCTCTCTAACCCGTCTAGCTAGCGTGGAGAGTGTAGGCCAAATCCTCTGACTGCTCTGACTAATATATAGCTCTATTATACAGAGAGGGTCGTGCTCCTGCAGTGGAGACTAAAAGACCTGATGATGATTTTGTGCGCTACTAGTTTTGTACCAAGTTTATTTTATTATCAGTTGATTAGAGATCTAATTTCATAGGATTTAGAGGAATTAATTGTCAACTGAAAAGGAAAGGAAGCGGTAAAAAGGGAATGCCTTCAATCGGAGGCTAGAAATTGCAATGCAGTGTGTAAGAAAACCTCAATAGAAAGGTATGAGATTGAGTATGTGCTGCATGCCGTGTGGTTCCCGGCAGAGTAGAATAGAACCACTCCAAGTCATCCCGTGGATGTCGTAAAAGGCGACTTAGGAAACACAAGCTAAACAAAGCTTAGTAACATCAAAGAGACCTCTCCAACCCGTCTGGCCAGCGTGGAGAGTGTAGGCCAAATCCTCTGACTACTCAGGCTAGAATATGGCTCTGGTAGTACAGAGAGGGTCGTGCTCCTGCAGTGGAGACTAGAAAGACCTGATGATGATGATGAGTATGTGCTACTAACTCCAAGCTTATATAATTGTCAGTTGATGAGAGATCTAGTTAGTTTATAATTTAAAGGAATTAATTTCAACATAACAAGGAAAGGTAGCAGGACAAAGGGGATTCCTCCGAGCGGAGACTGGAGATTGTAATGCAGTGTGCAAGAAGAACACCATAGAAAGATACGAGCGTTATCTGTGCTATCAGGTCTACGCTCATTTGATTGTTAGTTCATGACAAGTCTAGTTTCATAAGATTTAGACGAATTAATTGTAATATTGGCAAGAGCTGGATACGTGCAGTCGAAGATAGATCTCGATGGCGTGCAATTGGGGAGGCCTATGTCCAGCATTGGACGAGTATAGGCTGATGATGATGAATTTGATGTTGGTCTTATATGAAAAGTTTTAATTTTGACGAGCTGATTTGATGGTTTGAAGCAAAACACTGTTTACTCTAACGTCCTGCATTGCTTGTAATTGTTTACAACGTGAGTTCGTACATATATTGTTCGATATGTCATAAAGTATGAAGCTAAGCGTTGTCCAGTACTTACGTTTGTATCGAAGCATGTAGCCGCCTTTGATTTGTGTTCCGCCATGTTCTGAAACAAAAACGAGTATATAGTATATTGTACTGTAGAATACAGTGTTATACTCGTGACTCGACGAGCTCGGTGGCGCAGCGGTTTACACGCCTGTCTGCGACACGGATGGTCTCGGGTTCGATCCCCGGTCAGGTCAAGATGAAAAATGGTCTTTTTTCAGATTGACCTGGGTCTTGGATGTTTATCTATATAAGTATATGTTATAAAATATAGTATCGTTGAGTGAGTATCCCATTACACAAGTTTTGAAATTACTTTGAGGCTAGCTCAATCTGTGTGATTTGCCCGTAAAAAAAAATACGATACTCCCTGGTAATATTTTAATGACGGAATCAAAATCTCCCCAACAAAAATGTTCTTCAAACAAATGTTCAAACCTTTCGTTCAGTTCTGTGAATTTGTATATGTATGTGAGATTTTTTTTTATTGCTTCCATGCTGGTTTGGGAGAAAAGGTAAAAACAAACATAGAATATGTCAGCTGCTTTTCTTCCCGTGCAGACCGTAAAAGCCGGTCAAGGGATAGGGTGAACATGAGGCTAGCAACCCATCACTATTTTGATTCCGCTTTCCACCTTAACGCCCACTAACACGCTGAACGTGGCCTTTGAGCTTTATGATTTTGGGCTCTGTCTACCCCGCAAGGGATAAAGACGTGATAATATATATGTATATTTGCTTTTTAATATTTACTTTCTTTTCCTGATATTCTATGGGTATTTCACATCCTATAAATTTTTTTCTGCCTCTTCAGGGTTGAACCATAATAGTTTCGCCATATCCGTCTGTCTGTCTGCAGTTCAGCTCACATTATAATGGCTTTTTTGATAACACTGCACATGGTCTGACACGGTCTTGGCTGATTATTTTTTTTATTAAAAGTTCATCAAATTTTCTTATTACGATATGTTCAGTTAGGTAAAATTACTTGGATTTATTGCATTACAATATCCTCAATGGTTTATTGACTTAAATGGTTTTAAGCCAAATCTTACAAAATAATAAATATCATTATGACTGCTTCACACGTCGATCTGAGAAAACTTTTTCGCCATGTCCTTTTTGTATTAATCACGTCTTTATCCCTTGCGGGGTAGACAGAGCCCAAGGTCAAAAACCCTAAGACCACGTTTAGCGCGTTAGTGGGCGTCAACGTGGAAAGTGGAATCATAATAGTGATGCGTTGCTAGCCGCATCGCTTATTGACATAAATCTTTCGATTTTCGCCCAATCCCTTTACCGGCTTTTACGGTATGCGCTGGAAAATAAGCAGCTAGTTTATTCTATGTGTTTCCTTTCCTTTAAATGAGCATGGAAGTAACTTAAAATTTTGTACTAATTGTTGTTATTCTAACGTTGTACGAATTGTTTTCTCAGACTTAGGTACTATATAATTATTACTGTTACTACAATAATGTGATAAAGTATCCAGTATGTAACCCAATATTGTTCCAACAGTTGATGTGATAACTTAAGTGGTCTCAAGCAGCTCTCAGTCACCCTCTACATGACTTACGAGTACAGAACATTACACACGTAAGAACATATTGATTCTGTGTACAACCAATCCATAGATATGATTAATGGACTTGTTTTCGATTTTCCTCCTTCATTTCCAACACTAGCTTTAGTTACATACTAGTTTAACTGTTAAACTGGTGTGCAGATTAAGGAGGAATAAATCACAATATACAATAATAAATTGATCATGTACAATAAATAAATAAAAAAGTACGGACAAATTACACAGATTGATCTAGCTGTAAGATCCAGATTTTTGTTATGGGATACTAACTTACAATACAACCATATTTTATAACAAATAGATAAACATCCAAGATCCAGGACAAATTGAAAAAGATAATTTTCCATCTTGACCTGACCGGGAATCGAACCCAGAACTTCAGTGTGACAGACTGGCTTGATGACCACCAAGCCACATAATAAAATTTAAAGCGTTCGTGAAGCTTCAAATTTCAAAATGGCGGGGATAACAATACCCGAATTACCGATCTCAAAATAGAATTATCATCAACAATGACGGGTGATTGGCGGCGTGCCGTTGATTAGCCCCCTCCGCTTACTCCCCCACAACCTCTAAGAGTCGTAGCAGACAGGCGACTTTTAGCATCAGCAAAAAGACTTTACTGCAAAAACAACTGATATCAAAACAAAAATATCATCAACAATGACGGCGTTGATTAGCCTACCACCGCTCTCTCCCCCACCACCTCTAAGAATCGTAGCAGACGGGCGACTTTAAGCATCAGCAAGAAGACTTTATTGCAAAAAAACTGATCTCAAAACAAAATTATCATCAACAATGACGGGTAATTGGCGTTATATACGGCGTTGATTGGCCTACCTCTGCTCTATACCCCAACCCCTCTGAGAGTCGCAGCAGGTAAGCGACTTATACCATCGACAAATGATGACTTTATTGCAAAATAGTGGAGTCAAAATAAAATTATCATCAATAACGACGGGTTTATGTTTTGATTAAAATTAACGTGCGATATACACATTATAATAATAATACGTAGCAACAAGTAAGTACGGATTGGGACGACATCGTGCGCGCATCTCGACTCACATTCGCCCTGAGAGAGACCTCCGGATGAGGTCGAAACAAGTCGGCCAGTAGCTGACTATTTACGTGAGTAACCCGTTGTTACATACTTAAATAATAACCAGTGTGTGCAAAACGTAGTTTGTCACAATATTTCGACCTCTGTGGCCTAGTAGTCATCATGCCAGGCTGTCACACTGCAGGTCCTGGGTATGATCTGCAGTCAGGTCAAGGTGGGCGATTATCTTTTTAAATGAATAGAGTCTTGGAAGTTTGTCTATATATGAATTTGTTATAAAATGTGGAATTGTTTAGACTGTCCATAACTAAAGTCTCGAACTTTGGGATTAGCTCAATCTATGTGATTTGCCTAGAATGTTAAAAGTAGCGAGTGTAGTAAGGCCCGAAAAGGGCTAGGCATGTCAGCCCGAGTAGCCTGCACTTTTCATTAAGAGGACAACACGCCCGGTGACTGATCGCAGCGCTTAATAAGGCCATGCCGTCTTTTAATTTCGTAAAGGTCACAGTTCACCGATTAATAATGTAGTAAGTCGCTTTTACGGGGTTTAATGACCTGTTTTATTATTACACGATTACCTCTGCAATTCATGATAATGAAATAGAGTATTCATTATCTTTCTCAAAGAAATCAGTCTTGAAAGAAGCGTGCCTAATTCATTTGTTGAGAGCCCACTGCTGGACAAAGAATGTACCGACAAAAAGAGTATGAAGAGCTTATATGTACTAAAACCTATAAAGCACCCTCTATTATAATGTTTATGATTTTGATTGCCAGGTATACCGATAAATTGAACTAGATAAAACAGGCTAAGTGCGAGGCGGATTAGCCCACACTATATGTTATTATTTTTAATATCATAAGAAAGTATTTTTTTTAATTCGGCGCCGAGGCTTGAAGCGCGGTGGCGTAATTGGCAACGCATAGATCGTACAGAGATCTAAGACGCAGGTTCCAGTCCTGCCCGCGTGGAATGTTTTCACCATTTTTTATTTTCATTATTTAATTAATAAAGTAATTTTAGTTAAGCCAACGTGTTATCAAGAGTTTTCATTGCCATATAGTGTTTTTAATATCCTAAAATCTAATAAACAGGGCTTAACTATGCCCAGTAGTGGGATACAAAGTAAACTAAAAAGGTTGTAACGACCTACATTTCTCCTTTCACACCATAAACCGATATATGTTCTGTTGTTTGTTTTTGATCGTTATATCGGGCGGGTTAAGCCGCCACTGCAAAGGGCGCCTAATGTCATCGCGATTCAGATCACGAGCGCGTTTTTGTCCGAATTTTCCTGTTTATCGTCAAAATAACGTTTGATTGTGTCTGTTTTCGACATTCTATAGTCCTGGTTCAATTTACGTGTCGGTTACTTAATACACTCGATGCAGGAAATAGGTATATTTCATTTTAAGTTTAAGATATTAATTTAATGGAGGTAAGTTTTTTTACCATAATGTTACAAAAAATACCACTTCCTTGACAATCGGCTAACAAAAAAAGTACCTAATCTTTTTTTCCATTTCTATCAAATATCATTCTGAAGCTAATTTTAGTAATTGACTATTCAATACCTGGTTTCGAGTTTGTAACGTTAAACTTCTTTATCAAAGAAATATTAGTGTAAAATCATTTCATAGGTTCGAGGAAGCTTTTCAAGTCTGCTTAACTGGTTTTCTCATAGTCAACGCCGCTTGGCAGATAACCAGCAGCCCGCAGCAGACAAAACGTACTAAAATTGGCTTGCCAGACTTCTGGACAAGCTCGATTACTTAGTTCTTTCTTTAGGTTTTTGCACGTGTCGGAGATTAATATAGGAGACACATTTGATAAATTCCTTTTGGAAAATACTTCTTACATTACCAACTTAGAGTATGACTAATATTTTAAAGCAGTCAAAAGGCGCAACTAACCGAAAGGTAAGATCATTTTTATCGCCCGTTGCCGGTGAGGGAAAACATCGTGAGTTTTTTTTATTCACTAATTAAACGAAAATTCACTCCAGCGCTACAAGTTGTATCTCATTGTTCGCGTAATCAGACGGTAACCCTATTTAATAATTTGCCAAGTGATCTAAAAACGGAACGTTAACTTTCAACCTTCAAAAGTAAGTTACGGACATTATTGCTGGAGAGGTGCTGTTATAGTGTTAGTGACTTTTAATGTACGCATATTAACGAATTTTGAATTTGAATGTGAATTTATTTATTTTAATTTTATACTAGTATAAATACAATTGTAATAATTTAGTAATTGATTTTGGACTTTGGATGTATCTCTTTAATATTCGAATGCAATGTGTGTATTGTTTTATGAATAAATGAATTGAATTGAATTATTCAGAAAAAAAAATATGAAAGAGTAGTAATTGAGTGTGATATGGAGCAGGTAAAGGCAAATCAATCAAGTATTCTACCTGAACTCATCAATGCTTCTTGACACACAACAAAACCAACGCTAATCAAGATTTTAATTCAAGAGAGATGTTCATGTGAAGTTTTAAGTTGGAGTGGAGGTTAGGAAGGAATAAATTTTCTTTGATCTTTTATTACATTAACAATTACTGATGTGCACGCAGACACAAGTTACTCGCAGTATCTCAAGGTAGGATAAATGTTCTCTACCAAGCACCGCGGACTAGGGTTCTCTGCATGATGAATAAAATGTGCAAAGTCTACACGGGTGTAGATATTTTCACTTGTACGTATCTATATATAACCGTTTAGGAGATAGAGGGGGGGGACACGTACCTCTAACAAAAATTTGCACTTTAAAACCAAATATTTCGGAAACGGATCCCTAAATCGAAAAATGGTGTTCTCAACCTCACAATATTTTTCAAAGACCTTTTTAACGATACCCCACAAGATGGGTAAGTAGAGAAAAAAAAATGACTCCCCCACTTTACTTGTATGGGAGCTACCCAAAAAAAAATTTTTTTTCAAGATTTTTTTCTACGACTTTTTTGCCATGATTAATATACATACTCATACCAAATTACAGCTTTCTAGTACTTATGGTCTCTGAGTAAAACCGCGGACGGACAGACAGACAGACAGACAGACAGACAGACAGACAGACAGACAGACAGACAGACAGACAGACATGGCGAAACTATAAGGGTTCCTAGTTTACTACGGAACCCTAAAAAAGGAAATATGTAAATGGACATCACGTCTTTATCCATTACGGGGTAGACAAGGCGTAAGTTGAAACTGTCCAAAGGCCTGGTTTAGCATATTGATGGGCGTAACTATACGCCCATCAATATGCTAAAAAGAAAACGAAATCAAAATAGTGATGGGTTGCTAGCCGCATCGCCTATTGATTCGATTTCTTAGATTCTGGCCCATTCCCTCGACCGACTTTTACGGACTGCGCGGGAAGACAAGCAAATGGCACATTCTACGTTTTTTCTTTTCTCCCAGTCCAGCATGGAAGTATTTAAAAGAAAGTGCTCAAATCCCAACTAACTCCACCCACCCCTAGTTAGGACTCAGAAACGACTGAAATATCAATCAAAATCATTTTCAACGAAATGTCAAAGCTAGTAATCTAAAAGGACTGACGCTTCCATCGCGTCCGTCATTTTATAAAAATCCAGGTGGGGCCACGTGGACGATATTGGTTTTATGCTAATGCTTATTGCCTAAAATACAAAAAGTATAGAAGGGTAACTCATGAATGTGCTGTAGCTTGGTAGACACAATCCACCTCTGCAATGGTGAATCGGGCAAGACAAGGTCTAAAACCTTTGAAGAACGAGTTACCAGGTTAAGAGCACTGGTGCGATTATTATACCTATTCAATTTCTTTGAAATGGCAAACTAACTTGTAGCGCGAGAAGCATTTCAATCGCGAAAACTCAAAGTGATGTCACGAAGTTAACAAAGTATTCTCACTCTTAAATAGCTGTAAAGTCGAGCGCATATTGCATCAGATAAATTTGAGATGACACTGACACATTATCATCGTCATCAACAGAATTTTATTTCCCACTGCTACTTAAAGGCCTCTCGCACTGCATATCGTCCATTTCGGTCATTCGATCCATTCGATTTGAATCTGACTTCAATTCTTCTCGGTTTTTATTGCAAAAAGGTAAATATTGATCTTGATCGCTGTCGACGGCTTAAACTAACACATATTAGCCCCCTTGCCACTCAGGCAGAAATTAATTAGTAGATATTCCATCTATTACCTGTCGACTAGACTCACTCAAGCAATGTGACCATCATATGAAGCGTTCTGTACTTTCTATATTTTACAGTTATTGACTTTGCGCAATCGTGGCAGCTCACAGCTGCTAGACAGACCTCTGAGCTCGGGATTAAAGACCTTTGGGTTGATGACATATTGACTTCACGTCGAACTACAGTCATTCCATATGAAATTGGTAGCTCGCTTCAAATTATGTATATAGTTCATAATATCTATCCCACTTAATATTATAAATGCAAAAGTTAGTATGTTTACAATATCTTATTCAACTTGCCCTTTTATTTGTCTGTGCTAATGTTGAAAAACGTAAGTGTAAGTCAGATGACAATAGGTTATAACCTACACTATTTGGTACCATAGATAAGGTCTATTGATGGAATCGGAAGGTGGCATACTGCACTTCTAAATTAAGGAAAATAAACCCATAATACTTATTTGGTATTATTTGTTGTGTTTTTTTTTTATGAATCGGATATAATAAAAGCTTGTCATAAATAAAACTTATTTATGCGCTGATTTGATCTAAGAAAACTAAGCTGTTATGTAGACTATTGTTCCTTCCCAAAGAAATTTTACTAGCTGATTTTGTATGGTAGAAGAATTTGTATAGTAGGTCCAATTTTCTTTTTCTTGCGATTTTACGCTGACATAATCGTCTAGTTAAAAAGAAATAAGGAAATTAAAAGGTTCTGGTAACAACTGAGAAATAACAGCACGGTCTTGTTTGTCTACCTAGCAACCATTACTCAACTTCTGATTTGTTAAAAATTAAATTTTGAAAAACTATATATATCATTGCCAACTTAGCGGAATAAAAACGCTACTTTAATAACTAAATAAGTAAATATATTTATTTAAGTAATAGGGACATATCACACAAATTGAGCCTAGCCCTACAGTAAGTTATGAACTTGTTTTATAAGATACTAAACGCACTAACTCTATTTTTTAATAGATACATTTAAAGACTTTTTAGCTCTGAAAAGTGTAAGTACATTTTTCTTAACAAAAACCCCCGAACCAATCTCCACTTTATAAACGAGAAACTGTTCCATAACGATGACGTTCAAAATGACATCAATAATATTTATATTACCTACTTACGTGCGAGCGAGAGGTTGTTATGTGCGAGAAAAAGAGGAGAATAGGTTCGAAATCTGTGTCATAACGGCGCGATAAAGGTGTCTTTCTTTTTTAATGGCTATTCGATATCAAAATTGGTTTTCTTGGGGCGTTGGGGCGTAATCTGTTCCTTCAAGGGCGTTTACGTTGACATTCGGAAATTGATTATTGAAACAAAGTAAACTGCTTTGCTACTTTGCTTATACACAGGAGTACATTCGCGGTGTATAATGCTTTACTAGATGAACACTGAATGAATTAAAGAATACGTTTTTACTGCATATAACACAATAAAAATTGTTATAGAAACCAGACTTTACTTATGTTTTATTTTGTCGGATTCGCCGCCTAGTTTCGGTCTGTTACGAAGACCATCAGTGGAGGGAGTGCCCAGACAGACCAAAACTAGTCGGTGAATCTGTCGAAATAAATCGTGAGTAAAGCCAGGTTTTCATAATTAATTTATCTCGTGTAAGTTTTAATAATATTCTAAAAAGATTGTTCTACCATTTTAACTCTGTTTTTCGTGAAAAAAAAGAAAATAATGTTATGGTCTATAATGATCATTAAGTTACGTACTGACACAAATTTTTTGCAGCTTTTTAACGATTTACACTCCGTAGAAAAATATAAAGTGGGTGTATGTAACAGCTTGCAAGATTTGACCTAAACAAACATTACAAGTAAAATAAAACCTCGTAAAAAGAAACGTTATCCGCGAACATCCAAGTACGTGTAACCCGAGACGTTCCAAACTTAAATTCCCATCCGCGGCTGCCTGGCCGCCTCAGTTTGTTATCACCTCACAGCCAAATTAAAAAGTTAATATTTAAATAGACGCCTCGCACCTACCCCGGGGTCCTTTAAAAGATTCCCGCCAAATGGCCGACGAGAAAAGAATGGAAGACTAAAATGCCTTTATTTTACTTAACTTGTGTTAGTTGGGTTTTTAACTAAAGGAAATTTTTACTCCAAGTAAAAAAGTGACGATATTTTTTATAGAAGCACCACAGAATAATATTCGTTAATTCATCAACCAAAGTAACGGTTTAAAGCAGTCATAGATAACGGATTAAGAGAAATCAATTTTATTCAGAGTAAGATAATTGACCATTATACTCTCATAAATAATCTAAGTTTACACGTAATCGCAACTTCAAAAAATACATTTTAAAAAAATTTAAAGAATCTTGCCCTGTTATTTCAGTATCCATAAATTCCATTTGAGAACCATGTTGAGAACAATTTTATTTCCTGAAAAAAAAATGTTGTTATGGTCTTTCTTTAATTTAAAACTTCATGAACCTTTTCCATACTGGGGACATTAAGTTGTTTTATATACTTATAATATAAGTATATAAAACAACTTAATGTCCACAGTATCGATGCTTCGATCATAATATGATCGATATCATTAAGTATTATTTATAGTTACGTCGCACACATCTAACGTAAAAAGTTGGCGTCACTTTCTTTTTTCCTAAATTGACGCCGGGACAGAATAGTAAGTAGAGACGAAACCACACATTCAGTAGCTCAGTTTATTACTAGAATAAGATCATAAACGTGTTGGTGAGATGCTATGACGCCAGTCTATCAGCGAAAAATAAAAATGAGACAAAATTGACACAGTGCGATGTGAACTACTTTCACTGACAAAAAACTGCCTTTATGGATATTAGGACATAGAACACGCGGCAATAAAATATTATATTTTTAATATTTCACCTCAGAATCACCATAACTAGTTTGTTATGAATCAAAATACATAAAAATTAATATATTTCAAAATCAATTTGAAACAAAAGTCAAATTAAAAAAAAAAGCAAAATCAGTCAAATAGACCGCGTCGAATTGTGCCCGATGCAAAAGTGCCCATGATACTTGCAGCATTTGAGGGATATGCGTTGCACCAGGTACGATTCGGCGCGGGGGTCAGCACCACTATTTCTAAGCCGCCTACCCAGCTGCCGCACCAAAGTTTTAGCCTCTACACACCACGCTCCACTCACCTCCACCGCAAAGGGGGCAAAAATATAAGATGCCTTGAGGGATATGGCGTATTTGGCGTGTTTTTAAGTGGCTGCCCATTCTGCAGCCGCACCAGCTGCGCGTGCTGTTCGGGTAAATGGGTGGTCGCGAAAGTACTGACACACGTCGCGTCCCACACCAAACAGCGACCTCTCTCCCATGGGATGAGCGTCAGCCCGTCGGGCCTCTTACCATCAGATCGGCTTAAAACTGGTGGTTCCAGAGAGCACGGCACGCCTACGGACGGCAATTGAATTTGAATTTGTAGCCACCAATAGAAATCCACATATTACATTTTAATTATCATTACCCTCACTCCAACATTATCAGTTGCCAGAGCGATGACCAGAGAGCAGGCCATCGAATGAGACATCTATTCCTATAGAATTATATCTAGAGTCATCATCATCATCAGGTCTATCTAGTCTCCACTGCAGGAGCACGGCCCTCTCTGTACTACCTGAGCCATATACTAGCCTGAGTAGTCAGAGGATTTGGCCTACACTCTCCACGCTGGCCAGACGGGTTGGAGAGGTCTCTTTGATGTTAATAAGCTTTGTTTAGCTTGTGTTTCCTTAGTCGCCTTTTACGACATCCACGGATGACTTGGAGTGGTCCTATTCTACTCTGCCGGGAACCACACGGTGTAATCTAGAGTATGAGGTAATTATTCAATGATAGTTACTATATTTTATGACAAATACATGTTCAGATAAACCTCCAAGACCCAGGCCAAACAGAAAAGTATAATTTTCCATCTTGACCTGACCGGGGATCGAACCCTCCGGTGTGACAGTCTGGCATGATGACCACTAGTCCACAGAATTTGTGGTGAGACGACTTAACAAAACACCCATTTCTTGAAAATATACCTAAGAACATTTAAACTCTTTAGGAAAAACCAAAAATCTGAAACCAACGTTAACTACTCGACATTTGATAAGAATAAGAACAAGAGTTGCAACTTTCTACCCTTCCTATTTTATACCAAAGGGGTCAAGTATTGTTTTATAGTCCCCTTGGCCTTGCATGACGTTGTTCATGTCATACTCACGCTGATATACGGAGTTATTGAGTTATGTACTTCTGTCGACGACTTACGAGGATGTCCTTGTGAAGAGGGCTGGTTTGGAGGACTCTTGTGTTATTCCAACTGGATTTATCTGTATTATTACAACAAATGGTTGAGCATTTTCTCCGCTACGGATTAAATGTTTAATCATTTTCACATTTACTATCTTTCAATTAATATTTTTAGTTTTATGAGAGTATAATTTACTAGCATATAGAAAATCCAAAATGCCTCTCGTTCCAAAAAAAAAATCGTTTTTAGCCCTTAACAATTTTTAAGTAAGACTATAGTTATATATAAACTAAGTTATAGTATTTTTTTTTTGTATTTAGGCCACACTTCAAAGCCTCTCCTATTTTTTTATAACTCAAGTCATCAATTTAAACTGCCAAAGTATGCCGAAAATAATTGCTATTCGGTGAATATCTGACACGAGCTTCAGGTTATGGAACAAGCATAAGGTTGTGAGGCGTTATGTTATGGGCAAAGTGGCCGATTGTTGTCAATATTATTCGGTTTATCCTCACTCCATAAGACTCATACTCTGATACGTTTCGGTAAAAAATAGACTTAGAAAAGGCCGGCGACGCTTTTGCAAACCTTTGGTGTTGCAGTTGTCCATAGGCAGCGGTGATCACTTACCATCAGGCGACCCGCTTGCTCGTTTGCCGTCCTATGTCTTAATATTTATCATAGTATTCTCAGTCTTCTTAAATATTTACGTAGTACGTAGAATAATTATGCCCTGGCACATATCCACTCACCTCCACTCAAGTTAATCGCTTAGCTAATGATCACGTCACAAATCAGCTGAGTAAATTGGGAAGCTCCAGCCTCGGTGCGGGGCGCGGGGGGCTGGGGCGAGAACGCAGCCATTCATAAAACTAAGCTCGATCGATATAGAACGTCTCACCTACCACGAAATGCCAACCGTAATTACACTTTCGGCACCCAAAGCTTCCATTGCGCCCTCATCTCCTCTCCCTTAACTACAATCATATCTAAAACAGTAATGGAAACGGTCCCTGGAAATTTTGTGAATAAAAACACCCAAAGCTGTTGTTTTAGGCGTATTATTCAGGGCGTGAAAGAAATTCCAGATTAGGATAAAATTTTGTATGCAATTCGTGCTTTTGTGAGCTATTTTTGGAAGTAATGTGTATTTTGATGAATCAAATTTTCAACGCCTCTATTAAATTGGCGTAGGTATTGTGTACCTACGCCAATTTAATAGAGGCGTTGTTGCGCGTAGGTACACAATACCTACGCCAATTTAATAGAGATTTAAAGATATTAATAATTCAAGCATTTCCATGACTATGCAATATAACTATAGTCTTTTTATGTTGAAGGCATTCTGCAAAAGAGTCATTTCGCAAGTTAGGCATTTCGCTGCAAAGACTATTTAAAAATTAGTCACTTTTGCTTCGAAGGCTATTGCTTTTTAGACAGCATGATCAGGAAAGCACATTATGGACTTAATGCCAAAGAATTAACAGACTTTAAAAAAAAAAGCAAAAGTGAGATATCCTCATTATTTAAATATGTAATAATGGGTGACTCAAGTAAAAAATTAGTTACTGTCTGACATATCTCGACCTCGAACGTAGGTCTTTCACAGGGCGAATGTGAATCTAGACGCGCGCATGTTGATGGTTGAATCAAAATATGGCGCACATCTCTATTTGGCCAGGCATATCGCGACATGGCGACGAGCTCCGTGGCGCAGCGGTCAACACGCCGGTCTGTGACACGGATGGTCCTGGGTTCGATCCCCGGTCAGGTCAAGATGAAAAATGATCTTTTTCAGATTGACCTGGGTCTTGGATGTTTATCTATATATGTATTTGTTATAAAATATAGTATCGTTGAGTTAGTATCCCATAACACAAGTCTTACATAAGAACTTACTTTGGGGCTAGCTCAATCTGTGTGATTTGTCCGTATATATTTATTTATTTATTTATTTATATCACGATCTGCCCAATAAAAAAATTCTATAAATTGAAAAATCTTCTATAAATTTCTATAAATTCACTTTAAATTGTTATAATTTCCGAAATAGGTTACTTCGCAAATTATAACAAAGTGATACAACGATCGGTCCACGACAAATAGGTATAAAGGCAAACCTGACTGACTCTTCTTCCTCTTCACCTTATCCCACTTTATGTGGGGTCGGGACAGCATGTAAGCTTGTACTTTCATCCCGCATCAAGCATTGAGGAGCCCGATGGTCCAGTGGGTGTGAGCTCTATGAGCGCTTACGTATGTTAAGCAACCTCTGGTGCAGTCCCTACTTGGATGGGTGACCGCAAGTGGCATAAAAATATCTCGAGCTCCTCCGTGCTTCGGAAGGCACGTTAAGCCGTTGGTCCCGGCTGTCATCATTGATGGCAGTCGTTAAGCTATGTCAGATGCCTTAAGGCAGCTTGAAAAATCAGACACCAGTGTTGGCCACTTACACATACGAAAAAGAAAGAAAGAAGCATGTAAGCTTATACTTTCCATGCTGTACAAGTTTTGGCTTATTTTATGACCGGCCGCCTGCCTATCGTCAACCCTCCTTGGGAATGCTTACGTTGCACGGGATGTATGTGCTTGTCCCTTTAGTCGCCTCTTACGACATCCATGGGACGGGATGGAGTGGTTCTGTATTCTAGGCCGGAAACCGCACGGCACAATCCTGACTGCTCACTGAAGTATATATCAGCGAAACTTCTAAACCTAAAAACTTGAAATTTGGTTCCTTTCATGGTGTAAGTAAGCACTATGGAAGGATTTTTAGAAATTCAACCCCTAAGGGGGTGAAACAGGTAATAAGGTGAAGTTTTACGCGGATAAAGTCACGGGAAAACTGCTGAAGTATACAGAAAAGTCATGCTTGTGTGTATTTTCTGTCATAATAGCAAAGTTTATACGGTTGTCTGCCTGACGCAAGCTTTCCTTGGATGGCTCCAGAACCACAAATACCTGATAAGGCATATTGATGTTTAAAATCAGATTTCAATTTTAAAAACAATACCTATACAAAATTACAGCCTTATCCGGTCGTATGTACGAAATTTGGTTGAGATTGGCTTAACTGTTGTAAAACTAAAACGAAACTACGTTTGTATGGGATTGCGGCTTTACGTGGGACTCTTAAGCCAATCTCAACCAAATTTCGTACATACGACCGGATAAGGCATATTGATGTTTGTAATCAGATTTCAATTTTAAAAAACAATATCTATAAAAAATTACAGCGAGTAGAAGTTTCGTATAACTTCTACTCGCTGTAATTTTGTAAAACTAAAACGAAACTACGTTTGTATGGGATTTCGGCTTTACGTGGGACTCTTAATGCCATCCACCAAACTTACTATGTCTATATTATAAAGATTTGATTGTTAGTTTGTTTGTTTGCATTGCATAAGCTTCGAAACTACTGGACCGATTTTCAAAATTCTTTCACTTAATAAAGCTTACTTTTCTGCGGGATACTAAGGTTATAATTTACGCAGACGAGGTCGTGGAATAATGGGGTATTCCTTGTTGCGCAACCGTTTTGAAACGCACGTAATGAAGCGCAACTAAATAATTCCTCGGAACGCACCTTTTAGTTGCGCTCACGATAGCAATATTAAATAATAAAATTTTGTTCAGCAAAGCGCACCCACGTTCAAAAAAAGAACGTGCACTACTTGATATCGATAGCTTCAGTTAGTTCCCAGCTCTATTTAAAAGTTAAAGATAGGTGCGCTTCGCGGAAGAAAATATTAATTTTTAAAATTGCTATCGTGAGCGCAATTAAAAGGTGCGCTCCGAGGAATTTTCAAAATGGTTGCGCTACAAGGAATACCCCGGAAAAAAGGAAAAATTGCTGGTATTTCATAAGTAAGTGTTTATTAAAAGTAATCCCCAAAAACCGTTGCTAAAATTAATAAATATGGCCTGAACGAAGACAAGAGCAGAATAAGCATTTAGTTTAATTCCATTACATCCGCTGAGAGCCGGCCTGATGGAAAAAATAATGAAACCATTCTTCCCTGTACATTAATTAAGATGTCTATCTCGGGGTTCGTGGACCTATAACTGCGGAGATGAGACCAAATGACAGGAATTTATAATTTTTGTGGGAGAAAGTTTAAAATTTAAAATTAATTCTACATAATATAACGTCATTGTAGAAAGCGTAAACAAAACATGAATAGGTTTTTTTCGTTGATCTATGAAAAAACCTTACCCAAAAATATTGACTATCTACCTTGTTAGTACTAAGTCACATTATTTGGGGTGAGTTTAAAACGTTCCTTTGGAAAAGCTAGACAACTTTGACGTCATACACCTATTAAGATTACCTATGTAGTATTTGTACCTACGTTGTGATGTGAACTTTATTCGGCAGTTATGTAGGTACAATTTTGAGTTAATGGGAAAGGCTTCGAAAGTGGCGGTTCCGAAGAACTCTGACACCAGGGTGTGCATGGTCGACTAACCGTATCACCTACACGAAATGATGATGATGAGCTCTTTATTTTATCTGATAACTATCTAATGATAATATTATTTTTAATCAGTCATCGAGTGACCACTGTCGGTGTAACCCGGCTGTAACTTCTGGAGAAAAGATGGTACGTTCGCATTAATTCCCTATTTTTAATTTATTGTTTTAAAATGGACCGCCGATTTTGATCACGTCTGTGTGTCTTTTCCAGGCTGCATTTCGGAGAGTGTGCACAGGAGTTGGATTATTAAATTCCCCCTGGATCATTACATCATTGGACGACGCAGAGTGGACAGGAATTCCATCCATATATGGTCGATATTCCCTCTAAACGCACCTCTAGATTCGCCTCTTCCTTCATTATGTAAACCTCTAAGGAATGGAATTCCCTGAAGTCACTGTTTTCAGGCTCGTACAATTTAGGGATTTTCAAGGCAAGAGTGAATAGGCTTGTTTGAGCGTGCGCGTACCACCCTAGACCACATCTTTGCGTCCCATCAGGCAAAATAGGGCTGAAATCCACGCAATTGATTTATAAAAAAAGTTTCATCAAAACCGTTTTAGTCGTTTTGGAGACGGAGTGTTAAGTGCGTATCAGTCATTAGGAAAAAATTTACGGTTTTTACTAACATGTTTATTTCGGGACTTACCGCGATTATTTTTGAGTCATATAATCGCGGTAAGTCCCGTAGTGAAAATAATAGTGATTGTGACCGCGAGAGCTTAAAATCTAATGGTCGGTTTAAATTTTTAAAGGAGGTTATTAAATTTGAGCCGTATTAACCTAATACATGTTAGTCTTTTGAACTTCTTAAAACTTGTGCCGAATTTCATAAGTGTATATACATTTTTGGTGTTATCAAGAACACAGAATTAATATTAATTCCGCGAGTTCACTAGACTTTGTCTTGACTGTGCCGTTTATATTAATTCATGTTTGAAAATGATAATTAATGTTCGTTAACCTCTCAAATTAAAATATACTGAGACCCGAATTCGGAGAAAACACCTAAGTAGATACTCTTACTTGGGTATTGAACTTTATCTCAAACTTCAAATCATAACAATTGTAAACAAACAAAAAATTAAACCGGCTTCATAATTCTCTATCTCATTAACTACTAAGCCGATTTTGATAAATGTTACACTGTTCCCTGAGTTAGACGATATTTAACCTTAAAAATAATAATTTTGCAATCCATCTTGTAGTTGTTGAAAAATATGCGGACGGACACATACAATACACATCTTAAATTTGAGGTTCGTGTTTAGAAGCTGGTATATCCTAACTATGCACAAAACTGTACAATTCTGACAATATTACATACATATGCGGGTTTAATTGACAACCTCCTACATACATGTTATTATCACGTCTTTATCCCTTACGGGCGGGGTAGACAGTGCCCAAGATTATAAAACCCAAAGGTCATATTTAGTACGTTAGTAGGCGTAAAGGTGGAAAGCGGAATTAAAATAGTAATGGGTTGCTAGCCGTGATTCCTTAGATTTAAAACAAACCAAACTACGCAAAATCATCCCAGGCAAACCCCAACTTAAACACTTGACTTCCAACCAAAAGCTCTCTCGTTATGACTTGTTAAGTATGATACATACAACTTATTACATTTCATAAATAAAACGTGATGACCTTAAAAAACTATACATAGGTTAAGTAAAACTTAATCCCGCTTTCAACCTCATTCTGTCTTAAACCGATCTTAAACCAACTTCAGTGTTCTAACGACAAACTAAATCTTCACAAAAACTTGCAACAAGGGCGATTAACAAGGGATTACCACTAATTTTCAATACACGCCGGATCACGCCCGGGGCGTCGTGCCGACGTGAAAAACTGAAAGTCACCACAGTCATTTGTCTTATTGAAGCTGATCCCTATTCAGGACCCGTAAGGGCATTTTCACATTATCCTTAAGACAGTTTAATGTGCAGATTATCAAGTTTTCGATGCTGATGAACTGATAAAGTGATAAAAGAGGACGCTATAGTTCCTTCGGAATAGCCCGAAATTTACATCTGCAGGGCCGGATCCAACATATGGCTTTTTGGGCTTCAGCCCAGGGCCCCGTGATTTCTAGCCCAGGACCCCTCGGTTTCCAGTGGCCCCCAATCTAAGTAAAGTCAAAGTCAAAAATAGACGATTATATGAAAAATCTATAATTTTATTAAATTAGGTTTGCAGTCCTTCGAATCCTTTGATTAATCAAACCTATTCAATTTATTTAATTCAAGTCTAGGTTCAAGTGGACAGGTCGTCATTTCGAACTGACAGTATACATTTTCGGCAACTATTATATATGTATTTAATTCGATCGCGATCGTGCTCCGCTGATTTCCTCTCAGACTATCTCTTTCTAACTTCCTAGAATTATTTATAAGTACCATTATTTATCATTATTATTTATATTTTAGTGTCTTCTTTTTCCCTAAGTATTAGCCTAGAGCCCCTAGATCTGTACTTTTTATGTAAGTAATTGTTTTTTTGTGAAATCGGAGATAAACTTATTCACCATTACAAAAAAAATCTCATTTTTGGTTGATTTGATTTTTTTTTTGGTGTGTGTAAGTGGTCAACACTGGTGTTAGATTTTTCAAGCTGCCTAAATGCATTTTACAATTTTATAAATCACGATCAAAATAAGACTTCGTCTAAATGCGATTCTACAACGTTATTTGAAGTATAAACTAAGAATATAAAGCTGTCGAAGATAGCCATATTAAAAATGGAATAACAATCCTATTCTTGCCTCCAAAAATCCGATTGAGGCGACACTGTGGCTATAACAGCTCTTCAGAAGAATTTCATTTCCATAACAAAGGCAGGCTTGAGAGGAGAGCCGAAAAAAATATGGAATGCATAGAAAAATAGCTAATGTTATGTACTTACATATTAACCCATGGAAAAAAGAATAGGGTTCACGATTTGGGATAAATAGATTGCATTGTGTGGTTAAAGTTATCTAGAAATAAAATTAATTTTATTTATATAGTACACTATTAGATTAATGGGATTGTAACTTCTTTAAAATACTTATAACTAAGATTCACATTGAAATATTTAAAAACATATGTAAAAAATCCATAAGCAAAAATTTCCCGCAAGTCGGTCTTTCACGCGAAAATACCCAGAAGGCTGACAGCCTTAGCCACGTTGGATAGCAATGCTAATTCTTTGTCCTAGGTAATTGCCAGCCCTCTGGTCACCCGATACCTCAACCAGCTCTAGGGTTACTAACTTCAACAGTTTATGTGCCGACGAGTCTCACGGTCCCACGGATTCAGTGTTTCCATCCAAACGGCTCAAATATCAAACCGCTGCCGATCATCATCATTTCGAGTAGGTGACACGGTCAGTCGACCATGCACACCCTGCTGTCAGAGTTCTTCGGAACCTCCTCTCGGCCTCTAAGGTGGTTCCTTTAACGACTACCAGATGGCAGCCGGGACCAACAGCTTCGGTGTTTCTCGGCATTACGTGTTCTTCGCCTAATTACCGTACCCTTTTTTATTTTTTGCTAATTTCTTTTAAAATCATTGAAATATGAAACATATTTAAGATACGAATTTAATATTTAAATTGGCATTAAACTAGTACAAGTCATTTTCGTATTATTGAGACTTAATATTTTTATGGGTACGGTAATTAGATAAATCTGATACTTTAAGTAACGGTAATTAGAAAATAACAATAAATCTATGTAAAATAAGAGAAATAAGCCGTAATTGGTCGCATTTGGAAAATTGCGAACACATCCCATTTTGCTCTCTCTCTCTCTCTCTCTTTTAAAAATAAAATAAACTACTGTACCCATCAAGCTGCAAATTTAATCTGCTTCAAAAGTTTGTAATAACTGATTACAATAATCGCTTATAGTTATTTTTAGCGATTATTGAAATTCAAATCAAAAATAATAAAAATTACTAATAAAAATCAATAACCATTAATTTTTAACAATGCATAATGTTTATTTAGAATACTGCATAATGCTGTATTCTAAATAAACATTTAAAAAAACACTTTATCATGAGTATTGTATTTATTATAAACACTTGCATTATTTCAATTGCCTTATAGAAACAAATCAACATTTAAATAAAATTATTTTAATACGGTTTTTATCGCTATTACTATTATTATTAACATTTTCTCAGCTATTCGTTAAAGTTTTATTCAATAAGTCTCAGATATTAAAATGCACTTAAATTAGTATAACTTTATATTTTAATTCTACAGCAATTCAGTCTTTTTCGGGAGGTAGACATAAAACACAATAACTAGAGATTTAAATCTTTTTAGATAACAACAATAGGTCTAGCTTAAAGCTACTCTTAAGATCCACTTTTCTGTATCTATTCATATTGTAAAAATAAATAAACTAGCTATATTTTTATTTTAGAAATAACTTGGTAACTTAATAATAAATATAGACGAGTATGTTTTATATTAATCGGAATCATTTGACGAGCTCCGTGGCGCAGCGGTCATCACGCCGGTCTGTGACACGGATGGTCCCGGGTTCGATCCCCGGTCAGGTCAAGATGGAAAATGATCTTTTTCAGATTGACCTGGGTCTTGGATGTTTATCTATATATGTATTTGTTAAAAATATGGTGTCGTTGAGTTAGTATCCCATAACACAAGTCTCGAACTTACTTTGGGGCTAGATTTGTCCGTATATATTTATTTATTATTTAATTAATCATATTATTAATCATATCAAAAAATCAAAAAAATGTGAATTTTGGCATCTTATACTTAACACTAAGATTCGGAACATTTGTCGTTGTTGTGAAGGACGGTACTGTGAGACTAAAATCAACGGGAGAGACAGGAGCCCAAAAGCTATCTGTATCAGATAAATCTAAGCTACTCTCCGCCTTTTCGATATTATGAAACATCTTATCGGTATAATTTTTGAAAATAGATTTAGAAGAAGCGAAAATTGCATCGTAGATGTAATATTAGGTTTGTCTGAAGATTTAGTAGCGCTGAAATTTGGTCGTTGTGAACAATAATTTCATAGAACGGTAATTAGATATATATGGTAATTAGTATACGGTTATTAGAAAATCGCAGATTTTCTTAAATATATCTAAAACCTATAGAGTATGCAAATAGTATATAAATACAATCAATAGAGCTCAAAGTATTGTCTCTATTTAAAAAAGAACCGAGGATTAAGCGTAACCAATGTAGTATAAAAATAAGTATATGGTAATTAGAAAAGTTTTAAACCAAGGATACGGTAATTATACACTTACGTGCTTTAATGAAGATACACCAGCATAACAGACATACGCCTGCTGATGGGTCGCGAGTCGAACTGAGGGCTCGCTGCGCGGATAGTAATGATGTGCCACATACTGATATTGAGGGATGTGCATCCAGGAATCGAAGTCGTTACGGTAATTGTATATTTAGGTAGGACATGCGAGTATTAATTGATAATAATTAACTGAATGGTTCTAATGAATGGATATTTTGATATGCGATACATATTACCTTGTACTCTTTAAAATGTTCAATAAAGAAAATTAATTCCGTGCTTTATAAAAATTAATGGCAAGTTTTAACATTAAGTTGGTGTGCGGACGCGTCACGGTGATTAGAGAACAGAGGTTTATGAAATTAATTTAACCAGAAAACGTCTTAATAAATGCCTATGTTTTTGTATATATCTCAATACGGATGTTAACAAATTAAAAAAAAAATTACACCTCTTGAATTTTTCAATATTATGGATTTACAAGCTCGGACACGTAAAAACTAGCTGTTCGGAGAATGGCCGTTAACGTTCCTTTCGGAGCACGGAATCATCTTTCATATCAGACAATCAGGTGATTCATGCCTGCAATGTCCTAACCAAACTGAAAACAACTTAACAAAGTATGCTTCCCGTGGGAATCGAACCTACGACTCCCGGGTCAACAAGGCAAACGCCTTATCCACTGGACCACGGAGCCTGTTAATCTTATATATCTGTATATATTCTGCAATAAAGAATCCATCCAGTAACAGCCCAGTTTCGCGCATTGCAGGTTCGTCTTCTGTACACATTATAATGTGACTGAGAGGAGATAGGCGTTATCTTCAGGCGCAGTTGGGCATCGCTGCGAAACTTTTTGTTTACTCTTAAGGGATGATTTATGCTAGATCAGCCCCAAAGCGTCTGAGTCAGATTTAAAATATTGTTTATCAATACATATAATGCTTCAAATTTCAATATGTAC
Organism: Rhodophaea formosa; assembly: GCA_963082605.1. NCBI lineage: Eukaryota > Metazoa > Arthropoda > Insecta > Lepidoptera > Pyralidae > Rhodophaea > Rhodophaea formosa. Next base: position 4,774,023 of record OY720221.1, read on the forward strand.
TTGAAAAACCATATTAATGAATAGTAGCTAAGTATTTCTTTGAAAGTCAAATTCTAGCCAACGCTTATGTAAAAATACATAACTATATACTATATTGTCCAGGCACAAATCACACAAACTGAGCTGGCCTTACAGTAAGTTGTGAAATTGTTTCGTAGAATACTAACTCAACGATACTAGGTATATTTTATAATAGATACTAATGTAATAAACATCCAAGACCCAGTCCAATCTAAAAAAGATCGTTTTCCATCATGACATGACCGGGCATCGAACCACCCCACGTGTCCCAGGCTGGCGTATAACCACCGCGCCATGGAGGTCAAATATAATTTGCCATAGATGCCAAACAGCCGGCCGCCTTTCTGTGCCAAATGTTCTTAGGTAGTTCCAGAACCATGGGCAAATACCTGCAAAATTATCACTGAGTCGGGAATTGAACCCGGTGTCCATCGTGAAGCAGACTCTCAGCCGTCACTCTTTTAGTCCCTTAGATTATATAAAGTCTAGATAGACTATAAGAGCCTAAAATCGCAGAAAATATTGTGCCCATCTAATAGCCTACATATGATGCAAACTCATAGCTATCGATTTGATGGCATAAGTATTTTACGCACACAAGCATTTAAAAATTAGCCAGTTTTTAGGGTTCCGTACAAAAATTGAAAAACGGAACCCTTATAGGATCACTCGTGCGTCTGTCTGTCCGTCCGTCCGTCTGTCACAGCCGATTTTCTCCGAATCTACTGAACCAAATTAGGTGAAATTTGGTAAGGTGGTGTAATCCTATGACCCAAACACGGATGTGCGCGGATTTCAGGGGCTAAATTACAAAATTTAAAAAAAAATTGCAAACCTTACTGTGTCATATATCAAATGAAAGGGCTCATTATGAGGATCTCAAAAATATTTTTAAATTGTAAATTACAAAATGTAGTTCGTTCCTTGAAGATTACAGGAAAAATAATAAGAATTCTATCACTTGAAAAAAAAGTGATAAACTCACTATAATAAGTTCACCTAGGGAAATAGTTTACTAAAACACCACTAGACAGCGCTAGTCAATTGAATAAAACATTTTTGCACATTGTGTGTGTGTACACGAAGCATATTGTACGGAACCCTCATTGCGCGAGTTTGACTCACACTTGGCCGGTTTTTTTAAATAATTGAAGTAAAGGTCTACTCTAGAATAAAAACATCTTATATTTACCATCTTTTCCCCAGTCGAAGATAAAAGTTACATACTTATATATATGGTTCCATAGATTATATTATCGCGAATTCTTGGAGATGGCAAAATATAGACCAAGTAACAGCCGAAAATAACCGAGAAAACCTTGCGAACTATCGAGATGTTCGCGCTTGAGCTCCCAGCCTTCGACAGCTCGGCTGTTTATCAAGCCGAGGCCTATAGACAGACATAATTCCGCTTGTAATGGAAGATAAATAAGTATTTCTTCCATATTGTATGTCACAGGCACGTGTAAGCTTATATAATGATGGATATAATATTAACTGGCTTTAGGATGAGTTGTCCTTTAAGAGACAAAATAGTTGTCCATAAAAAATTTACCATCTTATCAAGGAGCCCGATGACCTATTATAAATAAATATATACGGACAAATCACACAGATTGAGTTACCCCCAAAGTAAGTTCGAGACTTGTGTTATGGGATACTAACTCAACGATACTATATTTTATAATAGATACATATATAGATAAACATCCAAGACCCAGGTCAATCTGAAAAAGGTCATTTTTAATCTTGACCTGACCGGGGATCATTATGTAAGCATTATAAGCTCTTAGGCGCAGTCCCCACATGGATGGGTGACCGCAAGTGGCGTAAAAATATCTCGACCTCCTACGTGCTTCGAAAGGCACGTTAAGCCGTTAGTCCCGGCTGTAATCGTTGATGGCAGTCGTTAAGCTAAGTCAGATGCCTAGGCCGCTTGAAAAATCTGAAACCAGTGTTGGCCACTTACACACACGAAAAAAAACGAACCAACTTATCGTATTATTTTTGAATGTTTAACTACTCAGTAAATGTAGGATGTAATGAATTCAAATACAGCGTATACAGTTTTTATAACGAACTATGGAGTACTTCCCTTAAATTCAGCAACTTTAATAAAGTTTTAACCAATTATCTCATAGACCTACCAATAATAATATAAAAGAATATACTTAAGAAAGAAAAAATTACGTTAGAAAAGTGATGCATGAGATCCAAAATTCATTACGTTTCATATCAACTGCCAGGCTTGGTTAGTATGCAAACGCTCTATTTTGGGGAGGCCTATGTCCAGCAGTGGACTTCTTGCAGCTGAGATGACTGCAAATTAAAACAATTGTGTGTTTTGTTCTCTTTATATGGTCGAATGACTGATTTGACCTAATGAAAAACAGTTACCGCAGCCTGCAAAATGTTAAAAGTTTAAAAATTATATTTGATACGTGGCCCTCTCGATAATTTCATAAAGCGTCGAGTTCGTTACAACCAACATGAACATTAACGACTTAATTAATCAAAACTTGAGCGGGCCGGTAAATAAAAGCCTTTTTCGTTTCAGGGTTCTGTAACAAGATGGTTAGATTTTAGAATATATATATATATATATATACTGTAAAACTTTTTCGACCTAACTATGTATAATTTTCAAAATGTTTATAGCTAATTACAGGTAAGTTTAATCTGTAATAAACCTTTAGATATAAAAGAGCGGGTTCTCCAAACACAAGTATTGTATACTTAAATGGAGATCCCAATCACAACCAGCTAATGTACAAAGTTATGAATAAATGAATTATTATGAATTATGAATAATGAATGTATTTAATATTTTGGCCAAAGGTGTCATCCTCAACTGCCTGTCCGGTGGTTGCAAGTATGCCATGGGGTATGCGCCCAGCCTCCCGAGCTGCTACTTTCTTATCTCCAATCCATCCAAGTATGTAGCATCCTAAACAATTTTATCCTGTTCCCTCAGCCCAACAAACTCCAACCCTTCCTTAATTAAAAAAATGGTTTCCATGGGCAGCACTGTCGGAACCGAGATGAGCCAAATAAACTGCACTCACCACCCGTCTGCCAAGCGTGGTGAATGTGCCCAAACCCATCATTCCTGAGGCATACGCCTTTTCGTTCGTTCCTCAACCGTTAGAAGTCATAGGTTCATCAGTGGTTTTCTTACTTAACGTTGTTCCTCTATTTTGATTGAACTACCACACCCATTAAAACCTAATTTTTAGTTCCATTTTTTTTTTATTAAAAAGCAGTTTTTTCTTCTTCTTTTAAATTATGGCTTCCACCGAGATTTCAGTGATTCTGACAATGCCGATGTCCAGTATAATGAGATGCTAAGTATCGGTGTTGTACGGTATGTGGCATCAAAGATGGCGTAAGTTCTGCTTCTGATGACAAATCTATACACGTCCATTTAACAGTCTACTTTAACTATTTCACAAATTGTTCTCGAGCACGAGCATTTATAACACCAAACTACACCAATTTCATATTATAAAGTCCACTTAAATCAATTTGCAAAATCGTATAAGGCAGACGACAACTGTACCCCTTGACTTCCCACCAAAAAGTCAAGCAGTTTTTTTGGTGTTGACGATGGATGTAACTCAATTGAAACGTCAACGGAAATAAACAAATAAAAGATTAGTGCTAAGCCGTGTGCTTCCCGGGAGCCGTGTGGTTCCCGGCAGAGTAAAATAGGACCTCTCCAAGTCTTCCCGTGGGCGTCGTAGAAGGCGACTTAGGAAACCCAAGCTAAACAAAGCTTTTAAACATCAAAGCCAACCGGTCTGGCCAGCGTGGGTAGTGTAGGCCAAATCCTCTTACTGCTCATACTAATAATAACTCTGGTAGTACAGAGATGGTCGTGCTCCTGCAGTGGAGACTAAAAAAGACCTGATGATGAAGTCCCTTTACATCCATAAAGCTTGTACCAAATACGTAGTAAGTATAAAGAAGAGGTAGTCCTTCTCAAGGCTTAAAACCGCACGGAAAAACCCATTATCGAAGTTGTACAAACTTTATCATTGAAGGCGGGAGCTTTCTTGGAAGTAATAATGCCTTAAGTAAGTATGGAGGCAGAGTACTTAATTAAAAGAGAAATTTGATTTTTGAAATTTAGAGTTGAATGGGTAATGAAGTTATGAGTTGCTTTATTAATTAAGTTAACGATGATATTCTGCTAATGTATAAGCAGAGAAGTTTGAAAACACAATTCAGTATTTAACCCATGTTTAGATTTTGAAGCACACTTTTAGTTTTATACGAATAAAGTTAAAAACAAACAAGTTCAATACATTATGACTTTAGTTAATAACTTTAAAATCTAATATGATACTTTAACTTTGTTTCACTGATGTACCTAGTCAAAATATGCCTATTTTGAAAGGCCTATCTATAAAAAAAGTTGTATAAAAAAAATATTCTTACTGTAAAATAATAATTTTTAACAAAAAAGTAAAACCGACTTCAACCCTATACGTAAATGGGTGTGGTAGTTCAATCAAAATAGAAGAATAACGTCGTAATCAACTTGTCTTGATTCGCGAAAGAATTAAACAGAAATAAAATTAAACCAAACAGCATACTTGTACAATTTTTTTGGTTTTAGTTGATTTTTACTAAAAGCACTGGATGCATTTCGATAAAAAAACTATAGGACCATTTTTGAAGTTTAGTCAAAATAGAGAAGAAATGTTCTCATCAATTTGTTTTGATTCGCATAAGAATAAAATACAAATAAGTTTAAACCGAACGGCATCCTTTAACATTTATTTGGGTTTTTGTTTATTTTTTTAAAAAGTCCTTGATACATTGTGACAAAAATTTTATGGGACCACCTCTGAAGCATTACCTATCAAACAAAAAAAGAATCACCAAAAATCTTGGATCCATGACTAGCTAAGTAATCATGTAACACAAAGTTTAAGCCAAACGGCATCCTTTTATATTTTTTTTTTTTGGGTTTTTGTTTATTTTTTCAAAATTTTTGTGTCAGACGAACAGACAGGCGAACAAGTGATCCTATGGGGATTTCCTTGAAGTTTTTGGTGGGAAGTCAGAGAGTACAGTTGGGATTTACCTTAGATGATTTAGAAAATTGATTTTAAGTACTTTATAATATGAAAATGTAGTTTGGTGTTATAAATGCTCGTGCTCGTAATCAATGTGTCAAGTAGTAAAAGTAGACTGTCATTAGGACTCGTATAGATTCGTCACCAAAAAGCTCCCATAAAGCAATACGCAACACGCACATAAATTATTACAAAGGACCATCTTCTCGTCATCGTCATCTTTGATTGCTACTCCATACAACAGCGATACTTTGTATCTCTCCGGACATCGGTAGAATCGCCGAAACCGTAATAGAAAAAAAATGCGTTATTAAAGACACTTACCGTGTTCATCTTTGTATCGCCGGCATAAGGAGAACATCCTGTGGTTTAGCGGGCACCTGACAACAAAAAATACATCTTCTATTAGAATAAAAGGTGGTTAAATCAAATTGTAATAATGAGGTAGTAATATTAGGTGACGCAATGAATAGTGCGTATTAGAGGACTAGAATATGGTGGAGAAATTTGACGTGTAGGTTATGAACCGCGGTGGCCTGATTAGGCGTTACTCGTACAAAGAGTAAAGACTGCCGGTTCAGATCCCGCCGGCGTGGTTTTTTTTTTACGTCTTATTTCTTTCTTTTAATAAGAATTATATCGAAATAGCATTGTAAACGCATAAAAACACTTATAAAATAAAGTTTTCATAGGTAAGTGTATTATTCATAGTCGTATCATCAATACAAAAAATCTCCTTTGCGAGCTTGAAAAGCGAGCAAAGCAATTTCCTTTCAGCTTTGCAAAAATGTAGTCGTATGTCCGTCTGCGCTGCTAATTGGCTGTTTTCCTATTTTCCAACAGAATTTCCACAGAAGGAAAAAACTTGTGTGCAAGTACCATAATTACATAAAAATATATTGCAAATTCTGCTTGCAATTGAAAATTGCAATTTCATAATGCCTTAATAGCTATCTACAGCTTACAGAACTATAAACTTTGTGAGTAGCAATTTAGTGCGAATGGCACAAAGGTATTTATGGGAGTTCAGAAAAACTGTTTTGGCTATAAAGTTCTATGTAGTTATAGACTAAGCTAACAAAACTTCACGAGAATCGGTTGAATGCGACCCGTGGAGGTGAACAGCCGGACACAGGGACAGACAGACATACCAAAGAATATTTGCTAAATAAAGCTGAAAAAGCTCGCTTAGTCTAAAGGAAAGCATAAGGATTTTTTTTTGTTCTTTTAAAAATCTACTATCTATTCTGCGTAAATAAATTATGATACTTTTTATATTCCAACTCAAGAACCATTAAATTAATCAAATTAAACTTGATTGGATATTGGATTACACAAGTTCGCACCGACATACAGTAAGGTGGGTAAATATAATAAAACAGAAGCTTGTAAATCTTATATCTCTTATTTTTATTATAGCTCCTTGCGCAGTGGTTGATACGCCAGTCTGCGACACGGGTAGAACAGGTTCGATCCCCAACCATGGTAAAAGGTGGTGGAAAACGATATTTTCAGATTGGCCTGAGTTCATTCGTTTAAGAGCTGAGAGCATCGTGCCACATACAGACATGCAGACATACACGCATAACGGTCAAACATTATAAATCTCTTTTTGCGTCGGAGTTTAAAATAAGATGAACGAATTGCATTCTAATTAGATCGTACTCGTAGCAAGCTCGTAGCCTAACCTTACCATAACAATTGCTACGAGATCTACGAGGCGCCACGAACGATCAACCCACGCTCTGCTACGAGTACAAATCTCTACGATCCACAACGCTACTCCACTACGGCGCTACAATAAAGCTACGACGTAGTAACTCTACAGCTCGTAGCTCTACCGCCCCGTATCTTTATTGGATACATAGCAGATTTTTTAACGTATGTAGTGTGAGTGTGGACATTAATAGTTAGTAGCCTTTGCTCGCAATTTCGTCCGCGTGTATTCCATATAACAAGTGTCATCAAAGTTCGTTCAGCGATTGAGGTGTAACAGAAACATCAAAACATCTCTAAACATACAATCGTACATAGAAATAAAGTTGCTGGTTCAAACCCTGCTGACATGGAATTTTTCACCATATCTTTTTTATGATATAGGACGGTAAGCGAGCAAGCGGGTCCTGATGGTAAATGATCACCGCTGCCCAGGGACAACAACCAGTGATGTCACAATAGCGTTGCCGGCCTTTTATATAATTTAGTAGATATGTTTTAATTTTTTTTTCGAAAAAAATACGAACATTCATAATAGTTTAAACTTTCACCTCTATAAGTCTTAGTAGGCTATAGGAGTTAATGTCAAACATTCATTATTTCAAATTACATTCGGTCGTTTGTTACAGAATTAGTTTGTTGTAAATTAGTTTATTCCCAAATGACTAATCAATGATACATCACATTGTAAAGATACCTTTACTGTCATATACAGGTCAAATGTACCTACCTATACATGTAACTATCTGAATAACATAGAACAGTAAGTGTGTTTAGCACGTTCCTAAGTTTATATATCGTACTTTTTTTTGACACAAAAAATCAAAATCAAAACGTTTATTCAGAAAATAGGCCCTTGCAGGCACTTTTTCACGTCATATCATATTTAAAATTATCTTATTAGATAATACGTATTTATTAATTGTTCAAAAGCTACAGACTACTAGCGTTTCGGAACCGACCACTGCAGAGAAGAAACGCCGAAAGAAACTCTTATCAACAGTTTTGGTCGCCTACTCGCCTGAAGGGCTTTATATGATTACGAATATTTATTCCATATTGTCTTTTTCTTGCTTTTCTTTTTTCTTTCTTTTTTCTGTTTTCATATTACACTTTCAATATACATCGATTTATTATTTTTGGAATATGTTTATGTTAATGATCGAGTGTGCAAAGATAATAAACAACATATGATACTTAAAGTAGTCTCAAAGAGGCCGAGCAGACCAGTCCTTTAGTAATCAAGGCATCGCAAGATTTCCTGAGCAAATTTCCTTGAATGGACTACGTATAAAGGTACATATAATGTTAATATTAAAAATACAGAGTAACGAGTAGGAATCAATTCAAAGTTAAAGATTCAGATTTATTTTTTGAATAAATCATCATCATCAGATCTATTTTAGTCTCCACTGAGGAATACGACCCTCTCTGTACTACCAGCGCCATATATATTAGCCAGAGCAGTCAGAGGATTTGGCCTCCACTCTCCACCCTGGCCAGACGGGTTGAAGAGGTCTCTATGGTGTTTATAAGCTTTGTTTAGCTTGTGTTTCTTAAGTCTAGAAGGCGACTTAGAAACGACATCCACGGGAAGACTTGGAGTGGTCCTATTCTACTCTGCCGGAACCACATTGAATTTATAAGTCATTACGTTTACAATTAGAATAGTGTGTATTTACCACAGTTTTTACAGCTTACAAACATCAAAGAGACCTCTCCAACCCGTCTGGCCAGCGTGGAGAGTGTAGGCAAAATCCTCTGGCTGCTCTAGCTGGTATATGGCCCAATGGGTCGTGTTCCTACAGTGGAGACTAAAATGGACGTGATGATGATGATGATGATAATACTTTGTGTTGTATAATATTAAGTTTATAACTAGTTCTATGCGCAACAGTAGACGGAAGATGGGCTGAGATGCTGATTATGATGTCTCGCTCGTTCTTTTGTTATAGAATTCTTCCATTTGACATCATGTAATAATATTGCTAAAATTAAAATTGGTATAGTTAAATGGGCATGCTAACTTTTATGAAGGTCATGAATTTATCTTTTCATGTGAAAAAAAACATTATTCTAAGAAACCAATTACGGTAGTTTCATTCATGACCGTGAATTTTAAATGTTCTCCAAGTGACGTGAATCTCATAGCCGCTTTTTATTTTTTTGGAATAAGTGAGAAAATCAATATTGTAAGTAACATAATATATCATGTATGATGTCTATTACTAATCTCTCAGCTTTCGAAATTTCAGACACAATAGATAATCCATTGTTATTCTGATATCTATGCCATTGTTATATGGCCGCATTCGGTCGATGGGTGGTTGAAGTATAAGAAAAATTAAAATTTTCGTAAGAAAAATATGTTATATTGGAGTTTGAACAAAGCGTCCGCGAATGACGTCACATAACGCGGGATTATTTTTTTAATATAATTTCCTTAGGGTCCTAGTACTAACAAGATTTTTAAACTTTTGGCTTAAAATGTCGGACAAAGTATGGCAATCACTATCCAGCGTGGAAATGCAGCCAGATTTCTGGGCACTATACCATAAGGACACAGATTTCTGGGCACTATACCATAAGGACACTATTTAATTGCAGATTTTGAATTTTTACTTTTAATATTATTTTAAAGTTTTGTTGACCAACTAAAGAAGAAGGCTGGTGTCATGTCGTATCAAGAACTAAAGTCTAAAGCAGAAGATAGAGAAGTTTGGCGCATACTCCATCGGCAAGAGCTATAAAGCTCTTAAATAAGAAGAAGAATATTATTTTATTCGTAGTATTGGAATTAATTTTATTTTTAACTTTATATAAACAAGGTTAGCGTCTTTTATTATTATTTCTGTATATTCTTCGTTTATGAAGCAACATTCCAAAATATTACATTCAAATCTAAACTTAAACTTGTTATTCATCAAACGTTTCATCAATTTCTGTAGAGGCAAACGTGTTGTCGTAAGCTACTACTGAGTATTGTATGTAACGCTATACATGCTTCACACTTAAATAGATGCTGTTATATGGCCATTTATCTGAGTAGTTCACGCACAGTGTTAGGGCCCAGGGGGACCGGCCTTCGGCGAATTATGCCCCACAAAACATATTGTGGCGTACATCTTTATATTATACGAGTAGCATTAGGTTTGCTATAACCTTGAACTACAACTTTTCGAATACACATGCATAGACCACCACCACGGCCATCAGGTCTTGTTTTAGTCTCCACTGCATGACCACGACCCTTTCAGCATTACCAGAGCCAAAGTAGTCAGAGGATTTGGACTACACTATCCACGCTGGCTAGTCTGGTGGGAGAGGTCTCTTTGATGTTTATAAGCTTTGATTAGCTTGTGTTTCCTCAGTCGCTTTCTACGACATTCACGGGAAACCTTGGAGTGGTCCTATTCTACTCTACTGGGACCACACGGCTTCACACTTAAATAGGTGCTTTTATATGGCCATTTATCTGCGTAGTTCACGCACAGCGTTAGGGCCCGAGGGTAGGGTGTCCCGAAAAAAATATTTTTTTGATTTTCGCTACTCAAGACCATTCAAAAGTTGCGTTATTTGTTGTAGATTACCGTAAAAATAATAAAAAAAATATAAAAATATATCTTGAGGGCTCTACCAGCAATTTTATTTTTTAAAAAATCACTTAATTGGCCTTCCACTTTATGTCGTCTTGTCTAATTTTTTTACATTATTCCCACTTTATTTCTTTATTTTATTGATAGCAGCACCCTAAGCTATCATTTGCAGGCAATAATAGAATGTTTTCAGTCAGTAATTGGATTTGATCGAACTTGCAAAATTCATGTTTCATCATATTTTTGTTACATTTTATACTTCTACGGTAAGGCAGTTTGTCTCACTTCTATTATGGTTTTATTTGCTATATGATGTCACTATGCACTTCCTTCTATTAAAATAAGTGATTGTTACATTTTTAATTTTTATACAACTAAGTAGGCAACATACAATAATGGATTCAAGAAAAAAGAAGTTACTTGTGCTGGGATCATGGCGATCGCTATTTGCCAGATTTAAGAGACTTTATCAAAATCATTTTGATAAAAATAAATTAAAACTACAGAAGAATGGCAAATTTCCTTCCAACACAGATGTTTTTTTCTACCATTTCTAGATAACTTGACACGATTTGGCCCAAAGCTTCGATTTCCATTGTTTATCTACAAGTTACCCAGTTGCTGAAATCATATTATTTCGACATACCTACCTGTTTATATATTATAATTGACACGAAATAAAAAAAAATTACGACTACGAAAGCAAAGTGCTTTTTGGAATCCTCAAACAAACAAGCTTTTAAATATTGCTACTTGTAAGTGCACTTCATTTTATATTTGTCCCTGCATAAAACCTAAGAAATTCCTATTCTGAAACAGTCGTTTTACTAAACAAAGAAAGTGATAAGAAATTGGCAATAAGTGATATAGATATAAAAAATGACAAGAATTTCAAAGACAGATCAAAGACAAAAAAAGAATCGTGGATAGAGCTCACATGTTATCAAAGAAACCAATCTTGGACCAGTGCGCGAGTTGCTGCCTCGACCGCACTCGCCTACCGCAAAGCTTTCTTCGAATAGTGACAAGCAAGCATATAAATGATTTTCATAGCCATTTCATTGAATTGCAACACTTCAGCGCAGCCAATAGCAGCTAATGTGTGTAATGTGATCGATATGATCTTCCAACGCTGTGATCAACGCGATCTGCGGCAGCGGTCGCTTATTGGCGGTCTTTGCTGACGTAGAATTGGTCTCTTTCAAAGATTATTGTCTTGTTACTGACACGAAAAATAAATAAAAAACATACCAGCAGATGTATTGATGCAACTGTACAAAAATAATATATCAGTTAAATATAATTTAACAATAGCGACCATGTACGACAACTTGCATTTCGCAAAATATTAAAGGCCATAGAAACAGAAAAGAGCAACTCTCGCAGTGTATTTACAGCACTAAAGTTTAATTTGCTTGAAGGAGATTACATTGATTAGAAATAAATAAAAAAAAAAAAAAACCCTTTATAGAATTGAGACGAACTGCCTCACCGTAGAAGTAGAAAATGTAACAAAATTATGTCAAAACATGAATTTTGCAAGTGCGATCAAATCCAATTACTGACTAAAAACATTCTATTATTGCCTGCAAATGATAACTTAGGGTGCTGCTATAAATAAAATAAAGAAATAAAGTGGGAAAAATGTAAATAAATAAGACAAGACGATATGAACTGGAAGGCTACTTAAGTGATTTTTTTAAAAATAAAATTGATGGTAGAGCCCTCAAGATATATTTTTATATTTTTTTTATTATTTTTACGGTAATCTACAACAAATAACGCAACTTTTGAATGGTCTTGAGTAGCGAAAAACAAAAAAATATTTTTTTCGGGACACCCTACCCGAGGGGGCTGGCCCTTCGGCGAATTATGTTCCACAAAACATACTGTGTAGTACTTACTAGTAGTACATCTTAATATCGTAGTACGTAGCCCATGACCTTTCTAAGGCTGTAGAATATCAATGTACCAAATTTCATTCAAATCGGTACAGAAGTTTTGGCGTGAAATCGTGATAAATAGATTAACTTTCGTATAATTTATCGCTATCGCTATCACTACATATTATAAAACAAAGTCATACTTAAACTTGCATCGCTGAAGTAATAAAAATATAGTATTACTTCAGCAATGCAAGTTTAAACTTGTACGGTTACTAGTTGTGACATCTCGCCCTCGGAAAGTACTAAGTGTGACCGAATATTCGGCTGCCGAATGTTTCGCACTTCGGCCAAGAACCACGCCGAACATTCAGTATTCGGCCAAATTACTATTCGTGGCACCTCTAATTCTTACTGACAAAACGAAACAAGCATGTCAAGAGTACCGTTAGTTGAGCTTTTGGTTTCAAGGTAGCTGTAGAAATGCAAAAAATCTGTTATTTTCTACTTGCTTGTGAAATAGGTTACATCGGAATTTTGTTTATTAAGGCGCTCTTATAGTAACACTAGCGCCACCCAGCAATTAAATTCTTTTAATACTAAATTATATAGAATTTAAAAAATCTAACAAATACAAAACTACTAAATTACTTGTAGTTTTTTGGTATTGATTTTCACTAATATTCGTTTGATAAATTAATAGAAAAACAAGTTAACGCCAAAAGCGGCCACTTTTGGCGTTAACCGATTTTTCTCTTTAAATATGACACTAGTAAATTACTTGTAATAAATAAAAATACTACAAGTAATTTAATAGTTATTTACTTGTAAGATTTTTAAAATTCGATATAATTTAGGATTATAAGAATTAATTGCTGGGTGGCGCTAGTGTTACTATAAAAGCGCCTTAACCTTTTTACTCTTATTTTGATATCATGACACACATGGAGATATATGTACTGATGACACAGCACATTGGGCATAGATTAAAAAAAAATCGTCTCTATGACATTGGGGCATTCTTACGTTTTTTGATCACGCTGTCAAGCCGAGTATGCGACTTTCGCCTTCTAGCCGGGCGCGAGTTGACACACTGTATTATTATTACTTTCGTCTCTAGTAGGGTACGAGCGACATTCCGTGTTCTATGTTCTACACCAACCCTCTCTCCCTCTCTCATCTAAACATTTCCCCGATTGCATCCTCAGCGAGAAGCTTCGGAACTAAAGATCCGCTTTCCGACTTCTTCTTCACCTCGCACTGTATTCGACTTTCTTGGTTACGAGACTATCGGCATGCCATGACATTAGAAATATATTTTATTACAAATATATAAACATCCAAGACCCAGGTAAATCTGAAAAAGATCATTTTTCATCTTGACCTGACCGGAGATCGAAACCGGGCCCACCCGTGTCGCAGGCTGGCATGTTGACCGCTGCGCCACGGAGCTCGTCAAGTCACTCCACTTACCAATTTCTAGTTACTCTACCGAAGCTGTTTACACCAGTATAGTAACTACTTTACCGCTTACTCAATACCGGAGGCTTATGTGCGAAATTACCCCCTGAGGGGGTAAGGGAAAGGGGCTGTTTATTAGTTATACTCATAGTATATCACAAAATATTTTTATGCTCGAACTATTGCACATACATAATTATACGGGTAATCTCACGATTGAAAAGTTATTTAATGGTATTAATGGGTAAACTTTTCAGTAATATTTTAACAATGTGTTTTATCAACAGGAGTAAAAACCCTGTCATACTTGTATGAGTATGACATTGTAGTTCCCATACTACGGATAATAAAATAAAAAATATTTCTTGTGAGTTAACATTATCAATTGGTATAATGGTCTTTACGGTAATTAACCATAGGTTTTTAATTTCACGGTAATTAATATATATAAATTATTTTTCAATGATCTTTCTGTGTCAAGAGTGTTTGATTACACTACAATTTTAAGGTTTAGTTCAATTTCAAAAACTTCATAAGGTCTGATCGCTTTAAATGTTTGTAAAATTACTTCGTAAGCACACAATACATTTACATCTACAGTTTAGACGACACTCATTTAGAACTCATTCCATGCAAAAATAGAGACTACTCCCAAAAATACTTTAGGCCTAATAGACAAATAAGTGCACCATTTTCCAAAGGCGTCAAACTCTAGCTAGGTCTACATAATACATCACAAACCTGCAAAGCCTACTGTCGCCGCCTGGCCGAAGTCGCGCTGTAACCCATTTTGAAATCGCCACTAAAGAATAAATTCAATATTTCAAATTTGATTATTAAGGAACGCCGAGCACTACACTATTAAAAAAAAGTTGATCACATGTGTGACAGCATGGAGGTTGAGAAGCGAGTAAGATCGACGGAGGTTGTGTAGCGACTGCCGCCGCGCTGTTCTGGCTTGCCGAAGGGACTCGGCGGGCCTCGGCTGCGGTCGGGGAAGCCTTTGAGGAGATGGGGACTCCATCAGTAGTAAATAAGGCTCACACAATGGGCCCTGACGCCCATTTTGGTGTCGAAGAAAAATGCAATAGCCACCGCTCTTGCATCCAAACGGTGTCTTACTGGTAGGATATTGAATTAGAACTAGGTCATGTTCGTATAAATGAAGTCATACTATTATGTTCGTTGTTAGTACAGGGTCGAGGCAAAGGCTTAGTAAATAAACAGTTAAGGCTAGTATTACTAATAACAATTGTAGTTAATGTTATTGAAACATACTTTATTGTGTGGATTGTATAAAGCACGCTCCTCCAAAGATTTGGATTTTAATAATCTAAACTTGGACCTAACTTAAAAATATACCTAATTAGTATTTCTCTTCCATGCTGGTCTGGGAGGAAAGGAAAAACAAAGAATATACTAGCCGCTTTTCTTCCCGCGCTGACCGTAAAAATCGGTCAGCGGATTGGGCTAATCTTGTCAATAGGCGATGCAGTTCCCTATTTTGATTCATCTTTCCATCTTAATCTTAACGCCCAACAACAAGCTAAGCGTGGCCTTAAGGTTTTATAACATTGAGCTCCGTCTACGCCGCAAGGGATAAAGACTAGATAATATGTGTGTATTGTATGTATGTAATCTTCAGAGAAGAATAAGCTATATCAACATACAAGCAAAACTGTTTTTCATCATCATCATGATGAAATACAGTATTCTATGTTATTATTACAGAATACTGTATTTAATAAGAACCAATTGAGCCAAATAGCTTTTAGCATATTGAAATGTTGATCCATCAAACACTTTGCGAAATTGGTGTAGGGTAAAGGTGTTTTCACACAAGCGTTTATCATATAAAATTTCAGAATATCGCGCTTTGCTACATAATCCTCGTTACAAATCACGTTTGAGTAGATGCTTCATAATATTTTAGTTTTGTTGGAGTATAAAAATTACTTTATACTGAAATATAAAAATGTCCTACTTACGAGCACATAGACCTTAAGTCGCTGGTTCAAAGCTTGATCGCGTCAAATGTCAAACACATCTATTTTTAAACATAGGTACATATTTAGTTTCGAGCATACTTATATGCATGCTACTAATGAGCATGCTTGTGTCTCGCACAAAATATGCAAAAAAGCATGCTTGTTTACAGTAAAGTCAATGAATACCCCCCTTCCACCCCCGCCTAAGGTGCTTAATTGCTAAGGCATGCCTATTTTAATCCATGGCTGTTCACACGTGCTACTATGTAGCATGCTCATAACTAGCACGAAAAGGTCATACTTGTAGCATGTGTATCCTTACCTTTAATTTAATGAGAGTATAATCAGATTCACCGTGTGGTTCCCGGCAGAGAAGAATAGGTTCACTCCAAGTATTGTGGATGACAAGTTAAACATAGCTTATAAACATCAAAGAGACCTCTCCAACCCGTCTGGCCAGCGTGGAAAGTGTAGGCCAAATCCTCTGACTGCTCTGGCTAATATATGGCTCTGGTAGTACAGAGAGGGTCGTGCTGACTCGTGTTCCTCAGTGGAGACCAAAAAAGACCTGATGATGATGGTAATCAGAAAAATACTACTGTGAATGCATGAAAAACCTTTTTTTAAAAGAGGAATAGAAACCAGCGTACCGTATGATTTGTGCACTGGACGACTGGACGAATATTCCTGATTTAATTGGATCGATAACGCGAATCGTAATGGTTCTAGGAACTTATTGACTTTCGAACTCCCGAGTGCCTCTTCAAACATTTTAATTGCCCTTTATTTACTTTAAAAGAAACTTTTCCTGAAGCATATCTCAAATAATGGCGAATTTTAGCTTAACACAAATGAAATGAATGCCGTGTGGTTCTCGGTAGAATAGAATAGGGCCACTCCAAGTCTTCCCTTGAATGTCGTAAGGCAACTTAAGAACACAAAGTTTATTAACATCAAAGAGACCTGTCCAACCCGTCTGGCTAGCGTGGATAACGTAGGCCAAATACTCTGTCTGATCTGGCTAATATATGGCTGTGGTAGTACAGAGAAGGTCGCGCTTCTGCAGTGGAAACTAAGAAAGACCTGATGATGATAATGACAAATATAAAGTATTGTAGCAAAACGTTTTCATGTTATTTAACAGTAGTTGGTATTGCTCGAAAAAACAGCGATCTTCCCAGTGATGGGAACTGGATAAATCGATATTTCGTATATTGTTGTGTATATGTCGCAGTCATCTGGTTGAATCTGCTATTTGATTAAATGACTAGCGATTACATTAATGACCACGTTTAATTGAATGACTAAAGGACAACTCGTCAAGTCGTTGAATGTAACGTTCAACGTCTTGACTGAATGAATGTCATTTAGTGAAATCGTTGAATCTTAGCCGACTTTGTGATATTTGGTGGTAGCATGATTTCCAAAGCTTTATTTAATCTCATATTTTTGCATATTTTCCTAGTTTTTAAAGTAGCCGGCGGCGGCGTCATAATAGGTAGGTAAATCCATAATGTCATACTATTTCATTAGAAATAACGCACTTTTTGTAAATTTAATCGAAAAAATATCAACACCGTGCCATCTGTTCGAGCTGTTTGACTCCATATTTGTTTTGGTGACTACTAGCGCCGCAGTGGTAAAAAAATGAACTAAATTTGAATCACCTGACTGATTTTATGTCCGCTCTGTTCAAAGGGCTATGTTACAACCCGCTAACTAGTCGGACGTTGAGCGACGCTTGTTCAATCAACGTTCGGCCTAGTCATTCAATTAAACGTGGTCATTCAATGAACGCGCTAGTCATTTAATCAAATAGCAGATTCAACCAGATGACTGCGACATATATACTTTTCAAGATTAAGAGACATTATCTCGAAACACTTTGAAGGGTATTAAAATATATTTAAAAATATCTGCGAAGTGCAATCGGACTCGCGCACGATGGCTTCCATTATCACAGCGTTAGACTATCTACTAAAACGGCAAAAGAAAAACATGATTTTTGTTTATGGAAATTAAGGGTAATTAGTTTTTATTTATTATATTAAGCAGCAAAAATTGACACGTTCATTTTAACAACCTTTATATTACTTACCTTTATTAAATGCCCTTATTTTAACCTTTATTACTTTTAATTTAGGTTAAGATAGGCCAGGGCTGTTACCCAAATTTGAAGTTATAGCTATATAAAGATAGCCAATGTTAAATGTACCTTATATTGGCTAAGACTGAAATGAGATATCTCTCATCAAATGTAGGACCTCTCATTTCTGTCTTAGAAACCAATACTGGATTGAGTTTATTTCCGCTTATTCTTCTTAGCAGAGGTTTTCCGGGAACGCTAATAGTTAATCCATTTTGCAAAATATATAACAAAGAAAAGGTGACGTTCGAAAAGATATACGAGTAAGTACATGTGATCCTAATTTGAATACAATTTTAATTTTCAACCTATTCACCTAGCTATATCCTTGCTAACCTGTTTGGCCAGCGTATAGTGTAGGCCAAATCCTCGTGACTGCTCTGGCTAACATATGGCTCTGGTAGTATAGAAAGGATCATGCTTCTGTTGTGGAGAAGAAGAAAAAAGACTCAATGAAGACGATGAAGTCCCCAGCAAACTTTGGTCTAATATGGGTAGATAATAAATAATACTTACAACCGACGACTACCTCTAATACCCTTCGGTAATAAAAAGGGGGATATTTCACGGCTATATTTCACAAGCTTTCGCGAACGCTAGTTAAACTTGACCTATTTCTGTTCCGCCATTGATCTAAAACTTAAAGGCGCTGTGTTTACGAATCTGAAGTTGTACTCGTAATATTATTATTATGATAGCCTCCGTGGCGCAGTCGTTAATAAGCCAGCCTGCGGGGGAGTCCCGGATTCGATCCCCGAGGAGGTCACGATGGAAAATGCTCTTTTTCTGATTGGTCTGAATTATCTTGAATGTTTATCTATATACAGCGTTTAAATTGATCTCGTTATTCCCTACAAAGAAGTGACTCCGACCATCAATATGATCAATATGAACAACCTTTTAAAATAATGTCTGCTATTCCAAATTGGTATCAGTCTTAATCTTGTCTATTCTATATAAGAGGTTTATTTATCTGTTGTTTAACATTTATTAACAGAAAGCTAATTTACGTGCGGGAAGCATAGGCCATTATGCGGACGAAGTCGGAAGAATATTGCTAGAATTAAATAAATTGTTTTTCAGCCAAATACACTATAGAAAATGCGTTTATAGGCCAGTCAGTCAAATTGACAAGAGTCCCATATTTTTGGCACCCCAGGAGCACAAGTTGCAAACTTGGGTGTAGGATATCGCGGTCTCTACAATTTCCAGAAAAATCGCAGTTACATGCGCGTTTGCAATGTTTCCGTGTGGTTCCCGGCAGAGTATAGGGCCACTCCAAGTCATCCCGTGGATGTCGTAAAAGGCGACTAAGGAAATACAAGCTATATATACAAAGCTTATTAACATCAAAAAGACCTCTCCAACCCGTTTGGCCAGCGTGGAGAGTGAAGGCCAAATCCTCTGACTACTCAGGCTAGCTAGGCTATATGGCTCTGGTAGTACAGAGAGGGTCGTGCTCCTGCAGTGGAGACTAGAAAGACCTGATGATGATGATTGCAATATTTGCACTTTTTTTGTCAGTATTGACTGGCCTGTCAGGTGATGATCTACGCTTGGCTGGTGTTATATTTGACAAGCATATCGCCCGAGCATTTTACTCCAGAAGCACGATGGCAAGAATTAAAATTCCGTTATGGATAGAAGCTTGTAACATTTTGTCCTTTATTCGCTACTAAAACTTGATTAGACAAGGGAGCTACCGGTCGAATGCTTACGTTATTTATTTATCTGGAGGTGTGAATGTTTAATAACTCAGTGTCCTGGAGTCTCGGATATGAAGCGGCTGAAAAACACGACATAGCTTGAATTTTAATTAAGACAATAATAATAAGGTAGCAGCGCAACGCTGTATACTATATTTCCTAACAAAATTTGAATATCTTTATTTTAAGCCTTTTTAGCTAGTGCTTAATGATTGCAAAAGAATAGTGATACAACATTTGACCTTTCGTTAACAAATGTATGAAAGTCATATTTGTTCCCTTATGAAAAGATTTTAACCTATAAAAATACTGTTTGGTTATAAACAATAATATGAAAATTTGTCTGAAACTAGCTAATACAATAGTTTATTTCACGAGATTTGATTAGATTTACAGATTAAGTATAAAGAAAAATATTTTTCCCCAACAAAAATCTATCCATTTGACAGTTTGTTTCAGAACAACCGTAAACAAGGCCACTCCTGACAGTTGCCATCCCCTTTATCAATCATACGAATAGGCAATTCGTGAGGTGATAAACTTTTGAAATTGATAATACCCTACCAACAAGCAATTGCTTATCCTAAGCTTAAATTTTGAATATTTATGTAAATCGGATGTCAATGTAATTGAACTGTTTCAATGACAAAAACCTTCTCAATTCTGAACAGCCCACAAAAATTAACAATATACATGGTTACTTGTGAAACACCAGAAACCTCGCCTGTTGTTAGATTAACTTTTATAAATAAAGAAATATTAATTTAATTTTCCAGCAGGATATTATACTCCGCAACACATGCGCGCGCCTGTATCGCGTCGTCCCTTCGTTCGACTAGGTACACATAACACATAAATAATTATATAACATTCATTATTTAAAAAGCCTATTTTACGTCCACCGAAATTTTGGTTGCTACCGCCAGTTTTTTTCCTACAACACAACCACAAGTCAACTTATTATTTTTCTCTTTTGATGTTAAAACTGTTGTCACTTTAATCGTTTTCGTCACTATCACCAAAGACAATATAATATGTACTAACGTACTATCACTCTACATATTATAAAACAAAGTCCTCCGCCGCGTCTGTATGTTCGCGGTAACTCAAAAACTACTGCACGGATTTCCATGTGGTTTCCACTAATAGATAGAGTGAATCATGAGGAAGGTTATTACATGCCCGGGCGCAACCGGGGAGGCTGCTAGTAAATACTCGTAAATATATCAAATGTCACAAAATCATTACTGAGAAAATCTTTTACTCAAACAACGCACTAATGGCGTGCGTTGTTTAAGTATTCTCATCTTTCAAATGGGAGTCGAACTAATTGATTTGAGATTATTATACCTACCCACGCAGATGGCCTTTGCCGAGTCCCTCGATTCAAAACTCATTTGGTTAATTACAATATGGTTTCCCGTCTCAATAACAACAACGTATAGTTAACTACAATATTAAATATCAGCATCATCAGGTCTTTTTTTAAACTGCAGGAGCACGACCCTGACTGTACTACCAGAGCCAGGCTAATTAAAGAATTTGGCCTACACTCTCCATGCTGGCCAGACGGGTTGGAGAGGTGAGAGGTCTCTTTGATGTTTATAAGCTTTGTTTAGCTTGTTGTTTCCTATGTCGCCTTCTACGATATCCACGGTAAGACTAAGATTAGTCCTAAACCACTCTGCCGGCAAGCACACGGCTTATACTCAAATAATATAATTCACAATTTTTTGCGTATTGCTTACTTTTTTTACATACCTACATATTTATCTAAGTAGACAGGTGAGAAAAATGGTGACAGGATAGGCAGGATAGTATCTTTTAAAATTTTGTTTTGGGTATCCCAAAAAACTTTACTAACTAAGTATTTATAGTTTACAGTGAGAATATGCAGCTTTTCTTAACATTTTTGACAAAAGTGGCAGTTTTTATACCTTCTCTATTTCGAATATCGCAAAGGTCAATTAAAGGATTGGAATAATGGGCATAATCCATGGAGATATATGTACTAGAATAATCTTTCTATTTAAATAAAATTATTTTAATACGGTTTTTATCGCGTTTATTACATTCAGTACGCGGTCGCAGGCAGTCTACCTGCGACCACGAACACTGTAAAGTGCTCGAAACATTAGGTGTATTAATAATAAACGCGATAAAAGCCGTATTAAAATAATTTTATTTAAATGTGTAACAATCGCGAAAACATAAGAAAACATTATAATCTTTCTATGTAATTTTTCGCTGTCTAACAAGCATTTACACAAACGTGAAGATGTGTTCTAGACGAAGGTACTTAATACACACTGACTAGACATGTCTCCAGTAGTATTAAACCAAGGTAGATGCAAATCTAATTTCTTTGTTTCCATATCTTGGTAAACAAACAAGGGACGCGTTTCTCGAATTTAAATTTCAATGAAAATATGTTAAAAACGTGTTTATGCAAGGTTAGCGGTATGCAAGTTTACCGCCATTCTCTGTTTTTAATACAAATAGGTAATCTATAAATAAATTACTAGCAAGTGTCACACCATCCGCGTGATTTACAGTCTACACCAATAATAAATATATTCCCTTTCTATAAATGAATTTGAGAAGTGGTCCTCTATTTTTTTAATTAATTATTGAAATAGGCATTTGTCTCCCATCTCACCCGATGGTGGATGAAGACGAGGATGTTACATGCCTATCCATGAGATACCCATTTATTCTACTTTCTTGTGTACTTTCTGTCTTTCTTCTCTGGGAATATAGACGCAGGCAATACGGTAGTTGCCTAATGTTAAGATTATATAAAATTTGTTTCTAATGAGACTAATTTCTATCTAAAAATACTATAAAGAACACTTTTAATTTGATATCGATTCGTTAAGTGATCTTAAAGCTTCTTTAAAGTTGGGTGAATAGGACCATTTTTTAAAGTATGAAAATCTTTCATTACTATTATACTGTATTCTAGTGTGCAAAATTTATAGCAACTTTTATTATGAAACCATTACCATAAACGAAATATTTCGTATAGCTACCAAACATAGTTCTCACGCCACCCATACAAAATACAAGCTTGTGACGTCATAAATATGTAGGCATTTCAGCGGCGCGTTTTCACGTCTAAAAATTTACGTCTAAAAACATGTGTCTTTAAAACTTTTATAACTGAAAGAGTTTTTTGTTTAGAAATGTATTTCTGTCACTATTGTGTTTATTTTTGGCAGGTCTTTACATAGCAACATGAAAAAAATTTTAGTCAACATGCCCATTCATTCCACACTTTAGCTACTTGACCCAAAAAGGAACTGTCGAAGTATTTAGTACGGCTCTTTGGTATTTCAACGACAAAAGGCTAACTTTTCTGTCTGCGTCTCGTAGTCCGATGGAGGAATGGTGACGGTTCTACTAGCTCAAAGAACGACTTCAATGGAAACAAACAAACAATCAAATTCTCCTTACAATATTATTATTCAAAATTTGTAAATATATTATGATAAAAAAAATAAGTAAAAAGCGCTTGTTCTAGTTCACCGACGTGTCTAGCACTTAATCGCAAAGACGGCAGATGTGCCCCAGTTTCAGCCACTCATCTGAATTTTCCTTTTACACGCTCCGTGTAGACTGTAGAGTACCTAACTACACAGGTACTTACGATAATGTGTTATATAACAAAGTATAATAAAGTAAGTATATAAAATTGCCGTGTGGTTCCCGGCAGAGTAGAATAGGACGACTCCAAGTCTTCCCGTCGATGTCGCAGAAGGCGACACGCAAGCTAATTAAGGCCTTTATACATCAGAGATACCTCTCCAACACTTCTGGCCAGTGTGGAGAGTGTAGGCCAAATCCTCTGACTGCTCTGGCTAATATATGGCTCTGGAAGTACAGAGAGGGTCATACTTCTGTAGTGGAGACTAAAAAAAACCTGTTGAAGAAGGAGTTAAAATAGAATAGAATAGAAAATATTTTTTTTTTAAATATATAGAACATATCACACAAATTGAGCTAGCCCCACAGTAAGTTGTGAACTTTTGTCGCAGGATACTAACTCAACGATACTATATTTTATAATATATACTTATATAGATAAACATCCAAGACCCAGGTCACTCTGAAAAAGATCGTTTTCCATCATGACCTGACCGGGGATCGAACTCGGGACCTCCGTGTCGCAGGCTGGCGTGGTAACCACTGCGCCACGGAGCTCGTTTTGTGTATTCTTTGTATTTTTCGAAATTACCCGAGCATGCAACATATTATAAAACAAAGTCCTCCGCCGCGTCTGTCCGTCTATCTGTTTCGCGATAAACTCAAAAACGACTACACGGATTTTCATTAAGTTTTTACCAATAGAGTAATTTATGAGGAAGGTTTATAGGTATATAATACATGCCCGGGCGCAGCCGGGGATGGCTGCTAGTACTCTTATAAACCTTCCTCATCAAGCATTCTATCTATTGGTGAAAACTACATTAAATCAGTGCAGAAGTTTTCGAGTTTATCGCGGACAGATAAACAAGCAGACTTTGTTTTAATCTATCTAGTGTTAGTCATTTATATAAATAAATATAAATTGTTTACAGTTGATCTCACTTGATAATTTTGTTAATGAAACTATTATTCTCCAAGTTCAGAAAAATACCGAAGTAATATTCCGGAATAAATAAGAAGGGCATAGCTAGAGTTTCTTATGAACCTGCAGTGCGAAATTAATATAGTCCTAACGCTTCAGGCGGGTTGTAACACGTTTCAGGTTATCGTTTTACTTCTGTAACTATAGGGCCGCGAGAAATGACTCAGTCATAGGTTATGAGTACTTATAAGTCATATCATAAGACTTATGAGTATTTATAAGGCATATCCGCTCCGTGGCGCAGCGGTCAACACGCCTGCCCGCGACACGGATGGTCCCGGGTTCGATCCCCGGTCAGGTCAAGATGGAAAATGATAATTTTCAAATTGACCTGGGTCTTGGATGTTTATCTATATATGTATTTGTTATAAAATATGGTATCGTTGAGTTAGTATCCCATAACACAAGTCTTACTTAAGAACTTACTTTGGGGCTGGCTCAATCTGTGTGATTTTGTCCGTATAATATTTATTTTATATTTATATCATATGACTTATAAGTACTCATAACCATAGATATTATAATTCTACAGGAATATATGTCTCATCTGGAGGCGTACACTCTGGCAAACGCTCTGGCAAACTCAGTTTTAAGAAGCCACCGTTAGATGGCAGCAGATTTTCTACTAGTCCACTAGACTTATTAAAATGATTTTACGCGTAAAAAGGAGAGTACGCATTTATTTGGAAGATAAAAATGTTATTCTGATTTAATGCAACAATCTAAAATGATTTTTTCAGTTAGTTGTTATAATTAATATCTATTAAGTATAGCACGTAGCGCCATCTATGTATATGTCGCAGTCATCTGGTTGAATCTGCGATTTGATTGAATGACTAGCGCGTTCATTGAATGACCACGTTTAATGGAATGACTAGGCCGAACGTTGATCGAACAAGCGACGCTCAACGTCCAATTAGTTAGCGGGTTGTAACATAGCCCTTTGAACAGAGCGGACATAAAATCAGTCAGGTGATTCAAATTTAGTTCATTTTTTTACCACTGCGGCGCTAGTAGTCACCAAAACAAATATGGCGTGATGCACAAACAGATGGCACGGTGTTGATATTTTTTTCGATTAAATTTACAAAAATTGCGTTATTTCTAATAAAATAGTATGACATTATGGATTTATCTATTATTACGCCGCCGCCGGCTACTTTTCAAAACTAAGAAAAATTTGCAAAAATATGAGATTAAATAAAGCCTTGTAAATCATGCTTCCACCAAATATTACAAAGTCGGCTAAGATTCAACGACTTCGCTAAATGACATTCATTCAGTCAAGACGTTGAACGTTACATTCAACGAGTTGACAAGTTGTCCTTTAGTCATTCAATTAAACGTGGTCATTCAATGGAATCGCTAGTCGTTTAATCAAACAGCAGATTCAACCAGATGACTGCGACATATACATAGAGTACAACTCCCGTTTGTATAGAAATTTTTGGACATGTCACAGATGATACCACCATGTCATAACATAAACAATGAGTGAATTAGCATTATTTGCACAGAGACCTAGTAAATATTCTGATATCTATGATTATTTGAGTTTGCGTGTACCACCCTAGACATCATCGTAGCTTCCCATCAGGCAAGATCTCTATCTTTATATATATTTTTGTCCTCTGACAAAAACACTTAAATTATTCATAACAGAGTTGCATGCAGTAGATACAACGTACACTGTACGAAGTAGTAACGTAATCGCCTCGCGTCGGGTTCAGCTTATAAAGGCTCATGTTTGGGGTATGGTTTACTTGTGGTCCCCGCGCTTACGGCTCTATAAAGAAATTCTTATTATTACTGCAAATGAAAAGAAAGAGATTCGTCCTAACTAAGAGCACTCCGTGGTCCGTCTAGCAAGTCTATACTGCAGTGATTGAAATCAGCACATGCATTGATTTTTTGAAGCTCGAGCTTCATGTACCTATAGAAAGAGATTCTTATTACTTCTTATTATTACTGCCATAGATTAAAAAAAACTCTCTATTACTGCATTTAAAAAACCGGCCAAGTGCGTGTCGGGCCACGCGCAGTGTAGGGTTCCGTAGTTGCGAATGACAACTTTGAGTTCACACTGTTTACATTACACTCGCACCTCACAGTTTATCGACCAAAAACATCTAACAATTAAGGTTGTATGAAATTTTACATTTTCCAGTACCTTTAGTCTCTGAGTAAAACCGCGGACGGACAGATAGACAGACATGGCGAAACTATAAGGGTTCCTAGTTTACTACGGAACCCCAACAAAAGACAGTCGTCCGTAACTAAAACTACTTTGTGGCACGCCTAGCAAGTCTGTACTACAGTGATTGCTATCAGCACGTGTACAGAGCTTTTTAAAGCTCGAGCGTAATGTGTACAAAGAAATAATTACTGCATATCAATAGAAAGAGAGTCGTCCGCTACTAAGAGCACTTCGTGGCCCGCCTAGCATGGCTGCTGCAGTATTGCAATCAGCACGTGCACTGAGTTTTTTTAAAGCGCGACCTTCATGTATACAAATAAACTTTTATAATTACTGCATATGAAAAGAAAAACAGTCGTCCGCTACATAAAGCATTTTATGGCCCGCCAAGCAAGGCAGTACTGCAGTGATTGCGATCAGCACGTGCACAGAGCTTTCAAGCTCGGGCTTAATTTGTACGACTGCTTACGGCGAAGTTATGAAGTTACGCAATTCTTGTGTCGCTGTGTTTGTAGGGCGTGTGCCGGGGAGAAATCGATTTATTAGAAAATATTTTATAGAGTCTTAGTACCTATAACCTATTTACGTTAGTATTATATTGTCTTTGCCTATACCGAAGTTTCATTAAGATCGGTCAATAAGGAGGTTTATTAAACGGCTGGCCAAATTAGGAGTGTTATTATTTCAGAGATTGCTTATCATCATTGGAGTCCTTGACTTATCCTGAGTGACATAGGCTATTTATTATTTTTGTGACGAGCTGTCCTGTTGAGATGACATGTTATCTACGGGTGCTAGAACAAAAAAAAATAAAAAAATACCTATAATGAAACCTTAACTATAATGATACAAAAATATAGTTAAGCCGAGTTTTGAAAAAATAAATACTGTATTATTCGTTTTCAAAAATATATATACATACCTGAACCACCAGACCTTCGAGCAACACGGCGAGCCATACGCTGCGTTCCCCTCTGTCAAGGTACAAGCCATATTAGGCATATGCATGTCTATGTGTTAGTTGTGTGTGACTCATCTGGACTCATCTGTACACAAATTATTGTTTCTTTTTTATGTAATTTTTGTGACAATGTCATAATTACTATCAAGTGACAGTATAAGCTTTGTATGTAGGTGTGCGGAACTAAACATGTGTGCACATTTCCAACCGCAAAAAACGCCACAAAAATTGTAATAGTAAATTGTCGCTTTGCCCACTCCCTCCGTATGGAGGCCGTGTTGCTCGAAGCACCAGACTGACCCATTGGCCTGCACTACAAATTTTAAGTCTTTGAGTAAAAAGTTTTTTGTATGTCATCAAAAAGTCTTTTATCTTCGGGCATTTCCAATTTTTATCCTTATGATAAAAGAAAAAATCAAATAATCACTGTCATCAATTCATCATACCGCAAACACAAAAAATAATAAGAGTTTTTTGGAATTAAGTATCTATTAATAAAATGACTGACTCAAATACGAAGCTAACTTCAGAGGCCTTGCTTAATTTGCTATCAGAAAGTAATGATAGTAGCAAGAGGAACAAAGTGGAACCAGGAACATCTTACGAGGTCTTTAGGAATAACACTACAGCCGTTGAAGTCATTGTTAAAGAAGTGCCCAAAGCTAAGAAGAAACTTTCTGTTGACGATATTACTCTAAACGTCCAGAATCTAAAAATCAGAAGCCTCGAAGAGACCAACGAAATTTTAGTAAACGAGCTTAATAAATCTAATGCAAAATTAGTCAACACTACAAACAGATTTAAGTTAATTTTTGCAGAGATGAAGAAACAAATTGACACAGCTATGTCACAAGAGGTAGAGGCGCAGGAGAAGTGTCTTAGCTTGCAGTTTGAGAACGAGAAACTAAAAGCGTTGTTAAACTCCAAAACAAATCTAGTTATGAAGTTTAAAAGGGAATTGAACAGTTTGAAGAAGGTCATCAAGTTTGTAGTGAAGAGCATATCGCTCGTACCCGACGTGTCTCAATGTTCTTTCATGTCCGATGCTGAATACGACGTTTTTGAGAAGGACCTGAAGAAGGATGGCCATGTCAAGTTTTTGGGCAGTTTCCATGAGGGTACAGTAACATTTAACAGTACAACTCTCTCTAAAGACATGAAGGATTTCTTAGAGAAAAGATTTTAGTACTATTTCGTGAATTTGTTAAGTTTTTGGAGGACGTGAGTCTTTTTGTATTGCTGTTTTGTTTTGAGATAGTAAGTAATGTTTTAAATATTGTAAAATGTTTGCTGAGTAAATGAAATTTATTTGTTATTGCATGGTTTGTCTGTAAGGTTTAGTTTGGTATCTCATTTTTTGGTTTTATAATCTTTCTGTCAAAACTTGGTACTGTTTGTTTGTTTTTCGTATGTGTAAGTGGCCAAGTGTCAGATTTTTAATTTAAAACTTGTACTGTAAACAATGTACACGATAAATTTGTAGTCGTTCACGTTGAAGAATTAATGTACCGCTTTGGAAGGATTTTCAAAAGTGTAAATTGTGTTATCATTTATATTATGTAAATATAAATATTTTCAATGTTTTTTACAGAAAGACACGATTCCTAAAAATATATATATAAGAAAAAAAAACACTAATTACAGTAGATTTACAGTATTTCTGAAGTATCTAGATCTTTTATTAAAATAAGTTATGAAAAATATAAATTATAAGAAAAACATTTCAAAAAGCTACGTTCCGTGACAATCTAGAATCCTAACTTGAAAAACGTTATCATCTCTACAATAAGTCTATCTAGAAACGCAATAAATCATACACAGCTTAATAATTCTGTTGCAAAATCTTATTGCATGCCTCATAACGCGGAGCCTTCGAGATGAGCATCACTCTTAAGAGCGTATACTAGCAGTATTTTTTCAATATGGTTTCCATACAAATGTATTTCTCTATTTCTCGCTGAAAACTGATTCTAGAGCCACAATTCTTTTTTCTTAAAATATAGTACTAAAATAGGAATGTCGCTATGTTTTATTTTTTCTAAAAACCTGTTTAAAAGAAAAAAAATTGTACAAAAACAGTTTTTTTGGAAAAAATAAAAAATAGGGACATTCTTATTTTAGTACTATATTTTATGAAAATATATTACTAAAATACATTTGTATGGAAAACACACTGCTAGTATACCCTCTTAACTACTCAAGCAATTTTCATTAAATTCTTCTTCTTAGTTTATCGACTCGGGCAAATTATATTTGTGTTGACCAAAACTCTGCTACTGAAATAGCATTGTATAGGTCCTCGCGTGTACAGGTGGTAGGACACGCAGGGCAAGATAATAAGTGTGCCGTGGTCTTAGCGGTGGCACCACAGGAAACTACTTAGTCTTCTTTGAGTACTGTCCCAACCCTTACTGTCCCACTGCTGGGCAAAGGTCTCTCCCATTTCCTTCCACTTGTCTTCTCAGTTTAGTACTATTATATCATAATGGTAGTAGTATGCCTCAGCTTCGCCCGTGGAATATATATATAGCCTATGTCACTCAGGGATAACCTACCTACCCAACAGTGAATTTTTTTTTGACATCGGTCAGGTATAGTAGTTGCTAAAAATAGCGCGTCAACCAAACAAACGAACTCTTCATCTTTATAATCGTAACTAATATTATAAATGCAAAAGTGAGTTTGTTATGATTTCACGCCCTATCTTCTGAACCGATCAGCATAAAATTTTGCATACACATAGGTTAGGGTACTGAGAAGTACATAGGCTATATATCACGCGGGCAAAGCCGCGGGTAACAGCTAGTCCCAATCCCATCCCAACTAATATTATAAATGCGAAAGTGAGTTTGTTTGTTTGTTTATTTGTTTGTTACGCTTTCACGCTGTATCTACTGAACCGATCATCATGAAATTTTGCATACACATAGGTTAGGGTACTGAGAAGGACATAGGCTATATATCACGCGGGTAAAGCCGCGGGTAACAGCTAGTAATAATATAAATGCAAAAGTAAGTTTGTTTGTTACACTTTCACGCCCTATCTTCTGAACCGATCAGCATAAAATTTTGCATACGCATAGGTTAGGGTACTGAAAAGGACATAGGCTATATATCACGCGGGCAAAGCCGCGGGTAACAGCTAGTATTAGTATAGATTCTCAACATATTTACACCACTTACTAAGTGCACCCTACAGCACCCTACATTCCGCTCTGATTCCAGCTTCCCGCTCGAAAAGCCGTCGAACGTGGAGACAGCGCGGGCAGGGCGGGGTGGCCCAGTGCCCGGGCGGCGACCCCGTGACCCGGTCACCCCGCGACCCGGTTGCAGCCGTGCACCGGCCCTCGCTCTTGCAGCCGATTGATTCAGGTTTCAGGGCTTTATAATGAAGTTGTAGGTAGTGTGGAATTAGCATAAGCTTGTCATTTTTCATACTGCATACTTAGGGAGCATGAGCTCCGTGGCGGAAGGTTCAAGTTTCGATCCCCGGCCAGGTCATGATGGAAATCGATTTTTTCAGATTGGCCTGCGTCTTGGATGTTTATCTATTAGTTATTAAATATAGAATAGTATCGTTGAGTTATCCCTCTACACAAGTTCACAACTTACTGAAGTGTTAGCTCAGCTTGTGTAATATTTCCATAAATAAGTATTTATTAAACTAAAAAGCCCGCATTATTGCTAGATATATTCAAAACTAACTAAAGGTCCCTTCTAATATACCTGCCGTGTGGTTCTCGGCAGAATATGATAGGACCACTCCAAGTCTTCCAATGGATGTTCGACACGAAAAGAAAAAAGAATGGATGTTGAAGGTGACTTAGGAAACACAAGCTAAACAAAGCTTACAAACAACGAAGAGACATCCCCAACCAGACGGGTTGGAGATGTCAGGTCTGGAGAGGCCAGAGTAGAGAGTGTAGGCAAAATTCCTCTGACTGCTCTCTAGCTAATATATGGCTCTGGTAGTACAGGGAATGAGACTAAACAAGACCTATTGTGTGGGATTCGTAATGAAAAAAAGGAATCGGAACGGAGTTACACGACTTGTGTACGCGTTTTCCTCGTAGCGTCTGATCATAAGAAACTGTGTCAGGTATAAATGGAAAATTATTATATAGGTAGATACTTTTTTGATGAGATCACTATTTCCAGAGGCATGACGAGTTAACAAAATGAATGAAATATGAACTGCTTTTATAAGACCGCTGGTTCCTTCTCTTCCATGCTGGTTTCAGTAAAAATGAAAAACATAGAATAACTATACCTACCAGCTGCTTTTCTTCGCGCAGTTATGTTATACCCTGTTCCTATAAATACAGAAATGTATAAAATTTAGCTTTTGGTACAAAGTGTTTCTTAATAAATCACTATCATTGCTGTGAGCGCTGTTACAAATTACAATACAAAAATATGATAAAATATTTTTAAACTACATTAAATCTCAATTAAAAGTTCATTAAATAAAAATTTAACTGTAATATTACATTCCGCGCAGTGCGTAAAAACTGGCCAAGGGATTCGGCGAAAATCTAAAGAATCACGTTATAGGCGATGCGGTTAGCAACCCATCACTATTTTGATTCCACTTTCCACCATAATACCCACTTATACGCTAAACGCGGCCCTTTCCACAAAGGTCTGGGAGTAAATGAAATGCACCAGCTGCTTCTCTTCCTGCGTAGGTCGTAAAAACCGATCGAGGGAATGGGCGAAAATCTGAAGAATCATACCAATAGGCGATGCGGCTAGCAACCCATCACTATATTAATTCCATTTTCTATCTGCACGCCCACCACATTGCTAAACGTGGCTTAATGTCTGAGACCTGGACTCTGTTTACCCTGCAACGGAAAAAGACGTGACAGTATGTATATATATTTCTGTCTGCACCGCAAGGGATAAAGACGTGATAATATGTATGTTTATAAGAGCGCGTCTAGGCGGGGCGGCCGAGTGGCCGGGCGGCGACCCGCTGACCCGGTCACGCCGCGACCCGGTTGCAGCCGCCCTGTGCAGCCGCCATGCATCCGCCCCGCACTTGCATCCGATTGATTCGGATTTTAGGGCTCGATAACTTCGTTGTTACCGGTGACATTTGCAGAGAATTTTAGGACTTTATGTTCAAGATATTTACCGAATTGTAGCAATTTTACCGCGACTTCGATGAATTTTTACTATAGAATTACAGCTTTCTATATAGGTGAAAAACTTTGGGATTGTGTCGGATTACATATGTTTTTCAGTAAAATTAGGTATAGCGGTAACTTAAAAGTGCAAGATTTATCAAAACTAGTTCATTATTTTTTGAGATTCAGTAAATTCCAGGTTTGAAATGGTTTTAAAGTTGGTTTAAATTACAACTTTGCGAATGGTTTTCTGGGATCGAAAAGCGTGTTTTCTACTTACTCTGTATAAAATTATTGTGACATTAGCTGGGCGTGTATTAACCGAGAACGAAGACGAAGTATTAAAAACATCGAACTGACATCGCTGCGTATAGATCTGTTTGTCTCCGTGCCGTCGACCTAGCTGCTGAGTCAGCAGTGCTGACCTCGTCCCAGTCTGCTGCAAGCTGTTGGTACTTATGTAAAATACCCTAGCTGTAGTATATTCTAAGTTACTATCTTCTATAAAAAATCTCCACATTGACCCATCTAGATAATACATTTCTTTTTGTGACTTTAGCCGGACATGCATTATCTGAGAACGAAGACGAGGTATTGAAACGTTTCAACTATCCCAATCCCGTCCTAACCAATATAATAATTGCGAAAGTGAGTTTGTTTGTTACGCTTTCATGCCCTATCTACTGAACCGATCATCATTAAATTTTCCACAAACTTTGTCTGTAGAACCTTTCATCCCGGAGAAAAGTACTGTTCCCGAGGGATCGACACTAACGCGAGCGGAGCCGCGGGGAAAGCTGCTGTTATAATAAGGCACGAATAAGATTTCTGATATTCACTAACTGACATCGTTGCGTATAGATCTGTTTGTCTCCGTGCCGTCGACCTAGCTGCTGACCTCGTCCCTGTCTGCTGCAAGCTTTAGGTACTTATGTAAACCACCCTAGCTGTAGTAATAATACCTATCTAATGCACCTACTCACAAATCCATCCTGTGAGTACTTAAATGTAGAAGGTTGAAATTTATCTTTGATACCTATTCCCTTTAAACTTTTTGTAGTGTAGTATAATGATAGTAGCACCATATTTTTTTAGTATTTCTATGGGACCACCAACCATAGAAAAAGTAGTACTTTATGACGGGCTTATCCACCCCAGTCAATATACCAAAACAAATCTAATGAAATGAGTACCCATCATCAGATCAAGTCTATGGTACATAATATTTTGATTGTCAACCGACTTACATAAGTACACGACAATTTAGCTCAATCGGATAAGAAAAATAGTGCTTCAAAATTAAGTTGTAAGACCTCCAGACACAAACAAGCCTACCTAGCTTAAAACAAGTACTTATAGCTACCTTATGTATGAATAGTACTTCTTGGAACAGTAGCAAATAATTAATGAGCTCACATAAAAACTATCCAAATCTGGAGGGGAAGAAAATGTAATATCGTTTTAAACTTCAAAATCTTTTCGTGCCCAGCGCAATCTCACGGCTGACTAGCCGCGCCTCTTGACTGCGCTCGGTATGGATTTGATCAACTGTTCTAGGCTCGGGGTCGGTTTCTTTCTAGAATGTTCTTTAATTATGGCCATACATGAATTTTAAGGATCCACTGGGCAGCAGTGGACCCCTTAAAATTTAGACCCCATTAAAAAAACATTCCAATTAAAACGGAGATATCGTTAAAAATTGTACTCTACGCTACGAGGCCCTTGATAATCCTTCTATTTTAAAAACTACTGTTTATAGTTTTAAATGTGAATGTAAAGCGTTACTTAGCGTTTTCGTCAAAAGTGGCCGTTTTCGAGAAAAATGCTCAGAAAATCTTTAAGTTTTAACTTGATACATTCTAAAATACTTTGAAGGTTTAACTAGAGCTTCGCAAAACAAATTTCACATGACATCTCCTACGAAGATATCTCTGATTGCTTTAAAATGTTTTTTTTTTCAAATCTCGTAACAATATATTATTCCCCCGACACATCTAGGTACATCATTTGACAAATTTACCTGTAATATATCTAAGGAAGAGCCTTCATTTTGGGATAAGTCAGCCTTCTTTATAAGAGAGTACGTTTCCTATTGTAACAAATTTAGACTACACTTAAGTTATTATTAAGAAACAAACACATTTTTAAAACTTTAAAATGTTCTACTCAACGCTATTACACGGCTGAATAGCCGCGCCTCGGGCTCGTTAGGACTTCACCGTAACAGAAGAGTATCTACTAGTCATTATAAGGAGCTAGCGAGGGCTTCTGCTCGGACAAGCTCCAGCACACGATCATAACACGAATGTTAATAACACTTGGAATATTATGAAGTATTTATTTTTTTTATGTTGAAGGCGACTTCGAAAACACTCGCTAAACAAAGCTATAAACATCAAATAGACCTTTCCAGCCAGACGGGTTGGA
Source organism: Rhodophaea formosa (assembly GCA_963082605.1). Lineage (NCBI taxonomy): Eukaryota > Metazoa > Arthropoda > Insecta > Lepidoptera > Pyralidae > Rhodophaea > Rhodophaea formosa. Next base: position 4,808,971 of record OY720221.1, read on the forward strand.
AAGGTCTCTTTGATGTTTATAGCTTTGTTTAGCGAGTGTTTTCGAAGTCGCCTTCAACATAAAAAAATAAGCTCTGACTGCTCTGGCTAATATAGGCTCTGGTAGTACAGAAAAGGCATACTTCTACAGTGGAGGAGAAGATTTGCCGTGTGGTTCCCGGCAGAGTAGAATAGAAGAGGATGTCCTAGAAGGCGACTTAGGAAACACAAGCTAAACAAAGCTTTTAAACATCAAAGACACCTCTCAAACTCGGCTGACCAGCATGTAGAGTCTTCGAATTATCTGACTGCTCTGGCTCTAGTAGTACAGAGAGGGTCGGGCTCCTGCACTGAAGACTATTTAAAGATCTAATGATGATGATGATTTATAATTAGATACGCGTCTCTCGTCCGCGTAGAGGGATAAGAACTAGTCGTAATAAACAGCTCGCTAAGGTTCTGCTCGGGCGGATTCCTGCGAGCTACACGATCAACAATCCTTTATGAATAGGCAAGTCAATCGAAAAAAGTCGATCGACCTGTTTTATAGGTATTCCGGGATATCGACCAAAAAATGCAAACATTACAAACGCGCATGCAACTGCGATTTTTTGTACGTATGTTGTAGAGTAGAGACCCTAAGAATAGCCTACAACAAAGTTTGCAACTTTCTTAATCCTGTGCTGCCTGAGGGTCCAAAAGTATGCAATCTTTTACAGATTTTTCGAAAAATATAACTTAAGAATGCCTAGGCTGTATCTGTTATCTTCGTAGCACTATCATTTGAGTATAATTTGAACTCACTGCGATGTATTTCTTGTCCGTACTCGTTAGAGGGTTCTCAATTACGTGCGATCAGTGAACGGACGGTGCATATAAGTTCTTATGAACTTGTCGTTATAACGAGCTCGCGAAGGTTTCTGTTCGGGTGGACTCCTGCAAGCTGCACGAGCAATTCGATCGTAAACAAAAATGCTAGTTTTAATTCCAGCATTACAGATGCGTCGATTTTTTTTTTCTAAAGTTAACACTAGAGTAATTGCGACTGACTCATTTCCGTGAGACATCTCGATTGGTATAAATTTATTACAGAGTGGCATAATGATAATGACTGAGTGACGCGTGGCCGATGGAGAAACTAAACATCCTTCAAGATACAAAGAAAAAAGAAATATAGGCCCGTATAGGGGCAAATTAATCCACGCCATAAGTATAAGTTTTATTTTTTTATAATAGAACATCCAACATAAATTTAAATCGAAACTTATAATTTTTTTTTTATTTAGGCCGGGCTTCCGAGTGTTGGTCTGGCGGCCTTTGGATAGACTGTGAACTACGCGGACGACGTCGCGGGAAACAGCTAGTATTTTATAAGGTTAGGCAAACATTGCATGGTTATACAATAGGGTGAATATAGATGTGACCATGCAGCATGCAGCGAGACTGGAGCGAGGCCGCGGGCTAGGTCGTCGGCACCCCGCTAGTACCTGACACAATGACACAACAGATAATAAGTATATACGATTCAAATACTTTTAATATACACAAGCAATAACTTTCCCCTTTGAGTTTTGTGGTGGGAAGTCAAGGGGTGCAGTTGGGGTTTACCTTAGACGATTTTGCAAATTGATTTTAGTCATTGAGATATAACTACTAGAAAAGACACCGCAAATCCTTACTTTGTCCCGTTCAACTGTGGCCATCGCGCCACAACTCACTCAGTCGGTTGTTATACGTCAGTACATATTCTTATCTATGGTTGTTAGCTCTTGGCTTGTGTTACTTCCCACGATTAATAAACAAAAACATGGTAAAAATCATAAAAAATGCCTTGGTGTGTATTGAGTTATTGCAGTAATAACTTATCAAACACTGCACAGTGCAAAGGAACAAATTTTCATTAGCAAGTACATAATTTTTTTCAAAAAAAGTCAATATAATTACCTTCCGCCATTTTGCATTATGTTGACATGTTGCTATGGAAACGCATGAGAGTAGCAAATATAGCGCTGAGGTATTGAGTTATGTATGATTGGACGCTTAGTTATTGTTTTAGCGCTGCAGCGCTTAAATTTTAAATTTCGAGGAATGGAACAATGTCAATATATAAGGTAGCTCCTCTAGTATTATATCTCAATGATTTAAGTGAACTTTATAATATGAAAAAGTGTCGTTTGGTGTTATAAATGCTCGTGCTTATAAACAATTTGTAAAATAGTTAAAGTAGACTGTTATATGGACTCGTATAGATTTGTCATCAGTAGCTCCCACGAGGCATCAAAGAACATAAGCCATCTTGGATTGCTACAAGTTAAAACTTTACCGTACAACACCGATACTTAGTATCTCAATTTACAGGACATTGGCAGAATCACTGAAATCTCGGTGGAAGCCATATTATAAAACAGAAGAAGAACTTTCCCTTTGTGAAATCATAGAGGAATCTAAACGTTTATTACTTATAAAGAGGAAAGATTTGTTTTTAATAGATTAGCAATTTTCCCGCGACTTCGTCCGTGTTAATTATAGCCTATGCGACCCACAGATAAATGAGCTTTCTATAGGTGAAAGAATTTTGAAAATCGGTCCAATATTGACGAAGCCTATTCAATGCAAACAATCAAATGATTCCTCTTCAAAACATTAGTACAGATAACTCAAAAGCTACACGCCTGATTAAAATATAATAGAAATTACATTTTCAGCTAGTAAAATAGGCATTTTATTTTTACAGAACGGACCCACCTAGAATAGATGGAGGGTTATTATATTATATATTATATGCTTTTCGAGAGCATATAACATACATAAGAATTTTTACCAGCACTGAGTCCGTTTTCAAATATTTCACACTTCAGCATGTGCCAGCGCTGGTCTTCCGTTGGGATCTTGACGTCACGCGGGTGGGCGCAGCCTTCAAAATTTAAATAATAATTTATTTACAATCCACGCATATCAAATCAAACGCTTCAAGTGAAAAAATCGCATCCAAATTGGTTCACGGAGAGACACACACGTACATAGCGGTTAAACTTACTTCTTCTTTTGCGTCGAGAGTCGAGGGTTAAAAACTAGGACATAGGTACCTACAAGGCAGTAATCTGACAGTCCATTTTTTTTTGGCTCCCGGTCGCCTTCAAGGAGATATATGTACTACGGTCGGCTTACACTGGTTTACACTACACCACAGATTTTAGAAGATAGTAAAAAAAATATAAGCAAAATTTTTTATTCATGTCTGTGGCTTACACTCGGCGACAATATGATAAAGTGACCGCGCCGTCGGTCGCTTGCAAACTCCCGCTTTATTTTGTTTTCTTGTCTCCGATGTCGGGTTTAACGTTTTATATTTACTTATTTAGGTACACACACTGTGTGTAATTATACTACTGCATGTAGGCATGTACGTACTTAGAACTAAAAACAATAACATAAAGGTTAAAACTGGCATGACAATGTGACAACGTAACGGCGCTGTCACTCGCAAGCTGCCTTATTTTGTTGTCACTGTCGACAACTTCAGCGTTTTATATTTACTACCTTAGTTTCACAGTGTGTAACTAAGTTCTGTGCTTACGTAATATATGGCCATGGACCTAGGAATAATATGGACCCGGCATTAGACACATCAAAAGTGAAGCATAACTTACGTCACATCAAGTCACATGTGTGCAGCATGTATTTGACATTTGGGAAATTTGACATTTCGTTCGACCGGGGAAAAGTGTAGGGATTTTTGTGCCAATGTGTGCGTGCGCTAGTGTCGCGACACGAGTGTAGGGATTTTTATGTGCGTCACTGTTACATTTTCCAAGGGCATATCCTGATTATTCTTAGATCCATGTATATGGCTATTTATGTAAGAATGTTTGTACTTGCATGTTAAAATAAGTAAGTATAAGGCCATCTTTCAGTCCGTTTGTTTCACGGTCGGGTTAAAACTGGCTCGGCACGGCGCTACAACGTGACAACGTGACCGTGCCGTCACTTACAGGCTCCGCCTTATTTTATTGTCGTTGTCGACAACTTCAGCGTTTTATATTTACTAAGTGCTACAAAGATCTTTTGGCACGTGCCCATAATCGGAACTAAACGCTGCCATTGCCATCATCTTGTAAAATCACTTTTGGAAGGTAGCTCAAATTGATGTTTGTTGCGGATATTCGTGCTTTTAATTCTATTTATGAAACTAAAAATATTTTGTGAGCTGGTAGTCCTAATAACAGTCGTTATTACACACAGCGCCCCCATTTAAATATCATCCAAGTGCCAAAAGACCTTGTCGCACTGTAGTTACACAAGTCTGTGCTAACGTAATTATTTGTCTATTTATGTATGTTCTTGCATGTAAAAATAAGTACGTACAAGTTTCTTGCAGTTCGATTTGTTTCACGGTCGGGTTAAAACTGGCTCGGCACGGCGCAACAACGTGACAACGTGACCGTGCCGTCACTTACACTGCCTTATTTTGCTGTCGTTGGCGACGGCTACAGAGTTTTATATTTACTTACACACTTTTGCTTATATAATCTTCGCAATGAACCTTTTCCGACTTAGAATAACAGTGCTATATATATCTAAAAACTGTAGATATTTGAAGACAAAAGAACACACGCTTATAGCTACCAAAAAATTACGTAGGCTGACACTCAAGGTGATTAAAAATTCAAATTTTTCTTACACATCCAAAACCTTTCAGACATTTAGAAGTAATAGTGTAATTTAAAAAATCTCAAATATAAGAGGCAACATAAAAATTCTTTTTTCGAGCACTTCTGCAAAAACGTTTCGTCACAAAGCTGTTTTAAAAGGTTTGGTACTATTCAAGCAGCAGAACGTGTAAAATATTACAAAAGATCTATGAATTACATGACGTGGAAGAACTCTGTGGTTACATAATGCTTTCGCGATTGTTACACATCAAAAAAAAATAATACGGGTTTATCGCGTTTACTAAGTACATAATTTATAAACCTTAACCAGTGTTCGTGTCGTGGTAATAGGTAGACTAAATTTACATTTGTCTAGTATTTTACAAGAACTATAAAAAAAAACTACCGCCTAAAATATTTATTGATAACGTACCTAGTGTTCCTATTCCTGTAGTGTAACGTACCTAGTGTAAGTGTCCGAAACGTTAGGTGTATAAATTATGTAATAAACGCGATAAAATCGTATTGAAATTACTTTTATTTATAAAACCCTGAAGAGGTTCTTCCTCTTTATGAGTATATCGCGAAATATACGGGCCTTCTAGAACCCATTTAATAAGCAGTGTCGGTTCTGTAGCGTTTTACTTTCTTTAACCCGACCATATTACGTGTTCCAACCTTCAGTGTCGTAATCTAAACCCTAAAAATAACAAATTGAGACAACACTAAACAAAATTCGGACAAGTGTTATTTGGACTCACGCCCGCAGGGTTCCGTTCCATTGTCTACACAACATAGGCAAAAGAATCATGTTGTATAGAAGCCCCCTTAAATATTAATTTTATTGGGTTTTTAGTATTTGTTGTTATAGCGGCACTGTTTCACGGTTTATGAGGTACAGCCTGGTGACAGACAGACATTGAAGTCTCAATAACAAGGTTCCGTTTTTTAAACCATACTCATATGATGGATATTTTTTTTATTGATGTTTTAGAATTATTCCTAAATAATCCTTTTGCCTTATTACAAAAACCATAGATTTAAATAAAAAATCGTCTTTCTGACCAAAAAGTTACAAATTGTTCCGCTACCTCCTCCGCGTACCTATAGTATTCTTCGAGCAACACGGCTTTTCCGTTGCTCGAAGATAGTATTATATCTTGTGACATCCGCAGATAAATTAGCTTTCTATTGGGGCAAGAATTTTGAAAATCGGTCCATTTGTTTCGTAGCCTATTCAATACAAACAATGTCTTTCGTCTTTATTATAATAGTAAAAAATAATAATATTATTAGATGAACTTGTTCCGTAGAAAATATTATAATCGAAACAGGGTTCAGACACAGAACATATTTGCCTAGTTTCATTAAACAGCCATAGATGGCGTTGCAAAAATTTGCCATATCACGAAATATTTCTGAATCGCGCAAGCAAAGTTTTTTTGTTTTTTAAGTATATAAGCCAATAATTTTACCAAGTAATTGTACTTGCTTCGGCAGTACATATACTAAAATTGGAACGATACAGAGAAGATTAGCATGGCCCCTGCGCAAGGATGACACGCAAAATCGTGAAGCGTTCCACATTTTTTGGCATACTTTGCAATAATTGTGCCTATTATTTACTTCTACCAAAGCACATTTTTTTGCTATTTAAAACTAGACGTAACGCATCGCTTAATGAACAGAGAACACTATTTCTCGATTTAGGGATCCGTTTCCGAAATATTTGGTTTTAAAGTGCGAATTTTTGTTAGACGTAAGTGTCCCCCCCCTCTATCTGCTAAACGGTTATATATAGACACGTGAAAAAAATTACAGCAGTAGTATATATACTGAAGTTGAAAGGAAAACTATCTCGCTTAATATAAATACATTGCGATTTTTATATTACTCTTTTTTATCTAGACAAGATAAAATGATTGGAAATTATAATAAGTATACCCAGGTTATTTTTTTGTTGGGCATTCATGACTGTTCTCTAAAAGTTTGTGAAACAGCTTTCAAATACTTCCAACATTAAAACAACCAGTGATAATCCAATCCAATGTTATAATATTGTACTAAATTGCATACTAAAATTCAGAAGTACGCGAAACCGAAGAGCATGCATTGGGAGAGTGATGCTAATAATTTGTAGGAGGAGGATCGTAGCAACTAAGATCCATAGTCTCTACCTACCCCCTTGGGAAATAGGTGTGATAATATGTATGTAAATTTCATTACATCGAACTCTCGTTGCATTAGTAATAAAAGTTACAGGTTATTTATTCCGTAATGAGCAACAGTTACATAAATATAATAACTTATTCAGTATTAATAGGCTTTAGGATACTGATGGTTAGGTGTATTGGATGTAAGACTCAAGATCATCGAAAGGTGTGATATTATTTTTTCCTAAGTCACACAAACGATTAGATTGTTTCGTCTAAGGCGAAACAAGTTTTTACTTCTATGCATATTACAGGTAGCTTAATTAATTAAGTACAAAACGAAAATAGTTTTCGACTCGTCAAAGTACATACTGTAATTTTCATTATTAAAATACGTAACAACGGGTTACTCACGTAAATAGTCAGCTACTGACCGACATGTTTCACCTCATCCGGAGGTCTTCCTCAAAGAGTAAAGTAATATAGGGGTCTTCCTCAAGGCGAATGTGAATTGAGACGCGCGCGCGGTGTCGTCCCAATCCGCACTGCACTAATGTTAGCGATCGCATGCGTGGGCGGCGCGGGCGGCGCGCGCGGCCGCATTTAATTTTCATCCATAACCATTCTGCTTTCGGTGAAGGAAAACATCGTCAGGCAATCTGCACACTAGTGAATTGTTCACTAGTGCGCTATGCTAGTCTAGTGCTAGGCTAGTGCCATTTTATGCGTTTCTTTTCCCGATGTTAGACCCTTGGCTGTGTCAGAGAGAGATCTAAGATAATTTAGCGCGTCGCAAATGCAGAATATTGCGGTCTTCAAATAAAACAAAAATTAAAATTTCAAAAATTTTATTACGATACCCTATAAGTATCTATCAAATTCATAAGGCGTATAATCATATCAAAACGTTTTCTTACAAACTAAGTACGAACCTTACACTTTTATTACAGGTTTATAACTGTAGAGAGTGTGTAATTTCTAAAGTCATTATTATAATAATAGGCAGGTGGAAAGTGTTCAATCACAAGTTTCAGAGTGGGATTACGATAAGACACTTCTTTTGACTTTATTAAGAGGTTTCTCTAGAAACTTTTCTTATACTAGAACTAGAAATTCTTTGTCGTAAAACCATTTATGATGCTAAATTGCTATAGCAACACGTCAATCGATATTAAACATGTAATTGCCACTTCTATAAAAAAAAAAAAACCAACTGTCAAACGTAACTTTTAAGCCGTACCGTGGCCGTACTGTAGAAAATTGCTTTTAAAAAATGTAAAACAATGTGTAAATTATTTCAGAAACGAGTATATTTTCTTTTGAGACTGAATTGCTATATGACTAGCCAAGTATAAGACATAGGTATTAGAAAATATTTGAAATAATACAAATAGATGATTAAAAATAACTAAAAATACCTTGATAGGTACATATACGTATTCAATAACAACAATATAAGAATAATAAAGAAAGTAATAACAATATAAGAAGGATTAAAAAGCAGAAAAGTATTATTTAAAATGAATTAAAATAATTTCTCGTTGTCATAGAATCTTATGAGTAAATGTCAACTTGTAAAGCTATAGTCAGGCACAATTAAGAGAAGTCTTTTTTTTTAATTTATAAATAAATAAATTTTTACAGATTAATATTGATATTTCGGTATGTTAAATAACTTATTAAATGGCTTTTGCAACTACTCTTGTATGAAGATTGTTACCGTTTAGGCGTTTCAAAAAGAAAGTCGCATGATACAAGTAACAATTTGCGAAATTCAAGTAAATAAAACAACTATGTAAGTTATACATATGAACGCGTAAGTACTAAAAATATTTCGAGTTAACTGCTGTGAATTCGAGCATAATATAAGTATGTTATTTACAACATAAGTCACATATTGTTAGGTATTTCCTAACCTAAAAATCTCTAGTTACACATAAAAAAAAGATTCTAACTTTGAAGGCATTAAAAAAAGATTCTAACATTGTATCTGTATTGTATCATTGTATGCATGCATTTTTCGGGATCCAGTATCCGTTCCCCTATTTTAATTAAATTAATTGAAAGACAATGACAGGAGACATGTTGTATTTCAAGGCCCTTGAACTACTACCCTTTGCACTCGGCTTCGCTCGCTTCAAATACAAACGTTAGTAGAAAGCGTTTGCAGTATAAATTTGAAAAAAAACCTTTCTTACCGAATGCCTACATTATAAAAACTATCTAAGTGCTAAATTTCAGTGCTATTCGCTAATTGGTCTGAGCTGTGTGTTCATATATCAGTAACAGTTAAGATTTATGCATGCAAAAGACTACTGTCTGTTTAAAGTCATTTAAGGCCGCACACTAGGCACAGTAGCGACGCCAATCATTTTATTCCTAATACTTTACAAATAGAAAGAAATTTAAGAATGTAAATCATATAAGCACTAGTAAATAACCTGAAGTATTTTTGGAATTTCTTTCTATTTGTAAAGTATTAGGAATAAAATGATTGGCGTCGCTACTGTGCCTAGTGTGCCACCTTAAATAACATAGCACTAGAACTCGATAAAATACATGTATTGCTTTAAGTTCCAGTCAAACCAGGCCTTAATTTGCCATTGAGTATATAATTTAAAAAATTCTATATATTTGCAACAGTATTATTCCGTACAAACAATAAAGCAAGACTGCCTGACTTTAACGTTTGCTTATCTATCGTATGGCGTCATACTTAACTATTTGAAAGGTGTTAAATGTAGATAAGGCCAAAAAAATATTGAGCTTGTTTTTTAAGCTTTCGCTTTTCAATGGGGAACTTGCACACGTATTTTTCCTAACTGTGCTATGTAAACAGCTCTCGAGTATAGCAAAATCAGCGAAAAAAATGACCTTACTAACCCAAAAACTCTTAAGATTCCCAATTTATTCTCTCGGCTTTACAACAAAGTTTGATATACATAAGAAGGACACATAAGATTTATTTTTATTCTTCATACTTTTGAAATTGACTTTATCAACCAATTTCACCAAACCTAATGTATCGATATTTGATAACGGCATTATCTAGGTGCCCACATAGTCAGATTTTTTCGAAATCTACAAAATCTACTTCATGCAAGTTCCTCACTGCCGATTTCAGACCTGATATGACGAGACGAGACATACAAAAAATCTGTGCAGTGTCGTCCTGTATATTATTTATACAAAGAGAGCAAAAGTAACAAGCCAATTGGCGAACTTTGGTTGTTTGGTTTAGTAGTTAAAATACCTTCGACAAAGCCTTAAAAAGGTGACTCAGCCCGTTAAAATGAACAACTTTTCCTATAGGACTAATCTTGGAAACTCGAAATTATATTATTAAAATAATTACTCACGTAAAAAGTTAGCTACTGGCCGACATGTTTCGACCTCATCCGAAGGTCTTTCTCAGGGCTTTTTTGAGACATTCCCATACAAATCTGCCGACCGGGCAATTTGTATGAATTTCAGCAGCATTAGATCAGTAGGAAATTATTCATAATGACAGTCTGAGTCACCCCTAATGTCGAAGGGACATTAACACCTTGTATGCAAGTAGTCTATATGACAGCACTGCTCGCCATCTGGTTGACTCCGCACGTGCCGTCGCCGCGGTAGACGCGGTAGTAGCCCTGCTCGCCCCACGACTTGCCCCACGAGTTCTTGATAGTCCAGTAGGGGAGGTGCTTGTTGAACAGCGGGTACTCTGGAAATACAGTACAGTTTTTCATCATAATTAGGTCTTTTTAGTCTCCGCAGGAGCATGACCTCTCTGTACAGTACACCTTATATTAGCCAGAGTAGTCAGAGGATTTACCCCACTTTTTTTAGGCCTACACTGTTACTGGACTTCTCGCCTTGCTTGTTGACAAATGCTATTACAGTGTATGGGTGGCAGCGCAAAGCTGATTGTAGATGTCGCTAGCATACTATAAAGCTCCTTATGTTCCATACGACACGAGGCCGGGTTCGATTTCGGCCAAGTCATGATGGAAAACCATCTTTTTCAGATTGGCCTAAGTCTTGGATATTTACCTACCTATATAATTCTAATCTATTATAAAATGTATTATCTACATTATTTATTATAAAACTAGCTGTTACCCGCGGCTTCGCCCGCGTAATATATGTTCTCGGTACCCTAACCTATGTGTATGCAAAATTTCATGATCGGTTCAGTAGATTCGGCGTGAAAGCGAAACAAACAAACTCACGTTCGCATTTATAATATTAGTTAGGATATAGAATCGTTAAATTGGTATCCTATGATGACACAAGTTTACAACTTAATGTGGGACTAGCACGATCTGTGTGATTTGTCCCTATCATAATCAGGTATTTTTAGTCTCCGCTGGAGCATGACCTCTCTGTACTACCAGAGCCATATATTAGCCAGAGCAGTCAGAGGATCACTCTACACGTTGGCCAGACGGGTTGGAGAGGTATCTTTGATGTTTATAAGCTTTGTTTAGCTTGTGTTCCCTAATTCGACTCTGCGACATCCACGGGAAGGCTTGGAGTGGTCCGTGCCGTGTGGTTACCGGTAGAGTAGAATTTCTATTCTACTCTACCGGTAACCACACGGCATATGAAAGACGTCGGTATAGTATGTTCCATATGTTAGATCTCTTACCTTTGACGCCGTATCCGACGATGAGCACGCCATGGTCCAAGTTCTTCGGGTTGCACAGCATTTTCCAAGGGTGCGATACGCCGCCCATGTAGAACTGCATAGCGTTTGCGTTTATACCTGAAAGAAAATATAATGAAGAAATTTATTTTTAATAGACCAGCGATCGGCAACGCGCGGCCTGTGACATCTTTATTTGCGGCCAGTGCCGTAGTTTAAAAAAAAAACATTTAATTGAGTAAGAGCGTTCTTCAATTTAATCAACTTTATATTCATCTGATATGAATGAAGTAGAATACCACACTACTATATAGTGGGTAGTATTGAAGAAATACGCATGCTTCGAATGCGTTATACCCTACGGGGTAATATGTGATGGCAGAATTCGACGCGGTGATTCGAAGTTGGTAGCACACTTAGGGCGCAGACCTAAGAGCTGTGGGTTCGAATCCTACCTGTGGCGAATTGTTTTTCATCACATATTTTCAATTTTAATAATATACCGAGCATTGCAATGCTATTTAAAAAAAAAAAAACATTTAACATATTACCTTATTTAAACTTCTTAAGGGGGAACAATAGGCACAGTAGCGACGCCAATCATTTTATTCCTAATACTTTACAAATAGAAAGGAATTCAAGAATATAACAATACAAGCCTTAGTAAATAACCTGAAGTATTTTTTGAATCATGTTTATTACTATCGGAATCAGTGAGAATTATGAGAATCTGATTACCGCCAAAAACGGCCGTTTTTGGCGGTTATCACTTTTTCTCTCAATGACAGATTCTCATAATATCAAAACATGATTCCAAAAATACTTCAGGTTATTTACTAAGGCTTGTATTGTTTATATTCTTGAATTTCTTTCTATTTGTAAAGTATTAGGAATAAAATGATTGGCGTCGCTGCTGTGCCTAGTGTTCCCCCTTAATATGAAAGTTGACATACAAAAAATAGCCAGTCAAATGCAACCTCAAACGTCGTACTGAATTTAGTATGTAAGATTAATTTTGTAACTATTCTTTATTTGTATCCTCTTTTGTATAATAAATTTTTGAAAACTGTGTTTTTGCATATTTACTGTGTGCAGCCTTTACTTTGGTTTGCCACCTTATGGCCCATGCGCGCTAAAAGGTTGCCGACCACTGATATTTAAAGACTATTACATATTATGAAGAGTTAAAAATTGTTTGATGAAAAATAATCTTTTACACATAGGAAGCTATATTAACAGCAAGTAACATACATGGCTATGTTTTAATTTAAAAGAAATAGGGTTCGGCCTGAGCTGTTTGATTGGATGCGTGTTAGATGGAAACTTACGCGAGCGAAGTCGCGGGAAACAGCTACTCTATACTAAAATTAAAGAAAATATTTGTTTGTTAGATTGTTTGCATTAAATAGGCTCCGAAACCACTGCACCGGTTTGCACTCACTAGGTTATTGTTTAAATTTAAATTTTTTTTTTAGATTTATTCGTCTAATAAACCAATCTAAACTCAAAATTTCTAGCATTTTAAACTTGCAACTATTGCAATGACAATGTGTGACAATGAAAGTGAAATTTCAATACACACTACAGTGCTACAAGGATCTCTTGGCACTTGTAAAGCGTCACATTTGGAAGATGGAAGAACACGACCTTCCGTACCGGAAGGGAGAGTAGCCATACGCTGCGTTCCCCTCTGTCAAGGTACAAGCCAAATTAGGCATATGCATGTCTATGTGTTAGTTGTGTGTGACTCATCTGTACACAAATTATTGTTTCTTTTTATGTCATTTTTGTGACAATGTCATAATTACTTTCTTTCTTCTTTTTAATTATGGCTGCCACCGAGATTTCAGTGGTTTTGCCAATGTCCAGTATAATGAGATACTAAGTCAGCCTCGTGGGAGATTTTGGCGACAAATCTATACGAGTCCATTTAACAGTCTACTTTAACTATTTCACAAATTGTTCTCGAGCACGAGCATTTATAACACCAAACTACACCAATTTCATATTATAAAGTCCACTTAAATCAATTTGCAAAATTGTATAAGGCAAACGACAACTGAACCCCTTGACTTCCCACCAAAAACCCGTCATAATTACTATCAAGTGACAGTTTAAGTTTTGTATGTAGGTGTGCGGAACTAAATTTGTGTGCACATTTCCCCCCGCACAAAACGCCAGAAAAATTGTAATAGTAAATTGTCGCTTTGCCCACTCCCTCCGTCCGGTACGGAGGCCGTGTTGCCGAAGGCTCGAAATGATGTTTGTTGCTCGATGACCATATTGTTAATTCTATTTATAAAACGAAGAATATTTTGTTAGCTGGTAGTCCTAATTACACTCGAATTTATACACAGCGCCCCCATTTAAATGTCATCCAAGTGCCAAATGATCGTTGTCGCACTATAACTTCGTCACACAAGGAAAAGGCTTACAAATATTGTCTTATCATATTCTATAATCGGAACTTGATATTCTAGACATTCCAGTAACATTCTTACTTTTATTGACATCTATGTCTTAAATTCCAAACCGTATTTGTAAACGCTGTAAAAATGTTTTCAGTATACAATAAACGACACAAATGCGTGGAATTTATTGACGTACACAAAAACCTATAAACATCCGCCAAGTAAGATTACTAAGTTCACAACAATCAATAACAACACTAAACAGGGTTTCACTTTACTTGAATATTTTTATACTTACCTACGCAGTGCAAATGGTCTTTCTATCTAAAGTAATATTATAAATAAATAAATAAATATATAGGGACATCACACAAATTGAGCTAACCCCACAGTTAGTTGTGAACTTGTGTCTCAGGATACTAACTCAACGATACTATATTTTATAATATATACTTATATAGATAAACATCCAAGACCCAGGTCAATATGAAAAAGATCTTTTTCCATCTTGACCTGACCGGGGATCGAACCCGGGACCCCCGTGTCGCAGGCTAGCGTGTTGACCGCTGCGCCACGGAGTTCGACTAAATAAAACTAATTATAAAGAGGAAACATTTAATTTGTTTCATCATCTTCATCATCACCAAGCCCTTTTTAGTCTCCAATGCAGGAGCACGGAAAAGAATAATAGTCTCTCAAGTAAACGCGTACTATCCTTTTTACGTTTCATTCCGATTAGTCTAGTTAACTAGTAATGGACCTAATGCCATCAAACGCGTCTCTTTGAAACGATGCTTGCCAGAGCGTTTGCCAGAGCGCGTGCTTCCGAATGACATTCATTCCTGATATAGTAATGAGTAATGAGGTTGTTCTGAAATAAGCGGTGAAAGCACTGAGGCGTCGAGTCCGGTAAGTTATGATTGGGCCACGATGTGTCAATTGTTGCTGCTTGTCAAATATTATCCAATATCAGCGGGTTATCGAGGTCAACGCCTAAGTGCCGCCATCTGGTGGCGGGCATTTAAGAAAACCCACATTTATGACTTAATCATATAGAAACTGCATGACTTCGGGCTTAAACATATCGCAGCTAATGATCCTGTGATGAGATGTTGATTACTATTCAAAAATAGAAGATTAACGCGGGACGAGCTCCGTGGCGCAGCGGTCAACACGCCTGCCTGCGACACGGATAGTCCCGGGTTCGATTCCCGGTCAGGTCAAGATGGAAAATGATCTTTTTCAGATTGACCTGGGTCTTGGATGTTTATCTATATAAGTATATCTATTATAAAATATAGTATCGTTGAGTTAGTATCCCATAACACAAGTCTTGAACTTACTTTGGGGCTAGCTCAATCTGTGTGATTTGTCCGTATATATTTATTTATTTATTATTTATTTGAACTCACCTATAGAAATGGGTCCATTCTGCGTCAGCCACTTGGCCATGTCAGTCTCGTTGCTGGTGATGTTGACAGCGCCGGAGATCTTCACCTTGGCCATCGTCTTGTTGAACGAGCACTTGTCGTCTTCGCCCTCGTAAGGGTAGTCATTCTCGAGTTCCAAGCCACCGAGCTGTTCGATTGCTCTGAAAAGAAAAATGAAAAATTCATAAAATATCAAACATTTATTGGAGTTTTTGATGGGAAATCGAGGGGTTCAGTTGAGTTTGAGGCAGAGGGAAAGACCAGCTCGGCGACATAATTTTATTATATTCTATTTACGACGAGCTCCGTGGCGTAGCGGTCAACACGCCTGCCTGCGACACGGATGGTCCCGGGTTCGATCCCCGGTCAGGTCAAGATGAACAATGATCTTTTTCAGATTGGCCTGGGTCTTGGATGTTTATCTATATAAGTATCTATTATAAAATATAGTATCGTTGAGTTAGTATCCCATAACACAAGTCTCAAACTTACTTTGGGGCTAGCTCAATCTGTGTGATTTGTCCGTATATATTTATTTATTTATTATAGTATTAAAAATCATTTATTTTCTCGATGACAGCTCCCGTAGCACGTAACTGCGCTTAGTAACGCAAGAATTAACTTTTAAATGCGAGTTATAAAAAATACAACTGCCTTATTTTGTTCCTTGAGACAATATAATATTCATCTAATACAAAATGAGTATATATGCGGTATTTTTTTTAACGTTTGATAGGCTTTAAACGTTTTCAAGAGTTACATCCTATGGCAAACCATTTACAACTTTAAATGTTAGCAAATAGTGATGTTATGCTTGAAATTTCATATTGTATCGGCATTGTATATATTCAACTAGATGTGTTCCACGACGTGCGACGCGTTGTAATTTTTTCACGAAATAAAAAAAGAAATTATTCATGCATTTTATGTGGTGCTATTCATCATCTCTAATTCTTATATGAACGAGTAGTACAACTCGTTATATAAGATTGAATCGATATCATATCTACTGATTACATATTTGGTCACACCACTATAACTATCAAATTGATCTGTCATCGAGAAAATAAATGATTGGAACAATTATACCTTGTCATCCATTTGATATGGGTATGCAATAATTCAGCTCAATTGTACACCGAGAAATAAAATTCATTTGCAAGAATTAATAACAGACACCGGGACAGGGAAAATGAAATAAACGATTATAATTCATGGAACGAGCGGAAATCTACATAATTTCTCGGTTGCATCATAGTCAGTTAGTGGCGTCAGATCAGAGCCCGGGGACCTATATTATGACAGCATTCATGTTGTAATACGAGTATAATTTGTTCTACACATGCTGCAATTTACAAAAATAGTGCATTACTGCAGCAGAATTGATATATATATAGGATACGCTATAGAATAATTGATAGACAGACGTGAAAATGTGATCCAATGCCTGAGTGCGGCCAAGACTTGTATAGTGCTTTTCTCAAATATTGCGGGTTATACAGGGAATTAGGGAAAACACTCTTATCCTTCAAACCAGTCCGTCAATATAAACAACTTTTGCTATAAACAACTTTTGCTATGGGTGGGACCAATACTGAAAATCGGCGACGACGTCTGACTCGCGCATACATCAACATTAGACTGTCGAGCAAAAACGGCAAGAATATCTACATATAAACGGACAAAGGGAATAGGCATGATGAGTGGGTCTTAAGATTTTTAAAAATGTTTTATCTTATATCAAAATCTGTCTAAAAAGACTATAAAAATATATTAACGTAGACTGTACTAAAGTACACTATCAATTTGATATCAATTCATTTACCACGCTTAATGACCATTGAAAGTTGGTTGGGCAAGTCCATTTTAAAAGTATGAAAAAGGTAAAAAAAAATATTACCATAATATTTTCCTCAAAATATAAAGCAACTTTGTTATTAAACCATTACAATATTTCATATAGCTGTCGAACAAATGTCTCATGCATCCCATAAAAATTACAAAACCGTGACGTCACGTTTCACTAGCATTTTCTGGGAGGCGTATTGGTATCGGTTTGGTATATCATTTTTTTACCGTATTGTGGCAATATTTAATAATTTTGGTTTATAATCGAGCATTCAATCCGTTGCGTAGTTTTCAAGATCTAAGCATACATAGAGACAGACAGACAGCGGGAATCGACTTTGTTTTATACTATGTAGTGATAATGACAACGTGAGAATCTATAATTAGGTGCGGACCATTGTGTGCAGCAACGACAGTACAAATTAGATGGCATGACGTCAGACAACTAGTAAGGCGTAAGGAAATCCCGATGACCAAAGACTAGAGTAGAAGGCTGGCGTAAGAAATAAATTCTATAGCTATACTGTATTCATTGTTATATATAGGCTTATATTATGAGGAGGAAAAATTTTTCATCACATATTTTCAATTTTAATAATATACCATATACCGAGCATTGTAATGCTATTAAAAACCATTTAATTGAGTAAGAGCATTCTTCAATTTAATCAACTTTCCATTCATCTGATATGAATGAAGTAGAATACCACACAACTAAATAGTGGGTAGTATTGAAGAAATACGCATGCTTCGAATGCGTTATACCCTACGCGGTAATACGTGATGACAAAATTCGACGCGGTGATTCGAAGCCACGAAGCCTACCTGTGGCGAATTCTTTTTCATCACATATTTTCAATTTTAAGGAAAAATATGGTTTGTGTTTGATTGTAAGATAGATACTCAAACTATTTAGTCGATTTTAAAAAGGCTTTCAGCATAGAAATCTACATTATTAGAGGGTAATAAGTCTACTCTTCCATGCTGGTTTGGGAAAAAAGGAAAAACATAGAATATACCAGCTGCATTTTTTTCGAGCGCAGACCGTAAAAGGTGTTCATGGGATTGGGCGAAAATCAACGGAACCACGTTATAGTCGATGCGGCTAGCAACCCATCACTATTTTGATTCCGCTTTCCACCTTAACGCCCACAAACACGTTAAACCTGGCCTTTGGGTTTTACGACCTTGGGCTATGTCTACCCCGCAAGGGATAAAGGCATGATTATATGTAAGTATTCAATAAGGCTATAATGCACTCGGACAAAGTCGCTTGAAAACAGCTAGTGAAATATAAACCACGAAAAAAAAGGCAAATGTTTCAGGCCTATAACTATGAGTCTTCGTAGGTTCTACTACAGCAGCTGTTATCTTCTATATTTTTTCTTTTCTTCCAAACCAGCAAGGAAGAGTTGTATGTTTCCGAAAATACAAACGCTTCACTTTACAATGCCTCGACTCTTTTGTTTAACTAAGTGTTCATGATTACATGAATTTACATCACTGCATGACGCCAAGTAGTACAAATATTGAAACAGGTGTTTTAGATGTAAGAGTAATTTCATGTTTTTAATCACACAGCTGTTTGTATGTTATATATATATATATACACGGACAAATCACACCAATTGAGTAAGCCTCATCGTAAGTTCGAGACATGTCTTATGGATACTAACTCAACGATACTATATTTTATAATAGATACTTTCATAGATAAACATCCAAGACCCAAGTCAATCTGAAAAGATCATTTTTCATCTTGACCTGACCGGGGATCGAACCCGGGAACATTCGTGTTGCAGGCAAACGTGTTGAGCGCTGCGCTACGGAGCTCGTCATATGGTTATGTTATATGGTTTCACAGTATTTCGACCTACTTCCTTACTAGAGCTTCATCCGTATTGATCCTATGGACAATTCGGAACAGCATGAGCTCAGTGGTGAATTTACCAGCAGGCTGAGTAGGCTGAAGCCCAGGGCAGCAGATTTGAAGGGGGCGGCAAAACTTAAGACCCATCCTGGACCTCATCGTTACTTACTTCCCATCCGGTAAGATAGGGGTAAAAGGCACTCAAATGATTTATAAAAAAATAACACAAAAAAAATTGATGGGAGCGTATCCTAGCAGTATGTTTTCCATACAAATGTATTCCTCTATTTCTCGCTGAAGAATGCTTCTAGAGGCACAATTCTTTTTTCTTAAAATCTAGTACTAAAATAGGCATGGCACTATGTTTAATTTTTTTCAAAAAATTGTTTAATTTTTTTTTAACAGTATTCGACATTGATTTCATAAGGAAAGTTGTTCATATTGACGGTCTGAGTCACCCCTTAGGGAATTTTGCGGGTAAGTTATATCCTGTATGTATATAAAAGCAGGAGTTATCGATGTAGACGTGGCGGGACTCGACGTGGCGGAACTCGACGTGGTGGGACGCGACGTCAAGGGAACAAATCATTTTTACCGGTAGATTGCCTATCTTTTCAGTCAGTGATGTTCGGGTGTTACCGCTCACCTTGATCGGCCAAACTATTTATCTAACTGCCCTTTCCATTTCTTTACTGGCTATTTATGTAATAAACTGCTTGATTAATTTTTGAAGTGGAATTGTTTGATACAGTAATCGGTAAATTTTCATTTTATTACTGTTCAGGTTTTACTGCCGTAGTAATTTACCAAACACCAGGAAAATATATAACTGTAATTATTTTTTTCAATTGCTCATAATTTTATGTTTAAATTACAGTTGTAAAAATTATTATCCATTAGTAAACCCTGAATTTATGATATTAAACGATTGACTGACTGTCTTTGCTATTTCGATTAATAAATTAATAAAAATATACGGACAAACCACAGATTGAGCTAGCTCCAAAGTAAGTTCGAGACTTGTGTTATGTCGATAACATTAATGTTATTATTTTGCGGCTTTTACAATATCCCTGCGATGACCAGATGTAGATAAAATCTAGATAGCCTTGAACGTCTGACTCAGCCCGTGTATATTAACAACTTTACCAACGGACCGATGGAACGAACCGTTCAGTTCTGACTATTTCATGCATTCGGGTCGAATCGATAATCTCTTTTTTTTTAGAATAAATAAATATATAGGGTCATATCACACAAATTGAGCTAGCCCCACAGTAAGTTGTAAACTTGTGTCGCAGGATACTAACTCAACGATACTATATTTTATAATATATACTTGTATAGATAAACATCCAAGACCCAGGTCAATCTGAAAAAGATTGTTTTCCATCACGCCCGGCCCCCTATTTACTAACTCGGATGACAGGTGTCGATGCCTATCAATCTAAAGTCCCCATCATGAGAAGCTATAAATTATGTAAACAAATATTCAGGGGTTCGCAACATTTGGATGAATAAAAAATAATATATTTGTTTTTTGCTTAAAAAAATAAACCAAGGAACCTGTAAGCGTTGTCGGGTAAGCCGCCATTGCAGCCGTCGTCCAGCTTATCGCAGTCCACCAACTCTTGCTCCGAGAGAGAAACCAGGTTCCCGCTGGACATCTTCCATTGGCCTTCGATGTTGCCTGCACGGTACATAATCATAGATAGTTTTATTGTAAGTACAGATATAAGACGAAGATAATAATAAATACATGGTCAGAGGTGTCATCCTCAACTAACTGTCCGGTAGTTGCAGATAGGGCATCGGGTACGCGCGCCCGACCCCAGTCCAACAAACTCCTACCCTTCCTTCGCTTAAAAAGCGGTTTCGATAGGCAGCAGCGTCGGAACCGATGCAAACTGCTCTCACCAACACGTTTGCCAAGCGCGGTGAGTATGCCAAAAGCCTCTCAATAATGGACATCCTTGATTGAGGCCTGTGTCCAGCAGTGTAATTCTTGCGGCTGACATGAATGCATGAATGATGAATGAACATCGGGCCACAAGAAATTGCACTTTTCTATTTGTCTTTCCTTTTCATGAGTTGACTGAAATGACCTTTGAAATAGCGTAACCGTCGCGTCTTTCCATTCTATACAAGGCCAGAACGCAAGAGTATGAAAGTAATCACGTATAGATTGGAAACGACTTTTTTACTAAATTCTTCCAATCTATACAATACCAGTAGGCACATAATCGCGTATACTTCGTAGTGTCTTAGGTAAGATATCTTATTCCATAATGTACAGCGCCATTACGCATACGGACTAATCGTGTATGTATCGGAATAAGCGCGCCAAACACTCGATTACAAATTGTACGCAAGCAGTTGCATGCTTGCGTATAATGTCCTCTGACTGCTTTGGCTAATATATGGCTCTAGTAGTACAGAGAGGGTCGTGCTCCTGCAGTGGAGAATAAAAAAGACCTTATGATGATAATAATGCTCGCTTATAAGTACTGTTTTATAAATATCATATCATTATAAGTTATTGTAATTTATTAATCTTACCTTAAAAAAATTCAATATAATTATTTAATAAACTTAATCAATATAAAACTAGGTGTTGAACACCTCATAAGTGGAGCGTTGAGGTAGTACGCTACAAACATTTTTCTAGGCTTAAACTGTCTCTAATATACTTCACTAGTCACCACCTTAGGTGACTGGTGAAGTATAGTTGGAAACGAAGACGCTGGCATACGATACTAACTATACACAATCAATATATAGGTGAGCAGTTTCCTATGGCTGCGTTCTGGCCTTGTATAGAATGGAAAGACGCGTAACTGTCTCTCCTTGTCGCTCTAGTAAATAACAGATCTGAGTGATGGAAAAAGATGGAAACATTATAAGAGTGCGTAGTTTTTGTTGAGTTGTCAGTTGACATTTGTCAATAATTTTTAGGGTTCCGTAGTAAACTAGGAACCCTTATAGTTTCGCCATGTCTGTCTGTCTGTCTGTCCGTCCGCGGTTTTACTCAGAGACTATAAGTACTAGAAAGATGTAATTTGGTATGAGTATGTATATTAATCATGGCAAAAAAGTCGTAGAAAAAAATCTTGAAAAAAATTTTTTTTTGGGTAGCTCCCATACAAGTAAAGTGGGGGAGTAATTTTTTTTCTCTACTTACCCATCATGTGGGGTATTGTTAAAAAGGTCTTTGAAAAATATTGTGAGGTTGAGAACATCATTTTTCGATTTAGGGATCCGTTTCCGAAATATTTGGTTTTAAAGTGCAAATTTTTGTTACAGGTACGTGTCCCCCCCTCTATCTGCTAAACGGTTATATATGGATACGTGAAAAAAATTACAGCAGTAGTATATATACTGAAGTTGAAAGGAAAACTATCAGAGCTGGGTACTAAGTGCAAACTAAAAAGTTATAGGCAACCAACTTATAAAATGTACTGGAAAATGTAAAATTTCATACAATCTTTATTGTTAGATGTTTTTGGTCATTAAACTGTGAGGTGCGAATGTAAACAGTGTGAACTCAAAGTTATAAATAAATAAATAAATATAAATAAATATATACGGACAAATCACACAGATTGAGCTAGCCCCAAAGTAAGTTCTAATGAAAGACTTGTGTTATGGGATACTAACTCAACGATACTATATTTTATAACAAATACATATATAGATAAACATCCAAGACCCAGGTCAATCTGAAAAAGATCGTTTTCCATCTTGACCTGACCGGGGATCGAACCCGAGACCATCCGTGTCGCAAGCAGGCGTGTTGACCGCTGCGCCACGGAGCCAAGTTGTCATTCGCAACTACGGAACCCTATACTGCGCGTGGCCCGACACGCACTTGGCCGGTTTTTATTTTCTTCTTCTTCTTTTTTATAATATGGCTTCCATCGAGATTTCAGTGATTCTGCCAATGTCCAGTAAATTGAGATACTAAGTATCGGTGTTGTACGGTAAAATTTTAACAAGTACCATCAAAGATGGCGTATGTGCTTTGATGCCTCGTGGTCGGGAGGTTATGGTGACAAGTCTATACGAGTCCATATAACATTCACAAATTGTTCCATGAGCACGAGCATTTATAACACCAAACTACACCAATTTCATATTATAACTAGCAGTTACCCGCGACTTCGTCCGCGGTGACTTCAGGTTTGGAATGCGGGGATTATAAAATACGACGCTACAAAGCGGTAAACTAAACATATACCCCGATTTACCCCCTTAGAGGTTTATTTTCGGGAAACTATTAAAAATGTTACTCATTATTTTTGCCGTTCTCAATTCACACGAAATTTCATACAAATATGTCCAAGGTATAAAAAGCTTCATATAAACTTTAATCCTCTATTTCACCCCTTAGGGGATGACTTTTGAAAAATCCTTCCTTAGTGGATGCTTACGTCATAAGAGGAATACGTGAGGAAAATTTCAAATTTCTAACTAAGGGTTTGGCCTGCGCGTGATCTTTGATAATTGCCCATTTTTTAAAGTATTAAAATGGATATAGTATGTTATCCTTAATATATAGACATATGCCATCGCGGACTTTCCTGTAGACCTAAATAAGATACACAATTCCACCATACATTGTTTTGTTATATCTCAAAGGGTTTAGACAGCGTTTTCGTTGAAAGCTCCCAAACGGCTCATTTTTTTACGACACCTCCAACAAATATCGTTGGTATATACAAAAATGTATACAAAAACTTAACAAACTATATACTAAAACCTTTCTCGAGAACCATGCTATCTATTGGAGAGAACCGCATGAAAATCGGTTCGGTAGTTTTGGAGTTTATCGCGAACAGACAGACAGACAGACAGACGCGGCGGGGGACTTTGTTTTATAATATGTAGTGAAGTCCACCAAAATCAATTTGCAAAATCGTCCAAGGTTGACCCCAACTGCACTCCTTGACTTCCTACCACAAACCCAATTATTTTTTTATAACTATGCAAAACTAATGCCTAAAATATTTATTGATTGACATATCCACGACTCTTCAAATGGATTGTTGCACATTTATGGAGTATAGTTCTTATAAAACAATACACAAATGTCAACTTAACCTGCGAACATGAACACTGTAAAATGTTCGAAACGTTTGGTGCCTAATGTAATAAACGCGATAACACCATATTAAAGGTAATTTTATTTAAAAGTTTAACAATCGTGAAAATATTTAAATATATTATGAAATATACATCAAATCTTTTCCAGTCTCCACGCTAGCCAGACGGGTTGGAAAGATCGCTATGATGTTTATAAGCTTTATTTAGCTTGAGTTTCCTAAGTCTCCTTCTACGACATCTACGGCAAAACTTGGAGTGGTCCTTTTCTTCTCTACCGCGAACTACGCTGCATGTACATTGTAATATACTGATTTTTAAGACTTATTGATGAACTAGCTGTTACACGCGGCTTCGCCCGCGTGGTTTATAGCCCTGTGTCCTTTTAAGTACCCTAAACTGTGTATGCAAAATTTCATGATGATCGGTTCAGTAGATACGGCGTGAAAGCGTAACAAACAAACTCACTTTCGCATTTATAATAGTTAGGATTAAGATATGTTAGATTAAAAGATACACACCTGTCACGCTAAACGCCCAGCAGCTGCCGCAAGACCCCTGGTCCTTGACCTCCGTGACGGCGCCGTGGTCTCTCCAGTCGAACGCAGTGGGCAGCTTCACGTCCGGGATCTTCGCATTGCTCATCGGAATATTATTCTCATTCTTCAAACTCGGCTTCAAACCCAAATATTTACTGCTAAACTCTTCGTAAGTCAAATCTGCAAATCTTGTCACCCCATAAGTCGCAGTACCTCGTTCGCGCACGTTCAACTGATGAATTTTCTTCACGTTGTCCCTGAAGATTTTAAACCTCTGCTCCAAAGCTTTTTCGCTGTTCATGTAACCTGGCTTATACGTCTGTAGAAACTCGAAGAACAGATGCTGAGCTTGAATGTCCTCGTACATGTACTTGTAATCATCGCTTTGATAATCGCAAGACACTCGGAATATAGTAGCGTGGTCTGTCCACGGTCGAATCCAAACGTTTACTCGGCAGAACTTATTCAGGTTACCATTAGTCTCAACTTCACAGTCCTGCGAGTTGCTCAAAGCAGAACAGTTCGTGAGTCCAACTTCCATCTTCATCCTATAATGCAAGCCGGCTATCACTTGCCTTTCCAACGAGAACACCCTCACCACTTTCTGCTTTCTCGGATGTGGGTATTTCGCCTCTATGTGTCTCAAGGCTTCTTCCGACAACTGGGCAGCAGTTTGCGCGCTAAGAAATTCCACATGGGCCTCTAATGGGGTTTCATCGTCTTTGCAACTAACGTCAATTTTCTGTCCATTGTTATGCCATAGGGTCTCAGAAATTTTTGCTGCGCATTGTCTTCGAGGTAGATGTTCTAATAATTGGCACGATTCTAGCTTGTCAACATATTCATATTTAATGCACGATGTGTAACCAACTTCAAAATCTATACTAGTTTCCCTAGCCGCTTTTATTCTTGTAGAATAATTATTAATTTCAAGGATTTTCTGTTTGTACCGGTGTAATGATTCCATTTCCAATTTTGATAACGCGAGTTCAGCTAGTTTACGTACTTCCATTTCATCCGCCGTGACATTGTCGCCGTTCATTGTAATCCATCTTTTTGTTCGAAGTAGTTGTGGTTTGTAACACTGAACATCGATTTTTCTGATATTATCACTATGAGATTCCATAAAGATGTACGAATTGCAGGTCTTTGCAGGAATGACGGGATCTACGTAGCAGACTTCACCGCGGTAGTGGTCCGCATCGACATCTTTGGTACAGTTAGTCGGGACGACCATAAAATTTACCTTGATCGGCACTCTTGAATCGAGACTAGGAATGACGTAAGGAGGTCCTACGTTTACCAACTTGTGGGAGATGTCAGGATCTTTTTCGATTTCTTGAATTGACAATCTCAATAAGACAGGTATTGACATGCCAGCGACGGAGCTAAAATTCACGTCATCATCACAAATGACAACAACGTGTCTTACTATCATCTCATCATCAGTGGAAGGATATAATCTCGCATGACATAATTTATGATATACTCCATCTAATTCATCGCAGTGTTCTAACGTTCCCACTTCTTGATGCCTTAAGCAGAAAGTGGACGCTACTTCGATATACATACGAACTAAAATATTTCGCATTTGGGATGATATTTGAAAGGAATGGATAGAGATCAATTTGTACAAATTATCGGTGTCAGAATGGTCGTTTAGGTTGCTGAGGGCCATATCAGCATAATAGTACTTCATTTCTTCTTCAATATCATTATCTTCTATTTCTGATTGTCTCTTTGCTCTCAGGAGAACATTTTGCTTATTTACGGCATGTTTCTTTTTTTGTTTACACACTATACTTATAACATCGGAAGTTGCTTTCGGTGCAGGTCTTTTCCATAATTCTGTCTGACAATGCAACACAACGTTTGTTTCTGGACAATCTACATCTAAGCAATCTGGTACTGCAGCGAAATCTATGTTTGTTGTAATTCCAGCAAAGATTTGCTCAGAAACGTGAAATACTTTTTTTACTTTGTAACTGTACTCTGATTTAGATATGTTTTTATATTTATTCAACGCGAGTCTCGCCAGCTGATTATATTTGTTATCATTAGCATTTTTCTCTTTTTTTGTACCGACTTTGAAAGCATTTTGCGCTACAGTAAGATTATTAATTTCATCGACATCATTTATTAAATCATCCGCGTAACAAGAAACATCAATTCTCTTTTGTTTTAGCCATGGCCGGTGCCATATTTTCGAAAAGCAAAATAGCAGGTTGTTTTCATTTGCTTTAGTGCATAATGACTGTTTTATATCAGCTCGATCGCAAGATGTTCTTTTTGCTTCAAAGTTAATTCTATACATTATCCCCGCAACGACCTGCGTCGTCACCTTCTTTACCTCCAGAATTATATGTTCGCTTTTGATTCTGTGCAAATTTTGATACTTGCGTAACGATTCTTCTGCTAACGAGAAATATTCGGGGTCAGAAGGGTCCTGTTCTACAAGTCCGCCTGAATGTTTATTTTTATGCATGACTGCTCTTTTCGCTCGTGTCGGTGCTAAATTGCAGGAAACAGTTATTTCTTTTTTCTGTAGCCACGTTCTTTCCCAAATCTCCGAGTAACACTTACTAACTTCTGCTTTGCCTGTTTCAGTATCTGCAATTATTGTGAAGTTAACTGCCGTTTTTATTCCGGACACTACTTGGACGGTCACTTTATCAACAGTGGATACTCTATGAGATTGCGTCACTCCGGACGTCCTTAAGTATTGCTGCATAGACTCTTCGGCCAAAAGCTTGTATTTTGGATCACTAGCATTATTCTCTACTGGACCTCCCACAAATGTCAAACCTCTTTTCGCCCTTAACTTACGATCTTTTAGTTCACAATTAACCGTGATTTCCTTTTTATCAAGCCACTTCTGCACTAGTACTTCTGAGTGACATCTGATTACATCTCCGTCATCGACCGGCTTTATAGTAAAGTCAAGTTTTGTCAGAGATCCCGCTACAACTTGATAAGTCACTTTATCGACGCTGATGACTTGATGGGCTTGTGTCAGACCAGATGTCTGCAAGTATTTTGCCATAGACTCCTCAGCCAAAGCTCTGTACTGTGGATCATTTGAATTCATTTTCTTTGGGCCTCCTGGTACTCCTCTCTTCTGTTTCGATTTTTGGTCCTGGATATTGCATTTGACATCTATATCTTTCTCTTTAAGCCACGGCCGCTCCCATACTTCAGAGTGACATTTAATCTCATCACCTTCACCGACGGGCTTTATAGTAAAGTCAAGTTTTGTCAGAGATCCCGCTACAACTTGATAAGTCACTTTATCGACGCTGATGACTTGATGGGCTTGTGTCAGACCAGATGTCTGCAAGTATTTTGCCATAGACTCTTCAGCCAAAGCTCTGTACTGTGGATCATTTGAATTCATTTTCTTTGGGCTTCCTGCGACTCCTCTCTTCTGTCTCGATTTTTGGTCCTGGATATTGCATTTGACATCTATATCTTTCTCTTTAAGCCACGGCCGCTCCCATACTTCAGAGTGACATTTAATCTCATCACCTTCACCGTCGGGCTTTATAGTAAAGTCAAGTTTAGTGAGAGATCCAGCTACAACTTGATAAATCACTTTATCGACGCTAACAACTTTGTGGGTTTGGGTAAAGCCAGATGTCTGCAAGTATTTCCTCATAGAATCTTCAGCTAAACCTCTATATGTTGGATCACTAGGGTCTTTTTCAATTTCGCCGCCTGAGATCTGACGTTTATGTCTAGAGTTTTCATCTTGAATATTGCAGTGAACTGTAATTTCTTTTTTGCCAAGCCACTTCTGCTTTAGTACTTCAGAGTGACAGCTGATTAAATCTCCGTCATCGACCGGCTTTATAGTAAAGTCAAGTTTTGTTAGAGATCCCGCTACAACTTGATAAGTCACTTTATCGACGCTGATGACTTGATGGGCTTGTGTCAGACCAGATGTCTGCAAGTATTTTGCCATAGACTCCTCAGCCAAAGCTCTGTACTGTGGATCATTTGAATTCATTTTCTTTGGGCTTCCTGCGACTCCTCTCTTCTGTCTCGATTTTTGGTCCTGGATATTGCATTTGACATCTATATCTTTCTCTTTAAGCCACGGCCGCTCCCATACTTTAGAGTGACATTTAATCACATCACCTTCACCGTCGGGCTTTATAGTAAAGTCAAGTTTAGTGAGAGATCCAGCTACAACTTGATAAATCACTTTATCGACGCTAACAACTTTGTGGGTGTGGGTAATGCCAGATGTTTGCAAGTATTTCCTCATAGAATCTTCAGCTAAACCTCTATATGTTGGATCACTAGGGTCTTTTTCAATTTCGCCGCCTGGGATCTGACGTTTATGTCTAGAGTTTTCATCTTGAATATTGCAGTGAACTGTAATTTCTTTTTTGTCAAGCCACTTCTGCTCTAGTACTTCAGAGTGACAGCTGATTACATCTCCGTCATCGACCGGCTTTATAGTAAAGTCAAGTTTCGTCAGAGATCCCGCTACAACTTGATAAGTCACTTTATCGACGCTGATGACTTGATGGGCTTGTGTCAGTCCAGATGTTTGTAAGTATTTTTGCATCGACTCCTCAGCCAAAATCTTGTACTTTGGATTATTACTGTCCATTTCACTGATACCTCCAGGCAAGCCGGGTTGGTGAGCATGTGTCGAGTTTTTAGGGTCATCCAGGATTTGTCGTTTTTCTCTGATAATTTTGCAGTCGACCGTAATATCTTTCCTATCGACCCACGGCTCTTCCCACACTTCAGAATGACATTTTATGACATGACATTTACAGTCTGGCATTATTGTAAAATCTATTCTTGTAAGACTGCCTGATACTACTTGAACCGTTACCCTGTCTACTCTAACTAGTTTATGGGGTGTTGTGGTGCCAGAAGTTTTTAAATATTTTTGCATAGACTCCTCGGCCAAAAGCCTGTACACTGGATTAGACGGATCTTTTTCTCTTGCGTTTCCAACTAATTCCCGTTTATTCCTTAATTTGTGATCTGATATTTTACAATCAACTTTTATATCTTTGAAGTTTAGCCAAGGCTGTTCCATCACTTCAGAATGGCATTTGATTTCGTTTTCTACTACGACGGGTGTCATTGTAAAATCGAGTCGTGTAATAGTTCCCGCTACGACCTGAACAGTCACATTGTCAACGGTGATTAGTCTATGAGGTTCTGTCACTCCACTCATTTGCAAGTACTTTTGCATGGATTCTTTGGCTAAAATCTGGAATTTGGTTTTATTAGGATCTTCTTTACTTTCTCTTCCATATAGTCCTTCAATCTGGCGTTTATTTGATTTCTGATCTGTGACTCCACAATTGACAGTAATTTCTTTCGTTTTAAGCCACTGCCGCTCCCACACTTTAGAATGACATTTAATTTCATCACTTTCAGTAACCGGTTTGATTGTGAAATCAAGTCTAAGTAAAGATCCAGACACAACTTGATGCGTTACCTTATCCACACTGACGACTTCATGTTCTTGCGAGACGCCCGAGGTGTTTAAATATTGCCGCATAGATTCCTCTGCCAAGGCCCTGTATTCTGGACCGCTAGGATCTTTTTCACTCACCTCTTCTGGTTGCTGATCTTTAAGTCCACAGTCAACTGTAATTGTTTTCTCATCATGTGACGGCGGAACCCATATGTCAGAATGACATTTAATTTCATCTGAATAAGCGGGGTTATCCAGTGATTTTATAACAAAATCAAGTTTATACGAAATTCCAACTTTAGCTTGAACAATACTCTGGTCTACACTGACTACTTCATATTTATGCGTAATCCCGGTTTCTTGTATAAATTTTTCTAATGACTCTTTTGCCAGATCAAAATCATACCTCCAATCACTAGGATTTAGAACACGGTCATCACGTTCAATTTCTTTTTTGGAAGTGATTTTCTGTAAATCTTTTTTATTCGCTTTATAGTTGTCATCGCAACTGACTTCCATTTCTTTGCCATCCTCCAACCAAGGCCTGTGCCAAATTTTTACAGTACAAAATCTTAATTGTTCGTCGACTAAAAGCTCACAATGTTCAATATCTTCTTGTGAGTTACTTTTACATTTCGTATAGCCTACCAAAAATTCTATAGTAGTTAAGAGACCAGCAATAAGTTGGGTGGACACCGACTTGATACCTACAATTTTTTGTCTATTAATTCTGTTAGATTGCATCTCTAGATACGATAGGGCTTCTTGTGTCATTTTGATTACTTTCGGATCATTTACACGTTCGAATGATGTCTCAATTTGTTTCACGTTTGAGAAACTTTCATCCACTGGTGTATCTATACAATTATATGTTATTTGTGTATCTTTAAGCCAATTTCTTTCAAAAATTTGTATATCACAAATCTTTGATCCAAGTTCCTCTAACAAAACGCAACTTACGCGTTCCATAAAGGGTATCATTTTGCTACAACTTGAAAATGAAAGTATCACAGACACTTTGGTGAGTGTACCTAAGCCTCGTTGAGTACTCGCTGAAATCATTTTTGATACATACATTGCATTATCTGTTGGTGACTCAGACTCCAGTTTTTTCATGGCTTTCTTCATTAATATTTGTAGCACCCTATCATCAAATGATAGCTTCACAGGAGTATTATAATTAAGTTTTTTGTCAACATCATTATGACAAAACGCGGTTAACACGTCAGGGTTATCTTTATGAGTAGCGTCTATGACACCACTGCATATTTCAGTTAATTCTTCAATTTTTGCTTCATTTGTTGGCACT
The DNA here is from genome assembly GCA_963082605.1 of Rhodophaea formosa. Classification (NCBI taxonomy): domain Eukaryota; kingdom Metazoa; phylum Arthropoda; class Insecta; order Lepidoptera; family Pyralidae; genus Rhodophaea; species Rhodophaea formosa. The sequence continues at coordinate 4,840,340 of OY720221.1, forward strand.
ATAACACGAGCTTGTAAATAGATATAGTTACGGTCAGTATCCGATTCCTCTTCTGCAGTGATAACATCTTTCAAAATTCGATTTTGCGGAGAATATATTTCATTCAAGTAATCGACCATTGTTTGCGCAATAGAATAAACGTATTTTGCGTTCGTCACACTTTCTTTGACTTTGTTATAGGTATTTACCAATGACATAACTTTTATATCGTTTTCGTAGCTTCGTTTATTTCTCGAAGTTTGTCTTTTATCTTTAGGGGGCGAAAAGCCAGCAAAATCGAAAAAATTCATAAGTTCGTCAATTGTTTTCTTTTTTTCATCTGACAGATGACTTACATCCAATTGTTCTTGATTTGCAGGATTGGAATTATCACTATATTTTTTGGCAGTTTCGACTTCAACATCATGTTTACTTACGTCAGCGTCATTAGAACTCTCAGTTACAGGAACAAATGCATCAGTTGAAGTTTGAAATTGGCTATATGGAATTATTTGGTCTTCTAAATTCGTTAATTGTTCTTCAGTAAGAACTTTTTGAGTTTGTTGTGATTGAAGGTCTTTGTTGTGTATGGCTTTTAGAATTTCGTCTGCTGAACCAGTGTTAGCAATTTTATCGTAATCAGGAGTAGGTTTAAATGAATCGTCCTGTTTATCACCATTATCACTAGGATTGATATCTTTGTTAATATTGTCAAGTCCCTCGGGAATAACTTCCCCACTGTCTCCAAATAGCCACGTCTCAGTGCAGTTATTAGCCACTACAGCCCTGTACTTGCCCCCACTAGGTAATCTAATCCATGGTTTTTCAAGAACAGATATTTTACAGGTTTCTGTGAATGTGCATGATTCATCTTCAGGCAATGTACAATTGTTGTAATCGACTAAAACTGTGAGTATATACCGGACTCCATTTACGACCTGAAAGAGAGAGGCATGATGATAACCGATACAAATAATAAGTTTCATTGCTGGTTGACAAATCTGACATTCGCGATCTCATGATAAAATGAGAAACCCGACGGACCAGCACGTGTACATAAAGTTTTTTATCGCTTACACATGTACTGCAACCTCCGCCGTGGCTGATATTTGCAATGGTGACTGTAGTATAGTAATATCTTATAAGGCACTTTAATTTGGACCTGACTGTCACTAGTGAAAGCGGTCCTTAAGCTATAATTTTCATCATATATGGCGGTCGCTAAGCAATAAAAAATAGCTAAAGGATGCGTAAGAAACTGACAGATGTGTTGATCGCTAACAGACAAAAAAAAGAAACTAGGTACAGTACCTGTACTTGTCTCAGAACATCGATGACACGATTGAGGCTGTGTTTAACGTTTGGCTCATGCCGGTCCAGCTGTTTGATGCCGATGGCGGCTAGGTCGGAGACACCAGGCGCCTGGGGGTCCACATGAGAACCACACCCTATACAGGGCACGCTGTTTCGACGGATTGGCTCCTCGCGTGGGATAGCCACGAATTGCTCCCCTGATGTCGGCTATGAATTGAACCAGAAGTTAGTTCAAATATACACAAGCAGAACTTTCCTATCAAGTCTTTATTTGTGGTTCCAATTTATATTACTTTAGAATTGCGATAGAGGTCTATTTGTGGACCGAACATATGAAAGAAAATTGAATAATCAACGACGAAGTCAAAAGAAGCTCCAGAGGCCTAGTGGAAAATATGTTATAATGTTTACATGTGTTTTAAAAACAGCTGTGATTGAATGAACAATTTGGAAAAAAAATATATTTTAATTTCATTTTCATTTAAAGAATGTAAACCATATATGTTAAAGCGCAAGCTTTATATTATGCAATACACATACAGACCATAAAGTGAAATACTGTGTTAAGAAAAAATAAACGAAGTTTCTTTTAAAAATTAACAATGCTGTTAGTTCAATGACTCATTGATTTAATTATTCAGTTGCATACGCATAATTTAACCGTTTAATTTACAGATGCCAAATTATCATAGTTACTTAATAATTTTCCGGTCACGAGTTAGGAATCAATTGGTTCGTAAATTCAGAAACCGATCGCCGTTATTCTAGCGATTTACGGCAAAGGATTGCCTATTCCCGTGCCCACGCCTTATATACCATGTATGAGCATAAATCTAAGTTTAAAATTAAATGTATATTTTTTTCTAATGGTATATAATAAATGTTACGTGATAATTCTTTGTCGGTTTCTACTTTTATTCATATAGGTATTTTGATCGATTTATTTTGTTCCGTTACATTTGTCCATACTAACTCAATATTAAACTTTTGTTTTTATCGATAACCAATAACCCCACAAAATATGAACTTATTTTTATTATTTTTATTGTATTGCAATGATGTACCGAGTGATTCTGTATAGTTTTGGTAATCATACAATTTACTCATTTTTGGGGTTCCGTAGTAAACGAGGAACCATTATAGTTTCAGCATGTCTGTCTGTCTGTCTTGCCGTCTGTCTGTCTGTCTGTCCGTCCGCGGTTTTACTAAGAAACTACTTGCTCGAACTTTTTATTTGAAATACAAAAACCGCATTGTAACAGTAAATTCTTGATTGATAAATATATAAATAAATAAATATAAATAATAATTATATACGGACAAATCACACAGATTGAGCTAGCCCCAAAGTAAGTTCTTATGAAAGACTTGTGTTATGGGATACTAACTCAACGATGGAATATTTTATAACAAATATACATATAGGCATTGACACCTGTCATCCGAGTTAGTAAATAGGCCGGCTGGGCTATGTCTAAGCAAGGAAGAAAGACGTGATAGTATGTATTCATGTATGTATGTATACAAAGTGGAAGGGACATACCCGTAATAAATCGAACCACGGTCTATACTAGATAACATTAGTATAACGAAATTAAAATAACAGCAAAAAAAAAAACTTTCCCATACAAATCGCCCCGGGCGGGTTTACACTTTCGTATGGAAATGTAAATAAATAAATAAATAAATGCTCCTGCAGTGGAGACTAGAAAGACCTGATGATGATGATGATGATGGAAATGCCGAAATTTATTTTCATTTATTGGCTGTTATTTTAATTTCATTATACTATAATGATTTCCTGTAGACCATGGTTCGATTTATAACGGGTATGTCCCTTCCACGTTGTATAAAACTATAGAGTGAGGGTGAAGACCCAGATGACCGTAAAAGTATCATTCATCATAGAATGGTCGCAAACAACAAAACATTCATGTTATTGACACTGCAGGATCAACAACATTGACCTGCTAAACTTATCTTAGAGGGGTGACCTAATTTGCACGACTCGGCCGTATGTAATGTTGCAAAGTATAGGGACTTTTTATCTCGTAAGAGGTTTAACGCAAAGGGAAACCAAAGCGGCTTAAGGGCCCGCACTAGGCCAACTAGGGACATCAATAATTTTATTCTTAATACTTTATAAATAAAATCAAATTCAAGAATCTATAAATATAAATATATACGGACAAATCACACAGATTGAGCTAGCCCCAAAGTAAGTACTTGGTAAGACTTGTGCTATGGGATACTAACTCAACGATACTATATTTTATAACAAATACAGATAAACATCCAAGACCCAGGTCAATATGAAAAAGATCATTTTCCATATTGACCTGACCGGGGATCGAGACCGGGATCATCCGTGTCGCAGGCAGGCGTGTTGACCGCTGCGCCACGGAGCTCGTCCAATCTAAGTAATATAAGCCTTAGTAAATAACCTGAAGTATTTTTGGAATCATGTTTTAATATTATTAGAATCGGTCAGTAAGAGAACTACTGATTACCGCCATTAAATCAGCCAACTAGCGCTACCTGTTATTTAATTTTTTTACTACTAAATCAGACCAAGTCTTTCCCAACGCATCTGGACCAGGGACCGGAAAACCCCTTCATTTGATTAAGTCTATCGATCGTGTAACTCTATCATAAGGCTACCCTTTATTAGAGTTACCCTATCGATTGACTTACCCTAACGTTATGGTAACTCCTTCAAACTAGTTAACTAATAGTAACTCGACTTACCAGTAACCTGAAAGTGTCGATTATACCACTTAGCATTCGGTTACTGTTACCCTATCGCTCTCTTTGTTCTACACGTTCTACAGTATATTCTGACTCTTTCTAGTCTGACTTCAATCAAGAATGTCAATGCAATATAATACAGTGGTCACTCAAATAAGTACTTCGAAATTGATGTGAATGAAATAAAGATAAAAAAATTCGCTTATTACTTCCGATTCCGATATATAATTTTTTCCGTGAGTGTTAATTCAAGATATGTAATTTTAATTTTTTATGATATTTCTTTGTATCCGGAATTTGTATCCCTGTCGAACGTCTAATATCAGTTTTGTGAAAATCGTTACAGCAATCGGAATTTTACTTTTTGTATTATTTTATTAGTATATTTTAGTGTATGTAATCTATTACCAAACGCAAAATGAAAGTTTTTAAAGATAAAGTAATAAAAAAATGCTCCTAATTGAGGAAATTAGAGATATACTGTATAATAAATGCTTTGAATCAGAATTTAAAAATGTGTTCAAAATTAAAACTAGCACTAAACATAATCTTAAGAAATTAAGTTAGATTCCAGATATTTACATCTGTAATCTATACATATAGTAAAACAGTACAAATATTTTGTCTGTACATTTTGTATTTTTGACTAAAATGGATAGAGGAACACTTAAAAAGAATAAAAGAAAGCAAAAAAAAAAATATAATTTCTTGTCTGTCTGTCTGTCTGTCTTTATGTATGATCACGTTTATCTCCGGAAATATTAGATGGATTTGAATGAAACTTTTTTGTTATATAGCTATTAAACCGGCGCATCATATAGAGTAGAAATAGTTTTGGAAACTGGAACACCTGATGCAGCATTGTAATGGTCTAGCTGAACTATAAGAAATATATAAATGACGTCTTAGCAAAAGTTATTCAACCTGATGAGCATTTTTTGTTAAGGTATTTAATTTGAAGATTTGGAACACCTAACGCAGAACCATAATGGTCCATCTATACATATAATAAAACAGTAAAAATATTTTGTCTGTACATTTAGTATTTTTGACTGAAATGGATAGAGGGACACTTAAAAAGAATAATAGAAAGCAAAAATTTTTTTTAGAATTTCTTGTCTGTCTGTCTGTCTGTATGCCGTATAAGCCGGGGCAACATATAAGGTAGAAATAATTTTGAAAAATGGAACACCTGATGCAGCATCACAATAATCCAGCTAAACTATAAGAAATATAAGAGTGGAGCCTTAGCAAAATTTGTTAAGCTTGATGAGCATTTTTGTTGAGGTATAAAAAATCTGAGATTTGGAACACCTCATGCAACACCATAATGGTCCAGGTAAACAATAAGAAATATACATGGCGAAATTTTGATCGTTTTGATCCTTTAAAGGGGTGATTTAGCCCGTCGATATGAACCATTTTTTTATGGACCAATGCTGGAAACTCAAATTGTATTTCGACATTTTCATAGGGGCAATTTGTATAGGAATGTCGATTTTTTTTTTCGAGTTTATAGCATTTGTCCCACAGGAAAAGTTGTTTATATTGACGGGCTGAATCACCCCTTTAATGGTCCGGAACGATCAAAATTTCGCCATGTATAAATGACGCCTTAGCAAAAGTTATTCAACCTGATGAGCATTATTTGTTGAGGTATTTTATTTGAAGATTTGGAACACCTGACGCAGAACTATAACGGTCCAGGTAAATTATAGGAAATATAAAAATGACGCTGTAGCAAAAGTTGTTCAGCCTGATTAGTATTTTTTGTTGACGTGAAAAAATCGAAGATTTAGAACATCTGATACACTAAGTACCTACCATGTTAAATTTTATATCGACAATTTTACAGAGTCACACTCTCCTCTGGGATTGAGTGCGTAGAGTACGATTAGCTCAAATTACTGGTGACCGCCCAGCGGTCCCCCTTTTGGCAACGTAGTTTTAAGCCCATACGGCAAAACATAAGAGTTTGCTGTCTCTCCAAGCCTTGAGTACACAGGCAACACCTAAAGCCGAGGTCCGTCTCTCCCGAAGGCCCTTTGGAGATGTGCGATAGGTTGAAGGCGCTCTGCCCATACCTCAAAGTTTGGTGAAGTAGCGCAAGCTCACTTGGAGCTAGCTATATAGTCTTCTTCTTATCGTGTCGGTGGCTCAAAAAATTCTATATTTAATTCCTCCAGTATTTAGCAACAGTCAATGCAATTCCATACAATTTTATAACACTGCTACAAGTATTCTATTATGCATGTTTAGTTAGTATTAAGGTATATTAATATGCCGGCGTCATAAAGTCCACGCGGACGAAGTCGCGGGCATCAGCTAGTAGGTTATACGAATTACTTGCTATCAAAGCTTATAATCATGAATCAGAATCCTGACTTTGTTAAATTTGTTTAAACTTATTCAAAAGTCTTTAACAGAATATGTGCATGTGCAAAATCAATATATACCAGACAAACTATTTTGAAATCCAGTGACAAAGTGAAAACAACGTAGAATAGGTATTATTAAAGTTAAAAAAATAGGACGGTAGTAAAATATTTGAAAACCTAATTTTTAATCAGGTACTATCTTTTCTAGAAATGGTCTTTTTCATAGTGAACAGTACGGATTTACAAAGGATAGATCAGCTACAGTCGCGGGTGTTGCTCTTGTAAAACATAATGTATGTTACCGGCCAAACCCGAGTACCAAAACTAGAATCGCGAGTGGCCTCGAGAGGGTTCGCTTGATGTAGTCTACGCTTTGACCAGCCCATATCCAGAACCACGAAATCTTCCAACTCTCAAATCGTTTCAAATGCCTTCCAGACTGCATTTCTGTGAACGAGCTCAACAATGGGTTCGTAGAAGCTGTCCAGGCGGTGGGATCCAAGATCTTTAAATCTGGCCCCAAAAAGAAACCTCAAAAGACTTTGCGGCACGATATACGCTCCTATAATACTGAACGTATTAAGAAGACGATAGAGCAGAAAAGGGGCTCCAAAGTGTTTGCAAGAGTGGAGACTATTAGGCAGAGCTGGTTGACTAAGTTGAAGACGAAGGACGGCAAAGTGACGTCGACAAAGGCTGAGGTAATGAGGGAGATTGAGAGGTTTTACGGACTGCCGTATAGGTCAACTTGACCCATGATCCAAGAGCCAAGTTAACCCGACACTATACCAAAGATATCCCGGATATCAATCTGTACGAGATTAGGATTGCCCTCAAACAGCTCAAAAACAGCAAGGCGCCGGGCGAGGACGGAATCACATCAGAGCTTCTGAAAGCGGGCGGAATACTTCACTCTTCAGAACCTCTTTAATTCCGTCTTGCTCGAGGGCGTGATGCCAGAGGCGTGGAACAGGGGCGTGGTGGTTTTGTTTTTCAAAAAGGATAATAATGATGGCTCATCACCCTCGAAAACAGATTATAGACGTGGCCGTCTATAAGCTGTTTTCGAGGGTGATCACGAATCGTCTCGCAAAAGTATAACTAGCCACTATGCTTGGCGTTTGTGGAGTATGAGAAAACCTTCGATTCGATCGAAACATGGGCCGTGCTTCATTTTTTTCAGTGGTGTCGCATTGACCATCGGTATATCGTGGTGTTGAAGTGATTTTACAGCAACGTCACCATGTCAGTCAGGAGCAAAGTACGAGGGTTATTCCACGTTCCAGAGGCGTGATATCTCCGAAACTGTTCACAGCTGCAATGGAAGACACTTAGAAGGTGTCTTCCATTGGAATGGGATGGACTTGGCATCAACACCGAAGTTGAGTATATTACTCACCTTCGATTTGCTGATGAAATCGTTGTCATGGCGGAATCGCTGGAGGACTTAAGTACAATGCTCAATAAGGTTTCCCAACCAATATTTATCCATGTTCATTTGGCCCCAGGTGGACCTTAAAATGAACATGGATAAAACGAAGATCATGTCGAATATCCATGTTTCATGTTGGGAACTCTCACCTTAAAATTGTAGACCAATATGTCTACATGGGTCAATTAATCCAGTTCCAGCTTCAAGGATGAGGTGCTTCAACGAATTCAACTCGGCTAGGCAGCGTTCGGGAAGCTCCCTAGTGTCTCCTCGTCCGAAATACCTCGGTGCTAAGTCAAAAGTCTTCGACCAAAATGTGTTATAAGAAGTTCTCATAAGAAAGGTCAAGGTCGCTCAAAGAGCTATGAACAGAGCTTTGCTCGAAGGTTTTCCACGAGACCTAATCAGAAATAAGGAAATCCGTATAAAAACTAAAGTCATCGACATAGCTCAGCAGATTAGCTCTATGCAGTGGCAGTGGGCGGGGCCTATAGCGAGTAGAACCGAAGACTTATAGGGCAAAAAGGTTGTTAAATTGCGATCACGTGGTCGGACGACCTGACCATGGTCCCAGAAAAAGGCTGGATGCAAAGTAACTTCCAACAGGTCATTTTTGTAATACTTAGAAGAAGTCTATGTCCAGTAGTTTACGGCTGAAATGAAGATAGTTTGTCCTAGGGTAAACTAGTTCATTCTGATCTGCTTAGGATATGTTACCAGCCAAGCCTGATATTTGTTAGTAGTAGTTTTTGTTTTCGTGAATTTAAATATTGGATAATGCTCATAGAAAGAACTCTCTTCAGCTTTGTCCGTTTTAATAAAAAATGTACCCATTTATAATTTTTCAAAATTTTAATCTGCATTACATTTTTTTCCGTAGGAGGCATATTTATCCTACGTACGTATTAGTCTGAGCTACTAACAAACTAATAAAAATTAAAAATACCGCGCGTAATAAAATATTAGGTCGGAGAAAAAGTAATTTCGTATTTTGTATGTGTAAAGTTGTAATAAAATTTCTTCAGTTATATTGTATGTACATGGATGAATTTGAGACCATATGAAAGGTACATTTTAAGAAATAATGAAAATGATAAAATACATTTCCCCGCCATTCTTCAACTGTATTATTGTCTATTAAAAATTTATGGAATCAACGAAAAAATTTATACATTTTTGAAATTTTATTTAAAAAAAAGGTATGTATGCAATTTAAACCGGAAGTGAATTTTGGTGTTTATGATTTAAAAAAAATAACACAAAGTTCGTTTAAATTTTTTTGTCTGAGAATTTTAAAGTCATAGTTACATCTCTTTTGTATGGCCGGAAAAAATCTTCATACAAAATACGAAAAAACTTTTTCCCCTACCTAATAAAAATAAACACTTCAAGTCCGATCCATCAATCAACGCAGCAAACAGTAGAAAGTGACCAACGCAGTAGTAGACAAGAGTACCTAATTCCCCGATGCTTAAAACTCAGAGAGGCCCGCACCCTGCTAACCCTATCAACTCTCTAGAGTGAGCAATTATGAGTTATATGACTTGCAAAATAAAGGTTAGAAAAGCTTGACGTCATGTGAATAACACTTGATAGGGTAAGCCTATCATAGGGTTTTGAGATATGAGTTAGTGCTTAGTCGACTTAATTGTATCATATTAGTAGACGGTGAACAGACGAACTGTTTCCCCGTTACCTGTGGGGTGAAGCAAGGATGTGTCTTAGCACCTACTTTGTTCGCCTTATACTTTGCAATGGTAGTGAGAGAGGTGTTACAAACTATTTCCGAAGGAGTCCGCATCCGTTTCCGTACAGATGGTAGCCTTTTCAATTTGGCTCGACTTAAGGCACGCTCCAAGGTCTCGTATGCAGTGATCACTGAGATCATGTATGCTGATGACTTGTGCTTCTTAGCAGAATCGTCAGACGGTCTGCAACAGCTGATGTCCGCTTTCCACCAAGCCTGTCGGAAGTTTGGCCTGAGGATCAGCGTCAATAAGACGGAGGTGATGTCTGTGGACACTCACGGTCACGAGACACTGACCATACACCTTGGTGAGGATGTCCTAAAGCAGGTGGACAAGTTTCGCTATTTGGGGAGCACGATAACATCTAAGTGTGACCTCGACGCTGAGATCAATAGCAGGGTCGGTGCTGCTGCTGCAGCATTTGGCAAGCTGTATTCTAAGATATTCTGCTCACATGACGTTAAGTTGGCCACAAAAATTTCTGTGTATATGGCAATTGTGCTGCCCAATCTCCTATACTCCTCTGAGGCGTGGTGTGTGTACCGACGTCACATTCGTACTCTGGATCGTTTCCATCTTAAATGCCTCCGTACCATCATGAAGATCAGATGGTCTGATAGAGTACGAAACACCGAAGTCCTGCGACGAGCAAATGTTGGTGGCATTGAAGCGTATTTAATGCGTCGTCAGCTTCGGTGGTGTGGTCACGTAGCACGAATGGCAGAGGAGAGAGTGGCGAAGCGCATCTTTTTCTCTGAACTGGAGGAGGGCAAGCGAAAGCATGGCGGACAACTCCTCCGTTACAAAGATGTCCAAAAGCGACACATGAAGAGATGCAATATAGAGCCCTCGCAATGGGAACATCTGGCAGCACAGCGGCCAAAATGGCGCAGGATGGTGAATAGCCTAGTATGCGAGTTCGAGGATCAGCGTAAAGCTGACCTCAATTCTAAACGCGACCAAGTAAAGGCCCGCCCACCTGCTACCATAACCTATAATTATGAGGACGGTGTACTTACGTGCCCACAATGTGCACGAAGTTTCGCCGCAAAAATAGGCTATATAAGCCATTTGCGAGCACACGATCGCCAAAACACCGACTAGGAGTCGAAGAGGTCGCCATGGCCGAAATCGGTCGGACAGATCATCATCATCATCATCATATTAGTAAGCCTTTCGATAGGGTAAGCAAATGATATGGTAATCAAATCGTTAGGGTTTACGAAAACCAGTCGATCAAAAACCCCAACGAAAACCCTTCTTATGGTAAGTGGTTCCGGTCCCTGATCTGGACGTGTTCCAGGCAGTAGCATCATCAGGTGTGATGCTTCGGCGGCTGGGTTCTGCTATTATGATAGCATACATTAAAACCGCGTGAATCATGCAGACCATTTTTTAAAAAACTTGGACTACTACCTCTACCGTCACTGTTGTTTATGAAGTATGTATGTTTGTATATAAGAATAAACCCCGGTCAAAAAAGCTAGTGATTTATATCTACGTAACACAAGAAATCCAAATAGATTGGTGTTAGATGTTACTCCTAAATGTGAAAAATACAGAAATAGTTGTTTGTATATGTGTATAAAAATATTCAATAAACTGCCAGACGAATTAAAAATATTGAATGTTATGCTTTTAAAGAAAAAAATGTATAAATGGCTTGTCGAAAAAAGCTTTTATAGCCTTAAAGATTTCCTGGACTACTAACCAGTAATATTTGCATGCTATTTACTGTTAGCAAAACATGTATGTTCCTTTTCCTATTTGTAACATCTTGTAAGACCATGTTTTTAAGCAAATAAAGATAAGATTATGATTATTATGATTATTATTACTATCCATGCTCTTAAATTATTTGTCATATGCTGCCGTGTGGTTCCCGGCAGAGAAGAAAAGGACCACTCCAAGTCTTACCGTGGATGTAGTAAAAGGCGACTTAGGGAACTAAGCTAAACAAAGCTCATAAACATTAAAGAGACCTCTCCTACTCGTCTGGACAGCGTGGAGAATGTAGGCCAAATTCTCTGACTGCTCTGCCTAATATATGACTCGGTACTAAAGAGATGGCTGTGCTTCTGCAGTGGAGACTAAAATAGACCTGATGATGAAGATGCTGCTGCCATAATAGCGGAATCTGGGCTCCGACGCGTCACCGCTGAAGGGTCCAACCGGGTATGCGCTCAGATGAAAAAGACAGGGAAATATGTGTACAGTGGAAGAGTAGACGTGAAACACCGTGGGAAAACGGATTATGGTCATACAAAACGCTAGCAGCCTCCTCGTCTGCACCCAGGCATGAGTTATACATATAAACCTTCGTCTTCAATAACTATCTATTAAAAAAAACTTCATCAAAATCCGTTACGTAGTTTTGAAGATCTAAGCATCACAAGGACAGACAGACATCGGAAAGCGAATTTGGTTTTATATAATACTAGCTGTTACCCGCGGCTTCGCCCGCGTGATAAATAGCCTATGTCCTTCTCAGTACCCTAACCTATGTGTATGCAAAATTTCATGATGATCGGTTCAGTACATACGGCGTGAAAGCGTAACAAACAAACAAACTCACTTTCGCATTTATAATATAGTTGGGAAGTTGGGATTGGGATTGGGATGGGATGGGATGTAGTGAAAGTCGTTATAAGTAAAATGTAACAAAGTTAACTGATGCTCGGCATGGCCGCGGCCGCGGCGGTGAGCTTAACTCCTAAACAACGTCTTGAGACATGTAGCGGTAGGGCCACAAACGCGAACGTTCGATATTCGAAAATCGTGTATAACGAAGCGTTGTGGTATAGCTAGTTTAGTATTGGTAACCTTTATGGTAAGATGTTTTCCATTTCAGTTTGGCAAATATTCCCGCAGGCAATAGGTATAAAGAATGATTTCAATAGGTGGTGCGGCTCGAAACACATCACTGAGATTTATTTTACCACCTACACGCCCACAAATGCTAAGCTTGGTCTTTGGGTCTTATGGCCTTGGAACCTGTCTACCCCGTGAGAAATAAAGACGTGTATTACTTACCTCGGTGTAAGGACGCACTTCATTGTCGAGTTCAACTGGCTTGTGCGCCACAGGCGGACCAGGAGTAGGAGTACTCTCGGATACTCCATCAGATGTGGCCTCTACATCTACAGCGGCAGGAGTAGCCTCTGCCTCCGAGGCAAAAGCCTCGCAGTTATATGAATTGTCCTGGACTGTAACTCCAGTATCCTGAAGAGTTAATGTACTGGTGCACCGTACATACTTCAGAGATTCTTTCTCCTTAAGTTTCGCTTCAATTCTGAAGTAATTTTCTTCCTAAAACAAAACATAATGAATTTACCTTCTTCTTATATAAGAAAATAAACTTTGACGCAACTTGGCCTGGTTTTAGTTGATATGTTTTGGAACAAGACTTGTTTTATGTCTAAAAATATCAGCGTCTTTGTAAAAGACAAAGAAAACAAACAAAAATTGGCAGCCATCTGATAAAGTGAACTGAACTTGCATTGTTTAATGAATGCATGCATCTATACAATACATTAGTTACATCAACAGTACTCAGAAAAGAGCAAGCATTTCCATTTTACGGACGAAATTTTACTGCAGAAGCAAGGGTTTAGGACAGTCCGTTTTTTACCCAACTGACCCACTAAGAAGAAGGGCAATGTTTTTCGCGCACGCGTGTACGTATGTCTGTTCCTTTGTTGCTTCCTGTAGCCCAAATAGCTTGACGTGTGAGGAATTATCAGATTCTTTTTTCCTCGGAGTGTCATAGGCTATGTGACGTCAGCAAAAATCAATATGGCGGACGTTAATTGTTAAATAGGGCAGTGGGGGTTAAATGTTTTTAAATAATACTACTTGATTACGACTATTGTAGAAAACATAAAGTTTAATCTAATCGAAGCTTAGAGACCTCTCTAACCCATCTGGCCAGCGTGTAGGCCAAATCTTCTGACTGCTCTGGCTAATATATGGCTCTGGTAGTACAGAGAGTATTATGCTCCAGACTGAAAAAGGCCTGATGATGAAAAGTACTAGCAAATATACTAGGAAATGCGGCTACAAAGCTCAAGAACAAATAATTTAATGGCACAATGCTCTGGATTTTCCACATAAAATACTTAGTTACAAGCACTTCAGTGGCTATAATTACTAAGGTAGTCCATGAATTTAAAGCGGTTCCCAAGCGGTGGCCTTGTATCTTGGGAGCCGGGAGATACATACCTAGGTTATTTATCTCTCTATATATTTAAGAAGCACATGCACATTTTCATTATATTACTTCTTAATCGAATCAAAAAACAAACATTGACATCTAATTAGCTAGTAAATTACTTGTATGACTTTTAACCGACTTCGAAAAAGGAGGAGGTTCTCAATTCGTCTGTATGTTTTTTTTGTATCTTTGATACCTACGCGATTACTCAGTCAGCTATGGATCGTATTAGTTATTCTTTTTTTTTTGTTCGATAGGTAATGCTTTCGAGGTGGTCCCATAAAATTTTTGCCGCAACGTATCGAGCTCTTTTTGAAAAAATAAACAAATACCAAAAAAAAATGTAAGAGTATGCCGTTCGGTTTAAACTTATTTGTATTTCATTCTGATGCGAATCAAAACAAATTGATGAGAACGTTACTCCTCTGTGTTGACTAAACTTCAAAGGTGGTTCCTATAATTTTTTGATCGAAATGTATACAGTGCTTTTAGAAAAAATCAACAAAAACCAAAAAAAAATTGTACAAGTATGCTGTTTGGTTTAATTTTATTTCTGTTTAATGTATAGGCAGTATAGGGTTGAAGTCGGGTTTACTTTTTTGTTAAAAATAATTATTTGTTTTATATACTGTATCAAAATTATTTTAAAAATATATAAATTAAGTAATTTTTAGGGTTCCGTACAAAAATTGAAAAACAGAACCCTTATAGGATCACTCGTGCGTCTGTCTGTCCGTCCGTCCGTCTGTCACAGCCGATTTTCTCCGAATCTACTGAACCAAATTGGGTGAAATTTGGTAAGATGGTGTAATCCTATGACCCAAACACGGATGTGCAAAGTAAATAAAGATTTTTTTGAAATAAGGGTCATTTTCAGGGGCCCAATCACAAAATTTTAAAAGAAAGTTTTGCAAACCTTTTTGTGTCATATATCAAATGAAAGGGCTCATTATGAGGATCTCAAAAATCTTTTTTTTGTTCGGGTAAAATCAATACTTTTGATTTTATTCACGAAAGAAGGCAAAAATTTACCATTCCCGCCATGCAAAATTTCACGAAGATCGGTTCGGTAGATACGGTGTGAAAGCGTAAGAAACAAACAAATAAACAAACTCACTTTTGCATTTATAATATAAGTTAGGATTAGGACTAGATTTCACCCATGGCTCTGCTCGCCTTATTGTCGATCCCTCAGGAACAATACTTTTCTCCGGGATGAAAGGTAGCCTATGTCCTCCTCTGTACTCCAGACAATGTGTATGCAAAATTTCATGATGATCGGTTCAGTTTTCACATTTATTACATTAGTTAGGATGTTAGAATAATTGATTGGTTACTACGTTAAAATTCAGTTTGATGGTCAACTGAATTTTGATCAGAACAAACACACACTTATACTGCTACATTACTAAAAAAAATAAAAATAAAATTTATACAACATTTAAAATGTCTGGGCCATTTGTACCTATGGGAATGTAACTTCTTAAGGCTGCACTAGTCCGGAACTCGAACTTGTCGGCGCACGTGGCTAATTTCCGTGCTATTTCGCTGAGAAAGGGATAGACTTGGTTATGAACAGAGCGGAACTATTTACACCAATGTATAAGCACATCAGAACTACAGTCTAGTGTGTGCAAACACAAATATTGTTGAAAATCTAAATCTTCGTTGTCTAAAAATTCGCGAGTATGCGTTTGGGAGAAGTGTTCTTGTGATAAAACAGCTCAATGATCTAATTAAAAGTAAAGTGATTTAAATTTTTTAATAACCAAACTATGCTTGTATGAATTTTGTTTTAGAGATTTTATACTCCTTCCGGTATTTAATTGTCCCCAAAGTTGCATTAAAATTACGTGTTGAAATGGAATGTTTCAAGACTTATAATTTTACAATTATGATTCCATACAAGCATAGATAATGACAAGACAAATCGATAGAATTAAAAACTTTAAACAGACGATACCGAACAACGGAGTCATCACCCTACAGAATTTGTATGGTGAAACACCTGACTAGCGTACCCGCATTAAGTTATTTTATTCAATATATTTTAATTCAAAATATGGGAAAGTCTAAAAAATTGTAAAATTGTACCTAATATCCCAACCAATATTATAAATGCCAAAGTCAGTTTGTATATTTGTTTGTTTGTTTCCTCCTCTCGCTTTATCTACTGAAGCAATCTTCCTGAAATTTGGCATACACATAGGTTAGGGTACTGAGAACAATATAGGATGCCTTTCATCCTGGAAAAAAGTACTGTTCCCGAGGGCTTTGCGATAAATGACTTCATGTTCATCATACATAAAAAATTATTATTTAATTAATTTTTGAGTGAAAAAAATTTATGAAAAGTCAAATCTAAAAACTAAATGATTAAGACATGTCGTGTTTTGTATAAAGGAAAGTTATGATTTTGAAACGAATTATTTAAGTACATGCCTACTCATCAAATTACTTTAGTGAAGCTTAATTACCACTTTAATTTACATCATCAAAGTTATATTGTCAAATGAGTTTTTGACTAAAACAACGAAGTATTTTATCATGTATCTAATTAAAACTGGTGTCAAAAGGTAATCACGTTTATAACGATAAAGTTGAGGGTCTGTAAAATGATAACCTTGTGGTGAAATTATCACTTTGAAAAGTTGGTCACTCACCGTCTCCTGCGCATTTAGCAAGGTTCCATCTTCGTATCCATCTTGGTGGTTAGGTAAATTATTTAAAAACTCAATAAAACCATTCAATAGTCTATCCTTTTCCTCTAAACTAATCTCAGTCCTACAGTTTGAGAATACACACAATAACACAAATAAAAAATTCAAGCGACGCATGATTGTATCTCACACAACCATCGCTGTGCCGATTCCAAACGAGAATAAAATAGAATGAGTGATTCTGTGATTCGCAAACGCAATATTTGTTTACGTAGGTCTCATCTCTCGTCAGAGAGTATTATGTTCCTTGGGTCTCATGGTCTCGTCGCTAGTTGCTTGTGTGATTTATTCATCAGCCAGCTTTTATTTGTTGACATCACGCCCAATCACGCCCGTCTGTGGTTGACATCATTCGTATCGGGCAATCACAGCCAGCTGTCATGCTTTTTTGTCATTGACAGTTTTTTTTTTCCTCTACAAAAATCTCTTCTGGGCTTCTGGGGTAGTATTTTTGAACTTGTGACCACTCGTCTTCGAACGATTTTTGTATAGTAAAACCGCTCGTTTGCGAACTTCGAAACCCCTGGCCCGGGGCGGGGCCCGGAGCCCGGACTACATTACTCCGGGTCAGGTTGGAGCGGTAAATATTCCATGTTACTGCCTGAGCTACCGGGAGTGCCTTGCTAAAACAAAATTTCTGCCCAAAGGATTCCGTCGATGCAGTGTTGGGCATTAATCAATTAATTAATATTTTAATCGTCTGAGTATTTGATTGAAAAATTAATTGCAATTAAATTATTTACGATTGATTTAATTGCTATTAATCTGTTAGTTGCATATTGCAATTAATTTATTTAAATTAACTCATGTTAAATTGCAACATGCTATTGAATTTTTTAAACTTATATTTTTAATTGTTGTTAGAAACAATTAAAACTAACAATAATTAATCATGTTTATCTGCAGTCTCTGCACCTTGACATATAAATGTTTTTGTTTGACAGTATGTTTGTAACAAGAGGTGTTTTAAAATGCAATCTGAACTATATAAGTAATACTGGTAATTCAAATAATTTAAGTAATAGGTTTTTAAAATGAGTTTATGCTGTTGTGTTTGTTTCATTATATTATTATGTTTAGATAAACTTGATAACGTTATTGAAGTATTCTAAATACTTAAAACTTGCCTTTTATTTTCTATTTACGAGAAGCTTATTAATCATCATGATTATCATATAAGCCGAATGACGTTCACTGCTGGTCTCTCCTTATAACTCCCAAGAAGAATGATTTAGCGTGATTTGGAACCAAAGGCATCCGACGACTTTGCAAGATCATCAGTCAACCTTGTCAGAGTCCTACCCTGTGCCGCTACTAGATCTTATATTATTTGTATTTACATTATTTAATAAATTTAAGTTTAACAATTGATTAATTGTTAATCAGTAATCAATTGTTATTTGAAATTTCACAATTAAAAATTAATCAATTGTTATTTTTATTGCACCTTGGTACTTTTTATATATGCAATCGAAAGTACCTTTCATGTATATACTTCCATATTTTTTTAAACCAGAATTTATGTTTTTATTAATTTTTGAAAATACGACACAAACGTAGGTTTTATATTATAAATATCTGTGCCTTATTCCCTGTCATTGTCAATCTGACGTAAAAGAATGACATTGACAGTCTGAGTTGCCAGATTTGGGGAATTTGACCCGAGAGTTGGGAAAATCTCTATCCCTATGAAAATGATAAAATATCGTTTCCGTTTTCACTGTTTTTTTTTTCTTTGTAAAAGCCGGTCAGAATGTTTTTTGATATAATAATGATTTGGTTTGCTCATTTCTTTTACCTGTTAATTATGTTTCTCATATTTTTTTTTACGTTCAGAAAATACTAAACCACGTCTTTTATTCTTTACAGGCTAGACTGGACCTAAGACGTAAAATCAAAATAAATAATGGTGTTATTAAAATTGATCGCATGTAGATTATGAAAATCTCTAGTATTAACTATAGATTATATCATTTAGAAAAGTTAATTTGGTATCAAATCTAAGTATCAAATAGTTTAATGCGATTAAGTTTTTCACCATTTAAAACAATCATAACGACGGAAAGTAATGTGCTACACGTTTGCGATGTCTTTTTATATTGTATTACTAGCTGTTACCCGCGGCTTCGCCCGCGTAATATATAGCCTATGTCCTTCTCAGTACCCTAACCTATGTGTATGCAAAATTTCATGATGATCGGTTCAGTAGATAGGGCGTGAAAGCGTAACAAACAAACAAACGTACAAACAAACTCACTTTCGCATTTACAATATTAGTTAGGATAGGATAGGATTAGAATTAGTTAGGATTAGGATTTAATATAAAAAGTTATAGGTACTTACGTTCAAGTGACCCTCGCATAGTAGGTATTAGGCCAGACATAGGCCAGACTATACATATTGTGAAATGTATGAAAATGTATAAAAATACACAGGAGCGCTTCAGCGGATTGAAGCGGATGCGGATTTTTGCGATGCGGCCCGGCATAATGTGCGCGTCGCGTACCATAGACATGAAAAGTTTTCTTTGCTTGCGCGTACAGACACAGACCTATATAAATAAAAAAGAAACACTAACACAGATATTAGACAATCGTCATCATTTCGTGTAGGTCGGTCAGTCGACCATGCACACCCTGGTAATAAATTATGATGATAATTTTTCATATACCTGTGAACAACACTAACAACTTTATCTTCTACGTTGACAGGTCTGCCCCCTTATTTACTAACTCGGATGACAAGTGTCGATGCCTATCAATCGAGAATTTACTGTTACTATGCCGGTTTTGCTTGCTCGAACTTTTTATTTAGAATTCAAAAACCGCATTGTACATTAAATTCTTGATTGATAGGCATCGACACCTGTCATCCGAGTTAGTAAATAGGCCGGCAGGACAGCCGGCCTATTTACTAACTCGGATGACGGGCTGCTCGGACAGTCGTCAAGGGCAGCACCTGGCGGCACCGTCATGGAGGAAACCAATGCATACGCAGATGTTTAGAAAAGAAAAAGTTATTTTTGAAGTTTGACTGATGACGTTTCCTTGTATTGCTGGAATACTCTGTCTAATCTGTGGACATACTCTGTCTAATCTGTGTTGCTGGATAGTGTTTACCGTTAATAAGTCAGTAATAAAATAAATTGAGTTCTCTTCAAATATATAATTTCTAAATTTAAATACTATGCAAAGAGTATAATAATGTCCTCAAAAATATCTAAACAATATCCTCCAACCTCAGACTATAAACTGTAAGTATGACTAGTCAGGCAATATAAAATATAAAGTTTCCAAAGTGCTTTACCAACTTTTTAATTATACCTACTAAGTCATTTATTTTACTAAGACTGTTCTGAACCACAGGTTTCGTAATGCAAACCTGTGGTTCAGAACAGTCTTTGTTTAAAAAGCCAAAGTACCTATTGTTTATAATAATTTTGGTAACTTCACAGTGGAACATTTCGCCGTGTACCTTGTGCTTATTATTTTTATGACTTTAGAAGTACTTTACTTTTTTTAGAATGTGACTTGTTTTTCAGTTGGTGGATAATATTTGGCATTATATGTGGGGTAACATTTTTTACAAGATTTTATAAAGTTTTAGAGCCTGATCATGTTTGGTAAGTTTATTTTTACAAAATAACTACAATACATATTTAATTGGAAACAAAAATGTTACATTAAGTTTTTGTCATTAAACTTCTTCTTTTGCTTTATATTATGGCTTTCTCTGAGATTTCAGTGTTTCTACCAATGTCCAGTATAATGAGATACTGTGTATCTGCGTTGTATGGTTAAATTTTAACAAGTAGCATCAAAGATGGCTATGGTATGGTATATTCTTTGATAGCCTTGTGGGAGCTTCAGGCGTCAAATCTGTATGAGTCCATATAACAGTCTACTTTACCAATTTCACAAATTGCTTATGAGCACAAGCATTTATAACACCAAACTAAACCAATTTTAAAAATAAATTCTACTAAAATCAATTTGCAAAATCGTCATGAGGAAAACCCCAACTGCACCCCTTGTCTTCCCACCACAAACTCCCATTGAACTTTTAATAATGACTTTTGTTGTGGTAAACTTACAGATTTTTTTGTATGTAACATAACATTGTAATTAATGGATTCAAATTTTCAATGACTGTTTGTTTTTTTTATGTCATTTCTGTGTCTGACGTAGTTTAATATGGAAGATGACTTTACTTTTTTTCATTATAATTTGGAAAGTCTTCCCAAAAGAAGACACATCCGCGAAAAAAACGCCATGTTAAACCAAAAACTCTCTTAGATATTACAGTTTTAATAGCACATTTTTTGGGCAATACCAATACGCTCCCTAGAAAATGCTAGTGAATCGTGACGTCACAGTTTTGTAACATGTACCTATAGGACGTATGAGTAACTTGTTTGACAGCTATATTGAATATTGCGTTTATTGTAATGGCCTTATAATAAAAGTTGCTTTATATTTAGAGGAATATATAATGGTAATATTTATATTTACTTTTTTTGTACTTTTAAAATGGACTTGTCCAACCAACTTCAAAAGGTTATTTAGCATGGTGAGCGAATCGATATCAAATTTAAAGTGTACTTTTTTCATCTTTTTAGACACATTTTGATGTAAAATGAAACATTTTTAAGAATCTGCAGACCCAGTCATCATGCCTATTGAAATCTATCAATGACAGCTAGGCTTACCGTTAAGTTATTTATTAAGTGTATTTTAATCAGTATAACTGACAAAATAATGTCTTTTTAAATGAATTAAAAAGCATTATGTACACTGATTAACTAGGGATAATAAACCAAAAATATGACTTTTCAGCTGGGACGAGACGCATTTTGGCAAAATGGCCAGTTGGTACATTAATAGGACCTTCTTCTTTGATGTGCATCCACCACTTGGAAAGGTATTAAAAATTCAGTATTTAATTTTTGTGAAGATTTGAGTAATAATTTGTTTTGAAGTCTCTCTGTAAGCTAAGTGATTGTATAGGGATTAGCAAAAGAATTAAGGGCGGAACTTATAATATAATGAAATTAGAAGTAAAACTTTCACAGCTAAGTAGGGTTCACACAGTACCGGCGTAAGAGAGACGCAGTTTAGTTCTAGGGGGCGAATCAAAAATAGGATGTTGAGGGCCCAGGGAAAATAGAAGGCAAGTAAAAATCTCGCTCAGAGTGCTATTAATGCTAACGCCGGCACTGGGTTATTGAGACAGAAATTGACAGATTGCAACACAGCACAGATTATCATCGATAACATGTGTTAATGTACAGTCAAAATCTGTTTGTTGGGGGATCAGGTTTATCTATCCCCGACTGTACACCCTTGCAAACTGTTTTTTTTTTCGTGTGTGTAAGTGGCTAACACTGGTGTCAGATTTTTCAAGCTGCCTAAAGGCATCTGACATAGCTTAACGGCTGCCATCAGTGATGACAGCCGGGACCAACGGCTTTACGTTCCTTCCGAAACACGGAGGAGCTCGAGATATTTTTATGCCACTTGCGGTCACCCATCCAAGTGGGGACTGCGCCTAGGGTTGCTTAACATGCGGAAGCGCTTATTATGCTCACGCCCACTAGGCCATCGGGCTCCTGTTAAAGTTATATTAAGACTCTAAAAGGTTATATGGTAATTTTATTGCAGATGCTCATAGCCCTGTCAGGAAAGCTGACTGGCTACGATGGAACCTTTCCATTTGAGAAGCCGGGTGACAAGTATGACGGTGCTCGGTATGAGGGGATGAGGTTGGTGAGTGTGGACAGTTATTTACATTTTATAAAGTACTAGCAGTCCGCGTCGGCCTCGCCCGTGAACATACCTCGCCTATGACACCCAGGGATAATGTACCTATATAAAGGTGAAAGAATTTTTGAAATTAGCTTGAAGTAAAATTGTAAAATTCTATTTGTTTACGAGCACTTTATTCTGTAAAGAAATCTCGTCTAAACTGTGTGTCCAAAATTGTAAATTGAATTAGACGAATAAATGATTTATTTATAAAAAAAAAATTGTTCAGTAGTTCTTGAGATTTACTCGTTTAGCCACACAAATAAACAAACAAACTCTTCAGCTTTATCATATAAGTATATATTTATTTATTCTGTGATATGGTTCTTAAGTCAATCTGTTAGAGTCTAAAATGGAATACAGTTGTCTATATATTAATACTTGAAACTGTTAATGACTATAAACTTTCAGATTTTTCTTAAATTAATTTTACTAAAATTAATTTATAGTAGATCGCTCATGATGTTTGAAGAACCAAAAGCTTACAATATTTAGTATAAAAATTATTATGTAGTGTAGTGATTTGTTATTATTTTTGATTCCTGTTATTGATTCTTAAACTCATTCCATTTTTGGAATGCCTTTATTGAGCAAGAGATTAGGAACTGATACAGCATCACTGAGCACGGAATGTCGCTCGCGCCCTACTAGAATCGAAAATAATAACAACACCGCGTATCAGCTCGCGACCGGTTAATAGGCGAAAGTCGCATAAAAGTAAAAAAAAAACATAAAATTCACCCAATGTGCTGTGAAATGGTATCATAATTAAAGTAATAATATAAGATATTTTTAACAAAAAACAAAAACCGACTTCAACTCTATTTTTTATTAAGCATAAGAAAAAAATGGAAATAAGTGTGATCCAAACGGCATACCTGTAAACATTTTTTTGATTTTTGTGTATTTTTTCAAAAAGCGCTCGACACATTTCGATAAAAATGTAATGGGACCATCTGTAAAGTATTACCTATCGAACAAAAACAGAATTTCTTAAATCGGTCCAGGCGTCTTCGAGAAATCGGGGAACATACATAAAAAAATAAAGATTACGACGAATTGTAAACCTCCTCCTTTTTTTGAAATCGGTTATAAAGGTCAATTAAAAAAAATCTGAAGTAACCTATATCACAAGTTTAGTGGATAATAGCAGATTTTTGAATTTCTACAATAACCTTGAAACCGAAAACCTCAAAAAGCTTCTCTTGTATGAAATTTGTTGAAATTGGTTGAAAATTCGTCTCTAGTGGCGCGCGAGAATAGTGATACCCTGCTATGTATACCTCATCCATATCTTCACACATAGGCATAGGCAGCAACAACACATAGATCAATCTCAAGTACTTTTTTCAGTTCTGCACAACCTTGGGAGCTCTGATCATTCCTCTGACATTCCTAACTCTATGGGAAATGACCAAGTCTCTGGAGTCAACCTTTATAGGAACTCTGCTTTTACTCTGCGGTAAGTATTTTATTATGATGATAACTTCATGTTCATCATCATCATCATTTCGTGTAGGTGACACGGTCAGTCGACCATGTACACCACAGAACAACAAACACATTAGAAGTGTTATAACGCGTGATTTCTATGAAAACCAGCGTCGCCTCATTTCATGCATAGTACTAACGCAACTTAATACGCACACTATTTGCAAATTCGAATGCCGCTTCGTGATTGCGGGATAGGCGTCACGTGACATTTACTAACTTCCAATCACGTAGAAGTAATGCATCCAACACTGGCAGACTTGTACCACTATCATTACATACTGGACTTTTCGAACGTAATGTATTACATTGAGCGTTTACTTCGTTACTATCGAAAGTCAGACGAGTAAATTACCCGCAATGTATATTTTTTGCAATTTTATTTTTAATATTTTCGTTCAGTCGCTATGCTGGATGAATAAAACCAATTAAATATCATATTAATATGTTTTCTGATTTGCCGGTGATAAGAAACACCTAAGTTGATCAAAGTTGCACGGGCACTTGTCACTTTACACGTTACAATAGTTCACGCCGGCATATTTTTGGTTTTTTTCACATGTCAATGCACTGTTGTTCCTTTGACGATTGCGGGACAACTATTAAGGTGATTCGCGGGGTCGGGGTGAAGTGCGATGATCGAGCGTAGTGTCGGCGCGCGGGCCACGTTCCCTTGCCATTTCTAGTGTGTTTGTTGTTCTGTGATGTACACCCTGATGTCAGAGATCTTCGGAACCGCCTCTCGGCCTCTGACGTGTTTCCTTTAACGACTACCAGATGGCAGCCGAGACCAATGGCTTATCGTGCCTTCCGAAGCACGGAATCATCTTTCTTATCAGACAATCAGGAGATTCATTCCTGCAATGTCCTAACCAAACTGGAAACAACTTAACTAAGTATGCTTCCCGTGGGAATCGAACCCACGGCCCCCGGGTCGATAAGGCAAACGCCTTAACCACTGGACCACAGAGGCTTTTAAAACTTTATGTAAAACATAATAGTTAAAAAAAGTTGACCTGCCTAACGCCGGATTTAGAGGTCTGGAGGTTTCGAGGCAACAAAGTAGTGGAGGCCTCTTGCCTCCAAATAATTTTCCAAATACGAGTAAAATGGTACTTTCTTTAAGAATAAGAATATTTTATTTGTGAGACATAGGTAACATTTACAAAAACAGTCAGATGGTGGTAACAATTAAAGTATCACTATGCTCTGTCTTTTAAAGACTTACAAATATCACACATTTGCATGCATTCCATATATTAAGTAAATTACATTAAAATCTACGTTAAATAAAAGTCAATTCGAGGTGATCAATGCAAAACAATAATTTTAAGTCAAATAAATTAATACAATTATAATTTGTCATTTAAAAAGTCGGACACTGAATAATAGTTTTTATCTAATAAAAGAGATGTCAAGTGTTTCTTGAAGAGTGTGACATTTTTATTTTTCAATTCAGACGGCAAATTATTATATATCTTTGGGGCCATACATAGTACACTATTATTTTTCATCATTGTCTTACATGGAGGTGCGCATAGACGCTGGCCTAATCGTTTGGGTCGGTTTGATTTATTTCTTGAGGAAAAAGTTGGGAATAGGTGCGGGTTTGATTTTACGAAACTAGCAACTTCTAAAATATATAAAGATGGAAGAGTTAATATTCGTAATTTCTTGAATGCATTTTTACAGCTATCAGTATTTTTAAGATTATCAATTGCTCTTACGCATCTTTTTTGGGCCTTAAAAATCTGGTTTTTATTTACCGAATTTCCCCAAAATATTAGTCCATATCTTAATTTTGATGCAACGTAACCATTGTACGCAGTTAACGCTGTTTGATCGCTAGAAACTTTCCGAAGATTTTTTAGGGCATAAACAAAGCTATTTATCCTTTTACGTAAATCTTCCGTATGAACTTTCCAGTTTATTTGGTAATCTAGTTGAATGCCTAGAAAATTTGCTCTGGGTACAGAGTCTATAATATTTTCTCTAAATTTAACATTAACTTCGGGTATTTTTGTGTATTGTCTAAAATGCATTACTTTAGTTTTATTGACATTTATTTTCAAATTATTTACATTTAACCAATTTACAATGTCAGAAATAGTATTATTTATTTCATTTTCATATGTCAAATTGTCATTACACTTAATTAAAATGGTACTGTCATCTGCATAAAGAGTCATGGGGTGCTTAGTACATTCTGGTAAGTCATTTATATATGCAATAAATAGAAGTGGACCCAAAATACTCCCTTGTGGGACACCATATTCTACCATCCTTAAATCAGATGAGTATTCTTCTTCTATTTTGGTTCTTTTGTTAAGTCTTTTTAATACGGTCACATGTTTTCGGTTACTTAGGTAAGATTTTATTAGTTTTAAAGCGATGCCTCTGATACCATATGTATAAAGCTTATGCAACAATAGTTTATGGTCAACATAATCGAAAGCTTTCGACATATCCATAAAAATAGCACATACGTGTTGTCTTACATCTACAGTATCCATGATTACCTTTAATAACCTAAAGATAGCCATGTTTATATTATAGTATACTTTCTTTCAGCTGGGTTCTCCAATAAATAATTTATTGTAAAAGCAAGTATAAATTATTTTATTATTTAACAAACTTATAAATATAACCGAAAAGAAGAATTATCTGAAATTAAATTAAAGTGTTAACAATTATTTTTTTCCGAAGTCTCTATTGTGGGTGCCCCTCTTTTGTGGAGGCCCTGGGGTTTTGGCCCCGGTTTGCCTTCCCTAAATTCGAGCGACTTCTATACCTCTATTAGAGGCTGGTAATAAATCGTCCAAGATGCAGGTGTTTGGGCAGCAAGGACATAATAAAACGTGCGTCATATTTTGTGGCAATTGGGTTGTGATTGGCGACCGACCCGAAAAGAAGATGCTTTGGGATATATTTCTACTTTCACGCTGATCTTTTTTAATGCACCCATTCGCTCCCTGAAACCATAACACAAGATCTTAATGGTGTATATTTTTAATATGTTTATTTCTTTCAGATGTGGGATTTCTGACTCTCAACAGATATATCTTACTGGATCCAATTCTTCTATTCTTTATGAGCTGTTCTATCTACGGAGCTTTTAAGGTAAATAAGATATGATTTTCTTATGTCTCTGCTGAAGAATCGAACATGTTGCTTCTCTTTTTGCGCACATCAAGAATGGGTCTTTTTTATCATCAGCTGTGACGCGTCGGAGCCTGGAGACAGCTATTATGACAGTATACTGTAATCTTATGTTTTAGCATAGTTTTTACGGCCGGCCGCTTGCCCGACGCCAACCTTTGGTTTTCCCGAGAGACTACTACAGCATGTGGTTCTTCAAAGAGGGCGTGTAAATATTTCCACTTACCACTGGGTGTCAACCTGGGGCATTTTTATGTAGGTACAGTTCGCGACAAGCTTTATTGCGGATCGGATATGGCTGCGAGCTGCGCAGTGCCCCGCCTCCTTACGCGCGCCCCGCATAACTTAATATTGTGTACTGCGCATTGACTCGCGCGATATTCTTAGCCGCAATAAAGTGTAGCGCGAGCTTAATCTGTACAATTTGACTTTGACATAGAGATAAAATAATCCTGGAATGTCTTTGGTTTTAGGTTAGGACACTGACCGACGAGGGTCTCCCCCCTTTCTCCCCTCGAATGCTTTCCTGGCAAGTGTTCCTCGGCGCGTCGTTAGCCGGCACGATATCAGTGAAATTTGTAGGGTTGTTCGTCGTCTTGTTTGTTGGTTTGCGCACGATTGCTGACCTTTGGAATGTGTTGGGCGATTTGGAGAAACCAGTGGTAAGTTATAAAATAGAAATTAGATTCTTCGATTAAAATAATTGAGAGATATAACATCCCAACCTAACCAATCAAATATTCATCATCATCATCATCATCTCAGCCACAAGAAGTCCACTGCTGGACATAGGCCTCCCCTAAGGATTTCCAATATGACCGGTTAGAAGCGGCCTGCATCCAGCGCCTTCCTGCGACCTTTATCAAGTCGTCTGACCGCCTGGTCGGTAAGTGTCCAACGCTGCGCTTGCCGGTACGTGGTCGCCATTCGAGAACCCTTCCGCCCCATCGGCCATCGGTTCTTCGCGCTATGTGCCCCACCCACTGCCACTTCAAAGAGCTAATCCGCTGAGCTATGTCCGTGACCTTCGTTCTTCTACGGATCTCCTCGTTTCTGATTCGATCTCGCAGAAAAACACCGAGCATAGCCCTCTCCATAGCTCTTTGAGCGACCTTGAGCTTTCTTATGAGGCCCATAGTAAGGGACCACGTTTCGGACCCCAATCAAATATTAAAACTGCGAAAATGAGTTCGTATATTTGTATGTTTGTTACCTCTTCACGCTTTATCTACTGGAGTAATCTTCTTTGAATTTGGCATACACGTTGATACCGCTACGGGGAAGGACATATATCACACGGGCTAAGCCGCGGGCAACAGCTATTAATATTATAAATGCGACGTTGACTTTGTTCGTTTGTTTGTTACGATTTAAAGACGCCGAAGTTTTGTATACTCGTCTGGAGTACAGAAGAGGACATAGGCAAGGCAACCTTTCATCCGGGAGAAAAGTACTAGTCTCGAGGGATGAACACTAACGCGAGCGGAGCCGCGGGCGAGAGCTAGTTATTAGTTTGTGAAATAGTCTGTTCAAAGTCAGATGAAGACGAATACGTCCGCTCGCGTCTCGGTTCATATTGGCTCTAAGAAAAACCTGCGAATAAGGTCGAAACATGTCGGTATTAGCTGACTTAGTAGGTCATCATCATCATCAGGTCTTTACTAGTCTCCATTGCAGGAGCATCACCCTCTCTGTACTACCATAGCTATATATTAGCCAGGGCAGTCAGAGGATTTGGCCTACACTCTCCACGCTGGCCAGACGGGTTGGAGAGGTCTGTTTGATGTTCATAAGCTTTGTTAGCTTGTGTTTCCTTAGTCGCCTTCTACGACATCCACGGGAAGACTTGGAGTGGTCCTATTCTACTCTGCCGGGTGGGAACCACACGGCAAGTAGGTACGTGAGTATTTCTATATTAATAAAACATGATTCATCTCGAAAGAGAACCAATTTCCCATAGAAATTTGAGTACAAATTCTTTTTTAGACTTATTGTTAACTACTTCAAAAACATATTGTTGAATAGCTTTTGGTCGGCAAGTTGCATCAAAATAGGTTGACTAGTTTTTGAGATAAAGAGCGTGGGTATCAATCTCTAGGGAAAATTGAATTAGGTTTATTTTCTCTTAAATTACTACTTATTTATGTTATTGACTTTGAAAATAAGACGATTTGTTCCAGAGTTTGACGGTAAAACATCTAATAGGTAGAAGTATAACGCTGATATTGTGGCCGGCGATTCTGTACGTGTTCTTCTTCTGGATTCATCTCACAGTGCTTAGTAAGAGGCAAGTATAGCATCTTGAAACATATGTATGCACACTAGGAGCGGTGCGATTATTGTCATTCTTAAGCTGCCTTTTCACCAGAGATGTGCTAGATATCTGATCGGTGCAAGGATGAGTCACGAAGATGTGAAACGATGTGAGTGTTTCCACCAGCGATGTGCGAGGTAGCTGAACGGTGTGGGGATGCGTAGCGGGCTCTTGCAGATGTGAGCCTATGCCGATGTAGCCTAGCACACATCTCTAGCGACACATCGATCGCTTGTTTAGTACGTCAAAAAATCCCTGGCTCTACTAAGCCACACCGCTTTCCACCAGGTGTAAATAAAACTAGGTTGCGCGATTACGCATCCTCACATATCTTTGGTAGAAACGCAACATTATCTTATCCTATAAATGTAACTAATTTTCTAAAGCTAAAATCTAAAATCTAAAGCTTTTTTAAAAAAACCGGCCAAGTGCGTGTCGGGCCACGCGCAGTATAGGGTTCCGTAGTTGCGAATGACAACTTTGAGTTCACACTGTTTACACTCGCACCTCACAGTTTAACGACCAAAAACATATAACAATAAACATAGTGTGAAATTTTACATTTTCCAGTACATTTTATAAGTTGGTTGCCTATAACTTTTTAGTTTGCACTTAGTACCCAGCTCTGATAGTTTTCCTTTCAACTTCAGTATATATACTACTGCTGTAATTTTTTTCACGTATCCATATATAACCGTTTAGCAGATAGAGGGGGGGGACACGTACCTCTAACAAAAATTTGCACTTTAAAACCAAATATTTCGGAAGCGGATCCCTAAATCGAAAAATGGTGTTCTTAACCTCACAATATTTTTTAAAGACCTTTTTAACGATACCCCACACGATGGGTAAGTAAAGAAAAAAAATTACTCCCCTACTTTACTTGTATGGGAGCTACCCAAAAAAAAAATTTTTTTCATGATTTTTTTCTCCGACTTTTTTGCTATGATTCATATACATACTCATACCAAATTACAGCTTTCTAGTACTTATAGTCTCTGCGTAAAACCGCGGACGGACAGACAGACAGACAGACAGACAGACAGACAGACATGGCGAAACTATAAGGGTTCCTAGTTTACTACGGAACCCTAAAAATGGGATTTGGCCTGGCGTGTTTTAAGACTATACCTACAGGATCTGATTTTTTAAAGCGTTTATTATTGCAAAAAATATAATTATTATGTAATCTATATATTATTATTATTTATTTTTCTTTTACGGTGCACAGTGGCAACGGAGATGGTTTCTATTCTTCCGGCTTCCAAGCCCGCCTTGAAGGCAACAGCCTGCACAACGCCAGCGCGCCACGAGTTGTAGCTTACGGTGCTGTTATCACCCTGAAGAATCATAGAACTGGAGGGGGCTACCTACATTCTCACCACCACTTGTACCCTGCAGGAGTGGGAGCGAGGCAGCAGCAGGTAATTCCTCCTTACTTGGGTATCTTAAAGGCAACAGCCTGCACAACGCCAGCGCGCCGCAGGTGGTAGCTTACGGTGCTGTCATCACCCTCAAAAACCACTGAACTGGAGGGGGCTACCTACATTCTCACCATCACTTGTACCCTGCAGGAGTGGGCGCGAGGCAACAGCAGGTAATTTCTTCTTGTAGCTTGTAAGCAAAGTAAGGTACACAACGCAAGCGCGCCACGAGTGGTAGCTTACAGTGCTGTCATCACCCTCAAAAACCACCGAACTAGAGGGGGCTACCTACATTCTCACCATCACTTGTATCCTGCAGGAGTGAGGGCGAGGCAGCAGCAGGTAATGCCTTCTTCTTGGGTAGTTTATAAGCTAAATAGGCTACAAAACGTAACCGCCACGAGTGGTAACTTACGGTGCTGTTGTAACCCTCAAGAACTACCGAACTGGAGTGGGCTACCTACATTCTAAACATCACTTGTACCCTGCAGGAGTGGGAGCGAGGCAGCAGCAGGTAATTCCTCCTTACTTGGGTATCTTGAAGGCAACAGCCTGCACAACGCCAGCGCGACGCGGGTGGTAGCTTACGGTGCTATCATCACCCTCAAAAACCACCGAACTGGAGGGGGCTACCTACATTCTCACCATCACTTGTACCCCGCAAGAGTGGAAGCGAGGCAGCAGCAGGTAACTCCTTCTTGTTATATATCTTGTAAGCAAATAGGCTTTAAAACGCAAGCGCGCCACGTGTGGTCGTTACGGTGCTATCATCACCCTCAAGAACCACCAAGGTGTCGTCAGTTGTGGTAGAGCCTCGCTACCGGCGAAAATCATTTTGCTAGTAGCATGAATGGGCCGGCTCGTCCGGGGAAGTACCACACTCTCACAGAAAATCGACGTTTGAGTAGTAGCTTTACCGCTACTTTGCTTCGTTCGGTGAGTGGGAGAGCCGGAGGCCCATCTCCCTCTCCCCTCTGGGGAGAGAAAAATAAAAGGCCGGCAACGCTCCTGTGACACCTCTGGTGTTGCAGCTGTCCATGGGCAGCGGTGATCACTTCCCATCAGGTGACCCACTTGCTCGTTTGCCGTCCTATGACATAAAAAAAAAAAAAAAAAACCACCGACCTGGAGGGGGCTACCTACATTCTTACCATCACTTGAACCCTGCAGGAGCGGGCGCGAGGCAGCAGCAGGTAATTCCTTCTTTTTGGGTATCTAAGCAAATAGGCTTTAAAACGCTAGCGCGCAGCGAGTGGTAGCTTACGGTGCTTTCCTCACCCTCAAGAACCACCAAACTGGAGGGGGCTACCTACATTCCCACCACCACTTGTACCCAGCAGGAGTGGGAGCGAGGCAAGAGCAGGTAATAC
The DNA here is from genome assembly GCA_963082605.1 of Rhodophaea formosa. Taxonomy (NCBI): domain Eukaryota; kingdom Metazoa; phylum Arthropoda; class Insecta; order Lepidoptera; family Pyralidae; genus Rhodophaea; species Rhodophaea formosa. The sequence goes on from OY720221.1 coordinate 4,872,434, forward strand.
TTTATTTTTCTGTATCTTGTTTGTTAGCAAAATAGACTTCACAACGTTAGCGTGCCACGGGTTGTCGCTAAGGTGTCGTCACCAAAACTACCGAATTGCATGCGCTACCTACATTCTCACCATCACTTGTATCCTGCAGCAGTGGAAGCGAGACAGCAGCAGGTAACTTCTTCTTATACCTTGTCGGCAGAATAGGGTACAAAACACAAGCGCGCCACTCGTGGTCATTAACCTAAAGAACCACCGAATTGGAGGGGGCTTTCCACATTCTCACCACCACTTGTACCCTGCAGGAGTGGGCGCGAGGCAGCAGCAGGTACGTATTTCTTTATGCCATAAATCGTAAACAAATGGTTATCAGGATAATGTATACAGTACAGAGCGTAAATTGATCCTCGACTTAACGAATCGATATTTTTTTTTTACTTTCCCATACAAATTGCACGGGCTGCTGAACACTTTTGTATGAAAATGTCGAAATGTGTGTACGTATCTCGTAGTTTTTTAAGTACTAACGAAATGAAATAAAAAAACCAAGTTACCCATATCACGTTACATTTATTCCTAGCGTATATATTAATTTCATCATTAATTTCACCCGTAGATCACGACATACACGCACAAGGATGAGAACAACCGCTTCATCATCAAACCCTTCGACAAGGAGGCTACGGAAGGCACCGTCATCGTCCGCAGTGGTGACCTAATTCGTCTTACACACTCTACCACGGGACGCAACCTCCACTCCCATAGGGAACGCGCGCCCATCACTACGAAGTATATGCAAGTCACTGGATATGGCGAAGTAAGTACACATGTTTCTCATGATTCTCTTTGGTTGAATACTTACATTATACAAGAGAACAACCGGTTCAACTTCGATAAACTGTCGAGGGAAGTAAGGGTATAGTCCATAGTGGCGACCTAATTCGTCTGACTTACTCGACCACGGGACGCAACCTCCACTCCCATAGGGGAACGCGCGCCCATCACTACGAAGTATATGCAAGTCACTGGATATGGTGACGTAAGTGCACATGTTTCTCTTTGGTTGAATACAAGGGAACAACCGCTTCATCTTAAGGTGACTTGGTTCTTCGGACTCACTCTACTAGTAGATGAAGCTTGCTTTACTATAGGAAACGCGCGAAGTATATGCAAGTCACTGGATATGGCGAAGTAAGTAGTGACCACGTAGTACATACATATAACTCCATGGTGATGACACATGTCACACAAGAAAACAACCGCTTCATCTTCGATAAACAGTCGATAGAGGGAATGATTATAGTCCGCAGTGGCGACCAACGCAACCTCCACTCCCATAGGGAACGCGCGCCCATCACTACGAAGTATATGCAAGTCATGGGATATCTATGGCGAAGTAAGTAGAGATACCATGTTTCTGGTTGCTTACCAAAACTATACAAGAGAGCTGCCGTGTGGTTCCCGGCAACGTAGAATTGGACCCCTCCAAGTTTTCCCGTTGATGTCATAGAAGGCGACTTAGAAAACCCAAGCTAAACAATGCTTATAAACATCAAAGAGACCTCTCCAACCCGTCTGGCCAGCGTGGAGAGTGTAGGCCAAATCCTCTGACTGCTCTGGCAGTACAGAGAGGGTTGTGCTCCTGCAATGGGAACTAAAAAAGACCTGGTTATGATTAATATGAATCCTAACTAATATAATAAATGCGAAAGTGAGTTTGTTTATTTGTTTGTTTGTTAGTTACGCTTTCACGCCGTATCTACTGATCCGATCATTATGAAATTTTGCATACACATAGGTTAGGGTACCGAGAAGGACATAGGCTATATTTTACGCGGGCGAAGCCGCGGGTAACAGCTAGTGTACGTATATATGCCTGTTTACGATGTAGATTAATTAAGCTAAGTAATCCTTTTTCGTAGGACGGAATTGGAGATGCGAATGACGTCTGGAAGATCATAGTATCTGGCGGCAAGGACGGGGAGGAAATACAGACGGTCAAAAGCAAACTCATGTTTGTGCACTACTTGCAGGTAAATTGATTTCTCACTGTCATCATACAGACAAACTGTGTGTTCAGAAATTTTGAATTCTGATCAGTCAATTTATATGGGTCTGCCCGGGCAAATGGTTTATGGTGCATACAAGCAATTTGGAAAGGAAATGAAAATAATAAACATATTTGGAAAAAATATTTTTTATTAGTACAAAACATAACCATATTTTTTTTTATCAGCACGATACATATTAACCCAAGGACGAAAAAAACATTTTTGTTCGTGTAATTTACGCTTTGTAAATTGCGCGACGCATCAACGTGTTAAAAGCGCGCAAACCATTTGAACAGACGGACTTAGGGTGTTTTCTGCGATTTTGCCCGCGTGGGTTTCGGTTTAAACGCACAGTCTATATCAGCCCACGTGGGTCGCAACATCTCGGGAGACGATGTGAGCGGGCTTAGTCTTCAATAGTCTTATCAGCGCTCGCCTTTACGACGTTTAAAATATCTTTTTGATACTTTTTTGATGAAGTAGTCTAGATTTCCGATATATTTCGAATGTCATTGTATGTTAAAGCCTCAGGTTAAAGCGTAGGTATTATGCGTTTGTCAATTATTTAACCGACGAAAAAACGGAAGAGGTTTCGAGACAATGCGTTTTTTTTATGTATGCCTGCGATTATTTTTTTAAGTGTATAACCCGACAATGGTCCCGTATAAGTTTGAAAAAAAAAAGAGTGGATGGTTGATTTTTTGCTTTTTGGCGGTTTAATTTTTGCATTAATTTAATAGTGTTATGCAACTGTCGTAATACGGAGACTTCTATACATGTTATATTTTTGCAGGCTTGCGCTCTTACAACGACCGGGAAGCAGCTCCCCAAGTGGGGCTACGAACAACAAGAGGTGGCGTGCAATCCCAACTTGAGAGACAAAAACGCGCTGTGGAATGTCGAGGATAATGTTTTTGATGATTGTGAGTACTACAGGATTACACCTTACGAATATTACCTTCCTACGATTGGTTCTTCATGCTGGTTTATGAGAAAAGGAAAAACATAGAATATACCAGGTGCTTCCCGCGCAGGCTGTACCAGCCGGTAAGGGATTGAACAAAAATCGAAGGAATAACGTTATAGGCGATGCAGCTAGCCTAGCTAGACTTTTTTCATGTATTTGATAACTAGGCCTAAGTTAATATCATGTGTTTGGAAGAGCGGATCCCCTGCCACAGGCTTTTTTTAAGCTTACTAGGTGGGTCCTAGAAATATGTATTTTTATCAACTAAGGCTAAGAAATAAAGATTTTTTTTATGTGACCCAGTGGTCAGGATGTTTGCCTTATGATCCGGAGGTCAAGATGTTTGCCTAATGACCCGGAGGTCATGGGTTGTAAATCTCACTGAGAATCATTCTGTATGAAAGTGTTTATCGAGTCTGGTTCATATGTATTACAGACTGATTATCCTAAAAGAAATTCCGTGCTTCGGAAGCAGTTCGGTAGGCCCGGTTAGGCTTTGGATCCCACACGCCATCTAGTATTTTTTAAACCAATCGAGTCACCAAGGAAAAGTACCTTTAGTTCTGAAGCGTAACCGCTGAGAATGCAACCGCGAATACGCTCGGATATTGACGATGATGAAGTGTAATAGTGACGACCTCCGTGGCGCAGCGGTTAACACGCCAGCCTGCGACACGAGTGGTCCCGGATTCGATCCCCGGTCAGGTCATGATGGAAAACGATCTTTTTGAGATTGGCCTGGGTCTTGGATGTTTATCTGTATAAGTATCTATTATAAAATATAGTATCCTGCGATGCAAGTTCAGAAATTACAGTAGGGCTAGCTCAATTTGTGTGATTTTCCATATATATTTATTTGTTTATTTTTATAGTGCCTAAAATGAGTTTCGAGGCCTACGCATCTGGATTCATAGAGCGTTTCTTGGAGTCCCACGCTGTCATGTTCCAAGGCAATGCTGGACTCAAGCCTAAGGAGGGAGAGGTTACGTCACAGCCATGGCAGTGGCCCATCAATTATAGGGTGAGAGGATATCCTACTAAGTATTTTATTTCTTTATGAAATTCCTTTTAGAGAATTAATGACCTGTGAATTAAAAAGTTCTTATTACCACATTTTATCTAAGCTTATTTTTGTTACATACCCTCATTTACTTTCGTCGTTTCTCAGTGTGCTCGGTTCTACAAATGATAGTTTATTTCTTACTATTAATAATGGTATTTTACTATTAGTACTAATGGTTACATTAAAGAAACCTCACCAACCTATCTGGCCAGCGTGGGAAGTGTAAGCCAAATCCTCTGACTGCTCAGTCTAATATATGACTCTAGTAGTATAGAGGGTCGTGCTTCTGCAGTGGAGACTGGAGACTAACAAAGGCAAAGACCATTAATGTGCTTCGCTTTAGATTTATACCTTTTTTGGCAACGTAAAATGTTAAAAGATTGTCTTGTTGCCAAACCCTCTTTGCTATGGAACCAATTACAGTTAAAAACACCTTACGATACAAAAAACTTTTCTTTTGCAGGGCCAATTTTTTTCTGGCAGCGGCCACAGGATCTACTTGCTCGGCAACCCCATCATCTGGTGGACTAACCTGCTGTTCCTGGTCATATTCTTGATGGTTTACGTCATCAATTCCATCAGAGAAAAGAGGGCGGAAGCCAGGGGAACTCCTATTCCAAGTGTGTATTAAGTATTTGAACATAATGGTGTGAAGTCAAATCGTTCAAAATGATAAAACTTCTGATCTAAACAAATTGGGGAACCGGAACTAAGGTAAAAGTTTAAGGGAACACATCCATGAATATGGATCTGTTTATGTTTTCGCTCTTTTTAAGTGGTTATAAAGTGGTCAACACTGATGTCGGATTTTTCAAGTTGCCTAATCTGACATAGCTTAACGACTGCCATTAATGATGACAGCCGGGACCAATGGCTTAACGTGTCTTTCGAAGCACGGAGGACCTAGATATATGTTTATGGCACTTGCGGTCACTGATCCAAGTAGGGACTGCGGCCGAACTTTCTTAACATGCGTTAGCGCTAATAACGCCCACGTCCACTGGGCCATCGGGCTCCTCAACTTATAATAATCTTGAAAACATCGTTATCTTTACAACATTTTTAATCAAAACTGGAGATTATATTTGCCAATATGAACATAAAGGTTCCAATGAGGGTGTTCGGAATCGAGAATTTCCCCAGATGGCGACACTTGTCGAGAGGTTAGTGTTCAAAATCGTGTCAGTTACACTCGTCAAATATTATCCAATAACAGTTGCTCATCGTACCCTACGACTCAATCCTGTCATCTGGTGGTAAGCATTCCAGAACCTCATTTTAAAAACTTTTTGTCTTTCTTCCCACAGATGGTAAAGAACGAGCGTTGCTAAACGCAGCTGGTTGGAGTTTCGTGGGCTGGGCTCTTCACTACGTCCCGTTCTGGGCGATGGGTCGCGTTTTGTACTTCCACCATTACTTCCCAGCGCTTGTCTTCAGCTCGATGATAACTGGTAAATGAGTTTGTTAGAATTATAATATTAATTAAATACTTGATACTGAAAATGGCATTCTGGAACAGCTTAAGCTATTGATTTGCAACATATAGACACGATCAACAGCCTAATGCATTATCGTGTACTTTGGTTTCTTTTGGTATGTCTCTTGACTCTCTGTTAGTATTTTAGCTTTTCTCATGAGACAAACAAAACTGTGTGTTGGGTATGAGATTCCTAGGATAAATGCCTTGACATGTGGTCTCAACGCCTTAATCGTACGATTTGTTCTCAGAGACTCGCATAGATGGCGCCACTCGAAACTACACAACATTGTATCTACCGTATTATGAGAATATAAAAACATGATTCACAAAATATATCTTATTAAAAATCAAAACAATATTTTAGGCATAATATTTTAAAATGACACCGTATATTTAGTAAGTTCAAGGCTAACGCAGATTACCGCCGTCTAGTATCGACTACCAAGCAACTCTCCTGCGCCATACATTCGCCTGCTTTTCGCAACCTTAATTTGGTCCAATATTTTTGTATGAGGTGGGCAGTCTATTACGTTAGTATTATATTGTCTTTGGCCTTGAGAAGCAATCAATATTCAGCAGCAGCGGCGTCCCGCGGAACTTTGCGAGGCCCTTAAGGACACGTTGCTGTTACAAGAGCCCTAATGTTGATAGCTCGTTCAGCTGGGCGTATTGAATGAAAGGAAGAGGTGCAAATGGACAAGGTGCGGGGCCCCTAGTGATTGCCCGACTTGCCAGCCCCTTAAGACCACCACTAATTTTCCTTTTCTCGCCCTTGTATCATAACTTGAAGTAGAATCCAAGTAATACATTCCTATTTTACAGGTATCCTGACAGAATATCTACTCAGAAGCATCAAGAGCTACCTAAGCCCAGAGTTGGGCCGGACTGTCTACCATTGTGTCATGGGCGTGGTGATATCCACCACTGTGTGCAGTTTCTACCTGTTTTCGCCACTAGCTTATGGCATGAGCGGACCATTGGCTCATGAACACAACTCCACCATGGCGGGGCTCAAGTGGCTGGAATCCTGGGAGTTCTAGCTATAAACACACACTCGTGTTGCAATTGTTCATGGGCAGCGGTGATCACTTACCATCAGGTGACCAGCTTGTACGTTTGCTGTCTTAAATGATAAAAAAAAAACACAGAGCGAGGCCTTGTCTACCACTGCATTGCGTGTATGATGATCCTCACCACAGCTTACAGTTTCTACCAGTTCTCGCCGACATCCTACAGCATTGGCGGGGCTCAAGTTGTAGACTACTACAGATTGATTTTGCTTCTTAGATAATCGACGTCGAAGAAAATAATAGTTTTATTTTTGTTTGCTTTTTTTGTTTTTCGTATGTGTAAGTGGCCAACACTGGTGTCAGATTTTTCAAGCTGCTTTAAGGCATCCGACATAGCTTAACGACTGCCATCAACGATGACAACCGGGACCAACGGCCTTCCGAAGCACGGAGGAGCTCGAGATATTTTTATGCCACATGCGGTCACCCATCCAAGTAAGGACTGCACCAGGGCATGCTTAACATATGTAAGCGCTCATAGAGCTCACACCCACTGGACCATCGGGCTCCTCATCAATAGTTTTATGAACAAATAACAACTTCAAAGCGCTTGACATAGTTATAGTCGTATTAAGTGTAAATAGCTTTTTAGAAATCGGTCAAAAGACTTCACAATTGGAGATCTTGCATGGCGTTTAAAAAAATCATTCTTCTATACTTTTTTAAGAATTGTCTCCTATTAAGAAATAATGGTAAAAAGAAAGGTTCTTTACGTATTATCTAAGGGACTGCCTGTATTTAATATAACATTATCAACACCTTAATAAAGATGGCAATATAAAACGACGCTTGATAATTTTCTGAGGTGAAATAAGTTGTAGGTACCTGGTGGTCCTTGCGATTTTTGGCAAGGTACATGTCAAATGTTTATATATTATTATGAAAAAAATATTATGATTGTTCTCATAATATACATGGCGAAATTTTGATCGTTCTGGACCCTTAAGGGTACGCTAGTCAGGTGTTTCGCCATACAAATTCTGTAGGGTGATGACTCCGTTGTTCGGTATCGTCTGTTTAAAGTTTTTTATTCTATCGATTTGTATTGTCGTTATCTATGCTTGTATGGAATCATAATTGTAAAATTATAAGTACTTTAAAAGTAATGAGTGCCAGAACATTCCGTTTCAACACGTAATTTTAACGCAACTTTGGGCACAATTAAATAGCGGAAGGAGTATAAAATCTCTAAAACAAAATTCATACAAGCATAGTTTGGTTATTAAAAAAACTTAAAAACTTTACTTTTAATTAAAACATTCAGCTTTTTTATCACAAGAACACTTCTCCCAAACGCATACTCGCGAATTTTTAGACGACGAAGATTTATATTTTCAACAATATTTGTGTTTGCACACACTAGACTGTAGTTCCAATGTGCTTTACATCAGTGTAAATAGTTCCGCACTGTCCAAAACCGAGTCTATCCCTTTCTCAGCAAAATAGCACGAAAATTAGCCACGTGCGCTGACGAGTTCGAGTTCCGGACTAGCGCATCCTTAAAGGGGTGATTCAGCCCGTCGATATGAATCATTTTTCCTATGGGACCAATGCTGGAAACTCAAATTTTATTTCGACATTTTCATACAAAAGTGTTCAGCCGCCCGGGCATTTTGTATAGGAATGTCGAATTTTTTAGAGTTTACAGCATTTGTCCCATAGGAAAAGTTGTTTATATTGACAGGCTGAATCACCCCTATAATGGTCCGGAACGATCAAAATTTCGCCATGTATACAAAATAATGAGAAAAAACCCACACGGATTTGAACAAGCTATATGTAGTCTGTGTACGACTAAGAATAAAGTATATCACATAGCATTGTCAGTGCATAAAAAATTCCCTTAAAAAATATTGTAATTTAGTCATTTTAATACTCTCGTAAGATAACTTTTTATTACTCCGTCCATATTTTTTTTTACTTAAATTATATTAGAATAAGAAATAAATATTTTATACTTTTACATTTTGTGCTCTTTTATTTCTGAGAAATATCTTCAAATTTTCTTTTGATCCACGTTTACGATCTGCAAAGAAGTAACAGTTGAACATCCCTTCCTATACTTAAGTATTTTTATATGATGTTGAAACAGGATATATTTATTCAATATAAAATCGGCCAAATGCGAGTCGTTCAATAAAAAATCGGTCAAGTGCGAGTCTCGCGCACGAAGGGTTGCGTACCATTATCTCAAAGAGTAAAGTAATCTATAGGGCATAATCTTAGAGTATATATTCAAATACAATGTATATAGAGAGTAATATATTCAAATACAATGTTTTATTGTTTATGAATAAAGCAATAAAAATAAAATATTATACACATCGGTGGCCGCTTTTTGTCGGAAATGGGCACCACTGCTGAAAAACTGGCTTTACGGATATTAGGCCATAGAACATACGTCAATTGAGTTTGAATTTGTGGCCCCCGATAGAAACTCAAACGGAATTGTATGACAATTTTTTTCATTTTCACCCTCACTCCATTATTTGTCTATGATCTTTATTGCCTAGAGGAAACATAAGGCAGTGGGTTGTCTGATACTAGTAATAGTATCTTCTTTGTAGTTTGTGATGGGCACAAAGCACGCACAAAGCTTGTGGCTGTTCTAGGGTTGCCCACATATAATTTTATAGAATACCCATACTCTGGGGAAAATCTAACGCACTATGGAGTTTATATACATACACGAAAATTTATGGATTGTTGTATATTATTAATAATTCGATAACCATGAAATGGGTCCATATTGGAATTTATAAAATTAAAAAGCATACATTAAGGTCGCATAGCTTTTTTGGCATAGTGATCATTTCATATAACGTGAATTATGAATAAATTATATGGTATAAATGTTTTTACCATAAAAAAAGTTATCAGAATAATATATCCGAATAATATACTTTTTGCACCAATGTTTTAACTATACTTTAGCAATATATAACAATTACAAATCACTTAATCTAATGACATAATTGAACAAATATTTACTTAGTAAAAACCAATTCCATATAGTATTTACATATAAATGATTTTCGATGATACAACAGAAAATATATATTTGGCAAACACATTAATTTTTGCCAAATAATCCATAGTCTCTGCCTACCCCACCCCTATGGGAAAGAGGCGTGATAATATGTATGTATGCATGTATGTATTAATTTTTGCGTGTATTTATGTTGTGCGGCTTGCTTTAAATACAAAGGCAGGCCGCCGCAGCCTAAACCTAACTATAGCGCTCTGTTAAAAGATTTTTATTTTATGTTTAAACCTATGTCTGGGGAACTGCGTTTTTATTATAATGGATATGTCTATTATGAATGATTGTAATGTATTTTATATTTGAAAACCTTTGGCATAAACCAATTGACAACATATTCTTTACCGGAAGTGCGATCCGTAACGCACGCGCCCCAGTACACACTGCACTATTCGAATATTTATATTCGCGATTTGCGCGGCTTTAGCCGCTGCACGATTTTGTCACTATGGCTTCCAAGCAAGTCATAGTTAACGAGCTGTTGGCATTCGTGTATCATGCCATAGACACGATGGACGAGATCAGCATCATGCAGATCTGCAAGTCAAACTTCAGCATGGAGGAGATTTGCAGCGGCAAGGTGCTGCTCTATGAGGTGCTCGGCAAGTCCGCGCAGATGCCATCTCGCCGGAGAGATGAGAACGGCGAGCGAAGTCTCCAGGATGTTATCGCCCTGATGAAGGTGACCGATCCGGACGACATGCCAGCGCTATGCGCTGCGAATCTAGCGAAACTGCCCCCGGTTTCGTTCGATCATGTCGATGTGACCAGGCTGCTGAAAGACATCACAGCCCTGAAAACCAGCCTGGCACAGGTGCAGTGGAGATTGGAGGCCTCGGAAAATACGATCACCGAGTTGCGTACCGAATTGTTATCAATAAAAGGTAACAATTCGGTATGTAGGTCACCCGAGGCCGCGAACGTCAACACACGTCGCGGAGCGCAGAATACATCGGTATGCAGCTTTGAGTCAGCAAAATTGGACACAACGCCATCAGCTGTCGTCACAAGCAATACACCGCGCCCCGCCGCCCGCTCTTCCCCCCGCAATGAGCTGACATCACTGCCGAGCACGTCAACCCCGACACGTGCCTACGCAGCCGTAGCCGCCGTCCCTGTTGCTGCGCCAGCGCAGCGACCTGCCTTGAAGGGGAATAAACAGGCAAGCTCTCGCAAGCCTGTGACGTCGGGTCAACATAAAGATCAGTGCGATAAGGAGGGCTTCACTTTAGCTAAGCGGAGGAAAACGAAGCCTACCAGCCGTAACCATCTTGGCACCGCACCGACTGGACCCAATCAGTTGCGTTCAGAGGTCAAGTGTACGCAACTGTATGTGTCCCGACTGCACTGGAATACGACGGTTCAAGACGTCGTAACCTACGTGCTGAAGAAATCCAAATTGACATTGAGGGTCGAACGGTTGGCATCTCGCCATAGAGTAAACTTTAGTTCCTTTGTGGTAGGAGTGCCGACCCAACATCTCGAGAACTTCATGAAGGAGGACTTCTGGCCGCAGGGAGTCGTGTACCGGAAATTCCGAGGACGGTTACCTGCTGAAGCCCCGCGCCTCACGTCGCCGACACAACGTGTGACCTAGTTTTAAGTTATATTGTATTATATGTATGTTAGTCTAAGGTATATATGATATGGGCCTCTGATATTGTACGTGATTGTAGGTACAATATTATTGCCTGAAATAAAGGATTATTATTATTATTTTTCAAACATTTTTCTTCTCGAATTTAACATTCGGTAACATTTTGAAACTTACGGGTCTATGACCAAGTAAGCCTCGTTACTTGTCTCAGTCTGGATGGGAGAATCATCTTGTAAGAATTTACGCACGATCCGGCATGTGTTAAGTACTGTCGCGGGAAGAGTATTATTATTATTATTATTATTATTATTATTATATATGTAATCGGAAGTACCTTGTATACTTCGGTATTTTTTTTCAACCAGAATTAATATTTTTATGAATTTTTGAAAATAGTACAAAAACGTAGGACTTTTATACAAATTTCTGTGCCTTATGACTTGTCATTGTCAATCTGGCGTAAAATTTGAAATTTAAAATTGTAAAATAACGACTTTGACACTCAGTGTTGCCAGATTTGGGAAATTTTACCCGGGAGTCTAGAAAATGTGTAAAAGGCCGTTTCCACAGATTTTATAATATTAAATGCAGTTCAGAATGTTTATCGATGCATGCATGACACGATAAGTTAATTTAATTAAAAATTACAATTCTTCATTCTTCTTGTGAACAAGGTACTGAAATAATATTTTAACCTCTTTTAAAAATAGTTTTGAATAAGTCCATATGCGTAGTATTCGTAGAATACAACGAAGTTTATGATTATTAGTACCTTACTTAACAGAAACCGGGGAAAATATCGACTAACTGGTAACTAAGTAGGTAGGTAACTGGTAACTAACTAACCATACCGTCTATAAGTACTATAATCCTTAAATAAAGGAACTATTTATTACTTAATTTAAGGATTATTTGAACAATCTTTGCACATATATATGATTCGTATGAACTCGCCGATCACATAGCCGGACCGTCAGTCAGTGTCCGACCGGAGTCGGATGCCCCTTCTGGGCCATGTCATCCGACTTTTACTTACGGGACATAAAAAAAAAATATTCCGTGGTCGTCCACGAAATTTTTTTTTATGTCATAGTACGGCAAACGAGCAAGCGGGTAATCTGATGGTAAGTGATCACCACTGTTCATGGACTAATGTAACCCCAGAGGGGAGGGGGATGGGCCTCCGGCGCTCTGGTAGTGAGTACTTCCCCGGACGAGCCAGCCCATTCATGCTACCAGCAAAAGTGATTTTCGCTGGTAGCGTGGCAATGATTTCCTTCCTTGATATGTGAGAACACAGATCCCGGATGGCCCGAGCCTGGCGGGAAAACGGACACGGCCTGGAACACGGATGACCCGGTAACCCGAAAATGAGGCGTCGAAGGATGTTGTACCGGGTGGATCCGAATTATTTTCCGCTCCGGACCGGCCCAACCCGGTGTAATGTAGTCCAGCAGGCCTATTCTTTAATTTTTTACAACTGCGGTGTACATCATTTTCATGGTAACTTCATTATTCATTACGGCTTCCGTATGAATGAATATTTTTGATTACGATATGAAAGCCGTAATGGATGTTGAGATTAGTATCAAAACGTTGTACACCGAGCAAAGACACCGAGTTAGCAAATCAGCTATGTTTTGTCGTCTTGTCTATTGGATAGGTATCTATGGTAAAAAGTGACAGCTGATCAGTGACAGCTAGCTGATGCATAAATGCTGGCAACATTTAATATGTCTCAAAAAAGAAACGAAATTCCTATTCCTTTTTTCTATTAATAAAAATAGCCGCCAATAAAGATAAAATGAAACAGAAAAGTATAATATTTTCAGGATTATGAATTGCAAAAATGTTTTATACATTTGACAAATAAATGGCATTTATGGAATGGAGTTTGACTAATTTTACAACTGGCCACTTTTTGCCACAGGAGCTTTGACATAAAAAAATATAAATTACAAATGGCGTTGTAGACAGATGTGTTCACGGCCACGATGGGCGATGATTCTTTGATATTACGAGAAGATGGTTATATTCGCATGAACTTTCCTGTTACTTCACTAACGTACCATAGTAATTTGAATATAATATTGGTGAAGACTGACGTAGGTGGTGTGCACGTTTTGGATGTGAACTCTGGTGTGATACTCCAATCTTCATGTCTCTCAGCGGGTAAGTCAGACGCTAATGTTTCTCGAACAAAACATAGTTCGTTGTAATCTGCTTGATTATATCTTCAATTACGTGTATTATAGTGTTAAAACTGTATTGTAAAGCTGTCCAATGTATTTCCGTGTCCTACATTGTTCGAATGGTTGACAGTTCGCGATAAACAATTGGAATATCACTGGACTATTTCATTTGGTTGTAGATGACGGTGGCACGCTCGGGGTCGAGTATGCTGCGGGCGCGGACCGTGTGTTCGTGTGGGACAGCAGCGGCGTGGGCGCCCGCACCGACTACAATGGGGTGCTGCTGTTGCACACCGCGCTGCAGCGCCCGCTGCCTTCGTCACAACCTGACAAAATAATCAGGATTGAACTTGTCCTATCTGAGGTAAGTTCGACCTTAAACAATTATTGCACCATATTTGATATATTTGCCTTTTGTTTGGATGCAGAAATTGCCTTGCAATCCTAGTAAAATATTCATCTCACTAGGATAAAATAAGATGTATGTATATATATATAGATAACATCCATAAGATGTTTGTATGTATATTCTTTTTTGCATATCATAGTAACAAAGTACATTTCAAAGAACTTAAGATTGATTATGCACTTTACTATTCTAGATCTTAGAATAACACATCATTTAAAGATAATATTAGGGTAGTTTGAATAGGCAGTCATGCTCACTAAAATGTTCAAACTGGTGGCGGCGTTATTTGTTGGATCGCTGAGATCCCTCTGTTGTGGTTGAGCTTAATGATGGCTGATTGATATGTCAACTTCTGAATGTGTGTTGTCAGTAGGGACTGGTCTACTCTGCCTCTTTGAGACTGTTATGTTGTTTTAATAATTGCCCATTTGAAAAGTGTCAAAAAATATTGAATGTATAATGATATTGTAACATAAAAGAAAAGTACATAAAGAAAGAAATATAAAAACATAATTATACAAAGCCCTTATTCGAGTATGTGACCAATACTGTTGAAGAGTTTATTTCGGGTTTGCTTGTCTGCAGTGTTCATTTCCCAAACTCAGTCTGTTTTTTTTTTTACAATAATTAATAAATTGTCTAGGTTACTATAGTTTTAGTTTAGTTCATAGTCTTTATTATTTTTTTAGTTACTTGTTAGCTTTATTCCAATATAAAATACAAATGTGAAGTTATAATATTAATAAAATAATTTCAAATGCGATTTGATGTGAAAAAGTGCCTGCATGGTAGTTATGTAAAATACCTACTCACACTTAATAAAACTTCTCTGAACATCATCTCATTCATCATCATCATCATCGATTTTGAAACAGTCTTGCATCTAATTTGGATGTTTAATTTGAAGTTGTATTTTAATTTACCTGTAATATCTCTACTTTTGCTTTCATAAATTATATCACACCAATTTCAGGATCCTAAAGCCCATCCTCATTCTTGCCCCAAAAGGTCACACCTTGTAGGACCCTACTTTAGTCTCATATTTTAATTTAATGAAAACTACAACCCAAGGACCATCCTTTTACTCAGAAACTTTCACCCATTCAAAGATTACTTTCATCATAAATCAGCCAAATCTTCCATGAGAGATTGCAAGGGCTTTGGTAGTTATATGTGCATTGATGCTTTACCAAACAAGTCACCGGTGACTGGCTTTTTATGGGTGATCTCACAAAGCTTATGGTCTTTCCTAAATATCACATGCTATCACAATTTGGTATTCCCTTACCCTTAACATGTGACAATTTATCCATTGCCCCTAATCAATGCTGTTTTAGATAAATTACACATTTATTTCAAATATGCTGAACATGGTTTTTAGAGTAACTAAGTATAATTTATCACTCTGTCAAATGTTGACTTCTCTAGATAACATAAATCACAGATATTGAAGAGTGAGGGTGTCACAGTAATTGGCTCAAGAAAATTGTGATTTTGGTCCCTGGCCAGGTCATGATGGAATTGATGCTGTCATCATATAGTTAATGTACCTCAGTAACTGAAATGCCACAACTAAGAACAAATGACAAAATAAAATTATTGTATTTAGGAAAAAGAAACTTTAATTTGTGGTTTTCCTTTATTTTTTGTTCATACTTGCATTTGGCCTACACAAAGAGGGTCGTGATGGATGGACTTGCATTTATCCCAATCCCGACTAATTTCCAACTAATATTATAAATGCGAAAGTGAATTTGTTTGTTTGTTACGCTTTCACGCCGTATCTACTGAACGGATCATCATGAAATTTTACATACACATCTGGAGAACAGAGAAAGACATAGGCAACCTTTCATCCCTGAGAAAAGTAGTGATTCCGAGGGATCGACACTAACGCGAGCGGACCCGCGGGCGAAAGCCAGTCATCTCTATTTGGCTACAGACATATTGAGTGTGTAGACAGTGTTGAGGTCTCCATCCAAATTCTGATTCATGAATTCACCTTGAAGTCATGACTTGAATGTATAATAAATTTATGAATAGCTGAATAGTCAACCATGAAAATGACCTCATTTGATCAGTACTTTGGTACTGGGCATGATAAAGTATTGTTAAAATTCATACAAATGAATTAATTCCCCCTGCAATTCTCTAAAAACAACTGTTTGAAATCTATCTTTTTTTATTTTTTGCATTGAATCAAAAATCTAAAATTCAAAAATCAAAACGTTTATTCAGAAAATAGGCCTTTGCAGGCACTTTTTCACGTCATATCATATTTAAAATTATCTTATTAGATAATATGTATTTATTAATTGTTCAAAAGCTACAGACTACTAGCTTAGTTAGAATAGGCTTCGAAACTACTGATACCAATTTTCAAAAATTCTTTCACCGAAAGCTATCTGCAGGCGATAGGCTATAATTTACGCGGACAAATTCGCGGAAAAATTCCATTTATTAAATTACTAGCAAATTGAATAAATGGAAACTTAGCAATCACCAAGATTGACGTACAGAGAGCAGCCGAATCTGCATTCTGCAAGGACTAGGACGCCGGAATTCCCCCCAAAAGTTACTTTTAAGGTTCTGTACCCAAAAGGTAAAAACGATGTCTGTCCCTCTGTCTGCTGTCGCCAAGCTGCATTTTATGTAGTTAGACAGTTTAAATTTCAGATGATGTATTTCTCTTGCCGCTATAACTTTCTTTTTAGTATGCACTCTCTGTACTACCAGAGCCATATATTAGCCAGAGCAGTCAGAGGATTTGGCCTACACTCTACACGCTGGCCAGACAGGTTGGAGAAGTGTCTTTGATATTTTTAAGCTTTGTTTATAATAGCTTGTGTTTCCTAAGTTGCTTTCTACGAAATCCACAAGAAGACTTGGAGTGGTCCTATTCTACTCTACCGGGAACCACACGGCTTCCATCAGCTATTCTATGATACAATTTGCCCCTATAAACACTAAAAACAGAATGAAATAAACATTCAAGGGAGGCTCCCATACGGCACACGTGATTTTTTTGCCGTTTTTTGCTTGATATTAACAACGGCAACAGTAGAAGCTTGAAATATAGACAATATTTTTATTTGTTTGTTCACTTTAAAAATAAATAATTAAGTAACATAAATATATATACTTTTTTTTGATATGGAAGTTAGGTGAGATCTTTGAGGGGTTTTCATTTTATTCATACTGGTATTTTGATCGATTTATTCTGTTCAGTTGCATTGGCCCATACTAACTCAATATTGAACTTTTATTTTTATTTATTTATAATAAAATTACCCCCCCAAAATATAAAACTGCTTTTAATTTTTATTGTATTGCAAGAATGTATCGAATGGTTCTGTATAGTTTTGATAATCATACAATTTAGTATTTTTTTAGTGAGGGACATGGCTTCATAGATCTGTGGGCATTCTCCTTTATTACTTTGCTAGCATTGCTATGAGAGTAACATCAATTAATGTTTTAGAAAATTCATCGCTCAACAGTGTTAAATAGGGGTTGGTAAATGGTATGGAAAAGTTCCATGTTTACGAAATACGCTTTAAAAATTAGTGTTTTAGCCAATTACATTTATTCCAATATAGTATCTCGAGCTATCTTCTTAAAAGCAAGCTAAGCAGTGGGCAAATGCAAAGTATATTATTAGACAAGGGTGGGTCCAGAGTAGGGGAGCGGAGCCATTGAGGCGTGTGTGTGGTCATGACCTGTATCGTTATGACGTGACAGCGATCAAATAAAATTGTTATATGTATGACTAGCTATCGCCCGCGGATCCGCTCGCGTTAGTGTCGATCCCTCGGGAACACTACTTTTCTCCCAGATGAAAAGTAGCCTATGTCCTTCTTTGTACTCCAGACAATGTGTATACAAAATTTCATGATGATCGGTTCAGAAGTTACGCCGTGAAAGCGTAACAAACAAACAAACCCACTTGCGTATTTATAATATTACTAGCTGTTACCCGCGGCTTTGCCCGCGTAAATTGTAGCCTATGTCCTTCTCGGTACCCTAACCTATGTGTATGCAAAATTTCATGATGATCGGTTCAGAAGATTCAGCGTGAAAGCGTAACAAACAAACAAACAAAGTCACTTTCGCATTTATAATATTAGTTGGGATTACTAGCTGAGTAATTTATAGCCTATGTCCTTCTCAATACCCTAACCTATGTGTATGCCAAATTTCATAATGATCGGTTCAGTAGATACGGCGTGAAAGCGTAACAAACAAATAAACAAACAAACTCACTTTCGCATTTATAATATTAGTTAGGATAAGATAGTTAGGATGTATTCAATATCGTTGAAAGAAGTAACATTCATTTGCAACGCAAACATTAATTGCTTGTAAGATAAGAAATGAAAACATCCGATAGATCTGGAATAATCTAGGAATAATATTTTACGACCTTTTGTTCGCCTACAACTCTAGTTCACTAGGGCTACTAGTAGCACCAGTTTACAGTAATTAGTTTAACAATTAGCTTTCCCACAATGGTTAACTACCTTAGCTGTTAGTCAATGCTCATTTACATCCATATCAAACCAAAACAAATGGGATTCAGGTCAAGATATCTTACAGAGAATGTAAAGGTATGTTTTAATGTGAAACATAGTCTCAGTGTGATAGGAGCATGGCTCTTGCCTATTGCCACTTAGAAAAACAAAAGTTTTTTTACCGTGTTAAAAAAAGGAGATGATCTGCTTGACTGTATGTTTGTCTACGATTATCTCGCTTTTGGCTGAATTGATTTTGATGCGGTTTTAATAAAAGTATTCATTACATTTTGGAGAAGGTTTTGCTACAAGTTGAGGTATTGAAGGCGGTTCCTTTTTTTTTAAAGAATTATCGTCTGTTGCTGTTGGCTATTTAGCCTTACATTTCACCGCTTTCCGTCAGGTGGGTCGTATGCTTGTTTGCTTACTTATTTTTATAAAAAAGACTAAAGCGTAACTCGAAAGGCTAACGTCTCGGGTCCCAATAGGAACTCTTTATATTATACGTGTAAAAGATATATTATGCGTAAAAAATCAAACCACAGGTTATACTAGATCACGGCACAAACACTATAAATAAAAGTGTGTCTGAAAGCAATAAGATATATTTTTGATACTACAAAGAAAAGGGCCCTATAAAGCCGTACTAGGTACGGCGAGGTGCAAAACACGGTGAAACCAGTGTGTGTGACACGCGCCTTAAAAATATATTTGATGTCCATCCTCCTATTGAAGCCTGACGTCATTGCGTTAGAAGGGCTGTTATTACAGTAATGGATCTATTATATTGTAAAACAATATGTCTTTGTTTAGTACGAGATTAGAGTATAAAGATGAGTCTGTAAAAGATCTGAAGCAGAAGTTGACCAACAATAAAACATCTTATAGGTAAGAACTTACGGGTAGGTACATACTCCTCCGTCTTTTGCACTACATCTATCCTAGCAACGGGAGGGTTAATTATGATTCTGTTTATCTAAATAATAGAGGCCTATGGCCTATGTTGACTGCAATAGGCTGATGATGAAATTATACCCGATTTTAGCTTTGAGTAGCAGCGTAAGTTTGGTTGATTGATTTTGCTTTGCTTTTAGATTGATAAATGTTACTTTGGAGTGGCCTATATCCAGCAGTTGACTGCAATAGGCTGATGATGAAGAAATTTAAGCTATGAATAAGGATATTGCGTTTCTAACATCAACATTCTCCTTCTTAAGCTACCACGGTTCACGAGTCGCACTTGTTTGGTTTCTCACGTTCAGGTTGATTTCGTTAATTACTTACTTTTATAATGGAGTAGTTCTTATTTCGCCCGACCAAGGTCATCATCAGGTCTTTCTAGTCTCCACTACAGGAGCACGACCCTCTCTGTACTACCAGAGCCATATACTAGCCTGAGTAGTCAGAGGATTTGGCCTACACTCTCCACGCTGGCCAGACGGGTTGGAGAGGTCTCTTTGATGTAATTAAGCTTTGTTTAGCTTCTGTTTCCTTAGTCGCCTTTTACAACATCCACGGAATGACTTGGAGTGGTCTTATTCTACTCTGCCGGAAACGGGAAACCACACGGTGACGCCGACCAAGGTAGACTATGGTTAAACTTTATTAGTACTTGTTTCTTTCCGCCAAAAGTAGGACAATTACTACCACTCCATTCCTTCCTGTGTAAAGACATCAGCTGTACCGATGCCATTTTGGGTAGAATAAAAAAAGACAGAGAGAGAATATAATATACTTAATTTTTTGAGAAAGCCTTATTTTATTTAAAAAAAAATTGAATTATACTAATATATACTGTAAGCAAGATGCTCAGAATAAATGTATGTTGATCTTTTTCAATTTGTAAATACATATTTATAGAACTACGGGCAATAAACGAGATCATCTTGAATAATAAAGTCAAGATCAAAAGTCATGTTTGTACTTTAAACGGAGTAGGTAGTACTTTTGTTTTTAAATTCAAAATGTATTTCGCTCGGCATCCTTTTAGTATAAGATCTAACTTCTACACAAATCTTTAAATTTTAGTACCTATCCTCCTCGCGTCGTTGTCCTCATTACTGAGGGTCGTGAATCCCTAGTCGTAGGGTGGTCCCCGTCCGGACGGTTGCGCTACATTTGTTCCTCTCCTTGGCCGAATGAAGAGCATCGTGTAGATTTTTGTCCAAGGTTGTTCGGATCAAGTCAGTCCACCTAATTGGACTAGTCCTCTTGGTCTATTGCCCTTAAATTAAGTATAAATCTAGATAATTAAAGAATCATTAAAATTTGTTCAAAACTTTATACATTCTACTAGTTTATTTATTGATTTATGTCGTTAGCAAATTGTTACTGATTAATATCATTGTTTGACAGGCGGTGCTCCTGTACCAGTGCCTGCAGAGTCTGGACGTCCACTCCATAGAGGGTCTGACAGAGTTCATCAACGAGCTCAAGAACTCGATCGACGCGGAGCCGCTGCGAAAAGGAGTGAAGGCACAAAAGGTAATGTTCTATGAACCACTAATAAGGTTCTTCTCTAGCAATGCCTGTAGTCTCGATGACATCTCCATCGGGGGCCTCACAAACGTTATCAACGAAATCAAGCGTTCGACGCTGAGGCTCAGCGGCTGTGCTGCTGCAGAAAGACACCACTAGTTATGTGTGAATCTCTAAGAAATTTCTTTTGCAAATTCTCTAAGTCCCATCTATGGCGAGTGTGTAAATCAAACCACAGTGACCGGTACCAGGAATTAAGTAAGTAATATATTTATTAGAAATGCTAACGTGATGTACGTGTCTTGCTAAGTTAACAATATTCAAACACTTCCTGCAGGTACATCACGTTCGTATTCCTCAGGTCGCAATGCCATCCATTGAGGGTCTCACATATTTCATCAACAAGCACTACCAACGCTGAGCCGCTGCTAAGGCGTAAAGTATTAATCACTGAGAAAGTACCTATCTTGTGCCTGTAAAACTGGTCGGTCTCCTAAACTAGAGTCACACAGACGTCATAATGAGCTCAAATACTCCATTAAGTCTGTATGGATAGGGGTAAAGGTACAAAAAGCTGAATAAGTTGCATGAATCGTTAAGAACCTGTTTCTTTAGCAGAGACTATAGTCTAGACATCCTCTCAAATAAGAATCCAAAGACAAGTGCTCGACAATTCATTTGGCGCTCAAACACTACACTACAAAAAGGGCGAAGGCATATTTATTAAAAGTGTTTTCTTTGGCATTGCTTGTAGAGTCTCTATTTCCTCTCCATCGAGACAGTTCCGTTTATCAATAATAATATGGAAAGATGTGAAGGCAAAAAAAAATCAGAATGTTCATTATTATTTATTTATGCATCGAGTTGCGTGATCCGTTACAAACTGTTTTCTAATCTGCCTGTGGCAGGATGAATGTATGTTACATTACATACCTCTCTGGAATTCCCTTACACGCAAACTCTTATCAGTCCAAATCCGGATAATGAACTTTTACAATGAGAAATACAAGCATGAGTACACCGCCAAAATAAATTAAAACTAGTGTAATTCTATTAAAAGTTAAGTGAAATGACATATTTACCTGACTTAACTACCCAGAAACTACCCAGAAATAAATATATATATACGGACAAATCACACAGATTGAGCTAGCCTCAAAGTAAGTTCGAGACTTGTGTTATGGGATACTGACTCAAAACGATACTATATTTTATAATAGATACTTATATAGATAAACATTCAAGACCCAGGTCAATCTGAAAAAGATCATTTTCCATCTTAACCTGACCGGGGATCGAACCCGGGACCATCCGTTTCGCAGTCAGGCGTGTTGACCGCTGCGCCACGGAGCTCGTAATGATTTTGGAAAAAGGATTGTTCATTCATTTAACGACAGTTAAGTACTGCAAATCTATTCTGCGTTTAGAACACTTTATGTTGAGCAGTTCTCCATTAGTAGATTAATTCAGCTCATTGATATCATTATATGTAAAGTTCAGAAAAAAATTGACTACGAGTAGGTATTGTTAGTCACATTCAGTCATTCATTCATTCAGTCAGCTTACTTACATTCGGTAGATAAGTCTTGCTTCTAAATATAAAACGTGACAGTAAAATGTTGCAAATAGGTATTTTACAGAACGGAAATGTTAATGGTGTGGCGACATTTAAGTATAACAATGCAGTTGTTGCTAAGGTTCTAAATACATTGTAACAAGCGAGATTAATATAATTATGTGTACCAAATAGTGTATCGTTTGTTCTGTATTTGAAGACAGCCGTTACTGACTGATCTGTCAACACATCGCTTAAACCACTTCGGAGATTGAGCTGAAATATGGTACGCAGATAGTTATTATGGGATGCTACTTGCTTGAAAGAATTAGGGATAAGAAAGTAGCAGCTCAGGGAGGCCGTGCGCGCGTACCCGATGCCATGCGTGCAACCACCGGACAGGCAGTTGAGTATGACACCCCTGACCTGACCTAACTAAATAGTTATTACAATACCATGGATCTAAGAATAATCAGGATATGCCCTTGGAAAATGTAACAGTGACGCACATAAAAATCCCTACACTCGTGTCGCGACACTAGCGCACGCACACATCGGCACAAAAATCCCTACACTTTTCCCCGGTCGAACGAAATGTCAAATTTCCCAAATGTCAAATACATGCTGCACACATGTGATTTGATGTGACGTAAGTTATGCTTCACTTTTGATGTGTCTAATGCCGGGTCCATATTATTCCTAGGTCCATGTACAATACGAAGTTATTACATTCACGAAGAAAGGGTTTTTACCAAAATTCGTACTCAAAGAAGGTGAAACGGGTGTCCAGTTTCTATTTAACGCGAGCGGTGCCGCGAAAAAAAGCTAATTATGAAATAAATTACATATACATTTCTGTGTCTCTATATATTTAGCGCCGACTGTGAAGAAATTGTAAATTTTTCATGTGTGTGTATGTATACCTATGGTATAATTAGGTACAATTTATCTAAAAACCTAAATATAAAGTAATTCTGTTACTAATTAGACTCTGTATGAATCATCAAATGCTTAACATTTGAAACAGTTAGAGATAATATTATTTCTTGTCCGAAGTTGATGTAAGTAAATATGATAGATAACCGCAGATACCGATAGGTGCAGAAATTTAAATCATCAGAACTTTTATCTGAAATTCCAACTCGAAAGTTCGGCGGGGTGCGAAGAAAAACGTAAAAAAATTACAGAACAGGCATATCATTATCATGCCAAACTTTTCGATTGATCCCAAAATCACACTCGCCATTGCGCCTTAAGCGACAACGATTTTTTTTCACTAATTCAATGTATAAGCACATTGATTCTAAAAAGATAAACAATGCTTTTCGTTTTTATTCATATCATACGTCCATTTTTCACAAAATTACTTAGTTAGTTGTGGTAGAGCCACGCTACCGGCGAAAATCACTTTTGCTGGTAGCATGAATGGGCCGGCTCGTCCGGGGAAGTACCACACTCTCACAGAAAATCGACGTTTGAGTAGTAGCTTTACAGCTTCTATGCTTCGTTCGGTGAGTGAGAGCGCCGGAGGCCCATCCCCCCTCCCCTCTGGGGAGGGAAAAATAAAAGGCCGGCAACGTTTTTGTCATACCCCTGGTGTTACATTAGTCCATGGGCAGCGGTGATCACTTACCATCAGGTGACCCGCTTGCTCGTTTGCCGTCCTATGACATAAAAAACTGTATAAACATAATTGGATTGCAATCGAGATGACGAGAACATACTGTATTAACCTTAATATGTAAGACTTACACTGATTGTACTCTGTTTGCGTATCAGTCTATACTAATCAATATTATATAGAGGAAAGATTTGTTTGTTCGCATAGAATAGGCTCCAAAACAACTGGGCCGATTTTTCTCCTATCATCATCATCAGCCTATACTCGTCCACTGCTGGACATAGGCCTCCTCAATTGCACGCCATCGAGATCTATCTTCGGCTGCTCGCATCCAGCGTTTCTCCTATAGAAAGCAAATTTATCTGAGTCTGACATAGGATCATTTACGCTGACGAAGTCGCTGGTAAATTGCTAGTTATAAGTAAAATAAACATATCTGTCTAAAATTTATAAGTATTTGATTTGTTAGAATTAAATGAAATATTTTATAAAATTTGTTTCAGTGGAGCACAGTGACCATCTGCCTGCCACAGTCCACAGTGAGGCTGGTCACAACCGGCGTGGTCCAAGAACTCAAGGGGCAGAACAAGCGGATCCCAGCATTGGCCATAGCATCGGCTGTCGGTCAACGCGCAAATGAGTTGGTTCCATGCTCCCGCGATGAGGAGACCAGGCCACAGATGTACTCTGAAGCAGAGAGGAAGGAGACCTTTAAGAGATGGCCACACATGGACTACAAGTAAGATTCATCATCATCATTTCAGCCGCAAGAAGTCCACTGCTGGACATAGGCCTCCCCCAAGGATTTCCAATATGACCGGTTGGAAGCGGCCTGCATCCAGCGTCTTCCTGCGACCTTTATTAGGTCGTCCGACCACCTGGTGGTGGGTGGCGGTGGGTGTCCAACGCTGCGCTTGCCGGTACGTGGTCGCCATTCAAGAACCTTTCTGCCCCATCGGCCATCGGTTCTTCGCGCTATGTGCCCCGCCCACTGCCACTTCAAAGAGCTAATCCGCTGGGCTATGTCGGTAACCTTGGTTCTTCTACGGATCTCCTCGTTTCTGATTCGATCTCGCAGAGAAACACCGAGCATAGCCCTCTCCATAGCTCTTTGAGCGACCTTGAGCTTTCTTATGAGACCCATAGAAAGGGACCATGTTTCGGACCCGTAAGTCATCACTGGTAACACACATTGGTCGAAGACTTTCGACTTTAGGCACTGAGGTATTTTGGACGAGAAGACGTTGCGGAGCTTCCCGAACGCTGCCCAGCCGAGTCGGATTCGACGAAAGACCTCGTCCTTGAAACTGGAGCTGCCGACCTGGATCAATTAATATTAACTGAACAAGTAAGATTATCTATTTCGTACTCTAGCGGCTTCCAGCATTGGCCATAGCATCGGCTGTTGGTCAATGAGCCAATGAGGTGTTTTCATGCTCCCAAGATGAGGAGACCAGGCAACAGATGTACAGCTGTCGGTCACCAAGCAAATGAGTCGGTACTTATTTGCTTTTTGTCTAGAGCAACTTTAGTGTAATAAGTCAACCTCAGCATCATTTTAGTCTCCACTGCAAAAGCGCAATCCTCTATATTACCAGAGCCATACATTTGACAGACCATTCAAAGAATTTAGCCTACATTCTCCACGCTGACGAGACGGTCCTACCCATCTGGCTAGCGTGGAGAGTGTAAGACAAATCCTCTGACCGCTCAGGCTAATATATGGCTCTGGTGAGCAGAGAGGGTCGTGCTTTTGCAGTGGAGACTAAAAAAGACCTAATGATGAAGTATAAGTGTTCTAAATTCCTTATCTTTTTCTGTAGATGGGCACTACCAGCACGCATGGCGCAAGCGGGCTTCTACCACCAGCCGTCGCCCAGCGGCGACGACCGCGCGATGTGCTTCACCTGCCTGGTGTGCCTCGTGTGCTGGGAGAAGTCAGACGAGCCCTGGGTGGAGCACGAGCGGCATTCGCCGAGCTGCCCCTTCGTCAAGGGAGAGTACACGCACAATGTTCCCATATCGGTAAGTTATATACGACACTTCTGAGCTTAAGAGCGATGTCTATTATATAGTCATTCCTATAGTATAATACTTTACATTCATGTCTATTCCCCTTCTGGAGTTGTTATAGCAGAGGTCTATAAGACCTAAAAGCCGAGTTTTACGTGTTGGTTCAGGTGGAAAGCTAAATCAAAATAGTATTGGGTTGCGAGCCGATAGCAAAATTCCTCACAGTTTCCCAAATACCATCGATTGGCTTTTCCGATCTGCTCTGGAAGACAATCAGCTTGGAGCTGGTACATTGCACGTCTTTTCTTTACACAGACAAGTATGAAAAAATGTAATTATAGGATCCCTAGAGTTAATTCATTCATTTCATATAAGTAGCGCGTTAGCGATCAGTGTGAGTCGATAAGCGCGCATTGTTGCTTACAGCAAGCTATAACGGGGTTTCGTCGAATTGTTAATGGAGTGGAGTTCATGTGATAAGACAGGCCATGTTTTGTCAAATAGATGGATAGGTAAACTAGACCGCTTAGACGAATAGACAGATAGGGAAAGTAGACTGATGGAAAGCAGACTTTTTGGACCTATGGGGAATGTGAAGTGATAGTACCCTCAGAGACAATAATTTCAATAAGATAAGATTGGCAATATGTTCTATCTATCATTACACACAATAACTATAAAAATACACTGTCAATTTATCCTGCAGGTCACAAACGCCACAGCTTGCGCTGTGCCCAGTGCAAATGTCACAGTAGTCTCGAAAGGCAACACGGGCGATCTCATAGCGACCGGCACATCTGAAGGCAAGGTGAACATCTGGAAGTTCGACTGCGGACTCAAACTGGTCAAATTCATTCACCTCTCGCCTTACGATTCCATCTTCAGCGGGATACTGGCCACAGATTGCAACAAAGTGTGGTCGGCTAGTTTGGAGAAAGATACATGTAAGTATCACCACGCCAAAGTCCAAAAAAATTGTTTCATTTCATTCCATTTTATTTATACATACAAATCTTTTTCCCTTTTCGAGCTCCGTGGCGCAGCGGTCAACACGCCTGCCTGCGACACGGAGGTCCCGGGTTCGATCCCCGGTCAGGTCAAGATGGAAAATGATCTTTTTCAGATTGACCTGGGTCTTGGATGTTTATCTATATATGTATTTGTTATAAAATATAGTATCGTTGAGTTAGTATCCCATAATACAAGTCTTACTAAGAACTTACTTTGGGGCTAGCTCAATCTGTGTGATTTGTCCGTATATATTTATATTTTATATTTATATTTATATTTATATTGGGTAGACAGAAGACCCGAATACTATGTTGGCGTATAGGCGCATTTTTATTTCACAAAAGTATATTTTTTCTTAAGACACAGCTATTACTTCGCGCATATCACATGTACATTGATTGTATGTACCTTGTATTTGTAAAAGTAACTTTAATTTTTTTACTGACATAAACATAAACAGTATTGTCCACAGCGACGTACGGCATCGAGCTTACAGCCATGGCGTTCGTCGGCATGACGTCAAAGCAGGAGGCGTACCCGCAACAAGCACAGAACACAGACAGCGCAGAGAAAGAGACCAACAGCAACAAGAGCAAGCCGGCGCTCATCTGCGCCGTCACCGTCACGCGCTCCAACTCCTCCTCCGACCAGCCCATCAAGGAGGACTCCAGCAAGGCGCTGTTCGACTCCGGCGACAAGTCAAAAGAGAGCGTGCAAGCCATGAACGACCAGAACGAAGCCAAGAGCAACTTGACTCCCACAAATAAAATGCTCTTTCTCCTAACGTATGACATACACAGCTCCCTAGCTGGCTCCGTAACGACAGTCGTGCACACATCCAACAGCAGCGGCAACTCCAAACCAGGAGGAAGCAAGAAAGCCTGCACGGTCGCACGGACGGATGACGCCAACATATACGACGAGATTTACTTCCAGTATTCTGACGACGACACAGACCTGCCGCAGTGCACAAACAGTTTGATCGACGAACAGATTAGCAACGTCATCAATTTGAATGCGTCCTCCAGTAAGGAGGACTGCAAGATCTGGGAACCTAAGAAGATAATATTCACAAAGCATTTCAAAGTCCTAACCCCACCCCCTCCCACAGTTTTGTTACCGGAATTACCTGAATCTGGGCAGGGCAGTATGCTAGACTTTGTGGGCAAAATATCACAAATGAAGAGTTGGAAAAGTGCCAACTTATTGGACTCCGTTGGCACCAAGCTAGCAGACCAGACTGATGCTGTACTACAGCAAGCAGATCCTATAACGCATTACCTTAATATGAATGGCCCTCTAGAGATTTCTGACCTCAAGTGGTACGAGGGTGGGGATGGTACGGAGAAGGTGAAAGTGACGACTTTCGGCGGCGGTAAAGTTGGCACGCAGACCGCGGTCAGCAACAGTAACAATGACGGCTTCGACAGCGACCCTCCCCAAGAGGAAGTGGTGTCCCAAGGCATCGCAATCCAGTGCCTCAGTCTTCCAGCCAAACTGAACCTGAGGGATGAGTCCAAAGTCACTCATCTCTTACCTACTGAAGATAAGGAGCATTTACTCGTAGTCATATCGTGTATAGAGCCAGACAAAATCAAAGTAGAGGAAGAGACAGACCCAGATGGGGACACAAAGATGGAAGTAGACGAAGTGGTCGATCAGCCCGATAGAGTTGACAAGTCTGACGCGAAATCGTACTTTTTGCTATACAAAATCAATAATAAGACTTCCATATACACTTTGGAGGACAATCCCGTCGGTTTCAAGGAATTACCGTTCAATGAAAGCCCCGTTGACTTGTGCTTGCTGCCGATAGACAAGCAAGAACAGTACTCGTTCGCGGCGGTCGGCGTCGACGGCAGTCTGAGGCTTTACTCGCTGCCAGATTTCAATCTGATGTCGGAGAAGCGCGTAACTAAAGGCCAGTTTACTTCGGTAGTATACTGCGCCTCGGTGGAACGCCTCAGCGTGTCCACCAAACACGGAATGATTTACTTCTACGCTTTAAACAATGGAGAGAAAGATTCCTCTGGCGACATTGACGAGGACGAATTCGCTAATATAGATTTTGACATGCTGCAGAAGGCACCGCGGGATGAAGTGTGCGGGCCGGTGCCGCCGCCCGTGATTCTCGCCAACAAGACTGACTTAGACATGAGCGATCTAGAGTCTTTGATATCATTGACCGGCTTCTACGGTACGAATACGACCGTGCCTTACAGCGCAGTGGTGCCAGGCTTCTGGTGTGAGTTGTCGCCCGCTCAGCGCTCGCGCTCCGACCACCAGAACAACAGGACTTGGCGTCTGCAAAACACGTCGTCCACTTGGGACGAACATGTATTAGAACTCACGCTACCGTACAGCGTATCACTAGCACACATCGAGTTCGGCTTCACGTTGCACACGACATGCTCGGCCAATTTACCTATAATACAAGTCACTTTGCTCAAGCAAAACCTACATGGTATAGGCTACAAGAAAGATGCGTCATTCGGACACAGATCAGAGTCTCCTTGGCTCTCCCCAGTCATCGACGCTGACATGTCATCAAATTTGGAGAACCCTGTTAATAGTGAGGAGTACTTACAAGCTCACAATGCTGAAATACTGGCGGGGCCTTTGCTGCTGTCTTCTGGACTGGATTTGACGCAACAATCCGGTACTTTGATACTGACCAGCCCTAGATTATACAGAGCGAAAGGAAGAACGTTCCTGATTCATATAAAGACATTGTTTGATCCAGCTAAAGATATGAACAAAGGCTCAGTAAAATCGAGCGATAGTACTTCGAAGAAATCTTCTCTTTTTATCGGTTGCGATTGGCTTCATCAAATTTCATTGACGGTTCGCTCGAGTCCGCACACAGACGTGCCCATGGAGAGGCAGCAGCGGATAGCGATGTTGGAGTCCAACACATTTTTGAACATGCTCT
Organism: Rhodophaea formosa; assembly: GCA_963082605.1. Lineage (NCBI taxonomy): Eukaryota > Metazoa > Arthropoda > Insecta > Lepidoptera > Pyralidae > Rhodophaea > Rhodophaea formosa. The sequence continues at coordinate 4,902,415 of OY720221.1, forward strand.
TTGAGATAGTAGTAGGCGTAGGCCACTCTGATCGTAAGAAGATTGCCCTAGATTTGCTCATATGGGTGATCTCTATCCGGCTGCAGAGGATGCGGCTGGCGAAGTCTGAGAAAGGAAAAGATAAGGACGCTCAGAATCCAGTGGAAACACAGCAGTTAGAGTGTGTCAAAATAGTCGAAAAACACACGGATGCTCTGATAAAGAATTGCATATTATGCGCCAATAGGAGCATCGCTAAGAAATGCGTCAAAATCATCCTCATCACGAGCGAGTGAGTATTATAACTATATTGTTTTTAATCTTTCGTGCTTTAAACACGTAATTATTAATATTAGCAGGACTTTATACGTTTTTATGGAGTTACATCCATCGTGGTCGCAGCGAAAACTCTCACTCGTCGTATTGAACTCCATAGAAACGTCGGAAGGAAAAGTTTCGTCTTAAGTCCTGTTTTTTTTTTTAATTTGGTTTACAAACTGGTTGTTACAAGCTTAGTAACATTTAAAATGGAAGAATATAAGAACATGTACATTGAACAACCTTCTCAGAGTGAACTCAGCATGCATAACAATACATTTTAAAATGTTTTATAATGGCTATTGGTAAATCATTCATAAAAGTCTATGATATAATTAAAACATAAAAAAATGAATGAGGAGAAGAATGTAAATTTAAATAAAATAATAATAATTATATTATGGCTGTGTACAGAAATGCCTTGCTCTCTTGTTTTTAACTATTATTTCAATATTAACTTGCCATTTGTTTCGCAGAGGCGTGAAGCAGCTGCCGAAGCCGTGGAAGTCGTCGCTGGAGACGACGCTGGTGGGCGCGGTGGGCGCGTGCGTGCCGTGGGTGGGCGCGTGCGCGTCGCCCGGCGCGCTGCGCTGGCTGGTGGCGCTGGCGCAGCACGCCACGCCGCGCCACGCCGCGCCGCGCCTCGTGGCGCACTGCCTCGCGCTGCTCGAGAGCGCCGCGCGCTGCCTCAAGGACCGCGCCGACGTCTACCACTACCTGCTGCGGGCCAGGTCTGTACTGACTACTGACATTTATGTACACCATTAAGTGTCTATAACGATTTTAAAATCTGGCCATCAATTACCATAATTACCGACAGTCACATTTATAATTCATCATCATCATTGTCAGCTTTTCGTGGTCCACTGCTGGACATAAGCCTCCCTTTGTCTATTTATTAATATAATTACGAGTATTTATTTTATTTGTTCGTAAAATTTACAGCTATGAATTACACTTTTACTGATATTTATAGTAAATATCTATGACCCATTAACACGTTTTTACCGAGGTCTCTTGGTGCAGGTAAAGACTGACTATAAATCAACCAAAAATACAGTTCTATCAAGATGCTAAGTAAATAATAATTTAAAAGATAAGCGAACAGACAACAAAAGTGACTTTAAGAATAAGGATGTAAGGATAAGGGGGAAGGATTTTGCCAAATAAATTATTATCCTATGCATTTTAGCTAAGAATAAGAGTGTTACATGACCTCAAGTACTTTACTGTCTACTTTTTATCGAGAAGAAAAAGACTGCAATATAAAATGTTCGCTATACGCTGTATTCTTACTTGAACGGTCGCTCTACACGTTCGGCAATCATCGTGGCGGGCGATATACTATACATAGCTGTAAAACTCACATAAGCTTTTGAGAAGTTTCCATGCAATGCAGCAATGATTTAACAAATCATGTGTACTCTTCAAAGACTGAATTTATATCGTGCCACGTACAGTAACTCGATCTTTGTGGCGCGCAAACCCTTGTTTAGATTCATGAATAATAAGATTGCAAGTAAAAACGTCTTTGTTCTAGGTTCGGTCTCTACGGACTGCCACTAGAACGCACGATATTTGCGTCAGAAGTGCCCGAGTTGGGCCGCGGCAGCTCGTCCCCCGTCACATACGCCAGCGTCCTGGCCGGAGACAGTGGCACCACCACCACTGCCACTGCCAAGCCCGACTATCAGCTTAAGGACCTGCTGAATCTCCCTGATATGGGTAAGTATTAGTAGTCTCGCCTTTGTGTGTCTAGCTATAAAACGTATTTTCGCATGACAGTGCACGAGTCAGGACATATGTGTTGCAGTTGTCCATTGGTAGCATGGTGATCACTTACCATGGTGACCCACTTGCTCGTTTGCCGGCCCATATCACAAAAAAAAAGGATATAGCCGCTCTGTGTGACATATATTTGGGTGTATGTATATCCACGTATCATGAACCGTTGTGGATACTAGCAACTGTACGATCTTGTATAAAAATTCAGACTTTAAAATATAAAAAATACGTAACAACGGGTTACTCATGTAAATATTTAGCTACTGCCCGGCAGTTACCGATTGTTACGTATTTTAATAATGTCTATATCTCATGTAAGTTTTAAACAAAATACTTAAAATTATCTATGTAAATAAACCTGCTCAAGCTGTCGCCCCCATATAGGTGAGTGTTCTTGCAAGCTCCACTTTTATTTTAGCTTTTGCATGAGGAATGCCAAAGTGCAGTATGCCATCATGCAGTGCCCGAAAGAAATTCTTAGGTAGGTCTTTCTTTCTACAGAGTCAGTCTTCTTGGAAACTCATTACTGCTTATAAAATGATGGCACGTAATTCTTATCACAGCTACAGTAAAGTTGTTTTAATCTGCGCTGGCGAAGGTAGGTTTATTTTCTTTGCATTGCACGAACTTCAAATGCCCGGCTATGTACATGTCCTTTCAAATCACCCACAGAATATGTTAGTCTATAGGTTCGTTAGGGTTAATATACCAATAAGGTTTTGGCGAAATGCTTCACACTAGGCGGCAGCAAGGACGGACATATGGCCGTTACTAGAAAAACATCTACTTTACTCAAGTTTGAACATAATCTTATGCTAATCTCATTGTTGTCAAACATTATCTAGAAATAACATGTCCTTATAAATGGTAAAATATAATTCTTTATCGGATAATGTCTACTTTTACAGAACTATAATATACATGAACAATACTAACTATGGAACTCAATAAACTATTCATCATCGCCCTCACATCTGCGTGCTACAATCTAGTGTCGAGCTTTTTTTGTCAAACCCTCCTTGTTTGTGACTTGACAGGAAGCACCCATGTCGCTTTTGAAAGCGACAAGAATGAACAAGATGAAGTTTACTTCGCTTGAGCTGAAATAGTCCAATGGAATGGTTGACATTTCTTGGTAGATTGTACCTCGTAGACGGGAAATAAAATATGATCTGTCAACCATTCCGATCGATTATGGATCACGCTTTAGTGTCGTCATTGGTGTTCGCCTGGCATATTAGGCCACTAGTCTCCGTTGATGTCCAATTATTTCGGATCTGTAACATCAAAATTTGTTGTTTGTCACCGTTGTTGTTGTTAGTCTAGTCTTTTTATAATGTTGTAGGGCAAGCCGGGCTTTTGGGCTTTGAAGGTTCCGCCTCTGGTGGCGACTTAACTGGAGATAACGGCAAGAATAGCAACGGCACCGCGAAGCAAGACACCCTCAGAGATCTGCTGAATCGGCCGCCCGATATGGGTTTGTATTGTCAAAACCATATCACCTACCATTTCTTTTTTTTTATTAGTTGGTGTAGTGAGACTGCATATCACCTCTCATGGCAGACGAGTCTGGCCGTCATTCCCCAAAAAAATATGCGACCCATAGGTATGAGATTCATTGCGCTGCGATCGTATTATTTTGCGCCTGCAGACGAAACGACGCTTTATTTATTGTTACAGTAGAACGGAAATAGCGGAGCGGACGGTTTTGCTAACTTATTCATCTTCTTCCAGAGTGCAAAACTCCCACGCCTCCTGCTTCATCGTCGTCATCCTCGCAAGTGGCGTGGTGGGCCGCAAACAATGGCGTTGGCGTGTTCGGGGCGGGCCTGAGCGAGGCCATGCCCCTCCACGTGACTTGCCACGTGGCCTCGGACGGCACAAAGCTAGAGTCCCACGGGGTGAGACACCACCCAGCCGTGGTTAGCTCCATGCCCGCCCCGCCTGTTACTGATCATCACCAGGTAATATACAAGACTTTCAAATTAACACGGTGACTCCTGAATCATTGTTGAAGGTGATTTATGCCTGTATTACTTTTTCAGCTATGGTCAGCGATGAAAGAGGGCCAGAAACAAAACTCCCAGGATCCCGACTCTTTGGAAGACGTAGAGAGTTCACTGATGGACTGCGATCCTCAGGAGAAGTCTGAATTCTCGGAGGACAAACTTTTCAAGGTATAATACAACTATGGCGTCGATTTATGAACACCATTGCACAAATGTCCTCTAAAATATTTAGGATCTATTGGCTCGCTCTCCGTTTTCATGTGTTCCTAATGAAGTATATCTTCGTCTAATATTTGTTATTAGAGTTACCTTCAGCACTAAAGTATTGTTACAGCAAGCCATTACTGGGTAACATTTTTATTTACCATATCTATCATTCAAATTCAACGTTCTTGGTGTGCCATATGTTCTAAGTTAATATAAAACATTTTGTTTGTAGGAACAAGAACAGTGCGGGATCGCCTGGGCAGCACTCGTAACTAGACCACCGCAACATACATTGGTGGTTGAACGCATGCATTCTGGTGCCAGGCGGTACATCGTGCTGGACTTCGGCCACACTGTGCGCCTTACAGATTTGGTGAGAGAATTAAGTGTTTCAACCATAAAAAACAGTGGTCAGTTTATCCATAAATATTCAAAATTAAAGTACTAACAGTAAAAACAGAATAAAGTCGGTTGAAAAACGAACGAACTGTAACGACTTTAAGAAAATATGTCTTTTTCACTTGCAAAAACGCTATTTTAGGCAAATGTATTGAATATATGGACTTTCACGTCACAAGTCCATATTGGACTTCTCTTTCTGATTAAAACTTTAAAGCATTACATAAGATATTTTATAAATTCTTTTGGGTATGTTTGCTGTTGTTAATAATGATTTTATTTTAAAAAAAGTACACATTCCATAGTAAGCACATTTATACTTATAAGAATATTGAATGTTGTAACTTATAATACTAATGTTAAATTTACAATCAATCTGAGCATATTTTTCAGATAATCCCCTCATGCTCGGACTTGGTGACGCTCTGCATCGACATCTGGGTGACGAGCGAGGAAACCGACTGTGTCAAGCTGGCGTTTGCCACAGACATCGCTAACAAGCATTTGGTGCTCACCGACATACAACCTCCACCGCTTTGTCGGTACATGAAGGTACGGAGTAGGATTAGAGACGAATGAAGGTTTGAATGGAACCGGACTGAATGGAAGAAGTGGAGGAAATTTGCCCAGCGGTGGGACACATAATGGCTCGAAACAAAAAATCTTAAGGTTTTTTAGAAATGCTTACTACTTGATAGCAGCACTAAGTCATAGGTAGAAGACCTGATAAGTCGCTGTCATTGGATAATATTTGACAAGCAGCGACAACTTACACATTGTTGCCCAATTACAGCTTACTGGACCTTACACTTCAGTGCTGCCGTCTCTTATTTAAGAAAACCTCATTTTAATTTCATAAGAATCTTAGCTTTCTTCTTATTTGAACAGAACAGAAAAAACGCATGTTTATTACAGCCTCATTCTTACATCAACACAGCGACTAAACTCTTTAAAATTGCGGCTCTCTTTTATCCGCGTCCGACGCGCTATCTCTGTCACACCTCATCCTCCTTCTACTTATACCGTTCATACTTGACGTGCATATTTGAGAAAAAGACCTTTAATTGGATCGAATTTATTTGGTCTTATCGTTTTAGGACTTCTAAAAATAATTTCCTTTCAGATAACAACAATAGGCCGCTACGGCATGTCGGCCATGAAGTGCAAGATCCCTCTGGGCTGGTTCTACGGCGAGATCGCGGACATCGCCAATGTGCAGGCTTCCATCAACGCGCTCAATGCCTTGCACCAGGACCTCACTTGCAGATTCAGGTGAAAAAGTCCCCTTATGTAATATACTGTTCATTTTAAATAATGGGGTTGTTAAAAACTGTTTTTTATATTGCTTTACTAGCAGTTTCCCGCAACTTCGTCCGCGTAAATTTTAACAATAAAGCTTTGTCACAAGCAGATAAATAAGCTTTCCATAAGAGAAAGATTTTTTAAAATTGGTCCAGCAGTGTTAGAGCCTGCATTGAATGCAAAAAATAAACTATCAAATCTTCCTCAAATAACCTTAGCTAATGACAATTTTCAGTCTGTTGCGGACTTTGTTTGTTTAGAACGGTTTTAGGATACTTTTGATTATCTGTGGGTAAGATTTCCTAAAGCATACAGCCTACGACTTAACCGAGTTAAAAGTACTATTTGTAAAAAAATATAAGGTATTGTGCAGAAGGTAGTCAAAAGTGTCCACGGCACAACCTGTTGAGCATAGTAGTTTTCTCTTTAGGCCGGAATAATATGTAATAACCTCTGAAATTCTTACAGGCTAGCAACAGGAAAGCTAATGGATCTCCTCAACCCATACCTCGAGATGTACAATGCTAACGCAGCACACATGATGGCGTACCTCAACCTAGCCAACGACACGGACCCCAAAGTCGTTGCTGCCTACCAGGAGTGCATAGAGCTGCAACAACAGCTGCATACCTGTAACAGCATATTGAAGAAGCTGCAGAACAACCACGAATGTGACGAGCAAGTGCTGGATATGATTAATAAGGGCAAAGTGACGTCTGAAGCGCTCTTGGAAAGGGCCTCGACGGACAAGCTCAGAGTTATTACGGAGAATGTCGTGGATATGCTGCTGTACTTCTACTTCCAGATGGGAGATGTGGTGTGTATTTTTGTTACTTTAGTCATCATCAGTTTACGTCCACCATACTAGCTGACGTTACATAGCTAATGACACTCTGGGGAAGAATACGAAACTAATGACACTTGCCATTTAGGTTACAGGAGGCATCATACATACTTACGCGTGAAAAACACTACCCTCCTTCTGGGTGGGTCAGTTGGATAAATAGGTCGGTTATAGATTTCGGACTTTTCTAGACTTCTATACGGCGATATCAGTATGATGAAGTCATTTTAATTGATTTTTTTAATATTGTTTCATTTTTGCAGCAATACGAGGAGGTGAGCCAGGAGTGGTGGAACGCGGTGTGCCCGCTGATCTGGCAGTGCGGCGCGCGGCCGGCCGCGGCGCTGGCCACGCTGGCGGCGCGCGCCGCGGGGCAGGCCGACTGGTGGGGGCCCGGCCTGGCCGAGATGCTCGTGTCGGCCTTCGCCGCCGCCGACGCGCCGCCGCTCGCGCTTGACAGGTATGTCGAGAAGTCTAAAGCGCGGTGGCTTAAGTGGTAAGACGATAGTCTAAAGACTGCCGGTTCAAATCCTGTCCGCGTGGATTTTTTTCCCATATCTTATTTCTTTATTTGAATAAGAGTATAATCAAAATAGCATTGTGAATGCAAAATAACTTCTTTAATATTATAGCACAGTTTACGACGTTGTAATGTATTGAGCATACGCATCGCCGTATATCTAGCCACGCAGTGACAAACCAAGCGCGCGAACGTAGAAGACGGGGTGGCAGCGTCGCGCGTTTTTCGAGTCATGACGATTTGTAATAAATGGCTTTCCTTTGTCGACACCCCACCGCGCGCATCTACGCACGTAGACTACGACACAATGCAGCAGGAAATTGTGATTTGTAATCAAATACAAAAATGGATACGAATGTTGAAGAAAACAGACTGCAAAATAAAATTTTATTGTTGCAAAATATACCATTAAGAAATGGCCGATGTCCAACGCTGCACTTGACGGTAATTTTAGAATAAAAATGTAATGAAGGCTGTTTGTCAACAGATGTTTGGTGCTGGTGATATACATGTGCCGCAAGAGCCTGTACTCGGCGGCTAACGTGGAGCACGGCGCCGTGGCCTCGCTGGCCAACCGCACCATGGCGCTGCTGAGCGCGTGGCGCGGGCGCGGGCGCGCGCGACCGCACTCCGCGCTCATCGCCGCGCTGCTCACCGCGCTGGCCGCGCTGCTAGACAGCGTGGCTGTGCGACACACCAGGTAATACATTAGACATGTACAACACGCGGCGTATAAGTTGAACTAAGTGTGAATGACACACCTATATTAATCAGTGGCAATGTATTGCGGTGTCCTACTCGCACTTAGTTCAACTTATTTGCCGGGCACTGTAGGAGGTATTTAATCAGTGGCCTCGCTGGCCAATCACACCATGGGGCTGCTGAGCGCCGAAACTACTGTACCTAGGAAGTTGAAATTTTGTACAGGGGTTCCTTATTTAATTTCTCATTAGTTTAATTTAATACCTTAGCTGATCCGACGGCTCTGTGCTACCGATCATTATATCAGTAAACCCTTATTGCAAAGGTAACAAGATTATAATTTTTTTATTTCTTGCAGATGGGACTGGGTGACGGGCGGTCGCGCCGGTACCGGCAGTGACGCCCCCCGTTCAGAATGCAAGTTGCATCACCGGAAGTACCACAAGAAGTTGCTGCACCAAGTTCAAGAGGTGGATACTAAGGGTGGCAAACAACTTAATGATCAACAGGTATCTACCTATCCAATCGTATTACGCTCATACGTCATTTTGTCGCTATTGTCGACTCGTATTGACCTTGTTAGAATTCACACTAGAATATAAAAGGCTCTCATTTTTTTAAGTAACGTTAAGGGTATTCTAGTGACTCGCTGTAGTCCGGTAGATTAGTAAGGAATTTAGTTAAGCCGAAATATCTACTCAAATTTTTTGCGTCACTACTTATTCGCTCATCCACTAAACATGTCCGAACAGGTCGTAGAGTTGTTAGTGGCTGTTAATTACACTCGACCAGTGTGAACGATTTTTGGGCAGTAGCGAGTTTTTTAGCAAGTACAAAAGAAAGTACTTGCTACTCGACTAATTTACAAGCCGTGTGACGTATGCAAACGAGGCTTAAGATTGATTTTTTTCGCAGCGGGCCCGCTACTACATAAAAGAGAAGAATCGCATCGCGATGCAGTTCCGTCAGCGCGGGTCGTCGGGCAGCAAGCCCGCGGGCGAGCCGTGCCCGCGGCCCGCGCGCGCCGCCAGGGTCATCCCGCCCGCGCTCGGCGCCGCGCTCGCCTCCGCGCTCGTGCAGCACATGCTCACCGCCGACAGCTCCACCGACACCGACGTGCTGCTGCTCTGCGCCAAGGTAACTCATTATCTTCTCTCCAGTGAAGGCCCAGTGGCAGTCGCAGTTGCAAGCTACTGGCAAGGCAAATATAAAACTAGCCATCTCACATCTACGACTCGAAAGAAGAAGTGGTGGCCCTAGGCAAAGGTGAACCGAGCTCCCGCGCTCTGGGGTCAGCATCACCACCTCTCCCCAGCAGCAGTGTGGGTGGCGAACTGTCACGTACAGGCAGTGTTACCACTGTGCCAGCCGGCAATAGATGAGCTGTTAACAAATGGAGCCTCGTTTATCCTGGACACGGGCTCGCAATGGTTAGGACGCCGTTGCCCCTCCACTTTTTCAGCTGTGTAACTTTGAAGCTTGGGGTTCAACTAATTAATGATGTTTTCTTTTTCTCTTTGGACGAATGGCATCTTTGGCTGTCTACTGTTGTCGATGATGAAGATACGTATTGACAATCAGTCTCTTGGATGTATCTCTGACAAAAAACAGATGTCAAAAACAAAGAGAAGTTTCAGTTTCAAAGCTATGACCGTGTTTAAAATCACATAGATCTTTCAAATAAAAAACTGACTACGACGTGACTAGTGAACCGAATTCGATAAAATTTAAATGGGAAAGAAAACCAATTATTTTGTCACTAGGTAACAAATATTGTATAAAATACAACCAACGTGAACCAACTTGAGGTTGTCTCAATGATGTTTGAATTGAGACAAGAGGCATTCAAATTCTCCGACAGGCCAAAGGTGACTTGATCTAATAATTCTTTCTATAATTGATTAGCATGGTGTGTGTGCAGGTGGTGGGTCGCCTGTGCGCGCTGTGCGGCGGCGCGTCGCTGGTGGAGCCGGCGGGCGTGCTGTGCCTGGCGCGGCTGGCCGTCACGCTGCCGCCCTGGCCACGACACGCGCTCACCACGCTGCTGCAGGTACATACCAATGACTTTACGAGTATATATTGGTAGAAAGACTAAATACCCATACTAACTTTTAACATAGAAACAGACGGAAATACTACAGGACGCTGTCCCGCGCCCTCATAATGCAATTGTATAAAAGTTCTGTTCTGACACCTATAGTATTTTATAGCGGTGGCATCGACGGTCACAACGTCTTCCGGTTTTTTGCTCTAGTGTATGACAAATGCACCTATTACGGTTCAGTTGATACGGCCTTGTGGCAGACGAACTGATGGACATCGTAGGCTTAGGAATAGGGTTTCATTTTTCCTTCTTTGAATTTGAAACCCTAAAAAAATATCCTAACTAATATTATAAATGCGAAAGTGAGTTTGTTTGTTACGCTTTCACGCCCAACCTACTGAACCGATCATCATTAAATTTTGCATACACATAGGTTAGGGTACTGAGAAGGACATAGGCTATATATCGCGCGGGCGAAGCCGCGGGTAACAGCTAGTAATAAATAAAATGTATGTATAATTTTGGAAAAAAAGAACAAAATTCACTGTTATGATGAGAAAACTATAGAAAAAATCAAGTAAATCCATCCCGCTTACATTCGCTAGCCTATCTCGTCTTGGCTGAATTAATTGACCGAGCAAGCTCGAAACGCAAGTAACGCGACTCTGTTCCAGCATGGGCAATATTTTTCATGTCTCTCCGGCTGTTGTATTTCGCATTTCTCAGCCAACTTTTGCTACATTTTGCCAGCTGGTTTGTATATGTATTATATTGGTTTCATTATTGTAGATTCAGTTTATGAACATTTTTCAATATGGCGGAATATCTATCAAACTCGTCAGATCTACAGCTCACAACGTCTTCTATAAAATATATGAGTAGTAATAATATTAAAACTTACGCGAGATAAATTCATTATGAAAACACGGCTTCACTCACGTTTTATTACGTCGGATCCGCCGACAGACCGTGTTTTGAGGGAAGCGTAACCGTCGTGACGCCACCCCTTTCACTCGCCCCGATGATGGTCTCCGTAACAGACCGAAACTAGTCGGCGGATCCGACGTAATAAAACGTGAGTAAAGCCGTGTTTTCATAATATATGAGTAGTCTTCCTTGTCAACCATATTGAGAAAATATTTCAGGACTTAGTGGAGTACGAGAGCGGAGGTGCCAGCACCCTTAGCACCACCGAGGGTGAGACTAGCAGCGAAGACTCATGGGCTGCTGCCAACAGGGTGCTAGACAACTGCTTCGGCAAACAGCCGCGCAGGCACAAGGGCGCCTCTGTTGCTGGTAAGTGCTTACTTTAGAATCCATCTAACGGAGTAATAGAAAACTGTTTCTTCTATGAACAGGCGTCTATTGCATTTTTAAATATGATGGCAATTGCGCAATTTGGGTGTTCTGGAATAAGCGGCGGCAGCACCGTCGCGTCGGGTCTTGATTGAGTTTCTTTCGGCATATTTTTCTCACCAGTGGTCATTCCGAAACGCTAGTAGTTTTTTGATTTTGCATATTAAAAATAATGATAAAGAAAAATAGGACGTTCATAAAGAGATGCATTTATCCAATATTTAATTTTATTTTTAATTTTTGGGTCCAGTAAGCTGTTATTGGGCCACAATAAGTCAGCTGTTGCTGCTTGTCAAATATAATGTAATAATAGCGGCTTATCGAGATTGATGCCTCAGTGCTGCCATCTGTCCATTGTTTTCCATTGCCATTGAACAGCTTTGCCTTCTATTAATACGAAAATACGTTATGCTATCATAGTGCAATATATTTTCGCTCTTAAATGACAGGTATAGTCTTGCCGCCTCAGACGGAGGCAACTTATAGCATTAGACACTGAACTTAAAGTATCAGTGTAAACCGTATACAAACCGAAAATATTTACAATGTTTAAAAGTAGAATGGTTACTAGTATGAGAATGTGAATGTCAAATGATCAGTATCCTCTATCGATCAACTGATCAGTATGAACTGACCTATCTATTTTATTTAGATTTAAAAAGAGCAGGTTTTGGTCTAAAACCAACTGAAGGTGGATGATCTTGGAAGTGAGACTAATATTTGCAGGTGAGTTTTGACAAAATTTCAGCTTTGCTTGCTTCTCATGTCGAGTTTTTGAGTACGAGTTGGTATGAATTCAGTTTTATGTAAGTATGATTTACAAATATTTCGGTCTGCGACTTGAGTACGGTTCTGTTACAATGAGGTTAAAAATTAAGTTTATTTTTGTTAGTATTACCCTTGAGTAGCTTTAATTTTATACATATTAAATTCAGTTCTACATTATATATGTCTGTTCATAAAAAAACAATATCAATGAAAATATTCCATTTATTAAATTGTTTTTTTTTTCGCGGAACTGTACTCAGACCCGTATTGTTCTTTGCAGATGTGTTAGCCGATAGTTTCGGGCTGACGAAGACAATCACGTTCAACAAGCCCAAAATTCCCCTCGGTTTCACAAGTAAGCCATCTTCCACTTGGCCATGGCACAATAATGTAGGCTGTACTATCTGAGAAATTACATTCAAACACGATGTGGCAAAGAGCGCGATAATGGTTCTTAACAGACTTTCATAGCTATGAGAAACGGTTAAAATGTCACACACAACCTAAAGCCGCTATTATATTTAAGAAAGATACGTGTGTACATACGTTTTTAACGTATTGCGGCGTCCCTCTCGTCAATATCTAAATATCTCGTGATAGTAAGCGAGAAACGGGATATCCGTATGGTAATCATGACGTGATTATTATTTTAGCCCAGCATAGTATCTTTGTCGTAAAATGACTTGGTCCCATATCTCACAAGATTATTTCGTTACTACTTTGACGCCGATTTTAAGCTGCCCGTGCGCACGATTATAAACCGCCAAATGACGCACGAGAAACAAATGCCATTATTGTTTGCTTTGTTACAACGTCTGGAAACAATTACGAGATTAATCTTCGATCGATCAAGCACGAAATGCAAAGCTCAGCTTAGTCTTCGCGAACTGTACGAAAAACTAGATACACTAGCAGCGATAAAAAAGCGTTCACTTTTTCGTATAAATTTGAATTTTAAATTTAGATAGCTGACGACGGTCAGATTTTGAAATTCGGCTTTATGACATGCAAGTAAAGTTGGTTTTGTATTGGTGTAGGTTTATAACATCACAAATATTTGTGAACAGCATGAAGTATCCATTTTTGTATCTAATTGATCACAGAGATTAATAAAATTAGTTAAAAGATAGATTAAGGATCAAATTGCGCTCTTATTGACATATCTTGTGTTGTAGAACTTTCCAATGCCGACATGTATTATTGTATCATGCGTTAGGCTCGCTTCGACCTGTATTCGGTTTGCACTGATACGTAGAGCGACAATGCTATCGTGAATTGCACTTATAGCATTCAAAGTGTGAAATGCTTCAGAGCTTACGTTTAAAATATAAGGCCTTAATGATATTTGCGGAAAATATCATATATATTGCGTTTGACTTGCCATTTTTTAAATGATATATTTCTGCTTGTTTAGTACATTTGAGGTTAAGGAAATCGTCAGCTTAGATTTGTTTGAAACAGAACTCTAGCGCCCGCTCATTTTGGTGGCTAATATTCTCTCTAGGTTACCCAGCTAGTCTCTCTTTTTGCGTAATCAATTTACTTATTTTGTTACAACTTACATCGACAGCTTTCAATGCCTCTTAGTATATTATCTTTTGGCAAGCCAAATTAGTTAGAAGGTAGGCATCGCAGGTTTACCACAAACTAATCAGACGTCTTATTTTCAGACATTATCAAGGACATGGAAGACCAATTCACCGCCGAGTCGGACGACTCTGAATCTGACGAGAAATACCTGCAGTACTTCTTGGACGCGGTCAAGAAAGAGACCAAGATAAAGCCGGTCGTGGACAATACAAGCAGGTATGTTGTTGGACGAAACCAATGGTGCGTGGATGTATGTACACTAATGTACTTCACTGTAACGTTAAGTAACTTTCCTATTAAAGTTTCTTTGAGTTCTGGCTTAAAATAAGTGAAGTTAAAAAAAGCAGTGAGGTTCCCGGCAAAGTAGAATAGGACCACTCCAAGTTTCCCGTGGATGTCTTTGAAGGCGACTTAGGAAACACAAGCGAAACAAAGCTTATAAACATCAAAGAGACCTCTCCAACCCGTCTGGCCAGTGTGGAGAGTGTAGGCCAAATCCTCTTGAATGCTAATATGGCTTTGGTAGTACAGAGAGGATCGTGCATGAACAAGAAAAAATGGAGAAACTTATGTTAAACACAAGAAATTGTATTTTTACAGTGTGGTATCCAGCTGCACGGATGCTCGATTGGAGAGTGGAGCGGGCGGCGCTGGAGGCGCGGGCGGGGCAGGAGAATCGCTCGCGCGGCGCGCCCTGCTAGCCACAGGCGGCGCCCTGGCCATCGCCATCCGCTCGCCGCCCCCTCCCCCGGCGTCGCCCCCCGCCAGCGCCGGCCCCGCGCCCCGCGGCCCGCCCAGCCCGTCGGCCGGCGGCTCCGCGTCGCCGGTGACGTCACCGCCTGCGTCGCGCCCGCACCCGCCGCTCACGCACACGCTCTATGACGTGTTTCGTCACTTGGCCCTCGAGTTTCATTATCAGGTTAAATGTGTTTCCTATCTATGCATGTTATATCTATCTTGTATTTTAAGTATAAAACACACAGAAAAGGCGTACTGTTCCTGCTCCCCTCTGGGGAGAGAAAATTAAAAGGCCGGCAACGCTCTTGTCACACCCCTGGTGTTGCAGTTGTGCATGGGCAGCGGTGTTCACTCGCCATCAGGCGACCCGCTTGCTCGTTTGCCGACCTATATCATAAAAAACAAACGACGAAGGCACGGCGCAAATACGGTGCAAGCAAGGGACAATATGATAGAATACGTCTTATTGTTATAAGAAAAAATCATTATCGCATAGAAAAAAATAACGTCTCTGCCCGCACGTAGCCATTGCGGGTATGTTTTATCCTGCGATGCTGGTCGTTTCAAATATGACAATAAGGCTCAAACTCCTATCACAGTATTCCCTGTCTGCGCAGTATCTAAGCCGTGTTTTATTACTCTGTCTGTAATGTAAAGTATTGTATGCAACTGTTCGTAATTGGTCCTTAAAATATTGATGTGATATTATTATGAAACCCACATTCGTATTTTAGGGACCCTAGCCTATTGATAGGATATTTTATGCAACTGTTAAGTAATAAGTACTTAACAGTTGCATAAAGTACAATTTTTTCTTCAATTTTTGTACACTCAATAAGTTTGCTCGAGTCATCGATTGTCCGGAAATGTCTGTTATAGACGTAATTTCTCATTCCAGATGGACTGTACATTCATGGAGAATGTGGTGTCCTTATGGCTGACACTGAACGGCTCAGCGTGGGGCAGCGGCGGCACGTGGACGCAAGCCTCGCTCGCGCTGCCCACTGACACGCCGCGGATACGACTCGCCTCCGACACCGTCAACGCACTGCTACAGTCACTGTGCACGTATGTACTGTTGTCGTTGTTTCCTTAGCTTTCCATCATTGTCTATGCCCACGTTGTTTATGCCGATATGTTCTATAGACAGAAACAATCCAGAAGATCACTTGGCGACGAATGAGGGTTTTTCAGAATTGATTTTTCCCCAGGTGGCGGCACTATGTCGAGAGGTCGAGCTGTCAAAATCCACCAATCATAAAATTCTTCTTCTTCTGTTTTATAAAATGGCTTCCACCGAGATTTCAATGATTTTGCCTATGTCCAGTAAATTGAGATACTAAGTATCGGTGTTGTACGGTAAAGTTGAAACAAGTAGCATCAAAGATGGCGTATGTTCTTTGATGCCTCGTGGTCGGGAGGTTATGGTGACAAGTCTATACGAGTCCATATAACAGTCCACTTTAACTATTTCACAAATTGTTCCATGAGCACGAGCATTTATAACACCAAATTACACCAATTTCATATTATAAAGTCCACCAAAATCAATTTGCAAAATCGTCCAAGGTAGACCCCAACTGCACCCCTTGACTTCCCACCACAAACTCCAATCATAAAATTGATGATTAGACATGATTGACGAATTTTGACAGCAGCTGTCAAAAATACCTCTTGACACAGTGTAGCCACCTGGGAGAAAAATCAATTCTGAAAACCCTCATTGTGCCAGGAGCATCTATCATTTGCAGCCTTTGCAAGCAACGTCGAAAAAGATATAGTTTTTTGTATTGGCTACAATACTTTTTTTTGTTACAGACTGGAGAACATATCACTGAGATGCTGGGTTCTCTCCATGTTGGCTTTAGCGTGGATAGCAACTCTACCGTTACAGGTAATTCATCCACTACAAATATGCGATTTAGCAATAATTGAGCTTTGCACTATCACTTTAAACTTGGCTAGGTCCTTTTTGTATTTTGAAAAAGAAAGGGAAAAAATATAACAAAACATTGCTCGTTGGTCGTTAGGTTCCCGGCAGAGTAGAATAGGACCACTCCCGTGGATGTTGTAAAAAGCGACTTAGGAAACAAAAGTAAAACAAAGCTTATAAAACATCAAAGAGACCTCTCCAACTCGTCTGGCCAGCGTGGAGAGTGTAAGCCAAATCCTCTGACTGCTCTGGCTAATATAGTACAGAAAGAGTCGTGCTCCAGCAGTGGAGATTATAAAGAAACCTGATGATGATATAGGTAGATTGTACGTTCATGCCGCCTAATAATAAGGGTCAATCCGCTTTTGCTCGTGTTCATTTCGTTTTCTTTCGTAATACAGACGGAGGGCAACTCGCAAACGATGGGCCGCGTGATCCTGGAGTGCGAGCACTTCGTGCCGGCCGTCGTCAAGTTCATCACCATGAATGTGAACACCGATGGGGCTGTGGCGTCCTCGGAACCTTACCTCGTAAGTGTCCACTACTTAGGCAGCGCCTCCAAGCGAGAGAGTCGCAACGATTTTATTGTCACCTCCCAACTAATATTATAAATGCGAAAGTGAGTTACTTTGCTTGTTTGTTACGCTTTCCACGCCTTATCTACTGAACCGATTATCATGAAGTTTTGCATACACGTTGGTTGGAGTACAGAGAAGATCATATGCTACCTTTCATCCCGGAGAAAAGTACGGTTACTGAGGGATAGACGCTAACGCGAGCCGCGGCCGAAAGCTAGTATTATCGTACGTTCTCTTAGCATTTGTCTTACACACGGTGATGTAATCATTGCGATGCGACGAGTGCTATAGAATAGAACTTGAGCACGGACTTGTTGCAATTCTTTCGCGCGTGGAGGCGAACCCTTATTCAAGACTGGCGTTGAATCTTCAGGTTGTGGGGTATTAAACGCGAAAGGGGAAGAAGATATCACGCTGCGTAAAAACAATTAGCTTCGCTTCGACTCTGCGTCCATTTTACTGGGGTTTAACACGCTAGCCTGTGACATGGGCATACCAGGTTCGACTCTCGGCGGGAGAAAATACTTGACCTTCACAAGTGTTTATCTGCGTTTTTGAAGCTACGCGAGGAGGGTCAGCTTCTTATCGTGTCAGTGGCTCAAAATCCACGCCACTCGCTGAGGCATGGTTGAGGTCGTACTTTCTAGCCCTAATATTCATAAAGCTAGCTTAGATATTGGGGAGTGGTAAGTTATCATTGTGATATGTCAGGGCGGCGTGAGCATCGGCGCGGGCGCGGGCGCGGCGTCGGCGCTGCAGTCGGTGCTGTCGCGCGTGGTGTGCACGCGCGGGCCGGGCGGCGCGCTGGCGGCGCTGCGCATCGTGTGCGGCGTGTGGCGGCGCGACGACGCCGGCGCGCCCGGCGGCGCCGTGGACCTGCACCACACGCTGCTGCGCCTCAGCCACAGCCTGCTGCACGTGCTCGAGGGCCGCCACGCGCACCACGCGCTCGCGCTGCTCGACACTGTCGGTCAGTATATTGTATTTTTGTTTCCAAACGTGTGTAAAAAGTATGTGTATTTTTGTTGCGAACGAAGTGACTGGAACGATGGCTGAGCGAACTAGAGTGGCTCAGTAACGGAGCATCGGTTATTCGAACTAATTGGGGGAACTGGAAACTCTATTCTATTATCATACACGCAATAATTATTTAGCAAAGCTTTTGAGTCAAGTCCTCATATCACGCATACGGATGCCTTTTTTGGAAGGTCTTTCTGTCAAAGGAATCCGAAAATATATAAGAAACTTCTCATTGAAAATGGTTTTTGTTTACAGCACACCAGTCGGTGTGGTGGGTGCGCGAAAGCGCGGCGCGAGGCGGTGAGGGGGGCTGCGACGCTCGGCTGTCGGGGCTGCTGGCCGACGTGCTGGCCGGCGGCACCGCCAGCCGGCGCTCGCCGCTGCGCCGCTCCGTGCTGTCGCAGCTGCTGCACTACTGCCACAAGCTGCTGGCCGTGCCGCTGCACAACCACCACCACGCGCCCAACGTGAGTATTGTGACGCAGGCCGGGTTGCTGGCGACGCGAAGGAACTAATGGAAAACTACACAACCTTGATTGACAAGGTGACACATGAGAAACAGAGGGTGGAGAGTGGATAAAATTTAATTAAAATAGCCTTGTAACCACTAATTTGGCCGGACACCCAACCAAAAAGTAAACTGAGCTGGTTCAACGGTTTAAGTGACGTTGGAAGCCGATGTAGTGTTTGTTGTATTAGGTACAGATTCGTCCGAGCTTCATAACTTAAAAACTGCATTTAATTAAATAGGAAGACATAGTGCTTTTATTCTGTTTCCCTTCCTTACTGCAGTTCATGAAGGACTTTGTGCGTGATGACTTCGCTAAAATGATTATATCTCCCACAGTCGGTTCCGAGTCCGAGCGCGTCGACCAGTGGCGAGTCGTCCCAAGGGCAGTCACAGACGGACGAGAGCAAAGCTCAGCACAGCCAGCCCGCTGACAGTACTAACGTTGAAGACGAACGGAAGCAACAGGCGGCGCGCCCGCCCTGCGTCGCCGACACCGGTGAGTTTGTATGGCTTGCTGGCTTACAATGGTCCAGCGTTCGTTTTTATGGTTCCGTACCAACCAAAGGGTAAAAACGAGACCCTATTATTAAGACTTCGCTGTCCGTCCGTCCGTTTGTCACCAGGCTGTATCTCAAGAACCGTAATAGCTAGACAGTTGAATTTTTCACAGATTATCTATTTTATTGTGGCTACAACAACAAATACTAAAATCAAAATAATAATAATAATTAAAGGGTTCCCATATAACAGAGTAGTTGTTGGCGTTTTTTGCTGTATCTCATGAACCGTAGCAGCAAGGAGGTTAAAATTTTCACAGTTGTTGTATTTTTATTGCCACAATAATAACAAATACTAAAAATAAAATAAAAATAATATTTAAGGGGGCTTCCATACAACAAAACATATTTTTTTTAACGTTTTTTCTGCTGCGGAACTCGACTCGCACTTGGTCGGTTTTTACATATAGCGTGTTAGTAAAATTCGTCATCATCATAAGGTCCTTTCTAGTCTCTGCAGGAGCTTGACTCTGTTTGTATAACCAGAGCCATATATTAGCCGGAACAGTCAGAGGATTTGGTTAGTTAACAGTTAATTCAAAATTAACGATTGCTTATGCGACTACCTTAGACCTCATCGTTGCTTCACATCAGGCAAGATAGGGATCAAACGCACTTAAGTGCCTGGCCAGCCAAACACTTTGCATGGTAATGTCTGGAAATGGAATAGAATTTTTTTTAGAGTTTTCCCGAATACTGCAGGAACTCCCCTGTGCAATAATTGGAGGAAGTCGAAAAAAAATTGTATATGTATTAGCCTACAGTACGTATATATATCCTGGTAGCATTGCGCCCGCGATGCCGTTTATATCACACGATAAAATATCCACATCTCACTTTTTAATATTACGGAAACTGAGTTGGTGGAGATGCCACGCTACGGGCCTGAACAGACTTATGGATTAAAAATTAGTTAGTCGATTCTTCAATACTTGGTCGTAGTGAAGCATCTTTAAATTTTCTGATTAGTTTGTTTTGCCCACATCCCCACACCAACACTGAAATTTTTTACAACTGATTTGTTACAGTGCTGCAGCACCCGTTGATTATGATGAAATTCTACAGAACGCTGTCGCTGTGCGACGGAATGAACACACTTATTATAAACTCTGGTAAGTTTAACTGTTACAATTTTTTTTCATTAGTCTCAGACTCACACACATGGTCTAGAGATACTAGTTTTGAATCAGACAGGGTCGCCATGTTGTCTTCAGTAACTGCACGTAACAACAAAGATGTTTATTGTCTTAGCGTCAGAAAAGGAATAATAAATTTACATAAAGCTTATAATTATCTCTAAAACATATTCTTTACGTTTGATTCCATATTACACATGCCGTTGTTCCAATTATTAACTTGAGTTTTTTGCAAGAGTGTAAAGTACAATAAACTAAAAGTTAATGTTACATCTGGTAGTCGTTAAAGGAACCACGTCAGAGGCCGAGAGGCGGTTCCGAAGAACTCTGACACCAGGGTGTGCATGGTCAATTGATCGTGTCACCTACACGAAATGATGATGATAATGTTACTAGTTTATTTTCCTTTCCATCTATCTTTTATTTACATTCATTAAAATCAAGCTTACAGAAGTTTAACTACACACTTGATGTTTCAGGCATGAGTGCAGAGCCGTCATCAGAGTATTCTTCACTGAAAGAAGAAGTGTTTCTGTTGGTCGCACACATGGCCAACGTAGCCTCAAATCCTGCCCTCATGGTGCCTAGTCTTTTGGAGTTCCTCAGTAAGTATTATGTTTGAAAACAGTAAACTCACTCTCTCTTCTGAAAAGTAGTGCTGTCGCTCTTCTCTTCGTCCTGTCCATTTTTACCCGATTGATCTACTCAGAAGGAAGGTAATATTTTTTGCGCGTATTTAAGTTTGTCTATTCCATTGTTGTTTCCTGTAGCCCAAACGGCTTGACTGATTTTGAAGTGTGAGTTGGCAAATCATTGGTATTCTTATCCGGAAACCTGATAGTTGTCTCTAAGATCGAGATGGTTTGGTTGGATGTAGATTTATCACATATTACTGCTGCACCCACTGGGCTGCACCCGTACATATACTCGTATTTAAATTATATGCTTTCTCGAAAAATGCTAAACCACCATTAAGTTATTTAACGTTCATAATGCATCCGGAATCTTCCGATTTTAGGTTGCTCTCTCTTCTCATTAGATCTACACTTTACATACTACAATTAATAGCACTGAGTTGATTTTATTGACACAATAATGTAACTCTTCAGGGAGAGAAGAAGTAGTGAATCTATCTCAAGCCATGCAGCAGCTGATCGTGCGGCTGCTGGACAAGCCCGAGGCCCAGGCCGCCTTCGTGGAGGCGGGAGGACTCCAGCTCGCCGTGGAGAAACTCACCGCGCAGCACCAGGTATGACAGAATCATTATCATTATTAGGTCTTTTAGTCTCCACTCCACTTCTGCTTCTTAGCGTGTCGACTCGGGCGAATTATATTTGTGTTGACCAGTTTGCCACTGACACAGCGTTATCAGTAGCTTTGTACTTGCGTATGCAGGTGGTAGGACATGCAAGGCAAGTGTCCATTGCAGGAGCACGACCCTCTCTGTACTACCTGAGCCATATATTCGCCAGAGCAGTCAGAGGATTTGGCCTATACTCCCCACGCTGACCAGACGGGTTAGAGAGAGGTCTCTTTGATGTTTGTAAGCTTTGTTTAGCTCGTGTTTCTGAAGTCGCCTACAAATCCACGGGAAGATTTTTTTTAGTTCTTAGGTCACATACACATTTGAACATTTGTGTATTTTGACGAGCTGATTTAATGATAATAAAAAAACTGAAGGTTACCTGTATTTAAAAACCTAACTTTTTAAACACCTACAATTTTTTTTGTAAGCTTACTGTTAAGCTTTATGTCTGAAGCTTTTGACTTCATGTGTGATGTGATACATGTGGCCTGCATCACATGTCTCTAATTGTATGTGTATGTAATTTTCAGTCGGGGCCGAGTGCCGGCCAGGGCCTGGTATCGTCCTTGATGAACTACCTGAAGCTGCCGCCCCAACTGATAAACCTATCCACCCCTGCGGCTTGCAACAAGAAGAACCAGCCACCAGTCATCGAGGCTGCCACTGGAGGACTTGTCAACATTGCCCCATTATGTAAGTAAGAACATAGTAATGACATCTGAACCTGTTTCGCAGAACGAAGAAATTCTCGAAGTAATTAGTACTGATGGATATTGATGAATGTCGCTGATGGATGGAATTCTATATTTTCAAGCTCTCCTTCAACTAGCAGTGGACCTACTGCTTTCTTGCTCGGACCTTGCTCCGAGCTTACACAAGCTGAAGCATTCCTTTGCCATAAATCTAGGTGTCTTAATGTATGTCGCTATTTATTTCTTTTTAAGTGCTATCCACACATGTCCGACTCCGTGTCCGTCAGGAACGGGAAACAATTGATTTCCATTATTTTGTCTCTAGACACGGACGGTCCGGCAGTGCACTGTGTGAACAACGTACAAATCGTTGTATCAGATCCTGTCGCCTTCCGTCAGTGTAGAAGTAAAATCCATAGTCCTAATCCTAATCCTAAATTCCTAACTAATATATAAAAGTGAGTATGTTTATTTGTTTGTTACGCTTTCAAGCCCCATCTACTGAACCGATGATCATGAAATTGTGCATACTCATAGGTTAGGGTACTGAGAAGGACATAGGCTATATATCATGCGAGCGAAGCGGGTAACAGCAAGTCTTGTTATAAAGCTTCTTTGAAATTATTGGTAAAAAGTCTCGTAGTAATGAGTACTTCGGCCCTCAGGTACTGTGGCGTGCGCCAACCCCACGGCGCAGCAAGCTGAAGTGTTACTGGAAGGGGGCGCCGCCGGCGGCCGCGGTGCTTGCGCCGCCCGGCGGATGCGAGCCGCTGCCTGGTCTTACCACTTCTTCAGCGCTGACGACGCATCACTAGCGCTGACTCTGACGCTACCGTATGCGGCCATGCTGCATGAAGTGCATCTGCAGCCGCATCTTACTAGTCTAGCCAGTGAGTAACTTTACATACCTTCCAAGAGAATATGGCGCAGTCGGTGCTGAGGATGTAATGCTTACTTTCTTACCAATTCTTTAAGGCAAATAACTAGCATTACTAAATGCTACTATATGCAATGCAACCATGTGATCTTATTATGAAACTCGCCAGTGGCTAGTTACATAAACCCACATTAGTATTTAAGGACCCTTATTAATTAACAGGTACATAATAATACTTTATGTACTGTTAAGTAATGAGGGTCCTTAATTGTGAATTTGTGACATTTGTTATGATGTTTTAAAGTGTGTGAGTAGATAAAGTACTATTTTTTTTGTATTTGCAGCGTGTCCTGGCGCCGTGGCGATCGAAGCCGGCTGCGGCGGCACCCTAGCACCGCTCGGGCCCCCGCAGAACACGGCCGGCATGACGTTCATCAGGCTTGTGGTGGCGCGGCCCGTCGTGTGCACCACCGTGCAAGTCAGGCTGTACAAGCCGAGGGACTCCTCCAATATGGGCCTGCTGCAGCTCAAGCTGCTGGCCGAGCCCGCTTTCAATAAACAGCAAAGTTGTACTCATAACACGTAAGTTTCATAGTTTAGAGTTTTACTCCCAACTTTTTGACACAGTGAGGAAGATACTTTCGGTCTTTCTCGCTCTTTTCTATATCTCTCGCTCTTTTTCTATCTGTCTAGTTGAGCCCGCTTTTGATTAAGAACAAAGCTATACTTACAACACGTGAGTTCTAATTTTGTGACAAAGTGAGAAAGATACTCGCTATCTTTCTCGCTCTTTCTCTCTCTTTCTCTCTCTTTCTCTATCTTTCTCTCTCTTTCTCTCTCTTTCTCTCTCTTTCTCTCTCTTTCTCTCTCTTTCTTTCTCTTTCTCTCTCTTTCTCTCTCTTTCTCTCTCTTTCTCTCTCTTTCTCTCTCTTCTCTCTCTCTTTCTCTCTCTCTCTCTCTCCCCCTCACCTTCTCCCTCTATGCACTTCTATTCGTTAGGAAGGTTAACTTTGAAACTTTTGTGTTTCGGAAAAATGTTAGAATATTCCATTGCAACCAGTAGCGACGTAATGGTAGAGCGCACTTGGTCGACCGCTCAAGGGCGTCGAGTCTAGAGGGTAACAACAGTGGCAAATGTGTATATAAAAATGTGCGCCTTTGGAATCTCTGGGTTGGGCCTCTGGGTAGCGTCAGTGATTTGCAACCAGTGATAGTGCGGCTGTAGAAATCTCGTCCGAGGCGCTAGTTATGCTAACACCGGCACTGATTGCGACTTTATTAATCGTGAGTAAGATGAATAACTTGGTTTACAGGAACAACTGGGCGTCGGTGGTGTCGGCGTGCAGCCGCAGCGCGCTGGGCGCGGCCCGCTGGGCGCCGCTGGCGCGCGACGGCGCGCTCAACGCGCTGTGCGCGTGCGTGGTGGCGGGCGGCGCGGCCGGCGCGCACGCGCAGCACGCGCTGCTCGCCGCCGCGCGCGCCGCGCCCGACAGGGCGCCTGAACTGCTGGCCGCTCTGCTGGATATGGACGCGCAGGCGCACGCGCACGGTTAGTGCTAATATTTTCACTAACTGCTGACGAGTGTTTATGGTGTCATCATCAGGTGTTGTTATAGTCGCCGCAGCAGAAGCATAATCCTCTGTACTACTAGAGCCATATGTTAGCCAAAGCGATCAGACGATTTGGTTTTCAATCTCCACGCTGGCTAGACGAGTTGGACAAAACTCTTTGATGTTTATAAGCTTTGTTCAGCTTGTTTTTCCTAAGTCGGCTTGTACGACATCCATGGGATCCTATTCTCCTCTGTTGAGTACCACACTTATAGCTAGATGTTAATACAAAAGTAATGTTTCCAGCGTTCCAGCCGTCCATGGGGCTGGGGCGGTCCAACGGCAGCATGAACGCGGTGTGCGAGGTGGTGCGGCAGCTGTGTCGCGCGGCCGGCGGCGGCGCGGCGCAGCGCTACGTGCAGTGGCTGGCCGCCGCCGCCGAGCTGTGGCTGCGCGCGCGCGCCCCGCCCGCCGCCGCGCTCACGCACACGCTGGCCGAGGTCAGTCTGACAAATAAACCGGCCAAGTGCTTGTCAGAAACGCACACGAAAAGTTCCGTACCAACATTAAATCAACTACAAAAAACCGTACACTTTTCTGTATGGCGAAAATAATCATAAATCGGACACGACCCCTGCGACCCTGTTCTTTGGGTTGAGCCGATGCGTGGTTACTGCGCTAACCTAATGACACTACGTGCTCGAGAGCGCGAGGCCCCTGACAACCTACCAGCTTGACTTTGATTGTCCACACTAATGTCGATGATAATACAAGCGATTTCACCCTTCAGCTGCGGATGCACTAATCAATGTTCAATCACCGTTGACTGCGTAAGAAACACTGATTTATGCTCACGGAAATAGCCTAACATTAGGGATATTTTCAAATAAAATTACAATTAAATATTTTTTTAATGTTTTATATTTAATTTTTTATTTTATTTCAAATTTTTGTTTATCGTCGCTAATCGCAACCTAGAATAAATCCTTACATCTCTACTCGTCAAATTACTATTCAATGAAAGTGAAAATATTGTTGTTTTCACACAGGTATTGTGGACGCTGAAAGAAGAGAGGATAATGGAGAACATGGAGCAGTTGATAACGGACGACTTGTTCGAGCTCATCTACACGTGGGTGCAGGACGTGCCCGAGACTAGTCTGCTCAAAGAGGCACTTGACGCAGGTAAATGCTATTTTATAAAAGTTTATTGCGGCTCCGAATATCGCGCGAGTATTAGCGCAGTACACAATATTAGGTACAGCGGGGAACGCGCGGGGAGGCGGGGCGCGTACTGCGTAGCTCGCAGCTAATGTCCGACTCGCAAAGTTTGGCGCAATCTGTACGAAGCGCAAATCTGTGCGAAGCTAGTACAAAAACTCTTGTATACTTAAAATAATCATAACGTAATAATCATAACGTAATGGAAATTAAGTCACGTGTTGTTTTTGTTTTGCTAGGTTATTGTATAGACAGTAATTACGAGGGTTGAAGCCGGAGGGCGCAAAAAAATATAAGATTTGGAAAACTAATTTAATTACTGAATAAAAATTATTACATTATCTTATAAAATATTGGACGTGACAATTGATCGATGTGAGATACAAAAGTGACGAATACGTTTCCGAAGATCGGGCGGTGGCCAGGTGCATCGAGGCGGGGCTGCTGCGTCAGCGACTCCGCAGGTGGTCCGCGATCGGGCGATGTTCCGATAAGTTGACTAATCCTCATGCTCGTGACGTATCAGCAAAAGTAAGGGTGGTACTACATGTAACACCTCCCCCCATAGATGAGCAACTATTCTCGAACGTTTTTGGGGATAGTTGCGGGGATATTCTTGAAGTCTACCCTTATCTCATTAGGGTTGGTTGCTCTGGGCGTTATAATTGCTTCGTTCTTATTATGTAGATAGCGTCTTCGTAGGCGGTAGCTTGCTGCGGCGGTAGATAGCGCAAGACCAATCAGAAGTACCACGTATAATGGGATTGTGGTATGATATAGTGATTGTGCGGCGACTTTGTTAAGATGTACTGGAGCCTGGATAGATATCTTCCTATTTGCAGAATGTAGGTTTTCTAGGTTTATAGAGTCTAACACGATGGATGGATGATCCAGTTGCCTGTGCTCATCATACTGAGGCATTTCCATAATCTTCACGACGTGTCCTTTGATATGCTCGTTCATATTAGCAATAGTGAAACCTGGTGCTTTCAGCTGGCAGTGCAATGGGATAATGGCTAGGAAACTTCCATGAAGAGTCTTGTACTGTTCTTGTTCACAGGAAATTTTGACTTTAGTAGGCGTAGGGAAGTACATAGTGTAGTGCTTGTCGTCTAGCTGCTCAAGGGCTTCTTTCATCATGATGACTGGGGTCTGCTTACAGGATTTATGGAGTTCCTGCTTAACGATGAGGTGTTGGATGCAGTCAGGTTCATCTAGGAGTCTATCATTGGGCTTCGCTTGGCAGAGATATGACGAGTTAACTTTCAGACATTCTGTCGCAATGTACATGTAATCTGTTCCAGATATTGCTATATAGGGTAAGGTAGGTATTAGGACATTTTTATTTTTATTAGGGACTATGGAAAGTCTATAAAGGATGTAGGAAAGAGGATAGGCAATCGGCATCTTAATAACTACAACTACTCGCCTATCGGTATAAAAATATCCTAACTTAATGATATCATAGAAATCTCTGTACTCGATGTCAGGGATTTCATCTTTAGCATATAAGGCCTTAATTTTAGAGATTATATTCTTAAGATTATCTAAACTAACCACAGAGTGTGGAGTGCTCGATGCACGGATAAAGGCTAGAGTATTCTCTAGTTTAAATAGTTCTTGAGATAAATATTCGATATTATCTCCTAGTATTAAGAAGTATTGCGCCAGATGGGCATACTTAAGTAGCACTGATTCATTTGAACTATCATTTTCCAAAACCGTATTAAGTATTTTATTAAGTTTTTCTTGGTTTTGAACTATGCTGTCTAGAATTTTTGAATTGTAAGATATCCATTCCTTATTTAGAGTAACGTGATTATTAAATTCTTTTTCAAGTTTCAGTTCATTATCCTGGAGGTCCTGAATGGCTCTATCATATTTAATTGCATCAGTGTAATCTAAGTTTCCAGAGATGCTCTTAATTATAGATCCTAAACCGTCGATGAGGCCTCTCTTAGCACGGTGTGGCTCAAAGGTAAGTAATTTATCAGATATATCATTAATTTTAAGGTTGAGATGCTCAATGTGCGGGTCGAATAGATGTAAAGTTCTATTATTAAATTTAGTCTTAATTTCAGATAGTTGAAGCCTAACCCTATCAACTTGGGTGC
This sequence comes from Rhodophaea formosa, assembly GCA_963082605.1. Taxonomy (NCBI): domain Eukaryota; kingdom Metazoa; phylum Arthropoda; class Insecta; order Lepidoptera; family Pyralidae; genus Rhodophaea; species Rhodophaea formosa. The sequence continues at coordinate 4,930,472 of OY720221.1, forward strand.
GAATATTATCGAGGTCTACGTAATTTAGGAAGGAATGATAGTGAGCTATAATTTTCGTAGGTCCTAGTTTAAACGGGAGTAAACCTGGTCCGTCGTCCAAGGAGTCAATCGTTACTTCTTGTCCTCTCGTCAGCTGGAGTAGTGTCGTTAGTAGCAGTAGCCTGTAACAATGTCGGGTCTTTAGGACTACGTTTCAGCCGAGATTTTGCAACGGGCCCACGTTTCTTTTTAGTATAAATGTGGATAGGAAGATCAGCGAGTACTGTATCCTGAGTATATCTAGGTGCCAGTTTTTGTCTATTTGCCATAGGGTTACGTACAAAAACTTGCTGATCAGGCCTATACTCTTTTTCAGGTTCACGGTCTTTGTTCCTGTTCTCAGTCAGTTGAGTCCTGTCATGTAGTGAGGTCTGATTTATAAGGTCATATACATGAGTCATTCTATTCTTATGTTCTTGTGAATATTGTTGTAAAAGATGTTCAGTGATGTTTATATCTAAAGGATCACGTGGATCAAAATGACCTGTGATCAGATCAAGGGGTCTACATTTAGTAAAGCTATGGATAGAGCTATTGTAAGCTAATACTGAGTATGGCATGAGGTTAACTACAGGTTCATTGCGTTTTTCTAGTTGTAATATTCTAAGATGTTCAAGGATAGTAGAGTGGAAGCGCTCGACCATGCCATTGTCGTTAGGAGTATGTGCAAGAATTTTGTGGTGTTGAATTTTATGGAGTCTTGTGAACTCAGAAAATAGTTGGTTGGTAAATTCGGTGCCTTGGTCTGTTATGATTGTAAGGGGAACACCATGGTGGGTAGAAAATTTTAGGAGGGCTTGAACTACGCTTAGAGCTGTTCCATCTCTAAGGTGATATGTTTGAGCGTATTTGGAGAAAGCATCGACAAGTGTCAGATATTTCTCGTTTTGAGCTGTGAACAGGTCTAGGTGTACTATTTCGAAGGGTTTTGATGGTGGAGGAACTATGCAAAATCTTTGCCTAATAGGGTTCCTATCATATTTAGCTTGGCCGCAAATGCTGCACTCATTAATATATTTAGTTATATGTTCCCTCACTTTAGGCCAGTAATATTTAGAAGATAAAGCTAGGTAAGTTTCATTGATACCACGGTGGTTTGTCTTACCCACGTGATATTTTTGAATTATTTCCTGCTGTCTAAGGTACTCTTTGACATTCTCTAATTCTACTTTGGTAAGTACTAGGTTCATAGCAGAGCTTTTGAACTTTTCCTGAATAATAGGGATTATTTGGTACATAGCAAGAGGAGGGTGGATTGTAAGACCTGTTTTAACCTTGGGATTTACAAATTCTTTGATAGAATTAATGACGTCCTCTTCCATATTGGACTCAGATATTTGAATAACTGTCCTTGTGTGCGTCTCGAAAGGTTTGGTCATTGAAGGTTTTTTCTTAATGTCACCTACAACTACTAAACAAATTTGGCGATTGAACTTATTAAGAGGTTCATCTGAGATAGGAATCTCTAAGATGGGATTTTCGGCATTAGTGTGGGCTGTAACTGTGGTAGAACCGTTAGCAGGAGCCGTTACAGTAGTGGAACCAGTTTCTGAAGGAGGTTTCTCCGAGACATTAACTGCAATAGAGCTGGTTTCCTCATTATTAATCTCTATTCGGGAAAGAGCATCGGCGTTGGTATTATGTTTGCCTTGCTTATACACTGTAGTAAAGTTATATTCGCTTAGCTTAAGGCGCCAACGGGTCAGTCTAGAATTGGGTTCCTTAAGATTCATAACCCACTGCAAGGGTTTATGATCTGTAACTATCTTGAATTTTCTGCCAAATAGGTAAGGGCGAAAGTACTTGGTTGCCCATACAATTGCCAAGAGCTCCTTTTCTATGGTGCTGTAATTTATTTCACTTGAATTTAGAGTTCTTGATGCATAGGCTATCGGCTTATCGCTACCAATCGTTCCTTGTGACAAAATAGCACCAATTGCATAATTTGATGCATCAGTCGTAAGTATGAAATCTTTGCTAAAGTCAGGATACTGTAAAATCGGGTCATTTGTGAGTAGGGTCTTACAAGTCTCAAAGCTGTTAATATAGTTAGTGTCATTGTAAGTAATTTTAGATCCCTTTTTTAAGCATTGTGTCATGGGTTTAGTTATACGGGCAAAGTCCGGAATGAATTTTCGGTAGTAGCCTAATAATCCTAGAAACCGTTTAATTTCTGTAGCTGTTTTGGGCAAAGGAAACTTTTGAATCGCTTTTATTTTGTCTGGGTTAGGTTTTATACCGTCTTTACTAATTATGTGTCCTAGATATGCTGTCTCTAATTTTAAGAATTCTGACTTATCCATCTGAATTTTGAAGTTGGATTCTCTTAATCTTTTAAATACCTTTTCTAAATTTACCATGTGCTCTTGTAAGGAAACGCTAAAGACTATAATGTCGTCTAGGTAGACTAGACAAATCGTGTTCTGTAGATCTCTGAGGACATTATCCATCACACGTTGAAACGTGGACGGGGAATTTTTCAAGCCCATAGGCATACGCAAAAATTCATATTTCCCATGTTCTACATTAAACCCTGTCTTTTCTATATCTTCAGGATTCATTTCCACTTGATAGAAACCACTCGCTAGGTCTAGGGTAGTAAAATAGTGACAGTTACCTAATTTATCAAGTACGTCAGCTATGTTCGGTATTGGGTATTTGTCATCTATCGTTTTCTCATTTAATTTCCTGAAGTCTACAACTATGCGCCATTTAGTTTTTCCAGACGCATCGGCTTTCTTTGGAACAACCCAGATGGGAGAGCTCCATGCTGATTGGGAAGGCCGAATGATACCCTGAGATAACATTTTAGAGATTTGCTCTTGAACTTCTTGTCTATGAATAAATGGGTATCGATAGGATTTAGTGTAGACTGGTAGCTCGTCAGTTGTTCTGATACTATGTTTAATTTTATTTGTGAAGGTAAGAGGTTCTCCATCAATGTAGAAAATGTCAGCGTATTGAGCAAAAAGGTTTTCTAAGTTAGCTCGCTCTTCAGGATTCAAATGGTCTGTACGAAGTCGAGAAAGGACTTCAGCTACGCGATCAGGTAAGGTTTCAGAACAATTGGATTGAATGTTAAATAGTTCTGCACTAGCTGGTCTATCCATAGAAAAAACTATGTCATGTCTAGTCGGGTTAGTCACTTCTACTATACCGCGATTATTTTTTACAGTCGTTATACAGTCTTTAATAAAACAATTAGATATCACTTGCTCAGATATCATAGCTTCACCATCATGAAAGTTAACTGGGATTCTAGCCAATTTAGAGGAATTAGCTGGGATAATGTCTTCATAGAGATTGCAATTCCTAGAATCATACATTAATAAGGGAGTAGAGGAATGCCGTGTAACTAGGATCTTATTCTTTAAATCAATAGTAGATTCAAATTTTTCTAGTAAATCTAAGCCAATAACTCCGTCAAAGTAATTATGAAATTTATAGATAAGTAATGTAATGTCTTCTTTTTCGTTAAATTCGTTAAAACATGGTATAGTTATTGAGTGATCACTACGCGTCGTTGCATGTATATTCGTAATTTCAAAAGGATCGTAGTTACATGGTACATCCGAGTAAAAGGTGCCTACAGCTTGAGGGCTGATAAAAGACTGATTAGCTCCCGTGTCTATTAATAGTTTAAGAGGTGGGTCTAGTATCTGTACGTAGGGTAATTGCCGTTGCGTTTGTAGGTTAATTTCTATTTTAGTTTTTCTAATTTCGGACCTTTCTGAAAATCCTGATCTGGATTGGAAGAGTGAGGGACTTCCTCATGAGCTTCTTCAACTGTAGCTGGTAAGTAATCTGGAGAATATGAGGACTGCTCATATGAAGGGTCATATGTATAGTCAGAGTAATCGTAATAGTCTTGGCAGTCACCATAGTAGTCACCATAATATTCATTATAATAGTCGTAGTCATAGAATTCGTTAAAGTTAAGTTCTCTAGTCTTGAAATAGTTCGAGGGTGGCGGATTCCCTGATTTGGTCCAGTCATGGGGCGTGCGAGGCGAAAAAGGCTTAGATACATAGTGACTGACGCCACTCATCGGTTGTGGGGCATTTGCGTTACTAGCATTTGCGTTACTACGGGGTTGAAAATGAGGCATTTTAAAAACGTTACTTTGGGGTCTATAATTAGGTGGGGGAGCCGCAAACATCTGTTGAGTACGGGTAGGACCGTTATGGAATGACGTTTGGGGTCTCCAGAGAGGCATAGGCCTCTGCGTAGGGAATGGCCTGGAAGGGCCAGGTACACCAGGCATATTAAAGGGTTTCAATTGACCGGGCATATTAAAATTAAATGGCTTAGGCGGGATAAAATTAAAATCTTTAGGGGTTGTAAACCCGTTAGTGGTGCTAAAAGGAAATTTAGGCTGGTTAAATGAAGACGTAGACTGCAACTTCCGGTGAGGCAGGTGTTCATTGCGCTGCTGCATGTATAGGGTGTTCATCTCGTTGTGAACATATTCAAGGGCCTTTTCCATTGTGTCAGGCCGCATGCACCGAATCCGAGAGCCTAGTGGGTCACGAAGCCCACGTAAGTATGACTGAAGGGTTAACTTCTTATATAAGGCACGTTTAGCTTCAATGGTGCTCTGTATCGTTTCATGCAAACTGACATACGTCATAATTACGCTAAATAGGTTTTGACACTGTTCATAGAATTCCTGTGGGGTCCCTGAACCTTGCGTAAGAAGGGAAAGATCATTGTACAGTGAGGTCTCATCGCGTTGATCGGCAAATGTATTTATAAGAGTACTACGTATAGCCTCCCAGGTCTCGGGGATACCATTGGAATTTATAGTGCGGGCCGCGGGCCCAGTAATCTTATTAAGGATACCGTTTGTAAGTGAAAGATTACTTAACTCGCGTCCAGCCTCCTTTGAAATATACTGTGAAACTAACTGATCACATAGGTGCACAAATCGGGTTAACACGTTTGAGTTCCCATCAAACTCCGGAACTAACCTAAGGGCCTTATAGATATGATCTACGAGAGGTTGTGCCATCTCGTTAGATTCTAACTCTTCTACTTCCTGAATACTACCCAGATCTCTGTTTGAGTCTAGCGCTAAAGATCTATTACTAACACTAAAACTAGAAAACCGAGATTGCCGTGGGTGGAAAATCTTGGAAAATTTAAAGGAAATCTTAAAAGGAAAGGAGAGCAACACTAGAGAGATTCTGATGTACTCACATATGCATCTTATATCCTTCTGCCGTATCGATGTCTGGATACACCCTCTGGACTGCAACACGTAGATTCTGGACCGTCGCACACGTCACTGGTCACTGACACTATGTCTATGATTTATGAGTCCCGACGATCCTCCAAGACTGCGCTAATTACGAGGGTTGAAGCCGGAGGGCGCAAAAAAATATAAGATTTGGAAAACTAATTTAATTACTGAATAAAAATTATTACATTATCTTATAAAATATTGGACGTGACAATTGATCGATGTGAGATACAAAAGTGACGAATACGTTTCCGAAGATCGGGCGGTGGCCAGGTGCATCGAGGCGGGGCTGCTGCGTCAGCGACTCCGCAGGTGGTCCGCGATCGGGCGATGTTCCGATAAGTTGACTAATCCTCATGCTCGTGACGTATCAGCAAAAGTAAGGGTGGTACTACATGTAACACAGTGGCATAACGAGATTTAAGAATACATATTATTCAGTATTCTAGCGTAAATTGTCTGTTTTAATCATTAATAGGTCTGACACAGACGACGGACAATGGTGGACAAAGAGTCAGCGGCGCGCTCTTATTACTAATGCAAAAAGGTTTCATTTATAATGCAATACCTCATGTCGCCTGGTGGACATACACAGACTAAGTGAAACCATATTACAGTATATGAGCGCGCCGCGGACTTTTTTCCGACATTGTCGTCCCTTGTCTATACTGCGCCTTATGATACTTTAAATTTATTTTCTATTTCAGTGTTATGTTCGATGTGCTATATCCGGCCAGAATTATTCAGAGTATTATTGGAACATATGGACATACCTATGGATGAAGATGAAAGGTAATTTATATGAATGATTGCTTTGTTTATGCTTTCTACTTGCAATAAATTTTGACGCCTAATTGTTTACGTAGTAATAAATAAGTGTTATGGCACTACGAGTGCCACTAGAATAATGGTCATGGTCACGAAATGTAATTCGTGATTGTTAATCTCACTATCAGTCAGTTTGACGATTTTTGTGGCCCGGTTAGGTTCGGTCCTTGGTCAGCTCAAGATGGAAATGAACTTTCTGAAATTAATATGTAACGTTATAGTATCGTTGAGTTGGTATCCCATATAAAAGGTCTCGAACTTACTTTGGGGTTAGCTCAATTTCCTATGTGATTTGTTTGTGTATAGGCTGATTCTGAACAACTTGGCTATATATTTAATGATGATATCAGAATTTTTTAAGGAATATTGTATATTTAAAAAGTAAAAAAATGTAATATAAATACATAGCAATTTGGCCACCTGATTGGTGAATTTGTATTACATTGTAATAGTACATTACTGCAGAGGCCGGGAAGTAAGGGATTGCCGGACGAGTATAGTTTTCAAGGCCGAGCGTCAGCGAGGCCTTGACAATAGTTACGAGTCCGGCAATCCCTTTCCCGCCGAGGAAAGTATAGAGATTTTCTCAATAAATGTGAGGAAATTTAACTTAAAGTTACACATAAACTTACATGCCTTAAATATTTCCCCTTACTAGGTATTTGCCGGTAGTAATTTTTCCACTTTCAAGTTTCAAATTAGGCGAAGTAGGTACTTAAAATCCATTGCAGTGTTGCTTTTATCACTAAAACTCATTTTGAACCGTTTCATTTCGAATATAAATAACCAACTTTGCACATATTTACCGAAAACAATCAATGTCAATCAATTACTGCAAAGCGTTAATCACAAACTACGAAGAAGATACTATTACTAGTATCAGACGACCGACTGCCATATGTTTTCTCTAGGCAATAAGGATCATAGACAAATAATGGAGTGAGGGTGAAAATGAAAAAAATGCCATACAATTCCTTTTGAGTTTCTATGGGGGGCCATAAATTCAAAGTCAATTGACGTGTGTTCTGTGCCCTAAAATCCGTAAAGGCAGTTTTTCGGCAGTGGCGTTAATCACTACGGGTATAGTGAAAATAACAGATCTCCCGAGTTTTTAATTTTTTTATTTTCAGTTGTCAATTCCAGCAAAGGAAACAATGCCCATAGAGCCCAGTCATATTTTTCACAAAAAATTTAATAGATCATAGATTATTGTTTTCTTCTCTCGCAACGAAAATTAAGCATATTTTCGTATGATCACATATCGATATTTTAATGAAATTGTAGTTATATTCACGTATTATATGCATTTTTTAAAAATGCAGTGGTAGTAAACTGGCTGTATGACAAGTGACATAATTTACGTTACATAGATTAATTAAAAAGTTTTGAGCAGCGGCCGGGAAGTAATTTTCATACTTATTTCCTGGCCTAGGCCGGCAATGCGATGAATGAGCCAAGAATTACAAACTTCCGGTCTTCTTTTTACTACAGTAATGCCTACATTTCCGAGCATGTTTGAGAAAAATATTATTTCATTTTTCCTGCGGGTTTATAGCTATAAGAGATTTTGATTCGGACATTAAAATATTGTTATTTAATTAAGAAATTAGATATGGGATAGAGTTCCACGCGGGCAGGAAGAATTAAGAACACATTAGAATAGAATTGTGAATGTATAGAAACACTTATAGAATTATTAACAAGAGAAGAAACATGTTGTAGGTATATTATAATAACATGTTGTGTGTTTTTACCAGCATGGAGGGCCTGACGGACGACACGAAGGTGCACGTGTCGCCGGCGGCGCGCGGCGCGGCGGACGCTTGCGTGGCGTGGCGGCTGGCGGGCTGGCAGCTGCGCAGCGCCGCCGCCGCCGCGCTCTCGCCCGCCGCCACCACCGCGCTGCTGCACTCGCGCCTGCCCAAGGCCGCCGCGCAGGCGCTCGCCGGTCAGTACCGCACCACTTTAGGACCAAACACTTCTATATAAAATGAGGTAGACCAGCCGTACGCACCAAATTTGGGAGCTAACTTATACCGTTGCGCTTAGCTCACAGGCACGCCTGCCTCACTTTATAAAGAAGGTGCACTTGTCAGTTTCTTCTGTGTTTTTTAATGGACTATGCATCTAGCTCCAAATCCTTTTGCTACTTTACCGGAATGTGTAAAGTGAGGGCAGTGCCCTAAAAAGACAAACATCATCAAAAGGCCTCCTCGGCTTTGGGCGTTGCCTGTGTACGCAAGGTTTGGAGAGACGGCAAACTCATTATATGCCTGATAACATCTCAGTCAGGGTAATCTCACGCAACGCCCTCATATATTAATAGAACTGAGTACCTATACTAACTTTTAACATAGAAACACGACGGAAATACTAAAGGCTGTTACCCCCTAAAGCATATATATGAGAACGAGACACCCAACCTCTAGTATTTCCGTCTCGTCATCCTTATATCTTTGCATAGAATTATACTCTGAATTAATATCGTATCATCATCATCATCAGCTTTCATGCTTGTTTGAGAGAAAAAACCAAAATATAAATATAAACAGTTTATTACAAAAATGCTATTTAAGACTGTTCACAATTTGTTTTATACATTGATATGTTTAAACATCTTTGCAAAATCAACCTTACTTGCATGCCATAAAATCGAATTACAAATTTCATTACGTCATTACATTTGTAAGTTGACCGTCGTCAGAATTTTAATAAGTCATGTCAGTATGAAAGGAAAGAGAGAAAGGAAAAGATAAACTGGACGGAGAGAAAATCAAACAAGGAAGTTCTGGAACTGGCTAGTAAAAAGAGAACTTTATTAAATTGTATAAATATTAGGCGAGGAAAGATATTTGGCCATCTTATACGACACGATGAATTTATTAAAACCATCTTAGAAGGAAAGATTGAAGTTGGAGACGAAAAGGAAGGCCAAGGAGAGCATTCACAGTTGAAATAAAAGAGAAGGCAAAAGTCGTGTAGTACAGAGAGGTTAAAGAGATAGCGGAGGATAGGGAAAGATGGAAAATACTCCACCAACAAGAACATAGTTCTTAAATATATGATGATGATGTGAGTATGAAAAACTATATAGTGAAATAAACTTTTACTATTTTTTCAGAATTTAGTGAAGTAAAACTAGATCAAATCTCGGAACAGATGAACAGTTCCAGAGAAGACGTTCGAATGATGGACCACAAGGAAGCAAGCGAAGCTAGGACAGGTACGTACCAAAATATTTTTACCAATCACGTATGTCTCAACAAACATCCACGACTGATTGACTAATTTAATATTTAAAATGTGGCTCTATTATTCTCATTATCATAAGCATATGAACCGCAAGAAGTCACTGGTAGACATAGTTTCCCCCAAGGTTTTGAGAATGACCCTTTGGGAGTATCCTGCATCCAGAGTTGCGTCCTTAGTCATGTCATCCGACCACCTGGTTGGTTTCCGACGCTGCATTTTCTGGTCACCATTCGAGAATCTTTCAGACCCATCGGCCATCGATTTTCTGCGTGCCACACGCAAAGAGCTAGTCCGTTGAATTGTGTCTTTATTTTTCTACGAATCTCATTTTCTTACCTTTTTTTCGATACATATTTGTTTTACTAACTTATTTCATTTTGCAGATTTGGCGTCGATGCGTCGCGTGTGCCAGCTGGTGGACTGGATGAGGTTACTCTGCGTGGAGAGGAGGTTGAAAGACTGGCTTGGGACTGAAGGTGCTATATTCTGGAAACCTCTGCTGAGGTTACTCTGTCATCCCAGGCCGCCAGAGAGGTAAGAATATTAACAGGTCTCATTTAGTCCCAACTGCAGGAGGGTGACTCTTCCAGAGGCATATATATCAGCCAGAGCAATCAGAGGATTTGGCCTACACTCTACGCTGGCCAGATGGTTTGGAGAGGTCTCTTTGATGTATAAAAGCTTTGTTTAACTTGTGTTTCCTAAGTCGCCTTCTGCGATATCCATGGGATCTTGGAGTGGTCCTATGGTTTGGAGAGGTCTCTTTGATGTATAAAAGCTTTGTTTAACTTGTGTTTCCTAAGTCGCCTTCTGCGATATCCATGGGATCTTGGAGTGGTCCTATGGTTTGGAGAGGTCTCTTTGATGTATAAAAGCTTTGTTTAACTTGTGTTTCCTAAGTCGCCTTCTGCGATATCCATGGGATCTTGGAGTGGTCCTATTCTAATCTGCTGGGAACACACGGTAAGAATATATCAAAACTTTTTTAAAATGCGAAAAAATGTTATCTATCTCGCCTCAAAACGAACGCCGGCGGTTGCCGCCACACCATTCAAACATAAAATTTATGTGCAATGAATAATATATCAGTATTTTACATCATCATCATCATGTCTTTCTAGTCTCCACTGCAGGAGCACGACCCTCTCTGTATTACCAGAGCCATATACTAGCTTGAGTAGTCAGTATTTTACATTTTGATTAAATTTCCTCGATATAGTAAGCAGTCGAAGTGTAGAACCATCGGTGTTATTTCACTTTCAATATGTAATATGATAAGTCTTTTTATTATTATTTGTCTCTCCTTTGGAATCACGGGTGTTACCCGGTCCCTTGGAAAGCTTGCGAGGGGATATAGATCCAACACGTGGAGGTCCGAGAAGTTAATGTACCATTAAAGGGGTGATTCAGCCCGTCAATATAAACAACTTTTCCTATGGGACAAATGCTGTAAACTCGAAAAAAATTTCGACATTCCTATACAAATTGCCCGGGCGGCTGAACACTTTTGTATGAAAATGTCGAAATTAAATTTGAGTTTCCAGCATTGGTCCCATGGGAAAAATGGTTCATATCGACGGGCTGAATCACCCCTTTAAGGGTGCGCTAGTCAGGTGTTTCGCCATACAAATTCTGTAGGGTGATGACTCCGTTGTTCGGTATCGTCTGTTTAAAGTTTTTAATTCTATCGATTTGTTTTGTCGTTATCTATGCTTGTATGTCATAATTGTAAAATTATAAGTACTTTAAAAGTTATGAGTCTCAAAACATTCCGTTTTAACGCGTAATTTTAACGCATCTTTGGGCACAATTAAATACCGGAAGGAGTATAAAATCTCTAAAACAAAATTCATACAAGCATAGTTTGGTTATTAAAAAATATAAATTATTTTACTTTTAATAAAAACATTCAGCTGTTTTATCACAAGAACACTTCTCCCAAACGCATACTCGCGAATTTTTAGACGACGAAGATTTAGATTTTAAACAATATTTGTGTTTGCACACACTAGACTGTTGTTCCGATGTGCTTATACATCAGTGTAAAAAGTTCCGCACTATTCAAAACCGAGTCTATCCTTTTCCCAGCGAAATAACACGCATTTTAGCCACGTGCGCCGACGAGTTCGAGTTCCCGACTAGCGCATCCTTAAGGGTCCAGAACGATCAAAATTTCGCCATGTATAGTTCTCTAGCCAGAATCCATTCCTAGACATACAAGCGATGTCCTTGAACAGATCTTGGCCAGAGGGAGAGCTATGCATTTTAAAAGTAAATTAGTGGGCAATGGGATTGTAATGTGTTATAGTTATTTGACTATTATTCTATAGCATTTTTTTTCACTTTGACGTTTCACCACAGGGTTAATAAATCTCAATATTTTATTATTTACAGTACGTGGCAAGAAGCGGCGCAGTATGCTCAGTTAGAAGAAAACACGATTCGATTGTTTGCAGAGTTGACAGTGTGTCATTCTGCTAATCAGAAGTTGTTTGCGTGCACTTTGCACAACATACTGGAGACGTTAAATTGTGTTGGTAAGAACATTTTTTAATGTAAAGTCGTAGGCAGATAAACCTCAACCCACCTACAATTTGTAGTCTGTTCATAGGAGGTCAGATTTGTCTGCCCCTGACTCCCGACATACTAATATTATAAACGGGAAGGATTTGATTGTTTTCATTATATTGAATAGGCTTGGAAGTTTCCGATTTTCAAAATTCTTTTATCTATAGAAAGGTAATTTATCTGTCTAATTTACGCGAATGAAGTCGCGGGAAAATTGTGGAAGTAATTCTGCCTGTCCTGCTTACTCATTAAAACTATTGAACAGATTGAAATTAAATTCACCCCTGTTGATTGCGTTTATCACTGGATTAGTACTCACCAAAATGGCCTATGTAACAGACTGAGAAGTTTAAAAAAAATGTTTTTAATTAAATTAGAAATAAAGTGTAAAATTCTTTGTGATTTGCGGAGTAAGAAATGTTTTTATGCATCACTGTAACCCACCATGCTACGGTCGGTGTTGCCCGTCTGAAACGTCTGGAGAAAAGCGGTATGTTTCGCATTAATTCTGGATATTGTCGTGCGTCTATTAATAATCGTAAAAACACAACTCTTGCGTGCGAGCAGTTACGCTAACAAATTGTCTAAGAATGTTGATCTGGATCTTTTTAACTGTAGCGCTGCAGCGATAAGACGGCAATTGACCAGGCAGTTCTTTATTGATTGAGTTTAACTTATGATTGAGTTTAAGATGTCAGGTACCACTGTTATGCGGATTATGCTATTTAGGCGTATGGTTTATGATATAATGTTTTTAGTGCTCTGAAATAGTAGATTGTTGCACTGAGCAGAAAGTAAGTTATTGCTGGACGAGTGTTTATTTGGAGCCCGAGCGCTAGCGAGGGCTCTAAAAAGCACGAGTGCAATATAACTTACTTAATGCGAGGTGCATAATCTGCTTTTCTTTCAACTACTGCAATAAAAGTAGGTGAAAAATAAATCTGAAGACAAATGACAAAAGTTAGAAACTTGTTGTTACTTACATTGCCGCCTTTTTTTCTTTATGGCCAGTATTTTTTTTTTAGGCTAGGTAGTACACACGTCCCTTTGTAAACTTCATACGGCCGTTAAGTTTGCCAACCTTTTTTATGACATGTGACAACTATCGTCCCGCGATTAAAAAAAAACTAAACAGTGCAGTAAAGGATTTCCATACATTTTTGCTGCTCTAGTGCAGCAAAGTTCCGCTTTGTGCTGGATAAGTAGTGCAGTTATGATAGAATTGCAGCGTAGTTGGAAGAAAATTGTTTTTGTAACCTATTTTTGTTACTATTGGCGGGAACCTCTCATTGGCTTCCTATTTCTAATTATCTGAATACTACTGTAATATTAATAAGCTATTGGTTCTCCTAAATAAATAAAATAAAAAAAATATTGCATTTAATAAACGATCCATGTGTGTGTCGCCGCAGGTCCGGAGGGCATCTCGGGGTTCACGCGCGCGCTGATCCTGCGGCTGGTGCTTTCGGCGGAGCGCGCGCGCGTGGCGCTGCGCTGGGCCGGCGTGTGCGCCGCGCCGCCCGCCGCGCCCGGCCACCCCGCGCACACGCACCACGCGCTGCACAGCCTGCCGCTGCACCTCACCGTGCGCCAGCTGCTGCAGGACCACCGCCCGCCCAGTGAGTCACCCATTCTATATACTTTCCCAAAATGAGGGTTTTCAGAATTAATTTTTCCTCCAGGTGACGACACTGTGTCGAGAGGTCGATTTGTCAAAATCCACCAATCATAAAATTGATAATTAAACATGATTAATTAATTTTGACAGCAGCTGTCTAAAATACCTCTCGACACAGTGCCGCCACCTGAATTTCTGAAAGCCCCCATAGCCATGACACAGTGACGACACTCCCTGTACGTGAAAGTTCGGGCACCGATAACTTAGAGCCGAACGTGGGCGTAAGGTTGACAAAGCGTAGGTAGTCACTCACTACTCGCTTCGTGCCTGCGGTGCGCAACGCGCGATACGAACGCAACTCATACAGCCTTCTCGACCGAGCCAGTTCCGTGGCGCGCCGTTCACGCCCCACGCGCCTCTTGCTGCCCCTGCACACGTCCAGACACCCGTACTTAGCCGCAAGCAGTTTTACGTGCACACATGCTTAAGTGTTATTTCTTTTCGCGCAGTGTATATGTCGCAGTCATCTGATTGAATTTGCTATTTGATTGAATGACTAGCGCGTTCATTGAATGACCACGTTTAATTAAATGACTAGGCCGAACGTCGATTGAACAAGCGTCGCTCAATGCCAACTAGTTAGCGGATTGTTACATAGCCCTTTGAACAGAACGGACATAAAATCAGTCAGGTGATTCAAATTTAGTTCATTTTTTTACCACTGCGGCGCTAGTAGTCACCAAAATAAACATGGCGTCAAACAGCTCGAACAGATGGCATGTTGTTGATATTTTTTTTTTGATAAAATTGACATAAAAGTGCGTTATTTGTAATAAAATAATATGACATTATGGATTTACCTATTATTACGCCGCCGCCGGCTACTTTAAAAACTAAGAAAAATATGCAAAAATATAAGATTAAAAGCTTTGTAAATCATGCTACCACCAAATATTACAAAGTCTGCTAAGATTCAACAACTTCGCTAAATGACATTCATTCAGTCAAGACGACGACTTGTCCTTTAGTCATTCAATTATACGTGGTCATTCAATGAACGCGCTAGTCATTTAATCAAATAGCAGATTCAACCAGATGACTGCGACATATATATTCTTTGGAGATGGTCCAATCATTATACCAGTTGGCGACCTCCAGCATCAGTATCATCAGGTCTTTTTTAATTTCCACTGCAAACTGCACGAATCTCTCTGTACTATCAGAACCATATAATAACCAGAGCAGTAAGAAGATTTGGCCTACACTCCAGGCTGACCAGACAGGCTCTAGTCTGTGATGTTTATAACATAAATAAATTAACTTCGTTTAGCTTGTGTTCCCTAAGTGTCGTTCCTTTTACGACATCCACGGGAAGACTTAAAGTGATCCTATTCTACTCTGCCGGAAACTACACGGCCTACGGTCTATTTGTCACCAGACTGTATTTCATATGATACAACTGTCTGTGAGACATTTTAACTACGTCTGTCTAGCTATCGCGGTTCATGAACCACGTCAGCTAGACGTAGTTAAAATTTTCACAGACGATGTATTTCTGTTGCTGCTCTTACCAACAAATACTAAAATGTTAATATTCCTAAATCCACTTATGTTCATTGAATGTTCGATGTGATTAAACTTGCGAGATCTACAGCCCACAGAGCCACTAGTATCTTTTCGTTGTAACACCTTCAACCTTAAAACAATATCAAACTGAAACCTGTTTCTTCCAGTGCCACTAATCGACGAAACCGCCAAACTGTCGACCGGCGGCACCGGAACCAGTTCTGGCGGCTCCGTGCTCCGCAGCGCCTCCGACACCGCCATCATGACGGTCGCCGACGCCTGGGAACTCACCCTGGCTGCGGCCAGCGCGTCCAAAGACAAGAGGGTCAAAGACGTGAAGAATACATCCCTGAAGCAGCAGAACAGCAAGAAGCGGCAGTCCAAGACTAACGACACGTCTGTCATGTCTGTAGCTGATGGTGAGTCGGTTAATATTACTATCAAGCTCTTTACACCGCCATCATGACGGTCGCCGACGCCTGGGAACTTACGCTCGTTGCGGGCAGCGCGTCCAAAGACAAGAGGGTCAAAGGCGTGAAGAATACATCCTTGAAGCAGCAGAACAGCAAGAAGCTGCAGTCCAAGACTAACGACACGTCTGTCATGTCTGTAGCTGATGGTGAGTCAGTTTATATTACTATCAAGCTCTTTACACCGCCATCATGACGGTCGCCGACGCCTGGGAACTCACGCTCGTTGCGGGCAGCGCGTCCAAAGACAGAGGGTCAAAGACGTGAAGAATACATCCTTAAAGCAGCAGAACAGCAAGAAGCGGCAGTCCAAGACTAACGACACGTCTGTCATGTCTGTAGCTGATGGTGAGTCGGTTTGAGTTATTATCAAGCTCTTTATATCGCCATCATGAACGTAGCCGTAGCCTGAACACTCGCCTTTGCTGAGGCCAGCGCGTCCAAAGACAAGAGGGTCAAAGACGTGAAGAACACGTCTCTGAAGCAGCAATACAGCAAGAAGCGGCAGTCCAAGACTAACGACACACGTCAGTCATGTCTGTAGCCGATGGTGCGTCAATTTGTGTTATTATCAAGCTCTTCACACCGCCATCATCACGGTCGCCGACGCTTGGGAACTCACGCTGGCTGCGGCCAGAGCCTCCAAAGACAAGAGGATCAAAGACGTAACACGTCCCTGAAGCAGCAGAACAGCAAGAAGCGGCAGTCCAAGACGTGGTCGTGGTCCAGTGGCATAAACTGCCACTCAGCATATGCCGTCGTGTGGGCCACGACGCTTGCTGGCAGCATGTTGATGAAATCTGCCTTCTTGTTTCTTTACATTTCATTTTATAGCGAATACGTTGATTGTGCAAGTTTGTCATTAGCCTCTACATTGAGTTGCAACGCATTGTTTGATTGTTGCAGAGCTGATCGAGACGACGATCCTGGTGCAAGTGGCGGGGCTGGAGGGGTTCGTGCCGGCCAGCAGCACGCTGGGGCAGCTGGCAGCGGCCGCGCCGCACGTGTTCGGCCCGCACCTCACGCTCACGCTGCATTTGAACATCAATGGCGGTCAGTTATATCACTTACTAGCTGTTACCCGCGGCTTTGTCCGCGTGATATATAGCCTATGCCCTTCTCAATAGACTAACCTTTGATTAAACCTACATCTTTTTCAGATTGATTTGGGTCTTGGATGTTTATCAATCCTATCCTATCCTAACTAATATTATAAATGCGAAAGTGAGTTTGTCTATTTGTTACGCTTTCACGCCGTATCTACTGAACCGATCATCATGAAATTTCGCACACACATAGGTTAGGGTACTGAGAAGGACATAGGCTATAAATCATGCGGGCGGAGCTGCAGGGAACAGCTAGTATATTATAAAATATAATATCGTTTAGTTATTATCCTGCGACACAAGTTCACAACTTGCTGTGGGGCTAGCTCAATTTGTGTTATTTGTCCGTATATATTGATTTATTTATTTATTTACAGGTCCGCGATGGGAGGGCGGCAACTCCACGCAGAGTAGTCAGAGCCCCAGCGCAGGAGGCAGTACATCGCCCAGTGCCACTAGCCCCGCTACCCCCGCGCCCTCTTGCGGCTCCAGTGCCGTGCTAAGAGAGTTCGGCGCTTGCGGAGGCCTCGCCCTGGTGGCTGCGAGGTTACCCAGGCCCCACGCGCCACCTCCCCCACCCCCTGCTGCGCATCACCACCATCATGACCTGGACTGGGTGAAGCTGGATGACCCTTATGGAGAGGTCAGTAAATATATATGTGTACTGTCGGGGGCAGATAAACCTGGCCCATTGACCCTACAATTTAAAATCTGTCCGTAGGGCGGCAGGTTTATCTACCCCCGACGTGACACGTACGTACACTATTACGGTGCGCAGTGTCATCTCACGAGCGCGAGGCAGACCTAGCAAAAATGCGCTGGCAACCCTGCCAAACCTAATGGCGACCCTGCCAGCGCTTTGTTAATATAAGGTATTGCTTACTAGTGAAACCACAGACTGCTAGAATAAGACGAAGAAGATGTTTTTTAATATCAACACAATCATTATATCTTAGGACTAAACTGCTACATTACACCACTAAGAGCAATGTTTGACTGTATTCTATTGTTTACAGGAGGTAGTGGAGATGGTGAACAGCGGCAGCGGCGGCGGCAGCGCAGCCGAGGAGACCGCCTGCACCGGGGTGCCCGCCCACGCCTTGTTAGCGCTCGGGCTGCTGCTGAAGCTGCCGGGTTATGCCGACGCTTTACTCGACGAGGGCGCGCGCGCCGTGCATCTGTTGCGGCTGCTGTTGGGCGTCACGCACGACGAGGACGGCCGTAAGTCAGTCTGTCGGACAGCGCTTGCCATTGCTGGTGCTCGGGCTGCTGCGGAAGATGTCATATTACGGGCTAGTTGTGTGTGTGTTGATGCATCATTGGATCGCGCGAGCCGTGCATTGGAAGTCTCCACCTTTGAATATTTATACTCTCTAATACCGCCATGCCTTTATTTCAATGATTGGAAAATTGGTCAGTTTTAACTGGCCATTTTCCAAAGCTCGTGAGCATGACAGCTTTGTGTTAGCACACGCGTCCTGTCAATTAATGCCATCAAAGTCCGTCAAATTGGTAACTATGTGTGTGCATGATAAACTATGGGTTGGACACTAGTTTTTTCTACACTTTTAGGGTAATAGAAGATTTAGGTTTTATATCATCTAAGGTGTCCACCTAGGAGTACTCAACCTCTCTGTACTCATCATCAGCGGACTAAGAAGTCGATAGGGCGGGGTAGAGGGCGCGGGCGGTTTCTGTTTGCGTCCGTCAGCTTTCGACTATCAGTCTGACACCAGTGTAGGACTGATGTTTTTTTCTAACTTTGTGTTGTTCATCATTTAGAAGTGCTTTCGTTATTGAGTCGCATCTTACAACAGTTACAATCTTACCACACCGTAAACCCTTTTTTATATAAACTATAGCTAATGTTTTAGGTACTGTACAGTAATAAAACTTAACCCTATGTATTCCTGCCACAGGAAGTATAATAGTCGGTGGTGGCAACAACAACAGTACCACTGGCAACTGGTCGCTGGGCACCCTGCCATTCAGGGTGGTGTCGCGGTTGCTGGAAGCGGCGGCGCTCAACACGTCGGCCGGCAAGGAGCTGCGACACTCGCTCTTATCGTTGGGGGCTATAAGGCTCGTTTTGGCGTGTCTGGCTGTGTTCTCTCACCATCACACGCCGTGTGATGTAAGTTATACATTTACATTTTTCTTGGCTTTGAATTCAGCCGTCAGACATTTGGCGTTAACAGAAACGGAACTTATTTTTATTTCAATATTATGGTTGATTTCGTCAAATAATACACAGCATGAATGCTGACACCGGGCTCCAACGCATCACAGCTGAGGATGTGACCTGGAAAAATGCTAAGGCGTCACATCCACGAGCGAGTCAAACGCGACGAGTGCGCCCATTTATATGTAGATGAAATCGCCCCGTCCGGAGATTGATTCAAAGATTTACTTTGGAAATTTGATTGCACGGCGAATTTATCGCCGAAGATATACTCGCCCGTGGAGGTGACGCCTTGGATGAGTCCGGGAAAGAGAGAAACATATAATATAAACAATTTCCACGTCAAATTTCTCGGTTCAAACTAAGTATATATGCCAAAACATATATAATTTGATCAGTTTTTTACAAAATATGCGAACATTAACAGAACAGCCAAGCGTCCAACGGTTCATCGGCGAGCAAATCTGAAGAGAAGAGCCAGCAGTACTGGGCCAAGGGCACCGGGTTCGGCACGGGCTCCACGCAGCAGTCGTGGAACGTGGAGCAGGCGCTGGTGCGCCAGCGGACGGAGGAGGAACACGTCACCGTGCTGTTGCAGGTACAATTGACGTTGGACAAGTTATATATCGCCGTTTGGTTCCTGGCAGAGCGGAATAGGACCACTCCAAGTCTTCCCGTGGATGTCGTAGAAGGCCACTTAGGGAACACAAGCTAAACAAAATTTATAAACTTCAAGGAGACCTCGCCAACCCGTCTGGCCAGGGTAGAGAGTGTAGGCCAAATCCTCCCGACTGCTCTGGTTCTGGTAAGACAGAGAGGCAGACGTCTTTTTAGGCTCCTACAGGGGAGACTAAAAAGACTTGATGATGATAGTATAATCATTTATTTACGGGGAAATATTGATAGTTTCGGCCGCTTCCAACCGGTCGTATTGGAAATCCTTGGGGGAGGCCTATGTCCAGCAGTGGACTTCCTGTGGCTGAGATGATGATGGATAGTTTTGGACCCAGTAAGGGGTGATTTAGTCAGTTGATTTGTTAATATTTTCATAAGGAAACAATGCTGGTAAAAATACATTTCCATACAAATTGCCGCTAAAGAGTTGTTTCCCAGCATCGGTCTAATGGGAAAAGTTCACATCGATACTGAATCACCACTTGAAGGACCCAAAACCTATGTATGAATGTAAGTATAAGGTATACAATCCTATGGGCCTGAGGTATAAAAAAAATTAAGCTAACCGCGGTACGAAAAGCCTGTCTTACCTTTTGTTAGTTGATTTAAAATTGTTTTCGCGGTATTTTCTTGTATAAAATTATCTAAAAATTTATTTTTATATTTTAGGTACTAGCATCGTATATGAATCCCGGTGAAAAATGGCCGCCCGAAGAGACTCCGCAGGAAGAAACTTCAAACAAAAGCTCAGAAGAGGAGGACAGTGAAAGTGAAGCGCACGATCTGCCTTCAGAGTTTATCGATCTCATTGCCAGCAGTTCGCTGGTGCCTGCCATCTGCTCTTACCTTAGGAACGACTCAGGTTTGTGTTTTTCATCATCATTATCATCATCTACTGTTGGACATAGGGCTCCCCCAAGGACTTTCATCATTAGGGGTGTTGCCATACTCTGGGTTGATTAGCGTAGTGCTTCGGAAGGCACGTTAAGCCGTTGGTCCCGGCGATTCAATGCCAATATAGTAAGTTTTCGCAACTCAGAGCGCATATTCACCTAAACGTTTGCGATTTATCAGTCGAAGTGGTTTTATTTTCCATGCCCTTTTTATAATTTAGTGAGAATAGCAATATTCTGCCAGAGTTTGCCTAGGATTTTTGGCATTTTGAGACTTAAGGATGATTCACGCTAGACTACGTAGGGTCCGAACCGAGCGGCGGCAGCACGGCAACCGAGTGATGACCGAGCATCGGACAACGCCCGGAAACAGCTCGCTCTGTCGAGGCCCGTCTTTGTAAATTACAGGCAACCAATTGGCACGGTGATGTGAGTTATAAAATGCGGGTTTTCAGAATTGATTTTTACCCCAGGTGGCGGCACTATGTCGAGAGGTCGAGCTGTCAAAAACCACCAATCGTAAAAATGTAGATTAAACGTTATTGGTGGATATTGACAGCACCTGTTAAAAATACCTCTCGACACACTGTCGCTACCTAGAATTCTGAAAACCTTATTGGTTGTGTTGTGTGGTTGCAGTGCTGGACATGTCGCGGCACATCCCGCTGTACGTGTGCGTGCTGCGCTGCGCGCGCGCCCTGCACGCGCTGCGCAGCGCACGGCTCAGCAACGCGCTGCGCCCGCTGCCGCGCCTGC
Source organism: Rhodophaea formosa (assembly GCA_963082605.1). Taxonomy (NCBI): domain Eukaryota; kingdom Metazoa; phylum Arthropoda; class Insecta; order Lepidoptera; family Pyralidae; genus Rhodophaea; species Rhodophaea formosa. The sequence goes on from OY720221.1 coordinate 4,951,667, forward strand.
TGCACCAGATGTCGCGCACCACCAACTCCTACGCCACCAAGCTCAGGTGCGCCACTTCTTTTATTCGAACTAACTATTTCATGTGTTATGTTCGTATCTCGCACGTCTCGCACCGCAGGCACGAAGTGAATAGTGAGTGGCACTACGCGTTGTCATCCCTACGTTCACGGCCCGGCTCAAGGTCACCGGTACTCGAACTCTCACGTACAGAAAGTGTCGCCGCTGTGACTAAGCTTAGGTGCGTCACTACTTACAGCTACCAACATTTCTATCCTGAACTTAACTCGGCAGGTAGCCGATTTAGCAGTTTTCTTCAGTGTCAGATGTGTTCACATCCAGCGGGACGCCATGTTCAGCAGATCCGTAGTTTGTGCAAATTTTACTTCCAGATTATCTCCTGGCCTCTACGCGGTCATAAAATATCCAGTTGGCTGCAGATCAACTATAAAAGCGTCGTCGGCTTTATTTTTTGAAGACCAAGAATTTTTTTGGTAATATTTGACGGATCAAATCTAGAAATCAAACTTTGCACTAACTACGGATCTCCTGGACATGGAGTCCTGCTGGGTGTAGACATATCAGATAGAGTTGACTTTAGTACTTTACGAAAGGCCTTCCGGTTGTGGGAATAAATTACAACCGTCGAAATTCAAATCATTGATCCTATGTTTAAATGGCAAAGAATGACGCGCGCGTTTGCATAATACATAATTTAACTTTTTTAGCATTGTATTTCATATTTGTATGGCCGTGTACAGAAGCCGCCTCGCCATTCAAATATTGAATGTATGTATACTATGTATATGATCTATTTTACTTCATTCCATTTATATCTGTTGCAACCCGACACCGTCAGTTTAAATACGGCAAGCTCACGTGAAAGGTTTTTGTTATGTTACACTCCTTTATGTATGTTTTTTTCTTATTTCAGGATGAGTAAAAAGAATATATTCGGTAAAATGACATATAGCCAAAGATTTAGTACTTCAAGTAATTCAGAATTATCAGAAGAGGACGAAGGATTAGCGTCACTAATAGCAGATATACAGGTATGTATAAACTTGAATTGGTTACTTTGTTTTTCACTTTTTTGAGCACGCTTTGTTAAAGGAGCATAGACGATAAATAGATAAAATAGTCGTGGTATATAAAATATGCAATGTACAACAAATAAATAGCGATTGCGGTCCTCGGCTCGCTCACGTTTTCTAAAGTAATGAACTTTAGAGTACCTATATACGACAGAGCGAGAAACATCAGGTTTAACATTAGTTTAGAAGTATCCAAGTGCTGTGAGAAACATTCTGGGTAAAAAAATATTGGTTCTACCATACGAATGATAAAATTTTTTGGGTCCCCCCACCCACAAAAATTTTAAACCAAATACTCATTTTCCCCTGTTTCTTGCGCACGTTCTGCACTCGCAGCTAATATCCGAGCCGCCAGACAGATTGATTCAGACTGTACCTTGCTGTGTCGGCATGTAACGGTGTGTGTGGTGTGTGCAGGCGACGTCGGCGCTGATGTGGAGCGCTCCGGGCGAGCAGGAGGCGGGCGGCGGGCCGGCGCGCGCGCTGGGCGGCGCGGGCCGCGAGGCGCGCTACATCGACCTCATGCGCACCATGCAGTTCGGTGAGTTGAGTTTCCGTTGTGGGCCAACGGAACGCGAGTACTGAGCCTCTGATGTCCGGCCCCATGTTACAGGGCTGTATCTTTTATATCGTAACTAGCTTTGCGCCTGCGCTCGTGATAATTTAGTTTTTTTTAGTCGTTTATCGCAAATCACGGGAACATTACTTTTTTCTGGGATGAAAAATCCTTCTCAGTACCCTACTTACGTGTATGCCCAATTTCAAGGTGATGGTTCAGTAGATAAAGCGTGAAGAGGTAACAAACAAACAAACTTCGGCATTTATAATTTTTCTTAGGATTAGATTAGGATAAGTTAGAATCAGGATTGGTCTTCGAGCAACACGGCCTCCGTACCGCGAAGGGATTGGTAGACTTGAATTTTTTGCAGAATCTGTATATCTTTGTTATAATTACAAATAATAAAAACCTGCATTGCCATGTATCTGTGTCCCGTCACGTTTGTAGGTAGATAGACCGATGCCTTCCATTTATAACCTTCTGCTACTTTTATCACATAGTACTAATGGAACCGTCCACCTGTTAGTATTTATTGACACCGTATAGGAGTAGATGTTACAAAACTATCAATAAACTCGTTCAAGTCAAGGCATTTGCCCGTTAGGGCGTCAAGCGCATCACTTGCGCACGTCAAGGCGTCGGTAAGGACCGTGAAACGCCTTTCCTAGCATGGGCACGGACGTTTGTAATGCAATCGATAGCAGAACGTAAGTAATGATATTTTTGGATATTCCTGATAAACACGTTCTGACCACGTCCCGGGCACGGTCTGGACGTGTGGGGATAGACTTTAAGGGCCACGCTTTTTTTTTGGCATCGGAAGCGACGCGTCATTTCAAAACAAGCTTTATACTAAGTGACATAAGACATAAGATGCATAACTGCTTGAACGTGGCTAGCCGCGCGCATGGCTGGCGCGCACTCGCGCGGACTAGACGCCCGCGAGCGTACAGCCGCCGTTTTGCATATTATGTCACTAGACATATAGCTTGTTTTGAAATGACGCGTCGCTTCCGATGCCATCCCATGCCAATCCAGTGTAGCGCGGGCCTAAATGTAAAAATGAGTAAACTGACGTATGTATCGTGTATTCCAGAAACATTCGAGATGCTGGCGGAGTGCCCGGAGAGCGGGTTCAAGTTCACGGTGCCGTACCACTTCGAGGGGCTGGTGCGGGCGGCGGGCGAGCGCGCGCACCCCGCGCGCATGAAGCGCCTGGCGCAGGAGGCCGCCACGCTCGCCACCAGCCTGCCGCTCTCCTACTCCTCCTCCGTCTTCGTGCGCACCGACACCGACCGGCTCGACGTCATGAAGGTATCGTCATCATCGGCTCTTTTGTACTCTCCACTGTAGGAGCACGACCCTCTCTGTACTGCCAGGGCTATATATATATACCAGAGCAGTCAGAGGATTCGACCTACACTCTCCACGCTGGCCAGACGGGTTGGAGAGGTCTCTTTGATATTTATAAGCTTTGTTTAGCTTCTGTTTCCTAAGTCGCCTTTTACGACATCCACGGGAAGTCTTGGAGTGGTTATATTCTACTCTGCTGGGAACCACACGGAATCACGGAAACGTGAATTTGTCATCCTTTGTCTTTATGGTTTGCAATAAATATTAAGTATTGAGTATAGAGCCTTATATTAGCAGTCAGAGGATTTGGGCTACACTCTCCACGCTGGTCAGACGGGTTGGAGAGGTCTCTTTGATGCTTTAAAGCTTTGTTTACTACGTGTTTACTAAGTCGCCTTTTACGAAATCCACGGAAAGACTAGTAGTGGTCCTAATCTACTCTGTCGGAACACGAAACGGCTACATGAAGGAATGCTGGAAGAAAACTGTGGCTTCTTCATCATCTCAGCCGCGAGAAGTCCACTATTGGACTTAGGTGCATGTATGGTCAAAAGCAGTTCCATCATTGGGAGGATGCTATACTGACCACGCTTAGCAAACGCGTTGCTGAGCACAGTTTCTTTGGCTCATATCGGCTCGTACGCTGCTGCTCATCGAAATAGTTTTTAAAAAGCCTTTTAGTAATAAGGTATTAAAATATCTTTAACTTGGGCTGAGAGAAATATCTCGATTTCGGTTATCTATGCCTAATTTCTCTTTGAACTGCCGCCTTGAAGTACTCCGTGGCGCAGCGGTCAACACGCCGGCCTGTGGCACGGATGGTCCCGGGTTCGATCCCCGGTTAGGTCAAGATGAAAAATGATCTTTTTCAGATTGACCTGGGTCTTGGATGTTTATCTATATGTATTTGTTATAAAATATAGTATCGTTGAGTTAGTATCCCATAACACAAGTCTTACTTAAGAACTTACTTTGGGGCTAGCTCAATCTGTGTGATTTGTCCGTATATATAAAAAAAAAAAAATTATTTCACTTTGACTCAACAGCACTAAAAAAGATTGTTACTTTCCCAGGTGTTAATAACGGGCCCATCAGACACGCCGTACGCCAACGGCTGCTTCATCCTGGACGTGTACTTCCCGGCGGAGTACCCGGCCGTGCCCATGCTCATCAACCTGGAGACCACGGGCCGGCACTCCGTGCGCTTCAACCCCAACCTGTACAACGACGGCAAGGTGTGCCTCTCCGTGCTCAACACGTGGCACGGCCGGCCTGAGGAGAAGTGGAACGCGCACACCTCCAGCTTCCTCCAGGTGCGTGTGTCATTTTATGTTTTTGTGACAAGCTGTTTGCCGATCTTCGTCAGGTTGTCCGACCACCTGGTCGGTGGGTCTCTGAAGCTGCGTTTGCCGGCACGTGGGCATCATTCCAGAAGCTTCCTGCCCCATCGGTCATAGGTTTTACACGCTACACTGCCACTTCAAAGAGCTAATCCGGTGATCTCCTCGTTCCTGATTCGATCTCGTAGAGAAACACAGAGCATTAAATATCAAGATTGGTTTCCGGTATGGGTACTCTACTAAATGACCACCTAACTGTTCGAGCTGACAAGTGTCCTAGAATGTTTTTTTTACTAAAAGACCAGTACCCAAAACTTATTTCCAACCGGTCGTCTCCATTAATCCCTACGTGAAATCAGTCGGCAACCACGGCTGTAATATGAATGCATACACAGAATCTGTGTATCTAAAATGCAGAAGTAAATTTAACGACTCTCCACAAAATATACTGTTTAAAAGCTGGCTCGGGTGACGATGTAAATATAATTGTGTGGTATATTGAAATTATTTTTTTAAACAGATAGTTTCGATTGCTTATACGTATGTTTGTGTGTGGCAGGTGTTGGTGTCGATCCAGTCGCTGATCCTGGTGCCCGAGCCGTACTTCAACGAGCCGGGCTACGAGCGCAGCCGCGGCACGCGCGTGGGCAGCAGCGCCTCGCTAGAGTACAACTCCAACATCTACCAGGCCTGCGTGCGCTGGGCCATGCTCGACCACCTGCGGAGTCCGGAGCCTTGCTTCAAGGAGGTAACCATTACTTTAAATTACTTCTAAAAGTGATACTTGAGATCCAAAATTTGAATAAAACTATTCCTTTCATTTACTTTCACGATCACATATTGTTGTTACGTAATAATTAAGCTTTTTTCCTTTTATTAACCGTAAAATGGCTGTAGGTATTACATGTGTTTTGACGGATTTGTCGCTAGCGCGCAAAGCAGAAGCATCTCTTGTTATCTCTCAGAATAAACTCGCAAATAAACAGACAGGCATTTCGAGATATCTATTTGAAGTTATTCACCCAGATTGACGAATTAAAGACTTTCAGATCATTCTTACGCACGCACCATATTTTGGCGGAACTTGGGAGGTACAAAGAAATTTGTTTTTCGGTCGATATTGATAGACATATTCAAACGCGATTTGATAAATCCTTTGCATCCCTATCTTCTTCGGTGCCCGGGATCCGCTATTAAGATAACACGTTATTACATGATGTAAACGTGTTGGCAAAGTTTTTACGACCGCCTGAACTTAACCTGTGTATGAATGCATTCAAATGGCGGACAGCTTCCTTGGAGCAGTGGTTAACACGCCAGTCTGCAACACGGGTACACCTGGGTTCAATCCCTTGCCATGTCAAGATGGTAAATGGTCTTTTTCAGATTGGCCGGGGTCTTTGGTTTTTTCTGGTTTTTTCTATATAATCTATTTTAAAATATAGTATTGTTAAGTTAGAATCCTACGATACAAGTTCACAACTTTTATTTATTTATTGAAATGGTTATGGTCTGTCCTTCTTTCTCTTTGGATCATCAGCCACTTCATTCTGCAAGTAGGTAATTGTCATCCGTAATTGCAGGTGATTCAAACGCACTTCTGGATCAAGCGCAACGAGATCATGCAGACGGTGGCCAACTGGATCACGGAGCTGGAGACGCAGAGCGGCGACGAGCGCACGCAGCGCACCATACAGCTCAACCTCATGGCGCTCAAGGTATGTAAATATTGGAATGTTCCGCTGTTGAGGCGAATATCTTGCTCGAAAATTCTTTCAATACTTATCTTAAGAATATGAAGAAAGTAAATAAAAGAAAATTAAGAATTACAGAAGGTTAATTTGAAAATTAGGATTTTGCCAGATGCAGCTAGTCTCCTTAGCAGGGATCCGGTACCTAGTGTACGTGATTATTACAATACACTTAGTACGACACAGTCGGCGGACAGACTAAATGCAACCTTATTGCATTACTAATAGGAGCGCGGGGCGGACTTTTTGTCTGCCATTATCTCATCATCTTGCGTTGCGCCATTATATCATCACAGATTTATAAATAGTTTGATGTCACTGGTTAACTACTACACTAAGCGCGTGATAACTCTGTGCCAGTACGCACGAGACTAACGAATGTTATAGTGACATTTGTGCTCCCCTCTTGTGTACGCAAGGCAGTGCACGTGTCTATATCATAGGCGCTGTTTTTAGCAGTAAAACGCGTTGTTGGTTTCCAGCGGCACTACGTGAAGCTGCAGGAGGAGCTGGGCAAGCTGCCGGTGCCGGCGGGGCTGGAGGCGCTGGACGAGCCGTTCCGGCTGCCGGCCGCGCCCGCGCCCGCGTCGCCGCCCGCGCCGCGCTCGCCGCCCACCAACGACGACATCGACCACGACATGGAGAAGATCGTGGCGCAGGTGCTCGACTGATCGCTGCCCGACGCCTGCTAGCCCACACGCCGCGTTTTACTACTCAGTTTACTCTTCGTAAATATTTTATTTGTAAAACAACCTTTCTTTTTATAGTTTTTTTAGTAGGTTTTACTTAGGACTCAGTGGGACCTCTCTTTAGTTTAACACATATTGTGATACTAAAATGGGCCCGCGTGGCGCCCGGTAAGCCGTTAGGACGCCGTCGATGTATTATAGTAGGGCTCGGCCGGCGCGCGCACAGCGAGCCACGGCGCCGAGCGACACGCCGCGGCGTTGTTGTATATTAAAATATAATTTGGTGTACATAAACAGTTGTGTTTTAATTGTTTCGGTATTAAGAATATATTAACGATAACTCTGAAAGAGTAGGCGAGCGTCGCCGACGCGCTCTCGCCATCTAGTAAATTATTATAATATTTAATACACGCTTGATTATAAAAATTATGTATACTTAGGCCTAGCCGACACGGTTTGACGTTGGGTGTGACTCGCGGAGGAGTGACAATAAGCGCGCCGGCGCTGTACATAGCTATCACCTTGGTTCGCGCGTGCTCTCGCGGACGTGTTGTTATATTTGACTGTGAATTTCGGATGTAAATAAAAATTTATGTTATCGCAACGATTTTTTTTATTTATTTTATCGTCCTGTAAATTGTGTTCAATTGATAGGATACTCAATTAAATTACGCATAGAGATAATGAAATGTCGTGAGCACACTATTCTATGTAATTATTATTGCTCGTAGGCTAATTTTAACAGATTAAATCAAACGGATATATTATTTATTTATCTTTTGAAATTTCTGCTATGACATTGTGCCATGCTCTCATCACAAGCTCCAACAGCATATGTGCAAGTCTGATTCCTGCCTGCACTGACCAGTTGGCTGGTTATTGTTGCTCAAACTAAGGCTCAAATATACGATTTAGAGTCATTTTAAGGTTTAGATAGTGATGAGTAACGCTACAGTGTAAAAAGTTGACTCTGTATGTTCATACAGAAAGAAATTAGTGTTGCAATGGAAACAAACTTCCCCAGACAATTAAACGTCATCATTATAAATTAGCCAATAGGTCACTGCAAGAAGGAAATTGGGCGAAATCGATACATATTATTGCTTCAGGTTCGACTGTGTGCCAGATAAGAGCAAAATTCACTCTTATGACTTGTCAACCCAAGTAGGCACACTTTAAAATATATTATCCCATTCCATACTTTTATCGATGGGAGGCATTTGGTTGCTAGGGACTAACTAAATATATCGAGCTTAGTATATAACTATTTTTTGTTTTATAAATATACCCTATATTCGACCCAATGAGCTGGTTCCGTGATGAAAGTTTTATTCTTCATCTTTCTAGAAAAAAGAAACGTAATATGTTCGTTTTAATTAATTGGTATATATTTTAATAGTATGTATATGTTATAAAGTTGTGTGACTAAATCGAACTATTAAAGTTAATTTATTGTTATTGATGTATGTTGATGTGAGTCACGGGCCAAGCTTCCTCTGAACCGACAATCTCGAACTGAATTATAGATACGTGTGTATTATAATTTGTATCAAATGAAACCAAGTGTATTACTGTAAGTCGTGGTTTACAATGTATAATAAAACAACGTTCACTAATAAGGCTTTTTATTGCTGGTCTATTTACATGGTCTCAATATAAAAATCCTTAACATATTATTATGACTATAACACTGACTCTAGCTTATCTCTACCAATACTAACATTCAGATTTATGGTATAAATAATTTATTCTCTACTCCGCACTTATTCGAATTAGCTCACCTTGAGACATTACCCATCACAGATGGTGCTATTTGTGACTTTAATGTATTTACATAAGGTATTTAAGTATCTATCTACAGTACATAGCATCTATTGGTATCTTAACACAGATTTATTATTTTTATCTATAAGTTCACAATCACACATTTAACTTTCACGAACAAAATTGGAATTCTTCAAGGGGAATAAAAATTGTGATGAACATTCACTACTATGGCACTTGAAACAACAAACTGGTACAGTTTGGTCCATCGAGATTTGACCGAAAAAATATTTTCTATTCGTCATAAATACTAAAATACTCTTACTCTTTCAAAAAATAGAGATTTTAAACAAAAGTACTAACACTTAGAGCTATAGCCGTGCCCCGAGAGATCCTACTTCCTGTCCCAGGGCTGGTCTGCTTGTTGCTCGAATTCCTGAGGGTTGAGTTGTCCGGCCTGCATACAGGACTTGCAGCAGAATCTGGACAAAGAACGAAATGTTACGTTACTAAATGGTTAGACGACATAGCGAATGCCAAAAAATTCTGTTTATTTTCTGGCGTGAGAGAAATTTGCGAATTTCCGCCAACTGTCGTTTTCAGCGCGCTAACCGCTTTCGAAGGGAAATCCCCAGTGCTGCCCCCATTTGAAAAATCCTAAGAAAAGTATTATCGCTATTGTAAACAGTTGATAGAATAATGGAGAGATCTAGGCTAAGGCCACGTAAAATAGAAGAAGAGACATTAACTCCGTTTTCCTCCATATTATTTATTTTAAAAGCGGGCGGCACTGGACTCCTGTAGATGCTTGTATGACCAGTGTGGGCTGTGGGTAATAGGGGTATTACATCCTCCGATATTCAGTCTCTGACGAGAAGGACGCCGCTATACGTTAGATACGTAAAGAGATACGTGTCTGAATTTAGGAAGATGTAATACCCCTTTAAGGAAGGTCAATATGGATAGAAGGTTGATACTTACTTGGAGTAGTACTTATGTCGGCAGAACTTGCTCTGCACGATGAGATGGCAGTTCGCGAAGAACGGATTATCCGTGCAATTTGCCGGGATGTAGATACCTGGACAAAGAGCAATGTCAATTGATTACTTTCTACCAATTTTGAATTTTTACATTTAAAATGTTTGGAAAAATAGACATGAAATGAAAATAAGGATGTTAGGGTAAACACCGTGTATTATCAAACCAACTCATAAAAATGAACTGTTGTATGCAATCAATGGGAATTAACGTTAAATATAAAAAGGCTGGAAACTCGAAAAAAAAAGGTTCGTCTGTTCTAGCATTTTTTTTATGTATGTCCCGACTGACCCACCCGAAGAAGGGTTATGTTTTTAGCGCATATTGTATGCATGTAAATAGATGTGTGTATGTCTGTTCCATTGTTGCCGCCTGTAGCCTAAACGGCTTGACCGATTAAAGTGTGAGTTGGCCTTGGATTTTATTTTTCCCCTGAGTGTTGGCTATAACGTCCGCGAAATTGTTCGAAAAAACTGACGTAAAACTGTCAAAAAGGAACATTGGTTTTTCTTTTTTTTAATAATCCTCTAAACAAGTGGGTGAGAGATGTTAGTCATGCGAATCTCTTCTTTCTTCTAAAAGTCGAACATTTAAAACAAGACTAATAAATGCTAGTCTCATTTTCATTTATTTTGTTTAGTATTTGTATCGTTTGGATACTGTCGTACCTTGCACGCTGATGCTGACGGCGTCCTGGTGCGAGCTGTAGGGGTTGCTGGCGTGGCAGCCGTACACGCCGCTGTCGCTGGGCGTCAGGCCGGTGATCGTCAGCCGCGATTCTGGAACAGAAACACAGATATGACGATGTATGAAGGTATGTACATAGATGTATGTACTCGTACTAAATAGAAGTATCAGTACGTATTAAGTTTGAGGCCAACACTCCTACTCCATGTTCCTTTTTATCTGCCCATAGGTATTTTATTAGAAAGATCAACGGGTAACTAACACTTATTATATTAAAGCACGCTGAAACTCAAGATTGTCACCTGCTTTATTCGAGTAATGTAAAACGTGAATGTGCTAGCCGATTTTCTCGATCTGATATGATTTCTAGCCGTGTGGTTCCCAGCAGAGTAGAATAGGACCACTCCAAGTCTTCCCGTAGATGTCGTAGAAGGTGACTTAGGAAACACAAAGCTTATTAACATCAAAGAGACTTATCCGAATCTGCCTGGTCAGCGTGGAGAGTAGGCTAAATCCTCTGATTGCTCTGGCTGATATGTGACTCTGGTAGTACAGAGAGGGTCGTCCTCCTGCAGTGGAGACTAGAAAAGACCTGATGATGACGATATGACTTCACAGGCTGTGACCGTTGTCAAATTCTATCTGTAGCACGGCTGTTTTTGACCTATAGTAGCGCCTCATACCTGTGATCTGAGTCCTGGAGTTGGGTGAGAGCGGCGCGCCGTCCTTGCTCCAGTACACGTTGGGCAGCGGGTAGCCGTCCACCTCGCACGGCAGGTTCAGCTCGGCGCCGGGCGCCAGGCTCGTGCTCTCCGCCACTATGCGCGTCCTCACCGGTACTGATTTAGGCAATTAGGATCAGTTGTAGTCGAAAAACATCTGAAGCAGTTGTACAGTCGAGTACAAAAGTGGTTAAAGTATCATCATGCGCTAGTAAAATACTATTTATTGCTCAAAATTATTTCGTGAATTACATACCATTTCTTATCTGTATAAAAAAAACTTTCCAAATTGGTGTTTCTCTTTTGTTAACTGAATTAACCACTTTAGTAGTAAGACTATTTTTACATGCTTCTATTATGTAATATTCAGGCTCGATACAACATTAAATTATAGCATTTTGTTGTATTTGTTGACATTTAATTGCCAATTAATTTTACAAGTTTTTGTATTTGTTTTACTTAGCGTGTTTACAAATAAGTAACATCTATATTTACGAAGGTCTATACTTACGACTCCAAACATTCCAATATTTAGGTATGCTTGATGCATGCAAAACAAATAGGAATGATTATTATTATATTATATGATACACAAACACAAATTTCCGTTTCATCATCTAAATAAGAAGCCGTGCACCATGCAACTACATTTCAGAAGCATTTACATTCGCTTGCAGATCGTTACTCATATTTTGATGAATTCACCCTCAATAATTTAATTGTACATGAACCTTTCATCATTAATTTGTGTTTTGGACTTGAGATTAACCAGATTGTTCGAGAAAAAATCTAAAGTTACGGACTTAGTTATCGAGAGTGAGTTCTGATATGCCTTGCACCCAATCTTACCGGTATACACGGGTACCGTGATCTCGGGCGCATACGTGGTGGTGGTGGTGATGGGCGCGCGCTGGGTCACTATCACCTCCTGCGCTGACGGGTCCGCCCAGTGCGACTCCGGCCGGTACGCGTGCACCACAATCGACCACGACGTCGGCTTGCCAACGCCGTTGTACGCTTCACATGTGTATTCTCCAAGCGTGTCTTCATTCAACTTCCGTATGAGGAGCGTGTAGCCTCTCGCTTCGTATAGGGAACTGCTGAAGGGCACCATCGGGCCCGACACTCCTCGATGCCATACGATCGTGGGCGGCGGGTAGCCGAAGGCCATGCAGCGCAGGGTGATGCTTTGGCCCAGGTCGCCGGTCACCACAGCGTTGGCGTCGCCGGAAATGCCCGCCGGCATATCCACAGGATCTAACCACCCCCATTTGTTAGTAAGTTCTACTCGAATTCGTGAACGCCGGTATTGCAGGCCAGCTTTCACGAATCCGTTGTTAATTTAATCTACTAAGCAAAGAACTAAGTGAAATTGTTACAAATGAAGTGAATGCCGTTTCAATGTTACTGGTGTGATATAAAATTCACTTTCGGGGACACTCCTTTAGTGGCGAAATTATTTTTTATTACGTCTGATTAAGTGTCCGTGAAAGTGTTAGAATGACTGACTGAACATCCAGAAACATCGTAAACGTCACACGTGAGCCACAGCTGTTAGGAGTAAATCCACTGAGGCGAACCTTCAGCCCGAGCGGCCGCCAGCACCGCTAGCACCGCCACCGAGAGACGAGCGCGCGACATCCTGGTAGTATCGCTTTCTTTACACTAGTTATTTTTACCGAGGCAGCACAGAACGCCGCAGATACTGAGCGGGGCACGTCCGCCTGATCGATCGCGTTTAAACTGTGCTAATGGCCGTTAGATAAACGATTGTTGACTGCAAAAGATTGCACGCTACGAGAGGCAAAAAAATCTTAATTTAGTTCACTCATATTTAAGTCAGTGGCGTAGCTATCATATGGCCAGGTGGTGCAGTGCACCAGGGCCCCGGAGCTCAGGGGGCCCTCTAGCCTCAGCTTTGAAAAAAAATTTTTTTTTTTTTAATTCTTTTATTTTCAATTCAAATCAACATCACCAATGATAAAACTCCTTATTTAACATTTTCAACACATGCGCCAAGCGTCCTCGACAAGCATGTGCTGTTTGTTTGTTTGTTTTCGTTTTTTTTCAGTTATATGGTAGTTTGGATGAGTATGCCCGTAGCACATTGGATCAGCTGACGTGCTTGACGGTCGTGAGATCAATTCACCAATTCCGCCCATCAACTTTTTAATGAAGTTTTCATTCGCTCTTGCCTTGCATCAGTTAAATAAATAATAAATAAATAGGGACATATCACACAAATTGAGCTAGCCCCACAGTAAGTTGTGAACTTGTGTCGCAGGATACTAACTCAACGATACTATATTTTATAATATATACTTATATAGATAAACATCCAAGACCCAGGTCAATATGAAAAAGATCTTTTTCCATCTTGACCTGACCGGGGATCGAACCCGGGACCCCCGTGTCGCAGGCTAGCGTGTTAACCGCTTTTATTTATCATATTTGTGGCGATGTTTTCAACTCTCTGGGGTCTGGGACGTACTACAGTAGTCGATGCTAGGTTTGCCGCTGACTGTTGTAATTCGTAATTCCCTACTACCAGCCTTATTTCATCAAGTGTCACCACTAATGCTATGATTTCTATTCCGCACATCCATCCATCTGGCACCAAATTCTGGTAAAACTCATTTTCGCAAAAAAAAATCCGATGACAAGATAAGTATGATACAGGAGTGTTTGGTGGGAAGTCAAGGGGTTCAGTTGTCGTTTGCCTTATACAATTTTGCAAATTGATTTAAGTGGTGTGGTGGTGAAGTAAATTGGTGTAGTTTGGTGTTATAAATGCTCGTGCTCGAGAACAATTGTGAAATGGTTAAAGTAGACTGTAAAATGGACTCGTATAGATTTGTCGCTAAAATCTCCCACGAGGCTGCCAAAAAACATACGCCATCTTTGATGCCACATACCGTACAACATCGATACTTTGTATCTCATTATACTGGACATTGGCAGAATCACTGAAATCTCGGTGGAAGCCATAATTAAAAAAGAAAGAAAGAAAGTATGATACAGGTTGCAACACAACGCTAACCGTATAATCTATGATAGCTCTCAACCTGATCGGCAATAAAAAATAACCAACGTTTTTCTAAACTCAAGTTCAAATTGACAAACGAGCTACTATAGAAGACAATAATATCTTCTTACGAGTTAATATTGATTTTACCGCATCATTACCAAACAAGCTGTTTAATGGTTCTATTTTGTTGAGCTTCATGTAATCTATACTCACAAACAACACAACCCAAAAACAACGCTTAGAAGAACTTTCCTACGGAAACTATAGAGACGACGTATGGATTTAGCCTACTAGGGATGATTCAACCCACTGTTTCCTATTCTTCTTCTTCTTCTTCTTCTTCTTCTTATCGAGTCGAAATGGTTGCATACTATTATATTAAATATCTTTTGACCAGTATTTGGCAACGCTAATTGCTCTATCGTTCGCCTCATTAAGGTCCTGTACGGTGCAAATAGTGGGACAGTTTGGGCACGACAAAGGTGAGACATGGTTTGATCGGCACCGCAGTCACACAAATAGAGAAACCCCACCTGACCCTGTTTTCTCGACATCTCCCAACTCCAGCTCGGAGTCGGTTCAGGGATTTCCAGGTTGCCCAGGGGAGGTCTGCACCAGGTGGGAGTTTTCCTATTCTCATTCCCTATCAATAATTTTGAAGGCCGATATAAGTTCAAACTACGTGGAAAGAGGGGAGGAGGGCCCCATTCTCTCCCTATGCTCCAGGGCCCTTGCCCCCCTAGCTACGCTACTGATTTAAGTTCTTCGGAAAACCAAAGTTTATTTATGTAGGTAGCATAATTTTAATTACTTATCTATTGAAAAAATTATAACTTAAATTCTTGAGTTAAAAATTTAAAAGGCTAAAATAAAATTTTATTAAATAAGAGTTCTTCGGAAACGGACCAAAGTTTAGTTACGTAGGTAGCATTCTTTTAATTAGTTACCTACAAGGGAAATTTCAATTTAAATTCTTGAGGATAAAATGTAAAAGAGCAAAACAAAATTTTAATAAATCTACCTAGACCAATTTGATGAAGGGAAAAGTAAATATATAAAAATCGGCCAATTGCGAGTCGGACTCGCGCACTAGATTTCCGTCTATCGACCAAAAAACGGCAAAAAATCAAGTTTGTTAAATATCACTATCAATAGCAATACATCTGTGAAAATTTCTTTCTACTGTCGAGCTATCACCGTTCATGAGATACCGCCTGGTGACAGACAGACGGACGGACTCTTACGCGATCAGGTGACCCGCTTGCTCGTTTGATAGTGTCTGTTAGGTCCTAGGTACCTATATTTATAAAATATTAAATGTACAACTTTTATGAAATCAGCTAAGTACCGAGTTTTGCTCTAGAAGATTATAAGGTAACTGTAACTATTGCTGGAACACCACCGATTACACAATAACCCTATACATATAGATATTTTTAACTTTTACCAAGAAATTCGCAAAATGTGGAAAATACAGCTTTGATTTTAAAAAGTGACAGAAGAACACAAACTTAATTTTTTGTTTTCTTTTTTTGCTCACTGTCGTTTGCGTACCGTCTGCAGATTCATTATCGCGGGTCGCGGGTCAGTGTCGGGTTGTTTACGTAGCGTTAGACACACAATGACCTGCGATAAGTCGCGTCGCGGGTCACAATCACATCACGCTCTGTTGCTCGTTTATTTTGACCCATGTTTGCGAGCAATTAAAATGAAGTGGGATTAAAGCAATTTCTGCATCAAAAAATAAAAAAAAAAACCATGGAGATGTATGTACTACGTAAAAAACGTTGTAATTTAAAAAAATATGAAAAAAGAATTCGAGCTGAAGATTTAAGTATATATGTATGTCACGGGTCTCGCGTTGTGCCACGTGCAGTCAAAACTTTACAGATGTCGAATGTTGCTGATTAAAAGAATTAAGTGAGAAGATGTGGACCCATCGCTACTTATTACATATGTGACATAAAACTTTAAATTATATTAGTATAGCGTCCCCTCGATTCTCGTGTAGGGGAATCCCGATTGATTACATTATAACAAGAACTCGCTCTCTCCTATTTTTTATCAACATTAATAAATTGCTATGATCTCTTAGTAATAAATAATTATTGCCGGGACAAATACTTACCTAAGTCTTTAGTTATCGCGCTTGTTTGCTACTACAATAACACTTCCGTGAGAAATGTTCTCCTATCTCTGTTTAATGAATAAATTATGAAGGAACGTATATCAATACAGAGAAATAATAAATCAAAATCTGAGCAGACGATACATAAAATATGGATTTATGTTTCCACAGATACGTAAATAGCATTTTGTTGGTTAGATAGATGGTACTTGCTAGGTACTTACTTGCTTATAAAAAACATCTCTTCCATTCACATTTTTATAAACACTCAACTAGGTAGGTACCGTGATTTTTCCAGAAAGCACATTGCATATTTTTTTCTACTCATGTACCTACTTAAATGAGCTGGGTAGTGTAATAATAGATAATATTAATGTTTTGTGCGTTTGTATCTCGGTGGTGGTACTTAATGAGGTGCTAAAAAGAATTTAAATTAGTCACATGACATAGTATCAGTACTTAACGAAATATATAAATATAATCAACTAACTACAAGTAAGAAGGTGGGTATGTGAGAGGAAAGTTAGTTCAAGAAAGAAATTTACAGTGGCTACTAGGTCATCTACTTTGTACATACACTGCTATAGTATTCAATAACTCTATCCTACATCAAATCTAAAACTGAGGTCATTTCCAAAAATATATATAAATTTAGAATCCGAAACCAGTTTGCTTTTAGGACTGGAATGATAATTAAGTATTTGTGGTTGCTAATTAAATTACATATTGCTATTTTTATATTAAGGGCCAATTCATACTAGCGTAGAGTCGAAACGAAGGTACGTTGACACGGCAAACTCACCTTTAACTCAACGTCACCTTAAGCTCATTTCCTTTTGACATTCTTTCTATGTTTTCTATCTCAAAAGAAATAAGAGCATTACGATGTTAAGTTAAAAGTAATTTGGCCATATCAACATCGCATCCCTTTGACTCTGTACTAGTATGAATTGACCTAAACATAAATTTTTGTTATTGATCAAGTTATTATATTTCGCTTTTGAAAACGACCTCAACATGCCTCATTACTACCATCAGTGCCAACTCATCAGTGCTAACTAGTACAGTCTCGCGAGTGGGCGTGTGTACTCACCGTTAATCTGCAGGCGAATCTCCTGGTGCTGTTTGCCGTGGATGTTCTCGGCCAGGCAGATGTACACGCCCGAGTCGTTGCGGAACAGCGAGATGATCTCCAGCGCGCCGTCTGACAGGAGCCGGTAACGTCCCACGCTTCCATCGATCTAGGAGAACATTTTTTTATGAAACTGACGAAAATGCAAGGCCTGCTGTGGTGATCGTATCAGTTATGCTTTTTGCATGGGATCAAGCCATCTACTAAATATTTCATTGTATCTACTGGATAAAAATGTTGTATTTACAAGCATAGGGCCTATCCTTATGCTTCAAGCCCTTCAAGCCTACAAAGATTGTCACACATGTAGGTTGAATGAATGAATGAAAAATGGTTCACCTATACTTGGAATTGATGCCTATATCGGTAGCTCTTACGTTTAATTGTTTTATAATTATTTCATGCATGAATGATCTTTTTACTAAGGAAGACGTAAAATAGTAAACAAAACTAAAAATGGTAGAAAAGTTAAAGAATACGAAGTTTAAAATGTAATGTTTTTGGAGCTTTCAATTTAAATTCATTCGCGATTATTCACGGTCAAATGTTATCATCAATCATAGCAAAATACTGGTATTTTTGCGGAGTGTGTTACAAATAATAGATAACGTAACCCAAAACAACAAGATGTTTAGGATTACCGTTCGACGACCCATCAATGGATTATTTATTATCAACATCAAAATCACTACGTTAGTTCCTTTTATTTCTTTTTACCTATTTTCTTAAACTTAAATTTTATTTGTTCCGGACTGTACTCATCAAAAGCCAATAAAATATGATCTTATAAGTATCTTATCGCAAAATTAGAACAATACTGTTTAAACTCACGTATGTATTGAGTGCATTAGACGTGATGCGTAACTAAATGATAAACTGGCCTAATTACATTTGGGTTACAAATGCAAGGTAACTTTATCTATATGCATTTCTGCGTAAGAATTACTACAACAATAAATTAAGAAATAAAATAATAGCGAAGGCAAATATAAGTCACATTTGATCGAAATTTGAGTGACATAAGTATTGGCCTCTTTCAGCATCTTCCTGTTGTATCTGTCTCTTGCTTTCCTACTTCATAGCGCTCCTACAACTATTTTGATGTCGTCTTTCCATCGTTTGTAGGTATTGCCTGCCTCTTTTCGCCGCCATCAAGAGGAACCCACTCGGTTACTATACCTATTTGTCCATTTTTATTTCTCTGGTCAGGACACATGTCCAGAAAAAGCAGAGCAATTCGTTATTAGATATGGTCAAAAATAAATTCTTTAGCCGTTATTTTTTGCATTATCAATGTATTCTGTTATATTCTTACTAAAATAAGAAATAAGAAATGGACGTGTAAACGTGAAAAGACGTGTAGGATTATTTAGGAACCGCGGTGACCGAATTGGAAAATTTGACCTGCATCTTTGTCCTTATAAGGCGTTGTCGTATAAAGTCAAAGATGCAGGTCTCAAAAAGTCCGGTGAAGTAGCACAAGCTCACTTTTGCTACTTACAGAAAAATTGAGTCCTTTCTTCCTATATCTTATTTAATTCAATTTAATAAGAATGTTAAAAAATATCCACGTGAGTTTGATGCACCACCCCTGAATGACTTAGGAAGATGAGACGTCACGTTACTTACGGTGATCTCGCCCTTCCTCCACGTGATCTTGGGTGGCGGGTTGCCGTGGAACAGGCAGCGCAACGTGGCCACGCCGCCCTCCTGCGCGGTCACCTCCGGCTGAGTGTCCAAGTCCCGATATGGCGCTTGAGGTAGTTCTGCAGTCAGGAATAATGGCTTGAAGACTTACTTACTATAGGTATATATTAAAAAGCTCTTTTTTAACCCCCAATGCAAGAAGCGACCCCACTTTTTGCGTTTTTAATTTTATGGGTGACAAAAGCAATGAATATGGTTTCATACAGAGTAATACAAGGTATACAGTCCGAACCAAACTTTATGGCGGCTTGGAACATCGCGCGAGGTGATGGCGCAGACAGACACAATATAGGTCTGCGCGGGGCGCACGCGAGGAGGCGGGGCACGTTCTGCGCAGCTCGCAGCGAATATCCGAGCCGCGATAAAGTTTCAGACTGTAATTGTGTGTAAAGACTAGTTCTCACACGGCTTGTATTCTTGTCGAGTAGCGAGTATTTTAGTGACTGGCTGTGTCTGAACACCAACATTTTAGTCGAGTAGTTAGTAAGGAATTGAGTCGAGCCTATAGAATCTACTCTACATTTTTGGCGAGTAGCGCCTCCCACCATCGTCACTGCCTACTCGCTCATCCGCTAAAAATGTCTGAACGGGTCGCTTTAGTCGAGTTTGTTAGGGCTGTTAAATATTAACTTGTGAATTACTTGACCTGTTCGAATGATTTTTGGGCATTGGCGAGGGTTTTAAAATTAAAGTACTCGCTACTCGACTAATTTACTAGCCGTGTGTGAACCAGGCCTAGTGTGTTTGTGGTGTGCTGTGGCACCGTCGCGGCAAAGAGGGTTTTCAGAATTGTTTTTCCCCCATGTGGCGACACTGTGTCGAGAGGTATTTTTGACAGCTGCTGTCAAAACTCCAATCATGTTTAATCATCAACTTTATGATTGGTGGATTTTGTCAGCTCGACCTCTCGACACAGTGCCGCCACCTGGGGAAAAATGAATTCTGAAAACTCTCATTGGTATTCTTTCAAGTGTACCTGGTGACTGCGAGGTGGGTCGCGGGAAAGGGCTGGTGGCGGTGACGGGCTCGAGGCAGAGGTGGCTGCAGCCGCTGACGCAGCACTTGCCTACGCCGCGGCAGTCCGCGTCGTCGTTGCACTCCAGGCGGCACTGGCTCTCTGTGGTCCAGGACGCGGCTTCGGGTGGGCACGTCCCGGGCTTGTTTACTGATGGTTTACAAATTATCGTTATTTCAGTACCTACCAAGAGTTCAGGAGCACGACTCTTGTAGTATCAGAGTCATATTAGCCAGAGCAGTCAGGGGATTTGGCCTACATTCTTCACGCATGCCAATCGGGTTGGAGAGGCCTCTGTTGTTTATAAGCTTTGTTTAGCTTTTGTCTTAAATCGCCTTCTTTGACATTCACGAGAAGACTTGGAGTGGTCCTATTCTACTCTGCTGGAAACCACACGGCTACCGGCTTTACCGTATCAAAAGTGAACTAGGTACATTAATTTGCAAAAGAGAAAACTAATCTGCGAACTAACAACTGAGTAAGAAACAACTTTAGTTGCTTATTACCTAAATAATAGTTAATTTAGGTTATAAGCAACTTAAGTTCTCGCAGCTTGTTCCAACTCGCCTAATGGGAACGGGAAGGAAACCTTGCCTGTTTAAGTACTTTAGAAACCTTAAAAAAATAAAACCTGAAATATATGTAAAGAATACATGTAAAATAATGTAGAACCAACATAATGTCCTGACATGATGATGATGCCACATACGAAAGTGGGGTTGGTTAAGGAAGACTATATAAAGAAAAATTCACAATTTAACAACCATTGCCACATTTTAACAATTTTTGTTTCCTTAAAACCCAACTGAAATACTTGCCTGCCTTGCAGTCCGCCGAGTAGCGCACGTCCTGCGAGATGGGGTCGCGGTAGGAGGTGGGCACGCAGCGCATGCCCGCCGGGCACTCCTTGTCTTGGCACGGGTGGCTTATGCATTTACATCTGTGGAATTACATTGAACTGATATACCAAATAGAAAATATATAATTAAAGACGAATTCTCGATAGATAGGCAAATAAAAACATATGTAATAAGTAGTCATAGTTCAACAACTGTGCAACGGCGCAACTTCGATTACGGTCTTCTCTGGGCTATACGTGTACCTGAAGTTCTTGAAGTTCTACTCTAGCTGAGAATAGTCCATCTCTACCTCCACGCACGCGCATCTCTCGTATTAGTCTTTATAGTTTCTCGTTATAATAGAAGTTTAAGTGGCAGCTGCGATCACTTACGATCAGATCATCCACTTGCTCGATTGCCGTCCCATGTCATAAAAAATAGTCATCGCCGACACTTTTCTTCTGTGAATTGAGGTTCTCACAGCCTTGCTCCAGCTGGATACAGCTCGTGCGTGCAGGACCTTCACCTGCACGCACGAGCAACGCTCGTAACCAGTCTGTCGTACCTCGCTATAATAGAAGTTGGAGTATACTTGGTGCAGCCGTCCTCGCAAACGGTCTTCTCCATGCTGTACGTGCATCTGAGGTTCTCGTAGTCCTGCTCCAGCTGGCCGCAGTCCACTTCCATCTGCACGCACGTATGGGGTTCGAACCGGTCTGTTGTACCTCGCTATAATAGAAGTTGGAGTGTACCTGGTGCAGCCGTCCTCGCCGACGGTCTTCTCCATGCTGTACGTGCACCTGAGGTTTTCGCAGTCTTGCTCCAGCTGGGCGCAGTCCACTTCCACCTGCACGCAAGAGCAGCGCTCGCAGCCGTCGGCCGTGTGAGATCTCTGCACGCCGAACTGGCATGATAGGCGGCTGCATTCTTCAGTGAACGCCGAGCAGTCTGGGGTTACTTCGTTTTCGCTTGAGTCTGAAAGGTATTGTGCATTATTTCACTTCATTCATCCTGGTACCTACATATTAAATCAAACGATCTGGATGATAAGTACACAGATAGATAGAGAATGTGAATTTTAATAATTCGCGAAACATATATTTTACCGAACCAGCCTTGAGTATTTTTTGTTTTCGAGGTACATAATATTATCCAAAAACCAACTTCACCCAAAATCATTACATATTTTTAAATTTCATTCTTACAGTAAGACAACATAAACGTGCAGAAGTGTGAACAATAGAGCATGCAGCAGTGCAAGCAGTGGTGCAAAACAAAAGCATTGCATGACAAATAACAAACAAGAAGAATTAAAGCTGTTCCAAAGCTAAAAGATTTTCGACGATGAGCGCGCCCGGTCTACGCGCGCTAGGATACATTTAAAAATTATCGGTTACTAAAGGAAGAGAATCTAAAGAAGCCAAAAAATGGAAAGCAAAGGATGGAAACTTATCGTATAAGTTACATTGTTAGTTATTTTACACAAGGGAAAATTATTTCTAAAAATGATTAAGTATTTTGAAAGTTAAAATCACCAGCTTTAGCTAAGCATACGCATCTTAACACCGATAATAAGTTCATTCCTCAACTACCACATGGTTTCATTTTTCACAGAGTTTTGGTAGGCACAATCACGATCAAACCACCAGAATACGAGCAATACCACGACCATGACGAAAAAAGAGCAAGCAAAGGGACGATTCTGAACCTAGCGACAAACTATCGCCCTCGTACCTCATCACTAACCGATAGATCATGAATTGACGTTATGAATGAACTAGCAATTAGGTATCCAGGTAGAGAAGCACCGTTTCTAATTCAATGCGGAACAACACATATAACATCGACATGATGCGAAATATCGGAGCGCAGTAGAGCAGGCGCGCGCTCGTCGAACCGTACCGAAGATAGGAGTTCTCTTGCAGAGCTGAGTGCACTGATCGACAGAGTAGAAGTTGTTTCTAGTGCCGCCGCAGCCCGAGAAGATGAAGGGCAGGCACTCGGCGTCCTGCGGGCTGTAGTAATAGCGGCGCGTCGACAGCTCGGCGCACGGCTCACCCGTTTCCACCGCCTCCAGACATGATGGGTCTGCACGCCCAAACCCGACCCCGTTAGCACGACACTCCAAACACGCTTGCTGTGCAGACCGCTCGCTTACACGAAAATTATCCAAATGGAAATACGTCTGCGGATTGCCGGCAGCAGTCGTGTTCGGAGACATTAACTTTGTGTTATTTGTGCTATATTTAAAGTAAAAAGTAAATTAAGTGAATTCTGCTCTACTTATGTTATTATGTTAAAATCCCAAAACCAAAAGAAGAAAAAAATATACAGTCAAACTTTTATTTTCAGTAAACTATACGAAATGAGTGGAAATCCTCTTCACTCGTCAACGTTATGGTCATAAAAGAAGAATAGTTATTGTTTGACTGTATAGGTAGGTGCTTATGGATACCCAAGCATCTATGAACTGCTTCTTCACATACCAGGGCCCTCCGGCGCACATATCCGCTGGCACTCGTCGGCCGAGGAGAACCGGTTAGGGCTGCCTCCACAGCCACCGTACGCGTACGGCTCGCAGCGGCCTGTGTCTAGGTCAAAGTAGAACTTCGGGATGGATGCCTTGCACGGGCCCACGTCCAAGGGGTATCGGCACACGTCTAAAAACAAACAACCGTTTTTGTTCGAATAATGCCATTGGACAATATGCGAGATTTTTTACAAAAAGCAACGAAAAGCATTGCTTGCTAGTAATAACCTTGTTATTAATATCTATAGTTTTTCGTATAGGATACACCTAGCCATAGATTTTGAAAAAATACGTCTTTGATCTTATTTCGTTTTATTTCTTGTAAGTACATAGGTTCATAAAGCGGTAGTGTCTGCTCCATAGCCGAAGCGATCTCTATTTATGGAGATCAATATTCCAAAAAAGACGAGCCTCGAAAGTTCTCGTATTTCTTGGGATGTTGATGAAGAAATATAGAACATACTCGTAACACAAATCCACTCAGGAAGGTTCACTCATTTAAATACTCAAATTACCTTGATTGGGGTATCAGAGCCGTGAGCTTCCGATCGGATTCGGCATATCAGTTCCTAGACATTGTGGTACAAAGCAAAAATCTAATGGTACAAGGAGGATCACACTCACCAATGCCCTTGAAAGCTCCACAGTTCCTCTCACACTCTTCTTCAGACTGGTAGAGGCCTTGGTACCGGCAGCCTCCGGCCTCGGTCCCCACACAGCTTCCACTCGATTCATCGAAGTAGTAGGCGGTGATGTTGGCTCCACAGGGAGCCTGGGATGGTGGTGGTCTGCAGTTCTCATCTGCTGGCTGTTTTGACCAGAAGATCATCATCAATATCATCTCAGCCACAAAATGTAAAAAAAAAAGGATTTCCAATACGAACAATTGCAAGCGGCTTGCATCAAGCGCTTTCCCGCGACCTTTATCTGGTCGTCAGGAAGTTGTATATATCCAATATTGAAATATTGAAAATAGGAGCCATACATAAGCAATAAACTCAAATCTTTGATAAAAAAGAAATTAAAAGTATTATCAATTCCCTTGCTTATTGCAAAATGTGAAAAAACAATAAACAATTTAATTTTTCACAAAAACACGTGAAAAATTAAATTAGAAAAAACTTGTTTACTTGTGGTGGCGGTGTGGCGATCGGAGCAGGTGGTGTGGTGGCCCGCTGTCGCACGCAGCGACCCTCACAATCTTCGCGGGAGTCAAACCTGTTCAAAAGCAGACCATACGTCATGATTCCTTTGTTTATTGCGTCTGCTTTTACTTCAAGAGAGAAGACCATCAAATTAGACCTTGAACTACGCAATAGATATGGGTGACGTAACCATACCTGTTCTCATTGCCGTTGCAGCCGCTGTAAATGAACTGGTCGCAGGCGTCGCGCGCTGAGTCGTAGTACCACATCTGGTAACTGTACACGCAGTTGCCAGGCTCCAGGGGTTGTGCACACGGATTCTCTGTTAGATAAACAGACCCGCATTATATTAGTAACACTCCGTACTCGTAGCAGGTAGAGTGAAAGTAATATGAGCCTTTCCATAAAAACACGAACATTGGATACCTAATTATCATGGTCTCAGCCAAAAGAAGTCCATGCTATACATAGGCCTCCCTCCCCCAAGGATTTGCAATATGATCAGTTGGAAGCGGCTTGCATCCAAGATTGTCTGACACCGCGCTTATTATACCGGTACGTGGTCTCCATTCTAGACTTTTGCCCCATCGGTCATCGATGTTCTACGCGCTACGTCGATTGAGGGCACTTCTCACACAACTCTCTCTGTACTACCTCTTTTTTAGACCTGATGATGAGCCTTGAAGCTAATGAGCGATTCTCACCAGGCTGCGGTATGCAGGTCAGCTCGCACTCGTCGAGGCTAGAGAACCGGTTGGGTCCGCCGTGGCAGCCACCGAACGCAAACTCCAGGCACACTCCCGCCGCGCGCTCGAAGTAGAACTTGGGGATCGACTCGCGACATGGACCGGCATCCACGGGATATGCGCATACGTCTGTGAATACAATAATAACATTTTAGTCACTTAGTACACCAACATAAATGTGTTTTAGACCTCAAATAACTTTCATTTGGAACAGGCAGGACAATAATGTGGATAAAATGTCGGTGTTGATGGCTAAAAGTTAGTTTGGCAACTTAAGAAATGGGTACGAGTTAGGTACGAGTTGATTATGGATAAGCACAGGGTCACAGCTAGCTGTATATTATAGTATAAATTCTCATGATGTGAATAGGCTACTGGATCTACTTGAAATAATGTTGTATGTTTTTCGTTTGTATTAGTGGCCAACACTGGTGTCAGACTCTTCAAGCTGCCTGCATGACATGGCGGCTGCCATCAATGCATTGACATGTCAGCCGCGGGATCAACGGCTTAACATGTCTTCCGAAGCACGCAGGAGCTCGAGACAATTAATGCAGCTGGTCACCTATCCAAATGAGGACTGCACTCGGGTGGTTTAACATGCGTAACCGCTAATAATGATAACACCCACTGGGCCATCAGGCTCCTAGCTAGTCCATGCTATACATAGGCCTCCCTCCCCCAAGGATTTGCAATATGATCAGTTGGAAGCGGCTTGCATCCAGCGCCTTCCTGTGAACCCGACCACCTGGTGCAAGATTGTCTGACACCGCGCTTATTATACCGGTACGTGGTCTCCATTCTAGACTCTTGCCCCATCGGTCATCGATGTTCTACGCGCTACGTCGATTGAGGGCACTTCTCACACAACTCTCTCTGTACTACCTCTTTTTTAGACCTGATGATGAGCCTTGAAGCTAATGAGCGATTCTCACCAGGCTGCGGTATGCAGGTCAGCTCGCACTCGTCGAAGCTGGAGACATGTCAGCTACCGTAAGATAGTTAATCTATGGAATGGAGAAAATAGTGTAATTGTATGATTGGCCATACCAATGTTCCTGAAAGGTCCACACGCCCGCATGCAGGCCTCCTCGGACAGGAAGACGCCGGTGCGCCGGCAGCCCGCGCCGCGCGCCTCGTTCTTGTGCGCCACGCACGCGCGCTGTGAGGGATCCAGGTACCACACGGTGCCGGCTTCCGTGCACTCTTCAGCCGTCGGAGATACCTGGCACTCTGCTGGTATTTCTTCCACCTAACACAGGTATATATAATTTAGGTCGACGTAGTCATGAAAATAAAAAATGAGGCATTTCAGGTTTCAAAGACCATTCATTAGATTACCACTTAAAGCAATCGTTGATTTAATAATGGCAAACATATCAATAACCGGCAAACGAGTATGCGGGTCACCTGATGCTAAACGATCACCGCTGCCTATGGACAACTGCAACAGTAGGAGTGTGAGAAGAGCGTTGCCAGTCTTTTATGAAAAGGTTTTGGTGAAAGTTGAAAAATATAGTATTTACGTGTGACGTGTACTGAGATAGATTGCCAGTAGAGCTGATCATCATCAGGTCATTTTTGTCTCCACTACAGGAGCACGGCCCTCTCTGACCATCAGAGCCATATATTAGCCAGAGCAGTCAGAGGATTTGGCCTACACTCTCCACGCTGGCCAGACGGGTTGGAGAGGTCTCTCCGATGTTTAAAACTTTATTTAGCTTGTGTTCCCTAAATCGCCTTTTACGACATCCACAGGAAGATTTGGAGTGGTTCTATTCTACTCTGCCGGAAACCACACGGCAGTAGAGCTGATACTGTCAACATTTTAACGTGATAAAAAGAAGCAACAGCTTCAATATGCCTTACCTGTGGTTGTATTGGCGAAATTGTGGTTGTAGTAGTAGTGGTGTCAGTGGCCGCAGCGGGTCCTGTTCTACAACGCCTCTCGCAGGCCTCCAATGTGTCGAACCTGAAATTTCATTATTTTTCAAAGAAATTGACGCTTAAGGAATGAGATAAGGCACTCTTCGGTCAACATTTCTGACTCTTTTTTTTTGTTAATGTTGTTAAGAATTCTATATTGATTATTTGCCTAGCCCTAGTGAGGGTTGCAATGCAAGGATTCTATAGACGGGTGGACGGTGTAATTCGTGACAGATAAAATACGGCTCTGTTTATTATATACCTGTTGCCGTTGCCTTCACATCCACCATACGTGAACCGACTGCAGGAGTCGGAGCTAGGATCGTAGAACCACTTCATTTCAGAGCCTTCGCACGGGCCTGTCATCATCGGCAGCTGGCAAATATCTGCAACATTTTCAAGTGTTAAAACGCATTTAAAAGAGAAGCACTATACTTATGTGGCGACCTCTATATTCGCCACAAGAACCAACACGAAAACTTAACTGTGAATATGGCGACACAACATATAACTTCAAGATTTCTCAAAAGATGGCGCTGAATGATTTTGAAACGTGCAAACAGAGTTTCTTCGATTCTGGCACATAAATTAGACCTCAGTAAGTATACAGTTCCCTGGGCGCACACCTTGCCTAGCGGGAAGATCTTCCCTTTGTGGCGGTCGAGCATAACACCTCGCTCCCGCTACACCTATGAAGAATATTCGTGCAAATACCTTGTGGGTTGTTGCAGTAGTACTGGCAGTACTCGGCGTCGGGGAAGTTGTTTCTGTTGCCGCCGCAGCCACCGTACTGGAAGGTCACGCACTGGCCGCGCGCCGAGTCGTAACCCCAGCGCGTCTCCATCTTGTCGCATGGACCACTGTCCAGCTCCATGAAGCAATATTCTGGGGTTAAAACAGAATGAGGTTTAGTTATAGACATGTCTCTCATGAGAACGTAATCCTAAGTTTCCTCAGCTAGGATTTTCTTCTCCCTCTAAGCCCTGACCGGTCATTTTGAGAACAACAGTCATCTATTCAAAATGAAAATTGTCGAAAGCCCACTATGTAGGGTATGTGAGGAATCGGAGGAAACAATGAGACACATGTTGTGTCGCTGTGACTCGTTGGCTGGTAGGCGGTTGGAACTCTTTGGATCGGCTTATCCTGATCTGGAGGACTACAGGCACTACGCACCAGGTGATATTCTGAAGCTCATGCAGTCCTTCTTCAGGAATCACCGTGTGGGTGAGTAAGGCATGGGGAAAGTACAAAATAACCCAAAGGTTAGACATGCTTCCGATTTATAATCGGCCCCAATTAAGATAAGATAAGATTTTTTTTTCTTCTCCCTATAACACGGTCTTCGGAATCCTTGGCTGTGAGACCAAATAACTTAGTAATGGGTACGTGCCTGTGTTTAATTTTAGGTAAGTAAGGCTATTAGTTTATCGATGGAGTCGAATATTTAAAATCAATGTAAGTAATTAGTAACTTCGCCGTAGATATAGATTTAAGGGTAAGTTATGTAAGGTAGTAAATTTGAGGGTATGTTATGTTCAGTGGCATCACGTATACCGTCTTTTTTATGCAAGAGTTTCTCTTGTTCGGGTACCTAGTAAGGGCAACATTTTAATCACACTTGACGTGGTTTGGTTTTCTATAATAGGAAGATAAATTGACAATACCTATGCAGAGTAAGTACAAGACAATAATCTAAGCGAAGTGCATAAAAGTCACAGTACTTACTGCATTATACACTGACTTGATGAATATGCTCCACAAAACTACTTAGGTATGTAGGTATATAAATTTTTGTTATTTTTTATGTACTGTGTCAAGGTGGCACATACATCTGCAGCTCTGTGGCTGACTGGGTGGCCACATGAGGCTGGGGAGTGGTCGTGGACACAAATCCTCAAATTGGTCTAGAGTTGGTAAGCACCGCTTGCTCGTTAAGCATAGAAGAGTCGGGGGCACTTAAACATAAACCCCCTACAAACAGATTTTAAATTGTAGGCTCAAGTTTATTTACCCCTGACTACACGTAACCTATATTACGCACCTTGTCCTGGCGGAACGTATGGCTGCTGTTGCGTGGGCGGCTGCGTGGCTGGTTGAGTGGCAGGCTGAGTGGCCACTTGTGGTTGGGCAGTGGTCGTGGTGGTGGTCAGAGGCTCCGCGCAGCGTGCTTCACATTGCTCCGAAGTTGGGAAGTTGTTTTCATTGCCACCGCATCCGCCGTAGTAGAACTGGAGACATCTGAAAGGTAAATCCCAAAAAATGACTTTCAGAGGATGACTTGCCTAGACTGTCTTAAGAATTAACCACATATTTACAAAGATTTAAGAGTAAATCTTTAAAATTGTGGTGTCATATTACTGAAGATATTACGATTTTAGGAAAACTATGTAGACGAAAAAACCTTACCTCTTCTGAGCGGTATCATAGTACCAGTTCTGTCTGTAGTCTGCACAGTCTCCGATCTCAGCCGGCAGCTCGCACACGTCCTTCACTGAAAGGTGAGTGAAATGATGAAATGACGTAAATTTTAAAGGTTTTTAGGGTTCCGTACAAAAGTTGAAAAACGGAACCCTTATAGGATCACTCGAGCGTCTGTCTGTCCGTCCGTCCGTCTGTCACAGCCGATTTTCTCCGAATCTACTGAACCAAATTAGATGAAATTTGGTAAGATAGTGTAATCCTATGACCCAAACACGGATGTGCAAAGTAAATAAAGATTTTTTTTGAAATAAGGGTCATTTTGAGGGGACCAATTACAAAAATTTAAAAAAAAGTTTTGCAAACCTTACTGTGTCATATATCAAATGAAAGGGCTCATTATGAGGATCTCAAAAATATTTTTTTTTGTTCGGGTAAAATCAATACTTTTTATTTTATTCACGAAAGAAGGCAAAAATTGACCATTCCCGCCCTGATCTCCGAAACTACTGAGCCGAAAATTTTGAAAAAATTACAAAACATAGTTCATTCCTTGAAGATTACAGGAAAAATAATAAGAATTCTATCACTTGAAAATTAAGTGGTAAACTCACAATACTAAGTTTATCTAGGGAAATAGTTCACTAAAACACCACTAGATGGCGCTAGTCAATTGAATCAAACATTTTTTGCACATTGTGTGTGTGTTCACGAAGCATATTGTACGGAACCCTCATTGCGCGAGTTTGACTCACACTTGGCCGGTTTTTTTTTTATAACTACAACCCAAAAACAATTTAAAAGGAATGAAGATGCAAAAGAGAAGAAGCATGCAGAAGTAAATAGGTATAGATACCACACACCAAAGTAGGTGATTTGTCATGCAGGAAAAATATACAACCAAACCAAGATCTACACAAACTAGACATACGCTTAGATACTACGTTACAGTTAGCAAATCCACTGCCTTGCCTTTTCAGCTCATTTCATGTTTGTAGAGGATCCGTCATTGATTCCATTAATGCTTCTATTAGTGTTGGGAGAACAGTAGAACAGGTTTCTTGACTGCTCAGCTAGCTTCACTAAGTTTTGTGAATTTGATGTTTTTTCCTCCGGCTAAACAGTAGTGGAATTACCATTTAAGATACTTCGGTGAAAGATCTTACACTTACCATGAGTAGGAGGACAGGTCTCCGAACAATGGACTTCGTAAGTGAATCTATTGTCATTGCCACCGCAGCCAGTGTAGTAGAACGGCACACAACGGTTGTCCTTCTCACTGAACGACCATGCGGGGATCTTCTCTGTGCAGTTGCCGGCCTCTTGCGGCTCCGAACATACCGCTGTTAGTTCAACCCCAAGTTAGTAAAGTTCTTTCATTGACTGCTTTTATTCGTTGATATTAATAAAAAAATAAATTAAGCGGTCAATGAAGAATAAGAAATAGATTAATAGAAAGAGAACAGAATAGTTAACCAAAACCAATAATAAAAGTCCATGCACCAAGAGAAGTTATAACATTAGGATAAATAAGAATTAATCGCAAAAAGTTTCAAGTGTGATGCAAACCCAACATCAAATAATTACATTCTTAAAATCCATTCATCATGCATTTAAAATATCAAAAATAAATAAGAAAGACTTTTATGGTAGTGATGCTGACTCAAGAATATTTATAGCTGGACAGATCATAACACAACCACTAAGAAATAAAATTCTAAAAGTCACGGCCTCATTGTAAGATGTGCTTACGCTTAGGCCTGCCTGGCGGGTCGCAGCGCTCCTTGCAGGCAGCCTCGGTGCTGAACCGGTTGGGGTTGCCCTCGCAGCCGCCCCACGTGAACTGTTCACAGCGTTTGGATTCCGGGTTGAAGCCCCAACGGGGGAAGTCGCCGGCGCACGAGCCAGGGGCCAGCGGTAGTTCACATTGGTCTAAGAAGTCACAAGTTTACAGCTTAAATTAATAATGTGGACTTAATATATCCAGGCCACAAAAGAAGACAAATATGATGGGAAAAGCAGATCTATCTTCTGATAAATTTGAAGGAAACCCCAATGTAGTCAATGCTAAATGATTTATCTTAGTTATGGGTAAAGTCCGTCATTGAATAGATAGGAGGTAGTCGTCTTTATCTCTATGTCTGCTTACCAGCGCTCCTCTCCGGCTCGCACTGCTTCTTGCACAGCTCTTCCGAGTCGAAGTTGTTGGCGTTGCCGAGGCAGCCGCCGAAGATGAACTGGCTGCAGCGCTCCAGCTTGGAGTCGTAGTACCAGCGCAGGTGGTAGCCAAGGCACGCGCCCTTTACTTGTGGTAACTTGCATGCATCTGAGGGAGGGAAGATAAATGTAATGGCAAAAATATACACAAAACATAACTAGATTTTGTTGAAAAAAGCAACATATACTTACTGAAGAAACTGTTTTAGTTAGAATAGTGTTGGGCGATGCCAATACATATTTATTTATAAACGGGGTTGTGATAACGAGCAAAATAGAAAATAAGTAAAATACGGAAGATAAATGATATGTAAGTACATTATGAAAAACATTTCTCATTACGTATGCATCTATAAAAAAACAGACATAGATAAGCAAACTTTTAATTTGATATTGATATATTAAGTTGGTACAGTAAAAATTCTCACTTAAAACTTAAAATCAACTTTTGTTCCGAGGCCAGGCCCGTAAATGCAATGTACTTAACATAGCTCTGCCGAAAGAACTTTTTATATCACCCGAACAAAAACAATATGTGTGACGTCCAGTGTGATCATATATATACAGGCAGAACGCACGGATTTAATGGCTTCGGCAAGAAATGAGAATTAGCAATGTTTTTCAATGAGTTTGAACTCTTTAAACACTTTTTTACTGATGAGCCTATTTTTCGGAGCTCCTTCTGAAGCACAACGAAAAAATACATCTTTATTGGATTAAATAGTACACCGGTCAAGGATAACACCGTACTGCTAGTATCACCATAATTTTCCATCTTTTTCCAGTCATCGTAACCGAGTTGAAAGGTTTTAACTATAAATGGAAGTGTAATAACGCCTTTTACTGACCTTTAGGTGCGGGTTGTACGCACACATCTTCGCACTCCTCTTTGCTGGTGAATCGGTTTCCGTTGCCCTCACATCCTCCATACCAGAATCGTGAACAGCCACCGTACTCCATATCGTAGAACCAGTAGACTGAGTAGTTACGGCATGAACCGCGGTCAGAGGCCATGCTGCACGCAGCTGAGACAAAAACAGACAGGTATTTATTTTGATGCCATTTAATATGTACTTTTAAATAAGCACAGTATTATGGCTGGTATACACATTTACTACTATCTAAACGTTTAGTAGCAAATGTATGAACTTCGCACTTGCACTAATCAAAGTGTACCTAAGTAGGTATACCAGCAATTACTCGAACATAAATATTTTCACAATTCATCTTCTGCTGGATATTCTCATAAAATTTGCCATTCTAACTTTGTCTTCACTCTAATGTACGCCACCACATCTTCACTCTTTGTGGATTTATGAAGGCGCGAAACGGAGAGCAAATTCAATCTTAAGGCAGTACGCAGTAGCATGTTGGGACTACTAAGTTTTGTTCCGTACAAGAGGATTCTTCCACTTTCGTATTTGCAATTTTACCGACTTACTCCATGAAAAGTAAAAAGTACATTATAGCCTTTCAGAAAAATAAAGTAGACCTACCTTGTTTGTTCTCAGGTACGTCGGTACATCCTCTGAACTTGGTGCCCTGAGCCTCGGTCTGCCCGTCGGGGCAGCATCCGTACTTGCTGTTCGCGCAATCGCATCCCTGCTTCTCGGGGCCGGTGGCCGGGGTCTTCTCGTCTCCACAGCAGCCAAACTCAGACTCGCGGCAGTGGCAGCCCTGCTTGTTGGGGCCTTTGGCGGCACGCTCGCCGTCATCGCAGCAGCCAAACTGGTAGGTGTGGCAGCCGCAGCCTTCGAAGTCAGGACCGGATGCTGGTGTATGGCTAGAAATAAAAAGGCACTTTTGTTATGACTGCGGGAAGGTAATTTATTAAGATGAGTGAACGTTTTTAATAAAAACTTTGGCTACCCTATAATTATTTTGGGTTTGGTTGCTCAAGAGTCTTGTTGTATTTCGTTGGGGGCAACAAGGGACTTCAATTAATGAGTGGTCTTAGGGTGGTTTCTAAAAATTTGTACATACATGTTTAGCTTGAGACGGTAAATCAAACGCTTATCTTTTTAATTTCAGAAATCTACTACTGATAGAAAGCATTATTAGATTAAAAGGATGAACTTACTTGTCTGGGCAGCAGCCGTGCTCGGTGTACTGGCAGCCGCAACCGTGGTTGCCGGGTCCTTTGGCGATGGTCGCGTTGTCTGGACAGCAGCCGTAGCGAGAGTTCTGGCATTCACATCCTGGGGAAGTTTTTTTTTTAAAGTTGACAACAAGTAACGTCCGTAAAATAATGTAAGACTCTCATTGCTTTAAATCTTTTCAAGGAGTGGATATATTTGCCACTGCCTTGAAAAGATTTAAAGCAATGATGAGCCACCAAAAATTGAACCTAATGCCCCGGAGATAAGGACCAAAAAACATGAATTTTGAATATACCTACTGCTTTGTAAAGGGATTGGTTTAAATAAAGTCACGTCAGTAGGTAGTCTGTCTTAGGCCCTTTAACCTCATGGGTCGTCCATGGGCAAAGACAATATAATACTAACGTATCCATGGGTAAGGCCTCGAGATACATGAGACACCATCTTCGAGGTTCAGTTATCAAAAGTGCAAGAATTGCTAATGAATATGGTATACCTGCAGAACCTTAACCTTCATGGCTCAGCAAACGTCTGGGGATCCTCTACATGGTTGAAATACCCTAGGCAGTTACTTTGATTGTCTTAGGGTTAGATCTGGTATTATTTGTGCTGAGTCACAAAAGAAAAAAGACTAGCTTGGCATTTATTGGGCCTGCAGTCTTGTAAAATAGGAACATCAGTCTAAAGACATCCCTAAAGAAAGCAGTCCACTTACCCTTAAGGTTAGGGCCTCGAGCAGGCATGTAATTATCGGGACAGCAACCGTGAGGGTATAAGAGACAGCAGCCTTCCTTGTCGTAGCCATGGGCGGCGGTCTCGTTGTCTGGGCAACATCCGAAGGTGCTTGAGGCACAGGATGGAAGGCAGCCTTCCAGGTTTGGTCCAGTGGCTATAGAGAAAGAAACGATACATTTTTCAAAATATGATTGGACATTCAAAGATATACGAGTATCTCGGTTTCTGTGCGTGATCAGAAAACGAAAAATTTACTGGTATTTTCGTGGATACCTAGTCATTGTTCTGTTTGTTATCTGATTGAGTGTCCGCAAAATTGATAAATAATAAAATTTGACATAGTTTTACTCCTAGCACTGGAGTTTATACCTGTAGAATTGTTATCAGGGCAGCAGCCGAATTGAGAAGTATTGCACGGGCATCCCTCCTTATCAGGTCCGGTGGCCAGTGTGACGTTGTCGTAGCAGCAACCGAATTTGGCTTTCTTGCAGGCCTCAGCCTTCTTCTTTGCTTCCTTCTGTCGTTGTAGCTCCTTCTTCTTTTCTTCTTCTGCCTTCTTTTTGGCTTCTGTAGATACAAATAAAATATTTTCAAAACTGGGTATTCAAGGTGTTGTATTCATAAAAATCATATGTCAATACTGACCTGTCTCTGGACAACCAGCCTTCTTTGGTCCTGTTGCTCCAGTTTCTCCATCTTTACAGCAACCGAATCTAAAAGAATAACACATTTAAGTCCAAGCAGTGTAGATTGATAAATGCTTTGGCCGCGAGTTTTGGGTGTATTTTTTTTGATTGTGTGATAGTAGCTCAAACGATTGAAGAAAAAATAGGAATTATAGTACGCGCCCCGCCTCCCCGCGCGCCTCGCTGAACCTTTTATCGTGTACTGTGCATCGAATCATCAATCAGAGCAGTTATTAAATATATAAGCAGCATATTATTACTGATAACCGCCAAAAACGGTCGTTTCAGGCGATAATCAGTAGTTCTCTTAATGATTGATTCTCATAAGATTAAAACATGATTCCAAAAATACTTCAGGTTATTTACTAAGGTTTATATGACTTACATTCTTGAATTTCATTCTATTCGTAAAGTATTAGCAATAAAATTATTGGCGTGGCTAGTGTCTAGTGCGGGCTCTTAATGTTGATCACAAATTATAGAGCGTTTTAAGTTTAAAGGTTTTCGTGATTCGGTATCATTAAATATACGGCGTATATTATTTAACGGATTATAAATAAATGATTAAAAAACTAAAACCGACGTATCTATGCTTCATCTAGGAACTGAACAACGAAATAAATATCTTCTCTGTAAGTGGTAGACTTCTGGTCCTAACTGCAAGTAAAGCATAAAGAACTTTAACTCACTTGGAGGACTTGCAAGCCGGCGGCATGGGCGGGCAGCCTTCCTGGTCGTTGCCTTCGGCCGCCGTCTTGTTGTCGGAGAGACAGCAACCGAACAGCGTCTCGTTGCAGGGTGGCACCGGACAGCCCTTGTCGTTCTCGCCAGCCGCTGGCGACACGCCGTCGGGACAGCACCCGAATTTGGATTCCTTACATGTCTCGGGGTTGGGACAACCTACAAAAAGAATAGTATTGCTTTATACATGATCGAAGGATTTATCAAGAAGATATTTTTTTTAGAGAAGTAAATACTGAGGAAGCATACTTTAAACTGAAGCAGAATTTTCTATCTCGATGACATTTTCAGCATGAAAAATAATTAGAACAACAATTTTAACTATGTGGTATTTTCACCAATCTTCCATGCTGTGCTGGGAGAAAAGAAAAAATGAAGAATGTGCTGCTTGTCTTCCCGCGCAGACCGTAAAAGCCGGTCACGGGAATGGGCCAGAATCTAAGAAATCATATCAAATAGGCGATGCGGCTATCAACCCATCACTATTTTGATTTCGTTTTCTACCTATACGCCCATCAATATGCTAACCGAAACCTTTGGACATTATGACATTAGGCTCTGTCTATCCCGTAAGGGATAAAGACGTGATACTATATATGTATACATTTTTACCTTCGTCAAATGGACCAGCGGCAGGCGTTCTATTGTCAGGACAGCAGCCAAACTTGCTGCGTTTGCACTTGGACTTCTTGCGCCTCTTGCAAACTTTGGGGGAAGTGATTCCGAGTGTCGTACTCCAGTCCCAAAGTGCTGAAACAAGTCAATGATATCGTTAAGTATATTCCACGTCAAAAGTTTACAAAAATAAAACAGTTTTTTAAAAATTATTTTTTAAGATTAACTAGGTTTTATTAAGAGCACTTTTACAAATAAGTACTATATTTTTTTTTGTGGACAAGTCAAATAAGCCCAAACACAATTGTTCCCATCGGCATTTTCGACTTCATATTCAGAGTCCATTGAGTCGACGTTGTATCATAAAAGCTGCCCTTCCACTCCGATCAACTAAATCGACCTAGGAATAGTTTGTTAGAAAAAATACATACTAGTTCCTCCTTCCGTTGTCGATTCTTCTGAGCTCATTTCCGTTGTTGAGGAACCTTCCAAAGTGCTCTCAGTTTCTGTAACAAAAACACATGTTTGAAGTTTGTACCTTATTGGTAAAGCTTTTGAAAGGTTTATTTTCTTTGGTTTAGAGAACGTATATAAAATACTGGAAAAATATCAAATAAAAAAGATTTATGGAAAACGAGTAGTCGTTTAGTCATTTTTGTTTGAAATCAAACTAATTAACTAGAAACTAAAAAGGATGAGCACGGAATGATGACGCTATTTAGGAAGGTATTGTACCTAAAATATGGAAATCAGTGTTTATTACCCCATCTTCAAAAAGGCAACATAAGGCATAAATTTTCGAGAGCGTTGTTTTTGCCCCAGTTGTTAACGCACTGTCTGTCTATTAGCTTACAGAATAACAACATGGTTTTCTAAAAGGCCGTTCAAATTCATCATTAGTATCATTTACTCTGCGGAACCCTAAAAAGAAGGTGTTTTTATCGTAAATATTTGTTATTGATATCAATATGTAAAAACCCGTTACTGTGTTCATAGATATTTAAGTATTCTAATTATATAGATATTTGAACTATATTGGTTTTCCAAATAAAATAGACTTCTCACCCTCAGTCTGTGTGCTCTCAGTAGACTCAGTAGAGTAGCCACTGCTATCAGTAGACTCAGTAGAGTAGCCACTGCTGTCAGTAGATTCAGTGGCGCTGAATTCCGTAGACTCCGTGAGGTCAGTAGATTCGGTTCCGGTTACCTCCGTCGTACTGATCTCCGTAGCTCCAGTCTCTTCACTCTCCGTTGAGCCTGAAGCTATAAAATATTGTGTGTTAACATATACTTTTAAAATTCCTTAAAACAAGTTACCTAAATTAACGTATTTCTGTGATACCTATTGTTTGCTACTCATTCGTTCCTCGCTGCCCATACCGACATTTTGCTGAATAACAATATTTGTTGAGTTATAAAAATGTATAGATTGTCTGATTTAAAACTGAACGCACCTACAGCTATTACGATTATTTCAATGTGTGAGAGGATAAGACTTATTGCAAAGTTTTGGTGATTTTAATCTGAATTTGGATAAGTCGACAACAAACTAAAATATCAACTAATCCAGCAATCAATCCTTAAATGACAAGTGGCAGTCTTTTGTATGAGTTGACATGATGCCGCCCTGCCGTAATTTCGCATCATTGTTGTACAAGTTCATTAATAAGTATAGTAAGTAGTTTGATAAATAGTCCAGACTTTTTGGAAAATGTGGCAGGGATAAATTTAATGCGTACATACTTACTTTGTACAGAGGCGTAAATGTAATGGAAGGGCATTCCATTTTAGATTACACAATCTTAAGAATTTACTATAGTACGAATGTAAATTGTATCTTATTATATTAATAATAAATAAGGCCGAGTATAACCTACCTTCAGATGAGCCAGAAGTGGTGCTTTCTTCAGTCATTCCAGACTCTGTAGTTAGATCAGAACCGGATACTGTCGATTCCTCCGTTCCACTTTCAGTCGTTAGATCTGTCGGACTAGATTCCGTTGACAAATCGCTAGATGTCTCCTCAGTAGAACCACTTGATTCATCAGTCGATGTCGATTCTGTCGATCCTTCACTGGAAGATTCAGTGTCACCTGATGACGTAGTTTCGTCTGTAGATAATTCTGTTGTTCCTGATTCGGTTGTAGATGAATCTGATGTTTCTTCACTGCCAGTAGTTTCATCTGAACTTGAAAGACTGGACTCTGAAGTAGATTCGGTTGATTCATCGGTTGGACTAGATACACTCGTCTCGTCAGTTGAGCTAGTTTCGCTCGTTTCGTCAGTTACACTAGATTCACTTGATTCATCGGTAGAGCTCGATTCACTGGTCTCATCTGTTGAGCCTGTCTCACTTGACGATTCAGACACGTCGGTTGATTTACTTTCCTCTGTGACACTAGATTCAGAAGATTCATCAGTAGCACCAGTTTCGCTAGTTTCTTCAGAAACACTTGAGCCTGTGACTTCCGTCTCTGTTTTACCAGATTCAGTAGTTTCATCTGTTGCGCCAGACTCCGTTGTTTCGGTTGCACCAGACTCACTTGTAGGACCTGATTCTGTGCTAAGGTCAGATTCAGTCGCACCCGGTTCACTGGTTGGACCAGAATCACTTGTTGCATCAGATTCGCTAGTGGGCCCTGATTCTGAAGTCTCATCAGTAGCTCCTGATAGAGTACTTTCGGTGGCTTCAGAGTTATCTGTACTTTCAGTATCATTGCTACTCACGGTAGACAAGTCTGATGAAGTTTCTGTTGTACCGTCTGTAATGTCAATCTCGCCTGACCCCGTTTCTGAAAACATAGTTAGTGGTTAATATTAAAACATTTTCTCGAAAACTATTGAAACATTTTTTTAAATCAAATTCATAAAACTACTTTACCTCCTGATCCCAACTCTGTTTCCGTAAAGCCAGTAAAGCCAGAGCCTTCTGTAAAGAAAATAATATTTTAGATTACTTAATCGATGTATGATCATGAAGTAAACTTTGTGTTCAGAAAGAGAATAGGTGTAGCAAAAAAGGGAATTTTTACTATGATTATTACTTAGAAACCCAATTCGTATGACATTATTTCTTGTTGGTTCTCTGAAGTATCTGTTGTTACTTGTAATTTTTGTTGAAATATATTTCTATATATATAAATTTCGATCGCTTATCGCTTTGACGATCTACGTGGGGAGGGAATTACATACTGATACATTTAAAGTTTTTTTCTTTTCTCAAACCAGCATGAAAGAAAAAACTATTTAAAATCATGACGAAAATGGGTGAACATATTATGTAGAACTTTGAAAGAAACAGCAGCGTGCGTATTCTCTTTCTGCACAGGGTCTAAAAAGATAGTAAGAAATCTTACCGAAATCAGACGGAGAGTCGCTGAACATCATATCATCGATCTATAAAAATAATATTTGTTTAATATTATTGTTTACGTTCTTCATCTAGATACAATACGAAAGATAAGGTGTTATAGACCGATATAACATACCGTCGAAAGTGATTCTTCAGCTCCCGCTTCCTCGTAGTCTCCTTCTTCACCTTCTTCCGTGACCCCTTCCTCTATACATTCGCCGTCTTCATATTCGTAGTCGTCGTCCATGATCGGTGTAGATTTTGAGTCCACAGGTAGTACTTCATCTATAAAAGAAAATAATATGGTGTGTTTTCTTCAAAAAATCTTTATGGAATAGTTCGTTATGCGAAGGATTTCTATGGGATTCTATTAAAAATTAAATCAAACATCGAATTTACATATGTGCTGACTGGTGACTAACTGGATCTTAACATCGATTTTCTGTAACAAAGCTTTTTAGAAATTTTACCAAAATCCGCATCAGCAATAACGCATTTTTCGCAAGTCTTTTAGACTTCGATATATTTGATCCTATGAAGTATGCAAAAACAAATAACTTATAAGTATGAAATGGCAGCAAAATGGAGTGTAAAGCTAACGCTGAGCTAAGCCTGACCTTCGTTGCAAGGTCCGGTGTTGCAGGCCTTGGTGGAGTCCAAGATGGTGAGGTAGTCGCAGGAGTCCACCTCCTTGTTCTCCCGCAGACACATCACGCGACGGTGCTGCTCTCCACCGCCGCACGTCTTCGTGCACTACGGTAAACAATACTGACATTCATTCATTTATTTTAATTCATGATCGTTTAGGATTCAAGATACTACGAATTACCTATTCAGAAAATAGGCCCATTCAGGAATTTTTACGTCATTCATATTTTTAATATTAAATAGATACATGTCTTTATATTGTTAATTAGTGTTCTAAATCTACAGACTACTAGCGTTTCCGAACCAACCACTGCAGAGAAGAAACACTGAATGAAATTCTTTAGGAAATTGTATACTAATATACTTATAAAAAAACTGATAGAATTTAAGGCTACGATCGATGCTTGAATTGAATATGTATAGACATAATAAAGTAAAAATGTCAGATATGATTTGAACAAAGCTATAATAATAGCTCTAGAGAAGTCTGCTGTAAAAGGATAAGAAAATAGGTGTAAATGCTTTACCACAGTCCAAGGTCCAGCAAACCATTTGGCCGGGCACTTCTCCTTCGGGATCTCGCAGGGCTTGGTGTCGTTGTACTTGGGCAGGTGCGCGCACTCGCTGTCGTTCACCATCACCACCGAGTCCTTCTCGAAGAGGCCGCAGAACACCTTGCGCGTCTGAACTCCTTTACCGCAGTCTGTTGAGCACTAAAATAAACAACTATTAATAAATGACAATAGTACTAATAACTGTCACATGTAAAGTAATATGCAAATTTTATAGGAATAGTTAAATAATAACATTGATAGGTTATAATTTATAAAGGTTACGAAATGTAATGATTATTACTTTGTAATGTAAAAGAAAAAGCGTAAGATCAAGCTTTGAATTATAAAAATGTTAATTACTTAGAAATACCCAGTGGGATGATCTTCCCTTTGTGGGAGTCGAGCATACCACCTCGCTCCCGCTACAGTCACATTATGGTTTAGAGGGTATAACGTAGTTGTCAAAAGTTATCAAATAGGCCTGCTGAGCGCTTTATCGTATTGATACTCTATTTACCATCCAAATTGAGATGCAATGAAAAAGAAAAATGTGTTATTGTGAAAGTGATACCTATTGATAGATTATACGAATCATTGCTTACATTGCTCCACTGAGTGGCGTACCACTGGACCTCGCACTCGGGCAGCTCAGACTCCTCACAAGGCTCCTGCAGCACCGGCGCGGGGTGGTAATCGCAGAAGGAAGCGTTCACCACTTCTTTGTACTTTGTCGCGCACTCTGCTGATCGCGTCCGGACTTTGGAGAGGCAGCTGTCACACTAAATAAAAAGAAGAAAGATTCCAAAATGAAATTGTAGTAGGTAGGTAAATCACAAGATGCAATATTCCTGATTTTTGTACAATCAGCAAGGCATTTTCAATGGTAGCTTCCTCTCGTCACCCAAGATTTGGACTATTCAATCAATCCTCTAAAAATGTATATATAGGTACTTTCCATATTTATAGCCAAGAAAATTGTGTGTTCGATAATACTCACTCCTGACCAGTCAGTGAGTACCCAGTCGACTCCGTCACATGGATGTAGCATACAGCCTTGTTCCGCTGATGGCTTCTGGTCCGCACACTCCTTATCGTCCAGGATTTGAACTCTTCCGTCAGTTTTCAGGTGACACACGACTGACCTGGTCTGCTTGCCCTGTCCGCATAACTTGTCACACTGGGAAAAAATGGAAATATATTAGCCTCCGAATAGGCTTCATTAAAAGTTTGATAAAAGTTAGAAAAAAACGAAAATCATTTTAATACACTCTAGCATGAGCACTATTAACTCTTTATTCAAAGGCAGCATGCTGTACGATAAAACTGATAGAAGAGCTTTTGCTCCACAAGATGACTTACTGGCTTCCATGGCCCTGTAAACCACGTAGGACAGCTGGCATTCCCGCCGCACTCTTGGAACAGCTCGGGTTTGGGCCCCAACAGGTCAAAGCACTCCTTATCGGCAACTACTGACGGAAACCTGAAAGTTGCTCTAAAACATGGCTTCTTGTTTATTTAATCACGAAAGCCAACTACAGCAAAGAAGCTTGGCACAGCTTATTAACCTCTTCAGGTGCTATCGTTACTAATGGTATTGTAAATTAGTTTCATTTCCCTAAATAAAGATTTTTAATTTGATTTTTCATTTTTAATATAATTTCTTTATGATGCTGATGATACGTGAACATTTTTAATCTGATGAAAAAAAGAGCAATCCGAAAAGTGACCCAAAAATACCGCATTTGTACCAGCTATTTTAAAATATCCCATCAGCCATGCTAACAAGAATTTTCGACACTGTTAAGCGACCAGACTGGACCATGAAATGCATAAAAATCGAATGAAAAACAAAAAATGGGATCCTACAGCAAAAGCGCTCGGACATCCACTCAACTTACCCGTTGGTGATGATCTTTTGGCAGTACACCTGTCTGGACCTGGAGCCTCCCTGGCCACAGGGCTTCGAGCACGGACTCCAAGGCCCCTCCACCCACTGCGCAGGACACGGGTCTGTGCTGCAAGTCTGGTTGGAAGGTGGTCTGATCGACTCTTCACAAAGAGCATCGTCAACTATTTCCAGCTCTTCCCGGGACCGGCATGTAACGTTTCTAGTTTGGAAACCTAGGTAAAATATTGAGTACCCGTTTAGTCTCATATTTTAGTCATAGCAGTAGCAGCTTTGCTAGTACAAAACTACATAGTAGGTTTGAATGGAAACATTTCTAGTTAACAGCTGACGATACTGTACCTCCTCCACATGTGGCGCTGCATGGCGTGAAGTCTTCGTGCACCCAGTTGTACTGTTGGTCGGGTTTGGGCGCCAGTGCTGTTGGGATGCTGTACTCGTATTCGATTCCCACATTCTGGTCTTGAAGCAAAAGCTGCAAATGAACAGAACACGTATATTTTTCATGGACTTTTTTTACTTCAAAGTGCTTAATTTTTTTCAAGTCTAAAAATGTTATGGGTATGTATAGCTCAATGTTTCTTCTTAGAGCATATTAACCTTCAAAATTATTGGACGTAGGTGCATTGGTATTAAATGAGTCTAAAATTTACTCAAGGATAGTATTCCTATCGTGATCGTAAGATTGTTGCAGTGAGCATTTAATTAAGTTCAATTTAGTATGGCTAAAAATTATCATATTTACAATATTTATTGAATCTTTACTAACCACCAACACAAGTGGTTCATCAATGGGTCCCTGACACCTTAGCTTGTCCGGAGCGGGTAGTCCTTGCTGGTTCCTCTCGTAGTACCACGTGGCTCCTGCGATCGTCATGCTCCTTGGGAAGTCGATGTGGTAGTCGCCGTTCAGGTAGAAGGTACCGTTCTTTGATGACAGTTTCGATCTTAGAGCTGAAAGTACGAAGCCCTGATAAGGCAAATAGGGGAACATACAAAATGAGCTTTAGATATTTTTAAATATTCTTCCGCGTACTCATATTACGGTATACCTATATGCTGACATAATAACGGACTCCAAGGTTCCATCGCATCACGGCTTTGGATGCAACAGGGAAAACGCGCAGTTGAGGAAGATAATTCCTGACGTCTTCCTTCGATATTGATTGAAATGCATAGGTGCTTTATCGAATACTAGCAATTGACTTCGTCCTCATAAATTATATCTAGCCTGTGTCATCCGCAGATAAATTAGCTTTCTATACGTGCCATTAAATACAAACAAACAATGAAATCTTTATTAGTATAGATATAGGACCAGAAAACCTCCAAGTGTCACATGGTAATGTTGTGATGGATGACCTTTTGCAATGACAAGTTCCAGAACAATGAGTTTTATGTACAGCGTTGAGGATGATTTCAGCTCTGTCGAAGTGACGATGAAGTGATGTGGAGAGAGGA
Source organism: Rhodophaea formosa (assembly GCA_963082605.1). Taxonomy (NCBI): domain Eukaryota; kingdom Metazoa; phylum Arthropoda; class Insecta; order Lepidoptera; family Pyralidae; genus Rhodophaea; species Rhodophaea formosa. The sequence continues at coordinate 4,996,292 of OY720221.1, forward strand.
GACTGACATAACTAGGTAACTCACCTAAGTAATTACTGGAGTCTCCAGCTTCGGTTATGTAGATACTCGTTGCTCCTTGTGGTATGATCATCATGTCGTTGTAGCCTGCATAAAAGATGTTTCATTTGACGAATTCATAAAAAAAATCTCAAAGAAGAATAAAAACGCGACTGGCTTGCCAGAAAAATATATTCCTACGATTTTAAGTATTACATATTTGTGCTTTTTGACCGAATTTGGGCTTCTCAGGCACTTCTTCATGAATCGGAAATACACAAGTATGTAATAGGTAAATATGATAGAATAAATAGTAAGTATTATATTGTTTGACATAGGTATTGCGTGGATTTCGCCGATATCGGTTAAATACTAATTGTAAAAGCTAGGAAAACCTACTCGCTTTTTAATCGTTAAATTAGATTATGATTAAGTGTAGTTATGCTGTTGGTTTTCTTTTGAATAAAATATAAAAAATAAACATAACTCTCTCTTATAGGAAGGGTAAGTGAAGCTGCAGCAGCAGAGCTAATATCTCCCTAACTGTCCTAGCTTATAAAACGTAGGAAACTGGGAATAAAACAAATGTAATATTTCCATAGGTATAATACTGGTGAGTAAAAAACATTAATCTATGGGACACGCCCGGTGCCTAGCTGCTCGATTCGCAAGTGAGGCAAGTGAGGCGATCGCCGGTGACCCGGCGCACCGCAGCCCCCGCGCTCCTCGCCTTCTTCGTCACTCGTCTCGACAGTAAGGGTTTTAAAAAAATTTAAACAGTTCTATGAGGGTATTAAAGAGAAGCGCTTACTATATAGATGGACATACCTTGCCTGAGATCCTGCGAGTCCAGGGTGCCCCTCATCGTCTGGCAGTTGACTCCGTTGCCGCGGCAGTTCAGACATTTGTCTTCTTTCGCCGTGGAGCCCAGCATTCTATCGCAACCTACTGGCTGGGGGTTTTAAAACATATTTTGTATTTTTGGCTTTCGAACCATTTTTCTTTCTTTTTTCAGGTAAATATATACATATGTAGTTGTAAATTAGAATATAAAGAGATAAAATTATCTGTCGGTATATATTTATATTTATTTATTATGTCCAAACATTTTTTGATCGACACAGTATACAGAAGTTTTTTATGGGAAAGTTTTTTTTGGTAAAAAGAAATCTATGGGATGCAAATAAATTCTTTTTCATTTATCCCTTTTCTCTTGACTATGTTTATTCTATAAGGGATTCAAATTCCATCATTAAAACTTCGGCAAGTTGATCAATTTATGGCCAAGTCATACCTGGCACTTGCCGTCGACGCAGACATCGAAGGACTCCTCGTTGCAGAGCGTGCCGTCCACCACCTTCTCGCGGTGGCGGTAGTAGAAGCGCTCCCCTTGCGGCATGCAGTTCAGCTCGCACGGGTTGGGCCCTCGCGTGTATGGCACCCATCTGTTGACGTCACAATTGTCAATTGTAGACAGTGGCGGGTATGTCGCAAAAATATATCGTACCAGAGCGACCACGTTAATACCTTAACATTATATGGCAACTGCCAGACACTGTTTTTAGACAGTCGTTTGTTTGTTTTTCGTATGTGTAAGTGGCCAACACTGGTGTCAAATTTTCCAAGTAGCCTTAAGGCATCTGACAAAGCGTAACTACTCCTGCGACATTACTGGTGCTTTACAAGTGACCCTGTATAGTTTCTCATTATCAGTTTACAAAGTTTTGCGAGTGAGGTTTACCACCTATCATCATTAGGTGTTTTCTAGTCTCCAGTGCAGAAGCACGACCCTCTCTGTACTACCAAAGCTATATATATTAGCCAGAGCAGTCAGAAGATTTGGCCTACACTCTCCACGCTGACCAGACGGGTCGGAGAGGTCTCTTTGATGTTTATAAGCTTTATTTAGGTTGTGTTTCCTGAGTTGCCTTTTTTACTATGCCGGGAACCACACGGCAAAACGGTCCGCATGAGTAGTAGCTTTGACGTCATTACTTACTTGTACTTGATGCCCCTGAAGGCTGGTGACGAGACGTTGTCAAACTGCGAGCACTGCTCCGCCCGGAAGTCAACTGAGCCCGAGGGGCAGTCCTGCGTCTGACAGGAGAAATACTTCGTGTCTCCTCCCGTACACCGCGGCTGGCCGTCTGGCCTGCATGAAAGAACAATAAAAAAAATCAAAGCAGAATTGTATAGAATACACAGTTGTTGAGGAAGTCATTATTAACATCAGTTGTCTTTCCTTTTGTACGTCATACTTGTACGTAGTATTTTTCCCCAAATTATCTCAGCCGCAAGAAGTCGACAGCTGGACATAGACCTCCCCCAAGGATTTCTAATACGACCGATTGAAAGCGGCCTGCATCCAGCGCATTCCTGTGACCTTTATCAGGTCGTTCGACCACCTAGTCGGTAGGGGAATATAATTTCCCAAATAGAAAAAGAACTAATAAAACGTAAAACCATCATTTTCTTCTTGAGATATCGCTTTGGTCATGGAACATGGGCTCACTAATTTTCACTCTCACCAGCTGCTTTCCCTTCTTAGCCATAGGGTAGACCTAGAATATGGTCGTATTCATACCCTATTTCTAGACATATCCTCTTCTGGCTGGCGACTCCGCCACCACAGGTCCTAGAGCAGGGGCTTTGTTCGCCCCATTCGCCCCAGCCGCCTCCCCCCTCCCCTCCCGGGATGATGTACGATGCTGAGAGATAGAGACCTGCCCCTTGTCTTCTATGTCTACTTCGATGACCATTCACCTGAAAAAAAAAAATTTAGATAAGTTTAATTATTCGTCAGTTGCTTTATTATATCATGAGTGAAATATATAAGTAAGTAGGTATAAGAGATGTGTAGATACTTAAATATTTATATTCTCATATTCGAACAGTTTTAATAAATAAGTAAGGGGTTATAGTTGCGAACGTTGCGAATATATCAATCCACAGTTTTAATTTGAAAACTTGTTTTGCAATCAAAATCTGTTTAAAGTTTAGTTCATAGTTTACACTAACTAATACATAGTTAAGTGACACATTAATTTTTTTATAAAAAGATATGTTGCTGTTCAAAACAATTAAAATTTAGTTAAATCCTAGTTAAATCGTTAAATCCATAACATATATCGCCATTTTGTATTATTTAGTTTTTTATATAACAAATACAGCTGGCCAGTGTTGACAAATAAAATCATTATACGGCCTTGATATGTATTTTTAGAAAAATATTAAATTGACAATCTTTTTACTTGTTACCATTGCAACCGTTTTGCAATTTATATTTGAAGGAAAAAATATAAATACGTAGTCCAGCCCTAGCTGCAGCTTTAGAAGAAATGTTGCTATAAGTAAATTGCGTAATGAAATAAAAAAAAACTATCACAGCGATGATGAATCGATCATAAAATAATTCCCATTGCGTAAGCAAATCTCCAACATAGACTTTCTTTAACGTTCGCCGCGGGAACGCGTGAGACTTGAGTAAATGTTGTTTCAATAAACATCTTGTATGAGCATGCACATAGACTGTTGGAGTGTTGCAACAGCTTGCAACTTCTAGTGATGGGAGAGGGCTTCAGAAAATATTATGTGTCATCCTGGCATCTTCTTGACTAGGGACTTGAGACAAGATTCGTTCGATACATGATTCTATAGGTATAATCTTTCTTTATCAGCTTATATTTAGATACTAGTTTCACCAGTCAGTGTGTAAACTTTCCCCAACAAGTTAATGACTTAGTAGTATTGTGTATGGAAATGTAAGCGTTTCATTTACATGTTAACAAATTTAAGAAAAATCAATGAATACTCCTTCTCCTCATGAACATTTTGTAATGGTAGATCAAGGGTGAGGTCGTATAAAGAATCACTATAATTTCAATTAGCTATAGCCAAATGTAATTATTATGAGTTTACTTCCTTCTTCAGAGTAGAAGTTGAATAAAAATATAAATAAAACCTATAAGGGTTCCGATTTCAATTTTTGTACGGAACCCCAAATATAGAGCAATCTTTTTAAAATTGAGATATTGAAATTGAAGAGTGAGAGGCTACATATCTCAGTTTTTAAAATATATTTGAATAAGTCATCCCAACACTATTGCCCACACTTAATATCCCACGGCGAAGATTGATTTTGAATTGTAGATGACAGTTCATTTGCTTGGTTTTCATACAACGAGCTTAATTTTAATAACTTGTGGATGCCAGCTTTGCCAAGTTACATACAAAGTTATTTTTTGGTTGGCCGAGCGAGCGCATAGCACTAGGGAAGCGTTTGAATTAAGACGAAAATTCTTAGTATGTCTGTTCGGCTGTTCTCCTCTACAATAAGTCGCATTTCTCAAATGATTCTCGTTAAATTTTTTGAGCAGATTCTAAAATGATGTAGATTTTTTTATAATTATTTTATTTTCATAATGGCGGAATATGGCAGAAAGCCACTAGTTAATATAGCAATTATATACAAAGAAAACAAAAAAATATCTACAAGGCTTAAAAATACTGAAGTGTACCTACACATTAACATATTAAGACCAGTGTTTGTCAGTATATATCAGCAAAGTTAAGTTGGCAATGCTGCCAGCCTTTTGGGCACGTTACCGCGAGGTGATGGTTTGCAGGGACTATATAATTTGTAAATATTTTAATTAATTTTAAGTAGTTTTAATTATTATTATTCATTTAGATACACATACTAGTACTTTATTAAAGCAAAGTTAAGTTATTCGGGTACACTTATGTTATGCAGATGTTGTCTATTTCTTTTTGAATTTTCATTACTTAGATTTGTGTTAACATTGGTTTATGATTCATAATAGTTCTGAAAACCCGAATTGAATGATAATAAAAATAACTGCTGATTTCAGTCCATACACAAGACTAGTCATACACAGTCATACATCCCAAAATAGTGACCGCTGACTCCGAATGACACGATGTTAACGCACCCATCAATTGTACATCATCTTGATTAGATTTATTGCCGTTCACATGCTTTGCTATTAGCTGTAAAGTTGTAGGGCTGCCTCTTACATTTCATACACGATCATTTGTTTATAAATAAATAATGATACAAGTGAAGAAAACAACGTTGAAAACCTTTATATCCAGCTATATATGCATAGTGAACAAGTGAATGAATAAATGAGACTCAAAATGTGTACTTTTAAGTTGACGCAATCCTTTTTAATAAATAGGTATAATAGCAGTATACCCCAGCTTCACGCACTGATCATATTCCATCACCTTCCGGGAGCTTTGCTTGTATAAGCTTGAATAAGCTGGAGTTTGTGTGTGGTAACTACGTTAGTACTATTATTAATTCTGTGACGTAACGTAACTTTTCTAGAGTACCTTCAAATAATATGTCAACCCTAACATGCCCACTTAAAAAGCCCATTTCACAAGGTCTCACGCTGGGTTCTATCGACCCGTGGCGGTGGCGCCGTCGGCACGGCGAAGCAGACTATGGAGCATCATAAGCGCACGGATGAAATAAATGGAAAGTCATCATCAGAGAAGCAGTAACTTGTGACTCGACTTGCTTTGGGTACTTTAAAGTAGAGTTTATGTTATGGTATTAGTTCAACCCTAATAATATTACATTAGCCAGTAATCAACAACCGCCTTTACGAGAACTCACGTTGGGCCTTACCGACCGGAGTATGGAGATACATCAGTGCAAGATAGAAAAGGAAAGTCGTCATAACAGAAGCTGTAACTAGTGACTCGACTTGCTTTGGGTATCTAAAGTAGAGTTTATGTTATGGTTATCGTTCAACTCTACATTACATTAGCCAGCAATAAACTACTGCCTTCACAAGGTAATATGGAGCAACAGCAGCGTAGGGTAGGAATCGCAAGTCAACATCAGAGAAGCAGTAACTTATGTATGACTCGACTTATGTATTTAAGAGAACAGTTTCTGTCGTGTTATTTGTTTAACCCTAACATAACTGGCTAGTGTTAGCCAGTAATGAAAAACCTGCCTTCACGAGGTCTCACGCTGGGCCTTACCGACCGCCGCTGACGACGCGGCGCTAAGATATGGTGCAACAGCAGCGCAATGTAGAAATGGAAAGTTATTATAAAAGAAGCAGTAACTTATAACTCCTCTTGCTTTAGGTACTTTAAAGTAGAGTTAAGTTTAATAGTATTCGTTCAACCCTAACTTAACACTAGCCGGTAATGAATAACCGCCTTCACAAGGTATCACGCTGGGCTTTACCGACCGGCGCTATAGTGTATGGAGCAACAGCAGCGCAGGGTAGAAATGGAAAGTCGTCATCAACGAAAAGTAACTTATGATTATGACTTGACTAGCTTTAGCTTATTTAAGATATTGAGCGTCGGATTTGACAATTTCATGTTGGATTATTTATTCTACTTTTTTATTTAAGCCTATTGTTTTTGATATAGCTCTCTATCTACAGAGAAGTCAAGAAAAAGGTAATGACAAAAAATCGGTTAAGTTGATATTGTTTTAAATAATTACGATTTGGATGTGGGTAAGTAGGTATGTACTGTGTACCGTGTATGCTTACTTAGTTACATATAGGTCCGTAAGTAACTCTACAGTTAAAAATAAGACGTACCTATCTTAGTTTTAACGATCTACGTCGCCAAGCTCAGGCGCCACTTAACTATGGAGCCATGAATAAACGTCATCATAATCAATTACATTTCGGTTGAGCCAATAATGAAAGCAATCACGGAATAAAATATGGAATCATTGAATTGGGACATTAATATTGTTAGGGATCCGTTGCGTCAACGTTCAAGTATTGAGACTCTGCTATATGTCCTTCTCAAAAACATCACCTTAAAAAATTTAGGTCATAAATTATGAATTAGAAACAACCGCATTCCATATTCAGGCGTATGCCTGTTTTCTTACTTAATTGTAAAATAAAAAATCGCTACCTGTGTACATTTTACCAAACATATTTTTTTCGTTTATTAGCATAAGTGACAATCGGTGCCGGAAGTCACTCTGGATTAAAATTGAAAGGGAAAAAAAATGTTCGGGGCCCTTCTTTTGCAAGTCACTTGCCAGTATTTTATAAATTGATTGGCATTTCGGATCTAAATGTTTACTGCTGGGCAGGTTAGCATAAGTTGTCTATCATTCGTTTCGCATAGGGATTGAAAAGGTTAATCAAAATCATTTTTTTTAATTATTCAGGACCCTATGTTTGCGAGTTTTACTCACACTTTGCCAGTATTATATAAATTGATTGGCAGTTATGTTTACAGCTGGGCGGGCGACGACACCGCCAATGTCAAGGCTGGGAGGTAATGAACTCGATGTTTTGGCGATAAAACTTTTTAAATTTTTGGTAGAAAAGCTATTGACATTATTTAAGAAACAAAATGAGGTTCTTAACATTCTAAATTAATTAACTGGTCAGTAATTAAACAAGTAAAACAAAGACATAGGTATATATTCACTTGATTTTATAATAAGTGTTCTGGAATAAGCGGCGGCAACGCTGAGGCGTCAGTCAGGTGTGGTAAGCCACAATATGTCAATTGCTTCTTCTTGTCAAATATTAAAAATTCAAAATAATTATTTGCTTTAGACAGTCTAAGCTTTACAAGCTTTACATTATATACCTATAACATGATATGGTTTTGCTAATTTCAGTTTATTATCCAATGATAGCGGCTTATCGAGGTCAACGCCTCAGTGTTGCCATCTGATGGTGAGCATTCCAGAACACCCTCATTGCGATTAGTCTATAACTCAGGTAACACTAGTGGATTTTTTGCTGATAAAACCAGTGCACTACATAGATTTTCTGGTAAAATGTCATGTCTTTCTTGCCACAGAATAAAAATGTTGCAAAAAAACTTTTAGTTTGTCTTTTGGCTCTTTAAATGCTAGAGGGGGGATTAAATGTTGGCACAAAATTTAAAGTAATTTTGGTACTTACATTGTGTGTGTAGTGATGCCGTGACGCCGTCCATGTGATGCAATTACTTAAAACGATTACTGCTAGTAGCAGCGATCTGAAACAAGTCAGATGAAATTAGATTATTATCAGGTGGAGCTAACTGACCTTGCCACAATCTGAACTATCACACCTTTAGGTTTTTTCGTTACCACAGTAATTTTAATTCATGTCTATATGTGTTATCTTATCTATCATAAAAATATAGTTTCACAAATGTTTTGAGAAAAGAAAATTTTATTTATATTAAGTTGTATTACTAACACCATTTGTCGTCAAAAAATATTACTAGGTTCATAGTCATACCAAAGACAATATGATACTAACGTAATCGACTAGACTGCCCACTTCATACAAAAATATTGGACTAAATTAAGGTTGCGAAAAGCAGGCGAATGTATGGCGCAGGAGAGTTGCTTGCTACTCGATACTAGATGGCGGTAATCTGCGTTAACCTTTAACTTACTAAATATATGGTGTCATTTTAAAATATTATGCCTAAAATTTGTTTTGATTTTTAATAAGATATATTTTGTGAATCATGTTTTTATATTCTCATAATACGGTAGATACAATCTTGTGTAGTTTCGAGTGGTGCCATCTATGCGAGTCTCTGAGAACAAATCGTACGATTAGGGCGTTAAGACCACAATGGTCATACGTAGTAATAGCTCGCCGCAAAGGTATGATCCTTCAGCCCTCATGAAGCACTGCTTTTTGCAAGTTAAAGTACAGATAGGTATCTTTTAGATTAGTAATTTCCAATTGTCCCAAGGAAAATGGTGTAAGGGTTAGATAAGTAAATATGTACTTATTTAACTTACAGCTTTGTACTCTTAATAAAACATTTAGCTGTCACAGTTATACTCTTTACACTAAAAAATCTTAGCAGTAGTAAAGATTATTCATATCATCACACACGAAAACATAAATCTATAGAACGCAATAGTACCTACCTAGAGTCTGTCTGAGTCTGCCACATTGAAGCTCATATTTTAAACCAAGTGCAATTGCAGTCATTTTGTTTGTTTCCATGATAAGTATCAATCTCAACTTAGAATCGAGCTTATTCGAGCAAGCAATAACTCAACTTATAATCATAATAAAAGCTCCTCCGAGCGACCAGTAACATACTTTATCAAAGCGCAGTCATCTTAACACTTAAAAATCCAATTACAAGGCGTAATGGCATGTAAATAAGAGTTAATATCAGAAGATGTCATTTATCACCACAAGATGTCGATAAAACTATCGATAAAGGACTCACGAAGTAACTGTACTGCTCTGGGAACTTGATAACATCTCTATTTGGGATTGACGCAAGTGACAGCGGACGAGCGGGTAATAGATAGTGGGCTTGACAAAATGTAGAAAGTTTTTCCTTGAAAAACATCTTGTCTCAGTCCTCAAGCATATTAAATTATAAATTAAAATAAGAAGCAAGTCCGTATTTCAGTTTTTCTGGTCACTGTTCTATTTCTTAAGGCGTTTCTCAGGTCTTAGGTTACAAAATAAAAGACATACAGCACCATCTCTTCCCGCGCAGACTGTAGAAGCCGGCAGACGAAGAAAGCGTGTGTGACAAATCGATATTTCGATTACATTGTCTACTTACACGTCTCCCAACACAGTAAATGTAGCAATTGGGTCTTGTGACCTTAGGGTCTATCTACCCCGTAAGGAATAAAGACGTGATTTTTCAAAGATCTATGGCAAAATCTCATCATTCCTGCCTATATGAGAAGATGACACGTGTACGAGTTTAATTGTAAGAAACGCGATTTGTCCAAACTGTATTTTTTGTTTTTATTACTTTGATTAGTTTACTCTACTTATCTTTACACTTGTTTTAGCATAAATACGTGCGGTGATTTTTTTTCATATAATGATGAAAAAACATCTAGGGTTAAATGTGACAAATCAAATTAAATAAATATGGACAAATCACACACATTGAGCTAGCTCTACACTAAGTTTTAACTTGTGTAGTAGGATACTCAACAATATTTCATAATAGATGCATAATTATATAAACAGATAAACATCTTAAACCCAGGCAAGTCTGAATAATATCCTTATCCATCATGACCTAATCGGGAATCTACTCCGGGACCTTGCGATTCTAAGCACTTTTACTTGAACCATAGATACATATATCGTCGAAGTGCAAGCAAGGTCTATAATTTTAAAGTTATCTAGCTACTAGAATCCGCCTAAACCAAAGTTGCGACCCGCTCCACTGATAAACTTGCGCCGCACCAGAATCCTCCGAGGCAGTCCCACGGGACACCGTCTCATTTACAATGGGAATGAAAGGAGAAAGAGTTAATTATGGTCCATGACGCGGTACAAAGCAGATCGGCGGTTAGCTGAGCTTTAGATCGTGTACTGTTCACGCCTCCTAATCGCTGTACTGACCACTATAATGCAGCCTCGTTGCGGGTCTGATGAGAACTAAGTAACGCGACGTCGATCTATTTAGATTTTTTTCGTTTTTTGTATGTGTAAGTGGCCAACACTGGTGTCAGATTTTTTAAAGCTTTTAGGCATCTGACATAGCTTTAACGACTGCCATCAATGGTGACAGCCGGGAACTATGGCTTAGCGTGCCTTCCGAAGCACGGAGAAGCTCTAGATATTTTAATGCCACTTGCGGTCACCCATCCAAGTTAAGACTGCGCCTGAGGTTCATTACATGCGTATATAAGCGCTTATAACGCTACTGCATTATTAGCGCTTACGCGCCCACTGAGCCATCGGGCTTCTATCTATTTGGAGGTGATAGACGAAGTATGTACTATATTTGAAATTTTGATTTGTTTTTGTCCAAAAATAAGGTTTCCTCCATAATATTCCTTATATCTATATTGATAGCAATAAACTACACATTAGATTACGTCTAAACTATTTATTTTTTATTTTTGGACTGGTGACAGGTTTTAAAACCTAAGGATATACGTTCAGAAATGATAAAAATATTGTGGATCAATAAATGAATAGGAACAAATCAGATAGATTGAACTAGCTCCAAAGCATAAGTTGTGAATTTGTGTCAATTTATTAACTTTAAAAGTTCTATTTGTCGGATGCCCCTTAGCTAAAATACTCATCCCTAGGTAACTTTAAAAAGCTGTGGTAGGGCAGAGAGACTACAGCATGGGGTTCTTCAGCGAAGGGCGTGAAAATATTCCTTCAGTGTCGGTAGGTAACGCGCGTGATGCACCCCCCTGGTGTTGCAGGCGTACATTGGCTACGGCAAACGTATGTATTTAAAAAATTGTGAGCATTAAAATCTATATTTATTTCTTGAGTTACATTTAAAAATTCAGTCTAGTCATCAAACTGGAGATCTTTATCAGATGTCATGTTATATTCAAAACAGCGGACGTGAATCCCACACATGTAACTCTAATTAGTATTACAAAACTCAAGTCTACTCCCAGAATCGAGGTCAGTCCAGACTTCCGTCGCTCCCGTAAGGACCTAGGTCTTAATCAGACACAAGGCTGTATGCAAACAAATATTTGAATACATAACGTGTGACCTGAATTTTAAATTCATTTTCGATGATAATGTCTACTAAGTCGTACTAATGATGGGTCATTACTAAGTGCTTAGACTGTATGCAGATTGTTATTGGAGTCATCAAGCTAGATTTAAAGAGGCTATGGCACTTGGCACGCTATCTTCAGATTTGAAGCCAAAAGATTATTTAAATTTACACCCAAATATTGATAATGAAGTCTTGTTTGATTTTAGATAATCGAGTCTGGTTAGGGAAAGATAGTCACTTCATAGCATAAAAAGATCTAGGTGTTATTTTACTGATACAATTCACAAGAGCTGTTTGAGGCAAAATCTCTTTGAAAAAAAAGGATTGAAGCAAAATTTGGTTTCAGCATTAATGCTAATATAAAACCAGTTTCAAAAATAGAAACGCAAATAAACAAATGGAGTTTCTCGCAAGCGTAGCTAAAGTTTTTACTAGTTTAGTTATAAAAGAAGTCGTTAACAGAAATGCGAAAATCATTTCTGCAAACGTTTGTCTTGTGGAGGAGTATTCGGAGCTCAAAGGGAGCCGTAAACTGGCAAATAAACAAACAAGCGCGCGCGCGGGAGCAATGACACGCGACTTCCCACATCTATATTTTATAGAATAGTCCTTGGACTCGCAGATTTTGCAAATAAAAAATACTCGTATGGCGAAGATTAAACGACAACACTTTATACAAAAAAACAAAAAAGGAAGATGATAAGAGAACGTTTCTCTGGATTGCTAATTATTTTTGGAAGAGCAAAGTCGACGGCAAACACAGGCATGTATGAAGCTACATATTTGCACTAATGATTAATTTACTCATTGGAATAAAAAAGGGGTTAGAAGTTATCAAAGAATATCTGTGCGGAATAAAATTAATGAAAGCTTTACATATACCTACTTGACGAGAAGTTTTAAGTTGCGCAGAAATTTCAGTGTTAACATCTATAGACAGAACCGTATATTATTTAAGGACTATTGAAAATTTCAAATTCGTTAGAAAATATTTTCAAGGCATGATTGGCAGTATTGTTTTGAGTAGTTTAGACCAGAAAATCGCGTTGGGACGACGGTCAGAAAAATTTGCTTAGAAGTACTAACCAGTAAGTTATACCAGATATAGGACGTTTTTTTTTTGGTGAAGAATATGTTTTTACTGGCAGTGAAATTTTAAATTATTTGTCATATTTGCGAAAATATCAAGTACAAATAAAAAGTAAAAGTTTGTTTAGGAAAGTCGGAAGCTACGGTTAGGTGGGCCACTTACAATGTTAGACGAAACACTGCTTAGGCAATGCCACTTGCCACTTGTGAAATTATCTGCAAGTGCGCAACGCAAAAAGTGTTTAGAGAAATGTTCATAAATCTCTGTCCAGTGCTCCACGTTAACTGGAAACTAGCTTTGCATAAGCATAAGGTAAATACCTAGATCAACTATTTTAAACGATGTGAAGGGTTGCATTGAAAGCTGAAACATGGTTTGGTTTTCTTAAGATTACTTACTTTCTAAGGCACTCTCTTTCTCATCTGTGAATATTTCCGGTAGGCTTTTTTCACTTTCCACGGTCTTGTCTTTAGCATCGTGGGTTGTAGTAGGGCCGTTGTGAGGCATAGATCATCCTTAACAACATCATACGACATTTCTTGGGTTATCCCCTTGATAGGCTTTGGCTAGACGTGGCCGTACCATTGTATGATACCTACTTTTAAATATGATATGACGTGAAAAAGTGCCTGCAAAGGCCTATTTTCTGAATAAACGTTTTGATTTTGATTTTTGATTATGCGGTTGTCTTGCTTGTCTGCTATCATGGTTATGGAGGCTGCCACTTTTTTACGTGGTCATTTTGCGTAACCCCGCGCATTCAGCGCTTCATATTCATAGCAGTTTTATTACATTGGATTGATACAAACTACGAGGTACAAGTATCACGGCACAATATATTTCGACTATTTTTTAAGACCAATTCTGGTCAGCTGTTGATATACCTAAGGTTTAACTTCAAAACTTTTTTAAATTACATCTTTGAAGAAATCTGATGCAAGGCTAACATAATTATTTCCAAGGCTCTAGGTGAACTGGACTGGAGTCTTAACATAAAGCCTCTACCAGCAGGCCGATTTGCTAACTCGGTGTACAACGATTTGATTGACACTTTAGCATCCATTACGGTTTTCATATCTTAAATAAAAATAGTCACTCATACCGAAGCCGTAATGAATATTGAAGTTACCATGAAAATGATGTGCACCGTAGCTGTCAAAAGTTAGCAAATAGGCCTGCAGGTACTATGTACGTAGATTAAGTTCAATTGATTTTTTCCACCAACACTACTGAAAACCTTCATTAATGGACTTGAGTCACATAAAACGAAAGGTCTCCAAGCTCCCATGGGATTACCATCCTCCTCTGGAGGCCGTAAAATAACACTTGAATGGAAACACATTCAGCTAATTGACAGCAGCGAGGCGGAAGGGAAGCGGCCATTGCCGGGTGTCGGGTTGCCATCCTGCGGAACCAAGCTCACGCCATTGCTGCTATTTATGTCGGTATTTCACGGTCTGCTCCAAGGTGGATGATTAATGTTGGAACAATATCGGGGTCTTTTGCAAATCCATTATCAATAACAGGATTAAAAATTTGCCACGAACAAAGAGATTAAATATACTTCAGTACCTAGTAATATGTTATTCTATATAGTTAATGCCTTTAACCATAAACAAGCGGCGACATTCAGTTTTACTACCTCTGCCTGTGAATCTTTTTGTTGTAGTGCTTTTCCCGTGGCAAAATAGTGTTTAACGAGACTAAAATGCTAAGTGGATAATACAAATAAATAGCTAAAGGGTAAGACAACCAAGACATTTATATTATGTAGTTCCTGTTTCTTTATTAAAAGTGGAAAAGCTACTAAAAAAGACTGCATTTTTTTTTCAAAAACTGAATTTGTCGTAAACAAAATGCAAGACATATTTTTTTAGCCACAACTAATAATCGTTTTCAATGACAATAGGTACTCCTACTTTCCTTCTATAGTTCTGTAGTGTACGGAGCTTAAGCTCAAACTCAGCAGTAGACAAAGGATACGCATACGCATGCATTTTTCTATGACATCATTATGACAGTAGCGATAATAATAGCCTATCATAAATTTCATCCACCAACCTCGTCTGCTGAATATTAATAAATATTGAATTTGTATCGAAGACAATACGCCCTATTGTTGTGATAACAAGTGCCTGTTTGACAGGTAATGTTGGTTAAATTGTGGTGTAGTTGGTATGCGAGGGCGGTTTCTGCCATACTTTTAGCTTAATGCAGTTTGGTTTTTGCATATGCCACACACCACACATACGTGCAAATATTATTCTTTTTATGGAGCGGTGGGAATTTGAGAACATGAGAAATATTGAACAAGTAAACGATGATTTTAAAACTGGTAGTAGTTAAAGCAATTGCCACGCGGATTGATAAATATATTATTCTTCAGACCAAAGAGCAGAACGTTGATTACCTACCCGACAGGTTGAACTTGATTCTCTTTTTAACCGGCTTCAAAAAAAGGAGGAGGTTCTCAATTCGTCGGAATCTTTTTTTTATGTATGTTCCCCGATTACTCGAAGACTACTGGAATGATTTAAGAAATTCTTTTTTGTTCGATAGGTTTTATAGTTGGTCCGATTAAATTTTTATCGAAATGTGTCGAGGACTTTTGGAAAAACTACCAAAAATAAAAAATAAAAATTTACAAGCATGCCGTTTGCACTTATTAACATTTTATTTTTATGCTTATTCAAACAAATTGATAAGGTTGAAGTCGGTTTTTGTTTTTAGTAAAAAATATCTTAAATTATTATTAAATAAGTATTCAGCTGTTCACATCAACTTCAAGAAAATCTTATACTCTGAGGTCTAGAAAAAAAAGTACTAATTCCCTACGTATAATAAGAATCATATGCGGAAGGAAATAATCGTTCAGAATTGTGTGCATTTTCCACGGTATGCTTTTCACGAAAAAAAGCTCAAACTCAGATCGGAAGCTAAACATAGCTTACCTCGCTTTTGTTAGTCCGACACTACGAATAATTATTCGTAAGTCCGACACCATTTTTGTCTATTTCGAGTATTAGCATTTATGACCCAAGCCATGTTAAGAAATGCAAATTAAGCAATGACCATGCGGTGCGCAGGCGCCGCTTCCGACAGTACTGAGCTCACAATGGCGTTTAATGCATAATATTTTGCCACTTTTTTGTTGATATTCAGTTTGCAAACTGTTAAAATAAAACCGTTAGTTGAGGTTTATAGAATATAGATCGCTTCTGGTACATTTTATTCCTCGTCTTTTCGTTATTCGGGTTCAGTTCTGTATGTCGACTCCCTTAATAAGTTTCTATCCTTAAACATATCAATATTTATCGCCTATTTACCCTTTATGTTTGAGCTTTATCGATATGTTTTCAAGTAAAGATATTACTCTTATTTCTTATACATTCTTAGCATAGTGTCAACACTGGTGTCATAGGTTTCTAAAAGGTAGATTATTGTAATCTGATTAAAATAAACTAGAAATTTTCCCGCACTGTCCCTGATAAATTATACAAATAAATTATAGCTTTCTATAAGTAGTTAGTACGTAGTAGTGGGAAGATGCCAGGAAAACCGGGTTGGGTGGGGTTTCTCCGGCAACAGCATGTGCGACTGCGGCGACGTCCAGTCAGTGAGCCACCTTTTGACGTGCCCTAAAGCCCCTACTCACTGCACACAAAGGGATCTGGAGGAGGCAAATGACCGGGCAGTGGCTGTGGCTGCATATTGGGCAAATCTACTATAATGCATTACGAAATTACGACTCGAAGAAGAAGAAGAAGAAGAAGATAAGTAGTTAGTGACAGAATTTTAATAAAATCGGTACAGTAGTTTCGAAGCCTATTCAATGCAAACAAACAATCAAAACGTTACTCTTTATATTGATGAGCATTGAAGTAGGCCAATACAAACACACATAAAAAGTCAATACATATTATCACATATTTTTCCCTTATGGAGGAGACGGAGCCTAAAGCTAATAATACCCACATATACCATACTATCTAAGGGCGTATAGGTGGAAAACAAAATCAAAATAATAAGGGGTAAACAAACTATGTGAGTTTCATATATGAATTGCTCCTTATTTGGCGCCCAACGGCTATCAGATGGGTGCGTTCAACGTAACTTAGAGTCAAAGACCTAGAAAAATCTGTGGGTAGTGCTGACGACAAGAGAGTTATATAAACTTTAAATAGATCACTTTAACTATTACCATACTCAATATATACCAAACATTAAGTATCACACTCCTGAAACATAAAAAAGTATATTTTTGGCTATGACATTTAGATTATTTATAGCCTAAGCTATGATATAACCATACCAATGAATCACTTACGATGTGGTTTCGATGACAGCAGCATTTAAGCATATTTTTTTCCCTCGTGAATTTGTGGCCTTTGGGCCTTCTGACCTTGGCTTCTGTCTACCCCGTAAACGTAATTCTTCTACAGAGTGTCATAGACTTTGTAACGTCAGCAAAAACTATGTAAACTGCAAAAAATACCAGTCGAGTTCTTTTTTATGTAACTTTAGTCCTAACGAACGTCTAATAAATTTCACTCAATTCTAAAATCATTTCTTAGTGCTTAGGTACTTACATCATGAAAGGAATCCTCTATACCAAATTACAAAGTTTCTATGAACAGTAATTTCGAGTGTGCGTCGATATAGTTAGTGAGTACGGTTTGCCTATTATATCTACTTATAGATAGATTTCTTGCTCGAAATATATCATGCAGTAGTATTAAACTGATAAATGATGCAGTTTGGAACAATGAAGCTCTAACGACGTGGTTTTGATAGCAGCATGAGCTTATTTTTAGCCACGCTGCTAATCTATTCCACGCAGACGGGCCGTCGTCGCGACGCGGGCGGCCGCACTATCATTATTCCGTTGGCAACATACCGTTTTTGCAGAGGAAATCATTTATATCTTCTTGCACTCTAAAATGAAACGCTTTTGTGCGGAATGTTGCATTTTTTAAATACTACTACAAACGTAGTAATTTTATGCTTTTTGACTTCTACTTGCATGATCCACTCAAAAGGCAGTATAAGTAACGTTGCTACTCTTTGCTCAAATTAAAAACCATTAAAACTTCTTTACCCTATCTTTGGCAAATAACGATCGAAAAAAAAATGACATTCTTATTCGAATTTCCAGTGATAAAGCCCTAAAGCCTCCGGGACGCGTGTAGTGTAAGCGGTAGAGTCTCATAATCTACCATTCGGGGTATTCTATCAGTTTTGGTAAAGTAAATGTCTACACAAAAATTGGTTTTTTTTTTTGGAGGGTTTTGACGCATAGACTGACACTTCTTACTCTTCTAACCTTTAATAAAGAAGAGTAACCAAATATTGGTACGAGTAGAGTACCTATAGTGAAGGCAGTGGTGGGGGAAGGCAAATGGTAGAGTCACGGAAGAAATAGGGTAGAGCAGCTACTTTACTCTACCGATTACTAGTATCTAATCTCTCTACCGATGCTGTTTACACTGTTATAGTTAGTAGAATAGTAAGAACTCTACCGTCTACTCCACCGTTTTTTTTGCATGTACCGGAGGCTATGGGAAAAGTTATTCACATTGACGGGCCGAGTCGCCCCTTTAACGATCGGACAGGGAGTTTTTGACATATTGTATGTTAATCTTTACGCTTAAACACTAAACCGATTTGGGTGTGACACATGGAGTATCGTTCATACCGGAAAAAGCAAGTTTCTAATGATACTTAAGCTAATGCGTATCGCTTGAATTTTACGAAATGCTTTAGAAGAGAAACGTTCAAATATTAGTTGTCCCAGGACTCCGTGAAAGGTTCAATCTGTACTAATATTATAAAGATAGAAGATTTAATTATTGTTTTGCTTTGAAGGCTCCGAAACTACTGGGTTAATTTTTAAAATTCTTTCACCTACTAGAAAGATAATTAATTCATCTGCCGGTAACATAGAATAGAATAGAATAGAAAAATCTTTATTCAGTGATTTACAAATGGTACAGTACATAACAATAGTTAACATAAAGTTAGTACAGTTCACCAATAGTAACTTGCGGAAAGATTGCTAGTAGAGTTTAAAAATATAGTGTTATAACCAATTAAGGAGAGATTAATGAACCACAAGACAGAGGTCTAAGATCTGATAATTGCTTTGGACTACAAAGTGATTGTATTATCTCGGTCGAGCGGCGGGAATTAATCCGAGTGTCGCCGTTTCGTTGGGAGCAATTGGCACTAATCAGTTAAAGCTGGACTCGGTGAATTTTTTAGTCTATCATATTACTGGAGATTGCTATCTTATGGCGACTGAAAGAAAGCAAACGTTCCTGAAAACTTGTTCTCAGTTTTAACAATTTAATACTAAGAATAATAATGACAAATAAAACTATATTTAAGTTCTGTGACAAGAAAAAAACTATAAATAGCAAAAATATCGCGCAGGTCATTGAGCCAATTCAGGCCTTGCGGCAGGACTTTCGACGGCGGAAAGCGGAGTCAAAATAGTGATAGTGGAAAATAATCTAAAATACACTAAATACGATTATTAATGTGTTGCTGTGTGCTCGCGCCTGTCGTTATGCTCGTCATAGTGGCGTGCGCGAAATCGCTTATGGTCTGATGAATTCATTGCCATGGATATCATTTCAATGGATGAGGATCAAAATAAAATAACTATTATGTACTGTAGACATTATCTGGCTTAGTACGTTATTAAACTGGAAAACCTTTTATAACTGTAAATACATTACAAACATTATTTTTTTAATTATAAACTTTTTAAAATTATAAAAAAAAAATTATTATTTGAACTTTAAAAAAAAATACGCTGTTGCAATGAGTTTGCAATGAGGCAAAAATGCAAAAAGGCAAATGTTCTTTGTTGACTTAGTTCGTTCGTCATTCTCTTCGAGCAACACGGCCTCCGTACCGGACGTACCGGACGGAGGGAGTGGGCAAAGCGACAATTTACTATGACAATTTTTCTGGCGTTTTTTGCGGGGGGAAATGTGCACACAAGTTTAGTTCCGCACACCTACATACAAAACTTAAACTGTCACTTGATAGTAATTATGACATTGTCACAAAAAATGACATAAAAAAGAAAAAATAATTTGTGTACAGATGAGTCACACACAACTAACACATAGACATGCATATGCCTAATTTTGGCTTGTACCTTGACAGAGGGGAATGCAGCGTATGGCTACTCCCTTCCGTGTTGCTCGAAGGTCATTCTTTACGGTTCTGTAACCCATGTCTGTAACGTCCATCCGGCCATCCGTCAAAAGGTAGAACTTGATGTAAGATTATTCAGCCTGTATCATTTACCAGATTATGTGATGTGTTATCAAATAAAATGTGGCTTATGGCGCAGTACAGTTATAAGTAGAATAAAAGTAAATAAATATGTAGAAACACTTCACACAGATAGAACTAGCCTAGCCTAGTAAGGAACTGGAGTCGTGGGATACTAACTTAATGAAACTAAGCATATTTTTAATAGTTACTTATACCTATCCATTGAAGCTCATAGCACAAGTCGAAGCTGCAAATCACATCCAAAACAAGATGATTGATGGACCAACGGAACAACTGATGACTCGTCGCGGCCCAGCGAGCCGGTGACAATGTTAAATCTTCCGGTAAATTCCGATTTAATTGATCAACTAATGGGAGATTGTGTTTGATTGTATAGTGCATTAGTACAATGATTAGGCCATTTTTACAGAGCCGGATCGAGCTTGATCTGAGCTTAATCTGCTTAGGGACCTGCCTAAATAATAAGCCTTGCCTATCTCTAGTGTTGACTATGATCGAGTCGTCTTCTTCGATTGTAATGCCGCATAATGTATGTGGAATGATTTGCATAGCACCATCGCTAGAAGTTTAATTGATTAATTACTAATACGGCCTTTTTATGTCTACGGGGCCCTGGACTACAGTCCAGGGCCCCGTAAAAGGATGGCTTTTTAGGTTACGACCTAAAAAGCCATCCTTTTCTAGAATATAATTAGACATACTTTTGACCACAATGTTTATTTGGTACTTTTGGTAGAGTGTCATGGTTTTGGAAATTAATGTTATTTGTTTTTTTTGTGGTGTACGTAAAGAATTAGGCACTTAACTACTGTCTAAATAGGCTATGCTGGCTTCGTCACCACGCCTGGAAGTAACTGGGCACATTCGGATTAGCTGAAGTTGGTAGTGGTGTAGATTAAGAATCAGCTCATATTGGTAGTAGATGCGTTTTCGTTCAATTTCATTCATCCTGGCCAACTTTAAACAGATCCAAAATAACATCCAGTCCACAGCCTATCATGAATGATTCTAAAGTTAGTTCAATGAAAAACAGTAAAAATGTTTTACGTCAACCTAGAAAAGAGGCGAGGAAATCCGCCTACAAATCTTTTTCGAGCTGACTCTATAAAATAAACAATTTGCAAGTGTTTGACTTTGGTTTACGGTGATTGATGGCTCATCCAAATTTTAACGCTCCTCGGCCTGCGCCTACGGTGTCGAGGTGAATGGCTGGATTTGAAAAATGTAGATTTCAAATAGCTGCCTACTGAAATCTGGTTTTGGGTTAACAATTCAATCAATAAAAGCGATGACTTCATTATCTAAAAACAGATAACTTTAGTATCCAACTTTGAAGCGTTAGAAGCGTTAAGTTTCTTATTACTCTAGGTAACGATGAAATGGAGTCTATTTTTTCCTAACACACTGTTTATAGTCCTTGCTGATTCGGGAACTCAGAATTGTTTCACTTGAGTGAGATCAGACGGGGTGTGGCCATTTTCACTATCATCATCAAACATCAAAGAGTCCATTTTGTCAATTTTCTTTTATTTCACAAAGGAAGGGGTTGGCGGATGACAATATGAATTTATGTTTTTTGAGTTTTCATAATGTTACAAACATATTAACATGTCTTTATCGCTTACAGGATAGACAGAGCCTGAAGGCATTAGACTCAAAGGCTACGTTTAGCCTGTCAGTGGCCTACTAGATGGAAAGGGGAATCAAATAAGTGATGGATAGCCTTAGCCGAATCGCCTATTGAATATGATTCCTTAGATTTACGCCCCTTCTTTTGACCGGCTTTACGGTCTCCGCAGGATTAGAAGCAGCAATACGTTCCACATTTCTTGAATCATAGACAAGCATTTTAGAAGAGTCCATAATCCATATGGTAGACGCAAATTTTGGAAGAGACCGTGTACTTTTTATCACACCATACGTTCTCACATAAAAAAGAAAAACGATTCCAAAACTTTCGTCGGATGCCAGGCATTCCGCTCATAATGAAGACCGTACGTTTTACAGCGCGATTAAAATGTTAGATGTGCGTACGATCGGTAATTAGGAGGGGCGACGACCCCGCGCCATTATTATGCGGTTCATCGACGTTGTGAGTTATGACTTTATGACAGTCCAGGTGGAGGAAGGAAGTTTTATTGACGTTACTCATAACGTCATGATCTGTCATAGACTCGGAAAACTTTGTAGCTGTAGATGGAATCAAATGCGATTTGGAAGTTTCAAAAAAAATCGCGTGGGCGAGCGTTGCAACTACGGTGTTTGCACCCACATAAGTAGAAAGATCCTTTAGTACATATTATATTGTCTTTATCATTAGTCATGCGTAGTCAGGATTTAATAAGCTGTTGATCTACGAAAGCCACTTAGATTTCTTATAAGAATCATATTACTTAATTTAAAATAGGTAAGGAAAGTGTTGGTTTAAAAAATATCAGGGATATTCTAAATTACTGGATACGATATTTAAACATGGCGAAATTTTTATCGCTTTGGACCGTTATAGGGGTGATTCAGTCCGTCAATTTGAGCAACTTTTCATATGAGACTAATTCTGGAAACTTGAATAAAAAATTACATAGGTATCCATATAAAAATGTTCGGTCTTTTTGTATAACTAGTTATTGGAGGAAAGCCGTGAGGGAGCTTGGTCCTGAAGCTTTTGGCTATAGACTTATTGATCCTTAGATAAATACTCCCCTGAATAAAAGATATCAATTCCATAGTTACGCATTCTTATATTCTTATTTAGATACCGTAGCAAGCCGACAAAGGCATGTGTGAACTGACCCATCTCTTACAAACCTATTTACTAGCGCGTGTCTTTACTGTTTTGTTTTTGTAAGTGTTTTTTTACTTATTATTGAAACAAATATAAAAAGTTATTAAATTAAAACTTGACTTTACTTGACATAAAATGAATGTGAGTAAGTTTCTTCCATGCAGGTCTGGAATAATAAGAAAATGTAGAACATACTGTCTTGTCCTACCTCACAACTCGTATAAAGTCAAAGCCAATCCAGGAAATGGGAAAGAATCTGCGGAATCCTGTCACTCGTAGATGCTACGCGTTGCGGCTAGCAGACCGTCACTATTTTGATCCCTTTTTCTTACTAAACGAGGCTTTTGGGTCTTATAGCCTTGGACTATATCTACCCCGCATAGGAAAAAGAAGTGATGGTATATATGTGAGTAAAAAAAATCATCTTGGAACCTGTTGGAATTTCGGGGATGGAATGGTAAAAATATTTTGCCAAATGTATTCTTTTTTTATTACGAAACAAGACTTAAATTTGATTTAAGAAATGCCTTAACTAATACTGAAACTAATTAATAATATAAACAACATTTACGGAACTGCTAGTTGGCATTTTTTTGGGAAAAATTGCGCGGCTGAAAAAAGCTGATGAGAAATCTAGCTCTGGGTACTCCGAACTTTGTTTTAGTTCCGCCCCTGAAAAACAATGAGGATGTTTGGCAGTTCCTAGACCGCGTAGCTAATTAGCCAAAAAGACTAATCGTGGTCTAGATAGGTTACGGGTGGACAGCCTAGACCGCGGTCAATCAATTAGTCCCACGCCGTCTTACTTGGCTAACCCGGGCGTCGAACCCAGGACCGGGAGCGTGATCTCACTGCAAATTTTATGGGGATAACGACCTAGGCTTTCAGAAATAAAGATTAGATAGGTATTAGGAGTCAAAAATTAGAATAGAGGCAGGCCAAAGAAACGATGGATGGAGTGTGTGAAAGAGAGTATGGGGAAAAAGAAGGTAACGAAGGAGATGGCTCGAGTTAGAGCAAAATGGGAGAAGCTTACATGCTGTCCCGACCCCACATAAAGTGGGATAAGGTAAGGAAGAAGCAGAGGAGTCAAAAATTAGCTTCTATCACCAGAGATGTTGACGTTTGGGTCACAACATTTTGAAAGTTATATGTTTATTATAATAAAGAAATTAGATATGGGACAAATTCCACGTGGGCAGGATTTGAACCGGTAATCTTTAGACTTTGTACGTCTAACGCCTTCCCAATTAGGCCACCACGCTTCATATCCTACACGTGGAATTTTAATAAAAGTATAATCAGAGTAGTAAGTATCACAATGACGAGCTCCGTGGCGCAGCGGTCATCACGCCTCCCTGCGACACGGATGGTCCCGGGTTCGATCCCCGGTCAGGTCAAGATGGAAAACGATCTTTTTCAGATTGACCTGGGTCTTGGATGTTTATCTATATATGTATTTGTTATAAAATATAGTATCGTTGAGTTAGTATCCCATAACACAAGTCTTTCATAAGAACTTACTTTGGGGCTAGCTCAATCTGTGTGATTTGTCCGTATATATTTATTTATATTACTGTAAATGCATGAAAACACCTATATAAAATGTTTTGAAAGTTTATTCTTGATATAGATTGTCTTGCTAAAAAAATAAGGGCATAGGTACCTAATTGTAGTACGAGGTTTATGAAAAAAGAATTATGGCTCTAGAAGCAGTTTTCAGGGGGGAATAAATTTGTATGGAAAATACTGCTAAGTTACCCTCTTAAATAATTACAATCCTCCCTACTTGTTAAGCCTCATTGTCATTATACCAGCAAAGTGACACTAATTACGAAAATATATTTTATCCGTTGAAAAATTAACAACTACTAAAAGTAAACTAATTGCCTAAATTGAAAAACCACTCGACTATACGTAATAATTAGTAATTAAATTCCGCTAAAGTTATAATTCTGACTTGGTAACGAGGTGTTAAACACAAATTAAGAATTATTGCTACGAGATTCCATTTATGAGTTATTAAAATAAAAGTTTGTTAAATCATTTCTTCCTTACGGCGTGTCGTAATGAGCATCTTTTGCGAGTAAAAAAAGTAATGTAACAGATAATAATTATTTCCTTATTACTTTCTTATTATAGAGTTTTTGTAATTTATAGGTATAACATAATGATACCTATTTATTACGACGTTAATGGTTTCATTTCTTTATTTGTATTAATTTTCAACCTATAAAACAATATCACGAACATTAAGTCAGATAAAGGTCTTGAATTCCATTTAATGAAATAAATATATAGGGAAAAATTACATAAATTGAGTAAGCCCCCACAATAAGTTGCTAACTTGTGTCGTATGATATAAACTCAACTATACAATATTTTACAATAGATCTCTACATAGATAAACATCGAAAACCCAGGATCAATATGAAAAATATCGCTTTCCAACATGACCTGGCCAGGGATCAAACCCGGGACCCCTCGTGTCGCAGACTGGCGTGTTAACCACTGCGCAATGGATCTTATAGAGTTAGTAGTTTAACTACGTTAAAAGTTTTCACCTGACTGCCAATGAAACTTATATCGCAAACGTTGTTGTTATGAAATTGTCTACAATACTTCAGTGCAACAATTTGGCCACAACAATGATTTGGTCCCATTGGTCCCACTGCCTCATTCTATGACCTAGTCACAATAAATCTAATAATTCCTTGAACTAGACAACACAAAGGCGCCGCCTAATATTTCGACTTATTGTTTCTCGAGACACTCAATAAATTAGTGCTTTCCTCCTGACCATGCGAGACCTAGTTCTCAGAGACAACAATTAATTTCGACTAGAAATAACAATGCTAAAATAGGCCGAGTTTTAGTCAGAATAGACTCATAAAAACCCAATTAACAGTTTAGAATTAGATGGTTTTCTTTGTCAGCATATAATGATTGCAATTAAATATCACGAAAGTTGATTTATATTTTGTATTTTTTTTTAATTTACATAATGTGCCTTTGTTTAGGTATATATATGTAGTTATAGGAAATTTATATTTCTTCCAGACAACAAACAAACTCCCTTTTGCATTTATAATATAAGTAAGGATGGAAAAAAGGGTTTGTTATGTTTGTTAAGCTTTCACTCTATAACTACTGAACTGATCGTGCTGAAATGTTGTATACACGTTTTGACGTTATCTGGAGTACGGATGGTAATTATGGCTCGTGTATCCTGGGAAAAGTACTGTTCCCGAGGGTTATTAACGCGAGTAGAGCCCCAGGCAAATGCTAATTATAATTCAATAATATGGTCAGGGGTGCCTTCCACAACTGCCTGGCATCGGGTACGCGCACCCAGCCTCCAGAGCAGCTATTTTCTCATTCCCAATCCATCCGAGCAAGTAGCATACTAAAAACCTTTATCTTTGTTATCCTATCCCCCAGACCAACAAACTCTTGCCCTTCCTTCGCTTAAAAAACTGTTCCGACGGGCAGCAGTATTGGTACCAAGAAAAGCCAAACAAATTGCGCTCCCACGTGATGGAAATTCCTTGGGAAAGCCTATATCCAGCAGAGGACTTCTTACGGCTGAGATCATCATCATCATCATCATCATCAACAGGTCTTTGTTAGTCTCCACTGCAGGAGCACGACCCTCTCTGTACTACCAAAGCCATATATTAGCCAGGGCAGTCAGAGGATTTGGCCTACAATCTCCACGCTGGCCAGTCGAGTTGGAGAGGTCTCTTTGATGTTCAAAGCTTTGTTTAGCTCGTGTTTCCATAGTCGATTTCTACGACATCCACGGGGAGACTTGGAGTGATCCTATAATACTCTGCCGGGAACCACACGGCTGAGATGATAATTATTAAATAAATATCCATTACCCACAGCCTATGATTATTAGAACATACGATACCTACATTAGAAAAGAGATGGACGTGGGCCTAAACAATTTCGAAACATGCACCGAGACCGTTCTACCTTATTGTACGTTGTAAGACTTTCATTGTAAGCTAGGCTTCAGATTACGCATTGTCCTAGCCTCCTACATGCGTTACGTGTATGGTCGTGTGTGATTCACGCAGTTCAATACATCTTGTGAATGTAAATCTTGGAAAGTTTTTGTTTGATTTCGATTTACATAACAGACAATCTTGTTACAATCGATCTATCACATCTCTTGAATTCTTTTCGTAAGACAATGACAACTTAATGTTTATCGTTGTTAATGTAATTAAACAAATTACATTTTTATAACTTAGTTTATATTTAATATTAAGATATTTTTTTTAAACTTATGTTGATTTTGAAGAAATATTTTTGATAATGCTGCAGAAGGTTTTCTTCAATTGCTACAACATACTGTACCATTAAGTTCTATTAAGTTTAATTTTAATATATTTAATATCATTTCGAAAATAATGTCTTCTACATAGTGAAAAAAATCCTTTCTATTAGCCTTTATAAGTGTCCCTCTATCCATTTCAGTCAAAAATACAAAGTGTACAGACAACATATTTTTACTGTTTTATTATATGTATAGATAAGCTCTACATTTTGGTGACTACCAAATCACCGAATAAGTAAGGAAAAAGAACCAACTTCTTTTAAAAATAACTATTACATAATCGACTGTCTTTCTCATTTCTAATGCAGTCAGCTCAGTTATGCCTGAAGTGTATGAATTTATGAGTTACGATGATTAGAAATAATGGTTTAATAGATTTGTTACGAGGCGGCTCGTCAAAGTAATTTAACTTTATGATACATGGCCTTTCATCATACACAGAACATGCTGAATAGCCAGACTTGCATACCAGAGAAATTGATTTTGTATAGCTTACTAACGCGTTAAAGAACCCCTGAGTATAAATAGCAAGTAATGGTAAAGTAATTAATTCATAAATATGTACATAAATATTATCACGTTTTTCTCCCTTGCGAGGTAGACAGCGCCCAGGTATAGAAAATTTCTGGCTATTAAATATAACAAACTGCTAAAGTGCAAATATTAGTTATATAATTTACTTTATTAAACATGAATAAATTTGCATAAATATCTCTTAACATGTTTGATTTGATTATAAATCAAATGCGTGTTAGATTTATATCAGTTAAGTGTTGTGATGTTGTCCTATGGTCGTTCCAATTTCGGGTTGTTTCAAAGGCCATGATCACAATAGGCCGAGATTTATGTCTTTATTGATAGCGTTCTACGTTTTATGGTGTTATTAATAAATCTTCACTAATAAAAATGTCCATATCGACCATAGGTGAGATTAGATGTGTGTAAGGTGGGACCAATATTACGTTTTTACCTATATTAGATGGGTAGGTAACTGTAATATACATACTTATATGTGCAGAATTAATAAAAGTACGAACGTACGATTCTGTACTGTTATCGTTTGGTTTCTTTCCCAATGGCGGACATGTATATTTATTTTTTAACATATAAATATTTTTTCTTTATCCTAAAAATAGGCACATTTAAAAAAAATACTCAACTTTGAGATAAAAAACGGCAAAATCACGTTTTATGTGCAAAAATTCCGCCGCTGTCTACCTTTTGAAGACCAGCAGGCCTATTTGCTTACTTGCATGCAAGCATCCTTTCAATTAGTAAAAAATTGTTTCATTTAGGTAAATAAGTTCAGTTTTATTATCACCCCCAAACGATATATATTTCTCACTAATAAGTCATATTGTTTTGGCTTACTTAGAAATAAAGAATATATTTAATAGGTAAATGTAATAGCAAAAAACCACTTCTTTCGCCATACCAAAAAAGTCCTGGACTTCGTTTCATTCAACTCCATGACACCGAAAATATCCTATCTCATACAAAGAAAGTGAGAGATCGAAATAGTTAAACAAACTTCATTAAAACTTTTTGCATACCTTTCAATATATTTGGTTAACAACTTCTTTGTTTACAGAACATGTTCAAGTCCCCAAACCTTCATCTGCGATATTATTTCTGTTGCATCACATATTTTTCTTACCAGAGGCTCGCAACTCGGGAGGTCCAAAAAACTTGGTTGTTTTGTTACAAAACATAGCAGGGAGAGGGCTCGGATGATGATGCGGGTTGCCTACTGCCTCGTAATTACTGGACTGAGGTAAATTTTAGATCTCGGATAAGCGGATTAGGTTTTTGAGTAAAATGGGTCTATATGATTATTGCTATAATCGTACCCTTTTATTTAAACTACTCATTAACTTGTGATTCAGAAATTGGTTTAAAATTAATTTAATGATTTGGAATTTTCAGGAAATCCTGGGGGGGGGGCTTAGTAGAGTTCCTGTGGCTGAGATGATGATGATGATGAAGTATATAGATGGAGTACAGAAGGAAAGAAAGAGAGAGGGCGGCGAGAGAAGACTATTAACTCATCATTTATACGCTTGTCATATCACGATATCAAAAGGTACCTATGTCAAGTAAAAGCGAGTATTGCCTTAATTTTTACGGCTTATGCAAATATCACTGTGTTGAGAACACAGTGATGACGAGCTCCGTGGCGCAGCGGTCAACACGCCTGCCTGCGACACGGATAGTCCCGGGTTCGATTCCCGGTCAGGTCAAGATGGAAAATGATCTTTTTCAGATTGACCTGGGTCTTGGATGTTTATCTATATAAGTATCTATTATAAAATATAGTATCGTTGAGTTAGTATCCCATAACACAAGTCTTGAACTTACTTTGGGGCTAGCTCAATCTGTGTGATTTGTCCGTATATATTTATTTATTTATATTTATTTAGTGATATTTGCATAAGCCGTAACGTATAAAGAACCCCCTGTGAAGTATTTGTATTATGGAGGTTTAAAACTCGACACATGTAGAGACAGCTTTATTTATGCTGTCCAAAAGAAGGATTTGTTTTCAATATACAATATTTCTTTTGTTCGAGGAAAGAAATTTATAAACGTGAATGGTGTTGTAAGTATATGATGACAATTTTGTACTAGCGTTTATTTAGAATTCTTTTTTTTGGAAAAATGTGCTTACGTATAGATTTACAGTATCATTTCAAAGCAACTTTCTTACATAGCAAATAGGTAATAAACTACTTATAGTACTTTACTGACACTTTACTATTTGACTAGGAGATACTGGATGGACAAAATTTTTGTTTTTGGAATACTATAGTAAGTGCAGATCTTTGTTTTTTTTTTGATACCTAAACATATACAGCATTATACAATTTAATAAATAAGCAAACAATTTCTCCAACAACAAACGGTTCAAAATTCTGAAGTTAATTAGAAGCATACCCTGCAATTGTGATATCAGCTCATTAACGCCATTCGTAAACATGTCAAAAGCACTCGTAAATATTCGCTCGCGATAGAATGGCCCCACTGTGATCGCCACTTTTGCTTTATTTTTTATTAAAATACATACATTATCCCTCTTACGATACTCTAATTACTCTATACATTTATCCCTTACGAGGTAGACAGAGCCTAAAGCCATAATACCGAAAGGCCACGTTTAGCATGTTCATCATCATTTCGTGTAGGTGACACGGTCAGTCGACCATGCACACCCTGGGTGTCAAAGTTCTTCGGAACCGCCTCTCGGCCTCTGATGTGGTTCCTTTAACGACTACCAGATGCACGTTGATGGGCTTAAAGATGGAATACGGAATCTAAATAGTGATGTTTTGCTAGCCGCACCCGCCTATTTACATTATTCCTTAGATTTGCGCCCATTCCCTAGGCGGATTTCTACAGCCTGTGCGGCAAGAGAAGCAGGTGGTACATCCTACGTTTTTCCTTTCTCCCAGACCAGCATGGAGGAGGTTGGATGCATTAAAATATTTCTCGTATATTGCTATATTTTGACGTACAAACGTGTATAAGTAAATAATCTTCAACAACAAACCGTTTCCAGAAAGCAGTGATCTTTATTGAAATTTACAAGTTAATTAGAAGCATATCCTGCAATTGGGGTATCGTATCGGCTCATTACGCCACTCGTAAACATGTCGAACGCACTCGTAAATGTTCGTAC
Organism: Rhodophaea formosa; assembly: GCA_963082605.1. NCBI lineage: Eukaryota > Metazoa > Arthropoda > Insecta > Lepidoptera > Pyralidae > Rhodophaea > Rhodophaea formosa. The sequence goes on from OY720221.1 coordinate 5,027,007, forward strand.
GCGATTTAATGGCCACTCTCTGATCGCTGTTTTTGTTTTACTTTTATAATTAAATATTTGAATTTTGCCTTTGAGACAAGAGTTACTAATCCTTACTCGAAAAATTTTATTTGAAGCTTGTTTAAATCACTTAGAACAAAGGCTTTTTTCAGTAGGTTATACCTACCTACATGCCTGATGTTTCGCAGTTTCGCTTGTTTTTTTTATTAATCCATAGTTTATTTCTTTCTTATTTACGGTTAGAGTTGAAAAATAAGAAGAAGAAATAATAATCTTGTACGAGGATGTGTTAACAAGTATCGTTCTCTGTTTTTTAGAAAGTTCACCACCGTGACGATCGCCCACGTGGTTTTCAGCAATCTATTTTACCGTGTCAACGTTTTCACCATAAGATGGCTAATTAAGCGTTTACCTATTAAGAATATTACATGCGCTTTTATTCGTTAGTCGTGTATTTTATCGCTGTTCAAGCTTAAGCAGTGTATAATCAATTAATTTCCGTGATTTGTAGTCCCACCAAACAGGCGTTACTAATGCAAATGTGGCGGAACTGATAAGGGTGTTAAGCACTTCAGGTTACTTAAAATTCCCTATACAGTTACATGGAATTCAAACTTAGATTTTGACCTATCAAGCAGCCATATTGCGTTCATATAAAAGTGTTTTTTTTTAAGATGTAATTAAGATGACGGTGTTACAATACGGGAATAACTCCCTAGTTATATTCTCACGTCAATTTCAAAGGTAAAGTTAGGACTAGGACCTAATATTAAATGATTAATGAAACCCAAGTCACCCTCAGAAAAATCTTGCAATGAACCTTACTACCTTATAAATAGGGTTCTTATTCCAATATTTCCAGATAAAATACAATTACTGCAGGTTAACGAAAGCTTAATACGCGTCACCTTAGCAAAGGCTACCTAGGGTCATCACGGGGGCCACGTGAGAGCCCTATCACCTGTTATTTGGGAGCGTACCTGTGGCAAGATGCCAGCCTCGTACTAGGGTACCAGGATAAGCTAGGAGGTCGATTTACCTGGCGCATGCGTTCCACCTGGCTCTACCTGTCTCGTGCATCGACACAACCAGTTTTTAAAGATACGTTGATGCGAACCTGTCACCCCAAGTTACGAGCGGTTTGATAATAGTAACGGGCGGGGTGGGGGATCTTCTTAAAATGGTAGGGGGGATACCTGGCGCATGCGTTGAGTACCTGTTTGACCCGTGCCGGTTGTCATTGGCACGAGTGGGCTGTTAGAGGGCAGGTGTGCGAATAGATATTGAATCGAGTTGGAACTTTCTTACAGTGATGGATCTACCTTTAAGTGATCAAGTATTTCAGCCTTTTTCAAATCCCCTCTGTTTTATGTAGAAATTGTTTGTGGTAATGATGAAGGCTGACTCGAAATAGAAACTGCCTTTATGTTAATATGTGGTACATGAAATACCTACTAAGATCGTTGCATAATATAATTGGATTGTATCAGGAATTAGATAAATTGACTATACTTCTATCATCATGATCAGTCTTATTAAGTTCAAAATAAATAAAAGTTATACGAAAAAATACTATGCACATGTAATTTACTAACAAAGTACATAATATTTTTTTTCCAATTTTATCTTATATAGGTATGTAGTTAGGCTCCTTACAACTAATTTTACTGTTTTACGCGTCATAGAGTTACTATGTTATCGATTTCTATATTTGCAAATAGGGCTATTTAAGCCTTTACTATTTAATAACTTACTTTATTCAATTTTTTTTTTTGTTTTTTTTTTTTTTGCTAAAAGCTGGTGCCATTAAACACTTGTTGTATGGGAGCCCCTCCTAAATTCAAATAAATAAAATTATTTTTTTTATCCTACATAAACAGGTATGTACTTAGTTCTACAACTAAAAATTTTGTTGTAGGCAATTGTGTGTTGTAAAACGACAGTTTTAGGTTAATCTTTAAATCAATCCTATCTAATATTATAAATGCGGAGATGAGTTTGTTTGTTTGTTACACTTTCACGCTCAATCTACTTACGGAACCGATCATCATGAAATTTCCATACACATAGGTTAGGGTACAGGGAAGGAGATAGGCTATATATCACGCGGGCGAAGCCGCGGGTAACAGCTAGTATTTATATAATTTAATATTTTTTAAATAAACACACTTAAAATTGACATAAAATATTAAGACGTCATAAAGTTAAATAATTTTAGTTATCCCGCTTGAGTGCAACGGCCTGCAATATTTGAGCAGTGCAGTGCAATAACTTCAACACCACCACGCCTCCCTCATTAGAGGATTACTCCATAAAGGGTCCGACACTCATTGGGGTTATTTATTGATGAATCAGATTAAACTGCTTTATTTCTCTTTTCTGTGCCTATCCAAAGTGGCCACCCACCACTGATGTAAGATTTGCTGCCTATTTAGGCATCTGAGGTTATGATGACAGCAAGGAGCAACCAACATCAATTAAAAAAAAGAGTTTGTGCTGGGAAATCAAAGGGTGCAGTGGAAGTTTGCCTTAGACAATTTTGCAAATTGTATGATATTGGTGTATTTGGTGTTATAAATGACCGTGCTCATGAACAATTTGCGAAATAGTTAAAGTGGACTGATAAATGAACTCGTATAGATTTGCCACCAGAAGCTCCCACGAAGCATCAAAGAACATACGCCATTTTTGATGCTACTTGAAAAAACTTTACCGTACAACACTGATACTTAGTATCTCATAATACTGGACATTGGCAGAATCACTGAAATCTCGGTGGAAGCCAGAATATAAAACAGAAGAAGAAGAAAAATATATCTGTTTATTGATTTGCGGAATTTTTCCTATAAACTTTGTTTAACCCAAAAATTGAGTCTAGTTATTTGTATGTGAAATGTAAAATAGATTTATCAGCACAACGAAAATAAATATTAACTCTTACAGTTCCACAGCTGGGCAAAGGTTTCTCCCTTCACTGGTCTCTGTCTAATGCAGTTTCGGACCAACTACGTTGAAAAACCTCGAGGTCATGGCGCCATCGCCTATGACTTCCCCTTTGACGTTGACGATACTGAGATCCATTGAGTAACTTATGTAACCCATTTTCCAGAAGTAATTTGACAAATATGGCCAATCCCACTTCAATTTAGTTGCCCCACATCCATTAAATGTTTCGGCGTCTTGGTCTACATATGCCGTGTTAAATAATATCATATAAAAAATTGCTAGACGTCATGGGTCGTAAATATAAAAAATCGCTCGAAAAATATAACCCTCCTTTTACTACAGTCGGGTGATGATTAGGCATTGAAGTGTCCAGCTCGTGACTACATTAAAAACAATTTCATGGTGCCTGACCATGCATTACAGATTGCAAATTGAGCGTGAACTCGTCTGGAGGGCGAGACACCCTTTGTGCTGCGTATAATGTTCCCATAATATTCATGTTTGAACCTTGACCTTGGGTTGGTCCATAAAGTAAGATGACACGACACTGGACACTTGATACCGAAGTCAGGTTATAGGTTTTAGCAATACGTCACGAGATGAACGGCTACCTACGGCAAAGTATTGTGGCTTTATTATTTGTTATTCGAACCTTGCTGCTGGAACTAGTGTGGCCATGTGTCCCGATTTGCGCGGGACGACCCCAATTTTAGGGTCTTGAGTCTGGAGGCCCGTCCTGATTTGCACTGTCATCGCATCGCTATGTCTATCAATAATTATAGGTACAAAACTGTGATGTCATTGTAATTTCTGCTAGTTGATCAGAAGCAAGTCAAACTATTATTATCTGCATATGAGACCCTAGCAATTTATCCGCGATTTTACCCTTCGTCCACGTAAAACTTCACCCCTATTTCACCTCCTTAGAGGTTGAATTCCCTAAAAATCCTTTCTTAGTGCTCATTATCAATATGATAGAAACTCTTGTACAAAAATTTCAAGTTTCTAGTTAGAGTAATTTCAGCTGTGCGTTGATATATAAGTCAGTTAGGTTTGTCCTTTATGTATATAGATTTTCTTTTATATTTATAGATTATAACGTAACTTGTATTATTGTTTAAATAAAAATAAGATTTGCTAGTTACATTAGTTGCGATTACTAAAAATAAGTAAAGCTATTTTTTGTTCCCAATCTTTAACCCTAAATCCCGAATCCACTTTCATCTTCTCGCCTATTTCCCTTGATTTTAATCCAATCGGACCTGGCAAGACTAGCTGGCACCGGTTAAAATGGTTGGACAATGGATACCTGATACCGGTGTCGGGCTTTTACAATACGCCATAAGATGAAACGCTATCTGCGTTGTAATACGCTTTAGTCAAGTGTATATATTCTTTGCTATAGTACTTATTTAAAATGAGCGAGTTGTTAAATTTTGAAATCTGCTACTGAAAGGTATTAATATTGATATCTGAACTATTTAAATAATTGTTATAGTACGCCCCATTAAAGGTAAAGATTTTTTTAAAAGAAACATACAACCATACAAAAGTGTTCAGCCGGCTGAACACTTTTGTATGGAAATGTATAATTTTGTTCTCCAATATCCCGCATTAGTCCCATTGGAATAGTTATTCATACTAACGGTCTGAGTCGCCCATTTAAGGATTGGACAGGATTTTATTAATATATTGCAGAAAAAAATCATGTGAAATGATCATCAATAAAAGTGTGATTAAACTCTGCCAAAACCACTTTAAAAATATTGTTATGCTGGTTTACTAGCTCGATCTGCCTTCAACCTTGATATAGACGTGAAAGTACTTCAGTCCATGTAAACACAGAAGCAGTTCATGGTAAGTATTACCTTAATAGTACATTTTACAACCACCATAAGTGCGGATGGTAACAATATCGCCCACGCCGACTTCAAAGAAAGGGAGGTTATGCGTTATAATCTCTTTAAGAATCGCCGACGCGTCGCTTATTTATAGCCATGTCACTACAGTTACCATAAAAAGTGTAAGGGCTACTGGTTAAGAAATGAAGTGTGTTTATACTCACTAAAGAAAGGATAGTGCTGGGAATGATCACAAAAATATTGATTTGCATAATTAAGCACCTTTTCTCCTTCAGGGGAGGAGAGTAGCTGTATTGAAAGAACAACCTATAAGTAATTATTTAAGATAGGTTTGTTTTGATTTAACATGCAAGTCGAAAAAAGCGTTTGTAGATGGAGGGACTACGTCAAAGTATTGAGTATTTGATTTTATTTACGAACTTGTGAGATGATGGAAATGAGTAGGTAAGTACTTATTTAAATTTTTAATTGCAATACGCAGTTGGCATACTTAGTAATTGTATCTTGCCTTTATTATACTAAACATAGGTCACCAAATTAGATGTTCTATCTAAAGTAGTCTAATAGACCTTGGCTGCTCAGGGTGGACTATTTTTAAACCATCAGTTATTAAATACAACGCGTGATACTTACCTTTGTTTTTGATCGGGTTATTTCTACTGAGCTCACTTGGTACGTCACATATCTTGACAATTTCTCCCCATTAAAATAACCGAAGCATGTTGATCTTCCGATAAAATCTCCATTCGTCACGCTAAGTGCTACTCAGGATAAAAAAGGTTATTTTAATCCAACCCTCGGCCGCATCCTAGCGGATGGAGAGCCACGGAAATAGACGTTCCTTGAATATCCTAACGCTCTCCTTGACAAAATTATTTATTGTACGTTTATAAGGAACCGGTGGACATGGTGCTTCCTTAGTCAGGGTTAATGAATGAACGAGCGGCTAAGTGGAGACATATTTAGCTAGTGGCTTTGATACAAAACATTAGAAATACGGGCTAATATGTGATGAGAGAATTTTGCGGTGATTCGAATTCACGATGGTGCAGTTGGTTGAGAGCGTTATAAAAGGGATATGGGTTCGAATACTGTCTGTGGCGAGTTCTTATCATCTCATTTTCAATTTTAATAATATACTGAGCTATTTAAGACAATTAAATAGAAAGAGCGGTATAATTCAGACTGTGTTTTGGAGTTTAAAAGAAAAACCAATGCGGAATATATTAATATATCCCTTTAAGATTCGAAGATTTAAAACTTTTATTCAGAAAATAGGCAATTTTCTCGTCAAATCACATTTAAAATTATCATACTAAGTATTATGCATTTACTAATTATTTTTCGACTAGTTTTCCAAATTTAAATTTTATTTATATTACTTTTTCTTTAGTTTTAAGTAGTTTAGGTATATATTTTTTCATAACTTATGTAATTTGTTTTAATTTTAATTAAGTAGTTTTTGTAAGTTTATTCTATCTCAATAAATGTATATATATCTTTTTCAAAAGCTACATACTACTAGCATTTCTTAATTTTTCCTTTCGATGGTTGTTTAGTTTGTGGTCTGAATCCTTTCCCCTAATATACGTGATTTCTTTACGAAATGCTTGTTCATTTATTAAAAGATGCGGTGTTTCTTTAATATTGGAATAAGACGAATAAATGTACATAATCTAACGACGAACATCAATTAGTTTTTTATTCAAATTACGTAGACATAAAATCCGACGCACATTAACTAAGAATTAACATGATTGTATAGAATACTCGTAGAACTTCGACTTGTACCTATCGTGTGTTTGTATATTTGCCTGTTTGTCCGTAACAAACCGCAGCTAATTGCGTATCGCTGTTTCTGGGGTAACCACCGGAAAATCGCTTAATTGTCGGTATTTGAACTACTGATTTGAAGAATTAGTTGTAAAGTTTATGAGACGTTAGATGAGTATCCGGTTGGTTAGTACTGCCTTTCAGTTTTCCTAATTATTTTCTTAACTCTCACCAAGAGCTCGTAGATACTTTCCCAAGTACCTCTATCTTATTGCATGTTGCAAAAATGCGCAAAAGTTCAACCCCGTGATGGAAAACATGGTTCATAATTTCAACATAATTGCCAATAAGTGTTATAGATATGTAATTATGCGTTTCATTTCATATTGAGTACGAAACACCGAAACAGGATCAAACGGATGTAATGGTTTTAGATTTATGAAAGATTCTACTAATAACGAATAAAAATAAATAGTGTTTCTTGGGGTCTGACAAATTAATATATTTTTGTATGCTATTTTAATACTTTTTGGACAAACTTGTATACTTATTTGTAATTTATCCGTACCGACCGCAGTCTACAGAATTCCATTTGTTTCTTCAAAACGATTGTATCCTCATCTATGTCATCAATATAGTACGCAAAGTCAGATCATCCTAAGATTAAATTTATACACGTTATAAAATATTTTATATTTTATTTAGAAACGATAAAATAGGATTACTTCAGTAATAGAAAACTACTTTCAACAGCCTTCGAACAGGAAAGACACGCTACGACAGAATTACTTTACCCTTTACATGAGCTTTTATTACTTTAACCTGTGCGATGAATTTTCAAATCAATCATAATATTTTATGTAAGTTAGTAGGTACTAGCGTCTGAAAGACTGGTTATTAGATACAGGTGGGTTCCTAGGTATAATTTCTTATAAACCTATAAATAATGGTGTACTTACACCGCAGTTATCCGTGTTTTGGTACCCCTTTGAAAACAGTTCATTTTAATATTATGGCGGTATGGATGAACGCGATAAGAAATATGCAGCAAGTAGTAACAAAAGTTACAGATACTTAGCACCTAGTATTACCGTTTTATTGCACAGACAACACACTAACATTATGTAACTAAAGACCCGTAAAAATCTGTAAATTAAAATGATAGACTTAATATAGTGACTGTTTTCAAAATTTACGCAACGTTGATTATCAGTTGATAACACGGCAACATATAGGTATAGGAACTTACAATAAGAAGTGGAATATTTAAATAAATAGAATACCCTACCTTTTTGATAGTTTACGTCCGCCATATTTATTTTAGGCTGACGTCACATAGCTCATGACATCCCGGGAAAGAATATGAATCTATTGACACCTCCCACTTCAAAATCGGTCAAGCCGTTTATGCTACAGGAGGTAAGAATTGAACAGAATGGAAGCTCCTCTAGAATATTTATTTTATTTTGATTTCTTTATTATTTTTAGAGTGAATATAAAATTATATATTCTGTGAATATCCGCGAGTCTGACTCGTACCTGGTCGAATATTATAATCCTATACCTTTATAGGATTATAATATACGACCCGCGTAAGTAGCACTTCCTTCTCAGAAACCCTTCAAATGCGGAAGGGATCATTTTTTATGAACTATTTTAACACTTGATTAATTATGTAAGTCCAGAAAAGTCAGTGTGCTACACCCAAGTATTCAAAAGTATCTTAACTAAAATCTCTTTCTGTTCTACACAATTACCTGGCAAGTCAAGATTTAAGAAGATTCTTTTGAGTAGTCGGGAGGAGTCTCTTGGGGGAAAAGCGACGAATAATAAAGTTAACTAGTTTTCCCTAACGGCGTCCCATGGAAACAAATAGTACCTTTTTTCCCTAGCATATACCCTAAGTCATATCTTTATCTCTGACAATGTGTATGCAAAATATTATGACGAGCAGTTTAATGTTAATGAGTGAAATGGTAAAAAAACTATCCTATCTCGGTTAACAAAATTCATTCATTGCCCTTATTAAGTTATTACTTCGCATTTCTTCTTATCGAATCGATATTTATAATTTTAATTAAAACATATTTTATTCCTATTAATGAAGTTCTTATAATATCTATGATATGTACGGCATTCACTATAAGATGTAGTAAACGTTATATGGCAGACCTAGGATTCAAGTAATTGCTTTAATAAAGAAAGAAAGATATGTTATGAAATCACGTAAGTACTTACTATGAGATTACTAAGTAAGCATTAATGAGCAACTTATGGATATCGCAATTCTACTTTTCTTGAAATTGAAACTGTTAGTTAACTTAAACACCACTAAAAATACTCAATGTTTTTATTGCTAACCTAATAAAATGAGACTTTTCATTTGTTTCTACCTACTGTCCGGGCCTGTTTTTGCTTTAAGGTACCTACGTATATTTTATAAATAAATAAATAAATAATAAATATATAGGGACATATTCAACAAATTGAGCTAGCCCTACAGTAAGTTGTGAACTTGTGTCGCAGGATACTAACTCAAGATACTATATTTTATAATATATACTTATCGTAATCCATCTTGACCTGACCGGGGATCGAACCCGGGACCTCCGTGTCGCAGACCGGCGTGTTGACCGCTGCGCCACGGAGCTCGACTGACTCGACTTTATAGGCAAAGACATGAACATTTTTCTCATTTTTGCTAAACAGAGTGTATGACAATTGACACCTAGGGAAAAAAGGATGGCTTATTCCGTCAATGTGAAAAACTTTTCCAGGAAACAGTGTACTGTAATGACGTACTTCGAGTATTACTCAGCACATAAATCTAGTTCTACTTACGTTTGATTTATAAAAATCGGGGTAAGTACATTTTGCCTCGTCCCTGACCTATTGACGGCCGAGTGGGTGGCGGATGGATGGCTATCGACAGACTAACACACGGACGTACATCACTGCTGGAAGTCCACTATCAGCTCTCGATATTAATGTAGGTAATTGTTGCGAATATTCGACATGAAATTTACTAAACACTGGTATATTTTAAAATAATTGTGGCTTGTTGTCAGTAAACACTTAGGTGTTTGTTAAAAATATCATCATCATCATCATCAGGTCTTTCTAGTCTCCACTGCAGGAGCACGACCCTCTCTGTACTACCAGAGCAATATATTAGCTTGAGTAGTCAGAGGATTTGGCCTACACTCTCCACGCTGGCCAGACGGGTTGGAGAGGTCCCTTTGATGTTTATAAGCTTTGTTTAGCTTGTGTTTCCTTAGTCGCCGTGGACGACATCCACGGGATGACTTGGAATGGTCCTATTATCTACTTTGCCGGGAACCACACGGCGTGTAAAAAAAAATATCTTGCGTGACAAATTTTGGAATATTGTTAACACAAAAGAAAAATAGGAAATTAAGAGGAATAAAAATGTTTTCTTATTAAATTATGGAATAGATATGGGAAAAATTCCACGCGGGTAGGACTTGAACCTTCTTCTTTGTCTTTATAAGGTTTTCTACAATTGGTAAAGCGTTGTCGTATAAAGGCAAAGACGAAAAAATTAAAAAGAATTTCTTCCGTTTTTTTTGCATTCATAATTAACATTGTGAATGCAAAAAAAAACACCTAAGTATAGAAATCAAAATGTTGTTTGAGAGACTGAACATCAAAGTCATATAAGTAAACAAAAATTAAATAAGGATCCTTCTATCCGAAAAAATGTTCTTACATTCGATATTCGTCTACTAGGGCCGCAGCATTAGTGAACAGTAAATTATAAAAATAGGGCTATAAAAATATGGAAAGGTGAACAGTCTAATAAAACGCAATAAAAGTATACACTCACCAAAAGCGAAGCCCGCACTCACGCGGCTAAGCATGATTTACACGCGTAATCCCTAGGAATCCTTGTGACAAACAGGCCACAGGTGTGGAACGGACAATTACCTGAAAAAAAATGATCAAATTACTCATACGGAATTAAATATGACTATTCAATTACTGCTATGTTATGTAAATGCTGCATCTAGGTTTTATTGCTTCTATTGTTGCGCACTAATATATAATTTATAAACATGATATTCATGAAATCATATTAGAGATTTATTCTCGGAGTTATACAATGTTACAACAATCGCAAAATAATTTTCATTTTAATTGTGTAGTAGTCTTAGACATTGCAAATTTCTTTAAAAAGACAGTAAATACAATGAATCTCACACGTACAGTTAATTATGTCTTATTTGGTAACATTGTGTTATTGTTATGCTGATTATGCAATAAGTAAAGACCACTGAACTTGAAGCGTAAGTCACGAAACAGGCCATTTCCAACGGTACAGCAAAACAGACCGGTCGCCCGACCTTGGGCAAATATTGTGTTTGATCAGCTGGCCCTTGGACTAGCTGGGCGACCGCTAGCCCTTCGCACCTGTGTGACCTTAATGATTTTTTATTGTGACAGAAGATTTTCAATTACATAAAGATAAAAGGGGCTGATGTTTTTTCGCACTTTTTTCGCCAAAAGTATCCAACGGGGGAACGCAGCCAACGTTCTTGCCACCTAGCAGGCAGGATTTCAGACTTTTCGAAAATTTTAGTCTTTATTTTACACCTTGCCCTTTTTTTCTTCTCGTGTAATATGCAAATAGTTAGACTTTTTTCATTAATTGTCCCATCCCAACTAATAATGCGAAAGTGTGATTTTTTGTTTGTTTGTTACGCTTTCACGCCGTATCTACTGAACCGATCATCATGAAATTTGGCATACACATAGGTTAGGGTACCGAAAAGGATATAGGCTATATATTACGCGGGCGAAAAAATTCAAACAAATAAAACAGCGCATTTTATGATTTAAGATACAATGGACATTTTTATACAGTGGAAAATTGGATAGTGATAAGTGGTCATTATGTGACTAAATGGATTCAGTGTGTCATTATCAAGCCCGATGAAATTTCTATTGGGCAATGTGCCCATTTTGAACAACTTTTCATTAGAGACCAACCTGGAAATCATATTCCGCATTGGACTCTTATTCAAACTCGTTTATGCACAAATAAAATTAAAATATGCAACTAGTGATACAATTAATAATCACTCGTTGGTTTAACCAAGATTTTTGTATTCTCAGGTAGAAATACAAACAGCCGTTTCCACTCTATCTTAGCGCGCGTTGGGCGGTCGAGCATTTATTTTCCACACCGATTATAAAGCGATGAAAAACCAATATAGTGAGAGCAAACCTCAAATTATAGGCCGAATAATTTGTTTAAACACTTTTAAAACGAGATTGGATTTCAATGAGCGTATGACTTTTGTAAATAAGTTAATATTTGACACGTATCTTATTTGCTGATCCTTTTTTGTTAACTAATTATCTTTTAAGCAATACGATACCTCATAGATTTAAGATAGTTCGTATTTATCAGTTTTAGAATAAAAACTGGTATTGCAGAAACAAAGTATTATACCTATGTTAAACGCGTGCAAAATAAAACGAGTTTTCTAAACGTACCTATTACGCATGTCCTGCCTACAAGAGTGAAAAAGATAGAATCTGCTCTCTCATTCTCTAACACAGTTCCCAGAAAACTCATACGAATACATACGTACTGTATGCAGTACCTACGTACAGAAAACATGTGTTCATAACGGACGCGATGAAAACCGCGAGTATTAGAAGCCTACATTAGACACACGATCACATGTGAGCTCGTGTTAGAAAAAAAACCAGCGTTTGCTTAGCAAATTCTAATCTCTACACATACTCGGGTACCAGGGGAGCAGAAAGCGTTAGGAAATAGACACACGTATGGCTCCGTGTGAGACATAACACACGATATAGCCACACACGCATCGCATATCGAAGGGGTTGGCGGGCGAGCGTGCCCCCTAACCTAATTCCTCACACCCATACCTGTTGCCGGCCGAATGGACCCTCTAAGCAAGAGCGAGTAGGATCAATAGCTGCTCGAATTTCCCGCGTTAGAAAGAGTCGTATATTGTACAGGGCTTGCGGAAAATATCAAGATAAGTTTGAGTCTGCGCATCTTGGAGCTGTTTCTAAGGGTGGAATTTTGTCTACTACTGCTGACGTCTGAAATCCTGGTACTTGTTTTCCATTTTAGGACAAAACTCGATAAAAAAGGGCGCTTGGGCGGGAATCTCGGGGCCGAGGGATTAGCCTAATCACGCATGTAAAGGGTGCGTAGTGTACGACGTGGCTAGCCTACCGCTGTATGCTACTGCGTGGCTCTTGTGTGCGTACCTAAACAGCCTTGAAAAGGGTTTTTTACACTTCTTTCCGATATTAAGCAAATACATTCTGTTCCAAATGTTTATCTCGCTTAATCGCTTCTTTCATATCCATACAATCGTTGACTAAATTGCATCTACAGGGATCTGAAGACACGGCCCATCGGCCACATTGTGACTAACGAGGGCAGTTGGGGCCACTCGACCGCGAAACGCACCATTATGCTCGACATCCAATTCGGATCTAAATTTTCAATGGCTCTATTTGAGGTGTATGACAGGACAGGCTCATACGCATAGCTCGTGCTGCTTGATTGATAGGTACCTATATCATATTTAAATGTTCAATGAACTTCCTCAATCATTGAAAGTATCAATATGTCATACATAAGTTAGTTAAGCGATGTCAGATATCTATATAATAGTTTGAAAATCAAATACTTGCACATGTGCCTTTCTTTCTCAATAACTCCTAAATGCATTTGATTATAACAGATTTGCACGTATAAGGTATCGTTAAAGTCCTAACGTCATCTCGAGTCACATTGGCTATAATTTATAGGAAGGAGTTAGTATTATTATTGATATTAAGGCGCTCTTATAGTAACACTAGCGCCACCCAGCAATTAAATTCCTTAAATCATAAATAGTATCGAATTTTAAAAATCTAAGAAGTACAAAACTACTAAATTACTTATAGTATTTTTTGTTTATTACAAGTAATTTACTAGTGCCATAGGTATTTAAAGAGAAAAATCGGTTAACGCCAGAAGTGGCCTCTTTTGGCGTTAACCTGTTTTTCTCTTATTTTATCAAACGAATATTAGTGAAAATGAATACAAAAATACTACAAGTAATTTACTAGTTTATACTTGTTAGATTTTTATTATTTTTCTATAAACTTAGTCATTCTAATAATTTACATACATCAAAAGTTAACAAAACTTTAATAGTCTATAACCGCAAGTGGGACAGTTTACTTTATCCATAAAGAACCGCTTATTTACACAGCAAACAGCTGTAAAATGTTGAATTAACACTTTTTTATTTCCTCTCCGTAGGTCTGCTCGATAATTTATGGGTATGAAAAAGCTCGCCCGCGTTCACTTGAGAAGCTACCGCCATGTTTGATTAACTGTCTCTTTTGACAGCTCGTCATGAAGTACCTATGTTGGTGGTGGGAACGATAAGAATAATTGGGATAAATAGGGTAGACCCTCAGAAACGTCCACTTCAACCAATTAAATCCTAACTTTCCTAACTAATATTATAAATGCGAAAGTGAATTTGTTTGTTTGATTGTTTGCTTTCAAGTCCTATCTACTGAACTGATCATCATGAAATTTTGCATACAAATAGGTTTGGATACTGAGGAGGACAAAGGCTATATCACGCGGGCGAAGGCGCGGGTAACAGCTAGTAAATAATAAGATAGGGACAAATCACCTACATACCTATATTATTACCTAACTACTTTCGATAAAAAAAAAAACTGTTCATAACACAATAAGAAGGCTATCTTTATCGTTCTCCGAATCTCCAAACATTGTTTCCAAAAGTAAAAAGAAAAGTAACAATACGCATCTCTTTGAATAAATTAATATCTGTTGATACAATCTTTTCATTAATTCGAAAAGGCGTTTCTTTATCTAATAAAACTCCTCACACCTCCGAGCCAGTTTTTGTGTCCATTTATCAATAAAAACTTCAAAGCCAGGGATTAACATTACAGAGAAATGTTTAATAATAGGGTGAAGGGTTAAAAAAACAAAGTATTTTCCCTTTCCGTAAGAATGTGAGGTGGGATCCCGTAGGCATTCACCACTATCTCTTTCGTTATCTATATCGTTATCTCGTTCTCGCATGATAATGTTAAACTGGTTATCTTGTGATTAATGTTTTTTTTTTTCTCTCAGGCTTGCATACTAATGTAATTAAAAGACGGTGCAACCAAGTTTGTTTTTACTGTTTGTACTCTATCCTTGTTTGTATAGACACAAAAAGGGCTAATCTTATTTGATTAAGATTTTTTCGTAGAATAGCTTCGTTCATTTGTAAAACATTATTACCTAAGTAATTTGTGTCTCATACAAAAGTTAACATCTTGATGTAACGTGTGATAGATATGTTATGTGTTAATCGGCAGTAAGTAATTACCATTTTAATGACAGTATTCTCATATTATCGGAATGAAGCATTACATTATTAGATTTGTTTTTATTTTCTTCTGAAATACCACAGTTTTCTTAGATCAAACGATAAAAGATTACCCTATATCAGATTGTGTGTAAAATTGATAAAACGTTTTATTAGGAATACAAAAAAATACAATGTGTTTTTCTACGAAAGGTGTTATTCCTACATTTTTGTAGTCTTACTACTAAACAAAGTTTTAATTTAGAATACATTAGTTTTGCACTCTACTAAACACATTCTACACATTCACACTTCTAATACTACACACGCCACACTGTATTCATCTGACATGCACAGTGCACACTTCACAGCAATACCTGAAAACACGCACACCTTGAGCTTATTGTACGTTTGCCACACGCACACAGGACATCACGCTACGCCTGGGAGCTCCTGCTAACTCATGTTCGCCTAGTATTTCAGTGGAAAATGTTACGTCACCATTCCGTTACCGTCACACACGTGGACGTTATCATTATCACGTTATATTCTCTGCTCACCTTGGTTAACAGCAAATGTTGCTAATAAGTATTTTCTTTTTATGTGTTTGGCCAAACGCTATAACTACATAAATAAATAACCTACCTACCTCTAACCTAAACTTAACATTAATTTGACTATAATCGACTCGCGCACCCTTCGCGGTCAGCCAAAATTCGCTTAGATCCTTCCAATTTACGACTCTGGAAAGCCTCAAGTCATAAGGTACTACTTATTGATATATGACTAATGAATGATCTACAACAAATACCGAAGCGTCGTATGACGAGCGCTTCATACATCGAACATTCTCGCCAATCAGCTGTTTGAACGTGCAAAATATCAAGGTGATGATCAAAGATGCATTATATTGAAATTTTAGAAAATAATCAATTTTACGCGATTATTTGCCTACCAGAATGAGTCGTAAATGTTTATATCATTATTAGCCTGTTTGGTGATTTACTATTTTACTAATCAATCCAAGAAGCCCTAAACATTAAACTACAAAATTAGGGCACAATAACAGCTCTTACGTTGTAAAACTGCCATTCAAAGCACACGTTTGAATTCCAAGAAGATTCTAACTTATATCCCGCCCGGTTCTTTCCAGCTGCAATTTCTTTTGGAATATAGGACAACGCGAATGTGCACAAAAACGTTTCAATCATCAAAATTTGTGGCTTCGTGAATACGATAATGACTTTGCGAACATATTTTCTACAAATGAATACTGAAGGAAGAACAATACTTATAAAAACATTATCTATAATAACAGTCACTACTAAAACTGTCGTTTAAATTGTGTAAACATTTGCATTCCACCAAGTGTCTTGACCTTTTGGCAAATAGAAAAACGACGACTTTGCTCAAAAACGTATGACTCGTGCCACCATTTAATTATTTGATTTTATCCAAAAAGCCCTACGCACTAAGCATCATATAAGATATATAATAAAAGCTGCTGTTTTTGCCGTTCAAAGTAGGTAGGTAGGTAACGTTTTAATTCTAAGAACATTGTAACATGTATTCCATGAAACTTTCCAGCTTGATAACTTTGCTCAATATCAAATTATCAAGGAAACAGTTGTTCTTGACACCTGATATTACCATATTTTCACGTCTTTATATATAGCAAACATTCAAAAGTCGCCTCCTGACAATTATGCGATTTCATAGAGCACTAACCAGTGATTTCGCACTATTATCGCTGTATCTAAAATGGCAAAAAAAAATAGACAAGGACTAATGCTAGAATTGACATGATTCTTTAAAGTTTCGAGACATTCCCTCAGCTAGTTTCTACGTTTTGTGCGGGAAGATAAGCAACTAATACATTCTACGTTGTTTTTTGTTTTCTGCCAGATTAGTGCGAATGAATGTTTGATTATTCAATATTCCAAAAATCCACAAAGTGGAAAGTAGATCACAATTAACAGCCACCGTAAAACTGACATATAAAGTTTGTAATATCTAAATACCAAAAAGATTCATAGTTGTTATAGGTACAGATACTACTTGAAACATTCCAGACGCAGTTCCTTATGGCAAATAGGACAATGCGGGCTAAATTTAAGACCGTGCAAACTTTATGGATCGCATGTGAAGTCGGAAGTAGGACATAAACAGACTGTGATGTGAAAGCCGTGATGAAACTAATGGAGTTAGGAAATAAAACAAACATGTGCTCTGTGCTACAAAATCTTGTATGATAGGAACTAAATTACAGAAATTTCTATTCTATTCAATCAACGTATTTGACAGACCTTATATATTTCTCAATATTTTTATAGCAAACATTTAAAAATCGCCTTCCTGACAATTAGGCGATTTCATAGAGTACTGACCAGTGCTATTTCACACCGCTGTTTCTAGTATCGCTGTATCTAAAATGGCAAATTTCAAATATCCACGAAACGAAAATTGAAAATTGCCACCCTCTTGCCGCTCCAGAAAATATCGTACAGATAAATTTCAATGGTTGTTTTTGCAATTTTAATTACTTAATTCGCACCTTTTTAATGTTCAATTGGGAAAGATATTCAGTATCTTCAGATGACAAGACAAGCCCATCGAATATTTTACATCTCCGTGCTCCGTGGCGCAGAGGTCAACACGGCGGCCTGCTACACGGATGGTCCCGGGTTCGATCCCCGGTCAGGTCAAGATGGAAAATGATCTTTTTCAGATTGACCTGGGTCTTGGATGTTTATCTATATATGTATTTGTAATAAAATATAGTATCGTTGAGTTAGTATCCCATAACACAAGTCTCGAACTTACTTTGGGGCTAGGGCTAGCTCAATCTGTGTGATTTGTCCGTATATATTTATTTATTTATCTTTGTTACTAGTTTGTGACTGTATTTAGTCGAATTAATCAAGAACTAAGCAAAATTAATTATGACGTAAGAATCTGCGGAGTTATACTGACAGGGGTGTCGCTGAAGGGGTACAGGAGTTATTTGCCTTACCTCAAGAGCTCGGTTCTTTTTAAGTTTTTTTTTTAAATTATATTTTATCTGTTTCTATATCTCCTATCTGAATGGACAGTTTTTACCCAATTAAGGTTTCTGAACAACATTCAGTCTTATAATCATTATAGCATTACAGCTACCATTAACGAGTAAATTTAAAAGCTTAATGCTCTGATTTTTTGCATTCTATATTAAAAAAATACTCTCTTAATACCAAACTTTTCTAATATTTCGCACCATTTTATGAACTTAGCACCAACTCCTCCAATCCCGAATGATCTTCCTGCCTGAGATAACACACCCCACGAGTTCTATTATTTAAGTTTTCTTTTATAACTTATCCTTTATTCTGAATGGACAATTTTTCTAACCCTTTTAGTCTTCTTGCTACAATTCCAGCCACCATTAATGTATAAACTAAAAATATCAGTATCGTCATCGGAGCTTGCTGCTTTCATTTTTTGCATTCGTTAAAAAATTATACTCGCCAAACACCAAACTTTTCTAATATTTCGCACCATTTTATGAAGCTAGCACAAACTCGATAAACCCGAATGCTCTTCCTGCCTGAGATAACACAGACCAAAAACAAACAAAGTAAAGCTACGCAGACGCGAGTCTGTATGCACTGGCGTAGGCAGTTGTTTAGAGCTAGACTTGTTGGCGGCTGACTGAAACCAGCCGCTGGATTCCACAATGTAACGAGATTTATGTAACCCACTTTGTGAAATGAATGCTTTCAGGTATTTTAAGTGGCTATAAAAGCGTTTTTACGAATCTTTGAACGTAGGTTTTGTATTCGACGTATGTGTTAATTCATGCGGAATTATTACTTTCAGGTATTCAAAGCGTATTTTTGCAGAATTTTGAATGGAGGTTGGTATTCAACGCATGTGTTATCAAACCGAACTGATTTTGACTACTTATAGAATCTAGGTTTATATAAAGTATTGAGAACTCGATTTGCTTTTCATAGAAACGCTTAGGAATAGCACCAAAAATACAGATGTGAGTGTAGCATTAATTAATGCTAGATATGTTTCTGCGTCGGTACCATACAGAAAAAAAAAACAACGTGAAAACTTACCTACTATCACTTTACCTTTCCTAACAGCAGTCACCATTCATAGATGTGCGTTTCACTTCAAAAACACTCTTGTTTATTGATTTTTCTATTTTATGCCTTTGATATGATTCCAAGCAAGATATAAAATATATTTAATCTCTGGTTTTTATAGCTTTAATCTTCTGGTTTGCAACTATAATCGAGGGCAAGAGATCGCTCATGAGATAATAAGTTATCCATTTGTATATTTTCTGTTACTTGTGTTTAAAAATGATAAATAATTTAATCTAGCAAATTTCACGTGACTTCATCCGCGTCATTTATAGCCTATGTCACACACAGATAAATTATTTTAGACATAAAATCTACTGCGGTAGACAAAACATACAATTTATAAAAAACCACAGAATTTCAATTTTAACTACATAAAGCCATGAACTCTACCGGTAGAGAGTCATAAAAATGGACCGGCATTTCGACAGCTAGCTTGTAAGTAGCTCGGAAGTAATATACGGATGCTAACCAAACCAGCAGCCAACATGGACGCGAACTGCACAGCACCACTGATGCAGTTAGCAGTTCGATAATTAGTGCAATATGTCATTGCTTTACAACGAGTTTTATTGCACCTGTACCGTTGGCCACTGAAAATTAAGCGAGGGAGAATTGCAAACTTATATTTTAGACATGTATGTCACTTATTTTTTTTCTATCAAGTAGTTTTATTTGGTAATGCATATAGCGCCTTTCAAAATTATAGGAGCAAAAATTTACTTATTTAAAAAAATTTTTCTTCGCAGTTTTATTACTTAAATTACTTTTGATTTTAAATAATAACAAATTTATTACCAGAAAGTTATGATATCGCTCCTAAAGGGGAAAATGGGAGCAAAGCTTAATAACATAGTTACCTATGGTGCGGTTGTAGTCTATACGACAAAATAACTCAGATCTAAATAGGTGCCCAGTTCTGTTCTGGGAATTGGAAACAACATTTGACTTGGTTAGTTTGAAGTCTTTTTTTTCAGTTTGAAGCTAATCAACTTACTTAACATCTTTATATCATAAGCAAAGTTATTGTGTTTATATTGTATGGTTCTATTATTTAAATTCTATGATTTGCTGGTAAAAACTAGGCCATGTGACGCTCACGGTGAGGTTCAACAGACATCTATAGGACTTGGCACCCATTTAGATACTCTTTTCCTTTTTATTTTCATTTAATTGAAAGAAATATTATTTCAATAGATGAAACATATAAGATATTCAAATTTTCCAAAAAAATAATTCTTTTAAAACGAACTTGAAATTAATCAATTAATTATTTTTTAATATTTGTCTTTAGAATATTAACTTGGCTCCCATTTTCACATTTATGTTTTATGTGGGATAGTCTATCTCTACCAATATTCAGTATACCATAACTCTCGAATTCTTTACTATATTTCATTTCTTTTTATGAACAGGACAGTTTATTATCACAACCGAGAAAAAGTGTTTTATTTAATAGCATTCTTTCAGTAAGACTCTACACATAATAGTAACTGTGTCAATCATCAAAAGCACTCGTAGAGCAATGAACTTGAAACTGCCCGTGAGTTTACAATCTAGACATACATCACCGAACGCGTCCCACTGATATAAGGAGCCAACGATATTTTCTTAAGATACCTCATCATTTACATATTCAATTAATTTAATAAAGATAGCGAGTTCTGGTGACCCGTAATCACAGGTTCCTCGGAAACGTAGCATGGGCTCCAGTCCTCCAATGACATGTATACCTGTGTAATGTATATATTAAGTAAATATGTTATTTTTCTTATATATTTTGTACAGAACTGTAATTTATTAGTGGAAATAAATACATTTTTACTATTCATTTTATTATTATTATATTAAGTCAAAGCTGTGAGTCAAAGCTACGAAGTGTACGAAGCTACTAAATTACTAATTCTACACATGTTTTATTAATCAAGTATGAAACCGCGCAAATATTTTTATTTCTGAGATCTTAGCTTTGGACTCATTGGAAAAGTGCTGAATGAGACAGCCCTTCAATGTCGTTGTATAAATTTACTCGCTGTATAGATAAATATCCAAGACCTTAGTCAATATAAGGCGTTTTCTATCTAACTTTTGCATACTTTGGTTGATATTTATATACAAAACCAATGCGATTATCTAATGCTCTTCTTAGCACAAATCTTGAATGTACCTATCTAAAGGGTATTCTAGAAGTCCAATCAGAAGTGCATCACAAAATCCCATAAAGTTACTCTCACCGACGTAGCACAAGCCCCGCTCCTAATTTTATCAATGCAATGTTTGACAAGCTTTTACAGCTTTCTTTTATCCCTTTTGATTTTGCCGTCGCCATTATGGATTTTTGTGGATCTTAAATGTATCTCTGGGTTTCTATATCATTGGAAGATGCACTCTCTAGTGCATCACATATTCCCATAAAGTTGCTCCCACCGTCTGGTTGCGCAAGCCCCTCCTAATTTTATCGATACTATGTCGTGAGAAGCTATTATGTCTATTACTAGCCCAGCCCTAATTGCTCGATTAACACGACGCCCAATGGGAAATCGTTTTTTAATCTTCTCTTCTCTTTCTCACTTAAACCAACACATGCATTTTTTAAAGCTATTAAAGCATTAAACATAGGTGGCTACACAGAACACAGATGTCTTTCTGTGATCTGTGGGTATACATAACTAGCACTCCGCCCGACTTCGCCAGAGGTACATAAATAGCCTATGTCACTCAGGGTAACGTACCTATCCAACGGTGAAAAAGTTTTTGAAATCTGTCCAGTATTTCCTAAGATTATCGCGTTCAACCAAACAGTCTCTTCAGCTTTATAATATTAGTATATAGATGTGGATGATAGCAATGTATGTATTATATGTTCTAATCCCAACTAAAACTAGTACTTTAATCGAGACAACTAATATGATCTTTAAACCTTACCTAAGAAGGCAGACAGCTGTAACTTTGCCCCACGCCATAATAACTCCATTTATCCCGCATTTCTCGTCATAACCCGCTCGATTTCACATCGATCATTAAAATCGCATCAGGGCTAAAACGAAAATAAATTGAGTCCACTTCTAAATCCTGACGTATGGTCACCAGCGAGGGTACAAAACTGTAAAACACACGCAACGGCGTTCTTTGGAAAGGATGCGTGCAAAAAATTATATGACAGGGATAGCTAGTGATGGACCATGTCGATATCGTATTTAGAATTAAGAAATATATTCATGCTAGTAAATTCTGTCGTATGATCTCTAACCAGGGTGCAAAACACATTGCAGAAAAGCAGACGTGGTAAGCAAAGGATGCGTGAATTATATGACACTCATGATTAAAAAGAGGTTGTTGTGTAAAATGTGGAATTATAGTCTTTTTAATTTAACCCCTGTCAAACTGTCAGAGCCTTAGGAGTGATACAACTAGATAAGAGTATATTATTATTGTTCTTTTGCTATAAGCATGAATACGGCAGAATACGCAGCACAGATATTAAAAATCTCACACATTATCATTATTATAAAATAATTCACGTAAATCAGTCATTTTGCGTCCGTTAATATAAAAAAATTACTTCTTATGAACGAATTACATAACTACCGGTGCAATATAGATAAATTTAATAATAATTTTGTATGTGGAAATATTATATTACTTAATTTTTTTTGGATCTGAAACGTCATATACTTTGAATCCTCTTCTGTAATGTCGACATCGAAATAACTATAAAATCCCCGTCACTAGCCATTCAAACCACCAAGTTCTTTATCAGAGCATATTTAATTTACTAATTAAATTACCGTTCTAGGAACACATGGGCTTTTATTCCGATACCTTTCCGACCCCTGAGTGGAGTAAAGATAACAGGAATAAATACTTCTTGAGATGCTTCGTAGAGCTTTTGCTTAATAAGGAAATTTTGTTGCTATTAGGCAGGTTATCTTCAAAGGGAATTCCCCATAAAACTAAATCTATAGTTCCTAAGCACATAATATTATACTTTTGTCTTCATTTTACCTACGCCATGTTTAATTTAATGTAAATGAATCAATACACTTCTAATAATAAAACGAGATAGTTTAGAAGATTATGTGAGTTCAAAATGAGCTTACACATGGTGGCTTAAATCATAACCCTCCCTTTGACATCACTGTAATCGGGTGATAACGACCATTCATACGTCGGTCAGCTAAGAAGGAAGTATTAAAAGTTGTTATTTCTGTACAACATTCAACGCCATTTCATGGTAGGTTACATGCTGTAGTGAACACGAGTATTACTAATTTATCTTGTAACTCGATCCCTGAGTACCATTTCTAGACATAAGGATGCATAAAAGCAACCAAGGGAGTCGAGAGTACTAAAGTTTAGTGCGGTAATGAACAGGCGACAGTGGACATCAAAGGGGTTGTAAAGCTGATTGGCAGTGGTCCTAAACGCCCTGTCTACTGGTCCTTGAGTGTTATAGGAGGTAGCGATCATAGAGCTTGAAGATCTTCAAAGGGACGCGATTTGAAATCGTTCTACAGTCTATAGTTGTAAAGCTGATTGGCTGTAGTCCTATACGCGCCGTCTACTGGCCCTTGAGTGTTATGGGAGGTAGCGATCATAGAGATTGAGGATCTTGGTGCGATACGATTTGAGAGCACTATTGAGGCTAAAGTTGTAAAACTGATTGGCAGTGGTCCTAAACGCCTTGTCTACTGGCCCTTGAGTGTCATAGGAGGTAGCGATCATAGAGCTTAAAGATCTTCAAGAGAATGCGATTGGAGAGCATTCTCCAGGCTTAAGTTGTAAGGCTGATTGGCAGTGGTCCTAAACGCCCTGTCTATGGTCCTTGAGTGTTATAGGAGGTAGTGATCATAGAGCTTGAGGATCTTCAAAAGGATGCGATATGAGAGCATTATTGAGACTAAAGGTGTAAAACTGATTGGCAGTGATCCTAAATGCGCTGTCTACTGGCCCTTGAGTGTTATAGGAGGTAGCGATCATAGCGAGCTTAAGGATTTTCAAAAGGATGCGATTTGAGAGCATTATTGAGAGTTGTAAAACTGATTGGCAGTGATCCTAAATGCGCGGTCTATGGCCCTTGAGTGTGATAGGAGGTAGCGATCAGCGAGGTAGAGCTTGAGGATCTTCAAAAGGATGCGATGTGAGAGCATTATCCAGGCTAAAGTTGTAAAGCTGATTAGCAGTGGTCCTGATCGCGCTGACTATGGCCCTTGAGTGATCATAGAGCTTGTAGATCTTCAAAAGGATGCGATTTGAGAGAATTCACCAGCCGGATTATGTTGTCTTTGCTTCAGCCTATAGTTATAAAGCTAAATCGATGTGGACCTACATAAAAAATCTGCCTATGGCCTTGTGAGAATACAAACTTACCATCAGGTGAGATGAGAGACAAATGCCTAATTCTATAGTTAATAAAAAAAAAAAAAAAAAAAAAAAAAAAACACAAGAAATACCTAATCATAACGGGTGTAATCTCTGACAATGTGATGTGATAAAGATGATGATGATGATGATGATAATTAGGGTTTACAAAGATATAAATCTATGAGATTGAAATTCTTAATTTTTAATGTATAATATTTTAGAGTTAACTTAAAAACTAAATGTTAGACTTATTTACCACTAAGACATTGTTCATCTTCATCTTCATCAGGTCTTTTATAGTCTCAACTGCAGGAGCACGACCCTCTCTGTACTATCAGTGCCATTTATAAGTAAGACATTAAAAATGTTCATTAAATTATCCGCCATATTTCATAAGTTGCGCTTGCACCACACGCTCTCTTTATTCGAAAATCGTTTTATAACTATAAAATGACAAAAAAGTGTTTTAACGGCGCCATAAACAGCCATCTTGGAAGGCGCGTGCTTGCGTGTCCGTTTGTCCGTGGTGGGCGGCAGGACACAATGCGTCCACAATAAACTTCGTGAAATTGGCTATCGATTAATATCCTTTGTTCTGAAGTGTTCTGGAATTATATATTTGGACCAGCTTCTATCCAAGTCTTCACTTGCATGGTACGCCGCCGCCGTCTTTGTAAGCGGCCTAAACTTAGCCATAAGTAAATTATAGCCGTCAACAAAAAAAAAATGTTGTAAAGATTGTAAACACAAGTATGACAATTAGGATAAGTGTTCAAAGAAACCTATCAATCTTGAATCTCGAGTAAGCTGTTTGACCAGTACCTATATAACTATGTATAAAGACAGTCGTAAGGGTTTCTCGCTTTTTATTATAAATTCATGTCGCTACCACCACCATCCTCCGTCATAGCGGACGATCTTGGAAACAATCTGTGATGTAGGCCACACTTCACACTACAGGCGCAGGGTCAAGTTCACGCTGTACGAGGGTCGAGGTCTCCCGGAATGTTTTTATTTTTGTAAATATAAATGCCCATTCGCTCTTGCTTTATAAATCCCTAAATCGTGTCGGGACGAGTGTCTTGTCTATGCCCAATTTTGACGAGCTCCGTGGCGTAGCGGTCAACACGCCTGCCTACGACACGGATGGTCCCGGGTTCGATCCCCGTTCAGGTCAAGATGGAAAAAGATCTTTTTCATATTGACCTGTGTCTTGGATGTTTATCTATATAAGTATATATTATAAAATATAGTATCGTTGAGTTAGTATCCCATAACACAAGTCTCGAACTTACTTTGGGGCTAGCTCAATCTGTGTGATTTGTCCGTATATATATATATATATATATATATATTAATTTAGATCTTGCGTCGCCTCTGGCTTTAACCCGTCGAGCACGCTCTAGTTACTCTCCTGGATAAATTTTAGGATTTTTTTCATGTCATAGGAAGTGGTCACCGCCGCCCATGGACTACGGTACACCAGGGGTATGGCAAGAACGTTGCCTACCTTATATTATTCCCTCTTCAGAGGGGGGGTGTCTTTATACCTTGGATAGAAAAAGGCAAATGTCGCAGGACCAAAAGCTATCTGTTTTCATCAAGATAAGATCAAGATGTAGACTATTGTAGGCGAGCTCCGTGGCGCAGTAATCAACACGCCTGCCTGCGAAACGGATGGTCCTGGGTTCGATCCCCGGTCAGGTCAAGATGGAAAATGATCTTTTTCAGATTGACCTGGGTCTTGGATGTTTATCTATATAAGTATCTATTATAAAAATATAGTATCGTTGAGTTAGTATCCCATAACACAAGTCTCGAACTTACTTTGGGGCTGGCTCAATCTGTGTGATTTGTCCGTATATATTTATTTATTTATTTCTCCCACGTGAATTTACCTTTTTATTCACATTTGCAGGCTCTTTGAAGGTCAGTAGGTCAGATTATTGCAGTAATAAGCTTTCTTCTGCTGGGTCATGTCAAGTCGTACTGTACCTAATGCTTAGGCGCACAATTTAATTGTATTATAAAATCGTTAGTGCACATTAGTAGTAAAGGTTGACATTTTCTCTATATTATACGCTGGTTACATTTATTTTTAGGCTGGAGTAGATGGAGAACTGATTGAGTCTCCTTAATTGATATTAAAGTTGGCTAAAGCATGTTTAAAATTGTACTAGATAATGTATGCTTTGATGTTAAAATTTTAACTAAAATATATAGGACGAAAAGACGATAAAATATTCTTTGAACCTTACAGTTGAAAAAAAAAGATTTTAAAATTATTTTCTCAATCACGCGTACGTAAACTGAAATCATAAACAAAACCTACTCTTGAACTGTCGGTTAATTTTACAAAACAAACGGATTGTAGTGGTAGACCGTAAACAGATAAACTTTTTATTAAAATATTAATAACAAAACTTACTTTTGAACAGTTGGTTTATCTTACAAAACAAACGGATAAAACAATTGGTAGACCGATAACAGGTACTCGTCATAAAAATATTGGGTGGTTGTGTGCACCCAGCCTAATAATTAAGCTCGCGTATGCCCCTGGGAGCGTTCGGCATTTAAAAGTGCATCAGCGATGCGCAAGCGCAGCCCCGGTCGTCACAGGCCATTAGGATAGGAAGTTTTTGAATGAATTCTTAATTTTTGACGCTTGATAAGTTTTAAGATTTTTTTTTCATTTGGAATCAAAAATGAAACTAATTAACAGAATATGACACCGACCTAAGTGGAGCTATCTATTAATCACTGGAGAGAGTCAAGAATATACTTACAATACATTACAGCGAATACTTATTTTATAACGAAATTGGAAAAATGATATGCATAAATTGGCATTCTTGTAGTTTTTTTTTATGTGGGTGTAGGTTAGTGGTACATATTTAAACGTTGTATAAATGTTAATCATTGACACGACTTGAAGATCCTGTGGGTACACCCGGAAGCAAAATGATACGAGAAAAGAATTGTATGGAACCAGATACTTCATCACTCAAAACCAAAGATGAGAAAAGAAGACATAGAGGACTAAACAGTAAAAAAAAACCGCAGACAATTTGTTTTTTGTAAAATAATTTCCTAGTAAATGTGGTCTAAAAAATACAGGAATTTATTTACTGTTTTCACTCAAATTTGACGTGTTTCACAAAGAGCTGTCTGCCCACATGTGACCTGTAAAAACTGGAATAACCCAATTCCGTCAGGTTGTGAAACTGAGCCGATTATAACTGCAATGCAAACATACACACAGTCCATCGGCAATCGTCGCCGTATGACATGACAGGAAATCAGTCTGGCGATGTGTGGAGTAAATGTTATCGGTATGACCATAGTCGTTATGGATAGTATAATGAGCTAAACATTTTGATTACATAAAAGACTAAAAATTTTGAAAAAATTGTGCCGATCTCATAGACGTTGCTACCAATTCAATGGCATAAGTTGTCATGACATGACTCATGTGCTAAAGGCTAACCCAAAGCTGTCACGTTCAAAAGCATTGAAAACTGGGCCATTTTTTTTAATCATTGAAATAGAGGCATACGGATTCTAGAAAGCATATACATAGTTAATGCCAAACATAGCAAAAACAAGAGGTTTCTTTAGGTATCTATAAGTGTATAGGTAAACACGTAGTCGCCGTGTGGTTCTCGGCAGAGTAGAATAGGACCACTCCAAGTCATCCCGTGGATGTCGTATAAGGCGACTAAGGAAACACAAGCTAAACAAAGCTTTTTAACATCAAAGAGACCTCTCCAACCCGTCTGGCCAGCGTGGAGAGTGTAGGCCAAATCCTCTGACTACTCAGGCTAGTATATGGCACTGGTGGTACAGAGAGGGTCGTGCTCTTGCAGTGGAGACTAGAAAGACCTGATGATGATGATGAAACACGTAGTGTAGAGACGAATGTCCAATGCTTATATTACTTTACTTACAATCCACAGCTTGTTGGTCAAGCAAAAGAAAAACGCTTGATGCTTTTTTCTTCCCCCGCAAGTCGTAAAATTCGTCTAAGGAAATAGACGTGAAGTTCAAGATAAGAGGGTTCCACCTTAAAAAGCTTATGGCTAACAATAATTCGTTGTAGTTGTCTCGACTCCTATTTTCAAAACATATGAAGATTCGACGTCCCTTGGTTCTACCCTTACAAGACCCTTTATGAAACAAAGAAGTATTGCAGAGAGTCAAAATATTTTTTTTTAGCTAGACTATACTAGTATAAAAATTTGGTTTAGCTTAGAGCTTTGACTAATATAAAAATATTTGGTTCTTTGTTACTCAATCACTCCTCAACCGTTAAACGAATCTGTTTAAGACTTAACACATGCATAGGCACACTATGTCTATCTACTTTTTATTCCTTAATTAAGTTTCTCCACACGAACCGATATACGAGCAAAACTGTATTAAACATAAGAGGCAATCATCTAACAATCGCGTTACTATCTAATAACGGCCGAGTATCGAATGTCCGACCGTTACACCCTGACCGGAGTCCGCTGCGGAGCCTATTGGTTTCCACGCCGCTGCGTATCCAGGTAACATGCTTAGAGCTTCCTTAAACCAGTATACGTATTATTTGATATTCCAAGAAAGAAAAGTGCACAGCCGTGGGCAGATAAAACGAGCTCCGTGGCGCAGTGGTCACCACGCCAGCCTGCGACACGGGGGTCCCGGGTTCGATCCCCGGTCAGGTCAAGATGGAAAAAGATCTTTTTCATATTGTCCTGGGTCTTGGATGTTTATCCATATAAGTATATATTATAAAATATAGTATCGTTGAGTTAGTATCCTGCGACACAAGTTCACAACTTACTGTGGGGCTAGCTCAATTTGTGTGATATGTCCATAAAAAAAAAAACTGTCCCTCCCTAGGAACAGATTTTAAATTGAGTCAGGTCTATATAGTCGACTGTACCTTATATCATTATCAGGTCTTTTTTAGTCTCCACTGCAGGAGCATGACCCTCTGTACTACCAGAGCCATATATTAGCCAGAGCAGTCAGAGGATTTGGCCTACACTTTCCACGCTAGCCAGACGGGTTGGAAAGGTCTCTTAGATATTTATAAGCTTTATTTAGCCTGTGTTTCCTAAGTCGCCTTCTACGACACCTACGGGAAGACGAGGAGTAGTCCTATTCTACTCTGCCGGGAACCACACGGCATTTTGTTTAGTACTTACTAGGTATTTGATATTCCAAAAAGGAAAAGTGGACATTATATCCAGTAATTAAATGCATACATCTAGGACAACAAGGAATTTCCTGCCACCCCGGTGAACCACATCCGGATACTATATATTTTAGTTTATATAGGTATATATCGTAATTACATTACTATATATAAATACGAATGTAAAAATGCCTGTTTCATGAAGAGTGAGGTGTCATAATATTCGGTTTCTTCCCCCGAGGTTCATAGGCTATGTGACGTCAGCAAAACAAAAAAAAAACAATAAAACGTAAACTATTAAAACGTTTATTTTTGAAATGGTTGTTGTTTTTCGCTTTGAAATAATTCTACTTGTTATCACTCTGTTAAAGAGGGAATTATCAACAACTAAACTGTAATTTATTCCTTTAGCAAAACGAATAACCGACGCGATAAGAGTTTATAGCTAATACCGCAGATTGGAAGAATCAAATGGGTTAATAGATTTGTTATTAGAACATGTGAAGAAATTCAGTAAAGCGTTTGTGGTCCAAAACTGTTTTAATTAAATAATCAGAATAGTATCTACCTATAGCTAAATTTTATATATAGGTAGGTTTCATTTCATTTTTATTACCCTGCTCCGAGTGAGGGAGAGGCTGGTGTGCTGAGATACAAGCTCTGCTTAGTTCAGACACCAATCTCTTACAATCTTAAATCATGTGACAAATAATTGTGCCATGTTTAAGTTTAGTGTTAAGATTGTGGAGAACCAACAAAGAATTTTTATTTTTTACTTTTACTATATTTTATAGTCAGGTTTTTAGTTGATATTAGTTAGTTGTCATTATTGTACACCTAATTAATCAATTTATTAATATTAGGAAAATCGTGATCAAAACGTGATAAGGTAGGGTCGTAAATAGAATACAATAAATACTATATTTATTCTCGTGGCTGTACTTATTATCTTGGTAATTGGAGTATCATTTATGCTGATACTTAATCTTCAAGCTATATTTTAATCTGGGAATCGGAATCTCTCATTTAGTACAGAATCGAAAGAAAAAATATATAACTAAGTACCTTTTATTTAATAAATAAGTAAATAAAAATATCAATATTTAGGGACATCTCACACAAATTAAGCAAAGCCACAGTAAGTAGGGAACTTTTGACGTAAGGTACTCAACTATACTATATTTTATATTTTAACGGATACTTTTACAGATAAAAATCCATGACCTTGGCCAATCTGATCATGACCTGACTGGGGAGCGAACCCGGTGCCACCCATGTCGCGGACTGGCGTGCTAACTACTGCGCTACGATGGCCGTCATTATAGTATACTTTACATTATTCTATCCAACTAATATAAAATCATTTTAGTCATCATCCTTAATAGATCATCCTTAGTGGGCTTCCATGGTAATAAACACTCAATGTGCTGAACTAGACAAATAAACATGCGATGATGTTCATACCGACAGATGGGTGCATCTGTTGGTATATGCCGGGTGAGGTCATAAACTCAAATTTGCAAAAACTATGTTATTCTACAAAATAAGCTCAAATTTATCGCATGTGATGATATAACGGTTTAACTGGTAGGTATGTCCTGCCTGATGTTCTGCCCCATTATCCCGGTTGCAGCCTAAGCTGTGATACGTCTGGGCCCTGGGTCCACTATTATGACAGGCAATATGCTGTAATATTATTTGAAAAGTATTTGCCCGCGCTAGGAATTGAACCTGGAGCCGCCTGTGCTGCATTATAACCACTGTGCCTCGGAAGCCGGCAACCTCATAAATGAAAGGCGAATTGAATTTTGGACACCTCGTAAAAATTAATAAAAATTAACATATCAGCTGGTCGAGTTACTATATAAGTGGTCTATAAAAATAGATGTGATTATTTTTCAATCTGTAATTTTATGTTATTATTTTGCTGTAATTTCCGACACAATGTTTTATTGTATAATGGAATAAATGAATTGAATTGAATATTAAAAATAATTCAATTTTAAGTATAAATAATTTTATAAACATTACCACAATGCGAAGCGTAGTTTTAAGGTCTTATTTAGATGGACTTTGTCTTCCCCAAAAGGAAATACATGATTATAAGTATGTATGTTATTAGCGTGGTAAGCTATTTTAATAAGTGTTTTTATGCATTTACATTGCTGTTCTGATGTATTCTTATTAAATCAAGGAGTAAGATTCTGCCCGCGAGATCTCTTTTCCATATCTTATTCCTAATTTAATAAATAATGCTTGATAAGCAAAAATAATCGGATGTATAGTATACGTGTAGATAGAGTAAAAATGTAAAATGCTATTCTGCTTGAATACCTACCTACAGCTTAAAACTTAAAGAAATCAAGTTTAGGCAGCCCTAATTTATTTTTAAGCTACTTCCACATTTGTTTAAGCAAAGTGACTCATAATCAAATTCCACAATAATGATGAGCGTTACCGCGAATGATGTAACTCTGTTTCAACAGATAACAGACATAAACAATCCGTGTTTATCCGACGCCATGTGCTCGCTAGACCTTCGTCTAGACCGATATATCATGTCGGCACTATGTAATACATTACAACAAAATCTTTCTGCAAAATTAGTCACTTATCTGCCCATTGTGTAATGTAAGAATGTAAAAATAAGTGTGATTCTTCGATTCAGTCCTGGATTTATAAATAGGCCATATAGGCCGCGGTCTAGGGGCGGTAGATTTCAGAGGAAGGTCACTTGATTTCAGAGGATAAAAGTCAAACACGTCCACTGGTTTTCTCATGGTTTAGTGGCCTACACTCATAAAAAATATAAATCCGGCACTACTTCGATTACCTATATTATCTATGAAGAAATTGCTCCACGCCTGACCTCCGTGGTGTAGAGGGTTCGGGCAAAGGAGAAAAAATTAGTTCTATCTTCATGGCAAACAATAATACCTACAAGCTAAAATTGTCGGTGCATTAAAAAAGTATTCCTAATTATTTTGAAGTAGGTAGGCACTAAATTATTTTTACGAGATTCTTCGTCTATCTACATGTATTTTTAATTTATTATAATTTAAACATTAATTGTTAATTTTCCAATCTGTAGTCCGATCGGAAAATTAACAATTCATGTTTATGAATAAAACCTTAAATAAATTGCAAAAATAATATAGCCGTTTTTATCAAATAATGTTAAAATAAAAAGCTTAACCTCATAAAAGCAAGCATTACAATTTTGTAAATCATAGATATATTAAGGGACTAGTGATACCACTTACCATTTGAAAGACTGACGACTATTCAGCTTTACTATCTCTATGAATTACCTATAACAAAGATATAATTCATTAATATTACAAGCAGATATTTCGGCACCAGATGAGTCAGTCAGAACAATAGACCTAACCAACCGTGAGAACTAGATCCACATATGGTCTATTGGCCACACTGCAATGACTGCAGCCTGCACATTTGTTGGACATCCATCTAATTTGAATTTGGGTCAGACGACGCAAACTAGCGTTGATTAAGCTAGATGTTGTTTAGATTGTCACATAATTTAAAGACGTGCTACTTGATTAATAAAGTGGCTAAGACATTGTGTTGTAACTGTTGCTAAATTGAAATAATCTTTTCTTATAATAAAAATAAAATAAAACAATACAACTGTCATATCAGTTACATTAACCCAAAGGTCATAAAGTGAGAGCAATAAATGAGAACATCATCATAATCATCAAATCTTATTAGTCTCCACTGCAGGGGCAATAAGAACACAAAAAAGATATTTACTAAAACGCATAATAACAAAAACGGTTTTTACAAGTTGGTTGGAAAAACTCGCCCGTTGGCCGTTGTTGTGTAAGCATCTGTGCAAGTTTGCTCCGTAAAGAATATGCTATAACGCGTGATTAAATTTGTTTTCATAAGTAGTGTGTATATGATTCACAAAGCTCTTTTAGTGACACTTCTAGTGGTGTAATTATATTTCAATTCCATCAAGTAACACCAGAGTTATAAGCAAAAACATTTTAAAAAATTTAATTTAACCGTTTGGACCCTGACCTACGACAACCCGCTGCGCGCCCGCTGCTGCTGTGAGTCATCGCCACAGTGCCACTGGATAGTCACCGCCACTGCAATATCCACCTACGGCGGACCGCGTAAGATGGCTTCCAGAAAAGCTTCGTGCGCCGGTTGCCGCGGCGAAGTGAGTGAAGACGGACCGTATATGCAATGCGCAAAATGTAAGCAGATTTTTGATATTATTTGTGCCAACTTTTCTGCCGACATTTTTAAAACGTTGTCGGTGGAATTTAAGATGTCTTGGATCTGTGTTGAATGCCGTAGTAGACAACCAAAACTGGATAATTCTCACACTCCAGTGCGTCAACCACTTAGTATTGATTCAAGAACGGCTAGCAGTTGCCTCGACATATCAATGGAAACACCTGATAACGTGACTATGCGTGCTAAGCCACGTTACATGCAACCTGTACCTGCTGGTGAAAACAAGTCATTAGAAAATATTTTACTAACTGATTTAAAGGATTCTGTTATACAAGAATTAAAAAGCCTACAGGTTGACTTTGAGGCGCAGCTCTTGAGCAAAATAGATAAATTACTGGTGGAACAATTCATGGCATTTAAATCTGAAGTCCTGGAAAAGATTAATTCGATTGCAAGAGCGACTTTGCAATCAGAAAAACGAAACCAAACAAACATTGACAAGTCTGGTAAAACAACGCCAATACCCAAATTGATGACTTCTATCGGAACTCCCCAAGTAAGCCCAATTCCTGAAAACAAACCACCTTCAAAAAATAAACCTTCTAAACAAACACCTAAACAAAATGCTAATTCTCTCGAGGTTGTGTCTGACCCGTCCACGAGCACTGTCCCTAGTACAGTGAAGCCCTCTTCTGATACTGCTGTTTATAGTAATCCCAAGGCCGTACAGGCAGAATCATCCGCATCGGTCTCTACTATCAATATCCAGGACCGCGACCGTGAAGATACCGATAAAGGTGACTGGGAAGAAGTAAGGCGCAAACGGTCTCGAGCTTCTTTTCCTGAAGTACTGAGAGGCACCGCGGCGCCGGGCTCTACAACGTTGCTTGCAGCCGAGAGACGTAAATTCTTGCACTTATACTACGTGCAGGTAGGCACCACAGCTGAGCAGGTACGTGAACATCTAAAATCAATTTGTGGCAGCGACGAATGTTCAGTTGAAACGCTAAATTCACGTGGACACTACGCGTCGTTCAAACTTGGAGTTCCACTGAAGCAAGCCGAAAATATAATGTCATCCGATAACTGGGCAAGGGACATATGTGTGAAACCATGGCGGCAGAACTTTCGTGCAAAAGACAAGAACTTTCGAGCGTCGACTGCGATTCCATGAGATGAAAATATGTTACCAAAACGTTCGAGGCTTGAGGACGAAAATTAATACTTTCTTTGATAATATTACGCAAAGTGATTTTGATGTAATAGCTGTAACAGAGACCTTTTTAACGAGTTCTGTGTCTGATAGTGAACTCTTCCCTCCGGGCTTTCATGTAGTACGGAAGGATAGAGCAATGGACTGTGGATGGGGAGGAGTGATGCTCGCATTTCGCGATAGTTGTAATATTAAATTAGTAACGGACATTTCTGGTATGACTGATGACATGGAACTGATATTCGTTATTATGACATACAAAAATGTAAAAATGTTAATTTGTGTTGTCTATTTGCCTCCTAACTATAAAGATGAGCAATATTTGAATGTTTTGACATGTATTGAAAATGCTATTTTTACTTATCCTGACATGAATGTTCTAATTCTAGGTGATTTTAACTTAAACTCGTGCAGTGCGAATGTTAAAACTAACTTTGATTTTTTTTGTGACTTTTGCTCGCTAATGCAATACAATACGGTTGTTAATGAACAAGGCGGTATGCTTGATCTTGTGCTGGGCAATTTTGAACCCGATCAGTTGGCGATATGCCGGGCTGAAGATCCTCTGGTAAAAATTGACAAGTACCACCCTATGCTCGATATAAGTTTAACCCTTCCATGCACTGGAAAATCATCACAAGTATCATTCACACAGCAAGCGATACCACGCTCAGATACCAGCCCGAATTGGAATTGGCGCAAGGCGGATTTCCAGGGTCTGTATAACGCATTGCTTGAAACTGACTGGTCAGATTTGATTAAAATTAGCGATACTAACAGTGCTGTTCAGTTATTCTACGACAAACTGTATGAAATAATAAACCTGTTTGTGCCATTAAATAATCAAATAGGGCATAGACGAAGATATGTATATCCGAAATGGTATAACTCAGAAATAATCAAAAATATACAAAACAAACACTTTCATCATAAGAGATTCAAAAAAGAGGGCAAAGAATTCAACAAGGCTATGTTTGTGTATTACAGAGACAGAGTAAAAAAAATGATCAATTCTGAATATCGGAAACATATGTATGAGCTACAAAAAAATATCATAGACGACCCGGCGCAATTCTGGAAATATGTGAAAGAAAAGAAAAAAGATAGAAAGAATATAGATTCGTACATGTATGAAAATACTGAAGTGAAGGGTCAAGCAGCAGCTGACGCCTTTGCTAAATACTTCGCATCTGTATTTCATGCTAATAGACCTGTGTTGAACCCGGATATAGCTGCTAAAGCCGCACATAATCTCCGAGATGCAACCTCAGTTTCGATCGTGGCAGTCGATGAGAACGATTTGGGTAGGGCGGTGAGACGCCTCAAGCCGCGATCATCTAGTGGACATGATGGCATTCCTGCATTTCTGGTAAAGGACTGTATATCGGTTCTTAAGATGCCTCTACTGTATCTTTTCAATCTTTCATTATCGCAATCAAGATATCCCGATAGCTGGAAGTTATCGAGAGTCACTCCCATTCCAAAGGGTGAGGGAGGCAGCGATGTTTCATCTTTTAGACCCATAGCCGTGCCATCCGTATTTGCTAAGGTCTTTGAGGCAATTCTAAGTGATCACATTTATAGCCAAATTGGTCACAAACTACATAACAGTCAGCATGGGTTTCGCCGCGCTCGGTCTGCCACCACTAACTTGGTCGCGCATGTGGACTATGTCTGCTCGCAGATGGATAGTCGTAAGCAGGTCGACGTGGCCTACTTCGACTACAAAAAAGCTTTCGATATGGTAGACAATGACAGACTTTTGGAAAAATTTGCCGTTATTGGATTTACGCAGGCGCTTCTAAGTTTTTTCTCTTGTTACCTAAATAATCGTCGTCAATATGTACGGTTGAGCGGATATGATTCTGATGACTACTTTACGAGATCAGGAGTAAGTCAGGGTAGTACGTTAGGCCCATTACTATTCGTCATATTTATCAACGATTTACCGGAAGTAATTTTAAACTCTGAGTGTCTCCTATTTGCGGACGACCTAAAGCTAAGTTTGGGAATTGAAAATGAGACAGATGCGGTAGCCTTACAAAGAGACATTGATGCGGTATTACTGTGGAGTCAGGTCAACCACCTTCCACTTAATAATCTAAAGTGTAAAATAATAACTTTTTCACGAAAATCGCAGCCCATGATCATCAATTATTATTTATCGGACGCTCCATTGGATAGAGTTTATGACATTAAAGATTTAGGTTTAATACTAGACTGTAAACTAGACTTCCATACGCATATAACTAGACTTTGCAAGTCAGCCCATAAAATTTTAGGATTTGTAATGAGGACAGCATCACAATTCGAAAATATAATGGCTGCCAAAGTGTTATACAACGCATACGTGCGTAGTAAACTAGAGTATGGCGCTGTTATCTGGAATCCCTACGAAGAAAAATATGCTGTAATGATTGAAAAAATTCAACGTAAATTTGCTCGATGGATATATAAGAAACTGTACGGATACTATCCATATCTATACCCTTCCTCATTTGTCCTGGGCATGGTTGGTATGGAAACTTTAAGATTTAGAAGAGCTATGGGTGAAGTCACACATTATTTATGTATAATCCATAATAAGATTGACAGTCCGGACATATTAGAACGTGTCCGTATTTTGGTTCCTCGGAACATACCTACGGACGAGGAGGGCCAGGTAGCGCCGCGCCGCCGCCCGCGACTGCTGGAGCCGCCCTACGCGCGCACCGAGCGCGGCCGACACGCGCCCACGAACCGTGCACTTCGTACTATCGGGGACATTCTTGCCGAGCACAATGAACTTGACCTATTTGCCGATAAATTAGGACATTCTCTAAATGCAATTAGCATAATTTTAATCGACGTGTAATTTAATCGACTAATTTGACATTGAAACTTATAACCCATTTTATAAACTGCTGACATATCACAAGTATTAAGTTGGTGTTATTGTATTACTAATAATCTTGAATTGACTCTCTTATTCATTTGACAATTGTGTGTTTATTTTCTTTCTGATTTGTATCTATTGACTAATCTTATAAGCATTTTGGATGTAAAAACTGTTAGCTTGTAAGATGAAATGAATAAATGAAATGAAATGAAATGAAATGAAATGGTCTAGTACAGATTGAAGCAGAATATTACCATAAATATTATAAATATAGTCCTTACGCGAAATTGTTTTATACCTCTCGATTACAGGGCACTCGGCAAGATGTTTTATAACCGATGATTATCAGTACTAAACATCCAATACATTGTAGTCAAATTATTATTATAGTAAATAAACGTAGATTAAACGTAGTGTGTGACATCTATATGGATCAGTAGGAAGTAGAGAGACTTTTGTTATTATGGTTGTAAAATTATTAACATGACTTTTGACTTGTCAAGCAGGCTTTAAGATGCATGAATTTTACGAAGTCCAGAGCTGTTTTTTTTCAAATAAATCATTTAAAAGTAAAGGAGATTTAAAATTTTGATCTGCGAGTTCCTTTTAAGGCCCTAGCTAACCCTTCAAACTATTTTATGCACTCATTTTTACAGTTGAAAAGTGTAAAGGTGAAGCTTTAATTAGCGTTTCCGCTAAAAGTAGCCCTTTTTGACAAAAAGGCTAAGAAGAATAAATAAATAAATATATAGGGACATATCACACAAATTGAGCTAGCACCACAGTAAGTTGTGAACTTGTGTCGCAGGATACTAACTCAACGATTCTATACTTTATAATATATACTTATATAGAAACATCCAAGACCCGGTCAATATGAAAAAGATCTTTTTCCATCTTGACCTGACCAGGGACCGAACCCGGGACCCCCGTGTAGCAGGCTAGCGTGTTGACCGCTACGCCACGGAGCTCGGAGTTGTAAACAGTATATCAATTGTAAAAATAGTTTGATGAGTTCTCTAGGGCTTTAAATATGATCGATTTTAAGAAAAAACTAATGCTAAAGCGATACAAATTTTTTGGTGTTTTGAAAGTGTAGGCGGCATTTTATCGACTTGGAGTGCTATTTTTGAAGGCGTGACTCACTAAACGAGTGATTGACACGAGTGTTTTCAAAAGGCCGCATTTTTGAATCGTTAGTTGACGAGTGATTGCAACGAGCGGTTGGGACCTCTCGTTTCCGCAGGCGACGAACGCTTTTATGTCAAAGTCACTTCCTGTCATTTGAAGTTCCTATGTCATGATTTTACGTTCCGTTTGACGCTACACTTCTTAAACCTTAATATTTAATACGGATAATAACGGATAAAATAAAATTAATAATTATTTTTAACAAAAAAGTAAAACCAACTTCAACCCTATACGTAAATGGGTATGGTAATTCAATCTAAATAGAGGAACAACGTCGTAATCAACTTCTCTTGATTCGCGAAAGAATTAAACAGAAATAAAATTGGTTTTATTCGTAAACCAAACGGCATATTTGTACAATTTTTTTTTTGTTTTTGTTGTATTTTCCTAAAAGCACTGGATACATTTCGATAAAAAAATTTAGGGCCACTTTTGAAGTTCAGTCAAAACAGAGAAGAAACTTTCTCATCAGTTTGTCTTGATTCGCATAAGAATATAAAATACAAATTCGAGTAAGTTTAAACCGAACGGCATACTCTAACAACTTTTTGGGTTTTTGTTTATTTTTTCAAAAAGTGCTTGATACATTGCAACAAAAATTTTGTGGGACCACCTCTGAAGCATTACCTATCGAACATAAAAAGAATCACTAAAATCGATCCGTAACTGAATGAGTAATCGCGTAACATACATACAAAAAAAAACATACAGACGAATTGAGAACTTCCTCCTTTTTTTGAAGTCGGTAAAAAAATAAATGATATCTCCGTTTTCTTTTAAATGAGGGTAGCACTGGACTTCGAAAATTCATGCTTCCTCTTAGTGACAAGCTTTAAACACGGCTCAATTGTGTCTATACATGGTAAGTTTAGTACCAAACAAACGTGGAACTAAATCATCAAGTGTCGATCTCGGTAATTACATCTTATAAGTTCAAAATATAACTATGAACGCGTCTTAGGGAGTCGTAACTACAGCAAGTGGATCCCATGGGTTGGGCAAGGCTCGCAGGGTCTAGAGAAAGCGTGACCCTGTGCTTTGGGCCTGCCTTCATTAATCTTAGGGAGACGTTTAATAAGCTTCGCAGCCAGTTGAGATGAGACAGACTATTTGCTGCTATGCAGCTGTCGATCTTAAGTTATTTTATTGATTATCTTTGAATTTAAATAAAATTACTTTTAATACGATTTTATTATACTTGAAATTTAATTTTGGGAGCGTTGATGTCTTTTTAAAGCAAAATCTTATATAATCTGAGGCAAAATCATTAACAAATTTGCTCATTCTCATATTTAACAAAAAATAAAAGGCTAGACGAAGAAATAGTACCTACATTCTAGATGAACACATATAATTTAAAAAAATAGACAAGTACTTGTCACGCTCGCCTATGAAGGGTTCCGTAGAAGTATAATTAGTCAACATACAACTAGCATTTTTCGTCAGCAAAAATTACGTTGTTTTCCAATTGACTATGTTATCAGCTTACTCGAAGACGCCTAGTCCGATATGATCTTTTTTTTCTATTTGAAATAGTATACTTTAGAATTTAACTTTCATCAAAATCAGTTCAGTATTTTGGTTGAAGCTTGGTTTTTCTGGCTCTGTCCGCACACAGATTGCTCTAAAAAGAAAAAGGCTTGTTCTTGCAACACTCTATGTATTTACAATCAAACGAAATAGGTAAAATCTACAGTTACACTAAAGAAACGCAATTTTACTCTCTTCCCGTTGACCGAGTTGCACGCTTCCTGCGCTTTTGATATCATATTTATGCATTTATGCTCATGCGGCATGCGGCATTAACTTCAAACTTTGTTTGGAGCTTTTAAAGTCTTCCGCGAGATTCTGCGGAAGCGCGGTGCATAAATATCAATACAGGATTTGGTTTATGGCCGATTCAATATTATTACAGTTCAAAATAAGCAGAAAAGATATCGTAAGCCAGTACTCGGGTTCAAAGTTGGTTTTATATCGTAATCATTGCAAAATGTTTTTCTTACGTGTGGTCCATTCGAATTAGAAGCATGAAGTTGTTGATGATAAATATGACTCAAGTATAAACGCCAGTCGTCATAATTATAAGACACAAATTAATGCTTACGCGTACTACTAGGCCGTCTCGTTCCTCTTGCAAAATTAATTCTAAAAACAGATAAGATAACATATAGGACAAAAATTCTGCCACATATACAGGGTGCCTTTTTTAAATTCTAGTATTTTTTTTCAGCAGGTTAAGAACCTGGCAGGCACTGAACCACTTACCATGAAAACAATGGGAAAAACAAAAAAAATCGCCATCTCATACATATTAGCCAATCAGCTGATCGGACTTACTGCAGAACGGCGAATTTACTTGTCGGCGAATTGACAAAGAATGTTTCATCCAATACGGCTTTGGTATGATACACTAGTCTTATTTAAGATAATAATAACGTAATGGATGTTGAAGTGACCATGAAAACGTTAAACTCCGTAGTTGTCAAAATGGTCTCGTCCATGATAGAGCATACCCATGAAGGTCAATGTCATCATTCAAGTCTTTACAACGACTAACAGGTGCAATTTACACCACATGAAATCCCGAAAAAGAAAGCACAGGTTTTCATATTTGATCGAAGAACAGGCCAATTATTCCCGACTTTGTTCTAACTGAACTGATTTGTATGTAAAGTACACACCTCTGCTCCCCTGTGTTCCGAAGCAATTACAACATTTAGAGAGCGTTTACGAAACGGGAAAGAATTTGGAACAATCTGACTGCCATAGTTTGCGCAACGCGGCCTGTTATGGCCGCCTATTTTGACAGATGGAACATAAAGTTCTAATGTCCGGAACTTTGAGTTATGGCAATCTATAAAAGGTGAATATGATCCGAGTAAGATATATGAGATTTTTGAGGAGTTTGCAATTTTTTATTATTGGAAACAAAAAAGGAAGTTACACATTTTGCAATTCAAAACTTAAATTTTATTAGAATGGGATTTTCAAATAGACATATGAAAATTAAAAGTACGTAATACAAATATGTCCAGTTGAAAATAACGTCTTCTTATTCATACATTACGTTAAATTAATTTCATTTACGTTTGCTTTGTAAAATATTATTTGTCTCATTAC
Source organism: Rhodophaea formosa (assembly GCA_963082605.1). Classification (NCBI taxonomy): domain Eukaryota; kingdom Metazoa; phylum Arthropoda; class Insecta; order Lepidoptera; family Pyralidae; genus Rhodophaea; species Rhodophaea formosa. The sequence continues at coordinate 5,069,283 of OY720221.1, forward strand.
AAGACATGGACTATTAGTATGAATAGTAACTAATAATTTATAAATAGATAACATACATTTCATAATATGGTTGAAACCGTCCTATCTTTGCAAACACTCATTACTTTAGTAACAGTATTAATTGTCATGCACAGTACTTAGAATAGACCAATAAAGCATAGCTTATAAAAATTACATCTTCTATACTGAGACACAAACTCAACAAGTTAATGTTATTTTTGAGTTTTTCTAAAACTGTGTGATTTGGACGGAAGTACCAATAAGGGTGGAACAATGGGCATCTGTTTTGGTCGGCTGTGACAAAGTGCGCCGTCTATCTGCAGCCGCAGGATGTGACTCAAACGACGTGACTCCTAACTGTATAAGTACAGTTTTGCATATTGCTTATTGATCAACTAAGTTTTTCATAGTTCATATTCGTTTACATCATAGATTGTCACAGCATCTATATAGTTAGTAGTAGCTATAAGTATTGCATATAGTAGCTATAAGTATATATTAGTTAAGCGTCTTCTCCTTCCGGGTCACAGTGACCTGGGAACATTCGGAATGTAAATTTTCCGTTATTTTTCTGGCTATTGCCCAAATTTTCTTAGTTACTCGTATTACGAAGACCATTAGCAACTTAGTCCACTAAATTTCTATGATTACTTATCCCAATCCCAATTAATATTATAAATTCTAAAGTTCGTTTGTATATGTGCGAATGTCTACTGAATCTTAATGAAATTTGGCATACACGTTGATACTCGTAATGCTACGAACAAGGACATAGGCTAATACCACGCGGGTGAAGCTGCAGGCAACAACTAGTTATACGGAAGACTTAGATTATACATATACCTACTTTAAAGTATGTAATCAAAAACGGTACTTGAAGTGTAATGTAAACCATAAAATTTTAGTGTGATAATGATAATACAACATAAACGTTAGTTAAATACAACAGTATTATCACCATTATTCTAACTAACAAACTGACGAAGTAAAATAACCACAAGATAAAAAAAATACTATGATAACATAAGTGTTCAGGAAAATCGATTACTGTTTTCGATACTGCATTAAGTTTGCCCTTACCTAACGAAAAATGTCACCAAAGCTACTAGGAGAGCATAGAATCACAGAGCTCTCTCGGCGTCACGCGGTGACAATGACATTGTCGTCTCTCTCAGCTCTACTTGCCATGCGCACTACGCGAATAAATATTTTTACGACTTCGTCATACTACATTGTAACTTGTTTTACATTGTTGGCTGAAAGTCTCTTCGAGAGAAGCGGACACGGTTTTATCGGTAATACTCTAATACTGTAATTTAAAGTAGTCAGTCAAAGTTGAATAAAATAAAACAGTTGTTTTAGTAAATATTAATTCTAAACTGACACTCGATAAAGTTTTAGTAAAATAAGTTTTACGAGTAGTACTTCCACGATGGTCTGGAAGAAAAAAAAACATAGAATGTACCAGCTGCTTCTCTTTCCCGCGCAGATTGTAAAAGCCGATCGAGGGAATGATGGGCGTGGAAATCATGTCAATAGGCGATGCGGCTAGCAACCCATCACTATTTTGATTCCGTCACGATTCCGTCATCCACATAGATATCAGAATATTTACTAGGTGTCATCCACCTACAAGCCCACCAACATGCTAAACGTGACCTTTAGGATTTATAGACCTGGACTCTGTCTACCCCGCAAAGGAAAAAGTGATAGTATGTATGTTTGTAATAAGTATTTTTTCATTCATTATAACTGCGATTCTGTGGACTGAGATATTTCTTTAAATGTATTTCAGCGGTGGTCAATCTGAAATGTGGATGCAATTGCAATTTTGCAAATGGAAATACGAGATACGAGTTTAGTCATAGCTCACAGGCAAAAGCCTGGGTGGCGCTTAAGTGTTTTGTGCCAACTTCGCTATATGAAAAAATTAAAACTGAATCGACAAAATAAATCTATTATTGACTGAGCGAGTTGAAACAAAGATGCTACGCTTACACTTATTTTATTCGCAACTATGTTGAGTAGATATGGGCTCTACCCCATGTGTATAGAAAAAATAGTATATCTATTTGCTATTTGAAACCAATAATCTACTTAATAAGGCAAAATAATAACTAGTAAACCAACAGCAAGAATTGTCAATTTGTGTTATATATCCTTTTTGCTATTAATAACCTCATATTGTTCGGTTCTGATATGATATCCCTAATCAGCCATGTGGTCAGTAAGCTGTTAGCTGACATCATTCGCAAACCACATCGTTCGGGAGGAAGGAAACCACAAAAACGGGTCTCAACTCTAACGGGAGCCTTTTTGTTCCTATTGAGCGACATTTTTTCAAAACGCTTGAATGAACTAATGATTTATGAGGCTCTTTGTGGCCAAATTCTGTTCCTAATTTAAAAGCCATCATGCTTCAATTAACATTATTTATTATCATTTTTGTTTTGAGAAGAAGCGCTGATTTAAATAATGTACATACGTAGAGTTTGTGTTGTAGAGTCGCATAATAAAGACAAAGATGATTATCGTATAGGTATATGAATGTGTGCTAAATGTCCTATATCTGTTATATTACTACTGTGGTAGTCTAGCATTGCGTAACAATTTCTTCTTACAATTTGTATCTACGTACTACATCATCATCATCATCATCATCATCTCAGCCACAGGAAGTCCACTGCTGGACATAGGCCTCCCCCAAGGATTTCCAATACGACCGGTTAGAAGCGGCCTGCATCCAGCGCCTTCCTGCGACCCTTATCAGGTCGTCCGACCACCTGGTCGGTGGATGTCCAACGCTGCGCTTGCCGGTACGTGGTCGCCATTCGAGAACCTTTCTGCCCCATCGGCCATCGGTTCGTCGCGCTATGTGCCCCGCCCACTGCCACTTCAAAGAGCTAATCCGCTGGGCTATGTCGGTGACCTTCGTGCTTCTACGGATCTCCTCGTTTCTGATTCGATCTCGCAGAGAAACACCGAGCATAGCCCTCTCCATAGCTCTTTGAGTGACCTTGAGCTTTCTACTACGTACTACATAGATACAAATTGTAAGAAGTACGTAGTATAAAAAATAAAATTACCTACGTACAAATTCCCCACAATTTACAGTATAGTCGAGAGGCAAGCGACTAATGTCAAACACATTATTTTCAGACATAGACTAAATGCGTTCCAGCAAAACTCTCCGAAAACCCATTGAAATATTCGAGGAAATTCATCAACCTTGCGATATGTGACGCCTTAGAAATGGCGGGAAAGTAAGACAATCTGTGTACAGTTCGGTTTGTTTCCCCGAAGTCAGCGTCTCTGGTTGCCATTGTGTTTCGTGTTTGAGTTTGAGGTATCGTGCACATGTGTGAATTGGACGCATAGGATTGGTGTACGCACGCGGTTGCAGTGCGCATGTGTGCGCGGTGCGGGCGTGCGGTGCTCCGCCGGCCGGCGAGTACCAGGCACCCAGGAAAGCGATAGAGGTTGTTAGTAGACAAATAGATGTGCGAAGGTGACGGGAGACAAATCGATAATGTGTGGGAAAAGTTAATGTTTTCGAAAAGTTTTGAGTTTGCCGCTCTTGCTAGCGACAACGCTTCTGCTGGCGGTTGTTACTGAGGTTACAATTTAAGATATGGCTTATCAAAAAGCAATCGAATTTACAATAAGTTTGTAAAAGGTATACTTGTATAAACTTTTATTATTATCAAGACAGTACTTTTGAAGCAAAAGAACTTCTGAAATTGCTTAAGATATGGAAACAATCAAAATTTGCATGAAACACGGTCTGTTTTAGTTCCAAAAATATAATCTTGCAAATAAAAATAATTCTGGTATCTGCAATATAATTGGTATGATCAAAGAATTTGAAAAATCATCTTGAAAGTTCTCCATTTGCTTGCTTCTCTACTTTACAAATATCCCACCAAAGACTCTTCGAATAAATTTCTCTAACTGACGAAACTAAGTTAGAAGTAAACGTTTTTCAAAGGCCTATTGCCTAATAGTAATTAACATATGCGTCTCGAAAAGTAGACACTAGCCAGGAAGTAATTTGACTTCTTTTATCTGTGACCACTCTAGAAATAAGGCCTTTGTTAAATGAACTACTTTGCATCCTAAAAGTAAAAGTGATCTAAGTATGCCTTAAGTCACCGTAGTACATATACCTATCCCCATGCCTAAAGTCCATTATTTCAGGCGTAGACTCAAGAACTCAGGCATTGCAAGTATGGCTCAACGTGACTACCATACTTATATAAAAATATTATGCATATAATTTTACCCTATACATCCGCACAAAATTCTGTCTATAAATTGATCATATAAATGAATGAACATTTTAATCGGCAGAATTTGCTCCTAATTAACGTAAACACCTTTAAGTATCTTGCATTATTGTGTTAAATAATGATAAAAAAACGCATAATGATCCTCGATTATAAAGTAACGTAGTAGAATTAACTTCGCGTTACTGATCTACTTCAAGTCCCCATCAAACTGGTGCAATAACCATCAGCAACTTGACGTACCTATACTGTAAAATAATTTTATGATATCCGTTGCCATCCGTAATCGGCTATGCCCGTGTGGAATAAACTGATTATGATTGCCTGGCTAACGAGGCTTTTGACAGCCATGAGCTAGAACACTATTTTTAACCGACTTCAAAAAAGGAGAAGGTTTTCAATTCGTCTGTATGTTTTTTTTTGTATGTATGTTTCGCGATTACTCGGTCAATTATGTATCGATTATAGTGATTTTCTTTGTTTAATAGGTAATACTTTAGAGTCCCATAAAATTTTATGTCGCAATGTATTGAGCACGTTTTGAAAAAATAAACGAAAACCCAAAAAAATTGTAAGAGTATGCCGTTCGGTTTAAACTTATTTGTTTTTTATTCTTATGCAAATTAAGACGATGATGATAAGAACGTTACTCCTCTATTTTGACTGAACTTCAAAGGTGGTCCTTTAATATTTTTATCAAAATGTATCCAGTGCTTTTAGAAAAAATCAACAATAACCAAAAAACAATTGTACAACTATGCCGTTTACACCCACGTTACACACCCACTAAAACCTATTTTTAAGTTCCAGTTTGTACGTTTACTACTATAGGGTTGAAGACGGTTTTACTTTTTTGTTAAAAATAATAATGTTTATGGAAAACGTACGTTTTGAAAGTTACCATTTCAAAAATAGCTTTCAAAGAATATATAATCATTGTGATAGCTTTATTATTCTGCTAAACACTTTAGCCAGATTTCGATCAACATAACATGATGTGCTCCTCTATATTTCCAGTCCTGAAAAAGACATAGAGTTAATTTCATCCAGATAATGCGAGTGACGATTCAGGTAAAAGTTGGTCATAAACATGGATTATGGATTCTAGCTTATAAATAACTTTTACCCACAGTTTGTCAAGGGTCTTTAAAAAATGAAAGCTTGAATATAGCCTTTATTTTTTCAGCCTATTTCCTGACCCGAAGTGATACGGGCTTCTTGGTACACGTAACTGTACGTTTGCGACAGCTAGGAACTGTTCAGGGCATAAATTAAACAAAAGCTGCGCTTGCGCACGTTGTTGTTTGTGCCACAAATAGGGAAGGTATGAAAGTATAATCCGTTAATGTCTGAAAACCTAGACAGCGCTCATTATCTACTAGCACTTGGAAAATTTATTATTAATAAAAATATTATGTAAAATTTATTAGCTTATCATATAAGTTATTAGAATGGTTGAAGGATTGAGTATGGGAATTATTTTTCGCGATCTCAGCGTTGGATGTTAATATTGACGTACTTCCATTCAAGTAGTAAAGTTTATTTTAGTTGTGAAGCGCTAACGATATAAGAAACCTGATCGATTAATGTTATTAACATGGAAATCGGAACTCAGACAGAATTATGGCTTCAAAGAATTAACCGGGAGTGTCTAGTGTGATGTGAAATAATACGAGGAACTTAGATTTATTATTAGAGAACAAAAATTTAAATTCAAGAAGTGGTTGCAAGAAAGGTTGAAAGGATAAGCTTTGAGCAGTACTAGAATACGAAACCAATTGATCAATATCAGCCACGTGATCAATATTAACTTGAAGCAGCAATTCCGTACTATCGCTATTTTGTGGTCGATGTCGCATATGCATGCAGCTTCTTGTTGCATAATTTGATGGTGCATGTATTATTATTTATTACTAGTGCTCGGTCTGCATGGAATTATTGCTAGAAAGGCGCTGTGATGTAATTAAAGTCGAAATGAATATCCAATCTCATAACCATCATGACAATTAGGCAACTGAATGAGCACACGGTACATTAAGTAAAAAATCTCTAAATGCATGCAAAGTATGAGTATTTTTACGCGTGTATTTAAGTTATTTTTTTATATTCTTAAGATTGATTTTCATATAAAAGAATCATCCGTTTTATGGTAATGGCTAAAATGGTTGGTTTACTATCTTGACACTGACCTTGACTTAAGGCATTATTACTTGTTTTATTTCACGTCATTTGCATACATTGCATAGTGCATCTTAGTCTATATTTATTAATATGCCTGTTTTTGTACACAATTAGTTGTAGAATTTACGTAATATATTTTTACCTTTGTAAATAAAAATATTTGAAAATAATCTACTGTAATCAAATATAGCTTGTAATTTATATTCTCGCTGTTGTTCAATTACATTACAATAAAGTAATTTAGAAACCATTACAAAATCTTGAGCTGTCTTTTATTAAAACATGCGTAAAAACAATAACAACGTCCTATCCCACCACAAAATCATCTCTTGAGCTTTTTAAATGCAAATGATTACAGAAAGCCACAAACTGGACACTGTTTAAAGCTGTATTAAGCTTTTAAGCTAGGCCGACATTAACGATCAAAGGACTTATCTCCACTGCATTAAGGCCGAAAGCTGCGGCGTATTAATCTTCGAGCTATAAATAAAATTAAATAGTTTTTTACTCGTAACCTAAAGGCCACGAGTCATTCCCTCTGCATCTCCCTATAGACATCCCATTTTTTGAGGTTAATTAAACTTATTTATTTATTTTTCTTATATCTGTGAGTGGCCAACACTGGTGTCAGATTTTTCAAGCTGCCTAAAGACATCTCACAGTTGGGACCCACGGCTCTCGAGATATTTTTTATGGCACTTGCGGTCACCCATCCCAGTGGGGACCGCGGGTTACTTTACATGTGTAAGAGCTGATAAAACTTACGCTCACTGGGCCATAGAGCTCCCCTTACTAGCTAATAAAGTAAATCCCAGAAATCTTTTGAGTTAGATCCTCTGAATTATTTCTGTGTGAATGTCTTTTGCAAGCATAGATGGACATACTTAATTATTATTTGTTTGCGGCGGTCATCAAAAACTACACTTGACCCCTGTCTCTGAAAAAAAAATTAACAGGCGTAAGATTTGGGTGCGCTGCTGTCTCTCCCTAAAACTGCATAAAATTTACATTTTTCCTGAATTTTTTTACATATAATATTTAATCTGACAAACCACAGAGAAATGGACTACAAACGTCCGAATTAGGTTGCCATGTAAAAATTATAGTTCGAGTTACCTTTTACGCCACGCCTATTCTCTTCGACATAGAGCACAGATCTGTTTATTTGTTTATACAAATATACAGATCATTGATACAGAGATTACCTGACCCATCATATATCTAATCTCAGCACTAAAACAGGACTCAAAATTTTAATTAGCGCCGCCCTGATACTGCGTGACTATGCCTTGATTTGATTATCTTAAAAATAACTTAATATAATCGAATTTTCCTAAGGTATGTTGTATCCAAAAGTGGGATGAAAACGTGGCATCCAAAGGGAATGCACAGTAAGTAACCAATTATTTTTATCACACTCCGCGATGCACGTTAACCGATATCGCGGCTGGATCGCCTGTATCCTCCCATCTCATGCCGCCTTAGTACAATTTACACGATATTTACAAGGTCCCTCGGGATGCCGTTGTCATGGTTACCGGGAATAGGGAACGCCTCGCTCGATAAGTACCAGGTAACAAATGCGAGCTTTTATTCTGGAATCTGGAATGAAACAAGTTTGTAACGAACTCTGTTTTTCCTTTTGTTTTCTGCATTGATGTCTTTGCATAATTAAGATGAATTCGAAATATTAAGTTCTATCATCACCATTATCAGGTATTTTAAGTCTCCACTGCAGGAGCTTGACCCTCCCTGTGGAGCATGACTCTCTCTGTTTAAGTTCGGTGGAAATAACTTTTAACCCCCGATCAAAATAAGGGATGTCAAGCGTTTCACATTTACCTAGTCTACCAATGTGGTTTGTGTGTCATTCGCCAAGTTCCAACGTTTTTTATTGGTAATGATTTAGCGAGCTGGTACCAGCAGCCAGGATCAAGGGAACTGATTAAACATTGTAGCTATCTAGCGACAGAATAGTTGAGAAGGAGTTACCTACATACAAGATGACTTCTCTCTATGATATCCCTTTTATTCATGATGATTTTAAATTGATAGAAACCGAAGCAATTTAAAATCAAGATAACAATAAATATAAAATAATATTTGCCTCCATTATTACTCTACACTGCCATTGTTTTGCGCTTCGCATGTAGGGCCAGGAAGTCGATGAAATTGGCTTTACGTAAAACCTTACTAACTCAAAATGTCTACACCATGTAAGTGATCGTTAATCAGAGGCTAAAGCAGTCCTTCTCAAAGTTTGCCGTAACACCCTCTTCTGGTCTATAAAAGCATTAATGGTAAAAATCACGTTTGCGATACGAATTTCTTCATGCAAATGGCTAAAATTATAAACTTAGCCAATTCGCTTGCGGCAGTACGAAATTGTGAAACTGAAAGAAAATAATTTAGCACAAAAGAAAAATAAATTTTATATATATAGGAACAAATCATACAAATTAAGCTCGCCATACAGTAAGTTGTAAACTTGTGTAGACAAAGGCAACGATTCTATATTTTATAATAGATATCTACTTAACTTTACATATACTCGTAGGTCCAACTGTTTACATAAACATCCAAGATCCAGGCCGAACTGAAAAAGATCATATTTTATCATGACCTGACCACCACTCGTGTCTATAAGGCTGGCGTGATAACCACTGCGCTACAGAGGCCTTAAAAAAGAAGAAGAAATCATACGTAGTTTGAGAACATATTGCCAAGAGATGTTGCTTGCTTCCCGGACACCTAATAAATCTACCATGCTTCTACCAATTTGCTCAAACTTACTACCATCCTGGATAAGGCCCTTAGATAAGGTTTAACCATAAAGGTAGATATTATTTTGCGGGCCTAACCCAATATTTAGTTAATTCACGGTTAGCTACGAGGCAATTTTCTGTTAGAGCTGGTAATTTTCGCGTGTTTGCTAGTCAATATATTTATCATTTGGTATTTACCTGCGCGAAAAATTAACATGGATACTACTTACTATATAATAAGTACATAGGGAGCAGTTTTCTAATGAATTATATCTGATATGTATTCAATCACAGTATTCAATTAAAGTGTCTGGTTGTCATCATCAGAACTGATGATTGTTGCAACCACGGCGTTCGCAAACACTTAGGAAAATAGGACAACCATTTTCATTAGGTTTTTATATGTAATAAAATGCATATGGAGCATTTCTTGCAATAAGTATATCTTATAAACTCTTCTCCTCCTCTACTCATGTGAGTGTTTTTCTAGCTGTTGTACTAAGTTAGGATAGCATTCATGCTGTAGATTCGGTAATTTTTAAAATGGCCAGCCACCTTCCTGACGCCAACCTTTTTCGGATAGCTCCACAATAGCTTATAAAACCTGTGAAAATTAAGTGCAAGTCCCGCACCGGGAATCGAATCCGCTGCCTCCCGTGTCTTAACTGGCGTTAACCAGTGCGGAGCCTACTCATGCATTTGATTCTACCTTAAATAAATGATTATATTTTACACAAATAAAGCAAATACAATTAATCATGTTATTTGAGGGATAGGCAATTAGATACAACCACTCTTAGTAAAATCAAATGACAGCATAAATTACTAACGTGCTAACATAACAGCAGACTCCTGGATGGAACTGGAAAAATGTTGATGTGGAGGAGGTAATTGTATGTTAGTTAATTATAATAATTTTCTGTATATACTTATATAAAAGGCAGTAGGTAGTTACTGACTAGTTGATCTATCAACACACACCACAAACCATTTAAGAGTTGCCTGGACGCGCATGTAACCATACAAACGGAAATAAGGAATGGTGGAAATTTTTGAAAATTTTGGCTTAAAATTCAGCATTCAATCAATTAATCTCATTATAATCTACGTACGTTCGTATACAGCTTGGTAAAATTACCAATGGTTTGAAATTATACGTCTCTCAAGATTTCCATACAAATTTGAAAAGGCTTATAATTCTCAAACCTTTGGTATTTTAACCAAGCTATAGGAACGTACGTAGATTATAATGAGATTAATTGATTAAATGCTTAATTTTACTTCAAAATTATTAAATATTGTCACAATTCCTTATTTCCGTTTGTATGGAGACATGCGCGTCCAGGCGACTCCTAAGGGATAGCGCTGAAAAGCACGCAGATAGTTATTACGACGTAGGCATTCGTTCAGAAAGAATTTTCTAAAGGGGGTGAAAGCCGCGGGCAAAAGCTCGTTAATTTATTACGTTAAAAGCACGAATACAGACATGTTTTTAGAAAAGACTTGTGTCTTCTTCTTCTGTTAAAAATGACAAACTCTTACTACGAAGGAGAGTGGAGTCACAAATTACTATATCAAACAAATACTTACTCTATCAATTGTGATAAAAATAGAAGGAGTATCTACCATCCCAAGGAGTACAACTAAGTACCTACGTGAAGATTTACTAGTTACTGATGCGATAGCGAAAGTAGAATTTATCTTTGTAAGTACATGTTTGGTGGTACATTGTTGCAAGGGGTTTCGCTCTCGACAACGGAAGATTCGTACATATAAATTATATAGTACCTACTGTACTCGGGGTGTCAATATACTTATATATGTACGTACAAAATCAGTTTTGGCTTAATAGGTTAGTGAAAATTGAATTAAAATTTACTCACATTAAATTAAGAAGTAAGTCATGGGGAAAATTTTCCACGCGATCAGGATTTGAATTTGGTCTTTAGTCTTTGTACGTCTAATTTAATTAAAATTTGCTGCAATGTGAAACAAGGTTGCTGATAAGAAATACCAAAATAGTACATATCTAAACTCTAAGTACCTAGAAAGATGGGATCTCTATTTTGATTTATTTAAAGGTTACTAGGTTCATTGAGAATGCAAAATTATTTTCCTTTCATTGTTATTTGGATCTACATAAGTGTTTAACCTTTTACCACCCAAGCAAAATAGACACGAAATAGACAAGTTTTTATAACATTGTCCAATTTATTAGTCATTTCATTATGCAATCTGCGCCGGTGGCAGACGCTCAAACCGGTCGTAGGATCCCCGACCGGTTTTTGTCGTCACCACGTTCCATCAAATGTTCCGCGAATCGGCTACGCGGGTACCAGGAGCCCAGAGATTGTGAAGATGTTGCTGCTCAATTCGCTAACTGCGGTCTTTCTTTCTTTAGGGTTAGGGCTCCATCGTTTAGCCAAAAACGATGATTTTACCAATGTCAAGGTTGACAATAACACGCACGCAAGGAAAAACAATAACAATGTACTTATACATCGAGATATAACATACGTACTACGAATAAGTAATCATACGTAGTACTAATACCATCGAGATATTATACGTACGTAGTACTTATATCTCGATGACCTATACTAAGTAAGTAGTTAAACCCCATTATAAGATTATAAATTGAATGGCAAGTAAAAATAAGAGAATACAAAATATGGATTAAAAACGGACGGAAAATGATCGGTTAAACGGGTCAAAGGTAAATTATTATATTGTATGATTTTAGACAGAGAAAACCAAAGTCGATAGTAGGTGATGTTTACAGGGTCGGGCAATAGTCTTAGGCAGTGAGTCGCTAACTGCGGTCAATGCAGTCAGGAAGACATCAATGTCAAAAACGTATCGGCGTGTCAAACAAATGCCATTACGATGCCACGCTCTGCGGGTGATTCTTTGTAGTCGGTAAAATTGTAGGGTTGACTCTATATTAATCATCTCTTTAAAAATACACTCAGAAATAATCAAGTTATTAATTGATTCTAACTACATTATAGATCCATTGATAAAACGAGAACCGGTAGCGGTAATGTTAACATCGATACAAAGGGGAAGAAATTATTTTCTAATTAAGTTTTTTAATTACTTTATGCCAACTAATTATGTCTTTTTATTAGTCATATTAGAGATTCATAGATAATCAAACACATGTTTGTTTGTTAAGTTATTAATTTACAAAATATGTCAATTAAGTAAAGCTTCCGTTGGTTAATAGCCGATAATGACCGACTCAAAGTGAGCCGAAAGGGATGCCTCGTCAACCGCATTTATTGAAAAGCTAGTCCACATAGCTTTTTATATTCTAAGGGACTAGCTGTGCCCGCGACTTCGACCGAATTGAATGTTTACATATATAGTACATATGGTGTAAAAAGTACAATAAGTTCAGAAATGAACCCTGTTAGGGCACAGCAAAATAAAAAATAAATGTAGCGATACAAGTTTAAACAAGTGAATTAATTTAAATTATTAATCATGCATGTCACATTACGATTTTCTAGATATAGATAAACCATGCATAATTTAACTAGCTCTCATCCGTGACTTCTCTTGCATAAATGTAGATACCAATTTAAACAAGCTGCATCCGCGTAAAGGTCCTTAATTATTTTTTTATTGCTGAATCTTCTTTATGTTCTTCTAGAAAAGGTTTAATTTCCAAATAACTATTCTCAAGACGATGCTGAACTACCACGTGGACTATTGAATATACGTGGTATATACGTGAAAATTAGCCTATGTGCTTTCTCAGGCTTGAGACTATCTGTGTACCAAATTTCATTTACAACGGTTCAGTAGTTTTGGCGTAAAGCGGACAGACAAACAGAGTTACTTTCGCATTTATAATATTAGTATGGATTGGCAGCCCTGTTGCAGCTACATGCCCCCTCGGGCGACACACGTGCGCCCCGGCTGCAGGCCTAGACGTAGGAGTAGTTCCCATGGACCTCACTTAGAAAACACTTTTTTATTTCTAAGTGAGAAAGTCATCGGCGTTAATGAGAATATTTTAGAGGATTAATTACCTTATTTGTCTCTGTTATAGAAATATTCGGATATTTTTGTTTATAGTATATACACATGTACCGTTCTCGTCAGGTTACGTTACGATGAAACAGTTAAACCAATAATGGTTAAGAAATTTTTACAAACAAGTAAGACAGAAAAAAGCGCATTCATAATGCACACATAACCTACAAAGTACTTAGCCTACAAAGCTTTATGCCGTAAATGTTAACTTTTCTTTTATTATTCGAAGACATTTTCCGGCTATTTCATTCGCATAAATTATAGCCTACGTCATCCGATATAGAAAAATAATTTATTAGCTTTCTATAGTTTCGGAGCTTATTCAATGCAAACGAACAATCAAATCTTTGTTGTTTACAATATTAAGTATTTTAACTGTCTAATGGCCAAACCTTACAACGGCTCCAAGCTGGAATCTACTTATAAATTCTTTAATTAGCTAGTTTAGCTTTGTGCAAAAGTAAAGGTGTAATTTATGTTCAACACAGTATATAAACATGCGAAATCTTGTTCACCGCCAATATAAACGTCCAAGAAGCCCTAGGTTTTATAGGCTGGCGAGTGATGTATTTTTCTGCGCCCGCGCAGCGCGCCAGAGCAGGCATAAATCATTTCTACTCGTAAAGGCCGCAGACACGCCGTACAGCTAAATGGGATTCCATTTTGAAGTATTTATGTTTACTGGACGTTCGCTATGGTCGTTCGAAGCGCCGGCCAGTTCCTAGGTTGCTGATAGGGAAGATAAGGGCAGTAAGGGTTATCTTATTTCCAGGATTTCTTTTTTAAGGCAATGGAAAATTGAGTCGCAAGTTTTTAAGGCAATGGAAAATGGAGTCGCAAGTGGAAAAAATAAAGAGCCATCGTTTAACCTGGTATGGCCAAATGGTTGGTAACAGGAAACTTTGGAGAGAGTTGACATACAGAGCCGACCCCAATTAGAGAAAAGGCAATGAAGAAGAAGGAAAATTGAGTCGCAAAATGGTTGATTTTGGGAAGTAGATAATTCATGTAATTTTGAATTGTGAAAGTTTCCTTTTATCAGTATTTTGCCCAAAACTTAAAAAAATCATTGAAAATACAAAGGAAAAATATAGCTCTATAATTTTATAGAACGGTCATACTTTCGGTAATACAGGCTTTAGAAAGCAAGTTGCAAAGTTTGTATTTTCATAGTACTACTATACTACTACTAATATTATAAATGCGAAAGTGAGTTTGTTTGTTTGTTTATTTGTTTGTTACGCTTTCACGCCGTATCTACTGAACCGTTCATCATGAAATTTTGCATACACATAGGTTAGGGTACCGAGAAGGACATAGGCTATAAATTACGCTGGCGAAGCTGCGGGTAACAGCTAGTACTACTATAAAGAAACAAAGTTGTCAATTGCAACGAGCATTATGTTTACTATTTGGAAACAATTACTGATTATATGTGCATTAAACGTAAATGAATAAATAATTTATTATATAATTTTTGAGTACTTAATTGCGTTGATAATTTCAATGCTTCTTGAGATACGAGTATAATACTGATAAAAGGACGCCTAGAATGAGTATGTACGCATCCATACTTAATTATATTTACTGACTTTACAACAATATTACCCATTCAATAAAATAGATAAATAATAATTCAATACATTGTTCTTGAACTTCTATCTCTTCTCAGTAGGATCAATAAATCAGTTCCGACGTCAGTCCCTTGACTGACATATTTTGTTCATCTGTCTGTCACGACTATCGTTAGCGTGTCGGGAACCGCACTCTCCCCTTTAATGATAACAATGTTGAATGGTGTTTCATCAATTAGCTGATGTCTAAAAATAAAATCTCACAAGGAGATAGCTTTGCAATGCCACCATTCAGCAAAAAAAAACGATTTGCGAATTGGAATATTACTTCTGTGCATGTTTACTGAGTAAGCAGAAAGACCTTCGGGCCGTTGAATTCAGAAGCAAACTGGCAGAAGGAAACACTAAAAGTGGTATAAAAATACAGAAAAAGTCGGTAGTCTGAGGGCAATACCAATTGAAACTTTTGTTTTGTTGCTAACTTAGCGAGATAATTCGTAGTTTTATTTCTCATTTGCATTTAGATCTTATGTTTCGAGTCTATCTTTATTAACAAAAATATATTACCTTTTGAAATCTCACATGAAGTGAAATTAACTTTTGTACTTTTATTTTACTACAAACAGTCCACCCCGGCTTTACCCGGGGCATTTACATAGGCTAGCTACCCGTGCCCGTGGTACATACCTAGCCTATGGCACTCTGGGATAACGTGTCTATCCAACGTTGAAAGACTTTACAAACCGGTCGAATAATTTCTAAGATTAGCGCGTTCAACCAAACCAAAGACAATATAATACTAACTAGACTGCCCACCTCATACAAAAATATTGGACCAAATTAAGGTTGTGAAAAGCAGGCGAATGTATGGCGCAGGAGAGTTGCTTGCTAGTCGATACTAGATGGCGGTAATCTACGTTAGCCTTTAACTTATTAAATATACGGTGTCATTTTAAAATATTATGCGTAAAGTATTGTTTTGATTTTTAATAAGATATATTTTGTGAATCATGTTTTTATATTCTCATAATACGGTAGATATACTGTTGTGCAGTTTTGAGTGGCGCCATCTATGCGTGTCTCTGAGAACAAATCGTACGATTAAGGCGTTGAGACCACATGACCAAACAAACACACTCTTTAGCTTTATAATATTAGTAGGTAAGTATAGATAAGTTTAAGTACACATTAAATATTCTTGTCTGTATCTTGATACTACAAAATTGAATCGTACAGTTCAATGAATGAAGAGATCCCTCGTTTGGTGTGGATCGAGAAAGTAAACTATGACCATTAATGTAATCGTAACGAGGTTAAAAAACAAACATGATGACCATAAACAGAACCATTAGAACCCACGCACTACCCCTGACCGGACAGGGTCATCAATCAATAGTTGTGGTTCAATGAATCTATTGATCCTTTAGCATTATTTAGGTCCTAAAATAGCTTAGAGGAGGAGAGGAGCCCTAATGCAAAAAATAATTGACTCTTGATTAACATAGGTTTCCTGTCACATGACTTTCAAAAGGTTGCGTATTTGATGTTTTCTGGTTTTATTTGTTAATTGTATCTAGTATTATAATTATTATCAATAACTACTTATAATAAATAAACCCTAATTATAAATTACCTCCCTTCCTAAATTATATATTTAAATTTTTTTTCAATATCACGGTGGGCATTGTGCTCAGAAGGCTGGCAGCGTTATTGAATTGAATGGCAATGCTGATACGCTGAGCTAGGTAGCTTCCAGCTCTTTAGTCACGAGATAAATGCGCTGATGAAGCACAGCGACCAAAGTTGCGTATTTGATGATTTCCGTTCAGTACAGGTAAAAACTTGGCTTATATCGTGTTTGCTTAGCGTGAAAATTAGTAAGTACTAAAAGTTACTAAAAGAGCGCCATGTAAATATTTTAATTATGTACAAAAATCATCTGGCACGAAATTAAAAAAAAAAACATTTTCGTTTCCAAGACAACCCTGAGCGAATCAAAAGAATTCGTATTGAATTCCAATGCATTTACCCGACAACGCACTCAAGTGTATGTATGTACAGCAACCTTGACCGTGGCGGTCGCATCATCTCACGAAATCACCTGTACGGTCCGACGAATAGACGATGTAAATTATTTTATTTAAATTTTGTTACTATAGTCTATCTACTTAATATAGTCTATCAACCGTGTCATGCGAATGCCGTGTGATTCTCGGCAGAGCAGAGTAGGACCACTTCAAGTCTTCCCGTGGATGTCGTAGCATCTTAAGAAACACAAGCTAAACAAAGGTTATAAACATCAAAGAGCCTCTGGCCAGCGTGGAGAGTGTAGGCCAAATCCTCTGACTGTTCTGGCTAATATATGGCTCTCGTAGTACAGAGAGCGTCATGTTCCAGCGGTCGAGACTAAAAAAGACCTGATAATGATGAACCATGCGACACACATTATTTAGCTGTAACTAATGCAGACGTAAGAAGAAGAATGATGTTCAGACGAGTAAAATTATATCATAATCCTTGCAGCAGTTTTTTTTTATTCTGTGGCAACTTGATTGATACACGTCTTACAAATTATGAAAACTTTAAAATATTGTCCAACAAAATTTGTGTGCGAGCACTTGGAATTTAATTTCGATGCAAAGAACATTATTTTTTTATTTAAATTGATTTTTCTCCCGACAGTACTCGCCCACGTAAGTTTACAATAAAATCGTAGTAGGGCTTTATAAAATAGCTTTTGTTTATATTATCTTTATCTGTATTCACTCAATGCGAATGCGAAAAAAAACAGACTAAATTTTTTAGTTACATACAAGGTCAGATAAAACCGTTTGTTTAGTTATTTTGCACTTCCGGAGATATTAACCTACTTTGAGATAATACGTATTGAAACTAGCCCTCTGTTGTATTGTCTCTTATAGTCTCTACTTATATTAGATTTTTTAAAATATTGTTCTTAAATTAATATAATTAGTTTTAAAAATATAACTACATAAAAAAGGTAAACCTAATCGATCGTGCCGGCGTGCCGCCAGCAACAAGATACCATTCAATTGTTTGTTTTTTGTGCTAATATTTTTTGTTTCATTATCATCACTGTGCGAAACAGAAATAAGACAGAACTAACTCTCTTCACACCGCACCAGTAAACGCAGAGTTAAGTCAAAAGCCTAAATAGGTACTTTTAATCATAATAATATTGTTTTTGTTAAATCCAAATAAATATATATTATATAATATTATCTTTTCAATTATATATTTTTAAGTAACCATATATTTTTTATAAAAACCTATAATAAATTCCCCAACAAAACTAGCCACAAAGAAAACCGGCCCAGCGCGGACCGCCGAGCGCTCCGACTCGCCTGCGTCTAGCTATCTTTAAGTCTAGACTTCTCGCTGAAATTCCCAGTCTAGATCACGTTGCGTTTGTACTTAGAAGTACTAGGGCGGCATGAAGGCGAGGAGGTCTGAAAACACTAGATTCTACATTCCAGACAGCCCAGACGTTACGTCGCGCTGCAGACAGCCGCGGCCGCGAGGACTAAGTACACGACTTTTAGTAGTACTCATTATTATTAAGGTTTATTTAGATTTGATAATATACAGTTTATGATTAATCATTATTTGAGTGTCAATTTTGATATTAAATAAATACCTTTGTAGAAAAATTTTTGGGCTGTAAGGAGTAACATAATTATTTTTTATTAACGTATCTAAATCAAATCAAAATCACTTTATTGTCTATCTATCTATTAAGTAGTATCAAGTTTAAGCGTCGTAGTGTAATAATTATTTGATAAAGTCTTTGTTTACTTAACAAATATTTATTATGAAGGATTTTGAATTTATTTATTTAATAGTTAAATAAGAAAAAAATATTTTCAAGGCGCGTTGATGTCTTTTGATAAAAAAAAATATATCCATGAATACGGTTGCATAGACTAAACTCCGGTAGTAGATACGATGATTTTCGTTTATCTTTCTTATTCAAACACCTCTGGTTGCATAGGTTAGGTTACGAATTATTTAATATACCACTGGTTGCCTCCGTAACTAAAATTCTATAAGCTTAAGTAGAATGATAAGTAGATACCAAATAAACTTTAACTGATTCTACATTAAAGATTTGTGGATTCTACGGATGTCCACATGTGGGCAATTAATACTAATTAATTAAAAATTATTCTATGTAATATACTAATTTAATAAAAAGTAATGTAACTAGATAATTAAACAATTTTTATTATCATCGCTGTTAGTGCTATAGCTAACGACCTATACTTCATCATGAAGTCGCAGGATAAACTAGTTAAGACGAATATTTGCACGGAGAAAAGCAGTTGTTAGTAAAGCAATACGAACTTAAACACATTTTTGTGTGTGGAAAAAATAACCTTGGTAAAACAAAATCTATAAGAGATAAGGGTTAAGAAGTCTCAATTTTCTCCTCGCGAGCCTAAACTTCCGTAAGAAAATACATGATGCGAACTTTGTTCAGCAGTTATATTAATTAAAACTTTCATGGAAATGTCTTCATGTAAGTTCCTATCAATTATTTCGCTTCAGGTCTGTCCTACACAGTATATCCTATACAGGATCAGCTTTCCATACAACTATTTTCCATGCTTTATTACGTGTCATGTTCCCGAATTAATACTTTTATGGAAATGGCTTCATGCTAGTTCCTATCAATTATTTCTCTTCAGGTATGTCCTACACAGTATATCCTATACATGATCAGTTTTCCATACAACTATTTTTCATGCTTTATTACGTGTCATGTTCCCGAATTGTAAACCACTAAGTTTCCCAGCACTTTCCAATGTTATATTTAGTGGAATCGTTCGCATTTGCGACGATCGTGTGGACATTGCGAAACGCAGGCTGTAAAACGTAAACCCGGTTGCATTGTATTTGTGGTCGCCCCATTTCTACTTTGAGTGTCCAATCGTGCTCTCTTACTTACAATATAGCTGGTTACAAGTGGACTGTAATTCTAACTGAGTATCCTAACTAATTTTATAAATGCGGAACTGAGTTTGTTAGGTACGTACAAAGTGTAAACACTTTGACTACAGATCGAATCATCGTTATGTCTTCCATATGTTGTCAGGGGTTACCGAAAAGGATATCATCATCCTGCCGTGTGGTTCCCGGCAGAGTAGAATAGGACCACTCCAAGTCATCCCGTGGATGTCGTAAAAGGCGAATTAGGAAACACAAGCTAAATAAAGCTTACAAACATCAAAAAGACCTCTCCAACCCGTCTGGCCAGCGTGGAGAGTGTAGGCCAAATCCTCTGACTACTCTGGCTAATATATTGCTGTGGTAGTACAGAGAGGGTCGTGCTCCTGCAGTGGAGACTAAAAAAGACCTGATGGATGGATGGATGGATATCATCATCATATCAGCCGCAAGAAGTTTACTGCTGAACACAGGACGCCCCCAAGAATTTCCATCATTGAGAGGGTTTATAGACACTACGCTTAGCAAACGGGTTGGTCAACCCATTTTTTTTTTGTTTAAAACTGCTTACCATCGAATCCGTATTTTAATCGAGAGAAGACTAGGAGTTTGTTAGACTGTGGGAACGGGATGCTACTTGCTCGGATGAATTGTAGAAGAGAAAGTACCAGCTCAGGAGGCAGAGCATGCGTACCCAATGCCATACCTGCAACCACTGGACAAGCAGTTGAGGATGTCACCCTTGACCATGAACCGACCGAGGAGGACATAAGCTGCCTTTTTTCGTAAAAAGAAGGAACATGGATCGTAAGGGATCCTCTTTATCACGGTCCAAGCCGTGGTAAGAGGTACAAGCGCAAGTTACATTATGGTAGTCTTACGAGTACTATAGTTTGTAAGTAAGAACATATAAATATCACACGTTTGTTTAAGAGTGTCCTCTCGGTAGTGACTGACCGCTGATGGAACAATAACCAAGGAGACCTGTCTTTATAGATTGAATTGGTGGGGCATACTAATAATTTGATTTCTACTGGCATCACTAAAGACTATGTCATATCAAATCGCTTTTCCGTATTATACTGAGACTAGATAAAGCTATTCCACATAGAATCTTAGGTATTACTTGAACTTTGTTATTTATGCTATCCTGGTTGCGATGGCATCGTGGAAAGATTAACCCTGTCAACAGAAGCTCTATGAATTTTCTGAGGAAAATCATCTCTGCAAATATAACATAATAGTGTTAAGACTAGTAGTCGGTAAGTTCAAAAATTGTTCAAGCGTTTCGACGGGGTAATGCATCACCGCGATGCCCAAAGAAAGTCCCAAACGGGATCCCACAAAAAACAAACGGCTGCCGAAAGCGAAATTTCAAAGAAATCGCGTGCGCCACATCCTAACGCTACTGTTCGCAAAAACTTCAAAACAAATACAGTCCATACAAAATAACACCTTATAACTTCGACCTTAAATTACTATTTCAATTACTAAAGTATTTAAGCTTTTCAGACCTTATCTAAATCTTCTAAACGTAATTATTCGAGGACACAAAACCAGCAATGAATTTATGCATGAGGAGAAATTCTCTGCTCGGATCGGCGGGAACGGGCTAAAAGGAACAATAGTCTTAGTTTTAATCCCGACGCTGTTTTTTTTTTTTGTCTTGGAAGATCCAGTTTGTGGCAGGAGTTCCGACGCCAGTGGTGCTATTTTTGAAGAGATGATTTACCTAAGCGAGTGGTTTTTATATGGAAATATCATTCGTTTTCGAAAACCATTCGTCGAAAATTAGCACTTCAAGGGAACTAACTACTTTTGATCAAGCACCCTTTCAAAATAAAGTCTTCAGGGGCACTATTTATAATCTAGTGACTTCTCAAATCGTTCGCATTTTATATGAAACCAATTCTTTTTCAAGCAGTCGCCCATTCAAAAATAGCTGTCCTGGTCCTCAGGAGATGGCAGACTTGACACACAATTTGCGTGAGATTTTGATCGTTGCGTACTGCGCGCCGTGAGATGTGGGCAATTTCGCGAAATTGCAGGTGGTATAATGTTAAGTGTGGGCTTTTAAGCGGGCGAGGGTTCGTTGACGCCTCGTTAATTTTAAAAACTGCACACTATTTTGTTGAATATGAAACTCAGTTCACTAATTGCTTCATATATAATATTTTTTATAAAGCACGCAAAATATTCCGACTGATAAATAGAGTGAAATTGCGTTAACTATTTTTGCAATTTCTTTAATTAAAGTTTACATGATCCGATGTCCGGGTTAAAAAGGCTGTAAAAAACCATTCATATTTTATTTTATTCATTTAATTCGTGCCGAAATGCGTAGAAATTAAATATCATATAATTCACCCTTATACAGCGTCATTTAAACCTTTGAGCAAGCTTAGGAGTTTTAACTCGCACTATATAGGTCTTGATGTGCCTGACATAAAAATATTTATTCAAAATTCTAACGCCTTAAATTTTTATTACTGCAAATACATGGTTCAGTGACGCAGGCTATATTTTTCTAATAAACCATACCTATACCTAACAACTCGAGTTTTGTAAACGAAATAACTATTTAAAGGTATTTAAGCAAATTATTTATATTTTTAATAAATTTTATTTTTAGAAACGACAGTTCTAATTAAAGGTGCAGCAAAAGGCTCTATTTTAGCTAGCTTCTTACACTGAAACTGGCGGCATTTTACCGGTTTTGCTCCATAAAATTAAATATACCTACTTAATGTACTTAATAGAAAATTGTTACTGACTTATCGAAAAAGTATGCAAAAGAAGAATTACGAGTACAATTATATTAATTCAGAATCTTGGCCTTTTAAAAAACATAATTATAGACACCAAAGTTATACGATTCTCTACGACACTACATAACCATGTAAAACTAAGTATTTTTTGTATGAACATATTTATATATACCTACAACAGTAATATTTATTACAAATATTAACATTTTTATTTAAAATATATTTAGAGTTTACCAATTTGTGTTAGACATTGAATTATATTATACACTTATACCGCAGAAAAATATTGGATTAATAAAAAAATATGGAAAGTTTGAATTATTTTTCAATTATAAATTAAATTAGGTACTTACCTTAAGTTTAAAGGCCCCATAATTACTGCAGCATGCCCGCGCCTTCGCTTCGTCCGCAGAAATTAAAAAGAAAACACAGAACAATCACTGGCAGTCAGGCACAAAGTCGAAAATTATTAAAAAGAAAAACTGAGTTCCAAATTCAAAATTCCCGCGCTTCAGCGGGCCGCGGTCCGCGCCGTCGCAGTACTAGCAAGTGGACTACGGAGTGCGCGCACAGCCTCCGGACAAAGCGACGCGGGCGCTTCTAGCCCCCACCACGCCATTCATGAAAACCGCCACTCAATGGACGAAAGCTTCACGCTGCTTTGATTTCGACGACTTCTGAAAGGGCTTCACAGTTTTCAAGAGCACTTACATACAATAGTAGACTCGGCCTGAGTGTCTGCATCCCACTTCATGACCGAATGGAGTTTATTTGTTGATGCAGATTTCGATTTTGATGTCAACTCGATGGCTCATGAGTGCTCTGCGTATGCAATGTTTGATTTTTGGTGAGGTATGTATACTGATATTTAGATTTTACTTTATTTCTCTAATTTTGTATAAATTTCGAGTCCTTCTGAGAAAAGCCTATTCGATAGGTACAAAGGGGATGATAATTATCAATCAGTTGTCTTCAGCGCCAGCTCTCTTACTCATATTTCCTATATGTAGGAATATGAGTAAAGTTTAAATATATTTAAACTTTTCAAATCAAGACATTTTAAAGATTACGATCAGATGATTTTTAAGTACCACCACAGTACCTAAGCCTTATTATTTCCTGGTAAAAATCTGGTACAGATAAAGTTAAATACATAAACCTGATAAAAATCTATACAGGAATGTTTTGTTTATGGAAACAGCGAAGCGATGTGTTCTGTAGCTAATGAATAGCAGCATCAAGATCCAATATTTTAACGTTTATTCAATGTAGGCTTCTTTGAACTCTTATCTCTAAGTTCTTATATTTTTATTTTAGACATCCATTGATACGTGCATAGATAAGTATACTTTTTATTGTCTATACTTTCCACCAACATCGTAACTACTTTTAATCAAAAGGTGCATCCAAGGAAGCCAAGCGTCGTGGTGCAATCACGACTCATGCGAAGTGGAGACTATTTTGATACATTATAATAACATCGCACCTGTTGTTAATTGTACTGTTGTTTTATGACCAAATCATATATCTATATAGAGGTATTCATGAAATAATAAATTTTTCTTCCTTTCATTTTTGTTATATTAGATTTACTACTGAAAATTGTTTAAAATTAGAGATTTTTTAATGCAAATTTAATGCCACTTTCAAAGTGGGGAGCAGAAGACCTAAAATCTCCTACAGAATACATAAGTTTACTTGCGTCCCAGTGCTAGCAACAAGACCCGGCCTGTTTAACCTGATCTGGAAAAGCGGCTTGAGGCCTTGATTTCCTGCTGTAACCACATTTACCTACGGATGTCATAGAAATCATTCATGAGTGTTATCAGAACCTTCGTGAACCCCTCGGTAGGCCTCACATTTCCGTGTAAGGTCGAAATTTGGCAATATTTCGCAAGCCTTATCGACCGGCCGCTAGGCGAGTCCATCGGGAAGGGACTGAATTGCACAATGGCCTCGCCGGAAGCACCCATACTCCGGCCACGCGTGGGCCTATCGCTATCAGCTTCCGTTCACGAGCGTGCTACTATTATTTTGTCTTTGGATTCACGGATGGTGTTAAGTTTTTAATTATAACTAGGTATAGTTACCCGTACAGACTCCTTCTCAACTGAGCGTCTTCCCGGTTGTATCCATAGCTAGGTGCCAAGGGTCTTCAATTTTGACATCATGTTATTTAATACTAATCATGCTGTGGTTTGAATTGGCAAAGTATTTCGGTCAGACAACCCCTACGTTGTATCTCGGGCGGTAATTGTTGACGAATACCTGTGAAAACGAATTACAAGACTGACAATCAAACCAGCCTCTTAAGTCAGACTGTGTTGACCATAACGACGAAGCTATGATTTACCTTGATAGTCATGTAGTTCTCTAAAAAGGGCAATACTCTACCAACTAGGTGACTAAATATATTATAACTTCTATAAGTTATGACCTCTATCAGTACTTTATTAAACATTGGTAAATCCCAATTTGCGAAATATTTTGACCTTAGCAAATAAAAGCTCGATTCAACTAGGGATAAAGGATAATCCCATATCTTAAATTTTTAGTGCACTAGCACTAAAAATTTATCGGTTCAAACTTAGACTGGAACAGTCTATGATATTACTCATTTTGTGCTATTCTGGTATCCGTTTCGATTAAGTGTATAAAAACGGTATCGCGCTGAAATAGCGTTGCTCCTTACTATATTTTGCGTTCTTATTAAATCTTCTTTTACAAATACAAAGTAACTGTCAACTTCGAAAACTTCTGCAAAAAAAGTCATCTTTCAATCCGTCAAATAGTTTTCGCTTTCAACACAGAACCATATGTGGTTTCCATTTTTCTCAAAATTTACAGTAATTAATAGTTTTCCCCTTAAAATTCACGATGTGTGACAACCTGAAACAGGACCGCATACGCTGCGAGGCGTGCCGGACCATTAACTTGGCGAAACATGTTAAATATCCCAAACCAGACATGCAGATATATGAAAAATGCACACCTCCAAAAGTATGCTCTACGGTCACAGGTATTTCTATGTTCTTTACCTTTACTAGCTTTCCTTAATTGATCTAAGTAACTTTCGCTCCTAGCCCCACTGGTTAGGTAACATGAGAGTTTCTCTATTTCTTTTTCCGTACTCCAGACAACGTATACCTATGCAAAAATCATAATTATCGGTTCAGTAGTAAGGTTATCAATCATACGTTGACAAGAGCAGAGCGAGTTGTGTTAGTGACACAGGAATAATAAATTGGTGCTAAGCTTCTCTAAAGCACACCCTAAATTAATAAAAAAGGTCAGGATTAGAATAGCTCAAGGTATAATAACTTAAGAATGTATGTATTTCTTAGGATGAGATCGAAACGGCTAGTATTTAGGTGTCGTAACTCGTAACATGTCGTTTCAGAGAAAGCACTCTAGAACTGATACTTAGGTCACATGAAAAGACATGAGAGTTAAACGATTACTCCGGTCAGATTGTCGATATAGAAGATAAGCAATTTGCCATACACTACTGAAGCTAACAGCCACTACAACTAAATTAATTGATAAAACCAGATAATAAAATTCGATAGGAATTTGAACCTGGAGTGTTATGAGTATGACCTACCTATCTAGCCCTATATTCAGATTGTAAAGGATATTCGTATAGCTTGCTTAAGCTAT
The DNA here is from genome assembly GCA_963082605.1 of Rhodophaea formosa. NCBI lineage: Eukaryota > Metazoa > Arthropoda > Insecta > Lepidoptera > Pyralidae > Rhodophaea > Rhodophaea formosa. The sequence continues at coordinate 5,095,529 of OY720221.1, forward strand.
TATAAACACAAAATACTTAATTCGTGCATATACTTAGATAGGTAACTTTACATTCGTGCATATAGATAGGTAGCTCTACATGTAATACCTTACCGCCTGAAGCACAAATGTTGACGGGTAGAGATTTTGCTCTACCATTTGGGCAGACTAAAGGATTGTCATTTGGGTTTAGTTTGTATTTCTAAACATTGCAGTTTTTGCCCAGACTCGGGGCAATTTTGGTCTACACACACAGTGTGCTCCAAGCGTGTGGATAAAACTTAAGTTTAAATTCCACTTTAACCAAACGGCTGAGAAGGAAAATCATTCATCATGCAAGAAAATAAAAAACTACGCATACGAGATCTTTACAGTTCGCCAAAATTCTCTCAATTCACTTTATAGTCACTTATATTTAGGGCACCGATATTATAACCATAAATTTATGCCTGAACATCGAAAATATATTATGGGTAAAAAGCTCAGAAACTTAACAAAAATTACAAAGTAGGTAATTAACATTCATCCTGAAACAAACATTACTACAACTAAAAGTAGAGTCACGTGGAGACAGATAGATATTGCGAGTATTTTTACGCGCAGTTTCAATTTTATCGAACGCTACTTGTCTCTTTCTTTAGCAAATCTACATATATCTACTGTTAGCTTATGAACTCCTGGTACTAACGCTAGTGAATACCGATCCGCGTAGAACGGTTTTCATTCACTGTAAACGTGTATTCCGACGTCATTTTTCTTACTTGGTGTTCTACAACCACATGGGTTGGACTTATTCTTTGTAGATCATATTTGTATTTTTTTTTTTTTTTGTTGGAGGTGATGGATTTTTTTTAAACTATATACTAGCTAACTGTAATTGATATCCTCTATTATGCTCATCTCTTTACCACCCTATTCGCTCCCAAGTAAAATTACAAAAATCTTATAATGCTTTACTAACTTTACGATATAGGTGGATAGAACCCTGCTCTACTTTGGAGAGTCACAATGAAGAAACATAATTTACTTTGTAAAGAAGTTATAATTATCTAATACAGCTAGTATTAGATAATTATAACTTCTGTTGATTTGTGTTCTCTCATTGTGTGCAAAATGAAGAGATTTTTGTTACTTTGTTGTTCATGAATCACTTTTTTTGCAATATTAGTATATTATAATGGGTGTCGCCGGTCACTGACTCTGCTATCTAGACTAGCTCCGAAATAGACCCCACGTAAGATAAACTCTCAGTTACGATAGCCTTGGCCTTCGCTCGTACATCATCAAGCTGACTTTGTAGACGATTTGTGATCGTTTTTGATTAGTCGATAAAAGCCCCTTACTCTACATTTTAAGTACTTACTTAAAATGTTAGTTCGTTTTGGTAAATTAATAACGTTAATTTTGTCACAGAAATTTATTTTAAAAATAATGAGATAAGTTGTGACTATTTAAATAAATTTGTGACAAAATTTTCAAATAAATAAATATCTGTTGTTGAAATATTAGTATAATATATATAGTAGTAGTACTATTTGTACTAATAGTTCCTGAAATGGTATTTCAAATGTGTTAGAAAAGACAGTTAAAATGAGCTCTTTCAATGTTATAGACAGTAAATATAGCTCATATTAAACTATTTGCATCTGCAGAAACGCAAAATTTCATACACAGGTAATATTTTTATCAATTGACATACAGCTCTACATTATTCATTATTGAGCCATTTTACACAGGACAGGATACAGATAGCCACGTGGTTCATGAATGAAATATCGATTCAATGTAGCGTAGTACAATCTATTCGAACTCCTGAAGTTCCTTTGGTCCTAGTAATTGTTACAAATTATGTAATACCTTGCAATGTAATAATTACAGTGTACTTCGTGGTTCGAATTTAATAGTACATTACTGCAGAGGCCGGGAAGTAAGGGATTGCCGGACGAGTATAGTTTTCAAGGCCGAGCGTCAGCGAGGCCTTGACAATAGTTACGAGTCCGGCAATCCCTTTCCCGCCGAGGAAAGTATAGAGATTTTCTCAATAAATGTGAGGAAATTTAACTTAAAGTTACACATAAACTTACATGCCTTAAATATTTCCCCTTACTAGGTATTTGCCGGTAGTAATTTTTCCACTTTCAAGTTTCAAATTAGGCGAAGTAGGTACTTAAAATCCATTGCAGTGTTGCTTTCATCACTAAAACTCATTTTGAACCGTTTCATTTCGAATAAATAACCAACTTTGCACATATTTACCGAAAACAATCAATGTCAATCAATTACTGCAAAGCGTTAATCACAAACTACGAAGAAGATACTATTACTAGTATCAGACGACCGACTGCCATATGTTTTCTCTAGGCAATAAGGATCATAGACAAATAATGGAGTGAGGGTGAAAATGAAAAAAATGCCATACAATTCCTTTTGAGTTTCTATGGGGGGCCATAAATTCAAAGTCAATTGACGTGTGTTCTATGCCCTAAAATCCGTAAAGGCAGTTTTTCGGCAGTGGCGTTAATCACTACGGGTATAGTGAAAATAACAGATCTCCCGAGTTTTTAATTTTTTTATTTTCAGTTGTCAATTCCAGCAAAGGAAACAATGCCCATAGAGCCCAGTCATATTTTTCACAAAAAATTTAATAGATCATAGATTATTGTTTTCTTCTCTCGCAACGAAAATTAAGCATATTTTCGTATGATCACATATCGATATTTTAATGAAATTGTAGTTATATTCACGTATTATATGCATTTTTTAAAAATGCAGTGGTAGTAAACTGGCTGTATGACAAGTGACATAATTTACGTTACATAGATTAATTAAAAAGTTTTGAGCAGCGGCCGGGAAGTAATTTTCATACTTATTTCCTGGCCTAGGCCGGCAATGCGATGAATGAGCCAAGAATTACAAACTTCCGGTCTTCTTTTTACTACAGTAATGCCTACATTTCCGAGCATGTTTGAGAAAACCCTATTTACATTAAATATAAGTTACACTATGTAGTCGTACAGTACGAACTATTGTAAGAGAAAATAAATATGATTTAAAATAAAAATACCGTGCCTTGCAAAATAAGTACTTTTACCTTATTTTTTGTGCAGAGGTGCCTCTCAACCCTACGTGTATCAAGGTATGCAGCAAAGAAGAATTCAACCTTAGGAAAAGCGGCAGGCATATAAAACTTCCTAAGCTGCCTATGCCATACGCACATGGGAACCTGATGTATGCAGTCAAAGTAAGATCACGTCCATAAATTTATACTCTCCTGGTACTATGTAACTTTTGATTCGCTGCCGTGAAATAATTCTAACGATTTCATTAGTAAAAACCTCCTCGACGCTTCGTGATTGTTAGTAGGCATCGGAATAATTTTAAACTGCATTTCTGTGGACAGGCTGGCATCCTGGTAGGCGCTGTTTATTTCACGTACACTCAAGGCGTATGGGGAGACCAGCAAGACGTCACAGAGTGTCTTCGCCGTTGGTCGGAGTATATTCGAAGTATCAACACGAGACGTCCGCCCGCTTTCGACCTATGTGGTAACGTTATAGTAGGTATTCTTGCCAAATTTACTGTAAGTTGTACCTTATTGTGTTCTTTATAAAGTCTTTGAAGATCGTCTGTAACAAAGTCTGACCAAGTTGATAGTGCCAGTGTAAATATTCGACCCGCTCCATCTTTATGTTATCCTAGTATATATAGTTACGTCACCACACTTTCGATTTTACTGTTGTAACCAAAAAGATTCTCAGATGATGCGGTATGCCATGTGTGTGATCGGGTTACCTATCTGTCAGTGCGACATAAAAAATATTTTAATTAAATATTAGTAAAAGATGTATATTGGACAAATCAAGAGAGCTATTAGCTCAAAGGGTCAAAAAATACATAACTGCAGTGAAAAACAGGGACATTGTGAAGGCTTCCATAGCGGAGCATCGCTAGCACAAGCAGAAAGCAAGCCACTGGATCGAGCGGCACCGGTCAAAAACTATTAGCTACTGAAATACCCTAGGTTAATTAGGGAAATGATAACAAGACAAGAAGCTATGACTACAAGCTTTCTGGTACATGGAATCTAAGAATCCAGTGACTGGATTGCGTGAAAAGTGTATACGCGTTCTCTTCTTCATCAGTATAGTCTGCAAAAACTTGTGTGAGTAATAAAGTTATAAATGACAAATAAATAGGGTAGACCGATTCGGTCTTCCTTGTCAGCTCAACATACACCACCGCAAGTCCTCAGTCTGTGAAAATGGCAGCTGCAATGTTTCTGAAATACTAGACAAAGCTCGAAACCAAACGCGGTTGAAAATGCCCGTAGTGAAAATAATAGTAGTTATCTACCATTATAAAATTAAAATCTTGTAAATATCTTAGACAATCGTGTAAGTTGCCCGCTACTCTCACATTAATATAATTGTGATTGTGTGTGTGTGTGTGTGTGTGTGTGTATATTGTACACTGGTACCTGTTCGAATGTTACACTGTAATAATCAGACTTCCTATACTACTCTGAGAGCCTAGTACAACGGAGGCTCTACAAGAAGACGGGCGGCCATTCCCAGCACGAGACATCTCGTTTAACTAACGTCAGCCCGCTACGAATCCCGCCGAAGCATTGAGTTGAGTGGCCAATCACTCAGCAGGTAGGCTGGCGTTGGCGAAATGAAAATGTACTTAGTGCTATTATTTTGCGAGTATTTTTGCCGACAATACGAATGCTAAGTAAGATTTGATATTATCATTTATCTCAATTCACATGCAATAAATATATTTATGTAATCATCATAAATGGTAGATTACATGGACACTGTAAGGGCAAAGCTGTGGCGTCAATGTATGACTGAAACAGAAAACAGGCATTCTACATGGCTGAAGGTAAAAATAAAAGCTACTTTCTAGTTGCTATGCCACCCCAGTCAATCTATGCCACGCTTAGTAGACAATGTGGTGCACCACCGCGCAGACAGGCGCGCTCGTTTCTTTTTATTGCATGCGCGGTAAAATACCGATAAATATTCTCGAAGTTATATTCTCCTAGTAGCCGCCGACGCTCGCATACGATGGATGCCACTGTTCCGTGCTTTCCACTTAGACATTTCATTCATATTGTATCACCTACTATGATTTCGCATTATCTCTACGTAGGTAGGTATATCGATATTATTTATGTAATGAACGATATCAAATTGTACCGGTCTCATATTCCCAAATGTATATATGTAGGTATGTATCTGTCCTATATGTTTATTGACGAGATTTTATTAAGTTTACCTTCTCCTATCTCAGGATCTGTGAGTTAGTAGGTAATCAAAGCTTGCATTGCCCATTTCTCATTTAAAACAGAAAATTTTGCGAATGACTAATGATGTCAACAAGCTGATCTGATAAGTAGATAACGAAGAAACAGATAAGCCACCTACCTATATTAATTTTTGTCACAACGCGAAACAAAAGGTTTCAGACGAAGCAAAATGGAAAGTCTTACTAAATTACATTTAGTACAAACCAACCAAGCATGAATTTTGAGAGCTCTAGTACTCTGCTACGATTTGAAATAAATAATTTGAAATGTTATTCTCCGAAGCCCATTCTGATATCTATGCCGAAGCCCTAGATATTCCTTCAATATATTTTTTGAACTACTAAGCATTTTTGACAAAAACGGTCAATTTTAGAATAGCAATACATTACATAAAATGATTTGAAGAGTTCGTCGCAGAACAATTTTTTTAATGATATCTCTGTTTTAATTCAAATGATTTATTTAAAATGGGAACAGCACTGGACTCCGTAAAATTCATGTATCCGTCTCCTATATATGACTTTATTATACAACTAAAAATATTGGCCCATCCTCACTAAGATTCATCAGCAGAAACAAAACTTTAGGCAAATGTAGAGCAGTATGGATAACTCATTTGGTTAGAAAGAGCCAAATAGACTTCGATCGCAGTCCTTGATGAGTGGTATTTGCGGGTGTCCGGGGTGGGCGGCCCTACATCCTCCGCACTGATAACTCCCTGGTATAAGTGGGTCACATTATTGACAATGTTCCGCTACAAGGATTTTGTTAATGTTCCACGCACGATAGCGCCGGTGCCGTGATAGCAATGTCAGGCGGTTTATATTAATATACTACTAGCTTTTTCCCGCTTCGCTCGCCGTATAAATTTGCCTAGTTATTTATCGCCAATCCCACGGAAACAGTACTTTTTTCTGGGACGAAAGATATTATGTCCTCCTTAGCCTAACCTATGTGTATGCCAAATTTCAAGAAGATTGGTTCAGTAGATAAAGCTTGAAGAGGTAAAAAAACAAATATACAAACTCACTTTCGCATTTATTGTAACTGCTTAGTATTGTTGTGTAAGCATTCATATAATTTAACGATTGGTTTTACATACATAACTAGTTTTGAAAAGATTCTGAAGAAGATAAGCTTTTTTCGATGAATTTCTAAGACTTGAAATGTTTGCCTGTTCTTAGAAAAACGGGCCATCAAACTTCAGAATCTTTTAAAGATTTCGTATTCAATGGGTAAAAACGGGACTCTCTTCCTAAGTCTGTCACAGTCACAGCACTAAAATTTTCATAGAATATGTCCGTTGTCAGCATGGGCACGGACGTCTGTTATCGAATCCATAGAAGAATATAACAATATTTTTTAGACTCCTGACGAAAAACGTGCTGACGAGTCCGGCCGTCAGGCCCCCGTTCCGCAGCGCCCCCGACCATAAGGCACCTGACTTTCAAAATTTGTTTGTCAGCGACGCCCCCCGGCCGCGGGGCACCTGGTAGTGAAACAAGTTTTTATTTTACTGGAAATTTTAGTAAGTACTGTTGAGCATAGAAAAGTTTTTTAATTGGGTGCTAATTAAACAGGCTTCTTTTTAAAAGCATTATATGCGCCACTAAAAATATACGTTGCCTTCTTAATTACTAAGTCAGCCATAATTAACGAGCATCTAAATAATACTATCTAAGTTATCCACTAGTTATCATCTATGTAAGCCACTCTAAAATCAACTCAAGATGATGGTTATTTTTAGCATTTAAATTTGTAACATGTATTCTAACAGTAAACTTCTAAAATACTAAAATAAAACATCAAAAATATATTCATTTAGCTTCTAATTTTTTAACTGAGTACGTTTAAAATATAATCCCACATTAAAATGATACTTAGTCAAAATTTAGCTGAAATTTTCAAATAGTGTATTATGGCCACTTTTACCAGAAGCTATTATGAGGCGAGACAAAATAAGAGTTTATTTTTGAAAAATCAATTTTAATGAATTACCATCATTTTACATAACTTTACTTGTTTCTGAAGAAGGTATTCCAAATTTTCGATTTAACTCCTTAACAAAAAATGCTCGTCAAGATGAACAACTTTTACTTAGTTGTCATTTTTAATATTTCTTATAGTTCAGCTGAACCATTATAGTTCTGCATCAGATGTTCTATTTTCCAAAATCCTGAACAGCTATAGTAAAAAAGTCTAATTTTGAATCCATCCAGTATTTCCGGTGATTAGCGTGTACATACAAACTAATCGATTTTTTTCTTACTCTATTATATCTCTTATATCTATATCTTTATATCTCAATCGTACCACATTTATTTTTGGAAATATAATTAATGTACAGACACATTTTTTTACTATTAAATGGCGGACAAACAAAATTTTGAAAGTCGGGTGGTTTACAGCCGCTGGCGTCGGAGAACGGGGGCCTAACGGCCGGACCCACGTATTCCGACTTCGACCCGGGCACTTAGAGCAGAGGTTTAATCTCACTGAGTGCACTATGATAGTGTAAGTTATTTCCATTTATCCCTTTATTACACCGATTTCACATTTTAAAGTATATAGAATCCATTTGCAAAATAATAAAAAATGAGAACCTGGAGCATTGGCGTAAGTCTTTTAGGGCTTACCCTTGTAAAGCAACTCTCCCCGTGGTCCCTACTAGTGCCGTACTTCGGATACATATTAAGCTGTTGATCCCGCTATGTCAGATGCCTTAAAGCAGTCTAATAAATCTGACAATACTTTTGGCTACTTACAAAAAACGAATAAATATAAAATTAAACCGTGAAGCTAATCCTCTTAAATTCCAGCACATGCTCCATTTACAGATGAGATACCTAATATTGTAAAATATAATTGTTTTTTCTGTTTCAGAAAAAAGAAAACCCTGAAAGTATACTGGCGCCCGTTTATGTGATGTACAAGGAATGTATCACCACATGTTTTTCGGGTATGTATATACAATACGAGTATGTATATACGAGCTCCGTAACGCAGCGGTCAACACGCCGGCCTGTGGCGCGGATGGTCCCGGGTTCGATCCCCGGTCAGGTCAAGATGAAAAATTATCTTTTTCAGATTGACCTGGGTCTTGGATGTTTATCTATATATGTATTTGTTATAAAATATAGTATCGTTGAGTTAATATCCCATAACACAAGTCTTACTTAAGAACTTACTTTGGGGCTAGCTCAATCTGTGTGATTTGTCCGTATATATTATTTATTATTATATTATTTATTTATAATACATAAATCTCACAGACCTAGAACTTAAGCGCCAGCCCTGTAGCTTTACTCTAAGAGCAATGCGGAAGTGTACAGGCACATTTTATATTTTATTCTTCCTCTGTCTGGTGAAGGGAGGCACGATCCGTTATGGTCTGGAAGACAAGAATGTACGAGCTCCTCCGCGCAGATCATAATTAAATAAATATAATAATAAAATTAAATGAAAAATTATTAATAATTTAATTAATGGATGAATAATGATTATGATTTAATTATTAAATGAATTAATAATTAGATTAATTAATTTACATTAATCCATTCCATCATTTAATCTAAATTTAGTTTATTTAAATTTTGTTAGGTACCTGCTTTAAGTTCAAACTAAGTACTTTAATGAAAATGTCCACAAACACACCAAACTTGTCATTTATACCGCTATAGGTCTCATGGCCCAAGGTCTGTCTACACCATAGGTCTACCCGTAATCTGTAAGACGTTGTATATGGTTATACCTATGTATGTTTGTTATCAGGCGTCGTCAAGATCCCCCTGCTGATCAAATGCGCCTACGTGGCCTACCTCGAGGCCCTGAAGAAGAAGGAAGAAGAACTGAACCTTGAGAGGAAGATAAAGAAGAGATCGGGCTAAATTCCCCAGTGAAAGACATGTACTTGTGTTCGATGTTCATGTGTCATGCCAAATTGTGAAGCGTTAACTAAACTGAAGTGAAGATAGTGAAGAAGTCATGTGAAATGAAACGAAATATTCATTTCGGAAATAAAGACAGACATTTTTAAAATATCGTTTTTATTGCACATTCATAGACTACATAATTTTCTCTAAATACAGACTGATATTGAACCTATGAGCTATATTAAAATCTCAAAATTAGAATCCCTAATAGAACACAGAAATGTAAGAAAAAATTATGAAAACTTAACAATAAAATTTGACTCCCTATAGAAATTCGCCCAGCTGATCGGTGACTTTTTACACCTCCCATAGGTGTAAAAAAGTTTTTTTTTTTGGGATTCTGTATTCTAATAGGGATTCTGATTCCGAAATTTCAATATAGCTCATAGGTTCAAAATCAGCCTATATAAAGATTTTGCGTTGCATTGATTTAGATTCAGAATTTAACTTTTCGACATTAAGAATTATCTAACGTTCAAAAAATGTACATGCTATCCATATTTGCATATGAATTTCATTTCATTTCAAATGAAATGACTCCGACCCTGGAGTCTGGGTGTTTGTCATCAAATCTTGCAAGTTAAGATCTACTTCTGAAGATTAAGGTGATTTGTGCATACACATGTAAATCGGATGACAATGATACATAATGTCAACGACCTGGCCTGATGATGAATAAATAAATGAATGATAGAACTACACTTAATATCTGAGTTCAAAATTTACTTGGCTTACAATTAAATCACGTTGTCTAAAATGAAATTTTTGAGTTATATTTTCATCTAAAGAAAAAATGCCCGCAGTAAAAATTTAAGAAAAAGAAACTTATCCTTGCTCAGTCGGGTAAAAGAAAAATACTGCTTTTTAGAAAATATGATTTTATCACATAGTATGTATATCCGGGCCCCCGGGCTAACCTCTGGCCCCTACTATGTCTTTCCGGGCCCCCAAGCCGATCCCCGCGTAGCATCCCAGTAATATAACGTTTATACGCAAATTTTCAATATCTAAGTACCTTGTACCTAGTACCTTGGGTTACATTCGTGCAATTTTTATAACGGATCCCTAATTTAAAAAAATTTTATAGTGCTCACAGGTAATGTAGCTTTCTATAAGTGAAAAAAAAAATCGGTGTAGTAGTTTTACAAACAAACACAAATCTTACCTCTTTTTATTATTAATAAAGATGAGCATTCGTTCGTTAATATCACAATCACCGGCATTTTGATTTGGTATGCTTATTTTTATTGAACACTAGCCGCCCTCCCCGGCTGCGCTCGGGCATGAATTATACCTATAAACGTTCCTCATAAAACACTATCTATTGATGAAAACTGCATGAAAATCCATGCAGTAGTTTTTGAGTTTATCACGAACAGTGAGACAGACACGTGGCAGAGGATTTTATTTTATAATATGTAATGATATGATAATTGATTTATACTTAGTTAACATAGGTCTTGGGAAGTTGTAAGCTTACTATTGCTAAAACCTTTGTTGGCGCCGTCTCAGCTCGGAGACTTGTACTTCGAAGGTAGAAGGGTTGTCCTCTGAGGTGCCCCCCGCGAGCATGTATTCCAGTTGGCGGATGTACGAGATTGCTATCCTGGAAATGTAGAAAACAGATTCAATCACTTCAACAATGCGTTTTCATAACGTCTAAAAATATGTGACTTTTATAACTTTTGTATCTGAAAGCGTTTTTGTTATGAACTCCTTTTTCCATTATGGCGTTTATTATTGGGAAACTCCCGAAAATAAACCCAGTAATGGTCTTCACGCCTACAAACCCGCTTAGCATGATCTTTGAATGAATGAATGAATGTGTGTGTGGCCAACACTGGTGTCAGATTCTTCAAGTTGCCTACTGACATAGCTTAACGACTGCCAGTAATGATGGCAGCCGATCAAGGTAGTGATGTGTCACCTTCCAAGCCAACTATCGCTGACCTGAGTTTGTGTGTGTGTGTGGCCAACACTAGTGTCAGATTTTTCAAGTTGCCTCAAGGTAGTGATGTGTTATCTTCCAAGCTAACTATCGCTTACCTGAGGCACTCGATCTTGGAGTATTTCTTCTTTGAAGGCTTGGTGACCGGCAACTTGGACCGCAGCAGGTCGAAAGCACGGTTCATGTCTCTCATACGTGTTCTTTCTCGATCGCACGCCGTTTTCTTATACTCTGAAATAAGTAAGATACATACAAAACCATCATGAAGGTAGTTCAAACACGGAGATACTCTACTTGAGACATCTTAACTGTTCGTCGTGACAATGTCTGGTCTACCCTGGACAGTCGGTTAGATGTGAATGTAGCCTTATACTACAATGACTAAGTTACAGATAAATAATTCATAGTCATTGATAGTTACGATAAGATGGCATTTTTAATTGTAGAACAAATGAAAAAATTATACCTACTTAATCTTTATGATTCTGTATACAGCGTGTAATTTAACTTTCAAAATTCGCACAATGGTGGCTCGTGGCTCGGACTATTTTTTATCTGTGAGTGACTCAGACTGTCAGTATAATCATTTTTTTCTATAGGAGACCGATACTGACAACTCAATTTTTTTTTACATTTCAAACAAAAATGTTCAGCCATTGAGCTATTAGTATAGGAATGTCAAAAATTTTTCGAGTTACCATCATTAGTCCCTTAAGAAAAATTGTTCATATTGACGGTCTGAGTCACACCTTTAGAAAATCGAAGTTAAATTTACACGTTGTATAGGTACTTAGGTAATTCGAACGCTCTTTCAGCTACATCGGAGCTCCGGACATAGGACTCCTTTGTATCCCTATTTCTCTTTAAAATCGTCCATTAGCCTACTGAGGCACTTGATTCAGCTTGGCTAAACATATGGAAGTAAACCATTGAAACACTTCATCGCGTTAGACTGTGCGTTGGGCTGCGTGATTCCCGGCAGGGTAGAATAGGACCACTTCTAGTCTTCCCGTGGATGTCGTAGAAGGCGACCTAGGAATAACCAGCTAAACAAAGTGTTTTCTTATGTTTTCACGATTGTTACACATTTAAATAAAATTATTTTAATACGGCTTTTATCGCGTTTATTACATTATTTATACACCTAACGTTTCGAGCACTTTACAGTGTGTATTTTAGGCGGTAGATTTTGCAGTTATTATAAAATACTAGACAAATGTCAACTTAATCTACCTGCGACCATTCACGCTGTAAAGTGCTCGAAACGTTAGGTGTATAAATAATGTAATACGCGATAAAAACCGTATTAAAATAATTTTATTTAAACAGCTAAACAAAGCTTATAAACATCAAAGAGAACTCTCTGACCCGTCTGGCCGGCGTGTAGAGTGTAGGCCAATTCTCTGACTGCTCTGCTCAGTACAGAGAGAGTCATGCTTCAGCAGTGGAGATTAAAAAAGACCTGATGATGATGATGATCGCGTTATACTTCTAACAGGAATATCGGGCGAACCAACCTTTTTCAAGCTGCAACGCTCTTTCTTTCCAGTTGAGAATAGCTTCTTGGGCCGGATCGTCATTGTACTTCGTAGTCTCTTGGGATTCGTGCGAGAAGTCGAGGGAAGACTCGGAATTGGCCGTCTCTTGAACCACACTCTCTCTAAACTCGTGTTCATAGTACCTAGAACCTAAGAAAGTAGAATCGCATAAAGATTACCATAATTTTACCAGAAAAATACTAAAATCTATCCACTATGTATGTATAGGTATATCAACGATCTTTTTGATTAAACATGGTTTAATGTGACGAAAAGTTTTTATGAGAGACATCCTTATAAAATGATTCGTTATCTGTCTACTACTTTAAATAATATAGCTGACACCTTCCGCTATAATCGGAATCCCTGGCCATATTTCATGTTGGAATCAAAATCTCTATTAGAATACAGAAGTGCAAAAAAATAAAAGTAAAATTGGAACTGCTATACAAAAGCACCTATCAGCTGGTTAAATTTTTAAGGGAAGTCACAGTTTTTCAATCTATAATTATCTTTTTTTCTAGCGGATGTAACTATTTTCTACTAGGGATTCTCATTCTGTGATTAAAATATTGCCAGGGAGTTCAGAGACACCCTGTATATAGTACATACCTTCATTGCTCGAGTGTTCCAACTCATACGGCCGGAAATACGTCACTCTTCTAGGTTCATAATCCTCCAACACATAAGACCTATGATGAGATATCGTCTTATCATATTTCTTGTGCGAAAACGTGTGCTCCTCTCTCGGTTTATCGTCAGGCTTCCCTATTTCTAGAATCACTCGGTCTTCTGTCTCCCTCTTTTCTTCTTCCTCTGCTTCTTTGACCACTGTGTAGTTGGCTATTAATGGTATTGGATGTTCGTCATCGTATGTTTGATTGTACATTGCTTGTAGTAAGATAGATCGCGGTTTTATGATTCACAATTTCACACTTTTCACTGTTTAAGTCTACTTATCTTTGCCCAGTTGCGTTACACATCATCTATAATGAAATTAGGTAGTTAACTGGTGTTGTTAACTATGGGTAACTATTTATATTTGGGTAGGATATTTAGATATTGTATTTATTAGAATTTCGTTTTGGTCCATAGGAAATATTTAGGGCTGACAACAAATTACAATTGTAACTTATTGTTGTCCCTTTTTTCACTAACTTTGACCCTATAGATAAACCACTTTAGTCCTATAGATTTAACATTAGCTAATACAACTGATTAATTACAAAAATATTTAGATTTCTGTAACTTACTATAAGTGTGACTGCTACCTGTTCTACCTATGGACTGTGTCATCCACAATCCTCCTCTATTGTCATGTATATTGGATCAAAGTTGCGTGTTGTGTACACAAGTGGTGTGCTACAATTTTTAGTTTTCTCGGCGACTGCATGAAATATGAATAATATAGAAGAATAGACCGTTTATGTACAGTCTATCATAAAATAGTCTAAGCCCTGAATATCTTTAGGCTGGCTAACGCAACTGTACTTAACGTCACATAAAAGTCTTACGATTCCGTATCCGTAAGCAAACTTGTCCACATAAGCATTGTATAGACGAGTCGTGCTATTTGAAACTTTCCGAAGGACAACATGCAAAGCGAGTGGATGGAATGCATGAACTTCTAGTAGGAACGTATGGTTCTTGAATCACGCAAGCACCTAAGCCGTGAGTTGTACCTATACCCCACGGGCGTAGTCAGGGGGAGGGTTCTGAGGGTTTCCTGGGGAAAAGTCCTAACGTTTCTGGGGGTTTGAACCCCCAAAGTTCGACATTAACGTAAAACATAATAAATAAGGAAGGGCGAGTATCATAACTTATTACACCAAATGTCTTTTGGACTCGCGATCTCTACCACCACCACCGCTATCAATTATTTGATCGCATTCAGAGTAGATACGGCTTGGCTCTCATGATTTTTACAATTACCTACCTATTTCATGTAAGTAATTACTTCTAATCTTTTTATTTTCTTGAACCTTTCTAATCCAGATGTGATATCTCCTAACCATACTTACCTACTGTGCAAAATTTTAGGTATGTTCCTCTCTCAGTATATCGTTAGGCTTGCTTATTTCTAGAAAGTCTCTCTGTCTCTGCCTTCTGTCTCACTCTTTTCTTTTTCCTTTGCCTCTTTGACCTCTATGTAGTTGGCTATTAGTAGTATTAGGGCATTTATTATATATAATATCTATCTACGTACAATAAATGCCCTAATCCAGAAAGGAGCCTGTAGTCGGCTTGTACGAGGTGCCGGTTCTTCGCCTTATTTATTTTCTAGCGACTGCCTCACTGCTTTGTATTGTTAACTATTGTCTTGTGTTTGTTTTGGAATATATTATTTAGCCGAAGGTTTAAACTGAATAGCGCTTTATAGGTTGTTTTCGTGAATATAATCAAATCGTTTATTACTGCAGTGTATTATACTTTACTGTGTCATCATCATCATCAGGTCCTTTTTAGTCTCCACTGCAGGAACATGAACCTCTCTGTACTACCAGAGCCGTATTAGCCAGAGCAGTCAGAGGATTTGGCCTACACTCTCCACGGTGGCCGGACGGGTTGAAGAGGTACTTTATGAGTAATAATTAAATCAGTTCTGTACTTCACATAGTATTTTAAAGCTATGGGCTATGGCTAAGATACCTAAACAGATAGCTCTAAAAGTTGACTTTGGTTCAGCAACACCGGTCGCAGCGCGAATCATCATCTATATACTAATATTAGAAAGACTAGCTTGTTTGTTTGAATAGGCTCCGAAACTACTGGACATTATTTTAAAATACTTTCTTTATACTTAAGCTAATTTATCTGCGGGTAACATAGGCTATAATTTACGTTGATGAAGACGCAGGAAAATTTCTAGTTTCATATAAAATGCACGACACTTGCCGCTGCCGCCAAAATTCAAAACAACCTT
Organism: Rhodophaea formosa; assembly: GCA_963082605.1. NCBI lineage: Eukaryota > Metazoa > Arthropoda > Insecta > Lepidoptera > Pyralidae > Rhodophaea > Rhodophaea formosa. Next base: position 5,111,163 of record OY720221.1, read on the forward strand.
CAAGTTTAGATTGTTTCACAGGGCTTTTAAAACTATAGTGAAAGCCCTGCAGCCTGTGGATAGCAAACAGCGCAAAGGTTTCCCAGGTGGAACAGACCTCCAAGGGCGCCGAGTTTTTAATTATTTTTTATTTAATTCCCGTGGGTGCTCCAGCTTTTTTAATGAAATACCTAGCTACTTGTATGTATTTTTGGTTATTTACATTTAGTTAAAAGATGAGAAAGAAAATTATTTTAGATATTCATAATAGTGGGTCCTCGGCACCCACTATTTACCTCTCGCGGGTGCTGGAGCACCCGAGCACCCACGGAGTCGGCGCCCCTGCAGACCTCAGCTTTGGGTGTTGCTATAAGCCAACATGTGAGGGACACATGCAACTGGCCATCATATGCAGTAATCTGCTTCTTTAATTCAAGTATTAACCATTTTATTTTCAGTAATTTCGATGAGGACAGTGGCGTCTCTATTTTACAATGAGGGTTTTCGGAATCTAATTTCTCGCCAGATGGCGGCACGGACACACACATGGCATGGAGATATGAGGTACTTTTGACAGCAGCTGTCAAAATCACCCACAGCCACAGTGCCGCCCACAGAACTATAACTCAAGCATATTATGAAATTGGTGTAGTTTGATGTTATAAATGCTCGTGCTCGAGAACAATTTGTGTAATAAGTAGTTAAAGTAGACTGTTAAATGGACTCGTATAGATTTGTCGCCAAAATCTCCCACGAGGCTGCCAAAGAACATACGCCATCTTTGATGCCACATACCACATACCGTACAACCCGATACTTAGTATCTCATTATACTGGACATTGGCAGAATCACTGAAATCTCGGTGGAAGCCATAATTAAAAAGAAGAAAGAAGAAGAAGCATATTATTCTGAGGTGCCGCCCATGTGGGGAAAATATCTATTCCAAAAACCTACTTTGAACTTTTATCCTAATCCTAACTAATATTATAAATGCGATATTACGCTTTTACGCCCAATCTACTAAACCGATCATCATGAAATTTTGCATAGACATAGGTTAGGGTACTGAGAAGGACATATAACGCCGCGGGTAACAGCTAGTCTGTAATGACAATAAAACAACGTATTTGATAATCATATGCCAGATTTTATTATCCTTAACAATAGTCATAAATACTGTTATGCTTTAAGCACAGCCGAAGTTAACACAATATAAATAAGGCCTATAATCGTGCGACTATATTTATGTACAGACATTTTATGTCTTTCGGCGAACCCCGGGCTCCGAAGTGTCTCAACTGAGGATGCAACAGGGTTGGCGCTCAGACGAGAGAGATTTCATGTCAAGACATTTTTTTAAGGGTTCCGTAAACCAAGTGGAAATAAAGGAAATCTAGGATATATTTTTTATTTAAATAAAATTAAATTTATACGGTTTCGTGTTTATTACATTATTTTTACACCTAACGTTTCAAACACTTTACAGTGTTCGTGGTCGCAGGTAGACTAACACTATAAAGTGTTCGAAATGTTAGGTGTATAGATATGAACGCTATGAAAACCGTATTAATGTTATTTAAATGTGTTACAATCGCGAAAACATCGTATTTTTTTTTATTTCACTTATAGTTCGTCCACGCGACATAGATATTGACAGAAATAAAAATATTGAATCTGCTATTTGCCATGGTGTAGATAAACTTGAGACTCATAAATATATACAAAATTAATACAAACAGGTACTCTTAAACCCTTGGAACAAAATTGGCAGTATACTATATTTTTTCTAGCAACTCGACAGTATTTTAGATAAAAAATAAATTATGCAATGATCCAGTGTTAAAAAAACAATTAAGTCTTTTAATTTTTTACTTAAAATCTAGCTAGCTAGGAACTGGCCGCAAGGTAATGTAATCTCCTTGTTAATTTCCTCTACTAACAGCTAGAATAAATGAAATAGAAATCATTGATACGGAAGTTTTCTGATGGCTTAGCTGTTCCAAGCTCCAATATATAAGCTCAAAATATGTATGTATAACCCTCATTATACTTTCGTTTTCATAAAACCCCATAAAAAAAAACATCTGACAAGCAACATTTCAACAGACATTATAAACTTACAATAGTAGATTGTTGCACTGAACAGAAAGTAAGTTATTACTGCATGATGTGTAATTGGACTCTAAAAAGCAGGGGTGCACTATAACTTACTTAATACGAGGTGCATAATCTGCTTTTCTTTCAACTATTGCAAGAAAAGTAGGTGAAAAATAAAACTGAAGAGAAACTACCATTAATATTCCCGCTTTCTTTTTATCTTTATACCCAGTGCTTTTTTTTCCATAATTGATTTTTCCCCCAGGTAGCGGCACTGTGTCGAGAGGGCGAGCTATCAAAATCCACCAATCATAAAATTGATGATTTAACGTGATTGGTGGATTTTGACAGCAGCTGTTAAAAATACCTCTCAACATAGTGTCGCCACCTGGAATTCTGAAAACACACATTCACACGTTACTTCACAGGCTTATCTCCATAAGGCCGTCAGGTTGGCCAACCTTTTTTGTGACATGAAAACCTATGGTCGCGCGATTTAAAAAAAAACATTGCAGTAAATTATTTCCATACTTTTTTTCTGCTCTAGTGCAGAGTTCCGCTTTGTGTTGGATATGTAGTGGAGTTATGTATGTTATGATAGAATTGCAGCGTAGTTGGAAGGAAATCACTTTAGCTCACGGCCAGCTCATATAAAACGTTTAAAACAAAAATAAATAATCTACTCTATGGTTCACTCCAGCTTCCGCAGCCGGAAGAACTGGTGCATGACGTCGTCGGTGACGGCGGCGCGCCGCGCCTGGTATGCCTGGATGTACGGCGTGATCGTTTCGACGGCGATCTTCTTCAGCTCGCCCGTTAGGAGCTGTCCGCTTTCGTACTGCTTTTTTATCTGTAATGACGAGAAATTTCATTAGCCAATATATTAAACAATATTAAAAAAAACCGGCCAAGTCCGTGTCGGGCCACGCGCAGTGTAGGGTTCCGTAGTTGCGAATGACAAGTTTGAGTTCACACTGTTCACACTCGCATCCCACAGTTTAACGACCACAAGATCTAACAATGAAAATTGTATGAACTTTTACATTTTCGAGTACATTTTATAAGTTGATTGCCTATAACTTTTTAGTTTGTACTTAGTACGCAGCTCTGATAGTTTTCCTTTCAACTTAAGTATAAATACTACTGCTGTAATTTTTTTCACGTATCCATATATAACCGTTTAGCAGATAGAGGGGTGGGGGGGACTTACCTCTAACAAAAATTTGCACTTTAAAACCAAATATTTCGGAAACGGATCTTTAAATCGAAAACTGGTGTTCTCAACCTCACAATATTTTTCAAAGACCTATTTAACAATACCCAACACGATGGGTTTGTATAGAAAAAAAATATTACTCCCTCTTTACTTATATGGAAGCTACCTTAAAAAAAATTTTTTTTAAGATTTTTTATTTACCACTTTTTTGCAATTATTAATATACATACCCATATCAAATTATAGCTTTCTAGTACTTATAGTCTCTGAGTAAAACCGCGGACGGACATACAGACAGACTTGGCAAAACTATAAGGGTTCTTATTTTACTACGGAACCCTAAAAACGGGTCATTCACGTGCTACTTTGTCGGGATTGCAGACTATAGTTTCGGGCTCATCAGGAGACCATTTTGGATGACCGACGCCGAAGTATCCCGGACACTGCATTTTCGCGGAGCGCCGCACGCAGCGCTGCTCTCTGGGTTCTCGTGGTGGGGATAGGCGGCTAGGCACACAGTACTTTTTAGAATACTCCATTAAAAAATTAAGAATATTGAGAATCACTATTATTTAACCTATCCATAAATTACGCCACAGTTCAATGGACGGGAGGGGGACACCATACGACGTTTACATAAAATAAATTGAGCAATTGTGATTGGTGATTAAGAGCGAGCAGCCAAATTTGTGCAAGTCAAACTATGAGCGGGAGTCGATATTAACTCACACAGACGTAAAACTATACAGGATGTCATTGTGTGTGTTAGCGCTAGATTGAGTGTAGTCGGACAAGTAATTTTGATACTCGTAATTAATTTTAAAATTACTCATTATTTCAATACTTGTATAAATATGAATGTTATAAGATACTAGCTGATGCCCGCGACTTCGTTCACGTGGACTTTATAACTCCGGTGAATTAATATACCTTAATATGAACTAAAGTCGATACATAAGCGTAATCTGTAAATTTGACCTGCTGTCATGCTGCAACTTAAAAAGCGCACATATCCAAAGGGCCTTCGAGAGAGACGGACTTCGACTTTTTGTGTTGCCTAAGTGTGCAAGGCTTAGAGAGAAAGCAAACTCTCATGTTTTGCCGTATGGGCTAAAAGCTACGTTGCCAAAAGGCATATCCTAGTTGCGAGTGGCCCGGGACCGCTGGGCGGTCACCAGTAATATAAGCTAATCTTACTTTATGCACTGTATCCCAGTGGAGAGTGACTCTGTAAAATTGACGATATAAAATTTGACATGGTTCTGTATCAGATGTTCTAAATCTTCAATTTAAATACCTCAACAAAAAATGCTCATCAAGTTGAATAACTTTTGCTAAGGCGTCATTTTTATATTTCCTATTTATTACCTAGACTATAATGGTTCTGCGTCAGGTGTTCCAAATCTTCAATTTAAACATCTCAACAAAGAATGCTCCTCAGGTTGAATAACTTTTGCTAAGGCGTCATTTATATATATTCTTATAGTTCAGCAGGACCATTATGATGCTGCATCAGATGTTCCATTTTTTGAAATCATTTTCACCATTTATGTTGCCTAGGTTTAGTAGCTATATAGCAAAAAAGTTTCATTCGAATCCGTCCAATATTTCCGGAGATAAACGTGATCATACATACAGACAGACAGGCAGACAGCTTAGAAATTCTAAAAAAACATTTTTCCTTTCTATTATTCTTTTTTAGTGTCCCTCTATCTATTTCAGTCAAAAATACTAAATGTACAGACAAAATATTTTTACTGTTTTATTATATGTATAGATAAGGTACAAATTATACATATAATATAAGACCTAAAAATTAAAGTGTAGAATAAATGTAGGGATAAAATAATTCAACAATTTGAATATTTTTTTTAATTAAAAGCCGGTTTCTTTTATGTTGGTATTGCTGGCTCTAATTGTAATGAAATAAAATAAACTATCAATTCTATTAGTAAAGCTTGGGATATTTGCAATGTACTTATAATCCTAGTAGTTATAAACCAAATCATGCTCTTCAATACTATTCGTTTTTTCCAGGGTACTTATTTGTTCCCCTCCATTTGATTTTTCTACATCGGATATAAGTGCATCATATACTTCCTAAAAGAAATAATAAGTGTATATTAGTATTGTAAAGCTTGTATTAATCATTTCTATCTTTTTTATTTTTCCATTTAAATATTAAGCCCTTTTATAGTCCCGATAGTTATTCACCTTCAGACAAAATAAAAATAAATCTAAATCTTTTGTCGATTTGGGAGCTATGATCAGACAGATACACACACAAGCTCCTGCCCCTAGTAGTTGTGTTTGTTCGTCTTTCAAGCAAAAACAAACTAAACTGAACTAATCAGATGAAACTTCATACTCGTACTAGATATTGGTAGTGAAGAATTCGGTGAGTAACATAGGCTACATTTTATTTCACAATTTAACCAAAATTCACGCGGGCGATCGATTATCTACGAATTTCAACTGTATTTCTTGCGTTTCTTTTCCATTACTGAAACATAATTAAATTTTACCAGTTTTTTTTTTTCAAATTTCTGTGTAAATTGCTTTCGTGTCTTTTGTATATAGGATGACATTAAAAACAACAAGCCTCGAAAACGATAGCTATATCAAAAGTTTAATAATATTAGACATCCGCCATCTTGGATTCCAAAAATGACATCATATCCATTATGAGCACCCCCAAAGCCTTCACAAACGATACCCATATCAAAAATTTCATGACATTTGACATCCGCCATCTTAGATTCGGAAAAAGACGTCATATTCATTATATGCACCCCCAAAAACCTCGAAAACGATACACATATCGAAAATTTCATTCCATTTGACATCCGCCATCTTTGATAGCAAAATAGACGTCATATCATCATTTGCACCCCGAAAAACCTCGATAACGATAGCCATATCAAAAATTTCATACTATGAAATTTTTGATATGGCTATCGTTATCGAGGCGACGACATTTTCTTAATCCAAGATGGCGGATGTTAAATGCTATGAAATTCATAGCATTTAACATCCGCCATCTTGGATTAAGAAAATGTCGTCATATCCATTAGAGCACCCCCAAAAACTACGAAAACGATGCCCTAGAAAATTTCACCAGTTTTAATGTCACCTTGTACATAATAAGGGCGTGCCTTGTCTCACATATTTTTTTAACTCCTATTACCAGTAGTCCGAATTTTGTTTTCATACAATTTTACATCCTAATAATATAAAAAAATAATATGAATAAGATTTTTATGCGAGTCAAAATGGACACATATAATAGTTACTCAAAACAATCGAAAAGTATTAATACTTAGTAAACGATCAACCCGCTCGGGTCGCACTATACGTGTCTACACACAGTAGATCGATGACCTTGTAGACGTCGACTGGCGAGCGACGAGCGATACGTCCACCCGTCAGGAAGGCTTGGCGCGAACTAAATTGTCACTACACGGGCGCTTGGTTTTATAGGCAATTTTAAAAAATTCATATAAAATCATAAACATCGGATATTAATTAAATTAAAAATTAGATCTGCTTGCAAACAGTATGTTTGTTAGTAATAAATAGAATATCAAAGAAAAAAATAAGTATTTATCGTGGAAAAGCAGCACTATAAAACGTAAATTATGACATTTTTTAACGAATTTTTATCATTATATAGATAAATAATTTATCATATTTTCCTCTGAGGTGCACTAAAAGACAATATAATCTGCGTTCTAAAAATATTAAATTAGTTACATTAACATGATTTAATTTTTATTTCATATTTCAAAGTGAGCTGTAACCGGCATTTTTGCAATTCGGCGTTACGAAAACCTCATAGTAATAAAAGTGAACACGTATAAACGGTAACTTTACGTTGCAGTGCACTAAAAAAAGAGTTGATCTTTATATAATCACGAATAATTTTATTTTATTTGGTTAATTTACGCGTCAATAAGGCGGTCTAAAACACCAAAAAACTGAAATATCGCCGTAGATTGAATGCGCGCCCTTAACTGGTTCCTGTACTTCCGTTAAGCCGTAGGTCCCGGCTGTCATCATTAATAACACTTGGCAGTCGTTTAGCTATGTTAGATGCCTTTAGGCAGCTTGAAAATCTCACACCAGTGTTGGTCTCTTACACACACGAAAAACAAACAAACAACAACATTTGTGGAGTGGAGTGTGTACATGTAGTATATTATAGTCTTAGATTATATAAAGCCTAGATAGACTATTAGCCTAAAAGCGTAGAAAAAAATGGTGTCCAATCCATAGTTTATCACGCAAACACATAACTACCAATTTGACGGATTTTGATGGCATTAATTGCCAGGACGCGTGTGCTGCTAAAACAAAGCTGTCACGCACACAAGCATTGAAAATATGGCCACTTTTTAAATCATTAAAATAAAGGCATGTCGGTGTCTAGAGAGTATATAGTAGTCAAAGATTATAGTAATATATTATAGTACACAACAGATAAAATATCTCACCTCTAGTAATCTATCATCGTCTTCTAAGAAGAACGTCAAGTACTTGTAAGAAATGTCCACGTCTGTGTTTCCACCTTTTTCCCTGTGCTCCTCGACCGTTGCTTGCCCACCCGAAAATGCGTATTTATTGATCTGAAAATATAAAAGGCAGGAGATTTTAAAAGCAACTTGCAGTGAAAACTTAGGCGCGTTCGATATTTTTATTCAAATTCAGCCACCCTGGCAATATGTATGAGAAAGTCAATTAGTCAATGTTTTTTTTTTTTACTATACTATTCACTATACTAGAGGTAGATAGTCAAACAAAGGTGTAAGGAATAGTAGAGACTTTCATAAATCTAGTTACAGATGCAAATCAAAATTTCTTTCAATTACCTTATTTTTTATTTGTTTCGGCGTGTCGTTCAAGAATATCGATGCATTAGGGTCGCTGGCCGACATTTTGTGCTGCGCCCCTTGCAAGGCCGGTAGGAACGAGGAGTGGATTAGCGAAGGTTTGGGCATCTTCAGACGCTGAGCCACGTCCCGTGTCATGCGGAAGTACGGGTCCTGGTCGATGGCGCAGGGTACTAAGCATGGAAGCTGAAATAGATATTTTGAAGATTAGAAACAGAATTGTATGAAATAATTGAACAATGCTGGAAAAAAATAACAAGTTAATAATGAGGAAAGAAAGAAATAGTGAGAAGCTGCATAAAGGGAAAAATAACAATTTACGACTGTCTGCAACTTGTTGATGCTTATTGATTTTTTAGTAGATGTAAAAATAAAATTGTCATAATTAACTTTGATTTTTCTGTTCAAAGAGGAATTCCGTTTTAGTCAGAAAACAAATAGCCTATAATTAATTCGGACGAAAAAGGAATCTTTTGAGAAAAAATAAGTTGTACGAAGCTTGACGAAGCGAAAAAAACACAAAGATTAACTGGAAAACCAGTCAAGTGTCAATAAATTTGCTTCGAAGACAAATTCTTCGAAGACAAAACCTCAAATCCTGAAACTTACTACACGTGAAAAAAAGAAAATTTCTGAACGAATCTTTGAATCTTGAATTTATTAGACGCCTGATTCACCTTTTCCTACCATAGTAACTCCATGTAGTAGCCGTGTGGTTCCCGGCACAGTAGAATAGGACCACTCCAAGACTTCCCGTGGATGTCGTAGAAGGCGACTTAGGAAACACAAGCTTAGTAAAGCTTACTAACATCAAAAGGCCACTCCAACCCGTCCGGCCAGCGTGGAGAACGTAGGCCAAATACTCTGACTGCTCTGGCTAATATATGGCTCTGGTAGTACAGAGAGGGTCGTGCAGTGGAGACTAAAAAAGACTTGGTGATAATGATTAACACTACAAGGTAAAAACCCTGACATAAGACTGAAAGTCACATCAAAATTTATATACCTAATACGACAATACTTACAACTTTGTTTTCAAAAATGAAAGGGAAAGACGTGGAGAAGGCCGGCGCAGCCTCTATCGACGGGAAGGTGATCTTGCCGATGACGTCAGAGTCCCCGAAGCCGAATATGCCCTTCACTTGGTTGTAGGTCACGCATTTCTGTATCCGCACCATGTTTTGGTAGAACGCTGGGCACTGTCTAGAAGAAAACACAATTACTAAAGATCAGATATTCTGATGCATACTAACTACCTTAGGAGTTGGCTATAGAAGAAAGCGCTTATTTATGTAAAATAAAACATTTTTTAAAGCTTTCCATTGTTTTCGAGATTGTTACACATTTAAATAAAGTAAATTTTACTACGGTTAATGTAATAAACGCAATAAAGCCGTGTTAAAATTATTTTTATTAAATGTGTAACAACAGACTAGCTGTGCCCGCTACTTTTTCCGCGTGAAAAAAGTCGCCTTTGTCCTTTCTCAGACTCCAGACTATCTGTGTACCAAATTTCACTTAAATAAACTATTTTTGGCAAACCAGTAGCTTTGGCTCGAAAGCGAGACAAACAGACAGAGATACTTTATTCATACGGATTTTATGACAGTTTCATACAAATAACATAATAATAAATGCATTTATTTTCTTCTTAAAAAAGATGTAGCTTGTAAGAGTTTTACAAATAAAACAAATCGTTATCAGTTTGGATAAAATTTTCGTATTATGTATCAAGTATTATGTTTGCATTATCAGAAATGATAATGTTAAGTAAGAGGTATTGCAAATAACGATAAGCTGTACTCCCGCCTCAGACAAAATTTGGATGGGTGACCGCAAGGTGGCATAAAAATATCTCAAGCTCCTCCGTGCTTCGGAAGGCACGTTAAGCCGTTGGTACCGGCTGTCATCATTATTGGAAGTCGTGAAGCTATTTCACATGCCTTTAGATCTAACACCAGTGTTGGCCACTAGCACACACGAAAAACAAGCAAATAGATTCATGTTTATATATTGCCAGCTCTCTACTGAAGTGAAAGTAGACTCGGAAACCTTTTCGTTAAGTAAAACCACCCTGAGGCTCCCAAACTTTTTGCATCCTGAGCAACTGTTACTTACTCCGGAGAGTAGCTCCAATTTCATAGAAACATCTCAAATGTTTATTTATTGCTGAAGATCACTACTTCATTGCCTTCATCAATCGCCATTGGATTTATAACTACAGATTTACGCAAATTGGCTGGAAGTAGATTTTTATTTCAAAATAAGTATCTACAAACCAGTTGACTGGGAAAGATCCCTTTCATAGGTTAAGTCACCGTTGTATATTTATTATTCTGTTTTATACCTGTTTCTTTCTGTGTAAATACAATAAAGCCGTACACACAAACCAAAAAAAATTATGAATAAAAATATAAATAATGACTTACCCAATAAAGTCTAAATCATTGAAAATAAAGGTATTTTTAGGGTCGAATCCAACAGCTATGATATCCTTTGCGTTGTTGAATGCCATCTGCCGGGCATCTTCGATTTTAATATCTCTCCATAATGCCTTCTCGTCATCAGTTAGTTGGATGATGAGAGGAACATTGAACACGTCTTGTAGCCATCTGAAAAAGGATTTACAGTTTAAAAAATTTAGCACTGCAAATTGTAACTACTTATATCATCATCATCAGGTCTTTTTTCAAGTCTCCACTGCAGGAGCATGACCCTCTCTGCACTACCACTGCCATATATTAGCCAGAACAGCCAAAGGACTTAGCTTACACTCTCCACGCTGGCCAGTCGGGTTGGAAAGCTATTTTTGATGTATGTAAGCTTTTTTTAGCTTGTGTCTCCTAAGTCACCTTCTCCCACATCCACAAGAAGACTTGGAGTAGTCCTATTCTACTCTGCCGGGAACCACATGGCCACTACTTAGTGACAATAATTTACTAATATTTACTTAATACTAACTATAATTAACTCAACTTTTATATTTAGAAATCACACCCTTATTATCGTTTAATAATAAAAAAAAAAAACAAAAAAAAACACTTACTTTGTAAACATAAATGGGATCATATGGCCAAGATGCATGCTCTCTGATGATGGTCCTCTCCCTGTATACAGGTAGAACTTCTTGCCGGCTTCATGCAGGTTCAGTATGCTGTGCATGTCCCGGTGAGAGAAGAATACACCTCTCTTTAGAAGATGATGGGCTGAAAACATCAACATTTTTATAAATAATAAATTAATATATAGGGACATATCACACAAATTGAGCTAGCCCCACAGTAAGTTGTGAACTTGTGTCGCAGGATACTAACTCAACGATACTATATTTTATAATAAATACTTATATAGATAAACATCCAAGACCCAGGTCAATATGAAAAAGATCTTTTTCCATCCTGACCTGACCGGGGATCGAACCCGGGACCCTCGTGTCGCAGGCTAGCGTGTTGATCGCTGCGCCACGGAGCTCGACAATAACAACATAAGAAAACAATAATAATATAAAAAAAAGGAATAACAATATGTAATTAAAGATTTTGCTTATAAAATTTCTTTCATCCTTTATATCAGTTATCTACTAGAGTCCTGGCGACCTTGTGACACAGGTTTTCTGGAAACCTAGTACAGGTACCAGTTCTTACTCCACCTTGCTTTGAAAATCGTTCCAGTAGTTTTGGAGCCTATTTGATGCAAACAAACAATCAAATGTTTCTTTTTTATAATACATTAAGTATAGATAAATATAAATAATTTAAATACTAAAGATATAGCATTTAAAATAATCGTTTTTATTACTTATAAGAATTAGAACCTTCAAATAGCTAACATTGTTTTATTTTCATAACTTGTTAGTCACACAACCAAACAGTCACACACTTAACTATTTTCTCATTTGGCCAGAAATGGAACTTAATTTGATGTTAGACAACTATAAAACACACACTCCTTTCTAGTCTCTATGTGTTTATCTTTCATACTCCCCTCTATAAAGCTTGGTTTTCACCTGTGGTTTTCACTACTGACAAAAAATAATAATGCCAAATACGTATTACGTACGAAAAAGAAATCATTCACCTTTCTGGCCTGTGACTTTCTCAAATCTAGTAATGAGTTCTTCATCTATTTTTGAGCAGCCAAATCTTTCTGAAATATAAAAAAAAATATGTCATATGTTAATTTTAAAAAAAGGTTACACACGCTTTTACCTTACCATTCCCAATGTAATGAAGAGATAAACCTACGTCTCAATTTTTAAATGGGAGACACAAAGATGACTCATAACTTCATAATTTTGAAAATGTCTGTGGTTGGACCATTTGATGTAGCTCTCCACAACATGGTGTTTGTGGATTGTGATTGTCACATCAGGTTTGACTCGTGATCTACATAATGTCCCAAACTTCCAGTAGTTATATTATAAAGGAAGTTGTGTCTGTTTCTATGGCAGAACTGTTATATTAAGTATATATTTTTTTTACTAGCTTTCCTTGTCCCACTGCTTGGCAAAAGCCTCCCCTCTTTCCTTCCATTCTTCTCGGTTCCCTGTGGTAACGTTCCAGTTGTTATCAAATGTCCTTATATCATCCGACCACCTTATCTTTGGTCTTTCTCTTTTTCTGAGGCCATCGGATAGGAGCCAGTCAGTTATATTATAAGAATAAAAATATTTGTCAAAAAGTTTAGCACAAAATGCAATGATGGACATCTTTGAAACATGTACAGATTTTGAAAATAAAGTGAATATTCTGTAATTTGTGCACAATAATTTTTTTCAGCGGAAAGGATTTACTTCATCAAGGACCAAGTTACATCATTGAGCCTATGAGAACTTTTACCCCTTCAGCCACAGTAAATAAGCCATGGTGTGGAGACCTACATCAAATGGTCTGACCAGTCTGATTGTGAATTTTATTTGTTATTGAAGAAGCCGTAAAAAAACTTACTTATTAATTTATCATAATCAATTCCTGTCTCGGACTTTCCTGTTACGGTCCATGGGTCCACCACATCCTCCTCATCATTCACAGATAACTGATTTAGCTGTTCTTCTGCCATTTTCTGAAAAAAGTTGAAGGATATAAGTAGTATAATTTCCATATGGAGCATGGCAAAACATGTTTGGTTTTGAAGACAATTCAAATTACATACTTGGACATCAAGAGAACTTTTAGCCAGTTCTATTAGACCACATCAATACAAAAATATTAAATTTTTCTGGCTTGTAGAGTTGCTGACTAAACTGTACTGTAAGGTTATAAAAATATATTAACATAGTGTTTACATACCTTTTGTTTGATGAATAGAAAATAGTCGTAATAGTTGAAATAGCTAAAAAGTGTGATAGCTGATGCAATTTTCCTAAAAATTCATTGATTCATCGGCTTACAGCTCACCCAGTGTTGGGAAATAGTTGGTGCGGAATTATGGTGTTGCCGTGCCAGAAAATATTGTATTTTGGGTAGAATTATTGTATATTTTTACCCGACTACGGTGAATCGAAAAAGAGGGTTATGTTATTCGTCGCTGTGTATTTTCAATAATATTAATTTGTTTACCCGACGTAAAAACGACGGGGTGTTATAAGTTTGACGTATCTGTGTGTGTGTGTGTGTGTGTGTGTGTGTGTGTGTGTGTGTGTGTGTGTGTGTGTGTGTGTCTGTGGAATCGTAGCTCCCGAACGGATGAACCAATGAAGTCTGGACGTTACGCTTCGTCCGTATAAAGTTCACAAAGTATTTGAATCACGTAAAAATAAAAAGTAAGTTCGAATCGCTAGCGTTCGCTTCAATGACTTCCTTCTCTCTTTGACGTTGACAGAATACAATTGACATGACATGATGAATGACAATGACAAGTGTGTACTAATTTGACATTGACATTACATTATCAACACTTCTTTTTTTATTTCAATGAGAAAGGCAAAAGAAATGGAGGCCATACATCCGAGTGCGGTAAGGAAGTACATTCATTTTAGAGATGCGTGAAAATATTGTACGTTTATTGTAATTTAATCAGAAAATATTGTATAAAAGCGTACAATAATGAGAAAGCTATGTTTTATTGTACCATTTAGTTCAGTATCTCAAATTATTGTAAGAATCCAATAATTATTGTACGTTTCCCAACCCTGAGCTCACCACACTGTTTCCCAAAAAATGACAATCTTACATATTTGCTATCTCTTTCTTTCATTATGGTAAAGAAAGAGAAAGAAAAATACTTTGACAGTTTTCGTTTAATTATTTCACTAAACGACACACTCAACTTCTTACTGTCAAAAGCGTTTTATTTCGAAAAAATAATCTTTGTTAAATTGAATTGCCTAGTTATTCTATAAAAACTACTATTTTCTATCTACCCTTCGTTTGAGTTATGTTCAAGGCATGCCACGCACCCACGATAAAACTTAAAAGCACTATTGTTTTTCTAAAGGAATAGAATAGAAATTCAGAAAATTGGTGTACTGTAGGTCCAAGAAGATTGGTTCTGTAGATCAAGCATAAAGAGGTATCTAACAAACAAATATACAAACTTTCACATTTTAATATTAGTTAGAACTAGCTGTTACCCAAGGCTTCGCCCGCTTGATATAGCCTTTGTCCATCTCAGTATCCTAACCTATGTGTATGCAAAATTACATGACGATCGGTTCAGTAGATAGGGCGTGAAAGCGTAACAAACAAACAAATTACCAAACAAGCAACTCAGTGTCTCGTTTATTGTAATTAGTTAGGAAGTTGAGGCAAACGAAAGGGCAATCATAGTTGCAAAACGCTGGTCAAAACATATTTTGATACAAACATTTGCCATTCTACGACTCGATAGAAGAAGAAGTTAGGAAGTTAGGAAGTTAGGATTAGGATAGTAAGGATAGAAGTAATAAGTTTTTTTAAAACACCTTTTAAATGTGTTTGATTTAACCAGTAATGAGTAATGACACAGTCATAAATTATGACTTAAATCATTACTGGTTCAATTAAATACATTTATCGGTCGGTCGGACAAATTATGACTATTTATATGACTCATTAATAATCATAATCTGTCCGCCTGGTTGTAATAACAAAAATATCGGACCTATGTTTAAAATCATCAGAGACTATACAGATGTTTCTAAAAGAGAAAAAGGTCAAAGAGGTTAAAAATTAAAAATATTTATAGCGACATCGATATTTCCTCAGACTGAATATTTTCAAACGATAGGTGTGTATATATTTCATAAATATAAAAACCTAAATCTTTAACATAGTACGTAAATAAATAAAATTAATGTTGTTCGCAGATCGCGGTAAAGACATAAACTTTGTACAAGTTTTGCGAATTACCAAGTAAGCGAAGTGAATTACCGTACCGCTCTATATAATGCCTTGGTTTGTAAGGAAATTGGCCTCTGTCACCGTCCACCATCCTAGCAAGCAGCAGGCAGGCAGGCAGGACTCATTAATTATTTATGAAACTACTAAAATGGTAGAATTTATGAAATTTGTTTTTATCTGTGAACTTCCTCAAAGCGTCAAAATTTGTCAATAGTACGACATTTCTCACCTCAATCGGTTTTCTTTTGCTGTTTTTAGTGATAGGGAGTAGAATAAGTCTGCGTTTCTTTGTTTACCATAAGTGTATAGTGATTCTGTGTTAGTAAATTGGTGTTAGTGTTCTTGATGGTTTCGGGTGACGATTCCAATGGTGGTCGATTATCCCGCAAGACTGCAAGATCCCCAAATCGCAAGTGCAAAAAGACAGATGCGGACTTAGCAAAGGGATCAGCGCTGCGAAATGATGCGCAGCCCTCAGTACACAAAAGGAATCTTTACGTTGTTTCATTTCCTATCATTATCCTGTTCAATGTACTAAGATCTATTTTGTATCAGTTATTCATAATTTTTAAGTATTTGTACTCTGCGTCGCACCGATTGATGCACAAGCCTCGTAAGAGCGGGGAGTGCAACTTGGAAGTAGTGGTGAAGGACGGTTTGGTTTCTACTGAAGTGGTCCACAGTGAGGAGATGGCGCACATACACAATGTGGGCCCGGGAGACCCGCTTCTGGCCAAGCAGAAGCATCACCATCGGAAGGCTTTTGAGTACATATCAAAAGCCCTCAAGATTGATGAAGAAAATGAGGGTGAGTAACTGATTTCAGTATAATATCTTTCTTTCTGTTTCATGTCAGCCAGTAGCTGACTTTTTATGCGATTCATCCATTGTTACATATTTTAATAATCTCAGTAAGTATAGTATCATTCATTAGTATTTTATTTTTAAAAGAAATTTAGTGTATTTTGTGTCAAATTCTGTTAAACATCTTTTTAAAACTTAACTTGAAACATTCAAATTTACTTCATTCTTTTTCTACTACTTCATTCTTCACAAAAACAGACATGTTATTAAGTTTAGATTTTTATCTAGTATTTTAAGAACATTTCATTACCTAAGTATTTCTATTCAATTTTATTTTTATTTATGGCTTCCTTTAATGTTTCAGTCATTCTGTTTAGTAAAAGGTAGTAAGAGAACAAAGTACCAATCAGTGTTGCACGGTGTACAGTCAAGAAGTAGCAATTAAAGAAAGAAAGAAATATATTTATTTGGTGCATAAAATCAACAAACATATACTTAATTATATGAACACAAACAAACACAAAAACAAATGATGTACTAAGCTTAATTTTAAACATAGTTTCATTTCTATGATAAAAAGCAGCCAAAAAGGTTTCAGCTCAGCATTTTGTCATAATAGACACAAATATGACACGCTGATTTTCAGCTGAACCATAAAATGGAGAATCGATGGCTCTACCTCTTAAGGGGGCACACTAGGCACAGTAGCGACGCCAATCATTTTATTCCTAATACTTTACAAATAGAAAGAAATTCAAGAATATAAACAATATAAGCCTTAGTAAATAACCTGAAGTATTTTTGGAATCATGTTTTAATATTATGAGAATCAGTCATTGAGAGAAAAAGTGATAACCGCCGGCAGTAATCAGATTCTCGTAATTCTCACTGATTCTGATAATAATAAACATGATTCCAAAAAATACTTCAGGTTATTTACTAAGGCTTATATTGTTTATATTCTTGAATTTCTTTCTATTTGTAAAGTATTAGGAATAAAATGATTGGCGTCACTACTGTGCCTAGTGTGCCCCCTTAACAAATGAATCATTTTATTTGAGTAAATAAAAAAATAAGTATCCATGTGTGAGCAAAATAAAAAAAGGAATACATTCTCTATTCTCTGTTAAAAATATATGCAGAAAACATGAGTTTAAAAGATGATCAGGACGGCTGCTATGTCATTGTAGATTGAGTAAAGATGGTAACGGTCCTTTGATTGCTTTGTAGGAGCTTCTGTGACATCTATTTCACATATTGTTTATGAGCACAAGCATTTATAACACAGACTACACCAATTTCATATTATAAAGTTCACTAAAGAAATTAGAAAAATCATCTAAGGCAAACTCCAATTGAACCACTTGACTTCCCACCAAAAACTCAACACCTATTTAAAATATTGACAGACCATAACAACACTGATAGAAATTCATGGTGGAATAATAGTGCACAATGTGCTTACTATGACTTAGAATCCCTTAACTTCCCACCAAAAACTCAACAAATATTTAAAATATTGACAGACCATAAAAACACTGATAGAAATTTATGGTGGAATAAAGAGGAAGGCCTTCGCCCAATAATAGTACACAATGTGCTTACTATGACTTAGAATCCCTTGACTTCCCACCAAAAACTCAACAAATATTTAAAATACTGACAGACCATAACAACACTGATAGAAATTTATGGTGGAATGAAGAGGGAGGCCTTCGCCCAATAATAGTACAAAGTGCTGACTATGACTTAGCCTCTTCTATCCCTCTGTCAGTCAGTCTCTTCTTATATTATAGATTGAGACTTAAATTATTTTTACAAATTTATTAAGAATAAATCTGTAAAAATTACCTTTACCCTTTACTGTATACCCTTTCACTGCGAACGTTAAATATATTAATGCTAGTATGATAAATAATAAAAATAAAATTTTAAACTTCTGCCAGTAAAGCCCACATATTAACGGGAGACGTGCGAGGACGCCAGATTGTGGCGCTGCGAGTTTTCGTTCTGTACTAGTACTATTATTAATTCTGTGGTAGTATGGAACCCTTTTCATAGCAGTTATTTTTTTCAGTAATTATTTAAGTATAGGTACAAGTTTTGAACTGATTTGTCATATATATTTATTTATTATTAATTTATTTATTATGAATTTATTAAGTACCTTTACCCTCTAAGTCAAATTTGTACATATATAAAAGAAATTTAAAATATTATTAGACCCCAAAGATGTAATTTAAGTTGTCTAACAAAAAGATCTTCATTTTATTTTCGATTTATGCATCTTGCACCTTTCACTTTCATAACAACTTATTCAACAGGAAGCCATTCATAATAATAAAAGTCACCATAAAAACTTATGCCAATTTATTTCAAAAACATTTAATAGATCTTCGAGATTTGTATGAAAATATGAATTCTTCGATGTTGTATTTTTTTAAAAAGTTTAATCAGTTTCTTGTACATTTATCCAAATTTCTGCACAAAAAGTATCTGTGAAACCAGGCAATAGATGATGGAATTTGAAAACAATTCTGGTAAAAGAAAGTCATCATCTCAGCCTTAGTACCTAAGTGTTCTTAGTAGTGAAGTATGAGGTGTCATTCATTAGATTTGTATGATTTGTATTCTTCCCCAGAATGTCAAGGCCCCACACTAGGCACACTAGCGACGCCAATAATTTTATTTCTACTCACTTTACAAATAGAAAGAAATTCAAGAATGTAAATCGTATAAGCCTTAGTAAATAACCTGAAGTATTTTTGGAATCATGTTTTAATATTATCAGAATCAGTGAGAATGATGAGAATCAGATTACCACCAAAAACGGCCGTTTTTGGCGGTAATCACTAGTTCTCTTCATGACTGATTCTCATAATATTAAAACATGATTCCAAACATACTTCAGGTTATTTACTAAGGCTTACACATGATTTACATTCTTGAATTTATTTCTATTTGTAAAGTATTAGAAATAAAATTATTGGCGTCGCTAGTGTGCCTAGTGTGGGGCCTTAAATCACCAAAAAAAATTAGTGGATATAAACTGTTCAAAAGGCCAGTCGGGTTTTTGATCTTAGTTCTATAAAAAAGTAATTTTTCAGGCTCTTACAGGCAGAATGGTTTTTCTTAATTGTTCGTTCCTAACAATATCTATGGTGTTTTGAATATATAAGTACTAAAAATAAAAATGGAAACCAAAAGTTCAACAAACTCTATTGTTGTAAAGTAAATGGTACATGTCAATGACCTTGTCTAGATAAGTTGGTTCTAGTCTCGAGAGAGATTGATTGAATGATTGAAATAAATATAAAAGTAGATGGAATTTTGCATGGAGTCACCTCTATATTTTTTATTACTTCATGTCACTTTTGTAGATATGTTTTATTTGAGTATTTTAATTTATTGTACTTTTATTCCTTAACAATGTGACTTAATCATACAATTTATTTGTGTTTGAAAATTTTATTTCACAAACTCTTTTTTCATATTAAATTAACAATGTATGTTACATTGTTAATTTAATATGAAAAAAGAGGACTAACAAATGGTGGATTTATTTATGTACTAGCTGTGCCCGTGACTTTGTTCGCGTGGAAAAGTGTTTTTGGGTAGCCATTTTTCACATTAAAAAGGAGCCTGTGTCTTTTCTCAGACTCTAGACTATGTGTGTAGGTACCAAATTTAATTTAAATTGGTTCAGTAGTTTAAGCGAGAAAGTGAGACAGACAGACAGAGTTACTTTCGCATTTAATAATATTAATATGATCCCAAAAACTTAGGAAAGTAATAAGTAAAATTCAAAAGTAATAAAATCTGTCAAAAAGACTTCCGTTTTCAAGGGTACAAAGCAAGACAGAGTATATATCACTTACAGACTATTTTTTTGCTTCTTGCATAAAAAAGTTATGCATAAATAACTACCAGGAGGAGACGTTACAAATGTTGTAATTCAAAATGTTACTCCCAGAAATAAAATCAATAGTACATTCACATTATCACATTAGGTATGAGTCAGAGTCAGTCACCCCTTATTTCCACCACCCACACGAATTGGGCTTCTAATTGCCTATCAAATTACTCATAATTTGATGTTTTATTTTTATTTACTTAGGTATTTAGCTTTATATACAATATATATTAATTTCGTAGTACTTTCAAGTAGTATTATTTTAATAATTAAAATCCGATTTTCCTTGTAAAGATACAAAAAGCTAAGATAAAAAAAAAATACTATAGGTATATATTGATGGCATACTGACCATATAGGTAGTAACTTTTATTTACTTTTAGTTGTATTTATTATCAGGACAAATATAACAAAGGGGAAAAATATTGATTGTTTATCTATTACAAACGTAATAGATAAACTCAACCAGTAAAAAAAATATTCTTCAATAATAAAGTACTTTGTCGCGTAAATTATAGCCTATGCTACTTATTTGCTGATAAATAGCATAGCCTATAGATATTTTACGCGGACAAAGTAGCGAGGTAGTAAATTATAAACTACAAAAATTATTGGGATCTTGAAGATTTTTTAAATCAAAACTGTTTGTGCAAATCTGCCATTGTCCTTTTGGTTCTTAACAAACCCATAGTCTAGGAAGTCATCATCAATATCCATATCGGCTTATATGAGTAACTAACGTTCTGAAAGTAACCAAACAGGACCTAAAATCCTCAGCTTTTGTTGTAAGATAAGCATTACAATAACATCTTTCTCCATCAGGTCAGAAGGAGTTAGCAATAGAGTTATACAAAAAAGGTATCTATGAGCTGGAGCGTGGCATCGCCGTAGACTGCTGGGGCGGACGTGGTGACGCCTGGCAGCGAGCGCAGCGCCTCCACGACAAGATGAAGACCAACCTCGGCATGGCCAAAGACCGTCTGCACTTTCTTGGTATGATCACTCCTGTAAACAAAACGCCACTGCCACACAAAGACTTCTATATAAACTGAGGTAGACATGCCCTACTCCAAGAAACAATTTTGTCACGTGACGTGGACGGCGTCTTCACGGTTTAAGTGCGAGCTAAGCGCTGCGGTGTTAATCAGCTCCCTTTGAAAGCTTCAGAATTTGGTACGTACGGCTCGTCTACCTCACTTTATATAGAAGTCTTTGCTGCTACAATGATGCTTTTATTTTTATAGATCTGTTCTTTGAATTGAATAAGACGTCATTTTCTTTGACGGACATGACGTCATATCGCCAAATAGACACCCAAACACAGCATAGAAATACACGTAATTAAATTGATCATATCTTAGCTCTTCTCAGCTGTTTGCATTAAATTAACCCTCACACAATTTTCACTTGAAATTGCTTGTCGCAATGGAGAAACAGCCACAAATTCAATTTTTAAACCGCCATAATTAACATGAGATAGTGTAAGACATTTAATGTAATAATTACACAAACATAGTAAAACATTGTTATGTTTGATGATGTTATATCATTATTATATTATAAATAATTTATTACGAAGTGACATTGATGTTGAAAAACGTTTTCGATTCTTTAACGGATCTTCAAAAATAAAAGTATCATTGCACTGCTGTTTAGTAAACCTGCTATTTATGTTACAGAATCGGCTGTATGTCGCATGCTGCTTATTACTATTATTTTAATACCTATTACAAATAAATAATATCAATATTTATCTGTAGCAAACCTAGTCGCCCTCAGTAAGTTGGGGGTGGAGAGTGATTCAGAACGACACGACAAAAGGCCTACGGAGTCTCCACTAAAAGCGCGCAGGCCCTTAGAAAAGTCGAAGACTACGTTACTCGCGCATACAGAAAGTAACAGTGGTCAAACGAAGCCATCGAACGAAGGTAGACCACTATTCAAGTATTGCTTAGCTTCGTTTGACTTAACCTACTGCAAAAATAACAAAATTTCACACGCCATTAAGAACCTTTAAATTTCGGAGTATGTCGTTTGTCTAACAAATAATAATTGGTCTCAAGGTTTTCTTTGCAATGTTTGTTGTGGGTTCACTGTGCTTATCAGTTGATACGCTTTTTAGTGCATGCGAGTCTGCAGTGTAAGGTCAATGCTCTATCACAAAAGCTTGCGTGCGTTTTGTTGAGTGGCTATTGCAATCACAGTAAAGTCTGCCCAACCCATGAATGCATTTGAATAGGTTCGTTTCTGACCAAGGTGATTGGACCATTTTATAACATAATAAAATACTAACAAAATTGATCTACATAAAATTTACGGAGTTATTAATGTAATTTGTCAAGATATGAATAATCGGTCGGACTCTTACAAATTGAAAACTTTCTTTTTCAAAACCCAATATCGCATGATATGTGACCTTTGTCACCATAAACTTCTCAAAATCGAATCCGGTGATTCAGTAGTGTCCCAAAGTGACACTCAGAGTCAAAGATAGACCTTAAAAGGGCTTAATACAGAGGAAAAAAATGGGGTCTTCAGCCGATAGAGTTCTTCTACAGCCAATAAGTCAAGTCTGAAAAACAAAGCCAAAAAAAAATTCTAAATGACGTAACGATATTGGCCATGCGTGACCGTCTTTTTTATTTCGTCTTTGTTCGCATTATTATAGACGCTTATATTACTCATTTTTATTGATTTGAAAATTATAGTATCTCAAGAAGTATCAGTGATAGACATATGTGGGCTCGCCATGTCTTAGCTTACTCTCTGCAATTTCTTTTTAGTATTTGCTGTCTTGAGAACTACTAGATACTAGCAGTCGAATAGAGCTTACAACAATCGTCTTTTCGTTTTGTATCTCCGTTCGCTTAGTGCTTTGAGAGTGAAAGTTGTAACTTTCGGACTAGATGTGTTCACGAGATTTTGGTCAATTGATTTATTGATCTGAAAGCCGTTTGTTAACTTTTACATCACAATTCCAGATAGACTTTTACGAGGTACAATTTAAAACTTATCTTCCAAGTTAGTCTGTGGGCAAAAAGAGAAATGTCCGTGAAGCAAACTGCTTGTCCCGCGCAGATTATGAACAGTCAATTAAAGAAATAGGCGTGTTTGGGATTAGCAAAATAGGCTTTTGACTAAAATTACATGTTAATCAAGTTGAAGAGAAAACATGAATTTATTTTTTGTAATTTCATTACCAGCTTAATCTAGATGAATGTCTTTTTAGGGTTGCGTACCCACAAGTTAAAACGTGACCCTATTCACGAGACTTCGATGTCTGTTTGTCAGTCTGTCTGTCACCAGGCTGTATCACATTAACCGTGATAGACAGACATTTGAAAATTTCATAGATGATGTATTTCTGTTGCCGCTATAACAACAAATACTCTAAACAGAATAAAATAATATTAAAAGGCACCCCTTAAATATTTACTTTATCCCATACAACAAACGCACCAGTTTTTTCTCGATATAAATTACGGCAACAGGCAGACTTTTGAACTATTCGCAGAATCTTGAGTTAAAAATTTACTTTAAAAACCAATAATTAAAATAAAATAAATATTTAATTATTAAAATATTCCAACGAAAAGTACATGATTTTTTGCCATTTTTGCTCGTTAGTCTAATGTGGAATGGTACGGAACCCTTTGTGCGTGTGTCCGACGGGCTAATTTTTTAGATTATATTTGTAACGACATTCAACCTAGTTCCTTCACATCTGAGACAATATTGATTGTCTCCGATTTCTTTGACTAAAATACACAGGCGTTATTTTAGACGCGTCCCGTTTTAGGAACGGCACCGTTCTGTAAATAGATATACATTTGTGACCCAATATTGGTGTTTTCGAGGATATGCTACTGGCTTGTAACTCTTCCTACAGTTTTCATAGAAAATATATATCGATAAAAGCATTTCGTCAGCTGCTTTTCTTTCCACGCAGACCGTAAAAGCCGATCAAGGGATTGGGCTAAGGAATCACGTCAATTGGCGGGGCGGCCAGCAACTCATCACTCTTGATTCCGCTTTACACCTTATCGCCTACTAAGACGCTAAACGTGGCCTTTGGGTTTAATGACTTTGAGCTCTGTCTACCCCGCTATGATGATGAGCTAGCCTTCTTAGGGTCACCCACAGAATTTACGCTCATACTTACAATGGCGTCGCCGACTTTGAGGGGAATAGCAGCAGAAGCTTGGGGAGCACGGGGAGGATTAAAAGCCCAGGCGGGAGGATTAATATTTTTACTTTATCAGTAACTAGCTGTTACCCGCGGTTTCGTCCGCGTGATTTATAGCCTATGTCCTTCTCAGTACCCTAACCTATGTGTATGCAAAATTTTCATGATGATCGGTTCAGTAGATACGGCGTGAAAGCGTAACAAACAAACAAACTCACTTTCGCATTTATAATATTAGTTGGGATGGCGGTTTTCATTACCGCTACTTTGAAAGGATTGAAACTGACCTTCATCAAGTAATTATTGTCTCATTGCAGATCTGAGGTATAGCATACGAGGTGAAAAAACTTTAAAGTTATCGAGCCACTAGGGTGGCAGAAGGAAAGAGGACGCTTTCGTATTTCCTTGATCGACATGTACGATCTATGCGGGAAGAGTAGTGACTGGCACATTCATGTTTATTTTGGGAGCCCAACCTGGAAGTGGGATCTTATACTTATATGTATTTTTCAGAGAAAGTGCCTTTGATTTATGTGCTAAAGTTACATAAAATACAAAAAAAACCCTGTGCTTATAGAACAAGGAAATCTCTTTAATAAAATACCTTGCTTATGTAATTAACCACAGAACACAGTAATTAACCGCCATTTGTGACCAATAACCACAAACACATTGAATGTACGTGTGTACACAAGTGGCATATCTTGTTCATAATATATATCCCTTTCTACCATACTTTGGTAGACTCGTTAAGCATTGGTCCTAGCTGTCATCATCATCATCAGGTTTTTTTAAGTCCCCACTGTAGGAGCACGACCCTCTCTTTACTACTATATTATTAGTCAGAGAAGTCAGGATTTGGCCTATACTCTCCATGCTGACCAGACGGGTTAGAGAGGTCTCTTTGATATTTTTTTATTGTTAAGTTCGCAAACCATGTCCATAAGCTTTATTTAGCTTGTGTTTTCTAAGTCGCTTTTTACGTCATCCACGACAAGACTTGGAGTGGTCTTATTCTACTATGCCGAGAACCACACGGCACATTCTAGTTGCTATGTCGGATACCTTTAGGCGGCTCGAGAAATATGACGACTCACACTCACGAAAAATAATTAAAAAAAACGATGGAAGAGAAAACATTGTGGTAGGTATAAAATGTTGACATACTTTGAGCTGAGATAGGTCCATATTTAGAAGCCTGGCTTTAACTTTGAGGCTGGCCCGAGCGGCCTTGGCTCACTTGTCACTGTTGATCTGTAGTTGGATTAAAGTTATAAACAAGTTAAGCCGACACATGGCACTCTGAACATATATGAAATGGGAGTAGTTTTTAATATGTTTGTTTTGAACTTCGTCGTATTGCGGGATATAGTTATATGAAAGATAAAGTTTGTAATAAACATATTGAGTTGCGTGTAAATTTATGTATTGTTTACTAGCTGTCATCCGCGACTTCGCCCGCGTGATATATAGCCTATGTCCTTCTCAGTACCCTAATCTATGTGTATGCAAAATTTCATGATCGGTTCAGTAGATAGGGCGTGAAAGCTTTACAAACAATCAAACTCACTTCCACATTTATAATATTAGTTAGGATTAGGATTTTTGTATGTTATTCATTTATTTGCAATTTTTATTTATACTTCAATTATTCAATCATTAACATAACATCTTAATTAATTAAAGCATTTGGATCTTATAATAAACATGATCAACCATTTGGAAATGGACAGAAAACCGTTTATAACAATCATTTGTATAGCATCATACAATCATCAGTCATGTGCATCAGTCGTTACTTCAAATCGACTAAACTATGTTACATTGCTACTAACGCAAAATTATCACTGCTTCGTTGATATGACACCACCACACCACCTTGTTAGACTTTAATAAGTTACGATGAAAGTAGTATAAAGTGGAATAAATCCATCCTTTCTATATTTTTTTGTGAATATGGCCAGGATGCATAGTCTTGCTTGTACACTGCGAGACAGATATAGAATTGTCATTGGCATCAAAGCCCCTCTTTTCCTGCGATGGCAATAAGGTTACATAATTTTTGTTAGCGCATCAATGATAAAAAAATGCCAAAGCTTCACCGAACAATAACCATTGTATTTCTTCTAGTAGAGTAAATTATTAAGGCACTTAGACCAACCTAATAGCGCCACCCCTCATTTTATTTCTTTTACTTCTAAATAAGATCAAATTGTAAAAAAACTACGTAATTTTCTTCACTAGTTAATTAATTGTAGTATTTTTGGTATTATTTTTCATTATTTTGCATTTGGTAATTCAAGAGAACTACTCATTACCGCCAAAAGCGGCCTCTTTTGGCGGTAATGAGTGGATCTCTCAATCTAAAATGACGATATTAAAGAAAACTAAAAATACTACAAGTAATTTACCACTGAAGGATATCTATTTTTTTTTTCAAATTGTTCTTATTTCGGAGAACAAGAATTAAAAAACGGGTGTCGCTAGTTCTGCTGATGTAAGCCTCTTAATAGTAGATGTATTATTTATTAGGTCATCATAATATTTCAATAGAAATACCTAAATTATTAAAAGTAGGTAGATATGATTTTAGTATCATTATAAAAGCACTTTGTCGACTGTCACTTTTGACGAGCTCCGAAGCACAGCGGTCAACACGCCTGCGACACGGATGGTCCCGGGTTCGATCCCCGGTCAAGTCAAGATGGAAAATGATCTTTTTCAGATTGACCTGGGTCTTGGATGTCTATCTATATAAGTATCTCAGATATAGTATCGTTGAATTAGTATCCCATAACACAAGTCTCGAACTTACTTTGGGGCTAGCTCAATCTGTGTGATTTGTCCGTATACATTTAATTTATATTTACTTATGTCATGACTATTCCAACAGTGGCAGGCCGCAAACTGACCACAGCCGGGCGCCGCGTGCCCAGCGGAGGCGGTCCGCTTATGAAATCGCAGACTCTGCCCCGCTCCATGGGCCGATCGTCGTCGCAACCCAACAGCTCCAACGGCAGCTACAGCAGATACCCCGTGAAACCGGCGTCGACACCGCCCGCGGTCAAGCGGCAGCTTTCTGTGAGTATTTCTTATGCATGTAATCTGGCTTTAGTGTGTTGCCATTTTCGGAGAAAATATTTCACATGTCATAATCTTCATGGGCACTTAGTTTGCTACACAGTTACAGGTCGCGCCAAACTTTATTGCGGATCGGATATTTGCTGCGAGCTGCGTAGTACGCGCCCCCGCCTCCTCGCGCGCGCCCCGTTAAGACTAATATTGTACTGCGCAGTACCGGATTTAGATTTTTTATGAGTGTAGGCAACTAAACCATGAGAAAAACAGTGGACGTTTTTGACTTTTATCCTCTGAAATCAACTGACCTTCCTCTGAAATCTACCGCCCCTAGGACGCTGCCGCCCCTAGGCTGCCTATACGGCCTATTTATAAATCCAGGACTGGTAACTGTGGGCAAATAAATCCAGCCCCAATAGTTTGGCGCAAGTTGTATCTACTACACTATTACAAAATCTTCACAATCGCGTCTCCTATCGTAACTTCCAATCTAATTAAAGGAATACCTGAATTTTTCGAGGTCCTGTGAAGGCCTAGCTAAATCATCAATAAGGTTTTTTTAAATATAATTCAAAGTTTTACATGTATCCGCTCTAGCTCTGCTCTACCGAGCATTTTCGCCTCTAGCTCTGCACTACCGAGGAGTACAAAACTCCATTGCAAAATAGAGCCCAGAATATGACATCACATATTTTCTTCTTTCCTTATTTTTCTTTGTGTAGAATACTTGCTCTCGGTTGCTCATCCATCATAGACCCTTACATATTATCATGTGCTCATCATAGACCCTTCAGGGTCGTTATACACCACTTAGGGTATCACTGGATCTACGCTATCGCACTGTATTATTTTCTTACGTAACTAAGCAAATTTAAATAAAAAGCGGATGCATTCTATTAATTTAAGGTTATTGTGGATGTTCACGATTCCACAGTCTACTTGTTTTGTTTGTAGATAAACTTTTTTGTTAGCCTTGATAATTGACGATACTTACAATAAAATCTATAGAATATTTCCTGTCAAAGCGATACTGCAGAAGCTTCCTTATTTTCAACAAGTAATGTTTCTAACTTTCTCGCAAAAGGCTTTCTCTATTGTATTGTAGTTTCTTCTGCCAACAAAAAAATAAAGTTATGTATTCAATTCGTATTTATGTACGTCCAACGACTTAAAAGTCGTATATTTTTTTATTTAAATAAACTTGTTTCTTATTTTACATATTTCACTATCTTTAAAATCTGTGTACAAATGTTTTGAATACAAAATAGTTAAATATTATAATGTTAACATTAACATAGACCTTGTTATTACAACAACAAAAACCGTGCCAATATGGTAATCCACTGACGACTAATTACCATATAAACAAACCAATTATATAAGAGAACATTATAATACAAAGTAAATGATTTCGTTCCGCTCCGTGAGTCCGTAGGCTTTGTAGTTTGTACACCAGCCTTGGGTTACGCTGATTTTAAACTCGCCTTTATTGTTTCATAACGGCCGAGGTTTCTAGTTTAAACAGTGAACATGTTGTGGAGGCAATATTAATATCATATTCTACTATCCGACTAATATTATAAAAGCGAAAGTTTGTTGTTTAATAGCTTCCTTCATTAGGTATCATTTTAACAATTCGTCAGATTTCTTTAGGCAGTGTTGGCCACTAACAGATATTCTATACACATACGTTGTAAATGTAGTTGGCTTTGTACACAAACCTTGGCTTACTTAGGGTCTAAACGCGACTTTGTTATAAATATAAACATTTTTTTGATGTAGAATCTTAGTAGGTTAAAAAGAGTATCAATATTAACTATACTAAAATTAATTTTAAGCCGTTACCTGGGTCCTCTTTTCCGAATAATCCCGGGGTCCGAATCTTTTCAAACAAGTTTGCAACATTGTATTGTTAACTCAAACTTTGGCGTAGTATCGTTTATCCGAATGTTAGGAATCTGTAGGTAAGGAAAAAGTTCAACTCACATTGGTGTGGCATGAAAGTTTCTATCTAACTATTGTTCAATATTTAGATTACACAATTGCCAAAAAAGTGTGTTTATTGTTTTAAATGTAAAAGTATTTACGTTAGTGAGTTTCTTCCACCAAAACGTCTACTACTTGTATGTCTTTCAACTGATTTGGTCTTCGTCGTGTCGTTAGAATTCCAAGTGACATGGGCTATATTTTTTGGGTTTCACCAATTTAAGAGATAATCTCTCAAATCCCCGGGCGTCAGGAATCGTGGCAATAGGGGATGCGGCTAGCAACCTATCTCTATTTTGATTCCGTTCTCACCTACAAGCCCACCAACATGCTAAACGTGGCCTTAAGGTTTTACAGACCTGTGCTCTGTCTACTGTCTGTCTGTTGTATCTCTCAAATTACATGTTGTGATATTTGTATTGTTGTTTGGTCAAGCAAACAAAACATTAGTTTTTATGACTACTTTTATAGATTTCTATATGAGTCTCTCTTTCTTCCGAACATTTTGATATAACCGTAGATAAAATATACGACGTCGTTATCGGTTTATTTCGTTAGTTTAATTAGCGGTGCTTGTTATGCATTCGAATATGTTCTTAACTGTGTCAGTTGTAGGGTTGTCACGTTCTCCCGTATGGTCACTTACAACTTTATTTTTTACCATTGATATATTTTTTCCTTAAATTTATGCTTTTGCTATGAAAACTAATGTTCTTACTAAACTCCTAACTTCCAAATATTTTAACGATAAACACTTTAAACAAGATATGGAATCCCTATATATACTCGCTGAAAATGAGCTTTCCATTGTTAAAGATTTTTAAAATTGATTTTGTAGTTTTTGAGTTAGTCTATTACAAACAACCAATTAAATCTATCTTCTTTTAGTATACATCCTAACTAATCCCAATCCCAACTAATATTTTAAATGCGAAAGTGAGTTTGTTTGTTTATTTGTTACGCTTTCACGCCCTATCTACTAAACCGATTATCATGAAATTTTGCATACACATAGGTTAGGGTACTGATAAGGCCATAGGCTATATATCACGCGGGTGAAGCCGCGGGTAACAGCTAGTATTATTTATGCGAAAGTGAGTTTGTTTGTTTGTTACGCTTTCACGCCCTAACTACTGAACCGATCATCATGAAATGCATACACATAGGTTAGGGTACTAAGAAGGACATAGGCTATATATCACGCGGATGGGCCGCGGGTAACAGCTGCAAAAATGTAGCTCCTGAAATTTCTGAAACTAACTTTTCTGAACGTTCAAGAAACTTCATTATATATTATTACTTACACAAACCTAGGTATAGAATACAGTATCAATTCTTTGTTTACTTTAAAAATTAATATCAAAGCAAGTCCACGTTTAAAAAGCTCATCATATTTTGCGTAAATCCTCTTGAATGTAAATATCTTTGAAGCTTACTCTGGAAATTCAAACGAGATATTTGATATTAGAAATTCCTTTGTGGTAAAGGTATTTTTGTTATTAAATTATGGTTGGTTTCTCTTTAACTTTTCGCTCGGGCTGATATTTAAAAGCTAAGCTGATTCAAATATTTCAATAATTACTTTTAAAACCTTTTTATAGCGTTTACTACAATATTTATACACCTAACGGTTCGAACAGTTTAGTGTTCATGGTCGCAGGTTTACAATTGTTTATGTATCACTGTCACCACATATTATAAAACAAAGTCCTCCGCCGCGTCTGTCTGTCTTTTCGCGATAAACTCAAAAGTACTGCGCGGATTTTCATGTGGTTTTCACCAATAGATAGAGTGATTCATGAAAAAAGTTTATATGTATAATATCCGTCATGTCCGGGCGTAGCTGGAGAAGGTTTATATGTATAATATCCGTCATGTCCGGGCGCAGCTGGGGAAGGCTGCTAGTTATCTTATAAAAATAAGAACTATGTATATCGCGAAAATATTAAAAATCTTCTTCACAAAATGGCTTCAGCCTAACTGACAAAGATATAATAGTCTTCGATCCATACGAACTTCTTTCATTTCTACTAAAAATCTTATTCGTATTTTCCTATACAACTTTCGGATAATACATAAAAGGCCTGTAAAAGGCAGGCCTTACTAATGAATCACTTTTCGTGGGCATTGCTGAATGATATATGGTTTCTAATACTTGACGAAGTAAACCCAAGCTTGTCCAAATATGTGTAATGGGAAAGAAACCTTTCAGTGCCTAATCCATTGCAGCCAAAACAAAAATTGATTACCAGGAGAAGCCGGTGAAGGAATAACAAAAACTGATATTGAGGGAGTGGCCCTAGGGTTGTGCAAGTGTAATGGGCAACATCATTAGGGGCCATCTCAGATCACATCAAATGATGTTCTAAACAAACGTCATAAAAATTTGGTGAATTGATAATCCAACTAGCAATATGTTCATGTCTGCACTCGCGTCGGCGCCATCCAGTAATAAAATACCATTGTATTCGTGATTTTACGATCGTAAACGTAAGAATATTGAAGAATCGTAGAGGCGGAATGCTTCCGTTCTAAATTTCAGATAGTCAGTCTGTATTGATATGTCCTAAGTAACATCGAGAGACTTGATAGACAAATCTTCTGACTTGAGAGACTTGATTGTAAAATTCTTTGTATTTAGGGGAGCGAAATGTTGAATTCCCACATTTACTACTACGAGTAGTGGCGTTACATGTCAGGCTACATTGTGATCTACTTTGGCAAAAGGTTTGTATTAAGAGGAACCCATCTTCAAAATTACCTACTGTCAAATATTTTGCTTGTGACGCCACTAGTGACAGTGAAGCTACATTGTAACCTTAGATTATATAAAGCCTAGATAGACTATTAGCCTAAAAGCGTAGAAAAAACTAGTGTCCAACCAATAGTCGGTCGCGCACTCACACAGCTACCAATTTGACGGATTTTGAGGTATAAATTAATTGACAGGACGCGTGTGATAACACAAAGCTGTCACGCATACAAGCATTAAAAAATTGGTTAGTTTTTTAATCATTGAAATAAAGGTATGACGGTGTCTAGAGAGTATATAGTCGAAGATTGTAACCTCCTTAAACTAAAATTTTTATTAATAACCTCCAAATAATCCCCGTATTTAGAGGGGCATCACTTTGAAATCATATTCATTACCCAAATTTTGCTAGTGACGCCACTAGAGGCAGCCCTAAGGTCGTTGATTTCCGCGCCGATGAAGCGAAAAATATCGAATGACTTCCGGTCGCCGGGCCAATGCGGTATTCATTATGTTCCGATCAGCTGACTGCCGACTTTTGTATGCAGAGCTGAGGCTGGGCTATTACGACAGGTCACCTTTTGTTCGGGCTAGCCATCGCTAGTCACCTTTTGTTTGAGCTAACCATCGCTAATGGGCGCGGTTCAAACTCTATTTTTGAAGTGAATACTTCTTTAGCGGCGCTGTGCACTTTTTGTGATGAGAAAAAAATGTTAAAACTCGCGACAGGTCACGTGACCGTCAGATTAGTCAGACTGAATTCGTAAGACGGCGCAGGGCGCTTGCGCGAATGTGCGTGTGTGTTTGTGTTACAGCGTGCTACGCAGACGCACATCCATGGATGATGGATGACTGTTGTTAGGAAAAATATTAAATTGTATGTGATCGTATTAAAGTTTTCCCTTTTTCGGCACTTTCGGAGTGCAACCCGTTGATTTTTTTAACTCGAAACTATTTTTTAAATGTTAAAAGATTTATGGTCGTTGGGCAAATGGGGTATTAATTTCCGATCAGCTGACTGCCGACTCTTGTATGCAAAGCTGCGAGGCTGGGCTATTAATTACCACAGGTCACCTTTTGTTCCCGCTAGCTATCGCTAATAGGCGCGGTTCGTCTCTATTATTACTCGACTTCCCAAAAAAGGGAGTTCTCAGTTTGACCCGTGTGTTTATATTTACGTATTATCTTGCGTTTGGCTGAACCAATTTGGATGCCGTTTTAAGAAAATAATTAGTTACATTCTGTAGAAGGTTTTCGTATGCAACAAGTCTGGATTTAAAGGCTTTTTATAATAAGTTATGTGTAAATATTAAAAAGATTTATGGTCATTGAGCCAATGCTGTATTAATTTTCAATCGGCTGACTGCCGACTTTTGTATGCAGAGCTACGAGGCTGGGCTATTACGACAGGTCACCTTTTGTTCGGGCTAGCCATGGCTAATGGGCGCGGTTCATCTCTATTTTTCTAACACGATAATTTCTTCTTCTTCCTCCTTCCCTAATCCCACTTACGTGGGGTCGGGCCTCCTTGTTAAATTGCGCCCGAGTGGTCGATTCTGGGTAGTCTCATGCGCGATGTTTAGATTCCGCAAGTCTTTATTGATATTGGACCACCAGGTGGATTTCGGCCTACCTCTTCCCCTCGGGTGTTCGGGAAGGTGCAATGCGAGATTTACGACATGGTCTTTTCCTCTTCTCTGAGTGTGGCCGTACCACCGTAACCGAGCCTCCAGAAGTTTTTCCCGTATAGGAGCGACTTTAAAGCTACCGCGAACGTGGTCATTCCTTATGCGGTCCAGTCTCGTGACACCTCCAGCCCAGCGTAACATCTTCATCTCATTAACGTGCAATGATTGTTCGTG
The DNA here is from genome assembly GCA_963082605.1 of Rhodophaea formosa. NCBI lineage: Eukaryota > Metazoa > Arthropoda > Insecta > Lepidoptera > Pyralidae > Rhodophaea > Rhodophaea formosa. Next base: position 5,145,245 of record OY720221.1, read on the forward strand.
GTTTTTCTTTATGGCCCACCATTCAGAACCATACAAGATGGCTGGCCTCACTGCAGTCTCATACACTTTGCCTTTTGTTCTTATGGGCATACGGTTATCGCATAGGACTCCTGACAGGGTTTGCCACTTTTGCCACGCAGCTTGAATTCTAAGGCAAACGTCTGCATCGATGTCGGCGTCAGATGTTATGACTAATCCGAGATACTTAAAACTAGTGACTTTAGGCAAAGGATGTTCACTGATATAAATGTTTTTCTCGGTTTCAGCTGTTTGCGCAAATTTGCAGTGCATATATTCTGTTTTACTCCTACTTACTCGGAGGCCATTTCGCTCTAGTGCATTAGCCCAAGATGTTACTTGTGTTTGCATCTCCTCTGTTGATTTCGCTGCAAGAACTATATCGTCTGCATAGAGCATACACCATGTTAACACGATAATTTAAAAATATTAAAAGATATGTGGTCGCTGGGCCAATGCGGTATTAATATCCGATCAGCTGCTGACATTGTTTGTAGAGCTCCCTTTGTTCAAGCTAGCTATTACTGATAGGCACGGTTCATCTTTACTTTTAAAAAACCAAATATTTTTCAGCACTTTCCAAAAAGACAATTCCACATTCAGGTCTCATATCTCAAATTGTAGTTAGTTTTTTTTTATAACAGTCATAAAATTATTTCATGATTCATTATTGTAAGAACTTTTGAAAAGATTTATTTAGATACCTAAGGAATTAATACTCAAAGCTGCTGATGGAAACTAATTATTTGTCTATGATTGGTACTTTTAAGCATTTAATTTTTCTGAAAAACTTATTGAAACTTACATCATAAGCTTTCTAATTTCCTTGCCTCATAATCGTCGAAGTAAAGCTATTAATTATAGCTTTACTTCGGCTAGAGGCATATTTTTGCCTTCTAACTTTTGCAGGCTCGGGGTATCTGACTACTGCGACATCAAAGTACAAGTGAAAAGTTTCGTATTTTAATTTTTGTGACTATTCGGTGTTCAAGAACATCAAAACAGTTTTTTCAAAGTCGCATAAAGATCGTTTGCCCCCAGGGCTGTGACGCTAAGAATAAACCTGGACCTGATTACTAACCCCGCGAATACTCAAAATAATCTTTACTAATGAGAGCCTTAGATCTTACACTGGCTTTGTCTTACTAGGTGTGAGAACGAGACTTGAGAACGGTTTTAGTTATACTATCTAAGATGTCGGCGTAATGAATACAATGCTCCATTCGTAAACTCAATCCCCCTGACAGTCCACATGTCTACGAGAGCGCGATCCATACATAGGCTATAAATCTCATAAAAATCTAGTATTATCTATATGATTTTTTTTCGTTCAGATTCCTATCAAAATTAAGTGCTAACTAATATTTTCCAAAGTCGCAATGGGACTAAGTTTCGTATTTTAATTTTTGTAACTATTCATGGATCGTTAAGGCCCTACACTAGGCACAGTAGCGACGCCAATCATTTTATTCCTAATACTTTACAAATAGAACGAAATTCAGAATGTAAATCATATGTATAAACCAGGTTATTTACTAAGGCTTATATGATTCACATTCTTGAATTTCTTTCTATTTATAAATTGTTAGGAATAAAATTATTGGCGTCGCTAGTGTGCCCCTATTGTGGGCCCTTAAGTGGGCGGGTTTCCAATAAAGAGAAACAACAGTTCTTTTTTTCAAAGCCGCATAATGATAGTCCCTCCCCTAGGATATAGTCTATCCTATAGGTTTAATCCTAGCGTCACAGCCCTGAGGGACGGATGATGCGGCATTGAAAAAACTTTTTTGCTCTGTATTAAACTCCCGGCCACTTAAAGCTATATGAATACGTATCTTAAGGTTTTCACGAGACGAAATTTTTTTTTTCAAATCTACAAATTATAACAAATACATATACATATTGTGTTTGCCAAAGATATCGTATTGTTTTTTGCTATACCGGATTTGGACATTGTCCGGACCCCGCGCTTCCCTCAACCTTTACAATGCAATGACACTGTCCACCGATTGGCAATGATGACTGTTTGTCTATTGATTAGAAAACCGATCTGGCCGCGAGGACCCAAGCAAATGACGTCTGTCTACGAATCCTTAAATCTCAACTTTGTGATTCCGTTTCATTGTGCGCTGGTCGTGGTCATGTCCAAACGCATCTAACTCTATGTCACTTTGCACTAATTTGACAGGCAAAATAAATAAAATTAATCGGCCGCCCGAAACGCGAGTAGTCGGTGGGTTATTTTTTTACTGATTTTGATGAACGACCGAATCGCGACTAACTTAATTGTTTACAAAATATTGAGCGCACTAAACGCGAGTAGTCGGCGGAGGCATTATTTTTACATTTTGTTGAACGCCCGAATCGCGACATTTTACTTGTTTACAAAATATCAACGACGCACGAAACGCGCTCAGACCAATTATTTAAATATAATATTGTTATAAGTAGGTGAACTGCTCGAATTGAAAAAACCTTTTGAACTCACTCACTGGGACTAATGACACATTCATTTCTTCGACGCGTGTTCTTGAACTTTTGCGCAAAACACTACAAAAATGGTCATAGTGCGTAGGCCGCCGAGTTTAAAAAGTGGGGCGCGCCCACTGGCATTTCATGTAGCGCAATAAGTGAAAGTGACGTAATTTTATTGCTCCCAATTTGATTATTCAGCGCCGGAAACATTATCGTCTGGCAGTTTTATTTGCCTTTCTTAAGTATTGTCAATTGACAAGAGACAATTCAGGTTAACCATCTTTCTCGGAATTGTTATATTGGCTCGAGTATTAGTATGAATAATCTGATACGAAGCAGCCTCCCTATTTACTAACTCTTATTGTGTGTGTGTGAGAGAGAGAGAGAGTGTATGGTTTTGGTGGGATTTAAATACACCATTTATGTAATAATGCTAATTTGGCGTAGACAACAGGTGTCGATGCCTATCAATCTAAAATTAACTGTTACAATGCGGGTTTTGTTTGCTTGAATTTTTTATTTGGAATACAAAAACCGCATTGTAACAGCAAATCCTAGATTAAAAGGCATCGACACCTGTCATCCGGATTAGTAAATACCAGGTCGAAAAAGCGCTGAATAGGACGATTAGATGCTTATCAAAAAGATTGGTCGACATTATCATCAGACAGGGACAAGTGGAAAGAGATGCGAGAGACCTTTGCCCAGCTGTAGGAAAATATCTGATACGGGTGATATCCACTAACACATCCATCTGTTCTGAAAGAAGTTACATGTAAGTAAATGTAAGAAGAATATACTATGTAATTTAAACAAGGCTTTTGTTTGGCTAATAATAATAAACGTTAATTGAAATATAAATTAATGTTTTTTGAATGATAGTTTGAATTTGATAAAAAATAATAATTTTTGATAGTAGGCTATTTCCCTGGGTCAAAATATTAATAATAAAATTTTACCTACCTTTCTTGTATATTAATATTTTAATGTACGTTTTCAGTTTTGTGCTATTGCAAAAAACTTAAAATTTTTGAAAATCTCTGTTAAGATTTTCAAACAACCAAAAAAAAGGGTATTAAAAACCTTCACGAGAATGCAGTCTAGACCGTATGTCGTAAAGCTAAATAGGGTGTATGCACGTACTTTTTTTATTTGCTTAGTATAATCCTTATTAACCACAGTAAAAAAATATAACAGAACTTTTAAAATATCTTAATTAACGACGAAGATGTGAAACTTTAAAGTTTGAATAAGAAAGAGAAGTCCGATATGGACTAGTGACGTCATAGTCTATGTCATGCATACATTTGCCATACAAAATAGTGTTTTCGCGAGTGAGATAGAAATATTTTCGTAAAATCATTTTATCTCGTTCGTTTTTCAACCAAATTTTATTCTGTTTTCACTTTCAGTACTTTATTATTGAATATTTTTGGATAAACTGGTTAGATAACAGATATTTTTTTCATGCATATTCCCTATTATGGAAAACAATAAAACGTCATGATACGGTAAACGACCTGAATATTGCTCAACAAATGCATTTCGGCTGTAAAAAGAATCCCATGGCCATATAGTCTTATGGCTTATATACACTTTGATTAGTGCAAGTGCGAAGTTCATACATTTCCTACTAAACGTTTAGTAGCAAATGTATGTACTTCGCACTTGCACTAATCAAAGTGTACACCGGCCATTACTTATTTAATGCCGTTCCTAAGTGACCGCTATCTACAATGTGTCTCTGTAACCCTGTCCGATCCTCAAAGGGCGACTCAGCCCGTCAATATGAACAACTTTCCCTATGGAAAGCCTTTAGCAGCTTGAAAAATCTGACACCAGTGTTGGCCACTTACACGAAAAGCAACAAACAACATCGTCTTCAACAAATTCGAAAATGGGTTCCTGACGAGTCCGAAACTATAGTCGACAATCCCGACAAATAGCACGTGAGTGACCCGTTGTTATATATAACTTCTCCTGGGATGGGACTAATGGTGGAAATTCGAGTAAAAGTGTTGTATAAATTAGTTGATTTATTTAGTCCCAAAGGAAAAGCTGCTCTCATTGACGGTCTGAGTCAGGTTTACAGGGATATATTGTATTTCACAACTAACAAAGCAGGTAATGAGGAGTCCCGGTTTCGAAAAAATGCATCATGCATCTCCGAAACATTGGAGACGAGAATATGCTCGAATGAGAGAATTCTCTAAAAAAGTAATAAGCTGTTTTGATAGCGATGGCAAACACCTTTGACAATGGGCATGTTGACTAAAATTTTTTTCATGTTGCTATGTAAAGACCTGCCAAAAATAAACACAAGAGTGACAGAAATACATTTCTAAACAAAAAACTCTTTCAGTTATAAAAGTTTTAAAGGCACATGTTTTTAGACGTGAAAACGCGCCGCTGAAATGCCTACATATTTGTGACGTCACAAGCTTGTATTTTGTATGGGTGGCGTGAGAACTTTGTTTGGTAGCTATACGAAATATTTCGTTTATGGTAATGGTTTCCCGGTTATATAATAGCCGTGTGGTTCCCGGCAGAGTAGAATAGGACCACTCCAAGTCATTCCGTGGATGTCGTAAAAGGCGACTAAGGAAACACAAGCTAAACAAAGCTTATTAACATCAAAGAGACCTCTCCAACCCGTCTGGCCAGCGTGGAGAGTGTAGGCCAAATCCTCTGACTACTCAGGCTCGTATATGGCTCTGGTAGCACAGAGAGGGTCGTGCTCCTGCAGTGGAGACTAGAAAGACCTGATGATGATGATGATGAATGGTTTCATAATTGCTATAAATTTTGCAGACTAAAATACAGTATAATTGTAATTAAAGATTTTCATACTTTAAAAAATGGTCTTATTCACCCAACTTTAAAGAAGCTTTAAGATCACTTAACGAATCGATATCAAATTAAAAGTGTTCTTTATAGTGTTTTTAGATAGAAATTAGTCTCATTAGAAACAAATTTTATATAATCCTAACATTAGGCAACTACCGTATTAAAGTATCTTGATGCCTCTATGTTTTGGAAGGCAAATGAGCAGTATTTATCCGGTTCTTAGTGATCTATTCAGGTACTTCATTAGGCCAAGCCTTGGCTTTGATTGGGAGTTCTGTACGAAAAAAATGTTTTTTTCAAGACAGTAGAATGTGGTGCAACCACTCCAGTATGTTATAAAAGGAGTACGGCAAATGGCCTAAATATTTACTCAAGGATAACAAATGCATGACGGCTGGCGAATAGAATCCCATGGCCATATCGTTTAACATGTTAATCTTTTTTTACAAACGGCACGTATGGAATTGATAAACAAAACTATTTAGGGTACCTACTATGAATTACCAAGGTTTTTTTTGGTTTATAGTTAGATATCATGATCGATAAGACTTTTCAAATTGACGTATATAATTCACTCATGAAAAGCGAGAGTGCACTTACTAATGAAATAATTAAGTGGAAGCATGTTCGGGGTCGAGTGCTGTCCCCTATTAAAATAAAACATTTGAAAGAAAACGGAGATATAATATTTATTATATCTCCGTTGTTCTGTGAAACACTAGATAACCCATCAAACTATTTTTTGAACTACTGTTTACAATTTAAAGTGGGAATATAAAGTCTTTTGTCAAACGCCCCTGAGGCCCCCCTCCCTTTTGGCGGAAACGCTTTACGTTAACACTTTAAACTGTAAACAGCAGTTCATAAAATAGTTTGAAGGGTAGAAACAATGAATACAAAAAAGGGGAGTAAGAATATTTTTTTATTGATATTCTCGTTTTCCATCAAATGGTTTATTTGAATTGGAAGCAGCACTGCAGGCCTATTTGCTAACTTTTGACAGCTGCGGTGTACATCATTTTCATGGTAACTTCAATATTCATTACGGCTTCGGTTATGAATGACTATTTTTATTTAAGATATGAAAACCGTAATGGATGCTAAAGTGACAATCAAATTGTTGTACACCGAGTTAGCAAATCGGCCTGCTGGACTCCGTAAAATTCATGTATCCCGTTATGTATGATATGTCTGTTGGTATGAGAATGTAAGTATAATGGCGCTGTCATTTTTCGTCCCTATCACTATAAATGACGTTCGTTTCTCTGATGTCGCTTCGGTCAAGATATAAGCAGAAAATATTACATTCCTGCCTTACGTCATAAAGGGCCATTTGCTTGCCAGTTCAGATTAACTAGATATTTTATATCCTTGTTTGTTTCTGTAAGGGATTAGGTTACATATGAGCTTATGGCATACCATATACCATAATAAAAATACTCTGAAGAATCGTGCCGGAGCACGAAGAATCACGTATTCAGGCATAAAGTACAGAGCCAAAGTAACTAATATTAATTCTATGGTCAAAGGTTGCAAGAGGAATTTAATTAAGAAAAATTTAAGTAGGTAAAGATGGGTAATGGAAATCAAAAATATTATAAGTAGGTGAACTAAAGATGCCCAAATGTACGCCCGTTTTCTTGATCGTCTTTTAAGTATTATTAACGCGAAATGAAAATAGGTGACCAATTTAATTCTTCTTTGTCTGTTCGATACTATGTAAAAGTTATCAGAGGGAACTTTACTAGTTAATGTGCAATTTAAGTTTTGATAATATTGTTATTCATCTATATAACTGGCTGTTTTCGTAATAAATAAATAAAAGAAACAAATAAAATAATATTTTACTTGGTCGTAGCTCAGCATGGGGTATATTATTGTATTGTATATCTTATCCTACGTCACCAAGAACTTGGTTAGATTTATTTGCTTTATTTCTAGAAATTATGTATTTTTTTGTTTGGATAGAGTACTACTCACACTTACGTCATGAGCTCACGACGCAGTATTTCCCATAATGAAAGATTAGCACAAATTTTCATCAAAAATACTATTGACCGAGCGCGTACGAAGCTCGACCATAATCATAAAATTTCCATCTGCCCCCACTGCTGAGCATAGCCCTCTCTTGTTTTGTATTTATTTATTTATGTACCTATTCGTAATTGTCTTTGTAATATAAAAAGTTTTATATAATTAATTCAAGCTATATACATCATCATTTCGTGTAGGTGACACGGTCAGTCGACCATGCACACCCTGGTGTCAGAGTTCTTCGGAACCGCCTCTCGGCCTCTGACGTGGTTCCTTTAACGACTACCATATGGCAGCCGGGACCAACGGCTTAACTTGCTATATACTGCTCCTAATCTACACAAGCCACTATTTCAATTTTTTTAATTAGCTTGTTGTTAGGATTAGTGGATCAGGGTGAGGTCCGTTTGCTTAATTATTTACATATATTTTTATATTCGTTTGGTTATAGGTCCTCGCTGTTCATTAGAAACATACCTACACTTATGTCATGGCGTATGTACTCATACTAAAAGCTTTGTTTGTCTCGTAAATATGGTAGGTATGCGTGGCGTGCTTCAGGCAAGGTCGGCAGAATATAATGCTCAACTTATTTCTATGATACACGCGTCAGCCGATAGAATTTTGATTGACACGGAATTCTGGAAGCTAATGAAATACCGTATTGAATGTTTTTATTTTTTTTTAGCTAATATAGAGAGATATAGAGATATAATATAGAGGATATCTAATAGAGAAATGTAATTGCAAGTTTTCGCAACTAAAACATTATAGGTATTTTTTTTTTATATAAATAACTTACAATTTTCCCGCGACTATAGACGAAAGATAAAATCTGTCCATAGATTCGGAGTTTGGAGCCTATTCAATACAGCAATCAAATCTTTCCTTTGTTTAGGTTATAGATTGGGAAATAAATTAAGATTGAGGTCAAGCTGCCTTAATGGCGTACCTAATAATTCAAGTTATTATTGACATAAGATATAATTTAACATATTTTCAACAATAAACAATAACCTAATTCAACCCTATCAATTTGTTTGAATAAGCATAAGAAGGAAGTAAGTGTAAACCGAACGGCATGCCTGTAAATTGTTTTTTGGTGTTTGTGTATTTTTCAATAAGCGCTTGACACATTTCGATAAAAATTTAATGGGACCATTTGTTAAGTATTACCTATAGTACAAAAAAAGAATTTCTTAAATCGGTCCAGGTGTCTTCGAGAAATCAGGGAACATACATTTAAAAAAAAGACCGACGAATTGAGAACCTCCTCCTTTTTTTGAAGTCGGTTAAAAATAAATTGAAACGTCGGTAAAGTTCACAGATCTGTATGTTTTTGTAAAGTTATTACTTACTAGGTGTTACCCGCAGCTTCGCCCGTGGTATATGTCTATGTCCTTCTCAATACCCTTCTCAATACCTATGTGTATGCTAAATTTTATGATCGGTTCAGTAGATAGGGCGTGAAAGCGTAACAAACAAACTCACTTTAGCATTTATAATATTAGTAAGGATTAGGATAAGAGTTTATTTTCAAATGGAAATGTCACTTAAAAATCTTTTATCATGCTATCCCATCCCAGGATCTCATTTCGTCGAAACAAATTCATTCAATAGTGCCCAAGCCGGTATTAGGAATATTACTAAAAATCATTTGAAAAACAGTTAGGCAGCATTTTTGTACTGACGACTACCCTTCAAAACGTACATATGATTTTTAATCATATAATCACTAACATATTCACCATCATCCATTAACATCATATTTCTCTCACTTGATCACATGTAGAACGCGTATCAGGTGCCGGTGAACGGGTCGCCGGTGAGGCGGGCGGTCGGCGGGGGGTCGCAGCGAGGGACCCCCACGCGGAGTCGGACCCCCCAGCCCGCGCTGACCGTCAGAGGGGTGGACCCCAAGCTCGTGCAGCTCATATTGGACGAGATCATCGAAGGCGGCCCGAAGGTCCATTGGGAGGATATTGCTGGACAGGAGGTGAGATTAACCGCAATATTGTCAGATCTAATATAATCGCCGCTAGTTTACGTTATGTCTATGGGCAAAATGAAAACTCTTATCATCATATCCTTGGCTGTCATGGGCTTTGCCGATATTAGCCACTCAGGCACCGAAGGGAGTCTTTTTTTCCTCTTCCCACGGACCCCTAGTCTACCTTAGTGGTATTTTTTATCTCAGGTATTTATTAAAAGTTACTATAGGTATTTATTACAAAAACAAATGCATAGATTGCAAAGGGCATTGGGTAAAAGTGGCCTGATTTTCAAAATTTGCGACCACCGTTCAAAGTTTACTCATTCGAAAGATCATATTAAGATGTTTATTTTCATCTATGGCCGTTTCTGTCTACAGTGTATCGGAGCCGAGATATCGGCATTCATAATTAAAAAATAAATTACAATAATGTCGTCTAGATAGACAAAACAGGATCTTTATTTTATTATTTTTTCGTGTAAATATTACTTGATTCTATGATTTATATTATTTATATATAAAATAAAAACAGTTACAGTGGGGTATGCGACATTCATAATTAATACAACAAACATTAATATATTATTTTTATTACGCAGAATTTGATGATATCCTACTTCAGGCACTCATGCATGTGTACTTATATATTTTTACGAAAAAATTGTTTCATATGGCATAAAATGACACGGAAGACATGATAAGTCTCACACACAGATTTTTTAAGCCATTCGAAGGTAACTGATATGTCAGATGTGGATTAGAGAATTTTCTATAACAAAAGACCGAGGGTGAATGTGATTCATAACTTTTAGTGCGTTAAGTAAACAAACAATGGGAAGTTCCTAGAAAGTTGAAAGGCCCGCTACCGGTCGCGTTCATCCAATCACAGCGCAGGGTTCATTTACCTGACTCGGTTAGGCTTTGAAAATCGAGCAGGGTGGAGTGGAGGGGTGAAGGAAAGAGGTGCAGGCGCAGGCAGGATTCACTTCCCGTTTAACCTTTGTGTTGAGTGTGTGCAAGTGCGTTATATACTTTTGATTACCACGACCTTTGCTTTGTTTTTGGACTCTCTCTTTATTATCTTATTTTGTGACCTGGCATTACTAACTGGACTAAGAGTTTGCTGTAGTGATTTGGACTTTAAAACAATATGGATGCAGATAGAGCATCGTGTGTTGGCTGCCATCGAAGTTTGAACCGCATTGGCGGCACTCGCAGGAGATCTATGGTGTTAACGGCTCAACTGATGGAGCAAAACCCATGTTTAATGGCATACTGCATTGAAGTTATTAACATTCTTGAGGTAAGTGATGACATTTCTTATATAATTATTAATTGTTTAACTTTCTTATTTACACTAATATTAAAAAACAGTTGGTTTGTTAAAACGTGATAAACTCAGGGACTGTTGTGTCAAACATTATTTCATGTAGGTACAATATCCCAGTGTCAATTATATTTTGTTTGAAGTACATATCTTAAAGCGATCTCACTCGTCACAAAGCCATTCCTAACTTATTGAAAACTGGCCACTGGTTATATTTTCCCCTTTACCTTGATTATCTTTTGAGTGTCAAAGAAGATTAGTACTTGTGTTTCTTCCGCTTGCTCCCAAACCGGCATAAATGCAATAAGATGCAGTACGTGCCACTTTTTTTAGTGATTACTATATGTTTGAGACTTGCTATATGTTCGTAAGTCAAGTAAAAGAGGAAATGATTTCATATTTACTAAAAAATAAATAATTAAATCAATTTACCCAGTTGGATTTATCTAGGTACTACGATGTGTTTTAATTATTTTTTACCTATATATGGAGCTAATACGTATACAAATATATTGATTAAGCCTATATTTTGTATTTTACAGTTTGGTGGCGATGAACGGATATGTCGACCATGCTTTTTTCGAGCTCAGCGCTATGTCTCAAGAGATCAACAAGCAGAAGTTGCACCAGACCTACTTGAACAACATGCAGATGATCAAGTATTAGAGCATGATTCATCGCAAGGAGGCAATACAGAGGAATCTGAATCAGATCTTATTATTAATGAAAATATGCGAGACCAACAAGTGCAAGTTAGTAGACCGCAAACGATTGAAGTTCCTGGATATTCCAGAGCACCACTTAATACACAGTTATGTATTTTTGCTGATTGCACCAACACCAATCTTCAACGAATTCATGTTGACATAAGAACCACAATTCTTCAAAATAAAGGATTTTACCTTCCACGGGGTACACGTGTATGTAGAGAGCATTCAGATTCAGGGTTTCAAGATATTGAAACAAGAACACGTCGTGTAATTGCAAGTTTCTCGTCGAAGCAAGTGAAAGACATGATGGATATTTTAAGAAATCGTAGTAATTTTTTAGATTTTGAGAGACTTTCTTCCATTAATAATGGAGTCTTTCATTATTACATTGGTTTCTCTAAGGAAAACTTTATGCGAATTCTTGAAGCAACCCCAAGTATCACACAACATCACAAAAAGGCTAAAACAGCCCTTGCAACAGTTCTTGCAAAACTTCACACCGGTGAATCAAATCAACGACTTTCTAGCGTATTCAAAATGACAAGAAAAACTTTTGAAAAAATAATGCGAGAAGTGAGACAAGAATTAATGACAGAGTTTGTGCCACAGAATTTAGGCTATGATCATATTACAAGAGAAGAAGTCATATCACGTTGTCTGACTATCCCAAATGTATTATTTGGAAATCCAAATGCTCCTCTGAGTGAACGTAGAGCCATAATTATATTAGACGGGACTTATATATATTTACAAAAAAGCAGCAACTATTACTTTCAAAGAAAATCCTATAGTCTGCACAAGTTTCGTCATTTACTAAAACCCTTTTTAGTAGTATGCCCTGATGGTCATATAGTTGATATTTATGGTTTATATGAAGCTACTACTTCAGATGCTCGTATTTTGTCTGAGATTATGAGTAGTGAAACTGATACATTTCATTGGTATTTTCGTGAAAATGATGTACTCATTTTAGATAGAGGCTTCAGAGATTGCATTGATGAAGTGGAGTCATATGGATACAAAACGTACATGCCAGCCTCCAAAGACGTAAATGAAAGTCAGTTAAGTGTGCGACAAGCAAATGATTCTAGGAAAGTTACTATTTGCCGTTGGGTTGTAGAAACAGTAAATGGCAGATTAAAAAATCAGTTTCGCCAATTACGTCACCAATACTTTAATGTAGCTGCAAGGCATCTTTTCGACGAGATAAAAATTGCTGCGGCATTATTAAATGCTTTTAGCAAACCCCTAACCGACCACCGCTTGGTGAACGAAATCGTAAACAAAATAATTCAATGTGATGGTGACAGAAACAGGTTAAGTGAATATGTTATAGAAAATAATCTCAATCGTAGATGGGCTCGTTTTCAGTCTATTGATGCGGCTTTATTAGATTTTAATGATTTCCCAATATTAAGTATGGACGAGCTTATTATATATGCGTTGGGAACGTATCAAATTCTCCAAGCCCGCAGTTATTACGGGGAGCATGTAAAAAATGGTTCGTATATAATTGAAATATATAAGGAGCCCCACATAGAAGATTTTAGAGAGCAGAATTTGGATTGTCGGAATCCATGGCTACTTAGAGGAAAAATTCAATCAAGACACGTGACAAGCAGAATTTATTATGTTTATATTTTATTAGAAAGGGAACTAGAAGGAAGCAGCGCAATATTGGGCCATTATTGCTCATGTGTTGTCGGAAAACGGACTCTAGGCTGTTGCTCGCATGTAATGTCCATTATATGGTATTTGGGATGGGGTAGATACCAAGATAATCTATCTCCCCCAGCTCAGTTTTTAGACACAATAATACGACATGATCACAAAAATGAAGTTTACGATGAACCGGAAAATAACTAAATTGTATAAATCGGAAAATAACTAATCTTGTAAACTAATAATAATGTAATATATTCATATTGATATTGTATGTGCCTATAATAAATGATTTGTTTGTGTGTATCTGTTGCATTTTATTTATCACTAGCAGTCCGCCCCGGCTTCGCTCGTGGTACCTACATAGCCTATTTCACTCCGGGATAATGTAGCTTTCGAATGGTGAAAGAATTTTTTAAATCAGTTCAGTCGTTTCTGAGATTACCCATTACAAACAAACAAACAAATCTTTCCTCTTTATAATATTAGTCTAGATTCCTATCCATAACGACATACTATACGCTTTAATCAAATCATTTTTGTTAAAAAATATTACATCTATATAGACGACTTACTTATTATTTGTCTTATTTTGATATTTCGGCTCCGATATAGTTTACATCAATAATGTTTTGTATATTGTTATTCTCAACTATAAGGCTAATTAAAAATACTAGTTATATTAGTGGTCGCTGAAAAAAAAAATCATGCCAAGGCTCATACAAAATTACCCAAACCCCTTTAACCATAAACGGCCTATTTCTGAAGATTTGAAAAAATATGCCTATATCTGGCCACCAGTACTTGAGTAGCTAGTGAAAACTAAAATAAAACACAAGCCCTAACTATACCACGCAGCGCCCTTTATACCGCTATTTGATGATTTCATATATCTCCAACCCGTCAGGCCAGCGTGAAGAGTGAAGGCCAAATCCTCTGACTGCTGTGGCTAATATATGGCTCTGGTAGTACATGAGGAGCCCGATGGCCTAGTGGGCGTGAGCATTATTAGTGCTTTCGCATATTAAGCAACCCCGGGCGCAGTCCCCACTTGGATGGGTGACCGCAAGTGGCATAAAAATATCTCGAGCTCCTCCGTGCTTCGGAAGGCACGTTAAGCCGTTGGTCCCGGCTGTCATCATTGATGGCAGTCGTTAAGCTAAGTCAGATGCCTGAAGGCAGCTTGAAAAATCTGACACCAGTGTTGGCCACTTACACACACAAAAAACAAAAACAGTACAGAGAGGGTCGTGGATCTTTTTTAGTCTCCGCTGCAGGAGCACGACCGTCGTGCTCCTGCAGCGGAGACTAAAAAAGTTCTGATGATGATGATATGGCTGAAATGGACTTTTTCTCTTTTGTAGGCCGCAAAACAAGCATTGCAAGAGATGGTGGTGTTGCCATCTCTAAGACCAGAGCTGTTCACAGGATTGAGGTCGCCTGCGAAAGGGCTACTACTTTTCGGTCCTCCTGGAAACGGTAGTTACTTTTAATGTTGTTTATTTATTTCGATGTAGTTTTTTGTAGATTTTTTACGATTCTGTTTTTTGGCGCGACACAGACGAAGGAAAGTGGCGTCCGCAGTACTCTCTTATTAGTGATGCAATAAATAAATAAATAAATAAATATATACGGACAAATCACACAGATTGAGCTAGCCCCAAAGTAAGTTCTTATGTAAGACTTGTGTTATGGGATACTAACTCAACGATACTATATTTTATAACAAAAACATATATAGATAAACATCCAAGACCCAGGTCAATCTGAAAAAGATCATTTTTAGGGTTCCGTAGTAAACTAGGAACCCTTATAGTTTCGCCATGTCTGTCTGTCTGTCTGTCTGTCTGTCTGTCCGTCCGCGGTTTTACTCAGAGACTATAAGTACTAGAAAGCTGTAATTTGGTATAAGTATGTATATTAATCATGGCAAAAAAGTCGTAGAAAAAATCTTGAAAAAAAATTTTTTTTTGGGTAGCTCCCATACAAGTACAATGGGGGAGTAATTTTTTTTTCTCTACTTTCCCATCGTGTGGGGTATCGTTAAAAAGGTCTTTGAAAAATATTGTGAGGCTGAGAACACCAATTTTCGATTTAGGGATCCGTTTCCGAAATATTTGGTTTTAAAGTGAAAATTTTTGTTAGAGGTACGTGTCCCCCCCCTCTATCTGCTAAACGGTTATATATAGATACGTGAAAAAAATTACAGCAGTAGCATATATACTGAAATTGAAAGGAAAACTATCAGAGCTGGGTACTAAGTACAAACTAAAAAGTTATAGGCAACCAACTTATAAAATGTACTGGAAAATGTAAAATTTCATACAATCTTTATTGTTAGATGTTTTTGGTCGTTAAACTGTGAGGTGCGAGTGTAAACTCAAAGTTGTCATTCGCAAGACCCTATACTGCGCGTGGCCCGACACGCACTTGGCCGGTTTTTTTCATCTTGACCTGACCGGGGATCGAACCCGGGACCATCCGTGTCACAGACCGGCGTGTTGACCGCTGCGCCACGGAGCTCGTCAAAAGGCAATAAGGTTGCACTTAGTCTACGTAATAGCGTGGCGGACATACGTAGACTAAGTGCGACTTTGATGTATTACTAATAAGAGCGCGCCACAGACTTTTTGTCTATCACTATCCTGCGTCTGCGTTCAGCCTTAAGAGCGTATACTAGCAGTATTTTTTCAATATGGCTTCCATGCAAATGTATTTCTCTATTTTCTCGCTGAAAACTGATTCTAGAGCCACAATTCTTTTTTCATAAAATCTAGTACTAAAATAAGAATGCCCCTATTTTTTACTTTTTCCAAAAAAACTGTTTTTGTACAATTTTTTTTAAACAGCTTTTTAGAAAAAAATAAAACATAGGGACATACCTATTTTTGTAATAGATTGTATGTAAAAAGAATTGTGCCTCTAGAAGCAGTTTTCAGCGGGAAAATAAAGAAATACATTTGTATGGAAAACGCACTGCTAGTATACCCTCTTAATCTGATAATTTTCTCTTACTTTCGCCTCAAAAGAGCCGCGTATATAGAATAAGTTACTGTTTGTGCTACAAAGCAAATCAAAATGAGTTGTCTGTACAGTATTTGAAATTACAAATTTTTAGTTCTTAACGTGATACGTTTAGATTAAAAATTCATAACACCAAACCTTGTTCCACAGGAAAAACGCTGTTGGCGCGGTGCGTCGCAGCGGAATGCTCAGCGACGTTCTTCTCGATATCGGCCGCCACGCTCACCAGCAAATACGTCGGGGACGGCGAGAAAATGGTGCGAGCGCTGTTCCAAGTCGCGAGGGAACTGCAGGTGATATTCGTCTTTATTCTTATATCCTTAGGAACTAGAAAGAAATTTGCTGACACGGTGCGTGGCAGCGGAATGATCAGCAAAAACAGCCGCTACGCTCACAAGCAAATACGTCGGGGACGGCGAGAAAATGGTGCGCGCGCTGTTTCAAGTTGTAAGGGAACTGCAGGTAATATTCACCTTTATTCTTATAGCAGCAAGAACTAGAATATCGCTACTGGCGCGGTGCGTGGCTGCGGAATGCTCAGCAACGTTCTTCTCGATATCGGCCGCTACGCTCACCAGCAAATACGTCGGGGACGACGAGAAAATGGTGCGAGCGCTGTTTGGAAATGCAGGTAATACTCGCCTTTATTTCTATAGCCGCAAGAACTGAAAGAACGCTGCTGAAGTTCATCTCAATATCGGCCGCTACGCTCACCAGTTAATACGTCGTAAGTCCTGCGAGGTTATTGGTATTAATTTATAAGTAATTATTGTATACTGTATTATCCCGCCAAACGTGGCCTTTGGGTTTTATGCGGGGTGGACAGAACCCTTGCGGGGTAGACAGACCCCAGGGAGAGCTGTCTATCCCGCAACTCCCACAAGGGATAAAGACGTAATTATATATATATATGTATACGTTTTGTCATTTGTTGCAGCCATCAATAATATTCGTGGACGAAGTGGACTCGCTCCTCTGCGAGCGTTCGTCGGGAGAGCACGAAGCGTCAAGAAGACTGAAAACCGAATTCTTGGTGGAGTTTGACGGGTTGCCGGCCGCGGGAGCCGACAGACTCGTGGTTATGGCGGCCACCAATCGGCCGCAGGAGTTGGACGAAGCAGCCCTGAGGTAAAAAAATTACAACTATATAATTAGTTGCATGTCTCACGCACACGGTGTAGTGAAATACCCCGGAGCACGAAGCGTCAAGAACACTGAAAACCGAATTCTTGGTGGAGTTCGACGTGTTACCGGCCGCGGGCGCTGACAGGCTCGTGGTCATGGCGGCCACCAATCGGCCGCAGGAGTTGGGCGAAGCAGCGCTGAGGTAACACTTTACAACTATAGAATTAGTTGTATTACACTGTCTCAAGCACACGGTGTGGTGAAATAGGGATTTAAAATTTGTATGAAAAATCTTTAAATCTGCATCGGTTTTGATAAAAGTTGAGATTGATACCCTAAAAACATTTCATTGAATGCGTGTTTCATTATTTATTAGAATTCATCCTCTAATGGTGTAAAATAGGGGTTAAAAGTATGTTTGGAAAAATTTTAATTCTGCTCCTCTGCTCCTTTTTTAATGTAAGTGAGCAGCATTAAGGAAGGTTTTTTTGTAGGGGTAGAAGCGCCGGGCAGCCTGTTTTCATTTTCATCCCCCTTCCCCCATTTAAAGTGTTTTTTGCCTTTATTGAAGACTAGTCTCAGGATTTGTAAATATTTTATTTTCAGACGGTTTCCTAAACGAGTGTACGTGTCACTACCAGACCTTCGGACACGGTCGTGTCTGCTAAGAAGAGTGCTAGCGCGCGGCGCAGCGGCTTCAGCGCTCACCGACGATGAGATTGCGCGGCTCGCAGCGCTAACGGACGGCTACTCGGGCAGTGACCTCACGGCGCTGGCTCGAGACGCCGCGTTAGGCCCTATTCGAGGTGAGATCATAGACGTCTTTTTTCCTTACGGAGTAGATAGTCTAGGGCGGATAGAAGATCTAACTTTAAGACACAGCCTAGGGAAGAGTCAATAGTCACGTTTCATCCGTAATCATACTGATATACAGGATACTGATCTATATACAAATTACGTGGTTATTGTTTTATCGTTTAGGGGTGATTCAGCCCGTCAATATAAACAACATTTCCCATGGGAATAATGCTGAAAACTCAAAAAAAGACATTTCTATACAAAAATATTCAGCAAAATATTTAGGGTGACCTATTTGTACGGGAATGTAATTTTTTATTAGTTTTCATCACTGGTCTCATAGGAAATGTATTTCAAACTAACGAGCTTACTGCTTACTGCTTACTGCTACCGTGGGCTATTTTCCACACTTAGGCCGCCTATTCGGGCCCATTGTGTGTGAACAGAAGGTGTCCATTCTTCGGTCTTCTGTTGATAGGAGATCCCAGATCTCCTTCAAACTAACGAGCTAAATCACCCGTTTTAGGATCCTAAACGATATAAAAAATAATAATTCTAGTTCATTAGTTAGTACAACGGTACTAAAATTACTATCACGATTATTCCTGAAACTATCGGTTCCACCCACCAAGCAATTTATTATTTACAGAGCTAGACCCTGAGGAGGTGAAATGCCTCGACCTGTCCCTGGTCCGCAGCATCACGTTCCAGGACTTCATGGACTCGTTGAAGCGCATCCGGCCGTCCGTGTCCCCCCACAGCCTGGTGGCCTACGAGAAGTGGTCTGTGCAGTACGGGGATCTCGGCCTGTGAGACAATTTCGCATTAGTACAGGTTGGTAACCAGTTTCAAACGAGTGCAAATAAGGAGGAAAGTTATCAATTTGGTTGTATTTTTTTTTTACTTTGTATCTTGGTCTTGCGATGTCAATAAAAAGATGAATATACTTTCATGGACCGCATTTGTATATGGACATGTGCGGGGGCAGCGAGAGGTGCGCGGGGAGTTGAACTTGAACGCCCGCCACAGAACTGGCTTGGTCGAGGGCTGTCTGTGTTGTCTTCGTATATCGAACGTCTTGCACAGCATGCATGAAGTGAGTAGTGAGTGATACGAACACGTTGTCAACCCTAGCGCTAACACAGCCCTGCTCAAGGTCACCGGTGCCCGAAATCTCACGTACAGGAGTGTCGCCACTGTTACCAAGTTCTAATAAGAAGGAAGTTTTCAATTCGATCGTATTTTTTCTTTTACCTTTATCTTGGTCTTATGTGAATCGTTTGGATTTAGCAAGTAGCAAACGGGAGTTAAAACGCCAAAGACTAGATACATTATTTTCACGGGCTCATAGCATTAATCGTGAAAAAGTCCTTTATACTTGAAATATATATATTTACTAAGAGCCTTATCAGGGGGACTAGTCTAGGTTGCAGGCATAAACACACACAAAAAGACGACCGGCGAGGGTACGGAGCAGATACGATCAATAAATTGACGCCTCGTCTGCCCGCACGTGGCATCTTGCGGTAACGTTTTTCTTTCGCAATGCTGCTCGTTTTGAGTACCTATGTATAATAGGCAACAATAAGGCTTGGAATCCTCTCACAGAGTTTCACGTCTGCGCCGCACACCTTATCTGCAAGTTTTACGCCTGTCATAATTGCTTTACAGTACTAACCGAAGCCACACGTTCATTAAATTCTGTTGGCATGCCAAGACAATTACCAATAGACAATCTGTTGTATATTTCACAATTCTCATATCTGTTTTTTTTTTTCAACAGGTATTGACAAATAAATGAATGGAAAAGGTGAGTCATTAAAATAAGAAAATTATTTGTAAGGAAGACTAGTATGACGGAGACCGAAGACCGACTTGCCTCAAGTTGCACAGAGTTAGAAAACGCTCAAATTTTACAAATCCCACGATCGTCATCGTTTCATTGCATTTCGTCGACATCATGTGACATATTCAAATTTTATTTAACTTTATAATTTATAATGAAATTAAGATTTTAAATGTTCAATTATGACGTCTAGTCAAACTGTTTTTCCTCTTATGAAAATTATTGTTACGTAAATCAGTGTTGTACT
Organism: Rhodophaea formosa; assembly: GCA_963082605.1. Lineage (NCBI taxonomy): Eukaryota > Metazoa > Arthropoda > Insecta > Lepidoptera > Pyralidae > Rhodophaea > Rhodophaea formosa. The sequence goes on from OY720221.1 coordinate 5,165,351, forward strand.
TTTTATCAACAAGAATGCATGGACGCTCTTCACTTCAAAGAAACTTGAAAGGCTATAAAAAATAAAATGCCTCATTTAATGGGAGATAATACTGCAATGTTCTCCCGCCAGAGGGCAGCATTAGCAGAGATAGTAAACAAATGTTTGACATTGACAAGTATGTCAAAGTCGCAATAAATTGCCTTTATTTTACAAACAAATACGCAGCACAAATACGTTTTCATATTTAAATACTCAAAGGAGTATTTTAAAATCAAAATAATAAAGGAATAATGTATAATTTTACAAATTAATAACGACTTTGACATTTTCAATTACATACTTGTCAGTGTCAAACCTTTTTTACTGTATGTGCTAGTGGTGCACTCTAGCGGCACAGCTTTCAGTAATATGTCCTATTACTGTTTACTCACTGGTAATATGCGTGAATAATACGAGTATGAAGATTATCTATGCAAACTTGTTACTTTAATGAAATATAATTTTACTCTTCATTCTACTCCATCATTTATACTTAAAATGTTACGTTATACGTGGCCATTGGTCAAAAATTATGTCAGTAATTGTAATATTTTTAAACTGCGAATTGTAAATGCAAGAAGAGATAGAATCAAGTAATTAAAAATATATTTTGGAATAATTACCAACTATTGAAATCATAATAAAAACGATAACCCCAAAAAAATCTTACCTTAAGTATAGCACGGCTCAATTCAGAAGTAGCTTTCGATGTAACTAGATGTGAATAAAACGCTTACGTGTCAAACCTTCTGTACTGAGTCGGGTTACACTGGCCCTCTACTGACCCGTCCAAGGCAAGGTGGCCTCTATGTCAGAGAGATCTCATAGGTATAAAATGAGCTTGTAAGTGAAAATAAAAAAGAATAAATGGAAATTATTTATGTTTCTGCGCAAGCTTAAGTGCTTGAAAATAGACTAAAACATAGCCCTAAATGTGTAAAAAATAATTAAGCGTAGGGACATGATCGCTTAACCTAAAAAGTTGATGTATGACATCTTTTCTTAATAACATCTCTCTTGTCAAATACCAGAGCTTGCATTTGAAATTCAAAAAGAAATCTAAGTCAAAAGTGCAAAAAGAAAAAGCATTTACAAACATGAATCAACAAACAAACCCAAGAACAAAAATATTGTTGTACAAATTTTATTTACTTTTGATGGACCGCGTTATTAGGGTGAATTATGCGTTGCATTTTTTTTGCAATAACGTAGCTTTTAAACTTGATGTCTTATAATTATTTTAGCGATGAGCTTTTCTATTCCACTAAAGTATGTCAAACGTCTCAGTTGAGAAAAGGGGGACAAGAAAAAGTAACACCAACTTTCACGTTACTATTATACTATATTTTCTTCTATAGCGTCTGAAAAGCGGTATAAACCCTGGGAGCGTCTCATTCTAGTGTGCTTCCGGTTTCATCATCGGCTGTGGTGTTGATACATTATTTCAAAGTAACGTTTTCTTGGACTTATAACGAAATGGATTGTTATACCTATATGCAATGGGCGTATGATACATAGGGTTGCCAACCGTACTATAATATATAGTATTGTACTATATTTTAGGACTCCGTCCTATATGCTATCGAAGAAAAATATAGTACGTGAAAATACTATTCAGTACAGTAGATCAATGTTTAAGTTTAAATAAAATAAAAACCAGATCCTGCAATTTTACAACGTGCCTTTCGTTTCACAGATGTAATTTGCCTGTGCGTCTAACCGGAAAAAATAATGAAAAAATATAACGTTCTATTTTTTATTCTTTCATACTGAAATACTTAATTTTTACTACTACTTTCTAAAGTACTATATTTTTTAAAGTTTCCTTATAAAATATTATATCCAGGCCAAAAAAAACGGCAACCCTAATGACACGCTTTATAATGGTGGAATAGTGCATAAAGTTGCAGAAGTGTATATCGTAATTATGGAACAGTAGACAATCATGGATCTAGAAATAAAATGGACCTACCTCTGAGGACGTTACAATTACAACTGTTACAAGTGACGGCTAAATTTTATATAACTAGACAACAGAAATAGCTATTACTTTTACATTTGGGAGGGTTTGCTTTTCAAATAGGGAAAAATGGAGGGAAAATTGCTCGCATTTCTAATATCGATGTATTTCTAATAATTCTTAGGGCTTTATCTTATTATTCTTTGGTCCATGTAGGTAATATACAGAATAGTATTCATATCTTCCGCTACTTTTATGCTGCTCAATCGGCAATAAAGTTATCATTTGTTTGTAGTTAGTCATACTAGTGTTAGACGTATCCTGATTTGACATATAGTATTCATTGATGTACCTAGCTGAGAAATCAACAAGGATATAGTTATATGTGGACGGATGTGGTAAAAATGATTTATCCCAGGTTGTGTCTGCCCACGCGGCATGGCAATGCCGATAAAGTTTATATTGACTATCGCTATTTTTTCCAGGAGATTCGCTGGTAAATTTGATATAGCGAAATAGCTTATTTATTACTTAATATTTTCTTATAGATATTAAGAAATTTCTTACTGTATAAAGACGAAATATTTGATTACTTGTTTGTATTGAATAGGCTACGAAGCTACTGAACCGATTTTCAAAATTCTGTTACTTATTGAAAGTTAATTTATCTGCGAATGACACAGGCTATAAATTACACAGACGAAGTTGCGGAAAAGTCTTTTGTATAAAACCAGCGCAGACAAGTACATCTCTCGACACGATAACAAGCAATATAAACTTTATCGTCGACGGTTTCACCACATTTAACAATATCCTGTTGTATATTCGTACATGATCGAGCGTGCCTTTACGAGGCACGCTTGTTGTAAGGATTTTACACATCCTAGCGTACAGTGAGAGAAAATTACAAGCTTATCAGAAAACAACGTATGTTAACACAAGCGGAATTGTAATTTATTGAAACGTCATATCGCTTTCGGTTATTCAACCAAAAACAGCGAACAGAACCTTGATTTTAAAAACGCGAGCCAGCACCCGGAGAATGGCGCCCGCGACATAGTTTATATCGCGCGATAAATTATCTACTTCTCGCTCTTTAATGTAAAGAAAACAAAATGGTGAAATTCGATAAACTATGTCGCGCGTGCCATGCTATTTTTATGCGTCATTATATGCGTTTTAAACCTACATTGCGAATATAATGCAATATTCTTCTACTGTACGCAAGGCTTGCAGATAATGTATAGTAAGTAATCTATTATTATTATTGTTGTCAATGTACTTATTCTAATTCTGTTGATTATTAATTATTTCTTTTGATGAATTCCGTTTTAGAGATTCGTTGATGTATGTATTTTCCGTAGTCAGTAGATATGTTCAAGTAAATATTAACTATACTTATATATTATATTGTATTGATATCGTAATGTGCTGCAAATCTTATGAGTAGTTAAAATATAATTTGTATGTCATTGAAGACGGGTAGCAACACTTCCTCATAGCCGAAATTAATCTTTTGCTCAACAATTACGAATGAATCTGGTGTTTCTGAGCAGGGCATCTAGTCTGGTACACAGTCAGTTGAAATTGACGATGCAATTTATTTTAATATCAAACCGCATAAGTTAGAGGAAAGATATATATATATGCAAAAACGAATATATATTTTCTGGCCATATTATATATCTCTCTTTGAAAGTCTGCTTTGAAATAATAAGTGCGCTTTAGCGCAACTTTTAGGAGACAAGCTGGCCAGTTTACGTTTCTATCGACTGGTATCGTACCAGACTAAGCGCCAATAATAGTAATAAAAAATGATATATTTTCGTAATAGTTTGTTATAAAAATTGTCTATCTCTTCGATTTAAAGTTATTATTGGAAAATATCAATTATTGGACCACGCAGTTATATAGAGTTGACATAGTGTGCCATTTAGAAGTGATATAGAAATACGCGGGGTGCATGTGTGCGGGCAATCGAGATATGAACATATACTGTGGTGTTTATAAAACTATTTTAATAAAACGTAAAAATATACACTTCATTATTAATAAAAAATCTACTGCTCATAGTGTATAATTGTTGTCGTGTCTTACTAACGACATATAAAATCACTTTTTTATCTATCTGATGCTGGTCATCAATATAATCTAATGCGCTTTATTAAAATATGAATATTTCTCTCGATTGTTCTCGGGGACTGGCCAGAATTAAAAATATGAAACTTGTCAGTGACTTGTAAATCAAATTATTTTTATTTCTGGCCAGTCTTACAGCTCGCTAGCCGTAACCATTTAAGCCAAATAACATAATAACGTATTGTCGATAGTTATAAACATATTTCCTATAAAAGACAGCGAGTAGCGGTTAGTGCAGTATAGCAGTTATTTTGAGTAGAAGTAAAAATAGTTGTTCCAATATGTTTATGCTATGCTTTTGGTCGCAATAAGTTTTTCACTGCACACTATTATAAGCATATAGATGTTTTAGGCTCTGCCTCTGAAACGTTGGGCAAAGCATAGAAATTAATGCATCGCGTCAATTGGACAACTTAGTCTTTAGATGGCATTTGGCAGGGACGCCACGTAATGACCTACGTATTTGAAGTGAATGAATGTTTGGATTGAGTACGAGGTTTATTGTATCTCTTATGATGCAGTATTTTTATACTGAATGGTTGCAAAAGGAAATGTTTGCGTACATGTCATATTATACACATATGTATGTGTACCGGCTTTAACAATAAAATTACATTGCATAGAGACATAATGTGTTATAAAGTCTACCTCTATCATGTTAAATTCTAATACTTTTATATTAAAATCTCATGCCAAATAAGCTGTTCAGACATAGGAATTTAAAAACTTTTAAATCTTATTGCGGCCAAACGATATGTAGATATGCTACATATAATATAGTCTTACCATTCCTAGTGTAACACGGACATAGAAGTTCATTTGTGCTCTTTAGATAGTTTAATTATTTATACGTCATAATGTTAAAGCTTGCCATACACTACCAGACTAGCGATAGCTAGCTATTTTCACAATATGTTGCTTTTTTGCTTCTCAATGGACAAAGTAGTTATCAATCCCAATTTATCATACGTTTCCTTCTTTTTCAGCAAAAGCACAACTATGATCTTCTTTGTATTTTATACAGTTTTCTGATATTGTGGTTGTTTTAAAAAGCACGAGCGTAAATGGAAGTGTGTGGCTCGCGAATGAAGTTTTGAAAGATTCCTTTTTGTTCACTCTCGATTATTTGTTAAGTATTATTTTCTACAATGATGGAACTTTATTATTATACAACGTCATCATTGTAGAACTTAAAAAAATACTTAATATGTGCTGTGCCAGGTTATCTCATGTTTCTTGAAGGTATAATAACTTTTGGAACTGCAAAAACAAGTTTTATTCGTTATTTTACAAATTAATTTTTATACATTACAATGAAATAAAACATGTTAAAAGAGAATGAAACAAAAAGGTTTTCTTTCTTTTGTTTTTCGAAGGTGATTTTCACCTAGTATAGACGACGATGCGAGTGTAAGCCCAGTTCCAATTTCCAGCGGCGGGCAAGTGTGCAAATAAATTGAAGTTGTGATTTGAGATGTTTCAAAATTTCGGTTGTGGTTAATTTTGTAGCAATGTTTTGTGACGTTTTGGACATTAAAAATAATATTTAAAATTGTACGTTGTGTTACGTTACTGCCATGTGTATGTTTGAATTTTAAATGTTGATAAATCCTAATCTCATTAGTTAGTTTTTATTAACTTATAATTTGTAAACGTTCTTTAACAAAAATTAATAAGCCAAACTATCTTATTCTAACCATTCTAGGATATCGTTAACCTGATTTCAGACTAAGGTCGATGCACGAAGTATTTGTTTCCAGTAAATCAATTTTATTCCTAATGGTATTTATTCTAATAAGCCGTCATTTGGATATCCAAGAGACGGAATTATGAATGGGAGTGATATCCATACGTTACAGGGGCTACTTATAAATATGACATTAGGTATTTATGTACTTTTCAGCTTTTCTGTACTCAAATAACTTAAGGTTAACTGATCAAAAATAAAAAACAAAAATCTATCAGTTTTCGTTATCGTGATAAGAACTGCACACAGTATAAAAAATATACGGATCAGCTTAATTTAAATTTATTTTTACGTACTATGAATTAAAAACTAAAATTCCTGAATTAAAAAAAATACAAAATATACTTGTTAAAAACCGTTAAGGTACCTAATGAATGGCAAATAGCGAGTGTCAAAATTCGCATAGCTTCGCTTCGCTGTGATATGGATAATAAACTCGATGCCTTATTTTGTTTCCACAAGCACTATTTTAACACAAATATTTTTACTCGGTTTTATACGTACCTATCGCTTTTCTGTGTGTTCATTACGCTGATATGTGATAATTTTATAATTTCTTGTAATAATAAATAAATAAATAACCTTAACGTGTCAATGATTGAACAGAACATAAATGAATGTTATTCTTTTTTTTTTAATTTGTTGTCTTACCATAATATATTCTACGTAACACAAAGAAAAACATATCATTAAATTTAATTTCAACACATCTCTATTTTTGACGTTCCTACACACATATGGATAAGTTATCCAACTTATCCAAAACTCACAAAATTATTTTCTTCGTTTACAAGCACATATCATGGGGCATGGGCTGACTAATGGTAGCTTATGATAAACAAAAAATATCAGAGTAATGAACATACAGCATGTATTATTTAAATGAGCTTCATTAAAAGTAAGTGAAGAAATGCGACTGATTGTTACCTATTAATATGAGTAATGTCAATGTTCTAAGTGATTTTAATGCGCAATTTTACGCGAATAGGTTAAATTAAAACGTCAGGTATGCGTATAATATTGCTTTATTGTATTAATTCTAAAATGGTAAATGAAAACAAGACTTATCCTAAATAATAATACAAAAGACTATTAATTCATTTTTTTAACATAATAGTCTGTGTATTATTATAAAATGTTGGATATGGAAAGTCGTTTTAGGGTGTTTATGATAATTTTGATGAAAAGGGCTTATTCACACTTCAAAGCAATGTGTATAAAGTTTTATTTATGAATGTATGACGTGATATTACTGTCTTCCTTTTGAGGCCGACAATTTATTGTTTTATGCTCCACTTTGTTATCTCGAATGTATTTATAACTATTTATCACATGTTTATACCATATTTGCCAAATAATGTATGTTTTTTTATGAATTATAATGTGATGTGGGATTTCTCTGGAAGTTTGGATAAGCCTTTGCCTTCGCGACTATTAAATTCTGAAATGGTTGTGTTGGTTGCGTCTTTATGCTATTGTTTTGATTTCTGCGCACGAATTATCAACTTGACTAAATTTTTCATAAGTTAATGTCGTTGTTACAAAATGTATTTTTTCATAACTATCATAAACTAAGCACACTCTTGCCTAAAATGTCGTGAATGTACACTACGCATATGTGATACACGGTTTATAAATAAACAATTAATTTGTCAATTTCGTGTTTTATTCGGAAACATATTATTCTCTTACTTTTGATTTAGAAGTGCGCCATAGCCCTAACAACTTGGAAATAAATAAATACAGACGAATAAAATCCCTTCAGCTCACCGTATGAATGAATCCTGAAACTACTTTAAGTACGATACGAATTGAGTCATCATTCTATCTCTATACCGAACAGTTCCGGATTTATATGTTTTATGAGTGTAGGCCACTTTATTTCCGCCGCCCCATGTACATTGTACATACCTTTCTAAAATAATAATTTTCCATTTGTAGTAAAGGGGCCTCCTTTTCTTCAAATGGAAAATTATTATTTAAATAAACGAATGAAAGTTAATAGCAAATGAATTATAGTCGAAAGAAGCGTAAAAAAGAAACAAGACATACAATTTTATAAAGTATAAAAAACCATGAGAAAACCAGTGGACGTGTTTGACTATTATCCTCTGAAATCAAGTGACCGTCCTCTGAAATCTACCGCCCCTAGGACGCTGCCGCCCCTAGGACGCTGCTGCCCCTAGGCCGCGGCATATACGGTGTTCAAGCATTGCTCGCACATTTGGGCGACCCGTGGCCTACATCATGTAGGTCGCGTTTCAGCCGTTTCTACACTATATTTAGAATCAACATTGGTAACAAATCGAGATACTATCGGACAGCCATCGAGAAAGACCCGTCACGCGCAACCATCAGGATGTAACATATCAAGACAGAACAATAAATCAGTTTACTACGTGACGTGGTCTATTATAGATCCAGGACTGTACCGAACAGTATTCAGCTCCTGTATCCACAAGTAGGTAACTAGGAGCAGTCTTTGTAACTAACACATCTCAAATGTCAGATTATCTATGTTCCAAGGCTTTAGGGGGGTTTTGTGCTGGGAAGTCAAGGGGTGCAGTTGGGGTTTACCTTGGACGATTTTGCAAATTGATTTTGGTGGACTTTATAATACGAAATTGGTGTAGTTTGGTGTTATAAATGCTCGTGCTCGTGAACAATTTGTGAAATAGTTAAAGTGGACTGTTATATGGACTCGTATAGACTTGTCACCATAACCTCCCGACCACGAGGCATCAAAGAACATACGCCATCTTTGATGCTACTTGTTACAACTTTACCGTACAACACCGATACTTAGTATCTCAATTTACTGGACATTGGCAGAATCACTGAAATCTCGGTGGAAGCCATTTTATAAAACAGAAGAAGAAGAAGGCTTCAGGGCGCACTCACTCACCTTTAGGGTGGCAGTAACACAATATCTCCTACCTATTTATAGAGTGAAATGTTATGCTGTGTCCTATTTTAGGCCCTAATAAATATATAGGGACAAATCACAAAAATTGAGCTAACCCCACAGTACATTGTGAACTTGTGTCGTAAGATACTACTAACTCAACGACGTAATCATGTCATCTATTATGAAAATACACATATGTATAATGCATATTACTTTCTAACTATATTGTTATTCACTATTATTTGCTTGATTTAAAACGGCGAAGTATGAATAAGAACAGCGCAAGATCTGTAAATAAAAAATGCAAATTACTCTCGTTATTTACGAGTATTAGTATTATTTATTGGAGTTTTTACGTAATAGTTACGTGGTACTAAGGCTTGTCATTTAAAATATTTTTTCATAATCGAAATCACTCCGTAAAGCAAGTTTTCGTTCGACATTTTGTTCACTGTAAACTGCAAGTTGGAAAATTTAAGGAAAGCCGCAAACATGCTAAATGCACTAGGAATTGGATAGGTTTTAGCAGTTTTCCGACAAAAAACTTTCTTTAAGCAAGTTATCTTGTCGGAGAAGTGGTTTCAAATATCATACAAAAGATAGCTTTAACCCGCCATACTCACCGCAATAAAAGTAGGCCGGGAAAGACTTATATAGTGACCAGCTTTGAAGACTATCGGTTTCTTCATACACTCTATTACAAAGCAGAGTTTCTTGCGGAACTTCACATCCTGCTCGTACCAGGGACACTGGTATAGTTCGTCTCTTAGTTCTTGGCTCTGAAATAGCATGAAATAATGTTTGAAATCTCTGTCTGTCTGATGCCGTATAGTTCCCGTCAGAGTTGAATAGGACCATTCCACGTCTTCTCGTGGATATCCTAGAAGGCGACTTAGGAAACACATGCTAAACAAAGCTTATAATACATCAGAGAGACCTCTCCAACCCGTCTGGTCTGGATAGCGTAGAGAGTGTTGGCCAAAATCCTCTAACTGCTCCGGCTAATATATGGCTCTTGTAGTACAGAGAGGGTCGTGCTACTGCACTGCTAGAGACCTGATGATGACGACGAATGTCTGAAATGGCTCTGGAGAAGCTATAGCTTGCCTCGCTCACGGTAGTGTCTGCAAGCCTATTTGCTAACTATTGACTTCTTTAGTCACCTTAACAAGTAGTAATTTATACCGAAGCCGTAATGGATATTGAAGTGACCATCAAAACCACAGATTACCCCCAAATCAAAACCATGTACACTGTATTGCCAAAAGATGGCAAATAGATCTGAGACTGAGATCCAAATATTATTATTATTATTTTTTTAGAACTTTTAGTACAAGTTACTAATATTTATGGACATATTTTTTTTTGTTTTTACTTTTCTTTCTGCCTATTTTAGTTAAATCTCTTGTTTATGGTGACCAACTGATACCTATTGTTATTTACAAATCTTCTCCTGTTTTCAATAGATTAATTTTAATTATTTACTCTAGTCGTTAACTCGTTGCCGCTCCAGCAGTAGAAGTAGAGTTGAGCCAGCATACTCATCATGTAGTTCAGAGACGTGTAGAACTGGATGGTGTTCGGAGTTTCCTGCGTCCAATGAAATTATAACAAGTAGGTTCATAGACTAGACTATAGACACTAAGATCTCCAAATATTAATAGGGCAACAAAAATGCCACATTCATTACACACTGGTTAATTATGTAATTCTGATATATTTTTTAATCAATTAAGAAAAATATTCCTCGTGGTCAGGATTTGCACCTACATCCGTCTTACGATATCCTACCCGCTTGGTTTTTTTTCCTATAACTTATTTCTTAATTTAATGAAAAATAGTTGTACCAGAATAGCATTGTGAATGCAAAAAACATTTTTCTGAATTTATAAAAACTGGGTTTGTTGGTTTTTGTGTGTGTGCTAACACTGGAATCGGGTTTTTCATCCAGATCAGATCAGATTCAGTAAGAATAATAAGAATCAGATTACCGCCAAAAACGGCCGTTTTTGGCAATCACTTTGGTAACCACTAGTTCTCTTAATGACTGATTCTCATAATATTAAAACATGATTCCAAAAATACTTCAGGTTATTTACTAAGGCTTATACGATTTACATTCTTGAATTTCTTATTATTTCTAAAGTATTAGGAATACCTACAATTTTTGACGTCGCTAGTGTGCCTAGCTCAGTATCAGTATATACAATATTCATCTATGGTGCCTAGTGTGGGCCACAGTGGTGGGCCCATAAGACATTCGACCATACTTATATTAATGACTGCCATCTAGTGACAATCGCTAGAACTAACGGATTTACTTGCCTTTCAAAATCTTGACACTCAAGATATTTTATGCCACTTACCACCCAGTTACCCTATTATCTCATGATGACAGCAAAGGCCATCAGCTCAACTTGCCTCGGAAAATACTTACAACACTCAGCCGAAAAGCTATTATGCAAACTATGCCAACGGACCCGGACAGTTGGAAAAATATGTTGACGTTGAAAAAGTCTACCACTGATGCGATGAATCTGTAAGTAAACAAAATTTATTATATTGATACAATATCAGCATTATGTACTTAACTTTGACCAGAGAATAAATTAAGTACAAAATTTTATTCAACATTGATGAGTCAACAAACATATTTAAGGTTTTACACAAAGTACACCAAATTTAATATAAAGATGATTGTTTAATGAGATTTGAATATTTGAATTGAGTTGTTTTGTTTTCCATGGAATGTGTAACTTTTAGTAAGGTTTTATCAAGATAGATGGCATTGTACAAATATGTGGTTAGCTACAACGCGCCATCGAGATTTTTTTACATTTGATGACCCCGGCCGCGAATCATTCAATAAATCAGTTCTACCAGCAATACGGGATTTTATTCTAGTAGTGAATAGTACGCAAACATTGGTCCTTCGAGCCGGATGAAGAGGCTAGTGGTAGTGCAGTCGTGAAGTGAAGTAGGAAGTAATAGTGGACAGTGGACACTGTTAACGGAATTGTGGACCTTGGGGTATCCGTAAGTGACTTTGAACTGTTCTAAGTTACTTGTCAAAGACTTTGGTGATTTTCGTACATTTTCGCTAAACTTCAAAGACTTAGAAAATTAGTGTAACGAAAAAGACTTGTAAAATTTTGGAGAGGTTGTTCTGGGGACTTAGAAAAATTATTTGAAGAAAATCTTGGACTTAGTGCAATTTTAGAATTCTGGGACTTAGAATAATTTTGAAAAATTTTCACTTTGAATTTCATTCATAACTTGTCATTTCTGTGAAGTGCTTGTGTAATTAAGGGGAATTATTGCAAACATGAGTACCAACGTGAATGACTTAGTTATTTCTCAAGACGAACTTGCGGCTCATGTGACTCGAGCACTATCAAACTACAAAAAGTCAAAGTCTAGAATTACTAAGGCATATGTAGACACAAGATTGGAACTTTTAGAACAAGATTTTCAATTATTCAAAATTAATCATTTGGAAATACAAAAATTAGCTACACCAGAACAGAAGAAAACTATAAATTATTTCAAAGAGGATAGATATTATAACTGTGAAGATGAGTATTTAGAATTGAAAACATTGATGAAAGAATTCTTAAATGAACACAACGAGCAAGGGTCAACTTCTAAATTGGTCGAAGCCGCTTTTGTGGGTAGTGGAATAGTACACGGCGGTCTAAAAACAAAGTTGCCACCCATTAAGATACCTTCATTCTCTGGGAATTATGAAGATTTCACAAGTTTTTATGATTTATTCAAGTCACTTATACACAACAACAAAGAACTTAGTAAAATACAGAAGTATCATTACTTAAAGAGTAATTTAAAGGGAAGAGCCGAGATTTTACTAAGACAATTCCCGTTAACAGAAGCAAACTATGAGAAGGCCTTGGAACTATTAGAAGCTAGATACGATAACAAAAGGCTCATAGTACACTCGCATATCACGCGCCTATTGAACCAGAAGAAAATTCCGTTTGAATCTGCCAGTGGGATTCGTGCGCTGCTTGACACAACCAGTGAGTGTTTATATGCACTTCAGAATATTGGTGTTCCAACTACAAACTGGGATCCAATAATTATTCACCTCACTGTTACAAAGTTGGACACAGATAGTCATCGTTTATGGGAGCAGCAATTGGGATGTAGTCGTGAACTACCAACTATGAAAGAGTTTTTTGATTTCTTGGAGATGCGTTTTAGATCATTAGAAGCAATGAGCATTACAGTCGCAAAGGAGAATACGCCGAAGCCTCGACAGACATTGAAGGCTTTCAATGTTACTGCTGAACCTTTCTGTTCATTTTGCTCTAAGGATCACTACATTCAGCATTGCAAGGAGTTTGGGAAATTGAAGCCAGAGGAAAGAAGAGACGTTGTGAAGGAGAAGCAACTCTGTTTCAATTGTCTCATTCCTAAGCATAGAGTGAAGTTTTGTAGGCAGAATGCCTCGTGTAGAATTTGCAACCGTCGCCATCATTCGCTCCTACATTTAAAAACTCCCATAGAAGAACAAGCAACACATATCGCACAAGGAAAAGAGAATACGGGTGCTCAACAGGAACAAGAACACACATCCGAATTAGCAATGGCAGTTCATAGGACTGAGATCAAAACAAGCCAAGTTCTGTTAGCAACAGCCTTGGTTAGAGTATTGGGAAGGAATGGCAAAATGCACACGCTCCGTGCCCTGGTAGATCAAGGATCTGAGGCGTCGTTCATAAGCAAATCAGCGGCACAGCGTTTGGGACTACAGACTATAAACATCTGTAGTAAAATTAAAGGAGTAGTTGCCGACATCACAATGATCTCAGAAGAAATGGTAGAATTCAACATACATTCAACTTATGATGAAAAGGTTGTTATTCAAACGAAGGCTCATATATTGAAACATTTGTCAACAATCATACCGCACAAGGAAGCAAAAGTGGAGTTTGGATTAGATTTGAAAGGGTTAAAGTTAGCAGATCCAAACTATATTCAACCTAGCGGTATTGATATTTTATTGGGAGCCGACGTCTATGCAAATATTTTATTGGAAGGATTAAAGAAGCATGGCACAGTGATTGCACAGAATTCGCTTCTTGGTTGGCTTATTTCGGGAAAGATTAATGATGAATATACAGGTCAGACGGAGATTGTATCTATGCACAGCCAATTAGAGATAGAGGATTTATCACAACGATTCTGGCAATCAGAGGAACTATTTACAGAAACCCAGCAACAGAGTACACATGAGGTTAAATGCGAGAATATTTTCGAAGAGACATACAATCGCACCTCATATCTTGCAGCTGAACGAGAAATAGATACGGAATCTGACGAACTAATATCCAGATGTGATACAAAGAAAGATGTTATGTTGTCATATAAAGATTTTATTCTAGTACCTAATGAATAGTACGCAAACAATGATAAAGGTAAAAATAAATATAAGTGGTACTTTATGTGGGGAAACGTAGAACGCGATTGAAAGATTTTTTTTTTTTAATTTCTTCCACGCCTGCTGGAAACCTAATCAGTGTTAAAAACAGTAGCAAGCAACCTTCACTAAATGCACTTAAGGCTTGTACATGCGCTAATGACCTTCAGGATATGGGCCGAGTTTTGAACCTTAGTTCCCCGTCAGAAAGTCAGCGGTCGACTGCCACCCGTCGCCCGCGCGCATTCAAAATATTAAATAACAATTTAATATTAAAAAGAAGAATAATCTGTAAAATCAAAATTCCTCGGGAGCGTTTGTAGGTTGATTGGTGTTGTATTGTATTGAACATAAAAATTGCGTGACTCTAAGACAAAGAGTAGTTTATGAATATTTGCAATAAAAATCGATGTAGGTACATACGCGGTACTTTTTTTTTCTAAAAAAACTATGAACTTTAGGAGAGTCCTCAGCAAGTAAAGATTAAAAACCATTCTACAATATATGTTGTTTTTGGGTATTGTGCTTTATGTTTGACCATTTTTATAGAGGTTAAACATAGTCGAAATGCCAAGGAGGACCCTTAAGAAAACAAGGTTATGAAACGAAATCTTACTTTCTTTCTTCCTTTCCTAATCGTAACTAAATTCTTTGCGTTATGTACCTCATTTTCATAGATAGCTTACCTAATAATAGCTTGATGTTGACATATACAATCAGTCAATAATTGGTTGTTTTCTTTGATGATATCATCGTGCTCTGTCTGAATCGTCACCGCACTGGAATACGGCACCCTTTGGATCTGAAAGGGAAGTTATTGCTCAAGTACCTCAACTTGTACTTTCGGCAAATCAGATGCTATGTCGATGACGTTTTATGTGGTTTCGGATCTCCCTACTTCTGATGATCTCTCGTGTAGAAGGTGTGAGTACACATCGCACCTATTAACTATTTTAGTCATTTAAAGCGCTGATAGCTTCAAATGATGTCGTACTCAGATTGGTTAAGTTCTAGTTCTTCTTTCATATTTACATCTCTGGAGGTGCCGGCACAGAGCAGGCTAATTTGCTTGTCTCCATTTTATAGGTTTGCAGGAAATACCTATTCTGAGTATACTATTACTGTTTGTTCGTCTGACTGTTTGTAAAGATCCATTTCCATTCACCATCCATCACTTGTTAAGTTGAATTTTGGATCTGGTGCGGTCCCTTGAAACTTTGAATGTGTAAGGGCGCCGGCATAAAGCAGGTTTTTTTGCTAAAGTCTCCAATAGGTAAGTATACACCTTTTTGATTTTATCCTTCACAATATCCAGCTGCGCGCAACTGAAGCTCAACATACTGATGGTCATCGCGTCGATAGTCATGAAGCAGAACGAGCCCGTGAACGCGAAGCTGATTTGGTACAGGTATCCCAGCTCGTAGTCTGGAGAGTTATCTATGTTGCCAGGCATCCTGCAACATGCGAACGTATCACCAGGTGCAGAAGGTTTAAGAACAAATGAACAGACATTTATTAATTTTCCTCAATTTTAGGATGGAACTACCTGTCATAGACAGTGGGTCATGGGTTAGTACGTAGCACGAGATTCGATGATGCAAGACGAAGAGGTACCTACTCAGGTTCAGCATGACCTAAAGAGGAGAGGGCTTCTGACCACTGACCGCTGCTTATATAGGGCCAGCCGGTTAAGGATTGGATCGTCGTTCTTGCGAATAGGGCTGTTCACCATCTACATATCGTTATTTAGTGGTTAACACTCAAATACCGGAAAAGAAAAAGAAGAAAACTACCTATTAAAATTAGAAAAGGTCATAAGACAGGGAGTGAGTTTTAAGAATATCCGTTGTTGGTATTCAATAAGTAGAAGGTACAGACAACGAAAAAGTAAGACTATCTACAAAAAGAAATGAGATGCCATCAAAAACAATACTTGTCAAAAACCCAAGTCTCGCTACTCTGTTCTTCTACCGTAAAAAGTTGTGAGATCCATGTAATAATACCAAGTCGGTAAATTTATTAAGTCCCTACTAAAGTGACCTTTTGTCTTAAGTTATTACGTAATTAGCTTACCTAACAGTATCTTATTGTGACCATATTAAAATTAAAAATCTTTTATGTTTAAATAAATAGATTGACTTGGCAATCGTAATAAACAGTCTCATTTAATAAAATATGTATTACTTGTGAGATACATTATGTTTTCATGCGATTGCCAAGTCAATCTATTTATTTAAACATAAAAGATTTTTAATTTTAATATGGTCACAATAAGATACTGTTAGGTTAGCTAATTACGTAATAACTTAAGACAAAAGGTCACTTTAGTAGGGACTTAATAAATTTACCGACTTGGTATTATTACATGGATCTCACAACTTTTTACGGTAGAAGAACAGAGTAGCGAGACTTGGGTTTTTGACAAGTATTGTTTTTGATGGCATATCGTTATTTAGTGGTTAACACTCAAACACCAGGCAGTGTGGAATCCGCTCGTTCGCTAGCAGATGAAGGTTCGGTAAATATATAATTTACCGAACTCGGACCTTCATCTGCACCTTCATCTATTCAAAGGAATGGGATGAAGATGATTTAGAAATGCTGCTAGGGTGTAATTGTTGCCTTTCATTAACTAATAGGTAACTAATTCTCTATACCTACTGCTGCCAGCCAGCCAGCATATATGTAGAGTTGGACCCTTTTTTTTGACGGCACCACAGCGCACCTTCAGCGCCATTTCAGCGCACACACAAATAAATTAGTTTTTATTGTGTTTCTGAAAAACTAATAGTGTTAAGTACCGACGTGTTTGTTTTGTAAATGTCGATTGTTTTCCTTGTTATTATTTTCATTTTTAACTGTAAATTAATTTATCTATGTGTGTGTGCGCTAACTGTCAAATAAACATTTTCTTATCTATACTAACCACATTGTAAAAGGGTAGGCTCGAGGTCCCTCGCGGTCTAAAATAGGAATCAGACACCATTCGATGACGTTAAACGTCACTGCTGCGAGCAAGAAGTAATACAACCGCCTCATCTTACGGTATTGGGCTGAAAGTATCCTAAAACATATTTCTTCGGTTTTCAAATTTATTTTCTTTAAATAAATATAGCTTGATCTTTCAGTTAACATAATGGATACTTACTGCCGCTGTTCATCGGTTTGTGCAACAAACGTATCGCAGTTCATAAATTCCAGTATTTTTACCATGATCTTTCTGTTGAAGACTATCGACGTCACTTTAAGGCACGTAGCAGCCTGAGTGAACAGCACGTACAACCCTATGGTCATTCCCTCTAGGTCTCCCCACACAAACCCCATATATATCAGAATGAACAGTATTATGCTCCATTGCATGCATAGAGCGAAAACTTGGTAAATGTCGTACAACTTACTGGATTTCTTCGTCATCCATATGCCTAAATATTTGAGGATTTGTAGGTGTAGGCTTAGGAATAACTCCACGTTTTCCTGGACCATTTTTAGGGTTTGAAATAGTAGTGCCTTTTAATTTTACTTTTCCTTTAATGGCCGAATTTATGAAAAATGGTCTGGACAAGACAAGGTTGGTACAAAGATTGAAAATCCTGTGCCGAAAACTGATAGTGATTTAAAACTTCGAAGGTTAATATATTAAGTGCGAAACTACTGCGATTAAGCGTCATGGTGTGTGTTTTAGGGCAATTAAAGTTTGCGTTAATTTTGCCTACTGATAGCTTGCCTAGCCTAGGGCCAAGATAGCTGTCATTAGAACAATTTTGCAGCAAAACTTCTACTTAAATTGCTAGCTACCATTAAATATTTTAAATTTCGTCAGTGTATGCATTAGTGCATAGATATCAGAATATTGATTAGTGTGATAAAGAATAAAGAAAAATCATTCAATATAATTTATTTGCTGTAAATAATTAATTATTTTACCTACTTAAAGTAATGCATAAACTACAATAAGTAAGTAACAAATTGTACCTACTGTAAAGAAAGTACCTAAGGATTTGTAAGGTGCCTCGTGAGGTGCACATTACTTTTAACGTGAGCTCGATTAGCGCGAATCCCCTTGCCCTCATTTTGCTACTACAGTCTACCTACATAGGTACTGGTATAAGCAGGAAAATTGAAAACGTTATACTACGAACTATGTCTGAAATATCATGAATGACAGAGGCGTCACCAATCTACAGCAGTGATGACCTGGTGCCATTATAACTTTTATTTATTTGTGAGCTTGGTTTAAAACCGCGAAGTAGGAATAAGACATCCGAAGAACCTGAAATGAAAATGACGAATAATCCTTTTTACTTTTCTCTACAATGATGATCGTTTTACTTATGAGATGATATAAAAGACAATGTTAAAAAACTTTAAGAAAAGAACAAAAAATAAAATTCGCCGATTCTGGGAGATAGTGCTTTTGATTACAATCACCTGTAGTGTTCTCTACTTACAGCAATATAAGTCTGCCAAGATAGAGTTACATAGTGTCCAGCACGGAGCACCATGGGTCGACTCATGCGCATCATGGCGAAACAGAGGTCCCTCTTAAAGCGCACGTCTTGCTCGTACCACGCGCACTTGTACATCACTGTGTGAAGTTCTTCACTCTAAAAACAAACTTTTTAATTAATATCTCTAATCTCACTCTCTCTTTCTTGTATTCATAGTTACATCCTCAGCTGTGTCGCTTCGTAATGGCTCTTTTTTAAATCTTTTTCTCCACTTCTCTGGTTTAGTGACTATACCTATGCAAAAAAGTGGCCCAAGATGCGAACCCTGACCACACACATTTTGCAGCCAATTTGAAATCTCTAATTGTAATCAATTGAATCTAGTTTCAAAGAACTACTCACTCCCTCTAAGTAGAGACCCAGGAGTCCCTGCATGATCCAGATTTTTGATGAGCAAAGAGTGATCAACCACATTAAATGCCTTAGTCAAATCAGAAAAAGTCATTAGTAAACTTAAGAAAAATATTTCCACATACTCACCGTAGAAGTTAGTTCGTTCCCACACCAGCAACAGACGAACAGCTGGCAGCTCATCACAAAGAGGTAGCTGACCATGGAGAAGAACTGCATGCTTTGCCAGCTCACTACGAGCAGGCGTAGAGCGGACATGCAGAATATCCCGACACTGCCCGTCAGTTGAAACAGTAGGTAAGAGTGGTACGCGTCTTCAACCATTTGCGTAAATCTAGAATAAGATTTTTCCTTGTTATCCAATGCTAAAGTAATGGTGCGAGGCATGCAGGCGCAGTGTCTTCATGCTTTTTCTGCTCTACCTGTTAACGAATAGTTATATCTAGATAGACCCAATCTATTGCCAACACCCTTGTCTATACGATCGGTTTTATTGTCAAACGTAAGTAGTTCATAATATCGCAAACTTTGTTTCTTTATTAATAACTTAAGACATTTTACAGCCAGGCAGGATTTTTTGTGACGATCAAACTTGATTCAGCTTCTTTCAGTCAGTCAGTGTCTAATTAGCTAATAACGCCATTTTCATATTCTTTGAATTATTGTTGTTCAAAACATCAATGGCAACAATTCGTGTAGACCGCTAAAATTCTCGCCAAGAACTCCAACAGGATTTTTAAAGAAGAAGTAGCAATTTGTTTTCAAAAAGTGAGGCGTGTGCAAGAATATGATGATGAAACCTATGGAATTAAATCTTAATGTGAAGAGGTCCTTACGTGACGATAGCCTGATGATGATTGACGCATTCCACCAGAATTTTGTGATTTCGAGCGATTATTTCTTTGCGGTCTTCTGGCTTTGTTTTTGAGTAGTCGACAGAAGCTACCTGTAGGATATCAGTTTAGGTATGAGAATTAGTAAAAATTAAGTGCAGTTAGTAATTTCTTTTGCGTGAATTCATAATAGCACAATGTAGTTGCTGCCGCCTAAATTCTGCTCTGTAAACTGCCTCCGCGGTCCAGTGGTTAAGGCGTTTGCTTTGATGACCCGGGGGTCGTGGGTTCGATTCCCACGGAAAGCATACTATGTTAAGTTGTTTCTAGTTTGGTTAGGACATTGCAGGCATGAATCACCTGATTGTCTGGTAAGAAAGATGATTCCGTGCTTCGGAAGGCACGTTAAGCCGGTGGTCCGGCTGCCATCTGGTAGTCGTTAAAGGAACCACGTCAGAGGCCGAGAGGCGGTTCCGAAGAACTCGGATACCAGGGTGTGCAAGGTCGATTGACCGTGTCACCTACACGAAATGATGATGATGATGACTTAAAGTAACTATGTAACTAGTTTGTTGATTAACTGACCAGTACCCTCTCTAGGTATGTGCAATAAAACCTATACAGTGCGATGAAGACTTTTCTTTCTAAAGCCAGTTATGAAAAATATGAAATTACACTCAATATTTTATCCTGGACGATTTGGATCTGCGCGCAGCCGAAGATGATTGTTGACATAGCGACGCTGTCCACTCCGAAGTACATGTAGGCGCTGATGCAAATCGTCACCAGCTGGAATGCGTAGCCGAACTCGTACTGCGGCGATGTCTCCGGAGTAACAGGCATCCTGAGAGCAAAATTATTTATATAGTAATATGTAAGTACATTGGTTGAGGCAGCTGGACAGATGCAGATCGTCACTAGCTCACGGGCTCCCAAATCAATCACAATACCTATCGCTACAAATTTTTTTTACGTCAATCTTTGAACAAACAATTTAATACCTAATAATAATTTATCTTAGTTTTTGGTATTTTTAAGGTAGGGCATTGTGATTTCAAGGTAGGGCATAGCCCACAATGTAGGTGTATACGGCCGTGCGATGTCTCCGGAGTAAGGCATCCTGAGTGCAAAATGATTTATAGTAATAATAGATTGGACGGCTGATGCAGATCTTCCCAGCTGGAATACGTGGCCGAACTCATACTGCGGCGATGACCAGCTGAAGCAAGAGTTATCGTCATCAGGTCCTTTTTTAGTCTCCACTGCAGAAGCTCGACCCTTTCTGTACTACCAGAGCCATATATGAGCTAGAGCAGTCAGAGGATTTGGAATACACTCTCCACGCTGGCCTGGTTGAATTCTATTCTGCCGGGAACCTCACGGCAAGAGTGCGCTGTGCGTATTATGCCTTGACGCCCTAACGTCTTGCGAGCCTCAGTTTACCGCCTTTATATCATATCCATTGGACGTTTAGTAGGATTCGCGTGGTTTAAGAATCTTGCCTTTTACATTGACTGTTACATGTAACATCATAGGCTTGGAGATACTGATAAAAATACTTTATGCGGATTGGATACTCTTGTAGTTCAGTGATTAGACAGATAGATACACAAACAACAAGCACAGAAGCGACGCGACGACGACGAAGATTCGGTGCCTAACTTAATGTCAACTAGCCGCTGGATCGATCACGGTCGCGTGAAACTTCTGAGAAATTTCTGAGAATTTCAGCAAACATGTTGTGAAGGACAGGCCCAGGTGTGAGGTAGAATACAACTGAAGACCTACCACATATCGAATGGAAAATTTCTCCCTGCGTCGTCGAAAAGCGGTTTCAGAGCCCATAATCCGCAAGTTGTCTGCGAGCTGATCATGAAGCTGAATAAAAACCTCTTGATCCTCACCGCTTGTTTCGTCAAAATTCTAAAAAAAATATTTTAATTAATGTAAATCCGTCCTGTAAGTAGGGTTTTTAATCAAAGTTTCCGTTGGAGTTAATAGCTTTTTCAAGTACTTAATTGCTATCAACACGGGCCTAACTCAGTAAGACATAAACATATAAAATTTAAATATTAGTCAGTATACCTTTCATGCTCTGGAGACTGAGGTTGAAAAACATCAGAATTCATTTGCTCTAATAAAAGCCTGAGTAAGTCATCATTCACGAGGAAAACTGTGACTTTGAAGCAAAGGCAAGCCTGTGTAAACAGCAGATAGCAAGCCTGAGAAATAGCCTCCAAATCACCCCACACTTGGCCGATGTAGATGAGTTGAAAGATCAGGAAAAGGTACTGAAGAATCACCATTATTATTCTATAGACTTTGCTTATTGCCGTTTCTTTAAGAGGAGGTAACCACACTCCCATGTATTTCATGACTGTTCTCGCCCGACCTAGGAAAAGGTCCTCACAATTAAACATGATTAAAGGTAAAGGCTGGCATAAATGTCTTAAAACAACGTAAGTATACTCCTATCTCTTCGTCTGCTTTCAGGGATTGTGCCGAAGAAATGAAGTTTAAATTTTCCCCGACAAATACTTGTAAGTCATTATCGTCCACTTTTATCATTAGTTCAATTTCACAAAACAACGGGGTAATAATGATATGATTGGATTTAAATCGGCTAAAGATGTAATCTACGAGTACCAGTGTTTACTTAATAGCCTTACATTACTAGTATAGATAAGTACTAGGTACGCGAATATTAAATAAATATAAGAAAACATGTATTTACGAAATTAAAAATACATATAATATACCTACTTATCGTAAGTACGCTACAATACATAAAGTAAGTTAAGTAATAGGTACGTGGTCTCAGAATAAACAAAAATGTAGAATATCTGCCGATACCTATCTCTCACGCAGATCGTAAAAACTAAACAAGGGAATAAAAGCTCTACTTTATTTCGAGAAATCTATATGTATAGCTTCGTTAACTATGTAATTAAGTTCTAAGGTAAGGTATCTAGAAGAATACATATCGAGATGATGCCTGCCTGAGCAACCCAAGGTGGCCCAAACAATTTGGATATTGATCGCGATCGCGCCTGCAGCTGCACCGTTGTCGTTGGCCGGGTCAAAAACTTAATAATAATGCTTCTGAGTTCGCATCGCTGGGTTGACTTATTCAAGTTATAATGCCTTTAGGCAGCTTAAAAATTCTGATAGTGTTCGCCACTTACACGAAAATTCCTTTCAAGAATATGTGTGTATGATCCTTTCCTTGCTTTCTTTCAGCTGAAAAATGCCATTTCATTGGAAATAACAAATCGGCTAAGTGTGAGTGGAACTCGTGCACGAAGGATTCCCTACCAAAAACGGCAAAAAATCATGTTTATTGCCCTTAATTTTTTTTTTATTCTAATGTTTCAACGATTCTGATATTTCAACAGAAATACATCATCTGTGAAAATTTCAACTGTCTAGCTATCACGGTTTACGAGATACAACCTGGTGACAGACAGACGGATATTGAAGTCTTAGTAATGGGTCCCGTTTACGAAGCCAAAAAAGAGGTGTTTCATTTTACAAAATATCGAGCTAAAATAAAAAACTACAAAAAAAATTAATCCGAACGCAACCGCAACGCACAATCTGACGTGTCGCTTGTCAGATTGACGTCAGTGAGTAAGTAAAATGTCAAAATGATCGCCGAAGGGTGCGATCTAAATATTTAATTAAAATACTTTTAAACGATTCCTCTCAACAATGGTGCCTTTATAAACCAGTGCTAATAAACCTCAAGCATGGACAAGGATTCTGTGGAGTTTACACTCCCACCAGCCCCTAGGGGACTCTGCTTCGACCGAAATGACTTCGTCAAGGTATAACTCCTATATATCTTGCCTATATTTCATGTTTATGGCTTATTCGTCCATATAAATCAAGACTGTTTGCTTCCAGACAAACTTTTCTGTCGATAACTTCCTGGCGGAGCATCAAAACGTGGCCTCTTTGGAGACTATGCGAGATGACCTGGGGATGTACTTGAAGGTGCTAAGGCTGGCTATGATAGAGCTTATAAACAAGGATTACGCGAATTTCGTCAACCTGTGTGCTACTCTCATCGGCTTTGACAAGGCGATCGTCAAAATACAAGTGCCGTTAGGACAATTGAATGAAGAGGTGTTGGTGAGTATGGCATTGATTAATTATTGATAAGAATGTGAGTAACTGTTATCACTAATTAGACGATTGTGTTACTACTTAAGTATCAACTCTCAAACTTGCTTGTATACATTTGCACTTTTGCAGCTAGTCTATTTTATGTTTAAAACTAAGTTTCTAAATAATTTATAGATTTCTCTCTACATCATAATGTTATCTTGCAGAGTGTCAAACAATGTTTGGAAGAAGCCATGAAGGAGCTCTCCATGTGGTTAAATCAAAGACATGCATTACAGAAAAAGAAACAGCTCCTCAAATATTACAGCCAAACTGTCAATTGTTTAAAAACCTTAGACAGCATCTTGTTGAATATTTCTGAAAAGAAGATTGAAGAACAGGTTGCTTTAGCAGACAGAGCTGCCATGCAATACAATCAGCTGAAGTTTAGTATAGCCAAGTGTGACAGCCTGATAAAGCCAGACCAAAAAATGCAATTCACTGATGTGGGTGGAAAACTGGTTCAAACATTAAATGAACTGCTTTTTCAATTTTGGAATGACAATGATGAAGAGAACCTCCTGAAGACATTAGTCACTCTGACATCACTTGATCGCATTTCTGAAACTGAAATGCTTATAAGAAAGCAAGCAGTCGCTCCATTATTACAAGACATCATTAGTGAATCTTCTCTTCAAAGGAGTGCAGGAGGCCTCGAGGGAATTTATACTAAAATCTTATCCCTACTAGACTCCAAACTTAAACTACTTCTCATCATAACAGAACATTCCAAGCTTACATTTCTTGTTAAAAAATATAGATTTTTAGTGAACTGCTTCTGGTGTGAAGTAGAGTCCAGACTCGAGGTGAACTTAGCTTCAATTTTCGCTCCGGGCAACCCGCAGATATTTTACAAGAGATACAACGAGAGTATGCATTTTATTAAGAAGTTAGAAAGGTACTGTACAGATAAGGAGACTGTGAAACTGCTCCATGAAACAGCAGAATACAAAAGTTTTCAGAGGAGGTGGAATCTACCAGTTTATTTTCAGATAAGATTTCAAGAAATTGCTGGTAATTATTTTATTCTGTATTGAACTTTCTAAATATAACATAGTGTCTTTATGTGGTAGTCCAGGACCAGCCAGGACCTCTTATTATCCCATATCCAAACACAATGACCAATTTACATTTAACATAACCAATATCCAAATATACAAAGTATCATTGTTACTTAATAATTGCTTTTTGAAAAACATATTTATGAAATAGCAACATAGAAATTCTTTTAGTGGGAATTCATGAATTGCTTTGTTGATGAGTATTTATAAACAATGTATGGGATGATGATGTAAGAATGTGATTGGTATAATTCCAGGAAATTACGAAGCAACACTTCAAGGCAGCCCATCTGTTGAGAACAAAGATGGTTTCATCTTGAAAGAGACACAGGCCTGCTGGAAGGCCCTACAAGACTGTTGGAGTGACGGCGTGTACATAGACGCACTCGCGCACAAGTTTTGGAAGCTGTCACTGCAACTCTTGTCAAGATATGCAAATTGGGCTAGCACTTTTTGTATGCAGGTAAATTCTTAAATATATTTTTTCTTGTTTACTTTTATGAATGAATCCACATTTTCTAAGTACTTGAAAATTTTATCAATTATTCTTATTTGATTCTAATATGATTTTTATGGCGGGCTAGAGGGGAGGCCTTGCCCAGCATTAGA
This sequence comes from Rhodophaea formosa, assembly GCA_963082605.1. Classification (NCBI taxonomy): domain Eukaryota; kingdom Metazoa; phylum Arthropoda; class Insecta; order Lepidoptera; family Pyralidae; genus Rhodophaea; species Rhodophaea formosa. The sequence continues at coordinate 5,191,095 of OY720221.1, forward strand.
ACACTATCAAATTGGCTAATATGAAATAGAAAAATTAGTCACCACACACACAGGTGCTATTTCATTACAGGACAGTTTTTAACTAGCTTTTATTATTTTCAGAGAAATTCATCACACAAGATTGAGCCTACAAGTGTAAATAAGATTTTGATAGAGAACAGTATTAGCATCTATGTAGACACACAGACCTTACTGCACAGATTACCACAATTCCTACTGCTTGTAGAAGCTAAAATTAGCTCCAAAGTGGTCCATCTTCTACAGCCCAGTCTTACCCCTTCAGAAAATGCACTGAGAGCATCCAAAGATAAGATTAAAGAGTGTATTGTTAATGAAATGGCAGAATACTACAAAGTGCAGTTGAAACAAGTGAGCGACATTCCCAGATTGTATAGGAAGACCAACCGGAGTGTCCCCACAAAGCCTTGTGCCTACATCGACGTCGTGTCCAATGCAATTCATGAGTTTAATGAAGACGCGGCGAAGAGATTAGACAATGCGTTTTTGGTTGAGTTGTATGAAGCACTATTTAATGTTATGACTATTTCGTAAGTATAAATTTAATTGTCTAAGTATTGTCCGAATCAAACTTTATGGCGGTTCGGATATAAGCTGCGAGCTGCGCAGTACGCGCCCCTCCTCCCGGCGCGCGTCCCGCTAAACCTAATATTGTGTACTGCGTCGTACGCGTCATCCACTCGCGCCATGTTCTGAACCGCTATAAAGTTCGATTTGGACTGTTCTGTTAAACTTCTTCTTTTCGTGTCGGTGGCAAACCAATTATTTTTAATTTATATTATTCTATTATTTTTAAACTATCCTACTAGAAATGAGTCGTGTTTCAAAAAATGTGTATAGATCATTGACGTTCCCACGATTTTATTGTTCATCAAAGGTATTGATTGAAAGAAACATCGAATTTTCAACTGCGGTTTTAGCTTTGCTTTTTAGTTTGATGGAATCATGGAACCCTGTGCTTCACGTAAGGTGTATGGTATGGATACATTGTTGATATTGTAAATATTTACAGATATTACAAATACGTTGAAGATGTACTGACATCAGTACAGAAAACAGAAGACTCACTTAGAAGACTGAAGCAGATACGAGACAAAATGTCGCCACAGAGCAACGACTCCAACACCATCACCGACGGAGACAAGATCCGGCTTCAAGTCAACGTGGATGTGGTCTCCTACGGGCAGATGGCTGAGAGCCTGCAGGTCAATGTACATAGTGTGCACAAGTTCACAGAACTATTATCTATGGTTACAGAAAGTGTAAAAAATATAGATATTAAATGATATGCCCAGTTATACATTATGATTTGTTTCCTTTCGAAAATAATATTGTGTCAGTTGCAAAGATGTCCCCACTCATCCTTCTCTTTGTATATCACAAAAGGCACTTCAGATAAAAATCTTGGTGTGCATTTTGGTGAATAGTGCATCTATTGATAAATCAAACACATTTTTTTTTAACATAAACATGTATTTTGATCAGCTGAATAAAAATTGTATGATTTGAAAAAATAGAAACCATTCACTTATCACTTAAAATAATTAACAAGATAAAATCTTACTAATACTATTTGTGTGGAACAAAATATTTAAGGAGTGTGTTCGGCTTTGCTTTGTTCATGGTCCTAGGACTACTCCTTGTGACCTGGGAGCTGGAGGGGTTCTTCCACATGGCCTTCAGTTCCTGTTGCATCTCGTCAGGAAGAGCACTGAACACTTCCTTGTCAACATAACTGGGACAATCCTCACAATTCCCTCCTTCTGCCACATCCTTCATAGTGTCTGATGTGTCTGAAAGATTGTCTTTAGCAGGGCTGGCTCTAGGGGTCAGAGAACGGTCTCTAGAGTTCAGTCTTAGCTCAGAGACTTTTTCAAGCTCTTTAGAATTCAACCTCAATTCACCAACTTTTAGTTTGCTCGGAGATGCCACATCCTCCTTTGACAAACACCGTCTCTTTGCTATCCAGTTGACTTTCTTAGGCTTTTTAGGAGAAGGTTCTACTTCACCATCAGATAAGTCAGTTGTAGTGCTGCTGCTTGGAGAAGCAGCAGAATAGTCCATTGAAGAGGCTGAAGTGTCACAGTCATTTTGCAAGTTGAGTACTGACTGCACAGAAATGTCATTCATCAAATAGTTCACTATGGAACTCCGGCCTGTCATTCTCTCCTGGAACTTGGTGAATGCTAACCCGACTAATGTTAAATGGAATGGTTTAGCTAAGTTGATAAGCTTATTGAATAATCTCATAATTATAGTCATAAGTTTCTGCTGCCCCGCTCCTGTTACAGTAATTGTGCCGTTTGATATTGTAAAGATTGATGGGGAGATCTGACACTGTCTGGACTCTCTGTGACTGCTCAGTCTCTTTGCATCCTTCTTCCTTAATGTCACTCTTAATGAAACTGGAATGCGTCCGTCTTCTCGCACCAACACAAGTAGTCTTTGCAGCAGAGCTGAGAACTTATCTTCCACCTCACTCTTTACACTCACAGTCTTAAAACTGTCCTCTAGGCCTATGCTCTGAGGTTTCCCTGTCTGTTTCACTGGAGTATTGTCTTCACCTAAGCTTAAATGTTTCAGTCTAACAGCCATGTCACTGCTGAAATTCTTTTTCAGCACTTCCAGGGGTACTTCTTGCAAGTCCCTCACTGAGATGATTTTATGAGATATCAAAGTTTCAGTTGTTTTAGAGCCAATGCTTGGAATGGATCGGACACTTTGAAGAGTTGACATAAAGTCAGCTCCATGTTCTGGGAATATTGTAGTCTGGTCATTAGGCTTATGTAGTGGACAGATTAGTTTAGCTAGCAGCTTGTTGTGGGCAATACCAGCGCAAGTGGTGAGTCCTAACTCATCATATATTTTTTGGCGAATTTCATTCGCAATTTGTGATGCTATCTTCAGTCTAGTGTGACAACCGCACAGGCACTCCATAGCTGGCTCGCTGTACAGGTGACCACTCAGTGAGATGTTTTTAACATCTTCACTTTTTAATTTCTCCAATACCAATTTTGTGACATCAATAAAATTTTCATCCATACCCAACTTTTCCACCTGACATTTCCATGTTTGTAGGACTTCGAAAACCTTGTTAGAAGCTGCCCTATAGTTGTGTAAGTCCTCACCATTCACAAGTTTTAAATTGGGACATGCCTTCATCGCGTCTGTAACAAGCATGCATTTTTGGACCCCGTATCGTCGGGCTTCGTAGTTGCTGGTCACCACGATATTCTTTTGCTGAATTCCAAGTGGCACCGACCGCAATTCGGGGTTCCGTAACATCTCCACTTGAGCGTAGAAGCAATCTATGTCGATGTGTATAATGCTCTTGGGATGTTCGCTATCACCATAGTTACTGGTAGAACTGCTGGATTCCATGTTCCTGAGGAATTACACACGGTTTAGTCATAATTTACATTGTTCTAACATAGTTTTACCTGTTGCGATACATTGTTGTGAATGGTTGGGTAATTACTAACCTATCGTCCATGACTGTTTCATTGAAAGATGTATTATAATTTGTAGTATATAAATATGAAAAATTATATAGAAATTATCGTTTTTATTTCATAAAATCTCAAAATATTGATATTTTCTATTGGACAATCACGACACATCAACAGACGCGATGTTGCCAGTATATCTGATAAAAAAATGTTTTTTTCTTTTTTCTCTGAAAGTAAAGTCCTGTATACACGAGTACTGCACATAATCGAGTTGTAATATAATATGAGGGAGACATAATCGATCAACAACGTTCATTTATTGGCCAAATCTGTATCACTCATGCTGTCTCCATTTGTCAAAATTCAGCGATAGACAAGTGCAGAATTTATACGGTACGTCATTTTGGTAGAAAGTGGGTGTTCAATACAAAAGCGAAATACAAAGTAAACACCTAAAATATTGCAATTTAAACAGATATGAATTCATGAAACGTCGCCATGGAAGGCTTGCCGTCGGGTGATATCCAGGCAAAGTACCAGAAATTAGCAGCAGAATATTCAAAGGTGTGACTTTGTTATCTTTAATGCGGCGAAACATGATCGGCAATTTGTGTAAATTTACTGTTTCCGTTCCAGTTGAGGGTGCATGTGAAGGTGTTGAAGAAGGGCGTTCTAGACGAGCAAGCGAAATCGAACGAGCTCAGAGATTCTCTTAAGGAAAAGGACAAAGCTTTGCGTAGGTGCGAATTGGAGATAGATTCTTTGACATTCAGGAATCAGCAGCTAACTCGGAGAGTATCGGTGCTTCAGGATGAGCTTGATGCTTTGCAGGTTGGTTATGTTTGCACACATCTGCTGTTTTGGGCTCCTAAGTCATTGTTCACTAATTTCACAGTATGCTGGTTGGGTTGGCTAGGGTCAGTAACATGTCTCTTATTCAGATTTTATGTATTACTGATAAGTTTCCTGCGACTGCGTTCACGTAAATTATAGCTTATGTCACCCGCAGATAAATTAGCTTTCTTGATTGAATAGGCTCCGAAACTTCTGGACCTATTTTCAAAATTCTTTTACCTAATAAAAGAATTTTGAAAATAGGTCCAGAAGTTTCGGAGCCTATTCAATGCAAACATACCAAGAATAAAATCTTTCTGCTTTATAATATTAGTATAGACAAGTCCATACCGTGTGGTTCCCGGCAGAGTAGAATAGGCCATCCAAGTCTTCCCGTGGATGTCGTAAAAGGCGATTTAGGAAACACAAACTAAACAAAGCTTACAAACATCAAAAAGACCTCTCCAACCCATCTGGCCAGCGTGGAGAGTGTAGGCCATATCGTCTGGCTACTCTGGCTAATATATTGCTGTGGTAGTACAGAGAGGGTCGTGCTCCTGCAGTGGAGACTAAAAAAGACCTGATGGATGGATGGAGACAAGTCCATACTGGCCTTAGTTCTTATAAATTATGTAGATTGGGGCTTTGTTAATCCTTCATGGTGAAATTGTTTACTTGTAATAAAATTTATCTGACAGTACTAAATGTCTAAAGATAATAATCATAATAAATTATTTATTCTTATAATGATATGTTAGTTAGTTTATATTTTATATACAGGATTGGGATCTATTAAAGAATATTAATTCCTGTCTAGACAACTGAAATATAATATAAGAAAAATTGAAGATAAAATATATATTGTAAACCTAGAGCAATAGAAAATAGATATTGTAATAAACCTTTACTTTTATTACAGCTAAAGTTAACAAAAAAGTCCAAAAGTAAGAATGATGACAAGCAGCCAACTACATCCAGCATTCCAGCACCGCTGGACTCAGGGCTCCTGCAGGAAGAGCTCCAGAAGAAGATCATGGAGAATGCACAGTTTGCATCTCAGGTTGGTAAACTATATCTACGGAGATAAGGAACAAGGAGTATTGTTTAAAATGATATTGATGTCCTTGACATTGTCCCTTGACATTTATCAAAAGGCTTGAAATGATATTAAATTGTGCAAATGAGTAGTAGAAATTGTTAGAAACAGTATCAAGTAAGTTATAATAATAATCAAATTGATTTTCCTTAATAATTTGCTTTGTTATTAATGGAATGTCTTTCTTGAAATTATTGTTTCCTAGTATTTCATAAATTCATGCTAACACTTTACCTATCCGCCTTTTGCAAGTGACGCTTTAAAAGCAAGAGGGAATAATTTGATGTGAGAAAAAGCCTGGCTAAGTTAGTTGGGGGACTGGGATAAAAGGGATCTGGGATGCTTCTTGCTTGAAAGGATTGGGGAAGCAGCAGCTCAGGAGGTTAGGCGCGTCGAGCCATACCTGCAACCATCAGATAAGCAGTTGAGGATGACGCCCATTACCTGAGTTTCTGAATTACAGTCTAGCCATCTAAATCTCTGCCCCTACTTGTCATCTCCTAAATTGGCCATCTTCTAAGTCTTTACATGTGATTTAATCTCTTGATTATAAAAAAACGGATATTCAAAAGATAATATTATAAAGAATTTATTTCAAAATGATGATACCATTGTAAATTTGCAGCTATCAGATAAAACTTTCGAAGTCTCCCAGTTAAAGGCTTCTTTGGAAGACTACCAGCGGCATATAAGTGAGAGCGATAGTAAATACAAATGTGAGATTGCTAAGCTAAGGAACAAAAACCAGGAGCTCCAGTTTGCCTTGGAAGAGGCTCAGAAGGACAGGCTCGGAGGAACGCCCAGTAAACATGCAACTGCTAGTCAGGCTCCTAGCTGTAACGGAGACTTCTTGTCGGAAGGAGGCAGTTTGGTATGTTTTATTATTTAAGAAACTTTAAAATAAATTCAAATGAAGTACACCACTAATGGCGAATGCAGTGCTGAATATTCTTTGCTGAATATTTTTGTTCTTTATCAATATTACAAAATGTCATTCTATGCGATAAAATTGCCTGGAATTTCCGTCATCATCATCAATCAAACTGAACACAACTTGTTATTTATAAATTGACCTCTAGTTTAATTGCTCCACTTGCAACAAGTAGTAATTAATTAAAAAATTAAACAGTATTAAATTCTTCCTAGTGACTGAACTCATATTTTAAAAACTACTAAACCAATTTTAATGAAATCCGTTTATTTCAAGTCAAATTAAACAAAAAAATTTTTTGCTGTCTTTTTTTTTTCCAGATGGGAAGTGAGGATGCACTAAGTTCTGTAGATGATTTGAACTTGCATGAGCAGCTTAGTATAAAGACTCATACATTAGAACAGGTAAATACACCACAAGGATCTGTCCTAAATACCAAAATGCGCCTCTTAGCATAATGTTGCAGTATGAACCACAACGCTAGTGTAGATAAACCTGTTTCAAGGCAGTGTTAATATATAGCCAGCAAAAATTCAACCTTATGCCCAAGACATAAGGTCCAAAAACAATGACTTTTGAATATACCTTCTGCCTTGTAAAGGGTTAATAAAAACTAATAAAATAAAATAATGAAAGGTCTATGATAAATGGGTTATGTATGTATGTGTAACCATAACTTTTTTAATTCCTTTTTTCAGGATAACCAAAAACTTAGGATGGAGTATGAATTACTACAAATGGAAAATGAAAGCCTTAAATTAGAAGTAGCAAAGTATGTATCGGCATCCCAGAAAAGAAGAGGAGATGGTCACGATTCCGGGGACTTTAATAGTTTTAATGAGACTTCAGTGGACTCTGAAGGCAGGGTCACAGGCCTGCTGGGTAGTCTTGAGGTGCCTTTCCTAGTTAATCAGGAGGTGCAGTCCCGAGAGGATAGGATGAGGACGTACTTTAGGAATAAGATAAGTTCTTTGGAAGCAGAGAAAAGTGAGTTGAAAAGTAAGACTGAACATTATGTAAAAGAGGTGAGTTTCTTTTTTTATCTGTAACAGTTTTATAATAAAATATATTTTACCAATTCGGTATTTGCCTTATGTTAAGATTATATAAAATTTGTTTCCAATGGTATTCATTTCTATCTAAAATCGCTATAAAAAACACTTTTAATTTGATATCGATTCGTTAAGTGTTCTTAAAGCTTCTTTAAAGTTGGGTGAAAGGACCATTTTTAAAAGGATGAAAATCTTAAATTACAATTATACTGTATTGTAGTCCGCTAAATTTATAGCAACTTTTATTATGAAACCATTACCACAAACGTAATATTTCGTATAGCTACCAAACAAAGTTCTTACGCCGCCCATACAAAATACAAAGTTGTGACGTCACAAATATGTAGGCATTTCAGCAGTGCGTTTTCACGTCTAAAAATTAACGTCTAAAAACATGTGTCTTTAAAACTTCTATATCTGAAAGAGTTTTTTGTTTAGAAATGTATTTCGGTCACTATTGTGTTTAGTTTTGGCAGGTCTTTACATAGCGACACGAAAAATTTTTTAGTCAAGTAGCCAATTACTTATTTATAATATGCAAACAAAACAATTTACTAGTCTTACTTTTAATAAGACCTTTCAGTCTATAATGGTAATAAAATTAATTTACATTAGGTTACATATGACCCATAGCACACATTAATTTTACTATTTATGATGAACATGAAGGTTCCAATATTTTTCACTAGCTACTCATAAGTTCAAAAAACATATTTTTTCGACACACAGAAATTTCGCATATAATCTTATTACCAAAAAGACGGAAGGTACATTGAATAACACTTCGGTTTTAGGTAATCGTAGTTTCATCTCGCTCGCGTAGCGACCCCGTCTGAAGCAGGTGAATGAAAAAGCAATAACTCGCAACGTGGTACTCGCCAAGGTCACGTGGCTATGCAGTCAACTCTTAAAAAATAGTTGAATTTACAATACTAATATTTTTAAGAGGGAAGATTTGATTGTTTGTTTGCATTGAATAGGCTTCGAAACCAGAACCGAATTTCTTTCACCTGTAAAAAGCTAATTTATTTGGGGTGACATAGGCTATAATTTCATGGCAAAGTCGCGGAAAATCAGCTAGTTGATTATATATCTATTCGTTAATTTTCAGTGCGAAATGCTTAGGCTCCGTTTTGACGAGATGGAGCGGGAGAAACAGACAGACGAACAGACGCTGCAGGACAAACACAACACTATCAGCCGACTGGTGAGTCACCGCCTTTTTGCTTATCTCGATACAGCGAATTGTTTGTGTAAATAGATGTAATACAGAACATTTAGATTATGTGATGGTAGTTTATAAATGTATACATATGTATTTGTAATAAAATATAGTATTGTTGAGTTAAATTCTCAAAATACAAGTCTCACCTTACTTTGGGGCTAGCTTAATCTGTGTGATTTGTCCGTATATATTTATTTATTGTTTTGTAGTTTTAAACTCACGATTTTGTCACACAACCATCTTATCGAGCATTCTCTCGTTAAAAATAGTATTCCCGGTTTTTTAAAGATTGACTCACACTTAGTTGGGTTTTGAGCCTTTTATTGTAGACATTATAACGTTCGTAACGGTGAGTTAGTATCCTACGACACAATTTCACAACTTACTGTGGGGTTAGCTTAATTTATGTTATTTGTCCCTTCATATTCATTTATTTACATTTATTTCTCAAAGTATGCTCCGCGGAACCACAAGGCAAAGTCTCTGTGAGATTGGATTTTAGGAAAAAATGTGTCGATGTGTCGATCCAAAACACCAGATCCGGCTGTTACGCTCCCTTTCCGAGAGCCACGAGGCACCCGAATTTCAAAATTCGTTTGTCCACTACAGCCCGGTCGCCTTAGGCAAAATCTGACACCAGTGTTGGCCACTTACATACACGAAAAAAAAACAAACAAGCCCCGGTCGCGAGGAAGTCCCTCGTTTTTAATATTATTGTTTTTCCTAAAATCTTGAGTTGAGACCAGATCTGTTTAAATGCAGGGCCAGACGTCATGCAAATCAATGCCGCCAAATTACCTTTTTCGTTAGTCCGGGCATTGGGAGTTTCGATTAAAGAGGGCTCCGTCAATTTATTTTCTTATTCGCTGCTATTTTTCTTATTGACTAGCTCTGATTAGAAAATGATGTTTCTTTCATCCAACTTATGCTCACAGGAGGAAGAGCTCCACTCCACATCCCACAATTACGAGGAGCAGATGTCGGTACTAACAGAGCACGTGGCCGGCCTCAACGAGCAACTGACGAAGCAGCACGACGAGATCCAGCATCTCAAGCACCAGCTCAGTAATAGGCGGAAGTAGACCTTGGGATATAGTAGGTAATCTTTGCATGTGCCCTCGGGAATGGTTATTCCCTTTTGAGAAGACTCGCAAGCAACAAACAGTGGCTAATATTGGGTCTTTACCTATGAAATTGGCGTTTTTTTTGCGCTTGCCATTTTGTTCCTAATGACAGTAATTTTTGGGTAAACACATTTTTTTATTTAAACTTGAAAGAAGCCTATATTATTAACATTCTGCATGCATAATTTTTTTGTTTTTGTGTATTTAATTATTGGAAAATACACATGAAAAGAACTCGTTTCAGGTTTGTCCGTTTTAATCAAAAATGTAGCCATATTTCTATTATTTATCTAACTTTTTGTAAATTTTTGAATGTCTAAATTAGGCTCAATTTTGTCCGTAACTACGTGCAAAATTTCATTTTTGTTGAATTTATCAATCCCGAAATAATACTAAAAACGTTAGTATGAAAAATTCACGTTGCTCGAAATTCTCCATAGAAAACGCCAATTGCATAGGTAAGGACCTAATACATGCTTGCTTTACTGAGTTTGTTCCTGAGGAAAAAATATATAGATCTGTGGGTTTGGGACTAGCACGTTTTTCGCTCATTAATATTTTTTACTGTGCAATAAAAAAGTAATAAGTAATAATATTTTTATGACCACTGCAGGCACTATAGCTGCAGGTCCTTTGTAAAGTGATGGAACTAAAAAAATATAGTTAGCTTCTATGATATTTATTAAAAGGAGTTTCTTCGTTATTTAGTCATTTACTTTAAATGTGCTTATGATGAGGTAAAAAATGTGCAAGAATTTCTTAAACGTCAAAAGAAATTATATAAATATAATATATATATATATATATACGGACAAATCACACAGATTGAGCTAGCCCCAAAGTAAGTTCTTAAGCAAGACTTGTGTTATGGGATACTAACTCAACGATACTATATTTTATAACAAATACATATATAGATAAACATCCAAGACCCAGGTCAATCTGAAAAAGATCATTTTCCATCTAGACCTGACCGGGGATCGAACCCGGGACCATCCGTGTCGCAGGCAGGCGTGTTGACCGCTGCGCCACGGAGCACGTCAATTAAATAGATACTGTCCTACCTGACGGAACTCACGCGTCATTTGACGTACCACACCCTCCAGTGCCTCTACCATACCTCAGGAACTAACTCAGATAAGTGGTAGGCCAATAGTTTTCATATGATATTAAATCAAAACAATCAATCATGGCAACAATAAAAAAAGAAATAGTTTCACTCCGAGAGTGCCGATAGAAATTAATAATTAAATTAGTCAGCTGCTTCTCTTGCACAGATTGTCAAAAAGAATAGGGGGATTATTACAGAGCTGGCCACCTGTCACTATTTCAAATTTTTGACTTCTAATAAACTGAATTAGACGAGCCGACGTACCAAATCCTGAAGCGTTTAAAGGGAGCTAATCAACACCGTTGCGCTTAGTTCACACCTAAACTCTGCATCGTGAAGACGCCGTCCACGTCACGTGACACAATTGCTTTTAAATGTCTGTTTCTTGGAGAAGGGCACGTCTACCTCAGCTTATATAAAAGTCTTTGGTAAGAACGTGCCCATCCCGTGGATATTGACCCCTTTTCATTATCCATGAGACCTCTCTGGATCTCTCTTCCCCGTAAGGAATAAAAGTAGATACACCGAGACCTATATTTAATCTTTCGCGCTTTATACACAATTATTAACATTAACGGTACTTAGCACGAACCTTTTGTTTAATATCTATCGTGGACGAAGCAAGTCGCTGCGAAAAAAAAGGAATGTAACTATAGAAACGTTAGCGGAAATGAATAAATAAAATGTTCGTGCTAAGCCCCGTCAATATTAATAGCAGTGATCTTTATTATTGCGATCATAGATTACTAAGCTAAGCTTGATTTATTTCATTTTTGCTCATTTACATTGTATTGAGTATTTATTTGGTTCATATACAATATGTTAATAAAACACTGTTCTATCCTAAAGGGGTGTCTCAACCCTTTGATATTGATAACTTTTCAAATGGGACTGAAGTCGGAAATTCGAAAAAAATCCGTACAAAATGGCCGGCTGTACACTTTAGTGAGAGAATGTCTATTATTTCGAATTTTCAGCGAGTCCTATAAGAAAAGTTGTTCATATTGACGGGCTGAGTCGCCCCTATAAGGGTCAAATATATTTGTTTTCAACATATTGTATATCAAAATTAGGTCACATATTTTTGAAATTTTTACCTATTTTTACCTCCTATTCTCTGGAAGAACATAGTGGATTTAAACATTCCTTTTTACATGATGTATAAAGTTATTTGTTTTTAAATAGTTTCTCTATAGCCTTCTCTACAAAATCGCCAATGATCGGCTGTCGCGACAATTCACTGTACATTGCTGTTTAACTCACTAAAGCTCCTGAGGGTTTTATATCCAAAGTAGCAATATATAGTGAAATATCGCGATGACAGCTGATCATCGGCTATTATGTAGAAGGGTCATAAGTTTATTACAATCATTGTAAATCATCAATTTAACATCCCTTTCCATGTATAAAGTATACGGAAGCGTTTTTTAATAATGTTTATATTGATCATCTCGGCCAGTGGTGTCCAATGCTGGGTATGAAAACCGTATGTAAATGTACAATCTGTATGAAAAGTAGCGCAAGTACCTTTCGTAGCTCCATTTCGTATTGATATTCTGATGATAATTTTAAATTAAATAAAAAATGTGTCCCGAAAACTGTGTCGGTGCCTTAAAGGGGCGACTCAGACAGTCAATAAGTTTTTTTTTCTATGGGAATAATGCTCGAAAATCGAAAAAAAAAATACTTTCTCGTATAAAAGTGTTCAGGCGGCCGAGTAATATGTATGAAAATGTTTATTTATTTCGATTTTCCAGCTTTAGTCCTTTAGGAAATGTTGTATATAAATATTGATAGGCTGAGTCGCCCCTTTAGGTCCCCGACACAGATGTCGGGAGACATTGTATAGAGACAAATCTGCCGATCTTTCTAAAATGTTCACCGCTTGATAGCAGACTGAAGCGTTGGCCTCGATAAGCCTACTAACACAACTAACACATTGTGGCACATAGCTTACATGACCCGACGCCTCAGTGCTGCCGCTCCCTCATTGTAAAATCTGACGCCAAGTTCATGATGAGAAGGTGCTCTTGTGTTACTTTTCATGTGAATTGACTTCATACATTTTTATATTAAGTAGTACAATCCGCATCAAAATTTATGGCGGCTCGGAACATCGCGCGAGTCGATGCGCAGTAGGTTCAGCGGGGCGGGGGCGGGGAGGCGGGGCGCGTACTGCGCAGTGAGCAGCTAATATACCAGCCGCGATAAAGTTAGATCCGGTCTGCAATTCCACAAAATCATGTCCATACTAGGCTAGAAATATAATGTTAAAATGGAGTGTGAATATAACTAAAACTGTATAAAATATACATAATGTTGTTTATTATTTGTTACTAAATTAAATGTGGTTTCTGCCACTGACAGAGAGTATTTCATAATAGAGTTTTTGGCCTTGTTGTTAAATAAAAATAAATTAATGGTAAAGCTCTGGCAATATTACTAGTATGTAAAATGTAATTTTTATGGCATTAAAATGTTTGGATTGAAGGATGGATTCCAATGTTTTTTACATAATTTTTAAAGTTTGGCGCACGCTCTATTTATGTAAACAACGTCGAAGTTAATAAAATGGAATCTGAGATAAATGGGGGCATCCATTTTTAGTTTCTAATATTTCATCATCATTTCAGCCGCAAGAAGTCCACTGCTGGACATAGGATATACTCTTCATTTATCCCAGATACATTTGTTCATTTCACTATATTTACAGTGAGTAGGAAACAGCGAAAAATTATTATTGAAATTTAATTGACTATTAAATTCCTTTGGTCTGGTCACCGACGAGTGTTTCATATTAATCTGAAGGATGATCAGTAATGCTACTTGCTCATCTTATTTGCCCATTTTTAATGGCAGTAAGTGCGTGACGTTCGTCTGTCATATACATCTACCCCCTTATTCATAAAAAATAACAGACGCCTATTAAACCCATTTTAGTTAAAATATGTTTTATCTTTATCCCACGCTCTATGTTCGACATTGAAAGAACGAGACAAAATATGTTTTAACTAAAATAGGTATCATATGCAATCGTTAATTTTTATAAATAAGGGGGCTAGATTTTACAAGTATATGTAAGACACGTGTATCCTTACCGACTAGGTGGTCCGACGTCCTGACCAAGGTAGCAGGAAAGCACTGGTTGGTAGTCGCCTTAACCAATCATCGCACCGACATTTTAATGGTGTCATAGTTATCATTCCTAAAGTGTAGCTAAGTGATTGTTCTTAAAATGTATTATATCTCAACCGTAAGAAATGCACTGGATAAAGGGGAGGCCTTTATCCAGTGCATTTCTTACGGTTGAGAGGATTTATATTACGGCCGGTTCGGAGAGTCTTCCTGCGACCTTGGTCAAATCGTCCCGACTATATACCTAAGTGGGTGTCCAATACTGGGCTTGCCGGTACTAGGTCGCCATTAAAGAACTTGTGTCTGGTTTGGGCGCGCCAGAGTTCCAAAAACAAAGCGTGAAATGGAGATCATATTATTACGGTTTGTTCGCTTTAGGACAGATTCGCTTTAAGACAGAATCTCTTAAGGGCAGAGTTCCTTTACGGCAGATTCGCTTAAAGACAGAATTTGTGCAGACGTGTGTCAAAAACGGCAGGCGGTTTTTTTTTTTCAAATCATGCAACTCGTTTTGGCCTAATTTCATATATGTAGTTAATAAAAGTTAGAGACAACTCGCTAAAAAGGGGCCGTCCATAAATAACTACAAACTTTAGAGAGGGAGTCAACAAAGTGCGACAGAGTGTGACAACCAGGGGGGGGAGGGGTCATAAGTATGGGTGGCCCCAAATCGGCATTTTTTATGTAGATATACGAGTTGTACTGTTAAGCTATTCGGTGCAACCGAAGACTGGTTGGCTGTATGCTAAGTCGAAATGCTGTGTTATTTATTATATTATGATCTGTATCCTTTTTTAGCTAAAATTTATCAATTTGAATTGCGTAACCGTGATGTTTTGTAATTATTTTTAAGTTAATTGTATTTGCATCCATTATTTGCAATAATATTTTACTTTATTAATGTAAAACGAATTTGTTTATTAAACCAGTCTGTATTATTAAGAATTTAATTCAAACTTTGCTTAACAAAAATATCGGCAAAATGAATAGTTGTACAGTAATGGGTTTGTTCCCATTGAGTCATAATAAGATTAGTAACACTGCTACACATCGGGACAAAAATCTCAATGAGGGAGGGTCAATTCATTCATACAAGTGCAGAGTCGAAGCAAAGAGAAACGATGTAAATATGGCAAACACACCTTATCTCAGAAACAAAAAGGCAAAATAAGCGCGCAGATTTGCGTATTCACGCGTCTTTTTTCGACCTCAAAAGGAATGTCAAAGGTGAGTTGCACTATAATATCTTTCCCCTGCGCTTCGACTCTGCACTAGGTAAAAATTGGACACATTCCAACTGACATTTTTCCCAATGAGTAACACTGTAACTAACTCAGTATTCTCGTTGAGTCCCAGTAATAAAGGTTCTTTAATTATTTAGTACCAACTTCTTGACTACTGGTTACGAAATGAACGAATCATCGAGTTATCAATGTCATAGCTATGAGCTTACAAAGCATCCCCACTACACTTCGACTCTGCACAAGTAGTGCAAAGTCGAAGCGAAGACTAATTGCAACTGACAGTTTTCCCAATGAGTAACTCTGTCACTAACTCAGTATTCTTGTTGTCACAGTACTCACAGTAATAAAGGTTCTTTAATTACTTAGTACCTACTTGACTACTGGTTACGAAATTAACGAATCATCGAGTTATCAATGTCATTGCTATGAGATAACAAAGCATCCCCAGCTACAAGTCTTTTGTCAGCGTAACGCACTAACCAATTTTCGCCGGCGCATGTGTCAGTTAATATCGATACATTTAAAAATGTTAAAAGAAGTGTTGGGCAGTTTAGCTAAATATTTACTTTTGTAACTTTATATATTTTAAGGCCAACCTCAGCCGTCGTCGGCGTCATGTAATTATTGTGTATAAAATGTGTTTGGTACATACAATGTATTTATTTTTTAAGGAAAATACTATCAATAAATAGTTTTGAACATGACTTGAGTAAAATTTATTTTTACCAGACTATGCCAAAAGTGGGTTAATTTTTTTTTTTTACTTCTTATAGCCTTAACCTACTTATTCTCATCACCTTTCTGAAATGGTCAAAGGAAAATAATACACACAAGTTATATGCACAACTTTGTATTATAACGATAATCATAAGCACCTTATAATATGTCATCTGTTACAATATTTGTTTTCAACAGTTACATTATCGTTATAAATATTTATACAAAATTTATCAATTTGTAGAACAGCTTGCAAATGATCGCTACAGTGAGTCGTCACATGTCAACATAAGTCTACACTAGCGCGGAATTAGCTGGGACTGTCCTGCAGCGGCGCGGGGGCAGTTTTACCGAAGGATCGAGTTAGCTATGAAATGGATTTTCTCAATCTCCCATAGACTCCCAAAGGCCGATACAGTGTAATCAAAACAGTCGGTCCAGCTACTGACAATGTGATAGCCTGCTATGAATTTGAATTAAGAATAAATCTGTCAATCGATCATTTTCTATAAACGGACCCCACAGACAACACAACCCATGGGTTGTGTTGTTTGTCTTGGACGCCTAACATCAAAGTCAGCCGAGGTTGCAAACCAGTAATAAGCTCAAATGAGCAATAGTGAGAGAGATATATCATTTTTTATGTCCGTCCTTGTTCATTGGAAATGAAAGGATATAAATATGAAAAATAGTTTAATTTTGACATTTTATGGTCCACGTATAAAAAATGGACTAGATAGATGTATAGTCTGGATTTGGATTTTAAGAAAGCATTCGATTCGTCCGATAAAACTGATCCCCGCATGTACATATCTCGCCGAGTAATTTGAAGCGATCAGCTCAATATTTTCTCCCGTGTGGAAAATGCCCTTGGAATGTCAAGATCGTCGGACAAATACGCCAAAAAAGCTCAGGTTTTTTCGAAATGAGATAAATGCATCATCTTAAATCCACGACAATAAATAAAATTTAATTTTCTAAACGAAAATCCAGCTGGTCGCTCCGAAATCCACAACAAAAGAAAACTCTAAATTTCATACAAAACGTCCGCTTGCCAGAAGCGTATTGCGAAAATCCCTTTACAAGTATAAAGTTATATTAACCGTTAACATTAATGCTAGACCTGAAATAGTTTACTCGGCTCTCGCGCTACCAGACACCATTGACTATACAAAACTTACCTACTTACAACTATCCTTTGCTATTTATATTAATACAGAGGTCACGATAAATTTACACATCACTTTCAGAGTCAAGGCTGGCAAGGTTTAGTCCTGCCATGTTCCTATCCATTTTCTAGTCTAGTCCAACGCCTAACGTTCACACACTTTCTTTAAAATAATTTATATTTTATTGATTGTTAAGTTCGAAACATATTTAAATGGAAGAGTAGTCTATAAATGTTATAGTAGCTTTATGTTTAGCAAGGGAAAGCGATTAGTAAATCTGGGGGAGGAGGTATGGTTGGTTAATAATATAACTCAATTGTTTTGTAGCAAGACGGACATAGTTAATTCTTTTTTGACATACATATATAGTACTCAGTACACAGAAAGCTCCAGTAAACCTACTCAATGACATGAAATAAATGTGTTTCGATCTCATCAATTTCAAGACGTTATATCCTTGAATATAGAGCATATGTAACAATTTTGTCTGGTAGCGAACGGCAGAATAGATACAAAAGGAAGGTTCCGTAGAAAATGTACAATCCGACCTAGGTTAAAATAGTTAACAGTACAGACAGTCATGCAACGGTAAACGCCAACAAAGGGAATGAAGGCGGTTTGGGTAAAAAGTCAAAACGTCTTCGTTAAAAAGTATAGAAAAGAGGCGCGATCAAAAAAGACTTTTTTGTATTTTATCGAGACTACTTGTCCCCGAATACTGAAAATAATCTTTACTAATGCCATTTTTAAATTTATGACTGAATTATCGAGACAGTGTAGGAACGCGATTTGAGAACGTTTTTAGTTAAGATTCCTTTGAGTATTCGGGCGTTATCAGCTAAACAGTTAAGAAATAGAACAAATTGTACATGTCATGTAAAACTGCACGCGCCATCATTTTATACTTTTTAACCAAGTTGTATCTAAAACAGCATAGTGAGCTTTGTTTAAAAATGTTGTAACGGAAAACATCACAATTTGAAGTGTGCTTATTTCCCAGCAGTGGGACCAGCATAACATCATATTTTATTAATTTTCTTTAGTTAATAACCAATATGTTGTGCAAAAATCCGCCTAAACAGTAAACAATAAATAACATAGGTGCTCCCCAACCACTCTGAGACATCCACTCATGATTCCGCCCACACAGATTAATTCTAACAGTAAATAAAGTTCGTTACTAAAAATTTCATCCAGATTGCGAACAAGAGGCTGATGTTTTACATTATAACCGCTTTAATTTATTTCCACAAAATCATTTATTAAAATCGTCGTTCCATACATCATCCGATTTATTTATGTTTTTCCAAAAAATAGTTCAGTATCAGGTACTGAAGCTGTAAAATTTGACTACTCTTTAAAAAGTCACCCGGTATATCAAAATGGAATAAAACATAATACATTAATTCCGTCTGTATAATTTCAGAAAGCTAACAACTTAAATACTAATTAGGTAATGAAAGCCGGGAGCAAAAACTTAACGTATCTTTCTGGAGCTCGAGTTTTAACGTACACCAACACAAGCGGCAAAGCCGAATGTTTCGATTTCAACAGGGGTATCACTCCGCGTAGGGGCCGTCTCCACGCGAGAGAGAATCGGCGATTTTATCGCCGAGCCATGTTCTATACAATCTTTCCGACGTGTGGCCATGGACCTAGGAATAATATGGACCCGGCATTAGCCACATCAAAAGTGAAGCATAACTTACGTCACATCAAGTCACATGTGTGCAGCATGTATTTGACATTTGGGAAATTTGACATTTCGTTCGACCGGGGAAAAGTGTAGGGATTTTTGTGCCGATGTGTGCGTGCGCTAGTGTCGCGACATGAGAGTAGGGATTTTTATGTGCGTCACTGTTACATTTTCCAAGGGCATATCCTGATTATTCTTAGATCCATGCGTGTGGCAGAGTGCAAGCAAATGTCAATCGTATCGCCTATAGTATAGAATATATAATTATTCTCTCGCTCGTAGAGACGACCTCTAAGGTGCAGCATAATCAGTATTGCACACGGGCGCACAGACGGCTAGCGGCAGGGTCGACAACACTAACCGGTGTGGCTTAGTCCAAGAGTTGCTCAACAACGTCTATTAATCCTGTATCAATTTTTACGCTCCCTTTAAGCTCTCTTTTCCCTTTTAACGCTATTAATGCATATGCCCTTTAATTCGAAGGGGCTACAAATGACAAAAAAACAACAACAAAAATCAACCAGCTGGATTTAATTTTTAGTAACTTCATCAATCATGCATCGCGTTTGGCATGCACACAAAGTTACAGATTCCGGTAAACAGACTAACGTATGCTTTAACAACGAATTACTATTACAAACATTCATGTAAGCTACAACAAGTATAGTGTGTAGTGTGATAATCCTAAAACAGACACATAATAATACTAAAGATCGCTGGGCTATGACTCTGTCTGGGGACGGCGACGTGAAGCGGGAGTAATAAATGCGATCTTATAAATCGGTTGGTGGTGCGTCGGTTTATATGGATAAGTGAGACTTATCGCGCTGTCCACAATTATTCCCCCTTCTCCCCACCCTTAAACACGATGAGTGATATGAGTCGAATGGCCTAGCTAGGATCGCCTCCACGAGAGAATCGCGACGAGTCCGCTTTATCTTATATTATTTAATATTTTATTCTATAGACGATAAGATTGACATTCGCTCGCACTCTGCCACTCTTCTCATCGCGGCAATAACATCGCAGCAACATGTGTAGACACATGCTAAGGGAATGTATGGAAATAGGTGGCACGACGATAAAATCGCCGCGTTTCTGTCGCTTGTGGAGGCAATGCGTAACTGATCTAGTTTGATACTATTCTCATATCGCTTCACGGAACCTCTAACTTGAAATGCATCAACTAGTGCCCATTTGTTAAAATTATATAATATTTCTTAGGCAGACAGGCATGTTAAATAATGTTAACCTAAGTGAATCATGCAGGAGGGACACTGGACCCGTCTGTCTCTTTCTTTCATATAAAACAAGTATAACTGTTTCTTCGCTGTCCAATTGGCCCTCCTACTCAATTATTTCCTAAAAATAACTTAAGATATACCTCCTGACATCATAAAGATAATTTAATTTGTCATAATGTTTTTTATACAAATAATTTATGATTTCTTTTTCCCTCTAGCTGATGACATTCGAGACAAAAATAAACCCTCTTAGATCAGTGTTTACAGCATGGTTTAATGAAATGATAACATTATTAATTCTTCGCATGATTTTATTAACAACAAAAATTGCATATGATACTTTGGATTAAATGCATAAGTAAATTTAACAAATATCTACACTCCTAATTTATAATTATGACAAACAAATCGTACCAAAATACATCAAAGTAGTATACAAATAATGCATATTTGGTTTTACAATAAATTATAGTTAAGTATAATGTATGGCTCCGATAAAATAAACTATTTATTTATTACTAGAGTTTACCATGATTGGCAAAAATCAGTGAAAGTAAAAAAAATAGAAGCCGCCCTTCATACTAGATACAATAAAAAGTCAACATTTAATATGCGTATGTTTGTGTAAATCTGTAAACTTGTCATAGTCTCGAATGTACCTAATTGAACATACTGAACAACTTTCCCTAAAGAACATTGGTCGAAACATGAAAAAATAAAAATGGACTTCACTTACTAAATAGATTAAATCGATCAGCGGATTTGTATGGGAAATCCATTTTGTTCATATTTTTAACTGTTCCTTGAGAAAAGTTGTTCACTTTATCAGGTATGTTCGATATCATACCAAGTTAACATTTAGATTCAATTCACACCGGGATGGAAGCGCGCGGAGAGCAATTTCAGTGTCATCTAATTTTAGACTTTATTGCGATGACTTTCCAATATTATTTCCAATTATATTATTATTATTATGACAAGCAATTCCTTGTATTATTACAAGGAATTGCTTGAAGAAGTGGAAAACGGCGCGGGAATACTCGCGACTTTGCGAGCACTCCAGCAGCGTCCGCGCAGGAGAGACGCACGACTGTCTGGAGGGTGGGAGTGGGCCCGGGCGGGCGAAGGCGGGCGCGAGCGGCCGCTGGAATGGGCATGTTGACTAAAATTTTTTTCATGTTGCTATGTAAAGTCCTGCCAAAAATAAATACAATAGTGACAGAAATACATTTCTAAACAAAAAACTCTTTCAGTTATAAAAGTTTTAAAGACACATGTTTTTAGACGTAAATTTTTAGACGTGAAAACGCGCTGCTGAAATGCCTACATATTTGTGACGTCACAAGCTTGTATTTTGTATGGGTGGCGTGAGAACTTTGTTTGGTAGCTATACGAAATATTTCGTTTATGGTAATGGTTTCATAATAAAAGTTGCTATAAATTTAGCAGACTAAAATACAGTATAATTGTAATTAAAGATTTTCATACTTTAAAAAATGGTCCTATTCACCCAACTTTAAAGAAGCTTTAAGATCACTTAACGAATCGATATCACATTAAAAGTGTTCTTTATAGTGTTTTTAGATAGAAATTAGTCTCATTAGAAAAAAAATTTATATAATCTTAACATTAGGCAAGTACCGAATTGGCATAGGAATAGCGTGGTGAGACGCGCGCGGGCGCGAGCAGTCGCGGGCGGGCGCGAGCATTCGCGGGCCTTCTCTTCCGAGCCGGCCGCTGCGCGCCGCTTCCAGCAGCTTCCATCTCGGTGTGAATTGAGCCTTACACGATCTGTTGTATAAATGTGGTAATGTGGGTTTTCTGGAATGCTCCACACCAGATGGCAGCATCTATGTTTTCTCCGTTCACTGGTTAAAATATACAAAAATATATATCTTCTCAGGTGGTTCTCAAGTGGAATGGTGATGACCTGCTACTGCCGCGATTCATTTTCATTGTAACCAGAGGCAATTAGCATTTCCTAAGTTCTGTTAGCCTGTCACCTTACCCCATTTTCGAACGTACTTATACTGATAAACTTTCCTCAAGGAACATGGGTCAAAATATGAAGCAAAAAAAACTGGGTTCCCCCATACAAAAAAGCTAATCGGTTTAGTATGTGGAGTACATTTTATTTTTTAGTTTTCCTCCTATGTTCCTTGGGGAAACTTATTTAATATGATCAGTATAGGTACATTCGAGAACATGGCAAGGCTAAATCTTTCACGGTATCTTTTAACAGGACTAAGCACGAACAATTTCTTTATATGTCCCCGCTGATAATAAATATTATCCGATGACAGACATATAATGGTCTGTAGCTGTACACTACAATGGGCGCCAGTGCTAGTAGGAAATCTTCATGCCAGTTTTCCATAATGTTACATCTTTTGGATTATCGCGGCAATATGTTACAAAGTAATAAATAAAGAACCTGTAGGCGCCTTGTGATGTATACAAATTGACCAGCACACGCCACAACCGCTCTCCTAAGACGATTCTCGAATAAAAACAAATCGATATCTCGTCAAAATCAACTCTAACATAATACGCAGAAGGTCGTAAATCATTTTGAATTCAAATCTCGAATATGTTGGTGTCAAACATGTAGTTTTACCGATATATCGATTTAGTTCATATTCGTCACATAGTCAAAACAGTTAATTCCAAACTTACTTATCGTCTCTCTCGTACCGACAGAGACGAACTACAACAATCTCTTTCTATCTCTATTAGTAAGAGAGAGAGACAACAGGATGGAGGGGACATATCGACTATGCGCCAGCGCAGTCGAGCCGCAAGTGATTAGAAGAACTACTAATTTAATATACGCGTACTAACTAGTTATTCCATATAGACCACTTTAAACGTTTCACGTCACACAGCGTCCTTTCGCGTCACATCTTTTTTTTAAAATCTTCATGTCGTATGAAAACTTTGGCGGTACGTTTTTTTTCCTCTCCTGTTCGGTATAAAACATACAGAAAAGGCGTATGGCGAAGGCACAGCGCGGATAGGGCGCAGGCGTGGGTAACTATGACAGGATTCTCTTGACTTGCGAAAGATAAAAAAGATAAAAAGATAAATCGAACTTGCGAAAAACTCGAAATTTTGTACCTATGTCAAAATATTTGTAAGAAAACTTTTAAAATTAGTTCGCCTGGCAATTAGGCAATTTCCATAGAGCACTGATCAGTGCTTAAGCAAGGGGTAGAGCCTAATTGTCATACTGATAACGACTAATATCGCAAGAAAAAATTGACGCCTCCAACTCCCGCACGTGGCATCTTGCGGAGACGTTTTTTCTCCTATTCTGGTCGTTTTAAGTATGACAGTAAGACTGAAAATCCTATCACAATATTCCATGTCTGCGGCGTTTTCCTGCCGCGCTCCTTATCTGTTAGTTTTACGCCTAGTATGTTTTATTATCAATATTTGAAAAGTTCACAGGAACATATCTATTGATTATACTGAACGTCACTCCTTTTCGACTTCTAGAGAAATGCGAAAAAAAACGATAAATCACACTGATTAAGCTCTACATTGAGTTGTGAACTTGTGTAGTAGGATACTAACTCAACGATACTATATTTTTTAATATATATTTATACTTGTAAATATAAGCATCTATTATAAAATAAATAAATACCAAACTCATCTATCGATCGAATTTCTATAGGAAGTAATTTTACAAAGGGAAACGTTCGAGTATCGCCTCATAGATATATCTCTATGAACGCTACAATTATTGATAACAACACATTCAAATGTTAATAACAAGTAACAATTTGTCATAATGAAGGCCAGACGGAATCTAGTCAACAATTGTATGCTCAATGTATATAAATTCGATTTTGTAATGGCGACCATCCTTAAGTAGATCTCTGACGTCATTTGATCGTGGGTTCTAGCAAAGAGGCATCGTATCAGCCATCTCTCTCACTCCACCAAGAGTGAAAGAGAACGTCACAAAGAGTGAAAGGGAACACGATATCGTACCGTTTCGCGACGGGTTCATAGTGTTGGTAATTCTACTAAGATTATTTTTTTGCCGTTTTTACCGTCGTGCGCGTGACGTCACGGCGCGCTTATGCTCGATTAGGAGAGAGAGGTATAGCCACGGCACTACATTGCTCGAGAACATCCTGCCTAGTGTGAGACTGACCATAAACTAAGATCAGACGTCTGATTGCCTTCTGATGTCGCTAGGTCATAGAGACCACAGACATATAATGGGTTAAGATGATTAATATCGCAGTTTTACCGGGGTGCGCGTGACGTCACGGCGCGCTAGCACAGGTTAACGTCGAGCGGCGTGGGCAGGAACGCGTCGGCGGTTTGTGCTCGATTAGGAGAGAGAGAGAGGTATAGTCACGGCACTACAATGCTCGAGATCAACCTGCCTAGAGTGTGAGACTGACCATAAACTTAGATCAGACTAGTATCAGACGTCCGAGTGCCTTCTGACTACTCTAGGTTAAAGAGACCATAGACTTAAGGGTTAAGATGATTAATATCGCAGTTTTAACCGAGGTGCGCTTGACGTTTCTGCTCGATCAGCGTCTTCACTTAGCAACATACTATGACTTGTATCAGACGTCTGCCTTCTGATGTCTCTGGGTCATAGAGACCGACAATTATATAAAGGTTTAAGATGATAAATATCGCAGTTTTTACCGGGGTGCGCGTGACGTCACGCGCTAGCACTGGTTGACGTCGGGCGGCGTGGGCAGGAACGCGTCGGCGCGTTTGTGCTCGATCAGCGCTTTAACCGTGCTCGTGTCGGCTGGCAGCTCGGACTTCTTGCGCAGCAGCGGCTTGTTGGCGTTGTAGCCTTGCTTCTTTGCCTGACGGAAACGAAAATCATATTTGACTAAAGGTAAAAATAATCGGGGATGGAGCAAGGACCGAGGACAAGGATATATTAGCAGAAGGACTGAGTACTCATACTAACTTTTGGGATAGAAAGAGACGGAAAACAATACACAGCCCAGGCTTTCTGTCTGGATGCCATATAAAACACACTTAGATGTGAGATTGAAACAAAAAAGGAGGCGATTGATGGGAAGAGAGATAGAAGAGACCTACGTCTAATGCTTCTTGCTTCAATCTCTGGCTCTCTCGCAAAACTTTCCTAACAATCAATGACATTATCTAACAATACATGATTTAAGAGCAAATGCCACTTAAAACATGCTCAGATGAGATGACGGTGGAGAGAAAGAATGCGAGTGAAAAGGAGACCCACCTTCTAGTAAAAGCTCTTGAAGTTTTAAAGCTAAACCTATAAATTTTTTCATTGATTCTAATGTCAAAAATTAAAACTCGGTTTTCATAGTATCATACTTGAGGAGACAACCTCGTATATATTTGAATCAGATGGATAGAGGAAAAGTGTGTGTATATTGAGAGAGAGAGTGAGAGAGCGGAAAAGAGAGTGAGGTAGGGCGAGAGTAAATAAATATATAGGGACTAATCACACAAATTGAGCTAGCCCTACAGTAAGTTGTGAATTTGAGTCGCAGGATACTAACTCAACTATACTATATATTATAATATATACTTATATAGATAAACATCCAAGACCCAGGTCAATATGAAAAAGATCTTTTCCTATGATGACCTGACCGGGGATCGAACCCGGGACCCCCGTGTCGCAGCCTAGCGTGTTGACCGCTGCGCCACGGAGCTCGACAACGAGTGAGATCGAAAGAAAGAGATACCAACCTCTAACGCCTCCTGCTCCAACCTCTGGTAGGAGAGTTCATTCGGCGCGGGCGCAGGCGTGTTGTCGTCCGGCGGCAGCGAACTGGGCGCGGTCTCTGCGTGTATCGTCCGGTACGCGGGGTTCGAAGCCGCTCTCTCCTCCAACTGTTGCCAGATTTCTTCGCGCTGCGCCATTCGCTCCCGTTCCCTGTAAAATAATGTTCAGTATTTAAATCGTACTTTCGTGACAAAATAATGTAAGTGTGGGTACCTAAAGTATGGCAATAACAAGTAAAACTTCATTATCATTACTGAGTGTGAATTAAAAGTCATCATAGAAACCCGACTTTGCTCACGTTTTATTTTCGATTACTAATTTCAGTCTGTTACGAAGACCATCATCGGAGCTCATGTTATAGGACGCGACACGACGATTTCGCTTTCCTCCAAGCATTGAGGGCTGCCTCCCGCCATCTCCGCAAAGCGCAAGCAAACCTTGTCTGGTGGAAGGGGTGCCGAAATTTCGGCGGATGTTGCCTATGGCGTGTGTTCAATAATAGTATGAACCGAGCTGACGGCATCGATACCTCTTACAGTATTGCTATCAGAGTTTACTAACATAAACGATATTTAACGATAAATATCTGTACCAATAAATTAAAATGCATAATATAATATACTAGCTGTTACCCGCGGCTTTGCCTGCGTCATATATAGCCTATGTCCTTCTCGGTACCCTAACCTATGTATATGCAAAATTTTATGATTATTGGTTCAGTAGATACGGCGTAAAAGCGTAACAAACAAACTCACTTTCACATTTATAATATTAGTTAGGATTAGGAGCGCTGGTTTTCATAATTCAGCAATGCCTGCCAAACATGTTACTGGCCAACACTTACTTCTGCTTCTCCTGCTTGTAGTGTTGTGTGCACTCGTCGAACAACTTCTGGTTCATCTCCATGAACAACTTGAGCGCGTTGTACACCAGCCCGTGGATGGTCTTGTTCCAGTGGCTCTTGGTGTTGCGGTACAACGACGGGAACATGATGGGCAGGATGTGTGTCGCGTTGTCCGATATTAGGGACATTATGTACTCGTTATTCCAGTAGTAGAGCGCGCGTTCCGCAACCTGGAGGAAAAAGTAAATATTTAAGAATATAGTTGTAACTTGTGTCGTAAGATACTAACTTAACGATACTATATTTTATATTAAACACTTAAGATTAATATCCAAGACCCAAGCCAATATAAAAAAGATCTTTTTCCATCAATTCATGACCTGGGACCCTGCGAATCAAAGGCACTTGCGGCACCAATGAGCCAAAGAGTCATTAATGATTCAAGATATCAAAAATTTTGTATAAATGTTGGAATCTACTTAACATATATATGATAAACAACATTATTGATTTTGTTACATGAGGTCTTTTTTATGATCATAAGCTAGCCCTTCATCATTAGTATCAACAGGTCTATTTTAGTCTTCACTTCAGGAGCACGACCCTCTCTGTACTGTAAGGTCTGTTTGATGTTTTAAGTTTTGTTTAGCGTGTGTTTCCTACGTCGCATTATATGACATCTACGGGAAGACTTTGGAGTGTTCCTAATTCTACTCTGCCAGGAATCACACTGCATGCGGAAACCACACGACATATTATACTCTATTAAAAGTTATTTAAAAGGCTATTTATTGTAAAAAAACACTCGCCACATATCAGCCGTTTCATTCTGAGTGGTTAATGTTTACTTAGTTGTGCTGGTATTTACACAGTTTTTATAGACTAAACAGATTGAGTGAGATTGGCCAATAGCCCATTACCTAATATTTTTGTACTTTATCTATTTTTGAACTCCGATTGTTTATGCAACATGGCCTTTCAGATATACGATATGGTAATCAAACCCTGTCCGATCTTTAAAGGGGCGACTCAGCCCGCATTAACGATCAACTTTTCCAATAGGACTAAAAATTCGAAAAAATGTTTAATTTGTATGGAAATGTTGATTTTTTTTCGAGTTTTCAGTATTGGTCGCATAGGAAAAGTTGTTCATATTGACACGATCATGACACAAGGGGGTCTCACCCCTTTAAGGATCGGCCGCAACGAGTTGCATTATTCCCTATGAGAACGATTTTTTTTATTACACCAAAAGTAATACTAAAAAAATACATATTATTATGAAAAATTATTTGGGTTGACACTTTTGGTTTTAAAATATTTCCTTTTATGGGTTTTATTAACTCTTTTGTTGCGGAAGGACAGCGGAAATTTTAAAATTTCGAAATTGCGATTTCACATAGCACTAATCAGTGCTTACCAAAAGTGCCAACCCTAATATATCTTCTGTTAAAATAACTTTTTAGATGTTACAAATGTCCATTAGCGACGATGACACGTACCATCAGATCTTTCTTTTATAAGAAAAAGTATATGAAATTATTATCATAAAAATTAGGGTTGGCATTTTTGGTTTATAAAAAATGAGTTAGTATAGTGTATCCCGGCAAATGATGTGCAGTACACCCACAAGAGATTTTGGAAAGTAAATAAAAATAATAATTGAATTATTCAACTTTGAAAATATTTTTATTAGTCCGAAATCAGAACATGAAATATTTAACAAAATTACTTCCCCTAATCAGTCTTCCGAATCACTTCCCGTATTTATAATAAATGATTCTCGGTGGAGATCAACATCATGGTCTGCACAGAAATATCTAATTTGCATGTTCGACATATTATTCCATAAATCAGGTGTCACATTTGGCATAACCTGACGGCATTGCTGTTTGTCGGGTTGCAATTGCGCGCCTTTATGTCATGTTTGACCTTTAACCAAACTTGCTCTATTGTATTAAATATACAATGATATGGCGGAAGAAGCACTTTGAAACATTCCTTGCCGCCATTTTGTCAATCACATACTTTTTTTTATTCGTTACGCGAATAAAAAACATTTATATTCGTGTAATTTACTAATAAAATTAAACGTCCAGACGGCGTCTTTGAAGCCGCCGATACCGCCTTTGACGGGCGCCGACACTGCTTTGTCGGCGGCCGGCGTCGCCTTGACAAAGCGTGCACATCATTTCAGCGGATGAACTATAGAGCGAAACATTTTTCTTTACCTGAAAATGTGGACTGGAAACGCATTTGGCTAACTGCCGGAACAGGGGGTCCATAATTTTCTGGAACTCCGCCGGTTCTATCACGTCTAGTATCTCCTCCATTTCGTTCAGGAACATCACTTCTTTTGGCGAATGCGTCTTTGGCCAGTATTTTAATAATGCCCTGAAAGTAGATAGAAAGGCAATTTAGGACTAATTTATGCTATAATGAATCGTTCAAGTGCGAATTGGCCTCGTGCACGAAGGGTTCCGTATCATTACGTATACAAGATTAGACTCATCATCATGTCTTTTTAAGTCTCCACTGCAGGAGCACGACCCTCTCTGTTCCACCAGAGCCATATATTAGCCTGAGCAGTCAGAGGATTTGGCCTACACTCTCCACGCTGGCCAGACGGGTTGGAGTTTATAAACATCAAAGAGACCCTCTTTTATGTTTATAAGCTTTGTTTAGCTTGTTTCCTAAGTCGCCTTCTACGACATCCACGGTAAGACTTGGAGCGGTCCTATTCTACTCTGCCGGGAACCACACGGCACAAGATTAGACTATCGAGAAGAAAAAAAAATTTTTTGTATGGGAATAACACCTTAAATATTTATATTTTTCTGTTTCTAGTATTTGTTGTTTGTTGTTATGGCGGCAACAAAAATATAAGTCCTGTGAAAATTTAAACTGTCTGGCTATCACATACATTAATACTCTCACTTCATTTTCCCTTGCGGGTAGACAGAGCCTGGGTCTTTAAGACCTAAAGCCACGTTTAACATGGTAGTGGGCATGTGCATATCACGGTTTATGAGATAACTGGGTTACCAGGTATCTCACAAACCACACAGACAGCTTGTCTGTCTGTTAAGACAGACAAGCTAAACGGACATCCAAGTCTTAGTAACAAGATCCCGTTTTTACCCTTTGGGTACGAAACCTTAAAAAGTGTGCGTGCTGCACTGCTAAATCATTCCAATCTTGAGATTCTCACTCCAATCTTTCATTTGGTATGTAAGCATTGTTCACAATATTATCGGGTATTTAAGTCTCTCATCACTCGCCTTCGTGGTTAAAAGATTAAATTTAGCATTTAATTATTCATTTACCTACTAACATAGTGTAAGGATTATTAACATAAATTGGATCCAAGTTATCTGAAAATAAACAATTTTATTTTATTCATTTTATTTAAAAAGCAGAATGTATTACCTAACTACTGGTTGGGTGAGCGACGGGTCCTTTTCTAAGAACTGCACCACACAGTACGCTAGCTGCGGGTGATACACAGACAGCGATTTCACTTTGTGGAGGGGCAGTAGTACCTGCAACAAAAACGTTCAGCTTATTAACACGCAAATTGAAGTGGCTCCAAAATATATCATGTTACAAAAACGACTGGCAACACTGCCCGGGTGACATGTCAAAATCATCTGTTCCGTAATTTAAATAATTTTTATGGTATTTATTGTAAATAATTGTGTAAATCTGATATTAATTACGTAAAATAAGGCAATAGTTTATAAAACCAACAAGTTATCGTGAAATAATATCTTAAAACAAGTTAAAAACCAGACGACCGGTGCCGGCGGTTGGATTTGTTCAGCTGTCAAACCAACAACAAAGGAAGTTTGGAATATCCTCAATTAAACCAGGAGATTGCTCCACCACCTCATTCACTATGATGACACGGAAGGCCACAATTAAAGACCTAACCATGAAGCTGAGGCAGGCTCTTTTTGACCTTAAAGCGTGTCGAGAGGAAACGTCACAACTGTTACAGGAACGGGACGAAAATGAAGAAGAATTTCAGAAATTAAATGATAGGAATATTCAGTTAAAAAATGAATGTACTGGTCTCCATATAAAAAGTACAGAATTATTAGAGGAAAACATTCGTTTGAAAGAATGCTTAAATCAAGCTAAGGAGTGCGGTACAGTTCATGAGAGGGCCCTAAGTCGCATAAATGAGTTAGAACGAAGCTTATATGATGCACAAAAATCTGCATTAGAAATACAAGAACAAAAAGAGGCTGAATTATGTAACAATACTCTTCATTTGTACAGCGAACTCATGGAATGTGGCTCGGGACCGGTCATAGAAATACCTGCGAATACTCCACAGTCTCAGTATTTTATTTTAAACAGTCATAATAAGATTAAAAAATATGTTAAAATTAATAGAATAATTAAACGTACCAAGAAACTCTTATCTAAACAAAAAAAAATGTAAATCCTTGGCTCAATTAAGTAAAGAAAAACTATGTTTATCTAAACAATTAAAATCATGTGAAGATGACCTGTATATGGCTAGCCGTATATACGATACTGAAATTCATGAATTGCAGTCTCAGAACTTGGAATTGCAACAAGCGCTCAATAGTTTATCAAAAAAATATGAATTGTCACAAAATGAAATAAGTAAAAATATCTTAGAGGTCCAAAACCTTATAGAGGTAGCTAACTGTAATAATAATCAGTATGATGCTCTTGTTCAACCAGACCACCAGTGCCAGAGCAGTCCTCAATGGGCAATCACAATGTCACCTGTAATTTCCTCTGGTCCTGAGTCTAGAGAATATGATACTGCTCAGTGTACCCTACTTACCCAAATAGGTACTGTAGATAACTGTTTTAATAAAAAAATTACATGCAAAAAATTATTCATTTATTCCGATAAGCTCGGCCAAGGTCTAAGTAGTATTATTTGTAATCAACTTCACTATGATTGTTCAGTTTACAACACATGTACACCCGGGGCTTCTTATTTCGATATAATTAACAGTATTGATTGTAATGGTCTCGATGAAAATTGTACAATATTAATTTTATGTGGCGACAGTTCTGGTGTAACGAAAAAAGACATAAAACAGAGCATTCAAAAATTAATGTACTTAAATAATAAAACTCACTGTAAATTTATGACATGTGCCTTTCCGTATTCGGAATCGTTAGATAAGAATAAAAATAAGGACATACATAATTTAAATGTACATATGTACAATATGACATATCATCATGGCGATTTTATATTTTATTTAGATTTAAATAAGTTTATTAGTAGATTTAAGTTGACTAACGATACTATGTATCTTCCTTTTAGTTTTAAAAAACAAATTGCTACAGTGGTAGCTTTTAATTTACAGAGTTCTGTTGTAAGTAATACAACAGTAAATAATAAATCAGACATAGGTATATCAAATACTCCTATACCTATATTAAATAATTCTCAGTCTGCTTTAAACTGAGGGACAAGACAACAGTCAAGGCCAAGGAATTAAATATTATTCATCAAAATATTCAGGGCCTGACTAGCAAATTATTAGAATTAGAATTATATATTAATAATGAAGACTTACATGTAGTATGCCTAACAGAACATTTTTTGGAATCGTATCAGCTACAATTTTATGTAAACAATTATTTATTGAGCAGTTCATATACTAGAAAGACTAAAGAGAAAGGCGGTAGTTTAATTTTGACAAGAAGTGACGTAAAATGTAAAGAACGTAAGGACATAGTTAGTCTTTCGGTAGATTGTCATGTTGAGCTCGCTTGCATTGAACTAGGGAATTATATTATAGTGTGTGTATACAGACCCCCACGATCAGACTTTAGTACTTTAGAATCAGTTGTAGAAGATGTTTTAAGGAAGCTATGTTGCAGTCGAAAAAATATCATAGTATGTGGGGACTTTAATGAAAATTTATTGGAAACTACAACTGAAAGTGTTAGACTTTTGAATTTATTTAAATCATTTGATATGGTTAATTTATTTCTAGAACCAACTAGAATTCAAGGAAACTCTGCAACATGTATTGATAATGTTTTCTGCAATTGCAAAGCTGTTGACAAGTATATAATTAAAAATCTTACATCAGATCATTTTGGTCAGTTTGTAAAATTCATAAATCATGTAGAAGTAGACTTACCTAAAATAACATATAGATCTATTACAAAAGATAAAGTTAAACTATTCAAGAAAAAAATTGCTAAGGAAATACCCCTACTTACGGAAAATAAGGATGATCCGAATATTCTATATAATAAACTGTTTACTGTTATTGAATCTGAATTTAATAATGCTTTTCTAATAAAAACATGTGCCAAACGGAATCTCAAAAAATTTAGTGATTGGGCTACTCCAGGTATTTACATCAGTAGAAATAGATTATATGAATTACTGGCTATGAAAGCTTATAATCAAAATTCTGAGTTTATTACTTTTGTTAAAAATTATTCAAAGGTCTTTAAAAAAGTTTGCTCGTGTGCTAAGGCATTATATATTAAGAAATCTATTTTAAACTCTCAAGATAAAGTAAAGGAAACATGGAAAATTATTCATAAAGAAACCGGTAAAGCTAAAACCAGAGATAATAAAATAGAATTAAAAACGAATAATAAGGTCCTTACTACTAATGGAGATGTTGTTCAATATTTTGAGGATTTTTTCACTAATATTCCAGTCAACACTACTGCCTCTTTACGTTCTTCATGTAAAGAATCTAAAAAAATATTAAAAAAATGTATACCGGTTTGTAACAAACATTTCATTTTTCACCATGTTACACCTGAGACAATTATTGACATTTTTAAAAGTTTAAATAATAAAAAGACTGGTGACCTGTGGGATATCTCAGTGTCTGTAATAAGTAACATTATAGATATAATTGCACCTTACTTAGCTTCTATTTTTAACAAATGTATAGATACGGGGACTTTTCCTGACTTGATGAAGTTAAGTAAAGTTATACCTTTATATAAATCGGGTGATAGAAACGATCCTGCTAATTATCGTCCTATCTCTATTTTGCCAGCACTAAGTAAAATATTTGAAAAATTGATTTTTAATCAGTTACTATCCTTTTTTAATAAAAATGGTCTTTTCCATAGCGAGCAGTATGGATTTACTAAAGGCCGGTCAACCACACACGCCAGGTTTAAAACATATCTATGACGCTTGGGAGGGAAAACAGAATGCAATAGGTGTATTTTGTGATCTCTCCAAAGCGTTTGATTGCGTTGACCACAATACCCTTCTATCTAAGCTAGAACATTATGGAATTAAAGGGAAAGCTCTGGACTTAATTAGGTCATATTTAAATAGCCGAGTTCAAAAAGTTAGTTTAGATAGAGTTCAATCTTCCGGATCATCTGTTAAGATGGGTGTACCCCAAGGCTCTATTCTAGGACCTTTGTTATTCCTCATATATATAAATGATCTACCATACCATGTTAATACATGTAAGGCTGTACTATTCGCTGATGACACATCACTTATCTTTCGTTTAGATAGGAAAACCGACTGTTTTGACGAGGTCAATAGTACATTAGCTCAAGTATTGGACTGGTTTACAGCGAATAACCTGTTGCTTAACGCGAAAAAAACTAAATGTATCAAATTTTGCCTACCGAATGTCCCAGATCTGCCAACGCGTATAATAGTTGATAATGAAACATTAGATTTAGTAGATAAAACAACATTTCTTGGAATAACAGTTGATTCCGGTCTTCAATGGGGTGCCCACATTACAACTTTGGCGGGTAAACTTAGTTCAGCGGCTTACGCAATTAGGAAAATCAGACAGCTGACTGATGTTGACACTGCGCGTTTGGTATACTTTAGCTACTTTCACAGTGTTATGTCCTATGGAATATTGCTGTGGGGTAACGCTGCAGACGTCAACACTATATTTGTTCTGCAAAAACGCGCTATTAGAGCAATATATAAACT
Organism: Rhodophaea formosa; assembly: GCA_963082605.1. Lineage (NCBI taxonomy): Eukaryota > Metazoa > Arthropoda > Insecta > Lepidoptera > Pyralidae > Rhodophaea > Rhodophaea formosa. The sequence continues at coordinate 5,225,699 of OY720221.1, forward strand.
AGGTGCTCGAGACTCTCTTAGAGAATTATTTAAGGACATTAATATTTTGACATTTCCCTCCCAGTACATCTTTGCGAATATCATGTATGTGCGTCAAAACCTTCATTTATATAAAAAGAATTGTGATATTCATAGTAGGAACACAAGAAATATAAATAAATTAGCAACCCCAGCATTGCGGCTGCAGAAAACAAAGGGTTCATTTCTGGGTCTTGGAATACGCTTCTATAATAGAATTCCCAATGAATTGTTAGAACTATCGTTTAATAAATTTAAGACTGCTGTTAAAAATCAGCTTATAAAAAAGGCATATTACTGTATAAATTATTATTTAATAGATAAAAATGCTTGGAATTAGACAAATATTTGTTAAATGTATGTGTAGACTTATAACTGTTATGTATTATGCCCTTCTGGCACGTAGGGACCAATACTGAACTGAGTTTCTTTCGGCGTATTCTTCTCAGCAGTGGTCTTTCCGAAACGCTAGTAGTTTTCGATTTTGCAAAAAAATAAAATAAAATATAACAAGAAAGATAAATGACGTTCAAAAAGCGATACATGAGATCCAAAATTTGAATAAAAACTATTCATTTCATTTCATTTCATTTCATTTCATTTCATTTCATTTCATTTCATTTCATTTCATTACAGCTGTTTGACGAGCTCCGTGGCGCAGCAGTCAACACGCCTGCCTGCGACACGGATGGTCCCGGGTTCGATCTCCGGTTAGGTCAAGATGGAAAATGATCTTTTTCAGATTGACCTGGGTCTTGGATGTTTATCTATATAAGTAACTATTATAAAATATAGTATCGTTGAGTTAGTATCCCATAACACAAGTCTCGAAATTAACTTGTCCATATATATTTATTTATTTACAGCACATAGCGCGCAGAATAGATGGCCATGGTGCAGAAAGTTTCGGTACACGAAGCGACCCTATTACACAATTGTGGTAGAGTCACGCTACTAGCGAAATTCACTTTTGCTTGTAGCATGAATGGGCCGACTCGTCCGGGGAAGTACCACACTCTCACAGAAAATCGACGTTTGAGTAGCTTAACCGCTTCTATAATTCGTTCGGTGAGTGAGAGAGCCAGAGTGCCATCCGCCCCTCCTCTCTGGGGAGGGAAAAATAAAAGCAACGCTCTGTCACACCCCTGGTGTTGCAGTTATCCATGGGCGGCAGTGATCACTTACCATCAGGTGTTGGCCGCCCGCCACCCGCTTGCTCGTGTGCCGTCGTATGACATAAAAAAACCGGCCAAGTGTGAGTCAAACTCACGCAATGAGGGTTCCGTACAATATGCTTCGTGAACACACATACAATGTGCAAAAATGTTTTATTCAATTGACTAGCGCCATCTAGTGGTGTTTTAGTGAACTATTTCCCTAGGTGAACTTATTATAGTAAGTTTACCACTTTATTTTCAACTGATAGAATTCTTATCATTTTTCCTGTAATCTTCAAGCAATAAACTATATATTGTAATTTTTTCGAAATTTTAGGCCCAGTAGTTTCGGAGATCAGGGGGGGGGGAATGGTCAAATTTTGCCTTCTTTCGGGAATAAAATCAAAAGTATTGAATTTTCCCGAACAAAAAAAAATATTTTTGAGATCCTCATAACAAGCCCTTTCATTTGATATATAACACGGTAAGGTTTGCAAAACTTTTTTTTTACATTTTATATTTGGACCCCCTAAACTGACCCTTATTTAAAAAAAATATATATTTACTTTGCTCATCCGTGTTCGGGTCATAGGTTTACACCATCTTACCAAATTTCATTTAATTTGGTTCAGTAGATTCGGAGAAAATCGACTGTGACAGACGGACGGACGGGCAGACAGACGCTCGAGTGATCCTATAAGGGTTCCGTTTTTCATTTTTTGTACGGAACCCTAAAAAACACGGCGGTACAGCTCGCGCCAAACTTTATTGCGACTCGGATATAAGCTACAAGCTGCGCAGTACCGCTCCGATGACAAGTAGCCTTATTAAAAGGGATATCATACCCTAAGAAGGAAGAGTTTGTGCTCCTCCTTGAGCGGCAACGCGAACCCGTTGATGATGGAGCCGAGGATCTCCAGCAGCTCCGCGATGCCGTTGTGGTGTTCAGTCTCGTAGATAAACCTGAAAATAAATGAATCTTGTTAGTTTCGTCAGACCGAGCATGAAGTATTTTTCGAGTATTTTTAAAGTAAATAGGTATAAGTCGGTATAAAATAACAAGGATCGTAAATTGATCAATTTTCCAGTTAGTTACTTTCGGAAAATCATACGGCAGTTGAAATGTATTATTTAAGAGGGTATACTAGCAGTGCGTTTTCCATACAAATGTATTTCTCTATTTTCTCGCTGAAAACTGCTTCTAGAGGCAGAATTCTTTTTACATACAATCTATTACCAAAATAGGTATGTCCATATGTTTTATTTTTTTCTAAAAACATGTTTAAAAGAAAAATAAATTGTACAAAAACAATTTTTTTGGAGAAAATAAAAAATAGGGGCATTCCTATTTTAGTACTAGATTTTATGAAAAAAGAATTGTGGCCCTAGAATCAGTTTTCAGCAAGAAAATGGAGAAATACATTTGTATGGAAACCATATTGAAAAAATACTGCTAGTATACGCTCTTAACGCTATCAATTTTAGCTAATTGCCATAGTCCTGGCACAGACAGGTGATGTCCCTGAGTGTACGATCCAAAACCGCACAATAATGATATTTTGATAATTTAAATTATATAAAAATGATACTGATCAGTATCATTTTTATATAATTTATATAAGAGTACCGCGATGATTGATAATGATAAAAACGACTTGATCTCGAGACTATTTAATGGTACTTAAGTAAATTACAATCTAACAGCGGCCCATCGGCGCGCTGTCAGCATTTCATCTTTTAGGTCAATAGGGTTCTATGTACAGCTAAGCTCGTACATGTCAGGACGCAAAAATATGAAGCAAGAAAGGCAACCAATCAGCGCACAGCTTGCTTTCGTCGGATCATTCAACTGCAAGACGCCGTTAATTAATTAATTTACTGAAATACATACATTAAATAATAAATTTCCTTTTTTTCACGAAGATATCATATAAAATTTTGTCCTGTGCAGCCCCGATAACACTTATTACAATTTTTTTAAATACTGTTTACAATTCAAAGTGAGAATATGAAGCGAAAACGCTAAGAAAACCTTCACGAACTTTAAAATACGTAAACGTCATTAGCCGCAATATTCCGGATTCGCATAAAGATGTAAGTAAAAAGTGGGATTGTCCCAGTAGAGACTGATTTGCGTCGCTTAGATCTTTTTATGCCTCATTATGTTAAATAACGTGCTTCCGGTAGAAGAAAAATATAGTAATTACTTCTACAACCAGTGGATTAAGGTGTGAATTGGACAACAAGGCGAGACCATTGTACATATAACTAGTGGTTCTGTAAGCTGCAGACCTCGCAAGGTCATAAACGCCACTAACCTTGTTAGTTTCTAACAACTGAATTGACAATAAAATTCTATGTAGTTATTGAACCTGCAAATTCTTTCAAATAATAAGTATAATTTCAAGAGAATCGGTTAAGAAACAGCCGTACAGCAACCAACCCTAACAAGAACATTCTTTCCAAGCTGAAAAAGATACACTACGCGCTCGCTCGCTCAATAAAAAAAAAAACATTTAAAATTACGATACTGAAAACTCGAAAAAGCAATTTTATTAGTAAATATTCGATTAAAGCGGAATTTATTATCAATGCGGGTAGAACACGGAATAATAATAATTATTTTAAGGAGGTGGGGTGAAAAAGTGGGTTGGAAACGGAAAGACCCGGCGATTGAGAGGCCGAGGGGTACATAGGTACATACGCGTATATCGAGACTAAACGGAACGAACCGTATAATGATTTTTCTTGTAATCTTTGGATTACCACATCAAAAAAAAAATTGGATATGTACGTTAATATGCTTTCTTTATGTTGTCGTGATAACACAAATACGTGTATTGCAAACAACAAGAGTTTCTTGAGCGATGTTGTTGCTTGTAATCCTTATAATCGCTTACACTACCCAACAAAAAAGGATCCCATGTTCTGACAAAAGAATGACCGTGCTATGATCGATAATGGCTGTGACGATTATTGTTTCATTGTGACGCGGCGTAATGATCTTAAGTGGACTTCAGTCGGGTTTTTTTAAACCCGTGTAGTGTAAATGTCTTAGTCTGGCGGTTGTTTGAGTACATATTGTCACGTCCTTTTCCCTTCCAGGATAGACAGAGCCCAGGTCTATAAAACCTTAAGCATGTGGTCTCAACACCTTAATCGTACGATTTGTTCTCAGAGACGCGCATAGATGGCGCCACTCGAAACTACACAACATTGTATCTACCGTATTATAAGAATATAAAAAAATTATTCACAAATTACATCTTATTAAAAATCAAAACAATATTTTAGGCATCATATTTTAGGATGACAAATTTAGTAAGTTTAGGCTAACGCAGATTACCGCCATCTAGTATCGAGTAGCAAGCAACTCTCCTGCGCCATACATTCGCCTGCTTTTCGCAACCTTAATTTGGTCTAATATTTTTGTATGAGGTGGGCAGTCTATTACGTTAGTATTATATTGTCTTTGCCTTAAGCTACGTTTAGCATGGTGGTGGTCGTGAAGATGGAAAACGGAATCAAAATAATGATGGGGGTCAGGGGTATCATCCTCAACCGCCTGTGGTATTTGCAGATATAGCGTCGGGGACGCACAATCGTTCTCCCGAGTAGCGACTTCTCATTCCAAATCCATGCGAGCGAGTAGCATCCCAAATATCTTTATACCGATCCCCAAGTCAAACTCCTATCATTCCCTCGCTTTGAAACGGTTTGGATGGGCAGCAGCGTCGCAAGAGAGTTGGAACAAGCCAAACAAACTGCGCTCACCAATCCGCCTGCCAGGCGTGGTGAGTATGACAAAACCTCTTCAGGATGTAAACTCTTTGGGGGATGCCTATGTCTAGCAGTGGACTTCTTACAGTTCAGATAATGATAACTATTGTGTCTCATTTTCTCCTAGAGACGTAACTTTGGTACTCGACAAGAAGAATATGACTCCTGGTTGGTGGGTACATATTACTACAATTGTTGTACCACGTATTAATATAAATTCCATACAACTACATGATTTTCTAATACTATATGACAATTGCAAGACGATCCGACGAACGACGAACTTTATCTCAAAATCAATAACATTATAAACTAAAGATTATTATCATTCAGTTGAAATTGACTGATTGGAGTCATTAATGCATAATTGTGACACGGCGTGATATTTAATTAAAAGTTTTTTGCAGGCACATGTTAAATGTCATGGATTCTATGCCCATTACGGACTTGGCAATGTTATCATTAGCAGCAAGCCAAGTATAAAAAGATTATTGTATTTTTTGCCGGATCATTTCAACCACGGAGCAAATTCCAACACTGGCTTTTCTTAAACTATCATTTATTATTGTTATATCTTTTATATTGGATTATTGTTGGTACATATAATACGAATTCACCTAACAAAAAGATCAGCACTGCATCACTTCTATATGCCGTGTCTGAACCGTCCCGTTATGATCAAAAATTCAAACGAGGTGAAGGACGCCAGTGGCGTAACTATCCATCTATAAACTGGCAATCTAATACAATGGCGCCCATTACAGTTTCGAGTGACTTTTAGCTAGCGTGGCTTTCCTTCCCTCCGAAGTTGCTGTTCCCTTGGCTTGTTCGCTTGTGTTGGTCGTGGCTCATGCACAGGTTTTAGGAGCGCCAAAATCACAATATTATAAGCAGGGCTGGAAGCGCGGGTGGCAATAAAGTAGACAAGGGACAACTGGATGTGTGACTGGGTGAAGAGTAGCATGTTCACGATTTGCTTCGATCAGTCAATTCTATCCGGTTGAATATAGCTATATCCGTTTTAGGTTCAACGTATTTACGACCATAGCACCGGGCAACAAAGTCGCAATTATATTATTTCGAATTAAACAATACTCTCATTTGCCGAGCCTAGTTTTTTGCGCCGAGCCGATATCTAGTTGACGATTCGCATCTCCGCCTCACTCAACTCGGTCGCGTAGCGCACACATCGCTATTGAAGCTATATAAGCAGTAGTTGCCCAGTCTCCAAAAAATTCTAGATCCAGAGCAGGCTTGTGGCACCGGTCAAAGAGAAAAAGAGGTTGCATACACACCTATAGAATACATTATTGATCTGTTTCCTAATGTACGCCCGCAGGACGAGGAACTTCCCGTATATCCTGTGCAGTGTGGTCTTCAAGAAGTCTCTCTCGCGGGGGTCTTCTGAGTCGAATAGCTCTAGTAACTGAAACAAACACAAAGGTCATTTAATAAAATACAAATATCCTACAATTCAATGTTTTGTGAGTATTGTCAGGTATTTAAAATGCAAACCCATTAATATATTAGTCAACTAAATCAGTAAAAATATTTAATAGTAAAATTATTTTTATTAATTATGCATCACTACATATTGCAACAATAAGAAACTATCAGATTTTTATGCGACTTTTAGACGTTTTTCACTTTGTATAAAAATAAATGTTCAGTCCTTTCACAGAGTTTGTTTAAGTGACATAATTTTGTAATTCGAGGTGTCATTAGAATTTAAAGGAAAAATAACGCTAAATAAAGTGCGATCAGTGTTACTGGCCGGCAGTTTTTCGTAGTAATTACAAATTTCCAACCCCAAAGGGGATGTTTTCCCCGATTAGCCCTCGGCTGACATACGCCAACGCCCGTTTTCACAGCCGCCGGTCATGGTCCACTTGACTGCTTACCGGGTGTCGGGTCGCTTGCCCATTACATATTTTTAGATTCAGAGAGAGAGAGAAAGTATACAGCGTGAAGATTTAACTACGACATTCCGGTTCAGACCGAATTTTTATTTCAGTTCACAGCATTGATCCTATTGGAAAAGTTGTTTAGATTGATGGCCTGAGTCACCCCCCTTTAAAGGCAGTTTCGAGGGTCAATTTGCACGCTGTTTACTTGTTACGTCAACATCTCTAACAGAGTTAGACATACAAATAAGGATATAAGACAAAAACACGGGAGATACAACAGTCAAGTGATCATCATCATCAGATCTTTTTAGTCTCCACTGCAGGAGCACGACTCTCACTGTACTACCAGAGCCATATATTAGCCAGAGCAGTCAGAGGATTTTGCCTGCACTCTCCACGCTGGCCAGACGGGTTGGAGAGGTCTATTTGATGTTTATAAGCTTTGTTTAGCTTGTGTTTCCTAAGTCGCCTTCTACGACATCTACGGGAAGACTTGGAGTGCTACTATTCTACTCTGCCGGGAACCACACGGCATTCAAGTAACAGTCAAGTGATATAATTTTGTAATTCGAGGTTCCATTGGAATTTAAATTAAATTCCCTAATTTTTTTTTATTAACCTATATGATATGAGATAAATGGAAAGAGATGAGAGATACCTTTGCCCAGCAATATAGGTTAATAAAAAAAAATCAATCAAGTGGGACAATAAAGGTTAAAAAAAAAAACCCTAATATAATACGAAAAAGACCCCAAAAAGACTAATCCGCACACCAAATAAAGTTCAATGTTAAAGCGATCAGTGTCACTGGCCGGAAGATTTTCGTTCGTAGTAATTACAAATTTCCAACCCCCAAGGGGATGTTTTCCCCGATTAGTCCTCGACTGACTTACGCCAACGCCCGTTTTCACGGCCGCCGGTCATGGTCCACTCCTCACCCGGTGCCGGGTCACGTGCCCATACATATTTTTAGATAATCGATACTCGCCATCTCGATTTTACCTACATTCACCAACGATGACTCAACTTGAACGTAGTACAGAACAGTTGTACACAAAAAGGCACATTTATGAATAAACATACATATTATCACGTCTTAATCCCTTGCGGGGTAGACAGGGCCCAAAGTCATAAAACTTAAAGGGTGTTTGTGTGTATGTTTACTAGATAACAACCAGTCATATAATTATCTAAATATGAAAGTATAAAAATAAAGGCTTGGTCCACATTTGGGTTCCGATTCAATACAACTCCATTACAACCGGGAAGATGCTTGTAAGATAAATAAATAATAAATAAATATATACGGACAAATCACACAGATTGAGCTAGCCCCAAAGTAAGTTCGAGACTTGTGTTATGGGATACAATCTCAACGATACTATATTTTATAATAGATACTTATATAGATAAACATCCAAGACCCAGGTCAATCTGAAAAAGATCATTTTCCATCTTGACCTGACCGGGGATCGAACCCGGGACCTTCCGTGTCGCAGGCAGGCGTGTTGACCGCTGCGCCACGGAGCTCGTCAATACTAGGAGTTACTAGGAGTACTGAACAACATAAGATTAGATAAATAATTTATTGTGCTATCAGAAACACATATGCAATCAATAAACAAAAAAAAAATAAGAATTTTAATTAATAAACCAGTAGTGATCGTTCGTGTGTCGCAGTGGTACAAAAGGCAGCATCTCAGTGCGTATATTACTGGGAGAGTAATGCACTGGTTTTCAGTTACTGCCAGGGGTAGTCACGAAGTGCGCAGCACAACGATCGCGTCGTTTATGTCCGATTTTGTTGATGCGTTAGATGAAGACCAACGAGAACTTAAGCTGACATAAATATTTTTTTATTGACTAATCAAAATATTAAATTTCATTACTAGGGACCTACTTAATTTACACCTGCTCTCATACCAGACAACCAAATGCCTTTTGATGTTCCAAAATAATTCTAGACTAAGTAGGTTATCCTGAACTTGACAACCAAGTATAGTAACATGTTACAGTCTTTGTTCACAGTCCCGTCAATACTGTTCTACAATACGTTCCAGTTGTTTGTTTTTCGTATGTGTAAGTGGCCAACACTGGTGTCAGATTTTTTCAAAGCTGCCTTAAGGCATCTGACATAGCTTAACGACTGCCATCAACGATGACAGCCGGGACCAACGGCTTAACGTGCCTTCCGAAGCACGGAGGAGCTCGAGATATTTTTATGCCACTTGCGGTCACCCATCCAGGTAGGGACTGCACCAGGGGTTGCTTAACATATGTAAGCGCTCATAGAGCTCACACCCACTGGACCATCGGGCTCCTCTACGAATACATAAATCAAAGATGAGTCAAAAATTAAGAGCGATCTAAAAATACTCGGTAAGATACAAAAATATGCTTTTAGCAATATGCGGTTCGACAACATGAGCAGTAGTGGGCGGGCATCGAGACGTCACTAACGTCATACCGATGATGCGTTTGAGCTGGTATACGTATCACTGGCTCTTAAACCAGTCGGTTTATATTATACTCATATGGACTAGTTTATGCGCAACTCGTCTAAAATTAACTTGTCTAGCTCTCATCTGCGCTATGTATTATTTTCTGCAATACATTTACATTTAAAGTCATAGACCTCAAACCGTTTATGAATACCAGTACGTCACCAGAAACAGCGGATGATTCGACACCTAGTGATTTGAAGAAGGTTGAGTTTCTTCCGCAGAAGAAAAATTATTTGTTCGGAGGAAAATTGTTTTGGTCGAAATGTCACCTAATTCAACTTTACACTTCTAATACCAAATTGGACTAACAGTCAATTGAACCAATAGCCAAGTGGATTAAATGAATGAATGAATGAATTTTGAATGAATTATTTATTTAAGTAACATTGACTCATACATAATTGTTAGTAATAAGTACTTACTTCTAGGTTAGTAATCAATTTTTATTTTTTAAAACTTCAAGGCCATTCATAGAGGCCATTCCTGCACCATCCCTCCGGCTATGGCACAGCAATGGTTTACGTGGAGACTGTCCAGTCTTTGCGCGATCATGTTCAGGATGCTGTTGCCGCTCCCCCGCACCCTGCGCACCAGGTACGCGCATCTCTTACGCATAGTTGCATAAAAGCAGTCTACTCGAGCTTCCGCAAACATCCCTGATGCGCTACAGAAGCGTGGCAGCCCCAGCAGCACCCTGAACGCGTTGTTGTACTGCACACGAAGGGCGTTGTAGGCTTTTTGAGTGTATCTAGCCCAAAGGCTGCACGTGTAAAACGAAGTACGTGTAAAATGCTTGAGCGACTTCAATGACCCCTTTGAAAGGTTCCAACGAACTCAGGGCTACTAAACGAAGTATCACGGATGAGGATGAAACCGGGAACAGTTCTGATGGGACTCCCATCATAACTGTTCCCGGTTTCATCCTCCCGGTTCATGGGATAGTACTAAGAGAGGAGGAATAGTTCCTTGAGTGGGTACATACGATTTATTTAATATTTATGAAACTCGGGTCCGTCTGTAAACTTGATGTGACCTCTGATTAGTTTGAGTGAATGGAAATTTGAGAAAACTATTTCGATTGAATAGATTTCGTTGATAACATGTGGGAGTTTCCATTTCTAGGCTGAACTACACGATATATGGAATCCAATATGCGCATTATGATAAACTTAAAGCTAGCTATTAAAACAGTTTGTGAATTTTGACAGCTGCTGTCAAAAACAACTTGTGCCGCCACCTGGGAAAAACATCAATTCGGAAACCCTTATTCAGAAGGCCATTTTCAGGGCAAGTGTAAAGGACGTCGCACCAAGGCCGTCCTTTGAGTATTGTGCTCAGTGATACCAGCTAAAGTTACGTGAGTGATACCTTTTGTTTCAATAGAATAGAAATTAACTATATTATGATATGAATTATTTAAATAATATTAGATTTTTAATACATTTGCCATTAATATGGCCCTTATGACATCGAAACTTGGATCGTTATGTTGTGTTTTACGGAATAAACGCCATTTTTTTCATTGCACAATTTATTTTTGGTACCTTATCGTAAGTGTATTAAAAACGCAGTATGATACTCGTATTCAATAAGCTGGCTATTATATAATCATCGGTTTAATATAAGCACTCGGCTTGCCGTACTCGAATCATAATGTACTATTAAAGCTGTATCTGTAATATTCTATTTACAAATGAAATGATAGAACGTGCAGCAATACGGCCCTTTCTCACCCTGGGTCCGACTCACCCTAAATTATTCAGCGGTATTGATTGTGGCGAAGGATTAGTGGGGGTTAATATTAATTATAGTTCAAAGGGCGTCCACCCTTGTCTTTGATTAAGTTTATCAACCACTATTAATTATGATTAGGACAAGGGATTTGACTTGTGATGTGACAGGGCAATAAAATAAGGTTTAATAATAAACGTGTCTTATAAAAATATGATCATCCTATTTATTTATTTTTATAAATATTAATCAAAAACTAACAAAAAAAGAATAGGTACCGTTATCTACATATGCAACATTAGACTATCGAGCAAAAACGGCAAACAATCATATTTGTTCTGTTTTTAGTATTTCTTGTTATAGCGGCAAAAGAAATACATCATTTAAGAAAATGTCAACTGTCTAGCTGTCACGGTTTATAAGATACAGCCTGGTGATAGACAGACGGACACCGAAGTCATAGCGTCCCGTTTTTACATTTTTGATACGAAAGCCTAAAAAGGAGGTTATTTAAATATTTAATCGAACCTCGTCACACGAAAGGTGAACCTATACATTCGAAATTATTAATTTATCAAAACGATATCGTAATGAAAATACGTACAGTATTCATCATCATCATCATCATCAGGTCCTTCCAGTCTCCACTGCAGGAGCACGACCCTCTCTGTACTACGAGAGCCATATATTAGCTTGAGTTGTCAGAGGATTTGGCCTACCCTCTCCACGCTGGCCAGACGGGTTGGAGAGGTCTCTTTGATGTTTATAAGCTTTGTTTAGCTTGTGTTTCCTTAGTCGCCTTTTACGACATCCACGGGATGACTTGGAGTGGTCCTATTCTATTCTGCCGGGAACCACACGGCGTACAATATTACCTAGTAATAATATAATCAATAAATCCGATTGATGTAATGATGGTTATTATGTTTATGGCCAGTTTCTGAAAGCATTTTAGACACTTTATTAGGTGTGTGCGTGTAATAGATAAAGAAAATTTAATAATGTGGTGGGTGTCAGTGCCGTCTATTATTCAGACATCTGCGGCCAAGGGCGTGTTGGCCAGACAGACATACGTTTATTAATTATTACATTGTCCTCTGTATCGACTGTGATTGATGTGTCATAGTTACAGTTGTTTTTTTGAAATAATGCGTATTGATGTGAAGATGATATAATATTACGGAATCAAAGTAGTGACGAGCTCCGTGGCGCAGCGGTCAACACGCCTGCCTGCGACACGGATGGTCCCGGGTTCGATCCCCGGTCAGGTCAAGATGGAAAATGATCTTTTTCAGATTGACCTGGGTCTTGGATGTTTATCTATATATGTATTTGTTATAAAATATTGTATCGTTGAGTTAGTATCCCATAACACAAGTCTTACTTAAGAACTTACTTTGGGACTTGCTCAATCTGTGTGATTTGTCCGTATATATTTATTTATTTATTATTATTTATTATCAAAGTAGTACCTCGATTCCGTAACCCAAATACGATGCTAAACGTGTCCTGTAGGTTTTATGACCTTGGGCTCTGTCTACCCCGCAAGGGATAAAGACGTGATAGTATGTATGTATGTAAAATATTACGCTTTGTTATTTGTAATGTTAAGTACGTTTACCTATTGTATATTAACTGTCCGCAATAAGTAATAACTTATAATCGAAACAAATTAACGGAATCATCATAGTACTATGTTATCAACTTATCACACCTGACTATTAGTCTTTGACGGACTTCTAGTAAATGGGTTAAGGCGCTCTTGTGGTAACACTAGCGCCATCCAGCAATTAAATTCTTTAAATCCTAAATTATATCGAATTTCAAAAATCTAACAAGAACAAAACTAGTAAATTACTTGTAGTATTTTTAATTTATTACAAGTAATTGACTAGTGCCATATTTTAAGAGAAAAATCGATTAATCTGTTTTTCTCTTAATTTATCAAACGAATATTAGTGAAAATGAATACAAAAATACTACAAGTAATTTACTAGTTATGTACTTGTTAATTCTTTAAATTTGATATGACGTGAAAAAGTGCCTGCAAAGGCGTATTTTCTGAATAAACGTTTTTGATTTTTTTTTGATTTTGAACTCTATAAGTTCTAAATCATATCAAATTAAAAAATTATAAGATATTTTACAGGATAGTTTCAGAAGATTTTTTGAATAAAAAATTATGTTTCACCATAAACAATAAAGATAAACGCCATAGCGTTTATCTTTACTGGCGTTAGAAAGTTGAAGATCTAATTGAGGCCAACGATAGGGATCCTAAAGTAACCCTTTAATGAAGCGACAAAATTTAATAATAAAAATACCATCAATACGCTAAGTTGAAGAAGAATAACGTTGCTAGAGCCTAATACTTACTTTATAAGTTGGCAAGTGCCATGGCTCAACTCGATGTTGCGGAACAAGCAGCGTTCGCCGTTATGACTACGTGAACGTAAATATTTTAACACGCTTTTATTAGCTTCACTTGTATGTAAGAAAATCTTGGAATCTTAATTTGACCCACTTCCCGGTCTTTGATTAGGATGAAATGTTGTTAAATTTTTTTTAAACTTTATTAAAATTCTTCCAACACACACGTCTTTAGCCGTTTTGTTTCCTACCCCTTTCGCTCATCCTTCTCTTTCACATCTGTATAATAAATCTATTTGACTCTTTCATTCTTTTAACAATATTGTATCCTTTTCGTACCTACATCACCTCGCACATAATCTCTCCCTCTCTCTCTGTTACAATATTGCTAGCCTACATGACTATGTGATAGTGGCTTTTCTTACAGATATTTTGGAATAAAATTTATGTAACATTATGGCGCTTATCTTGACTGACGCTACGTTGTCAAGAGCCTAGCACTAACTTCAAGGCGGGATATCCGCGGGGCGGCTCGATATCGGAATATTTGGCGTTCGCGGTTTTAACGACGTGATAAGGGTAGAAGTTTCACTGGATATTCATGAATAGAGCTGTTCTGTGTAACTCATGGCATTTAACGAGCCTGGTGTTAAAACGTGGTAATCGCCGAACACTTTAATTTCTTGACTTGGCAAGGGACTCTGTTCGATATTGGAATATCTAGCGTACAGTTTTAACGACGCGATCGTATAATATTCCCTTTACATCGTGTGAAAAAAAAAAACTCATATTTTGTGCTGGTATAACTCGAACCAATACCTAATCACGGATGGAGTTTGTTTTTATAGTGTAGGGGTAAATATAATGTTTGGAGGTTATTGTTACAATTTCGACAGAAGTGCACTGAAAAATTGCTTCCACAGAACAGGATACCAATGCCTTCTGGGGAGGGAAAAATTAAAGGCCGGCAAAGCACCTGTCGATGTACTTTTTAGAGACTAGGTTAGAGGTAGGCTGGAAGTCCGGTGACTCGAGTAGCCTGAGGAACAGCTCGTACACCAGCTGCAGGTATGGCTACGCCGCTTTCAGCGTGGGCTCAGGGCGAGGTCCGTGGCGCAGCGGTCAACACGCCTGCCTGCGACACGGATGGTCCCGGGTTCGATCCCCGGTCAGGTCAAGATGGAGAATGATCTTTTACAGATTGACCTGGGTCTTGGATGTTTATCTATATAAGTATCTATTATAAAAATATAGTATCGTTAGTTAGTATCCCATAACACAAGTCTTGAACTTACTTTGGGGCTAGCTCAATCTGTGTGATTTGTCCGTATATATTTATTTATTTATTTATTCCTCCAGGCCCAGCTCTACCTTATTAGGATTGCTGGAAAGTTTAAATTTAAATGGTATTTACTGACCTGTAAGACAAACTTCTGGTCGATGTACTTCTTGGCGACGTTTGGCTGGAAGTCCGGCGACTCGAGCAGCCTGAGGAACAGCTCGTACACCAGCTGCAGGTGTGGCCACGCTGCCTCCAATGTGGGCTCGTCTTCCTCGGGGTCGAATTCCGCCCCGTTCGGGTTGGACGATGGCGGTAACGTTCGGAATAGGTTGATTGCGAACTGCGGACAATAATTTACAATCACTACAAGGTTTCTCACAAGATGGCGCTGAACGATTCTGAAACACGCAAACAAAGTTTCTTCGATCCGTCACATAAGTACAACCCCCAACAAAATTCGGTTGGAGCCGGACAGTTCTCTGGACGCACACCAAGCCCAGTGGAAAGATCATCCCTGTGTGGCGCTGGAGCTCGCATTACACCTAGCTCTCGCTACAACTGTAAGTATGCCAATGGTCTTATCTCATGTCTTTAATTATTGATATAGGCACATACGTATCTATCTATAGTAGTTGCCTATTATTAACACCGGTTAAGTCAATTAACGCTACTTTAGATCTACAATAGACAGACATCCTGTATGCCACTGGAGCTCACACAAGTTTTCAGCTAGCAATTTCTAACTTGGTGTGGGTGTGTGCCAAGCCAAGCCTAGCTATGTTTAGGTCCTAATTCGGGGTGTATTGATCTAAGCTGCTTTGCCGAGGCGTCGCCTCTGAAGGATGTAGCTTATCGCACATCTTGATACTATCGCAAGCTTGCGTTTTTTCGGAGTCGATGTAAAAATAAATTGCTTTTTTTTAGAAGCTATTATTAAAATATTTTGATCAAAAGACCTATTCGCATTTATGGTATGCTGAATAGAATAACAAGGCGATTTATGGAACAAATGCAATATTCTGGCACTGCCAACCTAAAGGATAGACATTTATCAATCAGATATAAATATGATAGAGATTTCAAAGATCATCTGTCTGTGAAAAAAATCTGTCACAGATGGCTACAAATATATTTCTTTTCACAATTATTGCGGCTTACTGCACACAGAAGATCAGTTTATCCAGTACGAAATAATGTTTGAAAATTACACAACGTGGGAAATGGAGGACAAAGCTAGAGTTGAATATAAAATTTTATTTTGATTTTATGAAAATACTTGTACTCCATTTTCACCGGTATTCGTTTGCGATTCTGGTGCTAATGAAATAGGCTTGTTGTCGGACAAGCGGTCAGCCATGAAAACTATGTCAAGTGACGGCATGAGTCCTGTCATAATAGCGGACCCTAGGCTCTTACGTGTCACAGTAAATCAAATCAAAAATCAAAACGTTTATTCAGAAAATAGGCCTTTGCAGGCACTTTTTCACATCATATCATATTTAAAATTATCTTATTAGATAATATGTATTTATTAATTGTTCAAAAGCTACAGACTACTAGCGTTTCGGAACCGACCACGGCAGAGAAGAAACGCCGAAAGAAACTCTTATCAACAGTTTTGGTCGCCTACTCGCCTGAAGGGCTTTATATGATTACGAATATTTATTCCTTATCGTCTTTTTCTTTCTTTTCTTTTTTCTTTCATTTTTCTGTTTTCATGTTACAATTTCAATATACATAGATTTATTATTTTTGGAACATGTTTATGTTAACGATCGAGTGTGCAAAGATAATAAACAACATATGATACTTAAAGTAGTCTCAAAGAGGCCGAGCAGACCAGTCCCCCCTGACAGCACCCGTTCACGAGTTGACGTGTGGATCAGCCATCGCTGAACTCAACCATATTAGAGGGAACTCAACGACCCGACACACAACGCCGCCACCAGGTTGAACATTTTTAGTGAGCATGACTAACTCTAACTCTTAAGACATTATCAAACAAGGTTAAATAAGGTTATGGTCTACACTTGTTGCTCGCTCGCTAACATTTACATGTTTTACAATCAATTAGTAGTTGATTCTATATAATTTAACATTGGGTGTGTTAAAAAAACCAATTACAATATAGCAAAAACAATAGATAAATAACGTTTTTGAGGTATCCTGTATCTCACACGAGGTCAAGGCTCCATGCATTTTTATCGGCTAAATAATGATTAACGTTATAATAGGCTCTTTTTAATAATATACTTTTAGTCACTTCTTTAAATTTTGGATAGGGCAAAGATGTAAAATCTTCTGGTAGTTTATTGTAAAATTGAATACCAAGCCCTAAGAATGAATTACTAGTTTTCTGTAGTCTACAAGCTCTTGTCACAAGTTTATTCTTATTTCTTGTGTTGTAATTATGAATGTCACTATTTTTACTATATTTTTGAAAGTTTTTATGTACATGCAGTATGTTAGCGAAAATATATTGAGACGCAACAGTTAAAATTCCAATTTCTTTGAATAACTCTCTCAGCGAGTCCCTAGCCCCAAGTTTATAGATAGATCGAATAGCACGCTTTTGCAGAACGAATATGGTGTTGATGTCTGCTCCCTTTCCCCAAAGTAATAACCCGTAAGACATTATGCTGTGGAAGTAGCTGAAATAAACAAGGCGTGCTGTCTCGACATCTGTTAGTTGTCTTATTCTCCAAACAGCGTACGCTGCGGAGCTATGCTTACCAGCAAGAGTTGTTATATGGGGGCCCCATTGTAGCTTCGAGTCGATAGTTATTCCTAGAAATTTGGTTGAGTCAACTAATTCTACTGTTTCATTATTAACAACTATGTTAGCTGGCACATGCTTAACGTTGGGGGTGCAAAATTTAATACATTTAGTTTTTTTAGAATTAAGCAACAGATTATTAGCAGTAAACCAATCTAATACCTGAGTAAGAGTGTTATTTACATCGTCAAAATTTGTCTTCTGTCTATCAACTTGAAAAACAAGTGATGTATCATCAGCAAATAACACTGCTTTACAGACACTGGCGTAGAATGGCAAATCATTAATATAGATAAGGAATAACAAGGGTCCAAGGATTGATCCTTGAGGTACTCCCATTTTTACATACGATCCATTAGATTTCACGCCATTTAAAGTAACTTTTTGAAGCCTATTAGCCAAATATGACCTAAGCAGTTCCAATGATTGGTTTTTTACTCCTTAATTTATTTAATAGAGTCTCATGGTCAACACAGTCAAACGCCTTAGAAAGGTCGCAAAAAACTCCTATTGCATTTTGTGACTTCTCCCAAGCTTCTAAAATATACGTCAGCAAAGCTACTCCTGCGTCCGTGGTAGAACGACCTTTGGTGAAACCGTACTGTTCGCTAGTAGTGGATGCATCCGAGGAAACGCTCAAATGAGAGAAAGAGAGAGAGAGTCTGAGTCTATCTTACAACGAACCAGCAGTTGACACGTTTATCTACAGGATCTGTGATCGGAAGCATCTCGACGGGAGTCCGCGCGGTATTCGCATCGTTATCGCACGGAAAAGGCGGCATGGCCTTGAAACTGTGACCTTACGACTGTGATACTTTTCTCTCATTTTGCTGAAAAGCAATAGGAAATATTATTTAGTACGTAGTTTGTTTTACTGATTCAGCGAATGACATGTTTATCTACAGAATCTTTGATCGGAAGCATATTGACAGGAGTCCACGCGCTGTTCGTATCGTTATCGCACGGAATAGGCGGCATGGCCTTGAACTATGACCTTACGACTGAGATACTTTTCTCTAATTTTGCTTTAAAGCAATAGGAAATATTATTTAGTATGTAGTCTTTATGTTTTACTGATTCAGCAAATGACACGTTTATCTACAGAATCTTTGATCATCAGCAGCATCTTGACAGGAGGACGTGCGGCGTTCGTATCGTTATCGAACGGAATAGGCGGCATGGCCTTGAACTTTACGACTGTGATAAGTTTCTCTCGTTTTGCTTTTAGGTAATATAATATTATTTAGGATGTGATCTTTATCTTTTACTGAGCCGGCGAATGACATGCTTGTCTACATAATCTTTAATCGGAAACATAATAACAGGAGATGGCGAGGCGTTCCTAAGTTATTGCACAAAAAAGAATGCTTGGCTGTTAACTGTGACCTTACGACTGTGATAATTAACACTTATTCTGTTTTTAATCAATATTATATTTGTTAAGAGGATCGACTACCTGTAAATTTTATACAAAAAGCGAAACTCTTCCACCTCCCTAAACCTTTAGTGTCATTCGATTTAGTACACCTTAATCTAGGGCTAACCGTTTTTCTTTTTATTGATTCGGTTTAGATTAATTTAAATTAATTTAAATGCCCCGGCTATTTTTTTTTTAGTAAAAATATGGATATTTACTTAGATGCTTATAACTTTTGTTGTAAGTAATCGTTATCACACGAAATGGGCGGCTTGGCTGTGACGATCCGACTGTGATACTTTCCATTCATTTCGTTTTAAATCAAGATAATACTAGTTAGAACGTCGTGTTTATGTTTTATTGGGTCGGCGGTTGACATGTTTATTTACAGAATTTTTGATCGAAAACATTTGATGACAAAGAGTCCCCACGGGATTCGTATCGTTATCACACGAAATGAGCGGCTTAGCTGTGAACTCTTGACGTTCTGACTGTGATACTTTCCACACATTTTGTTTTGAAACAATATAATATTAGTAAGGGCGTCATGTTTATTTTTTATTGGGTCGGCAGTTGACATGTTTATTTATCTTTCATCAAAAACATCATGATAGGAGTCCGCACGGGGTTCGTATCGTTATCGCACGAAATGGGCGGCATGGCTGTGAACTCTGTCGTTCTGAATGTGATAATTTTCTCTTATTTTCATTTTAAAGTACATAAATATTCTCAGAGAAATGTTCTACTATTAGAAAATCCGCACTATACTTCAGGTACCACAGGTAAGGTTACCTGTAGTGGTTGAGACTATCCTATACAGCCATACATATGCGCCGTAAACTTTTTTTCCAAACAAATAAAACATTGGAGTATTTTATAAAAAAATATAAATAAAACCATCAAACAGGAATGCAGACGAAAACGGAAACAGCTACATTTGTAATACCATAGATTACATACAGTTTCAGTCTAATCGGAACCGTCTGTTTAAGATCAATCTGACATAAATCAGCTGACCACAGTGGAATTGATTTCATTACCGGCCCAATGCCGCGACCTTTTGCTGTGATATCGACAGCTGTGATTTTTATTGTCTCTTCTTATCTTCCGTTTTATTGTTTTTATAATTAACACGTTCAGACAAAATATGATTAAAATGCTTTTGTTACTTTTGGAATAATCGTTAATGATACAACGTCAGCCGATTGAATTTTATATTTTCTTTCAAACGTTTGTGTGAGCACACTTAAATTCAGGCCGGCAGCACAGCAGGCATATTTCCTAGTTTATATATCTCAAATAAAAATAATCAATCAAACGAAAGCCGTTGCTAAAAAATGTTGAAGTGGTCATCAAAATGTTGTATGCCGTAGTTGACAAAAGTTGGCAGATATACGTCTGCAAACTTTTGGTCAGGTCAGTTCCGAAATTATATATATTTATAAGTAAGAAGTCGATTTACACGATAGTGAATCGACTCTCCTAACAGACTGAGAAATTGTCAAAGCTTTGATTGTTTAATCTTTAATTAAACGCTCCTCCAGCAGTGCATGTTACGTTGACATACTTTTAGTTGTAATATGAATATCTAGTAAATCCATCCGCCATTTGTGTATAATTCAGTTTGTATGAAACTTCGTGGACACGTCAAAGATAAACACACATAAACACCATTGGTTTGCAAAAAGTCTTGTCAAATTTCTGCACTACTGGATTTGTCGACCAACTTGTGCATTAGTTAACACAAAAGTTCGACTGAGCGGGCTAACATTTCATCTCATACAATGGCCTATTGCCGCCATAGTTCGAAATTACCTTGATTGATGACTCAATTAGTAGAACGTTTTAGGTTGCGGACTAAACCGACTAATCTACCATTCAAACTCAGCGTTGCAATGTGTATTATCCTTTCAAACGTTGAAATAATCATAATTAGTAGGAGAACTCAATTTTTATAATAGTATTTTATGATAATACAGACAGATTACTCATATCAATATCTCTAATTTTTTACAGAATAGTGTATAATTTAACATTAAGTAACGAAGAAAGAGACTATGTTTGATTTTTTCATCGTTAAAAATATACAATAATGTGATCTAAAGATAGAATAAGATAACTATACAATGTGTCTGGTATTGAACTAGCGATAATTTTAATTCCCGTTCTCAATATAAAACTTTTGTTCTGTGCACAACCCTGAAATTTAAAAAAAGAAAATATCATCTGCTCCATACATTCAATATACTATGGAACAGTCCATTTATTTTTCCCAATTACGGTCTTATACACAGAACAAAAATTGTTCGTTTTCATGTTGAGAACGTGTATTTAAATTATGGCTAGTTCAATACCAAACATGTTGTGTAGTAATGTTGATAGCTCGTCCATTCTGAGTGAGTTTTCCTCAGACGGCAGCGAAGGCTAGATTGTTTGATGTCATTGTTCAAAGAACTAACAATTAGCATATCTATTAGCGCTGTTAACACAAGTGTGCTCTTATTTCCAAGTTATAGTTGTTTCAACTGACCCGTCTGGAAAATAATTTTGTTTGAGAACCGATTGACTGAGATGGCGGGACGAGTTAGATGCGTCCTAAGACTGGCCAACCAAAGCCCAAAGCAGAGATAAATGGAAAGCAGGAAGGGAGGCCTTTGCCCAACAGTGGGATTTAACAAATAGGTAAATAAATTATAATAGAACTGATTGGTGACTTTGTGAATAACATAAATATTATTAAGAAGAAAAAGAAAATCCCTCGCTTATTGCTGCCAAAAATAGTGCATTTCTTTCGACACAATGATGCCGAGAACAGCCTAGCTCTTAAATTTGCAGTAGTTTCTTTGGCACGCTTTTCACTAACCTATCTGGAAACAGTTTCTAGTATAATAGGTATTTTGTCTAGCGTCATATCGGAACAAACAAACAAAATATCGAAAATAAAGTATTTAGGGCTAATTCTATAAGTCTTTACGAAAGACTTAAGTCATTCCATAGACATAAAAAAGGGACTGAATATTACTAGGCTAGTTTTTTATTGTCCTGTACCGTTTTGTATTTTTTAGTGTTCTATATAAACTTGGGGAAAGCGGTAAGAGCTTTTCATACTTAAGGCGGAAGGGTTTAAAATGATAACATGTTAACACAATACTTAAACGGTGGAGCCGTTTAACTACTGAGTTTTACTTCAATGTCCACTGAATATGATACCTAGTCAGATTTTAGTATCAAAAGTTTCTAACAATAAAAACATAAATAATATGCAAAACATAAAACAATTTTCATGGAAGTGCAAAATATATAAAATTAAATTAATAACAGTAATACATATACATTACGATAAGTGGCGGGCTTTTAGTTAAAGCTTGTAAGGAAGAAACCGGATACGCAATGTTAGAAAAGCCTCGGGGATTAATAGGCGAAGTGCAAGGAACCTGACTTCACCCGTAAAGCTATAATTTTACTAAAAGTAGCCTAAGGATACGTGTTTGTGCCCATCTATATATCAGAGATTCTCAGGCTTTACCGTCCAAGGTGCTGTCTATAATGTAATAGATAAATAACAACATACTTTTTAAATAGACGAGGAACATCACAATGTTGAACAAACCAAAAATATTATAATAAAGGTTTTTTAATATTGTAGGAGACCTGCAGGCCTATTTGCTAACTTTTGACAGCGACGGTGTACATCATTTTCATGGTAACTTCAATATCCATTACGGCTTCGGTATGAATGACTTTTTTTATTTACGTTAGGAAAACTGTAATGGATGCTAAAGTGACAATCAAATCGTTGTACACCGAGTTAGTAAATCGGCCTGCTGGTACCTAAACTAGACTAGAAGTCTGTATTCCAGCACGCCCGCCCTCCTGTCCTATATATTTAGCAGTTTTAATTGTGTAGGTAGATACATATTAATAAAAGTTACATGGAATTCGCTTTGTAAAATAAAATTATAAGACTTTAATAATTTACTTATTGCTGCAAAATAGGAAGAAAATTCATGAGAAGTACCTAGGTCTTGGGATGTTGTTGGAGTAAGACGAAGACAACAGAAGAAAATGGAATTAAACTAAATTTATTCAGTCAGAAAACCGGATTATTATAACTCACACTGGGATATTAAAACTGTTGCCTGTATCATGCTGCATACATGCTGCTAATAACTAATTACTCTAGAGAAACATCTTCGTTACCCTCTGGCGCATTCGGGTAAATCAAAACCATGATCTTCAATGAACAGTTTTGTAAAGTCAACCACTGGGACTCTTTAAAAAAAAAGAAAAAATATTGCTACTAGCAAATATTTTTTCTAGCAATTTGCTAGGCATTATTATAACATACATAACCTAAGTAAACATATTTAAAAGTGGTAAATAATTTAGTTCGTCCATGTAAATAGTAACTATCGTGTACATATGTAACTACTTGAGCTACGACTTTAAAGTGCTTAAATTTACGAGTTACGGCTAGGTACAATGTTTCCATTGTTTGTATTTACGATACGATAAAAATCTTATTAATGTTAATAATTTACTGACTGAAATAGATACTTCGATGTATGTGAATGTATGATTTATCTTTATTTATTATAAAGAGGTGAGATTTCTTATTCATTCTTAGGCACAATTTTTGGAACTACCAAATATTCTAACTGTGTAATTAAAAGCTTTTTTTTTTACTGAAATATGTTGCCGTTGTTAGTAAGATTGTTATTTTACTAGAGACTATTTCAAAAGAGCAACTTGAATCCTTTTGTTTAGGAAATTAACTTATCAACGGCTTAATGGCGCTTAAAGCTAACGTCTAAAAGCTCTTTGAACAGTCCACATCTTGCAACCGACCGCGCTTTTCTTAAATCTTGCATGTTAAAATACCTATTAATTTGCATCTTTAATTACTAAGAAATGATATCTGCCCAGCGACTGCGCCTATTTTATATTGTAGGTTGTGTTGACCCTCGCAATTCGACAAAATATTATCATAGCTACAGGGGATCGCAGACGAGGATGCAACATGCACTCGGGAACACAATAAACAATACAGAGACAATAAACAAAGAATAAAATATGAAGTAACAATGATCACGATCTATTCGACTTCTAACAGCAAATGGTAGAATACGGCCTGACGACTGCGCCACTTTTCCTCTTAATAGCAGAAAGGGGTAATCATATGGACCACTGCGATCCAAGCTGTGCTTGGGGCAGAGTCAATGACAAATTAAGTTTTCTCGTCTTATGTTACTATTTCAATTCCAATTTGCGTACTTACCATTTTGTTAAATAACTATATTTGCAATTCGTTCTCATATTATAAATGCGAAACCAACTCTGCCTATTTGTCTTTCTTTCACGCCAAAATTACTAAACTGATTTAAATGTCCTACACAGATAGCCTAAAGCCTGCGAATGGAGATCGCCTATTTTTTCCACATTGACGAATTCGCGAGCACAGCTAGTAATAAATAAAGGATAACTCACCATATTAACCGCCTCCGGGTATATAGGCTCGGTGATGACGCCTCTCTGTGACGTCACGTACTCCACCATCTCCAGCAGCGCGGCCCGCTTCACCTCCTTCCATTTGAGGTCCGATAGCGGCTCGTCTGCGAAGTCGAACAGCAAGCAGCATTGTCGCAGCTTCTGTACGAATAACTGCTCGCGTTCTGCTGCTGGTGCGTCTGGAAGAGAAAAGAGCCGAATTAATTATCTGGTAATAAGTTTTCGGTACTGTTGAACACATGGTATCGCCCTGAGTGGTTTCCAGCCTATGAATCGGATTTACATGGATTTCGTGCAAGGCTTTAACCGGATCGATTGGCAAGCCGCCAGCCGTAAACCTCAATCAGGCGGAAAAGAGTAGAGAGTACAAGTCCAATAAATATGACAGAGCTCAAAGCGTTAGTCTACGTACACAAATTGTGTAGGGGGATCGAGCTGTTCCCTACTGATAACTACAAGTCTATACATATACATAGAAATCATTCAGAGCTATTTCGGAACTAGATGAATTGCTCTGCTTCTATATCAGAGATACTATACCAACTAATATTATTAATGTTTGTTACACTTTTACGCTATCTACTGAACCGATCATCATGAAATGAATGAATGAATTTAGTATACACGTAGTCTGGAGTACGGAGAAGGATAAAGGCTACACTTTCATTCTGCAGGATAATACAGTTCCCGAGCGATTGACACTAACGCGAGCAGGCGAAAGTTAGTATGTAATAAGTTTTACGGTTACCCGGTATGTATGTGCCGAAATATAAAGAATTCCCTTTAAACGCCGACAATGTGAAGCACGTGTTTAGCCGCTCTGGCGCATTTCCATTGCTGCGCGCTTTTCACATAGTTAGTTTGCAAATACGCACTTGCGCGGCTGCCAATAGATAAATACCTGCATTACCGTGAGTTCACTTACAACTGGCAGGAATAAATTACATGCTCTTGTTTCTGTGTCTTTCCATCACGTGGGTGGTAACATTCTTAATTTTTTTACCGTTTGTCGTATATAGCGATCAAACAGAGATGTATAAAGTGGATGACAGGAAAGGTATTAATGAATTTAATGATGATGGGCCGAAGACCCATCTCCCCCCTTGGGGAGGAAAAAAAACCGACAATGCTCCTGTAACACCACTGGTGTTGCAGTTGACCATTTTTTTTTTTTTTATGTCAGAGGCCGGCAAACGAGCAAGCGGGTCACCTGATGGTAAGTGATCACCGCTGCCCATGGACTAATGTAACACCAGGGGTATGACAAGAGCGTCGCCGGCCTTCTGTTTTCCCTCCCCAGAGGGAGGGGGGATGGGCCTCCGGCTCTCTCACTCACCGAACGAAACATAGAAGCTGTAAAACTACTACTCAAACGTCGATTTTCTGTGAGAGTGTGGTACTTCCCCGGACGAGCCGGCCCATTCATGCTACCAGCTGAAGTGATTTTTGCCGGTAGCGTGGCTCTACCACAACACAAATGACCATGGGCAGAAGTGATCACTTACCATCAGGCGACTCGCTTACTTGTTTGCCGTCCTATGTCATAAAAATAAAGATGAGTTTGTCCAGCGAAGAGACTTTAAATTACTTCAAGTATCCATAGTATAGCTAGACTACTATCTTTCGCCTGCGGCTCCGCTCCCGTCAATTTCGATCCCTCGGGAACAGTACCTTTTTCCGGGATGAGAGGTAGTCTATGTCCTTGTCCGCAATCCAAAGAACGTGTGTGCCTAACATCATGGATGACGCTTCAGTAGTTACGCCATGAAAGCGTAACAAACAAACAAATTCACTTTCGCATTTATAATATTAGTTGGGATGAGACTAGCGTATGCTGTGCCGTAAATATATAGAATGCCCTTTAAACGCCTACAATGTGAAACACGTGTGTAGCCGCTCTGGCGCATTTCCATTGCTGCGCGTTTTTCACATAGTTTGCAATTAGACGCACTGCTGCGGCTGCCAATAGATAAATACCTGCATTACCGAGTTCACTCAGCTCTGGCAGGTAGAAATTACATGTTGTATTCCTGGTTCTGTGTCTTTCCATTACGTGGGTGGTAAAATTATTTAACTTTTGACCATTTTTCGTAAAGAGCGATCAAGTAGATATGTATAAAGTGGATGACAGGAAAGTTATTAATTAATTTAATGATGATTGACCGGAGGCCCACCTCCCCATGTGACCAATAAAAAACCAGCAACAATTCTGTAACACCCCTGGTGTGGCAGTTGTCCATGGGCAGCGGCGAATCACTTACCATCAGCCTTCCGCCGTCCTATGTCATAAAAAAAAGATGAGTTTGTCCAGCGGAGATTCCTTAAATAAGTCCAGTACTAATATAAAGCAGAGTAAATTTCTGAAACTTGGACGGCCCCTTCGCTGTTAGCTGGCACATTGGCACGAATAAAGGACAGGACGACTTCGTCATCATTAAGCTAAAACCACCTCGGAACTAAATGCAAACTGATGCAAACGCGTCGTTATTCATAAGAGTTTTATTACGAATCAAATCCGAAATAAATTCTGCTCTGCCGTAAACTAAATTAATTCAACCTCAACGGTTCACCTGTAGTGTATGTGCCTTGCCATTTTCCACATAGTGAAGACGCGACGCTAGGGACCAGTACGAATGTTACCCGGCAAGTTTAAATGTGTCTAATGGTGTTTAGCCGGAGCACTCTACCCCTTTCGCCCCACGGGAGCTGTTCGTAACATAAGAGATACAAATAGGCCCCGTATGAAGAACAGGACACATAATGAAACCTCCATTATACGGAGAAAAGAATATGAAAATAAATCAGATTACGGAGGTAACAAAAATGTTCATAAGCAAGAATTTATTGCTGAATATGACAGACGAATATGCAAAAAACAAAACGTAAATTTTATAAGGTCGCTTAACTTTTATTATATTTATGTTTTGCCTCCATTTTAACATTTCAACATCGATAAAATCATATATCATCTTTGATTTCTACAAATAGAAGTCAGTACATGAACTTTCTTCGTAAATCTATTATATAATCTCGCTGCCTATTTAACTCATTACGAGTGTTAGAAAGACTTGGTAACGTTTTTGATTGATTTCACCATTTCTCAAATCCGTCTTAAAATTCCCGTATCACCCCACCCCATACGTAAATTTTACGGAGACCAATGCTGCCCCCATGTGAAATAAATTATTTGAATAAAAAACGAGAGATCACATAAATTTTGTTATACGAAGACCCAGAAAACCTTATAAACTATTTCAATAACTTCTGTATATAATTTCAAGTAATCTGTTAACGTGTAACTTTCCTTTGCATTTTCACCAAAAGTGGCCGTTTTTGACATAAACGCTAAAAAAGTTTTACGGGTCTCGCAGATTAAAATTTTATATGATATCTCCGTTTTGTTTCACATAATTGACTTAAAAATGCAGCCAAACTTCATCTACTAGAGCAACGTCTCCTTTATTATTCTTCTTCTTATTTAAGAGCTTTATAGCTCTTGTCGATGGAGTATGCGCCAAACTTCTCTATCTTCTGCTTTAGACTTTAGTTCTTGATACGACATGACACCAGCCTTCTTCTTTAGTTGGTCAACAAAACTTTTCCTTGGTCTCCCTGGACCTTTCTTTCCTTTTACCTTACCCTCCAGTATGTTTTTAAAGAAGGCATCATGTCGTATCAAGTGACCAATCATCCTACCCCTCCTATTCTCTATTTCGTTTATCAGTCTTCTTTTCTCTCCTACAATTTCTAACACCTCTTCATTACTTTTTCGTTCTGTCCAACTGATTTTTTCCATCCTTCTCCAGCACCACATTTCAAAGGCAGCAAGCCTTTCACTATCCTTCTGTGTGAGCGTCCACGTTTCACATCCGTATAAAGCTATGCTCCAGATATAGGTTTTTATTAGACGTTTTCTTAATTTTCTGGATATTTTAGATGTAAATAGTTGCTTTTTATTATTGTAAGCCTTTTTTGCTATTGCAATTCTAGTTTTAATCTCAGTTGAATTTCTGGAGTCTGCTGTAAGTGTACTTCCTAAATATTTAAACTTATCTACCTGCTCAATAGGTGTTCCATTAAGGTATACGGGATCTCTGACTTCTAATGTTTTGTATGTAATCATAGTTTTTGTTTTAGATTTATTGATTTTTAAGCCAAATTCTTGAAATGTTTTGTCCATAAGTTGCAGTAATTGTTCTATATCTTGCTTTGTATTACCCAGAGCTGCAATATCGTCTGCAAAACGAATAAAAAATATTTTTTCTCCGTTGACTTTAATTCCTCCTATATCGGACTCCTGTATTTTCCTTATTACTTTTTCTATGTATATATTAAATATTAATGGTGATAGTGGGCATCCTTGTCTTACGCCTTGTTTAATTATTGCATGCTGTGTTTCGTCTCCTACCTCTATCACGGTTTCTTGTTCCTTGTAGAGTTCGTAAATAATTCTCCTATCTTTAAAATCTAATCCAGCTTCCTTTAGTACATTCATCATGATCTTCCAATCCACCTTATCAAAAGCTTTTTCTAAATCTATATATCCTATGTGTGTATTAATACCTAAATCTAAGCGTCTATCAATAATTAGTTTCAGTGCCACAATTGCTTCTCTAGTTCCTCTATTTTGTCTGAACCCGTACTGATCCTGACCAATGTATTTTTCTGATAGCGGTCTGATACGATTTTGCATTATTTTTATTAGTATTTTAGATGCGTGGGATATAAGACTCAGAGTCCTGTACTCCTCACACTTAAGTGTATTTACTTTTTTGGGATTGTAACAGTCTTGCTTATTTTAAAATCTTTGGGTAGCTTTCCTGTGTTGTACATAATTCTTACCAACTGATATATTTCTTCAATTAAAGGGTCGCAAACTGCATATTTTAATAATTCTATATTTATACGATCATGTCCAACTGATTTACCATTTTGTATACTATTAAGAGCCTTATCAAATTCTTCTCTCATTATATCTGGCCCAATCTCATCTTTTTCAACGTCATCAAAGCTTTCTAAATCCTGTTCTGTCATACCCCGTCCTCCATATAATTTTTCTATATATTGTTTCCATCTAATAACTACGTCTTTATTATTTATTAGTATTTTTCCATGTTCATCTAATATGCTCGTGCTTTTAGTTGTATGCTTTTTATCTAACTGTTTTATTGTGTGGTAAGCTTTATCTATTTTTCCTTTTTTAAGTTGATTTTCAATCGTATCACAGGTCTCGATAATTTCTTTTTTCTTACATTTTCTACATTTTGATGTTATTGTATTTGTTAATTGTTTGTATCTTTTAATATTGTATTGGTCAGTTTTGTTTTTAATTTTTCTTCTTTCTATCATTAAATCCATTATTTCTTTTGTCAGCCATTTCTTCCGCGGCACAATTCTTTCCTTTTTCAATGTTTCTTCGGCGCTTTTTATTATTATTCCTTTAATACTGTTCCATCTATCATTTATGTCTATACTATCAATATTAGTTATACTATCTTTATATTTTTCTAACCTATCTCCTAATTTATAACTATATTGCACTCTGAATGTGTGATCTTTAATTCTAGTTACATCTATGTTCTTTGGTTTAATTTTTCTTTTATCTTTCTTAACTTCAAAATTCTGGGTACTGACAAGTAAGTTATGATCAGAATTTACATCTGCTCCTGGTAAAGTTTTGCAAGCTTTTATATTTTCTTTATATTTATTTCTAATAAGTATGTAGTCTATCTGAAATCTACCAATATCTCCTGGCATTTTCCACGTATATAACCTACGTTTAGGTAGCTGATACATTGTATTTGTAATAATAAGATCATATTCTTTACAAAATTGCACCAATCTAAATCCTCTCTTGTTTCTCTTTCCGAGACCAAATTTCCCTACAATCTTATCTTCTGCACCTTCTCCTACCACAGCATTAAAATCTCCCAATACTATTAAATTATCTTTTTTGTCTACTGAGTCTAATATGGTATCTATGTTGTTATAAATTTCTTCCACGTCTTCGTCTTTATATTTTGATGTGGGCATGTAAACTTGCAAAAGAAATAGATTTGTAGGTTGTGCTTTTATTTTAATGGCTGTTAATCTGTCGCTAAAGTGTATTGTATTTTCTACCTGTTCGCCCCACTTTTTATTTAAAATAAATCCTGTGCCCCGTGATCCCTTTTCTTCTCCCGTGTAAATTATTCTATAATCGTCGCTCCAAAAATCTCCGCTATCTGCCCATTTAACTTCGCTGATTCCCAATATATCAATGTTCGATCTTTCCATTTCCATCTTTAGTTGTTCCAATTTCCCCGGTTCTAACATCGACCTTACATTCCACGTCCCTATTCTACAAGGATTTCGCAGGATGACGACCTGAGTAGCCTTGTGCCTACCCCTGCCGGACTCGGACCGCCACGGCATGTCACATCGTGGAAGCCCGTTGTCAAGAACGTTATTTTCTTTAATTGTCTCCATTTGTTATACTCCAATTTTGGAGAAAATGTAGTGTGGTGGTTTCTCCACTTGCCTTCCACACCGTGGTTTACCTGCCGGAGCCGATAATTTCTAACAAAGACCCTTCCGGAATCATTTTCCATGGGCTCTCTGCCAGTACTAGTACCGCCACTGCGCAGCACTAGGGGAAGACTTATTAAATGGCGGTCTATAGTCGCCATGTCACAGCGCTGTCAACGGACTCTTGTGGCACTTTATAGGTAAGCTCGGCCCACCAAGCTTCCCGCCACGTCCTCGTAACGCTGCCGCTGATTGGTCGGGGACTGCTTATTCAATATATTCGCAGCTGCCCACCATATCTGGTGGCACGTTCACTATCCGCCACCTGTGACCCCGAGGGTAGCCTACAGCTCAGCCTTTATTATTCGCGAATCAAAAATATCTAATGACAAAAGTGAAATGATAAACAGGTTATCAACCGTAAACACACATACCCGATAACGATGTAGAAATATTTGAACTAGCTAAATGTGATGTGTGTGACACATGAAGATAAACAAAAAACTACTGACATTGAGGAAGAAGCGAGTCTAAACAATGATCTGGAAATAGACAAAGATCTAAGTAGTTTCTAAGGTTAACAAAAATTGTGAGTTGACGTCGCTTGGAGAACATGCGCTGGGCAGTTGCCGCTTCTTCTGCACTTAGGAAGCGGCTTTAACTTAGCCAAGTGAATTATTGAAGTCAACAAAATTTTTTTGTTGAAAAATTGTAAACAGTATGACAATTAAAAAGTGTTCAAAGAAACCTATATTTAAAAAACGATTGAATCTTGAATCTTAATGACACAAACGCCACATTACTTAACAATGTTTGAAAATATATTTCTTTTGTGGAGTGCATCACCTCTAATGTCATCTTTCAATGTTTCCTCAGAGATGTTAATATTGGCAATGTATAATTTATGAAGTCTCATATAAATTGTAATTATTTCAGCACAGCGACGCATTATCTTTAATATCTTCAATGGCAACTTCCACTGATTTACATTTTGTGGATTGTCTCTTTTATTCGTGACGTTCAAAAAGAGATACAATTATCCAATTTTGAATAAAAATCTTTTGACTTTGACTTTATTCTTTCAAATGTAGGTTTCCTTGAACACTTATTCAACTGTCATATTTGATTAAACGAATTATACATATTATTACGATGGATGTGTCTGCTTCATAATTTTGTTTTATGTTAGCTTTTGAATGATTTCTGTTAGATTAATTATTAACGTCAACAATAAAGTAATAGCCATTACCATTATTGTAGATGAGCTATACATCGAAATCTTTCCACAGAAAGATAACATTCCGTGAAGAATTCTTTGATAGCTTCACATAAATCTTTCTATTTATGTCTCTTTTATAATGCCATTAGTAAATACACTGTGAAACGTATTACTTATGGTATTACCTCTAAATATGATTGTAATGTTATCCATCTAAATATTTTCATTAATATAACTTAGGTAAATATAACCTAAAGATTTTATATTATGGGACATCTTCACAATACTTCGCATACCTTTCTATATCTTGTTTTCTACTCTGATTTCTTACTGTACTAGATAAGAATCTATCCGACGGTAGAAATATCTGTATATAGAATTATCTATTTTTATAGTGTTCCATCTCTTGCACTATTGTAAACATGTCATCCATCAATCCGGCTGGTATTTTAGTACCACTCTGAGCAAATATTCATGCTGAGAGGAAAATGTTAGGTAAAAAACTTGGAAGGTACGCATATAATAACTGTGTATTTTTCTTTTATGTATCTGTTTTACTTTCACTTATTTACTAGTAGTGTTTTACTGTAGATGTTACATTTAAACATATTATCACGTTTTTATCCCTGCGGGGTAGACAGAGCCCAAGGTCACAAAACTCAAAGGCCACATTTAGCGTGTATGGGCGTTAAGGTGGAAGCGGAATCAAAATAGTGATGGGTTGCTAGCCGCATCGCCTGTAACGTGATTCCTTTGATTTTCGCCAATCCCTTGACTGGCTTTTACGGACTGCGCGGGAAGAAATGCAGCTGGTATATTCTATGTGTTTCCTTTTCTCCTAAACCAGCATGAAAGATTATGTACATGTACATGTTGTAGTGTTTTAGTTAGATTTATTTCAGATGTTCATCTCTCTAAATCTTCACTTAAGGGGGCACACTAGGCACAGTAGCGACCCCAATCATTTTATTCCTAATACTTTACAAATAGAAAGAAATTCAAGAATATAAACAATATAAGCCTTAGTAAATAACCTGAAGTATTTTTGGAATCATGTTTATTATTATCGGAATCAGTGAGAATTATGAGAATCTGATTACCGCCAAAAACGGCCGTTTTTGGCGGTTATCACTTTTTCTCTCAATGACTGATTCTCATAATATTAAAACATGATTCCAAAAATACTTCAGGTTATTTACTAAGGCTTATATTGTTTATATTTTTGAATTTCTTTCTATTTTTAAAGTATTAGGAATAAAATGATTGGCGTCGCTACTGTGCCTAGTGTGCCCCCTTAAGGAGGCGAATATATTATGTAAATTATGTTTTCATTTTACGTAACAGGCCGGCATAGGTTTTCATTAATGTTAGAATTCTAACACTGTTTATATTCAAATATAAGCAAGGTGTGATTTGAATATCAAATGTTCTTGCCAATTTTATATCATTAAAGATCGATAACGCAGTTCTTCAACCTGAAACATGATAACCAAAACAAGCGAAGCAATCACAGCGACCAGCATTGCCTGACAAACGACTGTACCGAATTCGTATCGGTTGCCGCTAATATTAAAATCGATGCAAAGTGACTTCAGCACCTGGCTCGAACCTCGACTATAAAGCATCGCATGCATAATGCCGGGAGTTCCGCAAGGCGCGAGGACGTCGCAACCGCTTCCCATGGCACACATAGCGGGGCCGACCACTGGCCGATGGGTCGATATATTTCTGCGGCGTTTTCGCCATTTCACGCCTCACTTAACTATACATCAATACGTATCTGTTTCAACCAAGACTGTCATTCCTTTCAGCATTTAAGTTGTATTGTTTGGGAGAGCCGGCTGTGGGCCTCTTCAAGGTTGGTAGTTAGAGGCGTGGGCGATATTTGGACAAGTACAGACTAATGTGTGTCAAACATGATAATGATAAGGAAATTAACGCAGACGTCTTGGAAAATTATGTTGAATTACAATAACATATCGCGTGCTACGTTGCTAGCGTGCTCAAAATAAATACGGTCGTTTCGCAGGCGGTTACCGAAAAACATCTAAACAACGGAAGCGCCCAGCGTAAACAGAGTCGAGATGTTGTATTGAATCTATAAAAAATGGATATCGTAACGAGTGGGGATGGATTTAGTAGGATCGTGTCGTCACGAACGAACCTTTTAGTAGGGGCAGTTGCACCATCAAACTCTCTTTATCTGTATTGGGGATCTGCGTTGGGCGCTCGGGCGAGACGGCCGCGGCAGCGGCGGGGGGCGGCGGGCTGCGCGCGTCCGGCGGCGACGGCGCCTTCTGCGGCGGACCCTGGCCCTCCATGCCGGTGCCGGCGAAAAGCGCGAAACGGAACGCGCGCGCTACGTCTGAAACACTCTCCGAGCGCTTGGTGGCAGCCTGGTTCGCGACGAGATCGAGACCCGAGTGGAACGAAGGCGACTTGGGTATACCGAGTGGCGAGACAGCACGACGCGGTTTGCTCTCAGCGGCGGCGAACATCGCGCGAGAGGGCGCGCGCGCGGCCGGCCCGGCGTGGACCATCGCAGGCGGCGGCCGGCAGCGGCATCCGAGCGGAGCCCGGCGGCGCCGGACCGATGCGAGCTGCGGGGGCGGCTGGACTGCCACGCGCCGGTCTCGGCTGCGACTCGCGACTTGCGGCGTCCGCTGGTGCGCGCGCAAACTGCGTCCCCTCGTCCCGCGACCCCTCCGCCGCCCATCGCTCTATACAACCTCCGTTAGGGCTGCCACGTCACAGGCCCATTCGCAATTTACCTAACTACAGATCTTAACTACATAATACGTATATAGAACTTCCTACGCGCTACGCCCGCGGGCATTGTCATGTAAAACATGATAAGTATAGGCTTTTGTTTTCGAGCATTGCCTGGTGACACAGCGCATGTTTCAGTAACGTATTTCGAGTACTTAGGTAATTAATCAGAAATCTCCTATCTTTGTGCTGCTACTTTTGCATACCATTTGTCTTGCCCTGCGTGTCCTACCACCGGCACAAGCGGCGACCTAAAAGGCCACTGATAACGCTGTGTTAGTGGCTATTAGTTATGGTCAGCGAGATATTAATTCCCCTGAGTCGACACGCTAAGAAGAAGAGTAATTAAGTGTCAACCCTGTACAATTCGTGGTCTCGTGGTCTCATAAATCGAGTGAGGTCAGGGGTCGCAAATAGTCGCGATCGCACGCTGTGCTCCATAACGAACGGTAAACACGAAGTGTTCGAGATAAGCAAATATTATGGAAACATTTAAATAAACATAGAACAGCTGATTTCGCTTTAATAAAATTTTATGTGCGTTGATGACTTGACGTAGGTATTACGAAGCGCTTGTAACATGGACACGTTGTGCTTTATGTACACGGAGTATGTACACCGCTATACGAATACATATAACACAGCTGAGTGTTCCTTTGTGAATTACCTTTATTAGGTACGCACAAAAACTAAGCCCATATTAGAAATAGTTTTCAAGTGTCGCTGTCACTGTCTAGATACTTAAGCAAGATAAAAAGTCTAAGATTTACATTTTTGATTAAATAAGATTATTTTCAATACTCAGGGGTTAGAGAGACCAAAGGGGTTGGGATTCCTGCGACAGTGCGGAGGAGACATTACGACTCCGAAATAGTCAGAGCCTTTTCCGAGAAAGCATTCAAGGGACAAAGACTTTGTTTGGGTGAAGACGAGGGGAAACTTAGCAACCCTCGCGGCAAGAGGGTTGCATTCCAGACGTATATCACGGCCCCTACAATCGATACTTTGATCGACATAAATTGTCTGGGTGGCTTCCCGAAATCGTACGCATTTCTTTTTATAAGTGCTGTAAAGATTTTGCTCTATGAAAATATAACCGGCCAAGTGCGAATCGAATTAAGGGTTCAGGCACACAGTAAGGGTTCTGTGCAATGTTTAAATACAAAAGCCACGCTTTTTTATGTGAACTCTGTTGTAGGTATAAGGAGGAAGCATGAAACTTCTTCTCATGCGAGTTGTAAGGTTACCCAAACTCATACATGGACGGACACTATTATTCTTAATTATCTGTGGGTTGACCTCTTCTTAAAAGAAGTGCTCACTGCGTCTGGCTTCCGGGGCGGCGGAATTATGTTGTAAAGTGTTGCGAAATATTGTGGCTAGTTTGCCATTCTCAGCACCTCCAACAATGCCAACAATACATTGAGATTTTGCTGCCCCTAGGATCTGCCTGCCTAGCCCCGTCACTTATTTGGGGCTGATTAAAATCCCTTACCAACCTGACCAACCCGTCTGGCAAGCGGGGAGTGTAAGCCAAATCCTTATCTTTATCTTCAGAGAGGGTCATGCTCCTGCAGTGGAGACTAAAAAGGAAATGATAATGAAATGAAATGAAAAATATTGAGATGATGAAAATCCCTTACGATCTTTGATTAGGCAGTCCAACAAATGCACAAACACATCTGAAACACATACCCGCCTCTATAATAATGGAAATTATTCTGCATGAAATGCCCTCATTACGTTATCATATAGATTTAGATGTAGTTATCTTATCAACCGGCTCATTAAGGCAAATACGCGATCTGATAACCTGAGGATATGGACGTGGCCACGCGTCAAATAGTTTATCGATTTTACTACTCAGGTAGGCTATGTCGATAATCGTCGGCCAGCCGGCCACCGCTATACTTTTGGCGGTTATCATGAATATAGGCAGATATAATGAATTTAAGCAGATATAAGGAATATCTATACTAATATAAAGCTTAAGAGTCGCCTGGACGCGCATGTCTCCATACAAACGGAAAAAGGGAATTGTGGCAATATTTGATGATTTTGGACTAAAATTAAGCATTTAATCAATTAATCTCATTATAATCTACGTACAACACGCGGCGTATAAGTTGAACTAAGTGTGAGCGAGACACACCTATATTAATCAGTGACAATGTATTGCGGTGTCCTACTCACACTTAATTTAACTTATTTGCCGGGCACTGTACGTTCCTATACAGCTTGGTTAAAATACCAATGGTTTGAGAATTACAAGCCTTTTCAAATTTGTATGGAAATCTTAAGACGCGTATAATTCTCAAACATTTAATAATTTAACCAAACGGTATAGGAACGTACGTAGATTATTATAATGAGATTAATTGATTGGGTGCTTAATTTCACTCCAAAATTATTAAATATTGCCGCAATTCCCTTTTTCCGTTTGTATATGGAGACATGCGCGTCCAGGACGCGCTAATCTCGGGTACTACTGGACTGATTTCAAAAATTCTTTTACCGTTGGATAGGTTCGTTATGCCTGACTGCCATAGAGTAGATATGTACCACGGGCCAAGCCGGGGCGGACTGCTAATAGTAAGCAGATATAACAAATAAAAGCATTATTGATTCCTGAATTAAACTGAGAAGACAATGTAAAACCACAACAAAGAAAATTTTTATTGAACTGAAATTAATTAAGTCCAGTATTTGGGATGTTCACACGATCTGCTAACCTCAAAATACAAAATATGGAGCAGTAAGCTGTCAAATAACAATTCGACTACCTACAACATTAAACACCTACAATATGACGAGGAGACCAGGCAGGGGTGTCATCCTCAACCGCTTGTCCGATGTTTGCAAGTATGCGCTTTATCGGGCACGCACGCCCAGCCTCCCGGGCTGCTACTTATTTATCCCTAATCTGGAGAGATTGGCGATATCTCCATACATGATACACCCCCCCCCCCCCCCCCACCTGTTCCCCCAGTCCAAAAAACTCTTACCTTCCACCGCTTAAAAAACAAATTCGATGGGCATCAGCGTCGGAACCGAGATAAGCCGAATAAAATGCGTTCTCCAATTCGTCTGCCAGGCGTGGTGAGTATGGCAAAAATCCCTATACCGCAAAATATTGGGAAGGTCTATGTCCAGCAGTGGACTTCTTGCGGCT
This sequence comes from Rhodophaea formosa, assembly GCA_963082605.1. NCBI lineage: Eukaryota > Metazoa > Arthropoda > Insecta > Lepidoptera > Pyralidae > Rhodophaea > Rhodophaea formosa. The sequence continues at coordinate 5,263,816 of OY720221.1, forward strand.
GAGACGGTGATATGACCCGGCAGTACGACACGAATGGAGATATCGCCACTCATGTCGAATGTACTGCGGCGTCGCTCTCGTCAGTGACTAAATTTAGGCAAGTGTTAAAAATAAGGGTTTCAAATAGATATCCCATTGGATCGGAGTGTGAGTGTGACAAGTTTTTCAAAGTTGGTAATTTTAATTTACATTATGCCAAGGGAATTTTGTAAATTACGATAGATTATTTTTGTTAGCTTATAACTTATTAAGTGACCTCCGAAGTTCCTCATATCCCATCGATTTTTAAACTATCTGCATAACCGGCTTGATGACATAGATGTTGGAAGCGCGATTCGTGCCAGTGGAAACTTTATCCAACAAATGGATGATCAACATTGAGACAAGGTGGTGTTAACAAAGATTAAATGGCTGGCCGGTGCACCGTGTTCCGTACTTGACTACCCTGCCGCCCTGGCCCTTGACTCTAGGTAGATACGCCTCTTCCTGACTTATACTTGCTATTGGTATTATTATATTTTTTTCAATAGTTCTGCCGTGATGCTGGGTTTAATGATTTCTGTTAATATTCCTAACAAGCACGATTTAAACTCAAATATTAAAAAAAAAAACAAATCATCCTCAGGTACTATATCTGCGCCATTGTTTTTTTTTCACATCACGCCCGCATACCGCGTATATCCATAACTTCAAATTAAACTGTAACTGTGAAAAATTCATTTTCCGTCCGTCCTATTTTCTGAAGGTCGCAAAGTTATAGTAGGTCAGGTACAAAAACGCCAGTATTTTTTTAAACCTTCATATGCCAACCCAGTGGATTTTCCAGTTTATCAAGGAAGGAGTTTATTTTTTGTGGATCACGTGGCCATAACCGGTGCAAGTATTTTAAGTTGCTTTAAGATTTGCCTATAAAACTGACATAGCTTAACGAACATCATAACATACTATGGCCTTCAGCTCTTACATATCAGGGGTCTGTCAACCCGGCAAGGGAAAAAGGTGTGATCGATATTGTGGAGCTTATTAGAATAGTCCTATTGGGAAGTGGACCTTTCGGGAATTGTATTTTTGGGGTGTGACCATATTTGGTGGAGTTGTATTTTTGTTTTTAGGCGCTACCCAGTTCCGACCAATCTTTCAATTAGGAGGTACAGCTTACATTACATATATTGTCATCAATATATAGGAGGCTACTCGTAATACGCAGTAAGCAGTACAAACAGTTGCGACAAGGTCGCTCGTAACAGAGATTAGGGCACATTAGAGTAATTAGGAGGTTTAGTGGACATCGGTAGCGATGACCCGCACTAATTAAATGTGTTAATTATGTAGGTACCGTGAGTGTCTCTTTTGGGCGAGCATGTGTGAATGATAGATGAATTAGTGTATGAGGTAGCATAGTTTTGGGTGTCATGCTCAACTGACTGTGGTTACAGATATGGCATCGGGTACGCGCGCCCGGCAACCGACCTGTTTCTCATTCCTAAGTTTCCCAACCTATTCCAAGCAAATGGTATCCCAAATCCCCTTATATTCTCCCAGTCCTACCCTTTTCCATGTTTAAAAAAACGATTTCAATGGGCAACAGCATTGGAAACTATCTAAGCTAAAAAAAAAACTGCGCTGTACAAACCCGTTTGCCAAGCGTAGTGAATATGGCAAAAATCCACCAATGATTGTAATCCTTGGTGGAGGCCTATGTCCAGCCACTGCTGGACTTTTCACGGCTTTTCAAATGCTTGTTTCAAAACAACGAAACTCTTCCAAAAACGAGATTAAGAGCCCTTTCTTCCACAACCTTGAGACGCCACTTATCACATCACACAAAATATTTTTTTATCAGAGTATAAAACTTATTTTAGAAATGAATGTAGCATGTTCTTTATTCATTAATGGATTTCCTTTTCGCCCACCTTGTCGTCGCATTTTCTTGTCGCATCTCTGTTTATCCTTTTCTTTTAATTCTCAGTACACTCCCACGCGCTCCATTAGCCCAAGGAGGTTGTGACTACAGTCATTGTATAGAGCATAAAGCCGCACTGCGTAATTCAAACCCGATATGTTGTGACTAGACGAGCATTTTCTATGAAACGTTGTTTACAAATCCTATTATCTATCGTGTACTTTGTTTGTTTTACCTAAGCCGTCAGTTACTGCGTCTACAATCAATATGTATTGATAACTTTCCGAGTAGTTCACACTCAACTAGAATCTGTAAGACCTATAAGCTCACATGTAGTTTTAAAACGGCATGTTGGCTCCAAAGTACTACAGCTGTGGATGCAACTAGGAAGACGCTCAATTTGCTTATCGTGTGTGCAAATAACCAACACTGGGAGTCTGACATAGCGACTGCCATCAATGATGACAGCCGAAACCAACAGCGGCTTTACGTGCCTTCCGAAGCACGGAGGAGCTTGATATATATTGATGTCACTTGTGGTTACTAATTATTGATATAGTAACATGATGAGACATATACACGAAGTTCTAGTATAATTATTAATAGAGCAAACCATAAACACTTAGCAAATGCCATATAGAAAAGTACCACAACCAAAGCCTAATGTGTAGCTAGATGGATTAATGATTACTGAAATGGGATGAGCTTATATACTTATTCTTCGGTTTCAATTAATTTTCAGTTAAGTCACAAATAAGTTTAATTGAATGAATGGGACTTGGTACCGCTATAAAAAATAACTATGTTTTAAAAGCGCGATACAAAAATAAATAAGGTAAAATAGCATTGTGAATGCAAAATAAAATCCCATATAAAGCAATAAAAACTGGGATTAGCTTAAGGGCTGCGCAGGATACTTAAATTTGCTGATTTATATACCATTCTATTACCGTTGTATTCTCCCACTCTAGATATCCACCTTGACTCTACAAGTCGTGTATCAACTTTTAACAGGTAAATGGAAGTAAAGGCCTTTTGACAAAAATTGTATATCTCACCAAAGAGAAAGCTAATAAAAAGGTTACTATTCCATTAATCAAACGTCCAATAAGCACTCGTCTCAATTCCCCGGCTTCTAAAAATAGGAAAGCAATTGAAAGCATGATTCACATGGGCGAAACCCTCGTCCAGTAATTAATAGGAGCAGACCATCCATAAACACTTATCAAGGCCGAGTGCCCGATGCCGATGAAAGGTTACATACATACATACCATAGTGCTGTAGATGGATAGTTACAATGGGATGGGCTGGATATCATGAATCTCAGAAATCAATGTCATTTTTATTTTCATCTGCTAAGAACCGGTGGCGTATATTTTGTACGAGACAGGTAATACGCCTGCAGTAGTCTGCAGTGATATAAGAGCTTTCAACAGATCTCAATAAAGATCAACAGGTTAACCATCAAAATTTTTCATTTTTGGCAAATTCCGAAATTGTCATTTTTGAAAACTGACTGCTTTGCAAATTTTGCAATAGTCTTTTTAGGATGTTGTTGTTTTAGGGAGTTGTCATTCTAGGAAGTTGTTCTACTCAGCTTGAGGGGTTACAAAAATATCGAATCAAAATCACTTCGCATTTTCTGAGGTTACCTACCCACTTAATATATACGAAGAAAAGTACATATATATAGTTCTAACTTATTTATATTTTTTCATTTTGACTTGTATTGCATGCTTTCTGACCTCATATTTTGCACACCATTATGCTAAACATGTTTGGACTACCTATATACTGTTTAATTGTAACACATGCATTTCATGTAGATATTAACACAAGTTATGCAAATAAAATATCTTTATCTATAACATAGAAGAGACAGATTATTGAAGCAATCCTCAGCAGACCAGGCACACAGTATGGCTGTACATCTTTCAAAGTAAAAGCATCAAAATAGGCATAGCAGTATCTTCGATTACACGATTGATACCGTACGGTCTTTGAAGAGACATGGAACTTTAAACACATTTCGGTTCCTCCCGCGCAGAATGAATTGTTATTTTTTTATCGTGGTTCAGTGTCCTGGAATGAATTAAGTAAGTGATATAATAAATAAATACAAAAGGACAAAGCACACAGATTGAACTACTCCCAAAGTAAGTGGAGACTGATCTATGTATGGGATACAAAATCAACGATACTATATGTATTAAAAAAATACTTTATAGATAATCAACAAGCACACAATAAAAGTTTAAATCTTGTATGTAAGAGCACAGAAAACTTTGAACTTGTCACATCAATAGTTAAATAAGATTAGCATCATGGCCTTTGAAGACAGACAGACGACTACATAAAAATACATTTTGATGATATAATAACTAGAAGGTTCTATGAAGACTAACACGTAACAAATATACAGCGTCACTAAACAGCAGCAATAGCATCCGAGATTAGTTCCACGACTCACATACATTGTATGTCCAATGTATTTCTAAGACTCGACGCTTTGCTCTGGGCACAAACCAGAGTTTATATTGTCTGTGTGCGAATAGAATACTAAGCTTAACTTGGACATATACAGTTGGCTAGTTGGCTACTGCAGTATTAATTAAGTTTTCAAAAAGAAACTATGATTTTCACATTTTTAGGCCAGCTCGTAGGAACCTTCATGAAACAGTACCAACTCTATCTATGGTCTCTGGTAGCAACAGTATACGAGAATTCCTTACATACATTGAACTTGGGCACAAGCCAGAGTTTAAAAGTCTTCGTGCGAATATAATACTAAGCTGATTTTGTAGACGTGACTGTCGTCATCTATAAATGTGTCCTTTAGGGTTTAGAGACCTACGCTCTGTTTGAATTAATTAGTATGCATCTATGCAGATTTTCGTTTGAATAGCTCATCCATCACTCAACGACATTTTAGATCTAAAACAATTTAGATTGGTGTGGTGAAAGTCTATGTAGTATTTTAGACGCGCATAAATTTGCATACATTGTAAGTTTATGCCAAAAGTATATTACAAATATAAATGGGTAATGTGGCAATAAGCCCCCGTAGCCTTGTGACGACTATGGTGTGATGTAACCTTTCCAACTCTAATGGCCGTTCTTGACATTGCGGCAAATAACTAAATAATAGACGCCGGTGAATTATCGACCAATGAAATCCAAGTGAGATTGTTTGCACGCCGATAATTATGATTTCTTGTGAGTTAAACATTTAAAACACATGCGCAATACAACATAATACATGAATTTAGGGGGGTGGGTCAGTGCTGCCATCATTGTATTAAATCGTTATGACTGAAAACGCATATATAATTTAAATTTTTGTTTTGTTTGGCCTTACCTAAACCCTTCAAACTATTTTATGAAGTACTATTTACAGTTTACAGTTTTTGCATAACTCAGCCGTTTTAGCAAAGCCAATATAATATAGTTTATACCTATATTATATTTCCAATCTCTTGGTTTTAGTCAAAAACGCTAGGAAAAGCTTCATGTCATGTTCTCACTTTATAGAAGCCTTTGATGGGTCTTCTCACTTCTAAGGGTTATCTAGGGCCCCTTAGAACAAAAAATTTAATGATATCTTCGTTTTCTGTCTTAAGATTTATTTAAAATGGTGGCAGCACTGGTCGTCAAAATTTACGCTTCCCATTAAAGACCCCGTAACCTTGCGACGATAATCATGTAACATTTCCATTACTAATGGCCGTTCTTGACATTGGGGCAAATAGTTAAATAATCGACGGCGGTGAATTATAGACCAATAAAAAAGAATTGGGATTGTTCATACTCCGTTTACTCAGATTATAATAATTTCAGCGCACTGTTTATTCAGTCGTAGTCAGTCTGTTTTCAGGCATATTTTGGACGTAAAACATTTTTAGAACATGTCAATGAGTGATGAGAGAGTGAGAGAAGAGAGTGAGAGAAGAGAGTGAACATTTCCAATACTAATGGCTGTACTTGACATTGCGGCAATTAGCAAAATAATCGGCGCCGTTAAATTATTGACCTATGAAAACAATGTCAGATTGTTCGCACGCCGCGTACACCGATTATGCTAATTTCAGCGCACAGTTTATTTCTTTAATCGTAAGCAGACAGTCTGTCTGTATTCAAGAGTATTCTAGGCATAAAACCTTTTTAGAACATATCAATAGCTTAACGTAACGTTCTCAATACTAATGGCTGTTCTTGACATTGCGACAAACAGCAAAATAAACGCCGCCGGTAAATTTTCGACTAATAAAAAAACAATGCATCTGGCATTGTTTATTTTTATTAGTATTAGAAAATATATTGTTTGCATGACGCCTACGATATTTTTTTGTTAATGAAACATTACACAAAGTAGTATGTAATATAGATTCTGTATTTAAAGACCCCACACGTAACCTTGCGACGACAATAGTGTGATGTAACGTTTTCAATACTAATGGCAGGTCTTGACATTGCGGCAAATAGCAAAATAAACGTCGCCGGTAAATTATCGATGAATGAAAACAATGTCAGATTGTTCGCACGCCGCGTACACCGATTATGATAATTACTGTGCGAAGTGTCGAAAAAAACTAGCTCAAATGCGCAAAGTTATTTTTAAACAAATATCTGTAGAGTCCAGACGCAAAACCATAAATTCAAGTATTATGATGTTATGTTATTCATTTCATATCACTTAGGCATACTTTTTGTTTTTGTTTATAATTTAAAGTATGTTTTTATAGTGTACACTAATTAAGACGGCAATTTCAGATGCACAGTAAATCTTGGAAGAGATTATGATGGCAAGGTAAATAAAAATAACTTTGTAATGGATTATTTGAATGACTGCAGACTGAGACTACAGACTAAGGACATATTCTGGAGAGCTGTGTTTTAAAGTCCTTGATTCGTCTGAGTATATTTTTTTTATGTTCCGCGATTATGCGAAGACGCCTGGACCGATTTGTAGGCCCTAGGCTCGGGGTGACGTGATTCCGGCCTGGCTTTTTGCTAGATTCCGTTTATTGCAGTCACAAGTCATAGCCTTTCAGCATGTCAAGGAATACTTACAGTATATGTTCAGCATAATATTTGTAATTCCTAACTATCACCTCTAAAAAGCCAAATTCGGAGTAGACTACCAGTTTTGGTAAAGTAGATGTCTACATTTATATAAATTTGAATTATGTTAGTAGAGTAAGAACGGCTACAGTAGTACTCAATCTTTACGCTACTAAGCGTATACATACGCTTAGTAGAGTAAAGATAAGGTGGAGTAACCAAATAGAGTAAATATTGGTAGATTAGAGTAAAAGCAGTGGTGAAGGCAACTCGTCTACTTGGCAAGCTACTCAGCTTGCCCACGTTGCTAGTCACTACTCTTCCAATTTCTAGTACACTTACTCTACTCCTAGCAATGCTATTTACACCAGTATACTCGTAGTTACGCAATAGCATAGAAAGTACACTGCCGTTTCTCTCGGCCCTCGTGCTCGATGGTCCAGTGGGTATAAGCACTGTAACGCATGTAAAGCAACCCCAGGCGCAGTCCCCACTTGGATGGGTGACCGCAAGTGGTATAAAAATATCTCGAGCTCCTCCGTGCTTCGGAAGGCACGTTAAGCCGTTGGTCCCAGCTGTCATTATTGGTGGCAGTCGTTAAGCTATTTCAGATGCCTCTAGTCAGCTTAAAAAATTTGACACCAGTGTTGGCCACTTACACACACGAAAAACAAACAAAACTGTTTCTCTAAACGTGTTCCGGAGGATCTAACTAAATTTAGCATCATGGCGGCACTCGGGCTGTGGGGTAGAACGGAAGTGGCGTACATCCGGTTTGGAGTTTCTTTGTGCTGGTTCCGTTTTCGCAGGCTTTCAGCGTCGCAGCTAGCAATATTTCTAGTTCTTTATAGTAACAAAACTATTTAATTCTTACTATAAGTAGCCCACATTTCACATTTAATGTCTAGAGCTGATTTTACCCTCATGGCGTGCGTCCGGTCTGCCGTTTTACTTCTCCCTTTGTGCTGGTTCTGTTTCCGCTTCCTTCCAGTGTGGCAAGCAATATTTGCTGTAAGATATCGTCAAAATGGAACTTCTCAATCCTTAGCCCACATTCCATATAAAAGCCCAGATCTAAATTTAGCTCTATGGCGGTACTCGGGCTGTAGGCTCGGAGTGGCGGGCGTCCGGTCTGGCTTTTTGCTTCTCCCTTTGTGCTGGTTCCGTTTCCGCATCCTTCCAGTGTGGCGAGCAATATTCGATGTAAGATATCGTCAAAATGAAAATTCTAAATTCTTAGCCCACATTCCACACAAACGCATAGATCTAAATTTAGCTTCATGTCGGCACTCGGGCTGTAGGCTCGGAGTGGCGTGCGTCCGGGCTGGCTTTTTACTTGTCCCTTTGTGGTTACGTTTCCGCATCCTACCCGCGTGGTAAGCAATATTTGAAGTATCGTCAGAATGAAACTTCTTTATCCTTACTACTACTAGTCGTCATTTCACTTTAAATGCCTAGATCTAAATTTAGCCTCATGTCGGCACTCGGGCTGTAGGCTGGGAGTGGCGTGCGTCCGGGCTGGCTTTTTGTACCTTTGTGCTGGTTTCGTTTCCGCATACTACCCGCGTGGTAAGCAATATTTGAAGTATCGTCAGAATGAAACTTCTTTATCCTTACTACTGCTAGTCGATACTTTACTTTAAATACATTTTAATTTTGAACGTCATATTTTTTTAAATTTGCAAAATCGAGAAACTACTAGCGTTTCGGAGAGACCACTGCTGAGAAGAATACGCCGAAAGAAACTCAGTCCAGTTTTGGTCCCTACATGCCTGAAGGGCTTATGTATAAGCATAGCCCTTTAGGCATGTAGGGCTAGGGACCAAAACTGACGTTCAAAAAGCGATACATGATATCCAAATTTGAATAAAATTTCATTTCATTTCATAAATGCCTAGATCTAAATTTAGCCTCATGTCGGCACTCGGGCTGTAGGCTCGGAGTGGCGTGCGTCCGGGCTGGCTTTTTGCTTGTCCCTTTGTGCTGGTTCCGTTTCCGCTGGTTGCTTTCAGCGGCGCTGGCAATTTTCCCAGCATTATGGACGTTTGATGTTGAATTTGAGTTTTGAAAATGAAATAGGATTTTATTTACTAAAATTGGAAAAAGTTTCTAACTTGGTTTAAAGACACATTTGAGATTCCAGATTTATTCTACGATTTAATCACCATATTACGAGTAGTTCTCACGGATCGCAAGGTATTTTCGGACTATGTGATCATGGCGATAGTTTAAAATAATTTATGCGAAAAAAAATACGTCTTATTTCATAGTCGCTAGTTTCCAGTTTCTTATTATTCGCCCTCAATATACTATTTACAAATCTTAAAATTGATAGTAAACGGTAAAGTTGATTGCACTGGTCTGGCCCGGTCAAATTTTACGCAAATTAGCGACCGTTTCACGTTTTCAGCTGCCGTTACATCTCCCAATTGAGATTGAATGCATGTAGCGACCAGTAAATCGTCGCGCACGATCGCGCACCACCTGACCCACAGATGCTGGCAAACTAACTGATGAATTTGTGTAATGAAAAAAAGATGAAAAAGTCAGGTTATGTATGAATTTTTTTTCTTTAGTTAATGTTTTAGTTGCCTGGTCACAGACGATAAGACAGAAGGAAATCGAAGTCTCAGAAATACGGTCCCGTTTTAACCCTATGGATACGGAACCCTAAAAACCTTAAAAAGTCAATGTTGTGGAGGTATGAAAATGTAACGTTAGTTACTGTTAATTAAAGAAATTAACCGACTGCATTTTGTGATAAAAATAATTTAGTCAAGTACACACAGATAAGCAAGATTTTTTTTTCATGTTTGTGAAAGCACAATGTAAAGAAAGCACCTAGAGATCACAGATTTCGCCGATGAATTGCAAATTATAACATACGACCATACGACGAAGAAATATACCTAAAGCACACAAAGCACTTTGTTTAATCAATACTCTATAGCGATTATCAGACAAAATACATGAAAAAATGCGTCTTTACCCTTTTTAAACATAGACCTTCGAAAAGCCCTTCATAATTCGATAAAACAGCCGCTAGTCACGTGACAGAAATTCAGAAGGGTTGCGAATACTACTCACAGAAAGAGGCCTCTATAATAATTCATAATTCGGGCTGCCATGGCATGTATTACTCCAATCCCGACGACTCGAATTATTTGCAGATTTAAAATAGCTTTGACAGATATTCCTCAATCCTAATCCTAACTTCTTAACTAATATTATAAATGCAAAAGTGAGTTTGTTACGCTTTCACGCCGTATCTACTGAACCGATCATCATGAAATTTTGCATACACATAGGTAAGGATACTGAGAAGGATAAAGGCGGAGCCGCGGGTAACATCTAGTCTTTAATATTTAAATAATATAAATATAAATAATAAATAAATATATACGGACAAATTACACAGATTGAGCTAGCCCCAAAGTAAGTTCTTAAGAAAGACTTGTGTTATGGGATACTAACTCAACGATACTATATTTTGTAACAAATACATATATAGATAAACATCCAAGACCCAGGTCAATCTGAAAAAGATCGTTTTCCATCATGACCTGACCGGGGATCGAACCCGGGACCCCCGTGTCGCAGGCTGGCGTGGTAACCGCTGCGCCACGGAGCTACTAGCAATTTTCCCGCGACTCCGTCCGCGTAATTTATAGCCTAAGTCACCCGCAGATAAATGAATTACTTTCTACAGAATTTTGAAAATGGTTCAGTAGATTCGGAGCCTATTCAATGCAAACAACCAAGGATCAAATCTTTCCTTATTATAATAATAGTATAGATTACCAATCTTTTGACTATGATTTACTATTTACGAGTATTCCAGAGGTAACGTTTTTGAGTATGGCACACTATCATCATCATCAAATTAAAGAGCTGGGCTCTTGTCGGTGGAGTTTTTTTTATTCCTCTCTTTCGGCAGTTTTTTCACTTCTAACGTTAATTTTTTTCTTTTATTTGGTTTATCAAAGTGTGTCTCGGCTTCCTGGTCCCCTTTTTTCTTGTATTTTTCATTCTATTATGGCACACTAGTTAGCTTCTAATTATCGGGGAAAGGATACTGTGTTAATACTGTGTTAATATTGTTGTCCTATTTGTAAATCACTTTTCTATTCTATTCCAATGGTATAAAAAAATATGCACAGATAATCATATCTTACAAGATTATACGACCATTCCTACGATAATGGTAGAAGAAAAAGAAACGAACGATTGAGAATTGAGTATGAGTGAACTACCCTAGACCTCATCACCCCCATCTGATAAGGGGTTCAATTAAAAGAAAACTGAGAAATTTCTCCTTTTACAGTCCGCAGAGAAACATTTTTGTAAAACATAACCAGTATCATTGGTTCATTTTCATTATAAGTTTACGCGTAGAACTATATAGAAGCATCTAATACCTTGAAGCTACAGACACAAAAATAAAAAGAAGAAAAGACTCTAATGAGAATATAGTATCAAATGAACTGAATCAGCTTAAGTCTGAGAAAATAAACAATCCTTAAAAGGTTAATACCATAGTTGTATTCGAATTACCGAGTTAATAGACTGAAGAATAAGTTTCTTAATTAAATTTTGTGGCGAGCTTTTATTTTGAGCGTTTTGAACCGCAAAATGCTTACCAAGACAAATCTACAGAGCCCAAAGCCTTTATTGTATAAGTGACTATAGCGACCTTTCGACTCCATCATCAGAGCAAGTAGTTGGTGCCATTATATTGCATTATATTCCGACTTACATAAGTACACAACATCTCCTTGCTTTGAAATTGAGTTCAAGATCAGGGGTACTATTTTCGAACGTGTGACCACTCGCTTCGTACTACTCGCTCGGAAAAATAGCTCGTTTGCGAACGGCGATATTTCAAAAATCGTCCCCTTGACTTTATAGACAAGCTGACAGGTCAAGCTTGCAAAAATGAGAAAAGAACTGAATTCTACGTAAGGAATTGATTATTCAGTCATCATATAATATTCAGAGAATTGTATAACGGACATCAAAGACCCGATAAATTTAACGACTGGTCATTACCGATTATACTGGACATATATTTTTATGATAAGACACATTAGCCATAACATGAAACGGTCATTAAAATGTATGTATATGAACTCTCTCTTTATTTGAGCTATAGCTAAGCGTGTTTCTGGGAACAACCCTTGTAGCAAACGATGTGATGCTTTGGATGCCGGGGCTCAGTTTCCTAGTTTATCTTATCAACTTCCACAATGTTCCTGGTTAGACCTTTCTCCTCATATATGGTCTAATTTTGAGATAATATAAATAAATATAAATAAATAAATATATACGGACAAATCACACAGATTGAGCTAGCCCCAAAGTAAGTTCTTATGAAAGACTTGTGTTATGGGATACTAACTCAACAATACTATTTTTTATAACAAATACATATATAGATAAACATCCAAGACCCAGGTCAATCTGAAAAAGATCGTTTTCCATCTTGACCTGACCGGGGATCGAACCCGGGACCATCCGTGTCGCAGGCAGGCGTGATGACCGCTGCGCCACGGAGCTCGTCAAGATAATCTACGTATACAAGTTCACATACTCATAACGTCCATGGTGCCTTGTTCAACAAAATGAAATAAGGTGTTGGCAACAGCTAGTTAGAATCTAGTTTCAATTCATGAATGAAGGACGCGGCGAAGGTCGAATAATAGGATTCTTGACCCAATAATCCGTAACTACCTTATTATCATAGTTTTCAAACAAACTAAAAAGTTGCGGCTAACCTTTGACAGGTGGTAGTTTCACCAGTTTTTGGTTGTGATTGTGCACGTTAAACAGGCTGGAGTCATCTCTCCATTCCAGCCTGGCGCTCTTGAGCCGTTTGCTAGGCGACGACAGGAACTGCTCGATTCTCGTGATTCCTGGTACTAAGCGATGACTAACCTTTGATTGGCGGTAGTTTGACCAGTTGCTGATTGTGGTTGTGCACGTTAAACATGCTGGAGCCCTACCTTCGAGCTGGCCTTTGCAGCATAACGCTCTTAAGCCATCGGCTCAGCAAAGCATGAAAGAACTGCTCTTGTTTCTCATGAATTCCTTGTACTAAGCGATGACTGACCTTTGATAGACGGTAGTTTGACCAGTTCCTGATTGTTGTGCACGTTGAACCTGCTAGAGCCATGTCTTCTGGGCTGTCCGTTCCAGCCTGGTGATCTTAAGCCGTTCGCTAAACAGGGGACGCTACGAATGAACTGCTTGATTCTCATGATTTCCTGGTACTAAGCGATGACTGACCTTTGATAGGCGGCAGTTTGACCAGTTCCTGATTGTGGTTGTGCACCATGAACCTGCTGGAGCCATGTCTTCTCGGCTGTCCATTCTAGCCTGGTGGTCTTACGCAATCGACTCAGCGGAGGATGTAAAGAACTGCTGGATTCTCATGAATTCCTAGTACTAAGTGATGACTGACCTTTGATAGGCGGTAGTTTGACCAGTTCCTGATTGTGGTTGTGCACGTTGAACCTGCTGGAGCCATGTCTTCTCGGCTGTCCATTCTAGCCTGGTGGTCTTACGCAATCGGCTCAGCGGAGGATGCAAAGAACTGCTGGATTCTCATGAATTCCTAGTACTAAGTGATGACTGACCTTTGATAGGCGGTAGTTTGACCAGTTCCTGATTGTGGTTGTGCACGTTGAACCTGCTGGAGCCATGTCTTCTGGGCTGTCCGTTCCAGCCTGGAGGTCTTGGACCGTCGGCTGAGCGAGGGACGATGGCCGCTGGAGGGGGCGGGCCTGACGCTAGCGACTGTTTCTCTGGGCGACTCTGTGAACAAAACAAAGAGTTGTAAATAAAGAGATAAGATAAGTATGGTACGTTTAAATTCTTCATTTTACTCTATTCTATTTTTTACATATTCATTAGCAAAATCCTAATAATAAGTGATATAATGAAGAATACATTAATATTAAGGATAACTTTTCAAGTTTCAACCTTAACCCTACGGCATGGATGCTATGCTATGCAAATACATATCAGCTAGGCAACGCTCTGGTCACACCTCTGGTGTTGCAGTTTTCCATGGGAGACGGTAAACTCTCTAGGTACCATCGGGTGACCCGCTTGCTCGTTTGCCGTCCTATTTCATTAAAAGAAGCTGTCGAAAAGAGAACGAAGGGTCTATAGGAAGCCTTTAATAGTCATACATGCATGATAAGACACTTTGTAATTATAACAGGAATCACAATCAAATATAGCTTGCCGCATCGACCATTACTTGATTTTTGAGATATTCGACCAATTCCAGGTTTTTACAATCTGTGCGGGGAGAGAAACTAGTGGAACAGCCATGTTGCTAGCCAGCACGGAAGATATTTATCATAAGTTGTAAATATTATGCTATATAAAACAATTTGATATGTTTTTACGAGGATTCCAGAGGTTTTATGGTCATTCCACGACGAATACTGATGAGGCGGATATGCAGCGTCTACAAATTCCCTTCCTGAGGACGGACTGACCTTGGTGCGTTATTTTCAACCGACTTTCAAAAACGAGGTTTTCATATTGATGCCTACTGTTTTTACCCGACTGATGTTGGAGTGGAGGGTAATGTTTTCCGGGAACAGTTGCTTTCTGTAGACTCAATGGCTTGACTGATTTTGAAGTGTGATCGTGAGGTGTCATTAGAATTTTATTCTATCCTGGAATGTCAGAAAAACTGTCAAAAAAGGCAATCGGTTTTTTTGTTTTTTTTTTCACAAAAATAGGACTGTATTTTTTTTGGCATGGCAGTTCTCTTTTTATTTAACTTTGAAAAATATTAGTTTGTACATCGATTTCTCCGTGATACGGCGAGGAATTTGAGAAATCTTATAAATGTATTTGTCACTTATGATTGAAAGTAATCGGACTTTAACGTTATGTTAAAAGACTAGCAATTTCCCGGCACTTCATTTGCGTCAATTATAGCCTAAGTTACCCGCAGATAATTAGCTTTCTATAAATGAAAGAATTTTGAAAATCGGTTAGTTTTGATGCCTATTCAATTCTAACAAACAAACAAACAATCAAATCTTGAGGAGCCCGATGGCCTAGTGGGTGTACGCACCATAAGTTAAGCAACCCCGGGCGCAGTCTCTACTTGGATGGGTGACCGCAAGTGGCATAAAAATTATCTCGAGCTACTCCGTGCTCCAGAAGGCACGTTAAGCCGTTGGTCCCGGTTGTCATCGTTGATGGCAGTCGTTAAGCTATGTCAGATGCCTTAAGGTAGATTGAAAAATCTGACATCAGTGTTGGCCACTTACACACACGAAAAACAACATCAAATCTTGCCTCTTTTTAATATGTATTAGTTATGTCGGAGCTATCTCGTACAAATAAGGTTTACGATGTTTTGCCGACCATATTGACAAAAGGACTTGTTTACCAAATCGCCTTAGAGCTGGGCTTCCGAATGACGTCACTAGGCGTATTGATGCCGTATGCGTGGCGTATGGTCGTCACACTGGGCTAGGTAGGCTTTCATCTTGTTTACTTAGTCAGGCTCAGGTACAGTACAATCAATATTAATGATATTTTTTCTATTTCTTCAAAGATACATTTATGTTATGACTAGTGTGATTATGTTCCGAAAATTTAACATTCGGGGCTAACATTGTCGAAACATAAACAGAGATTAAAGATAGCTGGTTCGAATTCTACCCGCGTGAAATATTTTCCCATATATTAATTAATAGGATTACGTTATTATAACAGTTTGTCACGGAGCTATCCCGTCTCTACAAATAAGGTTTAAGATGTTTTGCCGACCATATTGACAAAAGGACTTGTTTACCAAATCGACTTATTTGTATGATTAGAGCTGGGCTTCCGAATGACGTCACTAGGCGTATTGCTGCCGTATGCGTGGCGTATGGTCGTCACACTTGGCTAGGTAGGCTTTCATCTTGTTTACAGTCAAGTACAAACAAGAACTGCTATATTTTTCTATTTCTGTCAATGTACATTCATGACTTGTGTGTTTATATTCGGACGATAAAATAAAATCGTCTTACAAAAGATCTTTCTAGATGAATAATTTCAGTAGTGAACAAGTTTAGTGTTTCTGATTTTAAGAGCAAAAAGCATTCAAATGGAATATTATTAGTATGTAAAATACGGGTCACTCACGTATGAAGTCAGCTACAGGCCGACATGTTTCAACCTCATCCGGAGGTCTTCCTCAGGGCGAATGTGAACCGAGACGCGCGCACGAAGTCGTATTAATAATGTTAACATCTCACGTTAGTTTTAATAAAAAAATGGAATATTTCTTTTCGTTTTTATTGCACGAAGGGTACGTACATAATGTTTTTGATTGCATCGATAGATTTTCGTAAAATCTTATTAAAGACTCAAAGATTTATTTATCAAATGGATACTAATCTCAGGAACACCTTAACGTCATTAACGTTTGTTCAGACAACAGAATGTGAAGCTACCCAAATACCCGCAGCTTAAAGGGGTGTTTACCTACATCAAAAGAACTTGTGATACCAAGGATTAATTCTGATCTAAGAGCTGGAAACAAAAAAGTTCTTGTGTGATTCCCGAAAAATAAACAGATAAAGATACAGCTGAAGAAAAAATTGGTAGCTTGGAACCCCTTTTCTGTTATGTTTTTCAAATAAATGAAAACGTTAGGAGCTATCAAACCAGACAAACAAAAACCAATCGATTTTAGCATTTTTCCTCTTTGGCAGTCGGTTAAAAAATAAGCAGATATCCAAGAAAATACGACTAATTCTCTCAATCTCCAAATGAACCATAAAATATTTTGATAAAACGCGGCAATCTCAGAGATTGGCGAGACGGCTCGGGAATTTCCTCTCGCCGCCATCCCGCCTCCTACCCCCCAGACTTGGCAATTTCCACGCTTCCTATTGAAACTCGCGCTTGTCAGGATGCTAGCTTGTATTGTATAGCTTGACAACAAGGGATACATCGGCGATTTCAAACACGTCATCTGCAGAGTACAAAAAATTTGTACGTGTTTACAAGTTCTTGTGTTTTAAAATAATCCACCTACATGTACCATCACACTTCTTCTTCTGTCGAAACGTAAAGCACCTAATATTATAAATGCGAAAGTGAGTTTGTTTATTTGTTAGTTTGTTTGTTACGCTTTCACGCCCCATCTACTGAACCGATCATCATGAAATTTTGCATACACATAGGTTATGTCCGTAGACCCAGCGGGACCCTTCGCTTGATCCAATGAAGACCTATTTAGTCGAATTATTATCGATTAATACTCATCGATTTGTATACGATTACATTTCTACCTCGATAGGTTCACTTGTAATAAATAAAAAATCATAATATTACAGTCAGCGGGGCCCTTATACTGATTGAAGTCTTATTGATTATTTATATACATTTTTCAATAGCCTATTATTTCTACCTTCAGATAAGTATACTGTTATATTACTATCTTATTAGATTTCCCCATAAAAAAACAATTTTGTTTCTTCACTTCCAGCGGGGCCCTACCTAAATTAAAATTGTACAGACTATTAAATACATTTCCATGGAGCCTTTTATTTCTACCTTTTAAATTTAATTTTGTAATAATAAAAAATTAATGGTTTTCAAGAAATTGACGAAAAGAAAATGGTGGTGGCTTGCCGCCCACTAGATTTTTAATGGATGTCGACAAATGGCAGCAAATTGAACCACGAGTATTTTACACTCATAGAAATGACGCCAAAAATCCAAACCTGATATTTCAACTTCGAATAAAATTCGTCGGTCAGAGCCCTTACCCCCGACGTGTCTTCATCGGTCGGGGTGGAGGGCTCGCAGGACTCTCGGCTCTGGCTTGCCTTAGATCGCCATTCAGAGAGGAGTCGTTAGAGCTGTTGCTCCAGGGGTGAAATGTTAAAGGGCATAACGCCGCGAGTAACTTCGGAGAAAGCGCAACACACGTCTCGACACCCCTGAGTCACCCATACCGGTATTGCCCCTTTTGCCGGCAATAATTGTCGACTAGTTTAAGGGGCCCATATAGTGGGCGGCAAGCCACCACCTGCCATTTGTAGTCAGTTATCACGATTATGGCAGGTGTCCGACCCTTTGCAATAACCCAGCGTAAGTCCACCCATACTTCATTTCAGTCCCATAGCCCATAAATTTCCCTTTTATAGTGCAATAATTCCTCTGGCCAAGACCTGTTCAAGGACATATCATGCATTGGTATTTCCAGGAACGGGTTCTGGCTGGAAACCTACATTACATCAACTTCTCCAAAGGGCCTCTGCATGTTGGATCTATATCCCCAGCCCCAGTTAACGCCCGTGACTCCAAAGGAGATACAAATAATTACTTTCCTATGTATGTCATAAGTCACATAAGCCCACAACCTTCTGTGGCCAACCAACCAAAATCTCAATCTGTATGAATTGTCCCTATGTTTATATTTATAGCGAGATAACTTAATTGTTTTTTCGTTAATTTCTTGAAAACCATTAATTTTTATATTATTACAAAATATTATTTAAAAGGTAGAAATAAAAGGCTCCACGGAAATGTATTTATAGTCTGCACACCTTTAATTTAGGTAGGGCCCCGCTGGAAGTGAAGAAACGAAATTGTTTTTTTATGGGGAAATCTAATAAGATAGTGATTTAACAGTATACTAATCTGAAGGTAGAAATAATAGGCTATTGAAAAATGTATATAAATAATCAATAAGACTTCAATCAGTATAAGGGTCCCGCTGACTGTAATATTATAATTTTTTATTTATTCAGGTGAACCTTTCGAGGTAGAAATGTAATCATATACAAATCGATGAGTATTAATCAATAATAATTCGACTAAATAGGTCTTCATTGGATCAGGCAAAGGGTCCCGCTGGGTCTACGGACATACATAGGTTAGAGTACTGAGAAGGACATAAGCTATAAACCACGAGGGCGAAGTCGCGGGTAACAGCTAGTTTTTGATAAAACGCGCCAATCAATTTCAAACACATCATGTACAGAGTACAAAAAGTTTGTAAGTGGTTACAAGTTCTTGTGTTCTTTTTCTTTTAGAATAAATCCATCTACATGTCTACCATCAAACTTCTTATATCGAGTCGTTAAATGGATACATCTTTACTAATATTATATGTATAAAAGAAAGATTAGATTATTTCTTTATTTGCATTGAATAGGCTCCGAAACTGACCGATTTTCAAAATTATTTTACCTATAGAAAGCTTATTTATCTGCGGGTTACAAAGGCTATAATTTACGCGGACGAAGTCACGGGATGATTGCTAAGAGGAAAGATTTGATTGTTTGTTTGTTGCCGATTTTCAAAATTCTTTCACCTATAGAAAATTGTTTTATCTGCCGGTGACATAGGCTATAACTATAATTTACGGGAACTTAGTCGCGGACACATTGCTATTATTAAATATTTTTCTATCAGTTCTTTGCTACCGCGATTGCCGGTCCATTTGCCTTGTTGAGAGTAAGAACGCTAAACGTGGCTTTTTAATTATTATGGTTCTAATGGTTTGTCTACCCCGTTCAGAATCAGCCTGTACATCATAGACGCTTATTTTAATCTCTTAATTAGATTCCCTTATACATTTGTAAGAAAAAAATAGACTTCCCATAGAAAATCGACCAGCTGATGTAACCCATCAGCTGGTCATCCTTATTCGTTCTTCTTTGTAGGTTTTCTTACGCTGTATTTTTACAATATTGCTAGTGAGTTCAGATCAGTCGGTAGGTATAAATAGATAATATGCAATCAAGTGAAAAAAGGAACGGTTAGCAACTGTAGTATCTAACTATGTATATTATTCAGTACGGTCATAGCTGTAGCTATGTTTATTTCAAATGTCAATTTCAAGGATTGATAATAAGCAACCAAGTAAAAAAAAAACGGTTAGCAACTGTAGTAGGTATCTAACTATGTATATTATTCAGTACGGTCGTAGCTGTAGCCATGTCTATTTCAAATGTCAATGTCAAGGATGTGGTCTGTCATCAATCGATACCGACCGTTCGGCAGCAAACCGGTGAACTTAGTCCACCTACGCTTCTGATTGACTAATATGTACATTGTACAGTAGGAAGATTCTTTGTTGCTATTGGTATGGTATAGATAGTAACTTTTTTATTCCAATTGGGTGGGTAGAGGAAATCATAATTGGAGAAATAAGTTATCGAAGCAAGGTGCTCGATGTTTACAAACATCCAACAAAGAACCTTTCGCAGTATCGAGATTTTCCTCGAGGAAGGCTTCGCTGTCAGGTTGGCGATGTATCAATTTGCGAAGAAAAGTGATTCGCAGACACGTAGTGGACCCATTAAACCTGTCTCAAGACGCTAAGCAATAAGTAGTGGACTGGACAAATACTCGACGGCCTCCGTGGTTAAACACGCAGCCTGCGACCCGAGGGGTACGATCCCCTGCCCGGCCTGGGTCTTGGATGTTTACATTATTGATCTCTATAAGTATCTATTATAAAATAGTATCTTTGACAACCTATACTATGGGGTTAGCAATTTGTGTGATTTGTCCCTAAACATTTATTAATTTATTAGATAGATACAAAAAGATTCCGCAAAGTAAAAACACGAGAGCCGTGGTAAAAAAATAGCCTATGTCACTCCGCATTATGTCATACTTCCAAATCAGTTACGCCATTAAGGACTAATGGTAAAATAAAGAAACTTGCACACTATACTGGCATATTAACATAGGTACATAAATTTTAAAAACAATACCCTCTTTTTGGGGTCGTCATGTAGAGGATAACAATATTATAAGTCGAAAAGTGGGCGTGTCGCGGTTTCACGACTCTGCCTCTATGTCTGCCTGCCTTTTGACCATTGTTTCATTTGTTGTAACCATCGCCGAATTTTCTAAGAAAAACATTTAAGTATAATTTTTACTAACCATCTCCCACATAAACCATTTATCTACTACTTATATTCTATAAAATTTTACTTCGGGTGTTACCATGGTATAGTTCTTGGTGTTATACTTAAATACAAAAATAAAATTTTGTTTTAAACAAAATCGGTGTTTTACTTTATTAGTCAAACTTTTTCCTAAAATGAAAGATAGGAAGACCAACTAAAGAACCATTTTGTAATTAGTCGGAGTAATTATCAGTGATAATTGATTAGTCAATTATTAATTACCAAATCAATAACGAACTCATATGAAGCGGATAGAACATATCGCCGCACTATCACTTTCGATTCCAGATAAAACAAAATCAAGAGACGAAAGTTTTTTAACCGGTTGTTAAGTACCGGTCGGTGCAGTAATTCCGGTATCCCGTGATACTATAAATATACAACGAATTGACTGGTGGGACTATGAGACCGGTAGAACATTATTGGTGGGACCACGAGTCAAAAATCGCCCTACATTATACCTATGACTGGTAGTCCCACCAAGTAGTGGGACTACGAACCCTAGGGTTTAAGGTAAGTGGGACCACAAGTAACAGTGGGACAAAATGGGTGGGACCACGAGTCAAACACCGATATTTCAACCTTTTTTCTTTCGTGACGCCAAAACTGAAGTATATTATATTTCGTGTCACGCAAGAAAGGTGACATGAAATATGTTAGTAGTCGTTTTTAAAAGTATCTCTAAGAATGTCTTTGTTCAAATAACTTCTAAGGCTTCAATGAAGGTACTTTTTTATGACTTAGGTAGGTTCATGGTAAGTGATCACCGCTGCCCATGAACAACTGCAACACCAGGGGTGATAGTAAAAAGTGAAGCTACTACTCAAACGTCGATTTTCTGTGAGATTGTGGTACTACACTGGACGAGCCGGCCCATTCATGCTACTAACAAAAGTGAATTTCGCCGGTAGCTTGGCTCTCCCACAACTAATCTGAAGTAGGTGGGAAGTTGAAGTAGAAAATGGAAGTTTCAATGGTATCGAAATAACGTACACTACCTATTGCCGGTAAACCCAAGACAAACCCCCTGTCCTTTATAAATATTTCCAGACAATTTCAGTTCACTCAAAAATGAACTGAAATTGTTATTGATTAAGAAATGTTATTATAATATAGACGATTATTTAAATGATAAATTTTGACTAATGGTAATATATTTTTCAATTTAATATTAATTCCAATAAATTTTAATAATGTGCATGCATGTAAGTAAAAGTGGCAAGATTCTGTAAATTATAAATAACCTATTATTAAATAACTATTGTACGTCCACATGGGCAGGGCACAGTGACACTATTTGATGTATTATGTTAACCTTTTACCTGTGTTACACAATAAAGAAGATTTGAGTTTGAGTTTTGAGTTTGACAGCCCAGAAAACGTCTCTTAAACACTACTTAAGGATTCATGAATTTTTCGGGGTCCAGCAGGCCTATTTGCTAACTTTTGACAGCTACGGTGTACATCATTTTCTTGGACACTTCAATATTCATTACGGCTTCGGTATGAATGACTATTTTTATTTAAGATATGAAAACCGTACTGGATGCTAAAGTGACAATCAAATGAAGTGAAAATCGGCCTGCAGTGCTGCTCTCATTTGAAATTAATCATTCGAAAGAAAAAAGGAAATATCATTCTACGATTCTTATTGATTGATACTAACGTGGTTGTTGTATGTAGGTAATTGATTATTATACGTAGGACGGAACCTTCAATGTGTGTATGTTTGTGAATCCGACTCGCACTTGGCCCGTTTATGAAGGACATCTCATCTAGTGTTACAATAGAATATAATGCGACTGGCATGTCAATTCAGGCCTGAGCAAGAATATTATGGAAATCAGCAGGTTGCAACTTAAACTTTTATCGTTCTACTACATATTAATTCTAATTACTACATCAGAAACTAGTTGACGCAAGCAATCGTACTATTTTTAAATTATACTTTGTTATGAAGTGAACTTACGAAAGTGGCATTATGTGGTTTTACTGGTTAAAGTATTCGGTAATTACTCAGTTACAACGGTTATATTAACTGTAATAATATCTAGTCTAATGTGTTTCATTATCTACTGTGTGTGGTGTCTTAGACACATACGAGTAGTAAACAATTTTTTCTGTGTAAGCTGGGGGCCCTTTTTTGCTTTCGAATATGCAACGTAGAGGTAAAAAATAAAGCAAATTAAAAAGATGCAGCAAAATTAACTCTATCTAAGAAGAAACTCTAATAAGAAACTTTGTCGAAGCGTCAGCGGAAATAAATAAAACGTTGAAATCCCGTAATAATCATAATTTTGTTTCAAGCGCAAACGTTTGAAAAAGAAATACACCACACAGTATAGAATACACTAAAAATTGGAAAGAAATTAAAAGGCGAAAGCGAGCTAATGAATCTAACAAAATACAAGCAAGTCAGAATCATATTATAAATACAAATGAAAGCTTTATATTTATTTCGGCAATACGTATATGCAACATCACTTCATTTAAGTCTCGAAATCACGAATTAACATTTTATTTGCCATTGCAAGCTATCGAACATGCATCGAACCTAAACATGGAATTCAACATTCCGATTGCAATTTGTAAGATGTCCCGAAATCGCGTATTTATGACCAATAAATACGCGATTTTGGGACATCATATCTTCCGATATAAAGCAGAAAAGTAGGAAAAATAAATTACACGCACTTTAGAAACACTTTAAATTGGAGAGAAAACAACTTAGAGTATGATTTACTACAACTACAAGACATACATAAAATAAAGTAACATGTATTACGACAGTACGGATATGCAGAAATCGCTTATTAACATTTTACTGGCCATATTTCGCTTTGGAACGGGACCCTCAAAATGCAAAAAAATGAAAAAGAACACACATTTGGATTCAAACCCACTTAATATCTTTCTTCTTCCTCACCTTATCCCACTTTATGGGGGCTCTATCTTGAGCCATCGCCTTCGTTACCTTCTTTTTCCCCATATCCTCCTTCACACACTCCATCAAGCTTTTCTTAGGCCTGCCTCTATTCTGGTTTCCAGTAACTTTCATATTCAGTACTTTTCTAGTAATATGGTTCTCTTCCCTCCGCATAACATGGCCGTACCATCCCAATCTATTACTTTTAAGCTTTTCTTACTTTTAAACCCACTTAATATCTAAAGGCAAAAAAGGATAAGGCGAGCTTACTTCTAATAAAACCTAAACTTATTCGTAGAATGAAACACAAGCAAACTACAAAGCAAATCAGATTTAAGTACATAAAATAAAGTTTAGAATTTATGACGGCATTACAGATATATGCACGAAAACTCCTTAAATTGGTCTTACATTTTACTGGACATGTTCCATTAACGAACGCTCCCTAAAAAAAAGATGCAAGAAAATTTAATTTAAATGGAAAAGAACCATGGAAGTCGATGGCCGAATTTGATTAAAAGGTGCAGCAAAATGAAAGAAACATAAACGCAGTTTCACATCGACTTAAAATTTTAAATATGGCTGGCAAGCTGGGAAATACGAGATAATTTCATGTCATTTCATATAGAATAGACTAGACAAGAAAAATATCTCCAAACCTTAAGACGCACACGCATCAGCTAAAAGCTGCTAGTGTTTAACTAGCTAGTGTGTTCAAAACTTATTACAGCTGGCATCATAAAGTTGATTATTTACTTATTTTTGCACGAAATTAAATAATTTCTATCTTTCTATCCTTCATAAATTAAAGCTTAATATTAATTACGGCAGTACGGATATACAAGAAAACTCCTCCAATTTGTCTAACGTCCAGAAATCGCTAATTAACATTTTATTGGCCATGTCCCGCTATAGTTTACTAGTCCGTCCGTTTCGATGTGGGCCATGAGAAATGTATGTCTTCGTTATGAATGCATAGATTACGATCGTTAAAAAGAATGCAACGTTTCTCGTTTACGGTTTGAGTTGTCTGGCACTCACTGTTATTTCTTGAGATTTTGGTAAAATTGAAATATTAATGTAGGTTAAAAATAAAATCTTTTGACTCCTAATTTTTGATTTGGTTTCTCTTGAATCAAGAGCTGAAGACAATTCTTGCCTTTTTGATGGCCCTTAGTGATTTATTCATATACGTATAGGGAACTTATCTTGGATTTTTCACTGGATTTAGCCTTAAGTGCACAAAATTGTCATTCATTACTTTGTCAGAGAGAAGTCTGGGTTGCTGAAAGGGTTTAACTATTGGTATTTTTTACTGTAAGGTCTAATCGAATTCCTGTCATCCGGCCAAGGCGTAAGGAATAAATCTACATCGACATCTACATACTCACGTCACCAACTCACCAGCGCCATTAGTAAATGTCACTGTATTCCGTTTCCAACACGTGTACATAATGAAATAACAAACCTTGAAACACAACGTCCGTTTCAGAATCGATAGAAAAAACATTATGTGGTAACTAGCCAAAAACTATTTCAAGTCTGAATTATCAACGAGATTCCTAGGTAATATTTTAATTATACTTACTAATAATAGTAATACTTCTAATACGCATATTACAGATAAGCTCGTCTTAGTAATGCGATCAGAGAAATTTCCAACAATTGGAAGGCATTAATATGTCGTCGATCAGAGATAAGCCGGTGTAATCAGCTTACCGTGCCGGGCGGCGAGGGCGAGTGACTCCTGCGTCTGAACATCGAAGACAGCGACCGCCCCCCGCCGGGGCTGGTCGTCATCGCCAGCATCTTACACACTAGATATCTTCATCACATACACAGCACTACACTTCGAAGCTCACTCTTGCACTAAAGCTACTGACTAATCAGCGACAATCACCTTTTACTAACGTTTCACAGGTATTCACAGTTGCCCGAGTAAAAACGCGCGAACTTTCACTGCAAAGTTCAAATGAGTCACTGACTTTTCAAATTATACTTAAAGTTCCAGAGCTTTGCGTTATTAGAACTCTCGGAGCGACGTCTTAAGACCTCGTTAAGTCGGCCCGAGAGGAAACTGACTCTAAAAGTGTAATCCACGGCATAAATTAACTCGCTAGTGTCAACCTACTTTAACTTTTATACATTATCTTGTTTACATTAAACAGGATTTACGCTGACATCACTACCATAAACGTTAAAACTAAAGCGTATAAAATCTTTAATGCTGGTGAAGAATGCCAGGATTTATTTAATGTAATTTCGCGAACAGTCGGCTGTCTCGTTGCAGATTCGTGGATCGACTAATTCGAGGCAATAATTTGGAGTTTCCACGTCTGATTTCTACATCCTGAGTGGATCGCACGCCATTTCCTCTGATTAAAATATTAGTTCTGCAGTAATGACGAGATGGAGATGATTACGTTAGATCCCGTTACACGACCTTGCGAGGTTGAATACCGTTTTCCTTCCATGGGCTAGCCATTGGTTTAGAATTAGAAAATATTGAATAATTATTCAAAATACCTTTGGGATTAGATTGATCTAGTTAGCGATTTATTTTTTCAGCTAGCTAGATCATCTTGATTCCACATAAAATTATTTATGTAGAATCAATCTACACGATTTAAATATTCATATCGTATTTAGTAAAATAAGGATTACCTCAAGGAGGTGTCCTGGGTTATGTTCTTTTTGATATTCTATTGTCCATTAAAAAAGTCTGAAGTAATTGTGTTCCTCGTATCGCTGATCAACATATTATGACCATTGTGGTAATGTAGGTGATAATTTTCTGTACAGAAATAACAAAGCAGCTCGGCTCGGATCACATATCTTTTACGATCGATCCGATTCGATCAATCGCTGCGCAATGAGCCTGCAGTATCCGGTAACTCGATATGGTCGCCTTCAGTTTTTATGGCACCATTGGCGTACGGAGTATTATACTCGCCTTGAGGAGATATCGGATACGAGACCCGATCCAAAGACCAATATAATACAGATAACTAGGATAACATAACAAATAAAATCCAGAAAATATGTGTCTCATGATCATGAATCTTATATTCGATTTTTTTTCAACTTTTTTCAACTATACATGTTTCGATGGTCACTTCAACATTCATTACAGTTTATATTTCTTAAATAAAAATAGTCAAGCATACGGAAGCCGGTTATGTATTTTGAAGAGACGACACAGGTATGGCGCTGCTTCATACAGAGTGATATTTATGCCTAACACTACTACCAACGAAACTTTGCATCCGTGCATATAATACGTCTGAGTGAGTTAACTATCAGGTTCGACACCGCAGAGTCAATTCAAGTACTAACGTACGTATAAGTGACAGAGCTTAATGCACTGTAAACAGTAGCAAAGACAATATAATATAGGTAAGACTTTCCTTCGCCATACATCATAGCGTAATCCAAAATGGGCTAAAGTTTAGCTCCTAAAAGTGACGCTAGATGTCTCTAGTAGTATCAAATCAACTATTTTGACCATTTTCCAGAATAGTTCGTGTTTTCTCTCAAAGTATTGATTCGTGGTTACGTGATAAATCGGTGGATGATCGTCAGATGGCGCTCTGGTTAAGTTAACTTCATAATATGATGAATACATTTTTATATTATGTTCCTAGAATGTCCAAAATAAACAACATAATTATTATGTTACCTACATCGAATTAATTTCTTTCATTTACTACCAAACAATCGAACCTCAAACATATATATTCTTTGCCTCAAACGAAACGTTCTCTGTTTTTTTGTCTCTCTTCTCTTTACCTTTAGGCTTGGGGTTAGACATTTTTATTTATGTTTAAATGTAATATCTATCAGTGCCCCCAACTTCATCCGCGTGGCTTTCGGTTTAACTTTGCAAGCCCTCATACATAAAGCACCGCTTTTTAGGTACTTAGTAAGTTTTGAAGAATTTCGTATTTCATGATTCTGATAGAAGGTTTTTAGGGTTCCGTATGCAAAAGATAATAACGAGACCCTACTACCTACCCTCCGCTATTCATCTATTTGTCTGTAACTTTTAAAACATAATAGTTTGTCCTGAAATCTTTAGCAACACAGTAACAGTCCTTGAATTTATTAATTATTATTCGATCACAAACGTGACGTCATTTTTGGAAACCGAGATGGCGGATGCGATGATTGCATAAAAAATCGATGTGGGTGGTACAACCGGTTATATTCGGGTACAAACGTCATCGTCATCATCATCGTGATCGTGATCGTGATCGTGATCGTCATCGTCGTCGTCGTCGTCGTCGTCGTCGTCGTCGTCGTCGTCGTCGTCGTCGTCGTCGTCGTCGTCGTCGTCGTCGTCGTCGTCGTCGTCGTCGTCGTCGTCGTCATCGTCATCGTCATCGTCATTATTATCATTACCACTGGGCGCCACCGGAAACAACCGGGTATGACCAGGCACCACCAGGTACCAATAGGCACGATCGGATACCATCAAGCACCTACAATCGGCTACCATCGACTACAATCGTATGACATCAGTTCCCATTGAATTTCATTAGGCTACCATTGGCTACCATCTAGTTCCATGTTTCTACAACCAAAAACTACTCCTAACGTCGAGACAAAAGTAGTAAACTAAACAAATGGTAACAAACATACACTCGAATTGAAGACCTCTTCCTTTTTAAAGTCGGTTACCAAATAACAATAATATAAAAGCATCAAAATATTAAATTTCAATTTCATTATAAAATAATATACCTACTTACCTAGTACAAACAAAGAATCTTACAGTTCAATTTAGAACTTCATTCTTTTTTAAGACGGTTGAAAATAACTATGAATCCCAACTAATATTATTTAAATGCGAAAGTGAGTTTGTTTGTTACGCTTTCATGCCGATTCTACTGAACCGATTATCATGTAATTTTGCATACACATAGGTTAGGGTACCGAGAAGGACATAGGCTATATACTACCCGAGCGAAGCCGCGGGTAACAGCTAGTGTATAATAAAATGAGTACATTAGGAAGCATTTATAATTTTTTTTATAATTCAAAATTATTCTCCCAATCACCTAACCTAATCACTCCCGCACTCGTTCTAACACAAGGTCGGGTACATCGTACTTTAGCGCAAGGCTGCCGCGCTGTGTTTGCGCGCATCCGTGCCGCTCAAGTTTTTTGTTCGTGAACACCCTCTAAGATTTATATGACTTTAGTCAAAAACGCAGGCGCCTGCCTCTGCCGCGTGCGCCTGACTTGCGTACCTACCTACTCGTGAACAAGCCGCTAGACTAGACCAATCAGAAACTTCACATGGTTTGGCGAAACGAAACCTTATTAACATTTGACGAACTTATACAAAAATTGGTGATCAAAAATTCGCTTGACGAATCAAAACAAAATTCAAGCTTGACCAATCATACCCTAAATGCCTAAATCATACAAACGGCCGAAACGCGACCCATACCTACGCGCGTTGGAGCTCGGTACAATTCGCCGCAATGACGAACAAACGTGTAATGATGTTGTAGTGTAGGCAGATCGTGTGGTTTTTGAAGGTACACAACCTAGGTAGTAATAGAATTATACAGTAGTAAGTACTTGTAGGTTGCTCGTAGAATAATAATATGGTAAAATACAGACTAGGGTAAAACCTCCTTGTATCGGCCACGTCCTGGTATCGGCCTTTCCTACGAGATTACTGACGGCCGATACAAGGTGAGTCAAAATCTTGAAATCGGCCATCAAATATTAATATTAATAAATGCCATCTAATCTAGGTAAGTGGCGGCTGATATTAGCCTAAATTATTTTTTTATATTGGCCGAGGGGAGGACGAAAAGGACAATTCTGACTACGACCGATGTATAAAAAATGAAATTATCGTGTATATAATAACCGCTCTACAGGCCATGTGTCCGTGGTTTGAACCCCAATGCCTCTGATGCCACCAATGATGTGAATGATAACTGAGAACAATTTCAAAGTAATTACTTTGTCATTGGCTAGTTGAAATCGAACCCACCCTCTTTGACTGTAATATTTCATAATAACTTGTTGATGCTATTTTATTAAAGGAAATATTCCAGTTTCTAAAAGAAAACTAAAATCTTGATTTTCTTAAATTTACTTCAACGTCTATTTGATAATATTATATATTTTTAGAATTAATTCGTCTTTTATTTGTTATACCACATAATATTAGCCTAGGCCGATACTAGGCAAATAAGTGGACGTATTTTGGGCGCAAGTGGCCGATCTAAGGGAAATTGGGTGTGTACAAAAGAAAACGTAAATATAAAAAAAATGTTATTGAAATTTCAAATACTTTATGAAATTATAAGAAAGTCAAATAATAGCAGTTTATTAAAAAATACCCTTAGAAAGTCAGGCTAATAAATGAGAGAAAAAGAAGCAAATGAATGTGAAATTTTGTTGACATGGCCGATATAAGGTGGTTTAACCCTACGCAATTTCAAATTAATCGGTAGAGAAGACCTGAGTTTTAAAGATTGTATCCAAACAATCAAGATACCTACCTACCTACCTACTTACCATACATTGCAAGATAAAAGCTTGTAACTTGTTGCAATATAAGTAATAATATTCTAACCACAAAACGAGAAATAAACCTAGATAAAATTAAAATATCGTAGGCATAGCCCTAGATGTCAACGTAATGCGTGGTTTATACTACGGCTGTAGGTATTCATTTCAAGGACAGGACAGTCAAACTACTACTAGATAGGTATATATTTTGGGTAAAGCTGGTTATAGTGGTCCTGCGTGTCATCATGTCATGTGATAGTATCATCAGGTTTTTTTTAGTCCCCACTGCAGAAGTATAACCCTTTCTATACCTAACTAACAGAGCTTTATAGCCACAGGAGTCAGTGGATTTGGCCCACACTCTCCAAGCTGGCTAGACGGATTGGTGAGGCTAGTGTAGCTGCCTGTTATAGTTTTTATTTTTAACTTACATAGGTACTTATTAAATTTTAAGTTGGTGCAATAAATAAAGTTTATTCATTTAAACAGCAAAAAATGTACCGAATACTTTTTCTTGCAAAAAGGTAGGTAGGTAGGTACCTACTTTATCTATTCAAAAAATATGAAAGACCATTTCTCAAAAAAAATATTGGCTACCCTAATTGCTTGAGGTACCTACTTGTTTTGTTAGACAACATACCTACCTACATTTAGGTATGAGATGAGCCTGTAATAAAAAAACCGATGTGATAATAACTGCCTACGCTACGGTTGACTACGGATTAGGCGTAGGTACCTACAAGTGTTTCCCACTCCCGCTCCTGCCGAGTTCCCGACTCGTCTCGAACTCGACTGCCAGTGCAAAGTCAACTTAAAGGTCAAGGACACTGCACTGGCGGGCGCCGCCGGCTGGGGCCGCCCGGGGTTGTCAGCTAAGCGAGTCGAGTTTGGTTTGGAATAGGATAGTTTATCAATTTGACCCATATTTAGGAATGTAATGTAATATTGTCAGAATTACATCCAAATTCTAACTAATATTATAAATGCGAAAGAGTTTGTTTGTTTGTTACGCTTTCACGCCGTATCTACTGAACCGATCATCATGAAATTTTGTATACACATAGGTTAGGGTACTGAGAAGGACATAGGCTATATATGACGCGGGCGAAGCCGCGGGTAACAGCTAGTATATTATATATACCAAGTTAGAATAATGACTATAAGTCAGATTGTTAAAAATCTTTTTTTGTTGGACTATGTTAGATAGAACCTACCTATAATCCAACTTAGGGTTGTTGCAAGTTTCCTCAAAATCGGTTCAGTAGTTTTGAAATAGAGAGTTAAGTGTGTATCAGTCATTGGGAAACATTGAAGTCTATGCAATAGGTACATGATGGATTAAAATTATACTGATAACCAAACGTTCTTAATCACTCATTTTTGGCATAGGCGCAGACGTTGAATAATAGCTAATTGATGAAATACATATAGATTTATGCCGATGATCTACTGAGTCAAGGTCAAAGACAATGTTATATTATATTGTCTTTGGCCAAGGTTTTTAATTTTTTTGGTAAAATTTTGCATAGCGCCATCTTTCTATTCTTGCCTCCAACAGCTTGCCAACAGCCGGGCACGAAACCGCGGTCAATGGCAGCGCCTCTAGCGGTGACAAATTGACAACCTATAATATCCTCGATGAGAAGCGCCATCTACGAATATTTTACCATTCAGGGGCAAAACTGGGCTACGCTTCGACATATGAAAAATGACAGTCTCGGTATATTATATTGTCTTTGACAGTAGCACAGCTTACCCTGATTTCGAAATTTTGAGAACTCCTTAGGGGAGAGGTGCGGGACGCCATATTGCGAGGGACACTGCCAATTTCCGATCTGTAAATTCAGTGCTGACGATCAAAATGTTGTTCAACGAAGTTATCAAAAGTTAGCGATTAACCACGCTCCGCTGACCTATAAAAAAATCTATATCTCTTATCCGAAGCACAACTTAATCAAGTAACTAAATAGGTACTAGACGAATAAAGAAATGCTTTCTCAAATTAAAAAATAATCACGTTTTAACTAAGACATACGAGATCATAAATGATTAATTTGCGACCACTTTCACCTCAGAGGAATTAGCATTGATTTCTCATAATAACGCGAACTGACGCGAATTTATCAAAGAAGGTATATCTCAAAGTATTTAATTAATGTTATGGAGTGAGTGAGTCTCGTGATATTGTTGCGGTAAGGATAAATCAGGTGTTTTGTTAACTAATTAATATTCATGTTATCCTTGTTTAAATATACATAGAGAAGTAATTGTTTTAATATTTCAACAGTTCAGAAATCTTGTTAATTATATGCGAAGTGTTTATTAATAGACTGGCGACAACCCATCTTTTTTGGGTTCCGTACCCAAATGGCAAAAACGGGACCCTATTTACAAAACTTCACTGACCGTCCGTCGGTCTATCTGCCACCAGGCTGTACTCATGAATCGTGGTAGCTAGACAGTTGAAATTTACACGGTTGATTTATTTCTGTTGCCTCGATAGAAAAAATACTAAAACAAAATAAAGTACACACACCACACGTGATATTTTTTTTGACGTTTTTTGCTCTACATTAAGAACGGTAGACGCTTGGAGTATTCACAAAATATTTAGTTATATATTCATTAAAAAAAAAAAACCGGCCAAGTGCGTGTCGGGCCACGCGCAGTGTAGGGTTCCGTAGTTGCGAATGATAACTTTGAGTTCACACTGTTTACACTCGCACCTCACAGTTTAACGACCAAAAACATCTAACAATGAAGCTTGTATGAAATTTTACATTTTCCAGTACATTTTATAAGTTGGTTGCCTATAACTTTTTAGTTTGCACTTAGTACCTAGCTCTGATAGTTTTCCTTCCAACTTCAGTACATATACTACTGCTGTAATTTTTTTCACGTATCCATATATAACCGTTTAGCAGATAGAGGGGGGGGACACGTACCTCTAACAAAATTTTGCACTTTAAAACCAAATATTTCGGAAACGGATCCCTAAATCGAAAAATGGTGTTCTCAACTTCACAATATTTTTCAAAGACCTTTTTAACGATACCCCACACGATGGGTAAATAGAGAAAAAAAAAATACTCCTCCACTTTACTTGTATGGGAGCTACCCAAAAAAAAATTTTTTTTCAAGATTTTATTCTACGACTTTCTTGCCATGATTAATATACACACTCATACCAAATTACAGCTTTCTAGTACTTATAGTCTCTGAGTAAAACCGCGGACGGACAGACAGACAGACAGACAGACAGACAGACAGACAGACAGACATGGCGAAACTATAAGGGTTCCTAGTTTACTACGGAACCCTAAAAACAATTAAATCAATATAAAATAAAAATTTAAGGGGTCCTGCCGTGGTCTTTAAGATGTCTTATCTGTTTTGGAAATGCTGAATTACAAAAGTTTAACCATTTAGCAATGTAGAAATAGTTCGTATCCATGAAAAGTTACATACATGCGACAAGAATAAACGAAAAATCAGATACCAGTGTTTGCCATTATCACCCCAGAAAAGAAGTGCCCTGATTCTTCGTATACTGTAAGTAATCTAGATAACGTACTACAATAAAGCTGATCTGGCGAATGTGCCAGCCGGAACCCGACCAGCAGGCCTATTTGCTAACTTTTGACAGCTACGGTGAACATCATTTTCATGGAAACTTCAACATTCATTACGGCTTCGGTATGAATAACTATTTTTATATAAGATATGAAAACCGTAGTGGATGCTAAAGTGACAATCAAATCGTTGTACACAGAGTTAGCAAATCTGCCTGCAGCAGGTCTATAAATTTGCTAACTTTTGTCAACTACTGTCGACGTTTTGGTAGTCACTTCAACGTCCATTACGACTTTTATATGATTGACTATTTTTTTTTAGACTAGCAGTTCGCCCTGGCTTCACCCGTGGTACATATAATTTTTTCTCTCCGTAAGAACCATCCTCGTACCTCAAGGAATATTCTAAAAAAAGAATTAGCGAAATTGACGAAACATAGGCTGCAAATCGTTCCCCATCCCTTCCTACCCTTTCTTTTGAACGCGACAGTCGTATTGTGTTGCTTTCAAAAACGTGCCGTTCACCTGATGACCATCTGTCGACAACGACTGACGAGGTGATGCTGGTCGGGTGCCGGATGGGTCTAATGAGCAATAACCTCAAAAACAAGATACAGCGCAGCGTAGTGAGCTGGAACTATGAAAATTAACCAGACGTTGCCTCAACGTTAGCCGCCCATGGCTGGGGAAAGTAAACAATGTGGCCGTTCGTGTGTGAGAGCACAATTTTTTATTGCTCCCGAAGAGTTGAACTTTACACGAGTCAATCCGAGCGTACTACATCAAAGCATGGTTTATATAAAATCTATTAGCAGTGCATTGTGACGAGCTGGAACTATAAAAGTAAAGCAGATGCTGCCAAAACGTTAGCTGCCCAAGGCCGAGGAAAGTAAACAACATGGCCTCCCTTATGTGTGCACTAAATTTTATTTCTCCTTTAGGAAAGAATTCGTACTGCATCAAAGCTGATAGCAAAAATCTTAAACCAAACAAAATAAAAGGCTGATTCAGTGCAGCGTGGTGAGCAAAAAATATGAAAATAAACAATTCGGGCATACCACATCAAAGCAAATCTGGCAAATCTAAACCCAAATAAAAGTTAGATGCAGTGGTTAACTGAATATGAAAATAAACCAGACGTTGCCTCAACGTCAGCCACCCACTTCCGGGGACAGAAAACACCTTGCCTGTGTGTGTGAGAGCTGACACTCCTTTTATATTGCTTTACAAGAATTGACCCTTAGAAAACAATTCGGGCATACCACATCAAAGCAGATCTGGTAAATCTAAACACAAACATAATAAAAGCTAGATGCTATGTATCGTGGATTTGTGGTGGACTGAAACTATGGAAATAAACCAGACACTGCCTCAACGTCAGCCACCCACGGCTGGGTAAAGTAAATACCGTGGCCACCCGTATGTGTTAGAGAGCGTTATATTTTATTCCTCTTTCTCTTTACGAATAAATACTACATCAAGGCGGATCTGGCAAATCTTAACCCAAAACAAAATAAAAACCTAAATGCAGTGCGGCGTAGTGAGCAGGAATTATGAATATAAATCAGACGTTGCCTCAACTTCAGCCGCCCACGGTCGGGGAAAGTAAACAACGTGACTTACCCGTGTGTGTGACACACTCCTTTTTCATTGCTTTACGAGATTTGTCCATAAGAAATCAATTCGGGCATACAACAAAGCAGATCTAGCAAATCTAAACCCAAACAAAACAAAATTTAGATGCAGTGGCGAATTGAAAATGAAAATAAACCAGACGCCGCCTGAACGTCAGCCGCCCACGGCCAGGGAAAGTACACACCGTGGCTGCCCGTGTGTGTGAGAACTGACACCCCTTTTTATTGCCTCACTACAATTGACCTTTAGGAATCATTTCAGGTAAAACACATAAAAGCAGATCTGTTAAATCTAAACCCAAAAAAAATAAAAGTTAGATGCAGTGGCGAACTGAATATAAAAATAAACTAGACGCTGCCTGAACGTCAGCCGCCCACGACCGGGGAAAGTAAGCAATGTGGCCGCCCGCGTGTGTAAGCTGTGGAGCACTACTTTTTTAATTGTTTGGGAAGGTTAAAATTTGAGAGCTTTGAAGATTAAATCTTGAGGGTTATACACAAAAACTTTAAAAACTGCGTCTTTTTGAGCTTTTTGATCCCCATTGAATATTCTCTTTTTAGGGTTCCGTAGTAAACAAGGAACCCTTATAGTTTCGCCATGTCTGTCTGTCTGCCTGTCTGTCTGTCTGTCCGTCCGCGGTTTTACGCAGAGACTATAAGTACTAGAAAGCTGTAATTTGGTATGGGTATGTATATTAATCATGGCAAAAAAGTGGTAGAATAAAATCTTGAAAAAAAATTTTTTTTAGGGTAGCTCCCATACAAGTAAAGTGAGGGAGTAATTTTTTTTTTCTCTATTTACCTATTGTGTGGGGTATCGTTAAATAGGTCTTTCAAAAATATTGTGAGGTTGACGACACCATTTTTTGATTAAGGGCTCCGTTTCCGAAATATTTGGTTTTAAAGTGCGAATTTTTGTTAGAGGTAAGTGTCCCCCCCTCTATCTGCTAAACGGTTATATATAGATACGTGAAAAAAATTACAGCAGTAGCATATATACTGAAGTTGAAAGGAAAACTATCAGAGCTGAGTAGTAAGTACAAACTAAAAAGTTATAGGCAACCAACTTATAAACTGCAAAATTTCATACTATTTTCATTGTTAGATGTTTTTGGTTGTTAAACTGTAAGGTGCGAGTGTGAATAGTGTGAACTCAAAGTTGTCATTCGCAACTACGGAACCCTACACTGCGCGTGGCCCGACACGCACTTGGCCGGTTTTTTTTTAATAGAATTAATGTGTAAGTAGTTTAGAATAGAAGTTGCCTTTCTCTCTCTCTCTGGTGCTTCACATTCACCGAGGTGCTTCGGAGCTGGGCATTCGCTGAATAGAATCATTAGACGATGTGTATTAAATGCAACGTCTAATGATTCTATTCATGTCTTGATTAGTCAGTGCACTCGAACTATGATATATTCAGTACAGGGAAACTACTCGTAACAAATTAAATGATATCTGATGTTTGTTTTGTTCCAGTGCTAACCAGATTTACCTGCTGCATAACATTAGAAGGCTACGGTAATGAGAAAACAGAAAACAAGTTGTTGACACGACAATTAACTTGTTCAGCACTGATAAAACAATACCTACTACGTTGACTAAGCAAATATTTTGCTGAGATTATAGATCTCTTCTTTGAATTACTCATAAAATTATATAACTGTGAAATTAAACATGAAAATACAAAAGAAATCGGGATAAAAGATAGAACTAACCTAACTCACAAACTCTTCGTCCTTGTTATAATTATGAAGGTACAAATTTTAATAAATCCGTCTCTTTTATATATAGGCAGTGTAGAGTAGATAGAAGGATCCTATGGACCAACCGGATAAAACAAATTTTGGTTGTGATACATGCTTCGTTAGACGATTTCGATTTGATTCAATAGGTTTTGGCAATAGCGTATTCTGTCATAGGAAGGAATGTTAAGGCCGTTGGCCATACCATACTCGTTAAAGCGAGATCATATTTTGTTAGTTAATATTTTACCTTAATATAGACAGTACATCATACGTAACCAGTTGATTGTGTGATTTTTAAACCACTTTAAATGTATACAAAACGTGTGTTATTTTAATTGACCAAATAAGAGTTTATTGTTAATGTTATACGTATGTAAGTTTATTTATTCCACCAAAATTTAGACGTATCTATCGTTAGAAAATAATATTTATTGCCAATCAATGCCGTCTTGTTTTTAAATATTTTTTTTTGTACACCGAAAAACCTTGTAATAAAATCGTATTTTATCTAAAACTATGTGTAGCAACTGGCAACCATAACAAAAGAAAAATAACGAAATTATTGGCAAAGTTATCAGCACAAACAGAGACCGAACGATAAACAATAACCACATTCAATTAAGTTTTCCGAGTATCCAGAAGTTGGGAAAATTGGCTCAATTAGGAGCCGATGTGTAAAGAGAAAAACAAACTTTGTTTTGTCCATGTTGGTTATATTTAATCAAGTGATTGAATCGCAGCGGCGCGAGTACCTACAACATATGAAGTCGACACATGATTGTTTTCATTTGTTTTTTGTTCATTCATCGTTTTACACTCGGTAGGACGTAGGGAGGGATTCTAAGGCTGCGTTTCCACCAGAGATGTGCGAAGATGCGTAGTAGGGAATTTTTTCATCAAGAACCAATTGAATCACTTCATTTACCTTGCTTCGCTCAGTGAGCCAGGTTTTTTTACGTATAAAACAAGCGAGAGAAATGTGTGCAAGGAATGTGTTGCAAGATACGAGTATGTATTGAGAAGGATGTTTTGCGATGCATGTGTTGCGAGGTTTGCGACATACTTAACGGCACATTAATGCGCATTTTCACAGCTCCGCTACAAATCCTCGTACGACACATTTTCCTCGCACAGCTTTGGTTGACACCCCCACACATTTTCACAGCACATCTACACATCCTCGCAAGACACATTTCCCTCGCACATCTGGTGGAAAAGCAGCCTAATAAATTCTTTTAAGTCCAAGTCTGTTATGACAATAGTGGTGAAGGTGGAAAATATGGTCGGAGATCTGCGTGTCCAGTACAACAATGTACTTAGGATGATGTTGGGGCTCTCGGCTGTCTCGCAGATGCAGTGCATCAGGTATGTTTGCAGAGGCCAGGGTTGATGGGTTTCATGCTATCATACGCAAAAAGGCCGCCTCCCTGTTACGGCGTGTGCGGGACAGCAACAACAGCATCCTAAGGATGTTAGCCTCTCGCCCCGACTGTTCTACAATGAGGCACTGTATGTTAGTGTCCATAGGCGGTCGGATATGAAACGTAAATGTGATTTTATTATTTATGATGATGATTTATATAATTATACTAATATAGGTTTAAGTCAAATTGTTACTAACATCATATGAGAAACCAAAATAAATGAATGAATTGAATTAATAGAGAAAGTCATATTACATATGTCATGTAATAAAAGATGGCGTCCCTCATATTGTGCTGGCTATTATTAGTCGATATTTAATCAATTGGCTGCACAAATACAAGAAATCGATTCGCCGATGTTTGTACGTTTTATTTGCGTCGGTCAAATGTCATTCGATTGTGAGTCGAGGGAATCGCGGCGGGCTAGATTGGTATTGTAACAACTTTCAAGTTGTTTTTAATTTTTGATGAACTCACTTTCCCGAAGGCATCAATGTCTCAAGGGCGTCAAACAATTCATAAATAGAAGGTGGCATTTTGAAAATAACAGATTGCAATATATCTCTTAGAGATTTGTATGTTAAAATGTATTTTTTTTAACGGCCTTCGGGCGCGATGTTTAACATTACTTTTGAAAATTAATACTTGTACATTCAACAGAAAGGCTTGACTAAATTATATTTTTGGTGAATGAATGAAAGTAAAATGCTAATGACCATGACCTTTCAAGCGACTTTTTCATACGTAGCTCGAGGACCGGCCAGAGCGGCTTTCTCGGCCCTTCTCCATTTCGCACACAAGTGTCACATCAAGTTTGCAGCGACTGTGTTTATTCGCGAAATCCATTGATTTTACGATCATTGGGTACCATTAACGAGTTTGCAGAAAACAACGTCAAATAAGCCGACATACTTTCAAAGAAATAATATGTATTTTACTGCAGCTTCATCTGTGTTTTTAAAAGAGTTGGCTCACAGAGGTTCAGTAAGTCGCAACGGCTAAGACTAGCAGGTCACCTGCAGGCCGATTTGCTAACTCGTACAACGATGTGATTGTCACTTAAGCATCCATTACGGATTTCATATCTTAAATAAAAATAGTCATTCATACCGAAGCCGTAATGAATATTGAAGTTACCATGAAAATGATGTTCACCGTAAATGTCAAAAGTTAGCAAATAGGCCTGCTGGAGCGGTTGCCGGATAACAGAGCTCCCATTGGCAGACCAAGAAAGATATATATAAGATATAATATAAATATAGATAAGATATAAGGATAGATTGCGTTGTGGAAGACCTAAAGATGTGGAAATATAAAAACAGGAAGAAAGAGGCGAAGGAACATGGTAGGTGGAAGAAACTAATGTGGAAGAGGCCAAGACTCATAAGGGGTGGTAGCGCCGAAGAAAGTATAAGAAATAAGGCTTAATAGTCAATCTACAAGTGGACCCTGGACTCTTCCTGGAATCTTCCCGAGAAAGTTGAAAACGTGAAATAGTTGGTGTGTAGGATTCTTCATTAGCATAGATAACCCACCAAAAACATAAATGTAAAAAAGGAAAGCCAAGTTCAATACAAAAATTATGCTTGGCTGTGGGCTTCGCCGCAAAAAGAATTGAGATCTAAATGAGTACCAAGTTCTATGGTAGGTAGTAAGTTAGATTTGACTTGGCCAGTTTTCGATACATCAGCCATTTTATAAAGTTATACAACATTAAATTTTTTAATTCTGATAAAAACTGTGTATAGGTGTCTATTCTTTCTGTGTATAGGTGCCGCGCCGCCGACGATACACCGTTGGCCGGTTGTTTAGCGCGTATTACAACTTTTTTGTATGAGGGCACCACTTATTTTCTGACTTAATTGTATTTTTATATTTCTGTTATATAGCAAATATAATAATACATAACTATATTGGGATAGTTTCAAATATCTGCTGGTAAAGGTTCCAAAGCTACAATTTAAAAAAAAAATTGTATGGGTGAATGTACTTTTTTAACTTTTGTTTATTTTTAGATTTTTTCCTACGCTTACACACATTGCCGAGCTGGATTCCAAATTTCATCCGTCTAGGTCATCTGGAAGTAGGTTAGGTTTAGGTACTATATGTCAGTCAGTCAATAGGAAAATTTACGACTTTTTGACCTTCATATCTTTATAACCGTTAGAGCTTGCTTCATGAATCTAGATGTCCTCATAGACATAATTAAACACACGTAATTTTATGTGTTTACGTTAAAAAGGTTTTAAGTTATAGAAGAGTCAAAAGTGGCACCAAGTGGTTCGTGTAATATTACACTCGACGCTGGCTAGCCAGTTCCTTTGCTTGAACTTTGGCTTGACACGCTGCCGCGTGTCTAGATGGTGTCTGTAGTTCTACTCTGTCGATTGTTTAGTTTGCAATAAACGTTTTATTGCGGTCGTGGTCGTTACCATGGTATTCTTATATATTGGGATATTTTAAGAAAACGCGGTCTTAAAATATCCCAATATATAAGAATACCATGGTAATCTTGTTCTTATCAAGAATGCGCATAAAAATTGCTGCTATCGGAATCACTGGATCGAACCAACGCAGCGTTAACCGGAACGCAGTGAAAGTGTCAGCTATCGCAATCCACAGATGAGTGGATGTGTTCGTTCCGATTTACGTTAAAATGCCGAAGCTATGGTGTATGGTGGGATGGAGGCAGCGAGCTGGAAATGTAATCTAAAGGGTGAATTAATTAACGTTGATGCAATGAGCGTGGGCGTGGATTCATTAGATTAACTTTGGAAAATTTAACGCAAATTATTTTGACACCTTATGACAGCTTTTAAATTACTTGATGTTTTCTTGCAGACATGTTGGCATATGATCTGCCTTTTCTTATTAAAGAGAACATATGAAGGGTAGATGTCACAAAACAAAACTTGGAACAAGTGTTATTTAGTATTAAGTTTAAAATAGAACCGGCCCTTTCTTCATTTTTTATCACCCATCTAAGGATACTTGACACGTGCAATTGGGAAGGCCTATGTCCAGCAGTGGATAAGTATAGGCTGATGATGATGATGATACTTGCGATTTTTGAGAAGAAACTAATAATACATTAACTAAGCCAAGGAAATTCCAAACAAGATACGCGCGACGCACATTACCCTTCTTGGCATTCGGATAAACAGAGAAGACTTAACATGACACAGAGAAGGACACTGCAATCCTCAGACATTACGATAGAGCAGCCAATGCAACAATCCCAACTCCCAACTAATAATATAAATCCAAGTGAGTTTGTTTGTTACGCTTTCACGTCCTATCTACTGAACCGAACATCAAGAAATTTTGCATACACGTTGTCTGGAGTACGGATAGGCTGACTTTCATCCCGGAGAAAAGTACTGTTCCCGAGGGATCGACACTAACGCGGCTGGAGCCGCGGGCGCAAGCTAATATTTCATACTAGCTGTTACCAGCTTCGCCCGCGTGATATATAGGCTATGTTCTTCTCAGTACCCTAACCTATGTGTATGCAAAATTTCATGATGATCGGTTCAGTAGATTTGGCGTGAGAGAGTAATAAACAAATAAACAAATAAACAAAAAAAAAACAGACAAACTCACTTTCGCATTTATAATATTAGTAAGGATTCCATCCATCTGATGGCATTGCTAAATATTTGCAGGCCATTTATTTTCGTTGGAGCGTCGCATTGAGTCGCATAAAATTGAAACGTTCACATGACGTCATTCCAACATTCTTCCAAAAAGAAAGTATGTCGTGTCACGCTTAGAACGCTAAAAATAGACTAGAATCTAGGTGGACATTATGTCTACGAATACGTCATCATTATTATCAAAAAGTCAACTGCTGGAAATAGGCTTCCCCCGAAGATTACCATCATGGGGGCGTTTCCCATACTCAGCTTGGCAGAACTGAACTGCCTCCGTTTCGATTCCCACGGGAAGCATACTTTGTTAAGTTGTTTCCAGTTTGGTTAGGACATTGCAGGCATGAATCACCTGATTGTCTGATATGAAAGTTGATTCCATGCTTCGGAAGGCACGTTAAGCCGTTGGTCCCGGCTGCCATCTGGTAGTCGTTAAAAGAACCACGTCAGAAGCCGAGAGGCGGTTCTGAAGAACTCTGACACCAGGGTGTGCATGGAAATGATGATGAGCTTGGCAGACGGGTTGTTGAGCGCAGTTTACTTGGCTCTTAGAGTATCCATGTTAATGATACTCTAAGGTTTGGCTTATCTCGGTTGTGACGCTGCTGTGATTCCCATTGAAACCGTTTATAGGGTTCCGTAGCCGAATGGCAAAAACAATAAAGGTTCCGGTATAAATTCGTCAAATTTGTCTGTCCGTATGTCCAGCCATATTATTCCGAAACGATTGAGACTAAACTGTTAAAAGTTGGTAGGTGGATATATTGTGTGAACGCCTTTACGATTTTCATTCAAAAACAAAAAAAAATATAAAGGGGGCTCCCCATACATGGAACTTAAAATAAAAATCATCAATCCTGTCTACACTACCTGTTTTCAAAATTCCTAAATTTTTATACATGTCCTATCCGGATGTAAGAAATGGGATATTTATGTTCACTAATTATTTAATGCATAAAGTGCGCATCAATGTATAATAGTCTTCAAACACTGTCTTATACATAAGAAAATCGCGTTACAACGGCCTACTTCTTCTTGTCAGTGTCGTTTGGCTTAAATAATTTAAATCACACACACACATACACACTATCACGTCTTTATCCCTTGCGGGGTAGACAGAGCCCAAGGTCATAAAACCTGCAGGCCATGTTTAGCATCGTAGTGGGTGTAAAAGTGGAAAGCGGAATCAAATAGTGATGGGTTTCTAGCCGCATCG
The DNA here is from genome assembly GCA_963082605.1 of Rhodophaea formosa. Lineage (NCBI taxonomy): Eukaryota > Metazoa > Arthropoda > Insecta > Lepidoptera > Pyralidae > Rhodophaea > Rhodophaea formosa. The sequence continues at coordinate 5,307,443 of OY720221.1, forward strand.
CCTATCAATGTGATTCCTTTGATTTTCGCCCAATCCCTTGACCAGCTTTTACGGTCTGCGCGGGAAGAAAAGCAGCTGGTACTTATATTCTATGTTTTTTCTTTTCTCCCAAACCAGCATGGAAGAGTAAGAAAGAAGTAGTATTTACATAAATAATTTTTTTAATATTCAATTTAGTGCAAGGCATAGTAATTGCGTTTAAAAGCAAAGCGGTCTACCTACTTGCACAAGCCACAAAACGCTGCCTAGTTTATTATCCACAAAATTCCACATGTGAATAACAACAGATCACTATTTTTAAATTTAGACCCGTTTTTAACGCACGAAAATCGCAAGTCGGGATGCGCGCGAAACGCTTGCGTCTCGTCGTGCGCACTGCGTCGCATCAGGGCTTCCATCACATAAAAGTATTTTGGGCTTTTAAAACATGTCTTATTACCCCATATAATGGGTTAAGTTTTAACAGCTTTCTTTAAATAAAAATATAGATAATATAGGTAAGCTGTATCACAGAAAAAAAAGCACTCACTGGAAAAAAAAAATACTTGTGTGCTTTCTTTGGACTTTGATTAAATGGCAGAGCGTTTTATTTTTTTGACACTTGTTATGATTATTACATACTTAAAGACCATAGTTACACCAGGAATAATAGTAACTATGCAACCATTTCGACTCAATAAGAAGAAGAAGAAGATACCAGGAAGAGAGTCAATTTATTAAAAAAAATAACACTGCCTCCAAAAAAATAAGAAATTGATATTCAAATCATAATTTTCCCTCTAAATTGGTAAGAGAAAAAGTTGGTAGCACTGTATCGCACTGAACGGAGGTGCCAAAGCTTGATGTAAACACAACTATATTTACCTACATAACTCAGATAAAGAGAAACTCTTAGCACCTATTACTAACACAATTAAGTTTAAAATTTAACGTCTTTTACAAGCATGATTCAAGATAACGGTTAAAGTAAGTACATATGATTTCATTGCTTTGAAAACAAATCTTTACACATGTGACAAATTTTTAAGATACTGCTTGTCATATTAACATTTTATCTACATATATACACATTAGCACTTTGTTATTTTGAACAGATTAGTTAAACAGGTCGATAAAATGTCGAAAATTGGCGACGGGCGTCAACTGGCAAACTATACATACCTCAGCTATTTAAAAAATACTGTAAAGCACTCTATCTTATACTTTATTTGAAATTGGTATGTTCAGATAAAATTGGTACACTCCGAACCGAAACACCTCCGAAACTTTATGGCGGCTCGCAACATCGCGCGAGTCGATGTGCAGTACACAATATTAGGTTCAGCGGGACGCGCGCGGGGAGGCGGGGCGCATACTGCGCAACTCGCAGCTAATAACCGAGCAGCCATAAAGTTAGATTCAGACTGTAGGCAAGTCAATTTTGCAGTCCTATATGAATAGATAAAAAATACCCAAATATATCAACTGTTGAGGTCATTCATGCAATATTTCTTCTTCTTCTTCTGTTTTATATTATGACTTCCACCAAAATTTCAGTGATTCTGCCAATGTTCAGTATAATGAAATACTAAGTATCGGTGTTGTACGGTAGTTTTTCCAAGTAGCATCAAAGATGGCGTATGTTCTTTGATGCCTCGTGGGAGCTTCTTGCGGCAAATCTATACGAGTCCATTTATCAGTCCACTTTAACTATTTCACAAATTGTTCTTGAGCACGGGCATTTATAACACCAAACTACACTAATTTCATATTATTAAGTCCACTCAAATCAATTTGCAAAAATGTCTAAGGCAAACTTCAACTGTACCCCTTGACTTCCCACCACAAACCCCATGCAATATCTCCGTATCTGTTTGTCTTTATCAGTGCAAACAGCGGAGCCGTTAATGGGCTCGATCGAAAAAATTTACTGTAATATTTATATCTCAAAGAATTTTTGGAATAATGAAATTTTTTTAACTGATGTTGTATTTTGTTGACCACTCTTTTTAAAAGCAACCAAATTTTATAAATAGAATATGTAATGAATGAATGTACTGTCTAAGAATTCCAAATATTCAAAAATAGAGCTGGCATTGGTTCAATGCAAACAACTTTATTTACAAACAAATTGTATATTTGTCAACAGTCAAGTAAATTGTATCATCTCACTCATTTAAAAATAAAATATTGTGGATAAATACCTTCAGATCTTTATTGATTGCAGATTCATATCAAAGTTGACTGACATTAATTCATGTGAACAAATATCCAATTTCAAATGAGCTTGTTTTGGAGCACCTAATTAAAGATAAAGTCACAGAAAGGATCTGGGCATGGTTAATAACTTAATACTCACCTTTTTTCAGTTATTTCTATTATTTTTTCTGGAGTCAGCTTTAGTGGCACTGTGTGGAAAGAAATGCACATAAAGACTATTTCTACCTGTCTGACCCGCCCAGGAAAGGCCAGGAGTGTATAATGTTTTATGCGTGTTGTATATCTATGATGTACAACATGCGTAAAGTTTCATTTAGTTAGTTTAGCGTTAGTATTTCTGTTCCATTTTTGCTGTAGCCTAAATGGCTCGATCGTGAAGTCATTAGATTCATATATTTCCCTGGAATGTCATAGGCTATGTAAACATAAAAAAAATCTATATGGCAGACGTAAACTGACCAAAAAGGTATTCAGGGTTTTTATTCTTTGAAATAATCCTACATGTTATTGTTAGGAATAAATAAACCGGTTTGCCATTGACTTCTCACAAAGTGTGGTTGTATCCATGATATTTGATCTGGTTAATGATTAATATGCCACTAAGCTAACTAAGCGGGTTTAAAATCCAGCTATGTTAATATTTCAGATACTTTGAGGACCAATATAGCTACTATTACTACTTCTGTCAAAGGAATAGGATAATTCTTGTTAAGGTTGGATCTAAGGTCTCTTGATCTACATTCACACATAAATTAACCTTTATTGACCACCTCTGTGGCTCAGAGGTACCACAAATGTACAACACACTAATATATTCTTCAGATAAGCCTAGCAGGCCGATTTGCTAACTCGGTGTACAACAATGCAGGACTATTTGCTAACTTTAGACAGCTACGGTGTACATCATTTTCATGGTAACTTCAATATTCATTACGGCTCCAGTATGAATGACTATTTTGATTTAAGATATGAAAACTGTAATAGATGCTAAGGTGACTATCAAATCGTTGTACACCAAGTTAGCAAATCAGCATGCAGGTCTTGGATGTTTATCTGTTTAGTATCTATTATAAAATATAGTTTTGTTGAAATAGTATCCCACAAGTTCACAACTTAGTGTTGGACTAGCTCAATCTGTATAAGTTGTAAGTTTATGGTATATACATGTATTTTATCTTCATCCATAAATCATCTTTAGCAGTTCAGCACTTAGCGACACAACAGGCAAATAGGCAACATCCTCTGATGCAATTTGACTGTAGTTGTGCCCAGTGTTAACAATTGCAGCCAAAATGCCAGCAGGCTTCTTGTATATCATAGAACCTTTACAGAACGTGATTTCAAAGCAGTAATTTTTATGATAGTGGAATATTCAGAATACTTTTTTTTTTCAATAGAAGTAAGTAGAAGTTGGTTGTTGGGTACATATTAATACCTAATTGATGATTGTTGGTATTGTATTTTATCATCCACACAGAGCTTTAATCAGGCAAATCTCAATTACCATTGAAGGTGAAAACAACTTGGCTATTATCAAAGCTATTGGAACTAAATCTTATTTGCTAGAATCCCATAAGAATTTAATACAACTAGAACTAGAAATGAAATGAGGGACAAACTTCGAAGTGATAGCAGTACACAGCATAATAAAGATTTTATAACAGTGACAGATAAGTAGGTGCAAGATAAGCGGGTATGCCATCATCATGTTTTCCTTCAATATCGCAAAAACATCAGGAGAAACCTGACGCCAGCACAGAAACCTGCTTTGGACGATAATGCCGACATATCGGCTGGCCTGCTCGCGTATCATCCACATACCTAGTGATCACAAAACTTGCAAATTACATTATAAACACTCACCTCGGAATCGCTGTCGCCGCCTTTATTCTTGTCGATTTTAGTCTTCATCGCCTCCTGCAAACAGTCGATCACACTGAAACTCTCACTGTACCGATGATTGTCTCGGATCACCAGCAAAAGATGATTTTACACACAAATTATGCACAACCGCATACCACTAACGAACAACTGACATGGCATAGTATATAACCTGAGAACTATGCGTTGCGAAAATACCGACTACCTCAAATTTTCCCGCTTTACACACTGTATCACTAATATTATGTTATTAGTTTCACATTAAATATTCCTCAGTATTTACTAAACTTACCTTTTCTTTTTTCGGCATATCAAATTGGTAAATAAAGCTGAAAATATAACTTTTGGATATTTGCGTGAAGATAGTTGCATTTTATTTGTCAAAAGGCTGTTGTCTGATTGGCTCGTTCGGTCACGTGACTTCATTGACGTTGCAAACAGTGATGTACCTACGTTGTATCTAATTCTCAGTCTATCGATTTATCATCAGCGAGTTCTGCGACTCTGTGACAGAGAACACAATGTTTTTCCTTAACCGATTACTTAATAAAAAGAGGATTATGTCCATCTACTTTAGTGTTTGTCTCCAATTATTTTCTATTTTATGTAGGTACAAATATTACCGCTCGCTGAAAGGAACTGGTATTAGAAATTGATTTAACGACAAAGGTAGCCTTGTTCTTACCGTACATATTCATTATTTCATTATCATCATCACAGCCGTAAGAAGTCCACTGTTAGACATACACCACCCCCAAAGATTTCTATCACGGTTTGTCACCACGCTTGGCAGACGGGTTGGTGAGCGCAGTTTGATTGACTTAAGTACCTATTTTGGTTCCGACGCTACTGCCCATCGTAACCATTTTTTAAGCGAAACAATGGTATGTATGAGTTATAAATTGAGATGTTTCTTGTTTGGATGGATTTGGGATGAGAAAGTATAGCAGCGTGGAAGGCCTGGCGCGCGTACACGATGCAAACTTGCTAAAACCGGGCAGGCAGTTGAGGATGACCAGATTCTACCGCTCCGTGTCAGAAGTACTACCGAAAAGTACAACTGGTAGTACAAATGATACAACCTTGTATCGTTTGTACTACTACAAAAAACACGAGCAAATCACTTGGGTTTGCTTGTTACCGGAACCAAAGTATAGGAGGACGTCGGGGTGTACCAGTACTGGCGTTAGCATTACTAGCGCCTCGGGCGAGATTTCTTTGGGTGCCAAATCACACGGTTGGGGTGCAAATCACATCACGCTGCCCTGTGCCTCCAAACTCATTTTGATTCGCACATTAGACCCAGCGCCCTGGGTGGTGGCCCAACCACGCAACTCCCTACCGCCGCCACTGGAGTAAGTCCAATTATAGCATATGTACGCAAATCGGTATATGCAGTATCCAGCGAAATGTTAATCAAACAAAGGCAAAAATTGGTTAAAATCTATTTTCATCTAAATACGGCTTTTTATTTGCCGAAAGCAAAATTGAACGAAAACAACTATAGGTATGGATTAATACAACATTTATTAAAATAAATAACATCTAAGTATGTAACACTTCCATAAGTTTTAAATATTAAAGTAATAAACAAGTTAAATTATAGAGAATCACTTCTTTTTAGCGCCTGGTGGGCCAGCCCCTTTTTTCTTGGACACTTTGTAGGGCCCGAGCTGCAACCGCACTAAGAGACCTCGCCACCATGCCTGTACCGTTATGGCTGCGTTGGTCATCTTCTCTCGGTACAGACGCGCTTTCTCACGTTCGTCTTTGAAGTGAACCCAATCTTTCATCAGTTGATCATGTTTCTCGATCTGAAAATGACAATTAGTATTGCTTCTACAATTTCTGTCTGTTTTAATTTCGCTAAAGAGGGAAGCCAAAAATGAGATGGAAAGACGAATTATGTGCATTTAATGAGGAATGGCAAGACAGGGCACTGGATTCCTATCCCGTGCCCTGTCTTGCCATTCCTCATTAAATGCACATAACTCGTATCTGAGTCTCGTCGACTCGTCGTAAAACTCGTCGACTAAGTAGAGAACAGAACGGGCTTTTGCCAAGCAGAGGAACCTAAATAGCTAGAAAAAAATATTCTTAATCAAAATCTCTTATTTACTGTGTTACTGTTACTACCGTGTCACATATTATGTAGATTAGTAACAAATCAGTATAGTCACATTTGTTTTAACACACACAATCATGTTTAGGGTTCCGTTCACAAATGGTAAAAACAGACAGGACCCTATTACTGAAACTTCGATGTCCGTCCGCACGTCCGTCTATCTTTTACCAGGGTTTATCTGAACCGCTATGGTTCAAATTTTCAAGGCATTTTATTTTTCACAGATAATGTATTTCTGTTGCCGCTTTAACAACAAATACCCAAAAACAGACTAAAATTAATATTTATAATGTAATTAGTGTTACTTTTTTGTACGACAGTAGGTATAATGTTGTAAAGACAATGTACTATTTTTTCAAGTCGATTTTTCTTATTAAAATAAAGATAGGCCGCGGTGAGTTAATAAATAAATCTATTACCGTATCCTCCAGATCAATCCGACGGTCACGTTCATTCTGATATTCATTTTTCTTTATCTGTATCTTCAGATCAATATGTTCCATATCCTTATCATATTTTTCCATCCAATTTTCGACTTTCCCAAGGGTTTCCTGAAATCAGTATTGTACAATTTTAACATACCTATATGTTAACAAAAATCTACGTCGAACGATTAGATCTTAGCAAGTAATAACGAGTACTAAGTAGTACTTTAAGAATTTTTCAGGATCCAGTGTTGCCATTCGAGATAAAAGATTAAAGAAAACGGAGATATCATTTAAAATGTTGATCTGCGAAGCCTTAGATAAATTAAACTATTTTTGAACTACTGTTTACTAATCACTTTGAACTGTACACACTTTGAACTGTACTAATACTAACTAACTTGTAAGATTTTCTAGGGCCTCGCAGAACAAAATCCTATTTGATATCTCACAAATATTTTGTGTCAAATTGGGGCAGAAGTGGGCCACACTAAAATTCATGTACCCCGGGAAGAGTTCCAAACAAAAAAAAAAAACTGCTCACATTGATCATTATATTGCCAAGTAGCTCAATTTCAGCATGCACTCTTTGTTCGTGGTCATATCTACGCTTGAAGTACTCGATGTTGGTGGATGGATGGTACTCCAAATCCTTGATACTTTGATGATGCTGTTCGGTGCGTGCATTCTGCCAGTTGTCGACATATCTACTGCAACATTCTGAATTGAGCACCGCGTCCTGAAATAATGAAAAGTGATGTAATGATCCCGAAGAGGAACAGGATCGAGGAGGGTCTAAGCAAGGCCGCTAAGAGGCCTTTTCTCAGCAGTGGGTGGAAGAAGGGCATAGATCCCGATACAGACCTATTGTTGTACAAAATGTTAGATAAATTTAGTGTAATGTAACTAGGTAATGTAATTAAGTAAATTCATTTCGGAAAGAGAAAAAGATATGTGCCCTATTTAACCAAGTAACTATATTTTGTTTAATTACAAGTATTGCTTTAATCGTTTAAATCAAAATCCTGTTGAAAAGGGCCTAAAAACATAATGAATGCTCTTGCAGTAGCAAACAGCGCCCCCAAATCCAATGTTTTACCTTAGAGTATCTATTGATACTCTTTTACTCTATTCTAAAATGATATTTGTACCTAGTTTCACTATGGTTTCATTAGAGATTTCAAAACGGAAAGGATGTAAGCTACTTAATATAGGTACCTAATAGGTAAGTCGAATACTATTAAAAAGAAATTAAGCGAAAAGATTAAGATGCATTTTCTTAGTAACATTTTCTTTATTACCTCTACTTGCGAACTTAAACCTTCGATAGTTGCATCAGTGTCGTAGATGACAGACTTGATGTGATTGCGCTGCTGCCTCAACTGCCTGTTCAAATCACGACGCAGTCTATTTGGAAGCACGAAATCAAAGTGATTATGGAAGCTGATAACATTTAGTACGAAACAGCAAATGTAGGTATACTAGTTGTTACCCGCGGCTTCGCCCGCGTAATTTATAGCCTATGTCCTTCTCGGTACCCTAACCTATGTGTATGCAAAATTTCATGATGATCGGCTCAGTAGATACGGCGTGAAAGCGTAAAAAACAAATAAACAAACATATAGTTATAAGTTATATATATATATACTAGCTGTTACCCGCGGATTCATCCGCATAATTTATAGCCTATGTCCTTCTCGGTACCCTAACCTATGTGTATGCAAAATTTCGTGATGATCGGCTCAGTAGATACGGCGTGAAAGCGTAACAAACAAACAAACTCACTTTCGCATTTATAATATAAGTTGGGATTGGGATGGGATTGGGATTGGGATATATATTAAGAAGCATTCGAAATGTGGTAACTGGATGGATAAAATAACAAGCGAAGAGGTTTTAAGTAGGAGATAAAAGAACTGTTTTAAGGTAACTACCATAGCAACATGGACGCCTGTTACAACAGGACCAGTTTATTGAAACTAGGAAAAATATGGAAAGAAAAGCCCAATCACCAGTTACTTCAAACGAATAAACGAAAAAGTGGGAAGTGTGTTACCAAGGTGTTGAAAGATAGGCTGAGGATAGAAAAAGATGTAGGGAGCTTTAACTTTAAATTTTGGTTATGATACGTCATCATCAGCCTATACTCGTCCACTGCTGGACATAGGCCTCCCCAATTGCACGCTATCGAGATCTATCTTCGGCTGCTCGCATCCAGCTTCTGCCAGCCATCTTGCGCAAATCATCACTCCACCGTGCCGTGCCTGAGTTATGTTATGTCATGTACAGTTATATACTTATATGCCACAGTTATGATACGTATAGTCTAATAAATCGCAATTTTTATAGATGTCAAAACTTACATTTTATTCTTTGCTTCATCAACACCCAAAAACTTGAAATAGTCTTCACGATCTATTATAGTTTTCACGCTTTTTTTAAGAGCATCAAAACTTCTTTCAACCGCCAATTCAGAGTATAAGTTCGTCATGACTTTGTAGAAGTATTGTCTGAAAGTTAAGTATCAGTGGTTAAACTATATGCAGTGTTCATTGATAATGATTATTTATTCACGAAAATAGAGTACATTAGATGTTTCAATATAATAATGTCCTATAACTATCTATTTTGTTTAGAACAAGCGTATGAATATGAAATTATTATGAGTAAAACAACTATTTGTCAGTTAGTAACTGTTTTAAGTAAACTTTACAGTTCGGTGGCAACACAAGGTGCTAGGCACGTAAGTATGGATAAGTCTGGATTTCTGCTCCATGCTGGTTGGGGAGAAAAGCAAAAATATAGTATTTATATACCAGCTGTTCTTCTTCCCGCGCAGACCGTTAAAGCCGGTCAAGGGCTTGGGGGAAAATCTAAGGAATCACGTTATAGGTGACGTGCCTAGTAACCATCACTATTGTGATTCCGCTTTCCACCTTAACGTCAAATAACTCGCTAAACGTGGTCTTTGGATTTTATGACCTTAGGCTCTGTCTACCCCGTAAGGGATAAAGGAGTGTTAGTTAATATGTAGTCTATGGAATGACTTAGCAAATCAGCGACCGGTGACAGTGAAATCTTGCTGCTGCTGATCTTCAAAATTTACCCGTTTCCCACAAAGCTAGAAATTTTTTAAATGATATTTTATTCTCAGCTTATTATAAGAACACCGGTCTGGCAGGGATATCGCGGTTGCGTCATCATCCCAAAAATTTTTGAAAATGCAAAAAAAAATTTTTCGTAACCTTCTGCCACAAGGCTACAATTTTAATATGTTATAATTCAAGTATTTTTAAGTGTAAAAAAAAAATTATTTTGCATTTTCAAAAATTTAAGGGTTGATGACGCAACCGCGGTATACCTGCCAGACCGATACTTTTATAATTAGCAGATAATAAAATATCATTTAAAAAATTTCTAGCTTTGTGGGAAACGGGTTAGTCAGATGGTTCACGAGCTCTCCCACTATTTAAAGTATAAAAGCTTCGATCACATAAAGTAAGAAAAATAAATACCGATCAGCGTCAAGTTTATTGAGTTTGTATTTCAAGCAACCGAGGTTGTTATGATCGATGCCTTCCAGTTCATCGGTACTCGTAGGTTGTTCTATTTTGTATTTAAGCGCCAACAGTATTCCCATATCAGACATGGTCTTGTGTATTCGCAATTCATTGTTAATAGTATCTGAAATTAAGTTCAATAATCATTTTCCAAGCGTATTCACATTGCAGATGCCTACAAATTAATTAAAATTAAATTCAATAATATCCAGGTGTTGTGTATTCGCGATTCATTATTAATTATCATCATCATCATCATCATCATCATTATCATTATCATCAGGTCTTCTAGTCTCCACTACAGGAGCACGAGCCTCTCTGTACTACCTACTCAGAGGTTTTGGCCTACACTCTCCACGCTGGCCAGACAGGTTGGAGAGGTCTCTTTGATGTTTATAAGCTTTGTTTAGCTTGTGTTTCCATAGTCGCCTTTTACGACATCCACGGGATGACTTGGAGTGGTCCTGGAACCACACGGCAAGTCTGCCAGGAACCACACGGCAATTATTAATTATATTTGATATTAAATTCAATCATTTTCTGAGCATATTCAAATATCCAGTTGCCTGCAATTAAATTCAATACTTACTCTTTATAAAATTACTTAGTATAGATTCATATTTCGAATGTAATGTTATTTTTCAACACACTTGCTCATAAAGTGGCTCTGTGGTCACTGCAATTAGGCACAGAATGACACCCATAATCAAACTGTGACTTTTTCATTGCTATAACTCACTAGTTTGTTATAGATATTTCGAATGTAATGTTATTTTGTCTGGATTTCAAGATGTTTGTTACTTCTTTGCGCAAAAATTAGTGGATACATTATAATGAAACTTTTTAGTGTTACAGCGGACATATCTGAATAGAAGGTACAGAGGCTATACATAACGCAAATGAAGTCAAAGGAAAAATCTAGGTGATAATGTATTAAAGGAAATTAGTAAAGATAAATATGTTAGACTCACTTAGTATGCGTATTTGAGTAATAATATCTTCCAAAGTTGTGGCATACATTGATGCTTCAAGGTAAGATAAGCTGAAATTCCAAAAACAAACGTGACTAAAACGTTTACGAGTGAAAAGTAAATTTTAATAAATTCTTTTACTTTATATTGCCTAATATATAAAACAGCACAGGATTGCTTACAAAAATGAGGCGACGTGCTTTTAAAATGAGTGTTCTATCGATTCCATTCCTCAGAATAGGTATCTACTTACTTAAATTACTTCGTCATCCGGTCTTTTTTACTCTCCACTGCAGAAGCACTACACCTACATTCTCCACGCCTGCCAGGGTTGGAGACACGAGAGGTTAAGTGTCTTACAAGCGTATAAATCGTTCAAGCTGTCTTCAGCTTGTGTTTCCTACGTTACTACGACATCTACGGGAAGACTTGGGTCCTATTCTACTCTGCCGGGAACCACACGGCTTAAATTGGCTTAAATTTCTTATCGTAAAGCTAGTCTAAAGCCTATGTCGTAATGAAGTTAGTAATTCAGTAATATCGTAATAACCATTCCTTTTTCGGTATATCCTCAGAGGATTCTGCGATCTCCTCTGTTGGGACCATGGTCGTCGGTGTAGGAATTTCTTCTGCTTCGGTCCCCATTTCTTTGGAAGGCATTTGTTCGCTTGTAATCTATAAAGACGAAGAATGTACCTAACAAACAACATAAAACGATTTCAGCATTATTTTCACACAATTCATTAAACTGTACTTTACCTGTTGTAAACTTTTTAGCGATTTATCTCTGAAAACTATTGCTTCACCCCATGTATCTCTTATTCTACTTACTATAATACGTCTATTCTCCATATCTACCATTATTCTTGTCGGTCTATAAATAACACAATTATAAAATAAAAATTACAGAAGCATTTATAATCAAACTCCTAAAACAATTCAATTAATGAATTTGTCAGTCAGTGTATAATTGGAAAAAGAGTTTCGTGTTATTACTTACCAGCCAGTTATTTATAAAAAAAGAAGCCTAGGAACGACCTTTCCTAAACTCCGTACCTATATTACTATCTATAGTTTATTATTTTTACTATAATTACAAAAATGAACTGTAATTACAAAATATTCATTTAAGATTTGAAGATAAGTCATCTGAAATAACATGATGAATACTTCGAGCAACACGGCCTCCGTCGGAAGGATGAATACGAAAAATTCGCTCGACTGGCTTTCAAAAATAGTACCCCTAAGCTCACGACTCACGTGTCCATATTATTATACCGAGGTTCTGATTGATGTGTAAATTGCCTTTATATATTGTGTTTCCTAAAAAACTATTTTATTGCATTTTTCTAGAGTCTGTTTCAATCTTTTATTTGTCATAAATGCTGAGCATAGAGACCGTCATCCCAACGCGATTTTTTCATGTAAGTATATGATAGTGTTTGGAGACTATTACACTTACTAGGTAACTATTTTATAAATGAACATATTATTTAATTTCTGACATTCGAATAGGAAGCGTACCTATAGAAGTTATGGCATTATGCTGCATATACTTGCTGCATACATGGTTGCTACAACTTCTGCATGCTTTGGGTAATTTTTGTTTCACGTTTTGTTTTCGCTTTTGTAAAAGTAAAATACTTATTATTATGATATTAAACATTAATATCGGGCTTGTTTCATTAAAGAATTTATTACTAAGATAATTTTCTTATATAAATTTTTAACATTCTGCCCCACTAGCTCCTCCTTGAACTTTTGGATGTGCCCTTGTGGTTATCTTTCTGCTATAAATAGGTGTCATTTAGGTAACGGGCACGAAGACAAATCGACAGCCAACATTCGACCTGTAATTTAGTTAATATCGAGTAGGTACCTACTTTATTATATAAATCTGCCTATAGATAGGTTGATAATTGAGTGCATTTCTTTAACTCAATAACACTGATATTTTCCGAGCTCTTAAGAGAATCGACTACCTGTTATTTTCATACAAAAAGCGATAACTCTTCCACCCCTCTAAACCTTTACGAAATGAGGAAACTTTGGTGTCATTCAATTTAGCACACCTTAATCTAGGGCTAACCGTTTTTCTTTTTTATTGATTCAGTTTAGATTAATTGAAATAAATTAAAATGCCCCGGGTATTTTTTATGTAAAAAATATGGATATTCACTTAGATGCTCATAACTTTTGTTGTAAACAATATATTTTAAATATCAAAACGGACAGCCCTACTTCTCCAATTAATCGCTTTTTGCATGAAAATTTACAGGTAGTCTATCTTCTTAACAATAAAAACAAAAATATAATTTTTTTTAATTTATAATTGCTATCATGAGCGCAACTAAAAGGTGCGCCCCAAGGAATAATTTAGTTGCACTTCATTAGGTACGTTTCAAAATGGTTGCGCTAAAAAAAAGACCATGTCTGTGCACCATAGATTAGGAAGGATAGAGTAGGTATGTATTAAGTTAAAAAATATATTTGTGTTATGAGCAGATCAGAAAAATAAAAACCGGCCAAGTGCGAGTCGGACTCGCGCACAAAGGGACCCTTTGTGCCAGAAAAAAACGGTAAAAAAATACTTTTGTTGCATGGAAGCCCCCCTTAAATATTATTTTTATTTTATTTTTAGTATTTGTTATTATTGTGGCAATAAAAAAAATACATCTGTGAAAATTTTAACCTCCTTGCTATTACGGTTCATGAGATACAGCCTGATGACAGACGGATGGACGGACATCGAAGTTTCGTGAATAGCGTCCCGTTTTTACCCTTTTGGTACGGAACCCTAAAAATAATTAGTACCTATAAAATTCTAATTTTATGATCTTATACCTTTAAAATTTATTTTTTTCTTTGTTTAAGTGCATTCTGTGTTCCGTTTTCATTTATTTATATTGCCAGTATTGAAATCGAGGAAATAACGGTGCGGGTACTATAGGTAATACTTACCCCGGTTCGACGACTTCTTTGGGTACGGAATAAAGTGGAAATCCTAAAAAATATTGATGGAGGTAACAAATTAATAAAACAATGATTATTCCTTTATTTTATTTGCACTACATTTTATTTAGTAGAAAAAACGTATTATGTAAAATAAAATAAAAAAACAAATAGGTAAATACCTAAAACAAAAAAAAAATACAAATAATAATTAAAAACAAATATTAAAAATTAAATAAAAAATACACAACATGAAAAATACAAGTAATTATAAAACCACGATACGGTAACAAAAGACAGTTTAGTTCACTTCTTCTTCTTATCTTTTTTACTATCTTTCGGAGCACCTTTCCTTTTAGGCGGCTTATACGGGCCGAGTTGGTTCCTCACCAGGAAACCACGCCACCAGGCTTGCACAGTAACAGCAGCGTTATGCATTTTTTCCCGATACAATCGAGCATTTTCTCGATCTATTTTAAATTGTTGCCAGATTTTCATGTCTTTGTCATGTTCCTCAATCTGTAAGTAAATAAATCAGATGAAGATCAGGGATAGCAATCATGTGAAATTGACATGTCTTCACGTAAACGTTTTATATCAAAACTTCTTATCGTCTTTCCGAGCAGAGCACACTTAATACCCTAAAATAAAGTTGTAAGGGTTCCTCTTTTACGTAGGTACATAGTTCTATCCTACTCGGAAACCAGAGCATTACTTGCGAACTATAAATGATAATCGAGTTGAAATCGATTATAAACTGTAATAGCTCAACCCTATTATTACTACAGGTGGGTAGGTTGAATGGAATTTGGATTTGGAAGTGAAGAGAGGATCGACGACAGAAAGAAGGACGAAGGTACCTACAAAGTAGTTGTAGTAAGTAACTAGCAACCCCTCCAATCATGACTTTTATGCATAAACAGGATCTAGAGGGTTAATGCAATGTTATGAAATTCCTGCGTGATCAAAGACCATTCAGTAACAGACTTTTTTATTTGAGATTAAGTTTCTCATTTAGGCGGTCTTATTGGTTCCGAAAGGGACTATATTTCTTTTCTGAATTTTCTCAAACTACAGTCATAAAGATGAATTACCGTCTTTTCGAGTTCCTCCCGTTTTTCTTTCTGGATGATATATTTATTCTTCAATTTCTGTATTTTCAAATCTATAATTTCAATATCTAGATCATATTTGCTCATCCATTTATCGATTTCAGTTAGTGTTTCCTGAGGAATTAAATAAATAATGTTAGTGTTAGTAGTAGTAAGTGCGTGGTGTTGCGCGGCGCGACTTAGCACGTAACACTCACTATACGATCGCGAAATGGGACGCGCACCGCACGATCAATCTCAAGCATGGTACTTAACACTTTCGTTCATGGAGATTGGAGAGGCTGTGCGTCAAGCGGCGCCCGTGGAATGGCGTTATCCACCGTGGAGCATGCATCCACTTTCGCTTATATGGTAGGTAGATAGCGTTAATAAAAAGCAATCCTAATTCTTAGGTAAGTATATCGTTTGGTGTAAGCGCTTTTACGTTAATAAGGTAAATTTGATTTAGTGGCTTTTGTCATGTTGCATCAGTACTATTTCCTTCACATTTCCCTGTCACTGAACCCGCGTTGCCTGCGGCGTATGTCAATCAATGAAAAATCCACACAGAAGAGAGCATGTCCTAAGTATGGACCTTTAGATTCATAGTCCTAAGTGAGGCACATTGAGCGACGTGCACTGAGTTAAATTAATTTGTGTGCTTCTGCCACCAGTTAGTTTATGCAAACTATTGCTGGCCACTCCAATAGATGATGAGCACCACCACTATAAGTTTTTTATGCCTGCCACAAATAATGATGCATGCAGCGGCCCTCGTGTTCGCGACACGTGTTTCGCCGATACACGAGGCATCTTTTCATTGCCTGGATTTGTAACACGAAAGTGCATGTAACTTTGACTTCCCGAAAATCCACGCTTGAATCAATTCATAATCAATCAAACGCTTGCAACTACACGGAAACCGCAGAAATTGAGATTTTTAAAGCCACCGCACCACTTTGTAGCCTAAAACTTACAGAAAAGGCGTACGGCGATGGCGCGCCGCAGATACGGTGCAGACGTGGGACTCTATGATACGATTTTAAGCCTTATATTACGACCAATACCGCAAGAAAAAAAATTACGCCCACATGTAACATCTTGCGGTAGCTATAGTGACTAAGTTTTTTTTTGCGATGCTGGTCGTTACATAATCCTATTATTGTAACCCTCTCCTGCGCCGCATGCCATCTCCGTTACTTATACGCCTAACTGTTAATAGCAGAGAGAACTAACGTTGAGCATTATAGCGTTGACCACCTCGATCTCTGAGTGCACCCGCATCTCCTGGTCGTTCCGATGCTTGTAGGACTCGATGTTGTTGCAGGCTTTGGTCTCCTTGTCTTTTATGCGCTGGGCATTTTGTTCCGAGCGTGCCACCTGCCAGTTAGTCACGTAGCGGCTGCGAACTTCGGCGTGCAGTGCAGCATCCTGTTGTATTTCATCATTATCATCATTGTGTACCCTGTCTGTACTACTAGAGCCATATATTAGGTTCTTACCTATGAAATTGGCGTTTTCTATAGAGAATTTCGAGCAAAGCATGAGCAAAGTCAATTTTTCGGTTACCTATCATAAACAAGAATTTTTGTACGAATTTTTAAATCCCGAAAACGTTTCGGCATTTTTTATTTTCTATAGTTTCATTTTACCGAAAATACGATTGCTATTTTGTTGATTGATTATTGATAGTTAGGTTTTTGAAAACTATATGCTTTGTATTGCAATTGCAACCCAACGTTTTTCCGCAGAAACTATTGCTGTATGTTTTATATACCAAAAAAAATATTTCTATATTATTAAAAGACAACATTTCAAATGATAAATAAATAAAATCCATAAGAGTACCTAAGCACTATGGTATCACCTCATTAATCAAATAATAGATTTAAATATTTAAAAGAAATCTCAAGATTGAACAACTAAAATTCGAAGAGAAAAAAATTCTTGTTTGTGATAGGTTACCGAATTTTTCATATTAACGTTTTTAGTATTACAGTTTTTAGCGTTCCGTAGTAAACAAGGAACCCTTATAGTTTCGCCACGTCTGTCTGTCTGTCTGTCCGTCCACGGTTTTGCGCAGAGACTATAGTACTAGAAAACTGTATGTTGGTATGGGTATGTATATTAATCATGCCAAAAAAGTGGTAGAAAAAAATCTTTTATATTTGGTTTAAAATATTTGGTTTTAAAGTGTGAATTTTTGTTAGAGGTAAGTGTCCCCCCCCCCCCTTCCCCTCCATCTGCTAAACGGTTATATATAGATACGTGAAAAAAAATACAGAAGTAGTATATATACTGAAGTTGAAAGGAAAACTATCAGAGCTGAGTACTAAGTACAAACCAAAAAGATATAGGCAACCAACTTATAAAATGTACTCGAAAATGTATTTCATACAATTTTCATTGTTAGATGTTTTTGGTCGTTAAACTGTGAGGTGCGAGTGTGTACAGTGAACTAAAAGTTGTCATTCGCAACTACGGAACCCTACACTGCGCGTGGCCCGACACGCACTTGACCGGTTTTTAGTATTTTAGTTTTTGGTATTTTGGGTTTGTTGATTCAACAAAAGTGAAAGGGCATTGGGTAAAAGTGGCCTGATTTTCAAAATTTGCGACCACCGTTCAAAGTTTACTCATTCGAAAGATCATATTAAGATGTTTATTTTCATCTATGGCCGTTTCTGTCTACAGTGTATCGGAGCCGAGATATCGGCATTCATAATTAAAAAATAAATTACAATAATGTCGTCTAGATAGACAAAACAGGATCTTTATTTTATTATTTTTTCGTGTAAATATTACTTGATTCTATGATTTATATTATTTATATATAAAATAAAAACAGTTACAGTGGGGTATGCGACATTCATAATTAATACAACAAACATTAATATATTATTTTTATTACGCAGAATTTGATGATATCCTACTTCAGGCACTCATGCATGTGTACTTATATATTTTTACGAAAAAATTGTTTCATATGGCATAAAATGACACGGAAGACATGATAAGTCTCACACACAGATTTTTTAAGCCATTCGAAGGTAACTGATATGTCAGATGTGGATTAGAGAATTTTCTATAACAAAAGACCGAGGGTGAATGTGATTCATAACTTTTAGTGCGTTAAGTAAACAAACAATGGGAAGTTCCTAGAAAGTTGAAAGGCCCGCTACCGGTCGCGTTCATCCAATCACAGCGCAGGGTTCATTTACCTGACTCGGTTAGGCTTTGAAAATCGAGCAGGGTGGAGTGGAGGGGTGAAGGAAAGAGGTGCAGGCGCAGGCAGGATTCACTTCCCGTTTAACCTTTGTGTTGAGTGTGTGCAAGTGCGTTATATACTTTTGATTACCACGACCTTTGCTTTGTTTTTGGACTCTCTCTTTATTATCTTATTTTGTGACCTGGCATTACTAACTGGACTAAGAGTTTGCTGTAGTGATTTGGACTTTAAAACAATATGGATGCAGATAGAGCATCGTGTGTTGGCTGCCATCGAAGTTTGAACCGCATTGGCGGCACTCGCAGGAGATCTATGGTGTTAACGGCTCAACTGATGGAGCAAAACCCATGTTTAATGGCATACTGCATTGAAGTTATTAACATTCTTGAGGTAAGTGATGACATTTCTTATATAATTATTAATTGTTTAACTTTCTTATTTACACTAATATTAAAAAACAGTTGGTTTGTTAAAACGTGATAAACTCAGGGACTGTTGTGTCAAACATTATTTCATGTAGGTACAATATCCCAGTGTCAATTATATTTTGTTTGAAGTACATATCTTAAAGCGATCTCACTCGTCACAAAGCCATTCCTAACTTATTGAAAACTGGCCACTGGTTATATTTTCCCCTTTACCTTGATTATCTTTTGAGTGTCAAAGAAGATTAGTACTTGTGTTTCTTCCGCTTGCTCCCAAACCGGCATAAATGCAATAAGATGCAGTACGTGCCACTTTTTTTAGTGATTACTATATGTTTGAGACTTGCTATATGTTCGTAAGTCAAGTAAAAGAGGAAATGATTTCATATTTACTAAAAAATAAATAATTAAATCAATTTACCCAGTTAGATTTATCTAGGTACTACGATGTGTTTTAATTATTTTTTACCTATATATGGAGCTAATACGTATACAAATATATTGATTAAGCCTATATTTTGTATTTTACAGTTTGGTGGCGATGAACGGATATGTCGACCATGCTTTTTTCGAGCTCAGCGCTATGTCTCAAGAGATCAACAAGCAGAAATTGCACCAGACCTACTTGAACAACATGCAGATGATCAAGTATTAGAGCATGATTCATCGCAAGGAGGCAATACAGAGGAATCTGAATCAGATCTTATTATTAATGAAAATATGCGAGACCAACAAGTGCAAGTTAGTAGACCGCAAACGATTGAAGTTCCTGGATATTCCAGAGCACCACTTAATACACAGTTATGTATTTTTGCTGATTGCACCAACACCAATCTTCAACGAATTCATGTTGACATAAGAACCACAATTCTTCAAAATAAAGGATTTTACCTTCCACGGGGTACACGTGTATGTAGAGAGCATTCAGATTCAGGGTTTCAAGATATTGAAACAAGAACACGTCGTGTAATTGCAAGTTTCTCGTCGAAGCAAGTGAAAGACATGATGGATATTTTAAGAAATCGTAGTAATTTTTTAGATTTTGAGAGACTTTCTTCCATTAATAATGGAGTCTTTCATTATTACATTGGTTTCTCTAAGGAAAACTTTATGCGAATTCTTGAAGCAACCCCAAGTATCACACAACATCACAAAAAGGCTAAAACAGCCCTTGCAACAGTTCTTGCAAAACTTCACACCGGTGAATCAAATCAACGACTTTCTAGCGTATTCAAAATGACAAGAAAAACTTTTGAAAAAATAATGCGAGAAGTGAGACAAGAATTAATGACAGAGTTTGTGCCACAGAATTTAGGCTATGATCATATTACAAGAGAAGAAGTCATATCACGTTGTCTGACTATCCCAAATGTATTATTTGGAAATCCAAATGCTCCTCTGAGTGAACGTAGAGCCATAATTATATTAGACGGGACTTATATATATTTACAAAAAAGCAGCAACTATTACTTTCAAAGAAAATCCTATAGTCTGCACAAGTTTCGTCATTTACTAAAACCCTTTTTAGTAGTATGCCCTGATGGTCATATAGTTGATATTTATGGTTTATATGAAGCTACTACTTCAGATGCTCGTATTTTGTCTGAGATTATGAGTAGTGAAACTGATACATTTCATTGGTATTTTCGTGAAAATGATGTACTCATTTTAGATAGAGGCTTCAGAGATTGCATTGATGAAGTGGAGTCATATGGATACAAAACGTACATGCCAGCCTCCAAAGACGTAAATGAAAGTCAGTTAAGTGTGCGACAAGCAAATGATTCTAGGAAAGTTACTATTTGCCGTTGGGTTGTAGAAACAGTAAATGGCAGATTAAAAAATCAGTTTCGCCAATTACGTCACCAATACTTTAATGTAGCTGCAAGGCATCTTTTCGACGAGATAAAAATTGCTGCGGCATTATTAAATGCTTTTGGCAAACCCCTAACCGACCACCGCTTGGTGAACGAAATCGTAAACAAAATAATTCAATGTGATGGTGACAGAAACAGGTTAAGTGAATATGTTATAGAAAATAATCTCAATCGTAGATGGGCTCGTTTTCAGTCTTTTGATGCGGCTTTATTAGATTTTAATGATTTCCCAATATTAAGTATGGACGAGCTTATTATATATGCGTTGGGAACGTATCAAATTCTCCAAGCCCGCAGTTATTACGGGGAGCATGTAAAAAATGGTTCGTATATAATTGAAATATATAAGGAGCCCCACATAGAAGATTTTAGAGAGCAGAATTTGGATTGTCGGAATCCATGGGTACTTAGAGGAAAAATTCAATCAAGACACGTGACAAGCAGAATTTATTATGTTTATATTTTATTAGAAAGGGAACTAGAAGGAAGCAGCGCAATATTGGGCCATTATTGCTCATGTGTTGTCGGAAAACGGACTCTAGGCTGTTGCTCGCATGTAATGTCCATTATATGGTATTTGGGATGGGGTAGATACCAAGATAATCTATCTCCCCCAGCTCAGTTTTTAGACACAATAATACGACATGATCAAGAAAATGAAGTTTACGATGAACCGGAAAATAACTAAATTGTATAAATCGGAAAATAACTAATCTTGTAAACTAATAATAATGTAATATATTCATATTGATATTGTATGTGCCTATAATAAATGATTTGTTTGTGTGTATCTGTTGCATTTTATTTATCACTAGCAGTCCGCCCCGGCTTCGCTCGTGGTACCTACATAGCCTATTTCACTCCGGGATAATGTAGCTTTCGAATGGTGAAAGAATTTTTTAAATCAGTTCAGTCGTTTCTGAGATTACCCATTACAAACAAACAAACAAATCTTTCCTCTTTATAATATTAGTCTAGATTCCTATCCATAACGACATACTATACGCTTTAATCAAATCATTTTTGTTAAAAAATATTACATCTATATAGACGACTTACTTATTATTTGTCTTATTTTGATATTTGATATTTCGGCTCCGATATAGTTTACATCAATAATGTTTTGTATATTGTTATTCTCAACTATAAGGCTAATTAAAAATACTAGTTATATTAGTGGTCGCTGAAAAAAAAAATCATGCCAAGGCTCATACAAAATTACCCAAACCCCTTTGCATGTAGTTCCGGACAACAGTAAGCTTAATTAGGACATTATAAAATTTACAATTTTTTTAAAAACTAATAGTAAAATAGTACTCAAAAGTGGTGTCAGATTTTTAAGCTGCCAAAAATGCATTTGACGTAGCATAACGACTGCCATCTAATCATGACAGTACCGAACATTTTGTGCCACTTGTAGCATCCATCAGAGGACCACGTCGGTTGCTTAACATGCATAAGCGTTAATAATGTATGTAGGCCATCGGGCTCCTCCGAGGAAAAGTAGATTTACTTTCAATAAACATGACCGAAAGCAGGGGTTCACTAAGAAGGTAAAGTTCAACGCACTTCAACGCTCGTTCTGAGCTCAGAGATGGTACAGTCGGCATCGTAGGTGACCGACTTGATGTGGTTGCGCAGTTGCCGCATCTGCTTAGCCAGTTCCCGACGAAGCCTGTCAAATAGAAATTTTGGTACTTAGTGAAATAATACGGTAGTTGCCTAATGTTAAGATTATATAAAATTTGTTTCTAATGAGACTAATTTCTATCTAAAAACACTATAAAGAACACTTTTAATTTGATATCGATTCGTTAAGTGATCTTAAAGCTTCTTTAAAGTTGGGTGAATAGGACCATTTTTTAAAGTATGAAAATCTTTAATTACAATTACCTATACTGTATTTTAGTCTGCAAAATTTATAGCAACTTTTATTATTGAAACCATTACCATAAACGAAATATTTCGTATAGCTACCAAACAAAGTTCTCACGCCACCCATACCAAATACAAGCTTGTGACGTCACAAATACATAGGCATTTCAGCAGCGCGTTTTCACGTAAAAAAATTTACGTCTAAAAACATGTGTCTTTAAAACTTTTATAACTGAAAGAGTTTTTTGTTCAGAAATGTATTTCTGTCACTATTGTGTTTATTTTTGGCAGGTCTTTACATAGCAACATGAAAAAAAATTTAGTCAACATGCCCATTGCGGATAACACGCTAAACGCCTTTTGGTTTTACGATCTTGGTCTCTATGTGGCACGGGATAAAGACGTTATAATATGTAAGTATGTATCCCACCGATGGAAAAGAAACTTAACTACCTTTACTGACATCACAGTAAGAGTCTGGATGGTGCGTTTCCCTTTGTCACTCACTATGTGCTTAGTGCAAAAAATTCTTGTTTGTGATAGGTTACCGAATTTTTCATATTAATGTTTTTAGTATTACAGTTTTTAGGGTTCCGTAGTAGACAAGGAACCCTTATAGTTTCGCCATGTCTGTCTGTCCGTCCGCGGTTTTACGCAGAGACTATAAGTACTAGAAAACTGTATGTTGGTATGGGTATGTATATTAATCATGCCAAAAAAGTGGTAGAAAAAAATCTTTGATATTTGGTTTAAAATATTTGGTTTTAAAGTTTCAAGCGCCTAAAAAATAAATAATATTCTTATAAGCCTCTCTGCAGCTGTCTTAATGATAGCTTAGTAATGCAGGTAAACCCGTACAGCCTGTTTTTCGTCTCGTCATGCAGCACACACGAACGGTGGTCTGCGATCTGCTTCAATGTCTTCACATAATCTGCCAGCACGGAGAAGCTGCGGTTGACGCAGAGGTCTACGTATGTTTCTTCTAAAACGTCGCGGAGATAATACCTAGAACGATAGGAATATCAGCTTACGGCGTTAACCAATGTGCGGCCTAGGACTAATATCATACTAATATTAATTATATTATAGTTATTTCAATGTAGCTCGCGCGCGAGCGACAAGACGTTCGTTGCTCTCTGTGTGTGTCTAATATAGACCGGGCGCGGAGAACTTCTTAAGAGACGCCAACTTTTTACGTTACATGTGTGATATGAAGCATAATTAGGTACCTTAGGAAAACGAAGACTCAGTAATAGGCTCCCATTTACTTTATTACCCTTTGGGTACGGAACCTTAGAAATTGTGTCTCAACCTTATGCCGTGGCCTATCCTCATTATTCTCAGATCCATGGACTAAGGTTGCGACCCGGAAACGTTCAAGGAAGGGCAAAAAATTGGAGTTACCTATCTGAAAACAGCTTGTTCAGCTTATACTCTTCGCAGTTCAGTTTCCGAGGGTCGACGTCAGCCAGCTCGTCGGTCACCTCCGGCTTCTCCACGTAGTACTTGATGGCGAGGAGTTTGTCGTACTCCGCCAGGGTTTGTGTCACTCGCAATTCGTTGCTGGTGTTCACTGGTGTAGTTTAATAGTACATTACTGCAGCGGCCGGCAATAGAGGCACTGCATTGATGGACGAACGTGTGAATGTGGGCCGAGGCGGAGCCGAGGCACACATACGTAAGTCCATCAATGCCTGATTGCGGCCAAGGCTTGTATAGTACTTTTCTCAAATATTGCGCGGAAATCAATAAAAATAAGTAATATACAAACAGACATATCCCGTGTTTACCCGTATAGGTGAGTTTACCCGTATTAGTGGGCTTTTATGTAGAAAGAGCAATTAAAATAGTGATGGGTTGCTAGCCGCATCACCTAATGCATTGACCTAATGGCATATTCTTATCCTTAGGATTTGCCGCCTCCTTCGGCCTACTTTTACGGACTGTACAGGAAGAGAAGCAGGTGGTATATTAAGTAAGTAGGTATATGATTTTTCTTTAATCCTAGACCAGCATGAAATATTGGTGTAAATATGTCAATAAATATTCATAAAATGTTCGTAAACAACAAATGTAGAAATTATCACGCCAAAATCTTGTATTTTTTAATTTAATTTTTTACTTACTAGCTAAGTCAAATTTGAAATTTGTATTTGAAACCTCCGTAGTTGAATTATTTCGCAGCAAAATCGTCGTTCCATTTTTAAAACACGACAGATATGAGTTTTCACACTTACTTTGCCGGCCGCTAAAACACGACAGACAGATATGGATTTTCATACATACTTTGCTGGCGTGTACAGCAATAGCGATTTATCCCAAAAAAGGTTGTCAAAATAATATGAGAATTTCCAAGCATGTTTGAGAAAATTAGTGTTACCAATTTGTTTCTCTTCCACCTATACCTATATTAAAATCTCAGAATAAGAATGCCTAAAGGAATACAGAAATGTAACAAAATTGGTGAAAACTTAAAAATAAAATTTGATTTCCCATAGAAATTCGCCCAGCTGATCGGTGATTTTGTATGGGAGTTAATTTTTTTTTCGATTTATTTCTTTTTTCTTGCAATTTTGCATTCCAATAAGGATTCTGATTCTGAGATATCTATAAAGCTTATAGGTTCATAATCAGCCTGTATAGGTGGAAGGGAAACAAATTGGTGGTGGATCGATACATAAGTATAACTAACAAATAAGGCGCGTGGTGCAGATACGGCACACACACGGAACACTGATAGGATTTTAAGCCTTATTATAATACTCAAATGACCAGCATCGCGAGAAAAAACGCTACCGCAAGATGCCTACGTGCAGGTAGAAGAGGCGTCATTTTTTTCCAGCGACATTGGTAATTTAAAGTGTGTCGACAAGGTTTAAAATCCTGTCATAGTGTCCCACGCCTGCACCGTATCAGCGGCGTGCCATCGCCTTTTCTAAGGCATCATCATCATCGCTCATCATCATCATTATCATCAGGTCTCTGTGTTCTACTAGAGCCACATATTAGTCATAGCAGTCAGAGGATTTGGCTTAGACTATCCACGCTGGCCAGACGGGTTGGGGAGGATTTCGCTCAACTTACTGTTAATACGGAACTGCAAAAGCAAATCTTCGAGCACAGTGGCCACGAGAGCAGTCAGTAAGTAGGCCATCCGATTCGGGTCGGGCGGATCATCGCTTGCCACGGATTTCTTGCTCATGCATTGTTTGCTGATGTGATGCGGGTCACTCACGAAACTGCAACTGTACAAATGACTGCTCATTTTGATTTGTTTATAAGCACGCCGACGAACACAGTGTCCCGACCAACTCGGCCCTTCAATAAAAATCCTAGAGAATTCAATATATGTACTATAAAATAATAAAGATAGAAAACATATAAATATCGCTATAAAATGATATAAAAATGACAAGTGGCAATATAGGGTGACATTATATAAAAAAAACTGAAAAATTATCTCTATGAATTGACCATAGATAGGTAAGATTCACAGAGCAAGAAATTTCTATGACCTTATGAGCAAAAGAATTTTTTTCATGTCTGTGTGTGTATGGTTAATTTATATGTCCTTGCTCCTTCGAGGAACACGGCTTAGCCGTGTTGCTCGAAGCCTTGCTCATAATACTTGAGTATCTTCTTTGTAGTTTGTGACTGGAATGCAGCCTACCGATCACGGAGTCGAGGCATGTGCTCCAAACCTCTTAATCGTACGATTTTTTCTCACAGATACCTAGATGGCGCCACTCGTTGCTACACAACATTGTGCCTATCGTATGAGAATATAAAAACATTTTTCACAAAATATATCTGATTGAAAATTAGAACAATATTTTAAAATTACACCCATGTTTTAGTAGGTTTAGGCTAACGCAGATTACTGCCATCTAGTATCGAGCAGAAAGTAACTCTGCAGCGCCATACATTCGCCTACCTTCAATTGGTCCAATATTTTTATGAGGTTGGCAGTCTATTACGTTAGTATTATATTGTGTTTGGTTGAGGTGACTCAACTCTGTGATCTTTAAGTTTCATCCGAAGATGTGAATGTGTTCAGTTTTTAACCGACTTCAAAAAAGGAGGAGAGAAACAATTCGTCGTAATGTTTTTTTTTATGTATGTTCCCCGATTTCTCGAAGACGCCTGACCGATTTAAGAATTTTTTTTTTTCTACAGACCATTTTCCATTTTTACTCGGCTTCTAGTTCCATGCATTCTCATATCCAATGTCCTTCTTGTAACACGGCTTCTACTAATCACTTCAATATTGAATTAATAATCCAGGATTTCCCGAATGTTGACATAAATAAGATAAGCGACTCCTAATTTAGGGCCACAGACCTTGAACCGCCCTCGTTATCGTTCTGCCCGCTGCCCTGCGTTCTTTTATGCTCCTGCTGTATGAACTGTATTGACAGTGCCGAGTTATTTCGGTATACGATAAAATCCTCTCTATGCCCGAGGCTAAGGCAAGGACGTAAACAAGGTACAGTACATAGTGCATATTAGAATTAAAGACACGTATCTCAAGGAAAATTTAATACCATGTTTCTCTACAAAATAATTTAAGAAGTAGGTACAGAATAACGCATTGATCCTAAAGCGGCTTTTACACTACACAATATTCAGTCTTTGGTCTGTGATTATGCCAATGACCAGTTTAAAGAAATACAAAGTATAGATGTTGTACGGTTAACAAGTAGCAATCAAATATGGCGTAGGTCCTTTGGTTGCTTTATGGGAGCTTCTGGTGGCAAATCTATACCAGTCTTACTATTTCACACATTATTTATAAGAGTTTATAATACCAAACTACACCGATTTTGTATTTTAAGTTCACTAAAATCAATTTGTCAAATCTTCTAAGATGAACCCCAACTGAGCCCATTGACTTCCCACCAAAAACTCGGAAAAATACTCTATACTTTGTCTAATGTATGGCGGCATCCCTCTCGTCAAAGACTAAAAATATCGTGTAGTGTAAAAGCCACTTAACATTGTTTGACTACAGCATGATTTAAAACAACTGATGAGGTCCAAAAAGATAAATAATATTTTTATGTTTAATATTTCTGTGGCAGCGGTCGAAAGTATCCGTAAACTAAACCATAAAACCTGTGCACTAAGGTCTTAAATTTGCGGTTTATAATATTATTTTTTCAGAATAAAAAAAATATATTTAACTTTTAAAAAAATCTATTCGTGTCTTGTTCTTTACGGTTTTCTATTATTTACCTTTTGGACCCTCAAATGGGTAAACATCACACAAATATAACTATTTAGACATAGCTAAATTCGACTTAAACTAAAATAATAATAGGAATATATTCTTAAAATAAACTAGGGTTTGTATAAAATTCAATACTATAATTTATACACAGCATCTTCAGTAAATAACTTTAATTTGTAAGTATTAACCACAATCGTTCATTCTCTATATCGAATATTTACACCAATCAAATGACTTTATTAATGTAATGAGGTATGAGTAAATTCAACCTTCCTTAAGCCCGGATGCTAAATGTTATAATATTCAAATTGTCAGACAGATATATTTTTTGCATTATGGTGGAATATAAACCCAATTGTTTTGTCAATCGGTTATATTTTAAGGCATAAATTAAAAATAAAAATTCGTAATACTTCTATGTTTTTCGGTATACGATAATGTCACCTTTGCCTATTTAAAGCGTTGTCTAAAATTTTCAAGTTTTTACGTGCATAATATGCAAGAGCGTCAACTTGGGGTGGGGCCAAATATCAAGCGTACTCCCTCGACGATTTCTGCCCCTCTTTAGCTAGAGACGCTATTGTTTTATGGTGTTCTATTGAATCCTATGGGCAGCTCATGTTTCATATAAGTATGATCATAGGATGAGCCTTACCTCCGAATAATTAAAAACAATAAATCTTAACTTATTTATTACAATCTTATATCTCAGACTGCCTTAGTTTTGCTAGGTTTTCTAGACAGTGACAGAAAAAGAGAACTATTTTTGTTAAGATGCATTAAATATGCTTTTAAGTATTCGTGCGTTAACATATGAGGCATCTCAATGAGGGTTTTCAAAATTGATTTTTTCCCCAGGTGGCGGCACTGTGTCGAGAGGTCGAGCTGACAAAATCCACCAATCATAAAATTGATGATTAAACATGATTGGTGGATTTTGACAGCTGCTGTCAAAAATACCTCTCAGCACAGTGTCGCCACCTGTATTTCTGAAAACCATCATTACGTGATCAAGAATTGATTGGTCGACTGAAATGGCAATATAGTTTCAGTGAGAAAAACGAAAAGTTACTTACTTGCGTAACTGTTTATAATTTAGCTATCGGGCTTAAGACACATTTCCTTTATAGTATTTTAAAGTAATTTCACTTTTTTACTAGCATTTGTGACTTAGCATTAGGACTACTGTAAGCCACGCATCCCGGATTATGTACAGGTTGATAAATACGCAATAAATACCGACAGACAAGCTACGTTACTCAGTCTTACTTCATCCGTCCGCTGATACAAGCTAGTTAAGTAGTAAATGTAAGATAATATTAGATGGTACAATATTGGCTGGTGTTCGTCACTGATAATGTTTAAATGAAGTAATTAATAATGCACGATATCATCACTATATATGTATAAAACAAGGTCGCTCCCCGATGTCTGTCTGTCCCTATGTATGCTTACGCCTTTAGCACACAGCCGCGAATGCGAAACGGAAGCGAACCGGAACAAAAACCGCAAAACGCTGTCTACTATGATTTTGTTTGGTACGTCTCACACTGCAAGCGAAACCAAACGGAAACGGAATCGTTTACTTTCTACTAGACTGTGTGCTACAGTCGTTAGACTTTTAAAACTACGCAACGGATTTTATGCGAGATTAAATAGTGATTCAAGATATAGGTTTATATGTATAATACGTGCCTGGCCGCAGCAGGCGAGTAGCTAGTTTATTAATAAACTAATTTCGTGGGAGTATAATTATAAGGTGACTTTAAAGAGACTGGCACATATTGGTTCTTTTTGCTGATTAGCTATGTGCATGTAATGCATTCTTTACAAAAGAACGGTTGGCATATAACAATTTTGAAAAATTAAACATTGCGAATTGTGTGAATGATAAGATAAGATTTTTTTGCATTAAATAGGGTACAGGAAGATGTTACATGTAAAAGTGTAGCTTAACCTACTTAGCCATTCTTTACAGCATGCAAATTTTTACAATATGTATTCGATTTATGAGACGGTAACGAATGAGGGTTCATAAAATGTTTACCAACAGATGGCGGCACAGATATGTCTATGATTGGGTATGGTGAGCCATTATCCAGTAACCGCGGACAATATTTGATATTGGCTGTGAAATTGTAGAGGTTGAAAACCGACCCAAGTTTTGTGAATTTGCCAACAAGATGTTATGATATCGTGCATAAGGACATCAGCGGACAAATTCAACCAGAAAAAGAACACTGAAACATAATACTTGTATCCAAATGTCTTCTACTTAACTAAAAATAGTCACACAATTATAACCATTTATTTTACTAAATTAAAGTCACCAATTTGAACATTAAAATATATTATATATTTTTTTGATTTGTTAAGACAGCTGTCAATATATTTCTAGGTACATAAGAAACAGATAGCTGGTTAAATAAATAAATTGAATGAATTTTGCAAAGAGTATGTGTTATGTATAGTTAGAAATTGTAAAGAATTTTCAGAAGTAGAAAGGAAATAAGATGACGAAACACTAGACATCTAGTAACGATTAATAGTAACTAGTCAAATTGCTAGGCCCCATATAAGACAGTGATCTCCAATGTTCATTACTTACGTATATTATTTCGACAGCTGTAAGTATATTTTTACAGATTAATTAACGCACTAAAGTCTCTCTCGCGACAATGTCATTTAAAACACACCCTAACTGACATACAGTAACGGTGTATGGCATCGTGTGCTCTGCCAGTAAAGGAATAAGGTCGAAATTGGTTCACAGTTGACTCCGACTAGCCCGCTGAGTTACAGGGACGGTGTATTGCATCGTGAGCTCTGTCGAAAAGGGAATAAGGTCGACATTGGTTCAACGCTGGCTCCGGCTAGCCCGCTCGGGCGTTAGTGCCGGGTTTGCCCCAACATCACTTGCTCGAGGAAGGTTTTGCACTTTGCTCTGAAATAAAAAAAAAAAGTTAAATAACGTAATAACGTGTATCATCTTTGACGGGTCCACGAAGTTTCATACAAACTAGAGTAGCGCTCTAACTATACACAGATGGCGTTACGTGGTATATTATTAAATATTCATATTACACACAACTAACTATGAAAAGTATTATCGATTATTGCTTTTGTTCAGATTATATTTATATTAGTACTACCCTTTTTAACACGTTCTGATTAGTCTAGTTAACTAGCAATGCACCTACTGCCATCTAACGGTGACTTTTGGAAACTTAGCTTGCCAGAGCGCGTGCCTCCAGATGAGACATCTAGATCTGTAGAATTATATTATTTATGGTAATACCTAATAGTGTTAATTATCATCATCATCATCAGGTCTTCCCAGTCTCCACTGCAGGAGCACGACCCTCTCTGTACTACCAGAGCCATAATACTAGCCTGAGTAGTCAGAGGATTTGGCCTACACTCTCCACGCTGGCCAGACGGGTTGGAGAGGTCTATTTGATGTTAATAAGCTTTGTTTAGCTTGTATTTCCTCAGTCGCCTTTTACGACATCCACGGGATGACTTGGAGTGGTCCTATTCTACTCTGCCGGGAACCACACGGCTCGTGTTAATAATAGCAAGTAACAAATATTGAATTGGTGGTAGTTCAGTGGTCTGAGAGTTCTACCCATAATCGAAAATGTCCCGGGTTTATCCCGGCTCAACCCGTACCATTGGGTTGGTAGTCCAATCTGACTCAAGTATGGTAATTTTCATCGCCCTATCAACAAATACTTGCTGCTGATGAAGGAAGGACCGTGTGGTTCCCGGCAGAGTAGAATAGGACCACTCCAAGTCATCTCGTGGATGTCGTAAAAGGCGACTAAGGAAACACAAGCTAAACAAAGCTTATAAACATCAAAGAGACCTCTCCAACCCGTCTGGCCAGCGTGGAGAGTGAAGGCCAAGTCCTCTGACTACTCAAGCTAATAAATGGCTCTGGTAGTACAAAGAGGGTCGTGCTCCTGCAGTGGAGACTGGAAAGACCTGATGAAGAAGAAGAAGATGAAGGATAACATCATGAGACCTGCACACTTGATTGAAGCTGGTATGCTTATAATATGGACTTTTTAACTTTAGGTAACTAATTCTACATTTCGACGATTAGCTATACCCTAGCCATGAAGACAAGATTATATTTTTAAATCTATGAGTATTGTATATCATTTCAAGTGCAACCACCGCAAATCTTCGAGCAACACGACCTCCGTACCGGACGGAGGGAGTGGGCAAAGCGACAATTTACTATGACAATTTTTCTGGCGTTTTTTGCGGGGGGAAATGTGCACACAAGTTTAGTTCCGCACACCTACATACAAAACTTAAACTGTCACTTGATAGTAATTATGACATTGTCACAAAAAATGACATAAAAAGAAAAAATAATTTGTGTACAGATGAGTCACACACAACTAACACATAGACATGCATATGCCTAATTTTGGCTTGTACCTTGACAGAGGGGAATGCAGCGTATGGCTACTCCCTTCCGTGTTGCTCGAAGCCGCAAATAGATAATATAAAACAACGCCAAATCACCTTGCAAACGATTTTCCTCCCTTCAAGCAGGTAAACCCTACCTTACAGTAAATATTGCAGTAAAATAAGTAACAGAAACGTAGCACAGACAGGAGATCCTAACATCTTAGAACTAAAAAAATATTTCGAATGCCGACACGATTGGGTGGCAGTCATTTAGCGATTTCATGATTTCTTTGAACTTTTCTCTTCTGTTTTCTTATGTTTTCGCGATTGTTACACATTTAAATAAAATTATTTTAATACGGTTTTTATCGCGTTTATTACATTATTTATACACCTAACGTTTCGAGTACTTTACAGTGTTAGTTAGATAAAAACCGTATTAAAATAATTTTATTTAAATTTCTCTTCTGATTCGCTTTATTTAGCTAGAAAAATCTGACACCAGTGCTGTCCACTTACACACACTAAAAGCAAGCAAGCAAGAGCCAAACTTGTTGCGTTACATAAGTTTTTCACATATACATGTATGTCAACTACGTTAAGTCATAGAATGTGCCACTACCATAGTTTTCCATAAAGACTGGAAGAGTGCCACTACCATAGATTTCCATAAAGAAAGGTGGAATGAACTGCCTGCGTCTATATTCCCAGACAAGTACAATCCCGGGACATTCAAAAGTAGAATAAATGGGTATCTCTTGGATAGGCATGTAACATCCTCGTCTTCATCGTCACTTACCATCAGGTGAGATGGGAGACAAATGCCTAATTCTATAATTAATAAAAAAAAAAAGACTATAGCAACAGTTTGTTCAGATATGTCATAAAAATGTTCATTTTAAGTACCGAAAAAGGATTCCCGGACGTGGCAACAAATAGGTTTAGCCGACAAAGCGGGTCTCAACGCAGTTCAAAGGTCTTCAAACTGACTTTTAGTACAATGTACGTACTTCAGAAATTAAAAACCGGCCAAGTGCGTGTCGGGCCACGCGCAGTATAGGGTTCCGTAGTTGCGAATGACAACTTTGAGTACACACTGTTTACACTCGCACCTCACAGTTTAACGACCAAAAACATCTAACAATAAAGATTGTATGAAATTTTACATTTTCCAGTACATTTTATAAGTTGGTTGCCTATAACTTTTTAGTTTGTACTTAGTACTTAGCTCTGATAGTTTTCCTTTCAACTTCAGTATATATACTACTGCTGTAATTTTTTTCACGTATCTATATATAACCGTTTAGGAGATAGAGGGGGGGGACACGTACCTCTAACAAAAATTTGCACTTTAAAACCAAATATTTCGGAAACGGATCCCTAAATCGAAAAATGGTGTTCTCAACCTCACAATATTTTTCAAAGACCTTTTTAACGATACCCCACAAGATGGGTAAGTAGAGAAAAAAAAAATGACTCCCCCACTTTACTTGTATGGGAGCTACCCAAAAAAAAATTTTTTTTCAAGATTTTTTTCTACGACTTTTTTGCCATGATTAATATACATACTCATACCAAATTACAGCTTTCTAGTACTTATGGTCTCTGAGTAAAACCGCGGACGGACAGACAGACAGACAGACAGACATGGCGAAACTATAAGGGTTCCTAGTTTACTACGGAACCCTAAAAACCCAATAAAGTTTAAGGAAAAACACACGTGAGAAATAAGCAGCTACTTTTACTATTTTGTATATTTATATCAGTTATCCTTCTGTCAATCTGTTATTTGTTATGTGCACTGATATAATCATTAAGTCATGTGTGAATCGTTTCGAAATTGCACAAATTATATTGTTGTGGCTTCGTTAGGTTATACATGAATCACAGTGCAAGCAACCGCAAGACAGATTCTAAGAATTCTTTCAAAAGAATACCTAAACTAAAAGTACTTTTCAATATGGTTGTGTGTGATACTTTTGAAGACTGTCCTTCGAATTGTAAAGGTGCATGAGAGTTTTTCACTTCATGCTTCCAACCGATCGTATTGGAAATCCTTGGGGGAGGCAGGGATCCAGCAGTGGACTTCCTGTGGCTGAGTTTTTCTGCACAAATCATTTAATAAATTAAAAAAAAAAACTTACTAAATCGTTTCTGCGCCTCTTCCCGTTCGTGGGCGTCGAAATACCATAGAGTAATGGCGTATCTGAAATGTATAAATGAAAATATTTATTATTACCATGTTTTAAAAGTATTGCTTTAGTAATTAATAATTTCTGGCCGAAATAAGTTTTACTTGTAAGTAACTTGCGAGGTTAGTTCATCGCATTTTTGTTGAATATCTTATGCTAGGTTTCGTCATAATTATTAAATAAATAAAAATAAAAAGGGAGCTATATTACTAGATATACTGGATATGAAAGTTAGTGGAAACCAGAATAGAGGAAGGCCAAAGAAAAGATGGATGGAGTGTGCGAAGGAGGATATGGAGAAAAAGAAGGTGACGAAGGAGATGACTCGTGATAGAGGGAGATGGACAAAGCTTACATGCTGTCTCAACCCCACATAAAGTGGGACAAGGCGAGGAAGAAGAAGAATATGTCGATTTTCTAAGCAGTAATTTAGGCGTGTTATGGAGCTTTAGTAAAATTTAGGGCAGGACACATGCAAAACGATGTGATGAGGATAGGTAGGTAGGATAGTGGTAGTCCATGTTTTAGGTGAGCTGGATACATCTCAGGGCATACCTATCTTTGCCTCTGGTCTAGATAATAGTCAATAGTAAACACCTTTCATATAAAACTAAGGTGGATGATATGCATTTTAGAGAGGTCTATAATTTGCTGTAGGAGACGGAAGATAGACAATGAAAATAAATGGGTACTAGTACCAATTCACCTTCCTTTTTCTGCGATTCACTTTTTTTCTTTCTTTAGGTTTACGGCTTCATCGTTTTTAGCCTAAACGATGATTTTGCCAATGTCAAAGTTAACAATAACACGCACGCACTAACAATGTCAAAGTAGGAACAAAAAAAAATATCGGAATTAATAGTAATGGGTTCCCAAAACAAAATAAAGTTAAAACCGAGTATTTGTTATAATAACGTTAGGAACTTAATGACCGGTAAAATATGGAAATACATGATATGGTATGGTATGGTATGATAGGTATGGAACAAAAGTGGGCAGAAAATTATCGGTAAAACCTAAAGGTAAAACAGGTCAAAGGTACAAATTATTACATTGTATGAATTTAGCTAGGACAGAAACAAAGGGGGTAAAAACTAAAGTCAACAAGAAGGAGATATTTACAGGACGGGGAATATTCTTGATATTGAACGTTAACCATAAACACCAACATATGCCAGTGTCATATTGTATGCTGTATATTGTAGTGACACTGGCATATGTTACTTATAAAACATCAGCAACCTCGCAAGTTTAGAAAGCCACCATCATAAACAACATCTTTTCACATGGAACCGTTGTTTGGTTCTCCAAAAAAATCTACAATTTCAAACAAGTGTCCGGCCGGCCTAGCGATTTATAGCAAAATGTCAAAATCTTTTTCTGGTTCCATAGAAAAGTTGTTATTTTGACGGGCTGGTTTGATAAGGGTAGGATAGGTTAAGGGTGTTTTTCCTAATACCCTTTAAATGTCTACGAGGTGGATTTAGACTTCTACTTATTGATTTTCCTGGGTGGATTTTAGAACTTACCTAGTTTGATAAGCCGGCTGCACCTCGTGCGGATTCCGCCGGTCAGACCAGAAGAAGAGCATGCGGTCGAAGATCGGGTCGATGTCCGCCACTGTGTTCGTGCCTTCTGGGAAAACCCTGGAACGATCAACGAACGTTTTTGATATGTATTTTAAAGAAAGAATTATATTTATTGCAGTAGATGGGTTACCAAGGGCGGGGAGGGGGCTTCCCTTTCTCTAGAAGGAAAGTATTTAAACAATAAAAAAAACAAAGTAATCCATTTTAAGGAAAAAAGTTACTTAGGTAGGTAACCCGTCGAACTTTTTTATAAAAAAAAAAGTTGTATCGATGAGAAAGAAAACAGTTTGATCAACCAGTTAGAACAAAACCGTTCAGAGTTCGATTCACGATTCACGATGCACAACCAGTTGGTCGGTTCAGTGGGTTGGAGTGGCAGTAGAGAAATAAAAATTATAAAAAAAAATATATTTATATTATTTTTATGTTTTTTTTATATATATTATACTCCCTTTTCAGGGGATTTGAATATTTTCACGGGCTTTTGGCCAAGCAAAAATATTTTCCTATCTACATGATTATTCTAATTTATTTATTTATCGTATGGTTATATAATAGGATCGCTGTCAAAACTTAATATTATTACTTTTAAAATAGTCAATAGCTGCTCCACTCAGTTCTTTGAGATTTTGTAGATTGCCGCTAAATTTGGTGTTGGGGCACTCCATGACCACATGACGGACGGTTTGTTCTGGGCACCCGCATGTGCAAGCCGCAGATTCGCACCAGCCCCATTTATGTCTATGATATGCTGTGTTGCCCGTATTTGTCCGGAAACGATTTGCCCAGCACCAGACCTTGCGCTGTTGGGTAAAACCTGGGGGCCTCTCTTGGGGATTGAGCTCAAACACTTCCGTGGGTACTCCTTGCGCTTGCCATTCGTTTAGCCATGCATCCCGAATATTCCACGTAGGATCCTTAGTGTGGACATTTGAGGCTGGAGGTTTGCGGGATTTGAGTCTCCGGGTATTGGTGGAGAGAATATCACTATGAATGGGTAGAGTGGGATCCCTGTTTATTTTGTCCAGCTCACGATAAAGGTGTTGCTCGCGCCTGAGGTGCGGTGGGGCAATGTTACTAAGCGCTGGCAGCCAGTATGTCGGAGTAGGGCGTAAACATCCGGTAATGAGACGCATGGTGTGGTTTAGTTGTGCATCCACCAGTTTAGTATGGGTGCTGTGCAGCCATACAGGAGAACAGTATTCCGCAGATGAGTAAACTAGTGCCAGAGCGGTAGTACGGAGGCACGCAGCGTTAGCCCCCCAGCTGGTTCCAGTAAGCCTTTGCACTATGTTATTGCGAGTTCTTATCTTTGCGGCAACTTTACCTAGATGGTGTTTATAGTTTAAGCTTCGGTCCAAAGAGACCCCGAGATATTTAGGCTGTGAGTTGTGTCGTAGCTTTTTCCCTCGAAATTTGACAGTCAATTCTCTGTTTGCCAGTTTGTTCGATAGGTGAAAACAGGAAACCTCGGTTTTATTGGCATTGGGGCATAGGCGCCATCGAGTGAGATAATCATCCATAGTGCACAGGTCACTTTCCAGTACACTCTCCGTTGCGTTGATATCCCGATGTTGAATAGCTAACGCGATGTCATCTGCATATCCAAATCTCCGCGAGTTCGTTTGTGGGAGATCATTTATATACACGTTAAACAGGAGAGGAGCTAGGACAGACCCCTGGGGAAGGCCGTTGTTCAGTTTCCTCGATTTGCTAACCGAGTTACCAAGGTGAACTTCGAATACTCTATTGGTGAGAGTGTCTTCTAAGATTCTGAAGATTTTCATGCATGGTATAATTTTTAGTAACTTCAGCAAGAGGCCCTGTCGCCAAACGGTGTCGTACGCAGCTGTTAAGTCTATGAAAGCTACCGAGGTTTTCTGGTTGTTTTCGAACCCTTTCTCTATGAAGGATGTAAGAGCAAGAACTTGATCACAACAGTTACGGTTAGGGCGAAATCCAGCCTGATCTTGGGGTATGACGCTATTCACAGTAGTTGCTATGCGGTTGTGTAAGATTCTTTCTAGGAGTTTATATATGACACTTAGTAGCGCTATAGGCCTGTAACTTTCGGCATCATCGTCAGGTTTCCCAGGTTTGAGTATGGCTATTATTTTTGATTTTTTCAGAGAGACTGGTATTTTTCCGGTATCAATGATGTGGCTGTAGAATTTTGCAAGCCAGTTCAGTGTTTTTGGTCCACAATGTTTTAAAAACTCTGGGAAGATGTTGTCAGGGCCGCAGGCTTTGTTTACATTTATTTGCTTGATTCCAGCTATGACTACATCAATTGACACTGGTCGGCCATAGGTTTCGCTAGGCGAACTTATACCTTTTAGGTCTTTTAGTTCTTTGCGTATGTTTTTAGTATGTAGTTTGTGGTTTGGTGCTTTAGAAAGGTGCACAATTCTAGCTGCTATGCTATTGGCGCTTACTTTAGGTGAGCCAGGTTTTGTGTTAGTGCCTGTCGTAAGTTTGTTTAGCACGTGCCACGCTTTCCTACTAGAGTGTGTGAAATTTAACCCTTCAACTGTGTTTTCCCATTTCTGACGTCGAGCCTCTTTTAGGGACTTTATGAGTTCGTGACCAAGGTGTCGGTCACCTGTCTTACTGTACACCTCCCAAGCATTTTCACACTCCTTGTTCCAGCCTGGTATGTATTGTTTCCTGTATCCTCGCGGGATGTATTGTTTGGCGACAGACAGTATGAGATTCTGGAATCGTTCACAGTTTTCCTGCTTTGGAGGGATCCATCGCACACTGTCATCCAATTTCTTTGTGAAGCTCTCCCAGTTTGCCTTTTTGAAATTCCATCTAGGGGCTGGGTATGAATCCGCAATAGGTATCTTTAGGCCAACCTCTATTAGGACCGGTCTATGTTGGCTATTCGGGAAGTCTGCCATTACAGTTCGTCTAGTTGGGATAGGTTCACCATCTTGATCAGTGGAGCCAAAGACCAGGTCGGGGTTGTATTCCTTTCCCCATCGGGCGGACTTGAATGTGCCCTTACCTTTTAAGTCTATTATTAAGTGCGTGTTGTTCGAAGAGGCCCAGTTCAGCAAATTCTCGCCATTGTTGTCATTAATGTTGTATCCCCAACAAATATGATGGCTGTTGAAGTCTCCCGCGTAAATAGAAGGGTGGCTGAGGTTAGGGAGCGCAGGATCTGGCCAGGTGCTGTTTGGTGGCTTGTATACATTACAGATCCCCGTTTCTCCGCAATGTATAATAGTGACTTCTACGTTTTGTGCGTCAGTGCTTGCACTTACGAGTTTAGACAGTGGTAGTAGAGATAATCGCACATATGTGGCTGTGCCATATTGGCCGTGGTAGGTTGCCCCAATAAGTTGATATCCGAGTATTTCTCCTCTGCGAGCAAGCTGGGCGGGATCTGCAGCGTGGGTCTCTTGCAATAGGATGACATCTAAATTGTTGTCTTTTGCTATTCTACTCATGCAATCAGACTTAGCTTGGCTAATACCTTCAATATTAAATGAACAGACACGGACAGAAGGCCCGATGTCTTTAGTCAGGCACTGGGTAGTGCCAATTCCTTGTTTATTTTGGAGCATTGTAGACTTCACAGCGATTTATAGAGCCGAGAGATTCTTAAAAGAACAAGTGCGGCTACCAGTTTGTTGCACTCTTAGCACCACCCGGGGGTCACGTGTAGGGAAACGGTGGGTAACTCCTACGGACGTAATGCAACACGACCCCCTAATTATTCTAATGACAAAAACTTTCTGACGATTCTACAGGTATTAAGGATAGCAGCTTTTTGTTTATTATTTTCTGATTTTTATTTGACCAACTGGTTGTGCGGAATGGAACTTACATATATAACTAGTAATTTTTGTGATTTTTATTTTGATTCTAAATATAATGTCATATAGGATCATGAGCTAATTAAAGGAAGACCTTACATTATTACAAATGTGCATTATATAACAACTTCGTGATTTAATTGCTAGGCTATATATTATGATGAATATCGCACATTTTATGTCGGCTATTAGAGTTATTATTTCCTCATAATTTTACGATTGGTTTATTGAAGTGCGACTTGTACTTAATTTTACACACATGGTTTTATGAATCATCTTTTGTTTAGGTAAGTACTAATTCATGTTCTATTATAATTACAGTTATAATATATTTCACGTAATAAATCACACTTTACATGCATGTTCTCCGATTTCGGATACTATGATGGTGTAAGTTTTGGTCACTTCAACATCCGTTACGGGTTTCGTATGAGTAACTGATTTCATTTAAGATATATAAACCGTAATGGATATTAAGGTGACCATCAAAACGTTATACACCGTAGTTGTCAAAAGTTAGCAAATAAGCCTGCTGATCGCGGTAAATGTTTAAAGAGTTAACTTATCTTCCCTTGCGGCTTACTTATTTGTAGGGTGCGGAAAATTTCTTCAGGTCATAACCTGCGCGCGCATAACGCGCATTTTATACCTATAAAGAAAGCCCATAGACTTCCTCTAGGTATAAAAAGCACGTTAAGTGGCAAGCACTCGTCTCATACACGTAAGCTCTTTAAATTAAACAACACCTTTTATTCGTCAAGTTGTGTATGGGTCTTATTCGTAGCTATGGGTATGTTGAATATTTTCGAGTTCCTAGCATTAGTGTTCTAGAAAAAGTTGTTCCTATAGCGGGCTGAGTGGGTTCAACTAAATGTAGAGGGATTATAAAGTGAAATCTTCTTTAGCGGCGCTGTGCACTTCTTATGATGGAGAAAAAAATGTTTTTCACTAAATATAGAGGGTTGTTTAAAGAAGGTAACCTAGTGGAGGAGGAGCAGTGGTCTTGTCGCGGCTGAGATTGACGATGGGAGGTATTTACCTGAGCAGTACTCCATATCGCTTGACGTCCCAGTCGAGGTTGAGGTAATAGATGGCGGTGATGCAGCATCCCTCTTTGTTGGTGTTGTCCACGTGTTTCAATAAATGTAGAGGGGTTTTTAGAGTGTGGCTTATGTCCAGCAGTGGTCTTCTTGCGGCTGAGATAATAATGATGATGGGAGATGTTTACCTGAGCAGCCCTCCATACCGCTTGACGTCCCAGTCGAGGTTGAGGTAGTAGATGGCGGTGATGCAGCGGCCATCTTTGTTGGGGTTGTCCACGTGTTTCACGTAGTGGCTGCCTGAGCCGGGGTAGCACGCCACCATCGCCTGCGGACATAGTATCAAGGTTATGAAAATAGCAAAAAAAAGTGTGTTATTTTCAGGATAATATCCGTTTTTTTTATTCACATACTTAATAAAAAACTAAAAAAATTAATGCTTTTTATTCTAAACTACCTTATAGATACCTACTGACGAGAAGCGATCAAGGGGCAAACCTAGAACGAGATCGACAGATGACTTGTCTCGTTTTGACAAAAGTTGGAGAGAGACTGCACGAGATAGAGAAAGGTGGAAACAAAAAGGGAGGCATTTGCCCAGCAGTGGGACCTGAATAGCTAAAAAAAAATATAAGTATATTTTATTGCCAACTATCTAAAGTAATATTATAAAAAGACAATAATTTATCTGCTATAAATTTACTAAATTTCTGTTACCCAATAGACAACTAGATTATAAGCGAGTAATAAAGGCTATAATTTAAGTGGATAAAAACGCCGGAAAAAGCTGTTAAGTCGATAAATGCGAAAAAAATAATAATATGATTACAATAAAAAATGGTTCATTATCCGTTTCTATCTATAATTTAATGTGTTTTTGTTGGTGGAGTTCTCTCCGTGTCTCTCGGTTCTCAGCCATTCTATTGATCTTTTTAAATGACACAACTCCTGCCTTTTCCTTTATCTTATCCGCATCATCAGTGCGGCCATATTTACCGGTTGCATCCTCAGCAGTAATGCGTGGAAGCATATTTTTTACGGCCGACCGCCTGCCCGACGGCATTCCTTCTGTATCCCCAGAACCGCAGTCACAATAAAAACGGTCAAACATCCAAAAATAAATCAGCTTTTAGCTATTTAAAGCAAATAAATGATTTTGAGTTTTGACTAAACCACAGCTATTGAGAAGCAAGGCACGTCCACATAACGGACATGGACAGTCAGAACACAAGACATTGTAAACACTACTGGGTGGTCCTAATCTGAATAGATTTCGCGAACTGTGCCAGTCACATACACTCATTACACAAATGGCGGATTTGAAGTTAACATGCATATTAATCATGTTTTATGCGAGTTTCTTATCAACATTACGACACATTAGTTATGTATGGTTAACAAGCAGAAACCACAAAGTTTGATTAAAATTTAAAGTACGGGGTTTTTTAAATACTTGGTTTCACACTTTCTCTCAAGGCCTTACTCAGGGTGCAGGTATATGAGAAACAGCGCCAATTTTATTATTTTGCTCCTAAATCACATCAAATTAAAAAGTTTAAAAACGACTGACTTAGTTTTTAGCTCCTTGTATTTTTAATATGATAAAATAATAAATTTCTCTTACAAATCGCGCCTTGACTTGCAAGTCTGCAGTGCTACATTTAATTGTTTTTCGACACAGAAAATTTGTAGATCTTGAAAGATAGATAGCGCTTTTCATCAACTCTATTTTTCTTAGCAGTAAACAAAATAGTAGCCGCAAAAAAAGTTTGGAGGCAAATAATTGGTACAGAAACTGAGGAAACAATGAGGGAGAATTTTAAGAAAGGTGATAGTGCATATTAAGACGACTTAGGTACATGCGGCAAAAGACAAGAAATTGTCAATTTTTGCCTTCTTTCGTGAATAAAATCAAAAGTATTGATTTGGTTCAGTAGATTTGGAGAAAATCGGCTGTGACAGACGGACGGACGGACAGACAGACGCACGAGTGATCCTATAAGGGTTCCGTTTTTCAATTTTTGTACGGAACCCTAAAATATAATAAAATACATTTATTTGATACTTATGATAAACACAGAAAACAAGTATTTCTTAATTATGAAAAATATGTTCATTTCAACATGACCTTCTTTCAGCATAATGTGTTAGCTGGAAGCACAACGCTGTTATTGCGAGAACGCCACAATCAAATTAAAGGAAAAAAAAAATAATAGAAATAACTAATTTTCGTACTTTGATAATGTAAGCATTTGGCCGGCGATAGACTTCAATGAGTCATTCCAATAATTAAAGAGTCCATAAGGATCACCGTACTATTTATCGAACAGTTTATTACTTTACC
Source organism: Rhodophaea formosa (assembly GCA_963082605.1). NCBI lineage: Eukaryota > Metazoa > Arthropoda > Insecta > Lepidoptera > Pyralidae > Rhodophaea > Rhodophaea formosa. The sequence continues at coordinate 5,350,697 of OY720221.1, forward strand.
TAAAGAAGTCATATCGGTCAAAGGTTGTTACCTACTAAGTATTGAAAATATTTATATTTTTTGATTTATTTATTTAATAAACTTTATTGCTTCAAATTTAAAATTTGTTACAAAAGGCGGACTTAATGCTAGCATTCTCACCTAGGCTTTATATTCATAACCTATTTTTTATCAGGAGAATTCACGATTTAAAATTATATGTAAACACCTATGAATAAAAAAGTAAAAACCCCATATTAAACGCCGTTTGATAATAAATACAGTGATTTTATTAAGATATATGACTACGTGACTGTGCGCACTAGCACAATCTAGAGAATTTTGGAAGAGAGACAGAGAGGCCTTTGCCCAATATTGGGACAGTCATGGCCTTCTTACCTGCCACTAAAACGAACCTTTCTCACGTATTATAAGTAGTATAGGTCATCGAGGGATAGACAGTCTTTATCTATCATACTATAGTTACTATACGAGACGATACATAAGGACAATACTGAGAATACTTGTAAGTGTTCATAACAAATTTCTATTGTTGGAGATAACCTAACCGGCCATCGGCTAGCGGATGCGTTACACCAGCTGCCCTTAAATGACATCATTCGCTTTGCTCTACTGAGAAATGCAGATAATGGTGCCAGCTTCCATCCACGGCCCACTAACCTGCCACTAACACAAACCTTTCTCATCTGTTATTGGCTATCGAGGGATATCAATACTATTTTAGTTACTATAAGACGTGACTATACATAAAGACAATACCTTGTAAGTGTTTACAACAATTGTTACAGATAACCGGCCATCAGCGGATACGTAACACGGCTGCCCTTAAATGACGTCATTCACTTTGCTCTCATATGTTACTGAGAAATGCTGATAATTATGCTATTTTTTTTAATGTCATAGGACGGCAAACGTGCAAGCGAGTCAATTGATGGTCAGTGATCGTCGCTGCCCATGGACAACTGCAACTCCAGGGGTGTTACAAAAGCGTTGCTGGCCTTTATTTTTCCCTCCCCAGAGGGGAAGGGGGGGATGGGCCTCCGGCTCTCTCACTCACCGAACGAAGCATAGAAGCGGTAAAGCTACTACTCGAACGTCACTTTCCGGGAGAGTGTGGTACTTCCCCGGACGAGCCGGCCCATTCATGCTACTAGCATAAGTGAATTTTGCCGGTAGCGCGGCTCTACCACAACAATGCTAGCTTCTATATATGGCCCACTGACCTGCCACTTTTTATTTAAGAGCATCGTAGCTTTTGTCGATGGAGTATGCGCCAAACTTCTCTATCCTCTGTTTTAGACTTTAGTTCTTTATACGACCTGCCACTAACCCCCGAATATTCAAAATAATCTTAAGAAGATCGACTACCTGTAAATTTTCATACAAAAAGCGATAACGCTTCCCACCCCTTAAACAATATTTTTTTACACATTATTGATAAATTGGAGAAGTACTAAGTAGGCTGTACGTTTTAATATTTAAGATATATTTCTTACAACAAAAGTAATGAGTATGAGCTTAGTAAATATCCATATTTTTTACTTAAAAAATACCCGGGGCATTTCAATTATTTAAATTAATCTAAACAGAATAAAAAAAAGAAAAACTGTTAGCCCTAGATTAAACTGTGCTAAATCGAATGACACCAAAATTTCCTCATTTCGTAAAAGTTTAGGGGGGTGGAAGAGTTATCGCATTTTGTATGAAAATTTACAGGCACTCGATCCTCTTAACAAATGGCAATCATAAATCTGAGTCAGTTTTTGTCTTGCTGGGTTAACTAGACTGTCAGGACGAGACTTGAGAACGATTTTAGTTGAGACGCATCTAAGATGCTTTTGAGTATTCGTAAAGAACCTTCCTCACTTAGATCTGACAGATATATTAACTCCTCTTCATCATAGCATTTTTCCGGCTGCACCCTTAGGTGTGACAGTTTATTAAAATAAAAATCTTCATATTTTAAACATTAATCTTCTTTTGAAGTCGTTATGTCTATTGTTAATTTTTGTTATTAAGTTCAGTCGCCCAATATGTGGCCACAGGGATTTACATCCCCTAGATAGATTTTTTTCAAAAGGTGGCTGTAATGTAAATTGCACATTGATATTAGTTACTGCCTGACCCCAACTCTCCTTTATAGAGCATATATCCGAATCACAGACACGCTATACTATCTATTAGCATAATTAATTATCTATGTTTCCGAATGTTTGTGAATTTAGTTTAGCTCGGAAAATATATTTCAAATATCAATTATTTTTTTCCTAGTATATACAAATATGACACACCGGAAGCGCTGTGTCAATGCGCATATAAGCAATAGGGAAAGTACAAGAAAAATATGTGCATACGTGTGCTAAGGCACACGCTCCACCACCATAGATGTTTAGGTGTAGAAAACAGAAGCGTGTGCATTGCAAAAATACCACTTTGTTGATACGAAAAGAAGCTATTGCATCATCATCACCGACAGTTTTCCATAACTTTCGACTGGGCATAAGCTTCTCTTCGTCTGCGCCATCCTTCTCTATCCCTAGCCTTCGTAATCCAGTTCTTTCCAACAATTTCAGCAACTATTGCAAGAAATAATAAATCAAAAATAGATAATGTACATGAATCGGGACTATTGACCTATATTGAGACGTACCAAGAAGCTAAGTATCTTGCAAGAACTTACAATTAGGGTATGGTATGTATCCAGCACGTGCAAGAAAATCAGATATCAAAAAGGAAGTTGATTCAGGAAGGCGTTGGATCTATTGACATTGACATATATTAGGTCATACAAAATGGGGTATACATTTATCTGTTCTGCGTCAATGCCAACTACATGTACTCTGTCCATCCGGCCTAAGGTTGACTGGAAGAGATCGCAAGCGATAAAGTCCGCCTTTATACCAACATTGTTTTTTTTTGTAATTATTTTGTTTTAATTAATGCAATGGAGGAGCCCAATGGTCCAGTGGGTATGAGCTCTATGAGCGCTTACGTATGTTAAGCAACCCCTGGTGCAGTCCCTACTTGGATGGGTGACCGCAAGTGGCATAAAAATATCTTGAGCTCCTCCGTGCTTCGGAAGGCACGTTAAGCCGTTGGTCCCGGCTGTCATCATTGATGTCAGTCGTTAAGCTATTTCAGATGCCTTAAGGCAGCTTGAAAAATCTGACACCAGTGTTGGCCACTTACACATACGAAAAACAAAACAAACAAACATTTAATGCAATAAAGAATATCCTACCTGTATAAGGGAAAACAGAAGAGTCAAGAAAACGAAAGTTGATTCGGGGAGCTGAAACAGAGAGAGGAACGCTTCGCGCTCGCTCGGTTAAATATCAGATAGAAGCGGCGCCTCAATGTAAAATATAAACTAGGAAGGAAGTCAAATAAGATCATCTTAAAAGCTCCCCAAATAGGTGACGGCCGGTCTCAAGAATATACTGTAGGTAGACGAGATACTAAAAATAACTCTTAACTAGTTTAGTGTGGAAAGGCCTTAAAATACCGTATCCAACAAAAGGAAGGCCAAGTCAATGTCAAAGACGTACAAAAATAATCACACAACTAGTATTAAATCATTTTCTATTAAAAAACAACAATAAATTAATAGATTGCTTCTTTACATATCTCGATGATTACCTCGTAGGTACATTTATTTACCGCGAAAAGTATTTAAATCATTTCTAGAGCAGCTATAAAATCATACGATTTATAATTGAACATCAACCTTAGCAGTAATATATTACTGCTAAGATTAATGTTCAATTATAAATCGTAAAACCTATAGGTTTTACCCAACTCTGTTTGGTCTGCCATTAAAGAAAATGAAAAAGGTACTGTGTAAAATCTAGGTCATATCTATCTTTGTCCAACTCTTGTGCACTTACTAGGTAAGTACATATGTGTCATTTATCTCAAAGAACTTACTTGTGAAAGTCATTCTACATTCAACAAAATATGAGTTAGAAATCCGAAGAATAGTTTTCAGTAGACACGAGGTGTAATTATTCGAAATGCCTTTAGAAATGTAAAATATTTCATGGTATTTTTCACTGTTTTACGCATGTGAGACACAGAAGAGTGTTGTTTACAATTAAGAGGTGCGTACGTGACAATGTAAGCTTATAAATGCGTGATGAATCAATAACGGCACATTCTGTTTACCTCGTCATTTGCCGGTACACGAACACTAGGTACATATCGACGATAGCGGCATCGATTGAAGACTAAAGACGTGTGTACACGAACCCTAATTAACTAGTACTAAGAACAATATTATTGAGGATAATCGCATTGTTGAGGATAGTCGAATATGGAGGTTCTGGGAATTTCGCGAGCAATGATTCAAAATATTCTTTACTAGCTGTTTTCTGCGACTTCGTCTGCGTGGGTTTCGGTTTTATCACACTGTCTATTCAGGCACCTCATTTCGGAAGCATTCAGATGAGTATGTATACGGGTAGACGACAGAGACTTAAATTTATCTTCCCACACCTTGGGTCCCGACGAAGCATCTTATGTGATGATTAATTTATTAATTAAATTTTGACGAGCTCGGTGGCGCAGCGGTCAACACGCCTGCCTGCGACACGGATGGTCCCGGGTTCGATCCCTGGTCAGGTCAAGATGGAAAATGATCTTTTTCAGATTGACCTGGGTTTTGGATGTTTATCTATATAAGTATCTATTATAAAATATAGTATCGTTGAGTTAGTATCCCATAACACAAGTCTCGAACTTACTTTGGGGCTAGCTCAATCTGTGTGATTTGTCCGTATATATTTATTTATTCATATATTTAATCAGTAACACCGTTGGTTGTAAGAGACATTAATAGTTTTCGCAGCGCCCGCACAATAATGATGTTTAAAGGGGTGTCTGACATACATCAATGCAATTTTAGGATTTGAGGACTGATTCCTAATTTTTCTGAACATAAAATATTTGGAGCAACAATTTTTAAAATCAGTACAGTTTTTGAATTTATCTATTGAAAACAACACACACACACACACAAATGTTTCTTCCTTATACTATATGTAAGTATTTTTATTGTTTTCCGACTAGGACTTGGAATGATATGATATAGGAATAATAAGACTGTATGCAAGGAAAATCTGAAGGTTAATATTATCCACTTAAAAAGTACGTAGTCTAAAAATACTAACCATTAAATTTTCTGTAGTGTGGCTGATTTCGATATAACGAGTTGAAACTTGGCTCCGGCACTGCCGTGCTTTCAAATCATCTCTATCCGATAAAATAAAATGTCAACATTGACCTTTGCAAATCAAACCAATCGCAGAGCCAACACTAAAAGTAAGCTGGCCAATTATTCTAATTTCCGAGTAAATCTCGTTTTTAATGTCAATTTGGCAAGACCGCAACCATCTCACAAGAACCTTTGTATCGAACATTTGGTAAGAGAAGAGAGCTCTTGGTGATTTGGCTACGAGAGAGTTTGTAAACAGAGCCGGCGTGGGATTCGCTCTATTCTATGAAGTTACTAATGTTTACAGTGGCCCCCCGCGCGCCCCCCGGCCCCCCGCAGCCGTCATGCTCCAAGTCACGTAGGCAGAACATCGCCGCGCATGCGCCGACCGCGATATTTCGGCCCTTATCACCGATTAATGCGATTTTCATTGACTGGCTGATAAGGGGCCGATCAGTGAGAGGTGTAGTGCAAAAATGATAAGGTGATTCCCACTTGTCTAAACTTGGGCTTATTGGTGTCTATTTGACTGTCTTTTGTTTTTATTTTAAAATCGCGCGCCTTGGACGTCATACTCTTTTGCTGTTGTGACCCTATTCTGACCACACCATTTGATGTATTCATATATTGAGTGTCCCATAACGTGACGGCTGACTTTATTTTTTAAATTCTCTGAGGATATGTTTTAGCTTTATTAGTTTTGCATATAATAAGTAGTCATTGTATGCGATTCTTTGAAAGCTTTCAGTTTCAGTTCTTTAATATCACAGGGAGGAAGAGGGTTAACATGACTCTGTTTTTCTTCAGCCTTAAGGATGATGTGGTCTTAGTATTATTTATAAATTCTTTTTTTGTTACTTGTTTATTTTCCTGTATGCCATGTTTAGTGCTGTAGACAAATGTTGGACACCATTTGCATAAATTTTATTAATTCTTGGTAGACAAGGTATAAGTGAACTGTTGAATAAACGAAAGCAATGAAACTGTGTAGTACAAATAGTACAAAAACTATTGTAAAAATTACCAGAACAGACAGCACACACCGGGAATATCAGTCAAATACCCGTGCAAATGAGTAGTTACAAGTGTTTAATATCGATGAGAACAGAACTGTTGAATAAACGATTAGAAAACAATGAAAACTATTGAACCGTATCGGTCGCCACGCCATACCGCTGAAAATTATCGTAACAAAAATTATCATGCTGATATTCAGTACAACCTACACACACCGGGAATAGCAGTCAATATCCGTGTAAATGAGTATTAACAAGTATTTGACATCGATGAGAATACATACACTGCAGCCCAGCAGGTCTATATGCTAACTTTTGACAAGTACGGTGTAGGTTTTGATAGTCACTTTAACATCCATTACGGTTTACATAACCTTAATAATAATAGTTATTCATAAGGAAGACGTAATGGATATTGAAGTGCGTTAAATGTACGTAGTTGTAAAAAATTAGCAAGCAAATAGGTCTGCAGGAATACCGCGATCCCACATGCAACTAACTCGGATACCGCGGGATTCCTATTCAGTTTCGCAAATGCCAAAATAGATATTATTTTGCGGGATCACATTCTCTTCATGCAAACGAGGGGGCGGGGCAACAGGTCACTACCTCTCTAGTACTCAGATGGCTAATAAATATTATACAATGCTTGATAAGCGTTATAGATAATTGCGTGAACGGAAACGATCGACGAATCCTTTAATTGTGTTTTAACGATAATGATTCGCGTAATTAGTCTGGTTCTTATTGGGACAATATTTACAAATGAGAATAATGATTACCGGTTTTAACTTATTACTGGGCGGATCATGTGTACTGTAGCAAGGAGGTTTCATTAAGATTTTGAAATGCTTTTGATGTATTCCAAAAGCGATTATAGTCTCTGTTCCTTTAAAAAGAAATAGAAGGGTTGACACAGAAGTCATGCTACGTTTCTCGTATGAGGACATAAAAATAAAATAAGATATAAAATCAGTGTGTTATCCTTTCAGCACGAAAGCCTCCTCAATCCCGTTACAGTACGATGCGCCCAGATAGGTGGCGTCAGATCAAGGCAGCTGAATAGTGCCCCAGACCAGACTTTGTTAGAGAGACCAACAGCCTATGTAACGCAGTAGTTAGCACGGATTTCAGGCACGGGCAAATACTTTAACTCTATTTCCACAGGTATTTGTCCGGGGTTCTGTGCTACCTGAAGAGGATGGCGTCATGCAGGGGGCCAACCAAATCATATCACAGCATTCATTCCGTCATAATAGTGGACCCAGACGCATTACAGCTGAAGATGCAACCAGGAAAACGCTCAGATGAGAGCCCTCTCTCAGGTCTCCCTGGACCTTGATAGAGGGACCCCAGACAATACTCATTCGCAATCCCCCCTCCCTCTCACCACCCCTTCGTAAGACGCAAATAAGGTGTCTTATGTCATCACAAATGGTTGAATCCGGTGTTTTCGTTCCGTATATGTTTTTTCATGCGAACTACGTGTCCCAGCCCGCCCGGCTTAAGTGGCAATATGCTGAACTCTGGTCACCTCATGAGCTGCACAGATAACTGACGGAGTCAGAAAATTTCTGTCTGGCCTCCAAGAAAGGGACATAAGTATAGAAAACCGGGAAAACCGAAGATGCGCGAGGAGGATGACAAAAAAGTTCAAGTTATGTAAAAGATACACACAAGACAAGAGATGGAAGCAACTGGGAGACAAATGGCTGACGATGATGATGATGATGAAGTCTCATCACCCACTATCAAAGGTACTAGTCACTGCATTTTAAAGCAGTCTGAAGATTTACGGCAATGACAAGCCGCAGCGGCAAGTGTAGCGCTAGGCTAGACATCATGGCAGCCAATTTGAGTGGAATAACAGCGACCCTTACGTTTCTTTTTTTGACGTTTCGATGCAGGTGAATTACATTTGTACTGGCATTAGCATTGTAAAGGTCCTCACGTGTACAGCTGTTAGGAGTTAGGACACGCAGGGTAAGACAGAAGGAGTGCCATTGTCTGAGGAGTAGCACCACACGGACGGGAGATTTCCGAGAATTAACCCCATTTGTTCATATTCTCTCGGAGTCTGTTGAAGGACTTCCATGTCGGCGAAGGTAGATCAATTCAAAGATCTATCTTTAAGGAACCGGCATGAGTGCAGAGGGTGTCGCTTGCCGGTCTTTAAACTTCAATGTATTGCATATGTCGCAGTCATCTGGTTGAATCTGCTATTTGATTGAATGACTAGCGCGTTCATTGAATGACCACGTTTAATTGGATGACTAGGCCAAACGTTGATTGAACAAGCGTCGCTCAACGTCCAACTAGTTAGCGGGTTGAAACATAGCCCTTTGAACATAGCGGACATAAAATCAGTCAGGTGATTCAAATTTAGTTCATTTTTTACCACTGCGGCGCTAGTAGTCACCAAAACAAATATTGCGTCAAACAGCTCGAACAGATGGCACAATGTTGATATTTTTTCGATTAAATTTACTTATAAGTGCGTTATTTGTAATAAAATAGTATGACATTATGGATTTACCTATCATAACGCCGCCGCCGGCTACTTTAAAAACTAAGAAAAATGAAATCATGCTACCACCAAATATTACAGAGTCGGCTAAGATTCAACGACTTCGCTAAATGACATTCATTCGTCAAGACGTTGAACGTTACATTCAACGACTTGACGAGCTGTCCTACAATCATTCAATTGAACGTCGCCATTCAATGAACGCGCTACTCATTCAATCAAATAGCAAATTCAACCAGATGACTGCGACACATACACATCCATTGCGAGTATTAGTGTGGAAGTAGCAACTTCAATGTTCAACTAAAGATTTAAAGAAATAATATCGAAGGTTCACTTTATGCTACGCATTTTAAAAAAGAATTGTCATTCATTCTCTTCCATGTTGGTTTGGGAAAAAAGAAAAAACATATACAGCAGAATATACCACCTGCTTTTCTTCTCGCGCAGACCGTAAAAGCCGGTCAAGGGATTGGGCGAAAATCTAAGGAATCACATTGATAGGCAATGCGGCTAGCAACCCATCACTACTTTGATTCCGCTTTCCACCTTTACGCCCACTACGATGTTAAACGTGGCCTGTAGGTTTTATGACCTTGGGCTCTGTCTACCCCGCAAGGGATAAAGACGTGATAGTATGTATGTATGTATTGTCATTTTTAACGATGCATTGATGATGACAATGGTGTCTCATCTGTTCTTAATAATAAATAGCGTCGATAAACCAGTTCTCAGCTGTGCAACCTTCCATTTGGCAATCCAAAGAGTGCCAACGATCGATAGAACATTTCGGCGTGTCAAGGACGTGAGTCAGCTTTCGTGAATTTGGGTTGCTTCACTTATTCAAAACACCTGGTGCGAATATATCATGTCGTTTGAGAATTGCATCTCGCGAGTTGTATAGAAAGGGATAAAAGTCATTTTCAAAGTATATTTTACCCGCGGCTTCGCCCGCGTGATATATAGCCTATGTCCTTCTCAGTACCCTAACCTATGTGTATGCAAAATTTTATGATGATCGGTTCAGTAGGATGAGCGTGAAAGCGTAAAAAACAAACAAACAAACTCACTTTCGCATTTATAATATTAGTAAGGAAGTAAGGATAAGTACCTATAGTATTTTCGATACACCGTCTATAGTACTTCCATTTGTTACTAGACTAATCTATACTTCTTTATACTATACTAATACTAAAGTCATAAAGCTGAAGACTTTGTTTGTTGGGTAGAACGCGCTAATATCAGGAAGTACAGGACCGATTTCAAATATTCTTTCACCATTGGGTGGGAACATGAACCCTGAGTGACATTCTATACTTATATGTACCACGGGCGAAGCTTGAGCGGACTGCTAGTAGGATAAATAAAATCAAGGTAGAAGGTACCTAGGCTACAAAGTAATTCTCTTAGTCCTCCCTCACCTTCGTCCTGCCGTTGATGACGTAGTCCCCCATGCTCTGGTTGCCGGGCATCTTGTTGGCGCGCAGCACTATGTTGTCCACCTGGAACGATTTGAATGCATTTTAATCAAGCAAATAAATAAATAAACATATACGGCAAATCACACAGATTAAGCTAGCCCCACAGTAAGTTCTTAATTAAGACTTGTGTTATGGGATACTAACTCAACGATACTATATTTTATAACAAATACATATATAGATAAACATCCGAGACCCACTGAAAAAGATCATTTTTCATCTTGACCTGACCGGGGGTCGAACCCGGGACCATCCGTGTCACAGCCAGGCGGCGTGTTGACCGCTGCGCCACGGAGCTCGTCAAAAAAGAAAAAAGAAAGCATACTTAGTTTGATAGCTTCCGTCTTTGTTACTCTGAAAGTTCCGCATAACCTAATGGTTGACAGACAACATAAGGAGGTAGTTTTCCGCGGTGTAATGTCCGCCGCCATTAGCTGTTTGCTCGATTAAAATGCAATTAAAAAATTCCAGGTGAATAGCATCGTGTCTGGACGTAAGAGAAAACTGGTTGCAGTTTCTTTATGTCACAATCCTTGCCGAAATTTTGAATATGAAAAATCATGTTCTTATTATTTACGGGGTTAACAGCCTAGCGCTATCAAGCCTGTGTCACGGATGGTTCGATCCACGGTCAGGTCAAGATGAAAAATAATCTTTTTCAAATTGACCTGGGTCTTGGATGTTTATCTATATATGTATTTGTCATAAAATATAGTACCGTTGAGTTAGTATACCATAACACAAGTCTTACTTACGAACTTACTTTGGGACTAGCTCAATCTGTGTGATTTGTCCATATATTTATTATTTAACAAAGACGGAAGCTATTTAACTAAGTATACTTTCTTCCTAAAATTGATCCACGAAAGGATCACATACGAATTGAATGTTAAGGGCGTATCCTAGCAGTATTTTTTCAGTATGGTTTCCGTATAATTTTTTTCTAAAAAACTGTTTTTCAAAATTTTTAGGAAAAAAATATAATACAGGGGCATACCTATTTTAGTAGTAGATTTGATGAAAAAATAATTATGCCTCGAGACATACTGCTAGGATACGCTCTAAGTAGGTACATCAACATAGCTTGCAATGCAATGTACTCGCACTGCTTATGCGTTGATGGTCAAGTGTAATTGTAGAAACGACTTAGCACAGTGAGGTTTATTTTTGTTAGCAACCATGGAGTTAAAACTCCTCCAAAACCCAATGAATTATAATTATTTTTTTCCAAAAGAAAACTCTTAAGTAAATTACAAATTAATATGAAATAATTTAATTTATTCATCTAGTATGCCTCATGCCGTCACGAGTTATTTCTTGAAATTTTTTTTCTTATATCAGCGTACTCCATAGATAAAAAAAAATCGTCTTCCTACTTCTATGGCGTACCCCGTTCAAAAGCTTTGCCAATGTTTCACAGTTCGGCCCTTCACGCTATGTATGCATATAGCGGCACATCAGGCATATCAGAGATTGCTGTCTCTCCAAGCCTTGCGCACACAGGCAACGCCTATAACCGAGGTCCGTCCCTCATGCCCTTTGGTGATGTTCGCCTTACAGGTTTGGGGCACCAAAGTCCGGTGAAGTAACAAAAGCTCACATAAGCTAGCTACGTACGAAGTCCATTAAAGAAAACAGCAGTTTTATTTAGCACTACCTCTACAAACCCGTCTGGCCAACGTGGAGAGTGCGAAAGATAGCTAATCTTTGCGGTATGCTTTAATAAAATACTTACACTATATTACCTACCATTTAAGTATATTTTGAGCTCTTTGTTATGCATAGTTTTTGAGTCATTGCTTGTCAAATCATGACTATTTTTTCGAGAAAGTTGCCAAATTTTGATTTTTAGCGGTCTCTACAAAAAATCGCCGTTACATGCGCGTTTGCAATATTTGCATTTTATGTGTCGATATTGACTGGACAGAGAGAGACACAAAAATGGAGAGATGTGGAGGAGGCCTATGTTTCGAGGAGGACTCCATTATTGGTCTCGAGAAACACAAAAATAGAACACAACATAAGTAAAGTCAATTTCTAAAAAGTCAGCTAGAACACAACATAAATATTTCTAGAGCGACACGCCATAAGGCAACTAGAGAGAAACGGTTGTTCGTGATCAAGTTTCATCACCCAATCGTAGGTTCTTTTTTGTACAAGTCAGCAACCAAGCGGACAACCTGCCGGTGAATACCAGGTAGAATATCACAGTCTCAAGGATTACAACTAGTCGGCGGATCCGACGTAATAAAACGTGAGTAAAGCCGTGTTTTCATAATAATAATATACTCAAACGGTAGATAATTTAGTGCATTTCATAAAAGCATACCACAAAGACACCCGAAAAAGGCATCCATGAATATTACCTTTTTCCTTCCTACCACCGCCTATTTCACGACGCTAGAGTAGTACTACACATTTAGCATCATGGGCTCCCCTACTGTTAAGGGTCTAGGCCAGAATCAACTAAACCCACTTTTAGCGCCCTTTCTGGACAACTATTGTAAGTTATCGTTACCGGTTTATTCCACTTAGATCTTCTAGGTGATATCACCTGGGTGAACAAAGTACACTCTTTTAGTTCACTTTGTTCACCTCGGAATTTGAGCACCTAAGTCATATGACCTGGGTGATCAAATGCGACTTTTAAGTGTACTTCGTTCACCGCGGAATCATATCACCGGTGATCAAATTCCTCGCGAGTGGGAAAAAAAGAGTCGCCGTTGATCACTTAGGTAATATGATTCCGAGGTGAACAAAGTATACTTACTCATCATCATTTCGTGTAGGTGACACGGTCAGTCGACCATGCACACCCTGGTGTCAGAGTTCTTCGGAACCGCCTCTCAGCCTCTGAAGTGGATCCTTTAACGACTATTAGATGGCAGCCGGGACCACCGGCTTAACGTGCCTTCCGAAGCACGGAATCATCTTTCTTATCAGACAATCAGGTGATTCATGCCTGCAATGTCCTAACCAAACTGGAAACAACTTAACAAAGTATGCTTCCCGTGGGAATCGAACCACGACCCCCGGGTCAACAAGGCAAACGCCTTAACTACTGGACCACGGAGGCAGTATACTATACTTACTTACTACAGTATACTTACTAAAAAAGTCGCATTTGATTACCCAGGTGACATCACTTAGGTGATCGAAGTGGAATAAACCATCATTACCATGAGGGTCTTCAAAAAATGAACTCTAAATACCAAAATGTTGAGATACCGGACTTTTCATCTAGGTGTGCCATATGCATATTTTCCCGATATTTTCCTTACATATTTATGCTATATGTATATTTTAATTGCATAATATGTTTGCAAAATTGCAGCGGATAGCGCGATGTATGACAATGCAATAACTGGCGCCACAATTTTATCGCATGGTTGCTAAAATGGCAACGAAAAGTTTGTCGACATCATTTTTTACGCATCGAAATTTAAGGCGCCATATGTCCACACGTCGGATAAAGCCTTCGACAGGACCATAGCAAGTGTGATTTGAACCGAAGGAACTTTTATAGCACCTGTTGTTGACTGTAATTCATGTGTGTAAGTGGCCAACACTATTGTAGGTTTTTCATGCTGAATAAAGACATCTGACATAGTTTTACGCCTGTCACCAATGATGACAGCCGGGATCATGCCTTCTGAAACACGGAGGAGCTTGTAATATTTTTAGTACATTTGTAGTTACCCATCCAAATGGGGACCCCACCCTGGGTTACTTTACCTGCGTGAGCTGTATCAATATACAGGTTGACCTTGCGTCAATTTTGAGAATAGCTACAAATCTGAAGTATATATACCTACTGACTTTAAAACTCTATTGATACATTACAGTATCGGAATCAATATTTATATTATAGAACCTTAAAATAATGAAAAAATGTATTGTACCTTTCAAACAATACACCAAACTGCTTGTCAATTTTCTATGGCAAGTCAAACTTTACTTGTTTTCTTGCGGTTCTATAACTGCAAGAAAAGAGAGAGGGGGGGGGGGACACTTACCTCTAACAAAAATTTGCACTTTAAAACCAAATATTTCGGAAACGGATCCCTAAATCGAAAAATGGTGTTTTCAACCTAACAATATTTTTCAAACACCTTTTAACGATACCCCACACGATGGGTAAGTAGAGAAAAAAACCATGTTTCTACCACTTTTTTGCCATGATTAATATACATACTCATACCAAATTACAGTTTTCTAGTACTTATAGTATCTGAGTAAAACCGCGGACGGACAGACAGACATGGCGAAACTATAAGGGTTCCTAGTTTACTACGGAACCCTAAAAAGGGTTAAAGAATATCCTTATCCTAATAGTAACTATATAGGATCGCAGCGAATAATAGTTAAGAGCGTATACTAGCAGTATTTTTTCAATATGGTTTCCATACAAATGTATTTCTCTATTTTCTCGCTGAAAACTGATTCTAGAGCCACAATTATTTTTTCATAAAATCTAGTACTAAAATAGGAATGCCCCTATTTTTTTTTCCAAAAAACTGTTTTTGTACAATTTTTTTCTTTTAAATATATAATAGACATACCTATTTTAGTAATCGATTGTATGTAAAAAGAATTGTGCCTCTAGAAGCAGTTTTCAGCGAGAAAATAGAGAAATACATTTGTATGGAAAACGCACTGCTAGTATACCCTCTTAAATAGTTATTATTCGTATATACTATTAGGGATATTGATACCGAGAGATATTGACGGAAAATCGAAACATGCGAACGAAAAAGTACAAACTTCCTTCAGCTCTGACTTTTCAAAATGTGGCGTCCCTGCTTATCATCAGTAATCAGCAAAACTGATACACTATCAAGGAATTTAGCGTGCCAATGTTGTTGGAAGGAATTCGCACTCAGCTCTACGGCTGCCTGATAGTGGAAAGATAGAAATGTTTGAAAACATCACCCATAGGTGGCTAATACTTGGAACTCGCTCGTAATATTAGGTGGAGTATCAGAATCAATATTTATATTTATAAATAAAGATAGAACCTTTAAAATAAGATAAAAACTGAAAAAAAAAATCTTGTACATTCCTACAGTATTATATTGTCTTTACTAGTGTACACCGAACAGCTTGTTAATTTTCTATGGCAAGTCATATTCTTTATCTTTTCTCTTACGGTTCTATAACTGCAAGAAAAAAAGGTTAAATAATATCCTTCCTTATCCTAATAGTAACTATATAGGATCGCTACGAATAATAAATAGTTATTATTCGTAGCGGTTCTATTTATATACTATTAGGAATATTGATACCATGAGATATTGACGGCAAATCGAAAATGCGAACTCAAAAGCATAATTTTTCTTCAGCTCCGTCTTTTCAAAATGTGGCGACCCTGCTTATCATCAGTAATCAGCAAAACTGATACACTATCAAGGAATTTAGCGTGCCAATGTTGTTGGAAGGAATTTGCACTCGGCTCTACGGCTGGCTGATAGTGGAATGATAGAAATGTTTGAAAACATAAGCCGCTGGTGGCTAATACTCTTGGTTTGACTTATAATAATTGTTTGCTGAAGGAGTTTCAATTAGCCTTTATTTTATTGTATTTGTGTCCTGAAGGAGTTTCAATACTAGCATTATATTATATTGTATTTTGATTATTTGTTATTTTAGCGGCATTAGCAGATATTCTGTGAAAATATACAGTGTCTACCTATTACGGTTTCAAAGTTACAGTTCCGTAATAGACGGATGAACAGCCGAGGCTTAGTAATATGGTCCCGTTTTTACCCTTTTGGAATCCTAAATAAGACGGATACCTAGCTACAAAAATAATATCTTTGACTGCCTTCGTGGCATAATGGCAAATACTGAAGCCACCACTGATCTGTAGAATCCCAAGGAGGTAACAAGCAGGCGAATAGCAATAAAAATGCCAAGTCATAACGATATGAATAGCAAATAATATAATCGGCGAATGCAGTTGGGATGGGTGGCATTTAGGAAGCTGGTGGACGTTTTTAAAAATAGGGAAATGCCACAACTCCTAAAGACACGCCTATTCAACCAGTGTGTCTTGCCTACAATAACTTATTATGCAGAGATATGGACTCTTACGAAAGGAACCTTGTATAAGATTGCTGTGTCGCATAGAGCCATAGAGAGAGCCATGCTTGGCATCAAAGTGCAAGACCGAGTTCGCAACACTGAGATCCGGCGTAGGACGAAAGTTCACGACGTGCTGTCAAGGGTTGCAATTCTTAAATGGTGGGCGGGACACCTGGCTAGAAGTAATGATGGTATGTGGAGTAAGGCTGTCACCGAGTGGTATCCCAGAAATGGGAAACGTAGTGTTGGACGTCCGGTAGCTAGGTGGGCCGACGATATAAAACAGATTTCAGGAAAGAACTGGATTGCGAAGGCTAGGGATAGAGAAGGATGGCGCAGACAAAGGGAGGCTTATGCCCAGCAGTGGGTATGGAAAGCTGATGATCATGAGTATAACTAACGTGCCTTATAGCGGACCCAGGGATTTAACTCTCAACAGCACGTATTATATTCTTTGCCACAGCTAATAATGTGAATAACATTTTACTTGCCTGCTCGCTGATAGACATGTATACTATGAGAAAAAAAATTGACAGTCAATCAGGCTTGCATTGCAGTGCTTGTAAAAATATAGAGCTTCATAAATTTCTGTCTTACGAGACAATATAAACCAGACTAGTAAGAAGCGAAAGTGTAGCGAGACAAAATAAAAATATAAACTAGTACAATCGTCTAGCGTAAAAATGACATTGGAGATAATGTAGATTCGCCGCAAAATGTCCTGACATAAACAAACATACGTGCGCTTGTTTTATTTGCATACGGCGAAGTCTGTGAGGTTATGTACGCTGACTAATAGGTATATTACCTATTTGTTCAATCTTTATAGGTTGCACTGCACGTAGTATTAGTTAAAGGACGTTTCCTCTCTTGAGTAACGTTTTAGGTGGCCAAGTGAGAAAAGTATATTGTAACTGGTATAGTGCCCGGCAAATAAGTTGACCTAAGTGTGAGTAGGACACCGCAATACATTGCCACTAATTAATATAGGTGTGTCTCACTCACACTTAGTTCAACTTATACGCCGCGTGTTGTAACCAATATAAAAACAAGAAATCCGCACCTTATTATAGTGGCATTTAGGAGACTACTTAATTTTGTTTAGGTATCTTTCCTTTTTGTGATCAACCAACACCACAAAATACCTCATCAAAAATGTCGCTCAAGTAGAGTTGCCATCTCTAAAATTTGCCAAACTAGGACTACGACGCGTGAAAAGCCCGGATTTGAGAGCCTAAACCCGGATATGTCAACAGTGCATGTTACGATGACTTTAGCAAGTTGATTCGTCGGTTGATCGCGGCATGCGGGCACAGCATGCTTGTGTCGCGGGCAGCCCAAAACTGACTTTTTAAACTCGGACTACAAATGAAGCCCCGCCGGACACTTCCCGGATCCCCTTATTCATGACAAATCCAGGCAAACCCGGACGGATGGCAACCCTACGCTCATGTCGTATTTTCATCAAAATTGGTGTCAGCCATCTTGGATTCCAAAAACCAACGTGATTTTTGTTTTCAACACCCATGGATCTATTGTGACTGGGGCTGCCAACTCTTATTTGGAAAATACGATCTCCCCAAGGGTACAGGGGCGCTGTTATTTTTCTCGTGGAAGTGCATAAGGTTTTTACCTTAGAACTTTTAATTGGATAACGTCCAAATTAGGTTGCTATTTTCACAGATTTATTATAGGTATATATGCACACAATCTGTACTCTTATTGCACAGAGTATAGACTGTGCAAAAGCCCGGGGGTACGCTACATATCCTAGGTGATTTGACGGAGTTACTGGTTTTTATCAACAGCCGTCTTATTTGGTCAGACCAGCCCCTATTTACTAACTCGAATGACAGGTGTCGATGCCTATCAATCTCGAATTTACTGTTATAATGCGGGTTTTGCTTGCTCGAACTTTTTATTTGGAATACAAAAACCGCATTATAACAGCAAATCCTAGATTGAAAGGCTTCGACACCTGTCATCCGAGTTAGTAAATAGGGCTGTTGTAGGAAGGTGGTGGATGTAGGCCGCTTTCAACCGGTTATATTGGAAATCCTTGAGGGAAGCCTTCCCAGCAGTCGTCTTCTTGCGGCTGAAAGGATTATGTGTACAGAGCCGGGAATGTGCAGGCATTGTTATCACACCGAACTTCGCCCGCGTACTTTCGCATACTTTGTTTAGTTGTTTCCAGTTTCGCTAGGACATTGCAGGCATGAATCACCTATGTTTTGTTTTGTTTTTCGTATGTGTAAGTGGCCAACACTGGTGTCAGATTTTTCAAGCTGCCTTAAGGCATCTGACATAGCTTAACGACTGCCATCAACGACGACAGCCGGGACCAACGGCTTAACGTGCCTTCCGAAACACGGAGGAGCTCGAGATATTTTTATGCCACTTCCGGTCACCCATCCAAGTAGGGACTGCAACAGGGGTTGCTTAACATACGTAAGCGCTCATAGAGCTCACACCCACTGGACCATCGGGCTCCTCGTCCTATCACATATCACACATATCTAATAAGAAAGATGATTCCGTGCTTCGGAAGGCACGTTAAGCCGTTGGTCCCGGCTGCCATCTGGTAGTTGTTAAGGAACCACGTCAGAGGCCTAGAGACGGTTCCGAAGAACTCGGACTCCAGGGTGTGCATGGTCGACTGACTGTGTCACTTACACGAAATGATGATGATGATGAATTTAACTTTACGGCGGCTCGGGACATCGCACGAGTCGATGGGCAGTATTAGGTTCGTCGGGGCGCGCGCGGGGAGGCGGGGCGTGTACTGCGCAACTCGCAGCTAATATCCGACAGCTATAAAGTTAGATTCGAACTGTAACTAGTGTGTTTACAGCCTAAGTGCATACTAACCTGTGTTATTAAATGTTTGATGTTGGGGCAGTGAGGCTCCGTGCCGTCGATCCACGTGGTCTGGTCGCTCCGGACGGTTTGCGCCTCAGTGCTGCCTGGGTTCGAAACCACTTGCCCAGCCTGTTGGACGGAAAACATAAAATGAAATAAATAGTTTTTCAAAATTTGGATCTCATGTCATATTTTTCTTGCGTTTTTTTTTAAATTGCAATATCTAAAAACTGCTAGCGTTTCGAAAAGACCACTGCTGAGAAGAATACGCCGGAAAGAAACTCAGTTTAGTATTGGCCCCTACGTACGTAATATCTAACTAGCTACGACCTGTAATGACAGCTTTGTATGATCAATTTTCAACATTAAAAAAATCTTCTGTATCTACCTATCTCTCCCGAATATGCACATTTGAAATTTAATGGAAATTGTTACTGGGCTGGACATACATAAGTAACTACTTATCGATGTCGATTACAAATCACATTTAGGAATTATTTGTCTGTCTGTCTTCTGTCTGTCTGGGCGCGTATCACGCAAAAACTACGGGTCCGATTTTTATGAAATTTGGTTTAAAGGTTCCTCTATTACCAGTTTTTAATCTAAATAGTTTATCCCTGAAAAATAATCTTAAGGGGGCAAACTAGGCACAGTAGCGACGCCAATCATTTTATTCCTAATACTTTACAAATAGAAAGAAATTCAAGAATGTAAATTATATAAGCACTAGTAAATAACTTGAAGTATTTTTGGAATCATGTTTTAATATTATGAGATTCAGTCATTAAGAGAAAACGTGATTACCGCCAAAAACGGCCGTTTTTAGCGGTAATCTGATTCTCATAATTCTCACTGATTCTGATCATATTAAACATGATGATTTACATTTTTGAATTTCTTTCTATTTGTAAAGTATCACTACATATTATAAAACAAAGTCCCCCGCCGCGTCTGTCTGTCTGTCTGTCTGTTCGCGATAAACTAAAAAACTACTGAACCGATTTTCATGCGGTTTTCTCCAATGGATAGAGTGGTTCTCGAGGAAGGTTTTAGTATATAGTTTGTTATGTTTTTGTTTACAGTTTTGTATATATTAATGTTTTTTGTTGGAGGTGTCGTAAAAAATAAGCCGTTTTGGAGCTTTCAACGAATACGCTGTCTAAACCCTTTGAGATATATCAAAATAATGTATGGTGGAATTGTGTATCTTATACAGGTCTACAGAAAAGTCCGCGATGGCATATGTCTATATCTTAAGAATAACATACTATATCCATTTTAATACTTTAAAAAATGGGCAATTATAAAGCGATAATTGGAAAGCTAATTACGGTATTAATCCTTATTAATAGGTTATTTTGGCTTAAAGATCTGCTATGGGAGTCCGAAAGTTTATATATAATTGTGTACCTATATCTATCTATCTTCTATATCTTTATAAAAGTGATCGACTGATAGATCAACGCACAGGCCAAACCTATAAGGCCAGAAACTTGAAATTTCGCACACATATTCCTGTTATTACGAAGTCATCTACTGAGGAAGGATTTATCAATATTCATCCCCCAAGGGGGTGAAATTTGGGATTAAAGGTTTTATGATTTTTTTTATTCCTTGGACTTATTTGAATCAAATTTCGTATCAATTGAGCACAGCAAAAATAATGAGTTATATATTTCATAGTTTTCCGAAATTCAACCCTTAAGGGAGTAAAAAAGAGGAAAAAAATTAAATATACGCACAGGCCCTTAGCCTTAAAGGCTAGAAACTTGAAATTTCGCACACGTATGACGTAGGCATCCAATAAAGAAGGATTTTTCAAATTTCATCACTCAAGAGGGTAAATTAGGGGGTTAAAGTTTGTATATTTTTTATTCCTTTGATATGTTTGTCTCAGTGGTCCAGTGGTTAAGGCGTTTGCTTTGATGACCCGGGGGTCGTGGGTTCGATTTCCATGGGAAGCATACTTTGTTAAGTTGTTTCCGGTTTGGTTAGGACATTGCAGGCATGAATCACCTGATTGTCTGATAAGAAAGATGATTCCGTGCTTCGGAAGGCACGATAAGCCGGTGGTCCCGGCTGACATCTGGTAGTCGTTAAAGGAACCACGTCAGAGGCCGAGAGGCGGTTCCGAAGAACTCTGACACCAGGGTGTGCAAGGTCGATTGACCGTGTCACCTACACGAAATGATGATGATTGTAATGTCGTTTGAATTGCCATAAATGAATCTTAACAAAACAATTAACCACGTGTTTCAGCATTTTTAAAATGTTACCTCTGTAGTGGTAAACGGAAGAAAAGGTCATAAATTTGGATGTTGTTCCTGTGTGATTAACTTTTTTTAAGAGTTCCAATAGATTGCGCTTTGATTTTTAGTGATTTCTTCTTCGCGTTATCGTGAAAAGTAAAAGGGTTCGTTCGAAACCGTTTCCATTTCTTGCATACCATTGATACCCTCAAAGTAGGTATCCACTTGAACTCTAGAGAGTACAGTTTTCCCTTCATCTATGCTTCGCAATGACCATGACCATAGATAAAGCCATAGGGCAGCCATTAATAGTCGCTGGGATAGATTTAAGATCTGAATGTTTCTCACACGGACAATTTTATGTGGCATATTCCAGAGTGAGTTCTGTTATTAGTCTTATAATCCTTTCTCCCAATGCTACTACCGTGTATGTGGTTTATAAAAAGCGTTTTCGGTAGTAGAAATTAAATTAAGAAATGTTCATAGGTACCTTTTCTTCTTCACACAATAACCTTTACATAAAAGTTAACAGTTGGATTGAGAGAATTAAAAAACTGCAAATACAAAGGTTATCAGTTTCATTTTGCTCGGTTATTGAAAATAGGATTCAGTAAAACTTAAATAAACGCGGGCGAAGCCGCGGGTAACAGCTAGTTAGGAATAAAATGATTGGCGTCGCTACTGTGCCTAGTGTGCGGCCTTAACGGATACAGCTAATTTATTATTATAACGGTTAGTAAAAGTTTTAATATACTATTAATAAAGTTAGATGCTCAGGCATATTGAAAAAGCTGTCACCAGTGTTAGCCACTTACACACACACGTTACAAAATCAGAACAATCGCAAACGAAGGCGCGCATAAAGCGCAAGTAGGAAATAATAAGATCAGTTTTAGGAGAGCGGGCACTTGACCTGTTTTATTGCATTATTCGCGTATTAGGGTCATGAGATTCGGGGCGAACGCTTTCGGTACTGATAGGAGGATGTAATGTAATGTATGTAGAATTCTACACTAGATTTCTTTCTCTTATAAGGCGACATGGACCAGTGAGGTCGAGGACGTCCAGCACTTCGTTGGGTGGACGACATCAAGCATCACGCAGGCCGAAACTGGATGCAGGTGGCACGGGAGAGACGAAAATGGAAAGATATGCAGGCCTATTTGCTAACTTTTGACAGCTACGGTGTACATCATTTTCATGGCAACTTCAATATTCATTACAGCTTCGGTATGAATGACTATTTTTATTTAAAATATGAAAACTGTAATGGATGCTAAAGTGATAATCAAATCGTTGTACACCAAGTTAGCAAATCGGCCTGATGGAGGAGGGCTATGTCCTGAAAAGGATAACATAGAGGCTGCTATGGATGGATGGATGGATTAGGTTTTACGAATAATTAGGTAAAAGCTGGTACCTATTCATATTCATAAAACTTTTGATGAAAGCATATTGATATTCGAATTCTTCAGGAATAGATGTCTCATCTGGAGACATGCACTCTAGCAAGTTAAGTTTCTAAAAGGCACGTTAAGCCGTTGGTCCCGGCTGCCATCTGGTAGTCGTTAAAGGAACCACGGAAAAGGCCGAGAGGCGATTCCGAATAACTCTGACAACAGGGTGTGCATGGTCGATTGACCTTGTCACCTACACGAAATGATGATGACTGTCACAAGGTAATGTATTATTTATATAAAAAACTATTTGAAAAATATAAGATATCAACTAATTAATTAACGATATGTTCTCTGGGAAATCTAAACCAAAAAACTCACCTTTTTAGCATGAGTGGCAAAAAAAAGATTGGGGTGATTTACAAAAAAATATAAAAGGATTGTAATTTTTGTTTAGGGTTCGTAGTAATTTTTGTCCCAAGAATCATAGGCTGTAATTTTTTTGGAAAGGCAGTTTTTTATTTTGAAAAAATCAGCCATGTGCGAGTCGGGCTCACACACGAGGGGTTACATACCAATCTATAAACAACTTAAGACTATTAAGAAAAACAGCAAACAAAATGGTGTTTTTTGTATAGGAGCCTCTCTTAAATATTTATTCTGATTTGATTATTCATTTTTAGGTGAATATACAACTTAATTTTCTGTGAATATTTCAAGAGTCTACCTGTTGCTTATATTAACTCTTTCACCATGAATGTCAGATTAATAACAGCAAAACATGGCGAAAACTCGTGTTGTATGGGAGATACCCTTTCATATTTATTTCATTTTGTTTTTAGTATTTGTTGTAATAGCAGCAACAGAAATACATCACCTGTGAAAATTCAACTCTTTAGCTATCACAGTTTATGAGAAATAGCAATAGAAACACAAACATTGAAGTTTCAGTGCCCTGTTTCTACTTGTTGGGTATGAACCCTTAAAAACCTAGTTGTAAAAGCTACTTAAATTTACTGAAATTACTTAAACCTTGACATAAAAATAAAAAGAAAATAATGAAGAGACAGCTTTTATTTGAATAATGTTTGCATAAATTCCTCAATAAAATAGATAATGAGTTAATTGTCATCAGTCATCACTGCAAACTTAACTTATCAATGTACTTAATGTTATTTGAACAATTTTGTTTGTTTTTCGTATGTGTAAGTGGCCAACACTATTGTCAGATTTTTCAAGCTGCCTTAAGGCATCTGACATAGCTTAACGACTGGCATCAACGATGACAGCCGGGATCAACGGCTTAACGTGCCTTCCGAAGCACGGAGGAGCTCGAGATATTTTTATGCCACTTGCGGTCACCCATCCAAGTAGGGACTGCACCAGGGGTTGCTTAACAAACGTAAGCGCTCATAGAGCCTACACCCACTGGACCATCGGGCTCCTCCCATTTGAACAATGAGTAATAAAGTTAATTTCAAAGTCATAAAACTGTTTGGAAAAGTTATTTAAAAATAAAACAAAACAATGTTTTTTTTTAATCAAAATATTAGTTGTGTTTAGTTATTATTACCACTCTCTATACATTTTTAATGATATTAAATATTAAGAAAGCAAACAATTTTATAATCATCGAAAGAAAGAAGGTCATTTTTTTTTGCATTTGATTGAAGAGAACAAAGTTGGTGAACAATAATAGTAGCTCCTATTCAGCCATTGACAACAGCATGCAATTACACTAAGATGAATTTAAACCCATAATTGATGTGTTCATTTAAAAATAACTTGATAAAATTGAAAATAATAGCTAAATATACTCACCCTGAATATTCCTGATCTGTGCATTTGTTTGACTTCGTCTAACACCATCAGGCCCCGTTCTCGGCCGAGGAAATTGTTCAACACACACACACCGTAGTTTGTCATGTCTCTGATCAGCCTCTGACACACACCGTACCAAGGGTCACTAGGATCTACCTCATAACTGTTCTGCATGTGCCCAAACGGAGCACCACTGCTCTTCACTGAGCCTTCTGGGTATTCTTTCACTCTCCGCTGCTCTGCCCCATATGAAGGCATTACAGTAACTGGAGCTTCAGTCCTATTCACCATCTTTAACACGTTCACTGAACTAGTGCTTGCAAAGTCTACCGTGTTCAGCTGTTGCGCTGACTCGCTCAGGATCTCCTGTTCAGAGGATCCCTCGTACGTTATGGCACTTCCTTTAGTCAAATCCTTATTAGTATACACTACACTAGATATAACGCTACTTTCGTTGCGTCCAGGCGGCTCGGACGAGACACTTTCACTTTTGTTACTATTCTTGGTGGATATTTGCGAATTATGTTTACTAACACTCGCTACGCCACATTCCGTACCCACTTCCTTCTCGATTTTCTTCGCAGAATTTTTCAAATGTCTCGTTTCTTTGACACTACCCTCTTTGGAAAACACTATTTTTGAACTCGGTTCTGAGGGAATTGAGGAGTAATTCTCTTCTCCGTTCAGGACCCTTTCTTCTTTTTGCGATGACCGTTCACCAAGTTTGTCGTTTTTTGGCCCTTTTTTGGATAACTTTGGTCCACATTCACTTTTGTGTCTTTTCCAATCTTGACGTTGGTGGTCTGTATTACAATAATAAATATTGAGACATCGACCACATCTTCTATGCGTCTTCTCGTTGCAAACAGCGCAACAAGCTAGTACACCCTCTTGATTCATTCTGCTGAAAATAAAATAAATTATCAAGGGCCGGCCCCGTGCGCCTGCCTGCCTGACTGACGCTGTCACAAATTCACAAACGTCAAGAGAAACGAAATGTCATCTCTGTCACTGTCAATCAGTGTATTTTTTTCTACGCGAGCGTATTGCATTGCATATACATAAAGACTACGTACACGTATTTTATTTATCCGACTTCCCAGAAGGAAGGTATCCAATGTATTTTCTTATTAATAATTAAAATGTAATTAAATATATTTGCTTTTGATCTTGTACTGTACATTTCTTAGCTAGCGCAGTAGTCATACGTTTAGCGATTGGCACGTCGGACGACGCATCCGCCATCATGTTAAAGCTTCGAGCAACAC
The DNA here is from genome assembly GCA_963082605.1 of Rhodophaea formosa. Taxonomy (NCBI): domain Eukaryota; kingdom Metazoa; phylum Arthropoda; class Insecta; order Lepidoptera; family Pyralidae; genus Rhodophaea; species Rhodophaea formosa. The sequence continues at coordinate 5,376,611 of OY720221.1, forward strand.
GGCCTCCGTACCGGTACGGAGGCCGTGTTGCTCGAAGTGTTATATAGATATAAGTTCAAAGGTATGCCTTCCTCTTTATGGGTAACTGTGTTTTCTTTGTAGTTAGTACGTATACGTACGTAACTATGTACAACACGCGGCGTATAAGTTGAACTAAGTGTGAGCGAGACACACCTATATTAATCAGTGGCAATGTATTGCGGTGTCCTACTCACACTTAGGTCAACTTATTTGCCGGGCACTGTACGAGAATTACTGTACTTATGTACCATTTGTGCTGGATTTCCTTATACATACTTCAATAAGGTTTTACTTAATGAACAAACTAGTACAAGCAGCTGAACTGTGCTATTTAAAATTACTTACCAAACACTATAATAAGTAAGTATACAATTTAGTGTCTAAAAATGAAGAACGATGGTATGTGTATGTATAGTATAAAATGTTTGATCTCGTAACTATAAATGTTCATGTGACGTAGTGTTAAATCTCTCGCCCAATTGGCTTCCCTGAAAACCAGCGTCACGGTGGCATACCCACCATGGCATCACAGCTGAGGGAAACCATTTTGGTGACATATTCCGTCAAGCTGTCGTTGTTTTAATTGTTTTGTATTTTTATATGCACCAAATAAATATTTTATATTCTATTCTATTCTAATCCCAGGGCCTAGGGGTCCCGTTAAAGTTTCCTTTCCTAGATTATATTTGCACATTAGGCATAGCCAAACACAATATACTACTAAGCTACTAACTCATAAAATACTTGGATGCCATGCCACCTCATGCAATAATGTTTGCCAAAACTAAGGCTTGCCTGGGCCTCGTGTAAATATACTATTTTATCACAGAATCAACCGATGAAGCCCCCAGGGTCAGAAAGATACTCAATAACCGGTGACAAATAGCTGTCACGTCAACACGCCTGCCTTTGTCACGCGGATGGTTCCGGGTTCGATTCCCGGTCAGGTCAAGATGGAAAATGATCCCTTTCAGATTGACCTGGGTCTTGGACGTTTATCTATATAAGTATCTATTATAAAATATAGTATCGTTGAGTTAGTATCCTATAACACAAGTCTCGAACTTACTTTAGGGCTTGCTCAATCTCTGTGATTTGTCCGTATACATTTATTTATTTATTAATTGGGACCCTGAAAAGACAAGACGGAAGTAACGCCACCACAGAGGCAGAAATAAATGAAGTCTGATCGAATACGCATTTTCCTGGGTGCTTATTAGATCACATAAATATCCAATGACGGTTTCCAGGAGGGGCTTCAGTAGTCCGCGCTTGAAAGTTTCAAGAGTATGGGAGGTACTTCAAGGAGAGGAGGGTGAATGGTAAAAGGGTGAATCCACAAAAGTTTCTTCTTTTTGCCAGTAGGTTGTAGGCGTAGAAAAACACGTTAGATATAAAATTATTCATTTATTTAGGTAAATATCATACATATTTATTAATAACTATCTTGGAGCGTTCACAAAATAGAACTGAGAAGTTAGGTACTTTTTACAATTACTATGATGTGATGATAAAGAATTTTATACGAATAACATAAAATTGGAAATATTGATGAAAAAATACAATGAATATAAATAATTATTTACAAATATATCTTTGAACAAAACAATAAAATTGTGATGATGATTGATGAATGTAGAAATGTCATGATCATGAGTGAATAAGACTAGATTAGTTCTACGTTGAGTCAAGTTCTCAGAAAATAACAAGAATGAAATTGCTAGCGTTAAAATTTTAAATAGACCAAGACTCAACGAGAGGAACTAAAGAGCGCATAGGTATTGTACAATTGGCCACGTTGCAACCATGGACTCTTAAATACTTCAAAGTCAACGTGATCGCTGGATCGGTGGCCTCCCGTACTTACCTGACGCACACCTCGACACATCCTTAAGAATACCTTATACTTGATAAAAAAAAAACTTAACATAATAATATCATCCAACGCCAAGACAACGACAGTGTCGTCTACTTGCCATTGAAGGAAGAAATTTATCGAAACTAAATGCTGAAAATCGTTAACTAAATATGTTATATTTTACAGAAGTTATTTTTTAAGCTTTGCTTCAATCTGAACACTTCATTTCTGAAAGTAGGAACTTAGTTACGTTCTTCAGCACTCAGTTTGATATCTGAGACCCCATCACCCTTAGTAACGACCAAACAAAACAGCTAGACAAAAGGCTTTTCCTGGTTTGGCCTAATTTAGGGCCTTCTACATCTACGTTACCCAAAACTCTAGGCAATTTGGACCCTAATTTCTTTAGTACCTGTACTAAGTTTACATTGAAAAAGAAAACGAGAAGTCCAAGTAACGTAAATGGGGATTTTATGCCGTTATACTCGAGAGCGGTCTTTATCAGTCGTTTGTGGTAAGGAGGGAGGAGCGTCAAGTACGCTTGCAAGTTCCGCCTTCTCATCAGCTGAGAGAACGTAGACTGGTGGTGTGGCTGGAAGGAATCTCTCCGCTTTGTGAGGTTCTCGTTGGAGTCTCGCTCGATACAACATAACGAGAACACATAACACACTGATGATAAAAGCTGAAGTAGCAGCGAGCACTATAAGTGCCGTGTGGTACGAAGTTGCTGCCGACACCTGAAATAAATTGAAGCAATAAAAGAAATTGAAAGGTTGAAAAGTATAGATAACAATTAAGAAAATGGGCATTTGTTTTGTATCGTGTTCTACTAGCACTTAAGTCTTGTAACCTTTACGTCTATCTTCCTCGTAGATGAAGCATTAAAATAGAAATTTGTGTAATACCTACTTTTGATTTTGAATGAATTATTGTTAAATAAGGCTACCGTGGTAAAACAAATAATAATAATACATAATAATACAAACCGTAGATTCGCTGAGTATTTCTCTCTGTTGTAAGGCTGGTGGGGTCGGGGCTGCTAGTCTGTATTCACTGCGGATCATATCTGCACCCAACACCCCAGGATCTCCAGATTTCATACCAGCCAATTTTTCTTGTTTTACCTAAAGAAATTTATATATTATAAGTATATCATCCAAGTAAACTAAGTTTAAGAAAATAGTACCTCATGCAATTGTTTATTTAACCAAAATGTTCTTTCACTTAAATAATATAACCAAAACAAATTAATGTGTTTTTAGTACATTAAATCTAACAATATATAAACCGGCCAAGTGCGTGTCGGGCCACGCGCAGTGTAGGGTTCCGTAGTTGCGAATGATAACTTTGAGTTCACACTGTTTACACTCGCACCTCACAGTTTAACGACCAAAAACATCTAACAATGAAGCTTGTATGAAATTTTACATTTTCCAGTACATTTTATAAGTTGGTTGCCTATAACTTTTTAGTTTGCACTTAGTACCTAGCTCTGATAGTTTTCCTTTCAACTTCAGTATATATACTACTGCTGTAATACTAAAACTAAAACTAATATTAAAACCAAATATTTCGGAAACGGATCCCTAAATCGAAAAATGGTGTTCTCAACCTCACAATATTTTTCAAAGACCTTTTTAACGATACCCCACACGATGGGTAAATAGAGAAAAAAAAAAAATACTCATCCACTTTACTTGTATGGGAGCTATCCAAAAAAAAATTTTTTTTCAAGATTTTATTCTACGACTTTTTTGCCATGATTAATATACACACTCATACCAAATTACAGCTTTCTAGTACTTATAGTCTCTGAGTAAAACCGCGGACGGACAGACAGACAGACAGACAGACATGGCGAAACTATAAGGGTTCCTAGTTTACTACGGAACCCTAAAAAGCACGTTTAATCTGAAAGAATGTAAGTATGACCAGACGAAAACCGACGGCGAAAGCCATTTGCAATTGTTTCATAAATAATATCACGTTTTCATCTCTTGCTAGGAGCAAAGCCAAAGTCATAAGACCTAAAGGCCATGTTTAGCGTGTTGGTTCGCGTATAGGTGGGTTGCTAGTCGCCTCGCCTAGTGACTTAACTCTTCAGATTTTTTCTCATTCGAGCATGCAAAAGAATCATTATTTTTATAAGTGTTTTTGTGAATTCACACAATAAAATAAAATAGGGGAAAAAAATCCATGTTGGCAGGATTCCAACCGGTGACTTGTTTTTTGTAGAACTAATGCTTTACCAATTACTTCAAAATGTCCCATTCCTCTTATACCTACGCATTAGGGGTTGCGTTACCTCACGTAACTACCCAATATTACAATATTAAATGACTTAAAACAAATTGTGGTAGATTTAACTCGACATGGTGCTCCCACACTGATGTTAGAAATAGTTAAAAATATTTTCTTACATGATAAAAATGAGTAATAACTAGTAACATAATAATAAAAAAACTATTAAAACTAATATGGAATATAAATAAGAATGTCAAGTACCTTTAAAAACAAAATTACAACAATAAGTTATTTTATTTGAATGTCAGAAAATATTTTTAAACATTGTTAACAACAATGTCTACCAATAGGCGCTGAAGTTGAAAATCAATTAATATGTAGGAAGCTATACAACTTTTTTGTGTTTGTGTGCATTGGCAAAAAACGCGTGGATTTTTCCCATATGTTATTTCTTAATTATTTAAAGTAAGTATTTAATTATTTCCCTTACCAAGTTCTCGATATGGTACACTACGTCAACAGATCTGGGTCCCTGTAACAGTGCTCGCAGCCTGATGGTTCCCTTATCCCTCAGTACAGACACGGGTACTCGGGCTCCCAAGCTTGTCAGTAGAGTCGCAAGAGATACTCGAGCAGCTTCGGCTACAGCACTGTCTGCTCCAACGAGCTCTAATTCGAGAATTGCCGAGTCAATTTGAGTTATTTCTGTAATTAAAACAATCTATTTAAATACCGAGTCTAATTATATGCACTCTTAATAATCAAGGACATTGTTGTTAAAGATAAGGGTGCAACGTTGTGGAAAAAAAAAATAGATTACATGTAATCTAGGCTGTAGCTTGAGGATTCAGACCAAATTAAAAATTATCATGAGCCTGTCAATACTCAGGTGTGGTGATACATTTATATTTACATCGTAGTAGTCATCACACTATTATAGATGACTTCAATAATCATCTGCAATATTGTATTCCGCAGCCACGTCAATTTAAGTTCCATCATCAGTATTTGTAGGTTGATAAGTTTAGATTCTCTAACTTTTGACCGACACTACCATTGCCTAACATTTCCTTGTACATCCTCATTATCAAGTCTTTATAGTCTCCACTGATGGAGCACGACCCTCTACTACTACCAGAGCCATATATTCGCCAGAGCAGTCAGAGGATTACACTAAATACATAGGTACTTAAATCTTTTTGCCACAAACCTACAAATATATTTTTAGAATACCTGTGTCCAACAATGGTGAGCTGAAAAAATATTTTTATCAGATGTTTCACGTACCACAAGGGTCATGCGCCGGCAAATCAGGCACGACACCTTGGTGCGTTCTGCGCTGCCCAGCCGCGTCCACGCACCAGCAGCGCCCGCGCGAACACTGCCGCGGAGAGAACGAGCCGTCTGCTAAGCAACGCGGTCGTGGACCTTCTGCTCCTGCAGGTAATTTTTTTTTAAATAATTGTTTTACGGACCTGGATACAAATGTTTTAGAGCCTTTCTTCATTTATTTCGCCAGTTGGCGAGTTATTTTTGTGTATCAAACGAAATGATGATGTAATTCATTTCGTTTGTTTGATGAAGCCCATGGCGACAATTCTTCGCGAATCCACTGGTTTTATCATAGACGACGCAGCCAGGCGGACAACCACACAGCCGGCTAAGTAAATCTCACTATAGCCGCACCATGTCAGCCTATTTTAGTTATTCCACATAGTATCGTTGAGTTAGTATCCCATTACACAAGTCTCGAACTAACTTTGAGCTAGCTCAAACTGTGTGGTTTGTAAATCTGATTCTGAAGTACTCTCACTCTCACTAGAAGATACTCATTTAAATTCGAAAACGAACGTCGACTATATTGTTTGGTACCTAAATATAACTTTTTTTACTAGAATATTTATGTTATTAGGTAAAACTTCTACAGCTATGAAGAGTTTTGTTTATAATTTACACCTTAGTACAGATACTGGATGAACGTGAATTACTACATTAGGAATATAGTAGTAGGTAGTATCGTGGAAGGAAGTTCCACGATTTCAGACCGTATTTTCAATTCCATTTTCAAGCATAACAAATTCAAGAAAAGTTATAATTGTTCTCTTACCATTTTCGCTTTCCTCCAGCAACATCTGACATTTAGTTTTTAATATGATCTTATCCGAAATTACTTGCAATAGCCTGTCTTGCGTTCTCGCTACACTAAGTTTCGGTTCGATCGTCTCCGATAGCACTGTCGCTAACTCTTCTATTGATTTCTCATTGTCAGCTTCGGCTTTTTCGTTTTTGTCTTCTTGCTCGTCTGCTTCTAATGGATCTAATGATTCTTCTGTATCATCATCATCGAAGTCTTCTTCCCGGTACGTTGTCATCTGCATGATCAGTTCCTCGAGCACTGCAAATGTAACACTCAGTAAATATATTTCATCATCATCACCAGCCTATCGTAGTCTACTGCTGGACATAGGCAGTAATTATAGGTATTTTTTATTTATTTACTGCAAAATATAGATGATCCATGGAAACATGTGATTACAGTGCCAGCTAAGTAATATAGTGTTTTATCCATCTTGTTCATCATTTCGTGTAGGTGACACAGTCAGTCGACCATGCACACCCTTGTGTCAGAGTTCTTCGGATCCGCCTCTCGGCCTCTGACGTGGTTCCTTTAACGACTACCAGATGGCAGCCGGGACCAACGGCTTAACGTGCCTTCCGAAGCACGGAATCATCTTTCTTATCAGACAATCAGGTGATTCATGCCAGCAATGTCCTAACCAAACTGGAAATAAATTAACAAAGTTTGCTTCCCGTGGGAATCGAACCCACGACCTCCGGGTCAACAAGCCAAACGCATTAACCACTGGACCACGGAGGTAGTTAAATCTTGTTTAGTTTGGTCAATTCAAATTTACCAATCTGCAGGTTTATTGCACTAACAAGTAGCAATAATTTGTTAGCAAAAGTGTCTGAATTATGACGGGTTCAACATCATAGGATGTGTTCAGTTGCAATAAGAAATATTTGTTACCTTCAGCAGCTTTAGGGCGTCGGTAGAGGGGGTCCCGCTGCACCCACTTGCGTGCTTGCCGGAAGTTGCAGGTTGGCTTGGCCCCACGAACCATTGAACCCTTTTGAGACTCTCCATGGGCGCTTACGCACCAACATATATCTGAAACAATATGTAATTATTTCAATGTGGACAGTTCTCAATCTTTTGAAAATTACCTTTCGGCTTCACTAACTTTCATAGACCTTTAGGAGTATTTGGGAATTAAACTAACTAGTAATCTAAATATGACCTAAGTTACTGTGGCTCAGCAGTGAATTTTTGGCTTCTCCACATCCTCCCACACAGTTGGTAAATGTATCAGAGGAAAACAGAAAAAATAGTAAAAGGTTGTGAGGCGTATGTCCTAGTGACATGATTCCTTAGGTTTCGATGTGTAAATGACGCAATTCATAAGCTTCTACACTCTGCAAGAGAATGGAATAACTAACTGGTACATTCTATGTTTATCTTCTCTCCCAGACCATCAAAAGAATTTGATAACAGATGGATAAATGTTTCGTCTTTTGAAATTGTATAATGTGCCGATCTACTATTGAAGGGCCATCATTAATCATAAGACCAGCATTGTAGATATACTTAATAAGGGATGAATAACGGATCCGTCTTTGGAAATTGTATTAAAATAATGTGCCGATCAACTACTATAAGGTAATCATAAACATAATTGCACACACAACTCACCGATATCGAGCATGCATTGCACCGGTTCCCATAGCCCCTTGGCGTCACACCGTGGAATGAAGGACACCTGGCCGTACTTCTTAGCTTTGGCCTCGTTTCTCTCGCGGAGCCTCTCGCAAGGGCTCAAAACTGAAAATTCAAATGCATAGTGTTAAGATCAGTGATAATATAAGTTCTCGGGAAACTTGGATCCATCATTATCATGAATTTGTTCTCCAAAATCACCTTCCAGCCATCATCATTATCAGGTCTTTCTAGTCTGCACTGCAGGAGCACGACCCTCTCTGTACTACCAGAGACATATATTAGCTACAGCAGTCGGACGGGTCGGGTTGGAGAGGAGGTCATCCTACAATATCATGAATCTTTTCATGTGCATCGTCGACTGACCGTGTCACCTACACAAAATGATGATGATGATGATGATGTATCTTTTCTCCAAAATCACCTTCTAGTTAAAGTTACTGTGGCAGTGACATGAGTGAAGTCTGTGATTCAGGAAGCAAAGTGAACCGTTTGGCCCAGTTTATCAATAGTGCGGCATTCTTCCACGCCGAGGCTACTTATTTGTGATCTTTGCGTGTGCAGAAGATATTATCATACAGCTTCTTCTGGTTTTAGGAGAAGCATCTGCCCTTCTTAGTAACATTGTCCTCAAATCCTCTTACTATTCGGTCAAGTATCGTTAAAGACTAAAGCTTTTCTCACAAAAACTTTTTAGCAAATTGTCACTGCATTATTAATATACTCGTAAGTACTAATATACAGAACGGAACTCGTAGCGTCCCCCTGCACCTCTCCCCCGTCATCGGGTGTGTTTGATAGCTTTAAAAACAGGGTTTGCTACAAAAACGAGGTCGCAGGTTACATTCCTCTTTTATTACTGATACATGTATATAATACATGATACATGTATGATACATATATATAAAATAAAATAAAATAAAAAATGTGTTAGTACTTATCGTGACCAAATATACCTACTTACTGCTGCAAAACCACGAGTACTTACGGTATCTTACTAATGAAACAAGGAGACATATTATTAGAATTATAAGTCATAATATAAGTATTTCAGGCAGCATAGGTATATATTTTATTGCGAACGTGCAAGGCGTGCAATTAGCAAAGTGTTTTAAATGTAAACAATTGCAATCGTGCATACTTACCTACGGTAGGCGTGTGAGATTAGTTATTTATTTATTTCTAACTATTCCCGTTTAAGTAACCACGAACATGAAAAATTAAATTAAAAGGGACATGCCTTCTCCTTTAGGTGAAGTCTTCTGATTGGCGTTTTTGTTGGTTCCACCCTCCACTGTTTCAGGATTAAATAGTTAGGAAAGATCAATATTTACATTAGCTGTCGTTGTTCTTTAATTTTATAAGGTCCATTTATATTAAGCACAACTATATAATAGTAAATGCTTTAGAAATAGATTTAAAGAAACCCACATTTTTTTTTCTATTTCATATGAAATAATTTACATATATTTTATTTGCGCAAAATTTCAATGGTCTTATATAATTTTCTTCATTATTCTACTTTAGAAAGATGATGAAAAAATGATATTGATTATTGGAATTAGGGTAACTTAGCAAAGAATGAAGATATAAAAAAGATTATTTTACACGTGGCATAAAAATTCTATTAACTACTTGGCTATAATAGATATGAAAATATTTACAAAATACTACAAATAAGTACAAAACAAATCATGAAATAGTAACAGACAATTAAAGATCACTTGATGGTCAAGTAAGCAACAAAGGTGTCTAGCTACAAGAATCTAAGTAGATGCAAAGTACTTATGACCGTGATAAGAAGATTCTTAATTGTTTTAAATAAAGGAAGCGTTAGTTATAAGTAGATGCATTCAAACAATATTGATCAACACGTTGTTCAAAAACAATTTTGTATCAATAATGATAAAAAAAAATATTTCATAAAAGAATGTGTAGACGTTAAGGGGATTCGTCGCTTTTCAATATGGTAAATCTGATAGAGACCCAAGAATATCAACGTTTACTAGAATAACCGCTAAATGAACGCATACTAAACAAATACCGACTGAAGACTGAAGAGAAAGATCCTTAGGCACCTCACGCACAAGACGACTATGACCACGATCAGAGAGCGAAATGACCAATTTTTGTCGTCTACAATCCTAATCCTAACTTCCTAACTAATATTATAAATGCGAAAGTGAGTTTGTTTGTTACGCTTTCACGCCGTATCTATCATCATAAAATTTTGCATACACATAGGCTAGGGTACTGAGAAGGACATAGCCTATATATCACGCGGGCGAAGCCGCGGGTAACAGCTAGTAAGATATATTTCGTGTATGCCAAGGATAGCATATTTTATTGGATGTTAAGGATGACTGGTTGTACTGGTCTTATTTTCTCATATATGGTGGATACACCCATGTGAGTAAATCATCTTGCCATCTAAAGACCATTGTAGGAATCGTACGCTATAGGAGTTGTGGTTATGGCCGTCTCGCGCGTGAGGTGCAGTCTGGTCCATTGGTGGTATTGATAGTGATAATACAGACTACCTCGAAGAGTCACTTACCAGGGCAGGCAGCGTTGCACTCCTCCTTGGTCTTGAAGTTGTTGTGGTTGCCGGAGCAGCCGTAGTAGCGGAAGCGCTCGCACTTGTTCCGCTTGTTGTTGAAGGCCCAGCGCGTCGTGTTGAGGCGGGCGGTGCCGTCGCACACGCCTTCGTCTTTGGCTTCGAAGCAGACTGTGTCTGAAGTAAAATAGTGAGGATTTTAGACTCAGAGCAGGGAATAGAGGCACCTCACCTTTTCAACACATTTCATACGAAATGTGCGTGTCAGTAGGCGGTACAGTATATTGAGATTTAGGGTTTCAAGATACATGAAGATTCGAAGAATTTGGTGTTTTACTCCAAATCCATAACACTGTAAAGCTATTCACGTAACATATCAAAGATTGTCATAGGCGGATGTGAAACATTCAAGTTGTGGAGTAACGCAAAAACGCGTCAGGCAGAGACATTTGTTCATAACTATAACATGGCAATATTACAAAAAAAAAATACTAAGTGCTCGTTTGTAATAGATTTACGTTTCGACTTTATAAAGACACAAAAAATATCACTGGGTACATCCACTACTTACGTGGCTTAGGGCAGCAGACAGAAGGTCTAGAGTCATGAGGAGCGTAAGTACAAGCGTGTGTAGACGGGCAGTCTGCAGTGTTGGGGCCACACAGCAAGGGCGCTGAGCCATCGGGTGCCAGCAGTGGCGCGGCGTTGTCGGGGCACTGCGGGGAGGGGCGGCAACGAGCGAGTGGTGGGCAGGAGTCTTCCTGGAACCGAATTAACCAATTCGTAAGTATCCATCACTCGTAATGAAAATATTTGGTCAAAACTGGTCATCATCAATATCAAATCTTTTTTAGTCTTTACTACAGGAGCACGATCATCTCTGTACTAACTAGAGCCATATATTAGCTAGGGCAGTCAGAGGAACTGGTCATGGCTACCTAATTTGTTTTCTGGTATGAAGCGTTCAACACTTAAATTCCTACCTGAATGTAAAGAAATTGTATTATGGTTCTTACTACAAATGGATAGATAAAAGATTTATTTAAATTGGATACATACTTATAATGCGCGGCGGCGTAATTGTGAACTTGACCTATCTTACTTTCGGTCTGACGATGTTCTCTCGCTAATTATATTCAACTAGCTGTGAGTGTACAAACAAACAAACTCACTTTCGCATTTATAATATTAGTTAGGATAGGATTACCTATTCGGAGTAGTAATTAATTCTGACCTAAAATTTAACCGGCACCAGTTAACACGTTTTAGCACTCAGCAGCCTCATTATTAAATCCCTGCATCGACAGATGGGGTATCCAGTTTCTTTATTGCAGCCACGTTTATAGTCTTATTTTATCGAAGTTCTTAAAAACAAAACCAATTAATCCTTACCTCACATTCGACTGGAACCAGTTCACACGTCTCGTCACTCCTGCATTTGGCTTCAGCACACAGATCCCTGCAATCACATGTGGGGCATCCACTCTCATCCAAAGCGCGGCCGTGAGCACAGACGAGGTCTTCGTTGCAGCCAGGGTCGGGACATTTGTTGGTAGCTTCGCAGTCAGGAGTTGCGTTTACAGCTCTCGTTCCAAGGATCTGAAGGTTTTAAAATTCGGGTTGTTTAATATAAGGCGAGAAATTGCGTAAGACAGGAAGAGAGAAAAGGAGAGAGAAAAGAGAGTGAATGAAAAAGGGCACAGACATCAAGCGTTTGTATGCAGCCATTATGAAAGTGTGCTCGGCAATTATCTCTAGAAATTTCAATTTACATCACACCTCCTCCCCTTCCCCCGTCTAATTACTTAGTTCTTACATAAATTAGGGCTCTGTTTAATCTTTTGTTTTCTGCGTTTCCAAAAGGGCTTCACTGCAAAAAGGGTTGAAGACCGCCACTCAGATACAAGCTACTTATCATACAGCACAATTGAGAAATCCCAAGAAATAAAATATAAACAAAATCCCAAGGAGTCTTCTTAGGAGTGGTTTCAACTTCTGATGAAAATAAGGCTCTTGTAAGAAGACTAAGAATTTGTTTTACCCTGGATTGTAAAGTAGTTGGCAGTCGATTTTCTCTGGATTAATTATAAACGTACCTCGTTGCCAGATTTGTTGACACACCAGCACGTGTTGAAAGCAGTTCTGCATTGCACTTGTTCATACGAGCCGTCCTCTTTGCAGGCCGGCACCCACATCCTGGACGCAGGACTGCCACTCTCAGAGGCCATATGCAGCGCTAACGCTCTGGAAAATAAAACAAGAAATAAATTGTAAAGGCTTCCAATGAGACATATAGAGATACAAAGTTCTTAATATTGACGGTAAATTGCTACGTATCCACAATTCATCCGAACAAGTAGTATCCCAAATACCCACAGACAAATACCCTTATTTTGCTTCCCCAGTTCAATACACTCCCAACCTTTCTTCGCTTATAAAACAATTTTCAATGGACAACACGGTCGGAATCGATATAGATCCAATAAAGTGCGCTCACAAACCCTTTTGCCAAGCGTGGTGAGTATGGGGGAGGCATAAGTTCAGTACTGGACGATGATACTTTGCATAGCATAAGTGTGCAGTTGATGACTAGTAGTGGTGACGATTTACTGTATTTAGTATTGCCAGTGTAGACTTCATCCCATGAAAATAATTTAATCTGGGGATGGCGACAAAGACAAGCTCACCTGCTTTGTTGACAAGCCGACTGATGTAAAGGCTCCGTACAAGTGGTTCCGCAGCCAGTAGCGCAACATCTTTCTGTTGGACCGCAGTCAGCGTCACTTCGACACGAGAACTCGCAGGTCCCGTGAGCGAAAGGCACCAAGTATGGGCATTGGCCGCGTTTTCTGGGTAGGCCTGAAATAATAAAAAGAGTTCTACGTTTTAGTAACAGTCAAATTGGCAGAAATTTGGATGATATTTAACAAAAACAGGCCCACTGAACCATTATCAACAAAAAGATTGTGTATAGTTTATTCTCAGAGAAAATAAATAGTAAAATCTACCGTAGAACCAGTTGATCCACACGCATGTTTTAAAACATACCTAGCTAACGTAATATTTAGGTTACCGAGGGATGATCGATTATTGGATGTAGTCGAGGAAAAAATACAATAATTACTCATGCTGGAAGGCGCTGGAGAACAGTCATAAACATCATGAGCTATTTCCACAAACTATGGAAACGGTGAGCAGAACATGTCAGTCCAGAGCAGGGGTTCCAGCGACGGCATTTTGGACGTCGGTCGGTTCCTAGTTCCAAGCCTATTTTAACATTTTTTTCTCAAAAAATACTTACAAGCTGGTATAGGAGGGCAGTAGTCAGCATCGCAAGCCACCTCTATGACTGTACAGGTGCGGTCAGCAGGGCAGGCTACCCCAAGGCAAGGGTCCCGGCAGCGGCATTGAGGACAGCAGTCGGCTCCAAGTTTCGAGCTTTTTAAACATTTGTCTTATAAAATACTTACAAGCCGGTACAGGAGGACAGTAGTCAGCATCGCAAGCCACGTCCACAACCGTACAGGTACGGTCAGCAGGGCAGGTTACTCCAAAGCAAGGGTCCCGACAGCGGCATTTAGGACAGCGATCAGCACCAAGTTCGAAACCGTAGTCACAGCCCATGCGGCACGTCATCTCCAGGCACTGGTGCTCTTCACGGATCCTAGAGAGAACAAGTGGGAACATTTATTGAGAAGTTCGCCAATTCAGCTAATAAAAAATACAGGTAGGACGTGAAGAGAAAAGTCGCCTATCGCCTTCTTTCCGTCGTGTTCCAAACCGGGTTTACTTGCTTAAATTACAGACCGGATCATCATGAAATGAATGGTACGGTCGTAATGATAAATAAATATTCCTATGTGTTTACTTGTTAATGTTCGTGACTGTACCTAAGGTACTGAAATAATTTCTTACTTAGTGATTGTTTTTCTTTTTAATTTTTTCCCATTCATATTTGGAAAAACTGGAACTTACTTGTCACAATCCACAGCAGTGGCATTGGTCGTGCTTGTATCAGGTATCTCAGTCCCAAAGGAGTCGACACACCAGCAGCGTCCATTGGCGCATTGCTGTGCAGTGTAAGAGCCGTCGGGCTTGCAGGTCGGGGCCGGGAGAGCCAACTTCATGCCGTCTACCGTGCCTTCCATCTTCTCGTCGAAGTCGCGAAGGTATTCGCACACTGAAATGAAAACATTGATCTTAACTTACTTGTAACGATATTGCGTTTTAACTGACGTGAATAGTAAGGTCTGAGTGACGTGACCGCGAGTAGAAATGTCATCATTACTTAATAAAGGATCCCGAATTCCTAATGGCCCACTGGGGGTGAGAAGTCCTCACTTGGATGGGTAACCGCAAGTAGCATAAAAATATCTGTAGCTCCTCCGTGCTTCGGAAGGCAGGTTAAGCCGTTGGGCCCGAATGTCATTCACGATTTAGGCAGCTTGAAAAATCTGACACCAGTGTTGGCCACTTACACTTACGTAAAACAAACAGACATGACTACTCTCGAGTTATGTTCCATATAATTTTTATGGACAAATCATATCTTGGACGAAAGTTTGAAAAATTTACTGATAATGTTGTGGGCTTTATAACTTCATTATTTCATCTTCCCGAATGACAGAAGAACGAAGTACGAGATCACCATCATACTTCAGCTTCAAATTCATTGGTGTTGTCAACCCTATTAAAAACATGTGTATTTTGTTTTGAGAGATTGCTTATTACTCCTTTATCGTTTGCTTTATTAAGATCTTCGATTGAGATTGCATTGAGGCACAATTGGGGCACGCCATGAGGTGAGTCATTAATTGCGTGGCGTCGTAGTCACAATCGTCATTCATGGAGAAAAGCCCTGCTTAGTTCGTTTTCTTGGCATCTCCACACATCAGCTTGGACTCCAAGCTGATGTGGAGAGATGCCAAGGAAATGATTTTTTGATGGATTTTTAAACCACTTAGAGGATATCGCTTCTTGGTGGGGGAGTTTCTCTGCAGATGGGAACCTGATCGGGTGGACGGATATTTGTTATGCCATCGATAGAGGAAGTAGTTTATACTTTAAACGATCCATCCACTAAGGATTATACTCACTAGTAGGGATGTCATCAACTCTGTCACCCTGCAACTTCATCTTAGCAGGGTCAACACACACAGGCCCGCAGTTGGCAGTAGAACAGCACATCAGCTCGCCATCACAAGTGCCTTCTGTACAACTGGTAGTTGAGTTTAGTCCGCACATTGCTTCTACTTCCGCACCGCAAGACTCGAAGTTTATCTGAAAAGAACGTCAAGTAGGTCGTTTAGCTTCTCTTTACGGATATTCTCTATACACATTAAGGAGACAGTGATTTAATTAACATTTGCAAAAAAAAAATGTATGAAAATCTTTAATAATACCTAAGTAGGGCCTTCAGATAAAATAAGTAGGTGCCGGAGTTTGTTTACTTTGCGTATAGCGAGACGTGAAGTAGAGCACTCGATGTTGCTAAGAGTGGCAGTACGTTTGATATATTTTCAGTGACGAAATGGAGCCGAAAGTCAATGTAACCTACGGCTAGGTTCAGCGCTGTACTTAGAGCGATTGTGTATTTTCCACATACGCCATAAAGAGACAAACTTACCTCTAATAGTTCAGCTTCTGTCGTGTTGTCATTATAAACAGGGTCCATGCAACACACTGCACTGCCGCTGTTCCTGTCAAAATCAAAATATTAATAAATATATCTAAAATAGATTATCCAAATATCCAAAGCTTTGTTACCTATTCTTGACTATACTACCTAGCATTCGTATGTCTTTTTAAAATTCAGCAAATATTACAAGATTTTTAAATTTAGCTTGAAATTTCTGAATTTTAACCTTTTTCTAGGATTTTACCACAATGTACACATACGAATAACAGCACAAAACATATAAGAACTCAGTTAGTATAACCATGTCAAGAAACCACTACCGGATCACATTGAATGCTGCTGCTTTCCATTCCCGGTAGAAGTTCAAGAGGTCAACCTTACTCTTCAACTATTAACCCTAACGGACAAATTGGCCAAATCCTTGAATCTTACCTAGCTCTAATGCACACATGTCCCCCGGGGCAGTCAGCGTCTGCGCCACACCCAACCACTGTGCCTTCCTCATCTGCCGCCGGGATGCCGACTTCACAGGGGTTATCGTAGGAAACTTTAGGGCGACCTGGGAATAAAATACCTAGTATGATTTTATTGTTTGATGTGATAACAATGGAGAGAGTGAATCTTGGTTCAATAAAGTAGTAAAATGAGTCTCAATCACGAAGGCATATAATTTCAATCGGCTGCATGCAGGATACCTCAAAGGATATAATAAAAAAGTGGCTATTCAGATCAAGTCACCTGATTACCTGGTAAAAATTTTCAGCTAAGATTTCTACATTGTAATCTGTCATAATTTAGTTATAAGATCTCGGGAAGTGTTGACCTGTACATGGAGTAAACATCCGCATTCGTTGAATGTCCGAGCCATATTGGTTTCTGATTGAAATACTCATAAACCGGATAACCTCACGCATTCCTCGCTATCAGCGATGGATAATCGGCACAGGGGTCGTCACATTCACACGTTGGAAAACTATCTCCGTCAGTCTTCTACTGGGTGACAGTGACAGCTTTGTTAGATTTCGCAAAGATATTTAGCTTTAAAATTAAATACTCACACATAAAATATCCAGTGCAGAATTCTCCCGACCAGTCAGCGTCCTTGACCCTTACGCATTTTTCGCCATCAGCGCATGGGTAACCCGCGCAGGGGTCATCACATTCACACATTGGGCATCCAACTCCTCAATTTCAATTTCAATTTATTTATTGCGTTTCATAATGTACAGTTCAGTTCTTACTACTAAAAGTCACTGTTTTATAATAGGTACACTATGAACCCTGTCGGGCATCGCAAAACAAAAAGTGGAACGGCAAGCGAGTTTTATGACATGCAGTTAGTTAATTTATACAAATATAAAATGAATAATTATTGTCACAATTTTATTATTATAATTATTTAGTAAATTAATGTCAAGTTATAGCGTTAAAATGTCAATACTTTTTTTGGGATCATTAATAATGTCAATTTAAATTAAAATTTTTATCGTTAAAATACTCGTCCAGTTTATAATATGGTTTATTCACTAAAATTAATTTTAACTTTTTTATAAATAGCGAATTTTTTTCCTCATTTCTAAGGCTGTCGGGAAGGGCATTATAAATTTTTATCGTCATAGCAAGCGGGCCAGACTTGAAAAGTTCTAGCTTGGAAGCGGGTGTTATTAATTGATTTTTCTTCCGTGTGGGATATCGTCTTGGAACGTCTTCCTTTTTTGTGTAAAAATTGGGGTATTTGCGTACAAATTTGCAGGCTTCTAAAATGTAAATACAGGGCAGAGTCAATATTTCGAGGTCCTTAAAATATGGCTGGCAAGTTTCTGTCCCTTTAATATTAGTGATAATCCGTATGCATTTTTTCTGAAGGATTAATAGTTTGTCTGCATCGGTGCTATTTCCCCAGAGTACTACTCCATACGTAAGCCACGAGTAGGCATACGCATAATAGGCGGTTGTCGCAGTTTTTATGTCCGTGGTTTTTTTAAGTTCCCTGAGCGCGTACGTAAATGATTTTAATTTGGTTACAATTTTATCAATATGGGCTTGCCAGTTTACGCTCGTGTCCAACACTATTCCAAGCAATTGAAAGGTATCTACACTGTCAAGTTTTTTTCCATCATAACTATAGTCGATATTTAAAGGAGATTTTTGATAAGGTCGAAATTCAATTATTTTAGTTTTCTTAAAGTTAATTTCCAGATTATGATCGGATAGCCACGATACAGTTGAGTCAATTATTTGGGTCAGTTTTTGGTTTAAGTCGTCAGGTTTGGAGTATGGGGTCAGTATTGATATATCGTCAGCAAATAGTACGCACGTATGGTCAATGATTTTAGGTAGGTCGTTTATGTAGACGAGGAACAGAAGACATCCGATACCGCTTCCTTGGGGAATTGACCAGTTCATGATTTGGACGTCTGATCTTACTGTTGAGATTGTCCCGGTGTCGTGGTCAAAGTGGTCAACTTCCACATACTGCTCCCTATCCTGCAAGTCTCCTCCAGTCTTACTCCCTTACTTGATGACAGCGACAAGCAAAATACTCACACAAAGGATATCCAGTGCAGAACTCTCCCGAGCAATCAGCGTCCTTGACCCTCACGCATTCTTCACCATCAGCACATGGGTAACCAGCACAGGGGTCATCACATTCACACGTTGGGCATCCGTCGCCTCCAGTCTTGTACCCATACTCGCAGACACCAGCACATAGGGCTCTGCCGCAGGACGTGAGACTTCGCCCCCCAGTGCGAGCGGGGCGAGGGGTCTTTGAGCATTGGACGGTGTCAGCTGGACCCATGGAGCCACGGAGCTTGTTGCCGTCTGTGTCAACGCACCTGAGATAAATAAATATTTAAAATATTATGTAAGGGACAAATCAAACAAAGAGATAGACCCATAACAAGTTGTGAACTTGTGTCACAGGAAAAATAATAAGTATATTATGATTGGATATTTATCCGAATCATTCGTATGGAAAACCGAGAAGAACCAGATAGGTAGGTACATAAACAAAAATAAAACATTTTATTTAAATGTAGAAATATCACAGAGTGGTAGTTATAATATAAACTAACTAAACTGAACATGAACAGAAATATCAACTAGTGGATCGTAATATTCAGAACAAAGGGAATTTATTTACTGCCTTCCCCTAAACATAGACTGTTAAACAATACTTTTGATGCCCAAACCGCATTCACAGACAGTGAAACACAAAACGAATTCGACACAAACAAACAAAAACACTTTAATGAAGCGTAGCAGTCATAGACTTACAAATAGACCCAACACGTTTCATGGATTTCAAATATAGAGACGTGATTGGGTAAAATGACATTAAAGCCATAAACAACAATTTCATAACGGACATCAGATATAGATCAGATACGTCTATCCCGTGTAAAATCCCATTTTTATGACAGCAGTTCTACGCTTTACGCAGTTCAGACGCGCTCGGCATAAAATTGTCCTTTCAGCGGCTCCGGCGAACTTGTGAAGATTAAGCGGTAACAGATCAGAAACAGCTGATTATGCCTAAAAAACTCATATAATTTCCTCTATCTCGTGTAAAATTCCATTTTTATGGCAGCAGTTATGACCGGGGCGCTCAGCAATCAACTCATGGTGCCTCTAACCCGAGTAAAATCCGATCTTTATGGCAGCAGTTCTGATCGGGCACTCGGCAATCAATTATTCGTTCAGGCCCAGTGAAATCGCCGCAGATTAAGGACAAAAACGCCGCACAAAAACGGGCTGGTTATGCTTTAATAGTAGATTGTTGCACTGAGCAGAAAGTAAGTTATTGCTGCACGAGTGTTTATTTGGAGCCCGAGCGCTAGCGAGGGCTCTAAAAAGCACGAGTGCAATTTAACTTACTTAATGCGAGGTGCATAATCTGCTTTTCTTTCAACTACTGCAATAAAAGTTGTTGAAAAATAAAACTGAAGACAAATTACAACAGTTAAAAATTTGTTGTTCACATTCCCGCTTTTTTTCTTTATGGCCAGTATTTTTTTTAGGCAAGGCAATACACACGTCCCTTGTTAACTCCATACGGCCGTTAGGTTGGCCAACCTTCTTTATGACAGGTGACAACTATTGTCCTCGATCAAAAAAAAACTAAACAGTGCAGTAAAGGATTTCCATACATTTTTGCTGCACTAGAGCAGCAAAAATGTATGGAAATCCTTTACTGCACTGTTTAGTTTTTTTTTTACTTCTAGTGCAGCAAAGTTCCGCTTTGTGCTGGATATATAGTGCAGTTATGATAGAATTGCAGCGTAGTTGGAAGAAAAAACTCATGTTATTGCTTCTATCCCATCTTTATGGCAGCAGTTCTGACCGGACGATTTCAGCAATCAATTATTCGCTGGGCCCGGTGAAATTGCCGCAGATTAAAGGATTAGCACAAAAACGGGCGGATATTGTAACCGATTGGTTGGGGCTTAACGGCTTTCAGCTTTGTGTCGATTGAAAAGGGCTTTTGATCGGGATGAAGATTTCGATTGTGAACTTATGAGCAACGAGATTTCAGTGGCTTTGTATTGATAAGCCTTGACATTATTTGTTAAGCTTGTGGTTATTACGGTTGCGAATTTCTTACATGGTCTAGGATTTTTTAAGCAAACTTTAATGTGTTTACCTTTAATCTAGTCTGAAAAACGGGTCCATGGAGGAAGATTATTTGTTTTGAACTCACTTTTATGTAAACATTGCTACTATTTTGTTCTTCCAACATACCCTGGACGAAATTTCAATCTTTTGCAAATTCTACAATAACTACGGTGCAACTATGAAAACTGTTCCTTTATGTGTAATTATTATAATTTTCACATACGTGTTTGTTCGTCGAGTTCTACTTAAGTTAGTGGTAAGTATATCAACGACCTCCTTCTCGTCGAAGAAGGATATCTGCGAACTTAGCATTTGTGGTAATTGTACTCACCAGCAAACAAGTCCATTCCTCGAACATTGTTTGGATTCAAACGAGCCGTCACTTGTACACTGGGGCACGTATCCTCTGCCTTCCTTCTCACTGATCACCAGCAGTTCAGCCAGCATCTTCTGTTGCGTGCACATAGTAACATTGTTAGGCAGGACGCAGTGTTTCCCGCATTCGCCACCGTCGCAGCACTTCTGCATCGAAGGGCATTCCAAGTCGTGAGCGCAAGGTGTGCCACATTCTAGCTCTGTTTCAGGTACGGGGCATGTGCCTGCCTTCTTGAGTTCTAGGGACGCTGGACAGCAGACGCCATAGTCATTGCCTGGATAAGAAACAAAATGTTTTAAGTTTCTAAAAGAAGCTACGATGGAACCAGGAGCAGAAACAAATTTGTTATGTTGACTTAAAGTAAAAATGGGAATTGTCAAAGAAGAACAGAGTTCTATCCACAGTGCATGACATTAAACTCTAACTGAAACTATTTTCATAATTCAAATAAGTAGTTAAGTAGTAGATAACAATTATCTGAAGTCTTATAAAGAAAACAAACCTGATTCAACAAGACATCTGTAAAGCGGTGGGCAATTTGGTTTTCCTGGGTCGGTTCCACACAAGAACGGCCTGTTGGTTTCCGATATGATGAGAGGCTCGCTGACAGGGCAGATGTTTTGTAAGCTTCTACCTCGTTTACCTAGAACATAAGTGCACAAAGCTTACAATTTTTCCTACTTTGACTGTGAGATAGAATATTTTGCACTTGCTGTAATGACAACCAGAAGTTTATAGAAGATCATCATTTCGTGTAGGTGACACGGTCAGTCGACCATGCACACACCCTGGTGTTAGAGTTCTTCGGAACCGCTTCTCGGCCTCTAACGTGGTTCCTTTAACGACTACCAGATGGCAGCCGGGACCATCGGCTTATCGTGCCTTCCGAAGCACGGAATCATCTTTATTATCAGACAATCAGGTGATTCATGCCTGCAATGTCCTAACCAAACTGGAAACAACTTAACAAAGTATGTTTCCCGTGGGAATCGAACCCACGACCCCCGGGTCAACAGGGCAAACGCCTTAACCACTGGACCACGGAGGCAGTTCCACTGGACCACGGAGGCAGTTCTAGAGTTTCAGAGTCTATAGAAGATAATTACATTGTAGCCTCGACATAGAAAAAGAAGACCTCGACAGATGTCATGTAATCCAATTACTTAAATTTATATCGCCCACGTGATATATAGCCTATGTCATTTTCATTACCATAACCTATGTGTATGCAAAATTTCATAATGATCGGTTCTGTAGATACGGCGTAAAAGCGTAACAAATAAACAAACAAACTCACTTTCGCATTTATAATATAACTTAGGAAGTTAGGATTCATAGCTCGAAAAACGACAAGCACTCAGTTATAAGGGAGACAGCTGTAAAAACAAGTGTCCCTGCACTTGGAGTGGTGACAGCCGCGCGTCCAGCTTATAGCCAAGGGGACACTGACAGGTGGTTATAACAAAATGACGCAAAAGGGTAACATAGTACACTCACAAGTTGGAACAGGCGGGCAAGGAGGTCTCAAACAAGGCGTCTCCTCAAGTTGACATGAGAGTTGTCCAGGACAAGTGATGCCGGAGCAAGGGTCTCTGCACTTGCAGAGCGGGCAGCCGCGCACGTCCAGCTCGAAGCCAAGAGGACACAGCATGCGGCAAGTGTGAGCCGCGCATGGTGCTGTCTTTGTGCAGTTGACGAGGCTGGCGGCTGGTGCACGCGTGCCTGGGAGCTGCAAGGAGGAGAAAACTCGATGTTATCTAATCAGCATGTAAGCAACTTGAAGACTGTGTAAGCTTGATGTAAACTCTTCAGGCATGGTGCTTGATGGCAAGGCAACGGATATCACTAAAACTTGTATGAACAAGTTTTAGCCTCTTGGCCTCTGCCGTGATTCCTTTAACGACTACTAGATGGCAGCTGGGACCAACGGCTTCACGTGCAACAACGAAGCACGGAATCATCTCTCTTATCAGACAATCAGGTGATTCATGCCTGCAATGTCCTAACTTAGAGACTTGTTTTCATCAGATGAAAACAAGTCTCTAAGTGTCATGATTCTCACCTCAAATCCAGTTTCGTCAACACACCAACAAGAGCTGACGATCTCATTATCGCACTGTATCTGCTCGAACTCCCCGTCGGAGACTCGACATCGAGGCGCCCGGACAGACTTGATTAGACCCCTTCCTCCTCGGACATTCTCAGCAGCTAGTGCGCGGGATATGCGCTCTGCTGACTGTCTTACATTTTCACAACCTGTGAAAAATTAACATTTAGTCATGCTATACGTTAACTGTTATAGAAAGTTCTATTAGTATTGTGATAACGTACCAGCTCAACTGGCTCCAAAAACCTGTTAGATTTCCGCCGGTATTCAATGTCTTAGGATGAGGAGCCTCCTCGCGTTTTCATTGTCTCCACATTGAACCCCTTATGCATCCAACCAATGCCCTTGGCCCTAGCTAATCTATGAGGACAGTGTATTTGGTAACGCAAATATGTTGCCCTTTTACCACATGATGTTTCGATTTTAAATTAAGAAGAATAACACAAACCTCATACAAAAGTTTAAAAGTAAAGTTTAAACCAATATTTATCAACCTTAATTTACCTATTTAGCTCAACTAGTTGCAGATGCTTTCCATCTGGTACCTTTGGAATGGAAAATTTCAAATGGAAGTCAATTTTTCTAAACGTAGGATGCTTTATTAATATAGACATCGAGGGAATCAATAGTCTTTGTGACCTCACCAGTGTAAAGCGGGTCGACACACGTCCTCCCGCATTTGGTGTTGCAGCAGACTTGTTCTCCGCACTCATCATCGGTATTGCAGGGCGCAGCTCGCGGCTGACATGGACCCTCTTCTGCCGGGCATCTTCCTCGGAGCTCCGCGTTTGCTGTAAGAAAAACCAAATCATAAAATAAATAATAATACTTCCTTCCAAGCATGTAGCAGAAGTATCAAATCAAAGTGTTTTGGTGGAAAACATATACAGCGTAGGGAAGGCTGCGTGTATCGTGCTCTGTGCAGAAAAAGATACAGCTGGTACATTTCGAACTACTTTTTTCTTTTCTCCCAGGCCAGCATGAAAACCATAAACCAATATTAGAGTTATTTACTAAAATCTTTTGTTTCATCAACAGAAAAACAATGGAACTCTTAAGTTTAAAATATTCTTTTCTGTATTCAAATTTCTTAGTGACCAGGTAAATTCATTCTTGAAATCGTGAAGATGAACTGTTACTGTTTTAAAAATATTATAATACTTACCTACTTTTTTTTTATTTCTTTTCAAAAAGCGTACCCGGATTATTGCTAACGTATCTTATTCTCTCCCAAGGTCTCCTTTTAGGCTTTGTAGGCGGCTAATTTTAAGCTAAAATCAATATTTTTGACTGGACTATCATCAACTGAGCGCTCGGCTTTTTACTTTTAAATCGCAAAATAAAAATATAAATTGGCAAATGTACATTTGAGTATTTTTTCCAAGTAGTTACCTGGAATATAAAAATATTTTTTAGCCAGAAAACCATCATGAAGACGATCAATCATTTTGAAATATTCCTTTTCTTGCGGTTTTGCTTATTAAATAAACCAGCCAAGTGTGAGTGGCTCATTACATCGTCCCTAAAATTTTTAGAGTTCCCAAAGGGTAAAGTCGGGAAACTATTACTAAGCCTCCGATTACCGTCCGTCCGTCTGTCACACACAGGGCAGTATCTGAAGTGTAGTGTGACTTCAAAACTTCATATAGCGGCCAAAAATAAACACAATAAAATTTTAAATGATGTCCGTAAATATAATAAAAATTATAACCCGTACGCTATGCCTGTTTTTGAGAGTTTTTATAGTAAAACTAGTTGTTATCCGCGGCTTCGCCCGCGTGATATGCGGAGTTACTTGTAAGTACTACGCATCCTTTCATAAGTAGGGGTTAATACGAACAAATTTGACTGTGGGATACACTGGGCAAATTATAACCCTTTTCAAGATAATCTAATTTTAATTATTTTCTTAAAAAGTCATCTAGATACACGTATACATTTCTATTAATATTTAAAAGTCTCGTTTTTGCAGATTTCTTTGTGTTTTTTATTATTATGTTCGTGATTCTAGGAAGTTGTCGTTCTCAGCCTGAAGGGTAAATAAGAATAAGATGTACCGTGTTGCAGTAGCATCGCGCAGACGCAGAGCAGCGCCGCCCTCACCGCAACCGACATCGCTGCATCACACAAGCGGCCGCTGGAACAAACAGACACACAAGTTAGCAAATAAATACATATATACGGAAAAATCACACATATATAATATGATAGTGTAAGATATTAAAAAAAAAACAAAAACCGACTCAACCCTATCAATTTGTTTGAATAAGCTTAAAAATAATATTGAAATAAGTGTAAACCGGCTTTTATGTGCATTTTTTCAAAAACCGCTTGACACATTTCGATAAAAATTTGATGGGACTGGATGGGACGGGATGGTTCTTTCAATGAAAAAAATATTTCACTTTGACTTAGATATCATCATCATCATCATTTCGTGTAGGTGACACGGTCAGTCAACCCTGATGTCAGAGTTCTTCGGAACCGCCTCTCGACCTCTGACGTGGTTCCTTTAACGACTACCAGATGGCAGCCGGGACCACCGGCTAAACGTGCCTTCTGAAGCACGGAATCATCTTTCTTATCAGACAATCAGGTGATTCATGCCTGCAATGTCCTAACCAAACTGGAAACAACAAAGTATGCTTCCCGTGGGAATCGAACCCACGACCCCCAGGTCAACAAGGCAAACGCCTTAACCACTGGACCACGGAGGCACTTAGATATATAATGATACTAGGTTTTAAAACCATTTTAGAACTTATTTTGATACCAGCTTACATGACAATTCAAAGAATCTAATGTAATTGTGTGAATAATCTGTTTAATATTCTGGGTATCTAATTCATTAAATTTTAATAACCAATAAAGGTTCAGAATTCGTTATTAATTTGGAATAGTAGAAAACCAATTACCTACGATTCCTAATTGAATTTGATTGAATTTGAATTTTGATATCTATGTTATACACAGTGAAGGTAAAATAGAGACGGTATCTATATCGTATACCGGACTGCGGTCATAGTTAGGTAAGTAATATATAAGTTAATAATATGTAGGTGACTCTACATTAAAAACGAGTTGAACCTTTATTGGTTCAGAGTTCCTAATATTTTTTATAATTTTTTTCTATCTTATCTATAGCAAACTATTGGATAAATTCAATCGAGTGTACAATTGAGGCAGTACCTATGCCAGCTAAGTGGCCAGTCAGAGCACAACCAGCATACTAATACCCCGAACAATGCAATACGAATGGCTACCAGCGTTTCCCGCCAAACATGGGCCAGCCTTGCACAGAGGCCGTGTAATTACAATCTAATGTTAAACATTATAATTATTTTGATTACGTACTCGTTGTTGAACATTTAGATCGTAATACGTGCATTAGAATACATTTTGGTCGTTGCGGTTAGTGTATTAACTCGTAAAAGTTAAAGTCAAATAATGTGTTCGCATCTGTTACAAACTTTCATACTTTTGGAGGCACTTAATTTCACATATTACTTAGTATCTTGATTATTTTCTTAGTATTCCTTTCATAAGATAATAGATTATTTTGAAATTACCTACTCATCATCATCATTTCGTGTAGGTGATACGGTCAGTCGACCATGCACTGCACACCCTGGTGTCAGAGTTCTTTGGAACCGCCTCTCGGTTAATAACCTACTAAAACTTCACTACTTGCTTTATTATCTCCGAAATGTCCATAATCCTTCAATGGTCTTTCCAAAAATCATAGAGACAAGCTACCTAAAATACTTACTAAATTCAAACAATAAAGAGACCTAGTTTAAACGCGTTTCACTCCTTACTCATCTGATTCTCACTCTTTTTTATTTAGAGAGAGAGAGAGATTAGGAAAGCGTGTTAGATTTATTCACTTGGCTCTTTGTAATTTCAAATGTTTCATTCATATCCTTCACACACATCGTCGACTTTTTCTTCAGCTTTCCTTTATTTCTATGTCTGATGTGTATGAGGTAAATCCACAGGGTAAATCCATAATAGAGTTAATCTGCATTTGATCGCAAAGCCGTTCAATCATTCCTTGTTAAATCTGCAAAATGTACCGCACATAGCTAGGGTTGCCAGAGCAGCCAGTTTAACCGCACATTAAGGCAAAAAGAGCCGGTATCCCATAATATTTTATTCGTAGCATTTTTTGATGCAAATCAGGCAGGGGTTTCTTAAACTTTTAATTAATTCTAATAAAAAAAGTCAAATTTAAAAAGCCTAACCATAGCCGGACAGGCACGACTCTGACTAATTTGCCGGACACGCAACCAAAAAGCCTTGCGTCCGGCTTTATCTGGACGACTGGGAACCCTACACAACACATGGCTATAGCCTTGCAGCCTTGCAGTCGCTCCATCACGCGCCGTCATTCTTATCGTTCATCTGGATGCCCAGCGCGTAACTCGTAGTTACAGACATCACCTCGCGCCACATAGCACAGACTACGAAGGAGATATTATTACTGGTCACATAGCGAAACAGCTTTTTCCGCGCGCTTTTACCGCAGATAAAAAATGTCTTTTTTTAAGTAAATGGCCAGTACCTACTTTTTAAAAATAACTAAGTACTTTCTACTGTCATTCAAATTTCAAATGAGGAAAGCATAAAGATACATAGAAGCCTTTGACTAGATAGAAGCCTAAAAGCCCTTTGATAGGCGAAAGGACCTTTTGGGTACGAACTCGAAGACCTAATAAATGCGAAACTGAGTTTGTTTGTAAACTTTCACGTCTTACGTAACTACCTTTTTCTTTTTCTCGAGTAAATGGCCAACACTGCTGTCAGATTTTTCAAGCTGCATAAAGGCATCTGACATAGCAGCAGACAAGCAGCTGGGTGCCTGCTTGCTGTCGGTGCGTGGACCGCTGGGCGCCTGCTAGCTGTCGGTGCGTGGACCGCTGGGCGCCTGCTAGCTGTCGGTGCGTGGACCGCAAGCAATCGTATAATTTTAGAGCCGTGTTGGGTGGGAGCGGTGTTGGAGCAGAGTCGTGTAAGTGGGCTATGACCTTTAGTCTATACCTATATTTCGAAAAATGTACTTTTCCTGAGTATATGCGGGTGGAGCTCCAGGTAAAAGCTAGTTTATTAACAAAAGGGGCCAATACCGATTGCAAAAAGCTGTAAAGAAGTTTGTAGAATGTTTTTGTATAGTATGTAGAACAGGTCTCTTAGGAGACCTATTCAGGAACTAGTCTCTTCACAAACTATACAAGTTCACGGTCAAAGGTATGTCTTATCATGTATATAAGCTACTTAGTAACTAAGAACTTACTCTGTACTACCTATTGTGAAGAGAAAATTTCTGTGGTTTTTATCCTTCAATCAAAGACATGCGTGCCACAAGCTGCCACAAGAGCCTTCTTTTCTTTACAACGTGATTGATTAACAAAAAACATACATCACTTTAATCGATAGCAGAAATCGCTATATCATTACACAAATAAAAGAGACACACAGACCGTATTTCGCTTCGTAATGATCGTTTCTTTGTATTCCTCGAACGAACAAGTACTAATCTAAATCCAGACGTGCAAATCTGAGTCCATTTGTAACATGTATTGCAAATACATTGAATACATTTAAATGTTGAAGATATATATTGAAGCACCCATCACATTCTTAAAATGGCGAGCTTGTGACAGACATTATCAATTCTTAAAATTCATGATTCATGCCCTCTGCATTTACTGATTTTCTTTATTTGTTTTATAAGCTGCATTAAGTGAGTATAAAACATGAAATGATAATGTTCAGCATTGTGAATTAGATAAGAGCCTAATTCACAATAGTAACAATAACGTCAAACTATCCAAATTATTTAAACCTTATACTTAATTTAAACCTTTAGGTCCCTACAATGCCTTTACGCGTCACCCCCCTCGTACAATTTAGGAATTTTCAAGGCAAGATTGAATATGCATTAAATATGCGTGTATCGTGGCTAATATAGGGCTCTGGTAGTACAGAGAGGGTACGTGCACCTGCAGTGGAGACTAAAAAAGACCTGTTGATAATGATGATGATGATGCGTGTTTCTCCCTAGTTAGACCTTATCCTGCCATAAACCTATCAGGTTACGACGCCTCCAGACTATAGGAACATGGAATGTGCGTGGCTTAAACCAACCTGGGAAACTTAACATATTGGAACGAGAGGTAGTTAGAGTCGGTGTGAACATCTGTGGTTTAAGCGAAACACATTGGAAAGGCAGCGGACATTTAGTGACAGCTCACCATGTCATTTACTACTCTGGCAGTGACAGCAGCAGCAACGGCGTGGCCTTTTTAATTCCTGTGCATCAAGAAAAATGTGTGATGGGGTACGAGCCGGTGGGCGATCGGATTATCAGCATCAAGATAAAAGCTTCACCTATGAATCTCAACATCGTTCAAGTTTATGCCCCGACCTCTACTGCAAGTGATGAGACAATCGAGAAGTTTTATTCCGAATTACATTCTACAATAGCAAAGATACCCAATAGAGAGTTTTTGGTAGTACTGGGAGACTTAAACGCTAAGATCGGAGAAAACGCTCATCAGCTGGGACAATGTGTAGGGAAGTTTGGTCTCGGGAAGCGAAATGAACGAGGTGAACGCTTAATACAATTCGCTTCGGAAAACGACCTTCTTATTACAAATAGCCTTTTCCAACACCACCCTCGAAGGCTGTACACTTGGGTATCACCCGATGGAAAAACCCGCAACCAAATAGATTATATCATGATTCGGTCGCGATGGAGATCATCTGTTACCAATACCCATACGTTACCAGGAGCTGATTGCGGGTCCGACCATCAACTATTGATCTCCAAATTAAAACTCAAGTTGAAAGCAGCCAGAATCAATGAAAAGCCGAGGAAGCTGGAGGTTAAGGACGTTCCAAGGTTCCGATCGATTATCGAACAGAAATGGTCGCAGTGGTCTGAAGCGGATCTGTCTATCGAAACGCCCGATGCACTATGGGGTCCAGCCAAGAAACTTATCGTTACAGCTGTCTTGGAAGCCGCACCGCCAAACACAACACACAAAAAACAACACTGGATGACAGATAGGACTTTCGAACTCGTCGAGAAACGCCGTAAGATGAAAGCAGCGGGAGCCGATATTAAAGATCTAAATAAAATGTCGGCTCAAATACAGATGAAATGCAGACAAGATCATAATGCCTACCTACGCAACGTGTGTAAGGATATTGAGGCTCATGCAGACAGATACGAATCAAGAGATTTGCATCACAAAATCCGCCACAAGAACGCTACCATCCAAAACCTGGGCCATCGAAAATCAGAATGGCGAATTAGTCACTGAACTTGACAAAATCTCGGAGGCTTGGAGGTATTACTGTCAGTCCTTGTTTCAAGATCCTCAGTCGCAGAATTTTGCACCCACAGAGCCAGCGAGTGACATGCTTGAGCCGGGTATTCTTGAGTCAGAAGTAACAGCCGCTATACAACATCTTAAGAATGGCAAAGCTACAGGCCGAGATAAAATCCCGATTGAAACCATAAAAGCATTGGGAGACCGTGGCGTTCATATATTTCACACCATCTGCAACAAGATATGGCTCACAGGCAAATGGCCCTCTGAGTGGGCTCACACTGTTTTCACTCCTCTTCATAAAAAGGGTTCCACGAAGAAGTGTAGCAACTTTCGACTTATTGCATTGATTACCCACGCTAGCAAGATAATGCTACACATTATAAATGAGCGACTGAAAGCATATTTATCCAGAGAAATTGCACCAGAGCAAGCCGGATTTGTAAAAGGAAAGGGAACCCGTGAACAAATCCTCATCGTTCGTCAAATCATCGAAAAGGCTCGAGAATTCAACAAACCGACTTACATATGTTTCGTTGATTTCTCCAAAGCGTTCGACTCGGTGAAATGGCCGACATTGTGGAAAACACTTCTAGACATGGGAACGCCAAAACATCTCGTGCACCTGCTCAGGGAGCTATACGAAGGGGGAACAGCTTCAGTGCGGGCAGATGATCTGCTCTCAGATAGTTTCCATCCTAGCGCGGGCGTGCGACAGGGATGCATAATATCACCCTTACTTTTTAACATTTACACCGAGCTTGTAATGCGAATCACTCTCGAAGACTGGACAGATGGTGTTGTGATTGGTGGATACAATATTGCGAACTTGCGGTACGCAGATGACACCACCTTATTTGCTAGTAACGCTGGCCATATGGAGGAATTGCTTCTCAGAATGGAGCGCGTCAGTCTTTCGTTTGGGTTAAAGATAAATCGATCTAAGACCAAGATTATGATTGTGGATCGCGCCAACGACAATTCGCCCGAAGTAACCCAGATTGCGAACTGCGACGTGGTTCAGACCTACGTATACCTAGGGGCTTTAATCTCAAACAACGGTGGGTGCGTAGATGAAGTAAAGCGACGTATGGCCATTACTAGAACTGCGATGGAGAAGTTAAGGAAAATATGGAGAAATCGCAATATTACCAAGGCCACCAAAGTCAGGCTCGTGCGAACACTTATATTCCCCATTTTTCTTTACGCGGCGGAGACGTGGACAGTGCGCGAGTTGGAAAAGGGGAAAATAGATGCTCTGGAAATGTGGTGCTGGAGGAAAATGCTCGGAATATCGTGGACAGAATTCCGCACCAACCTGTCCATACTCCAGGAGCTCGGCATCACGCAGCGTCTATCGTCCGTAGTACAGTCACGCATACTACAATACTTTGGACACGTCTCTAGGCGGGGTAACGACTCCATAGAGCGACTGGCTGTACAGGGAAAAGTAGAGGGAACCAGACCGCGCGGCAGATCGCCTATGCGCTGGACTGACCAAGTAAAATCTGCAGTAGGAAATTGTGTTTCTGTTTGCGCCAGACAGTCTGCCAATAGGGAGAGGTGGCGGGAAATCGTGCGGAAAGCTGTGTCCGCCTCTACCACCGACGTGGACGCCTCAACGTGACCACGACCGCTCTGTCAAGAGCGAAACGACAAAGAAGAAGACCTCATCCTTGCTTTCTATCAAGTAAGATATGGGTCAAACGAAGAAAGCATTGGATTCATAAGAAAACCACAATCTATTTCACAGTTCCTTTCTGTTAAGTCATTATTACATAGGTGTGGAGATTTAAGCTACAAAGAAAGTCTACAAAAGCGTTAGATTTTTTTTATAGTCAGTCGCCTACATAGCCCCAAATCACAGCTAGAATTAAGAATTTATGTAGGTAATACGTAATGACGTAGTTTCGCATCCATCTTCGTACGACACTAGTCGGAAATCGCTCTCATATCTGCCGATATTCCCGGTTGTATCCTCGGATTTCTCAGCTATGTTACTTTGGAACTAGATCCCGTTAAACTAACACTAGTCCTCTACCAAAGCAGATTTTTATTTTACTCCTTTCATACTTATACTACTCAGAGTTCGAGATGTTACGTGTTATTGATAAAAGTGCCAGCTTTAGTGTGTTTATGGTTCAATATAAATTATTTTTTTAAATCGTCTGTATGGAAATTCAATGTTTAATTTATTCCTAACGAAGTCATAGAAATGATGTAACAAATAGTCTAACGCTTGCATGCTAATTACCAGCACTTTCTCCATTTCACAAAGTCATTGACCCCGCGCCGGTGCAGTGGCACTAATTGCATTTAAATTGCTGAAATCTAGCGATTTATCTTAACATAATATAGAGTTTTAATCATGATGAACCTATCACGCGTAATAATCTTCTTTTGCGAATATTTAATTGCTGATATAGACTCAATTTAATAGACTTTCATCTACCTACTAAAATATTTTTTTATAATATGTTCTACCTGTAACTCCATCACTCGTAAAGTTTTTTTTAATAGTGTTTTCTTCATATTTTCATACGTATACTTAAAATTCCCTTGTTTCTGAAATCTGACTAGTTACTAAATGCAAACCATAGATAGAGTTGTAAACTAAGTTAGTAAAATGCAAAAAACAAAAAATGTAAAATTTTTCTCAGTTTATATTTATCGAATTTTATTTATATTCTGTAATGTTACTATAAGTATAATAGTTTTTTCGGGCTGTTATATAAATTACCAATCATATCAGCTTATGTTATATAGGTGCTATACTATTACGTAAGAGACAATTTTTTCAATCGAGTTAATTTAATAGCTTTTTTTTTTCATCAAAAACATTTTCTTTTCGTAAATTTGTTCGATATCAGGACCAAATTCATTCAAGAGGTTATTTCATGTTTTAAAATTATCTTTTTATTATTATCCTGTGCATCGTTAGTTACGTTAGTATTATATTGTCTTTGCCTGTGCACATATATAGACACTACAACATAAGGTTTACAGGTATAGTAAAATTTACTAGGCCTGCATATTTAATATGCAATGCTCGGCAATTGCCTAATTAGGTAGGTACTATATGATTCATACAATCATAGCTAATTGCCGACAATCATGTCACGATGAGTTACCGCCGTCATCAGCTTTCGTTCGCCGGCTCATTAATTCAGTACAGCGATCCTAATGTAATGATGCCATGGCCGTCATTAAGTACCTTTACCAGGTATTATTGCGATGATTTATTTCTTTTATGTCGAAGTGAAGCGTGGCGAAAGATGAATCGAAATGGATGCATTCTAGTGTTTCTTTGAGGACCGAAACATGAAATTAGGAAAACAATAGATGCATAACAGATTGAAAAGGATACGTTGGATATGCGGTTTTTGGCGGTAAGGCCGCGTGAAGAATTTCCACTTTTGCATTAGCTGTTTTAGTCTTTAGTTTGTCTAGGTTTTTTTGCTATTTCACGTGATGAGTCGGTGTCAGCTAACTGCCAAAGAGAGTTGTCTTGTCACGTCTTGCGGAAACCGTTACGGTAAGTTACGTGGGGAGCAATGTCTGGCCATGCCGTCTCGCCGTGCGTCAGCAAAAGGGGCAATCCCAAAAACAGGAAGGCTTGACTTAGGTATGCGAGCAAATTAGGTTAAGCCGCTAGCCTGCGGCATGAGTGGTGCCGGGTTCGATACCTGGTCAGGTCTTGATGGACTCGAAAACGCTCTTTTTCAGATTGGCATGGGTTTTGAATGTGTAATAAGAATCTAAGTGTTATAAAATATAGTATTTAAGTAGTATAGTTTATTTAAGTCTAGGGCCCTGAAGTCCTTGCGAAGAGGAGAGTAAAAAGCTGGAAGACACATGGAATCCGAAGCATCACATCTGAGGGAGCAACTTAACACGCTCAGATGAAACACAGACAGACAAAATACAGGCTCGACCTAGTTTGGTTCTCTCTGGTGCTGTTGGCTCGTCTGGTTCTACTCCGCCTCTGACATTTTATCGCTATATTTAATGTTACCTTTTTTTGTGACCTGTGGGAATAAAATATATTTGTATTCTTTTATATTTTATTTTATTAAGCAAATCATAAATTTAAATATTCTGTGGCCTTACTTTATTTATTATGCTTATATGGCTTAATAACGTACAACAAATTTTTCCAGAGAGTAATTTTTTACCTAATATTCATCGTTTAAATTCTTAGAAAACCCTGTATAGATGGAATGTGAAAAATAATTACTTTCAGTCCTACAAAAATCTTTATAAACGTGGGTATTGCTTGTATTCCAGTAAAAAGTTCTCACTAGCACTCAGCTTTCAGCGTGTTTTTTGTGCTTTATTAATAACCTGAAAACTCGGTAACGACTAATTTACCTTTTACTGGCGTTCATTTAGATCCTGGTTGCGCTATACTTACAGGCGCTCTACTTACTATAGTAACACTAGCGCCACCCAGCAATTAATTCTTTTAATCCTAAATTATATCGAATTTTAAAAACCTGTGATGTGATGACCGCTGCGCCACGGAGCTGCGAGCTCCGTGGCGCAGCGGTCATCACGCCTGCCTGCGACACGGATGGTCCCGGGTTCGATCCCCGGTCAGGTCAAGATGGAAAACGATCTTTTTCAGATTGACCTGGGTCTTGGATGTTTATCTATATATGTATTTGTTATAAAATATAGTATCGTTGAGTTAGTATCCCATATCACAAGTCTTTCATTAGAACTTACTTTGGGGCTAGCTCAATCTGTGTGATTTGTCCGTATATATTTATATTTATTTATTTATTATTTATTAATTACTTGTAGTATCTTTGTATTCATATTCACTAATATTCGTTTGATATTATAAGAGAAAAACAGGTTAACGCCAAAAGTGGCCACTTTTAACGTTAACCGATTTTTTTCTTATAATATCAAACGAATAAATTACTTGTAATATACAAAAATACTATAAGTAATTTAGTAGTTTTGTACTTGTTAGATTTTTAAAATTCGATACAATTTATGATTTAAGGAATTTAATTGCTGGGTGGCGCTAGTGTTACTATAAGAGCGCCTTAACCTGTAGTTTTTTCTACCAATGCTAAATTATTGGTCACATATCTCTTCATAGAGCCAATATTTTAGGCGATGCGATTTCCTCAATAGCACTCTAAACGTGGCCTTCTCGTCTCAAGACGTCCTCAGTCTACCCCGCAAGGGTTGAGGACTACATAAGTATGTAAAATGTTAAAATCTTAACCAATACAAGGAAAAATAGGGTTCTAATACGGATTCGTTAGGGTCAGTTCACACCGAGACGCGACGCGGCGCGACGCTGCGCGCACATTTTTCATAGAGCGACTCAGAATATACTTTATTCACTACACGAAAAGATACACATTACATTGTGAGAATTCAGATTACGTTGCACCACGCAGCACTGCGCCTCGAGGTGCCTTGCGGCGTAGCGCGACGTATCGTGACGCAGCGGTGCATCGCCGGACGCGCGGCGTGCAAGAGCGGTGCTGCGTCTCGCGGTGCAGCGCAGCGAGGCGTGGTCCTGCTACGATTTTAAGATGCGCCTCGCGACGTTGCGATGCGTCTCGCAACGACGCGCGGCGCAGCGCGAAATCATTGGCCTCTTTGAGTATCGTCGCGTCGCGTCGCGTCTCGGTGTGAATTGACCCTAAAAGAACGAAGTTTATGTCGCAAGTTTCAAAGTGAGTGAACTCAGCGACGCCGCGGCGTGACGCAAGAGCGGCGGTGAAAGGCCGATGTGTAGTGCACTGTACCTAGAGTGGCGACCACAGAGCAAGAAATGTTGCTCGCGCCCTTCTAGAGACATACATACATATATATTATCACGTCTTTATCCCTTACGGGGTAGACAGAGCCCGAGGTCATATTACCCAAAGGCCACGTTTAACATGTTAACTGGCGTTATGGTGGAAAGCGGAATCAAAATAATGATGGGTTGCTAGCCGCATTGCCTATAACGTGATTCCTTACATTTTCACCCAATACTTTCTAGGGTCGAAAGTAATAATAACACCGCGTGTCAGGTCAGCCCGCGCCTGGCTAGTACGCGAAAGTCGCCTTGACCTGTCAATTCGTGCTCAAAAAAACGTAAACATGTCCCAATGTGCTGTGATATGGTATCATAATTACAGTTAAAAGGTAATTAAAAATTTTGATATAACTAGTTATATCACAAGCAAGTAGAAGATAGCAAATTTTGCATTTCTACAAAAACCAAAATCTCAATAAACCGTACCTCCCCGAAAGGCGTCTCTAGTAGCTCGAGAGATTCACATTCCCTACTCTGTAGGGGCGACCAACATAGTCAAGACATAAATGGGGATAGTACAGAAGCGTCTTCATCAAGGTATAGACTATACAGAATATCAAGTTACCTTTTACACACCTTTTTTACCAGTCTCCCCAGAATAAAATATAGTATTTAAGTAGTATAGTTTATTTAAGTCTAGGGCCCTGAAGTCCTTGCGAAGAGGAGAGTAAAAAGCTGGAAGACACATGGAATCCGAAGCATCACATCTGAGGGAGCAACTTAACACGCTCAGATGAAACACAGACAGACAAAATACAGGCTCGACCTAGTTTGGTTCTCTCTGGTGCTGTTGGCTCGTCTGGTTCTACTCCGCCTCTGACATTTTATCGCTATATTTAATGTTACCTTTTTTTGTGACCTGTGGGAATAAAATATATTTGTATTCTTTTATATTTTATTTTATTAAGCAAATCATAAATTTAAATATTCTGTGGCCTTACTTTATTTATTATGCTTATATGGCTTAATAACGTACAACAAATTTTTCCAGAGAGTAATTTTTTACCTAATATTCATCGTTTAAATTCTTAGAAAACCCTGTATAGATGGAATGTGAAAAATAATTACTTTCAGTCCTACAAAAATCTTTATAAACGTGGGTATTGCTTGTATTCCAGTAAAAAGTTCTCACTAGCACTCAGCTTTCAGCGTGTTTTTTGTGCTTTATTAATAACCTGAAAACTCGGTAACGACTAATTTACCTTTTACTGGCGTTCATTTAGATCCTGGTTGCGCTATACTTACAGGCGCTCTACTTACTATAGTAACACTAGCGCCACCCAGCAATTAATTCTTTTAATCCTAAATTATATCGAATTTTAAAAACCTGTGATGTGATGACCGCTGCGCCACGGAGCTGCGAGCTCCGTGGCGCAGCGGTCATCACGCCTGCCTGCGACACGGATGGTCCCGGGTTCGATCCCCGGTCAGGTCAAGATGGAAAACGATCTTTTTCAGATTGACCTGGGTCTTGGATGTTTATCTATATATGTATTTGTTATAAAATATAGTATCGTTGAGTTAGTATCCCATATCACAAGTCTTTCATTAGAACTTACTTTGGGGCTAGCTCAATCTGTGTGATTTGTCCGTATATATTTATATTTATTTATTTATTATTTATTAATTACTTGTAGTATCTTTGTATTCATATTCACTAATATTCGTTTGATATTATAAGAGAAAAACAGGTTAACGCCAAAAGTGGCCACTTTTAACGTTAACCGATTTTTTTCTTATAATATCAAACGAATAAATTACTTGTAATATACAAAAATACTATAAGTAATTTAGTAGTTTTGTACTTGTTAGATTTTTAAAATTCGATACAATTTATGATTTAAGGAATTTAATTGCTGGGTGGCGCTAGTGTTACTATAAGAGCGCCTTAACCTGTAGTTTTTTCTACCAATGCTAAATTATTGGTCACATATCTCTTCATAGAGCCAATATTTTAGGCGATGCGATTTCCTCAATAGCACTCTAAACGTGGCCTTCTCGTCTCAAGACGTCCTCAGTCTACCCCGCAAGGGTTGAGGACTACATAAGTATGTAAAATGTTAAAATCTTAACCAAT
Organism: Rhodophaea formosa; assembly: GCA_963082605.1. Taxonomy (NCBI): domain Eukaryota; kingdom Metazoa; phylum Arthropoda; class Insecta; order Lepidoptera; family Pyralidae; genus Rhodophaea; species Rhodophaea formosa. Next base: position 5,415,051 of record OY720221.1, read on the forward strand.
ACAAGGAAAAATAGGGTTCTAATACGGATTCGTTAGGGTCAGTTCACACCGAGACGCGACGCGGCGCGACGCTGCGCGCACATTTTTCATAGAGCGACTCAGAATATACTTTATTCACTACACGAAAAGATACACATTACATTGTGAGAATTCAGATTACGTTGCACCACGCAGCACTGCGCCTCGAGGTGCCTTGCGGCGTAGCGCGACGTATCGTGACGCAGCGGTGCATCGCCGGACGCGCGGCGTGCAAGAGCGGTGCTGCGTCTCGCGGTGCAGCGCAGCGAGGCGTGGTCCTGCTACGATTTTAAGATGCGCCTCGCGACGTTGCGATGCGTCTCGCAACGACGCGCGGCGCAGCGCGAAATCATTGGCCTCTTTGAGTATCGTCGCGTCGCGTCGCGTCTCGATGTGAATTGACCCTAAAAGAACGAAGTTTATGTCGCAAGTTTCAAAGTGAGTGAACTCAGCGACGCCGCGGCGTGACGCAAGAGCGGCGGTGAAAGGCCGATGTGTAGTGCACTGTACCTAGAGTGGCGACCACAGAGCAAGAAATGTTGCTCGCGCCCTTCTAGAGACATACATACATATATATTATCACGTCTTTATCCCTTACGGGGTAGACAGAGCCCGAGGTCATATTACCCAAAGGCCACGTTTAACATGTTAACTGGCGTTATGGTGGAAAGCGGAATCAAAATAATGATGGGTTGCTAGCCGCATTGCCTATAACGTGATTCCTTACATTTTCACCCAATACTTTCTAGGGTCGAAAGTAATAATAATACCGCGTGTCAGGTCAGCCCGCGCCTGGCTAGTACGCGAAAGTCGCCTTGACCTGTCAATTCGTGCTCAAAAAAACGTAAACATGTCCCAATGTGCTGTGATATGGTATCATAATTACAGTTAAAAGGTAATTAAAAATTTTGATATAACTAGTTATATCACAAGCAAGTAGAAGATAGCAAATTTTGCATTTCTACAAAAACCAAAATCTCAATAAACCGTACCTCCCCGAAAGGCGTCTCTAGTAGCTCGAGAGATTCACATTCCCTACTCTGTAGGGGCGACCAACATAGTCAAGACATAAATGGGGATAGTACAGAAGCGTCTTCATCAAGGTATAGACTATACAGAATATCAAGTTACCTTTTACACACCTTTTTTACCAGTCTCCCCAGAAGGGTTTTGAGTTACTCACGCGTCTCTTGCGTTTCAAAATTTCTTTATTGTTGATGGATTTAGGGGCGTTAACAACACAAGTCAAGTGTCCTTAGATAGGTGTTTTAAAATAAGGGTAGTTGGGTGTAATTAATAATTTTCCAAACAAACTTCTTTTATTGTTTCATTTTCATATAAGTGAAAGAAACTGCAACAGACAACTTACGCAGCAAAAAAAAAAATTCGTTCAGAATTATCTGCATGCATGCAGGAAGTATGCAGATAATTCTGAGCGAAAATTTTTACTATTTGTGTTTGTGTACTTTCTAAACCGTCGCTATTTTGTGAACATAGTAAAGTGCACTCACGGAACTATGCCAAGACGCGCCGAATGACTCTTATGGGACTCGACACGACCTCCATGTTTTCTTACGTTTTTACTACAATGTTGCTAGAGATGAAAATATACATAGTGACATTTCTAAACTGTCGCTAGTTTGTAGACATAGTAAAGTGCACTCACGACACGCGGAACTATGCCAAGACGCGCCACATGACTCTTATGGGACTCGCCGCGACGTCTAAGGTGCTTGGGTTTTAATTTGACAAAGGGAAAGCCCTTCGCGTGAAATGTACTAGAATTCCTTTGTGTTTAGGTGGAGTGATGCAAACAATATTTTTGTATACTTAAATTTCTTTTTTTTTTGGTCGAACGAGCAAACGGGTCACCTGATGGTAAGTGACCACCGCTGCCCATGTTTAAATACGTCCAGTAGTTTTTGAGATTATCCATTGCAAAGAAACACAGGCCAACACACACATACACACAAATCTTTCCTCTTTATAATATTAAGTAGTCTATATAGACATAAATGTTCAAGGTCCATGTTCGCGGATTTTTCTTTTTGCAAATGATATTGATCATAAGTAACCATTTTAATTATCTTTGTATTGCTGTTATAAACCCACTTGATAAAGAGTAATAAAATATACGAAATTGACTTAGTACATCATAGACAAACAATCATAAACTTTCATTTATCTCAATGTCATACAATTGACCTAATCTGGAGAAAGAAAACGATTTTTTTTTAATATACTTACTTAACTGAATAAGTATAACGACGCGCGGCGAAAGAATCGATAATAATAATAATTAATAATGCAGAGACTAATCAGTGCATTAATTGGTTGGTACATACATACATACTATCACGTCTTTTTCCTTTGTGGGATACACAGAGCCCTGGTCAATAACACCTTAAGGCCGCGTTAAGCATGTTAGTGGGCTTGTAGGTGGAGAACAGATTCAAAATAGTGTTGGGTTGCTAGCCGCATCGCCTATTGACAAGATACCTTACGCCCATTCCCTCTATTGGCTATCGGAACAGGAAGAGAAGCACCTGGTAAATTCTACGTTTTTTCATTAATGTTTGAAATATTCACCAAAAGTCACTCAATTATCTATGCCTTTGCTACCACGAATTTTTATCATAGGTCTTTTAGTGCCATAAATGTATGGACTTTTAACATAAAAAAAATATTCACCCTAAACTAACCTTTCGTGAAATAAACTATTAAAATGTTTCTATTAGTTTGGAACAAATAAGAAATAAGAATATATTAAAAAAAGTAATTTATTAGAGTATACATAATTATTAGAGTTTTTAATGAGAGTTCAAACGATTTATCCCAATTATTATAATAACCTAAAAGTCTAAAAATAAAGATATTCATATTCGTATTTTCGATAACAACAATTGTATGCAGCGTTGTCACCCCTATTTAAAAGCGCGTTGATGTCTTTTTAATCGATTTTCTTGACCTAGTTTGATACCTATCAAATGCAGTATAAAAACATTGTTTTTAATAAGAAAAATGAAATGAGAAGCACTTTTTCTTAGAAATGGCTTGGTCGAGAATAATCCCCAAAGAATCGATTTTCTTCACCAAGTTTCAAACTTGGTGAAGAAAATCGATTAGATGAGAGACCTATCTAATGCAGTATAAAAAATAGAGACCTATCTAATGCAGTATAAAAAATATTTTTTTGAAATGATAAGCAATTTTTCTTAGAAATGGATTGGTCGAGACGAGAATAATCTGCACAGAATCGATTTCCTTGACCAATTTTGATACCTATCTAAAGCAGTATAAAAACATTGTTTTTAATAAGAAAAGTGAAAAGAGAAGCACTTTTTCTTAGAAATGGCTTGGTCGAGAATATCTCCAAAGACTCAAATCTCTCGCAGACAATTTGTCTTTATAACGGCGCCTTATTGTGCGGAATCAGATTTTTCCCTTAAAGAAATGCAATATAGAGGGTAATTGTGATCTTCCATGCATTATTTTGGTATCGGAATCAATATTGCTAATAGTATAGGGTGTCAAGATTTTCAGTAATAATAGTTCTGATAGCCTTGCGGTAATTTTGGGATTTAAAGTTGTACTAGCTGTTACCCGCGGCTTCACCCGCGTGATATATAGCCTATGTCCTTCTCAGTACCCTAATGATGATCGGTTTAGTCGATAGGGCGTGAAAGTGTAACAAACAAAACAAAAATAAAAAAACAAACTCACTTTTGCATTTATAATATTAGCATTTAGGTATAGGATAAAAATAGAGCTGCAAAAATGAAATGAATAGAAAATGTTTAAACTCCCATATTGATTCATCGATCAGCTATTTAATTGTCTTATTAACCGTTTCAAGTTGGTTAAGTTTATTAAAACTAATGCTCATTCTTTTTTCAAATTATTATAGAAAAAAAATTAAACTATGCTCCAAAGCGCGTATATTATGCTTTATAATGACAATAGACATAATAGGACCACATTCTGTTAAAATTTCAAGTTTCTACCTATTCAATATACAATCCTGTGAGTTGTGACTGTGACAGACGGACGGACAGCAAAGGCTTAGTGAAATGGTCCTGTTTCTACCCTTTGTCTACAAAACTTAAAAAAAAAGAAAATATAAATCAACATTATCATCATCGTTTCGTGTAGGTGACACGGTCAGTCGACCATGCACACCCTGGTGTCAGAGTTCTTCGGAACCGCCTCTCGGCCTCTGACGTGGTTCCTTTAACGACTACCAGATGGCAGCCGGAACCACCGGCTTAACGTGCCTTCCGAAGCACGGAATCATCTTTCTTATCAGACAATCAGGTGATTCATGCCTGCAATGTCCTAACCAAACTGGAAACAACTTAACAAAGTATGCTTCCCGTGGGAATCGAACCCACGACCTAACTATAACCTGCATCTCGATCGTAGTAATGGTAAATTGTAAGTTCGAATACGTCCGCGATATTTACTGACCCAGAACCTTTGTTAAGCCATAAAGGGCGGATATTGCTGGATATCGCGCCCTGCGCTGTCAGCTGAGTTCACTCAACCACAAACACGAGATACTCTATTGTTTGTGTTCGATTGGTTACTATCATTATCACGTTGTGTGGGTTTTTGGATCAAATAATGACACGGTGAAGAGTATATAACCGTGTGGTTCCCAGCAGAGTAGGATAGGACCCTCTCTGTACTACCAGAGCCATATATTATTAAGTAGTCAGAGCAGTCAGAGGACTTGTTCTACATTCTCCACGCTGGCTGGGATTTAGATAGTATACAGGTGTAACATGACCCTCGACATATCCTTAAAGGGGTGAGTGACACCGTCAATATGAACAACTTTTGCTATGTGATCAATGCTGGGAACTCACAAAAAAATCGTCAATTTCATACAAAAAAAATTTGCCGCCCGGGTGAAATATATTTGGGAATGCTAAAATTTTTTTCGAATTCCCAGCGTTGACCCCATAGGAAAAGTTGTTCATATTGACGGTGCCACTCACCCCTTTAAGGATACGTCGAGGGTCATGTTACATGTGCTGTATGTGTACATCATTTGTAATTAAGGCTTGTACATGCGCTAATGACCTTCAGGATACGGGCCGAGTTTTGAACCTTAGTTCCCCGTCAGAAAGTCAGCGGTCGACTGCCACCCGTCGGCCGCGCGCATTCAAAATATTAAATAACATAAATTTAATATTAAAAGAAGAATAATCTGTAAAATAAAAATTCCTCGGGAGTGTTTGTAGGTTGATTGGTATTGTATTGAACATAAAAATTGTGTGACTCTAAGACAAAGAGTTACGTAGTTTATGAATATTTGCAATAAAAATCGATGTACGCGGTACTTTTTTTTCTAAAAAATTATGAACTTTAGAAAAAAGTCCTCCTCAGCAAGTAAAGATTAAAAACCATTCTACAATATATGTTTTTTTGGGTATTTTGCTTTATGTGAGACCATTTTTATAGAGGTTACATAGTCAAAATGCCAAGGAGCACCCTTAATATAACTCAACGAACACAATAATTAATATAATCTAAAATCTGATTTTGAGCAACTGAAACACGTATCCACGCGGACAAAGTCACGGTCAAAAGCTAGTTGGTAAGTGTGCAGCGTAAATAATGCCTAGGTATTATTGACGCAAGGGCATTAGTTTTCACCGTAACTCGATTTCTAGAGAGAGCGGAGGAAAGCCATTTTACCGTGAAGTAGGTAGGAGTATAAATAAAGAAATGAATGCCAGCAGCACTCACGGATGCGCACGTGGGCGGTGTGGGTATACTTAAAAATATATTTTATACGCGTACTTTTAGATATAAAAGGCGATTTATGAACCTAACGTCGGTTTATATTAAAAATAATGTGTCATTCGCAGAAAATGTAACAATTTGATTATTTGCCTAACGTAGCCGTTAGTTTTTAATTAAGGTTCTGGATTCTGTTTACCCTGTAAGGGATAAAGACGAAAGGACGTAGAAAGTAAGGAGTTCCATTGGCCCAGTGTGGGTCAAAAATGTTACACCAGTGTTGACCACTTACATAATCGCAAAAGAATTATAGAGGTAGGTATATTGTTGTACAAAAACCTTTTAGTTTTGTTGTACAAAAATTCTTGTAAGCCAATCGTGTCGAAGAAAGTGAAATGTCTATTAAATACAAAGACTAATATAGTTCGTCTTGAAGTGAACACTATCTGTTGCGGTCGAGGACAAGAGCTCAATAAAAAATGGCATACTGCAGGAAAATCATCTTATTTGCGTAGCAATCGGGTAGGAAACCAAGTAATTGTCGATGAGTAATAAAGCATAATTAATAGTATTGTCTAAAAAACAGGTTAACTTATCTGTTATAAGTAACTTATAATTGAGTAGAGTTGCTACCGAGAAAAAATGAGAAGGAAAATGGTTTCATTTGCGTATCAAACAAGGCTGCCAAATTGGTATTGTTTAGCAACAGGTTTCCGGGCATTAAATATTTATTTTAGTAACCCACTTTTAAGAAGTTGTAAATAGGTATACCTAGGTATTTAACATGAACTAGTTCGACATAGGTACAATATGACTCCTTTAAAGGGTTCCGTAGTAAACAAGGAGCACTTATAGTTTCGCCATGTCTGTCATCTGTCTGTCTGTCTGTCTGTCCGTCTACGGTTTTACTCAGAGAGTATAAGTACTAGAAAGCTGTAATTTAGTATAGATACCTAAATGTTTGGTACATTAATCTTGCCAAAAATGTGGTACATAAAAATCTTAATTTTTTATTTATTTTGCTCCAATACAAGTAATGTGGGAGTATTTTTTCTCTAATAACCCATTAGTGTAGGGTATTGATAATAGGTCTTTAAAAAACATTGTGAAGTTGAAAGCACCAATTTTCGATTTAGGGATCCGTTTCTGTATTGTGCAAATTTTTGTGCCCCCCCCCCCCCCCCCTCTATCTGCTTAACGATTACATATGAATACGTAAAAAAAGCAGTAGTAATATAACGAAGTTGAAAATAAAACTATCAGAGCTGAGTACTAAAAAGTTATAGCACTTTTTCATAAACCGTTAAGATAACTTTGTCATTCATACAAGCACTATGATAAACAAAGTTATCTGTGCCAGTGAAAAATAATAGAACTTTTTGGCTAATCTAAGCTTGCTTCTACGGAACCGATCATGGGCGAGCTCAACTCGCACTTGGCCAATTTTTTAGCTTACATTAGGGATTCGGTAAAGAATCCCATAACTTAATGGGCGATGCGGCTAGCACCCCATCACTATTTTCACTAAACGTGGCTTGTAGATTTTATGACCTTGGGCCCTGTCTACCCCGCAAGGGATAAAGACGTCATACTATGTATGTATTTCTAGCTTACATTATACTACTTAAATCATTTTAATTTTTTTTTCTTTTCATTCTTATCGAAACTATTACCATTTTGCTGTGGTTAAGACTTAGTTACCTATGTATATTATTTATCTTAAGAATCTTAGAACCATTTGAGTTGCTTCAAACTTCAAAGCGCTGTTAATATTAATATCAAAATATATTTTAGCATAATAAAGGGTAAGAAACATTCCATCAACCAGTTGTAAGACTTGTTAGGTAAGTAAAACGTTATTATAGAGTTAATTCGGTATTTGCCTACTGTCAAGATTATATAAAATTTGTTTCCAATGATACTCATTTCTATCTAAAAACACTATAAAAAACACTTTTAATTTGATATCGATTCGTTAAGTGTCCTTAAAGCTTTTTAAAAGTTGGGTGAATAGGACCATTTTTAAAAGTATGAAAATCTTAAATTACACTTATACTGTATTGTAGTCCGCAAAATTTGTAGCAACTTTTGTTATGAAACCATTACCCTAAACGTAATATTTCGTATAGCTACCAAACAAAGTTCTCACGCCGCCCATACAAAATACAAAGTTGTGACGTCACAAATATGTAGGAATTTCAGCAGCGCGTTTTCACGTCGAAAATTAACGTCTAAAAACATGTGTCTTTAAAACTTCTATATCTGAAAGAGTTTTTTGTTTAGAAATGTATTTCGGTCACTATTGTGTTTATATTTGGCAGGACTTTACATAGCGACACGAAATTTTTTTTAGTCAAGTAGCCAATTGCGTAACCAAATCAAACGTGGTTGAGGCTAGACGGCGTTGAATAACTTAAAAGGCTTATTAGCCTCGTTTCACTGTGTACTCTTAAAGTAATGGCAGAACTGTGTTGAAATTTTAATACATATTTGCATTGTAGACATATCATTTGTATGGCTACCACGCTGGTTTATCACTACATCACTACATATTATAAAACAAAGTCCTCCGCCGCGTCTGTCTGTCTGTCTGTTCGCGATAAACTCAAAAACTACTCCACGGATTTTCATACGGTTTTCACCAATAGATAGAGTAATTCACGAGGAAGGTTTTAAGGTATAATACATGCCCGGGCGCAGCCGGGTAGGGCTGCTAGTTGGTAATAAAAATATTTAAAAAATGTATAAACTGAAAAGCATATAATCAGTCATCTCCAGTTTTCCTACCCTGACTTATTGAGCTGCCCTTACTTGATGAATAATTTATTAATAAGCAGTTAATAATAAATACATTATAATTACACCTTTTAGAATTGCCAAACGCGTTACAGTATCTCCAATAACATAAACATCTGGTCTCAAGTACATCATATACTTAATTAACTAAAAGTTTAAAACAATAAGACAGAATCAGCCCTCTTGTTCGTAAAAAAGTTCACATACGCCCACTATGTAGAGTTAAGAGACGCGCATATCTCTATACAAACGGAAATAAGGAATTGTGGCAATATTTGATTATTTTGGAGTAGAATTAAGCATTCAATCCATTAATCTCATTATCTACGTACGTCTCTATACAGCCTAGTTAAAATAAGTATCAATGGTGTGAGAATTATAAGCCTCTTAAAATTTGTATAGAAATGTTGAGAGGCTTATAATTCTCAAACCATTGTTAATTTTTATCAAATTATAAATTATCAAATATTCCCACAATTCCTTACTTCCATTTGTATGGAGACATGCGCTTCCAGGGCCCTCTTAAAATCTAAACTCAGTGGACAGATCAGAAACTTTAACTTATCTATAATATTATTCACGAGATCAGATAAATCACCGTAATTTGACTTTAACCGCATGCAATTAACCTGAACCGAAATAAAACCCGAAAGTGTCTCGTTAAACACACAAAAGAAAGTAAAAGTCGCCCAAATAGTTATGCAAATCTATGCGTAGTTTGACAAGCTATTGTGTTACCAAATCGAAACTTAAATCCGTTGACATTTATTTAGTCACAGCAAAGATGACACATCTCTATCTCAAGATCTCAACTTATAGCTGAGAGAGTAGACCTCTTTTCTTGTTGTCTGAACGAATTTACGAATATAGCTATTATATATTTTATGTTACATTATTTAATGCAATTGCTGTTCTATCGTATTGGTTATAAACTGTAAAGATAGAATTATGTTAAGATATATAATGAATAAAATAAAATAAAAATAAAAACTTATTGACAAGATGAAGAGGGTTAGTAACGAATGGTCGCAAAGGTTACTAGTCTGCATAGCAACTCGTCTAAATCGTGCACGATCTACTGGTCTATAAGCTTATAATATCGTCATAAAAGAAGGCGGTTCAAAAATTAATCTCGTCTCAATACATACTAAAACCTTATTTTGCATTGTCACGAAAGCATGGTTTCATATCTCATGTATTAATAATATATTTTTGTAATCTAAGTACATGACGATTCCTCTCATTTGATACTTATACAATAAATGTATTTTAAAAAATATTTGCTATTTTGAATTTTGCATAGCGTCCCGAGATCCATATTGGATTTGGTGAGACATAGCCTTTAATAACCAGCGGAAATTCAAGACGATTTAACTATGATGTCAACTTTAAATTAATTAATGATGTCAAGGTTTAATTTCAGCAGGAATAAAGAGAAAAATATTTGATCTTTCCAGTGCCCCTATTACCCAGTGTCCAGGTGCGCTACACCCCTTGCCCCTCTGGTTAACACGACACTATCCATATCTTAAATTATTCGTAAAGTACTGTGAAGCTTTATTGAATAGGCTTTTACCTGGTTCAGTAAGAGAAGTACCAGTCTCGCCTTAGTAATTAACATGTAAATCTAAGCACAAAGCACACTATAACAAGCCATTGTGTCAGTAATAGGTAAGTCTTAGATCCGTTGACATTTGTATTGTATAGCCACAAATCATACAGGCATTGATTCATTGAATAATGGTTTTGCTACTTTACATATACCAAGAAAGTGAAAGTCTCACTCACATAGGTGGTTATACATAACAATCTTTGCATCTTTTCAGTTTGTAATTTAAGGCGCTCCTATAGTAAGTAACACTAGCGCCACCCAGCAATTAAATTTTTAATCCTAAATTGTACCGAATTTTTAAAATCTAACAAGTACATAACTAGTTAATTACTTGTAGTATTTTTGTATACATTTTTACTAATATTAGTTATATAAAATAAGAGAAAAACAGGTTAACACCAAAAGTGGCCACTTTTGGCGTTTTCTCTTTAAATATGGCACTAGTAAATTACTTGTAATAAACAAAAAATACTATAAGTAATTTAGTAGTTTTGTACTTGTTAGATTTTCAAATTCGATACAATTTAGGATTGAATGAATTAATTGCTGAGTGGCACTAGTATTACTATAGGAGCGCCTTAATGTCAGATCCGTTAACATTTTAATTTAAAATAAAACGGTTTTACTCATACACACAAAATGCCGACAGTATTGTCATCCGATTTGCACAAGTATGCAAAATTTCAGATCAATCAGTTGACAACTTCTTAAAAAATTTAGTTGCAATTTTTGACCTAAAATAAAACATCAAATGAGGCAGACAAAGGTATTTGAAAAGTAAAAGTCATATAATCTGTTGTGTCGATAAATTGAAACCATTGATATTTTTATCCTAAAGTAGGTACCTATTCCAAGCTTCAAAGCTTTGTCGTTACTTCATTGAATTATAAGCCCTTTGATGTCCCATTGTTACATTGATTTGCGGTCGAGTTCACTGTAACAGGTTATCTCCATGGTATGTGTGAATGCAAATACATTCCCCAATCCATTGTTTGTACACATGTACGACGAATCCCTTCTCTGAGTCATTTAATTAGTTAATATTACAGCTTCGATCTAAAAAAGTATTAAGTACAGTGACATCAAAAGCAGGAAATCATAAGACGATATTAACTTTATTTTACCATGTCGTGCCGACGCTACATATTTTTAAATGTACAGTCGGTGGCAAATAAACGTAACATAAGAAGTTCAGAGTTGTTAACAGAGGGCTACTGACTTTTTAAACAGGACTATATCTCTTTTAAAGAATCCCATGGTCATAGTTTAGGGGAAAACAGTGGAAGTGGAAGAATGAAAGTGGTAGAAGCTTGTTATACAACTTACACTCCCAAGGAAAATAGATCTAGAGAAATACGTTGTTGTGGATCGCCAGGCCTCGAGATGATGAGTGTGAACCCAGTTTCCACGGTGGGTGGTGCGGTAGTGAAATTACGCTACAGCCGCTACAGGTGCCAAATCGAAGAGTTCTTCAGAGCACTCCCCATTAAATATGGTATGGTAGAAACCGCTTAGGGAATCTACATCACCGCGTAAATTAAGTGGTTCTCGATTATCCATCAGCCTATATGTAGTTGGTCGGGGGCAGAAAAACCTAACCTACTTACTCTGTTCTGTCTAATCTGTTCGTATATGGTATACAGTTTTTTCTACCTACGACTGTACATAGATGTTGAGTTGTAACATTGATTTGCGGTCGGCTCTCCTGTATTTTATGTAATAATGTATCTCTATGCTAATGAGAATGCCAGAACGCCCCCCAATTTCATTGTTTGTAAGTGCCATATATGATAAATTCGCTTTGTCATTTGAGTACTTAATATTCCCCCGGCATCCCCAATGCATGACGCATGAAGAAATTCTTTTATTTATCGAGGTCGAATTTTTGTTTTAATAAAATGTGGTATGCTACAAAATCTTGGAGGCCTACAGGCAGCGTGAAATGTCGAACACCAGTGTTGACCATAATTACCTGAAAAAGAAAGAAAAAAAAATACTTAACTGTAAGTCTTGAATTTAATATGTGAACATGTCTTAAAAATCGTTAAAAAAACCTTGAATTGTCTTAAAGTAAATCAAATCAAGTTTTATTTAACGATTGTATTATTCAAATTAGTAATTTTGCTACGATGTCTTTTACTGGTGTCATCCATATACTATGTAGGAAATATGAGAAGTAGGCTTTGACCTACAAAGCCTTTTATTTTGTGTTTTTTATTGTTTAACTGGGGTGATAAAGCAAATATTAAAGTTAATTTTTGTAAAAATCAATAAATGATTCTACAGTTTTATTCAATTGAGTACTGTACAACTAATCCATATTACTAACTCACGATTTGGACATAATCCTATTACCTACAATTTATTTAATTAGATTTTCCATAATGTTTAAAGTTATTTGGGATGTTGAGCCCTCTCTTTAGTTGTGATGCTTAACTTACAAGCTATTATTAAACGAAGGGGTTCAAAACTTTGCTTTGCGAGTACAATTAAACAGTTTTGAGTCCATAGAAACTTACACAAAAGATTTTAAAGTAATTATCAAATACTTCACTCTAAGAACAATTACTTGGAGGCGTTTATTTAACTTTCTAATTCGTTTAGTTAAGTTTAAATTACAATAAGATAGGTACGTAACTTACATTATTAAAATATTTATTGTCCATTGAAGTATCTGCAATGATTTTAAAGAGGCATTTAAATATTTTACAGAATTTTAAAAGATGACTGAATTATTTAATTTGTAATTTTAAACAATAATTTGTAATGCCTAGGGTTTCAATTACTTGAATAGTTTTAATGGAGAGAAAACTTTGTGTAAATAATTTATCAAAACACAACTCAGCGCATGCACAGGCAACAAGCTTATTAAATACTTGCTGTTACCCTATATATTTCAATTTCAATTTATTTATTGCGTTTCATAATGTACAGTTCAGTTCTTACTACTAAAAGGCACTGTTTTATAATAGGTACACTATGAACCCTGTCGGGCATCGCAAAACAAAAAGTGGAACGGCAAGCGAGTTTTAGGCATGCAGTTAGTTAATTTATACAAATAAAATGAATAATTATCGTTCACAATTTTATTATTATAATTATTTAGTAAATTAATGTCAAGTTATAGCGTTAAAATGTCAATACTTTTTCGGGATCATTAATAATGTCAATTTAAATTAAAAATTTTATCGTTAAAATACTCATCCAATTTATAATATGGTTTATTCACTAAAATTAATTTTAACTTTTTTATACTTAAATAGCGAATTTTTTTTCCTCATTTTTAAGGCTGTCGGGAAGGGCATTATAAATTTTTATTGTCATAGCAAGCGGGCCAGGCTTAAAAAGTTCTAGCTTGGAAGCGGGTGTTATTAATTGATTTTTCTTCCGTGTGGGATATCGTCTTGGAACGTCTTCCTTTTTTGTGTAAAAATTGGGGTATTTGCGTACAAATTTGCAGGCTTCTAAAATGTAAATACAGGGCAGAATCAATATTTCGAGGTCCTTAAAATATGGCTGGCAAATTTCTGTCCCATTAATATTAGTGATAATCCGTATGCATTTTTTCTGAAGGATTAATAGTTTGTCTGCATCGGTGCTTTTTCCCCAGAGTACTACTCCATACGTAAGCCACGAGTCGGCATACGCATAATAGGCGGTTGTCGCAGTTTTTATGTCCGTGGTTTTTTTTAAGTTCCCTGAGCGCGTACGTAAATGATTTTAATTTGGTTACAATTTTATCAATATGGGCTTGCCAGTTTACGCTTGTGTCCAACACTATTCCAAGCAATTGAAAGGTGTCTACACTGTCAAGTTTTTTTCCATCATAACTATAGTCGATATTTAAAGGAGATTTTTGATAAGGTCGAAATTCAATTATTTTAGTTTTCTTAAAGTTAATTAATAGCCATGTCCTTCTCAGTACCTTAACCCATTTGTATGCAAAATTTCATGATGATCGGTCTAGTAGATACGGCGTAAAAGCGTAACAAACAAACAAACTCACTTTCGCATTTATAATATTAGTAAAGGGAAGTAAGGATAAGGAAATTAGGATTAGGAAGTTAGGGTAATAACACAATATCCCAATACAACTCAATATACCAAGTAAGCGCGAAAATAATAATACCATCAGGTGTGCCGTATGCTTGTTTGCCTACTCAGTTGTATTTAAAAAAGTATAGATAACATAAATAATCATCTTTGCAAGGGATGCGTCCATTTTGTGCATGACAATTAAAATGTTCTTGCTAATTACATACTTAAATTGGCTACTTGACTAAAAAATTTTTCGTGTCGCTATGTAAAGACCTGCCAAAAATAAACACAATAGTGACCGAAATACATTTCTAAACAAAAAACTCTTTCAGATTTAGAAGTTTTAAAGACACATATTTTTAGACGTTAATTTTTAGACGTGAAAACTCACTGCTGAAATGCCTACATATTTGTGACGTCACAACTTTGTATTTTGTATGGGTGGCGTGAGAACTTTGTTTGGTAGCTATACGAAATATTACGTTTGTGATAATGGTTTCATAATAAAAGTTGCTCTAAATTTAGCGGACTGCAATACAGTATAATTGTAATTTAAGATTTTTATATTTTTAAAAATGGTCGTATTCACCCAACTTTAAAGAAGCTTTAAGAACACTTAACGAATCGATATCAAATTAAAAGTGTTTTTTATAGTGTTTTTAGATAGAAATGAGTATCATTGGAAACAAATTTTATATAATCCTAACATTAGGCAAATACCGAATTAGCGGCACAGCTTTGAATTTTTTTTCTTACAACCTGCATACTTTCACCTCTTCGAGCAGAACGATGCCGAAAAAGGGTGGGTGGGATAAGTTCGTGGAGTTCCTGTGAACACTCCCAGAAATGCAACCTGTAGAAAACTGACAGACAAGCCACTCTACGTCGATGCTCAAGACTTTGGAACTTTAGCTTTTCGTTGCCTATAAGTTTCAGGGCACGACGCTCCAATGCTGATATTTTATTTAGCTGACCGATTAAGTACATTTTATTTACAAATTTGTTATCGACCGAGCGAGCACGATTTTGGGCAATAAAATCTTTCCATCTGTCGTCTGCTCTTCTCCACAGGTTGCATTACTTCATTTGTGAAATTTGTGAGCAAGCTTGATAATAACATAGATATTTTATGTAATTCAGTTTTTGGAAAGTGGTTGAAAATTAGCCATTGAGGCTTAGGACCAGCTATGGGGCCCAGGACCATTGTAAGTTGACAGTAAAAGATTATCTAGGTCTACAGCTCACAGAGCCACTAGTTCGTGAGCATTGGTATGTTATGCAGTCGTCATTTACCAACATTTCAGCATTTTACGACTTGGGCAGTGTGTCAACCGATGTACTAGCATAAATATTTACACGTGTTGCTAAACATATTGGCCAAGATTTGATCCTACCAGGATACGGGTTTTAGTGAGAATAGTTACATCGTAGTTACAACACTGACTGGTTGCTACCTTTTGAGTATTCTTATGAAACAAATTCCTTTACCTATACTCCATTAACACAATGCGTTTTTATTTTAAGGAGATGTATAATATAGGACTTGCCATTTTCACGCTACTTTACCCGTGTAAATTCTTTAATTAACCTATGTCACCAGCTGATGATATAAGTAGTACTTCGTATTGCTATAATATTTTTTGAAATCTGTGCAGTAATTTTTAAGTTAAACCTTTACTCCAAACGCACATAAACTATCAAATATTTCCACTAAAAATTATATGGTTGCAAATTAAAAAAGCTGTTGTGCAGAAAATATATCTACCTTATTAAATTTACACGCCTTTTGATGTGTTTTCATTGTATAAAATTACAAAATAAATTCCGATTGTCAAAAAAAAAATAACCAATGTAACATTTAGCAATTTCCATTTTTCTAGACAAAATAAGGAAATTATACCTATCTAGCTAACAAAATGTAGTATCTTCAACACGTACGGAGTTGATACTTTCATATATGACGTAACGCCTAATTACCGTTACACACTAGTTCTGCTGTGTTCAGTGCGCATGCGTATGATACGTAACGCCGGCCATAAATCAACAATCAATTTTAATTATGGACCAAACTATGAATCTTGCTAACACTAATAGCTTTAATAAGCCAGTAAGTCAGAAAGGGGTAAATAATAGTAGTTTATGATACAAGTGAGCTAAGTTGATCATCACATGAGATGAATTGAGCGAGCGAGAAAAAATTTTGTTTTCTGAAACCTTATAAACCTTCACACTATTTTTTGATTACTGTTTACAATTTAAAGTGAGAACAGGAAGCTTTTTTAAGTGATTTCGTCAAAACTGCCACTTTTGAATGAATGATATTGATAAAGCCTTCAATACCATTGTTTCGGGCATGCTGATATAAATAACCAAATGGAGTGAGTTGACATTTTGCAATAAATAAAATCTCTTGTCTTATACATACAGATCGGCCAACAATGTAGCTTAAGCTAATTGCAAATTCGATACCTACATTTAAAGTGATTAGGGTTCCATGAAAATGTACGTTGTTCTGTACTAAAGTGGAACGGGAGAGCAAGTGATTGATTATCTAATGCATGCACGAGAAACGTGGTCTCTTTTTAGGAAAATCAATAAGGACCTGTCACAGACAATTTTCTTAGAGGAAGCGGATATTGCAGCTGCGGTAATTGCACCACACATACAAGTATCTGCGCTTCCCGCCTTTACTACCTACATCATAGATTATTTTTATGACACAAGCCTGGCGACGCTATATTGTGGTTTCATTGTTTGTTCATTTCCGGAGGCATTGTAACAAACAGTATCGCTGTTTTCAGAGGCTGTTTCACTGTTATCTTCCCTGTAATGTTACCCAATTGGGTATCTATCATGAAAATATTGCTTTAGTTATTCTATAGTCTGTAGTTTCGAATGCATGACAAACAATATTTTATATTTTATAAAAATTATGTGAACTCAACCCACTGGTCACAGGCACTGACATCAGATGGCAAAACTGCAACTACTCGACGTCATTTTGTGCAACTAGAGATATATTTATCAGTAATACAAGTCATACAATAAATCATCATCATCATCATCATCATCAGGTCTTTCCAGTCTCCACAACAATAAATCAACTTGTTTTAATTAGTTATAATTATATGCAACACAAAGAAAGACCAATATTAGTCGCTCATTTAATTTAAAATACAGTTTTTATAAAGGTACTTACTGATGCGGAACGCGAGAGCGATTGCCAGCAAGTCGTGATTGATATCTGATTCATGCACGAAAGAGAAACGTGAGCTGTTTCTAGGAAAATCAATAAGAACCCGCCTTAGACAGGTTTTCCTGCAGGAAGCTGAGATTGCAGCAGCGGATATGGCATTGCATACGTTACAGGCCGAATAGTAAGCTATGGTGCTTCCCGCTTTTATTTATTACGTCATAAATAGAGTTATAATGTCTATGGTCATCCGTATGGATATGGATGAGATTTAAACATTATGTTTATAAATGTAAATCCATTACAAATGATATGTCTACTTAAGAAGACAGATCCTTGGAAATAACAGCCACGTTTTGCGAGATGGTGGGCATGTTGATGAAAAACAAGATAGTAATGGCGGAAATTGCACTGCAAATCTTACTCCTCGAATATTTGTGATATTGTTAACTCCTAGTCATACATTCATGCTGATCTCATCCTTATCCATTACAGAGTAGACCGATTCCTGAAAAATAACAGCCACGTTTACCGTGACGAAGGACCTGTTACTTGCCAAATATCTTGGCTATGATTTTTTCTTTGACAATAATATAATCTAAGGGTTCTTCCCACACTTATTATGTCATACCTGTAGAATTTATAATATCTGTGATCATACGTACATGCTAATCTCATCCTTATGCAAGACCAAGACAAGACCTTGGTAATAAATAGTAATAATAGCCACATTTACCGTGATGGTGGACGTGTAGCTGAAAGAGTTGAAGCAGACATTGTAACGGTGGAAATTGTGCAAACTGCAAACGTTACTTGCCCCATATCTGACTCGCCTTTATGCCATTTATAAATGCTAATTTAATCCTTATCCATTACAGAGACGACTGATCCTTGTAAAAAAACCGGCCAAGTGCGTGTCGGGCCACGCGCAGTATAGGGTTCCGTAGTTGTGAATGACAACTTTGAGTTCACACTGTTTACACTCGCACCTCACAGTTTAACAACCAAAAACATGTAACAATAAAGATTGTATGAAATTTTACATTTTCCAGTACATTTTATAAGTTGGTTGCCTATAACTTTTTAGTTTGCACTTAATACCCAGCTCTGATAGTTTTCCTTTCAACTTCAGTATATATTCTACTGCTGTAATTTTTTTCACGTATCCATATATAACCGTTTAGCAGATAGAGGGGGGGGACACGTACCTCTAACAAAAATTTGCATCGGAAACGGATCAGTAAATCGAAAAATGGTGTTGTCAACCTCACAATATTTTTCAAAGACCTTTTTAACGATACCCCACACGATGGGTAAATAGAGAAAAAAAAATTACTCCCCCACTTTACTTGTATGGGAGCTACCCAAAATAAAAATTTTTTTCAAGATTTTTTTCTACGACTTTTTTGCCATGATTAATATACATACTCATACCAAATTACAGCTTTCTAGTACTTATAGTCTCTGAGTAAAACCGCGGACGGACAGACAGACAGACAGACAGACAGACATGGCGAAACTATAAGGGTTCCTAGTTTACTACAGAACCCTAAAAATGGACACGTTTAGGTGGAAAAGTTGCAGCGGACATTGCACCAACGGAAATTACACTGCAAAAGTTACTCGCCGAATGTTAGAGCTATGGCCTTTATTGCGTCATAGATTATTTTTATGGCACAAGCATGGCGACGCTATATTGTCGTTTTGTTCATTGTTTGTACATTTCCTGAGGAAAATTGTGTGTTTGTGTGCTGTAATCTACACCGTAATCATTTTCCGCAGATACCTCAATGCAACTGTAACTTATTCTATGAACCACACCGCAAGTAATATTGCGCTTCTTATTCTCTTTATGTGGTCGACTCAAATCAGTCTTCTTCATATTTTATGAGCCATAGTTACCTACTTTTCTCTGTGGAGTGGCTTCCAAGTTTCTGTTATTCTCAGCCTGTTATAAGTATTTCTTTAAATTTTAATTACTTTTACTCTCATTTGTAATAAAATCAATCTGAGTGAACCAAAAAAGCAAAGAATGTGTAGTATTCAAGATGGACTCTTCAATCTTTTTGGAAAAATACACTATTGCAAAAATCGATATGGTGGACTTGATCTGTCAAAAATAGCGGTTTTTTTTAAATGAGATGTAGTTTAAATCGCTTCGTACGATAACTATAAGATCATACTTAGTGGTCTCATTCTTAGCCGGAAACCACTTGGCACAAGTGACAATAATTGTATGTCCAGCGGTAATTCTTTCTAAGCATGCTCGGGGATAAAAATACTGTAATCGAGTCTGCCGGCACTTTCACCGCTCGTGCGACATGCAGTGAAACCGAGAGAGAGCCGCTTCACGCCACTTCAGGAGACATTCTTTATTTTATTACTCTATGACGTTAGTTTTTATAGTTGCAGTTGCATGAACCCCTGAGAAAAAAATTAAGAAGATCCGGTAACTTTAACGCTTCCACGATGAATTTTCTTGCTTATATACAGGGGAAAAACATTACTAAAGAATCTAACATTAAATCTTACGCGAGATAAATTAATCATGGAAATCCGAGTTTACTCAGGCTTTATTTCGTCGAATTCGCCGACTAGTTTCGGTCCGTTACAAAGATCATTATCGGGGCGAGTGTTGTTGTTGTTGACGGATGTCAGATTTAGCCGGGTCCAACAGCTTAACGTGCCTTCTGAAGCACATCAGAGTTCGAGATATTTTATTATGCCACTTTCGGTCACCCAAACGGGCGAGTGATACGTGCTTTGAGGGAGGCAAAACTGGCGTGTCGCTACCCTATCACTCGCCAAGATGATTGCTTTCGTAACAGACCGAAATAATTACTTTTTACAAGCTAAATTCCTTATGAATCACCTATCAAATTCATCATCACTTAACAATTCTACAGACAGCGATCATTAGATTCACTTTCACATACTAAAGCCTTACGAGGTCGTTACGTGCCTCCTTTGTGCGAAGTCATCGGAGCATTGTACAACATAGTTTAGCACGAGTGAATATTATTTCTGAGTCACGGAGCAAATGTCAGTGGGGTAATGACCGCATTATTATCAATGGAGATAAAAAGTTTATTTACTACTGCTTTGTAGACATACTTTATTTTGCATGCGGCTGCATTCAAGCCGGATTGAATCTATAATTCATCTAGGGCAATCTAGGGAGCTATATTCTGAGCTAAAATATCGAACAGTGGAAGATATTATATTATAAAAGTGAGAGTTTGTGACAAATTGGTGAAAAAAATGTACCTATATGCAAGGACGTTTATTACTTCTTCACGTAAAAACTATTTGATGTATATTTTAATTTAATAACACTTTCCTCGAGGCTCGCATAAAAGTTCATGTATACAAACATACCTATGTACATCTGACATCTGTTATTATTACACTAGGTATTATCAGCTTTGACAAAAGCAATACTTAGTATTTTTTTCAGCAATTAGTAGGTAAGTACAAGTATTCATGTTATGAAGTTTAAACCGTAAAAAGTGAAAAAAATATGATTTGTTTAACTTGAAGTGTTTAGAATGACAATAAAGAATTACCTATTGTTTGAAATAATCAAGAACGTTATATAGACGGGCATTAAAAACAAAAACAAAAAAATATACACATCAGTTCGCAGGTTTTCAGCTGAAATGGCGTTTTTGATATGGAATTGCGCTATCGCCAGCCCTAATATTTATGTAAATGCCTCAAATCCGAACTTTTTTTGTTGGAAAACTCAGAAAGAGTGAATATGCCTTGTTAAATAAAATGCCAATGGGAGTAAGCATTTGTTTTGTTTTTTATTTATGGAACAAGTAGGTAAAGAGACTTTAAAGATAAGTTATCAGTTAGTAGTTATGTGATGTGTGTGTTGTGTGTGTGTGTGTGTGTGTGTGTGTGTGTGTGTGTGTGTGTGATGTTTTTTTATATAGGGACATATCACACAAATTGAGCTATCCCCACAGTAAGTTGTGAACTTGTGAGAGTGTTGTGAACCTGCGATCGCAGGATACTAACTCAACGATACTATATTTTACAATATATACTTATAAAGATAAACATCCAAGACCCAGGTCAATCTGACAAAGATCGTTTCTCATTATGACCTGACCGGGGATCGAACCCGCGACCCCCGTGTCGCAGGCTGACGTGTATGTGCATCGTGTGTGATGAGGGTATTTTGAATTAAGCGGCGGCAGCACAATGGCGTTGGGTACAGTCACAGAACTAGGTTCAGTTAGCTATTATCGGGCCAAAATATGTCAATTGTTGTCTTGTCAAATAGTATCCAATTAATGCTTATCGAGTCAATGTCTCAATGCCGCTATCAGGTAGAGAGCATTTATGAGAACCCTCATTCAAAAAAACATCCTAAAAGTGCATATGTAACTTAAGTCGCCAAACAAAGTTCACTGTGTAACAACACCGCACTGTTTACAGAATACAGAAACGATATCAAACGATCTCTCGACTGCTAATACGTGACTCGAGTTTGATAATAACATATGAAAGTGGTTGTACGACGTACGGGTATGCCTTAGGGATATCAAGCTTCCTAGTTTCATTCTTAGAGTAAACTGAAATCGCCCAAAGGTTGGTTTTTGCTGTCACTCACTTTTGGATAGAGTGGCGTCTTTGTTCACAAAGGGTCCAGTGGGCGTACAGCGTACGTATTATAGGGATAGACTCCACGAGCGAGAATCGCAACGAGTGCACGCTTCTTTCTTACATATATAGGTACTATTCGCTCACACTCTGCCTCTCCACGCATCGCGACTATAACATCGCCGTGTGTCGACACATGCTAAGGAAATGTATGTAAATAGGTGGCACGACGCTAAAATTTTCACGATTCTGTTGCTTGTGCAGTGCAATGCCTTAGGGCATCAAGTATTGTGGGTGTCCTGAAATAGGCAGCGGCAGCACTGAGGCGTTGGATCCGGTGAGCTGTGATTGGGCCGCAACGTGTCAATTGTTGCTGCTTGTCAAATATTATCCAATGACAGCGGCTTATCAAGCTCAACGCCTCAGTTCTAACATCCGGTAGCACCCACCTGATGAGCATTTTAGAAACCCCTCATAGAGATGGTGTCTAGTATGGAAATAACTCAAGCGTTTTGTTTTTTCGAAAGGCATGTTTCATTATTATCTAGATGCGTATGATAAACAAAAGGTTAATCTCGGCTGTTATTATTAGATGCCAAACGTCAGGCCAGAAGCTTGCCAGATGCCTTGAAAATTCCGACACCAGTATTGACTACATTCGAACGCCTAATAAACGACAGAATAAAGAAACACCAAAGAGATAATAATAACTCCGTCTCTCTTCCTATTATTTTTAGAGTTTCTCAATCCATAACAATGGATTTACATATAAACTTTGTGCATAGGATAACGCTGCAGGGATTTGCATGCTTCCGGTGTCTGCGGCCACCTGGAAATTCCTGGAAACTTGTGGAACACGTGGGAAATTCGCGGTTTGTGGGGCAGCCGAGCGCAAACTTTAGCCATCAGTTAGCAGCTACCTACAACGTGTTGTTTTTAAAGGTTGTAACTATTCACAGAAATGGTCCTAAAGTTTTGGATACGTTATTGCAATCCTTTTCCTATTTTTGTTTCAGAATTTTTAATACCGGATATGGGATATTTATTTTCCTAATAGGATATCCATCTATGTATGTCCAGGGATTTCCGAAATCACAAGAAGGAATTCTGGTTTATAAACCTGTTTTTCTAACCTCTATACGTACTATTATTCATTCTGTGCCTATACCGTCCGGATGCATTTTTGCTTGAATTGTATTACTTACCTTTGAATTGTAAGGTGTCATTAGGTATTCTTTCCCAGAATGTATATAGCGTCAGCAATAAAATTAATGAGGCGGTCGTGTACTGCCAAAAACGGCAGTCGAGTTTTTTAAATAATGTTGTTGGTATTTGTAGTATAAATAGGGACGTATCCGGTACAACACAAATTCTTAGGGTTCCGTACCTAAAGGGTAAAAACGGGGCCGTATTCACGAGACTTCGATGTCCCTCCATCTGCCACCAGGCTGTATCTCAAGAACCGTAATAGCTTGACAGTTGAAATTTTCACAGATTGTGTATTTTTATTGTGGCTATATCAAAAAAATACTAAAATCATATATAATAATAATTAAGGGCGGCTCCCATACAACAGAGTAGTTGTTAGCGTTTTTTGCTGTATCTCATGAACCGTAATAGCAAAGCGGTTAAAATTTTCACAGATGTTGTAATTTTATTGCCACAATAATAACAAATACTAAAATTAAATAAAAATAATATTTAAGGGGGGTTCCATACAACAAAAGTATTTTTTTAACGTTTTTTTTCTGGTACGGAACCTTTCATGCGCGAGTCCGACTCGCACTTGGCTAGTTTTTTTAATCTATGTGCTACAACGCATTGCACAAAATAAATCAGAATTGGAATTGATATCTACATTGATGGCAAGGCAGGTATCGGTTCCAACTGTGTGTTTATGGAACTAACAGCTCCATTGAACAGAGATGTGATACGAATAACGTATTTCTGTTTTCAGATATAGTTGTATACATGGCGAAATTTTGATCGTTCTGGACCCCTAAAGGGGTGATTCAGCCCGTCGATATGAACCATTTTTCCTATGGAACCAATGCTGGAAACTCAAATTTTATTTCGACATTTTCATACAAAAGTGTTCAGCCGCCCGGGCAATTTGTATAGGAATGTCGAAATTTTTTTCGAGTTTACAGCATTTAAAGTTGTTTGTATTGACAGGCTGAATCACCCCTTTAATGGTCCGGAACGATCAAAATTTCGCCATGTATTTGTATTGTTCTCGGATTTGTTTTCGTCTTCTCAGATATTGTTGCATATGTGTATATAGGTAAACCAGACGATGGAGGTAGTTGAGTATAGAAAGTATCATTATAATTTTCAACCCACAGTTGGGCAAGGATTCCCTTCTTTGCGTTACTTTCTGCGGACGTTTCGTCCACTCTTTGCCGCTCAGCTGAACAATGTCATTTCAATAGATATCATGAGGATCGAATCTTGACGACGGTTAACCATTCCATATAAATCCAGATATTCTCAGTGCATTAACTGTACCAGGTCCACCTAATTTTTTTCTAACAAATTTAAAGTGAATGGTTTAAATCATTCAATATTTTAAATTCTACAATGGATTTTATTATGATACAATTATTCTTATTATACAACTGTATTGTTATGTACGCTAGTAGTTATTAGCCATTCTTAATGCCTACCTAGCAAAATTAAAATGAGTGATTCATTCGTCTTACAATTTTTACAATTCTGGCATGTAGCAAGCTCTCTTATTAAGTTTAGAAATCCTGAATCTGTGGAGACCCGCTCTTCATAGGAAATATACAAGCCCGGACTGTACCCGGTCCAAAGATATCCATTACTCAAACACAGGTATATGTGTGAATGGATTGCGTTTCAGGAATTCAGGATAAAGCTTTGTGCATGGATTAAATACCTGCTATAGAATAATTGATAACCTAAATTACCTATATATTTTTTCATCGAGATATTCTTATTCAAATAGAATAATATTAATTGACAATAAAATATAACTAACTAAAACTAAGATTAAGATTTGATGTATGTAATATAAATGTAAGTCTAGTAAAATGATATTGTTCTTAGTTTAGTTTTATCCTCATTGTACATTGCTACCCTGTTGCCTTCTTATTTGTCCTCTTTCATTCTGGGTTGACTGGAAGAAATCCCTTCCTGGGATAAGTCCGCCTTTGTACGTGTTTACTTTTTAAGAATTGTCTTTTGTTGTATTTTTTCTTTATGTACAATAAAGAGTTACAAACAAACAATCTAAATAAACCTAAAAAATACTATATTACCTATTATGCTCTAAAATAATTGTATTAATTACAGCACGTCCGAGCAATAGGGGTGTGAGCCAGTGGTGTCGGTGAAAATGGCGGTCTGCCCCGGGTAACACATTCAGGGGGTGACACCCATAAAAAAATTAACGTACTAGTGTGACAACCTTTGGGGATCATTGTCAAAGTAGCAGGGATCATCCATGACAGCCCCGGGACACCCATGGTAGCTACGCCACTGGTTTATTGATAGAGTGACTATTCACTCACATATACATTCATACTGAGTGCTGAATAGCTTAGTACCTGGTAATTAATTGACCTTCACGGTTTATGGTACACCAAACGACATAACAAGTAGAGAATACTAGACGAACTGACTCTAGATCCGTTACCGCGGGTTCACTGACCGCTGCGGGGTCATAGTAAAATGCTTGGAAAGCGCAATCACAATTTTTTCAAACTTTGCGCTTTGCTTTATATGAAAGTTAGATTCAATCCAGAATTGGACCGTTGCGCATTTTAGGGCGCTGTCGTATCAGACGCAAGCGCCACCCAGCAATTATTTCTTTTACTCCTAAACCAAATCATATTTAAAATATCTAGTAGCTGATTGCCCTAGTAAACAACTTGTAGTATTCTTTTTATTACTTTTCATAGATATTATAATATAAGTATAAGAGAACGAATTATTACCGTCAAAAGTGGCCACTTTACGCGGTAATAATTCGTTCTCTTAATTCATCAAATTAAAAATAGTAAAAACTTGTGCCAAGAATACTACAGGTGATTTACTAGGGCATTCAGCTATTAGATTTTTAAATTCGATATGATTTAGGAATACAAGAATTAGGTAATTGCTGGGCGGCGCTAGTGTCTGATACCGTGACAGCGCCCTAAATGTGCTTTTGAGTAGTCAGGACTTGCCTGTTAAACTAATCATATATCATTGGATTTGATTGGATTAAATTATTTTTCTGATCACGTTTACGTAACCTGCTCACCAACGATGTATTCAATTATTGTTCATATATACTTTATATTATAAAGGGAAAAGATTTGATTGTTCGTTTGATGGTTTGAAACTAAGAGACTGATTTTCAAAATTTTTACACTTTGAAAATTATAATGTTTTCTTATGTTTTCGCGATTGTTACACATTTAAATAAAATTATTTTATACGGTTTTTATAGCGTTTATTACATTATTTTTACACCTAACGTTTCGAACACTTTACAGTTTACACTTTACACGCGACCACGAACACTGTAAAGTGCTCGAAACGTTAGGTGTAAAAATAATGTAATAAACGCGATAAAAACCGTATAAAGTATTTTTATTTAAATGCTTAGAAAATTAATTTATCTGCTGGTGACATAGGCTTTACACGGACTAAGTCGCGGTAAAATTTCTAGTTTCAATATAAGTTAAAAACTTGGCAGTTATCAACAAACATCGACGAAAAAAGATTATGCAACAAAAAAGTACAATATGCTGATTGTAATATCAATTATAGCACGATTTCTCAACAAATCCTTGCTCACTTCCACACTGGTTTGCGATTATATATTGGCTTCCTCAACCATAATTTCTACACGCTGTTGTCAATAACGTTCATATTGGGTGAGTTAACCATCATAGTCGAGTCGATTTTGGAGCAACATATGTCTTCTTGATGCAGCTTGATTATAAATGTTTTTTAAATCTATAGGTATAGCATATCAACGAATCAAATTATTTTGGGTTACAACGAATAGATAGAGTACCGAATGCAACACTTCGGCTTGGGGCACAAGACTGCAAGACTGAAAAACTAAAATGGGTCTGGGCGGGTCATTTTAATGGAATGGCTCTAGAAAAATGGGCGAATAGGGTAACTCTGTGGACACCTGCTGAAGGTGGTCGGCGTCGGTAGGAGCAGGCCTAAAAGCGTTGGAGTGATGACCTTAACGCATTTCCGCGCAATTGGGCAGATACCGCAAAGGGTAGGGTGACAATGGGAAGGAAATGGGAGAGACCTTTGCCCAGTAGTGGAACATTAACTTATAAGTTAATTTAAAAAAAGTTGTACATTATATTTGAAGCAGTAGCATATGCAATCAGGTTTGCGTTGAGTTAGTAGATCTGAATAATTTGTTTTACTTTGCTTAGGCTAAGTTATGTTAAAATTATATAGCTGAAATTAATTACTCGCTAATTTACTCGCTCGTCTACTTGATCTGTATGAACCTCACGCAGTAGTCAGTGTCTGTGCCTAGTGATAAATGATTAGCTGTAGGTAATTAATTGATACTATATTGAGGCATTTCGCTTACACAGGTCTATGTTATTCTGTTCTCGATTTCTCGGATTGTAATTGCTCAATAAATTGAAATATCTTTGGATAAGTCGACTGGTCCATTAATGACTAAACCGCTATTTGTTGTAGAGACATATTTGAATTAAATAGAAATTGATAATATATTTTTGTTCCTTTTTATTTGAGACGAGCAATTTAATATGTTTTTATTATTTTAAGCCTTTTAACTTGGCTTTTTAGCCTGTGAGGGTCAAATATTGTAATTAAATTTAAAAGCACTTTAACCATTACCATTAATCGATTTAGGTAAGAAACTAAATTATTTAGAAATAGTATTAAATAAATTTGCTATACATTATGCGCGTAAAGCTAGTTATGGTACAAAATAGCGTGATGGTCTAATTATAGGAGTCGAAAGTTGTTCATAGCAATTTCTAAATTAAAGAAGATAATATGGGCTTATTAGATTTGTCCTGCAAGCAGTTTGCAGTATAAATAGCTCATACATTATAAAATATTGCCACTAAACTGAACTTTTTGATAAACAAACTCATTTTTGTAACGGTGTTTAACAATAACTTAAAACTGCGGATAGTGCAAAAAACGAGGAAGGAGGTAAAATGCGGAATCAAACACTAAATCCCGGTGAATATAATTAGCGCGTCGCGGATATAGTTATTGAAGGCTCATCAAAAATACGACTGCAAACAATATTGCTGCATGTAGTTCCACTAATTTTTACTAATTTTCATGGTGTATGGTAATTTTCAGTGCTTCCACCATTTGAAATAATTTGTTAGACAGAAAATGGAGATACCATTTAAAATTTTGTTCTGTGAGGCCTTAGATAACCCTTCAATATAATTTTGAACTATTTTTTTCATATACCGTTTTTGGCAAAAATACTCAGTAAAGCTTCAAAATTCATGCTTCTCCTTTAAGCCGCAACAGGAGTGTCTTTAATGCCACAAAAACGGTAACGGCTGAAAATCAGTGCTTCTTTCTTCATATTATTCTAATAGATCTTGTCTAATCAATCAGGAACAGTCGAATCATTGAACGCCTACTTTTCATACAATAACATCTTTATTTCTTCTTCTTATCGAGTCGAAATGGTTGCATACTATTATATTAAATATCTTTTGACCAGTATTTGGCAACGCTAATTGCCTAATAAGGTGCAAATAGTGGGACAGTTTGGGCACGACAAAAGGTCTTACGTCTTTATTGCTTTCAGGGTAGACAGAGACCACGATCATAAAACCCAAAGACCACGTTTAGCATGTTACTGGGCATAACGGTGGAATGCGGAATCAAAATAGTAATGAATTGCTAGCAGCTTCCCCTAAAGACGTGGTTTCTTAGATTTTCGCGATATGCCATGACACTGGTTTTGAGGACTGCACGTTAAGAAAAGGTGCTGGTATTATACTATATGTTTTTCTTTTTCTCCCAAACCAGCTTGGAAGAGTCAACTTATCACTCATTGAAATAATAATAATAAGTGGACTTAGGAATTTAGTTTAAGATTAGACAATCAGTCGTAAAGCGCAGCACACCTCTCTACACCCCTGAGTCGCCCGCACCGGTGTTGCCCCTTTTGCCGGCAGTAATCGTCGGCTATTTTGAGGGGCCCATCTAGTGGGCGGCAAGCCACCACCTGCCAATTGTAGTCAGTTATCATGATTATGGCAGGTGTCCGACCGTTTGCAATAACCCAGCATTAAGTCCACCCATATTTCAGCCCCATAGCCCATTAATTTCCCTTTTTCTAATGCAATAGTGCCACCTCTGGCCAAAACCTGTTCGAGGACATATCATTCATTGGTATTTCCAGGAATGGGTTCTGGCTGGAGACCTACATTACATCAACTTCTCCAAAGGGCCTCTACTTGTTGGATTTATATCCCCACGCAAGCCTTCCAAAGGACCGGGGTAACACCCGTGAGTCTCAGAGAGATAAAAATAATAAGTGGACTTAGGCATTTAGTTTAAGATTAGACAATCACTCGTATATATCATGATAAGATGAGAGATCATTGATAGCTAACTAATCACGTAATGAGGCAGCGATAGCTGATTGCAGTATCGATGCAGTTAGCACGATTTCTCGGCTCCGAGCTGCAAGGCGTCCCGTTAGCGATTGGTAGAAGTTACGAGCATATACCAACTTTCTATATGCTACTAGATTTATCCTTAAATCAAAGTTCTTTTTTCGCTAGAAAAATATTGCGAATTGGTGAAGGAAAACATCTAAAAGCATCAAGCCACGTCAAGTAGTCTCTTCTCTCTTCCGATCGAAAGGCACATATTTATAAGTTGTTGATTTCTCTTTACCGTACCTTATTTACCTAATGCGTTCTTCGAGATACTGCTTGGAAAAGAAAATCATAGTGGGCCAAATAGACAGACGTTTCCAATGAATGACGTGTCAATAGATCACTACCAGAGGTGTGGAAGGCCATGGACGAAAAGTCTTCTCGAGCTCAAATGTCATGCTTAGAATCGACAGAACTTGCCAATAAAATCATTTGAGCGCTAGTTCTTGCGTCTTGGACCACCACGTGAGGACTGGAACAGTGGACCAGTACGTTACCACGGTACCTCGCAGAAACAGGGTTACTCTTCATGGCTCGATGAGCACACGCGAAAATACTTCCAACGCGATTTTATAATTTTTTCATAAAATTTGCGCGGTTTGGAGATTTGTGTATGCAATGATAAGCGTATTTTGAGATAATTTACAAAACAATACTTAGAAGGATTTTAAAAGGAATACAACTTTGTTTGTGTACCTTTTAATTTTTACCGTTAATTATTTTCTAGCCGATAGCACCGGACGTAAACCATCTGGTTTGTTTATTACTCGTGCCTAAAAATCTTTATTAATCGTAGTTATTAATCCTTTTTTACTGCAAGACAGGAATTTCGCTGCTAACCTACTTATATAATAACCTTATTAATTCCCGCTGCTTCTGAGTTATTCTGTTTGCGTATTTATTTACACCGGGAATATTTTGAGCCGTAAAACCGGACGACTTACAAATATTCTTTTATTTCTCGTGCCTCAAAAATCCTTATTCATTTTATTTAACTGCAAACCAAATATAATAAACATAATGATTCGCGCTGCTTCGGAGTTGTTGTGTTTGCAATTTATTGATAAGCGTGTTTTGGGGATTACTACTTTGTCTGCGTATTTATTTGTACCGGGAATATTTTGAGCTGAATGAATCTGATAGTTTACGAATGTTGTTTATTTTTCGTGCCTCAAAAATCCTATTTAACGGTAAGAAAGGTACTTACGTAACTTACTTTACATGCAGGGATGAGGTGTACGTTCATCTATTTTAATGTAATAAAAGTTTTACTAAACTATTTTTTCGACATGAAATGACTTGATTGATTTGAGCCTATATAAAATAAAACAATATTCTGAACAAGCTCATCTCATATATATAAATAAATAAGTATATACGGACAAATCACACAGATTCAGCTAGCCCTAAAGTAAGTTCGAGACTTGTGTTATGGGATACTAACTCAACGATACTATATTTTATAATAGATACTTATATAGATAAACATCCAAGACCCAGGTCAATCTGAAAAAGATCATTTTCCATCTTGACCTGACCGGGGATCGAACCCGGGACCATCCGTGTCGCAGGCAGGCGTGTTGACCGCTGCGCACGGAGCATCCATATCTTGTCCCCATTTGCCGTCAAAGTAATCCAATAACCTATTTTGTTATGATTGAATTGAACCCATGTAGTATCGTATTTAGACGTTTAATGCCCTAGACCATATAAACTTGCCACCCCATATCCTGCCAATTCATGACATTCATGGATATGTTTTCCAAAGTTTGATAGCTCTACCTAACATTTTGAACCACATTATTATAGTTTCTTTACGATATTGTGATGAAAATTGAAATTTGTGTGTAATACCTACTCAAAATATGGATCTATAATCGTTGTCTGAAAAAAACGAATTCTATTTATTTTACTAACGATTGTAAAAATACTAATGGCGAATAATTTATTAAGGCACGAATATTTAGTTGCATTAAATTGACAAGTTGTTTATAGGTAGAGCCTGTACTTTGAAACACTACAGTAGAATCAATTCGAAAAAACTGAGCGGTTTTTGAATGATGACATGCTTGCTTGTAGCCCGTTGCATTCATATTCTTAGCATGACATCTTGTTAAATGTTTTTAAAGATCGCAAATTTTGATAGAAACTGAATGACATACAAGGCATCTAAATTACAAGGCTTGAGCTATAGGAGGTTAGCTATAAGACTAGGGTGTGGGATATTGGATTAGTATAAATTGCTACATAGCCTATGCTATCCCTAACTATCCTGCCGCCCAGGGCCCTGTCCTAAGATAAATACGCGTCGATATAGTATGCGACGTCAATGTCAGGCTTTCAACGATAAATGGATTCGTTGATCAAGAGCCCTCACTCTTGGCTGATTGGCTCGTCAAATCTGGAATTTACTGCGACCAATTTCGCGCTACGTTTTCAGAGTACAGCATTCCGTCGTCGTTATGTCTATTGTCAGGTTAGATGGAGCATAGAATTGCACTCTGAATGCTTTAGAACTTAGATTATCAAGACGTTAGTTGATCTGCAAATACAAGAACGATAAAGAATTACAGATTGCTAACCTAGAACCCCCAGGTTTTTGCAAATTTATTTTCTCCACATTGCGATCTATATGGTCAGTTAACGAAATCTTTTTTCTTTGGCTTGCAACTAGCAAAGAACATTTTATAAGGAGTTTCATTAGGTGTACTCGTAAACAGAATCCCTACCATAACAAAACGAACACTTACTGATGGGTGATGGTACACTTGGTGATGGGAATTAATGGAAAATATTTACCTGTAAAAGAAAAATAATTGTTAAAAAATCGTAGCTAATGGAGATTCCGCATAAAATATTAAATACAGAGCAATGTGAAACACGCGCATTTTATCGTTGAGTTATAGAAAAAAGCTTAAAAGAAGAAAAGACTTGCAACATCACACTTCTTTAACATTTTGTACCTATGCGTAGTTTGAGAACTTTGTTCGGCAGCTAAGTATATTGAATATTGCGTTTATGGAAATGGCTTACGTAACGTTTTTTGTATCTTTATTATTTTCAAACAGATTATATGAAACTAAGAGTCTTTTAAACCAAGATGCTTTAACAATCAGAAATATTTTCAAAATTTACTCTTCATGAAAGTTTAAGTTTTACATTAGCCTTCAGTCTCATTTCAGTAAGCCTCCAGTCTCATTTAAGTAAGCATCCAGTCTCTGCACCACATGAAATCCCTGTTCAAAAATGAAACAACAAGGACACACGTTTAAATAAAAGCCTCCGCATTAAATATGTATCCGCCGACACCCGGGAACACGACGGCGCATAAATTGTAACAATGTGTGACAGGGATACGAGTTTGTACAATATGCAGGCTCCATGCATATTGCATCAAGGATTCTTTCGAGTTATGTCGTTACGAATAGCCTTAATACTCTCTAGACTCCGCCATGCTTTTTTCAATTATTAAACAACTGGAAAAATGTTCAATGCTTGATTGCGTGACAGTTTTGTGTTACATGTGTAATGTTATCTTATGTCATCAAATCGGTAGCTATGTGTTTGCATCATAGTCTGTGAGGTGGACACAATTTTTGATAAAGGCGAGATAAGTCTACCTAGATCTCCATTAGGTAGAAGAGACGGATGTGTGACAGGGATACGAGTTTGTGCAATATGCAGGCTCCATGCATATTGCATCAAGGATTCTTTCGAGTTATGTCACTTACGAATGGCCTACGCAGAAAAATGTGGTCGGAAGTCAGTACTAGTAATATAATTTTATTTATTTATCTAAGCTTTTACCTTGGGCTCTGTTTACCCCGCAAGGGATAAAGAAATACTTGATGATATGTATGTATGTATTTATTTATTTTTGCAAAGGATGTCTAACATCAAGTAAATAATGATGTACCTATTAAAAGGATGTCAATGAGAGGTCTTTGTTAAATTTGCAGGTTTAGAAGTAAAGGAATTCGGATTTTATGATATATTCTGGGATGCTCCTAACTAGGCTACAGTGTAATATTTCAAAAGTTTAAGCATTACATATTAAAATAAGCTAAGTTTCGTATTATAAACGATATTGCGAGGCTTTTAGTAAGTTTATATTATTTTAGAAGAGATAGCATCTGCTTCATAATTTTTGCTATTACCATGTGGTCCCAACCCCTTAATCGTACGATATGTTCTCAGAGACTAGATGGCGTCACTCGTAACAACACAACGTTGTATCTACCATATTATGAGAATATAATAACATTATTACAAAATATATCTTATTAAAATTTAGAACAATATTTTAGGCATAATATTTAAAAATTAAACCTTATTTTTAGTAAGTTTTAGGCTAACGCAGATTATCGCCATCTATTACCGAGTAGCAAGCAACTCTGTAGCGCCATACATTCGCCTACTTTTCGCCACCTTCATTTGGTCCAATATTTTTGTATGAAGTCTATACGTTAGTATTATATTGTCTTTGCTATTAGTGTTTTCTGATCAGTTGTTGATGTTTGTTATATCAATTAAATACATTAAAACTTATAACGTCCAAACGGTGAAGATAAAGCTTATGGAGCATTTTCAGTTTGATGGTTGGCATATAACTGAATTAAAGTTCTCCTTTAAGTAGAAGAGGCGGATGTGTGACAGGGTTACATAATACGTGTTTGTTCAATAAGTGCTCCATGTAGGTATATTTCATTACAGATTCTTTCAAGTTATGTTGCTTACAAACAGACGGCTGTCGGCTACACATAATGTGATACTAGAATTGCTTTCGTTAGATAAAAACTGAATTTTAAAGAGAAAGATAAAAATATAAACTATATAAAAAATTTATGGCAAACAAAACAGAATTCTTAGACAACAGAAGAAAAAATAAACAAAATTTAACTTTAATGGAAACCAATAAATGTTAAATTATTACCTATAGTTATTGCATCTCCCAAAATGGTCCGAACTCCCAACTCAGCATTTCATTTTATCCCCCGATGGATTAACGTAGAACACAAGTTAAATGATTTGTGCTTTAAACCATTTCTTCGTCAACTTACGTTTCCGTTCCTAAAGTCTGAAGAGTTGAACAAAGGGTTAAAGCACAGATAATTATGAGTTTTTAAATTCTATTTTTTACACCACTCCACTTGAGTGGCGTAAATTAGAGCCTATGTTACCCGCAGATAAATTAGCTTTATATAGGTGAACGAATTTTGGAAATCGGTCCAGTAGCTTCGGAGCCTATGTAATACAAACAAACAAACAATCAAAGCTTTCCTCTTTATAATTATAATATTAAATAAAATAAATAAATAAAATAAATATATACGGACAAATCACACAGATTGAGCTAGCCCCAAGTAAGTTCTTAAGAAAGACTTGTGTTATGGGATACTAACTCAACGATACTATATTTTATAACAAATACATATATAGATAAACATCCAAGACCCAGGTCAATCTGAAAAAGATCGTTTTCCATTTTAACCTGACCGGGGATCGAACCCGGGACCATCCGTGTCGCAGGCAGGCGTGATGACCGCTTCGCCACAGAGCTCGTCAAATATTAGTATAGATTAGTAAAAAAAAAACATTAAATTAAATTCAAAAATTTGTATTTAATTTTTATATCAACATCGTGTGAACTCTTAACTTTTCAACTCCAAATTGCTTAGCTAAGTGTTAACTACCCCATAAGTAAGTCAAGTATCCATCAAAAAGTCTATAAAAGTCGAGTAATACTCGCGACTGTAGCTTTTACAACTTTAAAGTCAAAAGTTTTATGCGTTCAAACTTTGCGTTAAAATAAACTCTCGCAGTTTGCAGAAGCTAAAGAAAACAAAAATGAGGCTTTGTTCCGCTGCAGCAAAATAGCTTTGGTGTAAGCTTGCCGCAGCAAACTTTACTCGAGCTTTTTGTGTTGCGCCAAATATGCAAAAAGTTAACGTGTGGTACTCATGGGGATGAAGTTTTGTCATTTGTTTTAGTCCTCTTCTTTTGGTATTTACTCGTAGTTATAATCCGCCGTGTGATTTCCGGCAGTGTGGTTGGAGATATCTCTTTAATGTTTATAGGCTTTGTTTAGCTTTTGTTTCCACGGGAAGACTTTTTTATTTAATAATGTATTTGTCTGTGTGTGGCCTTGTTCAAGGTATTATTATTTGAATAGCCAAACACCTCACAATTCAATTCATTAGGTAACAGATACTCACGATTTTATTTATTTCTAAGGATGTTCTGTCATAGTACTCACTTCAACTACATCATTTGTAAACATAAAACGTAAGTAAACATAAGCTTGAATAGGGATGTATTGTAAACACGGACATAATATTACTTCATTATTTGGTAAGTGCTGTGATGTTGTCAAAACATTGTAGAATTTGGCTTTAGAGGAATTTAATTAAACCTAAATATGACAATATTACCACGGCTTTAATATATGAGATGTTTGTGGTGGTTCGTAACCGTATATATAAAGTTCGTACTATAGGCATGTACCTAACATCCTCGTCTTCATCCTCACTTACCTTCAGGTGAGATGGCAGACAAATGCCCTATTCAATAATTAATTAAAAATGAGATATTTTTTTTCTTTTATCTATGAACGTACTTTTGATGGCCACAATGGCTATTAGTTAACACGATGTTTCACTAACCAACAGGTTATGGGTTCAATTTTTAGCGCCCCTATTTCATATTCCCTGCTATTTTCTGCGGTTCTCGAGCTACCCGAGGAACCTGTAAAAACTTTGTCATTGTTGGTTGGCGTAAGTAAGTGTGATACATTATGGCTATACGACAATGTCTCAAGAGTCCATTCAAAGTCACATCTGGCCCAAGTGTCTTTTGACATTATTTATTTCTACAGTAACTGCTCTTAAGATATCGAGAAAATATTTTTTTTATATTGAGAAAAGAAAAAAAATGTAATGAAAAGATTTCAGTTTATGTCACAGCACGATTTTATTACGTAACAAAAGAATTTCATTGATTTTAAAGAAAAGTCAAAGAAAGAAGTCGGTACTAACATGCTATTTAATTAGAATTAGCGTAATAAATTTACTAACATGCTATCGCCTTCCTGCTAAAAAAATTATACATAGCATCTATCAGTAGAAGATCTAACTGTATCCGATTTACTTATTCCCATTCGTATCGTATACAAACAGTTGACTGGAACTCCCTATAAATATTGATGTGGGCGCGGGGTGAGCAGGATTGAAAGCTTCACTTAAAAGCTCCAAGCAGAGGGCGTAAAGTTTATGCAACTATAAAACCTGCAGGTCTGTCTTTTATTCCTTCATTGTAACATTGGAATGATTAAGAATAAGAACGACCAATTATCCCGCAAATTCGTCGTCGTAAATTATATTTTTTTATAGGTGAAAGAATTTTGAAAATCGGCACAGTAGTTTCGGAGCCTTTTAAATACAAACAATCAAAATTTTCCTCATTAAAATATTATAGAATAATTACATTGTGGTAAAATTCCAACTTTCTACTTATATTCTCTTAATACGCTTTCGGTATGGACCCCAAAAAACCGTTCTGATCCTCAAAACACTTACATTTTAGGGCAATAACATTCTATCTATGATCAAACTGACCCGGGAAGGGCCCGAAGCCATTACAGTAAACGTTTCCATCCCTTCCCGCACTTAAACGCAGATGCAAATCTCACATCGACACACAATGACATGACAAAGGCTGGACATCTTTGGACCCCGGCCAGTGAATACATTAGCCGTATAAGACCTATTGGAGATATCCACTGGACGCTTCGATACGGCACGGTACCATACTGCGGTACATGAATACAAGATGTATTAGAAATCCGTGCCGTGTGGGAACACTATACGTATACTCTCTGTCTCTTTAAGTTTCTAGAAAGCGATTCAGCACATCACGGTAATACGAGTACGTACGATACATAGCCCGTTATGGCATTACAATACATACATCGGAATAAGATCAATTGACATAACGCCATGGTTATGACGTAGAACGTCAATTTTGCAAATGGTCTATATCGCAAATGGTCACCTACGCAAATTGTTTCTTTCGCAGTATGTCATTTTGGGAAAGTGACATTCTGCAAAAGTGGCCTTTAGCGAAAGTGACCTACGAAATGAACCATTAGTAAAAGTGACGTTCTGCGAAAGGATCTAATTTCGGGCGATGCCCATTTGCAAAAGTGAGGCGGACAAAAAGACAACAAAGCATAGACAATTTGATAGCGCGGCGAATTCGTGACTTTGTTAGAATCATGTTGGAACCAAAGGAACATGCACTAAAGAAAATTTACTGTGTCCGGCTAGAAGAAACATTATCAAAAAATCTAAGTAATAAGATGCGACAAACTAAGCATTACATACACACTATCACGTCTTTCTCCCATGCGGGGTAGACAGAGCCCAGGTCTTTCAAACCCAAAGGCCACGTTTAGCTTATTGATGGGCTTGTAGGTGGAGAACGGAATCAAAATAGTGATGGGTTGCTAACCACATCGCCTACTGACATGATTCCTCACGCCCACTCCCTCGATCGGCTTTTACGATCTGCACGGGATGAGAAGTAGCTGGTACATTCTATCAGGTACGTTTTTTCTTTTCTCCCAGACCAGCATGGAAGAAACTTAGCACTAGACAGCCAAAAGCTAAAAAGGGATGTCATCAACCAAGCGGGAGAATTTTATTATATTTATTTATTATAGTCAAAGGCATTAGGGTAAATAAAGCGCGTAGTGTCGGATCCACTCCTCAAAGGAGCTTTGTTCGCAAGACAAGTGACTACGTCAACGAATATCGATAGCTCTCCATAGCCTTTCTGACGCGTGCTATTTATGATATGACGCACCGTGTGCAAATTGATATGAAAATAATAGGGGTCGACGTAGAAGTTTGATGGAAAATGTAATATACTATCAACACAATAAACCACGTGAGCTTATAACGCTTTTTCTTTTTTCTTTGTGGCAAAGTTTTTAACTAGCTGATATGAGTAAGCAACGCCGCACGAACGATTGCTTCCTATTTGGTTTTTCTCCTGGCACCTAAGTATTAAAACACTGGTGAAGAAACCACCATACCATATGAAAGACTCACAACCGACGACGACGAACAGATCAAACAATATGAAGAAAACAGAAACTAATGTAAAAATAAATAAAACTTATTAACTGCTGAGCAGTTCACCCCGGCTTCACCCGTGGTACATATAATTTTTTCTCCCCGTAAGAACCGTCCTCGTACTTCAAGGCATATTAAGAAAAAAGAATTTGCGATATCGGTCTAGCTGCTCTCGAGATTTGCGCTAAGCAACATCTTCAGCGATTCATTTTTATAATTAAGAGTAATTAATAGTAAAGCATCAAAGCGATCAAGTGAATACTAATGTTATTTTGGTGAAGTATAGCTTTTGAATTTAGTCACGGCTGGTAAATTATTTATTTTTTCGTCTGATTTGTTGTGGTTTCCTTTTTAAGGTTCCTTAGCTGTAATGGCCATAAACGGGACTTTATAGATTCGTAATGTCCGTTTTTCTGTCTGTCTATCCGTATGTCACAGCCATTTTATTAGGTACTATACCTATGTAATAGTTTTTTGAGTATTGGTAAAGGTGAAAAAAGGAATTAAAATTGAGGTGGGGTTTACTTGGCTTGTCTTAAGCTCTGCGTGGGAAGAGCAGCAGCAGCTGGTGCATTGTTAAATTCTAAATTATCCTATGAGAACATTCATGTAGGCTGTAGGATGTGGACTTAAGTTCAAACGAAATTCATAATGTCAAAAAATAAGTGCTGCCATCTGGTAGTCGTTAAAGGATCCACGTCAGAGGCCGAGAGGCGGTTCCGAAGAACTCTGACACCAGGGTGTGCATGGTCGACTGACCGTGTCACCTACTCGAAATGATGATGAGTGAAAACATTCCCAGAAACAAATAAATTTATTCGGAGATCTCAAAACAAAAAGTTGTTCATTAATCCCTGGCCACTTCACACCGCGTACAATTAAAACAAAAACAACACGACCGATGTCCGACGTACAACAAAGGCCTTTGGACGTTTTGGGAAGTGAAAATTGGGTTAATTTGCCGGCATAATATTGTAATGCAGCTCCCGCACTAAAATGGAGTGCGGGTTTCGGTAAAGCCCCTGTTGTATAGGATCTTTACGTTAATTGAATTTATAATGAACTTGTCTACTTATTTCTTGATTAAAATACTTGGAAGTAAAATACTTTTGTACTTAGATTTGTTTTATTAGGTCAAGATGAAAAATGATCTTTCTCAGATTGACAGCCTGCGTAAATTTTTAATGGAAAAGCGCTACTATAGTGTGAATGAATTTTTAAATACAAAATTATGAGTTGTTTAATTGACATTTGTACAAATTTAATATCTGACATTTAACTTATTTTGATAAAATTATATTATTTGCTGTAAATCACTCACTCACATTGTAAATTTCCTACGCCAACTCTGGCACTACCATGTTCTAAAGGAATAAATGATCTTGAATCTTGACCTGGGTTTTCGATGGTTATCTATAGACGTATCTATTATAAAATATAGTATCGTTGAGTTAGTATCCCATAACACAAGTCTCGAACTTACTTCGGGGCTAGCTCAATCTGCGTGATTTGTCCGTATATATTTGTGTATTAACTTTTTATGTTTAAAAGTATTCCAGCTGCTTTAATTTCATTTTTTTTAAATTATATTTCAAAAGTCTTTGCTCTACCTTTTAACTGGGCCACAAATAGACTCAGATATCTAGTTTGCATGATAACGCTGGTCAGTGGGCCACGCGGAAGGCAACCGGTCCAGTAGCTCGCCCCAGCACGGACCCGTCTCTACAGGCTTGGAATCACTTTATTATAAGAACCTACAATTACCCGGAGACTTGTAAGGAAAACAGCATGAAGAACTTGTTAAGGTCAAAATAGAGGAGAGTGATAGTTTAGATTGAATTGTGTTTCATACAAGCGGAGTAATTATTCTTCTTTCGAGTCGTACATTGTTGGTTTTATATTTGTTTTGAACAGTAGTTTGAAACTTTCCGGTCGTAAGCGGGGTAATATTTATTTACAAATGAAACTAAACATCCGTACACACGTCAATGAGTAAGGGTAAAAATCGCAGGGTCTCCACCGCAGAATAAATCCAGGCAGATACAAACGTATCGTACATTTGTATCAACGTCAAGACGGTGTGACTTATAACAGAAACAAGCTGCGCACACGGTTTTTTGAAACCGCAAGTTCTCCTGGAGAACGAGGGAGAGATGCAGGGAAGCAGTTCCCGTTCTGTAGGTTAGTACTTACATAAATTACTAGCAATTTTCCCGTGACTTCGTTGGCGTAATTTATAGCCAATGTCACCCACACACATATGAGTTTTCGATAGGTGAAAGAATTTTGAAATTTGGTTCAGGGGTTTTGACGCCTATTTAATGCACACAAACAATCAAATCTTTTCTTATTATAATATTACTAAAAATTAAGAAGTATAGCAGTGCTACTATGGTAAGATTTTCAGATGTGGAATAACATTTTGGAAGAATCATAACTACTTATACTAAACGAATAAATCAGGAACGAAGATTATATCGCTTTCACACCGAAACTATTTTACCTTTCATCATAAAATTTTGCAAACACATTGTGTGGGGTACGTAAAAGGATATGCTACCTTTATTCCGACAAATAGTACAGTTCCCGAGGGAGCGGCACTAACACGAGCGGAGCCGCGGGAAGCTCTAGCACTACATAAAAAAGTGAGAGATTATATTTACTTACACACTGGTAGATATGTCTAGTAATGCAACAAATTTTGGTGGAAACGAACAGAACTTTTTTTTTAAAGCATTAGCAGCATTACAGTTCCATAGACACACTATAAATCTTTTTATGGATTCTGACATTTCTTACCCTAGGTGGCGCTAGCTATTATTTCGTTACATGGAAATAAAGAATATGAGCAACAACAATATGGATAAATATCAAAAATCTCCGAAATTTTCAACAAAAGTACTACAGCCGCAGTTGAAATTAACTCCATCCAGTTTAACTTTTTCATAATGTTCAAAAAT
The DNA here is from genome assembly GCA_963082605.1 of Rhodophaea formosa. NCBI lineage: Eukaryota > Metazoa > Arthropoda > Insecta > Lepidoptera > Pyralidae > Rhodophaea > Rhodophaea formosa. Next base: position 5,456,828 of record OY720221.1, read on the forward strand.
AAAGCAAAGCATTCCCAGAAACAAACGAAATTGTTCGGAACTGCCTAAAAAAAAGTTGTTCATTAATCTCTTGCCACTTCGCACCGCATACAATAAAATTAATTTAAACAACACGTCAGATGTCCGACGGATAACAAAGGCTTTTGGACGTTTTGGGAAGTGAAAATTGGGTTAATTTGATGCCATAATATTGTAATGCAGCTTCCGCACTAAAGGTTTGGCTTCAAATAAAACCGCTTTAGTATTAAAATTTTTATCAATTTAATATATACTAGCTGTTACCCGCAGCTTCGCCCGCGTGAAATATGCCTATGTCCTTCTCAGTACACTCACCTATGTGCACGCAAATTTTCATGATGATTGTTTCAGTAGATTTAGCGTGAAAGCGTACCAAACAAACAAACCAACTCACTTTCGATTTATAATATTAGTTAGAATTAGGATTTGTATACTTACTCATTGATTAAAATACTTGAGAGGTTAGTAGTTAGGTATGTGTTCTTTCATAGTTCTTAAATGTTCTTAAAGTATAGGTAAGGTAGGTACTCAACCTGCTTCTATGCGAACGATCGGGATCTTTTTTATTACGCTCCTCTTTTATGTATGTCACTAATATCGAACTACGTAATTATTAAATCGATTCCACCCTGGTGATACTTCGTGATTTCTTTCCGAACCCCTTTATTGCACTTGGTATTTTTTTTAATAATGCTACGTGTTACTTAACTTAACTGGAAGATTATATCACAAAAATTGTCAATAGTAATATTTTTTTTATAATACTAAAGAGCCCCACACAGGCACACTAGCGACGCCAATAATTTTATTCCTAATACAAATAGAAAGAAATTCAATAATGTAAATCATATAAGCCTTAGTAAATAACCTGAAGTATTTTTGGAATCATGTTTAATATTATCAGAATCAGTGAGAATTATGAAAATCAGATTTAGGCCAAAAACGGCCGTTTTTGGCGGTAATCACTATTTCTTATATATTAAACCATGATTCCAAAAACATACTTCAGGTTATTTACTAAGGCTTATATGATTTACATTCTTGAATTCTTCCTTTTTGTAAAGTTTAGGAATAAAAAAATTGGCGTCGCTAGTGTGCTTAGTGTGTCGTGCGTACTAGACACAGAACACTGAAACTAGATCCAAACGGAATAGAGAAATTGCTCCATTCATAACCTTACTCATTCAAATCGCATCAGATCCCAAACTCGGTCAATTTCCTCTTCATTTCCGTCTCCGCCGTTTTGTCATCTCGCCCCTGTTCCGTTGTTTATATCCGCCATTTTAATTTGACACCGAATATCATAGTTTATGATTAAACATGATATTGTAGAAAAATTTGAAATTATCTGTAGTACCTACCGTCCGTAGTACCTTGCTTTTTCCCGCTACTTTGTCCGCGTCACTTATAGCTTAGCTTTCACTTTAATGTGGAGAGTACCTTTTCGGGATTAAAATAACAATTTCCATACCTTGGGGCTTCAAGCTATCTCAAATCAAACATCTAATTCATGGTAGAAGCATGAAGAGAAAACAGACAGAGTAACTTTCGTGTTTATAATTTACACGTATAAAATATAGATATACATCTATACTTACTTATATTGTGAGTGTGAAAGGTGCCAATAATTCTCCTCATCACACATGTTGTTCTGATTGGAGTGGCGTTTACATCAGTCACATAGCGCCAACCTTGGTTTTATTTCTTTTACTACTAAATACTTCGAGCAACACGCCTTCCGTACCAGAAGCCATGTTTCTCGAAGACTAAATAAGATCAAATTGACAAAATCGACGTAAGTACTTCACTAGTAAATGACTTCTAGTACTTATTTTTTATATTGCTTTTAATTATGTTGCATTTGGTGAATCAAGAGAATTACGCATTACCGCCAAAAGCGGCCACTTTTGTCGGTAATGAGTAGTTCTCTTAATAATGAAATGCTGATGTCGATGAAAAGTTCTACTAAAAATACTACAAGTAATTAACTAAGGAAGTACTACTTACTTTTTCAATTTGTTCCTTTTTCGGAGAAAAAGAATTAAATAACGGGTGTCGCTAGTTTCGGTGATATAAGCCTCTTAAGTTCCTTTCCTGCACTGAGCCTGCACTACAGTTTTAGGTTGGTGTGGTTTATAACTTTTTTTATGTTCGCCTTTCATCCATTATTTTGATATTTACTTATTTACAAACGGCGTGCAATTTCGATCCTTGCCGCTATAAACGAGGAATCTCATTAACTTTCGGCCCTTAAGATGGCTCCCAAATTTGAAACGACCATTTCATAAATTCAATTTAAGAAATTTATGCCAGTATAACTGGAAGAAAATATTAAGTATTTTACGTGTTTTGTTTACTTACGATTGCCAGAAAATGTGTGTATTGTTGTTCCAGTTCCTCTATCAATCATAAGGGAGTTTCTTTATTCCACCTTTACTTTATAATGCCTAAACTAATTTGGACGTTCAATACGATCGTTACAATCCCTAGAGCCTTCCGTGTGACATTGGCTATATATCTTTGCAGAGCATGTTACATTTCTGTTTATATGTCTGTGTTACTATATGGTTCGACAAAAGTACTTGTGTGCGTTGCGATAATTTCACTCAGGAATCAGGATCAATTTTGTTCATTGCTATGGTAACAAACTATTTCATTCATTATTGATGATTTCACTCCATCTTCAATTATTCCACTCGAAATTGACAGTAAGCATTAAAAGAATATAAGCCGTGTGACTCCCGGCCTTCGAGCAACACGGCCTCCGTACCGGACGGAGGGAGTGGGCAAAGCGACAATTTTCTATGACAATTTTTCTGGCGTTTTTTGCGGGGGGAAATGTGCACACAAGTTTAGTTCCGCACACCTACATACAAAACTTAAACTGTCACTTGATAGTAATTATGACATTGTCACAAAAAATGACTTAAAAAAGAAAAAATAATTTGTGTACAGTTGAGTCACACAACTAACACATAGACATGCATATGCCTAATTTTGGCTTGTACCTTGACAGAGGGGAATGCAGCGTATGGCTACTCCCTTCCGTGTTGCTCGAAGCTCCCGGCAGATTAGTCATGTCAAGTCTTTAAAACATCGAATAAAACTCCCCATCCCGTCTGACCAGCGTGTGGAGAGTGTAGTCCTCTGACTGCTCTGGGTAATATATGGCTCTGGTTCTACAAAGAGGGTCCCGCTCCTGCAGTGGAAACTAAAGGAAAATAATAGGTATTTACTAAAATTTTACATAATGTTAGTTATTTTACCCATTAAAATACGAACCAGACTACAAAGCTTCATAATTTAAGTACTTAAGTACCTCTACTCTTTACTAAAATTAAATTTAAATCCTTTAAAATAGGTATCTGCTTTCATTTCAACCTCGAGGGCCAATATTTACGTATGAAATAAACCTGGGCGGGCGGCGTCTTTTAAGGGCAGATTACTGCCCTTAAAAAAGAAATTTGTTTACAAACAGGTGCTTAGGTAAGTTCACCATCCATTGAAAGCAGAAAGGGCGCAACCTTAATTAAAAGGATATCCAATGCTTTTCAGGGCAACGGCTCGATGTCATACGTGGAGGCTTTTTATCTCGGCCTATTACGAGTATATTGTCTTTTGCTGCTGTTTGTAAAGATTCGTAAAAAAAACATGCAACCAACCCAACTTCCCAACTAATATTATAAATGCGAAAGTGAGTTTGTTTGTTACGCTTTCACGCCGTTTCTACTGAACCGATCATCATGAAATTTTGCATACACATAGATTAGGGTACTGAGAAGGACATAGGCTATACCACACGGGCGAAGCCGCGGGTAACAGCTAGTTTTATATAAATAAATAAATAAATAAATAAACTCCGACACTAGAAGGCGTCTGTGTCGGTTTCGTAACAATAACTTTTTCCGTGAGTAGGGTGTCAACCCACTGCACAACCCCCGAAATGCTGGAGGACCACACCCATCGTTGGTCAGCGAGTCCATCGGACTTAGCCGGTAGCGTAGCTAGGCTGTACTACCGACGTTCCCCTATCCGCCACCTTGGGGACGCTCCCCATACGCTAGATGAATAAGATGATAATAAATGAAATACATTTATAGCAATAAATCATACAAATTAAGCTAGCCAGTAAGAAATGAACTTGTGTTAGGATAGTACCTTAACGATACAATATACTTATGTAGATTAATATCCAAGACCCAGGCCAATTTAAAAAAAATCGTTTTCTATCATGACATGGCCGGGAATTGAACCAGTCCCTTCGTGTCGCAGGCTGGATTCAAGATTCAATCGTTTATTTAATATAGGTTTATTTGAACACTTATTAATTGTCATATACTTGGGTTTACAATTTTTACAACAATTTTATTTATTGACCTCAGTAATTACTTATGGCTAAGTTTAGGCCGCTTCCAAAGCAGAGTCTGTGGCAGAATGCAGAAGAAGCGGCAACAAACTGCACAGCGCATTTTCTCCAAGCGACGTCAACTCACAATTTTAGTTAGACCTTATAAACTAAGTAGTTTATAAGGTCTAACTAAAATTGAGGCTGTGGCCAATGCTGGAAACTCGAAAAAAATTTCGACATTCCTATACAAATTGCCCGGGCGGCTGAACACTTTTGTATGAAAATGTCGAAATAAAATTTGAGTTTCCAGCATTAGTCCCATAGGAAAAATGGTTCATATCGACGGGCTGAATCATTTAATCATTTTCAATTATGTATATCTAAGTTTTAGCAAGTATATTATTAAAAAAACAATATGGCGGACGTAAAGTGTGAAAGAATATTCAGGTTTGTTAACCGACTTCAAAAAAGGAGGAAGTTCGGAATCTTTTTTTTTTATGTTTGTTCCCCGATTTCTCGAAGACGCCTGGACCGATTCAAGAAATTCTTTTTTGTCGTTAGGTAATAATTTACAGATGATCCTATTAATTTTTTATCGAAATGTGTCAAGCGGGTTTTTTTTTTAAATACACAAAATCCAAAAAGAAAATATTACACGCATGTCGTTCGGTTTACAGTTAGTTCCATTTTATTAATGCTTATTCAAACATTGATAGAGTTGAAGTCGGTTTTTGTTTTTTGTAAAAAATATGTCAAATTATTATTTAATGAAATAATGCAACTTTATCACCCGTTTCATTTAGTCGAGTTGCTCTACCGTAAAGTAAAGAGCCCGGCCATTCGTAACGAGATGAAAGAACATGCAAATAACTCAAGATAAAGTGAAGATGAATTTAATTAATTTACGAGGAAAGTTTGCTTTGAAAAATGCACGAATTTAATCTCTATGAAAATAGCTTTACTAGTTTTTTTTCGTTATTGCTTACTTTGATAACTTGAGTTTCAGAAGTACCTAAGGGTTTTGAAACTAATAGTTGGTATGACGTGTGACTAAATAAATTAAGATTGAAAGGCGTATTTTCCACAAATAATGCGACTTTTGTCCAACCTAGAAAAATGTCCTATAAATAAACATGTTCAACCATTAAGAGCGTATACTAGCTGTATTTTTTCAATATGGTTTTCATACAAATGTATTTCTCTATTTTGTCGCTGAAAACTGATTCTAGAGCCACAATTATTTTTTCATAAAATCTAGTACTAAAATAGGAATGCCTCTATTTTTTATTTTTTCCAAAACAACTGTTTTTGTACAATTTTTTTTCTTTTAAACAAGTTTTTAGAAAAAAATAAAACATAGGGACATACCTATTTTAGTAATAGATTGTATGTAAAAATAATTGTGCTTCTAGAAGCAGTTTTCAGCGAGAAAATAGAGAAATACATTTGTATGGAAAACGCACTGCTAGTATACCCTCTTAAAATACCCAACAGAAAACTTCCAGCTGTCCAAAAATAAAAATTACCACCGGTGAAAATGTACAACAGTTAAGTTATGTGATATGCGTAACAATTTTTATGCGAAATATTTTTATGCCAATGATTTATGACAATAAAAATTATGTGTTTAGAACCGAAATCATTAATATTATAAAAATATCAGATATTTGAGGTAGATAACCTCAAAACTGCGCTTGTTTAAAACCAATTTCACCCATAAAGTATATAATAACTTCTGGGAGACTGGCCAGTCGTAACGAGATAAAAGAGCATGCAAATATCTCAATGTAAAGAAAAGCGAGAATAATTCTGCATCATGAAGAATGCAGTTTCATTTTGATGGAAAATAATCTAACGGATATAATTATAGGTATTTACTTTGTAAACTGTTTTCTGTTTACAAAGTAAATACATATTTATTTAGATTTCTACCTATTTCTATTTAGATTTCCCTTTACCAGGCACGTATTTATGAAATATAAACTTAAAGAGATGGTTAAAAAAAGAAAATTCGAAAAGTTTTTCATACGGATGCTGTCTAATGATGCCATAAATCTATAATGTATCGACCATAACTTCAAATTGAAAATACCAGATTTGGATTTATGAGGTACCGTTGAAATCCTTACACCTTACATCATTCTAAAGTGGTTTTTTTTAAATGTATTGTTTTACGGCCCTGGATACAAGTCCTATAGAGCCTTTCTTCATTTATTTCGCCAGTTGACGAGTTATTCTTCTTGGGTATCAACGAAATGATGGTGTAATTCATTTCGTTGTTTTCACGGAGCCCCCGGCGACAACTCTTCGCGAATCCACTGGTTTCATCATTGACGACGTAGCAAGGCGGACAACCACCAGCCCGCTATGTAAATCTCACTACAGCCGCACAATGACGGTCTATTTTAGTTATTCTACACATTGTTCATAAATATGGGCATTTATAACACAAAATAACACCAATTTCACTTTATAAAGTCCATTAGAATCAATTTGCGAAACAATCCAAAACAGACACCGTGTAGTCCGCTAAAATTCCCGCCAAGAACTCCCTAAAGTGATTTCGAGTGAAGCGTATTTCATAGGATTTTTTTTTATATACAACAGCACCTAAACGCCCTAATGGTCCTTACATTGTGATAATAGTTTTCTACGAGTTTCGTCGACACATTTCTAGCGGCAAATTACTGGAGAAAGTGCAGGCTTACGTTTACGTGTGACGTGACTTTCAATAAGAGTCACGTAATTATTTAACATGTACGTTGTACGTACTCGTACATGATCTAGAAAAATCTCCATCTACATTACACTCCGTAAAACCGAAACCTACGCATATAGGATCGAAAACATCTAATATATTATGAGAAGGAAACTTTGTTAGCTTCTAATAATGAAGTACTTAATACCATAGATATTACAAGTAGTTCATTAATAACGTCATAAAATGAAGATTAACATATTTGTTTTCTAATGTTTTCGCGATTGTTACTCATTTAAATAAAATTAATTTAATACGGTTTTATCGCGTTTATTACATTATTTATACACCTAAGTAACGCTTCGAACACTTTACAGTGTTGGTGGTCGCAGGTAGACAAAGTTTGTCTAATATTTTATAAGAACTGCAAGATTTACCGCCTAAATTTAATTCCAATTAATATGTTTTATAAATCATTAGTAGTCAACAATTGACGTACGAAATATCTTAATTTATGAAATGAGTCTTGATTCTTCAACTTTAACTTAGGCGCTCTTATAGTAACACTAGCGCCATCCAGCAATTAAATTCTTTAAATCCTAAATTATATCGAATTTCGAAAATCTAACAAGTACAAAACTAGTACATTACTTGTAGTATTTTTTATTTATTACAAGTAATTTACTAGTTCTATATTTAAAGAGAAAAATCGGTTAACGCCAAAAGTGGCCACTTTTGGCGTTATCCTGTTTCTTTCTTTATTTATCAAACGAATATTAGTGAAAATGAATATAAATATACTACAAGTAATTTACGAGTTATACTTGTTAAATTTTTAGAATTCAGTATAATTTAGGATAAACAAAATTAATTGCTGGGTGGCGCTAGTGTTACTATAAGAGCGCCTTATTTCAACCAACTTCATTTATGGTATCTTCTCTAAATCAATTTATTTCATTAACATCTAATAATACGTTATTTCAGATATACCAAAATACGCTTTGTTTATACCTGTGAATAGAACAAATGATTATTATTTTCGGAAACTTAAGTCATACTAATACGTCAGGAAATGACTACACTTAGCCGTAGCGGCAAAAGAACTTTAGGAAATGGCTCAACTTCTTCAATGGACGGAGTACTTACACTAATACACTCGTACATGGGTAGAGTAAATGGTAGAGTGGATAAGCCTAGTAAAAGTCCCTACACTACACACAACTATAATTTTGCAGTGGAGTAAGTAGGTAATGCTTTTCTTTTATTTTTATTGCTACTTATTTAGTTTCTGCAAATAGTAGCGTAATTAGTCTTAACAATACTAGTCTCTAACATCAATTATCAAGTACAGTATGCTTTATGTTATAGCACTGTACTGGACTAATCGGTTTGTCCTACTCTAGTCTAATGTTTCTACTCTAGTAAAGGGTGTAGTGGGTAAAAGTGGTTGAGTAAGGGACGCGCTGGTCTATCAATTTTATGCCTCTGGTATAAACTATAAAGTGAGTAGCAATATTGCTAGTCACTCTAAATTTATAATTATTATTATTATTACAAGCCATTGCTGTCCCAATGTTGGGCCTTTGCCCAACATTGGGACAGCAATGGCTTCTTTTGTATTATGTAAATTTATAATACTCTACAAATAATATTTTGTAATCCGTTGAGTGTGACTAGCTAATACAATTCTAATACTAATACAGATGTCAGTAGCATAGTTAGAAATCTTTAAAGTAATAGCCTTACTGAAGAAATTACTCTACGAAACTCTACTGAAATTTTGCAGTTAGACTGGTCAGTTTATAGACTCTAAAAACTGCTAAGTATACTACTTCACCGTTTACTCTACCCATGTATCGAAGATTTTAGAATTCGTCTGCACACAGAATAGTTGACGAACTGTGATGTAACTTGATGCGCGACTTATCTCAGCTTTCCGGAACGTTAAACAGAGTGAAAACAGGCTATTACGAGTAATGCATAAACCTTCGTAACTTACTTTTTAATAAATTTGTAAGACACGACTTTAAAAGATACATCTCAAAAATTAAAACCAAAAGTTATTAAAGATGTTAGTCACGACCTTAATCTCAAGATTTGTTCTCACAGACTCACATAGATGGCGTGACTCGTTGCTACACAACATTGTATCTACCGTTTTATGATAATACAAAAGTATTATTTATAAAATATATCATATTAAAAATTAAAACAATATTTTTGGTATAATATTTTAAAATAAGCACCCTAATTCTAGTAAGTTTAGGCTAACGCAGATTATTTATCTAGTATTTTAGATATTATTTTAGATTTATCTAGTATCGAGTGGAAAGCAACTCTGCAGCGCCTACATTCGCCTACCTTAATTTGGTCCAATATTTTTGTTTGATGTTGGCAGTCTTTTCTTTGTTGAAAACAACTGTCACAAAAAAAATAACGTAAAATATTATCTTGAAACTGAGATTGTAAATGCAAGAATAATATACCACAAAAAATTAATACCTTCCTCGGGTATCCCACTTCTTCTACAACTTTTAATTAAATAACTTACCGCTTATACTTTTCTACGTACCTGTAAAATGAAACAAATTTTAAATTAGATAGGTATACACATAGATTTATAAAAATTGTTTTCGTCTCTCTGGGTATACAAGTAAAATGTGAAATTCAAATTAAATATTTTTATAAAAAGAATATTTTAGCTTTGCGTATTTAAAAAAAACTTGGTTTTCGGCCACTGCCGTAAAACTGCCTATATGGATATTGAGGCATAGAATTCGCGTCAATTGAATTTGATTTTGTGGTCCCCAATAGAAATTGTATTACATTTAGCCATCTTCATCCTCACTATAATTGTCTATGGTCTCTGTTGCATAGAGAAAACATAAGGCAATCGTCCGTCTGATACTAGTAATAATCTTCTTCGTAGTTTGTGTTCTAGGCGTCGCATTGAATTCAAGCCATGCGTGAAACGAAATTCCACTTTGTTTACCAGATAATAAAATATTTGATATCTTAAAGTCATCACGACCTTTGTGTACGTTGAACCTAGTATTGTTCGTGACACTCGCGTGAGAAGACATAATTTAAGCCCCCAGAGTCACCTTAAATCTCCGAAATTGGGTAATTCTGCCAAGTTTGAGGCTTAAAGCAACTTGATGAAGGACAAACGGACATGTCTTTGTAATTTTAACACAAATACACATTGTGCTCTAGGGTAATATTTGAGTAGGATCGTAGTTTCTATTATAATTAAAGTATTTATAGCCTTCTTAGGTATTAAAGGTTAAAATAGGCAAATTTAAATAAATGAAAGCTTTCTTAAAAACTTAACCTCGGTGATTTTTACGCTCTTGTATGTAAAACACACTCTACTATTTTTCAATTGGTTCAAATTAAGAATTATATGATGTTTTTGTAATCCAACCAGAGGTACATATTTTATCGATAGATAGATCATAGAAAGCTCATTAGTAACTAGCAAGATTTTTTTACGAAAAATCGGATTTACATGACATATTTATCAACATTAACAAAAAACAAGTAAAACACAACTATGTAAGTAATACTGAAATTGAAGTTTAATCAAAACGAGATTTAATGTAAAAAACCGGCCAAGTGCGTGTCGGGCCACGCGCAGTGTAGGGTTCCGTAGTTGCGAATGACAACTTTGAGTTCACACTATTCACACTCGCACCCATCTAACAATGAAAATAGTATGAAATTTTACAGTTTATAAGTTGGTTGCCTATAACTTTTTAGTTTGTACTTAGTACTCAGCTCCTTAGTTTTCCTTTCAACTTCAGTATATATACTACTGCTGTAATTTTTTTCACGTGTCTATATATAACCGTTTAGCAGATAGAGGGGGGGGGGACACTTACGTCTAACAAAAATTCGCACTTTCATATAAATAAATAAATATACACGGACAAATCACACAGATTGAGCTAGCCCCAAAGTAAGTTTGAGACTTATATTATGGGATACTAACTCAACGATACTATATTTTATAATAGATACATATATAGATAAACATCCAAGACCCAGGTCAATCTGAAAAAGATCATTTTCCATCTTGACCTGACCGGGGATCGAACCCGGGACCTCCGTGTCGCAGGCAGGCGTGTTGACCGCTGCGCCACGGAGCTCGACTGAAAAACCAAATATTTCGGAAACGGATCCCTAAATCGAAAAATGGTGTTCTCAACCTCACAATATTTTTAAAAGACCTTTTTAACGATACCCCACACGATGGGTATATAGAGAAAAAAAAAATTACTCCCTCACTTTACATGTATGGGAGCTACCCTAAAAAAATTTTTTTTCAAGATTTTATTCTTCCACTTTTTGCCATGATTAATATACATACTCATACCAAATTACAGCTTTCTAGTACTTATAGTCTCTGCGGAAAACCGCGGACGGACAGACAGACAGACAGACATGGCGAAACTATAAGGGTTTACTGTTTACTACGGAACCCTAAAAAAGAGTTACCGCCATTTTGATTTTACAGAAAACTTATTCGACGGAACAATTCAAGTGTTATTTTAACTGCTCTTTTACGCCCGCAGCGGCCATTCCATTAATGGCACTAATTAAAACGGAACACTGCACACTGCAGATGAATAAAGAAATATTCTGTATGCAGTGTTTGCGTCATAAATGAATATTAGCTCGCCTCTGCTCTCTGTTACAGAATTTACAATGTAGGCTCTCTTGAACGAGTTCAATCGAACAAAACAGAAATTATATAATAAAGGGTATTTAAACGCTCACCAGAAATATTTTTAAGATCCAAAGTACCAGAAAAAATTTAAATGCTAAGGGTCCTAAAATATACTACATTATGGTACAAAATAAATATACACATCAAAATAATTGCATGTATTGTACAAATATTCTTTTTGCTTGTCATAATGGATAAATGATTACCAAATAATGTCTTATATAAATTTTAATATAATACCAAAAACCTTAGAACAAGCTGCTTAAATTAGCTGAGTCATATCTTTAAGGGAATATCGAGGGTAAATTTACAGATATGTATAGTGCAATAAAGCGACCAGTCCTTGAACTCTACCGAAGCATGCCACCACCGTGTAAAGGGCCGAGTGACCCTAATCTCTACGTAATCTGAGGTAAGGGCGATGCAGCGAGCGAATGATGTCACTCGATTCTTTCGTCACAAGTTCACAGAATTCGAGAAAGTGATACCTACTTATAGCTACATTTATAGTTATGACTATTTACTCTCTCGAAACCGTCATGCCTTTATTTTAAAAAAGCTGGCCAATTTTTCAATGCTTGTGTGCATGACAGCTTTGTGTTAGCACACGCGTCCTGTCAATTAATGCCATCAAAATCCATCAAATTGCTAGCTATGTGTTTGCAGCATAGATATTGGTTGGACACAATTTCTTTCTACGCTTATAGGCTAATAGAGTCTATCTAGGCTTTATGTAATTTACGATTTATAATTGTTTTTATTTACATCAATATATTCAAATTGACGGGCTGATCACGTGTCACATCTTTAAGGTAAGTATTATCTGCGGTAAATTTATCGCTGTATAGTGCAGTAAAGCGACTAGTCCTTGAACTCTACTGAGGCATGCCACCGTATAAAGGGCCGAGTGACCCTAACCTCTACGTAATCTGAGCGAATGATGTTACTCGATTCTTGTGTCACAAGTTCACAGAATTCGAGAAAGTAATAAGTACTTAAAGCTTCATTTTTATCATGGTTTAATGTTTATAAGTTTAATCGGCCGTCTGGTTCCCGGCAGTGTAGAATAGGACCTCTCCAAGTCTTCCCGTGGATATCGTAGACTTAGGAAATACAAGCTAAGCAAGGCTTATAAACATAGACCTCTCCAACACGTCTGACGAGCGTGGAGAGTGATTGCCAAATCCTCTGATGCTCTGGCTAATAGTAATGTCTCTGGCAGTACAGAGAGGGTCGTGATCCTGCAGAAGAGACTAACAAAGACTCAATGATTATGACTCAGTGATTCATTTATTTTGTATGTATCCGCTTCATCGTCATGATGAATTTAACAAATCTACATCCCGGAGCAAGCCGCAAGGCGAGTCGAGCGCCGCGTCATTTTCACCACTTTCACTGCGTTTCTTCGGTCACTCACTGCCGTCCATAACAAATGAAAATAATGACCGCTGCTTTACGTTTTGTTTCTATTTATATTCTGTGTTTCATCGTGGATAACTTCTTTCATTTTATGAATGGATCAAAATACTTAAAACTTAAACTTTAAGCAACTTGAAATACTTCGAAGTTTTTAAAATTTACTGGCATAAGACAAAATGACATTCAAATAGGCAAAAAGAATAAGAAAAACTAGTCAATTAGTCATCGACACAAATTGCTAGCTCTACAGTAAGTTGTGAAATTGTGTGGTATGATACTAACTAACTCAACGATACTTTATATCATAATATACTTAAGTGCCCACACTAGGCACACTAGCGACGCCAATCATTTTATTCTTAATACTTTACAAATAGAAAGAAATTAAAGAATGTAAATCATATAAGCCTAAGTAAATAACCTTAAGTATTTTTGGAATCTGACTGATTCTCATAATGTTTTAATATTATGAGAATCAGTCATTAAGAGAAATAGTGATTACCACCAAAAACGGCCGTTTTTTGCGTAATCTGTAATCTGATTCTCATAATTCTCACTGATTCTAAAATTATTATTTCAGATTCCAAAAATACTTCAGGTTATTTACTAAGGCTTATATGATTTACATTCTTGAATTTCTTTCTACTTGTAAAGTACCTATTAGGAATAAAATGATTGGCGTCGCTAGTGTGCCTAGTGTGGGGCCTTAATGCTGTGAAACAACGCGTGGGCCGTGGCTTGACGGCTTGTGTTTCTTTTATTTAAGCTTTTGCAAAATCCAGAATTAAATGATTCAGAACTCTGACCGTACTTCCAATTTCATTACATGTTGGCAAAACAAAGATTATATTTATAAAACATGGTCAAAGGAAACCACTATGCTTGACATAACAAAGACTGAGCTTAGTAGGTTGGAAACAAATGAAAGCAATACAAAAGTTGCGAACAACAAAGTTTTAGTTGCGCGGCATTACCGCTAATTCTGATGGCGGGACACGCGACACGCGACACAATGAGTCGGCATATACATATACTATGTAGCTAGATACTGACGACCTCTGTGCCGTGCTATGCTAGCCTACTATATGCTACGCTCTATCCAAATCATATTCCAACGTAATTGCGTTTTTCTTAATTTTTGTTATGGCTTTCAAGCATTACGTTTTAGCCAATATCAAGTATTAAAGTCGAAGTAAATTATGGAATAAATTCACTGCGTTGATTCGATGGATGTGGCGACAATCCATCACGAATACACTGGTTCAATCATAAACGACGCAGGAAGGTGCACAACCACCAACAGAAATACATAATTTGTAAAAGCTATCACGGTTTATGAGACACAGCCTGATGACAGACAGACAGACGGATATCGAATTCTCGTGAATAGGGTCCCGTTTTTACCCTTTGGATACGGAACCCTTGTAACAGTCGTAACTCATAAGTTTAGCAATAATTATGATGAAACAAAAATCTAAAATTTGTTATTTGGTTTTCTACGAAAATCACTAGGAAGTAAACTTACTTGTTTCCAAAAAGAGTAATGTCATGATCATGAAGAAGCAACAAAGTTTTCGACGTAAGAAGCACAGTTGCCGACGAACTAATTTTGTCGGACACGCGATCCGAACCCGAACTATGGACTAAACTAAACTACTCGTAACTAATGATCGTGACGACTTTTTCAGTCAGTAATTCTTCGAACTAACTGTGGAGTAAGTACCTAACTTTCATAGGAATTAATAATCGTACTTTTTTAAGTCAGTATGTTTCTCAAATTTACTACAAAAGGGTTCAATACAATCAAATGAGCACTCAATTGGATGCCTTAAAAAAAGGCAATTAATTATGACTTTACAAAAACCTCATATCAATAATGGGTATGAATTTCAAATTATAGGTAAGGAATTTCCTAGGTATTTTTTTTTCAGATAAAAAACGGTGAATTTTCCTTGACAAATGATGGTTAATTCACAAGCAAGAATCACATACGGATGTACGTATACTTGTACTACTATGTATTCTGTGGTATGACACGAAATGTAAAACCGCAATTAGGCACACATCTCTATAATCCTGATCCAAATCTGTATCTAGATAGGTTGTATCTCGCCAGTAAAACGATAAAAGCAGCAATGTAATTTCCGCAAATGACCGGGTCATCCGGAGCTCGTTAAAAAGTAAATCTAGGGAGACATAAAACAGCCCAGACATAAACCTCGTACTGCCAAGTCGTTTCGCAAGTACAGACGACAACACGTTAAGTTGTTCAACACAACACGCATCTTTGTTCAGTGGCAATAATAGCGTGATAGGTTACAAATTGTGTTTAGTAAAATAAACACATATCTTGGAGAGACATCTATTAGGCAAACACGCTAAACGTGGACTTTGGGTTTTACGACCCTGGGGTCTGACCCCGCAAGGGATAAAGCACGTCTTTATCCCTAAGCTATTAAATAATATGTATGAACATCCATTAATGTTACCAAATTCTATTCTATGTTAAAAAGTAAATCTAGGGAGACATAAAACAGCCCAGACATAAACCTCGTACTGCCAACTTGCCAAGTCGTTTCGCAAGTACAGACAACAACACGTCAAGTTTGCCTTCATGCATCTTTGTTCAGTGGCAATATTAGCGTGATAGGTGCTTTGTTCGCTTTAGGACTTTTAGAATCTTTGAAGGATAGAGTCGTTTTACGGCATATCAAATCATAGGCTATTAATTATATTTTATCTTCTTTTTTTCATGTTGATGGCTTAAGGCAATTAGATTTTGTCCCCCCCAGTGTCATCATCATCATCATTAGGTCTTTCTAGTCTCCACTGCAGGAGCACGACCCTCTCTGTACTACCAGAGCCATATACTAGCCTGAGTAGTCAGAAGATTTGGCCTACACTCTCCACGCTGGCCAGACGGGTTGGAGAGGTCTCTTTGATGTTAATAAGCTTTGTTTAGCTTGTGTTTCCTTAGTCGCCTTTTACGACATCCACGGGATGACTTGGAGTGGTCTTATTCTACTCTGCCGGGAACCACACGGCCCACACACCCCCCAGTGTGTGGCAACTCTAATTCCACTATCTGAAACGGTAAAAAGGTCTTCCTACGTGCAGCTGGGTGGACAAGAAGGGCACGAAAGGAGGTGTGACATAGTCTGGTTATTGTTATGTTTAATAAAATAAACACATACGTTGGAGTGACATAAATTAGTGGTACTAAATTCTTTGCTAGAAAGTCAATCTAGGGAGACATAAAACAGGCCCAGACATAAACCTCGTACTGCCAAGTTGTTTCGCAAGTACAGACAACAACACGTCAAGTTTGCCCTAGATGCATCTTTGTTCAATCAATTAGCGTGATTGGTCAAATCATAGGTCATCATATAATCATATCAAAATAAACATACGTTGGATATGTTGGAGGGTAATTTTTGAAATATATAACTTCCGAGACAAAATCACCAAGTCATTGTATAAATAAATAATTACAAAATGTGGGTTCCATAAATGTTGCTGTTTTGCTGTATACTGGTTTTCCTTGAACCCTATATGGTGTGGCCGTGTAGTTTCCGGCAGAGTAGAATAGGACCACTCCAAATCTTACTGTGGATGTCGTAGAAGGTGCTTAGGACACACAAGCTAACTCAAAGCTTATAAACATCAAAGCGATCTCTCCAGCCGGCCTGGCCAGCGTGGAGACTGTAGGCCAAGTCATCTGACTGGTCTGGCTAGTAATGGCTCTTGCAGTACAGAGATAGGGTCATGCTCCTGCAGTGGAGACTAAAAAAGACCTGATGATGATGATGACAAAATTGATTGCAATAAATTCGGTGTAGTAGATGTGATGTTGGCTGTACGTCGAGTTCGCGTGTTGACGTCTCATATTGCAATCTGAAATTCGGCCTAATGGAGGGTTTTGATCAAATTCAAGGATACGGCTAATTATGGATGAGCGGATATATGCCAATGTTTGTTTAATAATCGTATGCATTAAGATTTCGATAGATAACTTCTTTTTATTATTTACAATTATAGTTATAACTTATAAATCCTCTATAAAAATTGCTCTACGCGTTTGTTAAAATTCCATGCAAATCACCCAGTAGTTTCCAATATTATTATAAACAGACAGACAATTGACTTAAATTTATAGTTTGTATTGATGATATTGATATTCATAAGTATGATAACAAACTTAAAAAATATAGTACTAATGTACCTACTTCTATATTATTAATTTAATATAAAGTAGATATGTTCATAAACAATTTAACAAAGAATGTGAATCAAACGGTAATTTATTATGATTTATATAAATCATGTTTGTAAAACCAGATTGCTTACCACTACTCATTTATAATTGTTCTGAATCATTAATATTAGTAAACAAACGTTATTATGGCAGCTGACACCTAATTTAGCCCGTAAATTACGAATTAAAGCAAGCTAAAACATAAAACTCATTACAAAGCTAACGATTTTAAAGAGTAAATTTTACATCAGAAGGTCAACTACATCGACAAATTCTATAATGATACAAATCCTCCTAAATAAAAGAGTAATACGAAGCAACACGTGACTGTGATGTCCTGTATTTATTCTTGTTTTTTTTTTTATTAATGCCAATTATTCGGTTACCATTCAAAAGCTTTTTGTTCAGACTCGAAAAGAAAAATAAATAAAGATTACGACAAAGAATTATAAATGTTCGACAACCTGCTTTTAAACCTTTTTTCTCTACATTTTTTCTATTTTATGTTGCGTAGCATTACTTACATCTCGCTGCATTTGTGCCAAGCAAAAAATATAAAATGATTGTCTACGAACTCTGCGTACTGTTAACAAGATTTTTTTCTGTGGCGCGTACAACTTTTCTGTCTTCGCGTTGATTCATTTCGGATGGCTTTCTAATTAACCGTGTGAAGTATTTGTAACAAGTTCGCGTTCTATTAGCAAATATTTTTTCCTATGACACGGTCGACCTTTCGCGTGCTTACATCTATTCACGCTGCAAATGCAGCGTGAATAGATGTAACACAAATGTGTCAAGCAAAAATGTGAATGAATGATCTACGAACTCTGCGTTCTGTTATCAATTATTTTTTCTGTGGCGCGTACCACTTTTCAGTCTTCGCGTTGGTTTATGCCGGATGTCTTTCTAACTAACCGTGTGAAGTATTTGTTAAAAGTTTGCGTTCTATTAGTCAATATTTTTTCCTATGGCACGTTCGACCTTTCGCGTGTTTAAGTCTCATCACGCTGCATTTGTGCCAAGCAGTCTCTAACCGTGTGATGTAAAATGGTTAACCTATAAACGATGAACAAGCCGGAAATTCTCGCAAGGAATATTTTGTTCTGCATTCTTTGGAATTGGAATTCCTTTATTGTTTGCTGATTCGGTTCTCCGAAATTGCTTTTATTATGAATTTCTGCATGATCGTATAGTCTCAGAGAAAAGTAATTTTCAGCATTTTAGGTACTATTCGTGGCTCAGAGAAATTTCCAGGAATTATTTAATTCCTTTTTTTATTACAACACAACCTATGAGTTTATTATATTTACTATTGTATTTTAAACAATGTTTTCTATTTTTAATTATATTGTACCCGTACAACATACAAATCCTTTGATATAAGTAAATTATAGACGTCAACAATAATATGTAAATAGTAAAAAATTAAGAGTTGGTTATGATAATTAAGGTTCACCGAATATATTTTAAAACTTCTTACAATTAATGAATTATTTTGCTCTTACGTAGAATTTTGTATTCTCTTTGTATTTGACTGAGTCTTTGCCTCAGACATATTAGTATTTATTTAGATTTCCTATGCAGTTGGGTGCATAACGAAACCAATGTTAGTTTAAAAAATGAGAATGAAAAATAATCAGGAAGGTAAAGCATTACATAAAGAGTTTTAACCACAAATATCAACAACAATAGTGCAAACAACAACAGCCATTGGAACATACTTAGTTGAAAATGTACAGAATCCGCCAAATGTAAATGAACTTATGATAAATGGGCACAGTTGCAGAACAGTAACGTGAAACAATAATTAACTGTCACACTCATTATTCCGGTCAGCTTCACATCACATGGAATTAGAGGGGCTCGTGGAGGTTTACCGGTCCAAAGTGGTATACGTTAGTTATAATGTAAAGCATTGTTTTCATCTGTGATTATACTCAGGTTTTAAAGTTTGTGATTTAAAATCTATCCCTTCATAGAATCTTTTATTTATTTTGATTATTACCATGCATGGTCGACAGACCGTGTCACCTACACGAAATGATGATGATGATTACCGTCAACAATAATAAATAAATTGTAGTTACTTAATGATTATTAATATTCACTGCATGATGTTTAAAATATAGTTCGACGAATGCTCCGACAAAGAATTTTGTATTCTCTTTTTATTTGACAAGCCGATGTAGACCTATTTTTTTTTTTAAAGATTGGTTCACGATCCTAATAAATTTCCCCAAAGAATTTGAAATGCAGAACAGTAAATAAGGGATAAAGCTTACCCCATGTCTATTGCCAACTAGATAATTTCACTGTTGAAACTTATAAAACTGTAAAATTTACTAGCAGGCGGCGAATCAAAAACAATGTTTGTGAATTTCACCATAATGCCCTCGATCTACGTCTGGCAAAGGGGTAGACCGCAATAACCATATAAAACTATTACCTGTAATGCATAAGTAAACTCGAAAATTCGGGCCATTACATAGAACGCTTGACTCCAAAAAATATATAAGTGCCTCATGCAAATTAGTACATAAAGGTTTAAACCTACCCCACTTCAAATGCCAAATAAATAATTTCACTTTCAACAGTGAAATTATTTATAAAATATATTCATAAAATTACTAGCAGGCGGGGAGCCATAGACAATATTTGTGCATATCACCATTATATCCCCGATTTAAGTCTGGCAAACCGGTAGCCCACAATAACCAAAGATATCATCTGTAATATGTCTGTAAAAAATTTGGGCCATTATACTGAATAGCTGTCTCTATATATGTATCTTATGCAGATCAGTAAATAAAGGTTTAAACCTACCCCACTTCCATTCCCAACAAATTCCTACTGTTAAACGTTATAAAATTGTAAAAATTACTAGCAGGCGGGGAGCCAAAGACAATATTTGTGCATATCACCATAACGTCCCCAATTAACGTCTGGCAAACGGGTAGACCGCTATAACCAAAGATATCATCTGCAATACATAAATAAACTCCAAAATTAGGGCCACTATACTGAAAGAAGTAAATAAAGGTTTAAGCCTACCCCACTTCCATTCCCAACTAAATAATTTCTCTGTTGAACCATATAAAATTGTAAAAATTACTAGCAGGCGGGGAGCCAAAGACAATATTTGTGCATATCACCATAACGTTCCGAATTTACGTCTGGCAAACGAGTAGACCGCTATAACCAGAGATATCATCTGCATTGCATATATTATGCCGCGTCGGAGCCAACGCTGGCTGCCAAATCAACCCAAAGATCCACTTTTCGATAAAATATCTAGTTAAAGAATATCTATTTTACTCAGTTCTATTACTTACTGCATTTTGCCACTGGTTTTCTTATCGTACTTGCAGTAAGTAGAATTTTAGATGATACATTTAAGTACTATACTTGAAATGTAGTATGAGCTTTCCTGGAGGGAAAAGGATTTCCGTGGCAAATAAAATTTTTTTTTTTTAATGTGCTGTAATTAATTGGGAAGAAGTACAATCCCATTTCACAGATACTTTTCTTTCCCCTTGTCCTATTTCTTAATTAAATAAGAATATATTAGAATAGTGTTTTATATATTGAGATACGTAAATCATGGACGAGTGCTTATTGAATAAAACATGTAAATAATAGCAGTAAACCATGTACCTATATCCGTCTTCATTGCATATTATCGGAGCCAGCACTGGTTGCCAAATTAAACCAAAGATCCAATTTTTCGAAAGCGTGCCAGATAAGAAATATCTAGTTTTATAACTTAGTTACTTACTACATTTTGACTCTGATTTTCTTATTGCATATTTATAAACGTTTGGCATAAGGAAATCAGACGAAAAGGAAATCAGACGTGCAGAATTATTTACAGAATTTGTTTTTGAAAATAAGGTACATTAGTACTATTAATAATTCTGTGAAAAGGGGGTTTAATAATTTAATAAAAGGCAAAGCAAAGCTCAAAACGTATGTAAATAAATTATATTCTAAGTCTTTGTTATTTTAGTCCATGTTTTCTTTCCTGTGTGATCCGACGTAGGCGTAATTTCAAAAGACAAGGGACACAGGCATGCTACACCTACACAGGTTGTTGGGTTGTGACGTCATTCCTCTCAGGCATGCCTGCCATATTCGTGAGCACGTGTCTTTGAAATGTGATCCTGGCCCACAGAGCAGGGAATATGACTGTCGCTCGTGTAGAGCGCGATTGACATTCCGTGCTCTATGTCCCGCGGCTGACGTTTGCTCTGGTATGCCAAGGCGCAAGGACTTTTCTTTTGACAATTCATTCTGAAAATATTACATAATATTCATCCCCTATTCCCCCTTATTACACTACAGACCTAGCGGAAAAGGTTTTGGTATGAAAGCGGAATTTTATAAAACTCGGATGAAAAAGTTGGATGTAAACGGAAAGTCCAAAATTTTCCATTACATAGAGTTAGTAGGAAGTACTCTAAAATCTAACAAAATGATCTAAGTTGGAAATGTCAACCTATTCAAGTTTTTATTTAAAAAAATATGCCTTAAGAATCCAAATATTTTTTTTTAAACAACATGAACTTTAAAATTTATTTCTATACAATTGAATAACAAGTTTAAAATGTAAAAATTAATTGTTAACTAAAACTACTACATATTTACAAATAAAACAGGCCTGGCAGCCCCGTGGTAGCGTGCCCAGAAGGCTGGCAGCATTGCCACGCTGTATGGCAATGCTAATCTTTTGGCCCAAATAAAAGCCAGCCCTCTGGTCACGAGACACCTCTATAAATTTTTTGGCGATGGCATTAAATAATTTATGTGCCGTCTTTTTTTCTAGACATATGAATACTCCTAGCACCTACACAACACAACCGTTAACCGTAAGTATCACAAATCTGACGTGACTTACAATAGACTGACCTATCTCTGATTCATGCCTGCATATATATATGTAGACAGGAAAAAATACCTATACAAAAGAAGTAAATTGTACAGATTTTTTCTATAATAAAATATATTAAAAATACTTACATTAAAGCTAGAATCCTTTCTCCACCTGCGTTCTGAAGGTCCTGAATCATTCAGGTTTAAATCTGAATTTCCAATAAGCGCTTTAACTTACCTACACACACATGTTTAATGCACGACTGGCACGACGCAAGACTTATCTGCTACGTAAGTAGATATAGTACTTCTCAATTTTTACCTAGTCAGTTGTACTTACATTTGTTCGTTCTAATACGTGTATATTAAAAGTCTGAATTCGTGTTTTTGAACATTGTTGTAGACGTTACAATAATATGCCATCCTTCTCTCGTGACATCGAAAGAATTATCGACTTTTTAACTATTTTTAATTGATTTTTAGATTTCGGTATATGTTAAGCACTATTTCTCTATGATAGCTGTGCTTATAAAACTTTGAAGACAATAAAATTTTACAGTCCACAATCTAGCCTTTTAACACGCAGAGGGTGATACTACCCTTAAAGGTCAAACAGACCTTTTCACCTTATTTGAAATAAGTACATATTTCGAAATCTAACCCTTACCCCTCAAAGGCATGATACTCATTGCATTTGTTATATGAGTTCTACATCGTTAAAAAAATATTGATAGAAAATTAGGTTAATTGTATAAAGCATATATTTGCATCACTCTGAGAGCTTTCTTATAATTTCAGTTTTGGTGGTCTTGGAATAGCTTTGTCTCGAGCCCGTGGTTGCTTTGGTATTTCACTTCTTTTAGATCAACCTTCCCTGGCTTTGTAAAGATAACATGAAAAGCTATTCAGAGATGCTTACTTTAGAGTGAAAGTCCCAGCACTATAATTTTCAAAAGTCCATTTTCTATTTTAATTTATTTATGTACATTATTTTGCAAAGTTTAACTGTTTTGATTTGGTTTTCATCCGCTTTTCCTTCATGCGCAATTTCACGGTCTATTCGCCAACGGCTCTGTTAACCACGTATAAGATAAAAAGGTAATAAATGCATATTTTTTGAAGTTTTCTTGTAATAAAATGCTCATCATTTTCCGACGTGCGTAGCTCAAGTTATGACTCTATTTACACGTAGGCGTAACGTTTTAAGAAGCCTCAGCAACAATATTGGTGTAGTGAAAACAACCCCATTCAACTTTTGCGACTGCTTGCGTACATATTTTACTAGTTAATCTTGCTCATTTTAGGGACTCACGTATGTCGAACTCACTAAAATCTATTTATTTATATATAAAAGGCAAATCTAACTGACTTACTGACTTATATATCAACGCACATTCGAAACTACTGTACCTAGGAACTTAAAATTTAGTACACGGGTTCCTTTCCTTTCATGTGAGCACTAAAAGGCCGCTTCCAACCGGTCGTATTGGAATGATGATGATATAAGCACTAAAAAAGGATTTTTAGAAATTAAGCCTCTTAGGGGATTAAAATTACGCGTTCGTAGTCGCCCAAAAATTGCTAGTAATGTCAAAGACAATATAATTTATATTATATTGTCTTTGGTAATTTATAACTTACTAAAGTCTTTTAAATAATTAAATTGACGTACTGAACTGAATAACTGAGTAAATATCAATATAAATACTTTTTATTAGCAGACGATGCACTTTGCATTGTCGTTTGTTAATTAAAACCTCTATTGCGGAAAAATCTCATTCATTATTATCATCGCCTATCTTCCGCCCACTACTGAGCGTAGGTTTCTCTTCGTTTTCGCCATCTATTTCGGTCTTGTGTGCTGTTCTTATCCACGAGAGAGGCGCCACTTTGTCTATATCGTCAACTTATCATAGGACTTCTGACACTACTTTTACCTATACTGGGCACAAATAGGTGTAAAATAGATATCAGGGTGTAAATAAAAAAAATGGAACTAACTAATTATAAATTTGTATTATCACGTCTTAATCCCATACGAGGTAGACATAGGCAGTCCTCATAAGACCTAAAGACCACGTTTAGAGAGTCAGTGGCCAGTGGTCGTTGGAAAACGGAGTCAAAGTAGTGATGAAGTTGTAAGTTTTAAACGCCCACGCCAAACGTTGCATATCAGTCTATTTCTTTAGGTTCTCTCTATCCAGTAAGGGGATAAAGACGTGATAATAAGTCTGTATGTTTTTTTTCAAACTTGAACTTGCTTAGTAGACCTAAAAGCTTCTACAGAGAACTACGTATACAATAGCTGCGCTAACAAAAAGCTGGTTCACGGCGTGGATTCAAAGAAACGTGATGAATGTGAAGAAGAAGAAGCAGCTATTTTGAGCGCAAACAATGGCCGCATCTGCTGACGGAGCATTTTTCACGTCGTCTTCACTGGGGGGATATTCTAAAAACAACCGAAAACTGAGCGGTGCGAAAGTCAGGATTGAGGTGTGAAATGTTATGGAGTGATATATGCGCTGGTCTGGTTCGGTGAGATTCGACCCGAATCCCCCATGAACCTTACGTACTAATTTAAATTTATGGATGTTCCTTTGCAGAGCGTCATTTTTGTCCGGAATAGTTACATTTTTGTCAAAAAAAATGCAGTACGTATTATTGGTATTATATTAGTTGCACGCAGCTTCGCTCCTTCGCTCTCCACTGAGCTCCCATGGCACAGGTTTGATGGACACGCCGCCTAACTTTGGACATTATTTGAGTAAATTATTATTTAAAAAAAAAGCTTTTGTAATAAATAAATTCGCGAAAGATTAATGCACAAATAAAGTAGCCCTAGACGCGATTTAATTTGTTACTTTAAATAAAAAAAATATAATAAATATAAATAAATAAATATATACGGACATATCCCACAAATTGAGCTAGCCCCACAGTAAGTTGTGAACTTGTGTCGCAGGATACTAACTCAACGATACAATATTTTATAATATATACTTATATAGATAAACATCTAAGACCCAGGTCAATCTGAAAAAGATCGTTTTCCATCATGACCTGACCGGGGATCGAACCCGGGACCCCCGTGTCGCAGGCTGGCGTGGTAACCACTGCGCCACGGAGCTTTTTGACAATATGCCCAACTCATACGTATACACTTTCCGGATATGTTATGGAGTCGCATCACGCTACTAATCCAAGACGATCTTTATGAAATGAAAGCTATAATCTGCAATTCTAAAAATGTATTGTTTCTCCCCAGTTAAAACCAAGCTTATAGCCTGCATTTCATATATAAGTTAGACAAGACACGTCAAAACTTTGCAACTATAGCAGCAGTGGAGTCTTAAAAGAATAGACCAAAGATCACTTTTACAAATAGACTTGTGTTAAGTGCTTAGCTTCTTAGAGTAACCAAAGTTAAAATTTATGATGATTCTTATAATCATAGATTCTAACTTTGGCAAAACCAGCAAAAGTTGGACAACGCTTCACTTTTACAGATCGCTCCATTCTCTTTTCAAATTAAAGTAAAAAGGAGAACGAACGAATTAATTTAGTTCGAAATTCAGTCAAAGGTTTATTGTAGTGTTTTTACCAGCCAGATCTGACATAAGAAGATCAAACGAAGTGATGGTCGATAATCTGAGAAATTGTCACTGGCGGTCAGTATGCAAATAACAACCCATCGCTATTTTGATTCTGATTTTCCACTTACTTGTCCGCAAAGCCTTAGAGTCTAGGACTTTTGGCCTTTTTCTTCACCATAAAATATAAAGACGTAATTACTAAAGCTGCTTATGATTGCAGGATCGTGACCTAACTTTAGAATATTAAAGCGAAGCAGTACCGCAATGCACTTACAGGAAACATCGCATTAAAATGGATGGAAAGACTTTCCACGTTTCGTAATGCTGTTCGATATTATCTAGCAATAAATTAAGATCTTAAGTGTCGTTGTTCTTAGTAAATTGCTTACAGAATTGAAAGAAATATATTATCTATTTCATTGAAATAATCTATATTCAGATAATGTTAAAATCAAAATATATCCTGATATTATTTGTATCTTTGAGTTAGTATCATACGACATAAGTTCAAAAATAAAAAAATAGCACGTGAGTTAATCAAAACTTTTGTGCATAATAGTTAAGTATTTTAAAATGATAAATTATTCATAGCTATCTGACCTCGCTAAGTAAAATGCGGATGCGTACTTTCCTCATCGTCTACCATCAGTCTAAACGATTAGTTGCAAGAAAACATAAAATATTGCACGATATTTCGCACGCTTTCAGAATACGTTTAAAAGGGAGGTATCTACCTCCGGAGGTGTGCCTTGTCAGTAACAACGTATTGTTCCACCCTTTTAGCCTCGAAAAAAGCTGAAAACAAAGTCAACACAAGCTTTGTGAGGCTAAGTGGTCTGCCGAGAAACTCGTGAAAAAGTGCTTGGGTAAGCGAGAACTAGGTCCTTCATTATAATTCAAAAGATGGTCAAACTTTATTAATTTTATATATGCATTTAAGTACATTGTTTGTAATTTTTTTATTAAATATAATGTGAGATAGTAATAATTTATTGCCGTGTGGATCCCGGTTGCCGTGTATGGATCCCGGCAGTGTAGAAAGGACCACTCCAAGTCTTCCCGTGGATGTCGTAAAAGGCGACTTAGGAAACACAAGCTTAACAAAGCTTATAAAACATCAAAGAGACCTCTCCAACCCGTCTGGCCAGCATGGAGTGTGTAGACTAAATCCTCTGACTACTTTGGCTAATATATGGCTCAGGTAGTACAGAGAGGGTCGTGCTCCTGCAGTGGAGACTAAAAAGAGAACTGATGATGATGATGATAATAATAATATGTATGAAGACTATGTAGAGTCATGAAGTCAGCTCGTCGAAGTCGTCCCAGTCCGCACTGGCGTCTCAGTTCACATTCACCCTGAGGAAGACCTCCGAATGAGGTCGAAACAAGTCGGCCTGTCCTGACTTCACACGGGAGTGACCCGTATTTTACATATTAATTGAGTAATTTGTCTGTGGTATGTCTGTGTGGATTTAATCTTGAAAGCTAAATTAGAGCCAATTCGCCCGTTAAAGCATCGAACACGAGCTTTAATTACATCCCGACTTCCTAACTAATATTATAAATGCGAAAGTGAGTTTGTTTGTTTGTTTGTTACGCTTTCACGCCGTATCTACTGAACCGATCATCATGAAATTTAACATATACATAGGCGGGTACTGAGAAGGACATAGGTCATATATCACGCGGGCGAAGCCGCGGGTAACAGCTAGTATTGTATAAAAACGAAAATATGTAAGACCACAATTTATAACAAAAATTAAATTTACTTTTGGAATTACACACATTAATTAGAGACATATCCCATACTTTTGGAGTTATGCAAAATTTTGATTCACAGTAATATAAACTAACTTCAGTTTAACTTCATTTTTAGGGTTCCGTAGTAAACTAGGAACCCTTATAGTTTCGCCATGTCTGTCTGTCTGTCTGTCTGTCTGTCTGTCTGTCTGTCCGTCCGCGGTTTTACTCAGAGACCATAAGTACTAGAAACCTGTAATTTGGTATGAGTATGTATATTAATCATGGCAAAAAAGTCGTAGAAAAAAATCTTGAAAAAAATTTTTTTTTTTGGTAGCTCCCATACAAGTAAAGTGGGGGAGTCATTTTTTTTTTCTCTACTTACCCATCTTGTGGGGTATCGTTAAAAAGGTCTTTGAAAAATATTGTGAGGTTGAGAACACCATTTTTCGATTTAGGGATCCGTTTCCGAAATATTTGGTTTTAAAGTGCAAATTTTTGTTAGAGGTACGTGTCCCCCCCCTCTATCTCCTAAACGGTTATATATAGATACGTGAAAAAAATTACAGCAGTAGTATATATACTGAAGTTGAAAGGAAAACTATCAGAGCTAAGTACTAAGTACAAACTAAAAAGTTATAGGCAACCAACTTATAAAATGTACTGGAAAATGTAAAATTTCATTAGATGTTTTTGGTCGTTAAACTGTGAGGTGCGAGTGTAAACAGTGTGTACTCAAAGTTGTCATTCGCAACTACGGAACCCTATACTGCGCGTGGCCCGACACGCACTTAGCCGGTTTTTAATTTAACCTGCGCTCGACCAAAATGTTTGAAATAACAGTTTCCTAAATAGAAAAACTAGTGAAATTCAGCGATTCCATGCCACTGCGCTTCCCGCTTTGATCCCGAGTAATGTGATCTAACATAGTATATTATATGTTATAGCCTCGTTCCACGGTTTAAACTATTTTTATGTCTCTGATACCGTACCAACATCCTTTTGTGTTCATGTAAATTTGTGACATAAAAATTTATTGTGCTGAAAAATAAATGCCCTGATGGTATTTCCTACCAAATAAGTTTGCGTGCCTAATAAATCCTCTGACTACTCAGGCTAGTATATGGCTCTGGTAGTACAGAGAGGGTCGTGCTCCTGCAGTGGAGACTAGAAAGACCTGATGATGATGATGAAGTTTGCGTGGATTTGCGTTCTTCTTTACCTTATTATTCCACATTTTCCTGCGAGGTCGGCATAGTATCAGTTTCCTTCAAATATTGTGTTGTCTACCATATCCGTAGTCTTTCATTTCCTGCTCATATTCTCCATAACACAATCGATCCATCTCTTTTATCGTCCTCTATTCAGAGTTCTTTGCCTTATTTACCTCTCTTGAACATAACATTTCTCTCTCCACATCACTTGCTATATCCTAGTCAGTCTACGTACAACTGTTTAGCTTTTCTGTTACTTCTGCGTGTTATAATGTGTAAATTGTGTATAGTGTGTTCGCCGGCAGAGTAGAATAGGACCACTCAAGTCCTTCCGTAGATGTCGTAGAAGGCCACTTAGGAAACACAAGCTAAACAAAGCTTATATACTTCAAATAGTCTTCTACAACCCGTCTGGCCAGGGTTGAGAGTGTAGGCCAAATCCTCTGACTGCTGTGGCTAATGTGTGGTTCTGGTGGAAATGATAATGTTTCGTGCTCCTGTAGTGGAGACTGAAAAGGACCTGATGATGATGTACAGTGTATTTAAAGTTTAAATTTTCAATAAATAATTATTAAAAAATGTAAACGATAACTTAATAATACTTACCTAAAAGAATATTAATTCCCGCCATTAACAGAGAAACAACGCGGCGAAATTGCTTCGTGTTGCTGGCTCATTGAGGGGTCGTAATAAAATTAATCCCGCCAGCCGGCATCTCGGGAGAAAATATGCGAAAAATTCATCAGCCCCACGTATTACCTAGTTGAAATGGAATATTATGACGATACAGTGACGTCTAAAAGAAATAATAATGTCATTTTAAAGGAGAAAGATATAATTGTTAAAACTACCGGACCCACTTTCAAAATTCTTTCACCTTTATATTATATACAAATTTCACAAAAATATTACTAATTTTTAATTATAAATAGAAATAATCTTCCAACTCGTCACATTGAGGCAACGTGCCCAAAATACTGGCAGCAATACCGCGCTGAACAGCAATGCTGATGCGTTGAGCGAAGTAATGAGCTCAGCTCACCTTAATAGAAATCTTGTGGCATATGCTATAATTTTCACGGTCATAGTCGCAGGAAAATTGCTAGTAATATAAAAGTAAGCAAGATTAATGATTTTTGAAAAACCTAAGACTTCTAAAATTATAGATTAGCTTACGTATTAAGTTACTTAGGTAACTTAATGGATCCTACTGATTGAGAATGTTCAAGGAGGCAAAACTTGACATGGATAGACGTTTTGTAGCATTTAAATCGTCGTTACTATTTTACTCAAAAGTACTGAATGGATATTGATGAAACTTAGCTATAATATTTATTTATATATATATATATATATATATATATATATATGTAACCCATCAGATTAGCATATATAGGCTTTATAAGACGGACAAATGCATGAAAAAACCTAGACATTAACATAAGCAATGCAAGGTATGCCAGACATAGCGACAAAATTTTAATACCTATTGAGTTTAAGGTAATAATATTATTCTGATATTATATTTAACAGAAACACAGAAAATTAAATACATTGAAGGCATTGTTCATTTAGTGCGACTCAGTGGAGCCCGCACTAAAATAAAATGGTTATTTGTGTCCTTTTGTGTCCACCATTGTGGAAATGAGTGAGAATTTTTAAATGCGGTTAAAACATAAAAGCCGTTTGTAGAGAACCAAAGGCCTGTTGGTAAAGGCACCAAAATGATTGTAAAAAGTAATAAAATGGGCCCGACACAACCTCTGCAGCAGTTTTAAATACTTGACAATGAATGCCTCTGATGATGAGATACTAGCTTCGCCCGCTGCTTCGCTCGCGTTAATGTCGATCCCTCGGAAGCAGTAGGTTTTTTCGGGATCAAAGGTAGCTATAATCTTGTCCGTAGTTCAGAAAACTCGTGTGCAAAATTTCATGATAATCGCTTTAGTAGTTACGCGTGAAAGCGTAACAAACAAATAAACAAGCTCACTTTCGCATAATTTATAATATTTGTTGGAATAGTTGGGATTTGGATAGTTGGGATTGGGATAGCTGCGATGGAATACCTAAGAGCTTTGTGGGTTTTTATTTATATAAAACTACCTTTTACTGTGACTCACTCTGCGTGGGCTAGGTTTGATCACGCATTTTATTTGCGCCCAGGTTCAGAAGCATCTTGGGTAATTTGGTACACACTTAGATGGCAGAGAAACTATATCATCAATTGTGTTTGCAACGGTCGCTCAAAAACGATTAGCGAATTTTTGATAGCTTAGTTACAATTTTTCGACAGATCACAAATTATTTGAAAATCAAATATAACCTACACGCTGATAATTTAAGCTTTCTATATACCTATGTATGTGAAAGAATATTTACAAATGATTTAGAAGTTTTTGAGATTATTCATTAAAAACACAAATCTAATCTTAACTTTAATTATATTCACATAGGAAGAATTGTATAGATTATAATAATAATGGCAGGCATCGCCTCGACTTGATGAATCCAAATGTAGACAAGGTAGCGTCTAACGCCTGGCTCAAGCGAGGGCAACTGTTTCCTGAAACGGAGGGATTTATGATAGCCATCCAGGACCAAGTCATCGACACCAAAAACTACAGAAAATATATTATTTAAGATTCCTCTGCACAAAACGATTCCTGTCGTCATTGCCATAGCAGTTCAGAAACGATACAGCACATAACAGGAGCCTGTAGAGCAATAACTCAGACAGACTACAAGCATCGACATGACCAGGTTGCAGCTATTCTTCATCAATATCTTGCCGTTAAATACAACTTAGTTAATAAAAAAACTGCTTATTACAAATACTCACCTGAAACAATTTTAGACTCTCCTGATTACAGGCTGTATTGGGACAGGACTATCATAACAGACAAAACAATACATCATAATAGACCCGACTTAACTTTACATGACAAAGGCAACAAAACCGTTTACGTCATTGACGTAGCCATCCCAAACACCCATAACCTCTGCTCAACATTCACTGAAAAGATCACCAAGTACACAGATCTTGCTATAGAATTAAAAACACAGTGGCGCGTAGACACGGTTAAGACTATCCCAATCATTATTTCTTCTACAGGTGTTATTCCAAAATCTTTGCATGATAGCTTGAACACTCTACAAATTCACCCACTTACCTTCATTCTGATGCAAAAAGCAGCAATTTTAAATACATGTCGCATTGTTCGTAAGTTCCTTTCTTTAGACTCTTGAACACTTCTTATTCTTCATATTGGTTACGCTTGGCCACCAGCCCGTGTAATCAATCATATACCCCAAAGCATTTGTTATGGGAGAAAAAAAAATCAAAAATAAATAATAATAAAAAATAAAAATATTTATTGTCTTGTTTTACAATTTACATAATACAAGGGTAAAGCAACAGTTCACAGCAATCCCGGCCTCAATCTGTGAAAGGTGCCATCATTCCGCAGCCCACCATCGAACTAGGATTAAACCTGTATCTCGAGTGGTGGGAAGCATCATGTGACTGCACCACCAGCAGATCCGATAGAAAGAACGGAAGCTTAACTTACAAACTATTGCATTATATTGTATAAAGTAAGAAAACAATATATGTGTATAGTATAACTTACTAATTGTTACGGTGATTCCCAAACTAGATTTCAATTTAATATTACGTTTATTATCAGAAAACTACGGAATACGGGATGGCAAGCAAATACAAAAAAGTTTGCAATAAAAAATAAATGAAGAATATAACAAATAGAGTAAAGAATTGTGTATAGAATTCGAATCTAAGCACGAGTATTCTAAGCAATAAAGTACGAAATGAAATGTTCTGAAAGTAATTAATTCCGAAAACCAAGTTTCCCTGAGGTTCTTCTAACGAACTCCCAGGTGACAGTATAGATGAAAGCGAAATAATACCGGAGTTTAGGCAGGCTCCTTTGGGGCTAGAATTAATTATTATTCAGAGATTGAGTTAGGCAATAAATTAAAGGCTTCCTTCACAGACTGCTAGGAAGGGCCTAATTATACGAAAATTTCCAATTACATGACAAGTAAAGTACAACATAATTATTGGTATATTACTCGTAAAACGATAGGTAAGAGTGAGTAGTATACGGACCTCTTCTTTATTATTCCATATCATCATCAGGTCTTTGTTAGTCTCCACTGCAGGAGCATAACCCTCTCTGTACTACCAGAGCCATATTTTAGCCACAGCAGTCAGAGTCCATATAATGTTACCTAATTTTAAGGTGCTAACAAACAAATGATACGAAATAGGTACTAACTTTTCCCGCGAGCTCAAAGGAAATTCTAGTGCAAGAATTTCTCAAACACTTAAATGATAGAATTTTCTCAAAGAGTATCAATTCCCTGCACAGAAACTCGCAAACGTTTAAAATACCCTTGAAACTCCCGTAAGGCGACTGAAGTTTTACAGAAAAGCGATGGAAATTCTAGTGCAAGAATTTCTCAAACACTTAAATGATAGAATTTTCTCAAAAAGTTTCGATTCCCTGCACAGAAACTCGCAAACGTTTAAAATACCCTTGAAACTCCCGTAAGGCGACTGAAGTTTTACAGAAAAGCGATATAAGGAAGAAAATAATCTAAGCACAGTTTTTCCAACATTTATTTGCTATTCTTTAAATAATACTTATGTTATACATAATTTGCATTGCATATTGTAGCTAGTTTTCACATACTTAAATGGTTTTTAAATAGCATTACAATGCTCGGTATATTATTAAAATTGAAAATATGTGATGAAAAACAATTCGCCACAGGTAGGATTCGAAACCACGAGTCTTAGGTCTGCGCCCTAAGTGTGTTACCAACTACACCACCGTGACTTCGAATCACCGCGTCGAATGCTACCATCACATATTACCCCGTAGGGTATAACGCATTCAAAGCATGCGTATTTCTTCAATACTACCCACTATTTAGTAGTGTGGTATGAATACCTATAAATATATAATAATACTAAAACTTAATTGTATACAAATATCAATATCATTAATGCCAAACAAAATATGCCGTGTGGTTCCCGGTAGAGTAGAATAGGACCACTTCAAATCTTCCCGTGGATGTCGTAGAAGTTGACCTAAGGGTGCTCCTTGGCCATTTCGACTATGTTTAACCTCTATAAAAATGGTCAAACAAAAAGCATAATACCCAAAAAACATATATTGTAGAATGGTTTTTGCTTGCTGAGGAGGACTTTTTTCTACAGTTCATAATTTTTTTGAAAAAAAAAACCGCGATCAACTACATAACTCTTTGTCTTAGAGTCACGCAATTTTTATGTTCAATACAATACCAATCAACCTACAAACTCTCCCGAGGAATTTTTGTTTTACAGATTATTCTTCTTTTTAATATTAAATTTATGCTATTTAATATTTTGAATGCGCGCGGGCGACGGACGGCATACGACCGCTGACTTTCTGACGGGGAACTAAGGTTTAAAACTCGGCGCATATCCAGAAGGTCATTAGCGCAGGTACGGAATCTAAGAAACAAAAGCTAAAAAAGCTTATAAACGTCAAAGAGACCTCTCCAACCCGTTTGGCCAGCGTGGAGGTGTAGGCCAAATACTCTCACTGCTCTGGCTAACATATCGCTCTAGTAGAACAGAGAGGGCCATACTCCTGCAGTGGAGACTAAAAAGACCTGATGATGATGATGCATACCAAACAAGGAATTGACGATCTTCTTATGGTGCCAATGGGTCTAAAGATAGTAAAAACTGATTTAAATACATAATTATTGGCAAATTAGTTTTATAACTTAAACTTAATTTGAACTAAATAAATCCCAATTTGTTTTAACCTACTATACCTTGACTATTTCAGAATAGCTTGTAATAAACCTAGATAAGTATTAATTACTGTCTGTCTAGGCTTTGAAATGGTAGTAAGAAAAGTAATTGCAAAAGACTATTACTCTGAGTACCGATTTTGTGACGATTCATTAGACTAAGACTTTTTGCCCTATTACCTCGATTTTTCGTATTTTATCTACTATATTTAAATATTCTATTTTTAATTTAAAAATACATACGCAACAAATAAAGATAAAAATAAAAAATCTTTGGACTTTGGTGATTAGTATGGGATGACCTATATATTTTTCATTATACTATTTATTCCATTATATTATCCATCTTCACCTTTTTTTACTTGCGGTTATATATTCTATAAGAGATTCTGATTCCAATATTGCAACATTAATATATTGCAAGGATTTTCAAAATCACCCTGTATTCTTTTAATAGGTAGGTAGATTCAGTTTCAATATTCTATACATATAGAATAAATAAATTAATAAATTAAATATATACGGACAAATCACTCAGATTGAGCTAGCCCCAAAGTAATTTCGATACTTGTGTTATGGGATACTAACTCAACGATAGAATATTTTATAACAAATACATATATAGATAAACATCCAAGACTCAGGTCAATCTGAAAAAGATCGTTTTTCATTTTGACCTGACCGGGGATCGAACCCGGGACCATCCGTGTCGCAACCTGGCGTGTTGACCGCTGCGCCACTGAGCTCGTCGTCGGAGAAATAATTAAGAAGTTCTAAAATTTTAAATTTCGCTCGTTTTTTGGTTATTGCCGTCTACGCCGCCGTACATTTAATATTCCATTTAGCATTATTTATGAAAATCCGTTTAATACTCAATTCTTTTATGTTTTTAGCTTTTGCCTCTGAAGGCAACGTCAAAAATATACCGTTGTAACGGAACACATATATGTGTCGCGTTCAGATTCTCAAATATTAATGAGCACACTTAAAATCATACAATAACTTTATAGTTTGTTTACAAAACTATTGTTTACAATAGGCCAAATTATGACAATGACATGACATTGACATTTAAAACTTCGTTCATAAATTGATGGGTCTGTGAAATTAAGTCTTAGGTTAGAAATCAATGGAGATATAAATAATGGTTAACATTAAATCAATAACTTCGATAAGATTTACACATGCTTTTATTTAATTACATTAAATTTATTGGTCTTTTTGATAAAGAAATAATTCATGGTAAATAATGAGTACTTAATTGGTTGATTTCCTTTTGCCTTGTAAAAGTTGGGAAAATTGATAAACGAGACAAACGAGTGTTGCATTCAATGAAAATATGGAAAGGATTTATAAAAGGAAAAGAATTATGATAATTTCTTAATTCTACAGTAGTTATGAGTTAATTACTAGTAAAGCGCTTTGCTAACAAATTATGTCACAATTATAACACAATAAACTACTATACCCTTAACTATTAGCTAGTATTTATCATTAGTATTAACTAATAACTGAGTATTATAAATATTTAAAAGTGCCCTTATAGACTACTCGATATTGTCTATGGAAGAAAAAAGCTGTAAGGCAAATTAAACTCTACAGTGTTACTTTTAAGTACAAGATTGTGATGAATGGAAACAGCCGGTGTCTGACAAATGTTAGTTTCGATTCACCCCGGAAACAGTAGAATGTTCTGGAAGAACACTATAATCACCAATAGAACGCTTGCAGTCAAATAGTGACCAATCAAATGCTTGCAGTCGAGGTTGTTAATCTCAGTAAGAGGGACGTAGGGAGAGATAAGTTTATAGGACTATCACCTTTAGTAGCCTTGGTTCTAAGGTGAAAGCCGCGAGCATAATTCCAAGGACATCATAAATTATTTTTTAATGCCAAAAAAGTGGGAGGTTTTTCGGGGAACTGGGGAAAAGCGAGGGCATAAAAACGCTGGACCGGGTAAAATCGGCCTCATTTGTCTGCTGAAAAATCGCCTCGAAGAGGTCTCGCTGCTGCCGCTTCCCCGAAGTATGAAGAAGTTTTATTTTAACGCAAGAAAGAACAAGTAGTGTGGGGTTTTGCGATGTTTTGGCAAATTAGGATCGAATTAATCCCGCGGTCCCTTTGCTAAAATGCTTTAACTAAGAAAGACATTGGTATCGTTTTTCTCAAGTTAAAGTATCTTAAAATTGTTTTATTTTGAGATACATGTAACGTAGTTTTCCCTGTAAAATCATTTCGATCGTTTCCATGCGTTATTTGTGCTCAGCAAGGTTATTGAATGTCGAAGGAATGATGTTGGGACGTTCCTCGTGTAACAATGTAAAAATTGTTCTCGAGGGGTTTTCTGTGTCAAACCGGAGATATTTGTAGCTTATGTTGATTTAAATGAAAGATTAGTAAAGTGTTCATATTTTCGCGATTGTTGCATATTTGAATGGGGTTATTTTGGTGTGGTTTTCATCTCGTTTATTGCATCATTTTCAAAATGGCGTAATGGGCGTGATGGCGGCCGCGTCGGAGTAATTTTGTTTGAATTAGTAAAGTTTGTGTCTAATTGGGGAGTTTATGGCCAAGATATCGCTGGGCGTACTTCATATGAGAGCGAATAGTTCTTTATATGGGGTATCGACCTGAATTAGGATTAAACTAACTCAGCACTGTAGCATGTTGAGTGGGCTGTAATTTCCAGCCTAGAAAGCTATTTAATAGAACCATTGGGCCTCATTGGTTGGTTAACTACGGTCCGAATAGTGTGTATATGTTTATATCGCTCCAGGTCTTGGGGATCTGATGGTTCTGTTAATCCCACCGTTAGGAGTGCGCATTCTGATCCTTCCCAAAGGAATGAGCACAACTACACAGGGCCATAGTGATAGGATCGTGGTGACCCCTGACCCCTTAATTAGAGCTTAGAGAGGATGGTATTTGGCTAAGTACCTACTCTATCACACCAGCGTAGGAATCTTATTTAGGAGATGTCGAGGCAGGTAAATTCATTAGTGTTAGGGCGAGGAAAGCTTCCTCAAAAACTCTCAGCTAGCATAGGAAGGAACCTCTTACACCGGAGGAACCTTCATACACCCTACACAACACTTGGGGATCTTGAGATCCAGTAACTTAACACATTAGCTTAGAATTTAGGGCCTGACAGGATTTAGAGTAGAGCGTACTTTGCATTAGAAATTACTTCTACGGCTTTGAAAATGTGAGTTTAGTAATTGCTGAAAAACCCTCAGGGTTTAGGTGAAATAAAACCACTTTTAAAATAGTGATCATCATTGTGCAATCTAAATCTGTGGCAGTGACAAAATTTATGTGAAAAACAGTGCATATTTTGGTTATAACAAATCAGTGATTGAGGCGCTAATGAAGGTTTGATACTCTTTTCCTATATTTAAAGAAGTAGAGATTTAACGCTACAGCATACACTACATAATAATTTTGGTGATATCTTCTGTTACATTCAGTATTTCCCATATACTAAAGATATAAAAAATAAGAGGATGTCATGGATAAAAATCATTAACATACCTATGGCATAAATTCCTAGTTTAACTTCACAAAAGATTGAGACTGATCCGTCTATTCACTGCCTATTTACATAAATATCCTAACTTATTGTATTCAGAACAATTAATCAGACTTTATGGTCATCCATATGAAATAACAATGACCTTATATTATTTACCATATCATTTTATTCTCTGAATTGGAGGTGTCAGTCCGTAAGATGTCGGTCACTAAGTCCTAGAAGGTTAAGGTTTGACCATGACATAAGTAAAAGGAGTGATACTATCTATTCCTGGAATAAATAAGAAATTTCTTACAAGTAATGTCCATTTTATACTATTAAAGGCCGAGTATAAGATTTACTCACATGCCTGCATTTCAAAAACCAATGGACATTACAAATCACAAACCTATTGAAGGTGTTATAATGACTAGTAAGTCTGATGTAAATTTACTTTGAATGAGAATAGACATTTCATCTCAATCTGTCTCTAAGATCTAGAGATAGGGTATAATAATGCCAATAATTGAGATCATGGTAAGAGATTTGCCATTATAATCAATTCCTTAAGTAATGGGAACATAGATAAAATAGTTAACAATTAATAATAGTAAAAGTATTATTGTAGCATCTCTTATAAAAGATATGCTCTACCTAGGGTGACAGACAGACAAATTTCCCTGTTGAATTAAAACTCCTTAAGAGAATTAAGTAATATCTGTATTAGTTTAATTAAACTGAGCTCAATTGGTTTTACACAATATAAAGTGTACCTACCTCGGTAGATTTACAGGTATGAGCTCAGCCCAGCGACCAGAGTGAGTCCTAAACGGATCCTCTGTAGACAGATATTACGCTTGAAGACACTTTGTCTTTCCTCTTGTCTTTACCTATTCTACTGACGGTAGATATAGGCACCATATTAACTCTAGCATGAGTTTCCCTAGTTTGCTTCAAAAATAGTAACGTAGCATACGGTAGAACTGGTGTCCAATTCTGGAGTCGAGCCGTATAGTCGGTACGGGGAGGGGTGCCGACCTAGCCGTTAAAATAACACGCTGGGTATATAAATACATACCATACAAACATACCATACTGAACTGAGAGTACACTACAATGACATACAAACTACCAACCCCATATTTTACCATAACTTACATACACTTTTATAATCTAATCATGAGATGTCTAAACAGCTTGAAATATCTGGTAGATATTAATGTTGAAGTGAGCTTTATACAGAAATAATTAATCTTAGATTTTAACTTGTCATCGCAGCATAGTTTTATCATAGATGCTTTTAGGCAGCCTGAAATGTCTACTAGTTAAACTATTTACTTAACCAACTTGATTAATCCACAATACATACTTTCATAATCTTATCATAGATGTCCAGATATCAGATACTCCAAAAAATATATGTGCAGCAGCGGAAAAGATGAATGAGGATTTAAATAGCATAGCAGACTGGTCTCGTAATAATTGTCTTGCACTAAACCCATCCAAATCTCAGTGCATAATTTTAGGCTCTAAATTACAGATATCCAGAATAATTCATAATAATCCGACTATTAGAATGATGGGCCAGGTTATAGAGAGGGTAGAGGAAGCAAAAAATTTAGGTATAACATTAGATCCAGAACTGCGATTTGAGAAACATGTTCTAAGTATTGTCAGGAATTGTTTTTACCGGTTAAAGATCCTCTATAAGATACGGAACTTATTGACCGAAAAAGTGCGCATTAGTCTTTGCGAGTCCTTGGTGCTATCACGCCTGAACTACGGCGATATCGTTTATGGGCCCCGTTTGCTAGAAAAAACAAAGCGACTAATACAGAGAGTCCAAAATGCGTGCTGTAGGTTCTCCTTCAATGTCCCTCCGCGCACCCACATCTCGCCGTATCTCAATAATGCTGGTATGTTAAATATGGATTCGCGTAGACAACTTCATTTGGCAACGTTATTGTTTGGGGTGATTAAAAACAAAACACCAGAGTATATACACTCGAAACTTATATTCGATCACAGACTGAATGCCAGATCATGCCGTCCCCCACTACTTATGCACCGTCACAGAACAGCCGCTTTCAGGGGCAGCTTCAGATACCAGGCGACCAAATGTTGGAATAACATACCACCACCAGTAAGGCTTACTATGTCAATTACATCTTTTAAAAAACTATTTCGCACCTACTTGTTAGAAAAACAGAAAACCAACAATCCAACAAGTCGCCGGTAGCTATTGCTGCCACTAACACTAATATTATTTACTTTACTTTCACGTATGTATATTTATTAAAAGTATATATTTTTATATGTCATATAGCATACTTAAGAATATGATTTATTTAAACTAAATAAACCTAAAATACAGTTATATATACATATATATTAATAATACCGAAAGAGCTCTTTTACCTTTTTTGTTTAAAAATTCATAGATGCGCACTCGCACTTGACAGGCCGTAGCTGAAAATCAGTGAGCTGCTCTCTGGGCAGCACCAGCACTGAGCTATGACCTTTTTGGATTGCTGTGGCACACAGGTACAAAGACCATGTGTTGCAATTGAGATGATGTTTTTATGTTTTGTTCTTAACTTTTTTGTATGTGTGTGACTTCAGCTACAAATAAACGTATCTATCTATCTATCTATCAGATGTTTTTAGACAGCTTGAGATGTATTCGTTTTGTAGAAAATATAAATTCTCATATTCTCATACTTCCATACATATTTAAAGGGTACCTTATACTATGAATATATTTAGCAGGCAT
Organism: Rhodophaea formosa; assembly: GCA_963082605.1. NCBI lineage: Eukaryota > Metazoa > Arthropoda > Insecta > Lepidoptera > Pyralidae > Rhodophaea > Rhodophaea formosa. The sequence continues at coordinate 5,497,827 of OY720221.1, forward strand.
AGCAATAAGCTATTGAGGATAGGATCACACTAGTAGATATCATTCTCCAAAATGTTAATTATTAATAAACTCCTCTTTAAGGTAAAACTATAAATTACTTGAGGCAGGCAACAAAAGAAACAGTGCGATTAAAAATATTTATTAAGTAGGTAAATTCATAGCGCATCATTAAAGTTTATATCCACAGTAATAGCGTGCAAACATCCAAAGATAGCTATTTAGGCAAGTCTAAGTTAGGTTATGTTTCATTAAGTTAGGTTTATAACAGGACAAAACCACAGCTTTAAAAAGTTCATGGGTTGCCACGGAAAAACAAGGGATTCTCCACTAGACATTGATCACGAGCCAAAACAGGGATTGGATAATTGGAACAAACAAACATACATAGCAGCTTATAATAGGATTCTGAATTAGGCTAGCGTTTGGTGCAGTTAGGTCATCTTAATTTAGTAAAGCTTTCACAACAAAACAAAAATAATAAAAAAAAAATTTAAAATACTAGGAGGTTAGGTTACACCGTGTGGTTCCCGGTAGAGTAGAATAGAACTGTAATACAGCACTGTTAATGTAAAAGTATAATATCCCTTGGGAATAGTAGATGTATATTCTCCATCATATGATTATGAATAATTCATAAAGTTCATCTTTTAATGAATGCCAAAAGTAAAACAAAATTAATTGTTCTCAAATCCGTTAGCTGATCCCCTGAAAGTTATAATGAAACCTCACGTTCGAGCAAAAGTCAAGTTGTTTTATTAAAATACAAAATTTATTTGTTTCATACCTTTGGCTTTAAAAGTTTTCGTGGAACTACAGTGATTGAAAAAATAATTCAAAACAGTGATAGTATCGCCCCATTTATAGTTACTGTCCGTCATTGAGTAATTAAAACTAGTAAAGTAAAAATGAAATTAAGATAAGTATAGTAAATGTGGAAAGAAAAATAAGACGATTCACAAGATGAAAACTCAAAATTAGTAAGTAAAAGTAGATCCAGTTGCGTTATCCTATCCTCAATACAATTAAAAAGAGGACTTGATTTTGATAAGATGTTTGTTTGTTTGCATTGAATAGGCTCTAAAACTACTTGTCCGTCTTTCAAATCTCTCAACAATTTTAAGAATAAAATTAATTAACTTTAAAGGTTACTAAAAAATATAAAAAAATAGAACAAAATTGGTAATACCGCGAATATTTACGAAAGCAGAGGGCGACAGCGCAAACAGTCCTGTTACAACAAAGAGCAGTAAGCTCCAAGAGTTTACCAACACATTTCCCAAATTAGGGAATACAAATAAAACTTTAATTAGAAAGTTTACATACGTTGTTGACATTTTGCGAACTTAGCTAACGTGTGCCTTCCCATTCAAATAACTATACACAAAAGCACATTGCTACCGAAAATTATTGCAATTTCATTCCTTTCGCCACTGAGACTTAAGGTGCGTGAAGGGAGACTTGATCTGCAGTAGTCTGTACTTATTTAGAAGACGTGCCTTTTATCGATTTTTTTTTCTTCCTGGAAACGAGTACAGACAACTAAAGAAAGGTGTTCCAAATGGTATTCAAATTAAAGGAATCCATTAACAAGAACATTGAGGTAATTTTCCTACGGTGTATTGAATTGAATACAGTCGGGTACAGGTGAAGGATATATGTATGTAGTTAAATTCCTAACATGATTCCAGAGTACTGAGTGGCACTGGCCATAGAATTTTAATTAAGAGTAGACTTATTTTTAAATGTTTTTAAAGCAATATGGTGGCACAAAGAGAATCAGTGACTCTACATCAAAGAAAATCAGAGACTCTACATTTTACTTTGAAATTAAGTTAAAAAGTACACGTAGGTGCCAAATCAATGTGACTTGGCAGTTGGCAGTTTAAACTACGAAGACAAATAGTTTTTAAACACACCGTGTAATAAAAAGCCTCTTAATCGGATTTTGAATTTTGAAAAAAAGCACCCGTTTTTTTATTTACCTCGCTTGTACCTCGTATTTTTTAACACGCTTTTAATTAGCTTCACTTGTTATAACTATGTATGTAAGAAAATCTTGGAATCTTAATTTGAGCCACTACCCTGTCTTTGATTAGGATGAAATTTTGCACACGCTCTCAGTTCTGATGACAATTACACGATTAGCTAAGAAACGTCATACAAAGCGTGTTTTTTGGTTTTTTAAACTATTATTATTAACCTATTCCCAAAAAAGTGAAACTCTCATACACAGTTCTTTACACGACGATATAATATTCATTGTTTCCAATGATCATACCGGTAAAGCGTAACATACATACAAAACGGGTTCATGGTTTTTATACTTATCAAGGTGCTTAGATTTCCCAAGCAAGTTTCCTTAGAATTCCTTTATGAAGTTGGTATCATCATTATCAGGTCTGTTTTAGTCTCCACTGCAGGAGAACGACCTTCTCTGTACTGCCAGAGCCACATATTAGCCAAATAAAATAAATAAATATATAGGGACATATCACACAAATTGAGCTAGCCCCACAGTAAGTTGTGAACTTGTGTCGTGGGATACTAACTCAACGGGATACTATATTTTATAATATATACTAATATAGATAAACATCCAAGACCCAGGTCAATCTGAAAAAGATGATTTTCCATCTTGACCTGACCGGGGATCGAACCCGGGACCTCCGTGTCGCAGGCTGGCGTGTTGACCACTGTGCCACGGAGCTCGACAAGAAGAAAGAAAAAAGTTGATATAGTTGAATGTTAATTATGTAGTACAGCTTATTAGGTATTTAATGCTATGTTGACAGTACACTTAGAAGCCAGTTTAAACCTGGAAACGCTGAAAATATAATAAGCGTTCCGGGGAAAGCGGTTTAAGTGCTTTACACATTTATCTCAATAGCTTTTCCACGTACCGCAAATTGTACTAACGGAGTAAATAACAGTCTGCTCTATCACATATTCCACAGCTAAACAGATTTAAACTAACAGTTTATATTTATATGTATCCTAGCTTAAGGTAGATTCAAGCTTATACAAAAATTAGGATTGTGTTCGTTAACTTTGTGGCCTTTAATAAATAGTATATCTTTATTAATTTGAGTAATTGAAGAATGATTATTATTTGTTTAAGCATTTTATTGTACTTACAACGCACATTAACGAACGCATGACAGACGCCTGACATACTTATATATGCTCCCTTAATATTCGATATCCTTTAATAAACTTAAAATAAGATCTTAAAAATTTTCAAGCATTCATAAAAATATAGGTTATAAGCAAGTCAAATTTAATAAAGTGGTAAACTCATAAAAATAAATGGCAAAACAGCATGTTTTCACCGCATTAATAATATTTCAAATCATTTAACTGACTTCAAAGAAATTTTTGTTACTTATCTAAGTATAGATTAATTTTAGTGGACGCTTTCGTAATAAGAAAGAAAAGTAATGAAAATACCTATGTTCTGTTATTTAGTTTTCTAGTTTAGTTTTCCCTGATAAGAAACAGTTTTTACTTAATTAGAATAAAATTGCGAATGTGTATTATTATTACGATAAATTAATATATATACGATATATTATTTTTCTAGGCACGATTTACTTAGGTACTGTTATTGGCTAATAGATAGACATCCCAAAGATCTCCGAGTTTGTATAGCTTATACAAACTCGGAGGTCGATAATTTAAGTATTTCTGGTATTCAGTTTGTATTATGTTCTTATTCAGAAACAAAAATACTTTCGGAGAGTTGATAATTTTTTAATAATAATAATTTTTTAATGCATTTTCTAATAAAATAAAACAAAAGAAGCCGGTAGAGCATAGTAGAGTCCGCCGATCAACAATACAAACAAAAGTTTATATTGTTTATCAAAGGTAGAGTTGACTCTCAAGATGAGACTCCTATTTAAACTATTATGGCACCCATAAACATTTCAATTACTTACTTTCGATCCACTTTTGCTCCACTTTGTACTACTTTCCCCATTTACAAAGTCGTACGAGTATTTATTTTCAATTAATTCTTAATTAACGCCCTGAACACCTTTTAAGATCCCATTTGGCGTCGGCTTGAAAGGAACGCATTTTAGTGCTCCGTAAACTTTCGCAAAAGCCTTTGTCATGTACCTACTCACCTAGATTAGCATACAATAAAATTTCTCCGACAGGATGATTGATGTCTGTATATTATGTGTTGCTTAACTACATTATAATATAATGCAAGGTTTTTAAATGAGTGCATGCGAATTCGACATTGAACGTACTCCACAAACATGAACTAAAATAATTATTTTTAAATATATGACAAGGTTTTATTAAACTTCAAAAGCAAATTATGTCATTAACCGTTAAATTTCATTTCATTTTTAGAGCAATAATGAAAAAGTAATTGAATCAACAAAGCATAACATCACGATAATCATTTGATCTCGCCAGACGTCTTACTTTCACATTTCTGCGTGGGCAGCTAAATTGCTCTCGCCGTCTGTCAACATTGAAATATTACCACATAAACCACCAATATTTACCAATCGCCCGAACGCGGCTCATTCACTCAACTCGAAGCGCGCGAAAAAATAATACCAAACTAAAAAGAGAAAATTGAGTAAAACACACCTTCTTTTTGAACTTTGTCGCTCCAGATTTGCTAGTTTTATCCACAGATCGTCTTAAAACACAGATCACTAATCGCACTGAACACTGTCACTCGCGTCGTGGATTTCGTCGCAGGCGGCCAAGAGCGCGTGTGCCGTTCTCCCTTGTCTGTCGAAGACTGGCAAGCTGGCTTGAGGCTTCAGACTCGCGGCGTCACTCGAATCAAGGCCATGCAAAACGCTGGTCCCATTTCCCAGTGGAAAGTGTTCGTATCCGCGATACGTGCTAACGTGCCCCTTTCGGGCAGGTGTGGGAGAAAGCATCCAAAAACCGACTCTGACTCATTCGAGATGATTTGCCCGCGCCGAAAGTGAAGGAACCGGTTCCGGAGGCGCCAAATCTGTCGAAAAAGAAAGGGATTTATTTGTTTGACCATTGATGTAATCTCAGACATGTTAATGAATTCTCTGAAGTAAGTCGGCAGTGAAATTCGTAAATCCGTATTGCCTCGAGGGAATATTTGAAAGGATTTATGGAAGAATTCCAAACCATGCAAAACTTTTGGAACAATTTTAGGTATAAGAGTGCCTGACTGACGCTCTAATTTGTTTTGTTTAAACTGATCCTACCCTAAGGTAAAGGTTGACTGGAGGAGATTGCATAGCGATAAGTCCGCCATTGTACCAATTAATTTCTAATCAGTTGTTTTTAAATGATTTCTGATGAGTTTATTTACTCATAAAAAAAACTTTACAGTTCACTTAATTATGACATATACACTAAATGAAAAGAAAATTGGAGGATTTTTCTTAATAATGGTGAAAAAAATAGTATTTTCTTTCTTTTCTTTCTTCTGAATTTTATGTAAAAAGGTGATTAATGTCTTTAAGTTAAAACGGAAGTTTCAAAATTCAAGTTGGCGAAGTTGCTAAGTTACTACATAGATGACGGGAGTGCCTTTACTTAGGAATTAGTGCACATCTGAGCTCTACGATAGCGGAGTACTTAGCAACTTTGCTCGAAGTATGTCCCGCTAAATTGGCTTTGATATCTTCACTTAGATCACTTAAACGTCAATAAGTGATTAATTAGCAGCTCGAATTGAACATGACCTTCATGCTTCATAACTTTTGGTACTTTTAGTACTTTTTCTTACTTTTTATCGACAGTTCTAGTGATTAGTGTAGAAACATTAGTATAGTGTCCGGCATTTTAAAATATATATTAATTCGTCTAACATAGCTCAAGGACTATCTTCTCTGAAATATGTATGTTCTAGTGGAACAGAAATAATTTTCACGTACTAGTGAACTTATAGTGAACTATTGTACACTAGTGATTCATAATATTAAACAACCTTCTTTTATTTTTAAAAATATTGCTTCCTTATCGAAGTTTTCGGTCTTCTTAGGGCGATTATACAATTATAGAAACACTCATCCTATCCCATACATATAATAATAGAATTAATTAATTAATAATAATACATGAAAAGTTACTAAATTTACCAGCATCTATTTAGTACGACAACACAAATATTAAAAATTCGTGTTTTTTTTTTTTTTTTATGTCATAGGACGGCAAACGAGCAAGTGGGTCACCTGATAGGAAGTGATCACCGCTGCCCATGGACAACTGCAACACCAGAGGTGTCACAGGAGCGTTGCCGGCCTTTCATCTCCCTCTCCCCAGAGGGGAGAGGGAGATGGGCCTCCGGCTCTCTCACTCACCGAACGAAGCATAGTAGCGGTAAAGCTACTACTCAAACGTCGATTTTCTGTGAGAGTGTGGTACTTCCCCGGACGAGCCGGCCCATTCATGCTACTAGCAAAATGATTTTCGCCGGTAGCGAGGCTCTACCACAACTGTTTTGTATTATTTTGAGTCAATATTTTCTTACAAAAGTTATTTCAATGAATAAATATTTGAAAGTAGTTCAGTTGCATGTACTCAATAGCTGTTGTTTAAAAAGTCAGTCTTGTATTTTCAAATAACACGAATTTTTTTAGAGCGGTCAGCCGGAGCAAAGTCATCTATACATACAGTGCGTGCAAACATGTTAACATGTAGAAATCTCTATTCCGTCCACATGCTGAACTGCGAGATTTATTACAAGCATTAGCCAGCAATAAATTGCTTTTGTTAAGCCTTTGTTTTATGGGGAGAAATTGTTTTTTTTTCTCTATTTAGAAAATATTTGAGCAAAAGCAGATTAAATATCATAATTCTCCTTTTAATTACTATTGTCTTTCAACTCCAGCTTCTGTTTTTTGAACGAAAATTAAATTTAATGACCTTCTTAAAGATCATCAGTTTTATATTTTATTTTGATATACGAGTATAAGTAGATAGTTATTGTCAAAATAAAATTCAGAGCTCACTTTACTCAACACGTCTTTGGGCCAGGAACTTAATTGGCATATGGACGATGGTCTGATGATAAATAAAAAACCGGCCAAGTGCGTGTCGGGCCACGCGCAGTATAGGGTTCCGTAGTTGCGAATGACAACTTTGAGTTCACACTGTTTACACTCGCACCTCACAGTTTAACGACCAAAAACATCTAACAATAAAGATTGTATGAAATTTTACATTTTCCAGTACATTTTATAAGTTGGTTGCCTATAACTTTTTAGTTTGTACTTAGTACCCAGCTCTGATAGTTTTCCTTTCAATTTCAGTATATATGCTACTGCTGTAATTTTTTTCACGTATCTATATATAACCGTTTAGCAGATAGAGGGGGGGGACACGTACCTCTAACAAAAATTTGCACTTTAAAACCAAATATTTCGGAAACGGATCCCTAAATCGAAAATGGGTGTTCTCAGCCTCACAATATTTTTCAAAGACCTTTTTAACGATACCCCACACGATGGGTAAGTAAAGAAAAAAAAAATACTCCCCCATTGTACTTGTATGAGAGCTACCCAAAAAAAATTTTTTTTTTCAAGATTCTACGACTTTTTTGCCATGATTAATATACACACTCATACCAAATTACAGCTTTCTAGTACTTATAGTCTCTGAGTAAAACCGCGGACGGACAGACAGACAGACAGACAGACAGACATGGCGAAACTATAAGGGTTCCTAGTTTACTACGGAACCCTAAAAACACAGCTGCCGTTTTTGACAGTTTAAATCTGTCGTTTTGATTTTTTGCTGACGTTACATAGCCTAACACACAGATTTGATAGAGTGTCTTAAAGGGGCCTAACATTCCAGGGAAGAATACAAATCTAAGGAAACCTCATCCTTTAAAATTGGTCAAACCGTTTAGACTACTACAGGAGACGACAATAGAACAGATATAGTTATTTATACGCGTGAAAACATTACTCTCCCACTGGGTGGGTCGGTCGGGTTAACATACGGACATGAAGAATCTATAAAGGTTCCGTTTTTTGCCATTCGGCTACGAAACCCTAAAAACATGAAACTGGAGACATCATCTTTCATCGACAGGCGAATGCTTCGCTCAATTAAGATAACAACATGAAATTAAAATGATCTCATATATTATGTCATTGTTTCAAATGTTTCATAGAAGTGTCGTGAATGTAGAGGATATTTCCTTGTCTTTTAAGAACATTAACTGGTATAAAAAACCTTATTTTGACGTTTTTTTCTCCAGTCGGAATGACAGAGCCCAGATCTATAAAACCTTAAAGTCACGTTTAGCATGTTGGTGAACCAGTTGGAGAACGGACTCAAAATAGTGATGGGTTGCTAGCCGCATCGAATATTGACATTATTCCTCAGATCATTTTAATGAGGTCCGTGGCACAGTGGTAAACTGATGCCAGCCTGCGACCCGATGGGTCCCAGGTTCGATCTCCAGCTAGGTCATGATGGATATAGAAAACGATATTTGAGATTGGACTGTATGTTGGATGTTCATCTATTTATTTTTCTAGAACAAAATATAGTATCATTGAGTTAGTATTCCACAAGTCCACAACTTACTGTGTGGCTAACTTAATTTATGTGATTTGTCCCTATAGGTATTTAATATCATTTATTTTCTTATAAATTATTTTCCTAAAAAAATTTAATAAGTCCGTTAGATTATCAAAAAACATTTGACACGTGTTTTTTTGTCAATCAAACAAAAAATGACAAAGATATAGCCCGTTAAAATTGTGTGTGACGTCACTAGCCAGTACACTTTTTAGTGGCCTGTGATGTCACAAGCCCCCACTCATGAACTTTGACACGTATTAATATCATTTATTGTTTAATTAATTAAAGAAAAAATACGTGTCCAATATTTTTTGATTGTCTAACTGACGGTCTAATTTTTTTATTAATATTTTGACCCAGGAAAATAGCCTTAGCAATCGGTTTTGTGGCTGATTTTTGCAGTCAACGTATTCTTGAAGCGTTATCAAGAATCGTGTCAGAAGTCTTCTACGCTTACTTTACGACGTCGTTCGGCACTAAACTAAAATTCAATTTCGATATTTTTAGTACCTACCTTTGGAATTTTACTCCTAGTTTTAAATCAAACAAGTTTTAAAATGTATGTCACTTTGAAATGGGTTTTTCAACAAAAAAAATATTTAAAACATTTAGTTAACACGTGTATAAAAAAACTAAATGTTTAAAATATTTAGTTTTTTAACTAATTAATGTAACATTTCATGGGGTCTCCACAATTTGAAACCAATATTACGCTTTTTTTGGATCATAGTTTTGCTAATCTAGTCAGAATTATTGTTGACGAGTTTCGGTCTGGGAAAACATCATTATATATTTTTTATATAACGCATATTTTTCTTTGTATTAAGAATTACCTTTTTTGGTTGTTATTAGTTTTGACTTTACTTAGCTATTAAAAATAGCGATTATTAAAAGTAAGTTATTAACTTATTTCCTTGCATAAGTTTTTGAGAGAAACGTCAACATTACTCAAGATAGAAGATCTATCTTTACGTTTTTCTCTTTTGATAGTTGCGTTACAATGTAAAATAGGTAAGATCATGGGTCATGGATGAGACAATTCGCAGTGGCATTTTTTTTAAATTTTAAAAACATTTATAACTGTTGTTCTAGATTTCAGATAAAAGTTAACGTCAACTTACAACATAGTTAAAAAACAGCTAAGTTTAGTACTACTTACAAAGTATAAGAGCAGTAATTTGCATTACTTACTACCTTGTAAGCTATATAGATGTTAAATTGATGCCATACAAACTGAGGTTAAATATTGGCTATGGTGATTATGGAGACTTTTTGTGTTTATTCACTTGATACTGCTAAGGCTAAGCCTGAACTGAATATCAGTTCTGCTTCAACTACCTATTTCAAAAACATAAGAATTTCAACAACGGGATAGTATATGTTTGCAGAGAAGAGAAATTTCTATACGGATTTGTGCGAAGAAAGTAGGTTATAATAATATTAGGTCAGTTATTATTATAACGTTATTGACTTTGTTATTTAGGAGGAGTGGTAAAAATTCCCAAATACATTGTGTATTTTTGCCACGACTCCTTTTCCTTAAACATGATCATTCATAAAATAAAATAAAAACACTTTATGAGTGATATAAATGCATTTAGGTACATTTATTTGTTGTTAAATTAGGGGCTTGTTTACCTACCAATAAAAATTAAGTAAGGTAAACGCTGACTATTTCAACAATTAATAAAAAAACATCAATTCTTTCCTCTTATTATTATAGAGATATAATCGACGCATTACACAAAACATACCGCAGTACATTAAGTCGCAAGTTTATTAAATAAAAGCTCGTTCGTCCATATTGTGCTCTGTTGATTAAAAACGTCCACGGGGTGGACATTCGTGTTTTGCTGAAAAATTCGTTGCGCTGCCTCGTGTGTCGCAATTGGTCGTTTAGTTTTTTAAAGTGATGAGACCGGTCACAGGACTCACAGGAGAGCTTTTACAGTAATTCGCAGCGAATATTTCGTACAAAAGATTCAAATAATTTTTTTTTAATTTCCCTCACTATTATGACAAATTTCCGAAATTATACGGATATGATATATCTAATTTTAAAGATGGCGGACTTATCTCCATAAATTGCAGATTTTTCAGAAAAATTATAAAAGTAGGTCGTATAACCAAAAGAAATTACAGCACTTTTTATTTACAAAAATCTCTTACTTTTATACTATATTAAATAAAGTCACGAGTAATTTAATTTAAGCGCTTATCCTCGAAAGCTTTAACGGAATCGAGAGCTTTCACCGGGTTAACAACATCTGCGAACCAGGTTAGCTGATACCAGTGTTATGATGCAATAAATTCTAATTAAGCTCACTTATTTGCATACGTTGTGCTCTTAAATTAGCGTATTTATACTGCTTTGAGCTGTTAACAAAACTGGATTTTTTAAAAATATATCTAAACTTTTAAAATGAGGTGGTAAATTAAATTTGGTACACAGATATTCTAAAGCCTGGTGGGGTCCTGGTGACCTGTAATACAGGTTTATTGAAAACCTAGCATAAGCACCAAGTTCCTACTCCATTTCGCTTTTATTTAGGTTTAATTTTATTTATACAGTCTTGTTAATATTATATCCTTTCGAAAGCATTTTTGTTCGAAATTATACTTACCGTATGTTAAACTTGTTTGTGGAGAAAAACAAAAACGATTTTTGATTATTAAAAAGAGCCGGAGAAAAAAAACAAAAGCTACTTTTAATTCGAAAAAAAGCTACCGAAACTCACTATTTCACGCAGACGAGATCGCGGGCATAGCTAGTATTATATATTAACAGAGGCCTTTTCACAGCTGTAGAATATAGAAGACACGTGATGAAGATGAAATTTGATACCAATGCTTACCTTTTTTTACAAGTGCAACAGTTATGTTCTTGAGTAGATTGGGTTTTTATTTCCGTCTCTCTGTATCTGTTTTTATTTTTGTTACTCGTAACATAGATGTGTTTCGATTTGTAAGGCCACATTTTTGACGCTACCAGTAGTGCCACCTATGTGCAACTGTCAGAAAAAATCGTACGATCTAGAGGTTGGGACCATAGACCATAGAAAGTTAAGTCATGGTACTACCACTTTTATAAGTTACACCGATGTACCTGCGCAGAAGTCAAATTTTTCATGGCGCGAAAATACCCGTCCGCTATTGGTTGATGCGTACGCGCCATGCGGCGTCTCGGCCAGTCTAGGCAGTGTACAAGCATTGTGAGCGAGTCAGCACGAGTTCTGTTGTTTTCGGATTTCAAATCTTATGTAGTAGCCATAAGTTCGTTATTTCATTAATGTTTTCATTCGGTTTGCGTCGGCGGTAGGTTGCGCTATCTGCGCTATCGAATAATGCCGATGCGACTTATTAAGGTGGTACTACAGTGAATCCGTATATACTACATACAAGCATGACTTACACCTTATAAACAAGTTAGTAAGTTTGTCTTTCCTAATATTATAAAGAGAAAAGATTTGATTTTTTGCATTAAATAGGCTCCAAAGCTAAAGACCTATTTTCAAAATTCTTTAACCTATAAAAAGTTAATTTATGTGCGGATTTAATTTACGCGGACAAATTTGCGGTAAATTGCTAGTTCATATAAATTTAAAATACAAAAAAACCGGCCAAGTGCGTGTCGCGCCACGCACAGTGAAGGGTTCCGTAGTTGCGAATGACAACTTTGAGTTCACACTGTTCACACTCGCTCCTTACAGTTTAAAGACCAAAAACATCTTACAATGAATATTGTATGAATTTTTTATATTTTCGAGTACATTTTATAAGTTGGTTGCCTATAACTTTTTAGTTTGTACTTGGTACTCAGCTCTGATAGTTTTCCTTTCAATTTCAGTATTTATACTACTGCTGTAATTTTTTTCACATATCCATATATAACCGTTTAGCAGATAGGGGGGGGGGGGACACTTACCTCTAACAAAAATTTGCAAAAATCTTTATTTTTATTTATTTATTTATTTAATGTTAGGGAGTCTTACAGCAATAATATACTTATATAACATGAAATCACACTTAAATAATAAAAATGCTAACAACAAGTCTCCGCCTATAAATTTTACAATTGAAGAAAAACTCACTTAACTTACTAAAACTTACTCGTTATTTATGATTATAATCACACAAATGCCAAAACTAGAACTTTATAATTTATATATTTATATATATATATATTTTAGGATATTATATTATTATTATATTATAATGGGTTGGGTTGAAAGAAATCGTTAGAAATGGATCTTTTAATTGATGTGTTGCTGGTATGAAATAGGTCGAATTCAAACGGAAGTTTATTGACTGTATCAGCAGCTCGAAGCAAAAATGAATTACTCCTATAGTTACTTCCATGAGGAGCCACATACAGTCTAAATGGTTGTCTTAATCGGGCATTAGTAATAAACAGACCAATTTTGGATAACAACTCATTGCAATCAACTGTACCCTTTGCTATACTAGAATAATAGCAAACATCGCTCACCTTACGCCTTATGTGTAGCGGAAGGAAGTGGTACGCTTTACACCTATGCTCATAATCAACGTTAATTCTCCGGGCTTTGAAGTCTAGGAAGCGCAGAAACTTAGCTTGTATGCGTTCTAATCGGTCCTTATATACCTCACTAGCTTTTACCCGCGGCTTTGCTCGCGTTAAGAAGTAGAATTGATCAAAATCATTTCTTAGCGGATGCCTACATCATAACATCTACCTGCATGCCAAATTTCAGCCCGATCCGCCCAGTGGTTTGGGCTGTGCGTTGATAGATCACTATGTCAGTCAGTCAGTCACCTTTGAGTTATATATATTTAGATATTGAGGATTCCATATCTGAGACGCATACTCCAGGTGGCTGCGTACGTAAGCACAGTATAGAAGTTTTATGCATTTAATATTTTGAAACTCCGACGAAGTCCTAATAATAAAACCAAGAGTTATTGTGGCCTTTTTGATTATATGGTCGATATGTTAATCAAATAATAGCTTGCTGTCATGTATAACACCGTCCTTAATAGCCGACACTTTTGAAATATTGCAGTTCCTAAGAACATAGCCTTTGTCAAGTATTAATAATTTTCTCGTGTATGACATATAGAAACATTTAGATACGTTTAGATCTAACCTGTTCTTGATACAATATAATTCAAATCTATTAAGGTCTGCTTGAAGATCATCAATATCAGAGGTACTACGGATTACTTTAAGGATCTTCATATCATCCGCAAACATTAATATCTTTAAAACCAAATATTTCGGAAATGTTCGGAAACGGATCCCTAAATCGAAAAATGCTGTTCTCAACCTCACAATATTTTTTAGAGACCTGTTTAACAATACCCCACACGATGGGTAAGAAGGGAAAAAAAGTTACTCCCCCACTTTACATGTATGGGAGCCACACTAAAAAAATTTTTTTTCAAGATTTTTTTCTACCCCTTTTTTGGCATGATTAATATACATATCCATACCAAATTACGGCTTTCTAGTACTTATAGTGTCTGAGTAAAACCGCGGACGGACAGACAGACAGACATGGTGAAACTATAAGGGTTCCTTGTTTACTACGGAACCCTAAAAACGGAATTGTGATTCATCATAAAATATGGAGCATATCTTAATGCGAAATTGTGGCAAAACGACCGGCCATAAATTATAAAGTTGTCAGTTTGGCAGCGCCGTAACTCCGAAACTCGCTGCATTGGATCAATACGTTATACGAATATTGCTCTATTGTTTATGAGAAAAATATTTACCTACTTTTTAAACTGCGAAAAAGAGGGAGATGTTTAACTGTATAGGTATATTTTTGAATTTTTTTTCATCTTCAAGTATTATAGAAAAATCCACCACGCTTATTTTTTTACTGCAAATGTGGTGTTGCAAATGTCTGTAAACAGTGTTTTTTCTTCTCTATTATGTAACATATATCAGAATAATTTTTTTTGCAACTTTCACTCACAATGCCTCAAATGGACCAAAACCGCCCTACAAAAATTTATTTACACTAAATAACAAATCTATGATTTCTTACCAGCAATTTTTCCGCGACTTATCTGCGTGAATTATAGCCTATGTCGTTCGTAGTTAAATTGGCTTTCAATGGGTGAAAGAATTTTGAAAATCGGTCCAATAGTTTAGGAGCCTATTCAATGCAAACAAACAAACAATCAATTTTTCCTCTGAGCATAGAGTCATGTGTAATAGATTAAAACAGCTAAAAGATAATCTCGTGGATGCGGATTGCGGATTTTGCGGACCTCGATTTGCTATCAACAGGTGCGGTTAAGTCTGCGAGGTTCGGTGACCCGTCAATTACTTTTAATTAAATTTCCGCTTGACCAATTGTTTCATATTTTTTAAAAGAGATTTTTAATTCGTCATGTTAAATTTAATATTTTGTACGATTTCAAGATAAGACTTCTTTATAGTTACCTAAATAATACTACTTAGATAGATCTAAGTAACCCAACAAATAGTCCTAAATGCGCAACGATTTTTACTTGCGTAAAGCGTTTCACCCGTTAGGTAATAAGCCTCAAATGAACCAAATGCCTTGCCTTATAGACATTTCTATAAGGCGCATTTGGTTCATTTGAGGCTACATATACATAAAAATACATTTATTTACTCTTAATAACAAATTTTGCAGTTATTTGAAAATATATTTCTCGTTAAACGGCTACAAGATACAGCTTAATCCCGCGGATGCGGATTGCGGATTTTGCGGACCACAATTTGTCATCAACGGGTGCGGTTAGTCTGCGAGCTTCGGCAACCCATCAATTAGGTACTTTTTTCTACTCCTGTACTTTTATCTGTCATTTATATGATCAAGAACACAAACATAAGACCATTCATAACAAATCTATACTCTATTCTCCATAATACTACGGCACAGCCGTACTATAATGTCGCTTTACGATACGGCTAGCAGCTACAGACTATTAAACATAGATTAAAAAAAAAAAATTTCGTCTCTCTATTAAACCTAGATTTCGTGATTGCAAAAGTAGTTTTTTGTTTTTGTTAAGACTCAAGCGAACATCAATTAAAAAAAGAAGGCAACCATAGACACAAAATATTGTCATATTTACATTTCCCGCGAGTTAGTTGTCAAACTCAAAATTTATGTTTCACTATAGATTTGCATTTTTGAAAGTCGTAGAAAAAATATTGTATGCAACGGTTTATAATTAAGTCTCAAAAGGCTCGCGTCGCCTCTATCAGCGATATTCGCTCGCTTTGCTCGCTCATATCGCTACCCGCGCCACTCACCTTTTAAGAACCCCATTATAAAACCGTTGCATAAAATACTATTAATCCCCTTTCCGCTTTCCCTAATAATTTCATGCTTTTTAAAAAGAAGAGTTGTTATTCTCCATGTTAAATTTAATTCTGTGTAGTACCTATTTTAAGATAAGGCTTCTACATAGGTATATTGAACCTATTTCTACATAGATCTAATCCGTTATGGTCCCAAATATACAACGATATTTACTTTCTAAGAGCGTGCGACCAAAATGAGTAGATACAAAAAGAGATTCCTCATTAAAACGGGTGAAAAATACAGTAGCCAAGTCTGCAGTTGCGGATTGCGGATTTCGTGAACCGCAATTTATCATCAACAGGTGCGCGCGACCTAGCAATTACTTTTAATCCCCTTTCCAGATTGCGTTGATGCTCTTTAAAAGGGTTTATATAAACGCTTTAAAATCTCAATCGTAATTGTGTTTTGCGTACTATTTATGTATTTGATTGTTAAGATTCGCCATAAGATCTAAAGACCACGCATTACTAATACGTTGAGTGAGTAGGTAGGAAAACAGATGAAACAAATTATTAAAAAGAACAATAAAAAACTAAAATTGCAGTATGAATGCTTTATCTAATTATAGTGGACCCCGGGCCACTCCCGATCCCTCCCTCCCTGTCCCATTTTTATTATTATAATTTTATTAACATCATTTCCAACTAACTCCAGCTAAATTCATGCATCTGCAGTAAGTAATTACTTCGAATTTCACAGCAATTAGGCAAGCTATATTGATTGGGGAGAAATTGCTCGGCTACGCATCAGTTTTAATTAATTAGAGCTTGCTGCTCAAAATAGACAGCTATTTTTAGAACTCAACGAAATTTAAGCTGGTCACATTATCTTCAGACGGCAGTCGTTAAGTTATATGAAATGCCTTTAGGCAGCTCGATAAGTTTGACACCAGCGTTGGTCATTTACATACATGAAAAATAAAGATTGAGGTTACGTTTCCTTCAATTTATTAATTTTATAATTTTCGCGTGACTACATCATCTTAGGCACTACTGCCGCATGTGGGCCTGTTCCTGTAAATTTCTCCAGCCTTTTTTTGGCTTTTTGCTTCTATCTTCAGACTTGAAGTATTTTTTGGTCTTGTTGTGCTACATCCAAAAAATCGTGTAGGTCTTCCAGACGGTCTTTGCCGTTCAGGTTAATCATTGAGGTGCTTGAGCACTCTTTCGTCTTTCATTCGCTTTAACTTTGACTGGCCATCGAAGACTTTTGCAGCTCTATGAAAAAGATCGTTTCCCATCATGACCTGACCTTCTGATGTAAGATGTAACCTATATCACAAGTAACGAGAAAATAGCAGATATTTGCATTTTTACAATTACATTATAATCCAAAACCTCAATAAACTGTATTGCCACGTGCGTGACACAGTTGTTTTCTTTGTAATGTGTAAAAGGCGTTTCTGGTAGCGCGCGAACGACAGTTACATTCCCTGCTCTGTAAACACAGAGCAGGATTGCTATTTTTGAATTGATGTCTCACCAAAACGCAAGTCGTGCACGAATTGCGTTTCACACTCGTCTTCCAAGTCACGAAATGCCATTTTGCCATATTTTTGAAACCATCGCTTGAACTGTAGTGCTGCCAACCTTCAGCGAAAAATATTTAATTTTTTCTTATTTCACGCAGAATTTTTTTATACACTTTTTATGGATTTTAAAATGTTTATCAATCATTCGTTTAGGGAGTCATGCGTTCAACAATAGCACTCCAGGGAATGTAACTGTCACTCGCATATGTAGGTTTCTCATAAGGCATATATGTAGAAACTTATGTATGAGAATCTACATACCTACCCGTGTATAGACCTCATCCTTCGGGAGCCTATTAATAGGGGTTTGTAGTGGGTCGAAGTAATCCTTCTTATCTTTCCAAGTATCGCCCGTCTTATACACGTATATTTCCCTGAGGATCTCACAGTAAATCATTGTTGCACAGTAGATTTGAGCTTATTGTTTTTGTTATTAAAGCATTTATATCAAATACATAGCAAGTAAATCAATACAATTAGCTATATCGCGCTTCGTCTACATAAATTATAGCCTACTAAACTCGTAAGTTTTTTCTGAAAAATTTCTTCCTCTAACAGGTTTTTATTTTAAACGTATAGGTAAGAAGATTATGTGTTTCTCTTTTAATTTACTTAATAATTTAGTAATTTATTAATGTTAACTAAAAAAAACTGTAATAAATTTTTCATTCTTATGAACAGGCGGAAAATAATTGTAATAAATAATTACTTATGAATACTCCTTGCAAATAAAAAATGTCATGTCATTTTAGAACTGTTTGTTCTCAAAATCTCAAATTTTCATCTATAAATTAGTATGGATAAGACTGAATATTCTTAAAATCACTCGAAGCTCGAAGAATACATTTCGGAAAATATTACAAAACGAACCTAGAGTTAAACAAAATAGCTCTACTTACTTCTTGCCATTGTTTTCCTGATTCCCTAGCTTTAGGTATTATTATTTCTTCAATGATAATAAAATCTAGGAATATGGAAGTAAACGTTTAAACACATACATACATGAATTTTGCCCCGATTTAAAATAAATCAGTTGAAAAAAAAAACGGAGACAAAATTTAAAATTTTGTTTTACGAGGCCCTAGATAAGATAGAAAACCCTTCAACCTATTTTATGAACTACTGTTTACAATTTAAATTGAGAATTAGGGCCTCGCATAAACAAACTGATAATATCCCTTTTTTCTTACAAATGATTTACTTATTTCAAATAAAGGCTGCACTGGATCCTGTTAAATTCATGTAAATCTTGAATCTCAAAGTTTAAGAATGTACCGAACAAGACCCTTACCCAAATTATCTTGTTCGGCACATTTTTACACTTTCTGTCTGATTGTCCTAAAACTTTGTTTCTGGGGCTCCTTCTGATGATGGGGCTATACATAATCACTCATGGCATGGATAAAATTAAAATCTAGTTTTATGTTAGTATAAAAGCTAAATAAGCTAAATCGCCGTGCGGTTCTCGGCAGAGTAGAAAAGAACTACTCTAAGTCTTCCCCTAGATGTCGTAGAAGGCGGCTTAGGGATCACAAGCTAAACGAAGCTTGTAAACATCGAAGACACCTCTCCAACCCGTCTGGCCAGCGTAAAGAGTGTAGGCCAAATTCTCTGACTGCTCAGGCTAATGGTTCTGGTAGCACGTAGTCGTGCTCCTGCATTGGAGACTAAAACAAAGACCTGATGATGATGATGAAAAGCTAAATTGTAAAAATTCAACTTTTATTCTATATCATTGAAAGCAATGTTGCTTCCCATTCCCAGTGTAAAACTTGCGTCATTTAAATAAAATAAATATATACGGACAAATCACACAGATTGAGCTAGCCCCAAAGTAAGTTCTTAAGTAAGACTTGTGTTATGGGATACTAACTCAACGATACTATATTTTATAACAAATACATATATAGATAAACATCCAAGACCCAGGACAATCTGAAAAAGATCATTTTTCACCTTGACCTGACCGCGGATCGAACCCGGGACCTTCCGTGTCACAGGCCGGCGTGTTGACCGCTGCGCCACGGAGCTCGTCAACATTTCCGCTGATACATCACTACAAACTCAATAAACTACTAACACCGCATTGCAGCATTATACGAATATATTAATCTGTTTCCTACAGGTGCAGAGGTGTCCAAAATTCTAGTATCAATTATATTTTTTACCCCAACTAACTACTCATAGGAATACTTCTAACGAGGTAGGTAGGTACCTATTTTTATGTTCAAAACATAAGACATTTCTTCCATGTTGGTTTAGGAGAAAAAGAAAAACATAGAATAAACCAGCTGCTTTTCTTCCCGCGCATACCGTAAAAGCCGGTCAAGGGATTGGGCGAAATCTAAGGAATCACTTTATAGGCAATGTGGCTGGCAAACCATCACTATTTTGATTCCGCTTACTTACCACCGTAACGCCCACTAACACGCTAAAACCCAAAGGCCACGGGTTTTATGACTGTCTACCCCGCAAAGGACATAGACGTAATAATATGTATGTAAAATATAAGACTTAATTAATTTTAATGGCAAAAATCGTTCTTATAAAAGTCATGGATCTAACAATGAGTATAATCAGGATAAGCTCATATTTCGCCAATTATTATGCATGTAATTTTTCCAATATTTCCACTGTTTAAAGTAAAACTCTATCAAATAATAAATAAGTAAAACTCGACTGTAAACTCAATAAAGTTCTATCAATCTATTGCCTGCAGGTGCGGAGGCACTCCAGATATTCCCAATTATTTTCCTTAGGTCGTTGCCTTTCCCGAGTTTTTCTTCGCTCAATCCTCGGGGGAAAACTTTGATTGGCTCCAGAGCCCGCAATTTTATATCCATTTTCTGTTTTAATCGGTTTTTTTTTCGTAGAGTACCTAATATAGGTACTCTACGAAAAAAAACGATTAAAAATCTTTAATATTATAAAAATATTTTTCCTTAATAGAAAAATATTTTTATACACACATTAAGTATCACGTCTTTATCCCTAGTGGGGTAGACAGAGCCGAAGATCACAAGACCCGGCCACATTTAGCATCATAGTGGGTGTAAAGGTGAATAGAGAAATCAAAATAGTAATGGGTTGCTAGCCGCATCGCCTATTAATGTGATTCCTTAGATTTTACTTAATCCATTGACCGGCTTTTACGGTCTGCGCGGGAAGAAAAGCAGCTGGTATATGTATATTTTATGTTGTTTCTCTTCCATGCTGCCATGCCATGGGAGGAATATTTTAGTGTGGGAACTTAAATGTAAAGTATCAGTCTTTTAAAAAAAGATTTAAAGTAAAGCGGCGAATCGATGATTTAATCAATACGAATCCAATATTTCTTCCATGTATGAAATAAAATAAAAACGTTGAAGGTACCAGCTTCTTTACTTCTGGTGCAGACCGTAGACCAACTTATGGGATATTTTATTAACAAACCTATTTGCCTACGCTCAACAACACGCTTATCGTGGCCTTTAGGTCTTATGGCTAGGCTCTATCTTCCCCGTAAAAGGTACGGATATACGGATTAAAAGATTCCACTGCTAGTTTCATTGTGCTTTGTATGTTATAGGTAAGTATATAATTAATAATAATAAATAAATAAATAGGGTTATATTACCCCATTATAGGTAAGTTGTGAACTTGTTTCGCAGGATACCAACTCAATTATACTTTATTTTATAATATATCTTTATACATTATAGATAAATATCCACGGTTCAGATCAATCTGAAAAAGATCATTTTCCATCATGACCTGACCAGGGACCCCTGTGTAGCAGGCTGGCATGTTGACCGCTGCGCCACGGAGCTCGTTAAAAAACAACTAACCTATATTACTATCTCTAATTGTTAAGAAAAAGTAAAATCCAATACTTCAAGATTTACATCGAATTTATTTTCAATTTAAGTATCTTCAACAGGTTGCGATCGGAGGATAAGTAGCAGGCGCCGTCTTTCCAATCAATTATACTTTCCTCCCGAGGTCTCACCCTGTTTGCCCTGATCTCTAGATCCCTCAGATTCCCGCGGTGTGGATAAAATTATTCGCAATTAATTATTTGATTAAATAAATTTATTGTGATTTACCATCAACTGTAAAAATGAGATTGACACTGGTTGCAAAATAAAAGATGTTTATGACACAATTATAAGAGTATTTGGTGGAAAGTCAAGGGGTTTTTTTAATCTATGGTTTTTCCTAATAATTTTGCAGATTGATGAAAGTCCACTAGACTTTATAATATGTTATTTTGCGTTATAAATTCCAAGTGCTCATGAACAATGTGTAAAATAGTTAAAGTAGACTGTCATATGAACTCGAATAGATTTGTCACCAAAAGCTCCCTTACAGCAATCAAAAGACCTACGCCATCTTTAATAAATAAATAATACCTAAATACGCCATTGTTGACTGTTTCTTATTAACTGTATCCCGCACATGTTTTCTGTATCTCTTTTAATATTCTCTAACACCGATACTTTGTGTCGCTATAAATTGCACATTGGCAGAATAACTGAAATCTCGGTGGAAGCCAGAGATAATACAAAAATAGAATAGAATAGTTTAATAACATTCAATTTTCAATTTTCTACAGGTAAAGGATAAAAGGCGCAGAGCCGCGACTTTCTTATCATATTACTTCCCATCGAGGAGGTCTTGTGTCAGCACTTTTCACGATCCAGTCGGCTCCTGCGGAGCATGCTGATCGGTACAGTTTAATAATATCTACATTGCAATTTAACCTTAAGAATAAGAGCCAAGGTACGTCAAAACAAAGCATTTCTATTTCCAGTGATATATCGGTCCTCAACAGGTAGTGATCGAAAGTGCCAGGCCCCGACTGCCGTATCAATTACCCACCTCCGAGGAGGCCTAGTTTCATCGCTCCCCGCGATCCGCTTGGCCTCTGGTGAACCCGCATACAGAGACTCAATTTTTAGGGTTCCGTATACTTTTCACGATCCAGTCGGCTCCTGCGGAGCATGCTCTGATCGGTACAGCTTAATAATATTTTACTTCAAGAATAAGAGCCTACGTCAAAACAAAGCATTTCTATTTCCAGTGATATATCGGCTCTCAACAGGAAGTGATCGAAAGTGCCAAGCCCCGACTGCCGTATCAATTACCGACCTCCGAGGAGGCTTCTTTTCATCGCTCCCCGCGATCCGCACGGCCTCTGGGGGGCACGCCTTTGAGGAACTCAATTTTTAGGATTCCGTAGCTGAATGGCGAAATCGGAACCCTTATATTTTCATCATGTCTGTCTGTTCGTATGACACAGCCACTTTATTCTGAAACTATTTAGACTATTATACACTGTTGAAACTTGGTAAGGTAGATGTATAACTGTGAACGTGTGAACCGTTTTATGATTTTCTTACAAAAACAAAAGTATACGGGGGTCCCCCATACATGGAACTGAAACTAAAAAAAATGTTTGAAAGATGGACACTTCGAAAGAAGTGAAATATGGGCTGGGAGCGTACTTTTTTAAACAAGTAGAATCGATCCGTTCAGCGATTGGTTTGCATTCATTTTGTGCAGAACCGTCGGCGTCGGGGCGCCCGAGCGGAGTCCGACTTTGATAATATTATTTTATGTGAGATTTACGACCAAGTTCTAAAAACTGAACATTTTTCTGTTAAATATCTTTTATATTTTATTCTCATCGCCTGCAAAGATGTAGCCTTACAATTAACTCTATGAATTCTATGATAATGCAAGTCGTGCTCATGAATATCATCATTGTGTTGCGTTGCATCTATGCACCGGTGTCACAATAGTTCGTTTGACGGCTGGAGGCCGTTGACCTCGCTCGAGACGAGTGAGTCACGCCGACGACTTGCACAATGCACTTTTAGACATCCGCCGGTGATTCGAGGTCCACTGCGTTTTTTTATATTTTTAATTTCGTTGTCTAGCGTACCAAACCGGTATTGGATTACAAAATGGCAGCGTTTGTAGCGGGTAATGCACGCAAGACTGTATGATATGAAACATTGTGGCACTTCATATAAACGGAGTGATATTTATGCCTTAAATACTAGAAACTAAACTTTACATCCACTTACATCCGAGCACACGTCTTTGTGTGAGTTCAGTTGACTATCAGCTATCACCTATTGAGCACGGGGGAGAGGTGCGAAGACGCCATATTGCGAGATTTGCGAGGGATGCTACGAGTTTCCGTTCTGTATGTTAGTAGGTACACCTACTTTTATTATTTCTGTGACTATACAGTTACCTATACACTCTCGTATTAACAACATGGTAATTTTTGAATTTCCTGTTTGTCCTATATTTTATGACTTCAATTGTAATTTGCTATTAATTTTAACTTTTTATTCCTTGATTGGACTAAAGAGGTCACATGACGTTTAGGTTAAATGAGTAGGTATTGTTAAATAAATACATATAAATTTGAGATAAAATTCTCAAATTAAACTTCGTATCAAAACAACTTTATAAATCTTTATCACCAACCTTGGGATTAAGACAAATAAACTTAAAAATAGACCCATTGTTTATCAAGTCTGAGATTGAATGAATGAGTTCAATGAACGTCTCGTTACGACCGATCTGAATGAACGGATAACAATGAACTGCGAAGGACTCTGATCAATAAACTTGTAGCCCTCAATTTGTCACGGATCTATTTTTAATTTTATCAGGTATTTTTCTTCAAAGAAGCATTAATTCTTATGTGCTTTCTTGCCTGATTGTATTTTTCTAAATATCAATGAGATATACTCACCTACTTGTTAAGTTTTCAGAGACATTATCTCTCGTAATCTCTCCTAGTGATAATAAAATAATAACACATACAATACATAACTTATTATAAATCGAGGACTAAAGCCCGCTCCACACTCTCGTCGAGAGGTTTCGTTCCCGGTATTCGCCGAAACAAGACGAGATCGAGAACTGCTCTCTACACTCTCGCTTAGCGCAGTTGTCTGTTTGAGGACGTTGAAGATGGACGTTGAAACTGCTGCGGCCTTATAGTATTATGTCTTGTAGCGTATTTATACTTCTTACAACGAGAAAAATAGTTATTAAAACGCGTTAAAAAAGACGAAATACCGCCACCATGGACACTACACGAATATAGCCGAGACTTGCCGAATACTCTCGTATTCGCCTATTCTCGTGTAGTTTTGCCGAGAGTGTGGAGCGGGCTTAACATTAGTACCTGGTTTAAACCATTATCCGACCAAACTAAGTCAACACCTATCATTTTGACGTTTCCACAACTGTCTTGTAGTTCGTTTTGGGTGGATAATGGTTTAAGCCAGGTACTAAAGTTAGTCCTTGTTTTACTTTGTCGGGCCTGCCAACTTTAGTTTCTCCCTTGAATTATGAATGATAACTTTATTGCTTTAAACGTGGTACAATAGGTGGATTTTATAAAATTTAAATAGGTATCACACATTAGTCATTTCTGACATGCAACAGACAGTAAAATTTGTCAAATTAGGTACAACGATGTCAAATCAAATTATTATGTTTAGCTTCGTTTAGCCCTTGAAAATGGCCTGACGAGTTCGAAACTAAAGTCGGCAATCCCGACAAAATAACACTGCGTGACCCGTTGTTATACATAAGGTCTAACTAATTTCAGATACCAAAAATTCTATTTAATTTTACTACCCACTAATATTCACATCCTATCCTAATCCTAATCCTAACTAATATTTTAAATGCGAAAGTGAGTTTGTTTGTTTGGTTGTTCGTTACGCTTTCACGCCGTACCTACTGAACCGAACGTCATAAAATTTTGCATACACGTAGATTAGGGTACTGAGAAGGACATAGGCTATATATCACGCGGGCGAAGCCGCGGGTAACAGCTAGTATTTCATACACCAGGCTTTTATATCAGCAGAAAAATCATTTAGAACGTAAAAATGATATCACATTTTTATAGCTCCCATTACACGAGAAAATCCCGCCAAAGGCCACGTGTCGTAAATCAAATCTACGAACGTCAGCGAAACCCGCACATTTTTCGTCTACCCTCATTTTGATAATAATACTCGTATTATGCCCACATGACACACGGCTTAAGTTATTGCTTTATCACGTACATTGATACTAATCTCAGATCAAAGATATAGAGCGACATCGCAAAAAAAATTGCAATAACCATTAAAATCGGTAATAAAATTATTAAGGTTTTCTAATTTTTTGAAGCTTAATAGCCTTTAGAACAATTCATCATGCTTACTGCCGCTTACATTAAAGCAAACGCACTCTTGAGACCAACAAACGGTTTTTGTTACAAACAAGTTAAGTTATTGTTTTATCACCAACATTGATGCTAATCTTCAGATCATAGATATATGTATAGCAACAGCACAAATAGTCAGTGCAAAAATCTGCATTTTTAACCATTTAGAACAGTAAAAAGAAAGTAATCGATGTATATATTAAATATTGCAAGTATGATAGCCTTTAGTACAATTGATCGTATTTATTTCATTAGAATACTGATTGAGCACTATCAACCGTAGAGTATGTAATGTACTATGCAAGTGGGTAAAATACTATATGAATAATAATATAATAAAGTTATATATAATATATTCATATATATATAAGTGATATATTATATTAATCCTCATTACAAAATGAAAGTATTTAGTATCATACAATTTCAGAAGTTGTTATCATAGTAACTAATGGCAGTTGGACTGTCCATGGCCAAGATAGCAAAGTTTGTCAAGTTCGCCGTTCGGATGGCTGAATAAGCTTTTGATATCGTATATTACTCATAGTATTTTACTAGTAAGTATTTATGTAAGGTTTAATTATTATACTACATGTATATATATGGTAAATTAAAGTAAATAAATAAAATAAAACATGTAAGTAAATTATTGACGTCAACAATAATATAAAATTGTTAATAAATTGCAATGAAAATTGACATTGAGTTTTTGGTGGGAAGTCAAGTGGTTCAGTTGTCGTTTGCCTTATACAATTTTGCAAATTGATTTAAGTGGACTTTATAATATGAAATTGGTGTAGTTTGGTGTTATAAATGCTCGTGCTCGAGAACAATTTGTGAAATAGTTAAAGTAGACTGTTAAATGGACTCGTATAGATTTGTCGCCAAAATCTCCCACAAGGCTGCCAAAGAACATACGCCAACTTTGATGCCACATACCGTACAACACCGATACTTGGTATCTCATTATACTGGACATTGGCAGAATCACTAAAATCTCGGTGGAAGCCATAATTAACAAGAAGAAAGAAAGAAAATTGACATTCACCAAACGATATTGAAATAGCTATCTCACGATGAATAAAATCTTTTGACTTTGATACTTGTATTTTTAGATTCACATCTGAGGTTCACATAAGCAAGATCATATTGGATACTCGAGCATTTTTGCTAATTCTTAAAAACAACGAATTTTTTTTTTATTTGACTAATTGTTCATGATGCCAAAAGGTAAGCATTGTAGGATATGCTGCCAGCGGTCAGAGTCACGATAAGAGTGTTTTAATCAAAAGCTCTTATCTCCTAAATTATTTTTAAGTCACCCTGTAGTTTAAAAAATAGTTTATTCAAATTATCTTTTTACTCGCAATATATGTGAAAAATGCAGACGAGAAACCTTGACATATCTTCCCTAATCTTTCCCGAAAGACACGATAATCCGGGCGTTTTCGTCCCTAAACTGTTAACCCTGCAATATTCTTATTTCATTTTATTCCTTAGCTTTGATAAAACGTTTAGAATTCCTCCGCAAACATGCCGGGATTTTTTGCGAATTTGTAGAGGTCAAAGGGCGAAAAATGTGCCTCGGAATTTAGTGAAAATCTGAAAGTAAATATCACTACGTTACTAAACTTAAGCCCAAGCGATTGTATATCTACTATAATTTTTATATTATACTAAGATTCTTTATATCAAGATTCTTTGCTAATATAACTAACTGAAAAGTGCTCGAACTGCACAAAGGTAAGAACGTCCCTTTTGTTTTCTTATGTTTTCGCGATTGTTACACATTTAAATAAAATTATTTTAATACGGTTTTTATCGCGTTTACCTGCGACCACGAACACTGTAAAGTGCTCGAAACGTTAGGTGTATAAATAATGTAATAAACGCGATAAAAACCGTATTAAAATAATTTTATTTAAACGTCCCTTTTGTCTCTAAACATTAAGTAGAGTAGAGCCCTTTACTAAATAAATAAACATTTACCGGCCAAGCCCGATTTCAAGACAAATTTGTTTGGCATAAAACGAACTGACTTTCAGATAATAAATAATATTCAAATTGAGTAGATCACGACAGTATGTCATTTATGCAATTCCAAACGGTTGTCCCAAATTTTCATGAAAAATCATCATGGGTGTCGACTCTTAGGTTTTTTGAGAGTAAGATTTCGAATATTCCGTCAGCTTTAGAATGGGCGTTAGGCCGTAGTCAAGAGTTGCCCACTACTAGCTACGCCACTGAAAATAGACTAATTACTACGCTTCTATGTATTCTGGGTACGAAGTTATTAAGTTTAATATTAACTCAGTGAACTGCTGAAAACTTAGCGTAGCGTGAAGCTTGATAACAAACAAACACCTTTCTGTTATAAATAGGTAAGTGGGGAGGTAATTACCCTCAAAGCCCTCAATAGGGATGAGTCGACAAGGCCGGGAATCGAATCCGCGCGAGTATATTAGCATATATTGCTGTTTTGTGTCGTGTCAGCTTTTTCTGCTGCGTCGCTAAAAGGGTCACGGTTTTGCTTGGTCGAGTTTATGGGGAGTACCTCTTATTTTGTTGAAAACAGTAAAAATAAACTGGTATGAAGATTAATAGTTGATACTTGCTTCACATAGAGCAACACGGCTTCCGTACTTGCTCCAGCGTAGTAGAAGTGTTTCATTGAATAAAGTAATAATTTTCTAGTGATCGTCGAATAACATACCTTGCTTAAGGCGCAATTTTTTAAAAATTTATTTTTTGCTTGCTCATAATATAAAGGCTAGATAATATAAAAGGCAAACTTGACTCCCTGACTTACATATCAACGCACATTCGAAACTACTCGAACTATAGTTACCTAGAAACTTGAAATTCAGTACAGGGGTTCCCTTCATGATGAAGGTGAGCACTAAGAAAGGATTTTTAGGTATCCAACTCCTAAGGGGGCGAAAAGGCAAGGTGAAGACTTACGCGGACGAAGTCGCGGGGAAATTACTAGTTAATAGTTTTGCTTTGCCCCACACAAACGTTGTTTTATCACACTTGATAAGAAGAACGTAGGGACCAAGTCTGGATTGAGTTTCTTTCGGCGTATTCTTCTCACCAGTGATCATTACGAAACGCTAGTAGTTTTTCGATTTTGCATATTAAAAATAAAAAATAATAAAGTAAAAAATATGACGTTCAAAAAGAGATACAATTATCCAATTTTGTATAAAAATCTTTGACTTGAGTTTGACTTTGAACACCGAATTACTCCTCAGCTGATTTTTCTTGATTGTAAAACCGAACCCTGGATCTGGATCTGACTTATCACAGCTGAGGAAGCTGTAATAAGTCAGAATCCAGGGTTCGGTTTTATGTTGGCATTCAAGCTATAACATGATTTACAGAAAGTTTTTACGGCGCGGCGGTTGCCAACACTAAGAACACCACTTTACTAATTGCATGCAAACTTTAGTTGTACCTACTCTATAAATCTTCCGAGCTAGTGTGGGAGTAAAGGAAAAACATAGAATATACTAACTGCTTTTCTTCCCGCGCAGACCATCCGGTCAAGGGATTCGGTGAAAATCTAAGAAATCACGTTATAGGCGATGCAGCTAGCAACCCATCACTATTTTGATTTCGCTTTCCACTTTAACACCAACTAACACGCTCAACGTTGGCCTTTAGGTTTTAGGACCTTAAGCTCTGTCTATCCCTTGCGCTATCCTTTGCGGGATCGCAAGGGATAGACAGACAGAGCCTAAGGGTATATTTGTTGTATGTAGGTTATATGTATGTAGGTATGAAACATTTTCTCCCAGTTTCTTATTAAGAAAAATAAACTTGAACAAATAGAAATCCATCAAAAATGCCAGCAAGCCGGAGTTACCAACATCTTGATCAATTTTAATAATGGATTGTTTCATTAAAATTGATAAAGCGGCTACAGCTCCAGACTTGGCTTGTTAAAGGTAACATTTAATGGACTTCACCTAGATTAAAATGCATGTTTTATGCATGCGTAGTCTTCATTTGCTATTGTAATGATGTAAACATCACGCTGATGACCGAGTTTTACTCGGAAAAACCATTATTTCAGAGACGAGACCTTGCTTAATGAAAAACAAGAATTGTTAATGAACAAGACATATTATAAAAAAAGCGACTGCCGTTTTTAAGCTTACGTCCGCCATATGTATAGATTCTTTGCTGAAGGTACATGCCTATGACACTCGGGGACAAACACACACAGTTCAAACTCGGTCTAGACGTTTAGGCTACAGGAGGAAACAATGGAACACACAAACTTGCATACATAGAGATACATCATACATCCATGCACGCGAAATACCCTCCTTCTGGGTGTCTCAATCTACTCAGTCTAATCAATCTTTATCATTAGAAATAGATATTTTAAAGCTCGGAATGGTGTTACGAATTTGACGAATTTCACACCATAGCGTTCTACTATATATATATATATATATATATATATATATATATATATTGAATTCTCTTTGCGTCATTTAAATAAAAATATACCTTGACTCATGACGTTTCAAACTCCCCTATTTGCAATACCCCATGCGTACCGATTTCTTGAAACAAACGCTGCTGACACGAGAGGTACTTCCAACACTAAATGAAGTTGCCATGAAGTTGCTTATCGCGTTGATATATTCAGTTGCACCTTGACTAAATTTACACGGGCAATGTTGTATTATGTTATAGTTAAAACTAGTAAATTAGTAAAGAGTCAAATATTTTGTAACCTTAATTATTTGTGTATTAAATATATTTTCAGTGCTAAAAATCTGAGTAAAATTACTTAGAATACAGGTGTCATCATCATCATCATCATATCAATCGTAACAAGGCCACTGCTGGACATAGGCCTCCCTAGGGCCTCGTCAAGGATTTCTATCGTAGGGGATTATTGCCATACTCACCATGCATGGTAGACGGGTTGGTGAGCGCAGTTTGTCTGGCTTATTTCGGTTACATACAACGCTGCTGCCTGTCAAAATCGTTATAGGTAGGATTTTGTTGGACTAAGGGAAGGGGATAAAGGTATTTAGGATGCTACTCACTGTTCTACTACTACTTCTATACTACTACTGTTCGGATGGCTTGAGGATGACAAAGTAGCAGTTCGGATGGATTGTGGATGACAAAGTAGCAGTTCGGATGGATTGGGGATGACAAAGTAGCAGTTCGGGGGCCGGGTGCGCGTACCCGATGCCGGAACTGCAACCACCGGACAGTTAATAAATATATAAGGACAAATCACACAGATTGAGCTAGCCCCAAAGTAAGTTCGAGACTTGAGTTATGGGATACTAACTCAACGATACCATATTTTATTACAAATACATATAGATAAACATCCAAGACCCAGGTCAATCTGAAAAAGATCATTTTTCCATCTTGACCTGAGCGGGGATCGAACCCGGGACCTTCCGTGTAGCAGTCGGGCGTGTTGGTGAGGATGACCCTGACCTTATATTATAATGCGGATGTACTTAGCTCTATTATACGAACAACGTTCAACTTTATTATAAAACCGAAGTCTACAGTGGGCGTTCTATCAACCGCTCCGACAGACAGCCGATCTGATAACAGGTGGGCGCAGCTTTATTTTTATTTTTAGTAATCCGGGGGTGCTCCAAGGACCATTGTCTTTGATAAGCACTGTTTTCCATATCAAATAAGGTTGTTTTTTACAATAGGTAAGTTGGAATGGAAAATCCACTTGCTGTAGTAATAAACATAGTCAAGGTGTCTTTACTGATTCCCCTAAACAACGTTTGTCAGTGGGGGTATCTAAAATTAATTAGGCAAGTTTAGTGAAATGGGTCCCTATATTTCATTAGATGTTCAAAGTTAGTGGAAAGGATGAAAACTCCCCTCTTCCCCTTAACTAAGGGATATATGCCTTATGGCATTAACTTTTAAGTCCACCTGCTTGTATTTTTTTTTGTGCAATAAAGTTTAAATAATTAAAATAAAAAATAATCACATGTATATCCCTTAATTAAGGACTAGAGGGGAATTTTTATGACCCTTATTTTTGATAAAGTAGATTTCTAATCAAACAAACATTTTCTAACACTCGAATAAAATAACATTTTGTTGTAACTTGGGATTAATGGTATTTGTCAAGTATATTTATAATCAACATTAGTTGTAATCGTTTTTTATTTTCATATTATTATGCATTTTGATCAAACATTTTCTAGTTTGTAAATACTTTAAACAGCAGTGTGGGGCACTATAATATAGCATGATTAACCCCACAGGTAAAATGAAGCTTATCGATTGGCCGCGTGAGGATGGCTGAAGGCGGTAGACACGCTGACAGATCATCCTGCGACGACTGGGTACTTCATCAATCTTGTCATTCCGCGTGCTCTAAGATCGATCACCTTGCAACCATTACTACCATTTAATTCCCTTTATTTCTAAAAACCGCATTTTCAAATATTAACTTAAAAATGGAGAACTATATTAGAGTGTTGTTATTGTAATCATACAATGATTCAAAGATTCAAAACGTTTATTCAGAAAATAGGCCCTTGCAGGCACTTTTTCACGTCAAATCACATTTAAAATGTGTAAATGTGATCATAATCATACTAAACAACTTTCCTTAAGGAACATACGAAAAATTGGTCTTTACATCGTAAATCGAACGGCTGATTAAAAGTTTTGTATGTTTTGTATCGAGAATATGAATAGGTAGATTATAAAAAAAAAATCGAGTAAAAAATGGTTCGAATTTACTTACTACATGGCGAAATTTTAATCGTTTTATTATTTAAAAATATTTGTCTTAAAATCTTTTATATCTGAAAGAGATTTTTGTTTAGAAATGTATTTCGGTCACTATTGTGTTTACTTTTGGCAGGTCTTTACATAGCGACACGAAATTTTTTTAAGTCAAGTAGCCAATTCACGGGTGGCTGAACTTATGAAAATATCGATTTTATTTTTCTGAGTTCCCATCTTAGAGAAATTTGTTCATATGAACGGGCTGAATCACCCCTTAAAGGGTCCAAAACGATCAAAATTTCGCTAAGTAAGTAAGTCCTCCTCTCGGTTTTGCAAGTGTCAGTCGGCGACCCTCAGGAAGAAGGTATTTACTTAGTAGTACAGTTCCAGTTAATACAAGAAAGTTTTTTTAATTTTTTTTTAGGTTAGTTTTAGTTTTTAATTAGTTTTAGTAAAATATATTAGTACATATGACTAAAGTTTAAGTACACATTATAATGATGTCGCAAATATTACAACTTACTGCCTTAAATAAAACCAATCTCTCCTTGGGTGCCTCATTCTCACTTTTCGAATACTGCTTTTATTTTGCATGCAGTTAAAACATGGGGTCCTTTAAAAAGGGAGTGAAAAGACTTGTTCTGGGTCGGCAAAGCGCAAGCAGCACCCCTGATAATAAAAAAGACCTCAAATTCTATGACCTTCACCAGTGGAAGTACCGCCCATACTAAAGAGTTTAAATTTATACTCAACGCACTTAAAAAGTTAATGGGGTATTTCTTCACGAAACTAAGTCTTGCAGAAAAACTTATTGAGGCGAGATCGAATCAGACCAAAAACTCGATTCTCGAATAAAAGTGACGTTCTGCCGAACTAAATAAGATTTCGTAGTAGAGCCAGCACCAATCTAGTTACGTCGATATCTGAAAAGGATGAGTTCCGCCGGTTATAGGTAGGTAATAAGTAAGTATACGGTGTTTTATAAGGGTTTACTGTAAGAAAATAAAGAAACTAGCGGCCCGGCACGGATTGGCTCAGGTGTATATTACCCTAACCTTTCACGATAATGCTCTATATTTGAAATTTCCACAGACAACTTTTGTTATATACTTACTTGGACAGAGAGATAAGTTTATGAACATATTAAGGGACTTCAATATAACTCTATTTATTGGTATAAAATAAGTATTATATACTTTGTGTGAAACATGTGATGTGAACTTTATTTAGCGGCTTTGCGCTTTGACTTGTGGGAGAAGTCATGATTTCATCGAGGCAAGGATATTTTCTACAAAACAATAATATTACGAGTGTTTAACATAATAATTTAGTACTAATTTTAAAACATAATCTTACTTAATTAAATAATTATCATTAAGTGTCAGATACTGAAAAACTGCAATGCGGATCAAGAAGCAAAAATACACTGGTATGTAACTATGCTTAATGTGCCTTCTTAATCAGACCAATGCTCGTGAAATAAACTATTAAATTGTTAATTAAATGTTAATATTACCTAGTTTCCGACAAATTAGCATGCATATGCTTATACGTCATTAAATCAGAAAAACGCGCAGAAAATATAATATCTTTCTTTTCATCCTTCATATCTTTCATATAAATAATGATGATAATTCTTTATGATCTATTGAAATATCCGTCTACTAATCACTATAATCGACGGATAGAAAAGATAATATAAATTACGATCGTTTCCAATAAATACAGGAAGTCGTAAGTCTGTCATCACTATATTGTTTGTATTATCCGTAGCGTTGCCCAAACAAACAACTGTAATCAATTGTAAACATCTAAGCTACAATATATTTTGATAGTGCACTAAAACAATACATTTCACAAGCTTATTCCCGGATAAGCCCTTATGGCAAACCGACGGGTGGTCAACCATGTCCAAAAGTAATAGTTTTTATACAAAAGTAAAAAACAATAGTTACAGAACCTATTTCTATTGCAATAAGGTCGAAAATCCAGTGTTCTGGCTGTTATCATAATGTGGTTCTTACGGCTTCTTATACATTCATTGCATAAACATATTGACTCATTCTTTCAGCGTTGCAGTAACTTCTGACGTAATCACAACAATTGTTTGTGACCCACATGGAACGAATATTTTTTGCACTCAGTGAAACAAAAAACCTTAGGTCATCATTACCTTAGTTCCGGTTTAATAAAAATACTTTCTCCTGGGGTTATTTTTATGAGCTGGTATAATGCTGGTATGATTTTTATGAGCTGGTATGGAGTGAGCAGGGATAAAATGGTAAAAATAATATGCACCAGTTGGACTGTTCCCGCGAAAAAGTTAAAGAAGTAATTTCAAAATAACGGTTTTCCTCCAAAATCTGTTAGCTGAATTGGTACAATTTGAATTCTTCCAAATGTGCAAAATAGGAATCCACCAAAATGTCATATCTTTTGCTTTCTCTGGCTTTCTTTGATTTTATCATAGTCCTAGGGACTGCTGCAGATCTGAGTATAAATTGTTAAGTTCCAAACATTGCTAATAGCAAGAACTATTAAATGACAAACGGACAGGCAGACAGAGAAATGTTATCCTACGTCAACCATGTGTAGATACTCGTATAGTGTGTACAATTACGATCACTCAAGCATATTCAGTATCACAGCACAATCTAACAGCCACAATCAAAGTTAGTCAAGTAAATCGCAACGGTACAGCTTTGCGGCTGGTGGCTTTAAAGCTCATAGCTCTCACACAGCTAACAGTGAGATATGACTTGATTACGATAGCCTATGATGTTGCACATAGACGACACTACTGGTAGCGTCGTAACTTTGTGTCTACTATCATCATCATCCGAGCGTGGTGCCCCGGTTGCTTTTTGAGCCGCTAGGCTTCAGAACCCGGGGTATGCTTTCAATCATGATCCCAAATTTGACGGATCTGATTATTACATTGGAGCGACTGTCGTCTGACCTCCGTAACCTTTCAACAGCCCAACGGACTATTGGACTACGGATCCAGTCAAAGGCACCCTATGTGCAGTGGCGTAACAATAGGGTGGCAGGGCTGGCAAAATGCTACGGGCCCCGGCCCAAGAGGCCGCGACTTCAAAAATATTTTTTTTACATTTTCTGATATCTTTATATAGGTACCCATCAAAAGAATTGCCACGGGCCCCAGATGGTATAGTTACACCACTGCCTATGTGTAAGGAACCCTAAAACTTTATATCAAAGAGATATTTCCAAAGAGGTCGTAACTGACCTCGTATAACGTATTGCGATAAGATTGGAGACGTTCAGGAAATGTAAGAAGTACCCGAAACCAAAGACAATACCCGAAACCGTAAAGCATGAGGAGAGAACATGGGAGTTGGAGAGTGTAGTGTAGATGAAGCTAGAGAGATTTGTCAGAATCTCATGAGCGTATCCTAGCAGTATGTTTTCCATACAAATGTATTCGTCTATTTTCTCGCTGGAAACTGCTTCTAGAGGCACAAGTCCTTTTTCATAAAATCTAGTACTAAAATAGTAAAAATTCTATAAAAACAGTTAAAATTTTTTTAGAAAAAAATAAAAGTAGCCATGCCTATTTTAGTATTAGATTTTATGAAAAAAAAATTGTGCCTCTAGAAGCAGTTTCCAGCGAGAAAATAGAGGAATACATTTGTTTGGAAACCATACTGAAAAAATACTGCGAGGATACGCCCTTAACAAGTAATGATCTATAGTCTCTATCTCTACCTTCCCCCATTGGAAATAGGCATTATGATATGTAAAATGTCCTAATTGTTAACCCTAGTCCGCACTTCGCGCGGGGAAACCCGCGCTCATTCATGCCTACAAGGCTGAATGAGTGAGTTTGGCACCAATAGTAAGTCCGGCGGGCTTACCACTTAGACAGCGACGCTGCATTTTCGTAAGGCAATTGGTATAAATATAAATACCGAAGTAGATCCTAGAAAAAAGGTCACAGATACAATTGCAAAACGAATTGCATTTTATCCTACTATTATAGACTCTACCTATACATGACGGAATCATCTTTCTTTTCGGTTAATTAGGTGAATCAAGTCTGCATCCTAACCAGATTGCAAACAACTATATATAATTCCTAGTGGGATTTGAATCCATGACCCCCGGGTCATTAGGGCAAACGCCTCCACGGCCTGAACAATTGGATCATAGAGACAGACAAAGGCACCGTTTGTGTAAGGAACCCTAAAAACATATATCAAAGAGACATTTCCAAAGAAGTCGTAATAGACCTCGTATAACGTACTGCGATAAAATTGGAGACGTTCTTCTAAGGAAGTGCAAGAAGTACTTGAAACTGAAGAGCATCTATGAGGAGAGTGTAGTGTAGAGTCGATGAAGCTAGAGAGATTGGTCAGGATCGTAACAAGTAAAGATCCATAGTCTCTACCTTCCCCTAAAGGAAATGGGCATGATAATATGTAAGTTATCGTAATTGTTAACCCGAGTCCATACTTCGCGCGGGGAAACCCGCGTCCATTCAAGCCTGCAAGGCTAAATGAGTGAGTTTGGCACCAATAGTGAATCCGGCGGGCTTACCAGTTAGACAACGAGGCATTTTAACATTTCGTAAGGCATAAGAAAAAAGGTCACAGGTACAATTGCAAAATACCATTATAGATTCTACCTATACTATACATGACGGAATCATCTTTCTTTTCGGTTAATTAGGTGATTCAAGCCGGCATTAGCCTAACCAGATTAGAAATAACTTTACATTACCTACTTACTTTCCACTGGAATTCCATGAGGTCATTAGGGCAAACGCCTTGACCACTGAACCACCGAAGCAGTCAAAGGCACCCTTTGGGCAAGGAACCCTAAAAACATAAGTCGTAGAGAGAGATACCTATTACCAAAGAAGTAGTCATTGTTAACCCGAGTCCGCACTTCGTGCGGGAAAACCTGCGTTCATTCAAGCAAGGCTGAATGAATAAGTTAGGCACCAATAGTAAATCCGGCAGGCTTACCCGTTAGACAGCGAGGCCGCATTTTAACATTTCGTAAGGCGATTTAGCCCAAATGTGAATACCGAAATAGATCCTAGAAACAAGGATACAAACGTAGAATTGCAAAATGCATTGCAATATAACCATAATATGAGTAATAACCAGATTAATTAAGTAATTATTCATTACCAAAAAATATCGGAGTATTCCTCTCTTCTAGAAAGTTTTCAAATTGACATAAGAAATATGTAGGTACGTACTAAATCTCTTCTACATATCGATTCGAATATTATTTTTAAATTATGTTTTAAATCTCTTCTTCTTATCGATTCGATAGTCATACTCCCTTTTTCACCTAATATCTACTAGGCCACTTCATCATCATCATCATCATCATGATGACTAGGCAACTTGAAGCGTTCGTTGTCAGTAGCAATGCACAAGTCCTCCATTTTGTATGTCGAGGATTTATTTATCGCCGGACGTACGACGCAACATCACCAGCGCAGTGGAGAAACACAAACAGGAGCACGATAAGCGCCATCTACTCTATGGGCAAATACTTCCACCCTCAAGACTCAAGAGTCGCAATAGTTTCTTGAGGCAACCTAGTACATGAATCAAAGAAGCCCCTAAGGTCAGAGTGAAACAATGGCTAAACAAATACCAGCCATTACCAAACCAGTTACCGCCTGCTGAGAAACTACCACCGGGTGGCAGTTTGCCCTGGCCAGTCTGGAAGTCTTTAAATAGACTGCGGGCTGGTGTTGGCAGATGCAACGAAAATAGAGCAAAATGGGGTTTCTCCAGCAATACTGAATGCGACTGCGGTGCTGTCCAGTCTATGGATCACCTTTTGGTGTGCCCAGAAAACCAAACTTCTTGCACTATGCAGGATCTCAATGAGGCAAACGAACGGGCAATCATAGTTGCAAAGCGCAGGTTAAAACATATTTAATATGTACAAATATTGCCATTCTACGACTCGATAGAAGAAGAAAAACATATAGGATATGTATGTATATGGTTAAAAAAAATACCAAGTATACCAAAGACGATTTCCATTGTCTTTGAATGAATGTACTCACCTCTACAGAAGAATTACTCTCGAAGCTTGAACGTTTGCAAAACCTATGTATTAGATTTATCTTTGGTTTGAGAAAATTCGATCACGTCTCCCATTTCCGCAAACAACTCAAGTGGCTCCCTATCCGTTTTCGCCGGAACACTAGAATTCTGTGTCTTCTCTTTAATGTCCTCTACAATCCTTGTTATCCCCCCTACCTGCGTGAGCGTTTTTCCTTCATCCGTCCCATTGAAGTTCCTTCCAGATCTAATCTGAGATCAGTCCTTAGATTCCCGACCCATACCACCGCCACTTACTCCCGCTCCTTTTCCGTTCTAGCTGTAAGGCTATGGAATCAACTACCATCGGACATACGCGATTCTCAATCCATTTCTATATTTAAGAAACGAGTAAACGAATACTATCTATCCTTAACATCCTGATATTTATTTATATATGTGTATATATGTATATGTTGTTAATTAGTAATATGTATGTATTTATGCAAATGTTATTTGTATCTATTTAAGTATGTTTATGTGGTATGTTATCTGTGTAGGTAAATATTGTTTTTTTTATTTGTCAAATTCGTGCACGCCACTGCACACTGCTGGAAGAAATTTCTTTTGAAATAAGTAGTACCTATGTACTGAAGTCTCCTTTTGTAACTTTGTTTCTTTTACTGTTTAATGTGTACATGAATAAATAAATAAGATTTACAAGTTATAAAAAGGATAATATTTAAGGATACATCCTCCACGAGATTTAAAAGAGTAAGATATCACTTGAATCCAATAATTCAATGGCAAATACAATCATCAATAACCATTTCATTGTGCATAACTCTCATTAAATTACCCACATGTGTTAGTATTCACGGCCACGCCGCTCCAGTTACCTGGATAATGGTTTGTTCAGGTGTTTCTCATCAACTACAGTGTTTCACGGCCATCGCAGTTTCCTCGCAACCTCATTACGATGGTCATTTAATATCAATAACTAAGTAGGTAAGTTTACTTTCACCGCAACAAGTAGTAATTAATAAATAATAATAAACCTTCGCGCCGTGTGGTTCCCGGCAGAGTAGAATAGGACCACTCCAAGCCATCCCGTGGATGTCGTAAAAAGCGACTAAGAGAAAACAAGCTACACAAAGCTTATAAACATCATAGAGACCTCTCCAACCCGTCTGGCCAGCGTGGAGAGTGTAGGCCAAATCCTCTGACTACTCTCAAGCTAATATATGGCTCTGGTAGTACAGAGAGGGTCGTGCTCCTGCAGTAGAGACTAGAAAGACCTGATGATGATGAATAAACCTTCTTATTTTTTTCCAATGCACACTTAACTTAACTGAAGAAGCTGGTAAAGACTAACTTATATAAAAACTGAGTAATGCTGGCAGTACATATACATCATACATAGTCCTTTTTTTGTCATCATCATCTCAGCCACAAGAGATCCACTGCTGGAGATAACTCCCCCAAGGATTTCCAATACGACCGGTTGGAAGCGGCCTGCATCCAGTGCCTTCCTGCGATCTTTATCAGGTCGTCCGACTACCTGGTGGTGGGTGTCCAACGTTGCGCTTGCCGGTAAGAGGTCGCCATTCAAGAACCTTTCAATATTAATAATATTAGATATTTAATTTAAATTTACAGATTAAGTTTACAATTTCACAACTTACTATGGAGCTATCTCAATTTGTGTGGTATTTATTATATTATTTATATACTTATTTTATTTATCAGAGATCGAGATATTTTTTTCTTTTTATGGATGGTTTCGTTCCCGGTATTCGCCGAAACAAGACGAGATCGAGAACTGCTCTCTACACTCTCGCTTAGCGCAGTTGTCTGTTTGAGGACGTTGAAGATGAACGTTGAAGCTGCTGCGGCCTTATAGCATTATGTCTTGTAGCGTATTATACTTCTTACAACGAGAAAAATAGTTATTAAAAGGCGTTAAAAAAGACGAAATACCGCCACCATGGAGACTACACGAATATAGCTCTGATATCTATGAATATAGCAGCCGAGACTTGCCGAATATTCTCGTATTCGCCTATTCTCGTGTAGTTTTGCCGAGAGTGTGGAGCGGGCTTTACGTTTATCCAATCGGTGGCTGTGTTTGCATCATAGCTAAGTGTATAAGTTGTACACAACGTTTTCTACGCTTTTGGCTAAAAGCAAAGTAAAATATAAAAAACTGTCTTGTCTTTATATAATCAAAGCCTTCAGTGGGTATCCTAATGTATCATTTTGTTTGGTTGTCTACTGATCGTTAAAATTGTTTAGATATTTGTTAGATGCTCTCTCCGCCGCAACTACTGCAGAGATTAACATGAAACACCGCATATAATAGGTAGACTAAGTTCTATTTTACATAAAACCTTATAAAAGATACTTTTATCCTGTAATAAGCCTCCTCAGGGATGCGGGTGAATGAAGCCGCAAGTCTCAAGCTATTCTAAAAATAACTTTTCAAGTAAATAAAATGTTTCAGCTGTGACCAGTGGCGTTTGAGACAAGACACCACAAAGCCCTGTGGCTGGTTAAGCAAATCGTAAGTTCAAAAAAAATGTGAACGACATGCGTGAAGTCCCTGGATGTGTGGCCGTGGGCCAGGCCACGTCGCCCACGCCTTGCAATGCAAGGTTTCTGGCTGTGACGTGAATCTCAGACAGTGCCAAGTTGAAACGCCTGTGCGGCGCCAGTTAGCTATGTTCTGTAATTGATTCGTTGCTCGCAAATTTTGACAGGCGCTGCGAATTTATTGGACAACTTATTATGGCTCATACTCAATATATTTATTTACTAGCAATTTTACCGCGACTTTATCCGCGTAAATTATAACCTATGTCCCCCTGCAGATAAATAGCTTCGCATAAATGACAGAATTTTGTAAATCGGTCCAGTTGTTTCGGAGCCTATTCAATGCAATCAAATAAATAGGTACTTTCTCTTTAAAACACTTATTGCAATCGGACAACGCTGGACACATTAATCTTAATTGAGAATCCGATGGCCATAAACCTTACCAAAGTAAAGTAATATAGAGATAAACCATTTCATTATATCATTATCGGCCTATATGTTTTAATTGTGAGTTTTAAAACTAAAGGGACCGCAAACAATGTGCGATACGGATTTCAATTTGATACCTACACGCAGTCCTGAAAAAAAAAGGCTATGACAGACAGACGGCCAACTAAACCGAGTGAGAGAGAGTTCTATTTTACCTTTTGAGCTACGAAACCCTGAAAATATCAGAAATCTAACAATACTTAGGTGGAGAACAACTTTTTAGGAGTTTGTTCAAACAACGTTCTAATACCTATATTTTTGCACATTTTACCTGTCAACCGAAGTTTATTGTTGTCACCGTAAGTAGCTACAACCTTCGCATAAGCTGGTTTCGTTATTTCCTCATCTTCACTTTGATAAGGAAAAACCAAAGATATAAACAACAATTTATTATAAATTAACTTGTAGGCACCGTACCAC
Organism: Rhodophaea formosa; assembly: GCA_963082605.1. Lineage (NCBI taxonomy): Eukaryota > Metazoa > Arthropoda > Insecta > Lepidoptera > Pyralidae > Rhodophaea > Rhodophaea formosa. The sequence goes on from OY720221.1 coordinate 5,539,761, forward strand.
TATGATACAGCTTAAATAACCTGCTTGGAACTTGGACGGGATCATAAAAGTCAAACTATCTTAGAGGTAAGTATACCTAGAACTAGACGTATTTACTTTAGCGTTTACCTATGCCTACATTGATTTTGGTGGTCCAGTTAAACCCAACCCTACTTAATTACTTACTCTCGTCATTCGTATTATCATCATTAGCGGTAGTGCGTGAAAGCCCAGGGTCCAAGGAATACAATTATATAATAGCCTATGTTACTCATTGATAAAGTACTACTTATTAGTAAAACAATTTTTAAAATCAGGCCAATAGATTTTGAATATATTTATTACAAACAAACATACCCACATAAATCTTTCCTCTTTATTATACATAAAAGTCTAGACTAGATTAACAGGGAACACGGTATACAGGGTTAATTGTTAAACAAACAACCTCACACGACAAGATAGCTATCATCATATAATCAAATGAGTACTTTTCGTATAGGACCGATGCTGGGATGTCGGGAAAAAACAACATATTTTATTTTATTTTATTTATTAAGGTTAGCAAACGGTTACACATATCTCTTAGATTAAGGTACAATACTACATATACATATATTAGAGTAATATGTGTGCAACCATCATTGCTATCCACAGATTGATAAATGCGAACGTGTGTTGCTACACATCAAAAATACCAGTGATTAATGAACAGATCCCATAACTATTATATATACACAATTAAATAGCTTCCTGGGTATTTTATTTTAAATAGGTCCATTCACTAGTCTCCAAAAAATGAGATTGGTGATTTTTTTCTTTTTATATACTTACCACGGAATAGGTAGACGTATGGCCCACCTACTATAGGTTATAAATTTAATGTAGGTAATCATTAGTAATCTCTGTACACTCATGGTAAATTCATTGTTAAGGCTCGAAGCTGGCTAAAATACCTGTCTACTTATTTAAAGAAAGTAAGTAAAAAAAGTAAAGTAAGTAAGGTGTACAGAGAAATACGATAAAAATACATATTAAAAATAGGAAGCAAGTTACATGTAAAGAAAGACATGGTTGTATTACTAAATTAAATGATTAAGAAAATTGTAGGGAAATCAATCAATCTTTTTTAACCGACTTCAAAAAAAAAGGAGGAGGTTCTCAATTCGTCTTCGGTAATGCTCCAGATGTGGTGCCATAAAATTTTTGTCGCAATGTATCGAGCACTTTAGAAAAAATAAACAAATCCCCATAAAAATTGTTAAAGGATGCTGTTCGGTTTAAACTTATTTGTATTTTATTCTTATGCGAATCAAAACAAATTGATGAGATTGTTACTCCTCTGTTATAAATGAACTTCAAAGGTGGTCCTACATTTTTTTATCGAAATGTATCCAGTGCTTTAAAAAAAATCAACAAAAACCAAAACAAAATGGTACAAGTATGCCGTTTAGTTTATTTTTATTTCTGTTTTATTCTTTCGCGAATCAAGACAAGTTTACGTAGAATTTTTTTTACGTATTTATGTATAACCGTTTAGCAGATAGAGGAGGGGGAACTTACCTCTAACAAAAATTTGCACTTTAAAACCAAATATTTTGGAAACGGATCCCTAAATCGAAAAATGGTGTTCATAGCCTCACAATATTTTTTAAAGACCTATTCAACAATACCGCACACGATAGTTTAGTAGAGAGAAATAAAAAATTATTCCCAGTTTACTTGTATGGGACCTACACTAAAAAAATTTGTTTTTCAAATTTTTTTCTACCACTTTTTTGGCATGATTAATATACATAGGTACATATACATAAACCGCGGACGGACAGACAGACAGACATGGCGAAACTACAAGGGCTCCTTGTTTACTACGGAACCTTAAAAATTATATTATAATGCAACTAACACTAATAATATTGACTAATATGATAGAAAAATTCAGGTTTCTCTTCATATTATACTAAATTGTCACTAAATTAAAAAATATTTGCATGCCTATATTGTAGAAAGGCGGGAAACTTAGAGCATTAAGCGGGAAATCATTGTTAAGTATAACCCTAGCAAATAAAGAATTCCATTTCATTTCATTTCTCAAAAGTTTATTAATACATCATAAGTAAATGGGCCCGTGAGCACCTATAATGTCCAGAACGAAGAAACTAACGTTGAATTGTTGAGTCTACGTATTTAGCATAAAATGGATTTCATATAGGTAGATGTGGCGTATTCAAGTTGGGAACGAACAAGAGACTTATACAAAGCCAGATAGGTAGACATACGTTAGAAATTATCAGTCGATCTCATGACAAAACCATAAAGCCGATAAGCATTGTTAATTAACGTGGTAACTGGACATCAAGGTGCAATTAAGAGTCTAAGATTACACCCAGATCCTTAATAGAATTAACCTTTTTTCAAACTTTATTATTAAGAGTGTAGCCTTAGGCGCTGTGAGTTACGATACGAGTACGACACACTACAGCCACCCAGCAGTTAATTCTATAAGTCCTAAATCATATCAAATTTAAAAAATCTTATAGCTGAATGCCCTAGTAAATTATTTGTAGTATTCTTTTTATTACTTTTCATAGGTATGATGATCTAAGTTTAAGAGAACGAATGATTACCGCCAAAAGTGGCCACTTCTAGCGGTAATAATTCGTTCTCTTAATTCATCAAATTAAAAATAGTGAAAACTTGCATCAATAATACTACTGCAAGTAATTTACTAGGGCATTCAGCTATTCGATTTTTCAAATTTGATATGATTTAGGACTTATAGAATTAATTGCTGGGTGGCGCTAATGTGTCGTATCGTCTGAACTCACTTAGCCTTAAGTATATTTCTGTTGCAGTCATCTGGTTGAATCAGCTATTTGATTGAATGACTAGCGCGTTCATTGAATGACCACGTTTAATTGAATGACTAGGCCGAACGTTGATTAAACAAGCGTCGCTCAACTTCCAACTAGTTAGCGGATTGTAACATAGCCCTTTGAACAGAGCGGATATAAAATCAGTTAGGTGATTCAAATTTAGTTAATTTTTTTCCCACTGCGGCGCTAGTAGTCACCAAAACAAATATGGCGTCAAACAGCTCGAACATATGGCACGCTGTCGATATTTTTTTCGATTAAATTTACAAAAGTGCGTTATTTGTAATAAAATAGTATGACATCATGGATTTACCTATTATTACGCCACCGCCGGCTACTTTAAAAACTAAGAAAAAACTGCAAAAAAAAGGCTTTGGAAATTATGCTACCACCAAATATTACAAAGTCGGCTAAGATTCAACGACTTCGCTAAATGACGTGCATTCAGTCAAGATGTTGAACGTTACATTCAACGACTTGACGAGTTGTCCTTTAGTCATTCAGTTAAACGTGGTCATTCAATGAACGCGCTAGTCATTCAATCAAATAGCAGATTCAACCAGATGACTGCGACATTTCTATTTCTCGTGAAGGTGATAGCGTTACATTTAGGAAGACTTAGGTGTAGTGGTCGTTCCTCTAAGGATCGGACGAGGTTTTATCATCATATTGTAAGTGGGTATAATCGTTTTAGTTAACATTAAAACCAGACCTCCATAGGAGAGCTATAAGATATTTGAGAAACCCAGTGATATGTAGAGAAAATGTTGAAGCTTGTCGTTTCTCTAATGAGAGCTATTATGTTCACTACGGGACTTACCGCGATTATAGGACCAAACACACAAAAAATATCAAGTTACCTATTCAAAAAGTTTTCGTAGTCCTATCAATCGAACTGGAAGTCTCCAATAAAGCTACCTAATGAAAGTTTAAGGGGGCACACTAGGCACAGTAGCGACGCCAATCATTTTATTCCTAATACTTTACTAATAGAAAGAAATTCAAGAATGTAAATCATATAAGCCTTAGTAAATAACCTGAAGTATTTTTGGAATCATGTTTTAATATTATGAGAATCAGCAATTAAGAGAAATAGTGTTTACCGCCAAAAACGGCAGTTTTTGGCGTTATATGATTTACATTCTTGAATTTATTTCTATTTGTAAAGTATTCGGAATAAAATGATTGGCGTCGCTACTGTGCCTAGTGTATTGTCAATCGTTCAACTGCCTAAGGACAAGACAGAAAGAAGAACAGGACAGTAAAATAAAAGCTTGTTAAAAAAACCGGCCAAGTGTGAGTTAAACTCGCGCAATGAGGGTTCCGTACAATATGCTTCGTGAACACACACACACAATGTGCAAAAAATGTTTTATTCAATTGACTAGCGCCATCTAGTGGTGTTTTAGTGAACTATTTCCCTAGATGAACTTATTATTGTGAGTTTACCACTTAATTTTCAAGTAATAGAATTCTTATTATTTTTCCTGTAATCTTCAAGGAATGAACTATATTTTGTAATTTTTTCAAAATTTGCGGCCCAGTAGTTTCGGAGATCAGGGGGGGGGGGGAATGGTCAATTTTTGCCTTCTTTCGTGAATAAAATCAAAAGTATTGATTTTACCCGAACAAAAAAAATATTTTTGAGATCCTCATAATGAGCCCTTTCATTTGATATATGACACAGTAAGGTTTGCAAAACTTTCTTTTAAAAATTTGTAATTGGGCCCCTCAAAATGACCCTTATTTCAAAAAAATCTTTATTTACTTTGCACATCCGTGTTTGGGATTACACTATCTTACCAAATTTCATCTAATTTGGTTCAGTAGATTCGGAGAAAATTGGCTGTGACAGACGGACGGACGGACAGACAGACGCTCGAGTGATCCTATAAGGGTTCCGTTTTTCAACTTTTGTACGGAACCCTAAAAATGAGAATTAATACATTGAAAAATTTTTTGAACCTGGGTCAATCTTTATACGACGTCGCCTTACTAATTTGACTATCGCAGTTCAATGCTACAAATCGAATTTCTCCACCATATCCCATTCCTCTTATACGCATTAGAGCTTGCGTCCCCTAACGTAACTACCCCACCTACCACGTAACTACCCAAGTGTTAGCAAAATTTTGTGAGCAGAAAATGTAATCGGTCTACAGAAATAGTTAATTGGTCAGCAATCATTAAAAAAATAATCTGCAATGTACTTACGTCATACTGAATGGCAGTAAAAAATTTTATTTGCTGACAAAATCTTTTCATTTCCAAATTTTCAAATGATTTTGTGTGGCTTATCAAATTTTATTACGACTAACCATTTAATTACATGAGTTAAGTCAAAGTAACTCATTAATTTTCAATGAAGTTGAAAATCAATTGATATGTACCGAGGTAGAAGCCATAGAACAATTTCTATAGGTGTTTATATTCACAATGCTATTCTATAGGTATATGTATTCCTTCCACGTTGGTCTGAGAGAAAAGGAATTGTAGAATGTACCAGCTGCTTCTCTTCCCGCGCAGATTGTAAAAGTCGATCGAGGGAATGGGCGCGAAGAATCATGTCAATAGGTGATGCAGCTAGCAACCCATCAATATTTTGATTCCGTTCGCCTCCTACAAGCCCACTAACATGCTAAACGTGGCCCTTAGGTTTTATAGACCTGGGCTCTGTCTACCCCTCAAGGGAAAAAGACCAGCCTCTGTGGTCCAGTGGTTAAGGCGTTTGCCTTATTGACCCGGGGGTCGTGGGTTCGATCCCCATGGGAAGCATACTTTGTTGTTTCCAGTTTGGTTAGGACATTGCGGGCATGAATCACCGGATAGTCTGATAAGAAAGATGATTCCGTGCTTCGGAAGGCACGTTAAGCTGTTAGTCCCGGCTGCCATCTGGTATTCGTTAAAGGAACCACGTCAGAGGCCGCGAGGCGGTTCCGAAGAACTTTGACACCAGGGTGTGCATGGTCGACTGACCGTGTCAACTACACGAAATGATGATGATGGGAAAAAGACGTGGTTGTATATACTTATGTAGTAAATATGTTCGCCCATCTCTGTCTCGCCGGACGCCGGCCTAATTCGGCATATAAGACGCGGTCCGCCCGAGAGTCTGTGGTACTCGTTGTCAGCACTCCTGCGCACAAGGACAGTTCAAGGCTTCGAGATGAAGATTTTAGTCGTTCTGCTGTCTGCCGTCACTTTGGCCTGCGGTAAGCGACCATATTATTTAAATTTTCTTTTTTGAACATAATTAAAATAGCTATGTTACAATAAATCTAAGCTTTACAACTGACTTGACGCGACGTCCAGAAATAAGGAGGTTCTTGATTCGTCCGTCGTTCTTAATCCGTCGTTTAGTCAACTCGAACTACTCTACTCGAACTCGAACCTACATTAGGTTATGATCCTCAAAAATACTACAGAGGTTCAGAAAAACGACTGAAAAGTTACCTTCTAATAAATTCTCATACACTCGTCAAGAATCATAAATCTATATAAAATCATCATGGAAATGATGATTAAATATTACAGAGTTATCCTTTAGCAAAATTCTTACTTTTGCGGATATTTCGAAAACGCACTACGGCATAATGTGCACAGAAGATTTGCTATTCGCGACTTCGCGAGTTAAACATACTGAATTATCGTGAATTAAAAAAATATTTGAAAGATGTTTTTGTGATCTTGATTTTTGTGCCACGGAGCTGAAAAGCACGAATTAAAATTGCAAATAAAATGTGATATTCGTTATTAAAAAAATCTTTATTTAATCTAGACGGATCTTGACTTCGAATACTTACAATTTTACTATTAAGAGGAAATAATGGTGTGTTTATTTATAATTGATGATAAACTCTAAAATGATAGGACTAATTTTAAAAATAGTATTTTATGCGATTGATGATTTAAAGAACAATAGATGAATCACGACCAAGTGAAGGATTCTTACGTCTGAATCCCGACCGTAGGGAGTGAACCACGGCTATTAAATCACGAGCATAGCAAGTGATTCCACTGTTTTCATCCTTAGTGATACAAGTGATTCATGGCCCTCGTTATAAATTCGGATAATTTTTATTTAGTTGCATAGTACACTTTTTACCATGACTACGAGAAAAATAAAGATTTAAGGGAAAAAATATATGGCATAACTGTTTATGTCACTTAAAATAAACTTCTTTTCGTTTGGTCATTTGTGTCATCATCATTTGTGTGAAACGGATAAATTAAATTAAATTCTAAATAAAATTGTTTTTGTTTTGCTCATAAACATAAAAAAGTGTAAAGCAGCAGTATTTTCCCTAAAGGTACTTAAAATATGTAAGTACTTAAAGATAACTAGAAGTTTTTTTACAAGATCCCGGGGTGGGTCAGTTAGTTTGCATAATATTCGCATCAGGAGTTTCTCGAAGTCTTTAACCCCTCAAGTACAAGGTCATGTTTGTTGACAAACCAGTTTTGTACGCAAACAAATTAAAATGTTAATTCTATATAGATACCATCGTCCCCCGAACGATTCATTTTCCTTATTATGACGTCAGTATGGGGTAAATAGCCCCAGAAAAAGTGGCCAAGTGCGAGTCGGACTCGCCTAGGGTTCCATTACCTAGAAACCAGCACTTCTTTTTCAAAGGCGGCATAGCCAGACTTTGCAATTTGCTGTTGTGTCATCATCATCATCAGGTCTTTCTAGTCTCCACTGCAGGAGCACGACCCTCTCTGTACTACCAGAGCCATACTAACTAGCCTGAGTAGTCTGAGGATTTGGCCTACACTCTCCACGCTGGCCAGACGGGTTGGAGAGGTCTCTTTGATGTTAATAAGCTTTGTTTAGCTTGTGTTTCCTTAGTCGCCTTTTACGACATCCACGGAATGACTTGGAGTGGTCCTATTCTACTCTGCCGGGAACCACACGGCAATTGTGTGTTCCCTTTTAATTGGCTGGAATACGGAAAACATGGCCGTACCAGCGTATACTTACGGTTCAATGATAGGGTTGCCAGGTCTTCAAATGAATAGCCGGACAGAGCAGCAAATTTGCCAGAGACCCTTTATATTTAAGACGTAGTATATAACCTGAAGTTTTAGATGTAATTCAGGCAGGGGTATGTTACCATAACATTTATTAATCTTCATAAAAATATTTAAAAAAGCCTAAACAAAGCTGGATAGGCTAGACTCTAACTAATTTGGCCGGACATGCAGTCAAAAAGCCTGCCTTTGTCCAGGTATATCCGGACGCCTGGCAACCCTATACACGGACATGAAGGCTGCCGCAAATTCGAAAGCCAAATTATTCCCAAGTATTATCATCATCAAGTCTTTTTTAGTCTCCAATGCAGGAGCACGACCGTCTCTGTACTACCAGAACCATATATTAGTCAGAGCCGTCAGAGGATTTGACCTACACTCTCCTCCTCGCTGGCCAGACGGGTTGGAGAGGTCTCTTTGATGTTTATAAGTTTTGTTAAGCTTGTGTTTCCTAAGTCGCCTTCTACGACATCCACGGGAAGGCTTGAAGTGGTCCTGCAGGCCTATTTGCTAACTTTTGACAACTACGGTGTACATCAATTTCATGGCAATTTCAATATTCATTACGGCTTCGGTATGAATGACTATTTTTATTTAAAATATGAAAACCTTAATGGATGCTAAAGTGACAATCAAATCGATGTACACCGAGTTAGCAAATCGGCCTGATGCTGTTCTACTCTGCCGGCAACCAAGTATTAGTTCTTATTCAAATAAAGTACCTAAATGCGATTGTTTTATTTAAAAATGTTTCTCATGCATAATTTATTTTGATTTTGGTAATCATAAGGAAAATATTCGTACTTAACAACATTGCCGTTCTGCATCACGTGTATGCTAATTCAGCAATTTAAAGAGTCGCGTGTCCACTTTACGATACTTACAAGATTTGGTTCCGTAGATATGATAATGTTGTAAATAAGCTACTGGCAGACTGGTGTAAGTATATATTTGAAGGATATAATAGACGTTATATGTACGTATATATAAACGTGAAAGAAAGGTAAAAAACCAATATACCTTCTTGAACCAAAATGATTGAATTTATGAGTAAGTTTTTAGATACTAATTAATTGTCTAAGTACAATATCTATAGCAAAAAATGAAATTTTCAGCGTTTAGCGAAATTTATACCACTATAGGTTTGGACAACTCCATAACAAGTTCTGCAGTGTGACACTCGGCCAATAACTCTCTCAATAATGAAGTAAGTATCAACGCCACTTGGAGGAAAAACATTGCAATTCCAAACAAATGTAGGCAGACAGGTTTTCTGGTTTACCTGCTGGGATACAGAGCATTGACTGCAGCAGCTAAAGAATTCCCCTGTGCCCTTGGTCAAAGACAATATAATACTAACGTATAGACTGCCCACCTCATACAAAAATATTGGACCAAATTAAGGTGGCGAAAAGGAGTCGAATGTGTGGTCAAGTATGGCGGTGCAGACTACCGCCACCTTTCTGTGTTCTGTGACCGCCACCTAGTATCGAGTGGCTGATTTAATCTGCGTTAGACTAAAACTTACTAAAACTGAGGTGTAATTTTAAAATAAAAAGCCAAAGATATTGTTTATATAAGATATATTTTGTGAATAATGTTTTTATATTCTCGTAATACGGAAGATACATGTTGTGTAGCAATTAGTAGGGCCCTTTATGCGAGTCTCTGAGTAAAGACAAATCGTACGATTAAGGCGTTGGGACCACATGCCTTGGTAATCTAGGTATCGCTTAAGACAGGTTCAAGTCATTTTCCTGTTCAAAATTATCATACCATAACGTGTATGTTAATGAATCAAATATTAAAAACTTTGAAGACGAATAGCGATTGATATTTTTTCAATGATTTTTTTTATCTTGTGATTAATTATTTTAGCAAAAAACGATTTTATTTCTACAACATGTTATGGAATTATTGACTAATGAATGCTACTATAAAATTCATGAATATTTACAAGACAAATTTACACCGTAAAGGCTATCATTAAGTAAAAATAATATTAATAATAATTTATATCGAACTTAATATTTTGATATCAATTTATTTATTATAATAATTAACAAATAATATGATAAGATATAAAAATCGAAATAATACAATAATAACTAATTAACAATATACACAACTAAATTAAAATTAAACATAATTGATTAAAACTAAATTAACCTAAAGAAAAAAAATATTCCTATCTGAAACAAAACTTACCTATAAAAACAAAAACCTACTTATAAATAAAAAATGTCCCGCAGGTCATTGCCCTGCGGTAATGTGCCCAGAAGACTGGCAGCATTGCCACGCTGAATAGCAATGCTTATTCTATACTACATACAATATACTACATATAATAAATATAAATCTTTGTAAACACATTAATAAATATACCCAAAATGACATCTTAATTAAAATAGATAACATTAGCTTGACAAAATATAAAGCCCTTCTCCCATTGCAGCGCCCGTCAGGGTCCTTAATTGTTACTTTTGTTCAATATACTAAGATCTGTATTTCACATTAAGGAAGCAATAAATGATTGATTGATTATCAAACTATTAAACTGCCGCATTGATAAATCTCAGGGATACTTCAATAAAACGTCTTCTTCTATAACAATAATGAAAATGTTATATTATTTTTATGAAGAATAATCTTTTATGATTCACGAAAATTATCTCTATGTGTTATTAGGTAGTTAATACTAGTTAATCTCTATTATTCAACATCCCATTCCAATCCCAATCCATCCACTATATTATAAATCCACTAATATTATAAATGCGAAAGTGAGTTTGTTTGTTTATTTGTTTGTTACGCTTTCACGCCGTATTTACTCAATCGATCAGCATGAAATTTTGCATACACATAGGTTAGGGTACCGAGAAGGACATAGGCTATATATTACGCGGGCGAAGCCGCGGGTAACAGCTAGTAAGTCAATAAAATAGCCATATTGCTCAGTAAAATACCGATCGGACTTATTCTTTTAAAAATAGGCAACTACGGCTACGGCTATAAGTATAAACACTGACCATAATTTATCGCCCCAGTGGTAGTTTTTCTTTTCAGTACCTACATCTATATCTATCTTGTTTTTCCAGTTCAGTAAAAAATCTGGAAACAAAGAAAGCAAGAAATATATATATTTATTTGGTGCACATACATATGAATACAAACAACAAACTTAAAGTAGGTATTAACTAAGTTTAATTTTATCACAGTTTTATTCAAGTAAGTACCTAACTAAAGATCTACTTATATTACAGTTATATTATTGTGAACGTGTAGCATTGTCGTTGATTCGATTTAGACATCGGATCTCACGAGTTATCCCACCCCACGCTTTTATCCAATGAAGCTCTCTCAGAAGACTTCGAACCAAATGGAGATAGCAACATTTTTTTCATAAGGCTGTATTACGTAGGTATATTGACTTGGGAAAACAGACTCTATTCTGCCTAGATAAAATAATCTAGGTCCATAAGGAAAACAATACTTTTCCTTGTAGTACGACAAGAGATAGGTATAAATTAATTTTAGAAGGGTACACTTGACAAAGCAAGTTTTATATGGCTATTTAATAAACTTAGATAAGTATGACGGAGGTTCACTGACCATTATTGTATACAAGACAAATTATACTATATATGGAACTTTGACTATACAGCGTGTAATTTGACCCTCGGTTCCCTTAAAGGGGTGACTTAGACCGTCAATATGAATAACTTTTTCTATGGGTTCAATGCTGATACTCGATTTTTTTCCATGCTATTTGCCCGGGCGGTTGAACGCTTTTGTATGAAAATATTGTTTTTTTTTTGAGTTCCTAGCATTGACCCCATAGGAAAAGTTGTTCATATTGACAGGCTGACTCACCTATATACACACACACGTTACACGCTATATACTCTCATGGACGCAGTGATTTTTGGAAGCGCAGAGGCACGTCACATTCCAGTACTGAGGACTTTTAAATGCTATTGTAGAATAGAGAACCCAATTTATTAGAAGTAACTTACAAAATAACAAGCGTATTTAAGTTCAGGTGTTTTTTTTTTCAAACTCAATCTCCATTTATTTTTTTCACTCGTTTACTTCTTGTCTTTAATGGAAGCCAACGCTGCAAAACTTCGCGAATAATAATCTTACCAAAGCAGTAAAAATTCAAGAATAAACTAATAAAAAGACATCTTGCTTCTGAAAAGTCAGAATTAACATGACAAAGGCTTACGTAGGTATTCAATAAATTGATGATTTTCTGCTCCTCTATTTTTTCGTGGTACTTAAGGCCCCACACTAGGCACACTAGCGACGCCAATAATTTTATTTCTAATACTTTACAAATAGAAAGAAATTCAAGAATGTAAATCATATAAACCTTAGTAAATAACCTGAAGTATTTTTGGAATCATGTTTTAATATTATGAGAATTAGTCAAGTACAAATTAAACTTTTAGTTACTTACAAAGAGGTTCAGCAGACATTTGGATTCGAATAGGAAGCGTAAAAAGTAAGGCACTTTGAAATTTTTCAAAATTTGTTGTAAAAATATGGATTTATTATGTTTCAATTCTTTCTATTAGCACGATACGAAGCATTGTTCCGAATACATACCTAGTTTAGACCCATTTCTGTCACGGTTTTAATTTCTATACTCTTCCTATTCGGATGTAAGAAATTGGATATTTATGTTAACTAATGAAGTGCCCATCCATAGTGGTCTCCAAACACTAGGTATCATATACATCAGAAAGTCGCGTTGCGATGACGGTCTTTATTATTTATCTATCATCAAATTCGTAGCTTTTCGAACACCAATGTCTCCTGAAGCTCTTAGTAAGTAGGTAATTACAAAGTTCAATTTGTACTTCCAGTCCATGTCTCGTGACTTTTTTTTCCTTTTAGATACTCCACCCAGAGGGTGGAGTATCCTACGATACGGGTGTCGAGCTCCGTGGCGCAGCGGTCAACACGCTAGCCTGCGACACGGGGGTCCCGGGTTCGATCCCCGGTCAGGTCAGGATGGAAAAAGATCTTTTTCATATTGACCTGGGTCTTGGATGTTTATCTATATAAGTATATATTATAAAATATAGTATCGTTGAGTTAGTATCCTGCGACACAAGTTCACAACTTACTGTGGGGCTAGCTCAATTTGTGTGATATGTCCCTATATATTTATTTATTTATTTATTTTATTTACCCACGTACCTAAAAAAATATATGTATGTACAACAATCAAGGGCTCACACAAGCACTAAGTTTATGGACAGGATCTAATGAACTCATACAAAACAAAATCCTAACTAATATTATAAATACAAAAGTGAGTTTGTTTGTTTGTTACGCTTTCACGCCCTACGAGTATCTACTGAACCGATCGTCATGAAGTTTTGCATACACATAGGTTTATACATCAGAACATCGCGTTTGGACGACGGTCTAGTACCGTTTTCACGCAATTTTCGTCCGCGCCCTATTAAAAGGTAGGATTACAAAGAAAACCGGCTGTGACGTGGGTCGGCCATTTATCATTATAGCGTTACGCAGCTTTGCATAAAACACAATATTTTCCTTCTTCATTAAGTTTCCCGCGCAATGAAGATAAAACAAGATTGTATAGCTAAAGGTTAAAACTTTTTATCAGTACACCCATCATAGAATTAGTTAGGTGGAGTTTCTTACTTTCTTGTAGAATTGTATCTAATATCTAAGCTTCTACTACTGGCCACCATCTAATTCTTGTGTAGGTCGATTCTAGAATAGATCAATTCTTCAAACCATGGCGGAGCTTTAGATAAAGCCAATACAACCTTAAACTACAAATATTAGGAAGATTCTACTCCTAGCGACCACTAAATCTCTAATGAAGTTGTGCCGCGCATTTAGTTAAAAACTTGTTAGCAGTCATCATCATCATCATCATCATCAGGTCTTTCAGTCTCCACTGCAGGAGCAGGACCCTCTCTGTACTACCAGAGCCATATACTAGCCTGAGTAGTCAGAGGATTTGGCCTACACTCTCCACGCTGGCCAGACGGGTTGGAGAGGTATCTTTGATGTTAATAAGCTTTGTTTAGCTTGTGTTTCCTTAGTCGCCTTTTACGACATCCACGGGATGACTTGGAGTGGTCCTATTCTACTCTGCCGGGAACTACACGGCACAGTAGCAGTATGCCATGCCTACCATAGAATTATGTTGACGTTGTTTTTTACTTCTATAGCCACCACTTTATACTTAGAGTAGGTCATCATAAGATCTCAGCTGTAAGAAATCCACTAAAGTTATGTAAGAGTAAGACCCAAGATAAATCTTTAAATTAATTAATAAAGTATGATTCAAAGTGTAAACAGTAGTTCATCTGAAGCGTCATTTAATATAATATCTCCGTTTTTCTTTGAATTTCAAATAGGGCAACACTAGTCCCTGTAATTTTCAAGGTGGGCTTACAAGGCCGGCTTACTTAGACGTAGGTAAGCAATTTTAGCAGCTTTCAATTTGAGTACCTATGTAGATATTTTTTTGTCTATCGTCTGTGTGAGTGACACTGGTTTCACATTTTTTTATGGCACCTGATAAAGGTTTACGATTGCCAGGTATAAAAACAGCTGGGACCAACGTCTCAACGTGCTTTCTGAGTGATATGCGAAGACTCGAAGTATTTTTTAACACTTGTCCTTCGAGAATATCGCCTGGAGATCGTTTCAGCTTCTTCAACATTATATTAAATAGAACAACCTAGCTACTGAACCTAAAGTTCATATATTTGTTACAGAAACTGATTTATTGTAAATACAAGGGTTATTACACACATACATACTATCACGTCTTTTTCCCTTGCGGGGTAGACAGAGCCAATTATATTAGCTATTGTTAATTCATATTTTCTTTGTTTCAGGTGTCAAATATGATGGATTTCGGGGTAAGTTCTATTCTGCACATTTTTTTTTAAATTATTAAATAGATCATAAAGCCTAGTTATACCTATCTTTCGATCTTAATTTTTCAATACCTATCTTTATAAGCATATTAAGTGTCGTGCAAACAAAATACTCACTTAATTCATGCACTCTCAATAAATTCAAAATCTTATATATTGTTCCAGTGAAATTCGGCTGGTCCAATGCCTTAGCGGATGAGGAGTACTTCTACGAGATGCCTCGCACCATCAGCGACGCGGAGGAGGAAGGCTGGAAGCGTACTGAGCGGCCACCCGGCGCGCTGCCTGAACTGAGGATGTACTGTCCTGAGGGAAGGGGTGTCTGTCTGCTGTATGACACTGCCGGATTCGTCGCTGGCCTGCAGCTTGCTGTAAGAAATTTAGTAGTAGTTCTGGATTGTTCTAGAAGTTACATCAAAAGACAGAGGAAGCGCACTGAGCGGCCACTAGCCATGCCTGAACTGAGGATGTACTGTCCTTCGGGGAGGGGTGTCTGTCCCCTGTACGACACTGCCGGATTCGTCGCTGGTCGCAGCTTGCTGTAAGTAATTTAGTGGTTGATCTGGATTGTTCTAGAAGTTATACTCTCATCAAAAGACAGAGGAAGTGAACTGAGCGGGCTCCAGTCCTGCCTGAACTGAGGATGTACTGTCCTGAGGGAAGGGGTGTCTGTCCGCTGTATGACACTGCCGGATTTGTCGCTGGTCTGCAGCTTGTTGTAAGTAATTTAGTGTCGTTCTGGATTTTTCTAAAAGTTACTCTTATCAAAAGACAGAGGAAGTGCACCGCACGCCTGCCCTGCCTGAATTCAAGATGTACGGGATGAAGTGGAGCGGAGTGGGAAATTCGTTTTTCGGAACTAAATATAATTTTTGTTTTTAATAAAAAATATTTAAAAGAAATATTGAGAGAGGAGCGGTGTGCTTTCTTTTATATTATATGTACTTATTGGAAGTTAATAGCATTGAAGCTAACTTGAATTTTATTTTATTTTATTTTATTTATTATTTATTATTGAATTGAAGACATTATGTAAAACAACAACTTTTGACTTTGATTACCGACTATATTTTTGGACTCGTCAGGAGCCCATTTTCAAGGCGAGTCCCGAACTAAATGGCAATCCCGACAAAAAGCACATGATTTACCAATTCGTATAATAATGACACCTCTATAAAACCATGCGCTGTTCTATGGTCTTTTGAATTTTCCATCTGATTCGAGCCACATTATGTCACTTTAAGTTCTCGCCTCATTCTCGTTGTTGACAATGTATTGTGCGTCGTTGCATGCGTTTATCTAATTTATTTGAATCGGGACCAGCATTCTAGGGACGTGAACCGTTGCCTGTGTGTGATGTCACCAATCTCGAACATTCTGCACTCTTACAGATGTAATTTCAATAGATGTTTTTTTGCATTCACAATATTAGTTCTGGTATATTCTTATTAAAATTAAGAAATAAGGTATGGGGAAAAATTCCACGCGGGCAGGACTCGAACCTGCGTTTTTGTAAGTATTTATATCTACTTTGTCGCATAAAGACAATCGAGTCCTCGAGTCCTGCCCGCGTGGAGTTTTTTCCTTTCAATTTCTTCATTTTAATAAAAATGTTGCAGCTGTATTTAAGCAGGTATATCTCGAATAATCTTAAGTATTCCTATGATATTTTCCTTTATATTATGGCTTTCATCAATGTCCGGTTTTATGATATAAGTAGGTACAAAGTATCTGTGTCGTACATCAATCAAAGATGGCGTAGGTCCTTTCATTGCCTCATGGGAGCTTCTGCTTACAATACCTAGGAGTCTATATGATATTCAACTTTACTTTTTTACACATCGGTCATGAGCTCGAGCATTTATAAAACCAAACTAAGAAACACGACCCCTTAAACGTGAGCCGCAAGGCAGCTATCGCATTACCTGGTAGGTAAGAGAAAATAGCTGCGACGTGCCTAATGGCAACAGACATGCAATCGAATCAAAGAAAACAGTTTTACGAATTAAATTATCATCATCATCATCAGGTCTTTATTAGTCTCCAATTAAATTATACAATTGGTCATTTGTTGCTCAATATAACTGTTTCCATGCCATCAGGAATGTAGTGTAGAGATCAGGCAAAAGAAGTGAACAAAAAAGCATAGAAGTCACGAGCTACAGAAAAAAGTCTCGTTCTGCGATAAAACACGACGAGTCTTTTGTCGCATCAAGCGTTGTCATTTTGCGTGGTGCCAAAAATAAAAATTTTGTATTGTTTTTCGGCCTTTAGAGCCTTCTTTCATTTGTTTCGCTACTTGGCGAGTTATATCTGCATAGATTTTTTTTTTTAATTTTTCGTCCTACTGTATTGTTGTTTAACAACGAAATGATGATGTAAATCATTTCGTTTGACAGAGGGCTTCTGGCAACAATTCTTCACTAATCAACTGGTTGACAAGCACCAGCCCACTAAGTACCTATATCTCAGCAAAGCCTATTTTAGTAGTTCCACAAAATCTTCAATAACATGGGCATTTATAACACAAAATTACACCGATTTCACATTATTAAATCCACGAAAATCCATTCGCAAATTTTATCCATCCAAAACGAATACCGTGTAGTCCGCTAAAATTCCCGCCAAGAAGTCCCAAAAAATTACAGAGATTTACTATGGATTTTTTTTCGTTCACAAGGCAAAATATAAAAAGTTTGTTACGTACCTACTTATATAAGTTCTAATGAAGGTTAATTTCAAACACAGACATTAAAAGAATCATCTGGGATTTCAAACTGTCTTTAAACCCTCTGCAATATAAAAAAACATTTAAATTTCGGAATCAGAACCACTACTTAATAGAATGTAAAATATTTTGAGCTCCCGAAATAAAATAAGATCAGCTGATCAAGTAAAAAGCTTGTAGTCTTTAAAGAAACCAAGGCCGAGAGGCGGTTCCGCAGAACTCTGACACCAGCCGGCCTATTTACTAACTCGGATGACAGGTGTCGATGCCTATCAATCAAGAATTTAGTGTTACAATGCGGTTTTTGTATTTCAAATAAAAAGTTCGAGCAAGCAAAACCCGCATTGTAACAGTAAATTCTAGATTGATAGGCATCGACACCTGTCATCCGAGTTAGTAAATAGGGGGCAGGGTGCGCATGGTCGACTGACCGTGTCACCTACATGAAATGATGATGATGAGCTAATCGAGATCTGTCTCTGGTCTAAATTTTTTTACCTATGTAGTTAGGTATTTAATTTCTGGTCCTTCAAGTTTACTAATTTTATATTTTGTATCCAGCTGCCTGTGGACGACTTCGAGTCCCTGGCCATCAAGGCAGAGAAGAAGTTCGTCAAGTGGCGTGCCCCAGCCTCCGAAGACGAGCCTTCTCGTGACTACTGGACACTAACACAGTTCTTCGTTTCTGAAGGTACCTTAATAGAAAATAAAAATAGTAATAGTTTTTATAAACATAAATAATTTTGGCCGAAAATCCGGGAAAGTCCCAATTTGCCGCATGATTGTATACAGCGTCTGAATTGAACATCTTCATGCCGACGGTCATGCCTATAAATGGGTGACTCATCCCCTCAATATGAACAACTTTTCCTATGGGATCAATACTAGGATCTCTGCTCGGAGGACAGGAAAAAAAATTCGACTGGACAAAAAAATTCAATAATGCAACATAGAAAAAGCCTTTCATATTGCCGGTCTGAGTCACGTTTTGAGAATGGTGAAGGTCAATTTATATATACGCTATATTTTGTTCATATAAATTCAAAATTATTGACTGAGTTTACAAGGGCTACAATGTTCTTAATTTGTAACGGTAGTGCTTCGGTAGTGGTGGTGGTAATCATTAATTTGTAATACGCTATCGCATTGGGGAAACCCGTATATGTATTTTACTATTGTACCTAAAATAAATAAAAATATTCCTGTGAATCAATAACTAAGCAACTTCACAGACAAAATATTAATTCTGTTGTATTGTAAAATTCTTTTGAGCACTAATTTTCTCGTAAATTACCAGTAAAAATAAACGAGTTAATTTCATTATACAGAATCGCTAAAAGCGGGAGCTGGTCCTCAAATAGAGAACGGGGAGACCCTGCAGGATGGAGGCGTTTGGGTGACTGGGCTCGACGGGAACCTGATCAAGATCCCCACCAAGGAGGAAGACATCAAGACCAAGACTATATTCACCAAGCAGAACTGCGTTCCTAATATGGGTATGCATGTTCAACCTTTCCGTACACAAAGGCGTTAGACGATACAAGACACTAACGCCACCCAGCAATTAATTAGATAAGTCTTAAATCATATCAAATTTAAAAATCTAATAGCTTAATGCCCTAGTAAATTACTTGTAGTATTCTTGGTACAAGTTTTCACTATTTTTAATTTGAGGAATTTAGAGAACGAATAATTACCGCCAATAGTAGCCACTTTTGGCGGTAATAATTCGTTCTCGTAAACTTAGATTATAATATCTATGAAAAAGTAATAAAAAGATTACTATAAGTAATTAACTAGGGTAATCAGCTATTAGATTTTTTAAATTTGATTTGATTTAGGAGTAAAAGAATGCATTGCTGGGTGGCGCTAGTGTCTCGTATCGTCTGTTACCACAGCGCCTTATTACGCCTTCTCTGTCCGTTTATCTTTTACAGGGCTGTATCTCTTGAAACGTGGAAGACACTTGTATTTTTCACAGAATGTGTTTATTTATTGTTATTACAACAAATTATAACATCAAAATACAGTTAACATTAAGGAGTAATACTTCATCATCATTATCAGGTCTTTTAAGTCTCCACAATACTTACATTGTATCAAACAACAAAAATGATTGGCACTAGTCATCCTTTCTGTCAATTCAGCTTGTCCGTGCAAGTAAGAGTTTGACAATATAAACACAAATTTTTAGAAGCGAGACTAACCATTAGCGAAGACTGTAACTGGTTGGCATTTACTGCCTTCGACTTTCTTTTCTCTTACACATAGATATTCCCGTACTAAACTGTTCAGCTGACCGGGCCATTTGCATGAAAATGCATATTTTTATGCATAATACTACAAAAAGAACCGGAGACTAACAAAGGCCTATTGATGATGATTATGATAACAAAAAAAAATTTAGGCATTGCCAATTTATGATGATGCCTGATTTAAGTTTAAAAACCGGCCAAGGGCCTCGCGGTAGTGTAGGGTTTCGTTGCGAACTTGCGAATGACAACTTTGAGTTCACACTGTTCACACTCGCATCCTGAGCTCGCACCTCACAGTTTAACGACCAAAAACATTTAACAATATGAAATTTTACATTTTCGAGTACATTTTATAAATTGGTTGCCTAAAACTTTTTAGTTTGTACTTAGTAGGTACTCAGCTCTGATAGTTTTCCTTTCAACTTCAGTATATATAATTATTGCTGTATTTTTTTTCACGTATCCATATACCTATATAACCGTTTACCAGATAGAGGGGGGACACTTACTAATTTATTAAGTACTGCTCTCAACCTCACAATATTTTTTATAGACCTATTTAACAATACCCAACATGATGGGTTTGTATAGAAAAAAAATATTACTCCCTCTTTACTTGTATTTGGGGCTACCATGAAAAAAAATTTTTCATGATTTTTTTCTACCACTTTTTGGCATGATTAATATACATACCCATACCAAATTACAGTACATTTCTAGTACTTATAGTGAGTAAAACCGACAGACAGACAGACGTTTACTTCGGAACCCTAAAAAAAGACTGATATCAATCCGATATCGCCCGTTTGTTGCCGATGCCAACCCACTAAAGGTAATACAAAAAGATGATTATCTTGTCCTTTATCGTTCCATTCTGTTCTTGTTAAAAATATTTACTTGCCTATAAGGAAAATGCTTCATTAACACTTTGATTATCTACTTAAATCTAGGTACTTACATAATTATCAGACGCACGATATTTTCGTCCTTATCACAAATAATTGAATAGTATTTTAATGTCCGACTAAGTACCTCCATTGATAGGTACAGTCGGGGGCAAATAAACTTGACACCCTACAAACAGATTTTAAATTGTGGGGGGGTGAGATGAGAGTTCTGCCGTTAAAGTTGGCGTCACTTGAGACCTCGTGACCCTTCCATATTATTCCTAGGTCCATGGATAGCAATGACATTACCTTCTTTTGACTTATCTTATGGCATAAATCATCGCCATGCCAAAGTTGCCAAACTGACACTGTTTGTTGTGATCATGGTCCATGTAACTGCGGATCAAAATCTCATAGAAACCACAATTATCACGGTTAATACCCTATCGGGGTATAATTCTAATGTTGATAACCGTATAACTACACTGACACTCTTTCTTTGTACCACATATAGGAGACATTCATCATGATTAATCGGAGATTGGAGAAAATGCTTGCTATACACATGGATATTCCTCTTTGAAACTAGAAGCCCATTCGATACCAGTCCAACGATAAAAATCTATCATTGTGACAACAAAATCGATCGATACAGTAGGATAATAGGCAATAATGGTCTTAACTTAGCTTACAATATGTGGACTGGATATTAATGAGATTTATTTCTTTTTTGTTGAAAAATACATATACTTAAACTGATTGTGATTTTAACAAGACCGGGCCAATATCTCGATTTCCTCCGTGCTTCAGGAGGCACGTTAAGCCATTGGTCTCGGCTGTTATCTTTGATTTGATGGCATTCGTAAAGCTATGTCAGATACCCCTAGGCAGCTTGAAAGATCTGACATCAGTGCTGGCTACTTACACATACGAAAAACTAAACAAAACTTTTGAATTAACGCATTTGAAAGATCAAACAATTTGGCTAAATACCAGAGTAGTAAAGGAGGTATTTCTTTCACAGGCATCCACTACTACTACAACATGACAAAGCAGATGAAGTGTGAGGACCACCTGCCGTGGTTCGCGCTGGTCACCAAGGGCGAGCTGATAGGCACCGGCTTCATGATGTTCGGGAAGCTCGCCACACAGAAACCCAGGCATTGGTTCGAGATTCCACCCTCTGCTAAAGAACTCCCAGAGGTATGTTGTAAAATTAATCACCCACTTCTAGACCCGTGTGGTTCCCGGCAGAGTAGAATAGGACCACCCCAAGTCTTCCCGTGGATGTGGAAGGCGACTTAGGAAACGATACCAAAAAAGCTTATAAACACCAAAGCAACCTTTCCAACCCACCTGGCCAGCATGGCGCGAATACCTCTGACTGCTCTGGCTAATATGGCTGGTAGTGCAGAAGGGTCGTGCTCCTGCAGTGGAGATTTGATGATGAATATCTTCACATCTGACGATTCAAGTGTCCCAAACAAAGTCGTTACATTACAAAGTTCTTAAAATTAAATTTAACCAACCAAAGACAAAGTTCTTAAAATTAAATTAAACCAAACAAGACACTAAACTACTACTTACTTACTTGGAAATCATTCCTATTCCTACTGACTATTCCCATTTATATATTCCTCGTTTCAGATTTTTAATGGTGTTGTTGTTGCAAGCGATTGCCTAAATGAAGTGTTTTTTGTTATGAACGTTATTAATATTCGTGTGACGATAAGACTAGATTTTCCTTTTCGACTTCATCATGAACTTTTTTAAATTCACTATGTTAAGTATTAATTAAAAACCAAGGATCAGTTAGCCAAGATCAAGGTGCTCCACACGGAAGCGTGATGTCCGATGTTATTCCCGATTTGAAACCTGCCAAAATTTACTAACATACTAAAATAAATGTTTTTCAGATCGTCATTCCCTATGCTCCAGACTGCTTAGGTGACTGGGCTTCATCGTACGGTATCGTGTCTCTTCATATCTACTACATCGATGAACCTTGGAACATCCGCTGCCAGTAGGTGTGACCGCACCAGCATCCTGCACGTTTGTGGCACGCCTATTAGAATAAGAGACTGGAGGTTTTAAGTCCATCTTATTACAAAATGTTGACTAATGTTGGACTGATAAACCACAATAATATAAGATGATACATGAATTTTTCGGCGTCCAGCTGCGCCCATTTTAAATGATACATTTTAAAGAAAACCGAGAGTTATTTAAAATTTTGTTCTACGAGGCCTCGACAATCCTTCAAACTATTTTATGAACTACTGTTAACAGTTTAAAGTGTCAAACAAAAGTGGAATTTTTTATTAAAAACGAAAGCTTCACTTTCTCACTTTGTATTGCATGCTGATGTTCATGAATTAGGTAGTTTAAAGGTAGTTGGAATTCCCAAAGCCCTCGTAGAACCAAATTTGGAATGACTTTTACGTTTTGTTTGCACATCAGGACCCCAAAATTTTCAAATATCATCTTAACACAGTCACAGAAGGATTGTTTAAAGTTTAGTCAACGTTTTGTAAGATTTTTTTATACTATGCGTTACGGTGAAGCACGCTCTTGCACGTTCTTTTTTTTGTTTGTGCCTTTTATTCTGTGATAGAGTACTTAATTATTTTTTATTTTTTGTGTTTATTTTTCCTGTTTTACTTTATTATCTAATTTGAAAAGCTTCATTAGATAAATGCGGTATCTATCTGTAATCAGATCAGATATTTATAAGACTATAGGTATCATCATCATATAGATACTTACCATTTTTTTATCAGCAGATAGATACCCATTTTATCAAACTTTGTCTATCAATGTTTTTAACGGATTATCTGTTCATCGATCCTCATTAGCTGCTTCTAATTTTAAGATACTCTCTGTATGTGATTCTCGAAATAAATTTTTCTATTTTTCAACCATGTTTGATTTGCACGATTTTTCAGCAATCTTGCACGTTGCACCTATTTATGCATCGTTGCACTTTATCACCCGACTTGTTTTGATTTTATAAATATTATTATCATAAATTATATCAGTATATTCATGGACTTAAGTTGCATAAGTTGGTAAGTTATTATTAGAATTTGTAAAAAGATTTCAAGTGATAGTAAAATTGGCGTATCTTGATGAACGCCCCGACTTTAACCTACAAGTATTTGTTTAAGAGTAATACTTTTAAAGAGGAAAGATTTCTGTGCGTGTATGTTTGTTATGCATAGACTCAAAAAGTTTCACCGACTTTTTTAAATTATTTCACCAATTGAATGGTACATTATTAGCGAGTAAGACTATAGGTATATGATTTTCGAAAAAATAGGGGTACATCCGATTATTGCCCACAACCTTGCACAAACTGCGCTCGCCAACCCGCCTGCCAAGCGTGGTGAGTATGGCATTAATCCTCTTATGGAAAGGAACAAAAAGACCAGGCCGAGTCTCCGGTTGCAGGCCGCTTCCAACCGGTCATTTTGGAAATCCTTAGGAGAGGCCTATGTCCAGCAGTGGACTTCCTGCAGCTGAAATGATGAGTGATGATGATGATGACGATTATTGCATTAATGTTACTCAAGGTAACAAAAAAATACTGGGCGGGCGCTACGTAAGCTATTGTTGATGTCTCTGTTTCCGATTACATCCTCACTTGTAGTTGAAGTAAGTACTTCTGACACGGCAGGGAGATGCTTCGAGAACCGGGGTCCGGAACCCGGGTAGTCAGCCCGAGGTCCCGGATAGATTGAGTGATATATTGACCTCGCGTTGAAACCCAGCACTTGGATACTGAGTGATAAATTGATGTCTTGTCTTCTAATAATAGAATAGAATAGAAAAATCTTTATTCAGTGATTTACAAAATGGTACAGTACAAAATTAGTTAACACAAAGTTATACAGTTCACCAATTTTGCAAAAAATGAAACAATTATATTTTTAAACCACTGAAAGTGGTGAACTAAAACACTACTGGACTGATTTTAAAATAAGAAACTAATAGAAAAGCTAGATACCTAATCAGCGAGTCATACATATAAGCTTTATTTTCTTTTTTAAAATAGGGACACGTTAAAAATTGCGTTCGTGCAATCCAAGGTATCAAAAATTGCTTATCAGGGCCTGGGGATGGCCTTGTAAATACTGTAATAAAACCGAAACACTTGGCTAGGTGGCTCAATTTGTGTGATTTGCCCTATTTGATATGTATAAATATTTATTATTGTGAAGAAGTTGATCCTTGAAATGCTAAAGTTAAGGTATATGGATGTGAAGATGTTCCTCCCATACTCATTCACAAAGACAACTACATTGATTTGGATAACCTTAATAATGAAAATTGCACATTAGCATGTACCTTCAACAATATCCGTCAATATGAACAAGATTTACGCCGTGTGGTTCCCGGCAGTGTAGAATAGGACCACTCCAAGTCTTCCCGTGGATGTCATAGAAGGGAACTTAGGAAACACAACTAAACAAAGCTTACAAACATCAAAGATACCTTTCCAATCCGTCTGGCCAGCGTGGAGAGTATAGGCCAAATACGAAGTAACTATTTAGTAATCTGTGGCCAAATCCTCTGACTGCTCTGGCTAATATATATGTAGTGGACTGTACTATTGAAACACTTCTTCGATTTCTTTGATTTATTTTCTTGATTAATAACTTGATGTACACTGAATGCTCAGTACTCGCAGGGCTCGACATTTATACACTAGCAAATGCCCTGCCCTATACGAATTAGTCATCGGTCAATCAGAAGCCTGAGAATGTATTCTATTTGATTGGTCGGCGATTTGTGACCAATAAAAAGGCCGATAAATGTAATAAATGTAGGCTTTCTGATTGGCCGTGCTATTACAAAATTTTGCCGATCTCGGAGTCCTCTACAATATATATAGCTCTGGTAATACCGAGAGGGTCGTGCTCCTACAGTGGAGACTTTTTTGGTTTTTTCGTGCGTGTAAGTGGCCAACAGATTTTTCAAGCTGCCTAAAGGCATCTGACATAGCTTGGTGGAGACTAAAGATACCCAACGATGATGAAAAAGTTTTCCTATGGGATTGATACTGAGAACTAAAAAAATCGTCATTTTCATACAAAAGTTCAGCTGCCCGGTCAATTAGTATAGGAAAGTCTAATCATTTTTTTTGAGTTTCCAGTTGTTCCCGTAGAAAAAGTTGTTCAGATTGACAATGTCGAGGGTCAAGTTACATCACAAGTTGCACTACACGCTGTCATATAGGTACTACTATCATATAGGTAGTTACCTGTAGCACAGGTCTCTTAGGAGACCTATTCAGGAACTAGTCTCTTCACAAAGTATACAAGTTCACGGTCAAAGGTATGTCTTATCATGTATATAAGCTACTTAGTAACTAAGAACTTACTCTGTACTACCAATTGTGAAGAGAAAATAAATTTTTTTTTTTTTTTTTTATTTACTATGAATTTCTGTGATTCGTTCAGGAATAACACGCACGAAGTGATCGAATAAAGCTACCTGGTTTTTTCAGTCTCATTTTTTTTTTATTACAGAGACGGAGATTCAATAGAGCCAGCATCACCTCTCGCCAAACTGAAGCTGAACGGCTTCCGGTACGCCAACGTCATCACCGACAAAATAAAGAAGCTGTTCAGATTCAGTGGATAATTAACAGTCAATGTATCGAATGTAATGAATGAAGGAAATGAACGTTTGTTGGAAATGACGTAGGTGAATAGAAACCTCAGATAGAAACAAAGGGAAAGGAAACACGTGAATTATTAAAAAAAAGACCCCGACTGCCATTTTGAGAGTTTACGTCTACCATATTATTTTATTGCCAACGTTACGTAGCTTAAGACACTCCGGGGAAGGATAAACGAATCGAATAATACTTTAAAATCGGTTGAACAGTTTAAGCAACAGGAACTAACAATGGAACATACATATATACATTTGTGTTGTGTTTACATACATTATACAGTTAGGTTCGTTTTAGGTGGGTCAGTCGGGTAATAAAAGAGAATGCACTTTCCCGGTCCCACTCCTAATATACTGTGTATGAGAATGAAATAAATTTCAAAATACAATTTAAATTTTATTTAAAGACTTATAAATTATGTGCTATGTGGGTTATATTTTAAAGTTATTATTTTGCTCGACTTTAGGTACGCTACCAACAGCAAAATTTATCTTTTAGTTATTACTTTTTATCATAAACCCGTAAAATAAAAAAGCGCCTTTTATTTTATTGTATTGCAATAATGTCCTGATTAATCTGTATCCTTTAGTTTATCACACAATTATGTCGCACATTTTTAATGAGAGACTCCATAAGACTTACATCAACATCAGAGGGCATTCTCCTATTCCAAAACTTGTTATCCTATATCTACAAGATATAGAATATACTTATTTTACTACGGGACTGAATGTTTAATAAATGTAATTAGATAAAATTAGTGTTTTTTTTTTTCATCACTTCCTTGTTGTCGGTTGTCGCAGAAGCAGGACAGATGTTTCATATATTTTCGGTATTTGATCAACATATTGCTGATCAAGTATCCCCATACGTAAATAGTTGATTGGTACGTAAAAAAATCAGGGCAGTAGCATAGACGAAGTTAAAACTAAGCTTCGAAAATTATAAAACGATGCGCAATATAGAACCCTACACTACACGTGGCCCGTCACGGACCTACCTACTAGGCCGGTTCTTAAGGGTCCAATAATTTTATTCCTAATACTTTACAAATAGAAAGAAATTCAAGAATGTAAATCACATAAGCCTTAGTAAATAACCTAAAGTATTTTTGGAATAATGTTTTAATATTATGAGAATCAGTCATTAAGAGAAATACTGATTACCGCCAAAAACGGCCGTTTTTGGCGGTAATCTGATTCTCATAATTCTCACTGATTCTAATTATATTAAACATGATTCCAAAAATACTTCAGGTTATTCACTAAGGCTTATATGATTTATATTCTTAAATTTCTTTCTATTTGTAAAGTTTTAGGAATAAAATTATTGTCGTCGCTACTGTGCCTAGTGTGCGGCCTTAAGCTTTAAAATTACTTATCGATCCTGCACCTAAGAGGAAATTAAGCAACAAACAACACGGCCTCAAAAACAAATGTTATCTTTTATTTTGCAAAGTAGTTTCCTGTCATATACTCATCAACTACCTACCGATAGAAATGTTTCCGTTCAAAGTTCTATTCGATAAAATATATGTTGTATCTATCATTAATCGGTATGGAGCATAAGTGTTATCTTTTTCATTATACAGGTTGATTTTGAACCTATGAACTACTTATATTAAAATCTCGGAATCAGAATCCCTAGTGGAATACAGCGCAGTGTGTAGGCCAAATCCTCTGACTGCTCTGGCTAATATATGGCTCTGCTAGTACAGAGAGGGTCGTGCTCCTGCAGCGGAGACTAAAAAAGACCTGATGATGATGATGATGAAAGGAATGCTATGCTTATTTATAGGTATATTAGTGGCTTTGTGAACTGTAGACTTCGCGAGTCTGTCTTTGGATATATGTATTCAAATATTAAAATTTATAAATGTTTACCACAAACCTTAACAGGGCCAATCTCTATACAAAGGGAAAAGGGGATTTGTGGTAATCTTTGATTATTTAAGGTGGTAGTATTTGATAATTTTGTTGTACAATTAAGCATTCAATCAATTATTCTCATTGTAGTTAATCTACCTTCGTTCCCATACAGCATGGTAAAATAATCAATAGTTTGAGAATTACATACAAGCCTCTCAACTGTATGGAGATATCAAGATATGCGCATTCAGGGCCTTCTTAAAACAAAAAGTTGAAAGATGTGGTCCCGTGTTTACCCTTTGGGTATGGAACAATGAAAATATGCCAAAAAGGCCGTTGCCCCGTGGTATCGTGCCCAGAAAGCTGACAGCATGCCACGTTGAATGGCAATGCTGAACGTTTGCCAAGATATTGGCCAGCCCTCTGATCACGAAAAAAGATCATAAATTTTTGGACAATGGTAGAAAAAAATATTTATTGATAATAAATAATTTCTAACATTCTCATCAAAAAGATATCTTTTATTCGTGCGTTAATTTGCACATACACGCAGTGATGTAATTTCATGTGCAAACTAATGCACGATTAAATGATACCGTTTTGATATTTTTAAGGCCGCACACTAGGCACACTAGCGACGCCAATAATTTTATTCTTAATATTGGCGTCGCTACTGTGCCTAGTGTGGGGCCTTAAATTCAAGAATTGCCGCTCGCGTTCCTCCTTTGATTTTTATCACCCAAGACAATCGGCTTAATTAGATAACTAAAACAGATACTTTATTTAAATATCCATAGAGTGAAGGAAAGTCCATTCAGTCTTCACTTTTGGTTGGAGCAGGAACTTTCAACCATGTTGAAACAGACGTTTTTGTTGTTCGCGTTGCTGGCTGCAGCCCCAGTACTGGGTAAGTTTCTTTTTTAATTTCTTAAGAGCAGTATGTTTTCCATACAAATGTATTTCTTTATTTATTATTCGCTGAAACTGCTCTGGAGGCACAATTCTTTTTTCATAAAATCTAGAACTAAAATAGGTATGCCCTGATATTATTCACTAAAAACTGCTGTTCTAAAAAAAATATTTTTTAGAAAAACCGTACTTAGATAATAATACTGAAAAAATACTACTTGATTATGGTCTTAGTGCGATAATATTGCTATAATAGTAAAATCAGAAAGATTTAAGCAGAAGGTAAAGAAGAATATTAAGAGTCGCCTGGAAGCGCATGTCTCCATACAAGCGGAAAAAGGGAATTGTGACAATATTTTATAATTTTGGAGTAAAATTAAGCATTTAATCAATTAATCTCATTATAATCTACGTACGTTCCTATACAGTTTGGTTAAAATACCAATGGTTTGAGAATTACAAGCCTTTTTAAATTTGTATGGAAATCTTGAGAGGCGTATAATTCTCAAACTATTGATAATTTAACCAAACTGTATAGGAACGTACGTAGATTATAATGAGAGACATGCGCGTCCAGGCGACCTTAACAAGTCGCTCCGGGCTTGGAAGCACCATAGCAAAAGGGACGTAGGGACCAAGTCTAGATTGGGTTTCGTCCGACGTATCCTTCTCACCAATAGTCGTTCCGAAACGTTAGTAGTTTTTCGAATTTGGATTTAAAAAAAAAGAAAGAAAAATATGACGTTCAATAATTTAAACTATTTTTAACCAAATACTAAAACCGACTTGAACCCTATCAATTTGTTTGAATAAGCATAAGAATAAAATTGAAAAAAGAGTAAACCGAACAGCATTCCTGTAAAAAAAAATTTGGATTGTGTATTTTTTTCAAGAAGCGCTCGACATATTTCAATAAAAATTTAATGGGACCATCTGTAAAGTATTACCTATCGAACAAAAAAAGAATTTCTTAAATCGGTCTAGGCGTCTTTGAGAAATCGGGGAACATAACATAAAAAAGAACATTATGACAAATTGAGAAACTCCTCCTTTTTTTTAAGTCGGTTAAAAAGAGATACATGTATCTATCCAATGTTGAATAAAAAGCAAGTCTCACCTATTTTTGCCCATGAAAATATTTGTAACGAACTGTCTTTATTAGGAATGACACACTTATATAAATCATGGTTGGACACAACAGTATTATACGAGTATATGTAGGTACATATATTCCTCCATTACAGTATATCACTCATGGCAATTCAATCCTAATGCCCTTTCTGGCTTGAAGATCAGGTAAGGTTTAGACATTTCTTAGTAAAAAAGAAATTTTTATCTACTCTTAACAAATAATAAGAAAAGAAGGTACCTACCTATCATCATCATCAGGTCTTTGTTAGTCTCCACTGCAGGAGCACGACCCTCTCTGTACTACCAGAGCCATATATTAGCCAGAGCAGTCAGAGGATTTGGCCTACACTCTCCACGCTGGCCAGACGGGTTGGAGAGGAGAGGACCTACCTATCCACTGTTTAAAATATATGAAAAATATTATCGATAGTTTGATAGATAGATAGATAGATACGTTTATTTGTAGCTGAAGTCACAAACATACAAAATAGGTTAAGAACAAAACATAAAAACAACATCTCTATTGAAACACATGGTCTTTGTATCTGTGTGCCACAGCAATCCAAAAAGGTCATAGCTCAGTGCTGATGCTGCTCAGAGAGCAGCTCACTGATTTTCAGCTACAGCCTGTCAAGTGAAGCGAGTGCGCATCTATGAATTTTTAAACAACAAAGTAAAAGAAGAGCTCTCTTGATATTATTTACATTTAAGTATATAAAAAATAACTGTATTTTAGGTTTATTTAGTTTAAATAATTCATATTCTTAGGTATGCTATATGACATATAAAAATATACTTATAATAATATATACTTTTAATAAATAAACACACGTGAAAGTAAATATTTTCCCGCCACTAATACGTGGCAGGAATAGCTACCGGCGACTTGTAGGATTGTTGGTTTCTGTCTGTACTACACTGATATTCCAAGAAAATAACTTCATACAAGTCCCATAATAGATATTTTAATTACTTTATTACTATTATCATAAAATAAATTTTAATCTACATTTTTTACAGGTGATTGGGTGGGCGGCCTCCGAGGTAAGTTCAAAAATAATCTTATTTTATATATAACTTCTAATTCTTACTAAAAGTTTAATTTTTCACAATTATATTAGGTTACAAAATTGAATGGAGACTATAAATAGTAAAGTTATGATAATCTAATTGATCAGTGATACCTCACATTAACAGTGATTATTTAGTAACTACTTACATGCATACGTAATTGGGCGGAAACTGAGGCAGAGGTCTTCTTGATACTGCCGCGATGTGGCTGAAACATTATTCATGAAAAGTAACCTTGAGCAGGCTATAGGTATTCTTATTAAATCATATCTTTTTTTTAAAGAATATTTACCTTTATCAGAATAGCATTGAGAATGAATAAAAACTCCTATAGACAGACATAAAGAAATCTCGAATTTTTTTTTTACGTACTTACAGCTCTATGACTCCATTAGGTAGTTTATTCCACTTTGATCACCTAGGGTGAATAAAAATCTTATTACTTTTATGAAGGTGATCAAATTCCACTAGCGTGGGAAAAAAGAGTTACCGTTGATCACCTAGGTGATTTGATTCCGAGGTGATCAAAATACACTTAAAAATCGCAATTGATCACCCAGGTGAAAAAGCAAAGAAAAGTAAAAAAGAAAGAAATATAATATAATCATTAATCATACAAAGCCCTTCAGGCGAGTAGGCGACCTATACTGTTGAAAAGAGTTACTTTCGGCATTTCTTCTCTGCAGTGGTCGGTTTCGAAATGCTAGTAGTCTGTAGCTTTTGAACAATAATGAGTAAGTAAATGCATAATACTTAATAAGATAATTTTAAATGTGATTTGACGTAAGAAAGTGCCTGCAAGGGCCTATTTTCTGAATAAACGTTTTGAATCTTTGAATCTTTTGGTGATATCGGTGCTCAAAATCCGAGGTGGACAAAGTGGACTAAAACAGTGTACTTAGTTCACCCAGGTGATATCACCTAGGTGATGAACGTGGAATAAACCGGCAAAATATGTGAACCTTGGGTTTATTCCACTTTGAGCAACTAGGTGATATCACCTGGTTTCACCTCGGAATCATATCACTTAGGTGATCAACGGCGAGTCTTTTTTTCCCACGCTAGTGGAATTCGATCACCTACACAAAAAAGCCAAGGATATTTTGTGTTATAAAATAAAAGCCAAAGAATTAAAAACATCAAAGTTACTAGTGATACCTAGATATTAGTGTCTATAGTGTTTGGTACTAGAGCCCCCTAGTGAACTTTAATCACCTACATTAAAATAACTAAGATTTTTGTCAATGTTAAATTTATTTATATGTTTGTTATTTATAATAATAAGAGACAGAGATTTTCTTAATTTATTTAAATGCGTGAAATACCTTTTATGAAAGAAAATCACACTTAATTTTTTGGTGGGCACCCTAGTGAACTCTTTTTAAAAAAAATACTCGTTTCTCCCAAGAAACGAGTCGCATTTGATCACCCAGGTCACATACCTAGGTGCTCAAATTCCGAAGTGAACAAAGTGGACTAAAAGAGTGGACTTTGTTCACCCAGGTGATATCACCTAAATCATCAAAGTGCAAATAAACATAGTTATAGACATAAAAAAATATCTTAAATGACCTAGAAACTTCCTAACTAAAGAATAATAAACTTATTTTGGGTTTAGATTTGTACTGGCAAGCACTTAAATTAATCGTTTATGGTAAATAAATGCTTCTTACAATAAGCACTTCTTAGTATTTTTAATAAAAAAATTCACAGCCTTCAATTTTTTCCTAGTGACTGATACAAACTTAACTCTGTATCGCAAAAACTACTGAACCAATTTCAATGAAACATGCACTGTTCCCTTAGTTGGATTAAACCTAGTCCAAAAAAAACAGAATTTTAACAATCCTACTCATAGTTACTGAGATATGCGCGGACAAATATATAAACATACGAATATACAAACATACCTATATATTTATGAATTTTGGCACAAATGTTTAGAAGCTGGATAAAGACCAACATACTCGTAGGTTATTAAAACTCATGTAATTCTGTCAATATTACATACATACGGGTTAAATTGATAACCTCCAATTTTTGAAGTTGAAAATGCTTTTCCTTTACGTTTTCCAGTGAGGTTTGGAGTCGGGTTCTCTGGCTACTTCATGTCGATGCCCCGCAGCGTCGCCGAGGCCAAGACCGCCCGCTGGGAGCAGGTCTCGCGCCCCGAAGGCGGGAACGCAAACGTCCTACCGTCACTCATCATGTACTGCCCCGCTACCTACATTTTCTGTGTGCTGTTCGACGATATCGACTACATCGCTGGTATCCAAGTAGCTGTAAGTTAATCAGCCAACCATCACGTATAAAGCAGTTACTTACAGTGGCACTGACGAGCCCCTAACGTCACTCATCATGTACTGCCCTGCTATCTATCTTTTCTGTGTGATGTTCGACGACATCGAGTACATCGCTGGTATCCAAGTAGCTGTAAGTTAATCAGCCAACCATCACGCATAAAGCAGAGCGTCAACCATGAGTTTATAATACGTGAGTACTCACTGAGTAGTAAACGATTCGATCTAAAGTAAACTATTCGATGGCTCGTGATAGTAAACGATTGTCTTACTCGATAGAAAACGAAGTTCAGTTTTATAACTCATGGTGCTGATACCGCAGAAAATGTTCCTGTAAACTAAGGATCGTATTCGTTTACATTCAACCTTGAGTCGTTTTCGATTACGAGATTCGAAAACGACTCTGGTATATCGTGCTCATGGTGGACAAAGTTCCTATAGTAAACTATAACGGTTTTAAAAACGTTACCGTATACTTGTAAATGAAATGTATAAACTCATGGTTGACGCTCTGTTACTTACAGTGGCCATGACGAGCCCCTACCGTCACTCATCATGTACTACC
This sequence comes from Rhodophaea formosa, assembly GCA_963082605.1. Classification (NCBI taxonomy): domain Eukaryota; kingdom Metazoa; phylum Arthropoda; class Insecta; order Lepidoptera; family Pyralidae; genus Rhodophaea; species Rhodophaea formosa. The sequence continues at coordinate 5,573,982 of OY720221.1, forward strand.
CCGCTACCTACATTTTCTGTGTGATGTTCGACGATATTGAATACATCACCGGTATCCAAGAGTATCCAAGTAGCTGTAAGTTGACCAGTCAACCGTCGCATAATAGGCTGTTTACACAAGGCCAGGACCTGAGCCAGATCAGCAAGCCAGTTGAATGGCTTCGTGTTACCGACAACATGAAGTCGAGCCAGTGACTAAGTAAGAAATAGGAATCATTGCCTTATGGACTGTGCTATGTGGCTACCTCTAACAAAATTATAGGTACGAGACCTATAATTTTGTCTGGGAGTTGCACATAGATACCACTGGAAGGGTCACAACTTTGTATCTAGGCAAAGACAAGAGTCCTGACGTCACTCACCATGTACTGTCCCGCTACCTACATATTATTATCCAACCCAAAGGATTATTTAGCGTTTAAATAAAATTATTTTAATACGGTTTTTATCGCGTTTATTACATTATTTATACACCTAACGTTTCGAGCACTTTACAGTGTTCGTGGTCGCAGGTAGACTAAGTTAACATTTGTCTAGTATTTTATAAGAACTGCAAAATAAAAACCGTATTAAAATAATTTTATTTAAATGTGTAACAATCGCGAAAACATAAGAAAACATTATTTAGCGTGTTAGGTGTTTGATGTAGGTAAATGGAAATTAATCTAATGATGGTTGCCAGCCGCATCGACTACTAACATGATTTTTCTGATTTTTGCCACTTTGTACAATCGTTTTTTACGGATCTGCGCGGGAAGAGAAGCGCCTGGTAGATTCTACGTCTTGGAAACCGAAAAACAAACACTAAATATTGTGTACTTGTTACGCAGATCCCACAAGACAAGTTCACCGACAGTGCGTGGGACTTTGAGACCCAGGGCTACACCAGCTGGACCCCATCCGGCTCCAACACTACCTTCTGGACTCTCCAGCAATACTTCGTCGATGAAAGTAAGTAATGTGATATTTTTATGTGTCTGAGCGAAACGCTAACGAATTGCAAAACTATCAAGCTTTTTGTCTTCTTTGGTCAGTTTAAGCTCCTACTAATGCTTTGTAACTTATGAGAAAATTAGTAATTAGGTAGGTACTTACTTAAATAATTAAAAAATGTTTTTTCTGGTCCTCGGTGAACTTGTTCAAAAGTATCACAAACCCAATTAAAACAACGTATAGGAACCTGCTTTAGACATCTAATTAACCCTGGCAACTTAGCCTGGCAAGATTCCAATCTCGGAATTAGGATCACTAATAATAAAATACGCGATCGTAAGAATTGGAGTACTTTTTTTTGTACGATTTTTCCAGAGAGTTTAAATTTCAGATAAAGGAAAATTCAAACGGTATTCCCTTTCATACTTCTTGAAATCCATCACCATCTTTACGTCTCGCCATCTTCTCCTTCGTCTGCCGCCAAGCCGATGGGCCCTATAGGCTACTCCAGAGAACGAAGGAAGAGAGACTGACCAAAAAAGGTTAGAAAAGTAATTGACTGGGTGTTAATATCACTCTTATCCTTCAAACAATCAAACTAGCCCGTCAAAATGAACAACTTTTCCTATTGATCTAATGCTGGAAACTAAAAATCTACATTTACATACTGCTGGGCCAGCCGAACACTTTTGTGTGGAATTGTTTTTTCCAGTTTCCTGTATAGTTTCCCTTAGGAAAAATTGTACATTTTGATGGTTTGAAGGATAAGAGTGTTCATACTACCCTGTATTTTTGTCTTCAGCGATCCTCGCTACCGATGCCGAAGAGCGTCTGGCGGCTTACGACGAGTCCAAGACCATCCAGTACGGCAAGGTCTGGCTGACCGGCATTGGCGGAGAACTGTTCGAGCTCTCCACCGTGGAAGATGAAATCGCTGAGAGCATCTTCACTGAACAGGCTTGCATTCCACTCATGGGTTAGTATACTTATCTGTTTTCTCCTCGGAGAAAGTTGATAGAAGACTATACAAGACTTTCTCATTATCTTATAATAAGTTTCTAAGTTCCTATGGATCGAAGGGTTTGACCATCCAGCATGGCAAGGTCTATCGCTGAGAGCATCTTCATTAAGCAGGCCTGCATTCCAGTCATGGGTTACTATAAATTCATCATCATCATCATCCAAGGCACTACAGCCGCGAGTGGGCCTGGGCCTGGTCAAGTAAATATTTCCATTCTCATCTTATTCGGGCTTTTTGTTTCCAGTTTTTTACGCCGATACTCTTTAAGTCTCCTTCAACACCATCCGACCATCTCAGCTTTGGTCTCAGTTCTTGAATACCTGTGATGTCAGCTTTGTGATTGTAAAGTTGCTGACATAAGAGTTTAAATCCTGCTGGTCTGTTAAGTGTTCTTACGTTCCAAGTGCATAAAGAAAATTCATTAGCCGTTTTAACATTGCCTGGTCGTTTGGTAAAATTCCTATCCGTATTATTTTCTTTTCCCTTCACAATCATTTGTATTCGGATGAGTGGATGATTAACCCTCTGCATCCTAGGCCAATGGTGGGGCTGCCACCTGTGAGATTAAGACCTAGCTCCGTTTTGTTGACACCCGTCCTCCCTGCTGAGCTTGAACCAGTTTCAAGGCGCTGGTTGCTCGCCTTTTGCCCTCTGTCCTTAGCATCTGCGCTCTTGAAGGTCCCAGGGGGTACGACGGGGACGTGGACACAGCGGACTGGCTGGTACCTGCTTTTATGTACTTTACCATTATAGTACAGCAGAAAAACTGTGGGCATTTTATAGAAGTCCAGTTAGCTCAGCTCACACTGAACCCCACCTACACATCAAATCAAATACCAACTTCACCCTACTATAGATTACGACGAGACGAAATTTTTAGAAGACACCCACACTCAAATACCAACTTTACCCTACTTTAGATTACTCAGACGAAATTTTTAGAAGACTCTAAAGGACTCTCATTTTCCTGTAGTAAGTTTCTATGGATCGAATGGTTTGACCATCCAGAACGACAAGATGTGGCTGACCGGCGCCGGCAGAGGCTGTTCGAACTATCCACATTGTTCCACAATTTGTATGAACTCGAAAATGTGTACAGTATTTAAATTTCCACTATATTTCCACCGTATTACAGGGTCCAGTTAAATGTGAATAAGCAACAAATTAATGAGGGTGTTCTTAAGTAATAAGCAGCACAGCACTGAGGCGTTGTCTGCGTCTGTCGTCGGTGCTGCCTCTAGTGGAGAGGTTTTCATAAAAACCATCATTAGAATTGAATTTAAAAAAAGAAGAGCACGTCTTCCTTAATTTAAGATATTACTCGACTCCTATTCCAGGTCGCCACTACTACTACAACATGACCTCCGAAGCTGAGTGTACGTCCGCCGCTAGCTACCCATGGTTCCCTCTGGCTGCCTCCGGCGAGCTCATAGGCATGGGCTTCGTGACGGCTGGCAATCTGCCCGAGGACTCCCTGGACACTGACTACTTCGAGAGGCCCAACAGGCTAGCTGTCCAAGTAAGAACCGATTCAAAATTTACAACCTCTTTTTTTGTTTGTTTGACGGCCACCGAAGGGATCGCCTCCACGAGCAAGAGAATCACGTCGACTCCGAGCCTCTATCTTCATTATCATCAGGTCTTTTTAGTCTCCACTGCAGGAGCACGACCCTCTCTGACTACCAGAGCCATATGTATATTAGCCAGAGCAGTCAGATGATTTAGCCTACACTCTCCACGCTGGCCAGACGGGTTGAAGAGGTCTCTTTGATGTTTACCTATAAGCTTTGTTTAGCTTGTGTTTCCTAAGTCGCCTTTTACGAAATCCACGGGAAGACTTGGAGTGGTCTTATTCTACTCTGCCGGGAACCACACGGCAACATCTCATACTATTATTTCTCCGATTCTAAAGGAGATACGATTAACTGTCGTTCGCACTCAGACACTCGTCGGATCGCAGCGACAACATCGCCGTGTGTGCCCACATGCTAAGGCAATGTATGGCAATAGGTGGCACGACGATAAATCGTCCCGATTCTCTCGCTAGAGGAAGCGATGCCGACTTTTAGAGACTAAGCCCGATTTTTCCACCGATTAACCGATTTTTCCATACAAAAATCGTTTGAAAACGAATGTCACACGTCCAAAAATAGTACCCCAGAGCGTTTGTCATTGTGCGTGCCTTCGGATGTGACATCTGTTCCTGTAGAATTATAATATCTATGATATTACATACTGTTTCATAAATGTAATATTTTACTTCCAGACGATCGTCCCCCGCGGCCCCGAGTGCCTGTACGACCTGGCCAGTGACCCTGGAATGCTCACCATGCACATCTACTACATCAACAATCCTCTGCTCCTCACCTGCATCTTCCAATAAGATGTGTGTGGTCTGTGGACCTTATTACGTAATAAATAAAGTTAAAGTTTAAGTAGTTTTCGTTTTAATGTCCAACCTACATTGTCAAAGTTAGTTCTTAAAAATTGCAAGTGTAAATTTCAGTTTTGTTTACACTTCGTTGAATCCTGGCACCTTTAAAATAATCCACGGTCCAAGTTAGCAAGTATGCCTTCTTTCACCATGCCAAATATAGCAATTATAATACTGTCTACTGTATGGACTGCCAACCTCGAACAAAAATATTGGGCCAAATTAAGGCCTACTTGAAGCATACGCAATGGTGCTGCAGAGTTCTTTTCCACTGGTCACTAGATGGCGTTAGTCCGCATTAGCTTTAACTTGCTAAAACTAAGATATATTTTGTGAATATTATGCAAGAAATATTGTAGTATTAATAATACTTACATTGACACAGATTTTTTTTCAAAGGAAATTCAATCGGGCCTTCTGAGCTACATCTGAAATTTGTTCAGCTGTTTATTACATTAGAGGCACCCTCCTTCAGATCCTCGTATTGCTTCACAATACTATTATACTGGGATTTTACTAAGGTTCTGAAATCAATGCCAAATCTTGAATAAGTGCAGCATTGGACATCCACCGTGTGTTTGCCGTGTGGTTCCCGGCAGAGTAGAATAGGACCACTCCAAGTCTTCCCGTAGATGTCGAAGAAGGCGACTTAGGAAACACTAGCTAAACAAAGCTTATAAACATCAAAGAGACCTCTCCAACCCGTCTGGCCAGCGACGAGAGTGTAGGCTAAATCCTCCCGACTGCTTTGGCTAATATATGGCTTTAGTAGTCGTGCTCCTGCAGTGGAGACTAAAAAGACCTGAATATGAAGAAGATGATGAAGATGGACATCCACCAACCAGGTGGTCAGACGGCCTGACCAAGGTGACTGCCCTTGAAGGGTTGTCACCTTCCGAATGCCTGATTACTAGGGGATTGCTTGATCATCATCATCATCAGGACCTGTTTAGTCTCCATTGCAGGAGCATGACCCTCTCTGTACTACCAGAGCCATATATTAGTCAGAGCAGTCAGATTCCTGACGCTCATTCCTTCGATCGGCATTTACGATCTGCGCGGGAAGAGAAGCAGCTCGTACTACGCTACGCTTTTTGTTTTCTCCTATACTAGCTTGGAAGATAGTAAAAACTAAATTAAATAAAATTAAAACCTATACAGAACTAAGTATACAAACTAAATTAAATAAAATTAAAACCTATACAGAACTAAGTATATAATATACAGAAAATAATTAAAAAATAATTTCAAGTACACAAAAATTTACCAAATACTCGTAATATTACATCATTGCGTGTATGTGTAAATTAATGCACGATTAAATTATATCGTTTAGATATTTTTTTTAATTCAAAGATTGCCGCTCGCGTTCCTACTTTGATTTTTATCAAGATAATCGGCTAATTAGTCAACTAAAACCGATAGTTTATTTAAATATCCATAGAGAGAAGGAAAGTCCATTCAGTCTTCATTTTTGGTTGGAGCAGAAACTTTCAACCATGTTGAAACAGGCGTTTTTGTTGTTCGCGTTGCTGGCTGCAGCCCCAGTACTGGGTAAGTTTATTCTTTTAATTTCTTAAGCGCGAGTAAGCCGTATGGGTCCCGGCACATTAGAATAGGACCACTCCAAGTCTTCCCGTGGACGTCGTCCTCTGCATTTGCAATATCTGTCCAGCGTGGAGAGTGTAGGCCCATTTCTCTGACTTCTCTATATGGTTTAATAGTACTTACAGAGATGGTCGCGCTCCAGCAGTGAAGACTAAGAAAGAGCTGATGATGAGGTGCAATAATATTGCCAAGCTAGTGATAGAAAGTTGTAATCTGAAGATTTAGTCGCTCTGGGCTTGGAAGCATCATAGCGAGAAGCACAGATTAGACAGAGTAGCGAGAAGGAACACTTTTTACAAAAATCGTTTCGTAGCGTCTTACTTAAATTGCCTATGAAATAAATAAATATATATGGACAAATCACCCAGATTGAGCTAGCCCCAAAGTAAGTTCGAGACTTGTTTTATGGCATACTAACTCAACTATACTATATTTTATAATAGATACTTATATAGATAAACATCCAAGACCCAGGTCAATCTGAAAAAAATCATTTTCCATCTTGACCTGACCGGGGATAGAACCCGGGACCATCCGTGTCGCATGCAGGCGTTAACCGCTGGGTCACGGAGCTAGTCGCTATGAAAATATTTGGTATATCACTCATGGATATTCAAATACAATGTATACTTAATTTAAAATATGTAAATAATTATAAGAGTTGATTGATCCCAATGCCCTTTGTGGCTAAAAGACCAGGTAAGGTTTAAACTTGCTTATGGATTTTTTTTCCTAGGTAGGTAGGTAGGTACCATACAACAAGAAAAGTAGAAAGGTACCTAATATTTAAGATAATCGATAATTTCTGTCTATACGAACCTGTTATTTCCAGCCAATACTTCATATAAGACGTATAATTAATATCTTAGTAACAATAGTTAATATGATCATAAAATAAATTTTAATATACAATTTGTTTTTCAGGTGATTGGGTGGGCGGCCTCCGAGGTAAGTATTAAACTTCTAATGCTTATTGAAGGTTTAATTTTTCACAATTTTATTAGGTTACAAAATTGAATGGAGACTATAAATAGTATCTACCTAAAGTTATGATAATCTAATTAATCAGTGGTACCTTACGTTGTCAATGATTACCTATTTAGTGATTATTTATCAATGCATACGTAATTGGGCGAAAACCAAGGCTGAAACATGATTCATTATTTTTTAACAAACATCGCAATGACATCATTAGGTTCACATATATGCTCGCATGCTCTTTTTTAGGGTTCCGTAGTAAACTAGGAACTCTTATAGTTTCGCCATGTCTGTCTGTTTGTCTGTCCGTCCGCGGTTTTGCTCAGAGACTACTCTTCTTACCCATCGTGTGGGGTATTGTTAAATAGGTCTTTAAAAAATATTGCGAGGTTAAGAACACGATTTTTCGATTAAGCGATCCGTTTCCGAAATATTTGGTTTTTAAGTGCAAATTTTTGTTAGAGGTAAGGTCACCCCCCCCCCCCCCTCTCTATCTACTAAACGGTCATATATGGATACGTGAAAAAAATTACAACAGTAGTATATATACTGACGTTAAAAGGAAAACTATCAGAGCTGAGTTCTAAGTACAAACTAAAAAGTTATAGGCAACCAACTTATAAATATACAATTTTCATTGTTAAATGTTTTTGGTCGTTAAACTGTGAGGTGCGAGTGTGAACAGTGTGAACTCAAAGTTGTCATTCGCAACTACGGAACCCTACACGGCGCGTGGCCCGACACGCACTTGCCCGGTATTTCTTATATATATGTATATAAGAAAAAAGAGCATGCGAGCATACCTAGTAGGAACCTCTAATCTAAAGAAGATAAACTGATAAACCTATCGTATAATGGGTGAATTAATTAATTAGGTATAGGTACTTTACCACAATTAGAGTATACTCTTAAAAATACATTCTAAACAAATTTAGTACAAAAGCGGCCTTATCGCTTAAAGCAATCTCTACCAGACAACCCTTGAAGAACTAGAGAATTTTTATCATGAAACATAAGACTGGTGGCAAAGAAAATTAATAGACAAGATTTCTATCTTGTATACTTAATGTAATTGTCAAACTTGTTCTACTGAACAAGTTTGAGAATTGCATACATATCGAAGTATACAATTCTAAACAAATTCATACGCACACAAATATATAGGTTACATAGCTATACAAAACTCACAATCCACATTAAGTAACAGGAAATGAGATTAAGGTAAAGACGTAATTTTTTTAAATCCATGGTTATAAAGAATAGAAAGTTGTCAAAGTTTGAGCTTGTTGAATCGTAGGTGGTCCTTACACCTACGATTCAACAATTTTATGGTAAATACTTGTCCCAAAAACGCTTTTCCTTTACGTTTTCTAGTGAGGTTCGGAGTCGGGTTCTCTGGCTACTTTATGTCGATGCCCCGCAGCGTCGCCGAGGCCAAGACCGCCCGCTGGGAGCAGGTCTCGCGCCCCGAAGGCGGGAACGCAAACGTCCTACCGTCACTCATCATGTACTGCCCCGCTACCTACATTTTCTGTGTGCTGTTCGACGATATCGACTACATCGCTGGTATCCAAGTAGCTGTAAGTTAATCAGCCAACCATCACGCATAAAGCAGTTACTTACAGCAGCCCTGACGAGCCCCTACCATTACTCATCGTTTACTACCCCGCTACTTACATTTTCTGTGTGATGTTCGACGATATTTAATACATCGCCGGTATCAAAGTACCTGTAAGTTGACCAGTCAACCATAATAGGCCGTTTACACAAGGCCAGGAGCTGAGCCAGATCAGCAAGCCAGTTGAATAGCTTCGTGTAAACAACAACATGAAGTCGAGCCAGTGGCTAAGCAACAAATAGGAATCATTGCCTTATGGACTGGCTAACTGAACTGGCTAGGCCTCTGACTTCGTGCAATAGGTCCATAAAGTCATAAAGCATTCACAGCAAGTCTTACAGCAATGACGGGCCCCCACGTCGCTCGTCGTCTACTGCTTATAACCGAACGCAGTAGACAGTTCTTAGGGTCATATGCCCCAAAGGATTATTTAGCGTGTTTGGGGGTGTTGATGTAGGTACTTAAATGGAAATTAATCTAATGATGGTTGCCAGCCGCATCGACTACTAACATGATTTTTCTGATCTTCACCACTTCGTACGATCGGGTTTTACGGATCTGCGCGAGAAGAGAAGCGCCTGGTAGATTCTACGTCTTGGAAACCGAAAAACAAACACTAAATATTGTGTACTTGTTACGCAGATCCCGCAAGACAAGTTCACCGACAGTGCGTGGGACTTTGAGACCCAGGGCTATACCAGCTGGACTCCATCCGGCTCCAACACTACCTTCTGGACTCTCCAGCAATACTTCGTCGATGAAAGTAAGTACTTAATGTGATATTTTTATGTGCCTGAGCGAAACACTGACGAATTGCAAAACTATCAAGCTTTTATTGTCTTCTTCCGTCCGTTTAAGATCCTACTAATGCTTTGTAACTTATGAAAAAATTTGTAATTAGGTACATAAATAATTTAAAAAAAATTCTGGTCTTCGGTGAACTTTTTCAACAGTATCACGAACCCAATTAAAACAACATATCGGAACCTGCTTTAGACATCTAATTAACCCTGGCAACTTAGCCTGGCAAGATTTTAATCTCGGAATTAGGATCACTAATATAAAATACGTGATAGAATCGGCGGACATTATTTTTCTTTTTTCGTACGATTTTTCCACGGGGTTTAAATTTCAGAAAAGTTCAAAGGATCTTTCCTTTCATACTTCTTAAGAACTTTTTTTTTTTTCGTATGTGTAAATGGCCAACACTGGTGTCCGATTTTTCAAGCTGCCTTAAGGCATCTGACATAGCTTAACGACTGCCATCAACGATGACAGCCGGGACCAACGGCTTAACGTGCCTTCCGAAGCACGGAGGAGCTCGAGATATTTTTATGCCACTTGCGGTCACCCATCCAAGTAGGGACTGCACCAGGGGTTGCTTAACATACGTAAGCGCTCATAGAGCTCACACCCACTGGACCGTCGGGCTCCTCAAAAGAACTAAGGCTCTCTTAAGAACTAAGAAGTTACCACATATTCTTAAAAAGTACCAAGTTTTTTTACCCTGTATAATTTCCCACTGCAGGGCAAAGGCCTCCCGTTTTAGTTCTACAGGTCACGATCTAGGGCTACTTCCACTCCACTTAAAAAACCATCTAATATATATCGCGCCATCTCCTCCTTAGTCGGCCATCAAACAGACGGGCTCAAAAGACTATGAGTACACGAGAACGAAGGAAGAGAGGCTGACCAAAAAGTAACAGTTAAAAAAGTAATAGACTGGGTGTTAATATCACTCTTATCCTTCAAACGATCAAACCAGCCCGTCAAATTATACAACTTTTCCTATTGATCTAATGCTGGAAACTAAAAAAATCTACATTTTCATACAAATTGCTGGGCCAGCCGAACACTTTTGTGTGGAAATGGCGATTTTTTTCCAGTTTCCTGTATTGTTTTCCTTAGGAAAAATTGTACATTTTGATGGTTTGAAGGATAAGAGTGTTCATACTACCCTGTATTTTTGTCTTCAGCGATCCTCGCTACCGATGCCGAAGAGCGTCTGGCGGCTTACGACGAGTCCAAGACCATCCAGTACGGCAAGGTCTGGCTGACTGGCATTGGCGGAGAACTGTTCGAGCTCTCCACCGTCGAAGATGAAATCGCTGAGAGCATCTTTACTGAACAGGCCTGCATTCCACTCATGGGTTGGTATACCTATCCGTGTTCTCCTCAGAAGACGTTATTAGACGACTATAGAGGACTCTCGATCTGTTCCATTATGTTTCTATGAGGTCCTTGGGTTTGACCATCCAGCATGGCAAGGTCTAGCTGAGCGGCATTGGCGGAGAACTGTTCGAGCTCTCCACCATCGAAGATGAAATCGCTGATAGCATTTTCACTGAGCAGGCCTGCATTCCACTCGTGGGTTAGTATACCTATCCGTGTTCTCCTCAGAAGACGTTATTAGAAGACTATATGCATTTCACTCATGGGTAAGTTTTTCTATCCGTTTTCTCCTCAGATGAAGTTTTTAGATGACTATAGAGGTCTCTCGTTCTCTTGAATTATGTTCCTATGGTTAAGGTCCTTTGGTTTGACAATCCAGCATCGCAAGTTCTAGCTGACCGGCACCGGTGCGGTAAGGCTGTCCACCGTGAAAGCGACATCCCTAAGCAAGCCTGCATTTCTCACACAGGTTAGTATACTTATTCGATTTCTCCTCAGACGAAGTTCCTTAAAAACTTAAAGGACTTTCTCGTTCTCCTGTAATGAGTTCCTATGGATTCGATGCATATCGATTTCGGGTTTGACTGTCCAGCACGGCCAGGTCTAGCTGACCGGTGGAACCGGAACCAGCTTATCGAGGTCGATGGCTCGGTGCTGTCATCTGGTAATAAGGATTTCAGACAACCAAAAAGAATTGAATTTAAAAAAAAGGAGAGCACGTCTTCCTTAATTTATTCTCTATATTTCTCAACTCGACTCTTATTTCAGGTCGTCACTACTACTACAACATGACCTCTGAAACCGAGTGCACGGCCGCCGCTAGCTACCCATGGTTCCCTCTCGCTGCCTCCGGAGAACTTATCGGAATGGGCTTCGTGACGGCTGGCCTGCTGCCCGAGGACTCCCTGGACACCGACTACTTCGAGAGGCCCAACAAGCTAGCCGTCCAAGTAAGAACCGATTCAAAATTGACAGCCTCTTTTTTTATTTATTTGACGGTCACCGAAGGGTGGCCTCCACATATATTCATGTTCATCAGGTCTTTTTAGTCTCCACTGCAGGAACACGACCCTCTCTGACTACCAGAGCCATATGTATAATAATGTATATTAGAGTCAGACGATTTAGCCTGCACTCTCCACGCTGGCCAGACGGGTTGGAAAGGTCTCTTTGATGTTTATAAGCTTAGTTTAGCTTGTGTTTCCTAAGTCGCCTTTTACGACATCCACGGGAAGACTTGGAGTGGTCCTATTCTACTCAGCCGGGATCCACACGGCAACATCTCGTACTATTATATCTCGTATTCTAAAGGGGATACGATTTACTGTCGTTCGCACACAGACACTCGTCGGATTGCAGCGACAACATCGCCGTGTGTGGACACATGCTAAGGGAATGTATGGCAATAGGTGGCACGCACGACGTTAAAATCGTCCCGATTCTCTCGCTAGGCAATGCCGACTTGCCGACTTTTAGAAACTACGCTTCAGGGGTACTATTTTTGAACGTGTGACACTCGTCTTCGAACGATTTTTGTATGGAAAAATCCCAGAGCGTTTGTCATTGTTCGTGCTTCCGGATGTGACATCTTCATCTTCAGGTCTTTCTAGTCTCCACTGCAGGAGCACGACCCTCTCTGTACTACCAGAGCCATATACTAGCCTGAGTAGTCTGAGGATTTGGCCTACACTCTCCACGCTGGCCAGACGGGTTGGAGAGGTCTCTTTGATGTTAATAAGCTTTGTTTAGCTTGTGTTTCCTGTGACATCTATTCCTATAGAATTATAATATCTATGATATTACTGTTTCAATGATATATTTTACTTCCAGGCGATCGTCCCCAACGGCTCCGACTGCCTGTACAACCTGGCCGATGACCCTGGCCTAGTCACAATGCACATCTACTACATCAACAACCCTCTGCTCCTCACCTGCATCTTGCAATAAGACAAGTGTGGACCTTATTACCTTACAAATAAAATTTAAACTCAGACATTTTAATTTCAATGTACCTACATCGTCAAAGTTAGTCCTTAAAAATTGCAAGTAAACAGTTTAGTTTACATTCCTTAAATCCTGGTACCTTTAAAATAGCCCTCGGGCAAACTGTGCGGCAGGTATGCCTTCCTTCACCATACCAAACACAAAATACTAATATATAGATTGCCAACTTCATACAAAATATTGGGCCAAATTATGCCTGCTATAAGCACGGACTAGGAAGGCGGATTAGTTAACGACGACACTGCAGAGTTAACTGTTCCACTGGTCACTAGATGGCGTTAGTCAGCGTTAGCCTAAACTAGCTAAAACGGAGATAAATTTTATAAATTTGCCAATTTTTTTTATTTTATATGTACTTAAGAAATATAATAGTGCCTTTAATTTCCTAATATGACTTTTTAAAAGTGTGATGCAATCTGTGGCGCCATCTATTTGCCACTGTCGGAAAAACCGTACGAATTAGAGGTTGGGACCTCATGACCATACAACATACACCCACACTACTCTACTACACACATTTGTAACCTCTGACACAATAAGTGGGGTGTCTGTTTGTGTGAGTCTGTCTGTGGCTGTAACACCTAAAACGGCTAAACCAATGTTGATGCTAATTTTTATTTGAAAGGAAATTCAATCAAGCCCTCAGAGCTTAATCCGAATGGTTCAGCTGTTTACAACTTAAAAGGGTTCTTTGTGTCTGTGGGTTCTTGAATTTATATACTTTTATCCTTAACAAAATAAAAATCCCTGACTAAATAACATTTGGAGATAGCCATACACACACATACACCTCAATATTAGTATGTGTATCTAAGCGTTCTATTTGATTTTTCGAACAAAAGACGAGGAGCATTCTGTACATACATCAATTAAAATACTGACTGGATGTTTTAGATAATAATTTTATTGAATAATAAAATATAATTAATACTACAAATATCTAACCTAATCAGCTGACGCCTGTAGGAGCTTTGTGTGATTTCTTTTTTAATTTCTGTTGTCTCCTCTTCAAGTGCCTCTGGATGCGACCAGCTCCCTCCTTTTTCAGGTCCTCGTATTGCTTCACAAGAGCTTCTACACGTCTTTCAGCTGAAAAGTAAACAAAAAATAGTGAAAACACGAGTTCGTTTCCTGGCTCAGGCGTGAATCGATACTATTACACTGAGATTTGACTGTGGTTCTGAAATCTTTGCCAAATCATGAATAAGTTCAGCATTAGACCTCCAGGTGGTCAGATGGCCTAACCAAGGTTGCAGGAAGGCACTGAATGTAAGCTGCTTTCAACTGGTTGTGTTATAAATCCTTGGGGCCTATATCCAGCATACAATTGACACATACAAGATATACAAGTTTTATAGCAAAACTTACATTTATTTTTGAAATATGGCTGTCTCCCTTCCTTGAAATGCTGCTCAACCTGTTTCTTCTCCGCTGCTGCCTCCACATCAGCAATCTTCTTCTTCCTGGTTGCTTTGTGCTGGTCATTCAACCTCTGCAGCAGCCGTCGCAGCTGCTTCTGTTTATCAGGGTCTGTAGTTTCCTTCAGCTCAGCACGGATTGCCTTTATGTCTTTCATACGCATATCTGACAGAAAGTTGTAGTTCTCGGCAAATTGTTTTTTGTCGAATTCTCCACATAATGGATCAAATCTGTAGAAAAACAAATTAATAAATTTAATAATGCTTGGCTTGCTTAAATATCAGGGGAAACTGGAGGTACACCCCAATGAGCTGGCCGCTGGCCTGACAACGCGCTCGTACCGTAAGAGACTAAAAAGGAAAGACATTCTTCTATATTTAAATGATGAGTAGAGCCGCTCACTGGAGGACTCACTTCAAAATGACAATGTACCCTCAACAAACCTGCTTAAAGCGCAGATTCGCTGATTGCAGATTTAGAATAGAGGAAAAAAATAATAATAATAATGCTTGTGGTAAACATGCTAAATGTGGCCTTGGTTTTTTTGACCTTGGGTTTGGCTTGGAGCGGGGTCACCTCGCAAGGGATAAAGACGTGAAAATATGTATTATGTAACAATGCTTGTACCTAGTAGTAAACAAGTTAATAATTTAAAAAACAAAAAACCCGCCTGCATGGATAACTACAATTATTTTATATTTCACCTACCTAAGAACACTCGGGCTATTAAGACAAATCTAACGATACCTCAAATGTGAAAATCCATTCAACGGTTCTAGAGATACAAGGTAATAAAGAATATTACATACATACAAGATACGCGCTAAACACATAACCCTCCTGGCAGTCGGGTAAAAAAGACGTTTTACAGGTGCGCTTTAGAACGAATTTAAATATTCTGCGGATTGGAATTGAGAGAACTCACTTTCCTCTTTATAAAGACCCCATTTTTAAAGCACCATTTTCATATTATAAGCCTTTCATATTTTACTTACAAAACAACAAGAAAAAAACAAGTTGGTCACAGAAGGTAGGATAGTTTTGATAGGTAACCAAACCGAGCGAGTGAGACAAGCGAGTGAGTATCCTCAACTTACTAGTATTTAAGTGCTATTTTATATGAAATTTTTGATTACACTTCCGCCTTTTAAAGTCGTACTTTTAAGAAGAGCAAGGTAAGTTCTATTAGATCCAATTCACAAAAATAGCAAATTAGTGCTAAGCTATATTAAAGCTCACCTGTTTTTACAGACAATGTGTAGATTTGATACCTTCCCATGAAAACCTAAGCCATTCCATGTAAAGCATGCAATTTGTCAGTAGTGACTTTGGGTTCTGAACAGTCCCTAGTATACTAGTCCTAGGAAATCAAAGACTTCTATCTTCATCATCATCATCAGGTCTTATTTAGTCTCCACTGCAGGAACACGACCCTCTCTGTGCTACCAGCGCTACATATTAGCCTGATCAGTCAGAGGATTTTGCCTACACTCTCCACGCTGACCGACTTGGAGAGGTTTCTTGGATGTTTAGAAGCTTTGTTTAGCTTGTGTTTCCTAAGTTGCCTTCTACGACATCCACAGGAAGACTTCGAGTGGTCCTATTCTACTCTGCCGGGAACCACATGGCTAACTTCTATCTTAATTTAACTTTAAATTAAATTACACAACAGGACTAACCAAGGTTTTCTTAAATGCTAGTGGTGCGCATATTAGAAAACCTTGACTAGTACATTAGTACCTTGATGGCAGAACTGAGGTGACCTCGGTAATAAATAATACAAACCTTGGATCTCTAACTTCTCTCTTCTTCGCCTTTGGTACAGCTGAAATCATGGGAACTGGTTTCTTTGAGCTCATTTCTCGAGGTCTGTTTTTGTTTTCTCTTTTGAAAACTTTCGGAGCTGTGTCCTTTTTCTTTGCATCTTTTCCAAATAAAGCTTCCTTATAGACTTTAGCACCTATGCGCTCCTTTAATTTCTGAAGCTCTTCAAAAGAAAGTGTTGATAGCTCCTCCCTGATAGCAGTCTAAAAATATTTAAAAATGTATGAAGGTTACTTTTTTCATGCTGTTTTAACTAAGCTCGGTCGGTGAGTCATAAACATTATTAATGTTGTTGATAAGTAAGTATATTGATTGACAATGTTTATTGTTAATCAAAGAAGACAATGCTAAATATGTATAACGTGATGAATTTTGAAACTTATTTACGTACTTGTTCGCCGTCATCCAGTTCTTCTTCTTCAACACTAACGTTGTCGTCGTCATTATCACTACTGCTCATGGTTTTTATTTGAATTAAATATATTTTTTTTCAATTTATCTTACCGTGAAATCATGAAAGACGCAAGAAAGAAACCCTTCCTTTTAGGTTATGACATTCCGTTTTTTGTTTACATCTTTAAACTCGCACATGTCAACGCGTAGAACTGAATGAAAACGAAGAAAAACGGAACGTATCTCTTTTTTTTATAAATGACTAGCTGTTACCCGCGGCTTCGCCCGCGTGAATTATAGCCTATGTCCTTCTCAGTACTCTAACCTATGTGTATGCAAAATTTCATGATGATCGGTTAAGTAGATACTCGTAGGGCGTGAAAGCGTAACAAAGAAACAAACAAACAAACTCACTTTCGCATTTACTCGTATAATATTGTATTAGGATTTTATTCTGATTCTAGTGTTTACGGCAAAAGCAAATAAGTTCATCATCTATGAAAATTTTAACTGTATAGTAATCACGGTTTATGAGGAGAGGTATTTGAGGAGCCCGATGGTCCAGTGGGTGTGAGCTCTATGAGCGCTTACGTATGTTAAGCAACCCCTGGTGCAGTCCCTACTTGGATGGGTGACCGCAAGTGGCATAAAAATATCTCGAGCTCCTCCGTGCTTCGGAAGGCACGTTAAGCCGTTGGTAGCGGCTGTCATCATTGATGTCAGTCGTTTAGCTATGTCAGATGCCTTAAGGCAGCTTGAAATATCGCTGACACCAGTGTTGGCTACTTACACATACGAATAACCAAACAAACAACGGTTTATGTATGATGGTGACACACGGACATTGAAATCTCGTAAATAGGATCCCGTTTTTACGCTTTGGACATGGAACCCTAAAAACCTTGATATTGAAAAATGGATTTCAATTCTCAATTAATATTTGGCATATTCGCTTCCTAGCTAAGTCTTTGTGTATTTTATTCTGGTCATTTTCAACATCGCGTTCCACAAACATAGATATTTTTCCACATCGGCACTTAAATCTTGATTTAACTCATTTTCGTCAAGAACGTAGGTTCCTAAAATACAACAAACACGTGTGAAGCGTACGGCGGCGGACGGTAAACTGATGCGAATTTCTGATAGTGTGCGGGGGGGCCTAGTACAAAATGTATGGAAAACACGCCTTCCGCAATTTCTATCAGAAAAAATTCTGACGTCCGGCTGAAGTGCCATCTGGCGGGCATCAGAAACGGACGACCCGTTAGAATTTTTCTAACAGTGTGCGGGAGCTAATACAAAATGTATCACGGAGTGCCTTCCGGCGAGCGTCAGAATTTTTCTAACAGAAATTTCTGATAATATGCGGACGCTCCTTACCTGCGCTATTGAAATCAAAAGTAGCCTATGTCCTTCCTCAGGCTATAGCCTCTCTGTGTGCCAAATTTCGTTTTAATCTGTTCAGCCGTTTTAGTTTTGGCCACCCATCCTAATTAGAACCATGGTTAGAGTTGCTTAACCTGCGTTATCGTAATTAAAAGTAGCTCACCTCCTTTCTTAGGCTATAGCCTATCTGTGTGCCCAATTTCGTTTTAATCTGTTCAGCCGTTTTAGTTTTGGCCACCCATCCTAATTAGAACCATGGTTAGAGTTGCTTAACCTGCATTATCGTAACTAAAAGTAGCCTACGTCCTTTCTTAGGCTATAGCCTCTCTGTGTGCCAAATTTCGTTTTAATCTGTTCAGCCGTTTTAGTTTTGGCCACCCATCCTAATTAGAACCATGGTAAGATTTGCTTAACCTGCATTATCGTAACTAAAAGTAGTCTACGTCCTTTCTTAGGCTATAGCCTCTCTGTGTGGCAAATTTCGTTTTAATCTGTTCAGCCGTTTTAGTTTTGGCCACCCATCCTAATTAGAACCATGGTTAGAGTTGCTTAACCTACGTTATCGAAATCAAAAGTAGCCTATGTCCTTTCTCGGGCTATAGCCTATCTGTGTGCCAAATTTTGTTTTAATCTGTTCAGCCGTTTTAGTTTTGGCCACCCATCCTAATTAGAACCATGGTTAGAGTTGCTTAACCTGCATTATCGTAACTAAAAGTAGCCTACGTCCTTTCTTAGGCTATAGCCTCTCTGTGTGCCAAATTTCATTTTAATCGGTTCAGCCGTTTTAGTTTTGGTCACCCATCCTAATTAGAACCATGGTTAGAGTTGCTTAACCTGCGTTATCGTAATAAATAGTAGCCCACGTCCTTTCTTAGGCTATAGCCTATCTGTGTGCCAAATTTCGTTTTTATCTGTTCAGCCGTTTTAGTTTTGGCCACCTATCCTAATTCGAACCATGGTTAGAGTTGCTTAACCTACGTTATCGAAATCAAAAGTAGCCTATGTCCTTTCTCGGGCTATAGCCTATCTGTGTGCCAAATTTCGTTTTAATCGGTTCAGCCGTTTTAGTTTTGGCCACCCATCCTAATTAGAACCATGGTTAGAGTTGCTTAACCTGCGTTATTGTAATTAAAAGTAGCCCACGTCCTTTCTTAGACTATAGCCTATCTGTGTGCCAAATTTCGTTTTTATCTGTTCAGCCGTTTTAGTTTTGGCCACCCATCCTAATTAGAACCATGGTTAGAGTTGCTTAACCTGCGTTATCGTAATTAAAAGTAGCTCACCTCCTTTCTTAGGCTATAGCCTATCTGTGTGCCCAATTTCGTTTTAATCTGTTCAGCCGTTTTAGTTTTGGCCACCCATCCTAATTAGAACCATGGTTAGAGTTGCTTAACCTGCATTATCGTAACTAAAAGTAGCCTACGTCCTTTCTTAGGCTATAGCCTCTCTGTGTGCCAAATTTCGTTTTAATCTGTTCAGCCGTTTTAGTTTTGGCCACCCATCCTAATTAGAACCATGGTAAGAGTTGCTTAACCTGCATTATCGTAACTAAAAGTAGCCTACGTCCTTTCTTAGGCTATAGCCTCTCTGTGTGGCAAATTTCGTTTTAATCTGTTCAGCCGTTTTAGTTTTGGCCACCCATCCTAATTAGAACCATGGTTAGAGTTGCTTAACCTGCATTATCGTAATTAAAAGTAGCCCACGTCCTTTCTTAGGCTATAGCCTATCTGTGTGCCAAATTTTGTTTTAATCTGTTCAGCCGTTTTAGTTTTGGCCACCCATCCTAATTAGAACCATGATTAGAGTTGCTTAACCTGCATTATCGTAACTAAAAGTAGCCTACGTCCTTTCTTAGGCTATAGCCTATCTGTGTGCCAAATTTTGTTTTTATCTGTTCAGCCGTTTTAGTTTTGGCCACCTATCCTAATTAGAACCATGGTTAGAGTTGCTTAACCTACGTTATCGAAATCAAAAGTAGCCTATGTCCTTTCTCGGGCTATAGCCTATCTGTGTGCCAAATTTCGTTTTAATCGGTTCAGCCGTTTTAGTTTTGGCCACCCATCCTAATTAGAACCATGGTTAGAGTTGCTTAACCTGCGTTATTGTAATTAAAAGTAGCCCACGTCCTTTCTTAGACTATAGCCTATCTGTGTGCCAAATTTCGTTTTTATCTGTTCAGCCGTTTTAGTTTTGGCCACCCATCCTAATTAGAACCATGGTTAGAGTTGCTTAACCTGCGTTATCGTAATTAAAAGTAGCTCACCTCCTTTCTTAGGCTATAGCCTATCTGTGTGCCCAATTTTGTTTTAATCTGTTCAGCCGTTTGAGTTTTGGCCACCCATCCTAATTAGAACCATGGTTAGAGTTGCTTAACCTGCATTATCGTAACTAAAAGTAGCCTACGTCCTTTCTTAGGCTATAGCCTCTCTGTGTGCCAAATTTCGTTTTAATCTGTTCAGCCGTTTTAGTTCTGGCCACCCATCCTAATTAGAACCATGGTAAGAGTTGCTTAACCTGCATTATCGTAACTAAAAGTAGCCTACGTCCTTTCTTAGGCTATAGCCTCTCTGTGTGGCAAATTTCGTTTTAATCTGTTCAGCCGTTTTAGTTTTGGTCACCCATCCTAATTAGAACCATGGTTAGAGTTGCTTAACCTGCGTTATCGTAATTAAAAGTAGCCCACGTCCTTTCTTAGGCTATAGCCTATCTGTGTGCCAAATTTCGTTTTTATCTGTTCAGCCGTTTTAGTTTTGGCCACCTATCCTAATTAGAACCATGGTTAGAGTTGCTTAACCTACGTTATCGAAATCAAAAGTAGCCTATGTCCTTTCTCGGGCTATAGCCTATCTGTGTGCCAAATTTCGTTTTAATCGGTTCAGCCGTTTTAGTTTTGGCCACCCATCCTAATTAGAACCATGGTTAGAGTTGCTTAACCTACGTTATCGAAATCAAAAGTAGCCTTTGTCCTTTCTCGGGCTATAGCCTATCTGTGTGCCAAATTTCGTTTTAATCGGTTCAGCCGTTTTAGTTTTGGCCACCCATCCTAATTAGAACCATGGTTAGAGTTGCTTAATCTGCGTTATCGTAATTAAAAGTAGCCCACGTCCTTTCTTAGGCTATAGCCTATCTGTGTGCCAAATTTCGTTTTTATCTGTTCAGCCGTTTTAGTTTTGGCCACCTATCCTAATTAGAACCATGGTTAGAGTTGCTTAACATACGTTATCGAAATCAAAAGTAGCCTATGTCCTTTCTCGGGCTATAGCCTATCTGTGTGCCAAATTTCGTTTTAATCGGTTCAGCCGTTTTAGTTTTGGCCACCCATCCTAATTAGAACCATGGTTAGAGTTGCTTAACCTGCGTTATTGTAATTAAAAGTAGCCCACGTCCTTTCTTAGACTATAGCCTATCTGTGTGCCAAATTTCGTTTTTATCTGTTCAGCCGTTTTAGTTTTGGCCACCCATCCTAATTAGAACCATGGTTAGAGTTGCTTAACCTGCGTTATCGTAATTAAAAGTAGCTCACCTCCTTTCTTAGGCTATAGCCTATCTGTGTGCCCAATTTCGTTTTAATCTGTTCAGCCGTTTTAGTTTTGGCCACCCATCCTAATTAGAACCATGGTTAGAGTTGCTTAACCTGCATTATCGTAATTAAAAGTAGCCCACGTCCTTTCTTAGGCTATAGCCTATCTGTGTGCCAAATTTTGTTTTAATCTGTTCAGCCGTTTTTGGTTTGGCCACCCATCCTAATTAGAACCATGGTTAGAGTTGCTTAACCTGCATTATCGTAACTAAAAGTAGCCTACGTCCTTTCTTAGGCTATAGCCTCTCTGTGTGCCAAATTTCATTTTAATCGGTTCAGCCGTTTTAGTTTTGGTCACCCATCCTAATTAGAACCATGGTTAGAGTTGCTTAACCTGCGTTATCGTAATTAAAAGTAGCCCACGTCCTTTCTTAGGCTATAGCCTATCTGTGTGCCAAATTTCGTTTTTATCTGTTCAGCCGTTTTAGTTTTGGCCACCTATCCTAATTAGAACCATGGTTAGAGTTGCTTAACCTACGTTATCGAAATCAAAAGTAGCCTATGTCCTTTCTCGGGCTATAGCCTATCTGTGTGCCAAATTTCGTTTTAATCGGTTCAGCCGTTTTAGTTTTGGCCACCCATCCTAATTAGAACCATGGTTAGAGTTGCTTAATCTGCGTTATCGTAATTAAAAGTAGCCCACGTCCTTTCTTAGGCTATAGCCTATCTGTGTGCCAAATTTCGTTTTTATCTGTTCAGCCGTTTTAGTTTTGGCCACCTATCCTAATTAGAACCATGGTTAGAGTTGCTTAACCTACGTTATCGAAATCAAAAGTAGCCTATGTCCTTTCTCGGGCTATAGCCTATCTGTGTGCCAAATTTCGTTTTAATCGGTTCAGCCGTTTTAGCGTGAAAGCGAGACAGACAGACAGACAGACAGACAGACAGAGTTACTTTCGCATTTATAATATTAGTATGGAGTATGGAAGTATGGAAGTATGGATTAGTATGGAAGTATGGATATGGAAGTATGGATTAGGTTTTGGCGGTTTGAATTATAAATCCAATATACTTAAATAAAATGCGAAAATGAACCGGCCTAGTGCGTGTCGGGTCACGCGCAGAATCCATAGTTGCACGTAATTTTATTAGTCGACTATAAAGTTTTGTTTTGTGTGTGAACCCTCTTTCTATACAGTGTAGTAGGGTAGAGATTATATTGTGTCCTTAGAGTATAATAGTTATATTGATACTTTAAGATTGTGTCCTATTCGTTATATAGCTACTTCATGGCTACTGCTACTGCCCTGAATTTTGTCACGATTATGGAATCTGAAGGTGGTCAGAGGCCACAGATTAGAGAGAATATACCCTAAAAACCGTGCACTCTAAACTCAAGAAGATAAACCCACCGTTATTGGTTGGGCCCATTCTTGGCCCATTTTATGTATCTTGGCAAGCACTTATAATGAGCCCAGTTTACAGTATGAGTCGCTAATAATGAAAATATTGTTTCAATTAGGAAATTTAAAAATAAAATATTTTAATGACTTTCACCCGCGGTAAGCTCGAAAATGGTATCTACTTTATTCCAAAATTAAAAGTAGTTATACTCGTAGTTAAGGTACCCTAGGTAAGGACATAGGGTATCTTACCTATTAAAGAAGAGATCTTAGTCTATTCCTATAATGGGTAGGTATCCAAAATTTCGTGATGATTGGTTCAGTAGTAGTGGAACCTTATCAAACAAATAAACAAACCCACTTTCGCAATATGATATTAGTTAGGACTTGGATTGAGTTCAGTATGGAAGTCTTTCCCTTAATCCCACTTAATTATTATTATAATATAAGACATTCTCTTTTATTAGGCTAAACTACACCCTATATTAATGATTATACTCTAAGATTATACATTACTGCACCCTAATCAAAATAAATATTCAAGTTGTACAATAGTGGCAATGGAACTCTATTTTTTTATACGATCGTACCGATTCCGTGAGCGTAGTCTTTTAGAAAGTACGGCCGGAACACCATCACATACACTACACGTCACACCACGAGAACGAGATATACTGTAGTAATCAATAAAATCGTGGTGTGTGTACACGTGTAAAATTTTAACATATGTTTGTGTGTTCAGTTTTAGGATTACTTAGGAAAAAGAAGGATGTTATTAATTATTCTACATGTGTATGAAAACTAGGTGAGTAGAGCGTTGTTTAGAAGAAAAGATACTTAGGTAGGTACCATTAAATACTTAATTATTTTATGCAAAGTTTTGATTCGTTCTTCCTAATTAAAATTTGAAAAGAAATACCTACGTATGGTACAAGTTTATTTCGATACCTCCCTGCCAATATTTTAATGGAATCAAGAGGATCACTGATAGAAAAGAAAATTTAAATATAGACCATACAAGTTCACCAAATCAGCAGGTCGAATTATTATATATAGATTTTTTTTCTGAAATTAAAAAGGACACTACTGTGCTCCGGCAGACCAGCAGACCTATTTGCTAACTTTTGACAACTACGGTGTACATCCTTTTCATGGTAACTTTAATATTCATTACGGCTTCTGTATGAATGATTATTTTTATTTACATAAAGAATACCGTAATGGATGCTAAAGTGACAAACAAATCGTTGTACACCGAGTTAGCAAATCGGCCTGCTGGTAAACCCAAAAAATGCTGGCTTGGAGTTGTCTAGAGTAGGCGCATTTTACCACGACTTCATCCGCGTAAATTATATCATATGTCACCTGCAGATTAATTAGCTTTCAATAGGTGATAGAATTTTGAAAATCAGTCCAGAAGTTTCGGAGCCTATTCAATGCAAACAATATAATCTTTCTTCTTTAAATTTAAATAATAGTATAAATTAGTTCCGGGTTTTTATCTAATGATAACTTCCATTTGTATACCGGTAACAGTGGTTTACATACTCGCCATTCGTCCTGCATCGCCCGCCCCGTGTTTCGTCCCAAGTGTTCCTGAGAAAAATTAGCTTGACAGACAGACGATTGACCGAGTTTCTTTTTAGGGTTCCGTAGTAAACTAGGAACCCTTATAGTTTCGCCATGTCTGTCTGTCTGTCTGTCCGTCTGTCTGCGGTTTTACTCAGAGACTATAAGTACTAGAAAGCTGTAATTTGGTATGAGTATGTATATTAATCATGCCAAAAAAGTGGTAGAAAAAAACATTGAAAAATATTTTTTTTTACGGTATCTCCCATGCAAGTAAAGAGGGAGCAATATATTTTTTGTATACAAACCCATCGTGTTGGGTATTGTTTAATAGGTCTTTAAAAAATATTGTGAGGTTGAGACCATCATTTTTCGATTTAGGGATCCGTTTCCGAAATATTTGGTTTTATAGTGCAAATTTTTGTTAGAGGTAAGTGTGTGTGTCCCCCCCCCTCTATCTACTAAACGGTTATATATGGATACGTGAAAAAATTACAGCAGGAGTATATATACTGAAGTTGAAAGGAAAACTATCAGAGCTGAGTACTAAGTACAAACTGAAAATTTATAGGCAACCAACTTATAAAATGTACTCGAAAATGTAAAATTTCATACAATTTTAATTGTTAATGTTTTTGGTCGTTAAACTGTGAGGTGCGAGTATAAACAAGTGTGAACTCAATAATAATAATATTATATATTTAATATTTAACGTCACGGCATTCTAGTGTTGAGGGAGATATATGATTATATGTGTAAATTATAATATAATGCAAAATTCGGTAAGCTGGTTTCTATAACGAGAGAAAAAAGGCGAATTTGAGTGCTCAAAGCCAGCTTATTGAGTGCGAGCATTATATGATGTTTTCAATCCATTTGCGATTACCATTATACTAAATTGATTTATTGTGATTGGTATAAAAAAGTGCCTAGTCCATAAAATACAAAAATACATATGAGTCATAAGGACCGTATTAATCCCAATCCCAATCCCAACTAATATTATAAATGCGAAAGTGAGTTTGTTTGTTTGTTTGTTTGTTTGTTTGTTACGCTTTCACGCCGTATCTACTGAAGCGATCATCATGAAATTTTGCATACACATAGGTTAGGGTACCGAGTATAGATTTTATAGGGTAATAGGCGAGAGAAAATAAAAATAGATTAAATAAATACGTTAGAACGTATATTCAAAATTATAACAAGGATGGTATAACGTCTGTCTCCTAACACAGCGTAAATCGGAATGAGAGAGAGAGTGGGGATGACGATTGTATTTATACCGAGAATATTGAGGGTGGCCATAATAATAATATTACCATCAATAATTATTAATTAATTTTTGTTATTTAAATTATAAAAATGTCAACACGCCCCCTCAAAAATTAATCACTAATTATTTACAATCATAATTTTGACTAACCAGAACATTAAAACCATCCAAGTATTGCTGGGAAATCACAATGTTATATGGTCCAACATTTGTTGCAAGGATTAGGGAAACCCAGTAAAACCTAATCAGACCAATAAATAAGCAAATCTTAAACTATGCACTTAAGTATAAATTATGCATTTATCAATTGATATAAACAAATAAATCAACAAAATGTAGTTACAAACATAAGTTCATCTCATCTCTGAACTGTCTAAATGCGACGACAGGTAACGGCTTGGTTAACGCATCCGCAATCTGTTTACCTGTGTGGAGATACAACAATTAAATAACATTGTTTTCTTCTTGTTCTCTAGAGAAGTGGTATTTATGTCTATATGTTTAGACCTTTTATGACTCGTAGGATTATTGGCTATACTTATACAGCCATTACTGTCTTCAAAAATAGGTATCGGATTATTAATATTTAAATGTACACTTATAATTAAAGACTTTAACCATAACGCCTCTTTCACAGCTTCAAACAAAGCCATGTACTCAGCTTCGGTCGAAGAAGCTGCTACAGAAGTTTGTCTTTTAGTATTCCAAGTTATAGTACAACTGTTAAACAATTTAAGCAAACAACCTGAGGTAATTTTTCTATCGTTAACATCACTACCACCCCAATCTGAATCTACGTAACCACACAAGATATCTTCAAAATTATTACACCTTTCGTATTTCAGTTTTAACTCTATAGTACCTTCTAAATACCTAAGTACTCTTTTGAGACTTTTCCATAGCTCTTTATTATTTTTGTTTGTATACTTGCTCAAGATATTGACACTTACGCTTAAATCAGGGCGCGTACACAACAAAACATACATTAAGCAACCTATAAGGCTACGACAAGGCGCACTATATTCACTATCTAAATTTAGAGCTTCATAATTAGGCTTATTCTCTAAAGAAGTACTTATTGGATGACAGTCAGTCATACTGAATTTATCCAAAATAGTTTTAATATATGAACATTGATCTACAAACATAATTTTCCTTATTAACTATACCATCTGGCACTTTCATATAAATTTCTTCCTTTAAAGTGCTATTTAAAAATGCGTTTTTTTTTACATCCATATGATGTACCAATAAATTAAATTGATTTGCAAAACTAATTATGAATCGAAAACTTGCTATACGAGCAACTGGGGCAAAAGTCTCATTATAATCTGTAAAATACTTCTGACTAAAACCTCTGGCAACTAGACGTGCCTTATATCGAGATGGATTACCAAACTGATCATTTTTAATACTAAAAACCCATTTACAGTCGACTATATTCTTATTGTCAGGTCTAGGCACTAATGTCCAAGTATTATTTGCTAAAAGTGAATCTAATTCTTTCTTAATTGCACCTTCCCAAAGAGCTCTATCGTTTCGGTTATTAATCTCATTAAAAGATATAGGTATTACGCAATTAATTGACTGAGCACACAAAAGAACTTCATCAAGTTCCTTATAAGATATTGGTGTACGACCTTTTACTTGAGCCTAGCGCTCCTCCTCAATTGACAAGAATCATCGATATTTTGATCAAAACTACCAGTTGATTTATAACCAATGGCATTTCATATGACTCGTTTAGCTAACGAATCTTTCTACTAGAAACAGATTCATCAGATTTTAAACTATCTGATTTTTGCTCAACTGATTTAACAATATCCGATTTCGTACTAACTGATTTCGTACTATCAGATTTTGTAGTATCCGATTTCGTACTAACTGATTTCATACTATCAGATTTCGTACTATCAGATTTTGTACTATCCGATTTCGTACTAACTGATTTCATACTATCAGATTTTGTACTATCCGATTTTGTACTAACTGATTTCGTACTATCAGATTTTGTACTATCCGATTTCGTACTAACTGATTTCATACTATCAGATTTCGTACTATCAGATTTTGTACTATCCGATTTCGTACTAACTGATTTCATACTATCAGATTTAGTACTATCAGCTTTAGACATATCAAATTTAGAACTGTTACAGCATTGAGGTTTTATTTACTCTGACTTAGGTGTCAGTTCAGTATTTTGGAAATGTTCGATGACATCTCCTTCAAATCGCAACTTAGGCCTTGACTGCAGAAAATTATCTACTATGACATCCCGAACCGTTTCATACTTTTCACGTTTTATGTTCCATACCTTATAGCCATTCGGTACATATCCTACAAGTATACCCTTCCATGATTTTTCATCAAACATAGTTAGTAGCAAAAAAACCTTTTAATATTTAATTGCAGGCTTTTTATCATACCATATTTCGAACGGGGTTTTATTTTGTGTCAAAACGCGGGTAGGAGAAAAGTTAATCAAATAAACTGCAGTTAATACTGCATCTCCCCAGAAACATTTCGGTAATTTAGCACCACTAACCATCGCACATGCTTTTTCTGTTATTGTCCTGACCATTCGTTCGCTAACCGCATTCTACTGCGGTGTCCTAGGAATAGTTAAATGGTATGAAATCCATCGGGACACACAGTACTCTTACCGTACCGACCCGTCCATTATTACAGTATAAATTAACCAATTTTAAATTGAATTGTGCTTCACTTTTGGCTACAAAATCTTTAAAAGCTGAAAATACATCTGATTTATAGGCTATCAGGTACGTAACACAGTAATGGGTATATTGATCCACAAACAACACAAAGTAATTCTTGTTATCGATTGAGGTAGGAGTGATCGGCCCACACACGTCAGTATGTACAACAAATAATGGTCGTTTAATATGGCTTTTATCCTTAGATATATTAAATGGCAATCGATTTTGTTTCCCATTTATGTATACTTCGCACAGTTTTTCATCAGGCGTTATTGAATCAATTAAACCAATGTCATCAATCATAGAATTCCTTTTTAAATCCAAAAACTTTTGTTTACTAATGTGTCCTAATCTCTGATGCCACAAGTCGTAATTATTTTTATTATTACTGCACAACTGAGAAACAGATCGATTAATACACACTTCTAAAAATCTATTGAAATTAAATTATTAATTGACTTTACCTCGCATCAGTACTGTACCGTCCTTACTGATATAAGTTCCGTGTTGATCGAAGGTGACGGTCAAACCGGCGCGCTGTATCCTCGATACGGTTGTACTGCACCTCCGGACAACAGTACATCCTCCAGAGTCACTAATTACTTGCAGTGTTCCACGTTTGGTGGCTGTTAACAATGTGGTCGGAAGCTCCGGAATCCAACAGGATTGTTATTTGTTTCCTGTTTTCGCCAAATTGGTAATCACCAGCCATGAAAGCAAACCCGGGGACTGGAAACCATTGCCTCCTCAGTCAATTCCACTGCTTGAACAATTCGAGGTCGTTCAGCCGGTTTCTTCGAGCTTCGCTCCAGCAGCCAAAAGTTCCGTCATCAAATCATCAAAAACCGTGAAGTGTTTGACTAGTAGAGTATCTCCTTGTAGTTTCAAACCCAACAGCTTCTTTCGTATAGCCAACTGCGTTGCTAAGCTTTTCCTTTCGTACAAGGCATCCAGGCTTCTAAATATGTCTTTTGCGGTCAGTTCTTCTTTGGCAAAACTAAGAAAGGAGTCCGACAAGTACTTGACAATAACGCTTTTAGCAATACGATTATTCTTCTGCCATACCTCGAACTGTAACACGGGTTCTTCATCGATGACCTTGATGACCTCCAATTCAGTTAATAGCGAGCGGATACGAAACTTCCAGATGCTATATTTTTCGCCGTTAAAAGGTTGGATGTTTCGCTTAGTTTTCAGGTTATCCATAACGAAAATGGTTTTGGTTAAAGTTGATTGGAGGACACGTGTGTTTTTAGAAAACAAAAAGAAATGAATTTAAGGAACTACAGCACAATACTAAAGGTAGTATGGCTGGGCCCATAACCTATAGATTTTATAGGGTAATAGGCGAGAGAAAATAAAAATAGATTAAATAAATACGTTAGAACGTATATTCAAAATTATAACAAGGATGGTATAACGTCTGTCTCCTAACACAGCGTAAATCGGAATGAGAGAGAGAGTGGGGATGACGATTGTATTTATACCGAGAATATTGAGGGTGGCCATAATAATAATATTACCATCAATAATTATTAATTAATTTTTGTTATTTAAATTATAAAAATGTCAACACCGAGAAGGACATAGGCTATATATTACGCGGGCGAAGCCGCGGGTAACAGCTAGTAACAAATATGTTGAAATTTCTTAATTACGCCTAGTTAGATGGTGCATAATAAGTTTTCAATATCTCACCCATCCGATCTCCATAGCTGATAACAACCATTCTTTTGTATACTTTTACACTAGCTACATATTTGTTTTTACACCCGACTTTACTTCATCGTTTGCAGATTACCGATACTACCGATTTTACTTCATCGTTTTGCTGATTAGAATACTCCGGGACCATAAAATTGCTGTTTATTTGCTTGTATGAGATAACTAAATTGGTACCTAAGTATGAGTAATTATATGGTGTAAATAGTAAAAAATAATCCCAGAAACCAATATAGGTTTGAGTTAGATGCAGCGCTATCGGGTCCAATACTTTTAATTTAAGCTTATTTCTGAAAACATATACCTATACAGAGTGTTTTTTAATTCTTTAGCATCCTTTTAAATATAGACTATACCCATGATTGAAAGGGTAATTTCAGACTACTTTCGAGTAAAAAAATTACACATTTTTCAAATTTAAGAAAAACTCAATTAACTGCGTCAAACGCTTTGAGAGAGCTATTACTCTAGATAAAAACCAAAAATTAAAACAGGTCTGAATTTCCAAAAACACCGAAAAATTAATTCAGGTAAATATTTATAAATCAATCGGTCGGTGAATTTTAGGCAAAATCAAGTTACTTCAGACCGATACACAACCAGCGAATTAATGATGACGCAAGAAATGTTTTTACGTGTAATTTTTTTTCGTATGCTAACGAATTCGATTCCACCCTGTATTATGGTGGCTCTAGCAGTACAGAGAGGGTCGTGCTCCTGCATTGGAGACAAACAAAGACCTGATAATAATGATGACTGAAAAAATGTTTTTTGCAAAGTTCTACAGAAGTTGCTATCGATGTGAATACCCATCACTAATACCCGTAACTGTTCTTGATAATCGAACTTCAACAACTGTTCAAATAATCGCCGTGAATTCGTCTGATAGCGTAGCACTACTTTTTACCAGATTGATAAACATACTTTTATATAATCAAGATTCAGAAGAAAATACACTCAGCAGTTTGGCGCCAAACAAACTCAATATTTTGGCGTAGTTTTTTTGTTTGTTCAGGCATATAATATCATGTCTAATTTATGCATAATTTGGCAGGTTAATCTCTATATCATTGAACGTATAGTACCAATCGCTGACCGGCGACGACTAGACTCCTACCAACGCTGTTGCTCCTGAACTCAAAAAGGTAGCTAAGTGGATATAGAATGATATGGATATAATATATTTTTTAGTTTAAGTTATTAATTAATGTCTGTATTTAAATTGGATTTCTTTGATCCCTGACTGTCACCCATTAAACGTTGATGGCAAAATATGCAATCAAATACTATCCCATACAGAGTGCTATAATTCGGCGGGGAAAGTAATTTGGGGACTGCAGATTCTTTTCGAGTTTCTTTAAAAGTTGCCAAAAGGGTGATAGGTATACCTATATGCGAAAGTAATTTCGTTCGTACAGTTATTGCCTATAGTCGAAATCAATATTTTTTACAGTTAATCCCAGCAGCAATGAACGGCTCGGACAGCAACGCCGAGGCGCTGGCCGCAGAGATCACCAAGCAGGGCGACGTTTTGCGCGACCTCAAGGCTCAGAAGGCTGACAAGGTGACATAGACTATATAGTAGTTATATTTAGTACAGCAATGAACACGCGGACAGCAACGCTAGGCGCTGGCCGCAGAGATCACCAAGCAGGGCGACGTTGTGCGCGACCTCGAGGCTCAGAAGGCTGACAAGGTAACTTTTTCATGGTGGCGTCTTCAGAGGAAATACGTCAAAGCCAGGGGCGTTAGTACTATTATTAATTCTGTGCCAGGGGTCCGCTATTAGCATACATTTATGCTGTGATATGATTAGGCAAAGTTTTTTACGGCCGGTTGCCTGCCTGACGCCAACCTTTCTTGGGTAGACCCAGAACTGTAGACCTGTGAAAATTAAGTAGGTACTAAGTATTTGGTCGCACCGAGAATCGATCGACCACGGTCGCCGCTCGTGTATCTGGCTGGATATGCAGCGGAGATCGCGAAAAATTAACAGTTTTTTTATAACTTATGATTTTATTCGCAGGCCGCGATAGACGCAGAAGTACAGAAACTTCTGCAGCTGAAAGCTAACTATCAAGCGGTGACCGGCGCAGCCTTCGCTCCAGCCGCGCCCGCGAGGAGCAACAAGCAGAAGAAGGAGAAACCGAAGCCAGAGAAGAAAGAAGCTGTTAAAGAGAAGGTAAGATGACACTTGAAACTTGAAACGCGAACAACAGACGTTGCTGTAGCGCCAGTTACGCCTGCAAAAAATAGCCAAGTGCGAGTCGGCCTCGCACTCTGAGGGATCCGTAGGTACTCAAAAAATTATTTTAAAGTCCTGCTAAAAATTTAGTTTTCGGTATTTTGCCTCAACTTGTGTTATAAGACTACTTTATTAAATTTCTCATGATTCTGGGTCAGCGCGGAGTACATTACAGATTATAGGTATGGATTCCTTGTAATTATATATACTTATAAGCAAATTGGGAACCACCTATGGTCAGCTATTATGAAAATTGTTTATTGACTCCGTAATTTGTAAACAGGTCTTAACTAACAGCAGTCCAGTGATTGTCGTCCAATCTGTGTATTCTTGTCTTGCAGACGCCGAAACCAGTGAAAGAGGAGTCGTCATCAGGCTTGAAGAAGATCACTCGCCTCGGTATCGAAGCCAGCAAAGAAACTAACTTGTCAGAATGGTATTCTCAAGTTATCACCAAATGTAAGTAACAATTTATGGATCAGACATAAATCACACAATAACCGTTAACTGAATCTAGTTTTTTCTCTTGTAACAAACTGACATATGTTGTTGTGTGTCAGCTGAGATGATCGACTACTACGACATCTCCGGCTGCTACATCCTGCGGCCGTGGTCGTACAGCATCTGGGAGGCCATCCGCAACTTCCTCAGCCCGCAGTTCAAGAAACTCGGCGTCAAGGACGGATACTTCCCTATTTTCGTTTCTAAGGTGAGGGATTGCGTAAAGTTACACTCATAAAAACGATTTTTATGAGTGTAACTTTGGCGACTTTGGCGGGATTAATTAAAAAGACCCTCAAAAGCTATATATAATGCTTTGATTATAATCAAAGATATAATGTAAGGCATACTGCCTTACATTATGTCCTACATTTGCTTGTTGCTTTGCTTATCTTTTATTATCATGCCAGGAACATGGCCAGGAAATGTGGTTTCTCATTTTAGGCGAGACATCCCAATTTTCTTTTAATTCTTTTATTTTTCTTTAGGCGGTGTTAGAGCGTGAAAAAACTCACATAGCAGACTTCGCGCCAGAAGTGGCATGGGTCACTCGCTCCGGGTCGTCAGAGCTGGCCGAGCACATCGCCATACGGCCCACCTCCGAGACCGTTATGTACCCCGCGTACGCCAAGTGGATACAGAGCCATAGAGACCTGCCCTATAAGCTGAACCAGTGGAACAACGTTGTGGTTAGTATACAATGTAAAGCTTAGCAGGCGTGGTGTCAGATGTGGCATGGGTCACATAAATACGCAGTAATTGATGTACCCCCTGTTTGGTTGTCAGAGATGGGAGTTTAAGCAGCCGCAGCCGTTCCTGCGCACGCGCGAGTTCCTCTGGCAGGAGGGACACACCGCGCATCGCTTCCAGGAAGACGCCGCCGAGGAGGTCTTGCAGATCTTGGGTACCTATTAAAAACCTATTTAAAGTATTTAGCACATTGGTGGACATTTCTCAATAAAAAGCGCCCCTACCGTAGTTGCGGTCTCTTGCGCTCTCATTTACGCTGCATGGTAGGATATGCTACCTGGTCTGATAAGAACGATTAAGTGTATCAACTTTACAATAAATATTTCTGCCTATAGATCTATACGCACGAGTGTACGAAGAACTGCTTGCCGTCCCTGTCATCAAGGGCCGCAAAACAGAGAAGGAGAAGTTCGCGGGTGGAGATTATACCACCACCGTGGAGGCGTACGTGCCAGCTAGTGGAAGGGCGATACAGGTGAGACCATCTAATATTATTTCTTGCTTTAGATGTATTGTACAGCGATGGTAGAGCTAGCGAAATGCTACGAGTCTCTAGATCAAGAGGGCGATGAGCACAACAGTTCGTTTGATCGTAGCACTTATGGGCCCCACATTGTATGACTTTGCCACGGACCTTAATGGTAAACAGTTAGGCCACTTGTACTTGCATATAGTGGCGTCGCAAGACCTTACACTATTGGGCATGTAATTTAAGTAGCTTAAGATTGCAAAAAACAGAGACAAGGCAGATGTCAGTCCCTTTTTTTGCAAATGGTAGGGTTCTCAATAGAAACTCGTCCAAAAAAATTAAATGAAATTTTTTATGGTTCCAGTAACACTGCCGCATCCACTGGTAACATGCAACCGCACACACTGGTGGCACATTTACCCGCTTTGACCCTAAAATTTATTCCAGGCCGCCACCAGCCACCACTTAGGACAGAACTTCTCCAAAATGTTCGAGATCGTGTACGACGACCCCGACACGCAGGAGAAGGCGTACGTCTACCAGAACTCGTGGGGCATCACGACGAGGACGATAGGTCAGTGTAACATGTTTTCAGAATATAAGTTGGTAGATATTAGGTACATAGAGGGCCACTAATGACGTATGCAAGACAGTCCTAACATTAATGATTGTTTCCTTAATTTGATAAAAAGCTTCTGTAAGAGAACTGCCATCTTATTTGAAGATGGAATGAAATTGAGGGCAAAATAAGAATGGAACTTAGAAAAATAAAAAATATTACAAAGTTTTTTCAGCCGCCCGTATACCCGACGCGAACTATGTTTGTGTAGGTAGCTCCAGGAACCTCGTCTCGTCTAACAGCACTACGCGTCGTATTCCTAACTAGTAGTAGAAGTAAGTGTAGGTACCTCATGGCGTGACTTGGCTACAAGGTTTTGTTCGCGGTCAGCGCTCTCGCTGGCTACTGCTGCCATCTGTTGATAAGTATTAGGATAAACCTTGGTATGCAGAGTGATGGTGCTATAGTGCACGGCGACGATCGCGCGCTGGTGATGCCTACCTGTTTCTGGCTGGCGCCCTCTCTACGCTAGGATATACAGGGATATACATTCAAATTATCGCCTGTTTCAGGCTGTTTCACATGGGAGTAGGCAGAGACCAAGGACCTCCACTTGTTTTTTTTATTTACTTGCATCCTTACAAACCATTCTCGCTTAATCTACCATCACTCTTTTGATACATGCTATTCAGTTTCGGGTACTCCTGATTTGCCTCTTGGCAAGAATGTCCGCAATCTGGTCACGGTGCGTACATTGAGGCCGTCCCTGACCTACTCTTCCAGACACATTTGCCTTGTAAGTAGAGTTTCTTTGTGAGTCTTCTGCACTCCTTATTCTTACACTAAGGAAATGTAGTATTTTGCCAGTATTGCCATTTGCAGTTGACTACTACTGCATATCCGGAAACGCTCTTGGTGTATACAGGCGTGATGGTGTTGGTGCACGGTGACGAGCGCGGGCTGGTGCTGCCGCCGCGCGTGGCCGAGATCCAGGTGGTGGTGGTGCCGTGCGGCGTCTCCGCCTCCAGCTCCGCGGACGACAGGCTCGCGCTCGCCGACGCCTGCAAGCAGCTGGTGGCGGAGCTGCTGGACGCCGGCATCCGGGCCGAGGGCGACTACCGGGACAACTACTCGCCGGGATGGAAGTTCAACCACTGGGAACTTAAGGTAACCATCGGTTATGAGTATATTCGAAGGTGGGGAATGCGCAATATACAAATCTTTATAATATGCGCGACCAGCGCACTTACGAGTAGGTACTTTTAATTCCAATCTGCTGTCTTTGTGGGACTAGCTTCATCTCTACTCAATGATTTCTAACCGTCATCTTCTAAGATACTTAGAGGTAGCGGTATTTATTTTCACCAAAATTAGAAAACACGACAATGTTCCTTAAACTCTTAATAATGACTTGTACTTTCTCTAGTATTTTAAAACATGTATCGAATACTCATGTGAATGGCAGGGGGTGCCCATCCGCGTGGAGCTGGGCCCCAAGGACCTGGCTCGCGGCGAGCTGGTGGCCGTGCGGCGGCTGACGGGCGAGAAGCTGACGCTGCAGCGCGCGCGCGCGGCCGCCGACCTCGCGGCGCTGCTGCTCGCCACGCACGACGAGATGCTGCTCAGGTAGGGCTGCTGGAACACCTGTCTTTGCCCACGCTTGTTTGTTGCCAAGGGCATCGAGCCTTTGATCCAGAGGAGACTTGTTGTTGTTTGTAAAGGCTGGCGACTAAAGCCCAGGCGGAAACGGTGGGAGATCTCACATGATTTGGTCTCATACTGGTTTCTGTTGCCGACCTCGCCGCGCTGCTGCTCGCCACGCACGACGAGATGCTGTTCAGGTAGGGCTGTAGGAAACCTGTCTTTGCCTAACTTGTTTGTTGCCAAGGGCATCGCCAGCTTTTGTTTCAGACGGGCTCAAAGACTGGTGAATAAAGCCCAGGCGGACATGATGAGATTATTTAATTGAGTTCAAAAATGATTATCCAGTTGGAGATCGGAGATACATAGAATAACTAACTTTTTTTTTCTTAAAATGAAAGATGCATCATTTTAAGAAAAATAATTTTAGTAAAATTTGAGCATACGAAACACCTGATGGTAAGTGTCGTCGTCGCCCGTGGACATCTGCAACATCAGAGTTGTAAACAGAGCGTTAACCAACTTTTTAAATAGCATTTTACCCGTCTTTTGTAGTATCCCATCCCATGTCATAGCTTCGGGGGAAAACAGTGGAATACTACAGTAGGGTTCATCAGCCATATGTCGAGATTAATCTACCTACTGATTGAAATATTGTTGTCGTTGGCAGGGCGAGAAAGGAGCGTGATGCACACCTCTCAGTGGTGACTAAGTGGGAGGACTTCACAGCGGCGCTGGACCGCAAGCACATCCTGCTGGCACCCTTCTGTGGCGAAATTCCTTGCGAAGACAAGATCAAGAAAGACAGCGAGAGGTGAGTACCTATATCCATTGAAACACTTGACTCAAGTGTTTCATCATCTCAAGTGACTTGAGATCATTGTCTTTGGTCATTGGTATACTTACTGATTTTTTTGTATGTGTACATGTACATACGATATATTATGTTAATATTGTTAATAAAACCTGATAATATGTATTTTAATAAAACAACACAACCGCGTGGTTCCCGGCAGAGTAGAATAGGACCACTCCAAGTCATACCGTGGATGTCGTAAAAGGCGACTAAGGAAACACAAGCTAAACAAAGCTTATTAACATCAAAGAGACCTCTCCAACCCGTCTGGCCAGCGTGGAGAGTGTAGGCCAAATCCTCTGACTACTTAGGCGAGTATATGGCTCTGGTAGTACAGAGAGGGTCGTGCTCCTGCGGTGGAGACTAGAAAGACCTGATGGTAATAAAACATATCCTACCATACCAATGCAAAAACAGCTTTCTTGTCTCTAATAGTCATCTAGTAATCTCTGAGCAAAACTATATGGGTTCCTTGTTTACTACGAAACCCTAAAAATTTACATTTACTGTGAAGATTTTATTCAGACAATATATACTTAAAGGTTATATTGTCTTTTGATTTAGGATAATTTAATTTT
Source organism: Rhodophaea formosa (assembly GCA_963082605.1). Taxonomy (NCBI): domain Eukaryota; kingdom Metazoa; phylum Arthropoda; class Insecta; order Lepidoptera; family Pyralidae; genus Rhodophaea; species Rhodophaea formosa. The sequence goes on from OY720221.1 coordinate 5,611,577, forward strand.
CACCTCAATTCGTTATTGACCACTTTTTCCATACATTTTCAGGACGGAAGAGGACGAGTCAGCCGAGCTGAAGGGCCCGGCGATGGGCGCCAAGTCGCTGTGCATCCCGTTCGCGCCGCCGCGCGCGCTGGCCGCCGCCGACACCTGCATACACCCGCAGTGCCGCGCCAAGCCAAAGTTCTTCACGCTCTTCGGCCGCAGCTACTAACAATATTATAGTTACACTTTTTGATTTTTTTTACTTTTATATTTTATCATGTTCAAACCATCATAATATTCATCATGATAAAGGTTGCAGGAAGGCACTGTATGCTAGCCGCTTATTAGCCTATGTAGTGTAGTCCCCTTCTTGTGACTGAAATGATGATGATGATCAATCCTCTACTTCAAGGCAAATATTTTTTAATATTTTTTTCTTCCCTAAGGTATGAGGTTCTTCTGTTCACACACAGTGGACCCAAACAAGAGGCCTAAGCAAGGAACATAAATACTCCTTACAGGAGGGCCTAAGGATGGAAAATACCACTGCCACGGAAGGCAGACTGGTATGACTTACCTGTACCCAGTGAAATTGCATTATGTAATAAGACTACCAACTCTTTGTATCGTTCTATGTATTTTTATGGCATTTTCTATTACGTTAATGGTGCTATAAATTGTATGTATAGAACTTACATTATATAATTTATTTATAAGCACAGCAGATTTTATATCGAATAAATATCTCTTATACTCAATTTGACTTTAACCTTCCATATTTGTTAAGAAAAAAATACTTATATACATGGCGAAATTTTGGTCGTTCTGGACCCTTAAAGGGGTGATTCAGCCCGTCGATATGAACCATTTTTCCTATGGGACCAATGCTGGAAACTCAAATTTTATTTCGACATTTTCATACAAAAGTGTTCAGCCACCCGGGCAATTTGTATAGGAATGTCGAAATTTTTTTCGAGTTTACAGCATTTGTCCCATAGGAAAAGTTGTTTATATTGACGGGCTGAATCACCCCTTTAATGGTCCGGAACGATAAAAATTTCGCCATGCATATTGAATCGACTTGCTGAATCTGCACAGCACAAATCGTCAAGGGAACAAGTCAAGGGAAAGGCCGAACATGTCATGTCGCCTAGGCAATGTGACTAGCAACACATCACATCACACTATATATATAAATGAGATGTGATGAGCGTGTATGTATCTACCACTAAGAAATGTTTTGTTTTTCTTTTCTCTGTTTATTTTTTTTTACTCACTTGTATGGATATTTTTACTTTATACATTGAACAATAAAATGATTTATCCCTTTTTAAATACTGAATTAATATGACTGACTACATTGTAGTGAAAGGGTTATTCAGGAAAGGAGTACCAAAGGAAAAAGACCATGAGTGGATTAGGAGAAAGGTTTTATAAGATCTAAAGAGGATCTTATACTGCAGGAGCAAAGCATGATAGATAGTATGATGACATGAACCTAGGACGTACTACAACATTTTGTAAAAAGAAAAACCGGCCAAGTGCGTGTCGGGCCACGCGCAGTGTAGGGTTCCGTAGTTGCGAATGACAACTTTGAGTTCACACTATTCACACTCGCACCTTACAGTTTAACGACCAAAAACATTAACAATGAAAATAGTATGAAATTTTACAGTTTATAAGTTGGTTGCCTATAACTTTTTAGTTTGTACTTACTACTCAGCTCTGATAGTTTTCCTTTCAACTTCAGTATATATGCTACTGCTGTAATTTTTTTCACGTATCTATATATAACCGTTTAGCAGATAGAGGGGGGGGACACTTACCTCTAACAAAAATTCGCACTTTAAAACCAAATATTTCGGAAACGGAGCCCTTAATCAAAAAATGGTGTTCTCAACCTCACAATATTTTTGAAAGACCTATTTAACGATACCCCACACAATAGGTAAATAGAGAAAAAAAAATTACTCCCTCACTTTACTTGTATGGGAGCTACCTTAAAAAAAATTTTTTTTCAAGATTTTATTCTACCACTTTTTTGCCATGATTAATATACATACCCATACCAAATTACAGCTTTCTAGTACTTATAGTCTCTGCGTAAAACCGCGGACGGACAGACAGACAGACAGACAGACAGACATGGCGAAACTATAAGGGTTCCTTGTTTACTACGGAACCCTAAAAATGTGAGCCAGGTCTGTTTATTTAGAACCTAGGGCAAGAAAGTAAAGAGACAAATAATGATTAAAATATGTATAAATGTAATATAAGTAATAATATACAGATGAAAATGAAATTAAAAATAAAAAAATATTTATTAAAACTTCACAGATTTTACATTGTGTACATCTTGGTTATATGCTTGTTTTAGGTTTCACCGCTCTTCTTAATTAGGTGCATATTTGTATGATAGTAGATCATCATTTCAGCCGCAAGAAGTCCACTGCTGGACATAGGCCTCCCCCAAGGATTTCCAATATGACCGGTTGGAAGCGGCCTGCATCCAGCGTCTTCCTGCGACCTTTATCAGGTCGTCCAACGCTGCGCTTGCCGGTACGCGGTCGCCATTCAAGAACCTTTCTGCCCCATCGGCCGTCGGTTCTTCGCGCTATGTGGCAGTGGGCGGGGCGCCCACTGCCACTTCAAAGAGCTAATCCGCTGGGCTATGTCGGTGACCTTGGTTCTTCTACGGATCTCCTCGTTTCTGATTCGATCTCGCAGGGAAACACCGAGCATAGCCCTCTCCATAGCTCTTTGAGCGACCTTGAGCTTTCTTATGAGGCCCATAGTAAGGGACCACGTTTCGGACCCGTAAGTCATCACTGGTAACACACATTGGTGACATCTTGACTTACTAGTAATAAACATAAAAAATAAATTTATTTCGTTCTCTAACATTAACTTGACTGGAGTATAATAAGAGTATTTATAACACAGTAAATTCTAAGAGTTGATTGTGCCTAAGGGCATTATGTGACATATTGTAGGATGTTCTCTGCCTCATCATAATTGAGTAATTTTATCCAATTAGACAAAATCTTCTTACACTGTCGTATGTATAATGGATAAATTTGTAGTATTTTGTTCATTTTATTGTAAATGTATGCCAAACTCCTAGCAAATTGCTTACATGCATACAAAAACAGTTTTAGAAAGTGGAATATCAATGACATTTCGATGAAATCTTTTTTTACATGGTTTATAATGAATGGTTTTATGTTTTTTAAGTATATTTTGTGTAATATAAAGTTTCCTAACAGAAAGTAAGTTACTAATACGATATAGGTTGTCGGTACAATACCTCTTCCTTTTATAATACATTATTTTAATTAGAGCTCTCTGAGCATGTTCTAGGGTAAGAAATTTAGTTTTCGTATATAATGAAAAACAGTAAATTTATTGTGTGTGTAGGAAAAAATTTAATGCGTTTCTTGAAGATTAAAACACTTTCTTTAAAAATCTTATGTCCTAGCATGGCTCATTAAAATTGTTTTTATACAATCAAGGAATACTCAGAAAAAGAAATAATATTAAAATTTACTTTTATTATCTGACCTGCGCCGTGTGGTCCCCGGCAGAATAGAATAGAACCACTCCAAGTCTCCCAGTGGATGTCGTAGAAGACGACTAAGGAAACAGTTAAGCTAAACAAAGCTATAAACATCAAAGACCTCTCCAACCCGTCTGGCCAGCGTGGAGACTGTAGGCCAAATCCTCTGACTGCCCTGGCTAATATATGGCTCTGGTAGTACAGAGAGGGTCGTGCTCCTGCAGTGGAGACTAACAAGGACCAGTTGATGATGATAATCTGACCTTAAGATTAAGAAATCACCAGTTTATAATTTTTGCATTTTAATATTCTCATGCTAACATGCTGGCAAAATATATCAGGTGGGTATTATTTAGGATCATTTAATGTAATTAAATTTTCAGTGAGTAAATGACTGATTACTAATAAAAAGGAACATTAAATAAATTTAAGTAAAGAAAACATTAAAAATAAACATGTCATTCGAACAAATTTATTTTCATGAAAATTATAAATATTTTTCCAAATTATAATACAGAATCATAGGTCATAAGTAGTCATAACAGTATACTGTTAACACAATAAAATTCAATTCTGTCTTTACCATTGGCAGCAAGTTTTAGTGACTTACAGGTAATAATTACAAGCACAAACAAAAATACATCCAAAAAACTATTTTTAAACACATCTAGTCCATTGCCTTGAGTGCTTCATCAAGCATTGCTATTCGCCTTTTCTTTTCATTCAATAATTGCAAAAATTTCCCATAAATTGTTTCTTCTAAAGACACTTTGGTATCAATAAAGTTGTCTAATTCTTGCTTGCATTGCTCCAACTCGGCCCGAATACTGTAGCGACTCTTACTGGACTCTTCTATGCAGGCAAGAAGAGAGTGGTTTTGGTCTATCAGAATATCAATCAGTGAATGTATGCTGGTTGGTTCATGATCCCTTTCAACTAAAACCTTGCCATGTTCAACCACAACAGAGTCAGGGAACTTCTTCTTCCACCTGAATTCACCTTTGTTAACATCGAAGTCGTAAACATAGGAATTACCATCGCCAGTCAAGGCCTCTTTCACACTGGCTTTGTATTGCTCCTCATCCTCTATTTCAAAGTTTTCCCTGCACTGTACTACGGAATCGTTAGAAAAACTACCTGACCATGTGCGGTTGTCGCTGTCAAATATTTGCATTTTAAATAATTCGCTTGAGTTTTCCTCCCACAAGAACTTGATGTAAATGCAGCCGCTCCTTACATTAAATTTTATAACACTAAGACTATTCATCACCGGGTCACTGTTTGGACAAAAAGCCATGGCTGTTTTGTTTGTGATTAATTAAATATTTGATAAATAGGTCAGGTAGATAATGGGAATTATTATTTTTGCAAGATTAAAGCTATTTTGTTTACAAACATTTAGTCAACCAAACGTCAATTCCAATATTTTTAGGTTAAAATGTCAGTGTCACGCAAGTTGCAAAGCCATAGAGTTACAAGATAATCCCGATAATCCTGTCCCGCCTGCGTATATCAATATTTTTATTTTATCCGTCTGCCAAGAAAGAAGGACTATGTTATGTGTTTCGTTCGCACTTGGATTTGCGCCTAGCTGGTGTATTCCTCTTCACAGGTTTTTGAAACGAACTAACGATACGTACTTGCAGTTTGTATTGAAAAATTGCAATGATAAATCATTCTGATTGAAAACCGACTTATACCAAACCATAGAATTAATAACAGTACTAACGTAATCAAACTTTAATGGGACTAGAAATTCGTTACCTACCTATACATTTTTTTATCGTTTAGAAACCTTTTAAAGGGGCGATTCAGACCGTCAATGTGAACAATTATTCTTAAAGGAATAATGCTGAAATCTCAAAAAAAAAATAACGTATACTGTATATTACTTATTATAATGATTCCATAAAAATTGGGATGGGACGGCTCTCACTCACCGAACGAAGTATAGCAGCGGTAAAGCTACAACTCAAAAGTCGATTTTCTGTTTTTTTGTGTGTCAAGGGTTGGTTGTTCTGGTTCAAATAAAATCGTAGAAACTTTATAGTTACAGGATTGCCCAAAAAAGAGGGCTATGTTTCAGTGTTCATATAAGTATTAAGTACCTACATATGTTAAGATTATTAATGGTCTCCAGACTTAAGACCTTATTATAGTGTCTTCTAATTTCCTTAACTAATTATTTTTTCTTTAAAAAAGCCTAAACTACCTGCCTAGATAAATGGGTTGATCATAAACTTACCTACCGATAGATTAATGGAGTGTAATGAGACTGATGCAGGTACCTAAAAAGAGCAATCCCTGTAAAGATAGAACAGCAAGATTCCGTCGATAAAAAGCCGGTTCAAAAAAAATGCGATGATATCGTATGGTTATAACTTATAACCATACCGTTAGCGGGCAAGATACATATGTCGATAAGCCCGGGGGATTAATTTCATGAAATTAAAGGCACATTTTAAGAAGCGGGTCAGACTTTCAAAAAACAGCGCGATTCGGACAATATTACCTACCTACTTAAATATGGTCGAATTCATAACCTCCTTTTTTGCACTAGGTTGAAAGAATGCTAGCTTTTTTTCAGCTAGCTAGCATTAATCTGTCGGTTAATGCTAGACTGCCTAGCTTATAAATTCTTTTTGCACAAACTGAAAAAATAATAATAAAAGGAATTTTACTTTCTATAGTACTTATAATATATAGGATTCAAATATGGGTGAAAAGGGCAGTCTTAGCTATCTCTATCGTCCGTCTGTTATCCATGTACTTAGGTGTTCTGGACTCAGGAGTTTTCTTGAGCAGCATCATGTCAAATTAGCCGTTTTAACATATTTCAACGCTAACCATTGCTGGTTTCTGCTCTCTTTATTTAAAATCTCCCTAATTAAAGCTTCAAAAAATAATGTTACGGTTTTACATCAATTATAATTGTGATATTTTGCACGTGTTTGCCGACTCTTCGCGGAGAGGTTTATTTTGTCGTTCGTATGAAGATTCAAGTTTAGCTTTCTTCACGTTCAGTAGGTTTAGAAATTTTACGCATAGAGCCTTTTCCATGTCTATCTTTAGCTTCAAAAATTCTTCAGTATCTTTCAAGCACTTTTCGTAATCCATTCGAGCGTTTTTTAACTTATATCGAAAGAGAGTCAGCTTCTTCAACAAATGTTTGTTTAGAGAAATTAATACTTCTATCAAATCAGGCCTTGTATTCAGAGGAGAGGTATCTAACTCCATCGGCAAGAATCCTTCAATTACCATCGAATCTTTGAATTTTCTTTTCCAGTAAAAGAAACCACTTTTTAGTTCATAGCTGTAATCATCTCTTTGACTGGACAGACAGTGCCTTAGGCTCGCGTAGTATTCCTCTTCAGGCTTGTGCAAGTTCCTACTGAAACCAGCTAATCTATTTGGAGAAAACCTTCCTTTCCAAAGCTTTTCTTTTATGTAAAGATACATATCAAAACAATTTGGCTGCCACCCAATTAATAAGTAACATTGCTTATCTTGCATGTTCAATTTAGTTACCGTGATGGCTTTATCCAAATCCATTTGAATGGTTCTAGGTGATTCAACGTTAATTTAGGATCATTTACTTGCCTTAAATTTCATAGACCCCTCACAGTTTAGATTTAGACATATTGTGACAAACATGATTTGTCATTTTTGTCATCTAAGGACCAATTCATTTTTTTAGATTATCACAGAAACTTCTTGCAAGAAATGCTCTTAAGAAATTCTCCTACTGTGGGAAGCGCGGGAAGCGTCTTTTTTAGTATGTACGTACTGCTTTTCGCTCACGTTAGCGCCTTAAATAAAAACACATTTTTTTCGGGATGAAAACAACACTAAGCAAATTTTCACGATGATAGGTCAAGTAGTGACAATGTGTAAGTGTAACAAACAAACAAACTTACATTTTCATTTATAATGTTAGCATGGTGGTATCATCATTGACGTGTCCACGAAGTTACTTACAAACTAGAGTTGCGCTCTAACTAAAACACAGATGGCGCTACACTCGATCGTACACATAAACTTGTTCCAAAAATAATGAATGTAAGTATAATGATATTGTAAAATGAAAACAGATGAAAAAAAAAGAAAAGTAAAAAAGAAAGAAATATAATATAATCATTAATCATGCAAAGCCCTTCAGGCGAGTAGGCGACCTATACTGTTGAAAAGAGTTTCTTTCGGCATTTCTTCTCTGCAGTGGTCGGTTCCGAAATGCTAGTAGTCTGTAGCTTTTGAACAGTAATGAGTAAATGCATAATACTTAATAAGCTAATTTTAAATGTGATTTGACGTGAAAAAGTGCCTGCAAGGGCCTATTTTCAGAATAAACGTCTTGGATCTTTTGAATCTTTGAATCTTAAACAATGTTATGATAAGCGGGGCGCGCGCGGGGAGGCGAAGCGCATACTGCGCAGCTCGCAGCTATAATATCCGATTCCCATTTAAGTTTGGCGCGACCTGTAATAAATATTGTTTATGACTGTTGTCACGTTTTAATTTAGTTGGATAAAATAAAACGTACAAATTGTTCTATTTAGAAAAATATATTACAAAAAGGAGTTATCTATAGGTTTATTAACTAAACTAAATAGGTACTAATTTACTAAGGTACACTACTGAGATTAATCTTAAGTAATTAGCGCAGTACATATAAGCACTCAGGGCCGTAGGTAGACAGTAAGTTGGTTAACTTAACGTATCGCACTCCCCTGGAGGTGTGGTGACTCAGCGGAACCGAGGGACAATGCCGAGGGACGACCCGCTGATTTACGCCCAAGTCGTTGCCGCAGCAAGGTGCCTTTGACCCAGACGTAGTTCCTGAAATGCACAAGGCGGTTCATGTAAAGCCCCGGTCGAGCGAAGTATAAAACAAGGGCAGATGATCAGGGCTTCCAGTTGATTAAGATATTGGTGAATAATGGCGGAAGGGTGCGTGCCAGCAATTAGATCAATTTCATTATTTACAAAAGTTCTGGGATGGCGTGGCAGGTATTTTTATTCATATATTGGCCAAGATGAGAACGGTTACAATATGATAAACACTGTAGGTTATAAAAGAAGATACGGTGTGAAAAAAAAAACTGAGCGTGAAGGTTATTACAAAATATTAAATCACCTGCACTACAACCTACAAGCTTTAAAATCAAGTATGCACAACTTACCCAGTATGGGAATAACTAGATATAATATCAAGGAATTTGATTATCACCAGCACACAATCAAACTAATTATTTTATCAACACGAGCCGTCGCGCACTCGATGTTAGATGTCGGACGAGCGAGGAGCCGCACAGTCACGCCAGTCACAGGATGCAACGCCTCTCTGCGCCGTCGTTCGCAGTCCGTCCGCGTGCGGCCGGCCGCGGTGAGCTCTCCCCCCGCGCATTCCTCGCGCGCTCCGGCTGGCTCGTACAAATACAAGATCTTGCGTTTAGTTTTTAACAAGTTATTTGTTACACTGTTACAGACGGGACGATGCAGGTTCACTGATGATTAGGCTTTTGAAATTAAACACAGAACTGGCACGTAACAACGCGCATTTTAATCCACTAGGGACAGTATCAACACACAGCATTGTGATAAAGTGGCTAAACTTATGTTGTTCGGTCGGCTGCTCGGCGCTCGGCAAAAAGTGATGCGTTCGCTCGGCGGAGCGCGCTGCGGTGAATACAACGGCGATATGGCGGGCAGTGGGGCGGGCTATGACGTCACGCCAGTTTTGCAATACGTTCGTTGCGTTACATGACAATAAATTATAAAAACGTTATTAGACTATTGCATTTGTTCAGATTCCATTTTTATCTTTCAAATAAATGCGTACCTACTTTCCCTTTTAAGAGTATTTACGCACACATTCTCATTAGTCTTCTAGTAAACTAGTAGTGGACACATAATATCTGCATGTAGTGCCATCTAATGGTGACTTTTTGAAACGTAGCTTGCTATCTACTCCTGTAGAATTATAATATCCATGATATTATATTCGTAGTATCCACCTATTATATAAATATTATGTCACAATCGCAAACAAAAGTTACGACCAGTAAAAGAAAAAAGTGTCTAAAACATAAAATATTTATTCAAAGTACAAATGCGTATGCTTAAAGTTAGTAGCTGCGGCCAAAGAGCGTGAAGAACTTTGGCTTGGCGCGGCACTGCGGGTGTATGCAGGTGTCGGCGGCGGCCAGCGCGCGCGGCGGCGCGAACGGGATGCACAGCGACTTGGCGCCCATCGCCGGGCCCTTCAGCTCGGCTGACTCGTCCTCTTCCGTCCTGAAAATGTATATTGTTAAGCACTGACCAGTGCTCTATCGGAATCGCTTAATATTATATAAGGTATAAAATTTAAAATTTGGAATTTTCCGCAAATTCGAAATTTTCGCCGCTTTTCCGCAATTCAAGAGAGCTTGTGATTTCGCACTGAGGTGAAAATAAAATTATTGTTAATTTTAGGATTCCGTAGTAAGTAGTTTCGCTCAGAGAATATTAGTGCAAGAAAGCTGTTTTGGCATTTGCATAGGTATAATTGTAGCGAAGCTCCCAGAACAGTCTAGAACTTCCTGGTCATTGTCTGTCTGTCTCGCCCACATTTTGGAATACTCGTAAATACTCCAACGGAACCTTACACTGCGCGTGGCGCGACACGCACTTACGCGATCTAATACCAAAATGTTCACCCAACAATTTCTATGCAAATGTTATATATTTGTCGAATTTTCAGCATTACGTAGTTCCTTGTTCATATGGACAGGCTGAGTCGCCCCTTTCAGAATCGGACAAGTTTTATTAACATATAGAATTCTTTAAAAAACAATGATAAAAGTTCTACAAATTTCTTGCATTATGCAGGATCTCAATGAGGCAAACGAACGGGCAATCATAGTTGCAAAACGCTGGTAAAAACATATTTAATATATACAAATATATTGCCACTCTACGACTTGATAGAAGAAGAAAATATATAGGATGTATGTAAGTATATGGTAAAAAAATACCAAGTATACCAAAGACGATTTCTATTGTCTTTGAATGAAAGTACTCACCTCTCGCTGTCCTTCTTGATCTTGTCCTCACAAGGGATTTCGCCACAGAAGGGTGCCAGCAGTATGTGCTTGCGGTCCAGCGCTGCTGTGAAGTCCTCCCACTTAGTCACCACTGAGAGGTGTGCGTCACGCTCCTTTCTTGCCCTGTCAACGATAACAACATTTCAGTCGAGCTCGGTGGCGCAGCGGTCAACACGCCGGTCTGTGACACGGTTGGTCCCGGGTTCGATCCCCGGTCAGGTCAAGATGAAAAATTATCTTTTTCAGATTGACCTGGGTCTTGGATGTTTATCTATATATGTATTTGTTATAAAATATAGTATCGTTGAGTTAGTATCCCATAACACAAGTCTTACATAAGAACTTACTTTGGGGCTAGCTCAATCTGTGTACGGAACGACGTACATTTTCATGGAACCCTAAATATTTTATATGTAGCGATCAAAATTGCAATTAGCTTATGCGGCGTTTTCGCCGACCTACATTCTTATGTATCGAACCATAGATTTAATTCAGTGCAATACATCAATTCACTCAATTCGGTTGTTTATATCATCATCCCCGAAACAACCCCTTATCAATATCATATATCATCAATGTAAGGACTTTACAACCCTTACATTGTTTTGGTCCTTCGATAGCCTTTTTCACATTCCGTGCGTGGTGGAAAAGGAGGACCCGGCGACGGTCGGAGTTATCATTTATCATCTATGAACAGTATCAGTGATCATATCATTAGTGAACAATATCAGTAATCATAGCATGTGTGAATAGTATCAGTGATCGTATTATTTGTGATCATTTCGGTCATTAAGTTCTTTTTCTATCAATATCAGTTTTAATTTTAACTATCGGGCGGCAAAAGTGTCGCGTGAGAAAGCCTTACAGCTAAGGGAGCTGTAAGTTGGATATATCATCATCACGGATCATCGGTAGCCACATCATCGTTGCGTTGCGCTCTTACGCAAATACCATAGCGTCGAGACTCAAGTAAGATTGTTCCTTTCTTATCATTTTATCTTGAATCATATTTATCATGGATTCTTCTTTGTCTAGACAAGCTGAGATTTTTAAAAGCCTGCATAGAATTAAAATCAACTTCGGTAAGGATTCCGACTCCAGGAAAACCTTACAGTACTTACAAAATCGTCTTAAAACCATCCAAAATCTCTGGCAAGAGTTTGATCAGAATCATACCGAAATATTAGATAACGCGACTGACCAGGATAGGGAACATCAGTATTTTAAAGAAAACATTTACGATCAAACCAAGCAAGTTTATGAATCAATTTATCAGTCTATTTATTCGCACAAATTTCTACAACATGGCGAGGGCCCGTCGGCTGCTCGAACAGACCAGACGGTTCAAACTAGCGGTAAACTGGATGAGCATCTAGCAAATCAGAGAGCGAACTTTAGAGCATTTAAACGACTGTTAGGGAGCATAAATCTTCCTCAATTATCGGAACGGTGGGAGATACAAGATGAAATCAATAATATTCAAACCCGTTGGAAAACTATCGATAAACTTCATTTAGAGATTGACAGCATTCTTGAGGGCGCGGATGTATTTTACGAAGATGAATTTTATAAGATCGAGGCGTCATATAAATCAATCAAACGCGAATTAAATCAACTTCTTAGTGCTACGGCCCATACGGTGGAATCAACCCCTAAATTACAAATACCTGTTTTCTTCGGTGACTATACGTTGTGGCCTACGTTCTATGATCTATTCAGTGAGGCCATCCACAACAATAATACCATCACGAAGGCGCAGAAGATGCAGCATCTCAAGGGTAAGCTCCGTGGCGAGCCCGAACGTCTAATCCAACATCTTCATATTTCGGCGGATAATTACGATACGGCATGGGATATCCTAACGCGGCGCTATAACAACACACAGGTCCTTTTTACAAAACAGATTGAAATATTTCTTAATCAACCCAACATCAATAAGCCCACCTCTTTCGAGCTTAAGAAGCTTCATGATACTAGCATCGAGTGCATCCACGCCATACACAACCTGGGGGTGGACACCCATACGTGGGATCCATTAATTGTGCATTTGTTATCTCGTAAGCTGGATAACGAGACTTACGTCGATTATAAAGAAGCTCGGAAGGCACCGAGGGAGTTACCAACATTTGAAGAATTTATCCACTTTCTGGAGAATAAATTCACCGCGTTAGAACCTATCAATAAACGAGATAAGTCATCAGCATTCCATTCATCATCAGTTAAACCTGGTGGTAATCAATCAATATCAAAACCATCGTATCAATATCAACCTAAATATCATAGCAGTAAAGTCTATAATTATCGTCATATGCCTAACAAAACGTATCAAACTCAAGCCTTAGCGACTTACACGCGCCAATGTCCATTGTGCAATCTAGGTCATGATTTATACTTTTGCAGCGATTTTAATAACATGTCATCGGACAAGAAATTATCAACAATTTCGAAACTAAGTATTTGCCCAAACTGTTTATATAAGCACTATGGAAAACCTTGTTTCTCAACCAAAAGGTGCAAAGAATGCAATGGTGAGCATAATTCTTTGCTTCATGACGCATGCAGTAAGTCATTGCCCTCAACATCGAGGTCGTCAACCCCACCGCCATCTTCCAGGTGGTCGACCCACCCTCAACCATCGACATCATCATCATCTCAAGCTAGGCCGTCTTCATCAACGAATAACAAAAAACAATATAACGTAAATTATGTTGCAGCCGATGACGAAGAAAACCTGCTTACAACTATCCTATTAAAACTTAAATCGGTGGATGGGACTTATATTACATTTAGGGCTCTACTAGATCAGTGCGCACAAGTCTCTCTCATATCAGAAAACGCAGTCCAGATGCTAGGGTTGTCGCGCAGAAAATTCCATACAGCGATATCAGGGACGGGGAAAGGCCCCCGATTTAGTCAGGGAATCGTTAACGTTGAGTGTCAATCAATTTACGACGATTATCAATTTAATACCGAAGCGTTGGTAGTGTCTAGAGTAATAGGAAACCTACCTAATGAATCATTTTATAAACAGGATTGGGATCATCTTCAAAATATCAATTTGGCCGATCCGGAATACAATATCTCGAGACCGGTCGACCTACTTCTAGACACCACAGTTTATTCTGAAGTCATCATGCAGGGCTTAGTAAAAGGGCCACAACACGCACCTATGGCGCAACAAACCAGAATCGGCTGGATTTTATCAGGAACCGTAAAAACATATCATTGTCATGTGCTTATCAAGGAAATTCCAGATTTAGCGAAGTACTGGGAGTTGGAAGATATCACATCAGATACAGCTTCAATGACATCAGGAGAAGAGTACTGCGAATATTTATATCAATCAACTACTAATCGCCTCAAGGATGGACGATATGAAGTGGCCATACCTATGAAGCAGGGTTATGAAAAAGAGCTGGGAAATTCAAAAACAAAAGCCGTAGCACAATTTAGGCAGCTGGAGAGAAAAATGGCCACCAACACCGAATTTTCCAATCAATACAAGCAATTTATGCAAGAATATAAAGATCAGAATCACATGCGCCCTGCTACTGTACCAAGGCCTATGGTGTTTCTACCTCACCATGGTGTGTACAAAGCGGATTCAACAACAACGAAGCTACGAGTGGTCTTTAATGCGTCGGCCAAGACGACATCGGGCCATAGCTTGAACGAGCTCATGGAAAGGGGCCCCAACTTACAAAAGGACCTTCCATCATTAATTTTGAGATGGAGACAACATAAATACGTGGTTACAGGAGATATTCAACGTATGTTTAATCAGATCAAGGTCAGAGAGGACGACCAACATCTTCAGAGCGTCATTTGGAGAGATTCACCACAGGAACCCATCCAGGAGTATTTCCTCACGACTGTTACCTTTGGTACAAAAGCAGCGCCTTATTTGGCAATGCGAACTTTGCTGCAACTCGCCAGGGACGATCGTGATAAATACCCCATGGCTGCGAAAGCTCTTGAAACCTCCTGTTACATGGACGATATTTTATTTGGAGAGGAAACACGTACAAGAAGTAAGGAATTGATAAGACAACTCATTCATATTTTGCAAGGGGCGGGAATGAATCTCAGAAAATTCTCGAGCAATGACCCCTCTCTTATCGAAGATTTACCTTCTAACAAACTTAACGATCCTCATGAATTCAAGTGTCCAGAATCAAGGAAAACATTAGGCCTGAAATGGACTCCTTTATCAGATACATTTTCGTATAATTACATAATCGACTATCACGATAACAATCATCTATCAAAACGTATTTTACTATCAAATATATCAAAAATCTTTGATCCGTTAGGCTGGATTTCCCCTATTACGGTACGAGCCAAGCTCTTATTTCAACAAGTCTGGGCTTCACAAGTAACTTGGGACGAAGAGTTATCATCTGAGATAAAAGAGATATGGACGAACATACAAACAGACATAAATCATTTACATAAATTATCATTGCGTCGTTATATAGGTAACACTAAAAATAAATATCAGCTGCACGGTTTCTGCGATTCGTCGGAAAAGGTATACGCTTGCGCAATTTACATCGTGACATGCGATAAAGGCGAGTACACATCAAGCTTGCTGACCGCCAAAACAAAACTGTCACCTCTCGGCAAAACTGTATCACTACCCCGCCTCGAACTGTGTGGCGCGCTTCTATTATCACAGCTCATGAAGAAGGTCATGGAGTCATTAGAAAGCCAGGAAGTTGAAGTAGAGATACACGCGTGGACTGACTCTATGATAGTACTTGGTTGGTTGCATGGAGACATCGCAAGATGGAAGCAGTTTGTGAGCAATAGGGTACAGAAGATCATTGATATCATTCCTCCAGCATGCTGGCACCACGTACGATCTGAGGAAAATGCAGCAGATTGTGCAACGAGAGGAAAAACGACGTCACAGTTGGTCGATCATTCGTTGTGGTGGGAAGGGCCAGAATGGCTTCTCAAATTTAACGCGGAGCACCTCCCAAACCTCGAAATCGAAAGGCCTAAATTGGAGCTTAAAAACGCAAGTGTATTCGCAGCCTTACAACAGAAAAATAGCATATCATTCATTTATGAATTACTGCTGAATAGTAGTTCACTCACTGGGGTCGTTAGAACAATAGCCTGGATATCACGTTTCATTTCTCGTATTAGAAACCAACACCAATCATATGGTAAAACATTGACCTCTTTTGAAATAAATAGAGCATATCAGCTGATCATCAAGGACGTACAAGTGTACGATTTTAATTTAACCAAAGGTGAAAATCTTAACAAAAACAAAAAGTTATCAAATCTCTGCCCATTCCTTGATGAGGATGGTATTTTAAGAGTAGGTGGCCGACTGGAAAACGCGAACATTCCGGATTCGGCAAAGCACCCCATCATTCTATCAAATCATAGTCGTTTCACCGATCTTCTTATACATCAAGCTCATCTCACTACACTCCATGGTGGTCCTCGACTAACACTTAGTCATATACGGGATAGGTACTGGATAATCAGTGGCATCCGTACCGTCAAGCGCCAGTTGAGAACTTGCGTCAGGTGTAGGAGATTTAGTCACGACAATCGACATCAGATTATGGCCGACTTACCAAAGGTCCGGGTTAACCGGGTTTCACGTCCTTTTACGTACACCGCGACGGACTTCACCGGATTCTTTGAGGTCAAAACAAACAAGGGTCGGGGAGTGAGATCAACTAAAGGATATGTCGCAGTATTTGTCTGTCTATCAACGAAGGCAGTACACTTGGAATTAGTATCAGATCTTACCTCAGCATCATTTCTTGCCGCCTTTCGCCGGTTCTGCGCTCGTCGTGGAACTCCTAAATGCATGTACAGCGATAACGGGACAAATTTCATCGGGGCTAATCGACTGCTTAAACAGGAATATCGGGAGATTATTCAGACTATGAATGAAGACTTTTTCAAGAACATCAGTGAATTAGACATTGATTGGCGTTACAATGTACCAACCTGGGCGTCCGCCGGGGGTCTATGGGAAGCTGTTGTGAAAAGCTTTAAGTACCACTTCAAACGTGTGGTAGGTGAACAGAAGCTCACTTATGAAGAATTCACCACTTTATTGCATCAGATAGAGGCTTGTCTGAATTCAAGACCCCTGTGTCCTCTCACAGAAAACCCTGATGATGAAGTTTTGACATCAGGACACTTTCTTATAGGAGGACCATTAATATCGCGTCCACAAACTGAGCCTCATTCGTTCACCTTAACAACTCGGTGGCAGCTCATTCAAGCGATGAATAAAGAATTCTGGAAGCGCTGGTCAAGTGAATATCTCCAACAGTTACAAACAAGATCGAAATGGGTTTCCCCGACTCCTAATCTCCAGATCAACGACATCGTACTCATCAAGCAAGATAACATGCCTCCCGGCAAGTGGGCGCTGGGAAGAGTAATAGAGTTGCATCCAGGGAGCGATGGGTACGTCCGAGTGGTATCAATCAAAACAAGCGGCAATATTCTAAAGCGACCGATTACCAAGTTAGTTTTATTACCAGTCAATAACACCCCCGACGACAAGAGTAATCAACACAACCAAGCAGCCCCACAAGAAAATACGCCACCCAAGGCTACCACGAATCAAACTGCGCCACAAACTAGGAGAACAAAGAAAAAAGTAACCTTTAAGAATGTCTTATGCTTAGCCTTATTCTTCTTCATGACACTTTTATCACCCACTCTACAACAAGAAAACAATTTAACATATCATATCGATCACTTTAAGGACAATCAAAGCCTCTACTTTGACAAAATATCAGATCTTCAATACATCAGAGACGATTGGAAGCTTATCATATTTTATAATATGTCATCATACTGGCAGGGAGTTTCAGATTTAGAATATTTCGTAAAAAGGGCAAGTGAATCATGTTATGGTGCAGGTATACAATACAAGAGCATTGCACTACAATTAGGACACGAGTTGAAGGAAATTGAACACTATAACACACTTCTTAAGAATCAGTTTCGGTCAAGAAGGAAGCGCGGTTTGATAAACGGTGTTGGAATGATAGCGAATACGCTATTTGGAGTGTTAGATGAAAGATTCGCGGACCAGTATAAGCAGGACATCGAGAAGATTAGCCAAAATGCAAATCATCTGCAAGACTTAATTAGAAATCAAACCAGTGTTGTGGAAACAGAGTACAAAATTTTGCATGACAACGAAGACATCATGAATCAACAATTTAAATTAATCAAACAGCATATTCGCAATTTGTCATCAGAATCGAATCAAGCTCGTCAAGAAAATCAACAAGGTCTCTACATATTATCATCGTCATTATCAACACAAATCATCATATCAAACATACGGCGTATACAACAAACATTAATCCAAACGGTCACGGACATCAGTCACGGGAACATTGATACCCTTCTGCTGCCTCCGGAGGATCTCCAGCAACAGTTAAATATCATATCGGCGCAGCTGAAGGGCGATGTCATGCTTCCGGTGGAAAAATCCAACCTCTTGGACTTCTACAAACTTATCAAAGTATTTGCGCGATTCACAGAAAAGTATCTTATCATAGAGGCAACAATCCCTCTCATAAGCAGTGAAGTATTCCAGTTGGACAAAATTATAAGCATCCCTCATATATCAAGAGATAACACTCACTACATCATCTCTACGGCAGCATACATATCATTCAATCTCAAGAAAGACTTATTTGTACTACATTCAGACGCAGACTTACAATCTTGTATCTATCTTCCACCGAAAACATTATGCTCTCTAAACAAACCGCTTTACAACTTGAAAGAAAATCAGTCGTTATGCGATAGCAATATAATAAACATAGAAACAATCGGTTCACATTGCAAGTCTTATCAAGTAGCATGCGCCGACAGGTGGGTCAAGTTGCATCGCCCCAACGTCTGGTTATACTCGTGCTGCCAGGAATGCAAAGTTCGCATTTTTTGCAATTCTGGATTGAAACTGGAGCAGCTACGTGGAAATGGCCTCATTACTCTAGGTCAGGGATGCGTTCTAAAGGGCAGTGACCTCACGATCTACAGTCACAGCAATTTCATCAGTAATATGAGCAAACACTACGAGTATAAGTTGCCTAAGGTATCGATTCTGAACTCTATTGTCAGCACATCTTTATCCCCTAATTTTACAGATCAACTTTCAAATCATGATCAGGTTTATCATCAGCTTAAAAATCAAATCGACACCATAAAGGAACAGTCTCATGACCACTTCAGTATACATGATATACATCACTATGTAGTGTCCTATATTATTATCGGTATTCTTCTAGCCATTGGTGCTATAATTATTTTCCTAAAATTTCGAAAGTCTCGACGCGCACCTGCGACAGCGGCCCCGCAGCCTCAGGCGAGGCCGCCTCGGGAGGAGGCGCCTACGAGCGACATCGTTAGTGATATCGAAGTGCATGAAATGTGTAACGTTCCCAGTGAATTAAGACAATCGATTCTAAGTGTTGATAAAAGTACGTCCCCCATGGTTAGTCGTCAGGCAGTCCAGTTTAGAGTTCCCAGTGAATAAGTGCGGAAAAAACGAAATATGAACACTGACTATACACCAAGACAATCGAATAGTTATACCTACTTATTTAAGTTATTATTGGTCGTTTTATCATGTAAAATCATTTTATATCATTTAGTTTAATTGGCTCATTCATTAGGTTTGTTATTAATTATTTCCATTTTAAGGTTCATACAAATTGTCTGCCGTTCTTTCTCTCTCGAGTCGGCAGGATGTACGGAACGACGTACATTTTCATGGAACCCTAAATATTTTATATGTAGCGATCAAAATTGCAATTAGCTTATGCGGCGTTTTCGCCGACCTACATTCTTATGTATCGAACCATAGATTTAATTCAGTGCAATACATCAATTCACTCAATTCGGTTGTTTATATCATCATCCCCGAAACAACCCCTTATCAATATCATATATCATCAATGTAAGGACTTTACAACCCTTACAATCTGTGTGATTTGGCCGTAAAAATAAGTCAGTAGATATATCTCGACAAACGACTCGACTCCCTACTGTAGTATTCTACTGTTTTTCCTCGAAGCTATGGCTTGGGATACTGCAAATGACGGGCAAATTTTAGTAGGGGGACAGACAGCGCGAAACTTTATCGGATATAAGCTGCGAGCTGCGCAGTACGCGCCTCGCCTTCCCGCATACGCCCCGCTTAAACTAATATTGTGTATGTGTCTCGACTTGAGCAATGTTCAGAGCCGCAATAAAGATTTTGGTGTGGCTGTACCTAGTTATTAACTCGGTTACAGATGTCCATGGGCGTTGATGACATTTGCCACCAGGACGTGTTGCAAATGCTTGTCTGCCTGCACAATGAATATTGTCTTTGACAATGATAAGAAAAAAAAATTGTTTAGTTCTATCTCCGATTTGCAATGGGCCAGCCATTTCTGATCTAAACTAAATAATCTTACAATTCTCGCTCGCAAAAGTCCTCTCCGGATCAAAGGCTGGATGCCTCTCTCTCTCATCTGAGCGGCTCTCTATTACATCTTCTTACGCTGGAATGCTTTGGGGCCCAGCATTCGCTTTTTGGCAAAGGCTGGCGATGCTCCTGGCTACAAACAAGTTAGGCAAATCAAGGTTTCCAGCAGCCCCTACCTGAGCAGCATCTCGTGCGTGGCGAGCAGCAGCGCGGCGAGGTCGGCAACAGAAACCAGTATGAGACCAAATCATGTGAGATCTCAATAACTAAATAATCCCACCATTTCCGCCTGGGCTTTAGTCGCCAGCCTTTACAAACAACAACAAGTCTCCTCTGGATCAAAGGCTCGATGCCCTTGGCAACAAACAAGCGTGGGCAAAGACAGGTGTTCCAGCAGCCCTACCTGAGCAGCATCTCGTCGTGCGTGGCGAGCAGCAGCTCCGAGAGGTCGGCGGCCGCGCGCGCGCGCTGCAGCGTCAGCTTCTCGCCCGTCAGCCGCCGCACGGCCACCAGCTCGCCGCGCGCCAGGTCCTTGGGGCCCAGCTCCACGCGGATGGGCACCCCCTGCCATTTACATTTCTTGAAGTAGGTATTTGGTACAAGTTTTAAACACTAAAGAAAGTGTACAAGTCATAATTATTAAGAGTATTTAGTTTATCTTTAAGAAACATTGTCGTGTTTTCTAATTTTGGTGAATAAAATACCGCTACCTCTAAGTATCTTAGAAGATGACGGTTAGGAAGCATTGAGTGGAGATTAAAGCGTGTCACACAACAACGGTCACATTGGAATTAAAACTTACTCGTAAGTGCGCTGTACGCGCACATTATAAAAATTTGTGTATTCTTCCCACCTCCGAATATTCTTGACACCCGATGCTTACCTTAAGTTCCCAGTGGTTGAACTTCCATCCCGGCGAGTAGTTGTCCCGGTAGTCGCCCTCGGCCCGGATGCCGGCGTCCAGCAGCTCCGCCACCAGCTGCTTGCAGGCGTCGGCGAGCGCGAGCCTGTCATCCGCGGAGCTGGAGGCGGAGACGCCGCACGGCACCACCACCACCTGGATCTCGGCCACGCGCGGCGGCAGCACCAGCCCGCGCTCGTCGCCGTGCACCAGCACCATCACGCCTACACACAACAAAGGGGGTTTCCTAATATGCGATATTAGCCAACTTCAGCATGGCAGGGCTGGCGAAATATCCCTAGCGCAGAGGAGGATGCAATGAAGCCATTTCGACTCGTTAAGAAGAAGTGCCAGCTGCCACGCACTCCACTAGCGTAGAGGGATTGCCGGCCACGAAGAGTAGGGCAACACCAGCCTACGCTCGTCGCCGTGCACCAACACCATCACGCCTGCACACACCGAGGGGGTTCCTAATGCTTATCAACAGATGGCAACACCAGTCCGCGCTCATTGCCGTTCACCAGCACCATTACACCAAAAGCTGATCAACAGATGGCAGTAGTAGCCAACTACAAGATTTCCGATCAACTACAAGATTGACGAGCTCCGTGGCGCAGCGGTCAACACGCCTGTCTGCAACACGGATGGTCCCGGGTTCGATCCCCGGTCAGTTCAAGATGGATAATGATCTTTTTCAGATTGAACTGGGTCTTGGATGTTTATCTATATAAGTATCTATTATAAAATATAGTATCGTTGAGTTAGTATCCCATAACACAAGTCTCGAACTTACTTTGGGGCTTGCTCAATCTGTGTAAAAATAAAATAAACAAAATATGAAAATAAACAAATACAAGATGGCCGTGCTAGCCAAATGCTAAATATCTCTAGCATAGAGCGGGCGCCGGCCGCTGAAAAGAAGAGTGGTTAGCCAAGCCATACCATGAGGCACCTCTAGTAAGGAATAAGCGTAGTGGCTGTTACATGAGACAAAATTCTGGAGCTACCCAAGAGTGGTTCGCGTTAGGCATGCGGCTGGCTGTTAAAACTTTTTTTGCATTTTTTATTATATTAAGTATCTTATTTTGACCTTCATTTTATTCCATCTTCTCAATAAGTACAAATTTAGATAGTAGTTCTGTTTCAGAAGTTTTATATTATCCTATGCGAATCAAATTAAGGAAACTATATATGTTGGGTCTAGTCTTGCATGCGTCAATCGCGGCCCACTATGTATCTACTATAATCTGGAAACATGTTACGATACTGACCTATCGTCCTCGTCGTGATGCCCCACGAGTTCTGGTAGACATACGCCTTCTCCTGCGTGTCGGGGTCGTCGTACACGATCTCGAACATTTTGGAGAAGTTCTGTCCCAAGTGGTGGCTCGTGGCGGCCTGGAATAAATTTAATAAGTTAGTAGGGTCAAAGCAGATAAAGGTCAGTTACAAGGGGACGGCATGATACTGCAACGTTATCTTTTTTTCTAGCAATTCTCCCGTGACTTCTTTTTCTTCTTCTTTTCCTTGCTTTTTCCCTATTTAGGGTCGGTTCTGTATGTCATCTCTCTCGTTTAATTAATAAAAATATAAGTGGAATAGTATAATTCTTTATGAGAATAAACATCAAAGCAAAGTAAATTAGGGTATTCAGAATGCTCATCATCAGATGGCAACACGAATTCCATAAGCCGTCTTTGATAACACTGACACATTGTCACGCTGTCTTTGATAACACTGACACATTGTGGCCTGCCCTATGCAAGCTTACAGGACCCGATGCTTTAGTTTAACTATACCATAAGGCCCGTGGCAACTCATTAAATAGAGCTAATGTCAGTCTGAGTGCCACGAGCGGGCGAACGATCCTTGTTTGCTTCCTTCCCCCTGGGCTTGTGGCAGGTAACACCTGGACCAGTGGCCCATGGCATTTCACTCTCTGCCACCCTACAGTAATTGAGTAACATACGGTAGAAGGAATCTTTAAGACGGTCTCACCTGTATCGCTCTCCCACTAGCGGGCACGTACGCCTCCACGGTGGTGGTGTAGTCTCCGCCCGCGAACTTCTCCTTCTCTGTCTTGCGCCCCTTGATGACAGGGATGGCTAGCAGCTCTTCGTACACTCGTGCGTATAGGTCTATAGGTGCAGAAATATTTATTACAGTGTATAGTTAGTCGTTCTTAGTAGACCTCCAGGCCTATTTGCTAACTTTTGACAACTACGGTGTACAAAGATTTTGTGGTCACTTTAACATCTATAGTTATGTATCTTAAATAAAAAAGAGCAAATTATACAGCCGTTATCCCCAAATGAATAAGAATAGCTTCTGTTTTGCTAAGTTCGTTATATATTTCAAAGATTATCAATTATTTATACTTGTGTTTCCATGTCTACGGACGTCAGTCAGTCGTTATCACTGTATATCTTCGAGCAACACGGAAGGGAGTAGCCATACGCTGCGTCCCCCTCTGTCAAGGTACAAGCCAAATTTAGGCATATGCATGTCTTGTGTTAATCGTGTGTGACTCATCTGTACACAAATTATTGTTTCTTTTTTATGTCATTTTTTGTGACAATGTCATAATTACTATTAAGTGACAGTTTAAGTGTTGTATGTAGGTGTGCAGAACTAAACTTGTGTGCACATTTCCCCCTGAAAAAAACGCCAGAAAAATTGTAATAGTAAATTGTCGCTTTGCCTATTCCCTCCGTCCAGTACGGAGGCCGTGTTCCTTGAAGCTGTTTATAGATACAAATGACTCGACTCTAAACCTTCATGTACGGATGCACTGATCAGTGCTCACTACCATCACTGCTAACAATTATATGTATCAAAAAAATGTTTTATAAAAATTTTAATCAGATCTGAAGAAATGTCTTTACAATCCATTTATTATTTTTTAATTGATATCCAACGACAGTTAAGATACTTTACCCAAGATCTGCAAGACCTCCTCAGCGGCGTCCTCTTGGAAGCGATGCGCGGTGTGTCCCTCCTGCCAGAGGAACTCGCGCGTGCGCAGGAACGGCTGCGGCTGCTTGAACTCCCATCTCTGACAAACAATCGGAATTAAATATAAATAAATAAATATAAATATATACGAAAAAATCACACAGATTGAGCTAGCCCCAAAATAAGTTATTAAGTAAGACTTGTGTTATGGGATACTAACACAACGATACTATATTTTATAACAAATACATATATATATATATATATAGATAAACATCCAAGACCCAGGTCAATCTGAAAAAGATCATCCTTGTCACACAGGCCGGCGTGTTGACCGCTGCGCCATGGAGCTCGTCAGTATTTTTTTGTAGCGGGAGCGAGGTGGCGTATTCGACCGCCTTAAAAGGAGGAAATGACTGGCAGGCAAGATGTGAACGCTTAGGGAAACGAACGGCTCCAGCTGTGTTGCGTCTGAGGTTGTAATGCTTTAAGGCCATAATCAGTGTAGTACCATATTTACTCATGCGTTTCGTCAAGAAGAGAAGTAGTTCATGTGGCGTATGTAGAAGTCGCCACATATTAATCATTTATTCTTGAAAATACGAGTATAATTGAAGTATGAAAGCTTTGCAAATGTCTAGTGAGCCAAGTCATAGTGGTTTGACAGGGGAAGAAAATGTTTAGTCGTATCATATACTCCATGGTCGTATCCTTACCAAAACGTTGTTACGCAGGTTCAGCTTGTAGGGCAGGTCTCTATGGCTCTGTATCCACTTGGCGTACGTGGGGTACATGACGGTCTCGGAGGTGGGCCGTATGGCGATGTGCTCGGCCAGCTCTGATGACCCGGAGCGAGTGACCTATGCCAGTTCTGACACCAAGCCTTCTACGCTTTATCATCAACATCATCATCAACAGGTCTTTGTTAGTTTCCACTGCAGGAGCACGACCCTCTCTGTACTACCAGAGCCATATATTAACCAGGGCAGTCAGAAGAATTGGCCTACACCCTACACTCTGGCCAGACGGGTTGGAGAGGTCTCTTTGACGTGTATAGCTTTGTTTAGCTTGTTTTCTAAGTCGACTTCTACGACATCCACGGGGAGACTTGGAGTGGTCCTATTCTACTCTGCCGGGAACCACACGGCTTGACACTACGCTTTATATTGTATACTAACCACAACGTTGTTCCAC
Source organism: Rhodophaea formosa (assembly GCA_963082605.1). Taxonomy (NCBI): domain Eukaryota; kingdom Metazoa; phylum Arthropoda; class Insecta; order Lepidoptera; family Pyralidae; genus Rhodophaea; species Rhodophaea formosa. Next base: position 5,636,722 of record OY720221.1, read on the forward strand.
TGGTTCAGCTTGTATGGCAGGTCTCTATGGCTATCCACTTGGCGTATGCGGGGAACACTTAGTCTCGGAGGTGGGCCGTATGGCGATGTGCTCTGACAGCTATAACGACCCGGACCATATAACCTGTGCCTCTTCTGACACCACGCCTGCTAAGCTTTACATTGTATACTAACCACAACGTTGTTCCACTGGTTTAGTTTATAGGGAAGGTCTCTATGGCTCTGTATCCACTTGGCGTACGTGGGGTACATGACCGTCTCGGAGGTGGGCCGTATGGCGATGTGCTCGGCCAGCTCTGACGACCCGGAGCGAGTGACCCATGCCAGTTCTGACACCAAGCCTTCTACGCTTTATCATCAACATCATCATCAACAGGTCTTTGTTAGTCTCCACTGCAGGAGCAAGACCCTCTCCGTTCTACCAGAGCCATATATTAGCCAGGGCAGTCAGAGGATTTGGCCTGCACCATCCACTCTGGCCAGACGGGTTGGAGAGGTCTCTATGATGTTTATAGCTTTGGTTAGCTTGTTTTCTTAGTCGACGTCTACGACATCCACGGGGAGACTTAAAGTGGTCCTATTCTACTTTAACGGGAACCACACGGCTTGACACTACGCTTTATATTGTATACTAACCACAACGTTGTTCCACTGGTTCAGCTTGTAGGGCAGGTCTCTATGGCTATCCACTTGGCGTATACGGGGAACACTTAGTCTCGGAGGTGGGCCGTATGGCGATGTGCTCTGACAGCTATAACGACCCGGACCATATAACCTGTGCCTCTTCTGACACCACGCCTGCTAAGCTTTACATTGTATACTAACCACAACGTTGTTCCACTGGTTTAGTTTGTAGGGCAGGTCTCTATGGCTCTGTATCCACTTGGCGTACGCGGGGTACATCACGGTCTCGGAGGTGGGCCGTATGGCGATGTGCTCGGCCAGCTCTGATGACCCAGAGCGAGTGACCCATGCCACTTCTGGCGCGAAGTCTGCTATGTGAGTTTTTTCACGCTCTAACACCGCCTACAAAAAAAACATAGAATAAAAAAGAATGGGATGTGTAACATTTTGTGTCGTGATAAGCGAAGACTATGCCTCACATCACGACATACTTTCGACTACAAGTAGCTAATAACTAGTCAATGTATGCCATAATCTACCTAAACTAGTTAAGACGCTACACAGGGTACAGTGCTGTCCTCATTTTAAATAAATCGTTTGAAAGCAAACGTAGACATCATTGAAAATTTTGAGCTATGAGTGTCTAGAAAAGCCTTAAACCTGAGTGAAAACATTTTAAGCTTTATTTAGCATTTTCACCAAAGGTGCTTAGTAAAGCTTCATGTTCACACTTTAAACTGTTGGAAAGTAGTTCATAAAACAGTTTCAAGGGGTTTTTAGACCCCCCAAGCTTAAAATTTTCAATAATGTCTTCGTTTTCTTTCAATTTTTTTATTTATAATGGAGGCAGCACTGCACTCCGTGTTTCGTCCTAACTAGTAGTCGGATTTTGGATATTAAAATAAATCTTGCTAAAATTTAGAGATTATGATAATAAAATCTAACCTAACACAGTCTCTCACCTTAGAAACGAAAATAGGGAAGTATCCGTCCTTGACGCCGAGTTTCTTGAACTGCGGGCTGAGGAAGTTGCGGATGGCCTCCCAGATGCTGTACGACCACGGCCGCAGGATGTAACAGCCGGAGATGTCGTAGTAGTCGATCATCTCAGCTGATAAATAAATATATAAATAAATAAAAAAACTTGAGAGGTGTTGAGTGAAGGAATTGTAATTCAATTTTAAACTCACACCGCCGTTTAAAAAAGTAAGAGCTCTAGTTACACGGGAAGGATCAAACATTTGTACCAACTTCTCGATTCCAACCAGATTAACCTGACCCCGGCTCAAGTTATAATTGACGAAAAGGTGAGAAGGGTGAATTCCTCGATCGCCACCATTTTAAACAGACACCGGCCAAAAAAGTGTCGTTACAACTTTTGATCTTAATTTTTTCCGTCTAGCCCCCTTCGCAACGTGCGATAAGGAACTTCGTTTCAATATATTCGGACAAACCACACAGATTGAGCTAGCCCCAAAGCAAGTTCGAGACTTGTGTTATGGGATACTAACTCAACGATACTATATTTTATAACAAATACATACACAGATAAACATCTCCCACGTCAATCTGAAAAAGATCATTTTTCATTTTGACCTGACCGGGGATCGAACCCGGGGACCATCCGTGTCGCAGGACGCTGCTCGTTGATACACAACAACACAAGTCAGTTTGTCACAAGAGATAAAAACGAGATAAAGTTACAGGTCGCACCAAACTTTATTACGGCTTAGAACTACACGCGAGTCTTTGCGCGGTACACAATATAAGGTCGGCGCGGGGCGCGCGGGGAGGTGGGGCGCGTACTGCGCAGCTCGCATCTAATATCCGTGACGAAATAAATTTTTGCGCGACCTGAAACTAAAATTACGTGATTTATTTCTATACTGGCTGTGCCCGCGACTTCGCACGCGTGGAAAAAAGTAGCCTATTTCCTTTCTCAGGCCTTAGATTATCTGTATTCCAAATTTCATTTAAATCGGTTCAGTAGTTTTGGCGTGAAAGCGCATCATCATAATATCAGTATGGATAGTATAAATTATTACGGATAGCATGGATTTAATAGTGATTTATTTATTTGAAACGGCAATACGTAAAATTGTTACTCACATTTGGTAATAACTTGAGAATACCACTCTGACAAGTTGGTTTCTTTGCTGGCTTCGATACCGAGGCGAGTGATCTTCTTCACGCCTGACGATGATGACTCCTCTTTCACTGGTTTTGGCGTCTGTACGGAAGAACACAGATTGGGATATTTCAATATCAGCTGGATTGCTGTCAGTGTACACACAGTTATGTGCATTTCAATCACAAATATGTAAAGAAAATAAAGTTTTTTGTAGTCTTCTTTATTGAATTGGTATTGCAATTTGTTTTTACGCGACTGAACCACCCAGAATATACATATATCTATGTATTATGTCTGTTCCATCTTATCTTATCTTATCTTAATTGGGGCCGATTATAAATCGGAAGCACGTCTAACCTTTGGGTTATTTTGTACTTACCCCATACCTTACTCACCCACACGGTGATTCCTGAAGAAGGACTGCATGAGCTTCAGAATATCACCTGGTGCGTAGTGCCTGTAGTCCTCCAGATCAGGATAAGCTGATCCAAAGAGGTCCAACCGCTTACCAGCCAACGAGTCACAGCGACACAAAATGTGTCTCATTGTTTCCTCCGATTCCTCACATACCCTACATAGTGGGCTTTCGACGATTTTCATTTTGAATAGATGACTGTTGTTCTCAAAATGACCGGTCAGGGCTCCCATAAGAATCCTTGACTGTTTTCTGCTATATTTGCAGATCCTTTTATACCACCTAGCGTTGTCCATACCAAGTGTCTCCTTCGAGTGTGTGTGTCCACTCAGGTTAGTCCATTCACGTTGATGTCTGCTGTCGACATGTGCATTTATTGCAGTTGTTACTGTGCTGTATGAAAGGCCTAAGAAAGGTTCGGGCCCTATGTATGGTATATTCGATCCTCTCCTTGCCAGATCATCAGCCCTCTCATTGCCCTCAACCCCGACGTGACCCGGCACCCAAACCAGTCTCAGAATATTGTGCCTGCCCAGTTGATTTAAGGCATTCACACCATCCAAGACCAATCCGGATACGACTCTGTCAGAGCTAAGTGCCGTGAGAGTCGCCTGGCTGTCACTTAGAATGTAGATATGATGATTTTTCAACCCTTTATCCAAATTCATTTTAGCACAAACAGTTATCGCATATGTTTCCGCTTGGAATACGGTAGCGAACTGACCCATGCTCTGAAACAGTTGTTTGTTCTCGGAGAAAATGCCCGCTCCTGTCCCTTGATTGGTCTTTGAGCCATCTGTGTACCAGATTGAGCAATTTCGTTCAGAAGGGCAAAATTCTCCCTTCCAATCATTCCTTGTTGGGATATATACCTTGTAGTTCCTTTTGAAGTTGTATACGGGGAGGAGTTTATCACTTCCCATGTCCAACAACCTATCGAGCTCATGTGTTGTCTCAATATTTGTATGCCTTGTCCTTGGTGCATGCCTGCTCCAAAGACCAGTCGAAGACAGTCTGTATAGTGCCTTACAGGCTTCGCCTTCAATATATAAGTGTAACGGTGGCAATCGAAGGATCATTTCCATTGATGCCGTTGGTGTTGTAGTGAATGCCCCAGAAATAGCACAACATGCCATTCTTTGTATTTTCCTGAGGGCATTTATACATGTCACCTGTCTTACCTTCGGCCACCAAACCAATGCTCCGTAGGTCATGTCTGTTCCATTGTTGCACAGATGTAGCCTGAAAGGCTTAACTGATTAGTAGATCCATATTCTTCCCTGGAGAGTAGTAGTACATTATTTTCAATCAAGTGGATTATTTCTTTCTTCTTTTTATTTATGGCTTCCACCGAGATTTCAGTGATTCTGCCAATGTCCAGTATAATGAGATACTTAGTATCGGTGTTGTACGGTACGGTATGTGGCATCAAAGATGGCGTATGTTCTTTGGCAGCCTCGTGGGAGATTTTGGCGACAAATCTATACGAGTCCATTCAACAGTCCACCCCAACTATTTCACAAATTGTACTCGAGCACGAGCATTTATAACACCAAACTACACCAATTTCATATTATAAAGTCCACTTAAATCAATTTGCGAAATTGTATAAGGCAAACGACAACTGAACCCCTTGATTTCCCACCAAAAAGTCCAAGTGGATTATTTAAAAAAATCAATACAGCGGACGTAAACTGTCAAAACAGCAGACGGATTATCATTTTTTTTAAATGATCCAATTGATTGAATATAATGTCATACAACACCGATATTGGCAGAACCATCGAAATGTCGGTGGAAGCCATTATGCCATTAAGCCAGAAGAAAGAAAGAAAATAATGTCCAATCCAACAGTCTCCCTATTAGGGCAAGTAGTGCCCCAGTTTGCAACCGACGGGGGCAAATGGGATTAATCCGCGCAATCACAATAGCAATGCCAGTATTCAAATTCAAAATGATTATTTAATATAGGTTTCCTTTAACACTTTTTAATTGTCATATTGGATTTAACAACTTTTACACTAATAAAATTGTCATTGTCAGACGAAGCTCGCGTTCCTGAAAGTCCTCACCTTCTCTTTAACAGCTTCTTTCTTCTCCGGCTTCGGTTTCTCCTTCTTCTCCTTGCTGCTCCTCACGGGCGCGGCTGGAGCGAAAGCTGAGCCGGTCACCGCTTGGTAGTTGGTTTTCAGCTCCAAGAGTTTTTTCACTTCTGCGTCTATCGCGGCCTGCCAATACAATTTAAGTAATATAAATATGTACTCAAATAGCCCAAGGTTACTTGTTTGAAAATGGATGACAATTTCTTTGAATTATAGTTACTTCGATATGTATGTTCGTGTTGCCTATAATGTCCTAACCAGACTGGACACAACTTTTATTGTCATATGTCAGAGATAATGGGCAATATTATAATAGATAAAAAAAATTTCATGTTGCTATATAAAGACCTGCCAAAAATGAACACAATAGTGACAGAAATACATTTCTAAACAAAAAACTCTTTCAGCTATAAAAGTTTTAAAGACATATGTTTTTAGACGTGAAAACGCGCTGCTGAAATGCCTACATATTTGTGACGTCACAAGCTTGTATTTTGTATGGGTGGCGTGAGAACTTTGTTTGGTAGCTATACGAAATATTTCGTTTATGGTAATGGTTTCATAATAAAAGTTGCTATAAATTTAGCAGACTAAAATACAGTATAATTGTAATTAAAGATTTTCATACTTATAAAATGGTCCTATTCACCCAACTTTAAAGAAGCTTTAAGATCACTTAACGAATCGATACGAGTATCAAATTAAAAGTGTTCTTTATAGTGTTTTTAGATAGAAATTAGTCTCATTAGAAACAATTTTTTTATAATCTTAACATTAGGCAACTACCGTATCCAACCCGTCGATTTGAAAAACTAGCACGTAAATATACACAACTTATCCTATGAGTTCAAAACCAGGAACTCAAAAAAAAAATACAGTAACTTTTGTCATCACAGTATCCTAAAGGCCACTTTACTTTTTTGCGTAACGAACCATGATGCCAACCGGTACAGGCGTATAGTAAGTGGTAGAGTACACTTCCAATGGGAACATAGCTGGAATCTCAGTTTTTTATTCGATATTTTCATACTTGGGCAACTATTTAACTAAAGGGAAAACATGATTAAAATTTCGCTATGCTTTTGTCATCTTTTCTGAGCCTCGAGGTCGCGCACAACGTCACCCTGCTTGGTGATCTCTGTGGCCAGCGCCCAGCGTTGCTGTCCGTGTTTATTGCTGCTGGTTTCTGCAAATGTAACTGCTATATAGCCTATGTCACCTTGTCAGCCTTCTGAGCTTTGAGGTCGCGCACAACGTAGCCCTACTTGCTGATCTCTGCGGCCAGCGCCTAGCGTTGCTATCCATGTGCATTGCTTTTGTTTCCTGTACTAAATATAACTGCTATAAAGCCTATGTCACCTTGTCAGCCTTCTGAGCCTTGAGGTCGCGCACAACGTCGCCCTGCTTGGTGATCTCTGCGGCCAGCGCCTCGGTGTTACTGTCGGTACCGTTCATTGCTGCTGGGGATTCCTGTAAAAAGATTAATACCCATTATGAAAAATTGCCAGCTTCCTTTTTCCACCTGTGTTGGAAACATAGGTACATTTATTTTTTTACAATGTTTTCTGATGTGGTCCTCTCACACTTTGTCAATGCGAAACCTGTTCGTAGTAATAAATTCATTTAAATAATATTCAGTGTTAAATTCAAGCAGTAAAGTAGAAAATAGTGAACTTTACAATGGTGCCGAAACCCGGGACCAGGTTTCGGCACCAATGTATCCCAGGTTTCGCATTGACAAAGTGTGAGAGGAGAAGGGCGAGTGTAGCCACATCAGAAAATAATGTAAAAAAAATAAATTTATGTTTCCAACATATCTGCCGGGGGCAGAAAAATGCTAAATAAAATTTAACAATATATAATAACAATTTTAATGTTTTTGTTTCTGATGAAGGATCCACTGGCAAAACTACGATTTTTAATACAGCTCTGGTATGTGTCTTGCCATTGGCCGTTAATAACCTGCAAGCCCACCAACACGCTAAAAGTGGGCTTTAGGTTTTTTAGACCTGGGCACTGTCTACCCTGCAAACGAAAAAAAAGACATGATATCTAGTCTCTATTATGTATGTTTGTCATTTTGTACGTGTGTGTAGCAAGAAATAAACCTTTATCTATCTACCTTCTTGGGTTCAGGCGCGACAGCGTTGGGCGTCCAGTCGGTGCCCGTCAGCGTTTTGTACTGCGCTTTCAACGCCAGAAGAGCTTTTACCTGCCAAATTATGGACTTATTAGATCAGCTTTCCGGGTGGTAGAAAACTTAAATTTATGACGATTTTGCGCCGGGTATCAGGTCGAACAATGGGGTACTTGCACTCATTTGTTTTTCGTTATGCTGTGAAAAGAGCTATCAAATATCAGTGGAAAAAAAACACCTCGCTAACCCTAAAGCTCATAAAAGGTTACAAACAAAGTCACAGTTATTCCCTAAATTTTAAATTTATGTAATATACATTTTCGACCGACTTTACTCAAACTTAATGTAACAAAATCAGACTAAAATAGCCTTTTCAATGCTTACAAAATCAGTCACATTTTTCGAAATCTCTTCATTCAAATTCCCCATTTCTCGAACATTCCCCAGGATAAATACAATAAAGAAAGCACAAGGATGCGCAATACCTACTCAGAGCCGAAGATTGAAACCGCCGACGAGATGACCTTTTTGGGCGATCGCGTAAAGAAAGGTAGAAGTCGAAAGTCTTCGACTAATGTGTGTTACCAGTGATGACTATGGGTCCGAAACGTTTCCGTTACTATGGTCCTCATAAGAAAGCTCATGGTCGCTTAAAGAGCTATGTAGAGGGCTGGGTTCGGTGTTCGGTTCAAGATCAAATCAGAAACAAGGAGATCCGTAGAAGAACAAAGATTACCGTGGAAGCTCAGCGGATTAGCTCTTTGAAGTGGCAGTGGGCGGGACACAACACGAAAAACCGATGGCCGATTAACACCCACCGACCAAGTGGTCGGACTATAACGTGATAAAGGTTGGATGCAGGCCGCTTCCAACCGGTTGTTTTGGAAATCCTTGGAGGAGGCGTATGCCGTGTGGTTGCCGGCAGAGTAGAATAGGACCACTCCAAGTTTTCCCGTCGATCAGCACAGAGTCCGCTCCAACCCGTCTGGCCGGCGTGGAGAGAGTAGGCCAGATCCTCTGACTGCTGAGGCTAATATATGGCTCTGGTAGAACGGAGAGGGTCGTGTTCCTGCAGTGGAGACTAACAAAGACTTGTTGATGATGATAATGAATGAGGGGCAGATGTAAAGTAGTGGACTTTTTGAGACTGAGACGATGAAGATGAAGGAAAGCTTACCTCAGCATCCACGGCAGCTTTGTCCGCCTTTTGCGACTTGAGCGAGCGCACTTTGTCTCCCTGCGCCGCGATCTGCTGCAGCACTTGGCTCACTTCAGCCCCTCCGGACTTCGGAGCTGCATTGCTGGGGGATGATTCCTGTGCAGCGAAAGTAAAACGCCTATAAAGCCTAGATAGTCTACATTAGCCTAAAAGCGTAGAAAAAACTAGTGTCCAATTAGTGTAAAACTAGTGTAACCCATAGTCGGTCGCGCACTCACACAGCCACCAATTTGACGGATATTGAGGGCATAAATTGACAGGTCGCGTGTGATAACAAAGCTGTCACGCACACAAGCATTGAAAAGTTGGCCAGTTTTTTATTCATTGAAATAAAGGCATGACATGACGGTGTCTAGAGAGTATATAGTCAAAGATCCGATAGTAACTTTTGGCATAGAAAGAGATGGAAATACCACAGGTTGGTGTCCCGCTCGGACATATGACATTGTATAAAAAAAACCGGCCAAGTGCGTGTCGGGCCACGCGCAGTGTAGGGTTCCGTAGTTGCGAATGACAACTTTGAGTTCACACTGTTCACACTCGCACCTCACAGTTGAACAACCAAAAACATCTAACAATGAAAATTGTATGAAATTTTACATTCTCGAGTACATTTTATAAGTTGTTTGCCTACAACTTTTTAGTTTGTGCTTAGTACTCAGCTCTGATAATTTTGCTTTCAACTTCAGTATATAGGTATACTACTGCTGTAATTTTTTTCACGTATCCATATATAACCGTTTAGCAGAAAGAGGGGGGGACACTTACCTCTATCAAAAATTTGCACTTTAAAACCAAATATTTCGGAAACGGATCTCTAAATCGAAAAATGGTGTTCTTAACCTCATAATATTTTATCAAAGACCTATTTAACAACACCCAACACGATGGGGTTGTAAAGAAAAAAAAATATTACTCCCTCTTTACTTGTAAGGGAGCTACCCTAAAAAATTTTTTTTTCAAGACTTTTTTCTACTACTTTTTTGGCATGATTAATATACATACCCATACCAAACTACAGCTTTCTAGTGCTTATATATAGTCTCTGTGTAAAACCGCGGACGGACAGACAGACAGACATGGCGAAACTATAAGGGTTCCTAGTTTACTACGGAACCCTAAAAAACTATAGTTAAAGATAAGAGTATATCATATACACTTGCATATATGCGACCGGGACACAAACCTGCTTACCACCAGATGGTAACGACGAGTTTTTGAGCATTATTTGTCAAGGTTTTTTGCTGAGAAAAATTGTATGGTGGTATAATTGCCTTCGTGTGGAATTACAAGTCGCACTTAACCGGTTATTTTTTAAATTATTTGTGTGTCAAGTACCTTTTTAACTTCCGGTGCTTTAGCACTTGGAGTCCAGTCGGAGCCAGTCAGCTCTTTATATTTAGCTTTCAGTGTAAGGAGAGATTTCACCTGCCAAAAAAAAAACATTAATTTTATACGTATTTTTTTCAAGCATCTTAATGTCACTCTAATATTTATCTATGGTCTCTTTTGCCTCGAGAATACATAAGGCAGTTGGTCGCCTGACATTAGCAATAGTATCTTCTTCGTAGTTTTTGGTTAATACCCATGAATTTTTAAGACGTAGGTCTGACCTCTTCATCATCATATTTTTTAGTCTCCACTGCAGAAGCTTGACCCTCTCTGTGTGCTACCAGAGCCATATAAATAGCCAGAGCAGTCCACTGACTGCCATGCCGTGTGGTTTCCAGCAGAGTAGAATAGGACAATGTCAAGTCTTTCCGTGGATGTCGCAAAAGGCGACTTAGTAAACACAAGCTAAACACAGCTTTAAACATCGAGGAAACCTCTCCAACCCGTCTGGCCAGCCTGTAGAGTATAAGCCAAATCCTCTAGCTATTCTGGCTAATTATGGCACTGGTAGTACAAAGATGGTCATGCTCCTGCAGTGGAGACTAAAGAAGACCTGATGATGATGATATTAGCAAAAAAATGATAAAGACAACTATGACATTTAAAGAGAGATATGTAGATGTACAATCTATAATTTTAAAATCAATCGCTGAATGTGTTGCAAAGTACAAATGTCGAGAGCACCTGAACCGATTCCGCTTATTCTTTTATTAGAATATTCCTTGAAGTAAGACGTATGGTACGTAGAAGTATGGTTCTTACGGAGTGAAAAAGTAATATGTACCACGGGGAAATGCTAGTTTTCAATAAAAATCTTTGACTTTTGAGAACTATTTTATACTTACCTCAGCGTCTACGGCAGCTTTATCCGCCTTCTGCGATTTGAGCGCGCGGACTTTGTCGCCCTGTGCTGCGATTTGCTGCAGCACAGCGGTGACGTCACCGCCTGCAGACGTCGGCGCGGGCTTAGCGGGAGCCGGGGCGCTGCCTGGCTTCCACTCCTAGAGATAAAAAGGTATTTAAAAACAAATAGAAAATAATCTAAATTTTCCTGGATTACGATGACATCTGTCCTTAAAATATTATAAGCTAGTTCAACAAAACAATTATTTTTTGCAATGCCACCCCGAGCGCGGTCCCCTCTTGCATAAAAATATCTCGAGTTCCTCCGTGCTTCGAAAGGCACGTTAGGCCGTTGGACCCATTGGTTATGGTCATTAATGGCAGTCGTAAAGCTATATCAGATGCCTTAAGGCAGCTAGAAAAATCTTACACTAGTGTTGGCTACTTACGCACACGAAAAACGAAACTAAAATTGTGTTTTTACCACCAATCTCAACAGAAGCAGATAGTCCTGCTACCCGTGAAGAAAAACATTGTGAGGCAACCTATTATATTATATTTATTTAGGAAAAAATATATAAAATAAAGATAAAACAATAAAAACTGACCTGTCTCCCTGCTTTGTAATGTGCTGGTCCAAGCTGGAGGCGTCTCCACCGCCAGAGCACTACCAGAAGAATGTATTAGCCAGATCAGTAAGAGGCCTTGGCCTGCATACTCCACGCTGGCCAGACGTGTTGTAGAGGTCTCTTTGATTATGTTTCCAAAGTCGCCTACTACGACATCTACGGGAAGATTTGGAGTGGTCCTATTCTACTCTGCCGGCAACCACACGGCATTTAAAAAATATTTAAATAAAGAACAAAAACTGACCTGTCCAGTAGCGGCCTTGTATTTCGCCTTCAAATTGAGCAATTCTTTGACAGCTTCGTCAACCTTCGCCTTGTCAGCCTTGGCCGACTTTAGCGAGCGGACCAGGTCGCCCTGCTTCGTAATCTGCAGGTCCAAGCTGGAGGCGTCCCCACCGCCAGAGGCTGCGGGCGCCGCAGCTGCTGGGGCCGCTCCTGGTTGCCAGTCCTGATAAAACATCCCTCGGATATTAAACATATCATCATCATCATCATCATCAGGTCTTTCTAGTCTCCACTGCAGGAGCACGACCCTCTCTGTACTACCTCTCCAACCCGTCTGGCCAGCGTGGAGAGTGTAGGCCAAATCCTCTGACTACTCAGGTTAGTATATTAAACATATACTTTATAAATCTACAACGTGGAAGGGACTAATAACAATGTATACTACTGTAATAAGGACAATGTATACTCAGTCCACATATCTACATAGTTTTAAAGTTATCTATAATTGTATGTTGACGCAGATCGGAGAAAATGCGCTGTGCAGTTTGTTGCCGCTTCTTCTGCACTCCGCTTTGGAAGTGGCGTTAAACTTAGCCATAAGTAATTACTGACGTCAACAAATTTCCAGTTGTAAATAATATACATATGGCTGACAGTATTGTATTATATTATTTTAATTTCATTATACTTATGTTATCTAGTATAGCCCGTGGTTCGATTTATTACGAGTATGTCCCTTCCACTTTGTATACTAATATTATAAAGAGGAAATATTTGATTGTTTGTTTGCATTGACTAGGCTCCAAAACTCTGGACCTATTTTCAAAATTAATACACCTATAGATAGCTAAGTTATCTATGGATAACATAAGCTATAATTTAGGCAAACAAAGTCGCGGGAAAAATTACTATAATTAATAAATATACAGGATACAGGGTTACTTGTGAAACACCAGTCACCTCGCAGGAGTAGAAAGCTAGGCCCTTAATAAAGGCACCGCTTTCGGCCAAGGCAAACCTTGTTGCTATCGAGATTTCCATGAGCTCAAACAGAGTTGTCCCTACTTGGCGTTGCGCTGTTAACTATTCATATAATGGGCATGTTGACTAAAATTTTTTTCATATTGCTATGTAAAGACCTGCCAAAAATAAACACAATAGTGACAGAAAAACATTTCTAAACAAAAAACTCTTTCAGTTATAAAAGTTTTAAAGACACATGTTTTTAGACGTGAAAACGCGCCGCTGAAATGCCTACATATTTGTGACGTCACAAGCTTGTATTTTGTATGGGTGATGTGAGAACTTTGTTTGGTAGCTATACGAAATATTTTGTTTATGGTAATGGTTTCATAATAAAAGTTGCTATAAATTTCGCAGACTAAAATACAGTATAATTGTAATTAAAGATTTTCATACTTTAAAATATGGTCCTATTCACCCAACTTTAAAGAAGCTTTAAGATCACTTAACGAATCGATATCAAATTAAAAGTGTTCTTTATAGTGTTTTTAGATAGAAATTAGTCTCATTAGAAACAAATTTTATATAATCTTAACATTAGGCAACTACCGTATTCTATAGTGGAGGGCACTCTGCCCCCACTATACTAAAGGTAACTTCCACGATACAAAGTCACTGTCATATAAAAATCGGACAAGTGCGAGTCGGATTCACACACGAAGGGTTCCGTACCATTATCTATACATTATCAAGACTATCAAGCCAAAACGGCAATATAATCATGTTTTTTTGTATGGGAATCACCCTAAAATATCTATTTAAGAGTCGCCTGGAAGCGCATGTCTCCATACAAACGGAAAAAGGGAATTGTGGCAACATTTGATAATTTTAGGGCAAAATTAAGCATCCAATCAATTAATCTCATTATAATCTACGTACGTTCCTATATACAGTTTGGTTAAAGTATCAAATTTTTGAGAATTATACGCCTCTCAAGATTTCCATACAAATTTGAAAAGGCTTGTAATTGGAAAAGGAGACATGCGCTTCCAGGCGACTACTGTCTAGATATTTCGGTTTATGAGATATAGCCTCGTGACAGACAGACAAACTTACATCGACGTCTCAGGTTATTGGGTCCCGTTTTTACCCTTTTGGTACAGAAACCTAAAAAAACCGGCCAAGTGCGTGTCGGGCCACGCGCAGTGTAGGGTTCCGTAGTTGCGAATGACAACTTTGATTTCTATTCGCACCTCACAGTTTAACGACCAAAAACATCTAACAATGAAAATTGTATGGAATTTTACATTTTCGAATACATTTTATAAGTTGGTTGCCTATAACTTCTTAGTTTGTACTTAGTACTCAGCTCTGATAGTTTTCCTTTCAACTTCAGTATATATACTACTGTTGTAATTTTTTTCACGTATCCATATATAACCGTTTAGTAGATAGAGGGGGGGGACACGTACCTCTAACAAAAATTTGCACTTTGAAACCAAATATTTCGGAAACGGATCCCTAAATCGAAAAATGGTGTTCGCAACCTTACAATAATTTTTAAAGACCTATTTGACGATACCCCACACGGTGGGTAAATAGCGAATAAAAAATTACTCCTCCACTTTACTTGTATGGGAGCTACCATAAAAAAAAATTTTTTCAAGATTTTTTTCTACCACTTTTTTGGTATGATTAATATACATACTCATACCAAATTACAGCTTTCTAGTACTTATAGTCTCTGAGTAAAACCGCGGACGGACAGACAGACAGACAGACAGACATGGCGAAACTATAAGGGTTCCTTGTTTACTACGGAACCCTAAAAAGGAAACATATTGAAGTAAATATTGAACAAACCTTTCCCGTGGCAGCTTTGTACTTGGCTTTAAGTTCCAGCAGGACTTTCACCGCCTCATCAACTTTAGCTTTCTTGAAGCCAGCGTCGGCTGCTGGCGCTGCTGAAGCTGCACCAGGCTTCCAATCCTAGGGAAATCAAGAAGCATTATCATCATCATCAGGTCTTTATTGGTAGTCTCCACTGCAGGAGCGCGACCCTCTCTGTTCTACTACATACATATTATCACGTCTTTATCCCTTGCGGGGTAGACAGAGCCCAAGGTCATAAAACCTACAGGCCACGATTAGCATCGTAGTGGGCATAAAGGTGGAAAGTACTACTAGAGCCATATATTAGCCAGAGCAGTCAGAGGCCTACAATCTCCACGCCGGCCAGACGGATTGCGCAGTTCTCTATAATGTTTGTAAGCTGTGTTTCCTAAGTCGCCTTCTACGAAATCCACGGAAATACTTGGTGTAGTCGTATTCTACTCTGCCGGGAACCACACGGCCAAAATCAAGAATATAGGGGAGAATTTTTTTTTAAATTATGTACTTACTAGCTATTTTCCCGCGTAAAACTTCACCGCCTATTTGTCCCTCTTAGGGGTTGAATTCCTAAATTCCTTTCTTAGTGCTGACTTACATCAGAAAAGGAACCCATGTAGTTTCTAGGTACAGTGGTTTCGGCTGTGCGTTGAATAGAGAGTATGCACGTAAATTTTTTTAATTGCTTAGTATAATCCTTAATAAACACAGAAAAAAAATATGAAAGAACTTTTAAAATATCTTAATTAACGACAAAGATGTGTAACTTTAAAGTTTAAATAAGAAAGAGAAGTCCGATATGGACTAGTGACGTCATAGTCTATGTCATGCATACATTTGCCATATAAAATAGTGTTTTTGCGAGTGAGATAGACATATTTTCGTAAAATCATTTTATCTCGTTCGTTTTTCAACCAAATATTATTCTATTTTCACTTTCTATTTTCGTAAAATCATTTTATCTCGTTCGTTTTTCAATCAAATACTGAAGTACTTTACTATTGAATATTTTTGGATAAACTGGTAAGATAACAGATATTTTTTTCATGCATATACCCTATTATAAGTCAGTCGGGTTTCCCTTTATGATTAAGTTTTGCCAGTTGCATTATCAGCTGTGACGCGTCAGAGCCTGGGGCCCGGGATCCCCTGTTACAACAGCAATTATTTTGTAATATTTGGCGTAGTCTTTACGCCTTTTGCCTGCCTGAAGTCAACCCCACTTGTGTAGATGTGTGTCCCGCACCATGTATGTCTATTACCAACCTGCCCAGTGGCGGCCTTAAACTTGGCCTTGAGATCCAGTAGGACCTTCACTGCCTCGTCGATCTTTGGCTTCTCTGCTTTGGCGGCCTTGAGTGAACGGACTAGGTCGCCTTGCTTAGTAATCTCCTGGTTCAAGTCTGATGAGTCTCCAGATTTAGTTTCCTGGAAAAAACGCTGGTATAAATAAACATTAAGGGGCAATAGGATAATCTTTGCACATTGATTAAAATAACTTTGTGTGCTTCTGCCACTAGTTAGATTACGAAAACGATTGATGGTCAACGCTAACCGACTATCGTTAGTCCCTTACCACCGTATAATTAATACTTAGCCACTAATAATTAATAGTTGAAGCATGCAACCCTTGCCGATATTGCTGCATCTATTGAGACTGCAGCAGCAATGTTCAACATTAAGTTTGGTAAGGATTCACTTCCTGAAGATACCATCGTTTCCCGCCTATATAAAAAATGAAAACATCTTACGAAAATTCTCGAATGCTCTGAAATCCTTTTTGATCTTTAAATGTTTTTATTCCATTAATGAATACTTGCTCATGTAAACAAATAATATTTTCTAATCAAAATATATCACAAATTATTATTATATTTAACTGTAATTTATTTTAATAATAAGAATGTGTTAGTTAAATGTAATTTATTTTAATTACTCAAATTCATTTAATTTTAAATTATAATACATCTACTCATCAATTTGTAACACTCTTAAGGAGTTACTATGTTTAGATCCTAGTTTTTTCGTATATCTTATGCTGTACACATAGTTGGCTAATAAATCTTTGAATCGTCACGAAATTAACTTTGATGGTGGTCGTTCAAATGACAAGCAACGAATTTGTATGTATGTGTAAAACTGTGTAGCATTACAAACCGAAGTCAAGCTTTAAAAAGTTATTTTGAGTAGGTATCTATTTTTCAGTGTAATTATTCTACGGTATAACAGAGTGATGACTTTGGTTTGAAAATCTTAATAGACTGACTTCAATTATTAATCCAGTAGATTCATTAAAATCTACAACCAAACAGAGCCCATTCACTGGACCGGGATTCTTGATAATTTTACAAATCTCTCAACACAACTTTAAGGAGTTTAGGGTTCTTCTAAGAAAACTTACTTGGACATTAAGTATCTTCCTAGCCTCGTCATCAGTCTTAGCAGCCTTGAGCTGACGCACCAGGTCTCCCTGTTTGCTGATCTTCTCGTGCAGTTCTGCAGCGTCGTTGCTTGGTGCTGCAGAAGGCGCTAGCTGCTTGGCGGTACCGGTTTGAACTGGTTTTGGCTGGAACAAGGATGCGTAAATAAATTACAGGAATTCAAACATTCAAAACGTTTATCCAGAACTTTTCATGTCAACTCACATTTAATATATAGCAAATGCATTTTAATATTTTAATATATTCATCATCATCAGGTCTTTATTAGTCTCCACTGCAGGGTCGTGCTTCTGCAGTGGAGACTAATAAAGACCTGATGATGATGATGAAATGCATTTTACTAATAATTATTCAAAAGCTACTAGCAGTGTTCTTAAAATAGCATGACCATTCACCATGCTGCATACCTATTTGCTTACATTTAACGTGCGTTTAACAACCACGGTGACCAACGTTTGGGTCACTTGAATATCCATTACGGTTTATATACCTTAAATAAAAATCATCAATCATACGAAAGCCGTAATGGATGTTGAAATGACCATCAAATCGGGCTATACCGTCGTTGTCAAAAGTTAGCAAATAGGCCTGCTGGTATGGGAGAAAAGAATAATCACAGAATCTATTGTTCGAGACGAGCTCCGTGGCGCAGCGGTCAACACGCCTGCCTGTGACACGGAAGTCGGAAGGTCCCGGGTTCGATTCCCGGTCAGGTCAAGATGAAAAATTATCTTTTTCAGATTGACCTGGGTCTTGGATGTTTATCTATATGTGCCTATCTATTTTAAAATACTAGATGTAACCCGCGGCTTCGCCCGCGTGATATATAGCCTATGTCCTTCTCAGTACCCTAACCTATGTGTATACGAAATTTCATGATGATCGGTTCAGTAGATTCGGCGTGAAAGCGTAACAAACAAACAAACAAACAAACTCACTTTCGCATTTATATAATATTAGTTAGGATAGTATAGATTTATCTATATGTGCCTATCTATTATAATATACTAGATGTAACCCGCGGCTTCGCCCGCGTGATATATAGCCTATGTCCTTCTCAGTACCCTAACCTATGTGTATACGAAATTTCAAGATGATCGGTTCATTACATAGGGCGTGAAAGCGTAACAAAAACAAACTCACTTTATAATATTAGTTAGGAAGTTAGGATTAGAATATATTTCTTAGAACACAATGAGAAAATATGACTGGCTGCGCCACCCATCCTAAGGATTTAATCCGCGCGATACCGCTACAAGTAGATTAAATGTATAAAGAAATAAAAAACCCGTTGACTGTTTACGTCTGCCATATTTCTGAGATTTAGGGTCACCACGGGTCACATAGCCCATGACTAGGGAATGCAATACCGGGATACCAGGATTCCGAAATACCGGGATCCCGCGCTATTTTTGCGGGACCAGTCCCGCACAAAAATCGAGCGGGATCAGCGGGACTGCGCAACTGTAAACGCCTTTCTTCGTACGCGGCGTTTGTTAATCTAATAACGTGCTTAGTTTTATTTGTTTTAGTGATTTAATTCGTACGATTTGACTTTTCTTGTACTATAAACAGTTAGAAAAGTATTCAACTATGTCGGATATTGTTTATAAAGACTTTGTCAGTTCAGTTATTGTGTGGAAATACTTTTTAAAGGCAAATGATTCACAGACGGCGAAATGCAAGTTGTGTAAATCAATTATTAAAACCACAGGTCGTTCAACTAAGGGCTTACATGTTCATTTAAACTCTAAGCATAAAATTGATAGCAAACGAAATGAATCTGACAACTCAATCTCAAACTTAATTCTAGGTCCATTTATGATACAGGATTTCTCTATTTTCTCAATGACTTTTAGAAACATGCGGGATTCCGCAAATACCAGGATCCCGCGGGACTGAAATCTCTCAGTCCCGCAAATACCGGGATTCAAATTTTGTTGCGGGATTGCATTCTCTACCCATGACACTCCAGTTAAGAATAAGAATCTAATGACACATCATCATCATCATCATCATCAGGTCTTTTTAGTCTCCACTGCAGGAGCACAACTCTCTCTGACTATCATAACCATCTATTAGCCAGATCAGTCAGAGGATTTGGCCGACACTCTCCACGCTGGCCAGACGGGTTGGAGAGGTCCCTTTGATGTTAAAAAAAAAGCTTTGTTTAGCTTGTGTTCCTGAGTCGCCTTTTACGACATCCACGGGAAGACTTTGAGTGGTCCTATTCTACTCTACCGGGAACCACACGGCACCTCAAAAAACGGTCAAGCTACAGGGTACAACGGGTACAACAATGGAACAGACAAACTTACAAACATACATATATAATATAAACACTTCTACTTTTGGGTGGGCACGCACCAAAATTTTCTTGACTTCGTGAAAAAGAAAACGCATCTGACAATGACAGATGTTGTAAGTGACAGTCAGACAGCGAGAATGTCAAAAAGTTTTAAGCTGACCCGCGAATTTTCGCTAAAACTTATAAACAACAACCAGTAATTTCTCCATATTTCGTATCAATTTAACAAAATCGTGATATTAGATAAGTACCTAACATATATACGTATTGCGACAATCATACAACGTGTTGGATTACAATAAATTGCTTGCGTTAGCATCGTGACCACCATGCACATTTGCACTGTTTGAGTAATTTAGATTTTGTACGTACTCGAAATAATATTCGACTGCAAGATTAAATGATTAATAATGTTGTTTTTTGAGTATAAAACTCATTAAAAGTAAACGTAGTTATGTAAACAAAGTAGCTGCTTTACTGTCAACCTAGAATCGCCGGCCCAATCTTGTTGCAATTGCAAGTTGTTTGTTGAGTTTGTTTTATGGAAAGATAAAATGTTAGTATAGGGAACTACGCTTTATTCATCTTTATACGAACTGAATAAAAAGGGTAACTATTAAAAGTTTCCAAACACTAACCAATATGACTGAACAAAAGATAGGAGCAGTTGAAGATGATGGGGATGATGTCGTGATCATTGGCGATGTTATGCCAAAGCCCATGACATCTCACGACCAGAAGAAATCTAAGAGACATGTGGAATTCCAGAAGAGCAATTATAAAAAAGATTCCCTTATTATTACTCAAAATGTTAAGGTTAAAAAACAAAAATCCCTATGTGTTTTGAGGGATTCAAAAGTGAATGATACTCGGTCGACGCATGACTCTGTAAAGAAGAATAATAAATGTGTAAATGGTTCATCTGAGCTTGTGGACAAGTGTGAGAGATATCTTCCTGTCTGCTTGAGGAAGACTTGTAAAGATAGCAGATGTAAAGTTGAGTCAAGAAATGGAAGAACATTGGAAAGGGGGAGAACAAATGTAAGTACTTTGATAGTAGTGTTAAATTTACAAAAACATCTTTTTTATGTAAATTTTAAGGAATGAATGATACCTACAGAACTATGGAAACTGTGGTAATAGGATAAATATTTATTTTCTCTGATGTGGTCCTGAAAATGTGCATAACTGTTAAACTAGGCTGTGGAAGAAGTAATCTGGTAAGGGAAATTTTGCCATAATAGTTCATCATCATCATCAGGTCTTATTTAGTCTCCACTGCAAGAGCATGACCCTCTATGTGCTACCAGCGCTATATATTAGCCTGAGCAGTCAGAGGATTTGGCTTTCACTCTCCATGCTGGCCAGATAGGTTGGACAGGTTTCTTTGATGTTTAGGACCTTTGTTAAGGTTGTATTTCCTAAGTCGCTTTCTACAACATCCAGGGGAAAACTTGTAGTGGTCCTATTCTACTCTGCCAAACAAACTACCTAATTATTTTTAACATTTAAACATTTCATTGAATATAAGAAATTTAATGAAGAATGAATGAATTCATAAATTAATTCATCACAGTGAAAAGTAATACTTCTTTTGCATGAAGTGAATAATTAAAAATGAAAAAAATATTTCAGACTAGACACCATTGTGACTTCCCAAAGGGGTTGAAAAGAATGTTGTCGCCAGTGTCCTCTTCCCCATTGGAAGGAGACCTGTCCTTTGACCTTGAAATTAGTCTTGATACAAGTAGTTTACAAGAAATGAAGGAGAGCAAACTGGATACTCTAATTAAGAGGGCCAGGGATGTGAGTATTTTTATAAAAAAACAATTTTAAAATCTTGGCATACCCATGTCTATAACAACTGATACGTATGGCAAAGCACAGGTAGCTACTAAACACAAGAAGCGCTCAGTTGCAGTGTTAATTACCAACTTAACAAACATACATATATACTAATAAGGTCTTTATCCCTTACGGGGTAGGCAGAGCCTAGAGCCATAAGACTGAAAAGTGACATTTATTGTGTTTGTGTCTAGCATTATGACCATTGAACATTTATTATGAAAAAGTAACTTTATGAGCCCAATGGCCCATTGGGAGTGAGCATTTGTTGCATGTTAAGGACTCCAGGTGCAATCATAGGGATTGTGCCTAGGATGGATCAAGCTCCTCCTTGCTTAAGAAGGCACATTAACCTGTTAGTCCTGGCGATGGTTAAGCTATTTCAGATGGTTTTAGGCAGCTTGAATAATTGGACACTATTTTTGGCCAAGTACTAGCACCATGCGTCATCTTTTTAGTGTCCATCTATCTTCGAGCGAGTTATATGATATAATACTAGCTACAAAACGAGCCGAACATATCGCTGAGCTTCTAACTTTTGTTGTTGTTGTGGCACACATGCTGGATCTCATTCGTTTACCGTTTAAATATTATATTTTTGTGTAACTGTAGGTATGTGTGTCTTTTCGAAAACAATAAAGCTTTTATCTATCTAACTACTATATCACTACATATAATAAAAGCAAAGTCCCCTGCCGCGTCTGTCTGTTCGCGATAAACTCAAAAACTAATGTGTGGATTTCCATGTGGTTTTCACCAATAGATAGGGTGATTCATGAGAAAGGTTTATAGGTATATGTGCCCAGGCTAAGCCAGGGAGGGCTCCTAGTAGTACTTTAAAAAGAAAGAATTTTATAAATTTATATTGCTGCTATAATGATACAGATTTTTCTCTCTGCAGCCTTAACTGCCGGTAACTTGACCCCTGCCACGCTGCTGGCGGAACTCCAGGGTTAGGTTGTTCAATAAAATTATATTGTTGTTAGTAGTCATTTGTTATTCAGAGTGTAAATTATATTTGCGTAACAACTCCATACATACCTACATATAATCACGTCTTTATCCCTTGCGGGGTAGACAGAGCCCAAGGTGGTAAAACCCAAAGGCCACGTTTAGCGTGTTTGTGGGCGTTAAGGTGGAAAGCGGAATCAAAATAGTGATGGGTTGCTAGCCGCATCGACTATAACGTGGTTCCGTAGATTTTCGCCCAATCCCATGACCGGCTTTTACGGTCTGCGCGTAACAACTTCAGCCACAGAATATACTACGTATATCACTATTATAAATCATTTTAGGTTATGATCATCATCTGTTGTTGGTATTTAAGAAGAGGAAGGTGCTGGCAAGGAAAAAAAAGTAGGACATTCTACAAAAAAAAAAAAGAAATAAGATTCTGTCAAAAACAATTCTTGTAAAAATCAAGTCTCGCAACTCAAAAGTTGTGAGATCCATGTAGTTAATACCAAGTTGGTGAATGTTTTAGATAAAAAGATCAACTTTGCGATCACTTTAATATAATATAAGATACAACGTTTTTTCATGCGATGGCCAAGTCATTCTATTTATTTTAAACATTAACCAACTAGGTATTACATGGATCTCACAACTTTTGACGGTAGAACTGAGTTGCAAGACTTGGTTTTTTTACAAGAATTGTTTTTGACAGCATTACATTTGCACCCTTTCTTTTAAATAAAAAATAAATACAAAGGGGAAAAAATTGAGCTAGCCCACAGTAAGTTGTAAACTTGTGTCATAGATACTACCTCAATGATACTATATTTTATGATAGATACTTATATAGATACACATCCAAAACCCAGGCCAACCTGATAAATATATTTTTCCCTTATGACCTGACCAGGGTCGAACCTGGGGGCACTCTAGTTGAAGGCAGGCGTGGTAACCACTGCGCCACGGAGGCCGTTTTGGACGTGCAAAGATGCGTTGCAAGGAATGTTTTGTGTGAACTTGTGTGTGTACGCATCCTGCACCGCTCATGTACTTCGCTGTGGAAACGTAGCCTAAGGGTGCTTTTCCACCAGAGATGTGTGCAGCTATGCTGCGAAGATTTGAAATATACGCTACGAAAATACGTGGCTGTTTCCACCAATACTAAGCTATGTAGCTGTGCGAGTAAGATGCGCTACGAAGATGCGCCGCCGCAAAGTAGGTAGCTGTGCGAGAAAGATGCGATGTCTATTTTCAGCGACAAACACACAAATACATCACTCGCGATGGCCCATAGCAAGCATCCATAGCACGCATCCATAGCACTGATCTATAGCATGCATCCATAGCAAACATTCACACGCATCTTTCCATATAAAAAATATCTTAGTTAAATCCGTTTCCACAAGTGCTAAGCTCTGTGTACCCAATGAATATGATTGATGGACATCAAATGCATCCATAGCATCGTAGCATAGCACATCTCTGGTGGACAAGCACCCTAAATTTTAGAATTCAATAAAAAAGAAAAAATAAATTAAATTAGAAAAAAAATAAATCTTTCTTACAAAAAAAAAGAATCATACCTGTTCTTTCTTTTTGTAAGAAAGTGGTAGAGAACCCTTTAAGCATGTGCAAGTTATTGACACGCACTTTACTTAATAATATTTATTTTTACAGAGAGACAGAAAGAACCAGATGACAAGGACGCAATATCTGTTCACACCTCCACATACAGAAACTCCTAACGAAGAAATTACTGGGGATATAAAGACGTCTGATGCTACTGACTATAAACCTCCATACACAAGCACACCCAAATATGAAGAAAATGATGACAAGCAGTCATCCATTGGTTTTAATAATAATATTTTTCAGCAGTCAAAATCAAATAGCCCCTCTATGGAAGATATACACTTAATATTTTCACCTATTAAAAAAGCTGATGATGTTCCTATTTCTAAAAGTATTGATTGTAAAGAGCAAGAAAATCGATGTTTAAATTCCCTACTCAAAGATACAAACACTCAAGAGACAATATCTGAATCGGTAAATGCTGCTGCTTCCAATACGAATTTTGAACAAAGCACGGCAGATACCACAGTAAATATTTCTAATAATATTCAAGAACAAGTGAGCAAAGTTAAGATTTTATCTATAGATATGCAAATTCCAAAAAAATCTGAGCATGTTCAAACTAATGTTTCCAATATAAATCATGAGCAAATCATTTTTAGTAATAAGATAACTATAAGTAATAATTCAAATCAATCAATGATAGGTCAGCGCTCAATCTTTGAAGACAAACAAATACAGCTCAAAACTTCTGAGAACTTTCAAAGGGATATTTCCGACAGTCATAAACAAAACATAGCAGACACGTCTAATAATAACAAAGACCAAACAACTAAAACTGTTAGCTCATCTTTAGAAAAGCCACAAATAGTAAACAAAAAATCTGAGTATACACAGACTGTAAATTTCGACGTAAATTACGAGGAAAATGCAGATACGAAAATGCTTGTTTCTAAGGTTGTAGAGCCACCAAATAAAAGTTCCTATTCTGAATTACTTAAACAACATCAGACCTGCGACATTCAAACTATTATTACTAATACTGAAGAACTGCTGGTTAATAAAGAAAAAATGCCTATCAATAATAATGATTATATTCCGTCAATCGAGAACCCATTTTGCAAAGAGGTACAAAACAAAAAATTTGAAAATCTTCAGACTGTTTCCCTTCAGCATAATGAACAAAAATTTGAAAATATAAATATTCCATTAAATAATAAAACGCTAGCCACTATAGAGCATGCCTCTCGTTTTGCAGACATACAAGCGGAACATAAAGGATTACCTGATATGCAAACTGCTATTTCTGATAAAAACATTGCTGACAGTGGCATGACCATTTCATGCAGTAACAATAACGTTAAAAAGCAAGCTTGTACGCCTAATAGTCTATTTGAGTACAATATACAAAACAGAAAAATAGTTGAACACATGAATACGATTAATTCCAATACTAATTATGAACAAAACATTGAAGAGATAGATATGTCAATTTCTTATGATAATGACGATAATGTTGCAGAGCAACCAATTACGCCCAGCATTACTTACGAAGATACACATTTACAACATAGACAATCTGAATACTATTTGCCGGCCGTTGAAAATACGAATCATGTAAATAACAATTATTTCAATCATACTGATGATTTCCATACAAATTATGAACAAATTGTTGAAAATAACCATATGTCAACAGCTTATAACAATTTCGTAGAGCAACAAAATTCATATCGTAATCTTTTTGTGAGTTATTATGAGCAAAACAACAATTTTACACAGCAAACACAAAGAGATTCTGACCAGTTTAACAAAGACATGCATGTACGAGACATAAAATATGATACTTATTCTGACATAAATTCTGCTGATTGTAATAAATATAAACAAAATAATGATGATAGTGAAAAGCCGACTTTTTATAACAATTATACAAGACAACGCAACCGAAGTAATAGTCCATTTTTTGAAGATTCACACGTACAAGCTGACATTTATTATTCTCATAGAAAACAAGAACACAATAAATGGAAAAAGATGTCCATTTTTGATGTTATTAACTTCAAACAACAGCAAAGACCGTATTTCGAAGATTTGAACAAACAGCACAAAACATCTCTTGAAACTTTTGCTGATTATTCCAATAAAAAATATGAACAACCTAGTAATGAAAGTAAATATAGTAATAATTTCGAAGAGCAACAAAATAAACGTTATAATCCCTATTCCGAAAAAAGACAACGCAACAATATCGATTATAATTATTCTGCTTATTCCAATGGCAAACAAGAACAGATTAGAAATATGTCCTATGATAGCAATAGGTCTAACGAACATCTAAATAGACCTCAAAGATGGTATTCCAAAAACCATAATGAACAACAAATAAATTCTGACTATATTCCTACTTCTTACTCCATTAAACGCTCTGACCAAAACTTCGGCAATATAAATTTTAAAGAACCAGCAAGACACCGCAGCCCATTTTCCAACGGTACGCACTCGCAACAAAAATATATGCATAACGATGATTCCAGAAACACATATGAACAAAACCTTGAAGATAGTATCTCGTCTAATTCTTATAAAAATGGTAATTTTAGAGAAAATTCTTCCAAACGTCACAGCCCCTTTCCTAATGACTCACGACACAAAAAATATAAATCTATGCACACTCATGAGTCTAACAAGTATTTCGAACAAAGAATTGAGGAGCGGAAGGTATCCACTACAAACAAAAACACTTATTTTGAAGGCAAACGAAACAGAGGTTACAATGCAAGGGTTGAAGACAGACATCAATATTTACAGCATAGAAAATCTACGTACAGTTCTGTTTTCAAAAAGAAGGTAGAAGTATTTATAGATAAGCGTATGAGCGACGAAGCTTATGAGGATGTATTAATCGGATTGCCACCAGGCCGGGTTTCCCCTGATTTACCCTAATCCGTGCTCACTATAAAGGTACGCGCACATTATGACGGACCGCATCGCAAAAATCCGCTTCCGCTTCAATCTGCTGAAGCGCTCCTGTTTATTTTACATATAAAATACACACGAGCGGACACGAAGCGGATGCGGCTTTTTGCGATGCGGCCCGTCATAATATGCCTTAAGAAAACATACGTGAAGCGGTGTAATATTTTATTATAACGGAACCATGAATATAGGTTATTTATAAGATATTAGATATTTGTACAAATCTTAATTTATGTTAAAACTAAAATATTAAAAAATTTAGTTTTTTTTATGAACCATTTTGTATAGATAAACTTACAAAGAAATCCATAGCCATCCAAATACGAAGCGCTCTTTGAGCTTTCATATTATGTATAAGTATATATAGTTCCTAATATAATGAAAAAATATATTTTTGTTATTAGGTATTTTAAAGTGAACCTATTGACCTAACTGTTAAAGCATAATATATTTAATTATATTTTTACTATTTTATTATTACAATTTACCATTACTCAAAAATGACATGCACATCCTAAATTTTAAATGTTAGTAAAGTTTTTTAGAGAAGAGTTTCGAAGGGCACCAACCAGGTGCAAGTCGTCAGCTTTTTGATGTTCGAAGGCTTTTTATTTTGGATTTTTTAAATACAACATGAAAACCGCAACTCGTATTAAAATCTGGGCTCTTGGCTTGGCGCCATTTGTGTATTAGAAAATCCCATCGAACAAAGGGTTTTTTTTTACATGTTTTCCGGTAGATTTATTTAAAAGTATGGAGCCAGTTTTAAAGTAATAAATAAATTAAAACTAAGTAGGTATTATTATGTATAATAAAAACTAAGTAATATTTTATTTTAGCGATTATATAAGAAACCTATGCTGTGCATTAGTTGTTATCGAAATAAAATTTTGATTAGATTAATGTTAAGTTCTTCTATTAGTTTTTTTGTTGTATTACTATACTCGGTAAATAATGCATTTATTATACAAAAATAAACGACATTATTTACATTTTGGGGTAATTGTTATCACGGCGTGTTGTGATTATTGTGTTTTGATTAAATATTGCAATAGTCCAAAAAGTGTTTATTTTTTGTGCAATCTGTCTGTACCTACCTCCCTATTTAAACCGTTCTCAGTCCGCATTTGGTGATCTTAGATTTCATCAAAACTTAAAGTTTACCAAAACTTTACAGCCCATCACCATGACTAAAACCGGCCAAGTGCGTGTCGGGCCACGCGCAGTATAGGGATCCGTAGTTGCGAATGAAAACTTTGAGTTCACACTATTCACACCCGCACCTCACAGTTTAACGACCAAAAACATCTAACAATGAAAATTGTATGAAATTTTTCATTTTCGAGTACATTTTATAAGTTGGTTGCCTATAACTTTTTAGTGTAGTTAGTACTCAGTTCTGATAGTTTTCCTTTCAACTTCAGTATATGTATATACTACTGCTGTAATTTTTTTCACGTATCTATATATAACCGTTTAGCAGATAGAGGGGGGGGGACATACCTCTAACAAAAATTCGCACTTTAAAACCAAATATTTCGGAAACGGATCCCTAAATCGAAAAATGGTGTTCTCAACCTTTACCAACGACACCCCACACGATGGGTAAGTACAGAAAAAAAAATTACTCCCCCATTATACTTGTACCCTAAAAAAAAATATTTTTTTGAAGATTTTTTTCTACCCCTTTTTTGCAATGATTAATATACATACCCATGCAAAATTACAGCTTTCTAGTACCTACTTATAGTCTCTGCGTAAAACCGCGGACGGACAGACAGACAGACAGACATGGCGAAACTATAAGGGTTCCTTGTTTACTACGGAAACCTAAAAAATTTATGATGTGTGCATATTTCTCAGTATTTGACTTGTATAATACGTGGAGAAAATGTTTTAGTAAGTTTTATCTGAGGTTTTAGTTACTATCAGATGAATTCGGTGAAAGAATTTTTGAAATCGAGTAGTATTTGAATCCAGTAGTTTCTGAGATAAGCGCCACCAAACAAACAAACTCTTCAGCTTTATAATATTAGTACCTGTTACACATTTTGTTGTTAGTCACCAATTTGATTGCGAGGTCAACACCACAGCTAAGATATTCTGAGACTGATAATTCTAAACAAGTATTTAAATAATACTACCAACCATGAGAAACGGTTTCATATTCAGTTCCCGCCTCATAACTCAAGTGCAAGAATTTTAATTTACGACCACTTCAGTTTGTTCCAGGGAGTATACATTTGATAAACCCGAGGACTGATATGAAGTCTTTTTGTATAGGTACCTAATGTATGTTCGTATCTTGAATTTTGAAGCCGCTACCCTTAATTAGTTCAAATGAATGAGCTAAAAAATGCTAAGACTGGAAAAGAATGCTGCACTTCCACGCTGGTCTGGGAGAAAAGAAAAAATGTGGAATGTCTCAGCTGCTTCTCTTACCGCGCAGATCGTAAAAACCGATTGAAGGAATGAGAGTGAGGAATCATGTCAATATACGATGCGGCTAGCAACCCATCACTGTTTTGATTCCATTCTCCACCTACAAGCTAACCAATATGCTAAACGTGGTCTTTAGGTTTTATAGACCTGGACTCTGTCTACCCCGCAAGGGAAAAAGAGGTGATAGTATGTATGTAAAGCTGATCTTATGATGGAGTCGGAAGGTGGCTTTGCCTTGGCCATAGGAACTTCTAAACTAAAGAAGATATCTACGTAATCTCACCAGCCCGTATTTACTAACTCGGATGACAGGTGTCGATGCCTATCAATCTAGGATTTACTGTTACAATGTGTTGTGAACTTTTTATTTGAAAAACGAAAACCGCATTGTAACAGCTAATCGAGCTGACCGTGTGGTTCCCGGCAGAGTAGAATAGGACCACTCCAAGTATTCCCGTGGATGTCGTAAAAGGCGACTTAGGAAACACAGGCTGCACAAAGCTTACAAACATTTATTTATTTGTCCGTATATATTTATTTATTTAAACATCAAAAAGACCTCTCCAAACCGTCTGGCCAGCGTGGAGAGTGTAGGCCAAATCCTCTGACTACTCTAGCTAATATATTGCTGTGGTAGTACAGAGAGGGTCGTGTTCCTGCAGTGGAGACTAAAAAAGACCTGATGGATGGAACAGCTAATCCTAGATTGATAGGCATCGACACCCTTCATCCGAGTTAGTAAATAGGCGGGCAGGTAGTGAACCCGGCAATATCCTTGATGAGATTACGTAGATATCTTCATTAGTTCAAGTTCCGGAGAGATGCGCTAGAGAATGAAATGATACTTAAGAGGGTATACTAGCAGTGCGTTTTCCATACAAATGTATTTCTCTATTTTCTCGCTGAAAACTGCTTCTAGAGGCACAATTCTTTTTACATACTATCTATTACTAAAATAAGTATGTCCCTATGTTTTATTTTTTTCTAAAAACCTGTCTGAAAGAAAAAAAAAATTGTACAAAATCAGTATTTTTGGAAAAAATAAAAAATAGGGGCATTCCTATTATAGTACTAGATTTTATAAAAAAAGAATTGTGGCTCTAGAATCAGTTTTCAGCGAGAAAATAGAGAACTACATTTGTATGGAAACCATATTGAAAAAATACTGCTAGTACCTATACGCTCTTAACTTCTAAATGTTTAAAAGATTTTTGCTTATGCAGGTACTACTACTCATTTATATTTAACTAGCTGTTACCCGCGGCTTCGCCCGCGTAATATATAGCCTATGTCCTTCTCGGTTCCCTAACCTATGTGTATGCAAAATTTCATGATGATCGCTTCAGTAGATACGCGCGTGAAAGCGTAACAAACAAACAAACTCACTGTCGCATTTCTAATATTAGTTACAGCATTATAATATTAGTTACGCTTTCACGCTATATCTAGTGAACCGATAATCATGAATTTTTTTTTTGAAAATTTTAGTGTATTAAAAAGGACATAGGCTATATATCATGCGGGCAAAGCGTGCGGATAACAGCTTGCAGGCATCCAATATTTGTGAGAAAGGAAAGAGACTTCAAACTGCTATATATTACACGGGCAAAGCTGCGGGTAACAGCTATTAGGTATACAATATTTGTGAGAAAGGAAATAAGACTTCAAACTACTTAGGAAAGTTGAGCCAATTTTTTGTTAGTAATCTAACTATTTTAATTCGCCTGTAAGGCACGACTCCGTCCGGTACGGAGGCCGTGTTGCTCGAAGGGCACGACATATATTGCACGACGGATTTTTCACAGACATGAAAACAAAAATCTGGGGGCACGGCAGTGCCCCCGCCAAGTCGAGAAAAAAAAAAAAAAAAAAAAAGCGGCACGGCCGTACCATTCTTTTCTCGAAGCACTTCAGGCCATTTTCGACCCCCTATAACTTCGTTGTGGATAAAACTACAAGCCTGAATTTTCAAAAATCAAGCAAGCATTGTATAAACTCCGT
Organism: Rhodophaea formosa; assembly: GCA_963082605.1. Lineage (NCBI taxonomy): Eukaryota > Metazoa > Arthropoda > Insecta > Lepidoptera > Pyralidae > Rhodophaea > Rhodophaea formosa. The sequence continues at coordinate 5,667,833 of OY720221.1, forward strand.
ATATTTTAAATTTCATTTAATTTGAACCATTAGTTTAAGAATAATAACTAGTCAAAGTTCTTAATTTTGTCACTCACTGACTGACCGATCATCAAAATTCTAAGGCACTTCTAGCAAGTGTAGAAGCTTCAAATTTGAAATACAATTAGTTTTTAGTGTAGAAATAAAGGGAAAACTAAAAAATTTTGCAATTTCCGTCCAGTTTTCCAGATACACTGACTGCATAAATAACTTTGTAATCTTATATAAATATATAGGATTACAAAGTTACATTTGCAGTGAATAAATTGTGTGGATAAAACTAGACGCAGGAATTTTCAAGAAATCAAGCAAGCATTGTATAAACTCAGTCACTTTTAAATTTCATTCAATTTGAATAACTAGTTTAAGAATAATAACTAGTCAAAGTTCTTAATTTTGTCGCTCACCGACCGACCCGTCATCAAAACTCTAAGGCACTTCTAGCAGGTGTGGAAACTTCAAATTTAGAATATAACTAGTTTCTAGTATAGAAATAAAGGAAAAACTGAAATATTTTGCAATTTCAGTCCAGTTTTCCAGATACACTGACTGCATAAATAACTTTGTAATCTCATATGAATATATAGGATTACAAAGTTACATTTGCAGTGAATAATTTGTGTAGATAAAACTAGACGCGGGAATTTTCAAAAAATCAAGCATGGATTGAATAAACTCAGTATATTTTAAATTGCATTCAATTTGAACCACTAGTTTAAGAATAATAACTAGTCGTTTGTCACTCACCGACCGACCGATTATCAAAACTCTAAGGCACTTCTAGCAGGTGCAGAAGCTTCAAATTTAAAATACAAATAGTTTCTAGTGTAGAAATAAAGGAAAACCTAAAATATTTTGCAAGTTCGGTCCAGTTTTCTAGATACACCAACTGCATAAATAACTTTGTAATCTCATATAAATATATAGGATTACAAAGTTACATTTGCAGTGAAAGAATTAGTGTACCTTTATAATGGAATAAATAAAAGGTGTAGGTGTAAGTATCTAGATATAAGAAGGTAATAATGTTCAACTAGCAGCCCTCCCCTATTGCGCCCGGTCATATCATCAAAACTATAAGGAACTTCTAGCAGGTGTAGACGCTTCAAATTTAGTATGCAATTAGTTTCTAGTGTAGAAATAAAGAAAAAAACTAAAATATTTTGCAATTTCAGTCCAGTTTTCTAGATACACCAACTGCATAAATAACTTTGTAATCTCATATAAATATATAGGATTACAAAGTTACATTGCAGTGAATAAATTAATGTGCAATTATAATAGAATAAAAGGTGTAGGTAGGTACCTAGATAAGTAGCTAATAATGTTCAACTAGCAGCCCTCCTTACTGCACCCGGCAATGTATTAAACATAAACCTTCCTGTTGAATCACAAAGTTTAAGGTAAGTTTTATTAAGTTGTCACTAGATGGCGGGTGTCGTAAATTAGATTGCGCAATCATAGTTTTTTTTATCGAAATTGAAGTAGGTACCTATCCGAAAAATTGCTTGAGGACCACAAACCTTCGATGACTGTAGTCACAGTTCACGCAGCCTCTAGTTTTAAAATATATCTTGGGGATCCAAGTTATATTAATCTAATAATCGTATTCCTACATAAAAAAAAAAAACTCTTGCGTACTGGTACTAGCACTAGTAATCGCAATGAATACGGATAACCTGTATGGGAATGGCCATCCCTGCCCACACAGAGTTGTCCATATACCTGGTGATGGTTCTTGTTTATTTCATTCTCTGTCTCTTTGTATGGAAATATTGAGTCTTCTTATGAGATTAGACTGCTATAGTCGTATGTGGTAGCGCATTGGGAGGAGTTAAAACTGTATATTTGTGACGAGCGCGGAGACCCCTTTATTGACGCTGATTTGAACATGACGGCAATGGTAAAAACAACTAGGTACTTATGGTTCCACGTCTGAATTTATGGCGGCCGCCGCGTTGCATTCGTGCTTTCGAAGTTAACGAAAAGTTTTTGAGAGTATCATTCGGTGGTGATTCAATTTAATACTTGGTATTACATGCGATGAAGGGAAAGAAAAGCTATTGCAAATTATTACGTTACTAAATATACCACCAAAAGCGAGAAAAGTCACGTTGCTTGTATGTTTCTGGGTAGGCCTTAGAATTTTATCTAGAAGCGAGTGCGACTCTTTGGAAGCCATTGCCACTCTACTTGGTATTCCTTTGTACGGTACAGATCGTACCACAACAATTCGATGGCTGGAAGTCAACATCTTCCGTAATTGGCCCGTTAAATCTAGATCAGATATGATTTTGCTAGGACGTGGGTCCACAGATATTTATTGAGAGTCTTGGATTGATGATCACTATCCTAAACGACCTACACAGTTGGAGATTACTAACTTGTACAGTTTTGATCAAAACTACGATAATATTTTTTAAGCTTACGTAGTACTTTCTAGAGTGAAAAGTCTGGGCGACTTACATCTTATTATTATAGAAAGTATCAAAACGCAGGAATCATCAATTTGTGAATACAATAAACTAAGAAGAATTTACCCTCCAGACTTGTCAAAAATAAAAACGTAAACTCAAAGCCTCCGAGAAAACCCCATAGAGACAGGGAGTGGGTTTTGAGAAAAACTGTAGCTGAAGCTCAAGAAGTAGTACCGGAAAAGAAAAAGAAGAAAACTACCTATTAAACTTAGAAAAGGTCATAAGACAGGGAGTGAGTTTTAAGAATATCCGTTGTTGGTATTCAATAAGTAGAAGGTACAGCCAACGAAAAAGTAAGACTATCTACAAAAAGAAATGAGATGCCATCAAAAACAATACTTGTCAAAAACCCAAGTCTCGCTACTCTGTTCTTCTACCGTAAAAAGTTGTGAAATCCATATAATACCAAGTCGGTAAATTTATTAAGTCCCTACTAAAGTGACCTTTTGTCTTAAGTCATTACGTAATTAGCTAACCTAACAGTATCTTATTGTGACCATATTAAAATTAAATTTCTTTTATGTTTAAATAAATAGATTGACTTGGCAATCGTTATAAACAGTCTCATTTAATAAAATATGTATTACTTGTGAGATACATTATGTTTTCATGCGATTGCCAAGTCAATCTATTTATTTAAACATAAAAGAAGTTTAATTTTAACATGGTCACAATAAGATACTGTTAGGTTAGCTAATTACGTAATGACTTAAGACAAAAGGTCACTTTAGTAGGGACTTAATAAATTTACCGACTTGGTATTATATGGATTTCACAACTTTTTACGGTAGAAGAACAGAGTAGCGAGACTTGGGTTTTTGACAAGTATTGTTTTTGATGGCATTCACTTTGCTGACATGTATTTAGCCATATACAGCTACATTTATCTCTCACAAGTTCACAACTCGAAAAAAATATAATGTCAATGCAATGTCAGTTTATTTAGTTTGACAATCAATCGGACCGGTCTGTCAATGGTGAAAAAAAACGTGTGGTGTTGTTTTGAAATTTGTGCTCCCGCTCGAAATTATTTTTCATTTACTTTCAGCTTTTACGTGAAGATAAAATTGAAGAATATGAAATATATTATAAAGCGCCGTGACTCAGGTTAATACTGTAAAATTTTCTTCATAGGATGTCGTAATTTTTGTTCATAAAACGAACAATGCAAGGTATGCAAAAGTTGCAGTCGACGTGTTGTATTTCTACACCTCGGAATACTTTACGCGCTCTCGGGTCAAAGTGTATTATAAAGCGATGTCCTAATCTTAATTTTGTTTTAGAATAATAATGTCTAAGGACAAATATTTTACGGATTACCATAGTCCAAACATTGTATTAGTACCCGCCAAGTCGTCACTCGACGACCCGCCTCAAATTCCACAAAAACCCGAATCGGAGAAGACTGATAGTGCGTTCACAGATGATACTAATAAAAGTATACCTATACTTCTACAAGGAACCACTTCAAACCCTTGTACAGATCTGAATTCGAATGCCAACATGAATGCTACAAACAAGAGTTGGGCTTCAAACTATTTGCAGGGCATTGGATTGTCATATGAAAAATCAATTATGAAACGAGTAAGTTGTTTCGCCTTACAAAAAGTATGCTTGGCTTTAAAATAACACAGCACCTTAATAATAAATTCATATTATTAACTATAGCTTTTTACTTTAAGGCCTTTTAAAATAGTTTTACAATAAATTAAAATTTTCATTTAGTTGACCATTGTTCTTGGTAGGTATGTACATATTTTATCAGATTTTTGGTTCATTGTAGTAGGTAGTTTGATTTCATTAGAAATAAGTAATCAATATTTTATGAAGAGATAAGAAATTCTATGACTTAAAATTTTGACATGCCCTTTGAATTAAATTAATTTGCTAGAATTGCACTAAAGTCCCATTCTAACAAATAGAACCATGAAAACCACCTGTGACTCGAAAGGAAAGGAAGGATTATCTATCATGATAATCTTTCAAATAAAAACTGAATTTAAATAAAGTACTTAACCAATCTTGATTAAATTTAAAAGAAATCAATTCAAAAGATATTGATATCAGTTCATAAATTACAGCATTATGAGCAGAAATTGAATTCAGATATGGATATAAAAAAGTTATCTCATTGGAACTTACATTAAGCCTTGAAATGTATAATGATTGCATATCTCTATGCCGTGTGGTTCCCGGCCAATAAGAATAGGACCACCCAAGTTTTCCCATGGATGTGGTAGAAGGCAACTTAGGATAATCAAGCTAAAATAAACTTATAAACATCAAAGAGACCTCTCCGACCCGTCTGGCCAGCCTGGAGAGTGCCAAATCCTCTGTCTGCTCTGGCTAAAATGACTTTTACTAAAATGAATACTCAAACAGCATTTTATTGATGTATGTTGTAATTGTTATAAATAATAAAATAAAAAACTGGCCAAGTGCAAGTCGGGCTCGCCCATGAAGGGTTCCGTTGAAGCAAGCTTAGATTAGCAAAAAACCTCTATAATTTTTTGCCAGCAAAGATTACTTTTTCAGAGTTTTTATGAAAGGCGAAGTTATTTTTGCGTTTTATGAAAAAGTGCTATATATGTATTTCAAAAACTACTAATTGCAAACCAATTTTCGTTGAAGTGTTTATTGAAATCTTCAGCACATATTTTTATTTTTCACTCTTATCGGAAAAGCTGGAGAGGAGGACACACATTTTACACTTTGGAAGAGCCTTAGTTTAGCAAAGCTTTAATGTTTCAAATTATGACTGAGAAAAAATGGCTTTAGGAAGCTTAATTTAAAGAGGTTCAAAGAATACTGAACCTACCAAGTTTCAACTGTGCAGTCTCAATAGTTTCAGAATAACATGGCTGTGACATACAGACAGACATGACGAATCTATAAGAGTTCCATTTTTTGCCATTCGGTTATGGAACCCTAAAAAGTTCTACTACTACTTACTACAAACAAAAGGATGTGATCCAAAAAAAAAATTTGAAAAGAGAGTAATGGTCATTGATTCTAAAGGTTTTAAATTATTTAATTTGATAGAAAAAAGCGGTTATTATTATTATTTTATATATTATGCTACTTATTACCTAAAATCTATTAACCATTTACATCTAAACCGTTGGACCCAGCTATCATAATTGATGGCATTTGTCAATGTAAGTCAGGTGCCATTAAACAGCTTGAAAAATCTGTTAACTGCGTTAGCCACTTCATCATCATCATCATCAGGTCTTTCTAGTCTCCACTGCAGGAGCACGACCCTCTCTGTACTACCAGAGCCATATACTAGCCTCAGCAGTCAGAGGATTTGGCGTTAGCCACTTACATACGCAAAATACAACATTTACATGTTCTCACATTTGTGTCGCAAATGTAGCAAGTACTAGCCTGCAAATATCAGTGGTCATTATTTTTACTAATATAGTATCGTCCCTAAAAAGTATGGATGATAAGTCGTAAAATTTATTCCACTTAGTTGGAAGATATTGAGGATTGCATAGATGGTATACTTTTATTAGTCTGGCTTGACTAAATTTTAGTTTTTACTTGTACACAGTGTCAATAACAATATATTCGTAATAGTAATGAATAGACTGCCAACCTGATACAAAAATATTGGCCCAAATTAATGCCTGCTATATGCATGTACAAGGTGCCGTGCTAACATGCTGGCAGGCCGTGGCAGTTTGTGCTACCAAATTATAATATCTGTACATACATGCACACGTATAATCACGTCTATATCCATCGCGGGGTAGACATAGCCCAACATCATAAAATCCAAGGTCGTTCCAACGCGAATTTCTTATGTATAAGATAGTGTTTGGAGACTATTATACATGGGTAGGCATTTCATTAGTGGACATAAATATCCAATTTCTTATATCCGAAAAGGAAGCGTATGGAAGTCATGGCACATTCAAATATTTAAAAAAATATATTTATAAAAAAACACGATTGATTGGGTTAAAACTCTGTAAGCACGATCGGCAGTATTGTTCTGAGTACTTTTCTAGACTTCTTAATTCTGCTATAATATTGAACCTTTCATCAAAATCCAATGAAGGAATAACAAACATCCTCTAATTTTTACATCCATACAAACATTCACATTTATATTAGTATCTATCAATGGCGGCGTTGCTAGCTTGGGTGTCATCCGGGGCGGTCGATGTTACCCCAGAGACGACGGGTGGGAGTGCAAATCGAAACACCATGCTACTACTTTGACGGGGATCGCCCCGGTACGTTATATTTTGGTGGGTGTCAGTCACCCTTGCTACACCACTGTAGCATGATGAAAGCATCCTGTTCTACAGTAATTGATCGGAATGTGGGGTGCCTATATACCTAAATTTCTTTCCACGAAAGAATAATGTGGATATTCCTTCCTGAATTACTAAGTAATCCTGGATTCCTCGGATTACTTATACAAGGGGGTACGTAAGCATTATTCAATGAAAGTAAATCATTTCCAAAATGAGTTCTAACTATATTTTGTATGCAGGTAACATTTGAAAGCGAGCTCCGTGGCGCAGCGGTCAACACGCCTGCCTGCGACACGGATAGTCCCGGGTTCGATCCCCAGTCAGGTCAAAATGGAAACTGATCTTTTTCAGATTGAGCTGGGTCTTGGATGTTTATCTATATAAGTATCTATTATAAAATATAGTATCGTTGAGTTAGTATCCCATAACTCAAGTCTCGAACTTACTTTGGGGCTAGCTCAATCTGTGTGATTTGTCCGTTAAAAAAAAAAGCATTTCCGTATTATTCTTTCCTAGGAATAAATGTGAAGTTTAGGTATATTAGCACTCTATTATCCAATCCCCATAATATAAATTGTTGGGAAAAATTAAATATGTATCAATTTTAAATCGTATTCTTATTTTGCAGAGAGGTAAAATGAGTACCAGTCAAGACAATCCAAGTTTTATAACCTCAGAGCCACCTTCAGGAGCAGTTGGTCCTCATCAATATGCTAATGTAAACGCACAGACTGCAGCCCTAAATATGAATTATTATTTTGATCAATCAAAAAGCATTCTCGGAAATAACACACCTTTCACTAACTGCAATAATATAGCTTCAAATACAGGAGTAATGCCAACAACTTTATATTCGAGCTCCTATGAAAATAATAATTATTACTACGGTCAAACAATGAATCCGGTAGAAAGCGGCTGTTGTTCGACATGTTACGGTACTGTTGAAAATCTACAAAACTCATACTTGCACACATATGGTCAACCTTCAAATGTCGTGAACAATATAAGTTCTATGGGAACTTGTTATGGTCCCAATGCAACTACAACTTTACCTTCTGCTGTAAATTTGCCATATCCACAAACGATTAATCATTTTGGTCAGCCAGTAAATATAACTAACAATAATAAAAGTACAACAATTACTCCCTGTGAAGATAATAGATGTCCTACCCCTCTATTTGACGAACACTTATTAACCCCACAGTTAGATACTTTTACTAATGCAAACTCTTCAGTAACTAAAATAACAGATGTTGTAAAGCCATATAAAATGGATGACAAGAAATTGTCATCAGTATCTGATTCTGCGATAGAAGAAAAAACATGCAATTGCATGTGCTCGAATCGAAATCCAGATTCACTAAACAAACAAAATACAGAAATACAAGTCAACACTGACAAAATAATAAAACAGATGTCTTCAGTACAAGCAAATGAAAAGGCATTTCGTGATTTTTTGCGTAAATTAAAAATTGAACGCCCATCCGAAAAAGAAAATGAAGTAAAAGTAAAGAAACTTTTAAAATCATCACCGAATTTCAAAAATGTAAAAAAAAGCAAGACGAAATCAAAAGAAAGATCGTCCGTGCAAGAAAATGAAAAGACGTTTCGTAGATTATTGCAGAAATTAAACATGGAGTGCAAACCTGAAACTAAAAACTCTGAAAACAATCAGGTCATTATAAAAAACACATCTCCCAAAGATACAACATCAAGTAAAAAAAAAACAATGACCCCATCGGAAAATAAAAGTAGCAAAGACTCTAAACAAACAGAGGAAGAGCGGCCGAAATTTATAAAAACAAAGTATGTTGACGAACAAGAACCTGACTATAAACCAACTAAGAAAGCAAGGCTTGATAATAACTTTGAGCTTGAGAAATATTCTAAGACTAAGATAATCACTACTAAATATATAGATGAGCAAGAACCCGATTATAAACACTTAAAAAAATCGAGGCTTGACGGTCATGGAAACAAAAGGAATTTTACCACAAAGTCTAAGTCTACAAAATGCTTAGATGACCAGGAGTCTGAATGTAAACCGAACAAAAAAGCTAAGAATGGTAATGACTCTGAACAAAAAAAATATTCGAACACTAAAACTATTCCCACAAAATATGTAGACAAGCAAGAACCTGAATACAAACCAGTAAAAAAACAAAAGAATGAAAAAAACTATGAACTCAAAAAGTATTCGAACACTAAGACAATCTCTACAAAATACGTAGACGACAAAAAACACGAGTACAAACAAATCAAGAAAACTAGGATTAACAGTAGCTCTGAACTCACCAAGTATGATTCGACAAATTTTCAAACGAAAATGTCAAGAGACGAATCAGACCCATCAAACAATTTTTGTAAAAAGTATGACGGTGATTATAAAATAAGGACGTACAAAACAGAATCCACTAAATATTACAAGTACAGAACTGAAAATTGTAAAGATACTTACAAACAAACTCCAGTTAAAAGTGTGGTAAAAATTTCAAAGACACGTGAATTAAAAAAATCACCTCTTTACGATATTATTGATAGAGAAGATTTGAGGGATAAACTAAGACGTAAGTTATCTACAAACAATAAAGAACGAAAAGAGGAAACATTTAAAAGAAAATCCTCTGAAGAATTAAATGATAATTTAATTATTACGGTCAACAATAATATAAGTGAAAGTAACATTTCCCCCGTAAAAATTACCGATAATCTGAAAAATAAAACAGAATCGTGCAAAAAAATAAATTTGGTAATTAACATAGCATACAAGCAACCCGGATCTCGAAGCGAATCTGATGATAAAAGTAATAGTAATTCACCACCAGCCAATGTTGATCTTAGTTTTCTAGACGATTTTAATGTAGATGAAATAGTTGCAAGTCTAAATAAAATTGATAATAGCAATACGCATCAAAATGCTCTAAGTGAAGCGTCTAATGTGAAAATTGACACTAGTAACGTTTTGGTAAAAACAGAGAATTTAGAAATTAATAAAGCTAAAACGATTTTGGAAAAGGGTGTGATATTAAATAACCAGTTGACAAGAGAAACCAATTTATTAGATAACCTCAGGTATATTATAATTTCTTCAAAACCATTATGTTACTGTCAGTCCTCGTCCTATCAAGTATTTAATTTATTCCTTTTGTTTTCAGAACTAAAAATGATGAAATTCAAAGAGAAGAGCGTTCCTGTATGGATAATGAATCAAATAAGTCGTTTCCTGAGGGACAAAGCGAATTACCTCAAAAATATTATAAATGTGAAGCTGATTCTTTGCTTAAGACAGACATTAAGAACGAAACAGTTTTTAATCAAATTGAATCAGAACCAAACAATCAAAATTTTTCGCCCGAAGAATCTATAAACAAAAGTCCTTCAACAAACACTTTCCTGTCATCGTTTAGTATCTCAACGGAACAGTTAAATAAAATCGACGATACAATTGATTTAAGTGAGCCAATCAATTACAGTTTACTTACAAAAGAAACCAAAATCTGGATCGAAAACAATATGAATTCTTATGACCATGATATCTCCTCTTTTGACGAAGAAGACAAAAGAAGGCAGTCAGAGCTTTTAAAAATATTAGAAGACACCGAAGAAGATAAAAGCCAGGTAATTCAAACCAAAACTAATAGTACGAACCAAATAGCACACGTTAAAGATAAACCAAAAGATATAAGTTCTTATGATGGTATCACTTCTTTTGATGAGGAGAATAAAAAGAAGCAATTAGAGCTATGTAAAATATTAGAAGAAACAAAAGCAGATATCATAGAGGTAAATCAAACCAAGAACAATGGTACGCCTCAGACAGCATATGATTTAGATGACTTTTCCAACTATATTAATATGTATGATGATGACATCACCCCTTTTAATGGAGGAGATAAAAGAAGGCAGTCAGAACCTTTAAGAATAATCGAAAGTACGAGAGTGGATGAAAAAGAGGTGATTCAAACACAAACCAAGTGCATGTCCCAGACAGCACAAGTTTTAAATAAAACCTCAAACGATATGAATAGTTATGATGATGAAATCACCTCTTGTGATAAAGAATATATTATAGGACAGTCAGAACTTTTAAAAATATTAGAAGATACGAAAGAAGATAAAGCAGTGGTAATTCAAACACAAATCAATAGTATGTCACAGACAGCACAGGTTTCAGGTAAAATCTCAAATAATTTGAACAGTTATGATGATAATTTTATCTCGTTTGATGAAGAAGATAAAAGAATACAGTCGGAGCTCAAAAAAATATTAGAAGGTACCAAAGAAGGTGAAAAAGAGAAAAATAAAACACAAACCAATAGTACCTATATGACCCAGACAACACACGTAACAGATAAAGTTTTAAATGTACTTAGTATTATAGATTTAACCAGTGATAATTCGAATGACAGTAGTAATATTAAACAATCCAAAGAAAGTAGTTTAGATGACGTGTACATTGTAGAAGAAAAGTCGGGAAAAAATCTCATCGAAACCATCGATTTAACAACAACTGAAAATTTTAGTAATCATATATCAACAGAATCTCTAGGAACAGCTGAAGTGTTTAATAACAAGGAAAGTGTCTCTTACTATCCCAGCGTTAAAGAAAACATTTTGTTTGATAAACAAAATGATAACAATAAAGGCGTTGGTAAAAGAGTCATTTTGTCAAATAAATCTATACAAGGAAATATAAGGAGATCTAGTAAAGTAAAAACAGGAACAGTAACAAAAATAGTAACAGCAATAAGAGATGCAATTGATGCTTTGAAAACTAGTGAGACTTTGAACAATGCCGTTGTAAAATTAAATGAAGATCCATTAATAGATTGTTATACTATAAAAGACAAAATAGATATTGCTGATGTTGAAGATAAGGAAGTGTCAAATACTCAAGATTCGATAGAACCATCTAAAAGCGTTATTCAACTTAATGATGAAAGTATATCCTTAAGCATGGAAGATGCAAGCAAGGCATCTAAAACGATAATGAAGGATTGTAAAAACATTCAAGAAGTAGAAACCTCTGCTAATGTGACAAATTCAGAGAATATTTCAAATTGTGATGCCGAAGAAGAAAAACATGAAAACGAGAAGGATCATATTAACTGTAATGCAATAATGAAATCACCCAGAAACATAAATACACCAAATGACATCATATGTGATATAGCAAATAACACGAAGATTGAAGAAACGAATGGAGAAGTTAATGCTAAAAATGAGAAAAGATCTACTGATATTGAATTTGAAAACAGTGTAACCAAAACATCAATAAATGATTGCAACACAGTTCACACAACAAACAATGACGCTTATCAGACAATATCTGATTATATTGCAAGTTTCAGTAAGCAATTAGAAATAGAAATGGATGTACCACAAATAACTGAGTCTAAAACAGAAGTAAATATCGATGAAAAAAAGAATACTGTTGAAGAATGTGAATCTCCAATAGCCAAAATTCAAAACAAATCTGAAGAATCTACCCCTAAAACGATGCCTTCGACTTCCGGATTGAAAAAGAATAGCATTTCGCCTACAACTAACAAAAATAAGGCTAATCTTAATACAGTTGAAAATGCCAATAAAATGTCACCTGCTGTATGGAAAAATAAGCAAAAACCAATATTAGCAGAAAAGTTAGAGCGTGAGATGTTAAGATGTTTTAATCAAAAATATACTGCGCAAAGTCGTATACGTGCCGGTGCATTCTCGAAAGTATATCACTTTTCCACCTTTAGTCGACAGTACGCCGTGAAGAGTTACAAGTACGTATATAATTTAATAATTTTAATAATTTATTTTTTAATGCTAGCACAGTATTGACCTGTTGATGATGATGATATAAAGCTAAATGAACAGGTATACGTCGAGCTCCGTGGCGCAGCGGTCAACACGCTAGCCTGCGACACGGGGGTCCCGGGTTCGATCTCCAGCCAGGTCATGATGGAAAAATATCTTTTTCATATTGACCTGGGTCTTGGATGTTTATCTATATAAGTATATATTATAAAATATAGTAACGTTGAGTTAGTATCCTACAAGTTCACAAATTACTCTGAGTGGGGCTAGCTCAATCTATGTTATTTGTCCCTATAAATTCACACTACCGCTCGCGGGTTCACCCGCGTGGATCTCGTTTATCGCGACCAAAACTTATTTATGTCCTTATGTTTCAAAGTTTTAGGCCAGCCGTTTCAGCTTGCAAACAGATAGTAGACATAGTTACTATCGAATTTCCCTATATATGTATTATAAGTATGGATTAAGTTTTCGGCGTAGTTAAGAGTCGTTCACGCGGGAGAAACTATGGGGCTATGTTACGATAGTACATAGTACCCACCTACTAAGTGTTTTAACAGTGAGGAGGTACTTATTACTGCGTATTTTAATCATTTTTTAGGAGCCCTGATATCAAAATTTCAGAGAAATCAGAATACGTAGATATGAAAAAGATCGTTTTCCGTCATGAGTCATGACCTGCAGGCCTATTTGCTAACTTTTGACAATTACGGTGTACATCATTTTCATGGTAACTTCAATATTCATTACGGATTCGGTATGAATGACTATTTTTATTTAAGATATGAAAACCGTAATGGATGCTAAAGTGACAATCAAATCGTTGTACACCGAGTTAGCAAATCGGCCTGCTGGCCGGAGATCGAACCAGGGTCCACCTTTGCCGCAGATTAACCACTGTCCCACGGCGGCCGTCGAACACTACAATAGATGTATTGTTTCTTTCTAACATTCTAACTCATACACGTCTGTTGCGCGCGCACTCCCATCGAGCGACATGACTATTAAATAGTCGGCTGGCAGATACTTTTTTTTTGCATTTTCAAATTTTATGGGATGATGACGCAACCGCAATATCCCTGCCAGACCGGTATTTTCATAATTAGCGGAGAATAAAATATAATTTAAAAAATTTCTAGCTTTGTGGGAAACGGGTTAGTCAGATGGTTCGCCAGCTCTTAATCTATTAATTCAGTTTCTTTTTTTGCAGCGACTGGGAATCAATATATAATTACGCAGAGAAGAAGGACATGCTGTTTTCAATGCAGGCCGGGCACACGAGACACACCTACGGATGCGTGTTCCTCCTCAACTCATTCTCGTTGCAAGGCCACCTGTGCCTCCTGATGGATTACTACCCGAAGAATCTGAAGCAGGCGTTGGAAGAGAATGAAGGGCCATTCCATATCAACGCAGTCCAGCATCTAGCAAGGCAATTGGTTTCAGCCGTGATGATGTTGAAGGGTCATGATGTGGTGCATTTAGGTGAGGCCTTATTTCAGCTAGTACTAGCAATTCTCCTGTGACTTCGTCTGCGTAAAACTTCACCCCACTTAGGGGTTGAATTTTTAAAAATCTTATCATAGGGCTCACACGAGAGGAACCCCTGTACCAAATTTCTATGTACAGTTGATTCGGCTCTGCGATGATATATGTATGTATAAGTCAAGATACATTCCAGATAAGGCCAACGGCTGGCTGTAAATTTACCAAATCATATTATAAAATGATGACTGACATAATAACGGATCCCAGGCTCCAACGCACTACATACAGCTACAGCACACAGCTGTGAATGCAACTGGATAATCGTTCAGATGAGGAGGAATCCGGGAGCTGCACTTAACCTGTCCGAGAATATCTATAGCGAAAAAGCCGATTAGATTCAAGGGTCAGGTCTATAAATAATTATTATACCTTTTCTTTTCGAGCTTCAAAGACCAATGATTGAAAATATTGTCATATAAAGAAGAAACTGAAAGCTAATGTTTAAAACATGTGTAAACACGTTACACTTAACAACACGAACACTGTAGCGTGTTCGAAACGTTAGGTTTGTAAATAATGTTATAAACGCGATAAAACCGTATTAAAATTAATTATATTTAAATGTGTAAAAATCGCGAAAACAGAAAACATTAATAAATGTTCTTTTCAGACATCAAGCCAACCCATATCCTCCTCAGCCACAACAACGACAGACTAAAACTGTGTGGCTTGGACACAGCCTGCTACATCGACAGGATCCCAATCAACCCAAACCTAGGGACTGTCAACTACCGCCCCCCAGAAGTGATAATTGGCTATAAACTCGGTTTCGACGTGGACGTGTGGGCGACCGCTGCGGTCATGTACGAAATGACTACAGCCAGGAAACTGTTTCCTGGAGTACATAACAACGACATACTGTTCAAGCAGATGTGTGCGCTGGGACCCCTGCCGATAGAAATGCTGCACAGGTCGCATTTCAGCCATGCGCATTTCACTGGCTCCAGTTTCAAAAGGACAGTTAGGGTTAATAACCAAATTGTAAGTACAGTTTATTGTTTCAGCGATACGTACTGTAGTACCACATTTGTAAGTCGCATAACCTGCATAACGCAACACAAAATGCAGTACAAGTTGCCCAATACTGGGCCAAGAAAAATATTTAAATTGGAGAACATCGACACGCTAAGAAGAAGAAGTCGGTCTGTATAGTGGTCAATTTTGTTTTTCGTGTGTGTAAGTGGCCAACACTGGTGTCAGATTTTTTTCAAGCTGTAAGGCATCTGACATAGCTTGACGACTGCAATCAATGATAACTAAGCCGGGACCATCCGCTTACCGTGCCTTCCGAAGCACGAACGAGCTCGAGATAATTTTATGCCACTTGTAGTCACCCATCCCAGTGGGGGCTACGCCTGGGGTTGCTTAACATGTGTAAGCGTTACTAATGCTCACTGTTGATGGGTTCGGTTTGTTGAAGTGTTCGTGTAAAATATAATAATTTACTTATACGCAGATCTTCTGCAGACTTTTCCCGTGCAAATCGTAAAAACCAATCAAGGGAATGGGTGTCAGGAGTCATGTCAATAGGCGATGTGGCTAGCAACCCATCACTATTTTGATTCCGTTCTCACCTACAAACCCACTAACATGCTAAACGTGGCCTTAAGGTTTTACAGACCTGCAGGCCGATTTGCTAACTCGGTGTACAACGATTTGATTGTCACTTTAGCATGCATTACGGTTTTCATATCTTAAATAAAAATAGTCATTCATACCGAAGCCGTAATGAATATTGAAGTTACCATAAAAAAAGGTACACCGTAGCTGTCAAAAGTTAGCAAATAGGCCTGCTGGTCTGTCTACCCCGCACGGGAAAAAGATGTGACAGTATGCACTTCTACAATCAACCAAAGACTAAAGTTAATTAACTTTCTTTACAGAAAATGAACATAATAACCAAGTTCTACAAATCGAGCCGCATCGAAACGACAATATTCCAAGCGTACAACGAGAACTGGTCGGCGTCCGCATCACCGCAGGTAATGCAGAAAATAGTGTCGTTCACCGCTCTGCTAAGAGAGATGTTGGAGGTAGACCCTGGCGACAGAATGCCTATACAGTTTGTCAATTCGCATCCGTTCATAACCGATGAGTCGGATGTTCATCTATAAAGACGCTCAAAAACTTAGGGCCCGCCAATCGCAGAGTCCCTTGATAAGTATGGAGATGTGTGTGACAATTTTGACATATTCATACATTCGGAAAGAGTGTCGAAAAAGTCAACCGCGCACGGTCACTTATGCTCTTACAGTCACCCTTTAAATTTGAGAATGGAAACTGGATTGGCATAAAATTCTTCTTTCTTCAAGTACAACTTCAAAAAATGTTGCCTTTACAGTTGCAGCAATGGTTATTTTTTTTTACTTGTGCTTAAGCTAAGCTGTAGTTATGTTTATTCCTGTTATCTTAGTACATTATATACTTAGTATATTTTTTTGTTTTTCAATTAAATTAGAAGTTTATTTATGTTTCTGTTTGCCAAACGAGATAATGGTATGGAATACCTTGTGCCAAAATAAGATGGTTAGGTATGTTTCTAGGTTTATATTTTTGTCTTTGTTACTTATAGAAATAAAAGTTGATTTACTTAATTGGTCTTTAATTTTAATATCATTTACGTCCACGACGTTTCATACAAAATTAGTATTGCGCTGCAACTACTCACGATATTTCTAACTACAACTTACAATAAAAAAAATATGTCAGCTCTGTGCGGGTGTTATCCCCTTATACACGCAAAAAAATTAAATTGCTGCAGCTGAATAATGTCGACCTACACTGTGAAGTCTGGTTCAGAAAAGGGATCTAACTGAATTATCGCAGTCACTCATCTGTCCGGGCATGTCTTTGATGTGTCCATCAGTCACGTGTGACAGCATGAGCGGCGCGCTGCGAGTAGTTAGTTCTGTTCTGAGGTGGGGGACGGCGCCACAACCACGCGAAAGAAACTACATAGCTGCAGCTAAATAATATCGACCTTTACTTTGAAGTCTGGTTCAGCAAAAGGTCTAACTGAAATATCGCAGTCACTCACCTGTCCAGGCATGTCTTTGGTATGTCTATTGGGGCGCGCTACGTGTTGTCAGCCCTGCGAAGGGTGATATCGCCTCATATGTCGACTTCACTTTGAAGTCTACTTCAGCAGTAGAAAACTGAAATATCGCAGTCACTCACCTGTCCGGGCATGTCTTTAGTGTGTCCATCAGGCACTTGGAAAAACACGAGTGGCGCACTTCGAGTAGTTAGTTCAGAGGCGGGTATTAGCCCCTCATCCACGCATAAGAAACCACATCGCTACAGCTGAATAATGACGACCTTCACTTTGAAGTCCAGTTCAGCAGTGGGACTTAACTGAAATATCAGGTCACTCACCTGTCCAGGCATGTCTTTGGTGTGTCCATCAGGC
Source organism: Rhodophaea formosa (assembly GCA_963082605.1). Taxonomy (NCBI): domain Eukaryota; kingdom Metazoa; phylum Arthropoda; class Insecta; order Lepidoptera; family Pyralidae; genus Rhodophaea; species Rhodophaea formosa. The sequence continues at coordinate 5,685,364 of OY720221.1, forward strand.
ACGTGGAACAGCACGAGTGGCGCACTTCGAGTAGTGAGTTCTGAGGTGGGGGTTGGCGCAACGTCCACGCGGAAGAAGCCGCGCCGTTGAAGTTGGATGATGTCCCCGACCTTCACTTTGAGCAGTTCTGGCTCGCCCAGCATTGGGATCTCCCACTGAAACATGAAGTTTTATTTGAGCATCGGAGTTTTTTGGCACATAGTACATGTTTACCATGTAAGAATCTGGAATCGGTCAATCTCGAGCCCTTGTATTTGAAATGTCGATTCTCAATAACATTTCTCCGTTGTGAGAATCGATAGATAAATAAAGCCGTTTATTTGATTTGTTTCAAGTCATACAGTTACAAGCGGCTATATTTGTATTTTTGGGGTCCAGTGCTGCTATTTGAAATAAATTATTTTATACGAGCTCTCTTGCATGTTCTCCAATGGTCTTGTATGTTTATCTATATATGTATTTGTAGTCAAATCGAAAGTAAAGTATCGTTGAGTTAGTATCTCATACTGAAACACAAATCTCGAACTTATTTTGGGGCTAGCTCAATCTGTGTCATTCGTCCGTATATATTAATTGATTTGATAATTTTAAGAGAAAACGGACAGATCATTAAGATGTTGGTCTGCAAGACTCTAGATAACTCTTCAAATGGCAGAATGTCACAGAAAGAGGAGCGTACCCTAGTCTGGTGGCCGATATACTGCTTAAAGTCTTCGCCCTTCCCAAGCACAGGCTCGGAGCTGATATTACAATTACATAACAATTTTATCATAGATCTAGATTGAGTTTACAAGAGTGTACGTGTTAGGGTTATTTACATGGAATAAGAATTACCAGAAGTTCCTCAACTAAGCGATACTTGTAACTTGGGAAACTTGGTATGCTGCTTTACATGGACCATTGTTTATAGTATTAAAATTGGCGCCATTTAGACCATCGCATTTGTTTATGTATCGATTTATGATATACTTAGTCCAAGTAGACTTCAACGGTGGGTGACTTGGGGTGTCAGCGAGCCAGGTGGGGTTTAGGATGTTTTTGTACTGCTTTTTTGCATCATCAGTGGCTACGTATCAAGTACCTGTATACCGAGACAGAAAGTGAAACATACCCTAGTCTGGTGGCCTATATACTGCTTGAAATCTTCGTCCTTCCCAAGCACTGGTTTTAAGATATTGTCGAAGTACACGCAGTAGACTTCAACGGTGGGTAACTTGGGAGGTGTCGGCAAGCCAAGTAAGTTTCAAGATCCTTTTGTGGACTACAAAAGGATCTGTATCATCAGTGGCTTACGTATCAAGTAGTGGTGTATACCTATGGTATACCGTGTCAGAAAGTGAAACTTACCCTAGTCTGGTGGCCGATATACTGCTTGAAATCTTCGTCCTTCCCAAGCACAGGCTTGGAGATGATATTGTCGAAGTAGACGCAGTAGACTTCGACGGTGGGTGACTTGGGAGTGTCGGCAAGCCAGGTAATTAAGGTCTTTTTGTAGTATTTTTTTGTTGCGTATGGTTAGTGTCTAACATGCCAAGTAGTGGTATGCCGTGACTGGAAGTAAAACTTACCCTGGTCTGGTGGCCTATATACTGCTTGAAATCTTCGTCCTTCCCAAGCACTGGTTTTAAGATATTGTCGAAGTGCACGCAGTAAACTTCAACGGTGGGTGACTTGGGGGGTGTCGGCAAGCCAAGTAAGTTTCAAGATCCTTTTGTAGTCCTTCATTGCGTATCATCAGTGGCTTAAGTATCAAGTAGTGGTGTTTACCATACTCACCACCTATGGTATACCGTGTCAGAAAGTGAAACTTACCCTAGTCTGGTGGCCGATATACTGCTTGAAATCTTCGTCCTTTCCAAGCACAGGCTTGGAGATGATATTGTCGAAGTAGACGCAGTAGACTTCGACGGTGGGTGACTTGGGAGTGTCGGCGAGCCGGGTAATTAAGGTCTTTTTGTAGTATTTTTTTGTTGCGTATGGTTAGTGTCTAACATGCCAAGTAGTGGTATGCCGTGACTGGAAGTAAAACTTACCCTGGTCTGGTGGCCTATATACTGCTTGAAGTCTTCGTCCTTCCCAAGCACTGGTTTTGAGATAATATTGTCGAAGTACACGCAGTAGACTTCAACGGTGGGTGACTTGGGGGTGTCGGCAAGCCAAGTAAGTTTCAAGATCCTTAAGTAGTCCTTCATTGGGTATCATCAGTGGCTTAAGTATCAATTAGTGGTGTTTACCATACTCACCACCTATGGTATACCGTGTCAGAAAGTGAAACTTACCCTAGTCTGGTGGCCGATATACTGCTTGAAATCTTCGTCCTTTCCAAGCACAGGCTTGGAGATGATATTGTCGAAGTACACGCAGTAGACTTCAACGGTGGGTGACTTGGGGGTGTCGGCAAGCCAAGTAAGTTTCAAGATCCTTAAGTAGTCCTTCATTGGGTATCATCAGTGGCTTAAGTATCAATTAGTGGTGTTTACCATACTCACCACCTATGGTATACCGTGTCAGAAAGTGAAACTTACCCTAGTCTGGTGGCCGATATACTGCTTGAAATCTTCATCCTTCCCAAGCACTGGTTTTGAGATAATATTGTCGAAGTAGACGCAGTAGACTTTAACGGTGGGTGACTGGGGGGGTGTCGGCAAGCCAAGTAAGTTTCAATATCCTTTTGTAGTCCTTCATTGCGTATCATCAGTGGCTTAAGTATCAAGTAGTGGTGTTTACCATACTCACCACCTATGGTATACCGTGTCAGAAAGTGAAACTTACCCTAGTCTGGTGGCCGATATACTGCTTGAAATCTTCATCCTTCCCAAGAACTGGTTTTGAGATGATATTGTCGAAGTAGACGCAGTAGACTTCGACGGTGGGTGACTTGGGGGTATCAGCAAGCCAGGTCAGCTTGAGTGTTTTCTTGTAGTCCTTGTTTTCGAGGTTAGGAGTCGCGTCTATACTGGTTACTGTGCCGTCTGCTGCTCTGTAAATTTTAAGGAAATTTCACGTTTAGCGAAGTAGTCATCATCATCAGGTCTATTTTAGTCTCCACTGTAGGAGCATGACCCTCCCTTTACTACCAGAGCCATATATTAGCCAAAGCAGTCAGAGGATTTGGTCTACACTCTGCACGCTGGCCTGGTTGGTGAGGTAACTTTGATGCTTATAGGTAAGCTTTATTTAACTTGCGTTCCCTAAGTCGCCTTCTATGACATCCACGGGAATAATATTGGAGTGGTCCTATTCTACTCTGCCGGGAACCACACGACATAAGGTTCGTGTTATTTTAGCGAATATAATCTAAAAGGCAATGACATAAATTGCTTCGAAGAAGGTCTGTTAACTCAACTGCCTGTCCGTCGCTTGCACGTATGGCATCGGATACGCGCGCCCGGCCTCCCGAGTTGCTACGTGCTAAATTTATTAGATATTCATATTACAACTAGCTATAAATAGCATTTTCGATTATTGCATTTGTTGAGATTACAATTTTATCTTTAAAATAAATGCTTTATCCTTTTCAAAACAGAAATAAGAAACAGTTGACATACTGCCTAACCTAAGTGACCTAATTTTTAGGGTTCCGTAGTAAACAAGGAACCCTTATAGTTTCGCCATGTCTGTCTGTCTGTCCGTCCGCGGTTTTACGCAGAAACTATAAGTACTGGAAAGCTGTAATTTGGTATGGGTATTTATATTAATCATGCCAAAGTAGAGGTTGAAAAAAATTTTTTTTAGGGTAGCTCCCATACAAGTAAAATGGGGAGTAATTTTTTTTTCTCTATTTACCCGTCGTGTGGAGTATCGTTAAATAGGTCTTTAAAAAATATTGTGAGGTTAAGAACACCATTTTTTGATTTAGGGATCCGTTTCCGAAATATTTGGTTTTAAAGTGCAAATTTTTGTTAGAGGTAAGTGTATCTGCTAAACGGTTATATATAGATACGTGAAAAAAAATTCAGCAGTAGTATACATACTGAAGTTGAAAGGAAAACTATCAGAGCTGAGTTCTAAGTACAAACTAAAAAGTTATAGGCAACCAACTTATAAAATGTACTCGAATATATTGTAAAATGTAAGCAATACAATATTCTTTGTTAGATGTTTTTGGTCGTTAAACTGTGAGGTGCGAGTGTGAACAGAGTGAACTCAAAGTTGTCATTCGCAACTACGGAACCCTATACAGCGCGTGGCCCGACGCAATTGGCCGGTTTTTTGAAACTTAGCTTTACTTAAGCTTCCTAGAACGCATACCATCGGATGAGACATCTTTTCCTGAAGAATTATAATATCTATGGTAGGAAGTAGATATAATGAGTCACTCACTTGTGGATTTTATCAATCATGATATTTCCATAGTTAATAAACGTCGCATTCTCCCCCTCCTTCAGGGTTTTCGCGTCCACTTGATCTATGAGCAACCTCTTCGACACCCACACGGTCTTGGTGCCTATGTCTGGGTTTTTAGGGTGTAGGGCCACGGGCATACTACTGTCTGCTGAAATGCCCTTTAGGTTGACTGGTACTGGGTTCGATTCTAGCGCAGTGTACCTTGGGGCAATCGGGTCTATGACCTGAAAATATAATAAAATACCCAATATGACTATTTATGTGACTGTCTGATGACTAGTGAGACGCCTTATCAACATATTTCATACGAAACAAGCCTATCAGGGGGCGGTACCGTTTTGGGTTTCATGGTAATAGTTTGATTTTTATGCATTTAATAGTAGAAATGCAAAAATCTGCTATTTTCTATTACTTGTGATATAGGTTACACTTGCATGAGGAGTACATTTTGAAAACTATTTCTGATTATGTAAGCATCTAGCTGGAAAAATCTGTTAAGAGTCGCCTGGAAGCGCATATCTTCATACAAACGGAAAAAGGGAATTGTGGCAATATTTGATAATTTTGGAGTAAAATTAAGCATTTAATCAATTAATCTCATTATAATCTACGTACGTTCCTACACAGCTTGGTTAAAATACCAATGGTTTGAGAATTAGAAGCCTTTTCAAATTTGTATGGAAATCTTGAGAAGCGTATAATTCTCAAACATTTGATAATTTAACCAAACTGTATAGGAACGTACGTAGATTATAATGAGATTAATTGATTAAATGCTTAATTTTTTCCTAAAATTATCAAATATTGCCACAATTCCCTTTTTCCGTTTGTATATAGACATACGCTTCCAGGCGACTCTTAAGGACACTTTCACTCCGTTATCGATACATTAACTTTGGTTAAGATTGGTTAGAAAAGTCTGTTTCAAAAATATGAAAATTTCAAATAGGTATCATATATTAATGAAATAGCTCTTTAAATTTATAGCAATTTTTGTTATGAAGCCATTTCCCTAAACGCAATATTTAACATAGTTGACAAGCAAAGTCCTCACAACACGCATACAAATTGCTTAAGGAGTGACGTCACTAGTCAGTTGTTTTTTCTTAGGGACGTTAAGGCCGAGACGAAAAATTGGAATTTTCAAACCGTTATATCTCAAAGAGTTTTTGGGTTATCAAGATGATTTTTTCGCTGTTATTTCTATTTTTGAGAGCTCTTTTCATTGGACAATGAAAAATAGTGTGCAAGTTCCGCATTATGATACCATATCAGCACATTGGGGCATTTTTACGTTTTTTAGCACAAACTGACAGGCCGTGTATGCAACTTACGCCTGATAGTCGGGCGCGGGCTGACACGCGGTGTAATTTTCACTTTCGCCTCTAATAGGGGGCGAGCGACATTCCGTGCCCTGTCTATGATTTATGCTAGAGTGAGCTTTTTTATCAACTCTAGACCATGATGGAAAAAATATATCATATTAACATAAAAAGCCGTAACGATTTTTTTGCAGGTTGTATTCACCAACTTTCTCCAGTTTAAATAACAAAAATAATTTCGTTTTAATGATTACGACCTGTATACAAAAACAACGTCAAACAAAGAAAAGTGAAAATCAGCGGAGGAAGGAGAGGAATGGAAGAAGCTCCACCGACAAGAGCCCAGCTCTTAAATGTGATGATGATGATACAAAAATATACATACCTTCTTGTTGATGGCCCAGATCTTGTCCCACTCCATGAAGACCACGGAGCGACTGGAGCCCTGTGCGTGGATGAACTGCCGCAGCGCCTCCACCGTCATGCCGCGCCGCAGCACGCCCCGCACCGTCGGCATGCGGGGGTCGTCCCTGGAATATTACCAATATTATTTAGCTTGGTAATAGTTGTGCCAGTTATCCCACATCTGCCGTGTGGATCTCGGCAGAGTAGAATGGGACCACTCCAAGACTTCCCGTGGATGTCGTAGAAGGTGACTTAGGAACTAGCTTAACAAAGCATATAAACATCAAAGAGATCTCTCCAACCAATCTGGCCAGCGCGGAGAGTGTAGGCCAAATACTCTGACTGCTCTGGCAAATATATGGCGCTGATAGCACAGAGAGGGTCATGCTTCTGCAAAGAAGACAAAAAAAAGACCTGATGTTGATGATGATTCAGATTGCGGACGTTCTTGCCAACGGGTAAGTTAAAAGTACCCGGAACCGGCGAGCATGTATGAAAAGAGTGATAAATGTAGATGAAGTGACAGAGAAATGTAATGATCCTAGCAAGAAGAGGAGCTTGGTCCCTGTTTATTCCCATGGAAAACAGGCTAACGATGCTGAGGCTACGAGCCTCATACCCATATCAATCACGACATCCTTATACACATATCAGTCATCACTTACCAGCCATCAACTAATCCTTGTTCCACGAACTACGTCAGCTTCCTCTTCGACAGTACAGTGTTGGTCATGCTCAGTCTGCTGTACTCCCAGATGTAGGGCTTCCTCAACCCCAGCGCCTCTAAGAACCAGTAGAACGGTTTTAAACCTATATCAATCAGACGTTCTATCAGTCATAAACGCTTACCAGCCATCAACTAATCATTGTTCCACGAACCACGTCAGGTTTCTCTTCGACAGTACAGTGTTCGTCATGCTCAGTCTGCTGTACTCCCCGATGTAAGGTTTCCTAAGCCCCCGTACCTCTATGAGCCAGTAGAACTGCGAGACTCAGCTTACTGACATTTCATACCTATATCAATCAGACGACCATCACTTACCAGCCATCAACCAATCCTTGTTCCACGAACCACGTCAGCTTTCTCTTCGACAGTACAGTGTTGGTCATGCTCAGTCTGCTGTACTCCCAGATGTGGGGTGTCCTTAGCCCCAGGACCTCTATGAACCAGTAGAACTGATTCAAACCTTCATCGATCAAACGTCCTATAAGTCATAAACACTTATCAGCCATCAACCACTCCTTGTTCCACGAACCACGACAGCTTCTTCTTCGACAGTACAGTGTTGGTCATGCTCAGTCTGCTGTACTCCTAGATGTAGGGATTCCTTAGTCCCAGCGCCTCTATGAACCAGTAGAACTGCTTCAAACCTATATCAATCAGATGTCCTTGTACACATATCGACATAAACACTTACCAGCCATCAACTAATCCTTGTTCCACGAACCACGTCAGCTTCCTCTTCGACAGTACAGTGTTGGTCATGCTCAGTCTGCTGTACTCCCAGATGTAGGGCTTCCTCAGGCCCAGCGCCTCTATGAACCAGTAGAACTGCGGGTCCCGGTCGTGGTACTCCATGGTCCTCAGCACGTGGGTGACGCCTTCGATGGAATCTACGATGGGGCACGCGAAGTCATACGTAGGGTATACTCTGAAATAACATTCAGTAAAATTATTTTAATACGGTTTTTATCGCGTTTATTACATTATTTAATTATTATTCATTTAATAATGTAATAAACGCGATAAAAACCGTATTAAAATAATTTTATTTAAACATTCAGTAAATAAAAATCGGACTCTCATCAAGTAGCTCGTTGGATGGTCAGTACAATTTTAGAGGATCACAGATAAAAGTGCTCCCAGAAATTCGTTCACTATGTGCCTATTTTTCGGAGGTCTGTCCTTACAATGAAAAATTGTATGCAATTATCCTCTCACCGCATAATGAGAAACGTCAAAAGTGTCCTAGGAAGGGGGGGGGCTCTTTCTGGCTTGCAGCGGTAGATGGTGGGGTCGCGCAGGCAGCCGTACATGATGTTGTACAAGGCATCCTCATCTTAAGGGGGATAGCCTGCCGTGGTAGGTGACGATAGAAGATCGCTGAAAAGAACGAGCTGGCCCGACTCAGGCCATAAAGGATAGAGAGTAAGAAGACCCGAGTACCAAAGCAGCTAACTTGTACTGCATGTGGGTCCTAGGATGGGGCTCCGGATTGCAGCGGTAGATGGTAGGGTCGCGCAGGCAGCCTTTGGCGGACTGCATGTCATGAAAAGGACGAAGTCCTGAGTAGCTGCCTCGACTCTGCCCACAGAACTATATCAAGATAGAAGGAAGAAGTGTATGTACCTCGCGTGGAAAAATTAAGCCTCAATGGCTCAAATGTTCGGCGCGAAGCTCAGTCGGCGAGCGACCGCAGTCCGCGTGCGACGTCAAGTTCTTAAAACAAAATGACTCGTAGTTCGGTAATTAATTGTGCAAACAACACCAATAAAGGTGGAGCTGGAGATCAAGGTATTTCCTTTCATTGGTTTGTATTATTTGTTCTAAAATATCCGTAAATATTTAAAAAACGTTTATTTTGTTGCTCCGTATTACTTTTACCACAATAATAATAGAGCGATTATGTATCAAATGCTAGTTTTCCATTGCGTGTTTAATTTTACGAGCCAGACTTGAGATTCATTCAAAACCAGCAATGTAAAAGTAAGCTATTCAAATTGTTGAGTAGCGTCCAAGGTCAATTTATCAGTTTGTCTGTCAAAAATAAGAATAGTGATGTGCATTGCAATTTTCTTACTCGATTATATATATCGATTTTGAAAGCAGATTAACTGATAATTTGAATGATTTCTTTTTTATTTATTTAGCTTTCCGTAGTAAAAAGTAAATATTACTAAACACTGATTTTATAGGTCATATAATTTAACTTTTTTCAGTTTTCTTCATATCTAAAATAAGTGGATTGAAGCAACAGGCCGTAAAAAATGGTTTACTACAAAAAACAGCCGGATTTGTTCTAAAAATTTCCACGAAGACGCTTATACTGCCCCATCAAAGAAACGACGAATAATTAGCACAGCTTGTCCGACTATTGATGTACCTAGTGATAATGTCAAATGATGAAAAGGTACAAATACATAAATCTAGGTCAATTTTTTTTCTTTTTATGGTCTTCTAATAAAAGCTTGTTTTTAAAAAAGGTTTTAATTTATTTCTTATTATTTATTTTGTTTTTTAGTTGTCGCACACTCCACTCCTTTACCTAAATAACCTAGTTCCCTCATAAGATGAGTCGTCGTACCGTTTGCGGCCATCTAAAAATTTAAAAGAGAAAAAAATCTTGTTTGTGATAGGTTACCGATTAGATTAAGTAATTATCAGTTTGTCTGTTGGTCAAATAAAGTTTGCTTATCGATATTTTGAATCGATTAATATTAACCTGGAATAATTTGGGTAAATAATTGAGTGACAGTTAGGTAAAAATAAATAGGTATAAAGGAGAAAATCTACTACCACTACATAAACTGTTAGAAATAGATATGTACTATATATGTAGTACTAAAGAAACTAAAGTTATTGATAGCTGATTCCAAACTTACCTACTTATATCGATTAACATCAATTCTATGTTAACAGAATTGTATGTTTTCCTTATTAACTTGACGGGGGATCGAACCCGGGCGGGGCGGTTCCACTGCGCCACAGAGGTCGTCGTATTCATCATCGTAATTAGATAGGAAGAAATTGTTTGGGTAACACGAATAAAGTAAAGTGAACTTAATTCTTTTCACTACTAATATGTAGATCGATATTTTAGACTTCGCTGCGCAGCGCGTACACAACCTCCCGCTTCCAGATTTTGTTGGTACCGCGGGCGGGGTGGGACGAGGGCGATATTCTAAGGTATTATCGGTATTTCGTTTTTTAATCGATGGCTTGAAATCGTTTTCGCGCGGCTCATATTTCCCATCACTAAATTATACTCGTGACGTCAAAATACCTACGCAAAATGTTACACGCTCGGTGTCGATACAAATCGACGAGCATTTTTCTTCTATCTTGATATAGTTCTGTGACTCTGCCCATACAGGATAGTGTAAGAAGACCCGAGTGCTAAAGCTACTGACTTGTACTGCATCTGGGTCCTAGGATGGGGCTCCGGCTTGCAGCGGTAGATTGTGGAGTCGCGCAGGCAGCCGTTGGTGGACTGCATGTCGGCAATATGAAGGAATAGCATATGCATGCGCGTCCTCGATGATGGCGCGCACGCAGCACGTCACGCCGATATCAGAGCCCTTCTTCATATAAACCTGACGCCCTTTCAATTTGGACTCCTTTCAATTTGGCGACAGAAGATCGCTGAAAAGGACGAAATCCAGAGCAGTTGCCCCGACTCTGCCCATAAAGGATAGAGTGTAAGAAGACCCGAACACTAAAGCAACTAACTTGTACTGCATCTGGGTCCTCGGATGGGGTTCCGGCTTGCAGCGGTAGATGGTGGGGTCGCGTAGGCAGCCGTTGGTCGACTGCATGTCGATGATGGCGCGCACGCAGCACGTCACGCCGACGTCAGAGCCCTTCTTCATCTCCTCCCAGAGTTCCAGGTTCTTCTTCACGGCTGTTGAGAGAGAATACCAACAATATTACAAATGAGTGCAGTGCTGTCCCCATTAGAAATAAATTTGTTGAAAAAATAATGGAGAAATCATTTGAACTTTGTTCTGCAAGGCCCTCGATAACCCTTCAAACTATTTTATGAACTTATTGTTCACAATTAAAAATGAGAAACACTTAAAGGTTTTCTTGTTCTTTCTGTCCACCTTCTGTTCTCCTGCAGCCTGCATCTGCTCAGCAGGCGTGTCGTCTACGAAGGCCTTGCCCTTCTTGATCAGCTTCTCGCACATCTGCAGTATCAGGTTGCATTGCTACGGCCTTTAATAAAAACCTCTAGACACTTACAGTTTTTCTTGTTCTTGCTGTCCACCTTCTGTTGTGTCTCAGCTTTCATCTGCTAAGCAGGCGTGTCGTCTACGAAGGCCTTGCCCTCCTTGATCTAGCACATCTGCAGCATCAGGTCGACGTACTAACACTGCTTTAAATAAAAACCACTAGACACTTACAGTTCTTCTTGTTCATGCTGTCCACCTTGTGTTCTCTTTCAGCCTTCATCTGCTAAGAAGGCGTGTCGTCTACGACAGCCTTGCCCTCCTTGATCAGCTTCTTGCACATCTGCAGCATCAGATCAAAGTACTGCTACAACCTTAAATTAAAACCCCTAGACACTTACAGTTTTTCTTGTTCTTGCTGTCCACCTTCTGTTGTCTCTCAGCCTTCATCTGCTCAGCAGGCGTGTCGTCTACAAAGGCCTTGCCCTCCTTGATCAGCTTCTTGCTCATCTGCAGCATCAGATCAAAGTACTGCTTCTGCCTTAAATAAAAACCTCCAGACACTTACAGTTCTTCTTGTTCTTGCTGTCAACCTTCTGTTCTCTCTCAGCCTTCATCTGCTCAGCAGGCGTGTCGTCTACAAAGGCCTTGCCCTCCTTGATGAGCTTTTCGCACATCTGCAGCATCAGGTCGAAGTACTGTGACGTGTGCGTGAACATGTCTGGCTTGATCTCTAACATCTCAACGTCTTCGAGTATTACCTAGAAATTTTTTTTTTTAAATATTCACCATAGTAGTAAGCAGGCATACTGCTATTTTTTTTATTATCTTTTTATTCCTAGTTTATGGGATAGATATAAAGCTCGAAAATTTTTGGAATTTTGTTTTATATGTTATATGATGCCGTGTGGTTCCTGGCACAGTAAAATAGGACCACTCCAAGTCTTCCTGTGGATGTCGTAGAAGGCGACTTAGGAAACACAAGCTAAACAAAGCTTATAAACATCAAAGAGGCCTTCTGGCCAGAGTGGAGAGTGTAGGGCAAATCCTCTGACTGCTTTATTATGTATAGCTTTGGTAGTACAGAGAGGGTCGTGCTCCAGCAGTGGAGACCAACTAATACCTGATGATGATGATATATATAAGTACATATACATATATCTATTTTTGCGATACCCTGTTTTAAACTCACCTTCTCGAAATCTGCGTTCTCCTTGGCTGGGTTGGTGTCGTCAAACCTCATAATAAGCTTTCCTTGGAAGGCTTGTTGGTAGTACTGATTCAATAGGGCAGCTTTTGCATGTCCAATGTGCAGATATCTAAAATTAAAATTCGCAAAGATAAAAAAGAAATTCAAATTTGTGTGACTATAAGGAAAATATGTGTGTCATCCATCTTTATTTACTATTTCGTCTTGTCTTTCTTTATATAAATATCAAACTTTCCATAATCAACCTTCTTAAATAGAATTGTGTTAGTAAATAAGAATTTGTAAGCTTAATCATATGGCTTAATATGTTTCTATTAAGCTATTGTTAGCTATAAAGAAAGAAACTTGTACCCGAGAGTGGTCAATACAACTTAAGTTGCTATTAAATCTCTTTGATTTGCATTAACTTACCCTGAAGCTTCAGGTGGAAATCTGACAATGACCTTGCCCATCTCAGCATGAGGAAGTTCAACGAACTTGCCTTCCTGTTGCCGACCACCTGACTCAGTGTTGGCAGCTGGGGATCTCCTATATAGCGAACATGAGATACATGACATTCAGATGTATAAAGAACACAAAATATTTAAATGGTTTTTTTAAATAGCATTACAATGCTCGGTATTTACTCGTGGGTTCGTATCCTACCTGTGGTGAATTCTTTTTCATCACATATTTTCAATATTAATAAAACAGAATATGTTTATGGTGATTTAAAATGGAGAAGTTGTATAATACTCCCATGGGTTATATATGATTTTTATGTACATAAAGATCGCCTGTCATGTAAAGCCATCCTTAAGTACTACATCTAAATTTTAAACTTTGAAAAGCCTTATTCTAATTTTGTAAAACACTTTACCATCTTCTAGCTGATTATTCATAACTTAAAAAACTTTACACATTCACATACAATATGATAATAAAACTCTATCCATCCTTAAAGAGGCTACTCATCCCGTCAGTATAGGTATATATATTCTTATGTATATATTCTTATGGGTGCTATGGGCATTGTGTATGTTAATTTGGAATAAATGCTATTCTATTCTATGAAATATTGCTTTTTTTTCGAATTTCCAGCATTAGTCCCATAGGAAAGTTGTTTATATTGACGGGCTGAGTCACCACTTTAAGGACATGGCAGTGCAGTGGCGGATTTACAAAATTGTCGCTAGTAGGCTATTCAAACTTGCCGCCCCTACTGACTTTTGAAATTCAATACGTAGTTCACAATCATATTAATTACATTTATTCAGAAATTGCAACTTCATGATTTGTGTTCTATCGTCCTTATTACATCGGTTTTTTCCCGTTATTAGTATGATTGTGAACTAGGTGATATTTCTGTCTGTTACTAGATTATTTTTGCAACCCGCTATGTAGTGACAAGTATACTGTTGACCTAAAAACAGCAGCATGTACTAAGCATAAGGTGGGGAAAGGCAAGCCTTAAAAATACCTACACCATATGAACACAGCTTACACAAAATAATGTGTAGTCGGTAAACATTGTTTTTGTTAAATATGTTTTATTGAACTTACAGTTTAAACCAATACGAACAATTTCTATTAAATAAAATGTTAACGATCCAGTTAATGGTGACAATGAGATCAAATAAGTTGTACATTATCTTTTTGCGAGATTTTAAATCCGCAAATCATTAATTATATCGTCGTATTAAATCTTGTTCATTCGTTCTCTGACTCTATGCACAAAAGAGATAAAGTGTTAAGCTTTTGACTTAAAGTAGAGTAGTTTGTTACCCGTTTCAAGCAAGAAAAGCTTATTTCACCTGAACAATTTGTTACTGGTGTACATAGAGACATGCGAAGTGCTATATCCAAGTTTGGATAAATGTGCTCCAAATTCTGTACTCGCAAACTACTACGCAAATACATACGTACCTAGCAGTAAATAAATATGTAAATGTTGAAACATATATAACGTTAAATATCATTTTTATAATTAGGGTAAAAGTTACTAAATTTAAATTGAAATTAATATTAAAACGCTATTGGAATATTTTTAAAATTCATGATCGCATAAGTACCTATATTTCATAGTAATCTTTTATATATGGATTACGAACGTAATGTGTATACATATAATTATAAGTTTTTTTTTATTTGTGCTTAATTTGCCGCTCCTCTTAATCTGCCGCCCTAGGCTCCAGCCTACTTAGCCTATTGGTAAATCCGCCACTGTGGCAGTGTTTTATTTACATATTGAATAATGAAGATTATTTAGCATAATATTATTATCAATAAATGATATTTATTGATTTGAAAAACAAAGTGGAACACAAACCTTGAATTGGCTTTAGACAAATTCGCCATGACATCAGAGGGAATGTCCTTCAAGGCCTTGACAACCGGTGGCTGAGCCTCTACGAGCTTCATCCAGCGGAAAATGTTCTTTGGAGGGTTTGATTTTGTTGCCTCCTTGAATTTGCTTGATACTGAAAAATATTTTTTACAACAAAACTAAAGTTTAGTTATGTTAACACTGGAATAAATTATGAATGATCATTGAAGCCAATATGATTTTAATTATTTCAATTAAACTACCCCTATTATTAGACTCATCTCCAAGAGGGGTTTTACCACACTGGGTCACCCTAAATAATGAAGGACATCAAAACAGCCTTGTAAATCCATGATTATTACACAAAGTGAAAGGTTACCATGTAGTAAAGGGTAAAAGAGTTAAAGCATTTATGTTTTTTTTTATATTAGAGTACAGACTAACTACAAAAATTAACTACAGTCAAATAGAACGTATATTTCAACATTAATACAAATATAACTTACCATGAAGCACACTGAATACAGCCAAATCAGACACTGATAATGATTCTCCAACTAAATAAGTCAGCGGACCAAGTGTCTTGTCCAAATACTCTAGAGACTTTGGGATCTCATCATCTAGGACCAGGCTGAACGACAGCCAATGGTTCATCGTTACCTTCTGCAGCGGTTCAATCGACTTGTTGAAGGCATTCTCCACAATCCTTATCAAATCATTACTGGTTCCATATGGCACTGATTTTGATGATTTTGGCAGGTTCACCGAGCCCTCGTTGCCCCATGACACATCTATCACGTTCCCGAGCGCACGATATAACTCCACAGCCAGCAAACCACCTGAAACACAGAGGAAATAGAGCTATTTTAGGCATTCTATGAAACCTGATGCAATGTGTGATGTCTTGAACACAGAATCAGTTATTCACCTAAGGGTGGGTTGGACTTATTGCAAACTATTTTCATAGCCATGCTGTTTTATAAACCGGCTTCTAATTATTTTTTATTAATTTAAATTCGACTAAAGTACAGCATTAGCCTCGCGAGACCGCACGCGAAAAAACTTGTTCCGATGTGTAACTTATTATATATTTTGTTCAATCACTGACGTTTTGTGTAAAGATTCGTATCAAATCCGAGAAAAATCTACTACTTTTACAGAAATATTCAATAGAATGA
The DNA here is from genome assembly GCA_963082605.1 of Rhodophaea formosa. Classification (NCBI taxonomy): domain Eukaryota; kingdom Metazoa; phylum Arthropoda; class Insecta; order Lepidoptera; family Pyralidae; genus Rhodophaea; species Rhodophaea formosa. The sequence continues at coordinate 5,701,021 of OY720221.1, forward strand.
CAATAATGGAACAAGTACAGGCATATGACAAATGACGTCAACTGCCAGCTGTGGCCAACTGTCAAATATCACGCACGATTCATTCCAAGTAGGTAATCGAACCGAAACGTTAAAATTTCTGCCAGCAAAATATAAATATTGCAGAATTTTCAAATCAAAAACCACGCACCAAATGAACGGCTTGAATAATAATAATAAATACGGATATGTAAAATAAAAAGTATTTTATTAAAAAAATAACATATCGCATGCAGTCAAGTCAATAAAATATAGGAACAAACGGAACGTAATGTATTTATTGACAAAAATGAAAAGCCTAAAAAAAGCCTGAAAGCTGAAAAGTGAAATGAAAACAATCATGGAACAATCATAACTTTATGATGGTTTTACTATATAATTTGTATTTTTATACGTTGTGATGTTTTATTTAGTATTTTGTGCCTATAACAGTAGGAAGTTATGTTATTAATTACCAAAATCAGGCAGTACGGAGTGAGACAGGTAAAAATAATAAGATTTTTAAATTTTTTTTTCGTGCCAGTCTATGAATGAGATAAAAAAGAACTCCTATTTATTTCTCAAGAATTTCTGAATTAATTGAAATTTATGCTGTTTATTACCAACTTATCTAAGTACCTATACTTAACATTGCTTTTTTGTAAAATTTATGTGATATTTTAGGCATAGACAGTCACCATGAAGCGGCAAAACGTGCGCACCTTATCGCTGGTGGTGTGCACTTTCACATACCTTCTGATCGGGGCTGCAGTGTTTGATGCGCTCGAGTCGGATACAGAGAGCAAGCGATGGGAAGTACTGACTGGTAAGTTTAAAAAGCATCTTATTTAAGAGGCTAATAAGATGTTATATCTTTATTAAATTTAATTTAAAAATATCTAACTATACTCTGATATATTCAAGAGCTAGCATAGATCATTGTTTATTATGTAGAAAAAATTATATCACTTGATTGGCAGAAGTAATTTAGTGGTTTGCCCTTGTCCAGTAACATAATCTTGGGTAGACTAGGGTTCCAGGTGCTAAGTGGCTGTTTAAATATTATATTGGCAGTATATCAGCCCCCTCTTGTCGAAAAAAGTGCCCCCTCTTCCAAAGCTTACGTAAACATTGGTATAATTTTGACCAAAAATATTTGTTGATTTTAAGAAATGTTGATGATGTTATCACCACATAAAGCCTCCCATCCCCAATGTCATCAAAAAAATAAGCCTTTCTCTGCTTACATATTTGAAAGTTCCTCTAATGAGAAGGAGTGAAGTGTAGCACTATGGTGGGAACCACAATTTGCACACTCTTGCCCCTGTTATTCAAAGTATGACAAAAATGGTGGGGTGCCAAATTCTATATTATATATAAAACTATCGTGCTTGTAAATGAAATTAATGACAACATAGTCAATGTAGTTACAGGTGTTAAAAAAAAGTAGTAATCTATTTTTTTATTTTTGTGTTATTTGTATTGTGTCCTGTGTCTTTCAGATATGAAAAATGGTCTCGTCCGCAAATACAACATAACTCCTGAGGACTATCACATGATAGAGATAGTGATAATAGAGAACAAGCCTCACAAAGCTGGTCCCCAGTGGAAGTTTGCTGGCGCCTTCTACTTTGCCACCGTCGTACTTGCTATGATTGGGTACGGGCACTCCACTCCTGTCACAGTTGGTGGGAAGGCTTTTTGTATGGCTTATGCTGTGGTAAGTTGTAATAAATATGTGGTTTAGAAAGGAGAATCATCTTATAAGTAGTTATTATCGTCTAATTTGTGGATTTAAGAATCAAAAACACAAGCATCAATGTAAACATACAGATTTTACTTAAACCGATCCAAAAAGAAGTAGACTTCAATTGAAAGCAGGGGGCAATGCACCATATTCGTGGCAGAACCATGAGGTAGCTGCCTAATTGTTAATCTGACTTGATAAAGTGATTAGATTCATTATTTAACTAGTCTGGTAAAGAGGCGAGTCAAGAGTGAGATGTAAGCAAGAGCTTCTTATATTTTGTCCAAATTAAGTGATTAACGAATCAATCCCTTGATTGCGAAAGCACTGCTCATGCTTTAACGCACTTAGAACTTGCAAATCATTTAGTTCATAAAAAAAATCACTGAAAGATACTCAAACAACAGTAAATATTCTGTCATGATTTAGAAATAAAGATAAATAATTAATTTGATACTTCAAGTACATATTTACAACCCTCATGTTTTATTATGTTACAGGTAGGCATTCCACTAGGCCTAGTTATGTTCCAAAGTATAGGCGAGCGTCTTAACAAATTCGCCTCGGTCGTAATCCGAAGAGCCAAGTGCTACCTCCGATGCAACACTACTGAGGCAACAGAGATGAACCTCATGTTTGCTACGGGCATGCTGTCGTCCATTATTATTACCACTGGTAAGCTGTGTATGATAAATAGAGTCTTTAGTTTGCCTCCGTTATTTACGCCGGGCATAATTATTATTAAAAAGAGAACAAAACAGGCGATAAAATACCACCTTGGGGAACACCAGCCTTGAGCTCACACTATTCAAACTGACGATCATCAATTTTAACAGATTGATGACGACCCGAAAGGTAAGAAAGAAACCATGTAAGTGCAAGCAGAGATAAGTTCAGAGAACGCAAAATGCCTATGAGAATAACGAAATCTACCATAGTAAAAGCGTTGGTAAAATCAGAAAGACTCAGATTGTTAACTTCATATTTTCGATTTTGATGTTCGCACGGATGTCATCTGTGATTCGGTCAAGGGCCATCGTTGTGCTGTGGCCAGCTCGAAACCCCGATTGGTAAGCGGCTAGCAATTTATGACGAGAAAGAAAAGAAGTAAGGTGTTGCACGTGATGTTCCAGGATTTTGAGTAGGAGGAGAAGGATGGAAATAAGTCTTAAGTTGATAAAAAAGTGTAGGATTAGGTTATGAGTACTAACAACTATGTACCTACGTTCCTTCTTACTTTGTACCTTCGTGTGTTTTCAGGTGCTGCTGTGTTTTCTCGGTACGAAGGCTGGAGCTACTTTGACAGCTTTTACTACTGTTTCGTTACCCTCACCACCATTGGTTTTGGTGATTATGTCGCTTTACAGGTTTGTACAGAAATACTATCGCCTTAAATCAAAATTGTTGATTTGAAATAGCTTCATCATATTGTTTGAAGGGCAAAAAGATTCAAATTTTTAATGTAGCTTAATTTTATTTGTATTTCTATGGGACCAGCGTCTTTCTTACCCACTTTTCAGGGTTCCGTACCCTAAGGGTAAAGGCGAGACCTTATTCCTAAGCTTCTGGTGTCAGTCCGTCCGTCTGATAGAAGAACCGTATCTAATAGATAGAAACTTAGAATTATCACAGAAATTCACAGAATGTGTAAATCTCTTGCAAACAACGAGATGTAAAAACAAAATATTTTTTTATTTCTCCTCACACCAAAGAACCTTGTACAAGTTATACAAGTACATGTTAAGGCAAATGTAGTTTAGTACATCTTAAGATGTAGTAATCTTGTGAGAAGAGGATAAACCTGAATTACAGATCACCTGGTACCCAACCAATGGATAGAAACCAGCTTGCAAAGAAAAAACAAGATAGAGAAGACAATAACTAGCCATGTGGTTCCCGCTAGAGTAGAATAGGACCACTCCAAGTCTTTCCGTGGATGTTATAGAAGGCGGGCGATTTAGGAAATACAAGCTAAACAAAGCTTATAAACATCGAACAGACCTCTCCAAGGCCAACGTGGAAAGTAAAGGCCAAATTCTCTGACTGCTCTAGCTAATATATAGCTCTGGTAGTATTAACTGTTCTTGCTAATATATGGCTCTGGTAGTCATCCTCCTACAGTGAAGACCTGATGATGATGATGATACAAGTATCGTTTTTTTTTTTTGGTAGTTAAATATTCTGTGATGGTACGGAATTCTACGTGTGCGATTACAACTTACACTCGACCGGTTCTATTCCAGAATGACCAAGCCCTGACCAGCAAGCCGGGCTACGTGGCGCTCAGTCTCGTGTTCATCCTGTTCGGGCTGGCCGTGGTCGCCGCCAGCATCAACCTGCTGGTCCTCAGGTTCATGACTATGTAAGTGAAACTCATCGGCAAAATGCTGAGTTAGGTGCATTTTTGACCAACTTCAAAAAAGGAGGAGGTTCTCAATTCGTCGGAATCTTTTTTTTTATGTATGTTCCCCGATTTCTCGAAGACGCCTACTTAGACCGATTAACAAAATTCTTTTTTTATTAGACAGGTAATACTTTACAGATGGTCCCATTAATTTTTATCGAAATGTGTCGAGCTCTTTTTGAAAAATTACACAAAAACAAAAAAAAATTACAGGAATGCCGTTCGGATTACACTTATTTCCATTTTATTCTTATGCTTATTCAAACAAATTAATAGGGTTGAAGTCTGTTTTTGTTTTTTGTTAAAATATCTTAAATTATAGATCAGCGAAAATAATTTTATTCACCCGTCATTTTATTACTTTTTCTAGAAATATCAGATCAAATTAAGTAGGTACTTCGGCAGTAAATTACTTGTAGTGTTTTTGGTTTTACTTTTCATTATTTTGTATTTAGTAAATTAAGAAAACTATGTACTCATTGCCGCTAAATGTGGCCATTTAAGGCGGTAATTAGTAGGTCTCATAATTTAAAATGTTGATATTGATAAAATTTTATACAAAAAATACTATCAGTATCTTAACTCTTCCATTAAAGAGACTGGGTGCATATTACTATCACTTACTATCAGGTGAGATGGGAGACAAATGCCTATGTAGCTTTTAAACTTTCACGGTTATCAACATTAGAAATAAACATATCGGAATACAAAGAAACCACAATAATCACGGTTACGTTAGTATTATAATATATTGTCTTTGTCACGGTAAACATCCCAATATGTTTAATTCTGACAAATGCCTAATTCAGTACTAACTTAATAATAATTATAATTTCCCTTTTAAAATACATTAGTTCCCCCTCCGGCCAAGACCCATTCCAGAGCATATCATACATTGGTACTTCCAGGAATGGGTTCTGGATGGAGACCAGTTGTTGATCTCTGTTGTTGGAGATTGTGTATAAGCATACATGGCTTCAGGCATGTAGGGTCCAAAACTGGACTGAGTTTCTTTCGGCGTATTCTTCTCAGCAGTGGTCTTTCCGAAACGCTATGTAGTTTTTCGATCTTGCAAATTTTAAAAAAATATGACGTTCAGAAAGCGATACATGATATCCAAATTTGAATAAAATTTCATTTCATTTAATGACCAATACATATATACATTCAACTTCTCCAAAGGGCCTCTACGTGTTGGACCTATATCCCCACGCAAGCCTGCTAAAGGACCGGGGTAACACCCGTAAATCCAAAGGAGATACAAATAATATTAAATTACGGTGAAGAAACAGCCAAGCTTATAATTGTGGCAACATTGCAGGCAAGCCGAGGAGAACGCCCGCGACGAAGACAAGGACGGCTCCCGCACTCTGTTGCCCATCGACGCTCACGTCAGCGCGGGCAGGCAGCGTTCTCATGACGACCAAGCTTCTGTGAGTCTATTTCAATATTTATACCTACATGGCGAATTGAGCGGGTGTAAAAATGATTTTTTTTTTTAGTTTTTAGGGTTCTGTACAAAAAATGAAAAACGGAACCCTTATAGGATCACTCGAGCGTCTGTCTGTCCGTCCGTCCGTCTGTCACAGTCGATTTTCTCCGAATCTACTGAAACAAATTAAATGAAATTTGGTAAGGTGGTGTAAACCTATGACCCAAACACGGAAGTGCAAAGTAAATATATATTTTTTTTAAATAAGGGTCAGTTTAGGGGGTCCAAATAGAAAATGTTAAAAAAAAGTTTTGCAAACCTTACTGTGTTACATATCAAATGAAAGGGCTTGTTATGAGGATCTCAAAAATATTTTTTTTTGTTCGGGAAAAATCAATACTTTTGATTTTATTCACGAAAGAAGCCAAAATTTGACCATCCCCCCCCCCCCCCCCCTGATCTCCGAAACTACTGGGCCTAAAATTTCGAAAAAATTACAATATATAGTTTATTGCTTGAAGATTACAGGAAAAATAATAAGAATTCTATCAGTTCAAAATTAAGTGGTAAACTCACTATAATAAGTTCACCTAGGGAAATAGTTCACTAAAACACCACTAGATAGCGCTAGTCAATTAAATAAAACATTTTTGCACATTGTGTGTGTGTTCACGAAGCATATTGTACGGAACCCTCATTGCGTGAGTTTGACTCACACTTGGCCGGTTTTTAGTATTGGTCCCAATGAATAAAACATGAATATTTTTTTTACTTGTCCATACAAATTGCCCGGGCGGCTAAATCCTTTTGTATTGATAATTTTGATTGTTTTTGAGTTCCCGGCATTTTCACACCCTTTTAAGAGTCCAAGACGATAAAAAATTCACATGGCAGGACGACCTAGACAAATTATAGATTGACTAGAAAAACACCGTAGCAGAAAAACTGCTATAGCAGAATGAATAACAGTCAAAAGATGTAGAAATTGCATGGGTGGCTTCACATATTTGTACGGAAATGCCGATTTTATTTATTTTTTCGATTTAATACACGTATAATTTGTCTTTTACACATTACAAGAAATACGATATTTGCGTGTGTTTTTAAAGTACAATAATATATGATATACTAACTTATATTGGATATTCAAAGCGTACACGATATACTAATACAAAGTTTACCACAAAACATGTTTGTAAATATTGCGAAATTGAGTTGAGAGAGCCCTAATTGAAACCAAAGAGATTTGATTAGTACGGAAACGCGTAACTAGATGGCGCCACTTGCGAACTAGCTGTTTCTACAACGCGCTATCGAGATTTTTTCGCTCATAATGACCTCTTTCATGTAATAATGAAATGTTATCGCTTCTCGGCCTTTTGGCTAAGATCAAAGTGTAGTATCTGTTCTTTTCAGCTTAATATCTGAAAGTTCCCCCACTGGGGGACCAGTATATTAAACTGATTTTTGTATTTCGACGGGATGTTCGGGGCTCGCTCCACTCCCGTCACGGGTCGGCCCGGCATTGCAGTGCCGCCGGGATCGACCCACATAAATTACTCTTGAGTTTAGCTGATTATGCTATCCATGTTTGGCGTTCAATTTCAATGTTATGCTAGCTAAATAGATAATGAATCCCTCCTTGTTATTGTCTTCAAACTTCATCAACGCTATTCAATACATGCATGCATATACTTATTACTTTACAACACAATGTGTAGAAGTTACAATCTTATTGCGTATTCTATTGGTTCGTTCAGTTGTACCCAAAGGGTAAAAACAGGACACTATTATTAAGCCTTCACTGTCCGTCCGCCTATCTCAGGTAGAGACTAAATTGTTTAAGGAATGGTATATCTATAGTATGCAGTAATAAAAAAAAGTAGTAAATTTTTATTTTGAAAAAATCTATTTTCCCAGCACTATGTACTTATGTATGTAAGTACATATGTCTGTTCCATTGTTGCGGGGCAATGCCCTTCCTTGAAATCACAATGTTCTACCTTAAAATACTAAAAACCAAGATAAATTATTATAACTGCAATCTATAGGTCTCAAGAGTTGTCAACGGGTCACGAGAGAAAATGTATATGATTTATTTAGGAGCCGTGCTTCGAGGGCAGATCAATTTTGATATATTTTTTTTACTTTCGCCCTACCTGTTTCCAGCCTGTCCTACCTCAAATTCGACTCTAGCTACAGCCCTGGTTTTATATCTTTAATAAACCTGTTTTATTGACGAGCTCCGTGGCGCAGTGGTCACCACGCCATCCTGCGACACGAGGGTTCCGGGTTCGATCCCCGGTCAGGTCATGATGGGAAGCGATCGTTTTCAGATTGACCTGGGTCTTGGATGTTTATCTATATAAGTATAATTTATAAAATATAGGTAGTATCGTTGAGTTAGTATCCTGCGACACAAGTTCACAACTTACTGTGGGGCTAGCTCAATTTGTGTGATATGTGCCTATATATTTCTATTTATTTATTTAGGTGTGCTCGTGCAACTGCCTGGGCAACAAGCAGTGCGAGGACGGCGCCTTGCTGGCGCCCGTGTCGCGGCCGCACCGCCTGCTGTCGCGCGCCGACCTCACGCCCGACCTCATCGAGCGCGCTAGCGTGTAAACCTTTATTTATTGTACTGTCATTCAAAACTAGGTCGCACACGTTTAGGATTTCATTGAAAATGTATGTGTATGAAGAGTTTGATTCGTGTGAGTTTGACGTTGAAGCTCGAACGATGTTTTTAGAAGGAGGTACCCATTTCTCATTCTTTACATTTTGGCTATTAATACCTTTCTCTTCCTATTATAATATTTTATATATGCCCTTTGTCATCTTTGCTCTATAACAACGCAATTTTGTTATATAAAATTTATATTTAATTAACAAACAGTGCAACAAACACGATATAGCCTTATTTAAGACTTCAGATAATTGCACTTTAGCCAATTTCCTTGCAGCTTAATATTATGAAATTTTAGACATATAGGTTGCGCCAAAACTTTGTTGCGAGTCGGATATTAGCTATTCACTGCGCAGTACGCGCCCCGCCTCCCCGCGCGCGCCCCGCTTAACCTAATATTGTGTACTGCGCATCGATTCGCACGATGTTCGGACTCGCAATAAAGTTTGGCGCGGCCTATACCTATTCATTAAGAAGTCTCCAAGTCCATAGATTGAAGTATATTGTAGAAGTAGGCGAGGAAAGTACCTACATATTGTAAAATGTGAAGTATTGATAAGGATAGTCCAAAGTTAATGGTTTAGAATGTAAGATGGTGGTCACTGTGTTATCTGTCTGTGGTTTATATGTTGTTTAAATGTTGTGTATCCGTAAATGAGAAAAGTGTACGTAGTACTTGTGGCCAAAGAATCAATAGAAATACTAATTATTACTTAAACATATTGTACCATTTGATATTGAAGTATATATGAAAATACTAAAAATAATGATAGATTCCATTTCACATCAAAATAGTTAGGAGAACTGATAACAGTGCCAATTTTTGTACGAAAATTAACGATCAATGGTGACAGTTTTGTATACAAAAGAATTGAGTTTCATTATTTAACAGTATATCTCAATGGCACATCGCACGCTACTCTTGGGCCCGTCTCGCTACTAACGTCCTATCCCTATAAAGGTCACAGCACACTTATCAACTCAAATCAATAAGGCACGGGATTTAACACCGTATCGCCTGTCACCGCACTCGCCGTAACCTAACGCCGTCAACGTAAGCACGTAACTGCATCGGATTAGCTCAACGCTGTGGTTACGAATCTTTTACGGATATCTTATCTCTCCTTCAATCATCCATCATCATCATTTCGTGTAGGTGACACGGTTAATCGACCATGCACACCCTGGTATAAGAGTTCTTTGGAACCGCCTCTCGGCCTCTAACGACTACCAGATGGCAGCCGGTACTAACGGCTTAACGTGCCTTCCGAAGCACGGAATCATCTTTCTTATCCGACAATCATGTAATTCATGCCTGCATTGTCCTTACCATACTGGAAGCAACTTAACAAAGTATGCTTCCCGTGGGAATCGAACCACCGCGACCCCCGGGTCAACAAGGCAAACGCCTTAACCACTGGACCACGGAGGCTGTTTCAATGAGTTACGGAGATACGAAAGCGCGGGGATCGCAAGGTGATCTACCCGCAAAGCGGTTCATAAGCTCGGCCAGTGGCGAGCCGATTGCGTTTCGATCCCGGTTAGTGCGGTAGGGAGTTTCATACATAGAATACTGAACTGCTCGAGTTGATAAGTATTCTGTGACCTGAAAGTACGTCACTGCGCAAAATTTATAAAAAATGTATTCAATATGTATAGCCTTATTTATTTTAGTCTAAAAAGTAATTTATTTACAAAGGAAAATAGTAAGCACGACTGTACATTATTTACACTATCTGTGATATAATTTGATCTTGTTTATTTATATTAGTTTTGTTATATTTTTTTATGTAAATATACCTTAACTAGTTGTATCTTATTTGTAATTTAATAAATTTTTAATGTGGTATTGTGCCAAATTCTATCTAAGTATGAAGAAAATAAATGTTATACAGAAGTTGTATCATTTTATTTACAGATATAGATGCAGACCTGTTTGGCTCAGTGGTAACACATGGACACACACACCTTTGAATCGCAAGGTCCCGGGTTCGATCCCCGGCCAGGTCTTGATGTAAAACGTTCTTTTTCTGATTAGTCTACGCGCAAGCAGAGTTTAGTCAAGAATTCAATTGAAAGTACTATGTCCCAAAATTGAAGAAACTGCTTGCGCGTTTCAGAATCGTTCAGCGCCATCTTGTGAGAAGTCTTGCAGTTGTTTGTTGTATGGCTATAAATTGCCTCCGTGGTCCAGTGGTTAAGGTGGTTGCCTTGTTGATCCGGGGGTCGTGGTTCGATTCCCACGAGAAGCATATTTTGTTGTTTCCAGTTTGGTTAGGACATTGCAGGCATGAATCACCTGATTGTCTGATAAGAAAGATGATTCCGTGCTTCGGAAGGCACGTTAAGCCGTTGGTCCTGGCTGCCATCTGGTAGTCGTTAAAGGAACCACGTCAGAGGCCGAGAGGTGGTTCCGAAGAACTCTGACACCAGGGTGTGCATGGTTGATTGATCTTGTCACCTACACGAAATTATGATGATGATACTTAAATAATAGTGTTAGTTCTTGGGGCGAATCTACAGGACGCCACAATGTCAATGCCAAACCTGAAAGGGGTTTGTGAGTGGCGCCCCACTGTAGTTCTCACGGAAAGAAATTGATCAGATGGAGCCTTTGATCCTATAGATTTATGTGCAGCAAGGTTGCTCAGACTAGTTAACTAACTTGTAAGGATGTTCAGAATGAGGTAATAACTAAAAAAAATTACCAGAAGGTTAAGTAATCATAGAAAAAATTGATTTCAATAGTAAGACTAAAGTGAATGGAAGGAAGAATTTTGCCCTTCTGAACGAGAATGCTCAATCTGGTACACAGATGGCTCTAAGACCATTCATGGAACAGGTGCGGGCATTTTCTCCAAGAATAAACAACTGTTTCAGAGCATGGTCCAGTTTGCAACCGTATTTCAAGCGGAAACATATGCAGTAACTGTCTGTGCTAAAATGAATCTAGAGAAAGGGTAAAAAAATCACCATATCTATATTCTAAGTGACAGCCAGGCCACTCCCATGACACTTAACTCTGACAGGATCGATTCTAGATTGGTCTTGGACGGTGTGAATGCATTAAATCAACTGGGCAGGCACAACTGGGCACAACAGTCTGAGACTGGTCTGGGTGCCCGGTCACGTCGGGGTTGAGGGCAATGAGTCGGCCGATGAGCTGGCTAGGAAAGGGTCAGATACGCCATACATCGGACCGGAACCTTTCTTAGGCCTATCATACAGCGTAATAACAACTGCAATAAATGCATATGTCGTCAGCAGACACCAAGCCGAATGGGGTAATCTGAGTGGACACGTACACTCCAAGGAGACACTTGGTATCGTCAACGCCAGTTGGCACAAAAGGTTCTGTAAAGTTAACAGAAAACAGACAAGATTTCTAATGGGAGCCCTGACCGGACACTTCGAAAATAACAGTCATCTCTTCAAATTGAAAATTGTCGAAAGCCCTCTATGTAGGGCATGTGAGGAATCAGAGGAGACGATGAGACACATCTTGTGCTACTGCGACTCTTTGGCTGGTAAGCGTTTGGACCTTTTCGGATCGGCGTATCCTGATCTAGAGGACTACAGGCACTACGCACCAGGTGATATCCTGAAGCTTATGCAGTCCTTATTCGGGAATCACCGTGTGGGTGAGTAAGGCATGGGGTAAGTACAAAATAACCCAAAGGTTAGACGTGCTTCCGATTTATAATCGGCCCCAATGAAGATAAGAAGACTAAAGTGAACAATCCTTTCTTAAAAACATTTAATTTAAATTACCTTCCTTAAAGATAAGGAGGTTTTTAACTAGTTAATGTTCTAATTAGCTTATCAACTAACTGACCTACGCGATACTTTAGGGAAAACCTAGAGTGTGGTGGCGCCCTCTCTTGACATACATGGTTGTCCTTGTACGTACAGGCCCAGATAAATGAGTTTGAACATAAGAATTTAGGTTTTTGGATAGTTTTACATGTAGTCGTTTTGTTTTTAAGAGTTACAGCTAGCACAGCATTTTTGTTTTGATCTAAATAACCTAAATTACGATAATATTTAATACTCTTCTTCTTAGCGCGCGACCCTGGCGAATTATATTTGTTTTGACAAGTTCTCCATGAATAAAGATAGGTGCAGCTGACATCAGTAAGTAGCAGGACACGCTGAACGACAACAGATGTGCAGTCATCAGTGCATATCAAATTCTACGGCTAATGACAGGGGGAGCGTGCAAATAAGTATCGTCCGTTCAATTTCCTTTGTTTGCTTACCTGGCTGCCTAGCCAAGAGACACACCCACACTAGACAATATCCGAGCTATACCCCAACTATAGGTACCAACTTATTTACAACTGACGGCGCCACTGCATTACAGTTACCTCCTTAAAAAATTGTTTCACATGTCACACGTATAAAGCCCAAACAAGATGGGACCAATGGACCATTAGACAAAATGTATCTATTTAGGATATGTGTGGGAATAGTTCTTGTTATAATCAGTGTAAATGGATTGTTTTTTAAACCATCTTCGCCCGAGACTGGATTGAGTGCGGTACGGAAGGCATCACGCTGTAAGTACCTGGCTTTTTAGTTCATAACTGTATGTAGGTATATTTGTATATTAGAATATCTTAAAAACTAAGCAGGTATAATCGGCACAATATATATTTTGCTGGACTAGCTATTGACTAACTTAGGGAACAGTGCCAGTTTTATTAAAATCGGTACAGAAGTCTTTGAGATAGTTTTAAAAATCAAAGTCAATTTACATACATATATTTCTTTTTAAATTGTTTTGTGGACTTTAATTTTGCTGTAGATGTTATGGATCTCCGCTGATTACTTTTTGTTTTTTTTTTTTTATTAACCATGTTGCATTGTTTTGTACGACTATCACGCGTAACAAGCATTTTTTTATAGTTTTATATATGAGTACATATATTTACTTTGTCAAGGGAACATGCCATGGTTGGGCATTGGCTTGTGGTGTAACGGGTGCCCGGCGACTGGCTGCGAGGACGACGAAGCCATCATACACGGCTACTGCTGCGGCTGCGCTTATGCTATGGGTAAGTTGGGCATTTACATTACATATTTTCTTACACAATATTGACGCGCCAACTGGCTACTAAAAGGATTTAGAAAGCTAATAATAAAAACCGGCCAAGTGCGTGTCGGGCCACGCGCAGTGTAGGGTTCCGTAGTTGCGAAAGACAACTTTAAGTTCACACTGTTCACACTCACACCTCACAGTTTACCGACCAAAAACATCAAATAATCAAAATTGTATGAAATTTTACATTTTCGAGTACATTTTATAAGTTGGTTACCTATAACTTTTGAGTTTGTCCTTAGTACTCAGCTGTGATAGTTTTCCTTTCAACTTCAGTATATATACTACTGCTGTAATTTTTTTCACGTCTCCATATATTACCGTTTAGCAGATAGAGGGGGGGGGGGGACACGTACGTCTAACAAAAATTTGCATAACAAATATTTCGGAAACGAATCCCTAAATCGAAAAGTGGTGTTCTCAACCTCACCATATTTTTTAAAGACCTATTTAACGATACCCCACACGATGGGTAAATAGAGAAAAAAAATTACTCCCCCACTTTACTAGTATGGGAGCTACCCTAAAAAAAAATTTTTTTCAGGGTTTTTTTCTACCACTTTTTTGCCATGATTAATGTACATACCCATACCAAATTTCAGCTTTCTAATACTTATAGTCTCTGCGTAAAACCGCGGACGGACAGACAGACAGACATGGCGAAACTATAAGGGTTCCTTGTTTACTACGGAACCCTAAAAAACATATAAGAATATGGAAAAATCACAGATTGAGCTAACACCAAAGTAAGTTCGTGACTTGCATTATGGGATACCTACACTTACTCAACGACACTATATTACTATAAATACATATACAATAAAAATCCAAGACCCAGGTCAACCTGAAAAAGGTTATTTTTCATCTTGACTTGACCGGAGATTGAACCCAGGACCACCCGTGTCGGAGGCTGGCGTGTTGACTTTTGCGCCACGGAGATCGTCAAAGCTTATTCATATGTTTCTTGTCGACCTCAGTGGCGCAGAGTTCAACACGCCAGCCCGCGACACGGATGGTCTAGGGTTCCCGGCCAGGTCATGATGGAAAATAACCTTTTTCAGATTGACGTGGGTCTTGGATTTTATCTATATATGTATTTATAGTAAAATATAGTGTCGTTGACTTGGTATCCCATAGCACAAGTCTCGAACTTACTTTGGGTTTGGGGCTAGCTCAATCTGTGTGATTTGTCCGTATACATATATTTATTTCTGCCATTTCAGATAGTCTACCGGTATTGTGTCCGCAGTTCCTGCAATGCCCATTGAATCTTCACGGCCTTTGTCACGACTACGAGTATATGATGAGGTGCTGCTGCTAAGGATACAATAACTTTATATAAATAGATCTTAGATTATATAAAGCCTAGAAAAAATTGTGTCCAACCCATACTCTATGCTGCAAACACATAGCTACTAATTTGACGGATTTTGATGGAATTGCTTAACAGGACGCGTGCGCTAACACAAATTAAGCTGTCAGCACTTCAGAATAATTAGTTAATAACCCTAGTAGCATTTTCCGTTGGCTTCCATATGCCAACAGTTGGGAACGTATTGGCAGATGGTTAGTTACTCCGCCAACCTCTACTCAAAGTAGGTCCACTGTCATAAACATGCACTACTTACCCAACGGGTAGCCAACAACGGGCCTACTACTACTATTGCTACTGTTGGGTGATTTTTGTAGGGATTTCAGTTATTTAACAACATCGGGCCAACTAATAAAATCTTTCATTGGGCCTGTTAGTGCTACTCCTACCGTTGGGTTATTATTGTAGGGATTTAAGTTATGGTTGAAACATCGGGCCAACTAATTAAATCCTTCATCGGGCCTGTTAGTCTAACTCCTACCGTTGGGTGATTTTTGTAGGGAAAGACCTTCGAAAGACAATTAATATAATACTAACGTAACATTGCGTTTGTATAGTACACTGAATAAAAAAAAACTGCGAGTGAGTAATGTACTAAGTAGTACCTTTTGCCTACCTACATTAAATATCATCTTGAGTCTGTCAAACGAAAACTAGCTTCATCATCATTATCATCATCATCAGGTCTTTTATAATCTCCACTGCTGGAGCACAATTCTCTTTGTAATACCATTTTAGCCAAAGCAGTCGGAGGATTTGGCCTTTACTCTCCACGCTGGCCAGATAGGTTGGAGAGGTCTCTTTGATATTTATATTTATAAGCTTGTGTTTATTTAGTTGCCTTTTACTATATCCACGGAAAAACTTGTACTCTTCTTTGGCAGGCAGGAACTACCCGGCAAAACTGGTTTAAAAGGAGTTTTTTTGTATAATTATTTATTTAGTCAATAGATGGCGTAAGGCGTATGTTAGAACGCGCTATTAACATTTTTTTACTTTTGGCTATATACTTCCAGCCAAAATTTTAACTCAACTTAACTTCAAAGAGTGATTGGTACTTGAGGTAGACCAGTCACATCCTGGAGATGGTAGTTACACCCTACTAGATGGTACGGTAACTGTTAAAATTGCGCAAAGAGGCACTATATTTTTTCAGCAGCCAATGGCCGTTCAGTGTCCAACCTACTTATTGCAACTGGCCCGACGAAATGCCAACGATGGTAGGTACGTTGGCCCTATCACAAGTTGGGCCATCGTATTCAAATCCACGTTGGCCATTAGTTTTGGGCCCAACCCGAAAACTGCGCGCCAATTGTATGCATTTGCCAACTAACCAGAGGTATGTGGCCCAAGCAAATGCCAACAATAAATGCTACTAGGGAATCTGAGGTCAGCACACAAGCATTGAAATAAACGCATCTAGACAGAGTCTAGAGAGTATATAGGTCAAAGCATAGAAGTATGAATACGATTTTTTTTTAAATCTATTGGTCAAAGTGATAGATGCGACTAAAGGTCTAACGAATAAACTTCAAAGTTTACCTTTATTCGTTAGACCTTTAGTCGGTAATACTTTTCGGTGTTATTAAGCCCGTCGATATGAAACTCGCAAATTTTTTTTGCCAGTTTCATACCATAATATTTAGCCGCCAGGTCACTTTGTATGCGAAAGTAAAAAAAAAATGTGTATTCAGATTCATCCTATAAGAAAAGTTATTCATATCGACAGGCTGAATCTTCCCTTTAAGAGCGTATACTAGCAGTATTTTTTCAATATGGTTTCCATACAAATGTATTTCTCTATTTTCTCGCTGAGAACTGATTCTAGAGCCACAATTTTTTTTTCATAAAATCTAGTACTAAAATAGGAATGCCCCTATTTTTTATTTTTTCCAAAAAAAACTGTTTTGTACAATTTTTTTTTCTTTTAAAGAAGTTTTTTGAAAAAAATAAAACATAGGGACATACCTATTTTAGTAATAGATTGTATGTAAAAAGAATTGTGCCTCTAGAAGCAGTTTTCAGCGAGAAAATAGAGAATTACATTTGTATGGAAAACGCACTGCTAGTATACCCTCTTAAACCCTTTATAAGGCAGTAGGTATATTCAAAAATAATTATTTGTAAACCTTATCTTAGGGGCATAAGGTTCAATTTTTGGTGGCTAATAAGCCACTGCTTTGAAAAGATTTAAGGGTTCATAACGATAAATATTTCACCATGTATATATAGACCTTTTAATAACGAGATGTGGCGTGCTTATACTAAAAGTTTCCTGGGCTCCGAAATGAAACATCCTTTATAGCATACTGTTTTAATTTCTAAGAAACCCTCAATACAGAATTATAGTGGGTTAGCGGATTGATTTAAGTAAACTTAACTCTGACGTAATAGTACAAAAATAACGACATAAGTTATAATAGTTTGACAGATTATAAATAATTCGCGGGCCAATATTCCAAGCAGCATTTAAATACATCATAATATAACTACCTCATCCTAATACTCTTCAAAGTGAACTTATTGAGATAACAAACGTACCGCTTAAAATATTGGACCGCAGTTTAAAATTTAAAATATAATTATGGGATTAAAATAAAATTATCACAATATTGCTGTGATATTGATATATGAATATGTCTTTTTTAATTAATACTATGATCCCGCATTACTTTATCGATGGCTACATAAGTTTACTATAATGTATCTGTCTAAATTATCTAAGGCCAATTTGCTATATCTACGATTTTGTGTAATGCTTAGTTTACATGAGCTTAGAAGATAACGCTTAGCACCTAATCACTGAGCAATTACTGTGAGTATTAGTGAACAAAAGCATCAGAATATTGTCAAAATACTTAAGTAGGCGATAAGTAACACGACATAATGTCTTCGAGACACTGGAGAACTGACCAGCGGATACTAAAATCTTAGCTACTAAGTCCATGTAAACTAAGCACCAAAGAGTCAACACAAAACGTTCAACACAGCTCAACCCAAGTACGCTTCACGATAGTTATACATATTAACACCCAGTGCATAGATTAGTACCTGTGACGAAACAATAAACAAAAGCTGGAATATCGCCTACAAGAATGGACATCTCTCTGTAACTGTAGATTGTAACAATAACTTATATAAAGGGGCACACTATACCACGTCTAAGGCTAGGCAGCTTGGCTTAGACGCTGTCTGAGGTATGAAGGGGAAAGGGAGGACCACGGGGTCGGGGGACTTACCTTGTTACAGGCACTATTATATCCCCTCCTGTCCCATCTTTCCTCGGGAAGTGCCTGAGTTAAGCGATCAAACTTTACGAAATCTCATTCGTTACAATTTCAATTCATTGCGCCGTAGCATAGTGCGCCGAACTTATTTTTAAGTTATCTTTAACGAACTCATAATGGGCACAGTGGTCACACAGACATTATACATTTAAACAGGGAAAAACAACTATTAAAATGCGTGAGTTTACACACAACCATAGGAAATCTACTGTTGTGTTTGGTAGTTAAAGATTTTGGGTCTTGGCTCATTTTACTCTACACCAATCTCACATAAAAATAAACAATCAAATAAGAGCCTTAAGTTATGCTCAGAAGGTGCATTTTACATTGACAAGATAAATACAAAAAAATGCGAAATACTAGCTTGTCGCGCGCAAGGCAAACACATAAATGAGCTAAGACCGAGTCTTTAACTTGGGGAGTTCGTCTGCCACACCTATGTAACCACTGGGCCCATAACCTTACGGGTATGATACAAGGCTCGCCCTATTTATGCTATACCATACAAAACACGTGAATTTCATCCATTACCTATGCCGCAAAATTCACATTATGGAAACAGCACAAAATTAACCTACGATATTCATTATATATAAACATGTATAAACATACACCATCCATGTCTCATTCCTCAAGCAACTTAATAGAAGTGAGCCGTACTACTCGACCAGACAAGTAGACGACTGTCAAACTCGTCGCCATTTGCACCTATTTTAATATGAACTTGGCAATAAAGAAGATTTTGAACATTGGTAACCTGAAAATGTTTTACTATTCACCCAAAATAGTTGTAAACATTGTTTAATATTTTTGTATTTAAAAAATCCTTCCGCGCCTGCGCCGTACGTCAATACCATACCGTCCCATAAATTCACGTTGTACGCTGTACCAACTTGAAGAAAAAGGGGTACTTCGGGTGAACAGTATTAGCTAACTATGACATGAAATTTGTGTACTGTTATTTGACTGCGGAATAAGCTTTGTATGACTATACAGCATTTGTCGCGCAACGTATGAGAGCCGTCTTAGTATAAAACTCCGACCTGTCTTAAGGTATACTAGCAGTGCGTTTTCCATACAAATGTATTTCTCTATTTTCTCGCTGAAAACTGATTTTAGAGGCACAATTCTTTTTACATAAAATCTATTACTAAAATAGGTATGTCCTTATGTTTTTTTTTTCTAAAAACCTGTTAAAAAGAAAAAAAATTGTACACAGTACAAACAGTTTTTTTGAAAAAAAATAAAAATAGGGGCTTTCCTATTTTAGTACTAGATTTTATGAAAAAAGAATTGTGGCTCTAGAATCAGTTTTCAGCGAGAAAATAGAGAAATACATTTGTATGGAAACCATATTGAAAAAATACTGCTAGTATACGCTCTTGAAAGCAGCCTTTGACCATGGGTCGCCCACAAAATGACCTGTAATAACTTGTTTCGGTTGAATAATAATCTAAAACGAATTCTTTATTGAGTCTATATTTTTAAAAAAAGATTGCACGTTGCAACCGAAACGGGTAAAAGAATATTCAATCCGAAGCTTATCCGAAAGTGCCTCATTACAATTTGTAAGAGTAATATTTTCAGGCTCTCGAGACTTAGCTACAAATATAGTTATTGCAACTTCGGTATAACTTCGAATATAAATTTTAACAGATTCGAATACATTGCGGCTCTTACCATTGAAATGTGATGTGATGACGCGTCAATCAAAGTTATTTGACGTTGTCTTTCAAAACGTCGTGCGACAAATGTAGCTAGGTATGAGAGGCGGGATGGGCGACTCGGCCGGTCGTGTAGAGGTGTGTGTGGCTCGGTATGCGATCATGAAACGTTTGTGGTAATTGCATTTGTCGCGCGCGACCATCGCTGCGGCGACGAACACCGCGCGACGCGCCGCCCGCCTGCAACAATAAAACAAGTTAATTCCAACTAATATTATAAATAAATAAATATTATATAGGGACAAATAATCACACAAATTGAGCAGGCCCTACTGTAAGTTGTGAACTTGTGTCGTAGAATAGTAACTCAACGATACTATATGCGTGTGGTTCCCGGCAAAGTAGAATAGGACCACTCCAAGTCTTCCCGTTGATGTCGTAGAAGGCGACTCAGGATACACAAGCTGAACAAAGCTTTTAAACATCAAAGAGACCTCTCCAACCCGTCTGGCCAGCGTGGAGAGTGTAGGCCAAATCCTCTGACCGCTCTGGCTAATATATGGCTCTGGTAGTACAGAGAGGGTCGTGCTCCTGCAGTGGAGACTAAAAGACCTGATGATGATACTATATCCCAATCCTAACTAATATTATAAATGCGAAAGTGAGGTTGTTTGTTACGCTTTCACGCCCTATCTACTGAACCGATCGATCATCATGAAATTTTCCATTCACGTTGTCGCAAGTAAGGAGAAATGAAATGAAATGAAATTTCATATTTGGATATCATGTATCGCTTTTTGAACGTCATATTTTTTTTAAATTTGCAAGATCCAAAAACTACAAGCGTTTCGGAAAGACCACTGCTGAGAAGAATACGCCGAAAGAAACTCAGTCCAGTTTTGGTCCCTAAGTACATAGACTGCCTTTCATCCCGGAGAAAAGTACTGTTCCCGGGGATCAACTATATGCGAGCGGACCCGCGGGCGCAAGATAATTATTAATAAATAAACCCAGACACAATGATCTTATAGTTTGAATGGAAAAAAAATAATTGAATTGCAAATAAATCAAAGAAGCTACAGCTACATTACAAGACAGTGTTGCAAGGTATAGTAACAGTAGTTGAGTATTGACGTACAAAACCCCAGACCAGCCCAGCGACCCCCGCAATATAGCATCCCCGCACCTCTGTCCGTTCTCGGGTATATTTGAAGGAGCAGCATCCTGAAGGCGGTGCTTGTGTCAGAGAGGTGTGTTACCGTGTGCGCTATGTTCAGCAGCAGCTGGACTTGTTGGTGTCGATGGGGCGGCCGGGGTCGATCCTGACGGCGGTGCTTGTGTCAGAGAGGTGTGTTACCGTGTGCGCTATGTTCAGCAGCAGCTGGACTTGTTGGTGTCGATGGGGCGGCCGGGGTCGATCCTGACGGCGGTGCTTGTGTCAGAGAGGTGTGTTACCGTGTGCGCTATGTTCAGCAGCAGCTGGACTTGTTGGTGTCGATGGGGCGGCCGGGGTCGATCCTGACGGCGGTGCTTGTGTCAGAGAGGTGTGTTACCGTGTGCGCTATGTTCAGCAGCAGCTGGACTTGTTGGTGTCGATGGGGCGGCCGGGGTCGATCCTGACGGCGGTGCTTGTGTCAGAGAGGTGTGTTACCGTGTGCGCTATGTTCAGCAGCAGCTGGACTTGTTGGTGTCGATGGGGCGGCCGGGGTCGATCCTGACGGCGGTGCTTGTGTCAGAGAGGTGTGTTACCGTGTGCGCTATGTTCAGCAGCAGCTGGACTTGTTGGTGTCGATGGGGCGGCCGGGGTCGATCCTGACGGCGGTGCTTGTGTCAGAGAGGTGTGTTACCGTGTGCGCTATGTTCAGCAGCAGCTGGACTTGTTGGTGTCGATGGGGCGGCCGGGGTCGATCCTGACGGCGGTGCTTGTGTCAGAGAGGTGTGTTACCGTGTGCGCTATGTTCAGCAGCAGCTGGACTTGTTGGTGTCGATGGGGCGGCCGGGGTCGATCCTGACTGCGGTGCTTGTGTCAGAGAGGTGTGTTACCGTGTGCGCTATGTTCAGCAGCAGCTGGACTTGTTGGTGTCGATGGGGCGGCCGGGGTCGATCCTGACGGCGGTGCTTGTGTCAGAGAGGTGTGTTACCGTGTGCGCTATGTTCAGCAGCAGCTGGACTTGTTGGTGTCGATGGGGCGGCCGGGGTCGATCCTGACTGCGGTGCTTGTGTCAGAGAGGTGTGTTACCGTGTGCGCTATGTTCAGCAGCAGCTGGACTTGTTGGTGTCGATGGGGCGGCCGGGGTCGATCCTGACGGCGGTGCTTGTGTCAGAGAGGTGTGTTACCGTGTGCGCTATGTTCAGCAGCAGCTGGACTTGTTGGTGTCGATGGGGCGGCCGGGGTCGATCCTGACTGCGGTGCTTGTGTCAGAGAGGTGTGTTACCGTGTGCGCTATGTTCAGCAGCAGCTGGACTTGTTGGTGTCGATGGGGCGGCCGGGGTCGATCCTGACTGCGGTGCTTGTGTCAGAGAGGTGTGTTACCGTGTGCGCTATGTTCAGCAGCAGCTGGACTTGTTGGTGTCGATGGGGCGGCCGGGGTCGATCCTGACGGCGGTGCCGGCGGCGGCCCCCGCGGCGCCGGACGGCGGGCCCACGCGCGCCTTGATCTCCGCCGCCATCGTCATGAAGGCCTGCTCCACGTTCGTCGAGTTCTTGGCCGACGTCTCCAGGAACGGAATGCCTAGTTGCTCGGCGTATTGCTGGAAATATGAGGATATACATGAGTATTCCCAGGAAATAACAGCGATGACGCAAATGGATTTTTTTTTTAAATATAGGAGCAAGCGTGTCACCCGATGGCAAGTGATCAAGTCTTTAAAAATGCAAAAAAGTTAACCTTTATGATTACCTGCAAGACAGGCCTAGCCTAGTGCAGGAATCATCACAACAGCATAAAAATAAAACACTGTTACAATGTTAATATTTATTAATCTAAATGAGCTGTAACCTATAACCGTGCATATTTTATTTAAGACTTATGTTAATGTTGTTAAATAAATCATTCTTATTTTGTTCTTAAAAAAAACTTGTTACAACACGTATTGATACTCGTAAGTAGACCAATGTCAGTTAAATGCATAAGGTGAACCCGCGACCTCACGTCAATGACCTTATCGATGTACTCTGCAGACGATAGTGATGACACACGGTTCCTTATCAAGGTTTAGATAACGACATTCTTTGACTTGCCGAAATGTGCCTATGATTATGATACGAGAGACAGTGGTGATTCCCATCAATTTTGTAAAATGTAAAAATTTTTTTTGTATTGTCTACCTTTGTCTTATTTTGAAGTAGAAAAAATAATGAGTAAAGCAACTGTTTTGCGAATAAATAATGTAAATATCATAAAAACTAACGTGAGATAAAGACATTATATATAACAACGGGTCACTCACATGCTATTTGTCGGGACTGTCGTCTATAGATTCGGACATGTCAGGAGAGTGCCGGACGCGCGGCGGTGGGTCCCGAACTCTGTTCGGTTGGTTGGGACCCACCGCCGCGCGTCTGTTGTGCCCTTACTATCCCACTACTTGCACAGTTGAAGACCTCAATTAAGCCAACGACAGAGCGATTAGCGTTGGCAAATATTGGTCAAAAGAAATCCCAATCAACTAATATTATAAATGCGAAAGTGAATTTGTTTGTTTTTTTGTTACGCTTTCTCGCCCAACCTACTGAAACGATCATGATGAAATTTTGCATACCCATAGGTTAGGGTACTGAGAAGGACAAAGGCTATATATCACGCGGGCGAAGCCGCGGGTAACAGCTAGTATAAAATAAAACCATTTCGAAATTAAGAAGACTGTGAAAAATAACCTTCAATTTTTTAAGTTGCTTTTATGCATTTGTAATTCTATTCTAATATACTCTTACGTATTGTACGACTATAAAGAGTGCTGGTTCAAATACTACCCACGTAGATTTTTTTCCCAATCTTATTTCTTAATTTTATAAGAGTATATAAAAGAAATTCTACACAATATTAGGGTACACATACTATTGGTGAGAAATTTATAACAGCTCATGATTTCATCCCAGGATAGCAACGTCTGTTACCTTCATGATATGTGTGATAAGCAGTCTTGTTGAAAGACCGCGTAAATAACTGTATTCGCGGCAATCTTCCTGACCGTGACATACTAGTAACACTTAGCAGGCAAACTTCAAAAGTTTGGCGGGAATTTTAGCGGACTACATGGCAGTTTAGATTGTTTGAAAATTGATTCTAGTGGACTAAATAATGTGAAACGGTTTAATTTGGGTATAAATGCCCAAGTTTATGAACCATGCGTGGAATAACTAAAATAGACTGAAATGGTGCGGCCGTAGTGAGATTTACTTAGCGGGCTGTTGCTTGTCCACCTTGATGCGTTATCTATTATGTTGATGAAACCCGTGGGTTCGAGAAAAATCAAAAGTCAAACTAACGAAACGAATTACACAATAATTTCGTTGATAAACAAGCATAACTTGCAAACTGGCTAAATAAATGAAGGCTCTAAAAGACTGATATCCAGGCCGAAAACCAATTTAAAAAAGAAAAACTTCAAAAATTACACCAAAGTGTTACGTCTAAGGTTGCCGAAGACAGTTTGGATACAACTAGGAAATGTCCAAATGAGAGTAATTTCGTTACTTACTATAAACTGAGGTAGACGTGCTCTCCTCCAAGACTCCGACATTTTAAAGCAATCGTGTCACGTGGACAGCGTCTTCACGGTACAGAGTTTAGGTGTGAGTTAAGCGCAACGGTGTTAATTAGCTCCCTTTGAGCGCTTCAGTACATAATATATCTGATTGAATAAGAATTATTTAAATTATTATTTAAAAAAAGTCCCTGAAAAGGCCATTTTTATGAATAAAATCTATGAATTAGAATTTTGTATGTACGGCTCGTGGCTCGTCTACCTCAGTTATAGAAGTGTTCTTCTTTTCGTGTCGATGGTACAGATTTGCTATATTTTTGAGCCCATATTTTTTATAGAAGTGTTTGGTGTGACTTACATTGGCCGTGGCGTAGTCGACCACTTTCTTAGTGGTGAGGTCGCACTTGTTGCCGACCAGCAACTTGTTCACGTTGTCGCACGCGTAACGGTCGATCTCCTCCAGCCACTGCTTCACGTTGCTGAATGAGTCCTGCAACATGCAAGTAAATGTTAATTCTTGATTTAGGTTGGGCACAGTGGCGACAATCCCAGTATGAAAGAGGTCGGGCACCGGTGACCTTGAGCTGGGGCGTGTAAGCGCTAGTGTTGACAACGCGTAGGTAGTCACCTCACTTCGTGCCCGTGGTGTGTCTTGCGAGAGACGCAAACACAACACAGACAGCCCTCGAGCAAGCCAGTTCCGTGTGACGAGCCGTTCTACGCCCCGCGCGCCTCTCGCTGCCCCCGCACAGCGCCAGACACCCACACATAGCCCCGCAAGCGATTTTACGTGCGCACATGCTAAGTGTCGTTCTTTTCGCGTAGAGTATATATATATTCTTTGGTTTGGGCGCAATAAGGCGGGCACGGCATGGTTAACATCATCATCACCACGTTTTTGTTAGTTTCCACTGCAGGAGCACGACCCTCTCCGTACTGCCAGAGCCATATATTAGCCAGAGCAGCATTAAAATAAGAAGCTTTTGGGTACATCTTAAAGGTATTGAAAAATGGGGTCAGCTGCTACTGTTCTCAGACGCACGTTACGCGCCTTCACTTCTTTACGTACTTACTTACTCATTCTGCGGTGTCGACCCCTATATTTAACTGACAGTACTGACACAATGACGTGTGCACGGATGTAACGTTTCATTTGGAGTAGTTTTAGGCATATCCCTTCTGAAGTGAAGGGATATGCATGTATGAAGCACCCATACCTGTGCTATTTTCTTTTTGCAGGTGACCTAAACGCAAGTTTTAAGTTGTACACGCGTATAATTCTTTTCAATTGGTATTATATTTCTTTATCACTGTGACTGCCGCATTCACACAATAGTTTCTGATCTTTAAAATCGGTTCATAAAAAAAGAAATAATGCCTTAAAACGCATATTGAAAATATTATAAGAGTTGAGACGCTGTTATTTAAACCCTTTTAAAATAATCGACCGAGTAAACGCGACTGGAAAACTTTTCTACAATCGGTACATTATTTGAAAATTGGAGAGAACGAGGTCAAAAAGAAATGAGAGCGGATGCACCAGGCGGAAAATTGAACTATTTCTCGGCATTTCTCCAAGGGACGCTGGCGTGAATTATATATTCTCACCCCACTGCGATAACGACACAAAGCACTCATTTTCAACGTTTTGTTCTATACGTTTTGGCTCTGTGGCGACTAGACAAAGATTCGCTTTCATTTAACACTGGCAGTCTAGTTTCTTTGAAATGCATTGTTTGTTTTTATCTTAGAAACTTACAGTGTTAAGAACTTTTTGCTGGATAATGAATACAAAAATTGTAGTCTATAAGTCAAGAACATAATTAAAAAAACCGGCCAAGTGTGAGTCAAACTCACGCAATGAGGGTTCCGTACAATATGCTTCGTGAACACACACACAATCTGCAAAAATGTTTTATTCAATTGACTAGCGCCATCTAGTGGTGTTTTAGTGAACTATTTCCCTAGATGAACTTATTATTGTGAGTTTACCACTTAATTTTCAAGTGATAGAATTCTTATTATTTTTCCTGTAATCTTCAAGGAATGAACTATATTTTGTAATTTTTTCAAAATTTTCGGCCCTGTAGTTTCGGAGATCAGGGGGGGGGGAATGGTCAATTTTTGTCTTCTTTCGTAAATAAAATCAAAAGTATTGATTTTACCCGAACAAAAAAAAATATTTTTGAGATCCTCATAATGAACCCTTTCATTTGATATATGACACAGTAAGGTTTGCAAAACTTTCTTTTAAAATTTTGTAATTGGGCCCCTCAAAATGACCCTTATTTAAAAAAAATCTTTATTTACTTTGCAAATCCGTGTTTGGGTCATAGGATTACACTATCTTACCAAATTTCATCTAATTTGGTTCAGTAGATTCGGAGAAAATCGGCTGTGACAGACGGACGGACGGACAGACAGACGCTCGAGTGATCCTATAAGGGTTCCGTTTTTCAACTTTTGTACGGAACCCTAAAAAAATTAAAATGTTTCTTAGATTTTAAGAGGTCTTAGCCTTAGCACAGGGGAAAGGGAAAGCGGGCGCCATATTGTCTCCGTTTTATACGTTATTACTTTTTCATCTCACCTACCCTTAAACAGTGTCATTAAATGCAAGCAAAGTGGGCTGGATGGTCGCTATTACGACCGCGGGCTATAAGATTTCATACAAATTCCATAAAGCCCGTGAGCGCGTAAAGTATTTTTTTAAATTTAATAGGGCTCTATAGCATGCACACGTGTCAAATCTTCTACATCCAAAAAGTTTTCTAGTCGAATATTCAAATTTGGAATTGCTAGTGAAACCGACAAATAAAAAATTGAACTATACTGCGAGATTTTTGTCCCTAATTCAAATTTGGAATTGTTAATGGCCGTGGTGGCTGGCTGTTTGTATTCATCGACGTATCTTTGACTTCCACTTTTTGGGTAAACATTTTCATTATCTGTGGAATCCTCGGATACATTTTCTGCTCACTCTAGTTTGCCGCTATTTATTTTTATCGTATAATCGTAATCTTCATTAATTTGCATGCATAAATTAAGATGGTCAATAATGTTGATATGGGTAATATAATCAATCAGCCAGCTTGCAGACGCATAAATATTAATTTCTAATTCAAGGTAAACTATATTCATACTATACAACTTCAACCAATATAATATGAAAAATACATTTTTTTTACTCTACTATTTACTCGGTGAGATGAAAAACATTGTGTGTATCACGGCCGGTATTAGACATTACAAACTCGGACTACTAAAAGCACTCGGCTTTGCCTCGTGCTTGTTAGTAGTCGCTCGTTTGACTTAATGTCTTCTATACCGCCCTTGCTACACAATGTACTATTATTAACTCTGTACTAGCCTAAAAGTAAATATCGATAGCACTGATTAGGAAGGCATAATTATGAAGCTATTCATTAACCTTATACCCCAAACATTAGGTTGAAATTGCTGTCAGGTTTTTAATAGTAACCGTAGCTATACAGGACTTTTTAAGCAAATTCTATATAGACCTTTTTCCTTCATCATTTCTCTTATATGTATTAGGACTTGCATCACCTAATTAAGAAATTAAGACTATTTGAGTGTTTGTGATTAAATGACTCCAAAGGAGAGTGTAGGTAGTCAATTTAAAAAAATAAAGGGATTGTCATATCGTCGTCGTCGGCAAGATCGTCTTCTAATAGGCAGGAAGTAAAGCGATATAGAAACACACACCTGTATGTCGCATGCCTCACCAAAACAAACAAGGGATAGGACACATTTCCTGCTATATGGTCACTAGTCTGAGATATGGTTTCATTATTACATTATTTTGTATTGTCGTAATTTAAACTAGCGTTATTTTCACGATGACCAAAAGGAGGGTAGGTAATGTTTTTGCGCATATGTATGTAAGATGTATTAATTAATGTATGCATGTATTTATGTTTATAAAAAGAATATTTGTTCCATTGTTGCCACGACCTGTAGGCTTGATGGCTTGCGATTTTGAAGTGTGAGGTGTCTTTAGATTCGTATTCTTACCCGGAGTGTCATAGGCTATAAAACGTTAACAAAAATTCAATATGGCGGACGTAAACCATCAAAAACAGCAGTCAGTTTTTTTATTTTATTAATAATGCAACTTCTTAAATTTAATAAAAATGTTCTTATTAATAACAAATAAAATATGTTAAAAAACCACGCGGGCTGGATTAGAACATGCGACTTGGTCTATTTACGAACAGTACTCTATCAATCAAGCTTGAAAGCGCGCCAGAGCGCTTCGATTCTAAACTTTGTTTGTTTGTTTTGTTTGTTTTTCGTATGTGTAAGTGGCCATCACTATTGTCAGATTTTTTCAAGCTGCCTTAAGGCATCTGACATAGCTTAACGACTGGCATCAACGATGATAGCCGGGACCATCGGCTTAACGTGCCTTCCGAGGAGCTTGAGATATTTTTATGCCACTTGCGGTCACCCATCCAAGTAGGGACTGCACCAGGGGTTGCTTAACATACGTAAGCGCTCATAGAGCCTACACCCACTGGACCATCGGGCTCCTCAATTCTAAACTAATAATAATAAATTCTTGATCAAAGTATAAGCAATAAATTCAATTGAAAAGACAATAGCCATCGAACACAAATCGAATGAATCATACTGATTTCTGATAATGTAAATTGACCTTCGATTTGGGTTCGATCATCGAATTGGTTAACCACGAACCCAATAATATTTAGGATAAATATAAATAAAAGAGATGTGGCTTTAGTTTTTACTATTATTAATTCTGTGGTTTTGTTAAAGTTTATGGTAATTTCCTTTTTTACGATAGCCCGAAAAGGAGTGTATTATTTTCAGAGTTTCTGTATGTATGTTATCTTCTTCAAAAACTTAGGTATGTGGTAGTTAAGTAAAGACTCCTTTAAGTAGTCATATTTCTTTAATTCTTTTTTGTATTATATCAATTGAGTGATTCTGCACTCTAGGAACTGGGAAGCACCGATGTGTTCTAAGTTGGTACACGCACTCTCATAATGCCTATTCACTCTTACTATTGAAAATCTCTAAATTCGGTATTTGCCTAATGTTAAGATGATATAAAATTTGTTTCCAATGATACTCATTTCTATCTAAAAACACTATAAAAAACACTTTTAATTTGATATGGATTCGTTAAGTGTTTTTAAAGCTTCTTAAAAGTTGGGTGAATAGGACCATTTTTAAAAGTATGAAAATCTTAAATTACACTTATACTGTATTGTAGTCCGCACAATTAATAGCAACTTTTATTATGAAACCATTACCACAAACGTAATATTTCGTATAGCTACCAAACAAAGTTCTCACGCCGCCCATACAAAATACAAAGTTGTGACGTCACAAATATGTAGGCATTTCAGCAGCGCGTTTTCACGTCTAAAAATTAACGTCTAAAAATACGTGTCTTTAAAACTTCTATATCTGAAAGAATTTTTTGTTTAGAAATGTATTTCGGTCACTATTGTGTTTATTTTTGGCAGGTCTTTACATAGCGACACGAAAATTTTTTTAGTCAAGTAGCCAATTGTAAAATTCAGGGAACATTGACACCGAGAAGAAATTCAAGTTTTGTAAAAACTTATTTTGAACATTTTTAAATTATCTATTCCACCAAAAGATTAACAAGCAAATCCGGAAAACACGACCCTTCTCCATGAATTATGTACACAAAACGTTACATATATTTTTAATTCGATTCTCACGCCCAAAACTTCCGCATATAGCCATACGACCATAACCTAGATCAACACGCGCACATTGTTCCCTTAACATGCTACAATTCATAGACAACGATTGCTCCTCTAAGTATAGTAAGAGTATCAACATCCGAACGTTATTCCGGTTGCATCCTCAGCCCGAGGTCCGCTATTATGACATCATTCATAATCTCGTCAATAGGTGAAGCCTCTTACAACCAGTGGCGGCTCGTGACTCAAAAGACCAGGTGGTGCACATCATAAAACATGCAGCAATAGGCCGAAATATGCAGAAATAATTCTCTCTCTTATTTAGATAGGCATTTTTTTATTTACATAAACTGAATTTACCTATGATAATAAGATTAATAAGTAAAACAAAACATAATAACAGCGAAATTAAGTATAACACGAACAAATACAAACGTATAACAATTTACGCGAAAACTACCTAATCCGAATATTTCCGAACGTCGGCGTTCGTCCCGCGTCGGGCCCCGTGCGGCGCACGAAATTTCGCTAAACTTCCATACTAATCTTCCGTCTCACGCGCCAGGCGTTTCGGCGCCTTCTCAATAGTAGCTGTATGGGCGCGCTGTGTGCGCTGGAAGCGGGCGCACGGCAAAATATTTTGTCAAGCGAAAATAATACTTATTTTGTTAAATACATGACTGATTATCATTTGACAAAAAAAATTACATATTTTTTACGTAAAACTGCTTATTTATTTTTAATATCTATGTATTTTTTTGTATATATTTAAGCTTAAACTGGTAGTGCGCCGCACGAGTGCACTTAAGGGGGAGCCGCCACTGCTTACAACCCATCACTACTCCGATGCTACCTTAACGCCCTATACAACTACACGCTAAACGTGGCGCTTAACCTTCCTCTTTGATATTTACCGGCGCCAGGAATTGAACACTGTGCCCCCGTATCGGCTGGCGTGATACCTTCTAGGCTATAAAGGCCATCAAGTAACTTAATATCTGTCTCTACATATAATATTCTCAATAAGAACAAAATAGCAATCCTTTCTCTGGGTTATACAACAGGTCACGCTTCAGGTAGCACCACTTCTGAATCGTGTTGTCTACAAATTACTTTCGATTACTGTGTTCTTGAGCATCATACTCGTACCTATTTTATTTATGTACGAAACTGTTGTTTGATTCATACCATCCTTGATTCATGACAAGACAAAGGAAAGAATCAACGTGTTTTTTTTTCCGCATTAGCCCGATTTATTTTTTGCAGACCCTTTTTTTTATTTAACCTATTATGTCCCACTACTGGGCAAAGGTCTCTCCCATAGACATTTAAAGCAACAGACAGTTAAAAAAAATATTATTAGCTTTCATATATTATCAATACATGGCCGGGCCGAGAGCTACAGAGTTAACGGAGGTCCTAATCTACGTGAGCCTGCTTGGGCTTTCTGAAATAAGTAGCGGCAGCACTAAGGCGACGGGTCCAATAAGCTGTTACTGTGCCTGGTACACTGGTGTACTGGGCCTGCCAAATATTATCCAATGTAATAAATAAATATATACGGATAAATCACACAGATTGAGCTAGCCCCAAAGTAAGTTCGAGTCTTGTGTTATGGGATACTAACTCAACGATTCTATATTTTATAACAAATACATATATAGATAAACATCCAAGACCCAGGTCAATATGAAAAAGATCATTTTCCATCTTGACCTGACCGGGGATCGAACCCGGGACCTTCAGTGTGACAGGATGGCATGATAACCACTAGGCCACAGAGGTAGCTATAATTAATATTATTAATTATCTAATATGTATTAAACCTTGCCCAAAAGCACCTCAGTGGTTGTCATGGGTGAAAATCAATATGTCATCATCAGGTCTTTTTTGTCTCCACTGCAGGAGCACGAACCTTTCTGTACTGCTAGAGGCAATATTAGCCAGAGCAGCCAGAGGATTTGGCCTACACTCTCCACGCTGGCCAGACGGGTTGAAGAGGTCTTTTTGATGTTTATTAGCTTTGTTTAGCTTGTGTTTTCTAAGTCGCCTTCTACGACATCCACGGGAAGACTTGGAGTGGTCCTATTCTACTCTGCCGGGAACTACACGGCCAGTATGTCACCATAAGGTTTTAAAAACTGCTTCTTTTTATATCAATGTGGCTTCAAGAAGACATTTTTTTGAACCGGAACTTTAAGTTTGCAAATGAGACTCAAATCAGTGACGTCACGCAATCAATTTTAACGACTACTTATATATGCAGGAAAATTGGGTTACTGGGCGACTATCACTGTGTTTACTCACTTTTTGGTGGCCATATTGGAAATTGGCACACTGCCAGTAGCCACTTAAAATGGTTTACCGAGATCCGGGTACGTTTGGAAGTACTGAGCGGAATCTTATGTTTGTTTATATTCGCGTGTTTACGTGCCGCCTTCCTAGCGTAATTTAGGAGCGTAGTAATAAAGATAATACATAATACGCCATTTTATTTACTATTAATGCCATGTGGTTCCCGACAGAGTAGAATAGGACCACTCAAAGTCTTCCCGTGGATGTCGTAAAGCGATTTTGGAAACAAGTTAAACAAAGCTGATAAACATCAAAGACCTCTCCAACAATTTTGGCCAACGTGTGGAGTATAGGCCAACCTCCTCCGACTGCTTTGGCTAATATATGGCTCTGGTAATACACAGAGGGTCATGCTCCTGCAATGGAGACTAAAAAAGACCTGATGATGTTGATGATAAATCATTAGTTTTAAATACTTGCCATGCTTTTAATGGTGAGGTAGTTCTGTTAGTTGACAAGCAATGCCCATAAGAGGAAAGGGATATGATGGATAAATTCGATGTGTAGGATTGAACTGCGGTGGTCTTATTGGTAAGGCATTAGTCGTACAGACTAGGACAATTCCTGCCCGCATGGAATTATTTCCCATACCTCATTTCTTGATAAGAGTTGTGAATGCATAAGAAAACCTATAAAAAT
Source organism: Rhodophaea formosa (assembly GCA_963082605.1). Taxonomy (NCBI): domain Eukaryota; kingdom Metazoa; phylum Arthropoda; class Insecta; order Lepidoptera; family Pyralidae; genus Rhodophaea; species Rhodophaea formosa. The sequence continues at coordinate 5,734,135 of OY720221.1, forward strand.
ACGAGTTAAAGTTGCTCTATGCAAATATGGCGTTGAAGTCCGCTTCCCCTAATCGCGTTGCGGTTTTTACCGAAAATGTGGAGACTGAAATAGAGGCACGCCTCTATTTCAGTCTGAGGGCTGTCTATTATCATAGGTATGGCGCTTCATACAAGTTATATTTATGCCTAAAACTACTACAAAAGAAACGTTACATCCGTCAGTGTGTGAGTTAACAATCAGGATCAACACCGCATAATTAATTTAAGTACTAATGTATGTGTGTCAGAGATGGCGCGTAACGTGCGACTAAGTTAGTAGCAGCCTTCCCTGTTTTTAAATCCTTCAAAAATCCTTAGCACGGGCGAGAGATGTGGGGACGCCATATTGCGAGGGAAACTGCGAGCTGCAAGCAGCTGTAAACTTTGGTATAACAATAAGATTTGCGGTAAGTTTCTCTACTTGAAATTGATCTCTAAAATCTGCCAAATGCTGTGCTCACCTGGTCTGTGCAGTCATAGACGATGATAATGCCGTGTGCCCCTCTGTAGTATGACGATGTGATTGTCCTAAATCGCTCCTGGCCCGCTGTGTCCCATATTTGTAACTTGATTGTCTTGCCATCTAATTCTACTGTCCTAATTTTGAAGTCCACGCCAATGGTGCTGATGTAGCTCTCTGTGTACGTGTCATCGGCGAATCTGAGCAGCAGACAGGACTTGCCAACGCCGGAGTCTCCGATCAGGAGTAGCTTGAATAGATAGTCGCTGTAAATGAAGAGTTTACACTTAGCACATAGTAGATAAGACAAACATATCCCTCCCTACTATAAAATCATCATACAGTACATAAATTGAAGTGATCTGTCGTCTATACGGGTTTATCTTGGAAACCACTAGTGCGATTTTGATGTGGTTCTATCCTGTAGAGCATGTCTTTGGGAAGGTTTATAAGGTTTCTGGAAAGGTGTATAGTACATGCCCAGAACAGACGGGGAGGGCTACTAGTAACATTATGATGAAAGATTCTTGTTACCTGTTTACATGTTACCAAACTCTGAACCAATTCAGCAATAATTTGGAATGGGAGTTTGAGGCCTGGGGAAGGATATAGGGTTAGCACATCCTGGGAAAAGGACTGAAGTCGCGGGCGAAAGCTAGCCTTTAATAAAGGAGAAGATCTTTGAAACAAGATACCTATGTCAGTAATATGGCAGTAGATGGTTACAGAACAAATAATTTACTAAACAAAATGATGGGAATATATGAGTCTATGAAGTAAAATACGGTATGTATGATTGATGATAGAAATATTTGGAAGAAAAATATGTTTTGGGTCTAAAATGCAGTTTCTGCTTATTATCATTGTGGTGGCATATAGGAGATGGTGCTATGCAAATCATGCTCCACACATACGGTACCCAACAATTCACGAAATTATTTCGTCAAAGTCAACATTAGAGAGTCCCTAAGTAGCGCTGGGCCCTCAAACTCACACACCAACCCTACATTTCTAAAATTATAAAGGAAAATATTTTGTCCTGTCGTATTATAAGGAAAACTGCTGACAGCATCACGTAATTTTCCAAATACTTTGTACAGTGGGATGTCAAATACATGTGTGTATCGTATACAAAGTGTCCCTGTAAACCTATCGGATTCTTAAAGGGGCGATTCAGCCCGTCTATATGAAAACCTCATCCTAAGGAACTACTGCAGAATATTCAAAAAATAAGTGTCATTCCCATTTATAAATGCTTTATAAAATTCCTCAAATTATCTAACTAACCAAAACTTTATTAAAATAAGATGACTATGTACTGCTCCCTAAGTAGATGTAATTTTTCATACTGTAGATTCATGATTTAATATGCAATTACTTATTTCTGAGTCATCGACAAAGAGTTGAACAGATAAAGGCTAGTCAGACTGAGTAAACAAAGGAGATGAATGTGGTACTATCTATTGGTATTGAGGTCGATTTGCTTTGTACTAGAGCAGAACAGATCCAATAAAGTAAATGCTTTGTTTAATAAGAGAATTTCATTCTTGTTTTTCTCAGCAGAGTAAAATAGGGCTACTCCAAGTCTTCCAATGGATGTTGTAGAAAGCGACTAAGGAAACACAAGCTAAACAAAGCTTATAAACATCAAATGACTTCTCCAACCCGTCTGGCCAGGGTGCAGTGTAGGCTAAATGACTGCTCTGGCGAACATATGGCTCTGGTAGTATAAAGAGGGTAGTGATCCTGCAGTCGAGACTAAAAAAGACCTGATGATGATGAATTAGAGAATGAAATAAAACTCAAATGGCAAGTTAGTCTAGTATATGACTATGGCAAAGAAGAACAGACTAGAGGCTCGGACAAGCTACTAACACAATCAGGAACAGACTCAGCAGGCCTATTTGCTAGCTTTTGACAACTACATTGTATGTACAGGGAACTACACATTCATATAGCTTGGTCTTATTGATTCGATCCTACTTTAATAATGTGTGCAAGTTTTATAATTTCTTAAATCTTATTATCCTCACCATTTTTAATATTAATAAACAAAGTCAAAAATAAATAGATAATATTTGCTGTACCTTTACCAAAGTTTGATAAACATTTGTTATATTGTAAGATAATTATATGGCAATTAATTTACCCACTCTGCTAATTCACAGTTACTTGTTTTTTAAGCAACTACTATTCTGAGAGGCTAGATCAATTAAGGAAAAACGCTGCAATAATCATTATTAGCTATTTTTAATCCAACACCACTTAAAATTATCTGATGAATAAATCTGAAGTAATTAATGTTCTATTGTAGACATTAAGCTATGATATTAATAAGGTACATGGCGATTACTGACAATGTAACACTAAAATATGTTTAGAGTTACTTACATCTGCAGATGTAAACACTTTGAGTGTATGTGAGTTAAATTATCAACTTTTGCACATTTTTTTGTGTATGTTATATGGTATTCTGAGACAGTGTTCTACTCATGTCTTTAAACTGTGGTAGTTAAGAGTACTCTTAGTAAATTACATCTACTTTTCTAACTTAACTCACTGAAACAATTAACTAAAGAAGACTTAGTCATGGCAGGCAAAATAAGTGAAGGCACAGGATCTATTGTTTTTGTAAACTGTTTGTAGAGCTTTTGTAGTCACCTGTTTAATGGGACTTGTGAAAATACAAAAAAAAAACATGGAAGATGTCAGATGTAAACATTGTAGTAAAGTTGTAACTAATCTAAGCCTATTTCTGTGTTACAAAGCTATAATGGGATAAAAAAAGAGAATTACAAATGATTCATTATTCTTATCGTAGCATTCGCAAAACGCCGCCCAACATTTGCATAAGGCACTGAGTAAATGGTAAACGGGCAGACAATTTGCGTCTTCAAAAACACCATGACGATATGGGAACTATTGTGAACCCAAGAAAGTTAACGTAGTATATAATGAATGATTCAAACCATTATCCTACTTCGGCGATATCGGTTATCAAGCCTGTTCTAGGCCAAATCACAGATTGAAGCCTGCCAGATACAATAGCTACGTTCGTGCGCCATTCAGTCCATCCATACGATTACCTACGTTTTCACTACTGCTCGCCCGTGGTACCACGCAAACACAATGACTCACTGGACTCATATTCCATAAATATAACTAGGAACACCCTAAATGACGACATTTACACAATATTTAGAACCTTCCAGCTGAGGATTATGTACAAGACAATGAATGTGCAAAAAAGAATGGATTTATGTTCCTGCTTGCAGAAAATCACCACGATAAAATAAAGATACTCACTATTCTGGATTCATTTTGTACTATAAGAGAATCGTTTCCCAGACTATAAATTTACAGAATTTATCGAAAATATTACAGTTCTTTGTTTCGTTTGCACTAAAAAGCAAAAATTATTAATTCTACGTAGAATAATGGCCGCCGACCGAAACACCCACACTGACGTAAGCGACGTCAGAATTCACGACAGGAGTGCCACTTGGCAAAAATTCGATGCGTTCATGAAAATAAAATTTTTAAAACTCGGTATTTTGGCGATTTTTATCAATCTTCTGATTGTAATAATCGATTTCAATGCAGTGCAGTGAGATTGAAATGAGATTTGAATTTGGCTCTTGTCGGTGGATAGATTTTAGATTTTTAACACGCTTTTATTAGCTTCACTTGTAACTAACTATGTATGTAAGAAAATCTTGGAATCTTAATTTGACCCACTTCCCGGTTTTTGATTAGGATGAAATTTTGCACACGCTCTGAGTTCTGATGACAACACATTTTAGTCACAGATTTTAGTGCGTGTTGAAAGCGTGTCTTTTAGTTTTTTAAACTATTATTATTATATTTCAGCTATTTTTTTTCGATACACATTAATTTTGATTTTCATTGATCATAAAAAACCAAACAATGCCAAATAATTATTCCTGTCTGTGGTGGGTGTTCAACACAGATTTTAGGAAAAAATATTCTGATCTGTGGTGTTCAAAGTTGTTTTATGTTACCATTAATAAAATAAAAAAAATAACTTGTGTCGCAGGATACTAACTCAACGATACTATATTTTATAACATATACATATATAGATAAACATCCAAGACCCAGGTCATTCTGAAAAAGATCGAACGAACCGGGGATCGAACCCGGGACCCCCGTGTCGCAGGCTGGCGTGTTGACGGCTGCGCCACGGAGCTCGTCATCATATATACTAGGTATTCCTTGCGACTTCATCCACGTGGCCTTCGGTTTTGTTACACAATACCCTGGCCCCTGGCCCACCCCCTGGCTTTCAGGTATCGAAGCATCACAGGCAATCACATCGCAGGTGAGGTGAGGATGTAATGGGATGAAACTGGGAAAACACATTTAGATGACAGAGAAGGACATCAATATTTTTCGCAGCACTCTTCTAATTAAATAACGGTTTTTTTTTCTCAGTTTACCTCCGCCATATTGATTTTCTGCTGACCTCACAGCTTATAATACTGGGCAAAAATACGAATCTAATGACACTGCACACTTCAAAACCGGTCAAGCCTGTTTATGTTACAGGAGGCATCAATGGAACGGACATACATAGTCCCAATCCCAACTAATATTATAAATGCGAAAGTGAGTTTGTTTGTTACGCTTTCACGCCGTATCCACTGAACCGATCATCATGAAATTTTGCATACACATAGGTTAGGGTACCGAGAAGGACATAGGCTATAAATTACGCGGGCGAAGCCGCGGGTAACAGCTAGTTGTGTTATAAATACAAATACTTACGCGCGAAAAACATTACCCTCGTTCTTTGTGAGTCAGGCGGGTAATAAATAACTAAGGCAATGATAATCAGAGTGTTAAAGAGAAAGAAAGAGAGCTAATGCAAGCAAGCCTAGGTAAACCACAACATTTTGAGAACCTTCTCAATATAATTTTATTCTTGTTTTTCAGAACTTCTTCTTTTCGAGTCAAAATGGCTGTAATTTAAACTAGTCTTGACCAAAATTTGGCCACCTCAATGGCATGATCGTTTGCCTCAAACAGATCCTCCACAGTACAAGTGGGGCAACTCATCAGATGGGCCATCGTTTGGACAGCGCCACATCCGCACAAATTATTGTTCGAGAAACCCCCCCTAACACGGCTGTCTTGACATCTTCCAACTCCAGCCCGAAGTCTATTTAGCGACTTCCAGACTGCCCAGGGAAGTTCGCCACCCGGTGGAAGTTTCTCAGCAAGTGGAACAGTGTTCGTTTTTGGAGGGTCAGAACTGAGTGAGAAGGATGGCTAATGCAAGCCTAGGTATCTTCCCCACAAGAGGGAATGTTTTTGATTTGCATCTTTTATATTTATCTATCTATGTGTTAGTACATATATACTTATGTAGATTTAATTTCCTTAAATCATACTGCCGGCCTATTTACTAACTCGGATGACAGGTGTCGATGCCTATCAATCAAGAATTGACTGTTACAATGCGGTTTTTGTATTTCAAATTAAAAGTTCGAACAAGCAAAACCCGCATTGTAACAGTAAATTCTAGATTGATAGGCATCGACACCTGTCATCCGAGTTAGTAAATACCCGCTGGTCACCTGCGTAGTGGTAGATAAATCCCCCAACATAGATATGCTCGTTCAAGAAATAACGCGGCATACACCTAAAATTTTTATTTTGTACTAACATAGTATGTAAGGATTTTGTTACTAACAAAATATGGACGCAAGTCTGAAATAAAATTATTTTATTTTATTTTTAAAATGTCAGCGACACAATAGGTCGGTCAATATTTGCTTGAACCTGTGGCTGACCAATCCAATAGTCTCGTGTGCATCAGAATGACAGATTACGCAATTCGAAACCAAAAGGTCGCAAATTCGACTCTTACCCAGCCCATGTACGCCACCCGCAAAAGGCCATACATAGCCTAAAGGTGAAAAACGATTGCACCGATTAGGAAGACATCAATATTTAGCAATATTATGAACCTTATGCTAAATACATTAGGTTGAAAATTATATCCATAGCTAAACACGACTTTTAAAGCAAATACTATATGGACTTTTGCAGGTGACCGTATCCACTCGTTTGCAGTTGAATTTGAGCTACATACAGTCGTTTTCATTTCACCGACCACCATCTGCCTTCCAGCGAACAATCATGGATTGGAAACCTCGTGGTCTCTTGATTATTATGTCATCAAATAACTGTAGTCATTCGATGAAGTAAATGGACTACCCACCTAAATGCCTTGATGCAGCTTAAAGAAACAAACTCGGTAAGATCATTATTGTTCTTATGTCAATGCAGTAAAGTCCAAGATTGGATAAACTTGTACTCAACAGTGTATTAATGTCAGGTCATAATGATATTGCCGTTGCGCGTTGATATCTAAATAAGGGATGGGATACTCACAAGAAACAAAATAAATACAACTAATTAAACTCTTTTATTATATACAATGTATATACTAAAAAATTAGTGGTTATTTAAAACGAAGGTGAGATTACATCTAACCCAGTAAATATTTACAAAATCATCTCTTGCTCTATGGTCCGCGGGATCTTCCAAATGTGCAGTCCCCTGTCTTTGTAGCCAGCTATTATCTGTAACAATAATAATGTGAGGGATAACTCAAATAAACTTTCATGGTGCAGCTGTAGTGAGATTTATATAGCGGACTGGTGGTTGTCCGCCTTGCTGCGTTGGCTATGATTGAACCAGTGGGTTCGTGAAGGATTGTCGCCACGGGATCCATAGAAACAACGAAATAAATTTACACTATCATTTTGTTGATAACAAGAAAACTCGAAAAAGCGCGGGAAACTTATTACTTGATACTGGCTAAATACATAATGCGTGAAAGCCATAACCAAAAAAAATAATTTGAATTTTGTTCGACAACCTTGTATAACAGGCCTTAGTTCGGTCGGCCAATATTTGTTTATGAGGTTGGCAGTCTATACGTCTTTGCTTATGCCAACTCGTATTTGGGCAGCTTCAGCCCCCTTATTTACTAACTCGAATGACAGGTGTCGATGCCTATCAATCTAGGATTTCCAGTTACAATGCGGGTTTTGCTTGCTCGAACTTTTTATTTGGAATACAAAAACCGCATTGTACCAGCAAAACCTAGATTGATAGGCATCGACACCTGTCATCCGAGTTAGTAAATAGGCCAGCAGAACCTAAGAAGATTATACAGTTCGCATCAAACTTTACTGTGTCTAAGATATTAGCTGCGAGCTGTGCAATACGCACTCCGCCTCCCCGCGCGCGCCTCGCTTACTGCGAATCGACTTACGCAATGTTTCGAGTTAATGCGCAGTACACAAAATTAATCCAACCAGGCAGGTGTAGGCCAAATTCTCTGACTGTTCTGGCTAATATATGGCTCTGGTAGTAAAGAGAGGGTCGTGCTCCTGCAGTGAAGACTAAAAAAGACCTAATAATACAAAACACAACATTAGGCACCTTTCAGTACACGTACACCAGCCGTCGTAGCAGCACGAACAGCAACATTACAGCGACAGCACATACCTTGCTGCCGACGACAGCCAGCGACAGCAGCATGACGCCGGGCCCCCGCAGCTGCGCCAGCGGGCGCGGCTCGGCCTCGCGGTACACGTACACGCAGCCGTCGTAGCAGCCGGCGAATAGTAGGCCGTTCTTGGTGCGAAGGCACACTACGCCCTTACCGCCCTCGTGCGTTGTAACGTGCGAACTGCTCTGTAATTGAAACAAAACAGGGTCAGTTTATGAGGGTTTATGGACAAAGAGGTGGTACTGAAAGCTTCCAACGAGATGTCGGCTTGAGGCAGGCAGTAGGCCTTATAGATTATCTAAGGTATACACCCTTATTTTAAAATCAATACACAAACTTTAAGAGGTGACTCACCCCATCAACACGAACAATTATTGATATGGGACCAATGCTGGGAGCTCAAAAAAAAATTGACATACCTATACATGTTTTGCTGATTGGACCGTATAGTAGACTGTATGTAGATGAAAACTAAATAAAAAGGCGAAAATGTAGAAAATAAATGAATTTTTAGCAGTTCCTTGGTAAATTTTGCATTGACAACAACCACAAAAATGGACAAATAAAAGTAAAGCAAAAATATATTTATATATAAAAATGAAAATATATACAAAAACTAAGGAGTTCGTAATTGTTGAGTATGTATATCTTGTCGATGGATGTATCGACAAAAATAAATAAAAATGGTGATTGCAAAGTAAGACTTTAATTTTACTCCTTAGCATATTTAATAGTAACATTAATAATATTGAATTTTCAGCACTGATCCCATAACCAAAGTTGATCATGTTGATGGGCTGAGTCACCTCTTAAAGTTTGTGTATTGAATTTAAAATAAGGGTGTATAAGAGCGAGCTGCCACGAGCAACACTTTGCAAGACTTTCCTTGATGGCTCACAAGGCAAGGATGAACTGCTACTTTTTCCACAGTATAAATGAAAATTTTAACAGAAAATATACTTACAACATAATTAAACGTATGTGTCTAATTGCTGCTGGTGTTGCAGTACACTTTTCTTTCTTCAAAGAGAAGACTGTACACCGTCATCTTTGACCCGCTCAACGTCCTTAGAAGCAGGCCAGTCTGAGCGTCCTTTATAGGTACATCCTGGGAGCGAGCTGCCACCAGCAACACTTTGCGAGGGCCCTCCTTGATGGCTCGCAATGCAAGGATGGCCTGCTACTTTTTACCACAATATAAATGAAAATTATAACAGAAAACATACTTACAGCGTAATCAAACACATGTATCTGATTGCTGCTGGTGCCGCAGTACACCTTGCCCTCTTCAAAGAGTAGACTGTACACCGTCATCTTCGGTCCGCTCAACGTCTTTAGTAGCAGGCCGATCTGAGCATCCTTTATAGTTACATCCTGGGAGCGAGCTGCCACCAGCAACACTTTGCGAGGGCCCTCCTTGATGGCTCGCAATACAAGGATGGACAGCTACTTACTTACACAATATGAATGAAAATTGTAACAAAAATATACTTACAGCATAATCAAACACATGTATCTGATTGCTGCTGGTGCCGCAGTACACTTTTCCTTCTTCAAACAGCAGACTGTACACCGTCATCTTTGGTCCGCTCAACGTCCTTAGAAGCAGGCCAGTCTGAGCGTCCTTTATAGTGACATCCTCAGAGCGAGCCGCTACCAGCAACACTTTGCGAGGGCCCTCCTTGATGGCTCGCAAGGCAAGGATGGACTGCTCAGAGAACTTCACTGTGCTTACTGGTATTAGCATATTGTTCTGAAAAGTTTTATATCAATTAAATTGGTTTTTAAATAGCTTTTTAACGGTCGGTATTTTATTAAAATTAAAAAATATGTGCTGAAAAAGAACTTGCCACAGGTAGGATTCGAACACACGACTTTGACGTCCTACGCCATAAGTGTGCTACCAACTATACTACCGTGACTTCGAATCATCACGTCTAATTCTCTCATCACATATTACTCTGCAGGGTACAACGCATCCGAAACGTGCGTATGAGTAAAAGTTTTTTTCAATTTAATCAACTTTCTGTTCGTTTAATATAAATGAAGTAGAATACCATGCCACTAAATAGTGGGTAGTATTGAGGAAATACGCATGCTTTGAATGCGTTGTACCCTAGGGGCATATTCACTTTTCAAATAAATGAAAGCCACAGTATCCAATTTGTATAGACTATTTTTTTTACAAAGCATACATACATACATATTTTCACGTCTTAATCTCTTCCGAGGTAGACAGAGCCCATGGTCATAAATCCCAAAGGCCACGTTTAGCGTGTAAGTGGGCGATAAGGTGGGAAGCGGAATCAAAATAGTGAGGGGTTGCTAGCCGCATCGCCTATAACGTGATTCCTTACATTTTTGCCCAATCCCTTGACCGGCTTTACGGTCCGCACGGGAAGAAAAGCAGCTGATATATTCTATGTTTTTCTTTTTCTCCCAAACCAGCATAGAAGAGCATGATACAATGAGATACAAAGCATGAGTAAGTAGTAGTTATAATATGATGTACAATCTACAAAACTAACATACCTTGCACTCAAACTGCAGAACAAAGCCAGTCCTGGTGCCTACAAACACCGTATCCCAGGCACGGTCCATCGACTGTATGGGACTGAGGACATTGCATTCAGGGCCTTTCTCCATGCCAGACTGAAAACAAAATTACATGTTACGATTATACAATGAATGAATGAATGTCGTTTATTCCTTAGAACATGGTGGTATGATAACTATCATGATATTACATATTTATAATGTACACATATTCTGCCATAACTCTATGTCAATTAAACTTTAGAAAATTCAATGATATTACAATTTTAATAACGAAATAATTAGTAGTTATATAATATTGAATTTATCACTATTGGACCGTCAAGCTATTGCCCTCTACATAACAATGTGTTTGGTATTAAGCTAGCGATCATTTAAATTCACGTTCTCAACATGAAAACCGAAAACCTTTGTTCTGTGAGTGAGCCTGAAATTGAGAAAAATCTTTCAGCTGCACCATAAATTTTGGAGGTATTCAACGTACTATGGAAAACCTCATATTTTTTTCTCCTCATTAGTCTAATTCTTATCAAGGCAGTGACAAATATATAGCTACCAAAAATTGAACCTTATGCCCGGGTGATAAGGTCCAAAAACAATGAACTTTGAATATACCTACTGCCTTGTAAAGGGCCGTAAGCTAGTAAAATTACCTCTAAATCGTAGTATCGTATCCTGGAATCCAGAGAGCCTGTATACACGGTGGTCCCGTACTTCTCCCGGACAATGTTGAGGCATGTAACGGGTTGATTGTACCCGCGAAGAGTGGTTAAGAGCTGTCCGTCGCTGTTGTAATAGTACACGTTGCCATCTAGACAAGCTGCTAGGAAGTTGTTATTCTCGACGCACTGAAACGAAATAGTACTTTAGTAAAAAAAAAATATTTTGAGAAGTGTTAGCACCGCTTTTTCATCAGTTATATGTACTTATACTATACTATTATTATAAAGAGGGAAGATTTGATTGTTTGCATTGAATAGGCTCCTAAACCTCCTAAACTTCTGCGCCGATTTTCAAAATTCTTTCACATTGACATATAATTTATTTGCGGGTGACATCCTAACTTCCTAACTAATATTATAAATGCTTTGTTTGTAACGATTTCACGCCGTATCTACTGAACCGATTATCATGAAATTTTGCATACATATACGTTAGAGTACTGAGAAGGACATAGGCTATAAATGACGCGGGCGAAGCCGCGGGTAACAGCTAGTAGGTTATAAATTAGGTAGACGAAGTGGCGAGGAAAATTGGAGCTTCAAATAAGTAGGTAATAAATAAAAAAATAAAAAATAAATATATACGGACAAATCACACAGATTGAGCTAGCCCCAAAGTAAGTTCTTATGAAAGACTTGTGTTATGGGATACTAACTCAACGATACTATATTTTATAACAAATACATATATAGATAAACATCCAAGACCCGGGTCAATCTGAAAAAGATCGTTTTCCATCTTGACCTGACCGGGGATCGAACCCGGGACCATCCGTGTCGCAGGCAGGCGTGATGACTGCTGCGCCACGGAGCTCGTCAAATAATGTAATGAACTTGTAAAATCATATTTGTTTCAAAAATTGGTTTATTTATATTTATAGCTATTGTTGATCATTTGTAGCTACTGCTCAAGAAAGAATTAGATGACTTAACAACTTAGCTGTATAAACCCTCTCATCTCTGCGTTTTTTCCTGGTTGAAACCTCAGCTGTGATGCGTCGGATCTTGGGATCCGCTATTATGATAGCATTAATATTGATTTTACGGCAGACTGTTTGCCTGATGCCAAACCTCCTTGGAATGCTCAAGAATCGCATACCTGTGAAAATGAAGTAAATGTATGCCCACAATAGGAATCGAAATGATGATGAATTAAGAACCAAGGGACAGTGGAAATACATTACCTCTAAGGCAAGCACTGCATCTGGATTTGATGTGATAGTGTAGGCATCCCGTCGCAGGCTCTCGTCGGTGGAGAAGTCGAAGGTCTTGCACTGGCCGTCGCTGTGCGCCGGCTCCGCAGGCGCCGCATCCCCCATCGATGACTGGCTGTTGTCTAGGATTATCTCCTCACACACCGACAAGTCCACCCTGTCATTCTTATCATTAGATTTCACATCATACATCTCCCCAATAACAATATCCTCAGACACATCCAACATATCAAAGTGAATGTCATTAACATTCACAGCATGCTCATTCACAACACTCTCCTGAACAGTTTCAACTCTATCTTCTATAGAATTTATCAACTCAATTTCACTGTCAGCAAAAACTGGTATTGTTTCTACTATAACTGCTGGTTCGTTGTCCCCCTTGGCAAATGATGTTTTCGGTTTGTTCTTGAAGTAATTCTCGATTTCATCCCGGCGTAGTACTACGAAACATTCCCTCAGGTGCACATCATTTGGTATGATAAATGCATTGGATGCGGGCCTTATTTGCTGACTTTTCTTTCTTAAATTATTACTCTTCTTTTTACCTTTTGGCGCTTGTCTGGTTTGTTTCTTTTTTGGCCTCACAGGAGAGCATTCCAAATCGTCAAGAGATATTATATCTTCTAGAGGCCTATCATCTGCGATAATATCTATGAGTGATATGTTGGGTCCTTTACCTTTCTTACTGTTTTTCTTCAATGATGGACTTCTTGAAGATGTCCTCTCTCGCTCCATCACTTTTTGCCGTTGATTCTTCTTACCTTTTGGAGATGCAATTGTTTCTTCTTGAACAGATTCGAATGCGATTTGTTCTAGTTCTTCCACAGGTATACTGGTAAAATCAGCAACAATTGCATCTTCACTTTCAGACAAACTGCCGCCTTGTTCACCTTGATCTTTATCTTCTTCATAAGGACTTACATTCAAGACTGTCATGCCCAGTGTTTGACTAGTATCCTTAGATTCTAAGGAACTGTACAGTTTGAATTTCTCCTGTAACAATTCTTGTATTTCAAGGTCAATCTCCTTCATTCTCTCAAAAGCATCAGTGGATTTTGGTCCTGTTTTCTCAAACACTACAGGGTCCGTTTGTGTCACCTTAACTACCAACTTTTTCTTTTCAGTTTGACTAAAACGAGAACTCTTTTTACTATCCAAAGTTTGTGTTTCTTTTGTAACCAATTTCTTTGAATACATTGTTTTATTTAATTTTAAGATAATAGGCGGTTTAGATTTCTTTTCCTCTGTAACTTTGTCTGGTGTAGTAGGGGGCAATGCTGTGTTTCTATGAGACTGATGCATGCTGGTTGGTTTCCGAGGCTGTTCTCCAAACATGTCTATATGCTTTAACTTAATCTTAGGATCAGATTTTGGAGTTTGGCTACTATTACTACTACTACTTGTATTATTATTAGCTTTAGGGCTAACAGCGGAATGACTGGATGAAGTAGAACGTTGTCTTTTCTTGGTCTCATCTGGCTTTGATTCTTTAGAAGAATTGGCTTGTTCTTTTCTCTTAACATATTTATCTGAGTAATTCTTATCTGTAGATTCTGTCTTAATGGTATCCTTAGGTGGTAATGCTTCCTTACTGTTCTGACCTTTAGGAAAAAATATATTAAAGATAGATTTAGCTGCCTCAGCACATTTTTCATTTTTCTTAGGAGCGCAGTCATTGACATTTATTATTATGTTTTTGTTTAATATTTGTTTACTGGTATCCTGACTTGATTCACTTTTTTTTCTTTTTTCTTTTCGATGAGGGGGGTGCTGGTCCAATGACCTTTTACGTGAACTTGTAGAAGAAGAGCTTTTAATTGTGGTGATTCTACTTTCAGAGTTGCCAGCTTTTTGCTCTTGATCTTTTTGTTGTACAATATTTTCTGGTGTGACGTTGGTATCCAGAGTTTTATCCTCATTATAGTCATGTCTTTTTGCTGGCACAGTACTGTTTTCCTTGTCAGGTTTTTTTACTGGTGTAATACTGTGTTCCTGTTGCCCTTGCAACTCCTTAATAGGGGTTGGTCTTGATGCAGCCTCTGCAATGCTTGGAACAATTTCCAATGGAGACTTTGCAATATTAAGCAACTGATTATCAATCTCCTTTTTAATTTCACTGGAGCTTTTAACAGTAGTCGCTAAATGTGGCACTATTTCCTTTTTCACTGATGGTGGTGATTTGGATCTGTTACTAGTTATTGAGGGCTGAGGACTTGCTGCATCATAATTTTGAATAAAATTGTGGTCCACTGCCACATGATACTGTTGGTCTAGGTCTGCAAACGGGTCTTCATCCTCAGAAAATTGTTCAGCATTAGAGTCAAAAACAGGTACTGGCTCACTAGGTTGGGGCTCTTCAAACGATTTCCTATCAGTACTTCTTCTCCTAAACTGTTCTCGGACTGTATCGGGTACAGAATAAGGATTTTCAGTCGATCGTCTCTCAGCACTCATCCTTGATAGTCGCCGCTGCTCCATACTGAACCGCCTCTCTTGGCTTTTGCTTCTGTGGACATTAGCCGGCCTCCGCTCAAAAAGAGGCTGTTCATTGTCTGTATTAAATTCATAGTCTTTTTTTATATTTTCCAGGGCTTTAAATTCAGGATGTTGCAATTCATAATTATGTGGGTCATTTTCTTCATATGGATAAACTTCATTGTAAATATCATAATTTTCTGTGTTTTCATAATTTTGAATATCATCTGTTGGATAGAAGCTATGAACATCAGTACTGTCTTGAGGTTGTTCATAGAAGTTGTCAAGTTGCAGCACTTTGGTCAGCTCTTGCATCACTAATGGCTTTATATCTTCGAGGAACATTGTGTCCTGTGGGTCTAGGATGCATTGCATTTGTTTCATGAATGTGTCTTCATAAATTGTGTTGTTATCATTATTAATGAAATCACTAGAGGTGGTTAGTGACTTTTCTGCAACAGACCTCAAATGCCTGTTCAAGCTGTTTTGTGACTCAGTGATCAAACTGCTTATAGCATACTCAAACTTTGTGGACGAATTGGGGTTGTCCATGAGTTTGTGGATTTTATCCTTATCCATTTTAAATAATTGATGAACAATTTTATTCTTCATTTTGTCACAATTCACTTTAACATTTTGCCTTTGCCTCTGTATCCGCTTCTTGGTAGGTGGCTCCTGAGTATTTTGATTATTACTAGGGTCATGACTTCTGGTTTCCTGGGTTTCTTGATTTTGGTCATTATTTTGTTCCCCAGACTGTTGTTGAGGTTCATTTCTATTCATCAAGCGTTTTCGGACAAGATCAACAGTATCATCTACTGAACGACTAAAACTGTTTGAATTATCAATAGCAGAGCCAGGATTCCCACCATAGTGATCAGAAGAAGGTGGTCTATGACCAATATAGTCCGATGTTGGTAATTTACCTTCTAACATATCCGGTCTATAAGATTTAGTTTGATTTCTGTCATCATAAAAATTTCTTTTTTCATCCTGATTCCAAACTGGTATTCTATGATGACCATAAGGTTCACGAGGTTTTGGGGTGACCATTAGTTGCCTGTGGTCGACATCTCCCATGCTATTAACATGATATGGTTCAGATTGAATAGTTTCATGATAATTTCTTGAATCTGGGTATTGCGGGAAGTTACCTCCATCTCCTTGTCGTCGTTGGGTGTGAGGGTAGTTCCCCCTTCCACCATGGTGGCCCCTGTCTGGTCTTTGGTTATTTGGTTGGTTGTTCACAAGTCTGTATTTACTCCTATCATGGAGTTCAGGAGCGTTATAGCCAATATCAGCTCGATTGTTGAAAGGCGGTTCAATATACCGCGAACCAGGTGGCGCGAATCTGAAAATAAAAGTTTTTCCATAACATTATGGTAAAACTGCTACAATTGTAGAGAAATGCTTTGTTTAGCATGAATTATGATTGTTTGGCATAAATCAATAACGTTACCTATATCAAATTACAGTTTTTAATGGTTTGTTTGTAGGTACTTGGGCATGAAGTACTCGGCGCACATTATGATGCAACTATGATTTCAGACAGTAAATATTGTTTTATGAGCTTACCTAGGTGAGTCAAGTAATCCGTAACCTCTAGGGGGTCTAAAATGAGGTGTCCCGCCACTTCTAGGCCTGAAATGTCTAATATTTTCACCCCGCCATCCACCAATGCCTGGATGACCTCGCCTCATAATGTCACGATTATTTCATAATACGAGTGCCACACTCTACGATTAACAAATACTTAAAATATTGCACACAATCAACACCGATTTTCACTTCTAAATAGAGTTATTTGCCGAAAAAACAAGCTTGATCAATGTCCGCGGGGAACAAAAATATTGCGGCCATTTGTCAAGTTTGACATTAATGAAAATATTGCCATGCCAACTATTATTATTCGTGAAAATTGGATATGGCATAGTAAATTTATTTATACAGCCATACCAATATTCTGAACGGAGTCAACACGAAATAAAAAAGTCTGTCCGTCTCACAGTCACAGAATACATAAGCGCTGTTCACACATTTGAGTTGTTTTCTATAGTACTCCCTTCTTCATACGTTGCGATTGGCTGTCGCAAGATTCGCAACGTATAGACTGCCAGTGGTGCGCGTGCGACTCACCTACCCGACCTTTCTCAGTTCAGGCCATGGCTACCTTCAGACCATGCATGCAAATCGCGGCACCCAGGCAACGCCCAAAGCTGAGGTTCGTCCCTCCTGGGGACCCTTTGGTGATGTTTGCCTTACATACAGGTTCAGGGCGCTCTGCTCTCACCTCAAAAAGTCCGGTGAAGTAGCGAAAGCTCATTTGGAGCTAGCTACATAGTCCATTAAAAAAAAAACACCCGATAGTCGGGCAGACACATACCTACTGTGCTGTGTACCTACTGTTGCTATTTTTTGCGACGTATCTGTCGCAAATGCTTTTGCAACTATGGAAATCTAATGAAGACGACGCACGGAGGCTGCGACTCGGCAACTTGGCAACCCACAGAACGGCAACCACGCGGTAATGTTGCCATTATAATCACATATCTTACACATTTTGTAACTTTCGGATCCTAGGCGTATCTTGAAGTTACTTAATTTTTGGTCAATTTACCCATTACATGATACCTACTTAGCTTTTATTATTTTTTGGTACTTTTTATATATGCAATCGAAAGTACCTTGTCTGTACATACTTCCATATTTTTTATATTTTTTTTAAACAAGAATTTATTTTTTTATGAACTTTTGAAAATAGGCCATAAGGAACGCCACAGGAAAATAGGACAGGACTTTGACCGTCTGAGTTGCCAGATTGGGGAAATTTTAACCAGTAGTTTGGAAAGTTTCTAAAGGCCTTTCAAATTCAAATTCAAATTCAATTTCTTTATTGCGTTTCGTATTGTACATTACATCAGCTCTTACAATAATGTCCCTGCACTGTAATTATATTAAATATGTACAATATGAACCCTGTCGGGCATCGCATAAATAAAATTTGGAATGGCAAACTTTCCCAATGTGAATGATAATAATCGTATCCGTTTTCACTGTTTTTTAGGGTTCCGTACAAAAGTTGAAAAACGGAACCCTTATAGGATCACTCGAGCGTCTGTCTGTCCGTCCGTCCGTCTGTCACAGCCGATTTTCTCCGAATCTACTGAACCAAATTAGATGAAATTTGGTAAGATAGTGTAATCCTATGACCCAAACACGGATGTGCAAAGTAAATAAAGATTTTTTTGAAATAAGGGTCATTTTGAGGGGCCCAATTACAAAATTTTAAAAGAAAGTTTTGCAAACCTTACTGTGTCATATATCAAATTAAAGGGCTCATTATGAGGATCTCAACAATATTTTATTTTGTTCGGGTAAAATCAATACTTTTGATTTTATTCACGAAAGAAGGCAAAAATTGACTATTCCCCCCCCCTGATCTCCGAAACTACTGAGCCTAAAATTTTGAAAAAATTACAAAATATAGTTCATTCCTTGAAGATTACAGGAAAAATAATAAGAATTCTATCACTTGAAAATTAAGTGGTAACCTCACAATAATAAGTTCATCTAGGGAAATAGTTCACTAAAACACCACTAGATGGCGCTAGTCAATTGAATAAAACATTTTTTGCACATTGTGTGTGTTCACGAAGCATATTGTACGGAACCCTCATTGCGCGAGTTTAACTCACACTTGACCGATTTTTTTTTTCAATGTTAATGCCGGTCAGAATATTTTTCGATGTAATAATGATTTGGTTTCGCTCATTTCTGGAACCGGAAATGAAGTCCCCGGGTGGGTCTGGAATTTTTTCTGTCCCGGCCCGGTCCGACCTGGTGTGATGTAGTCCAGGCTTAAGAGATTTTCCCGACTCCCGGGTAAAATTTCCCAAACCCGGCAACTCTGACTGTCAATGTCTTTATTTTACGTCAGTTTGACAATGACAGGGTATAAGGCACAGATATTTGTTTATAAATCCTACGTTTGTGCCCTATTTTCAAAAAATCATAAAAAAATAAAACTTGAAAAATATTTAAAATAAAAACCGGCCAAGTGTGAGTCAAACTCACGCAATGAGGGTTCCGTACAATATGCTTCGTGAACACACACACAATGTACAAAAAATGTTTTATTCAATTGACTAGCGCCATCTAGTGGTGTTTTAGTGAACTATTTCCCTAGATGAACTTATTATTGTGAGTTTACCACTTAATTTTCAAGTGATAGAATTCTTATTATTTTTCCTGTAATCTTCAAGGAATGAACTACATTTTGTAATTTTTTCAAAATTTTCGGCCTAGTAGTTTCGGAAATCAGGGGGGGGAATGGTCAATTTTTGCCTTCTTTCGTGAATAAAATCAAAAGTATTGATTTTACCCGAACAAAAAAAAATATTTTTGAGATCCTCATAATGAGCCCTTTCATTTGATATATGACACAGTAAGGTTTGCAAAACTTTCTTTTAAAATTTTGTAAGTGGGCCCCTCAAAATGACTCTTATTTCAAAAAAATCTTTATTTACTTTGCACATCCGTGTTTGGGTCATAGGATTACACTATCTTGCCAAATTTCATCTAATTTGGTTCATTAGATTCGGAGGAAATCGGCTGTGACAGACGGACGGACGGACAGACAGACGCTCGAGTGATCCTATAAGGGTTCCGTTTTTCAACTTTTGTACGGAACCCTAAAAATGGAAGAATATACATACAAGGTACTTTCGATTGCATATATAAAAAGTACCACTTCCGGTAAAGTATATGTTCAATTCAATTTTAACTCCTAAGTATTGTGTATAGTGTACATGTTATGGACCAAGTGATAAATGGACAATATATATAATGCCCGAGCAATACGTAAAATGTCCAATTTGCGCGACCAATTTGATAATAATTAATTATTCAAATTATCAAATTGACCGGGCATTATACATATGGACAATCACTTTTTGGGCAGAGTAATACTAACATATTAAACAACAATATTTTTTTCATTTAACTTAAACTAATTGTTAAGCAATTGACAAGTTACACATACGAAAAACAAAAACAACAAAACAACATGTACTTTACCGGAAGTGGTACTTTTTATATATGCAATCGAAAGTACCTTGTTTGTATATAATAACAGATTTTTAATATTTTTTTTAAACCAAAAATAGGGCACAAAAGGCACAAACGTAGGACTTATAAACAAATATCTGTGCCTTATTCCCTGTCATTGTCAATCTGACGTAAAATAATGACATTGACAGGACTTTGACCGTCTGAGTTGCTAGATTAGGGAAATTTTACCCGGGAGTCTGGAAATTTTCTAAAGGCCTCTCCCAACGTGAATGCTATATATTGTATCCGTTTTCACTGTTTCTTTTTTGAATGTTAAATTTCGATGTAAAAATGATTCGGTTTCGCTTATTTCTTTTACTTATTAACTATATTCCTAATATTTTACATGGTTATTGAACCACTTTTCATTCACGGCTGCATAATGCCATAATTTGTTATCTTGGTAAAAATAACGTCCTGCCAGTGTGAAAAACCATGGTCTGTCAAAAAATGAAGAACTCGCAGTCCAGTGTCTTGAGAAGCCAAGTCATCACGCGAAGAGATATCGGTGTCCAGAAGTCAAGCCAATGTTATCAGGTTGCGATCGAGAACGAAAAATATCCAACGATATGTACAAATAACAAACAACAACAAACCAACAAACTTTTCTTGAAATTGAATAGCATAGCAGCCTTTTTTCCTTGCCTATGTAAGGCAAATTCAGTCCATCCGTGTATACCATTAAATTATAATGTACAAGGCAAGGGACGTTTTCGGGTGTGCTGGCTGCTCAATGATTACAAAACTGATGTCATTCCCAAAAGATCCCTAAAATATTTAAAAAACCAACATTCGTCATTAATTTTAAATGAATAGCTTTGAGCGCCATGGCCATGTTTAAAGCAATAAAAATTAAGATTAAATTATAGGATTGTTTTTTTTTTACTCTTTTGTTATGTGTCGCATTGTGTGAGTAGCCAATAAAGTTATTTTTATTTCATTATTCATAAGTCCTTTTCCATCGCTGGACAACAGTTTAAGCACTGGAGTGACTGAGGCCTTATGCAATAAATAACAAAAAATAAGATATATGTACGAAAAGAGCAAAAATAAATATAGTCATTGTATGGAAATACGTAAGATTTCAACACTGGTTTATGATTAATTAAGTTTATGGATATTTATCAATTTTTAGTATTTTCTCAAACATGCTTGGAAATTCTCAAATTATTTTGAAAACCTCGTTTGGGATTAATCGATATTGCTGTAGTGGCCAATACACGCATGCAAAGATGAAAATCTATATCTGTCGTGTTTTAGCGGCCGGCAAAGTAACTATGAAAACTCATATCTGTCGTGTTATTAAAAAAATGGAACGACAAGTTTGCTGCGAAATAATTCAACTACGGAGGTTAAAAATTCGAATTTCAAATTTGACCTAGCTAGAAAGTAAAAAAAAAATTAAAAAATACAAGATTTTGGCGCGATAATTTCTACATACGTCGTATTACTGCAAAAACCGCTAATGTGCAAAAATCACACTTTGAGAAAACTTAATTTAAAGGTTTGAGAATAATTTTTTGTATGAAAGCTTTAAGTCATTTGAAGCTTTATTTATTATTGTTTATAATTATTTCATGAAACGTACTCAATTATTATTTAAAGGGCAATAAAATCGCAATTAAAACAATTATGTAATTTACGTCACTTAATTTGTTTTGGATGTATAACCACATTTTCGGGTTTTGTGGTGGGAAGTCAAGGGGTACAGTTGAAGTTTGCCTTAGACAATTTTGCAAATTGATTTTAGTGGACTTTATAATATGAAATTGGTGTAGTTTGGTGTTAAAAATGCTCGTGCTCATGAACAATTTGTGAAATAGTTAAAGTGGACTGATAAATGGACTCGTATAGATTTGCCGCCCCAAGCTGCCACGAGGCGTCAAAGAACATACGCCATCTTTGATGCTACTTGGAAAAACTTTACCGTACAACACCGATACTTACGAGTAGTATCTCATTATACTGGACATTGGCAGAATCACTGAAATTTCGGTGGAAGCCATAATATAAAACAGAAGAAGAAGAAGAACCACATTTTCGAATATTTCACTAAGTAAAGCATCTACTCCTGTATTTCTACTTAATTTAGCTTTATTATTGTTATTATCTGTCCGAAGATGACATTACAGAAAATAGTCGTCAGTTTGCGAAGTAGTTCAATTGAAAAGTAGACGGAGTGCGAAATAGGCTGATTACTAAGTAGGAAATTTGCGAAGTTGTCTCCACGAAAAGTAGTCAAAATGACAAATAGACAGTTTGAGAATAGGCGCTGGCCCCTGGCACCTGATCGATTTTATATGCAAATTAACTAAAACTCCAAAAATGTTAAAAAACTATCATCGAGATTTAATGCCTCTGTCATATCCGGTTTTACCTGTACGAAATATGAAGAAACCCTGATATTTGTAATTAGTGACAGTACTAATTTTATAAAAGTAAGTACATGAGACTATTTATTTTACTTTTTTCTTAAATATAAACTAATGTAAATGATTTGAAACCGGATGGAAACCGGTATTTTTATTATAAAATCATTTCTTCTAAAGCACGTTACAAAAAAAAAAACATTCTATTAATTTTTCAGAGTACTCCTCTTCATCACTATGTTTCGATTATGATGCTGTCAATGGAACCCAATTACGCCATGTTCTGCTTTAAAAACAATGAAAGCATCCGTGATATTTTTCAAGATTTATCCCTTTCTCAAAGGTGGTGATCAAATTCTTGAAAGGAAGTTTTTAACTGCGCAATTTTGCAACTCGTCAAGATCTTATTGACTTATGATTGGCTTTTATCTTGTCCCTTTTATGGAAGCGGCTTGCATCCATTGTCTTCCTGTGACCTTTATTAGGTCGTCCGACCAACTGGTCGATGGGTGTCGACTAAGGAAACACAAGCTAAACAAAGCTATAAACATCAAAGAAACCTCTCCAACCCGTCTGGCCAGCGTGAAGAGTGTAAGCCAAATCCTCTGACTGGCTGATGATGATTTGAGAAAAGTACTATACAAGCCTTGGCTGCAAGCAGGCATTGATGGACTTACGTATGTGTGTCTCGGCTCCGCCTCGGCTAGTATTATATTGTCTTTGGCTTCGGCCCTCATTCACACGTTCGTCCATCAATGCCTCTATTGCCGGCCGCTGCATTAATGTACTATTAATCAAAATTGGATATTTATCCGCCGCACATCTCTCCGTGTTATACGTGCGTCCCTCCCCACACCGCGTCAAATTTAGCTTTATTATCAAATTGCCCAATTGTCAGGTAGCAATATAATAATGACCGTGCAATGTGATAAATAATAGTTAATTAATCAATTAGCCCGATAGAGCTAGGCATTATTCATAATGGTCGGGCATTTTTAATAATGCCCACATTAATCACTTGGTCCATATCATATATATCTTTGTACACCCGTGTTTATCATATTTACAATATGATTAGAAGTAGTCTCTAAAAATTTAGAATAGAATAGAAAATGTGTATTCGGTGTATATAAAAATACAAAACAATTAAAAGCTTAATTTCTATTATATATAAGCATAATATAAATCCTTATTCACTATCATTTTTTATTTTACCCACCTTTCATGCAACTGCATAATGTTTTTCGTTACAAAAATATGATATACTTACTTATATTTTTAATTGTTACCCTTATAAGTATAAGCTAGTCTTTATTGCACAAGTAGGCTCGGTGATAAATCATTTAAACTTTTTTCATAAAAGACGTTATGACTTTACGTTTATGGTTTTAAATCGTAACGTCCCTTACTTGTTCTTATAAAATAAATTTTGCTCTACATCTAGACACGCGGCAGCGTGTCAAGCCAAGTTCAAGCAAAGGAACAGGCTAGCCAGGGCCGAATGTAATATTACACGAACTACTTGGTGCCACTTTTGACCCTTCTATAACTCAAAACCTCTAACGTAAACACATTAAACTACGTGTGTTTAATTCTATGCATAAGGAATCTCTTAGAGAATTGTTTAAAGATATCAATATTTTAACCTTACCTTCTCAGTACATATTTGCGAATATTATGTTTGTACACCATAATTTACATTTATATGAGAAAAATAGAGAAAAAATTTATATGAGAATTCATGACCGAAACACAAGAAATAAAAATAAGTTGGCTACACCAGCTTTGCGTTTGCGAAAAATTTTTTTTTTAATCTATGCAGAAAACTAAGCGTTTATTTATGGGTCTCGGAGCACGCTTCTATAATAAAATTCCCGCAGAAATATCGATTCACCTTTACATAAGTTTAAAACTGCTGTTAAGAACCAGTTAGTAAAAAAGGCATATTATTGTATTAATGATTATTTAAATGATAAAAAAGCGTGGCAGTAATTTAATTGATTGTAATTTATTATAATTAATATAAATAACATTACAAATAAATAAATACTTGTAAAATATTGTAATCGAAGCCCTTCAGGCACGTAGGGACCAAGTCTGGATTGAGTTTCTTTCGGCGTATTTTTCTCACCAGTGGTCATTACGAAACGCTAGTAGTTTTTCGATTTTGCATATTAAAAATAATAAGAAAGTAAAAAATATGACGTTCAAAAAGAGATCAGTTATCCAATTTTGAACAAAAATCTTTGACTTTGACCCAAATTTCATGAAGCTAGCTCAAACGGTTATAAAGATGTGTAGGTCAAAAAGTCGTAATTTTACGATTGACTGACTGTCATATAGGTACCTAAATCTAACCACTTCCAGATGACCTAGAAGGATGGAATTTGGAATCCAGCTCGGTTATTATGTATGTGTAAGAATAGGAAAAAATCTAAAAATAAAAAAATAAATAATAGTGGGGTGTGCCCATACATTTTTTTAAAATTGTAATAATGAAACAGTTACAAGCAGGTATTTGAAACTATCCTAAGATATTTATTATTATATTTGCTATATAACAGAAATATAAAAATAAAGTTAAATTAGGCACACGTGTTTAGAAGGTTTTTTTCGTAAAGTATGCAATCGGAAATGTCCTGTTAATTTTTGGATAACTGCTCTTGTACTATTGTCAAGACCCGAATCCTTGCTATACTAATCCTAACTAATATTATAAATGCGAAAGTGAGTTTGTTTGTTTATTACGCTAAACCGATCATCATGAATTTTGTATACACGTAGTTAAGGGTACTGAGAAGGACATAGGACCTAGTAAATATTCTGATATCTATGGACATAGGCTATATATCACGCGGGCAAGGCCGCGGGTAACAGCTAGTAGTAACAATAAATAAAAACTTTTAAACAAATTAAAATGAACCGCCGAAAATAAATGAAATTCAAAAACCAATTATCTCTTTTCCTACCCTTAGGGTTGGATTTTACTTTCCAAATTTAATGGGATTTTAAAACATGACTCCATTCCATGACCTTTTTTTTGCTGCAATGAATGTGGTCGTGCAGTGTAGCAATGGAAATCTTTCCCGCATGATAAGTTAGTATTTTTATACTACTTAATTGAGAGCTAGGCTAATTGAGGTACTGTAAAAAATATTTTTGAGCTCGCACCCTCTTGGACCAGGGCCCTCTTGGGTCGGGGGCCCCGTGGCATTTTGCCAGCCCTGTCACCCTATTGTTACGCCACTGGTTGTGGGCCCCAACAACCAATAGTCCACCCATATTTCAGCCCCATAGCCCATTAATTTCCCTTTATAGTCTCGTCTCTGGTCAAGGCCTGTTCAAGGACATACCATACATTGATATTTCCAGGAATGGGTTCTGGCTGGAGACCTACCATTACATCAACTTCTGCAAAGGCCTCTACGTGTTCGATTTAGATCCCCACGCAAGCCTTCCAAAGGACCGGGGTAACATCCGTGACTCTAAAACAGAGAGATAGAAGAAATGTAAAGAATTCAAGTTATTTATAATAAAATCCACCACGGCCATGTTAGGAAGTAAGTACAACACAATTAGTTGACATCTTTTCTGCTGGCCGAATCAGATTTCAGTTTTGTCCTCGGCAATGACAGACCTTGATTACAAATTAATGACTAAGTACTAAATAAAAACATATAAACCATATTCAAATACAATGTTTATTGTTTAATCTACTTTACCTAATTACAAGAAATAGGACTTACTGAAAATTGCAAAAATGGATCCCACTGTTCTTCATAACAACGTATGTCAGTTCAGTAAGCTATATATATGTCGCAGTCATCTGGTTAAATCTGCTATTTGATTGAATGACTAAAGGACAACTCGTCAAGTCGTTGAATGTAACGTTCAACATGTTGACTGAATGAACGTCATTTAGCGAAGTCGTTGAATCTTAGCCGACTTTGTAATATTTGGTGGTAGCATGATTTCCAAAGCTTTATTTAATCTCATATTTTTGTAATTTGTCTTAGTTTTTAAAGAAGCCAGCGTCGGTGTATTATTAGGTAAATCCATGATGTAATACTATTTTATTACAAATAAGGCACTTTTATCTAAATTTAATAGAAAAAAATATCAACACCGTGCCATCTGTTCGAGCTGTTTGACGCCATATTTGTTTTGGTGACTACTAGCGCCGCAGTGGGAAAAAAATCAACTAAATTTAAATCTCCTGACTGATTCTATGTCCGCTCTTTTCAAAGGACTATGTTACAATCCGCTAGTTGGACGTTGAGCGACGCTTGTTTAATCAACGTTCGGCCTAGTCATTCAATGAACGCGCTAGTCATTCAATCAAATAGCAGATTCAACCAGATGACTGCGACATACATACTTTGACGTAGGTATTTGCAAAAATTAAGTCGGTTCTATCTTCAGTAAAGAACGTAGGTACCAACCTGATTCGATATATGCAACCATATTCTTTCAATTTATTTAACCAGATTATTGAAAATACATACTTTGTAAGTTTGTTTTTAGTAATTAGTAAACCTAGTCAATAAGTACCTACCTAATTTATTTTTTATTAAGGTGAAAAGTAGATATTAATTTGACGGTTTTAAAATGTTTGGTTGCCATTAATTTATTTTACAACAATCAAAGAAACTACACTGACTTTTGTAAGTATGTACTTAGTAGTTCGGCCTAGGAAAAACTAATTTGGCCGGGTTTAGCTGGTAGTATAAACAACAATAGTAAATAAAAATTATTTAATCTTTGCTCTTGAATAAAAAAAAACATCTATATGTATGCGCTAAAATCGCATAAAATAGTTCGACTTTTTCGGTGGTCCGCCCATTCATTTTGGCTATAATCTGCGCACTTTTAAAGTCTGTACATTTTAATGCTGCAATGTGATGAAATAGAAGTATAGTTTAAGCAACTCACAAAGTCGTAGTTGTAGTTTATCTATATTAACCACACCACATATGTATAAGTGTACGAGAGAATAAAAGCGAATATGGACGACATAAAAATAAATAATTATTAGGTATCGCTGTCAAATACTGCATATATTATTTTTGACATGGTCGCGGTACTTAGTTACGCATACAAGGTAGTGTTTAAATATCATATCTCTGATGCACACTTCTGTTATAATAATCAATGTCATGTCAGCAGTCATTCTGTAGCCATGTGAGTTAACATTCTCTTTGTCAGCAGCCATCATAATACATAGACTGTACCATGAACCTGGGTGCTGCAGAAGTTCAACTGGCTCTTAATTTATTTCAACCTGCTGTTCACACTATCATATCATTATCCTTGACTGTAACTGGTCTTCGAGTTAGATCCCAGCGAGAATTGACGTGGGGTCTTCGACGCCGGCTCTGACCTTCTTTAGGAAGAATACCGCCTCGCGACCGTCAATCAGTCTGTGATCGTATGAAAGTGCTAGGTACATCATTGGCCTTATTTCAACCTGAAACAAATGAATTATAAGTAGACATTATGGTCACGATAAAAGAACAGCTACACAGATTGAGCTAGTCTCGCAATAAGTTATGAATTTGTATCGCAGAAGACTTAGGGCAATCTGAAAAAGTTCGTTTTCCATCATGACCTGGCTGGGGAGCGAACTTCAGACCGTGGAAATCGAAGGCACTTGTGGTACCACTGAGCCACAGAGGTCGTCAGCCATGATGCCTGGAGGTTTTGGAATTTGACTCTGTAAAAGTAATATCTAGCAAAGGCTGGTCCGTGGCAAATTCATACAATGGGGCCCATGATGAGTGGCTTCTTGCTGGCTTAGCTATGTTTCATGCCGCTATGGAGCAGTGGCGCAGCAAGGTGTGGGCAAAGCGAGACCTAGTCCACTGCCTAGTGCCCAAGGGGCCTTGCGCACGATGTAGACGAGCTTTTTTGGGAAGCCTACGATTTACGTACAAGTGCCACAAGGCCTTACGGAACGTATTTTTCCCACAGCCAAATTAGGTCTTGCGCCTCCACTGCTGGGAACGAAATAGAAGGGGTCTTGCAGATGCAATGAAACTTCGCCTACGTCAATATTAATCCAAGCTACGCCTCTGCCAATAAGTACTGTAGATATTACCTTGCCTGCAATGGCGACAGGCCGTTGGACTATCGCGTGCATCCCCAATATCGCTGACTGTGGGAGGTTGATGATGGGCATCGATAGCAGAGAGCCGAATACGCCACCGTTGCTTATCGTGAATGTGCCGCCTTGCATATCCGCCGGTGTCAACTTGCCTGGAGAAAACATAAGAACCTAGTAGCAAAGATCGTAAAATATCAGGATATACATGTGCGGTTGATGCTTACTTGAATGCGTTACTTAGACCGACAGTAGTTTTTACAGTCTTCTATAGCCTAAAGAAAATCTCGGTCAAAAAATTAACATTGTCCCCCTAGATGCAAACCCAAAAACTTAAGAACGACGCTGTTAGTGAAATTATCCGTCTCGCCAATGAGAAAATAAAATAATAATTCCTGTTTTGTTTTTTATATCACCGAGAACTGAATAGCGTCACTAATTTCAGTGGCGCTACGACTTTTATGTTAACCTCGCCATTTCGAAATTTGTCCATAAACTGAATCGAGGAGTTCACAAAACTACACAAAAATCGGTAAAGACATGCGACCTGTTGAGGATTTTAGGGTTCCGTAGTAAACAAGGAACTCTTATAGTTTCACCGTGTCTGTCTGTTTGTCTGTGTGTCAATCCGCGGTTTTACTCCGAGACTATAAGTACTAGAAAGCTGTAATTTGGTATGGGAATGTGTATTAATCATGGCAAAAAAGTGGTAGAAAAAAAATCTTAAAACAAAATTTTTTTAGGGTAGGTCCCATGCAAGTAAAGTGGGAGTAATTTTGATTTCTCTCTACTAACCTATCGTGTGGGGTATTGTTGAATAGGTCTTTAAAAAATATTGTGAGGTTGAGGACACTATTTTTCGATTTAGGGATCCGATTCTGAAATATTGGGTTTTGAAGTAAGTGCAAATTTTTGTTACAGGTGTGTCGCCCCCCCTCTATCTGCTAAACGGTTATATACATATAGATACGTAAAAATACAGGAGTAGTATATATAACGAAGTTGAAAGGAAAACTATCAGAGCTGAGTACTAAGTACAAATTAAAAAGTTATAGCACTTTTTCATAAACCGCAAACACATGAAAAACAAAGTTATTTTTGCTGGCGAAAAATTATAGAGGTTTTTGGCTAATCTAAGCTTGCTTCAACGGAACCCTTCATTGGCGAGCCTGACTCGCACTTGGCCAATTTTTGTTTACCTGATCTTGCTTTTTCCGCTACCGAGTTAAGTGCCAGTTCAATCCTTGGGTAGTCCATGGAGTCCACGTTCCTTATTATGGGCACCACCAGCCCCCGGGGTGTCGCCACTGCTACGGATATGTCCACGTAATCTCTAGCAAAAACATGGGTTTTTGGGTTAATACATTTTCTGGGTCATTCATGTATTATGAATGACGAAACATGTGTTGTGCATCATAAACAATTAAAGACTAGAAGTCACTGCGGAGCTTCCCAAACGCTGCCCAGCTGAGTCTGTTGTCGAGAGAACGGAAGCTAGAACTTCCTACTTGGATAAATCTACGACCAATAAGTATATTTGATCCTAATGGATCAGATATACTTTTTGGTCAAAAGCTTCAAGAATGTAGCTATAGACAATTACATGAACTTTGTAAATTGTTTTGCTATTGTGTCTCATTTATGGATAGGGAAACTGTTCATCACCAACATCATCTCACCCGTAAGAAGTACACAGCTGGACATAGGCCTCCTCCAAGGATTTCCATCGTGGAAGGGTCATGGATCATGTGTCGGAATTCCGCCGCCAGCTTAGCGGTTTCTGTTAGATAGAATCCGACGAAATATTCATATTCTTACTTTGTTGTATAACGTAAGTAAGTTTGTTTAATGTTTTAAATTAATGTTGTAACGAAAGTAATTGACCCCCGTCTACGTGCTAGTGGTACTCCCATCCTACAGATACCAGGCCACTCCTCACAGGCATATGCCAAGTCTTTCGAGTGCTTGCTGCCCGGCTATGGAATACACTCCCTCTAGAGAATGGCCCCCTCAACTGATTCTTTTAAATACAAATTGAAAAAGTTTTATAAAGATTCTCTTGGTTAATATATGTAGATATATTTATTACAATCTATATAAATAATAAATGCATTTTAGTTTATTTATGTTTATTTTTATTTATTTTTCTTATTTTATTATAATTATTATTTATCTCTTAACACTACTCCCGCATAGCCTTTCGTTTGACTGGAAGAGATCCCTTCAAGGGATAAGTCCGCCTTTGTACAAATGTTCTTTTTGATTGCATTTATTTTTCTTTTGTTATTATTTTCTTTAGTGTTAAGGTTTTTGTACAATAAAGAAATTACATATATACAAGGGTTTTGAAGACGGGTTGGTGAGCGCAGTTTGTTTAGCTTATCTTGTTTCAGACGCTGCTACCCTTCGATCAACAATACCAACTAGATATCAGGTCGGCGCAAGAAAAGCGGCTCGGCAAATAAGAGCGCACTCCAGACGGTGAGCTCTTATTTTGTTTAGTTGGAATAATAGAATTGCGACTTTATTATCACGTGCTATGGTCGAGAATACGTTG
Source organism: Rhodophaea formosa (assembly GCA_963082605.1). Lineage (NCBI taxonomy): Eukaryota > Metazoa > Arthropoda > Insecta > Lepidoptera > Pyralidae > Rhodophaea > Rhodophaea formosa. The sequence continues at coordinate 5,765,269 of OY720221.1, forward strand.
AACTTAAAACGGTTTTATAGCTGCATTCAAGCGGACAGAATTTTGCTTCGATTTTGTACGTAACGCGATATCTAGTTGGTATTGTTGATCGAAGCTGCTACCCATCAAAACCGTTTTTTGAGCGAAGTGTAGGAGTACGTTGGACTGGCGGAACGGGATATAGGTATTTTTAATGTTACTTGTTCAGATGGATGAGGGGGGATGAGAAAATATGGCATACTTGAAACTACAGGACAGGCTGTTGAGGATGACATCCCTGACCTGTTTATGCTTCTTACTATTCTATAATAAAAACAATCCCATGATTGACATACCTGTAAACAATATTTTCCCCAATAATTACTCCATTAATCACTGGTTGGTCCATTAGAGCGTTGGCAGCCGCCTTTAGGAACGGTGACATGAACGACAGCTTTACCCCGTACTTCTTGGTGAAAGCATCTAGGTTTGCTTTCCGGAACGCCATTAGTTTGCTATGGCAGAAAATACATATTTACAGACAAATTGTTCGTCAGTGCCGGTCCCATTAAGGCGGTAGGTATGGTAGATGCGCTAATGACCTTTAGGATATGGGCCGAGTTTTGAACCTTAGTTCCCCGTCAGAAGGTGGGGGTCGATTGGCGCCCGTCGCCCGCGCGCCTTCAAAATATTGAATAACATAAATTTAATATTAAAAAGAAGAATAATCTGTAAAATAAAAATTCCTTGGGAGAGTTTGTAGGTTGATTGGTATTGTATTTAACATAAAAATTGCGTGACTCTAAGACAAGGAGTTATTTGCAATAAAAATCAACGTACGCGGTACTTTTATTTTCTAAAAAACTATTCCTCCTCAGCAAGTAAAGATTAAAAACTATTCTACAATATATGTTTTTTTTGGGTGTTGTGCTTTATGTTTGACCATTTTTATAGAGGTTAAATATGGTCGAAATGGCCAAGGAGCACCCTTAATAGCATATGTTGTGACTTGGAAGTGGTGCATTCGCTCTCGGCACTAAAGCAGAAGCTAAGAGGTCGTTAGGGAAACGCCGCAAAAGTTCCGTCAGCGGAACAGAAATCACTTTTAGATTTGCACACCGTGACATCCTAGATGGACCACCAAAACGAACTAAAATCTTACGTCACACGTTGACATCATTTCTTACTCGGCCACAAGAAGTCCACAGCTGAACATGGGTCACAGAGGTCGCCGAGGAATTTACAGATTTAAGGGATCCATGATTTGGATTTCTTAGCTAATGATGACAGACTCTTTTCATCAAACTATTTATGTCTCTCTCTGAGATGCTGCTGATCTTTAGGCAATTTGCAAAAACAAATACATTAGTATTTAGGTAAGTAAAAAGAGAGTCTTACCTCATGTCGCATTCGTTGAAGGTAGTGAGCATAGCAGTGGTGTTCTGCGCCTCTTTTAACCTCTCGGCGATGCGTTTCCTCATCTTGTTCATGGGAACGGGGTGTTCCGTCCGCGTCCCAGATATCGTCTTCGTAGGATCGCCAAGTTTTGCGGCAGCAAACTGGAAAAAGTAAAAAATTATCATTTCGTTCAGTCACGATACTTCTGCAGTTTTAAGTTTTGCAAAATCGTAGGTGAATATTGTTTCACAAACCTAACCATGCAATATTTTTTCTCTTACAGTAGGTCTGTTAAGCCTAATGGAAGGTGGCAGATCCTTTACACACCACCACTCCACATTTCCAGGTGTATAAGAATACTACCTATACCTGCAAATGTGGACGGTAGTAGTTGCTGTTGCAAAGCCAGCTCCTACTTTATTAGAAGTGCAAAGGCAGGATAGATTTTGTAATTGTACTGTCCATGTACTTACTTGTGGATTAGCATTGTCTTAACTTTATAGATTGATACACTCTAGGTCCAGCGAGCTCGCACGTTGCTCCAGTGCACCAATGAGTGAGGGTGCAGTGCGGGTGCTCTATATCGCGGGGGGATATGTTGCATACCCCGAGAAAGACTTCTATAATAGAATTAAACATATCGGGGTATATTTTTTTAAAATTATTTATTAAACTTATTGAGCCCATAGAGCTACAGTAGGTAGGTGGACTTAATGCTAAGAGCATTCTCTCCCAGTCAACCTTGAGAAGAAAAACAGATAAGAAGTAGGTGGTAAAGTTTGAACCAAATTTAAAATATATTTACAGTACCAATTTAGGAGGGAAGAAAAATTATATACATAAATATCCATACATAAATATATACTACCAGTAATTATCAATAAACATAAGCGTACATAAATAATATTTTACATAAACAACAATGAATACATATACATTTACATTACGTACTTATACGAATACACATACAAAAACTAGTAAGAAATGATGAATTAATCTGCTAACTCAAATCAGAGAGAAAAGTATGCAATTTTTTTGTATATGTATATAGTATACCCTGTGATATAGCGTGTGTGATTTCAATTCTGTACAGGATACTCAATATTATGCCATTATACTAACAGTAGGCTTTGCAGGTCCTTTAGCGACCGCTACAGCTGCAGGCTTAGGAGCTGCTGCCTTGGCGGCGGCTGCAGCAGGTGCTGGGGCAGCGGCTGCTGCGGGGGCCGGGGCGGCTGCAGCTGCAGGCGCCGCGGCAGGTTTCGGCGCTGCGGCTGCGGGCGCCACACCTGTCACGTTCACCTGGATAATGGGTAGTATTTTTTGTAATGGATAATCTCAAAAACTACTGAACCAATTTTTAAATCTTTTACCGGTAGAAAGATACATAACCAGGGGGTAACTTAATTTGTAATCTACGTGAATTAAGTCGCTGGTAAATAGCTTAATAGTTATTTTATAGCTTTATTGTGTCAATTTGTGTCAATGCTAGGCAAAATAATAGGGCCCTAAACTAAGGGCATCAACGAATGACACAATATCTCCATTAATGCTGTGCGTGACTTCATCTTTACTTTTTCCCATTTTATATGGGGTCGGCACAACCTTATCAATTTCTTCCAAATCTCGCTGGTCATATTCTCTGTTACACCCTTCTTATACATGTCCTCTCTTACACATTCCATCTACATTTTCTTTGGTCTTCCCCTATTTCTACGACCTCTAACTTGCATTCCCAAAACTTTTTTTCGTTAAATGCTATACATGACTATGTAGGTAAAATTACGGACCTCGAACAGAGGCTGCTGTGACTTTACGGAGTCTCCGTTTTTAACCAGCATCTTTGCGATGGTGCCGTGACCAGGAGACATCACCGGCAGTGCAGTTTTGTCTGTCTCGATCTCGAGGACCACTTCATCCATAGCGACTGCGTCACCTTCGTTCTTTACCAGTCTGGACAAATTATATTATAATTCAATAATTCGTTATGTTTCGAGCGTGAATGTGCGTTTGTTTGTCCATTTTTCAGACCAAAAATGATAATGATATCATTTTTGGTCTGAAAGATGGATAACAATGAACAATAATAAGTACAATTAATAAGGTTTTATCTGTTACAGGGTAGAAAGAGCCGAGGCCACAACCCCTGGAGACCACGTTTATTATAATCATGTACAAGTCGAAAAAGTAATAAGAATAATAATGATTTGCTAGACGTATGATCTATGACATGATGGCTTGCACTTAGTACACAAAGTAATAGTAGACCAAGTAATGAAATGACGTGCAACTACGGAACCTCATAGCGCATATCCCGACGAGAAAAAAGAAAGAATAATCCACTTACTTTACATCACCGCTGGTGACAGAGTCAGGGAAGGTGGGAGCCTTAACTAGCTCCACGCCATGTAGCCGGGGAGTCGTGTGGATGTGTCTGGCCAGCCATTGTGGGGAGATGATGCCAGAATTTATATTATATCTGTAAATAATTGTGTATATAAGTACACATCTTACTTAAGAACTTACTTTGGGTTGGGGCTAGCTCAATCTGTGTGATTTGTCCGTATATATTTTATATTTATACTTTACTAGCTGTTACCCGCGGCTTCGCCCGCGTAATGCATGTCTTCAGCCTATGTCCTTCTCAGTACCCTACCCCATGTGTCTGCAAAATTTCGTGATGATCGGTTCAGTAGACAGGGCGTGAAAGCGCAACAAACAAACAAATAAACAATCAAACTCATTTTCACATTTATAATATTAACCGCCGCCGCCTTGGCCGGCCTACCGCCGCGAACGCAACGTCCCGTAATTTTTAAATCTGTAATATATTTATTTAAATCATATTCTGTAAAGGGCCATATAGATCAATATTAAATCAACAATGTATTTAAAGTATTTAATTGGAGAAGGATTAATGCTGTATTGGTTAAAATCGCTTCGAATTAGCCATTATTTGTCGTAAAAAGCAAATGACAAAAAAATGATATTGTGGGATATCCATAACAGATAGACATACACCATCGCAAAGTTTTCTGTAGACCTTTTCAATATGTACAATACTTAGAACATTATTTTGATAAATTTTGTAGGGTTTAGCCTGCGTTTGCAATGTAAGCGGAAAAAAATGTGAATATTTACGACATCATATTAGAAACCTCAAAAATAACAGTACTTCTCCACTATTTAATGGATGTTAGCATGCATAAAACCTTCCTGTTGAATCACTCTATCTATTTAAAAAAAACCGTATCCAACTCCGGTTTTAAAGATTTAAGCATACAAAGGGACATGGGGAAAGAAAAAGCGACTTTGTTTTATACTATGTGTAGTGGTAGTGATTATCCTATATAGCTATATAGAGGAAAATGGGATGCTACTTGCTCGGAAGAATTAGGGATAAGAAAGAAGCAGCTCGGGAAGGCCGGGCGCGCGCAAAATTTCACCTATAATATTATATAATAAGAGTTATATTATGAGAAGTTTTTTTTGGTTGGAACAGAATGTAGTATATTCTGAGGTTCTTAACTTCATTGATCGACATGCCTGATTTTGGGGCTGCTCTGTATCCTCGTAAACCGCTGTTTGCTATCGTTGTCTTTGCCAATATTGCCGTATTGTGTAAGTGATTTGTATGGAATAAACTGAAACAAAATTGCAAATTTTAAACAATATTAGGAATACCAAAGAAATTAGGTAAGTTTCATAAAGTCGCTCCAAGAGAAGGGGAAACTATTACAGATTTTGAAAAATGAAAATGAAGTGTAGGTATGTATGGGGAAATGTTTGGGTGCCAAAAAACCACTTTTAAAAATCGACTCTTCTTGTGAATTCCCTATATCTAACTACACCCTCATTTATGACATAGATTGCTCAACTAGCAACTTAAAATATGTGACACTGGTTGCTTCCAATACACACGAAGAAAAAAGAATAATACCTAGATATCTATTTAACCCAAATCTACTATCATATGTTTCAATATCTCATAGTTTCCCATTCTCTAGGTCAAGCCATTTTAGGTATACTAACTTCTACGTCCACGTCCATCAATGTTGTTATCTGAAGATATGAAATGTGTAGGTACTTCGTGAAGGTAGATAGATTCCGACTAGGTAAACTACAAAATAAGAAAAAAAATGGGTTACTTACAATTCGCGTCATATTTTTTCTCAACATCTCAAGATATAATTTAAATAAATCTTGATAATAAACAAAAACTACTAAAAGTATAGTAAAATTATTTCAAAAGTGACTGATTGGAGATTTTTCTTTTTCCAAAATTGACAGAAGTATGTCAAGAAGTTTTTCAAGTAGGTTGAAATACTCAACTGTCTTAATCTATGGTCTAAATAATGGAACAGTGGGACACAAACACAGTTCATTCAATACGGGGGTGTTAGGGTAAACACCGTTGTCTCTCAGAACATTAACCCGTTAAAATAAATCGTGTGGTTCCCGGCAGGGTAGAATAGGACCACTCCAAGTCATCCCGTGGATGTCGTAAAAGGCGACTAAGGAACACAAGCTAAACAAAGCATATTAACATCAAAGAGACCTCTCCAACCCGTCTGACCAACGTGGAGAGTGTAGGCCAAATCCTCTGACTACTCAGGCTAGTATATGGCTCTGATAGTACAGAGAGGGTCGTGCTCCTGCAGTGGAGACTAGAAAGACCTGATAATGTTAAAATGAACAACTTTTCATACGGGACCAACGCTGGGAACATAAAAAATTTCGACACTTTTCATACGAACACTTTTGTATGAACATTTTTTTTTGAGTTCGTAGCATTGGTCTCAGTGAAAACGATTTCATGATTGGAGGGAAAGCGGTGTTTACCCTAACATTTAGTATTTTTTCTACCCTATGACTCAGAATAATAATAATTATACCGTATTCTACCAGCTTCAAAACAAACCCCGCTTTCGACACTCTGAGAGTTTGTATTATGAGAGTATTTTATTCTGTTTTTTGTATTTGTTGTTAGCGGAAACAGAAATATATCATCTGTGAAAATTTCAACTGTCTAGCCATCACGGTTCATGAGAACCTGCCTTGAGTGGTGACATACAGACAGACGAACAGTGAAAAACTCAAAAAATACCAACAACATTCTCTAATATAAATTCTCTCTAATATTGAACGACTGTGTCGGGATTAGTGTGTTGAAAGATCTGAATTAAATAATAATTATATATGTATTTTGATTCACTTATTTAAAAATTGTTTACGGCTATTCGACAATAGATGGCGCTATTAAGATTTGCTTTGCAGAATAATTACACGTCTAAAGGCGTCGGTAGTATGATACAACAATAGGGTGTATGCACGTAATTTTTTTATTTGCTTCGTATAATTCTTAATAACCACAGTAAAAAAAATATGAAAGAAGTTTTCAAATATCTTAATTAACGACGAAGGTGTGAAACTTTAAAGTTTAAATAAGAAAGAGAAGTCCGATATGGACTAGTGACGTCATAGTCTATGCCATATACAATAGCGTTTTCGTGAGTGAGATAGACATATTTTCTTAAAATCATTTTATCTCGTTTGTTTTTCAATTAAATTTTATTCTGTTTTCACTTTCAGTACTTTACTATTGAATATTTTAGGATTAACTGGTAAGATAACAGATATTTTTTTCATGCATATTCCCTATTACGTATATTCGACGCAAGATGGCGTTACAAAATACATAAATTTTATGAAAAAATAGGCCAAGTGCAAACTTTGCAGCGGTTAACACGCCGCCCTGCGACATGGATGGTCCCGGGTTCAATCCCCGGTCACAAGATGGAAATGATCTTTTTCAGATTATCCTGGGCCTTGGATGTTTATCTATATATGTATTTGTAATAAAATATAGTATCCTTGAGATCGTATCTTATAACACAAGTATATATTTATTTTATTTATTATTATTTATTTATAGGTAAAGATATTGAGGAGGACATCCTAACTTTATATTATAAATGTGAAAGTGAGTTTGTTTGTTTGTTACGCTTTCACGTCGTATCTACTGAACCGATCATCATGAAATTATGCATACACATAGTTAAGGGTACCGAGAAGGACAAAGGCTATATATAACGCGAGCGGAGCCGCGGGTAACAGTTAGTATTGAAAATAATCACTTTGTTGAGTGCAATGTGTGCCGTCTGGTTCCCCGGTAGAGTAGAATAGGACCACTCCAAGTCGTCCCGTGGATGTCGTAGAAGGCGACATAGGAAACACAAGCTAAACAAAGCTTATAAGATCAAAGAGACCTCTCCAACCCTTTTGGCTAGCCGCGTAATATATAGCCTATATCCTTCTCGGTACCCTAACCTATGTGTATGCAAAATTTACGTAATTTAAGTAACAATCAAACAAACAAACAAACTCACTATTAGTCTAACTCACAGAAGTCTAACTATAATCCTAATTAGGATAGGATTGTCAGTGTAGGTACATACGTTTTTTAAACATGCTGAGATAAGTATATCGCTATCTATCCCAAAGCAAATCAATTTGAGCAAATTACGCTATCACATCTCACAAAGGAGGGACGTTAAGTTGTTAGTTGAACAAGAAGGGATGTTAAATTAATTCATCGGCGTCGCCATGTAGTAGTATGATTCAGTGCCGATACATACGCTCTTTGAGACGTCCACTCAAGACGGTGTTTATCCTTAGTGTCATAGGGTTGACACTAATGGCCGAGGGTGGAATGTTTTACTCTATAATGTGCAACTACTTAGAAGTTGGTGGTTTTGTACAATATTAAATCTAACGGGAACTTCAAATTTTGGTAAAAAATATTTCATCTTAATATACAGAAGACGATTAGATTTGATAATGAAAAGTAGAAATCGCACATGACCCTGACCACCTTATGAAACCATAGAAAAAAACGCTAAAAGAACACGTTCATTGCAACACTTTCTGGTTTTGTTAGTCCTGAAATATTTTGGAGCCCGGTCCCACCTTCCGGGTACGGTATTTGGGTACGGAACCTTTGAGTATTCCGTAACCAAAGGATAAAAACAAAATCAAATCCTGCCCACGTGGATTTTTTTTCCATAAGTAAGAATTTTATTTCTTACTAGCTGTTACCCGCGGCTTTGCCCGCGTTATTTATAGCCTATGTCCTTCTCGGTACCCTAACCTATGTGTATGCAAAGTTTCATGGTAATCGGTTCAGTAGATTCGGCGTGAAAGCGTAACAAACAAATAAACAAACAAACTCATTTCGCATTTATATTATTAGTTGGGAATTTGGGATAAGAGTTTATTGGATGAACACATTGAAATCTTGGGGCAGCCCTGCATTAGGGTGCTCCCCCACTAATTTGCTAAGATTCGCCCGCATCTTTGATTAGGAATCTATCGTCCGGTGCCCGCGCTGCCCATTTATCAGCTCGTCTATTCAATAACGAATATTTTGTACGTAGCTACTTACTTACATACTACGGTACTTATGTCCTTATGCTGTATTGTATAAGAAGGAAAAGACTACTGTTTTTAAAGCGATTCAGAGTTAATTTACTCTCTTTATGGGTAATGTCGGCTTTTTATATGTTATTTAATCACTTTCTAATTTTTTGTTTAGTTAAAAGTATGGCTTTCGCGGAAGATCAGCGTCATGGTAGCCTCATGAAAAAATTCTGAGCGAAGACCGTTTTGGTACTATGCGTGTAATTTGTAATTGTTATTGTTCTTTTTGTATTTCATGTGTACCAAAATAAACAAATTTTCTTTTTTTTATTTCTTTTCTTTCTTTCTTTTTCTTATCTGAGATTTTTGTTGCATACTCGGCTGTTATAATTTCGTGCCCCGGGGTATATCCACTGGGGACCGTTGATTTGATGAATTTGTTCATCGTAAAATTGCAAGATGCTTAAAGGCATCTAACATAGCTAAACAACAACTGCCACCTCTACTCTCTCTACTCTTACCACCACGTCTAGTGTTACTTATTAGTACATAGTTAACATAACGTCTACTGTACCGGAAAGGCTCAATGACAAGAAAGGCATTATTAGCACTTATGCATCATAACCATAGCAAAGTCGATATAATAATTACGTACAGACTGCCAACCTCATACAAAAATACAAGATTGGCGGCATAGTTAAGCCTGGTTAATCTGCGTTAATCTACGAGTACTTGCTAAATCTGAGATATTATTTATAAATATTATGCCTAAAATATTGATTTAATTTAAACAGATATATTTTGTGAATAGTGCTTTTGTTCATAACATGGTAGAAACAAAGTTGAAACGCAACCAGAGTGGTGGCATCTATGTGCAACTATCAGAAAAAAAAAGCTAACGGGCCGCATCGCCAAAAATCCGCTAAAATCGCTCGTGTGTATTTTCAGACAAAATACACACGAGCGATTTAAGCGGGTTAAATAAACCTTTTCAAGGCAGTGGCAAATATATAGCCACCAAAAATTGAACCTTATTCCCCGGAGATAAGGTCCAAAAACAATGACTTTTGAATATACCTACCGCCTTGTAAAGGGTTAAAGATAATGTGCACGAAAACGGAAATTGCTATGGCGAAGACAATATAATACTAACACATGGTCATGTGGTCTCAACATGACCATAGTTAGTCATTGTGTCAGCTCTCTTTAAATGATAGCACACCAGTGTTGGCCACTAACTCATACGAAATATTAGATTACTGCTCTTGAATGGAAATCCGAGCAATGTCGAATGCTCAGCTAGTTTTGCGGGTAAGTTGTATCGGCAGCAAGTCTTTAAAGTTATTAATACTTCGTTGTTTAGAGCCAGGCTGGCTTACTAAGAGCGGAACGACCGAGCAGGAGAAAGGAGTAGCTGAAAATGATAACTAAAATATTTAAGTAGGCAAATATACTTAATAACTAGTTCCTACAATGGTATCTGTGGTCGATACAAAGTTGTGATGCTACGAGGAGTGCCATCTATGCGCAACTGCCAGAAAAAATCGTATGAGTTGGAGGTTGGGACCACATGCTAAAGGTTACGAATAAGATTTTCTTACGCTATTTTACAAATGGTGAACTATGATCATGCCCTGAAATTATTAAAAATATTCAACCAATTTAAAAGGCAGGATACTTAAAATTAAGTCCACCGTAAAATAATACTAGTAAATAAATAAATAAACACTAGATATTTCTAGCGGTATCAGTCATAATCATTACCTGAGTGTTAGTGCCTAGTTTGTATTGGAGCCGTTATTATATGTAAATAACTTTTATAAAATAGAGTATACAGAATCGAAGTCAAATACCTGTGAGAATAAAATAAATATTTCCCGGCGCCGGGCATTGAACCCCCTCTCAATCAATTCAATTTATTCATAAAACAATTATACATTGCATGCGAATATAGTAACTTAAAACTAGTCATAAAATTAAATTAATACATTTGAATTACGGCAAAAAAAGAACATTAAAAATTTACTTATTATTTTAGTAGCAGTGTAATTATGTCATCATGTCAAAATAAGAATATACACGTCAAAAGTCATTAACACTGTAACAGCACTTTTTCAACAGCAATGATCTTAATTGATTTTTAAATATAGATAATTTTTTTTCTGTCTTCAGTTTAATTGGCAATTTATTGAATAAGCCCACAGTCTGATGATGCGCACAGTGAGTCACAATTTGAAGAGCAGGTGTTATTTTTAGTTGTAAGTCTTTCCTCCTAGTGCTTTCTCGGATTAGCATTTCATCTTCTGTTTCATAAAAAGCTCTATTTTTAATGAAATCAGTTAAAAGCACGAATATATATAAAGAGGGAACTGTTAAAATTTTAAGCAGTTTAAAATGTTCTTTACATGACTCCCATGGTGGTATGCGGACCATGGTCCGTAAAGCTCTTTTTTGCGCTACAAAAGCTCTTTTTATATTGTAATCGTAGCTTCTACCCCAATATTTTATACTGTAGCGCAATCTAGATTCGACTAAGGCATAGTACACTGTTTTCAACTGGTCTATTGTGAGTTCATCTCGTAGCGTTCTCAGTGCACAGCAAGCACTGCTAATGCTGCTTTCCACAGCTTTTAACTCTGGTTTCCAATTCAACAGTTCGTCTATTTTAATACCGAGGAACTTGACTACTGACACGTTTAACAGTCTCATTGTCTAATATAACATCAAGCGTATCTTTATTATTGGCAGTGGTTTTAAATAACATTACGTTGGTCTTAGCAATATTTAGTTTCAGGTTATTTGCTGTGAACCAATTTTTGAATAATGTCAGAGTAGTATCTAATTTTCTATTAAGAGCGTCAATATCTCGATCCCAAATTACAGCATTCGTGTCATCAGCAAAAATTACTAGTTTAATGTCAGGTTGTAAAATAGTCATATAATTTATTAAACTCGTGTAGCATCCACTTCGCAACGGGGTCCGTCGAAGTATTTCCAGCGGTTTATCATTATATTATTATTCATTAGCCCCTTTCTGTTCATCGACACAAGTTGGAGCAAGTTGTGCCATCTCAGGTAATAAGTGAGCTACTGTTTCAGCTTAAACGCTACAGACTTGCGGCGCGCAAACACCATTAGTGCTGCGACGACAAGTTTATCGATAGTCGATAAAAAATATCCTTATCCCAGGAAAAAAATATGTGAGCTACTGTTTCAGCGATTTGCGGTGCACAAATACCGTGAGTGCTGTGACGACAAGTTTATCGATAGTCGGTAAAAGTTATCCCTATCTCAGCTCAGGTAATAAGTGAGCTACTGTTTCATCTTGAACGCTACAGACTTGAGGCGCGCAAACTCCCAGAGTGTTTAGACGTCAAATTTATTGATAGTCGATAAAAGTTATCCTTATCACAGGTAATATGAGCTACTGCTTCAGTTTAAGCGCTACAGACTTGCGGCGTGCAAACACCCTGAGTGCTGCGACGATAATTTTATAGATTATCGGTAATAAGTTACCTTCATCTCAGAATCCAAATGTGGCCAGTTTTGAAAGAATCGCTGAAAAAGCGTAACGTTATCACTTTAAATTGTAAACAGTTAAATAAAATGCTTTGAATTATCTAGGGCCTCGTCAAACAAAATTTTAGATGATATCTGTTTTCTGTCTAACGATTTATTTCAAAAAGGGGCAGCACTAGAACCCTGATATTCCACAATTACCCTTAATACTAACTAAATAAAACAACTTTATCACAGGAAATAAGTTTATTATATTTTTTAAATAAATAAATAAATAGCCATTTATTGCCGTATTCATACATTACATTACACATTTTTATCTTTCATAAGTATTTTAGAATAAAAAAAATAACATATACATACAACCAAGAATTTGGATTTTTAATTGTATTGAGAATATCTTATAAACCAGGTTTAACATCGGCACTCTATTAGAGAACGTACCAAGACCAGACAGGCAATGGGAACTGCTTAATTTATACCCTCGAAGCGTTTTCCATCAGAATCCTGAAATAAAATAAAGAAGAGGTTATTATTCTATATCATGGTACATGATCATAGTCTTTCCCATAAAAGACACTTTCTCAGTATTGCTAATAATCTTACAATAAAAAAACCAAACTATTGAACAGATTTTAATAAAATTTAAGGGGCCCAATTCACAAGAATATCCTTTTAAACAAAAAATTATTTATCACGTCGGTCTAGAAATGACGGAGTTATGAACTAACTAATATAAAAAAAACAGCCTAATTGACAGTCTCCTTCTTTGTTTAAATAGGTTGAACAAAGACCAAGTCCTGGATTGCACTAACAAGGAATAAGTTATTACAGATATAATTAATATCTTATGTTTTTGTTAGTGCCAATCTAAATCTTATAAAGATATACATAGCATAGCCTTTTTTTGTCTATGTCCATACTATTAGTACTTACTATGTACGTCTCTCTGTCTCTATCAGATCTTCGTTAAATTTTCATCATCATCATCAGCAGGTCAGTGTTGGTCTCCAATGCAGGAGCACGACCCTCTCCCAGAGAAGTCAGAGGATTTAGCCTACACTCTCCAATTTTTATCTTAGTCGGCACTTATAATCTCTGAAAAGTTTCCCTAATTAGTTTTTAATTATATCTTTCAGACCACTTCACAGAAAAGTGCTCTGCGAGTTTATAATAAGAAATACGATAATAATTCGAGATTCCTATTATATCGATAGGCATTCGCCCTTCCCTTCAAAACTCGGTGGTCAGTAGAGTTATACTTTCTTGGGCCGTAAGTCCGGTGTTTGCAAGTTTCTAACTTCGATTTATTGATCATAATAGTTGCGAACTCAGCTAGATTTACAGTTTGTCTTGTCGGCCATTGTTTCGTCGGTATAAATCTGAACTTGAGATATTTGCCTTGCCATTACTTGGAAATTGTTAATTCGTTAGTTAGAGGATTTGTCAAATTGTTACGGTTAAGCAGTTAGCGCCTTGTCGTAATGTTTAATTTTCGGATATATTGAATATATTAATTTCACTTACTGATATACTTAAGTGATCGTGATCCCGGCTGCCATCTGATAGTCGTTAAAGGAACCACGTCAGAGGCCGAGAGGCGGTTCCGAAGAACTCTGACACCAGGGTGTGCATGGTCGACTAACCGTGTCACCTACACGAAATGATGATGATGGTTTTCTAACAACTTTAAAAAAGGAGGTTATCAATGCGACGCGTATATGTAGGTAATATTGCCTATTCCAGCTTCCAAGCATGCGTACCAAATTTCATGATTGTATAATAATATGGATGTTTGTTGTTTTTATATTTGTAAGTATCTTTCTTGATTTTTTAATGTTTGTCCACGCATGTCTTAAAAAAATATATCGATTATAATATTTTTTATTTGGTCTACGTATTTTCCAACATAGGAAATGGTGCAAAATTCACCAAAACGTTTCAGTAGTTGTTAAGATAGAAAGTTTAGAAGGCGGTCTAATTTTTTAAATTCTTATTTAACCTATTTCTTTTACATGAGTTTTTTTTTGTTTTGTTTTCTGAAACTACTACTATACAGTTCAGTACGGTATAGTCTTTTGTAAAACATTGCTTTTAAGTTAGTAAATACATTTTCGGTCAATATATTCTTCAGTGAACTTTAGAAGCAAAACAAAGCATATTACATTATAATATTCGTAAATTATAATGTTAAATCTAATATTTGAATTTGTAGTAAATACATGGACTAGCCTAGTCCCAGTTTCTTCCAGTAAGTGATACTCAAAACTTATCTCGTAACTCCAAGGCTACGTACGAGTGTTCCCTATTCATTAAGTAAGGAAGTCCTTAATATATTCCCTCCCAAGCATGCAGCGGAAACGGATCCGAGGCGGGAAGTAGCGAAGACTTCCGGTTGGCAATAAATTTGCAGATTTGGCAAGCGCTGGGCGCCATGAACGAAGGTTAGTGTTTTGTGAAGATGATTTGAAAATGTAATCTTTAATTGTTTTCTAGAGTATTTTCCCTCCTTTTTTATGAACTTAAATATTATTCTTCATAGCCTCAGAATAGTAAATCTCTTATTATTCTGAGTTCATAGCATAATATAGTAATTTCCTTTGTTGCATGTGTGGCGTACCTCCACTATATTTTCTGTTTAACTTTCATTTCTTTTATTGTTAAACTTAACTTTGTGTTTATTGTGTAAACATGTATCGCAATAAAATTCAGTTCATACTTTATAAAATATGAGTATTTAAATTGTGTATATAGAATGGACATAGACATGGAAGAAGCAAAACTAGCCAAAAGGCAGGCTTGATTGTATTCATATTTATCTTTATCTTTAAACTCCCGACGGCCACTGCAGCATGTGACACGAGGAGCACACAGTTCGAGTCTGAAGCCTAAACGGCTTGATCGATTTTGAAGTGAAGATCATACATACATAAAAAATTAATAAGGCTAAACAGTAAAAAGCAGTCGGGTTTGTAAAATATTCGATATGCTTAAAAAATATATATTATTTCGCGATTTCTTTTATTGTAGGTAAACTGTTGCAGACTTGTTGTCAGATTAGTGAAATTCGCTTGCATGAGAAACATATACCTATCCATGACCTATTGAGGTATATTTTTATGGTTCCATAATCATATTACAGCTTGGAAAATAAGAATAAAAAATAACGAGTTCCGGTCCTTTCAACGTTTTCAAGCCCTGAAATTTCGATCTCTTATTTTTAAAACGAGCCAGCAATCCTTGGCGCCGTTGTCGTCGGGAAAGTTTTCAACTTAACCTCATTAAAACAATATTTCACGTCATTTACATAAGAAAAAGATAAAGACAAGACGCGGGCGGCCATTTTGAATTTTTCCTTTCAAATATCGAAGGGGAGTTATTATGGGGTCGCTGTTTATAGACTGTGGATTTGCGAATTTGTATCGCTCGGCTTTCGTCTCATTGCGTAATTTGGTGGATGGGGTGTTTTTTGGACCCCTCTTAGCGAATTCGAAGAGCTGTGTTCGCTTTTTTATGATTGCCCGTCTCGAATCGGTTTGCCAAGTCAGCGAGATGTAGCTTCGGATTTAAATTGCGATTTGCGATGTCATTGAAATACTTATTTTACTTTTATTGCTTTTAATAAAATTCAATATTTAATACGTAGATCTTAAGAAATTAAAGATTAAGGTCTTACTAGTTTCAGTTTACTACTTTTTGTTTTAGCTAGTGGATAATTTGCATATGTATATATTTAGTTGGTAAACTGAGCCAAGGCACTTCAACGATCTTAATTCATCAAACATGCATGTTTTTAATAACAGTATAATACCAATAAAATTAAGAAAACATATTGTTATGATGAAATTAACATGTACTAATCAATCAAGTAAATTTTAAAGTGGTATCTTAAACGTACCTATATTGAAGATAACGTTAGACAATATGCTTCTGTTTTAAACCACGTACCTAAATAAAAGCAAAATCTAATATTTAGCCTATAATCTTTCATATAAATAGGCGGTAAGTGATTTTTTTCAATTAGTAAGGTGAACATCGAACGTAAATAAAACTTCGTCAAGTCAATATTTCCCCACGAAAAAAAAATACAAAATGTAAACAAACATTACCAATAATAAATATCATCCGAAAGTCTTGTTGGAAATAAAGAAATAGAAACAAAAAAAGACTTTATTTCAGTAATGGAAGTGGAATTGAGCGTGTAACTGACAGGTGACAATAAGATTCTAAATTTAAAATAATGTATGAGAACGGTTATCACCAAGGTATAAGTAATGGTTATCACGTGGTCGGTCCCATGTCAGTGTGGTTTTATCTTACATTATTTTTCTAATAAGAAGTTTTAGTGAGACTTAACAAGAAACATAACTAAGTACTTTCAATATAAGAAGTACTAACATTTTTTAGGGTTCCGTACCCAAAGGGTAAAAACGGGACCCTATTACTGAGACTTCGATGTCTGTCTATTTGTCTATCACCAGTCTGTATCTCATAAACCGTGATAGCTAGTTGAAATTTTCACAGATGATGTATTTCTGCAGCCGCTATAACAAAAAATACTAAAAACAGAATGAAATAAATACATACAACAAACGTGTTTTTTTGCCGTTTTTTGCTCGATATTAATAAAGGAAACAGGTACACTCTTGAAATATTCATAAAATATTTTGTTGTAAAGTCACTATTAAAATAAAATAATGCCATATAAGAAAAGCATGATTTCTTTGCCGTTTTGCTAGATAGTCTAATGTTTTATAGATAATGGTAAGGAACCCTATGTGTGCGAGTCCGACTCGCACTTGACCGATTTTTTTTATGTAGCACAAACAAGTCATGTTTATCTGATTAAGTAGGTACTTAGTTTCGCCATTGGTTTCATCTTATTTCAAAGATAAAATAATAATTTTAACATTTAATTGAAAATGAGGGATTGATGAAATAGTCGAACCCAATCCGGACCAATTTGTCTTACAAGTCCCACTGTCGCCGGGTCGCATCGGACATTGTATTCAGCCCCTTATTCATTGGCCATTTGTCTTTGCTTAATTAAAATTCTTCCTAGAGTAGTCATGTCTTAACTTAATTCCACTCTAGATTAACACATGACTTGCGGAAAAGCGGCAAAAATTTCGAATTTGCGGAAAATTTGAAAGTTTATACCTAGTTCATAATATTTTAAAGACAACGTTTAAAATTCGCTTGCCTGGCAATTACGCGATTTTCATAGAGCACTTAATCTACTCAGTAATAAATCTACTCACTAAATCAGTGCTTAAGAGAGTTATATTTGCGTATAGTTCATTTTTGTATGTAGGGATATTGAGTCTTATGTATTATCAGTTCTTATAAGTCATGAAGTCGAGTAAGTCGAGTAATAGGTATATGTTAACATATGCGTCCCAGTAAGGCAATGAAAAAGCGCAGTACCGCAGATACCCCAACTTATTTTTTATTATAAAAATAATTTTCGAAATTTATGAAAATATTAGCTTTCTTTTGTTTTATTTTATTTGTTGTAATTAAAAAAATCAATGGTAATATCGCGCGATCATGGGCGAAGTTACCGCTATTTTGAATATTGATCAAACACGGCATAAAAATATGTTTTGATTAAAATATGACCCCTGTTTTTTTATTTGTGGAATCGATTCTACTCTTCTGAAAAAACTAGTTTCAAGTTTTGCTCGTTTTCATTAATACTTTGTATAGGTACATGGAAATAAATATATTGTTATTAAAAAAAACACCTAGTAATATTTATTTCGCAAGCCGAATAGTTAGGGCGTATAGGCGGGCGGGAGCCGCGGCCGAAGGGCGGGCGGGCGGAAACGTCACTTACTTACCTAAATTGCAATCCGCCCGTAATTCTATTCCGATATGTCGAGACGGCGCAGGAAATTTCGTGGGACATGTGTCGATACAGATAAGTATGTGTATGTGACGTTGATTGGTACGTAAATTAATGAATTTTATTAAGTCAAGTAATCAATTTTATTAAGTTAATATTAGGCATCGCACTTTAAAGTTTTTCTTATTATATGTTTGATCCAAATAATTTGGCTACTTAAAAGTTATTCGTAATGTCTATTAAAGATACTCCATCTATTCACATGTTTTACTTTCTGAAAAACCCAACACAAAAAAGGAGGAGTTCCCCAATTACTCTAATATTTCAACTAAATTTTCATTTAAATATATGAAGACTTTTAAATGGGATTCATTGAAATATATCAAAATCGGTGCAGTCGTTTGGTTGAAATCGATTTCTGATAGAATTAAATTGTTTGATAGACTGTTTATATACTACTGGCTTATTGAAATGCGAATTTCGTTTATGTAGCACTATCTAAACATACCTATTTACAGGTAGATATATCCATACATTAAAAGACAAACATCTATCTAGGCTGAATTTAAGTCTAACCTATTTAAACTGTCACACTTTAATGGTCTAGCATAAGATATTTTACACTGTAGGCTAGTAGTTTGTCGTGAATTAGGACTTTGCGAACATTTATTCCAAAAATAACTAAAGTCCATGAAATATGAAAATTGAACTAATATCCATGTCCCAAATTTCGCGTTAATGGAGGACTGGTTCGAAAATAATCGCGAACATACATACATATAAAATCTTTTATTTTTAATCTCAACTCAATTTGTGAAAAAGAAATATAAAACTGAAAAACCTTTAAGAAAAATCAAGAAGCGAGTCGAAAGAATCACAATATAAGATTGTCATACGACTTACAGTACCTACAATTTCAGCTTTATCGGTTAATAATAAGAAGTTTAAAATTAAGTTTTAAGATATGTCCCTTAAAGACAGACAAACCAACCGGACAAGTTAAATAAAAGTTTGTAATCTTGTAAAAGGCTCGTAAAAAATTGTCAAAAGCATTTCAAATGCTTTTCAAAAGCTGTAATATAAGTAGGCCACATTTCCCCTAAAGCTATTACAGGTTTCCGAAGGATAAAGCCAGTAGATAATAATTTATCTGAGATTGTAGATAAACATACAAATCACGTTGCCTGCCCACACAGCCCGCCGCACACTTATCCGATGCCAAGTAGGTGGCGCGGATAGAAGCTGGTGCTCCAAGTCATAAGAGAGTGTATATTTATCTACCGGAGATATTTTTGTCTGGAGAAGAGATTGCCGTGTTTTTCTTTTATTAATTTAAGTAACTACCTTTCGGGAGTTTTTGGTGGGAAGTCAAGGGGTTCAGTTGTCGTTTGCCTTATACAATTTTGTAAATTGATTTAAGTGGACTTTATAATATGAAATTGGCGTAGTTTGGTGTTATAAATGCTCGTGCTCGAGAACAATTTGTGAAATAGTTAAAGGAGACTGTTAAATGGACTCGTATAGATTTGTCGCCAAAAGCTCTCACGAGGCTGCCAAAGAACATACGCCATCTTTGATGCCACATACCGTACAACACCGATACTTAGTATCTCATTATACTGGACATTGGCAGAATCACTGAAATCTCAGTAGAAGCCATAATTAAAAAGAAGAAAGAAAGAACTACCTTTCGCCCGCAGCTCCACTCATGTTGATGTCAATTTCTCGGGAACGGTGTTTTTTTTCCGAGACGAAAGGTCTCTGTTAAGGAGTAAAAGTTAACAAAAAACTCACTGTCGTATTTTATTATTAAGTGATTACTTACTTACAGGATGGTTAACTGAATAGTAATTTTACTTTATCTACAAGCAAGCGAGTTGATTTTAAGTGATAGAATAAAAGAAAGGTAGTAGGTAATTAGATTAGGCGCTTTCGTCTCTAGTAGTTAAGACGTCTCCTACCTAGTGACCAGGTCTCAGTCTCAAAAGATAACTGGTCTTCAACACTAGAATGCCGTATATAGCTACTTTTGTACACTTCTTTTGAAGAGAATAACCGTTGCAACCATTATGCTTCATTACCTTATCAAAGATTCATGCCCTTTTACCTCTGGCTAGGTCATCTGGCCTTGGAGAGCAGCTGCTCTAGATGGCCACATTGTGTACATTGTTAAGAAGAGCCATTCTTACTTTTACTAAGACATCTAAAATAAGCCGAATCGCCTTTGCTCGTGGCTTGGACCTGCCGAGTCCAGTGTCCAAGTAGTGTGTCTCAGCAGGTCGTCTGGACTTCAATAGCA
Organism: Rhodophaea formosa; assembly: GCA_963082605.1. Lineage (NCBI taxonomy): Eukaryota > Metazoa > Arthropoda > Insecta > Lepidoptera > Pyralidae > Rhodophaea > Rhodophaea formosa. The sequence continues at coordinate 5,785,710 of OY720221.1, forward strand.
GGCTGCCGTGGATGGCTGCATCACACACACTGCTGAAGAGAGAAACCACCACCGCAACCATCACTTTTCTTAAATAAACAAATGCCGAATCGCCTTCTCTCGTGGCTTGGACCTGCCGAGCATAGTGTCCAAGTAGTGTGTCTCAGGAGGTCGTCTTGATTTCAATAGCAGGCTGCCATGGATGGCTGCATCACACGCATCGTTGAAGAGAGAAACCACCACCGCAACCATCACTTTTCTTAAATAAACAAATGCCGAATCGCCTTCGCTCGTGGCTTGGACCTGCCGAGCATAGTGTCCAAGTAGTGTGTCTCAGGAGGTCGTCTTGATTTCAATAGCAGGCTGCCATGGATGGCTGCATCACACGCATCGTTGAAGAGAAATCATCACCGCACGGAACCCTCACTTTTTGAGATAAATAAACTAATGCCGATCGCCTTCGCTCGTGTCTTGGACCTGCAAAGTCCAGTGTCCAAGTAGTGTGTCTCAGCAGGTCGTCTGGACTTCAATAGCAGGCTGCCGTGGATGGCTGCATCACACGCACCGCTGGCCAGGCGATACGTAACGAGGGAGACTTTGTAATATGCTTGTAAATAATACTAATGGATATTTATGTTAACACAAATTGATTGGGATGACAGGTACCTAGTGAGTTACTAAGAGATATTTTGTAGTAATAATACTAGCAATGTTTGACGTTACCTCATATATAGGAATACCTAAATATATCTGCCTTGAAAATAATGTGTAAGTATTCATTATACATGGCGAAATTTTTAACGTTCCGGACCATTAAAGGGGTGATTCAGCCTGTCAATATAAACAACTTTTCCTATGGGACAAATGCTGTAAACTCGAAAAAAATTTCGACATTCCTATACAAATTGCCCGGGCAGCTGAACACTTTTGTATGAAAATGTCGAAATAAAATTTGAGTTTCCAGCATTGGTCCCATAGGAAAAATGGTTCATATCGACGGGCTGAATCACCCCTTTAAGGGTCCAGAATGAACAAATTTACGCCATGTATGTATAGTGTTTTAATATCACTGAAATCCTAAGTATATTAAATTCAGAACATCGAGAGAAAGATGGTAGTTAATCTTTTATTATCGATGTTTTGAATAATTTATTAATTTTCTTCTTCCTTATATCATTAAATATTTTAGTAAGTATATTATTGAATAGTCGGCAATCCCGATAAAGTAGCACGTGAGTGACATGTTTTTAAATATAATTCTTCTTCCTTACTTTAAAAAATAAAGAAGGATTAACTATCTTTCGTCGTAATCTTTCCATATTAGGGCTAAAATATACATACATTCCTTATATATTTCAAGCATATAAGATGGATATTTAATATCAAATAATATAGATCATGTTATTGTAGATTGTGACGCAAGTACCTAAAATTTAATATTTTTTTTTGGTGAGAGCATTATTCTTAATCCAGAGTGGAACGAAGGAGTCCAGTATGAAATACAGAGCCTCAGGAATTCTTAAGTCGATTCAGAGTTCGATGTAAAAGTATTATGGTAGTCCCGTGAAGCCACATCTGCTTTTCATTTCTACTTAAGAGAGAAACAAATGAGTACTCTATAATATTGCCTACGCTCGTTTTTAGAGTTCCGTACAAAAGGTAAAACTGGACCCTATTTACGAGACTTCGATGTTTGTCTGTAACCAGGCTGTATCTCATAAATCGTGATGCCAGGACAGTTGGAATTTTCACAGATGATGTATTTCTGTTGCCACTATAACAAAAAATACTACAAACCGAAAAAAAACAAATATTTAAGGGTACCCATACACAATACATACAAACGTGATTTTTTTTTGCCGTTTTTTGCTAAATATTAATAACGGCAATTGGTAGACGCTTGAAATATTCACAGAATATTTAAGGTGTATATTTACTTTAAAAATAAATAATTAAATCAAAAAAGTATAAATATTTGGAGGGCTGCCATACAACAACAATGTTTCTTGCCGTTTTTGCTCGATAGTCTAATGTTATAAAGATACGTATAGGTAAGGAAACATTCATGCGCGAGTCCGACTCGCACTTGGCCGATTTTTTTTAGTTTCTTTCATATTAAAGTTCGCACATAATACGAAAATTGTTTTTATTTAAATTAATAAAGAATTAAAGTATGTAATTGTATATTTTATTTTGTACCTCTTCAAACAAAACTGTTACTTTTATGTTACTCATAAATTTCTATGTTAAATAAACTTTGGATACTTATTGGTGCGATTCGAAAAACAAACATGACTAGATATAATTTGAATGCATCCGCACTATTTTGATTTATGTCTGAGCTATTTCCCTCCCCGAATTCCAAGGGGTTGCGGTATTTTATCAAATCCTAATATTGAAATCGATCAGACACGCACACCCTTTATTGATATTTTATGTGTTTATGTAAAGTCATAAATATTTTATGTAAGTTCATATTTATTTTATTTTCTACTCTATCCATGAGTTGGCTAGAAAATATTGTTTAGGAATAGCCCTCCTGTGTGTCATAGGTTTTGTTGATTATGTTCTTTGTTTGTTTGTTTTTCGTATGTGTAAGTGGCCAACATTGGTGTCAGATTTTTCAAGCTGCCTTAAGGCATCTGACATAGCTTAATGACTGCCATCAACAATGACAGCCGGGACCAACCACTTAACGTGCCTTCCGAAGCACGGAGGAGCTCGAGATATTTTTATGCCACTTGCGGTCACCCATCCAAGTAGGGACTGCACCAGGGGTTGCTTAACATACGTAAGCGCTCATAGAGCTCACACCCACTGGACCATCGAGCACCATGTTCTTTGTGTATTGTTGTTACTATGGCGCAATAAATATATTTTTACCTGACTGCCTCCCAGAAGGAGCATAAAGTTTTTCGCATGTAGGTTGCCTTATTTCGAGAAACTAGCTAGGCTATAACTTTTTTTTGACACGGAACTCGTGCTTCCTTTTCTTTGAAAACTCTTTTTATTTTACTTATACTTTACGAGATCGAAGTGTTCATAATAATATGCGTGGAATTCGTGCTGATTTTCCTCTTTTTACTCATTGTTATCATTCTGCAGAACTAACTAATCTATAAATTGTTTTATGAAATTCAAATAAAATGTTTATTTACAGGTATTTGAGGAATAACATATTTCCACTTTACAATAGTATTTCTTTCTGACGCGAGCGTGTGAGGTTGCATCCTCAGATGACTGTGATGATTCGTAACATAACCCAGAATACGTTGTAGATTTCTATCAAACAGGTATGGGTACCAAGAAATTTATGAAAGTTGCTCAGACTCTAATACTACTTCCTACAATATCTTTTTAGTCTTCCTAGAAGCAGATATCGCATCGACGAGCTCCGTGGCGCAGCGGTCAACACGCCTGCCTGCGACACGGAAGTCCCGGGTCCGATCCCCGGTCAGGTCAAGATGGAAAATGATCTTTTTCAGATTGACCTGGGTCTTGGATGTTTATCTAAATAAGTATCTATTATAAAATATAGTATCGTTGAGTTAGTATCCCATAACACAAGTCTCGAACTTACTTTGGGGCTAGCTTAATCTGTGTGATTTGTCCCTATATATTTATTTATTTATTTTATTTGACACTCATTCCTTGGAAAAACGGGCGGTCGCTTGTATGGGATGCCACATGCGTGGATACTGTGGCCCCATCCCACTTACAAGCGACCGTTCGCCGAGCAGGCGCGGCTGCAGCGGCGGCAGAAGCCATTAAAGGGCGCAAATATGCAGCTCTAGGCGAGCCTTACATATTTGTGCCCTTTGCCGTGGAGACCTTAGGGCCTTGGGGTGCGGAAGCCCGACAGTTGTTTAAAGAGATCTCCGCACGCCTAATCGACGTTTCTGGTGACCAAAGGGCAGGCGCGCATTTTGGCCAAAGGCTGAGTTTGGCCATCCAGCGTGGAAATGCCGCCAGCCTTTTGGCACCCTGCCCGTTGACCACAGCGATTTGGCTTCAATTTTTTATTTATCTTAATGGTGTTTTTTTTATAGGTTAGTTTTTATTTTAGGATTAGTTTTTGTTTTTATCTTAGTTATCGTTAATATTATGTTAGTTTAGTTCCTTATTTTAAAAATGTAACATCTTTAAATATTTTTATTTATTTTATTTATTTAGATATACTTATAGGAGCATAAATAACCTAATCTAATATTCAACATCTTTTCCACTGCAGGAGCACGACCCTTATTTATACTACCAGAGCCGTATATTAGCCAGAGCAGCCAGAGGATTTGACCTACACTCTCCACGCTGGCCAGACGGATTGGATAGATCTCTTTGATGTTTATATGCTTTGTTTAGCTTGTGTTTCTGAAGTCACCTTCCACGATATCCACGGGAAGACTTAGCGTGGCCTTGGCTGGCAACCACACGGCATACAGCAGATATACTGATACATAAAAATAGAAGCGTATAGAACCTAATCTAATATTCATAAACCCCTTTCATACATCTTGCAAGACGTGCGTAGATCAAACGAAATACAGAAGGGGTTGCGCGCCCTTGTAAAAAGGGAAAGAAAAAAACCAAAGACGCAATTTACTTCTACGCAAACATGTGCATATTCAAAAACAACAAAACCTTGTGCTTATTTTTAAAACAATAGAGTTCAAAGTTGTTTATTTTTATTTCTGTACGTGCAAAAGTTAAGTGGTAGAGCGCTTGGCTAAAAGCCTGCCTCTATCAAAGAAAAGCTTCTAATGAATCTATTGATAGCTCAGGGTATGTATGTGTGTATTTTTTTAAATACACAAACAGTTGTGTGCGTAAGGAGGGGAGACCAAGAGATGCTTTCTTCGGACCCTTGTTTCTTATAGAGCGAACGGAGAGTTTTGGTACTTTTGCAGTGAGCAAAACCAGCGCCAACCATCATTTTATATACTGCCAAACCAGATGAAATTCTAAAAAAACTAAATCTGTACTTCACTAGAAAATTATTTATAGTATGTTTTTTTATTGGTACGTATTACTTTCATCAATATCATCATTACCAATTTAGGTAATTTAGATGCCTACTTATTATTGTAAAACAGATATAGCTAAAAGTAATTTACTAGCAAAGTATTAATTTAGATATTTCTAATTTGATCTGATTTAGGAGTAAAAATAAAATTATTGGTGGAGCTAGTATTTAGGCCTCTTGATTGCTTGAGCACTGATCAGTGCTCTATGAAATCGCCTAATTGCCAGGCGGGCGAATTTTAAAACTTTACTATTTTATAGTATTACTATATTATGAAATAAGGTATAAAATATAAAATTTTGATTTTTCCGCAAATTCGAAATTTTCAAATTTTCGCCGCTTTTCCGCAAGCTTAAAGTTCTGCGTGTGTCCATATCTTATTTCATAATTTTGCTTTTGGAATGAGCTTAAATCGATATGCAGCAGATATGACATGTTATTTTTATTTATTTATTTAAACTTTATAGCACAATTTTAAAAAATGTGTACAAAAGGTGGACTTAATGCTATATGGCATTCTCTCCCAGCCAAACCTTTAGACCAAAAAGAAAATTAAAATGGGTGGTGGGTGCTGCGATAGAGTGCCTGAATAAAAAAACAGTGTCATAATATAAATAAGCTAAAAATAATCTAATATAAATCAATATACCAACGTGCAATATAACTAAAAATATACCAACATAAATATAATAAAAATATAACATATAATTAGATACATATCTATAAAAACATAAATATACATATAGGGGATCATTCCCTATACTCTTATAATTCAGTGAGGGAGAGGCATACTCTTATAATTGAATACTTTTCAGAAATTGATATTTTTGTAGCTTTTGCTTGAATTTCTACTTTCAGCTTCGTGACACTAAAATTGAAATAAACTGAATGAAGAACAGCTTATTCAATAAATAAGTTAAAAAACAGAAAAGAAATTGATTGAAAAAAAAATTTTTTTCCTGTCTTGGAGATTTTCTTTTAGTTTTAATTAAAACTTAACGTGGCAGAGTCGCACAAATTGCGAAGGTACTTACATTATTGTGAGAAACGTAAATTGTTGTAGAAACAAATTTGAGAACGCCTTGATGTAGCCTGAGCCTGAGTGACTTAGTTTATTTACACGTTATACGATGCTTAGGTTTTTTTACAGTAGAAGTAATTATAGTAGTAGTAGTAGTATAGAGTGTATGTGTGTGTTCACCTACAGAAAATAATTAAATTAAATAAGAATTCGATTTGCAATTCTTTTTAAATTTAGCACGACGGCTTCTAATACTATTTTACTTGTTTATTTTATTTATTTATTGGATAAAACAGTTTGATTAAATACCTTTCATAGACGTTTTTGCAGCGCAGCCACATCATAATAGGTACTACTATTTTTTAAAATATTATCACAAAAAATAAAATACCGCTAAATATCAAAACTATAAGTCTTACACAGCCAACAGTCTCTTCAATAAATTAAAATGTTATAAGTTTTTCAGCCACATAGGCGAGAGAACTGATGTAGAAACCATCCACTTTGAGTCGAGAGCTTTTTTCCGCCCCGATGGAAGACTTCGTCGGTAAATCGATGTGTAAGTTTGTATTTGTAGTGCTTAAAGCGGCAACACTGAAATTATTTTCATAAACTTTCAAGCTGAGGTATTTAAGGCTTTTTAGGGGCGATATTAGGGTTGGCTTTTGATTGTAGCCGTAAAAGAGTTGGTATTGATTGAGGCAGGTATCGTAGGTACCGGCATTTAAACTGTTCAAAGGGCTAAAGGAAAATCTGAAAGTGTATTTGTTTTTTTTTCTTTACCTACACCAATCAGTCGATTAAGTTGGAGTGGTTCTATTCTACTCTGCCGGGGACCACATGCAACTGCCATCGTTTCTTCTTATCTAACCAATTATCATGCCAAGTTCCATGTTAGAGTACAACTCTACCTTAGTAATGTCGTGTCGATACCTTCGACGTCAGATGTCTTATAGTCTTGTGGTACTTCCCTTTTAAACTTGGGTAATAAACTTTTAAAAATAAATAATGAATTATCAGAAAAGAATCTGGCCGAGACATTGAAAAGCCTTGAACCGCGGACAACCCGTGAAGGTCTATTCATAGAACACATTTCCATGACTGTTTTCCAAACATATTTATTCTGCTGCTGGTAAACATTTCTATTTAAGGACTATATTTCACCGATGAAGCATATAAATTGTTTCCATGTCAGGATAACAATGGACTGTAAATAAGTTAGGTAAACATATATTTTTTGTAATAAGCTTTTACTACGGCCACCTTCTCACTTCAACATTAGACCAGGTTTTAACGACATCATAATATTGTATTGTAATAGTACCTACTTATCTACTTGGGTATAGAAAACTTCATTAGAAAATGGTCAACAATTCAACATTGCTATTAGAATAGTTATAACGAAAAAATGGAGACTGCGTAGTTAACTGTTCGTTTTTACATACGTTACGAGTGATCAAATAGGCTGATTGCTATTTTATGTACAGTTTATTCCTAAATATCCTGCAGAAACTAAGGTATATTTTCAAAATTTGTAATTTCTCTGAATAATGTTTGTTAAATATGATTTATGCCCTGAACAAGACTTTGCTCTTCTGGTAAGCATATTTTCCTTAAGAACTTCCTTTAGAAGTTTGGAAATACCAAACTGCAAGAGAACCGACGCTGGTACGGTCCCGGCTAACGAGAAATTGCATAAGAAACAATTATTATTGTTGTTTCATTTGTAAATCACTAAATGAAGATTTTTTTATTCTATTCTATTTAAACAATTGGTTTTTCGATGTCGCCTCCGCCAGGTTGCAGCAAAAGGAAAGTCTAAGAAATGAAAGCTTGATGATGTTAATGAAGTTAGTAGAACTGTGCAAAGTAAAGAAGAAGAGTCGAAGGACTCCGGGCACCGGAGGACTCTCTGGCCAAAGACAATATAGTACTAACTATGGCTGAGGATACAACCGGGAACACACTCAGACTAGAGAGAAAGGGAAAGCAAGAGCGAGACCTATTACCAATAAGTAATTTTTGCGAATCATTTTATAAAAGAGGGATTAAAACCGCTCGTGCCAACTACAAATCGCCCCTTGCCTCGCCGATCGTCTCCAAGTAGCACGCACACACGCGTACGAGGGGCGCACTAACTCCTCCTCACTTTCTTCTTTGTTATGTAAAAAAATAATAATACGAGAAAGGGGATCTCAAAATCGATACCCGAATGGCGGCATGTACGATTGAATGCCATTTTGTGGTATTGTATTTTTTGCGAGCATTATTTGGCGGTTGTTTCTTTAATTTTTTTTATTTGTTGTATGTATAGGTACAAGTAGCTTCTTATTACGGTTGGCTTGCATTCTTACTCTCATAGAAATGCAATCCAATATCGTTGTTTGAAATCTAATGTAATTTTTTCTAGACTCCAACAAGAGTATTATTTTAGGGTTACGTTCATATTTATTCTATTATAACTTCTAATTACTTACATACCTTACAATATGCATAGGTAAAGTCAGAATCCTTGAATTATCCTGGTAATTAGGCTTTAAATACTTTCGCAAAGAAGATTATGTTCTAAATGTTTCATCGATAAACAAAATCTTCTATATGCACGTGTATATTTTAAATTTTTATAGGCTAAAATAGAAAGCTATGACAGTACCTATCCACTATGTCACTAAAATAGACTCGGCTTGAAAAAGTTTCTTCCTGGCATTGATAAGCTGACTATTATGGCTAATATGTGGCTGTAATAGTACAGAGAGGGTCGTCCTCCTGCAGTGGAGACTATAAAAGACCTGATGATGATGATGATCGATAAGCACAATTTGGAGGCCCTTCATTATCATCATTACCCAATGAAAATGATATGAAACCTAATTTGAAGGTGTTGTAAAAATCGAGGAAACGAGGATAAGAATAAGTAAAACTAATACTTATCTATATATATAAAACAAAGACGGGTTTGTTACAACACTTATAACTCGAGATCTGCTGAACTAATTTTCATGGTTATTGATTCGTTGGATTTGTCTCCGTCCCGAATAGCAGAATACATCTTAAAAACAATGAAAACTCGATATGTGTAATGAATACTTAATCATTGACTGTTAGGCGGTACGAAATTCGCCGGGTCAGCTAGTTTTAAATAAAATCCGACTTCATCCAAACTATGTTTTGTTTTTTATTATTATGTACTTTAATTAAAATTACTTGAAAACTGCAGCTGTGCTCTTTAATAATTTTTACCATTTATTCTAAATATTTAACTGTGATAAATTCTGTAAGTATTTGAAATTCCTAAGAATCTATAGCTAGCGTTGCTCTTATAAGACAAAGAAGATAATATGATTAAGGTGAGCCAAGTTGAGACTAACAAAGACCTGAAGATGATGATGATGAGCCAAGTTGATCATTACAATACGAGTTGTTTTAAGCATTATTAGCCAGAGCAGTCAGAAGATTTGGCCAGCGAGGAGAGTGTAGGCCAAATCCTCTGCTGCATTGTCTACTACTCGTTAAAAATAAAATGTATCTTAAGGACATTAACCAATGGCATTATACAGACTGATTTTGAACCTATGAACTATATTGTAATCTCGGGATGAGAATTCTTGATAGAATACAGAATTATAAGAGAAATAAGAAATAAAACGTAAACATTTTTAGACCTCCCATACAAAGTCGCCGATCAGCTGGGCGAATTTCTATGGGAAGTCTCATTTTATTTTTTGATTTTCACCTTTTTTCTTTCCATTCCGAGATTTTAATATAGTTCATAGGTTCAAAATCAGCCAATCAGTTAGCAATTAGAAACTAAAAATAAGAATTAATAAAAAACTTACCAATACCCATAATGTGATGCCAATAAAAATTCTACTAGAACGTAAAAAAACTCCAAAACCGATGTGTATCTCACAGCAACTAGATCGAAACTGATGTCCGTTGCTGACCCAAATTTACCAAAATAAAGGAAACCGGTTGGCACTTTGTCTCCCGCACAAAAGTCGCGGATGCTGCGCTCTTAACCCTCGGGATGATGGAAAAAACTGGTTACCAAGTGAATGAGCCTTTGTGTCGTGATCGGTTATTTTGATTTATTCCATTTTTAGTGCGCGACCGGTGTAGAATAAAAATATGAGGCGAGCTCAACAGGTACCTTCGCGTTCACAACTTATTGCTGAGTGTAACTTAATGAAAATTATTATTATTATTAAAATTGTTTAAATATTATAAAAATATATAATTATATTAGGTACAGAAATATTCTTATTAAAGTTAGAAATAAATTATAAATAAAACTTAGCCTTTATACGATCTTTTAGCTGTATAAAGACTAAGACTCAAGTTCGAATCCTGCCCGCTCGTTTTTTTTCCATATCTTATTTCTTAATTTAATAAGAATATATCAGAATAGAATTGTGAATGCATAATAAAAACCTATGAAATTAGGGAACATACATATTATTATGTCTTTGCTCTTTACGGGGTAGACCGAGCTTAAGGTCATAAGACCCAAAGGCCACGATGAGTGAGATGGTGGGCGTTAAGGTGGAAAACGGAATCAGATAATCGCCAGCCGTGGCACTCGGCAGGCCCATACGATCTGCGTGTGAGATATTAAGCAGCTGGTAGCATTATAGACATTACATACAAAGACAAAGAATCAATTTATCTCTATTGATATTTATGTGCATCAGGCAAACCATGCCTATTTACGTAAGTAGGTATAGAAATTGTCGAATAATTGATGTTCAAAATGTGCGTACATTTATGATAACTAAATATATGTAGGTATGTACTTTATAACATGTTTTATTAATTCTTATAATATAGCAAATAGGCAATATTACTCACCAATTAGAATGTTGATACGGTGCGGATTAATAAAAATCATATGAAATGGAAACAATTTATTACAATTTCATTACAAAATATGAGACTTGGTCTATTTTACAATGTCATGGGAAATAAATAGAACCAAAACTTAAATATTTCGTACTTTGAACGCACATATATTGATTACATTTAAACATCATTCTATTATTTTTTGTATTACAATTTAATAACAGAAACTTACAGAGCATTAGGTCAAATAATAGGATAATTTTGAAATCCAATAAGAGTTTTGTCAGCGAGTGTACCGTGGATGAATGAAATGTAAATCTTGTTTTCTTTAAACACTCAATCGGATGAACGTTGATTTAAAAATATGAAAAAAAAAAAAGATTTACTTATACTGTTCATTTTAAACGTAAATAATTAAATTGTAGTGATATTCAATTGAGATTAATTTGTTGTTAAAGAAGCGGAAAATACTTGTAAACGAACGTTTATTTTATTATTTATCCTCATTTGAATATTTAGACGAGCATATGACGTACCAGATATGTGTCAGTAATTTGATAATCTATGGCAATACATACCTATTTTTTCTCCTTTTGAAGAACATTATCACGCAAGTTCAACATAGGTTTGTTGTAGAAATAGCTGTGAGAAAGATATGCAGACAAATGTCCCGTCATATATTACGTTAAGATTTATGAACTGGCAGCGACTGCGCAACATTAATTTCTTTGAGGTTTTTTTTAAAGATATAGTGTAGGTAACGATAAGGCTGGCATGTTTTATAAACAAAAGCCTTAAAAGAATTAAAGAATAAAAAAAAGTAACAATATAAGCTGTTGGGTCAAACTCGTGTGCGTGGTTGTACGCGAAGCTTTTTATTATTTTCTTCGTTGTCAGTGCGTTTGTCTTTTTGCGAGCATCGAATAAACGCCAATGTGTCACCATACGACCGAACAATACGCTTTTTGTATGTACTCGATTAATAAACATGCGAGCGAAAGAATTTGTTTACGTAAGGCTTTTATTTTTATCTGTTGACTGCGATTGTTTCGGTAAAATAGGATTTTATTAGATAGATACACGGCGTTTTCTTTTATTTATAATGGAACGGATAGCAGTAGAACAAGGTTGCTTTTTCTGTTGTCGGTATTATATTTATCCTTTTGGCAAAGACATTATGATACTAACGCTTTTGGGTTTGGAATTTGAAGCGCACCTAATGAAACGCAACTAAATTATTCCTCGGAACGCACCTTTGCGCAAATTATATTGTCTTTGATTATATTGTCTTTGGCGCAACTAAAAGGTGCGCTCCGAGGAATAATTTAGTTGCGTTTCAATCGGTGCGCTTTAAAATGGTTGCGCTACGCGGAATACCCCTTATTTCTTTGATTGATATACCTAAATAATCCCTGTTTTTTTTCGGTGCAGGAATGTGTCCCTGTTGATTTATAGAACCTATGGTATCTAACGTTTGACAGACTATACTTCTGTATGTACATTGCAGATGAGTTGAAAAAAAATCTGAATGCATGATTGTTTTAAAGTGTTAAGTATTTCAAAAGTTATTTATGTTTCTAAAAATACCTAACTTTAAGTACTTCAAAACAATAGTATTTTTTTTTTGTGTTTAAAAGTTACTAGGCACTAGATTTTAATATCTATGTTACTAAATATTAATTAAGAACGAATTTTATTTAATCTATGTCATTTAATCGTCTCTACAATGAGCATTCTATTTTAGTACTCATACATGAGGAAATAGGTACTTTCAAATACTCCGATTTACAAAAAAAATATAAGATGCATCAACTTTCAAGCCCTATTAGATTTCAAATTCAAATAACACCGGACATTGGGCAGTAGACAAATACAATCTCTCCCTCTTACTAGACCGGTCCAGCAGCTGCGTTTGTCAACTATTGTGTATCGATATTACCATATTGGAACTGGCCGTTGGTTTTAAGATAAATGTAGATTTTTTAAATTGAAAATGTGAATAGAGAATATAAAGTTAATTGAAGTGTATGTGTTTGTAGAGTCATGAATTATGGATTTTATATTTAAATTTAAAATTCTAAGTGGACTGATTACTTAGTAGGGTACCTCAAATTTCCTGATCTAGTCGAAGTAAACTTGACGATATATACCTAGTTTGTTTTTATTGCAGCTAATTTGATTAGTATTGTCAAAGGAAATATAATACTGTGCTTTCATTTTATGGAGAGATTTTGGTAAATTAAAAAAAAATACAATTATTTAAAATGTTGTCATAGCTACTCCATAACAGATGTCGCTCGTATGTCTACTCTAGCGCTACGACGGCGAAAACAAGAACTAATCGAAAGAAAGGGCGGTCTCTTTTGTGTAGTAGCGGTACTGATGTAGTTCTGCTATTCACAGCTAGATGACGCTACAAGTCCAGTTTTAGAATATACTCCGTAGTAGAATATGTAGTGGTGTTGTCAATAAAGGAAAAATCATTTTGTAAGTGTTGCATGCAAACGAAGACAATATAATATGCAAATGAAATAATAATGTTTTTGATATAATTCGATTCAATTTAAATTCTTTAATTCATAACTAGCATCAAATTTGAAGGTATAAAATATTTTCTAATTTTATTTAGTTCATGTGTTGATGTTAGTTTTCAGGCAAGTTTAGGTGTTCAGTGATTTTTTTTATATTATTATTTATAATTAATTTTCAATAATCTATTTTTTATTATGATTTTCGGGATCTAATAGCAATTTTTAAAGTTTTGTTTTTAGATTGGATTAATTTTATGGTTAATTCATTACTTTCATGTCAATAAGTTGTTTATTTTTTTAAAATTATTGTCTTACGGCCCTGGATACGAATCCATTAGAGCCTCTCTTCATTTATTTCGCCAGTTGGCGAGTTATTCTTGTTCTTCAATCAGACGAATCCCCTGGTTTTATCATAGACGACGCAGCAAGGCGGACAACCACCCCGCCCGCTAAGTGAATCTCACTACAACCGCACCATGACAGTCTATTTTAGTTATTCCACACATTGTTCTTAATTGTGAGCATTTATAACACCAAATTACACCATTTTCTTATTATAAAGTCCACTAGAATCGATTTACAAAACAATCTAAAACAAACACCGTGTAGCCCGCTAAAATTCCCGCCAAGAATCTCTCAATAAGTTGTCAGGGCCTAATATTTTTAATTTAGCCACAGATTACTATAACCCTATAACCGAAGTATTAATAATCTTTACCACCGTTCACTTCAGGTATTTGTAGTTAAACTGTGATACAATAGTTTACTTTAGTAAAAAATTGTCTTTTCTCAAACATGCTCGGAAATGTAGGCATTACTGTAGTAAAAAGAAGACCGGAAGTTTGTAATTCTTGGCTCATTCATCGCATTGCCGGCCTAGGCCAGGAAATAAGTATGAAAATTACTTCCCGGCCGCTGCTCAAAACTTTTTAATTAATCTATGTAACGTAAATTATGTCACTTGTCATACAGCCAGTTTACTACCACTGCATTTTTAAAAAATGCATATAATACGTGAATATAACTACAATTTCATTAAAATATCGATATGTGATCATACGAAAATATGCTTAATTTTCGTTGCGAGAGAAGAAAACAATAATCTATGATCTATTAAATTTTTTGTGAAAAATATGACTGGGCTCTATGGGCATTGTTTCCTTTGCTGGAATTGACAACTGAAAATAAAAAAAATTAAAAACTCGGGAGATCTGTTATTTTCACTATACCCGTAGTGATTAACGCCACTGCCGAAAAACTGCCTTTACGGATTTTAGGGCATAGAACACACGTCAATTGACTTTGAATTTATGGCCCCCCATAGAAACTCAAAAGGAATTGTATGGCATTTTTTTCATTTTCACCCTCACTCCATTATTTGTCTATGATCCTTATTGCCTAGAGAAAACATATGGCAGTCGGTCGTCTGATACTAGTAATAGTATCTTCTTCGTAGTTTGTGATTAACGCTTTGCAGTAATTGATTGACATTGATTGTTTTCGGTAAATATGTGCAAAGTTGGTTATTTATTCGAAATGAAACGGTTCAAAATGAGTTTTAGTGATGAAAGCAACACTGCAATGGATTTTAAGTACCTACTTCGCCTAATTTGAAACTTGAAAGTGGAAAAATTACTACCGGCAAATACCTAGTAAGGGGAAATATTTAAGGCATGTAAGTTTATGTGTAACTTTAAGTTAAATTTCCTCACATTTATTGAGAAAATCTCTATACTTTCCTCGGCGGGAAAGGGATTGCCGGACGAGTATAGTTTTCAAGGCCGAGCGTCAGCGAGGCCTTGACAATAGTTACGAGTCCGGCAATCCCTTACTTCCCGGCCTCTGCAGTAATGTACTATTGTTATAGTCTATAGTACTTTAAAAAATAACTGCAATACAAATAATAATTAAAGGTTCTTAGAATTTAACTCTTTCAGTGTCCTAGTGTCCAAGTTTGAACTAATTTGTCCTAATCAGAGTGGAATTGTTGTTTCTATTCGAAGACCGGCCATTCCTCCACCGCGCCGTCAACAGCTTTTGAAAAACACAATTATTCGCGCCATCGGAGCATTCAAAAGAAAATTACCGGACCTAAATACTTTACCCAACATGTTTTATCTCTTACGAAATAATGGTCGTCTTTATTTTAAGGTATTTAGAGTATATTTTCCCGTGAATTGTTAACTTGTTTTTAGGCAGTGCTGGGATAGGCTTTATCTGTTGCCATGAGCTGCTAAGCTAATATGGTTACTGGGTCATTATTAAACTTAATTTTCTATTAGCTGCGATAGTGGTTGAGTTGATAAAACAACGGATAGCGATTCAGTGAGACGCCAAAATTACTTATTATATAAATCGTATACGTGTTGTTATGTTGGTAGAACAATCAGAAAAAGATGTAGGTACCTATTCGCCCAACGGGAGACAGTGGAACGCATAGCTACCCAATGGTGGAACGCAGCCTGCGTTCTTACCATCACGCCACATGGGCAGGTGTTTTGTGTAGTGTTTCAATTCACCCTTGTTTTTTTCCTTAATTTTCTATGTAAATATTCATATAATTTAAAAAAGTATTTCTTTTAGACAAGTTCTGATTAAAAGGTTTGTCAATTATTATTACTTTTAAAGGCATTTATGAAAATTAAAACTTTAGACTTTGCTTGAAGAAATTTACTAAACCAAAACTTATACCTAAATAGTTTTTTTTTCTTTTGCGTAATGAGAAGTAAGTAGATATTTAAATATCTAATAAGTAAATATGCAGTTGCGTAATGTAAACTCACGCAAATGCACATTCTATCTAAGAACAACCGTGTACAACCTTTGGTACAACGTAAGCACGTTGTTCCAAAGGTAGTAGGAACACAATAATTCACAGAGTGTAGGTATGAATTAAACCGGCCGGTGTCCTTATAATAGAGTTGTTAGCATAACGACGTCGCCGCGGAAGCTAGCCACATTAATCAGCCGCCCCACTTTCGTTTTTCGCAAACACCTTATTTAGACCAATGCCGAGAGCTCCAATGTGAATAACAATAATATAAAGGGCACAAAAAATTTCGAGTCGAATTTCGAAAACATTTTTTTTCAAGCTGTACTACTTTTTACCTGACTGACTCACCCAGAAGGAGAGTAGGTAATGTTTTATGTGCGTTTGTATGTATTTCAGTATGTCTGTGTCATTGTCGCTTACTGTTGCCTAGACGGCTAAACTGATTTTGAAGTGTGAGGTGTCTTAAATTCATTTTCTTTCTCGCAATTTCAAGGCTGTATAACGTTGGCAAAAAAATCAGCATGGCGGCGGTCGTAAACTGCCAATTTATTTTTTGTTGTTACTTGTTTTGGTGTGTAATGTAAGATTTAACAAAGCAGTAAAACCTTTAGCTTTTAATTCCGTCCATTATATGAAAATACTTCCCAAGGAGCTATAGAGAAATACTAATATGAATAAAAAAAAACTAGTTTTCTAAATAGAAGTTCCATATCATGTTTCTAATAAGTTTAGTAATTGCTTTATATAGACTGAACCCATCCTGGGTACATGAAAATTAAAAAACCTGTTCTACTAATAAGATATAAAATTTAAAGTATGAATAATTTATAGAAAGTAAGTGACACGAGACTGCTCGTAAAGGAACGTCTAGATTTTATTTTCAAATTGGAACTCCATTCTTAATTGGCGCCGAGAAATGGAATTTAAAAGTGAAAATATGCATTCTAAATTTAAATACGGGACGTGGGGAGGAGGTGTGGGCAGGAAGTTTTCACACTCTTGCCCGCAAGTGCACCGCTTTTAGTTTTTCTTGGCGCCATTAGCTCCCGCCAGCCAGCAATTTGCGTGGAACCTTTTTTCTAATTGGCACCTTTAAGTGGCCGATTAGAATATTGAAATTGGAATGTATTTTCTCTTTCTTGTTGGATTTTGGTACTGGACAGTTTTTTGCTATTTGTATGGAATTGAAGTATAGACTTTTATCTTTTTGTTTTTCGTTAAATGGTTTCGTGAAATGTAGACCAACCTTCGAGCAACACGGAAGGGAGTAGCCATACGCTGCATTCCCCTCTGTCAAGGTACAAGCCAAAATTAGGCATATGCATGTCTATGTGTTAGTTGTGTGTGACTCATCTGTACACAAATTATTTTTTCTTTTTTATGTCATTTTTTGTGACAATGTCATAATTACTATCAAGTGACAGTTTAAGTTTTGTATGTAGGTGTGCGGAACTAAACTTGTGTGCACATTTCCCCCCGCAAAAAACGCCAGAAAAATTGTCATAGTAAATTGTCGCTTTGCCCACTCCCTCCGTCCGGTACGGAGGCCGTGTTGCTCGAAGAGACCAACCTACCAACTACCAGCAGTGTAAGCATAAAGTTTGTTGGTTTACGATACATAAATTAAAAACAACAGATATAAATTATAACTGGACTAATGACTCCACAATAGTTATATTACACTATTATACCTAACAAAGATAACCCACCGCTCAACTTTATATTGATAGAGGCCTGAAATTTAATATGAAATATTCGAAACTATCGCACACAAGCGCAGAGAACTACACGCACACACCGCGATAAAACTACACAAATACATTGAGGCGTAAGAGGGGTGTCTTTGTTACACATTAAGGAAGAAGGGCATGAAGACTGGTGGGGGTAGGGGGTAGTGTGGGGTTAGGGACGCTGTTTTGTATTCAACCCGCCCGTTTAGGATTTCGCGCGGGACTCTTCGAGATTCTACGACGCGATTCGGTATTTCTTTATTAGAAATGGCCCCGGGGGAGGTTAGTCAATTATTCGCCATGACACCCTGTGCTGTTTGAATTTGGTTAACAGCTTCTTTGATGGAATTGCCGTCAATACTCTGGAGATTAGTGCTTTGGGTAAACTTAACAGCTCTATTGCTAGTGAAATAGGTAGGTACTTTTTTGTAGATATGTAAGTAAGTACCAACATTCATTTAATAATAATAATAATTGCTTTATTGCAAACACAAAAGATTCATATCACACTTACAATATAAAGGTATCAAATTTGTAAAATTCCGAACTTTTCCGATTTCTTTATATAGATACTGATGTGAGTGTTGGGATACTGTTTTTAAATCACCTGAGTGAAATGATTTTGTTATAGCTGCCTACCACAGAGCACGGAATATCCTTATCCTCTCTTATCCTACTTTATACTGCCTCATTACAAAAGCGAATAGAAACTGAATATATAAATAAATTAACCAACTTTTCCGAACAGAAGAAATACGCCACTTGAATACTTTATACCATTTAATATTTTATAAAAAGGAGCAATAATCATTTCACATTAAGCATTCAGGAGGCGATTACGCTAATAACGTCCAAGAATATCTGAATGGCGGACGGCTGCGAAATAACATCGCACGAAGACAACTTTATTCAAATCTTTTTCTGCAACTTTAACGCGGGATAGGGTTGTCTCAAATTGTGTTATATTAAAAAAAAATATACAAAGTCACGTTTTTGTTTTTTTTTTCTAACGGAACAGTGTAACACCTAATTTTATGCAAGTGTTGCTTACCATGAGATAGCCTATAAAATACATTATTTCAAGCTGCCTTGACCGTATACGTTCACTGAACTATATCTCATTCCACTTTTCGTATTTTCACGAATCCTTCTATTCCCGGTTTTCTAATAGTTTCACTTTGAATCTAGAAATATTGAATGTTTTGGTCTGTAAGGAAAAGGTAAACATAGTCTTGTTTTGCTGTGTTTGACATCTGACAGAAGTGACAGGTTGACGTTTAGTTTCTGGTAAGTTTGTTGTCTGTGGCGATATTTCTTTGTAATTATTTGGGATTTTAGCTGTTTTGTGTTTTGAGTTCTAAAATCATAATAGAAGATAGTAAATGGACTTTCTTTTATTCTACGACTATACGTTCTAGATATTAGTAAAAATGTTACGTCGGATTTGTCATGAACGGTTTGCTGCTGTGTGTATAACGAAACGCAGAAATGGTGCGTTCGGAAGTGTTGCTTTACATTGTTTTGACGTATTGAATTTTTACTTATAATTAAGTAATTGTTTTATATTTAGCCTTTCTTTCTATAAAATAGCAATTAATAGGCTACCCATTAATTGTTTAAGTCAAGTTCGCTAACTTACTTAATTTATTTAAAATGTGTTAAGTGGTTGTGTTGTGGTTCATAGTTTTGAGCATATGATTCGAACGTGCTTCGCGTCGTCGGAAGTCAGTGGTAGGAGGAAGTGTCTTTTTCGGGCTGCGCGTGCTGGCGTGCAGGTCCCTGAGAAGTTCTGTGCTGTGGGCTGTCTGTTGTTCTGGTCTGTAAGCTGCTGATTCTGGGATTTGAGGAAGAATCCGAAGGCGGCGTTGCTGCGAGCGTTATTCCTGGTTCCTGAAGTTCTGAGATTAAACCGTTTCTGGTACTCTTCGGTGTCGGCGTGATCGCCTTGCTGTTGTTGGTTTCAACGGTTGCCGTAGTCCAGAAGCGTTTTTCTGCCTCCGTTACAGGGACCATGATGCATGGCCTGAGATTGTTTTACGATGGAGACGCTCGGTGCATCCAGCGCCACAAGCGTCCACCATCAATGGCATCATGCCTCTGGAGGTGTTTGGCTGAGGTGTTCGGCTGGAGTGTTTGGCCGAGGTGTTTGGCTAAAGTGCTGTCTGGCTGGTGTCGGTCCGAGGAGTGGGTTCATCGGCTGGCAAATCGAATCCTTCGTCGGTTGACTTGAGGATTCTTTTTCTTTAATTACGGGGATAAATTTCTTGGTTGAAAGTTTTACCTTTACATAAATACTACTTTCAATACCACTATTCTACTTATCTTTAAGTACTACATAAATTAGTATACTATTTATAACTTCTACTTTAAATAGTATGCTACTTTACCTTAATATAAACGCGTTCACAAGGGACCAGCCAAACTAGCCAACAACCCTCCCCTTTATTTCTTTATTTTCTCATTGTTGTTATCTTAACTTTAAGATTACGGTTATATCTCTTCACGATGAGTACCTAAGATGTTATTGTACGACAATAAATAAAACCTCTTGTCATTTAAACCTATTTTTCTTGACTTTTCCTACTTAGGAGTTTACCCCTCCACCACTTTAAAACTTAAATTAAACTTAAAACATAAACTCTTTTTTTTCATAAGTTACATGGCGCCCGAACAGGGACTTTGTTGGTCTAGTGTGCTTTCTCTCTGTCACTGGTCTTTCGCTCAATGACGGATTGGCTGGTCCTTTATACTTATTTTGCTGATAAGTCTGAATAATTAAATTGTATTTCTGTTGCGGTTTAATAATATTGTGTGAGGTGACTGTGTACACTGTTTCTATACGAATATTGTAATTTATTTTACAATTGTAAATTAATTGCGGTAACTTATCTGTTATAATTTAAGTTTGTATCTCAACATGACGGAAGAACGCCCTATTCGTTTTAACGTTTTGAATAAGGATGAGCTCCTTTACGAAGTGGCTATACGTGATGCTGTACCAGAGAAATCTGTTGATTTATTACGTGTTCAAATTAGACGCTTGGCTAAAGAGATACCTAGCGATGAGGTGAGTGTGTTTGAAGGTGATGTAGAAGCGGAATTAAAAACTATTACTTCTAAAATTTCTGAATTAGAGGCGATCCTTAATCAGAAAACTCTTTTATTAAAAAGGTTATATCGCATCCAGGCTTTGGGTAACCATATCTTTCATAGGTTGAGTCGTGTTGAGCCTGTTGAGGAAGTGCATGTAACGTTGAAGGAGCAATTAGATGATCGTCTCGTCCTGTTGTTGAAACGAATTGATCAGCTGTATCATTCTTTTAGTAGTAGTTTTGATTTTAAGCCGGCTGTAGATGTAGTTCCTGGGGAGTCTGGTGTGGCTGAAGCTGAGTCTGTTGGTGTGAAGCCTGTGGTAACTTGTGATCGTTACTCTTTCGTTCACTCTCTTAATCTTAAATTTAATGGGAAGGACAGTGTACAAGCTTTTCTTCAAAGGATAGAGGAGTTGTGTTTGTCTAGGAATATTTCTAAAGAGAAGTTGTTTAATTCTGCAGCTGAATTGTTTTCTGATGAGGCTCTTTCGTGGTATCGTAGTGTACGCAGTGATGTGAGGGACTGGGAGTCTTTAAAAAACTTATTATTGGAAGAATTTCTGCCTTATGATTACGATCATCGCCTGCTGCAAGAAATTAGATCTAGGAGTCAGGGTCCTGATGAGTCTATTTCGTGTTATATGAATATTATGTTTAATTATTTCTCTCGTTTGCGGATGCCTATTGGAGATGAAGAGAAGTTGAGTATAGTGAAGTTTAATATAAGACCTTCATATTCCATCCCGTTAGCGAACGTTAATATTCAGTCGTGGGCTGAACTTAAAAAATATTGTAGGCAGCTGGAAGCAGCTAAACAGAGGGCTGAATTGTTCACTGAGCCTCCAAAAAATATTCAGAATGCTGTTGCTCCTGACCTTGCGTATAAGTGGAAGTCGAATCGTTCCAGATGTGATGTTGTTTCTAAACCTAGTGATAAGTTTTGCGTACGCTGTCGTGTTCGTGATCATACGTTGCTCGAATGTACGGAGCCTCGTACTATTATTTGTTTCCGTTGTGGTGAGAAAGGTGTAACTGCTGCTAACTGTCTGAAGTGTGCGCCTAAAAGTAAATCTGCGCCGGATACAAAAAACGCATAAAGAAGGGCCGTCGTTTAACTACGCCTGCGGAGTGGCGTGAATGGTGTGATTATGTGCGTGTGTTTTTTCAAAATAATAAACGTAACGTAGCGACGGTCCGCTCAAATGATTGTCGGGACGCTCGTCCTTATTTAAATGTAGAAATTGGTGGTGTTCCTTTTTCTGGGTTGTTAGATTCCGGATCTGAGATTTCTATTATTGGTGGTTCTGCTGTGGAGTATTTTACTAACCTGGCTGACTTACATCAGCATGATTCTATAGATTCTGTTGTGACTGCGAATGGATCTACCTCTCCAGTCGCTGGATATATGTTTTTGCCTGTTGTGGTAAATGATGTGTTGCGTGTGATTAAGTTTTTTGTGATACCAGGCGTATCCTCGTCTTTATTATTTGGTATCAACTTTTGGAAGGCTTTTCAGGTTGCGCCTGATGTCTTGAGTCTGATGGATCGGAAAGATCTAATAGTTTTTCAAGAACCTGCTGAAGCGGCTGTGTCGCAAATTAATCGTATACACCCTTTCGATGCTTTAACGGAAGAGCAGAAGAAATTGGCGGGTGATGTTTGTAAAATGTTTGAAGATATCTCAGCTGAAAAGAAGGGTTTAGGTAGAACTCATCTGATATCCCATCACATTGATACGGGAGACGCGACTCCTATCAAACAGCGTTATTATGTGATGTCCCCTGATAAACTTCGTGAGTTAAATCGTCAACTAGACGAAATGATTGAACGGGATGTAGTTGAGCCGAGCTGTAGTCCTTGGAACAACCCTATCACCATGGTTCCTAAAGCTAATGGTGAGATGCGTTTTTGCTTGGATAGCAGAAAACTTAATGAGGTTTCGAAACACGATGCCTATCCTCTTCCCTACATCTCTAACATCTTAGATCAACTTCGAGACTCATGCTTCCTTTCTTCTATTGATTTAAAATCTGCGTTTTGGCAGATCCCTCTTACTCCTTCTTCTACAGAGAAGACCTCGTTTACTATTCCGTCGCGGGGACTTTTCCAATTTAAAGTTATGTGTTATGGTCTGACCTCTGCGCCAGCTACGCAGCAACGACTGATGGATAAACTGTTTGGACCTGAATTTGGAGGGCGTGTATTTATTTATTTGGATGACATTGTCGTCGCCACTAAAACTTTCGAGGAGCATATTGATCTCCTAAAGAGGGTGCTGGAGCGTTTGCGTTCTGCTAATCTGACTGTTAGTTTGTCGAAGTGTTGTCTGTTTCGGAAGCAGTTGAAATACCTTGGGTATGTTGTGGATGATTTAGGATTGAGAACTGACCCGGAGAAGGTGAAAGCCATTACGGATTTTCCCATACCTACTTGCCCCAAAGATGTTAAACGATTTTTAGGGACAGCTTCATACTATAGAAGATTTATTAGAGGGTTTAGTACCATTGCTGCACCTTTAAATGCTCTAACTTCTACTCGGAAAAACCGGCCACCTTTTGTTTGGTCTCCTGAAGCTGAACACGCGTTTCTGCAGCTGAAAAGTGCTTTGACGTCTGCTCCTGTCTTGGCATGTCCTGATTTTTCTCTTCCTTTTATTGTGCACGCTGATGCATCCGATGTTGGTATTGGAGGCATGCTGACTCAGTCTTTTGACGGTGAAGAACATCCAATTGCTTATTATAGTCGTTCGTTGAATCATGCAGAGCGTAACTATTCTGCTACTGAAAGAGAGGCGTTGGCTGTGGTACAAGTAGTAGAACATTTTAGGCCCTACCTTGAAGGTCCTAAAGCTTTCAAGATTATTACGGATCACGCTAGTTTAAAGTGGTTCCTTAACCTTCGTAATCCTACCGGGCGTTTGGAACGCTGGGGTTGCAGACTTTCTCCCTACAATTTTATTATTGAGCATCGGCGCGGTAAAGATCACCTTGTTCCTGATTCTTTATCCCGTTCTGTACCGGTTTCTGTTATAAATGCTGCTGGAACCGATCCTTGGTTTCATAATCTGTATTCTCGTTGTCAGAACAGGCCCCAAACCTGTCCTAACTACCAAATAATCGATGGTATACTTTATCGTTATACTAAGAGTAAGTCTTCGCTAACTGGAGATTTTGATTGGAAGGAAGTCGTACCTTCGAATGAAAGACTACGTCTCATTACTGAGAATCACGATTCTCCTTTAGGTGCTCATTTAGGGACTGAAAAGACGTATAAACGTTTGCGTCTTCGCTTTTATTGGCCTGATATGTATAAGGATGTTGAAGAGTACGTGTCGAAATGTCAGACATGTAAAGCATATAAACATCCTAATCAAACTACTCCTGGTTTGTTTGGAAATCCTAAGGTGTGTCGTAGACCATTCCAGTGTATCAGCGTTGATTTAGTTGGCCCACTGCCCAGGTCTCGGCAACAGAATGAATATCTGCTTGTAGTGGTTTGTTGTTTTTCAAAATATGTGTTAATGTTTCCTCTTAGACGTGCGACTGGTAAAGTAGTGGCTCAACGCTTGGAAGACCATGTTTTCTTAGTTCATGGGGTTCCACAAACCGTTATCGTCGATAATGGACCGCAATTTATAGGACGCGATGTGAGAGCGTTGTTTGAAAAGTATAGAATACCACAAATTCATTTCACTCCTACTTATTGTCCTCAAGTAAATACTGTAGAACGGTATAATCGTACTATTGTCACGGCAATAGCTGCACTTGTTGGTACTGATCAACGAAGTTGGGATTCACATCTTTGTGAAATTCAATTTGCTATTAACACTGCTGTGAATGACACTACTACTTTTACCCCTTTTCTGCTTGTTCATGGACGTGAAGCTGTTGTTGATGGTTCTATCTACGGAGATAGTGAGGATATAGATGATATTCTTGTTAGTTGTCGTGCTGACTACCTCGATAAGATAGGCGTGTTGAAGGAAATATTTCTGAAGGTGGATAAAGAACTGAAAAAGTCGCACTGGAGGAACGCTAAGTATTACAATAGGCGTAGAAGGGATGTTGAGTTTGTAGAAGATGATATCATTTGGCGCCGGACGCATGTGCGTAGTGATGCTGCGAAACATTTTTCTTATAAATTAGCTCCACGTTTTGAAAAATGTCGTGTAGTGAAGAAGCTATCTAAATTAGTGTATTTGGTGGAAGACGAGAATGGCAGGAGGAGTGAGTGTCATGTAAAAGACATTAAAGGTTTAGGTTGAATTTTAGTTGGATCGTGATGCTGGGGGCCAGCGTGAATTTTTCTCGTTACCTCGCAAAATTCTGGCGGGTGAGGGGGTACTGTAACACCTAATTTTATGCAAGTGTTGCTTACCATGAGATAGCCTATAAAATACATTATTTCAAGCTGCCTTGACCGTATACGTTCACTGAACTATATCTCATTCCACTTTTCGTATTTTCACGAATCCTTCTATTCCCGGTTTTCTAATAGTTTCACTTTGAATCTAGAAATATTGAATGTTTTGGTCTGTAAGGAAAAGGTAAACATAGTCTTGTTTTGCTGTGTTTGACATCTGACAGAAGTGACAGGTTGACGTTTAGTTTCTGGTAAGTTTGTTGTCTGTGGCGATATTTCTTTGTAATTATTTGGGATTTTAGCTGTTTTGTGTTTTGAGTTCTAAAATCATAATAGAAGATAGTAAATGGACTTTCTTTTATTCTACGACTATACGTTCTAGATATTAGTAAAAATGTTACGTCGGATTTGTCATGAACGGTTTGCTGCTGTGTGTATAACGAAACGCAGAAATGGTGCGTTCGGAAGTGTTGCTTTACATTGTTTTGACGTATTGAATTTTTACTTATAATTAAGTAATTGTTTTATATTTAGCCTTTCTTTCTATAAAATAGCAATTAATAGGCTACCCATTAATTGTTTAAGTCAAGTTCGCTAACTTACTTAATTTATTTAAAATGTGTTAAGTGGTTGTGTTGTGGTTCATAGTTTTGAGCATATGATTCGAACGTGCTTCGCGTCGTCGGAAGTCAGTGGTAGGAGGAAGTGTCTTTTTCGGGCTGCGCGTGCTGGCGTGCAGGTCCCTGAGAAGTTCTGTGCTGTGGGCTGTCTGTTGTTCTGGTCTGTAAGCTGCTGATTCTGGGATTTGAGGAAGAATCCGAAGGCGGCGTTGCTGCGAGCGTTATTCCTGGTTCCTGAAGTTCTGAGATTAAACCGTTTCTGGTACTCTTCGGTGTCGGCGTGATCGCCTTGCTGTTGTTGGTTTCAACGGTTGCCGTAGTCCAGAAGCGTTTTTCTGCCTCCGTTACAGGGACCATGATGCATGGCCTGAGATTGTTTTACGATGGAGACGCTCGGTGCATCCAGCGCCACAAGCGTCCACCATCAATGGCATCATGCCTCTGGAGGTGTTTGGCTGAGGTGTTCGGCTGGAGTGTTTGGCCGAGGTGTTTGGCTAAAGTGCTGTCTGGCTGGTGTCGGTCCGAGGAGTGGGTTCATCGGCTGGCAAATCGAATCCTTCGTCGGTTGACTTGAGGATTCTTTTTCTTTAATTACGGGGATAAATTTCTTGGTTGAAAGTTTTACCTTTACATAAATACTACTTTCAATACCACTATTCTACTTATCTTTAAGTACTACATAAATTAGTATACTATTTATAACTTCTACTTTAAATAGTATGCTACTTTACCTTAATATAAACGCGTTCACAAGGGACCAGCCAAACTAGCCAACAACCCTCCCCTTTATTTCTTTATTTTCTCATTGTTGTTATCTTAACTTTAAGATTACGGTTATATCTCTTCACGATGAGTACCTAAGATGTTATTGTACGACAATAAATAAAACCTCTTGTCATTTAAACCTATTTTTCTTGACTTTTCCTACTTAGGAGTTTACCCCTCCACCACTTTAAAACTTAAATTAAACTTAAAACATAAACTCTTTTTTTTCATAAGTTACAACAGGCAGACCAGAAGCGAAACAGTGGACGTGAGACTTATAAAAAAACAAATTTTCTTGTCATTTTTTGATGGATTTTGTTTTTGAAGCATTGCACAAAAATGGAATATTCTCTAAATCTAGCTGAGTGAAATGGGTTATTCATTCCCGATTATGTTACTTTTGTTTTCACAATTTGACAAAAAAGAGCTTTCTAATGAAAAGTTAGTTTTTATTCTGCCAAAAATATAAATATTCTTTCAAAATTAAATAAAAACGAATAGAAATAGAATTATAAAATATATTGATCAAATTGTTGGTAAGCATAAGAAGCAATAATTATTTCAAACTAAGAATTCAGGAGGCGATTACGCTAATAACGTCCAAGAATATTTGAATGGCCGACGGCTGCGAAATAACATCGCACAAAGACAACTTTATTCAAATCGTTTTCTGCTACTTTAACGCGGGATAGGGTTGTGTTGAATTATGTTATATTTAAAAAAAGTCAAGTTTTTTTTTTCTAATTGAGCAGACAGACCAAAAAGGCCAGATTTAGCAAAATAGTGGATGTTAGACATGTAAAATAAATTACTTTTGTTTGTCTGTTTATTTTTGAGCATTGCACTTGAATAGAATCGTAATTTTTTTTTTTTAAATCAAGCGGAGAGATATGCCCTATTTATTTCCAAATAATTATACTCGTATGTGTATCGGTTGCAACTTACACTTTTGATTTATCAATTTTTGAAACATCATAATAATTTTAAAAGAAACTGAGTTTTACTGCTGAAGAAGATATTTTTTTGCGCAAACAAATTTAATTTTTAAATTTAATTTGAATTAATATTGAGAAAATTGGAATTAATAAAAATATATTGTTGAAATAGTTGCTACAATTGGAATTTGGGAAAGAGATTGTGACATATTATATTTTGGAAATTGTTACAAATCATTATTCGTTATTCCAAAACAATCTATTAGTATAAATACAATAAGACAAAAATAATTCGTAAGTAAAGGCAGGTGTCTATAGTGAGTTAATTTTCCTTTTAGACAGTCTCAATTCATGTTTCAATTTTATATCTTTTTTCATTATTTTAAATTCAATCTAATATTTTTTATGATTTTTGGTAATTTTATGCAATAAATGCGCTATGCTTAATTATTTTTTATTAGTTATCTTTTCTATTAGTGGGTTCGGCTTAACTCTTTTAATATTTAACACATTTTTTTACGAAAAAAAATAAGTAATTACATGTGCAATTCAATACAATATATTTGAGGTTTATAATCTTGATATTCTTTTCAGACAGTCCACCGCCTCATGTAAATTTCATATCATTTATTTATATACTTTTATGCCAAATACATTTTGTATAATTACGGTTTTCGAAGTGCCAGCCCTGGGTGGAGAAATGCGCTTTAATTATTTTTCCTTACAGTTTCAGACAGTCTGCCGCCTCATGTAAATTTAATATCATTTCCATTCTTATTTTAAAATTTTTATGACGAATACGTTATATTTGTAAATAATTGTGTCTTTCAAAGTGCCAGTCCTGGGCGGAAAAGTGCTCACTCACAGTTTAAACCAGTGCTCCACTCTTATATAAATTTCAAATGAAGAAAGAATGTATTTTATTTATTTAATTTTATGTTTTCAATAAAGTACAAATGGTGTTAATTTATCATCTCATCTTACCATTCTTAAGTTGATATTTTTATGTCAAATACTTTATGTATAATAATATTTTTTATAATGCCAGCCCTGGACGGAGAAATGCGCTTAAATTATTTTTCCTAACAGTTCAGACAGTCCGCCGCCTCATGTAAATTTCATATCTTTTCTATTCTTATTTTGTCACGGGACGTGAGTGGAGTACATTTATATGTTAACTTTCAAGTTTCCTTATCGGATTTTGCATATAAATATAATTGAATATTTTTTTAAGTTTTTTGTGAATTTTGGCATAATTGTCATAGCGAAAATTGTTTATTGGAGAGAAGAAATATCTGGTTTCTGTAAAGTAAGATAAGCTTGATTTTGAATTTAGCCATTGAGGAGACCAAAACTGTGGCAATTAGATCTTTTTAACTTAAAAATGAAGTTGAACCATTTTGTATTGTTTTTTATTATTTTCACTAGCAGCCCTACCCGGCTGCGCCCGGGCATGTATTATACCTTAAAACCTTCCTCGTGAATCACTCTATCTATTGGTGAAAACCGTATGAAAATCCGTGGAGTAGTTTTTGAGTTTATCGCGAACAGACAGACAGACAGACAGACAGACGCGGCGGAGGACTTTGTTTTATAATATGTAGTGATAGTGATATACTTAATTAAATACTGTACGATAAGTACCTTTATATAATTCTGAAAAGTGCTAGATAAATCGTGCGTATAAAACATGCAGTGGTTGCAAAAAACATGTATTATTTTAAAATGTCTACTAAGTTCGCCTTAAAATAGCAAGAATCCTGATGGTGATATTTTTGATATATATTGTAAGATATTTGTCGTAAGATTATTTTTGCATAGTGGTGGCCAGTGTTCCTCTGATGATCATCATCATTATAAATAAATAAATAAATATATAGGGACATATCACACAAATTGAGCTAGCCCCACTGTAAGTTGTGAACTTGTGTTGCAGGATACTAACTCAACGATACTATATTTTATAACATATACTTATATAGATAAACATCCAAGACCCAGGTCAATATGAAAAAGATCTTTTTCCATCTTGACCTGACCGGGGATCGAACCCGGGACCCCCGTGTCGCAGGCTAGCGTGTTGACCGCTGCGCCACGGAGCCCGAGAGTATTTCCCGGTTGCATCCTCAGCAGTAATGCTTCAGAGCCCGGGGTCTGCTAGTTATCCTAAGGTGATTTGCCGCTGATTACCATAGTTATATTTTAAAGAGAGATTTGTTTGTTTGCGTTGAATAAGCGACGAAACTACTGGACTGATTT
Source organism: Rhodophaea formosa (assembly GCA_963082605.1). Classification (NCBI taxonomy): domain Eukaryota; kingdom Metazoa; phylum Arthropoda; class Insecta; order Lepidoptera; family Pyralidae; genus Rhodophaea; species Rhodophaea formosa. The sequence goes on from OY720221.1 coordinate 5,815,636, forward strand.
ACAAAAAAAAAATTCTTATAGAAATTTAATTAATCTGTGGGTGACATAGGCTACAATTGTCGAAATACAACCCGGATGAAGTCGTGGGAAAATTTCTGATTGGTAATAAAATGCGCGCTGTATTTATTGTAAGGTCCTTTTGATTTAGAGAAATAAAGTTAGAAGTCGGAGGAAAAAATCTCTTCAGATGTTCAGACAGGTCGTATTGTTTCAAAACTACGTCAAATAATCAGAATAAACTAAAAACTCGAAGTAATACATGGTTTCTACGGGAAATCAAATGGAGACCAGACGATGGTTAACGAAATGAGTGTCTGTCTGTCTGTATAATAATTCCATTTCGAGTTGATCCGGGATCACGTGGGGTCATTTTCGCGCAGCGGACAACTGCAGCGCGCTCTCAGAATACTAACATCTGATTCTCTTATTTTTTGTATAATTCTCTTCATTTCAATAATTTTTACACCCATTGCACATTAAACAGTTTTTTTATGAGAAGAAGCCAGACGGAATATTTTGGATTGAGTTACTTTCCGCCTGTTCTGTGTGTTTATCATCTGTGGTAAGTACTTAACACTTTGACGTCGACATCGTACGCAGATAGTTTTTTAATTGTAATTGTAGCGTACCAGGCGGCGTTTTAATAAATTTATAATAAACTTAAGATTATAATATACAGTCTAGATAGACTCAATCCGTCTTATTATAAAACGAGGACTAACTATAGTACCTGGTTTAAACCATTATCCGACCAAAATAAGTCAACAGTTATCACTTGACGATTTTACAACTGTCATTGTCAATTCGTTTTGGGTGGATAATGGTTTAAACCAGCTAAAGTTAGTCCTCGTTTTATAATAAGACAGTATTAGCCTAAAAGTGTAACAATAAAATGGTGTCTAACTCATAGACTATGAAGGCGGAGTCTAGAGGGTATGAAGTCAATGTTAAAATAAATTATTTTTTTGTTTTCATTGAAGATTTACTATTTACAAACTTTTGATTTTGTCACAAGAAAATAAACCAACTTTTAAGACCTGTCAAATCTAATATCCCGTTACAAGATGCTGGAGTTTATAAAATTGACTGTGAGTGTGGTTTATCATACATTGGGCAAACAAAGAGAAGCATCGGTACCCGTATAAAAGAACATATTGCTGACATGAAGCATAGGCGCTCAACGAAGTCTGCAGTCTGTGAACATGCCCTAGACAAACCCAACCACTATATGCGTTTTGATAATCCTCAAGTCCTTGCAAAAGAAAACAGATACATTCCAAGAATGCTTCGTGAGGCTATTGAAATTAAAAAACATCCTAATTTCAATAGAGAGGATGGTTGGCAGTTACCACCAGCTTGGGATCCAGTCATCAATTTAATCAAATCTCAAGCTAAGCAGAAGACTGCAAGACCTTCAGACACCGTGAGCCAATACTGCGTACATCCGGAACGTTATCAATAAATATTTTAGGCGGTAGATTTTGCAGTTCTTATAAAATACTAGACAAATGTCAACTTAGTCTATACCTGCGACCACGAACACTGTAAAGTGCTCGAAACGTTAGGTGTATAAATAATGTAATAAACGCGATAAAAACCGTATTAAAATAATTTTATTTAAACAATCAAATTCATTAAGTGCTAATATACGCATCTGAACTGTTGTATTACTCTTTTTTATTTTTCATTAAAATTCTCTCTTTGCTATACATCTTTTCACATATTTAGCCGTTAGATAACAATATCTAACGGCTAAATATGTGAAAAGACACAATTTTCAAAATTTATGGACATTTTTGAAACCTCTATAATTTATTTTGTTTGAAATTATAACCAGTACAAATTCAGTGCTATATATTCAGCCAACTCGTGCAAATGTTTGAGTCCCCATTAGTTATTATTCCTCAAAACTACACACGATCTGCCTAAAAATTCCCAAATAATTCCAATACCTCACAACAGTGTAAATAGTAATCATTGCTAACTTACAGCGGCCCGGACAAAACAAGCGCTTCTCATCAAACAGAACACGTACACGATAACCATCTCCTCTAATGAAAACCTCTGGCTCTGATTGCGACCCCACTAACAGTCTTAAAGTTGAGAAACACACACACTCACGCCACACCCGACCCAACCCACCAAGGAACGATAGAAGATACAAACTCAACCACTTTAGCTCGACCTACCTCACCTCCCGCGCTTATATCTCTTTACATCGACAAAGCGGTTCGCAATGAGCTGTAGCGGTCCTTTCAAAAGTGGTTTGGAACAAGCGGGGCGCGGGGGAAGGCTAAGGAACGAAAGAAGAAACAGCCACGAATTTCGTCCAGCAAGGAGGCTGCATATCGATCGCCCCCCTCGTCTTAAAACCCACTTTGCAGGATGTCCATTAATTATTTCGGTAACGGAACGTTTGGCGACTATTTGGACGGAGCAAAAAGGGACGGTGCGGGTTTGGCATTGTTAATTAGCCGATTCTAAGCTTTGCTTTTGAATTACTGAACTATTTACTGGGACACAATGATAAATAGAAGCGTGTAGTTAACGTATTGTGATTTGGGATTGATATAAAAAATTGTTTTACTTTTGAAATTTTACGATTTATCAATAGGTCTTTATTTTATTTATTTTCTATTTTGTTAACGGGCGTCGATGAATTAGTAGTTAAAATGAAATACCTACACACATACACGCTATTTCGATTTGTGATATTGAAAAACATGGCATAATTTAACCAGAATCATAGATATCGCAATATTTCAGAATCATATATTTCTTAACCTTTAAAAAGAGTTACAACAATAACCTCTTTGGAAATAATGTACTAAATTAAGTGTTTTCCAGTTACCTTTTTAAGATTTTGGTTTGAATATTATTATCTATTATAAAATGATATTTTTCCTTTTTATTTTCTTTCATAAATCAACTTTGAGTTTTTTTTTATTATTTAGATTTTTTATTTCCAGATTGAGTATGTGTTCCAGATCCAAATTGCACCAGATTCCAATGAGCATATACGGCAAGTATCAAAGTTTGTTTTTGAACAATACATAAGTTAGAGGAGTATGATTACGTATGTATACTTTTAAATAGATTTACTTAGAACTACAAACCCATTAAATAGTTATCATTATAAAAAACGATGACTTAACTTCTCAAAAAAGAAACAAAGAAATAGTTTTCAAAGTGTGTAAATTTGGATTTCCAGATTCATGGTGCCTTAAAGCGTAAATACATTGTTTAAAAAGGCTGACACTTTTTCAAACGTATGTAACGTAAACGAACTATTATAGTTGTTTGTATATGCCTAAGCTGTATGCGCGAAGAATGAAACGAAGTATTGGTCAAAACAAAAATATTTTTCATCCTAACATAGTGTTCCAGATTCAAACCACTTAAAACCGTTTATCTTGTTCTAAAGGCGAGCATACACGATCATCATCTCGAACGCGATCTCAAGTGGTGATTAGCGGTTAGTACACACATTAATCAAGTGAAGTGCGTAAGACGAGCTGGGTAAACTGTCCTACGTCGTTTACTGTCTACAATGGAGCGGTTTGGGCGAGGTTGTTTTAACTTAACGGTTGCAAAAAGAGCCTTATATTTTTCGTGGGGAAGAATGGGTTTTGAAAATCATAATCCTAACTAATATTATAAAATGCGAAAGTAAGTTTGTTTATTAAATGCAATGTCGGGAAATTAACGCGAAAACATACCGTTTTTCTCCGACGTTTCGGCCGGGTTACACCGACCGTGGTCACTGGATGACTGTTGCAGCGGTGTTTTATTAATAATCATGTAACGCGAAAGTTTAAAAGTAGTGAGTTTGTTTGTTTGTTACGCTTTCACGCCCAACATACTGAACCGATCATCATGAAATTTTGCATACACATAGGTTAGGGTACTGAGAAGGACATAGGCTATAGATCACGCGGGCGAAGCCGCGGGTAACAGCTAGTATGTTATAAATTACGTAAAGGTGCTTAAGAATGCATACCTCTACCAAATGTTCTGAGCTAGATGACGTGGGTTAAGTGCCGTACATCGTTAATTGTCTTCCAAGGAGCCTTTTAGATGAGGCTCTTTTTTATCCAATTGCATCACAAGTATGCTTAGGTTATGCTTTTTTGTTAATCGTTTTGCAAACGCTGTGCATCATTTTTTTTTATTAATCATTAAGTTTTAAGCATGATCATCTTAATCAAGCATAACAAGACCCGGAGTGACTAAAGTCAAAATAATGGCTCTCAAATAGCACAGTAAGAGAGATAGAGAGAGAGGTTCATTTACGCTAAGTTGTTATGTATATGTATTGTATACTACTTTTTAGTTAGTATATTATAACGATAAAGTCCTTTTTGCTACCGTTTTGAAGTATATACTCTTTACCTTATATTTTCTGTAATTATTATTCAGTGAACTTATTTATAAAAGATACTCGTCTAAGGCTTTTGACTTTCAGCGTTTAAAATTTTAATTACAAAAATGGTGTATGATGTGTGCCTTTAGATTCTAATTTTGTAGGTTAATAGTACAAATGTAACGTAAGTTTGTACAGTAACAGTTTTAAATAACGACATAAAAATTGCATGTAGTCCCCAAGCAGTCTCCTAATAATATATAGATATAAATTGTAGACGCATTGGCTAAATATTCTTTGCTTTAATGTTTTCGAAATTGTTTTCATATTTTTTAGTATTCATGTTCGCAGGTAGTCTATCTCTTTACTTTAATAAGTTAGAGACACATGTAGAAGCGTCAACTGCTCAGAACGAAGAAAATAACAAATCAGTGTTCAATAAAAATAGGTACCGCAAATACCGTTAAACATTATTACACAAAAACACCGTGACAAAACTCTTACATTTGTAACAAGATATAATTTTGCTTTCCATTTAATTCCAACCAAAAAGTAAAGGACAGAAAGTGAGAAGCTTAAATAAGTATAGAGTTTACACGATAAAATCTTAGTGCCGTGTACACCGTACTTTATTTACACCGGACGACTTTTTAGTTTGCGGACTTATTTTTTACTGTACCGAGGAAAAGCTTTTCCTTCTACTAAATAGGACTTTACGAAGTATAAAAAGTCATCCAGTATAAAATGCAATGGGAGGGCTTGTTTGACCACTTAATCGTATTCAATCAATCGAATAAAATTAAGGGAAATAGTTTTTAAATAATTTATTGTAGTTGTAAAGTGGTGAAACATGCCCTAAATAAGTAAAAGATATCCTTCGAATTGGGCGCTCCTTATCAGGCGCAGGGGGATGCGGGGCGCGGGGTATCCGCCGGGAGGGGGGCGTAAGACACTCGATCAATACCGACCCGACTTTCAAACTGCTTTCACCCTCACGAAAGTCGCCCGGACTCTACCCGAGCGGACCCCGAGCCATTTATATAGAGCTGATAATACCACCACCAAAGTTAAACTTATTTTCTGTGTCAATTTGGTTTTATCTTTAGCAGTAATGCACCTTATCACTATTCCTTTATCTTAACACTGTAACTCGCTGTAAGGTTGGATTGTCAAAAATTAACTGTTACAAACTCACCAAATGAATTGGAAAAATGAGTCAGTAGTGAAGGCACTAACGAAATATGGTGGCCTTGAATCATTTCACTAGTTACGCACTATGTAGTATTTTCTGTGTTTTGTCTTGACAAAACAAAATTACCAGAAATTCAGGAGCGCTGCATTTTTGATCATGTAGTGAAAGATGCTGCAGTAGTGATGCTTATGATTTGTGTATATTATTACTTATTCCATGCTTGTGTCATTATTTGCACTTTGCTATCAATCCAGCCTGCATATGATTTAGCCTGTTTAACTTAGCAGATTGTGAAAAAATGTTGTAGGTCTTCATTTTGTTTGATACCGCCAGACCTGAAACAATACAAATATGTATTAAATATTATGTCCTAGTACATAATGACTATTGTTCGAGTGCTTAAATGTAAAGAGTGGAGTTGTTTATAATCTAACTTATATTGAATTATCTATACCAAATACAGAAAAATTTAATCAAAACTATTTGTAATGTAATTATATTCAACAATAATTATGGTCATTCTGTAATAAATAAAATTGATAGTCTTTATTTTATTGTGATTGAGTGTTTTCGCAGTTTAGTAATTTTAGACCTTAGTTTTAAACACACACTTTACAACTAGAATTATGCTAAAGTTGTACCTATTTAAGGATTTTCTGCTTAATAAAATCTGCAAGTGTAGATTGTAGGCACATAAACATATAAAAAAGTATCTTCATAATTAGCTTAGTCTATTCTAATATTATGAAGCTGAAGAGTTTGTTTGTTTGATTCAAAAATTCCATCACCGTTGGATAGATAGGTTACCCCTGAGTGCCACAGGCTACCTAGCCTGTACCATACCTATGTACGAAGTACGAAGCCGGGCAGACTGCTAGTACGACATATAACTTAAAAATTAATGCAAACAATTAAAAACTATTCTGGTGGTATCATCCCCTCTATAGAGTTCTTCCCACGTCTTCGCCCGCTGTCTTCACGTGCGCCCCCAGCAAGTTTCGCAGGCCGCCCCCCTGTCTTATCATGCTGTGCCTACCCACACATTCGTTTATGTACTAGGTACATTATATGATACTATAATTTATGCGGTCTGGAGCTTAAGTTTTAATCAGTATTTTACTGATGGAATAATTTTTATTGAGTTTTCGACGTTTGTCTAATCTACTTTGTCGTAGTAGTTATAGATATTGTTATAGATTAACCAAGGCGTACTCTCCATTTTTTAAGTCATGTGCTTTATATTTAAATATTGTTATTAATATTGTCTAGCAATTTGAATATATTTTTTGTTCATTATTATCTTTTACATATAACTAGCTGATACCCGTGGCTTCGCCCGCGTGATTTATAGCCTATATCCTTCTCAGTACCCTAACCTATATATTGTCATTGCCTATTTGTATGCAAAATTTCATGAGGATCGGTTCAGTAGATAGGGCGTGAAAGCGTAACAAACAAACTCACTTTTGCATTAATAATATTAGGATTAGGATTATAGGATGTGCTACGAGTTTTACGAACACTTACTGGAATCTTTTCGTTATTAGTTGTATTAGTATATTTTCTGTGCTATTATTATTATAAATTAACAAAAGATTATATAAAGACGTAAATTAATATTTTGTTCCTATGATTTTTTCACGAGCAGATCCGCGGGCTAAAACTAGCAATTGAATAATATAAGACGCAAGTACCGTTCTGCGGGCTTTTAACAAGATTACTGAGGTAAGTCGCCAACAACGCCAAGTAGTAAATAAGAGCGTACAAATTTAACTGGAGCCGGGAGAGATAAATTTTGGAGCAATTACACTTAATCGGAGAGTAGGATGCTGGGATCTTACTGCGCTCGGCGATCAATATCAGAGGTGCATAACTTTGGGCTAAATATGATAAATACAAATCTAGTTACAAAAAGGGAAATCTTCCTTTTTGTAATTTTTCCTTTTTTGAACTGGATTTGTCAATTTGGTGTAATGGGATCGGTATTAAATATCAGAGGTGCATAACTGTGTTCTAAATATGTATGCTTTGTAGCAATTCCACTTAATCGTATAGAGGATGCTGGGATCTTACAATCAATATCAGCGGTGCATAACTTTGGTCTAAGATATATTTTTCATCTTATTTGTTCCTACTTGACTCTGGATCTGTCAATTCGAGTGCTGGGCAAAGGGAATAATTTTTTGAATATTGTATTTATGGAAATCGTTTCTTTACAAAGTTGCTATTTTTAAGGGCTATCTTAAGTTAATATTAATTTATTGAATATTTTCATTCTTTCAAAATGGTCTAAATATGATAAATACAAATTTAGTTTAGTACAAAAAGGGAATTTTTCCTCTTTCTAGTTTTTCCCTTTTTTGGGACTGGATTATCAATTGGAGTGGTGGGATCGGCAGTTAATATCAGAGGTGCATAACTTTGGTCTAAATATACATTCTTCTTCTTTCTATTTTGGGCTGGAACTGTTTATTTGAGTGCAAGGCTTAGCGATCAATATCAGAGGTATATAACTTTGGTCTTAGGGATATACTTCTTCTTCTTATTAATTGTTTCGTATTTGGGATTTGTTCTGTTAATTCGAGTACTGGAATCAGCAATCAATATCAGAGATGCATAACTTTGATCTAAGAGATATTTTTCATCTTATTTGTTCCTACTTGACTCTGGATCGGTCAATTCGAGTGCTGGGCAAAGCGAATAATTTTTTGAATATTGTATTTATGGAAATGGTTTCTTAACAAAGTTGCTATTTTTAAGGGCTATCTTAAGTTAATATTAATTTATTGAATATTTTAATTCTTTCAAAATGGTCTAAATATGATAAATACAAATTTAGTTTAGTACAAAAAGGGAATTTTTCCTCTTTCTAGTTTTTTCTTTTTTGGGGCTGGATTATCAATTGGAGTGCTGGGATCGGCAGTTAATATCAGAGGTACTTTAACTTTGGTCTAAATATACATTCTTCTTCTTTCTATTTGGAGCTGGAGCTGTCAATTCGAGTACTGGCGTCGGCAACCAATATCAGAGATGTATAACTTTGGTCTCAGAGATATTTTTCTTCTTATTTTTTTTCTATTTGGGATTGGATCTTATGCGAATGGTTTCTTAACAAAGTTGCTATTTTTAAACGCTATCTTAAGTTAATATTATTATTAATTATAAAATATATACTTTTGAAATGGTCTTACTTAACCAAATTTAGCGTAGCAAGAGGCTGAGTGGCTCTGCGAAGCGGCGTTTGATGAGGCAGAGGAAAGAAAGGGCTGTTGACATAGCGACAGCGAAAAGGGACCGTGAGGTCAGCGACGAAGTCACTGAAATGGCTGCGGGGGCAAAGAGGGCTAAATTCGACAGGGCTAACCCTTTTAGCAAAATCACTGCAGCCACTAGGATGGCTGTTATACCCGAGGGCTTTCCGACGCAGAAGTTTGAAGGTGACGGATGGGGGCTTTTTGCACCAATCATGTGTGCTAAGCTAGAGGAGGCTGTTGGGCTACCAGAGGCCGAAATGAAGGGGGTGGTTGCAGGGGCCATGCATTTCTCCTGTAATGGGGAAGCTAATGTCAAGTGGCTCCGCGACGCTCTTGATGGTGAGACCATTAATGGTATGAAGGTCAAGGTGGTTTTTGCCAAAGACCTTCCAAAGCCCATAAAGATGGCGTGGAAGACAAGGAACTATGTCATCACGGACAGTGCAAGACTTCTCCGGCTCTTGCAAAAGTACCACGCGCCCTTGAGGACAACAGAGTGGAAGGTAGTGGACACGGTAGTTGAGGAGGGGCATGCGAGGCGTATCGTGCTTGTGGACCAAGTCTCCTCCGACTACATCAAGTCTCGGGGGTACAGACTCTCCAGCGGACTCTGCACCGATGTCTTCAAAGTACTTGAGGACTCGGTTGCTACGTCTGCGGGAACGTCGGGCCCATCCAAGGGACGAGATGAGAGTCGGCGGATGGAAAGTGGGCAGGATACGGAGCAGCAACCGCAGCAACGGGGGCAGGTACTGGCGCCAGCTCCTGCCGAACCGGTGCCTGTACCCGGGCTAAGCGGAGTTGCAACTCCTCAGCCGCCGTTGGACCTACGCAGCAGGGGTCTTAGCACTCTGACGCGACCACGGGCACCGTCACCGAGGCCTAGCCTGGTTATCACGAGGCCACCGACGCGACCGTCGTCAGCGCTATCGACGCTGGTGGATGCCGCCGAACAATTGGCGTTGTCCCCTGCAACATCGGAGGGACCACTGGACCTCGACGCGCTTATGGAGGCATCATCGCCTCTCGACTATGGCAGGCAGGCGGACTTAGAGGCGTCATCCGACGCTGAGAATGGGTCGGTGGCATAACCGACAGCTAACATGTAAGTAAAATGGCAGTCTTAAGGTGTGTACAAATCAACTTACATCACTGTAAAGCGGCCGTGGCAATCTTCGCACGACAGCTACGGTTGGGGAAATATGATGTGGCTCTAATTCAAGAACCATATCTCTATAAAGGCCAAATCAAAGGCTTCGGTAGTCTAATGAGTAGAATTTACTATCACTGCACTACTAATGATACAAGGACATGTATTTATATCAGGGATGGTATAAATGTTATGCCATTGATTTCTTTATGTTACAGGGACCTGACAGTGGTCAAGGTCCAACAAGGGGCGGGTGAGCCTATAGTCATGGCTGCGGCTTACCTGCCATACGAAGTGAAGGAGCCAGTCTCATCGGGACTCGACACACTCGTGCAATATGTCGAGAGGAAGAAACTAGAAATCATTATAGGGTGTGATGCTAATGCCCATAATGTAATGTGGGGAAGCACCGACACGAATGACAGAGGAGTGAAGTTGGCTGAATATCTGGTAAGCTCACCTTTATTTCTTTGTAACAAAGGTAATAAACCTACCTTCGTGACTGCCACGAGAAAGGAGGTCATTGATATTACGGTAGCCTGCAATAAGGCTTCAAGGAAAATTCACGATTGGCATGTATCGGATGAAATTTCCCTATCGGATCACAGATATATTTGCTTTAGGTACAGGAGTAATCTTTCTGCCGAACCACAAACTGTTCGCAAAAGGAACCCCAGGCACACTGACTGGGTTTCGTATAGAGAATTGCTTAAAGTTGAATTAGGAGTTCCGGGGTCCAAGTTGAACTCTGTAGTTGACTTGGAACTTGAAGCGCAGCGCATTTCAGATGGCATTAAAAATGCTTGGTTGGATAGTTGTCCCGAACGTAGACCTAGGACTCTCAAAGATCCTTGGTGGACGCCGGACGTGGCTAAGAAGCGAATGGAGACGCGAAGACTCTTTAATGAAGCTAAAGTAAAAAAGGATTTTAGTGAGTATCATAAGGCTCTCACCGAGTACAGTAAGGCGGTAAGAGAGGCAAAAGGCTCTGCCTGGAGAAATCAGTGTGAATCTATCAGTGCAATGCCCGAAGCAATGAGGCTGGCGAAGGCCATGTCCGTTACGAAAGCAAATCCATTGTCAACTGTTAAGGACGAGAATGGTATGCAAACAGAGTCTGGTTTAGAGACATTAAGAGTGATGTACAGAACACACTTTCCTGGGTGTATTGAGACAGATAAGGAACAAACAGATCTGAATCTTAATAGCCTTGAATCATGGGAGGTTAGAACCTTCAAAAGGGACTGGGATGTAGCTAAGAAGGTTGTAGATGACCAGAAACTAAAATGGGCGGTGGGAACCTTACAACCGTATAAGGCACCAGGTCCTGATGGCATCTACCCGGTTTTACTACAACAAGGAATCTCTATACTGAGCCCTCATCTCTGTAGGCTGTTTAGGGCCTGCATTGCGTTTGGATATATTCCGAAAGCATGGAGATCAGTAAAGGTTGCTTTTATTCCGAAACCAGGAAAAGCAACGTATGATGAAGCAAGAGCTTATAGACCTATAAGTCTACAGTCCTTTGTGCTGAAGACGCTGGAGAAAATGGTGGACAGATACATAAGAGATGGTCCACTAAAGAAGCATCCGCTACATGGAATGCAATGTGCCTACCAGCCTGGTAAATCAACTGAGACCGCTCTGCATTGGGTTGTTAGTCAGGCTGAGAAAGCACTAGAAAGCAAAGAACTTTGTCTGGGAGCCTTCCTGGATGTGGAGGGAGCTTTTGACCGGACTACCTTCGATTCCATCTGCAGGGCGGCGACTGAGCATGGAATACCAATAACACTCTGCAGATGGATAGAAAATATGCTAAAGGTCAGGATAATTAATTCAGAACTACTAGGTGAAGAATTATCAGCGGCAACGACTAAAGGTTGCCCACAAGGAGGAGTCTTGTCCCCGACCCTCTGGTGTCTAGTGGTAGACTCACTAATAGTGTCTTTAAATAAAGGCCCGGTCACTGCGGTCGGATATGCAGATGACATAGTTATTCTTATCAATGGGAAATTTCCCGACACAGTGAAAGGGATCATGAATAAAGCTTTGAGGGAGGTGCAGGAATGGTGTGCTACAAACCATCTAAGTATCAACCCCAGCAAAACCACGATTGTCCCTTTTACAAGGCGCCGGAATTTGACGGCCTTGAATGGCCTCAAAATGAATGGCATGGCGCTGAACTTGTCCAATGAGGTGAAATATCTAGGAGTTACGCTAGATAAAGAACTCACATGGAACACACATGTTACTAACACTATAACAAAGGCCACCAGAGTATTTGGCATGTGTCGAAATACCTATGGCAAAACGTGGGGCCTAAAGCCGCATATCCTACGTTGGATATATGAGATGATGGTGAGGCCCATTCTGACTTACGGAGCATTGGTTTGGTGGCCGAAGGTAAGACAGGTGACATGTATAAATGCCCTCAGGAAAATACAAAGAATGGCATGTTGTGCTATTTCTGGGGCATTCACTACAACACCAACGGCATCAATGGAAATGATCCTTCGATTGCCACCGTTACACTTATATATTGAAGGCGAAGCCTGTAAGGCACTATACAGACTGTCTTCGACTGGTCTTTGGAGCAGGCATGCACCAAGGACAAGGCATACAAATATTGAGACAACACATGAGCTCGATAGGTTGTTGGACATGGGAAGTGATAAACTCCTCCCCGTATACAACTTCAAAAGGAACTACAAGGTATACATCCCAACAAGGAATGAATGGAAGGGAGAATTTTGCCCTTCTGAACGAAAATGCTCAATCTGGTACACAGATGGCTCAAAGACCAATCAAGGGACAGGAGCGGGCATTTTCTCCGAGAACAAACAACTGTTTCAGAGCATGGGTCAGTTCGCTACCGTATTTCAAGCGGAAACATATGCGATAACTGTTTGTGCTAAAATGAATTTGGATAAAGGGTTGAAAAATCATCATATCTACATTCTAAGTGACAGCCAGGCGACTCTCACGGCACTTAGCTCTGACAGAATCGTATCCGGATTGGTCTTGGATGGTGTGAATGCCTTAAATCAACTGGGCAGGCACAACATTCTGAGACTGGTTTGGGTGCCGGGTCACGTCGGGGTTGAGGGCAATGAGAGGGCTGATGAGCTGGCAAGGAGAGGATCGAATATACCATACATAGGGCCCGAACCTTTCTTAGGCCTTTCATACAACACAGTAACAACTGCAATAAATGCACATGTCGACAGCAGACATCAACGTGAATGGACTAACCTGAGTGGACACACACACTCGAAGGAGACACTTGGTATGGACAACGCTAGGTGGTATAAAAGGATCTGCAAATATAGCAGAAAACAGTCAAGGATTCTTAAGGGAGCCCTGACCGGTCATTTTGAGAACAACAGTCATCTATTCAAAATGAAAATCGTCGAAAGCCCACTATGTAGGGTATGTGAGGAATCGGAGGAAACAATGAGACACATTTTGTGTCGCTGTGACTCGTTGGTTGGTAAGCGGTTGGACCTCTTTGGATCAGCTTATCCTGATCTGGAGGACTACAGGCACTACGCACCAGGTGATATTCTGAAGCTCATGCAGTCCTTCTTCAGGAATCACCGTGTGGGTGAGTAAGGTATGGGGTAAGTACAAAATAACCCAAAGGTTAGACGTGCTTCCGATTTATAATCGGCCCCAATTAAGATAAGATAAGATAAGATAACCAAATTTAACCAAACTCAATGTATCAATATCAGATTAAAAGTGCCATTAATGCCATTGCAAATCTTTCTCAGCTAGATGCTCACAATCACAAAAATTTTTCAAATACTATTGTTTAAGCATATCTTTCTCAGCTAGATGTTTAGATTATCAAAAAAAAACGAATACTTCTGTTTAATCCAAGTTTTTCATTTATTTTGTAAGACTAAAGCCAAATGTTGTCAGTCCCTGGACAATAGTTCATAGGAACCGCTGTACAAAGTGTACAAGTCGAGCGCTGCGCTGTAATAAAATCTCGAAGAGCTTTATGAATATTGCCCGTAGTCGGCAACGACAAACTTCTCGTAGATAGGGTCATCTAGCATAGTTGAGTTACTGTTATGGTTACTAAACTAATGTATTTGGCTTTTATGTGTAGACTATTTCATTAATAAAATCAGACTATTCTGATATTTTATAGTAGTACGACATAGGAAAGGCGAGAATGATCATATTAAAACTAATTATATATTAAAAAAATAATAGATATTATTCTTCTCAAATATATATCTTATCCAGAGGCTCGCGCTCCGGTAGGCTAAGTCTCCAAAATCATTGTTAGTTGTCATTAGGTCCGCAAATTTTTTTTTTACTAGCTTTCCTTGTCCCATTGCTGGGCAAAAGCGTCCCCTCTAGTTCCGCTAGTTAACGAAACTAATTAGAATGTGTTAATGTTAAGATTAGAAGAAGAAGCAGAAGATAGAGAAGTTTGGCGCATACTCCATCGACAAGAGCTATAAAGCTCTTAAATAAGAAGAAGAATGTTAAGACGTAAAATAGGTATCAATATAAAAGAATAATAAGTAATACATCAGAAGTTAAAAAAAAATAAGAAGGTCACGACTTTCTCGTCATCTCAGCCGTAGGAAGGCCACTGCTTGACACAGGGCTCATGTAACGATTTCCTATACGATCTGTTGAAGTGGACTGCATCCAGCGTCTTCTGGCAACCTTGGTCAGGTCATCCCACCACCTGATTGGTGTGTGGCCGACGCTGCACTTGCCGGTACATGGTCGCCATTCAAGGGCCTTTCTGCCCCATCGGCCACCGGTAATTCGCGCTATGTGCCCCGCCCACTGTTTGCTATGCTATGTGACCTGTATTCGACTACGAATCTCCTCGTTTTTGATTCGATCTCGCAGAGAAACTACGAGAATATCTCGAAGTGTGTAATTCCCCATGGCTTTGTAAACGGCCTTAGGCTCATAGTAAGGGACCACGTTTCGGACCCGTAAGTAATAAATAATGGTAACACACATTGGTGGAATACTATGGAACACTTCATGAAAATTATAATAGTAGTCACCCGTAGAAATATGAAGTAACTTAAAAACACATATTTAATATCTTTATCGGAACAGAATTCATATGAATTAGTCGATTATTTTTATAGAACCTATTGTTAACCCTTCACACCGGGGCCGAAACCGCGACCCGGTCATGTCACTGCTCATCTACGTGACTATTTATCTGCGGGTGTCATGGGCTAGAATTTACGAAAACTGGCAATTCGTGTAAAAGGCTCATAGTCTACAATTTAGACACACATCGAAATATAAAGTTAGTCAAAAAAATATATTTTATATTTATTCATTATTATGCTACAATTTGCTGCTAGTATTCAATAAACATCTCTTATCATACCTTTCGTGGGAATTAGTCGATTCTTTTATGGAACCCTTTGTTAATCCTTACATTGCGGACCTGTTGAATAGACTCCGAAACTACTTAACCGATTTTTTAAATTCTATCACCTAATAGAAAGCCAATTTATCTGCGGGTGACGTAGGCTATAATTTGCGCGGACAAAGAGAAAATAGCTAGTATTCAATAAAAATCTCATGGCTGAACAGAATTAATATGAATTAGTCGCTTTTTATAGAACCCTTTGTTAACCCTACACACCGGGGCCGGTACCCGCGACCCGGTCATACGCTGCTCACCTACGTGACCTCAAGGTCAGACTACTTTTGGACATCGATTCTCACGATGTATCGTTTGACCATCGTAGCTTTATAAATAAACTATTAATTTTCACCTGAATTCAAAAAAAGACGACAAGAAGATATGTCGAAATCATTTGGTTATATGTTTTTGCGTGCTCAGGACTCTGCTACGAGTTACTTTCGAGTGCTACGAATTGTCGTAGCAAAGCTACGGATTGCGGATGGACGCTAATTTTAGCAAAACTTTAACTGCTTTAGTTTATGCAAGTTGTGCTATTCTTATAACATGTAGTTACTCGTATTAAGAGGGTTATATAAGCCACCCATCCCTCTAGTCTTTCACTGCTAAATCATATCAAATTTAAAAAAATCTAATTCTCTACATTGGTAGTCAACTATTTGTAGTACTTTTCGTATGAATTTTCATTATTTTGCATTTGGTGAATTAAGATAGAACCACAAATTAAGATATTCATCCAAATGTGTCCACTATAAGTCATTTACTTCCGAAATACAGAATGAGATTTTTTAGGAGTTGATCTTATTTAGGAGTCAAATAAATAAAATGATTGGTAGCGCTAGGTGGCTCATATAATTCTCTTAAATAATTTTTTTTATTGCTCTAGTTTAAAATTCAAAAATTGTCGTTAAAAATTAGGATCTTTGGATATGGTGAATAAATTATCTACCGTTTTCATAAAGTAACAATATCTCTTAAAAACCAGTAAACCAGTACCAGTTTGTCAAGATTATGAACCCCAAATTCTCATCTCGGCTTAAATCTCATGATGCAATGCAAAGATAGGTCATTTAGGTCAAGATAACCCTTCTTTTCTCATCTTGCGATGCTGACACAACCCGAGAAAGGGCAGTAAGGTCAAAGCAGCCCTTATTTTTCTCACGGTACTGCAGTGACCGTTAAAGGAATTCTTAACTAGTTTTAGTAAGGTAAATTATGGAAAACAAGATATTACCCGCGACTTCACTCGCATTTAAATTTGCCGAGTCGTTTATCGCAAATCCCACGAGAACATTACTTTTTCCGAGATAAAAGGTGCTTTATGTCCTTTTCAGTACCCTGATCTATGTGTATGCCAAATTTCAAGAAGATTAATTCAGTAGATAAAGCGTGAAGAGGTAACGAACAAACAAATATTGTATTTACTCACTTTCGCATTTATAATACAAGCTGATGCCCGCGACTTCGTTCGCGTGGACTTTTTGATGTATTAATATGCCATAAATACCTTATATTATCGACTTTAGTTCGTATTAAGGTAGATTATGGTGTATTGATATACCTTAATACGAACTAAACCGTTATCTGTGAATTTGATCTGCTGCCATGCTGCTCAACCTGTAAAGCGCACATATCCAACGGGCCTTCGGGAGAAACGGATCTCAGCTTTGGGTGTTGCCTGTGTGTGCAAGGCTTGGAGAGAAAGCAAACTCTCATGTTTTGCTGTATGGGCTGAAAGCTACGCTACGTTGCCAAGGCATATCCTGGTTGCGAGTGACCCGGGATGCGTCATTCATATATTTCTTATAGTTTACCTCAAACATTATGGTTCTGCATGAGGTGTTCCAAATCTTTGATTTTTTTATCCCTCAACAAAAATGCTCTTCAGGCTCAACAACTTTTGCTAAGGCTCCACTTTTATATTTCTTATAATTCAGATGAACCATTATGATGCTGCATCAGGTGTTCCATTTTTCGAAATCATTTTCACCTTATATGTTTGTCAGGCTTAGTAGCTATAAAGCAAAAAAAGTTTTATTCGAATCCGTCCAATATTTCCGGAGATAAACGTGATCATACAGACAGACGGACAAGAAATTCGATTTTTTTTCTTTTCTATTATTCTTTTTAAGGTTCCCTCTATCTATTTCAGTCAAAAATACCAAATGTACAGACAAAATATTTTTACTGTTTTATTATATGTATAGATTTGTTGGGATGGGATAGGATATTAATGATTTTTTATTGCAAAATGCAGCAAGCTGCTGAGCAGTTGCTCAACAAATCTATATAAAATGTTAAAGTTATAATTTTAGATTTTTTTTAATTTGGAAATTTTATTATAGTTACCACTCTACCAGTACTACGGGGATACAGAATAGTTATATAGCACTTACACTCTCTTAAAACCTCATGGCTGACCTCGTCATGCCGTTAGCCAAGGTTGGAGTTACCATCACTTTTACACCAACATCTATCACTATTATCACTATCACTACATATTATAAAACAAAGTCTTCTGTCACATCTCTCTGTCTGTCTGTTCGCAATAAACCCAAAAACTACTTCACAGATTTTCATCTCGTTTTTACATATAGATAGAGTTCTTAATGAGGAAGGCTTAATAGGTAAGTACAAAACATGCCCGGGCGCAACCAGGGAGGGCTGCTAGTATAATATAAAAGGCAAACCTAACTAACTGACTTATATATCGAAACGACTGTACCTAGCAACTTGAAATTTGGTACAGGGATTCCTTTTAATGATGTTAGTGAGCACAAAGAAAGTATTTTTGAAATTTGAACCCCTAAGGGGGTGAAATAGATGCGGACAAAGTCGCGGGAATGTTGCTAGTTGGTACATATTGAATGAAATCACACGTTAAAACCGTAACAGAACTTCAACGTCCTTCAAAGATAGATAAATTATTAACCAGTTCACTTTAGACTAATCCACATTACTCGTAAAATACGGACATTTTATAATTGGTTTTGAAACGAGGTCTCGGGGTCATCTTGACCCGGTCTCAGGCAGGCATTCTTTAGGTGTCCCCTGAAATAATGCCCTTTATTATTCAACGTCTGTAGCTTTTTATAGGGTTTTTATTTTAGTGTCACCTGTCTCGGTGTGTCTGTAATAAAATACAATTTTAAAAGTTTTTTGGTATTGAGTTGAGTTGAAAGTACCAGAGTAAATTTAATGTTAAAGTATAGTGATGATAATTTTATTTTAGAAGATAAAAACAATATCACTTTGATGAAAATTTCAATTGCTTTTTGCTAATTGCAGAACTAAAAATTTGCCCAAAAAAAAAATTAAATTAGATTAATTTTGAGATGGATGTTGATGAAGAGTCAACCGGGCATTCTAGTCATAAATTTAGAGGATTGTGTTAAAAATTTGTTTTAGTAGTGACACAAATATTATTTTCTAAAATGAATCCAAATAATATACAGAATAGATTTTATATTTTTGATGAATATTGAAGGTGCGATTTAAAACTAAAATTTCAACTTAAGAATTAATAAATAATTTTATATTCAGTAAGCCCATGACATAACATACATTTCTCAGAACTAAACAAGCGCACATCGGTTGAGTTCCCACGATTGTTAGCGATAACCACCGAATGTATGCATGCGACATATTACACATTCAAGCACCGTCCAGCTAAAACAACACAAGAGCGCTCGGGCGGAAAAGCAGATTTATATTAACGTCCCAACTAAGATCATAAAACTATACTATATCACCGACCCGGGTATTAATATCGTGCCATTTATCATGACCCTCCCCCCTCCCCCTTCTTTTGTGTAAGAAACACCCGCACACCCCAGCAAATAAGTTTCTACCGCGACAGCTATTCAAATGTACGCCGTTAACATCGCAACTTGCACGTCGACGTTCTTAACTCGGGCGCTTCAGCGGTCGTTCGAGGAAAATTGGATATTTTCTTGGCGCTGCGCGAAAATCGACTCTAAGTTTGCAAGTTTTAGTTCGAAATTTAAGCGATGCGTATCGATAGTTGACTGAGGTTAGTGTAAACAGAATTGGACTTTAGTTGTTTTGTGTAGAGTTTATTTTCGCTCGGTGTGGTCTCGTGAGCAGTTTGCCGGAAGGGTAGAGTCGTAAGGAAGTTCGACGATTATGTTTAGTCAGCGCTGGCTGTGTAATGGAAAGGAAGTAGGAATTGGGGCCTGTAAGATGTGGTCGTATAAGGCGGCCATTCGTGTTTCGCCCCCGAGGGGGATGGGGAGGGGTCGTGGGAGGGACGATTTGTTTGTTTCTAAGGTTCGCTCTAGTCCACAGCTGCGGGAAGGATTTAAATTTCGGGTGTTTCGGTCTTTGTCCGCGACGTCCTTCTCGGCTTGATGAGGTACTCTTTACAAGTTTAAATTGAAGTGAGCCCGGCAAATTGTTTAGAATCCGAGCGTTACCGCCCGCCGCTGGACCGCACTAATGCTACCTATGTTACTCAGATGTCGACTAAATGAGGTTTATTTCAATGGAAATCGATTATATGATTACTATTTAATTCAAATAAATTGATCTATATCTTTTATTTGTCCTTATTTATATAATGTTTGCAATATTTTTAATCAGAAGTTTACTGATAGTAAGTTGAAAAAATATTTCTTAAAAAATAAGACAAAACTCTTAATAGATTTTTATATCAAAACTTTGACTTGAGAATGTTTTGACGTACTACGTACGACTTACCGTATTTTGGTAAAAGGAAAATAGTTATTTAACGAGCGTACAAGAAAAAGATGAAGGTGAATACCTACTTCTTGTTTCAAGTTCAAGCAATATGAAATACTTAATTTAAAATTTAGAAAAACTTGAATCAATTGTTAACTACTAGGATTGGTTTTCTAAATTACAGCCACGTTCAGTACTAATGGCAAAGAAAGGCAGAACACTTCAAAAATGTAGTGTTGTCGATATTTCAATAGCCTATCGATAGCCTATTTAGTTACAATTAACAATCGATAGGCTATAAATGAAGAAAAAAGGGAAGTATAGTATTTTTTTACGAATATAATGTATGAAGCTTTAGGGAAAGTTGACTGTACCTACTCAAATCGCGAATATTTTACCTTCACTAATATTTTGGTTGGTTTCTATTTCTTTCTTCTTTAAACTTTCCCTAAAGCTGCATAAACTGCATAAATTATGCTCGTAAGATATAAACTTTTTTCCTTCATTTTCATAATACTTAACAAAGAAAAAAGAACATTTCTAGACAAAGAGAAAATAAAAGAATATAGGTACGTCATATTTCTTGAGCACCATGCATACACCCTTAGGGAAAGTTGGAAAGTAATAGTTGGCTATACTCAAACCGCGAATGTAGATATTATAGCGCGCTCCGGGCAAGTTTGTTATGTGTCGCCACAATACATGTATGTAATATGAAAACTGTAGGATAGTTTGAGCCAAGTTTGAACGGAGGCTGTGGCAGCCATCTTATGGATTTTGAAATATTTTTTAAATAAAATTATTTTAATACGGTTTTTTCGCGTTTATTACATTATTTATACACCTAACGTTTCGAGCACTTTACAGTGTTCGTGGTCGCAGGTAGACTAGTTGACATTTGTCTAGTATTTTATAAGAACTGCAAAATCTACCGCCTGTCTAATACTAGACAAATGTCAACTTAGTATATATTAGATAAAAACCGTATTAAAATAATTTTATTTAAATGTGTAACAATCGCGAAAACATTTGAAATATTTGTTTGTTTAGTAAAAACAATAGATCTTACCTAGAAAAATATACAGGTCAGTTATACAGTCAATAGCAGGTTTTTACAGTTGTACCTACTAAGAGTTAGGTTGTACACATATTTTGTGATGATTATTAAAACCTTTAAACTATCAAAAATCAACGGCCTGAAGGAAACTAAGATAATTGGTGTTAAATATTACGTGTACGATATGTTAATAAAACTCAAATTCTTAAAGCGAAACAAACGTTTCGTTTAGGGATATGAATCTATGAAACTATAAACTATTATTATTAGATTGACTTTGATGAATATTTAGACTGTAATATTATATGGGTCTATTTTTTCAATTCCTTGTAGAAAACATAACGACGGCTAAATAGATCCCAACTTAGTTTTTGTTATACTTGAATTTACATACCTATAAAAGTAGGTAGGTACGAGTGTAGACACACAAAATTAAAGATTGATATAATACTATGTAGGTACACTAAGTTGGACACCTAATAAAATATTACAGGCATTATGGCGCTCCAAATCTAACCTATATTTTTTATAAATAAATTAGCTAAAACAGAATTGCTACCCACAAGGCAGCAAAACATTATTCAAAACTGTAATTAATTGGTGTTTATTAATCACAGAACACGAGAAGGTATTATTATAAACAAGAAAGGCTTCCCATCAGAATAAGGGTTATTAATTCAGGGGTCACCTCGACCGCGGCACCTGAGGGTTGGGTCCTGAAGAATGGCAGCAATCTTGCGGTAATTCTACCCAGGCGCTGGTCCCCCGAAACTATCGCCTTTATGTGGCCGTGTGGAGTGGAAAATGGGGTAAGTAACAATTTTATCTTTTGATATGAACGAAATAAATAAATGGATTAAACTGAGACACTATAATTTGCTAACATTTTAAGTAAACTCAAAATGTATTGGGCTAGGTTAAAATAGATTAAAATTGGGTAAGTAATATAACATATAAACACAAAATATATATGTTTTAAGATCAATACCAAGGAAATATATAATTTTGGTCAGTATAATTATCAATCAAGATAAAATTCGGAAGAAATAATTTTGAAAAAAATAAAATCTTTTGTTATAACAATTATTCAACAGAACAAACAACCTTTCATACACAGTTTTATCGTAAAACTCCCATACCAAGTAAACTAAGGTTCAGTTTTAATAATTAAGTATGAAATAATTTTAAGACGTAAAATTCTCGTATATCACCGTGCTTTTAGCATCTTGTAATATAAACTGAAAAGTATATTGAGCAGCAATATTAGCTTACAGAAGGACTGCTTACTGTTTGGCATTCATGTTTAATGCTTTTTCAGGCTTATTAAATTTCAAAATGGCTATGTAAATGTTTTCCAACTCGAAATGTAAGTCAATCTAAGTTACTCCACTTTGGCCGAGCGATCTCATCTCCGTAATGTAGCGGACAGAAGAGGGGCGTTTTCATTAAACTTGCTTGGCTTCGATACGTTTCCTGATGCTCCTCGTATCGCAAATTATACTGTTTGTTACGGCGAGAGTTTCTTGTGAGGATTGTTTATAGCTTTAGTGTCTGTATATGAAACAATAATTTATCAGATAGTCGTTTTAATATTGAATAATTTACATTAAGGTAGTTATTTATTACACAGATTAATAAGTTGTTATTTGACAATCACTTACTTACCAAGTGCAAATAAAAAGTAGAAACAGGTGAAAAACACATTAAGATACAAATGTTACAAAATAAATTTTTAATTATTGAAATAATATCTGTTTTTGTCGTGATTCAGCTTTTTCCAAAAATACAAAATAGATTTCGTAATAGTTTCTGACGTACATATTTAGGAACAAACGAAAAAGAAATCAAATTTTCACTATCTCTGATATATAGGGATACATTATACAGATTGATTTTATAAAGTAAGTAGCGAACTTGTCTCAGTGGATACTAACTCAATGATACTATATTTTACGTTGAGATAAACATCCAAGATCCAGTTAAATCTAAAAAGACCATTTTTTCGTGACCGGAAATTGAACCCAGAGCCCTGCGATTTAAAGGGACTTGCAACATTAGTGACCCACAGAGGTCGCCAATAATAAACATATTAAGGTTAAGATATATAAAAAAATTGGCAATTTGAATAATAAAACGTTTGTTTTTACACAAAAAAGCTAAGTTATTCAAAATAACAAATTAACCCACCCTAATCTTCAAACTAAAATAAAAACATCGCAAACCCTCAACCAGCCAGCTGAACGGACGCGTGAAGTGTGAAAAGGTGAAAAGAAATCGTTTTAAAAGTCAAGAGCAGCTTTCCATGCTTTTCACAAGTGGGGCAAGTTTTTCACCCAAGTTTTCACAAGTGGGCGATCTGGGCGAATAGCCCCTTCACGGACGAGTGAAGGTTACCCAATGGCACATGGAAATTAGGTCATTTGTCCTCGCTTTGTTCTAAATGCGTAGTTTGTTGAAATGGGAGACGCTGATAGCGTGGGTTTTTGTTAACGTGACACTTCTGTTATGCTTATTTGAATTTGTCTGTCTAAGAATAGTTTAAAAATCGTGATTTGATGGATTGGAGTGAAACATGTTGGTAATTGTAATAAAGTACTTAGATTTACTTCAGAGTTGATGTCTCACTATGATAGGCTATATTAAATGTAATAAAGTTTGTACTTGACTTTATTAAAATGCAAAGAGTTTGTAATATGTGATGAGAGAATTCGACGCGGTGATTCGAAGTCACGGTGGTGTAGTTGGTAACACACTTAGGGCGCAGACCTAAGACTCGTGGGTTCGAATCCTACCTGTGGCGAATTCTTCTTCATCACATATTTTCAATTTTAAGAGTTTGTATGTTTGTGCTTTTGTTCGTTTCTGACAATTGTAAAGCTAAGGAATAGTTTAATCTTGTCAATTAAACAAATATATATATATATATATATATTGACCGTTTAAATTCCGACGACATAATTTGCTAGACTTAAGTTAATTTTGTCGTCACGAGGCTCACGAGCCCCCATTTTTGAACTATGATGCGTTTTATTTTTATCATTTATAGTCAAATTGACAAAAAATGAAAGGCCCATGTCCTATGTCCAGCAGTGGATTTCTTGCGGTTGAAACGTATTATATATTTTAATAATAGTAACAGGACTTAGCACGAAACGTCAGCGGAAATAAATAAGTAAAAGGTTCGTGCTAAGTCCTGTTAATATCAATAATCTACCGATTGTCACGGTATTTTTTATCTCTATAAAGTGGAATTTAGATGGTATATTTTAAAATGATTTTATTGAAATATCAACTTCAAATTTACATATAATATGAAAATACATATGATAAATATTATTCTAACTATCAACTAATTATTTTTATAACATAAATTACTAACTAAACTAAAAATTAAAAAAAGAATATAAAATATTATAACTATACCTACTTAATTATACAAAATAAAATTAAAAATCTAATATTAAATTTTGTCCATTTTAAAATACAAATAAACATATAAATTTCTGACGCTATACTTAAGAGTCCCACGTTAAGCCGAAATCCCATACAAACGTAGTTTGGTTTTAGTTTTACAACAGTTAAGCCAATCTCAACCAAATTTCGTACATACGACCGGATAAGGCATATTGATGTTTATAATCAGATTTCAATTTTAAAAACAATACCTATACAAAATTATAGCGAGTAGAAGTTTCGTATCAAAAACTTCTACTCGCTGTAATTTTGTAATGTATGTGATATGTATGTGTGTATAATGTATCGATGTACGAAATTTGGTTGAGATTGGCTAACTGTTGTAAAACTAAAACCAAACTACGTTTGTATGGGATTTCGGCTTTACGTGGGACTCTTAAGAGGGTATACTAGCAGTGCATTTTCCATACAAATGTATTTCTCTATTTTCTCGCTGAAAACTGCTTCTAGAGGCACAATTCTTTTTACATACAATCTATTACTAAAATAGGTATGTCCCTATGTTTTATTTTTTTCTAAAAACCTGCTTAAAAAAAAAATTTTTTTGCAAAAACAGTATTTTTGGAAAAAATAATAAATAGGGGCATTCCTATTTTAGTACTAGATTTTATGAAAAAAGAATTGTGTCTCTAGGATCAGTTTTCAGCGAGAAAATAGAGAAATATATTTGTACGGAAACCATATTGAAAAAATACTGCTAGTATACGCTCTTAATATCTAACATCTTCACCCGATCAATACAGCCCTTAGCAATGAAACTTTCGCAGAATCACTACTAGTAAATACATAATATCGTTATCTGGCTCGTTAAGAGTGGCTCGACCTATTGGGGCTTCGGGGGCCGTGCCGGCGCCCCTCGGACACCTTACAGCTAGGGGGCAGCACCCTTCCAAATTGTCAATTACCAAATTTAATCTTGGCTAGTTTTTAAGATGTTTTTTGTGCTGTTACTTTGGTCATTGTTGATTAAAATATTTAACTTTAAGTCTCACACAGTAAGTCTATCGATACTTCATGTAAAAATGAATCGCTAAAGGTGTGGCCTTTATGTTGCTAAGCGCTTCTCGAGAACAGCTGAACCGATTACGCTTATTCGTTTTTAGGGTTCCGTACAAAAGTTGAAAAACGGAACCCTTATAGGATCACTCGAGCGTCTGTCTGTCCGTCCGTCCGTCTGTCACAGCCGATTTTCTCCGAATCTACTGAACCAAATTAGATGAAATTTGGTAAGATAGTGTAATCCTATGACCCAAACACGGATGTGCAAAGTAAATAAAGATTTTTTTGAAATAAGGGTCATTTTGAGGGGCCCAATTACAAAATTAAAAAAAAAAGTTTTGCAAACCTTACTGTGTCATATATCAAATTAAAGGGCTCATTATGAGGATCTCAAAAATATTTTTTTGTGTTCGGGTAAAATCAATACTTTTGATTTTATTCACGAAAGAAGGCAAAAATTCCCCCTCCCTGATCTCCGAAACTACTGAGCCGAAAATTTTGAAAAAATTACAAAATATAGTTCATTCCTTGAAGATTACAGGAAAAATAATAAGAATTCTATCACTTGAAAATAAAGTGGTAAACTCACTATAATAAGTTCATCTAGGGAAATAGTTCACTAAAACACCACTAGATGGCGCTAGTCAATTGAATAAAACATTTTTTGCACATTGTGTGTGTGTTCACGAAGCATAGTGTACGGAACCCTCATTGCGCGAGTTTGACTCACACTTGGCCGGTTTTTTAGAGTAAGTATTCCATGAAGTATGACGATGGTTCTTACGGAGAGAAAAAATTATATACCACGGGAAAAGCCTAGTTCATAATAATAGTACATTACTGCAGAGGCCGGGAAGTAAGGGATTGCCGGACGAGTATAGTTTTCAAGGCCGAGCGTCAGCGAGGCCTTGACAATAGTTACGAGTCCGGCAATCCCTTTCCCGCCGAGGAAAGTATAGAGATTTTCTCAATAAATGTGAGGAAATTTAACTTAAAGTTACACATAAACTTACATGCCTTAAATATTTCCCCTTACTAGGTATTTGCCGGTAGTAATTTTTCCACTTTCAAGTTTCAAATTAGGCGAAGTAGGTACTTAAAATCCATTGCAGTGTTGCTTTCATCACTAAAACTCATTTTGAACCGTTTCATTTCGAATAAATAACCAACTTTGCACATATTTACCGAAAACAATCAATGTCAATCAATTACTGCAAAGCGTTAATCACAAACTACGAAGAAGATACTATTACTAGTATCAGACGACCGACTGCCATATGTTTTCTCTAGGCAATAAGGATCATAGACAAATAATGGAGTGAGGGTGAAAATGAAAAAAATGCCATACAATTCCTTTTGAGTTTCTATGGGGGGCCATAAATTCAAAGTCAATTGACGTGTGTTCTATGCCCTAAAATCCGTAAAGGCAGTTTTTCGGCAGTGGCGTTAATCACTACGGGTATAGTGAAAATAACAGATCTACCGAGTTTTTAATTTTTTTATTTTCAGTTGTCAATTCCAGCAAAGGAAACAATGCCCATAGAGCCCAGTCATATTTTTCACAAAAAATTTAATAGATCATAGATTATTGTTTTCTTCTCTCGCAACGAAAATTAAGCATATTTTCGTATGATCACATATCGATATTTTAATGAAATTGTAGTTATATTCACGTATTATATGCATTTTTTAAAAATGCAGTGGTAGTAAACTGGCTGTATGACAAGTGACATAATTTACGTTACATAGATTAATTAAAAAGTTTTGAGCAGCCGCCGGGAAGTAATTTTCATACTTATTTCCTGGCCTAGGCCGGCAATGCGATGAATGAGCCAAGAATTACAAACTTCCGGTCTTCTTTTTACTACAGTAATGCCTACATTTCCGAGCATGTTTGAGAAAATTAATGTTTTTTTTTAGAATACTGTAACGAAAGCTTTTGTACGAACTATTAAAAAATTAAAGATGATTTGTGAGGTAATATTATACAACGCGTAAGTTGACCTTTCACTACGGGTGACCGTCAATATGAACGACTTTTATTATAGGATCAATGCTGGGAACACAAATTATATTTTAAATCAATAAATATATACGTACAAATCACACAGTTCTTAATTCAGACTTGTGTTATGGGATACTAATTCAACGATACTATATTTTATAACAAATACAATATAGATAAACATCCAAGATCTAGGTCAATCTGAAAAAGATCATTTTTTATCTTGATCTGACCAGGGATCGAACCCGGGACCATCCGTATCACAGGTCTGCGTGTTGACCGCTGCGCCACGGAGCCGGAGAGAAAAAGGCCTTTGCCCAGCACTGGGACACTCAAGGCTCGTAATAATAATAATAAATAATGACTGTTATGAAAGGTTAGATATCAAAATTATGATGATTAGGTTTGCCTTTAAGAGATTGCTTGAGAGATAAAGCCGCCTTTTGTACCCAACTGAAATATAAAATTATCTGCTGCTCGTGTTGCAATAAATTGTATGTATGACCTATTATAATCCGAATAATTTTTGGACTCACGTGATGTTACATAGATGTACCTAACGAAATATGTGGATGGCTATTTTATATAGCGAAACAAATCTTATATTTAATTCAGGATTTCATAGTGATTGTGCATTTACTTCTAACCAAGAAATGGCATCAGGTAGACGGTCCGCTAAAGAACACTGCTTTAAAAAAAATATTTACTTTTATATCATTCTAAATGATTCAAATAATTTTTTTTCAGAATATTGTCAAATAACGAAATAAATGCGAGGATGCAACCGGGAGAAAGCTTAAGATGAGAAGAAGGAGACTTAGTATTTTCTATTTATGCAGTTTTTATTTCATTTCGTATGTGTGAGACTACGTGCCATACTATACAAACGTCCGTGAAGACACCAACCCTTGGCCCCAACGAAAGACCAGCGCTGGTAGTTCCAGAAATGGAACAACTAGCTTGATGCTGCGTTGGAGTCTTTTTAGGATAGGTATTATTTTTAATTTGTGTTTAGTTTATGTTCATACTTTTGTTTTTCTCCTTAATAAAATTATCTTTATCTTTTATTTATGTCAATAGGAGAATAATGTGTTCAAAACGATAGCCAGCAGAGTTAATGAGGCGGCTTGCGATACAACGCGGAACTACGCGTTGTAGTGAACCCGAAACGGCGAACTAAAGTCGTTAGCGGCCAAGCTATTTGTCGCGAACTTTACAACTAAGGCTGAAGGCACATTAATGACAAGGCTACTGCAAGCCATGGGTAATGCAAGGCTACACTGAAGACAAGGCTACACTGAAGCCAAGGCTACACTGATGAAGTAGCCTCCCCATCACGTCAATGGGAGAATAATGTGTTCGAAACGATAGCAGAAGAGTTAATGAGGCGGCTTGCGATACAACGCGTTGTAGTGAACCCGAAAAAGCGAACTAAAGTCGTTAGCGGCCAGAGCTATTTGTCGCAAACTTTACTACTAAGGCCGAGGGCTCATTGATGACAAGATTACACTGACGGGAAGGCTAACAAAATATACACCTGCTTAATAAAAAAATATGTAATTTATAAAACAACAAACTACAGTCGTTAAGAGACAGAGCTATTTGTCGCGAACCTTACAAATATGGCCGGCAAGCCATCAATGTGCCCTCGGCCATATTTGTAAGGTTTGTAAGGTTGTAGCCTTGGGTCGTATTTATTCAGGGTCGTATTGAGGGCAAACGTTCACGTGGTCGGTCTCCAACGAGGTGGCTAGATCTTGTCAAAGCTGTAACAAAGTGCCCAGCAACGGAATGCACCAAGAAGGCTGCAGATAGAGACATGTGGAGAAAAATCGCAAGAGCAGCGGCCATGGACCAACAACCCAATCCATAATCACGACCACTCTGTCAAGAGTGTACGACTAAGAAGAAGCCTTGGCTACACTTACGGAAAGGGCTAACATAGCATACCTAGGTGTCTTTTTAAGTATCGTATGAAAACAGCAAAGGAGCTATTTGTTGCGAACTTTACAACTAAGGCCGAGAATATGTTGATGCCAAGGCTACACTGACGGGAAGGCTAACAGGCTAACATCAACATACACGGGTTAAAAAAATATGCATGAAAACAGTGAATAGTCATTATGAAATAGAGCTATTTGCCACAAAATTTACAACGCTAAGGCCGAGGCCCACATTGGTCCAAAGGCTATATTAACGGCAAGGCAAGGGAAGGGAACGACGTAAACTGAAGGGCTAGACGCCGCACAAATGGACAGTTCTACCTCATTCTTTACCAATACATATAAGTAAAATCTATAGAAATCAATTCAGGCAAATGGCTTTTTTGTTGATAACCAGAACATAGAAGTCTCAGCTGATGCATTAAGATCTATGACCCTTTAAATATATAGTTTAAGATACGATAAGGCTGGCAATTTTATAAACAAAAGCCTTTAAAATTATAAAATAAAAAACATAATACGCGACATAATAGGCCTTTGCCCAGAAGTGGGACATAACATCGATAGGCTAGGTAAAAAAAAATACGCGACAATGTATCGTTGATCCCTGCCTGTATTATTTAAGTATATCATGAAAAGTCCTTCAAATGTTTCTAGTTGCTCAGTAGTCCGGAAATCCAACTTACACATGTTTAGGTATAGCATGAGTTATGCCGTAAGTACGACGCACTAATTCATTGATGAATAGGACTAAACACATAGAGTAGGAGAAAGCGTCATTGCTCTCATGTCAGTACAGAATAAGCACCAAACTATTCGTTTTGAAAAGACTATCTCATAATCGGTATTAGATTAGGTTTTAATATTATCTTATTCAAAAGTTGTAAAATTCATCTTTCCATAAATTCAAACTCTAAACCAACTAGATACCAACTAAATTCAAAACAACTATCTCTATGTAGCGAACTCCTACATAAACAATTTCCATATAGCGAAACTATCCCCCCGTTTAATAAGTTTCGCATCGACCAGCCCCTAATGTGGGGCTTAAGGCGTCGTCCTTAATTCCCCCCCTCCGACCCCCAAGACATATTTCATTGGAACGGCGCTCAACTTCGAGTAATATTTCACGTACCTACATAATATAAGATACGTGATGTCGTATTAGTTCTCTGTTCGGAAATGGCTCGTTGCTTTGATAGAGTACATGGGGGCATAATAAAGTTTGTATTTTGGTTCGTACCAGCTATGCTAGCTATATATACATACATTAGCTCGATCGGTTTTTACGATCTGTGCGAGAAGAGAAGAGAAAAGATGCTACCTATGAATTATTTTTTTCTATGACTCCGACTGCGGGAGACTAATAAGAATCGATCATGAACACTAGACAGCTGCATTTTTCACGAACTGGCATTACTTAAATTTCGGAATCTGGTTCCCTAATAGACCAAATGCCCAAATTGCCTCCTTAAACATTTTTTCGATCTTCAGTTTTAAGTTTGTTACAATTGTTTATCTATTTTGCTTACGATTTTGCATTCTAGATCAGTGATAGATAAATAATCTCGTCTTAATCCCTTGCGGGTAGACAGAGCCCAAGGTCATAAAACTCAAAGGCCAAGTTTAACGTGTTAAGGTGAAAAGTGGAAATCGCAATTCTATGAGTGATCATTTTTATATGGATCAACTGAGTACGTTTGACCCTGGTCTTGCCTGACTGATGGGAAGTTGATGTGATCTAGGGTGGTAGACGCAAACTCAAATAATACCTATTCATTCTTGCTTTAAAAAATTCTAAACTGAAAATTGCTAGATTGATTTAGAGATTTATTAAATGTCAGCTCAAAATCAACCTAATTGTCTAAAATGTTGTTGAATATGAAAAAAAAAATGATTGTATTTGAAGCAAATAAGAAGATGATCCATAAAGGTTAGCAATATTTTAATGTCATCCCTATAGTTATGAATCCACAAGACAAAATGTAAAATACGATAAACATAAAATTCATCGATTCTATGGCAAATCTATTATTTTTTCATATTTTATCTCTTTTCTTGTAGATGTTTCGCCTTCTTCTGAAGTCATCATTAAAATATTGCCAGAGAGTTTAAAACCACCTAACTTAAGAAGAAGTAAAATTGAAACAGACTCTTCCTTCTCCGAAAAAAGTAAGTATACTAAATTGAAAAGACAAATATTAAAAAAAAAGGTTTACATCCGAAGTGATTAAAAAATCCTGTCTGTGAAAATAATAACAGGATTTTCGTAATGTTCAAAAAGTTACACACACACCAAGGTAAAACTAAAAACTATCGCAATAAATGTTCCACGTTACATTACAGACAAATATGTTTGACACTTGCGTTTGCTTTTATCACGATGTGAAATTGCTATCCGACGCCTAGGCACTAAATAACTCAACTTTCACGATAGTTGACTTAAAATATTTAATTACTATGTTACCCGCGGCTTCGCTCGCGTGATATATAGCCTATGTCCTTCTCAGTACCCTAACCTATGTGTATGCAAAATTTCATAATGATCAGTTCATTAGATACGGCGTGAAAGCGTAACAAACAAACAAACAAACTCACTTTCGCATTTATAATATTAGTTAGGATTAGGATTTTATTTTTTATTGGTTTGCATTTACTACCTAATGCGATAGTGTAGTCTATTAAAATCTATAACAAATAGTCAATGATGATATCCTTGTGTTTCCTAAACCGGTTTCTTGATGATGGTTCTACGACTTTTTTTATTGAAATCAGTTAAGCCGCTATCAAGATGAAGAGATTTTCAGGATAGTAGTTAATTTTATTTAAGAGTATTAAGTTTAATTTGAGCCAGTGAAAGTAATTTAGTACTTAAATAAAACTTAAATTCCAGGCCTATGGTTGTTTCTGTACTAGATATGACTTACACAAATTTTTCGTTTATTTTGAACTGTAAAACTGGAGATAGACCATACTTAACACGATTTTTAGGGCTATATTTAATTCGCTAATAATTTGAAACTAAATATTTGCTTTTTTTATTTTTTAGACTTATTTCAGTAGTATCCATAACCTTACATTTCCATGGCGGTTGAGTAAAACCTATTCCTTTTCGGCCTACATCGGCGATTCAGTAGGAGCTTAACACCCTCCGCTATAAGTAGTACGAAACTAAAGGTGGCCACCCGAAATGTTTACAAAGCATTTGCTTAATAACTGAAACTTCGGGGGTTGGGTCGAATTCTCCTAATACCTAGTTGTGCGGCTGTGGGTGTGGGACAAGGACGTAAGACATTGCTGGATGTGTCATGTTTGTATGTTTGTATGAGGCTTCCAATATCAAATAGACAGCGAAACGTTGTGTGTTGTTGTCTGTTATTGTCAGTCAGCAATGTATGCTGAGAGAGCCACTTTCAGAGGTTCAAATATAATTGTTTAAAATTTAAAATTAAAATTGGTGAACATTTGTAAATCACTGAATAAAGATTTTTTTATTCCATTCTATTCTAAAAACCACTGTATCAGGATACTAGCAGTCTTCCCCGGCTGCGCCCGGGCTGGTATTATAAACCTTCCTCTTTTATCACTCTATCTATTTAAAAAACCCGCATTAAATTCCGTTACGTAGCGTTAGAGATACTTACATGGTCAGACAGCGGAAAGCGATTTTTATGCAGGGAAAGTGATCGTGATCATTAGCTTATTAATTCATTATAAAACCTAAGATAATATAGCCGTGTGGTTCCCGGTAGAGTAGAATAGGACCACTCCAAGTCTTCCCGTGGATGTCGTAGAAGGCGACTTAGGGAACACAAGCTAAACAAAGCTTATAAACATCAAACAGACCTCTCCAACCCGTCTGGCCAGCGTGGAGAGTGTAGGCCAAATCCTCTGACTGCTCTGACGAATACATGGCTCTGGTGGTACAGAGAGGGTCGTGCTCCTGCAGTGGAGATTTAAAAAGACCTGATGGATGGAAGATAATATAAAGTGTGGACAGACTCTATCAGCCTATTCAGCGACGAAAATCTTGTGTTCGACACGGAGACGCATTATAATGCAAACACATAGCTACCGATTTAATAAAATATGCTGTTGATGTCATGACGCAGGTTCTAACACAAAGCTTGACAAAGCTATCACGCAAACAAGCATTGAAAAAATGCCCAGATGTTTTAATCATTGAAATAAAAGTACCCGGAGTCAGTATATACCTAGTCAAAGTGTGTGACAGATGCAAAGCATAACATTTAATGCGTAGGAAAACCTCTTCTAGTGAGTGAGGGATCTTCGTTCTGAACTATCATTAAAATGTGTATGTGTGTGCGCGGGTCGTAAGGGTTGCCATGGCGACGTATCTTAAAGATCTCCCCCCGCCCGTCTCAGTTTTCTCCTTTCTCCTTTGCACGCGTTTCTTGTCGGGAGGCGTGAAGTACAGTGAGCAAATTCATAGATTTCATGACGTTTGTTTCTATGTACTATTTTCACGCTTCAACACACTAGTTAACTAGCAGTGGATCCACTTCCGTCTAACAATTACTTTTGGAACTAAGCTTGCCAGAGCGTGTGCCTCTGAATGTGTTTACAATTACTGAAAAATGGTTATACATTACAAATTTGTCGCCCTTCGGCATAAAAATTTTTCTACTCCCCCCCTTCCCATACTCTGCCACCCACTGAGGTTTAAGTTTAAAGACGAATAACAAAATCATGATATTGATAATATCCTAAACCTAGTTAAGATCCAATCGAACGGATATGGACCTAAAACAAGGTAGCTTTTTAAATAACCTTCCTTTTTCCTATCTTATCTTATTTTTTGCAGTCAATAATTGAGGTATCAATAAATGAGGGCTATCTTTCGTTCAGAAAATCTGTACTTACTTAGACTACGATTTCTAATTTTATTGATAGATATATGCATTTTTTTGATTTTAGATACTTAAAGATTGTATAGTTCAATTTCTTTGCTGGATAAACTATGTATATTTGGTTTTCGTTACAACTGTCAAATGAAATTCAAAGTTCGAATTCATGGAAACCTTTTCTCCAGCCAGTACTAAAGGGTTAAGCGTTCGTGCCGGGAGGTCCAAGCCCACTAATGGAGTGGCGACCCCGCCCCGCGCCCCGCTCCCCGCTGCCCATAAAATTGTAAATTAGTGATGAGCTGCTCGCTACGATCGATTATTGATAGTTTTAGTTCGGCCCTTCAAGAAATTAACTTGTCTTGCAATATTAAACTGTATTACAAAGACGTTAAGTGCAATTTAGAATGATGTACGCTTAAGATGAAATGGTTCTAACTTTTAAATGGCCGGTTTTCAGTTGAGGGAAAACTGTAGTGTGGGAAGGGCAAAAGTAGAGCTGTCCTTGAAAAGTACTGCTGAATATTTGTTAAATGTAAGGCCGTTATCAATGTGTTTTTGTTATATGAAAATCAAAGTCATCAAATTTCTTTAGGTATTGTAATATAGATACCATTAAGTTCTATTTTATAAAATAATTTATTGATACACGGAAAAACAACATTACAAAGACAAAAGAGTTTGTTTGATAGCTAGTTTGTATGTAATAGATCAAATTTTTTCACCTATAAAAAGCTGCATTACCAACGAGTCACTTTACGCGGACGAAGTCAAAGGTGAAAACAGTTAATTAAAAACATTGGACAATAGTTATTAAACTTTCATAAATTATAAGAAAAATTATGAACATTCAATATAAAATATGTAGATTTTTATTTATTTTGCATTCACAATGCTATTTTACCTTATTTATTAAATAAATAAAATAAGAAATGGTGAAAAAATTCCACGCGGGCAGGACTTGAACCTGCGTCTAGATCTCAGTACGATCTATGCGTGGCGCGGTGGCGTAATTGGCAACGCATAGATCGTACTGAGATCTAGACGCAGGTTCAAGTCCTGCCCGCGTGGAATTTTTCACCATTTCTTATTTTCTTTATTTAATAAATAAAATATGTAGAGTTGGGCAAGTGAGGTGAGTGCTAACAAAATGTGATGAAAATCAATTACATCTATTCTGGAGTAACTACTTATGTATTACGTAGTAGATTATTTATAAGTACTTGTACAAAATAAAGAAACCGCAAGCAATGATTCATACGTTCTTATATAAAAGAAAATGAATGGACACTTACCTAATATCGGTCTGGCCAGGTACCACACTTAGATCACTACATAACTGTGTCACCGCCGCAGCATCTCTGCAAGTACTAACTGCTACTCCAAAAAATCGGCCTAACTTCTTTATAAATATTAATGAGTGGCCAGTATGTCCGGTTAAGAAGTAATGTTAATGGCCAGTAACATTGTCACTGAACCGGTTCTTACCGGTAAATTAAGGGTGCTGAGTAAGTCACAACCCTATATTTTACATTTTACATTTAACCTGCGTGATCCTTAAACGTATGAAATTAAAGAATATTTTTGAACGTGGAATTCCTTTTTCAAAATACAGTCATAAGTTGGCATTACTGAAAGGTGTGTGCATACAAAATAAGCTCGATACTGCAGCATCCCCTTTTCTGTTCCAAATTTGAACTCGTGGTCTTTTTGACCTCGTCCATTTTAGTGTTAATGCTCGTGTCGTGGGATAGCTGCGGAGATGGGATTCTGTGGGAACGATCTTTGAGACCTGACGGATGTCTTGAGTTTATTATAATCGACTTAAGGGTTGATTCAAGATGTTTTGACGAAATCATGTTTTATAACAATAAAATTAATTTAATTGTTACATGAAATTATGTATCAACTCTTCATTATTATACTTACTTATAATAAGCTATGTTAGTATTAATCTGGTACACCTCATCTATGCGTTATCCCAGTTTATCTTTATCTGTGTTAGGTCAAAGCCCGGGGTCCGCGTTTATGATAACATTCATGCTTTAAGATGATTTGGCATAGATTTACAGCCAGTTACCAGCCTGATAAAAAGGCTTACATAAATCAGCCAATTAGCGCCACCAATCATTTTATTTCTCTTACTCTGAAACGAAGGTCAAATTGAAACAATATACTTAATTACTTACTTCGCTAGTAAATTACTTATAGTATTTTTGGTAATTGCTTTTGATCAATTTCATCGTTCGAGCTCCGTGGCGCAGCGGTCAACACGCCTGCCTGCGACACGGAGGTCCCGGGTTCGCTCGCTCATATGGTGCTCTATGCCATAACCTAACCTACCTTCTGTTACCAGTCGCTTTCGCACCCAGTCGTCGCTCGCTCATATGCTGGTCTATGTGTAACCATAACCTAACCTACCTTCTGTTACCAAGACGCGTATCCAAACCAGTCGCTTTCGCACCAAGTCATCGCTCGCTTGCTCATGTGGTGGTCTATGTGTAACCATAACCTAACCTACCTTCTGTTACCAGTCACTTTCGCGCCCAGTCGTTGCTCGCTCGCTTCGCTCGCTCGCTCATATGGTGGTCTATGTCTAACCATAACCTAACCTACCTTTTGTTACCAAGTTGCGTATCCAAACCAGTCACTATCGCACCTAAGGTCGTCGCTCGCCCGCTTGTCATAATCAATTTGATTGATTTAGATTTTTATTGATATATATTTTAAATAGTATTCGTTTTGATTGTTATATTTTATGGCATGTATACCGAACGAGTTGTATGACAGGTGATGTTTAGTGTTCGTAAACGTTATAATAAATGAGTTTATGGTTTTCGAATTGAATATTTTATGAATATTATAGCTTTTAAGAATATAAACATTAATAATTATATCAAGTAAACATTATACCTTTTGAACTTTATTGAAATCAAAATATATAATTTGTTATTATATCAAACAATACGCACCCTTCACACGCACCAACACGCTAAACGTTGCTTTTGGATTATAAGACTTTGGGTTCTGTCTACTCCGCAAGGAATAAAGACGTCATAAAATATGTATTTTTTTGCTCTAAATTCATTATTGCAAAAATACAAGGTAATGACCTGCGGGACATTTTTTATTTATAGCTAGGTTTTATTTATAAGTAATTTTATTTCTTAGGTAGGTTTAATTGTTAGTTTTTAGTTTATATAAGTTAGTTTTATTGTTTAATGTATTGAGTAATTGTTGTGATTAAAAATAAATGTACATTATTGCAGAAATGTAAAACAACGTATATAAATAAAAACGAGGTTGAGTAGGCACTGGTACCTGTACCAGTTTGTGTGTTTGTATTAACAGCTACACGAAATGTAAATACCAATCAAAGTATCGGGAAAGGCAGACGAGAATCGCAACAAGACGATTTGCGACCGGAAATGAACCTAACAGAGGTAGGAGTGTCGAGTGTAGCACATACATAGACGTACTAACATGTTTAGATATGTAATGATGAATTATATTCTTGATAGGAGTATCACGTAGACATTTTTCATAAGTATATATAAATATATACGGACAAATCACACA
Organism: Rhodophaea formosa; assembly: GCA_963082605.1. NCBI lineage: Eukaryota > Metazoa > Arthropoda > Insecta > Lepidoptera > Pyralidae > Rhodophaea > Rhodophaea formosa. The sequence continues at coordinate 5,853,643 of OY720221.1, forward strand.
GATTGAGCTAGCCCCAAATTAAGTTCGAGACTTGTATTATGGGATGGGATACTAACTCAACGATACTATATTTTATAACATAAACATATATAGATAAACATCCAAGTCACAGGTCTTGGATGTTTATCTATAAGTCGTTCCAAACTAGTGATAGTAGAATCTAGGTAAAATACCTTTACCTGCGCCTACACATTTACTAATATTATTAAGGTTTTTGTTGGTCCCTATCTTCTTAACTAATTGATGAAATTTCAGAACTTGTCTGAATCAAAACTTCGTTCCGACTGTTAATTTTACTACACTTTTCACTAATAGTTTTAAGTTATTCGTAATAGTATTGATGTAGATATTATCATCATCATTACAGCCAATTGAAGTTACTTACTTATTGGTTCGAAACCACAGATAAAGACAATATAATACTAGCCACAGATAACTTTAAATAAATAGTCCCTTAACCCTAGACACTTAGTGTGCTAAGTCCTTCATATAACCTCAACGTAATAAAATGAAGAGCATAAACGTGCTTGGTTTACGAGAGACTGAAATGAAACTCGACAATAATCTTTCGCTTATCGACTAAAATGGTAGTCAAACTAGCGGAGACGTGCACGCACATAAAGTGTTTATCTGTGACGCCTTGGGTGAGATCGGAGGCGTTCAAAGTCATAGGAGATAGCGGTTATGGACGGATTAGTAGTTACTTATACATACATACATGTTATCACGTCTTTATCCCTTGCGGGGTAGATAGAACCCAAGGTTTAACGTAATAATGGGAAATTCTTTTTTTTATTAGTTGTAGTGTGAATATTAGTTGAGCTGTGTATTTACAATGTTCCTCTTGTTTTGTATGAAGCGTCGTGGAATCATCATATTCAACAACTTCATTTTTACATTCACATGTCACGTTCTTTTTTCCTGCGGCTAGTAGATGGAAAACGAAATCAAAATAGTGATGGGTTGCTTGCACATCGCCTATTGATACCACCATCGCCTGTTGATACCAACAGTTATAATGTCTATGCATAAATTCTTAGATTGTTTAGTCTGTAAGTTAAAGATTTAAAGATTTATTCTTGATGAATAAAAATAGGTCTTCTCAGGCACTTTTTCACGATATACACATACACAAAACATTATTGTACTTATTTTTATTATCAACTTTTATTCAAAAGCTGCAAGCTGTAAATACGAAACCAACCTAAGCTGAACGACAGACTAAAAATAAAATAAGTAGGATCTAAATAAAGCATTGCGAGACATCATTTTAGAATACTAATAATTCAACTAATTAAGCGACTTACATCAAACGTATAAAAATATTTCGATAAAAATTTAATCCAATAGTTTAAACAACAATGATTAATCTTAAGTTTTATTACTTAGTTTGGACTGAAAAGATTGTCGTCTACTCAATCTAAATCCTTAGAAAATTCACAAAAAACTTAAATACAGTCTCTTATATGTTATGCATCATTGTAAAGACTCTGGGCAGGTTTTTTTGTTCAAAAACGCTTCAACTTATGTATTAGAGCTTTTGGAAGTAATTTGCACGATGCGCTAGTAAAGAATCGCGATGTTAGGATTACATTGTAGCGTCTAATTTAGCTAAGCAAACCCGGGGCGCCGCCTTATTGTGAAGCGAGTTTGGGCTATTACCAGTTTTCCAGATCTGATAACGTGTGTATTTTCTTATCCCCAACACATCTGAGCCAGTAGCATCCCAAATACGTATATCCCGTTCCTCCCGTTCCACAAGCTCCTACCCTCTCCTCGATTAAAACATGGTTTCAATCGGCAGCAACGTTGAAACTTAGATAAACGAAAAAAAATTGCGCTCACCGCCCCTTCTGCCAAGCGTGGTGAGCATGTCAAAACCCCCTAAGATGGAAACCTTTGTAGGAGGCCCATCTCCAGAAGTGCGGACTTCTTGCGGCTGAGACGAGTCGATTCTACAGTCTCTAGGCCAATTTTTTGGTTTAAAAACGCTTCAGCTTATGCAGTAGAGCTGTTGGAAGTAATTTGCACGATGCGCTAGTAAAGTATCGCGATGTTAGGATTACATTGTAGCGTCTAATTTCGCTAAGCAAGCCCGGGGCGCGCCTCGTCGTAAAGCGAGTTTAGGCTATTACCGGCTTTTGGATCTGATAACGTGAGTATCTAAAGATAGGGGCTATGTGTTTTTGATGTGATGGCTTAGGTATTTCATATTCCTACGCCAACTCTAGCAGAATATGTTTCACATAATTGCTGTCGTAAGATATTTAAAAGTACGATATCTTTCTCTCATCTGACCGTTTTCCCAGTTGCATCCTTAGCCGGAGTGCTTTGAAGACTGGGTCCACTATTTTTATGACATCCACATTCTAACTAAAGGACTAAATTATCTTGAAACTAGGTATGTAATAATTAGGCTTTGACTAAAACTTCAAACGAAAATTCATAGAACAAGCAAACAATTCGTACAACCTCAGTCTTTTCTGTCTTTCAATCGCCATGGAAATTGGTAGGTACTGCGTTTATTACAGGCACTGCTTTCCTTTAAATTATTTGATTGAACAGACTTTTTGATCCGGTCATATTATTATCATTATTCGTAGTTTTATTCGCATAAAAAATATGGTATATACATAAAGATGTAACGCAGTAATTAATAAATAAATATAAATAAATATATACGGACAAATCACACAGATTGAGCTAGCCCCAAAGTAAGTTCTTAAGAAAGACTTGTATTATGGGATACTAACGCAACGATACAATATTTTATAACAAATACATACATAGATAAACATCCAAGACCCAGGTCAATCTGAAAAAGATCATTTTCCATCTTGACCTGACCGGGGATCGAACCCGGGACCATCCGTGTCACAGGCCGGCGTGGTGACCGCTGCGCCACGGAGCTCGTCACGTTAGTTTCACATATTTTACCAATAGGGGCATACAAAATAAAGGTACAATCTAAAATCGGTCAGAAGAAACTAAACATTTCATACTCGGTAATACTATGAAATTTACTTATAACTTGGTTTAAAATTCAAAATTCTCTTTATAGCTAAAGCGTAATTTCACTGCATGTTCTTCAAAACCAAATTACTTCGAATGTGGTTGACCAATTACACTTAACCCAGATCTGCTAGTGCGAACCAGTACGCAAAATAAGAATCCCTTTATAAATCCCTTTCTAGGCTTAAAAATAAACGAAGATGGTCCCCTAAGTGCGCGTACATAGAATTACACGCTCGGCAAGTATGTGGGTCATGCCACGCACAGTGCGTGCAGTAGCAACTTAGGGTTGCCTCATCTATACTAAATACCTACTAATATTATAAAAAGGAAAAATTGGATTGTTTGTTTGCATTGAACAGACTCCGAAACTATTGCACCAATTAAAAAAAAATCTCAAAAGCTAATTTCTTTGCGGGTGACATAAGCTATTACGCAGTCGAACTCACAGGAAAAATATTCGGTAGAAACGAAATAAGTTTTGGAAAGGAAAAAGAAACGACTACTCTGCTAAAAGAAAATATAGCTTAAATCACTCGGCAGAGTGTGAGGATTCTAATAATACATATAGAGGTTATGTTATGATGGAATAAAGAAACTCTTATACATACTTTTAAGAAACATAATCTCTTACAAAAATAGTACCTTTTATGGCAGTCGAGTCGGTCTGTATTGCAATGAACACTTCAGCCCCAACAAAAATTAGCACTTAGAGTCTTAATATATCACAAACGGAACCCTGAATCTTAAAAATGATGCCTTTTAATATATCCAAACAGAATACAACTATCTTTTTGGAAAAGAACAAAAATAAGGCCGACCTCTCCGAATATTTTTTTATCTATACTTATATATAAAGTGCCATTGGCTAGGTATGTACCACGGGCGAAGCCGGAGTGGACTGCTGGTTTATAAAAGGTACTCTTTCATTAATTAAAAAAACCGGCCAAGTGCGTGTCAGGCCAGCACGCAGTGTAGGGTTCCGCTAGTTGCGAATGACAACTTTGAGTTCACACTGTTCACACTCGCACCTCACAGTTTAACGACCAAAAACATCTAACAATAAAATTGTATGAAATTTTACATTTTCGAGTACATTTTATAAGTTGGTTGTCTATAAGTTTTTAGTTTGTACTTAGTACTATGCTCTGATAGTTTTACTTTCAACTTCAGTATATATACTACTGCTGTAATTTTTTTCACGTATCCATATATAAACTCTAACAAAAATTTGCTTTAAAACAGAATATTTCGGAAACGGATCCCTGAATCGAAAAATGGTGTTCCCAACCTCACAATATTTTTTAAAGACCTATTTAACAATATTCAACACGATGGGTTTGTACAGAAAAAAAATATCACTCCCTCTTTACTTGTCCTATACAAGTAAAGAGGGAGTGATATTTTTTTTAATACCCTATAATTTTTTTTTTAAGATTTTTTGTACCACTTTTTTGGCATGATTAATTAACATACTCATATCAAATTACAGGTTGCTAATACTTATAGTCTCTGAGTAAAACCGCGGACGGACACACGGACAGAGAGACAGACAGACATGGCGAATCAGAAGATTTCAAAATTTCAAAGTTTTTGACAGCCCTAGCGTCATGAGCAGTAGGCATAGCACCCCTTGCGTGTCGTTCAACTCGTCTTTGCTGCGAGTCGTCGGCTATTAATATTTTCTTCTGTAATTATTTCTGGAGTGGGGCAGGCGAGACATAGGAAAGGTTAACATTACATAGTCATCATCATCATCATCATCATATATTTAAGAACTTTGTTCTTGTCGGTGTGTTTACATAGTCATAAATGTTAATTATAGTTTAGAAGTATTATCAAGAAAGAATAGAAGTTGCCACTTTATTACTGTTAATAATAAGGTCACTGTTAGATGCAAAACTTTATGCAATAATTGCGATTATTTTGAAGTAGATAGAATAGATGACTCAAAACACTTTGATGCAAAAACAAAATAAAATATTAAGACTTCGGTAAAGCTATCTGGGTAAGTAGCATCCCAAGTACCTTTATCTAATTTGCTTAGTCCAAAAAGGTTTAGCAAGGAAACGGTAGGTACCGTTTCATTGCTAAAAAAACTGTTTTAATGATCAGCAGTTTCAGATGTAACCAAAAAAGCTTCACTCACCAACCCATTTGCCAAGCGTGGTGAGTATGGCAAAACCCCCCAAGATGGATAATTATTTGCGGAGCCTTGTGTTCTTGCGGCTGAGTTGATGATGATGTTAAGTACTGTAACTAGAAAGATAAGCAAAAGGCTTATCGCATCGCAATTTCTCCCAGGCAATCTCCTGTTTAAAATCGTTAAAAATTAAAGCACGTAGATCTCTTTGACGTAGATTAGTAAAGATATCTACCCAAGGTTAAGTTTGGGTTTAGGCACAAAATAGGCCGAACCTTTGGCCGCGCCGAAACTTACGTTAGTATTAAGAATATTGTCTTTTCCGAAACTTAAGTGCCAAAAGTGGGTGTCGCAGGTTGCGACACGCGCTTCAATAGCAACCCAGTCTATGTAGTAGTATATATATATATCTATACATCGTGAGAAAGTGATGAGTTTATAAGTAATTTGAATGTTTAAGTTTTGGTTTCTGTTGAAAATGAGACCAACAATTATTTATCACCTACATACCAATTTTTACAAACAAAGCACGTACCTATACTAATTAAATTTTAAGCGATCTGAAAACTCGTTAAATTTACCATTTTAAGTCTAACCCTTGGTTATTTCAACATCATCTTTTAAACGAACACAGGTCTTGTCTGGCTGGCTATAATCGTAATACTGGATGGCAATTCCAGGCACGATTCTCAAGGAATCCGGCGACGGCGTAATGAAAATTGAGGGCTGAGTGCATTTGCACTCACCGTTTGCTCGTAGTCAACTAAGCCACCTCTTGATTGTCTATTTCACTTCAATCTTCCTTTTTTAGGGTTCCGTAGTAAACAAGGAACCCTTATAGTTTCGCCATGTCTGTCTGTCTGTCTGTCTGTCTGTCTGTCTGTCTGTCTGTCCGTCCGCGGTTTTACGCAGAGACTATAAGTACTAGAAAGCTGTAATTTGGTATGGATATGTATATTAATCATGGCAAAAAAGTGGTAGAATAAAAAGAAGAAAAAAAAATTTTTTTAGGGTGGCTCCCATACAAGTAAATTGGGGGAGTATTTTTTTTTCTCTATTTACCCATCGTGTGGGGTATCGTTAAATAGGTCTTTCAAAAATATTATGAGGTTGAGAACACCATTTTCCGATTTAGGGATCCGTTTCCGAAATATTTGGTTTTAAAGTGCGAATTTTTGTTAGAGGTAAGTGTCCCCCCCCTCTATCTGCTAAACGGTTATATATAGATACGTGAAAAAAATTACAGCAGTAGTATATATACTGAAGTTTAAAGGAAAACTATCAGAGCTGAGTACTAAGTACAAACTAAAAAGTTATAGGCAACCAACTTATAAACTGTAAAATTTCATACTATTTTCATTGTTAGATGTTTTTGGTCGCTAAACTGTAAGGTGCGAGTGTGAATAGTGTGAACTCAAAGTTGTCATTCGCAACTACGGAACCCTACACTGCGCGTGGCCCGACACGCACTTGGCCGGTTTTTCTTTATATCTGTTCTGAAATTTCCATTGCACCAAACTTAGAATAAATATCTAAGTCATCACTTCATATCATCAGGTTTTTTTTGGCTCCACTGCAGGAGCACGACACTCTCTGTACTATCAGAGCCATTTATTACCCAGAGTACATTCTCCACGCTGGCCACACGAGTTGGAGAGGTCTCTTTGATGTTAATAGAAGTTTTGCTTAGCGTGTGTTTCCTAAGTCACCTTCTACGACACCCACGCTAAGACTTCTTTCTTCTTCATCAGGTCTTTTTAAGTCTCCACTTCAGGAGGCTCTCTGTACCACTAGAGCCATTTATTAGCTAGAGCAGTCATTTGGACGCTAAGACTTGGAGTGGTTCTATTCTAATATACCGGGAACCACATATCTAAGCATTTTAATTCGTTTACGTTCAAGAACACTAGAGTCCTAGGCATTACCTAATGTATGAGTGTTCTAATAAAACTACCAGGTTATTTTTTACAGGTAAAGTCGTAGAATAAACATTGTTGTTTATGACATAAACTATTTACTCCTGTGAGGGTACTATAGTGTTTTACTAGTAACCCTGTAGGTATAGGTGTTTTATAATATTAAAAACTACATTTAGAATAAAGTGCGACTACCACCATACATATGTGCCGTGTGGTTTCCGGCTGAGAAGAATAGGATCACTCCAAGTCTTCCCATGGATTTCGTATAAAGCTTATGAACATCAAAGAGACCTCTCCAACCCATATGGACAGCGTTGAGAGTGTAGGTCAAATCCTCTGACTGCTCTGGCTAATATATGGCTTCGGTAGTACAGGGAAGGTCGTGTTACTGCAGTGGAGACTAACAAAGACCTAAATGATGATCACCAATAACATTGTCTTTTTCAGGCAGACGAGCGTGCCGGCCGCCGCCTTCGAACCGCTACCGCATCGGCCACCCAACGCCCACGGCCTGAAGATCATTATCTGCAGAGAAAGTTGGGAGGATCTAGTTAGGCCCTCCCCCTCCCCTCTTAACTTGTTATAAACCAGTTTAGCCATTCAGTTTAGTTGGCCACCTGCGATACAAGGAATTGTTTGTCTAATATAAACGTGTTGTTTTTGACAACAGCCCCGGGATACAACCTAATGCAATGTTTACAGTATATATACTACTTTATGCAATAAATATTTAGATTAGTGTTTACTTTATTATCTTTCTTAAACTATCGAATTTTAAAGAGGTTGAAAAGTAACTAGTCTATTCTTCATTTAGTTTCAAGTATTTGCTGTGTTAAAATAAGATTTTATTTTTGCATATAATCTATGAATCATTAGGTAAGTAATGAAGAGTTAGTGAAGGAAAAGACTTTAAATAAAACGTAGTTTAGCAACTTTGAATAAATTATAATCTCACTGTAAAAATATAAAACACCACTTTTATATATTTCTCAATCGATGTAGCGGAATAGTGCCTTAGAAATAAATAGTTATAAACTCATGTATGATTGACAAACAAAAACTTGACACTCGTATGCAAAATCTAGTGAAATTCAAAAGTACCTTATCTTAAAAACAGTACCTGAGTAGACGGTTCTTACCTTTATGGTAATTTAATATCTAGCGTCTCTATGAAATTGAAATACTAAAACATTTAGGTAAACAAATATACCTAGGTAGTTCCCAAATATAATAATAGGTATATAATGTCAGACAATAAAATCTTATTCATATAACATTCTGGGAACTTTACATATAGAAGGATTAAAATACACGACTTGGGTCTCGTCTGACAATGACCACTAATTTTGTAGACAAAGCATTAGCTTTAATTCTTTTTTTATATTTTTCCAGGCTCAATATGTAATTTATTTTGACATCTAATGTCAATGAGGATCTGTCGTATAATGAATGGGTACCCTAATTTTTTTTTATTAAATTGTCTATTAACACTACAACTTTAGGAGAAATTCAATGGTTCATCATCAAAAGGTTCATGGTTGAATCAGTAAAACTAAACGATCAGTTTAATTTATTTATTTAGCACCCAAATAGCAGCAATTAACTTATCATTGTTCGTCATTAGGATTTACACAAAACTCTTTATTTAATCGTTTTAGTAACAAAAATGTGGAATATCAAAGTATTAGTAAAAAAAACTTTTATCTAGGAACATTTAGAGGACTATGCAATTAATAATGCTTATTAATAAAGTGTCTTTATGTAAAGTGTTTATTTATTGAGCGGTTTCTTTCTCTGGAATCAAGAATAAAATGTAAGAAATGTCAAAAGATATTTGTTATAAGTACCTAAGTACATACTAACTTACTTGTCCTGTCTATTTATGTACAGTCAGTGTCTGGTGGCAGCCTAATTGCCTACTTAGGGTAACACTGATACGAGCGAGACTGGCAAGATAATGGAGCTAGCCTGAATTAGGAGGGTCTTATGAGCTTTGAATATTAAAGAAATTACGACCACCTAGCTCCTCCCGTGACTTCGCTCAAGGACTTTCAACTGCGAAAAAGGGTGGGGAAAATGGGAAAATTATACTATGTTAGCTTTTGTTGATATACTTTCGTGCCGTGTGGTTTCCGGCAGAGAAGAATAGGACCACTCCAAGTCTTCCCGTGGATGTCGTAGAAGGAGACTTAGGGAACGTAAGCTAAACAAAGCTTATAAACATCAAAGAGACGTCTCCAACCCATCTGGCCATTGTGGAGAGTGTAAGCTAAATCCTCTGTCTGCTCTGACTAATATGACTTAAAGACCTGATGTTGATGATGATGATGTACTTTTACTTTGATAGGTAGGCTATGTAACATGTCTAGTTCTAGGCTTGCTCAATTTGTGTCATTTGCACATATTTAATTATTTTTTTCTTTGATAGCAGAGATTTCTCAGTAAAACAGAAATACATCATTAGAAACACATGGTTTTTAAAAGTTTAAATTCGTTAAACTGTACCTATAACATAGAAACTTGGAGTAGACTGATAGACGAAGCCAAACATTACTAGTAGAATATAATCTTACTTAAATATGTTCATTCGTTAGCTAATTGAAACGAGAATTTCGCGAAGGGTAATTGAAACCCAATCATACGTGTAGATTTTTACAGAGTAAATTTCCATAGAGAATGAGCTTCATACTTTTCAATTATAATACGATTTGATTTAACTTCTGACTGAAGAATTATATTGGTAATCTGTTTTCTTCTAAGTTAGAATTCGATAAAAATGTGACACCTCAGAAGGATGAAAACTTAGAAATACAAGACTTTGAATATTTAAAAATCAGGTTTACTTTTGATGTACCTAGCTTATTTCGGGATCACTACAGAAATCATTTCAACTATAAGTCTGGATTTAGGAACACGACGACTTATGTACTTGTAAAAAAAAAATAAGAAAAACGACATAGAATAATGCTAATGATTTCTTCTCTTGTTCAATACTTATCTTTCTCTCTCTCTTATTTACTCAGCGAACTGCCTCGTGGACGTGTGAATATTAATGATAAGTCACTTTCAATTGATTTTAAGTTTTTTATTACATAGTTACGTTCAAAGTGCTTCTAATAATCAGTACGTTATATTAGGCAAAATATTTTATCATCATTATGTAACCAAAAACTTCATCGGTCAGACGCTAATAAAACATATTGCTTACCTAATCACACATTGAGCAGAGATGCCCATCACCAATATCTAAAAATATCATGAAAAGCAACGATAGCCGATAGATGCTTACTGCATCGGCACGTGCTTGCCTTCGACAAAATTATTGATCATTGTATTTTACAGGGTTACGAAAAAGCCATAAGTTGTAGTTTGAGAAGTTTATTCTCTACATACATTTATACTCTATGGCAACCTTCCCATCGTGCTGGACCCTTCTATTTCTAGACTTCTGAATTAAATATGCTTTGATAATTCTTGTGATTTTGTTAATTGGACTGACTTTGCTAATAAAAGGAAACCATTTAAGCGATAAACCTTTCTTGTGATTGTGAAGTAGCTAAGTGTAAGTATGTGGGGAACGAGCGTTGGTTTCTAGTAACTAAATTATTATTTTCTTCTTCTCAGTTCCAGTTTGTAGACTACTGAATTTTGGGTTATAGTATGATTATGCTTTTTTTTCATTAAAATTTTATATAACTAAGTTTGAATTTATATCCCCCGCCGTGTGTTTCATGCCAAAATATTCATAAAGCCAGTTATTCGGCGGTGTGCAGAAGTGGACCGGACAAAGACATGGAAGGTTTTATTTCGACTAAAACCTATAACTAATTTTCAGTAAATACGCAGATAAGAACATTCACGAAGGCTACTACCATACAATAGATAAATACAAAAAACGTTCAAAAACACGTTCACAGTATTGGTTAAAGAAAAAATTTGGGAAATATAGACAAATATTGATGTATTTGTCCTTATTTCTTATATAATGATATAAAAGAAAGTACAGATACTTTCTATCGTACTGGCAGGCAAAAAAATAATGAATACCTAGAGGTATTAACGAAGACTTCTGTAACGGCGAAAATAATAGGGTGTATGGTTCCCGACGCTTCGCTTCATGATTAATTGTGGAATACGAACGCCTAGTACAACTTTGTGGGTGAGGGGTGAACAACTTGTGGGTAAGCTTGTTGTAGTATACGTACCTGCATAATATCTACCTACACTAACTATCACTACTATCTGTTGTTATGTGCATATAGAGTATAATAAGTTTGATGGACTGATGAACTTTAAATAAAAAACTCAAATAAATTCGAAGCACAAAAAATTACTTAAGTTGAATACAATTTCAATATGACTGACCGGAACAAACAGCTTTAGTTTAAGAATGTGTGTATTTTTCATCAACAAATTTGTCTTGAAGAATTTTTATTCGTGCATTAAACTATCGGCGACCCGTAGAAATTAAATCAGCTGGTCGATCAAATTCTAGGAGAGATCCTATCCCAGCTGTCGAGTAGTTCCCGGCAGAGAAGAATAGGACCACTCCAAGTCTTCCCGAGGATTTCATTGAAGGTGACTTATAAAACACAAGCTAAACAAAGCTTATAAACATCAAAGAGACATCTCCAACCCATCTGGCCAGCGTAGAGAGTGTGGATCAAATCCTCTGACTCTTTGGCTGATATTGTCTCTGGTCAAAGACAATATACTTAATACTAACAGCAAGGTTAGTGTTCTTGCAGTGGAGTCTAACAAAGACCTTATGAAATATATATAAAGAGAAAGGTTGTTCAATATCATAAGCAGAACTCTCTCTATTAAAATGAAAACTATTGATAGATCTCAGATATAGACAGATCATAGGTAGGTATAGTAAGTATATCTACCTAAGCAACAATGACACCACATTTCTCGAGCCATTAACTAAACCTCGCACGACAAAGTACCTCGGCCCGGTATTTACATATCTTCATCAGTGAAAATGTGGGGTGAAGATGATTTGGCGAAATTGCAGGGGGCGAGGGGGGCGTCACCCGGGCATTATCCAAGAGAGCATGTCTTCTGGCACTCCGGTGACAAGCAAGTAATTCGATTGGGTTTGGGATAATTATATATGAAGGCGCTTTGTCTGTTTCTGCCGTAGACTTCTAAAATATGACGTGTTTTTTTTTATATTCTCCAGGAAATAAATTTCAATGGAAACTGGAATATCCAAATGAATAAATAAATAAATAAGTACATATCAGAAATGAATAAATAAACAAATAGGTACATATCAGACAAATTGAGCTAGCCCCACAGTAAGTTGTGAACTTGTGTCGTAGGATACTTACTCAACGGTACCGGTACTATATTTTATAATAAACAATTATACAACGTGGAAGGGACATACCCGTATTAATCGAACCACGGCCTATACTGGATCACCATTAGTATAATGAATTTAAAACAACAGCCAAAAAACCAAAATAAATTTCGGCATTTCTATCCAAAAGTGTGGCAGCCGCCCGGGCGATATGTATGGGAACGTCGATTTTTTTTTTTACCGTTATTTTACTTTCATTATACTAAAATGATCTAGTATAGCCCGTGGTTCCACTTATTACGGGTATGTCCCTTCCACTTTGTATAATGTCATAAAATAAATATCTGTATATACTGGAATATCTAAATAAAATGATATATAGGGACATATCACACAAATTGAGCTAGCCCTAATTTAGAGCACCGTGGCGCAGTGTTGTGAACTTGTGTTGAAGAAAGATACCTACTATATATTTTATAATATATACTTAATAAATGATAAATATGCACAAGACCGCAATTTGTGGCGATCTATGGGGGAGGCCTATGTCCAGCAGTGGACGTCCCTGGCTGATAGATAGATAGAAATGATAAATTATTATTAAAAGATAAATATTCATAACCCAGACCAATCAACTAAAGATTATTTCCCATCATGACCTGGCGGAATGAATCATGGCCTGATCGAACCTGAGACCCCTCGCGTCGCAGGCTGGCGTGTTAACCACTACGCCAGGGAGCTCTAGATTAGATTTAATATTAGTAGAGCGTTAGTAAAAATCAAATAAATAAGGAACTGCAGTTTTATTTCTTTGCTTAATTTTGAGATCGAATTATTGTACTCACAGGTACTTACATACTTTGTGTTCTGCTTTTATGAAATAAGTAGTTAGGTATTCATACATTAATCTGTTAACAAACTTTGAGGAGATATCAAAAGTGTAATTATTATAGCCAAAAGTATGTTTGACCTGTGGAATAATAATATCTATGGTTTAATTTAACTCGTATTTTAGATGTCTACGTCTTCAACGTACATTGACGGATTTAATTTAAGGTATCCCACTCCTAGAATAGCGTGCATCATGTGAAATTAGATCGTATAATGATGCAATAAAGCAGAAACTAGGGTAGCGGAGTTATAGAGTGTTTATGAGGAATAAGTAACATGAAACTTATACTTGAGTTGATATAGTGTTGAGTTTAGTTATTCAAGTTGTTGGTTTTAATTGATGTTGAATAACCAGAGTGGCCGCACGGACCGTGTACGACACAAATTAGGAATTCTCTTCCATCAGAACTTCGTACTAACGTTAAATGTATTGTTTACATTATATACCTATACATACATACATACTATCACGTCATTCTCCCTTGCGGGGTAAACAGAGCCCAGGTTTGTAAAACCATAAAGCCACGTTTATCATGTTGGTGGGCTTGAAGGTGAGAACGGAATTTAAAAAAATGATGAGTTGCTAGCCGCATCGCCTATTGACATGACTCCAGACGCCCATTCACTCGATCGATTTTTGTTTTTTCATTTGTGCAACAAAGGTTAAATAAATAAATAAAGACGTGTGGTTTCCGGCTTAGATAAAATAGGACCACTCCAAGTCTGCCTGTCGATGTCGTAGAAGGCGAATTAGGAAACACAAATAGGTACACAGATGGTGAATTAGATAAAGTACCTAGTGCTTTAAACTTTTTTCAAAGCACTCGTTTCTAATCTAATAGAAAATATCATGCTGATTTTCTCCATTAACTACCCGCGAACGATAGAACAAAGCTAAATAAAGATAATAAACATCAAAGAGACGTCTCCACCGTCTGGCCAGCGTAGAGAGTGTAGGCTCTGGCTTATATATGGCTTTGGTAGTGCATGTATTATTCCTAGGTCCATGAGTGCATGTGGTCTCAACGCCTTCATCGTACGATTTGTTCTCAGAGACTCGCATAGATGGCGCCACTCGAAACTACCCAACATTTTATCTACCGTATTATGAGAATATAAAAACATGATTCACAAAATATGTCTTATTAAAAATCAAAACAAAGTTTTAGGCATAATATTTTAAAATGACAACGTATATTTAGTAAGTTAAAGGCTAACGCAGATTACCGCCATCTAGTATCGAGTAGCAAGCAACTCTCCTGCGCCATACATTCGCCTGCTTTTCGCAACCTTAATTTGGTCCAATATTTTTGTATGAGGTGGGCAGTCCATTACGTTAGTATTATATTGTCTTTGGTAGCGCCGAGAGGGTCATGCTCCTGAAGTGGAGACAAAAAAAGAGCTGATGATGATGAATATTATGAAATAAATAACGTGAGTTGTACTTGGTTGTACCAAAGACAATATAATACTAACGCAAGTTGTACCAAAGACTATATAATGTTGTACTCACGTTATTTAGAAATGGTTAGAAATGAAGTTAAATAATCAATATTAATAACTTTTACTAAGGCTAATATTATATTGTAATTGACTAAGGGTCCCGATTAGAAAATTGTCTCTATAATAGAAGAGGGTAATTTTTTATGACGGAAAGGAACTCTAACTATTATATCAAAAATCTTCCGAAATTGCTACTTAGGCAAATATATATAAAAACCAAAAACAATTACTATCTTTTTCTTCTAAAATTAATTCAAGTAATATTTTTGAAATTTGAATTGAGGGCGTTTATTTCCAATAATGAAATTTGTGTTTGATATCAAATAAGAAAATAATCAAATACGAAAGAAACTGTACTATTACTGCCATCTAGTGGTGAGTAGGAAATCCTATGACAATGTTTCTTGTTTTTATAAATACGGTCTTTTAAACTTTGCTGCATTGAAAATATTCAACTACATAAAAAAAATATAAATTTAATTTTTATGCTGCCATAGATTTTTTTTATAAATTTTAGTTGGTCTGCCGCCACCTGACGGTGATTTTTCATAACTAAATTCTTCTTTGAAAAGGTAAGGAAACAGTTATTTTTTAAAGATTAAAAATATATTCATAAGTTTCATATTTTTTATATCTTATAGATGAAAAAATAACACACATAAAATAGTAAATATCCTGTATTTAAAATATTTTCTATTTGAGCGTAACTCTAAGAAACTTTTTAGTTTAGCTACTCGTTAATAGATGGCGCTACTTGGATTACAATTAAAGTTTGCACATAAAGGGAAACTTTCGTTTTACGAGTATGAGAAGCCAGAAGTGTTGTTATGTATTAAAACTTCTGCCTTATTATCATTAATATCTTATTTTAAATGAGTATGAATCATTTTATTTTGTTTATATTCGTCCCTATACTAATATAATAGTTGTCTTTGAAAATAGGTAGTATCGATAAATGTATGGCTAGATTAAAATATAAAAATTATTTCTAATTTATCTTGCGATTTGTGCAAAAACTTTGAGAGGACTTCGGAAGATATTTTATAGTACATATCTTTTGCCATCTAAAAAAGAAAGCAAGAACTGTCCTTGTAGTGCCTATGTTTTTACTAACATTTAAATTTTGCCTTTATCCTTTCATCACATCACATCACCAGGTCTTTTTTAGTCTCTACTGCAGGAGCACGACCCTCTTTGTACTACCGGAGCCATATATTAGCCAGAGCAGTCCGAGGATTTGGCCTACATTCTCCACGCTGGTCAGACGGGTTGAAGAGACCAAACGGGTTGAAGATGATCTTTATCCTTTCCAAACAGATAACTCAATAAGATTAGAAATAAACCAAGGACTCAGGAGAGCAAACGTACTTAGATGTAAACGGAATGCAAGTAAGTACGAGTATATCTGGGTGGCTCTACCAGAAGGAAGATTCGGTTAGTTGGCCCTTCGATTCATTCGCCCTCTCAACCTCGCTGTCGTTAGTATTATATTGTCTTTGTCGCTGTTAATTATTGGGAACATTTTTACAACCGGCAGCATGCTAATCACTCATTTCTTATTTCTTGTAGCTTTTTAAACTTTCACGGTTATCAACAAGAATTTAACATATCGGGATATTTACCGTGATTTTTGTGGTTTGTTGAGTGTTCGATATTTCGATTCAGTTCATATATTGACGTATAATGGAGCATGATCACGAAGGTACTGATTCATGATGCCTCTTGATCATGATTCAGTTCCTTCACTCACTCAAAAACCACAATAATAAAGGTAAATATCTTGTATTTATTACATTCTAGTCTTATTTCTTTCGGTGAAAACTCTTGCTGTTGGTCCTGCGTTTGATCAAAATTATTGACTGTTTTGTTAGTTATTATTCCTCATTTTAACATATTCGATATAAATATAAAAAGGTCCCTATACCTAATAGATTAAGTATTCTTAGTTTTTAGGGTTCCGTAGTAAACTAGGAATCCTTATAGTTTCGCCATGTCTGTCGGTCTGGCTGGCTGACTGTCCGTCTGTCTGTCCGTCCGCGGTTTTACTCAGAGACTATAAGTACTAGATAGCTATATTAATCATGCCAAAAAAGTAGAAGAAAAAATCTTGAAAAAATTTTTTTTTAGGATATCTCCCATACACGTAAGGAGGGAAGTAATATTTTTTTTTCTATACAAACCCATCGTGTTGGATATTGTTAAATAGGTCTTTGAAAAATATTGTGAGGTTGAGAACACAATTTTTGGATTTAGGGATTCGTTTCTGAAATATTGCAAATTTTTGTTAGAGGTAAGTGTCTCCCCCTTCTATCTCCTAAACGGTTACATATGGATACGATACGTGAAAAAAATTACAGCAGTAGTATATATACTGAAGTTGAAAAGAAATCTTATAAAATGTACTCGAAAATGTAAAATTTCATACAATTTTCATTGTTAGATGTTTTTGGTCGTTAAACTGTGAAGTGCGAGTGTGAACAATGTAAACTCAAAGTTGTCATTCGTGACTACGGAACCATACACTGACCCGACACGCACTTGGCCGGTTTTTATTTATATAATTTCTGATACTACAATTAATTTTGAAAATAATAAAAAAAATTGAAAAAGAACTTTCAAAACCAATTTTAACCAATTTCGATATCTTATGATCAGCTAGATATGTACTTTCTTTTATTGTTCCTCGCCTTATCCATATTTGGGGTCGGCTTTGTATGTCAACCATCTCCATATATTTCTTTCGTTAACCATTTCACTATTTACCCCGCATTCCCTCAAATCCGATCTGACACATTCCACACACGTCTGACTTGGCTGCCGTCATATAATAGGTATTAGATTATATAAGATATGTAAGTCTTCGTTCATCAGATTTTTTTCAAACAGTACTCTTTATAGTGTTTCCTTTGGACATGTCTCTCAACTCCCTAATCGTACTTTTGTTTTTTCTTTATTAATTACCTATTGAATTAGGCATGTCTCCCATCTCACCTGGTGGAAAGTGACGATGAAGACGAGATGTTACATGCTTATCCAAGAGATACCCATTTATTACTTGTCTGCGAATATAGACGCAGGCAGTTCATTCCAAACCTTAGCTACTCGAACCAAAAAGGAACGGTCGAAGCGTTTAGTACGACTCTTTGGTATTTCAACGACAAAAGGGTGAAATATCTGTCTGCGTCTCGGAGTCCTATGGAGGAATGAACGACTTTACATGCCCTCCGTGCTTCGGAAGGCACGTAAAGTCGTTGGTCCCGGCTGTCATCTGATGGCAGTCGTTAAGCTATGTCAGATGCCTTTAGGCAGCTTGAAAAATCTGACACCAGTGTTGGCCACTTACACACACGAAAAACAAAACAAACAATGGAGGAATGGTGAAGGTTCTATTAGCACAAGAGCGTCTTTGCACACTCGCCATAATGGATCCTATTAAAAATCGTTAGGCAAGCTACGATTCGTTCACACAGACTCACATAAAGACCTAGAGTGACTGATCGTGGCTTCGTGGCTGGTAAATCGAATTAATGCTGCAACCATGAAATTACTAACGCAGAGTCATTTCGTTAAATTTTAATATTTAGTTTAAAATCTCATACTCATTACCTCCAGCTTTCCATCGCTCACTCCTGGGCATACCTACTACCTTTCTAGATTTTCTGGGTAAAAAAATAATTTTGAGCTTTTTATTTTGTTCCACCGCTGGGTAAAGGTCTCTCATAAGAGCTGAGGGGTTCGTGATGGTCCAGTGGGTGTGAGCATTATATTAGCACTACATACATTAAGCAGTCTCGAGGTGTTCCACACTGGGATGGAGGTGTTTACAACTTCAACGTGCTTCAGAAGGCATGTTAAGACGTTGGTCGCGGCTTTCATCATTAATCTGATATAAACTGACATCACTTGTTAGTATGTACAATAAACAACCAACATAAGATTTTTATTAAATTAAGAAATGAGATCCGGGAAGAACATCCATTTTTTCTTATAACTAGAATATAGAAATAGCATTTGGATGCAAAAAAATCACGCTCACCAACATAAATGTCAAAAATTCAAATAGTTGTGTTATCGTGATAGAGAAACCCAGTAGATACGTAAGTAGTATATTGTCTTTGCCAGTACACATAGATTTAATAAAAAAATTTTTTCGTCATGCCAGTATAGGTAGGGACAGACGGGAAACATCAACAAACCAATCCGATTTTCATATGTGATGTATGTCACATTGATATGTTACTATACCTAGGATTCTTTGTAAAGTTTCCTAATTGGAGGAAAAAAATCTTTTGTCCATAAATATAAAAGTCAGAGGCCCACTCTAATATCTAAATTAGCTTATGTTGTAAGATTGATGGACAAAAGTATTATGCAATGCAAAAAATTACCCAGAACTGCAGACAATTATTTGTAAAAGTACCCAAAATAATATCAGTATATATGCGCACGAGAATCGAACCTGGAGCCACGAAATGGCAAAGAACCATGCAGCAAACTACGTGCCACGTGGTAGAAGCACCTTAAGGGGGCACCCTAGGCACAATAGCGACGCCAATCATTTTATTTCTAATACTTTACAAATAGAAAGGAATTCAAGAATAAAAATCATATAAGCACTAGCAAAGACAATATAATACTAACGTAATAGACTGCCCACCTCATACAAAAATATTGGACCAAATTAATGTTGCGAAAAGCAGGCGAATGTATGGCGCAGGAGAGTTGCTTGCTACTCGATACGGCGGTAATCTGCGTTAGCCTTTAATTTACTAAATATACGGTGTCATTTTAATTTGATTTTTAATAAGATATATTTTGTGAAGCAGCTCATAATACGGTAGATACAATGTTGTGTAGTTTCGAGTGGCGCCATCTATGCGAGTCTCTAAGAAAAAATCGTACAATTAAGGCGTTGAGACCACATGGCACTAGTAAATAACTTGAAGTATTTTTGGAATCATGTTTTAATATTATGAGAATCAGTCATTAAATCTGATTCTCATAATTCTCACTAACTCTGATAATATTAAACATGATTCCAAAACAACTTCAGGTTATTTACTAGTGCTTTTATGATTAACATTCTTGAATTTCTTTCTATTTGTAAAGTATTAGGAATAAAATGATTGGCGTCGCTACTGTGCCTAGTGTGCGGCCTTAAAAATAACAATTATTTTAAAAATCATACACCTTTCAACCAGGTGGGCTCTGCCGTCGATCTGGCATAGTCAAGTTTCTTATAATATTTTATTACATTCCATATACTCATTAACGTAATAGTTAAAAAAATCTCACTTAGCACATTTAAACCTTAATTTAAGATTTTAGCGTCTTATACAAATTCATAAGGAAAAAGATATTTTCCATGTTGAACACTATCTAGCTTAATATTATTTTTTCCAAATAAAAAAATTTTACAAAAAAATTAAACGAGGAAATTAACTAAAAGGCAAAAAATTAATCACCCCTGATTTTTTCTTAAGGTTTGATTTTTTTCCAATTTATATGGTACCAACTTTAGGGTATAATACCCTTACCATAGATGTTATAATTCTACCCTTGTCAATAAACAAATAATTATCAAACTCGGACTACTCTGTAAAAAGTTATAAGTTACTTAAAAGTTATACAAAATAAAATTATTATTTGCGTCGACTTAAGAAACTCCTCCGTTTTTTTTCATCAGTCAATAAAATGCACTATAATGTTGTGATATAAAAATCTATGTAAAAGGACATATTATCTAAGTAAATAGCACTAAATTTGTCATTTGGCATAGTTAAAAACAAAATATTTTAAGAGAAATCTGTTAATATTTTTATTTTCCGTAAAAATGTTTAAAATCCCTCGCTATTAGTTGCCATAGTAACGGGTTTGTACGCTAGTGCAATAAAATACTTGAAATCAACGGATGAATTAAGCCAAAATTAATACCAGTCTTCGCCGGCCGCCGGGCAACATGGCGGCAACTATCACTCCCCCCCGCGCTGCTTCTAACACCCCCCCTCCAAATGGCTTGCTTTTTTGCGAGCGAAAGAGACCTTCCATTCGCAAATGGTTTCGTTCTAAAATATTTTCAAAGCTCATTTCCTATCATTGTAAATTAAACCTTACTCGTTTGAATTAAGGGTTAAAGTTGATTGGTGTAACATGCGTAGATACTACATTTCTCTAGTGGGACGGTCAGATGAAAAGTGTGAAAAAGTGAAAGAGATGGATAGAGGCGGTCGTCTCGGGCGGGGCCCAAGTTTTCGTGAGTCGTAGCTTAGCCGTCGATCCGCTCACTCGCGGTAATTTTAAACGCGGCAGAGCGGGACGGCGCGATTTTTCACGTTTTCTTTTTTTTGGTTGGTCTTTATCTTGCGGGGAGAAAAACGGTGCGTAGGGAGCGTGGTATGAGTTGGGTTTGGGTTGGGAACGGCTAGGTTACCAACTTTGAAAACCGATTTCGGGATTTGACGAAATATTAGAGGGAATTTGAGAATGTATTTTGAACTTCCTATTTGAATATCATTGTTAGACTATTACAGCTACTTACTAATAGAATGTTTTAGTAGATTCAATAATAGTATGTAAAATATTAGATGTGCAGTTGAAAACTTTTCGTAAATAAAGCTAAACATTTATTAAAATTTAAGAAACTTTAATAAAATATAATTAATTGAAATCGAGCGTTGATGTCTTTTGATAGGACTTCAAAAGACATTTTCATAAAAATTGGAAATGCCCGATTTTTTTTTAAAATTTGGTTACCCTACAACCGCGTAGTTGCGTGTAACGGTTTAGGGGGTGGCTGCGTACACACATACACACATGTAGATAATGAATAGTGGTGTAGAATGTTTAATCAGGGTTTTTGAAGTACTTAGCCCGGCAAATACTCTATAATTATGCCTAAAAATGATTTCCGATTTTCAGCTGTGATGGAGTGATTTTTGATGCAATGCTTATCAATAATTATTATTTTCGAATGATGCGGGAAACTCATTATTTATTTTGGACTGAATTAATACAGTAGTACCTAGTATATTTCATCTTAATTAATTCACTGTGGTTTCAAATTATATTTTGCGTTTTAAATAGAATAATTTGTATACCTACGAGTTTATATTCATGTGAAATAAAACAACAAATTTAAAATTGTCATTTAATAATAATTTTAAATTTGACGTAAGTATCTATGTATAGGTATGTGTGTTTATGTACTCTAGTACCTTGAGATAGGTATTCCAAAATAAGAAACAGCAGTTTCCACTTGATACAGGTGATATAATAATACAGTATATAAGATATATAATTAAAAAAAAATGCAACATTTCATGCAAATGTGATGACCTTGCTCAGCCAATTGTATGAAAGTAATTTTTTTAATTTCCATCTTTAGTCCCACAGGAAAAGTTGTTCATATTGACGGAAAACGTTCAAGTCAGAAATACCTGTTTTCACTACTACTCTAACACAAATGTGTGCAATTATTTTTACACGACTGCCAATGAAGATATTGTTCATCGAGTTTATATTTACATGTGTATATGGGAGTAGGTATTTATAAGTAAACCCAGGCCAATCTGAAAAAGATCCTTTTCCATCATGACCTGGCCGGGGATCGAGCCTGGTGTTAATCACTTCGCCACTGCCATCAAAAAGATTGCAAACTGATTAAATTACTAGATAAACATCTAGAGCACTTAAATCATTCCCATAAAATTAAAATTCACTTTATTTTAAGCCTTTTGTAAAGATCACCTTAACCCAATTGCATTAGCATTTAACCCTTAAGAGTCAACCGTGAGAACGCAGGTCAGGGGTCACGGGACCTGTTCACTGAACAACCGACCCGGTGAGGTCAAGACATTTGACCCCACGTGTGCCTAAAATAAGAATAAAATAGTTATTTGCATAAAGCGAATTCTAAACGGACTTTGGGAGATATTATATTAGATCAAGGATATCTTGTAAAGTCGAGTTTGTAGTATTTTTAATTGTTAGGATTTCAAGCTGTGAAGTAGTTTCTTTATCATTTATAAAAAAACGTCCATTATCAAAATGTTGAATCATTTTGTAGGTTCATCATCATCCCAGCGTGATGTCCCGGTTGCTTCTAGAGCCGCTAAGGTTTAGAGCCTGGCGTACGTTTTCAATCATGATCCCAGATTTGACTGATCTGGTTATTACAATGGAGCTTAAAAATAAATAAATAAATACCCATGAATAAAATACACAGTTTGAGCTAGCCCCACAATAATTTTTTTTGGGAATACGAACAATTGAGAACTAGGAGACAAAATAATTTCTATTGGAAAAATAATTCCAATCCAAATTAAGTCCGTATTGTCAAAGACAATTATAATACTAACGTAAGGATTGTCTAGGTAAGTATTTTTGTATAAATTCATAATTATATTTTTCTTCTACGTGAAAAGATATCACTTATAATTTCCCTATATTATTTCTTATTATTTATGTCCATAAAATTAATAGTGAGACATATTGAACTACCCTATTGACCTCAAACAGAGGTCAAAACATCTGACCCTACGTGTGCCCAATTACCATAAAGACGTCCACAACCTGAGAACGAGATCACATTTGCATGAGGCGAATTTTCAATGGAATTAAGAGAGGATACTTAGCATTTTAATAAGTGATTTGGAGATGACCCCGTTTCGCCGTGAGAAATTTAGCTGAGAGCGGCCATTTTAATTATGCCCGCAGAATCTGACGGAGTTCTCCTTCGAAATTATTTTTAAATCCTGTTTAAAAAATATATGTTATGTTGTACTCTTTTGTTGACGATCAGTAAAAAATGTTAGTTAATTCAGACCAAATCGTATTTAGGGCTAGTCCGTTAAAAAGTACGATTTGTAAGATCGAAATCATTTCAAGTTTGTATGGAAAGTCCTCTTTTAAGAAATATTGAACAGGTTGTGCGTAGTATTTTTCTCCTTCAGTGGTATATGGGAAATAAGCTATTGATGATTAAGAGAGGATACTTAGCATTTTAATAAGTGATTTGGAGATGACCCCGTTTCGCCGTGAGAAATTTAGCTGAGAGCGGCCATTTTAATTATGCCCGCAAAATCTGACGGAGTTCTTCTAAGACATTATTTTTAAATCCTGTTTAAAAAATATATGTTATGTTGTACTCTTTCGACTACTGTTTCGACGAGCTCCGTGGTGCAGCGGTCATCACGCCTGCCTGCGACACGGATGGTCCCGGGTTCGATCCCCGGTCAGGTCAAGATGGAAAATGATCTTTTTCAGATTGACCTGGGTCTTGGATGTTTATCTATATATGTATTTGTTATAAAATATAGTATCGTTGAGTTAGTATCCCATAACACAAGTCTTTCATTAGAACTTACTTTGGGGCTAGCTCAATCTGTGTGATTTGTCCGTATATATTTATTTATTTATTTATTCTTTTGTTGACGATCAGTAAAAAATGTTAGTTAATTCAGACCAAATCGTATTTAGGGCTAGTCCGTTAAACAGTACGATTTGTAAGATCGAAATCATTTCAAGTTTGTATGGAAAGTCCTCTTTTAAGAAATATTGAACAGGTTGTGCGTAGTATTTTTCTCCTTCAGTGGTATATGGGAAATAAGCTATTGTTGATTAAGAGAGGATACTTAGCATTTTAATAAGTGATTTGGAGATGAGCCCATTTCGCCGTGAGAAATTTAGCTGAGAGCGGCCCATTTTAATTATGCCCGCAAAATCTGATGGAGTTCCTCTACGACATTATTTTTAAATCTCGTATAAAAATTGATAGTAAAATTATTTCATTATATTTTTTGATTAGCGATCAAGCAGTAGAAAATATTAGTTGGACCACATTGCATCTAGGGATAGTACATGAAAAACAACGTTTTTTTTTAACACAATCACTTGAAGTTTTGTAGAGCCGTTTTGTAAGAATTAATGTCATTGTGGTAAACCCAGCTTTTCTGGAAATAGCAACATTATTCTATTTGTGGCGACCCGCAGATATGTGAAGCAACGTCGTAGCAAAGAGAATATTATTATATTCTCTTTGCTACGACGTTACGACTAAGGTAGTCGTAGTCTCGTAGACGTTCGTAGACGTCGTAGGCGCATAGGCAGCGAAAATATGTTTATATTTTACATAAGTACTTTTCTAATTACATACGTAAGTATACTACGTAATAATTTTTGTGGAATATAAAAAAATACATTTGATAATTATCTAAGTACCTTTAAAAGCTTAAACGAAAGCTGAGGTGACCCGAAAAATAAAAGCCCCACGAACTTTGCAGTCGTGAGAAAGTCCAACAGATTAGCAAGTTAAATGGCCGGCGAGCAAAAAACTAGAAGATAACCCTTGCAAAGCTGACCTCACCTGTTACTGAATAACTAATTAACGCTCACAATAACTGCTTACCATAACAGGTTATAACGATAAGCAGTTACCGGACAGCATCCACGACGTTGCATTTATTTGCATATTTATCTTCTTAAAGATGCAATGCTAAAGGGTTGCGCGAAAACGTTATTTTAAATGCCCAGGGTACATGTTATTAAAATTGGTTTCAGTTGGCAAGGTGATTTGAGTGGACATGGTTCTTAGGGATTATTAAATCATGTGTCTTGTTATGTTGA
Source organism: Rhodophaea formosa (assembly GCA_963082605.1). Classification (NCBI taxonomy): domain Eukaryota; kingdom Metazoa; phylum Arthropoda; class Insecta; order Lepidoptera; family Pyralidae; genus Rhodophaea; species Rhodophaea formosa. The sequence continues at coordinate 5,879,045 of OY720221.1, forward strand.
AAGTGAATAATTTTAGTAAAATTAGGAAGTTATTAGGAGTTTTTATGATTGATATATAATACAGTGATAGTGAATTACCCATTTGGAGCGGTCTGTCCGTAACTGGACGTGTCCCCGGGTGCATCCTGAGCTACAATGTTGTAGAGCTCGAGGTTGGCGTTCTCTTTTCCACATCGCCCAGTCTTCAGAATGCTGCTGCATGATTCTGATAAATCAACGAGAAAAAGCAGGAAATAAAGTGTAAGTTATTAGCTACTTATTGAATAGATGATACATTTTTATTAGCTTTTTGTAGTGACTTCATCATCATCATTATCATTAGGTCTTTGTCGATCTCAAATGTAGGAGCATGCCCTCTCTTTGAACTATCAGTGCCTCTAATGAGCCAGAGCAGTCAGTGATTAAGTAAAACGAATTCGCGAATGAAGAAAGGAGGAGAAGAGAAAAAACCCATTATGTGGCCGGCTACATATCTCATCTCATGGGATGAAGTAGGCAATTATTCATTCTATGTTGTTACTCTCTGCCGAGTGAGATACCACTACTACTATCATACTAAGTACTACTTGTCTATACTATTTTTATAAGGAGAAAAGATTTTATTGTTTTTTTGCATTGAATAGACTCCGGTCCAGTCCACCGATGCAATATACCGTTTTTCAAAATTCTTTCATCTGCAGAAAGCTAATTTTTTTAAGGGTGACATAGGCTATAATTTAAGCGGAGGAGTTAGTGTCCCACAACACATAAGTTGACAAGTTAGTGTTGTACTGGCTCAATCTATGTGATTAGTGCCTATATATTTCATTATTATTTGTTGCAATAAAAGACATTTTTAAGCTACGATTATGTAACACATTTTATTCTCGCAAAATGTTTACCTAAAACTTTGTAGCCTTTATATGTCGCTACTTTAATCGTCATAAAAACATTCGTTACATTGTCAGTTTATTCAGTTCTCAAAGTGACTTTGTTTCGAGAGAACCCTCACAAAACCTAAGCTGGGATGCTTTTGGAATTTTAAACGAGTCTGTGTTTGCCCTTAGTTTGCAGAGATCGTTACTATGATCAGTTTACCGACGGATCGTGATCGGAATCCCTAATTATGGGCTAAATTTAGCAACTTTGCCTAGAATATTTACTGCCAGACAAAGCTATTTGAAATTGTGTTTATTCTTATAGAGATGTGTATAGGAAAGTCTTTGAGTACTTCAAATTATTTCAATAATCCATCTTAAACATCTGATATAGAAATTAAAACTCAATATTTATTTACGACCTCGATATACTTTACTTCATATTTATCATCATCATCATCATCAGCCTATACCTACTCATCCACTGCTGGACATAGGCCTCCCCATAATATTTATAATTTAATTTTATCGAAAATTTTAAGTTAAAGTAGTGTATATGATAAATTATTCTTTTTGATGACCTCTCTACATTGTTTTGTATTATTTTTCTTTTAAATCAATAACATTAACCTATTTGAGACGGCTAAGTATAATATACCTTGGCAAACATACAGATACCATAAACATAGAACCAAAAAGGTAGATCATGTGTTTTTCTTTCACATATTAAGGTTAATATGTGATAGAAAAATACATGACCTATCTTTAGGTCAAATTTTACCTTCATCCATTAGCTATTGCATAATGGAATGACAAAAAGTCACACACAGCTCTTCCAACGTCTACTCGAAATAAATAAGGCTTTTCTATTTCCCTCACACGACTTTCGCCATTTGCTGTTCACTCTCACGAAACAGGCGTTAACTCAAGATTTGATTTTTTTAAAATCGGGTGGTCCCCATGCACACACACATGCACCCCAGGCACACTAGCGACGCCAATAGTTTTATTCCTTATACTTTACAAATAGATAAAAATTCAGGAATGTAAATCATATAAGCCTTAGTAAATAACCTGAAGTATTTTTGGAATCATGTTTTAATATTATGAGAATCAGTCATTAAGAGAAATAGTGACAGAGAAAGAGAAACGGCCGTTTTTGGCGGTAATCGGATTTTCATAATTCTCACTTATTCTTATAATATTAAACATGATTCTAAAAATACTTCAGGTTATTTTCTAAGGTTTATATGATTTATATTCTTGAATCTCTTTCTATTTGTAAAGTATTACTAACTTTACTAACTAATATTATAAATGTGAAAGTGAGTTTGTTTGTTTGTTTGTTTATTTGTTTGTTTGTTTGTTACGCTTTCACGCCCAATCTACTGAAACTATTATCATGAAATTTTGCATACGTATAGGTTAGGGTACTGAGAAGGACATAGGCTATATATCATGCGAGCAAAGCTGCGGGTAACAGCTAGTTAGGAATAAAACTATTGGCGTCGTTAGTGTGCCTAGTGTGGGGCATTAAAGTCACCATGTCCATGTTATACCTTGGCAACCTAAATTTGTGATAGAAAAATATATAATCTATCTTTAGGTCAAATTTCACTTTAACCCATTAGTTCTTGCATAATGGAATGACAAAGAAGTCATAAACACAGCTCTTCCAATTTTATTCTCGAAATAAATCAGGCTTTTCTGTTTTACTCACACGAAATTCGCGATCGCTATTCACTGTCGAAACAGGCGTTAAATCAAAATTGAATTAAAAAAAAATCGGGTACATTGTAATGCTACCATGATCATCTTATACCTTGGCAACTTTAATACATGATCTATCTTCAGGTCAAACTTTACCTTAATCCATTAGCTATTGCATAACGGAATGACTAAAAGTCACAAACACAGCTCTTCCAACGTCTACTCGAAATAAATCAGGCTTTTCTGTTTCCTTCACACGAAGTTCGCCATTTGCTGTTCACTCTCACGAAACAGGCGTTAACTCAAGATTTAATTAAAACATTTTCGGGTACACTGTAATGTCACATTAAGTTGGAATGGTCACTAATTACCTCTGCCATTTGATTCTAAACTCTATTACATTACATTTAAAGTAGAATAGTCTTAACTTAGGCTTTGGGCAAAAGTCTAGACAGATTGGAGTTAACCGGCAATAGAATATTAAGTGAAGGGGGACGTAGTCACTTATTTGATGGTTAGGTTAACTGTAGGTGTTTAACTGGTGCTCTAATAGGAGGCAAATTTAGACGGCTTCTGTTGGAGTTTGTTAATTAAAGAAAATTATGTTTTTTGACGTTTGAGTAAAAGTATATTAAAGAACTATGAAGTGGCGACGGAGAAACAGAAGTAGAGAGAGACCTCCCCAGCCAGCTTATGTACTTATTTTTTTATTCTAGAGGAATTAATGATTAAATTTTACTTGTAAAAAAAATTAAGTTGTATTTTTCTTTTGTACTGATGATAAAAAAGGAGTAATAGCTAAAATCATAGTAATTTCTGAATCAAACATTCTTAATTAATGATATTATAGAATGCGCACTTCATGTTTCTTGTTACCATCTTTTGTATCACATTTTACGCAAATAAAGGACTATTCTTTCTGTTTTTTTATTGTTTTGAATTGGCATAAATAAAGAGAATGTAGTTTTTCATTGTTGAAATATTTGCAGTAGGAATAGTAGTTTGAACGATAAACCTCACGGAGACAATTGACCTGTCTGTAATGCTTATGAGGAGATTGCTATCCAGTATTTGTCCAAAGATCTCATTAAACAAAAAAGTGAGATTTCATGAAACGAAAATTTCTGAGAGAGGCAGGTTATATCAGTAGGTAGCCGTTTAAAAAAAACGGGAGTTTCATTAATGACATTTTAAGGATATGTCTGAGTAGTAAAGCAATGGGCTTGTTCCCTTTGCTCCTAAACCCAAATGAAAGACAGAAACTGGTTCAGACAAACGCAAAAACAAATAAACAAGCAATTTAACGATCTGTTCGTAGTTAATGAGAACAAAGGGACTTCTCCTTTATTTCCGACATACTATCACGTGCGAGTGCATTAGATTGGAGATTTGCATCGCGATTGGCTCACGCGATAAATTCAAATGTAATTCCATTCTTATTTTGAATTTAAAACGATGGTAATTCGAATTCTTAATTTGAAAATGTCGAGATGCAATTAAATCGTTGCTGGCGGAATTAGAATGGTAATGACATTGCAATTGAATTGCTACGGCCTCGCTGGTTTTTATCGACTAAAATTGCTTTAAATATTACATTTTATTTCTGGATAAACTTGAGTGAAATAATAAAAATAGTATCGATAATGTTTTTATAAATTATAGTTACTAGATATGTAACTTTTCGTGGTTTATCTGATTAGCAGTTGCAGAAATAAAGTTTGTTCATGTAATCGCAGCGTAAGTTTATACAGTAGATAGTTACTTACATACTTATGCCTTTTGGCTTTAGTTTGATTAAAAACTGAATTGTAATAAAATCGTTTGTATAGAAATATAAGTAGATTTATAAATATTAGGTATCTTTAAAAAATTGAGATTTTTGGGTTAATAGGTATAAATATCATTATTTAATGGCATTCTACATTTAACTATGATACCGAAGATATCAAACTTCTACCCTTCATGAGCATCAAACCATCACTGTCCCACTGAACCAACAAAGCAACATTTCCGAATTCCATTCAATATTCCAATTCGAAAAAAGAACTTCTAGTGACGTGACCTTGCGTTTTCTCGGTTCGTTTTTCGTTTAACACGCAGGCGCGGTGGCGTTCGGATCAATGCCGAAAAACAGGGGCCTATGTCCCCCGCATCTAGGGTTGCCATAATTTTTTTGTCTGGATATAGTTTTCTTTAAAACCTATAAAAATATAGTACGTTCCAAAAAAATATAGTATTTTAGTTGGGAATAATAAAAAATAGACTAAGTTATGCTTTTTACCCATTTATTTTCGGTTACACGCACATGCCGTCTTTTGGACGAAACATTGGTTCAAAAATTGTGGCATTTGTTTTTATTTTTATTTTATTATGTAGTTTTAGTGTTGCAAAATATAAGCATTGATATATTGTACTGAAATTTTGCATTTTGCGTATTATATACTATGAACTATATTGAAATCTCGGAATCAGAATTCCTATTGAAATACAGATCAGCAAGAGAAAAATAAGTAAAACGAAAAAAAAATTTAGACTTCCCATTGTCACTGATCAGCTGGGCGAATTTCTATGGGAAGTCAAATTATATTTCTGTTTTCTATTAGGGATTCTAATTCTGAGTTTTTAATATAGCTCATAGGTTCAAAATTGTCGCGAAATACAGTACAATACTATATATTATAGTACAGTTGGCAACCCTACCCGCATCGTCCCGCAAAGTAAGCTCGCGGTAGCTCGTGGCATCTGAAGGGTTAGGCCCGCACTCCTGGTTGCTAGGCGACGCGCCTTATTTCGGCTGGTCGATAAACCCACGTTATAATTTTCTTTAATCGTGGGTGGGTGGGGCGCGGGGCGCTTCTTTGGGATTAGGACGCGGGATTAGGGTTGGGTTATGTGTACGTTACATAAAATTTTGATGGCTGGCTTCGTGTTTTATTCGCAGATTGTTACCTTATTCTTTTTACTAGAGGAGCTCTTCATTTAGTTTGTAAACATGGCATGGGTATACTATGGTATATCTATATGATATACATACACCCATTGCGACACTATATTTCCAAGTAGTTCTACATCATTAGCGGAACTTTGGAAACCCAAGAAAAATTTTCAAGTGCAATTATTGCTGAAAAGAATCTTGAGACTTATTGGATAATTTTTGCATAATGAAGAGAAATAATTTTCTCTGCGGTACAGTCCGAATCAGTTTGATTCGGATTCTATGGTGGTTTGGAACATCGCGCGAGTCGATGCCCAGTACTCAATAATAGGCCCAGCGGGGCGCGCGCGGGGAGGCGGGGCGCGTACTCATAGCGCAGCTCGTAGCCAATATCCAAGCCGCCATAAAGTTTGTATCGGACTATACATCACTTGTTTTTAGAATGGATATATAATTTAGTTTCTAATTATTCCAAAACTTTGGTTTCATCTAGATAAAATAAGTTTTATTAGTACTGAAAAGTCACATGTGCGGTTTTATATAAAATTAAGGCATTTGAAAATTTAGAAAAAAATTGAGATTGTGTAAATTTACACAAAAACAAAGCATATAAACTGGTAGAACAAATAAAATCCAGCATATGCGCCACAACGACTACGAATATATATCCATGTTATGCAAAATTTGGTTGAGGTTTTAAACTTGGGTTCGGAAGTCCAAACAGTTCTTCTTATCATGAAAACTCTCACACATCAGAACAAACAACCTAAAATTAATTTTTACATTCCTTGATTGTAGATTAAAATTTCATAATATTTCTAGACAGAAAAGTATCTGTTCAAATTAGGTATTCTACAATACATACATACAAAATACATAATTTCATGTTATGATTTTACTTATAAATTAACTGTATAGACTGTCGTAGACTTCTACGTACGTCTACGCCAGTCTACGAATCGCTACGAGTTAGTTACGAATACCATACAATCGCAATACTTTTGTGCTATTAAATTGTCATATTGTTAAAGATTTATATTAAGTAGTTGTCATTCGCAACCAGTGTTGGCCACTAATACACATATAAAAAGTAGATTACAAATTTTGAAATTCAGAAAACTGAAAAGAGGCAATTTTTAGAATTAATTTGATTGGAACTAGATTTTAAATCACAGTTTAATATTTTTAGCGTTAGCCCACAAAATTATCACTCAATCAATCCAAGTGACACTATACGAACAATGGTTGTATAAAAGGTTACTTTTGCACTGCCAGTCTTCGCAAACAGTGTGTATAAGCCATACTTAAGCTTTCAACTGTAAAATACCATAGGCTAGAGTACTCGAAACAAATATTGACTTGAAATTCTTATATTGCATTACAAATACAAAATATCTTTATTGTGGTACACAGATATAAGAGATAGAAGTAACATGTAATGTGTCACTGCGAGCTGTCCGTATTAGACGTATAATATCCAATTTATACCTTATAGTATACTAGCTGTTACCCGCGGCTTCGCCCGCGTAATATATAGCCTATGTCCTTCTTAGTACCCTTGCCTATATGTATGCAAAATTTCATCATGATCGGTCCAGTAGGTTGGGTGTGAAAGCGTAACAAACAAACAAACAAACTCACTTTCGCATTTATAATATTAGTTAGAAAGTTAGGATTAGGATTTGGTGAAAATAAAAGGAATCACATTTATAAGCATTCATTCAAAGATACTATATAATCATTATTGTAGGCTAGGTATCATATAAGCATTAATGTCGGCTTTATTTAAGAGTCGCCTGGAAGCGCATGTCTCCATACAAACGGGAAAAGGGAATTGTGGCAATATTTGATGACAGGGGACCTCTCAATTGGATGCTTAATTTTGCCCTAAAATTATCAAATATTGCCACAATTCCCTTTTTCCGTTTGTATGGAGACATGCGCTTCCAGGCGACTCTTAAGAGTAGTGGCAAAGACAATATAATACTAGTGGCACGCGAGACTAGCACCACCAACAGCAAAGTAGCAGCTTATTTTTTCATGTTATTCACACGTGCCACTAAGTAGCACGTGCTTAAAACTAACAACAGCCTCTGTGGTCCAGTGGTTAAGGCGTTTGCTTTACTGACTCGGGGGTCGTGGGTTCGATTCCCACGGGAAGCATACTTTGTTGAGTTGTTTCCAGTTTAGTTAGGACAATGCAGACATGAATCACCTGATTGTCTGATAAGAAAGATGATTCCGTGCTTCGGAAGGCACGTTAAGCCGTTGGTCCCGGCTGCCATCTGGTAGTCGTTAAAGGAACCACGTCAGAGGCCGAGAGGCGGTTCCGAAGAACTCTGACAGCAGGGTGTGCATGGTCGACTGACCGTGTCACCTACTCGAAATGATGATGATGATGCCTAAAACTAGCACGGAAACATGCTACTAAGTATATGCATGAGGTCTCAACGACTTAATCGTACGATTTGTTCTCAGAGACTTGCATAGATGGTGCCACTCGTAACTACAAAACATTGTATCTACCGTTTTGTGAGAATATAAAAACATGATTCACAAAATATATCTTATTAAAAATCAAAACTATATTTTAGGCATCATATTTTAAAATGACACCCTATATTTAGTAAGTTAAAGGCTAACGCAGATTACCGCTATCTAGTATCGAGAAGCAAGCAACTCTCCTGCGCCATTCGCCTGCTTTTCGCAACCTTAATTTGGTCCAATATTTTTGTATGAGGTGGGCAGTCTATTATGTTAGTATTCAATTGTCTTTGGTATATGTATCTGTAGCATAAGTCTAACATAATCCACACATGCCGGCTATCCCATTCACAGGAGCGCATCACTCAAAGACAGTGAAAGCCTTGACGCTAGCCGCAAATAGCCGTATGTAGCTGATAGTGAGAGTAACCTTACTCGTACTATATTATGTACTCATGTAGTAGCATGAACGTAGGTATGCATTCTAACATGTGTTTAGTGAATTAGGAAGGCGTGCGTTCATGTGGAGGCATAGTGGTATTCGTAACTGGCGCCACTCAGCAATTAATTATTTAACTTTAAATAATAATAAATTAAAAAAAATAGTAGTACTTATGTCACTTGTAGTATTTTGGTGTTAGGTACTTTTAATTATTATACAACAGAAAAACTAAAAGAAAAGGTCTATGTTATTACGGTACAACTTCTTGTAATTTTGCGGGTAACAGTAGGCTACAAATCAATCAGACCGAGTCGCTGGAAATAGCTAGTAAATTTAAAAATGTTACCTGTAACCATTGAGATATTAAGTACTACGTACTAGAGAAGCCACCGCAACCACTCACTTTGTCCCGTTCGACTGTGGCCGCCGCGCCACAGCTGACTCAGTCGCTTGCTATCTCTTTCGCGCGTAGTACTTACTTCTCACAACTAATAAACAAAAACATGGTGAAAATCATAAAAATGCCGTGGTGTGTATTGAGTTATGACAGTAATAACAAATCGAGCACTGCACAGTGCAAAGGAATAAATTTTCATCAGCAACTACTTAAACTAATTTAATTTTTTTCAAAAAGAAAATCAATATAATCTCCCCAAACCTCCCGCCATTTTGCATTATGTTGACATGTTGCTATGGAAACGCATGATTGTAGCAAATATAGCGCTGAAGTATTGAATATGGACGCTTCGTTATTGTTTTAGCGCTGTAGCGCTGAAATTTTAAATTACGAAAATGGAACACTGAATATATTTTACGTAGCGCCTCTAGTACGTAGTACTTAATAGCTCAATGCCTGTAACATTTCTTTGAATCAGGGTGTGTTTCAAAGTAATTGTACTCTAGTCCCATCACGTATATCAACGGATACCTAACAACATGAATGTACATAATAGTTTAGGTAAACACCGGAAGCCAACGGCCTTCTAGGGGTCAAACGTGAAAGTGCAAGTGGGGTATGTACGTAGACTGTAGCCTATTGTAGCTGTTGTATAGCCATAAGTCTAGACAACCTAGAAGCCCGAGGGTTTAAATGTAATATTATTCATGTCTACTTCTTGTTGAGTATGTTGACTGGTGATAGGCTTAGATGACGCAACTAGGGCCACCTATCATTTATAATACAATAAAAAATTCTTTATTGCACCATATAAAAGATAGTTACAATTGGTACTATTAAAGTTATGTTATGTTAAATGTATGTAAAAGTTATTTACAATTATGCGGCCTTTTCAGTTTATGCAATCTCTTCCAGTAAATTTAATTTATTTTGCTCCGAAATCAGGTCGATCAAAAACTCTTCGCTTGTACATACTTTTAGTATATAGGTTTTTTTTTTTCACAAATATACTTAATTATTTTCTCATTTGGCATTTAAATATGATTACTATATAACCGTCTTAAATAATAAGATACGTCAATTCGTTACGGTGATTAGTTGATTGCTGTATTCAACAATTCTTTAATTTATTACCTATATGTGAAATAATAAAAGTAATACCAAAAATATTACAAGTAATTTACTAGTCACCGCCCAGGTGGGAAATAATACCTACAGTAAACCTACCTAGCCGAATCGGCTATTTAAATGATTCATTATATTTTTGCCCTGATCTGAAGAAAATCAATATTAAACTTAGCCTAGTCAGAAATCGAACCTATGACCTCACAATTTAAAGGCACAAAGCGTAACCATTGAGCCGTAGGAATTCTAAACAAAAAGTTGTAGACACATAATTCTTGATTTTTGGGCATTAACTAAATTCAACGAAACAATACTAAATAGAAATGTAGTGGGTTTTCAATTAAATACAATGCATTCCTGATACAACTGACCTTGATCTGCCATTGTAATAACATCATACACAACAATACCAGGAATTAAGTAATATACTGCCAGCAATGGTGAATGGCAGTGTGCAATGGAGCAGCCGGACACCTATGGTACAGTGCGCAGAAACAGAATAATAGAAATGTCAGGGGTACTATTTTTGAACGTGTGACTAGCGGTTTTTCCATACAGATTTTGTTCGAATACTACTCGTATTCGAACAAATTTTGTACGGAAAAACCGCTCGTTTGCGAACGGCGAAATTTCAAAAATCATACCCCTGGTCTTTCCAGGTGATTGGCCTTATCCTTATCCTTGAATAGTATAATATAAAGTCGCTTTCGCTGTCTTGTCACTTGATCTTTTAAACTACTCAACGGGTTCTAATGCAGTTTTGAGCAATAGATAAATTGTTTCACAAGGAAGGTTTACTGGTATTATACAAACCCGTGCGTAGCCGAGGAGTGCTGCTTGTTTCATACAAGATGCGCGCGATACTTGTTGCTGCCGCCGAACTTCAAAACCTTTACGAAATTTGATTTTGAGATGAAAAATATTTCAAATTATTTTAATATTGTCCAAAAATATTCTTATACTCATCTTTACTAGATAATTTCGTATATAATATCTACTTGTTATCCGTTACTACATAAAGCTAAACGCTTCATCCCTTAAAGTTTACATTGCGAACAAATACGATAAAACTTTTCCTCTTTTAATGTTAGTATTTTAGATAGGTCAGTTCATCCAAACATTATATCATAAATTATTTTCTTCCTCAAATACTCTTATAATACATTACTAAGGCTTTAATTGTCACAGTTACACATACTGCCGTATTTTATAAGAACTTTAGCAAGAAACGTTTTTAATAAATTATATTACCTAGCTTTCTGATGAGTTTTATACAACGAAATAAATTGTTATATGATTATTTGTATTTAAAGAAAAAAACTATTACACTCTATTTCAAGTACTAATAACATCAAGATAAAACGTTGTAGATTATTGAACAAAGTAAATATGAACAAATTATGAGTTAAGAGTCGCCTGGAAGCGCATGTCTCCATACAAACGGAGAAAGGGAATTGTGGCAATATTTGATAATTTTGGAGTAAAATTAAGCATTTAATCAATTAATCTTATTATAATCTACGTACGTTCCTATACAGCTTGGTTAAAATACCAATAGTTTGAGAATTACAAGCGTTTTCAAATTTGTATGGAGTATAATTCTACGTAGATTATAATGAGATTAATTGATTGGATGCTTAAGTTTGCTCTAAAATTATCAAATATTGCCACAATTCCCTTTTACCGTTTGTATGGAGACTTGTGCGTCCAGGCGACTCTTAAGTTTCACTGAAACGGTTAGGACATTATTTGCTGACGCTACGTCTCACAACGTTAGCTAATGTTCTATCGGCAATATTGTGACGTCACCATCCACTTTCACCTGGCCGCAATGTGTGTACATACGTGTAAACCGGCATTTGGCAAATTACCGGTAATTTGGCGGTATTGACTTGCGGTCTTGCAACTATTAGGTGTTGGCCGCAGCTGATAGAATTCTAGTTCGGCCTGTTTGAATTTATAGTGATCATTTAGTATGATAGAAATAGGAATCTATATTGGAGTGGGACAAATTGGTTTTTTGTATTTTCATATGTATGTGTGTCATGTAGTATTTTGTGATGGTACGATACAGGCAATGGTGTTAGCCATACATCGTACATGACGAGATGTTGGTTGTAGGATGTGGATGTTGGTGCGGAGATACAAGATCGCATCACGTGACAAACCGGTTTCTTGTATTTTCTTCTCTATTCTCGATTATTTTTCTCATACGATTTTGCTCTGTTTGAAGCAGATTCCTGCCAAGTATGTAAGCGGTATTCCCAAATCGATATGACATTGGAACCTTTAAAAATGGAACCTGCAAAAAGCAAGTCTATGTTTTCTTAAAAGGCCGGCAACACTTTTGTCACACCCTTGGTGCTGCAGTTGTCTATGGGCAGCGATGACTATTTATCATCAGGTGACCTGCTTGCGAGGTTTAGGGTTATCATCATTATCATTTCGTTGACACGGTCAGTCGACCATGCACACCCTGGTGTCAGAGTTCTCCGGAACCGCCTCTCGAGGTTTACGGTAATGTAGGGGGTTGAGATAATGTAGCCTAATGTAGCTAATTAAATGCCCTCGTCTCTATTACCTGTGGCGTAGACAAAAATATTAGACCACATTAAGGCCTGCTACGAGGTAGTCAGCATAGTTAGACGACGACGGCGCTGCAGAGTTGTTTTCCACTCGTCACTAGATAGTGTTAATCCATCCATCCATCCATCAGGTCTTTTTTTGTCTCCACTGCAGGAGCACGACCCTCTCTGTACTACCACAGCAATATATTAGCCAGAGTAGTCAGAGGATTTGGCCTACACTCTCCACGCTGGCCAGACGGGTTGGAGAGGTCTTTTTGATGTTTGTAAGCTTTGTTTAGCTTGTGTGCCCTAAGTCGCCTTTTACGACATCCACGGGAAGACTTGGAATGGTCCTATTCTACTCAGCCGGGAACCGTACGGTTCCATAACCAATAACCAATGGTTCCAACCATAAAATTGCTAAAAGTGGGTTTTTCTTTTCTCCCAGACCACCATGGAAGAATATATTATGATAAAAAATATTGTTTTCATTTTAAATAAGATAAATTTCATAAATAATGCTTTCGTTTATAGTAGATACAATGTTGTGTGTGACGCTATCAGCGGTATAATCTATGTACAACTGTCTGAAAACAACGTACGAATGAGAGATTGGGACCAACTTAAAACGCCACGGGCGGTTGGGCACATAATTTTTATTTATGCCTTGTTCCTATAATGCTCTTGATACTTAGCTCAAGAACGCTCTGTAACTAAATCCTCCATGTAAAACTCTCACATATATGCTTAAAAACATATACATCACGGAAGCCCGCTTTTCGCCCGCTAATATAATTTCCCGGGCGTCATCAATCACCAGGAAGGGAGAGTTAAGTCGACACATGTAAATTTCGGCGAGTAATACCTAGGGGAGGGTAACGAATTTGTTGTTTTAAATTTAGAAGGAGGTTTGTAAAGAATCGATGCCGGCACAAATAAAAAACTTTGTAAATATGTGATTAAGATTTGACTCTTCGAATTATAGTTACACTAGGAAAATATTCGGAAAAAAGGACTTAGATATCAGAGTTTGGCAGGTTTTGTAAATAGTTTTTACGCACGTAAGTCAACGGATGCTTCTTTAGATATACATCTGATAAATCTAAAAGAGCCTATCGTACAATTAAAGTTGATGTAATATCAAACAAGAAGTAACTTAAGAAAATAAACCGACAATATATTTATTTTCCAGCGATTGATACATACCTCAATTAAACTACTTGCACTGTTACTAAGTAAGGCTGTTGGACTGTACCTAGTGTAACTAAAAAGCTTTTTGCAATCCAGCTAACGAAGAAGTTTTATTTCATTATTCGCAAAAAATATTGCAAATATACCTATACACTGAATGACTGATTACACGAATCATCATCAGGTCTTCCCAGTCTCCACTGCAGGAGCACGACCCTCTCTCTACTACCAGAGCCATAATACTAGCCTGAGTAGCCAGCGGATTTGGCCTACACTCTCCACGCTGGCCAGACGGGTTGGAGAGGTCTATTTGATGTTAATAAGCTTTGTTTAGCTTGTATTTCCTCAGTCGCCTTTTACGACATCCACGGGATTACTTGGAGTGGTCCTATTCTACTCTGCCGGGAACCACACGAATAATTAGTATATAATATATGTAAGTACGAGTAATCAGAAAAAAAAAATAAAATTAAAGCTTCAACGTGAGATAGTTTTATTAAAGGATTTATAATATTATTATTTATTAGTGTTAATAACTAAAATTAAAACTCGAACAGTACACCGTAACATAATATGAACTTAAAAAAACCTTTTTCAAAAAATAAAAAAGGGCTTAATGAGAGCTGCAGGGTAAACAAACACGTAATCGTACCCACCCAAAAAGGGACCGGCCAAACAAAAACCCAGAAGATATTTCACTCGAAAGAGCCCTATTACGACGGTCTTCGTAAAAACGCTGGCATCAATTAGTGAGGAGGTCCGGGCAAACAGGGCCGGTTTAGGAGCAAATAATCGGCGGCTCATTTGGCCCAAATACGGCCCCCAATGTTTACTAGTCATTAGGTTTCGTTCGACTGGAGATCGTTTGAAATAAGGTTGTAATTAATCTCCGGCCCTGGCCAAACAATGTTTTGAAGCTGAATATTTGGCACTACTCGGTTCGTTGCGAATTTAGCATTTTTAAAAACAGTAATAAAGGCCTTATTTTGACATCAAAGCGGAAAAAGAAATTGAAGCATATCCTTTGCCAGCTAACTAAATAAATATTTGTCTTCGTTTGATTTCCAGAGAATACGTATAAATATAAGAAATTGGGAAAATTCTATTTATGCGACTACGAGGTTTGAAAAGGTAAATAAATAAATAAAAGGTGATTCAATCTATATTTGGTAAGCTCGTACTATTACAATACCTCTTTTCTGTTCTTCGTCTTTTAGTAAGTGAATACAGAGAGACACGTTAATTATAAAATATTGTTATTTAACCTAATTTACATATCAACTTAATCCTTCTATGGTTATTATAAACTAAAATTTCAGCGCACCCCAAATATTGATATTAACGACACCTACTCTACATTTAACAAAGTATGCTGAGGTAGGCATTTTAAAGTACTTCCTGTATAATCAGATATCACTGCATATTTACGTGTAAAGACATAAAAATAAACAAAGGGCATGGCGTCCCAACAGCGCGCAATTTCATTATCGCACGAAATTAAACAAAAGTTGCTACAATTACGGATTTTCCGGCATCTAGCGGACTTTTAATTTCGCGGATTACGGCGAACTCATTAAACAAAGAATTCCGTATAATTGCGCTGGGATTCCGCAACCTCCGATTTTCGTCGCGCACTTAATTTCGGCCGGGCGTATTTTTTTCGGTGGCGCATAATTTTTTCGGCCCATTTACTTAGACGTTCGTCATTTCGAGATTTTTCCGCGCGGTCTCCGCTGGCCGAGGGGTGTAATGCAAATCGCGGACTATTAATATTTAAATACTGAGAAGTCGCAATTTATGCATAGCTATAATAATTCGTGAGAATGTGTTAATTTATGCTTGCACGTATTTAAATTCTTTTCTTAACGCTCGCGAGTCGGATTCTGCTTCTCATGGATTTGCTTAATTAATTCAGTTAGTTGTGAAAATGAGATAGAAAAACAACTTAAATAAGATTCCGTCGTTGAAGCTGTTCTTAGTAATATTAATTTTATTTTTCTGTTCGCAGTCTCTTGTTTTTATGAGTATATAAGACTCTTGATATAATAGAATGGCATGTAGTATTTAGGCTTTAAGTTCTTTTTCTCTGCGTTTTTATAAGATAAGTGCTTCGTATTTATCCTGATGGCATTTGCTTGACAATATTTGAATGATTTTTCTAAAGCATCGAGTTTAGATTTAGGTAGTGAAGTTTTGAATTTAAAAATAATCTTTTTTTTATATTTAGGGTGATTCTGAACTCCCTGGCAATATTTTAACGATTCTTAACAGAATATATATTATATACGCAAACCTAATAAAAACAAAATTTTGGACTTCCCATAGAAATTTTACCAGCTGATTGGTGAATTTGTATGGAAGGCAACACTTTTTATTTTTTCACCTATTTTTTCTTGCATAACAATCATATTCTTTTAGGATAGTTTCTGATTCCGACATTTAAATATTGCCAGGTTGTTCATATTCAAAGTAAAAAAAGGACAATACGGGGTTGTCCTACTCTACTTTGTTGATAACTTTAACAAGCGCATATCTATTTAGATACTTCTATTACAGACACGAGTTGACATGACAGCGCTCTTTAGCAACGTCAACCCTCCAACGCAGCCGTCCCATCAAAAACAAGTTAACATCCCAGCCCCTTTCCGTCCATTTAGCACAAGATGTACGCGCCAGATACCGACCTAATGGCGTAACTGCCTTCAATGCCGTCGTTAGGGTTAAAATTAAAAATGGCGGTGACGCAGCATTTTCTTTTTTGCCAAAGGGACGGATGTTGAAAGAATATTTTGAAGGGACGGCGTGGGAGGGTTATTATATTAGGGTCGGAAAAGGTATCTGGTGGGGGCATGAGGCATAATGAGTTCCTTTACATTTTTGGGCCATAATTTCCATATAAGCTTTCTGGCGTGCTGTGATAAGTGTCGGTCGGGTACGCAGTAAAATTTTGCAGGAGCTACGGTATTATTATAATATTTTTTCATCCATATTAACGGGTATGAGTAAGCTCTACACTGAGTATTAAAATTTTAAAGAGGGTACTCAGAATCACATGTACTAAATTATATTCGTTGACTTACCCAAGTCAACGAATATCATGAAAAATCCAATCACAGATATAATTATGACCTACCAAAAGGCCCAAAACATAGTTTAAACAAAGGTAAGGTAGATATCGATTCAAAGAAAAAATGAGCAGTAGACTAAATCCCAAATGGTATCTTTGCTGTGTGAAAAAATATTTAAGTTATTTTTTAAATAGTTCTATATAGAAAAGATAAAAATAATTGAATTTAGACATTAAAGTTGTTGTGATGGGTAACTTTCAAAGGTAAATGCACAACATGCACGGTCGGGTCCTTCTGATAAGTTTTCATACCGTAATAAAGTATTATTTTATACAGGTATATGATGTTATTATTTGGACAAATTAGAAAAGAAGCCTTCTTGGAACTATAAAGCTCATTGTATGTTCTTTGTTTGAGGAAAGGTAATTCTTTCGTGTCGTAAAAATATTACACCAGAAAAAACTTGAACCAAACTTTAGAACTGATTTAATTGTAAATGAAATTAAATGAGACCAATTCAAATATACCCTTTATAATAATATTTTTTTATTATATATATATATATCGACATTCGGTTATTATTAATAATAATAGACAATTATTAATAATTTTCAATTAATCACTCTTGCCGTAACACATATATATAACGGAGTTATGGCGTAACGAATATTCAAGAAAAAACATAAGTAAATAAGAACCTTTCTTTATTTGACGTTGGGTAGAAAAATAAGCATTTTTATGTAAAAATGTTCACGACCATAGTCGCGTTTATAAGGATTAACCGTTTACACAATCTACCGAAATTCGGAGAGCGTGAAATTTTAAGCGTTAAGAATTAGGCGAAATGATAATATATGGACTGCTTCACAAGAATTTTTGGGTGGGCCTAAGCCTTTAAATGGACACGGAGCAATTTAGGCGGCGGCTCGGGTTAATTAGTATTTTAATTAATATTAATAGGCGATTATTTGGCATTTTCCAAGGAGATTTTTCATGGGATGGTCAAATTGGTTTTTTAATTTTGTTTAGAGTGTTTTTATACAAAAATGCATTAATTAGATTATTGATAATTTTTAAGTGCATTGATACTAAGCATTTAAAATGTAATAATTTTTTAACAACTTGTTATTCTCGTCCCATATGCATCCTTTTGAATGTTTGGAGTGAAAGCAGAAAGCGAGAGAACTTTTTTAAATCTATGCAGAAAGCCTTTGCGAGTGGTTGTTGAAATACGGTAGTTGCCTAATGTTAAGATTATATAAAATTTGTTTCTAATGAGACTAATTTCTATCTAAAAACACTGTAAAGAACACTTTTAATTTAATATCGATTCGTTAAGTGATCTTAAAGCTTCTTTAAAGTTGGGTGAATAGGACCATTTTTTAAAGTATGAAAATCTTTAATTACAATTATACTGTATTTTAGTCTGCAAAATTTAGAGCAACTTTTATTATATAACACTTTTATTATATACAAAACCAATACCGTAAACGAAATATTTCGTATAGCTACCAAACAAAGTTCTCACGCCACCCATACAAAATACAAGCTTGTGACGTCACAAATATGTAGGCATTGCAGCGGCGCGTTTTCACGTCTAAAAATTTACGTCTTAAAACATGTGTCTTAAAAACTTTTAAAACAAAAGAGTTTTTTGTTTAGAAATGTAATTCTGCCACTATTGTTGGCAGGTCTTTACATAGCAACATGAAAAAATTTTTAGTCAACATGCCCATTGTGCAGTGCCTGTGACATTACTCCAAGGTTTCGAGAAAGAGATAATTGGTGCAATTCTTAAGACTTCTTAATGCCATACATGGATTTTTTATGCCCAGTGCTACCATCTTTTGAAAGAAAACGGACAGACTGCTATTGGCGAAAATACTGAGTAAAACTTAACGTTTACACTTTAAACTGTAATCAGTAGGTATTTGAGTTAAGTAGGGCCTCGCATATAACAACATTTTAAATGATCTAGGTAAGTATCTTTTTTTTAAATGCGGGGTACATGAATTTAACGGAGTCTATGCTACCCAAGAGATCCTGAAAAATTAACGTTCCCCTTAGAAGTATGTGGGCCTAGGTCCCAATCAAGCTCGGCCAACCGGGCCAACCCTACTTCCACTTCTAAGAGCCCTAATGTCTAGGGCTCTGGACCGTGACCTAAAAAACCCTTGTTTAGGTCCGCCCCTAGATGGAAGAATGGCGATGCATCTGACGACTAAATTTACCAGTGAACATTCTCACGGTGTCCACACGCTAACCACAACACGACAGCCCACCATGTCTTATTAACCCATTAAAACAGAAAGCGTTTGTGGCCGCAACCGCGCGGTGCCAAAAAGGCCAAAATTCTCACGCGTGAAAGTGCTCCGTTTCTTTTACCTTTTTCCAATGGCTATCGACGAACCGCCTTTCGATTTCATTACGGACGTCCGGCGTTTTTTATTTTTAAATCACGGTGCACCACGCCGCCGCTTTTTTATTCCCGCCATTTCGTTTCTGTTTTTTTATCGCTCTTTTTTATGCGCGCGGCCCGCAAACAATGGCGCGCCCACCGAATTAACTCCACTTTTTGCCTTTTCGCGCCAATAAAAATATTTTAATTCAGAGCAACCGTGTTAATTAATAATTAATATTTTTCGACGTACGCCCCGTAATGGCGCAATTTAACACGTGTTCCGATGCGATTGTTTTTTCTCGCATCGTTTTCATGAATGGAAGTGATGACGTAATAGGATAATGTCAGTGCCGGCAATTTAACGTTTTTATTGGAATGTTGTTGATTTTTTTTCGGTTGCGAGCGCCGGTCAATGGGCGAGTGCATTGGGCTTTTAATTTTCAATGTCATTATCACTTTCACAATGAGTAGCTACTGATGATGTGTATGTATAATGCTTCAACTTTTTGCTCTTTTTCGTTCGGGGAATATTGTTTTACTGGAAAGTTTGCGTGTTTTATAAAAAGTGTGTTACGATAACTGACTGTGGCATTGTTTAGATACTCTTATTGGTTACCTTCAGATGTTTGTTCATCGTATGTTTTAGAACGTTTTCGTAAGATAATAAAATAAAATAAGCTCTTGGTGCAGCCCCTATTTGGATGGGTGACCGCAAGTGGCATAAAAATATCTCGAGCTCCTTCGTGCTTCGGAAGGCACGTTAAGCCGTTGGTCCCGGCTGTCATTGTTGATGGCAGTCGTTAAGCTATGTCAGACGCCTAAAGGCAGCTTGAAAAATCTGACACCAGTGTTGGCCACTTACTCATACGAATAACAAACAAACAGCTCTTGTTTTAACTAATTCTTCCTAGAGTTATAGAATCATAACGTGCTTCAGCGATTAGGGATAACTTATTGAAAATAATAAATCTAATATAGATACAGCGTGTAAATTTACCTTAAACATAGCGTTGGAGAAGCGGTTCAGTTCGTCTTTATGAACTATTTTTCGATTGGGACCAATGCTATGAGCTTGAATTATATTTGATATTTTCATACAAAAGTGCCGGCGGGACAATTTGAATGAGAAAGTACAATATTTTCGTCCACATTGGAGTAGTGGTTCGCATTGACGGGCTGTATCACCTGTCTAAGGTAGGTAAGTTATAAAATTTACATGAGGTATAAAAACAGAACCCATAGGCATTGAAGTATTCCAGAGGATAGTATCACGCTTAGACGACGGAGATAATGAGTGAAAAAAAATTCTCTCTCTCACACTCTGGTAAATAAGGAAGATGACCTATAAGGTTATAGATAACGTACATTTTCCCCTTTTTATTCGTCACTCAGGAGTTGTAACCATTAACTCTAACTACAACATAAATTAAACTGTAATTTATGAACTGAAATAAAATAAAAATATAACCTTCAATAAAGATTTGATAGCGTCACAACAAAATCACTCCAGAACGTTCCCTTCAACCCGTAGTTTATTGTCCCTGTATCCAATAGATAGGGTTCAATAGACTCGCGACGGTTGGGCAGTGAGGTCAAATCTATGGGTTGTTAGTTGTTTCGCACCACTAGCGAATCGGACCGCGGTTCGAATCGCCCAAGAGCTCTTTTTAAATGGGTTTTTTCGCACCGCAGTCGTTGGGGCGGTGCGAATGACCCATGGTAACTTTTGGAATGGGTCGATTCGGACCACGGGGCGAAATAATCCAATACTCTTTGCATGGGTCCGATGTATTCGAATTATTTATTTGTACAGATAAGAAGAAAAATGGACAATGAAAAAAAAAAACACTTGAGAGATAGTATGATATGATTATATTTCAAAAAGTATTAAATTTAAACATGGCATAATCATAGATTGAATCACTATTGACTTGACTCATTCATATAAATATTTGGGCTATTCAAACGCCCGCCGCGGTGTGAAATAACCCATTCAAAACGAGCTATTGGGCGATTCGCACCGCGGTGTGGAAGAACCCATTCAAAAAGAGCTATTCGCACCGGGGTCCGAATCGCTAGTGGTTCGAAATGACTAACGACCCAAATCTATTATGTTTATCTTTTCTTGATAATTTGGTTATGGATGGTTAAATCATACTCAAAAGAGGTAGAGGAAATATTTGGTTGTTTGTTTGTTTGTTTGCATTGAATAGGCTCCGAAACACTGGACTGATTTTCAAAATTCTTTCACTTATAGAAAGATAATTATCTGCGGATGACATAGACTATAATTTACGCCGACGAAACGAAAAAATTACAATTGATTTAATATAATTTAAAATGCAGTTTTTTTTTCGTTTATTGTTTACATTAAACTTCACTATCAAAGTAGGTCAGTTAACAAGATACATTATGTATTGGAGATTTTTTGAGACTCCTGACGAAACATGTTCTAACCACGTCCCGGGCCCGGCCCGGATGTGTGGAGATAGACTTTTATCAATGCTATTATGCAATCGTTTTTATGAAAGTGGTTTCGTTTATTTGTCTTTTCGACTTTTGATTAAAAGAACCATTTTATCTCGACCAAACACATTCATCCAAAGTAATTTCCCACCTATTTAAAACTTGTTTTAAAGTTTTAATACCCAGAGCAGCATAATTCACCGCAGTGTACAGTGTCTGGCAATGTACTGCGCAGTAAACAGGTTCATTTAAACTTCTCCTAGTATATTTTCTCCAGAACGACCCTCTCGGGCGGGTGCGGAGTCGGCGAAATGTATTCTCAAATTAATTTTAGGGTTCAATGAGCAAACGAAAGTATCTAACAATTTTGATTTAAAATTAATTACTCCTACGTATTTTTTTTTCAAACAGAGAGCTAATAAAGCTAAGGTTATTCCTTCTCTATAGAAATCTATACTAATATTATAAAGATTAAAGATTTGATTGTTGGTTTGTTTGCGTTAAAAAGGTTTCGCAACTACTGGACCGATTTTCATAATTCTTTTACCTATTGAAAGATAATCTGCGGATGACATAGACTATAATAATTATTCACGCGGAGTAAGGCGCGGGAAAATTACTAGTTTTCTATAAAAGTTATAACTGTCAGAAAGGGTTCATGTAGATGTCAATATAAACTCAGTTGAAAGTTTTTCTGAAATAAAGTGGCGGCAGCACGGAGATGTCGGGTCCGTTAAGCTATGAAGGGCTACAATGTTTCAGTGTTTGCAAAAGTCGCAAAAAGGATCAATACTGGATGGTTTAAGTGGAAACAGGTGACAGGTGTGACGTGCGATAAGCGTATTTCGTGTAAGCTGAAGAGCAAGATTTATAAGACTGTCATAAGACCAGCTTTATTGTATGGAGCGGAATGTTGGACAACCGAAAAGAAGGAAGAACATAAGATGCATGTGGCGGAAATGAGGATGCTGAGATGGATATTTAGAGTAACAAAGATGGACAAGATCCGAAATGAATGTATAAGAGGAAGTTTGAAAGTCGCACCAATAGTGGAAATATTTTGAGCCATCGTTTAATCTGGTATGGTCATATCGAGAGAAGGGATGCCGATCACCTGGCTAAAAGGATGCTGCACTTAAAAGTGTCAGGACATAAAGGAAAGGGAAGGCCGAGATTAACGAAAAAAGAATTGTGCCGAAAAAAGTATGACGAAAAAAGTTGAGATTTATGAAAAAAGAATTGTGCCTCTAGAAGCAGTTTTCAGCGAGAAAATAGAGGAATACATTTGTATGGAAAACATACTGAAAAAATTCTGCTAGGATACGCCCTTAACGTAATTTGTCAATACAATTACAATAGTATACTCCATTTATTACATTCATTTCATTCATAATATTACATTAATTGTGTCATGTGGTCTCAACGCCTTAATCGTACGATTTGTTCTCAGAGACTCGCATAGATGGCGCCACTCGAAACTACACAACATTGTATCTACCGTATTATGAGAATATAAAAACATGATTCACAAAATATATCTTATTAAAAAACAAAACAATATTTTAGGCATAATATTTTAAAATGACACCGTATATTTAGTAAGTTAAAGGTTAGCGCAGATTACCGCCATCTAGTATCGACAACCAAGCAACTCTCCTGCGCCATACATTCGCCTGCTTTTCGCAACCTTAATTTGGTCCAATATTTTTGTATGAGGTGGGCAGTCTATTACGTTAGTATTATATTGTCTTTGATTGTGTGTAAGCTTCAACTAAAATGTGTACGGAATTGTGTAAATAAAACAAACTCGTCTTCAATGTAAAGTCTGCACTCCGTCTAAGCCCTGGAGTGTTGTGAGGCCGGCTCCTCCCAGACGAAAATTACTTTTGCATCCAACAAGATGCATTGTGCATTGCAAATATACAATATTGTATTAAACAGTTGGAAAAGTTACACGAAGTCACTAAAATTTTTATATATATAAAAATATAGCAATTTAGGTAATATTATTATAGCATAATCTAACCCCGGTTAATATTACTGAAACTATTAATAAATGTAGTTTCTATGGTAAGATTAGGTTACTAACCTTGTAAAATATTTAATGGAACTTTGAATATACGAATATATTTACGTAGTTAGGCACCAAGACTCCATTACAAGATGATTTATATATCCCGAAATTAGACATGGCCGCTTACCAATCAATTGTTTTATGTAATGTCTATGGGATTTTTGTTCTATTTCCTTTAGAGACCAGTGCTCTTAAATTCTACAGTAGTCTACAGCTGAAAATACATAGTGTTTTCTTTTGTTTTCGCGATTGTTATACATTTAAATAAAATTATTTTAATACGGTTTTTATCGCGTTTATTACATTTTTTATACACCTAACGTTTCGAGCACTTTACAGTGTTCGTTGTCGCAGGTAGACTAAGTTGACATTTGTCTAGTATTTTATAAGAACTGCAAAACGTTAGGTGAATAAATAATGTAATAAACGCGATAAAAACCGTATTAAAATATATTTTTTTTACTAACCTATTATGTCCCACTGCTGGGCAAAGGTCTCTCCCAATTTTATTTAAATGTGAAAATACATAGATTAAAAAAAAGTCTTTCTGTGAAAATACAACCAGGAACGTACAAAGATAAAAGAAAATGCGTTTGTGTAAGGTGCAACTGTAACACTATGCTTTGAAACTATTGATTAATTGCATAGTACGTAGGTAAACCTTTTTAACCTTTTTAATCTCATAGAAAACCTGTTGTGTAATCGTTTGGAATCGACGAGTTTTTGATTATCAGTCACAGAGGACTGAACATTGTTCCTATATTCATGAAGGCACAGGCTGGCAGGGTCGTCATGTACTGTGGGTAGTTGGTAAATGAGACAAGTGTTGGCTTATGATTGTATTTATTTACATGGTCACTTCACTTATATGTAATCCTCACAGGTAATACGAGACGTAGGCTCCGAAGCATCATATCTGAGGATTCAAACGGAATCTGCTCCGTGCGGTTTCTCTGGATTGTTATTATATTCTGTCGAATGTATGAATTGTTAATATGATAATAAAAAATAAATCATGCACAGAAAGGACAAAGAATTTTTTGGTACTGACTTAAAATAAAAAGCGTTAGGTAAGCCCAGTTACATGGTAAATCACAATCGTTTGAGGCTTCTTGAAACTATAATTATTAATATTAACAGGATTCGTTTCTATGGAGTTACATCTGGCGTGGTCGCAATGAGACTGGAGTACTGTACCAAAAACAATATAGGTACTTCTTTATAAGTAAAAGATTCGTGCTAAGTCCTGTTACTATTAATAATTCTTTTCTTGAATCTATTTTGAATTGACGAATTTTAATATGTATTAGGTATCACAACAGACTAAAAGGTTAATATTAAGCCCACGTTACGTGTGACTGACGCTATAATTTCTGACTCAGTTACGCAAGTGTCAGTAACGGAAGGGTTATGTATTTGACTAGCGAGGGGTCGGCTCCTGCTCGACCTTTTACGACGTAAATATTAGCATTTGCAATGTTTTTCAAACTTTGTCTTATCAAATATTGTTACAATGTTTTCATATAATACTTATTTAAAGTATATTTATTTTTATATTAACAAATAATAGCTAGGATAGGTACGAATCTAGTTCAAAAATCACATGATATTGTACTTACTGATTAAATAACGTGATTTATCATGTACTTATTCGAAAATTGCACAGTCAGGCATATAATACAATGTTTTTAAAATTTATACCTAAAACAGATAAGAATAACGCATTGAAAAAAAAAACATTAATGCATATTAATTGTCCCATGTTCTTTTAAACTTAAACCAAACAGTTAAGTAATCAACCCACCACTTAAAATAAAACACTGTTCTTCCATTTAAAAAGCCCTGTATTAGTGAGTAAATTTTGAGGAATACTGCCTCAAAGGGTAGACAGGGGACTAGGGACAAATCGCCATCGCTCGCGGGCAGGCACGCACGCAGCAAGACGCACCCCAATCTCCCCTCCCTCATTACATACAAGTAGTAAAACCACCCCCGTAGCGAATTGCAAGGTTTTATGTCTTCAATAAAAGGCGGTTTTGGCGAAGGGTGCGGGTGGAAACGAGGGTGGATTGGGGTAATGGCTGACGATGCGAGTAAAGAATGGTAATTTTAGTTAGGGAATTAATTTTACTTAATGTTCAATGCTGTGAGTTTGGGATAAGTTATGTTGGTACTTGCTGGGTTTTAATTTAAAGTTAAGAGAGTTATTGGCTCTTCATGGAGCAGTTTAAAGGATAATGTAACGATTTGATTTGTATGTGTTGTATCAGAATACCGTTTAATATCAGAATACAGGACCAGACCCTCTATTCTTAGAGTGTCGTGTTAAATATCACAGACTTGTGCTCACCTTATCACATTTATTACAAAAATGAAAAATTCGTAGGTTACTTCATAAACTTACTAAACCTTGGTCTCCTAAGCTTCATTGACTTCTTTTTTTACTTTTTTAATACCTATCTTCAAAGTCATCAAATTATGCCTTTTTTGCTTAAAGTAAGGATTCCATGGACTCCTCTTGCTCTGAAATTCGATAAGCCTTATTTTTGCTCTCGTAAAGAGAGTGGTAATTTTTAAAATGAAATCTACAACATACATCTACAGCTACCTACCACAGCATCCAAATCCACCATCATCTGTTGTCCTCCCGCCTCCCTGGATTATACGGAAGATAGTTAAACCAACCCTGAATAAATTCCGCCCGTCAATAAAAAGGGCTTTGTCCCTTGGCATAAAGGGTGTTTTGTTATCTTGAGGATTGCCTAATTTGACAATAACAAAAGGGTCCGCTTGGGGAATTGCGTCGTGTGATGATAATCAACATTTTTTATATGAAAGCCCATTTTCATTTGCAATTTGCCAACCAACAAAGGCTCGCCCAATACATTTGGAACACTTGACTTATACCTTGTTTGTTTTACGAAAAATACGTTTATCTCTGCTCAAAAGGGTCTCTGGCTATCTATATTAGGTATGTGGATGTATGTCCCTTTCCCGTGTAATTTTTTGTGTATCTTTTGAAGTGTAACTCAGTTTGGGTAGCGTTTGTTGAAGAGGGTTTCGCAGGGTTTTGACAAGTTGAATAATATTTTATTCGTATTTAATTAGTCTCTTAATATAGTAGGCACGTTTGTAAATGGGAAGATTTTCAAGAATACCTTACGATGTTTACCAAATTTAGATACGATATGAAACAACATGTCAAGGAATGGAAAATATATTTATTGTGTTTACGACAACAAACGAGGATCTTCTCCGTGGTTCGGAAGTTATGTTACGTTAAGCCGTTGGTTCCGGATGTCATCATTGACAGTTAAGTTCTGTGAAATGCCTCTAGGCTGCTTGAGACACGACAAAACGAAACAACGAGGATTGAAGCAACCATGACCATTAAAATATCTGCCATAACTGCCTGTCCAGTAGTTGTCAGTGTGGCATCGGGAGTTCTGTGTCCAGCGCTGGACTTCTTGCGGCTGAGACGATGATGATGATTTATGTGGAAGCTAGTGAATAAAAAAACGAAAGCCTTAGATAGAAAAAGTAGCTATTTGATTATTTATCCTTCATCTCTCAGAATTGAACAGACACAATCCATTGTTATGCGGTCGCATTTGGCCGATAGGTTGTATATTTCAGTTGCATATTTTTTCAATCTACTCGTACGATTTCACTTCGAAAGATGCGCTGTATTATGATAGATTTTGAATTGTTTTTAGCAGAAAACGTCTTCCAAAAAGTATCAACAGCGACGTTAATAGTCGGTCCATTCTGAATTCCTCAGTAATAGCAGTTTGAGGGCGCCTTCCGTGAGCTCAGCTCTCCAAATGCAGCACTCCACCGCTCTCACTGCAAAAATGCAGCAGGAAAACATTGTTTCGGACAACAATGAATTGAAGGCACTCAGCATAGGTGGCCTATTATTGGGTTTTATAAGGATAGGATAAGCTAAACAAACTACGCTCACCAACTTGTCTGCCAAACATGGTGAATATGGCAAAACCCTAAAGGAGGCTTCCGTACGGCAGTGGTCATCTTTCGGCTGAGATAATATCAGTGGGTGTGAGCTCTATGAGCACTTACGTATGTTAAGCAACCCCTGGTGCAGTCCCTACTTGGATGGGTGACCGCAAGTGGCATAAAAATATCTCGAGCTCCTCCGTGCTTCGGAAGGCACGTTAAGTCGTTGGTCCCGGCTGTCATCGTTGATGGCAGTCGTTAAGCTATGTCAGATGCCTTGAGGCAGCTTGAAAATTCTGACACCAGTGTTGGCCACTTACACATACCAAAAACAAACAAAAAACATCAAGATCATATTTGCTCAATTTAGCCACGTTATAATTACTTATTTCCATGTAAAAATATTATGTAAGTACTACTTTACCATGTCATGTACTAATAATATTTCTAGGAAATCATATGCAGATATGACTGCTTGATTCATCACATATCAGAAATGCCGTCTCTACAGTGACGAAAAACGAATATTATCACACAGACTTTTACAGACTTCCTCAGTCAGCAATGTGCGATATTTAATTTCAATTCCAACTAGAAACTAGAATAGGGTGTATGCACGTAATTTTTTTATTTGCTTCGAATAATTCTTAATAACTACAGTAAAAAAATATGAAAGAAGTTTTCAAATATCCGAAAATGTGAAACTTTAAAGTTTAAATAAGAAAGAGAAGTCCGATATGGACTAGTGACGTCATAGTCTATGCCATGCATACATTTGCCATAATAGCGTTTTCATGAGTGAGATAGACATATTTTCTTAAAATCATTTTATCTCGTTTGTTTTTCAATTAAATTTTATTCTGTTTTCACTTTCAGTACTTTACTATTGAATATTTTAGGATTAACTGGTAAGATAACAGATATTTTTTTCATGCATATTCCCTATTCAATCTCCTTTGAAAAACTCCTGAAAATAATACCAATACATGCTGCTCGAAATTCATTCTCGAAAGGTAGGTATTGCACTGGTGAGCTACAAAATAAGGAAGTGTAGATGTGTTGCGCCTTTCATTGACTAACAGTCTATAAATAAGCTTTGCAGACAGGTCTGAGATAAAAAGAAAATATCTTGAATGTACCAACTGCTTCAATTAGAGCCCGATAGCCTAGTGGGTGTGAGCATAATAATCGCTTACGCATGTTAAGTTACTCAGTCGCAGGCAGTCCGCACTTAGATAGGTGACCGCAATTGGCATTTAAATTTTCTTGAGCTCCTCCGTGCTAGAATATAAAATGGATGAAAATACTGATGGTTTGTTAACAACATCGCCTATGGATATAATTTCTTCGATTGTTGCCTATTTCTTGATCAGCTTTGACGATCTGAATAGGAGAAGAGGCTGGTATGTACCGACCAGCTTCTTCTCCTTATACGATTTTTGTTCATCATCATCATCATCAGGTCTTTTTTTAGTGCAGGAGCACGACCCTCTCAGTACTTCCATAGCCATATTCTAGCCAGAGCAGTAAGAGGATTTGGCCTACACTCTCCACGCTGGCCAGACGGGTAGGAGAGGTATCTTTGATGTTTATACGCTTTGTTTAGCTTATGTATCCATATACCGCCTTTTACGACATCCACGGGAAGACTTGGAGTGGTCCTATTCTACTCTGCCAGGAACCACACGGCACGATTTTTGTTACAAGCAAATAATCTATCACTATTTTGATTCAGTTCTCCATCAACATGCTAAACGTGGCCTCAAGGTTTTATTATAGACCTAGCCTCTGCCCACCCCTAAGGGAAAAAAACATATCACATCATTTTCATAAAAAAATACAAACATACTAATGTATATATTTCTTTTTAGACTACCATCTGTAATTCTTCTCCAGCTTGTTTCAGCTGTGCGTGATCACATTTCAATCATGAGATGATTTGCTCCTCTTTTATATTTTACAATCTTTCGATATGCACACCGTATGTTTATAGCCACGTTAGCACAGTATCTGTAAGCAGTGGCCACTTCTCAATTCCGCATATTTTGTGTCAGAGGTCAACCGGCGCTCTTGACCTGAGCTGGTGCACGAAAAATGCAATTTTTATTTACGCCAATCTGTTTCCGCAATCGACACAATGACTCGAGCTGTTTATTTTTAAATGTTGCGAAATAAACTCGGTTTTCATGAAATCGCGTTACGATTTTCGTAAACATGCATTTGATTTACACTTTTACTGAGGTTACTCTTCAAAAATATACGAATTTATGGACACCAATCGTTGGCTTCCTGGAAGACCACGGCGTAGATGGCTAGATGATTTAGGCGCATTCTCCTAAGATTGGCCTATAAAAGCACAAGATAGGGAAGCATGGAATACTGAGGTAGACCTTTGCTCAGCAGTGGGATCTACCAGGTTCTAAATAATAATAAAATAATGGGCATGTTGACTAAATTTTTTTTCATGTTGCTACGAGTATCTAAAGCCTTGCCAAAAAAAACCACAATAGTGACAGAAATACATTTCTTAACAAAAAACTCTTTCAGTTATAAAAGTTTTAAAGACACATGTTTTTAGACGTGAAAACGCGCCGCTGAAATGCCTACATATTTGTGATGTCACAAGCTTGTATTTTGTATACGAAATATTTCGTTTATAGTAATGGTTTCATAATAAAAATTGCTATAAATTTTGCAGACTAAAATACAGTACCTATAATTGTAATTAAAGATTTTCATACTTTAAAAAATGGTCCTATTTACCCAACTTTAAAGAAGCTTTAAGATCACTTAACGAATCGATATCAAATTAAAAGTAGAAATTAGTCTCATTAGAAACAAATTTTATATAATCTTAACATTAGGCAACGACTGTATTGTAATCAACGGGGGTAAAATAATAAATATTATTTTTTTTATTCTGCTCGCAAGATCGATTCTCACTTATCTATTAGTTTCTCATTGGAAATATTAAAATCAATACAATATTAATTAATTTAACCATATATAACTTTTCTGTATATGTTCAAACAATCCACAGACCCACCCAACGGGAGCTCTATATAAATATGTCCAATTTTAAAGAGGTCCTAATTAGTAGTAGCCAAAATAAATTATTTAATGTATTGCAATTAAAGCTAATGTGATTGGGCTAATTTGCTGACTTTGTGCGCCGATGGCAATTGTTGTTATTTGACCGATAAACTAGCGAGCTGTGATTTGCGTGATTCTCAACCTCGTGCCAAAAAGAGGAGTGTTAAAAACACCATCGAAAAGACCGAAGTATATGGAGGTATATTATCTAAACCCTGAATGAAAAATCATAGGAGTGGGTAATGTCTATGTGGGTGTAGGTAGGTTTTCAAATGTGATTAGCCAGTTTCTAGAAGAATAGTTAAATATAACTAATTTAAAACTAAAATATAAATGACTTGACTGGTTTTGACAAAACTTGGAGTGAGATGGCAAGAGATAGAGAAAGGTGAAAAGAGGAAGGGAGACTTTTGCCCAGAAGTGGGAATTAAACAGAAAAAAATAAGGGAAGTGTAAATTAATTTTGAGTCTATAAAACTTCTGTTTATTTCAATGATTATTCGTTTCGATGCGCAGTGATTACTTTATACTTTGCTTATCCAGCCAAACTCAATGTTTCTGATTTGTCCAATGGTCGACTGGTAGTGAATGCCACTGTTTATAAACTTGTTTTAAATTGGGCAATAAAATAAGTATAAATTTATTTTGAGCCCATACAATATCTGTTTATTTCTATGATCATTTATTTCTCTTCGCAGTGATTAATTTGTAATTTTCTTGTCACACCACTCAAACTCAATGTTTCTGATTGATCCAAGGGTCGACTGGCAGAGAATGCGATATGGCATTAGGTCCACTATTTGTAAACTTATTTTAAATTGTGCAATAAAATAAGTATGAAATTGAGCCCATATCATTTCTGTTAATTTCAATGATCATTCGTTTCGCTGCGCAGTGATTTATGTACTTTGCTTATCGCAAAATTCAAACTCAATTTTTATGATTGGTCCATTGGTGGCAAAAAATGCCATATGGCATTAAGTCCAACATTTGTACAATTATTTTATATTGTGCAATAAAGTATTAATAAAATGAAATAAGTATACATTTTATTTCAATAATCATTCATTTCATGTCCAATGGTCGACTGGCAAAAAATGCCATATATGGCATTAAGTCCACCATTTTTACTGTATTTTAAACTGTGCAAAAAATGTTTATTAAATAAGTATGAATAAATTTTGACCTCATACAATTTCTTTTTATTTCAATGATCATTGATTTCGCAGCGCAGTGATTAATTTATACCTACTTTGCTCGTTTATGAATGAAAAAGGTTTAATTTCAGGAAGAACGGTCATTATCAAAGATCCTCTCATGGAGTGAAGGGTCAACCCAAAATCTAAGGGCATGATGAATAGATACTTTTGATGGCAGATCAAAAGTTTAAAGGGTCGAGCGGGTCGCAAGTGGTGGATTAAATAAACAAAGTTTGGGACGAGCTGAAACATCAAACGGTAGGTACGGTGCGTAGATTAACGGCTGTGTAAGGGCCCGACCTTTTGGTGGGCGTATTCTGAGTGACGATTTGTTACGTAAATGTTTATAGGCAAGCCAATAAAAGCCAGTCAAGGGATTGGGCGAAAATCTAACGAATCACATCAAAAGGCGATGCGGCTAGCAACCCCCTACTATTTTGATTCCGTTTTTCTCCTTTAGACCCATTAACATGCTGAACGTGGCCTTCGCGTTTCATGACCATGGGGTCTGTCAGCCCCAGTAGGGCTAAATACATGGTAATATGTATTTATAGACAAAGAAGCCGTAGTAAAACAAAGCCTCGCTTCCCAACAACTAGAATCTATTGAGGAAGACCTGATCAGAACGTTATAGATGACAATACCAGAGTAAAAAAATAATAATTATACCTTGTGGCTGAAACGCACAAAATAGTTACAGTCTTGGAAGATAAAACAGGCAAGTAAATTTATGTTAAACACAAATCTACCATCTGCCAACAAAATTTCAGAAGACATTAGATACTCAAGCGTATAAAAGAAAATATGTAAACTGACAAATCACACAGATTGGGCCAACTCCGAAGTAAGTTCGAGACTGTGGGGATACTAACTCACCGATACTATATTTTATAACAAATGAAAATATAGATAAACAAAAGGTACTGTAGGGACTTTTAACCGGGTGTAAAGTGAAAATGACGCAACGGATTACTTGTATAATTTATGGTTTCTGAAACTAAATTATGGTACAGGAGTAGTTTTAATCCGATAATTCGAAATCAGTGTCATATTTTCAGTTTTTTTACAAATTCTACCTTCTCCAATGCCATCAATACCCTACTTATTAAAAATTTTTATTTAAAATTTAAAATAATGATGTTTATCTCACAATTGTGCTATTACAACTAAATTAGGAGTAAAAACGTAGTAGGTTGTTTCTAAGCTCCTAAAAAATTAGGTACTATTAATTTCATGTCAGCCCTCATAATAACCTCCCAAAGCCAGGCCCAGTTAAATCTTGTCTGTTTTTCGAGCTATTTTTCTCAAGGGCCACACGTGGCGGGTGAATTATCATGGGGGTGAAAGGGGGGTTCGGTAAACCCACCCCCTGTGAGGATGGCCTAATTTTTTGCGTGGGCCCGAGGTTGGTCTAAAGAGGTTTCATCGCTTGGCCACGAAAGGGACTGGCGGGAAGTGCGGTTTTTCTATAGGAAGATAAATAACTGTATTAGAATGTACCAATTGGGAAAATGGTCGAACATGAGCCTTGTAATGAAGGGCATGTAGCTAATATTAAAAACCGGCCATGTGCGTGTCGGGCCACGCGCAGTGTAGGGTTCCGTAGTTGCGAATGACAACTTTGAGTTCACACTGTTCATACTCGCACATCATAGTTTAACGACCAAAAACATATAACAATGAAAATGTATGAAATTTTACATTTTCGAGTACATTTTATAAGTTGGTTGCCTATAACTTTTTAGTTTGTACTTAGTACTTAGCTCTGATAGTTTTCCTTTCAACTTCAGTATATATACTACTGCTGTAATTTTTTTTCACGTATCCATATATAACCGTTTAGTAGATAGAGGGGGGGGGGGGGGGGGGGGGGGACACACTTACCTCTAACAAAAATTTGCATTTAAAACCAAATATTTCGGAAACGGATCCCTAAATCGAAAAATGGTGTTCTCAAC
This sequence comes from Rhodophaea formosa, assembly GCA_963082605.1. NCBI lineage: Eukaryota > Metazoa > Arthropoda > Insecta > Lepidoptera > Pyralidae > Rhodophaea > Rhodophaea formosa. Next base: position 5,912,969 of record OY720221.1, read on the forward strand.
CTCACAATATTTTTAAAGACCTATCTAACAATACCCAACACGATGGGTTTGTATGGAAAAAAAAATAATACTCCTCTTTACTTGTCTTAAAAAAAAAAATTCAAGATTTTCTTCTTTTTTGACATGATTAATATACATACCCATACTAAATTTCAGCTTTCTAGTACTTATACTTTCTGAGTAAAACCGCGGACGGACAGACAGATAGACAGACAGACTGACATGGCGAAACTATAAGGGTTCCTAGTTTACTACGGAACCCAAAAAATGGTAATCTGTATGGACAAATACACTTTTCCTGCGAGTTCGTCCGCGTAAAAGTTCACCCCCGTTAGAGGTTAAATTTCTTAATACCCTTTCTTAGTGCTTATGCTGCATCATAAAAGGAACCCCTCTATCTAATTTCAAGTTTCTAGGTATAGTAGTTTCGGCTGTGCGTTAATATATGTCAGTGAGTCATGCATGTGTTAGGGAATATATATAAAAGATGTTGATTATACCTAGTTTATAAAATATAAATACGTTGTTCAATAAGAATAAGTCGTTCGTTTATGGTGCTATGTTGTAGATTTCAATCGTGTTTTTATCAAGTTAATAAAATATTGTTAAATATTATAGTGTAAAATAATTTCGCAGTTCTGAAGTACTTTATAATAAATAGCTATGATGTGTTTAAAGTTGTTTCTTTATTCTTCTGATACTATCTTTATTTTAGTAATTAGAATCATATTTTCATAAATTTGTAGTTAATTTACCAAAACTCAAGTAGTTTCATAATAAATAACCAATATGAGAAGTCATATATTTACATAATCTAACACATGCATGTCTGCCATTTACATATTTAGATTTGAGTGGCTACAAGAAAACTGGTACAACCTGACCGACAAGAGACAAGCTCTTAAATTTTTATATCAGCAGAAAGCCTCAGAGCTGTAAATCACTTTCGTCTTACAATTCATAATTGGAATAAAAATTGAGATCATTAAGTTATTGAGTTCATTTTGCGAATTGTATACTTATTTACGGTGAGAAATAAAATCGTGGTTACCTGGTTAGAACGATCGCAAACGCTTCGCTAATACTTAGTAGTTTTACGCAGTTTTACCGTTTCGTGGCCCACCCCACACTTCGGTTGGTATTATCTATACCACTTAATTAGACGAGAGTGCTTATCATTGGAGGGTTAAGCCAGGTTTAGAGTTATCGGGCCTTCAAGGAGCGTTGGGTTTCATGGCGTCGAACCCTAATCTTTTAACGAGTTTGATTGAGGCGAATGGTACCCACATACTCATCGCCTTTTTAAATTTAGACAAATAATTATTAAAATAAATAAATTCGTAGACTCCAATGAGATTCATCTTTATTGACACATACAGTAAGATTTTATTCGAACTGCAATATTACCTACCTTGGAATCGAATCGATAACAATTTTCAAGAAATAAAAAGTGAAAAACAGAGAAACTATAATTTCCATAGAAATTCGACCAGTACTTTTAATTTATCTTTAGATTATAATTAGCAGAAATAAAAGAACCTTTCTTTTGAAATATTATTTACACTGTCCCTTTGATCCTCCATCAACCGTTCTTACCTAGCAGCCTACGTAAACAAACTAGGCAATTTACATGAAAAACCATAAATCACGAACACATGTTACGGCCAGTCATAAATTACGAAGATTTAATTAATATAGCCGAACAAAATCTTACGGCCGCCATTTTGAAACCCTTATCCGACCCCACCCTGTTGGAAACAGACGATTACACCTCGACAAAATTAATTTTTACACTCAAAACTGTTTAATGCTAGAACATTTTGGCTTCTAATTTCTGAATACAATAGAGTCGTGTTTTAATTGAGCGAAATTTTTAGCGAATGTATATTTGAATTTGTGCCTTCCGTCCCTCAGTCCTTCCGTTGGCATAATTAGGGATGGGACCCTACGAGATGAGATTTTCGGAGTTTAAATTGATTCAATCGAGTACTCGTGTTTCGCTGGAGAGACTAGAACGGTTTTTCGTTTTTTGAACGCTTTCCAACTGAATAAGGAATTAATGGGGATTCGGGCAAGTTGAGAATTTGGGTGAGCGATTGATCGATTTAATTCGCTTTTTGGACGGATATTAGACACGGCAATCGGAAAGGCAATTTTGGTACAAGGAGATTTTATTATCATCGATAGATATTCTATTTTATTGAATGTTGCATCGTGACTGAGATGATACTTGACACTGTTATTTATAACGCGATTAAATGATATATGGAATGTTATGTTTTTGAGTATATATGTTACTTTTACCTATGTTTAATGTAGATAAAGGGTGATCCAGAACTCCCTGGAAATATGCTAATGCAGAATAAGAATCCATAGAATAGGAACTGCAAAAATTGGTAAATATGGGAAATAAATATTAAATCAATGACCTATACAAATTCACCAATCAGCTGGTCAAAATTTGTGAAAAGTATTTTTTTAATACACTATCTTTTTTTGGCGGATGTATTTCTTTATGGGATTCTGATTCCGTTTTTAGAACATTGCAAAGTAGTTAGTTCAGAATCAATTCTGTATACATGTGTAAGGTAAGGTATGATTCTTTTTATTTGGTTTGGTTTTATTTTGCATCATTAGGTTAAGAAAATAATTTGCGACTGTAAAAAATATTTTAATTTAAACGTAATACATTTAAAGGAAATATCGCCTTTGTTCCTTCACAAAAACAAAAAGCTTTAGTACTTTATCTGCGGAAAGTAAAACCGCGTTGATGGATGCAGCGGTCGCAGCTGGCTCTCCTAATTGGTTAATACTTCCAGTCCAGACGTAGGTACCTACTAGCTAACTTCACGCTCATTTATATACCTAGTAGGTTTAGTAATATTAATTTCTTGCTATTAGGGTACATTGTAGTTTATAAGCTTTGTTTAGCGTGTTTCCTAAGTTGCCTTCTACGACATCTGTCTGGCCAGCATGGAGAGTGTAGGCCAAATCCTCTGACTGCTGTGGCTAATTAATGGCTCTGGTAGTGCAGAGAGGGTCATGCTCCTACAGTGGAACTAAAAAACGACCTAATGATGATGATATCATAACAACTAAATTTAATATCATTACATATCTAAATAAAATCCAGGCTAATCCGAAAGACAACTCATAAATAAATCAGGCCGAGATGGGATTTGTGACAACGTCAAAACGTCCGGTCTGCGACGAGAATTATACATGAGCCGCTGAGAGGCGTCAATGATGCACGACCGAATTACCCTGGCTATGGAAATATTAGATTCAGTATTTATAATTATTTATTTTAGTCATGTAGTTCCCGGCACAGTAGAAAGACTTCCCCAAGTGTTCCCGTGGATGTCGTGGAAGGCGACTTAGGAGAAACAGCAAATAGGTAGACCTTTTCAACCCGTTTCGCCAGCGTGGAGAGTGTAGGCCAAATCCACTGACTTCTGTGGCTAATTTATGGCTCTGGTAGTGCAGAGAGGGTCATGCTCCTACAGTGGAACTAAAAAACGACCTAATGATGATGGTATCATAACAACTAAATTTAGCATCATTACATATCTAAATAAAATCCAGGCTAATCCGAAAGACAACTCATAAATAAATCAGGCCGAGATGGGATTTGTGACAACGTCAAAACGTCCGGTCTGCGACGAGAATTATACATGAGCCGCTGAAAGGCGTCAATGATGCACGACCGAATTATCCTGGCTATGGAAATATTAGACTAAGTATTTATAATCATTTATTCCGTCCGTCCATCTCAGCGGTGAGAAGTCCACTGCTGGACATAGGTCTCTTCCAAGGATTTCAATCATTGTAACTTTGTTATATATTTTTATGCCGTGTGGATACCAGCACAGTTGAAGGACCACTCCAAGTCTTCTCGTGGATGTCGTAAAAGGCGTCTTAGACTTAACATAGCTTATAAACAGCAAAGGACCTCTACAATTCGTCTGGCAAGCGTGGAGAGTGTAGGCTAAACCCTCTGACTGCTCTGGTTGCCTGGTTTATGGCTCTAGTAGTGCAGAGTGGGGCATGCTGCAGTGGAGACAAAAATACCTGATGAAGATGATGAAATATGACGTAAAAGAACCAAATTAGCATCATTACATATCTAAATAAAATCCAGGCTAATCCGAAAGACAACTCATAAATAAATCAGGCCGAGATGGGATTTGTGACAACGTCAAAACGTCCGGTCTGCGACGAGAATTATACATGAGCCGCTGAAAGGCGTCAATGATGCACGACCGAATTACCCTGGCTATGGAAATATTAGATTTAGTATTTATAATTATTTATTCATTCATCTATCTCAGCTATGAGAAGTCCACTGCTGGACATAGGCCTTCTCCAAGGAATTCAAACATTTTAAGGTTTTGTTTATTTTTTTAAGCCGTGGGGATACCGGCAGAGTAAAGGAACCACTCCAAGTCTTCCCGTGGATGTCGTAGAATGCGACTTAGCTAACACAGGCTTTACAAAGCTTATAAACAAAGAGACCTCTCCAACCCGTGTGGCCAGCGTGGAGAGTGTAGGCCAAAACCTCTCACAGCTCTGGCTAATATAGCTCTGGTAGTACAAAAAAGGTCGTGCTCCAGCAGTGGAAATTAAAAAATACCGTATGATGATGTTGACATAATAACCAAATTTTACATCATCATTACATTTATAAATGAAATCCAGGCTAATCCCAAAGATAACATGATGCACGACCGAATTACCCTGGCCTGGCTATGAAAATATTAGATTCAGTATTTATAATTATTTATTCTAGACATGTGGTTCCCGGTAGAGTAGAAGGACCACTCCAAGTCTTCTCGTGGATTTCGTAGACGGCAACTTTAGGGAACACAAGCTTATAAACATCAAAGCGACCTTTTCAATCCGAAATACTACACATATAGTGCGGTTCTTAGCACGGCAGACCAAGATGAATGCCATTGGGTGGTAGACACGGAGTTTCATCTATAACTCAGTTGAACGGTAGATGAGACTACCACCATAGAAATTATAATTCGCTACCACCAATGGCTTTTATCATGGAGGCAAAGTGTGAGAGCTGTCTTCTTCTTCCAGGCCTATGACAGCGCAGCGCTAGTTGTGCCACGTACGTTCAGCCACTCTTTCTCTCTACTCCACTTCTTGGTTTAACATCGCTTCTTGGTAACCCCATTACCAGGTAGCAGGCAGGTATTGGCATACCGATGTGCTCCTTACGTGTAGGTACAGAATGGTTTTAGGGACTCACCCGCTAAAAATCTCATGACTGCATTCTCCCCACCATTATCAAGAAGTGAACAACAATTATTTGTTTAATGAATATATTCGATGTAAAATACAATGTGAATAGTAATTAAATTTATTTATTTCATGAGTACAAAAAAAAACAGAGACAAATACATAAAAAACAAGTCACTCAAAAATGCCCCCCCGCATAGTATCCGGCTCAAAGGTACCCATTATGCTGGCAGCATTTCCTCTCTGAATTGCAATGGATATCTTTTGAACCATAGGTACCAGCCAGAGCGGTTGTCATAACCACGGTCTCTTAAACGACGTCCTATCTCACTAACAAAGTCTCTTGCTTCCTGACACCATGGGCCAGCTGTCTCTACGGCGACGGGCACAAAATCATAATTTGAACATAATTCTTTTTTGGGTAGCTGCGGCCCGCGCAGCCGCCCCAGCAGGCCGATTTGCTAACTCGGTGTACAACGATTTGATCGTCACTTTAGCATCCATTACGGTTTTCATATTTTAAATAAAAATAGTCATTCATACCGAAGCCGTAATGAATATTGAAGTTACCATGAAAATGATGTACACCGTAACTGTCAAAAGTTAGCAAAAAGGGCCTGCAGGTGTCCGCATGGTGCTAGTGAAATAAGACGCCGCATAAGTACTGACGTTGTTGTTTTCTTTGACAGCAAAAAGAAAAAAAAACTAACTTCCACTTCTGAAAGGTTTTTTTATTCCTTCTACAAATAGTAATGTCTTCGTATTAATACCATAATGCATATTGCAGTCTCACAACATGGCTTTTCATATATTACTTGCGTACAGTAATGAGATAAAAATGAGAAAACACAGCATTTTTAAGCAAGCCAAGGTAGCCATAAATCACAATGATTTATTAATCCCGAAATGGAAAAATATGTTTAGCTCGTTGGTAAGCCAGCTTAATCTTAATAGCTCGGGCAGCTCAAGTCTTGTAGCAGCTGGCGGCTAAGCTAACATTTTGCGGGGATAAGCTATTAAGCTGTTTTTGTTCCAACTTGCCGGTTAATCCTGCGATTAATTAATTACACTGTTGTTGTAATTACTTGATACAGCTTAAAATGTCGGTAAATTTTAATTTTGAGTAAGGTCTGACTGACTTCCTCGATTGTTCTGCTTGCAACACAAGGACACCAGGTTTATTTCTTAACCCGGGAAAATACTTGTACTTAATTTTCATAGACATTTGTCCCACGCTGGACTGAAAGAAAAGAAAAATCATAGAATGTACCAGCTGCTTCTCTTCCCGCGCGAATCGTAAAAGCCGATCGAGGGAATCGGCGTCACAAGATACAATAAATTAAATTTACTTTTTAATTATTTAATTTTCAATATATTTCAAAATTCTTTCACAATACTATTTCCCTAAAAAAATTTTAATTTTTTTTTTTAAATACTTTAGGAATCAGTCAATAGGCGATGCGGCTAGCAATCCATTACTATTTTTATTCTGTTTTCACCTACAAGCTCGCTGACATGCTAAACGTGGCCTTAAAGTTTTCAGACCTGGGCTCTGTCTACCCCGCAAAGGAAAAAGACGTGATAGTATGTGTGTGTATTTGTCGGCTATTCTGGAGCTGCCCAAGGAGGGTTGTCCTCAGTCAGGCTAGGCCAGCTGTAAGCTTCGCTATATTATCACAGCATGAATGCTGTTGTAATTACGGACCCCGGCTTCCTACTCATCATGGTTGAGGATATAACTGGAAAAACGCTTAGATGAGAAAAAGACAGAAGAATCAAGACGGCTACCATCACTCTTCCACTACTCATTTATCATACCAAGCTATTTCTAGTATGGAAAACAACTGGGATTAAACTGCTAATACAAAGTGGCAACTAGTAAGGCGTCTATTTAAGTACTCACAGACGGGCGGGCACCGGCGTCCCTGACAGTTGAGCCGCGGGCCTCTGCGCTAATGTGACCGACTGTACCGTGAAGAGCTAGGAACGCTTAGATCTGACCACTGACTAATAAAAATAAGTAACGTCTATTTATGTACTCACAGACGCCGATGGGACCGGCGACCCTGACCGTTAAGCCGCGGGCCTCTGCCCGCTGTGGCCGATGTACCATGTAGAGCTAGAAACGCTTAGATCTGACTAATAAAAAAAAACAATACCTTTAATTCCACTTCAAGTACCAGTATTTCTAATAGGTGTAGGTAGCTACATTTACATGATGAATTAAAGATTAAAATTAGATAAAAGGCACATTGTACTCTGTAAGAGGAGATACCTAAAAATACTTATTTAATGCAATTATTTAAGGTACGCCCAGTAATACGTTTATAGGTGCATTTAAAGTCATTTACTTATTACTTTAGACAAGACTAGCTGTTTCCCGTGACTTCCTATGCGGAATTTATAGCTTACTTGCTGTTACCCGCGGTTTCGCCCGCCAGTGTAATATATAGCCTACGTCCTTCTCAGTACCCTAACCTATGTGTTTACAAAATTTCATGATGATCGGTTCAGTAGATAAGGCGTGAAAGCGTAACAAACAAACCAACAAACAAACAAACAAACTCACTTTCGCATTTATAATATTAGTTAGGATGTAACTCGGTAATAATGAAACTTCTTATTAGTTAAAATAAAAATTGACAATCAATCCATTATTTTTAATTTATCCATTACAAACAAACAAACAAACAAACACACAAAAAAGAGTAATTGTGGTCTTTAAAAAATCTTGTCGGTGTTTGAATACCATTTTCCGATTCATGGATCTGTTAATATATTAAGATTTTATTGGAGTCAAGTGCCCCCCCTTCCCCCTTGTGCAAGTCAAATGATTGTTTGCCAATGATTATATAATATATTGTATATATGTTATATAAATTAGTAGCAGTTTAAATTATCACAGCTAAGTAGGATTCAAAAGTTAAAGAATTATAGTTAACCAACTTGTGAAATGAAGTGTTACTACGAAATCCTACACTGCGCGTGACCTGACACGCATTTAGTCGGTTGTAATTTCAAAAATTAATATACTAGAGGATGCATTAGCATACTAGCACACATCAATACATATTCTCAGCAAAGCAAAGAAAAAACAAAAACTGCCGATTCGAAATATTTGCAACGCAAGACATACATCAATACATAATATTCAGTAAGTAAAGCTAAGAAAAAAAAAACAAAATCAGCCAGCTCTAAATATTTGCAACGCAAGACGCCCCCAAGCTTTTAGACTTGCACATCGAGCTTCTAAACTTTAAGCTCGCTCATATATAATTCTAAAGCAAGCTTTTGTTCCGCCGGGAAATAGCCGAGAGTTCTGTGTTAAATAATATATCGCGCTTACTGCGGACGAGTTAAATTTGGAAATGTTGAAGATATAATTTATCGGACTTGGACGCTAGGCTCCAATGTGTGGAATAGGAGATATTACTGAAAGCTGTGCCGCCAGAGTGCGCCACTAGCACATACAGTAAAAAAGGTTTGACACTGACAAGTATGTACATGTCAGTGTCAAAGTCGCAATTAATTTGTGAAATTATACATTAATCCTTTATTAATTTGATTTTAAAATACTCCTATAAGTATTAAAATATAGAAATGCAATTATGCTGCGTATTCGGATGTAAAATAAAGGCAATTTATTGCAAGTTTGACATACTTGTTAATGTCAAACATTTGTTTACTGTCTCTGCTAATGCTGCCCTCTGGCGGCAGAACATTGCAGTATTATCTCCCATTAATACGTAATGACTCAATCACTATGATTTTACTACTTTTGGTAATGTATGAATTCGACGCGGTGATTCGAAGTCACGGTGGTTTATTTGGTAGCACACTTGGGGCGCAGACCTAAGAATAAGACCTTCGAACCCTACATGTGGCGAGTTATGATTCATCACATATTTTCAATTTAAATATTATACCGAGCATTGCTATGCTATTTAAAAACCATTTAATTGAGTAAGAACTCTCGTCAATTCGATCAAATCAAAATCAAAATCAAAACGTTTATTCAGAAAACAGGCCTTTGCAGGCACTTTTTCACGTCATATCATATTTAAAATTATCTTATTAGATAATATGTATTTATTAATTGTTCAAAAGCTACAGACTACTAGCGTTTCGGAACCGACCACTGCAGAGAAAAAAACGCCGAAACGATCAACTTTCTATTCATCAGATATGAATGAAGTAGAATACCACACTAATAAATAGTGGGTAGTATTAAAGAAATACGCATGCTTTGCTAATGGACAAATTACGTCATACAATTAAAGGGTTGAAACCAAATGAAACATGCCAGTTTCTAATAGATGGGAACGCAAAGCCAATTATAGATGTCACTTCATACTTCGATTGTTCCGAACTAAAATATGAATATGTTTAATAAATGTTTTTTATGCAATTAACTGAATACATTAATTAAGATAAAGATGTAAAGAATAGTAAAAATGTATAATGTTTACACTTCATAAAATATAATTAACAAAAAAAATTAAGGAATTTATTTCGAAGACCATTTTCTTTTTGTCTGCGCGTACGAGCTACATAAAAAGCAGGCGCGCCAAATTGCAAGTCCCGCGTTCTTATTAGACGTGGGACAGCTGCGGGACAGTTTGTACCGGATTCCACTAATTGAATGTTAGGATAATTTGTATTTTAATGAAAACCATCGACAAAGAGCTACTCTTTTTACATGACTTTATAAAAGGAGTGTGTTTTCAAGACCAATGCTGGCAACTCGATTTTTTTTACTTGCCCATACCAATGGCCCGGGCGGCCTAACACCTTGGTATGAAAATGACGAAAAAGTTTTAAGCTTCCCAACATTGATCCCATAGGAAAAGTTCTTATACTAACGGTCTGAGTCACCCCTTTAAAGGAATGGAAGAATCCGGCTTCGTGGAACTTGACGCTACAAGCCTGTTAAGGCAAAGATAGTTATTACACCTTGACGACATTTGCGAAGCTCAGTGGTACTGCAAGTGCCCTTGAAAAGGAGGATCCTGGGTTTGATTCCTAGCCAGGTCATGATGGAAATCGGTATTTTCTAGATTAGGCTATGTGTCACAGCTGCTTAGCTATATACATATTTAAAGTATCGTGCACATATCCTGCATGGTGTCCACTGCAGAGTCGTTGGCAATGACCCAAGGTCTACGTTTTCAAAGTACACGCTCTATGGAAATAAAATCTGAGGCTTTTGGAATGTTTATCCAGAATAAGTAGGCATGTGGCGTGTGGAACACATTTTTAATTAATAACTGAATTAATAATTAATAACTGAGATAATAGAAGTTACTAGTCACATATTTTTATAAAACCGCATTGCTAAAATGCCTACATACCTAATCGTGACATCACACATTTGATGATTGCACTTTTATGTCATTAATATATTCGTCGGTCCATTGAGCCAACAGTTTGGGAATAAGTAATTTCTTTTTTAAACTTATGACTAGTTTCAATATGTATTACATATAAAAACATACCTTGAACATGAGCGTAAATTGGAGGAGCGTTTTGGAATAGGTAGACAATCTCCTACCTACTCGTGTGAACAAAGCAGCAGGTGCGTTGACAAGACGAATTAATTACCGTCTGCGACCGACACCTGACGTTCCTGAGACCTTCAAGGGTCCTCACGCCTCAGACTGATTGCAGGTACGACCTAGCATTCATGGTTTTTGATATCCGGATCTTCTTTTTATGTTTCAGCATTGATCGGATCGTCAACTCCGTTGGGGTGATGGGTGATCAAAATAAAATCTACCTATTTATTCTCTATCTATCAATTTGTATTTATACTTTGGGTAAGGTATTAATGAAAAATCAGACTCGTATTTCTTGTGTTTTCTAAATACATTAAGAACTTTTATAATTAGGAATCGAAAAAATAAAACTAAACAGGAAGAGAAGAACAAAACATAAAAGTACCTTCCTATAATTTTTTTTAGCTATTTAGGTCCCACTGCTGGGCAAAAGCCTCCCCTTTTTGTTTCCACCTTTCTCTATCTCGTGCCATCTCTCTCCAACCCTTGTCAAAATAAAAATAATATTTAAAATATAAAATTTAAAAATTAAACTTAAGAATTTATAAAAAAAGGAATATATAAAATCGAGTCCAAATCACTGAGATCAGGTGTCCAGAAGACTAGCGGCATTTCCTAGGTGAATTGTTAACCTCAATTTTTGACTAAAATGCGCCAGCCCTTAGATTAACAGTTTTTATTGGTCTACTTAAATAAAATAAAAAAAAAAACAAATTAAATATAATAAGGAGTTGGGCGTGATGTCATGCATCATTTCAGATCAATTGTCGTAAGTTTTTTATCAGAAAAAAGTGTTCAATATTTTTCATTACCTAAGTATTTTATCTATGACGGTCACAAAATATAGTCATCATTCCTATTATGTTGGTGTCAAATAAGATTAAAGTTTCGACTAAGTCAGTCTGCCTGTTTTGTTGTGTCCAACACTGGCGTTCGATTTTATAAGCTTTTTTTCTTAAATTGTCGACCTATCTAATGATTACAACTGGGATTAATAAGTTAACGTGCTTACTAATGCAAATAAAAAACAACATGTTGCGCTCCGGGAGCCGGCAAAAGTGAAAACTTTAATATTTAAGGGCCCACACTAGGCACACTAGCGACGCCAATCATTTTATTCCTAATACTTTACAAATAGAAAGAAATTCAAGAATGTAAATCATATAAGCCGTAGTAAATAACCAGAAGTATTTTTGGAATAATGTCTTAATATTACGAGAATCAGATTACCGCCAAAAACGTCCGTTTTTGGCGGTAATCTGATTCTCATAATTGTTACTGATTCTGATAATATTAAACATGATTCCAAAAATACTTCAAGTTATTTACTAAGGCTTATATGATTTACATTCTTGAATTTCTTTTTATTTGTAAAGTATTAGGAATAAAATGATTGGCGTCGCTACTGTGCCTAGTGTGCGGCCTTAACCTTGTTTTTCGATCGTCACGTATCCGTCTTACGAATTTTCAATCTGACGAATCTATCGGTCAGGTAACCTGTCGCGAAACCAAAAAAAATACGTAGGTACCTACCTCAAATAGGAGAAAATTTGAATTATTAGTATAAACCGTGCCAAAATATCAAATATTAATATTTCATAGAAAATGTTAAAACCGCCGCCAAACGGCGTGCAGCACAAAATATTTAATATTATTCGGGAAAATATTCCCAACTAACTAAAATTGCCGGATTCGTGTAACAGGAGATGAAATTTAACTGTGTTTGTTAGTTGGCGAAATAAGTGATAATTAACTTTTGTTTTTCGGTGAAGTTAGTCCTCAGATTGCAGCTAAATTGTTTTTAAATATGAACGGCGGAATTGTATATTACCTACATATTACAAGTTGTAAAAACGTTTAAAAGTTGACGATGCTATCTTAATCTAGCTAGCTTAGCTACCTACCATATGGTCAAAAGGTTGCAGAAAGCCTATTTAGGAGAGGCTGTGTTTACCACTGAACAAAGCTTGTATAAAAGAGACGCAAAAAGCACTAGATTGGAACATACCTCCTTTTAATACTAATCTTTAGGCAGGGTAGCTTATGGGTGATATTACGGGTGCTTTTCAATATCTACATAATTGTATGCGTTACAACATAAACATTTATCTGAGTCGTTAAATGCATTCAAAAAAACTGTGTAGGTATATACAGGTTACTTGTAAAACACTGTAAACTTGTAGGAGCAGATAGCTAACATCATAAAGCATAAAGTTTGCTCTACTAATTTTGATAGTTTGTATTTATTTTACTTACATCTTCACACAAAAATAAATAGTAATTAATATTTTCCGGTTGAATGTTAACAAATCTACGCGCAGCGCATTCGCCCCTAGCTTCGCGTCTCGCGTCCGTTCGTCCGGTACGGAGGCCGTGTTGCTCGAAGGTTTGTATGAATAAAACAAACATAGACATATCTCTAATGTCAATCAACAAAAACACTTATAATAGTTTTTATTCAATGTATTATGGTTATGTAAAAACCCGCAGAATAAACGTTTTGTTCATGTTATTAGATATCAACTCAAGTTTACAAGTAACCCTGTGTATGTACCTACGTATTAACACATAATTATTACTCTGTGCCACGATATTCCATGAATGCTTGAAAATGAAACACGAACAATGTAAGAGAACATTTACTATCCCAAATGCCAATAAAAACTGATAAATTAAAATACTTAATCAGTGAACTGAAGTGTATAAAACCAAAACTGTTCCGAACTACTTTGGCTTTAAAGGCAGAGCAGCCAACCTCTGAAAACCAATTTCGTAGTTGGTAGAATCTAATTGCGAATCCTGAGAGTTGGCAACTATTAAAATGCTAAAGTTGGCAATTTCTAGACTCCTAGACGTAACGCACTCTCAATTAGGGAGTTGCGTCCGTACCAAGTTGAAACCACTCATATATATCCATTACGTATAAAATACGAGTTAAGTGCAAAGTTAGACAGTATTCTATCCTTTGGTGGCTATAATTTATGTGTGGCCAACTTCTACGTTGTACCGTAACGATAGCAAATCAGTTATTTTTTTATATATTAAACTTTATGCCATATATTATACTGGCCGAGTGGAATAGGTCCACTACAAGTCTTTTCGTGGATGTTGTAAGAGGCTTAAGTACATCACCGAAACTAGCGACACCCGTTATTTAATTCTTGTTCTCCGAAAAAAGAACAAATTGGAAAAGTCTACGTTAATACTTCCTTAGTAAATTACTTGTAGTATTTTTAAAAGAACTTTTCATCGACATCAGCATTTCAGATTAAGAGAACTATTCATTACCGCCAAAAGTGGCCGCTTTTGGCGGTGATGCGTAGTTCTCTTGATTTACCAAATACAAAATAATGAAAAGCAATACAAAAAAATACTAGAAGTCATTTACTAGTGAAGTACTTACGTCGATTTTGTTAATTTGATTTTATTTATTTGTAAAAGAAATAAAACCAAGGGTGGCGCTATTTGGCTGGTATAAGCGCCACATTGTTTTACACACTCGTTAATGTTGCAGCAAAACAATTAGTGACGACGACCCACATCAAAAATGTCTACTGCTTACGCAATACAGCAGTAAATTTGTCTTATGTGTGCAGGTAAAATAAGATACGAACTTACGAAAGGTTATCCGCTAAATTGTGCTACGCATTAGTAACCTCAAGGCTATTTTCATACAAGTCCAGTGCTGCCCTCTTTGAAATAAATCATTTGAATGAAAACGAAGAGGTCATTCCAAATTTTGTTCCATTAAAGCCGTAGATATTTGAAGTATTTATGAAGTACTGTTGAAAGTGTAAACTTGAAGCTTTAGTAAGCGTTTTCGCCATAAGTGGCCGTTTTAGACTGGACTCATGGATTTTAAACAGTTTTTAGTTTGTTTTTGTCAAGTTTTTTTTTTAATATCAAGCGCTTAGATAATTAAATTTTTCAAATCCCGTTTTGCTGTCGTTACGTTGAGCGCCGAGGCGCTGCGGCTCTGTGGTAATTGTACAAAAGTTCCGATCCTCAGCCATGGTGAATTTGTTCACGCTTCCTTGCTTGACAGCAGACGGGCGGGTGAAATGCCGCAGCATTTCACCCGCCCGTCTGCTTGTAGGCATTATGTAGGTTAGATAATTTTAATTACTCTTTCACGCAAAACTAGGCGGATTCGGATGAAACTTACAATGTTAGAGCGTAATCAATGTTTATTTTATACAAATAAGTTGGCAAATCAAGATTTAATCGTTTATTTAATACTAGCTGTTACCCGCGGCTTCGCCCGCGTAGTATATAACCTATGTCCTTCTCCGTACCCTTACCTATGTGTATGCAAAATTTCATGATGATCGGTTCAGTAGATACGGGGTGAAAGCGTAACACACAAACAAACAAATAAATAAACTCACTTTCGCATTTATAATATTAGTTGGGATTGGGATAGGTTTCTTTGAAGACTTATTAATGTCATATTTGTGTTTTCAATTTTTACAACAATAAAATTTTGTATACGTCAATAAATTACTTATGGCTAAGTTTAGGTTTAGGTTTAAATAAGCATACGGCCCACCCGTTGGAAGGCGGTTATCGTAGCCTACGGACGTTTTCAACGCCAGAGATGCCACTCGCGCGTCGCCGAGCTCTTTTCACGCCATTATTGAATAGCCCAATTGAAACAAATAGGCTGTCTACATAAGTGCTATATTGCTTCAATTGTTTTCGTAAAGAGCAAATACTAAGAACACTATATAGGATCTAGTTATCCATTATTTGATAGTTTTGAAAAATATATAAGTCGATCTGTTACACACCTTAATTTTTTAAAATATTTTTGGAAATATTCAATGTAATCAATTCCAAAGTTTGACGAGCTCCGTGGCGCAGCGGTCATCACGCCTGCCTGCGACACGGATGGTCCCGGGTTCGATCCCCGGTCAGGTCAAGATGGAAAACGATCTTTTTCAGATTGACCTGAGTCTTGGATGTTTATCTATAAAATAAATAAAACAACGATACTATGTTATCAAATATAGTATCGTTGAGTTAGTATCCCATAACACAAGTCTTTCATAAGAACTTACTTTGGGGCTAGCTCAATCTGTGTGATTTGTCCGTATATATTTATTTATTTATTTAAAGTGTTGCAAGCTTTGACCTTTACAACTATACTAGCTGTTACCCGTGGCTTCGCCCGCGTAATATATAGCCTATGTCCTTTTCAGTACCCTAACCTATGTATATGCAAAATTTCATGATGATCGGTTCAGTAGATAAGGCGTGAAAGCGTAACAAACAAACTCACTTTCGCATTTATAATATTAGTTGGGATTGGGATATGTATGTATGTATTTGCTTAGATTATGTTATTTAATTTATATGAATGTTAAGCTAATTATGTGAGTATATTGAAAATTGTTCGACGCAATAAGTGTTTTGCTATGAATTAATATATTAAATAAATAAAAAATATATACGGACAAATCACACAGATTGAGCTAGCCCCAAAGTAAGTTCGAGACTTGTGTTATGGGATACTAACTCAACGATACTATATTTTATAATAGATACTTATATAGATAAACATCCATGACCCAGGTCAATCTGAAAAAGATCATTTTCCATCTTGACCTGACCGGGAATCGAACCCGGGACCATCCGTGTCGCAGGCAGGCGTGTTGACCGCTGCGCCACGGAGCTCGTCGATTAAATTGAATTAAAATATGTATAAAAATTCAGCGATCAAAGCCCCAAATTATTCGATACCTAGGTACAGTTTTATTCGATGTAGATAAAAATAAATTTCTAATATTCTCTCTGTTAAAAATTATATTGACGTCCATCATGAGCGGGCTTAGCACTTTGGTATAATAAAAGCGTTTTCTACCAATTTTTAAGAACAAACATTGTCTATTTATTTATTTTTTGTGACAAGATTTTTTTTGTTAATTTTTGACCGGGATGTTCAACATTGATTTCTTCATCATCAGTTTAGCTCAATAACTTCATATTGCAGTGTCATACAATTCACAGTGAATATACGATGACGAGCTCCGTGGCGCAGCGGTCAACACGCTAGCTTGCGACACGGGGGTCCCGGGTTCGATCCCCGGCCAGGTCAAGATGGAAAAAGATCTTTTTCATATTGACCTGGGTCTTGAATGTTTATCTATATAAGTATTTATTATAAAATATAATATCGTTGAGTTAGTATCCTGCGACACAAGTTCACAACTTACTGTGGGGCTAGCTCAATTTGTGTGATATGTCCCTATAAATTTATTTATTTATTATTTATTATAATAATCAGTTTAATCGTTTAGGTTGTTAATAGTACATTACTGCAGAGGCCGGGAAGTAAGGGATTGCCGGACGAGTATAGTTTTCAAGGCCGAGCGTCAGCGAGGCCTTGACAATAGTTACGAGTCCGGCAATCCCTTTCCCGCCGAGGAAAGTATAGAGATTTTCTCAATAAATGTGAGGAAATTTAACTTAAAGTTACACATAAACTTACATGCCTTAAATATTTCCCCTTTTGGTATTTGCCGGTAGTAATTTTTCCACTTTCAAGTTTCAAATTAGGCGAAGTAGGTACTTAAAATCCATTGCAGTGTTGCTTTCATCACTAAAACTCATTTTGAACCGTTTCATTTCGAATAAATAACCAACTTTGCACATATTTACCGAAAACAATCAATGTCAATCAATTACTGCAAAGCGTTAATCACAAACTACGAAGAAGATACTATTACTAGTATCAGACGACCGACTGCCATATGTTTTCTCTAGGCAATAAGGATCATAGACAAATAATGGAGTGAGGGTGAAAATGAAAAAAATGCCATACAATTCCTTTTGAGTTTCTATGGGGGGCCATAAATTCAAAGTCAATTGACGTGTGTTCTATGCCCTAAAATCCGTAAAGGCAGTTTTTCGGCAGTGGCGTTAATCACTACGGGTATAGTGAAAATAACAGATCTCCCGAGTTTTTAATTTTTTTATTTTCAGTTGTCAATTCCAGCAAAGGAAACAATGCCCATAGAGCCCAGTCATATTTTTCACAAAAAATTTAATAGATCATAGATTATTGTTTTCTTCTCTCGCAACGAAAATTAAGCATATTTTCGTATGATCACATATCGATATTTTAATGAAATTGTAGTTATATTCACGTATTATATGCATTTTTTAAAAATGCAGTGGTAGTAAACTGGCTGTATGACAAGTGACATAATTTACGTTACATAGATTAATTAAAAAGTTTTGAGCAGCGGCCGGGAAGTAATTTTCATACTTATTTCCTGGCCTAGGCCGGCAATGCGATGAATGAGCCAAGAATTACAAACTTCCGGTCTTCTTTTTACTACAGTAATGCCTACATTTCCGAGCATGTTTGGGAAAAGGAACATTTGCAGACTTAGCAGCAAGATTTGACCCGATACATACATACATTGAAAATGAAAACACGCGTGTTATAAAGAAAATCAGATTGATTTGAACCTAAGCTACAGTGGTGAAATCTAACAGTGTGTAACCGTGTGAGCGGTCGGGAGTGAATTTAGATAGCGGTGGCGGGGCGGGCCTTGCGGAGCGTCGCCGGTAATGAGTCGGGAGAGTACGGTACAGACGCGACAGAAGGTATTTACTGATAATCCTAATCCTCATCCTAGCTAATATTATAAATGCGAAAGTGAGTTCAATTGTTTCTTACGCTTTCGCATCTATTGAACCGATCATCATGAAATTTTAAAGAGACGGGAGTGAATTTAGATAGCGATAGCAGAGCGGGCCTTGCGGCGCCGGTAAAGGTCAGAAAATACGGGGCAGACGCGGCAGGACGTATTTACTGATATTTTAGGTATAATTGAGAAATATAATACTTCTTAAGATTTGGGAGTAAAGGAACATTTGAAAAGTTAGTTGCAAGATTTGACCCGAATACATACAAAATTATGTGTAATGAAGAAAAATCCGATTGATATGAACCTAAGTTACAGTGGTGAAATCTAACAGTGTGTAACGGTGTGAGCGGTCGGGAGTGAATTTAGATAGACCTTGCGGTGATGGTATAATACAGGGCACATGCGGTAGTAGGTATGTACTGATATTTTAGGTATAATAGTAAAATCTAACACTTTGTCCGAGTCGGGAGTGAATTTAGACAGCGGTTGCGGGGCGGGCCTTGCGGCGCCGGTAATGAATGAGTCGGGAGAAAACGGGGCAGACGTGACAGTAGGTATTTACTGATATTTTAGGTATAATGGAGAAATCTAACAAATTTGTCAGAGTCGGGAGTAAATTTTGAGAATGAGTCGGCAAGAATCGGATGAGATGCAATAGTGGGTATTTACTATTATTTTTAGGCATAATGGAGAAGTCTAATAATTTTTCAGATTTGGGAGTGAATTTAGATAGAGGTTGCGGGGAGGGTTTTGGGGCGCCGGTAATGAGTCGCGAAAGTACGGGGTAGACGTGACGGCAAATATTTACTGGTATTTAGGTATACTAGATAAGTTTCACACTTTTTTAGATTTGGGAGTGAATTTAGATAAAGGTTGCGGGGCGGGCCTTGCGGCGTCGGTAATGAGGCGGGAGGAATTGGGACATGCAGTCGCAACAGTAGGTATTTACTGAAATTTTATGCATACATAGTGGAAAAATCTAAGACAGAGTGTAACCATGTTAGCGGTCGAGAGTTAATTTAGATAGCGTTGGCAGGGCGGACTTGTGGAAATGAGGCGAGATTCGAAACAGACGCGACATTGGGTATTTACTGAGATTTTACGTATAATGGACAAATCTAACACAGTGTGTAACTGTGTAAGCGGTAGCTATTTTAAGTTGATGTACTACCGGTAGAAATGTGACGGTGTACCGTGAATACATAGTTTTATCGTACGTCGTAGATTTTCATTTTCGGTTCTGGCCGCGTTACTGTAAATCCTAGGAGAAGGTTTTTTTTTTAGGTAATAGTATGTCCTTCTCTGCACATTTGACAAATACAGATATAAAGAGCAACAAATAAAAATAATTTCGCATTTGCGAAGATTAGTGGTAAGTACGTAATATTTATTTCCTCTGTGATATTTGTTGGTTCGCTGTTGCAATAGCATAGATTTAAAAATTATAATGTTAGGTCCAATACTTTGTAGCTACACAAATAACATTACCATGAAAAGTAAAGCTTTAGTACACTTTCTAATTATTAAATCTCCAAATGTATATTATGTGAATGAAGTGTCGACTCTGTGTATTTATTCGTTGGCCGAAGTTGAATTTTGGGTCCGCTCTCGAGACTACAGATATTTATCTGGCGAGGCCGGACTTTTTTAATATAAATGTTCTTTGTTCGTGACGGGAGAAAGTTTTAATGAAAATTCAAATAAGGACAACTTTAACCTTTTGTTTTTGCGTGTTTTTTGTTGCCTCCAATTGTTTTTGTTTCAAGTAGGCCGGCCAAATGATAAATGTGTTTGGAAGTACGAGTTTTGAGTGCCGAAAAGCCAGTATTTATGTTGTAGGCAAATCAGTTACGCAACCCGTGTGTCTATTAAGTTTTTTACCGTATCGGCAAGCGTAGCGTTGGACACCCACCGACCAGGTGGTCGGACGACCTGATAAGGGTCGCAGGAAGGCGCTGGATGCAGGCCGCTTCCTTACGGTCGTATTGGAAATCCTTGGGGGAGGCCCATGTCCAACAGTGGACTTCTTGCGGCTGAAATGATGATTATGAGTAAGTTTTTTAGTATTTTGCAATTTTGTCACATAGATTGAGTTACCCCCAGCGAAAGATGTGAACTTGTGTGATGATAGACTTTGACTAGGCTTTATATAATCTAAGGTGATAGATACGAATTGAACTAATTAAGAGTAAGTTGTAAAGCACCCACCACCTTGCAAGACTGAACAATTGTTATCGCGGTTTTTGTATGTTTTATATTGTCTTAATAAAATGCAAAAAAAAAGATTAGTATCTAACATCATTAACAACAACTTTTTATATTAGAACAATGCTGAGAACTCGAAAAAAAACCGTCATTTTCATACACAAATGTACGGCGAGCCGGGATGTATATATGTGTATATTTTTGTTTATGATGCTAGCTCTATGATGTACTTGATATTTTCACATTGCCCTGTATTTTATAATAGATACGTAGGTATATAACCCATCTAACGCAGAGAGCATTCTAAACAAGTTTTTAAATTTTCTCCTTACGGTATCATATAAAATAGACATAGTTTTCAGTGTACTTAGCAATTTATGGGCTCATATTCGTTTCTAAAAGAAAAAGACTATCTACATTGGTAAGCCACTTCAAATATAAAAAGAAGAGCAATGTCATATCAAATTTCCCTACTCATCATTAAATATTAAATTGTCCCTTTCAAAAGATTATCAAGCCGACGCCTAAAAATACATTTTTTTAATAAAAACCCGAAACCCACGACCTATTTCAAAGTGAGTTTAATGCGTTCCAACCATTCTTATTTTACATTTTAAGTCTTGCCCAGGATTTATATTCGGTGGGCACTTCACCCGCCCCGAGAGGCCCATAAATAACACCGCAGAGGTCTAAACCCCTAACTTTTTACCCCCAACCCACCCCAAGCCCCTAACGGCTAAGGTTACAGTGGGAAGATGAAAGAACACCCTCATATATCTTTTTCAAAGTACGGACCGTTTGAGAATTTTAATTTTGCTGGGTCGATTTTTTACGTAATTGTGAGGTTGGGGCATTGGATAAATACTGCTTTTAATGAAATACTTTATCTAAGCAGAATCATTTAAATCGTGGTAAATAGGTTCCATTTATTAGGTACACATACGTTCAATTTCGCTGAGCATTGAAGTAGCAATTTAGCTTATAGTTATCCATAAGGCTAAAATTCTACTATTACAATAAGCACATATATGTCTTGTAATAAGTAGTATAAATAATACACTATACGAGTATCATATATTATTACTCTTGACGCTTAAACTACTGGATGAAGATTAAGTGTATATGTGATATAATGTATAGTGATTATTTATTACAATATTAGATACTCATACATCATAAAGTTCATTGTGCATGAATTAGTATGGCGTAACTCGCCAACAAAATCCAAATTGATACATTTATCTTTCTATATTTTTGTAAATTTTTTGAAGTATAGCTACAGGTGTATAAAAAATAAAAATGACTGACTTAAACAAAACCATTGAACCGATTTTGATGAAATTTAAATAGGAAAAATACACTCTTCCAAATAAAAAGATTTTTCTAATCGGTTCATAAATGACGAAGTTATGAGGTAACAAACATATAAAAAACTTTACAACTGAATTCAGAACTTCATTTTTTGAATTCGGCCGATTATTTTTTTGCATTATAAATGTAATTTTTCATCCGCCGTAATATTTGTAACTGTTTAATTACACAAGCAAGACACGTCGCCGCAGCACTTTTAATCAACTTAAGTATGTTTTCAAGGGCCAGTTGATTAAATGGATGTACTAAAACACCGGCGAAGTGTGAGTGAAACTCACGTAGGTATTGTTCCGTACGATAAATATAATCTTCTCATTCACACGTCAAGATGAAAAATTTTCTTTTTCAGATCGACCTGGGTCTTAGATGTTTATCTAAATATAGTATCGTTGAGTTAGTATCCCATAACACAAGTCTTACTTAAAAATTTACTTTGGGGCTAGCTCAATCTGTGTGATTTGTCTGTATATATTTAATTATTATACATTTTTTATGGGTTTTATGTTAATTTAATAATTTTTCTTTTTTCAAAATTAAGGGTATTTGTCTGTTTTGTATAATGATGTAGTTAGTGTAATAAATACCCATACAATTACCAGTATTTTACTCGTAAAAAGGAAAGATCTGATTTTTTGTTAGTTTGAATAGGCTCCGAAACTACTGGGCTAATTTAAACATTCTTTCACCTACAAAAAGCTAATTATTCGTGAGAGACATAGACTATAATTTACGCGGATGAAGTTACGGGAAAATTGCTAGTGTATAATAAATGGGTCACATAAATCTATCAGTGTACTCAATTCAAATTTGTCCAGTAAACCTCTGTGTTCAAATTGGCTGTGACAGACAGACATGCACAAGAGAGATTCCGTTTTTCACTCTTTCATACGGAACCTTAAAAGGGTTGTTTGCCAAGGCCCGTAGCGACATGTAAATAGACCTTGAATAAATAAGCCAGTGCTCATTAGGACGAGTCTTTTGGGACGAAATGAGAGTCCGTGAAATATGAGTGCGCAAGTTGGACAAAACAAATGTTTGGGAAGGTACGGGGCTAAATAAGTACATAGGCAGTTTATTTGTATTTATCTGCCTTTGAAAATAAATGATGGGGTAAAAAATTGAGAAGAATTCTCTTTTATTACCCACGAGTAAGACGTGTTGCAACTCTTTTGTTCATTACATTCTAACGGTAATCTCAATAGAGGGTAATCTATTTAAGTTCCCCCTATTTTCCTATCGCGGTATCTATGAAGGATTTTGTATCTGTAATTAGATTTAACGTAAACAGTATTTTTATTGTATTTGGTAGAAATTGCACGGACTTCAGCAGCCAATAGGAGGCAACTTATTAAACAAATATTTTGGTTGAAATTGGATTACAATTAGTACAAAGAAAAATATCTAAATTCTTTTCAATACAAGTCTGGAAACTACTTTTAAAAAGAAATAAGGCACTCGTATCCTATAGTAACACCAGCAATTAATATATACTTATATCAAATTTTAAAAATAATAAATAAATATATACAATACACATATACAAACATAACAAGTACATAACTAGTAAATTACTTGTAGTATTTTTGTATTCATTTTCACTAATATTCGTTTGATAAAATAAGAGAAAAACAGGTTAACGCCAAAAGTGGCCTAGTAAATTACTTGTAATAAACAAAAAATACTATAAGTAATTTAGTAGTTTTGTACTTGTTAGATTTTTTAAATTCGATACAATTTATTATTTATGGAATTTAATTGCTGGGTGGCGCAAGTGTTATTATAAGAGCGCCTTACAGTGATAAAATATGCATAATTTAAATGACATAACCTTTAAAATTTGTGTTAGTAACAATAAAAACTGAAAGATCTATCTACGCACAAGAGGAGGCCTTAAAAATCCACAGTAAGCCGTTCGCATGAAGTATGCACACTTTACTAAAATATGGAATGGCTCAAGTGATAAGAAATTAGCGACATGATCTTTAAAGTAATTATATATGATTAAGTATGTTTGACAGTCTACGTGGCGTGGCAAAACTTGTTATTCATTTGTACAGATATTTGTTTGCGGTACTGATGGACTGAGGCCTGACGCCAACCTGGCGTAAGGCAGGCAGCTGGCTCTAAAAACTTTGCCATATAACAGTATGAATGCTGTCATAATAGTAGACCCCTGGTCCGACGCAAAACAGCCGTGGATGCATCCGGGAAAATGCTTGAATTAGAGAGAGAGATAATTAACTAACTACATTTTTTGCTATCTCGGATGCATACCGTCACTAAAGAATAAGATCACATCGGCTGAAAATCTCAATATTTTTTTCTATAGCGAAAATGCGAGTACACATATCTTTTGCTATGTAATAAGTACCTTTTACAGCAAAATTAGATCTTTGAATCTTTGAATATACCTCCCGCTGAATCGCTTGTGCTCATAACTTAGACCACCACACACATCGTGATGTCGCACACAATCCCTCATTAAAACGAGGCGAGCACGCACGATTATTGAGTTCATATTTGTATAGAGTCGCTTTGCTTGCATGTCTAACTCTAAGGTCACTTTAGGGGAACCTTTTACACTCCAAAACATCTCTAGGACTTGTAATAAGTAATTTATATCTGTCTAATGATTTGTGAATGGTATATATGAATATGAATGCTTCTCTTCCTGCGAAGAGTGTAGAAGCCGAAGGAATGGGAAAAAATCGAAGAAAGCATATCAACTGGCGATACAGCCACCTATCACCATTTTGCGTTTTTCTACCTTAAAACACCCCCCTCCCTACATACGAAACGTGGATTTGGGGCTTATGGCCTTTAGCTTTTTTGCCCTGTATAAAGACGTGATCTTATTTGATTTTTTATAATAATTACTCCATCATTACTATTTTAATAATATCTGCACTGAAGGTTCCTATTTCTTTAAGAGCTTTGAAAAGCAAGTAAACTGTTGTTCTCATGGTTTTAAACAATACAAAAAACTAACAATTAAGTACATTAACTCTATTGCAAAAACCGCCTAATTTCAGCAAGTTTTAGTATCCGTCTTTCAGCATTACATCATTTGAAGCCTTTGTTATAATTAGCATACAGAGGCAGCGTCAGAGCCCGTCACTCCCCTGTATTCATTCCTTTTGTTCACGGAGCTTTGTATACTGGAAAATTTATATCAATTATCCTAAGGCTTGACCATGTTCACAGACTGAGCGGGAGCAATCATCCTTTTTTCTTTATTCATAGTGTTAATCGCAAAGAATGCGAAT
This sequence comes from Rhodophaea formosa, assembly GCA_963082605.1. Taxonomy (NCBI): domain Eukaryota; kingdom Metazoa; phylum Arthropoda; class Insecta; order Lepidoptera; family Pyralidae; genus Rhodophaea; species Rhodophaea formosa. Next base: position 5,938,277 of record OY720221.1, read on the forward strand.
ACGGTAGTTGCCTAATGTTAAGATTATATAAAATTTGTTTCTAATGAGACTAATTTCTATCTAAAAACACTATAAAGAACACTTTTAATTTGATATCGATTCGTTAAGTGATCTTAAAGCTTCTTTAAAGTTGGGTGAATAGGACCATTTTTTAAAGTATGAAAATCTTTAATTACAATTATACTGTATTTTAGTCAGCAAAATTTATAGCAACTTTTATTATGAAACCATTACCATAAACGAAATATTTCATATAGCTACCAAACAAAGTTCTCACGCCACCCATACAAAATACAAGCTTGTGACGTCACAAATATGTAGGCATTTCAGCGGCGCGATTTCACGTCTAAAAATTTACGTCTAAAAACATGTGTCTTTAAAACTTTTATAACTGAAAGAGTTTTTTGTTTACAAATGTATTTCTGTCACTATAGTGTTTATTTTTGGCAGGTCTTTACATAGCAACATGAAAAAAATTTAGTCAACATGCCCATTAAGCTGGTCAAAGTCAAGTTAAATATTTTTATTCAAAATTGGTGTCGATGACGAACTTTATGTAGTATCCGTATTAGACGATTTGATCTATTGACAACATATTGGAGAACGATAGCTTGTACCTGAACGTGAATTTTTTTTTTCAGATCTTGTAAAGTCGACAAGTTTTTTCAGAAAAATGGCTTTGCAGGGCCTTTTTCACGTCAAATCTAATTTAGTATATTGGGAATATTTAAAATTAATAAATGTTAAAAAAATGTTTGTTGTTGTCGGTGAAGCAATGCCCAGTCTACTAGTGTTTCTAAACCAAAAACTGCAGAAAAAAAACGCTGAAAAAAACACTTTTTAATAGAAATGCTTACTCGTAATTTTTTTCTTTTAAATAATGTTATCTTAGTGACAGTTACAATGATAAAACGTAAATATTGCACAGAATAGTCTCAAAGAGCAGACCAGTTCCCTGGCAGCACCAGTTCAAAAGTTGACGTATAGATGAGTAATGTATAGATCGTTAAGCTCAATCATAATAAGGGAACTTGTGTTTCGTAAAAAGTAGTATGAGATAGAAAAGAGGCTCAAGTAGGCGATAAATTGAAATAGAGATACCTGACATAGTAACGTTCCGAGTCCGTCTTTAAGCTATGCATTATATCTGTATATTCCTTCAGTAGATATTTTTTAACGCCTCTACTATCGAACTTAATTTTTTTTATGGTAATAAAACGCCTCCGCTTCCGCTTCGTTCAACTCTTATGTGTCCACCCTTAAGCCGTGCTCATTATAAATTCTTTCATAAGATATTTTTGAACGCCTCTACGGCCGATGTAATGGACACTTTGCGAGGAAGGGTTGCTTTTGCATTTTTTGTTTTTTTAACGCTTTTCAACCAACTTTAAAAAAGAAAAGATGTAATTTTGAACCTTTTGGAAAGTTGAGAACTAGAAAATTTGCATTGAATAGAGTATTTAGTAGTTGTATCTCAATGAAAATTACGTAAAAACTCATTAAGTTAAAGTCGTTTGTATAGTCAATATCAAAAATTAGGAAAATAAAGGACTCCAACGGGTATATCTACAAAGATTTCTATCGTATGTTCGTGTCTGATTATGTCCGGCTGTTCTCTTATAGGTCGCATTTTTCCATATCTCATACAATTTTCTTAGGTCGTTTGATAATTATATAGATTTTTCATGGAAATTGTGAGTTCGCTTTAACGAAGTCAGCTCACAGGGACACTAGTACAAGTGTCTGTCTGTATAGGGTAATCTTAGTCAATTTATATTAAATAGCTTTTTTAACAAAATGATATATTGCAAAAGAAAAGCACAATTCCAATCCAATTAAGATTTTATTTTAATTCAATCAAGGGTGTCCACAAAACCGCGGTTCATTGAAGACAAAGCGATTTAACAAGAGGTGAGTTAGTGGACCTCAAAACTACGGATGTAAAAGTGACTCTATTCCCTTGGGTTAAAGTGGTGTTTAGCGAAACTGTTACGGTTGATCTGCCGCCCACTGTACCCGCAAAAAGAATGCTGTCGCGGCTGCCTCGGTTGCGGTCAACGATTTAGACATTTTAATTCATTAGAATAAAATAAATGGTATTACATTATCCATAACATAGTAATTTTATTTTTCGTGTGTAAGTGCCAACACTGGTGTTAGATTTTTCAAGCTGCCCAAAGGCATCTGACATGACAACCGGCAGCTTAACGTGCCTTTCAAAGCACGGACGAGCTCGAGATATTTTTATGCCACTTGCGGTCACCCATCTAAGTGGGGACTGTACCCAGGACTCCTACTCGTAACATGCGGAAGCGGTAATAATGCTCACCGCCACTAGGCCATCGGGCTCCTTATAGATATACTCATACATACATAAATAAAACATTTATTTTGTATAAAAATTGTGCCGTGCGGTTCCCGGAATAGTAGAAATAGGACCACTCCAAGTCTTCCCGTGGATATCAGAGAGGGCGACTTAGGAAACACAAGTAAAACATAGCTAATTAACATCAAGACTCAACTTTGGCTAATACCTTGCTCTGGTAATACAAAGAGAGTCATTCTTTTGTTACGGAGACTGGAAAACACTTAATGATGATGACAATAGTTACTATTTTTAATAGTTAGTATTTGTCCGTATATATTTAAAATATATAAATATATAAATAAATATATACGGACAAATCACACAGATTGAGCTAGCCCCAAAGTAAGTTCGAAACTTGTGTTATGGGATACTAACTCAACGATACTATATTTTATAATAGATACATATATATATAAACATCCGAGACCCAGGTCAATCTGAAAAAGATCGTTTTCCATCTTGACCTGACCGGGGATCAAACCCGGGACCTCCGTGTCGCAGGCTGGCGTGGTAACCACTGCGCCACGGAGCTCGTTCGAAAAACATTGTACAAAAATAAATAGACGCCATAAACATAAATCTCATTCTCAACCTTTTGCGTATTTTCAAAAGAGGCTCCAGACTGGATTCTAGACGCGCTTATTTCTAAATTACTTTTCTTTATATTTACAGGTCTGCAATTCAATATCCAAGGGGGAGTAGTGTCAAGCAAAGCGGGTGATCATAAAAACTCATCGAAATCATAATTCAGTATATATATAATGTCACTATAACGTACTCTGAAAAGGAGTGTCCGTAGCGAAATATATTTTTTTTATTTCTATCTACATACATTTAGTAACAACGGCTAACTAAAGATATTACGCATATCTATACTTAATATTATAAAGTGGTCGTGGGTTCGATTCGCACGGGAAGCATACTTTGTTAAGTTGTTTCCAGTTTGGTTAGGACATTGCTGGCATGAATCACCTGATTGTCTGATAAGAAAGATGATTCCGTGCTTCGGAAGGCACGTTAAGCCGGTGGTCCCGGCTGCCATCTGGTAGTCGTTAAAGGAACCACGTCAGAGGCCGAGAGGCGGTTCCGAAGAACTCTGATACCAGGGTGTGCATGGTCGACTGACCGTGTCACCTACACGAAATGATGATGATTATAAAAAAGAAAGATTTGATTGTCTTTTTGAATCAAACGTGCTCCGTAACTGCTAATTTATCTGCGGGTGACATAGGCTATAATATACGCGTACAAAGTCACGGGAAAATTATTTCTTAGTAATATTTGTATTTTATGTGAAATTGTTAACTGAAAAGCTACGAATGACCGAACACACACATTGCTACGAATTGTCGTAGCACCTGCTACGGGACTACAAACTCCTTAGTGACAAGAGTATTTTTGAGTTTCCCATATTTTCATGAAATACAATTTCGCTCGTAACCGTTTCGCCACCTAGCGGCATTCGTGTGAACTTCAGCCGACGAAGGGTCCCGGCTATTAATTTCCTAAGGGAACCCCACACCCGGATACCCCGTACCATGCGACGCGAGTGGGAAACAATTAACATTCAGCACTTTTTTTATTTCACTTATTTTTTTTTGTTTATTATCCAGTATCAGCAATTATTTTTATTTATTTTTCTACGTTACTTGAAACACTAATATCAGCATTTATCAACACAAACGTGTAAAATGGAAACGGCGCAGAAATAAAGTATTAATTTTTTTTTCAGTCGTGGATGTGACAGGTTTTTTCATAATTCGTAATTATGATTTACCCAATTTTCACTAAAATAGTAGGTAGATAGTTACGGTATATTAACGAAAGTTATCATGAATTTTTTATCTAGTTATTTGTCATAATGATCAACCGATATCCAAAAAAGAGGAGATTCTCAAATTGCCTGTAGATGTTTTTCTATATGATTGTTCCGCCATAATTGATTTGAATATAATAGTATACTTTCGAATTGATCCTATTAAAATTTCATTGAATTGGTTCAGTAGTTAGGTTGAAGTCGGTTTTTTCATCTGAAAGATATAATAATTATAGTTTAGGTTTTTTTATAAATAGTTAATAGATAGTGATGGTTAATATTATGAGATTCCATTCAATAGATATACGAAAAGAATAAAAAAATATACAATACTTTATCTATGGCATTTTTGTCGCCATGTTGTGGTAGTGAGAGACTGGAATGTTTTGTTTTCACTCGTTAAGACTGTCCTCCGATCATTTTCAAAAAAGTAATAAAGAAAAATCCAATACTGCAAGCTTAACAATGCTCACATGTAGAACAAAACAAGATTATAAATCATAATAGACATCAACTGGCATCCTCTAAAACTTTACTTGCTGAATCAACGACTAAACTTTGTGCAAAGGCTTTGCCATTGACTTTCATTTCTTAGGCCCTTCAGGCTATGCATGCAAATCGCGGCCCATCAGGAGCCATTATGAGGCCCATTATGAGAGTTTGCTGTCTCTCCAAGCATTGCGCACACAGGCAACGCCCAAAGCCAAGGGCCGTCCTGGGGGCCCTTTGGTGATGTTCGCCTTACAGGTTGAGGGCACTCTGCTCTAACCTCTAAAATTCCGGTTAAGTAGCAATAGCTCACTTGGAGCTAGCCATGTATCCCTTTTTAAAAATCCGTCCTTAGGACTATGCGTCCGGCCCATTGCCACTTCAAACGTACAACCTTGAGAGCTTTGTCTTTTACAGATTCTTCTACGGATGTCCACATTTCTAATAATAACGAAGAAATATCATCTTCCGTTATTATAAAAAACATACGTATAAAAAAATTACAAAAAAAAAACTTTTGCTATCGCTTATGAGTCGTGATGGCGTGGTAGCGGGCGGCTGTGAGGTTTTATCTTCACGCGCGCGTGGCTATCCTCCGGTAATGTAATGAAAAATTACGCCCATCTGATACCGCCCGTCTCCGAGCTTTTTGTGCCCACCGTACCTGTCACGCTTTGTGACGACTTTATATTTCAACGGAATCTATTTTAATTTTCAGGAAAATCCAGAGGATTTGACATCCTTTGTAGGTCTAAATACACCTTACATGTTATTTTTTTTGGATGGATACTCCATCGTTAAAAATATATCCTAATTTCCCATACATATATTGTTCTTTTCTTTACATATAAAGAACGAATTTATAGTAAAAATTGGAAAAGTAATAAACCCCAACAATTTTCTTTGGCCATATGACTTGTCTCGTTCGTCTATATCCTGACTAATACTATAAATGCGTTTGTATTTTAACTGATCATCATGGAATTTTGTATACACATTCTCAGGGATACAAACGACACTGCGAGTGAAAACTGGAGCAATAGGACAGGATATAGAATATACAGCTTAAAGTTAGAATTTCTTTCTTTTCAACTCACTTTATAAAAGAAGTAGGTTCTCAATTCCTCGGAATATTTTAATTATAGTTTATAAGTGTTTTTATGCATTCACAATGCCTTTTTTAATCATAAAAATATTTAAAAATAAAGAAATAAGATATGGAAAAAAATATTGTCTTTAAATTATATTTCTTTAATTTAATAAGAATATTTTATTTAAGTTTATTTTTTATTATGTTATGTTACCTCATAACTACAACATTTGGAAGTAAATTTTTTTATTAATACAAGGGCCGCCATCTAGCGACAGCAGTCGCAAAATGTCAGTTTTCGGTATAGAAAATTCTGTTTACAATTTTGGTATGGAAAATTTTATTGCACAACTGCCAAAAAGGAGTATATATTCTGTTGCGCGTTCATTTTAAGTATATGAGTTTATTTATTCTACCATAACTATTAGTGGATTTTGACGCACGGGATATTGTTACCATCATTACACTCTCCTGAGTAACATAGGCTATAAATTTTTTTGCTCAACCGGTAGTCAAGTTTTTTATTGTATTGAAAAAACCCATGTGATATCCAGTTGTACTTATTTTTCCTCTTCTACTTCTTCTTCCTTGCCTTTTCCCTATTTGGGGTCGGTTCTGTATGTCAACTCTCTCCAAAGTTTCCTGTTACCAACCATATCGGCACTAGCTCCCTGTTCCTTCATTTCATTCCTCACACATTCTCTCCACGACTTTCTCGGCCTTCCCTTTCCTTTATTTCCTGACACATTTAAGTGCAGCATCCTTTTAGCCAGGTGATCGGCATCCCTTCCCTTCTTTCTTCGAGTGAAAATAATGACCCACTTTACAGTAGACTGTAATGAGTTCACCCAAAAAACCTAGGCTAACTAGAATTTAAAAAAAATTAAGTCTGAACAAATGTAATAATCGAAAGTCTTTTGGTAGCTTTTGTATCTAACGCCCTCTACATATCACCTCGTGAAACGTCGTGGAATCGTCAAAGATGACACCACCATGGTTAACAAAAATATAAACAAAAATGTTGCTTTTCAAAACTTACACGATCATCAACATTAGAATGAAACATATCAGGATATTTACCGTGATTATTATGTTTTCTGCGTTTTCGATATTTCAATCCAGTAACCCAAAAACCACAATAAGTAATCACGGCACCTAAATATCGCGATGTGTCATTCAAATATGGAAAATTCAGCCGGATTTAGAATTACAAAAATTACATTAGGTAATTTTATTTATTGAAGTAAAAATAGCACCTACCTAATAGGTATTAGGTATTTCTACTACTTCTCTCTCTCTCTCTCTAATCTGATGAAATTGTCAAATGCACCCTCGGATACACTTCAACACTCGAAATCCGTATAAAATCATCATGTTCATAACTGTGCTATTTTGAAAACTATTTTAATCCTTTTCCTCCTTCGAAGATTTTCTCGGTTGCACTTACAGAAAGCATTCATGTGTGGCATTCATGCTCTTACATGACTAAGCAAATATTTTTCAGCCGACCGCCTTCCTTTACAGAATATTTTATTAGAATTGTAAGGTAAATTTAGAGGAACAAATGTTATAGGAACAAATTATATAGGAACAAAAAATAGATTTATACACTGCCTTCATAATACCTAAGAAAGGTAGAAAGTTTTTTGCATAATAAACAGTCCTCTTCGCAAGCCCAAGGCTCCCAAAGCAATGCGTCTTTTCCCCTCACGTACGACGACTACACCTATCCCCACTCACATATCAGGATATTTACCGTCCCTTCCCCACCCCCGGGCGGCCTTTTTAATGCCCAATGCTTTTGTACTCAGTCCTCTCCGTTAATTCGCTTTGATTCTTAAAAGACGAATTTTACACTCCTATCCACACTCCAATTTCAATCTTATAGTAATTTAAAATAGAGTTCGAAATGCATCGCGTTCGAAACAAAAGTTAGATCAGTATCTAATGGAATATCAGATCAACAGAACTGTACGTTCTTTAGAGAAATTCGCTCTGACGATTGTAACAAAAACCAAATTTTCGACCTTAATTCGCTGATTGAGAGTTTAGTTTCGATTAGCGAAGTTGTGCGTAGATAAGGCCTATGCAGCAGTGTGTTGGAGGTGCAATAATTTAAGCAAAGGGTAGAAAGCGACGGAGAGTTCTTTTTGGAGTTTGTGTGAGTGAGACGTGCGTAGAGGTCGGGCGGGTTAAACGCGTGTCAGGACCGCATTTGAAAAAAAATGTCCTATTTTATTTTTTTTTAATTTTTCACTCTTTTTGACTACAACCCAAAAAATACCATTTTAGTTTAGTTTGATGAGTTGATGATATATAAGACCAAGATTGTCTTAAAATAGAATACATTACGAGTCTTCTTCCTCATACTGTCTTTTTGGTGATCTCCCAAACAATCCCAAGGCGTGTGTTTGTTGTTGTAAGCATACGGCTATACGGCACCATACGAGAAGTCCTGGAAAAGAAATGCATGAAGTTTTATAAAATGGTTCATACTAATTCATGAGACACAAAAACGACATGCTTTTAATACCTCTTAGCTGCTTAGAACTTTTTAAAAAGATTTTTCGTTTTATTTTAAATGAAGCCTTTTTTTTCAACTGTCATACACACGGTCACTTTAAAACTTAGACTACTTATACCTTTTAAAACACCAGTAATCTTGCAAGAGAAGATAGGTAACATCATATAGTGTAGGTACTCCGAGTTTTGATTTAATTCAATACCTACATTAAATATGTAGTAGTAGTATTGTCCTGTATACATTTGTGCGTCTATGTGTCATTCATACGAAGGGACAACGTGACGCTGGCATGCGCATGCACTGTGCATAGATTTTAACATTCTGACAGAAAAATTAGGTTAATATTAATTAGCTATTTTTGTATAAAAGTTAAATCTGACAAATTATCTGAAGTCGTGGAGGAAACGTTGTTGTTTATGATGTTACTAGCTGTTACCCGCAGCTTTGCCCGCGTGATATGTAGCCTATGTTCTTCTCAGTACCCTAACATGTAAGTATACAAATTTTTTGTAAGATCGGTTAGGCATCCAAAAGAAGCAGAAGTTAGGGCGTAAAAGCGTAACAAACAAACCAACTCACATTCGCTTTTATAATATTAGTTCTCTATCTACTTCTGCGAGGTTACTAGTGGTTAACAAGCAACCCTGTATTACTGATTGTACCTACGGATATATTTCTGTACCTTAGAGGTACAATAAATAGGTACCTTCTTAGCCCTTTTTGAACAAATTTGTAATTGTAATCTAGGTATATTTATCTATAATTATCGAAAAATAATAGACAATAATTTACAATATAGTCATTGTTTTTCGTTTTCGTATGTACGAAGGTAAGTAGGTAGTATACGTATTTGAAATTATGTCCGGAAACTATGCCACTAAACAAAAACAAGTCCTAATAAAACCAGCCAAGTGTTAGTCAAGATCGCACACGAAGGGTTCCGTTCGTTCCACCATACAATATTTTATTCCAAAAATGCTCTAAAACATATTATGTACGTTGTGTAGTATGATGCCTATTATCACTTTTATTTTAATCGTATTGTATAATTAAAAAGATACTGCCATGTGGCAGAGAAACGATCGGACAACAGAGGCTTAGTAAACCCTAAAACTTATAATGTTTAGAGACTTAATTACTAAATTACTAGCTAATATATTTTTTTGTTTTGTTCCAGGTTTTCACCCATGCTGCCATGAAGAGGGCGCTATTCAGAAATAAAATGTTCTCAAAGATCTTGAGTTTCACTTACAAAAAAATATTATGAAAAAAAAATATCCTCAATCCGCCTCTGTTAGCCATCAACACCCCAAATAGGCCGACGCGCTGCGAACGCTAAAAACGTACCCCTCACCCCTTTCCCCGATTTTTAAGCCTACCCCCCACCACCCACTAACACCCGGGTTAGCGGAGGTACATTTATGTGCAATAAATTTTGACCGCTCGTATCCACGCAGACTGGTATAACAACCACTAGTAATGCTAAACAAAAATGCACTTTACTACATATGTAATACAATGCAAAATTACTTTAGTGTGATTAGGAATATATTCTATGTAAAAGGAGTGACTCAAAGTTTTGAAACGCAGCGTATTGCTTGACAAAAAAATACTTTGTTTCTTGCGTTTAGAGGTCATTTTCGGCTGCTAAAAATTGATTGTTGGAAAGAAGTGGACAGTTTTGCGGGTGAGTGTGGGACAAAGCTAGGTAAATAGGGTAGACATTGTGTATTTCTCATTTGTCTTGGTGATGGCGCAATAAAACCTATTGTTATGACAGTGCTTTTGGAATTGTGGATAATGCTCATCTAAAATAATATTATGGAGAATAGAATTTAGTTTGTATTGTAGAAGGTATTTCAGGTTAATCGTAACTATTTGATTTAGAACTATTGCATGCCTATTACGCAGAGCGTTTGAGGTTGTTCATTTCGAAGTCTCGACTACTCAAGATTAACCGATTTTATGAATAGGCTAGGAACTTGGGAATGGAGCTAACTTTACATTGAGTCATTGACATAGCTCAGCGGATTAGACCCTTAAAGTGGCAGTGGGCGGGGCACAGCACTCAGAACCGATGGCTAATAGAATGGATTCTAGAATGGCGACCACGCACCGGCAAGCTCAGTGTTGGACACCCACCGACCAGGTGGTCGAACGACCTAAAAAAGGTCGCAGGAAAACGTATTGGATACGTATCGTATTGGAGATCCTTGGAGGACGTGTTTGTCCAACAGTGGACATCTTACAGCTGAGATGATGATAATGAGCATAACATTGAGTATCTACCTAGAGATGAAGGCTTCCAAAATAAGCAAAAATCCATTATTAAGAGTCGCCTGGACGCGCATGTCTCCATACAAACGGAAAAAGGGAATTGTGGCAATATTTGATAATTCTGGAGTAAAATTAAGCATTTAATTAATAAATCTTGTTACAATCTACGTGCGTTCCTATACAGCTTGGTTAAAATACCAATGGTTTGAGAATTACAAGCCTTTTCAATTTTGTATGGAAATCTTAGGAGGCGTATAATTTCAAACATTTGATAATTTAACCAAACTGTATAGGAAAGTAAGTAGATTATAATGATATTGATTGATTGGATGCTTAATTTTGCCCTTAAATTATCAAATATTGCCACAATACCCTTTTTCCGTTTGTATGGAGACATGCGCGTCCAGGCGACTCTTAATGCGAATATCTTCTGACGCTACCTCTTTCATGCTTTAAATTCTGAATCAATTTAGATGAAATTTACTGGGAAGGTATTTCCCAGAAAAAATGCTCTCCCAAAGGGATCGGCATTGACAGTGAAAGCTTAGTCATTGTGTCTATATTTTATTGCCGTGTGGTGCCCGGCAGAGTAGAATAGGACCACTCCAAGTCATCCCGTGGATGTTGTAAACGCGACTAAGGAAACACAAGCTAAACAAAGCTTATTAACATCAAAGATACCTCTCCAACCCGTCTTGCCAGCGTGGAGAGTGTAGGCCAAATCCTCTGACTACTCAGGCTAGTTAGGGCTCTGGTAGTGCAGAGAGGGTCGTGCTCCTGCAGTGGAGACTAGAAAGACCTGATGATGATGATGATGATGTGTCCATAAATATGCTCGTATTTACTTTGTTACGTCTTCACATAAATTTGATCATACTATGAAAATATTCAGTGATCCAAAAATAAAGAGCCAATCTACCTAAACGTCAAGGATAATCCTACTCTATGTATGAAGCATGAGTTTTTCAACGATCTTATTACTATGATATCCTAACTAATGCTTTGTCGAGCTCCGTGGCGTGGTGGTCAACACGCCAGCCTGCTACACGGAGGTCCCGGGTTCGATCCTCGGCCAGGTCAAGATGAAAAACGATCTTTTTCAGATTGGCCTGGGTCTTAGATGTTTATCTAAATAAGTATATATTTTAAAATATAGTATCGTTGTGTTAGTATCCCACGACATAAGTTCACAACTTACTGTGGGGCTAGCTCAATTCGTGTGATTGTCCGTATATATTTATTTATTTAACTATCCTAATCCTAGTCCTAATCCTAATCCTAATTCTCATGCTTATCCTAATCCTAATTGTTGTTTATTTGTTAGTTTGTTTGTTTGTTATGGTTTCACGCCGTATCTTCTGAACCAATCATCATACAATTTTGCATACACATAGGTTAGGGTACTGAGAAGGACATAGGCTATAAATCACGCGGGCGAAGTCGCGGGTAACAGCTAGGCAGTTTATAAATAAATAATCAGTTTATAAATATATAATATTTATAACTGTTACCCGCGGCTTCACCCGCGTGAAATATAGCCTATGTCCTTTTCAGTACCCTCACTTCACCGTATGCAAAATTTCATGATGATCGGTTCAGAAGATTTGGCGTGAAAGTGTAACAAATGAAATGAAATTTTATTCAAATTTGGATATCATGTAGGTATCGCTTTTTGAACGTCATATTTTTTTTTATTTGCAAAATCGAAAAACTGCTAGCGTTTCGGAAAGACAACTGCTGAGAAGAATACGCCGAAAGAAACTCAGTCCAGTTTTGGTCCCTACATGTCTGAAGGGCTATGCTTAACAAACAAACTCACTTTCGCATTTTTAAAATAGACTAGGTAGTTAGCCGTTCGAATACTTTTGATACGTAAGTTGCTTACGATCAACCAAAAGAAAGTTATATATTACTGTAACAACTATTACTTTGAAAAATCAATGCCGAAAGCGTAAAATACTCCTTTTTTTTACCATTTGTTTATGAAAATTTCTATTTTATTAATTTTAGTATCGATTTCTATGTATATCATAACTTGAAAGACATATTTAACAGTTTTTGGCACAACAACATCAGAGAAAGAAAAAAAAATCGTAGTTCACAATTTTGTGTGATAAATTTATAGGCATATTTACTCTTTTATATTATTTCTTTTATTTCAATACTTAAATTTTCATCCTATTATAAATATTTATCGTTTTTTCCCCTTATGGGAGTTCCTCCCCACGAGGGTTTACTTACCCCTTCCTAGATAACTCCCCTTTTTATCCCGCCGTTATTTCTTCCATAAACGCGAAAAAAAGGAAAGGCCATTAGTATCGGAAGTGAGGACCTCATCAAGATAAATAGAAACGTCACGATGATGGATGACAGTCCCCGCGTGCAACTACCATCATCATTTAGCCGTATAACATGAAAATGCGACACCCTATTACGAGAGGCGTAAAGTCGAAATTAGTGTTTGCTTCTGGCGAAATGTTGTGCAAAATATATTCGTTCTGGAAGGCTGTGTTTGTCGTTATCTGGTAGTAAATAAGTGTTTATGTGTGTGTATTTTTAACAAAGGGTGGTTTTGTGTTTATTTACCTGCTTTAGGTTACGTGTATTTACCTGTTAGTATACAAAATCTCTAATGATATTATCAATGCAAAAGTTACCTGTCTGTACATCAGTTACACTTCACGCTTCAGCCTCTGAACCGATTTCAATTAAATTTTAAAAAGAGATAGTTGACGGAAACACATAAAGAATAGCTCTGATGTAAAGGATATACCTGACTTTCATCCCGAAATAAGGTACTTACTATTAACGAGGCATTTACAATCACGCGAGCGGAGTTGCGATCGGAAACTTCTTAGTAGTACTAATTTTATATTGGTAAGTGTTTGCAATACTCGTAACTAAAATAAACAGCTATGAACTCACATTAAATTAAATAAATTGTTTAACCACGTTCATCGTCTATCTGTATAATGTAATCTTAGATGATACTTGGCTGATTTTGATTTTTTTTTGCTATAGAGCATACATTTTCGCAAAGGTTTATGTGTACAGACCCGTTCATTAATGGGGAGGGCTGGCTAGTGATTATATAAAACCAAAGCGTTTTACTTATTGCCTAATAATATTCATAAATTTTATGTTCACGGTGAGACTTGAATTATTTGGAAGTTAATTAAAAAAAAAATATTACAAATAGAATACTTACGAATCTCTAAGTAGGCTATTGTCAACTGTCACCTCCTCTTTCTTAACTTTTTTTTCAGTACGTTAACTTCAGCAGCAGTGAACACCAAAAACTTCGTTGGTAGGTAGGCAAAGGTATATTGATCCTGGAAACAAGATATACAGCTTATTACTTTCAAAAGATAAATTATTGTAAACTATCTGTACTAATATTATAAAGAAATAAAGCTAATATTATAAATAAGGATGGCCATAGCCATCCAGCGTGGTAATGCAGCTAGCATTTTGGGCACCTTCGCACCAGAGACGCTAAAGAGCAGTTTGTAAAATATTTTTAGTTAATGTATAATTAATTTTTATTTTGATATTTATTTATTTTAATTTTGACTGGTTTTTTAAAATTGTATATTACTATTTATAAATATTATAACGAGGAAATATTTGACTGTTTGTTTGATTTGAATAAACTCAGATACTATTGGACCAATTATCAAAATTCTTTGACCTATAGAAAGCTTTTATAATCAATAATATAATTAACGCAGATAAATTTGCGGGAAAATAGCTAGAACACAATTGCAAGAGCCTAGAAAATTAAGTACCTTTGTTCGTACGATTTCTCACATCCCTCTGTGTAGGGTACGTGAGGAATCGGAGGAGACAATGAGACACATTTTGTGTCCCTGTGACTCGTTGGATGGTAAGCGTTTGGACCTCTTCGGATCGGCTTATTCTGATCTAGGGGACTATAAGCACTAAGCGCCGATATTCTGAAGCTAATGCAGTCCTTCTTCAGGAATCACCATGTTAATGAGTCAGGTATGGGGTAAGACGTGCTTTCAATCTTAAATCGGCCCCATTAAAAGATAAGATAAGATTGTAACCCTTGTATCTACTCTTCTGTGGTACAGGGACAAAATCTATATATCTATAATAATGTATTCTATGAGTGAACCTCCAAACCATTTTTTAACAATACTTAAGTACCCCTATTTTAACATTGCCTCAATATTTAAGACGCCTACTTATATACTTACTGTACATGTGTTAAACTTATTAGCGCACCCCTAGGAATACATAGGTTCTAAGATATATGTGTAATACATAATGTTCAATATCATTGCAAAAAAAAGTCAATGAAAACCGCTCAAAGCATAGAAACTCATTAAAATTCTTTTGTTGCATCCTAACCCCAAACAAAAATAAAGGAGAGTTCCGTATGTTTTTATAACGAGGGCTAAATCAAAACACCATAAGGCAGGGCGAGAATTAAAAAGCCTCCATAAATTAATACTTCAAACAGAGAATCACCCCATCTACCTGTGGATACCCGGTTTTTAGATTTAAATATAGAGATATTTCTCTATATAAAAATCTGTTTCATTCTTTATTATTTATCTGTTCCATTACCGGTCTAAAATTATTTTTTCTTCGAAGAAAATATAAATAAATAAATATACATATATAGGAACATATCACACAAATTGAGCTAGCCCCACATTATGTTGTGAACTTGTGTCGCAGGATATTAACTCAACGATAGTATATTTTATAACATATATATACTTATATAGATGAACATCCAAGACCCAGGTCATTCTGAAAAAGATCGTTTTCCATCATGACCTGACCGGGGATCAAACCCGGGACCCCCGTGTCGCAGGCTGGCGTGTTGGCCGCTGCGCCACGGAGCTCGAAAAGAAGACGAACAGTATATTTAAAAATTTTCTTCAGTCAGACCAATCAGTGACGAGGAGATCCTAAGAAGAGCAAATATCGCTGTAGAGGAGGCCCATAGAGCAGATAGGTAAAACGAGGCATCATCAATAATTTTAATTCTTCCCCTGATATATTCTATGAATCGGGAAGAAAACCAGCTGATATATTCTATGTTTTTGCATTTCACCCAAATCAGCATGCAAGAGAGTTCATATTATAGAAATAATTAAGTATCTATATAAGTACTTTTTAAATTTACTGTTAGTGAGGCGATGTGTAATTATAGGCTAAGTTTTGAAGAAATAAAGATTATAATAAATAAAAAAAAAAAGATTATAAAATTATTCAGGAAAATCGTAATCTCGGAGATTATCTCTTTGGCTGCTTCATTTTATTAAGTATGTGCTTAAGGTTAACTCTGTCTGCCCATTTAACAGTAACTGGTTCAAAAGTAATATACATCAGAAAAAATATTCATCCAGGTGACCAAGAAATATAAGAGAAAAACGTAGTACTGAAAATAAAACCACGCCTCTCCTTAAGAGGCTGACTGCATAATTTTTTGATAGTATGAAAATAAGAGAGCCCGCTGGGCCAATACCATACAATATCCACAATACTTCTTTTTATACTGATACCTGCGTTAAAGAAAAATTGCAAATAACTATTTAGCAATGAATAAAAGTACGGAATCACGTTAGTCAAAAATAGGTATCCTCTGAACGTCCTCTGTTTTGTTGAACTTTTAACTTAATTGCAACTTACATCTATATTATTTCAACAACATTTTATGTATTTTTCTTAAAAGCTTTAGTGTTGGAACGTGGTTGGAACTTAAGGTTCGACTTTTAGGACTTGAATCTAATAGGATTTTAGCCGTAACTTTTGAACATGGATTAATAATTTTAATATGACTAAAACGAAATAACACCCTTTAAATGTGATTTGACTAAAGTCATTTTGAGAAAGATTGATGTTCTAAATAAACGTTTTAATTAGCAAGACCTTGAAACTCAGCAGAAGCTGGACATAGGCCTCCCCCAAGTTCTTACAGTACCTACTTACGTCTGAAACCTTCTTCGTAAGCGAGGAGCGTTTTAACTATTGTGCAACGAAGTCTCGTATATAAACTGCGTATGACTACCTCCCAAATCTGTTTGATTTGTCCCTTCTTCTTCTTCTTCATCAGGTCTTTGTTATTCTCCACTGCAGGAGCATGACCCTCTCTGTACTACCAGAGCCATATACTAGCCAGAGCAGTCAGAGCATTTGGCCTACACTCTCCACGCTGGCCAGACGGGTTGGATTTGTCACTATATATTTTTATTCAATAAAAGATTTTAGCGGTCGTCCCCTTAACAGCCAAGTGCCGCGGGGCCGCTTTGTCCGGATTCGGGGCGGACGCACATGCGTGTTTTGCCACCCCCGCCCCCCGCCACCCACGCCTAAGCGTGCCCTCCATTTTGTTTTTGCATGGCCGCCGATTTTTTGCTTTAGGTTAGGTGTAGGTAGTCGAAGTTATATTAACCATGGGACGAGGTAATTTTAAAGAACTGCAATAAAAGACTTGCTTAAAGTGGTCATTAATTTATCAACATATCATATCACCCTATTATAAAGATCAATAAAATTACTTTTTACCTACATAGTGGTATTTTATTTATTTACGTAAGTTCCTACTTATGTATTATATAATTTTCCTAATTTGAAACTGCCATCATCATCATGACGTGTGGGTTTATCGATCAAAGATTATTTAAATTAAAAATTAAATGCATACTTTCATGATAAATTATGACATAAATACTCTATTTTAGTAATTTTGATAAATAATTTGATTTTGTACTTGGTATCCTTAATCGTAGTCAATCATCAGCAAAATTATATCACCACTTACACGGAAAGAAAATATAAAGTATTAGGGACAAATCACACAGATTGAGCTAGCAAACTAAGTACTTACTGTCGTAGGATAATATATTAAAGATACTTGCCCTGTGCTAGCGTGCCCAGAAGGCTGGCAGAATTGCCACGTTGTATAGCAATGCTGATCTTTTGGCCATGATATTGGCCAGCCCTCTGGTCACGAAAAACCTCAATCGATATTAGTAGGATTAACTTAAGGGACGTTATACATATCTACTTACTAAATTCTCATATTTTGTAAGCAATGAGGGTCACCACTCTTCAAAACCCGTAGCGTATTCTAAAGCCCAATTATTCACTTTGACGTCCGACGTAGATAATAATCTGTCATACGACACTGAACGACAAAACCCACCACTGAAACCAGACCTCCCAAATCATATGCAACCTCCGATGTTGTGGAACTTTTGGTGAAGGATAAAAGGGAAGTGGAGGGTCAGGGTTCAGTGGTGGAGGAAATGGAAAAGCGAAGCGTGGCGGCAGATTTGAGCAGGGTACGGCTGTGCGTAAGATTGTTTGACGTTTTTTGGAAGCGCAGATAAAATGAGATTCGTTTTGACCCTCATTTTTTTTTAGGTATCTGTGGAATAGGAGCTTTAAGGATTTGGAACTTAGTACTCTAAATAAATGCGCAGATATTTTAAGTATAATATATAAATCTATACTAATAATATGAAGAGAAAGATGTTATTGTTTATTTGTTAGCATTGAAAAATAAACTACTATACCAATTTAAAAAATTCTTACACCCATAGTTATCTGATTTATCTGCAGGTGATACACGCTATAATTTACAAGCTCCGTGGCGCAGCGGTCAACACGCCTGCCTGCGACACGGATGGTCCCGGGTTCGATCCCCGGTCAGGTTAAGATGGAAAATGATCTGACCATGACCGCTGCGCCACGGAGCCAATGTAAATTAAACTCCGTGTATTAACAACGGCTGGCGTATTAACTGTGCCACGAAGACCGCCTAGGAATCTCTTGCATCTGACATACAAAACAACTTTGGTCATTTTTCTTTAGAACGTAATACTCATAAAGAGAATCCATCTCCCCTCTAATCCTATACTAGAGTAGGTTCAAGTAGGTAAGTACACCTCAGTCCCAGCCAAAACAAACAGGAAAGTATTATCGAGCCTTCATCAATTCCCATGGCTTCTATTTGCCGATCAATAACATCTAAGTAAACCAATTGGCCGCTGAGCAAATACCACTAATGGAAGGGACTTATTAACTTTGTTGGACTCGCCCTGGACTCACCTTAAGTCAATAACATCGATGAGTATAAATATAATTTAACGACGTTCATGGTGCAGTGGATAATGAATCCGCTTTACGAAGAGATTTGGGTTCTCAGCGCGGAGCAAATAATTGCACTGTTATTTCACAAATGTATCTATTTTGGAGCTACTCAAGATCGGATGAAGTCAGGCACACAGAGATATTATGATATTACAGCATGATTGCTGTCATAATCATAGGCTCTGTGAGCAGAACACTTCGCGAGTCTGTTTGGATATATCTGAATAAATATTCTTCACGCAGCTTAAAACACAAAGCTAAAAGACTCATTAATTTGAAAAAGAAACATGAAAAAACTTGTTGGGAAAAAAAAAATATTTCGAATGATTCGAACTTCAGACTTCCAAAAACGCTTCGTTAATAGCTATTTATAACCAAATTCGCCGATGTCGTTGAAATTGACCGTCTTATTGATAACAAAATAAAATATTACTTCCTGTTTTGTTTTATAGTTAATCACCGGGAACTCAAAATGTTCAGTACATAAGCGTCATATGAGACACTGACCTTTCACCACCTCCATTGAATAGTTTTAAAAGCTAAGGGCCGGTCAAAATCGAAGTTTCAAAAGATTTTTACGGAGGAAATTAAAATTATTTTTAATTTTTCAGATAAATATTGTATGTAAATGGGCTTTACCTTAATAAATAAAACGACCTGACCCTTTCAAACAAAAAATAAGTACCTACCTTGGATAACAAAAAAATTCAATTTCGTTGAAGATAAAAAGAGGACGAGTACCTAACACGTAGACCTTTTACATAATCCGGAAAGCCCGAATTAAATTTTAGCACGTAGGCAGAAAAAAAGGAAGCTAAAACAACCCTTATGCGAATAAAAAATGGAATATTTCTTTTTGATTACAACAATATATATTGTGCCTTCGAAACGGTCGTAAGTCACAGGGTGAAGCGTGAATTTTTAGGGTTCCAGTGCTGTCCCCATTTAAAATAAATCAAAAGACAGAAAACGCAAATGTCATTTAAAATTTTGTTTAACGAGGCCCTATATAAATCTTCAAACTATTTTGTAAGGTACTGTTTATTATTTAAAGTAAGAACGTGCCGCTTATCTCAGCGTTTCTGTCAAAAACGCCCGCTTTTGTCGAAAACGCTAAGTAAAGCTTCACGTTCACACTTCAAACTGTAAAAGTAGTTTATAAAATAGTTTCAAAGGTTATCTAGGGCTTTTTCGAACAACATTTTATATGATATCTTTGTTTTCTGTCTAACGATTTATTTCAAATGGCAGCACTGAACCCCCAAAACTTAATGTATCCTCATAACTGGTAACGCAATTCTACGAATACGTCTTTCCTGGTTGAAACCGCTTTCACGCTCCACAACGACGCAATTTCTGGGCCCTCCACCTCATCATCATCATCATCATCAGGTCTTCCCAGTCTCCACTGCAAGAGCACGACCCTCTCTCTACTACTAGAGGATTTAGCCTACACTCTCCACGCTGGCCAGACGGGTTGGAGAGGTCTCTTTGATGTTTATAAGCTTTGTTTAGCTGGTGTTTCCTAAGTCGCCTTCTACGGCGTTCACGGGAAGGAGTAGAATAGGACCACTCCAAGGAGTGGTCCTATTCTACTCTGCCGGGAACCACACGGCAAGGCCCTCCACCTACCCCGCTCCATCTTCATGCTTGCACCATCCATCAAACCCTTTTCCGAGTCCGGCAAATTAAGCAGGGACGCCCTTTTGCTGGCTCCAGGCAAAAATTCAATTACAAACTTTGGCCCATCCCAAGAGCACGGCTAGAGGGAACGTGCCTCTAAATTTTTATGTGGCCCTTTACAAGGCCGTAAACGGGGTGTTTTTATGAATATTCCATTTATTCCGACTCTCCTGGGCACAGACATACCTACCCTATGTACGGCTTAGAAAAGGGAATTATTTCAGATGATTCATGGCACTTTTCTTTTGTTTTGGTTTAATGTGCCTCGGTTTATTGTTTTCGTCCTTTTGTTGTAGTATATATTTTGTGGAAATGTTACATTTATTTCATTCTGTGTATGATTAATTTAGGTAAATAAAGGAAATCTAGGATTATGAAAAAAAAATGTACTTTGCTAAAGCTCATATAGACTTAATAGTCATCATCATTACAAGACATTCATCACAAGGCTACTTGATTCAGGGGTTCCTTTCATGGTGTAAACTAACACTGAGAAAGGATTTTTAGAAATTCATCCCCTAAACTTCGAAGTCGAATTGCTAGGCGTCTATATTACACAATTTGATTGAGTCTACATTCAAATTGTTTATCTGGAAATAACAGGACACGTTACACTCATCAAATATAGAATTTCACAACAAAGAAACGATAATTTGTTTCTCGTTTATTGAAAAAATACCAGTACAGGGTGCACTTTGTTAAACTGTCACCATCCCAAATTTGCCAATAAACAAAAATTGATAAAATACCAACAGGCCATCAAAGCCGATTAAACTAAACGCGATAGACTCTCCAGTGGCCATTAAAAGCGTCAGTGCAGTAATTTTAAATGATTTGCTCATAAAAAGCAAGCTTGCGGCCCAAATGACCTGCCTGAGCAAAAAGCTGCATTTACATAATCACTTTATATTATACTCGACTCCATGCCAGAATTTTAATGGCCCCGCATATAGACATAGAGGTTTTGTGTGTAATGAAACGGTGATTATGTTTTTTTAACATTAGCCCGTTTTGGGAAAGAGGTATTATTTTAAATTATGAGTTGGATGGTTTAGACGTTTTAAGCATTCGACTACGCTATTGTACGCTATCGCTTCAAAGATAAACGTTTTATAGCATTTGTAGTAAAGCTCAGACTCCAATGCTGAGACGAAAGGAGTTAAACTGAATGGAGATGTAACATATGTATTTGTGTAGCCCGAGAACCTGTAGAACACATTTCCACTCGTCAGTATAAACTTCCGCACAAATTCAGTGGAAACACCTTAGCTGAAAAACATATCTTCTCGTCTCCGCATTTCTAGTCTACGAAGAAACTGTTTGTTGTAGCGTTTCGTAGCAGGTGTTACGCAAGTTCGTAGCACCAGCTACGAAATGAAATTCATATTTTCGTCACGTTACTTGAATATGAATACTTATTCTATTTTTTTATTTGTTACATACTTATGTAAGTATTCTGTATTTAATTATTGGTTACAGTTATTATTGCATAACCTAAAGCTACATTTTTCTGTTGAAAAAGATACACTAGAAGTATTTACTATTTCACCTGTCTTTGAAAAGACTAATTTTACCAAAACTCAATACAAAAGATTTAAAGATTTAAAACGTTTATTAAAGGTATAGGTTTCTTTTAACACTTATTAACTGTCAAAATATATAATATATATATATATATATATATATATATAATACTGTATGTAGACATCAGTAATTTACTTACCGCTAAGTTTGGGTCGTTTCAAAAGCGGAGTACAGAAAAAGCGGTTACAATCTGCGTATTTTTTCCAAGCGACGTCAACTTACCATCAAATCAATAGTCAATCATTTTATTCATCGTAAGATATTTCAATATCATTAAGTGAACGTCAGTTTTTCCATAGTTACAATTAGTTAACAAATATATATATTATTGTTGACGTCAATAATTTACTTACGGCTAAGTTTACACCGCTTCCAAGGCGGAGTGCAGAACAAGCGGCAACAAACTGCACAGCGCATTTTCTCCAAATGACGTCAACTTACAATCTACGACATACCTATTTAAAATCACAGAAGTAGACTCGAGCTTACATTGTCCTGTCATGATTTAAAATTTAACATTAAAGTGGATTTATTGAGTTTATATTTTTATTGTAATAAATTAATTCGACATTATAAAAACAAACATTTTCACAAATAAAATATCTCTTCCAACGCACCGCATCGAGGCAACGCACCCAATATGCTGGCAGCATTTCCTCGCTGAATAGCGAGACTTATTCTCTTAGCAAAAAAGCTGCCAGCTCTAGGGTCACCAGTTGCCTCGAAGAGGCGCGTTGTGACGTCCTTAAAAAAATCTTAGCTTCCGGGCCCCAAGGTCCCATCGTCTCCACTGCGAAACTGCTACCCAAACCCGCGTATTTCCGTTTTTTGGCAGCCTCTGCAGAACAAGCCGCCGCTCCACCAAGATAAGAGGTTGCAGACACGTGTGAAGGTGCTAGAGTATCAACACATGTGGCATCCCATACAAGACATTTACCCTGCCTCCATGGGACCAAGGATAAGCCATCGGGTCGCTTGCCATCAGTGCGGACGATCGATTTATTGAGTATGTTTTCATTTATATTATGTATGATGAAACCGGGTAGTACCCAATGAATCGGCACGTTTACATAGCAAATGAAACGAAAATGTATCGCAGCCTGAGACGACTGGAGGCACAGATTAAAATGATTGATTAATGAAAACAAATGCAGGGTGAGGGAGGGGTAGTAACCAATATTAATGTTGGTTTGGGGTGTGAAGATCATTTTCAGAAAGGGTGTGTGGAAGTACACTGAGTGTACTATGTCTATATCATATGGAGGGTGGTACCAGTTCTGTTATTTATTTGGAGGAATAAATTCTCATTGTTAAGACATGAAGTCCATGACGCAGTGGTTAACACGCCAGCCTGTTACACAGGATCCCGGGTTTGATCCCAAGTCAGGCCATGTTGTGAAACGATATTTTTCAGATTAGCCTGGGTCTTGGATGTTAATCTATAAAAGTATCTATTATACAATATAGTATCGTCGAGTTACTATTCTACGACACACGTTCACAACTTACGGTGGGGCTGCACAATCTGTGATTTGTCCCTATATATTAATTTTATTTTTTTACTACTATATTTATGTTGTTGGCTAATATAAGGCTCCGGTAAGTCTGGTTGTACAGAGAGGGTCTTACTCCTGCAGTGGAGACTAAAAAGGCCAGATGTTGATGATATTATTTTAAGTTGCTTTTTATTCCTGTTACTAAAACTTAAAAGTTGAAGAGAATTATAGGAGTGATTATTTACTTGTTAATATAACGTGAGCATTTACTTGTAAATGTCTAGCCACATATGTATACTATATGTCTCTTATCTTCTATAAATTGAAATGTATTCGAATTTTTCTACTTTATTACCTTTTGTCTCCAAAAACAACAAATAAAATATTACCTAAAATTACTATTTGGAATAAGAAAATGACTCCTTCGTCAGAATAGTATTTGTGTTATTTACACACAAAGATAGAATTACAAGCCTAGATCTTCAACATCAACGAGAAATAAAAGAGCTGATGTTATCTGACAGCTTTAGAATTAGTTTCATTAAAACCTATTACGTAATAGTGCCTTTATAAACTAACGTTAAGCAAAGTCGTCGAGATCAAAGAAAAATACGAAACCTGTTTATAAATCTACATACATTTATATGTTCCTGCCTGATCTCCTATAATTTTCCAAATACCCTACACCGTTTTGCTTTTATACTAGCAATTCGGACTTTGGCCAATTTGTCACAAAAAGTTTCGTCCCCAGAGCTGTCCCTGGCAGGCCGAGCCATTTATTACCGCCGCCCTCAAGGCCCTTAATTTCACCTTCGAAACCTTCGGAAGGGTTGGAAGGGGTATCGTGACGTAAATCGTAGGGATTTACCCTTATCTGTCTGATTAGCTACACGTTCAGCCCCACGCGAAATATTGGTATGACATGGGTTGTTTGTTTGTGCATATAGATACATTCGTATAGGTACATAAAATATGCTTTCTTACTTAATAAAGAAAGATTTTTTACTATGACAAATCGTTACGTATTATTATAGGTATAAATTTAAATGTTTCCGTATTCTTCTTCTTTATTACCTCTTGTCTTATATAACGACAAATAAAATGTTATCTAAAATTATTTTAACTGTGAGTTTAGGTCGTACCTACCAAAATTTTCCTTGTTGAGCCACTAACCAAATATAATTTACAGCTTTTATCACTTGGGAGGGTGACTTTGGCTATAACGATAACCAAGCCAAAGGCCCCAACCTCTAAATCGTCGTTAGACCTAAATCTGTTAAGGCATTTAGCCCCCGGGTTTTGATGCGTTACAGTTGAGTATGCAAGCGAGAAGAAACTTAAAAGAGAAAGAGAGAGTTAAACCTAAAAAAAAAACGTATTTCTTGACCCGAGAGTTCAGAACCTGCTAAATATACCTACTAGAGCGTGTATATACATAGATACGCAAATCTGTTTGGCGTCCACAAACCGTTCCGTATAATAGGAAATGAGAAAATTAATTAAAGGACAAACAGACAGGCCAATAAGCCTCAGTTTGTTTAGGCCGCTGTTTTTATGTGTTTTCGTTTGAAGATTAGGTTTATTGATGCGATGTTAGAAAAAAATAAGCGAGACGTGACTGTCAATGTTTTCCATGTAGTTGTATGAAAATTATTGCAATAAAATTAACTGATAATATTTTAATTTTTTAAAAGTAAGGTTTATAAGGCCTCTCTCGGAAAGGCAAGGCGTTTAAATTAGTAATACGTCACATAGATCTGTTACGTAAATAAGAGTTAAAAAGGTAAGTTCCGTTTTAAAATATTATCATCCATTCGTATTTATTTATTTATTTATATATTAAAGTTTTCATACGAGCTTAGTTAAACTCTAAATCATAAATACCTGCACAATGTTTACAGTAAATAGATATATAGTTATTAATATACACTACAGGCCGACATGTTTCGACCTTATCCGGAGGTCTTCCTCAAGGCGAATATGAACCAAGAGCACGAAGATTTTTAATACATGCGAGTTATAATTTCTTATTAAAAGCATTTCACTCAAGTATTTTTAAACGGTATCGCTGACGAATGTCAGATAAATAAAACAAAAAACACCTGAGATAAACCCTTTATTTTTAATAAGTCGTGTCGAATAGGCTTTAGAAGAGTTAGACTTAGGTATAGGTCTAAGTCCTTGTAAAAAATAGCCTTTTTTACAAGGACTTAGACCTATACCTAAGTGTATACCTATACCCGTGTCGCGGGCAGGCGTGATGACCGCTCCGTGGCGCAGCGGTCATCACGCCTGCCTGCGACACGGATGGTCCCGGGTTCGATCCCCGGTCAGGTCAAGATGGAAAACGATCTTTTTCAGATTGACCTGGGTCTTGGATGTTTATCTATATAAGTATTTATTTGTTATAAAATATAGTATCGTTGAGTTAGTATCCCATAACACAAGTCTTTCATAAGAACTTACTTTGGGGCTAGCTCAATCTGTGTGATTTGTCCGTATATATTTATTTATTTATTTATTTATTTTTATCCACTGGGACGGGACACGAAAAAAACTAATAAAGCGCTTTCACTTCCCAAAAAAAAACCGTGACCACAATACACAAAAGATACGTATAAATCGAAAATAAACGTCCAACGAATAAACAAGAAAGCCTATATACAAAACAGGATGACCATTCTACCGCGCATCCTCAAACATAATTCTTTCTCATAAGCCAAAAACGCGGGAAAACAGACAACGCTCCAATTACAAAAGGCACCCCAAACCCCGCTCTAAAAAAAACACAAAAAGTTATTTAAATAAAGCTGTGTGTCGCATAAATTGCCTTCATTAATTTCCGGCCCCACGAAATATTGTCTTGAAAGGATATAATCAAATACAAAAACGTGGAAATGTTGGTGCGTCATTTCCATAACATGGCCCCTTTTCCCCTTTTTCCGGCCCCTTTCGTCCCCTGCGCGTCCTCCAATTACGCGGCGGGCTTAAGGCCAGCATTAGAGAGAATGGTAATAGCCGCAATTATGTATGTACCTACCTTTATTTTATGATACGCTATTATTTGAAACAGCCTTTATTCTTGTGTGCTATATCTGGTGAGGTTTTGGAATATAAAGGTCTATTTTGAATTCTTAATTTATATAAGATGCCTAAAAGTAAAAATAATACATTTAAATTAAAATAATACATAATTATGTATATCATTTTTATGTCTGGACTCTGGATGTGATATTGTAATGTATATGTCGCAATAAGATAGATAAAGCCGTTATATAGTTATATCCCTAGGGATATAATTATATGCCGGAACATAGCTATACGAAAGCGATTCATTACTATCTTCCTAGGAACATAATTTTATTACGGTTCAAGTTTAGTGATATAATCATATTACTAGATTAAGTTTAGTGAAATAATTGTACGAGGGGTTTTGTGGGGTGCGGCGGAGGTGACATTAATACAGAACATAAGACAGTTTCACTATTCCTACAATTTTTTTTCCGTTAGATCCATCCAGGAGGGTAATGTTTTTCGTGCGTATGTATGTATATACTAGTATATAGTATGGCTGTTTCATTGTTGCCTCCTGTGGCCTAGACGGCTTGACCGATTTTGATACGTGAGGGGTCATTAGATTCGTATTCCTCCGCGAAAGCTTTGTAACGTCAGCATAAAATCAACACGATGGACGTAAAGTTTCAAAAACGGCAATCGGGTTTTATTTATTTTGTTAAATAATGTAACTTGTTGTGGTACGGCTTGGGCTTTAACATAGTCATCATCATATCGTTTAAGTGACACGGTCAGTCGACTATGCACACCCTGGTGTCAGAGTTCTTTGGAACCGCCTCTTGGCCTCTGACGTGGTTCCTTTACGTGCCTTCCGAAGCACGATAAGTTACGTTTTTTAACATAGAGAGTTATTTCCATCCATTTGCAAGTCAATATTATCATTGAATACAAGAGATATCTCTTATGGTTTTCATAATATACTCTTTTGGACTAACTATCTTTAGAATTTAGTGAAAACTAGATAGTTGATTGAAGAACCCATACCGCACACCTTTTTTAAACACAAAGTACATGTACCTATTCGATCATCTTGAATCAACATAAACTTCTTCATCTTCTTCTTCTTCTTCATCAGGTCTTTCTAGTCTCCACTGCAGGAGCACGACCCTCTCTGTACTACCAGAGCCATATACTAGCCTGAGTAGTCAAAGAATTTGGCCATTACTCTCCACGCTGGCATAAACATAAACTTAATAATTTATAATTAGAAAAACACACTTTTAGCACGTAAGTCATGTACGAGTATTGTCATCAGAACTCAGAGCGTATGCAAAAATTTCATCCTAATCGAACCGGGAATTGGGTCAAATTAAGATTCCAAGATTTTCTTAAAAATGCGTGGTAAAAAGGGATTTTAATTTTTTATTCAAGTTAAATCATAAAACACTTCTTCGTTTTATAACATGCCGAGAATCTACACAAAGAGAATTTGCACATCCGCGAATATTACGCCGTTACGTTTGAGACAATCCAATTCCGGACTGCATGTGTGAAAATGGGATCTAAACAAACAAAGAAACGCGTGTGTAGGTATCTCTAATTGTAGTCAGCGCCGGTACCTACCGCTCGGCTCTCACAAATCCCCTACTTAAAATTTTGCACCAGCCCTTTTTGTATACCTACCACATTCGCCATCTGCCCCCACGCACGCACACGATAATTTACTCTAAAACAACCACACTAAAGTCCAATTTTATCTACCGAAAATAAAAGGCAGCGTTGCCTCTACAATGTTTACGAAATTCAACTCTGAATTAAATATGTTAAGAGGCATTTCGCCGTGCGCACTTGGAAATGAACCTTAGAGAAAATTCGCATTATGTAATAAAAACATTTATTTTGTCCGTTTGCGAGTAAATAGGACTCCTCTTCCCCTTATATACCGTGATTTAGTGCACGAGAGATCGTTTTGATAAGTCCTTTCATATTTCGCTTGGCAGAGCGTTATCTTAGTAGAAAATGCTAAAGTAAAATTTGCTTTTTTAAAACGTTGTTCGAGCGTTTGTTTTTGTCTGTTTTAGCTGTGCGCCGCGCTCATTTCTTTTCTTGGCTTATGGCGTTAGGAAAAACAACGAGTGCGTTATTTATGCTAGCGCTTTAAAGGAAATGCAAAATATTTTTTCTCTATTTCGTAGCATGGCTGTTTTGATAATACTACGGAACATTTATTAAAAAACTTTTTGCTGAATCTTTCTTTTCAACAAATGACTGCACAGTGATAAAGCAGCGACATTTAACTTTTCAAAAATAGAATAGCAAAAATGTTTTTAAAACCAGTTTCTGCAATCCGCAGCTGTATTAACCCGTATTAGCCAGCCAGTATTTTGTTGGCTGCAAGATCGATTGTTATAGCCCTTTAGCTTATTAAAAATAAAATGTCACAATAAACGAACGATTCAATGAGGTTCGGATCGGTTGCAAACCTGTTTAGCCTGCAGACTGGTTTTGCTCAGTGCAGCTCGAATTTTGCATTCCGACTACCTGACTTTGCAGAACGCGCCCTTCCCTAACTTCAAAACTTGTTTTATTTATTGTCATTATTGTAATACAATTTGGATGATGCGTTTTGAACTGATTCAAATGATCAATCGTAATTAATTCCAAAGTTCTTCTATTGGTAAATAATCAACAGATGCAATCTTTATATATGGTTCTTGGTCAAGTATTCTTTGTATTTATAAATAAGTTGCTCTGTTGTTTGTATTCTGTTGTTTATACATATTCCCAGTCCTACTTAGTTGGTTTAAAAAAAAATGCGTCTGATTTACCTTTCAACAAACAAAATACTTTAGTAGTCATAGATAAAAAAAAACGATGTTTATGGTACTGTATTTTAACAGGCTCCGTAATTTTTTATTTTATTTGCGTGGTCCCGGGTTCAATCCTAAGTCAGAACATAATGGAAAACGATCTTTTTCAGATTGTTCTGGGTTTTGGATAAGAATGTATCTATACTAATATTATAAAGCTGTCCTCAGCTTTATGTAGTTCCCGAGATTGCGCTACCTTCCGAATTGATTATCTCAGGAACTACCAGACCGATTCTAAAATTCTTTCACCATTGAATAGGTACTTACTTACGTTATCCTTGAATGCCATAGACTATGTATGGGTGAAAAGGGGGCGGACTACTAGTCTGTTATAAAATATAATATCTTCGAGTTAGTATACCTATCCTACTACACAACTTCAAACTTACCGCGGAGCTAGCTCAATTTGTGTGGTTTGTCCCTGTATATTTATTTATTTATATTTCTTCCACGAGCGTGTGTTAAGTACCAAGCGTGTAAGCGCGTGTAATAAATAAGGTTCAATTTAGACCAAAATAACACCATTTGCATTTAGATTAGTGCGGCGTGTAACCGTTTTTCCCAACTAATTTATTTATCCTGCGTGTTTAGATTCTTATTTGTAATGTAAAATGTACATTAAATATTCCGAAACAAGCAGCGTAAATAATACAAATTCGTTTGGTATTTAAATAAAATTACTACGGTTACATCGCGTTTATTACTTTATTTTTACGGAAAACTCCGTCTGTCGCCTATTTATCAATCAATCAATAAAAATTGTAGGTGGTGGTTTTGCATATTTCTAACATAAATAGACAAATGTTAACTTAGTCTACCTGCGAACATGAATATTTTAAAGTGCTTGAAAAAAAATTAAATAAGTACTTACGATAAATAATATTGAAAGAAGTAATACGTGGAGTAAAATTTGAGGGAGAGGACTTTGAATCGACAAAGAAAAGCGGATACGTAAATAATAAAAATCTTGTAGAGATGTCACCTTTTTCAGACCTGAATGTTATAAAAAATAATCAGGATATAATTTCTGTAACACTGAACACATAAGTACGAAGGCAAGTTCTTACTTAAAGTGGCGACTCGGCTTGTCAATGTGAAATTTGTTTCCATGACCGAAAGCTGAGCTCTCAACGCATTTTTGATATTATCAAAATGTCGATTTAATTTTATAATATTAAACTTTTTCAAGATCCCAGAACAGGTTTTACCAGGCACATTTTTTTAGCTTGAAATTTACTGTTTTCACAGTATCGTGGATTTTTAGGGTTCCGTAGTAAACTAGGAACCCATATAGTTTCGCCATGTCTGTCTGTCTGTCTATCCGTCTGTTTGTCCGTCCGCGGTTTTACTCAGAGACTATAAGTACTAGAAAGCTGTAATTTGGTATGGTTATGTATATTAATAACGCCAAAAAAATCATGAAAATATATATTTTTTTTATAGTGTCGCTCCCGTACAAGTCAAGAGGGAGTAATTTATTTTTTTATAAACAAACCCATCGTGTTGGGTATTGTTAAATAGGTCTTTAAAAATATTGTGAGGTTGAGATCACCATTTTTTGATTTAGGTATCCGTTTACGAAATATTTGGTTTTATAGTGCAAATTTTAATTAGAGGTAAGTGTCCCCCCCTCCCCCCCCTCTATTTGATAAACGGTTATATATGGATACGTGAAAAAAATTACAGCAATAGTAATATACTGAAATTGAAAGGAAAACTATCAGAGCTGAGTACTAAGTACAAAATAAAGAGTTATAGGCAACCAACTTATGAATTGTACTTGAAAATGTAAAATTTCATTGTTAGATGTTTTTAGTCGTTAAACTGTGAGGTGCGAGTGTGAGCAGTGTGACCTCAAAGTAAGTTGTCATTCGCAACTCCGGAACCCTACACTGCGATTTTTCATTACCTTGAATACTCAAAACCCTTATAAAAATATTGAGTGGTCAATTATCAATAGCTGATCATCTACTTGGTTCAATATTGAACTTAAAAACAAAGTAATAACCAACATCTCCATTTGCGATAAAAAGAATGCGAATCATTTCTCTTTTCTCGATTTTCTTGGCTGCTCTTGACAAAGTAATTTTCTCTTGTAAAACGTGTGTTAACCCACAATATTAACTTCGCTAGCAATTCCTGCTGTGTTACTTTTTACTTGTGGTTTCCTTTGCTTTTTGTATATTACACGCCTTTTACAATTTTATTTAATTATCTCATTATTAAATAGGTAGAAAAAAATAGTGCCTTGCTTATGTAGGTGTAGATATAGGTTTTATTTTTTTCGGAATCCTTTTTGCATATTTGGAGCGCTAAACTTATTGACTGATTTTTAACCGCCTTTGAAAAAAAAAGGAAAGAGGTTCTCAATTGAGCTGCGTGTTTTTTCAATGTTTCTTACCTCCACTATTATGATTTGAACAAAACAGGTTAGGGAAAACATGCTTTCAAGCCATCGAACCAAGCATTTTCAAGCCTCGTATAAGATATACATCTTTTTCTACGGGACCAAAGCTGGGAAAAATTCAAAAAAATTATACTAATTCCTGGGCCCACTGAACACTTGATGTAAAGCTCACATACATACAAATGTTACACTACTTTTCGAGTAGAGGTGTAAAAATATTTTACGGGCGCTATGATGCACTTTCGCTGCGACCACGGTCAGATTGGATACAAACCGTTTCCAACTCTTCCCTTTGGAATTTTTTTGGAGAGTACCATGTGCAACAGAGTACTTTCTTGCATGAAATGATGATGATGAAGGCACTAAAAGTTAGGTCGAAAATAACACTGGAACAATAATTAAACAAATACTTTTGTACCGCTAGTGCCATCATACCGGGATCATCTTAACTCTGTGGTTAGTACCTACCTTTATTCTATACTTCTATATTACAATTTTAAAGATTTGATTGTTTGTTTTTTTGCATTGATTAGGCTTCTTACTGCTGGACCGATTTTCAAAATTCTCTCACATATATAGAAAGCTAATATATCTGCGGTTGACATATAGGATACTAGCCGTTACCCGCGGCTTCGCCCGCGTTAAATATAGCCTATGTCCTTCTCAGTACCCTCACCTATGTGTATGCAAAATTTCATGATGGTCGGTTCAGTAGATACGGCGTGAAAGCGTAACAAACAAACGAACAAACTCACTTTCGCATTTATAATATTAGTTAAGATTAGGATCGGAATCGGATAGGTCGCGGAAAAATTGTTAATAAATAATATAGGTATAGTCAGAGGTTCACAACTCAATCAAAAAGTTTCAAGCCCCTTAATTGCAAAATGGAAAATCGTATTTTAAGTTAAATATTCATCAGAATTAAACGTAGACGCCCCTTTCCCCCATTTTTTATTTAGACCCTCTGAATAATTGCTGGCGAAGGGGTCGTGCAGGCGCTGATGTAGGAAACGATCTTTCTTGCATACCGGAGTAGGGACGCCTACGTATAAATATATGGGCGCAGCTTTAATTTCCTTTGCCCATTAAAATTCAGCCCCACAACACGCAAGGGACATTCGTGCAGTGGAAGTAGGTAAATACTGTGTTTAATATTCCTACGTATAGATTGACTTTAAATTCCTTATATTTTATATAAATTTCCTAAAAAAATTGAATGTTCTAGTTTCATTTTAAATTTTGTACCAACTTACCACGTTGCCACGAGAGTAACTTTTGGTACACAACCAAAACATTGGTTGGTACAAACGAAACATATTAATGTTCCGTTTTTACTCTCTTGGTACTCAACCTTAAAGAAGTGAATGTAAAATGAAATAAGAACGTTCAATTTTAATTTCCAGTAACGTGGTTTTCGAGCTCGAGTACTTATTATCTCTGGGCTGAAAGAAAGGAAGCATGTCCTTCTCCGTACCTAGAGAACGTGTATGCAAAATTTGATGATAATCGATAAAGTAGATACGTCGTTAAAGCGTTACAAAACAAACAAACTCACTTTCGCATTTATAATATTAGTTGGGATTAGGCAAATTAAATTATTGATTGAATAGAAATAAACATAAAAAGATACAGTTTTAAAATACAATAGGTACGAACTCACCTTTTAAATTGTTGTAGGTAAGTACTTACATCTCGTCATGATTTGCCTTTCCTTATATCTTTCAAATTAATTCACATGAACTTATAGATAAGTAGCTTTTTTCTGCATGTTTTATAACTTTTTCGTAATTATTTAAGAAGATAAGAAATAAAACAGAAAGCCGAACGAAAAATAAATAAACGGAACGGCCGACCAAAACATCTTCGTGACAAGCCAAATTAGGTACTAGACACCCCTCCGCGAGATCTTATGTACAGATACACAGAAAGGGTTCAACCCTTCGCACCGAGCTCGATCCTGCAGCTCCTCTGCAAAACATGCATTTACGACCGCGCGTGTAAGTTGGTCACGATGGCCGAGTAGAATAGCCGATTAGAATGGCCATGCAGAATGGCTGAGTAGAATGACCGATTAGAACGGCCGTGTTGATAGTTATAGATAAATATTCGGTACCTATATGCAAAGCTCTGTACATAATAGCTCTGCTCTGCAAATAAATGATCATTATTATTATATATGTAAATTTTCCCTATGAGACCAATGCAGGGAACTCATTTTTAGGGTTCCGTAGTAAACTAGGAACCCTTATAGTTTCGCCATGTCTGTCTGTCTGTCTTTCTGTCTGTCTGTCCGTCCGCGGTTTTACTCAGAGACTATAAGTACTATAAAGCTGCAATTTGGTATGAGTATGTATATTAATCATGGCAAAAAAGTCGTAGAATAAAATCTTGAAAAAAAATTTTTTTTTTGGGTAGCTCCCATACAAGTAGAGTGGAAGAGTATTTTTTTTTTCTCTATTTACCCATCGTGTGGGGTATCGTTAAAAAGGTCTTTGAAAAATATTGTAAGGTTGAGAACACCATTTTTCGATTTAGGGATCCGTTTCCGAAATATTTGGTTTTAAAGTGCAAAATTTTGTTAGAGGTACGTGTCCCCCCCCTCTATCTGCTAAACGGTTATATATGGATACGTGAAAAAAAATACAGCAGTAGTATATATACTGAAGTTGAAAGGAAAACTATCAGAGCTAGGTACTAATTGCAAACTAAAAAGTTATAGGCAACCAACTTATAAAATGTACTGGAAAATGTAAAATTTCATACAAGCTTCATTGTTAGGTGTTTTTGGTCGTTAAACTGTGAGGTGCGAGTGTAAACAGTGTGAACTCAAAGTTATCATTTGCAACTACGGAACCCTACACTGCGCGTGGCCCGACACGCACTTGGCCGGTTTTTTTTATTTTAATGTTGGAATACACAGAAAGAATTCAGCCATAAATGTAATAACCGGGACTAAACGCGATAGGCATTTCGTAGTATTACTACCACTTACTTCCTTGACGTTTCGACCGAGTTGCATCGGCCGTGGTCACAAGGCGACTGACGGGCGGCGGCATCGTCTGTTCGGGCGTCGTGAAGTATTTTCTTCCACCCGCAAGTTGTCACTTATTGAATCACTAGTGATGTGGCCACGACAAACTACACTCACGGTATCCGGTTTCGGTTTTAACGGTTTCACTCGCGGTATGCACCCATTAATTACAGGATTCCACGCTGGAGACAACTTAAATCCGTCCTCCCGATTGAAATTTTTGTACTTCTTAATTTCAATCGCTTCACGTACCATCCTGGTGTGGTAATGCCGATCAGTGGAGAGAATTTTAGGGTTATGTAGCTCCATCCAGTGGTTGACTCCCGTATCCAATAAGTGTTCTGCTACCGCGGATTTACTCGTCTGTCGATTTTTCACTGCGGCAATGTGTTCCTTGACGCGTTCGGCTATAGTCCGTTTTGTCTGGCCAATATACGAACTGCCGCAGCTACAGTCGATTTTATATACTCCCGGAGTTTGTAACGGCAAGGTGTCCTTTGGTGATCGTAGTGACTGCGACACTTTACGTAAAGGCGTATAAATAGTCTTTATTGAGAATTTTCTCAACACCGTCCCAATTTTATCCGTTACGCCTTTAACATATGGTAAAAATGCTGCCTGACGATTCACTTCTGGACATCCTTGTCTTTTCTTCTGCTTTCTCCACTCTCTAGACACCCTGTACCCGTTACGTTTCAGTACCTCCTGAACATGTAAAAGCTCCGTTTGGAGATGGTCAGGGTCACATAGGTTATGCGCTCTGTTCGTTAATGCAGACATAACGGATTGAAGATGCCGGGGATGGTGATGAGAGGATGCATGCAGGTATCTGTCCGTGTGTGTAGGTTTTCTGTATACCGTGTGAGATAAATTACCATCCGGTTTGACCTTAATCATCATGTCCAGGAACGCAAGAGATCTGTCCTTCTCCATTTCATAAGTGAATGTCATCTTTGGATGTATGGAGTTGAGATGTTTGATATATTGCTCCACTTCTTGATGGCCTCCATTGACAATGCAGAAGACATCGTCAACGTACCTCCTCCAGAGCTTCACGTGCCCAGGTCCAGTGGCTAGTGCTCTGTCTTCGAAGTGCTCCATCCAGATATTTGCAATCACCGGTGCGAGTGGACTACCCATTGCAACTCCATCGATCTGGAGGTAGAACTGGTCTCTGAAGAGGAAGTAGTTGCCGTCTAAACACTGCTCAATGAGAGCAATATACTCATTAGGTAACTCATGATCGAACAGTTTTCCCTTAATGACCTCAAGGCATTCCTTTAAAGGAACATTTGTGAAGAGTGACTCAACATCGAAGCTCACCATGATGTCTCCAGGTTCCAACTTTATGCTCCTCACTATGTCCCTAA
This sequence comes from Rhodophaea formosa, assembly GCA_963082605.1. Lineage (NCBI taxonomy): Eukaryota > Metazoa > Arthropoda > Insecta > Lepidoptera > Pyralidae > Rhodophaea > Rhodophaea formosa. The sequence goes on from OY720221.1 coordinate 5,974,436, forward strand.
AATGAAGAGAATTTTGCTTTGACACCCCAACGGATTCCTTATGAGGACATTGTATGTAGCTTGGAACAGACAATTATACGGAACAAAATACCTACCGTTGAGGCTGATTGTCTTAGACAAGATGTAGCTGTGATTTTAAGAAAATCCAAGCTACCGAAAAGTAACGTCACTACAGAAGAGCGTCTAGCACTGAAACAGCTGCGGAGTAATGAAAACATTTTAGTGCTAAAGGCCGATAAGGGAAACGCCACTGTAGTAATGAATACTGAACAATATGTCGAAAAGGTTAAGGATTTGTTGGCAGACAAGAAAGTTTACAAACCTGTGTCGTTCAATCCCACAGCCAGGGTTACACGTCGCGTTCGAGCCTTGATTCATGACCACGAGGAGATTTTCACGGAGGACGAGTACACTCATTTACATAAGCCCAAAGCTCTGCAACCCCCTAAACTTTATGGTCTGCCGAAAGTGCACAAAAGCAGTATCCCATTGAGACCGATCGTAAGTCAAATTGACTCTCCGACCTACGACTTGGCGAAACATATTGCTGGAGTGCTGCAACCATTAGTTGGGAAAACACCGTCTTATGTGAAAGATTCTCTTCATTTTAGGGACATAGTGAGGAGCATAAAGTTGGAACCTGGAGACATCATGGTGAGCTTCGATGTTGAGTCACTCTTCACAAATGTTCCTTTAAAGGAATGCCTTGAGGTCATTAAGGGAAAACTGTTCGATCATGAGTTACCTAATGAGTATATTGCTCTCATTGAGCAGTGTTTAGACGGCAACTACTTCCTCTTCAGAGACCAGTTCTACCTCCAGATCGATGGAGTTGCAATGGGTAGTCCACTCGCACCGGTGATTGCAAATATCTGGATGGAGCACTTCGAAGACAGAGCACTAGCCACTGGACCTGGGCACGTGAAGCTCTGGAGGAGGTACGTTGACGATGTCTTCTGCATTGTCAATGGAGGCCATCAAGAAGTGGAGCAATATATCAAACATCTCAACTCCATACATCCAAAGATGACATTCACTTATGAAATGGAGAAGGACAGATCTCTTGCGTTCCTGGACATGATGATTAAGGTCAAACCGGATGGTAATTTATCTCACACGGTATACAGAAAACCTACACACACGGACAGATACCTGCATGCATCCTCTCATCACCATCCCCGGCATCTTCAATCCGTTATGTCTGCATTAACGAACAGAGCGCATAACCTATGTGACCCTGACCATCTCCAAACGGAGCTTTTACATGTTCAGGAGGTACTGAAACGTAACGGGTACAGGGTGTCTAGAGAGTGGAGAAAGCAGAAGAAAAGACAAGGATGTCCAGAAGTGAATCGTCAGGCAGCATTTTTACCATATGTTAAAGGCGTAACGGATAAAATTGGGACGGTGTTGAGAAAATTCTCAATAAAGACTATTTATACGCCTTTACGTAAAGTGTCGCAGTCACTACGATCACCAAAGGACACCTTGCCGTTACAAACTCCGGGAGTATATAAAATCGACTGTAGCTGCGGCAGTTCGTATATTGGCCAGACAAAACGGACTATAGCCGAACGCGTCAAGGAACACATTGCCGCAGTGAAAAATCGACAGACGAGTAAATCCGCGGTAGCAGAACACTTATTGGATACGGGAGTCAACCACTGGATGGAGCTACATAACCCTAAAATTCTCTCCACTGATCGGCATTACCACACCAGGATGGTACGTGAAGCGATTGAAATTAAGAAGTACAAAAATTTCAATCGGGAGGACGGATTTAAGTTGTCTCCAGCGTGGAATCCTGTAATTAATGGGTGCATACCGCGAGTGAAACCGTTAAAACCGAAACCGGATACCGTGAGTGTAGTTTGTCGTGGCCACATCACTAGTGATTCAATAAGTGACAACTTGCGGGTGGAAGAAAATACTTCACGACGCCCGAACAGACGATGCCGCCGCCCGTCAGTCGCCTTGTGACCACGGCCGATGCAACTCGGTCGAAACGTCAAGGAAGTAAGTGGTAGTAATACTACGAAATGCCTATCGCGTTTAGTCCCGGTTATTACATTTATAGTTATAATGCAACGCGAAAGTTTAAGAATTCAGCCCTTTGCTCCAACTCGATCCTGCGGCGGCTCCTCTGCAAAACATGCATTTACGACCGTGCGTGTAGTTTACGTTGGACAAGCAGAATGGCCGAGTAGAATGGCCATGCAGAATGGCTTTGTAGAATGACTGATTAGAACGGCCGTATTGATAGTTATAGGTAAATAAGACGATTTTTTTAAGCTATGGGTAAATATGTATTTACCTATATTTATCAACTCGGTCATTTTACTCGGTACCTATATGCAAACCTCTGCTCTGCAAATAAATTATCATTATTATTATGTATGCCGTAGGTAGGTACATTGAGCCTCGACATTCCCGTAAAGAGATGATTTAGACCGTCAACATGAACAACTTTCCTGATTAGACAAATGCGGGAAACTCATTTTTTTATTTTAATGTTGGGATACACAGAAAGGGTTCAATTCTTCGCTGCTAGCTCGATCCTGCAGCGGCTTCACTGCAACACATGCATGACCTGACCGTGCGTATAGCTCACGTTGGACGAGTAGAATGGCTGAATTAAGAATATAGGTAAATAATACATATACCGCATGTAAATTGAACCTAGATATTTCCTTAAAAGAGTGACTTAAACCGTCAACATATACAACTTTTCTTATGGACCAATGCTGGGAATTCAATTTTTTTAAATGTTGGAGTACACAGATAGGAGTCAGCGCTTCGATCCTGCAGCGGCTTCTCTACAAAACATGCATTTATGACCGTGCGTGTAGTTCACGTTGCTATTATGTATACTATTTGGACGACTATGTAGTCGGTACGTAAGTTTCACACTTAGGTACTAACGTTAGTTTCTCGCCCAATGCGAACCTTGTCTTCAGAATGCACGACTTCAACATCTACCCGTCTCTGTTTCTCTCAATACAAATAAAAAAGGATGCCGCCCTGGAATGTTCTATAAACACTTACTCATATATTTAAAAAAAAATCTTCTCTCTGCACTTACTTGTACTTACAATATATTCCTGAAAGTTTGCAGCCAAACTGTTTCCAATTCATATCATCATTTTTAACTAATATTATATGCTGCGTTTCGTTTGACTTTGAATTTAAAACAATTTGTATTAGACATTATACTAAAATATAGAGCTTCTCTGTGTATTCCAAGCTGATGCCTTAGGCTGATGCCTATTTAAGTTTAGATAAAGTAAAATATTTGACATGCGTCTGGACATTCAAAATATATGGAAAAGAATAAAAAATTATATAAGTATATAGAAGTTCGGAAGGTATAAGTTTCTAAATACACATAAATATGTTTTAGTTGTAGCGATGTGCTTAAGAAAAAAGAAAAGAGATCCTAGATAAATGATCTCGGATAACTTGTCGGATATTCCGAACATTTCATTTCACGTAGGAAAACAACATATACAAATAAGTGCCGTTTGTCACTAAATATTTGAAGACATTTGTACCTACAATTTTTTTCCTCAAGCTAAAATTAAAAATATATCTGTTGAAAAATAATTCAGAGTACCTATTGTTGTGACGAAAGAAAACCATCAACCCAAAAAAAGATACACCCAAAATCTCTACGCTTCCAATAGGCGGGAACAGACCACAGAGTGAAAACTTGTTTATTTACTTATTTTTCGGCGAGGGCAGACGCACGCCATACGGCCAACGCGCTCCGCTACGCAAAATAACAACAATCGCCCATAGACAATTGTTGTTGTGTGCTCAAGCCAGCAACCAATTATTTTTTTTACTTTTTTACACTTACCTTGCTTTGTTCTCGGCATGGCGATTCATTTATTTACGACAATTGACGGATTCGCGTCTGTTTTCGGATTTGTATAGGTTACTTTTTGAAAGGTAGACTAACCTAGGTCTAGAGTTAAATTGTTGAACTGTCTAGGTCTGTTAAATATGAAAGTTGATTGTTTTTGTAAATCCGTATCTAATACCTACAAATTAGATTTATATTATCTGGACCTATACTTAAAACACTTCTGTTCAAAAGACCATATAATACTAACGTAAGTAAAACCTTCAATCTAATTCAACATTTACTTACGTCTAATTCAAACTCAAACTCAAAATATTCGAAACTATAAAGTGAATAAAATCAATATACTTACAGTAAGATAGCTCCCTGGTTGGGTGCGTTTGAAGCATTTAAAATATTATGTTGTATTGATTATTGGTTGTGTGATAGATCCCTATCTATTTTTTTATTTATTTATTATTACATAAAAACTACAACTGGTAACCAAAAATTATAATACAGGTATATAATATGACATCTATACTAATTTATTCTTTAATATAAGGTACTAATCAGATAATAAATAAGTAGTTTTACGACTTACTTATACTCTTATTTTACACGGTAGGTAATGTAATAGTATAATTAAGATTGATTAAGCAGGCCTCTTACCTACATATTATTATTTCTTCCTTCTTATCGTCTGACTTTACCTATTATTAGTTTTCAAAGTATCTACCTGCATACTTTGTAAAATCCGAAAAAATCGTTGCAGTAGCGTCGTGATATCATCGCGTAAAAAGAGCTCGAATTTCCAATTCCCAAATTCGAATCCAACACATTTGACCTCCATCCAAGGCCATGCGATTAAAAAAAGTTAGAAACGCGCGAAATTTCAAAAATAGAACAATAACCTCTAACTCGGCCAGGGACGCGATTCGACAAAAAGACAAATGAGACGATATTGCCGCGATTCGGCTACCCGATACTCGCAGACGATTCGATTGACGGACCATCGATGTTGTATCGATTTTACGATAGACGTACGATGGTGTCTATCAAAAGTGCGGCGTTAATCCCGATCGGGGCGATTAGTACTCGGAAGTCGGAACTCAAATGCTGAGATGAAAGAGGATTGTGAGTCGTTATTGAGAACTGAATTTTTTGCTAGTGTTGTTTTCAGTTTGGTGGAGGTTTTATTCAAAATGCGGTTTGGCCACCTTTAACAAATTAAGAGTGGGTTAACAGCTAACTTAATGTCATAAAGATAAATGTTAACTATATTTGATCGTATAATGGCTTAAACCAGGTAAAACTACCGAAGTATAATGAAACAAATTACTTATGTTCAAGAGGGTACTTTGCGTATTTTTTTTTCAATATGTTTAGAAATCTTTCAATACAGCTATAAGATAATAAGGTTTTTTTTTTAATTAAGTCATATTTCGGCTTCCGTACTTCTTATAGACATAACCACACAGATCTATCCCATAGCAAGGCAAAGGCCATTTCAGCCATCGGCGCGATATGATTCCCGCCCACTGCCACTTAAAGGGCTGCTGGGCGTGCTGGGCTATATCGGCTTCGAAAAGATTTACTAACCAGGTATTTATCAACAAAATACTAAAAAACGAATCACTCAATAAAAAGTCATTGGGAAATTAGGGTTATCTGAAATGCTTTGCACCAATCGAGAGCACTTAGTCGTAGGGTCCAACGAGAGACTATCATTGAATTACATTTGACAAAAAACAATAACAGACAACTTGTTATGTTCTTTTTAAAGTTTTTGCGTTTTAAATACATTGTTATTATAAACAATACTTAACAAGAACTTTCTATTTTTGTGTTTTTAGTCTCGCTGCGACCACGACGGATGTTACTTCATTGAAACGCCAGCGAAAACAAATAAATACCTAAAGTAGGTAATACCTGTTTATATTATCTTTCGCTACTTCACCGGACTTTTGAGGTAAGAGCAGAATGCACTCAACCTGTAAGGCAAACATCACCCGGTCCCCAGGAGGGACGAACCTCGGCTTTTGGCGTTGTCTGAGTCTGATTTTAGAAAATCCTCAAAGTGTTCTCGTAGTAGTACCTTATAAAGACGAATGTGAAAGATTTCCTGAAATGCTCACTACTCGATTGCAGCACTGAGTCGTCAACCTCGATAAACCGCTGTCATTGGATAATATAATTGAGCAATTAACACATTGGGGACCAATCGCAGCTTACCGGACCCGATGCCTCAGTGCTGCCGCCATTGAGTTCCGAAAATCCTCATGGTTTTTCCAGTAGTATAGAACCTATAAAGACAAATGTGATCTTGCTCTTCCACACTCTGTAATTAAGTAAAAAGTATACCCCTTATTTTTAATTCAATACACAAACTTTAAGAGCTGACTCAGCCCATCAAAATGAACAATTTTTGTTATGGGACCAATGATGAAAATTTAATATTATTTTTATCTTTTCCATACTTGTTTGGTAAAGTGCAATAAGTCTAAGTCTTTTTACCTGCTGAGAAAGATACGCCGTAAGGAACTCAATCCAGTCTATAAGCCGCTGTCATTGGGTAATATTTGACAAGCCCTACAATCGACACATTGTGGACCAATCACAGCTTACCGGACCCGAGTGCTGCCGCTGCTTATTTCAAAATACTCTCATTAAGTAACAAGTCTTACTATTTTTTGTTAAGAGCGTATCCTAGAGTATTTTTTCCCAATTTTTTATTTTTTCCAAAAAACGATTTTAGTAAAATAAAAATCTTCTTTTAAACAGTTTTTTAGAAAAAAAATAAAACATAGGGACACACCTATTTTAGTAATAGATTTTATGAAAAAAGAATTGTGCCTCTAGAAGCAGTTTTCAGCGAGAAAATAGAGAAATACATTTGTATGGAAAACGCACTGCTAGGATACCCTCTTAAAGTGCAATTAGTCTAAAATGTTCAAAAATATTGGGCACGAACAAACAAACCACGGCCCATAGTGTAAAAATATTTGGCGCTGGCAGAAACCTTCAAAACTACAAACAATATCAACACCCAACCACAGGCTAACTGTAACTTTGTTCATAAAGAGTTAACAAACAAAAAACCGGCCAAGTGCGTGTCGGGCCACGCGCAGTGTAGGGTTCCGTAGTTGCGAATGACAACTTTGAGTTCACACTATTCACACTCGCACCTTACAGTTTAACGACCAAAAACATCTAACAATGAAAATAGTATGAAATTTTACAGTTTATAAGTTGGTTGCCTATAACTTTTTAGTTTGTACTTAGTACTCAGCTCTGATAGTTTTCCTTTAAACTTCAGCATATATACTACTGCTGTAATTTTTTTCACGTATCTATATATAACCGTTTAGCAGATAGAGGGGGGGGACACTTACCTCTAACAAAAATTCGCACTTTAAAACTAAATATTTCGGAAACGGATCCCTAAATCGAAAAATGGTGTTCTCAACCTCACAATATTTTTGAAAGACCTATTTAACGATACCCCACACGATGGGTAAATAGAGAAAAAAAAATTACTCCCCCACTTTACTTGTATGGGAGCTACCCTTAAAAAAAATATTTTTCAAAATTTTATTCTACCACTTTTTTGCCATGATTAATATACATACCCATACCAAATTACAGCTTTCTAGTACTTATAGTCTCTGCGTAAAACCGCGGACGGACAGACAGACAGACAGACAGACAGACAGACAGACAGACAGACAGACAGACAGACATGGCGAAACTATAAGGGTTCCTTGTTTACTACGGAACCCTAAAAAACGGGCAGAGTCAGCAACTGAATCATTTATGAGTGCAGTGAGTTTTTTTTAGATTCATCTAGGTGAGTTGATAAAGTAGGTATTTGTGATTTGAATGAATAAAAACGATCACATTCACAAAGTAAAGCTAACGGACGCACGTATAGTCATTATATTTATATATAGTCATTGGACTTAAGGCCCCACACTAGGCACACTAGCGACGCCAATAGTTTTATTTCTAATACTTTACAAATAGAAAGAAATTCAAGAATGTAAATCATATAAAGCTTAGTAAATAACATGAAGTATTTTTTGAATCATGTTTTAATATTATGAAAATCAGTCATTAAGAGAACTAGTGATTACCGCCAAAAACGGCCGTTTTTGGCGGTCATCTGATTATCATAATTCTCACTGATTCTGATAATATTAAACATGCTTCCAAAAATACTTCAGGTTACTTACTAAGGCTTATATGATTTACATTCTTGAATTTCTTTCTACTTGTAAAGTATTAGGAATAAAACTATTGGCGTCGCTAGTGTGGCTAGTGTGGGGCCTTAAGATTCGATGTTGATACCTACATACAATCCTAACTAATATTATAAATGCGAAAGTGAGTTTGTTTGTTTGTTACACTTTCACGCCGTATCTACTCAACCGATTATCATGAAATTTTGCATACACATAGGTTAGGGTACTAAGGAGGCTATAAATTACGCGTGCAAAGCCGCGGGTACGTTAGTATTATATTGTCTTTGCCGCGGGTAACAGCTAGTATGTCAATAAGAACAAGTTTTTCTCCTACGGGACTAATGCTAGTTACTCTAAAAAAATCCAACATTCTCATACAAATTCCCCCGCTGGCTATACACGTTTGTATGGGAATGTCAAATTTAAAGCAATTCATAGAACGACTTAACAAAACTTTTTGTACGGAACCCTCATTACGCGAGTTTGACTCGCACTTGACCAGTTTATTTAATTATCATTCAATCTATTGCTGACTGTACGTGTAACGTTTTATAACAGATGCCGGAAAACAAATATCGTCTCCACAGTTTTGAGGAATCGATCAAATATTGATTGCCGATATCGATTTCTACTAATGCCTATAGAGTTACGCTTTTGTATTTGAAAGTCATAATTAATAAAAATAAAAAACAAAGTCGGGTTAGCTACACCATTTACATATGACTGGAGAATTTTAGAACCGATTTTTATGACCTTTGATCTCCACTCCGAATTGTAGTTTAATCTATACCTAACAATAATATAAAGAAAAAATATTTGTTTGTTTGTTTGGAGTGAATAAGCTTCGCAACTACTGGAATTATTTTTAAAATTCGTTCACCTAAAGTTAATTTATCTGCAGATACCATAAGCTGTAACTAAGCGAAGCTAAGTTTTCCGGGTCAACTAGTCATAGAGAAGAGAAAATCATTATCATCAACATCTCAACTGCAAGAACTCCACTGCTCAACATAGGCCTCCCCTAAGGATTGCCAACATGACCGGTTGGAAGCGACTGACATCAATCTTTTTCCTCACTTAAGAGGCCTATCACATTTTGACCGCGATTTTGGCATTCAAATTCTAAGAAACTGAAAGACTTTGACAACTTAAATCTATTTAACAATGGAGAATAGTTATTAGTAAAGTTCATAGCGGCTTCACTTTTTGCATTTTTATCTAATCAATTAAAATAAAGCCAAAATTCCGAAGCATGTTTTACACAAAAAGAGGGCGAGGCCCTTGTTCGTGCTCAAAACTGAACAACTGTACAGACGGAATTTAAACGAAAAAATTATAATAATATCTCTTTAATAGTGGTAAAGTTCATAGCGGAATCGGAATTTTAAAATATGTATGGAATATTTAGTAAAAAATATCCATTCAAAACCGTAAAACCACGAAATTTCTAAAACATCAACTGCAAATTTCTCCTTACTACAGTAATATTATTACATGAAATATGTACTAGAATAAACGTAAGTTCATAAGGAATTTAAATTTTGTACTTTAAAATAATAATAATTAAAGATATGACTATAAAAAACGTAATTGCAACCTCCAAATTACTATATATTTCGATGCGTCGACCGCTCAAACTCAGTACTGCGCGAGAGCTTGTCGACGGCGGACCTATGCCGAATTTTTCTTCGTCAAACGATTGAGTGCAAAGCGTATAGTGCGACTAACTAAGCCAGATACATGCCACTGAGGCACATAGTATTCCAATTTATTTTTATTAAGTAAAATTGTAATTAATGATTATGACGACGAGCTCCGTGGCGCAGCGGTCAACACCACACGGCCTGTGACACGGATGGTCCCGGGTTCGCTCCGCGGTCACTCTGGTCAGGTCATGATGAAAAATTATCTTTTTCAGATTGACCTAGGACTTGGATGTTTGTCTATATACATATGTAATTATGTATGTGTTATAAAATCTAGCCCAATCTGTGTGATTTGTCCGTATATATTTATATTTAATTATTTAGGTCAGCCAAAAAACCAATTCCTGCTAGTCAAATAATAAATATCATGTTTGTAAAAATGTCTTATTTGTTTTATTGAATTAATTTGGTCAAATACTTTCCAACTTATTTGTTATATAAATCGTCAACAGACATATGTATACGATTACGATATATTTTTTGTAAATATCTAATTTACCAATAAAGTACATTACTGCAACGGCCGGTAAAAGAGGTATTGATGGACGAACGTGTGAATGTGGGCCGAGGCGGAGCCGAGGCACACATACGTGAGTCCATCAACGCCTGATTGCGGCCAAGGCTTGTGTAGTACTTTTATCAAATATTGCACGGAAATTAAAAAAAATAGTATATAGACAAACAAATATACATATATTATCACGTGTTTACCCTTACAGGTGAGACGGACCTCAAAAGCCATGTTTAGGGTATTAGTGGATTTTAATGTAGAAAATGCAATTAAAATAGTGATGGGTTGCTAGTCGCATCACCTATTGACATATTCTTCCGCATAGGTTTTCGCCCTCTCCTTCGGCCTGCTTTTACAGACTGTACGGGAAGAGAAGCACCTGGTATATTCTATGATTTTTCTTTTATCCTAGACCATCATGAAATATTGATGTAAATATGTCAATTAATATTCATAAAATGTTCATAAACAACAATATGTAGAAAATATCGCGCCAAAATCTTAAGTTTTTTAATTTCTTTTTTCTTACTAGCCTGGTAAAATTTTAAATTCGAATTTTTAACCTCCATACTTGAATTATTTCGCAGCAAACGCGTCGTTCCATTTTTAAATAACATGACAGATATGAATTTTCATAGTTACTTTAAGACACGACAGATATGGATTTTCTTGGGATTTTCATACATACTTTGCTGCCGTGTATTGGCCAGTACAGCAATATTGATTTATCCCAAACAAGGTTGTCAAAATAATGTGAACATTTCCAAGCATGTTTGAGAAAAATATTATACACGTAATACTCTTTTGATCTCTCATCTTCGGGTTACAGACTTATATAAGTATCGAATTTCAACTTAATCAGTTCAGTAGTTTCGTAGCAAATGGTTATGACAGGGTGACACCAACGTTACGTTTCGTTTTTAGGTACTAAACCCTAAAAAAATATTCCAAAATTACACGCAGATTGTAAATAAAATGTTGGCAAAAACTTAAAGAGCTTAAGGCGCTTAGACCAGTGAACTAGCGCTATCCCTCATTTTATTTCTTTTACTGCTGCCTCCGTGGTCCAGTGGTTAAGGCGTTCGCCTTGTTGACCCGGGGGTCGTGGTTCGATTCCTACGGGAAGCACAATTTGTTAAGTTGTTTCCAGTTTGGTTAGGACATTGCAGGCATGAATCACCTGATTGTCTGATAAGAAAGATGATTCCGTACTTCGGAAGGCACGTTAAGCCGGTGATCCCGGCTGCCATCTGGTAGTCGTTAAAGAAACCACGTCAGAGGCCGAGAGGCGGTTCCGAAGAACTCTGACACCAGGGTGTGCATGGTCGACTGACCGTGTCACCTACACGAAATGATGATATGACTGCTAAATAGGAGCAAATTGTAAAAATCTACGTAAGTACTTCTTCAGTAAATGACTTGTAGTATTTTTGGTATAACTTTTTATTATTTTTCATTCAGTAAATATAAGATAGTAAATGTAAATACTAGAACTACTAATTACCGCCAAAAGCGGCCACTTTTAGCGGTAATGAGTAGATCTCTCAATCTCAAATGATGATTTTGATGAAAATTTATACTAAAAATACTAAATGTACTTTGCTAGTGAATACTTACATAGATTTTTTCAATGTGTTCTTATTTCAGAGTACAAGAATTTAATAACGGGTATCGCTAGTTTCGCTGATATAAGTATCTTTAGCCAACAAAAATGAACGTATGTGGGAATTTCTTGTCATGATTAACAATATTACAAAATAAAAAAATCCAATATCAAAAAATTAAAGAATATGAAAAGTATCAAAATCGTGCAGTTGTAGCAACAGCATTAGCGTCGTGAACTCGTGACCCCAACCGTGTGGTCGCCGTGCGTAAAAGCCTAATCTTTCAGAGCACTATTTTGTGATAAGCCTCTTAACGAAAATATTGGATTTATTTAGTATACATATCATTAGTATTATAATGTCTTTGTCACCAGGAACGCAAGAAGAAAAAGGTAAATCCAAAATCCTACAAAACAACAGGTAACTCTACATTTTGTAGTAAACTGCTTAGGCAAAGATGTTGTTTACTTAAATACCTAACTACCAATATAGTTTCCGATTTATTTTATTTGTACCTTTATCAGTGCTTATTAGTTTAATATAGTATCCTCACCAGTATGTTAAGTACTACAAGTTATTTGTACTTAGGTTATGTTTGAGTATATTTTCTCATTTATGCAATTTATACCGCAAATTCGAAATCAAAGTCGGCACAACATAAACTACCCCAGAGTATTTTAATTCGCGTTTAATAACCCATAACATATAAAGTAAGCGAACAAAAAATTAAGCCATCATAAAAACCTACATAAACCCATTTAGAAACTCTGAAAAGCCAGTAATTACATAAAAAGGTACGAGCGGCCATCTTGGATTCGCGAGGCGTCACTAACGACCTTTTGCAAAAAAAATATCAAGTGCGAGAATATACATACCTATTATGCTGGAGACAGTGTGATTAAGTGCTAGAATGTTTCGTTTAAAAGTGAACTCAATTGTGAGAGTATTAAAGATTGTTTTTGTATGGAGGGGTATTGTTTTTTGTTTTTTTTCTGCGTAGGGTCCGTCGGTGCGCATTTAGCTTGGTCCACCCCCGCTAGAGATTTCTTAGTCGGCGATGTTTTATAATATGCAGGGGTTGAGAGAAAATGTTGGAAGCGCTGTTTTATTATTTTATGGCAGCTTGTTTATTTAATGGCTCGAGTAGATTGTTTTTGCTATATGATTCTTAATTTATTGAATTAAAAATGGTGTTACAATTTATTTTAAGATGTAATTTATTTTTGTATTCGGTTTTGCAGTTGTTTGCGTTTATATAATTAAATAACAGGAATTCTTACTGTTCCTGGATTCTTTAAAATGAATCATTCATAGTTATCTTTCCCAACCGGTCATATTGGAAATCCTTGGGGGAGGCCTATGTCCAGCAGTGGACTTTTTGCGGCTGATGATGATGATGAATAGAAAACCGTTCTTCTTTTAATAGGCTTTTTATTTGTATGTAGAGCGGCGACGTGTTGATATGCATAGTTTGTGCATATCTGGATTTGCGTATGAAATCGGGTTTTACCGCAATTTTGCCGCGACTTTCTTTGCGTAAATTATAGCCTATGTCACCCGCAGATAAATTAGCCTTGCATAGTAAATAGACTTTTGGAAATTAGTCCTGTAGTTTCGGAGCCTATTAAATGCAAACAAACAGTAAAATATTTTCTCTTTTTAATATTGGTCCTTACATATGATACTGAAAAATTTCGTAAATTTTTCATACTGACGTTTTTAGTATTATTTCGGGTTTGATAAATTCAGCAAAAAATTTATTTTGCATGTAGTGGCGGACATCGTTAAGCCTAATTTAGGCATCCTAAAATTTACAAAATGTTAGATAAACAAAAGAAATATGGCTACATTTTTGATTAAAACGGACAAAACTGAAATGAGTTCTTTCCATGAGCATTTTCCAATATATAAATACACAAAAACAAAAAAAAATAATGCGTGCAAAATTTATAATATAGGCCACTTTCAAGTTTTAATTTAAAAAAGTGTTTACCTGAAAATTATTGTCATTAGGAACAAAATGGCAATCGAAAAAAATACGCCAATTTCATAGGTAAGGACCCAATATAATCATAGACTAATATCTGTTTACAACTACATAGGTAAAGTACTTCACAAAATATGTACATACAATACAAATAGACTTATGTGAATTTAAGAACCAATAGAAAAACGAATATTAAATTCACCCTGTTATTTATGCAATAACCCAATAACAAAATAGAATAGTAATTTATTTACGCCCTGACAAAAGAATAGTCACCCTTTGACTAGGATAGACGAGGGTGTCTATTAACAAGATGGAATTTGCGTGGAATAATAGTCTTTATCAGAAAGTTATAGAGTTGAATTTGTTTTTGTTACTTCCTTTTTATTGTTTATATATCCCCTTATATTTATGATTATGTAAAACATGAGTATATTATGTAGGTCTTTTATGTAAGCTTGATACTCTGTTATCAAAATAAGTACTACTTGAAACAAGATACCCTTAATATTTATGCATGCTATACATGGCGAAATTTTGATCGTTCTGGACCCTTAAAGGGGTGATTCAGCCCGTCGATATGAACCATTTTTCCTATGGGACCAATGCTGGAAACTCAAATTTTATTTCGACATTTTCATACAAAAGTGTTCAAAAAAGAAAAAACATAGAATATACCAGCTGCTTTTCTTCCCGCGAAGACCGTAAAAGCCGGTCAAGGGATTAGGCAAAAATCTGAGGAGCGGATCAATAGGCGATGCGGCTAGCAACCCATCACTATTTGGGTTCTGCTTTCCACCTTAACGCCCACTACGATGCTAAATGTGGCCTTTAGGTCTTATGACCTTGGGCTCTGTCTACCCCGCAAGGGATATAGACGTGATAGTTAATATAATAAGTGTCTATTATAAAATATAGTATCGTTGAGTTAGTTTCCCATAAGACAAGTCTCGAACTTACTTTGGGGGTAGCTCAATCTGTGTAATTTGTCCGTATAGGTATATTTATTTATTATTCAGTTGCATATGTGATCTACAGATAACAGAGCTATTAGTTTTATAAATAGATGAGTTAGCCCCACACCTAGCGTGTACTTTTGTGGTGTAGCTTGATATTAACACGATGACACAACATATAGATATAACCTATACCAAAGACAAATACTAACGTAATAGACTGCCCACCTCATACAAAAATATTGGACTAAATTAAGGTTGCGAAGAGCAGGCGAATATATGGCGCAGAAGAGTTGCTTGGTAATCGATACTAGATGGCGGTAATCTGCGTTAGCCTTTAACTTACTAAATATACGGTGTCATTTTAAAATATTATGCCTAAAATATTGTTTTGATTTTTAATAAGATATATTTTGTGAATCATGTTTTTATATTCTCATAATACGGTAGATACAATGTTGTGTAGTTTCGAGTGGCGCCATCTATGCGAGTCTCTGAGAACAAATCGTACGATTAAGGCATTGAGACCACATGTCTATACATAAGTAATGTATAGAGGTATAGGTATATCTTGCGTGCTAGTATGGGAGGAAAGAAAAAACATAGAATGTACCAGCCTCTTCAATTCCCGCGCAGATTGTAAAAGCTGATCGAGGGAATGAGCGTGAGGGATCATATCAAAAGGCAATGCGGCTAGCAACCCATCACTATTTTGATTCACCTACCAGCCCACCAAAATACTAAACGTGGCCTTTAGGTTTTAGAGACCTGGGCTCTGTCTACCCTACCTTTTTTGGAGTCGGTAAATTTATTTGGTGCTTAGGCTTAGGGTCTAAAAAGTATTTCTGGTGAGCGTTTAAATTACACCCATATATTATTAGGTAGTGTTGTAACCAAGTATAGGGAAGATTAAAAGGGATAGCATAATACTTAAAGCATTGTACAAAATGTGGTTGTGTAAAACGGCTTAAGTTCATAAGCTGTGAAAATTGTTGAAATCATGATTGTTACATTTAATCCACTTTGATTTAAATTACCTTGTGTGTCTATAAAAGTAATCAGCTATAGCAAAGACAATATAATACTAACGTAACTATAGTAAAATAAAAGATTATGATGGTATCAAATAAAACTACCCATATTGTGAAGTTACAAAATTATGAGTAACGAACAGAGTATACAGGTGAAGTATCATCATCATCATCTGAGCTGCAAGAAGTGCACTGCTTGATGGCCTCCCCTAATGATTTCAAATACGAACTGTTGGAAGTGGACTGCATCCAGCGTCTACCTGCAACCTTGGGCAGGTCATCCGATTAACTGGTTGGTGGGTGGCCAGCGCTGCGCTTGCCGGTACGCGGTCGCCATTCAAGTACGTGGTACCTTTTTGCCCCATCAGCCATCGGGTCTTCGCGCTATGTGCCCCACCCACTGCCACTTGAAAGAGGTCATCCGCTGAATTATGTCGGTGACATTTGTTCATCTACAAATCTCATTGTTTCTGATTCGACCTCGCAGAGAAACACCGAGCTCTCAATGGCTCTTTTAACGACCTTGAGCTTTCTTATGAGGGACCAGGTATTTGATACGTAAGGCATCACTGGCAAGTAATGGTAACACACATTGGTCGAAGACTTTCGACTTTAGGAAATGAGGCATTTTGTATGAGAAGACACTGCGCATCTTCCCGAACCGTCCTCAAAGCTGGAACTTCTAACCTAGATCAATAGACCCACTAGACATATTGTTCGACAGCCTATATGAGTCACCAGGTAGACATCCTGTTTGACAGGTGAAGTACCTATCATCATCGTCAGATCTTTTTAGTCTCCACTGCACGACCCTCTCTGTACTACCAGAACCATTTGTCAGCCAGAGCAGTCAGAAGATTTAGCCTACACTGGCCAGACGGGTTGAAGAAGTCTTCTATGATGAAAAACGAAGTTAGAAAGAACAGTCGTCGTGTCCAAGTCAGAGATCAGCCCTCCTATATACCTATACCCGGTGAAATATTGATCGTTTTGGACCCTTTAAGGAGTAATTGAGAGTGAGAGGAAACACAAGCTAAACAGAGCTTTTAAGCATCAGAGACCTTTCCAACCCGTCTGGCCGGCGTGAAATGTAGGCTACAGCCTATGTCTGCTCTGGCTAATGTTGGCTTTGGTAGTACAGGGAGGGTCATGCTTCTGCCGTGGAGACTACAAACAGACCTCATGATGAAGGAGTGGTTCAGCCCGTCGATTTGCATAACTTTTTCTATGGGACCAAATATTCAGTCACCTGGTCAATTAAGTAAATTTTATGTGGGAATGTCATTAAAAAAATCCCCGTTTTAAGAGTTCCCAGTATTGGTCACCAAGGAAAAGTTGTTTAAGTTGACGGGCTTAATCACACCTTAAAGGGTAGATGACTTTGAGAAATACTATCCTAGACAAACTGAAGTGGGATTGGGCGGGTCACATTTGTCGAATGCATACTGAAAAAGTGACCTATTTTACGCCTTTCTATTAAATAATTGACTTTGAGGGAAAATGTTTTTTAGAAACTTCAATATCATTTTTTATAACCTGTCTATCTAGGGTTTCTAACCCTGCAAACAAAGGTATGATGAAAAAAAATTATGTTCCATGTATGGCCTTAATCTTTTTTTTTTTATATAAATGTCGGACATCAATATTGTACATCTTTTACCTACCTGTGGTTCCACAATAAAGATATTTGTATTTGTATTTGAAAGCGGCTTACACAATAAATCTACCTGCCGAGTTTTAACTGTGAAGTCTCAATAGTTTCAGAATAAAATTTCTGACATACAGACAGACAGACATGACAAATCTATAAGAATTCTGTTTTTTCATTCGGCTGAGAAAACCTAAACAGACAGCAATTTCAACCTTATGATTTTATAGTATTAGCTACTCAAAGCAATCGATTTTACTTTAAAAATACATTAGGAAATAAGTAAACAGTAAACTTGCCATTTGCATTATATTTTTCTTTAAAAATTAAGTAACCCGACTTTTTCGATTACTTAAAAAACATTTATTTATTGCCAGAACATACGGTTCACTTAACAAAGTGAGAACGAAGAGTTATAATTAATTTTTAATAACAAATATATTAAACGTAAATTAAAAATTATAAAACCATCCAAGAAAGCGAGATTAAATAATTGAACATTTTTATTGCTAATTTAGCAAAAAAAAATCATGACTAACCACCCGGAGGCCCTTTGTCACCAAATGCCTTTTGAAGTTGTCGATCACTATATATACCTGGGACACAAATTAACATTGGAACTGCAAAACCAAACCGCAGAGATCGACAGACGTATAGCACAAGCGTGGTCAGCGTTTGGCGCAAATAAACAAATCTTCCGATCAAAGAATATTCCATTATGATTGAAAAGCAGAGTTTTCGATCAATGTGTCCCAGTCTTCACCTACGGAATGGAAACAACAACCTTGACCCAGAAATCCGCTGAAATGCTCAGAGTCTCTCAAAGAGCAATGGAGAGAGCGATGTTAGGAATAACATTGCTCGATCGTGTACGAAACGAAGTGATTCGAAGGAGGACGAAAGTCAGGGATGTTGTAGACACTATAAAGCAATCGAAATGGAAATGGGCAGGACACATAGCTAGGATGACCCAGGATCGGTGGACCAGAAGGGTTATGGAGTGGCGACCATGGGCCAACACGCGAGGTCGAGGACGTCCAGCACTTCGTTGGGTGGACGATATCAAGCAACACGCAGGCCGAAACTGGATGCAGGTGGCACGGGAGAGACGAAAATGGAAAGATATGGAGGAGGCCTATGTCCTGAAAAGGATAAAATAAAGGCTGCTATGGATGGATGGATTGCTAATTTAGAGGTTGCAACTCAATCGTTGATCAACTTACACGATCTACAAAGGAGAAGAAGCAACTGGCTCATTATAAATGTTTACTTTTCCCCCAGAGCATGAAACCAGACCAGAAAATAATAATATTTTTACGGGACCCAATTTCTTTCATGTTTGTAAGATTATGAACCATGTGTCTATAATAATAACGCACAAATTTAAATAGTCTCACATGTTTTAGTAGTCTTTTAAAAGCATTTTACGATGAATAAAATTTTATGGGGCGAGTCTATCGTAGTATTAGTTCAAGGAGATTTTTATAGATGGCGCTATACACAATTGGAAAATTTATAATCCTTCTTATTCATTTATGACTTCAGTTACGATAGTATTATATTGTCTTTGCTTCAGTCAAAGACAATAACGTAAGTTCAGACTTCATCAGTCATTTCATACTCATTAAGAACTAAATATTCTTCTTAACAAATAAATAAAAAGCAGCTTATTCGTTATTTATTTTTCGTCGCGTCAAATTCAACTTCACAATTTTAATGTTGTATTGTGCTTGTAAATTATATAAACTTATACTTATATAACTTCTCACTATGAAGTTATATTGTCTTTGGTACTGGTCTATGGTTTGATAAATAAAATTATTTATACGAACTAGCAGTCCGCCTCGGCTTAGCGTACTTATAATTTATATGTCAATCAAGGTGCTTAAAGATTACGTTAGTATTATATTGTCTTTGTTAAAGATAACGTACCTATACAACGTTGAACGAATTTTTAAATCGGCCCAATAGTTCCTGAGATGAGCGCGTTCAACCAAACAAAAAACAAACTCTACAGCTAATAAAAATAATATAATAATTTATTTATTCACATAATAATACAATATTCACAACAGCTTCGTCAAATATTATAATACTACTATATTATAATATTACTTTAGATAAAGGTATGCGTATCAAAATCAAATCAGAATTATTATTAAAAAGAATTACTTTTGATTGCTTTTGAGAACCGTAGTATTATTTTCTTCTCGACAGCAGCATTCATTGGTGGCTAAAGATTCAAAATATTACTTTTTAATTTACTTTGTAGTGGAAAATATTTTTCCATTTGCCTGAAACTAACCCATAGAAAAATGGCCCATTTTTAAAATTAATTCTATGATTTTACAAATATCTAAACTTCTTATTCTGCGAATTCGACAAAAGAAAACACACTCCTATTCCGCTACTCCCTACTAGATGGCGCTGCTTCTAAACATTTGTTTTTCTAATGTTTTATTTATCTTTTTATATCTTAATCATTAAAATAAATAAACATAATTGAACTCAGTATTTATGATAATGAAATCTGCAACAATTTACAACAACCTAATAAGTTTTCTAAATATTTTGTTCATAAAGTATTCACTAGATGTCGCTCTTCCAACTCGTAGAATTGCTACGAGTTCGTAGCGATTCGTAGCGCCGCGACAGGTATCTTGCCGACTTCATAATTCAAATACAGTTTTGTATTTTTATTAGACATTTCTGCAGATATTTAATAGTTTTAAATTATTGTCGGAAACATGAAAGAGTTGTAAATATTTTAACATGAAATAGATCTTTTCCACGCTGGTCTGGGAGAAAAGAAAAACGTAGAATGTATGTACAAGTTGCTTCTCTTCCCACGCAGGCCGTAGAAACCGGACGAGGGAATGGGCGCAAAATCTACGTCTCTAAATAGGCGGTGCGGCTAGGAACCTATCACTATTTTGTTTCCGTATTCTATCTTTAAGCCCATCAATATGTTAATCGTGGTCTTTCGGTTTTATGGCCTTGGGCTCTGTATACCCCGTAAGGGATAAATACGTGATACTATATATGTATGTGTAGATCTTTTTCTTATACTACCTTAACCTAGGAAGAATTTCAAATATTTTGCAACTTCTTGAGTACTTAGATTCCTGTGAACCTAAGAGTCTAGGTCTCCGAAGTTTTTTCATTTACCTAGTGATAAGGTGGAAACCGAATTTACATAGAATGCTTGGTTTTCTCCTCATATGGGAAGGTAATATGTGTATATTTTTTTAATCAAATTGTTCGGTACCTACACTAAGTTTAAGGCCATAAGACCTAAAGGCAACGTTTGTGGTGGTGGGCGAAAAGAATGAAAACGGAATGAAAATGATGATAAAGTGCTGGCACCGTAGTTAATAATAATAATAAATAAATAAATATATACGGACAAATCACACAGATTGAGCTAGCCCCAAAGTAAGTTCTTATGTAAGACTTGTGTTATGGGATACTAACTCAACGATACTATATTTTATAACAAATACATATATAGATAAACATTCAAGACCCAGGTCAATCTGAAAAAGATCATTTTTCATCTTGACCTGACCGGGGATTGAACCCGGGACCACCAGTGTCACAGGCCGGCGTGTTGACCGCTGCGCCACGGAGCTCGCCACGCTCGTAGTTGACACGATTTCATAGAATTTTCCATTAGTCCTTCAACTGAAAGAGAAGCAATACCAGCAGCTTATCTTCCCACGCTCATCATCATCATTTCGTGAAGGTGACACGGTCATTCGACCATGCACACCCTGGTGTCAGAGTTCTTCGGAACCGCCTCTGACGTGGTTCCTTTAACGACTACCAGATGGCAGCCGGGACCAAGGGCTTAACGGTTCTGTCTACCCCGCAAGAGAGGAAGACGTGATAATATGTATGTATGTTGTACCTAATAGCAGTTAGGTACATACATATATCTCTACAATCTTAGTCCCTTTAGTAGCCAGTTGACGGTTTTCATGTCCATAAAAAATCGATGCAGCGTAGGAATATGTACAGAGCATCTATTTTTAATGTATCAAAACCAGTGAAAATTAAACACAATTGTGTTGTGTTAATCGCTGGAAAAAAATTGATAAGACAAGAAAAATTAAAAAAATAAATTTACATTCAGTAGGATGCTGGACGAATGGGTTAGGAATTAGAATTCTAATTTACTAGCTGTTACCCGCGACTTCACCCGCGTAATTTATAGCCTATGTCCTTCTCGGTACCCTAACCTATGTGTATGCAAAATTTCATGATGATCGGTTCAGTAGATACGGCGTGAAAGCGTAACAAACAAACAAACTCACTTTCGCATTTATAATATTAGTTAGGATTACACAATCGTAAGAAAAAAGCAATAAAGAAGAAAAAGTGTAATTTGAATGCGTGACTTTTTGTCATACCTTAACTACCTACTCATTGAGGCCTTGGCACATAGATAGAAATGCTAGCTGATGCCCGCGACTTCGTCCGCGTGGACTTTATGACTCCGGCATATTAATACCTTAATACTAACTAAACATGCATGATAGAATACTTGTAGCAGTGTTATAAAATTGTATGGAATTGCATTGGCTGTTGCTAAATACTGGAGGGAATTCTTTTAGACTTTTTGAGCCACCGACACGATAAGAAGAAGACTATATAGCTAGATCCAAGTGAGTTTGCGCTACTTCACCAAACTTTGAGATATGAGCAGAGTGCCCTCAACCTATCGCAGACAAGTATTTAAAAAATTTTTGCTTTCTATTATTCTTTTTAAGTCTTCCTCTATCCATTTTAGGCAAAAATACAAAATGTACAGACAAAATATTTTTACTGTTTTATAGTTTAGTTAGTTTATTATATGTATAGATAAGATTTTTGTTTTATTGCTTTTTTCAATACTATGTGCAATATTCTCCCAACATTCTTCATATATTATTCCAATATTCAATTATTCAATGCCATCGCCAAAAAAATAATAGATGTGTCTCGTGACCAGAGGGCTGGCTTATATTTAGGCCAAAAGATTAGCATTCCCATACAGCGTGGCAATGCTGCCAGCCTTCTGGGCACGTTATCACGGGGCAACGAGCTGCCAGGCCTGTTTTATTTATAAATATGTAGTAGTTTTAGTTAACCCTTTATTTTTTACATTCTAAACTAGAACTTAATTTTCTTAAATAGCAAACAAGGGAAATTATAAATTATAGTAAGTCAAAATAACCTTTTACATACCCATATTTGGCGATGCAACCCATAAATTTATCGATAGTCATATGGTCTAATATGCTATCATTATTATCTTCAAATAATAAATGAGGTTATTGGTTTTGAAGGTTGATGGGTAGCTAGCCGCATCGCCTATTGACATGATTCCTGACGATTTTCGATTTTGTCTGTACTATATGAACAAAGTTTCAGGTAAGTATTTTTGTATTAATAATTGTAATGTTGTTGTAATGACAACATTTGACTTGTACCAATATTTTTTATGAATTTTGGCGCTGGTTAGGTAATATTACTATTATCAATTACAGATTTAGTATAAATTAAATTCCCCGAATTGACTGTCGATGCGCTTCTTACCAATCAGAAAAACTTTTTGCTTGAAAGTTTTTTCAAAAGATTTTCATGCACAATGCTGGACAAAACCTTCTTCTCTTTATTTTCAAATGTATTTGAGTATTTCATTACATGGACTAAAATGATTTACTACAAAAGCGTACTGAATATTGAAATTCGTTCAGAGATATAATGATTTCGGCAAAAGGAAATGAGGAACTCGTCGGATATAAATCCAGCAGAGCTTTGTAAAGCTTACTTGTTGTAAGCTGTATATAAGTTGTCTTTGAATTATTTTCCATACATGCATATCATACCTACGCAACGTGTAATATACCCTTGAAGGGGTTACTCAGTCCGTCAATATGAACAACTTTTTGTATGGCATCAAAGCTAGGAGCTTAAAAAAATCAACCTTCCCATACAATTTGCCCGGGGGGCTGCACACTTTGTACCTATGGAAATACCGAAAAAAAATGTTGAGTTTCCAGCATTGGTTTCATATTGATGGGCTGCACAATAGTTCATATTGATGGGCTGAGTCACCCCTTTACGAAAATAAGAAGGGTTATTTTTTAATCAAAATAATCCTAACTATCCTAATCCTGACTAATATTACAAATGCGAAAGTGAGTTTGTTTGTTTGTTTGTTACGCTTTCACCATCATGAAATTTTGCATGCACATAGGTTAGGGTACTGAGAAGGACATAGGCTATATATCACGCGGGCGAAGCCGCGGGTAAAAGCTAGTATAGAAATATAGGCTTGAATTTAAGTATCCTCAGTGTCCTGAGGATACTTAACTTATCTTAATATAGAAATATAGGCTGTTTTTGAAAATCTGTATTTTTTTTTCTCTCCTGGTTCCTAAAATTTTTTCTCATAGGTAAAAATCTCCCCACTGACCCATCTCGATCACACACGCTAAATCTAAATCGAAATAAAAAAATAAATAAATGAAACTATCCTTCATAAAACTTATTAACTGGTTCAATTTACCTAATAGGGGAGATCTCTTTTTAAGGTTATGTCAGCTGTAGTAATAAATAAAATAAAGAAATCCCTGATATTAAAAAAATAAATTTCATTCCAATCCAACTAAAAATGTTACCTATAAGAAACGTATGAAATAAAATTTGACATATTTATTTCGCGAATAGACAAATTATCTAAAATATAATGCTTACCATCTTCAAATATGTTTCGAAGGCGTTTTCTCTGATTAAGCTCCGTGTTGCAGCGGCCAACACGCCTGCCTACGACACGAATCACACGAATGGTCCCGGGTTCGATCCCCGGTCAGGTCAAGGTGGAAAATGATCTTTTTCAGATTGACCTGGGTCTTGGATGTTTATTTATATATGTATCTATTATAAAATATTGTAACGTTGAGTTAGTATCCCATAACACAAGTCTCGAACTTACTTTGGGGCTAACTCAATCTGTGTTAAAAAAAGTAGGTATTGTAGGTAGGTAATTTTAACTTTACCTGCCCACGCATTAATTTAGGATAAATTAATTAATAGTATACTTATTACTTTAAATAAAATCTTGCTATACCTAAATAAAACTAGCGTTGTAACTTCATCAAATTATAATTGTAATTCCATCGACAGCCGTCAAGACCCGTTCACGGGACAATGGCGGTGACCCGCGCAATTTTCAAACAAGCAGCGAATGCGCCGCGAGGCTTTGGCGCCAAATTATGAAAGACCATGATTAATCAACATCAACTTATGTACCTAGCCTTTGTTCCACAGCTCCATTTACCCGGCACATAACGATGACATCTCATTATGTACACCGCTATGTGCGTCCGCAATCAACCTATCTAGGAAGCTGGGCAAAAATCTAGTACTAGGTGCTAGGTGTTTGCCCCCGGCTCACATTCAACCGCCTGTACGCACACTCTAAACGCTACGCACACCACGACCCCCAAGGAGAGAGGCTGCGTGCGAGAAAAAGACAGACATAAAAAACCCCCGCGGGTGTGAGGTGCTGCCCCCAAAAAAAGCACCAAAAACGCAAACTGCGCAACTTTCCGGCGCAGAATCGTTAACGACTCACGCTCTCTTTATCGTACTCGCCGTGCCTCCTATATTTCTATTTTTTCTCCATCGACCATAAGACGTAAGACTATTTTACTCACACACTAAACTGACCCATATACTAAACAAAATAAAAGCGAGATTCGCAGTGGAGATTCGTGGCGGATATTTTCGGCGTGGGCCGCTAGACGCACACACTCGCACCGGAACAGAAATAACGATCGCAATTTTTGACCGAAAAGGACGGACATATGGCTGAAAAGAGAAGAAAAAAATGACGACCATTTTGCTTGGCGCACCTACGTCGGGCGAGGTAGGTTATGTATGGTATCTTTTTTGAGAAAAAAACCTACCAAAACAAATCCACGTGGCGGGTGTTATGACCGGGCGAAAAATTCTGGCGCCGACTCACAGAGGCCGTTAGCGGCGCGGGTTTTTTTCCGTTTAGTTGCGAAAAATTACGCGATGGCGCCTCTGTAGACGCCTTTCAAGAGTTAGCCGCGGGATGTTTGCAGAAACTTTTTAAACGAATTGCTTCATCAATGAAGTCAAGCAGTGATTAAATTATTAAATGAGCGTCACATTCATCAAATACTTTTCAAGTATAGCCATCAAATGGCTTCTTTTAAATCATATTTTATTGATTTTATATATGTCTTTGTGCATGTAAAAACATTCATATTATGTTAATTCTTACACTAACGCCTACCTACATTTGTTTCACAAAAAGAGCCGTTATTTCCGCATTTTGATTTTAGCTCTGAAATTAAATTATGAAGCTAAAATAGCGCTCTCCACGAATTCTCGTATATATGTGAGTTTAGTAGTACATAGCCCGACAACCAATACCGCGGATAGGATATCATAGAGTACGTAATCAAAATGCACTGGCAAAATAAACATTAACATACTAAAATGTGTGGTATTTTTGGCGGGTGTTATTTCGCTATTCTTTAATTAAAACTGCACACTAGGTCTGTTTTGTGGTTTTAACTCTAGTTTCCAATTAGTTTGGTATTATTATTTTAAGTATATGGGCAAATAAAACGAAAAAAAAAAGGTTGGCGTCAGGTAGGCAGCAGGCTGTAAAACTCCGCCATATAATTTTGGGGCGATGGAATAGTAACAGAGGAAGAATAAAAAAGTCTTTCTAGTCTTTCTGCTTGTACGTTTGTATATGCTAGTCTCTGGAAAAACTGGCTAGATTTAAAAAAAAAAACATTTTTGTTATTTAGCTGTTAAGGGGGCACACTAGGCACAGTAGCGACGCCAATCGTTTTATTCCTAATACTTTACAAATAGAAAGAAATTCAAGAATGTTAATCATATAAGCACTAGTAAATAACCTGTAGTATTTTTGGAATTGTTTAATATTATCAGAATCAGTGAGAATTATGAGAATCATCAAACGGCAGTTTTTTAGCGGTAATCACGTTTTCTCTTAATGACAAATAGTATTAGGAATAAAATGATTGGCGTCGCTACTGTGCCTAGTGTGTGGCCAAAGTGTGCGGAAAATATAGGGTATAATTTATTTTGGCAAAAGAAAAAAAAACTAGTGAAGAACTATAATGGCCCAGCTAAGCTCTACGAAATATAAAAATACATATGACGCCTTAGCAAAAGTGTCCAGCACGAGGAACATTTTTTTTGATGAGATATAAAAATTGAAGCAAACCTTCGATTGAACTGAACTCCTGATGTACAGTAGAACCCAGTTACCTAGAGGAGAACCTGGAGAGGTCTCTTAGATGTTTATAAGCTTTGTTTAGCTTGTGTTTCCTAAGTCGCCCTTTACAACATACTTACACGGGAAGACTTGTAGTGTATTCTTATTCTACCCTGCCGGGAACCACACGGCAGGCTTTTAACCGAATGCAAATTAATAAAAAGTAGTATACTACCTATAAAATACAATGGCAAAAAACATCTCAAACATTTTAGTACAAGTTATATTCACGTTTTGTCACGTATAATAACTATAAAAAAAAGTTTTCGACTATCAACACTTGTCGAGATATAAATTTTTCGTATCGAGTATAGAAAAGTATGGTCTCTATTTAATCTTGTAAATTGAAAAAAAAAAGACAAAATCATATTTCTATGTTCGTGTTAATGAAAGTTTTTAAACTTTCACGGTTATCAACATTAGAAGTCCAGATACATTAAGAATATATAAAATTGTTTGAATACAAACAAGTGTTAATCTCCTTGAAATGAGATCGAGATTTCGATATTTCGATGACCGAAATCTTTAACCATATCGGCACTAGCTTCCCGTTCCTCCACACATTCCCTCCACGACTTTCTCGGCAATTTCATTATCACAGTCTTCGAGCAACACGGAAGGGAGTAGCCATACGCTGCATTCCCCTCTGTCAAGGTACAAGCAAAATTAGGCATATGCATGTCTATGTGTTAGTTGTGTGTGACTCATCTGTACACAAATTATTTTTTCTTTTTTATGTCATTTTTTGTGACAATGTCATAATTACTATCAAGTGACAGTTTAAGTTTTGTATGTAGGTGTGCGGAACTAAACTTGTGTGCACATTTCCCCCCGCAAAAAACGCCAGAAAAATTGTCATAGTAAATTGTCGCTTTGCCCACTCCCTCCGTCCGGTACGGAGGCCGTGTTGCTCGAAGATCACAGTAAATATCCCTTTCATATTTACGATTCTGTTCATAGTTTTTTATAATCAGCATAGATAATGACAAAAACGTAAATAGTTCATAATTTAACTTATAAATTATGAAAGCAAAAAGCCCGTAAGCCAAGCTGTCCTTGCTAAATTGGCACGCACACGGGTAGGGGAAATAAAACAATCATAATAGACGTAGTTTATTGCTTTATTTTCATTGAAATATACACACGTGTATAAAAGTTTCCAAAGTGTTGATATTTAGTTTCTGTTTTATACATTTTTTTAATACGGCTTTTCTAAATAAATTACGTGAACCGATGATCTAACTAATAAATTCTACGCGGATAACTGTACAAAAATAAAATTAATGAAATATTGATTGAATATGTAAAAAACTGTTTCATCATCATCATCATCATCTCAGCCACAAGAAGTCCACTGCTGGACATAGGCCTCCCCTAAGGATTTCCAATATGGAAAAAAACTGTTTAAGTGTTCGCAAAGGCTATCCTTAATGATAAATATGTAACATTGTATGAATATGTTTCGGTAGGAAAGTAATGAAAGAAATCTAAAATAACATTAAACATAAAGAAAATTTAACTAAGTTCATTTACCATCATAAGGATACTTGCGTTATTTACGCAGGCTAGATACATAGTAATGAGCTATAATATATATTTTCTTTTAGTCTCTATGTTTCTGCAATTCGTTAAGTAAGAGCTAAGATATATTAAAACATACCTAACCATTAATTTATCTACGTGTTAAAACCTGACCCAGCCCTGAATTTTAAAGTCCAAAGCTCGCTGGCAAAAGCAGAAGCATGGCGCAGCGTGGCAAGCGATAAGAAAAACGCTTACGCTTCTGCGAAGTCGGGCTTCTGCTTCTTATCAGAATCGGCAGTTGTCGATGTCCAACCCTGTACTTCAGACCTGAAAATATATGCAAAAGAAATTTAGTTGTTAGGTATTATTTTTATACATAGAAAATACATTATTTATCTAGGTTTATATAGAAATTTTCTTTAAATAATGTATTTGTAAAATTACATTAGTTTTAAAATTGGAGTTAGAGTAAAAGTGTGTGTAAAGAAAAAACTAAAGAGTTTGTTATACACGCATACTATTACGTCTTTAACCTTTACGGGGTAGACAAAGCCTATGGCGATAAGATCTAAAGGCCACGTTAAGCAAAAGATTAAAGAAAAGAAAATCCCAATAGTCACGGGTGTATCCACAGATCTGTGTACCCCTGTACTGAAGTAAGTATAATATAAATAAATATATACGGACAAATTCCACAGATTGAGTGAGTCCCAAATTAGGTTCAAGACTTGTGTTATGGGATATTAACTCAACGATACTATCCTAACTAATATTATAAATGCGAAAGTGAGTTTGTTTGTTTGTTACGCTTTCACGCCGTATCTACTGAACCGATCAACATGAAATTTTGCATAAACATAGGTTAGGGTACTGAGAAGGACATAGGGTATATTTAGAGCCAGACAGAGCCGCGGGTAAAAGCTAGTATTTTATAATAGAAACTTATAAACATAAACAGTATTAAAATAAACAAATGAGAATCGCAATTATCGCATTGTCTGCCCGACGGCAGTCCTTCTTGTGAATTGAAAGTGATATAAATTGGTAGTAAGAAAACATATCATATCATCATATTGTCTATGCCGCCATCATCATCATCATCATCATCGTCAGCTTTTTGCGGTCCACTGCTGGACATAAGCCTCCCTTTGTCTGCGCCATTCCGTTCTATCCCTTGCTATCGCGAGCCAGTTCTTTCCAGTAATCTATGCCGCCATACATAACACAAAAAAACATAAAAAAATATATTTACGTTCTGGTAGACTTCCGATGTCCAATAACTGCTCACCAGGCCTGCGTCTCCTGAAAATGGCCGGAAACCATTTTTAATAGTAAATCTTCTCATTTATTGTCGTTCAAACCCATAAAATAGTCACAATGCAAGCTGTTCGAAAAATCGTATCTAAATTATATTTCTATCCGATTACGGTGAAGCCTTATAAAAAATTTGGGCACTTGTGTGTTCGTTTTCCGTATGTGTACGTGGCCAACACTGGTGTCAGATTTTGAAGCTGGCTAAAGCATTTGACGAGCTCTGTGGCGCAGTGTTCAACACGCCAGGCTACGACACGGATGGTCCCGGGTTCGATCCCCGGTCAGGTCAAAATGAAAAACAATCTTTTTCAGACTGACCTGGGTCTTGGATGTTTATCTATATGTGTATTTGTTATAAAATATTCTATCGTTGAGTTAGTATCCCATAACACAAGTCCCGAACTTACTTTGGGGGTAGCTCAATCTGTGTGATTTGTCCGTATATATTTATTTATTTACATAGCTTAACCACTGCCATCAATGTTGACAGCCGAGACCAACGGCTTTCGAGGCACGGAGGAGCTCGAGATATTTTTATGCCACTTGTAGTCACCCATCCAAGAAGGGTTTGCGCCCGGGTTTGCTTTAGATGCGGATGCGCTAATAATACCCACGCCTACTAGGACATCAGGCTATCAATATACCCAGAAATCTGGAAGATGGGTTTTAGTTTTATAATTATTTATAATTAAGTAGTTTTATTATTTATGGTGACCTCTCCAACCCGTCTGGCAAGCCTGGAGAGTGTAGGCCTAATTCTCTGACTGCTCCTGCAGTGGAGACTAAAAAGACCTGATGATGATGATTTTTTATGAAATCTCTATATTTTTGTATAAATAAGTAGATAAAATAACTCATTACACTAAAGACCACAGAGTACAGTTAAAGTCTAGCCTGGCAAACTTTAACCTATTTTTGTACATCATATAAACATACCTAGACAGACGATAAATCTATCAACAAGGTTCAGCTTCGACGCCTTCACTGGATTGCATCTCTTCCTCGGAGCTTCCTGAAAACGAATACACGACATGTTCATACAAAAATTTTCGAGTAACCAGCATTGATCCCTTAAGAAAAGTACTTTATATTGACGGTATGAGTCACCCCTTTAAGGGAATGTCGAGGAATAACTTACACTATGTATAAGTGATAAAATTTTAAAAATTTTTTTGGTGGTTTTGGTGCACATTCAATGAAAACAAACAAATGGATGCGATTTAGAATAGCTTAGCACAAATTTTTTTGTTTCTGAGGATTGGAATAGTACCTGTTTTTGTGATCTCAACAATATGATTTTTTACGCGCGGAGATGACTGTAATTCAAATTTTCATACAAAAAAAGCACACAAATTTTTACTAGTAATAAGAAAGCTGGGGTTTCGCCCGTTTGAGGACGCTGGCTCGTTTCGCTTGCTCAACGAAACCCCAACTTTCCTATTACTAGTAAAAAATGACGCTAACCTTACCTAACAAACCTAACCTACCTTCTGTGACAAACTTGTTTTTTTCGTCACTATGTATGTACAATTAAAGCTTATATTTTGAAATCGGCCAGACGCTGCGCTTTAAAAATGTTATAAAGAGGAAAGTGATTTATATCGATTCCAATCCGCAGAATAAATAAATTCGTGCTAAGCTATTCTAAAGCGCATCTAAACCAATCTTTCCTCTTTAAATTACAAGTATAGAAAACATAAATATATGGTGTTGACTGTTGGTGTACGCACCTATAAATTACAGCTATGAAGGCGGGCCCCACTTCGACGTCTCGACATGATTGCCTCGCTTCCTCCGCGCCTCCTGAAATTCATTTATCAACGAGTGAACATATGCAGCAACAAACTTATTTAACTTTGAAAATATAAGAAGTAATAAAAACGCTAAGGGATAAACTGTACTAGTCAAACTACTCAAACTATCTCAAAAACAAGAACTTCTAATGCTAATTTTGGTGAATTCTGCACTGTTCCCTAACTTAAGTTATACATTTTGTAATTGAAAATATTTTTTACAATATTCCTATATAAAAGTTGACTAAGCGTGCTAGTTTACTATTTGAAATTTACCATTACCATATGACCGTGTTTAAAGAAATTAATACATGCATAGACAAACATACAAAAACATTTTTCTAAGTCAATCAAAACGTCTTCGAGTGATCGGTAAACATACATATAAAACCGACAAATGAGAACCGTTAGGTAAACAACTATCTAAAAATGCTCAATAAAAAAAAAAACTTATCAGCGTAGAATAATTATATATAAAAATAAAAGTATCTGGCGTAGAAACAGTGTGTCCTTCACAAAAACCAACCTTCCCAACACCAGCTGAGTTCACACTAATGTTTATTTTGGAGTTCGGGACTCATTAACGAATCGACCGAGGAGTTTGTTATTAAAATAGTTGGAATGTGTGTTTTATAGTCTATGCTATCATTAAAACTATCACTGGCAGCTAGATTATATTTGTTTCTCTAGGGATATAATTTTAAGAAGTATTTTGTTTCAGTCATGGTAACGGAAGTAGTGATGGTAAATTGCAGCAGGAACCTTTTATTTATTTATTTCCGCTTCAATGGAGTACTGTAATCACCGAGCGATACCGATAATACTAAAAATTATGTTTTTATCAAAAACAAAAGTTTACAAAAGAATATTTAAATATTCAATTCTTATGTAACATTCCAATAAGAAATGTGAAATCGAAATTTAAATTGTAAGGTTTGTGTAACACCGACTATTTTTTTCTGATCTTAATTTTACGAGGTAACAATCATCATCATCATCAGGTCCTTGTAAGTCTCCACTTCAGGAGCACGACCCTCTCTGCACATCCCAAGCCATATATATTATATATCATACATATAGCCAGAGCTGTCAGAGGATTCGGCCTACACTCTCCACGCTGGCCAGACGAGTTGGAGAGGTCTCTTTGATGTTTATAAGCTTTGTTTAGCTTGTTTCCTAAGTCGCCTTCTACAACATCCACGGGAAGACTTGGAGTGGTTCTATTCTACTCTGCCGGGAAACAATCATAGAAACTATTCAGGAACGCTGGGATGAAATTCAATTAAAAACATGTATGTCTACAATACACACAACCCAATTCATCTTTTAATATAAGCTTTTATCCAATTTTTCGCCGAGTCGTAAGCGTAAAAAAGATTTAAAAAAACGTTGACTAGCAAATATTCCGTGGCTTCGTAAATAATAGCCAATGTCATCCGCAAATAAATTACCTTACATTTAGATGAAAGAATTTTAAAGATCGGTCTTTTAGTTTCGAAGCCTATTTGCAAACAAACAAACAATCAAATCCTTGCTTTTTATAGATTAAACAATAAATACATAAGTGAATACAATTTTTTTATAACCACGTTTTTCAAAATCAAGATTCGTACTAAAATGCATATGCATAAAGATGACATCGGTATAATTAATAGCGACAGTGGAGCCTAACGAAGTTTCAAATTCTCCCCCAATGTCTTAATCACATCAGATTAATTTGTCGCAAATTGCCGATCAAACCGGTCGCCCTAACCATATCCCATTATCATAAAAAACTTCACGGACCACCAGAAAATTAACCCCCAAAATATACCTTACTGTCCTAGAAATAACATCTATAAGAAAATTCTTACACCGCAGAAATATGTTTGCTGAATGATCACGTTTAAGAACGAAATGAGATTAGATTTTGGACAAAATTTGCATCGCACGTAGCTTGTATAGAACATACAGGGTGTCCAACGACGGTATACAAGGCGGCAAGTTCTGGACAACGTAAATATATAGGGTGTGAGTAGTTTTGGACGAATTCGCGAGGGTGGGAGGGTGCGCGGTCTTGTGCAGTATATGCAAGTAAATTAGATGAACATTGGAAAGACATGTACTTTTATATACAAATTTTATTAATACTACTTAATACAAAACTAATAGCCTATACAGAGCTGAGCTGTAGTATAACGTTGTACATAAGTAGTGAATAAGATAATAAGAGTCATGTTCTGTTTGCAAGTAGATATCGTCGTAAGTCATAATCTTTTAATCATGTACAGTAAAATAAATACAGTATACAATTTACAACTGTTTAACATGTTCATTAAAACACTAACATGAACTAACTATTAAAGTTATTAAATTGTAGAGGGACACATACCTCTCTACATCATTCCCGTTGTGGTATCAAATACATAATTAATTCAAATTTTAATTTAAAAAATTTGTTAAACACTACATAACTTGGCGATAGCCGAGCACTATAGAATGAAGTAAAATAATTGAATTGAATAGTATGGTTTAAGTCAACCACATGCACACTTTTTTAACTGTGCAAAAACTTTAAATAAAAAAATACTATACATACCGACCTACATAGGTTCAAACCTGTTGTGGAAGCAAACAACTAATCAAAACTTTAAAAATAATATAAAAATAAGTCAAAACGAAAAAACTTGACGATAGCCAAACACAAAATGAGTTTCGAAAGGGAATGAAATCTTGTTAAGTTCTAAAGAGTTTAATAAAATTCCGAACCAAACCGCCAGAATTATGCAAATAAACTCCAAACCGTGAGAATCACGAAACATCGCATCAACATTATATGTTCAACAATAAAAATCTTGGAAATTCCACATAATTATAAAATTTGAATTAAAATCAAGTGTAGGGTCGCAGCATCTTAACCGGTCACCGTGAGATCAAGGGGCAAGTCGAATTGATATGATAATGGTCAAAGGTTCACATGATTAGGAATGCGCCGACCTTGGGTCACTAGATCTGCCCTTCGCTTTGACCGTTGATCTTTTGTATTGTCACAATGAAACTAGATTTTTATAAACGTAGGGTTAGATTGGATATCTTAGATTTAATTTTTATACTTTTGATGTAGTTTTGAATAAGATCGCGGTTTAAGAATAAATTTATTAGAATTTAAAGTGTTTGTATTCTGACTTGCAACTAACTATTTTTATTTGAGAAACTTACATAGTCAAAATTGAAATGATTACTATTTTTTTGAAATTTTGTAGTATAGTAGCTGTAACCAAATCTGACCGTATATTTCAGTCTCCTTTTTGGAAACATATTCAAAAATTTTTTAATTAATTTGAAATACAATGCATATTTTTTACATTGTGTTGGTTATTCAAATAACTATTAATTGCATTTAATTTTTGCCATGCGTGCAAAAGCGAAAGTACCTAGATCATGTAAATATATGTCTTCTTAAATTGTATCAGTTTTAACTCGTTACTTAATTTAAATTACGTAACAAAGAAAAACTAATTATTTTAAAATTTTATCTGAAATTTTCACTCATCCCTCCAAAGATTGCTTGAATTCACACACTGAACGTGGTGAAGGCGACTCACTTGAGGCCCGGGCGTCAGTGTGCGCCACTCACACATAAATCAGAGCTGTCACTGTATATTCATTTTCTAATACTTCGTCCTACGTGAGCTGTGCCCGGAATATTAAAGTGGCTTTCGGATTTGTTAGTTTCTATCAAAGTCCTTTGATGATAATTTAGAGGTATATGTTAAAGCGAGTGCCTAAGTAGTGGAGACTGGAGACTGACAGTAATTTTGTTTTAGGATGAATGTTGAGCAAAAAACTGTGTGGTTTAAATATTCTGAAAATATGATATACTTTTGTATATCAGGAGCACTTGGTGTTTTTATTTTAAATGTATTTATTTATAACATGACATTACTTAAGTATAATTATTCCGAATTTTTCCTTTTGCCGTACCTAAGTAGTGTAAAAACAATCTACATATTTGAAAAGAAACCTGTGATATATTGGAATTCCTTATTTTCTTGGATTTAACAAGAAAATAACTGAATTGAAGGAAAATCAGTAATTGAAAAACAGGTAGGACTTCCTTAAACTTTTTTCTCAAAAACTAATCAAAATAGACAACGAATCCACTGTCGCTACTTCATGCATGCACGGGCGAAGTAAATTTTCATATTGCTTTAAATGCCAATTCCACACAAAAACACATATATTTACAGGACTTTGTAAGTGTTTTATTTATTACTAGCTGTTACCCGCGGCTTCGCCCGCGTAATATATAGCCTATGTCCTTCTCGGTACCCTAACCCTATGTGTATGCAAAATTTCATGATGATCGGTTCAGTAGATACGGCGTGAAAGCGTAACAAACAAACAAATAAACAAACAAACAAACTCACTTTCGCATTTATAATATTAGTTGGGATTATAATTAAAAAAAATTAAAAGAAATTGTTTTTTCGTTTGTTTCTTTGCTACAAGACGTTAATTGAATTTGAAAAGGAATGTAAAAGTAAAGC
Source organism: Rhodophaea formosa (assembly GCA_963082605.1). Taxonomy (NCBI): domain Eukaryota; kingdom Metazoa; phylum Arthropoda; class Insecta; order Lepidoptera; family Pyralidae; genus Rhodophaea; species Rhodophaea formosa. The sequence goes on from OY720221.1 coordinate 6,010,461, forward strand.
GTACTCTTTGTGATATTTTTTTAATTTTCGCATTTCCCTTAATGTTTCAATGCATACATCGTGGTCCAACGAGACTTCGTTGCGACACTCGAAAACCAACATCTTAAAGGGTCGTGCTAAGTACTGTTTAAGTAAATATTATATTTACTTTACTTTCTTTCTTCTATTTACTTTCTTTAATTTTTCACTAAGGTATGTATGACTGCAGTCTATTCGGACTACACAAGCAAATTACGGTAAAATCTACTACCATAAAAAAATCATTGCTTTATTATATCCCATTACACAAATGTTACTGTCAGTTAAATATTCTAATTTCAATTTCTCAAATAGAATACTATTCCTTGTGGACGGGGCGTTACGGCTTGCGGCGACGTACGGACGGGTGTGTGGGTGTGTAGGTTTGGGTGTGTGCGCGTGGCAAAGTTAGATCGTCCACACTTTACCGCGGGACTCGATAGGAACTGTACAGACACAGGAGATTTCTGTTAGAGCCTTAGATTTGTAAAGAAATAAAATATATTTTTTGACAATTAAACGCTATTTTAAAACTCAACATTTTTTTCAGTGTTCACCTGACATCTTGTCGACATCATTGGGGTACACCTAGAAAGCGTTGGAGGGATGACCTTGACGCATTTCAGTGTAATTGGTCAGAGACCGCAACGGGTAGGGATAAGTTTTGCCCAGCAGTTGGAGAAAAGAGATTAAATTTAAAGGTCTATTTCCAAGCAATTAGAATAGGTTTTTCTCAATATTATTGTGTGAAAAGAAGATTTATAGTAATTTTCCAAAGGTACCTAGGTATTACTCGCAAAGTATTTTGTTAGGTAAGTACACTGCCAATAAAGCAAAGAATCCAAGTAGTTTTATTATGAAAATCCGGCTTTACTTACATTTTATTTCGATAGATTCGACGACTACTTTCGATCTGTTACGAAGACCATCATCAGGGCGATTGTAAGTGCTCTGAGAGAAGCGTATTCGTCCTGTCGCTACCCTGAAGACTCGCCACTATTATGGTCTTCGCAACAGACCGAAACTAGTCGTCAAATGGGACGAAATCAAATGTGAATATATTTCGTAATAATCGGGTTTCCATATTGAATTTATATATCGTAAGTTTCAATATTATTAATCCAAGTAGTCCTGCGTGTGTACGCTGGTCAGTTCCTAACATCATTAATCTAACTTTCGAGCTACCCTTTATAATAGTTCGGCTTCCCGGAGGTGCGAGGGAGATGCTCTGCGGGGGTGCGGGGCGGGGGTGAATTAACATACGAATTTGGACTGCCTTCGTCTTCGTGGGACACGATATAAGTTTGAGTATTGATCTGGGTAATATGGGGTGGGGGCGTTTTATAAGGTCTATGGTTAATATTTTGTGATTAAAGTGTTGTGAAATACAAAGTTTTGACCGTTAAAATTAAAGAAATTAACTAAGAAGTATGTCTAGAAATTGACTTTTAATCTATTGTATAACTACAAAACGTTATATACTCGTGTGTCATAAACATTACAGGACTAACAACACCTTATAAAAATGTTTTCGTGTTTTAGAATCCTACTATTATTAATGAAAATGATCGGGTTTTTGTTAGATAGGTACGATTTTGAATAAATGGCAATATTTAATGCCGTTATTAGAACCCCTAATACTAATAGAATATACATGGCGAAATTTTGATCGTTCTGGACCCTTAAACGGGTGATTCAGCCCGTCGATATGAACCATTTTTCCTATGGGACCAATGCTGGAAACTCAAATTTTATTTCGACATTTTCATACAAAAGTGTTCAGCCGCCCGGGCAATTTGTATAGGAATGTCGAAATTTTTTTCGAGTTTTATACAGCACTTGTCCCATAGGAAAAGTTGTTTATATTGACAGGCGGAATCACCCCTTTAAGGGTCCGGAACGATCAAAATTTCGCCATGTATAGAAGTTCGCAAGAAATAAATGTGACAAATTAAAAAGTATATGACCTCCCATACAAACTCACCAATAGCCTGGTTGAATTTGTGTGGGAAGTATAATTATTTTATTCATATTTCTTTTTGTGTATGTATGTATATTCTTTTATAGGTTCTGATTAAATCATTAAAATATTGCCAAGTTGTTCAAAATCAAATTCATGTTGTAAAAACTATGTTTTTTAAAAATAATAATAATAATTTTCCCTCCCTCAGGCTAGTTACTTAATTGCATTTACTTTCCTTATTTGTTTAAGAAGTAAACCTCATTAAATTTAATTATCACCGAGAAAAAAATCGATAGAAATTACAACTGTCACTAATACCTATTTACTGTAAAATATTAACCGACTTTATCATCAAGTCTTTTCTTGGCGACAGTGAAACCATGAGTACCATTTAAAATTTATATAATTTTTTTAATTTGTCCACATTTGACGGAGTAGTCGTCGAATATATATTATTTTAGAAATAATACAGCCTAACGTCCAAATATCTTATAGCAAAATACCCCAAAGCAAAAGTCACCGCGACATCATTACGCCAGCTTTTCGGCTACTTTCGGATCAATAGTAACCCTTCTAAACCACGGAGGACATAAAAACCCCAACTTAACGCCTAAATGAATCGCCGAAACACAAGGGAATAAAGGACCTTTAGACCATTCAAGATATTGAGGGACTTATGTAAAGCCACCCTTACTAACCCTTCGAAATTGCCTACATACTCGGCGAATTACGGCGCGTCTAATTATTTGCACCCTTAGGAAATGACTTGGGGACTTGTGGACCTTTCTAGAAATTTAATATAAGCTGTAATGCGGGTTTTTATGTGTTATCTTGGCTGTAATAAGAGAGAAGGTTTAGTAATTATAGAGTTTTGTCTTACAGGTTTCTGGTGATAGGAGGGAATATATTTATTTAACAAACAAACAAACCTACATGCAGGCGTACAAAGATTAATAGTTAATAATAACATATACGTACACTTAATACCTATTACATTCTAGCTTTATTATATTTACGAGTACATGATGTATGATGAATAGTTAATATTTACATGGAGAATGGAGATGATCAAGATTTTTTGTTTTATCCATTTATCCGTATAACAATTAGTATCAATCGTTCAAATGATAAGAAACGTTTCAGTCCCAATCAAGTTGCTGAATCTATTGGATGGATAGCGGCATTTTCAAGGCTGAACAAGTTCGATAGTTTTCCTTTTTATTTTGTTTTATTCCTATATCCTCCTCTTCCCACTTGATTTTGTGTGGTAAGTATTCTGAATTTTTGGGATGATCAGTTCAGCTGCTAAAGCGAGGGTTTGCGTGAAAAAATACTGTCCAAAAGATTTTTCCGAGAAACAATATTACACTTCATAATTTTCAAAACATTTGACTACATAAAATTAATAAATAATAAATAAATATATAGGTACATATCACACAAATTGAGAGGCCATCAGGAAGGAAGTTTGATTTCAACAGCACAGTAGGATCTTTTTAATGTAAATTTGAATAAGTTTGACCATTATCTTGCCTGATGGGAAGTAACGATGACTAGACCTCATCGTTACTTCCCGTCGGACAAGATAGAGGTCAAACACATTCAAATTTTTTCATTAAAAAGTCCCACTGTGCTGTTGAAATCAAACTGTAATAAACAGTACCATCCTACGCACCCCACACAAACTCAATAATACAACTTAATATACTAATGCTTATTCAATCTTGCCTTGAAAATCTCTAAATTGAAGGAGTCGGGAAACAGCGACGCGCTTAAGGAATTCCGTTATGTGAGTACATAGTTAAGGTGTGTACTCGTATGGGGGCAAGTATCAAGATCAAAGTCTAAGGATCAGACACATTGACATACATACAAAACCTGATAAAAACTATCATTAGATCGGAGACAATTGTTCGGCCGCCAATCGGACTGGATATCCGGATGTTAGAGCCGGTCCAGCGCCCGCCGCGGCTCACTGAACCGCTGTCTGAGATCAAAACATTCGCTACTTCATCGCCTGCGGAACCATTCACTGTGTATGATTGATTAGGGTTCCCCGCTGATCGGTATAACATTTTTTTGGAATGAAGATTTAATTTTATTAGTAATTTTTTTATCAATATTAGTGATCAAGGGGCTACATTTTGCGTCAATCACTAATTCTGTCTCTAACTCGCAACAAAACTCCTGAAACCTTATTTTAATTTTTCTGATCATCACAGGTCTAAGGAATTAATAGAGAGTTGCAGATTCATCCGCAAATCTGCTAACTTACACCGCTGCGTGCCGTCTGGCCCGCGTCGAGGATTCCACTGTTTTTCGAGCACACAACTAGCCGGTACTAAACTGAGGTCGGTAAATACCTAGAAGAAATATCAATAATACTGCGTTTTGCTCACCGTTATAATGCTTATAAAGCTATAGTCTTCTTACCTGCTTGTTTGCTTTGAACATGTAGATAAGATAAATGAAGAAAAATTGTGATTTTGGTAGAAGGCGCTACCGAATTTAATATTTTTCTGGACATCACAAGTCTAAGCAAATAATAGAGATTTGTGGACGAATCCGCATATCTGCTAACTTACAGCGCTGCATGCCGTCCGGCCCGCGTCGAGATTTCCGTTGTTTTTCAAACACATAACTAGCCGGCACTAAACTAAGGTCGGTACATAGAAGAAATATCAATAATTACGTTATGCTTACCGTCATAATGCTTATAAAGCCTTTTAAGGCGCCACACTAGGCACACTAGCGACGCCAATTGTTTTATTCCGAATACTTTACAAATAGAAAGAAATTCAAGAATGTAAATCATATAAGCCTAGTAAATAACCTGAAGTATTTTTAGAATCATGTTTTAATATTATAAGAATCAGTCATTAAGAGAAATTGTGATTACCGCCAGAAACGGTCGTTTTTGGCGGTAATCGATATATACGAGCCATTATATGATGGTTAATCATTTCGGCTGCAAAACCAAACAAATTTAATATTTTCTGATCATCACAGATCTAAACAAATAATAGAGATTTGCGAACGAGTCCGCAAATCTGCTAACTTACAGCGCTGCGTGCCGTCCGGCCCGCGTCGAGGATTGCGATGTTTTTCGAGCACATAACTAGCCTGTACTAAAATGAGGTCTGTAAACAGAAGAAATATCAATAATGCTGCGTTTTGCCTACTATTAAAACGCTTATAAAGCTTAAGACCTTACTAGGTTGTTTGTTTTGAACATGTAGAAAGGATGGATGCTTATAAGTTTGGCTGTAGAAGTTAACAAGTTTAATATTTTCTAGTCATCACAGGTCTAAGCAAACAATAGATTTGCAGACGAATCCGCAAATCTGCTAACTTACAGCGCTACGTGTCATCCGGTCCGCGTCGAGGATTTGGTTGTTTTTCGAAAATATAACTACCCGGCACTAAACTGAGGTCAGTAAACAGAAGAAATATCAATAACGCTACGTTTTGCTAACCGTTATAATCAAACAGCATTAAACCAGTATTCTCGTGGTTATAATGCTCATGCAGCTTTAACCTAATACTTGTTTGTTTGATTTGAAATGTAGGATGGTGAAGAAGAATTATTAAGTCATTAAAGCAAATGTGACTGGAAGGATAGGTCGGCCATTTGGTAGTGATCGCTATACAGGTCTAAGTCACCCTGCTCTCACCTCAAAAGTCCAGTAAAGTAGCAAAATCTCAAGTGAGCTTTCGCTGAGTCTATGCGCTCAGTAGAGACGTGGACTCAAAAGGCAGCAACATTCTTAAGGTTTTAATTTTCCTGTATCAAGCCCTAAACCCTTTTAGGATTAATGACGAGTCATTAGACGCACAATTTTATCTCCCCATCTTATGTACCACATAACACCCCCGTATACAACCCCCAACCCTTAGATCACTCTCTAAGATCACTGGTACGAACTTCCCCTTTTAATTGTGAGCCCCGGATTCATTATTGCCGTATCCTTTCGCGACCCGCTTTGGCTTATCTTTAGAATGGATGTGTGGGTTGTTGTGGTGCTGATGTAAAGTCACTGGAATTGCTTTCATGATTTTTTAAAAGTATTTAATTGCTATATGCGGGATGGAAAGAGATTTTTTTTATTATGGTTGGAACTCATAACATCTACAGATTAAAGTATATAAGCAATAACTTCTTCTATCCAAAGAGGGCTGGTGCCAGGTAGGCTGTTGGCCATCAGACTATCACTACATCATATTACAACAAGAATGCTGCCGTCGTAATGTCTTCTACCTATGTCCTACCTTGTTTTATTATCTGTTTCCAATTAGCGAGGACCCTATTGGCTACCTGTTATTAATGTTAATGTGTATTTATTACTTACTTGCTAATGATCATCCTTTGTGATATTAAATAAAAAAATAAAAGCCTAGTCTCCGTTGCGTCACAGCATCGGAGGATGCAACCGGAAATACGCTGAGATGAGATAAAAGAATTTAGTATAACTTCTTCGTCGAAAGATTCTCATTCATCACCCTCATATAAATTAGCTTTCTATAGGTGAACCATTTTAAAATCGTTCCAGTAGTTTTGGAGCATATTCTATGCAAACAAACAAACCATCAACTCTTATTTTTTATAATATTGTAATTGTATTTGTAATTTTATTTTATTTTATTGATTGAATAATTCTACTAACATCCTTAGATTATAAGTTGTTCACTAACAAATTATGAGTCTGTAACTAGAAAATAAATAATTCATTCATACATTTATTCATTAGTCTACAAGTGAATTATTTTCTAGAATAATATCTAGTCTACTTCCAGCCCACTAATTCTATGCATCTTTTCGCCACACGCGTTAATGTGTGCAAGTGTGTTTGTGTTTGATTAATTTACGTAATTTCGGGTCTTGTGAGGGTCGGCCCGCTAGTTTCGCTCATACTAGCTTTACTTATTGATTTACCGTGTGCCGCGTGGTTTCGGGCCTTGAGTAGAATTTCTTTGTTTCAGTGTCTTTCCACCTCATCTGAGCAAGTTTATCAAAATCAAAATATTTATTCAGAAAATAGGCCTTTGCAGGCATATCATATTTAAAATTATCTTGTATAGTATAATATGTATTTAGTTATTGTTGAAAAGCTACAGACTACTAGAGTTTCGGAACCGAGCACTGAAGAGAAGAAACGCCAAAAGAAACTCTTTTGAGGTTTCATCCTTAGCTGTGATGCGTTGAAGCCCGAAGTAATAAGATTGAGCAAAGTTTTTACAGCTAGCCACCTGCCAGTCCTCTTCGGATAGCTTTATAACCGCTACAACAGGACTCAGGACAAATAGTACAGATCAAGCTAGCCCCACAGGAAGTTGTGAACTTCTATCGTGGGCTACTTACTCAACGATATTGTATTTTATAATAAATACTTATTTCAATAAACATCCTAGTCCCAGGCCAATCTGAAAAAATCTTGCATAAACTTACTCAAATATATGTAGAATTATCAGGTAGGTGACCAGCCGTAATAACTCTGAATAGAATATAAATTGGTGTACAAATTTGTCAAATACTTCATGAATACTTAAAAGGTAAGAAATACAATATCTTTACGGGAGTCCGGGCTCCAAAGAATTATGATTGGAGTTGCAACTGGTCATCGTTCGGAGGGCAAAGATATTGATTAACTATAAAAGAGCTCTTTCATTTGCCACTTTAATAACACCGAACGTGTTTCATGTCCTTTTTATGGAATCGTTCGAGGATTTTAAATGTCCAGAGACGGTTTGATGGCATTTTATATTCGTATCTTTATTTAGGCGATATACACGATCATACTCTCTATATACATAATTTTTTCGTTGTAATTACATTAGATAATGAAAATTGATCATTTTAAAGAGATTCAGAAAATAATCACCAAGAGATAACATGTCACATTGTATTTCATCAAAAAATATATAGTCATAATAACCATTTTCGTAATTATTACTCAATATATTATCGTAAAAGCTATGTTAACAATAACAGACAAGATACATATTAATAAGAAAAAATCTAGGTAAAAGAGCAAACACAAAGTAATTGGACGTGAAAACTTAACGCTTACAAAAGTTAGCTATCACTAAAAAAGAAAATAGAGGAAAACCACTAAATAGTTTTCAACCCTCGTTCTACCACTGGTAATTTAAACCTAATCCCTCTCGAACACAAGACAATCCACTATCCATTTACTTTCTATTTAGCAATATCCCTAAAACGCTGAATACGAAACAATGTGTTGAAAATTCCTCAGAAAATGTCAAAGCAGCTTATGATAAATCTCTGGAAAACCATTCTAAACCTTATTTTTATGCAAATACGGTTCAGTTACGTGTAATAAGAAAGGCTTTTGTGAGGGAATTAGAACAAAGTAACATGTATTAGTGTCTAATGAATACCACAAGTCAGCTATTCGAATTTGAACTGAAAATTGCCTTGAATTTAGAAATAATGGTCTTAATTCTATTATCATATAAACGAGAATTTCTTGTTATAACTAATTTGCTCTGTATGGGGAGTTCGCATTCAAATTACTGATATAATTCAATAATAATAGAGTTTCGAGAAGCATTACTGGAGGAATTACAAATATTTTAATTCCAAGTTATGTAAAGCGGAACGTTTTGGTATTTCTTTTCTTAACATCAACTGACGTCAAGTAAGCGTTAAGAATGTATGTGCACTTTGTAGTAGCCCGCGAGTATCAGGTATCATTTTTATTAACTTTATTGGTAAACTTTTTAGGAATAGGTATTGATGCTTATTTACACTACAAACACATTTATTACAATTTGATACAACCCAGAATATTATAGGCAAGTACTTACCTATTGGTATGCAATTATGGTATTTGTTCTATCTTATATTGTTTGTAGGTATTTTATTATATGTATATTTGCGGTTACTCTCAACACATTGATAATCTCTTAGTTGAGTTCACAAACATAGACAAGTTCTACGAGATGATACCTTAGAAGACAAAAATATTTTCGGCCTTCCACAATCTCAAACCAACAGGCGTAATTTTTTTATTTTCTCCTAAACTCGCATTGAAAACATAATGTATCAAAGATTTAATATCGAAAGGAGATTGGAGGGAGCTATTCGTCGCCTAGTAAGTTACGGGCGATGGCGAGTGGGCGCGTGAATGGCGGAGTGGCGATGGCGCCATGGCGGAATGGCGCCTGGTGGGAAAGGCACGCGGCGAGCACGCCTAGAAACTAGGGTCGCCATCTTAGTATTACAAATAGGTAGAATACCTATTATATTCTAGAGTGCATACAATAGGTACAATAAAATTTGGGTTCTGACCAAACGATAAAAAAATTCTAATAACAAATACAGAATAAGATGAAACATGTTTTGTTTTAATCGCATGCTTCAAATTCGTATACCTATAATATGTAATGAACCAATTAGCCATGGTGATTTGAAGCTACGGCAGGTCAATTGTTGAGAGCATTGACAGTTCAGATGTCAATGGTTGCAGCTTCAAGTCATAAATGTTATGAATAAAATTTTAATTAGTTCCAGGCTGTAAGATGGACGTAAAAAATTGATAATTGATATTATGCGAGTGAAAGGCCTTTTTATGGTTCTGTAGGTATCTATAACTAAAAATAATAAAAGTAAAATAAAGTTAAAAACTTAGTGGGGATGCCCCATCCCAGACAAATGTTTCTGAGCGTATTGTATACTGGTATACGGGACCTTTTGTTAGCGATTCCGACTCACACTTGTCCGGTTTTATTATTTCATCTCGCGAAGGCAGCCCTACCGACCGCGAATATCTCGCGAGCCTCCTGTAATTGAAAACAGTGAATTCGGACAGTTTTAATGGCCCTGCGCCTTACGAGCGATTTACAATGTTAGATGTTCGCTATTAATATGTACGGCTTACGTTATTTAACGCGGCCTCGGCTTAAACTATGTTTAACTAAATTGTTTCGGGTGTTCGTCGAGTTGGTAAATGTTTAAATAACTTTGAGTCTATAGTATTGTTTAGAGAGAAAATAAAATAACTAATCAAAACACTGTGTAACGATATTAATAAATCGTTAATGTTTTAATTAGGTATTTCAAGATATGAAAATATGAGATGAGAAATTATTAAGTCCACCATCCTTAGAGTAATAAGGTGCTTAATCTTAACTGCTGTGACTTTTAATGGTTGAGTTGTTATTGGCACATTATGTCGGATTCGAGTGCTTTGTTCGAGCGAGTGTTCCCTAACACTCGCCCCAATGATAGTCTTCGTAACAGACCGAACCTAGTCAGCGAATCCGACGAAATAAAATGTGACTTATGCCGGATGCCCATTAATGAATTTATCACGCATAAGTTTTAATTTAATATACTTGGCACATATTTCCATTTGTGATGGTATGATGAGGATTGCTTCAAATAGGCGATGAAGACCGCCTCAATTTCCTATTATTGACTGAAAATAAATTATATTAGTTTGTCGAGCTCCGTGGCGCAGCGGTCAACACGCTAGCCTGCGACACGGGGGTCCCGGGTTCGATCCCCGGTCAGGTCAAGATGGAAAAAGATATTTTTCATATTGACCTGGGTCTTGGATGTTTCTCTATATATAAGTATATATTATAAAATATAGCATCGTTGAGTTAGTATCCTGCGACACAAGTTCACAACTTACTGTAGGGCTAGCTCAATTTGTGTGATATGTCCCTATATATATTTATTTATTATTTATTGTTTAAGTAGATTTGTGTTTTTCTTATTTATGTAGATTTCTTCAATACATTTGGTTTAATTAAACGTATAACGCGAGCTGTATTATTTTCGAGATATAAAAGAGGAAAACAGGCTCGTTTTTTAAATTACATTAAAGCGCCTCTTTTCATATAACTTCTGACACATTTCCGCGCCAACTATCGTCGTAACTAAGACCAACTAAATTATATCAACAAAGCAAGCTAAACGTTCAAAAACATAATAAACACAAACTTTGCGAGGCCTGCTTAGGCAATTGTGAACCGTAGCGTGGGCTTTTTCCCGCAACATTACTGCAACTTCTGCAAAGTTGGCAACAGTTGCACAGGAACTGGGCGCAAATTAGAGAGACGTGCAGATGCGACTCGTCAAGAAAGAGCTCTAGCGACGCATGCTTTGATATTTACTACGACTACGTATACGCAATCGTACACAAGGTCGACTATGGACCGTCAGTTAGTTACAATAATCACTACATAGTATAAAACAAAGTCTTCTGGTCTGTCTGTTCGCGATAAACTCAAAAACTACTGCACGGATTTTCAGGCAGTTATCACTAATAAATAGAATGATTCATGAGGAAGATTTATAAGTATAATACTTGCCCGGGCGCAAGCGGGGAGTATAATGAGTAGAGGTGTTATTGATATATCAGAACCGATACCGCGAACATAATATGAGCGCTGCAGAACATAATACAAATATATTAGGTTATGTGATATCCGAAGAACGCGTTCCCGTAGAACCGTCAAGAACAGTTAATATCCAAAGTATTGTATCGGTGAACCGGCTGCGTTACTGCGTTCCGCGCCCGTTCGCGTTCCGCATCCGTTCGCGTCCTAACGACGACGAAAATAATCGCCTAAAAAATTAAAAATTGTCCCATCTCTTATGTTCTTAATGCATTTTATATTGATAGGTAGATGTAAAATGCCTCAAAAAATAATATCGCCTGCAAAACCCAGCCTGTTCTTCACCGTTCTTGGAGAACGTTTAACGGAACATAATATCGGTAAACTAATATATTCGATAACATGGTTCTTGATATCTGACCCTAATATAACACCTCTAATAATGAGAAAACAAGGGCTGACCATCATAATTTGATCTCACTTATGAGTTTTAATTTTCTATGCTCATCTGTCATAGGTTTCAGATAAAAGAGAACCACGCCGTGGTATATACGTACAAATGCATTAATTTATTTCAGATAAATAGGAATGCAAGTTATAAATAGATTGGCTTTACAAGTAATATACCTTCTTAGTTGAGCTCGTAATTTTATAAACGACCCTAATAATTTTTGCAAATGTTTAGTCTCATATTTGTAGAGATTAGTGTTAGCGATAAACTAGGTATTTTTATCTAACCTCGTTGCGCTCCGCGTTTTAGTGTGCATAGTTACAGTACATGTTACAGTACACAGGGTATCCTTCTGTGCCTGTATATTTGTGGAGGTGCAGAACAACTTTGTAGACTATATAGAACCCACAAAGGTACGTATCAGAACATCAGCGCTATCTGCTTTTGAATGCAAATGAGTTAGAAAACTCAGATCGAGTAAGAAAACAGAGCGAGGCGCTAAAATGGCGCTCGCGGTGAACGGAGGAAGTAACGGCTTCAAAACATTTGACGAAATATTATTTCGAAGGATACTCTGCTTATTATTATGCTATGATTACTTTCTGATCAGTAAATGATGAATGAGATAAGAAAATTTCGTTAAATGTAGGATAAAAAGGAGCAGTCAACCAATATTATGGAACATATTGGTTGACTATTATGGCTGTGGTGCCATTGTTATTATTAAAGTCACTTTACGTTCACTGCGACCTGAAATACTTTCAATGCAAAGTTCTCATCCAAATTCAAGATAAAATTACGTTTATTCTATATACCGATTGATTTTGAACCCTCGAGCAATATATTTTTTATTTCGGAAAAAAATGTGAGCCGCATTGTGCATTAATGTGAGCCGTCCATTTCTGCCTTAAGGCATTTGACATAGTTTAACGACTGCCATCAATGAGGACAGCCGGGACCAACGGCTTAACGTGCCTTCTGAAGCACGCACATAAATGACTGCATATGATATAAAACATAAATGCAACGAAATCATTAAAAACGTGCATGAATGAACCCGTTCGTCAACAGGTCATCAAAAATTAACGAATCATGTCAAGCGCGATGATGATGCTTAGCGGCGCCAGTCAACTGGAAGGATCTGATCATACGGCGAACAGCCATTGGGCGCAGTGAAAAGAGGTTCGGAAAACCTCATAATGTAAGTATATTTATATCCTATCAGAAATTTCAAGATTTTTAACTCTAGCAGATGATAGTACCTATTGTAAGCAAAGATAAATAGGATATTGTAGTAGTTTGTGGTTCAAATTATACCTAACTAGCTGACCCGGCGAACTTCGTACCGCCTAACAGTCAATGATTAAGTATTCATTACGCATAACGAGTTTTCATTGTTTTTAAAATGTATTCTGCTATTCGGGGCGGAGACAAATCCAACGAATCAATAACCATGAAAATTGGTTCAGCAGATCTCGAGTTATAAGTGTTGTAACAAACCCGTCTTTGTTTTATATATATAATATATATATATATAAGATATAAGATAAGATATAAGATATGTCTGTACACTAATCTTATCTTCCATGCTGGTTTGGGAGAAAGGAAGAAATATAGAATATACCAGCTGCTTTTCTTCCCGCGCAGACCGTAAAAGCCAGTCAAGGGATTGGGCAAAAATCTAAGGAATCACATCAATACGCGATGCGGCTAGCAACCCATCACTATTTTGATTCCGCTTTCCACCTTTACGCCCATTATGATGCTAAAAGTGGCCAAGTTTTATGACTTTCGGCTCTGTCTACACCATTAGGGATAAAGACGTGATAATATGTATGTATGTATGTAATCTTAGGAACGATTTTATTGTTTGTTTGCACTGAATAGGCTTCGAAACTACTGGATCGATTTTAAAAAAAAATTCACATTATAGAAATTTGATTTGTCTGCGGGTGATAAAGACTGATTTGAAATTGCTAGTTTTGTATAAAAATCCTATTATTTGTGTCCAACAGGTAAAATATACATAGAAAAAGGTGTGATTATAGACACTCATCCCAGAAAGTGACCACGTAGCGTTCTACTCGTACGTCATCAGGTCTTTGTAATTCTCCACTGCAGGAGCACGACCCTCTCTGTACTACCATCAGAGCCATATATTAGCTAGAGCAGTCAGAGGATTTGGCCTACACTCTCCACGCTGGCCAGACGGGTTGGAGAGATCTCTTTGAGGTTTAATAAGCTTTGTTTAGCTTGAGTTTCCTAAGTCGCCTTGTACGACACCCACAAGAAGACTTGGAGTGATCCTATTCTACTCTGCCGGGAACCACACAGCACAAAAATATTAAGTAGTGTAATATACCTACAGCGTTTGCCGTTCTAGACACGCACTTTTTTTGATGGATTTTGCCGTTATTTTCATCTGTATATTATTTACCCTAGGAGGTAGGTAGGTAATCAATTCACTTCAAATACTGTAAGTACAACTATTGGAATTAAAATTTAAGTATTGCGGCAAATTTTTTAAAATAACCTGCTCTCCGGAAAATACCTATGTCATCTCTACCTAATCCTTTCCTCTCTCATTTTAACTTATTAGTAGAAGCAAAATAAAGTTCTATTTATTAAAAAAAAAATATTACAAATATCGGATATAATACAGAATATATGTATGAACGAGGATGAGGCCAGTGCGAGCGGCAGAGGGCGCCCCGGCGCGGAAGGGGTAAGTTGGATAGTTGTGCCTTTGTGGACCGCCCACACGTCTCTGCTACAGTGGTAGCCTTATTATGTAAATGATGCATATACTTTATTGCACCTAGATATACAAAGATGAAAAAGTATGCATAAGTTATCGCCTTAGCAATCTCTTACAGCCGTTAGGTGACAGAAAAAAAGTGATAGTGCCTAAAGAATTAAAATATGCGATAACTTAACGCGATAATTTTATTATACTTCAATCTGAACCTTTGGGATCGGAACCGTTTGTTACTCAATCTCGTAAAAACGGTTACACAGATTTGCATGAAATTTGGGCATTTATACTGCCCAACGTTAGATTTGGACAATTTACAAAAATTGCTGATAAGTACTTCGGTAAGACTTCAGTAGGCAAATCAACTCGTCAATGCGTTAAGAAATCTGGAAACAGCTTACTGAGGCCTACTTATATTTTATTTAGCATAAGCTAAGGCATTCCTTTGCCTACATACATATATACATACATAATGAAAGTGTACCTAAGTAATGTAAGTGTGCCAAAAGTATGGCAATAAATGGTGTTTTTTTATTTACCTTTGTGCGGTGTTCCTCTAAAATCTTCGGCATATATGTCGACGGAACCGCACCCTCGTTCACATTTGATCAAACTGCCCACCACTTGTATAACTTATCATCTAGTTCTGTTCTAGAATTCGTCGATCAGTCCTTGATGCAGCTGGAGTTTGGTAGTTCACTCTGTTATGTTAAGTATTTTTAACTGGTTGTCATGGATGCAACATGTTGTGCGTGGGTTGGATCCTGTAGGTCATCTTGTCAACGTCAAGAGAATATCCTGAAACAAGTCACGTTATTTTAAAAAACCGTCTGCTGTTTTTGACAGTTTACGTATAGCCTATGACACTCCAGGGAAGAATATGAGTCTAATGACAACTCGTACATCAAAATCGGTTCCAGCTATAAGAAGCAACAATGGAACACTACCATGGTAACATGGACATAATATATACATACTTGCGAAAAACATTACCCTCTCTCTGCGTGGGTCAGTCGGGTAAAAACTTATACCCTTGTGAAAAGATGAAAAAAATAAAGTAAATCTATCGTGAAGGAGGTCATATTTTAGAAAAAAGTATATCTCTTAAGAGTCCCACGTAAAGCCGAAATTCCATACAAACGTAGTTTGGGAGGAACTAGGAGAATTTTCCGCAGGATGAAAAAAAATATGTCAAAAAATCAAATACGTACGTTAATAGTCGACGGTCACATGCACGTTCAAAAATAACGTGTGACCGTCGACTCGTCTTTGAAATATTTTCGTATGGAAAAGCCACTTGTTTGCGAACGGTGAAATTTCAAAAATCGTACCCTAGGTGAATTACAATCGAATTACAGACAAACACACAGTTTTATAACAATACAGATTATTTTGCGCCCACTGTGGCAGCCCCGTCGCTATCTGAGAAAGTAATTTATAAAGTTGGATGTGTCGGCGATAGCTCGGCATTATTTATCTTGTCTGGCTGTATGTACTTAGAGTACCTACAGTTATATAACTTATTTACTCGGTATGTTTTCCCAAATTATTCATGTTTAATGTATGAAATCTTTTGGGACGGTTGGATACAGTAGAAATCTGTTTTACACTCTGTTGAACTAATTTGTTAAGTAAGTATTTCTTGCCACCATGCCAAACGGGCAGGAATTATTCTACATTTGTTGTGTTTTCGGCTCCTTTTAAAGTAAATAGTTAAATAGTGTAATCATTTTAATTGCCTGTATTAAAAATAATAAATATAGATCCATCAGTAAGTATAATAAATATTAAAAAAAGCCAGTAACTGACTATTTACGTGAGTTAAGTACCCGTTGATACGTATTTTAATATTGTCTATATATAACATTAGTTTTAAAAAAATATATTAATGAATTTTAAATGTAGAATATTCTATACGATTACAAGTGTACATCAACTGCATAACATGATAAAAAATCACATTGATTTGTTCTTATAACTAAATATATAGCTACACGAAAGTATAGACTAAACATATATCTCCATAATAGCTACCGATTTATAGCATAAATTGACGCAGCCATGAGCTAACACGAAGCTGTCACGCACACAGGCGCTGAAAAAATTGGCCAGTTTCTTGATCGTTGAAATAAAGGCATGACAGTCAAAGATTACAACAAAAAAGACCATAGAAATTAGTTCATTAAATTCTAAGGAAATCATGAAAAAGCTTGCGAGTCTAATTTAGAACCTTCTTTTTGGATTTCGGATAAAAGATGTCATCCTTTTATAAGGGGTGTGTAATAAACAAACAAAGTTTCAGGAAGACCACAGTCGCATAACGATCGCCTTCTACCCTTCCTTCCCATCTTAATTCGGGGTCGCCGACCCCGGCCCCACGATTAATGGCCAAGGGGTCAGCAAGACTCACTAATACTGCAAAATTAAGACGACCCCTATCCTCCATCTGTGACCCCCGCCATTTCGTGAATAGATTTTGCAAATGGTCGCCAGTAAAAATCTTTTGAAAGCGCGTGCCGAATGCTGCTTGTGTGAAAAGGACTTTATTCTATTGGGGGTCAACTTAATGAATTTTGTCTCATTGTTGAATACATTGTACACAATCTCAATATAAAATAAAATTTACTCATAGTCACTAAAATCAAATTTGTAAGTAGTTTAAAATTTTATAATCATGTATAGTAACATAGTTTTGTTACATTTTGAACTAATTTCTATTAAAGTACATCCAAGAATTGACAAGCCAAAGTCAAGCGAAATTTGTCTCTACTTGAGCCTAAATTATTTAGTATTCAGTAATTTTAGAAGAGTAAGAATGACAATGCTCAAAAGCAAGCCTGCCAAAAATACACAAAAGAAATAAATAAGAAAAGGGATATTCGCATCTTCCCAAGGAGAATAAAACAGGCAACTCAATGCTAAAGCATCCATACAACCTTTGCTGCTGATTTTGCATTCAAGGCAACCTAGTAAAGACAAATAAAATAACTTAATGTAGGATGCATTCATTGACAATTCGAAAAACAAACCTACCAAAAAGTTTACACCAAACAAAAGACAGGACACACACATGGTGTCAAAAAGAAAAAAAAAACGCCAACGAATTTAAAACTAATTTAAATTTTGAACTAATTCCTAAGTACATCCACGAATTGACACAACTCCAAGCAACCTTCGTCGCTGCTTGCGCCCAGAGGGCAACTTTTCCAATTACGGAGTCCGTCAAGTGACCGCCCCTCCCTGGGCCTGCCCACAAAGAACTTTTAATTGCTAGCAAGCTTTCATTCGCAATCAACTTGCGAGGCACTATTAGGATTCTCTTTTGGACATATTATTTACAAGTTTAAGTAAATAGAGTTCTTTAAACGCGTAGTTTGTGTTTGGGTATTTTAATTGATGGCTTGTTGATAAAATTTCTTTCAAAGTTTGTTAAAAAACAATTTTAATTTCGGAAATATTTAATAACTCTAGGTATACAGTTTTTTCTGTTTTCAAACAAATATAATATTAAAATCTTCTTTACATAATTGTATTGGCCAGTAAAATCGTAATATTTAATAATATGGTATACGGCCATATTATTAATTAATGAAAAGTACATAATGATTCTGTTGCAGTGCCTAAATATGCTTTGAAAATTTAAAGCAATTTAAAATACGCTGGTACTTTTTGTTAACAATTATGATTATAGACAAAACAATTATATTTAACTATTAACAAAAATTGGTAGACCATTAACATGTATCACTCTTTATACAAATTATCATTTTACGTTCACAATAACATTCAATTCTAAACAATATAAACCCCGAAGGATGTAATATAAGTTTTTAATTAATAAAACAATGACTTCGCCGAATATATTCATTCGGTTATGTCCGTCTGGGGAGGTCTAATTTCATTATTTCTAAAAGGGAGCGAACTAATTTTAGTTTCCAAAGCAAACAATAGTGGTTCAGTCACAAATACCGTCTACCAAGTTTTCAATTTAATTAGGTCCTTTGGGGTTCTATTTTGAAGGTTTAGTTAAATGCAAAGTGATATTCGTAAATTAATAGCTATCTAGGTGTATGCTTTCAAATTGGTATTTTAGAAACTACAATTCAAAGGTTTTTCAACCCATTTGGCTTCAATATTTTGCTATTAAGCAATATTTGAATCTCCGAATCATGATCATTGATCACTATGAAAAAAAATGGAAAGAAAAAAGGACAATATTACGAGTAGAATAGATAGGTTTTAGGAAGAATTAAAATTTTGACACAAGGTTTCAAATCTATATATAATCTTAAAATATCCTAAATATACCTAACTAATTTTATTAACGTGAAAGTATTTGTTTTATACCGTTTATCTTTAAACCTATCATCTAGAAAATTTTCAATTCGAATTGCTGGAGGACTTTTGAGTAATTCCACGACTTTGACTAGATAAAAAAAAAAACAGAGGGATTTACACAAAAGCCGCTAATCAACGCTTCTAAAACTATAATTGTTTTTACATTTCTGTTCATTCATTGTATTCCATCCGAGTAGTTGGTGCTAAATATACTTAGTAATAAACTGTCAGTGACAGGACACCCGCAGACGGGAACAGCCAAGAGTGATCGTCATGAGTCGCTCTGCGTGTGGCATGCGAGTCGGTTTTACTGCTAATGTATATATTTTAATTTATAATGTATTTGTTTATTGAATTTATTACAACTTTATTTATTAAGGGGGAACAGTAGGCACAGTAGCGACGCCAATCATTTTATTCCTAATACTTTACAAATAGAAAGGAATTCAAGAATATAAACAATACAAGACTTAGTAAATAACCTGAAGTATTTTTGAATCATGTTTATTACTATCGGAATCAGTGAGAATCATGAGAATCTGATTACCGCCAAAAACGGCCGTTTTTGGCGGTTATCACTTTTTCTCTCAATGACTGATTCTCATAATATCAAAACATGATTCCAAAAATACTTCAGGTTATTTACTAAGACTTGTATTGTTTATATTCTTGAATTTCTTTCTATTTGTAAAGTATTAGGAATAAAATGATTGGCGTCGCTACTGTGCCTACTGTTCCCCCTTAAACCTAACTGAAAACTAAAACAACAAATCTTCAAAATAAATACCTACCTAAATCAATAAAAGAACAGAGCTATAAATAAAACCCAGAACGCTAGCAGCATGCCACGTTGGATGGCAATAAATAATAAGTAATTTGTTTTGCTTTCATTACAAGCTACGAACTTGTAGAAGGCTTGTAGCAGTCGTAGTTAGCGTAGCGCTTTGTGTAGCACTATGTCATTGCAATGTTTTTACTCGGCCTTGTCATTTTCAAGGCTTCGAAACTATATTTTTTTAATAATAAACTAGCTGTTGCCCGCGACTGCGCCCGCGTGATATATAGCCTATGTCCTTCTCCGTAGCATCATACTCGTGTATGCCAAATTTGCAGAAGTTGGATTAGATCAATAGTAAACTGACTTTTGCATTTTTCGTATTAGCTGGGATGGGCCAACAGGTTAGCATAATATGGGTAGACCCGTAGCTCACGCCATTGATATAAATGACTGGCTCACTTCAAATGGCTTAAATTTGAATCTTTGCAATTATATGTAAGCTTAATGCTATACTCTATCATTTGCAACAAAACTGATATTTCGAAACAATGCGTATTGACTTGTAAGTAATGGGCTGGACAATAGAGTAGGAGGGACATACATTTACATTAGTATTTTAGTCTTTAAGACAATGGCCAGCAACCAATGGACGCCGAGCACAATAGACACAAGATGAATAGCAAACATAATTAAAATAGTGATAGTGTCGTCTCTTTCTACGCAGTGTTATAGACAGAGACGGATGTTATCAGTTGAGAATTGTATTTTTGATGAAAAGACGGACACTGTTGGGTTTTCCTGTTGACTAGAAGAATAGTTGGTAATGGACTGTGTCTATTGCAGTGCCTGCTTTTGTAACAAGAAATGAAATGTCATAATAATATCCCGAGAGTGGTCCTGATATTTTTCCGTATATGTACAGAAGAGAGAGACAGAGAAAAAAGAAAGAGTTAATTGGAGATCTACCAAAGCTTTTCTATAGTTATCTCAAGATATTTTTATTGCGAACGCGCGTTTATTGCTTCGTGAACTAAGCACTCAATATTTCGATCTCTGTATCCCATAATATAGAAAAACAAGAAAAAGTCAATTATGAAAAAAAATGATGTTCCTTAGAAATTTGACCAACTGATCTGTAAATTTCTATGGAAGGTCAAATTTTTCTTTTCTAGTATTTTGCATTCTAAAAGAGATCACGATTGTAAAATATCCAGGTTCATAATTAGCCGTTATTGATTGTCGTCATACTTCATACTCGTCTGAAAAATATACCTACAAATGTTCTGAGTTGACGATAAACTCCCAAATACATAACAAATTTTATCTTGTTAAATAAATAATAAACCCATACAATAGTTATCAGATCCACCGTCCCAAAACAAAGCGAAATAATCCCGCATAATAACTGACGAAACACGACAAACGTTAACCCTTTTAATCTTCTCCACCCTCGCGATTTCTTCCAACCCCCACGTGGAGGCAAGACCCTACTTAAGATCGATGGAGGGGTCCAGATTACTACGCGATAAGGGTGGAAGGGATCCCGAATTAAGGCCCTTTGTCGAGAACCCTCGAACTTCGGGCGTTGTTTTGACGTATTTTATAATTAATTTGCTAGTTTCGGCCTTAGTTTGCAGATTAATTTTGTACTTGTTGCCCGAGTAATTATGGACGGAATGAGTTTGGTGCGCGAAGGCAGTGGGTTTTCTGTTGCGAAACAATATTCTCCATGGAACAAACAATATGAATATTTTATACATTAGAAGTATATACCTAGGCATACGTAGGTACGCGTATATACTTCTATAGGTACAAGTACCTACCATAGACCTAGGAATAATATGGACCGGACGCTCAGGACTTCACAAGTGACGCCAACTTTTTACGTTACATGCGTGCGGCATAAATAGGTTTGAATTTAACATTTGAAAGAGTTTTAATTTCGAACAAGGGGAAATGCTAGGAAAATTGTTTGAGCTGTGTCGTGACACGTTTGAATGCATTGGTATTTGCGTCAATATTACGTTTCTTAGGGGCCTATCTTAATTATTGTTAAATCCATGCTGCCTGGATAGCCATGATCCCTGATAGCCAAGTCGCCGGTAAATGCTAATTTATAGACTTTATTTTATGGGTATTTTTTATGCATTTACAATGCTATTCTAATTTACGCTTATTAAATTAATAAATTAGATATCTATAGCAAAAAAAAAACCACGCGGACAGGACTTGAATCAGCAGTCTTTACTCTTTGTACGAGTATATTTCCTTTTAGTATCTCATCTTTTACAAAAGCAAATCATAACCTTTATTACCTAGACACGAATAAATTTTAGAACACCAATTCTCTACGGTACCGGGCGTAAGTTTGTGGCAACAGCAAATTAACGTTAGGTTAGCTTAAATAAATAGCGCTAATAAGTTGGTAATTTTCCTCGGTCTCTGCTACTTAAATAACGTTACGTATTTTACTTGTTTATGAATTGTAGCCGTTTCGGCTACAGTGATTTTTCAGCTTCAGCTTTCTAGTTATCGCCAGATCTTTTTCCGAAAATTCAACGTATACCTATTTGGTCTTTACTAATAAAAAGGGATAACTTTTTTTTAAGTCTGAGAATATTAGTAAATTCCTAAATTAAACTTACATGTCATGTGATAACAATAAGGCCAAGATAAGAAGCCACCACAGTCAGATGTTTTAGAATTAAAGCGGCAGTTACTAATGCTGAAATGTTGTTATGACAGCGAGCACTTCTTATTAAAAAATTTCTTTTAACAAGAAATCCTCAATCGCAACGATGAATTGTATTTTCTTCCAGTTAATGTAGGTTTAACGTGTATTTAATTTAATTTAAACAACATGTGCAACAAATATTGATTGACGTCTTGTCAAAATAGCTTTGTATCAGAAAATGTAATTAAATTAATTCTAATCAAAAATGGGGCTCCTTATCGCGGTCATACTGTAGATATTTATATTATTACAGATACACAAGTAGTTATCCTGAAGTATGACGGCCTCCGTAGCGCCGTAGTTACCACGCCAGCCTGCGACATCTTTAAATCAATTGTATTCGAACATTTTTGTTGCGATTAAGCTAATTCTATTTGCCACGTCTTCCTTCGAACAGGCAACCCAATATCCTCAGATTTCGTTGTCTAACGGCTTAATTAATTTCCCAATCATAAATTGAACAGCTTTGCTTCGTAAGTTGTTATCAAATCAATTTGAATAAAAAATGGGGCTACTTGTCGCAGTCATAGTGTAGATATTTAAAGTATTACAGATCCACCAGTATCCTGTATGGAAGCCTCCGTAGGGCAGTAGTTACCACGCCAGCCTACGATATCGTAAAATCAATCTTATTCCAACATATTTGTTGCAACTAAGCTGCCCAATTCTATTTGCCAAGTGTTCCTTGGAACGGCCAACCCAACATTTCGTTGTCTCGCGGCTAAATTAATTTCCCAATCGTAAATAATATCCAGTTCTAGCTAACAATATTATCTTAGCAAATTGACGCCGCCCGGTCCGAGGGAGAAACGGGCTATCTCCAAATTTTACAATTTTGCGCGCCAGTGTTTAGCGCTGTTTATGAGGGGGTGGAAAGGGTGAGTGGGAGGGGTTATAGTGCCGAAAGGGGGAAAGGATAAGGAGAAACTGACCGAAAACCCCCGACACTTAGATATATTTGTACGATGGGGACCCTCGAAGATACGGATCAGTGTGTGCGTGAGTTTAGAAAGCGTTGTAAAATAATAAGGGTATGCTTAGTTTGCATGTAGTGGGGAGTAGTTGGGGTGAATATGTAATGCACAGTTGTTACGATAAATCTTAGAAATGAGATAACGGTTTTTGGTAGAATATAAATTTATTTGATTTTAGTGGTTTGAAATATTACGCACTTACTATCCGAGCTAGTCGTAACTTGGATGCCAAGTGTAGTTTATATATCATACTTTGAACTTAAAAGAAAAGTATTTTTTTAAGATTACATGTGCGTAAGACTGGATTTATTATACTTATTTCTTATAGGAAACTTGTACGACCTTTCTTTGTTTAAACTATGTATGCATTCTTATTTGAATCCAAACCAATTTTTAAATCGGGAATCAAAACCAGGTCTCTCAGGTAGAAACAGGACTTAGTTAGAAGTTATAACACTACTGAGAAGTTAAACCCATCTAATTTAGCTCTAACCATAGAAGGGTATTTAAGTAAGTAACTTTAAATATACAGATGTGTTGCTGTTACCTTGATAGTACACCCTTTGTTTACTCCAAAAATACTGAAGTTATTTGAAAACGGTTTTTACTTTTCCAATCTGCATATAGTTTTTCTCCCCTGTTCATATTTTTTAAGAAAATTACAGGATTTAAACCGTATTTTTTGTATGAAATTCAATATCTGATTTGCTACAAAATAATCGGAACCCACGCTGACGAAGTCGCGGGCAACAGCAAGTTTAGTATACTTATATTTTTTATAGCAATAATCACGGACAATTTTTTTTTAGGCTAAATTATTCTCAAATGCATCTTGTTATGCTATATTAAAGAGGAACAAAATGATGATACATAAAATAAATAATTCCAATCCTAAACAATATGTAACTTCCAAATATCTATCCAAACTTTCGCAAGTATAATTTGTATCCTAGGTGTTAGTTTTAGGTCTCACATATTGATAACATATCATCAACGTAAAATAACACTGCTTTTCATCTTCCTATAATTTCCTTTTCTCGCAGGAACAATAATTTGATTGACTTTGATTGAGTAGGTATTGTCAATCAAATTATTGTACCTGCGAGAAAGTGAACAAACAAAACACATTCTGCTATTCTCCATCCTTCACTTCTATCTTCTCCAATTTCTGAACCAGCTGTTAAGTTATTACCCCGTTTGTTTTAGGTTGTTTTTAACCGACTTCAAAAAAGGAGGAGGTTTTCAATTCGTCGGAATCTTTATTTTTTTTATGTTGTTCCCCAATTTCTCGAAGATGCCTCGACCGATTTAAGAAATCATTTTTTGATCGATAGTTAATATTTTACAGATGATCCCATTAAATTTTTATCGAAATGTGAAGAGCGCTTTTTTAAAAAATACACAAAAACCAAAAAAATGTTTACACGGATGCCGTTCGGTTTACACTTATTTGCATTTTATTTTTATGCTTATTCAAACAAACTGATACGGTTGAAGTCGGTTTTTGTTTATACAAGGCCACTAAAAGATCTCTTTCATGCTGGTTTGGCAGAAGAGGAAAAACATAGAATAAACCGCTTTTCTTTCCGCGCAGACCGTAGTCGATTAATTGGGCGAAATCTAAAGAATCACGTCAATAAGCGACGTGGCTTATCACTATTTCGATTCTGCTTTCCTCCTTAACCCACTAACACGCTCAACGTAGCCTTTGGGTTTTATGACCGTGGGCTCTGTCTACCCCGCAAAGGATAAAGACGTAATTAAATGTATGTACGTACCAAAAGATCTAGATAGCTCCACTACAACAAAACGCAAAGCATTCCTTTGACAAAGCCAGCCATTCAGCAGATCGAATGTGTTTATCCCCGACATTCTGTTTAGTACGGTCGGCCATCCGTCGCGACAGCCCGATTTAATATTCTATTTTACTCGGCGATAAGATTAAAGTATGTAATTTCTTGTGCCCCGAATGAGAGAGCCGTTTTGTACAGCTAGAGGGTCAGGGCTGTGATATAGGATTCATAATTTATTATTAGCCATTTATTGAAAGCAAAGGATAGTTTATCAATGGTTTCACAAACTAAATAGGTTCAAGGCAAACTTAACTTTGAAGCTAAGCAGAGCATTGACGACGAGTTTGTACATTTCATTCAGATACACGCAAAATGCATTTAGCTACCATTATTCATCCATCTTCTCCAACACAGTAATTGGAGAAAATGGACGAAGAATGGCAGGGGAATGTGTTTTGGTTCAGGAACTAGCAGTTTGGTAATCATCCGCGTGTGGTTTAGGTTTCATTTAATACAGTTGTCCTTGGTTAAACAAGGTCACCAAAAGATCTAGAAAGCCCCGCTACAACAAAACGCAAAGCATTCCTTTGACAAAGCCAGCCATTCAGCAGATCGAATGTGTTTATCCCCGACATTCTGTTTAGTACGGTCGGCCATCCGTCGCGACAGCCCGATTTAATATTCTATTTTACTCGGCGATAAGATTAAAGTATGTAATTTCTTGTGCCCCGAATGAGAGAGCCGTTTTGTACAGCTAGAGGGTCAGGGCTGTGTGGAGGGATTTTTATATTTTTGGTTATTTATTGAAATCATAGAATGGTAAGTATATCAGAAGTTTGTTTAGCTTCAAAGTTTACCTTGACAGTAAGAACCGACTCAGAAGTCGGTTCTTACTGTCAAGGTAAACTTTGAAGCTAAGCAGAGCGTCAACGATGAGTTTGTAGTTACATTTAATTTACACGCCATACACATTCTGCTACCATTTTACATCCTTCTTCTCTAATTCCTGAACCATCTGTTAGGTTATTTGGTTAAGGTTTCTTTTTATACATTAATCCTTGGTGAAACAAGGCCACGGCCAGGTAAAAGATGGTTTTAGCAGGGCTGCTGCAATAAAACGCAAAGGCTTTCCTTACAATCCAACAGTGTTCGAGGTCTCTTCTCCATCTTCATGAATTGAGCAGATGGAGACTTAGGATAGTTATTCATAGGTAGATACTCGTATAGACACAATTAGTTCCCTAACCATTATAGTGAACCTTTCTAAAAATAAGTACTTAATTAAAATAATATGTTTACTCTACTAAGTCATCTATAGATAATACTAGCAGCCCTACCCGGCTGCGCCCGGGCATGCATTATACCTTAAAACCTTCCTCGTGAATCACTCTATCTATTGGTGAAAACCGTATGAAAATCCGTGGAGTAAGTAGTATTTGAGTTTATCGCGAACAGACAGACAGACAGACGCGGCGGAGAACTTTGTTTTATAATATGTAGTGATGATAGTGATAGTGATTCTGCCTAAAAGGAAATATTTGATTGTTTATTTGCATTAAGTAGGCTCCAAAATTTTCAGATTGTTTTCAGCTACCTATAGAAAGCTAATTTATCTGCGGTGACAGACTATAATTTACGCTGATGAAGTGGCGGGAAAATTGCTAGTATGAAATGTAAAAAAGAATTGTATAGTTTAAAAAGTCCCTTTTCAAAATCGATTAGGCGATTTTAAGACCAAATATTTCGCTTCCAAAATGGCAGCCCTGCCCCGTAAGAAGCCGCCCCGCCCGGCCGCAGACCTATAATAAAACCCTCCCCGCCCCACCCCCACTAAGATGACGGTATATTGGACAATTTTCGGGGAGCCGTGACTCGGTTCGCAATTTACATTCTCCTTTCATTGCTACGGTTTTATGTTCTTTGGTATGGCGAAGTGACAATTTTGTGTCGATTTGATAACGTGAGCAGTACGTATTTTAATTACTGTTGTACGTTTTACTTATGTACTTACAGAAATTATAGGTATACCAACTCATTTAAGATTTTCAATTTAAAGTTACTAAGTACTAATAAACTTTAAGTAATTTATTGACGTTAACAATAACATAACATTGTAAACCAATTGTAAATGTAAAGTGACGTTCAACAAATGATATTTAAAATATCTTAAGATGAATAAAATTTTTGACTATTGACTATTGACTAGGATTTAATAGCTGAAATTGAAATTGGGCAGACGGCAAAGGAAAAAATACTTACTTAGACCTTAAAAATAATCTTTTTTTTATTAAACGAAAAGGTTTAACTCAAGTTTCAGATTTAAATAAAATTATTTTAATACGGTTTTTATCGCGTTTATTACATTATTTATACACCTAACGTTTCGAGCACTTTACAGTGTTCGTGGTCGCAGGTAGACTAAGTTGACATTTGTCTAGTATTTTATAAGAACTGCAAAATCTACCGCTTAAAATAAGTTTCAGCTTAATTAGTAGGCCATCTTTAGGGCGAGTGACATGGACCTCCCGGCACCGCCCTCCGAAAATCGTTATCCGTCAAAAAATAAGTGAGGTACCTAACCGTTTTGTTACCACTT
Organism: Rhodophaea formosa; assembly: GCA_963082605.1. Lineage (NCBI taxonomy): Eukaryota > Metazoa > Arthropoda > Insecta > Lepidoptera > Pyralidae > Rhodophaea > Rhodophaea formosa. Next base: position 6,038,230 of record OY720221.1, read on the forward strand.
AAGTTTTAAAAATTTATGCGATATGTCCGTGCCTAACCGTTTTGTTTATAAAAATGATAACTCAGTTAAATTTTTAAAATATATGTGATATGTCCGTATAAATTTATATTTTTGTTCATTTATAATTATTATTTTTCCCGGCAGAGTAGAATAGGACCACTCCAAGTCATTCCGTGGATGTCGTAAAAGGCGACTAACTAACTAAACACAAGCTAAACAAAGCTTATAAACATCAAAGAGACCTCTCCAACCCATCTGGCCAGCGTGGAGAGTGTAGGCCAAATCCTCTGACTGCTCAGGCTAATATGGCTCTGGTAGTACAGAGAGGGTCGTGCTCCTGCAGTGGAGACTCAAATGGACCTGATGATGATGATGATGATAGAATATCCTGCCGCTAAATATACCCAAAAACTGACACCGAAAAAGACGCTCCTTATAATATAGGTATGCCGAAAAAGCATAAAAAGGTAGGTAAAGTTTATGCGCCTCGAGGGGCACAGAGATCGATTTCCAGCGAAAGAAAATAAGTGTACTAACATTATATTTATGACATTTTCACAGAAATTTTCTTGGGTTGGGTTAGCTTCAGACAAGTAGCTGGCCGTAAAAACTTTCGCCAAATCATATTACAGCATTATAGGCTGTCTTACATAGGACCCCGGGCTTCAACGCATTACAGCTGTGGACGCAACCAGTAAAACACTTGAATAAATATATATATAGGGACATATTACACAAATTGAGCTTGAGAACTCGTGTCGTAGTCGTAGCATAGGTACATACTAACTCAACGATAGTATGTTTTATAATAGATATTTATATTAATAAACTACCAAGACCCAGGCCAAAATTAAAAAGACCGTTTTCTATCATGACCTGTTGGACGATCCTATTGAACCCGGGGATCACTCCTGTCGCAGGCTAGCCTGCTAGCCGCTGCGCCACGGAGGTCGTCACGAAGAAAGAGGAGAAAATTTTGTTCGGAGCAACATTTAAGAAGATAGACTACCTTTAAATTTTCATACAAAAAGCGATAACGCTTCCCACCCCTTAAACATAGTCCAATTTCAATATCCTTTTTACACGTTATTGATAAATAGGTGAAGGGCTGTACATTTTGATATTTAAGATATTATATTACGTACATACCCGGGGCATTTTAATTTATGTAAATTAATCTAAACCGAATCAATAAAAAAGAAAAACGGTTAACCCTAAATTAAGGTATGTTAAATCGTGACTGTCAAATGACACCAAAATTTCCTCATTTCGTAAAGGTTTAGGGGGGTGGAAGAGTTATCGCTTTTTGTATGAAAATTACAGGAAGTCGATCCTCTTAATTATTCTTTGTTTTATGGATTTAGTCACATGGTAGAAGCTATTGCCCATTTCTCGTCTCTCTGTCTCTCCCTTTCTCTCTATGTGATTCATGTGATTCAATGGATATCATCCAATGCGTCATCCTAACCACTTTTTCAGACTGCTGTGTTTCGGAGTCCTGGGTCTACAACTGTTTACACACCTACACGACCATAAAACTAAACGTATTTAAGGCATCTCTAATCTAATTGCCAATACCGTTCATATGTTAAAAAAAATCGATAAGTCAAAATATTCAATTAAGTGGAAACATTAAAATTCTAGCAGCGTGGTCGTCAAGAGTCGATGGGGGATAGTTCGCAGGTAGGACGGGGTCCAGCGGGAGGGGGAGGTGCGGAATGATGGCTGGTTTTTAGGCCTACCCACCTTTTTAGTACGACGCCCGAATTTGTTTATTAAACGTCGATAATACAGAGTTATTAAATGGTTATTTGTTCGAATAAATGAGTGGTAATTAAGGATTATGTTTGCGGCTAAATGCGCTGGAAAAAGGTCAAATGACATTCATTAATTTGCTTTTCTGCGCTATCTGAATGTTTTGAACTATTAATTTTTGTTACTAACTACATTTCATAGTACTTACCTAGGTATATTTGATTTATGAAACTGAGATAAATAGAAATATACTTACCTACTTTCTACCGAAATAGCAAGTAATTCAAATGGGTTAAAAAACGTAAAAATAACCTTCCTCAAAGATTTCGTAGAATAAAGAAGCAATCGAACCGCTATCTATACCTAATACATACATGTACGACTATCTTTATTGTAGGTACCACACTCATGCGAAATAAATGATTTATGATTTAGGTACCTAACTATGAAATAACGCTTCGCTGTTTTCTGATTTTCTGGTCTGATCAAGCCGATACGAAAACGCAATGTAAAACTGCTTCTCTACAGATTGTTTCTTAGTGATGCTGTAAGCTGTAGAGCTCGCAAGTCTGTCATTAAATAGCTTTTACTTATATTAAGTAGTACGGTACATAAAAAGACGTAAGTACAAAATAAAATAGCTGATTTCTTTATTGTTTGGTCATCGCCAAAGACTAGACTGGTGCCTAAGTCTTTAGTGACAATCCTAATCCTAACTTCCTAACTAATATTATAAATGCGAAAGTGAGTTTGTTTGTTTGTTTGTTACGCTTTCACGCTCAATCTACTGAACCGATTATCATGAAATTTTGCATACACATAGGTTAGGGTACTGAGAAGGACATAAGCTACATATAACTTGGGCGAAGCCGCGGGTAACAGCTAGTTTCCGATATTTTGAAAAAAAAATAGAAAACGACTAATATTCTATGTAATTATACTGAACATGCCCTTAAAACTTAATACGACTGAATAGGAGAACGGCAGGATATATGAAAGAATTTGTACGAGCTTTTTTTGATCACGCTTTGCTCCCATCAAATAGAAATAATCTAGCGATAAAAAAATAAAGGCTGTGTACCTATGTTTATGATGTAGCTACACTTGTTCAGGTCTTGTTACAATAAACACTTCAATATTTTCATTAGGTACCTACTAGTAAGAAAAAAATCGTACAATCCGGATAACTCAAATAGCAGTTCACAAAGATCTTGCAGCATTAACCTCTTCAATATTTTCGTTAGATACATAGTAAGAAGAAATCCAGTACATATCCCCTCCGGATAGCTCGAATAAAAGCCGGAATGCACAATTTGCCAAACGCTGTATTATATAACATCATCAATAGAAGCCGCATACAGTGACGCGCCGCTATTAATCATAGAAAATGACACAGCGCATTGTGACTGCAGCTCAAAATTGTGAAAACCTATCCCGCCGCTCCGAACTAATAACCGCCCCACACTTCGCCAATGCCCGGTGGGAGGTACTGTCCGCATGCTAGCCTTTTTTGTCTTGGAAATAAAAAAAAATACAAAAAGATCTATGTTTCATCATGTCGTTCGAGGACGCGCGTGGGCTTTGCCGGTACGTAGTGGAGGACCAGATTAACAGGACTTAATTATTGACTTATTGTGGCAATAAAACCGACAGTCGATGGGTTATAACTATGAAAGTCCTAAAAGATATATTTAAAAATCTTTATTGACCACTACACCGCTTGCCCTTTGCACCAAACAAAGGGCAGACTTAAAGCTAAAGCATTCTTTACAAGTCAATTTTCGGGACCTGGACGTATAGAAAAAGATTATTTATACGTCCATGCTTCGGGATAAATACCTAGATAGAAAATACCTCCGACATGGGGTCTGATCGATGTCCAAAAACGCACACAATGACTGTTTTGAGAGGGAAGAAAAAAAGAAGTATCGTTTACTTTGTATAAAACATAGGAAGAAAATATAACGACAAGCAACAAATACAAAAAAACACACACATTAATAGAGTGATTTCACACCAGTGAACTATCCACGTGTGTGCAGGTTCACTCACGATGGTTTCCTTCATGAGGTTCGATTAAATGAACCATGTATACAAGGTGTTAGTATGAACAGTATCCTCCTCTGAACCAACAAACCAGCCCATCAAAATGAACAACTTTTTCTATGGGACCAATGCTGGTAACTTAAAAAATTTCGTCATTTTCATACAAAAGTGTTCATCCGGCCGGCAATTCGTATGAAAATGTTGAAAAAAATTTTTGGTCCCCAGCATTGGTCCCATAGATAAAGTTGTTCATTTTGACGGCTGGTTTGTTGGTTCAAAGGAGGATACTGTTCACGCTAACACCTTGTATCTGCTCGAGTCCGATTTGGCTAGAAAGTCTAAGGTAGGTAGGTACAGAGGGCTTAGTTTGAACCTGGGATATTTCACTTATGAAATGTATAGGTACCTATATGCTTTGATTATTTATATGTATCATCAACGATTATGTATCAATTACAATATGATTATTCATCTTATTGTGATATAGCTCTACGAATGGCTGTTGTTGTTTAATGAATAAATAAAAAGTAAATGTGTTAAGTACGCTCTTAGACCACTAAAGCACTACACACCACGGCGTCATTACTATAGAGATATTATCATCCGAGGTGATGGATTAAAAAAAAATAGTTTTTTTTTTTCTTTTTGTCCGACCTTACCCCCACTTGACGATGAGGCGGCGCTGTGTGCGTGGCACGACACTGCGACCGACGTACGTGATATATTGAGAACTGTTCCAAAAATCGCAACTGTTCCATACTCGTTGCGTAATGTGCGGTTTTATGCGGAACGCTCTGGGGATGTTTACATTTCTGCCAGGTTTTTTTGGGAAATTTTAGGCTCTACGCTGATGGAACTAGTATAGGTGGGTTAGGCACTACACTAGGTAGGTACTATTAGGTATTCTTTTCTAAAATATAGCTCCGAAATTCTAGGTAAGTACTAGCTATTAGAATTTGTCATACTGTGGTCATACTGAACCAAAAAATGATTCGTTCGTCTTATATCAGATTGTTTTCTTTTCAGAATTATACTGTACACATACATAGACCGTGTGAGTGAACCGGTACGGAGGCCGTGTTGCTCGAAGGAGTGAAGCGAGCAAAGTTGAATTGTCAGCTAACTAGCGACTCCACCCATCATTTTATTTCTTTATTACAAAATCAGATTAAATTGAAGAAATGTACTTGCTTCAGTACGCTCCATCACTAAAGTGGTTGACGTTGGTAAGAAGTCCGCTAGGCTAAAATGGCATTGGGCGGGTCACATATCTGAAAGATCTCGTACCTACTGATGGAAGGCGATCTAAAGTGCAGCCAAAATGAGATAGAAAGACGAATTCTTTGCATTTAATGAGGAATGGCAAGACATGGCATTGGAACGGACTAGTTGGAGAATGGAAGGGGAGGCTTTGGCCCAGCACTGGGACCTAAATAGCTCGAAAAAAGTTCAGTACTTCGTCACATATTTAGTGGTGGTATTATTGATATAACTTTTCATGAATAAAGGTAAAAGAAGCTATGGCAATAATTAATCATCTCCTTTAAGGTTGTTAACGTACATAATACTAGAAAATAAAATTAAAACAGAAAACCAATCAAAAATTTTCAAATAACGAACAACTAACAGCATTAAATCGGTTTATTAGTCGACAAATGAGACCGGCAACATAATTCCAATGCGATGATGACTAAAAATTGCCGCAGGCGAACGAACACACGCATAGACAAGGCAAACGTACAGAAATCATGAATTTATTCCACTCCACCTGCCTCCTCATTTGCGCCCGCAGAAGGCGCCTATGTGGTATATTTTCGAATTTTATGCCTACCCAACCCTATACATGTAGTTTTTGCACGTACGCATGACCGATTAATTTTGAACCGTCACTACGCCATCATCGCCACTATTTCCGCTTTGAAATACGCTGGAACGGGGGACGCGGGAGGTCAAGATCGGTTGGCTAGTTGAGTAGTGAGGGTGAGAATTTGAGATATAGTGAGGGTAGAACCGCCCCCGGCGCGTCATCGTGCTGACTATTGCGCCTGTGTTAGAGAACATTTAAAATGCCACCCCTTGACGATCACTGCCGCCATTTTAGTTTTTCCTGGAATTACTTTTTTGTAAATTTTAATTTGGGCATAGACTTCAACATAAAAAGTAAGTTACTTTCAAACCACATAAGTACTTATATACTTATAAATTTGAGACAATAATGAAAAAAAAAATTTCGTCGATATTTTTTTGAAACTCATATTGACTCAAAAGGAGCTTATCTGCAAAAAAAAACATTACATTGTTTTGTCTACGCGGACAAAGTTGCAGGCAAATATACTACTTAGCACTATTTGTGTGCCTTTAGTATTTTTTTTATACATAAGAATTATCATTTATTAAAAATGTTTTTAAAGCAGCGTAAAGTCTATTTATCCGCTATAGTCTCAAGTAGGCAATATTTAATAAGGACCTACAATTAAGTAAGGTAATATCTACCTTACTTTTTACCATGACTTAGACCACGTATAACGTTTGAATTTTTTATCCAAGCTCATTCAATTCAGTATTTGCTTGCTATTGCTGTTTTGACGAGATTAAAAATTCATAAAAATAAAACTTACACTGTTTTGCCCTGCGGGTAGAGCCTACTCATTTGAAGAGTTGGCCATCTGACATCTGCGCACTAGACTTAACTCCATATGAACATATAATGGCTAAGTAATATTAGATCAAGATAATGACACTCCCAAAATCCATATCACTTCACACATCACAATCACAGTATAAAAATCAACAGAGGAAAATTCTGATCGAGACACGCACGGTCCACGTTCAAATTAAGAATGTGATGGTAAGAGGGCAACGGTCATCAGTGGTCAAGCGGATTCTCACATACATTTGTATTAATTTACATTAATGTCATCTCACGATAGGGTCAACACAGGTGCGCGATCAAGGGTCAATATCTGGCCAACCGGTTTTCTTGGGAATACGCGAGTGCTCGCGCCCGCTTAAGGGGGCACACTAGGCACAGTAGCGACGCCAATCATTTTATTCCTAATACTTTACAAATATAAAGAAATTCAAGAATGTTAATCATATAAGCACTAGTAAATAACCTGAAGTATTTTTGGAATATTGTTTTATATTATCAGAATCAGTGAGAATCAGATTACCGCCAAAAATGTCCGTTTTCGGCGGTAATCTGATTCACGTTTTCTCTTAATGACTGATTCTCATAATATTAAAACATGATTCCAAAAATACTTCAAGTTATTTACTAGTGCTTATATGATTTACATTCTTGAATTTCTTTCTATTTGTAAAGTATTAAGAATAAAATAATTGGCGTCGCTACTGTGCCTAGTGTGCATCCTAAGAGTGAAAATATCTTTAAGTACTTAGCTACTATCGTATAATAAAGGATAATATTTTTTAAAATACTCCAGTACCAACAGACTTGGCCAAAGATAGTATCAAATAGATGATAATAATGTTCCTTACAGGCTATAACCCCACACAAAGGTTTTAATCGAATTACAAACCTCTGTGCATAAAAAAAAATTGTAACTAGGTATCATCATCATCATCAGGTCTTTTTTAGCCTCCAGAGCAGGAGCATGATCCTGTCTGTACTACCAGAGCCATATATTACCCAGAGCAGTTAGAGGATTTGGCCTACACTTTCCACGCTGGCCAGACGGGTTGGAGAGGAAACACAAGCTAAACAAATAGTGGAGTGCCGTAAGATTTTACCTCTGAATCCAAGTCAGATCAATGAATCTTTATAAAAAACTGTTGGAATGCATTGTCAGAAGCTTAAATAATAAAGTAAAACAAAAAAATTACCGTTCCTGATTAAAACCATTTTCAACTAAGTACAATTTACCGAAAAATTAGAGGAACAAGGGAAAAAATATGTTTAGACCAAAGATTTCAATTTTACAACTAACTAATAGCCCTCGCCGGCTGCATTCGGGCATATATTATATATATAAACCTTCCTCTTGAATCATTCTACCTATTTACAAAAACCGCATCAAAATTAGTTTTAAAGACCTAAACATACGTAGGGTCAGACAGAAGCGATTTTGTTTTGTACTAGGTAGTGATACTGATACTAAGTGATCTTATCTTATCTTCATTGGGGCCGATTGTAAATCGGAAGCACGTCTTACCTTTGGGTTATTTAGTACTTACCCCATGCCTTACTTACTCACACGGTGATTCCCGAAGAAGGACTGCATGAGCTTCAGGATATCACCTGGTGCGTAGTGCCTGTAGTCCTCTAGCTCGGGATACGCCGATCCGAAAAGGTCCAAACGCATACCTACTATACTTAGTAATAATAATGATTGCGTAGTTACTCTAATGTGTATTTAATAATAATTGTGCATTTATAATTGACCTGCCCTGGATTCCGAGATTTTGCAATTTTTACGTCTTACAGCACTTAAAACTTATAACAAACTAGCGGCTTCGCCCGCGTAATATATAGCCTATGTCCTTCTCGGTACCCTAACCTATGTGTATGCAAAATTTCATGAAGATCGGTTCAGTAGATACGGCGTGAAAGCGTAACAAACAAACAAACAAACAAACAAACAAACAAACTCACTTTCGCATTTATAATATTAGTTGGGAAGTTGGTATTGGGATTAGTTGGGATACTGGGAGATAATTTACCCTGCCTTCAAAGCATCCAGGCAATAATTATATCATGGAAAATGAAATGGAATTTCTTTACTTCAAGCAATAAATTTTGCTCAAAATTGATGTAGGTATGTGCATTGCGATGTATGAAAAAGATAATTGTAGGTTTGAAAATACATATAGGTACCTAAACAATATTTTTGTCATTTTCAAACATGAATTGATAATTAAGGTGTAATTGACTGAAATGCATTGTAATAATAATTTAATTAAGTATAAGTTAATGATTATTAATTTGCATGCTATCACTAATAGCTGATTATGAGTGAAGTAACCTTGTTACACCTATCTTTGTACCCTATTCATATGCAAATAAACTTATTCTATTCTATTGAGCAGCGGCAGCGGTGATCATGCACTTACCTTCAGGTGACCGACCAGCTCGTTTGTCGTCCTATATCATAAAAATCGGCCAAGTGTAAGTCCGACTCGCACACAAAGGGTCCGCAATATAATCGAGTTACAGTATCTATACAACTATCGAGCAAAAACGGCAAAATAGTTTTTTGCTGTATGAGAGCCCCCTAAAGTAGGTATTTATTTTATTTTGATGTAATTATTTATTTTTAATGTGAATTTACCTACAACTGAATAGCCTGTTAAATATTTCAAGTCTACCTACTACTACCAAGCAAAAACGGCAAAAATACGTTTATATACCCCTTAAAAATTTATTTGTTTTTATCATTTTTGGTTATAGTGGCAACAGAAATACATTCTCTGTAAAAATTCAACTGTCTAGTTATCACATATATGAGTCACAGTTTGTTGGCAGACAGACGGGCATCGAAGTCTCAGTAACATGGTCCCGTTTTTACCCTTTGGGTACGGAATCCCAAAAAGGTGTACAACTAATAAAATACAAATTGTAACCAAATAAAATCAGCCAAGAGCGAGTTCATCGAGCGAGTGGCGTCATCTTTAATATGTATGTATTTCGTATGTGTAAGTGTGCCGTGTGGTTTCCGGCAGAGTAGAAAAGGACCACTTCAAGTCTTCCCGTGGATGTCGTAGAAGGCGACTTACGGAACACAAGCTACAAAGCTTATAAACATCAAAGAGACCTCTCCAACCCGTCTGGCCAGCGTGGAGAGTGTAGGCCAAATCTTCTGACTACTAAACTAACATATAGTACAGAGAGGGTCGTGCTCCTGCAGTGGAGACTTAAAAGGACCTGATGATGATGATGATGTGTAAGTGGCCAAATCTTCAATAAGGTCATGGTTGTCATCTTCAACTACCTTTCGGTAGTTCGGTGGTTGAAAGGATGGGATCGGGTACGCGTATCCGGCCTCCCGAGCTGCTAATTTCTCATTTCTCATTCCCAATCCATCCGAGCAAGTACCATCCCAAATAACTACTGGGTGTTAGGGTAAGCACCGTTTTCCCTCAAACCATCAAATCAGCCTGTCAAAATGAACAACTATTCATATGGGATCAAAAATGGAGTTTGAAAAAGAATTAAGAAAAAGAAGAGCAGACGAGGCAATACGGATGATGACTATATTTTTTTCGTTATTATATGGAAAGTCCTCCCAAAAAAAGACACATCCGCGAAAAAAACGCCATGCTAAACCAAAAACTCTCTTAGGTATTACAGTTTTAATAGCACATTTTTTGGGCGATACCAAAACTCTCCCCAGAAAATGTGTGTCTCTATCGTGACGTCACGGTTGAGTAAAATGTATGGGACGTATGAGTAACTTGTTCGACAGCTATATTAAATATTGCGTTTATTGTAATGGTCTTATAATAAAAGTTGCTTTATATTTAGAGGCATATGTAATAGTAATATTTATTTTTACTTTTTTCATACTTTTAAAATGGTTATTTAGCATGGTAAACGAATCGTTATCAAATTGAAAGTGTACTTTTGTAGTCTTTTTAGACTTGATATATTATAAAACATTTTTAAGAATCTGAAGACCGATAGGAAAAGATGTTCATTTTGACAGGCTGATTTAATAATTTGAAGGACAATGCAATATAGCACGGGGGTCTCGGGTACAATCCCCGGCCAGATGATTCCCATGATGGAAAGTTATCTTTTTCCATATGTGGCCTGGGTGAAGAATGTTTATCTATATAATTATCTATTAAAAAATATAATATCGTTGAGTCAGTATCCCACCCACGACACAAGTTCACCACTTCAGGTGGGGCTAGCTCAATTTACGTATTCTAGGTATAACGGTGGCAGACTAAAATGGACAGCACATGTTGAGAAGGTTTGCAAAAAATCAGCTTATGCGCTGTTAATATTGACAAAAAAGGTTAAATTTGAAGAGGCTTATTATGGTTTTGTTGCGTCGAGCGTAGATAGAACCTCATATCGTATTTTATTATATTACTCAACAATACTTAGTATTTTATGCAACGGTTTGATAATAGAGGTCTTAAAAGATGAGTGAGTGAGATTATAAACTGTTGCATATTATTACATTATGATACAAGTACGGTAAGCTGGATATTATAGCCGAGATGTTTATAGGCACGAGGCGAAGCCGAATGGTTATAATAAACCGACTGTAGGATCCTAACCCTTCAATTAAAAAATTAAAATGCCAATGTCACTTTTGACGTTTGTATGTATCTCCCCGACCGAGCCAATATGGTGCGGATGTGTTTGTGGTTAAATCCGATCATTGTATTGTAACGTGTGAAATACTAAATAAAACAACTTATTGGAAAGGAAGTTTATTATTTAAATACTGGAGGTCCTACAATATTTCTGGCGACGAGTGGCGAATGACCCGGCGAATTGGATTACGACGTCGGGTGGAAACACGCATATTGTGATAACCAACCAAAGTACTACGAGATGCAGCAAGATTACGGCGTATCGGGGCCGAAATTTGACCCATACACAGATAAAAATACGCTGCCGGCGCGCTGGCGCTTATGGACGAGAAACTTTCAGTATTACATCGATAGCCAAATAGGGCTCAATGACAAACAAAAAGTGGCGCGGTTGCTTCACCAAGCCGGGCCAGAAGTGCAAGAAATCTTCGAAACAATTAAAGACGAGCCGGCTACAGGTGCAACAGATTACGAGAAAAGCATAGAAATATTAAACAGATATTTTGCACCAGAGATCAACATAGCCTATGAGCGGCAAAAATTTAGAAGCTTACAAATGGATGGAGAAACAATAGAACAGTTCATCGTGCGGCTGAGGAAACAAGCGCGCTATTGTGAGTATAGCAATGCAGATGAGGTCATTAGGGACCAATTAATAGAAAAGTGCGAAGACATAGAGCTTAAAAGGAAATTTTTAAAAAAAGGAAAAGACCTTGGTTTGTCCCAAGCTATCGAAATATCCCGACTATACGAGTTAGAGAAGCAATTATGTTCAAAGTCTCCAACAAAGAAAGAGGATGAAGCTGTAGAGGTCAATGCAGTTAATAATAACATGACATGTTACAGATGTGGCCGCCGAGGTCATTTTGCAAAGAGTGGAGAATGCAGTGCTACTAATGAGAAGTGCAACAAATGTGGCATAAGAGGGCATTTTGCTAAATGCTGTAAAACCAAGGTTTACAATAATAAAAAGAAGGAAGAACAAAAGAAGAAAAAGAAGACTAGAGTTGTCAAGTATGTAGTGGAAACTGACTCAGAGGACTCTGATGAAGCTGACAGTGAAAGTGAATGTGGGGACAGTGGCTTAATAAATTCTGTATTTACAGTGAAGAGTGGTGATCAAAGGTTTCAAATAATAATTGGAGACAAGGTAAAGTCTAGCTTTATTGTTGATTCTGGAGCATCGGTGAATATTATAGACAGGCATACTTTCAAGACACTCTTAAAGTCTGGTTTGGCATGTAATTTAACTGAAAGTGATTCTCAAAAGTATCACTCTTATGGGGGTTCTATAATATCGAATATGGGTTTTTTAAATTCCACATTTTATTCTCCGGACACAAAAATAAAAACAAATGCAAAGGTTCTGGTTTTCAATGGGTGTGGACCTTCTCTTTTAAGTAAGGAAACTTCAACTGAACTGGGTCTCTTGAGAGTAGGGCCTGAAATAAATATTGTATCAAATGATAACAAACAGATGACGCATGACATTATTGCCAAAGAATTCCCTAATATTTTCCATGGCATAGGTAAATTGAAAGATTTTAAATTAAAAATTCCAATCAATCATAATGTTAAGTTAGTGGCACAGCCAGTACGTAGACAGGCATTTAATTTACGTGACATTGAACAAAAATTAGTTAATGACTTGTTAGACAATGACATTATTGAACCGGTGACTGGACCAACTCCCTGCGTATCGCCATCCCACATAGTCAAAAAGAGAGAAAAGGGCGAATATAGGCTAGTGGTCGATATGAGAAAAGCTAACGAGGCAGTAATGAGAGAACGTGTTCCATTGCCCACTTTTGATGAACTGTTGGCAGGACTCAATGGTTGTAAATACTTCTCAACCATTGATTTAAAATCTGGCTATCATCAGCTTGAGCTAGATGAAGACTGCAGGGATATCACTGTATTCAGCTCAAGCCTGGGTTTGTTTAGATATAAACGACTATTCTTTGGAGTTCGATGTGCTTCAGAAATGTTTCAGCGTGTTATTTCACAGATTCTACAAGGCATTGATGGAGTGGCCAACAGTCAAGATGATATTCGTATTGGTGGGAAAACAAGGGAGGAGCATGATTATAGATTACGACAGGTACTTGACAGACTTCACACATGTGGATTGACTCTTAATGAAAGAAAATGCTCATTTGGTGTTGAGGAAATTACTTTCCTTGGACACCACATCTCAGCCGACGGAATCAAACCAACAACTTCAAATCAGCAGACAGTTCAAGACTTCAGGGCGCCTCAAAATAAGGCAGAGGTGAGGAGCTTCTTGGGACTTGTAAATTTTTCAGCCAGGTTCATACCAAATTTCAGCACAATAACTGAACCACTCCGGCTTTTAACAAAAAAAGATATAGATTTCACATGGAACAGTCAACATGAAAAGGCATTTCAGACGTTGAAAGCATCGATAGCATCAGCACCAGCCCTTGGATTTTATGATAAAAATGCAGAGACCACTCTTGTAACAGATGCCAGTCCAGTGGGCATAGCAGCAGTATTAATTCAACATCAGTCAATAAAAGGGAAAATTCAACCCATAGTAATAAAGTATGTTAGCAAGGCACTATCACAAACTGAGCAAAGATATTCCCAAACTGAAAAGGAGGCGTTGGCCATTGTGTGGGCCTGTGAGACCTTGTATATGTATTTAATTGGAAAACAATTTAAAATTATATCAGATCATAAGCCTCTAGAGATAATATACTCACCAAATTCTAATCCAAGCGCACGTATCCAGCGGTGGGTGCTGAGACTCCAGCCATTTACATTCAAGGTCATATATAAACCTGGTAAAAGCAACATAGCAGATCCCTTGTCACGGCTATTAAACACCAATTGTAAGAATACTGAGAACACGGAGGATGATGAGGACAACTTCCTGTTGGCATTGGTTGAATCATCTGTCAGAGCTGTCACTATAGCAGAGATAAGAGATGCATTGACAAATGATGAGGAATTGACAGGCGTCAAGACAGCTATAGAAACTGATGTTTGGACAAAAGAGCTGAGAAGATATGAGTTGATAAAATCTGAGCTCTGTGTCATAGATAATTTCATTCTCAGAGGAACTAGACTAGTAGTACCAAAACAACTAGTTGCGAGATTCTTGGAACTAGGACATGAAGGCCATTTGTCTGCTGGCTCCATGAAGTCTAAACTCAGATCTAAAGTTTGGTGGAAAGGGATGGATGGTGACATAGAATATTGGTGTGACACATGTGAGGGTTGCCGACTTGTAAAGCAAGGAGCTCCACCAGAACCCATTGTGCCTACTGAGCTTCCATCCAGGGTATGGCAGCTTGTTGCAATAGATTACTTAGGGCCCCTACCATCTGGCCATTACTTACTATTTGTTGTTGATTATTACAGCAGATATTTTGAAGTAGAAATCATGAAGCAGCAGACTGCGGAAGCCACTATACAATTTTTGGAGAAAATCATATGCCGTGAAGGAATTATGGAAGAGATTGTATGTGATAATGGTCCGGCCTTTATTGATCAAAGATTTAAAGAGTTCTTGGAGGTTCATGGTATAAAGTTGAGGCACACAACACCTCTTTGGCCTCAAGCTAATGGTGAAGTGGAACGACAAAATAGAAATGTATTAAGAAGATTGCGGATTGCACAAGCTCTTAAACAAGACTGGAAAAAAGAATTACAGGTGTACTTGTTTGCTTACCGCTCTTCTCCTCATTCCACTACTGGGCTTCCACCTGGAAGTGTTTTCAGAGGAAGAAATTTCAGGACGAAAATACCGGAGTTGACTAATAGTACATCTTTAATAGACGAAGAAATGCGAGATTTGGATAGATTCAAAAAGGATAAGTACAGGCAGTATGCTGACAAGAGAAGACACGCAAGAGAATCTGAAATACAACCAGGTGATAAGGTGCTAGTGAGGCAAAGAAAAGAAAATAAATTGAGCACACCTTTCTCACCAGAAGAGCACATTGTCATCTGGAAAAGTGGTAATTCAGTTGCTGCTAAATCTCCTGAAGGAAAAATTGTGAGAAGGAATTCTTCACATTTTCTACCCATATATGAGAGAGATATGAGCCGGTTCGGTAATAACAAAGATAAGACTATACCCGAAACTGACAAATCTGTAGATGACAGTTTACCTGGAGATGACCATTCAGCTGGACATGACAAAGTTCCTGAGGGTAACAAAGTACCTGGGGGTGACAAAGTACCTGGGGGTGAAAAAGTAACTGGGGGTTACAAAGAACTGACTTTGACTAAACGACAGAGACGCATCCCGACTAAATATGATGACTTTATTCTTGGCCTTATTTTAGAGTGTAAGCAGTCTAATGCAAAATTTGTTTGTACTTAGCCGTAGGCCTTACATATTGTAAGTGTTGGGAAATAAGTGCTTATATTCCAACGATGCCAAGGTGATAGTTAAGTGTTAGACTTAATAATTAAGTTTCAATTGTTAATTTGCTTTATTCATTCAATTATACTTTTGATTGTAAAATGCCTGATGACTAATGTGCATAACAAAATTGTAAGAAAAGAAGGGATTGTAGGATCCTAACCCTTCAATTAAAAAATTAAAATGCCAATGTCACTTTTGACGTTTGTATGTATCTCCCCGACCGAGCCAATATGGTGCGGATGTGTTTGTGGTTAAATCCGATCATTGTATTGTAACGTGTGAAATACTAAATAAAACAACTTATTGGAAAGGAAGTTTATTATTTAAATACTGGAGGTCCTACACCGACGACTATAATAGACAGCTTACCGTACGAGTATCATACGACGTTTTTCAATACATTTGAGATTACCATAAACTAAAACAAGTTTGCAATTTAGCAAATAAGGAATTTACAAAAGTTAGGAACTAAAGCAGTTTGACAAAAACACCTCGACTATAATATCCAGCGTACCGTACTTGTATCATAATGTACTATTAAACTGCTGTTTTCGCGCAAAGCTCTTTCACGATTTGTTTAATTTTAATTAATTACGTATTTATTTTAACAGTTCTACAAAATATATAAATTAGTGCAAGGTTGCACCGTATTTTGATTGGCCTAGTCACGTGAACTGGTGTCTCCAGACCAACATCCACAACCTACATTCAACATCTCGACACGTACGATGTATGAACACTAGGCACAGTAGCGACGCCAATCATTTTATTCCTAATACTTTACAAATAGAAAGGAATTCAAGAATATAAACAATACAAGCCTTAGTAAATAACCTGAAGTATTTTTTTAATCATGTTTATTACTATCGGAATCAGTGAGAATGGGCATGTTGACTAAAATTTTTTTCATGTTGCTATGTAAAGACCTGCCAAAAATAAACACAATAGTGACAGAAATACATTTCTAAACAAAAAAACTCTTTCAGTTATAAAAGTTTTAAAGACACATGTTTTTAGACGTAAATTTTTAGACGTGAAAACGCGCTGCTGAAATACCTACATATTTGTGACGTCACAAGCTTGTATTTTGTATGGATGGCGTGAGAACTTTGTTTGGTAGCTATACGAAATATTTCGTTTATGGTAATGGTTTCATAATAAAAGTTGCTATAAATATTGCAGATTAAAATACAGTATAATTGTAATTAAAGATTTTCATACTTTAAAAAATGGTCCTATTCACCCAACTTTAAAGAAGCTTTAAGATCACTTAACGAATTGATATCAAATTAAAAGTGTTCTTTATAGTGTTTTTAGATAGAAATTAATCTCATTAGAAACAAATTTTATATAATCTTAACATTAGGCAACTACCGTATTATGAGAATCTGATTACCGCCAAAAACGGCCGTTTTTGGCGGTTATTACTTTTTCTCTCAATGACTGATTCTCATAATATCAAAACATGATTCCAAAAATACTTCAGGTTATTTACTAAGGCTTGTATTGTTTATATTCTTGAATTTCTTTCTATTTGTAAAGTATTAGGAATAAAATGATTGGCGTCGCTACTGTGCCTAGTGTTCCCCCTTAATACCATTGCCTGCACCGTACACATGCATACAATCACGCCTGTATCCCTTGCGGAGTAGACAGAGCCTGAGATCTATCAACCCAAAGACCACGTTTAGTATGTTAGTGGGCGTTAAGGTGGAAAGCGGAATCAAAATAGATTGGGTTGCTAGCCGCATCGCCTATTAACGCGATTCCTTAGATTTTGCCCAATTCCTTGACTGGTTTTCTCCCAAACTAAGTAGCATGGAAAAAACATTTAGATTGCTTTTAGATAAGATTTTAATATCACAAAGTTTCGTAATCGATATATGAATTGCAATAGCCTAACAGGCAGTACTTTAAAGCTTAAGGCGCTCCTATAGTAACACTAGCGCCACCCAGCAATTAGTTCTTTTAATCCTAAATTAAAGCAGCTAACTTCTAAATGCCTCAACAGATTTGATGTCGTATCGTTTGTTTTTCGTTTGTGTAAGTGGCCAAGACTAGTGTCAGATTTTTTTCGAGCGTAGCTTGAGAAATTTTTATGCCGTTTGCGGTCACCCATCGAAGTGGGGACGCGCCCGGGGTTTCTTAACACGCGTAAGCGTTAATAATGCTCACGCCCACTGGACCATCGGGCCTCTCACACATGTTGTATCGTTAGAATCACAGTATTCACAGTCTAATGATATAGTTAGACTATATTTTTTTTGCCAAAGCTATCATATTTTTTGTTACAGAAAAAAAAGAAAAAACTCTTTGAAATGACTTCATCTTAATGAGTTTTTTTTTAATAAAAAAAGAAAAAAAAAATGTTAAGATGACATAGTAAGTCATCTTAACGAGTTTTTTAAGAAAAGTAAAAGCATGATAGTTTTGGCAAACAAATACTATAGTCCAACTATATCACTCGCAAAATGAATTACAGCCTGTACAGCTATCTTGGCTGTAATTCATTTTGCCAGTAGGTAAGTAAATTAATGAAACTGAAATGTAATATTTCAATGGTTTATATAACTTCTGTTTCAATGTCAAAAGTAAATATTATGTCCGAATCGCCTAGTAGAAACTTAATGAAGGTATTATTTCACGAAAATGATGCCTTTGTGTTCGGCAAAATGCGTAAAATCATACGTAAACCCGGTAAATGCAGACATTATAAATACATCTAAATACAGCAATTAACATGTTTATCCAGATGTTATAAAGATATAAAAGAATCATATTCTTTTATAATAATTGAGCCATCCGTCGATTTTATACGATAACAATGAACTTTTGAGTAAAAACAATAGCAAGCCAAATTATGCATATTGTTTTATTTGGAAGAAATTGTGTGGCCTGATTAAATATTTGATTAACTTGTGACGCACTATATAAAATTACGTAAGCAACACAATAGAATAGATTATTTACTTATTATTATGAATGCCATTAAATTAACTACCTATGTAATATTTGTTAGTAGGTACCTACTTAATCTAAGTAGATAGGTCACAACTGGCCAAAGGTCTTCCTTTCATTGGATTATTAGTAAATATAGCATAAAAATATAGCAGGTACTGTAGCGCATCAACGATGTTCGCACAGGCGCACGTTGACAACTTTTACGCTGTATTGCGAGGCCAAGTCGCATCACTGATGCGCAGAGTTCGGGGAAGCTGCAATAGTATCCTCTATGTTGTCCGGGAAAGACCCGACTGTCCAATATGGATGGAGGCACTGGGTGCGCATGCACGTGGCAGTACCAGGTGGTCCGGGAGAACTAGGCGGGTTTTTCCTCAACTAAATTATTTTATCGCATTTTATTTTGTACTAACATAAGGTACTGGATACAAATAAGGCCTACTTAATTTCAAACCACTTTATATCATTATTGCTTGAAAAAAGCAATATTTTGAGATCAGTTTGTAATGCTTCCTGTAAATTTAAACATGCTTATAGTTAAATAAAATACATGAGTTCATGCGTCATAATTTTTACTACAAATTAAACAAAAATCACGTACAAGGTAGTCTAATAAGGCCCGGGTACTTAATAAAGCCCTATCGATTTTCGTGTTTTCGAAAAAGTGTCAAACCATTAGAAATTATTTATACTAATTGTATTTAAACTAAAAGCTTTCATCGTTGTTTACTTAAGTTACATATTATTATTTAGGTATATATATGAACATTTTCAGCAAAATCGGGTTCTGTTAATGGAATAGGCTTTATTGCGCGTTGCACATAGGCCTTATTAACCGCATTTTTTTTTCCTTTTTCACATAAATATATAATTTTTATATATGAGTAGGTAGAGAAGTGGTGTCAGCTTTTCATTATCATTTTGTATGTTCTTTTTATTAACCAAGACGTTTACACTGTTGCAAGTCCATTATTTTTCAGGCAGGCTTTATTTCATTTCAGGCCTTATTTGTATCCAGTACCTTAGTATGTAAGGATTTTGTTACTAACAAAATATGGACGCAAGTCTGAAATAAAATTATTTTATTTATTTATTTTACTAGCTGATGCCCGCAACTTCGTTCGCGTGGACTATATGACTCCGGCGTAATAATATACCTTCATACGAACTAAACATAGGTACATAAGAATATACTTGTAGCAGTGTTATAGAATTGTATGGCATTGCATTGGCTGCTGCTAAATACTGGAGGGATAAAATATAGGATTCTTTAAGACTTTTTGAGCCACCGACACGATAATAAGAAGACTATATAGCTAGCTCCAAGTGAGCTTGCGCTACTTCACCTAAATTTGAGGTATGGGCAGAGTGCCCTCAACCTATCGCACATCTCCAAAGGGCCTTCGGGAAGGACGGACCTCGGCTTTAAGTGTTGCCTGTGTGTTCAAGGCTTGGAGAGAAAGCAGTCTCACGTTTTGTCGTATGGGCTGAAAACTACGTTGCCAAAAGGTCGACTGCTGGGCGGTCACCAGTACTATCCCTAGTAGCATTTTCCGTTGGTTTCTATATGCCAACAGTTGGGAACGTATTGGCAGATGGTTAGTTACTCCGGCAACCTCAACTTAAAAAAGACCAGTCACATCCTGGAGATGGTAGGCATATTTTTTCAGCAGCCAATAGTCCTTCAGTGTCCAACCAACTTATTGCAACTGGCCCGACGAAATGCCAACGATGGTAGGTACGTTGGCCCTATCACAAGTTGGGCCATCGTATTCAAATCCACGTTGGCCATTCGTTTTGAGCCTAACCCGAAAACTGCGCGCCAATTGTATGCATGACTAACCAGAGGTATGTGGCCCAAGCAAATGCCAACAATAAATGCTACTAGGGATGAGTTAATCGTACTCTACGCACTCTATCCCAATGGAGAGTGTGACTTTATAAAATTGTCGATATACAATTTAACATGGTACTTAGTGTATCAGATGTTGTAAATCTTCGATTTTTTCACCTAAACAAAAAATACTAAGCAGGCTGAACAACTTTTGCAACAGCGTCATTTTTATATTTTCTATAGTTTACCTGGACCATTATATATGGTTCTGCGTCAAGTATTCCAAATCTTCAAATTAAATACCTCAACAAAAAATGCTCATCAGGTTGAATAACTTTTGCTAAGGCGTCATTTATATATTTCTTATAGTTTAAAATAACACACTCCTTAAAGAAATAATTCTTGCTAACTGGACGATTTCTGTGGCAAAGGATGCTTTTGAATCGTATGGTTCTTCGAGGTTCGCTACTGGACCAGCTGAGATATGATTTTTGAAATTTCGCTGTTTGCAACAACTATATGTATTATAATTGTTCCCTATTATGATAATAAATGGCTATCATAGCCATTTTATTATCGGGATACTAACGGGACGGGATATTAGATTTGACAGGTCTTAAAAGTTGGTTCATTTTCTTGTGCGGCTTGTAGTAGGTCTTGATTGAAGCACGCTTAAGTATATGATAATAAAATGGCTATCATAGTATATGATGATAAAATGGCTATCATTCCCTATTATGATAATAAAATGGCTATCATAGCCATTTTATTATCGGGATACTTACGGGACGGGATATTAGATTTGACAGGTCTTAAAAGTTGGTTCATTTTCTTGTGCGGCTTGTAGTAGGTCTTGATTGAAGCACGCTTAAGTATATTACCAATTTTGTCCGTGACTCCCTTTACATATGGTAAGATGGCAGGAAAGCGATCAACTGTGTGAGGCTTTGGGCGGCTTCTGTGATGTGTTTTTGGGAGGTTGAGGAAAGTTGACTAATAGTATTATCAGGATTTCTAATTATTAATATTAGAAATCCAATAAAAACCGTATTAAAATAATTTTATTGTGTAAAAATCGCGAAAACATAAGAAAACATTAGGTAGTTCTGAATTAGTGCAAGGTTGCATCTTACTTTGATTGGCCTAAGGGCCATTCTCCTGCATTGGAGATTAAAAAGACCTGATTTTGATGATGATGATGATGTGGAACTAGATCACAATATATTTTAAATATGAATTCTTCCAATACAATCTGCGACTACATACGTCAGCAGCGAAGCTCGTAAACATCTTTTGTCACAGGCAACAACATCTGGAATTACAATAACTTAATCAAGCCTCAATTATTACTTATTGTTCGCGATCACTAGTTAATACATTTATTGTTTCGAATAAAAGATTATTTTAATTTGTAAATATTTGAATTGGTTTCGTAGATGCTCCTACAGAAGATGACTTGAGTATAAAAAGGCTGGGAAGTTTGGTTAAAGGCATCAGTTCGGTTCCAACTCTCAAAAAAAATGAGAGTAACAACCTTTGTGATCTTGTGCTGTGCTCTGCAGGTGAGTAAATAGAAAATAATTTAGTTCTAATCTTAATTAATTTTCCATTCTTTTATCTTTATATCTGAACATGGTTACAAAGATTGTTTTTTCGCCTCAAAATCGACCCTATAGCCAAATTTGTTTCTTTTACAAAATAATTTTATTAAAATTAATTTAGACTTTACCTATTTGAATTCTTTTTATGATCATGCCGGTTTTCCTGTTTAACCTTTTATTAAAACTAGACGAACCGGTAAACATCGTATCGCCTAAATTTTCTCGCATTTTCCAATATTGAAATAAATAATAAATAAATATATAGGGACATATCACACAAATTGAGCTAGCCCCACAGTAAGTTGTGAACTTGTGTCGTGGGATACTAACTCAACGATACTATATTTTATAATATATACTTATATATAGATAAACATCCAAGTCCCAGGTCAATCTGAAAAAGATCATTTTCCATCTTGACCTGACCGGGGATCGAACCCGGGACCTCCGTGTCGCAGGCTGGCGTGTTGACCACTGCGCCACGGAGCTCGACATTTCCTCAATATATAAAGCTTCCTTGGATATCCACAAATTGGATGCCGAGTGCGAGATTAAAAGTAGGTACATTGCACTTGTACTATTAAACTAAAATCCGTGTTGGTTAAACGCGTTTGCCTACAAATATGAGAACCATTTTTTTTTGTTGAATTTTTAGTTACTTAGTTCTGTTTTAATTTGGAGGTATTTTTCGTCCTTTTCTGAAATATAAAAATTGTTACATAGAATATATTAAAAAGTCGTGTTAAATAACTTTAAATCATGGGATTAGTCTATATTGGCTTTGATCAAATAACTACCGCCACCCGTCATTATATTTTTATTGAATTGAAAAATCTAATTCTAACAACAATATCATTATTTCAAATTAAGAGAACTGTTAATTACCGCCAAAAGAGGCCGGTTTTGGCGTAGTAAGGAAATCCAAAATAATTACCAAAATTACTACAAGTTTTACTACCAAGGTACTGAAGTAGATTTTTACAATTTGATCTGATTCAGGAGTAGTAGAGACAAGAATAAAATGACATAAGGCGCTAGTTTCACTCGTCTAAAGCCACTTAAAAAGATATCAATTAATTTAAAAACAACCTGCATTACAATAAATTTTCAAAAACTATTGTATCTACTAACTACATTTTGTAGCGTGAGTACTGAGTACAATAACCACTAAATCGCACCATCACAACCATTGAATCGTGTATTCTATGACGATAAAAAAATAAGAACTCTGAAATAAAAAATATTTATTTCGCAAATATAATAATTACAGTAACATAATTATCAAAATTCTTAAATTATGCTCGGTGCGCATTTCATAATTTAAAAACATTACCGCCCTGCTGGGTGGGTCAGTCGGGTAAAAACTTATCAACCAGCATCTATTAAGTAGTTCCCTTCCATTATAGTCAAGCCTTTCAAAAACAACCTTATAATTTCTGAGACATTGTTTAAAATAATATTTTCTTGTCCACAGTATGTTGCTGCAGACTTACTCGACGATGGACTCCGCAACGGAGCCGGACTCGTCGAGATTAGTGAAAGAACCACAGACGATTACAAAACTGATGCTAGCGGAAATGTAACCGAAGTGAAAACAACGCACAAAGAATTCGAAAGACAAGGCCGAGTGCCGAATAATATATCAGGCGAAGACAAGCTCGTAAGAACCATCGTCATCGAGGCTGATGCTTCAGGTCACGAAACGATTTACGAAGAGGATGTAGTCATTCACAAAGTGCCAGGAACTGGTGCTACAACGAAGACTACAACAGGAAGAAGACAAATCGGCAATCTCGCTGCTTTGGCATCACCATCTTCATCTTCATCATCCGCAGCAGCCGCAAGCTCATCCGGAAACCAAGGACCAGTCGTCATCGTCGAAGACAACGGTTCTTCCGCAGCCGCTGCAGCATCCAGCGCATCTTCAGGATCAAGAGGATACGGACCAAACGGACCATATGGACCATATGGACCAAACGGAGCATCCGCAGCCAGCTCTGCCGCTTCAGGACAAGGAGGATACGGACCAGGCTCCTCATCATCCGCAGCAGCCGCAAGCTCATCTGGAAACCAAGGACCAGCCGTCGTCATCGAAAAGAACAGTTCTTCCTCAGCCGCTGCAGCATCCAGCGCCTCTTCCGGACCAGGTGGATACGGACCGAACGGACCATACGGACCATATGGACCATATGGACCAAACGGCGCATCCGCAGCCAGCTCTGCCGCTTCAGGACAAGGAGGATACGGACCAGGCTCCTCATCATCCGCAGCAGCCGCAAGCTCATCTGGAAACCAAGGACCAGCCGTCGTCATCGAAAAGAACAGTTCTTCCTCAGCCGCTGCAGCATCCAGCGCCTCTTCCGGACCAGGTGGATACGGACCGAACGGACCATACGGACCATATGGACCATATGGACCAAACGGCGCATCCGCAGCCAGCTCTGCCGCTTCAGGACAAGGAGGATACGGACCAAACGGACCTGGATCTTCTGCATCTAGCTCAGCTTCATCAGGCCCAGGAGGATACGGACCAAACGGCTCCTCATCATCCGCAGCAGCCGCCAGCTCATCCGGAAACCAAGGACCAGTCGTCGTCATCGAAGACAACGGTTCTTCTGCAGCCGCTGCAGCATCCAGTGCAGCTTCTGGACCAGGTGGATACGGACAATATGGACCATACGGACCATATGGACCAAACGGCGCATCCGCAGCCAGCTCTGCCGCTTCAGGGCAAACTGGATACGGACCAAACAGCTCCTCATCATCCGCAGCAGCCGCCAGCTCATCCGGAAACCAAGGACCATTCAACGTCATCGAAGAGAACGGTTCTTCCGCAGCCGCTGCAGCATCCAGCGCATCTTCCGGACCAGGAGGATACGGACCAAACGGACCATATGGACCATACGGACCAAACGGAGCATCCGCAGCCAGCTCTGCCGCTTCAGGACAAGGAGGTTACGGACCAAACGGATCTGGATCTTCTGCATCTGGCTCTGCTTCATCAGGCCCAGGAGGATATGGACCAAACGGACAATACGGACCAAACGGACCATACGGACCATATGGACCAAACGGACCAAACGGAGCATCAGCAGCCAGCTCTGCCGCTTCAGGACAAGGAAACTACGGATCAAACGGCTCCTCATCATCCGCAGCAGCCGCCAGCTCATCCGGAAACCAAGGACCAGTCGTCGTCATCGAAGAAAACGGTTCTTCTTCAGCCGCTGCAGCATCCAGCGCAGCTTCAGGACCAGCAGGATACGGACCATATGGACCATACGGACCATATGGACCAAACGGAGCATCCGCAGCCAGCTCTGCCGCTTCAGGACAAGGAGGATACGGACCAGGCTCCTCATCATCCGCAGCAGCCGCAAGCTCATCTGGAAACCAAGGACCAGCCGTCGTCATCGAAAAGAACAGTTCTTCCTCAGCCGCTGCAGCATCCAGCGCCTCTTCCGGACCAGGTGGATACGGACCGAACGGACCATACGGACCATATGGACCATATGGACCAAACGGAGCATCCGCAGCCAGCTCTGCCGCTTCAGGTCAAAGAGGTTACGGACCAAACGGATCTGGATCTTCTGCATCTGGCTCAGCTTCATCAGGCCCAGAAGGATACGGACCAAATGGCTCCTCATCATCCGCAGCAGCCGCAAGCTCATCCGGAAACCAAGGACCAGTCGTCGTCATCGAAGACAACGGTTCTTCCGCAGCCGCTGCAGCATCCAGCGCAGCTTCAGGACCAGGAGGATACGGACCATATGGACCATACGGACCATATGGACCAAACGGAGCATCCGCAGCCAGCTCTGCCGCTTCAGGACAAGGAGGATACGGACCAGGCTCCTCATCATCCGCAGCAGCCGCAAGCTCATCTGGAAACCAAGGACCAGCCGTCGTCATCGAAAAGAACAGTTCTTCCTCAGCCGCTGCAGCATCCAGCGCCTCTTCCGGACCAGGTGGATACGGACCGAACGGACCATACGGCCCATATGGACCATATGGACCTAACGGATCAAACGGAGCATCAGCAGCCAGCTCTGCCGCTTCTGGACAAGGAGACTACGGATCAAACGGCTCCTCATCATCCGCAGCAGCCGCCAGCTCATCTGGAAACCAAGGACCAGTCGTCGTCATCGAAGAGAACGGTTCTTCCGCAGCCGCTGCAGCATCCAGCGCAGCTTCAGGACCAGGAGGATACGGACCATATGGACCATACGGACCATATGGACCAAACGGAGCATCCGCAGCCAGCTCTGCCGCTTCAGGTCAAGGAGGATACGGACCAGGCTCCTCATCATCCGCAGCAGCCGCCAGCTCATCTGGAAACCAAGGACCAGTCGTCGTCATCGAAGAGAACGGTTCTTCTTCAGCCGCTGCAGCATCCAGCGCAGCTTCAGGACCAGGAGGATACGGACCATATGGACCATACGGACCATATGGACCAAACGGAGCATCCGCAGCCAGCTCTGCCGCTTCAGGTCAAGGAGGATACGGACCAGGCTCCTCATCATCCGCAGCAGCCGCCAGCTCATCCGGAAACCAAGGACCAGCCGTCGTCATCGAAAAGAACAGTTCTTCCTCAGCCGCTGCAGCATCCAGCGCCTCTTCAGGACCAGGAGGATACGGACCATATGGACCATACGGACCATATGGACCAAACGGAGCATCCGCAGCCAGCTCTGCCGCTTCAGGACAAGGAGGATACGGACCAGGCTCCTCATCATCCGCAGCAGCCGCAAGCTCATCTGGAAACCAAGGACCAGCCGTCGTCATCGAAAAGAACAGTTCTTCCTCAGCCGCTGCAGCATCCAGCGCCTCTTCCGGACCAGGTGGATACGGACCGAACGGACCATACGGCCCATATGGACCATATGGACCAAACGGAGCATCCGCAGCCAGCTCTGCCGCTTCAGGTCAAGGTGGATACGGACCAGGCTCCTCATCATCCGCAGCAGCCGCCGGCTCATCCGGAAACCAAGGACCAGTCGTAGTCATCGAAGACAACGGTTCTGCCGCAGCCGCTGCGGCATCCAGCGCATCTTCCGGACCAGGAGGATACGGACCAAACGGACCATACGGACCATATGGACCAAACGGAGCATCCGCAGCCAGCTCTGCCGCTTCAGGACAAGGAGGTTACGGACCAAACGGATCTGCATCTTCTGCATCTGGCTCTGCTTCATCAGGCCCAGGAGGATATGGACCAAACGGACAGTACGGACCAAACGGACCATACGGACCATATGGACCTAACGGATCAAACGGAGCATCAGCAGCCAGCTCTGCCGCTTCTGGACAAGGAGACTACGGATCAAACGGCTCCTCATCATCCGCAGCAGCCGCCAGCTCATCCGGAAACCAAGGACCAGTCGTCGTCATCGAAGAGAACGGTTCTTCTTCAGTCGCTTCAGCATCCAGCGCAGCTTCAGGACCAGGAGGATACGGACCATATGGACCATACGGACCATATGGACCAAACGGAGCATCCGCAGCCAGCTCTGCCGCTTCAGGACAAGGAGGATACGGACCAGGCTCCTCAGCATCCGCGGCAGCCGCCAGCTCATCCGGAAACCAAGGACCAGCCGTCGTCATCGAAAAGAACAGTTCGTCCTCAGCCGCTGCAGCATCCAGCGCCTCTTCCGGACCAGGTGGATACGGACCGTACGGACCATACGGACCATACGGACCATATGGACCAAACGGAGCATCCGCAGCCAGCTCTGCCGCTTCAGGACAAGGAGGATACGGACCAAACGGACCTGATTCTTCTGCATCTAGCTCAACTTCATCAGGCCCAGGAGGATACGGACCAAACGGCTCTTCATCATCCGCAGCAGCCGCAAGCTCATCCGGAAACCAAGGACCAGTCGTCGTCATCGAAGACAACGGTTCTTCAGCAGCCGCTGCAGCATCCAGCTCAGCTTCAGGACTAGGAGGATACGGACCAAACGGACCATACGGACCATATGGACCATATGGACCAAACGGAGCATCCGCAGCCAGCTCTGCCGCTTCAGGACAAGGAGGATACGGACCAAGCTCCTCATCATCGGCAGCAGCCGCAAGCTCATCCGGAAACCAAGGACCAGCCGTCGTCATCGAAAAGAACAGTTCTTCCTCAGCCGCTGCAGCATCCAGCGCAGCTTCAGGACCAGGAGGATACGGACCATATGGACCATACGGACCATATGGACCAAACGGAGCATCCGCATCCAGCTCTGCCGCTTCAGGACAAGGAGGTTACGGACCAAACGGATCTGGATCTTCTGCATCTAGCTCAGCTTCATCAGGCCCAGGAGGATACGGACCAAACGGCTCCTCATCATCCGCAGCAGCCGCAAGCTCATCCGGAAACCAAGGACCAGTCGTCGTCATCGAAGACAACGGTTCTTCAGCAGCCGCTGCAGCATCCAGCGCAGCTTCAGGACCAGGAGGATACGGACCATATGGACCATACGGACCATATGGACCAAACGGAGCATCCGCAGCCAGCTCTGCCGCTTCAGGACAAGGAGGTTACGGACCAAACGGATCTGGATCTTCTGCATCTGGCTCAGCTTCATCAGGCCCAGGAGGATACGGACCAAACGGCTCCTCATCATCCGCAGCAGCCGCAAGCTCATCCGGAAACCAAGGACCAGTCGTCGTCATCGAAGACAACGGTTCTTCAGCAGCCGCTGCAGCATCCAGCGCAGCTTCAGGACCAGGAGGATACGGACCATATGGACCATACGGACCATATGGACCAAACGGAGCATCCGCAGCCAGCTCTGCAGCTTCAGGACAAGGAGGTTACGGACCAAACGGATCTGGATCTTCTGCATCTGGCTCAGCTTCATCAGGCCCAGGAGGATACGGACCAAACGGCTCCTCATCATCCGCAGCAGCCGCAAGCTCATCCGGAAACCAAGGACCAGTCGTCGTCATCGAAGACAACGGTTCTTCAGCAGCCGCTGCAGCATCCAGCGCAGCTTCAGGACCAGGTGGATACGGACCATATGGACCATACGGACCATATGGACCAAACGGAGCATCCGCAGCCAGCTCTGCCGCTTCAGGACAAGGAGGTTACGGACCTAACGGATCTGGATCTTCTGCATCTGGCTCAGCTTCATCAGGCCCAGGAGGATACGGACCAAACGGCTCCTCATCATCCGCAGCAGCCGCAAGCTCATCCGGAAACCAAGGACCAGTCGTCGTCATCGAAGACAACGGTTCTTCAGCAGCCGCTGCAGCATCCAGCGCAGCTTCAGGACCAGGAGGATACGGACCATATGGACCATACGGACCATATGGACCAAACGGAGCATCCGCAGCCAGCTCTGCAGCTTCAGGACAAGGAGGTTACGGACCAAACGGATCTGGATCTTCTGCATCTGGCTCAGCTTCATCAGGCCCAGGAGGATACGGACCAAACGGCTCCTCATCATCCGCAGCAGCCGCAAGCTCATCCGGAAACCAAGGACCAGTCGTCGTCATCGAAGACAATGGTTCTTCCGCAGCCGCTGCAGCATCCAGCGCAGCTTCAGGACCAGGAGGATACGGACCATATGGACCATACGGACCATATGGACCAAACGAAGCATCCGCAGCCAGCTCTGCCGCTTCAGGACAAGGAGGTTACGGACCAAACGGATCTGGATCTTCTGCATCTGGCTCAGCTTCATCAGGCTCAGGAGGATACGGACCAAACGGCTCCTCATCATCCGCAGCAGCCGCAAGCTCATCCGGAAACCAAGGACCAGTCGTCGTCATCGAAGACAACGGTTCTTCAGCAGCCGCTGCAGCATCCAGCGCAGCTTCAGGACCAGGTGGATACGGACCATATGGACCATACGGAGCATATGGACCAAACGGAGCATCCGCAGCCAGCTCGGCCGCTTCAGGACAAGGAGGTTACGGACCAAACGGATCTGGATCTTCTGCATCTGGCTCAGCTTCATCAGGCCCAGGAGGATACGGACCAAACGGCTCCTCATCATCCGCAGCAGCCGCAAGCTCATCCGGAAACCAAGGACCAGTCGTCGTCATCGAAGACAACGGTTCTTCAGCAGCCGCTGCAGCATCCAGCGCAGCTTCAGGACCAGGAGGATACGGACCATATGGACCATACGGACCATATGGACCAAACGGAGCATCCGCAGCCAGCTCTGCCGCTTCAGGACAAGGAGGTTACGGACCAAACGGATCTGGATCTTCTGCATCTGGCTCAGCTTCATCAGGCCCAGGAGGATACGGACCAAACGGCTCCTCATCATCCGCAGCAGCTGCAAGCTCATCCGGAAACCAAGGACCAGTCGTCGTCATCGAAGACAACGGTTCTTCAGCAGCCGCTGCAGCATCCAGCGCAGCTTCAGGACCAGGAGGATACGGACCATATGGACCATACGGACCATATGGACCAAACGGAGCATCCGCTGCCAGCTCTGCAGCTTCAGGACAAGGAGGTTACGGACCAAACGGATCTGGATCTTCTGCATCTGGCTCAGCTTCATCAGGCCCAGGAGGATACGGACCAAACGGCTCCTCATCATCCGCAGCAGCCGCAAGCTCATCCGGAAACCAAGGACCAGTCGTCGTCATCGAAGACAATGGTTCTTCCGCAGCCGCTGCAGCATCCAGCGCAGCTTCAGGACCAGGAGGATACGGACCATATGGACCATACGGACCATATGGACCAAACGGAGCATCCGCAGCCAGCTCTGCCGCTTCAGGACAAGGAGGTTACGGACCAAACGGATCTGGATCTTCTGCATCTGGCTCAGCTTCATCAGGCTCAGGAGGATACGGACCAAACGGCTCCTCATCATCCGCAGCAGCCGCAAGCTCATCCGGAAACCAAGGACCAGTCGTCGTCATCGAAGACAACGGTTCTTCAGCAGCCGCTGCAGCATCCAGCGCAGCTTCAGGACCAGGAGGATACGGACCATATGGACCATACGGACCATATGGACCAAACGGAGCATCCGCAGCTAGCTCTGCCGCTTCAGGACAAGGAGGTTACGGACCAAATGGATCTGGATCTTCTGCATCTGGCTCAGCTTCATCAGGCCCAGGAGGATACGGACCAAACGGCTCCTCATCATCCGCAGCAGCCGCAAGCTCATCCGGAAACCAAGGACCAGTCGTCGTCATCGAAGACAACGGTTCTTCAGCAGCCGCTGCAGCATCCAGCGCAGCTTCAGGACCAGGAGGATACGGACCATATGGACCATACGGACCATATGGACCAAACGGAGCATCCGCAGCCAGCTCTGCAGCTTCAGGACAAGGAGGTTACGGACCAAACGGATCTGGATCTTCTGCATCTGGCTCAGCTTCATCAGGCCCAGGAGGATACGGACCAAACGGCTCCTCATCATCCGCAGCAGCCGCAAGCTCATCCGGAAACCAAGGACCAGTCGTCGTCATCGAAGACAATGGTTCTTCCGCAGCCGCTGCAGCATCCAGCGCAGCTTCAGGACCAGGAGGATACGGACCATATGGACCATACGGACCATATGGACCAAACGGAGCATCCGCAGCCAGCTCTGCCGCTTCAGGACAAGGAGGTTACGGACCAAACGGATCTGGATCTTCTGCATCTGGCTCAGCTTCATCAGGCTCAGGAGGATACGGACCAAACGGCTCCTCATCATCCGCAGCAGCCGCAAGCTCATCCGGAAACCAAGGACCAGTCGTCGTCATCGAAGACAACGGTTCTTCAGCAGCCGCTGCAGCATCCAGCGCAGCTTCAGGGCCAGGTGGATACGGACCATATGGACCATACGGACCATATGGACCAAACGCAGCATCCGCAGCCAGCTCTGCCGCTTCAGGACAAGGAGGATACGGACCAGGCTCCTCATCATCCGCAGCAGCCGCCAGCTCATCCGGAAACCAAGGACCAGTCGTCGTCATCGAAGACAACGGTACTTCCGCAGCCGCTGCAGCATCAAGCGCATCTTCCGGACCAGGAGGATACGGACCAAACGGACCATACGGACCATATGGACCATATGGACCAAACGGAGCATCCGCAGCCAGCTCTGCCGCTTCAGGACAAGGAGGTTACGGACCAAACGGATCTGGCTCTTCTGCATCTGGCTCTGCTTCATCAGGCCCAGGTGGATATGGACCAAACGGACAATACGGACCAAACGGACCATACGGACCATATGGACCAAACGGATCAAACGGAGCATCAGCAGCCAGCTCTGCCGCTTCAGGACAAGGAGACTACGGATCAAACGGCTCTTCATCATCCGCAGCAGCCGCCAGCTCATCCGGAAACCAAGGACCAGTCGTCGTCATCGAAGAGAACGGTCCTTCTTCAGCCGCTGCAGCATCCAGCGCAGCTTCAGGACCAGGAGGATACGGACCATATGGACCATACGGACCATATGGACCAAACGGAGCATCCGCAGCCAGCTCTGCCGCTTCGGGACAAGGAGTCTACGGATCAAACGGCTCCTCATCATCCGCAGCAGCCGCCAGCTCATCCGGAAACCAAGGACCAGTCGTCGTCATCGAAGAGAACGGTCCTTCTTCAGCCGCTGCAGCATCCAGCGCAGCTTCAGGACCAGGAGGATACGGACCATATGGACCATACGGACCATATGGACCAAACGGACAATACGGACCAAACGGACCATACGGACCATATGGACCAAACGGATCAAACGGAGCAGCAGCAGCCAGCTCTGCCGCTTCTGGACAAGAAGACTACGGATCAAACGGCTCCTCATCAGCCGCAGCAGCCGCCAGCTCATCCGGAAACCAAGGAACAGTCGTCGTCATCGAAGACAACGGTTCTTCCGCAGCCGCTGCAGCATCCAGCGCAGCTTCAGGACCAGGAGGATACGGACCATATGGACAATACGGACCATATGGACCAAACGGAGCATCCGCAGCCAGCTCTGCCGCTTCAGGACAAGGAGGATACGGACCAAACGGACCTGGATCTTCTGCATCTAGCTCAGCTTCATCAGGCCCAGGGGGATACGGACCAAACGGCTCCTCATCATCCGCAGCAGC
Organism: Rhodophaea formosa; assembly: GCA_963082605.1. Taxonomy (NCBI): domain Eukaryota; kingdom Metazoa; phylum Arthropoda; class Insecta; order Lepidoptera; family Pyralidae; genus Rhodophaea; species Rhodophaea formosa. The sequence continues at coordinate 6,071,141 of OY720221.1, forward strand.
CGCAAGCTCATCCGGAAACCAGGGACCAGTCGTCGTCATCGAAGACAACGGGTCTTCAGCAGCCGCTGCAGCATCCAGCGCAGCTTCAGGACCAGGTGGATACGGACCATATGGACCATACGGACCATATGGACCATATGGACCAAACGCAGCATCCGCAGCCAGCTCTGCCGCTTCAGGACAAGGAGGATACGGACCAGGCTCCTCATCATCCGCAGCAGCCGCCAGCTCATCTGGAAACCAAGGACCAGTCGTCGTCATCGAAGACAACGGTACTTCCGCAGCCGCTGCAGCATCAAGCGCATCTTCCGGACCAGGAGGATACGGACCAAACGGACCATACGGACCATATGGACCATATGGACCAAACGGAGCATCCGCAGCCAGCTCTGCCGCTTCAGGACAAGGAGGTTACGGACCAAACGGATCTGGCTCTTCTGCATCTGGCTCTGCTTCATCAGGCCCAGGAGGATATGGACCAAACGGACAATACGGACCAAACGGACCATACGGACCATATGGACCAAACGGATCAAACGGAGCATCAGCAGCCAGCTCTGCCGCTTCAGGACAAGGAGACTACGGATCAAACGGCTCTTCATCATCCGCAGCAGCCGCCAGCTCATCCGGTAACCAAGGACCAGTCGTCGTCATCGAAGAGAACGGTCCTTCTTCAGCCGCTGCAGCATCCAGCGCAGCTTCAGGACCAGGAGGATACGGACCATATGGACCATACGGACCATATGGACCAAACGGAGCATCCGCAGCCAGCTCTGCCGCTTCGGGACAAGGAGTCTACGGATCAAACGGCTCCTCATCATCCGCAGCAGCCGCCAGCTCATCCGGAAACCAAGGACCAGTCGTCGTCATCGAAGAGAACGGTCCTTCTTCAGCCGCTGCAGCATCCAGCGCAGCTTCAGGACCAGGAGGATACGGACCATATGGACCATACGGACCATATGGACCAAACGGACAATACGGACCAAACGGACCATACGGACCATATGGACCAAACGGATCAAACGGAGCAGCAGCAGCCAGCTCTGCCGCTTCTGGACAAGAAGACAACGGATCAAACGGCTCCTCATCAGCCGCAGCAGCCGCCAGCTCATCCGGAAACCAAGGACCAGTCGTCGTCATCGAAGAGAACGGTCCTTCTTCAGCCGCTGCAGCATCCAGCGCAGCTTCAGGACCAGGAGGATACGGACCATATGGACCATACGGACCATATGGACCAAACGGAGCATCCGCAGCCAGCTCTGCCGCTTCAGGACAAGGAGGATACGGACCAAACGGACCTGGATCTTCTGCATCTAGCTCAGCTTCATCAGGCCCAGGAGGATACGGACCAAACGGCTCCTCATCATCCGCAGCAGCCGCAAGCTCATCCGGAAACCAAGGACCAGTCGTCGTCATCGAAGACAACGGTTCTTCAGCAGCCGCTGCAGCATCCAGCGCAGCTTCAGGACCAGGTGGATACGGACCATATGGACCATACGGACCAAATGGACCAAACGCAGCATCCGCAGCCAGCTCTGCCGCTTCAGGACAAGGAGACTACGGATCGAACGGCTCCTCATCATCCGCAGCAGCCGCCAGCTCATCCGGAAACCAAGGACCAGTCGTCGTCATCGAAGAGAACGGTCCTTCTTCAGCCGCTGCAGCATCCAGCGCAGCTTCAGGACCAGGAGGATACGGACCATATGGACCATACGGACCATATGGACCAAACGGACAATACGGACCAAACGGACCATACGGACCATATGGACCAAACGGATCAAACGGAGCAGCAGCAGCCAGCTCTGCCGCTTCTGGACAAGAAGACTACGGATCAAACGGCTCCTCATCAGCCGCAGCAGCCGCCAGCTCATCCGGAAACCAAGGACCAGTCGTCGTCATCGAAGAGAACGGTCCTTCTTCAGCCGCTGCAGCATCCAGCGCAGCTTCAGGACCAGGAGGATACGGACCATATGGACCATACGGACCATACGGACCAAACGGACAATACGGACCAAACGGACCATACGGACCAAACGGACCATACGGACCATATGGACCAAACGGATCAAACGGAGCATCAGCAGCCAGCTCTGCCGCTTCAGGACAAGGAGACTACGGATCAAACGGCTCCTCATCATCCGCAGCAGCCGCCAGCTCATCCGGAAACCAAGGACCAGTCGTCGTCATCGAAGAGAACGGTCCTTCTTCAGCCGCTGCAGCATCCAGCGCAGCTTCAGGACCAAGAGGATACGGACCATATGGACCATACGGACCATATGGACCAAACGGAGCATCCGCAGCCAGCTCTGCCGCTTCAGGACAAGTAGGATCCGGACCAGGCTCCTCATCGTCCGCAGCAGCCGCAAGCTCATCCGGAAACCAAGGACCAGTCGTTGTCATCGAAGACAACGGTTCTTCAGCAGCCGCTGCAGCATCCAGCGCAGCTTCAGGACCAGGAGGATACGGACCATATGGACCATACGGACCATATGGACCAAACGGAGCATCCGCAGCCAGCTCTGCCGCTTCAGGACAAGGAGGATATGGACCAGGCTCCTCATCATCCGCAGCAGCCGCCAGCTCATCCGGAAACCAAGGACCAGTCGTCGTCATCGAAGACAGCGGTTCTTCCGCAGCCGCTGCAGCATCCAGCGCAGCTTCAGGACCAGGAGGATACGGACCAAACGGACCATATGGACCATATGGACCAAACGGAGCATCCGCAGCCAGCTCTGCCGCTTCAGGACAAGGAGGATACGGACCAGGCTCCTCATCGTCCGCAGCAGCCGCAAGCTCATCCGGAAACCAAGGACCAGTCGTTGTCATCGAAGACAACGGTTCTTCCGCAGCCGCTGCAGCATCCAGCGCATCATCCGGGCCAGGAGGATACGGACCAAACGGACAATACGGACCATACGGACCAAACGGACCATACGGACCATACGGACCAAACGGACCATACGGACCATATGGACCAAACGGATCAAACGGAGCATCAGCAGCCAGCTCTGCCGCTTCAGGACAAGGAGACTACGGATCAAACGGCTCCTCATCATCCGCAGCAGCCGCCAGCTCATCCGGAAACCAAGGACCAGTCGTCGTCATCGAAGACAACGGTTCTTCCGCAGCCGCTGCAGCATCCAGCGCATCTTCCGGACCAGGAGGATACGGACCAAACGGACGATACGGACCATACGGACCAAACGGACCATACGGACCATACGGACCAAACGGACCATACGGACCATATGGACCAAACGGATCAAACGGAGCATCAGCAGCCAGCTCTGCCGCTTCAGGACAAGGAGACTACGGATCAAACGGCTCCTCATCATCCGCAGCAGCAGCCAGCTCATCCGGAAACCAAGGACCAGTCGTCGTTATCGAAGAGAACGGTTCTTCTTCAGCCGCTGCAGCATCCAGCGCAGCTTCAGGACCTGAAGGATATGGACCATATGGACCATACGGACCATATGGACCAAACGGAGCATCCGCAGCCAGCTCTGCCGCTTCCGGACAAGGAGGTTACGGACCAAACGGACCTGGATCTTCTGCATCTGGCTCAGCTTCATCAGGCCCAGGAGGATACGGATCAAACGGCTCCTCATCATCCGCAGCAGCCGCCAGCTCATCCGGAAACCAAGGACCAGTTGTCGTCATCGAAGACAACGGTTCTTCAGCAGCCGCTGCAGCATCCAGCGCAGCTTCAGGACCAGGAGGATACGGACCATATGGACCATACGGACCATATGGACCAAACGGAGCATCCGCAGCCAGCTCTGCCGCTTCAGGACAAGGAGGATATGGACCAGGCTCCTCATCATCCGCAGCAGCCGCCAGCTCATCCGGAAACCAAGGACCAGTCGTCGTCATCGAAGACAGCGGTTCTTCCGCAGCCGCTGCAGCATCCAGCGCAGCCTCAGGACCAGGAGAATACGGACCAAACGGACCATACGGACCATATGGACCATATGGACCAAACGGAGCTTCCGCAGCCAGCTCTGCCGCTTCAGGACAAGGAGGTTACGGACCAAACGGATCTGGATCTTCTGCATCTGGCTCTGCTTCATCAGGCCCAGGAGGATATGGACCAAACGGACAATACGGACCAAACGGACCATACGGACCATATGGACCAAACGGATCAAACGGAGCATCAGCAGCCAGCTCTGCCGCTTCTGGACAAGGAGACTACGGATCAAACGGCTCCTCATCATCCGCAGCAGCCGCCAGCTCATCCGGAAACCAAGGACCAGTCGTCGTCATCGAAGAGAACGGTCCTTCTTCAGCCGCTGCAGCATCCAGCGCAGCTTCAGGACCAGGAGGATACGGACCATATGGACCATACGGACCATACGGACCAAACGGAGCATCAGCAGCCAGCTCTGCCGCTTCTGGACAAGGAGACTACGGATCAAACGGCTCCTCATCATCCGCAGCAGCCGCCAGCTCATCCGGAAACCAGGGACCAGTCGTCGTCATCGAAGACAACGGTTCTTCCGCAGCCGCTGCAGCATCCAGCGCATCTTCCGGACCAGGAGGATACGGACCAAACGGACAATACGGACCATACGGACCAAACGGACCATACGGGCCATACGGACCAAACGGACCATACGGACCATATGGACCAAACGGAGCATCCGCAGCCAGCTCTGCCGCTTCTGGACAAGGAGACTACGGATCAAACGGCTCCTCATCATCCGCAGCAGCCGCCAGCTCATCCGGAAACCAAGGACCAGTCGTCGTCATCGAAGACAACGGTTCTTCCGCAGCCGCTGCAGCATCCAGCGCATCTTCCGGACCAGGAGGATACGGACCAAACGGACAATACGGACCATACGGACCAAACGGACCATACGGGCCATACGGACCAAACGGACCATACGGACCATATGGACCAAACGGATCAAACGGAGCATCAGCAGCCAGCTCTGCCGCTTCAGGACAAGGAGACTACGGATCAAACGGCTCCTCATCATCCGCAGCAGCAGCCAGCTCATCCGGAAACCAAGGACCAGTCGTCGTCATCGAAGACAGCGGTTCTTCCGCAGCCGCTGCAGCATCCAGCGCAGCCTCAGGACCAGGAGAATACGGACCAAACGGACCATACGGACCATATGGACCATATGGACCAAACGGAGCTTCCGCAGCCAGCTCTGCCGCTTCAGGACAAGGAGGTTACGGATCAAACGGCTCCTCATCATCCGCAGCAGCCGCCAGCTCATCCGGAAACCAAGGACCAGTCGTCGTCATCGAAGACAGCGGTTCTTCCGCAGCCGCTGCAGCATCCAGCGCAGCCTCAGGACCAGGAGAATACGGACCAAACGGACCATACGGACCATATGGACCATATGGACCAAACGGAGCTTCCGCAGCCAGCTCTGCCGCTTCAGGACAAGGAGGTTACGGACCAAACGGATCTGGATCTTCTGCATCTGGCTCTGCTTCATCAGGCCCAGGAGGATATGGACCAAACGGACAATACGGACCAAACGGACCATACGGACCATATGGACCAAACGGATCAAACGGAGCATCAGCAGCCAGCTCTGCCGCTTCTGGACAAGGAGACTACGGATCAAACGGCTCCTCATCATCCGCAGCAGCCGCCAGCTCATCCGGAAACCAAGGACCAGTCGTCGTCATCGAAGAGAACGGTCCTTCTTCAGCCGCTGCAGCATCCAGCGCAGCTTCAGGACCAGGAGGATACGGACCATATGGACCATACGGACCATACGGACCAAACGGAGCATCAGCAGCCAGCTCTGCCGCTTCTGGACAAGGAGACTACGGATCAAACGGCTCCTCATCATCCGCAGCAGCCGCCAGCTCATCCGGAAACCAGGGACCAGTCGTCGTCATCGAAGACAACGGTTCTTCCGCAGCCGCTGCAGCATCCAGCGCATCTTCCGGACCAGGAGGATACGGACCAAACGGACAATACGGACCATACGGACCAAACGGACCATACGGGCCATACGGACCAAACGGACCATACGGACCATATGGACCAAACGGAGCATCCGCAGCCAGCTCTGCCGCTTCTGGACAAGGAGACTACGGATCAAACGGCTCCTCATCATCCGCAGCAGCCGCCAGCTCATCCGGAAACCAAGGACCAGTCGTCGTCATCGAAGACAACGGTTCTTCCGCAGCCGCTGCAGCATCCAGCGCATCTTCCGGACCAGGAGGATACGGACCAAACGGACAATACGGACCATACGGACCAAACGGACCATACGGGCCATACGGACCAAACGGACCATACGGACCATATGGACCAAACGGATCAAACGGAGCATCAGCAGCCAGCTCTGCCGCTTCAGGACAAGGAGACTACGGATCAAACGGCTCCTCATCATCCGCAGCAGCAGCCAGCTCATCCGGAAACCAAGGACCAGTCGTCGTTATCGAAGAGAACGGTTCTTCTTCAGCCGCTGCAGCATCCAGCGCAGCTTCAGGACCAGGAGGATACGGACCATATGGACCATACGGACCATATGGACCAAACGGAGCATCCGCAGCCAGCTCTGCCGCTTCAGGACAAGGAGGATATGGACCAGGCTCCTCATCATCCGCAGCAGCCGCCAGCTCATCCGGAAACCAAGGACCAGTCGTCGTCATCGAAGACAGCGGTTCTTCCGCAGCCGCTGCAGCATCCAGCGCAGCCTCAGGACCAGGAGAATACGGACCAAACGGACCATACGGACCATATGGACCAAACGGAGCTTCCGCAGCCAGCTCTGCCGCTTCAGGACAAGGGGGTTACGGACCAAACGGATCTGGATCTTCTGCATCTGGCTCTGCTTCATCAGGCCCAGGAGGATATGGACCAAACGGACAATACGGACCAAACGGACCATACGGACCATATGGACCAAACGGATCAAACGGAGCATCAGCAGCCAGCTCTGCCGCTTCTGGACAAGGAGACTACGGATCAAACGGCTCCTCATCATCCGCAGCAGCCGCCAGCTCATCCGGAAACCAAGGACCAGTCGTCGTCATCGAAGAGAACGGTCCTTCTTCAGCCGCTGCAGCATCCAGCGCAGCTTCAGGACCAGGAGGATACGGACCATATGGACCATACGGACCATATGGACCAAACGGAGCATCCGCAGCCAGCTCTGCCGCTTCTGGACAAGGAGACTACGGATCAAACGGCTCCTCATCATCCGCAGCAGCTGCCAGCTCATCCGGAAACCAAGGACCAGTCGTCGTCATCGAAGACAACGGTTCTTCCGCAGCCGCTGCAGCATCCAGCGCATCTTCCGGACCAGGAGGATACGGACCAAACGGACAATACGGACCATACGGACCAAACGGACCATACGGGCCATACGGACCAAACGGACCATACGGACCATATGGACCAAACGGATCAAACGGAGCATCAGCAGCCAGCTCTGCTGCTTCAGGACAAGGAGACTACGGATCAAACGGCTCCTCATCATCCGCAGCAGCAGCCAGCTCATCCGGAAACCAAGGACCAGTCGTCGTTATCGAAGAGAACGGTTCTTCTTCAGCCGCTGCAGCATCCAGCGCAGCTTCAGGACCAGGAGGATACGGACCATATGGACCATACGGACCATATGGACCAAACGGAGCATCCGCAGCCAGCTCTGCCGCTTCAGGACAAGGAGGTTACGGACCAAACGGACCTGGATCTTCTGCATCTGGCTCAGCTTCATCAGGCCCAGGAGGATACGGACCAAACGGCTCCTCATCATCCGCAGCAGCCGCAAGCTCATCCGGAAACCAAGGACCAGTCGTCGTCATCGAAGACAACGGTTCTTCCGCAGCTGCTGCAGCATCCAGCGCAGCTTCAGGACCAGGAGGATACGGACCCAACGGACAATACGGACCATACGGACCAAACGGACCATACGGGCCATACGGACCAAACGGACCATACGGACCATATGGACCAAACGGATCAAACGGAGCATCAGCAGCCAGCTCTGCCGCTTCAGGACAAGGAGACTACGGATCAAACGGCTCCTCATCATCCGCAGCAGCAGCCAGCTCATCCGGAAACCAAGGACCAGTCGTCGTTATCGAAGAGAACGGTTCTTCTTCTGCCGCTGCAGCATCCAGCGCAGCTTCAGGACCAGGAGGATACGGACCATATGGACCATATGGACCAAACGGAGTATCCGCAGCCAGCTCTGCCGCTTCAGGACAAGGAGGATACGGATCAGGCTCTTCATCATCCGCAGCAGCCGCCAGCTCATCCGGAAACCAAGGACCAGTCGTCGTCATCGAAGAAAACGGTGCTTCTTCTGCCGCTGCAGCATCCAGCGCAGCTTCAGGACCAGGAGGATATGGACCAAACGGACCATACGGGCCATATGGACCAAACGGAGCATCCGCAGCTAGCTCTGCCGCTTCAGGATCAGGAGGGTACGGACCAAACGGCTCCTCATCATCAGCAGCAGCCGCAAGCTCATCAGGCAACCAAGGACCAGTCGTCGTCATCGAAGAGGGAGGTTCATCATCTGCAGCTTCCGCATCATCTAGTTCTTCCGGCTACGCTCCATATGGCCGACCAGGAGTTAGAGGTGCCTGCCGTCTTACCCGTAGGCAATTCGTTGTCAAGATCGGCACTAGACGTCAACCATGCTCTACTTGCTAAGTCATTATTTTACGTTATTTTAATTTCTCTTTTTTTTCTGGATACATCTTCTTTGTTATGTGAATAAATTCTGGCATTTTATTTCTGCATTTTATTTTCCTTATTTTAAAATAGGTATATCCTTTATGACATCAGATGATAGATGCTGATGTTCAGTCAGCGAGCGACACTGGCCTAAGCAAGACGCTATTACTGCACTTGTTATTTATCAGGGCTTCTTAACCCTTGATTTGTATTTTTTTTTAAGTCCTAAGTTCTTCTTTTTAAGTCCTATTATCAGTAGTCCGATTTTTTTTCATACAATTTTACATCCTAATGATCACTCTTCATATTTTTTTGAAATACTAATGACCGTTATTCATAATCATCGGAATTCATAATATCACAATTCATCCATTTTGTTTCTACTTATATTTTTCATTTCATTTGTTTTCATATGTCATCAAGTGTTATTTATCTATTACGGCGCAAAAGTGACTTGTTTGGATACACGACTTGGTATCAGAAGGTAGGTTAGGTTATGGTTACACATAGACACACAAATAAAGGTTCACTTCCGTGCATTGCGGCCAATCGCAGCCGCACGCGATCTATCGCGTGCGACTGACGCACGCGGCTGATGCGACAATAGTCATTGTATGAATATATTGCGACAATAGTCATTGTATGAATATATATGGCGCCGCTTCCGAGGACTGCGACAGACGCGTGCGGCCTACGATAGACGTCGGCCGCACGCGGCTTAGCGGGTTGTTTGTTGTTCAAATTTAACTGGTTTTTATTCAATCGGCAAAATTTCCGGAACATTTCTTCATCAGATTTCAAATTTCTTTGAGTCAATATATTGTCATATTCTTCTTGTGGCTGTGTGTGTCTTGAGATCTTCAGTCCATGTTGATCATCTGTCCATACCGGTTGATAGTGACTATCGAAATAAAAAAAATAATTAAAAATGGTGAAGTTCTAGTTGACATCCCTGAACAATAAGGGGAGGACGACGAACTGCTGCATTATTAAAGTCTAAAAGAGAACGAACCGATCGAATCGAGGCGGTCGGAGACTTTCGACTTTAGGCACTGAGGTATTTTGGACGAGAAGACGCTGCGGAGCTTCCCGACCTGGATCAATTAACCCAAGTAAATGTACTGCTCTACAGGTTCAAGGGTGAAGTTTCCAACAATCACTGGTGAAGGCGCAACATGGACATTCGACATAATTTTCGTCTTGTCCAAATTCATTTTAAGGCCCACTTGCTGGGAAAATTCATTGAAGTCGTTGAGCATGGTACTTAGATCCTCCAGCGACTCCGGCATGAGGACAATGTCATCATACCATCATACCCATACCAAATTACAGCTTTCTAGTACTTATAGTCTCTGAGTAAAACCGCGGACGGACAGACAGACAGACAGACATGGCGAAACTATAAGGGTTCCTAGTTTACTACGGAACCCTAAAAATACAAGAAACATAGTTGGCAGGTAAAAGAAATAAGCAAATCCATCATTATTGCATCGAAAAACATACTGGCCGGCATTAACATTAAAAAAAAACAGTGAGAACGGATACCTACGATATTTATCATTCACATTGGGAGAAGCCAGAAAAAAATTCCAGACTCCCGGGTAAAGAAAATTTTTAGACTCCCGGGTAAAATTTCCCAAATCTGGCAACTCAGACTGACAAAGTCCTGTCAATGTCATTATGTTACCTTGTTGTCAGATTGACAATGACATGGAATAAGGCACAGATATTTGTTCATAAATCCTATGTTTGTGCCCTATTTTCAAAAATTAATAAAAAAATAAATTCTTGTTTAAAAAAAATATAAAAAAATATGGAAGTATATACATACAAGGTACTTTCGATTGCATATATAAAAAGTACCACTTCCGGTTAGGTATATGTTGTCAATTCTAAGAATCTCCCGAGAAAATTAATCAGTAAAAAGGAGAAAGTGTTATCCTCCAGAAATCTAACACAACTTGTTAAAAATAAGTGTTACAAAATTTGTGCTCTCCCTCTGAAGTAGGATCTTAATTATTTTTTACTATTTCGTCGCTGAACTACCAGTATCAACATCAACAAACGAGGAACTAAAAAAATCAAATCACAAGGTACTAAAAATTTCTATCCAATATATAAAAATTGCAATATCATCTCCAATCAATGTAGGTATTGTACAACACCATCAACTGAGTCTGACCACCATAGAAGATCAATCATAACAAAGACAAATAATAAGAACCTATATATGCAGCGCCATCTACCAACATCCACCGAAAAAAAATATAGCTCAACGAGCAAGACTCACGCACATTACGGACCAACAATTCGATAAAGTTTGACTAGGCTACAACTACCCTCTAGTTGTAGCCTAGTCAAACTTTATCGAATCAGCACCCGTCACATATTCACAATTTAACAAAATACTGAGCATAGCGATGACAGCAATATATATGAGACTAGCTGTGCCCGCAACTTCGTCCGCGTAGAAAAAAGTATCCTGTGTCCTTTCTCAGGCTCTAGACTATCTGTACAGCAAATTTCATTTACATCGGTTCAGTAGTTTTGGCGTGAAAGCGAGATAGATAGGCAGAGTTACTTTCGCATTTATAATATTATATTTATTAGTATATATATATATCCAAACTAATAGTTTTATATGGGAATTATTTTGCACACACAATGCTATTTTACCTTATATATTAAATATAATATAATCATATAATAAGTAAAATATAATATCCAAATGCGATGTTACGTAATTAATACATATATTAAATGTGGGAGACGCCCAACAAGGAATCCGAAATAAAGAGTATCTGGACTGTGAGTTATGTAATGAAAGATACGACCTTGAGTATAGCAATGTATCCTGCAAGAGGTTCCACAATGCCATGATAAAAGAGCATAAGGATGACGTTGCCAACAAAACGCATGTCCACGACAGTTGTCGAGTCGTTATAGTTTTTTGAAAGGAGTCAACCCCTAACCCTAAAAATGTCCCTTGAGTCCGAATGAAGCAGTGGCTCAGTAAATATCCACATTACCATCAGAGATTCCTCCTACTGAAAAACTACCGCCCTGCAAAGGCGATCTGCCCTGGTCAGTTTGGAGGTCTTTAAGCAAACTTAATATGAGTAGGTAGGTATAAAATGTGGCGTTGCTTATATTAATAAAGAAGATTCAGATGCAAATAGCCGTGTGGTTCCCGGCTGAGTAGATTAGGACCACTCCATAGGACCACTCAAAGTCTTCCGGTGGATGTCGTTAAACATCAGAGACACCTCTCCAACCCGTCTGGCCAGCGTGGAGAGTGTAGGCCAAATCCTTAGACTACTCAGGCTAGTATATGGCTCTGGTAGTACAGAGAGGGTCGAGCTCCTGCAGTGGAGACTAGAGAGACCTGAAGATGAAGATGAAGATGAAGATGAAGATGAAGCAAACTCCGTGCTGGTATTGGCAGATGCCAGTAATATGGGTTGGGATGGGTTTTTCTAGCAATATGCAACGCTGCTTAGTCAATGGACCACCTATTAATGTGCCCTGGATGTCCATATTCCTGCGCTCAAATAGACCTCAACAAGGCAAACGACCTGGGAGTTGCAGTTGCAAACGACCTGGGAGTTGCAGTTGCAAACTACTGGTCAAGGCAAATATAAAACTAGCCATCTATGACTTATAAGGAGAAGAAGAAGAGAACTATTAATATTAAATAAAATACATGGTTATATTGATGTTAAGATGTTTGTTACTCCTTCACGCAATAACTACTGGACAGACTTTGATAAAACTTACATTGTTATTACAAACGCATTATAATAGCAATCAATTAGGTGGATGAATTTGGTAAAAGCTCTGGAGGCATTTTAAGCGCACTTACATTGCTGAAACAATCCTTGATGTCATCATCAGCTTTTCTCCTGTTAACACTATCTTTCACTTTTTCTCTATTTGATGAATATTTCTTTTGATCCAATATTTCTTGGTCCTAACGCTGTCTACTGTTCTAGAGTCTAGACCTGTAATAATAAAATCAAATAATTGAAGTTATAACAAAATCTAGCAGTCCACCCTGGCTTCACCCTTAGTACATACATAGCCTATGTCACTCAGGGACACACCTCAAACCTATCCAATCCAACAGTGAAATATTTTTTTTAATCGGTCCAGTAATTCCTAAGATTATCACGTTCAACCAAACAAAGAAACCCTTCAGCTTTATAATTTACTAGCTGTTACCCGCGGCTTCGCCCGCGTGATTTATAGCCTATGTCCTTTTCAGTACCCTAACCTATGTGTATGCAAAATTTCATGACGATCGGTTCAGTAGATACGGCATGAAAGCGTAACAAATAAACAAACTCACTTTTGCATTTATAATATTAGTTGGGATAGTTAGGATAGGATTTATAGCAAATAGTAAACTGTTCACAAGTTGTGGCTCGGTGGTAACCCAAGTGATGATGAATCATAAGGTCCTGGGTTCAATCCCTGGCTAAGTCATGTTGGAAAACTATATTCTTCAGATATTCCTGGGCCTTGAATGTTATCTGTATCGTAAAGTATCTATTAAGTATAAAATGTGGTATTGTTGAGTTATTTATTATCCTACAAGTTCACAACTTAACTAGGTACTGTGTGGTGGGGCTAGATAAAACTGCCTAATTTGTCCCTTCTTTTTCTTATGTCTTTTATCCTGCTATCAATTATGTGGGGTTAGCACAGCATGTCAGTTTTTCTGTCTTGTTCTCGAGTCGATTTATTCTTCACACTGTGATTACATACTTCACCATAGTAACTATGTTTTGACCCTATTCATGTATATTTATTGATACATAAATAATGTATACCCTAGTCTATATTGTCTTTGCCCTAGTAAATATAGAAAGAGTTGTATAACTTACTTACCTGGTAGAATAATACTTGATTTACAGGAAAGTATACATATGACAGTCTCTTCATTTTAATTATAACCACCCATCTCTATTGCATTGACTGACTGGTTCACATGATGGCTGAGACCTTTAGTTGTTGCTAAGATACCCAGAGAAGTAGAAAGACCTTCCACATATTTTATTCATTAGTCTGCTAGCAATTGTGCAAGTAAGAAATTATTGGTTAAAGATAATATGATATTAACATAGGTAGGTTAAAGGTAGTTGGTAGAGTTATATAGAGTGAAAATTCACAGAATGGCAAATATTTTCACTAAAATTCATTTCATTCGCAGTGTTTCTCAAGTTGTACCTAGTTAGTACCTTTGCTTCAGAACTCTGGAGTCAATGCTCTGGAGCAAGACTCAAATTAATAAAAACAGATTTTGGTGCAAATACTTAACTTTAGTTAGTAAGCAACTAGGCAGGTAGATAGATATCTATCTAATAATAAATCTAGACAGATCCAACATAATTCAAACTTGGAATACAAGCAAGCATTATTTAAGCGCGGAAAATTGTAAATGTAATTTATTCTTTATATATGGCTTTTACGCGTTACGTACCTATTTAGTATTTAGCGAGTATCAAGTTTAAGTTGAATTTTCCCGCGCTTTTTCGAGTTTTCCAGTTCATCAACGAAACGATGGTGTAATTCATTTTGTTGATACAACGGAGCCCCTGGCGACAATCCATCACGAATCCACTAGTTCAGTCATGGACGACACAGCAAGGCGGACAACCACCAGCCCGCTTTGTAAATCTCACTACAGCTACAGGGCACCATGACAGTTTATTTTAGTTATTTATTCCACACATTGTTTATGGACACGGTCATATTTTATAACACCAAATCACACCAATTTCACATTAAAAAGTCCACTAGAAATAATTTTCACAACAATCCAAAACAAACACCGTCCGCGCCACTGCCGATAAACTGCCCAACTGCCCTAACGGATTTAAGGGTATAGATGATAATTGATGGTATAGAACACACGTCAATTGAGTTTGAATTTGTGGCCCCCAACCCAATGGAAACTCAAACGTTTGTATGGCATTTTTTTCATTTTCACCCTCACTCACGTATTTGTCTATGATCTTTATTGCGCCTAGAGAAAACATAGGGCAGTGGGTTGTCCAAGGGTTGTCTGATACTAGTAATATCTTCTTCGTACTTTGTGGTCTGTGCAGTCCGCTACAATTCCCGCCAAGAATTCCGTCAATTTTTTTTCATTTTATGTGGCTTTAACGCGTTGCAAGTGTCAAGTACTAAAAAAACCGGCCAAGTGTGAGTCAAACTCGCGCAATGAGGGTTCCGTACAATATGCTTCGTGTACGATTAGCTCATATCACTGGTGACTGCCCAGCGGTCCCCCTTTTGGCAACATAGTTTTCAGCCCATACGGCAAAACATGAGAGTTTGCTGTATCTCTAAGCCTTGAACATACAGGCAACACCTAAAGCCGAGGTTTGTCCCTCGCGAAGGCCCTTTGGAGATGTGCGATAGGTTGAGGGCGCTCTGCCCATACCTCAAAGTTTGGTGAAGTAGCGCAAGCTCACTTCGAGCTAGCAATATAGTCTTCTTCTTGTCGTGTCGGTGGCTCAAAAAGTCAAAAAAGAATCCTATATTTTATCCCTCCAGTATTTAGCAACAGCCAATGCAATGCCATACAATTTTATAACACTGCTACAAGTATGTTCTTATGTATGTTTAGTTCGTATTAAGGTATATGTGCAGCACCGACGTCTATCTACACGGCGCCGCACTTGTTCGAGTCTTTCACGTTGGCTTAGACGCGGGAGAGCGGTGGACTGTAGCTTTGTGGGCGAAGATTTTCGAATATCCCACCTGATTGACTGTCAAAGAAACCTTATCAAAGAAACAGGATAGAAAATGGTGGAACTAAACACGCTTTTGCTGATACACTGACAGGGCGACAGGCGTGGCGGACGGACAGAGCGGCCAGGCAGAATTTTTGGTAGAAGAATTCTTGAGGCTTCTTTCTTCCAGAGTTTCTTCCTTCTTGATGGGGACCTGACGACTGAACTGCTCGTACGGCGAGCTACGCTCGTTTTTATAACCGCGGCCGCGCTATCTCATCCCCCGCACCCCGCTACCTGCTCATTCTTTATTTTTCCAATTTTCTCATACAATTTTTCATATTTATCAATAAAACTTATACTACCAGATAGGTCTCTACTTAGGCTATCTAAATACACTATTTTCTAAGTGCGGAAAACGCTAGTTTGCGAGAAAATCGCCCCGGAAAATTGCCACTATAAAATGCGCGGACAGCGGCGTCTACCTCGCGCCCCGCGCCAAAGGGGGGCCCTATAAATACTTATTCGCGAGTTGCTGTCTCTCCAAGCCTTGCGCACCCAGGCAACGCCCAAAGCCGAGGTTCGTCCCTCCTGGGAAACCTTTGGTGAAGATTGCCTTACAGGTTGAGGGCACTCTGCCCTCACCTCAAAAAGTCCGGTGAAGTAGCGAAAGCTCATTTGGAGCTAGCTACGTAGTCCATTAAAAAAAAAAAACGGAACGTCTCGCAGTCTAATCCTAGCGTTTCCCGCGCAAACACTAACCCTAAACCTATGCCTATGACTTAATTAGTCTTAGACCTAACTCTAAGACCTAACTTTAATCTATTTTCGTAAAAAATACCAAGGAAAATCTATTTTACTATGTACTAACTAACTATAAGTTACTATGGGAAACCTAACTCTATTCTAGGTTTGCTATATCTAAATTCCCTATAGCCTGTCCCATTTCTAAATAAAACAACAGAACACCAATTCTTTATTTGAGGTACATAGGCTATAAATACAATAAATTCCTTATCCTACCTAAAAACCTAAAAATATAATATTAGTATACTATATACTATAAAATTTCCATGTTAAATCACTACCTATCTAACTATGTAAAAATGAAAACAAAAATTAAGCAGAACACGTTATCAAAGATAAAAGATTAAAGATAAGATTTAACCAATTATACAAAAGAGAGTATATACATAATCACTAATTTGGCTGTATCTTCGCAACCGCTGGGCCGATCTCGATGATTCTTTCACCGTTGGCTGCCGTCGTGAACAGTATATTAATATGCCGAAGTCATAAAGTTCACGCGAACGAAGCCTCGAGTATCAGCAAGTGATAATATATATTATTATTATTCACAAAATATATCTTCTTAAAAATTAGTACAATATTTTAGGCATAATATTTTAAAATTACACCTTAGCACAGAATTAATAATAGCAGTTTCAGTAAAATTTAGCCTAACACAGATAACCGCCATCTATTACCGAGTAGCATGCAACTCTGCAGCGCCATACATTCGCCTACTTTTTGCCACCTTGATTTGGTCCAATAGTTTTGTATGAGGTGGTCAGTCTATACGTTAGTATTATATTGCCTTTGATAGCTGAGAACTGGGCTTTTTCTATAAGAATTCATAGTCTTAGATTTAAACCATGATGTTTCTGCCAGTATGTGTTGCCAGTCACAATGCTGCTGTTTATTGTCAATCGATTTAAAAAAAGGTGGCGGTCTTCGTCATATTTTATGAAAAGTTTTGAAGAATATTTTTAACTGATTTCAAAAACGGAGGAGGTTTTCAATTCGTGTGTATTTTTTGTATGTTTTTTTTTTATTTTATTTTCCTAGTCAGTTATAGATATTTATTAGTGATTCTTTTTTATTCGATAGGTAATAGTTCAATGGTGGTCCCGTAAATTTTTTGTTGCAATGTATCGAGCACTTTTTGAAAAAATAAACATAAACCCAAAAAAATTGTAAGAGTATGCCATTCGGTTTGAAGTTATTGGTATTTTATTCTTATGCGAATCAAGACAAATAATTGATTGGAACGTTACTCCTCTATTTTGACTGAACTTCAAAGGTGGCTTATTATTTTTATATCTTTTTGAAATAATCAAAAAAAAACTAAAATAAGTCAATCTTATTATTTTATTCTATTGCGAATTAAGACTTTTAAGACAAGTTGATGAGAACGATGCTTCACTGTAATGATTGAACTACCAAACCCACTTTAAATCACAGACATAAACATTTTTTTTCGCTTGAAATAGAAAAATAAAACTATTTTACAAAAAAACAAAAACAGACTTCAACTGACGGACACTTTCCATCTTCTGATATTTTTTTTTTAATAATAATGAAGACCATCCACCACAGCCATCCACCACCATATGCTAGCATTTATTGACACCGTTTAAACTTTAGGTGGTGTGATGAACATAACAAGAAACTCCTGAATTTGAACGTGTGACCACGACTACTCGTCTTCAAATTTATATATAAAAACTGCTCATTTATGAACAATGAAATTTCAAAAATCGCACCCCAGGAGTGCTATTTTTGAACGCGTGACTAACTAAACGAGTAATAGACGCGAGTGTTTCCAAAAGGCCGCATTTTTGAATCGTTATTTGACGAGTGATTACAACGAGCGGTTGAGACCGCTCGTTTCCGCAGGCGACGAACGCTTTTAAGTCAAAGTCACTTCCTGTCATTTAAAGTTCATCTGACATAATTTTACGTACCGTTTGACGCTACACTTGTTAAACATTTTAAAAATCCTTAATAACCTTAAAAAAGTTTTAAAAAAATTCTGCGTGAAATAAGAAGAAATGAAATATTTTTGGTTGAAGCTTGGCAGAACTACAGTTCAAACGATGGTTTCAAAAATATGGCAAAATGGCATTTCGTGACTTGGAAGACGAGTGTGACTTGTAGTCGTGCACAACTTGCGCTTTACCAAAGACAATATAATACGAGTCACGCATTCAAAAATAGCAATCCTGGCCATTTTTGAATATCAATCGCTCGAATACGAATGATTTCTGCATTAAAAGTCCTCATCTTGAGAAGTCACGGGTTCTAAAATAGTACCTCAGAAAGACCTCCAGGGCAAAGGTAAAGTAATACCTGCAGGCCGATTTGCTAACTTGGTGTACAACGTTTTGAAAGTCACTTTTACATCCATTAAGGTTTTCATATCTTAAATAAAATGAAGTCACCATCAAAACCAAACCACCATTATGTACACAACATTTGTCAAAATTTAGCAAATAGGCCTGCTGGGATACGTACAATTTTTGAAATATCGCTGTTCGCAAAAAAAAAAAACGATTTTTAGGGTTCCGTAGTAAACAAGGAACCCTTATAGTTTCGCCATGTCCTTCTGTGTGCGGTTTTACTCTGAGACTTTAAGTACTAGAAAGCTATAATTTGGTATGGGTATGAATTAATAGTTATGCCAAAAAAGTGGAAGAAAAAATCATGAATATAATTTTTTTTTAGCGTAGCTCCCATACATGTAAAGCGGGAGTAATTTTTTTTTCTCTATAACCCATTGTGTGGGGTATTTAAAAAATATTGTGAGGTTGAGAACATCATTTTTCGATTTAGGGATTTGGTTTTAAAGTGCAAATTTTTGTTAGAGGTAAGTTTCCCCCCCCCCCCCCCCCCCCTCCTCTATCTGCTAAACGGTTATAATTATATGGATAAGTGAAAAAAATTACAGCAGTAGTATACAGTAGTAGACTGATAATAAATAATAAATATATAGGGACATATCACACAAATAATAGAGCTAGCCCCACAGTAAGTTGTGAACTTGTGTCGCAGGATACTAACTCAACGATACTATATTTTATAATATATACTTATATAGATAAACATCCAAGACCCAGGTCTATATGAAAAAGATCTTTTTCCATTTTGACCTGACCGGGGATCGAACCCGGGACCCCCGTGTCGCAGGCTTGCGTGTTGACCGCTGCGCCACGGAGCTCGACATATATATATAGATAGCTACAGTAGTAGCTGATATGATAATAATGATCATGTGTGAAAATAAAATATCTGGAACCCATCTTCGTAGATCATAGTTTAATTGAATACCAGGAGTACAGTTGTGGATTGGTCAAGTAGGTGGGAACTAATTTTGAATGGCATGGTCATGTTATTGACCTTACAGCTGTTTAGTGTGATAGTGTTGTACTAACGTGAGTTAGTTAAAATGTTGACTTATATTTCTAAATAAGATTAAAAATCAACAAACAAACTTACACGGCCACACATTGCCCCATACAGTTTGGAACCGCTGTCTGATTTTGTACTTTGGATGTTAATATACCCTTTCCGTAACACCCTGTATATACTGAAGTTGTACAAACTAAGTACAAACTAAAAAGCTATAGGCAACCAACTTATAAAATGTACTCGAAAATGTAAAATTTCATACAATTTTCATTGTTTGATGTTTTTGGTAGGTAAACTGTGAGGTGCGAGTGTGAACAGTGTGAACTCAAAGTTGTCATTCGCAACTACGGAACCCTACACTGCGCGTGGCCCGACACGTACTTGGCCGGTTTTTCATATTAAATCGTTTGTAACGAGTAGTCACGCGTTCGAAAATAGAACCCTATTCGCTTAATACAACGCCATCTAGTGAAGAATTCATGATACATTGAAATCGATATTGTACGCCATCTATTGGCGTTTTTTGGTAACTATTGGAGCAATTTAATGTCGTAAAGAAAGTCTAGATGGCGTTATATGTAAATACAATTTTTCATAATTTGGGTCGGTATAACTTACGTTACTATTATAATTATTGTCTTTCGAAATCAATTGATCGTAACTTATAGTATATTTTCTATAGGTAGTTAAATTACCTAAGTACTGACCAAATAATAGGTAACTACCTTCGTATGAAAATATATCGGTAGATTCTGAGTATATTGGTATCTATTATATTATATATCATTACATAATCAGAACGATTAGTTTTGTTTTACCCTTTATTGAAATGAAAAATAATAAAGCACAATTTTTTTGTTCCTTTTCCATATAAACGAGGGGTCAGGGGTGTCATCATCAACTGTCTGTTCGGTGTTCGGTGTCAGGTACGCACGCCCGGTCTCCCGGGCTGCTGCTTTCTCATACCAAATCTATCGGAGGAAGTAAGTAGCACTCCAAATAGGTATGTATTTCAGTCCAACATAAGTACTTACTCCTGTACCCGTCACGATTTAGATGGGCAGCAGCGTCGGAACAGAGATAATAAACTGTGCTCACAAACCCGTCTGTCAAGCGTGGTGTGTATGGCAAAACCCCCTATGATGGAATTTTTGGGGGAGGCCTATGTCCAGCAGTGGACTTTTGCAGATAAAGCGACGACGATTATATATACACTTGATATACACGAATATTAATTTAAGTTTTAATTCGTACAACTACTTTTTTTAGAAATAAGTTGTTTTATTTAAGGGCCCATACTAGGCACACTAGCGACGCCAATAATTTTATTCGTAATACTTTACAAACAGAAAGAAATTTAAGAATGTAGTCGGCCTGCAGCTGATTATTTATGTGAGTAACTCGATGTTACGTACTTAAATAATGTCTATAACCTACGTTAGTTTTAAGAAATAATAATAATAATTTCTTGACTTGGGTTGCGAGGTTGTCGACATGTGGGATGTGGACTCAGCGATCATTGTGCCGATAGTCGTGACAGCCCATGGCTTAATTGCCAAGAGCCTCGACCAGTACCTGAAGAGGCTCTCGTTAGGCGGCTGGATCAAGGGCATATCTCCTAACAATACGGATTTAGGAGGTTCCTTTCCCTGGAGCCCTGACCGCCGGTGCCTAAGGGTAAGCACGCACCGCGACGCGATAGTCGCGTCGCGTCGCGCGACATAAAAATCAAATCATGGGTGCGCGCACTGCGATTCGGCAGTCGCGTTTTAGGGATGGGGCGTTATGACTTTTCGTTTTAAATCGTAACGAAACGGTTATTCGTTTCTTGTTGTATTACGTTGTTTACTTCTTCGTTAACTTTTAGAATCGTTACGAAACTGTTATCCGATACTTGTCGTAAAAATAAACGTAAGTATACAAATTACTTAGGATACACAAGCTAAACAAAGCTTTTAAACATCAAAAAGACCTGTCCCACCCGTCTGGCCAGCGTGGAGAGTGTAGGCCAATTGCTCTGGCTAATTTAATGGCTCTAGTGATCAGAGTGAGTCGTGCTCCTGCAGTGGAGAATAAAAAAGACCTGATGATGATGATACAAATTACTATCATAGAAAGAAAGAATTATATATCTTTGGCGCATAAAATCAAATATATGAAAACACACAAGAAACAGTACTACTATGAAAGTTATAATGTTTTCTATGAAGAATTACTGATTGAGAAAACTCATTATCGCTATAAACCTACTTCGATCTTCAAAAGTTGCTATGCAGAAATGCTTCACAGTGAATGT
Organism: Rhodophaea formosa; assembly: GCA_963082605.1. Taxonomy (NCBI): domain Eukaryota; kingdom Metazoa; phylum Arthropoda; class Insecta; order Lepidoptera; family Pyralidae; genus Rhodophaea; species Rhodophaea formosa. The sequence goes on from OY720221.1 coordinate 6,093,033, forward strand.
TCAACATCTTTACACGAAACTAAACATAAACCAGTAGGCAATGAATTGACACTGTGTGTTTCTGTCGGTTTGTTTTAATATGACTTGGTTTATTATACTTGTGTCTTCAAACTATACAATTATTCAATTTTAAATATTAAAATCACCCGAACCCGTAACATCTACAATAAAATTTGCAGTACGGTGCCACACCACACCTTTTCAGGATATTCAATTCAATTCAATTATCTTTATTTGTTAAACATAGGTACATAGAAATGGTTGACAATAGTGTGGAGTTAGTATCACTATGTTTTGCCTGCACTTAGGCGTACAAATATTCATGAAATTCATAATTACTGATTATTAAAAATAAAAAAAATTAAAACATTATAATATGGTTAGTCAAGTAGTATTTGAATCTCAACTCCATTAAATTACATAATTACATTAGAAAACACGTTTTTATTTGAGTTGGCACATCACTAGTTAGCTATGTCCTGCGCAATGTTGCCAGGTTTTACTTTTGTTACTTTTTTGAAAAAGTTACATTACAGTTGGTACAATTAAAAAACAATACTGAATAAGGATTTATTGTTTATTATGCTTATTTTCAATAGTAATATAAAGTTCTAATTCCAACGATATTTTCCAGTATTATAGATATATTTAATACGGGAGTATTAACATGTAAACACTACTTAGAACTTAAAATTGCTTAGGCATAGCTTATTAAAGTAACTAGGAACTCAAAAAAGAAATAAAAAAAAGCTAAGTATGTTTAAGTATCCAAAAATCGAAAGTAACTTCAAGTAACGCCAAGGATATGAAAGTTACAAATATGTAAGAAATGTTATTATAATGGCAACATTATCGCGCGACTGCCGAGTCGCAGTGCGCGCACTTCTATGGCACTCCATACGTTGCGAATTTTGCGACAGCAAATCGATGCGATACCGGTGGATGTTTATTTTTTATATGTTTAAATATTTAAAAATGTAATAAATATGTGTATAAATAAATAAAGGAATAATTCTAAAATGTTTTTTTTTCTCACAGTCAACCGTTTCAAAGACAGACTTCCAAAGTGGTGAAATATCCCCCGCCCCCAAACAAAACAAAACAAAGCTTTAAACATCAAAAAGCCAGGCCAGCGTGAGAGTGTAGATAGGTAGGACAAATCCTATGACTGCTCTGGCTAATATATGGCTTTGGTCTTTGCTTTGGTAGTACAAAGAGGGAGACTAAAAAAACCTGATGAATTAAAAATACTCCCATGTTCATAGATACGACACTAACATCGCATCCTCCACTATGCGAGCCTAATTGAATTGGAAACCCGTTAATTTCAGCCCGAAGAAATTCATATGCAAACGAGTCCCTTGGCATGATACGAAGAATAAGAAGGTAGGCAAACAAACTTATCAGTCTATCTTTATCGTTTAAGGTAAGTCTATTGTGATCTTTGTATGAGGGTCGTAGATTTCATCAACTGATTACCCACTGAGAAGATATTTTCTCCAAAGTATAACTATTTGCCCTAATTAAGTTCTTGTCTGATCCAATAAACTGTGTTGACTTAAATCATTATATAGCACATTGCTCGTATAAATACAAGGTGTTAGTGTGAACAGTGCTATCCTTTGAACCAACAAACCAGCACGTCAAAATGAAAAACTTTTCCTTTAGAACCACAGATTACCCCTTAGAACCAATGCTGGGAACACAACATTTTTTTCAACATTTTCATACAAATTGCCGGCCGGCCGAACACTTTTGTATGGAAATGACGAATTTTTTTTAAGTTACCAGTTACCAGTTACAATTTTAAGTTCCATTGAAAAAGTTGTTCATTTTGACGGGCTGCTTTGTTGGTTAAAAGGATGATACTGTCCACACTAACACCTTGTATAAAATTATTTTTTTTTAAGCAATTCCGACAGGAAAGTTCCCCATCTCGTTAATGACGGAACCGATTTTGATAAAACATCGCGAAGAAACTTTCTTTAAAAACCGGCCAAGTGCGTGTCGGGCCACGCGCAGTGTAGGGTTCCGTAGTTGCGAATGGCAACTTTGAGTTCACACTGTTCTCACTCGCTCCTTTCAGTTTAACGACCAAAAACATCTAACAATGAAAATTGTATGGAATTTTCATGTTCGAGCACATTTTATAAGTTGGTTGCCTATAACTTTTTAGTTTGAACTTAGTACTCAGCTCTGATAGTTTTCCTTTCAACTTCAGTATATATACTACTGCTGTAATTTTTTCCACGTATTCATATTATAACCGTTTAGCAGATAGAGGGGATTTGCAAATTTTTGTTACAGGTAAGTGTCCCCACTTACCTGTAACAAAAATTTGCAAATATTTCGAAAACGGATCCCTAAATCGAAAAATGGTGTTCTCAACCTCACAATATTTTTAAAGACCTATTTAACAATACTCAAAACAATGGATTTGTATGGAAAAAATATTACTCCCTCTTTACTTGTATGGGAGCTACCCTAAAAAAAAATATTTCAAGATTTTTTTCTACCACTTTTTTGGCATGTTGAATATACATACCCATACTAAATTACAGCTTTCTAGTATTTATGGTCTCTGAATAAAATCGCGGACGGACAGACAGACGGACAGACGGACAGACGGACAGACGGACAGACGGACAGACGGACAGACGGACAGACGGACAGACGGACAGACAGACAGACATGGCGAAACTATAAGGGTTCCTTGTTTACTACGGAACCCTAAAAAGGAATGAAATCGCTCCACCTGTTACAGATCTACGGTACCTCAGACAGACACATAGTCGGATCGGTCAAAATAATAACACCCCTTGTCTTTTGGCGTTAAGGATAAACTCCACGAGTTGTGAGTTTTGCGAATCGAATGACCGTGTTTTATTTTAAACTTCACAAACAAAGTCTCTGTCAAATAACTAGCTATCACGGTTTATGAGATACAGCCTGGTGACAGACTGACAGACATTGAAGTCTCGTAAATAGGGCCCCGTTTTTACCCTTTGGCTAACCCTAAAAACACTTCTCATAGGCAAAGATTATACACACTACGACAAAAGACCAGCTGTTCGAATCCAAAAAATGGGTAACGCACGCGTCTTTCTCCTTATCTACAATCACCAAAGGAACATGAGCTCTGAAATTCTTCAAAATGTGCCGATGCGAGGACCAAGGTAGCCTGGTAATGATAGGCACGTGGCGAGACCGTGACCAACGGTCGTTTTCTTTCACCTGTGACGAGCTAAGTTTTATTTCTTCAAAATCTACAAGGCTCCTATAGGTATGTACCTAGTAGGATATATTGTACCATAGATATTATAATTCTATAGGAATAGATATCTCATCCGTAGAAGTTTCAAAAAAGTCTAAAGGTGGTCATAGGAAATTCAAAACCAAAAATAAACCTTGGATTGAACCTGGGTCTGTGTTTGGGTACCAAGGTTCAATCCAAGATTTATTTTTAACCTTCAAAAAAGGAGGAGGTTCTCAATTCTTCTGTATGTTTTTATTTTGTTTTGTATGTTACGCGATTACTCAGTCAGTTACGGATCGATTTTAGTGATTTTTATTCTTCGATAGGTAATGCTCCAGAGGTGGTCCCATAAAGTCGCAATGTATCGAGCACTTTTTGAATAAATTAACAAAAACCCAAAAAAAATGTCAAAGGCTGCCGCCGTTCGGTTTAAGAAGAGAATTAAGGCATAATTTACGTTGGTATTATATTGTCTTTGGCATAATACAATAGTCGTATAGTCCATATTCATACTTAGTTCAACTCGCAGGGGAATCAACACCTACAGGGTTTTTGCAGTTGACGTAGTTAATCATGAAATTTAGGATTAAGTAGGATTAATTAAGCACAAAAAAGAAACGTTAGATCGTTTCTTTTTTGTGCTTAATTAATCCTACTAATTAATCCGTTAAGTTGTAGTTAGATAGAACCAAAAAAAATATTTTTTTGATACGTTACCCTTAGTGTGTGAATCAGAATCGACGATGATTTTATCGAAATATTATTTGAAATGTTTTTAGCAAATATGCTCGTTATTTCCGTAACCGTTCTCACCTAACGGATAACGACAAAAAAGCTCTGACCCACGCGTTTTTTAACGCTTTGCCAACTGTTCCCGCTGATTAGTCGATGATTTGTCAATTGCTCCATTATAGCGATCGACCTCCTACCATTAGAGGCGTCATTAAAAATAATCATTTTTGTTTGTTCAACCGTATGTTCTTTACAAAAAACTCTTCATAACTCGATTTGAAGTCTTTTATTTTTTTCACGTAAGACAAAAAAATCAATTGTTGTTTTTTTTAAGATATCAAATAAGTAATAGACGTAATAGTACCTACCTACTTCCCTACCTATCTAAGGTTTCTTTATTCCACAACTAGCTGTTTTCCACGAAACACAATTTGTAACTTGTTAATGAATTAAGAAATTGAATTGAATTGTTTGTGTCAATTACATCCTATTTTGTTATAAGCCTAGAATAGAATAGAATAGAATAAAAGTTTATTTGAAAACTAGGAAATATTATTATTCCATACCAATCCCAATCCCAATACTAATCCCAACTAATACTTATTATAAATGCGAAAATGAGTTAGAAATTCAACCCCTAACGGGGGAAGTTTTACGCAGACAAAATCGCGGGAAAATCGCTAGTTTTATAATATAAGTATAATAATCGCTGAAAATGTAGCTTGCTTTATGTGTAACAAAAATTGGTTCAATAAATAAATATTGGACAAATCACAGCGCAAATTTAGCGAGCCCCAAAGTAAGTTCGAAACTTGTGTTATGTATACTAACTCAACGATACTATATTTTATAATAGATACTTACTTATATAGATAAACATCCAAGAAATTAAACTTGTTAAGTTTATTCATTAAAAACATACAAACATTGAAAGCTCTTTTCTTTATCATATTAGTATAGATAACAGAACTAGGTTTGCTTAAGGCGCCATAAATCTCATTGCACTTAATTAAGGGCGCTTTGAGGAGCCCCAAATAGGGGTCAGTTTACGAGGAAGACAGTTACGATGTTTGCTAGCCTCTCCAAACAGTTGGACAAACATATCTTACCTGGATTAGATAAATATTTGGCGGTCTTCGTATTAAACTTTCTGTACACGTGTTTTTCTTGGTTGTGTATTTTTGAGGACGATCTTAGTTTTGTACAATCATCAACTGATCGCCCTACGTATTCATTTAGCGAAAAGCGAACGAAGCGTCTGCGTTTCAGGTTGGTAAAAATTATTTCGTATGTCAACCTGCTTCTACCTGGCTAACACGGCCCGGCTCAAGGTCGTCCGTGCCCGAACTCTCACGTACGATAAGTACAGGGAGCGTTGCCGCATATAGTATTATATTGTCTTTGCCGCTTTGGGCGCACCCTAGGCACAGTAGCGACGCCAATCATTTTATTCCTAATACTTTAATGATTTGCGTCGCTACTGTGCTTAGTGTGCGGCCTTAACAGAGAGGGTCGTGCTCTTGCAGTGGAGACTAAAAACGAACTGATGAAGGAAAATATCTATGAAAATATCTTATTCTTGCGTAGTATACTTATCTCAATTCTAGAAAAACGTGTTTAAAGGTACTAAATATTAATTTCTTTAATACTACCGTCTCTAATTGCACAAGACAGCTGCCGTAAACCAAACTTTTTGCCCCAATCTATCGTCATTCAAACGTCTTCATCGTCTATTAAAATCTATTTGCCATATGTCGACGTCTTGAAGTTAATGAGGACACAAGTGTGACCCGTTCACTAATAAAGACGATCCAACACATGTTACTGCCACTTGTCACACCGCACACACTGACACACCGTGTGTACTGTTAAATATTTGCTGTATCTACCTCAATGTTATTTCTGTCTGTGTGTTTGACTATTTACCTGACTCCTCTAGCAGAAAGAAAGTAGGTACTTGTAATACTTTTTAGTTGTGGTAGAGCCACGCTACCGGCGAAATTCACTTTTGCTAGTAGCATGAATGGGCCGGCTCGTCCGGGGAAGGACCACAGTCTCACAGAAAATTGACGTTTGAGTAGTTAACACGATAAAATGTTTTGGGTTACCTACTGCTTCTATGCTTCGTTCGGTGAGTAAGAGAGCTGGAGGCCCATCCTTCCTCATACCTGACTGCTCATACGTACTTATAATACTTTTTAGAATTCCATATCCAAAGGGTATAAACGGAACACTATTACTTAGCCAACACCAACGACAAGACAAGAAGGTTTTTTTTATAAATAAATAAATATATGGGGACAATTACACAAATTGAGCCAGCCCCACACTAAGTTGTGAACTTGTGTCGTGGGATACTAACTCGACAATACCATATTTTATAAAAGATACATATAGATAAACATCCAAGGCCTAGATCAATCTGAAAAAGATCGTTTTCCAGGTTTTCCATCATGACCTGACCGGGGACCGGATCCACTCGTGTCGTAAGCTAGCGTTTTAATCGCTGCGCCACTGAGGTGGTCAACAGTACCTTTGCCTTTCTCAAAAGGTGAAGTGAATCTGAATTGGTATCATCAATCGAACTAGTAAATCAACTTCAGAAACGCAGGGAAACTACGCGTTAAATTCAAGTCACTAACTAAGACGTTAACTGTGATCCGACAAATAGGCTCGCAAAGTTACTGGACAGATCACTTAGAGCAATCGGGGCTATCTACAACTTTGGATAACTTAGTTACTTACCGAGCCGGACAGCGAAGGCGGACAAATTACTTAACTGGTCAAGTTTGGCGCTAAATGTTGGCCAACTTGCATTTTGTGACAAAGGGATAGCACCAAATATTGATATTATGTGTTATTGGGCTTATTATATATGGCCAAAATTGATGCAGGATGATCATGGGGGTCTTGACCCCCCCATATTAAACCCATCTTTCGGCGTATTCTTTCCGAGTAGTATCTCGACTTTGCAAACACTTAAAAAAAATTACGAGAAAGATAAATGACGTTCACAAAGTGATACCTACTTACATAAGATCTACGAACATCCATAATTTAATAAAAACTATTCATATCATTTCCCTGGGCTGGGCCCATGATCTACATATGTAGGTGGACCACTAATTAAAATTGTTAAAGTCTAAATAAATAAATAATAAATAAATATATAGGGACAAATCACACAAATTGAGCTAGCCCCACAGTAAGTTGTGAACTTGTGTCGCAGGATACTAACTCAACGATAAACGATACTATATTTTATAATATATACTTATATAGATAAACATCCAAGACCCAGGTCAATATGAAAAAGATCTTTTTCCATAATAACCTGACCGGGGATCGAACCCGGGACCCCCGTATCGCAGGCTAGCGTGTTGACCGCTGCGCCACGCAGCTCGACAAAGTCTAGCCAAAAGTTGTTCGAGTTAAATTCAAGTTACTAACTAAGACGTTAACTGTGGTCCGACAAATAGGCTATGGCGACAAATAAGTTACTGGACAGATCACTTAGAGCAGAGCAATCGGGGCAATCTAGAACTTTAAATAACTTAGTTACTTACCGATTCGGACAGCGAAGCCGGACAAATTACTTAAGAGTCCCACGTAAAGCGTTTTAGTTTTACAATAGTTAAGCCAATCTGAACCAAATTTCGTACATACGACTGGATAAGGCATATTGATGTTTAAAATCAGTATTCAATTTTAAAAACAAGACCTATACAAAATTACAGCTAGTTGAAGTTTCGTATCGAAAACTTGTATTCGATTGCGGCTTTACGTGGGACTCTTAACTAGTCAAGTTTGACGCTAAATGTTGGTGTAATTGCTTTTTGTGAAGGTATTTGCACCAAATTTTGATGTATTGTGTTATTGGGCAGCTTTACAGGGTGGTTGGGTTAACATTGTTGTCCTTTAAATAATCAAATTAGCCCGCCAAAATTAAAAACTTTTCCCTTGAGACCTCTAAAATTTTTGACATTTTTATGTAAAATTTGCGTACCTATTTTTTCGAGTTCCCAGCATCGGTGGCATGGCAAAGTTGTCCATTTTGACGGGCTGATTTGATGGTTTGAAGGACAACAGTGTTTACCCGAACCCTTACACCCAGTATTATGGCTATGGTCATCATCAGGTCTTTTTTAGTCTCCACTGTAGGCGCATGACCCCTTGCTGTTAGAGCTCTTTATAAATTAGCTAGAGCAGTAAGAAGATTTGGCCTACACTCTCCACGCTTGCCAGAAGGGTTGGAGAGGTGTTTTTGATGTTTATATACTTTGTTACCAGTTTACCACACGGTGCAACACAACACCGGACCGCTCTGTCGAGAGAAACAACGAATAAATAGAAGAAGGCAACACAACATTGTTAAAATTTCAAACTAACAACGGTCAATACTTATAATTACAGTCACGTGTATTTAATAATAAGAATTTTCATAAACTGCGACGCGTAACAAACGTCTTAGAATAGGGTTGTCACCCTCGATGTAAGACGCATCCTGTTTCTTGAGCGCATACACTGTGACGACGCGTGCAGGACTCGTGCCATAATCACAACTTAATTTTCAACTCTATTGTCCTTGCTAAAAGGATTATATTTAAATGCGTAAATACGACTTTTTAAAAACACAATGATATAGGTAGTTGAAATTACTAAAGAAACGTTGTCAAGACATTACCGAAGGAAGAAATTAGAGGTTTCCGGTCGTGTGCCAAGCGCGAGTCGTTCCGATTGAGGTGCAATGCATATGGCACTGCCCAGGTGTCGGTTAAGTTTGAACTGGATCAGATAACAACTACCGGTTAAAGTTGAGAGTTAATAACTTTTTGGTGTCCAGCTTTGAACTTAACGTGCAAAATATTTTTTTACGTGAGTAATCTGATTTTCTATAAGCTTTATTTTTTTATTATGTCGGTTAGATATATTTATGTTGATAAGATTTTATATAAATTATGTAATATAAGCTTTACAAGATTTCTACGGCCGATCCAAAGGCGGGCAGTTACATTTTTATCGCTGTGCAGAGATGTAATGCCGCCAGCCTTCTGGGTACCGGCCTCGTGGCGAAGCGTTGGAGTCTCTTTTTTCCTTAATTTTTTTTTTATATTTTCTGTAATCTTGATAAAGTGTAAGATGAAATAAAGAAAATAACGTTGGCTTTCTCATTTGGGGATAATTATATATAACCCTCTTATAACCATACATAACATCTATAAAAATGAAGAATAAGTTAGCGCTCTACATAAAACTCCGTCAATTATTCCTAATTTATGCAAAAGTACGTTGGTCGTCTGCCGTCTTGGTCTAATGCTTGTGTTTTACTTTTAAAAAACAACGCTCCTTTTAGGCTCAATATGCGACGTACAATATCCAGGTCTTCACAACTGTGGGTTGTAAAAACAAATTCTTAGTATTTATTAACCAAGCTACTTAATTTTGGGCAACTTATTCAGATATGCACAATTCTAGTACTATTATTAGCAGTTAGGTACAAATCTAGTAAGTTGCTAAATCTCAGGGCCAAACTGAACTTTTTTCTTTAAATACTTTAAGACATTTTAATAAGCGGAGACTGGTTATTAGCATTATTGTTATTTGAGGATTATTTTGTTTTATATAAGTATAAGTATATTGATGCTGTAAGACTTTCTAACATTAAATAATTATATGTTATTTTATGGGTAAGTATCGATAATTAATGTCATATGTTTACTAAAATAATCAGTAGGTCTATAGATCCAGTCATGGGTACTTAAGTCAAAAATGTTATACATCTACAAATAGGCAACTTTCTAAAATAAAAATTTATAAAAGTTGTGTACGCCTGCGGGCCACAGTTTTTTGTCACGTGATAGTATAAAACCGTTAAAATAAGTCACCGTGCAATACTTTGTAGGACAGAGCTGTATTAGGATTGACAAATAAGATTCAATATGATTTGGAGGGGAAAATTGAATGTTAAATAAAAATATTTGATAGAGAAATTTAAACATTATGAAATTGTCCTTCTGTTAGAATGGTATATGATTATCGGTTGTTCCAAGTACTTAGTTTGTATTTTTGTTAAGGCGAAGTGAGTTCACACACTAGCACCACCCAGCAATTAATTCATTTACTCCTAAACAAATCAAATTAAAAAAATGTAATAGCGTATTGCCCTAGTAAATTACTTGTAGTATTCTTTTTGTTACTTTTCATAGATATTACAATCTAAGTTTAAGTTTAAATTAAAAATAGTGAAAACTTGTACCAATTATACTACAAGTAATTTACTAGGACAATACGCTATTACATTTTTTAAATTTGATTTAATTTAGGTGTAAATGAATTAATTGCTGGGTGGCGCTAGTGTGTGAACTCACCTCGCCTTAAGGGCTCGACTACTAGCCAGTATGCTGGATTAACTTAGGAAAGATTGTATTGTCTATAGTTAAAAACCTTCAAAATATACTGTTAAATAAGATTTTCGAAGAAAAAGAACATAACATTTTTGTGATATCATCATCATCATCAGCCTATTGCAGTCCACTGCTGGACATAAGCCTCCCCAAGGGCACGCCGAATTTATTTATTTATTTTTTGTGCTATGTATGTATGTCACAAAAATAAAGCCTATATCACTTGGAAGAGCGTAAGGAGTCTAATGATAAGGACTTGACTAAAATTCGTTTCGTTTAAGCATATAAAAAAATTGTGGAATATAGAAACTTACCTACTTATTTACATACTTAAAAACAATACTTTTTTCATGGCCAGTTTTGTACAAATTTCTCATCAAAGTTATTCTTGTGACATTTACGATGTCGATTACTAGATAAAAAGTAAAAAGAAAACATATTATTGTGTTAATTTAGTTAAGACAAGATTATTTTAAAGGTATAATTACATGTTTGTGTCTTTTTACTCCAAATTTAACGAATTTAAAGCCTTAAAGTTATAAAAAAGTAACTACATTATCTTGGAAGAGGCAGTATTTTTATTTTAAAAAATCTGTCTCCAAGTGCGGCTCTGGCCGCCATAATCGCCTTTATGTTTACGAACAATATTAGTGATCGCGAAGAAAGCCACCCCACAAAATAAACCTTTTTATGTCCGTACTTACCTGACAGAGAGCCGGTAGACTCTATTGCTTGCAACATAAAGGCTAATCTACAATAGGCTTTATTAAGCTTTTGGCTCAGCTGATTGAGACCGTCGCCCTTTCCTAAAAATATTGAATATGTACTTATTTCTTTTTCTATTTTTAAACACAAATACTTAGTGAAAATCATATTTTTATACTGATTATATTAAAATATGATTTTCATTAACTATTTGCATTTTAAGAAGATGTCAGATAAAGAAGAAATGATAATCAGGTAAGATCAAAATTAAGTTTTTATAACTCACAAAAAAAGAGTAAGTACCAAATTTGTCACTTGTCGTGCGATTTTAAAGCCTTAAAGTGGTACAATAAATAAAACACCCATATGTTGATGACATTCTTTTTTATGGCGTCAACTATTCGATTTTTTCAAATAAAATTCCATCATTTGGATCTTCTAAAAAGCAATACAGTTCAAAATTCAAACACTTATTTTAATTCAAACGGCCACTAGAAAGCAACACACCATTATCACCATTCAAAATAAACGAAGGGGATCGAAGGGCCCAACGTAACGTCTTTTCGCCCTCAAGACGTCCCGGCTGGGCCGCTGCAAGTTCCCTGTCGACGGCCGCACAGTGCGGGCCGACCCTGGGCCGAAGCCCGCCAAACTCGAAATTCAAATTTGACAGTTCGAATTCTGAAAACAAAATCCTAATTTGAAATGTAGATTCTTTTTAGTGCAATATTGTGATGTGAAACGTATGGTCTGAAAAGGTGCTTTTAGTGTTAGTTACTTATTTGGATGTGCTGTGGAGTGAAGAGCAAAATTAAGTTTTTTTATGGTAAGTGTGATGTGAATATTTTAAATATGTAAATATTTTTATATTTCGGTATTCTTGTAAATACCATGTAAATAGCATTATCCCTAAAGCATGTAGGTAGGTAGGTCAGTAAACTGTTACGTCATTTGCTCTTAATGAAAAAAGTAATGAGAAGTTGACCACCAACCAACCCCAGCTGGTCCAATTTGATTTTGTTTTTTTTGTGACATTGGAGATAATGCGCAAATGCGCAGTGGTGGAATTATACCTATAGGTTGGGATCTAAACCCAGTGGGTGTGAGCATTATTAGTGCTTACGCATGATAAGCAACCCCGGGCGCAGTCCCCACTTGGATAGGTGACCGCAAGTGGCATAAAAATATCTCAGCTTCGTCTGTGCTTCAGAAGGCACGTTAAGCCGGCTGTCATCAGATGCCTTTAGGGCAGCTTGAAAGACCTGACACCAGTGTTGGCGACTTACACGAAAAACAAAATCTATAGTTAGTAACACTGCCAATCGAAAAAGGGCTTCATTTAAATGTCATAAGGTATGGAATTGATACGTAAGTATTTACATGCATCAATGGCTGCCTTTAGTTGATAAATGATAACAACTACGCTACAAGTAGTAGGTATTTCGTGTTTGTTAGTTTTTTGGATGGGCTCTATCGTTTATTGTTCTTTATACCCAAAGACAATATAATACTAACGTAATAATAACGTAACTGCCCACCTCATACAAAAATATTGGATCAAATTAAGGTTGCGAAAAGCAGGCGAATGTATGGCACAGGAGAGTTGCTTGGTAGTCGATACTAGATGGCGGTAATCTGCGTTAGCCTTTAACTTACTAAATATACGGTGTCATTTTAAAATATTATGCCTAAAATATTGTTTTGATTTTTAATAAGATATATTTTGTGAATCATGTTTTTATATTCTCATAATACGGTAGATACAATGTTGTGTAGTTTCGAGTGGCGCCATCTATGTGAGTCTCTGTAAACAAATCGTACGATTAAGGCGTTGAGACCAATACTAGTAATAGTTGTTTTGGCGTAAATGCACAACACCACCATTCACTTTTTTCATATAGGTAGGTTTCAGATAGGTATCACTTAGGTGGAGCAATCCAAAACACCTAAGTGTGTTTTGGATTGCTCCAACGAGTTCGATTAAATTTAATATGTGGGTTCCTGTTTTAAAAATTTGATGTAGTCAGGAAGCATCTTTGATATCTGTTGCGGAGGCACTATTCGCAATATATCATCTCAAGATCTATCGTTACAGTAGTGTCTCTAGCGACTAATTCACGCGCGATAGCTCTCATTGACGTCAGCAACAGCTGTCAAATTGGTGTCAAATTGCAGCTTAGTTACGTTAGTACTATTATTAATTCTGTGGCTTAGTGGACTTTAAGTAGTGCTGCCAAAAAAGTGTTAAGGAAAATCCTTACTTTTTAAGGTTAGGAACCGTCGATCATCTTACTTGTTCTCTTACATCTTACATACATCTTGTTTGGCGAAGCGTGAACCACTCAACTCTCAGGCTCTGAAATCAGGAAATAAATGTATGTTACATTCGTAACTTTTACCATATTTATGATTTTACTACCAACATAGATACTGGAATAAAATCTCATCCGAAGGCACGCTCGCTGGCAAACGCTCTGCAGGCCAATTTGCTAACTCGGTGTACAACGATTTGATTGTCACTTTAGCATCCATTACGGTTTTCATATCTTTAATAAAAATTGTCATTCATAGCGAAGCCGTAATGAATATTGAAGTTACCATGAAAATGATGTACACCGTAGCTGTCAAAAGTTAGCAAATAGGCCTGCTGGTAAGCTAAGTTTTAAAAAGCCACCGTTAGATGGCAATAGGTCAATTGCTAGTCAACCAATCTGTAAGTAAGCATTTATTTAAAGATATTATCTAATCTTAACAAATGCAATAATCGAAAATCTTTTTAAACCGACTTCAAAAAGGTTTGGTTATGGTATGTTTTTTTAAGTTCGTTGTAATATGAATTCTTTTAAATATTGCACGAAGCGCCATCTGTGTAAACATGGTGCGGAACTCTAGTTTGGATTATAATAATAATAATAATATCTCTTTATTTCAGACAACATAGCCCATTTTTTGTTAGTAACAATATTTACTTAAACTAAGTTAGTTATCTTATCTAAATATTAGTAACAAAATCTTAAAACCTAGGTATGTTAGTAATCTATGACTAAAAATGATCGGGTTCGATCTATAAGACCACTTAGGAGTGGGCTATAAAAGCGACCCGCTATCATGCGCAAAATGCTATTGCGACTGTCGCGAACGTTGCGTAATAGCGCGGCAGATTTTTTGCGCCAAACCGCGTCAAAGCCGTCTGTGTGCGCCTCAGCAAACATTACCGAAGCACTGCATTAGATCTCATCGACACGTCAAAGTTGATGTCACCTTGCGACCAACATAGGTACAAATAAAGTCTCTAAGTTCGGCGGCTACAGGAAGCGTCGCGTACGTAGCGCGTTTTATATGAAATGCGTGACTGCTGCCGTTGAACTTTGATGATAAGCCTTCGCACTTCCCAAGAACCGAAATAGTCATACATATATGATTGCTATTGTTGCCTTTTGTTTCATGACTTGAGAAAAACTAGGTTCCAGCCAGACTGACTAATAAGTATTTTATTCCTTATGTATATGAACAATAAACGCAATGGCTACAGATATATATAGCTATTAAGCTATTGGCTCGTTATAAGAAGAGAGGACAATTGTAAAAAAAATTCTTTAAACAGAAAACGTTCATTCAAAAATCCGGTACACCATTATGTACTACAAACTAACGGCAGTATAGAAGAGAAACATGCGTGACATCGTATATCAGGAGACGCGAACTCGAATGAAGCTCCACGCAACGTTCCTATAGTGATCAAGCTGACAACACAAAAGTGCAGGCAGAAAAGACTACTACCTCTTGAAATCAGCAACAGTAATTGTGTTCACATTAGTGTTACATCACATCCTTAAGTGATGTAACACTACTCTACACGTGTACTTGTACTTTAGGAATCCAGCATTTAAGTCAGCGGGATCGATAGGCTGCGCGGGAAAAGAAAAAAAAATTGAAGTGTCATAGACTCTTCAAAATTTTATCAGTTGTTGCTGTTGCTGCTTGTTATTATCCAATGACAGCAGCTTATCTGACACGACGCCTTAAGTCCTGCAATCTTGTGTAAATGTAAATACACTTTATTGCACCATGACATACAAAACTGAAAAATAAAATAGGTACACAAAAAGATACAGTTTGTACAATTCGCGGCCTTATCGCCTAGGCAATCTCTTACAGGCTACCATTGGGTGACAGAAAAACAAAAAGAAAAGTAAGTGGTGCCTTAAGGATTAAGAAGATGAAAGATAAAAATAAAGCGGAGCTGGTGGTAAGCATTTCAGAAAACTCTCATTGGTTTACAATTATAAACTAGTATAAAATAAATAGAATTGTGTTATTATAGTGAAATAAATTCTGTTATTTCATAAGACTTGTTGGTGTCCAAGAAATTACGTACAGTCGGAGGCAGATTAACTTGAAATTCCTTAAATTTAAAATCTGTGCCGCGGGGGGTCAGGATCGCCCTGCCTTCTACTAACTGCCTTCGACTGTACATTGAAGAAAGCAAGGCTTTGTGCCTACACCTCAGTTATGAGATAAAACAATGCGCGCGGAGTATCCTTCTGTTCCCCTTTTTGCAGTAGCTACGCGTATGACGTCACGCAACCTTCACCCAATAATTGGGGCGGTTCGCGCTCAGCAAAAAAGCAGGTTATTTTAAACGAAATAAAAAAGTAATGAGTTATTGATTCGGCGGGGTTAATGCTCCATAATAACTTCAGTGCAGTGTCAAGGTCGGCGTTGTTTACAAGCGGTGCAGTTGCATCGGTATGTGAAACTGGACAAGGACTAACAGACATCGAAATCAAATTTCAGATTTATTTTGAGACAATGATCGACGACTTTTGAGTCCTAGTGGCCAAACAACCTGAGCGGGTTCAATTATCATCGGGTCAAGATGGAAACTGATGATCTTTTCAGATTAGCCTAGCTCTGGAATCATCTATAAATGCCGGTTCAGTCACAAAGGCCTCTGCCGGACACAGGCCTCCCTCAAAGATATACGACGCTGCCAGTAGTGTCATCTATGTGCAACTGTCAGAAAAAATCGTACGATTTAGGTGTTGGGACATGGAGATATAAGTTGGGACCACATGGTAGAAGTAGTCACTATCACAGATCACATCACACACAATATTTCCAGTCCATACTACACCTACAAGTTGTAGGTGTCGCTAAAATCGTAGCCCTATGGTTGTAGGCTACAACCATAGGGCTACGTTTTTAGCGACTCGTAGCAGTCGTAGACAGCGTAGCGCTTGCCCTAGTCTCGTAGCACTCTTGTAGAGATTCAACGCTAAAATTGATGAACAGGCAATGAAGTTCTACAATAAAAATTTATGTGGGTTGTGCAGTCGAATGCTGTTTGAGGGATACAAAATCCAAATACCACGTTTAGCTAAATGTAAGGCAAGTAAGTGAAAGGAATTAACTTATGTATATTTTTTAAGCTTTTAGCTATTACTTTTTCGTTTCATTCGTTCAAAAAGAGATACAATTATCAAATTTTGAATAAAAATCTTAGACTTTGACTTTAGACTTTTACGATCTGCACGGGAACTAAAGTTATGCTGATTTCGTATGATAGCTCTAATATAAAAATTGGAGGAAATGAAAGCAAAAGTTGTGAGTTAAAAATACACTGACTTTCATTCTAGATTTTTAGGATTCCGTATTACTCAAGTAATGATACTGGACATTTAAGTTGAGTCAAATGCAATGTAATTTTACCTAATCTTTAACCTACTTTTTAATAAGAATTATTTACTGAACTCTGAAATTAATTAATGGAACTGTGTAAGATTTAAATAAGATTGTCGTACAAGGGACAAATGTATAAATCTTTCGCTAGGTTTAGGGTCCCTTATGCAAATTGGTTTCGTCTGCCCAACTGAGACGTCACCGTCCTAAGCAATAAAACTGACCAAAGACAATGAAACCACGCTCCGAGTCCAAATTAATACAGCATTCGAACTCTAAGGGTCAGAAACGATTCGGGCAACTAACATTTATGTAAGTATTTTACGGGAGACGGTAGCAATAATTAAATGTAGGTATAGCTCGTGTTTTATTTAATACTGATTTTATAGTTCTCATATTTTTTTTACCCTATCACTCGAGATCACACAATTTAAACAAATTGCACTTTATATTCGACAAGCGACATTTGATTAGTCATTCTGTGAATAAAAACAAAATTAATCGTTAAAATTTTTAATTTAATTTTTTATTTTGCTTTAGCATGAATTTCTTTATATCTGGCTCGTCAGGTATTAAGTATTCTGTTTGATAGCTCTATTTTTGAAATAAGTAGATAAAATGTGAAGTCAAAAATTCAGCAAAAGAATTTTGTATCGCAATAATATGTTATTTATGTCTGGAGGGTTAGAATAATTCCAAAGCATTACATAACAGTCCTTAATATCTTGAAAGTATGCACACAAATGCAAGAAGTGCATGATGTCCCGATAGATAACACAGACCACTGGATTTTCAGATGTCGTCAGTGGTTGTATTGAACTAGCTGTTACCCGCGGCTTCGCCTGCGTGATATATAGCCTATGTCCTTCTCAGTACCCTAACCTATGTGTAGGTATGCAAATGATAATCGGTTCAATAGTTACGTCGTGAAAGCGTAACAAACAAATTAACTCACTTTCGCATTTATAATATTATTTAGGAAGTTAGGATTATTATTCTTTCTTTCTTTCAAATGCTCTATCGTAGAAGTAGAACGAAACAGTCCGAACCCCTTCGGAGCGTCCGACCGCTCACCACAAGAAGCCGTTTAAGTGTCGCCGAGATTTACTGGCGGCCGCCAAATTGAAAGTTTACTATAAATCCGCTGGACGGCACTAATGTACGCATTGCGGTCTGCGACAAGCGCCGATTGATTTATTTCGTAGACGAAATAAATCAGTTGGCAAATAATTACGAAATGCTAGAGCATTTCGTAATTATGTTTCATAGCTATATTTTTCAAATGAGTAGAGGAATGAAGTAATTAATTCAGCAAAGAATTTTTTTTATCAAGAAGTTCTTTATGTCTGGTTAAATTAATTCCAGAGCATCAAATCACAGTCCCTTATATCGAGCACGTATGCACATACATGCACGAAGTGCATGGTGTCCCAATATATAGCACAGACCACTAAATTTTCAGATGTCGTCAGTATAAAATGAATTATTATTCTTTAGTTCTTTCAAATGCTCTATCTTAGCAGTAGTACGAAATACTCCGAACCTCTTCGGAGCGTCCGACTGCACACCACAAGAAGCCGTTTAAGTGTCGCCGAGATTGACTGGCGGCCGCCAAATTGAAACTTTAGTGTAAATCCGCCGGACGGCACTAATGTACGCATTGCGGTCTGCGACAAGCGCCAATTGATTTATTTTGTCTCCTGTTTGGTATATTCAATTTGATAGCTTTCTAATTATGTAGTTGAATAGAAAGCAAAATTACTAAGTAACTGTATAAGTACTTTAAATTTATCAGATATACTTTTTAAAGTGAAAACTTCGCATTCTCGAGATAGGAAAAACCATTTTACTCACGTTTGCTTTTCTTCCTGTGCAGACCGTAAAAGCCGGTCAAGGGATTGAGCGAAAATCTAAGGAATCACATTGATAGGCGATGCGGCTAGGAACCCATCACTATTTTGATTCCGCTTTCCACCTTTACGCCCACTACTATGCTAAACGTGGCCTTTGAGTTTTATGACCTTGGGCTCTGTCTACCCCGCAATGGATAAAGACGTGATATTAATGTATGTATGTATTTTACTCACGTTACCAAAACCGACACCTCTGGGTCAAAATATAGGTAACACGTAATTGTTCATGTTTTCACTTCTATCGGCATTCCCGGAATGCCACTGTATTTATTTTTACTAAACACACTTACTTATTATCTATGTCTTATTAGGACTCCAAAATTTGGTTACTAAGAAAAGTTTTCAAAATGTCAATAACTTAACAAATTATGTAATAAATGACTCTGTTTGGAAATAACTTTAAAATATGCGATACAATTATTAAATACCAATCGAATTTCCAATACTTAGAAAGTTACTGAAAGCTAACATCCCAAAGTAGAAAACTTTTTAAGTCCTTCGTTAAAATTGCATTATACTTTTCATTTCTGAACGATTTGAAAGGAAAGTTCAAAGTACGAACTGAAAGAACCACAATCCCTTAAAAAGTTCTCCGTAAGTAGGTACAAGTATTTCGTTAGAAAGGAATTGTTATATTTATTTTGAGGATTAACTACCCCTTTGAACCCTCTTTCTTCGTAATAAAAATCTTCTATAGACAAACAAAATAACGCACGTGATTTGCGTTAACGACTCTTTAATAAAACCTCTTTTTATCGCGGGTTCGAATAAAACAAGAAATAAAAACTTCGATTCATTTTCATGCAGACACAAAGGTCTCATAGAAAAGTCATAAACGGACTTTAGGTTTATCCCTAACATTATAAGAGTACAATGTTTCGTCAACCCAACACATCAAAAAGACGACAATATTCTGCAACGAAACGTGCGCCTTCAAAATTTTTAGTACAGCAACATACACAATCCAACAAATTCATACAAGAATAGTCTTTATCGAGTTGTTAATACAGTTTGAAATCAAATACAACATCATCCTGGACATATGACAACGAGCCATAGATTATAAAATGTCCCAAAAAGTTTTTATTTGTTATTCACACCCGATCTCAACGATAAATAAACGGAATTATTCTCTTTTACATGTGCTATAAGGTCTAAATTCACATAGATGGATGGCAAGCAACAATAAAACGTTCGGAATTCAAAGTTATTCGAAATTCGAAGCGTTAAAGGTGGGCCAATAAAAAAGAAGTTAGCATCTTACGTTACGCGCCATTACAAGGTGCAAATAAAGGGATCAAAAGGTGAAGTTTATGACATTTTTGTGTCTTTTTAAATGGATTTCTGTATTTTACAAGCAATGAAGCGAGATTCGCTTTTTTGAACAAACTAGGTCGCGAGCTCCTGTCAATTAATGTTCTTATATTATTTGTTTTTACAAGGTTCTTGATTATGTACCTCTACCTATAGCTGGAGAATTTTTGTTAAATAATTTCTGATAATACCTAATATTATACTGCGTGAATTCATCATGATTAATATTAGCATAAAAACGTTTAGCTACTTATCATTTAAGAGTACGTAGTAATTGCACTAAACCTGTTATATTTTTAAACTTTTTCGTGGTTTAGTAGTCATTCATGGTTAGCTGTATTTTTGTTTTACTCGATGAAAAACATTTTTACAAACAAAACATTTTAGTTTCATTTCAGAGTGCCACACTTCAATGAACGCCGCGTTCTCCACTTGCATAGCTCACAAACGGTATGTAAGTAGGTAACTACATCGCAGCGTTTGTCTGGATATTCCTCCAAAACCCATATTTCGAAGGTTTTCACAACCGGCGGTAGTAGTTCCGTAGCCGATTGGCAACACTTAAACCTGAAACTTTGTAGGTAGGTGTTTCTAAGAACCGCTATATATATGTAACGAACTGTGGCGCTGACTTTTCTAAAAAATAAAAGATAGGCTCCCCGTGAATACGTGAAACAGAAACTAAAAAAAAATACTTTTATAACTTATTCGTGCGGGGTATCCATAGGTCTTTAAAAATGACATTGAGGTTCCTCACCCAATTTTTATCAAAGTCAATCATTTGAAAGATTTCACAGACACTTCCAGAGTGGTAAAATGTATTCTCTCCCCCTCCACCCCTCTTACTAGGAAAATAAAAGAGTGAAAGTTCTAAAAATATATTTAAATATGCTGTAGATCTCAGTGAACACTTTCAACGGATTTGAAAGAGATGTACTTTACAGTTTATGGGATAGCACATTTTCATAAAATGAAAAGATAACTTTGTCTTTCATACAAACACTATGGAAAACAAAGTAATTTTTGCTGGCGAAAAATGATAGTGGTATGTTAGCTTGCTGCAGCGGAACCCTTCATGGGCGAGTTCAGCTCGCACTTGATCACTTTTTTCTTGCAAAGGTACCTAATATAAAACTGTTACGTTTTTAAAAAGGCTTGTTATGGAATTAAAGATTTCCTTAATGACAAGAATATTTGGGTTGCAAGATGGCATTGGGTACGGGCGCCAGGCCTCCTGAGCTGCCAATTTTTCATTCCCAATCCATCTGAGCAAGTAGCATCACAAAAATCTGTATCCCAGTCCAACATACCCTTCCCTCGCTTAAAAAACTTCGATGGGCAGCAGAGTCGGAACAGAGATAACCCAATAGTATTAATTGTCTTTGCCCAAACAAACTTGTCACACCAGCCCGTTTGCCAAGCGTGGTGTGTATGGCAAAACCCCACGAATGATGGAAATCGTTAGAGGAGGTCTATGTCCAGTACTGGACTTCTCGCGGCCGAGACGATGAATATGATGATGAATAAAATATGACAAAAGATAAGTATTTACAGAAAAAAATGGTGTTCTGAACCTCATAATATTTTTTAAAGATTTATTTAACAATACCCCACACAATGGGTTAGTAGAGAAAATAAAAAATTACTCCCACTTTACTTGTATGGAAGCTACCCTAAAAAAAAATTTGTTTAACACTTTTTTTCTACCACTTTTTTGGCATGATTAATATACATACCCATACCAAATTACAGCTTTCTAGTACTTGTAGTCTCTGAGTAAAACCGCGGACGGACAGACAGACAGACATGGCGAAACTATAAGGGTTCCTTGTTTACTACGGAACCCTAAAAACGATTCTGATTCGCACCTTAGCCGTTTCAATACGCATAAAACTGTTCTATCGTTAACTATAAGCAGCATCTCATCTCAGAGCAATCTGTTTCGCGTTGGCAAGGCATCGACAACAGTTTTACGACGTACTTTTCGGTTAAAATTACAGGGGGAAGTTTATGATGCCTCGTCTCGTGAGGGTGCGCTCCCGGAAACGAGGTGATATTCAACATCATCTTTTAAACTGACTAAAAATAAAATAAAAGGTATAGTAAGTAATCATAATCCGGCCTAATCTCTTCACATAAGCTTTGTTTAACAATATTAAAACTTACGCGAGATAAATTCATTATGAAAATACGGCTTTCGAGCCGCGCAGCGCGGGCAGCGGCGCGGGCAGCGGCGCGGGCGGCGACGCGCGAGGCGCGTCTTGTAACAGACAGGTCTTCGTAACAGACCGAAACCAGTCGGCGAATCCGACATAATAAAACGTGAGTAAAAGCCGTGTTTTCATAATAAAGCTTTGTTTAGCTTGTGTTTTCATAAGTCGCCTTCTACGACATCCACGGGAAGCATTAGATTGTCATACACAGGTATATAGTCTGCTTATTAATGTAGGTTTTTTTATAACGTCACTTCTTGACAGATGAGTAATGAACATATTAGATATTTTTCGGAGTTTGTGGTGGGAAGTCAAGGGGTACAGTTGAAGTTTGCCTTAGACATTTTTACAAATTGATTTTAGTGGACTTTATAATATGAAATATTGTTGTAGTTTGCTGTTATAAATGCTCGTGCTCATGAACAATTTGTGAAATAGTTAAAGTGGACTTACAAATGGACTCGTATAGATTTGCCGCCAGAACCTCCCACGAGGCATCAAAGAACGTACGCCATCTTTGATGCTACTTGGAAAAACTTTACCGTACAACACCGATACTTAGTATCTCATTACACTGGACATTGACAGAATCACTGAAATTTCGGAAGCCATAATATAAAACAGAAGAAGATATTTTTCTTTATAAAAGGTGTATTAATTCCGACTCGATTAAATCAAAATCGATTTATTAGTCCTAGTTGGTTTGAAAGTTTTTTTTTATCGACACTTGTATTGACGATTGAGTGACTATATGACGCATCTTCGTAGGTATATGCCCTTAATGCAAGCTGCACCAAAGCAGATCTAGACGCATCATCAGACAATGCCGTAAGAGCTGCTACCCACTGGAGAGATGATTATCCCGACAAGCCATCGACACGAAAAGATGACGTAAAAGTTAACGAGTAACAAATGGCACAGAAGAAAAAATATTACGTAGATAGATAACTCTTTATTGAAAACTAGCACCCCTGCCCGGCTGCGCCCGGGCCTGTATTAAACCTATAAACCTTTCTCATTAATCATCTATTGGTGAAAACCACATGAAAATCCGCGAAGTAGTTATTGAGTTTATCGCAAACAGACAGACGCGGCAGATGACTTTGTTTTATAATATGTAGAGATATTGAAGATGGTAAAAAAATAATAAGTTGATATCGATTCCGTTCACATTTACGGGAGCAACCTGTAGTTACGCCGACAAGAATCGTGTTACGGGGTTTATTTAAAATAAGTAATTGGGTACTTTATGGAGTCACCTTTAGTACACGTAAGATGCTTTTTAACACCCCTGACAAAGTCGCCCGCGTGATGTGTGAGAAAATAACTTTTTTTACTGTTTATAAGCCCCGATTTTACTCGACTGCGGTGAAACCGAAAAGGCGTTTCTATGTCCACTCATAACAACATTAGATTCATCTTGATGGCATGAGTGTACTGTACAAGTACAAATTTAAAAATATAATTTTTCTTTGCGACCCTACTGAATCAAAATAAAAACGTGGGGTATCAAATAAGGAATATTAAAGTATTATACCTGTATATGCAAGTAATATCGTTTCGCCATGTCTGACTGTCCGTCCGCGGTTTTACTCAGGAACTATGAGTACTAGAAAGATGTAATTTGGTATGGTCATCACCACCCCTACAATTGAGAGCTCTACCAACCCATCGTGTCGGGTATTGTAAAATAGTTCTTTAAAAATATTGTGAGGTTGTGAACACTATTTTTCGATTACGGGATCTATTTCTGAAGGAGCCTCTGTGGTCCAGTGGTTAAGGCGTTTGCTTTACTGACCCGGGGGTCGTGGGTTCGATTCCCACGTGAAGCATACTTTATTGAGTTGTTTCCAGTTTGGTTAGGACAATGCGTCTGCATTGAATCACCTGATTGTCTGATAAGAAAGATGATTCCGTGCTTCGGAAGGCACGTTAAGCCGTTGGTCCCGGCTGCCATCTGGTAGTCGTTAAAGGAACCACGTCAGAGGCCGAGAGGCGGTTCCGAAGAACTCTGACAGCAGGGTGTGCATGGTCGACTGACCGTGTCACCTACTCGAAATGATGATGATGATCTGAAATATTCGGTTTTACAATGCAAATTTTTGCTAGATGTAAGTGAAATCACCAGCTCACTAGCCTAAACCAACCCCTAGCTCACTTCGACGGATCTCTCGTACCGCCCCTCAACATTCGAGATACAGGTTTATTCCTAGTTCGATGGTGGATAACAGAGCAATGGATTCGTCTGAATGCTAAATAGTTTGGAGAGAGAGAGAGAGTTCCTGGCAAGCTAAAGAGTTACATATCTGAGTTTATATTGTAATCTTGTAATTAAATAATAAATATTTTTTGTAGACATTTTATTTTTATAACCCACCGATTTACTTAAACAAAATGTCATGAACCAGATCTGCAAATACTTATAAATTAACAGACTCTGGCCTTAACCGTAACTGCTCGGCAGTTTATTATACAGATCTGGCAACCAAATGTGAGAGTGGGTATGATGGAAAACGATTCTAATCCTCCTACAGACGTCTTATAGCTCTGTACTCGTATTAGGAAAAGATTAGAGATTTGTGTAATTTACATTTTAAATGTATTTTAAATGTAGGCATGTATTATTAGTATTATATTGTCTTTGTTATAAGGGTACCATTTTCGTTGGTGCTGCAGATGTCCATGGGTGACGGTGACCACTTTCCAATAGTTGGCTCGTCTGCTCATTTGCCGTGTAATATAGGATATAAAAAAGTTAAGAAGTTTTCTAATGTAGGTAGATATATCGTTCCATATTTTCATGTTACAAAATAATTTTAAATCTCGAAGTTTATTAAGTTAATAATAAGTTGAAAGTAGATTTTCATAAAGTAAACTAGTAGTACAGTACATTGTTCAATATTCTATTTCATCTCGACCCTGCCGCGGTGCCCTTCTCAAACTAATAAAGCCCCTCTACATTAAATATTCTGATATCTATGATGAGCCCCTCTCAAACCTATTTCAGCATTTGCTACTACTAGCGCCATCTATTGTAATTACTTACAAACATCTTATTAACATTAAACGTTTTATTAAATAACTTAGCTAAAATATTTACGAAACCCTTTTACAAAAATCTAAAGTGCGAACTGGAAACGATCTATGAAATGTCAGTATTCGAGTGTTGAGTTAAACAGAAGTATCAGTCAATAGCTACCACAGCGGAGATTCGGCGACATGATCAAAACGTCTGTAAAAAACCAATGAAAACGAAAAAGAAAATGCAAACGAAAATGCCGTTGAATGGCCGGCGAAGTGAACGTTGCACTTTCACGATTAACAAAATGAAAAAATAAACGATGCGCGTTAGAAATGAACCATTGCCGATAGTTCCTATTACGGCCAAGTATTCGCGTGACAGCGCTAGCGTCGCGCGTTATTGCTTATCTTGAGCTTAGTTCCGCTACTCGACGCTGTCTAATAAAAGCAGCACTGTGGCTCTTTTTCGTTCACGATATTTCTTATTTAATTATTATGGACCTATATTTATTTATTAATACGACAACATATTGTATTTGATAATGTTTTCTGTTTTTTCATAATTTTGTTTGTATTTTTTTATTATTCTTTTCCGCTCTTACAGGGTACTGTCAAGTAGGGTAACAATAAAGCATACAGTCTTTAGATTTTATCGTAAAACAATCTCCATAAATATAACAGCATCTTAAGACTTGATTAGGTACTTAATTTTTCTAAATTCCAAAATGCTAAACTTTATTGTTCGGACTTCGGACTGAAGCGTAAGAAGCCTCCGAAAGCCGAAAATAATCGTACATGAGTAAAAAGTATTGGAAACCGTCGATCACATGATCGGCCGACAGATCGAAGCGGGTCAAGCACAACAGGTGAGTTGCGGAGCGCATCAACTAAAAAATAAAATATCGAAATGTGAAAAAATAATAAAAATCAGCAAATATAGTAAATTGAAAAAAGAATAGCGGCGTCTTTTTCTCTCTGGCGTGATTCGCGTATTTGTATCCTTCTCGTGAGTGCGCGCACGTGGTTTCCAGTAGTCGGCGTTTGAGGGCGCGGAGTGCGGGGCGCGCGTGGTCGTGAGGGCCACATCCCGTCGCGCCTCGCGCGGACCGGCTGCGTTGCCCGTAACCTCCGAATGACCTCATTTTTTTTTCTCCAATGTAAATATTCGGCTCGTTTTGCCGCATAGTCTATAAGTGGTGTTAAGTTCCTTCAACGCGGTTAAAATTTTTATTTATTATACCAGTTGATTAGTGGACATTCAAAATTGACTATAGCAGTGTTTAGGACTTATTAAGTGTACGAAAAATAATTTTAGTGAAACTACTCGGATTTTGAGGACTGGATTTATAAGTTACTACGTTTGTAAAAATTAGTTGTTAAGTTAAAGTTTCTCCCGGACTGTTCATTCTAACTTTGCGAGATGTTGGAAAAGGCTATCAGAAAGTTTCAACCAAATTGAATTTTTGCTAAAATTCTATAACAAAAAGAAGAGTTGTTGAAGATTTTTGATTGAAGCAGAAGGTAATTTATAACAAAAATCTGTGTGAAGTAGTTTTTGTGACACTTTTATTTTGTTTCGCTTTATTATTTTTTTCTTTGAGTAGGTAGGTAATTCCATTAAAGATAGTATTAAAAGTGTATAATTTAAATTGAATTAAAATATTTTAGTTAGGTTTACTTTTCTCTTCGCTTATTTCAATTCAATAAAAAGTGTAAAGGAACCCTATTAGATATAATATCTCGAGCTCCTTAGTGCTTTGGAAGGCACGTTAAGACGTTGGTACGGGCTGTCATAATTGACGACAGTCGTTAAGCTACGCTAGATGTCATTAAGCAACTTGAAAAATCGGACTCCAATGTTGGCCATACAAAAACCAAACAATTAGACATAATTTTTAATGCAAAAGGAAAATTAAATAAATAAATGAAAATGTTTATAAGATTACTGAATTGATCGGCAGTTATCTATTTATTCTAGTTTTGTTATTTTTTATTTCTGTATAACTTTATTTTTTTAGTTATTTGCTATTTATTTTTAGACTTCATTTTTAGATTAGACTGCTTAAGATCATTTCACATTTTGTATCAAAATACAATCGCAAACCAATTTAATAACATTGGCAATGTCATACAAACTGTATTTATTTAAATTGGTTTGCAATTTTGATGTCACATTTATATTTGCTGACCTAAGTACAAATTTTGTAGAACTAATTAGAATATCTTCGTTTCGTCATATCATCACCTATACTATAAGGTAATAAAACACATTTTAGTCCAATAATAAATTGAAGACTAGTGTTTTTTATTTTCATCTAGAGCTTTTCGATTTGTAATAGTTAATTATCAACTCTCATTTCTTTATTATTTTTTTTTGCTGGTCTCCATTTGTCATCGTAGAGTTTCTATGTGGCTACTTCATAAAAGATGCTTTATTTTAAATGAATTTAGTATTTCTACTGTCATAAATTAATATTAATTTTCTTAGTCGTAAAAAATAGTACTTAGATATAATTACATAATGAAACAA
Source organism: Rhodophaea formosa (assembly GCA_963082605.1). NCBI lineage: Eukaryota > Metazoa > Arthropoda > Insecta > Lepidoptera > Pyralidae > Rhodophaea > Rhodophaea formosa. The sequence goes on from OY720221.1 coordinate 6,120,803, forward strand.
TCCTTTTTAAATTAAGTTAATTTTACTAGAAATATCTATCACTACAAAAAAAGCATCATAGTTAATTATCGTGGTATGAAGGATAAAAACGGGTTGTTAGGATTACTATAATTTTTTTTACTATTTTTGTTCACTATTTATACAATTTTTTTTTCAAATTAGTCGAAGTTACTGCACGTCTTATTTTTGCACGACTGCCTAAACATTGTTTGTATTGTTTTTATAACAATTCATGTATATATTTATTGGTATTATGGAAGTGAGTTCCTTTTTTATTTTACAAAGTTAAAAAAAGGAACCTTATTCCGACTGAATAGGCGTATTGTTTTGGTGTGCAGTCATAATTTATTAAAACTTGTTGCTTTAAAAAAGTTTATAATATAATAATAAATTTTATATGAAAAAAACTTGAATTTGGTAAAATTATCGTAGAATTATTTCACAATTAATTGTATCAAATCGAAGTAATCTAATAACTTTAAAATGCTTTAACACATAATTGTATACCTATTTGTAGTTATACATATAGATTTGCAATTTCGGCATGGCATCTTGAGAAATAGCACCCGAGATTGTTTCTGTCAATTAAATCACCGAATGTAAGAATTCGATTAAAATTTCCTCTTAAAAATGCGGGTTCGTCGACCCCATCGCGACAGCTGCCGGCCCGCGGTCTGATAAAAGAATCATAATAATTCATACTCGCATCGCTCGGACCTCATCTGTTTACGTACCGACCGGACTCTCGCTGCTCACGCCGTTTTATTTTTACCAAAAGTACCTACAATTTATTTAATATTTTATGAATGAAAAAAGAAAGTTCTTTCGTTATGATGTGGAATTATTTTGGGCGTCGATTATTCAAAATGTAATTGCAGTCGTTAAATATAGGTAGTTCATGACCCAAAAATAATAAACTATTTTATTGAATTAATACAATGTATTTGTAGTTTCTTTAAATATATTTTTTGTTTCTTCATTTTATTTAAGAAATAACTTTTTCCACACAAGTACTAATTTAAAAAATATTTTTTTCGTGATTTAAAAATTAGAAAGTGTTGAGGGTTCTAAACTGAATAGATAACTTATTATTTTTAATTCATACAAAGAAAAGAAGAGCAAGCTAAACTAAGTCAAAAGTCAGGAAGTTTTAGGATCCACCAGTAACTATAGGTATACATGGCTTTTTAAACAAGAAGGCAGAAAAGAATAAAATTTTGTAAAAAAAAAAAGAAAAAGCACTCACCTACAACTAAAAGAAAATTTTAAATTCATCATTGTTGTACGTATGTCAAAAGAAACTTGTATTTTGAAAGCCATTTTGTAGGTCTCATTTTAATTTGTGCTTGAAAAATCTCACTCGCAAAGAAGATAAAAGTAACTAAAGAAATTTCTTAAAATTGTATTCAGATTGTGATTAAACCACAAATAAACTGAAACTCGACGGAATTCATTTTCTGAAAAAATAAATCTGACAGATTAACTTTCGTCATTCTATCATTATCGCTATGTAAATGATAATACAGAAAAAAGTGACGTCACTCATCGTAAAAATGTACAACCACTGAATGCGAATCGCTCATTGATATTGTCGGCGGCCGATTACGAGGATTTTTTGCGAATGATTGAATTTTATTTACAATTAACCCGGCCTCGGCACCGACGAAAGTGAGAGTGACGATTAAATGCCATTTAAAAATAAAACAGCTCGCCGCCATAACATCGGAATGTCGATTCATCTGTACTTATAAGTACTTACATATATATGTACGTTTCGTTTTTGCCTATACAGAGTTACTGCATTGAGATCGACGATTGCAAAATGTGTAAGACGTCCATGCTAAACCAAATAAAGAATACAATGTATAAGGCGTGAACAAAACGTCTTGGCTCTAAGAAACCGCCCAAACTGAGTTAAGAAGGGGAGGCGGGCGGCGTGGGCCCGCCTAATTTGTCTTAGGCGGAAAAATCGCGCGGCGATTACAAGTGGCTCGTAACGAAGTCGGCCCCGGGGCGGCGGGGTGCGGCTCGGCTTCGCGCGGGGGGGAGGGAGAAGCGCGGCTCGGGGTGGCGCGCCGCGCCGCGGATACGTCTCAGTCGTCCGTCTGGAGTCGCGGCGGCCGGCCGGGCCGCGCGGCGCAATACACGTTCCTCGTGCTCTTGTGATTATAAATATTAATAAATACAAAATTCAAAAACTTAAAAATTTAACCGCGTCTAATCAAAAATATTTTAGGCTAAACATCCCCGACCCTCACTTTTTTGACCCAAACTGTTGGCAGTGGTAAAAAAGTTTTTCAAAATTTTTAATATTTATATCGGTTACATTTGTAAGAGATTAAAACTTTTGGCCGTTATTGAGAATATTTTTATTTGAAATTTTATTTTTCTTAAAGGAGCGAGACTTTGAGTGAGCGATTGATAGTTAAACGTTGAAATAATATTAAAAATATAGGTGTAATGTTAAATAAATTTTGACTGCCTTGAATTTTCTCGTTAAATGGACTTGGACAATTGTGGTTGAACTGAAATTTCTGTGCACCGCATCTCTACTTAATAAAGGTTGTAAAGTTTCCTATTACAACAGTAATTAGTTACAGCTGTGTTAATTTATTTCGCTTTCTATTTTTTATTTAATTATTGTTTTAATTATTAGATTATGTGTAGTGATTAGAGTTTTCAAATAATACCCCTATTTTTTCTCGTATATCTGTAGGTTTATTTGAGAGCTGCTCGATTTCCGTCGGTAGATTGACTGAATGAATTAAATCCGAATTGAAATTGTGTATTTTACACATTTATTTGTAATTCATTCATTCAACTTTCATATTAGCATATTGTATCGCCTTTTAAAAAGTAATGAAATATTTTGGTAGAAAGAATATTTATTTTGTTTGTATTTTTTTAATTCCTCTTATGTTCTTTTTAGATGTTTGTCTTGTGAGTGTTATATTTTAACACGCCTGCCAAAAAGGAGTGTTTTATTATTTTGCTAGAGTTATATTTAATAGAGTTCAGGAATGTTTATGCAGGTTATGTAAGTATGCGAGTTTCTTTCATTATTCTACTATAACTTCTAAATGCCTCAATGGATTTGGGCGTATCGTTAGAATCTTTCACCATTCCGCGTGACATAGGCTATAAAATGTACGTCAAGGCAGTCGTGTTTTTTTTTTAATAAAATAAGCTTGTTAGATTTAAGTTAATCTCGGTACTAGATACAATGTATGTATGTATAGTAATGTTTTTAACTTTCTGTTGCTTTTGTATTTTGTGTCTTGTATTGTCTTGAATAAATATATTTTTTTGGTTTTGTTTTTCATTTTGTTTTTTTTTTACTAGCTTTCGCCAGCAGCTCTGCTTGCGTCACTGTCCTTCCCCGGGAACAGTAAGTAACTATTTTCCGGATGGGTACCAACCGAACTCCATATTCGAGATGCAAAAATTTATGACGATCAGTCTCTAAGCGATCAGTGCAGTAGTTATTAGTGAAAGCCTAATAATTACAAAAATTCGCTTTCAAATTAATAATAATACATAGGATTTTTAGTGAATATAAAAGCTGCATTTTCCTACAAGTTGTTTTGTATGTACATAACATACAAAACAAACAATTTAGAATTTTGCGATAAAGAAAATTACGCTTTTCTTAAATTACCCCATAGTTATTGCGCAATGGAAACAAACGTGTTTTTTTATATATATACAGTAGGGCCTCGATAATACGTGTAGCGCTCAAGACGTAACTATGTACTAAAACACACGCACAGAACAATATTAACACGCGCGTCTCACGTAGCAAAGGGAAGTACTAAAAGTAGGGGTCATTCGGATTATAGAAGCGTTCGGATTAGCCTATGTTCGGATTATCGAGGCCCTACTGTATTTATTATATATTGAAATAACTAAAACGAGGGAAGAAATTGGTCACCCTAGCCATTAGTTCCAACATTGTCTAATAGATGGCATTAGTATGATCAAAGACAATATAATACGTATTATTGATAAACCATTAGTTCCAATATTGTCTAATAGATGGCATTTGCATGAGTTTTGTCACGGACTAATAAATATTTATTTTATGCGTGGACATTAATAAATAAGTAGTTTCTAGTCGATAGATAGAGATTGTCTTATGTAATACATGCTGGTATCATCTGTGACGTGTCCATGAATTTTCATACAAATGGGAGTTGTATCCTAACTATACATAGATGGCTCTACGTGTTATATTAAACAGATGTCATTATAAAAACTAACTAAAAAGCGTTTTCGATTATTGCATTATAATTGCATATTTTTATCTTGCAAATAAATGCGTACTATCCTTTTAACGCTTAAAAACATTATAATTAGTCTTGTTGACTAATAGTAGAATTGCTGCCATCTAACGGTGGCTTCTTAAAACTTTCCAGAGCGCATGTCTCCGGATGAGATATCTATTCCTGTAGAATTATAATATCTGTATAGTTATTACGAATATAGTATATAGTAGACTGCCTACCTTATACAAAAATATTAACAGGGTAGGCGGCATACTTAGGCGATGGCGCTGTAGAGTTCTTTTCCACTCATTACTAGATGGCGCTAGTTCACTTAAGCCTCAGCTTGCCAAATAAAACTGAGATACAATATTTTGTAAATATTACGCCAGAAATAATATTTTAATTATAATGAGAAAAATTCGTGAATGGTGCTTTTATTCTCACTTATTGGTACAAAGTAGTGAAGCACACTTTGTGAGCCTGTCATAGCTAATCGTATAGAGCTCAGAGCAAATATTGCTCTGAGCGTACGAGTTATGTTGAGGTTGGGACTAGGTACATGGCATCATTTTTAAAGTTTCTACGGCGTTTTATATAAACTAGAGTTAAAATACTTGCATTGCAACAAAACATATAATACATTTTACAGATATTCTCATACTAGAACTAATAATAATAAGTTATTTTAATAGTTACATTTATTCAGATTACATTTTTACTTTACATACCTAGTCTAGTTGGCTAGCACTTTAAAAAAACCAGAGCGTTTGCCAGAGCCCGTATTGCCGATTTAGATATTTAACCATGTAGAATTATACGATGTGTAGTATATATAATATATATAGTACACATTCATGGTCCAAAAAGTCATGACGAATTGATACGAGATATGACTAGATTAGCTAATATTTTTATTCTATCGATAAATCCGAATTGAAACAAAAATGGCCTGTCTAGCAGTAGGGATAGTTAGGTTAGTTTTATCCTCATTAAAATAATTAAATTAAAATGAACATAATTTGTGGAGCGGTGTTGAATTGAAACCTAAATATTTACCCCTATGATTTAGACAAATTAAGTACCATGATAAATCACCTGTCAGGCGGTCAATGCTGTCTTCACGGTAAATAAATAAATAAATAAATATATAGGGACATATCACACAAATTGAGCTAGCCCCACAATAAGTTGTGAACTTGTGTCGCAGGATACTAACTCAACGATACTATATTTTTTTTTATACTTATATAGATAAACATCCAAGACCCAGGTCAATATGAAAAAGATCTTTTTCCATCCTGACCTGACCGGGGATCGAACCCGGGACCCCCGTGTCGCAGGCTAGCGTGTTGACCGCTGCGCCACGGTGCATCAAAAAGTGTCGTCGCCCCAAAAATTTCATTTCTGTTTATCCCCGGAGTTGACTGGGAGAGAATGCTCATGGCATTAAGTCCGCCAATAGTAACATATTTTGCTTTGGTAAAATAGAGTTCTAATAAATAAATATCTAAGGAAAAAGACCGTGGACCGTGGACCGTTTTGTTCACATGGGTGATCCAGGCCAGTAGTAGGGCCAGAACTAAGTTAAGTAGGTGTGGCCAGTAGTTTACTAGTTTTGTACTTGTTAGATTTTTAAAATTCGATATAATTTAGGATTTAAAGAATTTAATTGCTGGGTGGCGCTAGTGTTATTATAGGAGCGCGAAGGCTGAAAATTATTTCTTGATTTCTTTTCACACTAATGGGAATATATCTATCACAAATATGAGATTAGTACATACCAAGATTTAAAGTTGATAAGCAGGTGGTTGGTGTGTAATTTGTACATTCTCCAAGGCTCGTATGCAATACTTACTTGTAAAACAATAACCTTCATAAATATATGAACTTCCCGTGATCCAGTACTGCCTCCATTTGAAATAAATTTAAAAAAAAAATGGATATATACTTATCAATAAAATTTTGTTTTGTTGAGGCCTTAGATAACCCTTTCAACTATTAATTAACTACTGTGTAGATTGAGAAAGTAAAGCTTTTCTTAGCAAACGGGCACTTTTATATAAATTTTATCTTTTCTAAAAAAGATGAATGAGATTTGAATTTGATTTAGAATTGCCCATGGCAACTCAACCGTTAGATCGGGTCTATAGTGCCATAATATGGCATTTTCATCTGACCTACATAAGTATCAAAGACAATATAACCTATAATTTTGTCTTTGATAAGTATGCAAAACAGCTCTATCGTGAGTCCAATGCAGCCCCCATTTGAAATAAATCATTTGAAAAAATTAAACGGGACATCATTAAAAATTTTGTACTACGAAGGCAGTTGTTTTTGAGTTGGTCTATTACAAAAACTAACACTTGCTAACACGTACATACAAATCTTTTTTAAAGATTAGCATACCTAAACATGGAACTAAGTGCAGTAGTTAAAAATCCAAACAAGTTCAAAACCAGACAAATATGGACATGTTAGAAATCAGTCAGTAGTAGAACTATGTATTGTTGGATTTGTTGATCATTTTCTTTAATAATTCAAATCAAAGCCATCTAGTGGCAAAAGCGGGAACAAAACGTACTTAAAGTTACACGTTACATATGATGTTTAGTTTCACAATATTACACTAGATGGCGACAGCTGACAGCCAGCGCCGCAAGCGCAACTTGCTTTGCTTTTCATTGGCAACTGTGCTGCCATCTATGTCAGTTACAAGAGACTATTTTTTTATTTCGTTGTAAGGATTGTAGATGGCGGTATTAACGTCATCGCATGCGCATGCTTAATACAATACTTTCCTATAGATGGCAGTACTTTGATGGTTGTCAGATACTTGAAGTGAACATTTCCTTTCATAAATCTGTTATTTACATGAATTAAAATACCATTTTGTTTGATTTTATCTTGCGGTATATAAAATTAAAGATTGTAAGATATTCTGGGATGTGTTGCTGATGGTGTTTCTTTTTCTTAAACTTACTCATTTTCTTGAAGAACAGCTTGTTGTTCCAAATATATAGAACGTAGAAGGAAGTTTCTAAGCATTTAGTTTTTGACACCATTTTGAGAATTTATCTACAAGATAACCGTCAGCACACAAAAACTAAGCTGACTTTAGAATCATATAAGTTATTTATATTGAAAGTAGCGATTTGGCGATCCTAAAGATGGAATACTAATCAAGTAGGAGTGTGCCACGTTCTAAATTTCTAAGAAAGGGGGCGTGGCGAGACGTAGGCGGTGCGCTCTTATTGGCTTGGCAGACCCTTAATGTTATTCTATGAATTCAATATTCGTTTCAATACCATTTGATTTTTAGAATGGATGAAATAAATTGGACAGGACAGAGAGTATATATTTTAGGCGTTATTTTTACACATCTGCATGAGTTTTCTTGCGACTAGTATTTTTATACGGTGTCATCAGTTTGTCTATTGCGTTTTTGACGCACGTCGCAGTCTCAATGTGTACCGTTGTTTTTTAAGTTTTTTAATAATATTTTTATGTATGTTATTATAAAAGGTAAACTATATTCTGTTTCCTGAAAGAAATAAATTAATAAATTAAAGGCAAAATTATTTCAAAATAAAAAACAATGCCCTGCCCTTTTTGACAGTTTAAGGCCGACATATTGATTTGTTGACGTCACATAGCCTCTGACACTCTGGGGACAACTACAATCTATTGATATCCCACACTTCAAAACCGGTTTATCCATTTAAACTACAGGAAGCGACGGGAACAAACATACCTACAAAAAAATACATAGATGCATACAAACATATGTACATACTTACGTTCGAAAAACATTATACCCTCCTTTTAGGTGGGTCAGTCGGTTAAAAAAGTTTTTGATAAGACCAAAGGTAATTTATATACGGTTAAAGAAATTTATTTCTCATAAATACCTATATTTACTTAGTTCTTGCTAGGTAGGTAGTCTCAGGTCATCTCTGAAAAACGCATTGTTCAAACCAACTTAGTTCGCCTATGTACTTAGACTATTGTGTACATATAAAAAAATGTAGGCTTGAGACGTGCGATTTTTAACTGGACAAGTGGACAGTAACATACAATACATACATAGATACTATCACGTCTTTTTCCCTTGCGGGGTAGACAGAGCCAGTAAGTGCGGGTAACTTGACATTTAACACCAAAAAATTTGATATGACTACGTCAACCTACGTCAAGTCGTCAACTAATCATAATGATTGATTGGTCTAACTTAGTCCTAAGTTAAGTAGGTGTGGTCAAATACACAGTAAGATAATAGGCGTGGTGGCGTGGGGTCGTAAGATGGTGGGCGTCTTGCGCAAGACGCTGCGTGGTGTTTGCCAAGACGGGGCGGGGCCTAAGTTACGGGTGACGTCATTGTCCAAGTTTTAGTGCAAAATTTTGTGATGCCAAGAGGCTTTATGCAATAGCTGAAAATCAAATAATCAATTGATATACGTAATCCAATACCGATATCGGGTCACTAGGTATCTATAAGCAAAAAATAATGTAATATACCTTGGTAGCATACTGTATTGACATGATGATTTTAAAGTACAACATTCTTACGCATAACGGTTTACGCATACTTATTTGAAGCATAATAGGTATATTCAAGCATAATATTATTAAGCATAAATGTATTTATTTACTCATACACTTTAAAATGTCTATAACGCTATCAGAAATTGTCTTTTAATGAGTATAATTACGTCAGCCACATTTATAACAACAATTGTATTGTCTCTGACCGTAGGTAATATTGTACGTATTTTCATTACGACATTGTTTTTCGATTAAGTAATTACTTTCAAATTTCGAATACCTTCATTTGAAAAGGAATCTTGTTAATTTTTTTGAAAATAGAACTACGTCGCGTAGCGCGGTCGTCCACTATACGCAACCTTGAAGTGAGTTAGACTTGCCGCCATTGCGAAATAGGTAGATTTATTTGTAATTAAAAGTGAATGATAGTGGACACTACCCAAAATTTTCTACAGGGCAGTGAACAAAAGCAACAATTTGTTGCCAAATAAGTCAAGACAAGAATGAAGTACCTATGAAAAAGTTTGTAGAACAGTTTCTGAAACATTATAGACGCTTTATAGTGTGTTTGTAGATAAAGTATTGTATGCAACTGTTCGTTAGTAGTCCTTAAAATACTCATGTGATATTATAATGAAACTCGCCTGCGGCTCGTTTCATAAACCCACAATCGTATTTTAAGGATCCTTATTACTTAAAACAGTTACATAAAGTACAATTAAACACAAAAATCTCATCAAACTCCACCTGTAACTTGTAGGTATAGGTACTTATATATAAAGAATTTTCCTCTTACTACAGTTAAAATGTAATATTACCTTGTTTTATTTACAGACTATCCTTAACCAACATCACTGAGTCCTCTCACCGGTGATATCAGAGACTAAATAAGGTAAGAATTTTGTATGTATTATGCACGATCATTAAGAGTCCCACGTAAAGCCGCAAACTAAAACGAAACTAAGTACGTTTGTATGGGACAAACGTACTTAGTTTCGTTTTAGTTTTACAACTTATTTATTATTTTAGTGGACAATTTATTTATATTTAAAAACTTTAATGAGCTTTTGAAGCTTCAATAGGTAGACTTAAGTCCAAAAGCCTCTATATAGCTAGTAGCTTATTCTAATTATGGAAATTGTAAAAAAAGTTTTAGTAATACAATACATGTAATTATACCATAACAAATAAAACCTTATACTACTTACTAAACAAATGCTTATTAGGTAATTTGTATTTATAAAAAATTGTGTTGCTGAGATTATAACAATACTTAGGTTGTTGAAATCCATGTAGGTACTTAACAGATACCAGATATAGCAACGAGTTTAACCTCCAAAGTATGACCATGCTTTGCTATCTTGCCTCCGCTGATAGTTATGACCTCCTCGTAATAACAGATAATAACGATTCCATACATATATACCTAAACTGATACAAATATATACAAACACATAGAAAGGATACACATGTTAGAAATAGAATTCAACGAATAACGATTAAGTACTTAGTTTATAAGTATTCAAATTTTGATGGCATATCAAAAATAAAAAAATGCTTAAACAATCACAGTTTAGATTTCTTACCCCAAGACCTACAAACAAAAGACCACTAACGAAATTAAAAACTCAACCGCACTCACTAGAATCATTACTTAAACTTCTTTTTAAAGCTGGCTGAATGCACGCGACCAAACGTTTTAGAAAAAGAAAAAAAAAATAAAAAGAAAGCACGCACGTCATTGTACGCAGACAAGGTGGAATCTCATTAAGCATTTGAATTAAGAACTGCGACGCGATGGCGCGAAATCTTAGCGATCATTATACGGACGCTCTATCGGAGTTATTCAGGTTTTTCATTTCTACGTCGTTACTCGTGTTCTTTAGTGAAGTAGATGAAATACGTTCCTCGCAGTGTGTTCTAAATTTGAAAAATATTTTACTTTGTCGGGTTTTGTTGTCGTTGGACAGGTGTTGCATCTCATCATCATCATTATCATCAGGTCTTTTTTAGTCTCCATTCCAGGAGCACGTCTCTCTCTGTTCTACCAGAGCCACATATTAGCCTCTGAGCAGTCAGAGGATTTGGCCTACACTCTCCACGCTGGCCAGACGGGTTGGAGAGGTCTCTCTGATGTTTAACGACATCCACCGGAAGACTTGGATTGGTCCTATGGAGTGGTCCTAATCTACTCAGCCGGGAACCACACGGCTATTTGCATCTGAATCTTCTTTATTAAAATATAAGCAACGCCACATTTTATACCTACCTACTCATAATAAGAAAAATAGGTCGTAACTTTGATTTTCATTCTTTGTGCTTAAAATTTTCCCACATGGTTTAGTAGGCCCCGAATTAGATTAGTCCAGGGCCCCCCGCAAACTCTCGGTCCGCCTCTGGTCTAATTCATTAAAACCTAAAACACATTTGCGCCAACCATTACTAAAAAAAAGAAACCGGAACTAGCAAAAAGACAATTTAGCACGCAAAAGAAATGGCTCTGAAAAGGCGCGTCCACTCATCCTCTCCATTACCACGAGAGCTCAAGGCTGCATTTCGTTTCAAGCTTAAGAATGCGGATGCTCAATTGTGAGCGGAAATGTCCGGGAAACTAGGCGTTTAGGAGCAATTATTGCTTTACAATTTTTGAATAGAGATTTCTTTTTATATCATTGAAACTAATATGAGAAAAATACATTATATTTAAAAACGGGTCACTCACGCCTTGAAAATGGACTCCTGATAAGCCCGAAACTATAGTCGGCAATCTCGACAAAGTAGCACGGAGTGACCCGTTTTTAAACATAGAGATTTATTTTTCTTAAAAATTATCATTATCATCAGGTCTTTTTATTAGTCTCCACTGCTGGAGCACGACCATCTCTGTACTACCAGAGACGTATATTAGCCAGAGCTGTCAGAGGAAATGAAAAAAAAAATTAATTTCTTTAAAATGAAAACGAAAATCTAATTGTTAAATGTGTCTAGTTTATTAGTAGGATAAACCTACGTGTATGTTCAAATGTATAATGAGAGCTAACTCAAAGTCTGTTTTTATGTTCTTTTGTTTTCCTCCCAATCTCAAGAAGCTCTATCTCATCAAGAAGCTCTGTTGCTCTGATACATTCTCTCCAAGCTCCGTTTGTGTCCATTTGGCTTTAGGGAAAACAGCGGAATAAAGAAATTTTCCTTTATAAATTGCTGAAAACCTTATATACATGATATTTATTAAATATAACTTAGTGTGAAAACTTTTTTGTCCCTTGTCAAATTCTTAACAAATTCGAATTTTTTGCACAGTCATCAAAAGGCAAAGTTGTGACATGTAACATTTATCTTGGAAGATGCTCTTAATGGCTTTTTCTCCAGTTAATGCGAAAAGTTGGGTGCCTTACAGCTGGAGGTGTTGTGATCAAGTTGCCGTGATAATGTCCCAACACGTATGGGACTTACGGGATTGAAAACCCTACCGGCCTGACGCGACAAGCGAAATAAATTAGAAAAAAAAATAGAAAGTGTCTAGGAACTTTCGATTAATTTTAACACCGAATGTTATTTTAAACAAAATCTTTTAAAAGCAAAATGTTACGTGACGATACGTTCAAAGTCGAATTACTCATAACAACGTTCAATTTTAAGATTCCACAATGCTTCCCTGATTATTATTATTTTGGATCATACTTCCTTGTTATTTCAAAAATAGTATTACTACTTGATTAATGCATGTTATGTATAACGATACCTCCTTATATTACAGACATGCTCACACATCCTTTTCTTTAGGTAGGTAAGGTACTATCTAATATAAGTAATACACTTTGGTCAAGTATAAAAAGCTGATCGAAGTAATACATAATAAACGCGCGTTTTAATGTCATACTTTCGGTCGCCTCGGCTACGCACGCAATTTAAATCCATGAGTCCCGCTCACACCTCGCATTGAATTTGCGACGTCTCGCGAGTAATTTGCGACCTACCGCGGGTACCGCGACACAAATAACAGAGAGCACAGAAGGATAATATTTTAAAATATTTACTAGTGACATTGAAAACATGGACATAAAAGTCTTGACACCATGATTCATCCTAAACATTTTAAAGTATACTTAGACAAAATTTTAAATGAAAAAATCTGTAAATGAAACAATATATTTTTTACTTTTTACTTGCGTTTCACCATACGATCAAGTAGGAAGATAATAATGGAAAATAAAATTCTAGTGGGCAATAAATGGTAATATATGATATTACTTAAATATAACGATCATCTTTCGTTTGCGCGATTATAGCTTTTTCTATTGTAGAGAAGTAGAGCGCTTAAGCCTCCGGCACCCGTGAAGAGTAAGTGGTATAGTCACTAGCCAACTACTCAACCAATTTGGGTAACTCTAACAGTTAAAGTAGATGGCTACACGTAAATTTATATTTTGTAAGTAGGTACAGTACTCTACTAAGCATAAACATAAGTCGAATAACCAAATGTTGGTATATATTTAATGGTAAAGTGAAGGCAGTGGTGGGGAAAGGCAAGTATTAGAGTGACTGGTAGGCTGGTGAAAACTGGTAGAGTAGAGTGACAAGCAACGTTGCCCACGTTGCTAGTCACTCTACTCTACCAGTTTTCAGTAGTCTACTCTTAAGTAGCATAGTTAGTACTCTACCATCTACTCCACTGTCTACTCTACCGTTTACTCTACGCGTCTAGCGGAGGCTTTAGTTTCTTATCTGTAACCTCGTTATTTTACAACCGCGACTTTCCCGGAAATCTGCGGAATTTTCTTTTGTGTGTGGTGAGAGCGGCAGTTTGCGGGATTTAGAATATCTTGAATAGTTCGCGCGACGAACGGAATTTTGTCACGTCACTATTCCATGTGACTTCACGCATTATCACGTCTTCATTGCGTACGTACCGTAAGTATTACGTACGTACGTGCGTATTAAGATATTTTTCTAGATATCCTACTGCTGGGCAAAAGCCTCGATTCTTTCATTTTTAGGCTATCGTACCCAAAGGGTAAAAACGGGATCCTATTACTAAGACTTCGCTGTCCGTCCGTCCGTCACCAGACAGTACCTCAAGAGCCGTAATAGCTAGACAGTTGAAATTTTCACAGATTGTGTATTTCTATTGCCGCTATAACAATAATTAAGGGGGGCTCCTCTTACACGCATCTAGGCTTGCGTCACGCGTAGATGCGTGTAAGAGGAATGGGATATGGTGGAGAAATTCGGCGGCGGGGCTTGAAGCGCGGCGTAATTGGCAACGCATAGATCGTACTGAGATCTAGACGCAGTTCAAGTCCTGCCTACGTGGAATTTTTTCTCCATTTCTTAATTTCTTTATTTAATAAATAAGGTAAAATAGCATTGTGAATGCAAAATAAATCCCATATAAAGCAAAGAGTTATCATTATCATCATTAGGTCTTTTTTATTCTCCACAGCAGAAGCATGAACCCTCTTTGTACTATCAGAGCCATATATGAGCCAGAGCAGTCGGAGGATTTGGCCAGATGGATTGGAGAGGTCTCGTGGATGGTTCCAAAGTCGCCTTCTGCGACATCCACGGGAACGACACGGTTAAAGAATTAATTACCATCTCACTTGATTTTGTATATGTTAAAGCTATTGGGAATCATTATCATCATCAGGTCTTTCTAGTCTCCACTGCAGGAGCACGACCCTCTCTGTACTACCAGAGCCATATACTAGCCTGAGTAGTCAGAGGATTTGGCCTACACTCTCCACGCTGGCCAGACGAGTTGGAGAAATGAGAAACAAAAATTAAAATAGCACTTATGCTTTTATTTTAGCCTCCTTGTCCCGTGCGGGATTAACTGAATGTAAAAGCACATTACTACAAACCTATTGCGACATTTTATTATATTAATTTAATTAATCAATTTATTGTAATATGAATTTATTAGTGAAAGGCATCTAGTCGCCTCTATGTTTGCTGTGCCCTTACAGGACGTCACTTGTACCTTTATAAGTAACATCTGTATTAACTTGTGACTTGCAATAAATCTGAATCTGACACAATAGTTTCATAACTATGATAACAATGAGTACAGGTAATTTAAAATTATGGTAAAAGCATTAAAGTTTTGTCAAATTTACATACAAATCATTGCATGTCCCTCCGCATCCGGTGGAGACCGGATCTTCTTAGTTGAACTTCTATTGGCGCGCAAGCCGTGACGGCGCTCGATTGGCTAACCTGACTTCCGTTTTCAAGTCACGGCAATTACACCGTAAAGGTTGGTACACCTGTGTAAGGATGTCATTGTGAATGATATGTGAGAATGTCGGGCAGGTGTAAAAAGTACTCCTATTGACATTGAGGTAGAAGTACAGAGAGGGTCATGCTCCTGCAGTGGAGACTAAACAAGGCCTGATTGTAATGATGATGATGACATTGAGGTTTAGTGTTGAGGAGCAATAACCATCGTCTTTCAAAAAAGCATGTCCCTAAGAATAAAATTGACCAAGCGTGGAGAATGTGAAAAGTTAAACAGGATATCCTACCGAAACCCCAAATTAAAAAACGGCAGAAATATTAAAATCATGGATAATAACAATTATTTATACTATTATGTACTAAAATCGATTAACTATAAATTTACCACAAAAATAGAGCGGTAAATTATGGTAAAAATAACAACAAAGTTAACTCTCATGTAAAGTACAGTACCTATACATAAGTAGATCTAATAATAGACTGAGCTGGCTATTGTACATTAGTATTTTAAATAAATATAACAGGGACAAATTACACAATTTCAGCTAGCCTACAGAAAGATGTGAACTTGTGTAAAGTAATACAAACTCAACTGTACTCCCTGAATCTAATCTTTAAGGCGCTCCTATAGTAACACTAGCGCCACCCAGCAATTAATTCTTTAAATCCTAAATTATATCGAATTTTAAAAATCTAACAAGTACATAACTAGTAAATTACTTGTAGTATTTTTGTATTCATTTTCACTAATACTCGTTTGATAAACTAAAAAAAAAAACAGGTTAACGCCAAAGGTGGCCACTTTTGGCGTTAATCGATGTTTTCTTTTAATATGGCACTAGTAAATTATTTGTAATATACAAACTTGAAGTAATTTAGTAGTTTTGTACTTGTTAGATTTTTTAAATTCGATACAATTTATGATTTAAGGAATTTAATTGCTAGGTGGCGCTAGTGTTACTATAAGAGCGCCTTACGCGCGCTGGCGCGAGCGCCGGCGATACTTATACAGTATGTTTAGAATTTACCTAGCGATAAATAAAATTTACATTCTAAACATCAATACAAACAACTTTTGTTCTGTCACCAAGCCTGAAATAGCACTCTCACCTCACCTAAATACACTCACAAGCCTAGGCACTTAGGTGGGTATTCCAAAAGATTAGCTTCAAAAGTGAGTTTTCTGTTCCCCTCCAAAACCAAATGAAAACAATAATAAAGTCATGGAAATTGTTAAATTGTACATTGAGATGACATTCGCCTTCTTTCGTCAGAGGATTGTTGAAAAAAAACTCATTAAAATGAAACTATTAGGGTGACTACACGATGCAATGAATTTGATTTCATTTTGAATTGCGACGCGAACGAGTATATCAGTAGGTTTAAGATCTTGCTAAATATGGATTCTAGTAGTATGATCTACTTAGCTTCTTGGCTTTGTTTATTCCGTAAAGAACAAGGACGTACCTACCTACTAATAATCTAAATGACATTAATAATCAGTAATTTTAATATTATCTATTAAAAAAATGAATACAAATTTAAAGGAACTTTTCCTAATTTATAGGAACCTACTAATTTAGTTGCAATTTCTTTTCAACTTACAGGATCCTTTTAAATTTTAAGACCCAATAATTTTCATTCTTGAATTTTAATTTATTTTTGCAGACAATACACTTTTAAACAATGCCACTACAAAATGCATCAAAATATAGGGTACTTGACCAGGTGTACCCAAAGACAGATGGTGCCATACCGACTTGGAAGGGACGCGTGTGTGTAATAATACCTTCATTATACAGACGGAGAGGGGTGCGGTAACTAGTTCCTCAAATGAGTAACGTCACAGGTGACAGATAAAATTATAGGTATAGTAATCTTCATGTTTTATTCAGTGGTATTGAGATTTAAATCTCATTTGACTTTTATAAGTTGTTATTTATTTTATTTTGGCCCGCAATTTGGTATCAATATTGCCCTGTGTTTTCGTTCGTTATCAATACTGAATAAAATTAAATTCTTGGTGTGATTGCTAGTAAGTCAATCCCAATACAAAGTGTAGGAATAATTAAAGGATGAACTATTTCTAGTAAAAGAAATTTTCTTTTTCACCCTTACTCAGGCATTGTTTTTTTCATGGACTGTTGTATATCAAAAAAATTTTTGTTTAATTTGTGGTCGAATACCATAAAAAATGGATAGAGAAGCAATAAATGACATGTGGCTTTCCAAGTAACTAATCAACCAACACAAAAAGCAGAACGAAGCGTGAAATCTCAAAGCCAGAGGCAGAGGGCGCCACGCGCGTCCTCGCGACTCCAGGTGCGTAGTCCCCCTACTGTCATCTCTAAATATAATACTTATTATTACTCCTTCTTGTTTTAATTGTGCCCTGACTTGCCTTTTGCTCCTTTTGTCCTCGGTTAATGGGGTTTATTGTTTTCTTTTTTAAGCACGCGTCTGCAAGATTTATTTTATAAGCAATTTTTTTTTCTTTTGTCTAATAAACGGCATGCAATCTGTGCAATTCTTCGAGCAACACGGCCTCCGTACCGGACGGAGGGAGTGGGCAAAGCGACAATTTACTATGACAATTTTTCTGGCGTTTTTTGCGGGGGGAAATGTGCACACAAGTTTAGTTCCGCACTCCTACATATAAAACTTAAACTGTCACTTGATAGTAATAATGACATTGTCACAAAAAATGACATAAAAAAGAAAAAATAATTTGTGTACAGATGAGTCACACAACTAACACATAGACATGCATATGCCTAATTTTGGCTTGTACCTTGACAGAGGGGAATGCAGCGTATGGCTACTCCCTTCCGTGTTGCTCGAAGGTGCAATTAGGTTCATTACCTTCATTTCTTTTCTTCAGATAATAAGTTTTAGTGAAAGTCGTATTCATAAAAAAAAATGTTTTAAAGTGAATTCGTCCACGTATATTGAGCCTGTGTTTATAATGTATCTGCCAATAGGTATGTGAATGAATTTAAAAAAACAGCTCTGTATATTTAAGACTATCCGTAAAAACTCACAATCTTAAATTTTCCTCTTTAATTATTGGTACTGCTAACTTATTGATAGAAAAAAAAAAACTAGGAATGAATTTTGTGACAATTGCCGGGAATGAAATCAACCTTATGAAAAGGATTGTTAAAAATGTATTCCCGAAATATTTCGGCATGATGAATATTCTTTTTAATTTCTTTAGTTACACATGTTAGACATAGCTATTCGATTGTAAAAAATAGCAAGTCAGCAATCACTCCCCACATCTCAAGACCCGAAGTTAGATTGGTGAAATTCCGGCCGGCCGCAGTGTGTGGTGTGTGATTGACTCAAGATCGTGTTTGGGCGAAACTCTAATTGTTTTCTGAAGATTCCTAATTAATGGATAAAGTCTATAGAGAAGAGAAATTGGTTGAATTTAACGGCTAAAGGCACCTTCATTAAATTAACGTGACGTGCGTTATGTGCCTCGGTGCTTCGGTAGGCATGCCGTTGGTCCTTAAGAGCTTTTCTATTTTCCTATTCATTTTTTCCCTATCATTTTCATTATAAATATATTTGTATGTTTATAATTTATAATCGTTCAGCAAATTCTTGACAAAAAGTCTAAAATGATTTAGTAATTTGTTTTTAGACTATCTCAAAAGCTTTTCAGACAGCTTAAAAGTCGTGTAGAGACGAAAGAAAAGAAGAAAACGAATCAAATGTAAAAATTATTTAAACTATCATTTAAATCTTAATGAATACTTCATCCAGACACATATCAATAATGGGCCAGATGGCCGGGGGTATGGTGTCTTCTAACGTTCTTGTTTGCACGTCTGTCTATCTTCTCATGTTACCAACCAACGGTCAATAAAGTCGACCGATGATGACTAAAAAAGTAATTTAAATAAACGGCCAGTATCATATAAGGAAAAAGATTTTTTTAAATTAATGTAATGGAAGTGGCAAGTATTTTAAAATTAATATTTTTTATCGGTCTTGATGTATAAAAAAATTGTTTAAATGATTCATTACTTTTGACCACTGCCGAAAAACTGACTATAAGGACTTTAGGGCATAGAACATACGTCAATTGAGTTTGAATTTGTGGCCCCCAATAGAAACTCAAACGAAATTGTGGGACATTTTTTTCATTTTCTCCCTCACTCCATTATTTGTCTATAATCTTTATTGCTTAGAGAAAACATAAGGCAGTGGGTCGTCTGATACTAGTTATAGTATCTTCTTCATGATTTGTGCTCTTAACCGCTTTCTTTAAACGAGGAGAACCTAAATTTTTGTCGGAATGTAAAATTTATATTTTAAATTAAATATTTCTTATTTATAAAGTTTTGAGAAGTAAGTAAAGTAGCGACTTAATTCTTACTTACTACCGGTAAGTACCTGCTTGTATTTCTATGAATTTCTTTATTACTTGTCTATTTATTAACCTTAGTAATTAGGCATTTCTAAGTAGTTTAACGACTTAAGAGTCCCACGTAAAGGCGAAAACCCATACAAACGTAGTAGTTTTCGATACAAAACTTCTATTCGCAGTAATTTTGTATAGGTATTGTTTTTAAAATTGAAATCTGGTTATAAACATCAATATGCCTTATCCGGTCGTATGTACGAAATTTGGTTGAGATTGGCCTAACGGTTGTAAAACTAAAACCAAACTACGTTTGAATGGGATTTCGGCTTTACGTGGGACTCTTAAACGAAGGTAGTCTTTTTAAAATTTCTCTCATTGTTTTCTACACCGATCAGGATAATATTGAAACTTTATAGATCGTCAGTTTTTCCCAATAATCGTTATCAAAAAGTAATAGAACACATGGCGTGATAAAAAAATAGTTCATTGACCTCTTAAGTGCCTCCTGTCAAGCAATGTGTTCCTATTTGACGTATCAACAAGTAGTTTAGAGATTCGGGGGTTGGGCTCAAACAAATATGTAAAGAAATCGGGGTTTGTTATCTTTACATTTGAGGAACATTATATACCGGTATTTGCAAAAAGAGGTTTCTCATTTTGACATTTGTTTGGATGTTTGATACCTTATTACTCCATGAACCGATTTGTTAATTCTTTTTTTAATTTGTCGTATTAAAATTTCATCGAAATCGATTCAGTAGTTTGGTTGAAGTTTTTATCTGAAATTTTATGAGTCACTGTGGGAGTGAGTACTAACCTAATAATTGAAACTGAGACGAACGAAACACCTTTTTAAAAAAATCGTTTCAGTCACTTTTTTCATTTCACATGAAAAAAGACACGTCTCCTAGGTTAATATACTAGGTAACTACGAACTTAAACTCATTTATAATAACAGATACTAAACTAAACTAAATACTACTAAATGCTTACCCTTAGCAAAAAAAACTATCACGAAAGAAAGTAATCAAAATAAAGATGATTTCCATTCGCAAATGTCGGCAAAGGTGTTCGTAGCACGCGCTCCCAACATATGGCACCAAAATGGCTGGTATGAAAAAAGATGAGGTGTGAAAAAATAGCGAATCAAGGTGCGTTATCTAGTTTTTGCTACCGGATAAACGTTTTTTTTTTCATATTTACTTATGGCGAGTTTGTTTTTAATAACTTCCGATCGGCGCTTTTTTTTTGTATCGATATTTTTTGCGCATTTTTTGGTTAACCCTTTTAATGGGTGTGCTACAATTTTGTGGCAGAAGCAATCTATGACTTTTTTGTAATATTTTTTGCCTGTTTTTTTTTTGTTATTTTTGATTGCGATCAGGCATCTATATTCAAAAAAATATATTTAAATATTTTTGTTTAGAAACAGTATCTTAAGATATGTAAACCCTCATATCACTTATTTGTATTATGTGCTGCATTACTGGATACAAGTACACGAAAAGATTGAAAATATGACGTAGGTATTCTCTAAGAAAGGATTTTGAAAATTCGCCCCTAAAGCAAGGAAACGGGGGTTCGTATTTAAAGCGACCGAAGCCGTGGGAAAAATTAGACTTCCATATAACTTTGTCTATCAAGAAACGCTACGACCTCCTTGATTCTCAAATGTAAATTTCAAATTCTTAAAAAGAAAAACTTATTATTGAAAAAATGTTAACCCTTCACAAAAGCAGCCGGTAAACTGTGGCTAATTCAACATAAATCAGCTGTGGTTTAACCCTCCCACGTCGTGATCAGACTTAAGAAGCACATGTCGCGCTCCCTCGAGCATAAAAGACCCACTTAAGTGTTAACGTGTGGTTAAAGGTATAAGCGATAGAAGGATATTTTTTCTTAGCAAAACAAAACCGATATGATTCTCGTAGATTACGTATAAAAAGAAACAGTTGAATTGACTAGCATCTAACATGCTCAAGTTCTTTTTCAAGCAAAGCTCAGAAAAGGATATCTTGATAAAAAATAGTTTTTAGAGTGTTCCAAAAAGTTATTATGCCAGCCTCAACAAAAAATAATTTGACCTATTTTTACAAAACCATATTTGTGCCTTGCCACACCTTGCAAAGAAAACCTTGTAAAACGGTAAAAAAATATTTCAACAAAGTTTAGACTCTACAGCATTTATAAGCTACAAATCACTTAGCAAAATAAAACTCTTTTTAAATTCAGAAATAAGTTATGGAAAAATAACCACGCGGGCAGGATATCTCATATATTATCTCCTAATTTAATAAGAATATCAAAATATGTAATGTAATGCTACCCGTGGCTTCGCCTGCGTAATTTATAGCCTATGTCCTTCTCGGTAGCCTAGTCTATGTGTATGCAAAATTTCATGATGATCGATTCAGTAGATACGGCGTGAAAGCGTAACAAACAAACAAACAAACTCACTTTCGCATTTATCATATTAGTTAGGAAGTTAGGATTAGGATTGCGAATGTATAAAAACACTTACGTAATAAAATAAAACCCGTTCTCGCTATTACCTAGGACATGACTTTACTTTCTTTCAATTTGAACTCGCTGTCGCTTATGGCTTGAACTCTATACAAATATTTATCCGTGTTTACCCGCTACGTCTTGAGAAAGAGGGTAAGACGGGCAGGGTTGTCACGCGATCGTTTTGCGGTCCGTGTGTATGTTTGTTTGGTCACGCAAAGCAAGATAATGGCTCGTAATGGGTTTATCAGTGAGCTTGTAAAACGCATGAGATTTGCAATAGATAGGAAAAAGGGTGTTTAAAGTGGTGAAATCCTTTACAGCAATGTAACTAGCTGTCCCGGCGAATTTCGTGTCATTATTTTAATATTTTTTAATTTTATGGTTATTCTGCTATTCGGGGTGATAGCAAAACTTTATTAGTAAATAGTTTATAGTGAAACAAGCCGTGTGGTTCCCGGCAGAGTAGAATAGGACTCCAACTCTTCCCGTGGATGTCGTAGAAGGCGACTTATCGAACCACCTGTGTATGGAACATAAGCTAAACAAAGCTTATACACAGCACATTAAAAAGGCTTCTCCAACCAGCTTAGAGAGTGTAGGCCAAATCCTGAGACTGCTTTGGCTTTTACGGCTCTAGTAGTACAGAGAGGGTCGTGCTCCTGCAGTGGAGTCTAAAAACACCTGATGATGATGATGATGATTAGTAGGTAAATAAAAATAAATGCAATTAGTACTTTTACTGCCTTTGTTGTATCCCGAAGATACGAGTATTTATTTATTTATTTTATTTAATGTTTGGGAGCTTACAGCAAAAATATACTTATACATATAACATGAAATCACACTTTAATAATAAAAATGCTAACAAGTCTCCGCCTATAGTAAAATTTGTATGACTACATTGATGATGGCTTTCCTTGTTTCTTAAAACAAAAAGTTCAATAATACATCTATATCTAAAAAGTTCATACAGCTGTCGTGTATTTAACCATTTTGTCGTATTTTTAGTAAAGCATTGGTAGCCCTATATCTGAGACGTTTATGATATTCCCTCAAGATATCCTCTAAAGGGCCAATTGAGATCTGAAGTCTGGGGGGCCCAATTATGTTTATAACACTTTAGGAGTGTTTGTTGGCAGACAGATTTGTTAGAGTTCGAAATGTTTAGGGAGAATAAAGTTAGATTTTATTTACCCATATGAATAATCATAAATTCTCGATGTCGATCAACCTTCCTAATCGTTTAGAAACTACCTACTATATCTTACATTAATATGATTTCTAGATCCACGCATCGTTACTTTCATTGTAACATAGGTACATATCATCACGTCTTTATTCCTTGCGGGGTAGACAGAGCCCAAGGCCATTTCTTCATCGTCATTTACCATCAGGTGAGATGGGAGACAAATGCCTAATTAAAAAAAAAATGAAACTCAAAGGCCACGATTACCGTGTTAGATGAAAAGCGGAAACAAAAAGTGATGAGTTGCTAACCGCCTATTCCTTAGATTTTCCACATTTCGTTGTGAACTTATTAAATAACAAGCCAAATTACAAATCCAAAACCCGCGGCACTCAAGCCAGCCCTCCACCAGCGCAGACGAACCGCGAATCGCATCACATAATCAACGAAATTAATCTTCATCACAATAAAAGCGTAATCTAAACCGAAATAGGTTACATAAAGGCAAAGCGGCCTCGCGGCTCAAGCCATCCGTGGCCTGAGCCGAGCCGGCTCAGCGACTGAGCGGCTAATATCTGCACCATAATGAGCCACTCAAGTACGGCATAACTTGTTTACATTGTTTCTTTATTATGTTTTACCCGGCTCTTTCTTCCTGTGACGGTTTTTTCGCAATAAAACCACCGTTCGCCTTTGTCTTTACGAGATTTGATTTTTAATTAGTTTTTTGTTGTCGTGTGTGGAGGACTTTTTTTCTTGTCGGCTTCGAGGCGGCTTAGGCTTTTTGGCAGGGTTTACTCTGTGAGGGCTGTTTTAAGGTGGTTTGAATGCTTGAAATAACTTTAGGCATATATATTGTTTTCATAAAATGGAATAACCACACTTATATTATTAGACCACACGGTAAGTTATTTGCATAAAATATACTTATAATGGTCATAAATTATGAACAAATTAACATCGACTATGGATTATGACTCATAATCCATAGTCGATGTTAACCCGTTCACAGTCGATTCTGGTAGACAGAAAGGAATAATCAAGCCAAAAAGGTAGTAGAAAATCATTGTTTAGCACCTTATCATTGCCGTCAAGCCTTATCATTGCTTTTGATTTTGTTCATTACACACTTGCTTAAAATTTAATCATAAGAAAGGACACTCTTACTTAGACAGTCCCAAACCCATTAATTTTTGACGTAGGTACAAATATACAACATACAGAATAGAATAACTAGAGCCTAAGTGGCTGTATGCCGAGAGGCATGTTTGATCTTTCATTTTATAAATTAGTCTTTAGAAATTTTTACTAGATAGTGGTTAAGACACTTAAAAGAAAGGTTTTTAAGTGACTTAACTACTATCTAGTAATGATTTTAAGAAAGAAATTTATGAAATAAAAGATTACACATGCCCCTTGGCAATGATTAGTAGCTTTTGAACGGCGACTATACTTTTGTTCCGGTTGTTCCATTCTGTCTATTTAAAGTACTAAATAGGTTTTCGCTTAGCTAAAATATTTTGCTACGTCAAAAATGATTAGTTTGTGACTGTTTCAAGGAGGAAGTCCTTTCTTCTAAGTGTTCTTACTACACTTACTTCTACTTCCATCTTGAGACAGTCACCAACCTAAACATTTTTGACGAAGCAATATATTTTACAAACTAAGCGAAAACCTATTCAGTTCTAAAGACAGAATGGAACAACCGGAACAAAAGTGGCGGTAGTCGCTGTTCAAAAGCAACTAATCATTGCCGACGAGCATGCGTGGCCTCGTTTCGCACAATGTCTGTCCCCTGATTAAGAGGATTGTCTCCATCGTTCTGAGGATATTAAAAGCGTGTCTTCCAACTAGTGATGTGTGCTGTCGATGCCACTGTTTTTAATTTAATTAGCGCTGAAAAGACGAATTTTGCACTGATATTGGCCATTGTAAAGCATTGAAAAGGTCTGGAAAGATAGACATATGTTTTTATTTGCTGCATTGTTGTTCATCAAGGTTTACAGATTTATTCTTGTAAAATGTGTTTTTAAACGTTTTACAATCCGCGGTATGTCTGCTAATACGTAGTTTGAAAAAAAGTTGAAAACGTTTTTTCCAAACAAAAAAGTGTACCTAGTATTTAACGTTAAATACTACTATACTCTTTTTTAGTTAGAAACTTTCATTTCTTGCAAGTATCCCAAAATTGACAATTCAATTAAAGATCCCAAACTATAGATTAACCGTAACAAATATTATGAGAATTAAAGGAGCGTTAAATAGCATCTCAAGATTTTTCTTTTCATCTGACATAAATGGAAATATCTCATCAATAATCGTCGATAATTTCTCATATTTCACTCTAAAACACTCCATATCCTGCAAGAAATTCTAAAATTAATGAAATAGTGCTCTAATAATCAGCAAGAAGTATTTGAAAACGTTCGGATGGTTCAGAAAAAAAAACCATTTGCTCTATACTTTATTTGATTTTAAATTGTAACCTCCTGGTCCAGTCTGTTATTTGAAAAAACAAAAATGGCCACTGCTCGTCGATATGCCCACAGCCCTTGCCACGCAGCGCCGCCCAGATGCACAATTTTCTAGATAATGCGCGGAAAATGCTAACGGAGAAAGTTTCGCGGCTCTGTTTTGTTTCTATTATATGCCTTTTTGCCGGCGGTACGCTTTTTATCATCTTTTGATATGTGCTGTGACGTCACCGCACAGTGGGATAATAACTAGCATTGTCTGAATATAATATTTGTTTGTGCGAATGTGGAACTCTATATTGTGGTTAGAGGCTGCATTTTTAATGATTCTATCGTCTTATTCGTTCTACATACATACTATCATGTCTTTTTCCCTTGGGGGGGTAGACAAAGTCTCAGTCTTTAAATCTTTAAGGCTGCGTTTAGCATGTTGGTGGGCTTGCGGGTGGAGAACGGAATAGTAAACTGATATAGTAATCTTAAGTTATGCATTACTAGCTGTTACCTGCGGCTTCGCCCGCGTGATATATAGCCTATGTCCTTCTCAGTACCCTAACTTATGTGTATGAAAAATTTCATGATGATCGGTTCAGTAGATACGGCGTGAACGCGTAACAAACAAACTCACTTTCGCATTTATAATATTAGTTGGGATTGGGATTCTTTAGTTTCGACCTGAGGGCACCATAGCTCATCGTTTGGTATTCGAAAGCACAGAGAACGTTTTAATTGATTTCTTGATATTCAATATCTCCTTCGGAGGAATGAGTGTTACCCCGGTCCCTATAGAATGCTTGCGAGGGGTATATTTCTGTGTTCTGTGGGTATATAGATCCAACACGTAGAGGTCCTTTGGAGAAGTTGATGTAATGTAGGTCCCCAACTAGAACCCGTTCCTAGAAATACCAATGTATGCCTTTGAACAGATCTTGAGGTTTGGAAATAATGCATTTTAAAAAGATTTTAATGGGCTATCGGATTGATATGTGGGTGGACTTGTGCTTATTATTATTGTTGGGTTATTATTATTATAAAAAATATTTGTTTACTACTAAATATAGATCGTAATTTAGAAAAACATAATATTAAGCGGATGTGTAAAACTGATATCATCTTATTTAGACGTTAGGGGAAAATAGAAAGTAAAGATCCAATTTTAGATTATACTTTACTAAGAGTACTTTTATTATATGTAACTTTCACTTCATCTCTGTGGTAACTGTTTCTCAAAGCTATAAAAATATTGTTTTTTTGGAAGATAATCTAAGTGTAAAGCAGTACTTAGCTTGTGGCACGCAATACTGATAATTTTAATCAAAAATTAAAAGTACTAATATAATTTAATAATGAATTGCTAAAGTAGTGAAATAACAGGTAGGTAAAGGAATTGAATACAAGGATAAAACTAAGATAGTAATTTTCCCCATCATTTTTACCGTTTAATTTTTTAATCGGCAACGTATAATTTGGGTCTCTTTAAAGCTAGAGTGAATAGGTTTTTAATGAGCCAGCGAGCTCCACCATAGACCACATCATCATAGGCAAATAAATAATTTTGATTTTGATTTGATTAACATCAGGTGAGATCGTGGTCAATCGCTGGATCATCGTGAATAAAAAAAAAAACTGTCTATAACATCCTCCTGGGGCGTGCAGGAACCGGTTATAGAAAACTAACAATTTTCTCGTGGCTTCGTCGACGTAAATTATAGCCTATGTCACTTGTAGATAGATTAGCTTACTATAAGTGAAGGAATTTTGAAAATCTGTCCAGATTCGGAATCTATTCAATGCAAACAAACTATTTATTCAGATGTCGTAAACTTCATCTTCTAGCACATATAGGTTCGTAGACTACAATTCAGTCATTATTAGACATACTATATATTTGACAAAAGATTTATAAACAACGAAAATCATGAAATGAAAACAATACGACTAAAATTGTCGTTATAAAACATACCTCGGCTCAGCACAGAATCCCTCATTGATTAAAAGAATGTCTCTGCGTGGTTTAAATCGATTGTACCAGTATTTTTAACTGCAGTTTTTTCTCTTTTGTACGTCTAACGATGGGACAATGTTAGGTTTTGTTTCGTCTGAGTGGGGCTTGTTCATTATGCTGTAACGGACATACAGGTTGCCATTTCAATTTATGTACGGAAATAATCGCAAGCCGAAACTTTGGTTTATTTTTATAGTTCTGTTAACAATTTCGGTTCCGCAAAATTGTTTCTGATACGTTTCGATGGAAGTTTTATTTTATTGTTGTTTTTGTGCTGTTGCGCGAGTGTGATGAGAAGTTTTTATCGGAAATGGACATGGGTATCAAACAATGCTTTTAAGGTTTTGAAAGTAATCGCAGTTTCAACTAAATTAAAATGAAAGATAGATAAAATGAAGGATAGAGATAAAAATGTATCTTAAACACTGTGGAAAAATTAAAGAGCCTGAGATAAATGAGCATGTTCAAGAAGAAGACATACAACCTACAAGATCATTCTTTATTTCTCTTAACCAAAGCCCTTGGTTCCCATTCAGTTGCTACCCGAAGAGCTGCAAATATCTCAACACTGGAGCGCAGTGGTCGCGCGCGCACATTTCTTCACAATGAATTTCGGTTCGATTCTAACTCTCCTTGAACGCTATTTGCAAAAACGTGGCAAAAACAATCACTAAGAAAATCTGTAAACATGCGATCTAAGTGATAAGCGATAGCGGGCGCGGGCACGGGCCATATCGCACGGAAACGATACTTCCGTCGAGTTCCGTCGTCCCCACGCGGAGTCACGCACCAAGAAGCTTGTACCGATTGCATGAGGAGAACATTCTAATAAGACGACCAATTTATGTTTAAATTCTGTTAATAAACTTTTTCTATTCTGTTAACAGGAGAAAGATTAATTTATC
Organism: Rhodophaea formosa; assembly: GCA_963082605.1. NCBI lineage: Eukaryota > Metazoa > Arthropoda > Insecta > Lepidoptera > Pyralidae > Rhodophaea > Rhodophaea formosa. Next base: position 6,149,306 of record OY720221.1, read on the forward strand.
AAAGACAGTAAGTATGTTGGTCTTTCCACAAATCCTAATTCACTTGGCAAGAAGAAGCATTTATTAATACAATGATGATGAATAATTTTTCATATATAATCTATAAATTCAATGTGCGTCAATTAGAAAAAAATATGATAACCTATATTGGAATATTGGAATCCTGATATTCATTCTTACTTATATTAAAAAGCGAAATAAATTTGTTGAATAAAACGTCGATAAGTCATTGAACTTCAGATTTAAAAATCAATTTCTTTTCTTTCTAGTTGTTCGAAAAAAATAGAAATCCACGTTGAAACATCTCATCTATAAAAAATCAAATAATTTTCTTGTTGGAAACGTTGTGGCAATTTCTCTTTTCCTCTATCTGTACAATCCTGTTATGCTGTTGCATTCATTACGAGGGTGTAAACAGGAACTATATGAATTAATCGTCGCTAGTATTACCTTTAATATTATTTTACAACACAATACTTGATTGACATGATTACAATGTGTGACAAACATGTACCCGTGATTGTCTTTATCCGATTTTGAACAATATAGATTTTATGTAATCGAAACTAAATCCAGCATAACCATAGCATAAATAGTTTGCGTAAAAATACATGTGCTTATCAATATTTAATTAAATGACCGTTTTTCATCTCATCTCGGAAAAAACTAATATTAGTTATATATTTTTTTCAAATTAGTTGAAACCACAACAATATATTAAAACTTTATTGTTAAAAATAAAGCCTAACAGGAAATTGACAGTATGAGTGATACTAAGAATTTAAAGGATAAGTAAGGTTGCGAAAATCCCATTACCTAATACATACTCGTAAACAAAACGAATACCGTTTATTTAAGTTTATTGAATGCATTGTGCAAATGATACAATTTTGTTATCAACAAATAGACTATATAAATATGTAAAATACGTGTCACTCACGTATGAAGTCAGCTACAGGCCGACATGTTTCAACCTCATCCTAAGGTCTTCCTCAGGTCTAATGTGAACCGAGATGCGCGCGCGTCTCGGTTGAGGAAGAAAGGAAGACCTCCGGATGAGGTTGAAACATGTCGGCCTGTAGCTGACTTCATACGTGAGTGACCCTTATTTTACATATTAATAATGTTGTTATCTCACGTTAGTTTTAATCAAAAATAGACTATAAGTAATAGTCCGATAAAAATCTATTTTTTTTTAAATGTCTCGTAGGTATCTTATTTTGTATGCATGTATACCTTAAAACCTTCCTCGTGAATCACTCTATCTATTGGTGAAAACCGTATGAAAATCCGTGGAGTAGTTTTTGAGTTTATCGCGAACAGACAGACAGAAGCGGTAGAGGACTTTGTTTTATAATATGTAGTGATTTCGGAATGACCCGTAGTGATTTTGAGTTACAAAGAACATGAAACGCTTTTCGTATAAAACTTTGAAGATTGTTTTAATTTCAAGCTAATTGAAGACAATATACTTAAACAATTCAATTTCGTTCCTAGATCTTCTGTAAAATTACTTTTCTGAAATTATTCAAAAAAGTAATAAGGTTATCCAAACAAAACAACCAAAAGAAGCAAGTATTCCAATTAAAAAAAAAATAACAAGTTATCTTTTTCGTATTTCCGTTTGTCCTTTAAATATAATAAAACCAACTCCTCCCACCTGATACGTAAAGGTATCATATTAAAACAGGAATCTTTTGACTCGTAAAGGAAATAACAAGTGAGTCACTTGTCGCCATTTTCTTCTCGTATCATGAATGCGTTCCGTTATACGATAGCGTAATTATATGTTTTCCGCTCATCTCTTTTGTTGAGCGTGTGTACTCACCGCTTCCTGTCTTGTGCGAGGGCTGGGATGGCGCAAGTTGTAAGTGATTTTCGTTTACTTTTTATTCACAGGTTATATTATTTTTAGAAGTTGTTTGATTTAGAAATTGTTATAATTGGTGATAAAATATTTTGATATGCTGGTTTGTTTAAGTTATTCGATGGAGTATTCAAACCGAACAGTAACAAAAAAAAAGGATTCGAGTAATAAAATACATAGCTAGGGTAGGGAGTAATGGCTTTGACAAATATAACAAGACTTCTAATGAATATTTTTTTTATAGTCTGTCAAATATTTATCAACAAAATGGTATACCCAGCTACCCCATAGTATTTGAAATATAACTTAATCGAACAAAAAATTAATCTTAATTATGTTCTGGGGCATTAACATGTCATTAATTTTTTACTCGTTTTTAATTTATGACTTATATTTGGTATTGTGGGAAAGTAATGTAATAAACTAATTAGTTGTACGGGTAAACAGGCGTGCAGTCCAACTGATATAAAATGCTAACTATAAGTAAGAATATATTGTATTGCAATACCATTATGAAATGTATGAATTACCAAAATTATTTCTTTTTCACGTTCTTTTCGTAAAATTCCAAAATGTTGTCTCTTTGTTCTATTTTGGCATCAAAAGCCTTCCATTGTATCAGCTCTTGTTGTCGCTCTCTCTCCGTTTGTCACTTGGGCCGCGTATCTATAACGAATGCATTAATTGAATAGGGCGCAGTGATTTAAGTTATTTTATTGACGTCAAGTACTCGCTTTGTTACTGTATTATTAACGAGTTAATCAAACCAGTTCCTTGTTTTGATGTCAATTATTGTGGATAGATGATAGATGGATAGGTAAGAGTAACCTAAATGTATAGAGTTATAACCAAAATTCATGCTAAGTAATTCTAAAGCCAATCCCATTTGGATTTAACCATGTTTTTGCATTATGACTGCAAACTAGGTTATATTTTTTCGAATGTCAGTAATATCGTATTATTTAGATTAAATGAACCAATATATAGATAAAATACTTGCAATGCAACAACAAGCCGGCCTGTGACACGGATGGTCCCGGGTTCGATCCCCGGTGAAGATGGAAAAACTTTTTCAGATTGACCTAGATCTTGGTTATTTATCTATATATGTATTTGTTATAAAATATAGTATCGTCTCTAACTTACTTTGGGGCTAGCTCAATCTGTGTGATTTGTCCGTATATATTTATATTTATTTATTTATGTATATATATATATATTTATATTATACTTTTATGTACAAAGTTAATATATTTGGAATAAATAAAAAAATAGTGTTCAGGGTAATTTACTAGTTCCGTCATTTTATAAAATTATGCAGAATAGGTAGTCGGTTTGTAGTCATATTTCATATGTTACCTTCTTCTATTATTTCCTTACATTATTTTACTATACACTAGCAGCCCTACCCGGCTGCGCCCGGGCATGTATTATACCTTAAAACCTTCCTCGTGAATCACTCTATCTATTGGTGAAAACCGTATGAAAATCAGTGGAGTAGTTTTTGAGTTTATGGCGAACAGACAGACAGACAGACAGACAGACAGACGCGGCGGAGGACTTCGTTTTATAATATGTAGTGATAGATATTATAGGTATTTAGGCATTTAGGATTTCCTTTTTAGGGTTCCGTAGTAAACTAGGAACCCTTATAGTTTCGCCATGTCTGTCTGTCTGTCTGTCTGTCTGTCTGTCTGTCTGTCTGTCCGTCCGCGGGTTTACTCAGAGACCATAAGTACTAGAAAGCTGTAATTTGGTATGAGTATGTATATTAATCATGGCAAAAAAGTCGTAGAAAAAAATCTTGAAAAAAAATTTTTTTTTGGGTAGCTCCCATACAAGTAAAGTGGGGGAGTCATTTTTTTTTCTTTACTTACCCATCTTGTGGAGTATCGTTAAAAAGGTCTTTGAAAAATATTGTGAGGTTGAGAACACCATTTTTCGATTTAGGGATCCGTTTCCGAAATATTTGGTTTTAAAGTGCAAATTTTTGTTAGAGGTACGTGTCCCCCCCCTCTATCTCCTAAACGGTTATATATAGATACGTGAAAAAAATTACAGCAGTAGTATATATACTGAAGTTGAAAGAAAAACTATCAGAGCTAAGTACTAAGTACAAACTAAAAAGTAATAGGCAACCAACTTATAAAATGTACTGGAAAATGTAAAATTTCATACAATCTTTATTGTTAGATGTTTTTTTTTGGTCGTTAAACTGTGAGGTGCGAGTGTAAACAGTGTGTACTCAAAGTTGTCATTCGCAACTACGGAACCCTATACTGCGCGTGGCCCGACACGCACTTGGCCGGTTTTTATTTCTCATAGTTTCCCCCTATCAAGCTCGATCAATGTATATGTACTCGAACTTGAAACTAAAATGCCTTAAAAAATCCGAAGCCAATCCGTTTCCACCCCTATACAAGGACATGCAAATAATGATAACACTATGTGTTATTTCAACGACCAAAATGTCCAATTAAAGTACTTTCAAAAAGCAGTTAAGGGTTGCACCAAATGTCCCTGATTTATGGGTTACGACGAGTACAACTCAAACATATGATCTTGGGGAATCCGACCAATTTAAAAAGAACTCAGATCTAATATTAACTATTCGAGATAAAGTACAAATTAAAATGGTCAATAAATAACCAAAAATGAGGCAATGGGGAATATTGATCTTTGATAGAGAAATAATAAGGATTGTTATTGAATGGTAATTATGCGTAAGATGATCATAGGGTCGCGTGTTATTTACCATCGATTAAAGACTGCAGTGTGACACACTGGCACAATTAATTTATTTTATAACCTTGAAACTACTTTGTAATCGTTGAAAATATATATTTTTCTCATTGACAATGCTGGAGTGGACATACTTTTTTAAGTATATTCTCGTATTTAAGCGGTTTAAGTCACATTAAACACGAAAAATAACTATTCGTTTTTCGTGTTGAATGTAAGCTTAACGTGACTTCCATAGCATGGAGGAGTACGAGAAATTTTTATGCCACTTACCCATCCCGGTAGGGACTTCAACCAGGGTTGCTTAACATGTGTAAGCGCTAATAATGCCCTCGACCACTGGGTATCGGGCTTCTCTACTAATTAATTAATTGAGAATTGACGTTGAACATACTTAAATTAACTATACTTTCCGATAGTAAATTTACCTTCTTAGAATCGGTTCTTGTCGTTTGTGAGTACCTTCTCCATTACTCATTTCATTTAGCTACATTATTAGCGTGATCTACATTTTTTCTGATATGTGAAGTATGAAAAATCCACCCTTAGGATTGGTACAAAAACTCGTGCCATGCGGGCAAACATATGTTTCGCAAGGTGCTGTGTATAAAGGAGATGCAAAGGTGCAAATCGAGTAGGTCATCTTAATTTTTTGCCTCAAGATGTACGTCAACTTTGATGTTTGTTACCTGTGATGTGAATGAACCATTATATTCTGACAAGTACTCGTAGATACCGGCTGTAAAAGTTCAATTTAATAATATAATTAGTAATATCCACAAAAGTCATAATACTTACTTAACTTTTGTTTCTATTTATTCTTCTGTATTATTTTATTTATTTGTTATTTCTACACACTACAAATAAAACCAAAGATAATATAATACTAAATTTACTACTACTAGTCATCCCCGGTCAGGTCAAGATGAAAAATGATCTTTTTCAGATTGACCTGGGTCTTGGATGTTTATCTATAATATAGTAGTTATAAAATATAGTATCGTTGAGTTAGTATCCCATAACACAAGTCTTACTTAACAACTTACTTTGGGGCTAGCTCAATCTGTGTGATTTGTCCGTATATATTTATATTTATTTATTTATTTATAGTATTAAATTTGATGAAAATTGATCAAAATTAGGTTTCTATACAAATGAGCGAGATTTTAAATGAATAGTCGAAATCATACGATCCTAAAATAATAGAATATGCGCGATGCAATTTGTTTCCGCTTCTTCTGCACTTTGCTTAGGAAGCTGAACTTAATTCATCATCATCATATATTTAAGAACTTTGTTCTTGTCGGTGGAGTGCTACATCGTGGAAGCCCGTTTGACAACGGGCTTCCACGATGTAACTGAACTTAATTAGCCGTAAGTAAATGACTAACGACAACATTGTTTTTTTGTTGTGAAAACTGTGAAAACAAATATGACAATTAATAAGTGGTAAATAAAACGTTTACAATTGATACTTTTTAGGTAATAATTAAAATGGTCTAGTAATAAATACATTTCTAACATTTAAGAAGACAAATCCCGAAATCTGTCGATTAGGGAGCTAGGGCCGGCACAATGGGCCGTGATTCGATCCCTTACTTTCTAGCTATATTGTGTTTAATAAAAGGGAGGAGAAAGGGTGCACCTTTACTATTATGAAATCTTTTCGGGTAATGTCGCGTGCGCTTGCACCTTGTATAACTGTTTGGTTTGAATGCATTAAATTTTGTATTGTGAGAGGGTTTAATAAGAAGTTAGTATGGTATGCATTTGGTGAATGGTAATTGAAACTCTGTTAACTGTATTGAGATGTTTTATAAGAAATGCTGACTATTCTAAATTTGTCATCAAAAACAATTTTAAAAATGTTAAAACAACGTGAAGCAACAGTACAAGCATAGTACTATCGCTGCTTTTGAACCTAATTGAATATTTCTACTCCAATGTCCAGGTTTGAAAGTAAAGTGTGAATTCTTTCGAAACTAATACATTCTAAGGTTGGCCACCTTTGCCAGTACCAACACAGAAAAAACACCACACCAATTACTAGCTCGATTTCAAGATATACAAATAAATAAATAAGACAAATAACATAAATTAAACTAGCCCCACAGTAGGTTGTGAACTAGTGTCATAACAGGATACTAGCTACGGTACTATATTTTATATGCAATAGATACTTATATACCTAGATAGACAAGGAATGCACAGGCCAATTTGAAAAAAAAGTATTTGAGTAGATTTAATTACGATAAAAGTACAGGCAGTTATGAAGCGTAACACCTACATAATTATATTCCAAGTTGTTTGCTCAAATGTCAAAAAAATCACTCGGAAGGCATCCGAATTCACTTCTACTGAGGAAACGTCGTAAGTCGATTTTTTGGTTCTACTACCAAGTATACCGATTTGAATGACATAGTTTGAGTAGAGCCAAAAAAGGTTTGAAAAAAACGATTCCGAATACGGTTTGTACGGTAGAATTAAGTACACTATATATATAACTCCTACTCGTACAACTCTCGAAAGCATCAGAAAATCACGTACTTAACAGATGCGAAATCAATCGGCGATAAATTTGCATTCATTTGTCGATCGTTGCAAGTTGCAGCAGATAGCAGGGGGCGCTGTGAATGAAGATCATCTTAATTTTTATACATACATACTATTACGTCTTTATACCTGGCGGGGTAGATAGAGCCCAAGGTCACAAAACCTAAAACCTAAAGGTGGAAGGCGGAATCAAAATAGTGATGGGTTCGCATCGCCTATCAATGTGATTCCTTAGATTTTCGCCCAATCCCTTGACCGGCTTTTACGGTCTGCGCGGGAAGAAAAGCAGTTGGTATATTCTATGTTTTTTCTTTTCTCCCAAACCAGCACAAAAGAGTTAATTTTTATTGTTATAGTAACTGCTAGCCCGTGATTTGGAAAGTTAAACGTTAGTAGCTCACCTTGTGCCATCTATTGGAGTGCCCTGAATGTCCATCTTCCAGCTCCCAAATAGACTTACCATGGTCATTGACCATGTTAAGTTTCAAACTAGGAAAGATGCCATCAAGAGTTATTAGCACTTTTGATGGCATCTTTCCATTTAATTTGTAGCTTTCGCAATTATTCAACATTTCCTTTTTATCTCATTCCATTTTGTTGATCATTTCATCACAATTGTATCGCATTTAATCATATACCTAATTATATTTATACTATATTATCATCATCATTTCGTGTAGGTGACACGGTCAGTCGACCATGCACACCCTGGTGTCAGAGTTCTTCGTTAGTTATACTGTATTTATTGATAGGTATGCTATCTATATGAATAACATCAAATTTGTAAAAACATTCCCAAACATTTCGTTATTTCCTTCGGTATAGCATTCTTTGCAATGCTGGCTCACTCACAGAAAGTAAAATATTTACAAGATACTTATAAACATAAAGGTGCACCTCCACAAAACAGACATTAGCGAGCGTAAAACGGAACGCATCTGCGCACGCGCGTGTGCCGAATTGCTAAAGATGTTCGCATGATTGATAGTCGAGTTTGTTTGATTTCTTCAATGCGTAAAACGGATCGGGTTTCGGACTATTGTCTAATAATTGAATGGATATTAATGATCTTTATCTAAGTTTACAAGTTTCTATGGAAAATCGATCAAAGCTAAATAGTCTGTTTTTTATTTAGTCAGTAAAAATGTAAATTTAAAGGTACAGTTTTTTTATAATTATTAAAGGTTATTTAATTTAAACCTATAGCAAAAGCGTCTTTAAAACAATATGGCAGTTTTCTTACTATTCATATTTCTTGGAATGTAATAATACCAGGGGTTTCTCTGAAATCTCGGAAGGAAATGCTTCATTGTATCAGGCAAAATAAAACTTAGAATAATGTCCCTATATGAAACTCAATATTGAACTCCGTGCATGTCTCGTTGCAGATAACATTTCTTTCAAACTTTATTAAACATTTCTTGTTTTACTTATTACAAAAGATTGAGCTGTAATGGTCAGATCATGGAGTCGGATGACTCCATCATCTGACCTATACAACCACTCCACAATATTGTCATCCGACTAATACTCGTATATAAAATTGCAGCTCCATCGCTTGGTAACTGTTTTAAAAAAAAATATTTGAAAGATTTGACCCAAAACACAACGGGGCAAGTTTTACAAAATGTAGTAGCATTCTTATTCAGAATCTACAAAATCGGTAATAGTAATGGCACTCGGTTATCGATCGTGATGCACTCCCCACTCCATCTTGGCGCAGCTGCTCGTGCGCAGGGTCAAAGGTGGCGCGCGAGGGGAAGGTATTGTACTTGTAGTGGGCGCTGTCTGCAGGATTACCGCCATGTTGGATCGATATTTTGAAGGGCGCATTCGATTTTTGAACGGTGGTTAATGTTGCATTCGATTTGTGAAAATAGCGCGTTACGAGTAGACGAATCTTTGTTATTAATCGACTTCAAAAATCGACTGCAAAAAACAATTCGATTTCAGTTTGACCCGTATGTTTGTCCGTGATAACTTCGTGTTGTTGTGAACCGATTTTAATGCGGTTTAAAGAAAAGCATTTGTTACATTCTGGAGAAGGTCCTGGACAACTAGTAGTTGTTTTCAAGGAAATAGTTTTAAAAAAACCTATTTTTACGATTTTTGTTAAGTCTTAAAATATATTGCGTAGAATCTAACATGAGAACATCCCTATAAATATTACGGCAAAAATATAAACAACACTCGTATTCAAATGACACGATAAAATTATCTCATAGAAATCAATTTCTAAAACGGATACTTGTAACCACAGATTTAAAAAAAAATTCGTCTCTGTAACCATCTCGTGACTACATATAGACATCACCTTTGTTAATTTTGGACAGATAGGTACGATGCACGTAAAACAATAAAACAAAGAAATTCCTCTTTCTTTTACTACACCTGGTTTTAAGTCAGAGGCGCCGCCGTAGACCGAGTTATTCGATACGCCCACAAATAAAAAATTAAATCGCCGGATCAAACAACATGTGCAACGATGGTATCTCTAGACACGTGTTTTTAAAATTCAAACTAAATCATATCTTATAGGAATACTTTAAAGTTCAAATTAAGCTGTCTTCGCCCAAATTTAAAGAAATTCACCGCCTTACAGGTATCTTTAAGGCTCTATGGGAATGGAAACCTTAAGACATACTAGTCAAAGCTACAAAATAGCTTGGGGTAGTTTTACTCCAAATATACTACAAGGTGCCGTAGTAAGATCAGCTGTTTAGGAATTCCTTTCTTCGAGTTTGAGACGCTTACACAAGGAGAAATCGTTCTTAGTTCTTCAGCAATAGAGCTATATCATACGTTTGCTTAAGTTTGTAAGAAGACAATGAAGTTCTTGCTTTTGAATACAAACGATTTATGGGATAAAGTGGCCTATTTTGTAAGTCTTAAGACGAATAATTGAGTGTTCGAAATATTCATTAAACGATTTATGAATGAAATTCTAATTTCATGTTGAAGTATGATTACTTGTCCTTACGAGTAATAATACTAAACTCTCCACAATGTAACCTTTAATAATCTCCGCACAATAAGTATGCGTAAGAGCATTACATTACGCGTTGCATGGGGTCGCTAAGGGACATGTGCGCACGCGCCACTCCGACAATCATAGTAATAATATCTAAAAAATAATAATAAATCCGGGTGAAGAATAAAGAAAGCTCACCCCCCGACTCCCCTTGCCTTTATCTTGCAAACAGACTTCAAAATGCTAAAGATAATAGGGTGGCGGCCCCCCCGTATGTGCGCACCTTTCGCGGGGGTTGCTTGTGCGCGTGGCGTATGGGGCGACGTGTGTGACGCGGCGAATTTGGCGGTTAATTTCAAATTCCGAATTTAGCGTCTTTGACTTTGAGATGAAACTTTCTTTTTAAGTTTTGAGCCATATTTTCAGCCAGTTTCATATCAATTTTTTTTAAATAAAGACCTTTTCACATTTACTTTTATGTTAATATTTCACTTCGTAAACCCTACGGGCGTAAAATTCATTCATTTGAATTACATAATCTATATAAATATTATAAAAAGGATAGATTCGATTGTTTGTTTGTTAGAATTGAATAGGCTCCGAACCTTTCGGACCGATTTTCAAAATTGTTTCACCTATAGTAAGCTAATTTATGTGCGAGTAGTAATTGGCTATAATTTTTGCGGACGAAGTCGCGCGAAAATAATAAAAGAAACATTACAACTAGAATGATCGGACATCAAATCTGCAATGAATATTTAAAAAAAACCTTAGGTTCAAACCGCAGTAAGTCTCAGCACAAATCGAAACCAATTACGGAGATATGAAAACAGGAACGGCAAAGGACCACGTTCAAAAAGAGATAGGCTTTGTTGTCCACCTTTGATTACCTGCGCCGGACAGTGTGAGCGACCAAAGACAATGGGGAATGGAAGTAAAGATTACTTTTGCCTGTTTTTTTACATTTATTTCATGGCGATTGTCTATGTTATTCGAATTCTGAAACGTCAAAAGAAAGTGGAACGGATATCTTTTAGCGTTTCCTATACCTATTTAGATTAACGCTTTAGGTTCTTTCTTACTCACGCAATTTCTATGTACCAGTACCTACCTATACTTAAATGAATATCTGACTAAGTAAGCCATAATTTCTTATTTTTAGATATAGATTTGTATGAAGGTCTTGTATAATTAATTAGTGAAAAGTGAATTAAGAAGAATTAATAAAACTGCGAGCAATCATATACAGTCTTACTTTTTAAACAATAGTAAAATTTTTACAGGCTGTTCAGTCTAGATAGATACAGAATAATAATACTAGATAGTATCTAGTATTATTATATCAAATTTTGTTTGTCATATTTCATTAAATATTTCTGTATCTAGTAGATACAGAAATATTTAATGAAATATGACAAACAAAATTTGTCGTGCATTCTAGTTCCTATCAACTGATTGGCGAATTTGTATGGGGAGGTATTTTTTTCCCGATAGGATAATGATAATAAACGATTTTATGACAAATAGTTCGGTATCAGGTATTTAATCAGCTGTGAAAAATTGTTGGTGATCAAAAAGTCACTGGGGATATATTTAATTTAATAAAAACTAAGTAGTAAGCTACAACTTGATGTCTCGTAAAAATAATCTAGGCTATACCTACTTTCTAAGGGGTCTTTTTTTCTTACTTTTTTATTATTTATATCCGTGCGAAGTCCAGGTCGACGGTAAAAAATAATGCAAACAGTAGTGCACCACGAAGGTTCCCTACAAAAGGTCCGCCCCGCCCACGGAAATGACGATGACCGGTCTGCAATTACGACACGGAAGTCATTCCCCGCGATACGCATCTGGAACGATATGGACAATATTGTCTATGGGAAGCCCAATGTATGGCATCTAACGGTAAAAGAATGTTGTGGCAAGTTGATTTATTTTAATACACATTATCACGTCTTTTGCGTCCCTTGCGGGGTAGACAGAGCCCATGTCTGTAAAACTTTGAGGCCACGTTTAGCATGTTGGTGGGCTTGTAGGTGAGAACGGAATTAAAAAAGCGATGGGTTGCTAGCCGCATCGCCTACAGACATGATTCCTGATGCCCTTCCCTCGATCGGTTTTTACGATCTGCGCGGGAAGAGAAGCAGCTGGTACATTCTACGTTTTTTCTTTTCTCCCAGACCAGCGTAGAAGAAGTTTTTTTTTTGAATGGAAATAATATACACAATAAAATAAATATTGTAACTGATATTATAAAAATGTAAGATTTCTTTGTTTGTTTGTTTGCATTGAATAGGCTCCGAAACTAAAGGACCGATTTTAAAAATTCTTTCATCTATTGAAAGCTAACTTATGCGGGTGGCATAGGCTATAATTTACGCGGACGAAGTCGCGGTATTTTATTGCTAGTATAATATATAGAAGTTGTTTTGTTTTCTTGTCATCGATGATACTTTATTATTGTTTCCATCGCTATGGTATTTTATACATTTCTTCAGCTTTCGCGAGAAAACCTCAATTTTCAAGCAGTCTTTTACCTTTTAGTCAATTAAGTCCAGCTTTATCAAGTGTTAAATCTCAAGGAAAGAAATTAAACTAAAAGATATTGTAAAAAATACGCATTTACATCAGTTCTAACAATTTACAAACATAATTCATTCATTACTTATATTAAGTCTATATTTACAAATTTGGAAATTAAAAATTAATAGGCAAGTTAAGAAATAATTATGCAAAGTCGAACTAATGTGAGAAAAACCCAAACAAACAGTTTTTGCGGTCAAGATATATGTTTTTGTGAATTAATGACTATGGCTGCTATAAATATAACAGATAAACGATTGCGAGTATTCGGTGGCAATATCTTTTTGCATTTTCCCTAAAACTTATCATGTTTTGCCAGCGTACGATAATCATATAAATACGATTGATATTTGAGAAACATATACATGTATGTAGGTAAATCTTCGGAGAAAAATATGCCTATACCTACTGTGTAGTATCCTGCTGTATGTTAAGAATAAATCTAACTATTAAGAAGTTGGTAAAACTTGCGATGTAGCTGTTCGTAGCTACCTCTTAATGAAAAGAGGATAAGCACGTACTAAATTATGGATTAATGTTACTTGTGCTGAATACAGGAAAGATAGATGCATATATATGGACATTCTTATCCTATAGGTAAAACCTATGTTATGCACATTACAATATAACTTTTGAATTTGTATTTATAGTCAGCCTGTAGGAATACCTATGTAATGCAAATAACAATATAATTTTTACACCCGTATTTAAAGTTTTTGGTCAATCAACATTTATTTCTGCAATAAAAAATAATACAGCCATAAAAATAAGGATTTATTTTATTATTGATAAAAAATCATACAGTATCTCGGTTGACAGGAAGTAAAGATAAACACATGTGAAAACAAAAAAATGCACACAGTAAAGTTGCTAGTCTTTTAGAACGACCCGAGACAAACCTCGTTCCCTTCATTGGATTTTCACCATTTGAATTCGAACCCAGCTATTAGCAGAATAGCATAGATGGAAACTACCTTACTACCTTCAATAAACAAACTGTGCCACAAAATCGTAACGAGCTTGCGACAAACCTCCGCACTACAGATCTCGAAGGCATTAATTAGTCCGACCGGCTCGTAATCAAGCATAAAATTAAAACTTGGCACACGCCAAGCGCCCAACAAAGGCTAGGGTGTGTCCACACCGCGTACCTTATGGCACGGCAATTTGTTCAAGACATCTGGCCTCACACCTGCCCGCGCGCCCGCTCCGTTCACCCCTTGGAGAATTCTCCATACCGATACAAAACATCATCAATCCCTCAAGCTCATAAAACTATCGAAATAAAGTCCAAAATTCAACACACAGCCACTTGTAAAGTTTACTATTACAGTTTTGGCACAAGGTCCAATGCCCCTGTCATTCATAGCAATGCATTCGCTCATTATATTTCGGAAATGACTAACAGTTTTCTCTCAAATTGTCCTAAAAGCGCTCGAGTGAGACATTATGGTTTGTTTGTTTCATTAGTCACTAGTTTTTGAAGCGAACTCGTTTAATTCGGGACTACGACCGGAACAATAACGGACATCTTTCAATTAGGCTTGTCGTCTATCAAGCGTTGTTTGTCCACTAGTCGGGCCGGCCGTCAATCTCAATAGTCGTATCTCGCAACACAATCACGACGACGTACTCGTAAGCATGCGTACGTTCATTCACACGAACACTCAAAGACGCAATGTGTATGCACACTCAAGCATGTGTGCGGCTCATTCAAGTTTCAAGACGGCGAGCCGGCTCCTTACGTCACTTCCGTCGACGTCACAGTCTTACAAGTGGGCGTGTGAACGCGCCCTAATGACATGATACATGTGTTGACAGCTTGCGTCCTAAATTCAAACAAGATAAGAAGGGGTTATGACTGGCTGCAATTATTTAAATTAAAAAGAAGTTCTGATAATTGAAGAATGTATTTCGGTAAAAAGAATGGTCAATTCAAAAGTAATTCTGTCTTCCGGTATAATTTATTCTTAGTGCCTTTTGCAAAAAAAAATAAGAGTCAATTTGTCGTTAGCTCGGCGGGGGGCAAAGATGCGGGATGGAATACTGGTAATTTGGGCCAAGTAGACCAATTTTAGTGGTCTATTGTGGCTCGAGGGTTCCCAAGAATGGTTCCTTCAATTTGGTGAACGCCCGCATCTCTGCAAATATATTTGAGTCTGATGTATGTAGTCTTTGTATTTTCTACTTCTATTAAGTGGGTGAAGTTATTGAAGGTGCATTGCTGCATCCGCTCGCATTGCGGGTCATTATGAAACTAACAATAATGAATAAAACATTTTAATAAATCCCGTCAGGAGATCTAAGGGATTGTTGGAAGAGGATTATTGGTAGTATTGGCAACTATGATCTCCATATGATCTCATATTCTGTTAAAGCTTGTTGACGAGTTTGGGCGTGACGAATGCAGCGATAAGATAATATTTGAGGTATAAAAATTATAACTATAAATATCTGTTTCATTTTGTTGTACACAATTATTTTTTAATTTTAAGTATTTTTTTGATACTTATATTTATACTAAAAATTTGTTCTCCACTTAGTCTTAAAATTTGCGTCGTACCTATTGTAAGTTTTTTGTAACTATACATATTGCTCTGCTCCTAGTGGAGGAGGCGTCTTTACTGTGATTATAAGCTCTGCTTAGTTCACACATCAGCCTTCTTAACATCACATTTCTCGGCAATTCGAAAATGTTAGATTGAAAAAAGTACTTACTACTTATTATGTAAAAAATCTCTGAAGAAAACGCGTCCTAACCGCGACGCCCAATCTATGTAATGAACACGAGGTATTTTTTTGCTCTGACAGTACATAGAGGGTCGTGCTCCTGCAGTGGAGATGGAGACTAATAAAGACCTGTTGATGAAGAAGACTATGATGTTTTGCACCTTGCACACCGTTGATTCAGAACAAATAAATTACCTACGTGACCCATAACGTCTGATACGGATCAATCAACATCATCATCATCAGGTCTTTCTAGTCTCCACTGCAGGAGCACGACCCTCTCCGTACTACCAGAGCCATATACTAGCCTGAGTAGTCAGAGGATTTGGCCTACACTCTCCACGCTGGCCAGAAGGGTTGGAGAGGTCTCTTTGATGTTAATAAGCATTGTTTAGCTTGTTTCCTTAGTCGCCTTTTACGACATCCACGGGATGACTTGGAGTGGCCCTATTCTACTCTGCCGGGAACCACACGGCCTACGGATCAATAGATTTATAATATTAAAAAAAAATACAACAGATGTCTGATTTCCATTTCATTGTGACTTTTAACTATTTTATTTACGACCTAACCTAAATATAACTTATGACCTTTAACCTAGAGTGCCTAGAGTACGAACACGCTTTTAACCACTTAAACAATCATCAATAGAAAACTATTTTATGTTTTATTGTTACGAGTGAACCTTATACAGGTTGACTTGATGGATATTTAAATAAAATACCTCAAGGGTATCTTTAAGGTAGTGAAAGTTGGTCGTATTGATCTAACCAGGACCTGAAAGTATATTAAATCTTCATAACTAATATTTACTTATAATGCTACGTGGCGCAGCGGTCAACACGCCTGCTTGCGACACGAATGGTCCCGGGTTCGATCTCCGATCGGGTCAAGATGGAAAATGATCTTTTTCAGATTAACCTGGGTCTTGGATGTTTATCTATACATGTATTTGATATAAAATAAAGTATCGTTGAGTTAGTATCCCATAACACAAGTCTTAGTTAAGAACTTACTTTGGGGCTAGCTCAATCTGTGTGATTTGTCCGTATATATTTAAATTAAAAATAAAAATAATATGAAAGTGCGTTTGTTTGTTACATTTTCTCGCCTTAATTTCTCAACTTTATTATAAAGTTTAGTATACACATTTCCTGGGAAAAAGAGAAGAACATAGGCTACGTTTACCGAAAAAAAAAACCCAGCACGGATCCGTGAGCCGCGGGCGGAAACAGAAAATAGTAAAAATCTTCATTTAGAAAAATATAGTAACAGATTATAATATCTTTAGTTACACTGAACATGTCGGTAAGTGAAAGTTATGGAATATACTCTTATTAAATTAAGCATTACATGTAAAGAATACAATAATAGAATACCTATTTAGAAATTGACAACAGAAGCATATAGAAGTATACTGTTGTCTGATGTCTTCGCAGTTTTGCACATTTAAATAAAATTACGGCGAATAACCAGAATTTAAGATAACGAAAATAACACAAATGACAGCTTAGCCTACCTGCGAACATGAGCACTGAGTGTTTCAAAAGTTAGGTGTATTACATAATGTATTTTTTTAATACATTTGCTAATAATACGGTTCTTATGACATCGAAAATTGTACTGTTATGATGTATTTACGGCACTAGTGCTTTTTACTTTACACCAATCACAACCGCTCAATAGCCCAATGCCACAGATGCAAAATTGTTACTTTTTCATAGAATCCGAGCAAAGAGTTTTAAGTTCAGCATGAAAACTTTTTCTAATTCGTGAGTTGTGATTTTTTCCCAACCAAAAAAATAATATTATAAGCACTCGGCTTCGCCTCGTCCTCCACCTCGACTATACTATCCAGCTTACCATACTTGTATCATAATCTATATATATATAAAAGGATAAACTGAATGACTGACTGACTGATATATCAACGCACAGCCTAAACCCCTAGGTCTAGAGACTTGAAATGTTGCACATAGGTTCTTTATACAACGTAGGCGAGCACTAAGAAGGGATTTTTCAAAATACAACTCTTAAGGGGGTGAAAAGGGGTTCGGGGTAAAAATCAACATACACGCGGACGAAGTCGCGGGCAACAGCTAGTCTACTATAAACGAACGAAAAAACCAACATACGACTACGAAATATGTCTGCTTTTTTGAAAAAAAAAAAATCTAAAGTCACCCATTATAACCTATTTTACCTATTAGATCAGTATCTACTTGAACTGCTACTAGGGAAAAAAACCTCCAGCAATTTATCACCTATTTTGTACCTATTATATCAGTACCTACTTGAACCATTGCGGATCGTATATATCAAAGTTACTAACTGACAACGATCCAACAATACAAAACCAGGTGTGGGCGTACTCTCGTACCGTCAATAGTGCCATTTTATTGCAATCTAAGAGTACCGGAAGTAATTTGTTAAATGTGGAAAGATGCCGTCTTAGTAGTAATATTATTTATTGCACCAAACATGTAAAATAAAAATATAGAAACTATCACGTCTTTTTCCCTTGCGGGGTAGACAAAGCCCAGGTCCATAAAACTTAAAGGCCACGTTTTGCATGTAGTGATAGGTTGCATGCGTCTTCGCCTATTGACATGATTTCTGACGCCTATTCACTCGATCGGCTTTTACGATCTGCGTGGGAACAGAAGCAGCTGGTACATCTAGGCTTTTTCTGTTCAGCTAGACCAGCGTGGATCATCATCATCAAATTTAAGAGCTGGGCTCTTGTCGGTGGAGCTTCTTCCATTCCTCTCTTTCTTCCGCCAGTTGTTTCACTTCTCTGTAAGTAGCAACATTAACTGAAACAACTAACCAGCTTAAAATAAGCTTAACTAAACCAGCGTGGAAGTTACAAAAAAAAAATAATTCACAAAATACGGCCTTATCGCTATTGCAATCTCTGCCAGGCAACCGAGGTGTGTTAGAGACAGTAAAACAAAAACGGTCAAGGAGCTACGTCAAGACAGTAAATTTAGAAAAATAGGAAGATGCCATCACTTACTATAATCAAACATAAGTAGAAACATATATCATCATCAACATCATGTCGTCCAAGCCGTATCCGGCGACTGCGACTCCTATTTGTCTATCCCCGGGATAGACAAATAGGAGTCGTTGTTGTGGTGGGCTCTAATGTGGCTAGCAAAGCCAAACATATATACACACACGTTGGCCCATATTATTTAAATGTACATGAAAATAGAAAATCATGGAAAAAAACACAAAATAACACCTATCTATGTAGATAAGAAATAACCTCACTTGAAAATTTAAGCGTTTGAGCACATAGGACTTTGATTTGTTTAATGTTAGCCCCCGTCAAAAAAAAGGTTATACTTTGGGCCGTCTGTGTGTTTGTCACAATAATACAATTACCTACACACAATATATTTATAGTTCATGAAGCTTCAATCACAAATAAATATGTACATACATGTACTCGTAAACAATCCGATTTTAGGAAATTCTTTTAATGATAATCAATATTTATATAGTACCTACTTACTTGACAAACAGTTGTCCTGGTATCTTTTCCTTTAATTAATTTTATATTATTTGTTTAGGTATAAAATAAAATTCCTTATCAATGTTATTGGCTTTGCCACTTCTATTATTTCGGAATTTTAATCGTTTTGTTTACATCAATTTGTCCTTTTGTCCTTGATATTGAAAAAAATACAAAGTTTTTCTTAGAATTCTGGTATTTTTATAAGTTTGTTTGTTTGTCGTGTGTGTAAGTGGTCAACACATAAGTGTAAGTGATTTTTATAAGTGACGTATAGTGTGGTGAATGTACCCAACACTTTCATAAAAATCCCACCTTTACAAAACAAATAAACGGACCCTTTTTTCGAAGGGTTAAAAAATCGTTCATCGAACCTAAGATTGGTAGTATCGGAAGTAAACAAAAAAGAAAAAAAAATATGCGCACGCGCGCGCACCGGGTGGGCGCGCACGTGGCCGCCCCTATGTCGATGTCGATCTAGTGATGTTCTTATCGATACGGAGGTTATCTATGGTGTAATCGTAATAAAGAAGGCTGGTTTCTCGGCAATTTGAGTTTTTTTTTTCTATTGCTATGGGTGGGATGTTGTGCTTGTGTGGAATATGGGTCTTTGGCTAATAGTGTGGTTTGGAATCATTACTATGAATATAGTACCTACTATATACATCTGCAGGCTCACATTCAAATACACTAGACTCAAATAGGACTGAAAGGTCCTTCCAGTCTTATTTGAGTCATAAATATAATGATGGCCAAGAAAATCGTACTCTCTCTTTCTCTTTCTTCCTCACCTGAGCGTGTTCCCGGTAGCATCCACAGCTGGACTGCTTTGGAGCCCGGGTCCCTTTCAGGCTTCATCATTTCCACTTCGAACGGTCTTCGATATTTTTAGTTGAGGGTCCATTGTATGCAATGCATTTCAATATCATGGTACCAAAGAACTAGTCTGATAAGGGAATCGAAAGGTAGCCAAAGAGATGAACCTATTGTTTGAGCTCATTAGTTTTGTCTTTGCGAGCACTATCCAGTATAATCGCTGCTAAAATGCTGGTCACAAAAATTAAAATTACTGAAAATTGTGACTCTTTTAAAACAAAAAAAAACCGTACTTTTTTGTTTAAAAATCATGTCCTAATCTTTTATTTTTCTTTTTAGATCCATCGGGGGCCACGGGCACGTTTTTCATCGGATAAGTGTTCAAAATTCAGATTAATGGTGAGTCCTAGCTATAAGACCTAGCGCACTAATTGATATTAATGTACTAGCAACTTCCATGCAGGTAATTAGGAACCGCGAAAACTGTAGGGTAATATATGAGGCGTGACTTGTTAATAAAATATTAATATTAATAAAGTTATTTTCTTATTTAAGTCGTATGATTAAAGAATTTAAAAAAATGTTGTAGAATATTATCTTTTATTAAGATTAAAAGGACGTAGGTATTTAAAAAGTTTTAACATTTGTCTACTAGCAAAAATACTTTCTGTAAGAGGCTGACTATAAAAAAAACTTCGATTCTAGCTATATATAAGAAAATTAACCGTAAAATACTAATAGAAGACTCCTACCACCCACCCACATACACTACGATAACGTCCACAAAACTGGACGAACTGGACTGGTACTAGGTACGCACAAGTTGGTGCAAACCAGTTTTCGGCGGCCGGCGTCCGGATAAAACCGGTTCACATACCCGTATTTTGTCTGCCTAGAGCAAAAATATAAAAATCACAGAACTTTACATTTAACCTTGAATGATTTGCGTGTTCATACACATTACTTTGTATGACTATTTCCCGCCTTTTGGCATTCAATTCTTAGTCGTTCTCAAATCTAAAAGGTGTGTAAGGTAGGTTGTAGGTTATCAATAAATCTACGGAAAAATAATGCACACTAGCCGGGGGTTAAAATGAAGTAGAGTTATTGGTCATACCCATAGACAGGAAATTTGACCGTTGCTCGCGCGCTATTAGAGACGCATTTTCATCAGATTTCATACGAAACAAGCAGGGGTAACGTTTATTGAGCTTTTAGGTTTCAAAGCAATTGTGGAAATGCAAAAATTTGCTATTTCTACTTGTAATATAGGTTAAATCAGGTTTTTTTTATTAACTTATTTACTGTAATTATGATACCATATCACAGCACATTGGGGCATGTTTAGGATTTTATAAGCACAAACTGACAGACCGAGTTGGCGACTTTCGCCGACCGCCGGGCGCGGGTTAATACGCGATATTATAATTACTTTCGTCTCTAGAAGGGTGCGAGCAATATTCGTGCTCTGTGGTTATACTTCTGTACAAACAGTAGTTTGTAGCCGGGAGGGTGGAC
The DNA here is from genome assembly GCA_963082605.1 of Rhodophaea formosa. Taxonomy (NCBI): domain Eukaryota; kingdom Metazoa; phylum Arthropoda; class Insecta; order Lepidoptera; family Pyralidae; genus Rhodophaea; species Rhodophaea formosa. The sequence goes on from OY720221.1 coordinate 6,170,609, forward strand.
ATGAATTTTGGAATAATCACATGTATGTATGCTTCTAGCTTCCGCGACTTATATGCCACCGCGGTGGGGCGTCTGTTTTTTTCAGGACATTAGATACTTACTTAAAATTTACTTTGATATAGGCACGTATGTTTGTTTGTTTGTAAAGCTTTATTGTACTTACAGAGAAAGAATCAGATACACAAACAGAAAAAATAAATATACAACGGCGGGCTTATCCCACAAAGGGATCCCTTCCAGTCAACGAGCGAGTACTTGGGAGGAATTTTTAATGTTTACAAAATTGGGGAGAAGTAAAGATATATGAATTTACCTAATTATCAGCAATAATAATACATATAAATAAGTAAATATCTATGTTTTTAATTAGAACAGATTTATTAATATTTTTTTGGGAAATTTACACATGCAGGAAGACTTTCGTATGAAAAAGACTAATAGTAATTTTTTTTAGTAACTAGTATTGATCCCGTAGGACTAGTTGTTCATATGGACGGGCTAAGTCACCTTTTTAAGAATAAGTCAAGGGTCATTTACATGCTGTATATCTTTCCTCATAATTAATAAAAAAAATAACAAAAAAGGTTCTACGCCCGAAAAACCATAAACAAACATTGCAGAACCAGAGTTGACTCACGAATTGGCAACATGCACAATAGCGCGATGGCGTGGCGCGTGATACCAGCCGAAGGTGATCGGGAACTCGTAACGGACACGTCATGTCTTATCGGAGAAAAGTTGGGCCACGCAGCTAGCTGAGAGGTAACACTAGACACAGCTGTATTTCTGTCTGTATGAACTACTATGTTTGTGTCGGAGAAAAAGAAAAATAAAATGTATAAGCTGATTTACTTACCGCGCAGATGTCAGACCAGACCAACTAATTTTTAATTTCCTTTTTACCTACACTCCCATCACGTCAATCGTGGCCCGCCAATTTTTTAAACAGTGAATATACTTATAATATGTTTGACCACCTTTATATTATAAAGATTCAGCCAGACCGCACGTCTACTTGATCGCAGATAGGTATTCATAGAATAAAACATTTTAACAAAAAAATAAAACCACCGAAATAAACTGAAAAGCAAAAAATCAATCATCCTCTGGTTTCCTACCTTCAGGTTTGGATTTTTACAAATATGCAGGTATATATGGGACCTACCTATACCATTTTTAATGAAAAAATAATTACTAAAATCGGGCTACTCTGCATAAAGTTGTGCGTTGTCATACAAAAAAATATATATATCTACGCGTCGACCAGAGAACGTTCTCCGGTTTTTCGTCGGCTGACAAACAGAATATTTTTAACGAAATAAATAAACATAAAGGTGTAGTGGCCCTACACAGCGCCTCGAATTGGCGATACGGTCGTGCATTGATACGCGATAGCTCGCTTTTGGCGTTCGATATTCAAAACTGCGTTGTTCTTGATTAATGTTCCAGCCATTCTAACTAGCATTTGCATTTAAAATTCGAATCAATCGTTTGAAAGGTAGTCTTCATATTCTGATAAATAAGCAATAGGTTGCGAGACTGGTCTTTACAGATGAACGTAGACTAGCAAGAGTAATTTTATTTCATAAAAGAAATCGTTATAAATTAAAAACCTTTTTTAAAAACAAGCTCTCAACAAAAATAGTTTTAATTATGGAAGCGATATATATTTTCACATGGCGGTCATATTAATAACGTGATAGGTAATTTATTTAATCAAAAACAAGAACGTTCCATTCCGATCAAAAATGCACTCGGCTGCCTCGCCTTCAATGTAGATAAAATCGACTGTCTAGCTATCAAGGTTCATGAGATACAGCCTGGTGGCAGACAGACGGACAGTGAGGTCTCATGAATAGGGTCCCGTTTTTACCCTTTAGGTACGGAACTCTAAAAACAATACTATGTTTCACTTTATTGCCAATAGACATACATTTAATTGAGCCGCAATAACTTCACTGTTCGCTTCCCCACCGCGTCGTTCAAATATTCACGACTTTGTCGACTGAGTTTGAGCCGGGTCTACTGAAAAATGTCTGTGGACTTTTGACTGTCCGAAAAACGAATATTTTTCATGCTAGAGGATATACTAGCCGATAGCCTTGATCATCTCCTCGCTGAATGCTCTACACAAACAATGGTTTAAAGTATAGGAGAGTCAAGTCAATATTCGTAGTTCCCAAAGTTTTAGAATAAAGACTTCACGAATTTCTTCCCAGCTTCCATCAGCTTAAAAAAACATCAGTATTATAACTAAATTTAAAAAAAGTTTTTTTTAAGATCCCAGCATCTGACCATAGGAAATGTAGTTTATTTCGATGGGTTTGTTTCATGGTTTGAAGGATAACGATGTTTTTCCATAACCTACAAGTAATTATAATAAATTTTAATAAACACTAAAATAGGTTAATGAAAAAAAATAAAATAATAAACGTCGCAGCACGCACATTGCACTTTGTTTGTAATATACAGTAGGTATATGAGATATTATGTTACAGTAACCGGGAAGGCTTTATGTTATAGCAAATCAACATCAAAATGTCAAAATCCTGGACAGCACTGCACTTCATTTGTAACATTTCACAGTACTTAACCAATATCGATAACAGGTTGACGTATTATTTATTATATTAGGGTTGAACCTGTGATTGAACATAGAACTATAATTAAAACTTAATTGCAATTAATCAGTACGAAACCTGTACTACCGATACTTAGCTCGCACTAGAAGACTAATCAATATAAGTAGGCGCTCATTCAGACGCTATAATTCCGTTAATAAAAATACAGAGAGGCTCAAAGGGGGCAGTGGGGGTCGGAAGCGCAATGGGCTTCGGAAAATTCACCCGGTGAATGGGAAAACGCGGCGATAGACAAACAGCAGGCTGACCCCGGCCTCCCAACCCCACCTAACGTACATTTTGAAATAATGCCCCCTATGGCTACGTTATCCGAGACCATAGACATTTTCAAATTTTCCTGCGTGCGCGATTCTGAATTATTATTTCGATATGCGAACCCATTTTTTTTTTAAATAATTCCAGCTTTTTTCCTAACTCAAAAGGCCAAAGCAGTTACAGCTATTATATATAAAATATATTTGGTCAAAAAATATACTTACTTTAAACTAGCAGTCTGCCCCGGCTGTGCCCGTATTACATACATAGCTTATGTAACTCAGGAATAACGTACCTATCCAATGGTGAAAGAATTTTTGAACTCGATCCAGCAGTTCCTTAGATTATCGCGTTCAAACTAACAAACTCTTCAGCTTGAACCATCACCGAATTGGTGATGTCAAACTTATTTTTTTTTTATTATATGCTGCGCAAGACTATGTGAATGTTATAAAGCTTTAACTAACCTCGCAATGTCAGATGCAAACGTATCTTACTAAAGTTAGCGCGAACGCACAGAGAGGTTATAAATCTCGTCGACACGAAATGGCTGACCAGTTCCATCCCCCTTTCACAGATCTATGTTGCCATAGCCAGCCTGCAAAAGTGTGCGCCATAAATTTTATACAAGCACCAGTGTGCGGTAAAACTGAACTAGGGTTTGGATGTGTGCGAAAATTCGTGTTTCGTAAGTGGAGTGGACATTGCCAGTTTTGCTTTGTGTACGTGTCGTGTACTACGGAAGTACCGAGCCTACTATAGGAGTGTTACAGACTAATCTAAATAAATTGATAGGAACAACTCGTATCGAGGTGAGGTTGGTTAGCAATCGAATTAAATAGTATTCGTCTGTAGTTTTCCTTTAATTAGGTAGAGCTTTACGACTAATATTATTAAGAGGAACGATTTAATTGTTTGTTTAATTGAAAGGCTCCGAAACACTATACCACGATTTTCAAAATTCTTTCAATTTTAGAAAGCTAATGCGGGTGAAATCCTGCTCCTATTCCTAACCCTGACTAAGTAATGATGATATGAATGCAAAAGTGAGTTTGTTTGTTTGTTACGCTTTCACGCCGTACCTACTGAAACGATCATCATGAAATTTTGCATACACATAGGTTAGAGTACTGAGAAAGATGTAGGCTATATATCACGCGGGCGAAGCTGCAGGTTACAGTTACAGCAGCTAGTAGGCTATAATTTACGCGGACGAAGACATGGGAAAATCGCTAGTCCTATATATAGGCAGTAAGCTGATAATTACAGACTGGTCACCCGAATTCCGCCCGCTGCTCATTTTTCGCGTCCCTTTTTACGTTTTTTCTTAGTAACGGTGTAAGGCCTTTCATGTAGCTTTCCATTCGGCCGGTTAAAAGCGCTGAAAGAAGTGTGAACCCGCCCGTAAGCATCGCCAGTCAGGTGTGGTTAACTCACATAGGACTACGGACTTCCCTCGGCAAAGCTAAAGTCTACTGTTGTCACTAAAAATACCTATTTTAAAAGGCCTATCCATCCAAATCGGTCCCTACTCGAATTGCGAAAAATTTACGTTTAAATATCAAGATCAGAAGAACCATTGCGAAATAATGCAGCCAAAACAGATAAACAAACGTTATGTAACACTAGCAAACCTAATTGAATGTCAGGAAACGCACACAGCCTCGTTTTATTAAGACTGTTATCGGCTACGCACTTATATACATATTTACTCATAAACGTAGCTAAAGTGGAGACTGCACAAAAACGCATCTTCCCCCCATCCCCCCAGCGGCCGGCGAATACATTCGACTAGCCCATTTGCAATATCCCATTGTGTGAGTGACTGTCTATACGAGAAACGTTAGTGTGGGCGATAGGGTTGCCTGAACTAAAAATAGATAATAACACTTTATTTTGCAGAGCACAGGTAGTACTGTTTAAAGTACCTAGGCAATGTATATTGACGATTTAAATTTCCCACTAGATTGTGTTGTAAATATTTAAACTGTCATTCCTATTACTCAAGTGGTGTTTTCCAATCCAACTCCAATCCTAGACCTAAAATATTATGAAAAATATTTCAAATTTATAATTGTATAGTGCACAATATCAAGTTACCTGTAGGTGTTACGTCATAAAAAACCAGGGCAAGCAATATGTACTCGTAAAATGAAACATCAATAAGGAATCGACCATAATAATAGTACGCCTGATTCGAAAAATTAAAAAAATGTTCCGAAAAAAGGCGGTAACCCTACGCACGACACACACCAGCACAAGTTTGCTTAGTCCATGCGTAGTTTTACCATGTACGTGTATGTACTCGGTATTGGTTTTCTGTAGTACCGTTGGGCTTTAACAAATTTCAAATTCACAAAATCGTGATTGGTCGGTATTTTGTTTGAATAAGCGAACGCACTGCACAGCTTAAAATTTGCTAGCCGATAATTCGTTTAGGTGTAAAATGATGAGTTTTATTCAATTTGTATACAGATCGAACGTGATTGTGTATTTCAGCGGATTGCTATTCTGTTTGTTTTCCCTTGCTATGGATATTTATCATTAGAAATGATATTAGTCACTTCGAAATTTCAAAACAAAGGATGGATAGAAGCAAATCGGTCGAGCAGAACACCTCAAGAGTGATGATATTGAAAAACGTCGATCGCGCGTCATTTCGTGACGCATTATTGCTGCAAATGAAGCAATTAAGGGTGCACGCGCCACTACCCAAGCCATAGACAACCGGATGACAGACGTTCTAATAACCGTCTAAGATCCCAATATCAATTTCTAGCTAATCGCTCGAGCGCATCCACGTCAATATCGTAAAATTTGAATTCGGAACCAGGAAGTGCGCTACAAAAACTCGACCAATCAACCAGAGTTCGACATTCGAAATTTAAACTCATCCATCGCTCGAGCAGCATGACGGTGATAATTTGAAACTTTGAAAATAGAACAATGCATGGCTTCCTTCAAGACGTCGTTGTTTAATTAGAAAGGGCGTTCGGTGGAAACTGATCGGGCGTAGAGCGACACAAATGCCGTTACAGCACTCCAATTTTATCCCGTTTTCAGCCTTAATATCTGAACAGTAAGACAAAATAATTTATTTTAAGATAACTTTGTATAACTTGAAGACAATGCTGAAAATTGCCTAGTCATTTTACACATGGTGATGCAGTGCTCGCAAGGCATATGGTGACTTGAGTAATAACGCGCGTTTTAATTAGCAAACAATACTTTTCATTTCGTACACCTCCGCCGTCCTTTCTTAGAAAGTTTGTAAAATAGTTTCTTTAGATTCATTATTGCCAGTCACTGACATTTTAATCTCACATGTTCACAATAAAGCTACTTTACACTTGTAATATAATCTGCCGCTATGAAATGTAATTAAGAGCTGGTTTGTTTCATCAAAAACTTATTTCACAGTTCCTTGCTACTACAGAGACAGCTACAGTAAAAAAAAACGCAATCAGATTAATCAAAACAAAACGATAAATAGGTACAAATAGGGCTCGTGTGTTTTATCCTTAAAAAATACAACTATATTTCTGGCAACAAATAAGATTTCAATTGAAAGTTCTGTTATAAAAGAAACACTATCACAATCTTAGATTAATCACAATGAAAAATATGAAAAAATCGGCCAAGTGTGAGTCAAACTCGCGCAATGAGGGTTCCGTACAATATGCTTCGTGAACACACACAATGTGCAAAAAATGATTTTATTCAATTGACTAGCGCCATCTAGTGGTGTTTTAGTGAACTATTTCCCTAGATGAACTTATTATTGTGAGTTTACCACTTAATTTTCAAGTGATAGAATTCGTATTATTTTTCCTGTAATCTTCAAGGAATGAACTATGTTTTGTAATTTTTTCAAAATTTTCGGCCCAGTAGTTTCGGAGATCAGGGGGGGGGGAATGGTCAATTTTTGCCTTCTTTCGTGAATAAAATCAAAAGTATTGATTTTACCCGAACAAAAAAAAATATTTTTGAGATCCTCATAATGAGCCCTTTCATTTGATATATGACACAGTAAGGTTTGCAAAACTTTTTTTTTTTAATTTAGTAATTGGGCCCCTCAAAATGACCCTTATTTCAAAAAAATCTTTATTTACTTTGCACATCCGTGTTTGGGTCATAGGATTACACTATCTTACCAAATTTCATCCAATTTGGTTCAGTAGATTCGGAGAAAATCGGCTGTGACAGACGGACGGACGGACAGACAGACGCTCGAGTGATCCTATAAGGGTTCCGTTTTTCAACTTTTGTACGGAACCCTAAAAAATGTACAAAAGGGTCAAGTATGTTGTATTATCCTTAAAAAATACCTAGGTACATCTATATTACTGGCAACAAATAATATTTCAAACGAAAGTTCCATTTTCAAACGAAAACCGGTAAAGTAAGGCTGAGGTCAGACGGCCGCGCTGCCAGATGCGAAGCGGCCGGTACCGTTCGCGACAGCTTGGCGACCGTTGTAATTAGCAACTCGATGTAATAGGAAAGACAATAGACACGGCAAACAGCCTAAATTGATGTTAATTTTAATTTAAGTTTCGTTTTTAAGGGTAGGGTATCAATCTTTTTTAAATTGTGTCCTCAGTAAGAAAGTAACTATGCCTGAAAACAACCGATCCAATTAAAAATATTTTTATTTGCAATAAAGTACTTATGTATTGTTAAACAATACGAAACACAAATTCTCACAATGTTTGATACAAAAAAATTCACTGAATACGTTTCAAACTTTGAATATTATAATCATAATGAAGTAAAGAAAATAATGCAAACTGTACCTGAAAAAAAAATCGGAGCTCGTGTTTTTTTTTTTTTGTTTCCATTTCTATACATTTTTATATCTACTTACAAAGAAGACCTCATAATATTACAATCGCAATATCAGACGAAGATCCAAAACGATATTGTGCATCTGCCCTAATGACATCAAAACACGCAATCATCTTTATATTTAATAATTTGCACAAGTATAATTTTTCTGAAAGTATTTTTAATAGAATATTTGCTTCAAGATGGCCACTTTATTAGCGTACTACCTAACTGACATTTGTACTTAGCTTTTTTTACTCAAAATTACAAATGTGAATCATAAAATGTGCCAAAATGTGAATAAATTAGCATAATTCAAAGAAGTGTGACAACATTTTTTTTTGACAAATCAAAAGAGCAAACAGCCTAAACAAGAAGCAAAAAGTTCGTATAGCCTTCTAAATCCATCATCAGAGCATCTCTTGTTTGAGATTCAACAGATACATAGTCTAGTCAAAGAAAAGCTTGTTAAAAATGAAAATACTTATTTTCAATATTAAAAATATTATAAGTGGCCTTCTCAGTTCTCTGAACACAGATGTGTTTGTTTATATACTTCCTTATTAATAAAAAAAAACTCACACTTCCCACCCTCGGGCGGTAAATATTAACCCTCAAACGTTGATATCCCATGGGAACCTACTTAAACAATGTAACTTGAAACAATAGCCCGTGGCCGCTCTTAAGACGGCCGTGGGAGAGATAAAACAATGAAAACCGCATAAAAGCAGGAATTAGCAAGAAGTGCGGGTTAAATAAGTCCAAATGGCTGTAAGAATGAGAAAGACTCCTTGCAGAGCTTGGCCATTTGTTGAAAGAGAGTTTTCTCAAATTACTGGTGTTAGCACTGAGGTCCGGTTAGCTGTTGTGGGCAACAATGTGTCAGTTTTGGCTGCTTATCAAATATTATTAAGACAATGGCTTATTGGACCCTACAATTTAGTGCTGCCATCTGGTGGTGAGCATTTAAGAAAATTCTTATTGCACCAAAAACGCGGAATGTAAAATAAATGTCATTATAAAGTAATCCTTTATGCTGCTGTAGGAGAAAAAATATCTGTGACTTATTTTCTCACGTAGATTGCAAAAGTCCATCGAGGGAATGGGCAAACATCTCAGAAATTATGACTGAAGCAGCTAGCAACCATGAAGTCTATCTACCATTATATAGGCCCACCAAAGAAGCTAAATGAAGCATACACTGTAAGGGAAGCTATTAATTTTAAAAATAAATGGTAAACTTTCTGCAAGAATCAATATTTTTGTATAAAAAGTATTAAGATTCAAAAAAATTATCGTGCTAAGTTTTTTAATTTTATTTAAATCCATTTTAATTCATGTCCATGAAATTCGTACAAAAAAGAGTGGTAGCTTGCTTCCAATCTTAGGCTTCTCAAAGTCTGTTAAAAATTTCGAAGACCTCACACTAATAATAAAAAGCCCACTAATTAGCCCTTATAAATTGCAAAATTCTCGACAATGTGTCCGAAGAGTCACCTTTTGTTGTAGAACCAAGATTTCCCTCTTGCCTCCGATCGTTAAGCCCACTCGACTTGCACTCACTTACTTCCTAAGTTACATTTTCTCTAAAGCCCTAGGTTAAAAATACAATATCAAACACCCATGGTGGTGGCAATTTTTAAGAGTAGATAAAAAAGGTAGACTTTTGAAAAAATATCCAAATTCATTGCCGTATGTTGTCTCAATACTTTAGCATAAAGTGTCAGTGAATATTGTAATATACATAGGTTAATGTAAAGTCCAAAGTAAAAAAGTGTGCAAAATATGCGACATAAATGGCTATATGTATTAACTGCGTAGATTTAGAAATTTTTCGCGTAACTTTAAGGGACCGAAGGTTTCAATATGTCATATCATTTCAACTTGATAGATGGTTCCGAGAAAAAGAATCTTGACTGACAGACAGACGGACAATGGAGTTAAAGCGAGACATGAGTTAGTTTTTACCTTTATGTGGAACGAAACCATTAAAAAAATATACCACTTGAATATTACATAACTTGGTCTGTGACTTAGTCCTCTCCGACTTCTACAACCAAAAAAATGACAAAAACTTGCACGGTTTACCTATGGCTGTCAATTACTTGTAGGTATGCAATCCACAATAACATCCTGAGCAAAAAAATATCACATAGGAAACAGTTCTCTATTGACACTTAAGTTTTCCCTCTCTGGCCCTCAACAGGGACTTCCTAAGCCGTAGTTCTCACAATCAAAAAAAGATTTGTCAGCGGAAGGCTCGGGTGCGGTCGCGCAGCAAACGATTATAGCCCTTGTATCGGTTACAGCGATGACCCTTGAGGTTGCTTGCGTTCGGATACACACAACAGAATATTGTTAAAATTATTAAAAAAATAGTTTTTAGTAACATTTTGCTGTAAAATCTTGGCTTCTAAAATATGTAGATTCAAATATTATTTTAAAAAAAATGTTTAGTGACTATTAAAAAAAAAAAACAAAAAAAATGGTTTATTTATAAAAATATAAAAAAACTTATTATATTGTGAAACAGATTTTTTTATTAAATGAAAAATAAAAATACATAATCATATTTTATGCGAAAATGGGTTCTTCAAAATATTTGATAGCGAAGGTAAACAACTATTTAAAATGCAAAACATATTGAGCTGTTAATTACATTAAAATATTCCTGCCATGTAAAAAAAATTCTTGCTCTAAGTTTGATATAGGTACAACAAAAAAAAATTACCACATTAATGACAATACCAGTGTGTATCCAAACGTGACAGGGCCGGCCCAGGCGCACGGACAGGAAGGAAGTGTAAGGCGAGCGCGTGAGAAGCGAGCCAGCGTCGTGAGAATTGAGTCCGCACCTGATTCCGAGTTGTGCCATCCTTGATGATGATCCTCGGGTCATTTGGCGCTAGGATGTGAGGTATTGAGGTGTGTTGGGAATAAGGAAGCAAGGGTCAAACTAACTAATTGATCAATAAAAAAGTAAATACTGGGTGATTATATTTTTCTATTACTACTTCATATTTGTCACTTTTTCAGGGGTACATTTTTTTAAATCTTCATTTTCCTTGTATCAATACTAGCACTAGCTTTTGACCCGTTAAAAAGAAAGTCGCAGATCATCACGTTAGATTTTATACTCGTATCTTATGCTAACATTAGGTAAAATGAGGAAACACTTGATTGTTTGTTTGCATTGAATAGGCTCTGGAATTACGGGACCGCTGTTCAAAACTGTTTCACCTGTAGAACGCTAATTTACCGGTGGCAATGGCTATAATTTACGCCAAGTCACGGGAAAATTGCTAGTCAATTAATAAAACAGATATGGTAAATATACTCCACGCTTTGCGAAGTAGCGCGATAGCTTAAGAGTCCCACGTAAAGCTCCAATCCCATACAAACGTAGTTTCGTTTTAGTTTTACAACAGTTAAGCCAATCTCAACCAAATTTCGTACATACGACCGGATACCTAAGGCATATTGATGTTTATAATCAGATTTCAATTTTAAAAACAATACCTATACAAAAAAGTTTCGTATCGAAAACTTGTACTCGCTGTAATTTTATATAGGATTGTTTTTAAAATTAAAAAAAAAAACGAAACTACGTTTGTATGGGATTGCGGCTTTACGTGGGGCTCTTAAGTGGTAAAGCACTGCTCGTGCAAAGACCAAGTCACCGGTTGCCCACGTTGTATGTTTCCATAGATTAAAAAAAATCGTCTTATTGTTGCACTATATTTTGTTTTAATTTCATAAAAAGAGTTTAGATTGAATGTGTTTCTTGTTGGAACAGAATGTAATCTGTTTGCTTCGTATCTGTTATTGAGACATTTCCCACTCAATTCAACCTCTGAAAAATCAATCAATTTACTTCCCTAACCACACCGTCAGCCACCCGATAAATCATATGAGTCAGAGTAAACCACAGAGTATGAGAATGTCGCTTGCGCCTTAGTACAGACGAAAGTAATAATAATACCGCATATCAGCCCGTGCCCGGCTAGTAGGCGTCTCATACTCGGCCTGTCAGTTCGTGCTCAAAAAACGTAAAAATGCCCCATTGTACTGTGATATGGCATCATAGTTACAACGGTAAAAAGGTAAGTAAACAAAACTCAGTTAATATGTATAACAATTAGTAAAAAAAAGCAGATTCTTGTATTCTACAATAACCTTTAAACCCGAATCCTCAAAAAACGGTACCCTCCCCCTGACACGCCTGTTTCGTATGAGACGTGAAAAAGCGTCTCTGTTAGAGCGCGAGCTACCTGCGAACACGAACACAGCAAAGTGTTCGAAACGTTAGGTGTATAAATAATTTAATAAACGCGATAAAACCGTATTAAAATTAATTTTATTGAAACGACAGACAGATTCCTTGCTCTGTGGTGTAAACGATATGAAGCGCTAAATAAAAGAGATCACCAATCGTTCCGAGCCGAAGATCAGAGAGCGACGACCTTGTGTGGCACGCGCAAGGCATAGACTGTAGCGGAAGCGACTGGTTAGAAAAACTATTATAGTTACACAATCCGAAGACTCTACTGGACGCTTACAGTACAGCGAATGTTTTTTTTCTTGCTGTAATTTACATTTGAAGATACACCTGTTCCAATATCTGTTAAAAAACTATCACGACCGCACAAAGAACGTAAGGTACACTTGTAAAAATTTGATTTTACTACCTGAACTTTTCTGGGAAGATCACGTATCATGTTAGAAGTAATTAGTGACAAAAAACATTTTTAATTAAAAACATATTGCCTTTGGCTTCTCTAACGATAGGTATATCATATGTCCTAATTCATTGAGTCATTTTGAAGTTATGGTATCCGAAATTCCGATACATATTTACATATATTATATTATGATGATGATATGAATTGAAAAACAATAATCTCTTTTTTTGGCAGATGTATAATAAATATCGTAACATTCCATTAAGAGATTCACGAACAACACGATCAAATTTATAGGATATAAACAGTTACGAGTATATGACTATCATTTTTCCCAAAAATAAAACTCATCAAAGTGCTAAAAATAATGAATGGGTGCTTAATTTTTTACAAGTATATGTAATACATGACCTTATGATCCTTTTTCCCGTGTCTTGTCCAGTTTGGAAAGTGCAGCGGGGCCCGGGGCCTGGCCGGAAGGAATCAGGGGCACAATCTGTGCGTCCGGCCCGGCTTCCGGGGACGCGCCCGCCCGTGACCTGCGCACGCGCACGTAATTACCTCGTTTTCAAAAAGGAATGATGAAATGTCATTTGTGATTCACTTAAGAGAAAAATATGGTGGCTTTAATTTGAGTGGTGCTTTTAATAAAAATAAAATGAAAAGTAATCATATGTTAATGATTTACTGTTGATAATACATGATAGCTTTCCATATGATAAATAAATACTCCATGGCGCAGAGGTCAACACGACACGGATGGTCCCGGGTTCGATCCCCGGTCAGGTCAAGATGGGAAAATGATCTTTTTCAGATTGACCTGGGTCTTGGATGTTTATCTATATAAGTATCTATTATAAAATATAGTAACGTTGAGTTAGTATCCCATAACACAAGTCTCGAACTTACTTTGGGCCTAGCTCAATCTGTGTGATTTGTCAAAAAAAATATGTATATAGAAACGAATCACACAGATTGAGCTAACCCCATACTAAGTTGTGAACTTAATTCCTAGTGGTATACTTTTCAGTACCCTAATCTATGTGTATGCAATATTTCATGATGATCGGTTCAGTAGAGTGGGCGTGAAAGCGTAACAAATAAACAAATTCACTTTCGCATTTATAATATTAGTTAGGATAGATAGAGAAAAGTTTTCATTTGAATTGAATAGATACAAAAACTAATAGGTATGTTGAAATTAGCTAAATAAATTGTTAAAAGTATCTTCAGTTCTTCACCACTATCAACACCATTAAACAAAAAACCAACGATGCTTACTTGTCAGATAAGGCTCAGTTCAGTTTTTAAAGGGACTCAGGGTATATTGAATTAGAAGGGGGTAAACATTGGTACAACAATAAAAAAGATTGAAAATAACGCACCGCAAGAACAATTCTCCTTAACAAGTGTTAGCGAGAATCGCCCTCGCTTATTCTAAGGAGTCGCTTTGTCATACAAAATGAATACAAAATTAAACATACCTTCGCACCTCTTGTAAACAAAACGTCACCTTCCAAAGCAACGGCGCAAATGAAGCAAAAATAATCTTCTTCCCTTTATAAAGCGATATTTATGCCGCCCCCACGGAGATCTTAATACGAACCGCACGGGAGCAACTTTAAAAAATGGAGATTTTGAAATAGGAATCGTTGTCAGCTGTTGGTCATGGCATAACTTTATACTCAAAATTCGAATTGCAATTCCTTTTTTAAATTTTGTTTTTATTAATTCATTTATTGTTTGAAAGAAATTTTATTTAGACTTGACAGGTGGCCAGCCCAATTGGAGCGTTTTCTCGGCATCATCCTCAGCTGTGAATTGTAATACTTCGGAGCTAGGGTCCGATATTATGACATCATTCATACTGTCTGTAAGATATGATTTGGCGTTTTTACGGCCGGCTACCTGCGTCACGCCAACCCTCCTTGGGTAGCACCAGAACCGCAGATAAACCTGTGAAAATAAAGTACAAGTATTTGCCCGCGCCAGAAATCGAACCCCTTGTGTCGCAGGCTGGCGTGTTAACCACTGCGCTACAGAGACCGTCACTGACCGAACTGAAAATGACCGGTTGGAAGCTGCCTGCGGTAGGTGTCCGACGCTGCGTTTGCCGGTTCTATTGATAATGATCCCTAACAATCATAACCCAAAAAACAGAATCTGAAATCGTGTTTTCAAATCTAAGAACACGAATTAATTAAAAAAATGTTTATGAAATCATTAATGACAAGGCACTAACACTCTCGAGCGGGCCCAGCTGTTAATTGCTTTCCTTACGTGATCGCAATTGACGGAACGCGGCTTTAATTATTCATTAGGGCTCACCCCTCATTTGGCGTGAGGAACCCTAGTTAACAACTATTTTCGCATTAGAGCTCATTTTAATTGCTGATGTAAACATAATTATTAATAAGAAATATTCCCGCGACCTTGTCCGCGTAAATTATAGCCTATGTCACTCGAAAATAAAAAGACTAGTAATATAGGTTAAAGAAGTTTGAAAATCTGTTTAGAAGTTTTGGAGCTTATTTAATGCAAACAAACAAACAATCAAATCTTTTCTTAGGTAATATTAAACTACATTTTGCAAAATAAAGAAAGGTCATAATACTATAATTAATTTACTCGTGAAGCGAGAATTGTTTAATTAATAGATCTGATTTTAGGAGTACTTAAATGTTTTTTTTTTTCAGTATTTAACGAGACCAACAAACATTGAAACTTGGTAACCGAATTTATCTTTTTTTTGAAAAGGAGGCATACGACAAAAAACAATAAAAATTTTACGCAAGAAAAAAATATAATTACAAAAAACTTAAGCACGGAGACTGCATTTAAATTCCGATGTTGTTCTTGAGGCGATGAAGGGTTGGGGTGGTCAAGTGGGGGTGGAGAGCTGAAATGTTGGATTACGGGGAAATAAAAGATAGTTCGCATCTTTTTGCTTTGCCTAGGGCAGTTCTACGCGAGCCTGCCTACGGTAAAGAAAGATATCAGAATCAGAAATATTCAGCCGGCTTCAGCCTCCGCTTGTAGACGCGGGGGTCGAGGATTCGATTCCCACGGGTTGCCTTCTTATCTTCGTTATTTAAAAACCAATTTAAAGAAGTATTTTCTTTGGACTCTCGAATTGTATAAGTGATATGAGTAGTTTGTTTGTATAAATTGAGTGTATCATGAATTGGTTGCGTACGGGGTTGATAGAGCCAATCGCTCACAATACCTAAGTATTATCACTTTTAATAAAATGGAAATTTTTCAAAACAATTTTTTCAAGTGCATAGAAATTTGAGGTTTTAAACGACATAAAGTTTCTATACCCTATGTTATATTGAATTTAGGTATATATAAAAAGAATAAGAAAATGTAGAAAAATGTAAAATAAACAAAATAGAGTGTGTGATATAATCGCATTTTTATGATAATTTAGTAGAATCCGGTCGACAAAATGGGCAAAAATGTGAAAAATCAAGGCAATAAGCGATGCGCCTATCAACTTTGATTCTGTTATCCACTTTTACGCCCAAAACACTATAGGCTCTGCCAACCCCGCAAGGAATAAAAACATAATATGTTACAATAATTACATTTATTATTTTTTCATCATAGACCTAAAAGGGTGATAATAACATTCGTTCAAAATTCACAAAGTTCGTGGTAGGTACATTTATTTTTATTTTCGGCTAGAAACGTCATTAGGCTGTCTAATGATGTGGTTCCTTTAAAAGAGAAACTTCGCCGTGCTTAAGAAGTGTTGAGGGTTGTTTTCAGAGGGTTGCTTATGTTGCAGCGTTTCTTTGAAAAGAGCATGATTATGATACTTAGGTGGTTTGTGATTTTCCACGAACTGACAAATTTCATTTAAGGAGTCGGTTAAATATTGTTAAAATAAATTAGAGCCCATGTCTAAAGAAAAATTGCAGTTAGTTACTTAATGCTAAAATTAATAAAAAGAAACACTAGAGGGATAAGACAGGATATAAGTCAAATAAGTACTTCTTGTTCGGAGAAGAAATATAAAAAAAGCTGTTTCTTGCGGCTTCGTTCGCGTGATATAAGGCCTATGTGCTCGGCCGAAGGGTTCTTCGCAGCATTATCAACGTATATGTCAAATTTTAAGATCATTGATTTAGTAAATAAAGCGTCAAGGGGTTACAAACAAACAAATATACAAGCTCACTTTCGCATTTATATTATTTGTTAGGATTTTTATACCTTGACGTATTCTGATAAGCTGATTCCTCACAAAACACTCGAAATTTTAAAACTAATAATCATTAGGATATGATATAAATACTATGACATAAAAACAACGGAATCAAATAAATTGTTTTCACAAGTACTTAGCTACAACTACAGACATGGAGGTTGGAAACAAGTTTAAAAAGGCCAGTAAGAAAGTCGAAAGACAAAAGAGTGCTGGCAAGGTGCGTGAAAAGGGCAGACAATGTCATGTATCAAGTTCATAGCTCGCAGGTTAACCAAGCGTTCTTTAGTAAGTACACTCGGCAACGCCACGTCTACAAACTACGAAGAATTCTTACGCATATGTCTTATCCACGTTGTATAATGTTAGGAAAATGTTAGAATTTCAACAGCTGTGAGCTGTATCTTCTGCAAGATCTTTTAATTTTTTTTTTATTTGATGCTTTTAAAAGTCCTAATAAGGCTACCTTGTTGAGTTTCATGCTGATGCCACAAACTACTAGAGCGCATTATGTTTTCTCTACTAACAAATATTGGAATGAGCACATAAGTTTCAATTGTAATTTGACGCAAGTTTTATGCCCTATTCCAGGAAATAATAAAGGCTTTTTCGACATTGCCACGTCCTATATTAAAAAACCAATGGAAATTAGAAAGAGTACATCATTCTCTTAGCTAACTACACTGCTACAACTATTTACTTCTAATGCTTTTTCGGCGTCCAAAATTGGCCTAAGACAATAATCAGCTGAGCCATACTAATTATTAATTAGATACCACCACTAGTTTTTGGCTGGGTCTAAGGAGGGACTGATTAATGACTGAATAACAAGATGTTATTAAATAATTCATTAGTGTGTCAGTCAGGAGCCCAATCTTAAATTTTCTAATAATCTTTATGTAAGAAGGTATTCTTTTCATCGTACATTTTTATTTTGATATAACATTTATATCGTCGTTGTATAAACTTCAGGAATTCCAGCAAGATGTAAAAGATAGGTACTGAAGTAGATTTTCCCTTGATTATCGATTTAAGGACTGAATATTAATCTCGTTATTATGTTTATTCAAGCATCAACTAAACTGTGAAAAGAAATGCCTAGTTAATAAAAGTCAACAATTTGTTTTCTTCCGACTGTACTTGAAAGCGACTCCTTCCTTTAGGTAAGATTCAGATACAAAGGGCCCGGGACAATGATGCAGTAACGCGATCCTGTGGGAATTATCAGAGCGGGGACTTTCTCGGACTCCGAAAGGACAACAGATAAGATTAAAGTACAAAAACTAGCCTTTGTAAAGTGTGAAACGATAACAACCAAAATAGTTCTTCGCTATTTATTTTTGGAGAGAATAGTCACTTTATCTACAACTGTAAATAAATATAAAAATACTATAGCTTTCGAATACAGCTGGGTTTAAGTTAGAAATCCCTTGAGAATTCATGTAGGGTCGAAATGGTTTCCTTAAGATTATTGACCAAAATTTGGCCACCGGTTATCACATATCTGTCTATCTATAAAATTATGGTTGGCCTCGTTACGGCCTTTAACTAACCTTCACAGTAGAGTAGCCTATTAATCGGCTCTATTAATTTAGGCCTGAAAGCGTAACCAGCAAATATAAAAACTTACTTTCGTAATTACAATCAAATCATTTTATATATTTTTTTATTTTTATTTATAAGTATTTCAGAATAGCCTTGTGAATGCATACAAACTAAGATACTTTTTTATGCCACCAAGAATAAGCAGGATGAGAAAAAGAGATTTTCCAAACACATAACCTTCAATTAATTTGAATTACGAAATATACAAAACACACCAACATTACGAAAATAAACATCTTAGCTTACAAATCTCAAGCTACATTCACCCCTAAGACAATACATGTAACTCATTAAAAATATGAAAACTACTCCGCGAAAGAAAAATATTAAAACAACTAACAGACTTCCCTCCTATTGATGTAGGCAGTTTCAATATCAACCCGTCTCTTTCACGCTTTATTTTTTCTTGCACTAAAGTCTGACTTGGGGGTCGTCTTACCCCTTTTGGGGGGTCCTCGGGGCCCTTAGCTCTAAGTTTGTACAGTGTAGTGGATCGTAGGGGACTTCGGTGATGTATCTTGAGTCTACGTTGCGGTTAAAGGATGATTAATACATGTTAATATTTGCCTGGTTTGACTTATTCACTTAAACTAGACTTAAGTGTGTAATCAAGAAAATATTATATGTAAAAACGCTACATTTTCATTTAGTTAATATATGTTATAACATCACAGCTGTAACAAACGAACTTTGGACGTGTTTAAAAAGTAAGAGAAATTCCTGTAGTAAATAACATAACATACTCGCACCTATTAATCATTAGTGGCTTTGTAAGTTGTAGTGTAGGATTAGGGAATCTGTCTTGAAATAACTTAATACTGATTAATTCTATTTTCTAATACATTGACTATTAAGACGTCCCGTATATTGCATCAAAATCATAGTGTTGTATTTTACGAACTAGACCCTTTTATTCACCAATTGCAATTGCTCAATTTAAGTATTTTATGGTTATCACGAATATATTGAAAAACTTCATATAATGCTCGTTCTCAGTAAGCTGGCTAATAGTCATCGGTTCATTAAGGACGCAGCTTCGACTCGTGCCTATAAACACATCGACTACTCGTATAATATCCAGCTTAACAAACTTGCATCATAATGTACTGCTGAAATAACCTGCCTAAAAAAAATTAGGTTTTCGTTGTTTAATTTCGGATTCGCGTCACTCAGTCAATTTTAATGTCGAGTTATTTAGTTGCAACACAAAAGCACCTTTATTTTTAAAATAACAAGAATCACAATTTATTTTGCTTATGTATAGAATTGCGGAATATAATTAAATTTCTATTTTTAATTAACAAACAGTACACCCTATATGGACAACGTCAATATCCTTGCCTGTGATATTTGTCTGTCGAAAAACATGTAAAAGCCTATCGATAACCCTTGACGACAAAAACAGGTAAAATTCAGAAAAAAAATAGTTAACCGCAGAAATGTTAAAATATCCCGAAAGGCCGAAAGATTCGCAGTTTTCCTGCAGCATCTGCCTACTTATGCGTGTATGCAAGTTGAGGGCATTTTTTTATTTGCGCCTTCCCTCGTCCCGTCTGGTCTTGGTTTTCACGGAAACTTCAAACAGCCACAATGATTACTGCTTAGCTGGGACAAAATGCGTCCCTTCGGACTTAACAATTAAAATACTTTTACAAAAAAATGGAATTGGCTTTCGTCTATTTTTTTATCTAAATATATTTTAACCAGTTTTCTTAACCTAAGAAGAACCTAAGAAGTGTAATTTGTATGTACTATTAAAATAGTCTGGCGTCGGCATTGCTTATTAGTAAACATCCTAATCCTAACTAATATTATAAATGCGAAAGTGAGTTTGTTTGTTTGTTACGCTTTCACGCCGTATCTCCTGAACCGATCATCTTGAAATTTTGCATACACATAGGTTAGGGCACTGAGAAGGACATGGCTATATATCACGCGGGCAAAGCCGCGGGTAAAAGCTAGCTATCGATAAACGTGTTGTAATTGTGTGAATTCGATACACTTGTAACATACAGAAAAATCGAATACTTAACCGCATTAATTAAATTTTATTGATTGTGTACTATTCATAATTTCTTTAAATAAACGTGGCGTAACGTAAAATTTTTAAATGGAAATGTTAATTATTTATTTGAATTTCCAGCATTGTTTCCATTGAAAAAGTTGTTCATACCGACGGACTGAATCACCCGTTTAGGGTCTATAGCGATCAAAATTTTGCCAGGTATATATAAAAATAATTAATCTGTTTCAAAAGTCATATAATTTAAAAAAATCAACCTGAATCGGATATCGAGCGTAAAAAGAAATAAAGATCGTATAAAATCGAGGATATTCTACGAAACGTTGCAATAAAACGCTGAAAAAATCAATCAATGTCTCATAAAAATCTCTCTGAAGCTTCGAGCGTCCCATTAAAATCGCGGCGAAAATAAAAATGTAGGCCCACTACTGAACTCCGTAATACCCTGCCTTCCCACCTTGTAGTTAAGATTGACAGACGGAAGGGTTGAGAAGGGGTGGGGGTGATAGGGGGTGAATTGAAAGAGAGTGGAAAAAATTATACGTGGCAACCGACGCATCTTAACTTCCGAGACTACCTTGGGAGGTGCGTCGCTGACGACGGGAGGCTAATAACTGGCCGGAAGTGGACACAATGTGAATTTCCTGATTTAAGGTTATGCTATGTCACATATTTTGGAAATTTTCATTAATTAGCATTTCATTTTGTTTGTTTGTTGTTTTTCGTGTGTTTAAGTGGCCAACACTGGCGTCAGATTTTTTTCTAAGCTAAGCTAGCTAAGTCTTAGTTTAACAACTGCCATCAATGATGGTAGCCGGGAAAAACGGCTTAAAGTGCCTTCAGAAGAACGGATATTTTTATGCCACCTCCCTTTTTATGAAATAGTCTAGTCATTTTTTTTTAATATAATTTCACTTAACGATTTTCTATTCAATTCCAATAAATAAATATGCATTTTCATAATATGAGATATTTTTTTATAAAGACTTAAAAAACTGAACGCAATTGCAAAATGGTTGTTACTATTTCAGTGCCGTTTGCAAGATAGGTTAAATGTATTTGTGAAAATAAACGAGGAATTAATTTTTAAAAATCTCACATCTTTATACTGGATGATTCCGAAAAACCAGGAAATATTTTATATTGGAATCAGAATCCTCAAAATAATATTCTTACAAAAAAAAATATAATTGGACTAACAATAGAAATTTGACCAGCCAAGTGGCAGGCCCAATATTTTTTTTTCAATTTTCTCCTAGACTTTCTGATTCCAACATTAAGATATTGCCAGGTAGTTATGAGTCATATAGTAATTTAGTTGTGTGTGTTCTTTGTAAAAAGGATAGCACTTTTGATTATAGATGTAGATAAGTAGTTACTTACTCAGTATTTCTATGAAGCTCAACTATAAGTAAATAAATATAAAGGGACATATCACACAAATTGAGCTAGCCCCACAGTAAGTTGTGAACTTGTGTCGTGGGATACCAACTTAACGATACTATATTTCATAACATATACTTCTATCGATAAACACCCAAGACCCCGACCAATCTAAAAAAGATCGTTTTCCATCTTGACCTGGCCGGGGATCGAACCCGGGACCTCCGTGTCGCAGGCTGGCGTGTTGACCACTGCGCCACATTTTCTATTAGTACTTTACTGACAATTTGAATATTTTTCCCTGTATAGTCAAATGACTATCAATAATAATCTACAGGGAAAAATATTCAAATTGTTGTTAATATTTTCTTTGTAAAAAGAGAGTTCTTTCGCCTATTAGTTTAGGCAAGTATTTACTTATTCAGTATTTATATAAAGCTAAACTACGTGTTTTTATTTTCATTAAGTACTTTACCACGGAATACATAATAGTACAAGTAACTTAATTAACAAATTTGATTTTTCTAGTTATAATAACAAATATTTCATAATATAAGCATAATGCAAATTACTTGTTTATAATCTTATTTACGCAATCGTCACTTTATTCGGAATCATTAAATTTATAATACACATCCATCATGCGAGTTAATCTGACTGTAATGAATGTCCGTTTACCGCTAGGACGTGCATTTCAAATGATAAATAATGCTCCCATAGACAATTGTATTTTGAATCGTAGCTAAGTAAACAAGACCTTCGGAATGGATTGTTATCTATTGACTTAATAAAGCTTCATTAATTGAAATGTGATAACTAACTTGTAATTGTATAAATATATAGGTATATTTCCTTTAATGCAATATTTCTATTCAGTATGCTTAAATAAAAAATACTTAAATGATAGCTCCTAAGTATATCAAAATTTATGCATGTTTGTGGTACTCTATACTAATAAACTATTACCTATTAATTTCAAATTCATGCCTCATTATGCATCGTAATTTGCTAGTATATTCGTAAATAACAGTACTACGGAAATTAAATCAAAAACTCCTTCGTTTATCATTTCTGTATAGCACAAAACACCACCTCTTTACTCATAAGGTACGTTAAAAGAGGTCAGTGGATAAAAAATAGTCAAACTGGCCATCAGAAAATTAAATGTCGTTCAACATATTTAAAAAAGGAACGCTAAAAATAAAAGTCTATGTCAACTCCTTGCACTTTCCTAAGTATGAATTATGCCGGTCGGTGTATTCGTTAAGGGGCGGATCCATTCATTCTTTTTGTCCGCAGTTAAGGAGGCCCGAAGGGGGGCACCCCACCCCCACTGAACTTGCGACTGGAGAATATTTTTTTTCTAGACTACTCGACGACGTTGGAAATCGACACACTTGGCGGTAGTTTGTTCCGCTCGCTACAGCAATGATAGTTCGAGTGACTTTCCGCGTTTCAAACGATGAAAGTAAATTTTGTTCGGCAGATTTTTATTTTCTTTTTTCACGATGTAATTTTTGTGCTTGCCTTCTGAAAGCGTCGTCTGGGATAGAATTTGTTTGTGTGTCAGCGACTCTCTCATTATAATATTTTTTTACGTGTAACCATGTTATTCATCTATTAATTTCGTGAAGATTCTTCCCATTTTGAAAAAATAAAGCTTAAACATTCAATGACTCTCTAGTCTTGCAATAAGTTTAAAAAAAATGTAAATAAGAAAATATTAAATTATCCATGTTATGGAGAATATATTAACAGAAGGAGCCTCACCCCTTGCCACTTCATTTTCTATGACATTTTAAATAACCATCAACATCTTCCCTCTCTAGTTATACGGAGCTTTAAGAAGTAAAACAGTAATGTATTATGCATCTGCTTCACGACTAACCGTTAGCTTCTTTATATCGATACTTTCAACAAAACATCGACATCTTTCCGTCCCTAGGGCTGCAAGGAGCTTGTAAGACGGTAATGAACTGCTTCTCTTTAAGTACGCCTCACGCCTCGCCTCGGCCTCACTTCATTCCTTGTCACTTTCTTGAGATGCGCATCTAATGAGAGTGTGGTTAGCTACGGAATTATTTTACTTTCAGAACTAATATTTTGTATATGATAACTAGCTTTCTCGTTATTGTAGATCCCTTGGGAACAGTATTTCTTTTCCGGGATGAAAGGTATCCCATATTCTTTTTCTGTAAATCTGACAGCTGTTATGTAAAAACTTCATGACGATGTAAATTCAAAAGGTTATGATACATTTAAGTTTGAAATTCTATTGGAGGCCACAAATCGAAACTCAATTGACGAGGGTTCTATATTTAAAAAACTGTTTTTCTGACAATGACACTGAAAAGAGCCTGCGCTTCTACAAATCTATAAACATCATCATTATCATATTCAGGTGTTTTTAGTCTCCACTGCAGGAGCACGACCCTCTCTGTACTACCTAAGCCATAATAAGCCAGATAGAACAGTCAGACGATTTGGCCTACACTCTGCACGCTGGCCAGACGGGTTGGAGAGGTTCCTTTGATGTTTATAAGCTTTGATTAGCTTGTGTTTCCTAAGTCGCCTTCTACGACATCCACAGGAACACTAAGAGTAGTCCTTTTCTACTCTACCGGGAACCACACGGCATTCTACAAACATTGTAAGTAAAATAAGTACAGCCTATAACAGCAACAAACTAATCAAACAAAGAAGCGCTAAACGCATGCCGACCAACTTCAACACTATCAGCCATCAAAACTTGTCTGCCTCCGATAAGATCAGAATTCAAGTCTAGCACTCAAAATGATGTACAGTCACGAGCATTAATAAGGATGCTATTGTCCATTTTAGACCTTATCACATTGATTTAAGAACTGATGTGTTTGCAAAGAAATGATTGTGACTGTACTTACCTTGTTTCGTTATGCTATTTTTTGAGAGTGTGGACATCCCCAGGCATGCCAAATTTACTAGCTTGCTCTACGTGTCTCTTCTCATGCATTTTGGACATGATGGTACCCAGTCTTGATGCTATCCAAATAGCCACATTTTTGGACCAAAAAATATAATGAAGTAGAAAAGAAGAAGTTAAGCTACGGTTTCCAAGATCAAGATACCACGGTTATAATTTTATTCACCGACGAAAAAAAAATGGGATGTCAAAAATTTATAAATAATTAATTTATAAATATTACTATTCTGTGTCGGGCACCATAGCTTAACGTGTAAAACTATTTTAGTCTGGCTTTTTTTTAATTGAAAGTAATTTTCTTGACGAACGTTTTATCAAAGTCGGTTCAGCGATAACAACATGAAGGGATATTTGTGTCGGGAGTTGCTAAAATTTTGAATTTTATATTACTGATTGAATGGGTGACTTCAGAAGATAATAGATTATTACAAACTGAAATCGTTCCTGTGCAATCAGTCGTCTGTTCAAAAATAACATTCCGGAACAAAACGTTGGATGACGTCGCTCAAACATTATTTATGTAAACAAGACGGCGAATTTTCCTATTAATTGAGACACTTTTGCTATGTACTTTCCTTAGATTATTATGCATTGGTAGCAACAGTCTCTGCAACACATTTCGCGTAAAAAATAGAAGAGCACAAAGTTCGAGCTACAATAATTATGGGAGATATACATTTGTTTGTTTTGTTTTTCGTGTGTGTAAGTGGCCAACACTGGAGTCAGATTTTTCAAGCTGCCTAATACATACATATAAATATACATACATAGAATACATTAAACAATTATCACTTGAGGTATCCCATACATACCTTAATATCCTAAACAAGGCAAAGCCGTGTAGCCCTAAAGGAAGGAACTATCCAAAACTGAAACGTTATAATCCCTTTATTGGATTTAAAAATTCATATTTTCTGAGATTATCCTTAAGCAGAACTTTCCTTATTAATTCGGTATGAATAATTTGCTAACCGCAACTGACTGTTAGGAAATATGTATAGAAATAGTTGGTTATATGTACGTTATATGTGTGTCAAATATCACGCATCTCATCTGTGATAGACTTGTCACAGGAAAAATTTCGTTTAGAAAATTTCCTCCAAAAGATTATCCGCCGAACATTTAAAATTAAATAAATTTACAAATTAAAAAGGTGAAAAGACACTATTGATTCTTCACTAAGAATAAATAAAACCTTTACGAAAAAAAATGAATATTGTAATAAAAAAATATATACGGACAAATAAATAAATATTAACGAATAAAAATCAAAAGAGGCTGGTAATATTGCCATGTGCCATTGCTTTGCTTTTTCCTTGAGTAGCTGAACTAAGTGACTCACCCTTCAATGCTGAAGTTTTACTGCTATCTATTTTACTCTATATGACAAACAAAATGTAAAATTACTTAATCTCGTATCAGAAACTTCGATCCGAAGAATCTAAACAACAATTTAAACTGCCTTAGTCTTGTAACAACAATTTGTTCTTATAGCCTATCTCACTGCACGGCTTATCTCCTAAGTTAAACTTGCTCTGCACTCAAGTTAAGATTAAGTCAAGATTGCGGTTTAAGTTGTTTGCCCATTAGGTTATTAAGACAGGGCTCGACCTTCTTCAAAAGTTTGTCTATGGGTCAAGGGTCACGTTATCTTGAAAATAATTTGTGGGCCAAATTAATTGGAATTCCCAAAACATGTCACAGATTTATTTTAAAATTGTACCGTCATTTTTCAGGCAATATTATTTTTATTTCAAGAAATTTTACCTACACATTTTCTTTTAAACAGAAACATTTTAGATATTATTTGAATAGCTCTCTATTTCATGTTGTTGTTTCACATTGTTGATGTAGAGCACTCTAGCAGCCATCAAGGAAGGTCAAAGTACTCATGAAAAATCTTAATCTTCCTAGTCTAAAGGTATGCCTGGCTTAACGGTCTAAAGCATTTTCTTCATCTAGGATTTTTTTTTTTTTTTTTTTTTTTTTTTTTTAATAGCCTAATTTGTGTCCCACTGCTGGGCAAAGGCCTCCCCTTCCTTCTTCCATTCATCCCTATCTGGTGCAATCTGCTGCCAGCCATTACAAAACCTGTCGAGGTCATCCCGCCATCTCGTTCGTGGTCTGCCCCTACGCCGAGGTCCATCGGGTACCCACAGGGTGACCTTCCGGGCCCATCTGTCTGATTGCATGCGGCACACATGCCCGGCCCAGTCCCACTTGAGTTTGGCCGACTTGACGCCTACATCTACAACCCTAGTCGTGGACCGTAGCTCAGTGTTCCTCACTTTATCTATTCGACGAATGCCGAGTATGCTGCGTTCCATGGCCCGCTGGCAGACCTTGAGTCTGAACTTTTGACCTTCAGTCAAAGACCACGTCTGCGAACCATAGGTGAGGATGGGCAGGATACACATGTCGAGGAGTTTGCGCTTCAAGCATAAGGGAAGGTCGCCCTTCATTAGTGCCTTCATGGACCAGAAGCTCTTCCAGGCGTTTTCGATGCGACGATCAATTTCCTTGTCTTGCCTGTTCTCGAAGGACGCTATCTGGCCCAAGTAGATATATTCCTCGACATATTGTAATTCCTGCCCATCGACCCTGATCATCTAGGATAGGTTGAAAAATTAAAAAAAAACCATCGAGTAAAGTAGGTAAACTTTACTTATAACCGAATTCAGTTTTTCCTCTTTTCGGAGTTAGTTGTGAAGGATAATTGTAATAAAATTCGCAGACTCACACAGTTTCCTGATGATAAGGACCCCAATTAATTCTGCGAAGACTTTGACTTCCTTCACAACTAAAGACGAAGTGTAATGGCGACGTATTCATCGAGGATTCCGTGGGTTTTTTTACTTGAAAGAATAAGGAACCTTTTAAATAGAGTAGGAGTAAAGATCCATTGAAAATATAAGAGGTAATATGATAGGACACTTGTTACGACACGACAAGTGAATAAAAACAATCATGGAAGGCAAAATAGAAGGTGGAAGGTGTAGGGCAAGACCCAAACATAACTTTTTCAAACAAATAAAAGTAAAACAGGTGTCGTACCAAGATGTCAAAAGGAGGATAGAGAAAAATGGAGATAGCTCTACTGATAAGCGCATTGCTCTTAAATTTTGATGATGATTGTGGTTCTAATGGTGTGATCTTATTTTTCACAGGTTTTTTTCTACCTTTAGCATTTTAGGTCGTCAGTATCTAAGTATAAACATCATCATCATCATCATCAGGTCTTTGTTAGTCTCCACTGCAGGAGCACCCCTCTCTGTACTACCAAAGTGTAAACATATTGGTAATTTATTACTTTACAATCCTTTTTTAAGACAAATTAGGTTTACTTTTATTTTTCTTTTATAATTATTCAAACTGACAATATTTTTGACGAGCCAGACTACAAGAAAAGTAAATTCGATGATAATGAATTTAATTAACTTATTCTCGAAGTTAAAAGAGTTTGAAAGCGTCACGTAACCCTTCTTATTAATTAATATATTTGAGTAACTTAGATTGGTTTGAGTTGAGGAAATGTTCTATGTTGGGAATTTTTATGATGTAATGGGGCCGTATTCGTGCTACTGTAATAAGTTATTAGGAGTACCCCATGTATCTTTTATTAAAATGTCACGTACATATAGATCCGTTTAATATAATTTATGATTTAAAGAATTAATTGCTTGGTTGCGATAAAAAAGTTACTCTGCATAAAATAAGAGTATGAGCCGTTCCCTGAGTAGAATAGGACCACTTCAAGTCTTCCCGTGGATGTCGTAGATGGTGACTTAGGAAACACAAGCTGAACAAAGCTTAAAAACATCAAAGAAACCTCTCCAACCCGTCTGGCCAGCGTGGGTAGGCCTCTGGTAGTACAGAGGGTCGTACTTTTGCAGTGAAGACTAACACAGACCTGAGGTACCATTTTTGAACGCGTTATACAAAAATCGTTCGAAAACGAGTGTCACACGTTCAAAAATAGTACCTCTGATGATGATGATGATGATGATAAAAAAATATAGAATAATGAATTCATGCACCGAGCGAGTGCAACTGGTACTTGAGAGCGATCAATTTAGCTATTAGGGCCGGGGGATCCGCGGGCAAGGAACGGAACCGCCACTCAATTGGCCGGTAAAGAGGAAACAATCTTGTACGCGCTCCGCTTGACGGAACTCGGCTCAATCTCAGCTGATTACGCGGTAACGGAGGTTAAGCAACGCTCTGGATGGATCATTGTAGGATGGGTAGCCAAATTATGAGAAATTATGTTTTGCACATATTCAGACATTGTGTAAATTTCAGGTAACTATGATGTAATGAAGGTTAAACAGCAATCATCCTGGCTAGATTAATGATGGGAGACCAAGTGACAATTTTTGTGCAAATTTGGGTAAAGGTTAATTTTTGAGTAGGTCGTACCAACCTAAGCTAAAAGTGACATTTCAGTGTTTGATTGAGCTGAAATGCTGATACAACACAAATATGTGTAACATTACTTGACTGACAATACAAATCAAGTCAAGCTGAGCTGATGATAGACATTATAATGATCATCAGGTTCTGTTTTAGTCTCTCAGGAGCACGACCCTCTCTGTACTACCAGAGCAATATATTAGCCGGAGCAGTCAAAGGGTTTGGTCTACACTCTTCACACTAGCCAGACGGGTTGGAGAGGAGTTTAGTGATAAAAGTTTAAAGTAAGATAAAAATTTCTTTTGTCTTTTTGCATTTGATTCTTCTTGGTAGGTAAAAACAAATACAATTACATAATTAGTACACACGACTTAGCAGACTCTCCAACAAACTACAAGCCACCTGAGATCCAGCCAAAGGCTATTACTGATATTACACTTAGCAACAACCGCCATTAAAACTGCAAGTTCGTGTTACATATGCATGCAGTTGCGAGAGTTTCAGCCGGTCATTCATAACCCGAAACCCGGCTGAGTTCACGGGAGTGGAGAACGGAGAACTTCGATTACTTTATACATAATAATACGTTTCAATCTTATATTATAACGGGGTACGGAACCTTTATCTAGAAGCCCCGAAGAGGTTATAGGAATGGGGAATGGATAACAGAATTAAAATAGTGATGAACCCATAGTTATGAATTATGTCAATAAGCAATGCAAATATAGCAATAGCTGTTGGAGGCACATCGCTCATTAAAACATCATTTGCATTTTTGCTCATTTCTTGAACTTCTACGGTCTGCGAAGTATGAAAATGAGCTATTACAAATGACTAAGAAACTGTCGTTTCCGGTAGACTCGTCCGCAAAATCTTACACACAAAAACTAAAATAAAAATACTTCAAATTAATATTTAACTAATAAAAAGGTCCTTAATCTCTGCCTACTCCTAGTGAGTTTGTATGTAATATGTCATTTAATTTCTAGTCCAATAATTTAACTACAAACAGTTTTACCGGCTTTTGGTGAATAAAAATATTGTAAGAAAATATACCTACACACCAGTTGACTAACCATTACATTAAAAACTATACCTGGCACCTAAAAGCAATTACGTCATTTACTTACTTTTTTAAAATATTGTACATCAGATTTCTGATATTGGGCAGCTTGATAAATCTGAATAAATATTGCGATACTTATACATACATTCGATAGGAAGGAAAATAATTTGAACGGTTCTAATATGGTTCTAATATTGTTCATTCTCTACGTCCGTGTGTCACAATAACCGTAGCCATAGTCGAACTTCAGCGTACTTTGGACCCCGGCCAGCAGTCTTTTTGGCCTCAAGATGTCGTTTCCAAGTCTAGGCAATATCTGTTTAGCGAGCCGTTGTGTCTGTGAACAGAGCATTAAGTTTAGGCATTTCACGATTACGAGATTCCATGGATAAAAAGATTTTTGGTGATTCTAAAGATTAATATATTATCCGAGGACATCCCGGTTACTACATCATGTGCGTTTCTTTCTTCGTTGAATTGATGAATGAAAGAATTATTTTTTGCAAGTAACTTTTTTTTTATATATATATACCGACAAATCACACAGATTGAGCTAGCCCCAAAGTAAGTTCGACACTTGTGTTATGGGATACTAACTCAACGATACTATATTTTATAATAGATACATATATAGATAAACATCCAAGACCCAGGTCAATCTGAAAAAGATCATTTTCCATCTTGACCTGACCGGGGATCGAACCCGGGACCTCCGTGTCGCAGGCAGGCGTGTTGACCGCTGCACATTGGCTCATAAATATCTGTAAGTATACTTACAATCTTAGGAATTATTATTTATTTATAATTATTATTCCTGCACCACTCCCCCCAATAATTGTGTGTTTATCGTATGTGTAAGTAGCCAACACTGGTGTCAGATTTTTCAAGCTGCTACAGGCATTTGCACCAATAGTCGATGAACAAACAGTCTATCCTAGTCGCTATCAAAAAATGGCCACGATTTAAAGGCACTTGTGGTAAACTGAGCCACAGAGGTATGTTTACCAAACTGAGATTTTCCTATCCATCTGTCCACCACACCCTACCTTTTTATCTTGATTGTTCTGTAGAACGGACAAGACAATTGTTTCAATAGGCACATCCTAGGCGCGTCAAAACATAACCCATTAGTGGCCACTTGCCTTCCACGTCTGGGGTCGATTGTCTCTTCCTCTCAAATGTCCGGGGTACAGTCGCAGACGACTTTAAATGTGTTGACTGTTCTATTTTTCTTACATTTTAAGTGTATCTTAAAATTAACTTTCAACTATTCGCCTCTTCTAATAAGGATTCTGATTCCGTCATTAAAATATATTTCAGGTTTTTCAGAATCACTTTTTTATCTTTGGCTAGGTGTACAAAAAATTCTTAGATTGTGAGATAGTACCTTTTTGGGCTCACTTCTCTCGCCATGAATTTTAACAAAAAAAAATATTTTTTATTTTATTATTTTAATTCTGCATCAACAATTTATTTTTAATACCTAGTAAATTATGTGATTTATGCAAATTTGATTTGCCAAACAACTATCACGTACATCAGAGATCACGATAATATTAAACTAAAACTACTGAATCATACAGATTAAAATTATTCAGCCCAATGTTTTAAGAATAATACGTGAGTTTATTCGCGTAAACTGAAACTTGAACTAAAAAAAGACTAATTGTTTTAACACGCTTAACCGCCACAATTAGACGTAACAAGTGGAATTAACATCTTTCTGAAACTGAAAACATGTGGCCCACACCTATTCACCACTTTTGCGCCGGCTCACACTATGCTTATTACTACTGCTTAGTACTTTGCCGAGTTCTGGCCTTCTTTACGTAGCAAGTGCATTTAACCTCTTTGTGAAACTGAAAACATGTATTTTCAACCATTTCACTACTTTTGTGCCGGCTTACAGTATGCTTAGTAACTATGTATAGCTTTGGCGATTAGCTCTGCCCCTAATTTATGTAACAAGTGTAAGTAACATCTGTCTGAAACTTAAAACATGAAGCTTACACCTATTCACCACTTTTGCGCCGGCTCACACTATGCTTATTACTACTGCTTAGTACTTTGCCGAGTTCTGGCCTTCTTTACGTAGCAAGTGCATTTAACCTCTTTGTGAAACTGAAAACATGTATTTTCAACCATTTCACTACTTTTGTGCCGGCTTACAGTATGCTTAGTAACTATGTATAGCTTTGGCGATTAGCTCTGCCCCTAATTTATGTAACAAGTGTAAGTAACATCTGTCTGAAACTTAAAACATGAAGCTTACACCTATTCACCACTTTTGCGCCGGCTCACACTATGCTTATTACTACTGCTTAGTACTTTGCCGAGTTCTGGCCTTCTTTACGTAGCAAGTGCATTTAACCTCTTTGTGAAACTGAAAACATGTATTTTCAACCATTTCACTACTTTTGTGCCGGCTTACAGTATGCTTAGTAACTATGTATAGCTTTGGCGATTAGCTCTGCCCCTAATTTATGTAACAAGTGTAAGTAACATCTGTCTGAAACTTAAAACATGAAGCTTACACCTATTCACCACTTTTGCGCCGGCTCACACTATGCTTATTACTACTGCTTAGTACTTTGCCGAGTTCTGGCCTTCTTTACGTAGCAAGTGCATTTAACCTCTTTGTGAAACTGAAAACATGTATTTTCAACCATTTCACTACTTTTGTGCCGGCTTACAGTATGCTTAGTAACTATGTATAGCTTTGGCGATTAGCTCTGCCCCTAATTTATGTAACAAGTGTAAGTAACATCTGTCTGAAACTTAAAACATGAAGCTTACACCTATTCAAAACTTTTGCGCCTACTCACACTATACTTGTTACTACTGCTTAGTACTTTGCCGAGTTGTGGCCTTATTTACGTAGCAAGTGCATTTAATCTTTTTGTGAAACTGAAAACATGTTGTTTAAACCTTTTCACTACTTTTGTGCTTACACTATGCTTAGTACTGCTGCTTGCTATGTTTAGCTTTGGCGATTAGCTCTGTCCCTAATTTATGTAACTGAAAACATGTGGCTTACAACTATTCACAACTTTTGTACCGGCTCACACCATACTTAGTACTACTGCTTAGTAACTAAGTATAGCTGTGGCGAGTAGTTCTAGCCCTAATTTACGTAACAAGTGGAATTAATCTGTCTCAAACTGAAAACATGTGGTTAACACATATTCACGACTTTAGGGCCAGTTCACACTATGGTTAATACTACTGCTTAGTGTCCTAATTGTCCCCTCCACCTGCAGTATTAAAGACCTAAATGAAGCAAATGACAAAGGTATCGCTGTGGCCACCTACTGGTTAAAATCAATATGATTTTTAAACAAATATAACCATATCGACTCGAAAAGAAGAAGACTGCTTAGTTACTACATATTGATTGCAAGTCACACTGGTACTAGTTTCCTCAACAATTTACACATGTTGTACAATAGAGATAATAGTGTTTGTGCAGATTGGCTTTAAAAAGCATGCTTTAAAAGCACGGTGTAAGCTATAAACTATATTTAGCGCGAACAGGTCGGAAGCTGTCGGCTAATTGTCGCCAGTCTAGTAAGTAGGAAGGACGAATAAAATTGACACATGTTGTACAACGGACTTAGTTTTGGCTCGCTTTGGCCTATTTTCGGGATTGGTTTAGAAGTTTAGTTAGATACTCCACTTGAAACTGTAGCCGATGAAATAATTACCTATATATTAAACGGATTGTTAGTGAGTGATATATATTATATACACCATTGTTGTGTGCTCTAAATAGCTATTCAGGTCTGTTAATAAATCGCTGCAACGGTTATAAATAACCATGAATGACCAACAACATCTGTTAAATGCTTGTCTATAATAGATACAATTTTTTTTGCAAAAATATAATTAGATGTAGGTTCACATCAACATACTTAAACTGTAGAATTGTAATATTTATGCTTAAACCTAAAAAATAAAAGAATCTGAAGAAGCCTCACTATAGATTCAGTGTGTGATTTGTTTAAAAAATCATTGTCATTGTCATTTTAAACTCTTCAAAGCTGAAACTCAAACCTGATACTTAACAAAATCTGTCTCTGTTTCCAAGGTCACAGCACTTACGAACATGTGTCAAAACAGTTGTTTGACTATCGTGTAGTCTGTTTTAAATTATAATCTTCTGTCTTAAGTGAGTCATTGAGGATATTTCCTTTTTACCAATTAATCCGCGCGCTCAATTCACGCGGTTCAGTTTCGCGGGTGACAGTGTGTAGAGTAGGAAACTTGCAGTGCGTAAAATGAACTTTCTTTATGTAAATACAAGATTAAAACACAAGAGCGTCAAAAGAGAAGAAGCAATACGTATATTTTTTCAAGTTATTATGATAAACTCTCAATTCTGACCGAACGTATACATTCTGATAAAATAAAAACTTGACTGCTTTGATGAAATTGTATAGGCACATTTCAAGGAAACCAATAAATTTACACATACGTAAATAAATAGAATGTGCCTTGTTGAAGATGAAGTGTGCGAAAGATTTTTGTTTGTCAAGTTATTTGCTAAAAACGGGGCCGAGAAGATTTGAACGTGGTATTTTTTTATGTTTTTTGGAACGACATGGCTTCGATCTCTTTTTTGCTAGACTATGAAAAGATTATTTATCAACTCTCTTACATCGCAACAGATCGCGGATGATTTTAAAGATTTTTGAATTAATTAATATTCATTATACATATTATTAACATTGAAGTCATACCAACATAAAAATACTATTTTCAGTCATTATTGACACCTATAAGGATATGGTAAAAAGAGTAAGTTTTTTATTAATATCATCATTTGAATCCACTACTTAAATTACTCTGTGGCCCCAAATAGCGCCAGTGTACTGTCGAGCAATTAGCACTGCCATTTAAGCAGGAAGCGCGCGAGGATGTGACGATATGGATTTAACCTTTGCCACATCCTATGGCGTCTTAGTTTGACGCAACTCCATTGGGTCAAGTGGTGACTCAAGCTGTTGATCTGACGAGATTAGCAGCATTTGGGATTATCATCCATCACCATTCATCTATCTATCTATCTATAAGAACTGTGTTCTTGTCGGTGGAGTACTCTCCATGTCTCTCGGTTCCACCATTCATCTGTAGGTATTTATTTATTTATTTACCATAATCATCAGGCTAGCGTATTCTCGGTTGCATCCACAACAGTAACGCTTCAGGGCCCGGTGTTCGCTACTTATCCTAGGTGTTTGGGAAGTTACTGGTGTTTACACAGAGCGACTGCCATCTGACCTCCGCAATCCAAAGGGTAAACCAGAGCCTTTCCCAAGATAAGTTCAAACAATCGCTAGGGGCGTTTGGGGCCTACAAATATGCCTTCCGAAGCACGGAATCATCTATCCTTTTAGTATAATCAGGTGAAAAGGTTCACGTTGTTTTAATTATAGAGTACCATCTTCTGCCTACGGCTACCTTCGCGTGATTGGATGTCCCTCTTTTTCCATTATGAACTGGCTGAAGATCGAACCTGGGACCCCTTGTGTCACAGGCTGGTAAGTCAAATACCCCATACATGACTTCTAAACGACCTTATAGAAATCAATTTAACTACTTTCAATCAATACTGTCTTTGATAATCTATTCGATGCTATCAAAGCCAAGGATTTCTGAGGTTAAATCAATCATAAACCAATAGCAAGATGACGTCAGCAGATAGTCATCACCAAAGACTTGAACAGCAACGGGTGAAGTCGAGCAATCAGCATGCATAACTTATGAGCAGTGGCGTGCCTCCTGAGCCATTACGGGGCTTCTATGAAAAAGGACATTTTGCTTATCGCTGGATATCACGAGAATAAAAACGGACGATAAGATCGGTCTGTAGTGGTGGGACACACAGATTTTGTGTTTAGGTATCGATCAATTTGTTTGAAGCTTTTGTTGTTTTATCGATAATTACCTACAGTTTTTTTTTATGACAGAGGACATGATCACCGTTGCCCATGGACAACTGCAACTAGGGGTGTGACAACATCGTTACCGGTCTTTTATTTTTCCCTCCCAGAGGTGAGGGCCTCCGACAAGTTAAACACGTACAAAAAGTTTGATAATACGTTCAGATATTCAATATTTTTGTTTTTGGCTTACTATATTTCGTGTCCTGCTAGGCAGAACTCTGTCTTTTCTCTTTCCACTTACCCCATAATGATGTTAACCTCGACCAGTCTTTTTGACAAATCATGTTTTCTATGCTTTTTCGATTGTTATAGATTTTAATAAAATTACTTTAGATACGCATTAAAAGTATTTAATTAAAACCGTATTGAAACGTGTCTCAAGTACGCTTTCAAGTATGCGAATGCCTTAATTATATAATAATTCAATAATAACACAGACCATTGCCCCAAGAATTAAAGACATAAGAATAAAATATAAGAATAAAATATACACATACTTAATCCATTTAAATTAATGAATTATATAATTTACGGAAAGTAAGTACTTATATAGAAATATTGTTGCATTATAAACTTTATAATTAATGTTTAATTTATCAAAATGAAAGTATCCAATTTTATTTTCTCTTTATTTGTGGTTTCCTCAATGTAGCGATGATGCGCGGTCCATTTCCTCAAGTTACCTTACCCTGAATTGAATGCCTCTGTTGTCATGTAATTTAAGGAAACATTTATAGTTAATAGCAGAAATTTTTTTTTTTTTGAAATTTAATTAAATCTACTGGTTACTGGTCCAAAGGCATTTCATATTAAAGTAAAGAAAAAGAATAAGCACCAGTCAGTCAAACTTTTTTTTATAGATTTTTATCACAGTCATCATAGTATAAGTAACAAAGACTTGTAATACAAAGTTTTGTAATCAAACATGTTTTACCTAAATATCTCTATCCCCCGTAAAATCAAAAGAATCTTAAAATTGTGTTATCTTCATTTTGTAAATTTTTTGTCTAGTTAGACAGTTACAAATAGAGATTTGAGTTGAAGATGCGTTTGAGTACTCAAGCATAAGTAAGATAACAATCTGAAACTGTTTTTGTTTTATAAGGTTTAACACTTATTGAGTCCTTTCTGCCTAAAAATTATATACTCTACAATGTAGAATATACGTTGTCGATTCACAAGACACAACAATCGCCTTTTTTGAAATATCGATAAACATACACCACTAGTGTCGCGCGATAGAAGACAGGCACTTATTAGTAGTCATTATCTACCGCGCTGTATCGGTGTGACATATGGCCAACGACAATATGGACACATGCAAGAGAATGCCCACGCCACCGACTTTGTGGAAAAAACCTTTAATTACCCTTTGTTTGCGGACAAAGCAAGTACATGGTAAAGTCGAACACAAACTGAAACTTTCAAAGAGTTTTTAGTCTACATTTACGATTGGAATATAATCTTTTGTTTCATTTAACATAAGTATTTTGTTTACCGTTTTATTCCTTAGATAATGTCATCATCACCATCAGGTCTCTTTTTAGTCTCCACTACAGGCCAGAGCTGTCACAGGATTTGGCCTACACTCTCCACGGTGGCCAAACGGGTTGGAAAGTTCTCTTTGATGTTTTAGATTTGTTTAGCTCGTGTTTCCTAAGTCACCTTCTGCGACATCCACGGGAAGACTTGAAGTGGTCCTATTGTACTTTTCCGAGAACCACATTGCCAGGACAGATACGTCATTAAATAGATATTAAAACATAAGTTCTAAATAATATAAAAATAAAACCTAAAACAAAAATCTCCTTTGTCAAGTACCTTTAAAACAATGAGGTCATAGGTATTCAGGTTCCAAGATTTTAGGTAGGCAAAAGAATATCTCAGCTTTTGTTAGGCCGGTACCTGGGTCCAAGGATAACACTGATTTAACTCTGACTGTTGTTTATTATTATGTGCACTTTTAACATAATATTAAAAATACCAAAACATTAACACCTTACTTTATTCAATAAATTTTATATTATTAAATTATGATTATATTTTTAAATAATATTCTCATAACTAACAACATTAAAACTCCGTTATAACAAATCTTAAACTATGTAAATCACAAATTTCTAAAATTAAATTTTACGTTCGTAAAATAGGAATTTATCCATTAGGCACTATTCTTATCAATAGTTCAGTTATAAAAAGACCTATAAAACAACACATCATTGTAACCTAATTAGTCATCTGTAACAGTGTAACCCTATACCCCGAGCAGAAATCTTCCAACTATGGCAGGGTCCAATGATGACAAACACATTGCAAAACCGACCGCTTCTTATCGTGTCCGTCTGTCCGACTGTGTGCACAGAAAAGCGATAAATGTATCTGGTTACAATTTAATTTCATGGACAAGGCGTAAGTGAGAGCGATTTTGGTACTGCTGAAATAAAGGAGAGCCGTGGAGAGTGTAGCCAAATCCTCTGACTGCTGTGGCATTAGCCAGAAATTAATGTCTTTAGTAGTACAGACAGAGAGTAATGCTCCTGCAGTGAAGACCTGATAATGTTGA
The DNA here is from genome assembly GCA_963082605.1 of Rhodophaea formosa. Taxonomy (NCBI): domain Eukaryota; kingdom Metazoa; phylum Arthropoda; class Insecta; order Lepidoptera; family Pyralidae; genus Rhodophaea; species Rhodophaea formosa. Next base: position 6,209,185 of record OY720221.1, read on the forward strand.
CGAAAATAAAATGGTGAATTAATCGTCGAAATAAACTGGCAATTAATGTTTGTAACGCGACAAAACAAAAGAGCGCGCAATTCATAATTTGAAAGTTGGCTAGCTCTATGGAGCCGCGCGGCCGACCAATCATAGCGCGCCTCAGCTCGCGCGATCCCCCGCTCTCGCCCGCCGCGAGCGACGGCCGCCATACTTTTTTTCCATGTTAAGAACTAATAAGAACTGTGTAACGTTAAATAAATGTAACTCTGCGTGTTGTAAAGTGCAAAACTTATGTTTTCCAATAAATGTTATTTTATTACAACGCCAGTGTTTATATGTTTTATATCCATTATTATAATTACTAGGATTTAGGATTCTCCAAGGTGCGACTGTGGGGCAGCAGACCAAACTCTGCGACATATTGCCGCAGAGTGCCCACTACATCGTTTTCCCAGAGGACTGAGTGAACTTCACTCTTTGACGCCGAAAGCTGTAGAATGGCTGAAGAATTTAAAACTAGACGTATAGGATTCTTGCAGTAGGTAATCTGCCATACGAAATGATTATAATTACTGATATTTAAAAAAGGAAAGCTTTGAGTTTGTTAGGGATAATCCTAAAAAGAATTAAGTTCTAAAAATTCTTATATCAATAAAAAGCGTTGTTACTAACGTCTAAAAGGGTACAATAAGGGTGCAATTAATGAGTACAAAGCTGTGAGATGCTATACTAATTGCCCGGACGTGTGAACAGCACTTTCCCTGCATTGATCTCAAAGGAAAAGCTGTTCGCTTTGACGGGCTGAGTCATCCCGTTAAGGAAGTGACGATAGTTAAGTTACACGCTATATCCTAATCCTAACTAATATTATAAATGCGAAAGAAATCATGAAATTTTGCATACTACATAGGTTAGGATACTGAGAAGGACATAGGCTATAAATTACACGGACGAAGCCATGGGTAACAGCTAGGATCATATGAAACCAAGACGCCCGAGCCCATAATTTGGACCAAGCCCCGCAGCTCTGCCCCATCTGGCCGTCTTATCAGAACACGAGCTGCAAGGAAAACACGCGTTATCACGCCTTTACTTCCTCTAAGGGAATTGATATTAATTTTACTGCGTACAAGTGTTTCCTGCTGATAATTGACCACCATAGTTTGCTCTCAAGGGGTTTGACTTGTGATCATTAAAAATAATGATGGAGATTGGTTTATGTCACTTTTAACAAACTTCTAAGAAGGATCTCATTATAGGCATTTTTGTGGATGTGGATTTCTTAGTGGTCAACCGTTTGTTCTGACTGACAGATGTTAATTTAGCGATGCATGATCATCATCATCATCAGGTGTTTTTAGTCTCCACTGCAGGAGCACAACCGATGCATCATATTATTTTTGAAATTTAATTACTAAGACACCTTTAACCGAGCCGAAGGTTATAAGACCCAAAGGCATATTAAGGGTGTTAGTGGGAGTAAAGATGGGAAGCGGAATCAAAATAGTGACGGGTTGCTAGCCTCATCGCCTACTGGGGTGATTCCTCAGATTTTTACCTCGACTTAAAATCATCGAATAAAAATGAAGCTTGAAAAGAAGTCTAATTTTGAAAAAAAAAACTGTAAGTTATCCAAAGTATGAGCCACGATCGCAGTTACGGGCAAAACTAGTCTACCAATTATCTATTCATTTAATGGTGTCGTTTTGCTTTACCCATACATTCTTTAATGCCTCCACCCTCAGCCACGGACGGCAGATAGCATCTATACGATACAGGACATGAAATAGCTGATGACACGCGAAGACCATTACACCTCACATGCATATTTCGTCCTCCATTTTGGCGGCCATTTTTAACCAACTTTCGAAGGGGTATACCTATATCTTGTACGTAAGCTGTGTTGTGATTTTAAAAGCACCTTAAAGGGGTGATTCAGTCCGTCAATTTGAACAACGTTTCCTATAGGACCAATACTGGAAACTCATTTTTTTTACATTCTCATATAAATGGACCGGCCGACTGTATATTTTTGTATGGATATGTCAAAAAGAAAAGGGTTGCCAGCTTCATTTGTCCCATAGGGAAATTTGTTCAAGTTGGCAGGCTTTATCACTCCTTAAAAGGTCCAAGGTACCTCTCCAACCCGTCTGGCCAGCGTGGAGAGTGTAGGCCAAATCCTCTGACTGCTCAGGCTAATATATGGCTCTGGTGGTGCAGAGAGGGTCGTGCTCCTGCAGTGGAGACTGGAAGGACCTGATGATGAAAGGGTTCAAAACCACAAAGTTTTAAATATGAGTATCTATTCCAAATTCATATATAATTAAGAATAGCCGTTTGGCAAGAAATTCCTTTTGTAGAATAAGTCTGCTGTTGTATGTTTATCATTCGGTGATTTGTTTCTTTCTGTTTAACTCATTAACGGACACTGAATCACACACAATAAATATAACAATTGAATTATGACTACAGGTGGCAGTGTCCCGAAAAGTGTTAAATACAATAACGCTTTACTTGTTCAACAATGTCAATTTTTCCCATAGTTAGATAAATGATCGCGTTTAAAATAGTATATAATGTTTTATTTGATATATATTAAAATCAAAATTCATACAAATTTATAAAATATACATCTAAAAATCGATTGTTATACGAATTTGCAGAAAAATATGGAAAAGAGGAAAATCATTTGGACTTCCCGTTACGCAGATCTGTGACCTGTGACAGACAGATTATCCTGATATTAATGCAATACTAAAATATATATCGGTACATGTAACGTTAGTAAGATATTTTTCCTTAAAGCGGTAAAAATATTAAAATATTATTTGAAAGCGAGAAAGAGATACTTTTTCAGCAAATAACAAATTTAAAGATATATCGTTTTTTTTTATATATCTGTACAGATGAAACAGTAGGAAGAATTAAAGCATGCATTGTGATCGCTAAAGCGAGGTTAACATAGATTCTCGAGTCATTGAGAGGTTAACAAAGTAACTTTAAAAAAAAACTATTTTTAATAATATAATTATAAAAGAAAAATATTATTAAATAAAAATATTTAATAATATTTTTCTCACTAGATGGGGTTGATGTAAATCAAGTGTCAATAAGGCCCTAGTTAAATAAGTAAGTCCTAAAATCTCAACAAAATTACTAAGAACACTCGAGTTATTGAAAGGAACCTAACGATACCTCGACCGTTGAAATCCTTCGAGCCGTTTAGAAGATACGAGTAAGAATTTTATAAACATTGATATATACAAGGCAACGCTAACCAAAGATTAAAAAAAAACGCGCGTAACACTAACACATACTCCATCTTGGCAGCCGGATAAACATCGCGGTTGTAAATTTTAAAACTGGCGATTTGGTAAAATTGATAGTCACTATGGGACCCTCATTTGATGGACTGATGACCTCATCCAGACAGGACGCAGGTGACGGAACTCTTTTAACAACCCTTGTCTACTTTTACCCACTTAGTTTTAGTCTGTTTACAACAATTTCTGTTCCACCAATACTGAGCATAAACTAATATCACTAGAGTATCAGACTACCTACTGCCTAAAGATTTCGCTAGGCAAGACCATTGAGCGATATTGAAGTGTCGCTAAGATGATTCATCCTATTGAATTCGTATTTGAAAATCAGGACTCATACATTCAAATCATTTAGCAAAGGAGCAGGGAGTTTCTTGGTTTCATCCGACCGAAGTTTATTTTTACATACATACATCACTGCTTACTTCCTTGCGGGGTAGACATAGTCCAGTTCTAAAAGATCTAAAGGCCACGTTTCTTTTAAGTTTCTTTTTAAATCTAGATAGTATGACATATTATGTCTTGCCTTTTAACTAAATTTCAGAATTTCCCTGTTAATAAAGACTGCTAAAGATGTGAATCTACCCCATTATTGTTTACCGTAGCGTGTCAAATCGACCATATGGCGTACTGACCATAAGTCACCGGGAAAAGGTGAAACAAATAAATGCAAGGATAATTGCGAAGGGTTCCCACGCATTCCCATGCACCCCATTGCTGGTGGTGCCATATGGTTTTCTATCGGAATTATCGTTATAAATGAATCGTTATAAAGAAACAAGGAAATTCGTTGTGTTATTTTTGCCGCCGTGTGGTTCCCGGCAGAGTAGAACAGGACCCCTCCAAGTCTTCCTGTGGATGTCGTAGAAGGCGACTTAGGAAGTACAAACTAAACAAACTTTCTTAACAATCAAAGATACCACTCCAACCAGTCTGTATAGGGTGGAGATTGTAGGCCGAACCTCTGAATGCTCTGGCTAATACGATATGGTTCTGGCAATACAGAGAGGGTCTTGCTCCTGCAGTGGAGACAAACCAAGACTCGATGATGGTATTTTTATTCGTCTCAGCTGCAAAAAGTCCACTGTTGGACATGAGTCTTCCCCAAGGAACATCATGCGGGGGTTTTGACATACTCACCACGCTTGGCAGACCGGTTGGTGAGCGCAATTTGTTTGGCTTATCACGGTTCCGATGCAGCTACCCATAGAAAATAAACATCGCTTTTTGAGCGAGGAAAGGGTGGACTGGTGAAACGAGATAAAGATACTTTTGTAATATTTGGCTCTTCACCTTAAAATGGTTATAAAATTGAGAAACAAAAAAAGCAAAAACTGCAACTCTTTACACTTATTTTTAAGGAAATAATTTAAAGGTACCTACTGTTTAAGTCAGTTTTTGTCCTTTACCAACGCGTTAAAATTCCGAAATGCCTAGGTATATGATGTCACCACGGCTGTTATTTAGTTTTCAATTTAGATATCTAATTGTTACTGAACCGTTATTTTTATTGAAATAATATTCCGTACCTTTTATCTTTCTTATTGGAAAAATCATTGTCATTGGTTAATTTTACTTGCGGTTTGAGTAGAGAGAGAGAGTTTAGTATAAATACAGCAGATACAAACCTAATAAATATTAAAATGAAAAGTTTTACCTTTAAGCCCTAAATTGCAAATTTACTAATGTAATTTAAAAGTTTTAAAAATATTTTATATCCTATAAATAGTAATTTGCTAATGAAAATAATTAGGTAAAATTGAAAAGAATTTTGTAACCAAACTGTAAAAGATTCGAAAGTGAGATAAACTTAAAAAATATAAGTAAATGAGCTTAAATAGTTAAAAATGTGTAAAGACACATGCCAGAAAAAATAATCACTACTCATCAGAACCGCAGTTTGTAGCAAGGAATGATAACATCTACTTTACCTACTTTAAAAATAGGTACATTGAAAAATTTTAGCCCTTGAAAGGCGAATTATTTTTCAGTTTCTTTATTCTGTCAAATGTCAATACAAACGTTGTTATAAACAGTATGCTGGTTTGCATGGCTATTTGAAATCTAATTGGACTAAGTCAAAGTCAAGTCAAAGTCAAAGATTTTTATTCCAAATTGGATAATTGTATCTCTTTTTGAACGTCATATTTTTTGCTTTCTTTTTATTTTTAATTTTTAATATGCAAAATAGAAAAACTACTAGCGTTTCGTAATGACCACTGGTGAGAAGAATACGCCGAAAGAAAGAAACTAATGTCTTATGTTTCTTTTAGTAAAAACACTTACTTTTTCCCGCGTTTGTGTTATATATTTTGTAATCTTTATGAAAATACCATTCATTTTAAAACCAAACACAATAGATTTCAAAAGTATAGTCAAGTAAATTTTTCGCGGACGAAGTCGCGGGCAAAAGCTAGTATACTATAATAGCTAATTATGATATTCAGATGTGTAAAGTTTTATCAAAATCTATCTTGTAGATTTGTGTGAAGGACTTTAGTATTTATAGTACTCGTATCTACTTGTTAGCAGGTTTCCCACCCTTTTCAACAGGTGAACCATAATTTTCTTTTCCTTGTGACATATGCTTAGACATGGGAGCTGGAAACATGCTATGTAAGGAAATGCTTCCGTAAAAATTAGACGTCGACGGTCACGCCAAACTGAACAGGGGTTGCTAGCTAGTGATGTGATTGATTAGATTGGAATATTGTCGATAAAATAGTAATTTGCGTTTAGTCAATTCCAACTTCTGATCATCTTGATGAAGATGGTTAGAAACATTTTTTATTACACAAAAATGTTATTTGTTAATTGAGTAATATTTAGTAAGGAAGAATAATAATATTTCTGTACAATAGTACTAGATTTTTCTAAAGTTTCTAATTCTCATTTGTGGATATGAAAATAGAGGATTTTAAAAAATATTGTTTCTGAGTGTATTCCTGGGTATGGCTTCAAACTAGAGTTTTGAATTCAACTCAATAAAAAAAATTAAATATTTTTCCTTTTTAATAACTTTTTGATATTAGCTGTTTCCCTTAGAGGAAAACAGAGCCAAGGGCAATGAGACTCAAAAGCCATATTTATCAGTTGCTGATAGTGTAAGTGGAAAACTGAATTAAAATAGGGATGGGTTGTTTGTTAGCCGCATAACCTCATACTACTGCACAGAAATGTACCAATCTATCGACAAACTGCAATTCCTATCGACATAGTCGACACGCCAGCCCTACGAGAGATATGGCCGGCGATCAACAGGTTGTGCATTCCTGCGAGCCCTGCGGAGCCTTGCACGTCACTATTGTAGCCTAATAAATAAACATTTACCTACCCGAGTAATTTGACAGCTAAGTAATCAATTCGTCGAGGAAATTGTTTTATCGTATTTCATGCCATAGGTAGTTTTAATAAAGTTTCTACGTATACCAGATTTTCCTACGATATCTTATACTACCATAAATAGCGAAATTCTTAATTATCGTATAAGATATAAGTATTACTGTTATTTGTTGGTTGTAAGAAGTCGGGTTGGGCTGTAATATTTCCCTCGCATTTCTAAAAATCTAACAGGGTAACTTAAGGGCACTGGATTTTAAACCTTTTGCGCAAAAGCGAAAAGGCCTGTGTCCAGTGCACGTTTTGCACTAAGATCTCAAAGATAAGGTCCAATAGTATTTACTTACAATATTTTTTAGTACGGAAACAAATTCCTCTGAGTTTATCAACCTGTATTGGACATAAAGAACAGGAAGCACCGGAACTACCGAGACGGTTCACCGCCTCGACTCCACATACCCACGGCTTTCCCCTCCTAAACGCCGCATTCAATTTTCAACAATACATCAAGTGAAACACAGTCAATAAGATCGAGAATCATGTGTGGTGTTGGTCAATGATCGACGGAACTTATGCGGTGGGCTGTACACATCTCGCAATGCTGTGGCAACAAAATGACCACGAAATTATGATCAAGTGCCAGATAATCTCATGTGATATGTTTGTTGTCTGAGGGCAAATTATGGGAAACTCTGTTATGCCTGCGGTTTCTGCGACGCAGTTTATTTTACAACTAAGGTACTCATACACAACAGTAAATCTTTAATACTTATTAAAGTATATCCAAAGATGCATCCAGAGCAATAAACTAAACAAAAAGAAAAAGTATAGTTACGTACACCCGCAGCCGAGAGAGTTCTTAAGATATATAACTAAATAACACATCAAGCCGTTAAGATCATACCAAAGGAATAGACATTAATACCACATTTACGAAAATCTCAATACATTTTCTGATTCAGGGTGTCTGGCTGAACTCTGACTGTCTCTCAGTCATCATCAGGTCTTTTTAGTCTGCACATAAGGAGCATGACCCTCTCTGTAGAGACAGAGCCATATATTAGCCAAAGCAGTCAGAGAATTTGGTCTACACTCTCCACGCTGGCCAGACAGGTTAGAGATGTCTCTTTGATGTTTAAAAGCTTTGTTTAGCTTGTGTTTCCTCAGTCGCCTTCTACGACATCCACGGGAAGACTTGGAGTGGTCTTATTCTTATCTGCCGGCAACCGTACGGCTCGTCTCTCTTAGTGTCCAGGATCTATCCGAAAATCCGAAACTCTTTCTATTGTAAGACCATCGGATATGTTTCTTCTCTAACGGGAACCACACGACTAGTCTCTCTCAGTGTCTAGGATTTATTCGAAACTTTTCTATTGTAAGTCCATCGAATGGATATGTCCGGAAAATGTATGCACGTGTGGCAACCTGCTACAAGCAGGCAGCGTGACGACGGTCGCAAGTGGTTGGTCACGGCTCCATCGGAAGCATCGCCATTGATATCATCTCATTGTGCGCGCAAATTGCGACCGGATGTTGCCAGAGACGCGAGATTAGTGCGGTTCCATTGTCTATGATCTTATAATTTCAGAAATAGTGATCACTTAATTCCTCTAGATAAATTGGCATAAATTTTAAGCTGTAAAAAAGGTTATGTTAGGTAAGGTGACAAACTTTGATCTGCTGATGTTTACTGTACCGTATTTCATGAAAAGTCGACTAAGCTGATGTATAGACGCAAATTGTCATATATGACACCCGTTGCAACGCTTCTTTGAAAGAGTCAAAATATTGTGGGGAAAAATGTGCGTTTATTTTTTTTTTTATTATTCGATCCCCATCTAGTTTTCTATACAGTAACTAGTTAGTATAGAAAACTTGGTAATTAACAAATAAAGGAAGACGTGATCCACAATTAAGTAAAGAAAATTCAGAATGAAAACTTTACCTCTACTTTTACTGAGTTATATATATAAATATAATAAATATATAGGGGCATATCACACAAATTGAGCTAGCCCCACAGTAAGTTGTGAACTTGTGTCGCAGGATACTAACTAAACGAAATAATATATACTTATATAGATAAACATCCAAGACCCAGGTCAATATGAAAAAGATCTTTTTACATCATGACCTGACCGGGGATCGAACCCGGGACCCCCGTGTCGCAAGCTAGCGTGTGGACCGACCCACGGAGCTCGTCAAGTTAGTAGTATCCTACGACCACAGCCTACGACGCAAGTTACAACTTACTGTAGGGTTAGCTCAGTATGTGTCTCAGCGTGTCTCTCAGAATCCCTATTGGAAAACAGAATTGCAAGAAAGAGATGTAAATACGAAAAAAAATTCCTATATAATTTCGCCCAGTTGATCGGTGACTTTGTATGAGAGGACGTGTTTTTTTTTTGTTTCCTTATTTTATTTTCCATTAAGGATACTGATTCTGAATAATAATTTTAATATAGTTCAGAGACAGAGGTTAAAATCACGCTGTAACTAAGTATAAGTAGTCGATTTGTTGATAGAATAAATTTTGGAGTAATCAAAATTATGTTCTAATTAGAATCAACAATTTATTGTTATTTATGAATCGGTAAGAAGATCAAAACTGTTGGCTTCGGTTTATTTTGAAACAAAACCACGGATAACATAACAATAATAAAAAAAACTTTAAAATTACTCTACTCTACCTTTAGAGTATCAATAGACTGTATCTATTTATTATTTTAATCGGGTAAATATACAGGGTAAGGTATTTGTAACACAGCAAAAACCTCATCAAAGACTAAAGAGCTAACATAGTAAACAACAAACTTTTTATTCAGGACCAATGCAGGGATCGCGAAAAAAAATGTCATTTTCATACAAAAGAGTTCGACGAGTCCAGCAATTTGTAAGAAAATGTAAATTTTTTAAAAATCCGAAGTTGCTTCCATAGAAAAACTTGTTCAGTTTGACAGGCTGTGTTTTCCCTCATACCGTGTTTTTCCGTTATCGTTGCCGTGTACAAATGGAGCCGCGCCGTTCGTGTCTCATAGAATTATTTCTGACATTTTTAGCTTCATTGTCCTCGCTATACAAGTCACGCTCCAAAAGGAATTAATGCTAGGTACTTATAGCCTTTGTCCTCTATGTATGTGTTGTGGCTATGTACAGGTGTGGTAGGAAAATGGGATGTATTTAAACCTCGACTTTTCCTTCTGGAAACTTTAATTTACAGTGTGGTTAATATCTGTTATCTTAACTAGTCAATGGCTACAACTTAGGCTACAAAAAATCATAAAGTGTTGAGGTGTAGGTCGTGATTAGGGAGATCATTATCAATAAATATTTAAGGCTATAGTTTCTGCATCCTAGTTCTTATAAAATACTAGACAAATGTCAACTTAGTCTACCTGCGACCACGAACAATGTTTAGTGTTCGAAACGTTAGGTGTATGAATATTGTAACAAACACGATAAAACCGTATTATACTTAATTAATTTCAATTTAATAAGATCCATCCGATTTTATTTTAACACTAATATCCTCCATATTCATCCATATCTTCTATAGAAATACAGATGCTTGGAACTGATAATTGCCAGCCTTTTGGGGTGCCGAATGTGGTATTGCCAAAGAACCATGAAATTAAAAAAAAAAATAGTTTTACGTACTTACATTGTCAAATATTAACATCGTCTTAAATGATCAAATTTCTAAGTCAGTTTGAAAAGTTATTTTTAGATAGATAGAGCAAGTTATGAAACACGCTAAATTTTATTTATTTTAATTATTGGGTGATTCATTTGTAAAAATATAATTAATATCATTTAGCCCATCAACATGCTAAACGTGGCCTTTTGGTCTTATGGCCTTAGGCTCTTTCTACCTACTACTAAATCATTTTAAATCATCAAATCATTTTATTCATCAACAAAGTATGATTTGTAAAAAATCTCATTAATTATCATCCCAAGCCCCAACTAATAAAAAGTAATATATGTAGAGGCCTTATGGAAACCCAGCTTTACTCACGTTTTATTTCTTTGGATTCGCCAACTAGCTGTATATATATTCCATAGTTCCATAATGAATTTATCTCGCGTAAGTTTTACTATCACTATGTAGAGGCCGTAGGAATCGATAATACCTATTTAATTTATCAAGTATGATTATACAGTTGTCACGAGGAAAAAATTAAATTTAAGTATACCTACGCTCCAAAAATCTTAAACTCTGATCATATTTCCTTATACTTCTAGCAATTTTTTTAGGTACTCTGTTTCTACTGGACTTAGATAAAATCGAATCGAAAAAACATATCGATGTTCGACTATAATTCGTAATAGCCGATCGATTTCGTGATAACAATCGGAATGTCTGTAGGTGAATGTCTAATAGCACTAATAGGTAGACAATTCAGAATGTTTACCCAGCTATCTTATATATCTATACGTATCTAATTTCTGTGAATCAGTTAATGATTCAACAGTCTTACTGCATTCAATGAGTTTCTAGTACATTTTATTTACTTAATATAATGATGCATTTTATATGATTTACCAAAGTGCTCACGTATCTCACAAGCTTTATTCTAAAGCCTTTAGTTAGAATTAAGTAAAGAATAGAACGTAAGCACTTTAGTAAATTGTTATGTGCGAAGTCGTAGCACGCGCCTTCAGCGCGAACGCATGCTGTGTTGCTAGCGCCGCGCAAGCAGGTGTGTGACGCTCCCCACTCTTGTTGCAGACCGGGCGATGCGGCTCAGATAGAGCGGTGGGGCCCAGCCCGCCGCCCGCTCGGCCAATCGCGGCCCGTCTCGCCTATGATGTCATCGGAGGAGGAGGCCGACTCACACGCGCCCTACTCAGATAAACTACTAAAGAAACAGAAGCGCGCGAGACAGCGCGTGGACGCCGGTGAACCGCGCAATTCTTATTCGACTCTCGCGACGAACGGACCCGCGCCCGCGCGCGTCGCACACATGAGTGGCGGACTTTACGGCGCCATCTTCGAGGGCCGCCAGCACTTCGGGCTGTTTGCTCCTGGCTACCCACCGGCTGAGATGCTCAACGAACTGCTCGGGCGCACGCCCATGCAAGACGACTCTGCTGAGGAAACATCTGGTGGCGATATCGCGCACCGAGTCTTGCGAGACATCCTACAGAGCCGCAAGAAGGAGCTACTGCGACTCTCCCCGGACAATAACAACGTACTTGCAAATAATAACAACGACGAACCCAAGGAGAAACGATCTCCAGAGCGACCTACTTCGAGGGACTCCCGGCCGGACCTCGACGACGCACTCCTCGCGCTCGACAGCGCTGGAGACTCGCGCACGTCACCGCCGCCTGCTCCTCCGCCGTCCGAACCTCTTCTGGCTCCTAAGTCAGAACCGGAGGATCGTGATAGTGATGCTCAACGTTCCTCGCCTCGACCTCTTGATGTGAAACGTGCTCGTGTTGAGAACATTGTGTCGACTATGCGTGCTAGTCCCGCGCCTCAACAGCCTCAAGTGAACGGTTGCAAAAAAAGGAAACTTTACCACCCACAGCAACACGACGGCTCAGCGGAACGCTACGGCACAAGCCACGGCAGTAGTGCACAGACAGTGTCTGACGACTCCGAGGATGACGGTGAGCGACCACCTATACAACAAAAACTAGTAGAAAAGAACGCTTTAAAATCACAACTTAGAACTATGCAAGAGCAACTCGCTGAGATGCAAGAAAAATATATGCAACTGTGCAATCGAATGGGACAAGAATCAGAGACGGTAGATAATGATGGTGCTTCAAGTGACGTAGAACAGAACGATGACCCCGTGCCTAAGTCAGAGCCTTCGTCACCAGCGAAAGAAGTACCACCACCGATACCAAATAGTGCCACGCCAAATATGTTATCTCAAGTGATGAGTAAAATGATGTCGGCGAAGATGCACGTTCATGCAGCGGCACATCCGCACCTCCCACCCGGTTTCAACGGCACCCTACCACCTTTGATGCCACCAATGCCTCCTGGCGATCACATGCATCCTTCACACCCACACCAGCACCTCAATAATGCAGCAGCAATGTACCTAAATGTCAGCCAGAAGTTATTCCTAGAACAAGAAGCGCGAATGAAAGAAGCTGCTGAACAACAGCACCAACAGAATAACCAACAACAGAGGCCACAATCGAACCAGCCTTCACCACAACAAAGACAACTGGGGCCAACTCCTAAGCCTCCAATGTCCTCAGAATTAGCAGAGCGACTTGATGCGCTAAGAAATAACAACGGCCCCGTCGGTCCAGTATCGGGTGCTGATCTGGAAGGACTCGCGGAGGTGCTTAAAAGTGAAATAACGGCATACCTAGCCAGCCTCATAGACTCTATTGTGACTCGATTCGTGCACCAACGTAGAATGATCGGCAAGCAATCGGAAGCGGCAGCGGCAGCCGCTGAACAGCTAAACAAGGACCTGTTGCGAGCGACGCGGCTGCTCGAGGGCAAATCTCCAACGCCGAAGCAGCCAGAGAGACCGTCAGGACAGATGTCAGGTAATACACCCGTCCATCACTCGGGCGCTCCTAATGGCGTTCCGTTCATGACACATAATCCAATGCTGATGAGTCAAATAAATGGTCCCCGTGCGCCAGGCGGTGCTGCGTTCCCGCTGCACCCCGAGGCGGGCGGGCCCGGACATGGTACTCATGTACGGCCTCCGACAGGCATGTTCCAGGCGCCGCCGAAGCCGCTGGCTAATATCTACGGACCGATGAATGGGCACTTCGAGCGCGAGCCAAACCCAGAGCAAAACGAGGCGCTGAGCCTCGTGGTGACACCGAAGAAGAAGAGGCATAAGGTGACAGACACGCGCATCACACCACGGACCGTAAGCAGAATCCTAGGAGAAGGAGTGGGACACTCGCCCGAAAGCAAGTTCCCTGAGTCGCCGTCGCCGCGGCCGTACCCGGGTGGGATGGCTTTGCCGACGTCAGTGGCGATACCTAACCCATCGCTCCATGAAAGTCAAGTTTTCTCCCCGTACTCGCCTTTCTTCGGGGCGGGCGGCGGTCTAGCTCGGTCTCCACCGGCGCCCGAGCGGGATTCCCCTCCGCTGCCGCACGCGCCGGTGCTGCTGCACCCCGCACTAATGGCTGCAGCGCACCACACGGCGCACGCGTCGCCAGACTACCTCCGCCACCACCACGCGCACGTGCCGCACCACGGCGGCGTGCCGCATCATCCCCAGCACATGGACCCGCAGGACCCTCACTCGGACTGCAACTCCACAGACCTGCCTTACGACGGAGTTCAGCCTACTATATCCTTTTTAAATAGACAAACTAATATATACGTTCCTTTCCAGCTCGCGAGTCGGGTCAACTCCACAATAAACGAAATCCGAGCTAATACCCGGCCACAAATCCTCGGCCGCAAACGCCCACAGATATCTTATTTCTGTAGTGTTTAACCTTACGACTGCCGCTGACTTCCTACTTACGAGTAGATAGGTGTTACGACTCTAGAAACCCTTCAAGTTCTGCGGTCTCTATTTTCCACGGTACTTTTTTACCCTAACTAAATCTCTGAATACCATTGGTTAAATATTAATTGATGACGCGTAAATTGAGTAGCAGCAATTTGCAATTTCATATGAACAATAGTCAAATTTTACTCAGGTTTCACGAAATAGGTTGCTATTTCGCAAACCAGATTGCTCGTTTTCTCTAAACACACCAAACCTGTAATTAAGTAAATTGATATTTGATTTAACCTATCATTTCATTCAGTCCATGCGTGCAATATAGCTTTGATTTACATACAAACGGACGGATAAGGCACTTTATAAGATTAGACATGCGAACGGATTACGTTGTGGTGCTTCAACAAACAGCCTACGACGTTGGACGTAATCAGATTGACTTCATCGCTTTACCCTACTGATATCTTCAGCAATAAAAACAACTTTTGTTCAGTCCCAAGCAAAAATAAAAAAAAATACACAGCCCAAAATAAAAAAAATAAGAAAATTTACGTGTTTAAACTATTTTTTTAAAGTAAACAATAATATTTTTTTAACCTCTTAATTTACTTACTTTAAAAAGGGTACATAAAAAATAAATAAGTGAATGAACGAAAATATATCTAGAAAAAAAAATGTCAGCAAAAACATACATCCATTTTCTTCTTTAAATACTTAGTTCTAATAGAATCACAAAAAAATAAAAATAAGTCTTGACTTCTTGACCCATCACAAAAGCTAATGAATGAGTTTAACCAATTGGTTTTCTGGATCCTTGGATTTGTTAACATTATCGAAAATTGACGATAAAGTTATAGACAATTGTATCGGTTAAGTTATCAAAGGGTTTTTCGTATCCTTTAATATTAACAACTTTCAATTAAATCGGTTCTAGTGGCAGTCGTAAAATTAATTACTATGAAGTAGCCTTAAAGAAATAAAAAATTAAAAGAGTGAATAAATGAACTACCGTTATCAAAATATGACGTTTATCGACTAACTGAATAAAAATGAATTAAAACATCAATGTGAATATTTTTTTGCTACGGAAACCAACAATGTAATAGTTACAAAACTGTCTTGTTAATTAACCTGTTTTATACACAATAAAAGTTGGCCGATCGGAAAAAAAAAATCACATTGACGTAATTTTTAATATACTTTCAGGTCGATAAACCTTTTCAACCAATACGCATATTTCCTTAATAATCTCTATCAATTTTTAATTGATTGAATAAAAAAAGAAAAATACTTATCATATATTTTTCGATACTCTATAAGAAGGACTTATAATTTAATATTTTTTTTAAATCATGCCTTTAAAGACTATGTGTCAATTTTTCCCAAAATGACCTTTAACTCCTCTGCACTCTTCAACATTGACGCCCATGCACCTGCGCAAAGCCAAGCTGATGTTCTTCTGGGTGCGGTACCCCAGCTCCGCGGTGCTGAAGATGTACTTCCCCGACATCAAGTTCAACAAGAACAACACTGCGCAGCTCGTCAAGTGGTTCTCCAACTTCAGGTAAGTTTTTTTTTATAAGATTTCTGTCCTTATACAAAACCTTTGCCAAATAAATTTACAGTTTGAGAGAAAAAAGCTAGAATTAATTTTGACCTCCGAGTAACGAGGGTTGATGATAGGATAAGATGGCTGGTTGTAGAAATCTTGTCACCATAGCCGAGGACACAATCGAGTTTGGACTCTACTAACATGAGCGCATACTAGTAGAGTCCAAACTCCAAAGCACCATAGCTGATGATAATAAATCAAGAACTAGGTCGGGTGAGAAAAAAAAAAAAAAGTTCAACCCCTCGAAATTGTCTGTAACGATGACCAGATTAAAATGTCAATATGGAAATATCAAACTAAAGTATGAAAACCGGCCAAGTGCGACTCTTTTGCGTTTTTTAGTTTTGACTACATATTTAGTGTTTTGATGGATATTTTTCCTTAAATTTTTGTATAAAACCTTGCTCTATGCGAAATTTCATTATTCTAGGCTACTTGAGGCAACTGATAAATAGCCTATACCTATACTATAGTATAGTACTATAGTATAGGTATAGGCTATTTGAAGCATGGTTGGATTTGGTTTTAAATCCCATGCGATTTTTAGCCAATCTACAAAACTTGCGACATTAGCGGCCTTTTTTAATATGTGTTATTAATTTCGAATACATACGTCCACGCGTTCCGAAGAAAAAGAAAATGACACATAGACGAGAATGGACCACGAATGGACAGTGAGTGATCCTATATGGGTTCCATTTTACTTTTGAGGTACGGAGTCCAAAAAACCTCATACCAAATCCACCAGCATACAAAAAGTGCTTTTAATTGTTCCTTGGTCTTGGTCAACATTTCAAGTCCAAAGCAACTTGAAATTAAGAAATTTTAAAACCTACTTTACTTTCCTGTTTACTACATTCTGGTATTTGCTGTTTTATTATCATCTATGGTATTATTTAATATAACTATAACTAAATAATACTAACTTTTGACTTTCCTGTCTCATATGCAATCAATTCAACTACATACAACTATAACTACGCAGTACTTATTACCTTTCTTTTCTTATAATTTTGTAGAAATATAAACATGACATGAAAATAGTAAAAAATAAGCACGCTGCTTAGTAGCATGCTTATAAGCATTCCGTCCTACAAGCCCACCAACATGCTAAACGTTGCCTTTAGATTAATAGACCTGGGCTCTGTCTGCCCCGCAAGGGAAAAGGACCTGATAGTATGTATGTATTATATTATATGCATACCTAATAGCTAGCCTAGCATAATTGTATCTCGTTTTCAACCGACACTAAACAATTAAAACTCAGTAAACCGATTAACGCCAATCTTTAGTCAGTTAGTCAGATAATTGAATAACTAAAGGGTAAATTCACTATTTCCTAATCAATGGGGAGTCTCCCCTTAATGATTCGTGCCGGCAGTTCTATAAACAAAACTATTTGAATTATTATGTCGTCTATGGTATTTGCGTAGGTACCTACTGATTTCGATATGATTTGTTTCCGATGAAATAATCGCTTAACAATGTGAAACAAATACTTTTCGATTACAAATAAAGTTAGTCAAAATATCTAAAGGAACAAGTAACTCAATTTGTACTACAAATATAGAGTTATAATTGCTGCCTTGAAGACACTAAATCAAAAAATATATATTACTTTTCTTAATTATATTTTAGTTACAATTACATATTTGAATCATCAAAAGCCGCGTCGGCCACAGCGGCGTAGCTACCGAAGGGGCTAGATTGGGCAGTGCCTCGGGGTCCCTAAGCTCGGGGGCCCAAAAACTTTTTTATCGAACTAGCAATAAAATCACTTACCTTGGGAATCTTAATAAAATAAGTAGCAACGCTACTGTAGTAATGGCAAAAAAATGAAGAGAAATTGATTAGTTTCTTTTCGCTTCTACTATTATTCATGTTACATTCTATTGTTTGTGCAGTGTTGCTACCCCAAATCCTTAGAGAAGAAGAAGAGAAGCAAATTCAAAATTTATGCATAAAAATACTACTATTGCGAAACTTAGATAGGAAAACATTATAAAACTAAAGTGATAATACAAGTACATATACATTATTAATAAGTAAACGTTTCAATTTAGTAATAAAACTTTATATTTGATTTACCTTCGTTTTACAGCTTTAAACTTTAAATCCAAAGGTTTATATATAAACATAATGCACTTTCATTTATTCAATACATACAAATACATTCTTATATAAATACGGTGTTTAAGTCAAATAATTTATTTTATACCAATATTAAAAATCCAAGTATGCAACTCTGAACTTTAAGTAGATTCGCTGTGTCCTGCAGTATACGAAAAAGAGCCGATCATACCTTATTATGATTATTTATGTATGATACTTTTGGATTTTCGTTTTTAAACATGTACAAATATTGATAAAACCTAAATAGTTTAGGGGCCCCCTGTTTTTTTGTCCAAGGGCCCTTGGTCACTGCTACGCCACTACTCGGTAACCTGATGACGGACAAACAATTGAAAAACTATTTATTTGCGATTCCAAAGTGTTAAATGGATAACCCAAATCGCATATTGAGTAATTCTACATTTGAAGCTAATAAGTTTAAATAAATACGTTACTATGCTGGTAGGTACTTACTTACTTATAGGTAATAAACTGACGTCACCTTTTCCTCGAAGTAGGTAATCTACGTTGTGTACATTTAGGTGGCTAAATTGATATATACTCGTACGTATATGATTTCCCGTCATGTACATTATGATGCATTTATTTACTATTTATGTATCGAAATTTCGTAAGTAGGTATATAGATACCTACTTAACAATTAAATGAACTAAGATCCTACACCAACGAACCTCCAATGTGATATTTTGGAGACTATTCATTTAGGTGTTATTTGTGGCTCTAAGTTCTTCCTTATTCCAAAAAAACTTGAAAATATTCGAACCTAAAAAAATGTTTTATGAGAAATATATGTACCTAGGTACTTACCGTGAAATTTTTCTAACCATCTAATTTAAGGCAAATGCCTGTATGTAGACTTTCATGTGTGGATAACAATCACGGAGACATGTATTTAATAATAAATATCTCTGATAATGACAAGTAATTTCGTCGCATTTGCAAACATTTGCAAACACGAAGAAAGAGAATTTAATAAATAGATTTACGGAAAAAGGGAAATTACTATAAATTATATAAGAAACCTATCTAGTAGTAACAAGGGTGCACACCCTTTAATTCAACCCTATCGAAGATTCTACAACAAACATAATGTCATAGGAAAGACATGCTTTCAAGTTTCTATAATTCAAAACAGAATGTAGAGCCTTAGTAATTTATTGCTTTGAATTTTATTAAAAGAAAAGAAAAACAACATGTGTTAGCAAAATAGTTATGACTGAAACTTAAAGAGTACTGTTTTTTTTTCGTGTATATGTGAATAGTTTAAATTGAGTTGTAAGGTAATAATAAAAATATAGATATAAAGCACACACAGGGCTCATTTATGCCCTTTTAAAATGTCTCTATAATAACACCAAACGTATCTACATCAAATGAAAAAATAAAGTTGTGATTACTATGACGTTATATATTTTTATCTAGTACAGAAAACCTTAAAAAAGTGTTCAATTGTTCATGGACAATTTAAAAAGATTTCTTCATAAGGTGAACGATATAAAAACATTTAAATCCTTCATATTATACGTGGATAAAAATCGGAGAGACCTTTGCCTTTGTGGGGCATAAAAGGTCATATAAAAAAAAATCAAATAAATCCTCTGACTGCCCTGGCTTATATACGGCTCTGATAGTCAGAGAGGGTCGTGCTCCTGCAGTGGAGACTGAAAAAGACCTGATGACGATGACGATAAAAAAAATATATTATACGTTACGACGCTACAGAACGTCGCCTAACTATTGATTTCTACTTCACAATGCCTTATCGGTTGATAAGACTCACCTGTCATAAGCCTTCCTATGATAAGCCTTCTTTTTACCTACAAAGAAGGGTTATCTATCATACTAATAATATAGATATCCCTATCGCACATATGGCAACCGTAAAAGACATATATCACACTTCTATGTGTGCACAACACTTGAAACTTTATATCAACTTTCATTAAAGCTTTGCTATCTCAAGCTTACGCTATCTAAAGATAAATAGAACTTGGTAAAAGCTCAGATAAGATTATTGAAGTACGCTAACAAATGGAACGCAAATGCCCTTAAGTACTTACATAGTAAGTCATGCATTTAGGTATAAAACGCCTGTAGAAGGCTAGAAATAAGTACTTAATAAAAATGCTAGAAATAATTCAAAAATACTTTGCTTTCATTATTTGTAGTTAATATATAAAATCTCGTTATAAACACATATGTTTAGAATTTTCAAGTCAATACGTGCATATAATGTGGTATTATATGTTGTTTAAAAAAAGTTTTTTATTTTATTTTATTGATCGATCACAGTCAGAGATTGTCTAGTAAAGCTTACATTTCATTGAGAGGTTACTAGCAGTATCGTCATACTTTTTTTATTGAAGTCGGTTAAACATGCCTCCAAAATCATAAATTAAACCTTTTCTTTCGAACAAAAGATATCTTCATAAAAGCCAAAAGATTTGGAAAACTTGATCCATTAGTTGTTAATGGTAGTGGTCATCGGAAAATGGCCATTTCCTTCGCGATACAATCGGAAAGGAGGAAGGGTGAGGGTTGACAACACGGCAATTAGAAGGTGGTGAGCCCGTTTTTAAAAACACCAATTTGTTCGCATTTCCCCCTTGGATTTGTTTGTATGTGATTTGCATAGCATTAGATTCTAATTCTACGGTTTTGATGTACTTAGATAGTTCTTCGTCATGCGAAGCAATGTTGACTATGTCTGCAATGAGATTGGTGGCATTGTTACTCAATATACACATACACAAAATATAATAGTCGGCTTATACACAGTCTTTAACTTTGCCTAATTATATAACTATGAAAGATTTAACACTGGATTGTGCACTAAAACACATGAAGAAAAATCAATTATAAAACTATATACCTACCTAAAATGCCTTTAATTTAAATCTGTTGTTTGGCTATCCAAACGTACCGTTATTTTTCTAATTTAGGTAGGTACTTGTTAGCCCAAATCTATATTTGCTTTAAAAACAGTCAAAATTAATGATTACCGAGAAAAATCAAATCAAATCAATTTGGAAAGGAAATACCCAATTTGTATATCAGAACTGTTTAAATATCAACAAAATAATTCATTATTTCTACAAAATAATAATAAATGCGATTGTAAAGTCACACTTACGATAGCCTTTCTATATCGATAACTTTTTAATGATGGAAAAACGTCAATTTACCGATAACAGTAACAAAACAAAATTAAAAGTTAAATCAAGATAAGTGGAAACCTACTCGTAAACTGCGATTTATTTTTATTATTAACCTAGCTACAGTTATTATGAGTACCTAACAAATTGTTTGGTCCATTATAAAATATTTTCTTCAATTGCTTCAATACGCTAAAAATCGATAAGAATACAACCTATTACGGAATTTTAACAAATAATGTTACAAGTTTGAAATATGAAAATATTTAAAATTCATAACTAAATCTAATTAATCAGCATCATAGGACTATCAAATAAGTAGGTATTACGAAAGCAAAAGATCAAATATTAGAAATATCTAAAATTAATAGCTACTTTCTCGCGTCTTTGCCACCCGCAGATAACTTAGGTATCTATAGGTAAAAGAATTTTGAAAATGATTCCACTAGTATCAGTTGGTATTCAATGCACACAAATAATTTAAAGTTTCCTCTTTAAAATAATATTAGTATAGATAATTAAGAATCAGAAACTAACGAAGTAGTCTTTGACAACCGGCCACTTGTTGACGAAGGCGTAGTGTAGACTAAGCCACGAGGGCACTCTCACACGACGAGCAGTCCTCAAGTACTCACACGTCTTTTAAGCATCGTAACGTGTAAAACCTGCTTTAAAAACAGCAACAGTTTACTTCCATTGCCTCGAAACCGAAAAGAAAAACTCTCTAGGGACAAACACGCTTTTGCTCAAAGACGCAAAGACAAATTCTTTGGTGGCGCAACTCAAAGAAACGCGCAAACAAAGAGTATGCAGAATTAGCCAGAGCGACGATAGGACTAATTAGCAAGTGAGTCATTTAAGTTATTTTGCTTAATTAAGTCGCAGAAGTGGTCTGCGGCCGGCCCGGTGCGAAGCCAGGAGCTGATGATACTTCGGATATGTCAAATTATATAACCTGAAACGAATGTATGGAAATGAGTTCTAATAATACTGGATTAGAGGTGCCGCGCGAGAGAGGTTAATGTATATAGTTTACGTAGCTCGCGATAACATTTAAACGGTACACATTTACACGGTAGCTTTTCTCTTACTCAACAAATTTTAGGTTTTCTTAGTATTTCTGTTAATCTATATTTGAAATAAAATACAATGTTCAAATTATTCATATGAGAATAGTTTTCTGCGCTACTTACCTCAGGCCCGGGATATCATCGGCAAAACGGTCGCCAGCTCTTCGTCTAACAAGGCGTTGCAAATTGTTAGAACACGGCAACACTCCAATTAATCTTTTTACACATCCAGCACGAGGGTGCGCACTTAGACAGTCAGGTTTCCCTTTTTTACGTTTACACACGAAGGCGCTTCATGCCGAGGAGCGTAAAGGCCATTTTGAAAACCCACACGCAGTTATGCTACCATTTCTTTTTTTTTATCAAAATTCGAAAATTTTAATTCATTCTTTAAAAAAAATAATGAATAGTTCTCCTATGTTAGAGTTATGACATTTTATTTTTTAAACGCGACTCAGAATGTAACCTCCGGGAAGGACTCTTATAGCCAGAAACGGAATTACCTTACGTCGCAATTTCATACGGCATTTTAAATTAACGTGTTAAGTAGCTGAAGGCTTGGCAAATGATGAAATAGTTCAATATTTTTACTACAAATTCTGAATTAATTATATATTATCATAACTTCATGTCATCAAAGGATCGTTTGGAAATAAGGGTAGCAACGCAAGTCTCTCTGACGCCCCGTATGAAGTCACCTTGCAACGTTATTGTATACGGTGTAAAATTTAATTGGTTGGCTAATACACTGCTCCCGTGTGGAGTCTAATTTACGTGTTAACATTTTTAATAAGGCCTGCGAGGCTAGGGCGCCAAGTGGACGGCCATTTATATCGCACCACGCTCGTATGAGCACCTCCAGTAATTAATACGACCCTTTCGAGGAAGCTTATGAGTAGTTTTCCTTCAAAAGTCTGCTAATTACACAAGTTTTCATTTCCTTCGAGTGGATGTCGCTCTCCGGCGAAGCCATTAGTAACTTTGTTTATTTGCTACAAGAATTCGCCTACATTTGGGTTGGAATGTCACGCCTTAGCTGTAAATTCTAGCTAACATGTCTTCACTTCCGAATTAAAGGCCGCACGCACGCGAAGTAGGTAATAGGTGCGGGCGCGGCAGAATATTTACATATCATTGCGATACGCAAGCCATTATAAAATATTAGAATTTCGCCGCCGTCGTCGTTAATAATATAATTAAACACGCTAAGGTGCGGTCTCTACTTATCAGTAATCAAGAAGTAACGTGTAGGGGTGCCGTAATGCGTACGCACTGGCCTACATTGTCTAATTTTTGAATATGGAATGCGTTGTGTTCGCCCGTCACTTTTTAATTTAAGGTTATTTATGGCGACGAGATTTTTTTTTCTTTAAAAATATTGACCACCTATCTCAGAAAGACATGTCGTCATGCGGTTTTTGTCACAGTATGTACCTAAATCAAGCTGAGTACAAAATTTTGAGTCAAAGTCTTTATTTTTAGCCCTCGAGCCAAAGCATTAGCTATGCCCGTCCAGTCTAACCCCACACATGTAATCCATCAGCTAATGAATGCTTAATTAGAAAAGTGGTGGTTTCTTCCGAGCGCGGCCTTATCTTGTCTTCGATGGGGCATAAAGTTTTTTAATTACTCCATCCTGCATATTGCGGCAGCGTTACGAGCATATATTTTACAGCCTTTTTTGTCAGCAATTCAGTCGAAACTGGGACAAATGGTTATCAAATCGCGCAGGAAATCCCTTAGACAATTATAGCCATAACGCGCTTGATATGAAATTGTTAAAGTATAACAAATTAGAATAATCTGATACTTCACCTAGATAGGGGTATATTAAAGAGCTGTAAAGTTTTATAAGCGATGTTACATGTGACAATGTACGTACCCTTCAGTTGTTTGTCATGCGAGGTCGCGGCACGCCTTGTGCTGGTCTCGAAGGAGCGGGCGCGGCATTCTTTCATTAGTGTACACCTTAAAAAACCTTAATACGGCTCTAATGACACGAGTTTTTGGGCGGGAATGTCACGCAACTTGTGTTTTTTTATTATTATGTTAACGATATCATGACGTATGCAGTCTTTAATCAATATTGATTGAATTAATTTTGAATATTAAACTTTATCTTCCAAATGTAACCGTTCTGCGCACTTTGCGACCATTTTTTTAAATTAATTTCTCTTTTCATCTGTAGGATGTGACAGGGACTTTTATATACTTAGTTAAATTTAATAACCTAAATATAATCGTTATCAAATTCATCATGCATAAAAATTAAGTGTTCTATAGCTATCAACTTCTTGGTACTAACATTAAATTGTTAAACAAAGCACTGTGTCCTTTTTCTATCCTTCGCACTTATCGGACGGAAGTCGACCAGCGCCCGCGCACCATATCTCTGGTCCAAAGCCGCGACCAAGGAGGCGAGACCTCTGCACATCATTATTTCAGTAATCTTGCATTTGCAATGCCCTGTATCGAGGGATCTCGTAATAATGGCCGCTGCTGAAGAAGTCGTTTCGTATTAATAATATTCATTTCCGAGCCGATATGACTGTTTACTGGTCTTCGGACTTAAGTCGCAATATTTTTAAATCATCAAGAATGTAGTTCCATTCTTAAATATTATCGGAATTTAAAATATTCAACAAAAAATCAGTCGACTCTATGTTATTATATAACTTTTTTGATAAGATTATTTTAAATCGTAAAAAGTTGAATCGAAGAACTTTACATTAGGTAAATTTTTTTGATATGAATTATGCCGAAGTGTCTATTGTAAATAATGAAAATACTCACTCTGCCACATATTGCCCTTGCAGTCAGAGGGGTGATTTCCAATATTTGTGAAACAAAAACTTGCCTATCTACCAACGTTATAAAAGACATGTAAAAGGCGCGACGTAGGCGTAGGCTGGATACACACGGGAAATCAGGCAAGTGAGGGCGACAAGTCGCGTGGAAACGACCTAAGACGCAATTAATTAAGGGTGATAATTTTCGTTTTTCCTCAGTAGGTACAAAACACATAAACATGTTATGGTTTTGACCAGAATATTAAAATAATAAATCATAAGATACTGACATTGAAATTTAATTAGGATATGTTTACCAAAATTCTTAAGGATAAGTATTTTAATAAATCCCAGTTACAAAACCTGCCAAATTAACGTAATATAAATGACAATAATACATGTTTCAAGGAATACAAATATTGAAAAATCTTATAATAAAATAGCTGAACATCTCTAGGGAAATAACTTGAGTAAGACTGATGCACGACATAACGATGCCCCACTAAAGTAATTATATTAGACACCTCACGCCATATTAAAATACGTTAAGCCGCTATTTTACTGGCAACATTGTATTTCATGAAAAATACTGGTCTACAAAACGAAGAGTTCAATTAAAAAATTAGTGAATTTAAATTAAGAACGTTTTAGTAACCAAGATATAATTTTTAAAATGTGAACCGAATGCCATGCCACTAAATTCAAATAGTCAAAGGCACGGTTTAGTTTTTTATAAAAAAAATACTCAGCGATCTTTTTATCTTTTTAAGAATCAGATTTCTGTTTTTGTCAAAGCAGTTCTGCCAACCGCATGTAGCGGAACCAGGGAGGGACACTTAAAACTGCTTTTGAAACTGTCTGCAGTAATTAGTAGTCATTCTGAGACCAAGTGGCCGTGAATGGTCAGATTTGGCCCTTAAACGTCCACGCATTTTGCATAACCCTTTTGAAATTAAAGGTGAGAGTATACGATGTGATTTAATATAGAATTAATGAATATTTACAATTTGACGTTAACATAATTAATCCAATCTGAGGTCTGAGTCAGTGAGATTTCCTTGTAATATTCTTGGAAATAAGTTTGGTTTTTACCAGTCAATCTAAAAATAAGCTACAATATAACATATAACAGTAATAAACCTCATCAATTTCAAAATTTAAATCTATAGAGATTCAGTTGTTATAAAACACAAATTCAAGCCTTGTAGAATGAAAACAGAAAAGACCAACAAAGGTGAAATATAAAAAGTAAAAAACTCACGTCACATATCTCCTTAACGGCAGTCTGTTTAACCCTTTTTCAATTTTTAATACCGAAGCGAGTAGTTGGGGGTAATAAAATCTCTGAGTACTCAAATGAGCTGAACTTTTGAAGCGGGGGTGCAAGACAGAGGCGGGTCAGCCGGGGGGAGTCATTAGCCAGGGAAGGACTCCAATCGAAAATTTACATTTTAAATCGTCGTTCTATAATTTTAAATAGTATAATTCGGGTATACAAACATGTATACAAATATTACGAAAACTATCAATCAAAATGAAATATTTAAAATTATTTACATAATTTAATCAAAATAACAGTATTAAAGAAAATATAAGTATACCTATAAAACTTTACACGTCAGTATCTGAAAGTGTCAATAGTTATAAACAAATTCAATTTAAATGAATAATATCTGCTTACTTATTGATCAATATGAAAAAATATATAGAAATTAAATGACTGAAGCATAGTTTTGATAAAATAGAGTAAATAAAGTGTTTACGAGAAAGTGTCCTCACACGCTATAGGCAGATAACCGTCTACAGCCCGCATCGCTTCGGCACGCACTTACGACACCATTCCACCTTTTGACAACTAAATAATGGCAGAGGCATGCTTAAATGTCATCTTTGATAACCACAACGAATAGTTCTGCAAATAATTTATAGCAATTTTCAAACAGCGAAACGTATTTAATGCTCATTACTTATACTTACAAAATTTTTAATTCAAGGTCTAATTATATAATTTCCACGTACATTACGTTGATTTGTTATTTATTCAGAATTCAAATTCCTTATTATGGCAATAAAAATAAATGTACTTATAATGAAGCAATATTATTTCGTTAAGCAATATTTGCGGTTAGCTTGGGAAAACACACATTACTTCAGGCATTCCTTGGCATATCACATGTTTCGACAAGCTTACCATTTTAAATAAACATCCATAATTGAAGTTTGTGGTTTAACCCATGTGTTAATTCGATTACCTTAGAGTGCAAACTTTAAGCGTATAAAATTATCCAAAGTATTACGCAAAACATTTCTCAGAAATTGTTCATTTTACTTAAGTTGGTATATGTTAAAATTCTTTTAACAGTGATCGTCCCGTATAGCAGGTAAATGTTAAGAGAATTAAGTTTCGACCTAATAGGTTTCTTTGTTTTTGATATCGTGGATTATGCTAAACGATCCATCATACTAAATATTTAACTATCATATTAAACACATCGCATGGACAAAAATGACGCGGTTTGGCGGCGTGCTTCATGACAACCCTAGGCAGTGACTGAAAACCAATGCATTTATCTTCGGGTACCTAATAGGTATACGCACTGATGCTACCTTTTGTACCTACCACTGCGCCGATCGACGACACGAACGATCATAACTGGATAAGACTTTCTTATATTTTGTTGCTTATTGATTGTGTGTTTCTGATGGTACAATATATCAATATATCTACTACGTATGTAGTATGTGATGTAATACTAAAGCTTACAAGCCATGGCTAAGCATTACATGTCGATGAGCGCGTAATTAAAATGAATTAAATTTACACGTCCAGTGAACTGAGTGCGGCCCTGCAGCGGACGGCGCAGTCTGAAAAAAAGTTTTTTCACTAACTGAAGCATTAATCCGGCCCGGTATTAGTTTACTCGCTTTTACTCGGCGCTGTGTGCTCCCGTGAGCATGTGTGCGTTGCGCCGTGCAACTTTTTTACAGACCACCCGATGTACAGAGCCTTCCGCGATGATCGTTACATTTTAATTAATTAGGTATGAAGAGTAACGGTGAGTTTTCTAAAAATGTTTCCTGAATATTAGGAACAAAAATTAGTTGGCATTATAAAATGATAAAAAAATAAGCATATTTTGCCTTTCGAATATCGATGCCTAGAAATCAAATAGATTAAAAAAACAGTACTTTCCTTAGCGGTAATTAATACAAATTACTAGTAAATTCCTATTGTACTTTAAATGATATTTACACAATTTGCAAAAAAATATATCAAAAAATCTATATGTAAACTGGTTGACGCCTAAAGAATCCTTCAATCAGAGATTTACAATGACGTGTCCTTTTCTTAATCAATAACGTCATGTTTTCTCTGTATCGTGCGATTACTCTGTAAAATGCTGACCGTCGGCTCATTCTCCTGTGCTTCTCGAAAGCTGGACGGCCACTCACACCACTATACTGTTACGTATTACCGAGTAGGTATCATTTGAGCCCAAGCATCAGCTTTTAATAACCATTGTATTTGGCAGCGATCGAAATGAGTGTTTGTGAAGGCGATGTCTGGAAACTATTTTTCGAATTTCGAAACTACGCTTTTTTCGTTTATGAGTTTTTGAATGCCAGTGTTAGGTATTATTGTTCGATATATTCGAATTTTTTTTGTTTAAGTCAGTGGGTTTGTTTGTTCGTGCCAGTTATTGGTAAATTTTATAACTGAAGTTAGGGCATACTAAGTAAGAAGAAAAGACAGCTTTCGCAATTATTTCTCATATACCTACTAGTAACAAATATAGGTACATATAATAGTTATTATGTGCACATAAATATCAGTTTAAACAATACACAATATAAATAATTTAATTGATTTCTGCTTTACACCATTACGCCCACTAACACGCTAAGCGTGGCCTTTTATAACCTTGGCCTCTGTCTATCCTGCAAGGGATACAGACGTGATAATATGTATGTCTGTGTATGAACATATGTAAAAATAATATAAGGATTTGTCGTATCAACTCTGAGCAACATAACTTCAAGTTTTCCTTAAAGCTTGAAAGATTAAGTACAAAGAATACTTCATTATGAGCATATTCTCTATTATAATAATAGGTATAGGAAAACATAAAGTAGTTATAAAGTTACATTTGTTATTTTTTATTTGTTGCTAAGAACAAGAATGTAATTAACGGTTTAAAAATATTGTCAAGTTAATATTTAGCTTTTATTCTAATTGCCATATAATATAGCAGTTTATAGATTCGAAAAAAATTGTATATTGATAATATTAAGACA
This sequence comes from Rhodophaea formosa, assembly GCA_963082605.1. Classification (NCBI taxonomy): domain Eukaryota; kingdom Metazoa; phylum Arthropoda; class Insecta; order Lepidoptera; family Pyralidae; genus Rhodophaea; species Rhodophaea formosa. The sequence continues at coordinate 6,238,339 of OY720221.1, forward strand.
ATTTGATCACCAGTTCGACGAGCCTATGCTGGAGAACTTGAACAAATCGAAACTACTATTTTCGAACTTAAATACTCGTGACATTATGTCTAAAAACCAATCAACGGGCAAAGTCGGCAATCGGTACTTATCATTACACATAATACGAATACTCGAATACAAAAATTATATTTTTTGAATGGAAATCCCAAGTATCTTTTCCTGAAGACATTCAAATACATACTCGTAAACATATTTAGCACGTGATGATTTAGAAATTAACCGTAAGTAGGCAGGTTCTTACCCTCTTATCACATAGCGGTATGTGCCCGCATAAGGCCGCAAGCTATGGAAATAAAAAGAGGAACTCAGCCGATGTCCGACCTACTTTTATAATCTTGTATTTTTTCTTTTTCAAAGAGAATTTTATCGAGTGTTATATTATTATTAGTAATAAAATTAAACAGTTAATTTGCTGATCTTAATAATGGTAAACCCTATTTCTACTTATATTCAGGTACTAGCAATACTTATTCTCGTATGGGTACTAGAAATGGAAGAAGCGGAGGAAATTCGTTACATGAAGTTAAATTTATATGAAAATAAATTATTTTATATATAAAATACCTAATGGGAAACCATGATTATTATGACTCTTCAAAATAAGTACCATAATCTTTTAATAATTAAAAATTTTACTTACTTCTCTATTATGAGCAACTGACAATGGATGGACCAACTAATTAGCTCCAAAGTATTTAAAAATATCTTTGACTTGAAAACTAACGGTTTGGCTCGAAATCAAGTTTCAAAAAGAAAAAACTCGTACATTTGCACGAAGTGAGTCAACAATGTGAAAGAAAGACATTGTGAAAAAATGAACAATGCTCTGACCCCCCGAACAACGTCTTGGCTCAGACTTAATGCTGCCATAGACTTAAGAATCTTTAGATTTTGACGATCATAACTTTTATATAAAAATCCGTCGGTAATTTTGAAATATTAGTATCTATTTAACTATGTTTTAATAAAATAATACCTACACTATTAACCTTGCTCATTTAAATAGCTACAATACATTTTTAGCGAGTTATGCTTTGCATACTAATATGATGAATAATTGGATAATAATTCCGTTACCACAAAATACGTATTTATGACGCTTGAAACTCTACAATATTATTTATTTAGAATTTCCATTAATAATTTTATTGTTATGTAGACAAACAACTATTTGCTAGTTACATAAACCTTAATCAAATCATTCATACTTTTACAAATATGATTATGTAGGTGATGATATTATTTTAGTTATTTCATTTATAGTTCTAAAAGCAGTCATATTTTTCTTACATACATACTATCACGTTTTTTCCCCTTGCAGGGTAGACAGAGCCCAGGTCTGCAAAATATAATATTTATCTTGCTATATTATTTTCTTTTTTCTCTTTTAACTGTTAAACTCTCACTAAACTCAAAGTGAGTTCTGTCTTTGAGTTCTTAGTCTATGGATCACTTACGCGGGGTTCACACGGGAACCGCGGCGCTTTCTTGAGGGGTGCTAACCACATCGCAAGATATCAGTCTGATTTCTAAATCTTTAACCCCAATACTTTGTTATTAGATAACAATTTCAGTATTTGAGTTAGCATTTAAGTTTATTTAATTCCTGACCACATATTTAACTAATTACATTATAAGCAACTTTATGATGTACAATTCGTAAAAAAATCTTTGAATCTAACATAGAAAAACCAATTTAAAAAAATTCCAGAACTGTTTTTTGTTTAATCATCATTAACATCATCATCAGGTCTTTCTAGTTTCCACTGCAGGAGCACGACCCTCTCTGTACTACCAGAGCCAAATATTTTGTTTAATGTTTAAACACAATTAAAATCTTACAAGGGCTATAAACCTTTAAAATATTTGTTATCTTCTAAAATCTGTTGTACGCTTTGCATTCAAGAAGTATTCCAAACTTCAAACTTTTTCTGTACCCTGAATCACAGGGCAGTTGAACTTCCTTAAATCTTCCATTTTCTCCAAAACTTTGTCCAAAGACCTACTTCGGAATTTTATTTCTTTCTATTATTTGATTCTACGAGATTCGAAAAAAACTAAATGCAACTGGGCTCTTCAAACAAAGCTTTTGCCTCCAGGTAGTCGCAAGACGCAAGATGCGACGTCTTAAGAAAACGCGGACAATAGACTTGATATACAACTTGAATTAAACACTGACCCATTGGGATAAAGACTAATATCATATAGCAATATAACTGATTTGTTCTTCTGGCATTCAATTCAGCAAGCAATTACAATAAATAAGAATTTGAACTTTATTTTTATATCGTAAGGGTTGATGTTAGTTTGTAGTGAATGTTTGCCAAAATACGTTGGGCGAGTGTGTGAACAATCGACAGTAACAGCTGATTCCCACAGTAACGGTTTTCTTAGATGAAATATTATTCAAAAGTCACGAAGAGGTAAGGGGATTATTATCAGCAGTTGTGAAAAGGACATCTTTAAACCAAATTATTCAGATATACATTTTGTGATTAATTACTTGGCATTTCTAGTAGATACAACATACTATTTTAATCAGTACTTATATAAAATGTGGCAGCATGTTATTAGGTATAACTAGTACTTAGTTTGTGACAGACTTTGATCTCGCCAACATTTACTTGACTTCACTATTGAACAGATTTTGATTCCAAACATATTCTAAATAATCGCTTCGCTTTTAGTATCTATCAATGATAGTTCTATCCGATCAAGTATACGAAACACATGCAAAATTATAAATGCGAAAGTGAGTTTGTTTGTTTGTTACGCTTTGACGCCTTATCTACTGAACCGATCATTATAAAATTTTGCATACATATAGGTTAGGGTACTAAGAAGGACATAGGCTATATATCACGTGGGCCAAACCGCGGGTAACAGCAAGTACTTATTATAAGGGATCGGACGTTTGTATGTCCCTCAATTAGTTTTTTTAGTTCAATCGGTTTCTTCAGTGTTTTCCGACCCGCATGTGCCAGATATGGGCAGACATGTCCCGCTTACAAACAACGTTGTTACGAGATAGCAATCTGGCGATTTCTCCTAAACCAAAGTTCCAAGGAAACAAGGCGTTTGGCAATAGAAAAAAAAAAACAATTTTTTAAATATTGAACAGATTAAGCGTTGTAATGTATTGTCCATCTTACAATGTTAAACAGATTGGTTTTTCTAATTTTTTGTTTATTGTTTTGTCCATTGCCATTCTTATTATCTTATTATTATTTTTTTAGTCTTTAAAACATGCTGAACAATTTTAGTTAAAAAAAAAAGTTTGAAATATATGTCGTTGCAATATTTATAGGCACAATTGACAAATAAGTACTTTTAAATAATACCACATTACTCTAACTTTATAACGTCAAAATCAAATATAATAAAATACCACTTCATAAAATCAAGCCACTCACAAGGAAAATATTTTTACAAGGAAACTGGCGTTACAGTCCACAACATATTTAATCATAACCACTTGAGTAGGACACATGTTAAAATCAGTATCTGAGAACACTTATTGAAGACATTAGCGACAAGTGTGAACACTTACATACAGTCGTTAAGATTACATGCTTATGTCAATGAAATTTATTTACATCACTTATAACGTATAGAATGATTTTATAGTTACTCAAATTGTTTTGATAGCACTTGAGTGTTAGGTTTTATGACTTAAATATTAATAATTGGCGTCTCGTTGCTGTTTTTTATTGATATTACAAGTAATAATAAAATTACGAAGAAAGAATTCATTTTAATATCAGGGTGTGCGGAGTAATTTAGGTCTAACTCTATCTATTAGTGTAATATAAAATAGTACATAAACAATTTCAGAAAAAACAATTATGGTCTCCTCCTTATTCAGTTATGGTCTTCTAACCTAACAGTCAACTAAATTTGAGAAGCTAAGTCCTTGGATATAAAACGAATAATACTATCAGGTATATTTTTGATATAAGCATAAATTGATTAAAAAAGGACAAATACTTTAAATATAATCTTTAGTATGTCGCACAATTTTTTTAAGAATTCCGAATGAAAATGTCACTTAATCAACAGTAAGTTTTCAAAAAAAGAACTTAAAACCTCTTCGCCAGACGAAAACAGTAAAAAAGTGCGCGAGGGGGCTAATAACGAGTGACGTAGAGTATCACATAGCGACACTTCAGCACAATGCAAATAAAGCACTCTACAGCGAAAAGGATTTGATTAGCCATTTTCGAGCTAGCGTCGTTCGCGTCTTCGCTTCGCTTACGAGAGCGCATCGAGAGTCTCCCAGGCCTAATTACGAAGCTAATTCAGTTTTTCAGACCTTTTTACTAGGGTTCCGTGTTTTGTGCTCTTCTTCGAACAACTTTATTTTGTGACGATTTTTGAGAGCATTCATTCAATGGGCAATCTTTTTTTTTATTTGTGATGTTGCCTGTATTTGTGTTGTCAAAGTACACTTAAATAACTTTTCCCAGAGCAAAATTTTTAAATAAAAATTAAAAAAAAAAAAAAAGTTTCCTTCCTCTTGTTTCATTCTATATATAAAAATAGCCGCATCAAAATCAAACAACCGCATCAAAAACAGAGTTTCAAAGATTCGCAAGGACGGACAGACATCGGGAAGCAACTTTGTTTTATACAATAGTGATAACGATGGTGATAGTTGATGAGTGAAAAAAATTATGAACATACGCATTTATACAAATTACACCATTTATGTATGCATGTATCAAATAAGCTTCTAAAATAGCATTTTAATGTATAATTCAAAAGCGTGACATCATATATTGACTGAATGAATTAACGCCACTTGAAGTGTCGTGTGTAGGTAGTACTTTTTTATCTGAATGTACAATATCATCAGCTAACATCGTTTCAGAGAACGTTGATTCATCTTCGATTTTGATTCACAATTTTTAACTAAAGTGGTAAAAATACTACCAAACCAAGTTTACAACCATCAACATTAAATTTTCTTTATTTACGTAACAATCCGATCTTAATAATAATTATAGTAGGTTGGTACTAATTTAAGTCCGGTAAAATAATATAATATCATATTATATTGTGCTGGAAATACTTTTATAGGTATCAGTTGTTTGGTAACGGTGTCACGAGTTCAATGGTTCCCATCTCAAAAATTCCCAACAATCCTAAAGAAGTTTTTACTTCAAAAAGAAATCAATTAATCATGGGCCACAAAATGAAATAAAAAAAGTAAAAACGATAACCGGAATATTCCACCATCAATTGGCAGGGATGATCTCTAAGCCTCCGGTAAGAACACTCGAAGTCTCGCGCACGGCGTCTATTATTTTTTAATTGGCTCTCGTCAGATCCGTCCTAATTGAGTAAATGAAGTGTCTAAATAGTTAGATGCGCTTTTCGTGCAATGCAAGCTTTGGAATTAAGCTTTTTGGTGGAAATTTGACTGTTTACTAGTTAACCAAAGAATTGAACAGTCGGTATAGTTATTTGCTACCATAACCTAAGTATGACAAATAATATAAATAAAAATATAACATACTTACATCACATTACATAGATGTGTGATTCGTGCACTGAAAACATTATTTTGCTAAAAATTTAATATTAAATGGTTTACCATAAAAATCCAATAAAATAACCAGTTCGTAGATGTCGACAAAATTAATTATTAATACACGTTAATTACGTGTAAAGATTAACTATAAAAAAGCTTAATAAATATTCTACTTGGTCAGTTTGGTTACAGTATTATTATATAACTCCCATTGCTGTGCAAAAGCTTCCACATTTCTCTCCCAATATCTACCCAAATTCTCCCATGCAATGTTCCACTTCGCCATGAAAATACGTGACTAACAGAGACTTTTCTTTATTTCCAGGGAGTTCTACTACATCCAAATGGAGAAATACGCTCGGCAGGCCATCAGCGAGGGCTTGAAGACGGCAGATGACCTGCACGTCGCCGGAGACTCCGAGCTGTATAGGGTGCTTAACCTGCATTACAACAGGAACAACCACATTGAGGTGAGGACCAAACTTCACTGTTTTAACTGTTAGAATGTGTAGGTGATGAAATTATAGTCGTAGTTTGAGAGGATGCATGACTTTAACGGGATCCAGTGCTCTCATATGCTGCCAAAAATTGACATATTTCTCAAAAAAGCAAAGAAAAAATGGTTATCGAAGATCTCGCAATGCAAAATTTTGGAATAATATTTCCTTTTTCTTTCAAATTAATTTATTTTAAATGGCAGCACTGGACCTTAAAACGTTCCTGTGAAAAAGTGTCTCCTTTGGACGAAGCCCATTTATTTCCATTTTTTTTTCTTTATATGTCCCTCCTCCACAATTTTCCAGCAACTTTTAAGGTGTCATTACCCCAGTGAGTCTTTAAATTGTGAAAAAAGTTACATTTTTACTACATTTACTTACTTTTACTTTACTTCGAAGTTAAAATTGCTAATCTCTTTCATTTTTATCTTGTGACTTCCATTTGTAAAATTACTTTACATTCACTTTTGCCTACGTACAGGAAAACCAAAATGTAGAAATTCCACAGGTACCTACAATGTCGTGGCTAGTGGTTATGAGTTTACGTGTCACTTCATAGTTGACCTTGTTAGGAGATGAAGTTGACTTTCCTTGATAAAATTCCAGTAACTACTGCCACATTTAACAAGGAAAAGATCCGTGCATTATTATTAGTTTGAAATTAATTTGACTTTTACCATTGGGAATCAATCTGCACTACATTCCACCATTTTTAGAACTTTTAACTTACGTACTCCGGTTACGCGCATTTTTATCACATTTATAATTTTAATTGATGAGTTTATATCTGACATTTTTAGATTAATGACTACCTGATTTATTTGTATCTTTTTCTTTTATTTCTTATAACACTTTTTTATGTTAGGTCGGTCACAGTAGCCATGTCAGTTCTTTTCATTTTGTTCTGTCGTCTACCATAACCTTTGTCATACTGTCCATAACACAATCCATCCATCTTTTCTTATATCGTCCTCTGTTCCGCGTACCATCCACTTTTAAAACCAATGCCTTACTTGTGATATGACCCTCTTCAGACAAAAAATCCTTATCATCTCGTTAATTTCCATCCTCATAGACTGATCATCAGAATAAATAATAACGACAAATCTTCTTCCTTCCAGGTGCCACCAAACTTCAGATACGTGGTGGAGCAGACGCTGCGCGAGTTTTTCCGCGCCATCCAAGGCGGCAAGGACACCGAGCAGAGCTGGAAGAAGTCCATCTACAAGGTCATCTCGCGGCTGGACGACCCCGTCCCGGAGTACTTCAAGTCGCCCAACTTTCTCGAACAACTGGAGTGAGCGCTACCAACCACACGCACAATGTTTCGGCTAGATTAAATTAAATTGGACGAACGTTTCGCACACCAAAATTTTACGACACTCGCATTTAGGCCTTCAGACTCAAAATTATTGATAAAAAAAGTTAAATTAAATTATTAAATTTGTACGTTGGACGTCGGCGCTCGTCGCCACTAGCGCTCTACTAGAAAATTCATTAGGTTATACGAGTAAGAGAAAATTTAAGTCACCTAGAATTTTATTTCTGCACATAATATATTTCGCTATATATAATTATTATTATATTATTATTAAGTATTATCTTAAAATGGTTTTTATAGTTGTGTATATCGTAAAATCATTTATTGATTTATTCTTTAAGAACAAAACGATTAATATATTAACTGCTTAAGTTTTGACATTTTGTTGTTTTTATTTTGTTTTCTCCTACGTTCCTCGTCCTTCTAAGCCTGTTTCCTTTTTTTATTCCTCGTAGTAGTTGTGTTGAGGCCCACGTCGCGTGGCCTGACATTGTCAACCTTTACCTCGTCATAATTATTTTAGGAATAATTAACGTTAACCATAGTAATTAGTACAATAGAGCAGGGTTATTTTTCGATCCACAAACAAAGATTTACACATTATTTTTATACTGATAGCCGGTTTTAAGTTCATGCAGAGAGATATTCAATAGAATAATGATAAACAGTCACAAAATTCGAAAATAATGTTAAACATCTTGAGTTGAAGTTGACTTAAACATCCTTGTTTGTATTTACGATATTTCGGCAGAGTTCGGGTCACACTTCAGTTGGTTCGGGTTTCCGAACATAGGTTTAAGTTTATTCGTTAGATAAAATACTATTTTCCGAAATAATGCGTGAGCAGCAAGCAACATCACAGTGCGGAGCGTCACACCATTTTTATAATTTTTGGTCTCTTTTTCTGAACAATACAATAATAACACTGAATTCACACGGGAATTTAATGAATTTTGTTTTCAATGGAGTTTTGTCTCGAAATTTGATTTACAGAATTTTCAAGTTTTGGTTTTCCGATGACGATTTAATCGTTTTCCTCAGTAGCAGTGGTGTAGCGCGCGCTCCGCAGGCGGGCGCCCCGCGGCCTTCAAGCCCATAGTCACTCTCCCACAACCAAACACACGCAATAGTTGAAGGCAATACAAACAATAGACCGAAATCCTCAAAAACGAATTACAAAATTACAGTTACAACATTTGGCTTCCGTCGATTCAAAACGCACTGGGCCACCTCGTCCGATCAGAAGTGCCTTCAAAAAAATGTTGATTTTTTACAAAAAAATAAGAAATTAATACAAAAGGGCCCTCAATAGAACCTGTTGCCCACCGCAGCCGCGCGGCGCCCGCGTCGTCCCTGCTCACGCTCGCGCATCACAGTTCGCCATATCGAACAATCAGTATACATACACACTTACTATTATACTATAGAAGAATAATTAGTTTGATTCGTAGATATATGTAGCGCGGATGCGCCGAAGCTCGTCGCCTGGCGTTGTCGCGACCCCCGTACGATCCCAAGTGAGGCGCAGCGCTGCGCCGGCGCACACTAGGCGGCGCGCCGCGGCTTCCGCTATCTCGATGTATTTGTTATAACATGTAGTCGCCGGCCGCTGACCCCGCAACGCGGTTACACTTTCAGTTACCATCCTCAGTTAACAGGACACAAAATATATTGTTTCGCTTCTCAAATAGATATAAACCGATAAGATAGATAGTTGTACAGAGATGTATAGCCATGTACATAATACGATAGTTTTAATACAGAAAGATAATCGAATAACTATCTTAGCGCTAAAGGTATTTATTAAGGCTCAATAGACAAATGGAAAATTGCGAATTGATTTGCGGAATTGTACAAATATTATGCCATCTTGATTTTAGAGTATGGACCCGCGCAGGGCAGGCGGCCGGCCCTAGCTAAGTGTAAGCATTTTCATTTGGTATTACACGTTTGTTATCGTTTCATTTGTAACCATTTGATCTATTACAATAATATAAGGGTACCTCAGTTTAGGATGGACCAGGCGTCGACTGGTGTGCTTAGAGTAGCAGGTTAGGTGAGAGATACGGAACGTTTCGACACATCGACACATAAATGAAACACGCAGCCTCCCCCCGTTTCGACATACCGGTTTTTTGTTCGAAATTTTCCCGGTCAATCGACCCAATCCTCGGTCAAGTTGGCCATCCTCCAGCCATCCCAGACAGCAATAGCCCGGGTTAATTTTCCTCGATTCGCGACGGTTGGTAAGCATGGAAGCAGTCGCCGCAGGGCTTGTTCGAAATCGAGCATCTTTCTGTTACGTATTACTATTTTGTTGATGTTGTTTGTTTCGTCACCGTAATTTAGTGACATTTTAGAGCTGACGAGCAAAACAAGCGAAAAAATCGCTTCAGTGATGCCGCTTGCATTCGTTTTCGAACACGGCTTTCCAATTTTAAATTTATATTCGAAAATCCGTGAGTCTATCAACTACACACTCACCAAGGAAAAATCAAATTCAGAAACCAGGTAGATTGTCTAATCTAAAAATGAAAGTCCCTCCAGTTATTAATATACATTTATGCACAAGTTGGTCAACAAACAGAATGTTCGGAATGTTTACAAGCCATTTTAAAATACCAATAGAGATGATCAATTCTAAGTAAGCGGCAATGGTAATAATGGAGGGACGTTCAGTTTAAGGTGAGACAACCTACCTTGTATCTGAATTAGAATATCGTTTGAGAAAATCGAATGTATGCGACATAATAAACGAGGAATTTTACTGGAATTGATTAAACATTTAGCCGAAGGAATTCCACACAACGACAAATCGACGACTATATTTATAAGTCTGAAAGTCTCGTTAGCTGTAAAATGGCAGTCAGCACGTACTTAATTCCTTGTATAGTAAGTAATGTATCCGTTATTCCGATCTCTCCATAGATTTCTTCATATATTAGAAGTGTTACCGCAGGCTACACAACACATATTACAATAGCAAAGTATTGATTTCCCATCAACCGACATGCCGTAATCAGCAGATATACTTGGAGCCGTTGATATTTTAGACTATATTTTCAGGCAATATTAAAAATTTAAATAATTGTGTGTTTTTAAAGTTATTTCTGTAAACAATTGAGTTTTCATCCGGATTTTCTACTTGAGTGACTCACTGTGAAATCGACAAGACCACATGGATACGAGATCAAGCCGATTTGATTATTCGATGTTGCGATTATTTCTATAAGTTATGGGTTGACAATTTTTCTAAATTAATATAAAGACTCGAGTTTGAAACATCGAAATATTTAGTCCACAGTGATCAAGGGGCTATCCCACAGAAAAAGTACAAAGTTCGGTGTTGACTTAAAGCTCATGTTTGTATCTATAATTATGTATGTAGTTTTATTGAGAGCGCCGAGGCGACAACAGCTCTTATCGTTTAAAATTTGTATCTAGATAATAGTTTATTTCTGTTTCAAAAAATGTATCTAACGTTTTTCTTTACACTTTTAGTATTTTTCGAATCCGTCTACGAAGCGTTTGGATAATCATGTATTGTGAAATAAATATGTAATTATTTTCAAAATTAATTATAAATAAAAAAAAAAACAATATATGTAGTATGTATTTGGTTCCACGTTTGGGTATTATGGTTCCTAAATTTTCGAAATTGTAATAGACTCTATTGTATGTAGCATTTCATTTTTGGAAGTTAGAGACATTTAGGTGTACCAAATAGCTGTATCAACTTTTCTATACGTGAAAATTTCAATAAGGAGATGCTGAAAATTAGGTAGTTATGAAATAAGTATTCGTATGTAATATCTGGTTAAAATTGTGAAAACGAGCACGGATACACTATTAGGAAGTTTTGAAACAAATACTGCCGACATTAAATCAGTAATAAATTAAGTAAGGTGTAAGCTCTGTCGTTTTATAACATCTGTGTGACCAAAGAGGTTACAGAGCGTTCAAAATATTTGTACTTATTATCGAAAATAACCTAGTAATTTGCAATATCCTTGTGGTCTTCATTCATAACAGCGATATTTGGTTTTGTACTGTATGTTGTATGTGTTCGATTGCTTTTTGATGAGCTACAGTCCACAGTGGTGGCGCCAGTTCGTTTGATATATTCGTAAACTAAGGCGGGCGGATGCGGACACCTGTGATAAAATTAGTTACAAAATTTGAAAAATAAAAACGAAATTATTTTAGTGTGCCCGGCGTTTTTTGCCCAGGCGCCGGCCCGCTGTGCGGCTTTATAGGGCCGTCCCGACCGGGGCAACAAGCGACGGGCTATTTGAAAATTGACTAGTGTTTAGGCATCGTTTCGGCATCCTCGCATTTCGGCTAAGTGATATGGTTCCGCGTCTGTTCGTTTCGATATATTTAGTACAAATTTCATGATGTTAAGGTTACGGGGCTCAAAGCTTTTCTTTGGACGCGTCCGCCCCGTCGCCTCCGCGCCCCGCGCCTACAATATAAAAAGGAGTCGTGTATAAAATTTTATTCAAAAAGAGTATTTTTGTATTGAATATTTCTAAAGTTGGTGTAAAGGTCAAAATTTCGTAAATTATAGCAATGACAAAATGGGACATTAGATAAATTTAGAGTGTCATGCGTTTTTTGTATTTAATTTTAAGAATAGTGTCGGATAATAAACGTTTAGGAGCATTAACCATTTGTAAATAAAAGTTTGACCGGTAGCGGCGCGGGCGGCGGAGCGGTCGCCTTTATATAGATAAAAAAATATATAAATAACTCAAAGATGTTTATATGGTTCTGGATGTAAAAAAGATAAATTTAAAAGCAATTTTAAGGTGAAAATTGAAATTAAACGATTCCTCGGTATTTGTCTTATGGCTGCTAGCGATTCTATTGTAATCTGTGAGCCTCCGACGAATCAAGCCTGTCACCGAACTAACCTAACCTAACTACGCATTAATATAACGGTTCTTAATACTAAAACAATACTTATACATTAATATTATATCACATTCTCATAATGCTTATAATTTAAAGAGCGTGTGTCTATGTCCGTGAATGTTTTAGGAACTTAACACGTTGGTGTATTAGACATTAAAAAGTTAATGTGAAAATTGTATCTAAATTAACTATTGGCTCCTGCCGATAGGACGTTGAATGCGTTCGCGTATTGGTAAATCATTGGCAGTTCAAATTTGTTGATCAAAATTATCGAAATTATCGGTCGAGTTGGAAATAAGTTGTATCTCATAAACAGCATGCAGACTGTTCATACCAGTGAGGGATGTTTCTTCGTGAATATAACGAGTAATAAAGCTAAGCTTTTATTTGAATTATGCCTTTTATTTCATTATACCTTTTTTATGATCCCATAAACAATATTTTAAAAAATCCATGTCCTATCCTTAAATGGGCGATAAAGCCCGTCTACGTCGAGTAATGCTGAAAATTCTAAATAAAACTCACCAAAGAATGCCTTGCCGGCTGAACACTAGAGACCTCTCCAACCCGACTGGCCAGTGTTTGAGAGTAGTATATGGCGCTGGTAATACAAAGAGGGTCGTGCCCCTGTAGACGGATGACGATGATGATTATGATGATGAATACAAGCGAGAAGACGAGGAGAACACGGGCGTCGCCAGGTTTTAGCATCGGTGAGGGTTCACGACTAAACGTGCGTGATAAGTGCTAGCCTCGTGCTAGCATTGACCTCTACGAACGCGTAGACCTTTGGTATGGTTTCAACGACATCCCTCGATCTGCTACGAGATACGTTCTAGTGTCAAACCTCTACCAAAGACAAATTATAATACTAACGTAGGTAATAGATTGCCACCTCATAGAAAAATATTGGACCAAATGAAGGCGGCGATAAGCCTCTACGAACGTGTAGTACACTAAGCAAGTGTAGATTTGCTACGAAGATGTCTACGAGTTACTTTGAGCTACACATTATGTCTGCTGTATACTTTCTGTCTACAAACGATAGGTCCTAAGTTAACTATGTAGGCGTCTACGAGTTGCTTAGACGTACACACACATAGCATTCGCTATATTCTATGATCTAGCATCGAGTCATGTAGAGGAAACTCGCGACATCCCCCCCGCGATGCAGCGTCCCCGCACCTCTCCCCCGTTCACGGGTGTGTTTAATAGTTTTGAAAAACACGGTTAGCTGCTACTGTTGCTATTTGCACGTTGAGCGCTGTCCCTTATTAATAATAATAATAATAAATCATTTATTCATCTAATTCAATTTACAATTTTGGACTAAAAAGATTATAATACACAGTTTAGACGATTTTACTTTACAGAATAAAGTGCTCGTAAACAAATAGAATTTTACAATTTTACTTCGTGCTAAATTACTTACATAGGTCGCATATATGTATATTAGTCCGACACACTAGTACCTAAACTAGGCCGAGCCTGTGTCTTAGATACTAGGTCCTTCCATATTCGTAACATCACAATAAACTCAATAATCTAATCACATCATGCATTTTTTTATATTATTAAAGGGAGTAAGTTATATTAACAACAAAAACTATTTTATCAGAAGACAGGTGTTCCTCTAAACCATATTTAGCAGCTACCTACAATATTGTCAGTTAACGCGGGTTGGCGTAAACTAGTGTGAATCACACGCACGCTGTGCGATTGTATAAGATGCGTATGTAGTGCAATAGCAGGCAACAGTAAGTACGCATTGCAAGTTAGACAACTTAAAGTTTGGAATGAGGCCTATTTCATGCATATTTCCTTTAATATGTATTATTTATTTGCATTTATATAAATATATATTTTTATTCTTGTAACATTATGTTTCCATTTATAAGAATGTTTTAGTTTTATTGGTTAGCATTTTTTTTTATGTTAATTATTTAATACTTATAAAAATATTATATAATTTGGTAAAGTTAAATGTATATAATAGACAAAGTGATTCATTAATAGTATTTTATATATATTTAGCCAAATGTATAACTTATTTTTTTGTTATTATTTATATTTTATTTCAATTAGATAAGTACTTACATTTTCTATGATAAAATTGAGAATAGGTTTTCAGTATCGTTATAGGTTAAAGTTTTGAGTTTTGTGAGCCATGTGTGTAATTTTAGTTTCATTTGAAACTTATTAAGGCTATGAATTTCAATAATTTTGTTTATTTTATTATATAGTTTAGGCGCTGTGTAACATTGGAATTTTGTGATAAAATGGGTATTGAACTTAAATAATAAATAAATATATACGGACAAATCACACAGATTGAGCTAGCCCCAAAGTAAGTTCTTAAGAAAGACTTGTGTTATGGGATACTAACTCAACGATACTATATTTTATAACAAATACATATATAGATAAACATCCAAGACCCAGGTCAATCTGAAAAAGGTCGTTTTCCATCATGACCTGACCGGGGATCGAACCCGGGACCCCCGTGTCGCAGGCTGGCGTGGTAACCGTTGCGCCACGGAGCTCGTCATGAGCTCCGTGGTGTAATGAGCAGACTTTATCTTTTCTTCGTGTCAAGTAATATTTTTCTGGTATGAAAGGTGTGGTTTTATGCTGAAATTTAATAATGTTTGCTACATATAGCTGACGTACAGTTAAAACATCACTCTCTGCGTAAAGTAGCTCAGTTGAATATCTATAGGGTTTGAATTTTATTATCTTTAAAAGACAACGCTGTGCCCTTTCTAGTAGCAAGAGTGTAGTTTTCCGTGCACCACCCCATGCTCTTATGCAGTACGATAAAATAGATTGTCCAAGTGCAAAGTAGATGGATCTTAAAAGTTTAAATTCAGCCACGTGCCTCAGTTTTCTAAAGATTGGCATCAATCGTCTAGTTCTACCTGCAAGTGCATTTATTTGTGATTTCCACGTAAGTGATTCATCAAGGAGTACTCCGAGATATTTAATCGTACTGGACCTTTCCAAAGAATTACAGTTACAGTCAGAAAAATCAGCGCCATAATCACAAGTATGCGCTTTTATTTGGATAGTGGATGTGGGTGGCAATTCGTTACGATTTATACCGAATGTTATGTAGTTAGTCTTTTTTATATTTAGTGTAAGGGTATTGGTAATTAACCAGCTCATTACCTGACTCAATCCTACTTCAGCGTTTATTCTAGACTCCTCCTATGTGTCACCATGAAATATAAGCGCGGTATCGGCGGCAAATACAAATATTTCCCCTTCGTTTAGGTTCGCGTTACACAGATTATTAATATATATTAAGAAGAGACTAGGTCCAAGCACACTACCTTGCGGGACCCCAAATGTTACTGGGACATCCAAACTGGCATAGTCACCAGTAGTCCCTAAACAATTCAAGAGCCAATCCACGAATACCCAAACGTTTCATTTGTTTTAAGAGTTTTGGGATGGAGACGGTGTCGAATGCCTTAGCCAGATCTAAAAATACACCTATAGTTTTCTTTTTTCGGTCTATTAACCTTGCGACATGTTGTGTAAGTTCAACGACTCCATCTTCAGTAGACTTACCAGCTCTAAATCCAAATTGTTTACCTATGTTAGTACTTAAATATATCCTGAATTGGCTGTTAACTTACACATTGAGGTGCGCACAGATGTAGAGTTCCGTTTGTAGTATTATTAAGCGCCACTCCTGTGGTTTAGTGTAAACCTTCATATACAAATAAGTAAATATCAATGGCCTCCTCAGAAGTTAACTACGTAGAAGTCCACAAGTTATTGAAACCTACGAGAGATAGTTGTGACTCAACTAACGGCTCGGCGATCATGAGCGATAATGTGAACACGTTTATAGCTATAAAAATAAATAAATATATACTTACGGACAAACCACACAGATTGAGCTAGCCCCAAAGTTCGAGACTTGTGTTACACGGAATTGCTATACAGTTATGTCACCCGCAGATTAATTAGCTTTCTATAGGTAAAAGAATTTTGAAAACCCCGATCAATGCCAACCACATGCGATGCCCCTACCAAAGACAAATACTAACGTACCACCTCCACATCTACAGCAATCATCGGCAATTGTATTGAGGCGAATAACACGTAGACGTCAACAAGAGAAGTATATATAAGATACTTATAACGAATCTACATAGAACTCGTAGTAGGTATAGGTTTAAAAACACCATTAATATCATAACTCCATCGGTCTGTTTGCGGTAAACTCTAAAACTACTGCACGGATTTTCATGCGGTTTTCACCAATACATAGAGAATAGAATAGAATAGAAACATCTTTATTCAGTGATTTACAAAGTAGAGCTACGTGAGGCAGGATGGTTTTAAGTATAATAAATGCCCGGGCCAAAGACAATATAATACTCCCGGGCACAACCAGAGAGGGCTGCTAGTAGCAGATTAATCATCGTTAAGTTATTTTAGTTCAAAATTTTGAATAGCTACATCTACCAGTTTATTTAGGAACTACAAAGGTGAAAGCACAGAACGTCATTCACTTTCATATAAAGTTATTCAGATTTAACAGAGATGGCGCTGTTCGGAAAACTCTCCATCCATACAAATTGACTGCGGGCAAAGACAATATAATCTGCGGGTGAATTGCTGCAATATGGTTCTTTTTTGCCCACAAGTTCTCCCCGTGAATTTTACTTGTATTGTTACTTTCCCGCCTATATATCGTTTAAGAAATAGAAGACCTTCTAGAGTTGGTATAATTTACATTAGTATTATACGCTAATGAATGTCACACCCGGTGTTGCGTTAGTCCATAAACAGCGGTGATCACTTACCATCAGGTGACCCGCTTGCTCGTTTGCCATCCAATGTCATAAAAAAAGAAAGAAAAATATTTTATTTGGAGCCACGTACATACCGTGTGGTTCCCGAGTCCCGACAGAGGAGAAAAGGATCAAACCAAATCATCCCGTGGATGTCGTAGAAGGCTACTGAAGAAACACAAGCTAAACAAAAAAAAAGATTATAAACATCAAACAGACCTCTCCAACCCGTCTGGCTAGAGTGGAGAGTGACAAAAGATTTAAAGATTTTATTCAGAAAATATAGGCTTTTCAAGCACTTTTTCACGTCGTTCCATAATTTAAATAATTCTAATTTACTTAGAAATATGATTTACTAAGAAATATGTTAATATTATTAATTAGTGTTCAATACTACAGTCTAACTAGCGTTTCGGAATCGACCACTGCAGAGAAGAAACGCTGAAAGAAACTCTTTTTTACAGTATTGGTCGCCTACTCGCCTGAAGGGCTTTGTATATTTTCCTTTTTAGGGTTCCGTAGTAAACTAGGAACCCTTATAGTTTCGCCATGTCTGTCTGTCTGTCCGTCCGCGTTTTTACTCAGAGACTATAAGTATACTAGAAAGCTGAAATTTGGTATGGGTAAGTATGTATATTAATCATGTCAAAAAGTTGTAGAAGAAAATCTTGAAAAAAAAAAATTTTTTAGAGCTCCCATACAAGTAAAAGAGGGTGTAATATTTTTTTTTCTATACAAACCCATCGTGTTGGGTATTGTTAGATAGGTCTTTAAAAATTTTGTGGTTGAGAACACTATTTTTCGATTTAGGTTACATGTTTTTTTTTTGGTCGTTAAACTGTGATGTGCGAGTGTGAACAGTGTGAACTTAAAGTTGTCATTCGCAAATACGGAACCCTACACTGCGCGTGGCCCGACACGCGGTGGCCGCGATGGCCGGTTTATTCTGTATCCCAAATCCTCTGACTGCTCTGGCTAATACCACCAAAAAGGGGCCACTCAGAATAAGGCAGTGAATAGTGATGATAATTATAATGCAAGTTCTTCATCAATATCTAATTAATGTACCCCAATATGCAAATTCGAAGTCAAGTTCTTTCCACGCAATTGATTTTCATCTCCATACAGTAATTATTCAAATTAAGCCTAATTTAAGCTGGGGCAGCTCGTTTCCAGCTGATTATGGACCTTGAACACTAATTGCATTCAACACAGACTTAAGTAGCACTTGAAAGTGATTTTACTTACTAATTGATCTTTAGAGGTTAAAGCCTTCTTCAAGGAGGTGCAACTTATTAGTTTTGATTGATACCAGATTCGTAGTATTCGTATCTTCGGTTATGTTGTATGTATCTGGCTGGATTATTTAATATTTGAAAGGTACAATTTTAAAGAATTATATAGAACTAGTTTTCACCAGCGGCTTCGCTCGCGTATAATTTTGCCGAATAAATTTGGCGAGTTCGCAAATCCCACCGGAACAGTAGGTACTTTTTCCGAAATAAAAAGTACCCTATACCTTCATCATCATCATCAGGTCTTTTTGTAGTCTCCACTACAGGAGCACGACCCTCTCTGTACTACCAGAGCCATATATTAGCCAAAGCAGTCAGAGGAACCCTATACCTTACCATACAAAAAAAATAAAGAAATTATGCGAAATACGCCGAAAGTGAATATGGATGTTTATGAACACACTGCAATTTCAGCTGGAATAGCACCAAGTTGGTTTATGCGTTTCTGTCTGAGAATTTTAATTAAAGTTAGGTACACCTCTTTTGCATGGTAGTCCATGTCCATGAAATCTTCATACGTAATACTTTTCCCCGACCTAATATTATTATTGTGCATTATTACATACATACATACATAATATCACGTCTTTTTCCCTTGCGGGGTTGACATAGCCTAGGTCTGTAATTCCTTGAGGCCACGTTTACCATGTTGGTGGTGCATTATTTGGCATTATTAAATATAGAAATATGGCATTTTTCATACATTTACAAACCTTTTGAATTTTCTATAGCAACCATGAACCCAGAAAATTATGTTGATTTCTCAAATTCAATAATGTGTAGGATATTTGAGTCACAAAATATTATTTGAGAAAAAGAAAAAGCTAAGTTAAGAGAAACTCAAGCAAGACTATTACTGCTGAAACATTTTATTTATTATTTACATGTGAACTTATTATACTTACCTACTTTTTTACAGGCATTTATAAATATCAAGTTCTATTACCACACTATTAATAAAAAAAAAATGCTGTTTCTTAGACTTTTAAATTATGTGACCATTACTAGCTTTAATCAACAATACCAACTAGATATCAGGTCGGCGCAAGAAAAGCGGCTCGGCAAATAAGAGCGCACTCCAGACGGTGAGCTCTTATTTTGTTTAGTTGGAATAATAAAATTGCGACTTTATTATCACGTGCTATGGTCGAGAATACGTTGAACTTTTTTATAGCTACATTCAAGCGGACAGAATTTTGCTTCGATTTTGTACGTTACGCGATATCTATCGAAGATTACTAGTAACAAGTGGACTATTTCAAAAAATAAAAAACTTGATTTCCTATTTGACAGTTTACGTCCGCCCTATTAAATTTATGCTGACGCCACATAGGCTATGACACTCCGGGGAAGTAAAGGAATATATTGACACCTCACACTACAAACTTGGACAAGCCGTTTAGGCTACAGGATGCCACAATTAAACAGAAATACACTTGCATACAAATATACATAGTAATACATACATTAAGAAAAATGCTCGATAAGCAATCCTGGGTGGGTCAATTCAGTAGGGTAAAAATAAAAAGACCCAAGCTCTTGTCCAATTTTCATCATCATCAGGTCTTTTTTAGTATTCACTGCAGGAGCATGACCCAATTTGTCCTATTTCAAACATTTCTAAAATGGTTTTATGCTTCTTTAAAGGATTTGAAAAATATCTTCTGCTATCTTCTTATGCTTGAAACAAAATAACTATGTATTTATTGAAATACTTAAACGCTCTAATTTTAAAAATGTAATAAGTACAAAACTGGTAATATTACACTAGCTTTGTACTTGTTAGATTTTTAAAATTCGATATAATTTAGGATTTAAAGAATTGAATTGCTGAGTGGCGCTAATGTTACTATAAGAGCGCCTTAAGAAGGTACTTATTTTTGTGGGACGTGTCATTAATGTAGTATATTTCAAAATATGATGTAGTATATTTCAAATATAACAAAATGGTAAGTATGTACTATTTCATATTCACAATAACAACTGTTCTTGCTGATACCAACAAGGAAACCCAACTTGACATGTCCTCCAAATACATACCACCGTAGTACTACAATTATGGTATAATTACGTTCATGCTCAGGGAGGGCAGGTTTTAAAAAGCTAAACACTGCTTGTATTGAAGTGTTTTTATGCATTCATAATGCATTTTCTGATATTTGCTTATTAAAATATAAGATATGGGAAAACAATATCATATAAAGACTAAGTAAGGCGCAGGTTCAAAACCTGCCCGAATGGAAAGAGTTAAAACATTGGTCTCTGCACCTTCCACTGCCAGTGTTAAACTGTTTATGTTAGATGCCTTTAACCAGCTTTGAAAAATTAAAAAACTTCTACTAGGATGTAAAGCTAGCAAAGCTAATGTTAAATTGAAAAAAAAAAAAAGGTATTGCTTCCAATACACAAATATATCTAAATTTTTAACACAAACAAAGTTAACGTTGTAACAATTTGCTTACTATCTATGTACTGTAACGATGCGCATGGAACCTTCATGCTGCATCTTGCTTTTCACCTCATTTCCCAATCATCATCATCCTGTCCACTTTTATTTCGAAATTCATTTTAAATTCCAAATTAAATTCCAAATTCCATTTTCAAATCTTCTTCACAGTCCTTCCTCATCACTCATTTGCATTCCATTCAATTCCTTGGTCGTGATCTCTCGACCCTAGCTTACAGGCACTCGCCTATAATAAATATTATTTTACTAATTATTGTATTCACTACTACTAACTGTGTAACGCCTGTGTGAAACGTATTAAAATCCGTTATCTGAGTTGTGTTGTGTTCTCTCTCTCCGCTGAGCATTAATACCTTCATTCATATTCATGTTGGGCCTACTCTTACTAGCTGGGTGAGTAGGACCCGACATTGGCGCCCGTACGTGTAAATAATATCATCGTGCGGTCGGCAACACGGTAAATAAGCCTAGCTGCCAATTAATTATTTAGCGGGTTGTGACTAATAAAATAAGCCTTCACTAAGCAAATAAGTGGTTTCATGAGAAATTGTACAATAAAATATAATTTCTCTAATTTGAATGATGTTTCAAGTTTGAAAACTTAAGACTGTCACAGAGGTTGAATGGTAAGTGAATGAATGAGTGATGAATGAAAGTCGGAAACACACTTATTGTAAATACACACTGTACATTCCACACTCATCACAAAATTTTTTCACACATTTATCATTATTTTTATTTAAGTACACACTTATTTTAATTATTTTATCTTCTATTTCTTAAAAAAAAAAAATTTTTTTTTTTTTACCCCGGCCCCCCCGGTATTGTAACGATGCGCATGGAACCTTCATGCTGCATCTTGCTTTTCACCTCATTTCCCAATCATCATCATCCTGTCCACTTTTATTTCGAAATTCATTTTAAATTCCAAATTAAATTCCAAATTCCATTTTCAAATCTTCTTCACAGTCCTTCCTCATCACTCATTTGCATTCCATTCAATTCCTTGGTCGTGATCTCTCGACCCTAGCTTACAGGCACTCGCCTATAATAAATATTATTTTACTAATTATTGTATTCACTACTACTAACTGTGTAACGCCTGTGTGAAACGTATTAAAATCCGTTATCTGAGTTGTGTTGTGTTCTCTCTCTCCGCTGAGCATTAATACCTTCATTCATATTCATGTTGGGCCTACTCTTACTAGCTGGGTGAGTAGGACCCGACAGTACTAAGTTAAAATATAATTACATCAGCTTTTTCCCATAATTTTCTGATTCTGAAGTTCCCCGATGCCGAACAACATCATCTTGATATGTGCCCTAGTCTGCGCTCCCTTATGCTGCAGCTCCTCTGCCTGCTTCTCAAACGCCTTTATTCTCACATCCAAGTATTTGTTTGCCTCCTCCAAACTGAACTCCAAATAGTGATTTAATCCAACGTTCATAAGCAAAGTTGATGTATCATGTACTGCGGCTTCCATGAAAAAGTTGCAGCCTATATTCACTTGAGTTTTGAAACCATTTGGATGCATGTTTTTGTCTGTTATTACTTTTATTGTATGTTTTTGCTGTATGAGGTCCGAAATTTCTGCATTCACTTGTTCTAGCTTTGCATGGAGTTGTTTTAGGTCTTCCTTTAGCACGTCGTTTATATATTGCTCGTATTTGGCTATACTTTCGTCTATAGTTGATTTCGGCATTTTTCTGTGAAACAAGTACGACAAAACCAAGTAAACATGAAAAAGTTAGGTTAGGAAACACATGAACCATTAAGCTACTTGTTTCTGGGATACTTACATTTTTGGGTTGATTATTAAAGCTTTTTAATGAAAATATTATAATGTTTGACATAAATTTCGTGAAAACACACTATTTACTTACTAACCAATTGTTTTTATCTACACTAATAACTCAGCCAGCAGCTTGTTTTGTTTACGTTTTTACGTTCTTGATTAACATTGACAATGACAGCCAGCCAGTAGTGACTGACAGAAAATAGAACATCAAAAGCACTGACTGGCAAAAAGCAAAAGGGGTCTTTCCTTGGTTTTCCGCAAATTACTCAAAATGACATTGATTTTACGGAAAAGAAATGTAATGAAAATTGCTATTACTAAATTAAAGAAGTAAGAAAGTCGAATGAATAAATCTTCGCATAATAATGTCTTTAATGCCATCTATGCAAAACACGGTAAACTACGCACAACACAATACGCACAAGCTGAAGCAACTATAAAAGTATGAATGGAAGGACAGCATGGAACAGTCTTCGTGTACTAGTTACTATAATAATGAACAGATGGCGTTAGCATAACAATTTTTGTTAAAGTTGTGACAAAGGCAGGAAATTCAAAAAACTTTCAAGTAGTTTCGTGTAATAATTCAGCGCATTACTATTTAGGTAAGGCTAACCCAAAAATTCTACTTCTTTTCTTATGTCGTTCAAATATGAACATCTTGTAAAATTAGTCCATGGAACGACTATTATAAATACAAATACTTTTTAAGGCCCCACACAAGGCACACTAGCGACGCCAATAATTTTATTCCTAATACCTAGGTACTTTACAAATAGAAAGAAATTCAAGAATGTAAGCAAATGAATGTAAAAAAAAATGTAAGAAAAATCATATAAGCGTAACGGCCGCTTTAGGCGGTAATCAGTAGTTCTCTTAGTGACTGATTCACATAATATTAAAACATAATTCCAAAAATACTTCAGGTTATTTACTAAGGCTTATATGATTAACATTCTTGAATTTCTTTCTATTTGTAAAGTATTAGGAATAAAATCATTGGCATCGCTAGTGTGCCTAGTGTGTCGTTAGTATATCAGAATAATACTGTGGTGGATACAAAGTTGGCCGTATGGTTCCCGGCAGAGTAGAATAGGACCACTCCAAGTCTTCCCGTGGATGTCGTAGAAGGTGAGTTGGGGAACACAAGCTGAACAAAGCTTACAAACATCAAAGAGAGCTCTCCAACCCGTCTGGCTAGCGTGGAGAGTATCGTCAAAATCTTCTGATTGCTCTGGCTAACACTTGGCTCTGGTAGTACAGAGAGGGTCATGCCCCTGCAGTAGAGACGAAAAAGACCTGATGATGATTATGATACAAAGTTGTGACAAAACCTAGGCGCCATCTATTTGCTATTGTAAGAACAAATCGTACAATAAAGGAGTTGGGACAACATGCCCGTGCTACTTTCTACCGCATAAGAGATAAGGACTTACTTAATAACTTTATCATTTGGTTATGCAGCTGCTGGCAGCCTTCCTACAGCCGTCCTTGGGTAGATCTAGAACCGCAGACAATACTAAAGTCGTGGTAAAAACTAGTAGATAATGCATACGAAGGGCTCATCCGTCAAAAGTTAAAAATAGAGACGTCCAGCCGATCGACTGCTTACTATTGAAGTACTTAAATTTGTTATGTAGACGTAGATCTACTGTCATGCAAAATAGTAATTTAACTGTCTGTCATGCTCTTCAAATCGAAGCAACCACGTAATTATGCGCTTGACAGGAGGTATGTGAGAAGAACTGCAAACGACCTTTCTACTTTGTATTCCACGATATTTTTATTTCTTTTCCGAGATGAGTAGTGACGGCCAGACACCTAGATTATGTGGATCTGACTGCTTTGGAAAATATATGTAGAACCAGCTCTTTAAGTAATTAATTATTTAAAGAAAACACAACTCCCTGTCAAAAAAAATATAGTTAGATATGTATGACACTCGGGTGTGGCGTATAGGACTCTCAACGAAAGGTCTTGTACATACCAGCCAGTTCAGGTATTCAGTATTTATGGTCTTGAGGTCTAGAGTGTGGTCTCAACCTCTAAATCGTATGATTTTTTCTGGCAGTTGTACATAGATGGCGCTACTGGTAGCGTCACATCTTTGTATCTCTATCGTATTTTGAGAAAATGAACCGTCGCCTACCTTGTAGGTTAGGTTACCTAAAATTGATTCAATTATTTCTTTTTTGTATGAGGTTGGTAGTCTAATCTATATACGATAGTATTATACACCCTTATCTTGAAATCAGTACACAAGCTTTAAGGGGTGACTTATCCCATCAACATGAACAACTTTTGATATGAGAGTAATGCTGGGAACTCAAAAAACTTGACATACCCATATAAGAGTGTACAGCTGATCGGACCAAATGTATGGAAAAGGTAAAAATAATATTGAATTTTCAGCATTAGTCCCTTAACAAAAGTTGTTCATGTTAATGGGCTGAGTCACCTCTTAAAGTTTGTGTATTGAATTAAAAATAAGGGGGTATTGTCTTTGCTAAATATGTCAGTCAGGCGATTAGTCGTAAATACCTTACCAAGCCGTGTGGTTCCCGGTAGAGTGGAATAGGACCACTCCAAGTCATCCCGTGGACAAAGACAATATAATACCAAAGACAATATAATACTAACGTAATAGACTGCCCACCTCATACAAAAATATTGGACCACATTAAGGTTGCGAAAAGCAGGCGAATGTATGGCGCAGGAGAGTTGCTTGCTACTCTTACTAGATGGCGGTAATCTGCGTTAGCCTTTAACTTACTAAATATACGTTGTCATTTTAAAATATTATGCCTAAAATATTGTTTTGATTTTAATACAATATATTTTGTGAACCCGTCTGGCCAGCGTGGAGAGTGTATATATGTATGTAATATATGGCTCTGATAGTACAGAGAGGGTCGTGCTCCTGCAGTGGAGACTAAACAAGACCTGCCCCCGTAGCATGGCACGCGCGACAACGACTATCGCCATCTTGTTTTTCGCAATACTGAAGAGCGAGAAGTAGATAGTTTATCGCGCGATACAAACGGCGTCGCAGGTGCCATGCTACGGGGGCTGATAACGATGACCTTACCAAATCATTTTAAATACGTATGCTACTTAGCTGTTTCTGCGACTTAGTCCGTGTTTGTTTCGGTTTTTATCAGGCAATCAATCTGGGCTACCGTGTCATGCCGGGTCCCGGGTTATTTTAAGATAATCGCAAACGTATTAGGTCGTATGATGCTCGTAATCAGTAAGCTGGCCACAGAAGCTATTATAGTAATCGGTAAATATAAGCACTCGGCTTCGCTTCGTGCCTATTAAACACGTCGACAATAATTTCGATGAACTATACCAACTATACATCGCGTTACGTACAAAATCGAAGCAAAATTCTGTCCGCTTGAATGTAGCTATAAAACCGTTTTAAGTTCAACGTATTCTCGACCATAGCACGTTATAATAAAGTCGCAATTCTATTATTCCAACTAAACAAAATAAGAGCTCACCGTCTGGAGTGCGCTCTTATTTGCCGAGCCGCTTTTCTTGCGCCGACCTGATATCTAGTTGGTATTGTTGATCGAAGTATCCAGCTTACCGTACGTGCATCACACATAATGTACTAAGTAAGTACATAAATTGTGCGGTTATTGTTCCAGGGCTATGCAGATGAGAACGAAATGTGCAGCTAAGAAATATTGTATTGTATTTGTGTGTAGTTTAGTCTTATCTTAATTCACTAGCTGTCCCCCGGCTTTGCCCGTGGTACAATCCTAGCCTATGACACTTAGGGATAACGTAGCTATGCTACGGTGAAAGAATTTTTAAAATTGGTACAGTGTTCTTGAGATTAGCGCGTCCAACCAAACAAACTCTTCAGCTTTATAATATAAGTATCAATTTCATCCTGATTCTTGCTTAAGCAGATAAATATAAGGAAATAAAACACAAGAACATCACATAAAGCTATATATTTTTTATTGTAATGATATTTCAAGTCACTGGTTTCCATACTAAATAACATCCCTTAGCCTACCTTAAATATCTGTTAAACGTGTTAGGTACTAATGTGATGGACTGATGCTTATAAGTAGGTTGTGCACCTTATATTATACAAAAGGAGAAAATGAGGTGTATATTGCGGATAAAAACAAATTCACTTAATTATTTTTCAATCAAATTTGTCGATCAATAAAGCAGTAGAAATAACACAAAAATATTTTTCTTATGTTTTCTTTTTCAAACTTTTATGAAATGACTAAATAAATTGCGTAATTCAAACTATTACTTGACACGAACAACTTTTACTACATTTCACACATCTTGATGATCAGACCAGGACGGATGAATCGACGTCTCGCAGACTGGCTTGTTTACCAGTTCAGACATTGTGATGGTGAATCATTTGAAATGCCTGTAATATCTGAATCTGCCTTTTTAGGGTTCTGTAGTAAACTAGGAACCCTTATAGTTTCGCCATGTCTGTCTGTCCGTCTGTCTGTCTGTCTGTCCGTCCGCGGTTTTACGCAGAGACTATAAGTACTAGAAAGCTGTAATTTGGTATGGGTATGTATATTAATTATGATAAAAAAGTGGTAGAATAAAAACTTGAAACCAAATTTTTTTTAGGGTAGCTCCCATACAAGTAAAGTGGGGTAGTATTTTTTTTTCTCTATTTACCCATCGTGTGGGGTATCGTTAAATAGGTCTTTAAAAAATTGAGGTTGAGAACACCATTTTCGATTTAGGGATCTGTTTCCGAAATATTTGGTTTTAAAGTGCGAATTTTTGTTAGAGGTAAGTGTCTCCCCCCTCTATCTGCTAAACGGTTATATATAGATACGTGAAAAAAAATTACAGCAGTAGTATATATACTGAAGTTGAAAGGAAAACTATCAGAGCTGAGTACTAAGTACAAACTAAAAAGTTATAGGCAACCAACTTATAAATCACTTGATCTACATTTAAATAAAATTATTTTAATACGGTTTTTATCGCGTTTATTAAATTTTATTTAAATGTGTAACAATCGCGAAAACATAAGAAAACATTATCACTTGATCTAATTTGTATGGGAAATGATTTCTTAGTATTCTACTAGGTAGATATAAGATACATCAGAAAAATCTTGTCAGTTGTCAGTAAATCCTAATAGTATTCGTTTAAGTTTATTAACCATTAAAAACATTATACATATAGGTACTAAGAAAAAAAAAATACACACAATAAAACATAGAACCTCCTCCTTGTTTGGAGTCTGTTAAAAAGACCTTTCGTCTTTGTGATTTTTACCGCAATATACACCTACAATCAAATTTACATCGTTATGTTAGGAAGATTGTGACATAAGCACCAGAAAACTCGGACGAAATATATTGTTAATTTAGTCTACTTTAACAAAAGCAGCTATCGAAAACTTTGGCCTTTTACATCTCGCAATAGATCTACGTTAGAAAACACTACACCTCTGTTTGTATAGCAACGGAATATCCAGGGTGCTACAAGGATCTTTTGGTACGTAGCGATAATCCGAACTTAGCCAGTAGCCCTAATTACACTCGTAATAACACACAGCGCTCCCATTTTCATGTCATCTAAGTGCCAACAACCAACACATGATCCTTGTGGCATCATAAAAGCCTCCGGTAAACAGTAGAGTCTGGTAGAGTACTTACTTTGGTATTTACTAGGAGCATAGTTAGTACTCTACCGTCGAGAATAAACGGTGAAATAGACGGTACAAGCTTCTAGTAGCATAGCAAGTATTCTACCATCTACTCTACCATTCACTCTACGCGTGTACGCTATACAGACAAATAATTCAATTTGTGGCAAGTTTGGTTTATTCAAACAAATTTCGGCCAACATCATAATTTTTTTAAATGAGAGTTATATATTTTTGACAACGATGTTATCTTTTACCATCGTAGTTAGTACTACAACTACTTGGTAACACATATTTAACCCATAAGTGGATGATACTTTTGTTGTCAACATTAAAACTTCATTCATCATTGTGTAATAAAAACGAATGTGGTTCATGGCCGACGGATCATGATTTATTATCAATGAATTATTCATCGGATGAATTGCAGATTCCGTTGCCATAACAACCGAGGTATTCCTAATATAATGGACTGATGAACTGGACAATATTATGAAGATATCTACATCAAAAATGTGATGCCTCAAATCGATGGGCGGAAGATTAAATTCCTAAATTGTTAGCCGTATTTAGTCTTATCATGACGGCTAGATATTCGTAGCCATCGCACTGATAGGTATATAATAACGTCCATAAATAAGCCATACTTATATGAGAGCTATTTTTGAACAGACCAAGACGTACATTAATTTGTTGAAAAATCAGCGGTTCAAAAATAGCCCTACAGATGAGAAGGCGAGCATTCTAAGCTGTGCGGTCCCAACTGGGCCACAGTCGGTGTTTTGACGTATGTAAAGAAGTTAAGGTTAGCTTATGCTTGTTTTTTTTTATGGAGCATATAAAAACTAATTGTGTACCAGAGCACCAGCGTTTGTGCTCTGGTATGTGGGTGTTCTAAGCAATACAGTAGAAGAGTTTAGGATGACAACCGACTACGGTCAGTTAGCTCAAACCATCAGGATAAGACTCAATACGTCCTTATCGTTACAACGACCATAAATAATTAATGACAAATGTAATTAACTAGCTTAAGAGAAATTACAAGATCTTAAAATTACTAGGATCCATTCACAATGTACAACTACATCTATAATAATTAATAATAAAAACTTCAGTTCTTACAGTACTATCAACAAAATGTTTTTACATTATTTCAAGGAAATAGAAGCTGTCTGTTTGTCCTTAGAAAAATACTCCAAAATTATTTTGGTGGTAATTCCTACAATAAAATACAATTTCGATTGTTAACATCACAATGTCAACTACGACTTTCTTAAGTCAACTTAAGTTGACTTAAGCTGTTAAGTTAATTTTACTTAAGCTAACTTAAGTTGTTGTAACGTTTGATAAGAGATATTTTATATACTGATTACATTTTTCTTAAATTTTGCATCTATTCCGGATTATCAGAATAAACAAATAGATACTTATTGGTAATATGTTAGGAATTGCCACGCAAAACCATTTTGTCCCTACATCCACCACCTTTCTAGGAACAAAACTTCACCGTAATATTTAAAAAATGATTCTATTATTATATATACAAAATATTTACAAAATCTATAATAATGACGTAGTTTTTACTGTATAAAAACAATATTGTGGTAATGGTGAATTCACAATATTATACGAAAAGAAACATTCTCTAAGAATACAAACTATTGTATGTACTACGTACCTATAGGGACGAAATGACATAAAGATGACGTCATTAGGTGAAGGTTTTGTTGGACGTTTGAAATTTTAAAGATCCTAAATAATATCACTGGCCACATGGACAAATTATACCTACATTCGATTTTTAATTTTTCCTTGACTAGCAAAGACTTTTCGGTTTCTCTCAACTCCTTCAATTAAATTTTACCGCTAAAAATATTTTAAATTTATAACATGAAAATTTCTTAACAAAAATATTTTTTTAAATATAAAATACACGAAAATGAGATCCAATCAACGTCATCTCATACTGTTAAATATTACCCCATTTTATGAGTAGTAAATGGATGGAATGACACTTTATTTGTCGTAACAAATGACGGATAAAATAAAAATTAAAATGTGATGATTTAACAAGTGATGTAGCAATATAATTATTAGAAAACGGATGAAAAACTGGATGGACGTGACGTCAGATACCTACGTTACGATAAAAAGATTATATTTTGCACATTTTAGCTGTATTGGACATTGATGATCAGGATCATTTTGTTTAACTTAAGCTTACAAAGTTTAGTTTATCATCTGTGCAATGTATATACAATACATATTACATAAATCTTAAACAACAAATGTGTTGTTATCCATAATAGTAGATTTAGTATTATTACCTTTTACTTACATTTTTTTTTTCAAAACAACACGTCTTTTTGAATCACACATCAATGATTACATCCCGGTATATTAAATTAAAGTTTTACATTGACCCAGATAGAATAACATTAAAAAATCTTGCCAGTTTTTTACTAAATATAAACTTGAATTCGGGGAGATCACGTTCATATTTTTTTTTATTTAATCGCTCAGTAAGACAAGTACTTATTAAGCAGTTCGGCCACAAAAAAGATTGATTGTTTTTTTTTTCTCCAAATAAAAAAAGTCAACATTTCGATTCCAAATTCAAAGAAAATTTGAACCATCAAACTGGTTTCTGACTGTCAAACCATAGATAGTAAAACAATAGCGTAATTTAAAATTGGAATTCAAAAAGCGGGCGAACGCGTGCGCCTAGACTCGAACGGTGTAGTCACGTACATAAGCGTGACCACGAATAGCAATTAAGTGGGACACGCTGTTGTCTAGTGGGTGTCGACTGTTAACCAGAAGGCGGTCCTCCAAGCCACGCCCGGCGCGGACCGCTGCGTAACGACGCAATATCACCTGTTTATATGTTGTCACGAAAACATACAAGAGGATTATCCTCAATTCATTGTTTAGCAGTATATGTTTTCTTTTAAGCGACTTAGGTTAGCGAAACTAACGCCACACGCCATTTTATTCTTTTACTCCTAAATTAAGCTAAATGTGGCCTTTAAAAGTGTTCTAGACTTGGGCTTTCTCTACCCCGCAAAGGAGAAAGACGTGACAATATGTATGTATGAACTTCTAAATCAGATCAAATTGAAAAATCTCCTTTAGTAGTTCGGTAGTAAATTATTATAAACGTTTAACACGTTTAACGGTAATGAGTAGTACTCTTCATCTGAAATGATGAAAGTTATACAAATAATAATTCAAGTAATTTACTTCCTAAGTGCTGAATTAGATATTTTTTATGGCCCTAGGTAAAGGTATACATCTATAAATAAAAGTGCGGAAGTAACTGAAATCTAATTGTTGTTAATTTATCTTATTTTTTTTTTACATTATTATTTTACCATTAGCTCAAGAGAAGAAACAATATATTTTATTTAAGTTGTAAATATTTCATGAAAACATTCGTCACTGTTGGGATTTTCACCATTGGTGGCCATTATGAAAAAAATAGAGATAACTTCAGATACTGCGACCATCATCGAGTTAAGGTGTAGTGTGAGAAACCCCCTGTCGATATAACATATTAAATTACGTCGCCTGCACGCATATTTTTATATTTCAATTATTATCCTCCTATCTGGGTCCATGTAAACATTTATTTATGCATGCGTACCCCGTGGATTGGGATGGATCTACGAGACGCCTCGTAAAGAATTAATAGTAACGTCAACATAAGTCAAATTATTTTATTACATGATAACTCACGCAACCGCGAATGTATATTATGAACAGGGCCGGACTGGGCGTGGAGGGCCCGGTGGATTTATGATTTGAGCAATAAAGTATTTTAAATGTCCTGAATATTACCTTGTGAAAATATTAAACCGGGTGTAAATTTAACACAGCTTATACATGAGTTTATTTTTTAACCAAAATAATATAAGCCCCTCGAAATGTCACCTCATCCAGTTTATTTTTACATTTCATTCTGAGTGGGACTAATGCTGGGAATTTCATATAATTTTGACGTTCCATTCAAATTAATTCATGGCCATGTTGAGGGTAAATTTACGGCCGGTACAAATTGTGAGGGTCCACATTATACTTAATGGCGGAGCGCATCTGCTGTACCCATCGTGTAATGTGCGCGAAAGCATTTTCAATCTAAAAATAAAACTAGTATATCTGACATTAATAGCCCCAACCCCAATCTATATAATATAATTTGGGGCCCCGTAGCATACTGAAAATATACGGATATTTGCTATACGTCACAGGGCCCCATATGCTGTTATACAGAAGGGCCTGTGCAATGAAGGGCCCTCTCCCACTTCGGCTGTATACCCAGTCCGACCCTGATTATAAGTAAAATGTCGAATACAACACGCACGTATCGCAGTAATAAATAGTGTCTTTAATTACAATGATCAGACATAGTGTGCGTCAGAATTTATTACAAATCATTGTTAATAGGACTCCGAAGTTTATTTACAACATTTTAAAGATTTCCATCATGTTATTTATATTTTATTTGAGTTATTACGCAGTATTAAAGTCGGGGCATGAGTAACAGCGACGCGATGTCATGAAAGAGATCGTATTTTTAAAATGCTTTTATAAAGATTCATTCCGAATATTTATTTCTTGTTTGACAACCTTCTGACCGAATTTTCACTCACTTTGCGTGATCAATCGAGCCGTGTTTAAAAAATCTTAAAAAAGAAGGTACGTTTATTTTTTATTTATCAATTTCACACGGTTTGGAACTGCGCATACTTTTCTTTAAAATTAGCATTTATAGTTCGTTTGCGTTCCAAAATATTTTTGTGCCTCAACCCCAAACCAATGAAGATACCCAAATTAAGTAATTAATGTCAAGAAAGTCTAACGATAGAGTCAGATTGCCTTTATCGGTTCACAGTTAGGTACCCTTTTTTCAAACATTATTTTGTATGTCGATACAACCTAAACTGTACGAACGCATTAGTTTTATATAAGCCAGCAGTTTTTTTTAATCATAATAATTATGGATAAAAGAATAAAAGGGCTTACGCCAATTAATTTGAACTCATTCATCAGAGACTTTGAAGTCTTCAAAGGGGCACATTTTTTGTTTTAATTCTATGAAAAACTAAATAATGCAGCTATTGTATAATTAATTTAACAATGCGGCAAATTAATTAACTGTAGTCGAAACGGCTGCGCGATGTCATAAAAATACGTTATTAAAACATGCCGCTAAAACTATTGCAGTTTTACTAGATGTCATTTAAGTAATTATTGTTTCAATCAAGAGACACGTTCGCAGTTTGCGCCAAAGGACTAAATTATTTCCGATAATGCTTGCGCTAAAAAAAGAGCTGAAATAGCGAAGTTAAGAAAAAACGTGTTGACACGTCGTGGTCTGCTAATACTCTACACATTGTCACGCGAAGGTTGGCCGAAATGAATACAATATGTATATCTACCTTAATTACAGAGTTATTCTGTACAACCTGGCAATATTTTAATGACGGAATCAGAATCCCTAATAGGTAGATATATCATTCTACAACTTCAACGTGGAGATATCAGTACTTGAAAATTCCTCGTGCTGGTGGAGATCAGCAGTGGGGCTAACAGTCAGTCAGTTTTTTTCTTGGATCTATAAAATAATGTTGAATAATGAGAAAAATATTGGAGTGTATGCATTTCTTTTAATTCTTTAAACTTTCGAATAAATAATCTATTAGAGATTCAGATTCCACCATTAAAATATTGCTGGGTTGTTTAGAATCACCTGCTGAGCCTCAATATTTAATCTCAGCTAGGTAACTATTACGGTGTTTATATAATAAATACGAAAATGAGTTTGATTGTTATGTTCATACAACTACATAATCAGTACACAATTTTCTTTTCACTTTAGAAAAGGATAGGCTTTCTACCAGATAATACGAGCCTCGGGTAGTAACTAGTTGAACTATAACTTTGCATGACCAATCAGACAGGACCGTAGCTAGAGTCGAATTTGAGGTAGGGTAGCATTGGTTACAGGTAGGGCGGAAGTAAAAAATTATCATAATTGATCTGCCCCCAAAGCACGGGCTCCTAATGTATGTTCAAATGTATGTTCGAAAAAAATTTAGATAAGTACCTTTGGCTATATTTCTTTTTATCTCAATCATGAAACTAAGAATGAATATTAGTTTCTGGTATTTTTAAGGTTTTTATTGTATTTCATTGTGATTTCAAGGTAGTGCATTGCTCCACAATGCCCCCTAGCTACGGCCATGCCATCAGTACGGGAGACGGCTTGCGGCCCACGAGCTCAATTTACGATATGACTCAATTTAGCATAGCTGGGTCTTTTCCTGCTGAGACGCGGCACGATCAGTTCTGTTTGTTTGAATCCTCTGACTGTTCCAGCTAATATATGGCTCTGGTAGTACAAAGAGGGTCGTGCTCCTGCAGTGGAGATTAATAAAGACCTGATGATGAAGATGATGATGTTTGAATGATTCAATAAATTATTTTTACTTGAATATTTATCAAAACCGTATTGTTAATAGTTTCGGGGGAAACGTCTTTGTATTTTGTATATTCAGAGACATTTTATCCCTTTACAAAAGACTTCGTATTTTGGAGGTTTTATCCTTTTATTAGATGAAAAAGAGCTGTAACTTTCAACGAATTTCAACATGACGGGAGAATGTTTTTTAATGTTATACAGGGTGATTCCGATAAATCCGACAATATTTTAAAGATAGAACCAGAATCCATAACAGACAAGGAATGGAAGTAAATGGACTTTCCATAGAAATTTGACCAGCTGATTGCTAAATTTGTACCTATGGCCCAGAATGTTCAGAGTTTACATTTATATCTTAAAACAAAAAAGGTTCCCTTTCTACTGGTTTTAAAATGCTGCCTGCTTTTCAAAACCGGCCAGATTTATACCGTAAACTAATACAATTTAAATTTAAAAATAACTTCGATATCTTCGATCTTGCGATTTGGCACTTCTAATCTACATCTGCAGTCCAGACTGTTGTTTGTATTGTCGCAGAATTAATATGTATTTTATCGTGTCTAATAATATTTAGTCACGTTCCGTGCCAAACTTGCTACTCAACAGTCATATTGAAGCTATTGCGGCTGGTGGGTTAGTTATGATTTTCAACAAATTATTTAAACGAACTCCCCATTTCTTCAAATCTCTCTATTAATGTAAGTACCTTACATATTAATCTTCCTTACAGTCTTTAACTTTATACTCTCTAGACACCGTCATGCCTTTATTTCAATGTTTGAAAAACTGGCCAATTTTTCAATGCTTGTGTGCGTGACAGCTTTGTGTTATCACACGCGT
Source organism: Rhodophaea formosa (assembly GCA_963082605.1). Classification (NCBI taxonomy): domain Eukaryota; kingdom Metazoa; phylum Arthropoda; class Insecta; order Lepidoptera; family Pyralidae; genus Rhodophaea; species Rhodophaea formosa. The sequence continues at coordinate 6,274,004 of OY720221.1, forward strand.
CCTGTCAATTTATGCCCTCAAAATCCGTCAAATTGGTAGCTGTGTATGTGCGCGACCGACTATGCGTTGGACACTAGTTTATTCTACGCTTTTAGGCTAATAGAGTCGATCTTGGCTTTATATAATATAAGCTAACAGTATATAAAAAAATCGCCGTTACATGCGCGTTTGCAATGTTGTTGTCGATGTTGACTGGTTGAAATCCTTTCTCAGTGGATTTTATTGCTAAAAATCTTGTGTTGCCTTGATTTTCGTCTACTTAGACGCAGCAATTTTAAAATTTGCTTCAGTAGCATTGTTCAAAAATTCAATAATTTAACATTTATTTTTCTAGTAGCAGTTAAGTTTTTTGTATGGGAGCCCACTTTGTTTTTAATAATTATACAATATTTTTATTATTTTTCTATACAAGTTTCAAGTCTCGAGAGCTATTGCGGTTCTCTAAATGCAGCCTTCGACTGATGGAAGGACATCGCAGTCTCAGGAGGGTCCAGTTTGCACTTTTTGGGTACGAAACCCTAAAAAGAAAACAAAGAAATAAATACGCTACCATGACAGTAGGGTCTGGTTTAATTGGGTTTAATAAGTGTGTTGGCTACTTTAACGAAAACATATGAAAGTGTGCTGACATCTGACATGATACTTGACACTTCTGACAAATTTGCTTGCGTGGGATTGCGAGATTTAATACGGCCGTGACCGTGTACTGTTGTGTGGCGTAATTCCACCCAAATAAGGAATATGCTGTTTATGCTCATTGTATTGTAAAGTATGAGGTTTTGTATCCAATTCCTTTTCCACGGGGCCATATTTTTTTTTTGATAAAACATATATATTTTTGTATTTTACATAATCCTTTTATTTTATAACAAACCCGAAACATTTCAATATGTTTTTAAGTTTTTCAATTGCGCTCTCTAGCGAAAATATTTATCCCTTACCTAAGATTCTGACTACGTTAAGCGTTTTGATGGAAAACAGAATCGAAATAGTGATGAATTGCCCACCGCATCGCTTTTGCGAAACATTTAAGAAGTCAACTACGGTAAGCAAAAACTATGGTAACGTGTTTTTATTTCTGTTTAAATTGTATTATTGTATTGTCATCATCGGCAAATACTTTAAAAATAAGATCATGCAATGCTAAGTTTGTGAAAATTCAATCAGAAAATATGTCTTAGATGTAAAACACAAAAAATACACTTTTTTTAAATAAAATACAATATTTTCGATCGCATCACTCTCACATTAGTCACGAAATGGGTAACAAACAACAACGTAGGTACACGGTCTATCGGAAGAAGGTACGTAACATCACTACACAATTGTCAGTACCGCACTGGCTACCCACTGGTTCCGTGGGGCCGGCCGTGGGGCTCATGTGGGGTCCGGTGTGGTGTCCAGTGCGGCGGAACCCACTGTCACTTAGGAGTCACCAGCGCTGTCCCCCGAAGTGGAGGTCGACGGTGGCTCGGTGGGCTCCTGCGCCGTCTGAAACGGAAAGAAAAATATGCGATAAATAAATAAATTGTGTGAAGGGAACGCGATGTATTGTATGGTTTCTGACCTAGAAACTCGCTATGGCTTACGGCGCCATTAAAGGATAAGAATGCTGACGGCTCGGTTATCTATACTTGTTTGTTTTTCGTGTGTGTAAGTGGCCAACACTGGTGTCAGATTTTTCAAGCTGACATAGCTTTACGACTGCCATCAGTGATGATAGCCGGGACCAACTATATGTATATACAAATTAATTATAATGAGAGATTTTATTGTGTGTTTGCAATGAATAGGCTTCGTGACTGCTGAACCAATATTCAAAATTATTTCAGCAGTAGAAAGCTAATTTACCTGCGGTTGACATAGGCTATATTTTACGCGGACACAACGTCACGGAAAAATGGCTGTTCGTTAGTCTCGCAAATATTTGAAAACGGTTTGGTTAATTAAGTATTTAAAGAAGTCTATGGAAGGTTAAAATGTTGAGAAACCTTCGAAGCGGCTAGTGTATGAGACAAGAAGTTGACCGGGTCATATTAAATTGATGACTCATTAATTGCTGTAATACCTAGAGAGTATCTCTTCCAACACCTACAACTGAGGATGCTAAACGGCAACGGCAACACGGATAATAAGTAGTGACTCTGTAAGCTGTAGACCCCGTGAGAGTTACTCTTATCACAGTGGACCTTTGGCACAAAGAACCATATTTATTTCAATTCCGGCCATTATGGAATAAATCTAAAAACTATGCAATGAGGATGACCTATTTTCAATCTGAAACGTAGACGGACGCTTCGTTCGCGCACTCAATGGGCATGTTGACTAAAATTTTTTTCATGTTGCTATGTAAAGACCTGCCAAAAATAAACACAATAGTGACAGAAATACATTTCTAAACAAAAAACTCTTTCAGTTACTGTTTTAAAGACACATGATTTTAGACGTTAATTTTTAGACGTGAAAACGCGCCGCTGAAATGCCTACTGGCGTGAGAACTTTGTTTGGTAGCTATACGAAATATTTCGTTTATGGTAATGGTTTCATAATAAAAGTTGCTATAAATTTTGCAGACTAAAATACTGTATAAATGTAATTAAAGATTTTCATACTTTAAAAAATGGTCCTATTCACCCAACTTTAAAAAACCTTTAAGATCACTTAACGAATCGAAATCAATAAAAATTCTTTATAGTGTTTTTAGATAGAAATAAGTCTCATTAGAAACAAATTTTATATAATCTTAACATTAGGCAACTACCGTATTGCAACATTCAAATAATTTTGTCCCACACACAATTTGTCAACGTAGTTTTCTTAGTCTGGTCAGTTTCAAATGTCTTTCCATTGTATTAGTCTAGTATAATCATAACTCCATCATGGTTAGCTGTCACATCCAATCTCGGCATCCAACAATTACCTGCCTTGATGTGGCTACCGTGTCATCATCAACATCATCGATCAAAGAGCGTCAAGTCCATGCTACCAGCATCATTCGAACATGTTAATAATAGAGATCACAGCGTCGGCTAGCCTGAAGCATCAGTCTGTCTGATCTAGTTCAAACGGTTGCATGTTTCTGTCTGTGATCGCTAAATAACATGTGACAGGCACTTATTTGAATAATGAATAAGGTCATATAACTGGTTTGAAGAGGTATATATATAAATATATACGGACAAATCACATAGATTGAGCTAGCACAAAGTAAGTTCGAGACTTGTGTTATGGGATACTAACTCAACGATACTATATTTTATAATAGATACTTACATAGATAAACATCCAAGACCCAGGTCAATCTGAAAAAGATCATTTTCCATCTTGACCTGATCGGGAATCGAACCCGGGACCATCCGTGTCGCAGGCAGGCGTGTTGACCGCTGCGCCACGGAGCTCGTCGGTATGAATAAAGATTAAGAGTTTTTTGGTGGGAAGTCAAGGGTTTGCCTGAGATGATTTTTTAAAATTGATTTTCGTGGACTTTTTATATGAAATTGGTGTAGTTGGGTGTTATATGCTCATGCTCATGAACAATGTGTGAAATAGTTATCATATGGAATCATGTCATAAGTAACTGGTATAGATATGTCACTAGAAGCTCCCGTAAAGCAATCAAAAGACCTTACGCCATCTTTGATTGTAATTATTAACTGTATCTAGACCTAAGGGTAGAAAATCAGGGAATGATAGATTTTTCGCATTTCGGAGGTTTATTTTTAGCACTAAAAAGTTATTTTTTTAGAGCATTTTATTATTTTTTCCAAACAAATGACGGATATCGCAACACAAAAAGTTGATTAAAAACATACCTCTAGCTAGTACCTAATACAATAGAGAATGACGGTTGCTTTGCCGGCTTCTTCAAAGCGATCAATAAAATGTATCGACTAATAATACAGATCAATCCAGTCGATAAACGCTCGATCGAAGCCACATACATGTAATGAATACTTGGTAAAAAAGGCTAAGGGACAATTAAGGGAAGTTTGCACCGGAAGCACGCGACCACGGAGTGACCGCTACGCTAGGACGTTCGCATGGACGAGGGCGGTAGTTTATACAGATCGATTCTGTACAGTCTGGCAATACCTGGCAGTACACTGAATAATCACTATCACTACATATTATAAAACAAAGTCCCCCGCCGCGTCTGTCTGTCTGTCTGTCTGTTCGCGATAAACTCCAAAACTACCGAACCGATTTTCATGCGGTTTTCTCCAATGGATAGCATGGTTCTCGAGGAAGGTTTTAGTATATAGTTTGTTAAGTTTTTGTATACATTTTTGTATATACCAACGATATTTGTTGGAGGTGTCGTAAAAAAATGAGCCGTTTGGGAGCTTTCAACGAAAACGCTGTCTAAACCCTTTGAGATATAACAAAACAATGTATGGTGGAATTGTGTATCTTATTTAGGTCTAAAGAAAAGTCCGCGACGGCATATGTCTATATATTAAGGATAACATACTATATTAATTTTAATACTTTAAAAAATAGGCAATTATCAATCACGCGCAGGCCAATAGAAATTTAAAATTTTCCTCACGTATTCCTCTTATGACGTTAGCATCCACTAAGGAAGGATTTTTCAAAAGCCATCCCCTAAGGGAGTGAAATAGAGGATTAAAGTTTATATGAACTTTTTATTCCTTGGACATATTTGTATGAAATTTCGTGTGAATTGAGAACGGCAAAAATAATGAGTAACATTTTTAAAATAGTTTCCCGAAATTAAACCTCTAAGGGGGTAAAACGGGGTATATGATTAGTTTACCGCTTTGTAGCGTCATATTTTATAATCCCCGCATTCCTAAACTGAAGTCACCGCGGACGAAGTCGCGGGTAACTGCTAGTGAACTATAAAACTGACTCTACACTTAGTAGGCTAACTACTCTACCAATTTTGGTAAACGGGTACTTACAGTTTTGGTGAAAATGTCTACGTTAATTTGGGTTTTGTTACAAGATTTAGAACGCCGCGGATGTCACAAGTTTCACGAAATGCACTAGTAATATCCATAGGTAGAGTAATCAAATAATGGTAGAGTGAACGGGACAGTAGAGTGGACGAGGTTGAGGAGATGTGCAAATGGTAGAGAAGCTTGCCCTTGTTGCTAGTTAATTTATCAATTTCTAGTACTTTATTCTACTTTACAAATGCTGTTTACCGTGGTATAGTTAGTACCCTACCGTTTACTGTACAAGTGTACACATGTACAGTAGGCCTAATTAATTAAATAAATACTTAATGGGTCATTAATGGCCTGGGCTTCGAACTAGGGGTACTATTTTTGAACACGTGACTCACTTAACAGGATTAACTCGACCGTTTTCAAAACACCCAATCCGTTTATTGATTTTTCACAAATTATTACTTACAATAAGCGGTTTAGACCGCTCGATTTGACGGGAACCTTTACGTCATAGTCACAGCCTTTCTTTCTTTCTTCTTTTTAATTATGGCTTCCACCGAGATTTCAGTGATTCTGCCAATGTCCAGTATAATGAGATACTAAGTATCGGTGTTGTACGGTATGTGGCATCAAAGATGGCGTATGTTCTTTGGCAGCCTCGTGGGAGATTTTGGCGACAAATCTATACGAGTCCATTTACCAGCTGTTAGACTAGTCTACTTTAACTATTTCACAAATTGTTCTCGAGCACGAGCATTTATAACACCAAACTACACCAATTTCATATTTTAAAGTCCACTTAAATCAATTTGCAAAATTGTATAAGGCAAACAACAACTGAACCCCTTGACTTCCCACCAAAAACTCCCAAGTCACAGCCTACCATTTGAAGGTCACCGTCACGATTTAACATTCCGTTCTACGCTACACTTGTCTTCTATTAGCCTCTAGACTGTGTGCCAAATTTTATTTAAATCGGTTCAGTAGTTTGAGACAGACAGAAATACAGAGTTACCTTCGCATTTATAATATTAATATGGATTTAAAGTCTTCGATAGCTATAGAAACGTTTTTATTTTGTTTTGTCGAGCTCCGTGGCGCAGCGGTCAACACGCTAGCCTGCGACACGGGGGTCCCGGGTTCGATCCCCGGTCAGGTCAAGATGGAAAAAGATCTTTTTCATATTGACCTGGGTCTTGGATGTTTATCTATATAAGTATATATTATAAAATATAGTATCGTTGAGTTAGTATCCTGCGAAACAAGTTCACAACTTACTGTGGGGCTAGCTCAATTTGTGTGATATGTCCCTATATATTTATTATTTATTTATTTATTATTTATTTTCTAAGTAAAATGAGAAATCAAAATATTTTACGCTGAACATTTTTTCGAATAGACGGCATAATGGTATTCCGTGACTTTGAGCCGAGTGTAAATTGTAGACGTTATATGTCTTGCGTTTGGGTGACGCGCCATTTCAAAATTAGCCCTCCTGACCATTTTACCCAACTGCAAAATAAGCGGTGTTTTTAGAGTATGCATGTGTATCGCCAAAAGGCAAGCTTTTCCTTTACTCCTCCTCCTTAGTCCTATAATTTGTCTATAGTAGGGAAGGCTTTCAACCCGATTCAATGAGTAACAAAGCGTTATCGTTACCAGATGTTGTACAGATGTTTCTTATAACTATTGTTGGTCTCTATTTGCTTGTAATAAAAGGAAGCATGGCTGCAAAACTATATTTTCAATGGCCAACGTTGTAAGAGGTCTTTAATATGTATTAGGTACTTTAGCAGCGAAAATGGCGAATCAAGGTTTGACTTATTTTTGACGACACACACAAATTGAGCTAGCCCCATAGTAAATTGTGAACTTATGAAAGACATGGGGCCATGGTTTGAGTGGTGATGACGACAGTAATAGTTTCGCAATTTTTTTTGTAGTGATAACGATTTCAATGTTTACGTAAACTTGGGGGAAAGGGGGTGGGTTTTTCTAACGTTTGCTGACAAGAGAGGTGAGGGGTTTAAAAAACTCGTCTTACGTAATACTAGAACGGCCTAATCGTTAAAGTAGTCAATATGAACCACTTCTCCTATGGGAATAATGCTAAAAATTAGAAAAAAGTAATTGACATTCCCATAACAAAGTGCTCAGCCAGGCAATTTGTATGGAAATGTTGTTTTTCGAATTTCTAGCAAATGCCAGGAATTCGAAAAACAACATTTCCATACACATTTCTTAAGGAGCATTTGCTCCTTAAGAAATGTGTTGTGTTGTTCATATTTATGGACTGAGTCACCCCTTTAAAGATCAAAAAGGGTTTTAATAACATATTGTGAACTATTGTCCTCGGCCCTGTTAACGAAAATCCATCGGGAGCAGTATTGCATTTTATGGTATGAAAAGTATAACTTATGTGAAGATGTCCTTGTCAGCAGAGATGTTCAAGGATAAGGCAAGGTTAGATAAGATAAGGTATCTCATGTGAACGGTTTGTATGCAAAATTCGTACAAAAAGTATGCAGTAATAAACCTTTGACTATACCTATACTCTCTAGACGCCTTCATGCATCGATTTTTTTTAATCTATGCCTTCATGCCGTTATTTTTTCAATGATTAAAATACTGGCCAATTTTTCAATGATTGTGTGCGTGATAGCGAGAATAATTTTTTTAATCTATGGTGACAGTTTTGTGTTAGCCATGGAGATACGTACTGCGTAGTGTTAGCACACACGTCCTGTCAATTAATGCTATCAAAATCCGTCAAAGTGGTAGCTATGTGTTTGCATAATAGACTTTAGGTTGGACACAATTCTACGCTTTTAGGCTAATAGAGTCTATCTAGGCTTTATATAATGTACTTAAGTAATAAACAAACAAATGTATAAACTCAATTCGCATTTACAACATTAGCTAGAATGTCACACGACAACACCTGTCAAGACGCAGGAAGTAAATTAATTAAACCGAATTCGTAGAAATATGAATGAACTGCTCATAAATTGAAACTAACTTCAGTATTTTTATGCCATAGCTCGTTAGCTGACTTTATTAAGAATGACTACCAGATGGCCGTTTATAAATTTAGTGTTTATTTACGCTTTAAAACTAAAGGTTAACACACATGCAACCGTGCGCACACATGGACAATGTGTTTGTTGCGTTCAAGTTTCCTTAGTTGCACCAAGTCAAATATAGTGAGAGCATTTGAGATTGGCATACATTTTTTTTTTTGTTTTTAGCCGACTTCAAGAAAAAAATCCAATTATTCAGAGTACCGTAACTATGTTGCAAAACTATTGTCGGATCACTCTTTATTCATTGGAATAAGAAATACAAATGCAACTTTTTTAAAGTGAAAACTTCTTTAGCGGCGCTGTCCCCTTTTTGTGATGGGGAAAAAAATGTTTAACTCGCGACAGGTCACGTGACCGACAGATTCGTCAGATTGAAAATTCGTAGGACGGACACGTGACCTGATCGAAAAACTGTCTGTCACACAACGTAAATATTTAAGTTTACAATTCTGCCGGCACTCCCGGAGTGCAACCCGTTATTTTTTTTACAAATATTTTTATACGTTAAATTGAAATTACACGCCAATGCACAAATTGAACCTGATCTTTACTGATCTCTCAAATCAGAGAAAAAATTAAAAAAATTGAAAGACTTCAAAAAAAGATTGACTAGTCTAGAAACAAGGGAACAAAAACAGTTGCGCGAAACTAATCGGAGAAGAGCTCTTAAGCACAATATTGTTCCCAAACTAAAAAAAATGGAGCATAGCTATCAATACCAGGCATTAATAGCGTATAATAAATTGCCAAAAGATATCAAGGACATTGAGAGCTTAAGCTATTTTAAGAAAAAATTGAAAACCTTTCTTTTAGGTAAAAATTTCTACAACATTAATGAATATTTTAAATGAAGTTCCACAATTAATTGTTAATGAAATGAGTTTTGAGGTTAATAATTTAAGAATTTTGGATATATATTACCTAATGTTTATAATAAAGTTATTATATAAATCTGACATGTTTTAATATAATCTATGTATTTAAATTTTTAGAATGTGTGTTTCGCTGTATTTATATGTTTAGTTTTAAGTTATTTCCGACACAATGTAAAAAATTGTTTATGGAATAAAGAATTGAAAGAATTGAATAGAACTATTGTCAGATCGCTCACTCACGATCGCAGATTGGAATACGGAATAATCACTTTTTTGACAGCTCTTTTTAACACGCATTTATTAGCTACACTTGTATGTAAAAAAAATCTTGGAATGTTCCCGGTCTTCGATTAAGATGAAATTTTGCACACGCACTGAGTTTTGATGACAATACATGAAAGTGTGTTTTAGTTTTTTCAACTATTATTTTACCTTTTAAATTGAAATTACGCACCAATGCATAGCAAAGACACCAATTAAACAAATAAAACAAACCAGAGTACCGTACCTATGTTTAAAGCCTTTTGTCAAATCGCTCTCTAATCAGAGACTTTTCGTTTCAAATTTCTTGATAAATTAATTTGAAATTACGCGCCAATGCATAGCAATGGCACAAATTGAACCTGATCCTACAGCTGGCCGCAAATAAAAAACAAATAAAACAATCGACAGGTCACCTCACCAACGTTGCAATATATTAGCAGATAGCTCTTAAATCAGAGAAAAACGTTCAAAAAAATCGAAATAGAACTATTGACAGATCGTTCTCTAATCATTGAAATAAGAAAAAAAATGGCAGTTATTTTTGAACATAAAATTGAAATTACGGGCCAATGCATAGCAATGGCACAAATTGAACCTGATCCTACAGCTGGCCGCGAATGAAAAACAAATAAAACAATCGAGAGGCCACCGCAACAATGTTGCAAACCAGTTCGCGGGCCGCGGGCCGCACTCAGATCCAGATAAAATACTTTATTTCATACTTGTAGTTCTTAATCTAGAGGAATTCCTGAGATATCTACTTATTCAATACATTTGCTGTTAATACTTATGACATCGAACCTTGGATATAGTTTTAATTTAGTACTTAAAAGATTGTAATGTTTGAAGTATCAAATAAATTATTTTTCTTTCTTTTCTTTCTTTCTTTCTTCACTCGTAATGTTGTATCTGACGGACTAGTTCCTTTTACTTTACACTAATCACAACCGCTCAATAGCCCTATCAGCACAGATGCATATACGTACCTTTTTTATAGAATCCGAGCAAAAAGTTTTTATGTTCAGCATGACAACTTTTTGCTTATACGTGTGATAGGATGTTCGTAAAAAAGCCTGAATAAATTTACCTGATTAATATAATTGGACCTTTTAAAATTACTTTTATTTCTTATCTTTAATAAATTTCATATCTGCTAAACTGCATTCTTGTTTTACTTTATGGGAATCGCAAATGTATTGAAAACGTCGTATGATGCTCGTACTCAGTAAGCTGCCTATTATAGTCATCGGTTCATTATAAACACCTCTATAATATCCAGCTTACCGCATCATAGTATACTATTATGTAAGAACATTTACAGATATGTAAATAAAGGTTTTAAAAGTGTATTTTACGTATTCAAATCAAACAAAAAACCTGATTTAAATAATCAGGGTATGAAAGAACTCTTTGGCGAAATTGTAAATACAAATAAATGTTATAGTTTATTTATTTATTTATTTTTACTTTATTGCACAACTAAAAAATAAATGTACAAAAGGAGGACTTAATGCCATATGGCATTCTCTGCCAGTCAACCATTAGACCAATCAGAAAAATCTGTTTGGTTGTTGCGATAGAGTTCATTATACATTACCAATTTATCTTTTGAAATCAATACTTTGTGAAATCAATACAATTATAAGCAAACGGAAGTGGGTTTGCAAACTCTCAGCAATACGGTCGCTAAACTCACTGACAAACAAACATTCAAATAAAAAAATAAAGAATGTGTATAGGCGGCGCCACCGAACATTTCCTGTGCTTAGAGTATCCATATAGTTAATATTGATACTCTCAGTTCCAGTGATTATAATCAAATAAATATGCCAATAGCTTAATCAACCATTAATGCTTGAATCATAAGTAAATTCGAACTTATTGAAGAACTGTAATAGAAATTGTTTGAACAAATTGTTCCACAGAAGTCGCATTCATCGAAGCAGAAACAGAAACAAAACGCCTACACAATACTACGAAATGTCGCATAAAATATCAAGTGCTTGCTCCAAACTATTAAAACAATCAACAGTTGAAATAAACTAAATATAAACTTCCGCATGCATTTGGAACTTATATGACTAACCAATAATACGAGTATTAGTGTCCTAAATTACGGACTTTGTAATATGTTTTATACTATCTTCTGCTTGCGACTTCACTTGTGGCTGTAACATTTTCAAATTAAAATTGAATATTAGTTTTTGGTGTCCTTAGTTCTTGACGAATTTAATATTACTTTTTAGTGTGTAGTTCTAACTAGATTTAATTTACAAGTTAGTTTGTTGGACTTGTTTTATTTCGTTCTTCAAAATTTTTTGTATTTTACTTTTGTATATAATTGTTCTCATTACTTAATTTTTCAAAAATAACTGTAACTGTGTGACTTTTGAGATTTGCAAAAAGAGTCACTTCTTAAAACTTAACTCTTGTTTTTTTTTTAAAGTAAAAGCTTCATCAGTTCATCTTCTAAATAAATACAAAGATGAAACTGTTCGGGCCACACTAAGTATCCATTTTCCGAAGGCCATAAATACAAAATTGCATGACACGCTTAGAACAGCAGATAAATTCTAGAAAAGGAAGTGTACGTTTTGGCCCGTTTTGGTAATTTAATGTTGAACGTGATTAGTAGATGGGTGGGATAGGTTGATGAGTTTGCTTATGCGCCATCCGGATATTTAAAAAAATACTGCTGGTTCACCCGGTATAAGGTAAGGATTCTAATTATACCTCACACATCCATCCGTGATACAGTGAAAAGAAAAGGTGAAAAACTCTCTTTTTCCCTTAATAATGGGAAAGAAACCAAAGGCATTAGATAATCTTAAACAGGATATTAGAATAAACACCGTTTTCCCTAAAAACATCAAATCAGCGCTCTAAAATAAACAATTTATTTTTCATACAAGTGTTCGGCCTGCCCGGCGATTTTTATGAAAAATTACCAAAAAATTAAGTGTTTTGTTTCGAGTTCCCAGCATTAATCGCATAGGAAAAATTGATCATTTTGACGAACTGATTTGATGTTTTGAGGCACAACGGTGTTTACCATAACACCCAGTATAGCATAGATGACTAACCAGTCGATATATTGTGAGAGAGACACGTGTTTCAGCTGACTCGAAATAATCTCGCCCAGAACACTTCGGAATTTATGATCAAATGAAAACCATGTGCGTCCCCTCACAAACTTGCTGTTTTTGTTGGGACTGCATGCTGTTTCAATGAAAAACTAACTAATACCTCGGAATAACATATTTAAATTACAATGATTTTAGTAACTGTATTAATTTTTGTAACTTATAATTTTATAAGAACAAGAAGATATAAAAAAAAACTTTTTACTTGTTATATGTATTGGTCACTAAATATATTGGTAGGTACATGCACCTAATAATTTATTTAGGATTTAAATATATATTTCCTTATTTATGATTTTATGCATTTGCTTAATTCATAAATTTTATTTGAATTGAGCAAAATTTCCATTTCAAATTGTTAAACCGGACTCAAAGTGGGTCATCCATGTATGTTGAATTTAGCTAATGAATGACCATCTCCGAACATGGTCAAAGTCATCAACTAACTTATTTATTTAAGCAATAACGACGTCCTCCTTGGCACAGCGATTAAGAACGTATCCTAGCAGTATTTTTTCAGTATGGTTTCCATCCAAATGTATTTCTCTATTTTCTCGCTGAAAACTGATTCTAGAGGCACAATTCTTTTCTTATAAAATGTAGTACTAAAATGGTATGGCTCTATTTTTTTTTTCCTTAAAAACTGCTTATGTAAGAAAAAAATCTTTAAACAGTTTTTTAGAAAAACATAAAAGATAGGGATATACCTATTTTAGATTTTATGAAAAAAGAATTGTGCCTCTAGAAGCAGTTTTCAGCGAGAAAATAGAGAAATACATTTGTATGGAAAACGTACTGCTAGGATATCCTCTTAACACGCCAGCCTGCGACACCAGGGGTCCTGGTTTCGATCGGGATTTGTTTGGCGCGAATGGGTGCGCGCGCTAGCGCTACGGTGGTGTGTGATATAGCGTCGTCGATCGCGACTTCTTGCTTCTTGCTGTCGACATCGTTGACGTGAGTCGTGACATGTAAATGATAATCTGTGTACTCACTGTGACGCAACATCAGCATGGTGCGTGGCGCAACAACACAGCAGCAGAGCAAACAACACGATCGTCGTACGTTGACAACGCCGCACATATAGCAGCAGACACGAAAACAAACCACGAACAAGATGTTTTTTGTAATTAAAAAAGATCCCTGATTGAGGCCCTGTCTTGGCTGTTTAAAACTGTCGAGAGTGAAATGCAAGCCTTTACATCGCGCCATTCTTCAGAGTCCGAATTCCGAATGCGTCCGACAAAATATACGGTGGGATCAGAGCATTATTAATAGCCTAAGGTTGGGGTGAGTCCACAAGAATTAGAAGATCCTTTGAAAAAATATCATATGTCTAAGTCATCAGGATATAAAATTGTAAATCAAGTAACGAATATGCGTGTAAAGTATTTAGTAAAGTGTAAAATATTTCTAAGTAAAAATAATTATATGTTGTATTACTGTTATTTTGCAAATTGCATGAAGTTTAATATAAGTAGAGCTAAACTGATAATTGGACAAGCAACAGATTGCATTAAAACATGTAATGGCTCGCGTCCATGTGTGTGTAATGTAAAACATCACATTCACTCTTATCTTGATTTATGTAGCGCAAAGATGGCGAATGCACAGAAAAGAGGACTTTCTTTCTGCACATTAGCGTTAAATAATATAATTTATGTAAATAAGGGTTTAAAACAGAAGTATATGAAACTTTAACGATAGCTGGCTTGTGGTTCAAAAACAGTATTATACCTATACGAAATTTTATGATTTTCACATTCAGTTCACATTGACAATTTTATTTAGGGACGATTTCTCTACCTGCTAAATCGTCAATTCTCTATTTGGTTACACTTTTTCTTTTTTGTAAAATAAACGGTGATAGCCGTAGGAGTTTTAATACTTGGGGAGATCATATCATAAGTTGCAGAAAACACGTAAAACCTAATCGGATATTAAGGACCGCGTGAACCGACCCTTTAGTAGGGCTACCTTACGAGTTGAGGGAACGATCCCGTTTAACCTTTAACCGAACTTTGCAAACCGTATTGTGCCTGTGGGATTGCACTGACGATGGGCCTCAAGAGATTAGATAAAATAAAGGAGATTAGATAAAGTATACTGAGAAGATCGCAAATTTTCGTTATGATGAACATAATTGACACCGGTATAAAACTTTCATTTTAAGAAATAAATGTCTGCGGTTTAGGTGCGATAGCGTAAGGTTGGTAGCCGGACGTTAAACCATTCATAAACAACATGAATGTTGTAATAATAGGAGACTCCGGGATCATAAGCATCATTACTTAGTATTCTACTGGGAAAATTATTCACCCTTTGCGCCGAACAACTTTTTCTGTTTATCCCTATGGTTGACTGGGAGAGAAATGCTCATAGCATTAAGTCCGCCAATTGTAACAAGTTTTGCTTTGGTACAATAAAGATCTAATAAAAAAAAAACACTCAGTTGAGAGAGATATATAAAACCTGACTGACTTGCTTCCTGGTCACGGTTGTCATCATTCTACGACGGTCATTAAGCTATGTCTGTGTAAGTAAGCTTGAAAATCAAACACTAGTGTTGACTTACGTAAACTTGATGTTGACTTACGTTAATGTTGTGTCGAAGCTAAAAAAAAAAGTTTTTTTTCTATCACTTTTTTGCCATGATTAATATACATACTCAAACCAAATTACAGCTTTCTAGTACTTATAGTTTCTGAGTAAAACCGCGGACGGACAGACAGACAGACAGACATGGCGAAACTATAAGGATTCCTTGTTTACTACGGAACCCTAAAAACGACCTTTAGGGTTTTGCCGACCTGGCAATTTGTATGAAGTGTCGAATTTTTTTGAGCTCCCAACAAAGAAAATATAATGTTCCCAGCATTAGTCTCATAAGAAAAGTTGTAAATTTTTAAGGGCTGATTTGATAGTTTGAGAGACAAGGGTGTTAACCCTAACACCCAGTATTTACCCCCTCCGAGATTCGAACTCGGAGCCCTTAGTGTCGCAGAAGCCACGGAGACCGTACAGTTAGTTTTAAAAATTATATTATTGCACAAACTCCATTAGCCGATCGGATGATATAATAAGGCTATTATGATCACCCAATAAATATTGCGGGAACAGCTACCTGTAATTTGCTGGTCGATCAATAGGTCATCCGAGCCTCAGGCATTACAATATTGCCAAAGGAAAATGTCTTTTAATACCGTAACATAAGGAGGAATTATGCATAACTGCTCCGTTCAAAAGATTTGATGTCTTGTTTTGCACGTTTTCTGTGGGAATATTGAATGTTAGTACAAGATGCAAGTGTAAGGTAAGTTGGATATTATAGTCGGGTTTTTTTGGCACGAGGCAAAGCGGAGTGCTTTAATAAACCAATGCCATGATGCCAGCCTACGAGCATCATACGACGTTTATCAATACATTTGCGATAGCCATAAAATAAAACAAGAATGTAGTTTAGCAAATGAGTTAATGAGCTCATGATCAGCATGAATTTTTTTTGCTCGGATTTATGTTTACTCGGTTAATTATGTATGTAGGTTAGTTTGTTTGAGTTAATCAGCTTAATAGCTATTCAAGCTAAAACTATTTTGGCTTTATCTTCCTTGTTGGTCTTGGAAAAAATAAAAAAAACGTAACTATAAAAACCGGCCAAGTGTGAGTCAAACTCGCGCAATGAGGGTTCCGTACAATATGCTTCGTGAACACACACACAATGTGCAAAAATGTTTTATTCAATTGACTAGCACTATCTAGTGGTGGTTTAGTGAACTATTTCCCTAGGTGAACTTATTATAGTGAGTTTACCACTTTATTTTCAACTGATAGAATTCTTATTATTTTTCCTGTAATCTTGCAATGAACTATATATTGTAATTATTTCGACATTTTAGACCCAGTAGTTTCGGAGATCAGGGGGGGGGGGGGGGAATGGTCAAATTTCGCTTTCATTCGTGAATGAAATCAAAAGTATTGATTTTTCCTGAACAAAAAAAAAATATTTTTGAGATCCTCATAACAAGCCCTTTCATTTGATATATAACACGGTAAGGTTTGCAAAACTTTTTTTTAACATTTTCTATTTGGACTGACCCTTATTTAAAAAAATATATATAATATTTACTTTACACATCCGTGTTTGGGTCATAGGTTTACACCATCTTACCAAATTTCATTTAATTTGGTTCGGTAGATTCGGAGAAAATCGACTGTGACAGACGGACGGACGGACAGACAGACGCACGAGTGATAAGGGTTCCGTTTTTCATTTTTTTAGGGTTCCATAAGTACGAGTGTAGTATGCCGTGTAGTTCCCGGTAGAGAAGAATGACCACTTCAAGTCTTCCCGTGTGTGTTGTAGAAGGCGACTTAGGAAACACAAGCTACACAAAGCGTGGAGAGTGTAGGCCAAATCCACTGACTGCTCTGGCTTATATATGGTTCTGGTAGTAAAGAGAGTGCTCCTGCAGTGGTGACTAAAAAGACTTGATGATGTACGATGTACTTGACAAAACAGCACCCTAACAGGATCACTCGTGTGCATTTCCGTCTTTCTCTCATCTATGGTTCTCACAGACTATGTCTCATAGATGTTACATTATTATTTATAATTCAAGCCATCTTGTGTCCCATCCCACTGTTCAAAGGCCTCCCTCCACTTCTTCCATTCAGTGCGGTCTTGCGTTATCTCCTTCCACTCTTTGTCAAAATCTAACTAGATTAGATGTTGTAACTAAGATTACTTGTTACATTATCATAAATTCATTTTCATCATCACAATATCGGTTCGGATCATAGAGAGGTATGAAAAAATATGCTATAAACAGACTCAGCAAAACATTTATTTTCATAAAAACTGAGAAGCCTATATGCTACATTGAAAAATTCAATGATATTATTTGTTGTTGGTGCAATTTGCTGCTCATTCCTTAAAAATAAATATTTCACTGATGGAGTTTATTTGGCTCACAAATATATTTATCTTTAAAAATGTGGTTTTTCTTAAATATACTTTTACTGAATCGGGATTTGACACATTACCTATAATGTTGACATTTGGGAGTTTGAGATTTTGGCATGCCATAAACATCACATGTTGTATCTGCTTACTTCCATTACTAGTCGGAATGTAGTACTGGCTTTACTTTTCCATCACCCTAAAGCTAAGTTATGCAATGTAATTTGCTGGTCACGACTTTGCCTCGTAACCAGCGGAAACCGTTTAGGTTTGAACATGATATGTAGTTACGCGTTCACCGGTCGCCTGTCATTGTCAATCAACAAATGCTTAAAGGATAACAAGTAATGTATGGAGAAAATATTACAATAACAAATGAAGACCTTTCCATATCGACATTATCGATATAAAGGCGATCCGATCGGCTGATCCGACTTACACCCGTATATGTCGTTTACTCAAATTTTCTTCTACTCAGAATCTTTGGATGAGGCCTCAAGTAAGCAGTTTGTAATTTTGACTATTGTATTGTGTTGAAGAGACGTCGTACGTAAGTCAATGATTTAGTTTTAGGAATCAGGAGTAAACAAATTCCGTCTGTCTGTCCGCGGTTAACCTCTAACTTTGAGCTAAGGCTCAAAGACTATAAGCAGGTACTACAAAACTGTAATTTTGCATAGGCATCAATATACGTAGTACATATATCTCCATGATAGGCATACATATTAGTCACGCCGATAAAGCAGTAAAATAAAAATCCTTCGATTCAAGTAAAGTGTGGTCAACCCGCTGTTGTGGTATGTCGTAGGTTCTTCTGGACAAATCATCAAAAAAATTTTGCATAAACATTTTCTGGGGTACGGAGAAGGATTTAGGGTACCTTTCATTCTGGAGAAAAGTACTGTTCCCGAGGGATCGACAATAACGCGGGCAGGGCCGCGAGCGATAGCTAGTTTCATTTAAAATGCGCCTCGCTTGCTACTGTTACCGAAACAACCGATTTGAATAACTGAGGATGAGTCGAGTTGAGGCAGCCTTGAGAGAATTACTTATACCTAAGTTGTAATTGTGGAATACGTCAAATTAGTTGTAGTGTTTCGTTTAATGTTTTCTTAATAAGAATGTGTTCAGTATCTGACCTGACCTGGCTGTAAAAAGCAGGTGTGTTAAAAGTCATTCTGTATCACATTAAATTAATTGGCAGCTCAATTTAAAATACCATTTTGGCCAATTTAAGTTACCTAGGTATGGACACGCGAACTATTGTCCAGGTGATGAGTACATTAATTAAAAATAATCCAACCCGTCTGGCCAGCGTGGAGAGTGTAGGCCAAATCCTCTGACTGCTCTGGCTAATATATGGCTCTAGTAGTACAGAGAGGATTATGCTCCTGCAGTGGAGACTAAAAAAGACCTGATGATGATGATGATTATGATAAGAATATCAATCGCTTTCCGTCAGCTAGGCCGTATGCTTGATTGCTTAAAGTTGTAAAACAAAATCCAGTTTCACTTTCTTGTTAAGAGTCCCACGTAAAGTCCCAAGAAATCCCATACAAACGTAGTTTACCTATACAAAATTACAGCGAGTAGAAGTTTCGTATCGAAAACTTCTACTCGCTGTAATTTTGTATAGGTATTGTTTTTAAAATTGAAATCTGATTATAAACATCAATATGCCTTATGCGGTCGTATGTACGACATTTGGTTGAGATTGGCTTAACTGTTGTAAAACTAAAACCAAACTACGTTTGTATGGGATTTCGGCTTTACGTGGTACTCTTAAGGGAATACTACAAGATAAATTTAATTTTTCGGGGTCCAATGCTGTCCCAAATTGAACTAAATCATTTTAGAGAAAACGGAGATATCCTTTAAAATGTCATGTATTCGTAAATATCAGTCGAAATTGTGACGTTTTTTGAGGAAAACAAACACACAATGACTATATTTTGTAGTCTATATTCGCTTGCTTCGCGCCACTTCTTGGCTAACTCTAGAACCGCAAACAAACACGTGTTAAAAATGAAGTACGATTATTTGCCCACGTTGGGAATCAAATTCAGACCCCTTTCTTTTGCCGACCTCCGTGGCGTATCTAGCGGTCAACACGCCAGCCTGCGACACGAGTGCTCTCGGGTTCGAGCCTCGGTCAGGTCAAGATGAAAAATTATATTTTTCAGATTGACCTGGGTCTTGGATGTTTATCTAGATATATTTGTATTTGTATACAAAATATTATTTGTAACAAAATATAGTATCGTTGAGTCAGAATCCCATGACAAAAAGTCAAGAACTCAGTTTGGGGCTAGCTCATCACCATCGTCATTTCAGCCGCAAGAAGTCCACTGCTGGACATAGGCCTCCCTCAAGGATTTCCAATATGACCAGTTGGAAGCGGCCTGCATCCAGCACCTTCCTGCGACCCTTATCAGGTCGTCCGACCACCTGGTCGGTGGGTGTCCAACGCTGCGCTTGTCGGCTCCATCGGCCATTGGTTCTTCGTGCTATGTGCCCCGCCCACTGCCACTTAAAAGAGCTAATCCGCTGGGCTATGTCGGTGACCTTGGTTCTTCTACGGATCTCCTCGTTTCTAATTCGATCTCGCAGAGAAAGCAGGGGCTAGCTCAATCCGTACGATTTTTATGTATTATTTATTTCTGTCTGAGACTAGCGAGTTGACCACTGCGCCACAGACGATCATAACTCAGGATCATCATCACTACTTCAAAATGTCAATAATAACGTGTTAATAGTAGCAGTAACAGATCGTCAGCCGTCCACTCACTATTCTGGACGGGTCGTAAAACGACATATTTATTTACGAGCCCCTTTGTCGCCAAGTCTGACAGCTAAAGTTTTGATGTTGGCACCACTGAAACATTTTATTAGAATTTCAATGAAGTAATAACTCTATACTCTATGTTTTGAAGGGTCAGTCGCGACAGACGTTAATAAGTTTTGTCGTAAAGTTGTAATGTCCTATTTGTAACATATACCTCTCCAACCCGTCTGGCCAGCGTGGAGAGTGTAGACCAAAATCTCTGACTGCGCTGGCTAATTTATGGCTCTGGTAGTACAGAGAGGGTCGTGCTCCTACATTGGACACTAAAAAAGACCTGATGATGATGATGATTTGTAGCATAGCAGACACTAGAGCTACCTGATGGGAGCAAGGGGAAGGGGGGACGGCAAATGTCGTGGATAATGTTGATATTACCAGGCCGTTTACTGTGAAGATATCAGAAAGGGGTTGTGTTTACTTAAAGAGCAAGAGCCTAGCTGTTAATAATAGCTAAATATCGAGAGAGTGAGAGAGTATGATAACAATGACCATGGGAAACTTGTTTTATATTATCAGTAGTCAGTCATTTATTCACATAAATATATGAGTACGTACAGATCTACTAGTGTTACTAGTTCTTGCCATATATTTTACCGACACTAATTCAGCGTGGGAATATTTTTAATAATGCTCTTATATTTAAGTAAAAAAATTGCATCATTTCAATTAGGTATCTTTTGATTTATTTAGATTATGTAGAGTAATATATTGGTAGAATTTCATAAAATAATATCAGTGTGGTTCCCGGCAGAGTAGAATAGGATCATTCCAAGTCATCCCCTGGATATCGTAAAAGGCGACTAAGGAAACACAAGCTAAACAAAGCTTATTTATTAATAAAAAGAGACCTCTCCATCCCGTCTGGCCAGCGCGGAGAGTGTAGGCCAAATCCTCTGACTATTCAGGCTAGTGTATGGCACTGGTAGGACAGAGAGGGTCGTGCTCCTGCAGTGGAGGCTAGAAAGACCTGATGATGATGATGATGATGAAAATAATATTTTAACGTCAATAATAATGTAAGTTAGCTTATTAAATGTTACGCGAGACATAATTATTATTATTAAAAACGGTTGCACTCACGTTATATTTAGTCGGTATTGCCGACCGGGTTTCGGCCAATTCAGATGGCCATCTTCAGGGCGAGTATCAAGGTCGTCGCGACGCGGCCGTTCCTTGAGCACTGACGGGATCCGCGCGCGCCGCCCGCCTCTCCGCGCGACGCGCTCGTGCCGATGCGTTGGTTGGGGGGTCAGAAACCCCCGAAGATGTTGTGGCTGGTACCAAATCGACCTCATATGCCTCTGATGGTTGTGAACGGCTCATGTGCACAGAGCTAACCGTGTCAACTCCTTGAACTAAAATGTCCTCGTTGCATTGTTCAGCTTGAAGTATTGGTTTCCAAGTTGATGGCAAATTATATTAAATACCGACTAAATATAACGTGAGTGCAACCGTTTTTAATAATAGTAAGTTAGCTTATTCGGCTGGCGTCGGAAACGAGGATGCCCTAGAATAAGATGGGCTCATGACAACACATGACAACAACTGGAAAAGTATTGCCATGGATAGGAACCTATGGTGGACAGAAGCACGGCATTATTATTGCCCGTATATTTATTCAATTTTGATTCCGTTTTCCATCTACATCCCACCATCATGCTAAACGTAGCTTTAGATCTTAAAGACATAGGCTCTGTCTATCCCGCAAGGGAAAAAGACGTGACAGAATATATGTATGGTACTTATATAAATAAATAAAAAATAAATATATACGGACAAATCACACAGATTGAGCTAGCCCTAAAGTAAGTTCTTAAGTAAAACTTGTGTCATGGGATACCAACTCAATGAAACTATATTTTATAACAAATGCACATATAGATAAAGATCATTTTTCATCTTGACCTGACCGGGGATCGAACCCGGGACCATCCGTGTCACAGACCGGCGTGTTGACCGCTGCGCCACGGAGTACGCGCCGCTCGTCGTATCGTATATCAATAGTTCACATACTCGACAGAAAGTGTCACAATCTTTATATAAATCAACATGACTTCATAATAATTCTGTAACAGCTTTCCCTTGAATCTGAAAACTAAACCAATACAATGAGTATTGTTATACAAAGTCTGGCATAATATTCAGCTATGTTTCCACATTTACCGATTGTCCTATCGTAACGTTAGATGTTTCTCAAATAACTGTCAAGTAATGTTTAATAATAAACGAGCATTAACTCTAAACGTAGAAATGCCAGTGTAAACATTCTTGTGAGTCCGTTTATAACTTGCGAGATGTGTTGTAGAAATGTGACACTATTTCAATATTAATTAGGTTTATGGCTACAACTCGTCTGGCGAGCGTAGAGAGTGTAGGCCAAATCCTCTGATGGCTCTAGTATAGAGAACAGTGTGGCTCCCCGTAGAGTAAAATAGGACCACTCCAAATCTTTCCGTGGATGTAATTAATGACGACTAAGGACATACAAGCCAAACAAAGCTTATAATTATCAAATAGGGTCCGCCCGCGTGATATATAACCTATATCCTTCTCAGTACTCTAACCTATGTGTATGCAAAATTTCATGATGATCGGTTCAGTAGATACGGCGTGAAAGCGTAAGAAACAAACAAACTCACTTTCGCATTTATAATATTAGTTAGGATAGTTAGGATTAAGTTCCTAGTTATGGCTTCATAATACAAGTTGTTTTAAATTAAGTCGACTATTATTAAGTAAAATTGTATAATATTTTCATATTAAAAAAAAAATTGGTATTCTTCACTCAACTTTCAAGAAGCAATAAGATCTATATCAAATTAAAGGTATTCTGAACAATATTTTATATAATTTATGAGAAATGAGATATTAAGCGAGGTTTTTCTTTTTATCATTCCTCATCTGCTTATGTCACTGCCACAGCCAGTACAAATCGAATGAAATTTTGGTAGACTGTGCCATTTAAATATACCAGGGACTAATATCGATACCACAAGAAGTATTGATACCTTTTTATGCATATATGCTAAGTAGTTAAATAAATTAGTATTCTGTATCAATACTTCGAACTATCACTTTAATTTAATACCAATATATTCGACAACAACACTACCCATAGATGAATAATTGCTTTCCATTTCGTACATATGATATAATACAAGGACAGACGAGCGTGTGACGCGTGCAGTGAACTGACAACTTGCAAAAAATAATTTTTATTAAATAAAATATCAATATTTTTTTATCGAGACCCTTAAAAGTATAAAAATATTAGTTCACATATAAATAAAATAATACATATTTTTATGCATAAAGTAAATGCAAAAATACTAATTACCTACAATATCGATATTTTTATTAATATCTCGTTAGTATCGATACCATCAAAGTATTGATATTTCTGTCCCTGAAATATACACACATTACAGTCGTTACAACATAACCCTCCATTTAGCACAGTCAAGTAACAAAACAAATAATTTTATGATCCCGACGATCGCGTAGCAAACCTTAGCATTTAGTTATCTCATACGTCAAAAAGTATAAATTATTGTAAATGGACCTTTCAAAATTCGTATAAATTCTGCCAAGATATTAAAACTAATCCGTCGCCCACGGGGTTTATTTGTAATTTGTTACATTTCTCGTAAACGCCAACCAATAATTCGGGTCATTTGAAATCGTAAAACTCGGCCAAAGACATTTATTTCTGGCCCTTTCCTGGAATATCGCAAAATATTGTTTAAAAATCCGATTTCAAATTAACTTTTATTATGTTATTAAATGCATTTAAAGTTATTTGAAATCGCTTTATTTTACGGCTAAATTTTAAGTCCATATAAGTCGCTTAATATTCTTTAATAGTATATTTTGGACCGGCTGACAGTTTGGTGATTAAATCGGTTTTCTTGAAATATTTTTTCTGGACCTCGAATAGTGCTTCGTACCTCACGGTTTAATTTATTATAGGACCATCTAACACCTGACATATTACCCTGGTCATAGTTGCTGGAGACTAATGCTGAGGATCCGAAAAAGACTTCATTCTCATACGAGAGTTTTTAGGCAGTCAGGCAGTTTCTAGTGAAATTTTGATTGTGATTATTGAAACGTGCTCCAGGGACATTTTTCATTTCGTTATTCCCGACGGTGAAGTTGTTCATTGACGAGCCAAATGAAGGCTATGAAGAGGGACTATTCATGCACTAATTATACTAAACAAATAGTAGGAAAAATTATTAAAATAATTTTGCTTTCTCACCGGTCATCGGTTCTACGCGAATGGGAGGTGGCCTATGACCAGCAGTGGACTTCTTGCGGCTGAAATGATGATCATTATTTTTTTTTTTAAGTTTTTAATATGTGCAAGATCAAAAACTACTGGCTTCGGTTCGACCACTGGTAAGAAGAATACGCTGAAAGAAAATCCAATCCAGCCTTAGCACCTTTCCACAAACAATCATTTGGCGGCGAGTTCTGCTCTGCCGTAAGTAATTTAACGAGTTCTAATAACTAGCTGTATAAAGTTATTCCGATCGCTGAAGCGTTTGCCTTTCGGAGTTTTAACCAGGGTTGCCAGGTTGCCCTGGTTAAAACTCCCAAAAATTGCTAGTACTTGGCATAGCAAAGAACCTGTAGTTTTGCGAATCCGTTGGGTGATTATATTTCAATATTGAACGATTTGTGTATTTTTTTTGTCTTTTTGGATATGTAGGTGAATCAAAGTATTTGGTTGTGCATGATATATACGTAAAATAGATTGATTGTTTTTGTGCTCCTTTCGAAAACTTGTGAAATGGTCATGTTATGAACTATACATATAAAAGGCAGCCATTTCTGACTGATCTATCAACCAACACACAGCTCAAACCCGACTGCGCTGAAATTTGGCAAGCAGATAAACTATCTGCACTAACAAAAGATTTTCCAAAATTCAACCCCTAAAAGAAGGTGAAACGGGGATCGAAATTCTCAATAAAAATTGTAGGCGAGCGAAGCCGAGAGCAGAAGCTAATATGATTATATACACAAAGGTGTACCAGAGCAGCCGGTAGGTAATTTAGTAATATAATTTGGCAACCCTGTAAACAATAAAAGTAAGTGGATGCCTCGTTTATAGCGGTTTTATGCGCGTTCGTATAACTGGCAGGTCGCTTTTACATCACACGATAGCTAGCCTCCCGATTAATTAAGAGCGTATCTTAGCAGTATGTTTTCCATACAAATGTATTCCTCTATTTTCTCGCTGAAAACTGCTTCTAGAGGCAAAATTCTAAAATTGTTTTCTAAAAAACTGTTAAAACACTTTTCTTTTTTTTAGAAAAACAGCTTTTTGAAAAAAATTAAAAATAGGGTCATAGTCATACCTATTTTAGTACTAGATTTTATGAAAATACAATTGTGCCTCTAGACGCAGTTTTCAGCGAGAAAATAGAGGAATACATTTGTATGGAAAACATACTGAAAAAATACTGCTAGGTTGTAGCTCTGCGGCAGCGACACTTCCCGGCGGCGACACCTGTGTCATGGCAGCCGGCGACACTAGGTTGTATCATTATCATCATCATCAGGTCTTTCTAGTCTCCACTGCAGGAGCACGACCCTCTCTTTTCTACCAGAGCCAATAGCCTGAGTAGTCAGAGGATTTGGCCTACACTCTCCACGCTGGCCAGACGGGTTGGAGAGGTCTCTTTGATGTTAATAAGCTTTGTTTAGCTTGTGTTTCCTTAGTCGCCTTTTACGACATCCACGGGATGACTTGGAGTGGTCTTATTCTACTCTGCCGGGGACCACACGGCGACACCACACTAGTTTGTATAGAATGCTTCATTTGACAGTCATCCTATTATAACGGCATTCTTTCTGTACCTTTTGTGATTTACACCTACATACACAGTAAGTTGTGAACTTGTGCCAGAGGATACTATATACTATATTATATAGATATATAAATAATATAGATATACATCCAAGACCCAGGGCAATCTGAAAACGATGTCCTGTCCGAGGATCGAACCGGCGAACGAAGGCTGGCGTTTTAACCACTGCGTTACGGAGTTTGTCAATCATTTATTTAAATCAACCTTCCAAATGTTTATTAAACCAACAAGGAAACTCTAAAGGTGAGAAATAACGTTTTTTGCCTGTACCCACTTTAAAATGTCTTCATTGTTCACCGATGATGCCGCTGTAGACTATAAAGTCAATGCCAGTTCAAGCCATAAGGCAATACTGTTGTTTTCTTTACTTATTACCGTGTGAATGGTAAAATTTATGAAGAATCGTTAAAAAATACGAGAAACCTTTAAATAAAGTAACAATGAGAATACTTTGCGTTTGTGTTAACATTGTCCGACACAGGAGCTTGAATATGCAGTCATATTAAATAAAGCTATTAAAAGTAGAAATTAAAGCGCCGAAAGGAAAAATTTAATCATCCCCTTTTTTTAACCCTTTTATTCCTTTCCATCAAAAATCGGATAACTCTGTCAAAAGTTATACGTGGTTATCTTTGAGGGTTATACATTAAAAAAATTATATACTTTTTTCGTCAGTTGACAAAATAAAATTTTACGAAATTTATAATTAGGTTCTTACAAAGACATGCTGGCTTTATTAACTAAGAAATAAATTGTATTTAATCAAATAAAATATATTTCTTAGTTAATGAAGCCAACAAAGACATGCTGTCTTTGTTAGAGTTTTATTTGATTGGGTGCTGGTCTGAAACTTAGCAAAAACGTTTTGTTTCTTTTGTCACTGTTTTCTTACAATGTGATCTATAATTGCAATTACGACATTTTAATATTGCCAAGTTAATTTTAAATCAACCTAAACTATCTTGACTTATCTTGTAGGTTACCATAAAACTTTGCAAAAACTTCTCTTTCTGCACAAATCGTATAAAAGCCGATCGAGAGATATTCGGAACATCGCGCGAGTCGAAGCGCAGGCTACGCTTCGACTCGCGCGATGTTCCGAACCGCCATAATGTTTGATTCAGACTGCACCTACTCTACTTAACGTTTAGAGTAGATACTAAAAAGACAATCGCTACCAAATTACCGCAATTTGCCGTAGGTATCTGACTGAAAGGAGTGTAACTACAAAACAATCTTGAAAGAAACCTCAAAGGATTTTATATAACAATATCGTCATTAACATAATGTCTCGCGTGACCTCCATCCAATTAACTATCAAGCTGAATCAAAGACTTTCTATCGCCGAAGGCAAAGTGAGTGAAATGAAGCAATTTGCTACAAAGAATATAAAGTAGGTAGGTAATGTAATGATTTGGAAAACCCTTTTTTTTTCATACAATTAATTTGTCCTACATACCTACACATAACCACGTTTTTGTCCCTTGCGGGGTCATAAAACCCAAAGGCCACGTTGAGCGTGTTAGTGTTTTTGATCTCATAGCTAAGCACCAACACTTCCTTCGTAAAAGTTTTGGAGATACTAAATACATGCAAGCAACTATTTTTGTAGTTATTTGGTCAAATCAAATAAGTAAGTTGTGTATCATTAAGGATTTAAAATAAGGAATTTTAAGATTTTATGAAAAAGAGGGATCCAATTATCCCTACATTTAGATCAAAGCCGATCTTAGTATTGCTAGAGCCTAATGCGTCGGTAACAGGAGCTTAAGATTTTATCAACAATTAAATTCTTGGGACAGACCTCGACCGGACTTCAAATTTGAATGAAATAGCTTTGTATTCAATATAAAAGTGTTAGTGGGCGTAAAGGTGTAAAGGGGAATAAAAATAATGATAGGTTGCTAGCCGCATAGCCTATTGACATGACTCCTCAAATTTTTACCCAATCCCTTCACCGGCTTTAACGGTCTGCGCGGGAAGAAAAGCAGCTGGTTTATTCTATGTTTTTCCTTTACTTCTAAACCAGCATGCAGAGGTGTCCCCCATAGGCTGTATATATACTCTGTAGCGAACGACAAAAGTGCCGTGTGGATCCCGGCAGAGTAGAATAGGACCACTCCAAGTCTTCCCGTGGATGTCGTAAAAGGCGTAGGAAACACAAGCTAAACAAAGCTTACAAACATCAAAAAGACCTCTCCAACACGTCTGGCCAGCGTGGAGAGTGTAGGCCAAATCCTCTGACTACTTGGCTAATATATTGCTGTGGTAGTACAGAGAGGGTCGTGCTCCTGCAGTGGAGATTAAAAAAGACCTGATGGATGGATGGATGGATGGAACGACAAAAGAATCATGAAAGTAACCTCAAAAGATTTTATATAACAATTTCGTAATAAACATAATGTCTCTCAATTAACTATCAAGTTAAATCAAAGAGTTTCGAACGCCGAAGGCAAAGTGAGTGAAATGAAGCAATTTGCTACAAAGAATATAAAGTAGGTAATGTAATGAATTGGAGGGTCCAATTCGCATTTACCTAATGATAGTAAAAAGCTGGTCTTGCAGGGAAACAATTGAGGGGAAATTACAGTTAGGTATGGATAAATTATACACCGGTAAACACGCATTTACAAATCGTACGTAATAACATGAACCGTATCTGTTGCTAATTGCGATTTTTATACCATACTTGCTTTAGCCCGCGGCTCCGCTCGCGTCAGTAGCTACTTTTCTCTGGGATAAAACATAGCCTATGTCCTTCTCCGTACTCCTGGCAACGTGTATGCAAAATTTCATGATGATCGGTTCAGTAGATAGGGCGTAAAAGCGTAACAAACAAAGTCACTTTCGCATTTATAATAATTATAGTAGCTGTTACCCGCGGCTTCGCCCGCGTGATCTATAGCCTATGTCCTTCTCAGTACCCTAACCTATGTGTATGCAAAATTTCATGATGATCGGTTCAGTAGATACGGCGCGAAAGCAAAACAAACAAACAAACTCACTTTCGCATTTATAATATTAGTTAGGATTAGGATAGAATTAGGATTAGGATTAGTTTGGATACGAATACGAAGTACAATAGGTGATCATGTTGTAGATGATTGCAGAAAACGTGCTCAAAGTACAAAGAAAGTTTAAACTGATGGTATTCATATTACCGACAGATTTTACACTTTCTTCCCACACAAAGAAGAAAAAGAAGCAAAAGAATAACTTCCGGATCTTATTGACGAAATCAAACATACCTAAGTATATGTAAAGCGTAGTCCATAAATCATCATCATCATCATCAGGTCTTTCTAGTCTCCACTGCAGGAGCACGACCCTCTCTGAACTACCAGAGCCTGAGTACTCAGAGGATTTGACCTACACTCTCCGCGCTGGCCAGACGGGTTGGAGAGGCCTCTTTGATGTTAATAAGCTTTGTTTAGCTTGTGTTTCCTTCGTCGCCTTTTACGACATCCACGGAATGACTTGGAGTGGTCCTATTCTACTCTGCCGGGAACCACACGGCGAATGAAAAAAAAGTCCATTAAATATGTTTTACTAATTCTTCTACGTGTATTAACAAAACAACTTTTATAAAATGTTATGGTCAGAGGTGTCAACATCAACTGCCTGTCTTGTAGTTATAGGTAAGGCATCGCATCAGGTATGCGCACCAAGACTCCCGAGTTGCTACTTTCTCATCCCCAAACTATCCGAGTAGCATTCCAATTACCTTGGTCTCGTTCCTCCAGTACAACAAATTTCTATCCAAACAGAAGAAACAAAAAAAAAAGAAAACATCATTTTCTAAGTGAGGACTTTGAAAACATTGTTTTTCTTCGTTAACTTTCAATGGGCAGCAGCGTCGAACCATGATAAGTAAAAAAAACTGCGCTCATCTCATAAACCCGTCTGCCAAGTGTCGTGAGTATGGCAAAACCGCCATGTTTGGTGTGGAAAATCTTGAGGGAGGCCCTTGTCCAGGAGTGGTATCCTTGAGGCTGAGATGAAAACGTTTCTATATCAAAAAGCATCTTACTGCATTTTCGTAGGTGCAATTTATACGTATATGCATCTTGCAACTCTTCCTAGGTGTACCTACGAGTACGTGGGTCTGGGTAAAAAGAAAAATGTTTCCGTGTAAACAGTAAAAGCCAGCCGAGGGAATCATCATCATCATCAGCCTGTACTCGTCCACTGCTGGACATAGGCCTCCCCAATTGCACGCCATCGAGATCTATCTTCGGCTGCTCGCATCCAGCTCCTGCCAGCCATCTTGCGCAAATCATCACTCCACCGTGCCTGAGGACGTCCTACACTACGTTTGCCGAGACGCGGTCTTCACTCAAGAACTCGTTTGCCCCAACGGTTATCGATTCTGTGGCTAAAATGGCCGCCCACTGCCACTTCAGCTTTCTGATACAGTGGGCTATGTCGGAACAATTCATTTCTGATTAGATCCCGCAGAGAAACGCCGAGCATAGCCCTTTCCAGAGGGAATGGGTAATTATAAATAAATACATTTATACGGACACTGTCAGCTCCATAAGGGATAAAGACATTATAGTATGTAGTACGCATGCAACATGTGAGCTAAATCAAAACCGGGAAGATGGAGCATGATTTGATTGCACGATGCGCACATCTTACCCACAAGCAAATAACGCAATAGGTGCAACTTTAAATAAAAGCCAGTAAAAACATGATGTTTATATTGAAATCTGGCAATTCTCAGCGATTTAGTATTCTAAAATATCATGAAAATGTATATATGTGTGGCAGCAATATTTATGTAAATTTATTTCGTTGTCGTAATCCATGAATTTCCGAAACTCACGTCACGCTACGCTTATGGGGGCCGTGATCGCGCATGTCTCCATACAAACGGACAAAGGGAATTATGGCAATAATTGATAATTTTTGTGTAAACTTAAGCGTTCAATCAATCAATCTAATTATAATCTACGTACGTTCCTATACAGTTTAGTTATAATATCAATGGTTTGAGAATGATGAGGTCTGAGGATGAGGTGTCCAAAATTTGTATTGAAATGTTGAGGGGCTTATAATTCACAAACCATTGGTAATTTTACCAAGCTGTATTTCACGTACTTAGATTTCAATGGGATTATTTCATTTAATGCTTAATTTTACACAAAAAAATTCAAACATTGCAACAATTCTCTTTTACATTTGTACGAAGATATGCGCGTTCCGGGCCCTCTTAAGGGGCGGCATTATCAGTGCACACGGGCGCATTAACGCAATTGGGCAAAAGCAAGTATGTACAGTTTCAATTACATATTACCTATAATTAAGGTCAGTAGTGAATATGGTTCAGTGTTTTAATTGACAACCAGTGATAACCATTGGTGCAGATCATTTTTTGTGCAATTTACATTCCTACGCTTTGTTTATGGAGCTCAATGAGTCGGAACATTGGTAAGCTATCTTTTTACATTGAAACAAGTATGGCAGCGAAGCAATACAGTCTTAGCATTATTAATTAGTCCAATTACGATAATTGCCCACGAGTGGGCCGATGGCTCAGTGGGCGTGAGCAGGGTACCGTTTTAGCCACCAACACAAATAAAAGGAATAATTAAAATCTGATTTCAACGAGACATATCTGTTATCTTTAATCATTTTTTATGTCGTAGGACGCCAAACGGGCAAGCCTGATGGTAAGTGATCACCGCTGCCCATGGACTAAGGTAACACCAGGGTTGCCAGCCTTTTATTTTTCCCTCCCCAGAGGGGGAGGGGCCTCCGGTGCTCTCATTCACCGAACGAAGCATAGAAGCTGTAACGCTACTACTCAAACGTCGATTTTCTGTGAGAGTGTGGTACTTCCCCGGACGAGCCGGCCCATTCATGCTACCAGCAAGTGATTTTCGCCGGTAGCGTGGCTCTACCACAACTAAACTATATTTATTTTTCGTTCGTAAAAATCAATGCTAATCGATTTCATAATTTTACGGAGTTTTTTAAATCGCCGATATTGCTTATTTCCCTGATATTAATATAAAAGAGGATTTCAAATCTTTTTACCATACAAGTATACGTTATAAAGCAGTCCTCCCATTCTGATCTTGGAGAAAAGTAAAAAACGAAGCTGTTTACTTCCCGCAAAGATTGTTAAAGTCGATCGAGAAAATGGGCAAAAATCTGATGAATCATAGGCCAGTTATTTACGGGAAGAAGTCGTGAGAAAATTGGGAAAACATTCAAGACTAAGGCCAATCTGAAAAAGGTCATTTTCCATCATCACTTAACCGGTGATCGAAGTCGAGACCCTGCAATTCAAAGGCACTTTTGGTGACACTTAGCCATAGAGGTCGTCAAATATTAATAATGCACCTATGTAATTATACCTACAGTAACATTTTAACGATACCAATATAGTAAGGGTTTAATAGCATACTAGTTAGTATTAACAGCCAACAATAAACAACAATCTTAGCCAATATGAGCTAAATTAAACCAACTATGATTTTACGATACAGTTTTATTGTTTGACTTAGGACTACTGATGTGTTGGACATGACAACACAGGGAATTCAACTGGCAACATTCCCAGGGATGCAATGTATTGCCAATTAAATAACCAATGTTGCCTCATCACTAAATGGGACTTAATGGGATACTTTCAAGGATTTAAAAATGTTGTTATAATAAGTAACCATTTTCGCGAAGGACCAATTTTTTACACTCGGTCTCTATTAAATAAACGTTTGTTCGAAATTTTCACTACAGATAATCCCAAAAGGGGTTCCAGTAAGAGGAAAGGGAAAAAACCCAAGTACCAAGACTGACTTATGCCTGCTATGAAAATTATAAATTTTAACAAATTCATGAAATTAAAACATATTTATGTGAGTAACCTTAGGTTTTACATATGTGGGGAAAAGAGAGGGGTAAAGAAATGTATTGATGGTTTGATTGTTTGTTTGTACTGAACAAGTTCCGAAACTACTTGACCGATTTTCAACATTCTTTCACCTCATCATCTCAGCCACAAGAAGTCCACTGCTGGACATAGGCCCCCAAGGATTTCTAGTACGACCGGTTGGAAGCGGCCTGCATCCAGCGCCTTACAGCGACCTTTATCAGGTCCTCCGACCACCAGCAGGCCAATTTGCTAACTCGGTGTACAACGATTTGATTGTCACTTTAGCATCCATTACGGTTTTCATATCTTATATAAAAATAGTCATTTATACCTAAGCCGTAATGAATATTGAAGTTACCATGAAAATGATGTACACCGTAGCTGTCAAAAGTTAGCAAATAGGCCTGCTGGTCGGTGGGTGCCAACGCTATAGAAATCTTATCTGCGTGCGGGTGATATAGGCAGGCTTTAATTTACGCGGACGACGTCGTCGTAGGAAAATTGTTAGTATCCTAATATTATCCATTTTAAGGTGGTTTGGACATGAAGAAAGGAGGGATGAAAGAAGTCTCGCAAAGAAACTTTATAAGGCAGATGTGATCGGAGGAGTTAGTCAGGGCCGGCCTAGACGCACATACCGTGACCAGATTGCGGACATTCTTGCCAAGGGGCAAGTCAGGAGTACCCGAAACCGGCGAGCATGTATGAAAAGAGTGATGGATATAGATGAAGCGAGAGAGTTTTGTAAGGATCGTAGCAAGTGGCGGTCCTTGGTCTCTGCCTACCCCTATGGGAAAGTGGCGTAATAGCATGTATGTATGTAACATATATCCATTTTACCCTAGTTTGTACCGCGCAGTCAAGAAACCAACTATAAGCTACACCTATAAGTATTGACTAGAAAACGTCCTTCTCAACTATTCATATTAAAAATGGTACCACACACAACCCACTGGCATGTGACTGGTTATTTAAATAAGACCTAAGATTACTATATTGCCGGCAGTGGGCTGAGTCAGGCCTAAATCAGCCTGACCTAGGGTTTACGAGCACGGTATAAATTGAACAGCACGTACAGGAAGAATCTCGTAACAAGGGTGACCATATCACAATTCAGCCTTGTAAAAATATTGAATATGATGCAGACAATGCCTTTGCGACTTTCTGAGTATACAAAGAGATGTCATTCCTTTAATGGATTGACTCACCCTCTCAATATGAATATCTTTTCCTAAGGAACCTATGCTGGAATCCATAAAATAATCGGCATACCCATACAAATTGCACGGGCGGCTGAACACTTTTGTTTGAAAACTTATCGAAAAGGTTTTTGCGTCCCCAGTATTGATCCCATTGAAAAAGCTGTTTATGATGATGGGCTGACATGCTATAGATATTTGACGGTTGCAAGTCCCGAGAACACATGTAGCTTAAAAATTACATAGCCGTTTAGTTGTATGCAGTATCGTATATTCACATATTTGAATAGAATATTTGATGAAATACCTAGATTACATTTTTGTTTAAGAGCAGGAATCGGCCCGAAATTTGACGAATTGCCTACGACTGCATGACTTGAGCATCCAATCCTAGATTTAATCATAGTGTTAACTGGGGATTAAAATGGGCATGTTGACTAAATTTTTTTTCATGTTGCTATGTAAAGACCTGCCAAAAATAAACACAATAGTGACAGAAATACATTTCTAAACAAAAAACTCTTTCAGTTATAAAAGTTTTAAAGTCACATGTTTTTAGACGTAAATTTTTAGACGTGAAAACGCGCGGCTAAAATGCCTACATATTTGTGACGTCACAAGCTTGTATTTTGTATGGGTGGCGTGAGAACTTTGTTTGGTAGCTATACGAAATATTTCGTTTATGGTAATGGTTTCATAATAAAAGTTGCTATAAATTTTGCAGACTAAAATACAGTATAATTGTAATTTAAGATTTTCATACTTTAAAAAATGGTCCTATTCACCCAACTTAAAAGAAGCTTTAAGATCACTTAACGAATCGATATCAAATTAAAAGTGTTCTTTATAGTGTTTTTAGATAGAAATGAGTCTCATTAAAAACAAATTTTATATAATCTTAACATTAGGCAACTACCGTATTGGCCCGAACTTTGACGAATTGCCTACGACTGCATGACTTGAGCATCCAATCATAGATATCATCATAGTCTTAACTGGGGATTAAAATTTACGGAAAAATAAACAAATAAAAATAAAAGATGGATTGAGACTTCGCCGTTCTAGCAACAGCGAAAACTTATTTTTTGATGTTGTTGAACCTAATCCTCTCGTGTAGATATGGTCACCGTACAAATAGTTAACCTAATTCATTTTATTTGCTGTCGCGGCGTATAGCTTTATTTTGCAGACATTGTATTAGATCATTGTTGTAAAGCCGAGTGCCAACTCCTGCACCACGTTCAGCCGAGATTCAAACAATAATGTTCTTTGGCGACCATGGTCTATTGGTTAAAATACTAGTCTGATTCACAGACTACTCTGGGTTTAATGCCTAGCGCTATAAAAAAGTAGTACTTTATTTGCGGATCTGTAGCAGCCCAATGAGGATATATATATGTCGCAGTCATCTGGTTGAATCTGCTATTTGATTAAATGACTAGCGCGTTCATTGAATGACCACGTTTAATTGGATGACTAGGCCAAACGTTGATTGAACAAGCGTCGCTCAACGTCCAACTAGTTAGCGGGTTGTAACATAGCCCTTTGAACATAGCGGACATAAAATCAGTCAGGTGATTCAAATTTAGTTCATTTTTTTACCACTGCGGCGCTAGTAGTCACCAAAACAAATATGGCGTCAAACAGCTCGAACAGATGGCACGATGTTGATATTTTTTTCGATTAAATTTACTTAAAAATGCGTTATTTGTAATAAAATAGTATGACATTATGGATTTACCTATTATAACGCCGCCGCCGGCTACTTTAAAAACTAAGAAAAATGAAATCATGCTACCACCAAATATTACAAAGTCGGCTAAGATTCAACGACTTCGCTAAATGACATTCATTCAGTCAAGACGTTGAACGTTACATTCAACGACTTGACGAGCTATCCTTTAGTCATTCAATTGAACGTCGCCATTCAATGAACGCGCTAGTCATTCAATCAAATAGCAAATTCAACCAGATGAGTGCGACATATATATCACCGAATCCAATTCGGGTCCTCCGCCGCGCGTCCCGCACTCGCCTTGAAAATGGGCTCCTGACGAGTCCGAAACTATAGTCGGCAATCCCGACAAATAGCACGTGAGTGACCCGTTGATATATATATAATGTCTTTATCTCACGTTAGTTTTAATGATATAGCCCAATGAGGGTTAATTTGTAAATAACTTTCGTCAAATCCTATTACAACATGTATCCTGAATAGCAGACCCTGGACTCTGAAAGAAGAAGAGCAGACCTAAGGCTAAAGATTTTTCATATAAATATGAGAGCTTTCTTTTTCTTTCATTGAATTCTCGGAATCTAACAACTAATTTACAAACTCTTTTTTTAGGGTTCCGTAGTAAACTAGGAACCCTTATAGTTTCGCCATGTCTGTCTGTCTGTCTGTCTGTCCGTCCGCGAGAGACTATAAGTACCAGAAAGCTGTAATTTGGCATGGGCATGTATATTAATCATGTCAAAAGTCAAAAAAGTGGTAGAAAAAAACATGAAAAAAAATTTTTTTTAGGGTAGCTCCCATACAAGTAAAGAAGGAGTCATATTTTTTTTCTATACAAACCCGTCGTGTTGGGTATCGTTAAATAGGTCTTTGAAAATTATAGTGAGGTTGAGAACACTATTTTTCAATTCAGGGATCCGTTCCGTTTGCAAATTTTTGTTAGAGGTAGGTAAGTGTCCCCCCCTTCTATCTGCTAAACGGTTATATATGGATACGTGAAAAAAAATACAGCAGCAGTAATATATACTGAAGTTGAAAGGAAAACTATCAGAGCTGAGTACTAAGTACAAACTAAAAAGTTATAGGTAACCAAGTTATAAAATGTACTCGAAAATTTAAAATTTCATACATCTTTCATTGTTAGATGTTTTTGATCGTTAAACTGTGAGGTGTTAGTGTGAACTCAAAGTTGTCATTCGCAACTACGGAACCCTACACTGAGCGTGGCCCGACATGCACTTGGCCGGTTTTTTTATCCAACTGACCCACCCAGAAATAGACTATCATACACCTATCGATATCTGTGGGCCGGTATTCAACATGAACCCCACTGTAGCCATATACGATGCCTAAGCAGCCTAAGGCCTCGCCAATCATCATCATCATCAGGTCTTTTTTTGTTTATTAGTCTCCTACTACCAGACCCATATATAAGCCTTCTACGACATTCATGGGAAGAAGTTTTATTCCAGCTTTTTAAATTGTAAGTAAGTATCTCTTAATTATATAAAAAGAACCGGTTGTAGAAGCAAAAAGTCCCTCATCCTGATTACAAACTTGTGGTGTTATGGGAATTATGATCGATTTTTATTTATCTGCATGTTCTGAATAAACAGTGCATATGCAGAAACTACTGGTTACTAGCAATCGGCTGAATCATCGATTCGCCATACAATGGTGTAGGTATCGATAAAAAAGTCTATCATCCTGATAACAAACCCTTGGTGTTATGGGAATTATGATCGATTCTCATTATCTGCATGTTCTAAATTAACAGTGCAAATGCAGAGACTGCTGGTTACTAGCAATCGACTGTATCATCGATTCGCCATACAATGTTGTAGGTATCGATATCGTAAACACCGCATCGATTGGCCGGCAGCTAAATGCGAATGATACACTAATGGAATTACTCGTAAAATTGTATGTGTACCAGAAATGAGACTTAAATGTATTTGTTTAATTTTATATTTTAACTAGCGGCGATTTTCCCACGACGACGATTTTTTTGAACATCGGTCCAGCTAGTTTTGGAGCCTATTCGTGCAATCAAATATATATACGGACAAATCACACACATTGAGCT
The DNA here is from genome assembly GCA_963082605.1 of Rhodophaea formosa. NCBI lineage: Eukaryota > Metazoa > Arthropoda > Insecta > Lepidoptera > Pyralidae > Rhodophaea > Rhodophaea formosa. The sequence goes on from OY720221.1 coordinate 6,311,872, forward strand.
AGCCCCAAAGTAAGTTCGAGACTTGTGTTATGGAATACTAGCTCAAAACGATACTATATTTTATAATAGATACTTATATAGATAAACATCCAAGACCCAGGTCAATTTGAAATAGATCATTTTCCATCTTGACCTGACCGGGAATCGATCCCTGGACCAACCGTGTCGCAGGCCGGCGGGTTGACCGCTGCGCCACGAAGCTCGTCGATTATTGTTTATTGGTCAATAAGGGTATGGGCAAATAATATAATTAAGGCGGATCGCGACGTGGTCGGCCGCTTAATTCCGTACGAGCCGCCTCAATACAATTTATTTGAAGTGGGCATCAGGCGGCCTCCTTTATCTTATGGCAAACTTTCACTTACCACTAACTGCTGCAATTATTTTTATCTTCTTTTCTTTTTTTTTATTTAGCCCGTTGTGTGCCACTGTTGGGTATAGATCTCCTCAACAAAACACCATTCCTGCCTATCTTTGCAATTTCTTTTCAATACCATTTCTTAAATACTTGCTGGATTCGGGGTTTATCTTTATTTTCGAATATTTTAATTCAAGAGCCGTTATTTAATAAGTATTTTCGATATGATTTAAAAAAAAAGGTTAAATATAATTGGGTATGTTGTAAAAATCTCTTAACTATCGCCAAACTAATTTTCATAGCAATTGCTTCAGCGGATAAAGTGAATAGAGCTTACAGAGAGACCTACGAACAGAGTAAGGTACTTTCGCAATTTTAATATAAATATTATAGTACAGACAATTTGACAGTCACCGTGGCGCAGTGGCAGCAGCGCGATTTCCATTAAGATGACGAAACTTTTTTTAATTCCTACCAATGCTCCCAAAGAAAAAATTCAATTCCAATTACGCTGTATAGGTTTGATTTTTGTTTTATATTACTTGATTGGGCTGATCGTAGTTGATGGACGCAACTCCATTGTAACGTCAACTGCAATAAGTAGTCCCAGCTGTTATCATTGATTTCAGTCGTTTAGCTACGACAGATGCTGTTAAGCAGCTTGAAAAATCTGAAAACAGTGTTAGCCACTCACACGTACATAAAAATCAATCATCAATCAGTAAATAAAAGTTCTTGATGAGTGCCATTACTGTTTAAGGCGCGAAAATAAAAAATAATAATAAACGGAATAAAAAGCTTTTTAAGTAAGTTCACGCTCCGTCACTGATCTTTACCTGCTTATCGCGGTTAATAAAGAACCGCTTAAGGTGCTAAAGCGACAGTATTGACAAATTAACAAGAATAAAAATAAAACCGCGGCACATTATGAGAAACGTTGTTAAGGCGAGGCCACACTGTTTACTGTAAAGGCACGCGCGCGTGACTCCACCAAAGCGATTATTTTCAAAACAATTACCCGGGCTACAGCGGTTAAGATTTGACTCGAAAGGGGAATGCACATGGGAACAGAAGTTACGAGCATTATGCGCAGAGTACACAATTGAAATAAAAAAAAAAATAGTTCCACGCAATTGGTTTTAAAAAGCAACGTTTTTAATTTTGGAGAATAAAGCCACTACGTAGTGGAGAACATGCATTTTTTGTGCTAACGAATTATCTCTTAAAGAATAAATAGATATATTAGTGAAAAATATCATGCTAATACTAAAACTCGGTAACATTTTAAGGTTATAAAATCACAACTTTTCTCTGCGTAATGTCGCTTTAAAAAAATAACTTAGTGGCGTCACTTGTGAAGGCGCTGTGGTATCAGACACTAGCGCCACCCAGCAATTAATTATTTTAGTCCCAAATAATGTCAAATTTTTAAAATCTAATAGCTGAATGTCCTTGTAAATTGTATCAAGAATACTACAAGTATTCTGGATACAATTTACAAGAAAGAATTTACAAAGATTTTACTATTTTTAATTTGATGAACTACGAGAACTACTCATTATCGCCTACTGAGAAATTCTCTTAGACTTAAATTGTAATATCTATGAAAAGTAATAAAAAAAAAATACTACAAGTAAATTTACCTCAACCGCAGTACGCGCAACCTCAGTTATTAAATATTGCAGTCGTAATACATTAAGCTTACCCTAAAAAAATATTGTATATTCATGTGTCAGTTGTGTTATTTTATTTCATTATATAAGTGCCTCTAAATATCTTTGTATGGATGATATAAAGATTTTTATTCCATCATTACTTGGCTGCCTGAATAATTATAGTTTTGATCTTACGACGGGGCCCCGAATAAGCAAAGTCTGTAATTTTGGATTTGTGTATCCGGGACGTCGCCTTCTTCATTTAAAAAATAAATACATATTTAGTTAAAATACTTTTTAGAAAGAGATGTGTACACGTCCTAGCATGCGCAGGAGCCGGCGTCATGTTCCGTGATTTAGAGTGATGTTTGTTGGCTTGCATCCGGGGACCGGCGGTCTGCTCGAAGCTTGCATTGTAAACATCATCATCAGGTCTTTTTTATTCTCCACTGCAGGAGTATTACCCTCTCTGTACTACCAGAGCTATATATTAGCTAGAGCAAACAGAGGATTTGGCCTACCCTCTCCACGTTGGCCAGACGGGTTGGAGAGGTGGTGGAGGTTGCATTGTAAACCGATGTGTAAAACACTAAATATACTTGTTATTATATACTTAGGCTACTCATAACCATGACTATAGATTATGGTTTTTAATAGATCGAAACATGAACTTAATTAAATGCTTGAAGAAATTGGGATATACGATTACGGTTTTGAGTTTTAGTTAGTGCGCGGCAGCGGTGTGCATGGTAGACTGACTATCTCTTCTTTTCTTCTTATTTAAGAGCTTTATAGCTCTTGTCGATGGAGTATACTCAGTATACTCCATCGACAAGATGTCGATACAGTCAGTATACTATACTGACTGTCTCACGTACTCGAAATTATGATGAGCGGCAAAGTCTGTAATTTTGTATTCGTGTTTCCGGGACCCTTTATTTTTCATTAAAATTTCGGTAAAAAGTTAAAATGTTGAGCGAAAATACTCTTTAAAAAGAGATGTGTACACGTCCTAGCCTGCGCAGGAGCCGGCGTCATGTTCCGTGATTTAGAGTGATGTTTGTTGGCTTGCATCCGGGGCCCGGCGGTCTGCTCGAAGCTTGCATTGTAAACCGATGTGTAAAACACTAAATATACTTAGGCTACTCTAATTTACGGCTATAGATTATAATTTTTATGCCAAACCTGTGTATCGTCCATACTAATATTATAAATGCGAAAGTATCTGTCTATCACGACATCCCGTGGATGTCGTAAAAGGCGACTAAGGAAACACAAGCTAAACAAAGCTTAATAACATCAAAGAGACCTCTCCAACCCGTCTGGCCAGCGTTGAGAGTGTAGGCCAAATCCACTGACTACTCAGGTAGTATATGGCTCTGGTAATACAGAGAGGGACGACCCTCTCCACTAGTCTCCACTGCAGGAGCACGAGCTCCTGCAGTGGAGACTAGAAAGACCTGATGATGATGATGAATGTAAATTTTGATTAGTGACAAATTTTGAAATTGATTAATTATTATTTGAGTGTATCTATTACAAACAAACAATGAAATGGCCTCTTTATAATATTAGTATGAATGCATATACATATATAAAAGTTGTATTATAAGTATTGATTGTAGGCTACGCGGAAATATCGTAGACAAAGACTCATTTCATAAATAATTAGAGTTGACATAGTTCCAATCGCACGAGTCACCGTTCGGTTTAAATGTAAACTACCTACTTAATGAATCCTGACAAATCTATTGGCCATTAAAATCTAAAGCTCTAGTATGTAATACAATTATTAATTCCTAATATACTCTCACCATTCAAGAGACCAGATTCATGGATCTACAATACGGTATAATAATACTTATTTATTATATTAAAATATACTAATTTATATTTTAAATATCATGTGCAATCTTATAATACCTATCACACACCACACACACTCCCTTTCTTTGTTTAGTTATAAGATATTTCTTAGATCTTTGGATGTATCGTAAGAAAAATGGTCCAATTGAAACAAAATTATATAGTTTTTTTGATTAAAACTAACGTGAGATGTTAACATTATTAATATGTGCGGACTGGGACGACTTCGTGCGCGCGTCTTGGTTCACATTCGCCCTGAGGAAGACCTCCGGATGAGGTTGAAACATGTCGGCCTGTAGCTGACTTCATACGTGAGTGACACGTATTTTACATATTAATAAAATTATATAGTGTTGAAAGTCAAATCAAAGAAGGTTTAAAACTAGTCTCGGACCTAATTAACACAAACTTCCCCCGTGTGACGTCGCAAGGAACACTAGTACAAATATAAACAATCTGAAAATATATCCCTCTCAATTAAAGAGACAACACGTGGATCTCCGCTACGCAAATAATTTCAATAAATATAAATAAAGCAATAACTTCCACAATGCCACAACATTTGCCAGCAAAACATAATCATTATAGTAGGGCTGCCAGAGTTCAGTTTTTCATCAAAATATTCGGTATTGCGATGGGATGAAGAATTTAAAAATTTACGAAATCACCAACCACATAGATACATTATAAATATTTATCGTTAAAAACAAAACTAAAACAAAAAGTTGTGTTTGTTTTTATACTGGAAAACGGGCTTATTATGGGTCGTTTTTGAATAGATAACTACAAATTACACAAATAGCTAGTCTCGTGTTGCACTATGATCTAAGGTGTCACAAGCTGGCGTGGCAACCACTGCGCCTTGGTTGCTATATGCTATGCAACTGTAGATTCCTCCAATAGATAAATTTATAATTATGGTGATGTATATCGCAGAAATTACGAGCGGCAATGAAAATACAGCATTCTACTTTGTACGTACTAATGTGTAGTAGTATAATCTAGAAGACATGACCCCGCGTTCCTAATCCTAATAAAAATTAAATCGGGATTACGCTTAGATTTAGATGAAAGAAAGAGATATGAATGGCAACCCTACGCTATATAGTCCATCATTTCGGACAGTCCCCAAAGTACTCCTTGCTTACCTTTACAAACGAATGAGCAAGTATTTGAGACACGTTTATTAAATTATCCAACCAGCTTTCATTGCCAGCTCTCCCTCAGGATCTTGTCGTAATTTTTTGAGATTTATAAGCTATTATTTGAGGACGTGTACGTTTTAAGATGTCACATTCGTTATCTCGAAGAAGTAGTAATAAATTCGTCTGATCGTCACCCTTGGCGTCGGTTTTTGAGTGCATACGGTAATTTGCTGATCGGGTGTTTCAACATTATTTTCTTTATAAAGACATGCCGCGACGAATTATTGAAGAAAAATCTTCTTCAGGCGCGATTTTGTGGCAATTTGTCGTACGGAATAAACTTGTGGACTCGCGTCACGCTAATGTTGTTTTCACCGCTATCAGAAAAATATGTGTCGCCTGTTCTTTTTTTATTTATTTCGTTCGTTTCGTTTTTTTTTTTTTTTTGTTCATTTTTTTTCTTAAAATGCGGTTTCAGTGGTCCTATTGAGAGGCTTACCCTATAATGTTAGATTTATTAGAAGTTGTAATTAGGCAAGACCTTAATGCAACAGGAGGTACACATGGAGTAATAGTAACTACTTCTGAACTATACGAAATGAGGGAAGTATGCGTTTGCAATCATTATATGCCTGCAATAGTGGTAAGATCTTTAAAAAATAATAGGCGTATTTTTTATCATTATGTGGGACGTGGCGCAAACTAAGAATTTGCACCAATAATGATCGTCAATGATGAGACAAGAAGGCAAAACTACTGTTTCCTCGTGACGGTAAACGAAAAATCACATCAATAGGCGATGCGGCTAGCAACCCATCCGTATTTTGTATCCGCTTGGGTGGCAAGCGGAGTCAAAATACTGATGTGATGTGATACACCCACTTACACGTTAAATTTGGCGTTTGAGGTTTAGGACCTTGGGCTCTGTCTACCCCGCAAGGAATAAAGACGCGATAGTAAGTATGGAGACTATAATTTGCCAGCGGGGCACATCAAGCGAGACTACTGTTCAATCGCGGCTTCGCATGTGGTCCCGAGGTGACACTCGTAAAGGCGGCTCGTTAAAATTTACGACCGGAGTCGGAGGGAGATTTTTTTAAGTTTATGGCCGCTTTTTTGCATTTTTTGATGATGTGAAAAGGTTAAGATTTAATAGTTGTGTTATAATAGAGTAAGTTGTTTGTAATGTGCTCGAATACAATGTTAGTCGAAAGGACAATATGAAGGGGAGCTAATATATTCCTAACAACTTTAGTAGAGAGTCTCGTGTTTTCTTAAACTCATACGATTATAACTAACTAATGTCATCATGGATGAAATTGATAAATAATTATGTATAATTCAATTGTCTGAAACTACAAATTTTACCATTGATAGACGTCTATGATAGATTATAGATAGACCTTCTTCACCCATGGACATTGCAACACCAGAGGAGGTGTTAAAATCATTATCTGGGAATGAACGTGTCCTTATAATATATTGTATATTAATTAGGGAGAGTCGCTTATAGCTATTTGTAAGAACAAGTTGTTACCCTTAAACACAAACTCAAAAAAGGAAATAATTTTAATAGTGATTCGTTTAATACCGCCATTAAGAAACAGTTATTTTCTAAATTGTACGCTTTTACAAATTGACTCTTCACAACAAGCTCGCAAACATTAAATGATTAAATTATTTTGGTTAAAAAATAAAAGTTCGTTTGACATGACATTTGGACAGACAAACAAGCGGTCAAATGCAGAATAATACCATAAACGCTCTGTTTTCCAGCCCCAACAATAAAAAATAATACGTTCAGATCTTATACAAGCAACAATGAACTTCAATGTTTAACGGAAACAGTCATTTTTAGGGGACCGAGGTCAAATCACAAACGGAATTAGTATTAACAGAGCTAACACAACTTCTTCTCTTCGTGTCGATGGCTTAAGGCACTTAGAATTTGTTCCTCCAGCGTCAACTCTAATTCCACTTTCTAAAGCAGTAAAACGGTCATCTTTTGTGCAGCTCGTTGGACAAGAAGGGCTCGAAAGGAGGTGTGACACTAATAGGTAACAAAGTTAAAAGACGAAAAAACATCGTAATCGAAACTTTTTTTTTTAAGAAGAGCATATCTGAAAAGGCAGCTCCACTTTTCGAGCTATTACTGCATGAGAACCCTATCATCATCAAAATTTAAGAGCGACGCTCCTATCGGTGGACTGTCCATCTTTCTCTGTCCTCCGCCTTTTAACATCTTAGTAAGGCACCATTTATACTCTTTTCCTTCATTAGTTTAAATAGCTGACTCTGGGTTTTCCCCTGCCCCTTCAACCTTCTATGATTGATTTCATAAACTCGTCGTGTCAAAATAAGTGTCCTATCATATTACTCCTATCCTAACTTATCCCAATTCCTACGTTTGTTACGCTTTCATGCTGAACCGATCATAATGAAATTTTTCACACACGTTGTCTGGAGTATCGGGATGGACATAGGCTACCTTTCATCTCGGAGAAAAGTACTGTTCCCGAGAGATCGACACGAACGCGAACAGAGCCGCGGACGAAATCTAGTACAAGAGAATGTCGTGGACTTCTTTTGAACCCGTCACTGGGGTCCGAAACGCTCTTAGCCGTTGTTTCCGATTCTTTTGTTATCGCGTGTATTTATTATGGACGCACGCATAATCAACTCGCTCTTATAATTTAGAACCACTCCGTATATCTTCAGGATGTGCCAAGATGGTTGTGACTCAATAACTGCCGGATTATTTATTAATTATTATTATGCGGCTAGTAACCCATCACTATTTGGAATCAGCTTTCCACCTTAAGGCGAGGTGAGTTCACACACTAGCGCCACCCAGCAATTAATTCTATAAGTCCTAAATCATATCATATCAAATTTAAAAAATCTAATAGCTGGTTGCCCTAGTAAATTACTTGTAGTATTATTGGTACAAGTTTCGAATTTTTAACGCCAAAAGTGGCCACTTTTGGCGGTAAAAATTCGTTCTCTTAAACTTAGATTGTAATATCTATGAAAAGTAACAAAAAGAATACTACAAGTAATTTACTAGGGCAATCAGCTATTAGATTTGTAAATTTGATTAGATTTAGGAGTAAATGAAATAATTGCTGGGTGGCTCTAGTGTGTGAACTCACTTCGCCTTAACGCCCACTAACACGCTAAACGTGGCTTTTTGATCTTGAGCTCTGTCTAGACGTGATAATATGTATGTATGTCCTTCTGAACCCGTCACTGGGGTCCGATACGCTCTTGACCGTTTTTTCCGAATCTTTTGTTATCGCGTGTATTTATTATGGACGCACGCACATTCAACTGGCCCTTATAATTTAGAACCGCTCCGTGTATCTTCAGGATGTACCAAGATGGTTGTGACTCAATTGCTGCCGGCGGCTTTGTTCACACAATACGTACGGAAAATGCTTTTTTTGTACTTTTATTGAATTATGTTAAATTATACATTACAATATCTTACATGCTGACCGGAAAGAAAGAATGTAGAGACAGCTGCTTTGCCCTCTCACAAGGAATGGGTGACATTGAAAGTAGTACAATTTATCAATGTGTTTGATCAACATTTCCGTCTATATATAGGAGTCCCAACGGAACCCTATTACTACGCCACCACTGTGCGTCCGTTTATCCATCAGTCAATCTGTCACAGAGCTGTATAATATAAAATAAAATAGCCTATATTTTGTCACAAATTTAAATTTCAGTAAAGAGATTGTTCGACCACTAGGCCACTTACGCTTCTAGATCAAAATTATTTATTCTTCAAAAAATTTTAATTTTACAAAACATGCAGCAAGGGCTCACCAATTAAGTTTGAACAAACCTGTATCTGGCGAGTCCCGCTCTTTCACACAATTTCAATACATGCATTATAGAATAAATATCACAAAATATATCAATTAAATATTAAATACATTTACTAAATCAATATTTATTTATGTATTTATATTATTACTTCTAGATCAGCATGTAAATTGACCCTGGAATTTCTTTGATATGGTGACTCCGCCTGTCCAAATCAGCGACTTTTCCTATGGGATCTGAGAACACTTTTTTTTACATTTTTATACATATGTAATTTTTTCACATTTTCATACAAATGTATTCTGGCTGGCTTAGAAATTTGTTTAAAATGTATTTTTTAAGTTCCTAGCAATGGTCCAATAGGAAAGTTGTATTGATTTTCCTAGTCAATGTCGAGGGTAAAATAACATACCATATTATTATTATGTATTGGTTAAGAATTTTTTTTTATGGTTTGAATTTTTTTATTGAAGCGAATGTACGACAAAACTTAGTGTATAAGTAATTTATTAAAGCCATGAAGCATTTAGCAGGTAGCAAAAGCAAGTAATAAATAAAATTACTACAAACTACTCGTAAATAATTAAAAGAAGCTTACTTCAATTATCTGTAGTATTGATCTGAATACATAAAGACCAAAGTAGACACGATAAGCGCTTAAAAGCATTCTTTGTGTTTAATAACACAAAAATAAATAAGTGGATGCAACTCAGTTGTCAGTTTCGATGGAACACTCTATAGTCGGGAAGAAATTTAGCATCCTATATTGAAATTATATTTAAAAAAAAATTAGGCCTCAATTCATAAAAATATAGATTGAATTTAGAGGAAATGGCAAAAAGAAGATGCTCCAAAAAAAATTAAAAAGAATAGAAGTGACCTTCTATTTTCCAAATCTAATCTTAACAAAATGGAATTTATAAATTGAGTCTTCCATACAATCATCTCAGTCTCAAATTTTAACCAAATAGAATTAATAATTGAAGTCCGAAGAAGCTAAGTGTTGATGTTCTTTATTAGAAAAAAAAACGCATTACTTTTTATTACCTGTCGCTATTATTTTCGTTTGAAGTCACACAGTGACAAAGTTTTATAATCGTTAACATAAAAATGAATGCTGCAGCTACTTTGAAAATGCCTTTTAAGTGAGTAGAGGAACATGTTTTGGTGCAATACAAATTTGTTTGACCGGTTAGACAGTGATTCTCAAAGTTTAATGTGATGTATAAAACTTCACCTTCTTTATTTATTGATACGTAGATCACATTATTTTACATTTTTTTACGATAATTTCTTCGACTAGGTGTAACAAAAATTCTGATATTTTTATTTCTATAAATTTTCATTTTTAATATTCACATTGCCTTGCAGCGCAGCACACTTCTGGTGGAGGTAAATAAGTAATCATTTAATTAAATAAAATAATTATCAATTTAAAAAATTCTTGTATCCAATTCAGAGAGTTTGTCCTATTTTATTATAAATATGTTAATTTTTTAAAATTACAAACTTGAAAATCTGTTCTTATCTGATAAAAACTTTTATTAAGCACTGATCAGTTCTCTGTGACATAGCCTAATTGCCAGGCGAATTCTAAAAGTTTACTTTATAATTTTATGGAACAAGGTATAAATTTTCAAATTTATAATTTTTTGCAAATTTGGAATTTGCAAATTTCTGCCGCTTTTCCGCAAGCCAAGAGTTAAGTGATGAATGAAATTAATGTCTATGTGATAAAGATGTTTTTTGGTTATTTAATTTATTTTAGCGATCTTACACAAAACAAGAAGACACAAAAATTATACTATAAGTTATCCCTGTGATATGTCTATGCTTTGGGAAACACTGAATTATAATATCAAATGCTGTAGAGCGTCATAAGATAAAACTAACGTTGATTTGACATTTTCATTAACATCTGTATTTATGATAGTACATGAACCGGTTATTATTTATAATAATTATGTGATGGCATTAAATACATCCTAGTAGCAATCAGTACTATTCCACTCTGGATAGGTGTTAGAACCATTTAATTGAACATGTTTAACTATTAATAAAAAATAAAAATAGTAGAATAATTAACTTTATTTGCTTTTATAATAACACGATTAATATTTATTGCCACGACGGTAACGAGCATTTTTATAGTAAGTAATATTTTAATAAAATATTTTTTATAGTTTAATGTGTAAGTATGCAAATATGTTAGTCTGAATGTAAATTTCTTAATTGCACCATAACTACTAAATGCCTTAACGGGTGTGGACGTATCTATCGTATAAGTATACAGAATCTTTACAGGGTGTAAGAATTCTAAGTTATACAGGCTAAAATAAATAACAAATATACAGGGACAAATCACACAGATTGCACTAGACCGACCGTAAATTGTGAGAACTTGTGTCGCAGGATTCTTATCCTAAAGATACCATTATAATAATAATTGGCTGACAACGACTCCAAATGAAAACTGATTATAAATTGTAAATAGGTATGAAAGTATCAAAAATGTTGTTTATTGTGTTTATTGCCCTTGGTTTAAAGTGATTAAATTATAATTTTCTACTTTTTAGTGCCAGTTGGTACACGTATAGATTGAAAGAGGCTGGTTGTCGTTCAAAAAAAATTCACGAATATATTAATTCTCTTTTATCGTACGATTTTGGATAATTTCATTGAAAAAGCCGACTTCTCTCTAAGAATCGGTAGAGTAGGTATGTATATAATTGTTTTATTTTACGTTATATTTTTTTCTTCGTTTTAAAGCAATCGGTTGAATACCGTATCATACAACAATATAAGGTAGATGCCTCTCCAGCCGTAGACTTTAAAAGGGAACAAAGTGCGTATTCATCAAATTTTAACTACGATTTAACAGCCATGTCCTCTCTTCGCGTTGAAGGCGACACGGATTAAGAAATAATAAAAGTTAAGCACCTCACCAGTGTTATGGAGGCCGGACGAAGCGAAACGTAATAAAGTTACAGTGTCGCTTTTGGCTGTGAATTGTGTGAGAATTTGTAGAGTTATTAGTTTCTGGATCGTTAATATACCTTTTTAGGGTTCTTAGAGTTATTAACGGAACCTTAACTAAGGATTCCTTGTTCGACTGTGTCTGTCAAAGGTCTGTCTATTGATATGTATATATTTTAATTCCCTTTTCTCTTTAAGACTGGGTATATAATATGGGGAAGTAATAGTGGCTATTCCTATTTATGTATGCATGTAACATACATATACAGGAATCGCCACTACAACTTCAAATAATGACATAAAGATTATCAATAAAAGGTTAACATTTACAATTTCGCCTTGTACCGTGAGTATCGATGCTTTCCTACCAAGACTGGGTATCGCAAAATAAATTTAAATTGTTATTATCTTACTTTGATTAACGAAGTATCAAACATAAAAATAAAAATCGGCCGAGTGCGAGTCGGGCTCGCGTATGTAGGGTTCCGTAGCGACTATCGTGTACTTATGTGTGTGATACGATAAGCGACCGTGACATATTTATTTTATTTTAATTTATTAATTAACTGTGACATGTGCTATGGAATTATTTAATTCTGGAATAAAGATATATTATTATCGAGCAAAAAAGGCAAGAAAATCACGTTTGTTGTTTGGTAGCCGTGACATTTGACGACAAATAGACACAGATAGACAGACATCGAAGTCTTAGTTTTAGAGTCCCGTTTTTACCCTTTGGGTACGGAACCCTAAGCAATGTACTCAGCCATACACAACGTCTTGATATATGACCGTTTACTATGTATATGAATGAAATCATTGATATTATTTCAAAATAATGTGAAGACACTGAGCATTAACATTTAAATGGAAATATAATATCACCTCCATCACACATCGTATCGCGGTAGGCAGGCGATAATGTCGGCAAGTTAGCGCTGTGTGGTCAAGTATACAAATAGACAACTAGATTAAGATCCAGGGACAGCCTACCCTACGTCATCCTCATAAAGCTGTTTTCCACTTATTGTATTGAATATTTGGACATGGTGCCAGAGGTGTCTTGAAATTTTTAAAAAACTGACCCCAACTTACGACATTGATAACTTAAATATATTTTTTAATATAGCCATAGGAAATTAAACATACGTAGAGTAAATGATCCAATTTCCTGTGGCAAAATGATGGAAATCAGATCAGCCTGGTTAAAGAGAATGAATACCGGTAATAACGACATCTAAGTATATTATAAAACAAATCATGTCTCATAGAACTAACGTCATAATAGAATTTTTAATTCACAACAAATTCGCAGCGATGGCTTATGTAGTCCGGTTTTTAGAGCTTTCTGAATAATATTAGTCCTTTTTGCTTTAATTTACCACATACCTTCAAAATTACAGATATTCTACAATGACGTAGGGTGACTCGCGTGTGATCTCGGTCTGTAATGCTAAATTATGTAAATTCTCCTTTGAGCGAATCGGCAAATCGGTGCTCAGGACAACTTGTTTGTTGGAGAGGTTACGTACACAAACAAAGCCGCGGTAGCTTTTTACAAGCTTTTATTTTTCTCTTGTTCTGGCATCCAAATCACATCTCTCAAACTGATAAAAATAACAAGCTTTTGTTCGCGGCACCGCTCGCGTTCCCTGGGGAACAGTACTTTTCTCTGGGGTGAAATGTAGCCTATGTCCTTCTCCGTACTCCAGGCAACGTGTATGCAAAATTTCATGATGATCAGTTCAGTAGTTAGAGCGTGAAAGCGTACCAAATAAACAAACTCTATTTCGCATTTATAATATTATAGTTGGGATAGTTGGGACTAATATGTCGTTGCACATTTGCAGGCATGGTAAGACAACTTTTCTCTAACCGGAAGGCATTGATCTATCTATGGTATCAACCCAGTTGCGTCAACATTGCCGATGACAACTTCGCCCACTTTCGTCGACCGCGGCCGGCCCTCGCCAGCCAGTAAGAGGCCAGCGCGGGCTGCAGTTTAAGGAGACAGGATACTCGTAGGTTGTCTTAGACTATACTGGATAACGCGACGCGACCTTTTTGTAAGTCTTTAAATACTTATAAAATTAGTAGCAATATTTCAAAATCAAAAAAATCGTCTGTTCATTTTGATAGTTTACGTCCGCCGTATTAATTTCTTGCTGACGTTACATAGCCTATGGTACTCCAAAGTAAAAAACGAATCTAATGGCACCTCACACCAAAATTGGTCCAGCCGTGTAGGCTACACAAAGAAATAATGGAACAAACACATTTACATATATACGCGCGAATAACGGTGTGGGTCAGTCGGGTAAAAAGTGGACAACGACGAAGGTTTAATTCTACATAAGCAGAAAAATCGTGTGTATGTCTGTCACTGTACCTACAAAACCTCGGTATTTCCATATGTGAAGTTACGAGAATATACCTTGGGACTTTTACTTTCATTTCACAGATCAACGATTGACACATATTTCATGCAATTACTTCGTACCCAAGATATAAGGAAACTAAATCACTTTCTTTTAATTTGTACGCAAGCGCGATGATAGATACTCGTATGCAGTACATAACCATAATTCAAGTGTAGTCACTAATTTACAATTCCTGCTGAAGTAATTTGAGCTTTAAATTTATGTCATTTTAAGGTGATTTTTAAAAGAGTTTAAATAACCGAGAAAACACGCTATTGTTTGTAATTACCGTATTACATACCTAATTAATTGAATAAAAACGATTTAAATCAACTGATGCAGGCCGCTTCCAACCGGTCGTATTGGAAATTCTTGGGGGAGGCCTTTGTCCAGCTGTGGACTTGTTTGTGTTGATGATTAAATCAACTCGCTGCGTTTCCACAAACAAATTAATATAGGTATGTATTTCTCCTAGAAAATGTTTCTAAAACATTTTCGGTAAATAATAACTTGGTTTGCTACAGCTTAATCAATAGAAAGGATAATCAATAGAAAGGATGTATAAAAATGGAGTGATCAGAAACGTCCAGCTTTATTGACGTAAAAAAAAAACTAGCAAAAACTCAAGGGATTACTCGCATAAATAAAGATACCTAGTGAGCGGCTTTAATTTTTTTTTTATTATTCGCTGTGCAAATGTAATGGTTAATAATGCATACATCTCTGAGCTTAAACCGAATTGACTCGCCAATATATTTAATGTTGTATTTAAACGAGTGATTGATTGATTGGTTACATGGGTTAACATGTAGCTGCCAGTAGCGCAGGAAGAGGGGCGACAGCGCAGTTAAAGACTTAATAACATAATTTTACACTTTTTCATGAAAGAACTGGCAGGTGAACTGGACTCGCTTCCGATGGTTCCGTACTTTTTTGAGGTTGCTAACAAAATTATCCTGCATTTTCTTTATCCTTACTTTATACTACACACGAAAAAGTCACTTTTTCAACTCAAATAGACCTTAGCCATCAAATCGATGTGACATTTCCTTAATTGAAGTGAGGAAATAACTGTCAACCAGAAACAAACTACCAACTTGAGGTACGACTTCGAGTGGAGGAAAATTGGGGTACATGCAACTTCGACGGACGATAGAGACTATTGTATCCATGTAATAAACTAGCTTTGTACTAAATGATTGATTTTAACAAAAATATCGAAACATTCACAATCATCATCCATCATCATCATCATCAGCCATCAACGCAGAGGCAATATTGCAGCCTAAATCACTCTTGGCTAATAAAATAAATCACAATCGTCAAAAAATATTAACAAACGGGAGTAGGAATTTTGTGTCAATAAATGATATCCATAATAATATAGGTATTATATACTATTCCTGAAACTTTGTCCACATAAATTATACTCTAAGTCAAATAAGTTATCAGGTGAAAGAATTTAGAAAACTAGTCCAGTTTCGAAGCCTATTCAATGCATCCAAACAATAATATTAAGTATAGATTGCTATTCGGTGTAATTGTAAAAGTAAATTGTATAGTTAATTTAGTTGCAGTGTAAATGTAATTGTAGGTTTTTGCATAGTTTTAGAATCATTATTGTATGGTGTGCAGACATTGCTAAAGGTTCGTTTCAGCATTTTCCACAGAACCTCACAAAATAATGTTATCCATGTGTCAGTCATTGTGAGATGGTAGAAATTATATACAATTAGATATCACTCGATTGTTCTAGAAACATCATCGGCCACCGGGTGTAATCCTAGTAATTAAGTATAGGAAGTCTAATTAACTAAGAACTATTTTGTTGCTAACAAAGCCAAAACTGTTAGAAAACATTGAAAATTGAAATTTAAATATTGCTTTACCCTCATTTAATTCGAGGAATATATAGAATACTAGCTGTTACCCGCGGCTTCGCCCGCGTAATATATAGCCTATGTCCTTCTCGGTACCCTAAACTACGTGTATGCAAAATTTCATGATGATCGGTTCAGTAGATACGGCGAATAAACAAACAAACGAACTCACTTTCGCATTTATAATATTAGTTAGGATTAGGATTACTGAAATCAAAAACAGACATTAAACTATTAATTAAAAAAGAAACTTAGACAATATTGAATTCAGGAACAAAAGGAAGTTAAAAAATATATTGCATTGTCATCTAGGACTTTTGAAATGTGCTCTGTCCCGTCTTTCCATGAGAAATAAACCTTGAAAGACTAATGCAATATCATGAAGAGCTTATTTGATGATGGGTTCGGACGATGAAAGAAGCTCCCAAATTCAAGGCGATAAAGCCATCGTCTTTGTGCTCGTTGTATTCGTATTGGCAAGTACCTAAAAGTTTAAATCTTTACTAATAATAAAGACGAAAGATTTAGTTGTTTATTTGTTTGCAATGAAAAGGCTCCGAATCTACTGGATCGATTATCAAAATTCTTTTACCTACAGAAAGGTAATTTATGTGTGTGTGTGTGTAAAATTTTCGCGGACAAAACCGTGGTAAAAATGCAAAGATTTAAAAAAAGAACCTAAATATTTTTTGTGTTTTTTAATCTTTTAAGGACTTCTGAATCGACTAGAGTTTTCTAGGCTTGCTATGATTTAACGTACCAAATGAGTCGAAAAACCAAATAACTTAGTACCTACGTAAATTACGGGTAAAAGCTCCTATTTTGACGGGCCCTATCGTAAAGCGAGTCGTAACTGACAAACTTGGATTGGATCGCCGAAGTTCGTGTTTCAATTCGTTTCGGGAAGCAATGCGCTTGGAACAAATCGGGCTGTCTGCCTTCATCGCCTTAAATATTTAGACAAGTAGAAGCAAGATAGCTCTAATATTTATTTATCAGTAACCAGTTATTAAGCGCTTATAACACGACACTATATTCAGTCTCTGACGAGAGGGACGCCGCAATACGTTAGACAAGATATAGACAAGTATAGCGATGTCTCTTTAAGGGTACGCTAGTCAGGTGTTTCGCCATACAAATTCTGTAGGGTGATGACTCCGTTGTTCGGTATCGTCTGTTTAAAGTTTTTAATTCTATCGATTTGTATTGTCGTTATCTATGCTTGTATGGAATCATAATTGTAAAATTATAAGTACTTTAAAAGTTATGAGTCTAAAAACATTCGTTTCAACACGTAATTTTAACGCAACTTTGGGGACAATTAAATACCGGAAGGAGTATAAAATCTCTTAAACGAAATTCATACAAGTATATTTTGGTTATTAAAAAATTTAAATAACTTAACTTTTTATTAAAACATTCAGCTGTTTTATCACAAGAACACTTCTCCCAAACGCATACTCGCGAATTTTTAGACGACGAAGATTTAGATTTTCAACAATATTTGTGTTTGCACACACTAGACTGTAGTTCCGATGTGCTTATACATCGGTGTAAATAGTTCCACACTGTTCATAACCGAGTCTATCCCTTTCTCAGTGAAATAGCACGCAAATTAGCCACGCGCGCCGACGAGTTCGAGTTCCGGACTAGCGCATCCTTAAGACCGCATCCTAGCAGTATGGTTTCCATACAAATGTATTCCTGTATTTTCTCGCTGAAAACTGCTTCTAGAGGCACAATTCTTTTTTCATGAAATCTAATATACTAAATTAGGTATGGCCCTATGTTTTTTTTTCTAAAAAACTGTATAAGGAAATAAAGTTCTAGTTTTGCCGTGCTCTATCGTAAAAGAAAGTCGTATATTTTGACGTACGTCAAATACTTCAGTAAAAAACTCCTGTTTTGACAGGCTCTATAATAAACCGAGTCGTAACTGACAAACTTGGATTGGATCGCCGAAGTTCGTGTTTCGATTCGCTTCGGGAAGCAATGCGCTGGGAACAAATCGGGCTGGCTGTCTGCCTTCATCGCCTTAAATATTTAATCAAGTAGATAGCTCTAGTATTTATTTATCAGTAACCAGTTATAGCAAAGTCTTGTACGATAAATAAATATATAAAAGGTACGCCTAATATACGAGTACTTATTTTTCGTATAAGACTTTGTCATTCTAGTTCAATTTGTGTGACATATATGTGACGAAGTTGAACTAACATTACATTTTGATCGAAAAAATGTTTTTCTGTCGCAATTTTTTTGCTTAGTCGTGCAATCCCTAAGAAAATGCTAGTTTTGCCGTGCTCTATCGTAAAAGAAAGTCGTATATTTTGACGTACGTCAAATACTTCGGTAGAAAAGTCCTGTTTTGACGGACTCTATCATAAACCGAGTCGTAACTGACAAACTTGGATTACACCGCCGAAGCTCCCGATCGATTCACTTCGGGAATCAAATCGGGCCGACTGTTTGTCTGTATATTAGAGAATGCTTCCAGTGGACTAGTGGTAGAATTTCTATGCCAGTTTTGCCGTGCTCTATCGTAAAACGAAGTCGTATAATTTGACTTACGTTAAATACTTCGGTAGAAAACTCCTGTTTTGACGGCTCTATCATAAACCGAGTCGTAACTGACAAACTTGGATTGGATCGCCGAAGTTCCCGATCGAAGCAACGCACTTGGAACAAATCGGACTGTCTGTCTGTATATTAGGGAATGGGCCCAGTGGTATCTTGATGGCACAGGACACACAATCTCGGTGTAATAGTTAATCCTATCCTGATATGACAAGTTAGTTTATTTATTTGTTTGCTTGTTTGGTAAGCTTGACGAGCTTCGTGGCATAGCGGTCAACACGCCGGCCTGTGACACGGATGGTCCCCGGTTCGAACCCCGGTCAAGTCAAGATGAAAAATGATGTGTTTCAGATTGACTTGGGTCTTGGATGTTTATCTATATATGTATTTGTTATAAAATATAGTATCGTTGTGTTAGTATCCCATGACACAAGTCTTACTTAAGAATTTACTTTGGGGCTAGCTCAATCTGTGCCATTTGTAAAAAAATGCTTTTCTACTACTACTATAGTAATATTAAATACAATTTAAAAATTTATTATAATGACCAAAACATTAACGAGAGTAAGTTGGTTACATTTTTGGGAATTATTTTGGATAATAATTGTGCTTGGTCTAATCATACTTATAGAAAGTGTGTGTAATAAAATCAACAGATTTTCTTATGCTCTCAGAAGGTTAACTAAAATAGCGGGTCGGAAATCAGCCATCCTTGCTTATCATGGTTACGTTGCTTCCAGACTAAGATACGGGCTCCCTTTATGGGGAAATGCATCTGATGCAAGCAAAGCGTTTCTCTCACAGAAACAATGTCTTCGTGCGATTTACAGTGTGTCTTCTTTAACTAGCTGCAAACCATTGTTTAAAGAGCTGAATTTGTTAACCTTACCGAGTATGTACATTTATGAACTATGTATACTAGTAAAAGCACACTTAAATTACATTTACATTTAGTATAGACTTGCTTAGTAAGTATATATAATAGAAGAAATCCAAAAAGGATAATACTTCCCACAACTATATAGTTCAAACTGTTTTCCGATGGCCATCAAAATATTTGATAAGCTACCTGGTGACATTAAAAATATACCCAATGTAAAATTATTAATATGTAAAATACGGGTCACTCACGTATGAAGTCAGCTACAGGCCAACATGCTGACTTCATACGTGAGTGACCCGTATTTTACATATTAATAATGTTAACATCTCACGTTAGTTTTAATCAATGTAAAATTATTCAAAAGAAAACTTTTCTGTTGGCTAGTAGAAAAATGTTTTTATAGTATAAAAGATTATCTGAAAAATTGACATTACTAATATAGAATTACTTTGATATTTAATGAAATAATAATATATTTTAAGTTTAACCATAAAATCTTACTTTACTAAACATAATAATTTGATTTGACATCGTTGTACCTAATTTGACAAATTTTACTGTCAGTTGCATGTCCGAAATGACTAATATGTGATACTTAAATTTTATAAAAGCCACCTATTGTACCACGTTTAAAGCAATAAAGTTATCATTCATTCATTCATACTAATCCGATCATCCTGAATTTTACATACACCTTGTCTAGGGTACAAAAATACATAGGTTATCTTCCATGCCGAAAAAAGTAATATTTTTGCAAAAATAAAAACGGACGGAGCAGCGCTGACATAAGCTATTTAAATTAAAAGTTAAATATAAAACTTATCTGCATTAAAGGTACTTCTGTCTGACACTTATTTTTATCGACAAGTAATGCCTTCTCGTAATTGAGTTATTGAAGACTAAATTACGACGGGATCCTTAGCGACGGGTAGGGAATTGCTGACCACTGACACAAATTGGGTAGCTGTCAAAATGAGCAAGGTATGCAGAAGTCAATTTTTACCCGATGCTAGAAAGAGGGTTATGCTTTTTACACGTGTTAAAAAGAGTTTATTATTTTTCGAGCTTATGTTGGTCGGTATGTATATATGTAAGATTGTAAGTGTGTATGTTTTTCAGTTTCTTTATTCCACCATAATTTCTAAATTCCTTAACAGATTTTGGTGCATTTCGTTAGAATCCTTATATCGTCCCAAGTGATATAGACTATATTTTTTTGTCAGAACAAAACATACGAGTTGTCGTTATATTTATTTTGTATTAAATGAGCGGGATAAGCTTTTTTAACGCGTTATTAAATAAAATAACTGGTAATTCTCTTATTATATAAAGCTGCAAAAGTAAGAGTTATCGAAACATGGACCGATTTCTGATAGAGATCAGGTTATTAGATCAGATTGTCAGGGTTATTGGGCGATAATATAAAGCGCAAAATTATTTTAATTGAAGGTGAATACATGTTTTTTTTTTTAGATTGAAATAGATTCTCTTTGTTAATCGAAATTAGCCGGGCTTAATCAATTGGTGCAATAATTCTCTAATGCCTGGCCAAAAACAGGTATAACATCCATCATACATGTCGCATATTGTTTCACACACGCTTTTCTTACTTGTGCAATTGGTAGTGACTATCTTACTTGTGCATTTGGTAGTGATTTTAGTATTGCGTCACAATTAATTACTAATATGGTAAAAAAGCGCATTATGGGATCGACAGTACCTGCTTACCATCAGATAGCTTTATACTCATTTGTCAAATACCCTTGCACTGAACCCATTTTATGAGTTTCTGTCGGGCTTCTTATGGGTACTTTACCGCCCTTATAATCTATCGCCCGAAGTGTAAGCCCGACCTAGCCTCCTCCTAGATTTGCTTAAGACATTGTTAAAGATACTTTACCGCCCCTAGAATCTGGCGCCCACAGTGTGAGCCCCAGCTAGCCCCTAGATTCGAGGCTGTAAATTGGTGGTGCTTTAAGTATACTGTCACAATTATTTACTGATGAAGTAAACACACTGAAATGAAAGACAGTGCCACTTAGCATGAGATCGTTATCTGCTTTTTTGTCAAATGTCAGAAGCACAATAAGACAAAGCTAAATTATATTGTGCTTTTGTACTTAACGTGTTTCAAGGTGGGACGGGGATAACATGTTTATTTAAATGGAAATTTATTTGATTGAAC
This sequence comes from Rhodophaea formosa, assembly GCA_963082605.1. Classification (NCBI taxonomy): domain Eukaryota; kingdom Metazoa; phylum Arthropoda; class Insecta; order Lepidoptera; family Pyralidae; genus Rhodophaea; species Rhodophaea formosa. The sequence goes on from OY720221.1 coordinate 6,333,651, forward strand.
AGGGTATACCTACATTTAATTTAATACCTAGTGTTTATTGCATACCTACCTTATACCATATTTAAGGTCTCGGGCTGATTTAACTTTTTTTGATGACAAATGAATGTATGGCATACATTAATCATGTTATAAATAGTATTTATCGTTTTGTTGAATTGAACATACTAATGCGGAATACATTACTTCAAAAAAACAACCTGGGAAGCCAATAAGATTGAAAATCTCCAGATGGGCGACTCCTTTGAGAAGGAATGGCACGACACAAAAATTCAACGTCGTCTAGATAACATGTCGTGTTAGACAATCTTATTTAGATACACTAGTGAAGTTTTACCCGAATTACGCTAAACAAAAGCAAAATTACGCTCTTTTTAGGGTTCCGTAGGAAACAAGGAACTCTTATAGTTTCGCCATGTCTGTCTGTCTGTCCGTCCGCGGTTTTACTCAGAGACTATAAGTACTAGAAAGCTGTAATTTGGTATGGGTATGTATATTAATCATGCCAAAAAATGGTAGAAAAATCTCGAAAAAAATTTTTTTTAAGGTAGCTCCCAATGCTCCCATACAAGTAAAGAATCACAACCACCTTGTTTGTTGATAATACAGTATCCGTTTATTATCTTTTAAAAGAAGCGATGTTAAGAAGTGTGAATAAGTATATCAACTTTGACCACGGATTTTATAAAAATCAGCTTGGCTTCGATGACATACGGTAGGCAGGCTTGGGATCTTAGTCTAACATACCAGCTGCAGTCACACCTGACTTCTATGAGTATTTAATAAGACATAAATTAATAAAATTATAGCTTAGCTAGAACGTGTCGTTTGTCAATTGTCAAAGCACAGTCATATTAGTGTCCGAGGCAACACTTATGCTTGCGCTCCCTTAATTCTTTGATTTTTGCAAGATTTTAATAACTGTTTACTAATGTTTTCGCGATTGTTACACATTATAATAAAATTAATTGAATACGGATTTTATTGCGTTTATTACATTATTTATTTAAATAGATTTTAATTAACTATTGTAATATAATAATCTATGTACATATGTAAGTATGTCTGTTTCATCGTTGCCTCCTGTAGCATAAACGACTAGACCGATTTTGAAGTGTAGGTGCAAACTTTGAAGAATGTTGAATATGAACTTTAATTAAATGTTAAACAAAATTAAGGGTATCTGTTTCCGGTTAAGTTGAAATTGAATACTTATGTAAATCTGATGATATTACGAACTTATTGGGCTAATCTCGTGATGAGGTGAGGTGTCATCAATGCTGAACAGGCCGGCCAAAAAAAACGGTATGGATAAATAACTTTGGCATTCATACAAAAACTACAAAACAAGGTATTCTTTGCAGTCGAAAAATTATAGAGGAATTTTGACTAATCTAAGCTTGTTTCTACGGAAACCGGAAAACGGTTACTCATTTTGATTTATCGAAGTACGATAATTGTACCATCATGTTGATCTGATGATGACGTAGTACGCAATTTTAATTAACACGGTCGCAAAATTTCATATCAAACACAAATATGCAATTATTTATGAGGATAATACTTAGTCACCAAGAAACTTAGTAATTAGTTTTTATTTATGAAACGTATGGCCCTGGTGTTACTGTGCTTCTTCATCCCTAGCTACGCCGCTCTCTGATAATGGTGATTAAAAATAAGCAAGGGAAATAAAATTTCAATAAGTGATGTAACGTAAAGAATATTAATGACAATAAAGGGCATATCAAGAAGTACATATAGTGCGGGTCACCAGAAAATAATTTTTGAATAAATAAATATTAATATATACGGACAAATCACACAGATTGAGCTAGCCCCAAAGTAAGTTTTTAAGTAAGACTTGTGTTATGGGATACTAACTCAACGATACTATATTTTATAACAAATACATATATAGATAAACATCCAATACCCAGGTCAATCTGAAAAAGATCATTGCTCATTTTGACCTGACCGGTGATCGAACCCGGGACCATCCGTGCCACAGGCCGGCGTGTTGACCGCTGCGCCACAGAGCTCGTCAAGTCTTGACAGGTCATTGCCTGGTACACGAGAGACTCCCACTGAGGTCGATTCTTAGCACAGGCAAATACATGAACTTCATTTCAACAGGTATTTGTTTGCGGTTCTGAAGCTTCCCGAGGGAGTCGATAGAAAACAAGCGGTTGGCCGTGAAAACTTTACCAAATCATATTACAGCATGAATGCTATGATATAAGGGGACCCTGGGCTCCGACGTATTACATTACAGCTGAGGATGCAACCGGCAAAACACTCAGAAGATGAATATACCGATTGTTTTAGTATAGTAGAGTAAAAGTAGACGATTATAAATTTCGAAATACGATAGAAGCCTCCACGCGGCGCACCTGGAAACAGCTGGACTCGGTAACGCAGAGTCCAGGCTGGCCAATTCTGTCACCACGATGGTACCCTCAAACGTGTCACCTTGGCCGATCTCCATAAGCTTCTGAGAAAGGCATTGAAGTGGCCCATTATTGGGCTGAAAAAATATAGTCAATCGTACCATTGACACGAAAAGAAGAAGAAATAATAAATTGATAAATATGGACAAATCACCCAAATTGCGCTAGCCCTACAGTAAGACGTGAACGAATAATTTGTATAGATAGACATAGATGAACTGCACATTCCCGTTAATGTAACAACATATAAAGTGGGTAAGCTATCGCTTGAAAATAATGAGAATTCAGAAGGACAACATGTGTGTACTCGAAAAGTAAGAGCGAAGAAAGACAATGGATACTCTCATGACTTATACTTATGGTATTATTACGACCTGAATTTCAAATTCTAAATAATAATAACATAACACTATTTCTTCTTATAATACAGAGGTCACAGAACTCACCCAGAATTCCATATAATAGTTTGAAAATGAGTACCTGAAAGCGTAAAGTTAATATCATTATTTTATTGGATGTTTGTTTGTTATGGTTTATTCAACAATTACCTAACCAATGTTAAAACATTGATTTTACCTATAGTACCTAATCAAGATGATCTTACTAATAAGGAACAGACATATACACAATTTATGTATAACCTTTCTAACCGTCGGGAACAGTAAATATTTCCAGAATAAAAAGTAGCCAATATGTTAATCTAGGTAATAAATTTATGTGTACAAAATTTCATCTAGAACTCTTGAGTCGCATTGGTGTGATTGAGTAACAAACTTTCACATTTATATTATTTAGATAGAGCAGTAGATTTGACGAACACAAAGAGCTCATGAGAATAAGCTGGGGTACTATTTTAGAACGTGTGGCCACTTGTCTTCTAACGATTTTTAATTAACACGCTTTTATATTAGCTTCACTTGTAACTATGTATGTAAGAAAATCTTGGAATCTTAATTTGACCCACTTCCCGGTCTTCGATTAGGATGAAATTTTGCACACGCTCTCAGCTCTGATGACAATACATGACTTGCGTGCTAAAAGCGTGTTTTTTTGTTTTTTAAACTATTATTATTGTATGGAAAAACCGCTCGTTTGCGAACGGCGATATTTGAAAAATCGTACCCCTGATTCTATTCCCGCCGTGACTAAGAGTCAGTTCTGCACTCTCTATAATTTAAGTTATCACAAATGAAGTACAACCTTAGTACACCTTATTCGCTGTTAGAACTGCCGACTATCCCAAGAATAAACGTAACTTTAACGCACAATGTCTTAGTTTCTCGAAATGTATCTGATTTAAATTTTTATCGTCTTTGTTTCACAGAAGTGCTAAAGCGGTTTACTTGAGTAGTAGGTGGCTTACTAACGACTTCGTTGAAGAAATGAGTGCTCTTCTAACTTTATACTTTGCCTACTAGAAACTCGAAATAAAAAGTTAGTACCTACCTAAGGTGTTGTAAAGTTCTTTTTGTGTATTTTTTTTTTGTGTCCACTGCGTTTTCAATACAATTTTCAGCAAATTCTTAATGAATTGTTAATGGCTGTTTAAGAAGTTCTTCATCATCAGATCAGTTCCTGTTACCATAATAATTCATAAATCTGACTTCAGATGCGGCCCTTAAGGGTTGGAGTACAGGGCCGCCCCCTCTGGAGATCGTACTTTGTTGTTTTTGGGTTGAAAGTCACTTAAATAAGAATTGAGGTCTTTACTCTCAAGGGTTAAAAAAATAATTCATGAAAGGCATCAGACAAAATCTTATACCAATAATAAAGGGCAAAAATTAAAATTGGAAAATTGGAATCAAAAAAGTAGGTACTATTACGGAACTGGCAGAGCCCGAATCCGCATCCGCAATCCGAAAATGCTTTAAAATGTAATAAAGATTCAATAAAGTATTATCAAATGATAGGAATATCGAACACAGCCAAAATATATGTCATCATCACCAGGTATTTTTAGTCTCCACTGCTGGAGCACAACCCTCTCTGTATTACCAGAGCCGTATATTAGCCAAAGTAATCAGAAGATTTGGCCTCCACGCTGGCCAAACGGGTTGGAAAGGTCTCTTTGATGTTTACGAGTACGAGTATAAGCTTTATTTAGCTTGTGTTTCCTAAGTTTTACTTCCTTACCTTTATTTCATAATATTTTATATTGTAAAATATAAATAAATAAATAAATATAAATATATATGGGGACATATCACACAAATTGAGCTAGCCCCACATTAAGTTGTGAACTTGTGTCGCAGGATACTAACTCAACGATACTATATTTTATAACATATACTCATATAGATAAACATCCAAGACCCAGGTCATCCTGAAAAAGATCGTTTTCCATCATGACCTGACCGGGGATCGAACCCGGGACCCCCGTGTCGCAGGCTGGCGTGTTGACCGCTGCGCCACGGAGCTCGACATGGATGGATGCTCGAAATGGATGAAGTATGCATGTAATGTTATATTGTAAAATGGATGAAGTATGCATGTAATGTAACTAGAATATTGTGCTTATTTATAGTGATGTATTTGAAACATCTACGTGTGGCATGCAGATGCCTAGGTGTTAAACTGTGTTATATTTTTATAAACAATAAACAAGTCGCCTTCTACGACATCTACGGGAAGACTTGGATTGGTCCTATCCTACTCTACCGGGAACTACACGGCTAAAATACGTATACATATTAAGTAATAATAAGAAATAAAACTTCTCTTGCTGTCCGCCGATAAAAGCCGATAAATGACAAGATCAGTGAACTGAGAACAACGCATTTTTGTGCGAGTGTCATAAAAACATAGTAAACACTTTGTATGGACAGAGGTTTATTGTGAAGAGGTAATTTGTTTTATTATGAGGACGCACTTTGACTGATTGAATTTATTCTGTGGCGATTATTGAGCTCTATGAAGGTATGAAGGTTGACTTTGAAGTTGGGTATTATCCCGCGACTTTGCCAGCGTAAATTTTAGCCTTTGTCACCTGTAAATAACTTAGCTATCTCTATATGAAAAAAAAAATTGAAATTCGTCCTGTTGTTTCGGAAACCATCCAAAACAATTGAGTAAACAATAAAGTTTATAAAAGTAATAAAATTTTATAAAAAGTATAAGGTGTATAAGAGAGAGTATAGAGGGCCTTTTAGCTTTGCCGTAGTCTCATTCCTTGCAGTTTCTGAAAGAAATTCCCGTTCTTTTTCCTTCAAAAGAAGTCACCTAATATGGAGAATCTTATGTCATGAAACATATATTTTACACTCTATATGTGTTTAAATCTGGAAATTAACCCATAAAAGTTTGCATTTAATTGCTTAATTAGTAACAGCTAGTCTACTCTGAATATATAAAAGGCAGCTGTTACTATAACTGATCTGTCAACACATACGCAGCTTTCAGCTCAAACTACTTAACGGATTGCACTAAATATTATGATACTCTGATGGTCATTATGACGCAGCTTCGAGCAACACGAAGGGGAGTAGCCGTACGCTGCATTCCCCTCTGTCAAGGCAAGCAAAATTAGGCATATGCATGTCTATGTGTTAGTTGTGTGTGACTCATCTGTACACAAATTATTTTTTCTTTTTTATGTCATTTTTTGAGACAATGTCATAATTACTATCAAGTGACAGTTTAAGTTTTGTATGTAGGTGTGCGGAACTAAACTTGTGTGCACATTTCCCCCCGCAAAAAACGCCAGAAAAATTTGTCATAGTAAATTGTCGCTTTGCCCACTCCCTCCGTCCGGTACGGAGGCCGTGTTGCTCGAAGTGACGCAGTCATCCACCAACAAATTTACCAAAATACTTTTCTAAGGGAGTGAAATGGGGTTTCAAATTTAGTATTCAACGCGAGTGAAGCGGCTGGCAAAAGCTAGTCCCAACTAATATTATAAAAGCGAAAGTGATTTTGTTTTTTTATTTGTTTAATGGTTACGCTTTCACGCCGTATCTACTAAACCGATCATCATGAAATTTTTCATACACATAGGTAAGAGTACTAAAAAGGACATAGGCTATAATATTATCGCGGGTGAAGACGCGGGTAACAGCTAGGTATTTACAAGACTTGCAAACTCTTCTAGTGAATATTTATGATGCATTCATACGTCAGGAATTCCTGAAAGGTGTTTCGAATGATAGGTGTGATGATACAGAATGATGCACAGCGAAGAAGAGAGGGACATTAATCAAAAGGCAAGGAAAGAGGTGGCAACAGCTAGAATGAATGCTAACATCATAATTGTCTGAATGTCTGGCAATCCATCTTGCAGCTGAGGAATAATGTTTCTCTGAATCAATTAGGGATTATCCTTCATAAGTTATTTTTATACGCAGTTGAATGTTAGAACGTTTTCTAGTCAGCGGAGTGGCTAAAGACCGTTGTAAATAATTTTTCTAAATTATATATTTTTGCATTTGATCCTATTTTTATACGACTAGACAAAAACAGGAGAGTTATGTCTTCACAATTCATGTACGTATGAGTTTATTTATTCAGTCATAATTTCGTAATGCCCTAACGGATTTGGTTACTTGAGGAATCACTGTAATCCTTACATACCCTCTAGGAAAACATCAGATCATATTAAAAATACTCAAAATCCATCAAGCCAATTGGTCTGTAGAATGTGCTAAAGTGATAGACATACACACATTCTAAAATATAACCATTCTTATAATGTAGTGGGTGTATGTAAGCATTGTATGCCTTCCTCTAGTCGAAATCTAATGCCGTCTGATCAAACATATATGGTCGAAAACCTTTTAATTAATTTGTATAAAACAGAAAGCGTTTTTGGTATACCTCCCCTTGTTTGGGAAAGGGAAAAGAATCAAGCCCATACATCCAAATCTTCTTACCTACCTATTTTCTATCATTTGACTTCAATGAAATAATATTCTTCATATAGAAATTACAGTCCTCCTAACACTAAAATGAGGCATTCCGTGACTAAGACATCTAATCCCATACAGCCAAAGTATTAAAATGACAAAGCGCGTTCAGAAGTTCCATTTAACCTGGCGCACTAAAGATAAATTTAAATACTCAGACAATATTTTATGGCTTATTTTAGGTACGTTTTACGACGGAAGACGGGCGGGATGAATGTCTGGCTAGATTTTATAGAGATCTAGTTCTATGCAGGAAAAGATCGAGATATATTGAGTAATAATTGTAAGCTTTTAAATCTTTGTGACGGAGTGATAAACAGGAGTTTAAGTATGTTGTGACATTGATATAGTGAATGGTTAACGTATTCACAGTAGCGCTTTGTGTATCCTTTATCAAATTTATTTATGACAAAGTTACAAGTCTATTTTTATAACAAACTTTTATTTTACATACATTAAAGTACGTATCTTGTATGTAATGTGTGGGTCATCTTTCTTTTGGAACTTTTAACCGATTGCGCTGAAAAAGTGTGCTCTAATGTAAGTCGATATGATGATGGAGTAGGTAGGTAGGTAGTAGGTAGGTAGGCTATAGGACTTGCAACTCATTTAACGGCTCAAATACCCTTCAACGAAATACCCTGACCGCAACGTAGTACATATATATCCATGCTGCTATACTTTCCACTTACTTGGCTAAATAAATTACTTTTAATATACATATAAAGAGGTTCTTACATCACAAAATAACTGATGGTAGACACCACGAATTGTACATGTAGGTACGTAGTACATATATCTCCATAGTAGACACTTAGGTTGTTGACCCCGCACCATAAAGAGCGTATGAATTTTTTGGAGCTCGTGTCAACTCAGCGATAAATCAATATTGTTATTAGACGCGTTTGCACAAAGGAGCGCTGCGCAGCGCTGCAGCTGCTTGCTAGAGTCAAAGTGACGTTTACGCGCGAAAAGTTTTACGACGCACAGACGACGCGTCGCGTAGTGACGTACTACCAATTACTTATCGATATTTATTTATTGACTTTTGGCCAAATCATATTACAGTCCCTGTCCCTGGGCTTCGACGCATCACAGCTAATGATGCAACCGCTCAGGAGGAGGAGGATATATTTATTGAATTTTATTAGGTATTTATTGCATTTAAAATAGTCGGAATATTAGTTTAACGAAGTCAACTTAAAGTTGTTTAAATTACATATATGGTATAACCAATACAAGAGCCTTGCAGATTTGAAATCGGTCTAAACATTGAAATCTAAAAAAGAAAACCACATTTGATAATCATGCAAACTGTAATGTTTTAATGACAGTACAAACTATATCTCTCTTTAAAAAAGGATCGCTAACATATTGAGCTGCTAATTAAAATATTGCAAACTATTCAATATTAGTTTAACTCAATTAAACTCGAAGGCGTAAAAAAAGTAGACGATAGCAAATTATTTATGTCTGATTTCAAAATATAATGGCACACCCACTAAGAAATGTGTCCCTAGCCATAAAGAATAACTCGTTGCTGATTCTGTTTGTTGAGATTTCACCATAAGGTATGAATGATAATATTAATAATATTTCGCAAGATATGCCACACCATGATACCAGACGCTTTCACTTGTTCATGTCCACCATAAATTGTCCCGTCTACCCATGTGTGACTCATGAAAATTATACGCTATGGTTGCATAAGTAAGTTGAATGGAAATGAGGAGGATGCTTCATTTGTACAAGCGTCTATTTATGTCTTCCTTTATTGCAGAAAAGCCACGAGCTTTTGATTCAGTTTTGATGCCATAATTTGTTTAGCTGATCTTATAGATATATGTACCGTCAGCAAAATTCATGTCGGATAAATGCAATAATCATCATCATCATCAGGTCTTTTTAGTCTCCACTGCAGGAGCACGACCCTCTCTGTACTACCAGAGCCATATAAGTACTAGCCTGAGTAGTCAGAGGATTTGGCCTACACTCTCCACGCTGGCCAGACGGGTTGGAGAGGTCTCTTTGATGTTAATAAGCTTTGTTTAGCTTGCGTTTCCTTAGTCGCCTTTTACGACATCCACAGGACGACTTGGAGAGGTCCTATTCTACTCTGCCGGGAACCACACAGCGAACATTTAAATGCAATAAACATTTTCTAAATAAAAAATATGAAGAAACCTCCAACGATACCAAAAATTACAACTCCGTCTTCGACGGACTTGCTTAACCCAAAGAGGAACAATAAAGATAAAACGTTTTTGCATATCGATGTTGTCTCAAGAACATCACTCAAGAGACATTTTTACGACCGTCGTCTCGTTCCTGTTCCATTTTCAAATGGATGTCAACTTGTGGTAGGTCACTGGTTACACGATAAGCCGATCAGGATCAGGATTTATGGTTTTAATTCAGAAATATAGTTTTCAGAATGTTGCAAATTGTTTAAGTCCTAAAATTAAAAATATTAATTTAAAATTACTTCTTAGTTGCTGTGCACGTCAGTCAAACTATTCATAATTTAAATTTTCTCACTGTAATTATCTGCAATGGCTGCCAATTAATTAGCACGCCGGAGTATTTATTTTTTCCTCTAGACGGTAAGACTACGTAATTTACGAGTGGCCAGTAATAAAAGTTTTTGTTGCGAAAAGCGTCGGGTGCTATAAAAATGCTCTGTCCCTTTCTGGCGTGAGTTTACGAGCGTGAAAATAGGAGATAGCTATATATTGCGCCGGTAGTTTTATTACCCCGTGGAAGTGATGCGAGCGTATGGACCAGGACTCTGGAGCTACAGCTGATGCATAAAGAATACACTAAACATAGTTTAAACCGTTGTTTTCCCCGAATCCTTTAGTTTTTTAGTACTTAACGAAGTGGAATGTAAAAAACAATTGGGTAGTTAATATAATAATCTATTTTCAATAAGCATTTGTTTTGTAATCCCAACTAATATTATAAATGCGAAAGTGAGTTTGTTTATTTGTTGGTTTGTTACGCTTTCACGCCGAATCTACTGAACAGATCATCATGAAATTTTGCATACACATAGGTTATGGTACTGAAAAAGACATAGGCTATATATTACGCGGGCGAAGCCGCGGATAACAGCTAGTCAAGAATAAAAGTCAAACCGAAAATGTCACAATACCAATAACAGGTACGTAACCAAGTTCAAGATTACGATAATAATCATTTGTTACATAACTCTCTACCTACAAAGGGTATGGAATAAATATTTTTTCTTTGCGATATCTGTTTTTTTTATGTCGTAACGTAAACGTAAAAGGATTTTAGATAAAGAAGACTTGAAAGTTTATGACGATAAATGTTAAAAAAACCGGCCAAGTGCGTGTCGGACCACGCGCAGTGTAGGGTTCCGTAGTTGCAAATGACAACTTTGAGTTCACACTGTTCACACTCGTACCTCACAGTTTAACGTCCAAAAACATCTAACAATGAAAATTGTATGAAATTTTACATTTTCCAGTACATTTTATAAGTTGGTTGCCTATAACTTTTTAGTTTGCACTTAGTACTCAGCTCTGATAGTTTTCCTTTCAACTTCAGTATATATACTACTGCTGTAATTTTTTTGTCACGTATCCATATATAACCGTTCAGCAGATAGAGGGGGGGGGGGACACACTTACCTCTAACAAAAATGTGCACTTTAAAACCAAATATTTCGGAAACGGATCCCTAAATCGAGTGGTGTTCTCAACCTTACAATATTTTTTAAAGACTTATTTAAAGATACCCCACACGATGGGTAAATAGAGAAAAAAAATTACTCCTCCACTTTACTTGTATGGAAGCTACCCTAAAAAAATTTTTTTTCTACCACTTTTTAGACATGATTAATATACATACCCATACCAAATTACAGCTTTCTAGTACTTATAGTCTCTGAGTAAAACCGCGGACAGACATGGCGAAACTCTAAGGGTTCCTTGTTGTTACTACGGAATGAAAAAAGGTACGGATTTAGATGGATGAATTTTTATTTTTGATATTAGTGTACGATCAGGACTAAATAGAAAATTATTCAATATATAGTAGTAGTACAGAGAGGGTCGTGCTTCTGCAGTGGAGACTAAAAAAAGACCTGATAGATAGATAGATAGATAGATATACCTATGCATTCACCTGTAACATCTCGACCATAAACTGCATTCAGCAAAATAATATAAATATCAATGTTGCAACTTTAAAAACAAACCATCTGTGCATCATTTGCCCGATTTAAAAATCTGATTTCACTCTTAAGGTGCGACTTACGTAAGATTTATTGAAACGAGTATTCATTCGTGTTTATCACACGTCCTTTCGAACTATATTTAAGGATAAAAATACTTTCAAATGTTTAATCCAATCAAGCTCGCGATTCAGTGATGGCTTCGTGAATAATTTCTGGAAGATTTAAAGACAAAATGACAACGAGAAAATACAGATTGGTAAAACACTTTTAAGAAATGTTATTAAGGGCTTGTTAATATCATAGTAATTAGCATATTTCATCGGGATGAATTTACATATAATTTATGTACGCATTTGAGCTACGTCAAAAATCGCCAAAAATTCATCAGCAACTTGCTTCGTCAAAAGTGTAGAAACATGAAGCTACAACATTTCTCCAAAAGCTTATAGAATGAAATCCGCAACGTGCTTTAATAAAAAATACACAAAAATTGTATTCGCTACATGTTTCGTCAAATCCTTAGTCTAAAAGACTGCCCCAGATCATCCCTGAACCTGAACTGGCACTAACTTGGTCTTACATCATATACTTTGAAGTAATAACTTAAGTCTTGGAATTAATTTATACCTATGAGAAAACGGATTTTTGTTCCGCATCGTCTTCAATGTGTTCCGAATGGTGAAATTATCTCTTCAGGGGATTAATTGACTAGTTAAAAAATTTGTGGGTTCAGAAAACACATGTACCTATAATACAATACCAATTGTCTGCCAGTATATGAATTTCATAATCGTAGATATAGAATTGCGCATAAGCTTATTTCTGCCTTAACGGAACATTTACTACTCAATTATCAAAGAAATAGCTTTTGATCTTATTTTATGGCCAATCAATCTGTCCTCCGAAATCAAAAAAGATTTATTTGTTTTACTGAAACTAATAAACATATCACCCGCCATAATAATTAAGTGACGAGTATTCGACGAATTTGCGACTAGGCAGTGATATATGGATGTTAGAGAAGACAAATTAGATACCTGTCTCAGAATAGCTGATGGCAAAAGATGGGTTGATGACATACCCTATAATGGGAATACGTGAATGAAGAAATTAAGGAATAAAAAAAATAACGAAGCGACGGAATTGCCAAAAAATACAAGCAGATTCACCCAGGAACACGTATCAATTTGAAATTACAAACACAAATATTTTCAGAAGTTTTAAAGTAATGATGAAATTAAGAAAATATATGAAACCTCAAATCATATTCACTCGTTTTCAAAAGAGAGTGGCCTGCCGAGGAGTCTACACAGCCGAAATAAATAATTGAAAGAAGAAGTATGTCTGAATCAGTCAACAAATTCAAACGATCAAATATATTACATTAGGTAATATTCATATACATAAATCAGCAAGATATTCTTAGGTTCATTAATTTTAAACACTCGTTTGTTGCAATAAACAATGTCTGTATATGGGCGCATAACAACCGTAATGTTAAACTAATGCTCAGCACGTCGTGTCAGTCTCATTTACGTCTAAATGGACCTGTGTTTAGACATATTCTACAAATTCTTATAAACGTGCAAGTTGTTGTGTTAAGATGTTAAAAGCAAAAAGGTTTCCGAAGAAAAAAAAAATTAAATATGTCTCTGCCAAATTGTTTTGTAATAAACCATGTCTGTCTCTGTATCATCATCATCATCATCTCAGCCCATCGTCCGCCCACTGCTGAGACTAGGCCTCGATTTGTTTCCGCCATCCGTCCCGATCCTGTGCACATCTTATCCAGGTACAACCTACAACCTTGACAATATCGTCCACCCATCTCATAGAAGGACGTCCAACACTTCTTTCACCTGTTGTACGCCACCATTCGGTTACTTTCTTGCTCCACTTGCCATCATTCCGTCTAGCCAGGTGCCCAGTTCCATTTTAGGTTCATGACCGTATCTCCGATATCCCGTACCTTAGTACTTTTTCGAATTACGGTGTTTGGAATCCGATCTAGGATGGAGATGCCGAGCATGGCTCGCTCCATGGCTCTCTGTGCGACTCTTAATTTGTGCACTGCCTCCTTGCGACTCTTAATCAGCGTCCCTGTCTCAGCACCATAAGTCATAGTGGGCAGGACACACTGGTTGTATAAGCACTCTTCAAGCATTGTGGAGTGTCGGTTGATTTTAATATTATGTCGTCTAGACTATTAAATGCCGCCCAGCCTAATTGTATTCTCCTATCGATCTCCTTGTTTTTATTTCTATCCTTGTTTATATTCTTTTCTTCCTGTACTTCTTAATCTATATTTTTCCTAAGGATAAGTGGTGCCCGAGATAAACATATTGATCAACTATCTCTAGCCTCTCGCCTCCAACTGAAACAGTTGAATTGAAAACGCTAGGGATGTTTTACATAACCTTCATGTTGGACATATTCATTCTTAGGCCTACTTTCATAGACGCCTCGTGCAGATCCTGTAACATTTCTTAGAGATCTTCTAGGTTTTCAGCAAACTGTCTCTATATATGAGCGCATAATGCTCAGCACGTCGTGTCCATCTCATTTACGTCTAAATGGAACTGTGTTTATACATATTCTAGTAATACTTATAAACGTACTAGTTGCTGTGTTAAGATGTTTATTAATCACGCACGCAACAAAATTAAAATATTGACTCTGCCACAAAATATGTCCTATCAGGAACCCTCTCGGGTGTAAGGACTTTTAGGACAACCTATATGTCTAAATCCGTTAAGCCATTATTAATGATGGTGGTATAGAAACTCACATACACTCTAACCTACTCTAACATACATACAAGAACTCTAAAATAAATACATTCCTTTTTTAGGCAGTGGCGTGAGAACGGATGGAATGGATCAAAATTATTTAGATACAAATATTGTTAAAATTGGCAAAAGCATAAAGTTCTAGTTTTATAAGTTTTTATTATAGTGGTAAGAGGTACTTCCTGCTAGAGAAGGTGCGAGATATTCGTTGTCTCGCTCTATCACCCTGTAATGGCATCGTAGCTTGTAGTGCAGGATTCCATACGAATAAATATTGTTTTTCGATATTCCTATAGTGTTTCTTTTAAATCCTAATAAATATAAAATGTGTTTAAACAAAAAAAGTGTTTTTTTTTTTCGGTGTACTGCGGAACTCTTGGTCGGACTCAAACTCTTTCTTGGACGATTGTAACATAACTACAAAACGTTTCGCCCACAACCGTCACTAATTTAACTAAAAACACGTAATTAGTAGTACTAGTGTTAGTAATAACGTAGTATGAAGCGTGCGCATTGCTCGCTCAATAATTAAGTCAAACATCGAAACAGCTTACTTTGTAACATGTAGGGCTTCCGCACATTACATAGACGGTCATTTCAATGCGATTTTCTGATACAAGTATACGATAGTATTGAAATTATTATACATGAATGCGCACTTCATTAGTAAACTTCATTTAGAAATTTCAAAATTTATTAAAAATATTTCACATCTTCGAATGGGCTTTACTTTCCAACCTGAATACTCGTTAAAAAGAAGCAGACGCATCAGCCATTAGAAATATAATAATAAATAACTATTAAAATTTCAGACCTCCACTAACTGCTCTAGCTAATATCGTGCTCTTGCAGTGGAGACTAAAAAATACCCTGATGATGATGATGATTTTTTCAGACCATGTCCCCATTACATGAGTAGCAATTACAAACTTTAAAAGAATGCTGGTAGGTTGATACAATTGAATTGTTTTACCAGAAAGACTGTCAAAAAATTAACAATATCGAAAGAAAGGCCTGAAAGGTGTTGAAACATAGGTAGTACAAACATTTCAAACGAAACAAGCGCGTCAGGGGGCGGTACCATTTATTGAGGCTAGTAGGACTACAGACAGACTAGAAAAAATAGCACAATAGTAAATGCTTCGTCGTTAATTAACTGTGCGGACTCGAGTATTAATGTAATGATAGGATTTCTAAGACCAAAGATTCAATAAATATATGGAATACAGGAAATGTAGAAAATGCATCGACTAAAAAGTTGCTAGTGATCAACATCTATTGTAATAAGTACTAAATAGTAACTACGAATTTAAACAATTTGTTTTTTTTTTTTTTTATTTGTCGGATGATTTTTTGAATTTTATTATTCTTAATTAAAAAATAATCTAAGTGATTTATAATTAAAACGGCTCAATGTTATTAAAAAACCGGCCAAGTGCGTGTCGGGCCACGCGCAGTGTAGAGTTCCGTAGTTGCGAATGACAACTTTGAGTTCACACTATTCACACTCGCACCTTACAGTTTAATGACCAAAAACATCTAACAATGAAAATAGTATGAAATTTTACAGTTAATAAGTTGGTTGCCTATAACTTTTTAGTTTGTACTTAGTACTCAGCTCTGATAGTTTTCCTTTCAACTTCAGTATATATATAATATACTACTGCTGTAATTTTTTTCACGTATCTATATATAACCGTTTAGCAGAGGGGTGGGGGGGGGACACTAACCTCTAACAAAAATTCGCACTTTAAAACCAAATATTTCGGAAACGGATCCCTAAATCGAAAAGTGGTGTTCTCAACCTCACAATATTTTTCAAAGACCTATCTAGCGATACCCGACGCGATGGGTAAATAGAGAAAAAAAATACTCCCCCACTTTACTTGTATGGGAGCTAAAGTAAAAAAAAAATTTTTCAAGATTTTATTCTACCACTTTTTTGCCATGATTAATATATATACCCATACCAAATTACAGCTTTCTAGTACTTATAGTCTCGCGTAAAACCGCGGACGGACAGACAGACAGACAGACAGACATGGCGAAACTATAAGGGTTCCTTGTTTACTACGGAACCCTATAAAACCATGTTATCAAAATTATACTAGTGACAATAATTTTGAAGAACAATAGTAGTAGGTACCATCTCTAGTTGTTTCCCTTTAAGAACACAGGAGAACATAAGAAATAAATAGGTAATAATTGTAAGTACATTTAGAATTCAAATCATTTATGAAACCAATTGTTGTGGTAGAATTAATAGTTTAAGTAATCAAACAAAACAGAGAAGTTAATATTAACCATCGACATTCCCTTGAAGAGGCGACTCAGCCCATCAACTTTTCCTTTTCGAGCAATGATGGGAATTTAAAAAAAAGTGCTTAATTTCCATACGAAAATGTTCGACCGGCCCGGCAATTTGTACGAATTTTTTTATGGTATTATAAATTTACTTACACACTGAACAGATAATTTTTAATTGTATACTTCATCAACGAAAAAATCCGAACATTTGGTGTCTAAATGGCGTCTAAAATGTTGTGAAGACATGCAATTCGTACATCTGCGTTTCGGCGTTAAAAGCCTCGTTACAGGTGCGTAGCTACCGCAGTTTGAGCAATATCAATGATGTTGGGCCCCAGGGCTATTAGGAAGCCGTTAAGTGCAAAAATCTTGTCTGCAGTCGCATCCTTATACAGGCTTACTTTGAACCTATTATCATCGGTATCAGCATCCTTGATAGAATACGGAATTGTAAGAAAAATGAGGAATAAAAAAAAATTGACTTTCCATACAAAGTCGCCGATCAGCTGGGCGATTTTCCATGTTAAATAATCAAAAACTACTCACTTCGCATGCGTCTTCATTTCTTTCTTGCGCTTATTTTTTTTTTGTCAATAAAAGTTAGGATTATTCTGAATTTTTCGAAAAATGTGTATGCAATATCTGAACATGATTAATTGAGTACTTAAAAGTTCTCTCACATTTAACGGCATTAAGTGCAATTAATTGCTGACAAAACAATTATTATTAATTGTTCAATGCTAACAATTATGTCTTATGTCAACACTCAAATGGCACTAATCAAGACAACACTAGACTTTATCATACATGGTTAGTTCCATTTCACAATTAATAGTAAAGAAAAAGAGTTACAGTCATAGAATAACAAACTCGTCTAGGGTACATGAGTGGGGTTCGTGACGCCACAGGCTGCTCAAAAGTTTAGCAAAGTGTGATTGTTAATTGACAAAAGAAAAATAAGTGTCCATTAGTTTTTGATTATTTAACTAACGGACTTATTATAAAACAAATGAAAATAGATTTTTTTCGACTAGGCAACTAAGGTAAAAGCTAAACCATGAACAAACACCGAATTTACACTCATTCAACGAACTAAGCGACTATATTACGAATTTCAAGGAATTAAAATAGACTGATAAATTTTAAAGTCTCCCGCCACGACTGACTGTCGTCAGGATACTAACAAGAGTAAAAGCTCCACCAAAGTCCATCGATCAGCTTACATAAGTACGTTATGGATTATGCAGACTGAAATAATCTGCAACCATTTGTCATAGGTGCGATCTATTTATACTATAAAGCAGATAAACCATAATGTATTATTTACCGTCTCGCCTTAAAGTAATCCCAGGGTATCTAGATTACAAGAATGTCAATTATAATTGTTGTAGTCGTAGCGAAAATAATTTAATTCCGTTATCTTGCCGCGTCTAAGAGAGAATTTGTGCTATTTAGTTGCATATGATGAAAAGAGAAAAAACGTTAGTAGGGATTCGCATATATATAGCAATTTAATTTTTAGTGACTGCGTATATAATAGTAGTTGAATGGCATTGAACACATCATCGAAAGTTTTTTTGTCGACGGCCTTAACGTCGTCAGATATAAGGGTAAAAGACACTCATCACCCTGTGCAAATAGTGATTTAATCACAGATCTGTATACTATAAAATCTGTGGATTTAATTTATTGTCCCTTGCGAATAATAGCTTAATTTTACACCCTATTTTTGGGCGACAAAGCGCCGTTTTTCTAATAGATGAGATGAAAAAAGGAAAAAAAGTATTTTTACCTGTCGCGGCGCGGGGTCGCATCGCTACAAGTGCGCAGGCGGCGGCGACGGCCTCTGCGTCGTCAGAGGTAGAGGTAGGAGGTGCGCGTACTCTGGCGCGATGATGTACCGTGGTGAACAGCACGACATGGAGTAAGAGGAGTCTTTCCGCGCCTGCAGCTCCAGGAGCGAACACAGCGACCGCTCGTACAGTCGCCATTGGTGAACCACCCAGTTGGCTGTGGAAGGAACGTAGGTTAGAAAAGTAGAAAGGGAAAAATCATGAGACTGAGTTTCAGACTTCACCAAAAGTGCAGCTCTGTTGCTCTAGTCACACTTTTGAAGAAGACTAAGCCACCTTTATTTACCCACTTATCCTTTACCTTACTATACGCGTTTATGACTTACTCATATGTTATATTTAAAATGTTGAAAAAAAAATTATTTAAAAATCGGTACGGCTTGTAATATATTTCAGACTTTTATTAATATACGAACATATCAAAATTTTCAAAAAGAATGAATGTATCGTCATTGCTAATCAAATTTTATTAAGATCTAATAAAATTATTTAAATTGAAGGTTGTTAGCTTTTTAAATAAAATTATTTTAATACGGTTTTTTATCGCGTTTATTACATTATTTATACACCTAACGTTTCGAGCACTTTACAGTGTTCGTGTTAGCTACTAAAATATATTATAAATAGCCTAGGCACTCTGAAGAAGTGAAGTGAAATGCTTACGGATACTACGGTTAGCCCAAGTATTCCTCCTTAACTTAAAAAGTGCTTAGGACCTCCGATCCCAAGTGGTTCCATCACTGTCTTTGGGGAACTGTCTTCAGTATCATGGAATGAACTATTAAATAAAATTGTATTTTAGCATTGAGTAAGTATTTTTTATTATACCTACATAAAGGGTGTATAAACAGTATGCACGATAGATCCGAATACAAAGTTTCGGTTCACTACAGAATAACGAAACTACATCTTAACGAAAATAACTTCTCTCAACAGATTTAACTATGATTAATGAACACCTATGTCATAATTAATGATGCTTTCTGTTTCCTAATCATAATTAAGGTGGGTAAGATCATACGTGTTCAAAATCGAAAGGATAAGTGGGTACGACATGATAAATTCGCAAATATACTAAGCAACATTTATATCAATTCGATAGCACCAGAAACCTCAAAGAGCTGTCAAACCAATTTATTTGTTTTCGCGTTAGCATGATAAATAAACACGTTTATTATAATTATGTACTTACCGTGTACTCAAATGTCAACTGTGTTGTTAAGGGCACGGTGGCAAACTAACAGACACGCAAACACAGAACATAGTTGGATGGAAATAAAGCGCAGTATTGCTTACATTGTTTTTTTTATATATATTTAGCCAAGTAACATTAAGAAATAAAACATTTTAGAAGTAACTTTTAGGATTCCGGGTGACAATTGAATCTAATAAATAAGCCACTGCTGTCGATCTGTCTATTTGAGTTTACTGTATCCGATAAACCGTAATAAGTATGTAATAATATTCCAAACAAGTAGACCGTTGAATTTGTGTATTCCTATTCTTCAGTTGCTGCTGTAAAAATAAATAATAATCATTTATATAATTCAGATAAAAAACGGACTTCAATCAATCTACTGAATAGTTTTGATAAAATTTAAATGGCATCAAATAGAAAGTATATCCTATCAAAAAAATAAATAAACAGCTTGCAGTAAAAACGTTTTTATTTTTTTATGTAATTGGACGGTAAACGAGCAAGCGGGTCACCTGATGGATAAGTAATCACCGCTGCCCGTGGACAACTGCAACACCAGGGTGTGACAAGATCATTGCTGGCCTTGGATCGTGCTTCGGAAGGCACGTTAAGCCGTTGGTCCCGGCTGTCATCGTTGATGGCAGTCGTTAAGCTATGTCAGATGCCTTAAGGCAGCTTGAAAATTCTGACACCAGTGTTGGCCACTTACACATACGAAAAACAAACAAACAATTGCTGGCCTTTAATTTTTCCTCCCTGAGGGGATAGGACATGGACCTCCAGCTCACTCACTGAACAAAGCATAGCAGCGGTAAAGCTATTTTCAAAATAATTCATAAACTTTTTTCTTAATAGTGAACCGTAGAAGCAGCCCGGCAGCCCAGCACAGCTGACGATGATACAAATAATAACAATAAAATAAAATTTAAATACAACGTACGGACTCTATTCAGCAAGTGCAATTCGCACTTAGCAGGACTTTTTATATGACAGAATGGTCTGCCCCATTTAAGTCCTATTTCTCACCTTACCTGACAATCAAGTTGTCAACGACATTTGTCTCTCTACATCATTTTTTCACATATTTCTAAGTGCAACCGAAAAAACAAAATTGTTAAAAGAACATTTATTCCACTTAATATTAAGTGGGTAGGTTCACTGCGGATGGTATCTGGTATATATCGCAGCTAGCATTATGGGTACCTTTGAACCGGGTCCCATTCGGGTGGAATTTTCGATTAAATTTAATTTGTGTGTGTGTTTGTTAAACCATGTACTGTTTTATTGAATAATGAATAAAATTTATTTTATATAAAAGTTAAATCATTTAAATAATTGCCATTTAATAAATTAAACTAAAATAAGCTAAATTATTTATATTGCAGAAAGGATAAGCATTGCCATCCAACGTGGCAATGCTGCCATAGGGCATAAATTGGGCACGTTACCGTGAGGTGATGGTTTGCAGGGACTATATAATTTGTAAATATTTTAATTAATTTTAAGTAGTTTTAATTATTATCAACTTAAATAAAAAAATCTGATAAATTGAGAAAATTTTTTTTTTGTATAAAATGTTACTTTACATGCAATATGTTAGTAAAATCATATCGTTCGACGATTTTATTGATATGATCGATAAGTTTATTGATTGGAAAGTTGACGAGATCTATTTTGCACGCTACTAATATATTTGATAATATTTGTTGGGTAAGTAGGTATATAGGTATTATAGGTAGGTTTATTTTTGGAATTACTTAACCGAACTACAAATTAACTAAAAAATATCTACATTGTTAGTATTAAATTCCTGAGAAGTTATCAGTATTATGCGGACTCCAGGAAACCCGAATTGAGAATTTTATATGCTGACCAGTTATTACATTTCAATGAGTGCTGATACCGTCTCTCGCGTTCGGAAGTTGGTTTTTCGTAGAAATAAATTATACCAGAAATATAATTTTAAACTCAGTAAATATTATCTTATACTGCAAATATCGTGACATGAGCTGAGGAATATGGATTATCACGTCAATCTTAATACAGGCCACACACTGGCATGTATTTAAAAGCGTAGGTTTGACGTACACCGTTCATTTCGCAAAATATATATATCGAAAAAAAACCGTGAAATTTGTAATTAGTTCACTTCTTATAATGATCATATCTTAAAATGGGCGCGTTGTAAAAAGATCATTTCTTAAAACGCGACTTTTTATTGCGTTTGACACCGTGTTCATGGTTTAATGGACGTCAAAGTGATTTAAGCAATAATTGGACAAGTATCAAAATAGACGATATGAATAGACCCCATATAATGAGTGGAACAAATTAAACACGGAATTCGAATCAAAGGCATGGTCCGCAATAATCCACACCTATTCTCACGAAAGGCGGCTTCAACATGGCTTTAAAAAAAGGTAGACTCCAAGAGATCAGTTGTTATCACTGCGATTTTCTTCACAAGAACTAAAATAGTGTATTTGAAAGTGACTATATTGTTTGTTACAATTTCACGCCTTATTATCTATCTATACCTAATTATGCAGACGAAAGTTTTGTATTTTTTTATTTGTTTCTTTGCATTGAATAGGCTCAAAAACTTTCCGACCGATTTTCAAAATTCTTTTACCTATATAAAGCTACTTATCTGCGGGTAGCATAGGCTATAATTTACGCGGAAGAAGTCGCGGAAACATTTTTAGTTATAAATAAAGACAGTGGTACCACCAAAAAAGGACAGATCCTGAGAAGTCTCTATTAACACGAGCTGTAAGGAATCCGCATTTAAATCCGTCGATCTATTTTACTGCTACGATGTCCATATAACAATTGTGAATGGGAGACTTATAAAAACCTCTTTTTTAGATCGCAAATAAAAAAAACTCTGCAAATCACCTGTTATTACTCTTTCTCGCTCTCTCCTTACACGTGTAACCGGCGAGGTAACTTCTACAATAATTAGAGGCAAGGTCAATTGTAATCATTGCATTACGCAACTACTGTAATTGAAGGTTGGTGAATATATTATTTCATTGTAACGGAGTTTCTATGTTTATGACGATTATTTTCACATTATTGATAATGTTATACTAGGCTGCTAATTATATAAGGACTAAAACTGTGTTAATGCTAAGCTTGGAAACAACTTTGTGAAATAAAATAATATACTTTTTAAACACATTTTCAAACAGCTGCTTAGTTTAAGCGGTATAAAATGCTGTAGGCACTTGTTTTATTTGATACTAGGATTATGACACTGAACTACTTAGTTCAATACGAGTATTAAAATGACAATCAATTTCTTACTTAACTTTTATAAAAGAACACGTCTTTGCCCTAGAATTTCCGACTACACCAGAGTAAAGGAGGTCTTAAAAACGCAAATTCAAAGTAATGCTACTTTTTTCCAAATTGCTAGTCGATAGGCTTGATTATTTTAATCAAGGGATGTCTTGATTACTTGTGATGTGAATGTAATGATCTACGAGGGACGAGGCAGAAAGAAAAACGTGGAAAACTTGTCAACGCTTCCAAAAAGTCCCTAATACAGTACATCATTTCAAACTACTCAATAATTCTTTATATGAGACTACGAATAAGTAGAAGATATGAGATGGTTTACAAGATTATGTACTTTGGCATTCATGATATGTCAATATCATTAAATCAGGACAAAGCATAGGGCAAAGGAAATGCAATCATCTTTGCCCTTCAGCCTAGGGTACCAGGCGACGGATTATTTTAATGAAAATATCAGGAACTTATACGGCCCGACCAGGAAATCCAGAAGAAATGATCGTAATAAAGAAGATGATGTACAAATCATTCTTCAGTAAAAAGAAACAGTAAATCAATGCAACGAGCGTTAGCGTGACTGCGGCTGATTTCCATCTGTATCAACATCTTAATTAGATCAGCGAATGTTCGTGCTACCTTAGAATAGGGTTCTGTATCTAATGGAGTCTTGATTATGAGATTCCCTGCAGGGGATTTATTATAAAGGCTCCTTTGTCTCTCCGTTCATTTCGGCCGCAATACAATTTAAAAAGTGTCAGTATGTCATTGAATTTTTGTATATATATGCGACTAGCACGGAGAAGAACGGCAACGGAGAAGGAAATAGGCGGGCGAAGCTGCGGGCAACAGCCCGCAGCTTCGCCCGCCTATTTCCTTCTCCGTAGTACTATCAATATTTATGCAAGCGTAACAAACAAACAAACTCATTTTCTTATTTATAATATTAGTTGGGATTTCGGTTATACATATTTTAAATACAAATGAAATACTGAGAATCAGACATTGACAAAATACCACCATAACAGATGTCCTTTTAAACAGCGGAACCTAAGTCATTACTAGTCTTATTCAATCACAGGGTCGTATCTTTTGAACCGTAATAGAATAGCAAACATACCTATAGTCAACGGCAAACACTTGCAGTAGTACTAATATTATTAATGTTTTGTTTTAACGTTTATTATTAATACCATGAATGAATTATTTTCATCAAGCAAAACTGGCTGGACATATTGGATTAAGTGATAACTTTTGCTTTTTAAACATTATTGTTCTACTGTATCTTCAGTCTTTAAAACGCTACTCCTATTTTTTTCAGCACAGAACCTTTCCCAACAAATGCGCCTTACGCTTGATCAATAATCTTTTAGTATTTAATCGGTATTTAATAAATCGCGACACGAACCGTAATATGTCAATGGCTGCCAATCCTGTGCATGCTCGCATAATAACTAAATTAGCATGCAGCATCATAATCAGTAATTGACGACGCGTCCTCCCACTTGGACCTGAACCAGCGTCATAAAAACAAAAGATATTTATTAAAATGACAGACATGCTTTATGGTTACGACGGCTTGCTTATTGTAACACTTAGTTTATGGGCCGCTGTA
Source organism: Rhodophaea formosa (assembly GCA_963082605.1). Taxonomy (NCBI): domain Eukaryota; kingdom Metazoa; phylum Arthropoda; class Insecta; order Lepidoptera; family Pyralidae; genus Rhodophaea; species Rhodophaea formosa. Next base: position 6,358,256 of record OY720221.1, read on the forward strand.
CTTGACTTTGAATGTGGTTCGGTTGTTTTCTTTACCAATAATAAAGGTACAATGTAATTTAATTCAACTCAAATATGTCATTCCATTATTTTAGTAAAGATGTATTTTGGGTCAAAAGATAAGAAATCGTCTCCATTTCATCTTAGACAAAAATCCTTCTCGTATGTCCGTCTATCCCGCTATGCAGCTCTATAGGTCGCAAACCCCAACCGATTCTCGTGAAATTTTCAAGTGAGCAGGTTCAATAATAATTTCGATTTTTTGTTGCTTCTGTTTTTCGAAATGACTAACGAAGTCTACAGGTCTCAGAGCTGCTACTCATAGCTTCACAACGCAGGCATGTGGTAAAGCAGCTTTATTAAAATTACAAAAATAATAAAGTTAGACGATCGTCCGTTTCGGTATAACATCGAGAATATCGGCTTAGTAACTTGTTTAGTATAAATAATGATCTAACCCTAAGTGTTATTTGGATCCGCAATCTATAAGATGTTCATGAAATGAATAAGACAGTAGACCAGACCCATATTATTCGTAGCAGTGAAGTATAAGAGACAAAATGTCGGTTCAATCAAACACATTTCTATCAAATCATATTCAAGAACAAGTCAATTTATATTACCCTCTATTCCTAGAAACTGTATCGAAATAGAAATAACTTAGACATTTTATTATCAAAATAAGGAAGCGGTATACTATAAAATGAAATATACAACTCCAACAAGTGCAACATTGTCGTCACGATGCATATTTAAATCAGTATAGTAATACTATTACACTCACGCATATAAACTAATGTCATATTATTCACAATCAAAACACGATCTTGGCGTCTTTGTAACAGGATTGGAATTCGAATGAGTGGGTGGGGTCGATACGTTCTTTAGTTAGTGGTGAACAGTTAGCGCGTGTGGTATCAAGGGTATAGATTGCCAAGTCATAAGCGATAGAATACGTACGTACCACGTGCCATAGTATTTATAGATAGATATGGTCAATGCAATCCAGTTTATGATGATCCCAGGGTGCTGTGATATTTTCCCGATGACATGAAGTGATTTGGTGAAAATGGCAACAAGTGAGATCAAAATATAGTGGTCTCCAGTTGTCCGGAGATAGAAAATGTTACAAGACCGATATGGTTTTATTGCTAAGAGATTAATGCATTGTGGCATTCTAGTTGGTTCTGTTTTGTCTCTAATCGAGCAGTAATTGAGATGGTTGGTTTATTTAGCGCAAGCGCTATATTGCGACTCAGTCGCCTTAATCTCTGGTGATAGAGAAAATGTATTGTGACTATATATCAGCTAATTTTGTAAGGCAAAGGTTGTTCGCTTGTTCTGATATTATGATTGTGAGTTATTGTACTGCGAGTGTACTGTTGTAACTGTTCTATCTAAATGCTAAGCGGTTCATAAGTAAAGTTAGTTGCGATTCACTAGATTATCTCTAATATCCTAATCCTAACTAGGAATAGAAATGCTAAAGTGAGCGGATTTGAATGTTTGTATGTTTAAGTAAACAAACATACAAACATTCAACGGGTAATATTTTTTTTTTGTTGAAAATATACTTCATACTAATGTTTACAGTCCGCTTAAAGGAAGGGGTAAGAGGTTTTCAAACTTTTGCTGCCGAGAGGGGGAAGGGGTTAAAAATAGCTAAAATTTTGCTTAGGTAATACTAAACGGCCTTTGTATGATAGTGCTGTATGTAGACTTTTCTTAGGTTAAAACTTCACGACACATCATCATTTTTAGGGTTCCGTAAACTAGGAACCCTTATAGTTTCGCCATGTCTGTCTGTCCGTCTGTTTGTCCGTCCGCTGTTTTACTCAGAGACTATAAGTACTGTAGAAAGCTGTAATTTGGTATGGATATGTATATTAATCATGCCAAAATAGTGGTACAATTTTTTTTTATACTTTTATAATTTTACTCCCTCTTTATTTGTATGGGAGGTACCCTAAACAAAATTATTTGCAAGATTTTCTTCTACCACTTTTTTGGCATGATAAATATACATATCCATACCAAATTACAGTTTTCTAGTACTTATAGTCTCTGAGTAAAACCGCGGACGGACAGACAGACAGACATGGCGAAACTATAAGGGTTCCTTGTTTACTACGGAACCCTAAAAAGGACTAATATTTATGACTGATAGTGTAATTAAGAATTTTGCAGGACGTGATTTTTTTGATCGGCCTGATAATTTTGCACGTAGAAATCTTAAAAAAAAATTATAAATTCGTAATAGGCTAACAATAGGATAACAATTCAAACTATACAAATAGGTAAACAGTGACTGCCTCTGTGGTCCAGTGGTTAAGGCGTTTGTCTTGTTGACCCGGGGGTCGTGGGTTCGATTCCCATGGGAAGCACACTTTGTTCAGTTGTTTCTAGTTTGGTTAGGACATTGCAGGCATGAATCACCTGACTGTCTGATAAGAAAGATGATTCCGTGCTTCGGAAGACACGTTAAGCCGGTGGTCCCGGCTGCCATCTGGCAGTCGTGAAAGGAACCACGCCAGCGGCCGAGAGGCGGTTCCGAAGAACTCTGACACCAGGATGTGCATGGTCGACTAACCGTGTCACCTACACGAAATAATGATGATGATTGTAAACAGTAGTTAGGAAAATAGTTTGAAAGGATAAAGGACGAAATTTCAAATGATTTTTTCATTTTCTTTTAAATATTCCTTATGAGAGCAGCTCTGAATCCAGAAAAACTCATCTATGGTCTTAATAGGTAATGCAGTAAGAATACACACATTCTCACAGCGACGCACATTACTGCGCATGGCATATCATTGGTGGAAACTCGGTCTATTCGTACGACTCGGTACGGCCGCGACAAAAAACCACTTTCGATATTTCATTACATGTTAATTACGCGCTAATTTCAGCAAATGGTAAATTTTTGAAACACAAAATCTAATTTATTATAACTATTTTTGATATTATAAAACTCTATTATTATATTTTTGTACAAGAATGAGACGTCAAAAGTAGTAAGGTAGCTTTTTACCGCGGCTATAGTGTAGTGTCTCAACCCCAATGCAAAATATCACATCAATTCGTTCTTTTAATTTGACGTGAATGAATAAAACAAATAAACAATTTATGAATATTTACGATATAAAGTTACTCACGTATGCAGCGAGCATGTTTAATTTTAATCACTCAATTTGCAATTTTTAATCTCATCATAAAAATTAATTACTTACTTCATTATCTGTTAAAACGCAACGAAAATGTGTAAAGTAATGAATATTTATTTAATTTCTTTGGTAAGATGAAATAAAATAATATAAAGTTCCAATATTATCAGAAACATTTAATAACGGAACAATAAATCTTTTTAAATCTTATCTTCTTTTTTTCACCGATAAGGCAAATTTCCTTCAAAGCCCGACTTGCTGTTCATGAAGGGGTGTTAGTACCAACTCTTATGTATGGCAGTGAAAGTTGGGTATGGCAGAAAAGGCACGAAAGTAGAATAAATGCAGTTGAAATGAGATCGCTAAGAAGTATGTGTGGTATAACTTTGAGAGATCGGGTAAGGAATGACGTAGTGCGGGAGCGATGTGGAGTGAAAGATGATGTAGTGACTAAGATTGAGAAAGGAATGTTAAGGTGGTTTGGCCACATTGAAAGGATGGATGAAAGAAGAGTAACAAAGAATATTTATAAAGCCAGTGTGAATGGGATAGTTGGCCAGGGTCGACCTCGTCGAACGTACTGCGATCAGATTACTGACGTTCTTAAGAAAGGAGATGTAAGAAGTACCCGAAACCGAAGAGCATGCATGGGGAGAGTGATGAGTTTAGATGAAGCTAGAGGGATTTGTCAGGATCGTAGCAAGTGGAGATCCATAGTCTCTGCCTACCCCTATGGGAAAAAGGCGTGATAATATGTATGTATGTATGTATGTGTATAAGGCAAATTTCATACAGTTTCTCATAGTATAAAGCAACTCATGCGGCGTTGTCATTTAAAAATTTAGTATCTAGGTTAGCTTTACTCACTTGTATAGGTATACATGAAAACCCACCTATATAATAAAAAAACAGGGGAGTATTTTCAGCAATCTTGAATTTTCTTCTCAATGAATTCCCTGACAAAAAGAGGTTAGAAGAAAAGAAGTTGACGCATTCTCTATTTTGTTTTTACTCCCTTCTCAGCTTAGAAAAGCTCATCCTAACTGCCAATAAAAGACATCACATAAAAGTGCCAACTGCATTTTTAATCGTGAGATTAATTTTTACTTGGCTTGTTTTTATTGACTTATACAATATCGCAACTAATATGCATAATATAATAATTATTATATCTGTTTGGCGAGCGTGAGCAGCAATTATAACTTATCGTGTCGATACGCGTACTATAAACTACCATCTGATGTTATTCGACCAGACCGGGCACGTGTTGGGCCATAAACTTCGAATTAAATTGAATTTGTGCGTGTCTGTCATCACTATTTCGCCTATAATCGTAAATACAATTGTTTTTTGTTTATTTTCCTATACAATGTTAGCTCAGACAGGATTGAGCGTAAAATAAGAAGAGTATAGCGCTGGCTCCTTCATAAAGTGTTCTAGCAATGGCCGAGACAATCCCATCACTCACGGATACGGAATGTAGGTGATTCGAATTCAAATCGGTACAAGCGTGCCAAATGCAGACGCTTTGCACACGTATATACAGTGCACCATATAGAAAAGTATACCACCAATAATACTCGTATAATATATTATGTCTATGTGGGATACTGAATTTGCTGTTGCTGATTCTGTGAAGAACTTTATAACGTACTTACATCATTCTTATTTTGATAATTGATTCAAATGATGTATGTACCTAATAAGATTTTAACAAAATAAACTCCCGTTAGCGTTTAAAAAATATTATAATTTCTTATTTATTTAAAAAAATGAGAATATATACAGCGTATAAGTATAAGTATGTACTTACACTCTTATACTTCAAACCATCAAACCAGCCCATTAAAATGAACAACTTTTCTTAGAGTAGCCACCAAGGAAACTCGGAAAAAGATTGACTTTTTCATATAAAAGTATTCAGCTGGGCCGGCAATTAACCTCATAGGTAAAGTTGTTCATTTTGACATGCTGGTTTGATCGTTTAAAGGATAAAAGTGTTCATACTAACATCCAGTACTTGCATTTCGCAGAGAGTTCATAAACGAGAGCAAAATAATAAAAAATAGGGCTTGAGGTCATCTCCATAGTTTCTTCATTTTGTGATTGATGAGCTGTGAGTCTAGAGGAACTAATTTAGTAACGGACAAGATTTGCGGTTGATTAAATTTGCAAATATCGGCTGTGGATATAAAACGAATAAAGAAATAAATATATATTAATCTTTAAGACTTTTAATTTAATCGCAATAGCCTATTTCCCGTAGTCTATACTGAAATATTATAAAGAGTTTGATCGTTTGTTTGTTTGCATCAAATAGACTCCGAAACTACTGAGTTGATTTTCCAAATTCTTTTACCTATAGAGAGCTTATTATATATGTATACTGTTTAAATGTAAAAACAATTTATAGGTATTGGCAATTAAAAGTAGTACCTATTGGTTGTCATGAGAAGTGCCAGTTTCAGATATTATATTTTTTTAATGTAAATTATTTACTTATTATATTGACTATTACTTATATATTTACTTTTGAACGGGGCAGGAACTTACTTTTCTGTTCCGGGAAGTACAAAACGGGGGTAACAAAACTAGTAGCCCTTGTGTGTGACAGTTAAGCCTAGCAATGAGTTGGTTGAGGCCAGTTCGGAAGCTGCGGTTACGGAGGCGGCGGTTTCCATTGCTGTGGTTAGCTCACTCACAGAACACTCCAATTAGTGGCGACATCGGGGAATCTGGATGTTTATGAAACATGCGTTGTCTATAAAGGTTTCCAGACATACATCCTATAACGTCTTTCTCCCTTGCGGGGTAGATAGAGCTCAGGTCTGGTAAAACCTTAGGGCCACGTTTAGCATGATGGTGGGCTTGTAGGTGAGAACGGAATCAAAATAGTGATGGGTTGCTAGCCGCATCGCCTATTGATATGATTCCTGACTCTTATTCCCTCGATCGGCTTTTACGATCTGCGCGAGAAGAGAAGCAGCTGGTACATTCTACTTTTTTCTTTTCTCCCAGACCAGCATGGAAGCATGATTTCCAGATTTTATTTATTTACGAGTATTTTTTTTTTTTTACCTAACCTATGCTGTCCCACTGCTGGGCAAAGGTCTCCTCCATTTTCTTCCACTCCTCTCCTTTCTTATTTACGAGTATAAGTTTGAAAAATTATAACTTGCAAAATTTGATTATAGGCACCGGGACCGAAATCGAAATTGAAGCTAATTAAAACTTGTATCCACCTATTAAATCACCTTTAAAACCGACTTTTGTAACACCCATCTTTGTAGGGTGTAATTTTGCATACTCAAAGCTTATTTAAACAGATACAGGGACAGGTGAAACTAAGCTTGTACACTATCGTTCGATGTCGATCTTATTTATAGACATGTCCATTGCAAATTGGGTGTCAGTTTGACTGCTCGCGTAATTTGTAAACATCCAACATCTAATAAAAAGCCCTGTCTACGCTACGTGGATATATACTGGATATTCGACAAAAAATACATTCCCATGAATTCCCAAAATGTTGAATTTTATTATCAATTCCCCACATTACTCCTACAGGAAAAGTCGTTCATATTAACGGCCTGAGTTGCCTAGTATCGGAAAGAGTCTCATAAAAATATTGAATATTATGAAGCTTAAATATCTGATTATGTGTTCTTTGGTGAAACATAACCAATTTAAAATTTGGTTAACGTAGAAAATTCTAATTTTCAGCGAGTAACAGTACCTACATAATCATGAGTAATTGCGTCCTCCTTCATCATCATCATTTCTTGTAGGTGACACGGTCAGTCGACCATGCACACCCTGGTGTCAGAGTTCTTCAGAATCGCCTCTCGGCCTCTGACGTGGTTCCTTTAACGACTACCAGATGGCAGCCGGAACCAACAGCTCAACGTGCCTTCCGAAGCACGAATCATCTCTCTTATTTACCAACCAAGTCGAAAAAGCTAGTATAATATAATAAAACAAGTAATTTATTTTAACTCATGCCAATATCGCTTTAAAGATGAATACTTACTCATAATTAATAAATGAACAATCATTTTATTGTAAAATACTATGTTTCTTATCAAAGTCAACGCGCCTATCTGTCATAGAACAATACATCTCTGTGGAGTTAAAGTAAGATAGCAATGCCACAGTTTTACCATACAGTGTAACACTATGTAAGCATTGATGGTCACAATGTAAGGTTGTCGTCTAGCTGTCTGTCAAGCATTGTTTTTATCAGAAGTGCCTTGATGATACGGTAAGTTGTTCATGATATAGTTGTAGAATTAGATTCGGTGTCATTGGACCTATAAATATGACTTACATTCATTAGGCCCGGTGTATTTATAGCAAATTGATAAGTTAAATATAATGAATACATAGATAGCAAGGTTGATTTTAAACCGATAGTAATATTTATAGGTAAACTTCGGAATCAAAATCACTTATGGAAACAAAATTGTAAGAAAAACACAAATAAAAAGTAAGGAAATATGTATGTATGTACATTCAACCGGCTGATTTATGTTACAATTTGATATTGTCCTTAAATTTAATATCGATGATAATTATTTTAAGAGATAGTTGTCTTTCATTGATTTTTTAATACATCTCAAATAACAATAAAATTTATTAAATTAAAAATCTGAGTCTAAGTTTAACTTTTTATTACGTGCTGGTTCTTGCATGTTTTCTCTTGAAACGACCAAGACAACGATAGTACATATACGTAGCTATCTGTCGCAACGACAACATAATACGAGTGTAAAGTATGTACGTCTCGTAGACTCAAAGGAGATTTAGTAGGCTAATGCTCTCATTGCTAGCATGCCACACTCGACTGGAAACAACAAAATTGATCAATAAAGGAAGAGGATTGGCCCGCTGCCAGCTGATCCTTGATTTAAGAGCTCTGGACAGATCGAAGCCATCGATCACTGCATCAAGTAGTTCAGTTTTACTGCAGATTTACGAGGGAGGGTAAATATGAATGAGTCGTAGAGGCGCCAAATGTCCATCCATTTTAAAATTAGGCTAATTCTGTGAACCTATTCACCCCTATTTCTGATTTATATCACAGTTTCATGTTCTGATTTCAAAAAGTCAAAATAAGAGTTACGATAATATACCATATCCCATGTCAGCGTGTTTTTGATTTAATAATTTAAGCTTTATAGCACACCATAGGCGCCCCGTAGGCGCACTCTGATGCGATGTCCATCCATAGAGAGTAATTTATTAATATGATCAGTAAACTTTATTAAACTGTATGAAAGAAATCATCATCATCATCATCAGGTTTTTCTTATCTCCACTGCAGGAGCAAGACCCTCTCTGTACTACCAGAGCCATATACTTTAGCCTGAGTAGTCAGAGGATTTGGCCTACACTCTCCACGCTGGCCAGACGAGTTGGAGAGGTAGGAGTATGAAAGAAATGTAACATATGAATTTTACTAAATCTGGTCGATACAGTATTTGTTTTGACTGGCCTAAAATAGACCACTCACATGAAACTACTAAATAACAATAAACTTATAATCAGCGCAAAATAAAATGCTGCCACGAAAATCCAAAGTTTACCCTTCATGCGCCCTCAGATTTACGATTTTAAGGTACTTAAAAATAAATAAATATATAAGGACAAATCACACAGATTGAGCTAGCCCCAAAGTAAGTTCGAGACGAGAGAAGAGACAGAGTGTGTTATGGGATACTAACTCAACGATACTATATTTTTATAATAGATACTTATATGTATAGATAAACATCCAAGACCCAGTCAATCTGAATACGATCATTTTCCATCTTGATCTGGGATCGAACCCGGGACCTTCCATGTCGCAGGCAGGCGTGTTGACCGCTGCGACACGGAGCTCGTCACAACAAAAAAATAATATTTATTGAAATTTTGCTAGGTGAATTCCAAGTTTCAACGCCTTGAAGCAAATGACTGTGATCACAGAGTATTCATTGTAGCTCAAACTCTAGACATTACTTGCTCTGTGACTGTGATCGACAGAGAGATAAGGGATTACAAGAGTTCCATTTTGACATTTCGTCGTACGAAACCCTAAAAACGAGTCCTGTATGAGCATTTACTGTCACTCGTATAATAAACATGCTAGGTTTTCGTAATTGAGTTCTCTCAAACTTTGAAGACTCATTTGGGACATAATCTTCAGCAGCAGACATGCAATTACATTTCTATAATAGAAATGGTAAGTTTAGTTCACGGCCCAAAACTTTTGATGCCAATTTAATCACATAACAGAAATGATAAGTTTACAATAATAATTTTGTAAGTAAGCAATATTTACTAGAATAAATACAATTTATATTCTACATAGTGTGCATGTGCCATGCGTATGCCATCTTTGTGTTTGTATCATAGTCCATTAGTTGGACATAATTTTTTTTTACGTTTTTTGGCAAATAGGCAGGTATAGTCCTGGACTTAAATGATTGCCTAAATAAGCTCCCGTTTTTACCCTATGGGTAAACCCTAAAAAGGCAATGATTGATGAGTCATACATACCTATTTATATGCGCCATACTTCGACATCGAGAAATTAGGATTATTAGACATCGTATTATCGTAGTATCGACAGCGACACATATCGCGCGACATCTGTCGCTTTTAAGGAGCTTGCATTTCGTTTTTGATAACTGTTTGTAGAATTTTTGGTGGGAAGTCAAGGGTTACTGTTGGGGTTGGCCATAGATGATTCTAGGGAACTATTATTTGAAATTGGTGTAGTTCGGTGTTATAAATAATCGTGCTTATGAACTATTTGTGAAATAGTTAAAAAAAAATGTTAAATGGACTCGTATAGATTCGTCATCAGAAGGTCTCACGGGGCCATCACAGAAATTACGCTTTCTTTGATTGCTTCTGTTAAAACTGTACCGTACATCTTTGTGTCTCATTAAACTGGACATTGGAAGAATCACTGAAATCTCGGTGGAAGCCATAATATAAAGCAGAAGAAGAAGAAGAACTATTTGTACTCTACGAGACATGCAGTGTTCTTTCTATTGCAGTCCCGTTTTAAGTGTCAGCAAAGGCCAACCAAAAGTCGCTAGACCGTATGTTGCATGAATCACCGCCAATTTTGTAGTGTTCATATTGCCATGCCTATTGTAGGTGCTCGTAAAGCAACCGGACGTCGTCGCGCTATTCGGCTCTTATATCTCTATTTTATGCCGTAACCAGGAAGATCAAAGCCTATCACCAGATCACTTATGCGGATAATATCGTTAATAGCAGTAACAATAAAAAGCACCTGGGCAAAGCGTGCTTATATTAAAACGCTTAGCTTACCGGAGTGCTTGCAACACTCCGGTGCAACGCTTATTTTACAAAGCAGTTTGCCAGTTGACGAATAACTCTTTTTTGTTACTTGTTTTTCGAATAATTGCCGAGATCTAGAGGTACTATAACAATCATTTAAGCATTTACTTGTTTTGTGCATTGTATTTAGCAGCTGTATTATTGCTTTGTTGTTATGCTTTTATAGGTAAATAAATCCCAGTTACAAATAAAAATGTTTAAACGAATATAAACAACTACAGCATTATTGATCAAAAATTATTACATAAGCATTTTTGCTTATTTTCAAAATCAAATTCTTTTTCTCTTCATTCAAAGGCATATTTGATGGGGGATGTTGAGAGTTACTATTATTCTGATTAAGATTATTTGAGGTTTTGTCAAATCAAGAAGTGCCTACAAACCTCTTCCATACTATTTTATATTCCAAATTGTTGTTCTCACAGCTGATCTCTTAAAATAGTGAGCGTTTCAACAAGCGTTTGAATGTTACTCTGCTTTGCTCCTAAGCTGGAGTATCTCACCAGAGCGTGACCTTTGGCGGCCTGGCGGCGATCCAAGCCGACACTGTATTTGCCTGTTACATTGACAGATTCGGTAATGCAATGTGTCAACATTCGTAGACTCGTCTTCCTCTGGCATTTAACTCATTATAATTTGAAACGTACAATTATCTATGCTAGTTTTGTGTCTACTAACTAGACAAACGAATCTGGACATATCAAAATTTAGATTGTCAAAGCGAACAAAAAAAAGCGATGAACGAACATCAAGTAGCGTGTCCCATTCAATTGATGCACCAGAGACAGCGCCTTGTGTGCCAAGTAGACTTCGACCGAAACAGGATTTTGTATAAGAATACCCTAACAGGCAGTTAACGGCCGAAACGCTAGTAGCCTGTAGCTTTTGAACTTGTAATAAATACATAGTATCTAATAAAATAAGATAATTTTAAATATGATATGACGTGAAAAAGTGCCTGCAAAGGCATACTTTCTGAATAAACATTTTGATTTTTGATTTTAAGGATGACTCCAGAAAAAAAAAAAGTCCAGTGTGCAGTGGTTGCGGGTATACCATTGGCTACGCGCGCCCAGCCCCCCGAGCTGCTACTTTCTCTTCCCCAATCCATCCGAGCAAGTAGCATCCCAAATACCTATAGCCCGTTTCCCCAGTCCAACAAACTCCAACACTTTTATCGAAACTGAGATAAACCAAACCAACTGCGCTCACCAACCCGTCTAATAAGTGTGGTGAGTATGGCAAACCCCTATGATGGAAATCCTTGGGGGAGGCCCATGACCAGCTGTGGACTCCTTGTGGATGAGACGGTCGCTACGATATTCTGCCGCAACCGACAACGATCTTTCGGTTTGGGCATACTTATAATTAATCCCCTGACTGCTAGCCAGAGCTTAAGTATGGCTCTGGTAGAACGGAGAGGGTCATGTACCTGTGGTGGAGTGGAGACTTAAAGAGATCTGATGCTGATAGAATTAATAAAAGTACTAAGTTTGAATCTCAGTTTCAGCCAAAACCAAAACTTATTTGAATGTGTATACGTAAGTATAACGTATTTGAACTTATCATTTCAAATTTGGACGACGCGGCGACCGCGCTTCGGCGATCCTCGCAAATTATAGCCTATGTCCTCCGCTGATGCTTTCTATAGGTGAAAGAATTTAGAAAATCGGGTCAGTAGTTTCGGAGCCTATTCAATGCAACAAACAACCAAATATTTCCTCTTAATAATATTAGTATAGATTCGTGGCTAAAGCTGCCGTGTGGTTCCCGGCAGAGTAGAATAGGACCTTTCCAAGTCTTCCCGTGGATGTCGTAAAAGGCGACTTAGGGAATACAAGCTAAACAAAGCTTTTTTTAACATCAAAGAGACCTCTTCAACCCGTCTGGCCAGCGTGGAGAGTGTAGGGCAAATCCTCTGACTGATCTGGCAAATAAATAGTTACGATAGTCAGAGAGGGTCGTTCTCCTGCAGTGGAGACTAAAAAGACCTGATGATGATGATGATGATGACGTAGCTAAAGCTATAAAAACGCGAAAGTCCCCTACAAAAGTAAGTGCTTATTAATGTTCTCAACAAAGATCACATCTTAATGTGCCGTCCGAAGCACAGAGGAGCTCGAGATATTTATGTTATTCGTAGGCCACCAATCCAACTGGAACCCACGCCCAACGATGTTGGACAAGCTCACCGCTGGGCTGTCGAGTTGTTTACATAAACTAGTTGTCGCCATCGTCAGAAACAGTGGTCCGTTTCTGTGTTTTCTTTTATAATACTAGTATCTCCTTAACGACAGGAAGAATAACAATGTTGCAAAATGTCATTTATCCATTGTTTCTTTATAATTGAGAAGACCGGAAAAATTCCTTCATTTTCAACCTATATACTATTGGGTACTCATTTCCCAAATTACAGTCTTTTAGTTACACATAGTGGGCAGCTTGAAAAATTAGACAGAAAGTATTGGCTATTAACAAACCCAAAAAAGAAAATTGAAACAAACAATGTTTGTTGGAAGATATGGTTGTATGTACCTAAAGGGCTTTTTTCGTTAAAAATGGGAAAACTCTAATAATATGCCGTAAATTCTTTGACCCGGATTACATTATTCTGGGCCGGACCCACCTTGATTTAATCCGTCACTCGAACAAATGTAAAAAAGTCGTATGTTAACTAAATGTAAAACCCTGTCATTCATTTCGGATTTTCTTCCCGCCCAGGACTCATATAGTCCGAGCCTTTAAGTCTTAACGGATTTGGACCGAAGAAGAGAGAGAGCTCCGTGGCGCAGCGGTCAACACGCCAGCCTGCGACACGGGGGTCCCGGGTTCGATCCCCGGTCAGGTCATGTTGGAAAACGATTTCTTTCAGTATGACCTGGGTCTTGGATGTTTATCTATATAAGTATATATTATAAAATATAGTATCGTTGAGTCAGTATCCTGCGACACAAGTTCACACTTACTGTGGGGCTGGCTCAATTTGTGTGAAAAAAAAAAAAAACAGTATCCTAACAATCCTTGCACTTTCCACATTACGAGGTAACATTGGTAACATAGACTATATTTTATTGGCAGAGCAGTCGCATTTTAATTGTTAATGGCTAAAGCTTATGCGTCTATTTTTTCGGGATTTATATCTTACGAGATATTTATATCAATTTTGACTAGAAAAAGGAGCGTAAAAGCATTACTGTATACACGCGCAATTATAAATAATGTAATAACAAAGTCACTGGAAAAGATTACGATAATTGATTGAACATAAACGCGAGAAAAACTATGAGCAAATAATTGATATGGCAAGCGCGTGTCGACCTGCCCGCTGAGTGTTCCGTACCTGGAAAGTTATATTTCCACCTAACACTTATACTTCTGAGGTAAAATATGTATAATGTGACTGATTGAACCGTCATTGAAGTCAAAAATTACTGTTAAAGAGAGAAAACGAACATGCACAACTCCGTGTTAAAAATTGGTATAACAATTTTGATAAAACGTATAATTCTATCTTGTGATCTTTGCCGCTTTTTACACAAAACCCTAAAATAAGTGTAGGTACTGTTTTTTTGGGTTTATGAATGTATCCTAATAAATGTGTTAGTATGTATGTTGTTTTCTATACACTTTAATCAAAATGCATCGACGGATTCGGAAGTATGGAATATCGTTAGAATCCTTGTCCCGAAAGTCAGAGTTATAATTTTCATGGCAAAGAAGTTATGTTATGATTTTTCTTTAAAAAAAACTTGATTTCCCATGATAAAGATATAGAGCTTTATAGGTATGTGTATGTATCTCATTAAAAGATTTTTTTTATCATTTCGGTACTGTACCCTAAAGTAACCGCCACTTATTTACTTGTCAGAATTGTCAAGACTGTAAACACATTAATCTGTCACGCATTCTTCTTTTTATTGTTTTACATAAGAATGTTTGGATGCATATCATAAATACTTACCTACCTTAATTTCGATTTAAATTAATTTGCCACCATTACATCTTCATGCGAGTGGGGAAAAATTACCGTTTCCTGTTGTTTATTGATGAGCGAAGCGAGCTATGTCACCTGTAATTTTTTGTAGAACAACTTACTTGAAATGCTATAACACTTCTTGATTTGGAATGTACCTGGTAAGAGTGTTTCTTATATTATCTTACCTCTATGATCCGATAATTAAAAATCGTCAAATAATGTCAATACCTGTCAAAACTGCGTTTGTGTTAGCCTTATATTTGAAAAATGCAAAAAAATTACTGAACGTTACAAAATTTATAACTTTCATTCAGAAAATAGTATTTCCATGAGGACTTTCTCATATCTACACGATGTTTGTGGTCATTGGAAGTCAATAGTGATCGATAAAAAAGTCCAATTCAACTACAAGTCATAATAAGTCACAGGTATGGCGCATCATACATGCGGAGAAATATTTATGCCAAATACACTACGAAAGAAACATGACATCCATGCACTGTGTGGGTAAACAATCAGGGACGCCGCCGCAACATAAATTTAAGTACTAACGTGCGTATAAGAGGCTTTGCAAAACGTGCGACTTATAACACTACAATTAACCCTATTTTTCAAAACCTTAACTCCAGAGAACGGGGGAGAGGTGCGGGGATGCTATATTACGGGGGACGCTGTGAGTTTCCGTTCTGTACGTTAGTATTACAATTCTGTGAGTATACAGTTCGGCCGGGTGGGGCTGGGACACCGTTGGGCCCCCTCGGTTACGGGTAGCGCTCTTCGACCGCTGGACCAAGAAAGAAATTATTAATTTATATGGTAGTACCCTACATCATTAATTTGCCCCACATATCTTTAGAAAAGAAAAGATTCTAACATTAGGTATGTGTTGTGTACAAAACATACTAGTATTAAAATTAAGTTAATACTCAAATAATAATTGTACCAACTGTGTTGCTTACACAATATCATTATTCATATTCATAATGTTTCCCTTATCAGTATCACAGCTAAGACGGTTATATTGACTACCATTTCGAAACAACAGCTAAAAAAGTGCCGGCCACTGCACGTATTTTACAAAGCAATGCCGTTATACATGTTCATTAATATGAAATTGTAAGAGTATCTAAAATTAACAAAATAATCTTCATAATTATAGGGACGAGTGCAGAATAAACTTTTTTGCATTTTAAAGAATAATGCAGTTTTGGAGTTCACCGGTGCAGGTATCAATTTAGAACAAACCAAAGAAACCACTTAACACTTAAACATCGGAGTAATTTATTTACTTTAGAAAATAAAAATAAAAACCCTATCCCACCCAATTCCCGCGAGATCCAAACATAATTAAGGTACCTACGCGTCTTTAACCCAATTAAGTTCCTACGCATAAAATTAGTGTATGCAACATCAAAAATGCCGTCCGATTGCACGTTGCAAGGCGATGCAAGAAATAGCCGTATATCCCTATAATATCACTATCACTAGTTACATACATACCTATTATAAATCAAAGTCCGCCACCGCGTCTGTGTGTCTGTTCGCGATAAATTAAAAAACTAATGCATGGATTTTGATGCAGTTTGCACAAATAGAAAGAGTAATTCATGAGAAAGCTTTATAGGTATAATAATAGGCCGGGGAGAAAGTAATTTCGTATTTTGTATGAAGATTTTATCCGTCCATACAAAAGAGGTGTAACTTTAACATCAAAATTCTCAGAAACAAAACGCTTAAACCAACTTTGTGCTATTCTTACTGGGTCTGCGGTATGTTCATAAATACCAAAATTCTATATCTGCGTATTTTGCATAATTTCTTTATTTTTAAATTAACTTTTTAAAATGTAATTTTTTTTTCGTTTATTTGATACATTTTTAAGAAACAAAGAAATGGTCAAAAAATTAAAGGAAAATATTTTGTACATCTCTATATAATTCTTGAAAATTGTACCTTTTAGATGGTATCTAATTCAGCCAGATACAAACAACATTACTAAAGATATTTGATTACAACTTTATACATAAATATACGAAATTACTTTTTCCCCGACCTAATATATGCCCGGGCGCAGCCGGAAAGGGCTGCTAGTCTTATATAATTCCGACTCGAATGTCATCGATGGAGCATAAAATTAGTGTATGCAACATCAAAAATGCCGTCCGATTGCACGTTGCAAGGCGATGCAAGAAATAGCCGCAATTAACGGAGCAAGAAACTGCAACTTTGTTGCAACCACCTTGACAGTGCGCTGCGAGTTTGTCAGGGCGTGTCGGTGACGTCATCGCAAAGATTATACATCACAGAAGGCAACAAATTAAAACGGTACAGTTTGTAAATAAATTTGAAT
Source organism: Rhodophaea formosa (assembly GCA_963082605.1). Classification (NCBI taxonomy): domain Eukaryota; kingdom Metazoa; phylum Arthropoda; class Insecta; order Lepidoptera; family Pyralidae; genus Rhodophaea; species Rhodophaea formosa. The sequence continues at coordinate 6,375,101 of OY720221.1, forward strand.
GACTTTGGTGACGATGATGCGTCTTCACGCAAAATAAATAGAATATAGAAGTTGGAAAGGTTAATATGGTACCTTAATGTATTTGTGTGGCTCTTTATTTATTTTTCTTTCTATCTTTCTTAAGTAACAGAAATTTATTAAAATTGAAAAAAATGTCTGACAGGTTCAAATTTCATTGGGTGTGACGTCATGCTTAAAAACACACAGTATAGACTATTCAAAGTTCATCGTATATATCCTTCGATCAACAATACCAAGCTCATTGAAGTATATATCTACCAAAAGATATCGAACTACAAAGATATCAGAATATGTCGAACTACAATTTAATTTTGAACTGACTAATTATTTCAATTAGGTGAAATGTCAATATGTGACATCATAATACCTACAAACTAAAAAATAGGCTAAAGTGACAGAAATTTTCACGTAGATAACCTACCACTGGATATTGTTAAGTCAGTTCAATTTCATAAAATCTCAATATCTAACAATAAGTATTAGTAAGGTTGTGTATTTTATGATATAGTAAAGAATTGTCTAAAGGAGTCCCTACCAAACCCTATCTGTGGTACCTGGTATCGTGTATACCTCACTACATTATATTTAATCTTAGGCTACAGTCAGACTAATAAATTTTTCTTGGTCAATGTTTTAAATATAGAACGTGACCTTGACAATGCAGTAACGATGTGTTCGCCATGCTGTGACGTCACTTTAAAGACTAACCAGATCCACCAATAGAGAATGAGAACATGTATTCACGTATTTTATTTGTATTTTGAATAAATAGTTTTGTTTTAGTTAAAAAAACACTAGGTAACATTATTCTTGGTAAGGACGAGCTCCGTGGCGCAGCGGTCAACACGCCTGCCTGTGACACGGATGGTCCCGGTTTCGTTCGATCCCCGGTCAGGTCAAGATGGAAAATTATCTTTTCAGATTGACCTGGGTCTTGGATGTTTATCTTAGATAAGTATTTATTATAAAATATAGTTTCGTTGAGTTAGTATCCCATAACACAAGTCTCGAACTTACTTTGGGGCTGGCTCAATCTGTGTGATATGTCCATATATATTTATTTAAAGGTAATTTTATTTTATAGGTAGGTTTAAATGTTAGTTTTTAGTTGATATAGGTTAGATTTCATAGTTACAATTAGTAAAAACAAAATAACATTTGGGTGATGTTGCTTACAACATTGATTGTCTGTTTATAAAGCTACGACCTCCTAGAAAAAAATACCTGTTTAATAAATTGGACGTATTTTAAGACAATTTTTAAAACCTTCTTATTTGATGATAACACTCTAATAGTATGCCCTTAATTCATTAATAAGTTGTTCATGTTTTAAGGAAGGGTTAAAAACCAAGATTTTGTGGTTTATGAGAGAAACGGGAGTTCCCGAAATATTAAGAGAATCTTTCTATTTCCGCACAGGGTACACGGGGCCATCAAGATCTTGCTCTGCAACATGAGTAATTGTATGTAGGTATGTGTACTACAATAAAAATCTATCTTTTCGGGGTCATTCGAATATAACGTAAGCAGTGAAAGGGGGTGGGGGTCTAGGTTTGCCTTATTTTTGATGACATGGGGGACGGGGATGTGGTGACGATATAAACATTTCGCAAAAAACACTAACATTTTTTGAGAAAACGATACAAATGTTTACGTAAACTTAGAGGGAGGGGAAATTAACTTTTCTTACTTTTCCTGGCAAGAGGGGGAGGGTTTTAACCCCCTCTCCCCTCTTTCATAGCTATATTTCTGCTTACGTAATACTTGAATGGCCCCCTCTTTCCTTCATGATTGGTATAATGCAATGCCAAGCTAATTGACCAAGCTAGCTAAGCCAGCAAGGTCTCCAAGTGAGTTAGGGCGGAAACGCATATTTGTATGTATGTAATTACGTAGATATGTTTGTTCCGTTAACTCTGGAACCAGCTCATAATTAAGATAATATTTAAAACGTATGTAGTAACTAGTTACAATTATAATTAATGGGGATGGCAACTCTCATTAGTGGCTTTGGTAATGGTTGTTCTGAAACAAACTGCTGTCAAATGTATGGACTTGTGACTTAATTTTTCTTAATAAACTGATCAAATTCCGTTAAATATTTTAATGAAATGTTTTTAATACCTAGTTCTCGATAAATTGACATATTTATTGTATAAAAACAAAAACAAACAATATTTTTTAGGTTATGTTTGCAAAATACTTATAAATCTTTTGTTAAGGAAACAAACATGAGTTTTTTTATCGATGTCAAATGGTTTACCAGTATTCTTAGCACTAATTATTTGCATAAAAGGCTAGAAATAAAGATTTTCGTGTTTTGTAAGAAAGATCGTATGCAGCGACACCTACAATTAGCTTTACGTTGACACAGCTCAGTCATGCACCTACAAGGCACCTACATTGGAGACTAAAAAAGACCTGATGATGATGAGATACCCCTATCTTCAAGTTTGATGGGCTGTTAAAGGGGTGAAGTAGTTGTTAAGATATTTATTTGAATAAAAGTTCACGAGGTCCTACTAGAAAAAATATATACTGGACCTAAGTAAGTGCCAATTAATTTTAATTATGAATATGTATCGGTGTTCCCCTCATTAAATGCATGTTACCACTATGTCGATTATTTTGTACATAGTTTTTTTTACTTTAATCTTTTCATTGGTATATAAATGGGTTTTTAATTTAAACGCCTTTAATTTCAGTTTAGTATACATAAATGCCTTGTCCCTTAATGAATATTTAATAGGTTATTAATATTAACTAGTTCATCCTTCAATAAATAGTGAGGCCTATTTATATGAACAACGCATTTATGTTATTATAGCTCTTTTATAATTACTCATAGAGCAGCTGTAAAGCAAATTAGTGTGGGAAGTCGAAAAGACCCTAAAAAAAATTTTAAAAAATTCTCCCCTACTTTAGGGGTAAATAATGTAAGAGCATGCCCAAGTTCGTAAACCCAAAGGCCACGTTCAGCGTATAAGTGGGCGTAAAGGTGGAAAGCGGAATTCTAAAACCCTATGCGGTCACTAGTAGTTAAATTCCTATCTACCCCAAAAGGGATAAGGACGTAAAAAAGTTTAAAAGTAGATCTGTACTATTTTAGTCTCTGAACATAGTTGAACGCGATGCCAGTAGGAATAGGAAGATCATGTTTGGATCGGTTACAAATATGAATATGAGATGCATTCGTATACGAATGGCTGAATTACAAGATACACGATGATATTTTTATAGTTTGCGATACGCAAGCCGAGGGTTGATTCGAATATTGTTTGTTATGCATGTAACATTGATGTTACAAAAATTTTTAGGTAGTAGTTTTAGGCATAAATATCATTCCGCTTGAATGAAGCGCCACAAAGCTAATACGACCCAGCCTTCGACCAAGGGCATCGGGTTAGATTCCCGGCGCGGGAAAACAACTAGGAATATTACTTACTACACATAATTAAATTGTGTAGTAAATTAACCACTATGTAACACATACCAAGTTTTGATGTGTGGTGAATATTTTGTATGCAAATGTACCAGTTTATTTGATGCCATATTGCCGCAATTCAATTAACATTTTGCAGTGACAAATAATGTTCATTAACTGATCAATGACTATTTGTTAAATAAAGGGGAAAGAATTGATTGTTTAATAAAGATAAGATCAAAGCCGATTATAAATTGTCTAAAGATATAGTTAAAGCTACATAATGGGCTACAAAGGCTATAACTTAGGCTAATTCGCATGGAAAAACAACTACAGAACAAGAAAAATTAAAGCTAAAATGCTTTTTTGAAGTAAAACAAAACCACTAAAAACCCTTTAAAAAAAAAATCGATAAAGATTCAAATAATTGAATTCTCAAGTGTTTGATTTTCGCTCTCCATGTCAACACAAAACAACGTATCGGTGATTTATGGCAATAACCTTTCAAGATGATGGTCAAAGTACTTTGAGGATGCCTATGTTAAAATATGTATATTTATGTATGTATATTTTATTGTATTTATTTTGTTTTTATTAATATATTACGTCCTCTTGTTCTCACATTTATCTGTTCTGCGCCAACGCCAACTACATGTACTCTGTCCATCCACCCTAAGGTTGACTGGAAGAGATCGCTTAAGCGATACGTCCGCCTTTGTACCAACATTGTTATTTTTTCGTTTTTTTTTATGTACTTAATTATTTTGTTTTGGTGCAATAAAGATTATTCTATTCTATTCTATGTCCGGCAGTGGACTCCTCACTACAATGATGAATGACTTTACGCACCGCTGAGAGCTGAGCTTTTTATACAGAAATTATCATCATTTGTAAACTGGAAATAAAAAAACAAAGAATACTTTAATTTGTTCATAGACATACAGAACAGATTATGATATAATTCGGTATTTGCCTAATGTTAAGATTATATAAAATTTGTTTACAATGATACTAATTTCTATCTAAAAACACTATAAAATCACTTTTAATTCGATATCGATTCGTTAAGTGTTCTTAAAGCTTCTTTAAAGTTGGGTGAATAGGACCATTTTTAAAAGTATGAAAATCTTAAATTACTATTATACTGTATTGTAGTCCGCTAAATTTATAGCAACTTTTATTATGAAACCATTACCACAAACGTAATATTTCCTATAGCTACCAAACAAAGTTCTCACGCCGCCGCCCATACAAAATACAAAGTTGTGACGTCACAAAAATGTAGGAATTTCAGCAGTGCGTTTTCACGTCTAAAAATTAACGTCTAAAAATATGTGACTTTAAAACTTTTATATCTGAAAGAGTTTTTTGTTTAGAAATGTATTTCGGTCACTATTGTGTTTATTTTTGGCAGGTCTTTACATAGCGAGACGAAAAATTTTTTAGTCAAGTAGCCAATTGTTGCATCAAATAAAATCTCTGTCATTTATGACTATTCTTCATGATAAAGAATGCTTTCAGCATTAAGAATTGTTGAATAAAGAAAACATACAATGGAACATCGAATATTCTACAATATCGGCTCGGGTACAATATGAGTCGGCTAAAAAATTAAAATTATACGTCAATAAGCCATGCGGCTAGCAACTCATCACTTTTTTGATTCCGCGTTACACGTTAAACAACGTCTTAGAGTCTTATTATATTGGGCTCTAGCCTCTATCCAGTAAGGGATAAAGAATTAAGGAATTGATAATATCTATTCATATAATTATGGAAGGCAGCAGGTACATGCTGTGTTTCTTTTTTTCTCCCAGACCAGCATCGAATATTGTTAGCATACGTCTATTGAATATCTTATGTCCTCACAAATAATTACGAATGAATCTATAAACAATTTATGAAAGATAGTAAATTAGTTGAAAAATTACGTACAATGTAGCATATCGCAGGTAAGATACTATGACCTACGACGGGACTTGACTTATGTGGTTGACTCAGGGACGTATTTATACTGTGTTGAAAATGGGTTCGCCGAGGGTGACTGTTACCTTGGAGCGGGCTTTGATGACCTAGTTCAATATAACATGAAATTATTTGTATGTTTTTATATAGTTTTACTGTTTACTTACCTGTGCTTTTTATGTTTAGATTATAATTTTAAATTGCCTTGAAGAATTTAATAAACAAATAAATATATCTATATATTAAATTTAAATAAATCAAAGTGATTCATGACTCGTTTAGATGAAATTTGCATTTTAAAAAATTTCACCATGTTCAATCACAAAATGATAATAGTCACAGATACAACACTGAAAACAATTTTTATATGCCAGCACGACAGTCTTGCACAATCCCGCAAGCAACCACAATAACATTATTTTGGATCAGAAAGTTTAGATTTTAAGTCACTATAATAGTCACTAAATTGTGATACTTCGCAAATAAAATCATAGTTGATTTCCACAAGAATAAAACGAATATCGTTGAATTAGCCGGTGCAACAAATGATATGTGCCCAGGGCGCGAAATCCTTGAATACGCCCCCGCGACCACCTGTGTATAAGGCAGTAAATTGTTTGGATATACATAAATATTCAGTCCCTAACGTATTGTGCGCAAGCGCAAAGACCTACCAATGCTGTAATTTTTTTAATTTACCGAAAGTAGATTGAAATCATGAATGTTTATTCATAATTTTTAAAAAATATGGTCTATCTACGTGTGTCAAGTGATATCTTTGCATGTACGTAATTTGCTTTGGTTTTTTTTCATGTCATAGGACGGCAAACGAGCAAGCGGGTCACTTGATGGTAAGTGATGATCGCTGCCAATGAACCAATGTAACACCAGGGGTGACAAGAGCGTTGCCGGCCTCTTATTTTTCCCTCCCCAGAGGGGAGGGGGGATGGGCCTCCGGCGCTCTTACTCACCGAACGAAGCATAGAAGCTGAAAAACTACTACTCAAACGTCGATTTTCTCTGAGAGTGTGGTACTTTCCCGGACGAGCCGGCCCATTTATGCTACCAGCAAGTGATTTTCGGCGGTAGCGTGGCTCTACCACAACTTGGTGATTGAATAACAAACAAATACAGACACTTTGCATTTGCATTTTTATGATAAGATGTACCAGACCTCTGCCTAGATTTCAATAGTAAAGTAAATTGGTATTTTCCGTGATTATGTATCTCTTTTTTACAAAATCATTATACATTTCAACTGCCGTTTATGATTTTCCGAGTTGATCAAACTCGAGAATTGATCAACTTACAATTCTTGTTATTTTCCGACGACATATATATTGACACAAAATTAATAAAATGTAAAGTAAGTATGTGAATAAAGGTGTTTACATGTTATACATGTTTTCATACAATCATGGTCGACTGACCGTGTCGCCTACACGAAATGATGATGATGAGAAATTTCGTATGAGATTCGAACTGAAAGTTTCGATGACATACCAATCTGTTGTGTTCTAGGGTGTTCATAAATCATTTTTAGGGTTCCGTAGTAAACTAGGAACCCTTATAGTTTCGCCATGTCTGTCTGTCTGTCTGTCTATCCGTCCGCGGTTTTACTCAAAGACTATAAGTACTAGAAAACTGTATGTATAAAATTTGCCATGAGTATGTATATTAATCATGACAAAAAAGTGGTAGAAAAAAATCTTGAAAAAAAATTTTTTTAGGGTAGCTCCCATAAACGTAAAATGCGGGAGTAATTTTTTTTCTCTACTCACCCATCGTGTGGGTATCGTTAAAAAGGTCTTTAAAAAATATTGTGAGGTTGAGAACCTCATTTTTTGATTTAGGGATCCGTTTCCGAAATGTTTGGTTTTTAAAGTGAAAATTTTTGTTAGAGGTAAGTGTCCCTCCCCCTCTATCTGCTAAACGGTTATATATGAATACGTGAAAAAAATTACAGCAGTAGTATATATACTGTAGTTGAAAGGAAAACTATCAAAGCTGAGTACTAAGCACAAACTAAAAAGTTATAGGCAACCAACTTATAAAATGTACTGGAAAATGTTAAATGTCTTACAATTATCATTGTTAGATGTTTTTGGTCGTTAAACTGTGAGGTGCGAGTGTAAACAGTGTGAACTCAAACTTGTCATTCGCAAGTACGGAACCCTACACTGCGCGTGGCCCGACACGCACTTGGCTGGTTTTTAAAAATCGATATTAGTGTACCACTTTTATAAAATTGTTTAGGTACATACTATTTTCTGTTTTGTCATAATTTCAGTTCCTTATGCAACAAAATACAAAACCAACGTATAGTAATTATAGAAGTATGCCCATTTAGGGAGTGGGCGGTCGGCTTGTCAGTATGTCCAGGGGGTTTAATATAGCCTTAGTGTCAAAACGCGCGGGTGCGATTAACATGTCACTCAAGACCGGCCGATACCTTGTTTCATGCGATTGCTTGCTTTTTTTAAAAATATTTTCCTTATTATTGCAATATTTTCCCGCTCTAGGAAACATCGTATAATTGTTTTATTTTAACAAATAACTAAAATTAAATATATCTGATTTAAACTAAATTAACTTAAAAAATAATAATAAACATTCCTATCTAAAACAAAACTTAAATTGCTTGCTTAAAAACTAAGTAAATAAATAAATATATAGGGACAAATCACACAATTTGAGCTAGCCTCGCAACAAGTTGTGAACTTGTGTCGTAGGATACTAACTCAAAAATACTATATTTTATAATTGTTACTTATATAGATAAACATCCAAGACCCAAGATATTTTATAAAAATGACGGATATAAGACCCGATCCACTCTGAAAAAGGTAGTTTTTCATCATGTCGTGGCCGGGGGTAGAACCCACGCCTCTCATGTCACAGGCTGGCGTGTTGACCCACTGTACCACGGTGACTGTCAAAGTACCTCACGTTTTTAAGAGCTAATCTCTTATGGATGCCATTAGAAAAAAAAACAATATAATGGCGATATTTCATAAGAGTTATGACACTGGCCGTATGATATTTTAACTCTGAAACTTTTGGTGACATACTAGTCGCTCTTTTATAGGAAATATCATTCTGTGCGGGGAATAGTCGAATCGAAATACGTAATTTTTTTACACATATAGCTTAGAATCAACGTAGGGTACGTATACTTACCTACACATGTGATATGAAATGTAATAAAATCTTAATATGTATTCCATATAGAAAAATTTAGTTTAATTCCTAACATTCAATAGCCGACTTCACCCAAATCACTGGACCGATTACTGGAAGATGAAGATTTTGTAAGACAAAATTGGAAGTACATTGTATTCAAATCCATTCATAACGAACGGATTTATGAGATAACAGACGTAGAAAAAAATCATACAGTCCAATCATTCCTTCAAGTACTTTTTTCAAGTAGACTAAAACACGATTGTGTTGCAAATTCGATAGCAATCTAAACTGCAAGGAGACCAATAAGGAATATTGTTCTAAAAAGCGCATCGCAGACAAAGTTCAAACTTTTGTGTTGAAAACCAAATCTCGTCGAACTGTTGCAGAATCAAAGAAAACTATTTCTTGTCTAAACATTGGAACATTTCAGCTTCCTTAGTGCAAATTGGCCAATTTCACGATTGCAAAATCAGCAGGGATGTTCCCATTTCTAGTATGAAACTCAGATTGTTTAGAAATGAACTTCATTTGAACCGATTACGCCAAATATAAAGTATTTCAAGCCTTTCTATGTGTATAGGTTTGTATTCGTAAGTTGAACATTGAATATAAGCTTTCGTACATTCAACTCATCCGAATTTTGATAAAAAAGAGGTATTTGTATGCAGAAATAATAACATCGGTTGTAGCATTCACGCAAGAAGTGGACTTAAAAATTATTCTCGAGTGATAATATCTAGCAATTCACCTTTATGCCCACTTGGACGGCAAACGAGCAAGCGGGGTCACACGATGGTAAGCGAGGGTAAGTGATCACCGCTGCTCATGGACAACTGCAACACCTGGGGTGTTTACCAGCCTTTATTTTTCCCTTACTGAGGGAAAAGAGGATGCGGGCCTCTGGCTCTCTCACTCACCGAACGAAGAATAGCAGCGGTAACGCTACAGGTACTCAAACGTCGATTTTCTGTGTGAGCGTGGCGTACTACCCCGGACGAGCCGGCCCATTCATGCTACTAGCAAAAGTGAATTTCATCAGTAGCGTGGCTTTACCACAACTAACACGATAAACGTGGCCTTTGGGTCTTATTACCTTGGGCTATAATATAGAATAAGAATATGCATGTATGTAGTTATTTTTAAATTATATGTTTCAACTTGATGCAATATGAAGGCTCACATTAACGAATTTATAATGAGGCTGTCAATTTCTTGTTACACTTTGAAATTGGCCATGGTTTTATGAGTCGATAAGATAATCGATAAGTTACACATAATCATAATCCAAAAAAAGTTAGTACCTAAATCATTTTAGATTACTTTCAAGTACTTTTTTCTAAATTTATTATTAATTAAGTTTTTTTCAGTATTTTTTTAGGGTTCATACTTTTTTCCTTAGTTTCATTTAGTTTGTTCGACTATTTTTAAAGTTGTAAATAACGATAAAAACACTATTTAAACTGTAAATTGTTGTTCTCAAGTAGTATGTATTTTAAGTTAAGCTTTAACCAATATAATTACTTCGTTGAAGCTGTCAAGTTTCTCATTATGCACCACAATTATGGTCGTTTTTAGTATTTAACTTACTCCTTTTTTCGGAAATATGAGTGTAATCTTGTAAACTGAGTGTAAACAATAATTATCGTTTCATAAGTCATCGGAAATATTTCAGATTTAAGACATTTTGAAAAGACTGGTGTCTTGAATCAGCTGTGCAATTCTTAGGGTACGGAACCTAAAGGGAATCCAATTTCTGACTCCGTTGTCTGTCCTTCTGTCACATGGCTCTCTCTTTAGAACCTTAGAAGGTAAGAGTTTCAATTTTCACAAAATGTGTATTTCTATTGCCGCTATAACAACAAATAATAAAAAACCGGCCAAGTGTGAGTCAAACTCGCGCAATGAGGGTACAATATGCTTCGTGAACACACACACAATGTGCAAAAAATATGTTTTATTCAATTGACTAGCGCCATCTAGTGGTGTTTTAGTGAACTATTTCCCTAGATGAACTTATTATAGTGAGTTTACCACTTAATTTTCAAGTGATACAATTCTTATTATTTTTCCTGTAATCTTCAAGGAATGAACTATATTTTGTAATTTTTTCAATATTTTCGACCCAGTAGTTTCGGAGATCAGGGGGGGGGGGGGGGGAGGAATGGACAATTTTTGCCTTCTTTCGTGAATAAAATCAAAAGTATAGATTTTACCCGAACAAAAAAAAAATATTTTAGTGATCCTCATAATGAGCATTTGATATATGACAAAATAAGGTTTGCAAAACTTTCTTTTAAAATTTTGTAATTGGGCCCCTGAAAATGACCCTTATTTCAAAAAGTTTACTTTGCACATCCGTGTTTGGGTCATAGGATTACACCATCTTACCAAATTTCACCTAATTTGGTTAAGTAGATTCGGAGAAAATCGGCTGTGACAGACGGACGGACGGACAGACAGACGCCCGAGTGATACTATAAGCGACAATAAAACAACTATTGACTACTAAATGCTACTATTCAATCCATGAATTTTTAGAAGACAAATTTACTCCGTGAAGGCTTATTCTACGATTAATAAATAACAATTTTATAAGATAATTTTTTAATCATTAAATTTTTGACATGAAACAAATCTATGCAGCCCTTCTCTCATTGCAACGCCCGACAGGGCCCTTAATTGCTACTCTGTACATATTGTGTAAGATAAGACCTGTATATTTACATTAAGGAAGCAATAAACGATTGAATTGAATTGAATTGAATTTAAGGGTTCCGTTTTTCAATTTTTGTACGGAACCCTAAAAACAAGAATAAACTAAAGAGACAAGCCGATAATAAACGTGTTTTTTGGTGGTTTTATAGTTTAATATTGTAAGATGGCATGGAACCCTTCGTTAGCAATTTCGACTCGTACTTAGCCGGTTTTATATATTCCGTATTTTTCCTCGTTTTTGTTTTGTAAGCGGCCTGGTTGGCATTGGTAACACGCAAGTGACACGTTAATCTGACATCTGGAGGTTCTGACTTTGATTACTACTTAGTGTAGACTACTATTTGGGTGAAGATTGTACATTTGTTGATAGAGTTATATACTCGTAGAGTTAAAAGATATATAAGTATATAGTAGATTGTACATCGTTCATTTTAACCCACCTAGAAGGAAGGAAATGTTTTTCACGCGTATGTATGTATATATTTATCTATAAATATGAATGTAAATATGTATGTATAAGTCTGTTCCATTTTTGCCTCCTGTGACCTTAACGGCTTGACCGATTTTAATTTTTTGAATAATACAATTGTCACAGTTACAGCTATGTACTGAATGTGATGTGTGTGTTTATTTTATGTCCATCAAGAACTACGAAACTCACTTAGAGCAGAGTGTTAGCCGTTAACTAATGTTCATTTTAATTATAGTTATTGTCCTTCATATATTCACAGGGTTTTACCTCGGTTTTACATAATTTTTAGGGTTCCGTAGTAAACAAGGAACCCTTATAGTTTCGCCATGTCTGTCTGTCTGTCTGTCTGTCTGTCTGTCTGTCCGTCCGCGGTTTTACGCAGAGACTATAAGTACTAGAAAGCTGTAATTTGGTATGGGTATGTATATTAATCATGGCAAAAAAGTGGTAGAATAAAAACTTGTTAAAAAATTTTTTTTAGCGTAGCTTCCGTACAAGTAAAGTGGGGGAGTAATTTTTTTTCTCTATTTACCCATCGTGTGGGGTATCGTTAAATAGGTCTTTTAAAAATATTGTAAGGTTGAGAACACCATTTTTCGATTTAGGGATCCGTTTCCGAAATATTTGGTTTTAAAGTGCGAATTTTTGTTAGACGTAAGTGTCCCCCCCCTCTATCTGCTAAACGGTTATATATAGATACGTAAAAAAAAATACAGCAGTAGTATATATACTGAAGTTTAAAGGAAAACTATCAGAGCTGAGTACTAAGTAGAAACTAAAAAGTTATAGGCATTCAACTGATAAACTGTAAAATTTCATACTATTTTCATTGTTAGATGTTTTTGGTCGTTAAACTGTAAGGTGCGAGTGTGAATAGTGTGAACTCAAAGTTGTCATTCGCAACTACGGAACCCTACACTGCGCGTGGCCCGACACGCACTTGGCCGGTTTTTATAAATTACTCTGAAGTGGGTGACAATATGCTAATATAAAGTTAAATGTCTATCATATAAAAAGGTGTGGACAGGCGAAGAGACGTACAAAAAAGTGACTCTATAAGGCTTCTCTTACATTTTGATGTACAGTTTGCTAAAAAGGAATGTGCAAAAAGATAACCTGTACATTATAAAGCGATTAACATCTCTCTTACCTTTTGTCTTTTGCATTTAATGCTGTAATGCCGTAATTTATCACACAATATGTAGATATTGTCTTAAGTATGTGTGAATAACTGTAAGATAGAAACATGTAACTTGAAAACACGCAATAATTCAGTTTTCGTCCATCAAATACCTGAATTTAAAGATATTTATGATCACGCAATCCTGGTGTATAACTATCTAAATTATACAAATTTATGCACTCGACTGACGTAAACAATGCAATGTTTTCTTATATTTCTAACACGATTTCTTCCCTTGCGGGGTAGGCAGAACCCAAAAAGCCACGTTATATAACATGCTGGTCTGGCTGGGTTGCTAGCCACATCACCTACTAAAATGATTCCTCAGATTTTTGCTCATACCCATACAACCCTGACGACCTCATGATGGAAAACCACTGGAAAACGATCGATTTCAGATAGGTCTGATGCTTATCTATAACGTTTATATCATAAAGTAAAGTATCGTTGAGTTAGTTTCCTACGACACAGGTTCACAACTTCCTATGGGGCTAATTGAAAAAAAAATTTATATAATATTAAAAATGCAAAAGTAACTTTGTCTCTCTATTTCTTCACGCTTCAACCACTGAACTGATTGTGATAAAATACCTTTCATCCAGAAAAGACGTAGGACATTCACGCGAACGGAGCTGCGGGAGATCTTAAGTAAGTCTATAAATAATGACATAGTACTCACGCCCATTACGGGTAGTGCAGAAGCACAGAGCTCGTGATAAATGCCCCCTGACCCACCCATCTGGCTGCTAGCCACACACTACGGTGCTGGCCACGCATCATCGACCGGAATGCGCACTGCCAGACGATCGACTAACTATTTACGTGTGCTATTTCCTCACGAAACACAGACTTCTTTATGTCGTAGACTAGTTGAATAAAAAATAAATCTAAATTTAAAACTTCTAAGAATAAGAACAGATACATAATTTTTTAGATTTGTGTAACGTTTTTGTGCCCAAAAGTGACTCAAATGGTGCTCCCACAGTGCTGTTAAAAAATGTTTACAAACATTTTTGAACATGATAAAAATACATGACAACATAAAATACAAATCTATTACAACTAAAATCGATTATAAATATGAATGACAAATACCTTTAAAACAAAATTACAACTGTAAGTTATTTTATTTGAATGTTAGAAAGTGTTCGTAAACATTTTTAACAGCAGTGTTGGGAGCACTATTACTTTTCTTCTGGGAAGAAGTCTGAAGTCACAGAATGAAAACACAGTTTAACCTAAGATATATCTATTTTATGTATTTTATTTGAAATTGAAAATCATCATTTCTGAACCGATTCGAAACCTTTTTTGTAAGATTGGAAAAATACTATGTATATAAAAAATAAAACTTTTCTAAGGAAAATGTAGTCAAGAAGTATAATTATCAATTTTCTGTTAAATAGTCTAGCATCAAAAAAGTCGTCGACCACAAGTGACGAGTGATAAATAACGCAAATGAAGCGATACACCAAGACAAATTAACGCGAATAATTAGTTGCGTTTTGTCGCTCCCGGTAGTAATATCACACATCTGTTAGTGTCGGCGGGTGTCTTGAATTGGCGTGTAATTATGTGTGGAAATCAACACTAGCACTAATTTATATCGAAAGATATCACATTAACATCAACGTGGGCTTGCCTAGTCTAATCTTTATGAAGTCTACGGTCTTAACTAACTTAACTTATTATGAGGCGACGGCGTGATTTCATTTACAATACTACAAACGGAGCGTAAGATCGAGACAAATTGAGATGGCTTATTTAGCTGCTTTTGTCAGATTTAGGATGCGCTTCCACCAAAGAGGGTCAGCAGAGCTCTGAAACGGAGCTGTGCAAGACTGCGTCGCGAGGCTTTGAAAATGTGTGAGTGCTTCCAACAGAGCCGAGCGGGCCGACAATGTATGGCAAAGCTGTCAAAATATGTGTAGGTAGGATGTCTGACTTTGACTTTGAATCGTTCACAGGCGAGCAGACGACCAAACATCTTAGTTATTAATTAAAATACTTATTGAAAATAATATTAATGAGCAGGAATCCCCTTCTCTTTAGAAAAAGGCGTTACTCAAAGTTTCAACTGTGGAATAAGTTCACAAACAAAGCTTAAAATGCGAGGAAGAACAAAGTGTTTCGAATTGTCCCTTCGTAGTGCTAGCCTAGAATAGGCCTCTTAATTTATTACAAAGCTCTACGCACATACATACAATCACGTCTTTTCCCTTGCGGGGTAAACAGAGCCCAGGTCTATAAAACCTAAAAGCCACGTTTAGCATGTTGGTGAGCTTGTAGGTGAAGAACGGAATCAAAATAGTGATGGGTTGCTAGCCGCATCGTCTATTGACACGATAGCTCACGCCCATTCCTTCGATCGGCTTTTATGAGCTGCACGGAAAGAGAAGCAGCAAAATCAAAATCAAAACGTTTATTCAGAAAATAGGCCTTTGCAGGCACTTTTTCACGTCATATCATATTTAAAATTATCTTTTTAGATAATATCTATTTGTTAATTGTTCAAAAGCTACAGACTACTAGCGTTTCGGAACCGACCACTGCAGAGAAGAAACGCCGAAAGAAACTCTTATCAACAGTTTTGGTCGCCTACTCGCCTGAAGGGCTTTATATGATTACGAATATTTATTCCGCAGCTATTCACATGACATTTATTCAGCTGGCACATTCTACGTTTTTTCTTTCCTCCCAGACCAGGTGGAAGATCTCACAAAGCTCTTGACTTGAGGATACAAACGGGAACACACCCGGATGAGAGAAAGCCCGGAAAAGGTGTCTCTTCAACAAAGTTGTTAAGATTGACTCAACTAAAAATAGTTGCAGTTAATCTTGTTTCGTGTTAAGTGAACAAATCATTTTAATGGCCACCTAATTGCCAGGACTCTGTCGTCACAAGGAAGTCTTAATGATGGGTTGATACAGCAATATTAGCTGTCAGTATTTTCATTCACAACAGTTTGATTTACAGGTACATCGCAACTATTAATCATTTTAAGTGCTTGATGATTAGATTATTCGTGTTTTATTAGTGTGTTAATTTAATAAGGGACTCATAAATCGCTATATTTCTATGACTAGAGATGAAACACCAAAAACTGCAAGGTTTAACTAGTTATAAAACTAAAATAAATAGTCTAAACCCAGTTCTTGGGTTGGTTTCCTTTAGATTCCAGTTCTTGTCACTTCCGTTAAATAATAAAAGGGCTGAAATATTCCACGATATCTCATTTTCTCTGTTATTTTATACATTGCCGATGTCTTTCATGGTAGGCTATTAAATAGCAATGAGAAGCATTAAAAGTTATTGATTAGCTGTCAACGCACGCACGATTGTTAAAAGTTATTAATTTTCCAAAGCTTTTGCTTTTTGGCCCTGAACTTCTAATTGAAGGTCTGCTAAGGCTTATTTTTGATAACCTGAGTTACGAACTCAGGTTATCAAAAATAAGCCTTAGCAGACCTTCAATTAGAAGTTCAGGACCGTGATATGTCGGTTTAACTAAATTTCTAGGACTTTGTTGTCGCAAGGAAGTTAGATAATGATGGGATGATACAGCAATACTATCTGTCAGTATTTTCATTCATAACGGTTTGATTTATATCCCCGCTATTAATCATTTTGAGCACCTGCTAATGATAAGATAATTTTTGACGATATATTACTACTAAGGAATTCGTTTACAATAGCTCTACCTAACTTATGTTTAAAGTAGTATCCGTATTGGCTGCTCACTGTACAGGATGTTAAGGGTTCAAACATGAGAACCATGCTTAATCAGAATAGATATATACAGCATGTAACTTAAACTTCGACGTATCCTAAAAAGGGGTGACTTATCCCGTCAATATGAACAACTTTTCTTATGGGATCAAAGCAGGGAACATGTTTGTTTTTATTTTTCCATATTTTTTGGCCGGGCGGCACTTTTGTATGAAATGTCGATTTTTTTGAGCTCCTGGCAGCGATCCCATAGCAAAAGTTGTTCATATTGACGAGATGAGTCACCCCTTTAAGGGTATGTCGGGGGTAAAATTACACGCTGTAAAGAAAATCACCTTGTTTTTCTATTTCTAAAATACAGGTTGATTTGAAACACCACGACTGGAAAAATTGTAAACGAAGAAAATAACTTATCAGTAAATAGTTTTTTTTTAACTATTCAGTGCAGTCCATAAAAAAAATTAGAAGTTTTTAGCCACCGGCACGATAAGAAGAAATGCGGTCCGTATGTCTTCAAGGAAACTGGTTCAGTCTTGTAACCTATACTCGTAATAACACGATGATGTTGTAGCAGAATACAACAAATGTCAAGGGTGCCGCAACATTGTTGCAGTTTGTCGAACTGGTCTCTTGAACCACGTGTAGCTATTTTAACTCTTCTCCTGTCCATAAATGAGACTAGTACCGACATACGTACATACATATTAATCACGTATTAGTAATTTACGGGGGGAAACAGAATAAATTAAGTTACTACTTATAGGGAAGTGAAAAAACTAGTGGAAGAAAGAGAGAAATGGAAAAGCTCAAAGGATAAGAGTCCTGCCCTTTAATTTGATGATGAGGGAAACAAAACGTAAGGCCATAAGACCTAAAGCGTGTTGGAGGAACAGGAAATCGGAATTAAATTAGCGATGGGTTGCTAGTGACGTCGCCAATTGAATTAATTCCTCAAATTTTTGGCCATTCCCTCCACCATTTTAAATAAAATAAATATTAAAACGAGGCTCCAATACAACAGACTTGTTTTTTATCGGTAGTCTAATGTTGTATAGTCAAGTCCGACTAGCACTTGGCCGATTATTATTTTGCCATTTGCACGAGAATAAAATCAGTTTGCATATTTTACGTTTTTATTTTTCTTCCACGCCAGTGTAAAAGTAAGAAAACATTAATGAGAAGAAATACAATGGTTGTACGTATATGTATAGACACGAAAACGCACGGCACCTCCAAGCTATCCTTCTGTAGTATTTATATTTTGAAGTATTACCGCGCGTTGCATAAGAAGTACGTTACAATGTAGCGAATCGCAAAAACAAAGCACGTGGCTGCCGTCGCCAAAGAAAGGCATATTGATGCATTGCTGAGGAAACGGTTCAATGTCAAGGCTGTGGCAACATTCTTGCAGTTTGTTGCCCGGTTCGCGTTACTGGCACACTTTGCATCGGAGATTTATTTACCATGTATTTGCAAATGCCTTGATTCTTTATGCGTAATGTTTTTAACATCTACACACTTTTGGAATTAATTACTAGAGTTTTCGAAAACTATTATCAACGTAGAATATTTGGCTTTTGCCGATGGAAGCAAAATACATGAATGTATATTCAATTATAAAAAAAAAGGATTAAACACGATCTACTCCGGTGAGTAGGCCCAAACATAGGCAAAAATTCCGGATTTCTACAGGAAAACCACCTTAAAAAGTGCATTCACTGTATAAAAACATAGACAAGTCCCGATACCCGATCCAATCGGCGTCTGATCGGGTATCGGGATCTGATGATATCTGGACGAAGTGATGGGTTGCTGGACATCAGAAATCTACTCAGCTATGATTATACGATGTAATAAAGAATACAAAATACATATACACACAAAGATAATCGAGAAACGCATTACCCTCCATGTAATTACAAGAGCCATAATTATATAGTTTCGGACGAACGCCCGTCGAACTCGCATACTATGTAGCTAATGGTTATCCTTCTGTTTTCTCTATTTTACGAGGTCGTGCTCGAAGTTGACGTGAAAATGCTTGCGCTATCTGCCTTCGGCTATCGCTGAGAGCGTACTCCATCAATTATCACACAGAGCACGAAATATCCCTTGCCCGGCATACACTACAAGAATAATATAATCTTTATTTTTGCCTAAAACATCAAACAGGACAAAAATGTAGAAAAATACATATCGAAAGGCAAAATACAAATTTTGGAATCAAGGTACGTTTGTACCTAGTAATTTAAAAAGTACTAAAGGCGCCGTCCATTCGCCATCCAGGAGTCTATCCCTGAACTAGACGTTGGTCTGTATCTCAGGTGATAAACAACCGGTCGGTTGGTGGAATGAGCGCGTTGTATTTTTGTAAATAGGGTATAGGTACCTACATTAAACTTAGACTTAAGGCTACTCAAAGTAAAAGATGAGGTTACTCAGGCCCAGCTAGTCTTATCTGTGATTGGGCCTAAGAATGAGATTTGAATTATATTATTACTATACATAATATGAAAAACAAGATTAAATTAGTATTGGTGCCTATGACATATTATGTATATTAGAGGTGAGCGAGAGTGGGATGAAAAGTTTATGATTATGGTGAAGCATGTGTGTGTTTGTTGAATGTAATGCTAGGGAGTGAATGAAGTGTGTGAGTGTATGTAAAATAAATAATTATATACAGATAGAAAGGCAAGAAAGTAAAACCATATAGTGTTATTGTCAGTGGAAAGAGTGTCACAAGATATTTAGAGAATATGTATTATTGTATGTGGATCCCAGGCTTTGTAGTTTTACTGCTAGGAATATGCAGGATGAGAGAGAGAGAGAGAGAGAGATTGGTACAATATTAGCCCGATGGCCTAAGGGGCGTGAGAATTATTAGAGACGAAACATACATACATAATAGCACGTCTTTATCCCTTGCGGGGTAGACAAAGCCCAAGGTCATAAAACCCAAAGGCCACGTTTAGCATGTTAGTGGGCGTTAAAATGGAAAGCGGAATCAAAATAGTGATGGGTTGCTAGACGGATCGCCTATTAACGTGATTCCTTAGCCCAATCCCTTGACCGGCTTTTACGATCGGGACGAAAAGTTTTTCCTTCTCTCCCAAACCAGCAGGGAAGAAGACGAAAGTAATAATAATACCGCGTGTCAATCCGCGCCCGGCTGTAAGGCGAAAGTCCCATACTGGGCTACCAGATCCTGCTCAAAAAACCGGCCAAGTGTGAGTCAAACTCGCGCAATGAGGGTTCCGTACAATATGCTCCGTGAACACACTCACAATGTGCAAAAATGTTTTATTCAATTGACTAGCGCTATCTAGTGTTTTAGTGAACTATTTCCCTAGTTGAACTTATTATAGTGAGTTTACCACTTTATTTTCAACTGATAGAATTCTTATTATTTTTCCTGTAATCTTCAAGCAATGAACTATATATTGTAATTTTTTCTAAATTTTAGGCCCACTAGTTTCGGAGATCATGGGGAATGGTCAAATTTTGCCTTCTTTCGTGAATAAAATCAAAAGTATTGATTTTACCCGAACAAAAAAAATATTTTTGAGATCCTCATAACAAGCCCTTTCATTTGATATATAACACGGTAAGGTTTGCAAAACTTTTTTTTAACATTTTCTATTTGGACCCCTTAAACTGACCCTTATTTAAAAAATATATATATTTACTTTGCACATCCGTGTTTGGGTCATAGGTTTACACCATCTTACCAAATTTCATTTAATTTGGTTCAGTAGATTCGGAGAATATCGACTGTGACAGACGGACGGACGGACAGATAGACGCACGAGTGATCCTATAAGGGTTCCGTTTTTCATTTTTTGTACGGAACCCTTAATACCCATTTTTAAGATGGGGGCAGCACTGGACCGCGTGTATCGACTTAATAACTTAGGTTGTATCAGTGTGATATCGCCTAGGACTCACGTCATCAATCATCACCTGCTGTCTTCTCATAGCTATCCTGGTGGGAATAGACTAAATATAGATTATTGCTGGCAAAAAAGGCTCGTCTGATGTTTGTTATAATATTTTTGTCACAGTTTTTAGCCCAAATGGCATGTAATAGAGCTTAACATCTTAAAGTTGAATCTGCGTAGCCATCGCTTAAGGCGTGAGCCATCAATCATCGCCTGTCTTCTCAAAGCGTGGAGTGCTTTGCTATCTTGGTGGAAACAGCCTAAGTTGAGATTATTGCTGGCAAAAATAGAGACATTTTTGGAGTCTTCTATAATATTAATAATACAGTTTGTAGCCCAAATGGCATGTAATAGAGCTTAACATCTTGAAGTTGCGTGGAAACGAAACGAGTGAAGAAATGCGTGACCATGCTAAGGGCGTACGCCATCAATCATCACCTGTCTTCTTATAGCTAGAAGTGCTTTGCAATTTTGGTGGAAACAGCCTAAAAAAAAAATTGCTGGCAAAATAGACGCTCTTGTGTGGTTTTTAATACCGATTGAAATTATCTTACGTCTCTCTTTTTTTTGCTTAGCCAAAATATGTGTGTGGGTGTGTGGTATGTCTGCTCGGCTGTAATGTTCTTCTCTACAGGTCGCATTTCTAAACTAATTATTGGATTCTGTCAAAATGACAAAGCTGGCACAAAAGAACTAGACGCCACTTAATTTAGTTGCGCTTATAACCTATGCAAATTTCCGGTGATTATAAAACAACCCATACAGCATAGCTCTATCTTCATTTGTATTTTTAATTTTTAATCGTCTTATAGGTCGTTTTTGAGGCGTGACGAACATTTATTCAATTTTAAGCTCTCCAAAGACAGACTAGCGAGGTTTACAGCTAAGAGAGAGAGAAGTTTACGTGGACGAAGTCGCGAAAATACGGCTAGTAATTAATACACATAGTGTTCTCAGCCAATGAACTACGTCGCTTTATTTGCACATTAATTACATACCAAGTGTAAAGCCTTGCAAAAGTACACGCCGTTTAACAACTTAGTGTAATTATAAAAGAACGAATATAAAAAAGTTGTATTCAACAGGCTCATCGGATATTTCACTCTCTATGGACATGGCATGGCCGCTCAATGTTAAAAGCTACGCTTAAAAGCTCACAAAACAGTCGTGCTGACAGCTAATGAATAAATGCTTTTCATTGCTGTTTTTAACCAAATTGGAGGATGAATGACAATGTATGTGGGGCAATGTATGAAAAACAGAGACAATTAAGGGGAGAACAATAAAACAGACGAATAAAATTTTAGGCATATGAATAAATTACTATTTTATATGTGTGGTCTATCGATGATGTGATATATTATGTGGGCGACACACACACACACGTAATTGTTAAAATTACAAGTGTATTTTTTGAATCGATAGGACAGGTATATTTTTTTTCAGTTTTTACTTATAAACAGAGACGACAGTAACAGTAACGCGAGCTCAATGGTTTTCTCCCATCTCAAAAGAAGATTCACTTCAAAAATGCTTCAGGCATGACAGAAGAGATTTTATAAAGTCCGTAATTTCACAGCGACACACTCGGACGAAGTCGTCGGTAGCAGGTACAAATGGACGTAAATTATCGGCAGTTAGCATTCTTACACGCATAAATTGTTAATAAAAGGTTCGTGTTGAATCCCGCAAATATCCATAATTATGTGTTTTAAAGCGCTAAAGTTTAAAATACAGGCAATTGAAATAAACATTTTAACATATTATTGTTTTTACCATAAATGCTCAAAAAAGGCATATAAGTAATAATGCTGCTGTAATTTTAGTGCACACAAGTGAAAAATAATGGTGTTGGCTAAATACACACATCAATCATACTCGTAGGAATAAAAATAAAACATTCATATCTACGTATAGTACAAGATACAACCGTAGAATAGGAAATCAGCGAACCTAGCGCTAACCGTAATTTTATTCTTTTGCTCCTAAAACAGAATAAATTAAAAAAAATAATCTAATTCTGTACTTCGCTAGTAAATTACTTGTTAGTTGTTTTGGTGCTTCTTTTTACTATTATGCATTTGAAAGATTGATCATTGACTCATTACCGCCAAAAGTACTCGGTAGTTCTCTTAAATTGAAAAAAAGTACAAGAAAATTTACTACTTTAGAAAATTTACTACCAAAGTACCTACTGAATTCGATTTTTTCATTTTGATCTGCAATATTAGTAAAGTAAATAAATGAAATGATTGGTGGTACTAGTTTGCACATCTAAGCCTCTTCAGATAACCTAGGTGCTATAGATAACTGCCGTGGTGCTAACAGATTAATTATTTATTCGAGGAGTCTTGTTTTGAAATAAACCCCACTCCATACAGTGGCGGATTTAGATTAAGCTAAGCTGTCATGTTCGCTTAAGATTCCATCATCATCATCATCAGGTCTTTCTAGTCTCCACTGCAGGAGCACGACCCTCTCTCTCTTAAGATTCCAAGTCAACAAAAAACAACAGTACGATATCGACCTTGATATTGAATCATTATAGACCAGCAACATAGAATAGATTGTATCTAACTTTATTTAGCAGTTTTTTTAGGACACTGATTTAAATTCTTCAAACGACAACACTAGTGCTTCAGCCATAACAAAGTAACGCTTTAGACTAGTAAGTTACACCGCCACTAATGCCAATTCAGTCATTTATATTAAACAGTTTTTAGGGTTCCGTACAAAAGTTGAAAAACGGAACCCTTATAGGATCACTCGAGCGTCTGTCTGTCCGTCCGTCCGTCTGTCACAGCTGATTTTCTCCGAATCTACTGAACCAAATTAGATGAAATTTGGTAAGATAGTGTAATTCTATGACCCAAACACGGATGTGCAAAGTAAATAAAGATTTTTTTGAAATAAGGGTCATTTTGGGGGGCCCAATTACAAAATTTAAAAAAAAAGTTTTGCAAACCTTACTGTGTCATATATCAAATGAAAGGGCTCATTATGAGGATTACAAAAATATTTTTTTTGTTCGGGTAAAATCAATACTTTTGATTTTATTCACGAAAGAAGGCAAATATTGACCATTCCCCCCCCCTGATCTCCGTAAATACTGGGCCGAAAATTTTGAAAAAGTTACAAAATATAGTTCATTCCTTGAAGATTACAGGAAAAATAATAAGAATTCTATCACTTGAAAATTAAGTGGTAAACTCACAATAATAAGTTCATCTAGGGAAATAGTTCACTAAAACACCACTAGATGGCGCTAGTCAATTGAATAAAACATTTTTTGCACATTGTGTGTGTGTTCACGAAGCATATTGTACGGAACCCTCATTGCGCGAGTTTGACTCACACTTGGCCGGTTTTTTCACAACAAACCACGCCCAACCACTGTAAAGTACGAGTTGAAGTCAACAAATAACAACATTGTCGTTTCGGTCTAGACAAGCGCTCTAAACGAGTAACACCGTAACGTTCCATTACAACATTAATATTCAATAGCTTTTTTCAAACGAACTACGACAAAATGGCCGTGGTTATTAAGTTTATGTAAACAAGTAACAACATTGTCGCTTCGGCATTGACAATGAAGCGCTGCACTAGTAACCCTGTTAATTCCATCACAATTATTAATATTCAACAGTTTTTTAAGCTAAACCCTGACAAAACCAGCCATGCTTATAACGAGTTTAAGTCAACAAGTAACAGCATTGTCGCTTCGGCCTATCCGATGAAAAGCTCTGGACTAGTAACACCTTTTTGAAACAAACCATGATAAATTTAGAAAAAAATTTAATAGGGTTTTATCGTGTTTATTACACAACTAGCTATTTATTAACTAACTATAACTATAACTAACTAGTTAACCGTGGCTTCACCCGCGTAATTTATAGCCTATGTCCTTCTCAGTACCCTATCCTTTATGTATGCAAAATTTCATAATGATCGGTTTATTAGATACGGCGTGAAAGCGTAACAAACGAACAAATTCAATTTCGCATTTATAATATTAGTTAGGATTAGGATAACAATTTATACACCTAACGATTAATTTTGTTTAAATGTATAACAACCAGGGAAACATTAGAAAACAAAACCATGACAAAAATGGCCATTGTTATAACGAGTTTAAGTAAACAAGTAACAACATTGTCGCTTCGGCCTTGACGATGAAGTACTCTAGACTCTAGACTAGCAACACCGTTAAGTTCCATCACATTATTAATATTTAACAGTTTTTTTTTTAATTCAAACCCTGACAAAACCAGCCATGCTTATAACGAGGTTAAGTCAACAAGTAACCACATTTTTGCTTCGGTTTTGACTCATGAATCGTCGAGCAAAAACACAGAATAAATTAGACGTTGTTTTATCAGTATTAAAATTTTTCTTTAACATTACTGCTGGTACTGGACTTCCACTTAATGAACACTAATTCAACAAACGACAAATTTCTTGCTTTGACCTTGGCAATGAGGCCCTTTACACTAGTAACACCGTTACGTTTCATTACAACATCAATATTCAACAGCTTTTTCAAACAAACCATGACATAAACGACCATTGTTTCGAGTATAAAATAAGCAAGTAACAACATTGTTGCTGCGGCCTTGACAATGAAATCCTCAAGACTATACATCAGTTTTACTATAAGACGTGGACAACAATGATTTCGAGTCATCAACCGACAACACTGTTCCGTGCTTTGGAAGGCATGTTAAGCCGTTGGTTCCGGCTGTAATTTGATGGCAGTCATTAAGCTATGTCAGATGCCTTTAACCAACTTGAAAAATCTGACACTAATGTTGGCCACTTGCACACACGAAAAACAAAGAAACAACTGTTCCTGGTCCTTGACAAAGTATCGCTCTAGACAATTTACACCGTTGCTGACTCGCACTTGACCGCTATTTTTTATGTATAAAAGCGTCGTGGACTATAATTCCTTCAAGACAGCTGCTTTGGGATTGATAATGAATATCTAGATAAACATGGAAGTACTAGGTACCTAACGCGCCTGTTTCTTTTTCGCTTTTTGCAAGGAATGAAATGCATCTAAGGTAAACAACCATAGATGCATTGCATTCCTTTATTATTTATCTACGGCATAGCATACTACAGGCGAACTATTGTCGTACGGAACCCTTAAAAGGTAATGCAATGCGCTAAATAATTCAAAACATCAGGAGTTTTAACGCAGTAGAATAATGATCATTCTTTAATAAATTAACACTTTCAAGAATTCGTGCAGCTGTGACTTTAGTAGTAGTGGTTGCTTAAGGGGAAACGTAATACAAGGTACAACGAAGTTGATGACTACCTAACCGTATTTTTTTATAACTATGACCTAACACAACTATTCTAAAAATGTACAATATCTAATAAGGTTGCAGAAGAAAATAATTTTCTTCATCTAAAATATTTCACATTCCAAAAAAGGGCCGCAGCCAAAAAAAAAAATAGAGAAACGCTGATCTAACTTGACTTTGTCACACATATCAATTTCAATTTAATACAACATATAGACTTCCCAGCCCACCCTAGGTGAAGATTTTGTTCGGGTAACAAAATTTTGTTATGGAAGAACTAAAATTGTAACTATCGAAGATACATACTAATTTCAAACTAAATCTATTCTGTAGTTTACACCCAGTTTTTCAGAATTTCTCAATTGAAAGAAAATTTATGTAATAAATTGTTACCCTATGTTGATACAAAATCAGATGACATAGATTCCCATGCCTTCAAGAATACAGATGCAACGATCCAATTAAAATCTGCTCTTCTGACTCACACCCAGACAATAAGTACAAGTCATCGAGAGATTTCACCATTAATAAAAATTCTCAAATCCATATTTTAAACCTTCATCAGGTACTTACATTTTGTTACAGATGCAATGCCAAGTCTGTACCATCGTACCGCACTGTATTTTGTTTACTGCTGTAAAGTAAAATGTTTTAAATAAAAATTATCATCCCAATTAGTCAAAGTATTATTATAAAATATTAGACAAATGTCAACTTAGTACTTAGTGAAACTGAAAAGTGTTCGAAACGTTAGGTAGGTGTATAAATAATATAATAAACGCGATAAAAACTGTAATAAAACAATTTTATTTAAATCCCAATTAGATTGAGGGAGAAAGTGATGGAACGCTAACGTGGCCTTTGAGTTTTACGACTTTGGGCTCTGTCTACCCCGTAAGGGATAAAGACGTGATAATATGTATGTATGTATGTATGTATGTTATGATGGAACGAAAGAAATGTACGGAATACGGTTACTCTTTGCATAAGGTATCGTGACTAGAAGTAACAAATCACCTAAAACATTGCGTTAATGTTATCGCAGGTTATAAATTACCGATTCAGTGTCATCACTGTAGCAACTCTATTATTGTTTGTTAATCTGAGTACTTAACCGATTTTTGATCCAAAACCCGTAGCATGAGGTGACCCCAAAAACAAGGCGAGGGTAAAAAAGCGAGTCTTTGATGTCGTTCTTTATAAGCCGTCATTAATTGGTATCCTAACTAATATCATAAATGAGAAAGTGTGTTTATTTTTTACGCTTTCACGCCCTATCTACTGAACTGATCATCATGAAATTTTGCATACACATAGGTTAGGGTACTGAAAAAGACATAGGCTATATATCACGCGGGCGAAGCCGCGGGTTACAGCTAGTACTCCATAAATCTTGTCGTATGAGGCGACTAAAATACTAACACACATCTCGCTTGTCTAAATAGCGAAGTTTGGGCTCTAAGAAGCAGTTTAGGATTAAAACGGAACGCAATCAGATGTGATAGATAACTGCACTTTGGATGACTTAATCATTACTCACGATAAGGCGTCGAAGTAGCACTCTATTAAAGTGACAAAATTAATTTCTGTTGCATCGTCCTGCGAAGAAGAAGTGAGATAAGAGAGCATGACCTGTGAAGTAATGAATCACAATAACATTGTAATGCTCTCGTAATAAGTTGGTCTGATTGCAGACATTGTTGTCGACTCAGAGTCAAGGCTATCGCTACAAAGTAGGGGTTTATTAACCCTGAAGGATCTATCATATCGCAACAGATCTACATGAGGAAAAAGGAAGGATTTTTTTCTTTTTAATTACCTGGTTTGATAAATTCTCACAATCTGGGCAGAATTCGAGGAAAGAGCTAGCGACCTGGCAGAACAAGTGGAAGAAGATGTACTGCAGAAGGGAATATCCTCCTAACAGAAAAAGAGGAATAAGAAGTTCTGACTGTCCTGCCAGAAGGTTTCCGCTTTTGCTCGCGTCACAGATTGGTCGGATTGCAAACATTGTTGTTGATTCAGACTCAAGGCTGTCGCTAATATTTAAGGTTTATTAACCTTCATTTTGTAGACAGTAGGTCAATTACATAAGCTTTGATGTATCATCAGGCACTAGGCAGATAAAAAAGATAGGATCCAAGGTCACGGTTATCTACAAGTGAGAAAGGAAGCCTTTTCTAAATGATTTAACAGCATAAAGTGTTATTAACATGATGTCATTTCAGCGGATTCCAGACTCCCATATACCACATCCTGGGATGCACCGGGAAAATGAAACATGCTGTCCTGTCATTAGGTACAACGGATTCTAAACTCCAATTTACTACAGCCTGTGATGCAACCGAAAAAATGAAGAGTAGGAGATGGAAACCCAAGCTAAAAATCACGGCCACAGGCTACCGTCGTTATTATAAAGTCAAGAAAGTACAGCATTAACCGCTACCTATAAATATAATGATTCCTTTAACGAGGGTTTTCTCAAATGCTTACCACAGTTTGCACTGAACCGTAGGGTCTATTTTTTGACGAGCAGGTATAACTGACCTCATCTTCTCACCCACAGGAACTCCACTGCTCGACATATCATCATCTCAGCCACAGGAAGGAACTGACCTATTGATACCCAATACCCCTTGCTGACCACCCCGACGCATGTTGCCACCTTCATATAGGGACATTTTCACTGAATCTCTGCATATAAACTGCCGCATAATTGCAATCTCTTCGCAACTTCACAGCATTTTATCGAAGCAATGAATCACGACCCGACTTTGTATGCGTAACCATTACTCACGTAATGTTGATCAGGCTAACATTGTTGCTGATCAATGTCAAGGCTACGCTACACTGTTGTAGTCTGTTAACCTGCTCCCATTACAGCCACGTGCGTTTGTTGTTGTTTGGTATCGATGCAGGATAAATTGCCTTTCTCATGCTCCTTGTCTGAGCGAGTTCCCATACGGCGTATAGACAATCACACTCTTGATATAGTCAGGTGAATGCTTGTGGAAACTTTGTAAGGTTTGTTAGCAAATTACTTTTATTTAATAAAGAAAGATATTTCTTTGTTAAATAGAATAAGAGTAGAATAGGGCCACTCCAAGTCTTCCCGTGGATGTCGTAAAAGGCGACTTAGGGAACACAAGCTAAACAAAGCTTTTTTTTTTTAACATCAAAGAGACCTCTCTAACCCATCTGGCCAGCGTGGAGAGTGTAGGCCAAATCCTCTGACTGTTCTGGCTAATAAATGGTTATGATAGTCAGAGAGGGTCGTGCTCCTGCAGTGGAGACTAAAAAGACCTAATGATGATGATGATGATTTATTTGTTAAAATAAAATTGTGAATTCCGAAATAGCACGCACAGAGCTTAGGCGTCAATTCATTCAGACCCTGCGATTTAGTGCTGCCACCTGATGGCAGGCATTTTAGGAATCTTAGGAAAACGCCCTCAACTTAAACTTGCGACTAGGACTGTGTACGATCAACACTTTACCAATTATGCTAAGGCACATCAATCTCGAATATTCATAGAATATTTCCACTATGTAGGGATTCTAAGCCGTTATAATTATTTTAAACGAATTCAAAAACGATCATTGAAGCGTTTTTTTAGAAAGCGACTCGTTGCTTCAGGATCATGACACGCCGAATGTAAGACACAGTACTAGAATAATACTATGCCAAACTACAACTAAAGCAGCCATAGCCATATACTATAAAAAGTTAATTGCAGGTAGATACAAACTTTCGCAAAAAACGTACTTAAGCGCTGCCGGCTTGCTGGCAAAAGCAGCACGCACAAAAACTTCTCATGCATATTTGGCAGTAGTAAGAATGTCTATATAAAGGTCTAAAAAAAAAAAAAAATATATTCATTCTTAGAAAAATCTCTACTTATTAAGGTTTAATAGATACAACCCTGTGACTGATAGACGAACCGGCGTACGAAACCCTAAAATTTTCCCGGAATACGAGGATTAAATTTGTATACCACCTGTTTACAAGGTAGGCGAAAATAAGCTTTAATTAAACGGGATGATTAAATAAAATGTCAATGATGAATCAGTCGGTATCAAAGTTAGTTGCAAGTTCTACTGAGGCAGACAGCTTAAAAGCACAAGATTATTATCAATTCATAAAGTAATTGACGTAGCATCTTAATAAATGATATCCTTCTTCATTCAAGACCCTCACATTTGTGCGAGTGTGAATATTCCACACTCACACAAATGAAAGGATCTTTTATTATATGGAGGTATAGTCAAAGATGGAGGTATACAACCTTGAAATATAGCGGTATAAAATTAAGTGACTACGGGTATGGTATGCGTATGACCGACCCCCAGACCCTGGGTTTCGAAGCATCTGAGGTTGGTAGGGATGCATCCGGGAACACACTTAGATAACAGAGATATTAATGGTATTTTCGTATCGCCCCCCTTTTTAAATAAAACATAGGCTTTGCTACACGCTGATAATTATTGAAATCGGTCTAAAGATTTTGAGTTTATCTGTAACAAACACACTAACACAAACAATCAAATCTTCTCTTTATAACATTAGTCTAGATAAGTTAACACTCGTAAAAGATATATCAAAGATAAACACTATCTTAACGTCTGTACGAATAATATTTCCAGTAAATTATGTTTATTTTGAAATGGAGTAGGAAAACTTCGTATTGCCTTACCACTTAAGAGTCGCCTGGAAGCGCATGTCTCCATACAAACGGAAAAAGGGAATTGTGGCAATATTTGATAATTTTGGAGTAAAATTAAGCATTTAATCAATTAATCTCATTATAATCTACGTACGTTCCTATACAGCTTGGTTAAAATAACAATGGGTTGAGAATTACAAGCCTTTTCAAATTTGTATGGAAATCTTGAGAGGCGTATAATTCTCAAACTATTGATAATTTAACCAAACGGTATAGGAACGTACGTAGATTATAATAAGATCAATTGATTGGATGCTTAATTTTGCCCTAAAATTATCAAATATTGCCACAATTCCCTTTTTCCGTTTGTATGGAGACATGCGCTTCCAGGCGACTCTTAAGCGTCATTCATATTCGACACTATGATCATTAATTAGATAAACTAAGTAGAGGGGAAACGCCGACCCGGCGCGCATCCAGGATGGTGGGCAGGTAGAGCAACCTCATTCAAGCTCATTTTGTCAATCTATAATATACTAATATAAAAATTAAAGAGGAAAAATTCGATTTTTTGTTTGTATTGAATAGGCTGCGAAACAACTGAAACGATTTTTAAAATTGTTTCACCTATATATAGCTAATTTATCGGCGGGTGACATAGGCTATAATTTAGGCGAATGAAGTCGCGGAAAAATTGCTAGTTATTGATATAGGCATAAAACAGACTTCTTTCTACGAATTAATTTGCCATAATATAAAAATAAATACATTAAGTCCGAATTTCAATTTCTGACTAATACTCATGCCATTAAACTCAAAAATGTTCTTCATATACGCCAGTCCGTCAGAGAGGGTTCTTTAAACATTCATTCATCGTCCAAGCACTACTGCTATGGAACGTTTTTACAGTGGATATCCGGAAGGCTCAAACCCACTTGTTGCACAGAAGTTTAGTGGTATTAATATTCATCATCATCATCATAATCCGATCAAAGTGTCCCGTTGCTTCTTGAGTCACTAGGCTTCTGACCCAAGGGGACGCTTTCAATAATGATCACAGATTTGGCGGAAAAGCTTGAAGTTGTACATTACATACACAACTACATTGTACTTAAGTACTTTTGAAGCGTTTGTGTAAGGTAATAAAAAATGCATGAAGTTAGAAGCCGGACTCACACTTGGCTGATTACAGGGTGGCCGGGCCCTCCTACTTGGGCGAGCTGGATCCGGCCCTGACGCCGATTGCAAGATTGTAAGCGCTAAGTTCGTAGGAGGTATCGTTTAATTTTTATTTATAACCCTAATTATGTCTTATACATGGATCTTAGAATAATGAGGATATGCCCTTAAAAACACGTGTCGCAAATATCAATGAATGCAAACGTGCGGCGACATAAGCTCACTTACACATCGACATTGAAAATGCATGCAATTTTCCATATATTTCCATCTGTTCGATATTCAAAGTTTTCCAATGTTAAATGAGTACCTACTAATGCAGCACACATGTTTTTTTATGATTTAATTGTGGGTCTAGGGTTTACCCCTTAAAATTGACGACACTTGTTCCGAAATCCATGGTTTTATACGAAATATTGGTTGCAACTAAGGACGATTATGCAGATTATAAATAGCCTGGCATTCCTTCCTTGTTCCATAACATGAGAGAGAATCTTTCAAAATTGTTTTTTTTTTTACATTTTTGATTTAACTCACATTAATTATTCAGGAATTGGTACTGTTTATATTAAAGTAATCTTTAATATAGCAATTAAATGTAGTCAAGGTATATGAAAGTTCCGGGCAAAAATGAATATATCCCTACCTATTATATTTATCCAACAACGCGGTTTGTTTTCACAAAACAAGGAAACTTACTAAGGCTAGCTTTTACCCCAGCCTGTTAACGTGTGTAATCAAACCTAGTATATCTGCAATCGATGCAACGACAATCTTGCGATAAGCTTTCTTGAACAATCGACAAAACCGGTTTCTTACTTATTAATTGACGGAAATCCGAAGTGAGCGGCAAAAACAAAATACAAATATCCGCGCTTCCCACCGAGCCTTTTTAGGGATCCCTAAACAAGAAGTAAAATAAAATTAAAAAATAAAACCAGTGCGGATCGGGACCACGTGAGAGTCTCGATTCACATTCACCCTGAGGATGACCTTCCGATGAGGTCGAAACATGTCGGCCTGAAGCTGACTTTATACATGAGTAAACCGTTGCCATAAGTTATATAAAAGAAGAAGAGAATGAGGCTAGAATGGCTTGTAGCATACCAGCACCACATGTAATAAGTTCATTATATCTACCGTTATTTTTGATGAAACACATCGTAAACATCAAAAGCAGCGATAAACCGCCTCATTATTTCGGCCAATAAAGGTCATTCATATCGAAGTTTCTTTCTTCTCAAAATGAATATTGTAGAGGTAATTTCATCATCAGCCCATACTCGTCCACTGCTGGACATTGGCCTCCCCATTTGCACGCCATCGAGATCTATCTTCGGCTGCTCGCATCCAGCTTCTACCAGCCATCTTGCGCAAATCATCACTCCAATGATAATGAAAGAGGTAATTTGCGATACTTCAATAGAATAATCACTCTGTGAGATTTTTACTCAGCAAAAGCAAGTAAAAACATTTACGGGAATATATATATTTTTTTATTAAATACAGTCTGCATCCTTATAAGTAGGACAATGTGTATATAGCATTTCATAATGATCGGTTAATTAGTTAAAGCATGAAAGAGTAAACGTATAAAACAAACTCACTTTTCCATTTATGCTATGCCGGCATTACATTCCAAATAAAAACAAATCTAACTCTTGATTACGATTTTTTTAAAGATTTGGAATCTAATGAAAAAAATCTCTTAAAATATATATTTAGCGAACCTCCGTTCCGCATAGAACTCGCACTTACAGCTTTCTGGCTGTTCGTTACCCTAAATAATCTTAATGAGATCAGAAATGATTGATAACCGAAGCCACGCAGAGTTGACTTGACAGAGTTGGCTGACAGGGACTTATGAACGAGACCGATTGGATCGCAACTTCGGGAGACAAAATTCAAATGCAAATCCATTGTTTGAGTCGATAAAGTTTAGATAAAATCGGATATAGTAGATACCTGCTATAAAGAATCCTAAAAAAGAAACCTAACTGAAGTCACTTAATTGAGATTTGTTTTTAATTGGAACAGAATGCAATTATCTCTAAAAATATATCTAAATATTTTGCGAACCTCCGTCCCGCATAGAACTCGCACTTGCAGTTTTCTGGCTGTTCGTAACCCTAAATAATCTTAATAAGATCAGAAATGATTGATAACCGAAGCCACGCAGAGTTGAGTTCATGCGACGGACATGACAGGGACTTATGGACGAGATTCGATCGAAACGCCGGGAAACAAAATTCAAATGAAAATCTATTGTTCGAGTCGATAAAGTTTAGATAAAATCGGGTATAATAGATACCTGCTGTACCTGGCGAAACTATAAAGGTTCCTTGTTTAATAAAGAATCCTAGAAACCTAACTGAAGTCACCTAATTGTGATTTGTTTTTAATTGGAACAGAATGCAATTATCTCTAAAAATATATCTATATTAGATATTTTGCGAAGCTCCGTTCCGCATAGAACTCGCACTTGCAGCTTTCTGGCTGTTCGATACCCTAAATAATCTTAATGAGATCAGAATAAATACTAAATAAATAAATACATACATACGGACAAATCACACAGATTGAGCTAGCCCCAAAGATTGATAACCTAAATACAGAAATGATCGATAACCGAAGCCACGCAGAGTTGACTTCATGCGACGGACATGACAGGGACTTATGGACGAGACCGATTGGATCAAAACTTCGGAAAACAAAATTCAAATGGAAATCCATTGTTCGAGTCGATAAAGTTTAGATAAAATCGGGAATAGCACCGGAACCCGCTGTAAGAAGACTCAAATAATTATTTTATATCGTATTATTTTATTGTTTTTTTCTTTTCCTTTACAATGACGCAGGAAAAACTATAAGTATTGGAAATATATAGCCAATTAAAGTATCTGGACTATAATGTCAAAATATTCAGATAAACGCGCTCTTGTAAGTCGTGTCCAAAGAGATGAAATATGCGAGTGCTATAGAGAGTCAACTGAGAACATCTTAATACAACGAGACTTAATCATAAAAGCGGCCAGTGTCATGAATTTGTACATTTTAAGGTAAGCTAAATTCCTTCATACATTTGATTATGTCATATGATACATTATGGATTTTTTTACGTGGCCTCAAGGTTTTTACAGACCTGGGCTCTGTCTTCCCCACAAGGGAAAAAGACGTGATAATATGTATGTATGTATGATTGCATTTTGACAAAGAATATGTACTGGTTTAGGTGCATAACTCAGCATATTTTTTAGGTAATCTTTAATTTTTTCCTTCAAAAAAATCATAGTCGTGGTTTGTTAGGCCCGCGTCTGTCACAGCACCAAGAGTTAGTCTATACTATCACGTCTAGAAAGTTAATCTATCTGCGGGTGTCATAGGCTGTAAATTATGCAGATAAAGTCGCGGGAAAGTTGCTAGTAAGTCAAAAAGCTCGGTTGGCCCCGAAACTTTGACGAAAACATATTTTTTGACTTATTTTAAAATATTATCAATATTTCTACTCTGTACCACTAACATATTTCCCTCTATACCACTAACATATTTAATCTCTTTGGTCGTGTCAAACCGAAAGCAGATTCCGTCTGGGTGCACCGTCCGTTCCGATCTCGTAAGCGATAAGAGGTTCGATTCCCGGGCGGCATATTTTCTTACTCGTCCTGCAGAACGGGTCCGGCGCGAGGGCACTGTGCTCTTACAATGTTGCGATACCTTGAATATCCGTTCCAGTACTACTGGCGCAGAATAAAAAAAGTACAGAAAGGTCGTTCACTTTGATTGCTTTACTTGCGAGTTTGGATTTATTTACTGTTGTGTTTTTATTCTTTAGAAACTTCTTTCTGTTGAATTAAATTGGTTTTTAAATAGCATTTGCTTGGTTTTTGGTAGGGCACACTTAGGGCGGAAACCTAAGAGTCGTAGGTTTGAATCCTACATGTGGTGAGTTCTTTTTCATCATAATTTTTTATTTTCTGTTGATTGTTTAGCTACGGCCAAAAAGAGGAGTGATATAAGTAATAGTTTTTAGGGTATATGTGTCTGTGCAATTGTAGCCGCATAATAATGAATATAAAAGCGGTTTTCTTCAATCAAAACTAGATTAAGCGGATTCGGTTGTTAAGTCTTATTTGGTGGAAATTGCACTGCCTTAAGCTAGGATGAAGGAATTTGATAAATCAGTTTAGGGTTAACAGTAGTAGAGAATTTCCTTATTCAGCATGTCTATGGTCAGGTAAACACCAACTGGTGTATAATTTTCGACTTGTACGATAAAATATTGCTAAGTATGACTACAAAATGGTTGACCATCATGAGTTATGATAAGGCTGATCTAGGATGAGATTGTAATTTGCGTGAAAAGCAGCTTTTATCATAATGCTATTTAGACAAATTACATTAGGCGAAACGCCGAGGAAACTAAAAGATGATAAACATGGTGCAATAATATATATAATCCTATTTGCAATTAATATGTCTTGTAGGAGAATAAGGTCACCTACTAAATTATTATTATATATTAAACCTATGGATATAAATCTGCGACAAATTAGAGAAGGTAAGTTTGTCCAACAAAAGGGATACAAAATAGATTAGATTAGTCAATAATTGTTTTTGTATTTTAATAAACTGCTAAGTAAGGTAATGATGTGAAAAGTTAACTTCTGTTATGACTATATTTTGTGTAAGTGGCGTGTATGTCGTAGTTAAATGGGTAAATCAGCTATTGAATGGCCTACATGGCTCGGTGGACCATAACTGTCCGCAGTAAAAGGACTAAATTATAAAATGCGGAGACAGAAACAATTTCATTCACAGATAAACTAAACGCTTTAAAGATTTTATGGAATATAATACGAATTTTTATGTTAATGCCTTACTTAATAGACTAATCTATATATGAAAAATGTTGTGTGAACTATGAAATGAACTGACAATCAACATTATGTAATGCTATATTTTGAACTGAACAGTTTTTCGTGTTGGTAAGTGGCCAACTCTGGTGTCAGATTTTTTAAGCTGTCTGGCATCTGATAGAGCTGAACGAATGCCATTAATGATGACAGCCGGCACCAACGGTGCTTCCGAAGCAAGAAGGAGCTTGAGTTGTTTTAAAGTCACTTGCGGTCACCCATCCAATCATCATCATGAGGTATTTTTAGTCTCCACTGCAGGAACACAACCCTTTGTGTACTACCAGAGCCATATCTCATATATGGCTCTGGTAGTACGCAAAGGGTAGTAGGCAAATAGAGCAAGAGGATTAGGCCTACACTCTCCACGCTGACAGACGAGTTGGAGATGTTGCTTTGATGTTTATAAGCTTTGTTTAGCTTGTGTTTCCTAAGGCACCTTCTACGACATCCATGGGAAGACTTGGAGTGGTTCTATTCTACTCAGCCGGGAACCATATGGCATAACATAGCTCAGCCAAGGTAAGCGCTAATAATGATCACACCCACTGGGCCATCGGGCTCCTTGACCATATTTACTTAGGTACATACTTATAACAGAGTGTTTAGGCTGGGAGAAAAGAAACCTAGAATAGTGTCAGCACGGCGCCCACGCCTGCCAATCATGAGTCTCAATCTTGTTTTCATTTGCAAGCCTTTGTTGATGTTGCCAGAGTCCCTTACCGAGGCTCTCTGCCTCACAAGTAGACGCTATTATGGTTTACAAAGTGATACGATTAAAACGCGATATTTTAACAACAAATTTCTTCATGTTAAGTCTTAGATGTTAAGTACGTGTTTTACATGTAACACAACTTAAATTCAATTTTACTATTTTTCTTTCTCTCCTACGGATTACTTCTCGAATTACACATTTATTATTTCAGTCTTCTTTTCGATACATTTATGATAGCTGATTTTTTATTTTTATTGATTGTATTGCCATGTTGATAATTTCATATCTACCAAACCAAGAATCTACTTTATTAGAAAGTAATTTAATCGCCTGTATATTTCAATAATCATCTTCTCGATGATTATTGAAATATACAGGCGATTCTGAACAACCTGATAATATATTAGTGTCGCAATCAAAATCCTCACATAGAGCGATATGAAAAAAGGTGAAAAATGGAAAAAAATATTCCTCTAAAATATTCCGGACTCCCATACAAATTCACCAATCAGCTGGTCTTTTCTAGAAATCCATTATTTTTATTGTATAATTATATTTTACTAGCTGTTGCCCGCGGCTTCGCTAGCTTAATATATAGCCTATGACCTTCTCGGTACCCCTAACCTATTTGTATGCAAAATTTCATGATGATCGGTTCAGTAGATACGGCGTGAAAGCGTAACAAACAAACAAACAAACAAACTCACTTTCGCATTTATAATATTAGTTGGGATTGGGATTTGTGATTCTGATTCCACCATTAAAATATTGCCAGGTTACTCAGATTCACCCGTAGAGTAAATTAATTTATGGAAGGAAAAGTTAACATTAAATAACTGTTCATAAATTATAAGTACGTTGAACTATAATTCACCTAAACCTGAGATACAATTTTTATGGTTAGTGAAGCATAGTCGATACATATTTATCAGCAGTTTCTGAAAATACTAATACTCGCATCCGTGTAATCTGTCCTTAAAAAAAAGAAATGTGGACTAAACACCCGGCACTAACTATAGTGAAACTACCACATTAAGTAAATCAGAACATATTTCCCCAGGCCATTAGTTCTTACCAATGTTTGATGTTTAAACTGATGAGCTGTTTAAGCCTAGTTCACGATTCTATAGTTTCAGACTACATAACCTTGTTTGTACAGAGTAAAGCTCTAACGCTTCGTATCGCATGGTCACGTATCGCAAGGTAAATGGCGAAGAATTTAACCCGACTGACCCTAAGAGACCTAGCACACTGACGATTTCTCGGCTTTTCTATACGGCAATACTCATCCGCATAACTTTGATATTTTACGAACTCTTATCGCTTGGAAAAGAGGTAATTTCACGAAGAGAAGCTCATGCTCTAATGCTGTCTTATGGTGCATAAGTGAACGAACTATCCACGTAAAACTTATGCCGGTATCAATAATACCTACACTAACATAGTTTTATTTTAAACTTGCACCCTATACTTATTCGTAGCTTGCACTTTCTTATTGTAAAACGCAGACTAAAGTTAATACTAGGTTTAAACCATTTGCCACCTAAAACAACATGTTGATGACAGCTAAGAAAGTGGCTGCTGCAATGTTGTCAAAATATCTGACTAATCTCAAAATTAACGCGGTAAGTCATTTACACAGTCATCATCATCATTTCGAGTAGGTTGACATGGTCAGTCGACCATGCACACTCTGGTGTCGGAGTTCTTCGGAACCGCCTCTCGGCCTCTGACGTAGTTCCTTTAACGACTACCAGATGGCAGCCGGGACCACCGGCTTAACGTGCCTTCCGAATCACGGTATAATCTTTCTTATCAAACAATCAGGTGATTCATGCCTGCAATGTCCTAACCAAACTGGAAACAACTGCTACCCGTGGGAATCGAACCACGACCCCCGGGTCAATAAGGCAAACGCCTTAACCACTGGACCACAGGGGGCAGTTACACAGTGATAATAATAGATGAGAAAAACTCAAAGTGAGAAGTTTTCACTCACTCAGATAATGGTATAAACTGGGTAGATATTTGAATGCTGAAAATTCCGAAATAAAGACGTGACGATATAAAATTTCATCAATCACAAATACTTGGAATTAGTGTGGAAAACTCTAAGATAGGAAAAAAAAATAGAAATCGTGCGTGTAGTGTGGTAAAATGGTACTTTTCGTGGGTAGGAGGTAAAAAAGCACACAGTAAGCTCCTCTATATAATATTTAATATAATCATTATATCATACTTGAATTAGATCCACTTACTTTTAAAAGTTTGCATTTATCACTATTATCACACATAAATATTATCTACACTAATTAAATGGTATAAGTGGTAATAAACACTGTTATTGTCCTGCCCGCCACATAACCTCACTTTCATTGAAGCACATTTAACTTATATTCTGACAATGGCTAATCTTGACGCAGTACTACAGGCACAAAAGTCCATGCAAGAGATGTTTGCTCGAAGAATGACTGAATTTGAGGCCCAGATGAAGACCACGGATACTCCAGCAGCTGCTAATATAACATCCGTTGACAGCAGTAGCTCTTCATTGTTACAACTAGCCGAGGAATTTGGTAAATTCAAAAAGGATGTCCAGGATACAATGAATATCCTTTATAAACTCATTATTTCCCTTGCTTCTGCAGTGGATTCCATTGAGACGTGGCATAGAAGAAAATATCTATTGTTGGCCGGAGTGCCTGAGGCTTTACCCAGTGACCTGACCGGTTTTATCACACAGCTCATTAGGGAGAAGCTGGATGTTCCGGATTTGGTGCAGAGTGATCTCAGTATCTGTCATCGAATAGGCAAGGTAATGGAAGGCAAGTCTAGACCAGTCTTAGTTCGATTCTCAAACTTGTCAGTGAAGACTACCATCTGGCATAAGAAGACCTTGTTCAAGGGAACTCCATACAGTGTCTCTGAGTTCCTCACGCGCCAGAGACAAATGGTTTTCGTCAAGGCAAGAAAGCGTTTTGGCATGAGGCGATGCTGGACATCGAACGGTATTGTCATCGTGAAATTGCGTGATGGCAGGTTACAGCAACTGTTCTCATCAGCGGACCTCGCTGAGATAGCAGGCGATGAGGATGAGCAGGCGGCGGCGTCTAGTGCGCCGAATGCGGCTTCTTCCGTCGAGCTGCTTCAGCAACCGAGACCGAAGAGGACGAGACCGACGAAGAAATGACAGCCTCTTTGCTTCTTTCGGCTCCCATTTGTCTTTACTGTTTGTGTGGCAATTTCGTAACTTACACTATAAGTACTGTACCTACTCCTGTATTTGATTTTTATTCTTACTATATTTTGTTTGCGAGTAGTTATTTGTAATTAATTTTTCATAGCTGTCAAGTGTCAATGTCACTTCAGTCAGTTCAGTATTTTTTTTTCTTTTTGTTTTAATATTCGTTACATACTAGGTTTTTTGCCAATGCGTTTTGTTTAATGTGTAAATAATTTTATTTCTTTGTTGCATTCTCTCCGGCAGCTGGCGGGACAAAACAGTCTTATTATTAACTTTTTATTAAATAATTAATTATATTTTATTATCCATTTATATATAAATTTGTATTTATCGTATTATGTCTTCTGATGAATCTTTTCTGTCTGCTCTTAATATTAGTAGTTTTTCCTCTTCTAGTAGCAATGACTCATTTCATGAACCCGAGACTCTGCACTCGCAGCTTTGTGATGCATTGGATAACAATGCTCATGCTTTCAATATCTGTCACATCAATGCTCAAAGTGTACCCGGCCATTATACGGACTTTCTTGACACTTTCTCTCATTCTGTGTTTCATGCGATTCTTGTCTCAGAAACATGGATTCCTCCTTCTTTTTCTTCCACATCTGTCGCCTTACCGGATTTTGTTTTGATCCGCAATGATCGTATAGGTATGAGAGGTGGTGGTGTTGCCATTTACTTGCGTAGTCATATTCCGTTTAGAGTTTTAGCAACATCTCCTTCTCCTTACTCTGGTGGGGCCGAGTACATATTTATAGAAATTTCGGTCAGTGGTGTTAAGGCGCTTCTTGGAGTCGTATATTCTTCACCTTCCATTAACTATTTCACTCAAATTGAGTCTGTTTTTGATTCCTTATGTTCGGATTATGCACATCACATAATAATGGGGGATTTCAACACTAATCAATTAGGTCAGTCTTCGCTGGCCTTATTACGTTCTTCTAAACTTGCTCATATTCTTGATTCTGTAAACCTTTCTGTCTTGCCTCTTAAAGCTACTCATTTTAATACCAAAACCGAGGACACCTGGCTTGACCTTATTCTGACCTCGTCTCAGGATAATGTTATTAAATTTGGACAGCTACCGGCTCCTGCTTTTTCGAGACATGACCTTTTATTCTTGCAATATAAACTTAAACCTCCGAAGCCTAAACCCGCTGTTATTTGGTTGCGTAACTTTGCTCGCATCGATATGGATGTACTTAAACGGGATGCTGATAATGTTGATTTCTCAGAAGTGTACAATGCATCTACTGCTGATGAGAAAGTAGATAAATTTAATTCGGCCGTTTTGCAGCTGTATGATTCTCATGCTCCCTTGCATGCCGTGAAAGTCAGACGTCCACCAGCGCCCTGGATCACGAGGGGTGTTAAGATGGCTATGACACGCCGAGATCGCGCGTTCCGGGCCTTTAAACGGAATAGGACGGACGATCTGTGGTGTGCTTATAAAAAAGCTAGGAACCGCTGCAATATGATGGTAAGGGCAGCCAAACGCAACTATTTTGATTCCCAACTAACTGGTTCTTCTTCAGCTGACATATGGAAATTCCTTCGCTCTCTTAACTTTGGCAAAAACGTCAGTAGTTCTAATACTTCTTTTCAATTTTCTCTCAATGATTTAAACAAACATTTTTCTTCTTCTACTTTACTTGATGCCTCTGTCAAGACTCATACAATTTCCAGAATATCTTCCATGCCAAATCTGTTAATAGATTCTTTCTCATTTTCTCCAGTCACTGTGGATGATATAAAAAAAACTATTCTTTCAATTAAGTCAAAAGCAATGGGGTGTGATAATGTGAGCAGGCAAATGATCATTACATTGCTTGATGTGTTGTGCCCTATCATAATGCACATTATAAATTTCTCTTTTTCATCGGGTGAATTTCCTTCTCACTGGCGAAAGGCTTTTGTCATTCCCTTGCCAAAAATATCTGATCCCCAGGCTTTGACTAATTTCCGTCCTATCTCAATTCTCCCCTTTCTCTCTAAAATTATAGAGGCTGTTGCGCATAAGCAAATCTCCTCTTTTATCTATAAAAATAATTTACTCTCCCCTCTTCAGTCCGGCTTTCGTCCTGGACACAGTACAACTACTGCCCTTCTCAGTGTTACTGAAGACATACGTTTGGGTATGGAGAATCAATTGGTCACCATTTTAGTTCTCATTGATTTTTCTAATGCTTTCAATATGGTAGACCATGATATTCTCCTTGCCATCCTTAAGCATTTGAAATTTTCTTCCACAGTATTGGAATGGTTCTATTCTTATCTCCATGGTCGGCAACAAGCAGTTCGGATGGGCTGTGAATTGTCACAATGGAATTATCTTATTTCTGGTGTTCCTCAAGGTGGGATCCTCTCCCCCTTGTTGTTTTCATTGTTCATCAATCTTCTTTCTTCATCCATTGGCTGTTCTTACCATTTCTACGCAGATGACCTTCAAATGTATGTCCAAACAAAAGTAGAGAATATCCAAAGTGCTATAGGTCAACTTAATAACAGTTTAAGGGAGTTATTTTCTTGGACTCAGGGTTTCGGTATATATGTTAATACATCTAAATGCCAAGCCATTGTTGTTGGTAGTACTGTACAGTTGGCTAAAGTTGATTTAAATTTGATCCAACCGGTAATTTTTAATGGAGACGCTATTCCTTTCTCACATCGGGTAAAAAATCTTGGTCTTTTTATGGACGAGTCTCTTTCTTGGAGAACTCAAATTACTGAATTAAGTCGGGCTGTCACGTACTCTCTGCAACACCTCAACCGTTTTAGAAATTTTCTCCCGATTAAAACAAAAATCACTTTAATTCAAACATTAATCTTCCCCATTATTGATTATGCTGATGTGTGTTATCCAGATCTAAATGAAGATCTTCTCAATAAACTCGATCGTCTTCTTAATAATTGTATTCGCTTCATTTTCTGTCTGCGTAAATACGATCACATTTCTCACTTTCGATCTAAATTGTCCTGGCTTCCTATTCGTTTGCGCAGGCAGCAAAGACTCCTATGCTCCCTTTTCTCAATACTTAAAAATCCCGATACTCCTGGGTACCTGAAATGTAAGTTTCAATACCTTTCGGACACTCACGATCGTCAACTTCGCTCTAG
Source organism: Rhodophaea formosa (assembly GCA_963082605.1). Lineage (NCBI taxonomy): Eukaryota > Metazoa > Arthropoda > Insecta > Lepidoptera > Pyralidae > Rhodophaea > Rhodophaea formosa. The sequence goes on from OY720221.1 coordinate 6,418,882, forward strand.
TAATTCCCTTATGCTTTTCACTCCTCTCTTTCATTCTGGATTTATGTCTAACTCTTTTACCTTACAAGCTATACGACTTTGGAACGCCTTACCCGAGGACATTCGACAGATCACAAGCAGATTCATCTTTAAGAAAAAATTGCATTCTTTTCTCTTTGATATGAGTTAGCAGATTTATTCATAATTTCTTACTAGTTTGTGTATGTATATTCGTATAAGTATGTATATATGTATCTATTGTTGTTTATATGAAATATTATTTATGTTCGCTCATGTATATTGATTACTTGTAGTATATATTTATGTATGGATATATATGTATATAATTTTCCTTCCCTCCTAAATTGGTTCTGTAAATATATTTTAAATTTGGTTCTTATTTTACCACCTACTTCTTATCTGTTTTTCTTCTCAAGGTTGACTGGGAGAGAATGCTCTTAGCATTAAGTCCACCTACTGTAGCTCTATGGGCTCAATAAGTTTAATAAATAAAAAATAAATAAAAAATAAAATCCTAATAACAATATTTTTTAGTAAGCAAAGATGAGCTTTTTACATTACAGGGCGTTCAAGTGGACGTAGACCTTTCTTCCCGTCCATAATTGCAAGGTAACAAGACATAAGATCTGCAAATGTGTGAGTAAGATTTTAGAAACTACTTTCAAAGCGATTTTACAACGAATTACAGATGTAAAACAAGTGCCAAATTTTTCACTGTACCTAATTGGGATGTTGGTCAGAATCATAGCTGTGCCTCGTAGTTACTATGGCTACTATGTTAAAAATTTATGAAAACATATAACACATTTTTTATGTAGAACGTTTTTTCTATTTAGTTCTTATATATCTAGTTTGAACCCGTCCGTTTAGACAAGTTTTATTTCAAAATTTCTTAGGATCTACACAAAGTTTTTGTTATTCATTATAATAAAGAGATGAATGCAGCTACCGTGGTTTGGAGGTAGAGGCTTCCCAAAAACCCAGAAGGTTGTTCCGTTCGATAATAAGGTTGTTCTATTTATCAACGGATGTGAGAAGAAGACTATTTCAAAAAAGTAAGTCATAAAAACGTATTAAATTCCACATCAAACTCGCTTGTTTAGTGAATTTCCGTTAATAAATATTTAAGGCAATCACACGGGACCATGGACATTGGCGTTGGGTCGAAACACCTAGCAGTGGGCTGCTGATGTACAATGATGATGATTATAAAATATAGTATCGTCGGGTTAGTACCCCTATAATGCAAGTTTATAACATCGGAGCTATCTACTCAATCACCATTTGTTCCTCTCTATTACTACATTGTATCTATTACTACATAACAGCTTTTATCCTAACTAATATTATAAATGCGAAAGTGAGTTTGTTTATTTGTTTGTTTGTTACTCTTTCACGCCTAACCTACTGAACCGATCGTCATGAAATTTTGCATACGCATAGTTTAGGGTACCGAGAAGGACATAGGCTATACATTACGCGGGCGAAGCCGCGGGTAACAGCTAGTTTACGATAACAGGCGAAACCCTGCGATTGCATAGAATAGATCTATCGAGGGACAGTATTATCTTTATTTGCTAGGTGAAAAATTCCATGACAGTACAGAAAGCGTAACTGGATCATTTTTCAATTTTGTTAAGTTAAATATCTTCATCTGAATCTTCTACACTGGTCTTGGGGAAAGAAAAAACGTAGAATATTCTTGATGCTTCAACAGGGGAATGGGAAAAAACCTAAGCAAACAGGTCAATAGGCGAAACGGCTAGCAACTCGGTCACTATTTTAATTCAGTTTTTGACCTGTGATCCCAATAATAGGATCTACTAGGTCTTATGACCTTAGGATTTGTCTACTCTTTAAGGGCTAAAGAAAGAAGCACAAATGTGGACCAAAAAACGCATGGAATAGAAATAGGCAGCAAAGCAGCGAGCAAAAATTAGTAGAAAGATAAATTACAGAATCCATGGTCAGCTTAAGGAAACTAAGTCACTAATAGTTACAACGTTATAAATGAGTGCTTTAATAAATGAATTCAAAAGGTCAAGCAAATAATAATTACTTTTATCCACAACTTGCTGCAATTTATGTTCATTGTATACATTCTCAAGGCGACCGGGTGACAGGGTTCACGTAACAATGACTTACAAATGGATATGTTAAGTGCCGAGTGTTAATCAATCACCACGTGTGGATAGGATTGCCAACTTTTATTGAGAAAAAAGTATTTAAGATAACTATAATTATTTTTGACAAAAAAATAAATCCAACTTCAAGCCTATACGTAAATGGGTGTGGTCATTCAATCAAAATAGAGGAACAACGTCGTAACCAACTTTTCTTGATTCGCGAAAGAATGTATTAAACCAAACGGCATACTTGTACAATTCAGTTGTTCAGTCAAATCAGAGAAGAAACGTTCTCATTAATTTATCTTGATTCGCATAAGAATAAAATACAAATAAGTTTAAACAGAACGGCATCGTTAAACAATTTTATGGGTTTTTGTTTATTTTTTCAAAAAGTGCTTAATACATTGCGACAAAAATTTTATGGGACCACCTCTGAAGTATTACCTATCAAACAAATAAAGAATCACCAAAATCGATTAGTAACTGGCTAAGTAATCACGTAACACATTTTAAACCAAACGGCATCCTTTTACAATTTTTTTGGGTTTTTGTTTATTTTTCAAAAAGTGCTCAATACATTGCGACAAAAATTTTATGGGACTATCTCTGGAGCATTACCTATCGAACAAAAACAAATCACTAAAATAGATCCATAACTGACTGTAACGCGTAACATACATACATAAAAAACATACAGACGCATTGAGAACCTCTTCCTTTTCTCGAAGTCGGTTAAAAAGTAAACAGTATTTAATATCTTTCGACTTTTTACAAATCCGTGTATATATTTTTAAATGATCATAAGTCATAACGCATAAACTTAATGACGGAAAGTAGAAAGGATATTTTTATTTAATGTGAAAACAGTTTTTCGCACTTTTTTTTTAAATTGAACAGTAAAAAGTATTAAAGAGCGAAAAAAGGTATAATACCGTTTTTAACAGTACGTTTGGCAACCCTACGTGTGGATTGGTTTAGTCATCGCTTCTTGGCGGTAGATTTTTCAACGGTGCTTGGTCCACTTGAGGTACTCATTTTGTCTCAATTCTTGTTTATTCATTAGTATAAATATATAATTGAGGTCTCGACTCCAACGATTTCTATGAAATTTGGTATCCGTCATTAGCAAAAAAAACGATCTAGAATCTCTGGGGAAGGTCATCATCATTATGTGCCTTACTTAATCCTATCACTTGGGGTCGGTGCAATATATCTTTTCTTTCCGAATAATCCAATTCTGTTTCATTTCAGTATCCACTCCCATACCCTTCATATTTTCGTTTTATGATAGAATGATTTAGTGATGAAGTTGTAATACTCGAAAGGGAGACACTCACATGTAAATTTATCGGGTTAATTAGTCGACTTTAGTTTTGTACTAGATTCAGATTAATAGGACAGCCGATTTTCAAGGTGTGGCTTCGCGAGTTTCGGATACGGGCCGAAGAGTAACTACAACGAAATATATACCGCATCCAATATAATCACAAAGTTAAAAAAAAAACTTTATTGCACCGTGATACAAGATTAAACTATTCACAGAAAAATATTTGACAATTCATCTATCTATCTACTATCTTGTTTTCCGCATCTTTAGAAATCTACCTATAAAGTAACCTAGGAATTTGTGTTTTATTTTTCTCCTAGACTAGACTCTCAGTTTAGGCGTTGCAATGCGAAGCTGCAAGTTAGTATTAATAATTTTATTATCAAATGATACCCCGTCTACGATTCAAGGCCATAAAAAAGTAATTACAATTCTCGGACAGAGTTGCGGTATTAACCTCGTAAATTATATTTTTATGCTTCAAATTCTAAACGATACTCATTACTTGTAAATTTTATGCCAAGTTATTTTTAAACAAGATTAAAACATTTTTATGGCTATTTTGAAGTACTTAAATGTGGGTGGTGTGGTGTTTTAATGTGCTTCGAAGTCTTTACTCCACACATCGGTTAGTGAGAAAAAAATATAATCGCAAAAATTCCAGAAATCAAATTGGAACTAAATTAATATAAAATCTTTACATTTCTAGTATACAATTGAAACACAAAATATTACAAAATACATGCATGTACGCTATTGTATTAAGTGAACATAATATATGTAGCTAACAGTAGTTCACCAGAATTTGCTTGAAAGCATAAAAATATAGAGGTACTCGTATATACAATTTTGGCACTATATAATTTTAAGTTCGTATCCGTACGCATCTCCATTGGTAATATTTTAATTTAACATTTAATGATCTTAGTCCACGTTCTTAGCAATTAGCGCCACCTGTGTATGCTCGCAACACAACTCTAGGTTGTATGAAATATCGTGATACATTCAAAGATGATACCAACATGATATTACAGATCATCATCATCATTTCGAGTAGGTATCACGGTCAGTCGACCATGCACACCCTGGTGTCAGAGTTCTTCGGAACCGCCTCTCGGCCTCTGACGTGGATCCTTTAACGACTACCAGATGGCAGCCGGGACCACCGGCTTAACGTGCCTTCCGAAGCACGGAATCATCTTTCTTATCAGACAATCAGGTGATTCATGCCTGCTATGTCTTAGCCAAACTGGAAACAACTTATTAAAGTTGCTTCCCGTGGGAATTGAACCCACGACCAGGGGTCAACAAGGCAAACGCCTTAACCACTGGACCACGGAGGCAGAGCAAACATTTTATGCAATTTGAATAAACTGGCTGAATATGGCTCTGGTAGTACAGAGAGGGCTAGGCTCCTGCAGTGGAGACTAAAAAAAGACCTGTTATGCTGATGATGATGATGAAGCATAATATGGTATTGCCCGCAAATTACGTTTTACTACCAATTTGTTTTTAATTGCCTGGGTTTTATATGCCCTATTAAAGCTAGATTACAGAGTTGCAAGCTTAAATATTTTTTGCATCAGATACTCACTAAGATCTCGATTGAATGTAATTTTAATCAAGAGAATTTCATCTTGATTTCCCGTCATGAATTTAGCCCGTAAAATTACCGACGCGTTGCATAGAAAAATGATCATTAAAGTTACCCTACAAGATGTATTTTGCAAATTAATGATCATCCCTCTGGAATTACGAGTACGACATAAAATACCGAGTATTTACCGAACCGAATTGAACCACAGATAAATATTTCTACTTTAATGCCTTAATAGATTGATGACTTTATCTTTGAAAGTAGCAATGATAATAATAATTTTACGTTATATAAATTATTTATTCAACGTTAATAAGCTATAAGTATTGTTATATACTGAGAATCATCCGAGAATGCGGTAAGACAAAAGACAAATTATTGTGTTGCTTTGTTTATGTGACAATCATCTTATAGTGACCAAAATTGGTCTAAGGAGCACTTGAATACATATAATATTATTATTTCAGCTCTTTTAATTTTATTTTTGATTTCCACTTTCTACCAAACATTATCACTAGTATTAATTATAGTTTCCTATTACTTCCTTTACTTACTATTTAAGAATTCCGCACCCCTAACTATATGAGTAGTGAGTATTCGTTTGTCCGTCTCTATGTGTACTGTCAATATCTCAGAAACGCGTCAACGTTTCAAGTTGAAATAAATATCACATATTTAGATCTGTGGTTTTTTGACACGGTGTTCAAATCAAACTTATAATGAACGGAATCAAAAGATATTTATTATTGGGCAGTTAGGCGCATTTTTTAAGAATTTGCTAACACGCAAGGAAATCAAAACCTATGCGGTTGTTTGTTTTGACATAAATTATTATATAGGTACCAATAAATTTGGCAATTAGTTAGGTCTTTTTATTTTTATTTTATTTTATTTCTTCAATATAGCAACAAGTAAAGAAAACATCCGAGAACCAATTTGGTAGTAAAAAATAAACAAAAAAAATAAAATAGCTTTACCAATCATTTTTGTACATACCCTCTGTAAGCTAGGGTGGGCACTAGGCCGAGTTTTTTACCGATCTTGTTGCCAATAATACACAGAAATTTTTCATAAATAATGCAAAAAGAGTTTGTAAGACCTATAACGTAACTATGCACATGAATTGACTGAATTCTATACAGTTGAATGCATCGACGATGCAAGATCAATGGCGCTTGACACCTATCTGCATCCAATTTAAATAACAAGGCCGTGTTGATAAGTAGAGCTGAATATGTTACCTAGTTAGGGGATTGACGACTCCAGATATTTCGATCTTGTTTGTGTTATTTGCAACCCGGTTTTATCTGCAATTCTGGTTCTTTCCCTCCAACCCGTCTAGCCGGAGTGGAGAGTAAAGCCCAAAACCTCTGACTGCTCTGGCTAATATTTCTCGGCTCTGGCAGTACAGAGAGGGTCATGCTCCTGCAGTGGAGACTAAAAAGACCTGATGATGATGATGATGAACAACACGGTTAGAGAATCGATTCAAGAGTAAGTATACCAGATTTTACCCGGCTGACCCACCAAGGAGGGCATACACGCTTATGTATGTAAGTTAAATCTGTTCCATTGTAGTTTATTGGCTTGACTTCATTTGATTCGTATTCTTTCCCCAAGTTTTAAGCTATGACGTCAGCAAAAATTCAACATGGCGGACGTAAACTGTTAAAAAGGCATTCGAGTCTTTTATTTTTTGAAATAATGCTACATTTTGATCTGACATCTTTTTGATAATATTTTATTAACAAGGCAATGAGAAGGCAATGGCAAACCACTCCATAACATAACCACAAAAAAATTACATTTTTTTTCCACATAATGACATTATGTTATCATATGTTTTGGTATTCTATTTTGCTATTTGAAGGAACCTATACCTACCCTTATTTATAGCATGTGTAAAATACTCAGCGGGTGATGTGCCATAACCAAAGGAATTTTAATCAAAATATAAGATTAGATTTTAAGCATTGTTCGTTTAAACAAATTTTAAACAGTGGCACATTGGTAATTAAATACTTGCCACAAACATGTCACGTACCTTCCAAGCACGCAATCTCTCATGCTGCCTTAGCAATCTTCGAAGTTATTATTCGTACAAAATAAAATTAACATTTCAAATGGTCTTATTAGCTAAAAATGTTTATATTTTTTACAATTTATATTTTTCTTACATGTTATTCATCATAAACTTAATATTTGTGGAATTCATACACCACTTCTTCATTGAAGTAAAGTACTGGTGTTTACCGAGAAGTTTTATGTCAAATCAGAATGCATAAATGTACATCGTCATCTAACCAACATAAGTATGCAAAATTTCAGCTAACTCGGTTGAAGACTCCTTCAAAATTTAGCTTTAAGTATAACATTTTTTTTTTTAGCCATCACGTGTCCCACTGCTGGGCAAAGGCCTCCCTCCACTTCTTCTTTCAAGTATAACATTTAAGAAAAATAAATCAAAATCAAAACGTTTATTCAGAAAATAGGCCTTTGCAGGCACTTTTTCACCTCATATCATATTTAAAATTATCTTATTAGATAATATGTATTTATTAATTGTTCAAAAGCTACAGACTACTAGCGTTTCGGAATCGACCACTGCAGAGAAGAAACGCCGAAAGAAACTCTTATCAACAGTTTTGGTCGCCTACTCGCCTAAAGGGCTTTATATGATTAGATTACGAATATTTATTCCTTATTCTCTTTTTATGTTAATGATCGAGTGTGCATAGATAATAAACAACATATGATGCTTAAAGTAGTCTCAAAGAGGCCGAGCAGACCAGTCCCCCCTGACAGCACCCGTTCGAGTTGACGTATGGATAAGCAGATAAAAAAAAAGAAAAACAATTTATCCAAAAACCGTCTTGCACTACTGAGTAGCCTTGTTTAAACTTGTAAATTAATAATTGCAAGAACGGTGGGGGGTATTATAGACAAGGTGTTTAATAAGCACGAGGTGACGCTGAGCGCTTATAAAACCGATGACTAAAATAGCAAGTAAAAGCTTACTAACATAGTACGAGCATCATGCGACGTTTTTGAATACATTTGGTATTATCATAAAGTGGTTATTGAGCAATTATAATTGGAGTAAAGACAATGGCCTAGTCCCTCAAATACAAATGTTTTGAAAACTATTAATCCAATTGGTGGAAAGCACAATTTGCTCATGATTTTGTAGTTTGCTATTTGAACCTTTTCAAACCTATCTTATACAATTGTAAGCTACTGCTCATTGGTGAATAAAAACTGGTCACTAGCATGTCACTTAGCTACTTTATAAGGGCTTCTTGCATCCACACAATAGCCCCTCGGTCCCACAGTTCACCGTCCGTGGGCGGGTTAGGCTGTGTGTCCATCAAAAGTACGCGAGATAGCGGAGCATACATATTATTATCACGACTTTACCCCTTGAGGGGTAGACAGAGCCCAAGGTTGTAAAATCCAAAGGCCACGTTTAGCGTGTTTATGGGCGCTAAGGTGGAAAACAGAATCAAAATAGTGATGGGTTGCTAGCCGCATCGCCTATAATGTGATTTCGTAGATTTTCGCCCAATTACTTGACCGGCTTTTATGGTCTGCGCGGAAAGAAAAGCAGCTAATATATTTTATGTTTTTCCTTTTCTTCCAAACCAGAATGGAGTGAAGCGGAGCTACGATGTTAAACGGTACTGGTTGCTTCCCTTTAGCTGAGCGATGAAATTGTGAAGCGAAGCTGTGAAGTGAAGTTTAGCGAGGGTGCGTCGTGGGTAATTTTCAGTACCAGAGCGATATTGTTCCAATAACTCTACGTCAACGTCGCAAGAAACATGTTTCATGTTAGCTAGACTAGACCATTCACAACAGAGCTGTGCTGGTGTCGACTAAGTCTAGCGTCGCTTAGCACAGATAATTTTTTTTAATGACGTTGGCAATTAAACAATATCACCGGAAAAAGAAACTGCTACACATCGTCGCTAAACACTGTCCTACATGCAGCTTCAAACATATTTACATACCTAGCTTATTTTCTCGCACAGCATAATATATATAGCCCGATTGTTCATTATAGTACAATATGAGGTAACTAATTACTTCTGGCTATCGAATGACTTTGTTCAACAAAAAGATATTGCAGTGTGGATGCCTTTTACCGTGTTACATAATGTTGGTCCACAAACGTTAACTGCGACATGGATGCACCTTAATATAAAAAACCTTACAACCTTCATTTATACAGTTTCACTACGTATCCACGCATCGCTCCGCCACATCTTTGGTGAAGGCCCAGCCTTACTGCCATGACATCACAGTGGTTTACAACAAATTACAACGCATTGCCGCTCCATGCTCGCGCAGCAATTGTGTTGTAAATCGTGACGTAATTAGACAACATGAATCTTTCTGCAAAGCAAGAAAGGGGAACCTTTTTTATTTTATTTTAACGTTGAGCCAGATTTTTATTTTATTTTAATGTCGAACCCCTCTTATGCCAGGCAGTATTAAATAAACCACCATACATTGACACTGCTAACATTATCAGAACCAAGATAGAACTATTGAATAACAGACGCCGAGTAGGAACAAGCTTATTTTGGGAGACTTGGTGTGATTTTGAAAGCCTTTAGTTGGTACGAGCAAAGCAATCGATGCAAACTTGACCAATTAAAAAATACAGTGGCATTCTCGGAATGCCGATAGAAGTGTAAACTTAAACAATTACGTAAGTATTTTTTGAATAGTCAGGACAATTAGCCTAAAAGCGTTGCGGTTCAATGTTTCTTATCTCAAAAATGTCCAACGCGCCTAAATGAGATTTTACTTCATAAATAAAAAAAAAAGATATTCTTTATTTGGGAGAATAAAATATATAGGTAAGTACAGAATACACAGAAAAAATAAAATAATTAAACTAAAATAAAAAGTAAAAAAAAAAACTTAAATATAATTATAATAGTCTCCCAAAATGGTCCCAACTCAGCAAATCCAGTAATTTATCCTGCATACTATTCCATGCTGGTCAGTGCGTACTTTGTACCAACTGCTTCTTAATCTGCGTAGACCTAGACCGTATAAACCGACCGGAGAATGGGCGAAATCTACGGAATCGTGATTTCCAAGAACGTTAATTTTGAGTCTTATGGCCTAAAGTTTTATCAACACCGAAAGGAATAAAGAAGTGAGTGCTGCATGTATCCAGAAAATTAGATAACTGGCCATTGAGCGCAGAACTGCATCAAAATGCACAATCGCATTGAGTCATCTGCACGTGAATGAGCGACTAACCGATTGGCAAGGTCAAGGCTGAGCGGACACGCGCGCGACACACGTGGCCACTTACACACGCATTATCTAGCACTTCTTAGGTGTCTTAGATGAAAATGACTAGAAAAACTTACTTTCCTTTATTACAATCACCACCATCATTATCAGGTCTTTTTTAATCTCCACTGCAAGAGCATGATCCTCTCTGTAATACCAGAGCCATACATAAGCCAGCGCAGTCAGAGGATTTGGCCAACACTCTCATATCTTGTATTTCCTAAGTCGCCTTCTACGACGGGAAGGATGATATAAAGCGTGCTCTGTGATTACAATCAATTAATTCAATTATTGACTTGGCTTTACATACTCGCCTTACCCCATGAAGCCTGGCAGTAGGTGACAAACATGCCTAACTTTACTTTATTTTTGTATAACATTATAATTTTAAAGTCCAGAAGCCCGGCAGTAGGTGACAAACATGCCTAACTTTACTTTCTTTTTGTAAAACGTTATAATTTTGAAGTCCAACTCAAAAAAAATCGAAGGCACTCCGGAAGTGCCGGTAGAAGTGAAAACTTGAACATTTACGTGTTTATTATTTAAATCGTCGGGAAATATTAAATGGTGCGTGAAATACTTTTTTAAATATACAGGGGTGTCGGTTTTTTGGTAACGGTGCTCGAGTTCAATGGTACTCGTATTGTCTCATTTGAAAAAACACATAAAACACCTAAAGAAGTTTTTACTTAAAAAAAACAGTCGCATTCTGATTGTTGTTGCTGATAGAAGTGTAAACTTAAAAAATGTATACAGAGTTATAGTATTGGTTTTTTGGTAACGGTGACATCACAAAAATACTCAACTCGCCTAAAGAAGTTGTCACTTCAAAAAGGATTTTCCTCGAATTAATTTGCACCACAACTGCAGCTGACAGCAAAAATAAAATGTATTTTATTAAATACAAACATTACTAAACATTTTTTATGCGATGAAATAAAAATACGTACATTTATTGGCTAATCGTTAACACTTCTACACAATCTACATTGCATAAGTGTCAACATTTTCCTGTTGTAATAAAATTACCTAGGTCTACTTCATTAATTAAGTAATAATTAAAGAGAGTATTATGCATTTTACTGCCAAACGGGCTTCTATTAAGAAAATTAATTTAATTTAGGTATTATATTTTTTTACGTTAGATAAACAAAAAAAAATCGTTTTAATACAGCTGATTTTTTTAAATATAACATGACACAATTTATTTTTAGCAACTGGTCGCTCGTTAAAACCAAAATAGGTTATTGCTAGCATCAATCAAGCTATATAAATATGTTGAAGATAATTATAAATATAGATAATGATTGGTGTATTAATGACTAACTATTTATTTGTGGCTGATCAAAGCTATCATTAGTTACATTTTAAAATTAACTTACGGACTTCACTTCTTCGGACTTAAATATTTCCGTATTCCATTTTGGGGAAGCATAACGGATTTAATTACATGTAAATTAAATTTAACACCAACTCTACCCTACTCTATGATGGATTGTTTACCGAAATCCTTTTTTTTTGTTGCTAGTTACGTTTCCCAATCCCAAACGCTGTTTGGCATAATAATTATTAAATCCCTAGACAAAAATAATTTTATTAGTCTACCTGCTCATATTTTGTGATTAATTATTAGGTAAAAAAGTCAAGGTGCTTAATGCTTAATTATTAAAGCACACCACTTATACTCGTATGCAATCAATATTGCATAATAGTAATAAAACTCTTCAATTAATTAAGACTATTAAGTAAGCGCTTCTACTATCTAAACAACCTGTATATTAATATCGTTAAATAAAGTCTACAGTTTCTTAAAAGTCAAGTAAGCTAAACATAGCAATAAAATAATTGAGTTGCGCAGCTACAAACTAGTAAAAAAGTCGTCATAAGTGACGTGATGACGTGTACAAAAACTTTGCTATTAAAAGACAGGTGAACAATGTTGATAATTAACAATTATATAGGAGAATGAAATGTATTTATTGGACCAGAGGTGTCAATAATTAAGTGACATAACAAGTTTTTCTTTAGTTGTGCCGCCTGTTTGTAATTTTTTGCATGGGGTGTTAGATTAAATGTCGCCGTGTGGTTCCCGGCAGAGTAGAATAGGACCACTCCAAGTCATCCCGTGGATGTCGTAAAAGGCGACTAAGGAAACACAAGATAAACAAAGCTTATTAACATCAAAGATACCTCTCCAACCCGTCTGGCCAGCGTGGAAAGTGTAGGCCAAATCCTCTGAATACTCAGGCTAGTATATGGCTCTGGTAGTGCAGGGAGGGTCGTGCTCCTGCAGTGTAGACTGGAATTAAAATTTGCTCCGACGCATAACAGCTCAAGACGCAACCAGGCTGAGCTTAAAAAAAGTTTAGCACAAATTTGTAGTGTCTTAGGATTGGACCTAATAGAACTCGTTTTGCTCTTTACCACAATGATTTTCAAATTACATTTTTAACAACAAATAAAAACGTTGGGGTTTTGCCCTAAGTTGGTGATGCTCGCTTGGTTTGGTCACAAGGAAACCTAACGAACGTAACCTACCATCTTCCTGTGAACAACCAGTTAGCTTTTCTAGAATAGCCAGGTCACTAGAATTTTCAGTACCTACCTACCAATACTCTCGCTCACAAAGAACACAGGTCACAAATATTAAAATTTTAATTACTTGATAATTTGTTACTCGGTTGTAAGTGTCTGTATATTTTCTGTATTTGCACATTTTAATGAAAGTTTGTCTCAAATTAAATTTTCAAAACTAACATTTTATTTTTACTTTATTTTACAAGACGACACTAGTATCGACGAACAACCAGTCACTGGTCTTAACAACAACAATATTATAAGCGTCTACAAAAACTTAGTGATTACTATGGATAACCTTTAGCTCTAGGCCATTTTAAAATAATTGTATGTACTTAATTGCAATTTATGAAGTTAAATTTATTAACACTATTATTGCGCACTTTACTACTCAATCAGAAGAAGTAATCGTGACCGATTAAACGAAGACATTTTATTGTTTTTGCCTTCAAAGTATTTTTTTTTTCAAGAAACCCCAGCTTTAAACCCTTCCCTTTGATCAAATTTTTTTTTTTTTTTTTTTTTTTTTTTTTTTATGTCATAGGGCGGCAAACGAGCAAGCGGGTCACCTGATGGGAAGTGATCACCGCTGCCCATGGACAACTGCAACACCAGAGGTGTCACAGGAGCGTTGCCGGCCTTTTATTTTTCTCTCCCCAGAGGGGAGAGGGCGATGGGCCTCCGGCTCTCTCACTCACCGAACGAAGCATAGTAGCGGTAAAGCTACTACTCAAACGTCGATTTTCTGTGGGAGTGTGGTACTTCCCCGGACGAGCCGGCCCATTCATGCTACTAGCAAAATGATTTCGCCGGTAGCGAGGCTCTACCACAACTAGCGGACCACGCTAGCATTTCAGGATATGCGTCAAAAAAGCAGGTGACGTGTTTTTTTTTTTGCAATTTGAATATAAATAATAGACAGCAAACAAATGAACACAGGGTAAATACTTTCCTGCCCTTATACATCATGATTAAGTTTATTTGAAAATTTTATAGAAATAATAGTAATGCCAACTGATGGACGCTCTGTATGTAACAGATCGTCCATGGAGACAGCAAACTTATCAATGTAAATCAATTTTATTGTCTATTCTCTCCAATAAAGGTCAATGTTGCTTAATGAAAAGGCAGTCAAAAGCGGTTTAAACTGGAAATGAGGTTAGTATCGATTCGGACGAAATGGCCCAGACGTCAATCGAGTTTATAGCCCTTTTACGGAAACTGTCGCTCAACTAGAGTAGCGCAGTGTGCGAGCACCCTTATTGGATTTGACATAAACATGAAATTGAAAGTAAAGGGTGTTATAGCTTTGTGTAAAATCTAATAAGGCATTGTTTGTTTCTCATCTAAGCTATAAAGAGTGTAGATAAGTAATGAATAAGCTGTATAGAGCGTAATAGGAAATAAAAACGTTTTATTTAGTAATTAACCCATTATCAAAGTATTGTATGGCTCACACATAACTTCACATGAGTATATATTGACTCTCAACTTGATTAAAATGAGTAAATATTTATTTATTATATTTAATGGTATACCATACTTATTAGGTGACCAAACTCTAATGCGTAGAGGAATGGGATATGATGACCGAATTAGTAAGGCATTCTAAATACTTAGACGTTGTTCGTATCCTGCAGGCGTATATTATTTTCTATACCTATCTTAGTTTTAATTTAATAGAACATAAGATCGCCTCCATGACATCATAATATTTATGCGTAAGCGTAAACTTAATAAAAACTTGCAAAAAATGGATTACTTCTATGCATCACAAGTAAAGTACCAGCTAAAGTATAGCACTGATAAGCTCAATGACGTGACTAAGCGAATACGATAAACCTTCGCTTTGATGTATTATTGTAGAAAATACCCTTGCATACACTAGCGAGAAATAAAGGCGGTACAAAAGGGAAGCTTATTTGGTATTGTCCCTGATATGAACGAGACATAACATTATTTTCAAAGTGATTACACCAAGGACTACAAGTCCTTGGTGTAATCACAATCACAAGTCAACAACAGATGAAGAGAAAATGAATATGGTTAATTGAAGCGATCGGAGTCAAACACCTAGTCTGAAGTAATAACAAAAGATCAAGAAAATAATCAAACGTCAAAGTCCAAAAGATAAAAATCGAAAATGCGGCAAAGATCTCGATGGATCTATCAAAAATTAAATGCTTTGTTACATACGTAGAGATTCATGAAAGATTTCACCAAACCCAATTTGTTGCTTCGTACTTGTTTCTTGCTTAATTTAAAACCATCATATTTTCAGTGCATCTTTCCAATGTTATATCCCGTCCCTTACGCTACGCTTGTCATACCTTAATAACATTCTTTTTAGGCGGCTTAAAACTACACCCATCTGGGTTTTATACATTTCCTTGTTTCATTTCTTGATTCTCATTATTTGATATCCTACAAGTCTGACAACGACCAATTATAATGTCTTTTCTTGCGTGTTGGTTAAAAAGGTCTAGTTTTACGAGTAATTGGTTTAATAGTATTAAATGTTTACTGTTTAAATACCTTAACCCTAATACCTAGGAGGCTTTGTTTTAAATTAGTATAATTAAAAAATGTTTAAGGAACGAAAATGATAAATACAGGAACAATATTGGAATAACAAATTAAATTAATACATAGTCTACTATTATTGTTTACCTTTCTGGTTAATAGAAAACAACGAAAAGAAAAATTATGAGTTGACAGGAAGTATATTATATATAACATGTCATTGAACTACCATTAATCAATTAAATGTTTATTTGTTTTTCGTGTGTGTAAGTGGCAAATAAGTAAATAAATACTCTTCATAATTTTCATCAAGTATTACTATCTACCTTTCTGGTTTATTCATAAGCAATGCAAAGGAAATTATGAATTGTCAGAAAGTAATTTTGAAAAACATTATTCTACGTGTAATTTTCCAGAAAGCTGAAACAAACTGTTTTCACGAACTAATCCAAGTCGGTCGTTGGCTAAAATGTCACGCGTGCGTACAGACGGCCATAAAACTGTGCTTTCTTTACTGCCATCGGAATCCAGTGCAGGCTGCATTTTTAAAGGTTTTAAAGGAAAACTTCTTTTATTACCCAGCGCAGTTTGAGCCGTAAAGGCGTGGATTTACGACCGGGAGTGGTGTGGTGATTAATAAGTTTTAATTAGTCATCCCGTTCGAATGGCTAGTTTGTTATAGCATTGATTTTGAAAGTAGTTCCTTTGATGTTACTATAGATTTACAGCAAAAAGTAATTCATTGCAGTTTTGTAAATTTCCGCGATAGTCAGGAAAACGTTATATTTTTATGTTTTGACAATATTTGCCTAAGAATCAAGCTTCGGGCACGAAATTAATATGCTTCGGGTTCGATCTTTAGCGAGTATAAATTAAACAATTTCTTCTTTTTTAAATTCGTGATTCAGCACAACATACACAACTTCCTCTAGTGATATTCCGCTATGTATCGATTACACGCAAGTTTTAATTTATTTTATAACGTCTTAGTTTCATATTATTTAAATTTTGTGAAAAAAAAAATAGTTTTCTTGAATTAAATCAATAAAATAAGTAAAGAGCTTATATGTAGTTCAAATTATATTAACTCGTACAAACCAGAACCGAGTACATATAACTAAAATTATTTACGACATTTAGATCAATGTAAAGAATTTAAATGCTGATCATTTCTCAAGATTTTATGAATAAAGAAATTATGTTATAAAGATATTGAATGAATGGTTACCGTCATTTATAAGCATACCATCAGACAGGCGAACAGATATACAGACACACAGATTTATACCATCTAAGGTGAGAGAAAAGTTACGATTCCTACTCACGCACGAGCAAATCATTGGATTTTATGACCTGCAGGTTTACAAGAGAGGCGAATCGAATAATTCTTTCGAAGGTTATTTTGAATAATAAGAAAAATTCTTCGTGGCATTTCTCTTCTGGTGGATAAAATATATATAAAAAGAAATGATAAACAAATCAAGCTGAGAGGTGGTGAAATTTGTCAACATTTTGAAATACTTTTACTATTAGATCAGGTCCTAAATCACGGAACTATATTTTGTATTGTAGAATCCTAAAACAACTAAATATTTAAACTTAATAATTGTTATTAAAGGAAAACAAGGAATTCCAAAAGTTTATTATACTGGGCGTTACAGGAAACACCGTTGTCCCTCAAGCCACCAAATAAGCCGGTCAAAATGAACAATTTTCCTATGACCGACATTTTAAAAGTGTTCAAGTGGCCCGGAAATTTTGTATGAACAGAGTAGTTTTTTTTTCGAGTTCATACTGTTGGTCGCATAGGAAAAGTTGTTCATTTCCACGGGTTGATTTAATGGTTTGAGGGACAACGGTGTTGACCACACACTAAACACCCTGTATACCTGGAGGTTAAATATAAATATATAAATATAAATATATACGGACATATCACACAAATTGAGCTAGCCCCACAGTAAGTTGTGAACTTGTGTCGCAAGATACTAACTCAACGATACAATATTTTATAATATATACTTATATAGATAAACATCCAAGACCCAGGTCAATCTGAAAAAGATCGTTTTCCATCATGACCTGACCGGGGATCGAACCCGGGACCCCCGTGTCGCAGGCTAGCGTGGTAACCACTGCGCCACGGAGCTCGACAAGTTCTTCAATAACTGGTTTACTGATAACTATCACTCAACGGAGTACCTCTAAAATTTCCTACATTAAATTTCAGTTTTGCAAATATTATACCGGATATTGTTCCCTTTAATAGGGCCGCTTTATGACGTCACTTTACAGAGCGCTAAAATGTGTCTCGGGAGCCAAAACTAAATAAAGTACAGAGGATGGGTGCCATGTGAATTTTACATGCATTAATTATAGATAGGCGTTTAAAGCATATAAATAATATTACGTTTTTAGACCCTTGAGAGCTATGTTGTGTGTTTTTCGGGTTTAAGTAAGACTCAATATCTTCTTATAAATATAGTACGACTATAGCAGAAATGACATCTCGAGTGAAAATATTCAGCTGGCCATAATATAATAAGGCCAAATCATTTTACCGCTCGTACAAGCATTCTGCAAAAGTAAATTTACAATGTAATTAAAAGTTCAAAATAGGCTTTTGGCACCACAGTTGGGTATGTGACTTAATACGCTCAAACAACTAGCCTAGAGAGCAAGACCTTACTTTCAAGATGAAGTCAGCGAATGAACCGCCATCAATCAATATGCATGTGTTATAAATTGAAATATGTTGTAGCGAAAAATTAGGTTTGCCGTAGGCGCACCCGTCAAGGAGAACATCAATCAACATGTGTAGGCTACCGGGGATTTCGATGTAGTTATAAAGGAACATAGTTTGGTTTGGTTTAAATTTAAGTGAAATCATTTTATGTTTGTAAGCCACTTAAAAAATAAAGAATATAATTTTGTTTAGTCATGCGTGAGAGATGATTTTTATACTACGAGTATGTAGTGATAATAGAATCGAGCAATGTTCAAAGGAATGTAACAAAGGGCATGTCGTGATGCAAAAATAATGAAATGTACTGGTTTACTAACGTCTTCCCAGTTTCATCTTTACCGTAAAACTACTTAATACTTTTAGCCGCCTCGTACGGCACCGTTACAAAGAGACAAAATGGTGCCATTCTAGGCTGGATACCGCTCGGGGTGTCCTTCCGTACCAACCATATTGTATTGTGGGAGTTATATCTATCGCAGGAGCGCGTCGTAAAACAACTCATCCGGATCGCATAATAACGGCATTTTAGACGAATACTAGAATTTAATACCATAAAACGACAATACGAGTATATTTTACACAGCGTACGAGTATAAACCTCAAAGAACGATGCATACTAGTGAAGTATTTAACGTCTTTATTTACTATGTCTCCCAGAGCGAGCTATGTTTAATTTTATTAATTGCGAAATTAATTACTAAAATTGTAATCTATTTTGTTATTACTCGCAATGTTTGTTTGGGTATTAGACCCAAAGACAGTTGACTTCTTTGAGATATGATCAATCAACAGTAATCTCTATATCTGTAAAAACTTTCTAAGTTACAAAAACGCTTTAACAGTGCAAACACGCGCTTCCGTCAGAAGTCCTAAAATGTGTCTCACGCGAGTCGTAAACCTTCCGACGTAAAGTGATGGCGTAATTTCGTCAACCGCTCATTTCAGACACAACAAACGGAAAGCACGGTGATTATTTCGTTTATTCATAGCTTAGTAAAGACATTCAATAAAATACAGGGATAATTTTATACATGTACAAATTACCAGTTAGACTGCCGTCATAATGCGATTTTCAAGCGACATTATATTGGAAACCAAAAAGAAAGCAATTTTCTTAAAATCTTTGAAAGTGTTAAAAGGGCTTTCACTGTGCAAACCTGTGGTGCAAACAGACGTTTCCGCCAGAAGTCCTAAAATGTGTCTCGAGTCGTAAACCCTCCGACGTAAAGTGATGGCGTAATTTCGTCAACCGCTCATTTCAGACGCAACAAACGGAAAGTACGGTGTATATTTCATTAATTTATCGCTTAGTACAGACCTACAATCAAATACAGGGATAATTTAATACATGTGCAAATTACTAGTTACACTGTCGTCACAACGCGGTTTTCTATTGATAATAAATTATTTTAAAAACTTTAAAAGTATTCAAAGGGGTTTAACAGTGCAAACACGCGCTTCCGTCAGAAGTCCTAAAATGTGTCTCACGCGAGTCGAAAACTTTCCGACGTAAAGTGATGGCGTAATTTCGTCAACCGCTCATTTCAGACACAACAAACGGAAAGCACGGTGTTTATTTCGTTTATTCATAGCTTAGTAAAGACATTCAATAAAATACAGGGATAATTTTATACATGTACAAATTACCAGTTAGACTGCCGTCATAATGCGATTTTCAAGCGACATTATATTGGAAACCAAAAAGAAAGCAATTTTCTTAAAATCTTTGAAAGTGTTAAAAGGGCTTTCACTGTGCAAACCTGTGGTGCAAACAGATGTTTCCGCCAGAAGTCCTAAAATGTGTCTCGAGTCGTAAACCCTCCGATGTAAAGTGATGGTGTAATTTCGTCAACCGCTCATTTCAGACACAACAAACGGAAAGTACGGTGTACATTTCGTTTATTCATCACTTTGTATGGACATAAAATCAAAGGATAATTTTATACATGTACAAATTACTAGTTAGACTGTCGTCACAACTTGATTTTCTATTGATATTAAATTGGAAATATTTTTTTTAAGTGTTAAATGAGCTTTTACAGTGCAAACATGCGCTTCCGTCAGAAGTTCTAAAATGTGTCTCGCGCAAGTCGTAAACCCTCCGACGTGAAGTGATGGTGTAATTTCGTCAAACGCTCTTTTCAGACACAACTAACGGAAAGTACGGTGTATAATTAGTTTATTCGTCGCTTAGTATAGACATCCAATAAAATGTGGTGATGCTAATTGCGATCGCAATTACAATCGAAATTGAGAAATCTGAAGGGCCTATCTTCGTCAAACACAAGAAAAGCTAGTATAGGCACCCAAGTTTTGATCTAAGGCAAAAATAATGACACACAACAAATTTTATTCCGTGGCAATAAAAACATATATATATATATTACTCGTAGATAAGCGGTAGATCTGCAGTTCATGTAAAATATTTTCAACTTAGTCTACCTGCGACCACGAACACTGAAAAGTGTTCGAAGCGTTAGGTAAATAAATATATACGGACAAATCACACAGATTGAGCTAGCCCCAAAGTAAGTTCGAGACTTGTTTTATGGGATACTAACTCAACGATACTATATTTTATAATAAATACTTATATAGATAAACATCCAAGGCCCAGGTCAATCTGAAAAAGATCATTTTCCATCTTGGCCTGACCAGGGATCGAACCCGGGAACATCCGTGTCACCGGCAGGCGTGTTGACCGCTGCGCCACGGAGTTCGTCAGGCTCGTCAGGTGTATAAATAATGGAAAAAACGCGATAAAAACCGTATGAGTTTTATTTTATTTAAAGGTGTAATAGTCGCGAAAACATTAAAAAACACAACTGCTGAAAAAACACACACTTTATCATATTGAAAGCACTGTGTGTGAATTGTGAAAGTCTACCAAAATTATTATTTCTGTGCATAAAATTACATACATAATAAATTGCGCTTTCGTCACAACACATAGTCGAATTAAGAACGTCCTGCTTTTTGAAGTCGGTTAAAAATAAGGCTTACATACTATATACTTGAATAAGTAATGGGAAGTAAATTTTGCAGAAGTACTAAAATTTGATATACAGTGTTCGAAGTACATAAGATAAAATTTTTAAATTCAGTAACAGTGGAATCTTTCAAAAACATTACAATAAAACTGAACTTACGAGTAAAACATTAAGCTCACTAAACGATACATTTAAAAGGTAAGTCTTGAGTTAAACAAAAATATAATGTTAACGAGCCTTATTTATTTTAAGAATTTAATAATCACAATTATATTTCCATTAAGTGGCGATGAAACCAAACCGCACCGTAAAGCTGTGTTCATGTTGTTGGACTTAGCGATACGACTATACTTGCATGGGAGCGAATAAAAAAAAATCTGAAATGAGAAATAGGGGAAGCGGCGTTTCCGTTCTCTATCTTTCAGCCTACGGTCGTGCTAAACGCGGCCTTGTATTCTTGCTCTGTCT
The DNA here is from genome assembly GCA_963082605.1 of Rhodophaea formosa. Lineage (NCBI taxonomy): Eukaryota > Metazoa > Arthropoda > Insecta > Lepidoptera > Pyralidae > Rhodophaea > Rhodophaea formosa. Next base: position 6,440,549 of record OY720221.1, read on the forward strand.
ACAAGGCATACTGTTTATCTCTGTATAAAAATACTATGTCTGAATGTCAGGGCAACCGTTTTAGAGTTTCTTAGCCAAAATAGCCAACGGGTCCCTTTTACTGAGACTGGCCGAAAGGAGTCTTTCTGACAAAAACGCTTAGAATAAATTAAAAGTTCTAATTTTAATTGTTAACAGTAGAAGACAAAAAACTACTCATTACCGCCCAATAGCGGCCACTTTTGGCGGTAATAAGTAGATCTCTTAATTTGAAAATATTATACTAAAAATACAATACTATAAGTTATTAACTACCGAAGTACTGACTTATTTTTTTTCAATTTGATTTTATTAAGGGGTGCAATAATTTTATTACTGGTGTCGCTAGTTTCGCTTATGTAATGTAAGCCTCTTAATGTGCATGCAGCCTTACCTATATCACGAGTAAACGGTGGAGTTAAGAAACTTACTTGGCAAATTGGCGAGCGGCCGGGATGGGCCTTAATTTAACAAAACTCTCATAATTAATCAATGAGTGACAGTGAAATTATGAGTTGAAGACTGACCTCGACATATTCATACGTGGCGTTTATAAAATACGAGTTTACAAAGGAATAAATTATTGCTATTATTGTCAAATTTATCATTATAACTGTAATATTCAAGGAGCTTAATGGACCTTATGCGTATAAGCGCTTATGCATGTGAAATCATTGTTGACGACCTCTGAGGCGCAGTGGCGAACACTTCAGCGCATGACACGTAGGATTGTGGTCACCATCATCATGATTTCAGACGCAAGTCCAGTGCTGGACGTAAGACTCACGCGCAGAAAGGCATATAGGTATTATTTATCGCGTGTCCTCACGACAAGTATCACACGGTTCTAAAGCCCTTCTCAGATGGGAGAGAGTGTGTCACTTGCCGCCGTAACACTGCAGTCTACTTTAAAGTGCATTTTGTATATAGGAAGTATGTCGAATCTGGTGCTATATCTTTTGTGACTTGAGCCATTACTAAGTAAGATAATGGCTATGCCTCGGAGGTAGGCAAATAGGTACTTAAGGAAAGTGAGCGCAGGCTTCACTAAGAACTTCAAAATAGCTTTACCCTTTTTATTAAAATTTTGTCTACAGCGCGAATAAATGAAAATAAACTACACAAAGGATTCTATACTATTTAAATGAAAATTTCCTGTATTGCTAGATTTCATTTCTTTGTTTTTTTTTTATTATTATTATAGCGACACGGCAACAGAAATCCACAAAATGTGAAAATGTCAACTAGAGGTAGATGAGAATTGGATTGACGAATAATAGTGATGGCACAAAATATATAATGTGCCTATAGAATAAGCACAAAAGGTTACGTATACAAAAGTTGCCTATAGCATCGGCATTTTAAATGCTTTGAAATAAACATCGCTTTTTTCTTACTTTGAGATTTTAGCCGTTAAACTGATATTAGTTTTGTATAAGGGTTTAGATGACGCTTATTTCTGGTCAAGTGCCTAACGAGTTTTAGTCTTTCTCACACTTTTATTGTTTCTAGACTTTTATCACGTCCGAAGACGAGCAGATTAATGAGAACGTACTAAAATTATCCATTATACATTGAAAAAGCTCAAATGGACGACGACGAGCTCCGTGGCTCAGCGGTCATCCCTGACGCCTGTGACACGGATGGTCACGGGTTCGATCCCCGGTCAGGTCAAGATGAAAAATTTGCTTTTTCAGATGGACCTGTGTCTTGGATGTTTCCCTATACATGTATTTGATATAGAATATAGTATCGTTGAGTTACTATCCCATAACACAAGTCTTACTTAAGAACGATTTGTCCGTAAATATAAAAAATAAAACAATGAGCCCAATATATACATCTAATTAGTGAGTAATTAAAAGCATTAGCAAAGCAAAGTAATTAAGCATTATTGAATTGCAGGAAAAATGTGGCTCGCCCGATTTCCATTAGAATTAAACCTCAAAGAACAAATAACCTATCTAGACTAATATACACAACTGTGGATAATATCGTAAACAGGACCGCCATTAGGCCTCTTATTCGCGTTATAGCGAGTGTTGGCTCATTAAACGGTTAGAGTTACTCCCACTTGTCCCCGTCGGGACGTCCCTATTGAGGCACATGTAACATTTTGAAGTGAAAACTTCTTTAGCGGCGCTGTGCACATTTTGTGACGGGAAAAAAAGTTAATCTCGCGACAGGTCACGTGACCGACATATTCGTCAGATTGAAAATTCGTAAGACGGACACGTGACCTGATCGAAAAACAACGTTAAATTCAAGTTATATTGTCAACGAAATCTGTTTGCTCATTACTATACACATATCTTAATACATTTCAATTTCTTACTATTTCCGATATCCCGTGGCTTTAAATTATTATGATACTTATTATTTTTTCTATATTTAACTTCGTTAGCGCACGCACACCCTGACTCTGGTGGTAGCTGAAAATCAGTGTTTTGCTCGCTGAGCAATATCCCACACTGAGCTACAGCCTTTTGAAATACTGTAGCACACACATTCCTGAACTGTTTTTAAGTTTCATATTTTAGGTTAATTGTTATAATGTACGTGTGTTATGGTGTCAATAAATGTTTTATCTATCTATCTATCTATCAAGTTTTCACTTCTGCCGGCACTCCCGGAGTGCAACCCGTTGTTTTTTTTTCTGTTCGTGTCAGTCTCGGCCTCTGGCAAAGCAAGGGCGAAGCTTTCATTGGTGACTGACAAATTAGTGGAGTTACTAGAGTAGAAAAACACACAACATCGGTACTTTCAGAGTCATATAAACAAAATCTAACCTCAATCATTTAAATTCATTTCGTGCCATAAAATTCCAAGCTGTAAGTCTGTAGGCACGCAAATTATTGGAAATAACTATAATTTTAGGTCCCCAAGCTCCAATGGTAAGGAAAATTCTGATCAAAATTCGCAAATTCCATTCTATATCACATGGGGCAACTGGGACTAAGTGGTATAGGTACCTAATATTGATTCCCATTGGGGATGGGGATTTTCAATGGGGATGCGGATTATCATTGGGGATGGGAACATTACCAATGGGGTAGGTACATCTCGTCAGCGGTGGGAATTTGCAATAGTGAACAAAAATATTTGCCCAAGCAGCTCAAATGGGACAAACGGGAGTGGCCCAATGGTTATAACAACTTTATGAAACAATGATGATGATGATTGTGGGGAGGGAGGATTGTAAAATGCAAGCTATTACATAGTAACACGATGATTAATGTACTCGTCTAGTAAAACTAGATCTTTTGTTTTATATTTTTGAACACAACATTCAGAATGGACTTTCTAGGCTACAATTACAGTTCAATATAGGCACTTAAATATATAGGCTATTAAATATACGTCATTTAATAAACTAACAAATGAACAATACCTCAGGATGCAAAAAATGTTCAAGTTAAGTATAAATGTGCTCAATAACCCATATCGAAACAGCGGAGAAATTGTTTAATTTACTTTGCTAGCATCATCGCCTATTGCCATGATTCCTTAGATTTTCGCCTGATCCCTTAATCGACTTTAAGGATCTGCGCCAAGAGAAGCAGCTGGTACATTCTATGTTTTTTCTTTACTCCCAGACCAGCGTGGAAGTCAAAGATTTAAAATCAAGTTACGAGAAATTCTCACCTTCAGACTAAATAACACATCGTAAAGCACAAGTCGGCCATTTTGGTGCTATATGGCTCATTAAACAGTTCAATACAATACTGTTGCAGTACTTGTTCCCAGTCGCTAAATTGCCTTTAAAGTGCGAAGTCACCACTAACATCAACTTTATTAGACACTACACGAGAGATCATAAACCTGTATTTATGATGTTTCCTTAGTACTCGGTGCCTAATTGGGAATGATACAAGTGCCGACTAGCAAAAAGGCCAGATTAACTTTACAACTTTATTCAGGCAGGCAGACTTTGTGTTGTGGACAATGGATGAAGATTAAAGTGTTAATTCTGAAGACTGATGGTGATGCAAGGCTAGACATTTTTTTGGAATCTTAGAAGTGTCTATTAGGCGGGTCTTAAGCTTCGGATAGTCACATCTTAAATATTTAGTATATAAGTAAGTAAAACCTATGGATGCAACAGTGAAAAACTTCATATAAGAGATAGAGAGAGAGAACCAATGGATAATTGGCAAGAACCAGTCAGATTTTTTATTTCGTATACAGCACATACTTAATGGAGGTAAAAAGCAACATTTTTCTAACATTCAAAAGTTAAATTTTCCGATTCAATACGACTAATAGAGTTGAAAATGAGATTACTAAGTCCATTCTGCCTGTGATAAATGGGCATTTCCACTTTTCCTTGCCATAGACGCTTTAACTTTCAGATAAAATAAAAACATGTCAAAGATACGAGAAATTCTTAGCTTCAGTCTAAATAACACATCGTAAAGCACAAGTCCGCCATTTTGGTGCTATATGGCTCATTAAACAGTTCAATACAATACTGTTGCAGTACTTGTTCCCAGTCGCTAAATTGCCTTTAAAGTGCGAAGTCACCACTAACATCAACTTTATTAGACACTACACGAGAAACTATAAATTAAACTGTATTTATGATGTTTCCTTAGTACTCGGTGCCTAATTGGGAATGATACAAGTGCCGTCTAGCAAAAAGGCCAGATTTTCTTTACAACTTTATTCAGGCAGGCAGACTTTGTGTTGTGGACAATGGATGAAGATACATCTATCTTCATCCATTGTCCACCACACAAAGTGGACAAATTAATGGACAGCTAGATGTTTTTCATATGCAAGTATAACTGGAAGATTCGTAAAATTTGAGTACTTTTCATATATTCATGAATAAATAACTTTCCGAAAAACCGTAACAATGTTCTCAGTTTTTTTTTCGTGTGTGCTAGTGGGCAACATTTCTGTCAGAATTCTCAAGCTGCCTGTAGGCAAGTCTAATGTAAATTGTCGAGCTCCGTGGCGCAGCGGTCAACACGCTAGCCTGCGACACGGGGGTCCCGGGTTCGATCCCCGGTCAGGTCAAGATGGAAAAGATCTTTTTCATATTGACCTGGGTCTTGGACGTTTATCTATATAATTTAAATTATATATTATAAAATATAGTATCGTTGAGTTAGTATCCTGCGACACAAGTTAACAACTTACTGTGGGGCTAGCTCAATTTGTGTGATATGTCCCTATATATTTATTTATTTACATATTATAGGTTTTTAAAAAAAATTAAAGTTTGTCTCTTTGAACAATTATTATTAAATAATACAAGTATAAATGGAAACTTCCTTTTTTCTAACCATGAAATTATCATCTGTGGTTTCAGTAAGCTCAATATAAACAAAAGATATCATAACCAGTAGATATCTATGACATATGTGTGATTGATTTGTCCCTATATATTTATTTATTCGACAAAACATACCTGATTCAAAATTGTAACTTGCATCTGCTAGGTATTTTTAAACTTAACAGTCAGCCAGCTCATATCTGCAAGATGTAACAAGAAGCGACTAAATAAATTCACGTTAGCTCCTCGACACATATTACACATTTACCATAAACTAGTGATCGTAAAGTGCACATATGTTTACTAGAGGTGCAGTACCTTAAAAGCATTGGTAATATAACAAAACGTCTGAACCGAAATTGCCCATAAAAGTCCGCCGGGCGTTTTCTAACTAAAGTCATGAAAACGAAACGTAGCAGGAATTTACAATGGCCCCGTACATTTAATGTTCGTGACGTACCTCACTTTAATTAAAGTGCTTCGAGTTTACACTAACGCTTGCATTTTTTAAGCTCTCCAAATGTGATTGGAAAATGTTGAGTCAACAATTTTTGGATTTCTTCTGGTTGCTTCGCTTCTCTTAGGAGTGTCTTTCTTTTTCTTGAGTTTACTTACGGAAGATGTATTTCAAATTTAGCGTCTGCTATCTTTAGACATGATCCCAACTAAATCCCAACTTCCCAACTAATATTATAAATGCAAAAGTTAGTTTGTTTGTTTATTTGTTTGTTGGTTACGCTTTCACGCCGTATCTACTGAACCGATCATCATGAAATTTTGCATACACATAGATTAGGATACTGAGAAGGACAAAGGCTATATATCACGCGGGCGAAGCCGCGGGTAACAGCTAGTCCCATCCCAATCCCAACTTCCCAACTAATATTATAAATGCGAAAGTGAGTTTGTTGGTTTGTTTGTTTGTTTGTAACGCTTTCACGCCGTATCTACTGAACCGATCATCATGAAATTTTGCATACACATAGGTTAGGGTACCGAGAAGAACATAGGCTATATATTACGCGGGCAAAGCCGCGGGTAACAGCTAGTAATATTATAAATGCGAAAGTGAGTTTATTTCTTTGTTTTTTACACTTTACTCTATCTACTGAACCGATCATCATGAAATTTTGCATACACGTTGTCTTGAGTACGGAGAAGGACATAGGCTAATTTTCATCCCGGAGAAAAGTACTGTTCTAGAAAGAAACGCGAGCAGAGCAGCGGGCGAATGCCAAATTTATTGTAAAACGAAAAATAGTTGTCATCTTCGGAGGCTTCAGGATATTTTTATTAATAACAGACAACTCATACCGAAATAAACCTTCCTTAAAAAATGTAAAACTAATTTATTATATTGAGCATAGTGCAGTCGCATAGTTGTGATATTTAAATCTTTTAACCTTAGATTTAAAAAAATATTACGTCTTGCTTTTAACACTTCCAGCAATTTTGTTTACAATGAAAAATAGACAAAGCCAAAACCTTAATTTTGAGCATAGTGCATTCGCATAGTTGTGATATTAAAATCATTTAACCATAGATTTAAAAAAAAATGCGTTTTGCTTTTTACCACCTTTTAACACTTCTATTTAAACCAGCAACTTTGTTTACAATGCAAAATAGACAAAGCCAAAACCTAACTTTTCGATTTCAACTGCCAAGGTACCAAAAGCTCTAGATTCAGAGCCAGACGAGTACAGCATATAATATATATATCCTGCGTTAAGTTACGACTCAGGATGTAAAACCTTATAACCGAATACTCCCATTTTATGACCGGGATATATTTATGAGAATTCGCTTTTAGGAATTGCGCGTAAATTCTGCAAGAGGTGCATTTTTCATTACCGCCGCAAGCTGAACTGTAGACTAGATCAAATTTATTATATTATTTCTACAAATTGAATCTAAGTTTCAATTTGTCGGACCGGACGTAGTAGAATCTAAGATTTTATTGTAATGTAAAAATATCGGTGTGAAATTGTAACGACTTTTTGTGACTAATATAACATCGCATAGCTTGAGATGATCTTTTTGTCTTCAGTTTATCAGCGATATATATATATTTTTAATTTTCATTCCATAAAAGGCTGATTGAGCCGTGTGGTTCCCGGCAGAGTAGAATAGGACCACTCCAAGTCATCCCGTGGATGTCGTAAAAGGCGACTGAGGAAATACAAGCTAAACAAAGCTTATTAACATCAAATAGACCGCTCCAACCCGTCTGGCCAGCGTGGAGAGTGTAGGCCAAATCCTCTGACTACTCAGGCTAATATTATGGCTCTGGTAGTACAGAGAGGGTCGTGCTCCTGCAGTGGAGACTGGGAAGACCTGATGATGAAAAGGCTGATTAAATCCTTAGACTGGAATCAAGACGGAAGAACGATAGTAAATGTTAACAAAAAAATACTGATACGCCTGATAGTTTTCAATCTATTGAAATGAATGACTTTATGATCGACGAGGTAGAAAAGTAAATGGTACACTTTTTTTTTACTTAAAAGCCTCAGAGGAAATTTTCATGCTTACTTATCTACGATGAAGAAGGTGTGTTGTCGGAAATTGCTTTCAATGCAGGCGATGTGAAAAGTCTCATATTGCGTATCAGCGCCATCTATTTTTCACCGTTGTAGACGCTAATTCTCACACAGTAAATATTTGTCTAATTATTTTTTTTAATATAATAGATATAATAATATCCATGCGGATCTGGGAGAAAAGACAAAGCGTGGAATGTGCTGATCTTACTATGATATGAATAGAATCTGTTGAAAAAATGAGCGAAAAGAAAAAAATATTAAGATTTTTTAATAGGTGCTGCGGCTAGTAAATACCCATTTTGAATGTGGCATTTGAGTTATACGGCTGTAGGCTCTGTTTACGCCGTAAGGTAAAAACTGTACCATTATATATACGTAAACATATTCATAGTATAGGTATACCTAGACCGCGCGTTTTCAATCCACGAGACGCAATAAAAATATGCGATCTTCCCGGAACCATAAAACTGGCAACGACAATGAATTTCTGAAAAAGATAATGCTATCTCTTTATAACCGCGTTAGTGGGAGCAGGACAAAAGATAGTAATAAAAGTTTTGATAGGATGTGCCGGAATCCACGATATCGGACGCCGGACGTTTTACTACGGACCGTGTATCGCCGGCTTTATGTGTTTTAAAATTTCGAACATTTTATTAGTTTAACCCCTTTCGCGTTGACTGTCGGTCAGTAGCGAGCAACTGCCTGGGCGTCTTTTACAAGTGTCGCCGGTAGTCTTTTAGTATGGAAATTTAAAAAACTGCAAGCTTTACTTTAGTTTTACCTGCGTTTTTTGTTTCTGCCATATTATAATTTATCTCTATTTTGATTCCGTATTCCATCTTTACGTCCAACATTACCTCAACTTCCTCCTCTAAATTCGAATTGTTCCACCTAAATCACCCGTCAAAATTAGCCGGGTGATTTAACTCTACAAAATAGCGTACTTAATGCACCTGAGGCCAGGAGACTTAAGTCGACTACAAAAATTGTATTAAATGGATTCCACTTAAATCACCCCTATAAAATTGGTGATTTAAGTCTACAAAATAGTCAACTTAAATACCTTAATAATTATTTTTTTGTAGAATTTTTATGTATGTTTATTTCAAATGTAAAAAAAAAACTCCTAAAATCTCAGGTGATTTAACTTCACAAGACAGTTACTTTAAAACAGTTGACTTCCAATATCACCTCAGATTAAAGAAAATGGAATAGAAACTCAAAAATTGTTTACTTTTCTTTTATAGCCCATTTATATCGACATCAAACATTGCAAACGCGCATGTATCTTCGATTTTTTTATATATTTTAGAAACCAGTTAGAATAGTCTACACACCCAAGTTTGCAACTTTCTTAACCCTGTGCTACTCCTGGGGGGCCCGAACGTATGGGACTTTTTTCAGTTTTTACAAAAAATCTACCTTAAGAATGCCTTTTTCGGGTCTTTTTGTGGTATGCTTTTACAAAATACACTAAATTATTATAATCTATTATATAATCATAAATATTGCCGTTTGAGTATAATTTGAACTCTCAGTGACTTATAGTTATTGAGTCATACCTTATCAAACCATGCCCATTTTTAGGGTTCCGTGGTAAACTAGGAACCCTTATAGTTTCGCCATGTCTGTCTGTCTGTCTGTCCATCCGCGGTTTTACTCAGAGACTATAAGTACTAGAAAGCTGTAATTCGGTATGGGTATGTATATTAATCATGGCAAAAAAATGGTAGAAAAAACCTTGAAAAAAAATTTTTTTTAGGGTAGCTCCCACAAAGGTAAAGTGAGGGAGTAATTTTTTTCTCTACTTACCCATTGTGTGGGGTATCGTTAAAAAGGTCTTTGAAAAATATTGTGAGGTCTAGAACACCATTTTTCGATTTAGGGTTCCGTTTTCGAAATATTCGGTTATAAGGTGATAATTTTTGTTAGAGGTGAGTGTCTCCCCCTCTATCTGCTAAATGGTTATATATGGATACGTAAAAAAAATTACAGCAGTAGTATATATACTGAAGATGAAAGGAAAACTATCAGAGCTCAGTACTAAGTGCAAACTAAAAAATTATAGGCAACCAACTTATAAAATGTACTGGAAAATGTAAAACTTCATACAATTTTCAATGTTTGATTGTTTTTGATGTCCAGCAGTGGACGAGTATAGGCTGATGATGATGATGATGATGTTTTTGGTCGTTAAACTGTGAGGTGCGAGTGTAAACAGTGTAAACCCAAAGTTGTCATTTGCAACTACGGAACTCTACACTGCGCGTGGCCCGACCCGCACTTGGCCGGTTTTTTCCAAATGGCACAATTTGGGGTAATTTTGCTTTCCGGGCCCGTACCAAGGAAACTAAAGATCTTACAGGAAAGTTGTGATTTAATAAAAGAAAGAAGACTATATAAGCTTTCAAATGAACTTTCAATATTTTATCTAAGTTTTTTAATAGTAGAAAAAACTGACTCTCAAAAATAGTCCTTTTGACCGAAGTATAAAAAGTGGTCAGTTTTTTATTTTAATTTTTCGATGATCGGTTGTGTGATTAACAGAAACTAGTGTAACGAACAAATTTCAAGTTGCTTTGATCCAAATGGAGACTATCCAGCCCACATCCTACATGAAATTTTACTCTTTGGTCGAAAAGACGCATTTTTGACAGTCTGTTTCTTTACTGTTCAAAAATTTAGAGAGAAAAAATCACTCATTTGAAAGCTTAAGTCTTCTATCTTTTATTTTTTACAACATTCTTGTACGATCTTTAGTTTCGTTGTTACGGGCCTGAAATTTTCAGGCCCGTAACAACGAAACTAAACTTGGAACAATTTGGGGTAGTTTTGCTTTTCAGGCTGAAAAGCAAAACTACCCCAAATTGTTCCAAATTTGGGAAAAAAAGGACATAGTTTGTGAAGGTATTATTCAATAACTATGAGTCACAGAGAGTTCAAATTATACTCAAATGGTAGATAATTTAGTATATTTTATAAAAGCATACCACACAAAAATACCCGAAAAAGGCATCCTTAAGGTAGTATTTTCGTAAAAACATCATTTCACAAAAAAGTCCCATATTTTCGGGCCCCCCAGGAGTACCACAGGGTCAAGAAAGTTGCAAACTTGGGTGTAGGCTATTCTAAGTGGTCTCTACAATATATAAAAAAATCGCCGATACATGCGCGTTTGAAATGTTTGATGTCGATATGAATGGGCTATAAAAGAAAAGTAAACAATTTTTGAGTTTCTACAGTAGAATCTAGTATACTCGTATATAGGTATCTTATCTAGGGCAAAACTAAGCTGGGATATTTAAGTTGTCTTTTTTGTAGATTTAAGTCACCTGAAATATTTAAGGTGATTTAAGTAGACCGATTTGGTAGTTGACTTAAATCTCCTGGCCTCAGGTGCATTAAGTACGCTATTTTGTGGAGTTAAATCACCCGGCTAATTTTGACGGGTGATTTAGGTGGAACAATTCCTAAATTCAACAGCTAAAGGTGGTCTTTCTGTCTTTTGGCCTCTGTCTATCCCGTAAGGAATAAAGACGTGATACTAAGTGTCTATAACTTATCTCTCTCTTTAGTAATCTCATTACCCAAATCAAATCTTTAACATTTCTCTATCTCAAATTATTTCTCTCAGGCCTTATAAATTCCATAAGGGTCTTATGCACAATTTTGTCAGAAAATACAATTAAGAGAGTGTAGGTAGCATCAGTTGTTATTCCAGTGGATTTTTTACCAAAAGGTAGCGTCATTGTCAATCACGCAACAAATACGCATGTAATTACAGGGACGAGTGGCCTCACATGGTTTCATAATATCTTGAGCTACTCCGTAGCTGATGAATTTACCCCCAAATATTCAAAGTAATCTAATGAAAATCCTAAATCTCAGACTGTCTTTGCCTTGCTCGGTTATATAGACAGTGAGAGAACGAGACTTGAGAAAGATTTTAGTTAAGATGCATCTCAGATGCCTTTGAGGTTTCTGGCGTTGGAGCCCTTTACAAAATCTGGCACCAGTGTTGGCCACTCACACGAAGAATAAAACAAAGCATCATTACCGCAACTGTTGAGGAATTGAGGAGTCTGATGGCCCAGTGGACGTGAGCATTATTAGCGCTTACGTATGTCAAGCAACCTCAGACCTAATCTCAACTTGGATGGGTGACCCCAAGTGGCATAAAATATATCGAGCTCCTCCGTTCGAGGCACGTTAAGTCGTTGGTTCTGGTCATCTTTGATATCAGTCATTAAGCTATGTCAGAAGCCTTAGGGTAGCTTGAAAAAATCAGAAACCAATGTTGGCCACTTACACACGCGAAAAACAAACAAAACCGCACCTGTTTCGGTGGAGAACCTCGCCACACTCATTTGCAGTCAGTTTACGAGTAATTATCGGCCGACCGCACAAACAAATTGTTTGCGTTAATTGTTTCCGGAAATGCCGTCTGCGGTGGCCTAACTGACTTCACGGGGTAGGCAGTCTGTCTACATCTACAAGTAAACAGGTTTAAAGACACGAAATAATTTATAATTAGTTTAAAAAACTAAAAAACACGCTTTTGGCACGCTAGTCATGTATTGTCATCAGAACTCAGAGCGTGTGCAAAATTTTATCCTAATCGAAGACCGGGAAGTGGGTCAAATTAAGATTCCAAGATTTTCTTACAAGTGAGGCTAATAAAAGCGTGTTACTAAATCTAATATAACTGTGCTTTTGAACAAAATCGGACCAGTAGATTGGAGTAAATTTGCTATAACAAACGAACCGATAGACTCATAACATAAGTGATCCTATGTTCTGACAGCTGTACACGTACACTGATGGCAACACTGGCTGATGGTAGATATACAAAGTTGTGATCAACTTCGTATATCTACCAATTAAGTCATGAAAAATTAAAGCACTATTCACGAAATAAGTATATCTAACTTTTTGGCATAATATTTATAACTTAAATCTCAGTTTAGGCTTACGCAAATTAACGCGCCATCTAGTGAAGATTAGAAAAGAACTCTGCTACGCCCGCCGTCGCTAACTATATGCCACCTACCTTTTAGTATTAATTTGTTCCAATATTTCTGTACGAGGTGGGCAGTCTATCTACGTTAGTATTATATTGTCTTTGACGTCAGTATATCTTGTCTTTATCCTCAGGATAGTCAGAGCCAAATGTCGCAAGAGAAGAATATATTGCAGGGCTAATTACGCTTTACTCACACGTTGTGCATGCAGCATGATTAAGAGCGTATCCTAGCAGTATGTTTTCCATACAAATGTTTTCTATTTTCTCGCTGAAAACTGCTTCTAGAGACACAATCAAACCATCAATTTTCTGTGTAATATTGTTGTTAAAAGAGCATTTCAAAATGAGGCTCTAATCTAAATCAGCAATCAAATTTCAAAATTATTTAACTGTTTCCTTCATTTCCGACAATATCCAATGGTTAACCACTGTTCCTAAAACTTCACTTCCCCTAACTAGTCCACAAACACTTTTGCCACACCCTTGGGCTGGAAAATATCCATTTGTTAACTGGTTACCAACAAACTTCGGGCCACAGTTGTTCAAACGAGTAAGTTCGACGTGGCTTCGACTCGGTTTGGGTCATGTTTGTCGAAGTTTCACCGCAAATGTTGATTTGGTTGTATCCAATCGTTAGTTTATTTCGATTTAATGGTACTTAGTTATTTATTGCAGGGGTTCTACTATATTTACTAAGTAAATGTAAATAAATATATACGGAAAAATTTAATTAAATATAAACGTCGCATAGGATATGGTGGAGAAATTCGACGTGTAGTGTATGAAGCGCGGTGGCCTAATTGGTAAGGCATTACTCGTACAGAGAGTAAAGACTGCTGGTTCAAATCCTGCCCGCGTGGAATTTTTTCCCATATTTTATTTCTTTATTTTAATACGAATATTAACTAAAGCGTTTTCGATTTTCTAATTAATTTCAATATAAAAAAATGCATACTATCCTTTTTACGCTCCTGTTTAGTCTTGTAAACTATCAGTTAAACTACCTACTGCCATCTAACGGTGACTTTTTAAACTTAGCTAGCCAAAGCCTTTGCCAGGGTGCGTGCCTCCGGTGGGACGTCTATTCCTGTAAAATTACAATATTTATGCTAAATTACTTAGCAATGTTCTACAGGGTAACGCCAAAAACTTTTTCATGCCTTCAAAACGGATTGACCTGACCGACACGTCACGTCATTATTAATTGTGTCACAAGTGGAACAACTCTCTTATTTCACAACATGGGAGCATCTCATTCATTCACATTAAAATAAATGAGTTCGTAATTTCTTCTTATGGCTATAATATGTAATTTTTTCTCTTCTTGACCGTGGCAGGAGTCTTGACCAATATTAGTGTTTATTTTAATATAAAATGTTTGTTTATTTCTCGTATGAATGAAGCTTGTCCTTTTTTTCATGCACATATACTTGATCGGACAGTAACACAATAAGCTACATGTTTTTTAAAAGAATGGTTACAAATTTCTGAGAAACTTGCTTAAAAAATTAACTGGAATTCGGAACCCAGGGTTCAGCAACTATCTCACCAAATAAAACACACCCATAGCAAATCAGACTAAAAACTTACAGCAGATTGACAGCTGTAAGTTTTTAGTCACATTTGCTATCGTCAACCCTAGCTGCTTAATAGGTAGCAATTTCTACCAACTATATGTAATAAAGTCAGCCTATAATCTACTTTTAAATAAACAAATCTGCATTTATAATTAAAGACGACCCATTTGGTAGCCACCATTCTATGACATTCAGATTAAGTTCCCACATGGACAGACTCGCGCGTGAAAACTGTGCCTAAAATTTAAAATATCCCACTTTTTCAAACTGGCGATAAAAATAAGATATCGTGCGATATAATAATAGTGAATAATAAAACGTGGGAGTCAGCAATTTCTTCCCATGACTAAATTATGTCATTTCATTGTTTTCTCTCGGGCGATACCTTGACCTGTGGAGAAGCATCTTCTTTAAAGAGCGACAAAAACAAGCGCAATAAAAAACAATCGGTGCCACGCATACTGAGTTGTCTCCTGCCGTGTATAAACACCGAAGTGATTTAACTAGAAATGACATAACATAACTATATTCGCTTATGTTACTTGATATGATAGTAATAAAATGGAAAAGACAAATTGTAGCGGGAGCGAAGGAGGTGTGCTCGACCGCCACAAAGGGAAGATCTTCCCGCTGGGCGAGATGTGCGCCCAGGGACCCGTACGGCTCCAACTGAGTTCTGTCGGAGGTCTTATTTATGTCGAGATTTGAAGAAACTTTGTTTGCGCGTTTCAGGATTGTTCTGCGCCATCTTGTGAGAAGTCTAGTAGTTATTTCCTGTGGCGCCATATTCACTGTTGAGTCTTTGTGTTAGTTCTTGTGGCGAATGTAGGGGTCGCCACAGAATAACTTTTTGCCATATGTTTTCAATAATCGTTAACAGCTGTCTACTGATTTTAGGGTTCCGTTCCCCAAAAGGTAAAAAAGGAACTCTCGTAGAATCACTCGTTTGTGCGTCTGTGTATTTATCTAGATCCTTTTCTTAGGTACGTGTGGACGTATCAAGTAAACAATATTAAATATTCAAATTTGTGGTTCTTTGAATCTGTATAGCGAAATGAAAACTGGTCTTCAGTGCTATGAATTAATTACTTGAATTTTTACTTCACCTGCAAAATTTCTAACTCAACGCAATCAAAAAGAATGGCAGCTTTCTTCTTATTTCTATACATTTTAATAGGTATAAATTTTGGTTCTATACCAAAATTTATACGGTACTTCCCGTTATCGTCACAGGTAGCCGGACCCAAAAACAGTAAAATTGTTTTTCCTTCACAAAAAAATCTTTTTGGGTCTCAAGGTTTAATATTGACTTATCTAATTAACTGCAAATTAAAATTAATCTTAAATCACGAAAAAAATTAACAAACAAATACAAATTAAGCTCTAGCGTGCTATGTTAGATCTGTAAAATATTATATGTTATGGATAAGTTTTTTTGTGTTATCTTAATATGTAGATTCTCTGAATCCTCTGAATACTCAGGCTAGTATATGGCTCTGGTAGTACAGAGAGGGTCGTGCTCCTGCAGTGGAGTCTAGAAAGACTGATGATGATGATAATATACAGATCATCATCATTTCGAGTAGGTGACATGGTCAGTCGACCATGCACTCCCTGGTGTTAGAGTTCTTCGGAACCGCCTCTCAGCCTCGGACGTGGTTCCTTTAACGACTACCAAATGGCAGCCGGGACCACCGGCTTAACGTGCCTTTCGAAGCACGGAATCTTTCTTATCAGACAATCAGGTGATTCAAGCCTGCATTGTCCTAACCAAACTAGAAACAACTTAACAAAGTATGCTTCCCGTGGGAATCGAACCCACGGCCCCCGGGTCAGTAAAGCAAACGCCTTAACCATTGGACCACAGAGGCTGTTAAATGTAAATTAAAATTAAACACATCTGGAACTTCTAGAAATTAAGTTTACATCCATGTAGCATGTTGCGTTTGGCAGAAAATAACAAGTGGGACCCACCGGAGATTTGCAAATGAGATGCGACCATTCATTATGTGTTGTAACCAAATATAAAAAGTAGTGTGAGAACAGAACGATAGCTCATAAATGTGACAGATGTTTTACCCAAAAAGGTTAACTAAGAGCGTCCCTAACTTTTAAATAGGCTCAAATTTGGATTTACATGAACCAGGTACCTACCACAAGAGTGAACGACCTACAAACAAACTACACAAAGACACCTAGAGTACTTATTATTAAGATTTATATTTTCATAAATATTCGATTAATAATCCTTAGATGTATGATCAGTGGCGGCTCGTGACTTCAAGGAGTGGTGGTTCACCTGTTTACCTACTGACTCTCAAAAGCAAAACGACCTATTGAAATGCCGTACGTTCGTCAATTATTTGTAGTCGACTGCCCCTATGCACCTACTTAATAATATTTGTACACACATAATCAGTTACTCTAGGTACAATTCTTGTTAATATTAATGCATGTTGTAAAACCATTTCTGTATAAAAAGTATCAGGTATTTATGTACATGCAGTGAAATATCTCATCATCTTGAGAATCTTGACTTACCATTGGTTTAGTGAGAGGAGCTGCGCGCTAATGAATATTCTAATAGGTACTTAACTAATTCAGGTTGAAAAGCACGAGAAGATGGTTTCAAAAAACAGATTAGGCGGCATACCGCCTAAATAAGCCATAGCCTATTTTCTTTTTTAGTTCTTGTTCAAATAATCCCATTAACAACACACTTTGAAGCCACTTTCAACCATTACACTTTGAAGCACACACAAAGTAGAAAACCATAACTATGAATAATTATTGGGTAATTTCGCGCGCGTTATCTATCACACCGTGTCACAGGTGCGAAATAAAACAAACAAACTGATTTGAGTAAGGTCAAGGACACGCCTTCGCACGCAACAAAAATCTTCAACGAGCGAGCGAGACACCCCGGCCCCCGGCCGATGCCGCCCGAGCGAGCCCGTTCGGGAGTATTCGGGACTCGTGCGCCGACCCGATTTTTCAATTTTTCTCATACATTGAGTACGGATCATCTTCCGTTTCACCTGCCGGAGCATTTCTGTCTCATTCCATATAGTTTCTATGGAGACGCTTCGTGCGCACTTTGAAAGCGCTCGCCCAATTTTAGGTTTAGCTAAAATGAGTCTTAAATTTTAGGTCATAAAGATCAAGTTTGTTTGAAAATATTTTCTTCTTCAGTGTATAATTAAAGTTACATACTTTTGGATAAATAATAATTGTGTCGAAAAAAAAATTGGGAAATACATAAAAATCTGGTAGTGCAGTGCACGAGTGCACTGAAGGAGCGGCCGCCACTGTGTATGATACTAATACAACGTTTTCTTTTTTAAAATCACCGCACTTTGGGTACGAAACCGTAATACTTACTTGACGTCATCATTATTTTATTTCGCAACATTTTCTAATGATTACGAAATATCATATATCTATATATCAACGGGTCACTCACGTGCTATTTGTCGGGATTGCCGATATATATATATATAACTAATATATATATATATATAACTATAGTCGGCAATCCCGACAAATAGCACGTGAGTGACCCGTTGATATATAGATATATGATGTCTTTATCTCACGTTAGTTTTAATAATATGATTACGAAATAGTTACAAATAAAGACAATTTTAGTTCTAAACATGGCTTGGTTTTGAGAGATAGCCAAGAGCAATGCATTACCTCAAATGTTTCGCGTTATGCGGCATGCAATTAAAGTTTATTGTGTGCCCATTTGCATGCGATGCAGCAGGAAGCGTCGGTTCTGTATTTTCATTATTTGGCAACACATGTTTGATTAATTACTTTTTAAACGAACACTTTATTTTAATGACTCGTTAATTAAGAAAACGCTTTGATCAAAAACATTTTTAAAAGCTTTTTAAAATTAGGTTTCTGTGGCCAAATCAACAGCTGTGGATTAAGATCTTATGATTAAGTCAAACTGAAGTAAACAATGTTTTATCGTGAGCTTAAGAAAAATAAATGGTTTCCCACAGAGCCATTAACAGTCCATAAATTCACTGGTGTTTTTGCTTTACCTGTTCTCAGCATGATTTTATATACTTAGCCAAGAAACTTACATCTAAACATAAAAAACAAAGTTTCCCATTCCTAGCAATAATATAAATGTCTGGGTCCGCGCAAAAATAAAACTGTCTCTCTGTATGTTGTCCTTTGCGCTTCAACTGCGGAATCGATTTAAAAAAAAAAGATAGTTTGAGACCTGGGGAAGCACATAAGGTACCCTTTATTTCGGCTAAGGTACCGTTCTGAGATCTAAATCACACTAGCGTAGCCTCGTGCGGAAGCTGAAATTTTATATATTTTGGTAGACGGTGACTTGCAAGCAAAGTTTGCTAAATAAAATCAGAAAAATTCTTTGGTGTTCACAAACGAGTGGCTTTTCCATACGAAAATCGTTCGAAGACTAGTGGTCTCACGGTCAAAAATAGTAAGTACCCCTGATATGGTTAAAGCTAGAGTGAATAGGTTTTTAATTAGCCAGCGAGCTCCACCATTGACCACATCTTCACTTAACATCAGGTGAGTATCCTATATTTAGAGCGATTGTACGTGCTTATACAATAAGGAAATCCTATATTATAGACTAGCTGTTGCCCGCGGCTTCGCCTGCGTGATATATAGCCTATGTCCTTCTCAGTACCTAACCTATGTGTATAAGTATGCAATCTTTCATGATGATCGTTTCAGTAGATAGGCCGTGAAAGCGTAACAAACAAACAAACTCACTTTCTCATTTATAATATTAGTTGGGATTGGGATAGTTGGGATTGGGATTTGTATCAGCTGATTAGTCAATACCTAAATAAAATAATTTCTATCGCTGTGCAGATGGATATTGCTGCCAGCCTTCTGAGTAGCCTGCTTCGTGGCGACGCGAAGGAGTTTCTTTTTAGGGTTCCGTAGTAAACTAGGAACCCTTATAGTTTCGCCATGTCTGTCTGTCTGTCTGTCCGTCTGTCTGTCTGTCTGTCTGTCCGTCCGCGGTTTTACTCAGAGACTATAAGTACTAGAAAGCTGTAATTTGGTATGAAAATGTATATTAATCATGGCAAAAAAGTCGTAGAAAAAAATCTTGAAAAAACATTTTTTTTTAGGGTAGCTCCCATACAAGTAAAGTGGGGGAGTAATTTTTTTTTCTCTACTTACCCATCGTGTGCGGTATCGTTAAAAAGGTCTTTGAAAAATATTGTGAGGTTGAGAACACCATTTTTCGATTTAGGGGTCCGTTTCCGAAATATTTGGTTTAAAGTGCAAATTTTTGTTAGAGGTACGTGTCCCCCCCCTCTATCTGCTAAACGGTTATATATGGATACGTGAAAAAAATTACAGCAGTAGTATATATACTGAAGTTGAAAGGAAAACTATCAGAGCTGGGTACTAAGAGCAAACTAAAAAGTTATAGGCAACCAACTTATAAAATGTACTGGAAAATTAAAAATTTCATACAATCTTTGATGTGAGGTGCGAGTGTAAACAGTGTGAACTCAAAGTTGTTATTCGCAACTACGGAATCCTATACTGCGCGTGGCCCGACACGCACTTGGCCGGTTTTTTATTTTGTTACTAGCTTTTACCCGCGGCTTCGCCCGCGTGATATATATGTCCTTCCTTGTCCGCCTATGTCCGCCTATGTCCTTCTCGGTACCCTAACCTATGTGTATGCAAAATGTCATGATGATCGCTTCAGTAGATACGGCGTGAAAGCGTAACAAACAAACAAACAAACTCACTTTCACATTTATAATATTAGTTGGGATTGGGATTGGGATTATTTGTAATCATGATAAAGTGTAACATAAATGTTATGTTAAAATTTCTAAGAATCACGAGTGGAGTTATATATTCCTGGATATTTTTATGCACACGGCAAAATAATACGTCTAGTGGGCGTCGCCTGTAGGCCGTCCAGCGACAAGAGTTGGGAAGGTGCAAATTAACTATAATTTACGAGTATTTAATACTGACTAAGGCTGCAAGCGTCTGCTTATACAGCTATATTATCTCGATTTTACTCTTAGGAGCTCAGATCACATCAATTTGATGTGATCTGAGCTTAGGAGCATAGCTACACGATGATTTCTGAATTTCATCTAGGTTAAGCGAGCGAAGCCGTAAGCAAGACATTTATTTATTTATTAAATATTTCCCGAAAATGTACACATTGGGACAACTACAGTCGGACGTCGAAAGAGCTCGACGAGCTCCGTGGCGAAGCGGTCAACACGCCTGCCTGCGACACGGATGGTCCCGGGTTCGATCTCCGGTCAGGTCATGATGGAAAATGATCTTTTTCAGATTGACCTGGGTCTTGGATGTTTATCTATATAAGTATCTATTATAAAATATAGTATCATTGAGTTAGAATCCCATAACACAAGTCTCGAACTTACTTTGAGGCTAGCAATCTGTGTGATTTGTCCGTATGTATTTATTTATTTATTTAAATTAGTTATGTTTTTCGGGAACGGATTATTAGAACAGGGTGAAATTTTTTTCCCCAAGAATTTCTGACTTTTTCCTTTAAGTGTTGGAATTATTGATATATTCTCTGAATTTATTTAGAGCTTAGTTTAGGGTCACTTTAAAACCGCAAGTGAGGAGTGAAGGAGCAGTACAAATTAAAGTATTATGATATTTTCATTTAGGATAACATGTATGACAGTTTGACCATCTTTTCTTTCGTATCTATTCAATATTTGTTTAATCAATAAGTAACTCAGACGATAATTAGTAATTGACGAAATATGTAGAAGATTATTTAATTACTTACACCTTTTAACGTTAAACTTATATGGAAGCAAACTTAATCAACCTTGAGCGTCAAATTTTACAATACGTAACATTCCTCGTACCGGTTTTATAATTTGTTAATAATGCGTTAGCGATGTTTTTGTAGAGTGTTGGTTTAACAGACCCTAGATAGGTCTTCAAACTAATTTATGTCCAGGAGCATACAATTTGAAGTAAGACCTTGAAGATTTTCTTAGCGTTTCTGTAAAAAACAGAAACACTCTTGGCGAAAACGCTAAGTACAGCTTTATGTTCATACTTTAAATTGTAAACAGTAGTTTATAAAATAGTTTGATGGTTGTTTAAGGCCTCTCTCTCAACATTTTAAACGGATATTTCCATTTTCTTTCAAATCCTAATACTAATTATCATATCTAATATTAGAAATGCGTAAGTGAGTTTGTTTGTATATTTGTTTGTTTGTTACGCTTTCACGCCGTATCTACTGAACCGATCATCATGAAATTTTGCATACACATAGGTTAGGGTACCGAGAAGGACATGGGCTATATATTACGCGGGCGAAGCCGCGGGTAACAGCTAGTGATTTATATGAATGGGGTCAGCAAGATTGATTCTTCCCTTTAATTTAACTCGACTGAGCTATTAAGTAGCTACGCAAACCATGGACAACCATAGGACACCTGTTGAGACACGACCAGTATATGAAAACTATTATAGAAGGCTAAATAGAAAGAAGAAAGGGGCGAGGAAAGCCCAGGCACAGTTACTTCAAAGAAATAAAGGAAAAAGTTGGAAGTGTTTCATACCAGGGTGTTAAGAGATTGGCAGAGGATAGAGACAGATGGAGGGAGCTCCACCGACAAGAGCTTAGCTCTTTGTTGTTGTTGTTTTTCGTATGTGTAAGTGGCCAACACTGGTGTCAGATTTTTCAAGCTGCCTTAAGGCATCTGACATAGCTTAACGACTGCCATCAACGATGACAGTCGGGACCAACGGCTTAACGTGCCTTCCGAAGCACGGAGGAGCTCGAGATATTTTTATGCCACTTGCGGTCACCCAGCTTAGCTTAGCTCTTAAATTTTGATGATGATGATGATGATAAAAGGCTAATTTATCTGCGGGTGACATAAGCCATAATTTACGCAGGCGACGTCGTGGGAAAATCGCAGTTGTTCAATAAACCTGTCGGTGATAATTTAGGTTTTTCTGTTATGGTTTTACTTCTGATCCTATTTTGCAATACAGCCTAGCAAAATGAAACTATAAATAAAATTACTAAAGCAAATCCCCAACTAGTTGTAAAAGCAAGCCATAAAGCTTATGCTTATGAAGGGTGTCTCAAGTGAAGACCAGTTCCTTAATTAGGTGTTGTCTGCAACAGTGTTGCCGCAAAAACAGGTGGACGTCAATCGTAAACTTGAGCCAGTAAAAGAATAATTGGCGGATTTCTTAAATTATTATAAATATGACATTGACATGATGATTTTCTTGCTTTGATCTTGAAATTACCGGATGCTGTACGAGTAAATAAATAATAAATAAAATGCATTTATTAACCAGATAAATGAGGTAGGTAGTACAAGAATTTACAAAGGTTCCCAAACTAAGGTGGCCCTGTGTCTTGGGAACCAGGAGCACCGTTCACAACAGAGGTTACATTCTTACACATCTAAATGTTACACGAAATTATCTTTAAAACAATGAAGCAATGATTAAGAATAATAGCAATTTTATATAAAAATGATAATTCATTTTTATAATATAAAACAATTTTCAATATTTAAATTATTTCACAATCAAAAAATATTTTTTTCAGTATCGTGGAATTAGTATCACATACCACAAGTCTCGTACTTTTTTGGGGCTAACTCAATTTGTGTGATTTGTCCGTATATATTCATTTATTATTTATTTAAATGATTCAGGATGCCGCTTTGACTCTCTAAAATCCCCTTATACCGGGATCATATTCTAAGAAGGGAAAAGTATCTTAAATTTTAAACTGAATTCTCAATACCTTAAATAAAGTGTTTACTATGATATTATTTGATTTTGTGAAAAATATACATGCCTTGATAGGTTAAGAGTGTGATTCAATATTTTTAAGTCAACCGTAATTGTAACCACTTTTTATATTATATTTTATATATTGAAGTAACCGGTGGTTGGTTCAGATCGTCCCATAAAAAACTGAACTCCTCAGACTACTTATTTTGGTTATTTTAATGTGTGTAGTTGATAAAAACCGGCCGTGTAAGAATTCGAAAAGGCCTTTTGCAATACTAGTGGCGAAGACTAAACTTGAGTTTAATGAAAAAAAAAACCTCGTTTTTAAGTGAGTATAAATAAAATATAGATAAAATTAAGAGATTATTTAAAAGATTATATAAATCATACAGAGACATGAAATTTTAAAATAACCGCGAACTTCATAAATAAACGCTCCGTTGAACAGTGAATAAGGGTCTTATAAAACAAAAGCACTAACATATTGTATTAAATAAAATCATTATTCTTAAGTGTATTTCTCAGAACACCTACTTCTGTGCTGGCATAAAATTAGTCTCCGCGCAAAATAAGCAATGAAAATGTTAAGCCCTTAAGCTATTCACGAACTCTAGTCGTAAAACTTTATTGCTGTCCCTCTTTTGCAAGCTATAAGGTCGTATAGAGTGAAAGAGAGGGAAATATGGCAACAACATTGTAACCGAATAGTCCAAGCAATGGGAGTGTGTATTTTGAAATAAAATTCGAATATTCAACTGCAGAAATCGATAAAATGAATTGTTCGAGTAATACCGACCAGGGCGGGCTTTTAGCAGTTCTATAAATAATTTATGAATTGTACTCCTCACTAGTGATGACTTGAGATGAGCCGACAATATTTCTGTATTTACCAAACTATATTGTTAAATTCTGAAATTTATCGGGATTTCTACATTTGGTACATCCATTTCTGACAAGAAATAAGCTTATGAATTGTATGTTATTTTTCGTGTGTGTAAGTGACCAACACAGTTATCGTATAACCTTTCAGGCCGGTTGTTTACATGCCAGTAAGACATAACATTTGTTATTGATCTGCTGAGAACTCATCGTCTTAGAGTTGTTGAGATCATTAGAGGTACTTTATTGTCAAATGTAAAAAAATCCGTACAGAGCCTGAGAGTGGAACTTAAAAGTACCTAACAGTAACCGTCACCCACAGTTAAGTACGACAGACATTCTCGTAAATAAGCCTAATAGTCCACACTATACGAACACTACTTATTTAATACTATATTAAATGTTTCCAAAAAAAGGAAATAAATGAATTTATAAAATCACCATTATTCTTCAAAATTATTGCAGTTGTTTTTTCAAGCTGCATAAAGGCATTTATTATAGCTAACGGCTGCCATCAATGATGACAGTCACCCAAGTGACGCTAATAATGCTCACGCCCACTGAGCCATCGAACCATCGCCCAGGATTATATATATATATATATATAGGATATGACCCTTAGGATTAGGGACATGACCTTATGGACACCACCACAGAAATTCAAAGTAAATAAATTAGACGCATGTTATCAACAAGCAAAAGATACACATACAGCAACACAAAAAGTACTCGTCTCATGCTACAGCCATGGACTTTTTCTGTCTTATTATAAAACTAAAACCTATTGTTTTCGGCGGATAATGGTTTATTGGTCGGATAATAGTTTTATAATAAGACCATGTGTTTACTTGTACTATAAAGCTTAGGGACACTTCAATTCAACAACATATACGATTTTTATCAGAAAATAGCAAGTTTAGAGAAGTATCGCCGAGTATTGTAGAGTATTGCCAAATGGCGCCGAGTGGCGCGCTAAACATTGTATGCGGCTCTCAATTCAACAGTTAAATGTAATTATGTACTAGAAATACAGGAAAGGCCCTCAACCCGGTGGGTCATCATATTAACACCCCGCTGAGTCGTAAAATTCTTGTCTATTACTATAACCCGTCTATCGATGTCGCAGTCATAAGCTACAAACTGCAAGATTATGTTTCTTACTCTGAATTTCCATCCGTTTACTATCACCATAATGAGCATTGCTGTACAACCTGCTTGCCTACATGAACTAGTAGATTACAGAGTACCTTGTAACATGTGTAGGTGTTTATGCTAACTGTGATATACATAGCCACACTGCCATTACTTTATTGACCAGATTTGAGAATCTGGTCTATAAAATAAAGACAGTACAGAATTAGCTACTCCTAGTATGGGTTAAATGATAAGAGATAAATGTTGTTTCTTATTTTAACTTTACAGCTTTACATCTGTGGTGCCTGAAGTATAACAATAGTTATCAGGATTTAATAAGGAGCCATGCTAAGACAATAAGGAGAAGACCGAGGTATCATGGTTTAATTTAGGAAGCAGTGGATGTATATTAAGATAATCGATACGAAGATGGTTGGGTTAATTTATTGTCTCTGTCTTTCATACATTCCATTTGGTAGTCGTTAAAGGAACTACGTCAGAGGCCGAGACGTGGTTCCGAAGAACTCTGACACCAGGGTGTGCATGGTCGACTGACCATGTTACCTACATGAAATGATGATGATGATACATTGCCGGTGCCATTCATCCTCTTAGGTGCATTGAATTATGAAACAGCAATGAAAAGCATTAATTTATTTTATTAGCTGTCAACACTGACTATTGAAATACCTATCGCTTCTAAGCACACTATAGGCGTATATATCCATAGTTAATGTTATATTATGGGCTTTATCAAACTAAATAGTGCCCACTACACGTCAATAGAAATAAAAGTTTTATGATGTTGTAAACGCTTAATGCTTTATAAGCTGTTAGATTCTTGTTTGTAGAACCATAATAGCAACTCGCTACTACAGTAAAGTGTCATAACTGGCCGCCAATTTTCTGATAGCAAAAGAGAAGTTAGTATACCTAATCATCGGTAATTCTATTGAATTCCCATTTTATAGCATCATCGTCATCAGGTTTTTTTTAGTCTCCACTGCAGGAGCACAATCCTCTCTGTACTACCAGAGCCATATAATACCTCAGTCAGAGGCTTTGGCGTAGGCCTAAGCCTCAGCCTACACCTAGCCTACACTCTCCACGCTGGCCAGACGGGCCTCCCGTGATATTGATGAGATGTGAAGTGAGCTCCGTGATGTTTAAAAGCTTTGTGTGGCTTGTTTTTTCTAAGTCACTTTCTACGACATCCACGGGAAGATTTGGAGTTACCCTATTCTACTCTGCCGGGAACCACACGGCTTATTTGGCCGGAGCTTATTTGCTAGTTTGTTATAAAATATAGTATAGTTGAGTTAGTATCCCATAACACAATTCTCGAACTTACTTTGGGGCTAGCTCAATCTGTGTGATTTGTCCGTATATATTTTATATTAACACTAGCACTGCGCCCGGGCATGTATTATACCTATAAATAAACCATCCTCATTAATTAATCTATCTATTGGTAAAAACCACATGGAAATCGTTGGTATGCAGTAGTTTTGGAGTTTTTCGCGAATAGACGGACAGACAGACATACACGTCGGAGGACTTTGTTATATAATATGTAGTGTATAATGTTGGAGAGGTCTGTTTGATGTAAGTTTATTAGCTTTGTTTAGCCTGTGTGACCTCAGACCTCTCGAACCCGTCTGGCCAGCGTGGAGAGTGTAGGCCAAATCCTCTGGCTGCTCTGGCTCATATAGACCTCTGGTAGTACAGAGAGGGTCGTGCTCCAGCAAAGCAGACTAAAACAAGACCTGATGGTGTTGATATTGTGATAGTGATTTGTAATCAGGGCCATCACTTATCACCACACACGAGCAACATCGCTATCATTGTAGCCGACATCAGTGACCTGTCATTGGATTAATAGATTGTATCCGTCTTGAGAGCAACTCGTGGCTGATAACTAATTAACTATCTCCATATGACGTACATTTCCTTAAGATTGTATCTTATATGTTGTCGTTAGATAATGAAGAAACTGGCTTGAGTCCGGAGAGTATGTTTTTGTATGACAAATGACGACAATCAAGCAATTGGGCCGCCTGATGGTAATTGATCACCGCTGCCCATGGACATGAATAATCAGGGGTGTGACAAGAGCGTTGCCGGCATTATAATATTTCCCTTCCCAGAGTGCAGGGAGGGATGTGCCTCCGGCTCTCTTACTCACTGAACGAAGCATAGAAGCAGTAAAGCTACTACTCAAACGTCGATTTTCTGTAAGAGTGAGGTAATAATGTTTAATAGTCATTCTTTTACTTACCAATCAAAGCGCAAAAAGCAATGATCTATTGTGAATGAAAATACGGAAGACTAAGGACGTATTGGTCGGATGAAATATGGAATTATAGGTATTTTGAACTCTCGAATAAAATCAGAAGTTAAAATACAGCTTTTTAATATTTAGGTACACATTTTGATGAGAAAAAGTGCCTTAAAAATTTACTATGAAATGAATTTATACGCTAGAAAATACCAATACTCCAAACCAAACAAGTATTCAGGTTAAACTTTTTACGTTACTTGCCATGTAACCAACGAGACCACCTTTACTTGTGCACACGGCTCAATATCCTCAGGTACTACAACACCATCCATATATATTTAAAGACCTACCACAGACGTTTTTAAATAAAAACATGCCATTCGTCACAAAACCATTCGTAACTCACGCAAAAATGGCCCCAAGTCCTTAAAAATAACGCTTAAAATAGCCTTACCAATATTAACGACGACATTTAACTTCTGTTCTAAGTTTCTAACGCATATGGGATAGGGGTAATATGTTTTGTGGTCGCAAAACCGAGAAGTGAAATTATAACGCACAGCAATGTTGCTAGGAGGTCTGCGATTGGTAGATACCGCGTTCTGTCTTTTACGACAGTCTGGTAATTGAAAATGAGCTTGGAAATTTTTACTGCCGCATTTGTATGGGTTTCAAATTGCTATGCTGCGAGTAGCAATAAGTAGGCAGACTTTAAGGTTATTTCTAATAGCTACGGCGTGTTTGAGGTAGATACTTCATTTAGATTATTCGTTTTTAACACAAAATTAATAAGTTTTTAATTGTAATAGAAATCGGATTAGTTGCAGTTTATTTCAAAATCATTTTTGATATTTTAATTATTTATCAATTTTGTACATGGCCTTTCTAATAATATCAATACTGAAGAGAGCATGTTATCTTTTTAATTGTTATGTTTTACATCTGGATGGATCATAGTAAATCTTTGCACTGATAAAGATACTATTTACTTTGTAGTTAATTAAATGGATAAAACGAATCACTAATAAGAATATTTAGGTTATTTTTTTAACAAGAGGAAATACTATTCCTGAGAGATTTATAAGTACACATAAAATGAGCGAATCACGCGCATTTAAAGGTAAAATAAAACTTAATATTAGCCTTCTCAATACCTCATTTTATAATGGTACCTACGTAATTTTAATTAATATAAATATATATATATAAGATTACAAAATATAGTAGTAAGTCATTCCGCATTCGATACTATATGTATTAATTTCTGACAATTTTTTAACTATTATAATATATGTAATGGCAGGTCTAAAACCAAGCTTTTTATCCAGTGAAAATATTATTCCTGACATAAATTTCAAGTCAATTTAGAGCGAAAACACTTTTTTGCTCGACTCACTAGTCAGTATGAGGGTAATGTTTTTCGCGCTTATATATGTCCGTATGTCTGTAACATTGTCACCTCCTTGCCTTAGCGGCTAGACCGATGTTTATAAGGGGTGGCGTAAGATTTATTTACTAAAGAAGGAAACAAATCTTAAAGTAAGCAAAAAATAATTTCAAGTTCAAATATAATTTAAAAACACACAGGTGGGAATTAAAAATGTCTTGCAGAGCGTGAAACAATTAATTAAATGTCACACTATTAGTCAGCGTTTTTGTGTTTTTAAGAATTTCTTATGTATCTGCAGAATTGCAAAATAAGGTTTTAAACAGAATAATAAAAGCATCGTTATCTTTTTCCCCCTTTATCCTATAATTATGAATTCAAGTACATTTTAATCACATGTTTTTACAAGATATAATTAATTTCCTAATTACATTATTTAACTTGCAATGTGTTGTTTCGTTAAAAGATATAAATTATTATCTCTACTAACTAACATAATGTAAAGCGGATAAAAAGCATATTACGGCGCTTTTTTTCTGACGTATTCTAGAAATGAATGGAGGGGCCACCATTTATAACTTATATGTATGCATGGAAAACATGGCGGTTGTTTACAAACATACAGCTAAACACATAATTCTTTATTTTTCATTCCAGAAAAAAGTTAATTAATGACCTAAGTTTTAAATAAATAAAGAAAAAGTACAGCAAAAAGTTAACAAGCCAGACATAATCCTAATGGTAGTGAGCTAATTGCAAACTTTTATATGTTTTCGGGGAACCACAGAATGAGTTTACAATTTGCCTACTCCTTATAACGTTGGTTTATAACTTGGCCATTACGGGAATGCATTTAACATTTTTACAATCCATAATTGCGGATTATAAAATGTAAACGGAGGGTTACGACTGAAGGAGTTATATTAAGAAAGGCAGTGCGCGGCGAACCGATTCTTTGGAATGCATAAAAACTTATTCTTAACTTGATTTTTCCTTTTTGTATATATTCTAATAGCTATGTTTAAAAAAAATTATGCCTTCGGAATTCAAACATTTGTACTTATAGCCATAGATTAAAAAAAAATCGTCCTACTTCTATGCTTAAGCAAATATGTTTGGATTTCGAATGGTGATTAGATAATCATTGTTCAAACGTCTAATCTTTTCGAAATTACAAAGAAAAATCTGTGTGTTATAGTTGCGGGAACACAATGCCGATAAATAAATAAAGCTGATTATTAGGTAAGAGTAGTGGTAGGTAAGCAAATTCACAAAGTTTGACAGGTAAATCCAGCAACAGAGGAATTTATCCACGCAATATTTAAAATTTGTAACTCGGTGTACAACGTTTAGTAGTCATTTGAACATCCATTACGGTTTTCATATCTTAAATAAAAATAGTCAATCATACAGAAGCCGTAATGAATATTGAAGTTACCATCAAAATGATATACACTGTAGTTGTCAAAAGTTAGCAAATAGGCCTGCAGGGTATATTATATATATCAACGGGTCACTCATGGGCTTTTTGTCGGGATTGCCGACTTTAGTATAAATACAGTAGATCTGTGAGCTTATAGGGTTTCTAAAGATGCTGTATTCGACCTATTATCATTGTAGTTAGAAACAGACCAAAAATAACTATTTTTGATTGACCTTTGAAACTTATAACCATCATCTGGCTGGATCTTGCCGTTAACAAACCGAATAACAACCATACATTGTAATTGTACATAAATACCGCAAGTAATACTGCAAACTACTTGTCCTATTGTTCTGCTAGTTATTACTATTCCAGTTTTACAGTTGTCTATTGATTCAGTTCATAAAGTTTTTGCAAGAACTGGTAACATTTAAAACACATGAACGCTATTAAAATTGCAAGTTTGTACAAGTACAATTATAATAGTAAATGCAATGTATTTCGAAGCAAAAGAAAAATAAGCCCTTTACCTTTTATTTTTACTACTTTTGAATTCGTCTATTTTTGGACACCCAGCCGCAGCAAAGAACCATGATTAGCTGACAAATAATTATCAGTTTTCGTTCCTACTACTAAAATGTCGCCTGGTGAGGCCTCTTTTCTTGAATCCACATAACATTGGAAGATAATCGCTAATAAAAAAGAAAAATCTGTTATCGAATATGTATAACATAAATTAAATACCTGCAACTTGAAAATGTTCGCATATCGTGATCTGCTAGTATCACGGCACACCAGTAAATATTACACCCCGATATTTGCTTCATAATAAATAAAGTAATGAAGAGTCAATGTCAAAAATATTAACACATTATATGTAAGTAATTATATAAGATCCCTATATCAACAAAAATGTATATGTATACGATTGTCTTAATTGTCCAACAGGTTCCATACGAATAGCGCTACAGACTGCTACGAGCTACGAAGTGCTACGATAGTATTCGTGCGTTAAAACCAGTCGTAGACAAATAGACAAACGTATTTTAAATTCATGATATGTCATCCAATAGATGCCATCATGCTCCGTAATACCTTTAAATTATTAGATTGAGTATGTAATTCACGCAATTATTTTATTATTAAAGTAGAGACATTAAAAATGAGTTATTGGGGGATAAAAGCTGACGTTCCCGCGTATTTAATATCGTCTCTCTTCTTTATAATACATCTCATTATATTAAGTTTCAATTTTAATGTTACTTGGCTCCAGCTTGTTTATTCGTCATAAAGATACTATGTCGTAAAACTATGTGAAAGCAATACTGCGGACCGGTTATATTTTATAGTTACAATTTAACCTTCTTACGATAAGTTTTATATCCCAATATCAAATGAATACTGCGATTTTTTCATCATAAAACGTCTTGTAACTTTATCGCTTAGCAAAAGATTAAATATATGAAATACACAGTATTTTAACTATTTAGCACTTGCGCAAAGAACATGATCGGTTTTATTTCTTTGAATTATGATTATTACAAGAAATTATAGTTTTTGAATTAGTTTTTATATCAATAAATTATTTATTGTAGTAGCCGATCATATAATTTACAAGATTAGGTGGACAATCAAATGGACTAAAGAATTTATGTTCTTCATTAAAATACTGTACCACAAAGTTTACAATTTGGTTCTAAGTCGTGATCAACTTCAAAGCGTTGAACGAAACAATGTACCTAAATAATCAATTTGAGAGTCCACTTAAAAAAAACTTAAATATCTAGACTCACCGAAAAATCCAGTGTTGCAAGTAAAAAAATGTCCGGCATTCGCTCACAGCGGCGCACTCGCGTCCACACAAACACCGCACTTGTAAAATAAAGTATCATTCGCAAAACAACTTAATCGATGACGATAGTACACCACTTATATTATTAATTTCGCTTCGCAGCATTTTCCTACAAAAAAGAAAAAAAAAGATGACACACACAAGCACAACACTATGGCCGCGTTTTGAAACTCGAACTCGAATTGGTCACTGACTTTTTCTTTTTAAATTGCGAATTTGGCCAGCTTCGTCCGGTCACTGCAAAGTGGAAATCACGACTGGTTAGTGTACATGATTCCGTTGACTTGACCACGTCGGCACGTGTATAGTGTAAGAGTAACAATGTAATGTCTGACAGTGTATGTTGTAAATTAGATCGAGAGGAACCGAACCTGCAATGTGTATACAATTTGCACATAATGTATTTGTAACCAGCTTATCACAACCTTGTAGATGGTTCACGTTGGATAATCGACAGTCACTTAAAATAAAGATCTCATGACGAAGTGAGAAGAGAGTTTGGTCGTAAGGGCACTTGGCAAGGCAGCAAATGAAGTGATAGTTTCTAAATGGAGGTGATAATGGCTGTCGGCTTGCTTCTGATATGTTCAACAGGATAGAATCGCATACATTTGAAGTCAGAACCACAAAGACTGACAATGAATTTATTTTTAAGAAACTTCGTTATTTTCAAATTTTGAATTGTCTGCCATTCATTCTCATAACGGGGCGTAAACAATGGGCAATGACAGACAAGGGGGCCAAAACATATGATTTCAATGTCATTCAGACCCCTCCAAGTAACGAGGCGTAAGCAATATCAAAATGAAGTCATATTGTCTAATTTGTGGTTAAATTTATTGTCCATTCATCATGGCCGCTTGCTATTCGTGCCCTATACTTATCGTTTCTAAGGGTCGGAATAATTAATAACATAATATCAAATTTAATTAAAAAGAATAATGAATTATCGTGGAATGAACTTGTAATTTGAACAATTAAATTGCAAATTTTAACATTTAATTATCAAGGAATTGTTTTTTAATTGTAAGGTTCTTTAAACTTTATGCTTTTGAAACATCTAACGACTGGTATATGTCTACGATTAGTATCTTTTTTCGACTGCATTACTGAATCAAGTAACACTACATGCTCCGTAGTAGTAGAAACCAAATTGTACATATTTATAAAAATCATACTATCAAATCGGTATTGGCGGTGAATATAATATGTCAGTGATTTTCGACTAGCATTGCATGAAAAAGCTTATTAAAATCACTGATATATCTAAAACCTATCACCATAGCTCTCGTTAGGCTGTTGGGAACAGCCTAACCAAGGCAAAAAATCCCTTTGTGGTAAACAGACCAAACATTCTGACTCAACGCTTGAGATTACTTTTTTTTTAAGAATGTGTAGCTAGCTCTAAATAAGCTTTTGCTACTTCACCTGATTTTTTGAGATTGCAAATTTTATCGCATACTACATTTGGAAGTTGGACAAAATTCATGTTAGACATGCACGTCATGAGATCTGTTACAAATCCACCGGACTTTAAGTGGGGTGGCAAAGATCCTTCAGCTTATATAAAGGAAAAGATGAGAACAAAATGGCTCTGAGTAATGCTAATTTTGGATCACAGCAACACGTTTTTGCTGAAGGGTATTAAACAGTTGGACCATACAAATCGCGTACTCAGTCAGCGCTAACTGACAAGTACCAAAACATTTGGTTTCCTCATACAAAACTGCTAATTAGCTGTTCAATTTAGTATGAAAAGTACATTTTTTTCATATTTTGCCCTATATTCCTCGAAAAAAGTTGATCAGTATAGGTTCGAGAATATGGCATGGTTACAGCTTTACACAGTGTATTTTATATCCACGTTGCAAATTCAGGAACAGTCGTGTGTGTCATGTAACATAATTGTGTAATTAGTTGTCTTCAGTGTCTTGAGTTGTGTTATTTAAGAGCTGGCGACAAGCCTTTTATGTTTTAACTGCTCACTGATTTTAGTTATTTTTTATGCGATATTAAAACTGTCACTAAAGATTTTTATTCCATAGAATATTCATGAAAAAGCTTGCTGTTTGCTCTCCGTTGTGTCGTGGTGTTGTTTCCAAAGCAACGAGTGTTTTATGAAATATTTTGTAGGAACACTGGAACGGTGTGTAACGAAAATAGGCTGTTATTGGACAACAGCCAATTGTTGCTAATATCAAGTACTCATACAATGATCATGGATTGTTCGTTTCTGGTGTTAGGGAAACGTTTCAAAAAACCCTCATCACTATTGTTTATGAGCAGTGTAAGAGTACATATTGTATTAGTATTTTCAGCGAGAGTTTATTATTCGATTACAGACATTACAGAACAAAAAAATATATTTTGCAAAAAAATTTTGTCCATTTATTTATTTGATCAAGCATTTGGAATAAACTATGAGTTGACCGAAACAAAACTTTTAGATTACGGTTTGATTAAAAACCAAAGCCTTATAACTTTAAATATCACCGATTTGAACAGGTACTTGATACACGCAACACTAATTTTGACAAAATGGAAATTGTATTGGTCTTCTTAGCGTGTCGATGTTCACCAATTTAATTATTTTTCTTGGCCCAGTATTGTATTGGTCTTTCGCGTGGTAAAAAGGTAGTAAAAACATATTTGTATATCGTTGGCAATTGCTTGGCTCGACTTTAAATTAACTCGACCGTATGTTAATGCCCAATACTGCCATGAATGACCATGATTTACAGCGTCTGAGCGAGACTCGTAAAATTTTGCAAGTGTTTGCATGAGGAGAGCCTGTACACTTATTTATGGGGAGCCTTTTTAAAGGCATTGACGGTCACATAAGACCAATTAAAAAATATAATTACTATTAGAGTTAACTTAATTATAGCTTAGGAAATGTTTTGAGTATATTTTCATTTGCTTTGCATGAAAAAACTTTTATGAGCATATTCTCTAAGCTTTATTGCTCGATCAGAAAAAAAACGGTTTTTAGTAGTAGTAAACTGCAGTGTGACTCAATAGATTCAAAATAACAGAGGCTACTATGTAATCGAATATGTATTCACAACTGATTCTTAGGCTAGCTCAATCTGTGTGACTTGTCCCTTGATATTTTAAGTATCGAGCCTTTTTGTAGTTGATGTTTATTGATGTGTATGTTATGTCAATGTGTATGGTCTGTGTACCCGTGCAGTGAGAATAGTGTAATGTGTTTTGTTTGGGAGATGTTAGCCGTTTTACATAGGGAGAAACAAATAACAGGAGTAATCAATTGAAGATATTTTCGATTCAAAAAACTTATTACAAGATTTTTTAATATCCTTTAATAATCTTAATCTATTCAATCACCAATACCATTGGAATCAATAGCATCATAAGTTTGCTTTAACCTAATTTTCTCTGTGCTTCTACTGAACTCAAGTTGCCTAAAATGCAAGAAAAGGGCAGTAAGTTATTCCTATTGTGTATTGAATCGATCTTCATTCGATTTCATACCCTTTGTATTTAACTATGAGTTTGATGAGTCAACCACAAAAATTTAATGGCCGTGCCCTGGCCAATAAATTTTTTACCCCAAGGCAAGGTTTTTTTTTAAATATATCTGTTTTTGAATCAAAATGTTGTTTTTTTATACGGTTTTTAATGGCATTTATAAAATTTGCGCTACCGCAACAATTGAACAAAGCTTTTATTTTCAAATACCAGAAAATGAAATATAAACTGGTTCACAATTCCATTCCAAAAATCTTTCCGGTTCTTGAGATATAAGCGAGATAAAAAAGGAAATGTCAAGGGGTGATAAAGACGCAAACAAGGGCGTTAAGAACGTTTTACTTTTGAAATAATAAAAAATTTACAATTTAAACTATTTTTAAACAATAAGTTGAAAAAAAAAATACAGTAGCACACCGGGAGTGCCGGTAGAAGGAAAAACTTGAAAAAAATAATAGTATGGAGGTGTGTGTTTTTTGGGAACTGTGTCGCGAGTTTAATGGATTTTACCCAGTTTTCACTTCAAAAGTAAACAGCTCATCCACAAACACGCCCCTAAAGCAGTTTTCACTTCAAAAGTTACACAGTAACATTCTGGTTAATGTATCATGTTAGAGAATGTTAGCGTTGTTGCATATTATTTTATTTTATA
Organism: Rhodophaea formosa; assembly: GCA_963082605.1. Lineage (NCBI taxonomy): Eukaryota > Metazoa > Arthropoda > Insecta > Lepidoptera > Pyralidae > Rhodophaea > Rhodophaea formosa. The sequence continues at coordinate 6,476,896 of OY720221.1, forward strand.
ACGTTATATAACTGCTGTGTGCGCACCCTAAAACGGCAAATCCCCAAACACGCGCCTAAAGCAGTTTTTACTTCAAAAGTAAAAGTGCTCTCATACAGCAGTTATATCACGTTATAAAACAATATGTAACACAGTAACATTCTTGATAATGTTTGATGTTAGAGAATGTTATCGTTGATACACATTGTTTTATAACGTTACATAACTGCTGTGTGGGAACACCTTTACTTTCGAAGTGAAAACTGCTTAAGGTACCCTAAAACGGCTAATTCCCAAACACGCGCTAAGAGCAGTTTTCACTTCAAAAGTAAAACGGCTAATCCCCAAACAAGTGTGCGTGTCGTGGTTCCGGTCAGTGTTTTCGAAAAGTATATTACTATTAAAGTCCGTACTGGCGTGTCGAATTCCGCAGCTCGAGCCCGTCGAAGATGTTCAGGTTGTGCTTCCGGGCGTACTCGTTGATGATCATCTTCCCTGGGGACAACGGACGGGTCACACATTCGCTTGGCAAGATTATGTTGGGAAAAATTGCAAGATTGAGCTCAAATGCGCTGTGCAGTTTGTTGTCAACATTTTTTTTTTGTAGAACTTGTAATATGCATGCATACTTGCTTGTCAAAAATATGTATTTTGTCAATTTCAATTTATTTATTTCAACTCTTTAACTCCCATAAGTGAAGACTGGTAACATGGGTATAACTAATTTTACAAATTAATTTAATTATTTGCACAGGCATTAATTATTTGTACAATTTATAGAAAAATACGTGTGCTCCTAAGTTCAAAACCATGCTCAGATCATCACAATATGATAGTTTTACTTGAAATCAAATTCCATAATCCACTATTTCCACCGTCTTTGTTTCAAAATCTTAATTTTTTTTTATTTCTGGCATCTAAAAGAGGACTAATTTTGATTCTGTATTAGTTTTACATAGGGAATTTGAAAATTAATTAAAAGCAAAGAAGTGAGCATACAGATCATTTGGTAAGTTTTTTCGTATAAAAATTACACTTTATGATACAATTGATTTGGAAATAAACCTTTACTTTTTACATTGTACTTTTTAGGTTGTTTTTATTATTTGCGTTTTATTTTAACCCAGGAATTCAAAAGTATCAACGCATTAGTTCCGCAGTTTAATAATAATGAAATTAAGAAGTTATTAACTGACACATTGTTTTAGAACTTGCAATTTTTTCCAAGAAGAAAAGAAAAACAAAAAATATAAACATCTCTCTGTAGATTAATAATTTTACCTGATATTTCATATCAGGTAAAATTATTAAAATGTCGCACAATTAATATAAATGTAAATGAGTAAGCAATAAAAAATATTATAATGTCATCATTTTTTTGCAAAGAGATCTTCATAATTTCTTGTTAAAATATGATTTTTGCAATAGTCGCAAGCTATCATTACAACCCATGCAATATTATGATCCATTTAATATGATACATATGTTTTTTTAATTTATTGCATAAGATGTAAATGTGATTTACTGGCCTTATTGCGACATATCTTTCATATCATTTCTATGCATATTCTGTTCAGTATTACTATTTTATTTTTGATACGGAGGAGATAATTGCTTGCTTTCTTAGTTATTACAGTGCTGTTTTGATAATATGTGAGTTGAATTTACGCACAGATATACTGCGTGAAAAGTGACTACACCGTCAAATTAACAACTTTTCCTTTGGGATCATCGCTCTTTCGAATAAAATCGTCGGCTGGACCGGTCCGCTGGCCGGACAGTCCGCGAAGCACACGGCCGGGAGGCAGCCGAATTTTGAAATTTGTTTGTCCGCGAAGCCCACGGTCGCGAAGCCCCTGAATTTTAAGTGAGTACTGTTTAGAGCAGAACTGTTAGAATGAAGTATTGTTTACACGACAGTTTTCGTTGGGTTAAATAATAATTACCACAATCCGGAGTAGGTAAATTGATTCGGGGTCTATAATCCTATATATTTATATGGAAATATGTATTACTCATTAAAGATGAAAATAAATTTCACTACTTAAAAAAAAATTGGGGGCATCGCGAACGTGGGCTTCGCGGACAAACAAATTTTAAAATCCGGGTGCCTCCAGGCCGGGTGCTTTGCGAATTGTGGGCCTAACGGCTGGATCCACTGAACCACCAATGAAAATATTAAAAAAAAATAGTTCCTAGCATTTTATCCATATGAAAAGTTGTTCATTTTATAGGATAAGCCACCCATTAAAGGGTATAGATATCTATGCGTAAATAAATAGAAAATTAGTATTCAGAAATCAGGACCACGGGGGTCCCATGACATCTGCATTTGACCAAAGTCAAATTTATTAAATTTATTATTATACAAAATATTTATATTGACAAGCTAAGGTTGCTTATGTATAGAAAAAAATAGGATAGAATAGTATATTTCGTAAAGGTCATTGGAGCTTTAATCCCTCCAATTGATCGAGCTTTTATCCAGAAGTCAATGATGTTTAATAACATATTTTATTTATTTATAATCTAGCGCTTAAAGCAACCGACCTTTTGCTGAATGGCAGCTGTCGCCTGTAGCTGACTTGTGGCAGCTTTTTTTTAATAACCAGAGCTTAAAGCTCTGTTAAATACATAGTAAGCTTGATGGATTTTTGCCGATGTTGATCCGGATTTAAATACTGTTTAAACAAAAGTTTTTCTGATTTGAAACAATTAAATGTTTTAAGGTATAACGATACATTTTTTTTACACAACTGCCCAAAATGAAGTGTTCTGTTTTAAGAGGTCAATAAAGAAACAGGAAATTCGTAACTATTGTAGAATAGAAGTAGTTTGGATCTTGTGTCGTTAAACTAAATTTCTATAACAAATTACAATATTTTACTGAAACAGAAAACAAAAGAAATGATATAAAAACTGTAATTAAAGTAAAGCAATAAATGTAAAAGTTATTGAGGAAAGCACGGCTATTTCATATGTATTAAATATAATTTATGACTTAACCTTGAATATCAATTGTTTCCTTAAGAGATCTTTTATTGCTTTACAGTATTGTAGGAATGATATTTCTTAAATAATGATTAACAAAATTAACTAAGTATAAAAGGGTAGTCAGTCCATGATACTTAACTGACTATTTATGGAACAGGCGGCCAGATAAAAAGTCAAACTATTAGCTTTAGGAAAAAAAACTTATTTTATTATATATACTTAGAGACAGTTGTATACTTACATGGACTAAATGTACCCTTATAATATAGCTTAGCTTTTGTTAATTTTGTGGCACTAAAGGTTCATATTAAAATCGCAGTAGCAACTCTTAAGAAACCCAATTATGACGTCTGGCAAAAAACGAATATATAATTATCATTAATCTTGCTGTCATTGAATTTTTATTTTAGTAAAATTATTTGTTACCCTCAACGCAATAGAGGGGTGTTCTATGCTTGACGCTTGTGTGAGGCACCGTAGTTCTAAAACGGGTGTACCGATTTCGAAACATTTTTTAATTTGAAAGCAGGTTTTCCATGGTTCTTAGTTACATGTTTTATCAAAATCGGTTTAGCTGTTCGTCAACATGGATGGATTTTTGGGTCGGGTGTGGTTCAAAATTAAATTTTTTATATACCTTTCTTGTGTATAAGTAGGTGCGTATTAAATAAAATACAAAAGAAGTGTAAATAAACTTCCTTATTAGAGCCACTTAAAATTATTTCAATATTTTTTCTACTACTTTCTTAATGTATTTTATGATGTGTAAATTAATTAATAATCATGATGAAATAATGCCACATAATGGCGTCGACATTATGTGGCATTATTTCATCATAGGTAGAACCATAAATGTTTATTCCACAGCAATTAAAGAACTTGCATGAAGAATAAAATTCGTTTATTCTTCGTTTTATTATTGCAACGTCGTAATTGAGTAAAAGGCTAATCAAAAGAGGTTCAATGTACATGTCAATACATACACATTTAGGAACTACCAAGAAAATGCAGTCTGCCTCTGTCGAACAGCAGCAGCGACAACTTTTATTCCAAAAAGCCATCTTTCTTTAATTAAAGGTAAACTTTTAAGTTTAGCGACAACGATACTCGTGCTGTCACTCATTTTATTTCTGTTAGTTCTAAATCAGATTGAACTGGTTCTTTTTTTATATATTTAATAATAATAAATCATTTATTATTATTATTCGATCGACACGCCAGGCAGTGCTCATTGATATCACCATTCCGCATGACGAAAACCTCGTGAAGGCCGAGAAGGACAAGCTCAGCAAGTACCTTGACTTGGCCCACGAGGTAACCGCCATGTGGGATGTGGATTCAACGATCATTGTCCCGATAGTCGTATCTGCGAACGGTCTTATAGCGAAGAGTCTTGACCAACATCTAAAGAGGCTTTCGCTAGATGGCTGGATCAAGGGACAGATACAGAAGGCAGTACTCTTGGATACGGCACGTATTGTCAGAAGGTTTCTTTCTCTGATGCCCTGACCGCTGGTAGCTTGAGCCTTGCTCCGCTGCTGGCGGCACTCTAGGTTTAGGTTTTTATAAAGTTTTTATGTTTTGTATTATATTTTTATATTTTACTTTTTATGTCAATTTTATAAAAACCTAAATTTAAGATAAAAGAAATAAATAAAATCATTTATTCATCTTATTCAATTTACAATTTTGGACTACTACAATTTACTATATGTACGTCGGTAGTATATCCCTTGCAGTATTTTTGTTACATTTCATTATTTTACATTTGGTAAATTAAGAAAGCTACTATGATGATATTGATGTAAAATATTCCCAAAAATTCTACAACTAATTTATTACCGAAGTTCTGAATTAGATTTTATTTTAATTTGATCTGATTAAGTACTAAAAGAAATAAAATGAGCGGTGGTCGCCAGTTGGCTTATCTAAGCCTCTTATGAGCGAAATGATGATAGTTTATGACGCGATATAAAAGTTGTCGGTAAGTATAATTTAGTAGGTATCGGTATATAAATTGTTGGTATTGCCATGCACTTTGACCAACTTTAAGCTTGATCTTCCTTTTCTTTCTAAAGGATATAAGGTGACTAAACGGGCAAATGTCAACAGATGTAAAAAGTAGTACTTTTCGTCAATTACTGCATACGCGAGGCTGTACAATACTAATACGAGAATTAGTACTATTAATAAATATGCATCTAACTACTAATATTTGGCTGTGTGTATGTTATCATGGGGTGTGTTTAAAACCAAGTCAAGGTTCAGTAAAAACACTTACGATTACACTCAGTCGTGAACGATTTTACTGAACCTACTTTGTTCCAATTTTTGTTTTAACTCTACTCTTTAATTTTCGAAACTTTGCACTTCCCCAATAATTCTCAACATCACCCAATTGGTTGACTGGCAGATAAAGCCATCGGTTTTAAGTCCGCCATTACACTTGTATGTGTATAAAGTTAAATAATTAAAAATACTTTATACTAACCACCATACGAGTAGTAGATGAGTTAATTGTCACATATAATTAATAAAAATTAACATTATTTTTACACTACCACTTACATCAGTTAATATTTGCCCACCTTGACCCTATTTTTAACTAAAAATCTCTGAAAAAAAGACAATCTTTTGCCATATACATTCGTTTTGCAAAAATACAAATAAGTACAACCTAAAAAATGAAAACGTACAAACAGTTCTAAAATCACTTACCTTCATCTATTTTCCGCGACGCCTCGTCCAGGTCACTGCCTGCATAATTTAGGATGACTAGGACTAGAGGCATCATCTCCCAGGAATAGTGGAATTTCTCCAGGAGCTTTTGACAGTTCTCCACCAAATTCTCGAGGGATACCGCTGTAAAGAAGAAAATATACATTTAATTACATTATACAATCAGTTGAGGTAGTTATGATACGCAATATCTTTATTATCTATCATAGAAATAAACTATTCTTTATTACAGCAGTTAAGACCAACAAGCGGTAATGGTCCAGCGCAACTCATAAATGATAAGTCACAGTGTTCTTTTATAAACTTTCGTGCTTTTAACACATAATCATACAGGTGTTATAGGACTAATGAAATTGTATATAACAACGGGTCACTCACTTGCTATTTGTCGGGATTGCCGACTATAGTTTCGGACTCGTCAGGAGTCCATTTTCAAGGCGAGAGCGGGACGCGCGGCGGTGAGTCTCGAACTGAAAATGGACTCCTGACGAGTCCGAAACTATAGTCGGCAATCCCGACAAATAGCACGTGAGTGACCCGTTGTTATATACAATGTCTTTATCTCACGTTAGTTTTAATGACTAATGAAATGCTGGAAGGCATAGCTAAATTCTGTGGTCGTTTAGGTTGTACTATATTACTAAAAGTTATTGTTCTTTTGTGCCCTGTGGTACCCGGCGGAGTAGAAAAGGACCACTTCAAGCCTTTCCGTAGATGTCGTAGAAGGCTACTTCAGAAACAAAAGCTAAACCAAGCTTATAAACATCTAAGAGAATTCTCCAACCGGTTTGGCCAGCGTGGAGAGTGTAGGCCAAATCCTCTAACAGCTTTGGCTAATATATGCTTTTCTAGTACAGAGAGGGTAGAGGGTCTAGCTTTTGCAGGGACGACTAACAAACACCTGATTATGATGTTGATAAATAGAGCCTGGACTTCGATGTGTCTGAAGTTTCAACTGGGAAAAATTCCTAGATAAGAAGGTGGAACTTGTCAATCATAAGGAAGGACATGAAATTCAATATTCCTAAGAAGTCCCGACCAACAAGTTCCAGTTAACGAATATGTAAATATTTTTAGTACCGGTGCCAACTGACGCCATATTTACATTTCGCGAGCTTTGTTATAACAAGTATAAATAAACAATTTAGGCGCGAACGGATACGGGCGTTGGAATTGTTTCATAGAACTTAAACAATGGTCACTCATTAAGTTTTGAGAAAAATAAAATAAGTGTAGCACTTGACGATGGTTAAGCTTTGCCCTGACTTTACGGTCCTCAACACAGTGCTTGTGCCGTGGATACGAAACAGAAATGATCGTAAATCTAAACAACTCCCAGAACCATAGACCCTGAGTTAAAGTAAAAATAATGTTTTCTAATATTTTCACAATTGTTACACATTTAAATAAAAGTTTAATACGAACACTGTAAAGCATAGATAAAAAATAATTTCGCTGTAAAGTGTTCGAAACGTAAGGTGTATAAATCCAAATCCTAACTAATTTAAGAAATGCGAAAGTGAGTTTGTTTGTGACGCTTTCGCGCCCTATCTACTGAACCGATCATCATGCAATTTTGCACACACAAAGGTTAGGGTACTGAAAAGGACCTAGGCTTTAGGTATATCACGCGGGCGAAGCCACGGATAAAAGCTAGTAATGTAATAAACGCGATAAAACCGTATTAAATTAATTTTATCTAAAAAAGTTCAAAAGTATAGTGATAGTATGTAAGTAAATAAAAATAACACATACACACATACTTTTACGTCTTTTTCCCTTGCGGGGTAGACAGAGCCCAAGTCCATGAGACCTAAAGGCTACGGCTAAGAATGTTGGTGGGCTTATAGGTGGAGAACGGAATCAAAATAGTGTCGAATTGCTAGCCGCAACGTGTATTGACATGATTCGTCATGCCCATTCCCTCGTTCGACTTTAACGACCTGCGCGGGAAAAGAAGCATCTGGTACATTCTAAGTTTTTTTCTTTTCTCCCAGAACAGCGTGGAAGAAATAAAAATTAAATAACATAAAAACACTATCTATATAGGTACTTAAAACTGGCACCAGTAAGTGATACTATCAATTACTGGTGCCAGCCCACCTTAAAAATAGTTTTAACAGGCTACAATCAACATTTCCCCCTTTTACTGTTGTTTGTGATCTCTATCTTTAGCAGCCATAATATTTTGCAGCAGACCAAATCCAGGAAAGACGAGCAACAAAATAATATTGGCTATGAAACACAATCGAGGGCCATAAACAAGGATTAAGAAGCATAATCGACGCGTGTCACATCACTAGCGACCATAAAGCGACGAACAGAAGGTCTTGCTCTTATGCTGGACTACAATACCAAATAAAGACTTAGCAGAACGATACCTTGAGTATAATTGACTCACTATATTTTAATACCTACTCATTTTCAAATTAGTGTCGGTACTTAATTAAATGTGGTTTTTCCATAAATCCCGAAAAAAATGTTGGCCTCTGAAAAGATCGTGCTTATACATGTATGTAGTTCATTCTGGCTTTTTGATTCAGGTGCACTAGTCTTTGGATATGTATTAAGTGTTAAGAAGAAAAGTAGGTCAGTGCCGGCCTCGACGCACGTACCGTGACTAGATTGCGGACATTCTTGCCAAGGAACAAGTCAGGAGTACCCGAAACCGGCGAGCTTGTATGAAAAGTGTGATGGCTGTAGATGAAGTGACAGAGTTTTGTAAGGATCGTAGCAAATGGAGGTCCTTGGCCTCCCACAGGTCTTGGAGATGGGCCTACCCCCATGGCAAAGAGGCATGATAATATGTATGTGTGTGTAGGTAATAATTTTGTGATATTAAGAGTATATTATATTATGCTGCTTGGCAGGTCTAGGACAAAGGCCGACTCGTTGTCGCGTCTGTTTCTTTCTTATTTGTGCCTCAATTGTGGTACTGCGCTCACGTTTACGACTTCCCTTTGTGCTGGCCAGCCATAGACAATAAAAAACCTATTCCACGTCGGAGAAGACACTTGGATACGCACCATCACGCTTTCAGCAGCGTATATTGAGTGTTGAAGTTTTCTGGAGGCAGTTATTACAATTTATAGGACATTGTCTATTGAAGGTGTTCCTTTGAACTACACCAGTAGAACGAATTTGAATAAAAATGTAGGAAATAAAATTTTACTACGCTTACTAGCCTTGGAACCATTAAAAGGCTATGCTCCTCTTAGTCCAGATCTCTATTTTAGATTTAGGAACGTAACGTGAATATGTCTATATAATTAGCAATGTGATTTCGTTGAAACTTAAAACCTTATTTGAAAGCATTTGCGATAATTACCTGCACAACACAAATAGGCAAATTAATAATTGTCACTCACAAAAAATGTAGTTTAAGTATCAAAACTTTTATAAAACTTATTGTATAGCTTTTATTTTGTTGCATTATTGTATCTTGACTCATGATACATGTTTAGTATTTACTGCATGTATAGGCCTAGCCTTAGCCTAGCTTATTCTGTGTGATTTGATATACGAACATGTAATTTTTTTTAGTAGGCAAAATCAAAAAACTTTTGTTTTTACGCAACAAATCTCTATTATTTTAGAAATTACCTAGATTTTGATAGCAATACGGGAAATTTAGCACGTGGCTACATCGTTAATGAAGTAACGCCGCCATATTGGAATCGTAAACCGAATGGTAATCCATCCAGCAATAAAAGCTGCAGTAAAACGTGAAGTCGGTTGCGGCAGTGCGGTGCTCTGCAAAGAGCGCCAACTAGTTTCAACATTACTGATAGATAGATAGTATAAAGCTGCACTCTGCTCATCTATACTAATTTTTACTAATATTAATTGTATTACATTGTATTTTTATTTGTTATAGAGTGATTCAAAACCAAGATAGCTTCTTAACAGCGAGTAACATAGGCTTCAATTTTTGCGACGAAGTCGCCGGAAAGCAGCTAGACATATTGACAGGGATATTTTATGTTCATATTGAAGTAGGCGTCTTTTAATTTTTTTAAATAATCGTTATTGAGCAAAGATCTCTTCTGATTCCAAATTTCATATTTGTTCATAATAAGTTGACTTATTTCATTTAGATTTTAAAACATTTTGCTTCGCAGTATTATAGTAATTCATAGGATGACTTAGGTTTAAGCATGTAGCTGATCGTTAATGTAGTAACACCGCCATATTGGAATAGTAAACCGAATGGAAACAATTCAGCAATAAAAGCCGCAGTAAAACGTAAAGTTGGCTGCAGAGCGGCGCTACTCCGAAAATTGCACCAACTCGTTTTACTTATCATAATTACTGCCACATCACTTTTACCGATAATACCATTGTGCATTAATATATTTTTGAAATATTGTTTATACGATCATTCTCTGTTCATCCATCCATTTATTTATTCATCGTCGCTATTATATCTGGTGTGGCAGACTGTCACTGCAGAGAATGATCGTATAAACAATATTTAAAAAATATATTTATGCGCAATGGACGGTATTATCGGTAAGAGTGATTTCTTCCAGACAACTTACATATTAGCAATCTATGATGATTACCAATTTATTGTTGTAGATTTCTAACAACTTTTATGCAAAATTGGGCCATAAGTGGTTGACTTATCTAAGGCGTAAAGTCTTAAAAATACAGTCAAATGATTATTGGGAAAATTAATATGTTACAGAATATTGCAGATAAGTAACGTGTACAAGAACTGAGTCAACATATTTAGCTCCCTACTTGAAGCTGCTAGTAATAATAAACAGTTGGCGCACTTATCAGATCAGCGCCGCACTGCAGCTGACTTCACGTTTTACGGCGGCTTTTATTACTGGATGGCTTGCATTCGATTTATAGCGTGGCTTACTTCATTAACGACCTAGCCACATTCTAAAATCTAAGTTTTCAATATTCAAAAGTTCGTAACCAAATGTGTTTTAGTAACGTTTTACAATTTGTGATGATTATTAATGGCTGTTTCGCTCATTTTAATGCAGATCCCTCGAGAACCGTCTTTTTGTCGTCATATGAAATACCCCGTCCTCTCATGTATGTTTAATAAAATTATTCAAAATGAGTAATATTTGGTAAACTAATCAAGGCGAGAAAACAAGACAAATACAGACAGATGTATTAAATGAATACAAGAACTTTATCCATATCTAAATAAATATATGAATAAATAATTTTTTATATAATTTTAGTTTACTATTTCAATATCTATAGGTTATAATGAAACTAGTTAGCGCTCTCAGCAAAGCAGCGCCGCACTGCAGCCAACTTCATGTTTTACGGCGGCTTTTATTGCTGGATTTTATTGAGATGGCTTGCATTCGGCTTATTGCAATAATGGCGGCTTACTTAATTAACAACCTATACACATTCTAAAAACTTAGTGTAACAGTAACGCAATCTGCTGTAATGATAATTAATTGCCACTTCGCTCTTCTTAATGTGAATCTTTCGAGAACGATCTTTTTCTGATCAGATGAAAATATCACGTCGTCATGTATGCCTGACAAGATTTATTCAAAAATGATTGGTTAATTAATCGAGGCGCATTGACCAACTACAGAATAGGTACCTATTGTAGGTTTTTAATGAATAAAAGAACTTTATAGTTATATAAATATGTATAAATAAATTATAATATATTTAAGTTCACTATTACAATATCTTTTTGTAAAAATGCACAGACAACATAACCATAACAAACAACATAACATACATAACATAACCCAACATAACATGGCTTGTGTTGTCTGTGGTAGCATGTTAACCCCTAGGTATATGTACCTATAATTAATAAATAATAATTAATTTTGTGAATAAAGTAATATAATATAAGTAATATAATTACAGTGCAATTCTTGTTTGTATAAAACTACGTGGACACGTCAAAGGTGATAACACCATATTGTACTCTGCCTTGAAACTCGATGGAGCCTAAGGCAAAGAAGGTAGTAATTGCATTTACAAACAAAAACATAGTAAAAACTATTTTCCACCGGCAATGCGCTATCAATACTATAAAGAAAAAGTAACAATTTATACCAAGTTTTTATTGCAGCAACTGTAATAAAAATTGTATAGTCGACACGCTAAAAGTTATCACTGTTAAAAACAGAGATATAACCTGTTGTTTATTAAGTTTTGTTTGGAAAATACACGATTAAACTCTGTTTGTGCATTTGCGTGATTACTAGTGCTCATTTGATCTAGTCTTCTTTGTCATCATCATCATCAGGTCTTTTTTTAGTCTCCACTGAGGAGCAAAGCTCTCTGTACTACCAGAGCCATATATTAGCCAAAGTAGTCAGAGGATTTGGCCTACACTCTCCACGCTGGCCAGAAGATTCTTTGTATAAATATTAAATTGTATAATAATAAGGGTAGGCGGTAGGACCCTACCTTGGGGGGACTATTTTTCTGAGTATGCAATCATTCCTTTCTTTTCCAATTATATTGAAAATGACGATTTCGCAGCATTTCATCCGGAATGTTAAGGGAATGAATAAATTTTTAGGAGTTCAGTGCTATAAATTTATGATATACGAGTATATCATTCAAAAGCAAACAAATATTTAACTATAAATTATGTTCTGCGAAGACCTAGCCCTAGCCCCTACAGACAATAATGCTCCGACGAGCTCCGTGGTGCAGCGGTCAACACGCCTGCCTGTGACACGGAGGTCCCGGGTTCGATCCCCGGTCAGGTCAAGATGGAAAATGATCTTTTTCAGATTGACCTGGGTCTTGGATGTTTATCTATATATGTATCTATTATAAATTATAGTATCGTTGAGTAAGTATCCCATAACACAAGTCTCGAACTTACTATGGGGCTAACTCAACGGTGTAATTTGTAAAAAAAAAATAATAGCCGGTAGAATTAGAACGAATGTTGCAGCACACAAGCTAATAAAGGACCCAATGTAATGAAACGTAACGGGGTAAGTTAATTACAAGTGTAACACCGCCTTACAGCCTGATGCAACCTTCGGAAAGAAACTCATTAATGCATTTACAAAGTAAAACATAGTAAAACCTGTTTTCCACGGCGATACACAATCGATACTATAAAAAAATAGATACCAAGTTTTATTGTGCGCAAATGCAATAAAATTTATGGTCGACACGCGAATAGTTAACCTTGTTAGAAACAGATATATAATAACAGTTATATATTAATCATTATCACTACATATTTATAACATAAAAGTCCTCTGCTGCGTCTATCTGCCTGTCTGTTCGCGATAAACTCAAAAACTACTGCACGGATTTTCATGCAGTTTTCACCAATAGATAGTGATTCATGAGGAAGGATTTTAGGTATAATTCATGCCCCGGCGCAGCCAGGGAGGGCTGCTAGTCAAATAATAAAATAAAACTGTTGATCTAACCATGGTGGTATCATGTTTAAAGTGTACTTACAAACTAGGCGCTTCAACAATACATAGATCGCGGTACGGGCTAAGTATATGTTTTTAGAACAGATTTTCGATTACTGTGTTTGTTCCGATTACATTTTTATCTTACCATCCCTTTTAACCGACTTCAAAAAAGAAGGAAGGTTTACAATTCATCTTCCTGTTTTGTTTTTTTTTTTCGATTATTCAGTCAGTTATGAAACGATTTTAACAATTATTTTATTGTTCGATAGGTAATTAGGTCATAGGTGGTCCCATTCCCCATCAAAGTGTATCTTTTTTAACTCCATAAGCCAGTTTATAATGAACTACATTGTATGCCCTGTGTGTGCCATATAAAAATGTAAAGGAAATCATCACTAGTTGACTATTTTAACACTAATGTGTAAGTTATTTTAATACGGTTTTTATCGCGTTTATTACATTATTTATACACCTAACGTTTCGAGCACTTTACAGTGTTCGTGGTCGCAGGTAGACGGAGTCTAATTTTATTTAAATGTGTAACAATCGCGAAAACATAAGAAAACACTAGTGTGTAAGTTTACGACAGATGGCTTTAGGTAGTATAAAATATATGTGACTAGCTATAAACTGTAATTCACACGATACTAAAAATGTCACATCAAAGGTCAGTAGGAAGATACAAATGCAGGAAACTACAGTTTGAAAATTAAATAAGCTATAATATAACAAATAATAAATGCAATGAAGATTATAAATTTTATTTATGGACCAGATTACCTTGTTTTTATTAGACTCATTTAATATAAATTGTAAGAAATCCCGCCTTTTTAACTTTGTGTTATTAAACTACAAATAATTAATAACGAGACTATAAAAATAAGTACGTAACAAATGATTGCTAGTTAGCAACTAATAACATTTATAAATATATTTTAAAACAATATTACTTCGCTGACTATCTAGTATTAAATAAACTCATTTAAGTATATGATTCTGAGCTATTTACATCCTTCTGCTTTGTAGCTCTACATTTAAACTGGCTTGTTCTGAACCTCCTTGCAAAATAATTTTGGAATATGAATTGAATAAAAACAACCATCGTATCGATTGTCGAAGACAAAACTTGGATGTTCAACATTTTTTATTTTTCCCCCAATTTCTTCGATCATTTTAGTAGGGATTCTTATTCCGAGATAAAAATATTGCTTGAGGTCCAGCATCAGCCAGTATGATAAAAGTAAAAATAATATATTTTGAAAATTAATTTATCTTTAGGACCCAAATAATGGTAGAAAATGGTGGGTCGGTAGGAAAACGACCTAAAACGCAAAACGTCCGCTCATGATAAACGACGGCATCGCAAAATATTAATAACGCTCATAGTCTATGCCGTAATCGCAAAATGTCTACACACGTAAAACAACTAAATCGTATTAGTTCATCTCATCATAAAATGGAGTAGAGTGATGGCGGTGGTGGGGGAAGGCAAGTGTTAGATTCGCTTACCCACGTTGGTAGTCACTCAACCAATTTCTAGTACTCTCCTGATGCTGTTTACTTACACCGGTATAGTAGGCCGACTTTAGAGTATCCAAGACCAAGATATCGCTGGAGCGATACTGTGCAGATGTGAAATGAATAGTTTTTATTCAAATTTTGGATCTCATGTATCACTTTTTGAACGTCATTTTTAGGGTTCCGTACAAAAAATGAAAAACGGAACCCTTATAGGATCACTCGTGCGTCTGTCTGTCCGTTCGTCTGTCACAGTCGATTTTCTCCGAATCTACTGAACCAAATTAAATGAAATTTGGTAAGATGGTGTAAACCTATGACCCAAACACGGATGTGCAAAGTAAATATATATTTTTTTTTAAATAAGGGTCAGTTTAGGGGTATACGTCAAATGAAAGGGCTTGTTATGAAGATCTCAAAAATATTTTTTTTTTGTTCGGGAAAAATCAATACTTTTGATTTTAATCAATACTTTTGATTTTATTCACGAAAGAAGGCAAAATTTGACCATTCCCCCCCCCCCCCCTGATCTCCAAAACTACTGAGCCTAAAATTTCGAAAAAATTACGATATATAGTTCATTGCTTGAAGATTACAGGAAAAATAATAAGAATTCTATCAGTTGAAAATAAAGTGGTAAACTCACTATAATAAGTTCACCTACGGAAATAGTTCACTAAAACACCACTAGATAGCGCTAGTCAATTGAATAAAACATTTTTGCACATTGTGTGCGTGTTCACGAAGCATATTGTACGGAACCCTCATTGCGCGAGTTTGACTCACACTTGGCCGGTTTTTTATTATATTTTCGATTTTGCAAATAGAAAAAATAATAAAAAATGGCGTTTCGGAAAGACCACTGCAGAGAAGAATACGCCGGAAGAAACTCAGTTCCGTATTGGTGCCTACGTGCCTGAAGGGCATAATACATCTGGCAGGCTGATCTGCGTGAGATGGAAGCGGTCAGCTGGCAAGATATCGCCCAGAAAAGAAAGTTGTGGCGTTCTCTTGTCTCGGAGGCTAAGATCCACTTCCGGTCGCTGAGCCAACGGAGTAAGCAAGTACGAGTAGCATAGTACTCTATTGAATACTCTACCGTTTACTCTACGCGTGTACCGGGTGCTTTAGACTCACGCAAACCTTCACTAAAAATAGTGTCACGCCTGTTATAGAACTAGAAGGAAACTTCACGCCTTTGTTGAAGATGATGTCTCGAGAAATCCTATGTTCTCACAAAAGAGAAAAAGAATAACTTTAGAGGCAATTCAAACAAATTATCCATTCTTAATTCAGCGTAACCAAACAGCTACACGTTTTGCGTTTTAAAATGAACGTTTAAAAATACATTAGTTTATGTTGTCTTCTTTGTCACGCCAAAGAATGGCTATGGGCGGTTTTATTGCTTGACCTCCAACTGTTTTCCTCTTTGGAAACAATGGTGTTCGGTTTATGGTGATGTTACAAAGATAAGAGTAAATAGCACTGCTAGTACAAAATAGCGAAAACCTGCAAGACTACCTATTCCAGATGGCACCCAAACGCAACATAAAAAGCAGTTTTTAATATCTATCGACGTGAATTTTCACGAAAGGGATGAAAGTCGAAATGGAAATGCTATTAAATGATTTCTTTTCCATTAAATATGATGCCAAATAAAAAAATGTAAAACAGGCCTAGTTATAAAAATAAAAAGCCAAAGCGTGCCGGCCATGGACAGTGTAGGGCTCGGTAGATTGATGCACAAAATCATTTAATAAGTTGGTTGACTATAACTCATTGAATTGTGTGTGAACCATGTGTAGCTGTGACTGTGTGAACTGTGTGGCTTTTCTTTTAACTTCATTACAAACTACAGCTACCTACTGCCCTGAATGTTTTCACGTATCCACATACAACCATTTAGCTTGAAAAACACTTAACTCCAACAAAAAATTGCATTTGACAAACGGATCCCTGAATCAAAATAATTGTTTTATGCCACTGACAATATGCATACAAAAACTTATCCAACGACACCAACATGTATGGGATTCCAAATAGCTATGAACCGATATTCCATACTATTTTCTATAAGAACTGCATTGCAAAAAATCGCATGGACTTCCGGTGCTCTTTCTATAATGCTTTTATTTTGTGAAATGTTTACAGGTTAGACATAAAGACGCCTACATACAACAGTCACATGAGGCAGATAACGAATGTTTGTTTTGAGTTTTATGTATTGTACTTGCAACACGTTTCCCTTACGGTATAGGCACCATTGACATTTTTGTGTCAATCATACCTACTGTTCAAAAGTTTGTTCCAGAAAGTGTAAATACCTATATGCATACTTTTGATATGGAAAATGTGATGAATAAGAAATGTAAATAATTTATTCTTCTTTCTTTGAAAATAAGTGAGAAAAAGTTAAAAAAAAAAATCTCACTTATTTTCAAAGAAAGAAGAATAAATTATTTTATACTTCATTCATACATAATTTATTTCAAATGCACATTTGAATGAAAATGTCGATTTTTAGTGATTAAGAATTCACTGTGAGCTAGACTGTTGAAATTTTCGCACATGATGTATGTCTGTACTTAGTCGCTATAACAACAAATACTATAAATAGAATAAAATTCATATTTAAGGGGGCTCCCACACAACCCAGAGTTTTTTGCCGTTTTTTGCTTGATAGTCTAATATTGTATAGATAATGGTACGGAACCCTTCGTACGCGAATCTGACTCGCACTTGGCCAATTTCTTTATGATTTGCCAGCATTTGGCCCTCAGGAATAAGTAGTTTTACTTTGACGGGCTAACCCCTTCAAGCATGGTAGTTTTCACGATGTATATTTTGATTTTGACTTTGAAGAACTACAAAATGTCTATTTAATGGCAGCACATTAGCTTTGCCCAAGAACATGTTAGGTCAAAGGGGAAAGCCGACGTAGTTCAATGCTGTATCGTTTAAATTTTATGTGCAATTAGGTGCTCCTAATTATAAACATGTTGGTACTTAGCTTTAGGAGATATAGTATAATTATGTATGTTTAGTATAAAATAAGTTTATTACTTTGGTAGTATTGCATACTAGCAATGTTCCCTTGACTTCGTCCGCGTAAATTATATCCTGTGTCCCCAAGCAGACCAATGAGCTTTCGAGGTGAAAGAATGTTGAAAATACCTATGTCAAATAGTTTCGAAGCCTTTGCAATGCAAATTAACAAACAAACAATCAAATCTTTCCTTTTTATATACTGTTAGGTAATTACTCATAATAATTCCATCATCCTCCTCTACCCTCGTATTTCCTATCATATTTCCTATAAAGCACGCATGTAGGATGGTAACACTGAGCGGAAGAGGAAGTAAGGGAGAAGGATGTAAGTGTGAGCGAGATGAATGGATTGACACAAGATGGCTACTGATGACTGCTAGTGAAAGAGTGTGTCCGCTGATTGTAAAAAATATTGTAATTGTGCCGTGTGTGATACCTTAAATAAACGAAGTATTTGCACTCCGTGGTTTCACTTCGCCTCCCAGCCTACACGCATATGAGGGTAAACCACAAAAACCCAGATGTCAGTTCATACTCGGACTGACTCTGCCTGTTCGAACTCCGCCGCCGTTCGTACCTGTCCCGTCAACCACCGCGAGTAACCGGTCAGCAACCACGGTACATCAGCTCTCCCAACGGAGACAATCAACGCTGTGAAAATAGAGACTAAAGTGAAGTGTTACCCGGCGGCCTACTACATATCTAGCTGCCCACACCTTATGAACCAGCGGTAAGCGTGCATCCCTCACTTAAATCTCCTTTCACAATCTACCGTATCGTATCCCTAGGTAAGATTATAGGTAGTACTTTAAAAAAGGTAGAAAGGAGTATCTGAGGAGGATATATGGGAAAAATGAGATAACAAAAGGGATGTCCGTCTGCGTTACTTAAAACGGCAGAGTCGAATAGGACCACTCCAAGTCTTCCCGTGGATGTCGTAGAAGGCGACTTAGGAAACACAAGCTAAATTGGCTAAACAAAGCTCATTAACATCACAGAGGCCTCTCCAACCTGTCTGGCCAGCGTGGTGAGTAAAGGCGATGTCCTCTGACTGCTGTAGCTAATATTATAGCTCTGAGAGTACAGAGAGGATCGTGCTCCTGTAGTGGAGACTAAAAAAGACCTGATGATGATGATGATATACTGTATTTCGAGCTAAATAGAACAAAATATCGGTAATATCTTGGTTTAATGTTTAGTTTTGAGGTCATAGTTTTACGACGGGCAAAGGGGAAAGCCAGGAGTTCAATGCTATTTCGCTGTCCTGTCGTTAACAGCCACATAAATCTAGTATTTAAAGTTTATGGGCAATTATAATTGACGTAACTCTAGAATGTAGGTACCCGCATCTACAGGTAGGTACTTTGTTTGAAAATAGCTTTTGTGTAATCGTATTCGAAGTAAAATAAATTTTAAATATGTTGTTATGAAGTGACTTGTAATAGATACCTTTATAAATTTGTGAATTTTATATTTTTAAATTGCTTTACCTACTTAGAAAGTAAAGGCATACTTAGTTGTACCTTTTAAGTAACCTACCATCTACCATGACATTTAAAAATAAAATGTAATTGACTAAAATTTTTCCTAGTGCTTAATACTCACTTAACTCTCTATCTCAAAAACTACTGAACTGGTTTTGATGAACCTTGCACTGCTGTTCCCTAATATTTCTAGATCCATGGACCAAGGTACCTTAAGTCATTATTTTACATGACTGTTTATTTATGAAGAGGTACATTCTTTTAGAGTAGGTTAATGAATTCGGTTTCCTTACATTAGACTAAATTTTACTTAGTAACGCATTTTAGTTACTTATAAAAAACAAATGTATTTATACTGATTAATCACGCATATTTAGCTAGCCCCAATGTTCGAAACTTGTGTTTAATATGAAAAGATACTAACTCAACGATATCAACTAAGTATATATTTTATAACAAATAGATTTAGGTATACAAAAACATCCAAAACCCAGATCAATTTGAAAAATATAATTTTCCACCTACAACTGATCAGGGATCGAACCCGGGACCTGCGGTGTGACAGTCTTACATGACGACCACTAGGCCGCAGAGATATCAAATAATTATAGGGTAAGCAACCCAATTATCGTCCGTAAGCTATTATTTATGCGGTGTGAAATTTCAAAACAAAAAAAAATAGAAACTTAACTAAGATCTTAATCGTCCCTGTCGACTATCTTAACAACTTAAGAAAAACCATGAAATAATCTGCATACTAAAATAAAATCTAATGAAAATCGCTTAATGTTCGAGAAAGCGTTAAACCGTTGCCGCGTAATAACATTATAATCGTGCCATTCATCACGAAGCGGCCTCTCGCGCGGCCAATCGGAACGCGCCGCCACGCCTACATGCCTCGCGATTGGCTGATCGAACAACTTTGAATATAGAAACGCTTTTTTTCTCTAACGCCTACGCTGGCCTTACTTTTCTGTTTACGGTTTACGCCGCGATGGCGCGGGAAAACTGTTGGAACAATTGTTCCGAAAATGGGTAGCTACTTGTGCTGAATAATGGCTTACATAATCAGTACGAACTTGAATTAATGAAATTGTTTTATTAGTATAATTTTTTGCACGACAAGAATGCTCATTGCTTAAATAGGTAGAGCAGATATCTTATGGTAAATAAAATTTTGTATGGTTCTTTAGTCATCATCATGAGTTACGGAACCAATGCAACACAAGATTATGAATTACTAACTCATATTAATTAATAAAAATTGACTACTTGTACTTACCAAAGTAGGTAGGTAGGTACCTACCTAAATGAATACAAAGATAGCTGTTAAGTACCAGGTACAAACAAACATTACTACCTACTTAAATATAGGTAGGTACCTATATAGGACCAAATAGGTAGAGAACTTGTACCATAGGATACTTACTCAACTATACTAAGTATACTTATTTTATATCCCAAGCTAATCTGAAAAATATCGTTTTCCATCATGACCTAACCGGGGATCGAACCCGGGCCCTCATGTCGCAGACTAGCATATTACCTAACGACTGCACCTGGGACGCTGTCAATGAGTGATGTCATAACATTTCACGTTCATAACTTTCCGTGTGCAAAACGACTCGCATCGAACTAGGTAGGTATTCAGCTTCCATTATAATAAAGCCCGCATTCCCAACTACACACCCACAAACCTGAATACAGTGAAAAACATGTATGTAGGTAGGTAGGGTTACCAGGTCTTGAAAGTGAATAGGGACAAAGCCACCAGTTAAGCCGGACATTTGGGTTAAAACGCCGGAGTCCCTTAATTTTATCCGTAGTACAATTCTACACGTAACACGACATTTTTGATATAAATCAGGCAGGGGTTTGTTGCCATAAAATCTTCTTAAATTCTATCAATCTTCATAAAAAATTGACAACTCCGGACAGGCCGGACTCCAATTAATATAGCCGGACATGGAATAAAAAAGCTTAACTGTGGATGGCTTTATCCGGACGCCTGGCAACCCTATATGTAGGTGGCAGCCCGCCGTTTTCTAACCGGGATAATAAAAGTCATAGAATTTACAGCCTGTGTCTGTCTGTGCGTGCGGCCACTTTCTTATTGATGTACGGATAGCGGGCATAAAGTAAATTGCGTTTTACGGCCCCTGCAATGTAATCAAATGCACTTTCCTCGAGCTTCGTTCACACGAATTGGTCATTAAAGTAGGTTTTTTAATTAATATCCGCCAATGATTACATGGCGATAATTTAATGGCTAATAGATTGGTATATTCTTATATGCGGTTGTAGGTATTTATTTCTCTAATGAATTTACTTGGTTTTTTAATACAGTTTAATCCAGCTTTTTTGTTTAATATGAAAAACAAAATAACGTAAAATATTAATTTAACCATACAAAAGCAGTATTCTCTCTTCCCCAGTAACTGAGGAAGCCAAAAGGCTGTCACAGATGTATTTAGAAACCGCTTTTAAATAAATTAGCTACCGTACAAAATGACGTTAGAAAGATATTGAAATATACGAGTAGATGGCCAATGACAGGCCATGTTACCCTGCGCAACATGTGTGCGTTGGAAATAATTAGTAGCTAGGTAACTCACAAAAAGATTTGTGTAACCACTTATTGCGTATGCTAATAAGTATCTACTTATTTTAACTTCAAAATTCTCATAGGTATACATACGAACTTCCAACCCTGAACCTGGATTACAAGATGGTCTTATTTTTCCACAAATCTTACCCTTGTTTATTGACTGACGAGAAAATAATTCATTATTCCATACTTAGTATTGTACTTATTTATGGCATAAGATCGAAATGGATGGCATGCATTGAGAGAGGCCTATACCCAGCAGTGGGATGCAGAAGGCTGTTGATTATGATGATGATGATGATGATGGTTCTGATAGTACAGAGGGTCGTGCTCCGGCAGTGGAGACTTAAAAAGACTTGAAACCTCAAAATCCCGAAGAAAATTTAAGAATAACAAAAACAAAAACAGGCAGTTTCATTATTTATTTATTGGCATCATAAAATAAATTTACTACTTTGGTACATAACTAAAAATAAAAGCGTGCTTCGGAAGGCACGTTAAGCTGGTGGTCCCAGCTGCCATCTGGTAGTCGTTAAAGGAACCACGTCAGAGGCCGAGAGGCGGTTCCGCAGAACTCTGACACCAGGGTGTGCATGGTCGACTGACCGTGTCACCTACACGAAATGATGATGATGATGAAAGCTGTTAAACTCTTGAAAGCTCTACTGCCCGCTCTTCTCTATTAAGGGATCCGAAAGATTCACGAGACTGATAAAAGATTTTTGAATAGATTGAAAAATTTTCATTCTCCAATGTTCCTTGCCTGGATAACCATTTGCAAATAAATATATTATTTATGTTGCAATAAAAACAGAAATTGAGGTGAACGATGCGCACGTTACCGGCTAGAGGCACTGAAAGTTGGTCAAACTGCAAGATAAGGTTAATAAGATCGAGAGTTCAAGACTAGTAAAACTCTCACCGAGCACAACATATGGTCTGCCATATAACGTTAGAAACAGATATATTTATTTGCGATTGCAACACTTCGCGTTTTCATACAAGACACGTCGCGGCGCTAGTGGTTGTGTCTATTTATTTTATATCTATCCGTGTATTATTCCTATTATTTTTATCCGTATTATTTATCCCATCAATTCTCAACCGTCGTCCTTTCAATTCTTGATTCACCCCAAAATTTAAAATCTTGTTTTCTAAGACATTTTCTCGAGGCTTCCTTAACTCGAACAACGCAGTCTCAGTCAATCATATCGTATCAGTCACTTATAATGAATGAAGCTACTTAGTCCTCTATAAAAACAACAGACAAAAAAATAATTTCAGGTCTGTTTGTATGCGAGTCTAGTTTAGGAAAATCAGAACAATTTTTCTCATAAACCGGTCCCTATGTTACAGGACTAAATGAAAAATAACATCTAATAAAAAACTTAAAAAATACGTATAAATAAGACTCGGCAAAAAAGTGAGACTGATCTCTATTACATATCTAAGCGCTGAAAAAATACACCCACAGAGATATTAAATCTTCAACTTTGTCCTGCTACACTTTATATTCCTAGTTATTTTAAGTTCGGATTCTTGGTTTATTTATTTATTTAATAATTTATATACTTGCAGATTAACAGTTTTTTACACATGTTTGTCCTCGTAAGTTTGTGTTATACGAGTACATAGCGAAAAAAAAAGGCAAGCGATTGCGTGTAGCTTCTTCAAACGGTTAATTCTTGCTTTATCTGCAATAGCTCATCTTGTCAGTTAGGTTATGACCAAACACTGACCAAAGCGGGCTTTGACTTCATCTAAATGCTAGCTACCATAGAGAAACCAAGACAATAGCCAATACGCTAAAGAAATAGTTGTTATTGGAAATCACTATTTCAACAATCAGACATTTTAATACCTATGTGGGAGGGGGCCGAAATTAACCCCTACGCAGCTTGAAAAATCTGACACCAGTGTTGGCCTCTTACACACACAAGAAACAAATAAACCAACCTATAGCCTCGTTTATTGCTGCAAAATATTTAAACAGACAATAAATCGTAATTAAAACGGACACATCAATCGCAAAAGGCGGGCTTGAGACTTCAGTAATTAATTATTTCATTTATATCTATCTGTTGGTGACACTGATTAGTTTGATGACAGAATAATTGAAAACGTAGCTGATTTTATTAGGTCGCTTTAAACTTTAAAACGAATAATATTTGTTATTTATAGTTATAAGGTATTTTAAAAATGGGTCCTAGAAATCGGCTGTAAAGATTTTGATTAACTTTACAAAAGTATAATGAATTACTTCGATAAATCGGGATTAGCAGGCCTCTATCCAAGAAATTAATAGAGTTCCATTATAAATTAACTCATTTTCACCTGGGCCAAGCCCTAAACACATAAGTTCTTGATAAAGTAAAAAAAAACTCCGCTGATCGAGAAAGTCTGAGTTGTTTTGATTCCCATCATTAGCAAATACTTGAATTTTATATTCGCTGGCATTTCTCTACATCATCATCATCATCAGGTCTTTCTAGTCTCCACTGCAGGAGCACGACCCTCTCTGTACTACCAGAGCCATAAATTAGCTAGAGTAGTCAGAGGATTTGGCCTACACTCTCCACGCTGGCCAGACGGGTTGGAGAGGTCTCTTTGATGTTTATAAGCTTTGTTTAGCTTGTTTTTCCTTAGTCGCTTTTTACGACATCCACGGGATGACTTGGAGTGGTCCTATTCTACTCTGCCGGGAACCACACGGCGCGATTTCTCTACAATCCTAGATAAATTAACGGCAGTCCATCTTTCCTTGAGAAACATTATTAGATAAGATCTTTATTATTACAAATACAAAGTAATATAGATCTCAACAAAGATATCAATTTGAAGTATATATATATATATATGGTCTCTTGTTTAACCATGAGAACAAAAAATCTGCTGTTCCACTAACTAAATATCATAGGTCATAGTTATTTCATCTTATTTCTGTTTCACACACAATTCTAACAGAATTTTGACTAATTTTGGGAGTAAGTACTCCTTCTACCTTTAAACTGTTATTACTTATACGAGTATATTTAATAATTATAGGCAATTTTTTGATCGATTACTGTGCAGGAAGCCTAACGATGGTTTTCTATTCTTTCCCATGCCCGCACGTCTATAAACTTTACAGTCTAATGGCATGTCTCGACATTAACAATCATGTATAACCAATAATTAAATAGAAAATGTAAAGATCATTATCACCTCTCTGTACAGTAGCTAATGGGAAAATTGTAAGCCTATAACTTTCTTGTCAAGGAACATCAGATATTCAAAGCAGCATACGTAATTTCTACGTTTATGATGATTTGCATATGTTTTATGATATAGAATACTATGCATATTAAAATACCTATCTTAGTCTGAGAGTCTACTGTATGATTTATCTGACAGACTAACCCTTCTCCGGATTGTCATATAGGATATGAGACGTCAATAAAAACTGTTAAAAAGGGCAGTCATGTTTTTTATTTTTTGAAATAATGCCTCTTGTTTAACCCTAAGAACAAAAACCAACTGGTTCAATCATTTGCTTTGATATACGTCAATTGTTTAAAATGATTGGGTTACTTTTTAACCTGATATTAAATTATATTATTTATAAAAGGTCACACAAAGTCACTAGAGAAATAATTGAAATTCCCAGACGGCAAGCATTCCAATTAATTAAAAATTCATTTTTTTTAGCACATTAACAGTGTTACTATAAAAGTTTTATTTGCCAGTGTCCACTATAAAACCGTACGCCATACAATGTATGGAGTAATTAACAAAGAATTATACACATCATGAAAAAGCTATAAAAGCTATTTTACAGCTCACGCAAGGACAACCTCTGGGTATAAAGCTATGGAAATAAAACTGCGATATTTATTTCTTCCTTAATACGCGATTTATAGCGGACAGCATTAGGGTTGTCAAACATTGTGTCATCATGACACATGGAGGTGTGTTTTGCAGCAAATTACATGGGAACTAAGTATGTCGTGGGGTTTATGCACACTGACGAGTCTAGAATAGAATCACTCCAAGTCTTTCCGTGGCTGTCTTAGAAGCCAACTTACGAAACACAAGCTATGTAAAAATTATAAACATTAAAGAGACCTCTCAAACCCGTCTGGGCAGCGTGGAGAGTGTAGATCAAATCCTCTGACTGCCATAGCTAATATATGGCTCCGGTAGTACAGAGAGGGTCGTACTCCTGCAGTGGAGACTAAAAAAGACCTCATGATGATGATATGGGAACTAATGTCTTGCTGCAGCACCTACCCCGGCATTCGGCAAAACCGGAAAACCTAAGAAGTTATAGCATGATAATACGTGTGCTAATGGTCTCTTCGTAGGGATGCTGATGACCGTGCAAAATGGGAAAGAAAGCACCAGAGATTTGATTCCAGGCTCCGAAGCACAACAGCTGAAAACGCAACTGGGAAGGCGCTGAACGTTTCCACCAAACCTTGGCGATGGAACAATATGCTAGGAAAACGCATCTGGTTTGGTTTTATTACTTACATCCCTGATCTAAGCCTTGCCTCCTCGAGGCTTCCTCAACTCGACTCAACCTTAGAGATTCGTTTCTTTAGTTGTAGTGAGGAAACTTAGAAACACCAGAATTATTATCTTATCTCTATGGAAACAACTGTTGACTTGTAGGAATATCATATGGCAGGTATGCGTGCGTATAGTAGAAAAATTGAGCAAAAGGTTTAGTAGGGGTGTAAGACGTCTCAGAACAGCTCTGCTGAAAAAAAAAACTAGTTCTGCCACACATCATTTCATCTAATGAACCAATGGTGACCAAATCCTAACTTACTCGATATCAGATAGGTACATATGTCGCAGTCATCTGGTTGAAAATGCTATTTGATTGAATGACTAGCGCGTTCATTGAATGCCCACGTTTTATTGAATGACTAGGCCGAACGTTGATTGAACGAGCGTCGCTCAACGTCCAACTAGTTAGCGGGTTGTAACATAGCCCTTTGAACAGAGCGGACATAAAATCAGTCAGATGATTCAAATTTATTTAGTTCATTTTTTTACCACTGCGGCGCTAGTAGTCACCAAA
Organism: Rhodophaea formosa; assembly: GCA_963082605.1. Lineage (NCBI taxonomy): Eukaryota > Metazoa > Arthropoda > Insecta > Lepidoptera > Pyralidae > Rhodophaea > Rhodophaea formosa. Next base: position 6,503,734 of record OY720221.1, read on the forward strand.
ACAAATATGGCGTCAAACAGCTCGAACAGATGGCACGGTGTTGATATTTTTTTCGATTAAATTTACATAAAAGTGCGTTATTTGTAATAAAATAGTATGATGGATTTACCTATTATTACGTAGCCGCCGGCTACTTTAAAAACTAAGAAAAAATTGCAAAATATGAGATTAAATAAAGCTTTGGAAATCATGCTACCACCAAATATTACAAAGTCGGCAAAGATTCAACAACTTCGCTAAATGACATTCATTCAGTCAAGACGTTGAACGTTACATTCAACGACTTGACGTTTGAGTTGTCCTTTAGTCATTTAATTAAACGTGGTCATTCAATGAATGCGCTAGTCATTTAATCAAATAGCAGATTCAACCAGATGACTGCGACACATACATAACTAGCTACCCACCCATAATACTTCCCAGAAAAATGCTTTACACATTAGAATAAAACCACCACAACATCGCCTCAGTAGTATTCGTGATTACACTATAAAGAAAGACAGACGCGTTGGGAGACTTCAATTTATACTATGTAATGATGATGATAATGATTCAGATATTATCACCATCAAGTCTTGGGATTTCTAGTAGTAATGACAACCCTATATCAAGTACTATAATTTATTTATTAATCTTTATTGTAACAAGTATTTTTATGAGGGCCATGAGCACTCTCACAGTCAACCATAGACTTTATGACTTATAAATTACTAGCCCTGCCCTCGGCTGCGTCTGCAATAAAAATATCTATTTACCTGTATGTATATATTTTTAAAGGATCAGTCAATGTTCGGTACCGGCTAGAATACCCTCGCAGATTGTTGCCCAGGGTGCGCCGGTCGCAGGGGGTTTCAATACGTCACTCGGGAAGGCTCCTTTGCATGAACCCCAATAAAAACAATAGTATAAATGCAAAAGTTTGTACGTTTAGATGTTTGTTACTCAATAACGCCCAAACGGCTCGAGGGATTTAGATGAAGATTTGCACACGGATAGTTTATGACCCAGATTAACACATAGGCTACCTATTATGCCGGGTAATGTAACTGTTCCTGAGGGATCGACATTAACGGTGCGGTGGGTTAAAACTAGTGCTCTAACATGCGACGTTCGGGCCATTGCACAGTTTGAAAACGTCACGGAAATCCCTAACAGCTCATAACTGAAGAAACAATGCAGCAGCGTCCGGCCGATAACCAACAGAGCGCCATTCAGCCACAGAGCAAACAAATGCAGTGAGTGGACTACTTTGTGCGGGTCGTACGTGACAATACTCGGCGCGCGCAGGAAGCGATAAGCTTATCAGCTGTGTGATTGTTCTAGCTAGACCTGGAGGCTCATTCATGGAGCTAGCGCGATGTTCTCAAATGAGTTATTTGTTTGTACGATTTTGAGTTTAAGTTTGCGGAGAATGTTCAGTTTCCTTGATAACACATTGATATAAAAAGACCTAGAGCTTCTCCGTTATTTAGAAAGCACGTTAAACCGTTGCTTCAAGCTCCTCATTATCATTATCAGATCTTTTTTTAGTCTCCACTGCTGGAGCATGACCCTCTTTGTACTACCAGAGCCATTTCCATATATTAGCCAGAGCAGTCAGAGGATTTGGCCTACAGTCACCACGCTGCCAGACGGGTTGGAGAGGTCTCTTTGATGTTTACAAGCCTTGTTTAGCTTGTGTTTTCTAAGTCGCCTTCTACGACATCCACGGAGAGTGGTCCTCTGCCGGGAACCACACGGCTTATTAGATGGCATTCATTCATTTATTTATTTCGTTACAAAATACATTGGTAGAAATGTTTTCATGATCTATTTAAACACAAAACTACAAAAAAATAATAATACACCAATTTACAAATTTGGCTGTCGCCAAGTGATTCGCAAAGTTATTTAGACAGCATGAAAAATTCACATATATTCCGTCCATTTATACACACGAAGAACAAAAGTTATTTATAGCATTTTCATCAACATAGTTTGACATAGATTTTCTTTTTTGTATAAGAAGAAAAGGAAAACTAAAATGAAATCCAAAAATTCTCCCCTTTGCGGCCTTTATGTTAAAAAATCGCTATTTGGTGAGCAATGTAACTTATGCTATGGGTTATTAATATTAACAGGACTAAGCACGAACCTTTTATTTATTTCCACTGAAGTCCTGATAATATTAATAATTATGTGTTTAAAGCACAAAAGTTAAAAAGAGAATAAAAATAACTTATATGTTATCTTACAGGCGTCCAAAGACTACGGTTACGGCTCTTCAGTTGGACCGTATGCCTGCCTGTTTGTATTCAAAGGTTGTATAACATAAAAATAACACACTGCACCATCCTATGACCTCATTGACAGATGCTCTGACATTTTGACAAGTGTGTAACTACTACGCTACGGCGGTCCTTACTGTCTAGTTAATAGCAACGTAGTTACAGATAAATTAAACATTTTAACACTATTAGAAGTACATAATTAGATAAAATTATTTTAATACGGTTTTTATCGCGTTTATTACATTATTTATTGTACTGTAAGTTGAGTAAATTACTGTATAACGTATTAAGTAAATGTTTATCTTTTGTCGGCATGTTCGCCGGTCTACTTTGAATTGAAAAATAAATTTATAACTCTAATTATGTAATGTTTTCTTATGTTTTCGCGATTGTTACACATTTAAATAAAATTATTTTAATACGGTTTTTATCGCGTTTATTACATTATTTATACACCTAACGTTTCGAGCACTTCACAGTGTTCGTGGTCGCAGGTAGACTAAGTTGACATTTGTCTAGTATTTTATAAGAACTGCAAAATCTACCGCCTAAAATATTTATTGATAACGTTCCGGATGTACGCAGTATTGGAACACTGTAAAGTGCTCGAAACGTTAGGTGTATAAATAATGTAATAAACGCGATAAAAACCGTATTAAAATAATTTTATTTAAATGTGTAACAATCGCGAAAACATAAGAAAACATTACATAATTAGAGTTATAAATTTATTTTTCAATTCAAAGTAGACCGGCGAACATGCCGACAAAAGATAAACATTTACTTAATACGTTATACAGTAATTTACTCAACTTCAGATAATATACGTATATTTTTTTTATCAAGAGTGAAATTGTAAATTGTCTCTAATGTCCACAAACACTGTGAATATATTGCTCTACATTATATAAAATAGCGTAGTAATAAAAGTGTTTTTGCTATAGTTTTTATACATACATACATACATATTATCACGCCTCTTTCCCATAGGGGTAGGCAGAAACTATGGACTTCCACTTGCTACGATCCTTACAAACCTCTTTCGCTTCATCTACATAGTTATCGTCTATAGTTTTTATGCATTTTTTTATTTCATCAAATTACGAAATTATTAAAACTGCATCATCATATTATAAACAATGTTTATATACCTATAGTAGGGTCGTTAATTATAAATGATATCGTGAACGTAAAGTAGTTATTTGGACCGTCAAATACTTGGAGCTATAACCAAAAAATTAACCCATTCGAAAAAAGTAAGGTTATCGTATTACTTATGTTTTTAAGTAAATGGCTGAATCTAAAGTTCAAGTAGAAAAATTATATTTTTCAAAAGGATTTTGGAGATACATAGACTAGCTATTTTTGAATGATAGAAAGAAAAGAAAGAAAAATTGTTTATTTGGTATCAAAACACAAGAATAACGAAACTAGAAAATAGTAACACAATTATAGAGAGATAAAACTCTTATGTTAATACCAAAAAGGTCTCCGCTCAGCTTAATGTTTTTTCACGCGACTTCATCGATGTAAACTAAAGCTTTTATGTCACCACAATTAATAAACAATCACATAAACAATTAAATCGTTCCTCTTTATAAAAATATAGATTTGATTGTTTACACGCTTTACAGAACATGCAATTTCATATCTAGGCATTTTAAAGTCTAAAATTACATGTTTTATAAAATTAACTGTGACCGTAATAATTATATTTATGTAGGTCACCAGCAAAAAGACATCAACGAGCACACTTTAAAATGACGTCACGTTCAGAATATACGAAATTTAATTTACAAATGTAAACATTAAGGCATTGGAAATAGTCGAATCAGTTTTACAAAACTACATTTCATTTTAAATAACCTACAATTATAGCTCAAAAAATACGTTGCATAGCCAATTAAAGCTACACGATAACAATAAAACATACAATATTACAGACTATAAACATGGGCGTGACGATCCAACATGGCGGCCGTAATTGAAAATGTAGTATAAAAATAATATTCGTCACGATGTATGTTCTAACGCTCGTAAAATAAACTACGCGATATAAACCTGCAGCGTGAATGCATAAAATGCAGTTTTAAATATCTCCATTAATTTTAATCATGAATACTTATTATGACACTCACGTTTATAGCGACCAAGACATGTTCGAGTAAGATACCAAAGTTTAATATTGAATTATTTAAATATTGTTGCTAAATGCCGATATTTATTTATAATTATAAAAGGACGACAATAATTTAATAGGACAATGTTTTTCTCTTAAGAAACCTTATAGAATATGTTTGGTATTGAAATAGCGATATTAAAATTCACGTTTTGAACATGAAAACAACAACTTTTGTTCTAAGACCAAGTTTGAAAACGAGAAAAATTAATGAGCTTTTATATAATACGTTAAATACCTCTGATCCAAAATGTATGGAGAAGCTGATGATTCTTTTAAATACAGAACGTGAACGTGAAACGAGTTCTTGAGTGGAGACCGCGTCTCGGCAAACGTAGTGTAGGACGTCTTCAGGCACGGTGGAGTGATGTTTAGCGCAAGTTGGCTGGTAGAAGCTGGATGCGAGCATCCGAAGATAGATCACGATGGCGTGCAATTGGGGAGGCCTATGTCCGGCAGTGGACGAGTATAGGCTGATGAAGATGATGAACGTGAATTTAAATTATCTCTAACTCAATACCAAACGTATTTGACCACAACTTTTATGTGGATCGAATTACGATGTGCTTAAAAAGGATGTGTCCACTGTCCATAAAAAACGTGTATGTTTAGAGATTGATATGCAAGAAGCCAAGTCTCGCGCGCGCTTTGAATGTGTCATGTGTGAAAAAAATATAGAAGTACCCTTCATTTCCTGTTTTGAACGAACCAGTCCGTGTGTCCATGCTTTTGAAGGCACATTTTAGCTAATATTATGTGTCCATTAATATAAGAAGTTTAAGAAATCAAATGCCTTTGAACAGCTTATATATATGTGACATCAATGGTGGTGGTCACTATCATACGTACACCCCGGTTCGCGGGATTGCAAACAACCTTTGGGTTGTAAACTTGGTTGTAACCCTCACGCAGTAAGCCATGACGGGTAACTCCCGCTGCCATATCTATGAATGCCGTTACAATTTTTTGAATTTTGATATAAGATCAGTATTCTATACTTGATTCAATCTCACAAAAAACTTGATCATGACCCCCTATAGCCTGTTGAGCAATGAGCAAGATGTATTGAGCAATGAGATTTTGGTTTGATGTTTTATCTAACTAATATAAAGCTCACAATCCCACAGCTGACAAAAAAGGGTGGTCTGAGCCCTACCCGGTCCGTTCGTAACTGCGTAGTGTAGAAATCATTAATATCTGTCAAGTAAACTCCACCCATTTTGCAGAGACATTCACAAAGCTCTGGGTTAAAGCAAAATAAACCATGTGTGGTTATAATAAGGAGGTAAGTAGCTTGGCGTGCAAGTTACATTGGCTTTATTCCGATGTTACAGTGGCGTAGTGGGCCGCCTTGTGGAATGATAAATGATGTAGGCGGCAAGTAGATTTATTAAAACATTTTGTACATATATTTTAAGTTAGTTTTTCTCTTAGCTTTGTCTGTAGGAATTTCATTCTTCAGGATAGGGAAAGATGAAGTGATTAAAGTTTCCTTCTTTTCAGCAAGAGGCTTTCATCATCAGAAAACATTTTTCAAAATCTACTCTTTATGCAAACTCCCCATTAAATATGTTTTAATTGATAATATGTACTTAATGAAAAAAAATTGCCATAGGAAAAATTTGAAGCCGTAATTTTTATTTCCGAATATTATACCGATCATGGTAAATTCTACATAAAATAATTAACTTCTATACGTATGTCTCTAGATTCTAGACAAATTAAGTAATTACTTGTATACCTACTATCAAACGTACATAGCAAATTTACGACTCTCATTGACAGCAGTATGATTTACACCTCAGCCTTTATCTGTAATGGCCATAAATTGTGACATCTAATCAGATACGGAAAATTAAATAAAGATATAACATAATAAAGTTTATGCGATACTCAAATATTAATTTAATGTTATGATAGAGCGAGCTCCGTGGCGCAGCGGTCAACACGCCTGCCTGTGACACGGATGGTCCCGGGTTCGATCCCCGGTCAGGTCAAGATGGAAAATGATCTTTTTCAGATTGACCTGGGTCTTGGATGTTTATCTATATAAGTATCTATTATAAAATATAGTATCGTTGAGTTAGTATCCCATAACACAAGTCTCGAACTTACTTTGGGGCTAACTCAATTTGTGTGATTTGTCAAAAAAAAAAGATAGATACAAATTATTCTGTCGTTAAGTTTTTAAGGTTTCATAAGAACATTAACATGACGATCTTCATGGCGCAGTGGTTAACTGGTTACTGTAAACATACTCGGTGGCGACCACAACACTGGGTTCGATTCCCGGCGCGTGCAAATACTTGTACTTCTTTGTCCGCGGTTCTGTAGTATAGGATTTTATTAATATATTGCATATACGTTTTACCACGCATTCCTGATTAACTCTACATTATAGTAAAAACTGGATCGAAATCGACGCAGTAATTTATTAAACAGATAGACGGACAGTTTTTCGCTTCCGGGGACTTCAATTAATACTTAGTAAATATAGTAATAATATTATAGATTAAAGGATGATGGTAAGTAACAACTTTATAACTTTGCAAAGTTTATCAAGGCGAGGTTTATTCAGTAGCTTTTGGTTAAATTTTACTCGAGTCTGGCTGACGGTGTCCGAAACTTAAAGCTCTCATGCTTGAAGGATATGCAGCGTGTGAAACTTAAAAACTTTCCCTAGAAAGATTAACAAACAAAGTTCATCCATCTTCTCAACACATTGCTCAGGTCAGACATTTCTGTTTCTTTGAGAAAATTCGTGGAGTTTATTAGGATTTTAGCACATTTTGTTTTTACACAACTGTTAGCAAAACACAAAAACAAACAGTAAATCTGTTATTTCCTTGCCTCTCATATAAAATAACGAATGAGTGGGAGAGTTCTTTTAACCGACTCAGATAAGGGCGTTAAAAAATTTACACGTTATTTTACTAGGTGTGTGTGTCTTATACGAAATAAAAAAGGATAAAAAAACCGATTTCGAAAAATCCTACTTTAACATTAAAAATGAGAAAAACTAAACTGATTTTTTTAAATCAAAATAACAAAAACGCGATAGTTCTTGCTACTAATAAAATAAAATAAAATGCTAAAGACATCCTACTTATTTAATCTCAAGAGATTTATTAAATAAGTCTGTGCCATGCAAAAAAATAACAGGAACAACAAATAACAAGAACTTGCCCATTCGGTCGCTAGCTCGGGGTGGTGTATAAGTGACATACACACATACGTACGTACTTATCTAATTATACGATCAAGCGCTTCCACTTTATTTGAAGTCGGTTAAAAACAAACTCGATAAGTAGTTCCCGCGAGCCCTAAGTAATAAAAGTCTGCAAATTTATTACTTATTGTTTACAGAATCCTTCAGTTTCAGTAGTCAACATTTAATGGCTTATAACAAACCACCGAGATAAGACACCGCCTTAAGTTATAGGAATATTTAACAATTCAAATGAGAGCAGACGCGTAGAATACAGGGAGGTCGTAAAACAGAGATAAACTTTAGTTAAACTTAAACCTCCGGGTTGACGTGAGCCAATGAAAAGTTTTTATTGCCGCCATGAAAGTGGCTTTGCGAAGCACCCCTACCATGGGTCGCGGGTGCGAGACGCGGCCGAGCGAGTTTCAAGTGAGAAGGAACGAAATATCTCACTGTGCTTTTATTTAAACCATCAAAGAAGCTATAAAAAATAAAACACGACTTCCTTACCAAACAATTATAGCTAGTGTTACTTGGAGTTGTGTAAAAATTTCAACAATACCCCATGTATACGAATATCTGCTGAAATTTAGGAGTAGCAGAAAAAAGTTACTCGCATACGTATATGAACATGCATGCATGACCACTAAAATTACATATTTTTTGGGCAGGGCTGCAAAAAAAAATCAAATTTTGTTTAAGAAAAAATGCACGACTGCTTTGCTAAAAAAATCAAAATGTAAAATCTTTTTTTCGGAATCTAACGAAATTAAACGACAAACTGTTTTGTCAATGCAAAACCTTTTAATTTCTAGTTGTCAGTTAAAAAAAATGTCACACATGCTATCTTCCCTAACAGAGTATAAAAAGCATAAGAATAACGCTAATCTGTGGGATTAGCGTGTTGGTGGAGTTGTAGCTGGTAAGCAGAATGATTGTATAAATTACAGTGTAATGAAAATAAATGAAGACAATAAAATCAAATTATTAGAAAATCAAAAGGTATTCCATCCAACTATGTCATGGTTAATCACGATAAAACTAAGCCGTATCGCAATCTAATGAGAAAGACAATTTTATTACTATTGGATCCAACTTCGTGCCATTGTAATTGTTGTTAAATTATAATCGCGTGCTTTTCTTTACTTTAAATACAATATTTCTATAATCTCGGATTTTGCTGCCCATAGTCACACTTAGAAGATTGCAAAATAGTGATTTTATAAATCAATTAATACATCTTTGACCGACTTCCCAAAGAACTTGTACTTAGGAATCGATTTGAACGTGGGAAATTTCACGCCAATTCTGAGCGTTGCTAATTCTTTTATTTTAATTTTCAGCCTTGTTCAAAGATTTTTTATAACTCTACATATCATCATCATCACTAGAGAACTAGGTATATGAATGTATAAAATTTTTGTCCCAGGGAACTTGAATCGCAATACGAAGTTATGAAAATGAAAAGATTTACAATAGAAACAAACTGAGCTTGATCTCAAAATATATATCTTTTTAAGAAATATCTTAAGAGTCACGAGATTCCATAAGTCTCGCTTAAACGCCACTTCATAGTCGAATAAGGATGCTTATAGACCTATTCCTTCGTTTGACTTTTACGATCTACGACCAGCTTCAGTAAATCACGTGGGTGACTACGGTGCTAATCAATATATAGTTCACTTTTTTGTCCTAGCAGTCCCACCATTTACACACTTGAAAACGTCAATATAACCAATGATGAAGCGATCTGAACTACTAATCAAAAGATATTTAGACCAAAACTTCGATACGAAAAATCTTGAATTTGAAGTGAGAACACCGCAAGCCAGTGGTAGCGGCCCGGGGGCGTTATGGTTAACCGTATGCATAGATACTAGGAAATTGTGTCAGTTTTCTGGCCATAAACGCAGAGTGGGAGCCATGTCAGGCGCTCACGTTTTGCGACGCGGTTACTCTGACAGACTCCGCACTTGAAATTAATTTGGCACAAAATATTACTTGTAATATCTAGCATTATAACTCCAGCTATGAGAATGGAGGACAAGGGCATTGGTTGTTAATTTTATATTGTACTTCCTTATTCAAAATATATTGTAATATCAAGTACTTATATCCTCAGATGGTCCAGGATGTCTTCCCAACTGCCTGTCCGGTGATTGTAAGTATATGGCATTGAGTACACGCGCCCGGCCCCCCGAGTTACTACTAGATTTTCCCCCATTCATCCAAGCGAGCAGTATCCCTCCTACCTTAATTCTGTTCCCAAATCCAGGAAATTCCCATCCTTCCCCAGCTTAAAAATGCTTCCGATGCAGCAGCATCAGAAGCACAAAATGCAAAAAAATAAAAAATCTGCGCTTGTCAACCCACCTGCCAAGCGTGGTGAGTGTGACATCTTTTCATAGGTGGAAAAAATCCTTGGGAGAGTCCTATGTCCAGTTTGTCCAGTAGTGGAATTCTCGTGGCTGAAATGGTGGAATATCCGTAGACTGAGCAGAAGCGCTGTCTTGTTTATTAATTTAATATGTTCCCTTAATCCTCCAACCAGCTATGTTTACCTAGTTACGTAAAATGGCTTTTGTTTTTTTTTTTCAATTTTTTTGGGTAAGCAAACAACGGTACATTGTATATTACTAAAAGGTAAACTATAAATATGAATAAATGTGCCATCAAAACCGCTAACCACAGATTACTTATTAGTTACTTGTTAGTTTTTCGTGTGTGAAAATGGCCAACACTTATGTCAGATTGTTCAAGCTGCCTAAAGGCATCTGACTTAGGTTAACGACTGCCATCAATGATGACAGCCGGGCTTAACGTGCCTTCCGAAGCACGGTGGACCTCGAGATATTTTTATGCCACTTGCGGTCACCCATCCAACTGGGGACTGCGGCCGGGGTTGCTTAACATGCAAAAGCGCTAAAAAAATGCTCACGCCCACTAGACCATCGGGCTCGAGCCAAAATGGCTGATTATTTTAGTTATATTATATCACATAGTCAGGGTAATTACCAACTCCTGTGCATGTTGCGTCAATTTAACGTCATTGGAGCGACGGCACTTTACTACAGCCTGGTGATGGTAATGTTTATTGTCGATTACGACATTTACTACTAGGTGTGTTTACTATTTGCTCGTATGTCAGCTGATCAGCTCATCTATACTAATCCTAAGTGAGTTTGATTGTTTATTTATTTGTTACGCTGTTACGCCTAATCTACTGAACCGATCATCATGATATTTTGCATACACATAGGTTAGGGTACTGAGAAGGACATAGGTTATATATCACGCGGGTGGAGCCACTGGTAACAACTAGTAAATTATTATAAAAAAGAAAGGTTTAATTGTTTGTTTGCATTGCATAGGCTCCGAAACTACTGGACTGATTTCCCAAATTCTTTTACTTTTAAAAAGATAATATAACTGCGGGTAACATAAACAAAAGACCAAAGTCGCGGGAAGATTACTAATGTATTATAAAAAGGAATGTGTCAGTTTCCTGACTGTAAAGAAGTGGGGTGGGTGTGGGAAATAGTGAAAACCGTGTCAAATGTCTACATTTTGTGACGCAGTTAGTCTGACAGATTCCGCACTTGAAATTATTTTGGCACAAAATGTATATTCAGATTTAAATAAAATTATTTTAATACGGTTTTTATCGCGTTTATTACATTATTTATACACCTAACGTTTCGAGCGTGACCACCGTGAGCCAATACTGCGTACATCCGGAACGTTATCAAAAAATATTTTAGGCGGTAGATTTTGCAGTTCTTATAAAATACTAGACAAATGTCAACTTAGTCTACCTGCGACCACGAACACTGTAAAGTGCTCGAAACGTTAGGTGTATAAATAATGTAATAAACACGATAAAAACCGTATTAAAATAATTTTATTTAAATGTGTAACAATCGCGAAAACATAAGAAAACATTATGTAGGTATATTCAGAGCTAGTACGCTCTCTTGTTCATTGATCTAGTATTAACTTATTCAAATTAAGGTTTGGTCTATAACTAGCTTTGTCGTCATAATCATCAGGTCTTTCTAGTCTCCACTGCAAGAGCACGACCCTCTCTGTACTACCAGAGCCATATACTAGCCTGAGTAGTCAGAGGATTTGGCCTACACTCTCCACGCTGGCCAGACGGGTTGGAGAGGTCTCTTTGATGTTAATAAGCTTTGTTTAGCTTGTGTTTCCTTAGTCGCCTTTTACGACATCCACGGGATGACTTGGAGTGATCCGATTCTACTCTGCCGGCTTTGTTCTTTCACCTATTTTCAGAATCAAGCGGCTATGTTTCAATATAGCTATTTTGAAGGGTGAGTGTATGTAATACCGAGGTATTATGACAAAATTTTACGTCTTGGGCCGACAACGATTTCTTCGTGCTATCGATTTTCATGAGCGATAATGCCATAGATGCGTCATTTTGTTTCTGCTTTAGAATTTTACCTACATTAAAACATAATTTGTGCACGTTTCACCCACTGGAAATAATGACGCGGATAGTATGAAACACTAACACCACAGAATTAATAATAGTACTAACGTACTTACACTTGAAAAATATTCGGCACAAAATATTACTTCTTTATCAGGTCTTTTTTAGTCTCCACTGCAGGAGCCCAACCCTTCCTGTACTACCAGAGACATATATCAGCCAGAGTTGTCTTAGATCAAGCTTAAACTCTCCTCGCTGGCCAGACGGGTTAGTGAAGTCTTGTTTGGTAAAGCTTTGTTTAGCTTGTGTTCCCTCTAAATATTACGTGTAAGTATGTAATATTTATTTTTATAAACCTAGATTTGAGAATGGATAATATTTTCATTGCTTTTATATGTGGGTGTTCCATTACCAACCAAATTACTAAATCATATCAGTAAATAAATCAGTTGTTATTGGTTTGGTTAATAGGTAGGTGCACGTATTGTCATTATATACTGAATGTGACATATTGCAAGTTTTACGAAATGTAAAACACTGAAATGACCATGTCGTGTCGATGGCAAGGCAAATTGATCGTCCTTGCTGCCAAGTAAGTCACGCGCTATCACGAGCGAGTTTCAAGTGGGTAAGAGAACATTATAATAAGTATTAGGTACACTGAAGATGAATGCCTCGGTTTTACAACCTCATTGACGCAGGGTTAACACGCCAGCCTGCTGCACAAGGAGTTAGTACAAAGTGTAACATCATCATTCAACATCATAATAGCCGCAAGAAGTCCGCGGCTAGACATAGGCTCCCTTCCCTAAGGATTTCTATAATTGTGGGGGTTTTGCCGGTTTTTTTTCACCACGCTTGGCAAACGGGTTGGTGAGCGCAGTTTGTTTGGCGTATATCAGTTTCGACGCTGCTGCCCATCGAAACCGATTATTAAGCGAGGTAGCACTGGGTTTGTTGGACTGGGGAACGGGCTAAGGGTATTTCAGATGCTCCTTGCTCGGCTGGTTTGAGGATGAGAAAGTCATGTCAATAGGCGATACGGAAAGCAACCCATCACTAATTGATTCCGTTCTCCACCTACAAGCCCACCAACATGCTAAATCGGTCTCCGTCTACCCCGCAAGGGTAAAAGACGTGAAAGTATGCATGCTGTGATGTTGATGATAATGACATTAGAATTAGGATCGCGTCAGTGCCTTGATCGACACGGGGGGTCGTGTTGCTTACATTAGCGTCATAGTTTAGCTGACAGACACCGCACGAAATGTTACTTTGTTTGTGTTATGATTACAAAATCCACAATGATGGCACTGTACACCTTTTCCTTTGGAATGTCTTCAAATTCGCAGAGAGAACCGGTGATTGTCCATCAAGGATAGATATAAATGGGAATGGGCGTGGGGAATTATGTCAATAGGCGATGCGGAAAGCAACCATCACTAATTTTATTCCGTTCTCCACCTACAAGTCCACCAACATGCTAAACGTGGCATTTATGTTATATAGGCCTGGGCTCTACCCCTCAAGGGAAAAAGACGTCATAGTATCTATGAATGCTATGATGTTAATGATGCTCGAATTAGGATTGCGTCAGTGCCTTATCGACACGGGGTGTCATGTTGCTTACATAAGTTAAGCTGACAGACACCGCACGAAATGTTTCTTTGTATGTGTGTTATGATTACAACATTCACAAAGATTGATGGTACATACATACATACAGTCACGTCTTTTTTCGTTGCGGGTTAAACAGAGCCCAGGTCTATAAAACCTGAAGGCGACGTTAAACATGTCATTTATCGTTAAACAGTTCATTCGAGCAAGATATTTTAATTCTGAATGAAATGTCTCAACTGGAAGCTCGCGCTCTGGCAAGTTTCAAAAAGTCACTGTTAGACGACAGTAAACTAGTTAGGTAGTAAACTAGGCTAATCAGAATGTGTTTAAACGTAATATTATTAATTACCTAAGATGTTACGTACGACGAAGAGCCACAAAACATTATCAGTGTGGTAAATTGTTATTTGTTGGTTAATGTGTCTATTAATTTTACTTTTGATTCATAATATACATATTATACTAATATTATTTGCTTTGCTATATATTTGTATGGCGTCCGCGGAAGACCAGCGTTGTGGTTCAGCCACAACATATGCTGAGCGAAGACCATATTGGTATAAACATAATGTATTATTTTTCTCTGTATCTTTCTGGTTGTTATATTTATCATTTTATGTTTTATACCAAATAAACGATTTTTATTTCTTTCTTTCTTCTTTGAAGAGGATAGCAATTCATCCCTTTTTTGATTCTGTGTCTATCTATAAGCCCACCAACATGCAAAACGTGGGCTTTAAGTTTTATAGACCTGGGCTCTGTCTACCCCGCAAGGAAAAAAGACATGATAGTATGTATAAGCGCGCGTTATAGTCAGTGTCCAAGACCAACTTCATCATCATCATCAGGTCTTTTCTTTGTCTCCACTGCAGAAGCACGACCCTCTGAACTACTAGAGCTATATATTAGCAAAAACTCACTTTCGCATTTATTATATTAGTTAGGATTAGGATGTCGATGCTAATCTATGTGTATGCAAAATTTCATGATGATCAGTTCAGTAGATTGGGCGTGAAAGCGTAAGAAATAAACAATTTACGTATTTATAATATTAGTTAGGATATTTTATCTTTTATAACCATACGTATAGATTTACATAGTGACAATCAAGGACGAAAAGTCTAGGGCTAGAAAACCCAATTTGCAGGCCCAGTGGAAAAGAAAGAAAATGTAACAATGATGTGTCCTTGTTAGTCTCCACTGCAGGAGCACGACCCTCTCTGTACTAGCAGAGCCATGTATTAGCCAGGGCAGTCAGAGAGTTTGGCCTACACTCTCCACGCTGACCACGTGTTGGAGAGATCTTTTTGATGTTAATAGCTTGTTTAGCTTTTGTTTCCTTAGTCGACTTCTACGACATCCACGGAAAGACTTGGAGTGGTCCTATTCTACTCTGCCGGGAACCACACGGCTAACTGACAAAATGTAACAATGGTGCAGTTAATAAATTATTATGACAGAATGTCCCTACACATGACAAAAAAATATATTCTATCAAAGTTATTATATCAAAAGGTGGCAGAACATAATTAATACGCCCAGTTCATGCGATAATGGCATTACTGTTATAAAAAATTAGGTAGGTAATCATAACAGAAATATCATGTTATAGAAGTGATTCTCAACAGATCACAATACCCACGGTTCAATGTTTGATTTATTACAAAATTCATAACTGTTATATGTGAGTTTCAATTGTTTTAATAATAACACATCATTTCTAACACAATTAAAAAGAATGTTTCCCTAGAAAGAGATTAATAGTACGGCAATGACACTCGTACTATGAATTAGGTAATCATTGCATCATCCCGCAAACAATCCTAACAATGGCCCGCATGTTTTGCGACGTCCCACACTTTATTTATAAATATAGGTCTTTTTGAATCGATCACTAGCTAGAGAATACATTATTCTAGCAAAAACGGTGTAATCATGTTTTACAATACCTATTATTTCCATAATAACTTGCCTGTGAATATTGGAACTTAAGTCATCATTAGGCGTAAAACTGTAACGGTGCCGCATAATAACTTCATGCTGCATTTTGCTTTTCACCTCACTTCTCAAGCATCCTCATCCAGCCCAGTTTAATTTCAAAGCTTAATTAATTTTAAATTCTTAATTCCATTTTCAAATCTTCTTCTCAGTCCTTCCTCAGCAGTCAGTCAATCTATTCCTATTTTTGGTCGTGATCACTCGACCCTTGCTTATTGACACTCGTCTATCATATTGTATTTTAATTATTTTTATTTAAATAACAGTGTAAATTAACAAAATATATCCAAATACCCGAGTAACTGTATTCTGTCCTTTCGCCTTGAGCACTCTCTTCGCTGAGCACACCTAATACACCTACATTATATTTATATTGGGCTTACTTTAACAAGAGCTGGGTGAGTAGACCCGAAAAAACTAATAGAGAGGCAACCGGCGCAGATACTGCGCAGGCGTGGGACACTATGATTGGATTTTCAACCTTATTATAATACCCAAAACGATCAGCATCGCGAGAAAAAACTTACTCGCTAGTTACGCAAGATGCCACGTGCGGGCAGAGGTGACGTCAATTTTTCTTGCGATATTAGTCGTTTTCAATACGATAATAAGGCTTAAAATCCTATGAGTGTCCCACGCCTGCTCCGTATCTGCGCCATGCCGTACGCCTTTTCTGTGAGTTTCATGCCTTGACAGGGAAGCAAAATTTTCGGACGTCTACTACGGAACTCTCGCTTAATCCAGACTTAGCTATTTTTTTGAACATTAGTAGAGCCTAATGTTAAAAAAAGGTGATTCTGGATTAAGCGAGAGTTCCGTAATAAACTTATTTTTCTATAACATTTCAGAGTTCGGTATTTTTCTCATCATCATCATCATCGGCAATAAAAAAAAAACTATTGTACCTAGAAAGAAAGAAAGAAAGAAAGAAAAATATTTATTTGATATTGCACAAACATGGTACCTATACAGTGATTACAACTTGTCAGCAAATATCTGTGCCTATACCAAAATGGCCTCCTCTCAGCATAAGTTGTGGCTTTCTGACCACAACGCTGGTCTTCCGAGGATACCAGTTAAACAAAATAAAAATTTAAATCTAATATAAACGTCACATACAAAAAAAAAATTAAACACGGCATCTAGGGTGGCTCTGTTTGTGAGAAAACAAATTCACATGCAAGTAAAATAATAATACTAATACAAATTGAATATATAAGTGCTAGATAGATATTAAAATAAAAATAACAGGATATTAAAACTGCTGCAATTTTACAATTTTTGAACACCTAAAACATATTCTTTGAATTTTATTTTAAAGGTTTTAATAGTCAAAGATTTTCTAATAGGAGGTGGGATGTTATACCAGCAACTAGTTGCAGCATATTTAAAACTACCTCTAAATGCAGCAGTCTTATGTCTGGGGCAAATCAAGCGGTCTGGCTCTCGTGCTCGCGTACTAAATTGCAATTTTTTATACAAAAATGGTGGGCTTTTGTTTTTAATTACACCAAAAAGTAAAGAAGCCAAGTGAAGAGTACGTCTGGATTCCATGTTCAGTAGATTGTTTTGGTTCAGATAGGGTGTTATACGAGCTCTACGAGGAATAGGGAGACAGTATCGCGCACAAGAGTTTTGCAAACGCTGAATAAGTTTTTTCGTGCGACCCAGCAAACATGCTCCAGTCACCACATCTGCATAGTTGAGCTTAGACAAAATAAGTGACTCACACAAATAAATTCTGGATTCTATGCCAATGTACTCACGGATCTGATATAAAACTTTTAGGCGGTAATAACAATTTTTTATAGTTTCAATTACATGTTTTTCAAAATGCAAGTTGCTGTCCATTATGACACCAAGATTCCTAGCATCAGAAACTTCTAGTATCAGTGTATCTTTTAATTTTATTTCTGGTGTATGTCTTTTGATACCTGATAACTGAGCTCTAGTACCCAAGACAAGATATTTTATTTTGCCTGGATTTAGCACTAAACCATTGTCATCTGACCACTCTGCCACCTTTTCAAGGTCCAGCGGGCCTATTCACTAAAATTGATAAGCACGGTGGCTATCAAAGCTCGGTTGACAACTCGAATTTGATAGTCACGGTGGCTAGCATGAAATTGGCATTCCGTAACTGTTTTCACGGTAGTGGCTATCGGCATAAATGAAGTGGCTTTGAATATGTTCAAGTTGGCAGCTCTTTTTTTCTGTCGACATTATCATAGAGTAAATTGAGATGCTATTCTCAAAATTTCAACTCAGGGGTACTATTTTTGAACGTGTGACACTCGTCTTCGAAAGATTTTTATATGGAAAATCGTTCAAAGACGTGTGCCACGCGTTCAAAAATAATACCTCTGTTTTACCACTAGCGGCGGCCACATAGAAATTTTTGCGAGTACATCAAATCATCTTTTATTTCTTTAGTTGCATAATGCATAGTGTTATGAAGAGTTTTTATTTGACAGAAATATATATAGGTACTATTTTGCAGCTTGGCGCTCCATATAATTTCTACAAGTAAAATGTTCTCTCGCGAGATTGTATGGAGCTTTTGTGGATTAATTTTGTTATAGTATTATGAGAATATGATTGTATAGATTAGGTACTGTAAGTATCTAGAAGAGAGACATTAAGTTTAAATACTCTATACTATCATTCTCCTACTAAAAGGACCTCAGAATATTAGGAAAAAGAGCTGTACAGGCGAGGATCGGCTGTTTCTGTCTCTACTAATTCCCAAATCAACTCTCACGACACACACCTCCTAGTCGCAGGGACACCAAATCATCATGTTGACTGAACTTTTTAGGTTAGGTTAGGTTAGGATTTAAAATTTAAAGTGGTCATATTGTATTATTAGGTACCTATATTATAAATATAGTAGGCGAACACGGTCAGATTTACCTTTAATGCAGAAAAAGCAAAAGAATAATTAATTGCCTCTAACCTATAACACGGTGAAAAAAAATAATTGAAAATATCTTCCTTATCTAACTTCTTTAAAAACCGTATGAGAGGAAGAGGAGTGTCTGACCAAAATCCCCTCGCCAATTCCAATAACTTAAGTCAAACCAACTTAGAACATTCTTTTAAAATACAAACTAACCTCAAAACCAAAATTTTACGAATATTTTAGGAACCATGTGTCTTCGAAGGGGTGGGTTGGTTAAGGAGAATTTAAATTTTATTTGGGAGACTTATATTTTAGAGACAATATTTGTTATTTATAAAACCGATGATAAACATACAAAAAGAAAAAGTTTCTCATTTTACGGTAACTTGTTCAGCTGTCTCGTTTTCGTAAAAAAGGATAGCTCCGTTTGGTTAACCTACTAAACGCAATAGTAGTCACTTCTCTACATTTAAACAAAGACTTGCAGCATCTTTACTTTGGCGTATAATAGTGTGTATCAATAAAACACTGCTCTTGACCCGTTGCTATGAAAAGCTGTTTGATAGATCAAGTGAAGATCGATTTGATAGCCACTTCAGTTACAGAATGCCGTCTATAGCTTATCGATACGGAAACAAATGTCAAAATGAAGGTGGAGTTGCTATCATGGAGATGACGTCATTTCGGTTGGACACTGACGATAGTGAATACAAAATTTGAATTCTGACAGCCGTTTGATGTCAACTTATTAGTTTCATAGCCATCGACACTTGTCATTCGAGTTAGTAAATAGGCCCGCTGGTTCATTTGATTAACTGCAGCTACAGTGTTACAGGGCTTAAACGTCTGGTAAAGTTGGAGGTCATCCGCGTAAAGGTGATATTCACTGTTAGTAATACACTTATGTAAGTCTGCAGTATATAGTATGAAGAGTATTGGTCCCAATATTGACCCCTGAGGCACACCCCTGTTCACAGACTCATTCTTTGAAATCAATTTTTTGCCATTACTACAGTCAATTACTACCCGCTGACGGCGATCAGTTAGATAACTAGAAAACCATGTAATAGCTAGAGCATCAAAACCATAAAAGACAAGTTTAGCTAAGAGGTGGGTGTGATTAATTGTGTCAAAAGCGCGTGAATAATCCAGCATACCTACCTACATACTTCATAAACCTAACTATGCTATATAGTTAGCAGTTACTAATGCTCATACTGACTTCCATTACTGTGTTCACAAAACCGTACAAATAATATATACTACCGTCTATTGATGAATGCTGTCATATTAGTGGATCCTGGGCTTGGATGCATCACAACTCAGGATGCAACCGGAAAAATGTTCAGATAATGTTTATGACACTCGTCATTATCATTAGATATTAAATTGTGCAATAAGCAATTCTGCATATTCTAGTTTAGTTACCTTTCAACTTTATTATATTTACATTGATTATACAAGATGGTGGTCCATGTAAAGGTCTCACCACACCAGGGCTTTTTGTGTAACCTAAGTACTAGTAAAAGGTTACTTTTAGGTAACCGCAATCATAGATTTTGGTTAGTTTTGGTTCTTGCTTTGGATATAATCTGCTTAGGACCGTATCCACAATATGAATTGTACTAGTAATTCTACATTTCTAAAAAAATCTAAGATGGCGGTCCATATAAAGGTTCTACCACTCGAGGGCTTTATGTGTGACCTCAGTACTAGTAAAAGGTTACCTCTCTTAGATAGCTAAACACAATCATAGACTTTGACTGGTTTTGCTTTTTGCTTGGGATATAATGTGCTAAGTAAGACTGCAACCACAATATGAATGTATTCAGAAATTTCTTAAATATTTCTAAGATCACAACACAAGGGCTTCTTGTGTAACCTCTGTATTGGTAAAAGCTTACCTCTCTTGGATAGGTAAACGTTCATATACTTTGGTTTGGTTTGCTTCTTGTATTGGATATAATCTGCGCTCACAATATCAAAGTACGTACAGGGATTTGCGGACAGAAAATTCGAGAAAAATATCAGTTGCTTGATACATTTTGAATCAGTAGGTATACAATTTAGTATGTAATAGACTTCTTGATTTCAGGCTTGATCACAGAACAACAGTTGTTTGTATTGATGTTGAGACTGTTGATTTAAAGTATCTCTAGGTCAAAACCAAACAGACTGTATTTTTTTTCTATGACTGTCTTGATAAAAGGTATTATCCTGACCCATTGTTCATCCAAGTTGGATTGTAGGTGTGTACATACGCATTTCGGCTGACCGCGGCCGCCGCTACAGCAGTATTGTTGTTCCCTCGGGCAAAGTGCGTCACGAGTCACGACACGATACGGTAACACCTGAACAAATTGCTTCCGAGCTATCTACTAGACCAGAAATGAAGCAAAATGATAAGCATTTTAAATTAAATTAAATAATTTTCGAATTTAGATAACGTATTTATTATTATTTTTGTTATGATATGGGGCGGCAAATGAGCAAACGGGTCACCTGATGGTAAGTGATCACCGCTGCCCATGTACAACTGCAAGAGTGTGACAAGAGCGTTGAAGTTTGAACATCATATTCTTATATAATCTTTGCAAAAGCGACTAGCTATAAATTTGATGGTCCTATGTAATCAGGCTCTGGTGTGGTGAAACCTTAAAGTAATGAAACCAGACGTTAGATAGTTTCACCGTTAATTACGCAAAAAGTACTAATTTACTACTCATTACTAATAAAATCTTGTATTACGGGCCTTTACGACATTTTCTGCAGTTTATATCACATTTACATAGTAGTAAAAATAAGCACGTTTATTTATAGATTTTAATTTGTTTCAGATATAATTTCGAATTAAAGGGTATAGAATCCAGAAGTCTGACGATAATAATAAACTATAAAATTAGTGGAGTTTGTGATGGGAAATCAAAAGATGCAGTTGGGGTTTCTTTATATTAGATGATTTTGCAAATCATTCTTTTGCAAATTGATTTTAGTGGACTTTATTATACGGAATGGGTGAAGTTTGGTGTTATAAATGCTTGTGTTCATAAACAATTTGTGAAATAGTTGAAGTAGCTATTTATATGGACTCGTATAGATTTGTCACCAGTCACAGGGCAGACAAAGAACATACGCCATCTTTGATTGCTCTTGTTATAACCCTACCGTTCAATACCGATACATTACAAGTCATTAAACTGGACATTGGTAGAATCTCTGAAATATCAGTGGAAGCAGAAGAAGAAGAAAATTAGAGAACCTACGTCAGGAACGAAGTTTCTTTTGTACACACTTGTATCTCGTATGCACTATCATTATAGACATACAATTCTACAGGGTTTTATGGACCAAGTGAATAATATTGCATCGTTAAAATGCGCGAGCCGTTGCAATGTTTGTGCCCACTGGGCCCTCGAGCTTCTAATGCGATGGACAATTTATGATCAGACTTTAGACGAACCGTCTTTGGAAATTAATCGGCACTACTTTATGTGTAGAGGCGTAATGCCTCAGGAACAAAGCATTTGATCCAAAGATCACCTATTATAGACTTTATCAATCTACGGATGGTCCCGGGTTTGATCCCCGGTCAGGACAAGATGAAAAATGATATTTTTCAGATTGACCTGAGCCTTGGATGTTTATCTCTTTGGTTTTTCTACATACATGTATTTGTAATAAAATATAGCATCGTTGAGTTAGCATCTTATAACACAAATTTTGAACTTTGAGGCTAGCTCAATCTGTGTGATTTGTCCGTATATATAATATTTATTTATTTAAATTCTTTTTCTTTGTCGTTTCGCTCTTGACAGAGCGGTCGTGGTCACATTGAGGCGTCCACGTCGGTGGTAGAGGCGGACACAGCTTTCCGCACGATTTCCCGCCACTTCTCCCTATTGGCAGACCCTATTTATATTTCCCTATTTATATGAAAAAGAGGAAAATAATAAAAAAAAAAAACTTAATCAGAGAAACCGTAGACAAATACTTGTGACAGTGTTAGATTAGAACCTTTAAAGGTACACACTAAACATAAGTACTGTAACAAGGAGGTTTCAGTAAGATATTTGAAATGCTTTTGAACGAAATTATTGTCTCTGTTTCTTTAAGAAGAAAACGTAGTGTTGACGCAGAAGTCGTGCTATGCCTACCTCGTATGAGGATATGATCTTTAGTGTGAAAAAATATATAAAATGATATCTAGAATCAGTGTGTTATCCGTTCAGCAGGAAACCCTACTCAATCCCGTTTACAGTACATATACGCGATACCGCGCATCATGCAAGGAGTTACTCCAAACGTGCCGTTCTTACGTCTCCCGCAAAAATTCAGGGGTACTATTTTTTAACGTAATTACCACTCGTCTTCGAACGATTTTTGTATGAAAAAACCGCTCTATTCCGAACGGCGAAATTTAAAAAATCGTATTACGGTAGCCAATAAACAAAATTAACAGTATATATAAAAAGAAAACAGTACATACCTCAATTCTTTTAAAATATTAAGACTTATTTCTTCAGGCCTTTTGTATTAATTACCAACAAGGAAGCGAAGAATTACTTATTATACGGCAATTTCTAGGATTTCTTGAATATAAAACATTTTTCATGACTCCTGGTAAGTACATTGTCCCACTTGCATATATGAATTATATGCAATCGGTACGATGCACCAGGGTGGTGCATAATCATCAACCAACTTATGCACTTTTCCTTGATATCGGGCTCCTTGTAAACATCTCCGCTGCGGCCTACCGCATCGCCGGCCGTATATATTCTAAGCACAGGTGTCCATATTGTCCCGTATTAATCAATCTTTTATATGCAGGGCAGCCGGCCTATTATGCAAAATGGTTCGGAGAAAAAATTTAAGTCGCGTAATGCTCTCAAATTGGTTGTGTATCCGTGTTTTAAGTGTCACTTCCCGAAATTAGCGTATCTGTTGGATTGTTCCGTGATTTTTGAATTGTCTTATTTCAATTCAGGATATTTAGTCATCTTCTTGGTAAAGAACGTGATGTACCGGTGCCGTTGGAAATAAGACGTGAATAATGCAATATTATATGGCTACATAAGTAATCCAAAAAAAATAATTGACTTTGTTAGGGATATGAGTGCTGATGTAGTCACAATCAAGAGATATTAATATATTAATCAAGTGAGGTTGCCCCCGCGCATATACCTATATATAACATGCATGAAATAAAGTTCAAAATTAGTTTAAATTTTGGTTTGTTTAAGTTCATATGGAATTTTGTTTGAAACTTTGTGGGGTTCGAATTCAGAGTTACATTTGTCCAAACTTACCTCAAAATCTTAACTTTTAAAAAATTAATAACCTCACTAAAATATTTTTCAATATTTACTGCGTCATTTTAATACATTATATTTTTTTTAACGGGGGACTGTTTTCAATAGAGCAGGAGGCATTCTCTTTGACTGTGGATTACTCTGTAACATCGATGATGACGAAGATGATGATGATCGATCGAACATACTTGTAATATTAAAATCTCCGAAAAGGTGTCATATGACACAGGCGCAACTGGGTCACTAGTACTCACTAGTACGTTTGAATTCTTGGATCTATTTTTAGTACGATTCCACTCATCCATCAAGATTCCCATTGTCGCGAGCTGTTCTAAGAAACTATTTGACTGCTTAGTGCTAACTTGATACCGGATACGTGACTTACTAAGTCAGCTGAACTTGAAACATCAATTCTTATTATATCTATCTATCATTCTTGGTTAACCATCAGGAATTTATAGATAACCAAATAGCATCGGATAGAAAGTTAAAAATTGGCTATAGACATAGCCGATTGTTAGCAAAATGTTTTTGTTGAATTTTATAACTTTTTTTTACGTTACCAAATTCGGAATAAGGTTGCAGAAACAAAAAGTTATTTGGGAAAAAGGGTAACTCGAGCTACCAGTTTAAGCGCGCCTGGAAATTTTAAGTTCTTCTCTTTAGGGTTCCGTAGCCAAAGGGTAAAAACGGGACCCTATTTACGAGACTTCGATGTCCGGTTGTCTGTCTGTTACCAGGCTGTATCTCATAAACCGTGATTGCTATGCAGTTGAAATTTTCTCTGATGATGTATTTCTGCTGCCGCTATAACAAGAAATACCTACTAAATACGTGATAAAATAAATTTTTAATGGGGCTCCCATACAAAAAAGCGTTATTTTTGCTCGTTATTAATTACGGCAACAGGTAGACTCTTGAAATATTCCCAGAATATTTAATTGTATATTCAGTTTAAAAATAAATTATTAAACCTAAACAAATTAAATATTTAAGGGAGCTCTCAAACAAAAAACATTATAATTATGTCTTTGAGACTGATAGTCTAATTTTGTATGGATCGTGGTACGGAACACTTTTTGCGCGAGTACCACTCGCACTTGGCCAATTTTTTTTATGAAAACATAAACACGTGTTTTCAAGGTTTCAATGCCGTATTTAGCAAGAGAGGTGTGAGAATATCCAAAAATTAATTGTCATTTTATGCGTTTACTTTCCAAGTATTAAAAGTTAGATACGAGAAAATACTTATGTATGTACAAATCTCAGCTCTCTCAGATTCCTTAATTTATAGTTTAGGTAATATATTCTCGTGTTTCCAAGTGTGCAATAAAGATTACAAACAAACAAAAAAAAATAAAAATGTAAATTTCCAATTCCGATGAACATCGCGATACGGACAACGGATATGCGATTGCATTAGGATATGCAAAACAATTTGTTTCATTAGTAACTGTGAGCATCGTTAGTACTTATTGTTTTAGCTCCATGTTCAGTGGCAACGACTCAGTAGGCCTTAGTTGTATCACATTCGATTTGGTGACCACTTCTGTGGGGTTTTTTTCTTATTTATCCCATTTTTTCTCAAATCATCCCCTAATTGCTCAAAACTTAGGATACTTTTTTTTTATATGGGGCACAAAAATAATCATTATCAGTCAAACGGAGTTATTTTTATATCAGTCTACCCTAATTATGTTTGTTTTAGACAAAAAAAAATAGAATGTAAATTTCCAATTTCGATGAACATCGCGATACGGACAACGGATATGCGATTGCATTGGGATATGCAAAACAATTTGTTTCATTAGTAACTGTGTGCATCGTTAGTACTTATTGTTGCTCCATTTTCAGTGGCAACGACCCAGTAGCCCTTAGTTGTTCATATTTGATTGATTGACCACATTTGTAGGGTTATTTCCATATTCATCACATTAGTTCTTAACTGACATGCTTTCAATTCTTAACACATCCAAAAATGTAATTTCTCTCTTTTAACATTTCCGAAGTGGCGACACGGGCTATAAACAGTAGGTTATACCTACTGTTTATAGCCGATGTTTGGTGATGGAAATAGGAGGGTAATGATATCGGCGGTAGATTAATAAATATTACACCAGTGATGAGCACTACGATTATAACCACCACAAAAAAAACTGAATTCTTAATCATGTGTGGTCCCGACTTAGATAAGGTAGGATGTCACATCCGTAATCATTAGTACCAACTATGGTAGTTCATATAAACAAAGTAACAGACTTCGGACTTCGGTGTCCGGCGGTATTTACAAAAAGTCTTGTCAAATTCTGAAACGGCGGCTTTAACTAAGCTAACAAATAAAGACATAGTTGATGTTTTTATTTTTAACACAGATGACAAGATGACATTTTAGTTTGTGGACTGGAGTCTGGAGTGTTATTTTTGTTCAGGCGACCGCTTAAAAAAGAATGATAGTTAAATTGAAAAAAAAAAAATGGTATTAATTTAGTTATTTATTAAAGTCAAAATTCAATCGTTTATTTAATATAGGTTTCTTTGAACACTTATTAATTGTCACTTGTGTTTACAATTTTTTAACAATTTTTTTTGTTGACATCTGTAATTACTTATGGCTAAGTTTAGGTCGTCAATTTTTCTTATGTTTTCGCGATTGTTACAAATTTAAATAAAATTATTTAAATACGGTTTTATCGAGATTTGATTAAATTTTGGTGATAACTGCCAACCATCCTCTCTATTGAAATAAGGATGTGATTCCTAATTTCAATAGAGAGGATGCTTGGCAGTTACCACGAGCTTGGGATCCTTCCTGGACCTTCAGACACCGTGAGCCAATACTGCGTACATCCGGAACGTTATCAATAAATATTTTATGCGGTAGATTTTGCAGTTCTTATAAAATACTAGACAAATGTCAACTTAGTCTACCTGCGACCACGAACACTGTAAAGTGCTCGAAACGTTAGGTGTATAAATAATGTAATAAACGCGATAAAAACCGTATTAAAATAATTTTATTTAAATTTAGGTCGTCAACTATATTTATCTCACACTAAAAAATAAACATAATGAGTCGAGGGGAGTTCATTCTTAGACCAGTCTATCCTATTTCTGTATGCTTTAGTTTAGACAATATAATTTTGCAGCGACTCCAATAAGTCAGTGTTGTAGCAAAATTCCCATGTGATAAAATTTATAATTCACTGCACGCCGCCTTTATAGCCTCACATCGGCAATGCGATTTTGACGATGCATTCATTGCAAAAATATGGCCAAGAATCGGTGAACAAATAAGCCATTTGAATATTTGATTCCGTGACTGTATGAAGGCAATACTTGTTTTATAAGATATACATATTAAATAACTTACATTACGTCATAAAGCTTCGTCACTTGACTTCGATTCGTCGCCACGACCACGAAGCATTCTATGTATGTATGTATGTATATTGGGATGTATAGGCACACCACCAACGCGCGGAACGAATCGCTAAAGTGATATTTTTTAAACTGGGCGCACCGCAAACTTAATTGTGATTCAAAACGCCTCATCCGCTATTTTCGATTGGGCAATTCGAACCCGGTCGAAAAAGGTGGATGGGAGTTTGATTCGCGCAGATGTCCTACTTAAAAATGTTCTTTGAACATTTTCATCACTATTCTAACTCGTTTGCTTGGACTGTCTCACCTCATTTCATCCTTAGTAATTTATTGTTTGTTTTTCGTATGTGTAAGTGTTGGCCACTGGTGTCAGATTTTTTAAGCTGCCTTAAGGCATCTGACATAGCTTAACGACTGCCATCAACGATGGCAGCCGGGACCAACGGCTTAACGTGCCTTCCGAAGCACGGAGGAGCTCGAGATATTTTTATGCCACTTGCGGTCACCCATCCAAGTAGGGACTGCACCAGGGGTTGCTTAACATACGTAAGCGCTCATAGAGCTCACACCCACTGGACCATCGGGGTCCGGCTCCACCATTTATTAACACACATATACACTGATCATTTCTCCCTTGCAGGGATGACAGTGTCCCAAGTTGACAAGATTTAAAAGCTACCTACGTTTTACATGTTGGTGAAAAACGGATTCAAAATTGCAGCTACCATTGCCTATTTGCGCAAGATTCCTCACATTTTACTTATAATTAGATTTTATACCTACTTAGACACAACATACACTGAGCACTCCTGCCTGGCTGGTAGGAGGACGCTAGGAATGCGGAGTTAGGTGGGGTTTCCTCAATTGTAGCGAGTAGGTATGTAATTACTGCCATGACTTACTTTTTGTAGGGGCAAGACCTTTTTTTCTCGAGGTTTTTCACAATGCTAATAATAGAAGTGACCACTTTCTGTTCAAAAATCAATCGGCCCACATAAGGCAAAAAAAGAGAGTTGCTACTCTCCAAAGGCGTTTGCCATTGTTTCTTAGATCCTCCCATAAGGCATTCGCGTTTATGCATGCAATTGCGTCCCATCAGGCAATATGAGAGTTGGCTGCCTTTTCGGAAATGCAGCCAACGTTTGCAAACGTTGCGCACACAGGCAACGCCCTAAGCCGAGGTCTCTCCCGTACCTCCTTGAGACCCTATGGTAATATTGCCAATTCAAGTTGAGGGCACTCTGCCCTTTCGCCTCACACAGCCGGTAGTACTTCTGACTACTTGCGGTTCTGACGAAAGGTGACGAATCTATATTGTCACACCTGTTTCTGGGGATTGGCAGTAGTATCTGCACTTACTAATACAATCCCGGCAAAATCGCTCTAGTTTCATCTGCACTCGTCACTCTTCACATGTATGGTCTTCGGTTTAGTTTACAGCCATTCAAACTTCATCCATCAAACTGAACGCTACAATGTTCTGATTCATCAAATTATCATCATCCGAGCAAGGTTGCATCCTCTGCAGTAACACTTCAGAGCCGGGGATCCGCTACTTATCTTACCTGATTTGTAAGGTTAGATGCTTATTTTCCAAGTTAACTTCACCACTGTAAAAACTTTAATGGAAACATCAAAATCAAAAACCGGAATACTTTTAAAAACGTCTTTTCAAGTCATGATTTTATACTTTACAATCTCAAATTAAGATTTATGTACAATGACAATATGCCACTGGTATATTTAAAAAAAAATTAAGCATGCTATAATAAAGCAATAAAAAAAGGATTTACGAGATATTAACAGACCAAAACCTAGTCCCTTTTAAGTGCGTTTAGAAACCGTTTTCCATACCATTGAATGCAACCCCAAAACCACTACAACACAGAGAATCTCAAATAGGGCGCATCGTATCACATTTAACGACCGCACTTTTTGCACCGACGATTTTATTCCCCGATTTTACGACCGAAAACATTTTTTTACGACTCGCCTGTATCGCTAAGAGTTGCATCGTTTTTATAATACTTTAATTTCGCCGCTGGAATACTATAAAAGTATGCAAATGTGACATAAAAGTCGCTCGGCGAGGAACAATAAAGCGGATTAATTCGAACGCAAATAAGTAGTGCGGCCTCGGACATTGTAGTAGTAAAGCGAAATATCAAGTCCGTTTGTGTCGGGCAAAATCTATTTTATTGCAAACACTCTCATAACAACCATATTATTGTCGTACAGTGCATTCCTTCTTAGGTCGGGAATGAGGTATACCAAGTAAAGGACTAGAACGTCAACACTTATTCGATCTTTGTATGTGCAAATGGCTAACACTGGTGTCATATTTCTCAAGCTGCTTTTTAACAAGCATCCGACAAAGCTTTGATTGCTATCAATGATGACAGACGCAACCAACAGCACACGTGCCTAAGAGCTCGTTATATTTTTATGCCACATGATGTCACCTATCCCAGAAGCGATCACGCAAAGGGTTGCTTTACATACGTTAACGCTTATAAGGTCCATTGAGCGATCGAATTCCTCGGTTAAAAACTGCAAAAGACATTGAGAAATACTGGTAACAAATGAGTTAAATGATTCTAAAAACTAAACAATTTTCAATAAAACAGTATACATGTTACATTTTATAATCTTATAATGCCTACGGAACCCCATCCAGTTTATTTACACAATATTTGGTGGCAATAAAAATTTGGAACGAACCTGTTCCATCCGTTTAGTGATTATAGCTTTATAATAGCTTCAACAAGCGATAACGATACGACTACCTCTGTTAGTGGCACCGCGGATCCAATCTGATGAGTCAGACGGCAGCCCTAAGGGTAAAATTTGAAATTTAGCGGCAAGTGCCGCGGATTTTTGTATGAAATGCGAGCGCGACTTGTCATCTCATACAATATGCGCGATACTTGCGTGTTAAGAGTCCCACGTAAAGCCGAAATCCTATACAAACGCAGTTTGGTTTTAGTTTTACAAAAATTAAGCCAATCTCAACCAAATTTCGTACATACGACCGGATAAGGCATGTTGATAGTCAGATTTCAATTTTAAAAACAATACCTATAAAAAATTACAGCGAGTAGAAGTTTTCGATACAAAACTTCTACTCGCTGTAATTTTCAACAAAATTCTTCATGTTATAACACCTTCAAAAAGTGAAACATATTATGACGACTCTTAGTGCCCTTGCCAATCTAGACTTATATGATAAACATATAAGAACTGGACCACTGGATTATTACTGATTAATAGATTAAAATATCCAAGATATTTTCTCTACTAGACTAACATAAAGTATTTCCCGTTATCAAAACATCATTCTTCCGAATAATATCTTGTTAGGGGGACCCCAAAATAATAACAACAATTCTTCGTATAGGAAGATAGTTTAACTGCGAGTAAGTTGACGAAATAACTTGTAAAGTTATGAGAGCTTCGCTACATCCACCATCGCTGCATCGCATCTGATCAACCTAGCACATTTTTCGTCAAAACCACGTTATATTCTGATATCTATGGTCATGCATGATGAATTTTTGTGACTGCAGTTTGTTGCCAAACAGTCCATGGTTGGACAGTTCATCTTTAACGAAGCTAATCAGAAGGCGATCAACGTGACCAACGTTCACGAATTCTGATAGATGTAATACGAACTGAACTAAATATACATTGCTGGAGAGATTATGAAGGCTCTGTAAAGCAAATAATTGCAAATCTTAGCAGATAACGTTTATGTGTATCACATAAAGTATCCTAAGCTTCAAATATTTAAGTCCTAAATAAACTGCCTTCCTGGAAAATTCAAAACGATTAATCCTAGCCAAGAACAACTAAAATGAATCATAATTCAATCGAATAAAGTTCAAAATGTCTTGTGGAAGCTGTACATGTCCCGCTACCGAGAAAACTCATAACGCATCTAACACAAAGAAATTGAAGTGACAGAATCTGCGTTTATTATTTCGTTTTAGCAATAAAAATCACATTTATTGCTAAAACGAAGGGGCAGGTCGTAAAGTAAATCGATGAATGTTAATCAGGGTACTAATATATGACTAATATATAGACTTTTTAAGCTTAACGCCCTGGTTAAACTAGTAGCTTTCTTTGGTGAAAAAATTGCTTTCTTGATACATACAAACAACTTCATATGAGACCAATTGCTAAGAATTCGAAAAAATAGTTCTATTTTAATACAAAATGTTCAGCTAGCCTGGCAATTTGTATGAAAATGTTTTTTTTGTTAATTACCAAGGTTTGTCCCATACGAAAAATAGTCGTTTATGATGTAAGCTATCTAGTCATGCGAGTTAGTGTTTGTTTTACAATAAATTACCCTGTATTCAAATTTACCTGTCAAAAAGCAAATAATAAAATGAAGTGTATAAAAATAAATGTTCTATGCTTACCACACTTTTTTCACTAACCAACAAATTCTAACAATTATAGCATTATCAACACCACTATTAACCTGTCAAATTAAAATATTGTGTTATAGTTTAGGACCGACATTATTCTAGTTTCTGTCTAACACACAAATTCTAAAAAATAAAAAGCTATAACAATACGATTAGATATAATTTATTACAATTTAAATTCGGATGAAGCGATCCGCGGATCGGTGTCACTTTATTATCGCGGATAATGTCAAATTTAAAGCGATGTTTAACGGAATTTATGGGTCGTTAAAATGTCGTTAATCCGGCGACATCGGCGAGCTTTTATACCGCCCGCGACCTACCACAGTACGCGAATCCCAATCGCCGTCATCGGTCATTTGCTGTCTAGATAAAACTAAACGGTAAAAAATATATTAATTTCCTATGGGACCAATGCTGATAATTATTTTTTTTTTGTTGATTTTCCCATACCGTACTTGGACGCCTGAGCACTTTTGTATGAAAATATCGTTTTAGGGTTCCGTAGTAAACTACGAACCCTTATAGCTTCGCCATGTCTGTCTGTCTGTCTGTCCGCGGTTTTACTCAGAGACAAGAGGTACTAGAAAGCTTAAATTTGGTATGGGTATGTATATTAATCATGTCAAAAAAGTGGTAGAAAAATCTTGACAAATAGTACAAGTATGGGAGCTACCCTAAAAAAAAATATTTTTTAGGGTAGCTCCCATACAAGTAAAGAGTGAGTAATATTTTTTTTCTATACAAACCCATCGTGTTGGGTATTGTTTAAAAAATATTATGAGGTTGAGAACACCATTTTTAGATTTAGAGATCCGTTTCCGAAATATTTGGTTTTAAAGTGCAAATTTTTGTTAGAGGTAATTGCCCCCCCCCCCCCCCCCCCCCTCCCCTCTATCTAATAAATGGTTATATATGGATACGTGAAAGAAATGACAACAGTAGTATTACTCAAATTCTAAGCAAACGAAGTCAATTTATACCTAAGTGCTTACGACTAGTTTTGATGTTGTTTTGTGGGTTAATTCTAATTTTTTTAGTTTTTCATTGATCATTTAAAAGGTTGCGCAACGTCGTCGTCGGTGAAGTTCGTTTAAAACCAATTAAAAATCCACCTGGGATTAGTATTCAGGTAATATTCAGAGCTAAGTCATATTTTTCTAACTGATAAAATTGAGCATAGTAAAGTCAAGTATATCTTTCATAAATTAATGTTACATCATTGCTAATCAGGAAGCAGTTTTTTTTTTCATATTAGTCCAAAAGTGTTCATTTCTTTTGCAAAAAACAGAACACGAAATCTGAGCGCTCACTTTTTTGTTCGCCGCATGGTTAGAATTTCGGACACCTGTTGCTGACATTGACATTCGCAAGATTGCACAAAAACAAAACATAAGAACTCTATGACGTCAAATCAGTTGAAACAGCAATGACACTCGATAATAAGTTCTATTTCTAAGCTGTCTTAGTTGACATTGGCTTGTTTGACAAGCTATGGGATTTGCGGGTCAAGTCCCTCCACAATCACCGCGCTGACCCAGTGTCGACTAACCTATTTGGTCTGGAATTGAGTTGTCCAATTCCATCAAAACCCGATGTCCAGTCTTGCATTGTAAGCAGGTGCGCTACGCAGGGTCTTTCACTATCACGCTAAATCTAGACTATAAGATTTGAATACATTTTGATTTACCTGTTGGCAACCAAACTTGTTTAATCTGTTCCTTTACGTATATTTAACGTACCTATGTGGTTTTATTATGGCGACATCATTCTTTAATTTTCCTTGGTCTTTTTCTACACCTTTTCCCACTTATTTCTAAGAGGAGCCCGATGGTCCAGTGAGCGTGTGCATCACTACGGCTTCCACCTGTTAAGTAACCCTGGGCGCAGTCCCACTTGGATAGGTGACTGCAAGTGACATAATGGTGGTTAATCCGTTGGTCGCGGCAGTCATCATTGAAAGCAGTTGTTAAGGTATGTCATATGCCTTAAGAGCGTATCCTAGCAGTATATTTTCCATAAAAATGTATTTCTTTATTTTCTAGCTGAAAACTGCTTCTAGAGGTACAATTCTTTTTTCATAAAATCTAGTACTAAAATAGGTATGGCCCATCGAAATATAACTACTAGAGAAGACACCCCAAATCCTTACTTTGTTCCGTTCAACTGCGGCGATTGGGCCGCAACTCAATCCTTTCTTAACTCTTTTACTTGAGGTAGGTACTTCCCATACTTAAGACCTTCTAATGTAGGCCACTTATATCATGACAACACTTTCTACGTGGGGTCGGTAATGCATGTTAGTCTCTTTCGCCTATCGGAGGCCATCTTTTTACACACATTTTTCGTTTCTATACTTTCATTTATACACTCTATCCATCTCTCCTTACGCTCTCCTCAGCTTCTGGCTCCATCCATTCTTATCACCAATATCCTTCTTGTAACGTGGCTTTTGCCCCTTCTCGTCGCATGACCTTAACACCTAATCCACCAAACTATTCAACTTTTCGGTAACTTCTTCTTCTTTTCCAGTCGATATGGTTATATATTTGTTTAAAATCATATTGATTTTAACCAGTAGGTGGCCACGGCGATACCTTTGTCCTTTGCTTTCGGTTACTGGTGCAACTTTTATACTTCCTCTTATGTATTCATTTCGTGTCACTTCACATAACCATCGCAACATTTGAATCATTATTTATATATTGTCACGTCTTTCTCCTTTGTGGGGTAGACAGAGCCCCCTGTCTAAAAGATCTAAAGGACACGTTGAGCATGTTATCATTATTTCGTTGTTGGTATTATAACGTCTTTTGTCTACGTGAAAGGTTTGAACTCTAATCCAAAACGGAAAAGACTTCTGATAGTTATTTTCTTTATATTCTACAGTATAATTTAAGATATTTTTAACAAAAAAACAAAAACCGACTTCAACCCTATCAATATTTTTCAA
This sequence comes from Rhodophaea formosa, assembly GCA_963082605.1. Taxonomy (NCBI): domain Eukaryota; kingdom Metazoa; phylum Arthropoda; class Insecta; order Lepidoptera; family Pyralidae; genus Rhodophaea; species Rhodophaea formosa. The sequence continues at coordinate 6,538,446 of OY720221.1, forward strand.
CGCTTATTAAAAGCGTAAGAAAAAAATGCAAATAAGTGTAATCCGAACCTGTAAAAATTTTTTTGATTTTTGTGTATTTTTCAAAAAGCGCTCGACACCTTTCGATAAAAATTTGATGGGACCATTCGTAAAGTATTACCTATCGAACAAAAAAGAATTTCTTAAATCAGTCAAGGCGTCTTCGAGAAATAGGGGAACACACATAAAAAAAAATTACGAAGAATTGTAAACCTCCTCCTTTTTTGAAGTCGGTTAATAACGATCTGTGCAGTGCGTCGGCACGTGTCGGGGAGCAGACCTACATCTGACGCATTGTATTCCGTACATCGAAATGTCAGTTTCAAAGCACCTGCTATTAAAAGCACCATTGAGCTGAAAATTACGGAGTTGATTGATAACAATAAAATGAAACGTTTAACTTCATACAATATGCACGAAATATGCATTAACAACAATATTTCGATATGTGTATTGTAGTTTTACTGTGTCCCGCCCTGAAGGTACAATTTGCTAAAGTATTGTGCTCAACGAAAGTTCAAGCCATATGGTACGTTTGGTACCATATTGGCTCACTAAATTTAACTTTTATACAATGATAAAGCAACTTACTCAAAAATATTGTTCTTTAAAAGGCGAGAAGTTATGTAAAGGCTAGAGAAAAATATTGAACAATATTGAAATTTTTAACCTTTCTCTTTCAAGTCTTAGCACAATTACATTAAATAAAAAAAACCGGCCAAGTGTGAGTCAAACTCACGCAATGAGGGTTCCGTACAATATGCTTCGTGAACACACACACAATGTGCAAAAAATGTTTTATTCAATTGACTAGCTCCATCTAGTGGTGTTTTAGTGAACTATTTCCCTAGATGAACTTATTATTGTGAGTTTACCACTTAATTTTCAAGTGATAGAATTCTTATTATTTTTCCTGTAATCTTCAAGAAATGAACTATATTTTGTAATTTTTTCAAAATTTTCGGCCCAGTAGTTTCGAAGATCAGGGGGGGGGGAATGGTCAATTTTTGCCTTCTTTCGTGAATAAAATCAAAAGTATTGATTTTACCCGAACAAAAAAAAATATTTTTGAGATCCTCATAATGAGCCCTTTCATTTGATATATGACACAGTAAGGTTTGCAAAACTTTTTTTTTTAATTTTGTAATTGGGCCCCTCAAAATGACCCTTATTTCAAAAAAATCTTTATTTACTTTGCACATCCGTGTTTGGGTCATAGGATTACACTATCTTACCAAATTTCATCTAATTTGGTTCAGTAGATTCGGAGAAAATCGGCTGTGACAGACGGACGGACGGACAGACAGACGCTCGAGTGATCCTATAAGGGTTCCGTTTTTCAACTTTTGTACGGAACCCTAAAAATCGTTAAAATTGACTTTTTGCCTACTGAAATCTCACTTGCCACTCTCTTTTTACCTTATTAACCCACCCAGATAAGGAAGGTAATATATGTTGCTCGTATTTATTTTTATATGTATGTTCCATTCTTGCCTCCTGTAGCCTGTGTTTGATCGATTTTGATGTGTGAGCTGTCATTAGATTCATTTTCTTTCCTGGAATGTCATAAGATATGTCACGTCCGCAAGAAATCAATATGACGGACATAAACCTATATGACTATTATTTATAACAAACACCCGACTGCCGGTTTTGGCAGGTTTTGCTTCTCAAGTTATTGCTAAACATAATCCCATGCCATTTATTTTTCAATACTTGTTATTATTATATTGTTTATTTGTGTATTAAAGAGGAACTTGTTAGGAAGAAATTACGCTTCTTTTTTGAGTTGGTGGCAAATGGACAAAAATATATTAATAAATAATGTCCTGCCAAAAATTTGCTGCCTGGACAGCGTTTGTATTAGTCGCCATCAAATCATCCATTATGCAGGTATTGGGGCATTTGAAGCCATATTGACAGAACTGACCATTCGATATCGACCGAAAAGCCCCACTTCACCAGGTTTTATTTGGACCGGCTTGCGTTCGAACTCGTCCAGGTAAGCCCTGGTAGCTGGTTACCGGGAAGCTTCTCGGAAGGTGGTATCAATTAGATGGCGGTAGCCAATCCTTTTTCAGTCTCTGTGGTCCAGTGGTTAAGGCGTTTGCCTTATTGACCCGGGGGCCGTGGGTTCGATTCCACGGGAAGCATACTTTGTTAAGTTGTTTCCAGTTTGGTTAGGACATTGCAGGCATGAATCACTTGATTGTCTGAAGGCACGTTAAGCCTTTGGTCCCGGCTGCGATTTGGTAGTCGTTAAAGGAACCACGTCAGAGGCCGAGAGGCGGTTCCGAAGAACTCTGACACCAGGGTTTGCATGGTCGACTGACCGTGTCACCTAAACGAAATGATGATGATGATCCTTTTTCCAGAGACAACATCTTGCTTGCATATGCTAAAGGTAATATACAAGCACTAAGTAAAATAACTGATAAATAAAACGGAGGTCCACTGTCAGAGAAAAAAACATCTATTTTTACGGTTGCCATTTGCCTACGGATGCCGTGAATACCACAAATTATTGTTGTAACAGTATTGCATCAAGTCGTTAATTTACAATTTACATGCTCTATAAATGAGGTTATCAGTAGTATGCAACTGATTATGACGAGAAATCAAATACTCGTCTTATTCTTAAGTACTAGGGCTCAGTATTAAATAGACTTCGCGTTGGAGATACCTTTGCCTTGACTGACATGTCGGTCTGTGTGTATCATACGCACAAGGATTGTTTAGAGAAAATTTTAGTAGGTATATGGTAATGTTGCCTTGTTTATTCTACGCAAATGAGTAATGTTTCTGTATTAATTTTGCGGTCAAAGGCAGGTTTTAATAATAAACTAATGAGATTGTATCAAAAGTTCTATGTGTTTTAATAGAACTATTGAGAACTAGCTGTTACTCGCGGCTTCGCCTGCGTGATTTATAGCCTATGACCTTCTCTGTACCCTTACCTATGTGTATGCAAAATTTCATGATGATCGGTTCAGTAGATACGGCGTGAAAGCGTAACAAACAAATAAACAAACAAACAAACTCACTTTCGCATTTATAATATTAGTTGGGATTGGGATGGGATAATGAATCCCACTTATACACATTGTGTCAATCTGTAACCTTTCCTTATTCCCGTACGTCCCTCTCTAATGATCATGCTTAACAACTTGCCTTAAGGAACATAGGTCGAAATATAAATAATCTGGACATAAGCCTCACTTCTAACAACCTGAAATGAGGTCCTGCTCACAAAATGACAATATACAAACCGAAAACATAGACCGATACGTCTATAACGTTAAAAAAATACATTAGCATCTGAGTCTCATTTACATTTTGAGTACGCACACCGGATCCAAATTAATGAGTTGATAAAATTAACGTGAGTGCGACCTATGACACGCAATACTGCACTTTGGCGCACGACGGCTTGTAAAGAAATGGTAAGTACATATCAAGTGCTTTAGTGCTCCTTCTTTGTTTACATTGCTGTTTACTTGAAAAAAAATACTACGTACAACTTTTAAACATCGAGAAGAATCAATACTGGCTAAGTGCGAGCCGGATTTGTAACAAGTACGGTTCCGTACCCAACATACACTTTAAAAAACTAAAAAAACAACACTACAAAAATGTAAAAAAACAAATTCTTGTACCGACGGGCTCTTTATTATTTATTACTTTTTTAATTTTAGTTAGTATTACATAGAACAATTGAAATACGGGCTCTTTTCGGCTTCAGCGGCAATGTAACACATATTTTGATTTACATTTCAAGTGTATACCCATACACTTGAAATGTAAATGTAAATAATTACGGCCCGGAACATATAGCCCTGTGACAGACGGCTGGATAGCAGAGGCTCAGTAATAGCGTCCCATTGGCACCCATCGGGTACAAAACCCTAATGATTCGGTAAATCCTGAGATATGGTTACCCTATCCGCACTAGACAACTTGGCCACCACCGGGCCGACCGGATGCGATTTTTTCACATAACTTATTAAGTCCTATATATCAGTAGCCCGAATATTTTTTCATACAATTTTACATCCTAAAGATCACACTTCATATTTAAAAATATTAATGGCCGGGCCGACGCTAGATTTTTTTTCTTGAATCAAAATTTTTTCGAACTAGGTCAAACTAGTATCTCTAAATCGAGTTTGGCCAGTTACATACAAAAAATATTACTTAACAACAAAAGATAAGATTGCAGTATCAGGTGACATTGTAATGCCGCGTTTTTGGTGTAGGTCAAGGAGTATGACGAGCTGATAAAACATACGTTTTAGGGTTCCGTATGATGCCCAGTTTCATACTCAGGTAAAAGCAGGACCCCATTAAGAAACCACCGCTGTCTGTCCGTCCGTCCGTCACAGGTTTATATCAATTAACCCTTAATAGAGACTATAAATTTTCATCTACCTAGATAATTTAATATTTATTATTTGTTGTTATAGCGGCAATAGAATATACATTTGTAAAAATTTTTAGTCTACCTACGAACATGAACTCTGTAAAGTGTTGAAATTGAAACGTTAGGTTTATAAATAACTGAATAAATAATTTTATATAGATGTTTAATAATCGCAATAACGTCCCTCCTAACAAAGTATAAAATGAAGTCGCTTCCGCTTTTGTTCGCTTAGATCTTATAAACTACTGCAGTTTTCAGCAATAGATACCTACTGATTTATGAGGAAGGTTTTAACTATAATACATAACCGGGCGCAGCCGGGGAAAGCTGCTAGTTAAATAATATATTAATTAAAAAATTAGGGGTTCTTGAGCTTTTTGTAGCTAAACCATGTATTGCGGTAAGGAATCATTCGTGTGCGCTTCCGAGTCGCACTTGACCGATTTTATTTAATCTAAATATATAGGTAACGTATGTAAATTATATCACGATGATATACGATAGCAAGTGAGCAATTTTATTGACAATACGGATCTCTACGTAGACAAACATTTATATGGCTGTTTCCGACTTAAGATTAAAAATGTATTATTTATTTTGTTTTAGTTGATTTTGTTTTATCTACCCTGAATTTTTCACGTATCCATAAACAACCATTAGGTTGCAGGAGATTAATTCTTAGTATAGTAAATTAATATAAGTAAAATATTAAAAAATGGCCGTAAGCTATCTGCAAGCGGACATTAATCACAATGCACCATTTGAGTCGAGTAACTTTAATCCACGCGACACACGTAATTTGCCGCGACAGTAAACTTTTCGTGAGGAAGATGAAGAAGACATATTCTTATAAGGAACAGGCCCTAAACTTTATGTAAACGGACATTAATCACAATGCACCATTTGAATCAAGTAACATGCCACCACAGTAAACTACTGTGGTGGCAAATTACGTGTGACACCCGGCTCGTGAGGAAGATCGAGAAAATTAATTAGAATAAGGAACTATATAAATAAAATATTTGACGAATAAAAAAGGCCCAAAACTTTCTGCAAACGGACATAAATCAATGCACCATTTGAATCAAGTAACCTTAATCCGGGTGTCACACGTAATTTGCCGCGACAGTAAACTATTCGTGATGAAGATGAAGAAGACATATTCTTATAAAGAACATGCCCTAAACTTTCTGCAAGTGGACACTTATCACAATGCACCAATTGAATCATTTAACATTAATCCAAGCGAGCACACACACACACTACAGAAAACAATGAATTCTTTTTGAGCCTCGGTATACGCTTCTATAATAAAATTCCTAAAGAAATATTAGCTCTGCCATTTGTTAAATTTAAAACTGCTATTCAAAATCAATTACTTAAAAAGGCATACTATTGTATTAACCTTAAAGATAAATCTACATGGAAGTCATACTATTATTGTTAATTAACATAATTTTACAATTGTTATAAATACTTATGTAAGCATAGCCCTTCAGGCACGTAGGGACCAAAACTGGACTGAGTTTCTTTCAGTGTATTCTTCTCAGCAGTGGTCTTTCCGAAACCCTAGTAGATTTACGATTTTGCAAATTAAAAAAAAATATGACGATCAAAAAGCGATACATGATATACAAATTTTAATAAAATTTTAATTCGTTTCATTTCAACTAAGTAAGCACAAAGGCGGACTTATTGATTAGGCGATCTCTTCTAGTCAACCTTAGGATAGATGGAATATAGATATACTTATAAGGAACCATAAGTAAAATATTAGCCGCATTAAAAAGGCCCAGCAAACGGACATTAATCACAATGCACCATTTTAATCAAGTAACATTAATCCGGGCGTCACACGTAATTTGCCGCGGCAGTAAACTGCTCCCAGCTCTAATTGCGAACACGACGTAAAAAGTGATTTGCGTGCGATATCAATAACCTCACGTTACAAATTGAAACGGCTTAATTAAAAATTCATCTGGCGTTCACACAACTCAATACAACTTGACTTTTTAATGGCTCGCATGCTACGCATCATCTCTATCAGACTCCAGTTTTTGACTGCAGCATATGATGTGCACACACGCTACGTCCACGGATGCCAGTCTTACGAGTATCACATATCAGGAATAGATATCTCATCCGGAGACACGCGCTCTGGCAAACTAAGTTTCAAAAAGTCATTGATACTTTAAATGGCAGGTCTACTGCTAGTTAACTAGACTAATTAGAATGTGTTTAAAAGCGTAAAAATGGATAGTACCTATAGAGATTTAGGACGCATTAATTTGAAAAATAAAGGATAATCTTAATAAATGTAATAATCGAAACTTCTTTTTATTGTCAGCTGTATTAATATCTATTAAAAGAAGCTGGTAGCGCGATCTGTGTATATTTGCTGCGCAACTTTAGTTTGTACGAAATGTCGTGAAAACTTCAAAGATGATACCACCATGCTAGTATCTCGTAGCTAACAACACGTAGTGGTGGGTTGCTGTAGACCGTGTAGACCTGTAGGTACATGATTTCATACGTTCATAGGTACCGTGGCCGTGGATGCCAGTGTGACAGTAGGGTTATGGCAGTCAAAGTACCGTCTCTACTTGGTATTTAAAAAGATTTTTTTCCTGTTCAACTACTGGCTTCATTTTTTTAATCTATGTCATACTGAGACTTTATTTTGGGATCAAAAGTATTGTATAGGTCTTCCAGCGGAAAGGCGTGATTAAAAAAAAAGAATTATAAATCATGAAAGGCGGAGTAAGGTAATAGATTACAATCTTGCCTAACCAAACCTACCATTTACTTATAATCTGACGCGTTATATTATAAACTGATTGAGTACATTTTTTTTTCAATTTCTGACGCATTGATATAGTTTTTTAGGGTTCTGTACAAAAATTGAAAAACGGAACCCTTATAGGATCACTCGTGCGTCTGTCTGTCCGTCCGTCCGTCTGTCACAGCCGATTTTCTCCGAATCTACTGTACCAAATTAGGCGAAATTTGGTAAGATGGTGTAATTCTATGACCCAAACACGGATATGCAAAGTAAATAAAGATTTTTTTTAAATAAGGGACATTTTCAGGGGCCCAATTACAAAATTTTAAAAAAAGTTTTACACACCTTACTGTGTCATATATCAAATGAAAGGGCTCATTATGAGGATCTCAAAAATATTTTTTTTAAAAGTTTTACACACCTTACTGTGTCATATATCAAATGAAAGGGCTCATTATGAGGATCGGGTAAAATCAATACTTTTGATTTTATTCACGAAAGAAGGCAAAAATTTACCATCCCCCCCCCCCCCCCCCCTGATCTCAGAAACTACTGGGCCGAAAATTTTGAAAAAATTACGAAATGTAGTTCATTCCTTGAAGATTACAGGAAAAATAATAAGAATTCTATCACTTGAAAATAAAGTGGTAAACTCACTATAATAAGTTCATCTAGGGAAATAGTTCACTAAAACACCACTAGATAGCGCTAGTCAATTGAATAAAACATTTTTGCACATTTTGTGTGTGTACACGAAGCATATTGTACGGAACCCTCATTGCGTGAGTTTGACTCACACTTGGCCGCTTTTTTTTTTATAGTAGTCATGGACCATAGTAAAAATCGCAGGCAAAAGTAAAAAAAAAAACTTAAAGTCATGTATGTCTTTCGGCTTTCTAAAATAGTTTTGGGCGTGCGTTGATAGTCAGGAATAAACGATTTTTTAAACTATAAATGTTAAGGGCAATAATTTCTCGCTGCCAGAGCGGCGCCGCGCAGTTTATAATTATTTCATCATCATCATCATCAAATAAGGCACAACGGCCGCGGGTGGCCTTGTTGCCAATACGTATCAAAATACCTCTAGCCGGTCTTGTTTCCTTTTTTTCCACATCTGACTCTCAAGTACCTTTTCGTGGATCGGATTGTTCAGTAGTCAATTCTCTATCAGCCCCACAACAGAGGTTTCATTATTAAATTGTAGGAAAACTAACGATTTATGGAAAATCGTTCGTCCTCTCGGGACATTTGTAATGACCTTGATTGATTTGCCTAGGGCAACATGTTACGGTATGTTATAATTACATACACCATTATCACGTCTTTTTCCCTTGCCGAATAGACGGAGCCCAGCAGGCCGATTTGCTAACTCGGTGTACAACGATTTGATTGTCACTTTAGCATCCATTACGGTTTTCATATCTTAAATAAAAATAGTCGTTCAATACCGAAGCCGTAATGAATATTAACTCGGTGTACACCGATTTGATTGTCACTTTAGCATCCATTACGGTTTTCATATCTTAAATAAAAATAGTCGTTTATACCGAAGCCGTAATAAATATTAAAGTTACCATGAAAATGATGTACACCGTAGTTGTCAAATGTTAGCAAATAGGCCTGCAGGTCTACAAAACCTAAAGGCCACGTTTAGCCTTTTCGTGGGCTTGTAGGTGGAGAACGGAGACAAAGTAGTGATGGATCGCTAGCCGCATCGCCTGTTGACATAATTCCTTACGCCCATTCCATCGATCGGCTTTTACGATCTGCGCGGGAAGAGAAGCAGCTGGTACATTCTACGTTTTTTTTTTCTTTTCTCCCAGACCAGGGTGGAAGCTATATGTTATATTATTAAAAGAGGGGACGCAATGGTAGAGGACGGCAATTGGTAGAGAGCTTGCCCAAGTTACCAGTCACTCTACTCTACCAATTACTACGACTGTACTGTTTACTCTGCTCGTGTACTCGGAGGCTTAAGGAATAGGGCGGTGCCTCATTGGACATATTGGAATGGATTGGCATTGGCACCTGACAGTTCGAGGTATTACATGTTTATTACAGAGCTCCCGACCTCGTGATAATTCATGTTTGTGTGACAGTGACTGGAGAAGTGACAGATAACGAAAGTCCAGTGTGTTATTAAGCCTCGGAAAACAAATGAGCAACATCTGCTTGGCTAAAAATTTTAACCTCATTATGAGACTTTAACTGTCAATCATGTATACTTTCGGTGTGCGGCAGCCCTGAATTGCATTTATTTATAACTTCAAAGGATTAACTCGGTGTCTCCTTTTATTCACGGAAAATCTGTTAAACTTTGTCCGAAAAAGTTATGTATTTCAATATAAAAGCTCGTGACTTTGTATACGTGTAGGGTTGTTTCGAAACAAACACTGTAAAGTGTCAACGTTCGGTGTATAAATAAGGTATTAAATTAATTTTATTAATATTTATAGGTTATGTTTGAAAATACTTAAATATCTCTTGATAAGGGAACAAATATGACTTTTATATTTTTTTTAACGAAAGTTGAACTGATTGATCACTATTCTTATGCACAAATTACTTGCATAAAAGACTAAAAATAAAGATATTTATATTTTTGTCAGGTAAGATCGTTAGCAGCGACTTCTACAATTATCTTTGCGTTGTGTTGCCACCCCTATTAAACTGAACCCCCTCGATCTGAGAACAAAACGTTGCCGAAGTTTTATTTTTTCATTTTTCTAGCTTTACAAATTAATTACAAAAATCTTATCCGCTACGGCTACAGTGTAACAATAAGCTTAGATTAGATTTGAACGTTATTGATTGTAAAACACATTAAAAGCGCATTATCGAATCTTTGAAGTTATAAAACTGTCAATCAATTCAGACCGAGTAATGTTGCTAGGAGTTCAGATTCAGATTTAGCTAGCTAGGAGTTTAATAATCCCAATCCCAACTTTATTAATATTATAAATGCGAAAATGAGTTTGTTTGTTTGTTACGCTTTTACGCCCTATCCACTGAACCAATCATTATTTTGCATACACGTTGTCTGGTGTATGGAGAAGGACATAGGGTACCTTTCATCCCGGCGAAAAGTACTGTTCCCGAAGGATCGACTCTAACGCGAGCGGAGCCGCAGACAAAGCTAGTGCGTTATATAAATTTTGGACACATCGCCACAAATCAAAGGCAAGTAAAGTAAAAGGATACTTTTCATCCCTGAAAAATAAACCGTTCCCGTGAGGGATCTTCATTAACACGAACGAAAGCTAATAATTACTAATATGTGGAGGAGTCTACGAATAAGGGAGGAGTACATATTACTAATTGAGGAGCCCGATGGTCCAGTGGGTGTGAGCTCTATGAGCGCTTACGTATGTTAAGCAACCCCTGGTGCAGTCCCTACTTGGATGGGTGACAGCAAGTGGCATAAAAATATCTCGAGCTCCTCCATGCTTCGGAAGGCACGTTAAGCCGTTGGTCCCGGCTGTCATCATTGATGTCAGTCGTTAAGCTATGTCAGATGCCTTAAGGCAGCTTGAAAAATCTGACACCAGTGCTGTTTTTCGTATGTGTAAGTGGCCACACTTACACATACGAAAAACAACACTAATATGTCCTTAGAATTCGACTCCAGGACCTCCGGAGTGGCAAAAGGGCGTGTTGATAAAAAGACAAAAGGCAGTCTTACATTTAATAGGTGAGTGTCAAGTGGAACACCCATTTTGAGGTAGATTACGAGCCTCGCAACGGCTGTAAACTATCGGTGCTCATGAGCCATAACCCCACCTGTGGTTAACCGAAAGACCGATGTTTTACTACCCTCATAGTCAAGTAGACACCACACAAGGTGCAGAAAATGCATTGTTTTAGATTGACAAGAGCAAGAAGCATTCCCAAATAAAACAAGAAATATTCCCTGGAATCGATGCAATATGCGCATGTTTTTATATAGAATACATACTAGGATGTATGTATTTTTACATTTTATATCTTTATCCTTACATAGTATAAAATGAAGTCGCCTTTGCTGTCTATTTGCTTAGATCTTTTAAACTCAGATTTTTAATGCAGTTTTCAGTAACAGATAGAGTGATTAATGAAGAAGGTTTGTAAGTATAATACATTTCCTGCTGGGATAGCACTATAGATTAAAAAAGAAGTTGCCTAAACTCATCCGGGAGCATACGCTCTATCACGCTTAGTCCAAAAAGTCATCGTTAGATGGCAGTAGATCCGTTGCTAGTTAAGGCCCCACACTAGGCACACTAGCGACGCCAATAATTTTATTCTTAACTAGCAGCCCTACCCGGCTGCGCCCCGGCATATATTATACCTTAAAACCTTCCTCGTGAATCACTCTATCTATTGGTGAAAACCGTATGAAAATCCGTGGAGTAGTTTTTGAGTTTATCGCGAACAGACAGACAGACAGACGCGGCGGAGGACTTTGTTTTATAATATGTAGTGATACTTTACAAATAGAAAGAAATTCAAGAATGAAATTCTCAACTAAAACATGATTCCAAAAATACTTCAGGTTATTTACTAATTATTTTAGAAATTAATTAAGAATAAAATTATTGGCGTCACTAGTGTGCTTAGTGTGGGGCCTTAACTAGACTGAGTATAATAGCTTTTCGATTTTTACATTTCAATCTTTCAGCCAAACGCATTTATTTAACACATTGAAATGTAATCTGAATAAATGTTAAAATCCGTGGCGCAGTGGTCAACACGCCAGCCTGCGACACGGAGGTCCCGGGTTCGATCCCCGGTCAGGTCAAGATGGAAAATGATCTTTTTCAGATTGACCTGGGTCTTGGATGTTTATCTATATAAGTATATATATTATAAAATATAGTATCTCGTTGAGTTAGTATCCCACGACACAAGTTCACAACTTACTGTGGGGCTAGCTCAATTTGTGTGATATGTCCCTATATATTTATTATTATTATTTATTTATTTATTATTAAAAGCTTTTTTTTAGTTCTATTATATGAATGTCTATTAAATGTAGTACGTATCGCCCTCTGTGTATAGTTGCAGCGCAACTCTAGTATGAAACATCGTAAAGACGTCCAACAGGATACAGCCATGGCATTACATAGGACAAATAATTATACTTTTAACATAAGAACTCTCGTACTCGTACTGTACGGCTTGTGCTTGGCTGGTGATTCCACTGTTCTGCACGCTCAAGAAAAGCTTGAACTTGATAGATGAGTAAGTGAGTAGATACAGTATTTCGAAGTACAATTAGCGTTTTATTGTTACACTCTCTCACTCGTAGTCCAGCGTTCTAGTTCTAGTTCTAAAGAAAGTAATTTAGTGCTAAAGTCAACCACAAATCTAATCTTGTAAACTACACCAGCGATAATAAAACCCTAGACACATCCTTTCCTACACATAGCGAAAAATCGAGCAAAAACCGTCTCCAACTCGCGTGAAATACAATACCAAGGGTCCCATTTTGCGTGCGCCCGCGCAGTGCGAGCGAGACAGCACGATTCCCCGAACAGCGGAGTTATGGGCCTACAAAACGTCAGTCGAATCATCAATGTTTAAATCGTAATATATTGAAGAATTTCGCAATTATCATATTTCATACTTATTTACGACGTCTAGGTTCCCAACTGACGTCTATCCAAAGCGATCCTGGGAGGTCATAAAACGAATAAACCCGCAGTAATAAACGTGTGTTTTATTTCTTGTATAATTATATAAGATATTTGTTTTCGATTTTTTTGGCTTAGTATGGTGAGAGGGGGGGGGGGAGGGGGCGTTTACGACCGTCTGGGGGCAAGCGTTGGTGGTGTTAGTTTCCGCGGCGTACAGATGGGGTTTATATATGGGCTGTTACTTAAACGAGAGGTGCCATGCATACTGCAGTGAGGACTTTGACGTTTACTGCCCTGCCGATGAATTTAATGCAGGAAACGACTCGCAAAAAGTTCGGCAGCATTAAAATGGGAAGTGTAGACACGTGTTCGTTATTACGGTTGGATATGGTGGAATGCGGCCTGGGACATTATGAATGTATGATGATATATGGTATCGCAGTCACAATTCCAACAAAAGCCTCCAATACACAGGCAGAATTTGTGGTAGACCAAAAAGTACTAGGATAATTTTACGACAATAAATTTTTGTCACCCATAAATACCGGTCGTTTCAAATTTTACATAGTTGCGGGAAAAGTCAGAAAAAGGTCTAGTTTATTATTTTATTGATTACTTTAATACATCTTTTACTTTTACACATAACAGGATCTGCTAGTTTTTAAGAAATAATAGAATTCTGTGCCTCCTGTGATAAGTGATACAAGTAAAAAATCACAACTTTACAGGAGAGCAGAAACAAGATTTAAAAAATTCTTGTTCGTAAACTGAGTGGAATAGGCTAAAATTAAATACATTGTTTTGTAGAGTAAAACGATCCAATTAACTTTATATTTCTGTTTTTTTGCTACATATTAAATTTGAATAGTAATTCATGAAAAACCTGTGAGTTGTACCTTCTCACAAGTCTCTTATGGGCGAAATTAATGTCATAAATGATACTGGTACAGTTAAATTACATAGCACTAATATTTTTTTTTTGTGCAAACCGATATACACGAAGTTGAAACATTTAATAACTTATAGAATAATGACCGTAGCACAATGCTCCTCAAACAAAATATATTATATGAATTCTTCTATTTAATGAATTTTACTTATCAGTTGCCTATTTACATTTCTTCCCTGAATTGTATCAGTTTGCTAAAATTCTAGTCTTTTATATGATGTGTTAAAAGATATAAGTCAAGATATACCCCTCGACAAAAAGGTATGGATTGTGTAAATAAATACAAGTCACAGAAAAATAATCAACGTTTATTGAACTTTTCATAATTATTATTACTGTACTCATATTAATAGCATAGCTTTATCAATATTTTTTATTATAAGTAAATTAAGATCTATCCACCTCAATTCGACAATTTACTTTTAATATTCTTAATAGGAAGTTATCAAGTAAACAAACTTGGCAAGTAATATTTTAAACTTAAAAATTAAGGCATATCGCACAGGTCAATCTTTAATCTTCAGATATCAAATTAACCTCATTCAACTACGTAGTACAATACAAAGCGTTAAGAGAGACCTGAACGCGCATCTCCATACAAACGGACAAAGGAAATTGTGGCAATATTTGATAATTTTCGTGTAAAATTAAACATTCAATCCATTAATCTCATTATAATCTCATATTAATCTCGTTCCTATACAGTTTAGTTAAAATAGATATCAATGGTTTGAGAATTCAAAATTTGTTTAGAAATTTTAAGAGGCTTATAATTCTCAAACCATTGATTACTTTACAAAGCTGTACAGGAACGCACGTAGATTATATGAGCCTATGATGAGATTTAATCTAATTAACAACTAACACAGATGGACAGTTTGTCGTAACTGATTATGCAGTTAGCTAAAAAATGCGGAAGCGTACTTATATAAATCGGAATTAAAACCTCTTTAAGTTATTACAATATGTCCTTTGTAGGAAGACTAACGTTACCAAAAGTATAAAAATCAACTTAGTCTTTTAATCTATAAGTTATATCAAAGACCTTTTCATCATTGCCATCGTTGGAGTCAGCTATTTATCTGGTGTAGTGTCTTTAACATATTTTTCCAACTCAGACTTCTACAAGACGAGCTCCGTGGTACAGCGGTCAACACGCCGGCCTGTGATACGCATGGTCCCTGGTTCGATCCCCAGTCACGTAAAGATGAAAAATGATCTTTTTCAAATTGACCCAAATTCTTTAGATTCCTACTCGGTTTTTTGATATTTTTTTTATGTTTCGTTCTTTTTATTATCGTCGGAAACCAACATAGCAGTAACTGGAAAATCCCGCGTTTTCAACTGGTTCTCTTCTTTTTTTTGGTGTCCCTAATTCTTTGCCTTTTTCTGGGGTAAAACAAGTTTTCTTTGTGTCCATTAAACTTTAGGTTCGGGACTCTTTCACTATTTCTCTTGTTGTCTCCTCTCTTTATTTGTAGCCATCTTCTTGGGACTGGCGATTTTTTGCTTTAATTTCAACTTCTGTGACCAATTCTATATTTATCAGGTCGTATAACTAAAACAAAAATTATTCAAATCTAAAAAAAAACTTTTGAAAACCACAGCGAGGAAAAAACAGGTGTCGTTAATAATACATCAATTGACTTTAATACATATTAAAAACAAATTCATAGAACCGACATTGCAAAAGAAAAGATCAAGCAACTGATCTAACCGTTAACATTAATTACATTATTTTCTGTAAGGTGATTTATTCTATAGCCAAAACAAATAAATAGAATATCTGGAAATTTCGTGTAAAATTAAATATCTGTTAACTTTAATCGAGCCATAGAGCAATCGGGATGCGACGTCACTCCATCCAGATCACAGCACACGGCGTTGCACCCCTGCGCACTCCCACTATCTTCACTCGATCATTTAGCACATTTATTTTTCTACATAATATTTTTAGAATTTGTTTGATTTTTAAATACAATAACACTTATATTTGTTCGCTCATAACAACAGATTTGTGTAGAAAGATTTATATCACAATGTATCACTTTTCACAACAAAAAGCTTAAATTCACATTCGGATTGGTGGGTATATGTCAATTTGTACTCCAGAGATATCGAAAAGAATTGGTGTAAACGGATAGTACTGTAGATACATTCATTTTCACGATAAAAGTAATGGGAAATAAAATATGAAATTGGATACAATGACATTTAAATCACGGAGCACGAAAAATAGTTCATTTTTATTTTTATTATGAGGGTTACAACTTGACAAATATCGATATTCACGATGTTTTTGCCAAAAATCCGACAGTTATATCATTTTGCACAAAATTATCTCCGAAACTATAGCAGATAGAAGAACGTGAGTTGGACCCAAAAATCGGGTATTTTTTTCTGATAATGCCTTCGTTAATATCACAAAAAGGGTACAACTAAACTTAAATCACCTATCACAGGAGGCACAGAATTATAAAATGCCATTTCATCCTTTTTTGTATCAAAGTATCGTTACAGACTATTGCTGGTGTGAAAAGATTAAAAAAAAAAACAGCAAGAATCGCAAATAATAAGACACATCCATATTTGGAGAACATGGCACAAGCACAAAGTTTTAATGCTTTTTCAATAAAAATTAAAAGAAAAGCTCAAGTATAATCAGAGTCAGTAGAGTTGAAATTAAATGATGAAAGGATTTTAACAATACCCCAGTGTGCTAAGCTTATAACGAAATGGATGAGAATCAGTCTGTTTTGTCATTTAGAAGCTAATAGTGTAAAGTGTGAAGAAATAGTGAAATTGGCGCACATATCTTTATTTCACCATACACAATACAAGTAAGTATATCTTTTTTTCATCATAACAAATATAAAATTATTTATCTGCCAGAAAAATCATTACAGCAAATGTTACCAAATGTTACTCGCATACCATACATACATAAATAGATAAATAAACTAATTACATATTAAATAATTATGAAAAATTAACCTAAAACTAAACACCTTAAAAAATATTATAAAATACCTAAAATATATTATTAAAAGGAGTCCCTTTAGGCAAGGTTCCAAAGATACTGGCAGCATTCCCCCTTTGAATAGCGAGACTAATTCTTTGTCCGAGGTAGCTGCCAGCTCTTCGGTTACCTGTGATGTCGAATAACCTAGAGAAAATAATAGATAAATAATACATGACATTATACCTAGGTACAGTCCGAATCAATTTTTTTGGCGGCACGGAACATCGCGGGAGACGATGCGCAGAACACAATATTAGGTTCAGCGGGGCGCGCGCGGAGAAGCGGGGCACGTTCTGCGCAGTTCGCAGCTAATATCCGAGCTGCCATAAAGTTTAATTCTGACTGTACCTAGATAAATTGCACATCCTTTTATAGCAGTCAACTGATACCTTATTCATGTTTTATCACAAGGATCGGTACATCCCATTCGGGGCATCAAGATAGTGGATATCAAAAATACAAAAACTAATGGTTACGTAGGAAAGAAGGATTAGCTACACAATTTAAAGAAAGTTTAAAACCATTGCCATGGAAGTAATATATCATAGCTGTCGCACAAAATTCTCACGCGATGCAAACAAAGCTTACTTACTTCGGTGCTTTAGTAGAATGTCATACCAAAATAGTCTTTAAAGATAGATAAGAAAATTAAAAATAGTCATTTTATAATTTAAAAAATTTAAATATACTTACAGAAAAAGTGTTTGTGTGAATGATAAAGTTATTTCTGCGGTTTATGAAAAAAGTGCTGTACCTATCTCAAAACTACTAATTATAACTCGTTTAAACCAAGTTTCGTTGAAATGATTAATTAAGATCTACAGAATATATATATATTTTATTTTCAACTTCGTATTTTAAGAATGAGAGGGGACACACACACATAAGTTTTACCCTTTTAGAAGTACGTATCTTTCTAAATATTGATAAAAAAGACAAAGAAAGATCTATCTATAGACACGGCGAACGATATGTTTGATGATTTTTTTTTATTTCTGTATAAAAATCGTAAAGCGGTTAACAACATACATCTTCCTACCAAGTTTTGTCCAAATAATTTGGCTGTGACATGCGGGTAGACAGACAGACGAGGGTCAGACGGACGGATACGACGAATCTTTAAGGGTTCCGTTTATTTGCCATTCGGCTACGGAACCCTAAGTGCAATGTATTTTGGGTATACCTATGTACGAATAAAGCTAACTATATATGCTAGTATAAAATCAATGTGTGTTGGTATGGCAGTGAGTGAGTGAGTGGCACAGATTACTTCTAATAAGTTACTACGAGCAATGATTACAACCATATGCGATAAATCCAACGAATAAGTAATAAATCCCATGCAATTTTCATTCTTTGAATGAAAAAGTGAACAAAATAAATCAAAAGGGTCACGTTAGGCTCCATGTGCGGACTTTCTAATTAGATCCCTTGGTTAAATAGTTACATCTTGTCCACGACTTGAGCTAGGCGGCGTCGGAATGCGTTTTGCGTTCACTGGCTCATTTGTCTCTGTCAATCAAACGTCAAAAGCACGAAAAGCAATGTCAAGAAAACGCGCTGCGCTAACTCTCGACAGTGTTGTGAACACATATTAGTTGCCGCATGGAACAGAAACCAAACGTTTAAATGCAAACAAGTTGACTAGGAAAATTGAACACACATCTACATTCTTTACTGACCATCAAGTTATAGTGTATTTTTATTCAATATATAGATGCTGGAGAAATTAATAGTTTGGCTGCAGTTAGGCGAACGAAGTCAAACACAGAATTAATAAAAGAACTATCGTACAGATAGAACTACAACTCGCAACCTCTCCCCCGTTCCTCCAGAGTTCATATGGTTTGAAAAAACAGGGAGTGGCATCTTATGCGCCGTCTCTTATGAGAATTTAGTATGTACTTGAATTTATTCTGCTGTGACGACCTTGATTTTTTTACTCACACACTGAGGTGTGCCCGGATGCAAAGTAACGTTTGTTTGTAGTGTAAGACATAAATATTATTCTGCTAGTATAAAGCGCTATGCTGCTTAATAAATTTTACTAAAGCCGCAACATAACCATTTATTTTAGTTATTTCCCATATTGATCTTAAAACATGGATATTTATAACACTAAACCACACCGATTCCACATTAAAAGGTAACAATCTACAAAACACATCAAACTACACCGATTCCACATTATAAAGTCAAAAGAAATCAATTCACAAAACAATCTAAAAGAAAACGGTGCACTTCATTCAAAATCCCTCCAAAAACTCAGTCTTTAGTCTGTGGTGTCCCCAGACTCAATGTTGCCCGCACATCGTGAATGAATTTTATTGCGGGCAAGCATTCAAAACACGTCACATCCCTTTGGCGGCAGTTTACAGCCGACATTATCGAGGATCTTTATGTCCACAAATCGGAAGAAAGTAGTTTGATCATCTCGTTAAAACTCAATCACTAATCTTACAATTAAATGGAACGTAATTAAAATACTTAGTAAATCTTTTTTTGTTGTGTGAACATTAATTGATACAGTATAAGTTAACAAAGTTAATTGAAGTAATGCTACATTCATCTTCATACATTCTTGCATGAGTTATTGTAAAACATTGCAAGAAGTCTTTTTACTTAGTCGAACACTAATAGGTTTGTAAGTGCATTCATTCATCTTCTTCTGAACTACAATGAAATGGCATCACTTTTCATGCATAGACTCTGATCACGCTTTAAAATGGACTCATATGGCAATAACGACCACATAACGACCAATCTGCCAAAAAGATGTTTCAAAAGATAGTAGAAAATCTAGCCTTTGTCACTTAGGATATTGAAATCATTATCACGATACCACTTAAGGTACAATAGAAGTTATGTACATAATAAATAAATGACTAAAGAAACTCACTTACGCATGATATACATTTCTATTAGTGTTGCAAAAGAACTCTGCTTCTGCTTTCGCTTCCACGGAAGTTCTGCATGCGTTTTCATTTTCGTTTCCGTTTCTCATTCTGCAAACTTAAAAACAGAACTCGAAACGGAAGTTTATAGCGGAGAGAGGGGTGACAGTGCGGCCGAAGGGCGGCGGCGGCGCACGGCGACTTAAAAAATAAAGTTGTGTTTTTTTGTTTATAGTACTAACACTTCCGCTTCAGTTTCCGATGCCGCTTTAGCCTCTGAGGCTTTTGCAAATAAGATTAACTTTTGACATCTGCTTCCGTTATATATGAGTATGACACTTCCGTTGCATCACAAATTTTCATTTTATACTTAAAAACTCTCTTTATTCGAATAGTCATGTGATTAAATTAAACAATGAATGCATTTCTTTCCACACAATGCAATCTTAATTAACAGAAATACTTATAGATCGTTTTACAATTACAACAGTGGCCCTAGAATCAGTCGGCAGACATTTTTAATTAGCGAGCGGGCTATAGGTACAACAGAGTGCCCAAACCCTTTTAGCCGGATGGGTATTATCCTGACAGTCATAAAACGGTTTATAGCCCATAAAAGCAAGTGGAAATACACATCCACGGGCTGTGTGCTTTTCGCATACTTGTTGCACTTTTATAAGCAATATATTTCGGTTTGATTTGTAACTTCTGGACGATGCGAAACGGCTTTTTGCTCTATTTTACTGCGTCTGTCGATGGCTTTAAATATTTACTTTTATTTTTTAAGGGATGGAGGCGCGAACGAACTACAGTGAACATAAATAAACATTCGTGTATAAAGGACACTTTATTTTAATGTTTGGCATCATATATAAAATTCATTTATATTTTTATTATGACAAATTATGTCAGTAAATATTAATTATACAAATAAGGTAGGTAATTAAATGTTTCGATATTAGGTAATAATATATTTAAAGGAGTTTTGGAAGAGCCCTTTCGTAGTGGTTCGTATATGGTTGGTTAAGTTTACTTCAGTTAATGAAACTGTCAAGACTTTAATTTATTATACACAAGTATGGCATTTTATTGATTATTTCAAAACTCTGTAATCATGGTAAGTATTTTATTCAATAAGAGTTTTTTTACCATCTGAGTAAGTAGCGATTTTTAGAGTTCCGTACCCAAAAGGTGATAACAGATCCTCATTAAATACTAATCTAACGGTTTTCGTCTGTCACAAGCTTGATTTTTTTACATTATATATTATATTCTTAAAATGTTGACAGAACATGTAAATCCATTATCCATCGCCGCTTTTAATAATAAAAATAAAAGTAGGCACTTAAAGTAATTTAATAAATCATATTTATAAGGGGCATTCCAACGTGACTCGATAGTCTAATTATGTATAGATAATGGTACGGAACCTTTCGTGCGCTAGTTCAACTCGCACTTTGCCAATTTTTTGTTTTCTTTAATTAAGTTACATTTTGACGATTTTTACTATCACTTTTTGATCAAAAGATACTGTATGGATAACACTGTGATATCATTTTATTTATTATTTTATGACCTCCAAATATGATATGGTGGTATTTGAACGCAGGTGCTTTCAAAATATCTTGGAGCGTCGCGGCATTCCACAGATAAAGAGCACTTAGCCTGACAACTTTATAGTCATTCTTCTTCTTATTTAAGAGCTTTATAGCTCTTGTCGATAGAGTATGCGCCAAACTTCTCTATCCTCTCCTTTAGACTTTAGTTCTTGATACGACATAGTCATGTGTAAGGGTACTATCTTATCTGTGATCATTTCACGCGAAATTAACCAAGAAGTTAATTCGATTAAAATTACTTGGACTTTGTTTGTACTAGTCCTGTATCCTATACTGGCTTTTACAGTATATCAGTGGAAGTTATTTCCTATACATTATCAAGTAAATAAAAAGTATCTGTTTAATTATAACGTCTGTGATAGAATATGTTTTCACAATAAAATTTATAATCGATTATTTTGGGGTCACAACACAACTTAATTTTGCCTTCACAACACAACTTCGGACAGCACGAGGCAGAATTAAGGTATTTTTTAAATCCTGAGACTTAATTTTACACAAAGTTTATCGTCCTTAGCTGCCTAGAAATGATAATAGTTTAAATTTAACGGCATCCGTGTATATTTATTTTAGTGTTTTGTAGATTTTTCGAAAAGCGCCATATTAATTTCAATAACAAAATTATCGGACCGCCAAAGTTATAACTATTAAACAAGAAATCATTAAAATTTATAATTGGCCGAATATTCGCATAACAAACATACTTATAAAAATCTGTCGAATTGAGAACCTCCTCTTTTTTGTAGTCTATAAAAATAATAAACCTAAATCAATATAAAATAATCAAATATTTCTCATGCGCATGGACAAATATCTAAAATAACTTCAATACTCTCAGTTTCGTAAATGGCGTTCAGGAAACGCGCTTTTGGGTTAAAAGCGCAACTTTATGACTCAAGTGTGATCGGATTACACGATGCACCGACTTTAGTAACGATGCAATTTTGTGCAATCACAATTAAAACGACGATACTGGATTGGAATGGCTTTATCACGAGATGTTTTGATTCTGGGGTTCCGTATCTAAAGGGTTGTGGGACCCGCTTTTGGTGAAATACCACAGTTAGTGGTTGCCTAAACAAATTGTTACAACCAAAGCGAGTCCTATTGACAGTAGGCCAGCCTACTTTTAACTCTGGTCATTAACTTAAAATCGCGAGGAGCTATCAAGTGGTATAAGAACATTTTATTTCTAACAATGAAAAAGGTATCAAGTTGAAATTTACTGGCTCCCAAGTTGAAATTTATACCAAACTAGCATACGCAAGCGGCTCCGCTTGCGTTAATGTCAAACATTTCCTGGATAAAAGGTATTGCTATTGCTACTCATTACAGAAAACGGATATGCGAAATTTCATGATGATCGGTTCAGTAGGCGTAAGGCGTGAAAGCGATATATACAAACTTAGTTTCGCATTTATAATATTGGTTCGAATAAGGATACTGAGGTCAGTCATCTATTCAAGTTGTGAAAAAATTGAACATTCAAGGCCTGGCACATGGGTAAAGACGCTGGTTTTCAAAACACAGTGCGAATTAAGTTGGAATCCAGATATTTAATTAAAAAAATTGTAAAAATAAAATGTCAATAAACTTTGTAAAACCGCAGTCGAAACATCTAAAAAATTTACCCGGATTGATGTGCGAGTTTGACACACACGGGCTGGTTTTTTTAAATTGTAAAGTAAACAAAGCTTTACAATTTGTGTAACTTAACAATCACAACATTATCACTGGATATAATGTACCGTCGAGAGTCGAGCGCTTTTTTGTAAAACTTAATTCTACAATTCGTTCGAGATACAAATTACAATGAATTACTGGAACTGGAGTAAGATTTATATTTTAATTAGTTTTTATTTATAGGTGGATATGAGAATCAAAAATATCTTTGTGATCTCACAGCAGTAACAAACAGTTAATAGATATTTAGCTGATTACTTAATACACATTAATCTACAAAAACACTAAGTACATATTTAATTTGTTTTAAGTACTAAAAAGAAACTCCGATTGGCGAATGAAGCAAATGTGATTTGATATAAAACAAAAATCCACATATATTTATAATATTACTATTAACTAAATAAAATCGACTTTCCATGTATGACAAAAAAAGGAAAGGTTTTCCATTTGAGAAAAAGAACGAAACAAGTATGTTCATTTTACTTATTTTTTACTCAAATAATGTTTCTAAACAAAATAAACACCATTTCAGATTCGGCATTAAACGTACAATTTCCCGCCGCGTGTGGAAATAGTGACACTGTCGTAAATTATTGTGTTAATAGGAATCTTATTTCGATACCTGTGTCACTTAAAACGATTTAAAACACAAAGAAATTTGAGACATAACAGCATGTTCATAAAGATCAATTTCCAAACAGTTGGTTCACCTCATTCTGTGTGACATTCTAGTCTTTTTTGTACAAAATTGAAATATCCACTGGCGTATAGCCAATATTCCTGGGTTTTACTGCGAATCTGTTTTCGCTAGTTAGATGGCGGAACTTTTTATTATTTCTTTGAGTTTCCACTTAGCCCTTATTATGCCAACTCGGCTAATTCGTTTGTTTTCATCTGACTTATTTAAGGACGCGTATTTAGTATGTGCTGCTGCCAGGATGTCATCCAGATATATGCTTTCGTCTTGTTTTCTCGATGAATGTTTACATTGTATTTATTTTTGATTTCTCCGTTCGATCTCACTTTAAGATTAAATTCATTAGATTAGGATAATTTTCCAAAATCTTTATGTTTATTTTACTAAAGATTACTATCACCACCAGATATTAATAATATTTTTTTTTGTTACGGACAAATCACACAGATTGAGCTAGCCCCAAAGTAAGTTCTTAAGTAAGACTTGTGTTATGGGATACTAACTCAACGATACTATATTTTATAACAAATACATATATAGATAAACATCCAAGACCCAGGACAATCTGAAAAAGATCATTTTTCATCTTGACCTGATCGAACCCGGGACCTTCCGTGTCACAGGCCGGCGTGTTGACCGCTGCGCCACGGAGCTCGTCGTATTATTATATAATTTCACCAGTTACGCACTGTGTAGGCGATTTCACTGTGTAGGCGATGGAATTGATTATACTTTACTAGCAGCCCTCCCTGACTGCGCCCGGGCATGTATTATATACCTATAAACCTTCCTCATGAATCACTCTATCTATTAGTAAAAACCGCATGAAAATCCGCTCAGTACTTTTTGAGTTTATCGCGAACAGACAGACAGACGCGGCGGAGGACTTTGTTTTATAATATAATTTTATAATATAATATAAATAATGGTAATGATACGCCAAAGTCATTTTAAGGTATACTGACGTAGAGAAAAATCTAAATTCTAAAAGGCACCTGATTAAACTTGTTGAAAATTCGTAAGGAGTGCCTGTGAAATTTAACGCCTTACGCCTATCATCACACTACGCCTTTGGGTCTTAAAGCCATAGGCTCTGTCTACTCTGTAAGGGATAAAGACGTGTTAATACGTATTTGATTCGAATCTGACACCAGTGTCAGTCATTAACAGAAGAAGTCGTACAAAAAATGTTTGAGCTTTAATTTGCCGTCGCCACTTTTTGTTTTAATCTCAAAAGCAGAGAAATTTCTCGCAAACAATGTAACAAAAGGAATTCCCGGACCTTGGAATCTGAGATCACATCGGGGCCATAAGTCTCTCCGCGAAAATATCACGGAATACAGGACTCCGGGTTGCCGGGAGTCGGGACGCTTTAATTGAAGGAAACTGATGTTACGCAAGAACACAAGTTTGCGCGGGAACGAAATATTTTAAGCTAGTACTATAGATGAATATGAATCCTTAGAAAATGTAGCGTAATATTAAAAACAAACATTGGGCCTTCTATTAAAATTTATCGCTCAGTTCACAGGATCAGCTCACTGAATTTCTGAAAACGCAAAACTATTATTGACGTTGTTTAGATAGTTTTGGTACCACGAATAAGACAAAACCTGTGCCATAGATGGTACTAATGGGATAAATTCGATACCACATATGGGACTTGTCAGAGTTAGAAGACAAAATTCACGAACTATCACGTAAGAACTGATGAGAGACCCTTCAGGCACGTAGGGACCAAGTCTGGATTGAGTTTCTTTCGGCGTATTCTTCTCACCAGTGGTCATTACGAAATGCTAGTAGTTTTTCGATTTTGCATATTAAAAATAACAATAATAAGAATGAAAAAAATGACGTTCAAAAAGAGATACAATTATCCAATTTTGAATAAAAATCTTTGACTTTGACTTGACTTTATGAGAAGATGTGAATGAAACTTTGCACGTAGGTAGACCCTATACCCCAAAATGCTACCGCACACACAACTATAAACACAATTGACTTTTCAAATAAAATACAAAATATCATTGGACAGCTTTGGATCAACTGAAAAATGGGGCATTTGTTCTTAAAGTTATGAAAATTTAAAAACTAACATAAAAATAAGATGAAGCAATTTTTGTTCTGAAGCCACAACGCGGAATAGTTTACATACATAGCTGCCGAACAAAGATTTCACATCACGCATACAAAATGCTCAAATGTTGTATCGTCACTTGTCTGTTGTTTATTATTATGGAAGTTTAGGCTGAGAGGAAAAGTTGTGATTTAGTTACCCTTTTTAGGTTAACTACAAAGTTTTTTCTCACTGGTATAAAACCTTAACGCCTTGACCACTGGGTCGAAGCGTTAAGGGTTAGGCTTTAGGGTTAGGCTGACAGACAGACAGGCTCTGACCATTTATCAGACACTTTTGACAAAAATGACTTCGAGGAAACCCTATCATCTCTGTTACTCCATTTCGCCATGTCGTTCTGTCTACCTGTCTGTCTGTCTGTCTGTCTGTCCGTCCGCGGTTTTACTCAGAGACTATAAGTACTAGAAAGCTGTAATTTGGTATGAGTGTGTATATTAATCATGGCAAGAAAGTCGTAGAAAAAAATCTTGAAAAAAATTTTTTTTATGGTAGCTCCCATACAAGTAAAGTGGGGGAGTATTTTTTTTTTACTGTATTTACCCATCGTGTGGGGTATCGTTAAAAAGGTCTTTGAAAAATATTGTGAGGTTGAGAACACCATTTTTCGATTTAGTGATCCGTTTCCGATATATTTGGTTTTAAAGTGCAAAATTTTGTTAGAGGTACGTGCCCCCTCTATCAGCTAAACGGTTATATATGGATACGTGAAAAAAAAATTACAGCAGTAGTATATATACTGAAGTTGAAAGGAAAGCTATCAGAACTGAGTATTTAGTACGAACTAAAAAGTTATAGACAACCAACTTATAAAATGTACTCGAAAATTTAAAATTTCATACAATTTTCATTGTTACATGTTTTTGGTCGTTAAACTATGAGGTGCGTGCGAGTGTGAACAGTGTGAACTCAGTCATCATTCGCAACTACGGAACCCTACACTGCGCATGGCCCGACACGCACTTGGCCGGTTTTTAGGGTTCCGTAGTAAACAAGGAACCCTTATAGTTTCGCCATGTCTGTCTGTCTGTCTGTCTGTCTGTCCGTCCGACGTTTTACGCAGAGACTATAAGTACTAGAAAGCTGTAATTTGGTATGAGTATGTATATTAATCATGGCAAAAAAGTGGTAGAATAAAATCTTGAAAAAAAATTTTTTTTTAGTGTAGCTCCCATACAAGTAAAATGGGGGAGTAATTTTTTTTTCACTATTTACCCATCGTGTGGGGTATCGTTAAATAGGTCTTTCAAAAATATTGTGAGGTTGAGAACACCATTTTTCGATTTAGGGATCCGTTTCCGAAATATTTGGTTTTAAAGTGCGAATTTTTGTTAGAGGTAAGTGTCCCCCCCCCCCCCCCTCTATCTGCTAAACGGTCATATATAGATAAGTGAAAAAAATTACAGCAGTAGTATATATACTGAAGTTGAAAGGAAAACTATCAGAGCTGAGTATTTAGTCGAACTAAAAAGTTATAGACAACCAACTTATAAAATGTACTCGAAAATTTAAAATTTCATACAATTTTCATTGTTAGATGTTTTTGGTCGGTAAACTATAAGGTGCGTGCGAGTGTGAACAGTGTGAACTCAAAGTCGTCATTCGCAACTACGGAACCCTACACTGCGCGTGGCCCGACACGCACTTGGCCGGTTTTTAAATCTATGGTCCTGTAAGTTTACGTTTGGCGGCGACTAACTTAATTGCAAGTTAGCATGTCTGTCTGGCCCTCAAGACATTAAGCGTTTCTATTTTTATCTACATAGTTACTATTATTATAACACATTACAACAATGTTAATATTATGTTAATAGATTTTATTCTCAATAAAAAGAATACGATGACAATTTACAGTTAAAAGCCCAACTAAGAATAAAAATTAATGTCTACGTTGCCGTTATTTCATTACGTATAAATTATATACAAAGATGGTAGTGGTAAGTGTTCCATACAATTTCTTAAAGTAATCAAATATGATTGGACTGAATCGCAGATATGTATATCTGATTTATTGAAGTCGCAAATAACATTAATTATTTCACTTCTTGGAGTGCAATAGCGAACTTCAAAATTGTATTCGCAGCTTTTTATTAAGCTGGTAATAAGAATCGACAAATTCATAGACGCATCGTTCACTCACACCATGGACATAGAGACCACATAGCTTGACGACGACACATTGACGAGCTCCGTGGCGCAGCGGTCATCACGCCTGCCTGCGACACGGATGGTCCCGGGTTCGATCCCCGGTCAGGTCAAGATGGAAAACGATCTTTTTCAGATTGACCTGGGTCTTGGATGTTTATCTATATATGTATTTGTTATAAAATATAGTATCGTTGAGTTAGTATCCCATAACACAAGTCTTTCATTAGAACTTACTTTGGGGCTAGCTCAATCTGTGTGATTTGTCCGTATATATTTATTATTTATTATTTATTTATAGACTCTTACCAACTCTGATTTTGTATTCCAAAATTGGACACATTTCACAGACAATTGCATACACCACATAAGGTTAGGGGTGTCATTCTCAACTGCCTATCCGGTGGTTGCAGGTATGACATCGGGTGCGCGCGCCCGGCCTCCCGAGCTGCTACTGTTTTCTCCTTAATCTATCAAACAAGTAG
Source organism: Rhodophaea formosa (assembly GCA_963082605.1). Classification (NCBI taxonomy): domain Eukaryota; kingdom Metazoa; phylum Arthropoda; class Insecta; order Lepidoptera; family Pyralidae; genus Rhodophaea; species Rhodophaea formosa. Next base: position 6,566,912 of record OY720221.1, read on the forward strand.
CATCCTAACTAATTTTATCCTGTTCCACCAATCCAATCATCTCCTACCCTTCTTTTGCTTCAACAACGGTTTCGATGGGCAACAGCGTCGGAACTGAGGTAGGCCGAATAGACTGCGCTCACCAACCCATCGGCCAAGCGTGGTAAGTATGGCAAATCCTTCATAATGGGGGAGGCCTATATCCAGCAGTGCACTTCTTGCGGCTGAGATAAAGATTATGATAATCCAGCTCATAAGACTGTACGCCTCAGTGCTGCCAGGTGTTGATAAGCATTTTGGAAAGCCCTTATAATATATTTTCTAGTGCTTTAAATGGCATTTTCATCACTATGTCAAGGTCTTGGAATTAGCAAAATTTGTCACTTGTAGGCACCCAAAGGTGAGACCTTCATGTCCACTAAGTCCAATATTCCTCATCATAATGGTGAACAATCGATTACATCTTGTCGACTGCATAATTAACGTCGGCAAACAGCACCAAAGTAATACAAAGCGCGCAATCTATCATTAAGTAATCATCGACATATGACCATGTCACCGCGCTCACAGCCCTAATGACTTGCTGCTCAGCGATTTGCAGCGTCACCCGCGCATTAAACGGATAAATTGTCAGGCGTATGGTTTTCGAACTATTATAGAATCACTCTGTTTCTTCTTAGGATGTCTTACGAGATGTGTGCAGATATGGTTGGAGAAGTCGGTCGGTCAGGGCTGTCCTAAACGAACGTAACATGCGGGACCAAGTTGCAAGCGTTCTTGCAAAAGGAATAAGCAGTACCTGGAGCCGCGTGCAAGCATTAAAGTAGTGATGGATATAGATAAAACGAAAAATATGTTTGTAAGGATCGTAGCAAGTGGAGATCCTTAGTCTATGCCTTCCCTCTAAAGTGGCGTGATGATATATATGAATGTATGTCCTAAAGGATAAAAAACACTGATATATTGTGCGGAAACATACCAACAAAAGTTGGCATCAGGCAAGCTTTTGGCTTTTGAATATTAGCCAAATCGAATTACAGCATGAATCATTAATTAACATGCTGTCACTATGGTGGACCCTGGGTTCCAAAACACGCTTGGATGCAAAGAAAACAGTCGAACAGGGGACTTTTTCGAGGATTTCATATTCTAAAATGTAAAGTTTTCAATTTCTTAAACAAAATTTACGAAAATTGATCATTTAATTATTTAAACCTTTTATTCCTTTCATATTAAAAATATCCTGTTTAAAGGAAGTTTTAACGCACAGATTCTATAAAAACCTATAACAAATTACGATTTAAATATGGTAGAGGTTAAATTCACAAAAAATTACAATGATTATAAGGAACCTACTACACACGATCTTTTAAGGTAGCTAAGAAAGAAATTACAATCGTATCCACTAATCATATATCGTCAGCCGGTTTGTGTGTTTTTCTTTAGTTTATAAATATATAATTAAATATACGACCACACGCATGCAAAACCCGCGGGCACAATAAAACCTGCTGAGTTTAAAATAAACCTAACTACTGATTTGATTCATTCATTTAAAAAAAAATCAGTTTTGAAGACAATTTTCCAAAAATTACTAAATACAAGTGAAATCCATATCTACTTTGTATTTGTTTGTTATGATTGCAGGTATTGCCCTATATCCAGAAAAAGTTTTTTTTAATCAAAAATCACTGTAATACGACTCAAGTTGCAGGAGAAAGTAAACATTCACGAAAGCCTGCTATGTAGAGTTGATGAGAAATCAGAGGAGACAATGAGATACATTCAACTTATCCCGATCTTGAGGACTATAGGCACTACGCACCAGATAATATTGAAGTCATTTATTAAGAGTACCACCAAATAGAAGAATCAATCAAGTAAGAAATGATTACCATATTTCTTAATTGATTTTTCTACTCATATAATGAAACACATTGTCCTTATCCTGATCTTGAGGACAATAGGCACTACACACCAGATGATATAGCAGTCCTTTATTAAGAGTACCACGAAATATAAAATCAATCAAGTAAGAAATGATTACCATATTTCTTAACTGATTTTTCTACTCATACAATGAAACACATTGTCCTTATCTTGAGCTCGAGGACAATAGAGACTATATACGCACTAGCTGATATCCTGAAGCCCAAGCAATTCTAGAAAGTAGAAAAATCAATCAAGTAAGAAATGATGTAAGTACAAACTAACCCTTATGTAAGACGCTTTCGAATTTTCATATGAAAATATGTAGTATTTGTTATTTACTAGTCGTAAACCTTAAAATCGTGATGAGCAATACTTCTTCTTCTTCTATCGAGTCGTAGAATGGCTATGTTTTCATATTAAATATGTTTTAACCAGCGTTTTGCAATTATGATTGCCCGTTCGTTCGCTTCATTGATATCCTACATAATGAAAGAGAAACCCCATTTTGCTCTATTTTCGTTGATGAATAATAGCAATACTTAAATCAAATGTTTAGCCGGAAGGAAAGGCCGTTTATGAAAAAATTCTATTTATTAAATTTAGATTGACGCCATTGAGCATTTTTATGACGAGCCGGTGCGTCACGTACACAGGTCACGTATAACCCGTGTCTGGTACTTCGTACCACTAATAGACACAACTCTTTTCTTACTACTTATTTTTAATAACACATTTATTTCGACAATACGTAGGTATCGATTTTTTAAATATTCTCCATTTCTTTAGAGAGAATGTTTGTGACAAAAAGAAGTTATTTTGCTTAAAAAAATATTTTTGTTATATGTTAGGTATTCAGTTCTTGTTTGAGAATTGTAGGTGTAGCGCCGCAGAGCAAGAAATATCTCATCGCTCGCGCCCTGGCGAGCTACATTCGCATTCCTTGCTTTGTGTGTAGCACCAACATCGTCCTGCTTCGATGCGAGGAAAGTATGTCCAACTATGTTCCATTCATAAGGAGTAAATTAACTGTATTCCTTTTAATATGGTAACGATTTGGTGTTGATAATATTAAAATCTTAGAATATAATAATGTTATTTCAGAACCAAAATGCATGTCATTATGAACACGAAATAAACCAAATCAAAAAATTTGTAGCAAAAGAGGATGATCCTTCTGTCACTCACACGCAGTCCTCCTGACGCTGAAACCATTAAAATAATTTTGTTGTATGTTTTGGCTTGCATGTCAAATTAATGGAAATACGTCAAAATTTATAAAAATTACTACAAGGCCACTGCAGATATCATTTCAGTGGGTAATTTGGCTACAGAAACTTCCTATATCAATATTAGAGAAACTTTTTATTATCGAAATCTGCAAAAGTGAGGTTGAATTTGATTGAATTTCACTGATTGATTGTCTTGTGAAATTTATGAACTGACCTTTCAAGAATTTTGAAGAATGTCCTCAATTGGTAACGCATAACTTACCCGTTTTGTTTTTTGATTGACTATAAGAAAAGAGTAAGAAAAGAGAAGATTTCAATTCATCGGAATCCTTTTTTATTATGTCTGTTCCTCGATTAAATGAGGACGCCTGTACCCTGCCTGCGGAAGTCATTTTTTTCTCTGAAAAATTATCAATTATATTTCTTTTCCGTCATATCTATCCATAGCGTGCCTATACATTATGCGTAAAATTTGCTCTATAATGGTTATTGTTTATTAAAAATGGGCCACCCACCCAACCGAATGTAAACCAGACCATCATAGAAGATTTTTTTTTATAAAACCCTTACTTTCCCACTGCTGGGTAAAGGTCTCTTCTATTTCCCTTCACGAAGAAAGAAGATTGAAGATTTTCATAAACATATGATCTGATCATCATGAAACTGATTAAAAATGATCCACCCACCCAGTAACCAAATGTATGTATTACTAAATAGGTTTGTACCTCCACGATTCAATGTCAATATTATGATACCAACCCTATTTAAGCAAATAAATTATTTTGAATTTATAAAATAAAAATAAATAAATAAAATTTATTTATAACCAGACCAGCATGTAAAATTATTTTTTATTTAAAACCCTTTTTTCCCATTGCTGGATTAAGATCTCTCCTATTTCCCTCCACGAAGGAAGAAGATTGAAGATTTTCATAAACATCTAAAAAGTTTACTAAATGTAAAATATCGAAAGCGCCTAGAATATAATCAAATAACAAGATATAATAAGAATAGAATAACAAGGATTTCTTCATACGTTCTTTGTTTGTAATTTGTATCACAAAAAAGGTCGTAAATGAAAAGACTCTGTCCCCGTGGCCATTACTGATTAAAAATTATCCACACCCGGTAACCAAATGTAGAACCAGACTATCATGGAAGATTTTTTTTATTTAACCCTTATTTTCCCACTGATGGGTAAAGGTCTCTTCTATTTCCCTCGATGAAGAAAGAAGATTGAAGATTTTCATAAACATCTAAAAAGTTTACTGAATGTAAAGCAGTACAATAATGTATCGAAAGCGCCTGGATGAAAAACAAGGATTTCTTTATACGTTCTTTGTTTGTAACTTGTATTACAAGAAAAGTCGTAAATGAAGACTGTCCCCGTGGCCAATTACCCCCGGACCCACTGAACTGGCTGCCGCAGTGACCTTGCACACAGAACCACTAACCGAAATCCACGAGCACGTAAATTTTAAATTAGTTAGGGCTGCCCCAAAAAAAAAGCAATATTTTTAATTTTAGTATCTTTACAAAACTTTTAAAAAATTCGTCACTAATCGAAAATAGGCAGCCAAATTTTTGATATATTCCTGATATTTATTAACAACATCATCACTTGAATGTTGCAGATGTTTTACTCTAAATAGCACCGAATTTTATTCCATTTTTGCCTCGTTGTGCTAAGTACGGCATTTAGGTTTAATGGTCATAAATGAAACTGTTTTGAACAAGATAGTATACTATACATAATTCAGTTTTTTTTTTTTCAAAATATATTTTTTTTTTCACGACCTATTTATTTCGCATATGTATAGATGTTTACAATATTCTCCATATTCTCTATAGGGTAGAGGAATATATCACAAAAAAGTCACTTTGTATGTTCTATTTGATGCATGGTTATTATTCTGTTGTTGTTTCTAAACTTTATGTTACTAACAATATAAAATCTGGACAATACAGTTTTAAATAAACAAGAAATTCATGGAAATGCCAACCCTAGGGCGCTCTTCCGAAATAGGGAAGCTTTGATGACGAGCGGTGAAGTCGTAAAACATCAAACGTCTGGCAGGGGTGGCGCGAGACAGGAAGATTCGCCGTGGACGGGTTTATTGCTAGTTTTGTCACAATTTTAGACTAGTCTAGAAGTGTTTTTATGCATTCAGAATACTATTTTTATTATATTCTTATTAAAATAAAGTAATAAGATATGGGAAAAATTCAACGCGGGCAGGATTTGAACAGCAGTCTTTACTCTCTGTACGAGTAATGCCTTACCAATTAGGCCACCGCGCTTCATACCTTACACGTCGAATTACTCCACCATATCCTATTCCCCTTACACGCATTATTGCTTGCGTCGTCTAACATAACTACCTCACTATTACAAATGTGGTATCTGATTTAACCCATTTTAAGAATATAACGATTTCAGAATACTAATAGCCTAGTTACATGACGATGGTCAAACCCTTGGGTCTGGGTTTGGTTTGTTCCAAACTCGAGTCGAGTAGAGTTATGTTTATTAGATTGGTTTTTAGCAGCCACAAAGAACAGAATTGGATGTTGGTTTGACGTTTCGAACGGTTGCTAAGCTCTTGCCTCTATCGAAAAAATTGCGCTTGAATATTATTTATTGTATAACCACGTCAGAGGCTGAGAGGCTGTTTCAAAGAACTCTGACTCTCTCTCTCTCTTCTAGTGTGTGCATGGTCATGTGGTCTCAACGCCTTAATCGTACGATTTGTTCTCAGAGACTCGCATAGATGGCGCCACTCGAAACTACACAACATTGTATCTACCGTATTATGAGAATATAAAAACATGATTCACAAAATATATCTTATTAAAAATCAAAACAATATTTCAGGCATAATATTTATAATGACACCGTATATTTAGTAAGTTAATGGCTAACGCAGATTACCGCCATCTAGTATCGACTACCAAGCAACTCTCCTGCGCCATACATTCGCCTGCTTTTCGCAACCTTAATTTGGTCCAATATTTTTGTATGAGGTGGGCAGTCTATTACGTTAGTACCTATTATATTGTCTTTGGCATGGTCGACTGACCGTGTCACCTACTCGAAATGATGATGATGATTTATTGTATGTAAAATACTTGTTTTTCATCCAAAAACATTCCATCGCCAACCCTGACCGCGTCTTATACCTACAGCTTCCGTATCTGGCTGCAACCTTGTTTTCCCAGACTCCCTCACAAATCCCGAATTTAAGGACCGTTCCTATTGATTAAATTTCGGCGTCCTACGCATCCCTACCACGACGGAGTAGAACTCAGTAAAGCCAAGCGGAAAATTAAATAACTTTGCCTTAGAAATTTACAGGATATTATATAAAAATAGTTTGCCTAGCGCCACCCGCTATTATATTCTTTCACTCCTTTGTTCGAGCTCCGTGGCGCAGTGGTTACCACGCCAGACTGCGACACGGGGGTCCCGGGTTCGATCCCCGGTCAGGTCATGATGGAAAACGATCTTTTTCAGATTGACCTGAGTCTTGGATGTTTATCTATATAAGTATATATTATAAAATATTGTATCGTTGAGTTAGTATCCTGCGACACAACTTACTGTGGGGCTAGCTCAATTTGTGTGATATGTCCGTATATAAAAATTAAAAAAAAAAACCTCCTAAATCAGATCAAATTGAAAATTCCTATTTAATCTTATTCAGTACTTCGGAAGTATATTATCTGTAGATTTTTGGGTATTACTATTCACTATTTTTAATTCTGTAAATTAAGAGAACTACTAATTACCGATAAAAGTAGCCACTTTGGTGGTATTGAGTAGTTCTCTTAATTTGAAATGTTGATGTTATAACAAAAATACTACAACTAATATACTACCAAAGAACAGAATTACATATTTTTTAAATTTGATTTGATTTAGAACTGACTACACTAGTTGGCTCACATCGTGTTCAAAATGGGCGGGTAAGCGAGTATATAAGTATAGAAGCGCTTTTTAACTACCAAATACCATTCATTTAGTTAAACCTTTTAGTATATATAGTGAACATGTAATTTTATAATATATATGGTTCAAAGCAAACAAAGAATACGCATTATTATAAAAACGCTGCCGAGAATAAGTTAATCACCATATCTGGATAGAACTTATGGCGATCTAGTATCTCTCTAGTAATCGCATGTCTGGATACAGCCTTCATTAGTCTAGGTAATTTTGTAATGCACTACATTTATTTTAACGTGTCTTTATAGCCAAAGGCGGCCGGCTCTGGCCCGCGACGTGTCTGGCAGGTGCCTTGACGGATTCTAGCTCGCATGTAGCACACAGCCGCAAATGCGGAACGAAAGCGTTCCAGAATAAAATATTAGCGAAACCGCGAAATGCTGTCTAAATCCTGTAGCACACAGCCGCGAATGCGGAAAGGAAGCGTTCCGGAACGAAACATTGGCGAAACCGCGAAACGCTGTCTAGTATGATTTTGTTTGGTGCGTTTTACACCGCAAGCAGAACGAAACCGAAGCGGAATTGTACAACAGCGTTTCGCCTGTAGCACACAGCCGCAAATGCGGAACGGAAGCGTTCTGGAACGGAACATTGGCGAAACCGCGAAACGCTGTCTAGTATGATTTTGTTTCGTGCGTCTCACACCACACCGCAAGCGGAACGAAACCAAAATGGAATCATCAACAGCGTTTAGCGGTTCCGCCAGTGATTCGTTCCGGAACGCTTCCGTCCCGCATTCGCGGCTGTGTGCTACAGGCGTTAGACTACTTAATGTCCCTGCCGGATGCTTTGTCGCCGATTACAAAACAGTTATATTTGGAAAAATGCTCGGTAATGACTGAAAACACACACGCGATATTTTTTATTTATTTTGTGACTTAGAGGATGCCAGCGATGTTAATGAGTGAGTTCTCTTTCCTAAGTGTTTTTGAAGATCATTGCAGAGGGTCTTCTACAGTTACACAGTTACATGTTATTGTTTGAATTCCTCTGAGGCTCAATGGTAATTCACGTGGCATGTTGATCATTGGTGACCATTTTGAGTTCGTTAGAGGTCCGGTCAAGATGCAAAAAAACTTTTTCAGTTTGACTTGAGCTTTGGATTAGTATGTTACCGGTATTTAGTTATGTATCCTATTAAATATACCTGGTACCATTGAGATTATACCGTCGAGGCTAAGGTATATGATTTGTCTCTACTTCTTTCTAATACTTGGTAGTGATCTTTAACTTGAATATTTAATTTATTAAAAAAAAATATAATGAATGCAATTATTCAATACAAAGTGAATACTTTAGTGTACGCTAAAACATACAGATAATTTACAGAAGTTTACTAAGGCTTCTGTAAGTACATTAGGCGGTCGTTTTGCTAAAAGCTATTTCTACCAAGCTGCCGGGTGATTTGTTTTACTTGGGAAAGTGATTATGTATAAACAACATTTATAAAGAAACAAACGTTTGTTTTGCTGTAGATGTAACCTGTGCCCCAGTATGTATAATATTTATTCTAACGCAAGAAGCCCCCAAGTGCAAGGCTTTCCACTTAGAGTACCCTTCTTAGAAGCATGTACTCCCGCCTACCCCAGTACATAATGTACCCATAGGCGTAAGCTTTACAGCCACCCCACCCTACCCTCGACCTATAGCGTTCGCGACGCACCCCCTAAGAGCGAGCGAGATAGCCGCATAATGTGTTACGTCATAAAAGGTAAGGATAGAGCATCCCGGATGGGCGGCGGCTTTCGGGATAGGACGGCCATTTTTATTTTAATGTCTTTTTTGTAACGATACATCTTCGTGACTCTTTTTATTTTTATATATGATCGGAAGAAATGATTTTTTTACGGATAAATCACACAGATTGAGTTCTAACTCAACGATACTATATTTCATAATAGATACTTATATACATAAATATCCAAGACCCAGGTCAATTAAAAAAAGATAATTTTCCATATTGACCTGACCGGGGATCGAACCCGAGACCATCCATGTCACAGGCAGGCGTGTTGACCGCTACTTACGCCACGGAGCTCGTCAATGTCGACACATCTTGGTGGCTCTTTTTATTGTTATCTATGATCGGAAGAAATGCTTAGTATTACATATTTGGGTCACGGGTTGCTGGTAAGCTGTGAACCACATCCGAGAACGGGGGAATGATGACATTGACGTTTTTTGCGGGGGACACTGCTCCGTGTCCGTTCTGTACGTTATATTACTTATACTATACTTATACTAGCTGCCCTCCCCGGCTGCGTCCGGGCATGTATTATAACTATGATCCTTCCTTATGAATCACCGGTTATATTGGTGAAAACCGCATGAAAATCCGTGGAGTATTTGTTGAGTTTATCGCGAACAGACAGACAGACAGACGCGGTGAAGGACTTTGTTTTATAATACTTATTTTAAATTCAATACACAAACTTTAAGAGGTGACTCAGCCCATCAATATAATCAACATTTTGATATGGGACCAATGCTGGGAACTCAAAACAAAAACCGGCCAAGTGCGTGTCGGGCCACGCGCAGTGTAGGGTTCCGTAGTTGCGAATGACAACTGTTTACACTCGCACCTCACAGTTTAGCGACCAAAAACATCTAACAATGAAAATTGCATGAAATTTTACATTTTCGAATACATTTTATAAGTTGGTTGTCTATAGCTTTTTAGTATGCACTTAGTACTCAGCTCTGATAGTTTTCCTTTCAATTTCAGTATATATACTACTGCTGTAATTGTTTTCACGTATCTATATATAACCGTTTAGATAGGGGGCGGGGACACTTACCTCTAACACAAATTCGCACTTTAAAACCAAATATTTCGGAAAAGGATCCCTAAATCGAAAAATGGTGTTCTCAACCTCACAATATTTTTGAAAGACCTATTTAACGATACCCCACACGATGGGTAAATAGAGAAAAAAAAATTACTCACCCACTTTACTTGTATGGGAGCTAACCTAAAAATTTTTTTTTTCAAGATTTTATTCTACCACTTTCTTGCCAGGATTAATATACATACCCATACCAAATTACAGCTTTCTAGTACTTATAGTCTCTGAGTAAAACCGCGGACGGTCAGACAGACAGACATGGCGAAACTATAAGGGTTCCTTGTTTACTACGGAACCCTAAAAATTGACATACCCCTACAAAATTGACCAGCTGATCGGTCCTAAAGTATGGAAAACGTAAAAATAATATTGAATTATGAGCATTGGTCCCATAACAAAAGTTGTTCATGTTGATGGGCTTAGTCACCTTTTAAAGTTTGTGTATTGAATTTAGAATAAATGTATGTAGTGATGAGCTATCGACCGTTACTAACTTCTGTAATCATCTGCAAATAGACTAAATGACAACATATATAACATCACTAGTAGGCAACTAAGTGTGCACGCTCGTATCAGCAGTGATAACGGTGTCAATTGAGGTGATTTGATAACAGCAGCAATCTGCACTATTTTGCATTTCAATGTACTAATTGTTAATTAATTTGCGGATACGGATCCAGAGAAAAAAAATCTATACCAATGTTTCTGGAACTAGGGTTTATTCATAATTAACTGTGAAATTTTCAATAAAAGGAAACTACACACCACTACGCCGTGTGGTTCCCGGCAGAGTAGAATAGGACCAGACCATTCCAAGTCTTCCCGTTGATGTCGTAGAAGGCGACTTAGGAAACTCAAGCTAAACAAAGCTTACAAACATCAGAGAAACCTCTCCAACCCGTCTGGCCTGCGGAGAGCGTAGGCCAAACCCTCTGACTGCTTATATATGGGTCTGGTAGTACAGAGAGGGTCATGCTCCTGCAGTGGAGACAAAAATACCTGGAGATAGACTCACCACTGCTGAAAGTCTGGCTTTATGGCTAGTTAAATTTGTATCTTTCAATACAAATTCCTACAAATTCAATGCATATACGTTTTAGTTTTGATCAGCTTAGCGTCACTCGCATATTTGTCTATGGTCTCTATTGCCTTGAAGAAAACAGCAAAAAACTTTTTTCATAGCTGTGGAGAAAACATAAGGCACTCGGTTGTCTGATACTAAAGTATGAATATTTAAGTTGTTAATCTCACCTTAACTTCTATAAGCCTCAACAAATTTGGAAATATGAATGAATTTAACAAGGCAGTCGCTTTTTCAAAAAGCGTGTTAATTAGTTATATCGATTAATATTTTTGTTCTAGTTAGTGGTTGTTACAGAATGTTGACTTAGAATTTTTTTGTGACGTAAAAGTTGAAAACAACTTTTGTTCAATCACATGCATAAAAGAAAAATTTGTATTTTTAATAATGTCTATTACCCACGTCAGTTTTAATAAAATAAAAAAATGTGTTCGAAGCAAGCAACTACTAATTTATTTACATACAGTAAAAAGTCAAGTACTCAGCAAAGGATTAGTACTTGCTTGAAACCCATCCACCCAGTGCCCGTGAAATATGAAGCCACTTCCACGCCACTCCACAACATTTTAAGCCGCAAACGAGTTTTTGCTTCCTACGGTGTAACATAAACAGTGTAGACGTCCTACTCAAGTTTGTTGTCTAATATAATGGATCAACTATTGTTCTAAGGGCCGTATTTTTACGAATAAGTTAATTCAACCGGGATTTTTTTAAATAAAATTACATTATCACGTTGGCTAGATACTGATTTAGAAATAAAATTTCACGAGAATATACAGTCTATATCGACTATAGATTGTTAAATAGGATTTGAGAATTGGTCGTTGTGTTTAAATAAAAACAATTTTGCACTTCTTTAAAAATAAAGAAAATTCCATGAACTAATGTAAAACTTTTTTAATGTATTCCTTGCAGCATAAAGTTCAATTGCAGGTTTTTTGGAACTAATACATTTACAGTACTGTAATTATATCAAATATTAGTCAAATACATGTTAAAAGATGGAACAATACCCTTTTTAGGGTTCCGTAGTAAACTAGGAACCCTTATAGTTTCGCCATGTCTGTCTGTCTGTCTGTCTGTCTGTCCGTCCGCGGTTTTACTCAGAGACTATAAGTACTAGAAAGCTGTAATTTTGTATGAGTATGTATATTAATCATGGCAAAGTCGTAGAAAAAAAACTTGAAAAAAAATTTTTTTTTGGGTAGCTCCCATACAAGTAAAGTGGGGGAGTAATTTTTTTTTCTCTACTTACCCATCGTGTGGGGTATAGTTAAAAAGGTTTTTGAAAAATATTGTGAGGTTGAGAACACCATTTTTCGATTTAGGGATCCGTTTCCGAAATATTTGGTTTTAAAGTGAAAATTTTTGTTAGAGGTACGTGTCCCCCCCCCTCTATCTGCTAAACGGTTATATATGGATACGTGAAAAAAATTACAGCAATAGTATATATACTGAAGTTGAAAGGAAAACTACCAGAGCTGGGTACTAAGTGCAAACTAAAAAGTTATAGGCAACCAACTTATAAAATGTACTGGAAAATGTAAAATTTTATACAATCTTTATTGTTAGATGATTTTGGTCGTTAAACTGTGAGGTGCGAGTGTAAACAGTGTGAACTCAAAGTTGTCATTCGCAACTACGGAACCCTATACTGCGCGTGGCCTGACACGCACTTGGCCGGTTTTTTTTTAATAATCTACTCTATCAAACTATTATATTTCTTACATCGAAACAACATTCTCAGTATAATTAAATAACATTAATTTTTCATTTCCTCCATTAAAAATGACAAATACTTATTTTATTTTGGTTACATTACAAACACATCATGAAAGGTTTTATATATAAGATAATTCACTTTGACACGAAATAAACTTGTCATAATAATGTTTCCCACAGCTTTCTATGCAAATGAAGACGTTACATAACCTATATTTTACAATCCAAAGCTAATAATTATCTTTGACATGTAATATTGGATTTTGAAAGGAGTTGCTATTCTGCCATTATCTTAGGCAAGCAGGCCTACTCTTTGACACTTGAATGAAGACGAGATGACAAGTTAAGAGTACGTTTTAAAGATATCTGAAACTGCATACACGAAACTTCGTGTTGGAGTATAATAAGCTACGATAATAAGGTCTAACTTTTGAACCTGATATACATATACTTTATGCGACCAAAATATGTCAACATGTGGTCAGTATTTATCTAAGTACTTTGACGTTTTCTCTGCTGTCATTGTCAATTGGTTATAACGTGGATACTAATTTTAGTTCGACATACCTTCTTAGTACCCAAATTTTGATTGTCTCACAGCTGGAAAAAATTAATTGTTTTAACCCAAGAAACATGTCTATATTATCATTTATTAAGTTAAATAAGATTCTACACAAATAAATCCATTACCGCAGTTAAGTTGCACAAACAATTTGCCATTTATAAAGTTTCACTCTAAGGTCCAACGGGACAACTTCAATGTTGTCTTAACATAATATTTATAAACGATGTCATGTATACATAAACTTATTAGATAACCGGTATCAAAATACAACTGCATAATCATGTCTCCCTTATCTATCTCTACAATGCCGGCCGGTGCAGAAAATACCTTGCAAATACTCTGTACGCAAGACTCAAGGGCAAGGGCATTTAAAAGAATACTAGCAAGTACTCGATTCTGGAAAAAAACAAATTGCCGTCTATTATAATAGCCGTTTTTTGCTCCAATTACATCATTTGTAACGGTTTTTTAATTTGATTGATGATGGGAATTCTGATTCGGAAACAAAATAAAATGGAATAAAGAGGCGCCAGTGGTTTTGTAAAATGTCTAACTAACTGAGGTTTAAAAACAATATGGAGTGAAAGGTTTCTGCTTCATCTTGAGCAAAACCTCTTTTATAACAGTATGTCCATTTGTCCGGCTGTTCTCCTCTACAAGTTACATTTCTCAACCAATTCGGGTTATTCCGTATTCATCCCATACGTTCTCATCCTTCGTGTTCTCAATTCTTGATGATAAGGTACAAAAAAAGGGGAAATTAAAAATATTATAAAATTTGCCTTAGAATGACTTACAAATACAAATGGGGGTAATTAAAAAAAATGTTTTGAAAAAAAAATGGAATGGATAAGAATAGAAATGGGAGGAGTGAAGAAAAGAAGATAATAAAAAGAATAGATTGGGATGAATACGGATAACCCACCAGATTTAGGTTTTGAAAAACATATTAAAAAAGTCAAACTTGCATTAAGGACCATTAGGGTCTAGTTCGTTGAAATAGGTATCCCGAGATCTTCACGGCACAGTGCCACTGGGATAAAGTTTATTTTATAAAGCATCAACACAAAATTAGTCCCGTAATTTTCCATGTTCACATGCCCTTTACTCTCGTTATCAAGATGAATCTAACAACATGAGTCATATTTAGAACTAACTATTTGCCCTATGTTGCTGCATGGTACATGCATTGATTGTATCACAGTAATACATATACACATTTCCAGAAAAATGCTTTACTCGTTAGGGAAAACGGAATCAGTAGTTTTATGGTACTCGTAAGTATAATAATACTGTTACTGTTACCCGCAGCTTCGCCCGCGTTATATATGGCCTATGTCCTTCTCATGATGCTACCTAACCTATGTTTATCCAAAATTTCATGATGATCGGTTCAATACATACAACGTGAAAGCGTAACAAACAAACTCACTTTCGCAGCTAAAATATTAGTGAGGAAGTTAGGATTTATCATGTATGTGCTGTAAACATACAGACGCGGGACGCGTCTGGGAATATCAATTCTTTTTATGTATAAATGATATGGTTTCCTTCGGGAACAATTATTTATCCGGGAAGAAATGTAGCCTTTATTCTTCTATGAGCAGAAAATGTGTTATTAAAATTTCATGACAAGGCTCAGAAGTCAATGCTTCATGCAGCTTCAGCGTCAAAAATAAATCACCAAACAAACAAACACACACTCGCATTTTTAATTTTAGAAGAAGGACGATATAACTACTTCGTCGCTTAAGAGTCCCACGTAAAGCCGACATCCCATACAAACGTAGTTTGGTTTTAGTTTTACAACAGTTAAGCCAATCTCAACCAAATTTCGTACATACGACCGGATGAGGCAGATTTCAATTTTAAAAACAATACCTATACAAAACTACAGCGAGTAGAAGTTTTCGATACGAAACTTCTACTCGCTGTAATTTTGTATAGTTATATAGATGTATACTCTTGAAAATATAGAATAACCGTTACGATAACACTGGGACAGTATGCGTTATAAAGGTTATTCGGTTCAAGAATAATTCTCCTATTGATACGTTATCTCATTCACGAGATAAGAGGAGTTTTTTCAATAATCCATTCACGTAGATACCTGTGTGGCTTTTTCAATGTTGCACTCAAAACAAATAATGTGCTTTTAAACGGTGCTCAACGGAATCCGTAATGCGATTTTAATTTCTCTTTAAATATTTTGATATTTTATAACAAGATCTGCTTCTAGGTTTTTTTTATTGATATTTTTATACTTTAATTAAGTTCATGATATTAAACAAGCAGTGCAAGTAAAAATGTGCAATTTTATACCATTTTCTATGATATAAAGAAAACAATGAGTAAAAACGGTTTCCTACAGAGAATCTAGCTAGAGATATCGAATTGTATTTGGAGATCAAATCTTTAAACTCTAAACCATGGAAAATTGTGTTTCTGTATTAAAATTATTTCATAATTATTTTAGAGCACATTTATATAACGGTGCCTTGGAGATCGGGAAGGCCGTTGGTGTGGGATGCAACATGCGTCGACACTCTCGCGCATTCCCATCTCCACGGCACAAGTTGTAAGGCTGGCATGGCTGCAGCTACCGCAGAGTCCCTCAAACGGCGCAAATATATATGCCTGGGTGACGCATATATTTTTGAGCCATTTGGGGTCGAGACACTGGGTCCGTGGGGCCCCTCAGCTCACAAACTATTCAAATTTGTGAGCAAAAGGCTGGTCGAGGTGTCGAATGACCAGAGGGCTGGTCACTTCTCTTGAAAGAATAAGCATTGCCATTCAACGTGGCAATGCTGCCAGTCTTCTGGGCACATTACCGCAGGGTAATGACCTGCGGGACATTTTTTATTTATAGCTAGGTTTTATTTATAAGTCATTTTATTTCTTAGGTAGGTTTAATTGGTAGTTTCTAGTTCTTATAAGTTAGTTTTATTGTTTAATGTATTATATGTAAAATTTTGTACTATGTCGAATAAAAATACGGAAAGATATAAATATAATATATGGTAGTAAAGAAATAAATATATGTAAAGCAAAAACGGATTTTTTTTTATTTGTAGTTAGTGAACGCTTGGTTTTACTATTAATCATTTTAAATTGTAGCTCATAATAGTCATTCAAGTAATAATTTAAGAAAAATAGATATATGCATAAGTTCATATAAGTACCCCAAATAACTAGGTACCCGATTAGAATAAAAAAATTACAAAGAAAGTTGTTAAAAAAAGTTTTAAACATTTGGTTTATTCTTAGCATTTCAAAATTTAAGTGAATTGTGCCTATTTATTTTGTATGCTAATGTTTTGTTTTTAAATACGGAAAGAAGCGTTTAAAAATAATAATCATTGCAAAAAACGTAGCAAATTACATATTAATTATATCTTCACATTTTGCAAGTTAATATATGTATAAAGTAGACGTAGCGATCATTGGAAGTTAAGCAATATGAAATATGTATCCGACGGGTTGCAAATAGTACGTCCAACTATGATTATGTTAGGTTCAATTCAACAGTAATTGATATAATTTTATATTATGTTACAATTCTGCTTTATTAATTACAATTTTTTTATACTTATTGTATCATTTGCACTAATTCAAATTGATTGTTGATGATAGGTTTTTTAGACGTTTTAAAATAAGAAAGAAAAATCTTTTGCACATTGGATAAAGTGATTTAGAAGTTCCGATTTTTTTTCCTCTGATTTCCTATTTTAATAATATTTGGGAGTAAAACCGGTTATTAAATACAATTGGTAATTATTAAATATAAAGAACGACTGGTTATTATTAAATATAAAGAACGACGGTATTTTGCCTTAAACATTACCTAAATAACGTAACAAAAAGTTAAAGTATAAATGTGGTTTAGTTTTTTTATACTTACTTAATCGAAGGGTTTTACGAATGGAAAGGACACTGTTCTAAATAAATACCTAAAGAAACTTGAATATAAACACTAGGTAGATACATTTATTACCTAGTGTACAGACGCCGACGGCAGTTAGAAATAATTCTTAATCAAATTTAATTACAAAAATGTACTTGGTGATTTTGTTACTGGGCTAGACATAGATATCAGAGTGGGGCTAGATGAGTGAGATAGAGGACATTCCCGAAAATTTATTTAGTCAATGATAAATTATGATGATACTATAAGAAAAATTATTAATTTAAGTTACTTATTTGAAAACAAAAATCATGCGACCCATATTGACGGAAAACTTTAAGTTAAAAGAATTTAAGTGTTGTTTCATAGACTGAATACTCAGACCTAAATCTTCATATTAAATATCCTTACAGGTAAGTTTCAGTAAACTAAAACAAAAGTTATCATCATAATAATTGTTATTATTCAACATTATAGTTGCCTATTGCAAATAAATAATACATTGTGTGCACTAAATACTGATTTTTTTATACCTATCACACACATACGTACACCTAGGAAAAGTCGTTTGCCTACAGCCTTATGATGCCCCGGCATTATTTTATCATAGAGCTATATAACCTCGGATTTCTCAATAATATTCATCACTGTAAAAGATCTTAGATATAATATAACTGATGTACCTATTGTGCAGTATGAAAAGCATTAATGAATTGAATGCTCCTTACAATGTAGGCAAGAGCTATTTTTGAATTAAAACCCTTGTTGCGGCCCGGAGTCAAATTACAGTCCTCATCGAAAAATATGACTTTGCTCTCTTATAAAATAGTTATATCTTTCAACAACAATAGAACAGCTCTATTGTTATTAGACTAACTAAATGTAAAGTACAACGAAATTGTAGAGCTGAATATCTATTTCTAGTTATATGTTTAATTATATATTTATTCAAGAAATATATTTCAATAACAATAGCGCGATTCTTAGGACTAACTAAACATAAAGAACAACAAAATTGTAGAGCTGTATATTTTTACTATTTTTATTAAGCAAAGATAGTAGGAATGTTTTATTAAATATTTATTAACTATACACTTGTATGTTTAATTAAAATATTGATAAGTAATGTACTAATCTTGTTCATAATATTAGATTTTTTTTTGTTTATTGCCATTCATTAAGTAGTTTTCATGCCTCTCTGTGTAGTAAAAAAAATATAAACATTCATCAAAGAAGCAACTTTTAAAAAGTTGCATCTTACTTAGAAAAAATAATACTAAATATCACAGCTAAATATGATACGTTTGCGTGAAAAAAGTTAGGCAGAGTAAGAAAATTGTAGTAGGTATTTGAGCTTTGAAAAAAAAAACAAAATTTTATGCATGACTGTCTTAAGGTTGTTGGTGAGTCTGTTTTAATTATGTAGTTGGGATTATTTACATTAAAAATTGCTTATACTAATGTGCAACGGAAATATAAACCGATTTAGCTTGTTCAAAATTTTATAGGGGAAAATAACGAAATGCAAATGAAAATTTAAAATGCAAAATGGCGGCTATTCAAAAACTTAAAGGAGGTGGGTGCTTACATCATAGGGGCGTTTATGTCGATAAAAATGATTTATTTCTACAGCCACACATGACTACTGTAATTTTTATTGATAGCTTTAACACCTACAGCACAACACATTCTTGTATCAGGAAGGTTTTAGTTATATCTATAAATGACTAAGTGGTCTAAAATATACCTCTAAATAAATGATAGAATCTAAGTTATAAGTGTAACAAGGCAAATGCCTGCAACATTAACTGTAGAGCTTACTAAATAAATACGAGTACTATTATTATTATGTATTTCCCGCCTTGGCGGGTACCACATAGGTACAAACAGATACATTTTATCTTTCAGCTTTAACAAGAAGGTAATTAATACGAGTGTAATAAATAGGTATGAGTAGATAAAAATTCTTTCAAAACCTCTAAATAAAAACTAGATTTACAGTTGTACAGCTGACCTACTGATAAAATAAATTAAATGGCGTTAAGTATAATCAACTACTTATTCGTCATTAAACTGTATAAAAAATATTAACTGTAGCTACCTAGTTCGAGATGATAAGACAAGTGCGAACAATTAGATAACCGAGAGCGATCAATTGCTCTACATTCTGCATACAGAATTAGTTACAGTGTTGCATGCGCGTGCGCAGCGCTCGTCGTAACTCGTAGTAAGAACATGAATGAAAATGAAAAAGGACTGACCGGGCTGGGGAGGCGGCAGCAGCGGCGGCATGGTGGGTGGCGGCGGCGCGGACGGCGGCGGCTGCGGCGCGTACGGAGACACCCCTGGAGAACCAGGCACCGAGTCACAACTCGCGGAGCCCAGCGACCTCGGCGGCGGCGGCACTGGGCTCCGCTGCATTTTCACTGCCGGAGGATCTGGCCTCTCCAACTCCACTCCATTAGTCTGATTGCCTGACCGAGCTCTAGCCTCATCCTGCGCTTGCGCACGTCTCAGCGCCGTCTGCAGCGCCATCACCCTCTGTCTATCCGCAGTCAGGCGACACTTCTCGCACATGCAGTTCCGGTACTTGCAGTATCTCTTGTGACCCTTCAGCTCTATCTTCAGGCGGTGGTTCCGGCAGCGGGCGCAGTTGGGGGGAGCCCTAGGGACTCCGGAGCTGGAGGCGCCGGGTTCGGAGCGCTCTTCGCAGTCGTCGGGCGCGCGGCGCCTCCACGCGCCCACGGACACCATGGCTCGCTCGTGCTCGGCAATGTTCGCGACGATGCACGGATACACACGCGACACGACGCACGGTCACGATGCAACTGATCGCCCCGCCGCCGGCGAGCTCCGCCCCGCCCCGCGCCCCTCTACGATGCAGCATTTATTGCTGTGCTGATGCAGAATGCACCGTGCAATTTTATGTTTTTTAAGGAAACACGTAAAATGCAGCAATGTTCTATACAATTTAATTAAAGTTTTGAATTGTATTCTTATCAGACATAGTGTGGCTATGCATTGCTTCTATTAGGAATCTGATTGGAATTATTTAAGTTTCCTCTATTTGAGGATAATTTGTCATATTTTTCTTTCAGGTCAATCTATGCATTGAAGTTTTAGGTATACACAATACAGAAAGATCACAAATCTATTGAAAATCACTCAATAATATACCTACCTATTAAATTAATTGTCTCTACTTAAATTTTTAAACAGTTAGAAAAACAATTCAATGCCCTTTTACTATAATATTTTTTGCTCTACTGAATTGGTGGCAAATATCGATCATTACTTATGTAAGTAAACACACATAACATAATTTACTTAGTATCTGCATTGACTTTTAGAATGGTCTGGTATGTTCTGAACGATCAAAAATCTTTTAAATATATATAATCCAGTTTATTAAGTGTGGAAGAAAACTCTTATCCCTATAGTTGTATGCAATAAAAACTATTTCAATCCTTAAGTAAATACATATATTATTTTCAGAACGATTAACAACACTTTTATTTCTAGGTTTTATATTTTATAGGTGATTTTATGACTTCACAATGTTATTCTAATAAACTCTCACTAAGCTAAGATATGGAAGAAAGTTCCACACCGTCAGGATTCGAACTGCGTCTTAGTCTTTATACGACTAACGACAATTATGTATTCTGTGCTAACGTCTTACCATTTAGGCCAAATTGGTAAGGTAATTGCCGTTTCTTCCAAAATCTTCTTTCTTAGTTAAATAAGAGCATACTTTGATTTCTTATAAGAAAATCATTTCCACCAAGAATAACAATGCATTTCGCGAGCACAGCAACAAATGCCCTGCTGCGTGCGGAGCAGATCGCGTGCACCCGACGCACACAGACGCAATCTTGACGACGCTTGTCTGTGTTGTGTCTGGTCGTGCGCGCTCATGTGTGCAAAAAGTGTACGCGAATTTTACGTCACCCGATACCTTTTGGACAACACGGCTTGCCCGATTGCGGTGAGGTGGTTAATTTTGTAATAATACATATTTGGGAAACTGTTTGTCTGCAGTAATATCAATATTCAGCCAAAACTTCACAGAGATGGTCTTTTCGAACATATGTTTACATTATGTTAACAATACTTAAGTTAATAAAGAGACAAGAACAATAATATAGAAGAAAGATTTGATTGTTCTTTTCTTTGAATTGAATAGGCTTCAAAACTACTAGACCAATTTCCAAAATTCTATATAATTTATGCAGATGAAGTCGCGGGAAGATTGCTCATCATTATCACAAATTTAAGAACTTTGTTCTTGTCGGTGGAGTATTTTCCATCTCTTCCTATCCTCCGCTATCTCTTTGACCTCTTTGTACGACACGACTTTTGCCTTCTGTTGAAGGTTTCTAGCCACAGATAAATAACACATACGCTGAGAAACAAATTTTTAATTTAGTTTGTATCAATAATGGCATAATAAGTAAACGTTAATTATAATTTAGACCAGATGTTATTATGTTACAAAACAATTTTTTTTTCGATGACCCCTTTCAAAATTTTACTAATTTCGGTGAACTTACTGCTGATACATTTTAACTAACTAAAACTCTTGAAAAATTTTAAAGATTTGTTGTAAAGATGAAAATTTGCATCACGGCTTAGGTATAGGCATACAACTGGAGTGGGGAAATAAACAAAACAGTTTTATTTTACACCCTTTGTTTTTATTATAGATATAAGAAATTATTTTTTATCAATTAATTGAGGCTGTTCTTATAACTGCAAATTTTATTATCTTTATTTTTTTTTTACGAATCTTTCAATGTCTGATTTTAATTTGATAAGGTTTTCTTATAAATCTGGAATTTAACTTTCTAGAAACTCTACATAAACTTAACGGGACCTTTCATAAACTGATTCAAAAATTTTCATAACCAAATTTTTCGTGAACATCCGTTTCCAACTTGTGAGTCCCCATTCTTTTTCCGGACAACGTAGTCCCCGGCGACGAGATCTCATGAGCCCAGCCCAGTGACTCCTCCTGGACCACTTTGGAAATCACTGGTTTAGACATAGAGCAATGTGACTACCGCTCGCGCGCTGCTAGAGACGCCTTTTCAATACAATTTATACGAAACAAATGTGTCAGAGAAATGTAATGTCAATGTAAGCTCACGTCCACATATTAGTTCCTTCGAGCAACACGGAAGGGAGTAGCCATACGCTGCATTCCCCTCTGTCAAGGTACAAGCCAAAATTAGGCATATGCATGTCTATGTGTTAGTTGTGTGTGACTCATCTGTACACAAATTATTTTCTCTTTTTATGTCATTTTTTGTGACAATGTCATAATTACTATCAAGTGACAGTTTAAGTCTTGTATGTAGGTGTGCGGAACTAAACTAGTGTGCACATTTCCCCCCGCAAAAAACGCCAGAAAAATTGTCATAGTAAATTGTCGCTTTGCCCACTCCCTCCGTCCGGTACGGAGGACGTGTTGCTCGAAGATTAGTTCTAAGTAGGTAGTTGTATGTCGTAGATTGTAAGTTGACGTCATTTGGAGAAAATGCGTTGTGCAGTTTGTTGCCGCTTCTTCTGCACTCCGCCTTGGAAGCGGTGTAAACTTAGCTTTAAGTAACTTATTGACGTCAACAATAACATAACATTGTAAACCAATTGTAAATGTAAAGTGACGTTCACCAAATGATATTTAAAATATCTTAAGATGAATAAAATTTTTGACTATTGCCTATTGAGAGAGCGGTACCGTTTATTAAGGTTTTGGGGTTCAAGGTAATTGTAGAAATGCAAAAAGTTGCTATTTTCTTCCTACTTGGATAAAGGTTACATCAGAATTTTGTTCTTCTTCTTTTCGAGTCAAAATGGCTATAATTAGCCATTTTGTGGTAAGAGGATCAGCCAATCTGCGTTACCGACTAGACTGTCCCCACAGATTGTTGCCCAGGGTGCGCAGGACGTATTGAGGGTTACTACGTCACACGGGGAGGCTCCTTTCATGCACCCCAGAATTTTGTTTATTAACTTTTATAAAAGCATGTGGTCCCAACCCCTTAATCGTACGATTTGTTCTCAGAGACTCGCAAAGATGGCGCCACTCGTAACTACACACAATTGTATAATAAATAAATATAAATATATACGCACAAATCACACAGATTGAGCTAGCCCCAAAGTAAGTTCTTAAGTGAGACTTGTGTTATGGGATACTAACTCAACGATACTATATTTTATAACAAATACATATGTAGATAAACATCCAAGACCCAGGTCAATCTGAAAAAGATCATTTTTCATCTTGACCTGCCCGGGAATCGAACCCGGGACCATCCGTGCCACAGGCCGGCGCGGGCGTGTTAACCGCTGCGCCACGGAGCTCGTCAATATACCGTATTATGAGAATATAAAAACATTATTCACAAAATATATGTTATTAAAAATTAGAACAATATTTTAGGCATAATATTTTAAAATTACACCCTAGTTTTAGTAAGTTTAGGCTAACGCAGATTACTGCCAATGCCAACTAGTATTGAGTGGCGAGCAACTCTTCAGCGCCATACATTCGCCTACTTTGCGCCACCTTAATCTGATCCAATATTTTAAAATGAGGTTGACAGTCTATTACGTTAGTATTATATTGTCCTCAATATAAGTAATTGTTATGTCATATCACAACACAATAGGCCGTTTTTAGGTTTTTTTCGAGCACGCACGTACTGACAAGCCGAGTATGCGGTACGCGGTACGCGGTATAATGGGGAACTTGCATGAGGAGTACATTTTGAAAACTATTTCTAATTACATAAGCATCTAGCTGGAAAAATCTGTTAAGGACACTTTCAGTCCGATATCGATACATTAACTTTTGGTTTACATTGGTTAGAAAAGTCCGTTTCAAAAATATGAAAATTTCAAAAATCCTATATTACTATGAAATAGCTCTTTAAATTTATAGCAATTTTTGTTATGAAGCCATTTCCCTAAACGCAATATTTAACATAGCTGACAAACAAAGTCCTCACCACACGCATACAGATTGCTAAAGGAGTGACGTCACTAGTCAGTTGTTTTTTCTTAGGGACGTTTAGGCCGAGACGAAAAATTGGAATTTTCAAACCCTTATATCTCAAAGAGTTTTTGGGTTATCAAGACGATTTTTTAACTGTATTTTCTATTTTTGAGAGCTCTACTCTTTTCATAGGACAATGAAAAAAATTGTGTGCAAGTTCCGCATTGCTTTCGTCTCTGTAGGGCACGAGCGTCGCATTTCGTGAACTGTGGTTTAGACTATTTTTACACAATCAATATTATGGTTTCCAAAGTCCAAACACTATCTTAAACATCAGACAATCGCATCAGGACCACTTGTTTACTTCGGCACGCCGATATTTTCGTGTTTTATTTTAGTGTGTTTGTTTACCTGAGCATTAAAACTTATCCTTATGGGTCGACATCCTAAACTATAATATTTAATATCTTTAATTTTTATATTTATGTGAATAAAAGTCATATAGATTATTTAATTACAATTTTTCCTTTTTGTAGAATCGCAAGATAAAAGGGTAAGAAACGAAAATTAAGCGCGCCCATAAGTACAAATTCAATTATTAAATATACTAGCAGCCCTACCCGGCTGCGCCCAGGCATGTATTATACCTTAAAACCTTCCTCGTGAATCACTCTATCTATTGGTGAAAACCGTATGAAAATCCGTGGAGTAGTTTTTGAGTTTATCGCGAACAGACAGACAGACAGACAGACGTGGCGGAGGACTTTGTTTTATAATATGTAGTGAAGAGTACCTGTGCGAAGTATTTTTTATTCGTTTTCCCTAAAAAGTGGCCAACTGCAAGTCGGACTAGCCCATGAAGGGTTCGTTATAGCAAACTTAAATTAGCCAAATACGTCTACAATTTATCGCCAGCAAAATTTACTTAGTTTTGTAGTATTTGTGTGAATGACAAAGTTATAATAGCGGTTTATGAAAACCTGCTATATCTCAGAAACTGCTGACTAAATTAAAATTGAAAATATGTGATGAAAAAGAATTCGCCACAGGTAGGATTCGAACCCACGAGTCTTAGGTCTGCGCCCTAAGTGTGCCCTAAGTGGCTAATTCTTTTTCATCACATATTTTCAATTTTAATAATATACCGAGCATTGTAATGCTATTTAAAAACCATTTAAGTGCTGACTAAATATCTCATTCGAACCAGTTTTTGTTGAAAGTTTTCATTGGGATCTACAGCATTATTTTTTTATATTGCTCACTCTTTTATTTATAAAGTAAGAAGTTAGAGGGATTTTTCTTCCTTCCTAACGATTGACTTTGAGAAAAAATGGCGTTAAGCTGTCCTACACATTAAAAACACTAAATAAAAAACAACAGCATGTTATCATCATCATCATCATCAGGTCTTTCTAGTCTCCACTGCAGGAGCACGACCCTCTCTGTACTACCAGAGCCATATACTAGCCTGAGTAGTCAGAGGATTTGGCCTACACTCTCCTTGCTCGCCAGACGGGTTGGAGAGGTCTCTTTGATGTTAATAAGCTTTGTTTAGCTTGTGTTTCCTTAGTCGCCTTTTACGACATCCACGGGATGACTTGGAGTGGTCCTATTCTACTCTGCCGAGAACCACACGGCACGGCAAATGGCAGTTTGTTATACAAGACCACAAATAGGCTACAGCTCAGTACATGTTACTCGGAAGAAGCAACCGCTGATTTTCAACTGCCACTCAACTGAAATGACACGAACGAGCGCAATGTAACATCATATTTACTTTAAATTGAGTAATTTATGATGCTATGTGAATTAAATCTAGATATGAATAACTATGTTAAAGCCAAAACCTAGAGCCTCTAAAGTGGGATATTTTTTCAGTAAGTGTGCGTATAAAAAAATCATTACGACGAATTGAGAACCTCCACCTTTTTTTGAAGTCGGGTAAAAATCAACGATTATGATTAGTTTGATAAATATATCAGATTCCAGTACCAAAAAATACCTATGAAGGGCAGTAGGTATTTTTGGATGGGAGACTAAGAACATGTTACACTTCTGCAAAGTACGATATGTATTTATCTAAGTACGTATTTGGTTCTGAAATATCTTCATGCAGAAATCAATATTTAGCTTTTAAAAGAACTTATGCTTTGTTAATAAAATTAAAGAGCCGCTATATAAGTATGATGTGTGTACTCTAAAGATGATGTGAGAGTTCTTATGATCTCATAATCTAGATATCTAGTATCATTTATCACTTTTTGCGAAATAATAAAAAAATCCTGACACTATGACAATTTTTGTTTACCGGCAATCTTATTAAAACAATATATAAAGTCCAGTTAGTGACGCACCCAATGACAAGTACTTAACCCAGCAACAGACAGGCAGGCGACATTGTTATCTACAGATTACACCATAATCATTATCTAATATATATTATATTAGTATTTTATCTAACAATGTGTATGATGTACTAGTAATATCTACTACCCGAGCCATACTTAACCTTCTGCTCGCGAACCGCATTGGCCTTCCATATTTCCCTATTTTACGGAACGCGTGGAAAGGGTTCCGTACGATTCCAAAGTCAAATCTTAAGTCAAAGTCAAAGTCAAAGATTTTTATTCAAAATTGGATAATGGTATCTCTTTTTGAACGTCATATTTTTTACTTTCTTATTATTTTTAATTTTTAATATGCAAAATCGAAAAACTACTAGCGTTTCGTAATGACCACTGGTGAGAAGAATACGCCGAAAGAAACTCAATCCAGACTTGGTCCCTACGTGCCTGAAGGGCTTCGATTACAATATTTTACAAGTATTTATTTATTACTAATGTTATTTATATTAATTACAATAAATTACAATCAATTAAATTACTGCCACGCATTTTTATCATTTAAATAATCATTAATACAATAATATGCCTTTTTTACTAACTGGTTTTTAACAGCAGTTTTAAACTTATGTAAAGGTAGACCCGAAATTTCTGCGGGAATTTTATTATAGAAGCGTGCTCCGAGACCCATAAATGAACGCTTAGTTTTCTGCAATCGCAAAGCTGGTGTAGCCAACTTATTTTTATTTCTTGTGTTTCGGTCATGAATGTCACTATTTTTCTCATATAAATGTAAATTATGGTGTACAAACATAATATTCGCAAATATGTACTGAGAATGTAAGGTTAAAATATTGATATCTTTAAACAATTCTCTAAGAGATTCTCTAGCACCAAGTTTATATATAGATCTAATAGCTCGTTTCTGCAGGATAAATATTGTGTTTACTTCTGCAGCGTTACCCCATAGTAAAATTCCATAAGACATAACACTATGAAAGTAACTAAAATATACCAAACGCGCGGTTTCAACATCGGTCAGTTGTCTAATTTTCCTGACAGCATAAGCCGCAGAGCTAAGTTTACCTGCCAAGTTTGTAATATGGGCACCCCATTGAAGCCCGGCATCAAGAGTTATTCCAAGAAAAGTTGTTTTATCTATCATATCTAGTGGTTCATTATCCATTACTATGCGAGTTGGTATTTTGGCAACATTTGGTAAGCAAAATTTAATACACTTAGTTTTCTTAGTATTCAACAAAAGATTGTTCGCTGTGAACCAATCTAACACTTGAGCTAATGTACTATTAACCTCGTCAAAAAATTCAGTTTGTCTATCTATTTTGAACACAAGAGAAGTATCATCGGCAAATAGTACAGCCTTACATGTAGTGACACAGTAAGGTAGATCATTGATGTAAATAAGGAACAACAAAGGCCCTAGGATAGATCCCTGGGGTACGCCCATTTTTACAGATGATCCGGAGGATTGAACCCTGTTTAAACTAACGGTTTGAGTTCGGCTACTTAAATATGATGCAACTAAATTAAGAGATTTACCTTTGATTCCATAGTGCTCCAGCTTGGATAGAAGGGTATTGTGGTCTACGCAATCAAAAGCTTTGGTAAGATCACAAAACACACCAATGGCATTTTGTTTTCCCTCCCAAGCATCATATATGTATTTTAACAGAGCTACACCCGCATCTGTAGTAGACCGATTCTACGTGAATCCATACTGTTCACCATGGAAGAGACCATTACTTTTAAAAAAAGCTAATAACTGATTAAACATTATCTTTTCAAATATTTTACTGAGCGCTGGCAGAATAGAAATAGGACGGTAATTAGTGGGATCATTCTTATCGCCAGATTTGTATAACGGAATGACTTTGCTTAACTTCATCAAGTCAGGAAAAGTTCCTGTATCTACACACTTATTAAATATAGAAGCTAAATATGGCGCAATTACTTCAATAATACTACTAATGACAGGTACTGAGATATCCCACAAATCTCCAGTCTTTTTATTGTTTAAACTCTTAAATGTATCAATTACTATTTCAGGTGTTACATATTGAAATATTAAATGGTTATTACATTCTGGTATACAACTTGCTAAAAGTTTTTTAGATTCAGCGGGTGATGAACGTAAGGAGGCAGTAATGTTGACGGGAATATTTGTAAAGAAATCTTCAAAATATTGCGCGATATCTTCATTACTATTAAGGAGCTTGTTATTGACTTTTAATTCGATTTTGTTATTACGTTGTTTACTTTTACCGGTTTCCTTGTTAATAATTTTCCAAGTTGCTTTTATCCTATCATGAGAATCTTCAATAGTTTTCCTAGTGTGTAAAGATTTTGCACACAAACATACCTTTTTAAAAACTTTTGAATAATTTTTAACATATTTTATGAATTCAGTATTCCGATTATAAACTTTCATTGCTAATAATTCGTATAATCTGTTTCTACTAATGTAAATGCCAGTAGTTGCCCATTCACTAAATTTTTTACGGTTACGTCTAGAACATTTTTTAATTTTGAATGCACTATTGAATTCAGATTCAATAACACCAAACATTTTATTATATAGGGCATCCGGATCATCTCGCGTTTCTTCAATTAGTGGCATTTTTTCAGCTATTTTTTGCTTAAATACCTTTACTTTACCTTTAGTAATAGATCTAAAGGTAATTTCTGCTGAATCTGCTTCTGAATTATTTATAAGTTTTACAAATTGACCAAAGTGATCGGAGGTTAGATTTTTTGTTATATATTTGTCAACAGCAGTGCAATTGCAGAAAACATTATCTATACATGTGGCAGAATCTCCATCAATTCTAGTTGGTTCTAAGAAAAAATTGATTAAATCAAATGATTTAAACAAATTTAAAAATCTAACACTCTCGGTTGTAGTAACTAACAAATCAACATTAAAGTCGCCACACACTATAATACTTTTGCGGCTACCACATAATTTTCTCAACACATCTTCAATAACTAATTCTAAAGTATTAAAATCTGAATTCGGTGGTCTGTATACACACACTATAATATAATTCCCTAATTCAATACATGACAGCTCAACATTACAATCTACCGAAAGACAAACAATATCCTTACGTTCTTTACATTTAACGTCACTTCGTGTTAGAATTAAGCTCCCGCCTTTCTCTTTAGTCTTTCTGGTATATGAGCTTGTCAATGAATAATTCTCTATATTGAATTGTTGCTGATGGGACTGCATAAAATGTTCAGTCAAGCAAACTACATGCAAATCTTTACTATTTATAAATAACTCTAATTCTAATAATTTGCTTAGACATTAGAAAACATGTACTTATGTTAAACAATACTTTTGAAAAATACGTTGCTACAGCAAGCAGAACCTTAATTGGACCTGTTTTTTTCTATGGGTCGGCAGTCTATAAGTGCGTTTTGTCTGTGACAACTGATTTAGGTACACACGTAATCTTCGAGCAACACGGCTTTTCCGTACATGCCAGTGTATGAAACCTACGACAACCTACGTGCCGCTCAAATCATACGAATCAAAGCGTCCTTCTAGGAATGTAACATCATGTTATTCACATTGTATTTCACAATAGTTAGCATAATAATACGCAGAATATGCACAGATAATTTAATATTAACTTTTGATAGCATCTCTGTGCTCAGGTCTTCTAACTATTCTGCAGCAAGTAACACAAGTGAGAAGTGTTATATTTTTTTGAAATCCATTCTCATAGATGCTATGTCTTTTCGCTTCGTATTTACGGGTTCTACGTGAAGTAATTCCAGTTTGTTTCATGGGAAATTCTTCTAAATATCACGGGCATGCTTATCCTTGTAATGTGTGTTAAAAGTAAGTCATACCTATACAGCGTGTGAATTGAATCTCGACATACCCTATAGGATCAGTCCTTGGCGCACCCAAATTTGTTCATATTGAAGGGCTGAGTTGACTCAGCCCGTCATTATGAACAACTTTGGGTGCGCTTTCGAATAGCTTAGCACGAATTTAGACATTCTGCTGATTGGCATCGATAGAACCCACTTTCCTCTTCATAACTAAGTTGTGACATAGGGCAAAAACCTAACATTTTATTACTTGTAAAAATTTAAGTGCAAGTTTAATGTATGAAAAATTTCTAATTTTTTAATTTTTTTTTTATATAATTACATCTCCGCTCTTTAAATCATATGGTTGAGAAGAACAAAGCAAGTTATATAAGATGCAATCCTCAGAAATAATAAATTGATGCTAAGCTATTCTAAAGTTATATACTTTCCTATGGGACCAATGCTGGGAACACTACAAATTTTATCGACATTTTCATACAAATGTGCCGGGGCAGTTGGTATCATCATCATCAGGTCTTGTCTAGTCTCCACTGCAGGAGCACGACCCTCTCTGACTGTCAGAGCTATACTTATATATATATTAGCCAGAGCAGTCAGAGGATTTGGCCTATAGTCTCCACGCTGGCCAGACGGGTTGGAGAGGTCTCTTTGATGTTTAATAAGCTTTGTTTAGCTTGTATTTCCTAAGTCGCCTTCTACGACATCCACGAAAAAACTTGGAGTGGCCCTATTCTACTCTGCCGGGAACCACACGGCCAGTTAGTATGCGGAAATAAAAATAAAATTGGAGCTCCCAGCATTGATCACACAGGAAAAGTTAAATATAAATATATAGGGACATATCACACAAATTGAGCTAGCCCCACAGTAAGTTGTGAACTTGTGTCGCAGGATACTAACTCAACGATAATATATATTATAACATATACTTATATAGATAAACATCCAAGACCCAGGTCATTATGAAAAAGATCGTCTTTCATCATGACCTGACCGGGGATCGAACCCAAGACCCCCGTTTTGCAGGCTGGCGTGTTGATCGCTGCGCCACGGAGCTCGTCAGTTGTTCATATTGATGGTCTGAGTCACCTCTTTAAGGAAATGTAGTGTCAATTTTTTTTTAAATGGACTACATTGTTAGCTCCAAATGAGCTTTCGCTTCTTCACCGGACTTTTAAGGTGAGAGCAGAGTGCCCTCAACCTGTAAGGCAAACCTCGGCTTTGGGCGTTGCCTGGGTGCGCAAGGCTTGGGGAGACAGCAAACTCTCATATGCCTGATGGGCCGCGATTTGCATGCATGACCTGAAGGGTCGAACTGAGAAACAATGGCAAAGCCTTTAGAGAGCAGCAACTCTCATGTTTTGGCGTATGGGCCAAAAGCTACGGTGTCCGAAGGACCTATCCTGGGTGCAAATCACCCGGGACCGCCGGGCGGTCACACGTAATCGGAGCTTCCTCTGGCTTCCTCGGAGCCGTAGAGGATGTGGACTGGGGGAGTGTCAATTTATACGCTGTATATTTTATACTTTTAACACCCATTAGAAGGGTAAGAATACACAGAACTATTTTATAGGTAAGCATGCCTATGATATTATGAAGCGTTCCCCATGAAACAAACTGGAAATACGAAGAAAATATTACTTCCCGTAGAAACCGTGGATACGAAAAGAAAAAGACGCTTATTAGAATGGATTTGAAAATAATATCCACTAAATTTATTACACTTCTCATTAGAAATCTATACTTTTGCAAAGAGGTGAAACTTCATTCGATTGTACAACAAATTTGAATGCGATTCTAATTCCAACAATTTATTGACACGCGAAGCCTGGACGGGCGGCTAGTTTATATATTATAAGTAAGGATTTATTTTGGTATTAAGAATAAGAAACGGCCTTTCGCTCGTTGCTCGTAAAGTATAATAGTATAATTACTTATGTGACAAATACCGGTACCCGCAGTGGCATTTGCTTACCATGAATTATCGCCCAAATAAATTTTGCATAAGCCAACCGGCTACCTTACTTGATCAGGCCTGTTGAGTTGTGGCAGAAAGGAGCCTACAGCAGGCACGACATAGCTTTCTAGAATTTTTTGTAAAATTAAATCCTATACCCCAGCAAGGTTGCCTGTACAATTGCTTTAGCGATAAGGCCGCCTTTGTACACTTAAATATTAATTACTTAATATACGTAATAAGTCCTGTAGCAATAAAGAGTTTTTAACTTATTTTATCTGCGGATAAACAAATAAATATAAGTATATACGGACAAACCACACAGATTGAGACAGCCTCAAAGTAAGTTCGAGACTTGTTTTATGGTTACAAGATATAGCTTTTCAGGTATATTTTGCTTTGATAGGTTTTTGTCATTCCGAACTAATACATAGTATGAAAAATCTACTTGACAGGTCGTTGAGGCGCCGAGAATCGTATTCAGAATTTACGAGTGTCTACGACTCCTTAATATGAGCGTCGTATGCGCATCTGAGTTCTTTTAATTGCCTGCCAGAGTCGAATTTGAATTTACTATCAAACGATACGCAAATAACTTGGCAAGCGCTAGCCGAACGGGATAGCGTATATGGAAACCCTTCCAGTATTCAGAACCTCAGTACGTCTGAGCTGCGGGAGGGCTTACTAGCATTCATTCACAGAGAGTTGCTTTAAACCATTCTGCTGTTCAGAGTGGCGAATGATCTGGATTCGGGTATTGTGTCCGGTGTAGTATTCAAGACTTCTTGATAAAAACGCTTCTCTTATTCAGATCCTCAGTAAGTATAAAAGTATGTTAGGTGCGATCTGACACGCGGGAGGGATTTCTGCGCTATGCTCCCCGATCTCAGATCGGAAGCGGTACGTGCAAAGAAACGGGAACAATATTTAAAACATCTTCGCTGTTATCATTTGTCAAAACTGGCTTTGTTGGACAATGATATCTGATCTAAAAAGATTTCTACAGAAACATATAAGCGAAAATAATAATTGTATAGCCGCCGTTTCGAATACTGACGACCCTACATAAACTGAAAGTCTTAAAAAGGAGTTTGACGGATCTTTCCAGCAATTACAAAACACATTTTGTGAGTTTAGCAATGTTCTATGCAACAAAGAAATTTTACTTCCTTAACCTGAATTAAACTTCAGAGCAAGGTTACGAGTTGGTATTAAATAAATTTCCTAGGACGTAACAAGAAAAAGAAAATACAACCTACTTCAGTGAGAAAAAGGGCAGAAAGTTCAAAAACCGCATTTTGCAGGGTCCTCTTAGAAAAGTGAATTCACATAATTATGGAAGTAACTCGATAAAAATGACAGCGGAAATAAGTTAGTAATAGGTACGTGCTAAGTCCTGTTAATATTAATAATTATGTGTTAAAAGCGCTAAAGTTTAAAAAATAATAGTTGAATTCACATTCTAAAAATGTGAGCAAGAATGTGCCTAATGCTGGATAATTTTATTTTGTTAAAAAAAATATTATAATTGTACGAGCTATCATCGTACAATGTCAGCACTTTTACTTAACACGTTGCTTTTCATTTGCATTATATTCAGTTCGCAATAGGTCGACAAGAGCGCCGCGCGTACTCATCAGACAATCATTTTAAATAATAAGTTTATTGACTCTCTAATACAGTTTTTGAACAAATATCAATTGTTATCATTCATCATCTTAGTTTCGGGGATAACAGCCCGAACATTGGTCCTTCGAGCTTTTCGTAAAAGCGGGACTTTTCACGGTTCCCACGCGGCAAATTATCATGTTACGTGTTCGCGTGTGAAAATGTGATAGTGGTTCCGCGCAGCACCATTGGATGCAGTGAATTATAACAAGTGTTCATCGAGGATCGGATTATCAAGGCTTCCGATCGTCAAGTATAGCCAGGGGCACCAAGGCCTCCAATCATCAAATACCGTGAGTGGGACACATTCCGCTCGCACCACTACACTTCAGATCTATCAAGTAAGATCTATCCTTTTATTTTTCGCCATTCATCATGTCTAACATGGAAGACATTCTTACCAATCAGCAGCAAATTTCTAAGGCTATTGAACATACCTATTCCAACTTTAAAAAAGATTCCGCGGATAGAAAAACACCAGATTATTTGCAACGCAGGTTAGATATTCTCGACAATTATTGGCATGAGTTCGACAATAATCATCGTAAGTTATTGGAGTTCGGTGATGAGTCACATAGTTATTTTACGTCGGATGAACATAATCGGGTAAAAGAGAGATATGAATTGATTAGGTCGCAAATTCAACATTATCGTCCTACGTCTTTAGAGAAGCCACAGGTATTAAAACCTCCTACGTTCACTATTCAGAGAACTGAATCTCAACAACCCTCAGCATCCCCATCCCAGCAACCTCCTACTGCCACGAGTGGGACATCCAGCAAGACGGAAGAAATGCTGAAAAAACAATGTAGTAACTTCAAGGCGTTTCAACGCACTATATCATCAATCAATTTGGAGTCCGTTTCAGAGAAATGGGAATTTGAGGACTTGTTACGTACGCTCCAGGCCCGTTGGACTACCATTGATGCCCTACATTGGGATCTGGACAGCGAATTGGAAGACCGTAACCAAGAATATGACCAGGCTTACAACAACTATGAGCAGGCATTTAACAAGATGAAAAAAGACATCAACAAGAAGATGTGGTCAGTGGCACATATCGAAAAATCAGTTCCTTCTCTTGAAATTCCGTTGTTCCATGGATCCTATAAGGATTTCGTGTCCTTTAAAGACCTTTTTACAGAAAGCATCCATAACAATCCGTCAATGTCGCCCGCCCAAAAGATGCAGTACCTCAAGAGCAGGGTCAAAGGGGACGCAGAACGTCTCATCCAGCATTTGAACGTGAGCTCCGATAACTACAGTGTCTGCTGGGACATACTCAACCAGCGATACAACAACAAGAAACTTATCTTCACGACGCACATCAATCTTTTATTGAATTTACCAGTCATGCAACAACAATCACTGACAAACATCAAACGCATGCTGGATACTACCATGGAGAGTCTCAATGCCATCAAAAATCTCGGGGTGAACATAAGTACATGGGACCCCTTGGTTGTTCATATCTTGTCCCAGAAATTAGATATGGAATCATATACAGACTATATCGAATCGGTAAAAGAACCAAGGGAATTGCCGATACTACAGGAATTTTTAAACTTTCTGGAGACAAAGTTTACAACATTGGAAACAGCACGTAGGAAACAAGACAATTCTACGCCAAAATATCAAGGAAATAAGCAACAGAACCACAACATTCAAGGAAATCAGAAACCTAACTTTATCAAACATTCATTTTCATCAAGTGCAAAAACAATCACGCCAAAATCAAATACAAATCATATATATAAATGTAACTTATGTAAAACTAACGATCACGGAATATATTATTGCCATAAGTTTCTAGACATGACATCATTCGATAAGCGTAAATTCCTTTCGAAATTTAATATATGTTCGAATTGCCTGAAGCCTCATCAAGGGAAATGTTTGTCAGAAAAGCGTTGCCGGGAGTGCAATAAGGAACATAATAGCTTATTGCACGACGCGTTTGCGCAATCGAGTCGAGTGACATCGGACACGGCGGCAAGCGCAAACGAAAGCGCTGGCAGTTCTGGAAACTCTAACACGACCGCGGGAAAATTGGTTAAAAGTAGTTCTCACGTGTCTCTTCCAGGTGAGCCGACAGAAGTGCTGTTACCTACCGCAATCATCAAAGTACAAGGAGCGGACGGGAATTATCAATCTATGCGGGTTCTATTAGACCAAGGCTCTCAGGCGTCGCTCATCACGGAGCACGCCGCTCAAATCTTGGGATTACCGCGTAAAAGCTGCAAAGGCGTCGTAGCAGGAATAGGCGACAACGAATGCAATTTGAAGGGGATGATAACAATTAAATGCTCTTCTGTCATTAGCGATTACACTTTTATAACCGACGTCCTTATCATGAATCAGTTGATCAAAAAATTACCCATGAACTCTTTTTCTAAGCCAGATTGGCCTTATCTCAATCAAATTCAATTAGCAGATCCCGATTTTAACTTAAGTCGTCATATAGATATTTTATTGGGTGCCGACGTGTACGCTATTATCTTACTCGACGGAATTTGTAGAGAAAAATCAACTCTAACGACCGCACAACAGACGCGGTTAGGTTGGATATTGAGTGGCAATATTCAAACGCTTCAATGTAACGTGGTACTTCACAACATCGGTGAAATATCCAAGTTTTGGGAATTGGAAGACATTTCTGAGCCTTCCGAGATGTCAGCTGAGGATCAACGATGCATCGACTTCTATCGTGATACCACAAGAAGAAAAGAAGACGGACGGTATGAAGTTCGACTCCCGATGAAACCAAACTTTCAAGATAACTTGGGTCCCTCAAAGGGGAAAGCAATCGCTCAATTTTACAAATTAGAACAAAATCTAAGCAGACATCCGGATATTTCGCAACAGTATAAATCATTCATCAAGGAGTACTTAGAACTCGGTCACATGATGCCGGCGGTAAATTGCAATACAACACCACAATGCTATTTACCGCACCATTCCGTTATTAGACAAGACTCGACTACAACAAAATTACGCGTAGTTTTTAATGCTTCTAGTAAAACTGCGAGTTCTTCAAGTCTTAATTCTCAAATGAGCACAGGCCCCAATTTACAACAAGACTTACAAAGCCTCCTAATCAAGTGGAGACAATTTAAGTATGCTTTTACAGCTGACCTGGAAAAGTTTTATAGGCAGATTTGGCTTCATCCAGAAGACCAGCAATTACACCTAGTTATATGGCGTGATAACCCATCAGAAAGATTAAAGGTATATCAGTTGAAAACGGTTACTTACGGCACCAAGGCCGCCCCTTTCCTAGCTATGCAAACACTCAAGAAATTGGCCCAGGATGAAACTCCAAATTTCTCCAACTCCTCGGCTCCTAGAGTAATCGAAGATTCATTTTATATGGACGATCTGGTCCACGGAATTCATTCCGTGACATTGGGAAAACATTTGATATCTGATTTAATTGATCTACTAAAATCAGGAGGTTTTAACCTTCGGAAATGGAAATCCAACTCTCCCGAGATATTACAAGGAGTCAGCGTAGACCCGACTAACCAAGACAATTTTAACTTTAAGCATGAAGATTCCCCAAAAACGCTCGGGATTACCTGGAATCCTCAGTTAGATATCTTTACGTTTCAATCAAAATTTGATACATCATTGTCTCGGCCGAGCAAACGGACACTTCTATCGGATATTGCAAAACTATACGATCCCTTAGGTTGGTTGGCTCCAATTACAACCAAACTCAAGATTTTATTTCAAGAAGTTTGGAAATTTCAGCTGCAGTGGGACGAACCTGTACCAGATGAAATTTACCAAGAGTGGGTCAAAATTAAATCCGATATGAAAGCAATAAACGATTATAAGATACCTAGATGGATCGGAACAAACGAAGTTGATACTATCGAACTTCATGGTTTCAGTGACGCAAGTACCCAGGCATATGCCTGCGTCGTATACTGCAAGATAACTAGAAGCGATTTAGTTTCAATTTCCTTAGTTGCTGGAAAAACAAAACTAGTTCCGGTAAAAAATAGCCAAAATAATAAGAGCACCACGCTGACTTTGCCTCGTTTAGAGTTATGTGCAGCGTTATTGTTATCAAAATTGATGAAAAAAATCATTACTTGCTTGCCAAACTACAACATTAAGGTTTACGGTTGGACGGACTCAATGGCTGTATTAGGTTGGCTACAAGGAGAAGCCGATCGGTGGAAGCCGTTTGTAGCCAATCGGGTTAAACAAGTGACCGAAATCATGCCATCGACCTGCTGGCGTTACGTACAATCCAAGGTTAATCCAGCAGATTGTGCAAGCAGAGGCCTCACCGCATCCCAACTTAAAGAACATGCACTTTGGTGGGAGGGGCCTAGCTGGTTAACCAAGAAAATTACCCGCAACGATATAGAAAAGGTACCAAATCAGATAACAGATCAAGAGGCAAAACAAAACAAAAGCACTTCACCGGTGTTACGATCCGTTTTTCCCATTCCCAATTTGTAGTCAAGGACAGTTGAGACTTTTTACCTATTAATTTTAACTTCAAATCTCACTAACATACGAAATTGTTTAACATGTTGTAAATCACCGGGAAACTTAACAATTCCTTTACATGTCAGATGTAGGATACATTGTTGATCACCTTGTTTATATTAGATCATCATCTCATCTACATCCCTTACTAATCTCGTCTCCCCCGCCCGGGAAGATGTACGAGCTATCATCGTACAATGTCAGCACTTTTACTTAACACGTTGCTTTTCATTTGCATTATATTCAGTTCGCAATAGGTCG
Organism: Rhodophaea formosa; assembly: GCA_963082605.1. NCBI lineage: Eukaryota > Metazoa > Arthropoda > Insecta > Lepidoptera > Pyralidae > Rhodophaea > Rhodophaea formosa. Next base: position 6,605,786 of record OY720221.1, read on the forward strand.
ACAAGAGCGCCGCGCGTACTCATCAGACAATCATTTTAAATAATAAGTTTATTGACTCTCTAATACAGTTTTTGAACAAATATCAATTGTTATCATTTATCATCTTAGTTTCGGGGATAACAGCCCGAACAATAATATAATCATAATGGCATAAGTTTATGCAATTCCAATAATTTTTGTTTCGTGATAGTATGATATTCACCCTTTTTTAATTTTCACTCGTTTCCAAAGAAGTCGTTACTGAGCATATTCGGGTAAACATATTAAGTCAAATGTTAGAGTCTGAGTAGCGGTAGGAACTCATATCCATAACTCTGCTATTGCGTTTGTAAAGCCTCCCGCATTACAGAACTAAAAGCAGGGTAGCATTTAAACTGTCAAACCCATGTTCAATCGCTGAAAGGCATAAGGTTTCAATATACGCAACGGCGTAGGTTCCAGGAGTACTATTTTAGCATACATAAATACTCTTTCAAAATGAAGAAATATATTGAAAACTCATAAAATATTGTACCTACTATTTTTAAATTCTAATTATTTATATATTATTTAAATAGTCTTAAATAACAAATATCTACTACCAACTCATGTAAACTAAATATACTAGAAAATGTACCGCAGGTCATTTCTCTGCGGTAACGTGCCAAGAAGACTGGCAGCATTGCCACTTTGAATGCCTGAAACTCTGGTTATTTGACACATCGACCGGCCTTTTGCTCACAATTTATTCAAGTTTGTGACCTGAGGGACCCCACGGAACTCCACCCCAAACAGCTCAAAAATATATGCATCACCGAGACACACATATTTGCGCCATTTTAGAGACTCGGTGGAAGCTGCAGCCTGTTAACCTTACAACTTTAATCATGGAGATGAGAAATTTGGAATTTGAAAAGATCTCTGCATGTAATTTTTGCCGCATGGTTCCCGGCAGAGTAGAATAGGATCACTCCAAGTCTTCCCGTGGATGTCGTAGAAGGCGACTTAGGAAACACAAGGTTAACAAAGCTTATAAACATCAAAGAAACCTCTCCAACCCGTCTGGCCAGCGTGGAGAGTGTAGGCCAAATCCTGTGACTGCTCTGGCTAATTATGGCTCTGGTAGTACAGAGAGGGTCGTGTTCCTGCAGTGGAGACTAACAAAGACCTCATTATGATGATGATGAGTAAAAATGTGACGAACTATCAAACTCACTTTCGCACTCATAATAGGAATCAGTAGGACAATGAACACAGTACCTATAAATGGAAATCATATTTACCCATTGTGGTTTTATAAGTAAAGGCTGCATAAACTTTCTCTGACACACCGCTACCGCATAATAATACGAATAGGCATACGCTACCAGTCCATAATGTTTACTTACTCTAATTTTCCACAAACTATCCAAGCGAATTAGGAATTCTTCTTCTTTTCTTTTTATTAGCAAACTATCGAGACTAGTAAAATTTGTTTTTTTCTTTAGATCAATGGATTTAAACTACATTTATTAAGAACTAACTATTTTGAAATTGAAATATGATCAAATTTAAAATTTCATGAAATAGAGCATCTTCTTTAAAAAAAAATTATTTAAGTTACGCCTGATCCGAATAATCAAAAGCATTGGATGCATCATACCTAAATCATTCACAAGCAAGACAAAGAGAGTCTCAGATTTAAGAGTGCGTGGTACTGTGTTGCCCAAGCAAGTCATCATGTTATTTGCATGTACTCTATCAAATCTGTGCTTGCATGTCTCTAGACGAGCGATGACCAACAGGACAGCGCCATAAGAGTCGCCTGGAAGCGCATGTCTCCATACAAACGGAAAAAGGGAATTGTGGCAATATTTGATAATTTTGGAATAAAATTAATCATTTAATCGATTAATCTCATTATAATCTACGTACGTTCCTATACAGCTTGGTTAAAATACTAATGGTTTGAGAATTACAAGCCTTTTTAAATTGATATGGAAATCTTTAGAGGCGTATAATTCTCAAACATTTGATAATTTAACCAAACTGTATAGGAACGTACAAGGAACGTTCGTAGATTATAATGAGATTAATTGATTGGATGCTTAATTTTGCCTTAAAATTATCAAATATTGCCACAATTCCCTTTTTCCGTTTGTATGGAGACATGCGCTTCCAGGCGACTCATAAGTACGGTTGCCAGGTCCTTAAAGTGAATAGCCGGACAGAGCCGCCAGTTATGCCGGACATTTGGGTTAAAAGGGCGGAGTCCTATAATATTTTAGTTGTAGTATACTTATAACACAACATTTTTCATATAAGTTAGGCAGGGGTTTGTTGGCATAAAATTTTCTTATTTTTCATAAAAATGGTCAAATTTAAAAAGCCTAACCAAAGCCGGACTCTGATTGATTCGGCCGGACATGCAAACAAAAAGCCTATCTGTTTGACGAGCTCCGTGGCGCAGCGGTCAACATGCCGGTCTGTGACACGGATGGTCCCGGGTTCGATCCCCGGTCAGGTCAAGATGAAAAATGATCTTTTTCAGATTGACCTGGGTCATGGATGTTTATCTATATATGTATTTGTTATAAAATATAGTATCGTTGAGTTAGTATCCCATAACACAAGACTTACATAAGAACTTACTTAGGGGCTAGCTCAATCTGTGTAATTTGTCCGTATATATATATATATATATTTATATTATATTTATCTGTGTCCGGTTTTATCCGGACGCCTGGCAATCCTAGCCATAAGTAAGAATTTGCAGTTGTTTTGATGGAACGGGTCGCAAAAGAGTATTGTTCTACTGAGGCCCCACAAACAATGGCAGGGAGCTACACTAGCTAGCAAATATTGTTGATGCTGTTTCTGTTTGGCTTAATTTTCTTTAATAATAATATTCCTAACGTTTGCAGCTTAAATAATCGATTGTAAAAACATTACACTTCTTTTTTGGGTATAAGGGTAAACATGTCTGTTTCGGAATGTCAACTCCTGGCCTTGACACGTGAAGGTTCCGTGGCAACGACAAATAAATACTTAATCATATGAGCAATTACTCCACCAGTCGTCACGCAATGTTAGGGTTACATTGGTTACAATGAAAGTTCAGCTTGGTGAGTACTCATCACATTTATTTATTTAACACTTTATTGCGCCATTCAATACAAATACATAATAAACACATAAAGAAGGAAACAACAAAAGGCAGCCTAACGGTAAATGCAATTTCTTCCAGGCATTTAGTTGTGATAGAGCCACGCTACTGATGAAAATCACTTTTGCTGGTAGCATGAATGGGTCGGCTCGACCGGGGAAGTACCACACTCTCACAGAAAATCGACGTTTGAGTAGTAGCTTTACAGCTTCTATGCTTCGTTCGGTGAGTGATAGCGCCAGAGGCCCATCACCTCTCCCCTCTGGGGAGAGAAAAATAAAAGGCCGACAACGCTCTTGTCATACCCGTGTTACATTAGTCCATGGGCAGCGGAGATCACTTACCATCAGGTGACTCGCTTGCTCGTTTGCCGTCCTATGACTTATAAAAAAAGGCAACTTCAGGGTATTAGGAAAAAACAAAATCACAACCTAACAGCACTGTATGTGCAACTTGTAACAAACATGCAAATGTTTTCTTGCTCAGTTCCTTAAATTGATCTACTTTCTCCAGCGAACATATTCATCATCATCATCAGGTCTTTCTAGTCTCCACTGCAGGAGCATGACCCTCTCTATATTACCAGAGCCATATACTAGCCTGAGTAGTCAGAGGATTTGGCCTACACTCTCCACGCTGGCCAGACGGGTTGGAGAGGTATCTTTGATGTTAATAAGCTTAAATAACATATTCATGTCCAACGTCATTTCCTAAGCTCTCGAACAAAGATTAAAAATTAAAATAGAAAATATATGACGAAAAAGAATCCGCCACAAGTAGGATTCGAACCCTTAGATATATGTAAGAACTACTTAGCCGCGACTTCGAATCGTATTCTTTCATCTCATACATATTAGCCCGCATAGAGTATACGACGCCTATCCCACGGGGTAGTTTCCATACATGCGTAGAGTAAGTGGTAGAGTACACAAGCCTACTACTCTACCAATTCGAGTAATTCTACCAGTTGATAAGTTGATCTACTCGTAAAATTGAATTTTGCTAGTAGAGTTAAAACGCCACAGCTGTCACATGCAGTCGAACTCTACTAAACGTACACACGTGTAACCAAATATTGGTAGAGACGCAGTGGTGGGAGAAGGCAAGTGGTAGATAGCTTGGTCACTATACTCTACCAATTTCTAGTACTCTACTGATGGCGATACCGTTTACTCTACGCGTGCCGGTCTACCGAAGCCTGCTTAGAGGAACGTAGGGACCCATACTACGTGATCTGTTCAGTTCTTAAGATATTAATAAAGACAAATATATGAGCCAAATTCTTTCTTTTTTATTGCATACTTAAAATAGCGGGAATTGGGGGATCTTGGTATATATACTACTGGTGGTCACGGAGGCGGGGGAAGTTAGTAAAAAATGCAAACCATAGGTAACGAAGTATGGTACGTTCCCTTATGTAATGAGAGATTTAAGTTACGGTGGTGTGTTGATATCATACTTAGAGCGCAAGATATAAATTGTAATTGTATTAATAAATTATGGCATTTGATAGATTGCATATTCGCATACTTCACATCGAAACAAAGCTTACTTATTTTTAAACATGTAGATTTTGTGCAGTTAAGTCCCATAGGGACTAAGTTGTTTTTATTTCATACGGAACCCACTATAATTTCCAATGTCAATTCATTTATCAATCGCGTGCTGTTTTCATGTTTCTCAGTTTTACTTATTAATTAATTTTTTAAAACTTTGTATAGTTAACACGACAAAAGAGTGTAAGCTATCAATCTGTTGGTTTCATTGCTAAAAACGTGTTGTAGCCCTCCCGGTCAGTCGATAGAAGTTCTATTCTTTTTTATTCTTTCTCCGGTTGTTTTACCGCGTTTTTATTAAGAAAGTCGAAATTGTTTTTCAGTATCCCAGCACGGAATTTCAAGTTTTGTAATTACTTAATAAATGTGTCTTTATATGGATAAAATAACAACAATTATATTTTTTACCATTAGTTTTACAAAAGTACTTAATAGTTTTATAAAAATCATAGTGACCACCGCGCCGCGCGCCGCTGCCATTTCGATGAAAAGCAATCCTAGTTTTGACGAGCTCTTTGGCGCAGCGGTCAACACGCCAGCGACACGGGTGGTGCCGGGTTCGATCACCGGTCATCTCAAGATGAATAACGATCTTTTTCCTATTGACCTGGGTCTTGGATCTATATATGCATTTGAAATAAAATAAAGTATCTTTGAGATAGTATCCCATAAAACAAGTCTCGAACTTACTTTGGGGCTAGCTCAATCTGTGTGATTTGTCCGTATATATTTATTTATTTTAGTTTATATAAAAGCTTTTAACAAAATCTACATCAATAATAGATACATACTAATCATGTCTTATTCCTTGTGGGGTAGACAGAACATCATCATCAACGTTAGGTCTTTCTAGGCTCCACTGCAGGAGCACGACCCTCTCTGTACTACCAGAGCCATATATCAGCTTGAGTAGTCAGAGGATTTGGCCTACACTCTCCACACTGGCCAGACGGGTTGGAGAGGTCTCATCCACGGGATGACTTGGAGTGGTCCTATTCTACTCTGCCGGGAACCACACGGCGTGTAGACAGAACCTAGAGCCAAAACCTAAACTCCACGTTTCGCGTGATGGCGGGCATGTAGGTGAAATATTAGGGTTGCTAGCCGTGTCGCCTATTAAGTATTGACATCACTTCTGATATTCGCTCATTCCATCAAAACCAGCTTTTAGGATATACGGGGAAAGAATGTACCATTCTTTCCCCGTATATTTCTATTTTCTATTTTCGTTTCTTTCTTTTCTCTCAGACCAGCATGGAAGATAAAAAAAAATATTAATAAATATTATTATTAATATATTTATTTTGTTTTATTTTCAGTCATATGTACAATGGTCAACCATGGCAAGCCCTGGTGGAAGGAGTACCGGCGACAGCAGTTCAAGGTGCAGCGGGTGAGCATCGAGCTGATCTTGCGCAAGAGCTTGAAGGATACTGCTAAGGAATACCTGTCAAATTCGTCGCTGTCATGCGTCTCCAAAATCGCTAATATGCGTATCCCCTTATACAGGTAACATAATATTTACATACATACATATTATCACGTATTTATCCCTTGCGGGGTAGACAGAGCCCAAAGTCGTATAACCCAAAGGCCACGTTAAGCGTTGTGGGCGTTAAGTTGGAAAGAGGAATAAAAAAAGTGAAGGGTTGCTAGCCGCATCGACTATGACGTGGTTCTGTAGATTTTCACCCAATCCCTTGATCAGCTTTTATGATCTGCGCGGGAAAAATAGCAGCTGGTATATTTTATGTTTTTCCTTTTCTCCCAAACCAGCATGGGTAAAAATATTTTCTATAAAAATTTATGAAGTTTGTAAATTTTCCTGGATTGATATCATCATCATCATCAGGTCTTTCTAGTCTCCACTGCAGGAGCACGACCCTCTCTGTACTACCAGAGCCATATACTAGCCTGAGTAGTCAGAGGATTTGGCCTACACTCTCCACGCTGGCCAGACGGGTTGGAGAGGTCTCTTTGATGTTAATAAGCTTTGTTTAGCTTGTGTTTCCTTAGTCGCCTTTTACGACATCCACGGGATGACTTGGAGTGGTCCTATTCTACTCTGCCGGGAACTACACGGATTTGGCAGTTAATAAATAAATAAATATATACGGACATATCACACAAATTGAGCTAGCCCCACAGTAAGTTGTGAACCAGGTCAATCAGAAAAAGATCGTTTTCCATCTTGACCTGACCGGGGATCAACCCGAGACCCCCCTGTCGCAGCCTGGCGTGGTAACCACTGCGCCACGGAGCTCGACATTTAATGATGGCAGTTGTGATGGCAATGCAATGGATTATGTTATTTTAATTAGTTAATTTAAAAACCATAAATAGTTAACATGTTTATCTAAAATGCTGCGCTAGTCGAATTCTTTTTAATGTCGAATTTCTTTGAGTTTCCACCATTGGTCCAAATAAAAAAGTTGTTCAGTTCGGGCTGAGTCACCTCGACAAGGGATTGCTGCTAGTTAAGTTACACGCTGTATAAATGTATAGTCTTCGTTATTCTTCTTTTTATCACCCTTTCAATCACGGCGTTCTATATAGCCATATAATAAATAAATATTATTAAAATACGTAACATCGGGTTACTCACGTAAATAGTCATCTACTGGCCGACATGTTTCGACCTCATCGCCCTGATAAAGACCCCCGGATGAGGTCAAAACATGTAGGCCAGTAGCTGACTATTTACTTGAGTAACCCGTTGTTACGTATTTTAATAATTCTATATCTCACGTTAGTTATAATCAAAAAATAAATAACAAAATAAATATAATGGACAAATCACACAGATTGAGCTAGCCCCAAAGTAAGTTCGAGACTTGTGTTATGGAATACTTACTCAACGATACTTTATTTTTTAACAAATACATATATAGATAAACATCCAAGACTCAGGTCAATCTGATAAAGGTCATTTTCCATCTTGACCTGACCGGGGATCGAACCCGCGATCATCCGTGTCGCAGGCCGGCGTGTTGACCGCTGCGCCACGGAGCTCGTCAATATAATAATAATCCTAATATTCCTTACTCAGTCTCGGTTAGATAGATATAGGTAAATAATGTCACATTCATTATTTCACTGCACGTCAAACATCTCAGTATAAAAAATAACCCAATGAGTTAACATTTGACATTATTTAAGTGCGTTAATTGAATTAAAAACAACAACAAGAAGAACACAGAATTAGTATGTTAATAATGAACGTTTGATAGTTTTGGTTGATGCACTGAAGATGTCAATGTCATGACAAATTTTGATGCAATGAGCGCACATGCGAAATAAATAAATAAATTAATCGTAAATAAAATGTACGTTTCCAGCAAATCGCCAATTTGTAGAAATAATATTCACTTTCCTGTAAATTTAGAGATAATTGGATACTACTACACTTTACGACGACAGATCACGCTGCTTGTAAACTAAAAAGACTATCAATTACAGAATTTTGAAGTAATTGCATCTCTATCTCTATTTTAATCTGTCTGAAACATTAAGCCGCTGAATGGAATATGATGGATTTTTTACGTGAATACTTATTAGTATAATTATGCTGGCTTTTAGATTAAGATCCTAGGCCCACCTTTTTTACGTCATTGAAGCAAAGCTGTTTTAAGCAACTGTTTAAATAAAAGTATGTTTTTAAAGTTTATTTAAGTAAGTGAATGAATCTTTTTAAAGATAGAGTAAACAGGCTTCTTCTTTATCCATAGGTTTCTTTATTCCACCATAACTTCTTAATGTGTTAACATATTGGAAGAGTGAAATATCGTTAGAAGCGTTTCTTGTACCGAGTAACACTGGCTCTTGATATTTCATCAGAACATTGATGTTTTCATTCTTCTTTGAAACATGTTTGCGCCACTATAGCAAATTTTAACTACCGGAAATATAAGAATATTTTGATATTTTTCATTGCTTTTGCCTCCACTGCTTTCTTTAAAGTATTTTCTGTCTGAGATGATGTACACATGATTGTTTTTTTTTTTATGTCATGGGACGGCAAACGGGCAAGCAGGTCACCTGATGGTAAGTGATCACCGTTGCCCATGGACTAATGTAACACCAGGGGCATGACAAAAGCGTTGCCGGCCTTTTATTTTTCCCTCCCCAGAGTGGAGGGGGGATGGGCCTCCGGCGCTCTCACTCACCGAACAAAGCATAGAAGCTGTAAAGCTACTACTCAAACGTCGATTTTCTGTGAGAGTGTGGTACTTCCCCGAACGAGCCGGCCCTTTTATGCCACCAGCAAAAGTGATTTGCGCCGGTAGCGTAGCTCTACCACAACTAAACAACGCAACTATAACTAAACTGTTGCAACGCTTCTAAACATATCAAAGTGATACAGACCCTAATAAAAAGCCACCGCACCTATGTCTTCCTGAATCTTTAGATCCCTAAAACTAATCAAAAGTATGAGTGAATTGGGCCGACCGAAAAAAGAAGAACAAAGATGTTTTGTGTAGGTCAGTGAATCTTCAAATAAAACTCCATATAATATAACTTTACTGCGCATACAAGCAGCTTGTCTTGAAGCTGGCTGGCGTTTTAACCATTGAGATGACGGAGGCCCGTTACATCAGTTTTATTTCGATACGAATCCTTAAAATTTCAGCTTCGTTAATATGACGTAAAAAGGCAGGCGTGGGATTTTAGTCTATTATATTTTATTGCAATTCACGCTAACGGAGGCAAATAGTATCTGTTTAATTAGTTTTGTATTAATTTGTTGAATATTTTTTATTCCGATGCTGATTACTTGCATTCATAATTGGCGTCAGATTATATTTCAAAGCATTAATTATCTGCGAAATAAAATAAGTATATTGTAATTAATCCAGCTAAAAAGTTTAATCAATGTATGAAGTTCTTCCGTTTTATGAAGTACTACAAGTAATCACGAGATACTTTTAGACGTTTGTATAATATCTTCGAATACCCGCTGGAAATCTGAAAAAGATCGTTTTCCATCTTGACCTAACCGGAGATCGAACCCGGGACCGATCGTGTTACATACTGGCGTGTTAACTGCGGCGCCACGGAGGTCGTCATAAATAAAAACACATTTAGAGGATTTATAGGAGAATTAGTAAATGAGATTAGATCATTATCTTTTCTTCCAGGGCCATCCTCCTCATCGCATTCTGCGGGATGCTCGGCGCTACCTGCTACTTCACCGCGTACACGATCGCCAACACCCTGGCCAAGCCGCTCATAGTCTCCATGGAGTCATCAACATACCCTATATCAGACATCGACTTCCCGGCCGTGGCTCTCTGCAACGTCAATAGGATCAGCAAGAGTACTTTGCATACCTTTGCTAAGAAAATGTGAGATGGTTTTTCACTGTCAAAAACTCATCATCAGGATATTTTTAATCTCCACTGTAGAAGCAGGACCCTCTCTGTACTACCAGAGCCATAAATTAGTTAGAGCAGTCAGAGGATTTGGCCTACAATCTCTACACTTTCAGGACTCTTTGATGTTTGTATGCTTGGTTTACCTTGTGTTCACTAAGTCGCCTTCTACGTCATACACGGGAAGACTTGGAGTGGTCCTATACAACTCCGCCGGGAACCACACGGCAAACTGTTTTATAATACAAATACGAAATTAATTATTTATTTGTATTGTTATACCTTCACGTTTTGACGCCTTAACCAAGCCGCTGATACTCTCCATGGAGTCGTCCACATACCCTATATCAGACATCGACTTCCCGGCCGTGGCTCTCTGCAACGTCAATAGGATCAGCAAGAGTACTTTGAATACCTTTGCTAAGAAAATGTGAGATAGTTTTTACTGTCAAAAATAAAAAAAAAACATCCTGGTCTTTTTCATACGCCACTGCCGGAGCATGACCCTCACTTTACTACCAGAGCCATATATTAGCTAGAGCAGAGAATTTGGCCTATAATCTCCACACTGGCTAGATTGGTTGGAGAGGTCTCTTTGATGTTTATGAGCTTTGTTTAGTTATTGTTCCCTAAGTCGACTTCTATGACATTAACGGCCGTTAATGTAGTAGTAGTAAATAAATAAGTCTTCCCGGGAAGACTTATTTATTTACTACTCTGCTGGGAACCACTAGGCATGTCTATCTGTCTCTCTATCAAAAACACCAATCATTAAAAACACCCAAAAATCTAGTGCCATTACCAGTTTCATGGAGATAATTTGTATGACGTAGTAGATAGATAGTACTAGCTTGTTTCCCGTAGAGGTCCTTGAGCAACGCATGGGTCCTTTAACATCAAAAGTGAACCCTGGGCCATAATATTGAAATTTTGCTTACACATTAGAAAAACTCCGTAGGGTACCTATAAAATACTTTCACTTTCTTTCATTACGCAAAGGAACACAGTTCACGACTGACCGACAATATTGCAAGTGAAATCCCAGGTAAAATCTATTCAGGAAGATAAACAACACACACACACTCTAAAATCAAATCTGCTGCGTAATCAGGTAAGAATTAAAAACGGAAGTACAGTGGCCTATAGCCTGCATAGCAGGTGTCTCAGAGATAAAGGAAATACGTGTTATTCCGGACTGTTCAACGACCAAGAACATTATGAGTACCCATCCCCATTTATTATTTACTAAGGGCTGCCAACATTTTGTTTTGTCTGGATTTTGGTTTTTATTTTATTTAAACTTAAACATTGATCTACTGTACTGAAATATAGTATTTTCGCGTACTATATTTTTCTTCAACAGTATATAGTACGAAGTCCCGAAATATAGTTCGGTTGGCAACCCTACTAACAGCCCTCCCCGGCTGCACCCGGGCATGTGTTATACCTATAAACCTTCATCTTGAATCACTCTATCTATTTAGTAAATCCGCATATCGGTTGCGTAGTTTTGAAAATCCAAGCATACATAAAGATAGACAGACAGCGGGACGCTTTGTTTTATTCTATGTAATGAAGTGACTTACCTTACCTACAAACATCACAAAAACAAATGCTTTTACGTAGGAAGCTCCCAAAAGCAGGATAATTGGAAACCTTACCTGATTCTCTCTGTGTGAGGTCAACGTCAAGGATGCCATTACACGTTGACAAGTACTAATGGCTACAGGGCCTGCCCCCCAATTTATTTGCTACACGTTTGCTACACATTGTTTCGCCAACAATATTTCCGCCGCCGGCAAGAGTCCGAGCTATGTATGGTCACAACACTTTAGTACGGGATCCCATCGCATGACTTGTAACTTCAGATTCTTAGTCTGACCTTTATTTTGTTGCATGTAAGAAAAAAAATAATTAAAATAAAATTTATTGACCCATTTTATTACAAGATTACAATATATGTAACACATACAGTCGCATTCAGGTGAAGCCATCGTTCAGCCATCCACCATCGAACTAGGAGGCGTTACGCGAGGACTTCCAAAAATATTGAAATGAATGATTGAAACAGATACATAAACACGAATTCTATAATTCCCAAACTAGAAGACAAGTTTTTTAAGACTTTTTAAGAAAAGTTTTAAAAGGTTTACTTCTTTTGATAAAGTTTTATCAATGATGATATAAAAAATAACACAAAATATATTATATAATAATGATACAGCACAATAAATATACTCAAAAATGATTTTGCAACCTCACTCTGCTGTCATAAAAAGTATCGTATACTTAGCCGATCCGACCGATCAACAACTTACCGGAACAATATTATGTAAAATAAATAAAATAAATAAATAAATATATATGGACAAATCACACAGATTGAGCTAGCCCCAATGTAAGTTCGAAACTTGTGTTATGGGATACTAACTCAACGATACTATATTTTATAATAGATACATATACTTATAGATAAACATCCAAAACCCAGGTCAATCTGAAAAAGATCGTTTTCCATCTTGACCTGACCGGGGATCGAACCCGGGACCTCCGTGTCGCAGGCTGGCGTGGTAACCATTGCGCCACGGAGCTCGTGTGGTTAAAGGGGTCAGACAGGATCTTTCGCACAAGCACTCTCAAAATCCCGATTCCAATTTTTTATCCGTTTATTATACGACTGCCAAAACGGGACTATTTTGTTCTTCAAATTAAAAAAATGAACACATACTTTCGTGTGTTTGTCAGTTTCTCCACCATAACTTCTAAACGCCTCAAAGGATGTGGATACGCGGTATCGCCCCGAGTGACATAGGCAATATATTTTTTGCAAACGCTTTCGTTATTTATATATATTTTTTATAGAAAACGTTATTGATTATTTTGGAAAAAAATATGATTAGAAACCTATAGCTGGATAAAATGTTATACCTACCTGATTTTTTTAGTCTGTTTATTTATTTGTGCAAGTCAAATCAGTTCATTGAATCCTACGTAAATGGTATTTTGATGTCTTCGATTAGGTGCTGAATGTTTTCTCAGTTCAATAAATTTATTTCAAAAAAAACTTTTTCTATGAATTATTGCTTCAGCCATATATCTTGATCGTGCGATCCTTGTCTATCCATAAGCACAGAATAATAGTTACCACAAGGAATATGCACATGTGATTGATGAGTATGTTTGTTTTATTAACCCCCGGCCAAAAAAAGGTGATGTTGATTTGAATGAGTATTTTTACGAAACTAGATTGAGCTGAGCCAGTTTTAACTACAAGTATAGTTCTTAAACTGCCACCCAGGTCTAGTTACAAGAGCGTTCGGCTCTCACTGCGCAGATCTCGGTTCGATCCCCGACCTTGTTTTAGTTTGGCCTAGGACAGCACAGGCCTAATTAACAGGATGATCACCTGATTGTCTGATGAAAAAGATGATCCAGGCTTCTAAGGGAACGTTCAGCCGTCGTTACACAAAACCGTACTAGAGTCCGATAAGGTTAATCGGGTTATATCCGACGAAGACGACATGATGCCAAAATCGAACATTCTTATTTTTTATTTATTTACTAGCCTTTTAAATCCCACTGCTGGGCAGAAGTCCCCTCTCTGCGTACTCCACAGACTGGCCAACCGAAGCTCAAAGCAGAGATGAATGGAAAGTCTCTATAATTACTTAATTTTACCGCAACTTTGTGTCTATGCCATGTATCTGTGCAAAAAGGACTTTGGTTAACGTCACAAGAGATAGGTCACATGGAAGAGGTTTCATGCATCTTACATCAGGGAGGCTATTAAGAGAAACGTGGTTATGGTTGTACGGAGCCCATTGTGTGGGCCCTCACACTAGACCGACTTTTAAAAATGACGTAACAAGTACACCATTGTAAACAGGTGGTCTAGTTTGAGTGGACCAGAAGGAGAGTCAGGAAACACCAGATAGACTCTATTACTTACTACAATGTTTAAAAGCTTACTACTCTTAAAAGCGTAGGAAAAGCTAGTGTCCAACACATAGTCGGTCGCGCACACACAGCTACCAATTTAACGGATTTTGATACATTGACAGGACTTGTGTGATAACACAAAGCTGTCACGCGCACAAGCATTGGAAAAATTGGCCAGTTTTTTAATCAGGCATGACCTGAGGGCATGACGGTGTCTAGAGAGTATAGGGTCAAAGGAAACTCCTAAATAAAACAACATATAATCATCAAAGAGACCTTTAGTCTGGCCAGCGTGGAGAATGTACGCCCAATCCTCTGCTCTGGCTAATATATGGCTCTGGTAGTACAGAGAGAGTCGTGCTCCTGCAGTGGAGTCCAAGAACAGACCAGATGATGATGATGACTTGTTCCAGATACAAATGCGTAGCTCTTCATGACGAGTCTTTGAGAGAAGTGGAGTGGTGGCTCTCACACTAGACCGCCTTTTAAAAATGATGTACTTGTCCCATAAGGAGACTTAGGAAACACAAGCTAAATAAAGGTTATTAACATCAAAGACCTCTCCAACCAGTGGAGAGAGTACGCCAATTACTTCGACTGCTCTGGCTAATATATGTCTCTAGTAGTACAGAGAGGGTCGTGCTCCTGCAATGGAGACTAAAAAAAACCTGATGATGTTGATTTGTTCCAGATACAAATACGTAGCTCTTCATAACGAGTCTTTGGGAGAAGTAGAGTGGTGGCTCTACCAGTACGGTCGCCTGCTGGACTTCACGTGGGATGACTACCTTGGTACCCATCCCTTCATGGACATCAGGTCCAAGTACCACATCAACACTAGTACTATTTTCGGACGGATGAAAATGGTGAGATATTTTCGAATTGGAAAGGGTAGTGCGAGCTAGGAGTACTATTTTTAACTAATTTAAGAAATATCAGAGGTTCTTTCTATATTTATCCTTTTTTTTATGTTACCTCAGTACTCGTTACTCTGTCAATTATGAAACCAATTTTGAAAATTAAAAACAAAACATTTGTTTGTGTGTTAAATGACCCCATGTGAATTTCATAAAGTTC
The DNA here is from genome assembly GCA_963082605.1 of Rhodophaea formosa. Classification (NCBI taxonomy): domain Eukaryota; kingdom Metazoa; phylum Arthropoda; class Insecta; order Lepidoptera; family Pyralidae; genus Rhodophaea; species Rhodophaea formosa. Next base: position 6,620,854 of record OY720221.1, read on the forward strand.
ATTTCAGCAGTTTGGTTGTTTAAAATATTATAAATATTATATGTTTTCGAAAAGTCACTGTTCAAAGATTATAGACTCGAACGTACTGGTAGAATTGATAACCTTTATAAAGTCGGTTAAAATACAACGAATAACAGTTAAACGTAACTGATTCTTTTTTTCCCTAACTCCTTGCGTTCCAGTTAGCTCCAAATTGCGAAGAAATGCTACTGAAGTGTTACTGGGCGGGTCAGCAGTACAACTGCTCCGAACTGTTCGCGGTGCGGCGTACTTTCAGGGGACATTGCTGCGTTTTCAATTATGTCTTGGACTATAATTCTGGAGGGAGGTACTTACATCAATATTTTTTATTAGACTACTTCACAAAAAGTAGGTTTTTGTATGAAAAACGTGAACTAAAAAAAAATATCGTCTGCCACCAATGATGACAGCTGTGAGCAATTAAATTGCATAGGCACTCGTAAGTTCAAACTTCATATAGCTGAGCTAGCAATCTAGCTAACTTACATTACGTAAGTTACCTAGGTACTTGTTGTTTTTGTATGTACCTAACTTGTGTGCATGTTTGAATTATGTTCTGCTATATAAATGATGAACCATAGCTCTTAGCTATATGAAGTTTGAACTTACGAGTGCCGATGCAATGTCAGATGATTTTGTTCTTTGAAGAGTTTGTGGTGGGAAGTCAAGGGGTACAGTTGAAGTTTGCCTTAGACAATTTTGCAAATTGATTTTAGTGGACTTTATAATATGAAATTGGTGTACTTTGGTGTTGTAAATGCTCGTGCTCATAAACAATTTGTGAAGTAGACTGATAAATGGACTCGTATAGATTTGCCACCAGAAGCTCCCACGAGGCATCAAAGAACATACGCCATCTTTGATGCTACTTGGAAAAACTTAACCGTACAACACCGATACTTAGTATCTCATTATACTGGACATGTTCTTTGGGCATCAAAAACGCTTCAGTAGATTTTAACAACGAACTACTCGTATGAATGCTTCTACACAGAGTTTTTTTTTTTCAGTCCACGAAAAACAATAGCGAATGTGAAGCGTCAGGTAGAACCAGGACCTATCAATGGACTCCTGATGCTTGTTGATCCTTTGATCGAGGACTACGGCTACCCACTACGGAATATACATGGGTTTGACGTGGGTATTTTTATATATATATATATATATATATATATATATATATATATGCGTATATATTTGACTCAGAGGATGCCTGGAATTCGTCCGCATGGATTTCGATTTTATTCCGTGTTTTTTTCATTATTTTTTTTAAATACTAGTATTATAAAAAGAAAGATTGATTCATCGTTTGTTTGTTTGCATTGGATAGACTCTGATATTGGACCGATTTTCAAAATGTTTTCACCTATAAAAGCTAATTAATGTGCGGGTGGCATATGCTACAATTAACGCCAGTGAAGTCGCAGTAAAGTAGCTAGAACTTAATAAAGAACGTAGGTAATCAGAACAGTATATGTTCTGTAACTGTAAAGGGTAATTTTTGAAAAAATATAATTAATCCGTTAGATTATCGAAAAACATTCGACACGTATTTTTTCTCAATCAAATAAAAAATAACAAAGATATAGCCCATTAAAATGCCATATGACGTCAATGTCCTAATACACTTTTAGCTTATTGTAATCTCACTCATGAACTTACATTATTTTATCATTTGTAGCATAGAATAAAAAAAAACTTTATTGCTTAACTAACGAAAGAACAAATACGTGTCCAATATTTTTTTATTAACAAGCTGACAGACAAATTTTTCTATTATTATTTTGACCCAAGAAACTAGCCTATTAGCCATTATTTCAGGTGTTCCTCTTCGACCCTTCCGTATACCCAGATCCCTACGTGGGCCGGGTGATCCACCGAGTCCTGGAGGTCAACAATGCAATGTACATAGAGCTGCAATCCATCAAGCAAGTTGCCACTGACGAAGTCCGCAAATATCCATGGGGCACGGTATGTAAATGTCTAGGATTTCGAACACAGAATGGTGGGTTACCGCAATGGTTAGTCGTCAAAAGCTTCAGCAGGCCTATTTGCCAAGACCCTCTTTTGTTTTGGGTATTAAAAATAATAGCTTTAATTTTGTTTCCAGAGAAACTGCCTCTTCCGTGACGAGAATCCGATGTTTGGACACATGTACTCGTACGCGGCGTGCCTCATTCACTGCAGGATCAAGTCGGTGCAATCTTTGTGCAAATGCACCCCATACTTCCTACCCGCTAACATCCAGACCACTGAGCTATGTACTATGGAGAAGCTGCGTTGCCTGAATAAGTACAAAGGTATGATTTACTAGGGCTTCTTTCTTTATTTGCCTTTTTGGGGGGAGAATCCAACGGTCGGATATATGTGCCTCATACACTGCTGCATCAAATCGGTGCAATCTTTGTGCAAATGCACCCTCTACTTCCTACCCGCTAACATCTAGACCACTGAGCTATGTACTATGGAGAAGCTGCGTTGCCTGAATAAGTACAAAGGTATGATTTACTAGGGCTCTTTCTCTATTTGCCTTTGGGGGACGTGGGGAAAGCCGACGGTCGGTGTTATGTACCTCAGACACTGCTGCATCAAATTGCTGTTGTCTTAGTGCAAGTGCCCACCTTGCATTGTGCCCACGAATACTAGACTACCAGGCTATACACCATGGAACAGCTTATTGTTTGAATAAGTTTGAGGCACTTACTTTTTAGGTAGTTATACTTACTTAATTTGGTCGTTGGTAAAACCTCTACAAAAAATTACAACCTAACTCTAAACACTATTTACTTTTGTTCGAGATAAGCTAATATTCACTACCTCATCGGGTATAGGAAGAGACTTGAGCCATCTTGATCAAAAAGTTGGCTGGACCGTCTCTTGATCGTCGTACAAACCATTCCTACTCTATAGACTAATAGTAAAATCGGCATATTAGTTCGGCAAAGAAATTAGCTTTCTATGAAAGAGTTACTTAAGGATTTCTTAGTATGGGAAATTTTTTTATAAGTATAGTCACCATCTTTACATGTAATGTTTCTGGTGGAGTTGTAGATTATAGATAGAGTAGTAGATTATAGAGATAGCTCCCTTACTCTGTTACAGAGAAGCTTCTCTACGTGTTTCCACAAACCTCGAATACTGATGGTCTTGAGATGGAAATGAGGGACTCGCTATTCTGCCCAGAGTGTCTGCCCGATTGTGAGTTCACCAAGCACTTCACCAGGGTTTCTAAGATGCCAATCTCCCTCGATGATGAATATCGTGCCAAGGAGTTTATGCGGCTTGTATAGTAAGTAATTGTTCGTGGTACGACTCATAGCTCCGCGTTATAGCTCAAAGTTCCTCATTATTTATATTTCTTTTCAAGCACTTGGTTGAATGGAAGAGATCCCTTCTAGGAATAAGTCCGCCTTTGTACAAAGGTCCTTTTTCTTGAAAAACTGTTTCTTTTAAGTTTTAAGTTGTTTTTTGTGCAATAAAGGAATTACATACATATTCTTTCTTACTGGTTGCATTATCTGCTTCGCGCTTCAGAGATTCTAAGCTTGAAATTTGCAATAAAACAGCATTTTTATCATATTGCAAAATAATTTGGGAAAGTTTTCACGGCCATATGATCGCATGAAATAACCTTCTTCTAAGCTTCTTGGGTGTGGTAACAAACAATGAAGTATTGACGAATGCTTTGGTTTAGCTCATAAACTTAAGTAGTATTCTTCTATTGTTTAGCTTTGTACCGCCGCCTACTGCCATTCTACTAAGTAAATACAGTGGCGTATAAGACTTAATTGATGAATCCACGACAGACCCGTGGACCTAAATTGAAACGAGGTCAATATTCATGGCAGTATTGCCTGTTGTCTCCAACTCCAATTATTTATGACAAATATCATATACTTACTTATGATGATACGCTATGAAATTGACCTCGCTTATTACGCCAAGCTCCACGGGTTCCTTTGACGAATCTGTCTGTACTGTACTCGATATACTCGACTTTTTATATTTCAACCATACTCGTCATTCTGAAGCTGCACAGGCTGGATGCCTGGAATTTAAAGGTCACTGAATGTAATTTTTGTTTTTCAGCAAAAACATAAACAGCGCCAACAAAAGCATCCTTTCAATTTACCAGTCTACCTCTGATGGCATTCTGGATCGTCTTGACATAGTTTCTTACTGGTTTGAAGTATTGAGTGAGTACAGTTCCAGTCACAGAGCAGGGAAGTGACCGTCGAGGGCGCGAGCGACATTACGTTATCTGTGGTTCCAATAGTGCAGGGCCGGACCGAGAGTATACGGGACACTGGGCTAAAACTTCTTAGAGGCGAAACTAATCACTCAAAGTAAGGAACAAAATTAATTGAACTGAATGGGTTTGATTAAACGCAGGATTCGCAAGGCTGCAAACCTTAAGACCTGATTAATTTAATAAATTATGGTAATTTTCACATTATCGTTTATTTTCGATTTGAATTAGCTGGGGGCCTCTGGAATCCGCGGAGCCTTGGACTGAAGCCCAAAAAGCCATATACTTAATAGATCCGGCCCTGAAATGGTGCATGCGCCACATGTATAGTATACAGACAGGTGATTCTAAACAAACCTAGTAATGGACGCAATGGGTCTGACAAACGTTTTTAAGGTTCCGTACCTAAAGGGTACTAAAAGGTCAGCCGTGTGGTTCCCGGCAGAGTAGAATAGAACCACTCCAAGTCCGACCTGATGATGATGATGATGACCCAAATGGTAAAAACAAGACCCTATTGACCAGGCTGTATTTCATAAACAGTGATATCATACAATTAAAATTTTCATAGATGATGCATTTCTGTTGCCACTATAACTACAAATACTTACTCAAAACAGAATAATATGAATATTTCAGTGGGGTCTCCCACAGAACACAGACTTTCTGTGTTCTGTGGGGTCTCCCATACAATGTGTTTGCCGTTTTTGCTCATCATCATCATCATCATCAGGTCTTTCCAGTCTCCACTGCAGGAGCACGACCCTCTCTGTACTACCAGAGCCGTTACCGTTTTTGCTCGCTAATCTATTTTTTTTACAAATTGAGTTAGCCCTACAATAAGGTGTGAACTTGTGTCGCTCAACGGTACTATATTTTATAATATGTACTCATAAAAATAAACATCCAAGACCCAAGTCAATCTGAAAAAGACTGTTTTCCATCATGACCTGCCGGCCTATTTGCTAACTTTTGACAGCTACGGTGTACATCATTTTCATGGTAACTTCAATATTCATTACGGCTTCAGTATGAATGACTATTTTTATTTAAGATATGAAAACCGTAATGGATGTTTAAGTGACAATCAAATCGTTGTACACCCAGTTAGCAAATCGGCCTGCTGACCGGGGATCGAACCCGAGACCCCCATGTCGCAGGCTGGCGTGGTAACCGCTGCGCCACGTAGCTCGAATATGTTGTTTGCATAATGGAACGGAACCCTGCACACGCGAGTCCGACTCGTACTTGGCCGATTTATTACTTTACATGCCAAATAAATCTACAAAAAATTACGAGAAAAGCTGTGTTTTTACTTTTTTCGTAACTCAAAAAATGGCTGTAATATTTATTTATTTACAATCAATCATTTATCATTTATTCAGACAATTATAGTACATAATTTACAGAATTATGGCAAATTATTATTTCTTGTAGAAATTAATTCTATAATATATATGGTTACTTTATATTGTCTTCACTATGGTATAAGTAAAAAATATTTCTGTTGAGCATTAAGTAAAGTATTTCTCTTTCACAGGTAACTTCGGTGGTTTCGCCGGAGTCGTCATAGGGTTTTCGATTATCAGTGTGTGTGAAATTGTATACTTCTTCAGTATTCGATTCTTTCAACAATTTTACCTGAATTATAAACGCTACCGCTGATATTGTGACTTTTTATTTAAATTAACATATTACCTATGTAAAAATACACCTACCTTGTATCTTTCAACCTCGGCTCTAGCTGGGCCACGCAAAATAATTAAATAATATGTTGGATGTTAAGTCACGGAGCGCCAGTATACCAGGGGTGGCAGAAAACCAGGTATGAGGTAGTAAACGCAGAGCGGCAAGTATTCCATTTGAACACCTCCCCAAGCCTAAAGTAACAATTTCAACTGACTCTACCTACGGAAAAGTTATTAGCAAAGGATCTTAATTACGAAATCACGTTTTATAACAGTAGGAGCCATTTTTATCAGGCTAGCAGGCTAGGAATGAAATACTTTCGTAGTTGAAAATCGAAACAGACCACCCTGCATCCCCGTCACTATTTTGGTAGAAACCACCTACGAAAAGCAATTCTGTGGCGCCCTTAGCCAGACATTTAACTCCTACCCCCTGGTTTCATTCTCTTTGACTAAGCGAAACTGCTGAACTCTGGATAAATTTCCAACCTTCTTCCCTCTAATACCCGGCGCCCGCGTACCGCTAGCACCCCCAGGATAAGACACCGAACTGTTTTTGCTCGGTCGGCCTAAATTATGCTTTACGTTGCGCTATGCGTATGCCACGACCGCATCATTTAAAAAAAAAGTGAGCGTTTGCAAAGTTAGCTACGCGTAGGTAAATTTATGAAATTTGTATAATTTTATTTGAGCTTTGTCTTAATTAATTCAAAAATATATAATTGCTTATTTGTTTTAATTATATTAACAAATTATCTCTATCAACCTCGGGCAAATGTTACGTAACAATGTGTAAACAAGTACAAAAGTTGCACTTTGTTCGTGAACGCAACTATTTCCAAGAATGCGCTTCGTTTATCTGTCAAATAAGCCGTGGCGAAACTGGACAAAGGTTTCGAGTCGCAATTTGTGGAAATCTAGTAAAATGTCCGATAATTCGCCTCCAGGAAAAAGTGATAGTAAGTTTTGTTAAAATTTTGTGCCAATCTATCGTTTGGGCTTATTAAAATATTATTAAAAAATATTTACTTTTCAGGTGAAGACCCAGTCGATAGAACTGCATCCGATGTCCCGCCAAATTCTTTCGAAAACCTTTTATCTAGGTTTAGGGCTATGGACGTGGACTCTGCCCGGCGGTATTTGGCATTAAAACTCGGGATAATAACCCCAGACCCAGAGCCAGCGGAGCCGGTAGAAAAAGTTTTGGACGAAGTGAATCTGGACGGTATAGTGAAGTGGATAAAAGGTGATAGATGCAAAAATATTATCACACTGGCTGGGGCGGGAATTTCAACTTGTAAGTTATGTTTTCATTATAGTTATTTAACATTTATTTCAATTTTTAATGACCTTTTACTTGTGAATTGTTTACATACACATAATAACATTGTTTATGTAAATATTGATGAATATTGTTGTTTCTTAGTTACGAAAGGTGCATTTCTCCTCTTTAATGTAGTTATTCCAAATTAAAATGTACAAGAATGAAACAAAACATTCTTTGCTAGTAATATTATTATGGAAAATTTATTCATCGTGTTGTTTACAAGTCGATCAAGGTCATTTTAGTTTGGGAGTGGAATTTTTTGATAAAAATTGTTAAGTTAGGTATTGTTTAATTCTATAATACTTAATTGCAGTGACATTTAAAATTTTGTTGCAACTGTAGAACATGCAACAGTATTTTTAGTCTGCATAGCGAATTGGTTAACTACTTTTAGAAGTAATGTTTGATTTCCAGTACAGTACAGCCAGTTTTAACCTTAATCAAACTACTGAATTCAGTCACTGGTGAGACGGGGGCTACAGTATGTTAACATGCCTCCATAGCAGACAAAGAGCAGCGCAGTCGAGAGCATTTTCTTAAGACACTCGAATATAAACTTTAAACTATTGCTATAAAGTGCACCATACTGAACCTAACAAAAAATTTTTTTTTTCTTATTCTAAATCTCCAAGCAGTGCTTTAAGCAGGTTTGTTGAGGGCTTTGTGTCATTTTTAAGTAAGTCCTACAGTGAGTAGCTCTACTCATCATTTAAATATAGAAGAATGTCTTTATTTTTTAGCTTCTTTTGATAAAAATATTAAATAAAAAATGTATATGTTTGAGCTCCGGTGGCCTTAAAACCACACGAGCTTAAACCTAGTAAGTATTTTATTGCGAAAGTTGGAATTGCTTGAAAGTTTATTTTTGATTGTCTTAAACTGCTCAGCTCTCGGTCTGCGCTGATCCATATGCATGATACAATATCAGTGTTATTGTGGCAGATGCCCTTAGGCAGCTTGAAAAATCTGACACCAGTGTTGGCCACTTACACACATTGAATACAAACAGTGTTATTTTAGAGCTCCATGGCGCAGCGGTCAATACGCCAGCCTGCGACATGGATTTTCCGGGGTTCGATCCCCAGTCAGGTCAAGATGGAAAATGATCTTTTTCAGATTGACCTGGGTTTTGGTTGTTTATCTATAAATGTATTTGTAATAAAATATAGTATTGAGTTAGTATATAAAATAAGTCTCAAACTTATTTTGGGGCTAGCCTGGTTCACCTGGTTCACCTGGTTCCGTGGGCAGTTTTCCACACTTAGGCCTCTTGTTTGGGCCCATTGTGTGTGAGCAGAGGACTATTCGTCATCTAAGTCCTCTGCATAATGGAGATTTCGTTCTCCGTTTTTTTTTTTTCTTTTGGGTTGCTGATTGGTGTTATGTGAGCCAACCCAGCTCGTCGAGGAAGCGAAGGACTGCAGAGGGTGTGCTGCATGCCTCGCTCATAGTTGCTGGATGTCCCAGGAATTCTTCTCTTGTAGTTGTTATGCTAGGGCATTCTAGTATGACATGCCTTGCAGTTTCTTCAGTCTCTAAGCAGCCTCTGCAAAGGGGACTGTCAGTCAATCCTATAACAAATAGGTGTTTGTTTAACATACAATGACCGGTTATTATACCTATCATGAGTCGTAATTTTACCCTTGGAAGAGCCAGTAGGCGCTTGGAGTATTTGCTGCTCAGGGCAGGCAATGTCTCTTTGGCTTGACGGCATGTGTCCAGGGTAGTCCAGGCGCGTTGATGTTCGGCTGTCACTCGGGTTCTGATCCATGAACGTACCTGTGTAAATGGTATGGGTACCATTGGCAGAGGACCGAATGGAATCATGTCCGATCCCCTTCTCGCCAGTTCGTCCGCTGCATCGTTGCCGAGTGAGTTGCTATGGCCCTTTATCCACTGTATAGTGACTTTGTTATACTTACAGAGGTTGTTTAATGCACTATGACATTCGAGAATAAGTGCAGAGTCGATCATGGGGTTTTTTAGAGCGTGAAGTACAGCTGCACTGTCTGATAGGATGCGTATATTTAATTTTGTTACCTTCATCCTGATGATCTGTGCAGCGGCATGGGCAATGGCTACACATTCTGCCTGAAAAATGGAATTTTCCTTGCCCAATGCCGTTGCATAGTGAATATTGAGGTCATGTGAGAAGACTCCGACTCCAACTCCCTTACTTGTTTTAGAGCCGTCGGTATATATTCTCACCTCTCCGATGCCTGAGCTATCGGATTTTTCCTCATGTAATTGTATCTTGTATTTCTTGTCGAAGATGAATTGTTTCTTAATCCTGTCATTAAAAGCTCCCATTTGTTGGGTTGATTCCAATGCTTGTGACAGGATTTGTGTGTGTGGTGCTTCAGAGTTGCTTTTCCATGTACCCATTGTTTTTAATCTTATGGATGCAATCTCAGCTTCTTGTTTTATGTGTAAGTGGAGTGGTTTTATGTCGAGTATCACTTCTAAGGCTGCCGTTGGTGTTGTGCTCATGCCACCTCCAATGGCAAGGCAGGCTGTCCGTTGGAAGCGTTGTAATTTGTCCTGAACTGTCTTTAGGGTGGTGCGCTTCCACCAGACAATTGCTCCATATGTAAGTGCTGGTCTGATAACCATTGTATACAGCCACTTCATTATTTTGGGGGTAAGACCCCAGTTCTTTCCTACCATTCTACGGCAGTTCCATAATGAAATGCATGACTTTTTTATTTTGTTGTCTAGGTGACTATTCCAACTGAGTTTACTGTCTATGATGACACCCAGGTATTTGACCTCTGATGATAATTTTAGGGTGGTGTCAAAAAGCTTTGGCAATGTATAGTTACCGAGTTGTCTCTTTTTCGTGAACATTACCAGTTCTGTCTTATTGGCGTTTACTGTTAGTTCGTTTTTTTTACACCATTCTTCTACAATACGAAGTGCTCCTCTGGTTAGGTTGCACGCTGTGTCAGCAGATTTACCTGGGATTAGTATCGACAGGTCGTCTGCGTAGCCGATTGTGAAGTAGTTTTTGGCGTTAAGTAAGGTCAGAAGTTCATTAACTACTAGACTCCATAAAATTGGAGATAGAACTCCCCCTTGTGGACAGCCTCTCGTAGCTATTACCTTTGTTGTTTCTAGAATTGTTAATTGTATTCTTCTTTGCCTCAGCATATTGCGAATCCATTCTATGATGGTGACAGGAGTGCCGTGTCTTTGTAGTGCGTCGCATATGCTGTCGAAGTTTGTTTTATCGAAGGCTCCTTCAATATCTATGAAGGTGCCTAGACATACGTCTTTATTGTGTATGGATTTTTCAGCAATACTGATTACTTCGTGTAGTGCTGATTCAGTTGACTTACCCGCACTGTAGGCATGCTGCCTAGGGTGTATAGGGTTGTTTCTGAGTACTTTGTCTCTTATAAATCTGTCGCATAGTCTCTCTTGTGTTTTCAACAAAAAAGAGGAGAGACTTATGGGTCTGAAGGATTTGGCATCCGTGTAGTCTGTTTTTCCTGGTTTTGGTATAAAGACTACTTTGACTTCGCGCCATTGTTCTGGAATGTATTTGTATGCTAAGCATGCTGTTATCAGGTTTGTAAGGTGTTTTATGAGGGCGTCTTCTCCCCATCTGAGAAGGCCTGGGAATATACCATCGGGGCCTGGGGCTTTATATAGATGAAAACTGTTGATAGCCCATCTTATCCTCTCTGGGGTGACTACCTCTTTAGCTGTTTGCCAGTCCTCTTCGCTTATGGGTTGTCTTTCTTTGTTTTCCTGACTGTTGTTTTCAGCTGTGACTTCTAAGCAGCCAGGAAAGTGTGTATTTAGTAAGATTTCACTTACTTCTGTTTCTGTGGCGGTGTAACTACCGTCTGGTTTTTTCAGGGTTCCTATAGTTTTGTAGGTATTGTCACCGCTTAGTATTTTTCTGACCCTGGAAGCTTCAGCGGTTGATTGTATATTGGAACAGTATTTACACCAGGATCTACGAGTAAAAGATCTTATCCTTCTCTTGTAGTTTGCTCTGGCTCTGTTGTAATTATCCCAGTCATAATCTGCTCTGGTGTTCATTGCTCTGTTAAAGAGTCTTCCAACTTGTTTTTTCCTTCTAGCTAATTCCGGGCCCCATATGCCTTTGTCACCTTTGTTGCCGCAGGAGGGAGCATTCATGGGGCACGAGTGATGGAAGCTTTCTACTATAGCATTTGATATTTCTTTTGCATAGTTTTCTATCTCTACGCAGTTGTTGAGGTTTGTCGTATCACGCGCGGTACCAAGTCTTTCTTCTAGGTTGGCTTTGTAGGCCTTCCTATCGGTTTTCCTTGGGTTTCTGCGGGGTGTAGGTATAACAACTTCGTAGTCAATTACATACCTGATCCATCTGTGGTCAGAACCTGAGTATTCGTCGGACACCTGCCACCGATGTATGTGTTCTGCGACTCGGCTAGTTGCTAGTGTAAGATCTATAATTGTTTGGCTACGTCTAGTTACAAAAGTGGGTTTGTTACCTCTGTTCATGATGTTAAGATCAGTCTGGAACAGGTAGTCTACAAGTTCTATACCTCTATCATTTGACTCAGCCATGCCCCACAAAGGATGATGAGCATTTGCATCTACTGAGATTATGAGTTCAAGGTTGTTACGTGTACAGTGGCTTACCAGTTCAATCATGGCTTCTGTAGGAATCACCTGGTCCGAGGGTAAGTAGACAGAGGCAATCACTGTATCTGTTATTATTTTGTTTTTTGTTTTGGAGATCTTCACGGCTACCTGATCTCTGGAAAATAAATGTGTTAGAGGCATTGCTGCGAAATTAGGTGGTAAGTAAATACAAGTTCTCGGATGAGTTGATGTACAGTCATATATAAGCTTACCTCCTATATTGTTTAAGCCGCTTATTCTGTTTTGGCTGTTAATCCACGGCTCCTGGATCAACGCCATTGTGTTATGTGCCTTCAGCTCGCTCCGCAGGGTAGCCGTTGCGGTCTGGCTATGCTGAAGGTTTATCTGGATGACCTCAGTCATCCAGATCTGACTCAGTGAGGACGATTGAGTCATTGGAGGTGTCCCTTACAACCTCCTCCTCTCCCCCGAGTTTTAGCATCGCCAGCTGTGACGGCACTGTAGCGGCTACGCCAGCGGTCCCTTTGTTGGGTGTGGACATCGCTGACCCCTTAGATTCCGCTGCAGTGGACGCCTTTGGTGTTGGGCTCGACGTCGGCTTCGGGGGGTAGACTACACCTGACGGTCCAGCTACCGCTACGTCAGGGGTTGTAATTCCCGTCTCCATCGGGTTTTCCTCACCTTTGTTGGTTGTAGACAGGTTGGAGATATCCTGTACTATTTCCTCCAGTTGTTTCTTCGTTTCCGGGTCCAGGTCTACCTCTGTTTTTATTTTCTTAAGGTAAACCGACCCTAGACTGAAGGATAGGCAGCGGCCTTGTTCTATAATCATGGGCAGGATGTCGTCAGGTACACCTACCGTTACATACATACCCGCATCTTGTTTGATGGCGGAGTAGAGACTCCACCTGTTGACCCCGGCCCACGGGTTCATGCGATGAAGCATGGTATGCAGCTGCTCCAGCGTTCCACTCCGAGCGGGTAGAAAGATACCGCATTTAGATTTTTTAACAAGATCCTTTTGAAGGACTACTTTGAGCGGCGATCTGCTAGCTTTCTTGGTGATCTTGGCAACTGCGCTCTCGAGCCAAGTTTTAGTATCTTCATCCCGGCACAAGAGTTTGAGCACGCCATCAGCGATGACGGGCTTTCCCCCGAATCCCGGGATGACTGTACTACTCGGGTCGAGGACGTGTGCCATAAGCATCTCCTCCACCTCAGCTTGTATTTCCTCCAGCTCCTGCTGTTGTAGATCCGACGAGTTTTCTGTGGTTATGGCCACGTGGAGGTCGGTGATGATTGCTCCAGCGTACGTCGTCCCACTTCTGCGTCTGGACGAGTCCAACTTCGCGCGCTTGGGCTCCCCCCTCGGTGAGACGGTGTCGTCCATGCGCGCTCGCTTGGAGCGTTGTTCAGCATCGGGCTGTTGGTTAGAAGGCGGCGGCTTTTTAAGCGGCGGCCTGTGATACGGCTGGTGCCGTTGTTGTTTACCCCAAGCAGATTGGCGGTCCTGGTTCCCAGGTTTCGGCCTCTCTGAGTGGGTGAGGTTTTGACCGCTCACGGCTTTCCCTCGCTCTTCCTCGGACAACCTCTGCCCACCAGGTCTCCTTTCGGTTTCCCGGCAAGGTTTCGGCGCTTCGGATTTGCTCGGTCCGGCGGTGGAGGGGTCTGAATGACGGGGATCGCGGGCTGAACCTTCACTCGTCCTTGAACTTCCCTGTTCCAGGTCAGTCCTTGGTTGAGTTACAGTTGCCGGCTGTTGTAGTCTCCTATTGTAGTCGCGGTAACGTTCGTCACGGCGACGTGATGGTCCATTTTGATACCTGTTTCCACCCGCCCTATCATATGGCTGGGCACCTACCAGGTGTGCATGTTGCAGTCGGGATCGGTTTTTACCCTTTCCTTTCCGTTTCCAAGTCACCTCCTGCCAGGTGTCCAGGAGGATGGCGGAGCTGCTAGTACTCGGCCTTTCCTCTCGGGGAGAGTTGTTCCCACAAAGGGGTTGAATTGCCTCGGCACTCTGTTTTTCAGAGGCGGAGTGTTTGGGTTTGGGGGTTTTCTGCTTTTTAGGATCCATGCAGTGTTCTTTTAGTTTCATCCCTCAGGTTCGTCCACCCACCACGGAGCCCACAGTTGGGGGTGCAACCTAGTGTTGACACCAGAGATACCTTTGGGACATAGCACCCCAGGGGAGCCGGCCGAGCGAATCAGGAAGGCACCAAGTAGACATGACCCAGAAAACAAGCCATGACACCGAGCACCACCGATTGCTGGTCGAACCCGCCCAGGGCACTCGCTTGACGGCCATCTTACTGGGCGTCGCAGCCGATTGATCCGGATTAGCTACTTCACGGACCCCCCGTGTTAGATCAATCCAGGGCCAAAGCAGTGTGTTGCCTAGGCGTGGTTTATAAATACACCCTACCTCGCTTCGGCTCAACTACCAGGATCCCCTTCTCGACCATTACGGGTCCCCACGCACGGCACAAACACGTGGGTGGACACCCCCCCTCCCGCCTGATAACTGCTTGTTTTTTGAGTTGTCAGGCCCGCGATTACCTGTCCACAAAGTATCGCAGCGGATTTTAGAAAGGATGTGTGGTGAGGAAGTTTAGGGATAAGGTGTGGATGGGTGTGGTTCGGGTGGTCGACTGGAGATTTCCGTTACGTCTGTTTCATAGGGAATCAGACCAATAACAGGCAGCAACCGCGAGAAGGAAAATCCCCAGACTTGACATGGCTATCTTGGCGACCGTAGCGCTCCTGCAATGCCCCTTCGCCAAATTGCACATTGGGATTGATGTGCAAAATGAGACTTCCTGAACCGTATTACCTCATGGGAAATTTAACATACGACCCCTGAAGCCTCGCCCATAATTTATTTTATTTTGGGGCTAGCTCAATCTGTGTGATTTGTCCGTATATATATTTATATTTATTTATTTATATTGGATGATAAGCATTGTTAATTTATTTTTATTCATATTTTCAGCTGCCGGCATTCCCGACTTCCGCAGCCCAGAAACAGGGCTTTACCACAACCTACAGAAGTACAACCTACCAGAACCACAGGCTATATTTGAAATCAACTTCTTCCGACAGAATCCCAAGCCCTTCTTTACGCTAGCCAAAGAGTTATTCCCGGGAAGTTTCAAACCCACAGTGTCACACTATTTTATTAGGCTCCTACATGAAAAAGGTATTAATATATTTTTGTTTTTTCCTACCATCATCGTCATTATCAGGTCTTCGTTATTCTTCACTGCAGGGGCGCGACCTTCTCTGGACTACTAGAGCCATATATTAGCAGGAGCAGTCAAAGGATTTGGCCTACACTCTTTACGCTGGCCCAACAGATTGGAGAGGTCTCTTTGATGTTTATGAGCTTTGATTAGTTCTTGCAACATCCATGGAAAGACTTGGAGTGGTCCTTTTTTACTCTGCTGGGAATCACACCACATCACATTTTTTTTACAATATTTAACATTTTGCAAAATACAAATGCACCATAAGACCTACAGACTAGTGATTAACCAGTACATGAAATGAAGTAGACAATGTATTATCACTCCTGATCCCAGCGTTTTCCGGGTTGCGTCCTCAGCTGTGACGCGGTGGAGCCCTGAGTCCACTGTCTTAACTGCACTCATGTGCTGTGATGATTTGGCATAAGTTTTTATGGCTGGCTGCCTGACTGACGCAAACCCCTCGGGTAACTCTAGAGTCGCAGCCAAATACCTGTGAAAATGTATTTGTGCGCGCCGGGTATTATACCCAGTGCCCCTCGTGTCGCAGGCTGGCGTGTTAGCCAATACACCACGGAGGCTGTTAAGGAATATAAGTATCACTGTATAATTTCTGGTAAGATTGCCATCATAAGCCCGTAATGACCAAACCAAGTATAACCAAGATTGAGTCCAGAATATTTACTTTTTTTCTATGTTTCCTTCTATTAAGACATTAACAAGAGCCTTAAATGAAATATACCAATTGATCATTGTTGTTCTAGGTCTACTACTACGTCACTACACACAAAATATCGACACACTGGAGAGAGGCGCCTGTGTGCCGGAGGAGAAACTAGTTGAGGCTCACGGAACATTCTACACGGCGCACTGCCTTGAATGCCGCAAAGAATATGGTCTTGAATTTGTAAAAGGTACAGATATACTATCATGTCTATTTTACTTGAGAGGATGTTCATGTATAGCAAGATAATATAGAAAATGAAAAACATAAGCAAAATTCATAACCCCCATCATTCTCTGATTTAAAGAAAATCTACTTGGAAACACGTTTTTCAACAGACTTAAGGAATTTACATATACACATGTAGAATTATTTATTAATTCCACCCATGTGTATGTAATATTGTCAGAATTGCCTAGTTTCTGTATATGTTAGTCTATTCTAGCTTCTAAATGTGCTTGCCAAATATATGTGTATGTATGTATGTTTGTGTATTTTAATGTTTTTCGGCGCATATCTTGTCATGTCATGTCGAATTGCAAAAATTCTTTTTTATTTGAAGGTATTGTCTAAATTAGATAAAAGTGCAAGTACCATCAAAGTTGTTTCAGGCGTTTTTCTTGACGCCGATTAAATTTTTTAAATTATTGTTGTTATTTACTTAGGTACTTCTTGATTGTAACACATGAATTATTTGTTTGTGTCAAAAAAGTCGAATATCTTCTGATAAAACCTTTGAGATTCCCAATGTTTACGCGATTGTTACGCATTGAACTAAAATAACTTTTAATAAAATGGGTAACAAACGCGAAAACATAAGAAACCTCAATGGTTTTTTTCAGAAATTATCTCGTTCTATATGCAACCGTATTAAAGTAATTAAAATTAAACTATACCACCATATTTCAGAGCGAATATTCGCGGACCAGATCCCAATTTGCACCGAGTGCCCGGGTGTGGTCAAACCGGACATTGTGTTCTTCGGTGAGAGCCTGCCAGAGCGGTTCCAGAGTTGCCTTCAGGAAGACTTCCAGCATTGCGACCTACTCATCATCATGGGATCCTCGCTGGAAGTTCAGCCGTTTGCCTCGCTAATTGACATGTGAGTTGTTTTTATTTTCGAAAAAGCTAATATTTTTTGTAGATAAGATAAAAATTCTCACTCTACGCTGAAAAAAAGGCTCTATAGCGATTCTTCCAGCCAATCTTAGGGTAGACATACACTTTAAAATGTTGGGGGGATTGGCGCAGTCTATCATAATGGTAAATAACAAACCTATACTTATATTATAAATAGGAAATCATCATCATCACTTTGGTCTGCTGCTGGACATAGGCCTCCCCCAAGGATTTCCAATACGACCGGTTGGAAGCGGCCTGCATCCAGTGCCTTCCTGCGACCTTTATCAGGTCGTCCGACCACCTGGTCGGTGCGTGTCCAAATAGGAAATAATTGATTGTATTTTGCATTGAAAAGGCTCCGAAACTGCTGTACCGATTTTTTAACTGCGACTTAAGAAAATGCTAGTTTATTTCTATAAGAACGTAATCTACGGCGCAATAATAATATTATCAACATACAGGTTGTTAAGTAATAAATTGGTTGACAGTAGTCCTGCACAAGTCCTCTTAAATTAACAAATGTTTGAACTCCCTTTATTAATTAGGATGATAGAAATGTGGCCTTTGGGTCTTATGACCTCGGGCTCTGTCTCCCCCAACGGGATAAAGACATGATAATTTGTATGTGATTAGTCGTTTGGTTCCCTGCACAGTAGAATAGGACTACTACAAGTCTTTCGTGGGTATCGTAGAAGGCGACTTAGGAAACACAAGCTAAACAAAGCTTATAGACATTAAGGACGCCTCTCCAACCCGTCTGGCCAGCCTGTAGAGTGTAGGCCAAGTCCTCTGACTGCTCTGGCTAATATATGGCACTGCTAGTACAGAAAGGGTCATGCTCCTGCAGTGGAGACTAAAAAAGTCGTGATGAAGATGAAGAATATGTATGTATGAATATTGATTTTCGTTCTATTTTTAGGGTACCAGACTGGTGTCCCCGTCTCCTCATAAACAGAGAAAAAGCCGGAGTGAGGTCTCCCATGCTGCGGCTGTGGGGGCTCATGAGCGGGGGGCTACAGTTGGATGAGGATGCAGTGAGGGACGTGGCGAGACTTGGAGACTGTGATGATGGCTGTTTGGAGCTTGCGGACAAACTTGGCTGGGGGGTGAGTAGTTATTAAAGATTGGATTTACATCTATCACTACATATTGTAAAATATAGTCCTCTGCCGCGTCTGCCTGTATGTTTGTTCGCGATAAACTCAAAAAGTACTGCACGGATTTTCACGCGGTTTTTACCAATAGATAGAGTGATTCAGGAGGAAGGTTTATACGTATAATTCATGCCCGGGCGCAGCCGGGGAGGACAACCAGTCATAATTTAACAACTGTGTTCTTGTCGTTGTCGGTGTAGTACTCTCCATGTCTCTCGGTTCTCAGCCATTCTTTTGATCTTCTTATACGACACAACTTCTACCTTTTCCTTTATTTCATTAAAATATGTCCTGTATTTATATAAGTAGTTTTTTTTTTGGGGGATGAATTCGATCAGCTTGGAGCTTAAATACGTCATGCTGCTACCAGTACAAGGGTGGAGTATGACAGGTGCGCGGCGGAGATGCGCCGCGCTTTATGCCATCGTCACACCTACACTATCTAAACTCCCCGCCACGAGAAGCTATAAATTAAGTACATCAATAAACTTCTACTGAGTTGGAGTGATCTAGCGACAATATTATGAGTTAACCCTGTATTGGGTATGTTTGACTTAAATGACTATACGGGTAATACGAAACTAAAGACCAATTCTAATTAGTCGGGTTATATTTTAACGATACAAAACGCTGTCGCTCAATGTTTTTTGGTACAGAAACGAGTCCGACTCCGTGAATGTAAACATTTGGCGCATTTCTGAGATATAATAAAGTTTCTGTAGCAGTTTTTGCTATAAGTTGTTTTTTTATTAGCTATTGAGTCTTACTGATTTATAATAAAGTTTCTGTAACAGTTTTTGCTATAAATAGCTATTGAGCCTCAATGCAGGGCAAAAGATTTTTTACGTTGCCAAATAATTACTTCACCTACAAACTCCCTCCATTCTTTATGGAAAAATATTTCTAACCATCTCTTCTTTGGTTTATTTTTTTACATAAAAAACAACAATATTATTTTTTATTTCATCCAAATGTTGCGAACCCCTGAAAAATTGTTTACATAATTTATAGCTTCTTATGAAAAGGACTTTATGTGCACTCACACAAATGCAAAGCTCAGTTAAGGCCTAGCGAACTGTAGTTTATATTGAAATAGAGGTAGGTTAACATATATGGATGAGGAATAATGTCCCCTAAAATGAGGGTATATTTCCAGGATGAACTGAGAGCCCTGGTGGCGTCCGAGCACGCGCGCCTGGACCGCGAGGGCGCCGCCTCCGCGCCGCACGCGCCCGCGCCCTCACTGCCCGGCCTCGTCGAACACAAACTATGAGTATCACTACACACTAACCTACTTAGAAACAAACACTTCTATATAAACTGAGGTACATCATCCATCATCATCAGATCTTTTTTAGTCTCCACTGCAGGGGCATAACCTTCTCTGTACCACCAGAGCCATATATTAGCCAGAGCAGTCAGAGAATTTGGCCTACACTCCCCACGCTGGCTAGAAGGGTTGGAGACGTCTCTTTGAAAATCATCAAAGAGATCTCCAACCCGTCTGGCCTTATAATGATATGCTTTGTTTAGCTTGTGTTTGCTAAGTCGCCTTCTACTTGAGTGGTCCTATTCGACTCTGCCGGGAACCACACGGCATAACATAATTGAGGTACAGTGCGAATCAAACTTTATGCCTGCGCAACGCAGGGTCGCCATCAAGTGTGCGGGTAGAGGGGGAGGAATCAAAGAAGCGAGTGTCCGATGTAAAAGATGTATTCAGACTGCCACAATTATGAAAAGTACAGTATAAGTACGTATGTAATATGTACTACAAGCTAATTTCACACTACAGCGGCTCGGATATTAGCTACTCACTGCGAAGTACGCGCCCCGCCTCCCCGCGCGCCCCGCTGGACCTAATATTGTGTACTGCGCTAAGACTCGCGCGATGTTCCGAGCCGACATAAATTTTGATTCGGACTGTAGACGTGCCTTCCTCCGAGAAACAGACATTTAAATGCGTCACGTGTCACTTTTCATAGTACAGAGTTTAGGTGTGAGCTAAGCGTAACGGTGTTAATTAGTTCACTTTGAACGCTTCAGAATGGTACGTACGGCTCGTCTACCTCAGTTTATATAGAAGTCTTTGCTCACAACGAGTTTGCTGTGCCCATGGATAGATGGCAAATATTGTTACTGGTTGTCAACCTAAAATAAGGGGTCATTAGGACGTTGCACCGAAAGGGGTTGGGGAATCTTGGTTCGGCTTATCTTGGATGATACCTATATCATACCTACCCTACCCTAGTACCGTACCCTAGTACGGGAGATTGCACAGTAATGACGGGCACATTTCTCGAAAAAAAAACGAACATTGTGTAAAACCTGTTACTAATGTTTTAAGTAAGCAAGATATCAGCAATTTTTTATCCCCTACAGGGGGGATTTTGCATACGTAATAGTTAAACGGTCCCAAGCCCGTGTACGTCCAATTTAAGCCATTGGCACAGAAACTTGCTGTTTTTATATCATCAGCAATAGTCGGATCGCGTGGAAGTGTATTTACATAAATTTCGAATGATTTTCACTGCCAGTAAGCGCGCTCATACTTGTGGCGTAAGGAGATGATCATCTGCGATGTAACTATCCGTTTGAAGTTTAAAATAAAAAAATATTATGAAATAAAATATTACTTTTAAATTTAGGTAAATGTGCTCCACACCATCCGGCTATTGATCATCAATCATTCATATGCAGAACATCTATGTATGTACCTAACCTGATTGGTTTCATGTGAAAGTCAGAATACATATATATTTATTAAAGAGGGAATGAATTTCGAATGTACAAGATTTTGTTCATACAAAATTGACTGTGGCCTGCCTGAATATGAAATATTAATTTATATTTTAACATCGCAATGAAAGAATTCGAAGCGAGAAAAAGGAAAGAAAGCGAGGCGAGGATGCGGGCGAGATCTCTTAGATACCTTTTGCCGCATCACTCATAGTTCGCTGTGTGAACCAAAGTATGAAAAGAGATGAAACGTCCCTAAATGCCTGAATGGATTTACATGTGTCTCGTCACAGGTGACACAGACTATATATTTTTAACTGTTCATATTTTGTTACATCATAAAAGTTTTTGTATTCATGATTCTGAATTTGATCCCATTCAGCCGGCCTATTTACTAACTCGGATGACAGGTGTCGATGCCTATCAATCTAGGATTTGCTGTTACAATGCGGTTTTTGTATTCCAAATAAAAAGTTCGAGCAAGCAAAACCCGCATTGTAACTGGAAATCCTAGATTGATAGGCATCGACACCTGTCATCCGAGTTAGTAAATAAGGGGGCAGGTTTGGTACATAATTTCTGCGTAACGTCATTGAATTAGAGACCCGTAACAATAGAAAAGACGTACCTACCAATCAGTACTTACGCGCATAGAACCACTGTGATTCACGTAGTCACTTGCTGCATTTTTGAGGCTCGAACACATACAATTTGCAAGTCGCGTTCATTTTAGTTATAAATACGTAGGTTTATTCTCATTGTGCCCAAAAGGGGAGCATTGGTGGCATTATTTGTCCCATTTGCTGTCACTTAGTACGCCACTATTGGGGCGACTTAAATGTATAACAGTGACCTATTCGCCCCACTTCGCGAACAACCGCAAATCTAATAATAAATAAATAAAATGCGTGTTGTCAAAGAAGAAATTTGCGTAAAAAAAGTTCTTTGCTGAAAATGGGATCGAAAAGTTTTTTTCCTATCGGAACAAAGTCACACTTCTTTGGATCTCTGACTAATATGGCAAAGACAAAACATTAAATCTCATTGCCCCCCTTTGGGTCGAATAGAAATAAAACTTATATGTTGAAATAAAGTCTGAAAAGAATATGGAAAAAAATCTGTGTGTTAATCTTAGTCAACACCAACTTTCTCTAACTGCCTTATAAAAAACTGTACCAACATTCCGTTTCATAATTTGCATTCTATCACTACAACCGTGTGTTCGAGTCCCAATTATTTATTTTAGTTATTTATTTGTCATAATATTTGGAGTTTCCAGGCTAGGTTAGGAAGTTGTTTTGTCGCTAAACACAGTGTTCGCCTTGTAGGTAACTTTGGGTCGAAGAATGAAGGTGTTTTGAAATAAGCGGCGGCATTACTGAGGCGTCAGGTCCGAGAAGCTGTGATTGGCCCACAATATGTCAGTTGTTGCTGCTTGTCAAATATTATCCAATGGCAGCAGCTTATCGAGGTCTACGCCTCAGTGCCATTACACCTATCTGGTGGTAAGCATTTCAGAAAACCCCAATTTGTTACAGTAAGCTAAACTGTTTCCTTTGCAAACTGAGGAGTAATAACGAACTCTATGGTATAAAGTACTTGCCAGATGGGACGTCAATAAAGGACACTGACCCATATTTATGTGTTTCTCTACATTATAGTATAACACATATGTAATTAATTAAAAAGACAGTTCAACAGTAGGAGAGAGCAGCACAGACCGTGCAAATCCGCGAAGGCTAAGAGAAGAAAATCTAAAAAGAAATTAAAATGTGGATCGATATCCTTTTTACTTGCTACCTGGCACATACTATAATTGACTCACTTGTTGGAATTATTTTGCTCTTTATGGCTACTGCAATAAGATGCAATAGTTTGTTAAAACTATTTGCAAAACGCAAACCTATTTGGCGAATATTGTGTAAATAATATTGTAGTGTGTAGTGCTAGCCGAAATGTCCGCTCGAGTAAACTATTTCCTATAAACTTTCGCTATGTTATGGTACAATATATATTTCTGTTACTTATAGCTCTTTAATTACAATAGTTCAAGTTTTGTATTCGGAACACAAAAATCTAAAATTTAGGCATAAAAAAGGTAAGATTGGGGCATTAAAACGGCCGCCATTGACAAAAATCAATTGATAGTTGTCAATGGCGGCCGCCGTGTGTGTAGATTGTCGTAATTTTAATTTCATTATAAAAAGTAAATAAAAATAAAGACATGCTCTTGTCTTGCACCAATACGCGGGTGTGAAGCGCGGTAGGAGCGGCGCAGCACGCCGCGTTTTTAGACGCATACCAAAAAAGTTGACGCGGCTTCTGGAAATTTTATTATTCTGAGGTTTTGTTTTACATTTACGTCCACACAGAACATTTGAGAATTATTTTGGTGCTATAGTTTGATAAAGTTTTCATGAAGAAATTACAGCAGTGCTTGTATAGGTTGGCTGCACTTAATCCGAAATCGGCCTTGAGAAATATGAGGCTAACAAACGATAGACTGTAGAGTATTTACTTTGCTTTTTATTAAAGCATATTAAATATTCTAATATGTGGCTCGCAATTTGGTCGCAACCGAGTGCGGTTTAAAAACAACACATAGGTAAACCTTTAGAAAATCGCGAAATTTTCGCTAACGCGGATTTAACATGGCACATCTAGTGATTTCTCTATTATTTACTTAGCGGGCATTTCTTGTAAACTAGGTATATTTATAATAGTGCCTCGTATTTGAAATAATTATTTATTGTGTAGCATTTGTTTTAGTTGGGGTTTGTGAATATTTTACAGTAAGCTATATTCATCAGATTTTGATCGACTTCTTCAATTTTCGTTTCATAGTGATTCGCGGTATGTACGTTCTGTGTCAAACAATATATTTTAAAATATTTATGAAACTAATTAGGAATTAAATAGTATTAGATTGGTCAGATAATTATATATGCCAAATCATTTCCTATTCTCTGTCTGTCATGGACCTAGGAATAATATGGACTGGGCGCTGAGGACATAACAAGTGACGCCAACTTTTTACGTTACATGTGTGCAGCATTTGAAAGAGTTTTAATTTCGAACTAGGGAAAATGTGGGGAAAACTGCCTGCATTTCTAATAATGTGTGCGTGAGCTATCCTAATTAATCTAAGATCCATGTCCGTCTAAGGATTTTCTAAATGCTTTCGAAGGTTTGGCACTGATAATTAGTAGAGTATTGCTGCCACATCTTGTGAAATATTGTATCTGATTTGTATGAGAAATGTAGGTTTCTGAAATAAGTGGCGGCAGCTCTGAGGCGTCGGGTCCGGTAAGCTATAATTGGCCAACAATGTGTCAGTTGTCTATTACTGCTTGTCAAATATTATCCAATGACAGCGGCTTGTCGGACGCTACCACTCAGTGCTGCCATCTGTTGGTCAGCATTTCAGAAAACCCTTATTGAACACTTTTCTGTCCGATTTCCTCGATTATCAGCTTTTAAACAATTGATCAAAATCTGTTGTTGCTTACAATTTATTTTATTAGTGTTGATTTATTAGTAGACATATAATACTTAGGTACTTTGTAAATGTACAGTCATCTGTAAAAGTCCAAATTGGTTAGAATCGATGTGTGACCGGTATAATCATTTGTAATTGTTGGTGTATTTGATTCTTCAGACGGTGAGTATATTTCCATCTTTCACATTTCATTCCTATGTGAAGTGCATTAGGGTTCAAGTTTTTTCGATTTCTCAAAACATTTCCGCAATCACACATTACTATGCAGTCCATATCGACTTGCACAGATGACTGTACGCATAAATTTAGTTCAGTGGATTTGTGAATTATATTTGTTATTTTTTTATAAATAATTATGTAACTCTAAATGACACGTCGTATGACACAGATACGTGTAAACTTACTTGGCGCATTGTACATTTATGTATAGAATGCTATATCAGTAAATCCTAGTGATAATTATTTTTGTAAGGGGAAAATAGAAGCAGTATATGTTGAATTAGCGAGTGCAGTCTTATTATTATGACAAAAACATATAAATCTTGTTATAACAATCACCAAATGAAATACTAATGTTAAATAGAAGTCATTTTTATTTTTCTGACTAATTAATTATGTGCCATTCTTTTCAAGATATCCAATATTATTTGAGATTTGCGCAGAAGACTGATTTTTATCTGTGGACCTATACACCCTATTTTAAATTTAATACACAAACTTTAAGAGGTGACTCTGCCCATCAACATGAACAATTTTTTTTTTATATGCTGAAAATTCTATATAAATTTTACCTTTTCCATACATTTGGTCCGATCAGCTGGACACTTTTGTATGGGTATGTTAACTTTTTTTTTAGTTTCCAGCATAGGTCCCATATCAAAAGTTGTATATGTTGATGGGCTGAGTCACCTCTTAAAGGTTGTATATTGAATTTAAAATAAGGGTCTATACCTATTTACATATAGCAAAAGAAAACAGTCTCATTCCATATTTGGATGGATTGTATGAAATAGAGTCGGCAAGCTGTGACGCCTGCGGATGCCGACACGCCATTCAAATATGAAATGTATTTGTTATAAATAAGGTCAAATTTTCTTTGTTGCATTATAAATCTGATCCGACCTGTAGGAAGCCCATCAAGTGCGAGTTTTATACATACATAAATGTTATTTGATGCGTAGTATTGGCGGGTTGTCCCTGAACATCGTCCGTCATATTGGAGTAAAATACGAATGTTTCAAAACCCTATGTATTGCCTGTTACCGTAACAGGTTAAAATATACTTATATGAACTGTGTTATGGTGCCTTTTGAAAGATGCACATGGTGCCTTCTGTCTACTGTGCAAATCTTAAAAATTGTAATCTATATATTACCTAAAAAATGTAATAAATTATTTATTTCCAAGTTAAATGTCCATTACTTAATTTTATCAAATTTTAATTCATTACAATTTAAAAGTTCCTACAATTAATTATATTATCTATATTCAGAAACAAAAGCAATAATTCAAATTGTACCAAAAATATGCTATAAAATGCTTCCAATATAAGAAAAAATATGCTGACAATGAACCTGTATGAAATTGAAAATAGTTTTATTGATAAATGCTTCTCTATTTTATATTGTATGCGATGAAATAAAACAGCCTTTAAAAATATATTGGCTTTTATTGAAAATCATTTATTATTTACAAAAGTCGCGTAGCTTAATACGGATAAATACATTTCAAAGTTATTTGTACATGTTAGTATTTTTTTTTTAAAGTAAATCGTCATGTGATATTTACTCAAAAAAGGATTTCGTTTCACATTTACAATTAAATCGATATATTGACCCAGCACAAGCTTGTGTAGTGGCAGCAAGAACAAAATAAATACGCAAAAGAAATTACGTAGCGTTATAGCGCACAGTCTATGGTCGGACGTAAGTTCGGCGACACATTGATATGCGCGGAAGTTCGGTTCGATTTCCGAAAGTCAGGCGGGCCCGTGCAACCGAGTTTCTGTCTCACTTTTGGTGTGTGTGTGTGTGTTTCCTATCAGCCGAATACGTCAGAACGTAAAATCAGCTAAGTCACTTTCGGCATAGTGTGTTTAGAACATAAGAAGTCCAGTGAATCACTGATCATCTGAACGTCAGTGAACTAAATAAAGTTGAAGTACTTCTGCTATAAGTGCTGCTGCTATATAAGTGTAGCAAGCTGAAGTGGCAGTGGGCTGGCCACATCTGTCGTAGGACCGATGAACGTTGGAGCAGACGGGTTCTCGAATGGAGACCACGTCTCAGAAAACGTAGTGTGGGACGTCCCTCTGCTAGGTGGACCGATGACCTAAGAAAGGTCGCTGGTAGTGGTTGGATGAGGAAAGCAGAAGATCGCACAATTTGGCGTGCCCTTGGGGAGGCTTATGTCCAGCAGTGGACTGCAATAGGCTGATGATGATGACTTCTGCTATTTATAGTAGACATTTCTGTCATTGCAAGGCTACATGCTGCTCGATTTACCGCATATAATCTGCACAGCCCATCAATTAATTTAAGCCGACTGTATAGTTCAATTCATTTGTACTAGCGTGTATTGCCACAGTATTAATAAAAGAAGTAACAGATATAGGCGCGTAGACTTCACAAAGATGTCTATGGTGACTGTTGTATGAATCAACCTTAGCTTGTCAAAATGATATTCACTCACTATTCACTTAGGGACTTCAGAGATGACAAGGTAACACTGCAAATACAATAATCTTAAGATCTATTCTTGAGCATCTGTGATACCCTCAGCACTATCTGAAGATCTATTCTTTAGAATCACAGATACCCTCAGCACTAATAGCGAACATGGCCTCTGTCTCGGGTAGACAGGGGCTGTCGTAAATCTTGCAGACTCTGTTATCGCCGCGGCCCTTGCGTAGATACAGGCGCGTAGTAGATGTCTATGGTGACTGTTACTTTATAAATCGATGCTCGTAAATATGATATTCCCTTAGGCACTTCAGTAATGACAAGGTAACTCACTGCACACTACCATATATCTTAAGATCTATTCCTTAGCATCTGTGATACCCTCAGAACTATCTGAATGGCTATTCTTTAGCAGATGCTAAAGGTCATCACAGATGTGATGCCCTCAGCACTAATAGCGAACATGGCCTCAGTCTCAGGCAGGCAGAGGCTGTCATAAATCTTGCAGACTCGGTGGTCTCTGCGGGCCTTGCACAAGTACTGGCGTGGTAAGGTAACTGTTACTGTATGAATCAACCTTAGCTCGTCAATATGATGTTCACTCACTATTCACTTGCCCTTCAGTGGTGACAATTCACTGCACATACATTGACATATCTTAAGGTCTATTCTTTAGCATCAGTGATGCCTTCAGCACTAATGGCAAACATGGCCTCGGTCTCAGGCAGGCAGGGGCTGTCATAAATCTTGCAGACTCGGTTGTCTCCACGGCCCTTGCGCAGGTAAAGGCGCGTGGTGGACGCGTGCGCCAGGATGTGCCCTCCGATGGGCTTCTTGGTGTCTGCGTTGAAAACGCCTACGGAGTCGACCTGCGCTACCACTTGGTTGGTGATTATGACTGCTACTCCAAACTGAAATAAACGGTTAAGTTTGGGTTTGAATCGCACAAGAAAGGTTCAATACCTATAGGCTATTATGCTCTGCCCGCGTCATATATAGCCTTCCATGTCCTTCACAGTACCCTTACCTATGTGTGTGCAAAATTAAATTATGATAGGTTTAGTAGATTGGGCGTGAAAGCATAACAAAAAAACAAACTCACTTTCGCATTTATAATATTAGTTAGGATTTGTTAAAACTGCTTCAGATGTTCACTGCCCAGTAATAAATGAGTAAACTACAAAAGCATAAAACATGCTATTTTGCCCTTGTTGTTTTAGCGGCAATAAATATTTATACATATTCTATGGAAATTCAAGCTCTACCTACTATGGTTCAATAGATGGTGCTGTGATGGACGGATAGACAACAGAGTCTTAGTAATAATGCCCGTTCTCACTCTATACGGAACAGATGATTTTAAAGTAATTTAGGTAGATAATGTGGTGGTGATAGGTAAGTTTTTGATTCTCAGTGCGGGAATCAAAAAACCGCGGTTCTGGGGCTACCCAAGAAAGACTAATGTGTTTACCTCGTCTGCTAATCTTAGCAACATTCTCATGAAGCGACCAAGATGCTGCTGTCTTGGATTCAGCTCTCCTCTTCCAGAATAGTCTGTTCTGTACAATGCAGTTGCACTGTCCACTATTATCAGTGAGTATCTGAAATTATAGTTGAAATAAGGTAAAACTTCTGTGTCAATATATAGGTAATAATAGCTCTAGTCCAAGTTTGGTCGTTTTGGTTGAACACCACTGTGCTATTGGTCATAGATAACAAACTTTGAGATACCACACTATTTTTATCTAGGTCAGTTATTTAGCTATTTAACCTCTTAGTTACGAAAATTAATCGAATATATAATGAAATATATATTGGATCTAATTGATGATTCCTTAACCTGATAATGTGCCCATGGAAGGAATCGGCGCTTACAACTGAAGCACAGAAATAATATAATTACTAACCACTACTAATATACTGAAGGGAAGCACCTTTTTTCCCCGTTTTCGTGTATTTTTTCTTTCTTTGCAAAACAGGGTTTCACTACTGTTGATATGCACGTTAAGCGACGTCTCTAGTAGTATCTTAGAATTTGAATTCAATGTGCGGTGGCGACCTTGATTATTAACTCACACATTGACATATGCACAATGTAATGTTACATTTGAAGTAGTATTAGGCGTAAATATTTATTAATTATTCCCCATATGTGAAGCTTTATAGCATCTTAAAAAACTCAACACTATAATACCATCATCATCGGGTCTTTATTAGTATCCACTGAAGGAGCGCAACCCTCTCTGACTACCAGAGCAGTCAGAGGATTTGGCCTACTCTCTCCATGCTGTCCAGACAGGTTGAGACCTCCTCTTTGATATTCAAAAACTTTATTTAGCTTATGTTTCCTAAGTCGCCTTTTACGACATTAATGGGAAGACTTCGTCCTACTCTACTTAGGAACCACATGGCATCATATTGCTAGAAAATATTTTAATGTGGAAAAACCGTGACTCACCTGAGGAGTTGAATCTCATATCAACAGAAGACCAATAAATATTAACATTCTGTCCACACACAATAGGCAGCCTAAGTGTGGAAAATAGAAGCAGTAAGTAATGAGTACCGTGACTCAGCCATCATAGCGCAGGCCTGCACAAGCAGCTGCGTCTGGTGGTCGGTGTTGTAGGCGCGCGCGTAGGCCACGTTGTCGAGCACGGCCGCGCCCTCCATGCCGTAGCGCTGCGCCACAGCTAGCAGCCGCTCCGGGCGGAAGGTACCCTCTGTGTCGATGTACATGCACTTGCCTTCGCCACCCGACTGCTCGATTGGCAACTAGGGAATAAATGGTTAATTTGACATTATTTTTATTTAATGCTTTACTTCAAAGGTAAATTTTGTTGCCACGGCCGGCAGCTGCTCCAGACGGAACGTGCCCTCTGTGTTGATATACATGCACTTGCTTTCGCCACCCGACTGCTCGATTGGCAACTACAGAATAAACGGTTATACGGGAGGTTTAACAAATCGCGTCACATACTTATGGTAGGTATAATATTAAGAATGATATGCAAAAACTCATTAATATCCACCACGTGGTTTTTGAGAAAATATATTTTGAAATATCAGCTGTTTGAACATGTAAAAATAAGTGTTTCATCAAGCCAAAGTTGATACAGGTTATAATAATTTTTTACAGGGGTTTATTTGTTTAACTGGTTAGGTATAGTGACTTTTTTAGAGTGACATAATAATGCCACTATGATCTACATATATTACAACTGATAAGTAAACTTGTTTGACTTATTATTGTACATGTTGTATCCACCCATATATTTAATTGACTTTTAATTTTCATTCTTATTCACCCTTTTCAACTGCATGTCATGCAGCGCCAGCATGGCAATGACACCGCCGTGTTGTTAGCTAATGCCTCTTCAGTGGATGTGTGGCCAGGCCCTAAATCAATCTAATTAACTTGACCTTAGTCATAAAAATTAGTATATTTACCTGACAAGTCACTGCCAATGTATGGCATAGCTGGGTCTTGCCTGTCCTAAACTCTCCAAATATTTCTGTTATTGACCCAGTTTCTATTCCACCTCCAAGCAGTCTGTCTAGTTCCTTGGAACCTGTTGTTAGCTGAATTATTTCAGCACTGGAAAAAGTAAAACAGCAATTAGATTCTTAATTCTAAGATTTTTTGACTTTTTTCTAAATATAGTTAGAGTAGGTTGGTTGACTTTTTATAGTCATTACAAATCTTCACCACTAGTTAGTCTGCCATCAACATATCAATTCACCATTTCCCTAAAAATGGGTTGGGCAACACATTCTTTACTCTCTGACTGCTCTGGCTAATATGGCTCTGGTAGTACAGAGAGGGTCGTGCTCCTGCAGTGAAGACTAAAAAAGATCTGTTGATTGATGATGACCACAATAGAAAGCCATTTTTTATATTTCCTGATTGTGCATTAAGTACACTGTACAACAGTAACAGTTATTTTCTTGATGTAAATCATTACATTCATACATTATGTAGCCAATCAATCAATCAATCAATCAATCATTTATTTCTTTGTAAACATGTGTAGGTACAGTTGTTATAATATACTTAATACATAAAGGTTCAACATGTTTTACCATTTGGCATACAAAGATATCACAGTGCTAGATAGCGCTTGGTACGTCATTGCATAATTAGTTTTTAGTTGATATAGAATTTAAATATTTTATGTCAACAAATACAGGTAATAAGAAAAAAAAAACAATAAATAATTAATAATATAAAATATTTTGGTTTGAAATTTAACAATACTTCAATTAATATTTCTTGGATTTCTACATACCGTTTTTGATGAAACTCAGTGGCAGTGGTAAAGCCCATAGGCACCAACTTTGAAGCCTCTGCTAGGATCTTGTCAGCTTTTGCTTCTGATATCCCCTTTATAG
The DNA here is from genome assembly GCA_963082605.1 of Rhodophaea formosa. Lineage (NCBI taxonomy): Eukaryota > Metazoa > Arthropoda > Insecta > Lepidoptera > Pyralidae > Rhodophaea > Rhodophaea formosa. The sequence continues at coordinate 6,652,297 of OY720221.1, forward strand.
TTATGAGCCATTTCTTTGGGGCATATGCTACAGACTCCACAGTGTGATAGCCTGCTTCTTCTAGCTTTTTGATGTCTCCAGGTGTTATACCATTTCCCTACAAGTAAGAAAACAGATAATACTTGTATGATTTGTAGCAAAAAATGTAATTGTAATGTCTGCATGTACAGTATAACCAGGTATAAACCATATTTTCAATTAGTGCATATATAATGATTAGTAGCAGATATACTAAGCACTTTGGAAGAATTAATCGGTAGTCCCAAGCCCAGACAAGCTAGGGAGTAATGTACCTAGTCATTAAAATATTTTCATTATAGGCCAGGTTGGGTTTCCAATATTTCAGAAGTATGGATAGTGGTGAAATAACACCTTCATAAGAACACTTATAAAAATCTATCAAATTGAACAATGTAACTAATGTTTTTTACAACAGCTACCAGCCTAACCTAACCTCACCTCTAACTTGCTGATTAACTGCGGTCCACACTCGTCTAAATCTTCATCAATGGTAGCAGTTGTGGCTGAAGCTGTGGCCGTCATGGTTATTTATCACCGAATCATTGAAAAATATTCACACTACCTTTCTTCAAGGTCCTGCCTTCAAGACTTATTTTTATGGTGTTTTTGTTTTGATAGAATTAAATCAACTTGACTGACGCAAACAAAACAATAGACAAAATCAACTAAAGCTAAAAGATGTCAAATTCTTGAACGCAGAAAAAAAATAAAGACCTCCAAAATAAAATACGAATAAAACCAGCACGAACACGAATCGAAGCAAGTCAATCAAAACCAAATCAAAACCAAATCCAAACAAAACATCTGTCAATTTTCCCTCCATTGTATTATACCTTTTTTGTGGCTAGGGCAAGGGCAACTCTCCAACACGCAGCCAGCACACACAACGCTTAGAGTATTAAATAGAATAGAGACCGCCTAGTTCTCAGCTACATATTCGTCTCTTTCTTTTTAGTTAGAGTATATCAAAAAGAGACAAATATAGGTTTATCAATAAGTGCTAATGATACACTTGAGAAATGTCACTTTTGATATCTTGATATCTTTTTGCGACCAATTTGAAATGTTGACTCGGCTGAGTTGGAGGCGCAGTGATAAAATTAAATTTTTGCTAGGAATTAAAGATACTTTCGCAGTGTGAAAGTGTAAACCAGAAACTTTATCAAATGGACAATGTCCTGCCCCCCTATTTACTAACTCGGATGACAGGTGTCGATGCCTATCAATCTAGGATTTGCTGTTACAATGCGGTTTTTGTATTCCAAATAAAAATTTCGAGCAAGCAAAACCCGCATTGTAACTGTAAATTCTAGATTGATAGGCATCGACACCTGTCATCCGAGTTAGTAAATAAGGGGGCTGGACTACGGTGCAATGGGAATCACGCTATGCTGGTAAAGATATCAACTCCGAAAACACAAGGTTTCACCGGTAGGTCACGTTTCATGTATTTATACACGATTTTCCAGTGATAGACATTGATGTCTTTTATTATATTACTGTAAAATCTAAGGATGTGTCTATATCAAATGTTTTTTTGGCTATTTTAAAGCAATAAAACTGAAATATTGTTGTACAAAGATAAAAATTTAAATTTTGCCACTAGTGTTGTGAAATTTGTATCGACTTTATAGATTATCGATATTTTACGACCATTAAGTTGGGTATACACGACCGATATTTCCATCCGACAACCGGACGGTTTTGCTGTTTTAGGCCTTCAGAACGTTGTAAAGTACTATGGTATGCAATTTTTTTTTCCTTGTCTGTCGGTATTTTGTGGTTATGCTTTATTTTTCAACCAACTTAAAAAAAAAGAATGTCATCAATTCGGCATGTAATAAGTAATATTACCCAGTTTGTGAATATGTTAGTCTTTTACAGCTTCTAAACATGTGTACACAATTTTATTAGAATATGTATACTTGTATGATTGTATGTTCTTCCGCACATATCTTAAAAATCATAAATAAGTTTGCAAAAAATCTTGAACTAGGTGTTGTCCAACTTAAGGAACAATTTAAGTTTCATCATAATTGGTTAAGTAGTTATATTTATGTGTTCATTTTTAAATCGTTGTTGTTTACGACTGGATTTGATTGATTACAGATTTCCCACGGACATCAAGGCAAAAATGGATCGAAGTTGCAATTGAGAGTGGAAAAAGTATCACAGTGTTTGTTCCAGACATTTGACAGATGACAGTATAATTATTGTTGAATACGCACGGGCACGGCACGGGCTGAAATAGAATACACTACATCTGCGGGATCACACACATTATATAGTGAAGTTTATTATAGCAAATCTGTGACATTGGAATTGGAAGTCAATCAATAAATATATTTTCACCGTTGTTATACTTATTGCGATTGGAACTCAAAACCTGAAATTAAATATTTTGAATTCGAATAAATTATATTTAAAATATTATTGTTGTATTATTTAATCCCACATTGTATTATAAAAGCAAAGTTTTGTATATTCGTTACTTAATCTCGTTGAAACTATATGATTGATTTGGATAAAATTTGGCGCATAGAGTTTTTTTTACCTGAATTAATACGTTGTATTATTTCTATATCGATTTTTTTTCTTAGCTAGCTGTCAATTTCTTCTGCAAAAGTTCACTTTGTCAAAGGACCGTAACGAGTTTTTTTTATTGGTATTTGTTAGTAATACTTTATCGAGAATACGTAACTCACAACATGAGGTTTGTGAGTCACGTAATTACGGTGAATGAAATACAAAAGGTAAGCGTACAGCGTGGAGAGTGAAGGCCAAATCTTCTGACTGCTCTTGCTAATATATGGCTCTGGTAGTACAGAGAGAGTCGAGCTTCTGCAGTGGAGACTAAAAAGACCTGATGATGATGATGATAAAAAGTAAAAAAAAATTGCGTCTTGAAACTCAAATTTTGTATGAAACCAAGTTAATAAATGCGCTATTGTAGGATATCACTGTGAGATTAATAAATACCGCCGTGTGGTTCCCAGTAGAATAGAATAGGTGCACTCCAAGTCTTTCCGTGGATGTAGTAGAAGGGGTCTTAGAAAATACAGGCTAAACAAAGCTTAAGCATCAAAGATACCTTTCCAACCCGTCTGGCCAGTGTGGAGAAAGTAGGATAAATCCTCTGACTGTTCTGGCAATATAAAATATATGGCTCTCATAGTACAGAGAGGGTCGGGCACCTGCAGTGGAGATTTAAAAAGAACTGATGATGGTGATGATGACTGTGAGATAACTAAGTATTAACTATTTCCTACAGAATATTTAGCAATATCCAACTATTTTCATTGTCATTCTTCTCCATTTATATTTTGACTGTTCTACGTTTCATGTTACTCCGCGTGCGTAATTATCATGTAGATATTAATTAATTAATTATTTTTGTCAGGCATCATATCATAAGCTGACCGTATTACACCATAGACAAAAAGACCAGAATCGATATCGGCATCTATTAGGTACATGACTGTCGCATCCCTAGTAAAAACTCTATTGTCTACGACCGTGTACGTTTTGTTTCTTCGAAGCTCCTTCTATGAGAATACATATTCTTTGACAAAACGCATAGAATTTACATAAGCCTAGTAGCTACTAAGCTCTCTATTCTAGATATGATGGAGTTGCAGTGGGATAAGTAGCCCTACATCGCCTAAGGCCTAAGGCCATGGGTCCATCCATCCACCATCACCACGCATGCATGGCATCAAATGGCATGGCCATGGCCATCCATGCATGCCCCATCCTTCGGGGCAGGCATAAAAAGTAAAGTACATTCGTCGTTAAAAAAAAAAGACAAGTGAAGCATGCCAGTGAAAAGTAAATGTCATTAATGTCAATGTCACCAATCAACAGTGCAGCACGGGCACGATCTATTCTATTTTTTACGATTTCCAATTTTAATTTATCTTTTTGTAGTAAAATTAGAGTTATTTTTATGATTTATAGAAGAATTTGAAAACCAGCCATGGAAGAAATTTGCTTATTGATCGAGGGGCAAACATTTATAGCAAAGAAAGATGTTCTTTGTGAGCACAGTGATTATTTTCGCGCTATGTTCAGCGGCAGTTACGTTGAAAACAACCAAAAAGAAATAAAAATAGACGTAAGTAATAATATTCTATTTTATTAAGTTTATTCTAAACTGTATTGATTGTGTACATACTGTTATTTCTGTAAACACGCTGACTAGACTGTTTATATTATGTTTTAAACTTTATAAATTCTTTACAGGTAGTTGATGCCAGTTCTATGCAAATAATATTAAAATATATGGAAATTGGATTAATAGACCTATTTGAACACTCATTGAGCACCATTGGTGACCTGGCAGTTGCTGCTAACTTCCTACAAATAACAGAGCTCATAAAACAAATAGAATACAGCTTAGATCTACAACTCCAAGTTTCCAATTGGATGGAAATTCTAGCTATTGCTGAAAACTCCTCTTACACTAAACTAGAACAGCTATCAGCTGCTTTCGGCTTATTTTCATTCAAAAGTATGAAACCAGAATATGTACCATCTATACAAAAGTTGTATTGGTATTTGTCCCATCCATACTTAGACATAGGAACTGAGTTAGATGTATTTAAATTTGGGTTTCAATGGATTTCACAAGCAACTGAAGGAGTAGACGCTATGCTGTTACTAGTCATCTGTTGTTTAGATCTTAAAAGACTGACTACAAATGATATAAAAGAAATTAGGTCTCTTATAGTTGAATATGAAAACAGCCTCGCTGCTAAAATAGTTGATTGTCTATTAGAACTAGCAAGTGGAGGTTATGAATTGACAACAACATCTATATGCAATCAGAAAGGAGCACTTAGTGAAATGTTTACTGAAAGAGTATATAATGAAGTAATGAATTTAGTAAAAGAAAGTAAATCCAGAAAACTGAGGATAACACCAATGGTTCCTGTATGGATGGTTAAAGACTCAAAGCCAGAATTAGTGCCTCATGTTATGTTCACATATTCAGAAGAAAACGGATTTGAAAGATGGTTGGAAGTTGCTGAAAAAAACTTATGGGGTTGGAATGTTATAGCTTGGGGTCTTACAAAATTAGTCATTGTTTGTGGAGAGCATGGGAGAGGCACAGGGATGTTTTTTAAGGATGTGAAAATTTATGATACATTGCGAAATGAATGGACTCGTCATGGAGTTGAATTGCCTTCAAGAAGACATGGAGGAGTGGCAGTTGTTGGAGATTCTTTATTTATTGTTGGAGGCGTAGGTGGGTTTAGGTTAGTTGGTGTTATGTAGAATAGAAAACTTTTCTGCTCTTGTAAACTTTGATAAAATGTCCATGTCCAGTCAAACCTTTTCTTTCGCAGCGGCATTTCACAGAACAAGTATGATGGGACCAGTCAGTGTGTTGCAGTAAGTATAACTGGGCCAATCAAAGAAAGTACAAATAGTGGCCCATTTTTCATACAAACATATACATTATCAAGCCTTATCTCTTATAGGGTAGACGGAGCCTAAAGCCATGACCTTAAGACCAAGGTTACCGTTTTAGTGGGCATATAGGTGGAAAATGGCCCATCTGTGTGTACATTAAGAGCTAAAAATACATGAACTTATTGCTATATAGAAGCACCATCAGTTCTCTTCACTTCCTTTTATTTTCTTAATTTTATAATTTAATAGTACAAGGTGTCCAAAGAAATAAAAATCAATTTATCAAAAATCAACTGCATTCATTAACAACTCATGGAAGCTTTTAAAAAAATAATTACCTTCATATTCCTATTGTAAACATACAGAAAAGTCTGTGTTAAACTATATAGTGTTACATTTTTCATTTATTGATTATAAATTTTTTTGCACTCCCCTCCTACTCTTACTCTTTTTAAACTAAATATACTAAATTCCAAATGAGTAAATCCTCCCATCTTTAGCAGCTATTACGTTACACAATTTCCATTTTTGATAAGAGAGACACTGCAATACATTAGACACATTGTATAAAGATATCACCAATTATGTGTCTAGCATATTGTGTGCGATGTCCCACTAATCAGTAACAGAATATGTGTCATGTAATAGCTGTTCTACACAACAAATATACATATCACACTTTTTATTTTACAGGGTAGTGTTGGACACAGCAATTATTTACGACCTAAAACAAAGAACCTACAGAAAAATTGCAAAATTACCTGATACAATACAAAACCCTGCAGTCTGTAATCATGAAAACATGGTATATGCAGCTGGTCACAAAAACATATACCGGTATGAAGATAAAGGCGAAACTGACAGCTGGGTGAATGTAGTAGCTACCGAAATAAGAATGAGCTGTATGATATCTTTCAAAAACTATATCTACTGTACGCAGAACTATTTTAGTCACCTGTACAGGTTTAGACCAGGAGTTGACAATAAGTTAGAATTAATAACATATTTCACAAATCCTCCTGCTGCTATTTGTAATTTAGGTGAGTAACACAACTAAAAGAAATACACACAGACCGATAAAGGTATCACATGACCAAAGGGCTGGCAGTTACCTGTCCCAAGGGATAAACATTGCCTCCAACAAGGCAATGCTGCCATCCTTTTGGGCATGTTGCCATGGGGTGATAGTATGCAGGGCAGTAACTTTACGTATAATTTGAAATATTAAGTAATTATTAAATTTTATCATTTTGTGTATTGCAAAGTAAAAAAAGTATATAATAGAAACTCTAAGAATGTCACATTAATTTTTTTTTGTAGTGCTGGCCCAGTAACACTGTGTATAGAGAAATTCTTGGTACCTTAAATTAATTTAATGCCTTTTTCATATGGATGCCTACTTTTCTAAAATAAAATATAGTCTATCTATACTATTATTGTAGCTTTCTCTTGGTGAAAGAATTTTTAAAATTAGTCCCGTATTCTTTGAGTTTATCTGTTACAAACAGACACACACAAATATTTCCTCTTTATCATATTAGTCTAGACTAGATAGACTATAAACTTGCTTATACATAAGTATACACAATAGGCTAGTTTCCTGGGGCCGGGTCAGAATAATAATATTAATATTAGGTCGTCAGATTACATTATCAAAAAATATTGGACAATTATTATATACTTCTTTTGTCAATTAAACAATTAACTATAAAAAGATAAGCGCGTCAAAGTTCATGAGCGAGGGCTCGTGACATCACAGTTACCTACCGAACTGCAAACTGTGTGAGGTCACTCGTAATTCGCACGAACTATATCTTTATCATTTTTTGTTTAATTGACAAAAGAAAAAGTACATGTTCAATATTTTTTTGACATAACTGAAAGACAAATTATATTATTCTTAGGTAACTACAGTGCGACAAGGATAAATAAATAAATTAAATAAATAAAAATTAAAGAAATAAATATATACGGACAAATCACACAGATTGAGCTAGCCCCAAAGTAAGTTCTTAAGTAAGACTTGTGTTATGGGATACTAACTCAACGATACTATATTTTATAACAAATACATATCTATATAGATAAACATCCAAGACCCAGGTCAATCTGAAAAAGATCATTTTTCATCTTGACCTGATCATTTGGCACTTGGATGACATTAAATTTGAGCTATCTTCCAAAAGTGACGCTTTACAAGATGACGGCAATAGCAGCGCTTCTGATTATGGCCACGTGCCAAAAGATCCTTGTAGCACTGTAGCTTATATCCAGATTAGACCAATGTTATCCATAATAAGTTTGTGACCAATATCATCCAATTTTTCAGGGAGCCGTCTTTTAGTATTTACAAGGACAATGTGCGGGCAATCCGACATACTAGCTGTCGAGGAATACACCGGAAACAATCCAGAAGAAAACCCAAAAGTGCTGTGGTCTCAATCTGACACCTCTATGAAGGTAAACGACGTAGCTGGTTCCTGCTCTCTGGTGATGAGTATTCCTCCACTGTGCCAGGAGGTACCGCAATATCATAAGAGATACCTTACGAGATTCAATCAGTAATAGCCAAATAAATGGTGCTAAATCATTTTTTGTTGTTGTTTTTTACTGTTTTAAACGTTTGCATCATCATCTCAGCCTCTATATGGTCTCCTGCAAACGTCTATATATAGCGTAACTGTGAAAATCAATTGCAATAGGAAATCATAAATATTGAGCAATATCATGAACCTTATGCATTATATATAAGGTTTAAATTGCTAATATTTTGTTCCATGGCTACAAGCGATTATCTAAGAAAATTCTATATGGACTTTGCAGGACCGTGAGTACATATGGGCTCCCAACAATGTTCAATATAACTGGTTGAAAGCGGCCTGCATCCAGCGCCTTTCTTGGTCCAGACTATCTGGTAATAACCAGGTCAGGTTGTCAGACAACGTGACCAAGCCCGCCACTGCGGTTACCGCTACATGGCGACCATTTTTTATATTCCAACTTTTTCTTCTTTAAATATTTTAGATAGTACATATGCATTTCCAAACCATTTATCATTTTGTCTGACACCAACTCTCGTGCATGACATGTTAGATTTTTAATAATAAATAAATCCGGCCAAGTGTGAGTCGGATTCGCTCTTGAAGGACTTTTTAAGTACGAAATATGCCAATATAATATGTTTGTATGAAAGACCAAATTTTAACTAACCATATTTTTTTGGTTACTTTAGTGAAGTTCAATTTTGTTTACATCATCATCTCGTTCACTTGAATTTATCTATTATGCATGGTAGTAACACTAAAAATGACTATAATAATTTTTAAATTTTAAGTTACGTTAACCTATTACGGTTTCAAAGATATAGTAACAGATGGACGAATAACGGAGTCAGTGATAGGTGCCGGTACCCCAAGGTGCAAACACCCTTGGGGTACCTATGGAATCCTAAAAATAAAACCCACATGATTGTTATTAATTTACATTTATTTTGACATTCATTTACAAACAGTCACTATGTTACCAAGTGTACATACATTTTTGTACAATAATTCTACAATAAAATACGGCAAAATAATTGTTAATACTTCATTAAATTATAACTTACATGACGGCATTTAATGCGAACTCTGAGACTAGTAGTCCAAAAAATAAAATACATAATAAAGACATACGAGAATGTTTAAGCAAAAAAGACACCAAGAAGGTGTAAAAATTAATTGTTATGTACAATATTGTCAATGAAAATAGCATTCTATTAACATTAAGGCCACTTTCTTATATTATTTTAAAGCACCAAAAACGCGTGCGTAAAGGCGACATGGGGCCGTCCCATCCCATAATGGCACTTTCGTCGAGTTTTCAACATCAGAACTTAAAAATAAACATAACTTACATACTATTTGTATAAAAAGCTTCGACCTTCGCATATATATATTACCCGACTTCAAAATTGGAGAGTAGTGTTTAGATCTGTTAAAAAATGGAAGCAATTTTCAGTTTGTATTTGGCATGTAAAAAGATGCTAATATAAATTACTGGAAGCACTACATTAATGCGAGTTTTCGATTCCATGGTCTAAAAATGTGTGTTTCTCGCTTATGTGTTAAAGTTTTAATAATAAAAACATACATTTTATTCAAGGCACATTTAAACTCGTAATTTTTCTAGTGAAAACAAACATTCTGCATCATTCATACATAAAAACTTTAAAGTTATAAAAGAGTTATCTAAATTAAACAAATCGTAATCTTGTGGGGCTAGTTCATAATTTTCGAATTAAGAACGGAATCAGTTCATAGACAATAATATTGTAATGCATAGTTTTTAAAATACCAGCCAGTGTTTTTTGAATAAAACTTCTTTGTTTACGTCCATCCGCCCGTAAGTTTGTGGAAGAGGTCTTCGTTGAGAGTCTGATTGGCGTCTTTAGACCTCATGGAGAGGAAGATGTATCCGCCGATGAATTCGTGCACCACTTTGCAGTCAGCAGACTGGACTGAGAACATGATGTTGCCTTCTTCGAATTGTACCATCATGTGCCTGATTTCCCAGTTGACATTCCAAGCCTGAAACAAAATAAAGTCTTTCAGAAATTTTCAAAAAAATCGGATTTGTATACAAGAAGAACAAAACGATGTGCTTTCCAGGATGAAAAAACATGAAGAAACCAGTTTAGACACCTTCCTATATTAGGGTATTCGAGGGATTCCTCTATATATATGGGATGGCCTAACAAACAGTCAATGTTTTTACACATTTCGATTCCCTTTTCTGTCTTTAAATCGACTGTTAAACATGGCTTTTAGATGGAAAGAGAGGGCTATCCATAAGAATAAAATAATATGACGTCTGCATCATGGAAGCATTTTCAAAGTTTTTGGGTTTGCCCCAGGATCCGCCTTCTAACTTTTTGGGTTTGTCCCTTCAGTCGGTGCAAGGCAGAGGCGGGATCAGATATAATAAATTAGTTGATTTATTCTTCACAATAAAGCAAAATAATAGATTAATGTGTAACACTAGTGTTCAGATATTTATCCAATGAGGGTGTTCTAAAATAAGCGGCGGCAGCATTCGTCGGGGCCGGTAACCTGTGATTGGGCCACAATGTGTCAGTTGTAACTGCTTTTCAAATATTATCCAATGACAGTGGCTTATCCAAGTCGACGTCTCAGTGCTGCCATCCGGTGAGCATTTCAGAATACCCTCATTGTGAAGAGGCTAACCCCTGAAATTGGTTCTTGAGGAACCTGTACCACAGGTAGGTAGTCTAACCAATTCGACAATGTGAGAATTTGATTTTAAATAAAACCTCACCTTCATTGTGCTAAACCTCCAGGTTTTGATGTGGTCTCCGGTGTTGGGATCTAGCCTCATGATGCGGTTGTTAGCGATGCTGATGATCTCGTCCTTCCGCTGGCCCATGAACCTGATGACGAACAAGGTCTGCCCGTAGTCCGGCAGGTTCTGCCAGGTCTTGATGTACTGCAGCTTGGCTTCCAGGAGCGGGAGGTCTTTGACATTTGCATGGCTTTCTAGCACGCGTTGTGTGAACTGTAAAATAAAAAAAAAATACAAACATTATGATAACAATACATTTGTTATTAATACTGCCCTTATGATATCGAAACTTGGATCGTAATATTGGTTTTTACGTACTTGGCCTTTTTTCTTTACACTAATCAAACTGCACAATATATTTTATGGTAATCCCAAATGCATTGAAAAACGTCGTATAATGCTCCTACCCAATAAGCTGGCTATTATAGTCATTGGTTTATTATAAACACTCGGCTTCTCCTCGTGCATATAAACACCTTGGCTTTAATATGTATTTCTGGTATGAATATTAGTTTTAGTTTATTTAGATAGGTTTGTGTTAAAGTTTTTTTTTAATATAACTATAATTATAACAAAAAGCCTTGTTTCAGCGGAAATTAATGTATTAGGCAAGGAAGTAAATCCGCCAGAAATTAAAAACACGAATTGAAAATACAAGATACAAAGAAAACTGTGGAAATAAAGCTAAAAAAAATAATGAAAAAACTGCGTACAGTGCAATCTCTATTGACGTTAAATTTTATCAGATTCTACCAATTGTGCGAGAGGAAATGATGCCGTCTGGAGATTCAATTAGCCGTGACATTATCTAATAAAATGTTAATGGCTGGACGATTTGGGGCCAGCTGTTGACATGACAAGGCAAGGAAATTATTCTATTTTATTTATTAACAATTTTATCTTGAACAACCCTTATCGTTACTTTTGTATTGAATATAATGATGATGAAACAAACCATCATTTGGATAAGCGAACATGAAGAAATATATATGCCTTGCTACTTACTATCTTGGTAATATTTTTGCAAAAAGAAGTTTTCTTTCCTACCTTGCCCTTGAGCTTCTTGAGGAACTTGGGCGCGAGGTAGTTCTCGGGCTGTAAGTGGTCGAGGTGCGGCTGGCTGTGTTGGTTTAGAGCGGCGCTGGGCTGCGGCCGCTGCAAATAGGAAGTTTTTCTCACCTTGCCCTTGAGCTTCTTGAGGAACTTGGGCGCGAGGTAGTTCTCGGGCTGTAAGTGGTCGAGGTGCGGCTGGCTGTGTTGGTTTAGAGCGGCGCTGGGCTGCGGCCGCTGCAAATAGGAAGTTTTTCTCACCTTGCCCTTGAGCTTCTTGAGGAACTTGGGCGCGAGGTAGTTCTCGGGCTGTAAGTGGTCGAGGTGCGGCAGGCTGTGTTGGTTTAGAGCGGCGCTGGGCTGCGGCCGCTGCAGCGCTAGCAGCGACTTGACGGCCGCTGCCTCCGTCGCGAACGCCGCGTCCGCCAGAGAGCGCCCGCGCGCGCCCAGCCGGCACGCCGCCACCCACTCTGCGTACTGCTCCTCCTGTGGGAGTATAGACAGTTATATCGATAGACCAACAGCATGTGGTCCAAACCAAAGAATTAAATGCCTGTTTCATAGAATAGACCACGTCTACTTCAGTTTATATAGAAGTCTTTGGTCCCAACCCCTAGTGGGAAACTGGCGAAATAGGTGCTTTATTGCGGATTAGATATAAGCTGCGAACTGCACAATACGCGCCCTACCTCCTCGCGCGCCCCCTGCTTAGCCCAATATTGTGTACTGAACATCAACTCGCGCGATGTTCTGAACCGCAATAAAGTTTGGCGCGATCTGTACTAGGCGTTTCTCTAGAGACAAACATTTGTGATTGAGATGCCAATCAATCCATGACTCATCCTTTTGTCGCGCCCTGATTGTCCCACTACTAGCACAGTTAAAGACCTCAATGAGGCTAACGATAAAAAGACTATCGTGGCCAAATATCGGAAAAAAATATCTCAATAAAACCATTTCAACTCGACAAGGGCGTAACTCGATAATAGATATCTAAACTTCAACCAATTATAAAAAGCATCAATGGCGTTAGGTTTTTTACACTGAAGCCAATGGTAGGGGTGTTTATATAACGTGAAAACGAAAAACTTTAGTTCGAATTTTGAAAATGTTCCAAAAACTTAATCGACTAGAAAATTATTTTTTTGTTATTCTGGTTATTGAACCCACCTACAACATTTCACGGACATAAATTGAAAAATGCCACCAGTCAAGGAGAAAACTAGACAGATAGTAAAAAATCTCGCTCTCACTCAGGCAATTACCACTTACGTTTTCACATTTCAGCCAAATTTCATGCATAGTGTCGTCTGAGGGCACCTCCAGCTTGATGCTGTATCGACCTGTGGCTGGGTGCGCGTCTGGGGTCACCTGAAACAAAGTTGTTTAAGATTTAAATAAAATAGTGTACCGAAATCAAAAAAAAGCAGACAGGTACTCCTGGTAGACAGGTAAATCTTTTGAACCCCATGCTGCAGATCTAAATCCTTTTTCCAAATAATGAATGTATATTCCAATTTGATTGGTTCTACCTTGTCAATGATTCATCCACACATTTACAAATATTTGGCTGCTTCTTGTGCTAGTAACCTGTAGCTTTAAAACAACAATTAATTAAATACGTATTATTTATTAAGATCATTTTAAATGTGATTTGATGCGGCTGTAAAGGCCTATTTTCTGAATAAACGTTTGATTCTTGGTCTGTCACACTGTACATGTGTTTAATTGGCCAATACCAGTAAAGGATATTTCAATCTCCATGGAGTCATGATGGTAGTCATCATATATTAACGACTACCATCAATGATGACTACGGTCTATATATTTTTGAGGTGATTGTACGCCACTTTTGGTCTCCTAGTAGGAAAAGTGCCTGTGGTTGCTGTATGCGAATAATAATGCTAACGTTCACTAACCCACCTACTCACCTAGCTCTTCGTTCGATGATCGCCTATGTAGACCATTTTACTTGATTTCTTTGTGCAACCACACAAAGTGCACAAAGTTATTTATTAATAGTTATTGTATTGTATAGTTATTGCTTAGCTTGCTAGCTAAGCAATAAAATCATCCCAATCGGATCACGGCCTCAGGATCACGCGCGACAACGTTTATCGACTATCGCCATCTTGTTTTTTGCAAAACTGAAGAGCGAGAAGTAGATAGTCTATCGCGCGATATAAACGGCGTCGCGGGAGCCATGCTACGGGGATAGGACCCCGTCGCAACACGATATCTAGCTGCGCTTATCGACTTGAGCGTGAAGCGCTTAGGATTAAGCATACGCCATCTTGATATATTTCTGTGATTGAAGTCTTTCCAATAGGATCAAGCCTTACCTCTGCGCCGCGCAGTTCCACCATGTAGGAGGGGGCGTCGCCCCTGGCGGCCGCGTCGGAGGACGAGTGTATGCGCAGGACCCCGTCGCGACACGATATCCAGCTGCGCTTGTATGACTTGAGCGTGAAGCGCTTGGGCCTGCGCAATAGAAGAACATTGTAAGCACATATCTCTGTCATTGTCATTCATTATGGGTAACATGACTCTATACCCGTATATATAATGTACTCTGTGTGTGTAACCATATTGTACTCTGTTTGTGTAACCAACACAACGGTTTTGGTCTAGAAGAGGAACCGTATTTCCTCTGTATCTTTGTGTGTATAAGAGAGACAGGAAAACGATCGTTTTCTTTCATACAAATGGCACGGAAAGAGTGTTCAAGGTCAAATCCTTGTCTTCACTTTGTTTTACATACAACAAAATTACTTCGGAGATCTCCTACATAGGAGAGATCTTCATACAGTATACTCTACGGTGTCTTGATTAAGATTAAAAAAAGAGACAGGAACTCTATCTTTCTTTTTCATACAAACGGTGAGGGAGTATCTATTTACATAATTGTATAGTCAAAGAAAATATATTTTGTTTGCAAAGTTTGTTACATTGTTATCCAAATAATATTGTTAACAAATACGTATACGGAAAAAGGTAATATTAGAGCGAATAAAAATACAAGGTAAAAAAATAAATAGGTAAGTCAACAATACAATTCATCATCATATATTTAAGAACTTTGTTCATGTCAAGAACGAAGTCAACAATTACAAAACATTAATTTCGATACAGATAATGTTAGTTTTCAATTGTTGTTAGGTAAAATAACGTGAAGTTCTAATTAGGTATTGTATGATTCAATACCTTTTCGGTAAATTGTTATTTAGGTAGGTAGCGCTATAAATATAACGTTGCGTTATAGTTGAACTATATTAACTACCCTAACGTAAGCAGTGTGGCGCGAAACGCGATCCCTTTTTAGGGTTCCGTAGTAAACTAGGAACCCTTATAGTTTCGCCATGTCTGTCTGTCTGTCTGTCTGTCTGTCTGTCTGTCTGTCTGTCTGTCTGTCTGTCCGTCCGCGGTTTTACTCAGAGACCATAAGTACTAGAAAGCTGTAATTTGGTATGAGTATGTATATTAATCATGGCAAAAAAGTCGTAGAAAAAAATCTTGAAAAAAAAATTTTTTTTTGAGTAGCTCCCATACAAGTAATGTGGGGGAGTCATTTTTTTTTCTCTACTTACCCATCTTGTGGGGTATCGTTAAAAAGGTCTTTGAAAAATATTGTGAGGTTGAGAACACCATTTTTCGATTTAGGGATCCGTTTCCGAAATATTTGGTTTTAAAGTGCAAATTTTTGTTAGAGGTACGTGTCCCCCCCCTCTATCTCCTAAACGGTTATATATAGATACGTGAAAAAAATTACAGCAGTAGTATATATACTGAAGTTGAAAGGAAAACTATCAGAGCTAAGTACTAAGTACAAACTAAAAAGTTATAGGCAACCAACTTATAAAATGTACTGGAAAATGTAAAATTTCATACAATCTTTATTGTTAGATGTTTTTGGTCGTTAAACTGTGAGGTGCGAGTGTAAACAGTGTGTACTCAAAGTTGTCATTCGCAACTACGGAACCCTATACTGCGCGTGGCCCGACACGCACTTGGCCGGTTTTTTAATTTACAAAATATTATCTTATCTGTGCCTTTTTAGGGTTCCGTAGTAAACTAGGAACCCTTATAGTTTCGCCATGTCTGTCTGTCTGTCTGTCTGTCTGTCTGTCTGTCTGTCTGTCTGTCTGTCTGTCTGTCTGTCTGTCTGTCTGTCTGTCTGTCTGTCTGTCTGTCTGTCCGTCCGCGGTTTTACTCAGAGACCATAAGTACTAGAAAGCTGTAATTTGGTATGAGTATGTATATTAATCATGGCAAAAAAGTCGTAGAAAAAAATCTTGAAAAAAAATTTTTTTTTGGGTAGCTCCCATACAAGTAATGTGGGGGAGTCATTTTTTTTTCTCTACTTACCCATCTTGTGGGGTATCGTTAAAAAGGTCTTTGAAAAATATTGTGATGTTGAGAACACCATTTTTCGATTTAGAGATCCGTTTCCGAAATATTTGGTTTTAAAGTGCAAATTTTTGTTAGAGGTACGTGTCCCCCCCCTCTATCTCCTAAACGGTTATATATAGATACGTGAAAAAAATTACAGCAGTAGTATATATACTGAAGTTGAAAGGAAAACTATCAGAGCTAAGTACTAAGTACAAACTAAAAAGTTATAGGCAACCAACTTATAAAATGTACTGGAAAATGTAAAATTTCATACAATCTTTATTGTTAGATGTTTTTGGTCGTTAAACTGTGAGGTGCGAGTGTAAACAGTGTATACTCAAAGTTGTCATTCGCAACTACGGAACCCTATACTGCGCGTGGCCCGACACGCACTTGGCCGGTTTTTTTATTGATAAAAATATTCACAACTTATTTCTCACCATTCTCAAGTTTAAAACATGGATCTAAGAATAATATGGATCGGGCGGGGTGGAAGTCTCAAGTGACGCCAACTATTTAAGGCAAAGTGAGTTCACACACTAGCGCCGCCCAGCAACTAATTCATTTACTCCTAAAACAAATCAAATTTAAAAAATCTAATAGCTGATTGCCCTAGTAAGTTACTTGTAGTATTCTTTTTGTTACTTTTCATAGATATTACAATCTAATTAAGAGAACGAATTTTTACCGCCAAAAGTTAGAATTCGTTCTCTTAATTTATCACATTAAAAATAGTGAAAACTTGTACCAATAATACTACAAGTAATTTACTAGGGAATTCAGCTATTAGATTTTTTAAATTTGATTCGATTTCGGAGTAAAAGTATTAATTGCTGGGTGGCGCTAGTGTGTGAACTCACCTCGCCTTAAGTTACATCTGCGCAGTATAAGTAGATACTATTTACACATTTGAAAGGCTGATTTCCGAACGAGGGATAATGTAGGGAAAATTGCATGAATAATGAATGTCGATGCATGCATTGATATTTGCGTCACAATTACGTTTCTTAGGCATCACCTCCACAAGCGAGAGGCCTTGCTCCTATCTTATATTATTATATATTCTTTTTTACTAAACATTACGATTGACATTTGCCCGCACTGTGTCACTCATCACATCACATCGCAGCAATAAAATCGCTGTGATGGCACGAAGATAATCTCTTGTGGAGGCAATGCCATAGGAGCCGATTCTGATTATTCTTAGATCCATGGTTAAAAAAGGAGTCAAAAAATTAGTAATCAGAGATCTGTACAAAGCGTGCAACCAGTTTAGTCAAATCAAACTACGCGGGGTAACTCATCAAATGCCTTACGAGATGCCGCAAGAGCTTGGACCTTTGCTGCACGCCGCGCACCGAGATGAAAACAAATTTATAAATAAAGTAGTTGAAAATGTTAAAACAGTATAAATAGTATGATAGTAAATAGGTACTTATTATAATTAAATAAAGTATGTATGTATTGCATACAAAATACAGCCATATTTTAACTAAACAAAGGTTGCTGCAACCCGTGAGAGATAAAGAGACGTTGTGTCGCCTTATATCCTATCATAAATTGATTCAAGTACTTTCATTCCGTTTTAGCCAAAGAAACAAACATTCACGTAAAGTAAAGAACTGATGATTGTCGTCTTATTTGCTAAAACCGGAGTCAAACGGGGTCGAAAAATTTGAAAGTTATTTTTTTTAATTCGAACAATGTTTACGCATAAGATGTTTAAAACATTTTTTCCCAAACATTTTCTGTTTCGCTCGTATTGGAATAATGTTCTGAAATATTCTGAAATGATCTGGAATGTTATGAAATATTCTGGAATGTTGGCGGACATAAGACCATACATAACGGGACGGACGGGGTGACCGACAATTGAAATGAGATTAGTTTGCTCAATGTACCGATTGCTTTACATTTTGGATATTTGACGTGTTGGAAGGACAGCCAGGTGTCTAGAGTCGGGATTCCGTAGTGAATGAATTTGCCTCCGAAAAATTAGGTTTTTTACTAGAAATCCAGAGCCCTAACCACGTAACACATAATAACGTATACATTATTCAAGTTCTAGCTGTACCTGAGATATTTGAGATATCCGGCCAGTTCCGGCACGTGCGTGATGTCCGGCCGGGCCGGCGGGCCGCCCTCCAGGTGCGCTTGCAGCTCGCTGAGCGCCGCGTCGATCTCGTCTTCCGGCGCCGCGCCAGGGGTGGACGCTGAGCCGTCAGCCGCGTCTACGCCGCCGCCCGCCAGGGTCTGGAGTTCGATTTGAAGCTGCAAAAGATAAATGCGTGTTTGAAATAAGGGCGGATCCAGCTTTGGCGCCAGGGGGGTGACATTTACAAAGTCGAGGTCAAGTCAATCGAAGTTATATAATTTTATTTTGATAATAATAGAATCTTATTAATGTAAGATGTAATGTAAAAATCTCACTACAGCCGCACAATGACAGTTTATTTTAGTAATTCTACACATTGTTCTTAAATATGGGCATTTATAACACCAAATAACACCAATTTCACATTATAAAGTCCACTAGAATCAATTTGCGAAACAATCCAAAACAGACACCGTGTAGTCCGCTTAAATTCCCGCCAAGAACTCAAGTCAAGAGATTGACTTGTCATCTCAAGTGATCTTATATCTGTAGCTTATTCGAAAAATATATATTTTTAAAACATCTATTTTTTCTCTTTGACGTTAGTTAAGACTTATTGAGCAGCTAAAATTTCAAAGAACTTTGATAACAAAATTATTAATTAATATATAATTTAATTAAAACAAGAAAACGTTACCTAATTAGATTTTCTGTGTAGGTAGTATATTACGTTTTTTTAATATTAAAATTGCGTCTTATTAGTATTAACTAACCAATTATCCTGTTTCGTTATCGCCTTTTAACAAAACTAACTTACATATATGGGATTATAATGGAAGCTAGCAAATTATTGTGTGCATGAATCGAAGTCATGTCTGCGGTTACGCTCATGTGACATGCCTGAAGGTAAACACATATCTGGGTCAATCAACTTTTTAGTGCACAGTTTTCAAATTTTGCATATTTTTTACAAATATTTCTTTTAACTAATTTCAAAGCCTCAGAATATAGAAAATTTATTATATTTTATGATTCTGCATAGAGCAGAACAGTTTTTTATCTAAATTGTTGATTTTTGGCTCGTAAGCGCACTGAAGTCCAAAAAAATCGGTCACCTGGACAACTAGTTCAATATTTTTTTAAATATAGTAGAATGTACTTTATCATAAAGTAAATACTTTGTAAAGTAAAACTGAGTAAAACTTTTAAGATTTTAGTACTTTTTTCATTATTGCGCACGTTAATTTAAAAATATTTTAAGAAATAGTGTCTCTTGGACAACAATGTTTCAGTATTTGATGAAAAGTTTCATAAAAATAGTTTTATTCTGCAAATATTGCAAAAGCGACAATACTGTGGGTTTATTTTGCATACCTCTATACATTGATAAAAAAATAAATAAACAATTATATAGTTTTTAAAAGAAAAAGAGGTGAAATTTGCTTCCCTTCCATGGGGACAAATAGTTGTCCAGTGGATTTTTCGGTTGTCCAAAGGAAAAGTGAATCATGGATTTATAGTTGAAAACACAATAAAACATCATCATCATCATCATTTCAGCCGCAAAAGTCCACTGCTGGACATAGGCTTCTCCCTAGGTTTTCTAAAATGACCAGTTGGATGCGGTCCGCATCCAGCCCTTCCCTGCGACCTTGGTCAGGTCATCTGATCACCTGGTCGGTGGGTGTCCTACGCTACGCTTGCCGGTACGTTGTCGCCATTCGAAAACCTTTCAGCCCATCGGCCATTGGTTCTTCGCGCTATGTGCCCCGCCTACTGCCACTTCACTACCGAACGAATCCGCTAAGCTATGTCAGTGACCTTTGTTCTTGTAAGGATCTCCTCGATTCTGATTCGATTTCGCTGAGAAAAACCAAGCAAGCCCTATCTATAGCTCTTTGAGTGACCTTGAGCTTTCTTATGAGGCCCAAAGTAAGCTTACTATGGGCCTCAAATGTGGACCACGTTTCGGACCCGTAAGTCATCACTGGTAACACACACTGATTATAGATTTTCGTCTTTAGGCACTGAGGTATTTCAGAAGAGAATACACTGCGGACCTTCCTAAACGCTGCCCAACCGAGTCGGATTCGTCGAAAGACCTCATACTGAACCTGGAACTTCCAACCTGGATTAACTGACCCAGGTAGACATATTGGTCTACAACTTCAAGGAAAGAGTTCCCAACGTAAACCGGTATTGGCGCAACATTGATATTCGACATGATCTTCGTTTTATCCATGTTCATTTCAAGGCCCACCTGTTGGGAAACCTCATTGAGGCCATCGAGCATGATACTTAAGGCTTCCAGCGAATCCGACATGACAACAATATCATCGATAAATCGAAGATGAGTGATATACTCGCCATTGATGTTAATGCCATCCATTCCAGATGCTTGAAGGAATCTTCCAAAGCGGCGGAAAACGGTTTCGGAGAAATGACGTCTCCCTGTCTAACCCCTGCAGTAGAATAGCCTTCATTCTATGCTCCTGCACTTGGACTGACATTGTGGCGTTGCTGTATAAACACTCAAACACTTCGATATACCGATGGTCAATGCGACCTCGCTGAAGAGACTGAAGCACGGCCCATGTTTCGATCGAATCAAAGGCTTTCTCATAGACCACAAACGCTAAGCATAGTGGCCGGTTATACTCCTTGGTCTTCTGTATAACCTGCCGCAGCGTATGGATGTGGTCTATGGTACTGTAGCCTTTTCGGAAACCAGCTTTTTCGGTAGGCTGGAAGGTATCAAGCCTGTTCGCGAGACGACTGGTGATCACCCTCGAAAACAGCTTATAAACGTGGCTCAGGAGAGTAATGGGTCGATAGTTCTTCAGCAGGGTATTATAACCCGTTTTGAAGAATGGCACTACCACGCCCCTTTGCCATGCCTCAGGTGTCACACCCTCGAGCAGTACTGAATTAAAGAGCCTCTGAAGTTCTGGGCGTTCCGCCCGCTTTCAGATGCTGCATCATTTCGTGTAGCTGTTTGAGGGCAATCCTAATCTCGTACAGACTGATGTCCGGAATGTCTTCGGTATAGTGTCGGGTTAGCTTTGCTCTTGGATCTTTAGCCAAGCTAACAGTGGGTTTTAGCAACTGACGTATACAACTGTCCGTAAAACCTCTCGATCTGTCTCAGCACTCCAGCTTTTGTCGATGCCACTTTGCTGTCCTCCGTCTTCAGCTTAGATAATCGGCTCTGCCCAATAGACTCCACTCTTGCGAACACTTTAGTTACAGCCCTTATTATACGTACTTATTAAAAGAGCGAATATCGTGCTGCAGGAATTTGGAATCTGTTTATTGAGCCGCCAATGAGCGTCAGCAGTTTTGGAGGTTTGCAGCGCCATGACTCATCATTCAGCCATCATATCTAGGGTCTGAGAAGAGATTTTTTGAGGTTTCCTTTTGGGGCGGTACTTGAAGATTGTTGTTCAGCTCATCCACAGAAACGCAATCGAAACGATTTGAGAGCTCAAGTTGAAAGACGCCATGTTACTGGATATGGGGATGAGATGGTCTAAGGGTAGACTTCATCAGACGAGTTTTTCACGTCCGAGATCGATATTTAAGATGCGTCTCACAATTCGGTGACTGCTTCCAAATTTAATCTTGCTGATCACGGAGACATCGTCGTATCTCTCTCTCTCTTGTCGACAAGATGAAGTCTATCTCCTGTTTTACTGGGGCCTGACCTTTTCTGGTCGAACCCATATAGCGTCTTGATTTATTTTCAGACATTCGCATTCTGAAATAAAGTATTAAAAATACTCAAACATATTAATATAGTTTAAATACGACTTTATCTTTTTGTTCTACCTGATATGAGTATAATGACGAATCACTCCATCAGTTTTGCATTAAAAATATCATTGAAAATCACATAAACACATCAGGGTGTTTTTGTTATTTTATTTAGATTTGAAAGATAAAATTTGTTATTGTCGTAGTCGAATAAAACTAATTAAATAGAATGATTTCGTAATATTGTCCCACGGACAACTTTAAATGCCCTACGGACAACCAATTTGGTTGTCCGAAAGACTGGTTGTCTGAGTGACATTTTTATAATTTTATGCATTCTATTAAGGAGCAAGTGTTTGTTGTATCTAATCACATCGGTAACATAAAGCCCAGAAAAAACGTCAACTCCTAAATAAACATATAATTTAATAACTGTCGTACTTACGTAATTTTTACGCCGGTCCAGGGGACAATCAATAAACACACCCGTTCCGTTCGCTGGAGTTTGGCCGACTAACGCGGGGGGCAAGGCAAATACAAAATAGCTACTTCTACCATTGTTTACTCCATTGAGTTGCTTGTTATATCCGCTATTTCAGCACCATCTCTACGTTGGTTTTGGAGTGAACGAGTGGTTGTCCGATGGATGCACTATGCGATAACAATTTTGTGGGACAAGAGCAACATGCAAAAAAAATCAAGAATAAAAGATTTAAAAATTAATTAATCCTGTTTGTCTTACAATTTAAATATTAATTGTGTGTTTTACGATATTATATTTATTGTCTTTGAGGACTTTTTTTTGGTGGTAACAAGTTTAATGCATAAAAGTTGTCCAGGGACACAAGCCTGGACGCAAAAATTATCCATTTGTCACTCGGACAACCATTATAAAAAGGTTAAAAAACATAATAAATTAAAACCTTCTGTACTAGTATGTTGATTTATTATTATATTTCTTATATAAATCATAATAATAGCCATTTGCGTATTAGAAATTTTATAACTTATCTGGGACCGACGGTAGTTGTCCAAGAGCAAGAAAAAGTTGATTGACCCATCTACATAATTAATATTATTATTACCTTATAAAGTCCACATTATGAATACATATTTATGTCAATGCATGTTGCCAGATATTGTACTCAATTGAAAGGCTTACATTAGCTAACTAGAGCCATCCACCATTTTATTTCATTTACTCCTAAATCAAATTGAATGAAAAAAAAAATCAAAAACTTTACTTCTCTAGTTGTGAGTTGAGTCTGGGAGCGTACTGGGGATTGGCAGTCACGTGAAAGAAGATGTTATTAATATTACCTGTAAAGCAGCAAACAGGAGCATTTCCTCCTCCGTACAGTGGACTTCTTGGTTCAGGATCTGCCAGCGAGCTTGTTGGTACAGCTGGTTGAGTCTGGGCGCGTCCTGGGGACGGGCGGTCAGATCGAAGAAGGAGTAGAACTTGAAGCGGAGCTGCAGGCAGTCCCATTCGCGAACGTACTGCTCCATGATGGAGAGGGACGAGTCTAGCCATCTGGAAATATGAAAGGAAAAATTAGAGCGTTTTCTTTCATATTTTAACATATAGAAACTCAGAAAACAAAACCTTTTTTCTATTTGAATGGAAACAACCTTGTGCTTTATGCATTGTGATGTGTTAAAATTTTTGGGTTAAATATCTTATGATACAACTCTAACAATAGTTAGTTTTATAACAACAAGGGTGAAGTGTGATATGATGCAACTTGCCAGCCCCCGTAGCATGGCTCCCGCGACGCCGTTTATATCGCGCGATAAACTATCTACTTCTCGCTCTTCAGTATTGCGAAAAACAAGATGGCGATAGTCGATAAACGTTGTCGCGTGTGCCATGCTACGGGGGCAGAACGGCAAGTTAAAGGAGCCAAAAATATTTTTGCAAAGAAGTTACCAGTTTGCTGCCGCATCTAGTGCTATAAATAGCATATAGGGTGGCAGAAGGAATAAAACAAAATGGATCCCCGATAATAACTTTAAGTCACACTGATGGTACGGAGGTCGTGTTGCTCGAAGCACTGATACCATCAAACTACGCTCAGCGTAACCTACATAAATATTATAATGATTGTATGAATGTGTTTACACCAACCTAACATTTATTACATGAGTCTACTATCAAAGAGAAAAAAAAAGGTTACTGTCCCACTCTAATCTACCTAACGCAGGCTACCCAGCGCGTCATCATTTGTAGAATCTCTTTTATCTTATCAATGACACTCCAGATACGCATTGATTTATTTTACGTAAACAAACTTATCTATGTCATAAGACCTCGCGCAACACCGCATAATGCCTTTTATTTTTTGTTGTTAACTAAACAACTGAACTTGCAATCTGCAAAGACGGTACATGTTTTCTTTTTAGCTGTCCGTTGACTAGGCTCTCGTCTCTTTTAAAATATATTTATCTACATTTTGTTATTTCCCTCCATGCTTTGCCAAAAGCAGATATTTTGTAACTCCATTTCATATTAATTATGTATTTCCTTTTGAGTTAGGCGGGAAAGATTGATTCAACTTCTCATGGCAATCATGACTATTCATGACTCCACTTCATCAGACTTCGATCATAGTCTTAAAATTCTACATGACATCTTTACCCTCAGAATACTTTAACACACTAAAAAGGGCAATGTTGTATTTTTAACACCGTCTCTTCTTCGTATATAGAACATAAACAAAATATTCTGAAGTCAATTTAAATTATTGTCTGAACTGAATCTGAACTGTTTAATTTCAGTTTACGTTACAAATAACTTAAAATGCGTCATTATGAATTATAAGCGTAAATGAACAAGGATAATGTTATTAATTTCTGTAACCTATTGCGTCACTGCTTGATTCTTAGAACAAAAAACTCATTCAGTAGGTAACATAAGCTAACTGTATGTTAACATAAAAAATAAAAAAAATATCGGTCTTGCATATGAGATGCAGATGAGATAAATAATTATATTTAACATAATTCGAAAAAAATAAGCTCTAAACTTGTTTTCTTTAAATAAATCATGAAAAATCATGTAGTTTAAGTCAGCCTGTACTTAAGCCCTAAATCATACAGCTTGAAGGTCTATTACATGCACCTGCATGTAAGTGTTAGTTAGTTATTTGTGTAAATCACCGTGTGATTCCCGGCAAAGTAGAATAGGAGTCCAAGTCTTCTCGTGGATGATGATGTTACAAAATCATCCATGCTTATTACATCAAAGAGACCTCTCTAACCCATCTAGCCAGAATGGAAAGTGTAGGCCTAATCCTCTGACTGCTCTGGCTTAAATATGGCTCTGGTAGTACAGAGACGGCCGTCCTCCAGCAGTAGAAACTAACAAAGACCTAGAGGTGTTACTGATATATCAGAACCGATACCGCGAAATAATATGAGCACTGCAGAACATAATACAAATAAAATAGGTTATGTGATATCCGAAGAACGCGTTCCCGCCGAACGGCCAAGAACATTTAAAATCCAAAGTATCGTATCGGTGAACCGGCTCCGTTACTACGTTCCGCGCCCGTTCGCGTTCCGCATCTGTTCGCGTCCTAACTACGACGATACGAAATAGAGGTGTTAAAAGTATGAAGAAAAAAATAGTCGCCAAAAACAATTAAAAATTGTCACATCTCTTATGTTCTTAATGCATTTTATATTGATTGGTAGATGTAAAATGCCTCAAAAAATAATATCGCCTGCAAAATCCCAGCCTGTTCTTCACCGTTCTTGGAGAACTCGAGATCGGTAAACTAATATATGCGATAACATGGTTCTTGATATCTGTATACCCTAATATAACACCTCTACAAAGACCTGACGATGACATAATGTAATTTGTGCAACTCACCCTACGTTCATCCTAGCTCGCTCCACCAACGACTTAGGGGTAAGTAGAGATTCTCGGGAGTGACTGTCGGGCTCCAACGGCGAGTCTGCCAGAGAGAGATCTGCCATGGAGTCCAGGGCATCGAGGGAAGCCGCCCGGGGTGGGGTGCCGCAGTAGCCACCATCACTGGAGCCGTCGCTCTGCGTGCTGTATATGTGGTTGCCGTAGCGGCGGAGTGTGCCATTCTGAAAATAATAATCACGTTTTTAATAAATCTTTTATGAAAAACTGCTGGTTTGGGAGAAAAGGAAAGAAAGAATAAAGCAGCTGCTGCGCAGACCGTAAAAGCCGGTCAAGAGATTGGGCGAAAATCTTAGAAATCACGTTATATAGGTGATGCGGGTAGCCATCCATACAATATTGATTCCGCTTTTCACCTTAAAGCCCACTGACACGCCAAACCTGGCCTTTGGGTTTTATGACTTGGGCTGTGTCTACCTCGCAAGGGATAAAGTGATAATATGTATGTATGTAAAAAAACAGAAGATGGGTTACGTTAAAGATGGTATGTATGAATCTGTATCGAGACGCAGATATTTAAAAGATCTCCAGTTTTGAACCTTCAATATTTTTTCTGTATGTCTGTTTGCTAAGATCTTTTAAACTACTCAATGGATTTTAATGCAGTAATAGATAGAGCGATCCATGAGTCCAAACTATTTGAAGACCCTCAAGCGGCAGCGATAAATGTGTTCGAGTCTGAATGGTATTAACGACTTTCTTACCTGCTGTGAAGCCACAGGAGTAGCGGACAAAGATCTAGGTGGCGGTGGTGTCGCTGGACATGGCCCATTTGACCTGTCCAAACTATTTGAAGACCCCCTAGCGGCAGCGATGAATGTGTTCGTGTCTGGCTGGCTGGTCTTTATTCTCTTGGCTTCTTTGAGGTTCTGGTAGTTCTGTTTGAGGTGGGAGGGCTCTAGTGGGTAGCAGAGTGACAGTTCTTCTGGATGCCTTATACCTGGAGAATGAAAATGTTGAGTTAAAAAAAAACGTTAAAAACGGTGATTTCAAATATACAACATCATAAAGCATTGCAGTGCTTTGGAGCCCGGAGTTCGCTGGTTTTATCTCTAGTGCCGGGAAAAGAATGAAATAATGCAAATTGGGGACCTGAGTGGAATTGTGCGTCGTAGAAAAGTTATCTTAAATATGAATGCAACGTAATTATGAAAGTGTTCATTCTGGATGTAGCTGATTGTAGCTAGTAGAAAGAAAATTAATTCGACGATTGCATTTCGACAAAAATACGTCCAGTTACATGACTGATATAAAAACCTTTTCATAAACACGATCATAAAATGTGCACACAAGCTCAAAGCATCACAGATGAAACCACATAACAAAGTTGCGGAAGATAAATTACACGCGTCGATATTCATCAGATCATTGATGTCTATGACTCGCTATTTATATGCTCTCGAGCCATAAGATGCAATGAAGTGCATCATTAACAGGAAGTGAAGATAAAAGCTAGAGGCTAACAAAAAGATAAATGCAAATGTCTATGCCATAAAACGCAAACGGCAATTACACTATTAATCAATCCAATGTAGTCGGAAAGTTTACTGCCAAACAGTAATGAGGTGAAAGTTCGCATTATCGAAAATTTATTTACACGAAAGGAAATAAAAATGACCTCTCTCTTCTAAATCTTCTCTAATATCCTTTTATCCGCATTGTTTGGTATCGACGACAAGGTAACAATCGACGATCAAACTAAGTATTTTGTTTAACGCTGGGTAGTAAAATATTACTTCTTGAATTGCGTATAGCTCCTAATTGTTTCGTGAAAAATATCACGTCTCTATCCTTTACAAGGTATTGTACATCTGACTACGATTAATTTAGTGGGGTCTAAAGTCGGAATTTTGGATTATTGTGAATCCACTTTTACACTCTCGTCTAAACGTGACCTTAGGGTCTTAGTGCCCTAAGTTCTAGACTGTGTAATGTAATCTACTATTGCAATTTCAGAAACGCTACAATTCTTGTAACCATTTGTAAGCTTTCTAAGCTAGCTACAGCTCGCACTGATGTCCAATTTAAGGGGATTCCCCATACCATAAATACTATACATTAGCGGCGTTAGGGTGGGGCGCGACCGCCCAAGACGTTGGGTTTAGGGGGCGAATCAAATGAGGTTGGATCATAGGACGCGTGATGCGGAACCCTCCTCCTCCTCATCCTGCCTGTGTGTGAATGCAAATGCATGCTAACGCCGGCTCTGATACTACTATCCAACCAAGAACGTATAAAATACTTACCGAGACTTTTACAAAGCTGCACCACAGCGCTGAAAGTGTCGATGGAGAAGTCAATCTTGCAGTCGATGTATCTCAAGTCTGGCAGCTGGATCCTGAGGGGCTTGTGCATGGGGGTGAAGTGAAGAGCGGCGTCGGCGTGCACCGAATACTGGTCTAGGGTATGCTTTGGGCGGGAGAGCCATTTGTTGCGGGTCGGCCACCAGAGAGCATGGTCTGACCAGTCTTTCTTGAAGTCTACAAAGAGAAAAGATTAATTTAAATTTAAATTTGCATGTTTTACAGGTAAATTTCTAATGTAGCGCTTCGTATTATCAGAATTGAATTTCATATTCATAATTAACGATTGTGTGATGTGTATGTATGTGGCTCTTCCATCGTTGCCATTTGCTATCCAAGAAGAGATTGGCAAAAATATTTCGTTCACAACAGGTTCCAAATAAACACAGACGAAAACAAGTCAGTAAAAATACTCAAAATTACGAGCGACGTAAAAAATAAGACATCAACATAATTCTTAAAACCATTAAATTTAAGAAGCTCAGCCCAAACGAGGGCAAGTAATGGATTTATTTCTCAGATGCAGTGGTCATATGGCTGTCATTAGTGCGGGTAAAAAAATCATCATCCGGCTTCGGCAGTAAAAAAGTTAAGTAAAAAGAGCTATCAGTAGCTTCTTGACGTCATTGTAGCGTCCAATCTTTAAGACCTCCAAACTTTCTAAATTTGAACCCTTTTTCGTCGGTCATAGCTTGAACGCGGAAGGGGGCGGTAGACCCGTTTAGAGTGGCGATCTTCATATCCAATTTGTTTCCGTTAAGTGTGAGTCACGGGGTACGTGGTTGGGTGGTAAGAGTACATCTAACTTAGTGAATCACTGTCCCGCGTTAGATAAATCTATGAACTTCCCGTGATTTAACGCTCAGTCCGTACTGAATTTTCCGAATAAATGACTCACACTTTGCCCTTTTCGCGTGCATCATTGATACAATCATCGTAAACGTAATTACGATACAATTACACAGCCCACAGCTACATAAAATGCCTGTGGCTTCAAATACTTGTAAATTTTTACATAACGTGTGGAAATGTGTGGAATTTCAGTCCCACGCAAGTATCTGTAGGGAAAATGCGGATCTGACGATATTCACAGGCATCGATTTTCGAAAGAAATGCAAGGTGTCACTTTCACTATCAAAATATTTGAGTGAATCTTATTTTGATTTGTAACCAAAGCTTTAAGAATTATTTTTATATAAAATCTTTATTTAAGCTTATCAGAGAAATATTTATCATCAAAATATTTTAAAGCTCTTATTAGGATTTGGTAAGTTTTTTTTTTTCAAATTTCATTTGTGACTATTTTTTATAAGCCATTCATACTGTGAAGGGCTTATCAAAACAAATCTTTTGACCTTAAACGCGATGGGTTTATCTTCTTTATTTAGAAGTGCCTAGATCACTTTCCTGCTCTTTTATCTTTGAAGTACCTTAATACATTGTAATCTTACTTACAAAAGAAAGTACACAGAATTTCAGCATTTAAGAAAAGTGCATCAAAATTGAGTTCAACCAACATTCAAACAAACGAACAACAAGTTTGTAATAAAAATACATCATTACAGTCCAGTTTTCTCAATAAAACCCCTTGTACATTTTCGAAGTTGATGTAGTTTTAGAAATGAGTCATCGAACAGTTGACCGAGGACAGTAAAGTTTTTGGTTACTCCACCGAGAAGAGCCTGGCTCGTAAATAAGAAGAAGATCGTAACCAGAATAACTATAATGCAGCAAATGTCTGTCTTATTATTAGACTTTACACTGCAGTAAGTTTATAAAGGCGGTGACGTCAGCGTGCCGACCTCGCGTATAACCCAGCCAGCTGAGTCATACTGCCAAAACTCGATGCATCTGTAAAAATAATCAAGTCGGCAGCCCGACAGCAAAGAAGTTTGAAAAATTCAACATTGAGCAAGAACAGTTGCTTTGAAGAGAAAAAATAAAGAAGAAGAAATAAATTGATAACTTTTTGCGAGGTCGTTTTTACTTAATTATTTATGATGGATCAATGTGATTTGTCCTATTTTGCATAATGGGAAGCAGCAATAAGGTCTAGGGTGGTACACGCAAATTTAAATAATGCCTATTCACTCTTATCTTAAAAAATCCCGAAATTGTACGAGATACAGTAACACGGGGAGAGAATTCCATTCCTAACCGGATCGCATAATTAATGAAGAGGGTAAAAAAGCTACACGAGACTGTTTCTGCAATGCTACCAAGAAATTATGTCCACGTTTTTATCATCACTGCATAATCATAAATGTTGACTAACAAATAAGCAACCAATAAATCAAGCAGAAGACAAAGAACTGCGGAACAGAGCGGATATAACTAATACAGCTGATTAAGAGTACAAGAATCTAGCTGTACATGGATGATTTCAAAAGGAAAGCTGTAGAAAAAACAGAAGAAATACTGTTTTTGCATTATGTATACAGATAACAATGTGTAGATAGCCAGTTAGGTTCTCGCGGCTATGACCATATTGGACCTTAGACGAGGCTCGCATGCGATATGTGACTTTACCACCCCGATCACGTATTCCCATTTTCTCGTAGAAATACAGCGAGATTCTAAAATTCCTTTGTTGAAAGCGTGTTTCGTAATGCCAAGGTGCTTAACTAAAAAGAGCAAACATCGTTGAAAATGTTTACGAAGTATAAAATTTTATGATGAAATGGTACGGTTTAAAAAATATAAAAAACTCGTGAAATATCGTGATCCGATGCGAAGCGTGAACAATGTTTTATTTAACGGTTGTGACAGAGATCGTAAATAATATTTGACCCAAAAAGTTGATAAAGAAAATGAGAACAAAATAGCTTATCACGTTCAGAGAGAGTCTACGAATTTAACTGAGATGTTTAACGGTTATTAAAAACACTTTAATGAGCACATATTTAATCGTTCTTGCGTAGACTTTAGACTTTAATTAGGTATTCCAACGGTCGCTCAGGCTTCCCTTATAAGTCGCAGTAGCGAGGTGCCGACACATAGCCAGTGTGGTACTTTTATAGTATAGCACCTTATTCTGTTCACTATAGAAGATTGATAAGAAAATGTTTTCTGCGAACATATGATAATTCAGGATCTAAACATGGATAATGTCTCCGGTGTTTTTATTTATCGGAACGTTAATAAGGGTGTCTTTTGAAAACCTGAATGAGACATACTTGGAGAAACAACTGTGTAAACGGTAGGCTCTATACTTATGAATTAATATTTCCCTGTTATTTATGAAGGCATTGTCTTGGGCCGGCTAATTGGACAGGTGTTGTGTGTAATAGAGAAACGTACCGATATGTAGGACATGACTCTATTTCTGGTGGCAATGAGCGCCGTCCCTTCAGTTAACTAATGTGTTGAAACATTATCACTTGAAATATTTTTAGAAGTATTGACATATAACTTCACTTGTCTGTCGAAAAATAATAGTTAAGAAGGAAGATAGTTGTGTTGTCATTGAGTAATGATGAGGATTTTGAGTTTTGGAAGATTGTCCTCTAATAAGGAAAAATAAAGGAAACTAAATAAATGAACCAAGCAATGAAGAAAACCATGTGGGGATGACACAGAAAAAAATAGTAATAATGTATGAATAACCCGATAAAATATTAACTAAAATATGTAATTAACAGACGATACAAGATAATTACTACTAAGGAAGCTCATGATTAAACGATCTTTCCGTGCCGCTCATAAAAACACCGGTTTTTTAATAATTTACTGTCATGGCTTGGTGTGGTCCGCGGCCGCTGCGAAATTATAAATTACGAATGTAGGGCATCTCGCCTGCTTTATTGCTTCTCGCTTCAGTGCTTGGCGACGTGTGTTCCGAGCTCATATATTTAATACTGTGAAGGCAATGAGGTTTGACATTTGGCAACAGTTATTTTTTTTTTATTTAACCTATATTGTCCCACTGCTGGGCAAAGGTCTCTCTCATCTCTTTCCATTTATCTCTTTCTCGTGTTGACTTCAACCAATCCTTTCTAAAAACATCTAATTCGTCTCTCCAACGTTTTCTTGGCCTACCTCGGTGACGGCGACCATAACCATAACAGTTATTTATACTTGTTTTTTGATGCATCGTTACGATATACTCCAGCTAGTAATTTATTTTGCTTTTTAATATTTTGTCTATGCATAGCTTAAACTTTATCTACTGATTTAAAAATCTAAGATTTCAGTATTCAGAAAAACAGCTTTTTCAGGCACCTAAATTCATATTTTAAATAATGTCTGATTTACTTGTTTATATTATTAATTAGTGTTAATAAGCTACATACTACTTGGGTTTCGGAACCGACCATTGCAGAAAAAAAAAACGCCAAAAGAATCTCGTACCGTAGTATTAAATACGAAGCAGCAATCGTAAAGCTATTTGCATCCAGATCTTCAGTCTTCGCGTTTGATTAAAACATCAGTCATTGACTGCATGAAGTATCTACTCAAAGCTATTTAGTTTTTTTTTTACTTTTTAATAAACAGCTAAATATAAAGCAAATAATGACTTTCAACACAGGTAATATGTGATAATTTCCAGTATCTACCTGACCTGTAAATTCTCCGCTAACCCGGGTCAAACGTCAACTAGATTACGTCACGTTATGTGACGAGCTCATATGTGACCTATTTAGAAGACAGAACCTAACTTAACAGGAAGCTAGTGGACTCGGCTAAACTAGGGCAACGATTTCATGGCCCCTACAATGATAATACAGCAGTGCACTTTGTTGCTCAAACAAATGGAATTAAACGGTATACTACCTACGGTTAATACTGTTTAGTAGCTACGCTTACATAAAGTGTGCACGGCAAACACGGAGCGGGCAAAGTAATTAAACAACCGCTATCTCGACTAATAGTAAATAAATGGACTAGACTCGTAAAATAACAGAAGCAAACAAGGAGTACGCGTCTGTTGGCTGTGCGTGTGTTAAAATGATGATTTACAAACTTGCGGAAGATATGTAATCATGTAAACGAGCGAGAAAATATTCCAAAAGGAATACTTGCTCCTACTAGAATATATTCTCCCTCGTTGACTAGTGAAGTGTAACCTTTCCTGTGTTTAGGCGGCCTATGACAACTTCTTGTGACGTCTTCTTCTGGATATGACTAATACTGTTTTTGACCACTTCTTGTTACGCCCGGTTCTAGTGAACATGTTGCCTAAAAAGCAATAGCCTTGCTTCTTTAGCAAAAGTGACGAGACTAGACTCAAAGATGTCTACGAAAATGCACCAAATATTAGTATTTTATAGAAGAAAATGAGACTATTATGCATTATAAAAACTAGAGGAAGTAAAGCTTACATGGCATCGACGTAAAAACTAAAATTTAAAAACAATCTAACTATAATTTCAAGGAGAAATAGAAAACATATTTATTTGGAAATTGTGAATTGATAGTCTTAAATTAATGCGCTCAGAATAGAAGAAAGTACATAATTAAACCATCAACGGTAAGTACGGTAGTTAAGAAGTAACAACATTCAGCATATTAATATCTCTGTGGTCCTGATCGATAGAAGGTACTTATCTAAAGCCTTCAGTAAGTTCTATTTTTTTATTCTATTGTCCGTTAGTGATGAAAGGTTTTTTTATATACATACTTATCAGTTAAATGATTTCAAATTCCTCAATATATTCAGGAAAATAATACACCTTTCATCCGATATATCGCAAATATTATAAACGTTCAACATATTTTTTCACATTATATGTTAATCTTATTATTCTTCACAGCTCAGATCAGACTGTGCTTGATTTACTAGATTTTGTAAGCTTGAAAGTTATTTTTTTCTGTTTACATTAATCTATGTGCTCGTTTCTCGAAATATGTTAAAATTTTTCTTTTCTTTTGCTAACCTAGTGTCTCCAAGTATGTTGAAATTTTAATTATTTTCTTCGTTATACTTATTTAAAAAAATGTGTAAGGTACGTAACAAATTATGTTTTGGTTGGGTGGAACCACGACCTGCATCTGCTTTGCCATAAACCGCTACTGTTGTTTAATGGATGAAGCACGGGCATTCGCTTCGCGCATATAAATAGCAGTCCCTAAGGCAAACACGTGTTTCTTTGTCTCTCAGGTGCAATAAATATAATGTCAGAGGCCATTATTACATATTATCGCTTTACTTTCTAGTTTTGTTTAGAAAAATACACAGAGCAAGCATGACTTCTCCTACATATTTTATTTTATTTTTATTTAACTTAGTTAAAAAATACCTTAGAGTATCAATATTAACTACTCTAAGAAAAATACACATAAAAACTACGAGTAACCCTAAATTAGTGTAAGTAAGTAATATAGTATCGCTCGGGAATCTGAATAAATTAATGATATGTAAGATAAACAACATAATTTTGAATACCTACCTATTCTAAATGAAACCATTTAAGGAAGTAATCGTATATAAATACTCTGAAGTATACTCATAGATTACTAGCTGGAAGGGGCTGATGTTTTAAGCGAAGTCTAGTTGCTTCCAAAATAAAATTTATTCGTAATGCATGCTGAAAGTTAACCGCCAGCTCACATGCTTATTCTGATTCTATCGAGAATTATCTAAATACTAGCTGTTGCCCGCAGCTACGCCCGCGTAATATATGGCCTATGTCCTTCTCGGTACCCTAACCTATGTGTATGCAAAATTTCATGATGATCAGTTCAGTAGATACGGCGTGAAAGCGTAACAAACAAACAAACAAATAAACAAACAAACTCACTTTCACATTTATAATATTAGTTGGGATATCAGAAAAGAGATAATATCTAGACGCAATAGCTCCTGGACAAGCGCTTGATACCGTTACGACCAAACAGTTGTCCTTATAAGCTGAGAAGGTTTAGGTAAACCTTATTGAACATTTTAGACTCGCGAGGTCTACAGGTCACGGAGCCACTAGTTGAAGATCATTTTTAAACCCCTACAGACATTGCAATAAAATGTAATTGAATAACAAAAAACTTAACAAATCAAAGAACAGCACAAATATATAAACGCAATTGCTCCTGGACAAGCGCTTGATACCGTTACGACCAAACAGCTGTCCTTATAAGCTGAGAAGGTTTAGGTGACATAATCACGGCTCGGGCTGCGTAGGCGCCCGCCCCGGTACCACCCACCGCTTCCGCTATGAAGGCATACCACCTGATAGTGAGGCAACTACTACTCCAGCAACTAGTATGCGAATAATTTTGATGCAAACCAGATTTGTCGTTTTGTAATAAGTTTTACTATCTCAGTAATATCAAGAATTTAGGAACTAGATACAACAAATTTGTTTGAATTGTTACCGAACTTCGATGTCAATATTTATCAATAAAATTATACTAATTTTTAACGAGCACGTTCCATATTAGGTACCTGGACAACTAATACTATATGTACGTTTTGGGATTGGAATTTTAAGAATATTAAGAACTACGGTCTTGGATTGTTTAACTAGTTAAATTTAAGCGGACACTACATTGGGTACCAAAACATTTTTAATGCAGACCTTACCATAGACAATAGTTACATTTGTTAGGACTGTAATAATTAATTTAACTACGTAAATGTTTAAGACCACATGCAGAAGTAGCCGAATAGACATTATGTTATTAGGAAAATTAACATCGATATTTCAGAAGCACATATTTCAAAAATCATTAATGTATTTTTCGTTATTATCATCACGACTAAAATACCTGAACAACTTGAAAAATCTTATATTAATTATTGACAGCATAATGTAACTTACATTATGCTCTCAATAATTTATAAGCAACCCTGATCATGGTTACAACTTGGAGTGGCAATAAGTACATACAATAAAATATATCAAGCTTCTCTGTGCTTTTGAAGACACTTTAAATCTTTGGACACCGCAGCCATTATTAAACGAGAGTTGCCATTAGCTCGATAATCCTTACACCAGTGTCGGCTACGTCGTACACACCCGAAAAACAACAAAATAAAATAGTAAAAGTATTTAAAATCGTTGATACGGGTATCACTCCACTATTGTTTGTGGAGAAAGGTGTGCCAGTACATTAAACGGCGAGAGAAGGCTTGTGATTGATTGACCAAACAAACTTTGTGTGTGTTTATAAAGAACCCAAGCGTTGCTAATGCATTCTATTTCTACGTACTTTTCTTAGAAGCACAACCAAAAAACGTGATAGAGGCACAGAATATTTAAATTTTACTAGCATTTGTTTTGTCGTCAGTACTGGAAAAAATTCTATTCTGAGTTAAGTAGTGGAGAGGTTTTCATGCAGTAGCAATAACTATTTAGAAAGTACCACCTATTGCGATATTTTTCTATATCAATTATTATGGCTGTGAAATTGCTTATGTTTGCTTATGTTACCTTTTCACGTCCAAGCCACTGATGTATGACAATACTTTTGAATTATTTAACGTTCCTACCACGGAACTAATTTTGATAAATTTTGACACGGTGAGATTATACTTTTTTAAGATTACAAGCAATATGTTGCAGGCAATATTTAGTACTAAGTATTATATTATTCCGGTTTTGTTTTTTCTACATTTTCGCAATTTTTACTTAGGTATAATGTCTTTACTATTGTAAAGACATATAAGCGCAGAAGCCTATAAGGGGGCACAAAAAGATACAAGAGTTCATCGGGTCTCTCTTTGATCCAGAATGAATGACATGATGATGATGATGATGAATAAAGCGTGAGGCCTTAGACACATCTTCGATAAAGCTACGTACATGTTTTATGACCCGAATGCAAATAAATAGGAAATAGAAAAAAAATGTAGATAACAAATAGTTACACAGATTTTAGAAAAAGAACAGCCAGATACTAACAACGCTACTAGTTATTTACTGACTGTAGCTAATAGTCTTATTATGGTCGCAATTGAATATCTCGAAGAGTATTCTACTGTCAATACAAGTATTATGAGACGTGTGATGTAAAGATTGTTAGCAACTATTGTGTCAATCCGTCGTGGCTCGTGGCTAATCATCGCTCCACTGTGCCTACAGCTAACTACATAACAGGCGAGTTACTCATAGTTACTCTTAGATAAGCCTTGTTAGTCAGCACATGTTTTACGTTTTTATAGTTTTACTATTATATTATAACAATTCAAGTTATTTGTTTAAACTGTTCATATACTTCTCTGTATGTTTTTCAATATTATAGGTAATATTGTTTTCCTCATTCATATTATTCAGATGTAATGTGTTTTTGCATTATTATCCGCGTTGAAGAATGTTGATCGGATTTTATTAATACCATCTAGCGGTTCCATTAAAATTCCATACGCGCTACATATAATAAATTATCTTTTCGATTCATTTGATCTGCGGACGATTCGATTTGATATCAAAGCGTTTCTAGGACGCAGATGATAGTGATTCAGTTATACGTATACTTGTAACATCTCTAAATTAACTGAAACTATTGGAGGATAGGTTAATTAGGTGTGGCCATGTTTTTCATATTAATCAAAGAAGTTATTTTTCGTTTTGTTATTAAATTTATTTGTCAACATTTTTTAGAATCATGAACTGAACCATTACATGAAGTAATTGATTGATAGAGCGAGTGCGAGGCGCAAGCAAAGCGCCTCTGTTAATGTTCTTTGGTAAGTCTGCCCCGCTGTTCTCTTCTACTAACAGGTCGCACTTTTCTAATAAATTCTCGACCAATTTTGCGAGCAGTTTCAAAAAATTTTTTTTTTCCGAATCAGTAGGTACCTTACTGGAAGTTAGGTATTACACTCGCGAGGTCTTCAGGGCACAGAGCCACTAGTTGAAGCTCATTTGATCATAGGCAATATAACAAATGCTTTTTAAACAACTACGGACATTTCAATAAAATTTAATTGAATAACAGGAAACTCAAAGAAAAAAAAATCAAAGAACAAAACAGATAAGTAAACTACATAATTTGAGACTCAAAAATAACCAAGATAAAAGGAAACCATAAAAATACAACACATCGAGATCTGACAGCAATAAAGTGAACAACAATCGAACAATAATCATCGAATAAATAAATTCTGTGTTATCGATAAACGTATCAGACACTGCCGTATAAGAAGAGATTCTATCGCAAAGACTTTGGATCCACATTTGTAAACACATATTGATGATAAAATCGCACAACTTATCTGTGACAGTGAACCTAAAATGAATTTACTCTCATAGCAATAAGAGTGAATGTCCTCTGGAGAGATTAAACAGTAGGTTGCAACGATGCAGCATGAATACCGTACCGGTCTGCAAACAGCTACAACTTTATACAGAAAGAGATCAAATTGATTTCGTTTAATCGGTATACAGTTGGCCCATTTCGAGGGCGAGTTAGTGAACCAGTTCGGCCTACGTTCAAACCAATTACGCACAAGTAGGACCGAATGCCGTATTAATTCAGCATTAATGGTGGTACATATTTACAACGTTATCGTATTGACAAATGATTATTGTGGACGTGAAACGTACTGGTTTTGTGATGTCGAACAAAAGAAGAAAGTAAATGATCCTGTACAGGTAACGGTATTCATGAGAATAAACGCGAGTGACAAACAAAAGACTCGTGGTTTCGAAACAGCAAAACTATTATTTCAGGGAACTAATAGCAGGAAGCTCGTCTGAAATAACAGGATGAGAATCATTATTAAAGCTTTGCGTGCTGGTTTCGAGGGTGTAATAAACAAATGACCCTCAAATTATGCAATGCGTAGACACGTTATGTCACCATTAAGGCGAGTAATTAGAATTACATGTCGTCACAATTGTATTTCTTAATGTGTCGTAGCGTGAATACGCTTGCGAAATGATAGTTTAATACCGGCACATTCAGCAGTAAAACCGAAGAATATTAAATCGCCCACGAGAATAATCAAAGGGCCGCCTTGATTTAAGAATGGCCATTCATTGACAATACATTCATTGACGACTCACACAGCTGCGCCTAAGTTACGTACTACGCTACCCGCCCATCGTTAGAAGATTAGATAACTCCCATTAATTTTTATTAAACCTCCGCTATCTTAACGTCCGATACAATAGCTTTTTTAATCACAATTAGCTCAGTATCTACTAAAGTGTCGAAAACAGACCGTTAAAACACCTCAACACCAAAATGACTTATCTTGAACCTTGATCTTGTAATCATGGAATGTGGATTGTATCGTGGGCACACTCTAATACAGTTATTAATTGTATGGGTGTAGGAGGCTTTAGAAAGTCGAAACATGACACCGATGTTTGGCAAATACAAAGCGTATGAATATGATATAAGATTGGAAGAAACTGAATACTTCAATTAAGATTATTCATGCATGGTCATTCACATGTGGCGAAAGCGATATTTCACGGTTAGGATAATGTCTTAAATTGTTTATTGAATCATTCTATCCATTTATATCTGAGCTTAACGATGTTTTCGAATATTTATATATTATTTTTTATTTTATTATCCAATATGGTTTCTTACTTACCAAATTGCAAATTTTTATTTAAATTTGGCTTCATGCAATTGCGTCGACGACTATAGCATGCTCTTGGAGAGCAATGATTACACCTACCATCAGAGCGTCATATTCATGTTGTAATAATAAAAATACAGCTAGTGTTACTTGCCATAATTTTCTTACAAATATTACCCGTACATCCAATATTAGATGTTTATGGTCATCATTGGATTACTGATCTCCTCACCTTTACCTGGAAGAAACAAAAAACACACATTATAAAAAATATACATTTATTAATAAATCAAACCAGCCTTGCATATACTAGGGGTCCGTATCATCGTTCAATATTTAACTTAAAAGGGTTGGAAACTCTAAAACAAGTAATACGGACAATGGAAACTGTTAAAAGCTTACGCTAAATAAACAAAAATAACATTATTTTAAAACGATTAACACGATTAACATATAGCTTTCCCTATCACCCACCCAAATCCAGTGGGCGAAGAGTGAAAGTGGTCCTCCAGTGGAGACCACAAGACTGCATAGTTGAGTAACTGCATTGTGCACAGGTTACGTCAAAACGATTGTAAATTTCGTCACCTGACAAGCATTTTAATCAAAGAATCACGAGCAAATTTATACTTCGTAGAATAGCTATTTCATTAGTTGGTCGTTTGGCAACAATAACTAAGCGGCATTGCCCCATCATTCAGGAATTTTTATATAACTGAAATATTAGGGACTAGTAATCAAAAGTAAAGCTTCAATTTGACTGTTGTTGTAGTTAACTTTTATTATATGACAACAGCTGATTAGGCTTGCTGGACGTTTCCACTCTACCGTGTAGTCAAATAGCACATAATTACTACGTTTCGTGTAGTCATATTTTTTTTTTATCTAATTGCGTCTTGTATTCAGTTCATTCAGGGTGCAAACATGGGTAAGCAACAAATATGTTGCTAGAGGTATTATTTAATATATACGCCTAATGAACTAGATTAATGTCAAGATCGGCATTACTTAAAATATAAAACACATGAAAAATTGGTATAAAGGAAGAGGTAGACCGAAACATAGATATGAAGGGAGTGGTAGGTAGTGGATGCTGAAATGAAAAAGAATAGGAATATACGGAAAGAAAAGACAGATTGCGCCGACTCCAGGTAATGGGATAAGGATAGGCGGATGATGATGATGAAAATAGAATCTAACTAATGTTGGGTACAGCATAACGGATATCTTAAATCAAGACGGTAAACGTACAAGACTTAATACGTCCTGTGAAAATCTATGAGCCCGATAGCCTATCATTATTAGATCTAGATTCCCAGAGGCGGCTACCGGCGAACGGGTTGTTTGCAATAAATTTCACCATTAACGTGTCTGGGCAGGTCAGGGAATTAGACACCAACCGTAGCAATTAACAACCTCCGAGCAATTACTGAAGCGCAATTCCCCCAGTTATTAGCAGACTCCGGCTAAACAATCAAAGTTATTGAAGGCATTGAGGCAACTGAAGATATTCGCTTAGTCATATGCGCGTATCATACAGTTTCTGAGACTAAAGTAAGAAAAAATGTTAAGAATTAGATCTACCACACTTGGTGATATGTATAAATCGTTTTTCCCGTGTAGGTTATGCGGAAACAGATACGCAAAAATTTGAAGAATCATCAATATATCATTAAATTCGTAAACCCTGATCGAATAACATTTTAAAATTCATGTAAAAAGTTATAGTTCCAGGTCGTAGGTAGAATAAGTGGCTTAGAAATCTCTTTCTTACGCAAACCACTAGCAAGTTCATGAAACCTACGCCAGAAGTTTATTACCAGTATCCTTCATGTTCTTGGTAAAACAAATTAAATTAGACAAAACAAAAATATGGGCAAAATGCGAATAAGACCACTTGCAACTACACAAAATGATTTTGCGAGAGGACTATAACCTCACTTTGATTAACAACAACGCGTGTTCATTAGTTGATGCAACAACGGGCAATCTCGGTTAGGCAAATGTTTGACAGGCGATAAAGCGTAGAAAGCGGTACAGTCTTCTAGCGCCAATAAATCGTATCTTATCTTCCTCGCTCTCACGATAGTCTATCTCAGTGTTTCTTAAACTGCTTGCAGTTGCCAGTTCCAGAATTCGAAAGAATCCATTAAACCCTGACAAAAAATTATTTAGAAAGAAAGATATAGCGACGATCGATTTTAAACGACAAATTCAGTTACCTACATATAATATAAACAAGCCTGAAGACTTGATTTTTGCGTAAGAGTTAATGTAAGTGCCGGCTTTATGAAACCCAACTATTTAGTGCCAAAATTATTGATGTTGTATATTTCAGGGTGGACAGTAAAAAAAAATTACACAAGCTACTGCACAATTTCATAAAAAATATGAGGAGCACTGAGCTGCTGCTTTTGTTATGGTCAAGTGGACCTTAGACACCACACTTTCAGAAACCCTGGTCCATCTTATACTGTAGAGGCCAACAGGGTCCCGGTCGGAGTATTATTTCCTAAAATACAGCTTTACCCGTCATCATTCATTTAACACGTCCACGATTCGCCATCTTGGCCAATCAAGTAGTTAACCTCTGACCGGCACTTCATTTTTACTTATCTCCCGTTTCTCTTGTGATGGAATTTAACGAGACGAAGGAACAGGCGTGAAATCTAGGCATTATTATAAATTGTATATGGGCTAGCCATCTATCACTTTCTTCCCCAGTTTTTACGCCTTTTCGGTTGAATGAGTGAATTTCATATTTTGAAACTTGTCTATTCTAATCACTTTTTTAATTTCTTTGAATGTTTCAAGTCTTTCTTAGTCTTGACTCTTGACACTATGTAACTCGTATATTATTTAGAATACACTGAACATAATTTCATAATAAGACACCTTCCAATGTTATTTATTTGTACTCTAACTATAGATTGCATTCATTCAAAAACTTAGATAGTTTAAAAGTCAATCTCTTGCCATGTAGCCATATGGTTCATTCATTAACCATATGTGTGGTAAGTATTAAAGTCGCCTATCTAAATTAACTATTCAGACTGGTCGAGAAGATTCAAGGGCGCCAGTTGTTTCGTGAACTTGGTCTATTTAAACAAATAACTGAGACGAGTTTTTAACACATGTATAGTATACAGTAGCAACAAATATAAACAAATTTTATCAGCTAGAATAGTATTGCCAGATGTATTGTGTATAAAGGGGTCATTCGAATGAAGCCGGGAGGGCTCACCATCTACAAAGTCTTTCCTGATGTGATTAACCTGAATTAAATCTTACTCAGACTAGATTTTTTCACAATGTGGAAAATGTGTATACTCTCTCGTGAATGTCACTTGTCTATCTATAATTATGACGTCAGAACACTTATTATGGGGAGCAGCTGGTAGGGCCATTGTGATTCGATGCGCTTACGCAAATTCATTACGCACGGTGCAAGCGCCAGGATGTGTATAGTTCTTTCATTAATGCGTGGAACGTCGACATAAGTGCCTGTCGTACAATCGACAGGATTTCCGGAGCTCAGCTGTATACTAGGCACTATTAAGGCTATAACTAATATGCTACTGCACTACAGGGTGAAGAAGAGTTTTAACTACTATTCATCATTTCGTGTAGGTGACACGGTCAGTCGACCATGGACACTACTACTATTGAATGGTCGGTTTAGTTAATTCTACGAGTAGCTGACAAATATTGAGAAGAGTAACATGTATCATCGATTTTTATCTTTTGTCGCTCTTTTAAGTTAAGTATAATGTGCTGTGAGGGTTGTCATCTTAAAGTTTTCCTTCTAGAAGATTGGCAACCATCATGTCTATCCTTACTCTTGAAGCTGCAAAGGAGATATCGGGTACTTATTTCGAACCAGTCTCTTAAATTCTTCAACCAATGGGTCTTCCAGCTTCCTTCTTCCGGGTCTTGCCATGGATTTTTCCTTGTATAAGAAGTTGATGAATGCGGTATCCTTTCCTTCACCGT
Organism: Rhodophaea formosa; assembly: GCA_963082605.1. Classification (NCBI taxonomy): domain Eukaryota; kingdom Metazoa; phylum Arthropoda; class Insecta; order Lepidoptera; family Pyralidae; genus Rhodophaea; species Rhodophaea formosa. Next base: position 6,696,069 of record OY720221.1, read on the forward strand.
TTTTAGTACTTTCATAGTTTTTCCATTCTGCGTGCGTGTGTCATTTAGCATTCATTGCAGTCTATATTTTTAAAGAGCATTGCTGTTATAGCACAAAGGACCTTAATGACTTCTCATTAAGGTCCGTTATGTTTTTTTTTTGTTTTTTGTTTGTCTCTTCAGAACATCATAGTAAGCTGATTGTAGAAAGGCATTATATATAACACGTAATAGCATAAACTACTCATGGTTAAAGTGCCAAAGTACTTGAAACAAAGTATGTGAATCTTAAAAGGTGGATAGTAAAAAAAACATAATCTTCTTTATGTTTATGCTATAACGTAAAAAGTCAACTACAAGACTACAAGATCCATAATTTATTTTAAAACAAAACTTTATAAATGAATATAACTTTACCCGTCGATAGTGGTATTCTTTTAGAGTGGATTAAGAAATAAAACTCATACAACCTCGATGCAAGATGACAAGCGTAAGATAAGCAAAGAGCTGTGCTAAAAGCATGGGCTAAAAGCAAGTAATTTACAACTCAATATCGCAAATAAGAAGAGAAAATGTCATAGATAATGTTAAGTATGCACTAAAAGCAGCAATGTCTACTTTCACAGCATGTTATTCACGTAAATGAGGATAGGGCTAATTCGCTTAGGTACAGCAAGAAATGCCTTCTATACAGTTTAGAGTTACTAATCAAGACATTTCATGCTTATGCTCAAACAGCCGTATTTGAATGATAGAATTACAGTCTTCCACGAAGAAAATGATAAGGATAGTGTGAGCTTGAGATAGTAACTGTTCGTTACACAGAACAAATAGTAAGATGAGAACATTTTATTATCGTTTATAAGTATTATTTTGGAATTTTAATTATTTGAGTAGAGACGAATAAATACCTTGATTAATATGATATAAAAGCAACAATAAATAATAAATTTGATAATGCTTTAAATTTCAAAGGCAATCAATAAACTCTATTTACATTATTTGAAATGTCATCGATATAGCTAACAATATCTACTATTAGGATTTGTTTTAAATCGAATTTGGTATGGTATCAATACCATCATTCATGGTTTGAAGCAATTGGTCCAAACGAATTGCATCGTAAGATTTGTCTTCATAAATGCCAAGGAAAGTAGCCATTAGAGGTTATTCGATCTAAGGGAGAAACATAATCGTAAATTGATCGTTTAACCGTCATGAAATCAGGACAAACGGTGTTTAAAAAATAATTTCATACCAAGTTCCATATTCAAACTAACTCAATAACAGGAAGATCCCAATATAACCCAGGAGGTGAGTTGCGAATATTCTGGGAAGCCGTATTTTATTCGACCCACAAAACGGCCCTCAATTGGTCATAATTTTAGCCAATTGAATATTTTTTTCATTTCTGATGGTTGGAATTTTTTTGTAGATCTGTTTTCCTTGTAGCATGTTCAAAAGTGAATACTTACATAAAAAGCGTAGATTATCCGAAACAATTAAATTAATAAAGGAATCAAACCTAGGTCTATCAGGTGCAGAAGAAGACCTAACGACTTACCATATAAGTTACTATACTGTTATTTTTCGTGAGTGTAAGTGACATGATAAGATATGGTCCGACCGATACAAGAACAAGATCTGTTATTGCTATGTTGTGTATGTTCTTTATTTAACCATAAATTTCCTTCAAAAACGTTATTTTTGATGAACTTGTTCAACTTATCTAAAATGGCTGAAGTGCATTGAGAGAATGAATAAAGTTGCATCGATAAGAGACACGCGAACCTAAACGACGTCTGCAGTCTAGACGGACATTACGGTAAATAAACTCTTTCTTTATGTATGTATATTATCCACTGTTTTTTTAAGCTGCATTATCGAGCACTACAAAATACATGACATAATCACTTGAATTACTAAAAGGACTGATAAATTTATCGTATGCATCACTACATATTATAAAACAAAGTCCTCTGCCGCGTCTGTCTGTCTGTCTGTCTGTCTGTCTGTTCGCAATAAACTCAAAAACTACTCCACGGATTTTCATACGGTTTTCACCAATAGATAGAGTTGTCGAGTCCTACTCACCCAGCTAGTTAGAGTAGGCCCAACATGAATATGAATGAAGGTATTAATGCTCAGCGGAGAGAGAGAACACAACACAACTCAGATAACGGATTTTAATAAGTTTCACACAGGCGTTACACAGTAGTAGTAGTGAATACAATTAGTAAAATAATATTTATTATAGGCGAGTGCCTGTAAGCTAGGGTCGAGAGATCACGACCAAGGAATTGAATGGAATGCTATGAGTGATGAGGAAGGACTGTGAAGAAGATTTAAAAATGGAATTTGGAATATAATTTGGAATTTAAAATGAATTTCGAAATAAAAGTGGACAGGATGACGATGATTGGAAAATGAGGTGAAAAGCAAGATGCAGCATGAAGGTTCCATGCACATCGTTACAATACCGGGGGGGCCGGGGTAAAAAAAAAAGTTTTTTTTTTAAGAAATAGAAGATAAAATAAATAAAATAAGTGTGTAAATAAAAATAATGATAAATGTGTGAAAAAATTTTGTGGTGAGTGTGGAATGTACAGTGTGTATTTACAATAAGTGTGTTTCCGACTTTCATTCATCACTCATTCATTCACTTACCATTCAACCTCTGTGACAGTCTTAAGTTTTCAAACTTGAAACATCATTCAAATTAGAGAAATTATATTTTATTGTACAATTTCTCATGAAACCACTTATTTGCTTAGTGAAGGCTTATTTTATTAGTCACAACCCGCTAAATAATTGATTGGCAGCTAGGCTTATTTACCGTGTTGCCGACCGCACGATGATATTATTTACAAGTTTTTATAAATAAAGCATTCGCGTTTACGCGATAAAGTTAAGAAAATTAATATTTATTACGTAAGGTAATAAGCATTAAGTGCTTATAAGAAAGGTATGATAAGGGCTTATTTTATGTGTTATCAACCGCACATAAAGATTATTAGTTAATTGTCATTTGAGGCTTATTTAATGAGTTGACTACCGCTCAAAAAATTAAAGGGGTAAAAGAAGAAAAGAAAATAGAATAGTAATAATTAATAAAGATGATCAAATTATAGGTTGACATCCGTCAATGTTAATGGGACCTAGAAATAATGAAATGAATATAAAATAAAATTAAGACTAAATTGGAAATAAAGAAGTATTTTATCAAAGAAAAGTTTAAAAAAATAAAAGGAATAGATGGTTTGATGTTTCATTTAATAACATCAGAAGAAAGGTAAGAATTTAATTTAGGGATGGGTTTAATGTCTTTGATATGCCAACGACCGAGACTTTTGTTATCAGTGTCAATAAGGTCGTAAACTAAAGGAGATACTTTATTTGCTACATAGCATTTAACGAATTTAGGTGCTAATTTAGCACAAAAATGTTTATTTGATGAGCTGATAGGGTAATTGCGTTTCCATACAACATCACCTTTATTAAATTCAAAATGTTGATGATGTTTATTGTAATAAGTTGCGTTACTATGATGTGCTTTAAATAACCGAGATTGAACTTCGGAAAATACTGGAATTAAATTACCTATATTTTCAGCATACATATCCCTAGGACTGAAAATTAAGTCATCGCACGTATCTTTATTGGAAAAAATAGAGCCACAAGTACTTAGTTCCCTACCGAAAACTAAAAATGCGGGTGTAAATTTAGTTACTTCATTTACAGCTGTATTCATTGCGAATTGAATTTTATGTAAATGAAGATCCCAAGTACGATGATCATCGTCAACAAAAGAAGCTACTGCTGTAATTATAGTTTTATTATAGCGTTCTACTGTGTTTACTTGAGGGCAATAGCGCGGTGTGTAGTATAATTTAGGTATTTTATAAAACTTAAATAAATCCGTAAGTTCTGAGCTTATCATTTGAGGACCGTTATCTAAGATTATAGTTTCAGGAATACCGTAATTCATGAAAACTAAATTTTCGAGAATATGTTTTATAATTGCTGAAGTTGCTCGTTTTATGGGATAAAGTAGACAATATTTTGAAAAACAGCAAGTTACAACTAGAATAAATCGGTTAAGTTTACGAGTTATTGGTAATGGTCCTATTAAATCTATTGACAAACATTGGAATGGACGCGAACAATTTTTAGTTTTTCCCATAAGACCTATTGTATTTTGATTTTGATGTTTATAGGCTAGGCATGTGTCACATTTAGAAATAAATGTTGCAATGTCTTTATACATTCCTGGCCAGAAGTAATTATTTTTTACGCGATGATAAGTTTTAAATGATCCAAAGTGAGCCGAGGTGGGGTTAGAATGATTTTCTATAATTATAGATTCTCTGAATTCAGATGGGATAACTAATTTCCAGCTGAATTCTGAATGCAAGGGTGTATTAGACCGAGCATATTTAAAAAGTTTACCGTCTTTAATCAAATAATCAGGAGTAGAAGTAGGATTAGTTTTACATTTATTAAAAATTGAGTTATACCATTCATCTTTAGTTTGCGAAGTGAAATTTATCGTATTTATTTGTTTTATACGAGATAATGTATCCGGTACAACGTGTTCTGAACCGCGTTTATGTTTTATTTCGAAGTTAAACATCGATAGACGAATACTCCAGCGAGCAAGTCTACCGGTAGGGTTGTCAAGATGAAGAAACCATTGTAAGGCTGAATGATCAGTGTAAATTGTGAACTTTTGGCCGTTATCTAAATAACAACGCCAATGTTCAAGTGCGGTTATTACACTGAGAAGTTCACGTTCAGTAATAGAATAATTTCTTTGGGGACCTGTAAGCGATTTGCTCATATAAGCTATGGGCTTTTCGATGCCATCATAATCTTGGGTAAGCATTGCACCAATGCCATATGATGAAGCATCGCAATGAACTGCAAATGGTTTTGTAAAATCTGGACAAGCGAGAATGGGAGTACTGACAAGTGCTTGTTTAATAGCATTGAAAGCATTTTCAGCTTCTGAAGACCATTTAAAAGGAGGAGCTTTTTTACTAGTAGAAGTAAGTTTGGTAAGGGGAGCTGCAAGTGTACTAAGATTTGGTACGAAACGTCGGTACCAGCTTGCAGTACCGAGAAATCTTTTGACCTCTCTAGCCGATTTAGGGGACTGAATGTCCAATATAGCTTGGACTTTTTTGCTATCAGTATGGAGACCTTGTTCGTCTATAACGTAACCCAGATATTTTAATTCATTACGGAAGAATGAACATTTTGGGAAGTTAATTGTAATATTAGCCTGAGCTAATTTTTTATAAACTTTATTAAGGAGCTCAACGTGTTTATCAAACGTAGTTGTAGCGATGACTATGTCATCTAAATAACAGAAAACAGAGTTGTCTAGCATGATATCTGATAATAGATTATCGACAAATCTCTGTTGTGTAGCTGGGGCGTTAGTTAACCCGAATGGCATTACTTTAAATTGAAACATGCCTTTATTTTTAACATAGAACGAACATTTTGGGCGATCCTCTTTTTTTAATGGAATTTCCCAAAAAGCTTTTGCAATATCAATAGAAGATAAATATTTAGAATCTTTTAAATTATCGAGTATATCAGAAATTATTGGTAATTTATAAGCATCTTTTTTTGTAATATCATTTAATTTACGGCTATCAATACAAAATCGCCAAGTGCCATCTTTTTTAGGTGTTATTATTACAGGATTGAGCCATGGGCTTTCACACGGTTCAATAACATCTAGCTTTAACATCTCGTCAACTTCTTTTTTTAACGCCTCTTGTTTTTCGGGCGATAAACGGTAACATCGTTGACGTATAGGAGGATGATCTCCTGTATCAATATGATGTTCAGCTAAATGTGTTTTACCTAATGGTTTAATTTCTGTAGAAATATTTTTGAATTGACTAATAATGGCATCAGCTAAAACGCGTTGTGTTTCGTTTAGGGTTTGATAAGTATTTAAATGTGAAGTTGAGTTATTTATTACGAAAGATGTATTTTTGTTAAGTTTAGAAAAAGTAACGTTACTAAGTAAGTTAGGAGCAATGTTAAAAGTTTTCCAAAAATTTATACCTAATATAAAAGATTCGGTAATTTCGGGTATTACATGAGCAGTTATTAAAGAAAAATGATTATTATATACTATTGGTAGCGAAATAGTACCAATAGACGATATTGACTGGCCATTTGCCACAGAACCACGAATGGTTTGATTTTTATTTAAAGTAAAACCATGCTTTAATAAAATTAAATGTGCATTATTACCGAGGATAGTTATCGCACTACCACTATCTAATAATCCGTTTAAATACAATTCATTTACTTTTATTTGCAAATAAGGACGTTCTAAGTCTGCTTTGTTTTCAAAGAGGAGAGTACTAACTTTATATGAGGTAAAGAAAATTTTTAAAGTTTTTAACCAGTTATTCCAGTCTTTTTTATCAAAATTAAGTTTATTTTTAGAATTAGTATCATTTATGTGTTTAGTACACTCCTCACTAATTAGTTTTTTGAATTATGTTTTTGACAGTTAGGACAATTTGTAAAAATAAAATCTTTTTTACCACAACGAAAGCAAACTTTTTGTTTATTAGTACAATCATTTAATAAATGTGAATTATTTCTGCAACGCGGACAAGTAAAAGTTATTTGTTTATTTGTATTTATTGAATTTATCGGTGTAAAAGATTGGTTTCTATAAGGAAATTTGGGAATTACAGGTAAGTTATTAGTAGAAGAAGGAAGGTCAGGAATCAAAGGTAAGTTACTAGAAGAAATTGAAGGTTGTGAATTATTATTAACTTGTAACAACCTTTCAGTAAATTTACACGCATCGCTAAGAGCAGCTAATGATGTAAGGTCATTAGGAGAAAGTCTTAAACTGTATTCAGGTTGCAAATTTCTGACTATAGTATTGATTTGCTCTTTTTCAGATAACGGTTCATTTAGTTTATTAAATAAAGTTATCATTTGTGAGAAATATATAACTGACCGTTCATTTTTATTTTGTTTACGATTATCTATAATTTTTCTTAATTTATAATCGTAATCTGTAATTTCAAAGTCTGTTAGAAAACAATTTTTAAAAGAAACCCAATCAGTTATAACATTATTTTTAGTTCTGAACCAATCTAAAGCTGAACCTTTAAGAATATCATATAAGTGATTATATAAAGACTTTTCAGATATATTTCTAGCTTTGGAAAATTCTTCTATTTTTTGGATGAAGTCTTTTGGACATCCATCACCCTTGAAAGTAAATCGTTTCAAATCATTACTGGTTGTTGAATTCGTTATGTTTGAAATTTTGTCAGTTAGTAAATTATAAAAGGTTTGAGGTTGATGAGCTATAAGTGAGTCAGTCGAATGGTAAGTTGAGGTAAAAGTAGTATTATTTTCTAAAATATTAAAGTTAGTCTCTAATTCTTTAAGTTTATGCCAAGATGTTTTAATTCTTTCTAATAATTGTAACGAATGATCAATAGCCATATCAATTAAGTTAAGTCTTGATCTTACATGAATAAGATACGACTGCGTTTTAGTTTTACGATTCGGATAGGAAAACATGCAGTTTTCTATCAAAAGTATGCATCTATCAATATCATCGAGGTCAGTAGCAACATCGTTGAAAGAACTATCATTGAGTTGATTATTATTAAAGTTAGAAAGAAGTAAAGCTTTCAGTTCCTCGCAAGAAGAAGATGATTCGAAATTAATATTTCTATGTTTAAGCTCAAAAATAATTTCAGGTTTATTTAGCTGCCTAACGTCCATGTTTGAAAATTGATACAAGAAAATAAATAAAGAGTAAAATCGTTAAAGTGCCAAAATATTGCCAATGGTAAGATCAAATTGGTTATCTTGTGAAAGATAGTTTTAGAATTTAGAGAGATTGAGAATGTAAAGAAAAGTAATTAAAAATCCTAATAAAAGTTTCGTGTAAACGAAGCTTTAAAAATCCTTATGTGTAACCAGCCTAATATTTATGTCATAAACAAAAGTATTGAAAAAGAAGAAAAATGACTTGTGTCGATTGTCAGTTTAGGAAAAGAAATAGAAATGTACTATCTACGAAGATATGAAATTAAATATATAAAAAAAATAATAATAATAGGGAGGCCAAGGAGAAAGAAAGGGAGAATAAAGCTGTTCCAGATATCCACAAAGGTACGTAAATATATTTAATATAGGTAGGTTAGTTTGAATGTATGTTAGTGATATCCCAAAGTCGGCTGCAAAAGCCTAAGGGATATCGGTGCTAAAGACGTGGCCTATACCTTAGGATATTCTCCTAAAGCAAGCGGTATTGTATAGGATTCCAAAACAAAGGATAACCTGTTCAGGTTTAAACCCAGAGTCTTAGAGTCCTGTGCTACTGCACAAGGGCAGCATGATTGTGTAGCTGTATGAAACTGTGTGTAGATTATAGGATTGGTGTACTGTTTGAGTACCTATTTGAAGTGTAATGGAGGTAACGTGAAAGTGTTAAAATAATAATAATATAAATAATTGTTACAGGGATATCTGGAGAGCTTACCTTGATGGTAATGATGATAATGAAGTAATGGAGCAACAATTATTATATAGAAAATACAGGGATATTAAAAAAAATATCACAATTCATTAAATCACTTTCACGATTAAATAAATTTCTTGATGTTGTTGTTTTCTTTGTATGTCGACCGACGGAGAAGTGAGCAGCGACTGACGGAGAAGTAGGTAGCAACCGATGCAGAAGTAAGCAGCTGCCTCTGTCCACAGCTAACCACCGACGCAGTAGATAGTCCACCGACGCTGAAGATATGCACCGACGCCGACGATAGCGTACCGACGCTGGTCACTATCCACCGTCGCGACGCAGGCTTAAGTTAGAGTTGAGGAGTGAGTCTGTCTGTATCCAGTGTCTCTTGACGTAATCACTCTACAGTACTCACGTATAGTTAGGTAGGTATTCCAGGTGTAGGAAGCAGGCAATTTAACACGTTGGGCGCCAATGTCGAGTCCTACTCACCCAGCTAGTTAGAGTAGGCCCAACATGAATATGAATGAAGGTATTAATGCTCAGCGGAGAGAGAGAACACAACACAACTCAGATAACGGATTTTAATAAGTTTCACACAGGCGTTACACAGTAGTAGTAGTGAATACAATTAGTAAAATAATATTTATTATAGGCGAGTGCCTGTAAGCTAGGGTCGAGAGATCACGACCAAGGAATTGAATGGAATGCTATGAGTGATGAGGAAGGACTGTGAAGAAGATTTAAAAATGGAATTTGGAATATAATTTGGAATTTAAAATGAATTTCGAAATAAAAGTGGACAGGATGACGATGATTGGAAAATGAGGTGAAAAGCAAGATGCAGCATGAAGGTTCCATGCACATCGTTACAGAGTGATTCACGAGGAAGGTTTTAAGGTATAATTCATGCCCGGGCGCAGCCGGGTAGGGCTGCTAGTACTTTATATTTTTTAAAACTTTATTTATATTCTTTACGACGTTTTCGTCAGTGGATTCAATTTTTCTTTGTTACGTTGCTTTGTCTAGTCCACGTGATTTAAAACCTACGTGCTGTCGACCTGATGTCAGAGTTTTTTGAAACTATGTGCTATTCTGATGCTATACCACTGTAAAGTTTCGTCACTATCCATCCAGTAGTGATTGCGTAATAGAATAACATACAGCCTTACGTCCTTATTTGATATCTGTTGGATTATTAATCTAAGTCGGGTTACTCTAGTTGTCTTCCAAAGCACGGAGAAATTTGAGATTTTATGTCACTTGTGGTCACGAATCTAACATGTCAGAAGCTTTGTTTAACTCTGCCAGCAGTGGCGTATTGCAAAGGCTTGCAGTGATAACTCATTGATGCATGGATCCCATCTAGTACAAGGGCTACGATCAAAAGAGCTGGAGTGGCTATAGGCGAAGCTACGCAAAAGGGAGTCGCTATCTCTAACATCCTGACTCAAGACTCTCACGAGCCACAATTGTATGAATGGGTCTTAGAGGGTATACGTTGAGTCGCATCTATATGCTAGGCAGCTTGAAACACCTCGCAAAATATGGATCACTAACACACACGAAAGGAAATAAAGAAATGTCAGTACAAAGTTAGATCATTTATGGACCCTGTCGGGAATATGATATAGGTCGATAGTTATTTAGATCGGATTTTTCATTTTTTTTTTCTGTGTAGATTTGGAAAGATTCCTTCGCTAAAAGACTTGTTTATTAGGTCCTATCGTGCCTTTGGAAGAAAACGAATGTATGCTACATTTAGTTGTCTACATGAGCTCAATGTGTCGAGGTTCACCAAGGACCCTGACCCACATAGCGTTTATTTGTAGAATCGAGTGATGCGGACGCGAAGAGGCCAATGAATTTGTTGATACGATCGAGTTGATCAATGATAAAGAATCAACGCCAATTCATACTACGAAACCTTTTAATATAATATAACTGTATTTACTGTTATAGATAATGACTGAAGTAATCTGGTAAACTCTACACCATCATTACTCGACAAAGGCAAAGAAAAGGGAAAGTAAATATACAATATTAAAATCATAAACATAATGCCTTATCGTAGATACAGTATCATATTTTATCTGCTTACGTAGTAGACAGAGCCAAGATTGCTAGGCAGATGGATGTTTGGTATGGCGGAAGCACTGATCATTGCTCTATGAACTCGCCTAATTGTCAGGTGGGCGAATTTTAAAAGTAAAAAAATTTAGGAATTAAGGTTTTAATTATAAATTTTGAATTTATTTTGCAAATACGAAATTTTCGTCGCTTTTCCGCAACAAAAGAGCTAATTAAGATCGAAAACCTATTTTTCATCTTTGTTTCAAGCCTTGGGTGGGTCCTAAATCAGGTAGAGAGATAAATACACGTACTTATAGGAGTTGGCAGAGACTACGAATCTTAACAATAAATAATATCTAGAAAAATGAAATAAAAAATAAACAGATACTTTAATAAATGCTACTGCATACGTCATTATCTTGCAAAGGTCAGAAACTAATTTTACTTAACAGATAACCTCAATCGAAGATAAAGTGCAGTGCAAAATTAACGATAACGTATTAGTGTGTAGTGCCAATGTCAACTCGTATTATATTAAGACGATGAATTTGTATTGGCCCATCAAATAATATCGTAGTTTTTGATTGGTCCAGATTACCCTATTCAAACAAAAATCAATTTCTATGACTGGTTGCTGCTTTTAATCTTCTCTATAACTTTTTTTTTAAAGAGAAAACCTTCTATTATGTTAAATAGAATAGAAAAAAATAGATAAATGTAAGTTTTTTTTTTTTTTAGTTTTTTTTTTTTTTTTTTTTAAGTTTAATGTAAGTTGTTCGAATACTTTATTGTTGTTGAATAAATGAATTTTAAAGTAATGTAAGTACTAACTTAATCTACCTTAGCTATTTTATATATACTTGTACTTCTGTCGTACAGCTGATATGTCGAATTGAAGAATCTGCCTAATCGACGAATCTGTCGAGTAGCGAATCTGCCCAATTACGAATATGTCCAATCCAGAATCTGTTGTACACCGAATAAACGATCTAGAAGCCTATATTAGATACAGAAGTGGGCACTATAATAATGCATAGTCATCATCATCATCAGGTCTTTCTAGTCTCCACTGCAGGAGCACGACCCTCTCTGTACTATCGGTTATATACTAGCCTGAGTAGTCAGAGGATTTGGCCTACACTCTCCACGCTGGCCAGATGGGTTGGAGAGGTTTCTTTGATGTTAATAAGCTTTGTTTAGGTTGTGTTTCCTTAGTCGCCTTTTACGACATCCACGGGATGACTTGGAGTGGTCCTATTCTACTCTATCGGGAACCACACGGCGAATAATGCATAGTATTAATCAAAAATTCAACAAGTCATTTCAAAGTTAGTTTAGATCCAGTAAGTTATCCTTTTTGTACGTTTTCACAATGTGCAGCTAAGATGATAATGCCTAGTAGACCCATAACCCCAACGAAAATATTACCTAATTTGTTAAGATGTTCTCTTAAATTCTTTTTTTGCAGACATTATAAATAGTAGATCGCGTCACTGTCGTTACATCATTCGTTTAGGCGCGTCTTGTCTCTGTTTACTTTGCCATAGTTCGAGACATTCAAACATGTTTATATTGCCTTGAAAACTAGCATTTACGACTTGAGGAGCGCTCTTTTCTGTTTATAAATTCTTTACATTTGGTTGGACTACTTGGCGTTCTTCTACAAAACTTTTGACTATGGCGATGACCAAGTAATTTTCGCGCGTTTGCCGCTGTCGCGTTCACCGCTTTAGAGACTGTAGTACTTATTAACTTCTATTCTACTAAATTTTTCAAATCATTTTCATGTGGAACTAGTAATGACACAAATACGTTCGTCTTATATTAATTCTGTGATGTACTGTGAGTACGTTGTAAGTGAAGCTTTTGTTTTTCTATTCATTGACACTAAAAAGCTGACGGCTCTATAATATCATTTGTACGTGTTAAATAAGCATTAAGCCTTTCACACTACAATGAAAAAAAAATTGTTTAGCCATAATTTTCAATGCCAGCCAATGCACAGAAAAAAAACCGCCGTTATTCCTGCCCTGGTCACCGGCATTTTAAGTTTGTGTATTTATAATTGTTGTCAGAATATTGATCGATAGTAACTCTTTCATAACAGCAACTAGCGAAAGGGGTGCGTCGACGAACTTATTAGATTTCCCTTGCCTTGCTTTAATATGATTGATGAGCCGTTACCGCTTTCCTTAAAAGCTTTGTTATTTGGCTATTACATCGTAAATAACTTGCATAATATCTCCAAACTTACTGCTCTACGCATATGAATAAAAATGGAGCCCTAAAAATTACAAAAAAAAATTATAGAGCAATATTTTATGAGGAGTAAACGTTTCAAAATTAGCTAACGAGAGAACTAGTACTCAACTGTGCAAAAAAATTGCAACAATAAACAGAAAATTTTATGCATACAAAATCTTGCTTTACTGTTCCCTGCAGCACCTGTTTTCCATCCAATTTGTCATATTTAAAGGAATCGGGGCCATATTTACGCTTTCGCTACGAACGTGCGGTCGCTGTGCGCGTGCGCAGAGCGGATACACGCATATTATAAATAGTCGGTCGTCTATTTTGGTCGGACGCAGCCACCAGGCGCCCGCCATGTGCCGTCGTCTGCCACTGCTATAGAAATCAATTAAATTCCTTACATACTTAGTCATTTTCGAACGGGGGTAACGTCTCATTTGGAAAATACTTTGAATAACTATTAGGTTTTGTTTCGAATTTTTCAAGAGATTGGCTTCTCACTGGCTGTTTTCTTGGTCTTCATGTACGTTTTAAGCCAACATTCATTTTTAATGAAATAAAAGCTTTGCTTTTTAGTGAATGGAGTAAACAAAGAACTATTAATCAATCAATCATTTATTTGCATGAATACATCACATAATCACATATAGTTATTCATAAAATTGGTGAGTCTTAGTATTGACCCTTTTTAAAGGCGTGCAAATTATTTAGATGTAAAATCTACGTCACATAATTCATATAAAACATTATGGTAAAAAATTAAAAAATATTACATTTAAATTATTCATTCAAAAAACATGAAATGAAAAATAGTCTCATATCGTCAAAGTTTATTTAAAGTTAAGAAATAATAGATAATAACAACGCAGGGGTAAAAATAAGCGAGGACTTTTTTTGGAAACTGATAGCGAGGAAAAGAAAGAATTAAGTGACGTTCATTTAACAAAAACAGACCTGGTTAATCAATCTAAGAGTAAAAAAAAATCGAGGGAACAAAACTTCTATATTAGCGAGCCATTCCCAAAAGCTAATCTCGTCAATATCAATGACGCTTGGCTTCCTGGCGTAACCAAATCAGTTAATCCTATTATCGTATTTATCTACAAAACAAATGGAATTCAGTTGTCGAATGCGTGTCTTCACGGCAAGGTCATGGACTCACGCGTACATGGCAGTTTACAAATATTTATCTCCCCACTTGCCACCAACACGAGCACTTTTCGCGTGGGAACCCACACTTAGCTGACATTTTTAATTGACCAGAATTTTTAACTTTAACATCGACAGAATAAAGACTAGATTTCAACGAAGATGGAGATTTAGATGCTAAAGAGGGAGACAAGTTAGGATTCGTTCCCAGACACAAATTTTAGCACGTCTATGTAGTACCGGTCAGTACACTTTCATTTTCGTAGAATCTACGGATGGCTTCCGTGATAACAAAGAACAAACTGACAAAGCAAATGTAAATGATGAGAAAATTAGACAGTTTTTTGGAGAACACGATCCCTTGTCGTGGGTTTCTCATAAACATGTTTGTGAAGCAATTGGTCTGTTTGTATTGCTTAATGTTGTTTAATTGGTGTTGTAATCGCATGAAAGTAATTACCATACCTCAGGGAAGCCCACCGGGCGTGGGTTTCAAACCAAAAATACAATATTTTTTTATTTTATATTGCAACTAAATCGATAAATATGATGATTAGGACAAATTACACAGAATGAAGCCACCCTTATGTAATGCTGTTTATGTATTATCAAAACGTAAACAAGTGAAACGTATGGAATGCCTCAATGTCAAAATCTACATTTTATAATAGAAATGCACGTATCGTATAAATCTGTTTATAATATTAATAAATAATTTACCAATCTAACTTGGGCGGAGATCGAACTTCGATTGTGTCTTTAGGTACCACTGCGTCACAGAGGTCGTTAAAACCGTCACGACTTTTGAAATAAGCATAAAATCAATCAGATGCAGCGATGCATGCGGGTGGTCTAATGAAGGGTTAATCTCGATTCAATTCGTCAATAAAGCCCTATCATCTGATTATAGTCGTGACCAGCACGTTGGAGCTATTTACATATCTGTGAGGCCAGACGTCATTATCGGCTGAGATATGAATGATCGATTTAATGTGCCGTTTAAATATAAGGATCATGTGATATTAAAAGCCATATTTTTAGATTTATATCATCACTTGGGACTTCACTCGCGACTGTCCCTAAAGAACCTCTCGTAGTTCTGGGATGTGCGCTTCTGTCTCTGACTGGGTAATCTTTTATAAAATATTGTTTCATTTATTATTTTATTTCAATCTAAAAAAGGGCAAACAAACAAAAAAAAACATACACTTTGTCTTCTTCCGAAGCAAATCCCGAACGAAGACTCGGGACAGCAAGTTCTTAATTTTGCTATATCCTTGGTTTTATATATTTTGCTTTTCAACATCAAGCGCACTGCTGCGCAAACCATCCTTTTTTCTTGGCCTTCCTCTATTCTGGGTGCTTTCATTTCTTATTTCAGTAATGGCTCCATTTCCTTCAAATTTTACGTATATTTCGTAATTAATATACTATTGCTCTCGTGCTGGTCTGGGAGAAAAGAAAAAACATAGAATGTGCCTGCTGCTTCTCTTCCCGCGCGATCGTAAAAGCCGATCGAGGGAATGGGCGTGAGGAACCATGTCAGTAGGCGATGCGGCTAGCAAACCATCACTATTTTAATTCCGTTCTTTGCCTACAAGCCCACCATTATGCTAAACGTGTCCTTTAGGTTTTATAGACCTCGGCTCTGTCTACCCCGTAAGGGAAAAAGACGTGATTGGTATGCATATTGCTGATATTACAAGATTGCATGGATAGTATTCATGCAAGAAAAAGTAAAAAATTGTGTCACGGAAAAATATAATTAATCATGAACATCCATTAACGTAATTAACCGTTTTTCACTTCATAATATCGCCCGAAATAAAGAGAATGCACTTTTCAAAATACTGTTTATTGAGGTATAAATGCCTCAGTTCGTTGAACCGCCTCGGGCGCAGGGGCGCATCCAGATATGAAGAGGTTGTGGGCTGGTAACCCCAAAATTCGACCGAACTCGGGCCTTATTACTAACTCGTTTTTTGTCTAAGCCTTTTGTCACAAGCTTATTCATAGTTTAATTGAATTATTTTGCAAAAAGTAGTGAATGTTTATGTAGTTTGTTGCCGAATGCACTATGCGTAGCACCTCCACCAATGCCAAAGCTAAAATGTTTTTCTTCGTATTAATTTTAAAATAAAAACACCTTTAAAACTAGTTATTTATATAAACACTACTATAGCCCACGACTTTCTTCCTCCTAGGTCTTGTCTATTTCAATAGGTACTACAATGATCAAAATTTGTCAAGTCAAAGTAACAGACAAGCAAATCTTTTACATACTTTAATTACCGACGAAAATATTAGTGAGGAATTAAACTGATAGAATAGGACCACTCCAAGACTTCCCGTGAATGTCGTAAAAGGCGAGTTAGGAAACACAAGCTTTACAAAGCTTACAAACATCAAAGAGACATCTCCAACCGGCCTGGCCTGCGTGCAGAGGCCGAATCCTCTGACTGTACTGGATAATGTATGGCTATGCTTATACAGAAAGGTGCATGCTTTTGCAGTGGCAGCTAAAAAAGGCCTGAAGATGATGCGTAGCATAAGTATGAGTATTTTAAATGCGGTTCCGTGCAAAACAAGTTGCCATCTCTTGTCCTGGATGCGCCCGGGCTCCGGCGTCCCTCTCAAAAGAAAGCGTGTATGCAGATTGTCAGAACCGGACTCGCAATATTATGCTGTTATACACGCCACTGATTTTCAATACACAAATTATACGTTGCGACAGCGCCGTCGAGTATTTACTGGGTTCAATATATTTATCGAGTCAAAACTGTAGTATGCGTTTCTCATGGTAATTATGAAAGGTATATTGAATATAACGCAAGCTGTGTTAAAAAGTATGGAACACATGAGAAAAAGATGAAATTAAAATACAATATCTCTCTAAAAACATTTCTTCAGTCGGGTAAACATAATAATAAACAAATTACCATAAGACTTCAATACAGAACCATTAGACGTCGGTCAAAAATCATATTTGATTTCATCGTTAACTGTGTAGAAAAATATACTTATATTCAAAAATAGAGGTTGGTAACCGTGTGAAACTGTGAAGAGAAGTATATGTGAAATATTTAAAAAAAAATAGGGAAATGCGAATGCTTATTAGAATCTCCTCTACCAACAACATAAGTAGTCGGCAACAGTTACAAGATCTTTGCTTTGTCAATACAAGTGAAAATTGTGGTGACGGTGTCTGAAATGTGGTGAATTATTTGTTAAAATAGTTAAAATACTAGAGCTCACTGGATAAAATGTGAAATAGCTAAATCATATCATCACAGAATTTGTAACTATATCGAAAATAGGCAACCCAGGAAGCCTAAAGAGCTCGAGTGAATGAATACTTTGAACTGTTATTAGTTATGCCGAGAGCCATTTGCATATGGCTGCAGTTGCAGTTTGCAAATGGTTATTGCTTCGGAGGAAATGTCCCAATCTTCTGAAAATACAGAGTATGTGGAATGCGAATGAGCGCGCTCTTTGATGTTTGAATTGCGGAATCTCACTTATTAGTCTGTTCAATAATATCATTTACTCTGTTTCAATGTATCCGCTTTTAATTATACAGGATGTATTTCTTTAAATATCCGTCTTTAACTATGCAGAATATAGGATCTTTGGTTTGCAGTTCCTCTTGAATTGTATGTTTCGACTCAATCTATTTGTGAGTCACTTGTTTCATATTGTTTCCTTTTCTTGCAATGACAATCTTGACAAAGTTGCCAAATCGCTGATGCACCTCGTCAGCAAAGACATTAAACAAACAATTTTAAAGTTTTGATAGTTTGGTCGACTTTTGCTTCAGTTTTCCACCTATATTTACCCCAAAAACACACAAAACGTGGTCTTTTTAAATAGGGTAGAAGGAGCTCAAGTCTATAAGACATACATATGGGCATATGTAGGTCTTACGAACTTGATAATCTTCAGATAGCTTCGCCCACATATATATAATCAACGCGTCTTACCCCTTCAGACAGACCTTAGCCCTAAGGTCTGTCTGAAGGGGTAAGACGCGTTGATTATATATATGTGGGCGAAGCTATCTGAAGATGGTATGATAAGCTTATATTAATATCGACTCATTAAAATTCTGTCCTGTCAGCTTTACGGATACGATAAATCTGAAAAGATAGAAATCGTTTTCTCCGAAGATAAACTTGATTTATTTAAAGCGTATTCGTAAAGTAAAAATCTACGTTGATATAAACGACGAAAATTTGCAGGATGATGTAATTAACAATCATGAAATAAACATGTTGTTGATTTGGAAGCCACTTTTAATAAATTAACAAACACGCACGATTAATGATCATTATTGTTACCACGACCACGCTCTAGTAAACAGGTAAAATGAGTAATTAACTAACTAACGACATAAAAGAGTAGCACATTTTGAGTAAGTATAATTGTTACCGGATACTGTCCTTTGTTTTCGGTCTAGTAAGTATAGAAAATATAAAACAGGGTGAGACAAAAGAAACTTACTCGCAGCCCTAAGCAAACCCCGGGATCTTAAGCATCAAAAGTGAAATAAACAAGCGGAAACGACTACAGATATTTTAAACTCAGAAGTATATTTTCGCGGATGTTCGTATTAAAACAAACAGGAAACTGCTTGCCATAATAAGTTCGACCTTCTGACGCCATATTGTACCTGTGACATCGCTGCATAAATTGTGAATACATTGCACTTATGACACAATATTGATAGAGGAGCACGACCAAGGTAGACTTTAAATATCAGACAATAACAATGTGAACGTCAAGATGGTTTCCAAACATTTACCCGTTCTCGTAGAAAACTAGGTTAAATATGATATAAAATAAGAGGAATATGAAATACATATTTAAAGCAACGGACACTTTATTTATTATTTTTATTAATATAGGAAATTATACGTAAAAAAGGAGATAGAGCCAAATACATAGAAGAGACCCGGGGTTTCCAAAGTAAGAGTTAACAAATGAATAGAATTAGTTTAATTTAGAAGATAATCAAATTTGTTGCTCAACTGAACCGAAAATCGTAAAGACAATGGGTCGTCAAGCCCTAATAGCGATGTACCTTGAGACAGAACAAATTGATTTTACGACCGACGAGTTTGGAGATAAGGTCGTGTTAGAAAAACAAACGGAACAATAATTTAACGTTGATGATCGTTTCTGTCCAACTAGGGCAGAAAACCGCAATAGCAAATAAAGATAAAAGCGAACACAGATCTGAGAGACGAACAATCAATTCTGATTTACAAAAAATATGTCAGGTCATTTACGAACGAGTGATAAGAAAAAAAGATCACCCAATCAATTGCCTTTGGCTAGATTTAACGAAAAACCCGTACCGAGTACAAACGATGGATTGTAAAAAAGCAAGTAATTCTGATAGAGATTTTTCGTTCAGGAAATTGATCAACATCCATGCTAAGATTGGTATCCATAGAACCAATCTAATATTATAAATTCGAAAGTATCTCTGTTACATCTTCACGCTTCAACACCTGATTTGGATTATCTTTGGTAAAGAGGTAGATGAGGCCCGGGAATGGATACCATTCATCCCGGAGGCATTGTTCCCGATGTATCTATATTAACACGGGTGGGCTGCGGGTTGCTAGTATTTTATATTTAATAAACAAGTTCTGTTAACAATTAAACAGGATTTTTTTCAAATATTTTGTTAACTAAGTACTGTTGAAAACAGCACAATATGTGCATATGATTTTTGTTTGTTTGGATAAATCAAACAAAACCCCAAATGCAGATGAGCGTATCGAATAAATAAATACCATCATCTGCTTTGAGGCTGACCGCCTGCACACGTTCCATCAGCATCACAAAGGTAACCCGATCAAGGAATCGATACCGCAGGCCGTAAATGTTTCAATCAGCTGAAGAAATATCTGGATTTCGGACGTTGCACAACTTTGTTACTTCATCGCAGCTATAATTCTCTCAACTGTATATTTAGCCTAATTTCAGAATAGACTACGAATAATAAAGAATTCAGAGATGGATATTACAAATACTTGTTAGTTACTTTTTATGGTGGTCTGGGAGCAAAGGAAAAGCGAATATTTATAGGTATATAGCCTTCCAGCGGATTTTCGGCTACGGCGACCGCTTGAGACTCGTTTTATAGATAGATCGTAAAGTTGACTACCGAATAACTAGGCCTAATCAGGTGATTATCTAAATAAGGTTAGCTCATTAATATTGTTCATCTCTCATCTCTAAGCCTCCCTTATGCTAAATGTAGCCCTACGTGTCTGCTACTCACGATCTATTTATTCAGAAAGACGCAACTATGATAATATGTATTTTGCTCATTAGGTACATTATAAGCGTCCTTGGTTAACTATTGCAAAAAGTAACAGGTTTTATACATATGTAAGAAAGCTTCACAAACATGTACGCAACATGGTACAAAATACCAAACATGTGTATGTCCATAAAAGGAATTAAATAAAAAATACCATCATCTTGGTTGGGCGTAGGTCGTAAGTTACACGCCGTTTCTGGCCGGAAACTAGAGAAGTCTTTCTCTCTATATATGGCGAAGATATATGTAGTGAACGAGCCACACAGAGACTTACTCAAATGACCCTTACATCTCAGCAGCCATATAACCTTTGTTTCTTAAATCAGAATCAAAATATCTCATTGTTACCTAGTTTCAAGTAACATCAAAAGCAAATTGAAAAGAAGTATCCAATGCTCAATCATTAATTCTGATTTGTCATCATCTCAATGACATGTTCTCGCAAACCAAAAGAAATTAAAAATATATGAAGTACATTTTATAACAAGCATTCTCAAATATAATACACACTTTCATAGCTTGCAATGCTTGTTATATTCTTATACATATAAACGCATTTTAGAAATAGATAAATCTACATATTTTGTTAAAATATGATCACAAACACCTTTTGTACTAACTCACAAAGCTGAATGACAGGCGTCGAAAACGAAATTACCTCGTACAAAGCCCTCATCACTCGTACAAATGGTGCGGTTATTTCCAAAAAGAAATGCTAGATTATCACGCTTTTAAAGGTCATCGTACTAGGCAGCCAAAAATGTTAATTCTAAGATGGTATTTGGTGAGCTTCGAGTAAAATCTTCTTTTTATTCAACTAGCAGCCTTCCTCAGCTGCCCCCGGGCATGTTTTATACCTATAAACCTTCCTCATGAATTACTCTATCTATTGGTGAAAACCACATAAAAATCCGTGCAGTAGTTTTTGAGTTTATCGCGAACAGACAGACAGACACTGTTGAGAACTTTGTTTTATATTATGTAGTAGTGATAGTGATATTTTCTATATCTGGATTGCAAGTATTTGGAGTCATCACAAGAAAAATTGCTACTTAAATTTTGCACTTCGGCTGGGGCCAGCCAGATTCTTACTAATTTACCTATAATGCGAGCGTTATCAGACATGTTGGCAATTAACATAAATAGTTGTACAATTAAATCACAGTCTATTTATATATTCAATTTATAACGGTGACGTATGAAAACAAATACCTCAATACTGAATGTATTAATATGTCGAGACGTATTCGCCGCAACGCCCTTGGCCCAATATAATGTTTTCGCACTTGTATCATTAACTCACCGCAGAAATTTGTTATAGCCAAGTGTGACACAAAGGCAGATGAAGTCACCACAGAACTAAATATAGTAAATGAGGAAAGTCCGAGCGACTAACTAGACTGACCATATTAAGGTGCATTAAGGTACATTAATCCTTTATTTTTTTAAATGTATGTGGTATTAATTTTCGATTTCGCTATTTCACAAAGACACAGTTACAAAATGGTACACTAAGTGTAAGGACGCTTTGATGATAAAATAAGAATAAATCGAAAATAAACAAATAAGAATAGACTTCAGTTGTTTACGGTTATCGCTATCATTTTAGGAGTCTTGATATTTATAGCTATTGGTGCTTTTCACAGAAATCCATGTTGATCAGATTGCTGCCATCCATTTCGAAATATAACTAATCTAAAAAATCAATCTTATGATTCGCAAACATTATAGTTATGTAACTATATCCTATGTATGTCTATGAGGGTTGATGTCAACCTGACAATTTTTTTTTGGCTTAAAAACATGCCACTTAAATAAATAGGTTTTAACAAAATAAAAATGCAAAGTCAGTAGCGTGTAATGGCTCAGTAAACAGAAGGAGTGGCGACACTCCCGCTACAACCTTGACCTTACAAAATTTAGAGGACAATGTAACATATGGACAATTTATTCAAGCTGTGTAGAGTCATAACTCAAAACGACAGTACATGTTATCATCATGACCATAATGGAAGGATTTGACCCCCACAAACAAATAATTAACTGAATATATTCAATACTTAAGTTACTTATATGAAAATATAAATTACTAAGTAGGTATTTATCAATCCAGAACTTCTAATCCAAATAAACACTTACCATATTTAAGAACTACTTTTGATGAGGTCTTTTTAATACACAATTTTTTTATGTCAAAGAGCTAAACCCTATATATTTCGTTTCACTAGCTAGCATGGTATTTTAATGGGATTAACACTAACGCTTCTGTATAATGCCGTGACAATAAGACTTCCTCGCAAATCATCCATATAAAAACAAATTCAACTAAAGTTTAAAGGTCAATAATTCAATAAAGTATTTGATAACATCCTTGATACCAAATAATATTTAGGTTAGAAGTTATCTAAACAGAATTAATCTAATGTAAATAAGGAAACGTTTAGCGGAGTATAAATGAACAAGAGTGGAGTCCATGAGTGGGCGTGTAGTGCATCAAATGCAATCTAACCTAATGGATTCATAATGGAGGCGCAAACTAAATGACATGGATGACACCTACTCTGATATCAGCTCGATATACAACAGGTTTTTGTTACTTTGTTTCTGAACGTGGTAATATAGATAAAGTGTACAATATATTTAACTATGTAGATGAGAAAAAGGACAACAGTTACTGTTGTTATCAACATCAAGTAAGAGATAAAAAGGTCGGAGTCGTCGATAAGTTATCCACCGGTAACAGTAAGCACCTAGCTAAGAAAAAAATAATAGTAACTTGTTTTGCAAAAGTATTGACTTAAACCTACTTGGTAAAAGAAGTATAGCTATAGATCATTCAAGTATTATGTTGCAGTGGTGAATGTGGAAGAAATGGTAGATTTTGCGGGAGACGACTTAGAGAGTAAAATGTTGAGACGCACCAAATCACTTAAGTTCATTTTCCTTCTGTCTCTGAAGCACGTGATCAGCAATTTAAATATGAAGAATAAATAAGTATATAGTACGATAATATCGAAATTTCATGAATTATCGAGTCTTTCATAAACAGTATCGTTGACTGGTGGTATTAAAACTGCCAAAAGCAAGATCGATGAAGCAAAACAATGGGTTTCATTCAAACTATTTCCATAGGCTGTTGGCAAAACACCAGTAGCGAGCGGAAAGGTGTCGAAAACACCGAGTGTAGTGTTTCTATAGTAACTCTGAAGTCAGTTTTATAAATAGAGACCGATTCGGGCCAGGCGGGAGTAGCTCGGCACGGTTCATGATTTACACAGTTAAATAAAACAATGTCTATAGGTTGGGCACGGGAATATACCGGTGTAAACCAAAATATTAGAACGACGCAATTATACTTCAGTGGTCATGTAGGAAAATTGAATTTGTGACTGAATTTCAATTAAAACAGCAAAAAATAAAAAGAATCCTGCCATTTTTAAAGCTGAAGTAAATAGTAGAACGTTCTGACGGTCATGCATGTTTATGGGAAAAGATGTGTGAAAAACCATACAATGACCTTTCTTTACAGTATTTCCTAACAGTTCCTTTATCTAAAAGCAAGCAATACTTACCCGAAATTTGTTTGTTTTGTGGTTTGTTTTAAATCTTGGGTTAAATAGGAATCGAGTAAAGAAAATGTAAACTGGAATTCCAACTGACATGATTAATAGGAACAACCGGTGTGACAACTTATTTGACCTTTCATGCAATTTTGTCAGTTTGCCAAGAAATAAATTGTTCATTTTATCCTAAACAGAAAATGTTATCATTCACTATGATTTCACTGTCTATAGTATAGTAAATATGTCAGTAGAATTGTTGTTTAATGTACAGATTAGTACGGTCTACAAAAGTAAAAGAAAATTTATTCAGCCTTCAACGATAAGCGAAAGTTTCACACAACATTCGATATTTTAGGTACATGTACGATGCCTCCTTATACATACTTAAGTTAAATCAAAAATAACTTCAGATCAGAAAGTTATAATGGTAAATGAAGACATAATCACGATTGAGTCAAAGACAGCCAGCGACTTTCAAGAAGCCATTTAAAAGCTGAGAAATGAAACGAGTTGACATATTGCCATATAAGCATTGGTCATTGGCGATGACGTCACGCGCAGAAAACCGGTCGCCATGCGTGACCGCGAGTAATATGGAGTCATCGGTAAACTTGAATCACCGTTCTATCAGTAAGATTTATATTAATATTTACTATTGGATTCTCTATACTTTTTTGCAATCTCAATACAAGTCTCAATACTTGATATCTGCTAAACAATTTTACTGAATTTAACCAAGTAATCTAAGGAGTTTAATTTTACAAATGTTCATTGAAGAATGTAATTAATTTGATTGTACAGAAAACTTGTGATACAATATCAAATAACAGAGGTTTGCCCACTCAACAATCAACAGTGTGAAACTGAAATGTAGGTTATATAAAAAATAAATAAGTAAATGACCATATTAAATAAAAAAATCGTCACGGACTACTTCATAAACTTATATTTAACAATAAAACATTCAAAAAGAAACTGATTCATATTTTAGTCATTTAAAGAATTAAAAAAAAAAAACAGTCACCGAATGTAGAATTCATAAAAGTTATTGTGAAAACCAATAATCATTGAGGTCACATTTCATCGACAAGTTGGGACTGCTTTCTTTGTTGTCCCACTGTGTCGGTGGCATCTCGTGTAACCACCGGAGTTGGTTCGCATAACAATGAGACACACACAAAGGTCACCGTTTGTAAGGAAACTCCGGTTGTAGTAGTACCGTTTGTGAAATTTGGCATAAAGCATTATTAACAAAGAATATACATATATAGAAAACAAAGATGAAAGAAAGAAATAGTTTAAAAAGTAAAATTTTCTTAACTAAGAATATAACATCTTGTTTAGATGGATTAGATGTTTGGGTCTGGTTTTCTTATTGTAAATATCATTTCAAAAATCAAAAATACCCGGTTCCCTTTTTTATCAATCCACCTAGATACTTTTTTATTCGAACTTACCGAAACCTTAAAGTTAGAAATCTATCCAGCCATTTCAAAAAGACCGACGTGACGTGTTGATAAAAATAAAATTCAAATCGGCAACCAAACTTCTCCCATTCTTTGGTTTTGGGAGATTTATGCAAGTATTCGGACGTATATGGGTTCTTGACTGACCTATGTAGAGTCTATTGTCATTACTGATGCCTTGCCTGCTCGGGACAGCTCAGCATTTAGACGTGAAAGTGATTTCATTTCCGTGCCAGTTACTTTAAATTTATCGTAATGATGTACTAAGAAGTGATTAACTACATCCGTTTTAATTTATGTGTTAGAAAGTGCTACCTTAATTAGATGTCGATTAGCATTTAAAAATACTTCACTTTTTAGTTCCAAAATAGTATTTTCAGCCACTTCGCCAGTCGTAAAATGCTATACAGCGTAATGCCATAAATTCCTCGACTTATTGTAGTAAGAGATTCATACGCACTAGTATGTACAGAAATTCTGACGCTTAGAATGTTCTGTCTAGAAAATTTTAATTCTACTCGGAATGATCTATGTAAGAAATTATTTATTCAAGTGTCTTTCGTATCAACTAGGTTAGTAAATATTTTTTATTGGACGATCATGCGGACTTGTCCAATGTCGATACACAGGTAAACATCATTAATGATGGAACAGCAAGACATTCATTGAAATTCCCAATTACTAATTGCTGAGGCTACGTAATCATTGTTCCTAATGAAAATGTGTAATACACATTGACATGCATTGCAATTTTATTGAAAACGCGTCAAATAACAATAAACTGATAGATGATGATGGTCTGACCAATATTTACACCACAAACAGTCTACTGAATAAAAGGTCTGGAACCACAATAGTAATTTGTAAAATACAAATAAGAAACAAAAATACAGTGTTAGAACCACCTTACTACATACTTCTGAAATTTACGATAGTTATATTTTATTGCAATAAATAAAAGCATGTTTTAAATGTAATTACTAAATGTATCTAATAAAATTGTACTGATGGAAGATTTAAAAAAGCGCTACTGGTTCTATAAGAATGCCACACCAAGTGTAAACAATAAGAAATAAAAAATCTCACTGAATATTAAGAAGGCTATCAGTTAGTTACGTCAACGTTAATTGCAAATTGTACATGAGATAAATCAATTATTGGGTAAATAACGTTTTTCTGTAGTTGTATTTATAAAACCCAGGAACGAGGCAGACTGCCTAACAAGTTATTTTAACACATTCGCAGTGCTTTTGTAATTGGATATGTCACACAAATGTGCAACCTACTTTACAATGCAAATGCATTTTAATGTAAGTTTCCGAACCGAAACACAAATTCAAAATATAGAAAGGAGCGCACAACCAACTTAGAATAAACTTTAGATTTGTTTCATTGCTTCGTTGAATTACAACCATTAACAAAACTAATTTCTATTAATTGGATGCACAGAGATGTAAATATTCTGATATCTATGATTGGATGCTATTTAAACATAGATATCAGAATATACATCTCTGTGTATTTAAACTACCATTAAATAGAACCAAAAGATTAAGAATGGGCACTACACAGTGTTCTTTCTAGTGACGTAACTACAGGGTGGCAGTACTACAACAAAATGTAGAGGGCCCCTAGTTCAAGGCGGCCCTAGACCCGAGCAGGAGAACGGGCGTATCCCCAGGCCCAAATATATACTAATATAGATAGAGCCACAAGCAGAACTCCAGACTTTAATGGGCTCGGTTGTTTGAGTTTGCCATGGTCCTTCTTTGGTAAGCACTATATAAAACCGGCCAAGTGCGTGTCCGGCCACGCGCAGTGTAGGGTTCCGTAGTTGCGAATGACAACTTTGAGTTCACACTATTCACACTCGCACCTTACAGTTTAACGACCCAAAACATCTAACAATGAAAATAGTATGAAATTTTACAGTTTATAAGTTGGTTGCCTATAACTTTTTAGTTTGTACTTAGAACTCAGCTCTGATAGTTTTCCTTTAAACTTTAGTATATATACTACTGTTGTCATTTTTTTTACGTATCTATATATAACCGTTTAGCAGATAGAAGGGGGGACACTTACCTCTAACAAAAATTCGCACTTTAAAACCAAATATTTCGGAAACGGACCCCTAAATCGAAAAATGGTGTTCTCAACCTCACAATATTTTTGAAAGACCTATTTAACGATACCACACACGATGGGTAAATAGAGAAAAAAAAATTACTCTCCCACTTTACTAGTATGGGAGCTACCCTAAAAAAATTTTTTTTCAACTTTTTATTTTACCACTTTTTTGCCATGATTAATATACATACCCATACCAAATTACAGCTTTCTAGTACTTATAGTCTCTGCGTAAAACCGCGGACGGACAGACAGACAGACAGACAGACATGGCGAAACTATAAGGGTTCCTTGTTTACTACGGAACCCTAATAAAGGCTCGCGTTGTTTGAAAACATGCTGAATATTCGCTACATATGAACATCATAATCAATCAAATGAATGAAACTCTATATTATTATGACTATCGGATCTGCATGTGCAATTCTTATTTTAACTGGATTTTTGCGATTTTCTTAATGACTCGTCGCTGCAGTTGTGTTCGGAATAGCACCCTTCCGAGTGAAGCAACACAGTTGCAAGCCTGACAATTATCGCGGCTACCGAGCTTTGGCTGATAAGCACAGCTTAAGATTACCATATGGTGTTGGGGACGTTTGGAAAGTCTACATAGTTGCTCGGGCTTTCAAACAACATTTTCAATGGATCGTTTGAATTGACTACTTTTTAATTTATTTTGAATACGAATCTTAAATTTCAATATCTAGTTTACTACTTTTTTAAAAGTTGCCTATCGCCGTTTTTCAGTCCTGTCCAAAGAAATTCCTATGACAAGATTCTCCTTATTATAGATTCTAAATCTTTCTTTTATATTATGGGTGTGTATATTAATACGTATATGTAATAATACATGGCACGTTAAGCCGGCTGCCATCTGGTAGTCGTTAAAGGAACCACGTCAGAGGCCGAAAGGCGGTTCCGAAGAACTCTGACACCAGGGTCTGCATGGTCGACTGACCGTGTCACCTACTCGAAATGATGATGATGAATAATGCATGTCTTTCTTTTCCCATATATTTACTTCTTCGCTCTTCTATTGTCTTGGAATTATTGTAAATATTTTTATTCAACTAATTCTTTCTACGTTTCTTTATGATCTATGTGGTCAAAAAAACGTAGTGATCTTTTTTTTGATTAATTGGATAGTATGGTTACAACAAAACCTAGTTATACTCTCTATCCTTTGTATTCTAAAAGGTACAATGTTAAACTGCATGTCTATGGTTAATCAGCATAAATATAATTACTAACTAATTATTAATTACTTGGAATAATAAATATGTATTACATTGCAATGGAAATTAATTTCAAAGCAAATAAGACGATAAACAATGCGTTATTATGTCATCATAAGGTTCATATTAATTATTTATTATTGTAATTGTATTTATTATAATGCGATGAGGGTTTATACGCAGGTACGTTTCGCCATTAATCTCGAAGGAGAACGTAAAGTTTGCCTAGTTTGTATTTGGGTTTAGTGCCGCTAGGCACGTAGTTAGGCAGCACGCCAAAATCAGTGTTTCTATTCGTAAACAATGTTGTTAATGAGACCTACGCGTCGATTCGTAGTAGTGTGATGAAGCAACCTAAATAGAATCAAACTTGACGACTCTTACAGAATCTCAATACTTGAGTGAGACTGAGACCTAAATGGACTATGTACCCAAGTTACCTAGTTAATAGCACTCAGTGAATTTCTTACAATCGAATATTTAGTCATCATAATCATCCCGGTGTATTTCGGTTGCATACATAACGATCCTAGTTCTATATGGTAGGTAGGACGGGTCTGATCTCCGCAATCCAAAAATGCTCGATGGCGATCGAGAGTCGAGACCCACAACTATTAGTGCCTTGCGAAGTACGGAATCATTTTTTTTTTCGGATAATCAATATTGATTCAAGCCTTCAACATCTTTACCAGACAGGAAACATCACAAATTATGGGTCCCAGTTGTTTTGAACAACGACCTAGCGGGTCATTTCATTAGGCAAACGCCTTGACCAATGGACTACAGAGGCAGTCATTGACGTTATTTTAAAAGTAGTCATACTACGTCACTATTTATTTCTTAATCGTAGACGTGGTATCTACGAGATACAGATAATTTCTTTATTATTTTCGACAATAATTTATGCGAGAGACAGGATTAAGAAATCAAGTCCTCTAACTTAAACATTAAC
Source organism: Rhodophaea formosa (assembly GCA_963082605.1). NCBI lineage: Eukaryota > Metazoa > Arthropoda > Insecta > Lepidoptera > Pyralidae > Rhodophaea > Rhodophaea formosa. The sequence continues at coordinate 6,725,727 of OY720221.1, forward strand.
ATAGAGACAGTAGCGTGTAAAGCAATTAGTCGGTAGACCAGTCAAGATGGAATGCGCGCGACCGTTAGCCTCCGGCTGTATCCGTAGTTGGCACAGTCAGGTACTGAAGGAATGGCAATCTGCAGGGGTCTTACTCCGAAAAATAGCTACGATAACGATAGCTAGGTAACGGACTGTTTCTTCGAAGACTCGTAATGCTAGGAGCTTGCTGTGAGTCATACTTACAAGTAAGATTGCTCTACATGTTTGCCAGCATGCCAAATGGACGAGGGTATTTTTTAAAGATTTGCCATACTCACCACGTTTGGCAAACAGTTGGTGAGCGCAGTTTGTCTGGTTTATATCGCAAACGCAGGCTGTCAATCCAAACAGTTTTTTGACAAGGGGGGGAAGAGATTAATTTATTTAGGATGCTACTTAGTCGGATGGGTTGGGAATGTGATGACAAAGCAATTCCTGCAACCATCGGACAGGCAGTTGAGTATAACACCCATGACCTTAGACCTTAACTCAAACGTTATTATCTAAATAGCGAGGCCGAGAGGCGGTTCCGAAGAACTCTGATACCAGGGTGTGCATGGTCGACTGACCGTGTCACCTACACGAAACGATGGTGATGATCTAAATAGCATTGCTCTCCATTTGTCCCGAATTACCTGATCTACATATTTATCTCTTTAGCTTCTTATATGTAAACTAGAACTAGACCAAATAAGTAGCCACCGTTATAACGTTTTAGATTTTGGACTATGTTTATCGTTATCCACAGTCAAAATCAACCATTTTTGGACTTGCTACTTGAACTGAACTTAATTGTGCTCCGTGGCATTTACACAGGCACGTTTCTGGATTTACGAACTTGCCAGACGAGAAACATATGGGTTTGTCCAAGCCGTTTTAGGTCATATCGATTTATATGTTCGTATTCAGTAACGGCTAGATTAGCATTTAGAGGTATAAATTGAGTTATTTATAGATATTGGTGTTCAAATACTCACATTCAAAGCGTTAACCTGGTAGTCGTGCCGACTCGTGCCTGAATCATTATATTTTAAGTGGTATCTGGACTAGTTTAAATCGATAAATTCATAGTAATTCTTAAGAAATATGAGACATTTAAACAGTAAATGAACATATCACGGCCGTAACTTAACAAAGTTGGTTTCTTACCAGTAGTATTTCTAATGTAGTAGCTTAAATTTGAATAATGTTAAAACAGCAGTGGTCTTCTTAGACCAAACGGCAAACCCATAAGCGAAAGGTACCGGGTTCTGAACCAGCCTAGCCCGACTTGTACCTCTGAGGTATTAGCCCAATCTGACACAAGTGCGGTCATTCACATCGAACGCTACCTGCTTCTGGTAAAGGAAAACATCGGGAGGAAACCACCACACTAGTGGACTTTTCACTAGTAGAAGGCAATGGCAAACTACTACATTATTCGTGTAGTAATAGTAGTAGTGTGCGTTTCTTTCCAAACAATAACTCTATTAATTAAATACGTACTGGCCGACATGTTTCGACCTCATCCGGAGGTCTTTCTCAGGGCGAATGTGAATCGAGACGTGCGCACGATGTCGTCTCAATCCGCACTGATGTTAGCGATCTCTTAAATTTCAGGACGAACGTGATAAACTGTCTTTCATGGCTTTTCAATTTTGCCCTTGTATTTGAGTAAATAGTTATTGTATGAGATTTATTGCATGTTTAAGTACCTATTTAATCCGATGAAAACATAGCATAATCAGGCTTACCCTAACTCTACTCTACTCTAACATCAAACTCCTTTTTCATCCTTATGACAAACTAGTCATTTTTCATTGTAACATTTCTTGCAATATGTACATATGACACATGCTTGCTTATTATTAGTGGTGATTATTACGGTTATCTTTAAAAAAAACCGGCCAAGGGTGAGTCAAACTCACGCAATGAGGGTTCCGTACAATATGCTTCGTGAACACACACACAATGTGCAAAAAATGTTTTATTCAATTGACTAGCGCCATCTAGTGGTGTTTTAGTGAACTATTTCCCTAGATGAACTTATTATTGTGAGTTTACCACTTAATTTTCAAGTGATAGAATTCTTATTATTTTTCCTGTAATCTTCAAGGAATGAACTACATTTTGTAATTTTTTCAAAATTTTCGCCCCAGTAGTTTCGGAGATCAGGGGGGGGGGAATGGTCAATTTTTGCCTTCTTTCGTGAATAAAATTAAAAGTATTGATTTTACCCGAACAAAAAAAAATATTTTTGAGATCCTCATAATGAGCCCTTTCATTTGATATATGACACAGTAAGGTTTGCAAAACTTTCTTTTAAAATTTTGTAATTGGGCCCCTCAAAATGACCCTTTTTTCAAAAAAATCTTTATTTACTTTGCACATCCGTGTTTGGGTCATAGGATTACACTATCTTACCAAATTTCATCTAATTTGGTTCAGTAGATTCGGAGAAAATCGGCTGTGACAGACGGACGGACGGACAGACAGACGCTCGAGTGATCCTATAAGGGTTCCGTTTTCCAACTTTTGTACGGAACCCTAAAAATAATGCATTATAGTAACTGCTGAGAGTAACTGCTATTGTAATAATGATCACCACTACTTTTATTCATCCATCATCATCCGAGCGTGGTGTCCCGCTTCTTGAGCCGCTGGGCTTCGAAGTACTTCTTCAGGTACGCTTTCAATCATTATCCCAGCAGATTTGATGACACATGCTTATTACATTATGGTTTTCAAATCTTCGAAAATATTCTATTATTTGACCAAGTCTACAATAAACGCAAATATATTTTATGTCCTACACGTGTAACTAATATAAAATATCACATTATGCTATACATTTTGTAGAGACAATTACTTTATTCACCGAAGCATATGCGGGCGACAGCATGTTACAAGGGCTTATTGTGAGAGCTAGAATGTCACACTTATCTGACGTAGACTCGATAATGCAGGCTTTCATGGATAATGGAATCTACCATTATAGGCGTCGACCAAATTAGTCGTGCCTGATAAGGATTAATTAAATTTATACGAGTTGCCTAATCTGAATCTAACAATGCTACTGCTATTCCTTATTAGAAGATGCTAAGAAGCGTAAAATACATAGAATACAGAGTGAGGGCTTTAGCGAAGATATACCTTCGTCGTGGTATCACTAATACTTAGAGTATTAATACTGATACATTAAATACCATAATGTCACATTAAATAATCCCGTGTGTTTGAAGTATTCTTTAATGAAACTGGATTGACTCTGCATTAAATTTTGCTTTCCTTTTGCTCATTCCCCAGGTGAATTACAAATATTTTAACGTCTATCTCGACTAGTTCATCAAGAAGCAAATGCATTCATTATTCTTCTATCATATCGCTATTTTGTAAACTAAGAACTGCTTAGAACTCCTTTGTTCCGTGGTCTGCGCTAACAAATATTCGGTCTTATTAATTGCCGATTTCGGAACAATGGATGGGGCACCAGTGTTAATGAAAGCCGTAATTTTGTAGTGCTATGTGAATAAATATCCCTTAAACAGGCACCGATATGGGGCTTACTACTGGGTGGTCCGAATATGACGTCCAGACAGATTAAATTTACAAATAGGTACTTAACATAAATTGTCTTAGAAAATTACTACCTATGAACTATAATTATTGTGTGAGTGAATGTGTTAAAAATAAATATATTTTTAATTTTACAGAAATACGTATAGGCAAAAATCTACAGAATAAGGGACGACTTGACGGTAAATGACCGAAACTAGCAAAATATTGCTTGCCTATGACTTTGGCGGTAGCTTTTGAAAAGAATTGATACAATGGGCTGATAAAAAATTAGTCCACGACACTACCGGAAACAATGCTAGACAACAAGTCTCCAGTCCCATTTTTTATCAACTATACACAGTTATTATTTTTCCGATGTTGTAATAAATTATGTCAATAACTTATCAACGCCCTTAGCTAAATATAACGCAGTCAATGCCCTTCCGACTGGTCGTCTCATCAGCATGGAGGAACAATGAGCGGATGATAACGCCTTATCTACTGCAAGGGGGAGGGGGGCCGGCCGGATACAAGCTCTTCGGCGAACTTATAGGCGGAGATGTCAAGTCTGGAGATAGTAGAGCTTTGATTTTGAACTTTAGGTTGACACTTCATGTCAAACAAAGCAACTGGAAAGAAAAGCACCCGCTTTACTATCTATTTGCTAACTTATGATAACTAGTTCCGTTTTGATAGTCACTTCATTATCCATTATGGTTTACTTAAAAAAAACAGTTGATGGTCGGATAAGACCTCTTTGGTGACGTTCAGGAACATTGAGGTTTGTTCAAACCCTAGTCCTAAGCTGCCAAAAAATTAAATTACTCAAGTATTTGAATGTACTTAGTTTCTGGGTATTCTCATCCGGCCAGAGTGACCCCTATGTCTTCAACTCATCTTATTGATAAACGATCAACTCTACTTCTTTATTTTCTTAATTTCTATGCTACTACTCTCCCGGTGAACTTAGACTTAGTTATGTAGTTAAAGGAAAATTTGTCCAGATCTAAGTACATATTGTTTCCACCCAAATCAAGCAAGGAATTGACGAGTAGCTTTAGCTTTAGATGAGCAAGGCATTCCTTGTTCTGTGTTTCCACCTCTAGGAAAATACGGCCAAATTGAAGACTGGACCGTGGGAAACTGTTGGATGTTTTTCTAAATTAGAAGACATACGTAGCAGCACTGGGTAAATAAAGACAATAATGAATATGATAATATTGCCTGGAAAATAAGATGGCCAGAGGACCAACCATACCAAATGCAATGTGATAAAACATGTTTTCTAGAATCGTGAGATACTAGTACATAAGTATGCGCCTCAGTAAATGAATAATGACGACACGATCACTACCATAGTCTGCGAACAAGTAATCGTTTACCGGTCGTTACATAAATGGCGTTGCCGCGTAGGAATCTTATCTGAATTGCGAATGAAACAAACTTGGATTACACGTATTCTTATCGACATTATTTTGTGATATTAAGCAATTGTAAGTAATTGAAGGCCTTTACGAATTGAGTGAGTCGCATCTCTAATTTTGGTAATTCAAGGGTGTTTATTTCCGAGTAACTACTAATACGTATTTTTTAACATAAAGCAACATGGTAAATGTGTTTGATGTTCGGATGCAATTTTATAATCCTAGTTACTCCAATGACAACTCACACACGAAAACAAACATACAACAACGGCTTGAGAGGATCCCTTCTAATCTGATCGGATGTTCAGTTTTTGATCCATCTGGCTAATTGTTCTTCGTCTATTTGTATTGAAGATGGCAATAGGAATATGGCTCTTATAACTAAATCGGACATAATAAAAATTTAAAAATTGAATTGAACAAAGGAAGTGTTGCTTAGTACGACCGCAGATTTTTTGGGGAAAACTTTGTAGCTTGGTAGCATTTTCCTCAGTTCAAAAAACCGACTTGCAAGATGCGTCGCAAGTGTAGATACTCAAAATTGGACGGCCAAGATTTATATTATACTTAAGTATATATGAAAAGTTTGTATAAAAAACATAAATCCATAACAATAAGCGATCATTTCGAATAATAATACGTTTCGGCAGAAAGTGGGCGGCCATTGGCGGCCATTCAGAATTTATCACGTCGATTTCGCGTAGGTGAAAATTTAACATTGTTTACGTGCCGCCGTGGCAGTAGTTCGGACATATAGCTAATATGCTGTGATCACATTCACCGATATTTATTTTTAAATGATCTAGTATTCAAACGCTTATTGAGTCACACCTACATATGTTTGATGAAATTTGGTCATTTTAACGGCTTGATTATTCAACCCCCACAATTACTTACAGTATCTCAAAACGTAGCTAAGTTAGGATTATATAATGAGGGAAAGAGACAATCATAAAATAAAGAAACTTAGACTTAATTGTCAATTTTGAGCCATTGTGTGTGCCTTACTCTCGACTGCTCAAGATCAAGCCATTTTAAGGAATTATATGTATCTAAGATCTTTAAAATAAGAACTTTTTTGTAAGTTTTTGTCAATATATAATCTATCATGCAGTTGTATTTAGTGGTAATTAAAAAACAAGTTCATTGCGACAAAGTAGGCACAAAACTGTAAAAAACGTTCTCTTATCATCAGTACAAAACTTGGTAGCAGACAAAAACTCGTCCTCCACGACGGCATAACATTCGCGAAGGACGCGTGCCGCTGCGTACGCGCATCTTCCGCTCTCCTCTAACATATCAATCTATCCCTTTTGCTCTTTAAATCATGCTTTTATTGCTATCAGTACCAGTCAGCGTTTGATGGGTTTCTTAGGAATAATGAATATGAAATATGCACTGATAAAATGTTAATGCTACGGGCTTGACTCTACGTAACCATGAACAGTTTCAAACTGACTGTTTAGTTAGAACTTTTTTTCTTGAATCAGTAATTTTACCCGTAATAAGGTACTCTTAGACGGTAATGAGGAAACATTTTTCAAACAAGTATGCAAGCTGTTTTACTTAATTAGTAGAGATACAACTTGATTGAAATGTGCAGAAAAAAATATGGTTTGACTTGATCTAGATGTGTACAGAATTTTTATGTCTTAGTTAAAATGTAGCTAAGCATTGTGATTAAACAAATTACTTATTTTATTGACAGAATGCCACTTGTGCTAAACCAAAGGGTAACATTTACGTTGTTTATCATTTTATTTTACACTTTATTCAACGTCAATAAAAAAAATAGCATGAATTGAGAATAACACATTTTAAACAAGCATTAGAAAATAATATGATGAAAAAATTGCAGTCTGACTGATTTTGAAGTATGGGATGTTATTAGACTCCTATTCTTCACGGGAGTGTTATAGGCTTTGTAACATCAGCAAAAAAAATTGCCGGACATAAAATGTCAAAAACGGATTCAGGTTTTAAATTTTATTACAAAGTGCAAGTTGATTACTTTTATGCATTGGAAGTTTCTGGATTCTGATTCAGCTTTTTCCCTAACATGTTATTTTCAGAAGGTTAAATGTGTACTTAAATAATTACCATATATTTTCCTCTTTTTGAAACAGTATGACATCACCATTGCCTTGCATGTAATTGAAAATTAGCCAATGGCCTAAAATATCTCCAATACTGTTAGTCACAACAAGCGGTCATTTTGAGATATTTTCTTTACTGGAAGAGGTAACATACCATCAATCAACTTAGTCTCATCAAAAATGCAGACAAAATCTATCAAAATTAAATTGACTGGTCTATGTATAAGCCGTTAGCTGTGTAGTTCCCAGCAAAGTCGAATAGGATCACTCCAAGTCTTCCCGCGGAAGTCGTAGAAGGTGACTTAGGGAACACAAGCTAAACATAGCTGGTAGACCATATCCTCTGACTACTCTGGCTAATACATGTCTCTGGTAGTACATAGAGGGTCGGTGCTACTGCAGTGGAGACTAAATAAGATCTGATGAAGAAGATGTAAAATTAAAAATTATTTCCAGTTTAGTCAATACTAATGGTAAAACCCAATGGCAGGGTTATACATATAAGGGATTGCTTACCTCCCCGGTCGGTCAAGCTACAGGAGGCAACAATGCAACAGACATATTATATTGTATATATAGACACGAAAAACATGACCCAGAGGTATTTTGCAAGATTTTTGCCTTCAGCGGGAATGCCACGGATGATGTGTTGATTCATATGTTATTATCATATACTACTTATTAATTAGTCTATTGGGACTTATTGTTAATATATTAGATTCGGCTAAATAATGAACATTTGGTACAGCTGAACATTGTTTACTTTGTGAAGATCATAAAATGTAAACATTCTATTTTCGAAAATCTACTTTTAAAAAAGTTAGGCTATGACAAACAGTTTACAATCACAACTCACCGAAGCTCTCTGTCAGTTTTAGCATAACCCCGCCGATGTGCATGTCTCCCTTCACGACCATTGTACGTTTCTCATTCAAGTCCGTCACATAAATGGTGAGGTTCCATGAACCATCACCAACAATTTCACCGTCTGCAAGCATTTTGAAACAAGTTTTTGGTCACTTTACACTTGAAATGTCACTTCCGAAAAAGCATCGCGATGACAAAAACAACAACACAGCATACACAACCGCCCAACGAGCTGAGCAAGACTCGACTGAACATAGTAGTTAAACAAATACCGTAACCGCATTGAACCGAACTGAAGTTGCATCACCCACCACTAAGGTCGTGCGTGTCGCACGCACGCATCGTACCATCGTACCGTAGACAGCGCACAATCGTACAAGTTACCTACCATGTTTGTACGCTGTACACTATTTTCTATTGGCATTTGTTGGTTCAGTTGGTTCTAGGAACCTAATTTGTGTTTGTTGTTTGTGTTCATATGTTTGTTGATTTTATGCACCAAATAAATATATAATTTTTTTTCTTTCTTTCTTTACGTATTGTAGTTGTGTCCATCAGATAAAAGCATATTTTGATAGGTACATAGATTTATGGACACTTCGATTTATTTTCAAAAAAGGGTCTCTTTTTACCCCAAACCACTAGCCCTAGCATACACGGCTAGCATATCATAGCGATGCAAGCACCTCACTAGAGCAATGCTACCAACATTAACCAAAATCTGTCTTTATGACATGACAATTTTCTGTAGTGACAGTGACAGATAAAACGCAAGCAAAAAGTACCTACTCACTCACTTTAGGAAGTAAAACGATTGTGTTGTGTATTGAAACGTGTTCGTAAATTTTCGCTGATTTTTACAGTTTTTGTTGTCCCCTGTTAATTTAATAAATAAGTAAATGCAGGCGCTTTTTCTGTATGAACGATTTAGATGAGTTTAAAACGTAATAGTTCTACGAAAATGGTGGCAAAAACTAAAAACAAAGGTAAACTATAATAGTACCAAAGGGGTTTGTTTTCATCGGATGTTTTGTTGTTTACTAACTACATAGTAGGTATACAACGTACGTTTATGTGGTATTTGATTTGTTATATATATTTTCTTTTTACATTATTTTCAGTTATAATACCGTGTTCGACTCCGGAACAAGTACAATCGCCGTCACGAGACAGTGATTCCGAGGCAGCTAGCCCTGTGCCGTTTCTATGCACACAAGATGGTGCCGAAGGCGAGACAGATGTCGTATGGAATTTTTACACTCCAAAATCAGAGCATGCTGTTAGTTCCAGACAAAAAAACTCAACACCACTCAGTAGAAAAAGCAAGCCAGTAAAACATAAAATTATAGAGAAGCAACTGCCAAAACGTAGACCAGTAAGAGCTTCCAAAAAAAGGACTGAACTGTTTCAAGAACTTATTGAATTGAATCAAAACCTGCATGAGTTAATATCAAAGAAACCGCAGAAGGTTAATACACCAGAGAATCCTAGATTGAGTTATGAAGAAGATATTTTTAATGAGTCTTTAGAGTCACCAAAAGACTCTCCCAATAGTGGCTTAAAAAGTAATTCTAGATGTCTCAGAAGAAATGTCTTAAGTTCTAAATTTGCTAAACCAGACCCAGATAATGCATTAGAATCGGATGATTCTATGAATGAATGTCTTTTGAAAGCTAGTCAAGCGGTAGAGAACATTCTGGAGTGTGAACCAACAGCACCAAAACGAGTTTGTTATGACACAAGGAGTAAAGCTGGAGTTCCAAATATAAAACCTGATGTTAGTTTTAGAATAAATGAAGATTCTATGGATGCTATATTTAATTGTATCAAAATAGATTCACCAGCAGTTAGTAAAGTAAAAAAAGTTGAGTCTCCGAGTTTGAATAATGATTCATTTGACAATTTGGTTAGTAATTTGAATGATAGTGTTATAGAGCAGCTTACGCAAATGCCGATCAAGAGTGAAGTAACAAACAGAGATAGTAATAAAAGTAAAAATAATTCTGACTGGAAAGTTCAGGAAGTAATTGTTCATGATGGGAGTCCATTTGGTCGTCACAATTCAATGCCTGAGTCTCCAGTTATCAATGGAAACAAACCTTCAACAAGTGGGATGGCTTTTGGGAGGTATAATTCTATGCCATATGGAAATAAAAATGTTAAAAGTACAGGTAATAACATAAAACATATTTTGTTAAGTGAATAAAATTTTTCCATATTGCTCTATTTAGCTTGAAATAGTATTATAAAAACTAAAGAAATCAATACTCCTGCATCTTCAAGCAACACGGCCTCTGTACCGGACGGAAGGAGTGGGCAAAACGACAATTTACTATTACAATTTTTCTGGCGTTTTTTGCAGGGGGAAATGTGCACACAAGTTTAGTTCCGCACACCTACATACAAAACTTAAACTGTCACTTGATAGTAATTATGACATTGTCACAAAAAATGACATAAAAAAGAAACAATAAATTGTGTATCGATGAGTAACACACAACTAACACATAGACATGCATATGCCAAACTTGGCTTGTACCTTGACAGAGGGGAATGCAGCGTATGGCTACTCCCTTCTGGTACGGAAGGCCCGTGTTGCTCTAAGTTCTGAATGGATAAGGTTGTTATATTGCTGTCTCTGAATAGGCGTTCAATTGTTACAAAAGCAGAATATCTGCTATTTTTTAACCACCTCTTGTCAACAAAATTAAGAAAAGCTTAATGAACATTGCTATCCATTTTTACAAAAATTGTGCTAATGCTTCGCTGCTCACATAATATTTTAATGACCCCATAGTTTTCTTTATAGTTCGCAGCTGTGCTCATGTTAATGTCCTTGCTTTCGGGAACTGTACTTTTTGCCTTCTACTCTAGTTTGTCCGTCTCCATACCCAGACAACATGTAAACAAAAACTCATGATGAAAGCTTAACAAACTCACTTTTGCATTTAAATTGGACAATACAAATATTGTAATGTTATAGTTTTATGGGAAATGCATCTCTTCCCTTGTAAATTTGCAGGGAATATGGATAAATTACAGAAAAAAAACAAGGCACTTTTTCATCACCACAATATGATTGGAGAATAATATGAAATAATTCTTATCAATTTTCTTTCAGAGCCAGGGGATTCTCCAATTAGATGCAGTCCAGACCAGATTGAGAGAAAACGGCAGCAAGCAAGAGAGAAACTGATTGCCAAAAGACTTTTGCCATTTACTTCAAGCCAAAACAGCCAGTCCGTACAATCTCAATCCACTCAGCCTCCATCAAGAAAAGCACTGTTTCAGCCTCGAGTCGCCAGTACAGCATTCCAGAAAATATCACAACCTACAGAACAGGATAAAACAAGTCAAAGTGCTCCTTTAGATATTAAATCGTTAATTGAAAAGAAGAGACAAGAAGCCTTGATGAAATTAAGACGTCGAATACCTCAATCAAAATAGTTAAAGGTCAATCAGTATGTTTGAAGTTTTTTTAGAATTTTGCCAGAAATGGCCACTTTTGGTAAATATACTCCTCTAAGCCTGGCATTTTCTCAAATAGTTTGAAGGGTCATCTCATCCCTCGCAGTACAAAATTTAAAAAATATCTCCGATTTTTTTAATGAGGGCAGTACTGGACTGGAAATCATATATTTATGACGATGTTATTTTAAATTTTGTAGTCCTAGCTAAATTATTTTACAAAATAAAATGCAAAGTTTTACAGTTAGGATTTATAAAGCTCACATTCTCACTTAAACTGTACGCCATAGTTCATAAAAAAATTAAAGGGATAGCTACTCGTAGTAACCACAAATCACAATACAAAATTTTAAATAATGTCTTAATTTTAATTTATATTTTAAAAATGAGCAGCAATAGACCTTGAATAATATAGATACAAGAAGCCCTATTAGACCTATTAGACCCTGGGCACTGAAAACTGTTTTCATTTTACAGAACTGCAAAAATATTATATTAATGAAGTATTGTTAGCATTAGATATTGGACCTGTTATTCAGTTCTGTTTGTTTTTATTTTCGAAATATGTGTTTTGGTATTATAATAATATTAGTTACGGTCGTGCTCTGGCGGGCAATACGCCCTGGGCACTTGCCCCTTTTGCCCTGTAGGGTCTGGGTATAAGCCTTATTTACTACACTTGGCTAAATTTAGTCACTGATGACATGAAGCCGCAGTATTTTAGACATTTATTGGAAATATCGCCATTCAGTCCAACGTACTGCGGCGTCTCTTCGTCAGTGACAAAATTTAGCCAAGTGTGATAAGGATTTATTTATTCTCTAAAAATGCACAGTTAAAAGTTAAATACTTTAAACATTTAAGGATTGTGAAAAACTACTCATGTTTTTTTTGCAATATATTATGGTTTTTAAACATTCTGGCCAACCTTATACGAGTTTATCATGTGTATAATTTTATATAACTCCGTGCCTTATTCTGGTATTGTATGTGATATTGATATGGAATGATGTGATGTAAAAGTATATTTTGTATATTTAAAGGCCATTTGTTTGACCAATCCTATTCAGTGATCATAAAAGTTTTGATTTGCATTTAGTACTTTTATTTATGGTCATCATCAAAATTTAAAGGAGTCCACTGCTGGACATATGCCTCACCCAAGGTTTTCCAATTCGATCGGTTGGAAGGGGCCTGCATCTAGCGCCTGCGACCGTTGTCAGGTCGTCCGACCATCTCGGTAGGTAACCAACGCTGCGCTTGTCGGTACGTGATCGCCATTCAAAAACCTTTCTATCCCGTCGGCCATCGGCTCTACGCGCTACGTGCCCCGCCCAGTACCATTCTAAGAACTAGTTCACAGAGCTATGTTAGTAACCTTTTCTTGTAAGGATCTGTTCGTTTCTGATTCGATATCATAGAGAAACACCGAGCGTGGCCCTCTTCTTAGCTCTGAGCAACCTTTAATAAAGCTCATACTAAGATACCACGTTTCGGACCCATGTCATCACTGGTAATTACACATTGAAGGATTAAAGGAGCGAATGTCGTTTCTAAAAATCTTTAAGACCTAAAGGTACTTGGCGTCAGAGGACGGCCAAAAACAGAAACGGCTGGAGAAATTTACTGGACCCGGCCAAAGCTTACATGCGGCTGTAGTGCCTAAGATGATGAATGTCGTTTCGCAGGGAAATCTGGCTTTGTCAATTGATTGAGCTGCCGAATTTCCGATGTATGTCCGCGTCTTCGGAGGTCTGCAGCGTCATGATTTGTCGCGCGGCCATCAAGTTCAGGGTCTGGGTTGAGATTTATTGAGGGTTGTGTTTGGAGTGGAACCTTAAAAGCTTTGGCCCCACCGCTTGGACCAATTCTGAAATAAGCGGCGGCAGCACTGAAACATCGGGTCCAATAAGCTGTTATTGAGCTATAATGTGTAAATTTTTGCTGCTTGTCAAATATTATCCAATTACAGCGGCTCATCGAGGTCATCGCCTCAGTGCTGCCATCATTTGGTGAGCATTTAAAACCTCATTGTTATGCGAGCTGAAAACAGAGTAAACGGAATATAGTTTTGATTTAAAAAATAAATGAGCAGGTATTTATATTAATTTCCTTGTTATTTGTGTTTTATGTATTTAATTACAATGTTTTCATTTTGCTAGTAGAATAGGGTAGAGTCAAACAAGAAGACCTGCTGTCACCACAGCTCTTTACGTGCTGTCTTGAGGTGTTTCAAAAGCTGGCAGTTTCATGAGAGAACAAAGGAATAGTTGTCGGCGGTAAAATACTAACCAACCTTCGATATGCCGATGACATTGTCCTGTTTTCTCAATCTTCACATGACTTAGAAGACATGCTTCAGGTCAGGACTTGAGCATGGCAAGTCTTGAGGTTGGACTCACGGTGAATCGGACCAAGACAGAAGTCATGACAAATCCTAGGACAAATCACGCTAAAAATAACATCATTGTGGATGGGCAGGCATTGCAGTATGTCGAGGAGTATCTCTATCTGGGCCAGATAGCATTTTTTGATAACAGGCAGGAACGAGAAATCGCTCACCGAACTGGCAACGCCTGGAAATGCTTCTGGTCCATGACGGAACTTATGAAGGGCACACTTCCTCTATCGCTTAAATGGAAGCTCCTCGATATGTACAGTACATCCTGCCCATTCTGATATATGGCGCGCAGACATGGTCTTTCACCGAGGCTCAAAAGTCCAGACTCAAGGTTTGCCAAAGAGCGATGGAGCGTAGCGTGCTAGGCCTCTACGCCTAATAGATAAAGTGAGAAACACCGAACGAAGATGCAGGTGTAAAAACCTCCAGACTAAAGTGAAACTGGGCGGGACATGTGTGTCGTATGCGGTCAGAAAGGTGGGCTAAGTTGGCAACCTTTTGGGTCCCTGAGGGTCGAGGGAGGGAGGAGTAGTCAAGGTAGAGGTAGACCAAGAAGGAGGTAGAGAGATGATCTCGACAATTTTTTGCATGGCTGGGCAGACATCGATAGGCTAGTTAAAAAAGTAGAATAGGACTAGGTATTCCAAATCCTCCCTTAGATGTCCTAAAAGGCGATTCAGGGTACACAAGCTAAACAAAGCTTTTAAAATCAAAGAGACCTCTCCAACCCGTCTGGCGAGCGTGGAGAGTGTGGGCTAAATCCTTTCTTACTGCTCTGGCTAATATATGGCTCTGGTAAACAGATATAAAAAAAGACATGTCTGTGCTCCTCTGGTAGTACTGAGAGGGTCGTGTTGCGTGCTCTTGCACTTTGCATGAACAACGTGTACTGCAGTGCAGTCGTCACTATTTACACTACTCTCTTTCTAATCTGGGCGTGGTACCAGTTGCATCCTCAGCCAGCTGGGATGCTTCGAAACCCGTTGTCCACTTTCACTATTCACACTACTATCCCCATAAAAAATAAATTCTTCCATTGTATATGATTGTTTTATGACTATCCCCGTGTAAAATCAGGCATAAGCTTGACGTGCTCACAAGCTTGCTTGACAGATCAGCCAGTCGAATGACAGCTGACTGACAGTCAAAGTCAAAGTAAAAAATTGACAAGTTAGAGAAGAAAAGTAAATCATCAAAAACAACTCGTAAATACACAATGAGAATATAAAAAAATACTTTTAGAAAATATATTTTTGTATAGCGAAACGATTGATGCAGTAAATTCTGTTAAAAGACTACCGCTATACTGAAAAGTGTAATAGTGTATAAGCTAACCTAAAAGAAATTAGTCAGGATGGCACTCAACTTTGTTCGTCAAATTGCAAGACCTGCCTGTGTTTTAAATAGATGTACCACTATTTCCCGTCGAAATATAGGTACTAGTGAGCCTGCTCGACTGGGCATGATTCCGATAGTAGTGGAGCAAACCGGGAGAGGAGAGCGGGCTTACGACATCTATTCTAGACTGCTAAGAGAAAGAATAATCTGCCTCATGGGGCCTATAAACGACGAAATTAGCTCCTTAGTAGTCGCGCAACTTCTATTTCTACAGTCCGAATCTAGTAAAAAGCCAGTGCACCTTTATATTAACTCTCCTGGAGGCAACGTAACTTCTGGTCTTGGTATTTATGATACAATGCAATATATCACTCCTCCAGTGGCGACATGGTGTGTAGGCCAGGCCTGTAGTATGGCTTCTTTGTTGTTAGCTGCAGGAGCTCCTGGTATGAGACATGCGCTGCCTAATTCTCGTATAATGATACATCAACCTTCTGGTGGTGTACGAGGGCAAGCAACAGACATACAGATCCAGGCAGAAGAAATATTGAAGCTCAAATCCCAGATAAATGCACTATATGTGAGACATACAGGTCTGGCTACAGAAAAAGTGCAGACTTCAATGGAACGAGATTATTTCATGTCGCCGACTGAAGCAAAGGCTTTTGGTTTGATTGATAATGTTCTGGAACATCCACCTTCACACGCAATGGAAAAGGAGTGTGCGGCAACTGCTTCGGGGACTGCCACTAATGGTAGTAATTGATCTGTAAAATTGTGACATGTATAAAGTTTAATTCTTGTTATATTTATTAAAGACTGTATATTTTGAGGTTTTTGTTTTTACTCTTCTCATACATATTATGTGATGTTTGACTGATAGTAAATAAAAATTCAAATATGCAAATGATTCTAATATGTATATGGGAAATTATTTTACATTAAAAGGTTATTATCAATGTGCAGGATATTTATATACTTGCACTTTTCTTAACACATTAAATGCCAAGCAAAACCTCAAAACTTTCCATTAATCTGGAGAACTTTCAAACACAGAACCTGTTGCATTCAGGATTTGGGGTTACCAGTGAGCTTAGAATAGGTTTGTATTTAAGCGCTGCTTTTAGGCCAGATAATGAAAGCAACCTACCTTTACCTACCTCTCCAACCTGTCTGGCCAGCGTAGAGAGTGTAGGCCAAATCCTCTGACTGCTGTGGCTAATAATATATGGCTCTGGCAGTACAGAGAGGGTGGTGCTCCTGCTGTGGTTACTAAACAGACCAGATGATGATGAATGCAAGCAAATACAAAATTGCTTATACAAGTAACCTGTCCATCCTTGTTTGTTTAGTCTGCATACATACAAAATATGACGTCTTTCCCTTGCGGGGTAGTCAGAGCCCAGATCAATAAAACTTAAAGGCCACATTTAGCATATTAGTGGGCAAGTAAGTGAGGAAAGAAATCAAAATACTGATGGGTTGCTTTAGCCGCATTGCCTATTGATTCCTTAGATATTCGCCTATTCCCTCGATCGGCTTTAACGATCTGTGCGGGAAGAGAAGCAGCTGGTACATTCTAAGTTTTTTCTTTATTCCCAAACCAGCGTGGAAGAGTCTGCAGGATTAAGAAAAACATAAGAAACTAAAAAATTAAGTAGAATTTGTAGAATACCGAATAAGCGCGGAATTACTGTAAGACGGACAACATACGAATACAAATAAACTGCGACGTCACCGTCACACCCACAGAACACAGAAAGACTCACACCAAAACTCGGCGAACCCTAAAAAATTACAAATAAATGATGGCTTTCGGAAAAAAATCTTTAGGTGGGCGGTACTATCACGAGATGTAGGTTAGGTATTATGTTTAATTCATCACTAGTAGTCCACCCCGGCTTCGCCCGTCGTACATGGCCTATGGCACTCAGCCCCCGTAGCATGGCACGCGCGACAACGTTTATCGACTATCGCCATCTTGTTTTTAGCAATACTGAAGAGCGAGAAGTAGATAGTTTATCGCGCGATATAAACGGCGTCGCGGGAGCCATGCTACGGGGGCAGGGATAACATACCTGCCTACACAACGGTGAAAAAAATTTGACAGCTGCTGTCAAAAATACCTGTCGGCACAGTGCCGCCATCTGGAAAAAAAAACGTCTCCATAAACTTTAATTTTTTAGACACCATTCCATGTGATTCAAAATTCGACATGGCTGTCGTTTTTGAGATTTGTTTGAGCGCAGACAGGGCTGAGTAAAATACATGCTTTGCTGTAATTAAAAAAAAACCAGCTAAGTGCATGTTGGGCCATGCGCAGTGTAGGGTTCCGTAGTTCAACGTCATCTATTAGTCGGTAATTTCACTTATGAATCCTGCTGTGGATTTGCTTTGCTGTGGTAGTTTACCTTATAATTTTATTATACCTATGTATAGGTAATATTATTATATCAATGGTATTATGAGTATAATAAAATTATAAAATGTATAATAAATAATCCATAAACAACCATTTAGCTTGGGGGTTCCAACAAAAAAAAGCATTTGAGTCTTCTATTTCTGAAAAAGATCCCCAGATGGTAATGAGACACCGACAATATTTTTGAAGGCCTATTCAACGACACCCCCCTATGCGAAAATAACGAGAAAAAAATATTTAATACCACTTTACCTACATAACTTACAACTTTGTCGGCGTGATTAATATACATGCATACATTGATCAAATTACAGCTTTTTAGACCTGAACTAAACCACAGACAGACAGACAGTCAGACGGACAGATGGATATAGCGAAACTATTATAGACCCTTGTTTACTACGGAACCCTTAAAAAAGAATAGCAAAATACTTTTTCACAATTATTTAAAAAAATACTAACCCACTAGGTAGGTAAGTCATCATCATCATTTCGTGTAGGTAACACGGTCAGTCGACCTTGCACACCCTGGTGTCAGAATTCTTCGGAACCGCCTGGCAGCCGGGACCAACGGCTTAACGTGCCTTCCGAAGCACGGAATCGTCATTCTTATCAGACAATCAGGTATGCCATCACACATATGGTACATACCACATGTATGGTATGGTTCCCGTGGGAATCGAATCCACAACCACGGAGGCTGAGGTACTTTTAAATCGTGTATTCAAAATATGAAACACTTTCAATTTATTATAGGTAAGTTATACAAGATAGAACATTTTTTTAAATAAAGGCCAAGCTAAGTATAGGTATAATTTTCAATTAAGAGTCGCCTGGACGCGCATGTCTCCATACAAACGGAAAAAGGGAATTGTGGCGATATTTGATAATTTTAGGGCAAAATTAAGCATCCAATCAATTAATCTCATTATAATCTACGTACCTTCCTATACAGTTTGGTTAAATTATCAAATGTTTGAGAATTATACGCCTCTCAAGATTTCCATACAAATTTGAAAAGGCTTGTAATTCTCAAACCATTGGTATTTAAACCAAGCTGTATAGGAACGTACGTAGATTATAATGAGATTAATTGATTGAATGCTTAATTTTACTCCAAAATTATCAAATATTGCCACAATTCCCTTTTTCCGTTTGTATGGAGACACGCGCTCCAGGCGACTCTTAAGATAGATTTAAATCATTAAACATAGTTTTAAAACTTTTTTCAAACGACTTCGGCTCTAGAAAAAAATATATAACGAACGGTTGTTAGAATTAGTTAATAAATCGTTATAATAACATACAATGAAATTAATTTCAGACTTGGTCACAGAATAAATGTTGTTCGTTTTCATGTAGTGATCGTGAATTTAAATTATCGCTTGTTTAATACCAAACACATTATACTCATACAACGTGTTAATTAATAAGCGCAAAACCTCAGACTGGGTGTCTGAGTTTTGACTTATTTTTATTATAAAAGAATTGTATAAATTATTAATTTAATTTAATTTTGGCGGATTATGTACGAAGATATAAAAGCTTTTATTAGTTTTGTGGTCCTTCTTCCAAATGTGGTAATTAGGTACGCGCGATCGGACGTAGTTGTCGCTTCGGGTGCCGCCGCATGATAGAGTTAAGTCAAGATCAAACACGGCGTAACAAAAATACTTTTTTGGTAAAAAGTTGACCCCTATTTTTTAGTTGTGGAACCGATTCTACACTCGGTTCTGAACAAACTAATTTCAGGTTTGCGCTTTTTCGTTAACACGTATACACGCACAAGCTTAGTCGCATCGCGTCATGTAGCTGAAAGTACTTACATACGAGTAATGTGTGCTACGGGCTGAGGCTACGGGAAAGCTACGAGCTACGACGCGAAGTTTATAGCCACGCTACGAGTTATACTCGTAGACAATCTGTGCTAAGTATTAGAGTAATATATTTGTTGATGACAAATATAATATATTTGGATTTTACGTTGTCAAGTTATTGTTTCTCGTATCCACATTATTAAATACTAGCAATTATCCCGCGACTTCGGCCGCGTAAATTATATCTCATGTCGCCCGTCGAGAAATTACCTATCTATAATAAGTAAGTGAAACAATTTTGAAAATCAGTGCAGTTGTTTTGGAGCCTATTCGATGCAAACAAACAAATAAACAATCAAATCTTTCCTCTTTAAAATATTAAATCGTATAGGTAGATATCGATAAGAAGTAGTGACAAAAATCCGGAATAATTATGAAACGGTGGCGCTACAATAAAAGTTTACAACTAAGTGTAGGGCTAGCTCAATCTGTGTAATTTGTCCTATTTATTTATTTATTACTTTTTAGCTCTAGGTTAAAATTCGTGTAAGTATAAACATGTAAGGGTTGCTATACACATATTCGATCTGGTATAGTCGATTCGGCACTATTTGTGTTACAATTAAACCGTTGCTAGTTTTATTGAGTCAAAATAATAATATTAAAATTAGTCCGTCGGTTAGATAGTTTTATTGGACACGTAGATTTTCTGTCGATAGTCCTAATCCTAACTATCCTAATCCTAACTAATCCTAATCTTAATCCTAGTCCTAATACTAACTAATATTATAAATACGAAAGTGAGTTTGTTTGTTTGTTTGTTACGCTTTCACGCTGTATCTACTGAACCGATCATCATGAAATTTTGCATACACATAGGTTAGGGTACCGAAAAGGACATAGACTATATATTACACGGCCGAAGCCGCGGATAACAGCTAGTTAAACAATAAATGATAAAGATATAGCGCCTCAAAGTTCATGAGTGGGGGCTCGTAACATCACAGTTTGCCAACAAGTGTACGCGGAGAGTGACACACGGAATTTTAACGAGCTATAATTTGTAATGTTTTCTTTGATTGACATTGACAAAAGAAAAAATATCTATCAAGTGTTTTTTGATAATCTAACTAGCGGTCTTGTTAGCAGTCTAGTCAAACTGCTCTGGTTCCGTTTTTTACTTTTATAAATTCCTTATTTGCTGAATTACAATCTTGTTTTAGTTTATGGTAATCGCAAACGTATTGAAAAACGTCGTATGATACTCGTACGGTCAGCTGTCTATTATAGTCGTCGGTTTGTGCCTATAAACACCTCGACTATAATATCCAGCTAACCGTACTTGTATCATAATGTACTATTACCGGCCGACGGCTGTGCTAAATAATGCTTGCCCGAATTTGTGTACCAACCCCTAACATTATCCAAACGTTCTTAAAGCTACTCCGCGAAGGGAGCTATAAAGCTGTAATGTTGCAATTGAGAAATGGGGGCTATACTGCGATGAAAGTAGAATACGAGATATGTACCTATAGTAAGTATGAACATACCTATCTTAGAAAAAGAAATGGCAGTATACGTTACGGTATACGTTAATCCTCTGCCTGCTCAGGCTAATATTATGGCTCTGGCAGTACAGAGACGGTCGTGCTCATGCAGTAGAGACTAAAAAAAACCCTGATGATGATGATGATGATACGTTAGTTATAAAGATAAGGATATTTCCTCCTGAATATACCTACCTATTCAAAAACGGAAATACTCTACATGCTTTCATTCAGGAAGAGATATAATATGTTAAACAAGTAAGTTAATAAATAAATAACGTAGGTAGAGCGAAGTACTTTCGTAAGCGTTGTTGTTTTTTCTAAGAAATTTATTCTGGTGTTAAAACTAAAAACTGCTCTTATGGAAAGACGACACCTACGTAACTTGTATGACGTATACATTATTAATGAAGCAATAAATATTTATTGTCATTGAATATTAACTCTGATTTTCTTTAAATAACCATGTGGGATGATTATTTAATATTCACCAGACGCGTAGGGTGTCAGTGCGTATTACTCTTGGATTCTGACTTGAGACAAGGCATTGGGACCAGCTAAGTATGTGTTTTAGAAGGTCTATCTACAGAAATACGACTTAAAGTAGGCGGTATCTTACGGTAAGTATACTCTCCTTGATGGGTAGGTACATAAAGATCTATCACACAGAGAGCGGTCACGCGTTCAAGCGTTCCGCGTTCGCGTTCTGCATTCGAGCATGCAGTTATTCACGAACCCGCAGTAAGAACGCATACATCTACGGGACCCTACGATGTCGACTCCGTCCACCAATCCGTCCGTCCGTCTGTACCAGAACTGTACCTATTGAACCGTAATACTGTCACAGACTGTTTATTTATATGATGCAGCTATATCTAACGACAAATAATAAAAATGAAATGAAATTAAATATAAAGGAGATTCCCATTTTATTTTATTTTTGCGTCTATCTAGACGATTTTGTCTAATGTGCTATTCATTTACTTTATCACTTACACATCTAACAGGTCGTATTGGAAATCCTTAGTAAGTTCACTGCTAGACAAAGGCCTCCTCTATGCCCAGCAGTGGTCTTCTTGCGACCGAGATGATGATGATGATGATAAAGATTCGTCAAATGTCAGAAAATTATGTTAATAGAACCCTATCTGATCCTTAAAGAGGCAACTCACCTGTCAAATGCCTGTCAACGATTTTATTAATGCTAGAGATTCGAAAAAGAAAAGACATTTCATACAAAAGCGTTCAGCCGGCCGGGCAATTTGTACGAAAATAGAGGGCAAAGGGAATATCCGCATCTGCATTCACGGATGTACGTTTACGGAAATCCGCATCCGCAACCCGGGATGTGAAAAGATCTGCATCCGCACCACGTCAGATGTTGGTCAGATGCCCGAGGGTTGGTTGAAAAAAATTGATACGAGTGTTTGATTATCTTACCTCTATGGTTTGTCTCCAATCTATTCTAATCATAGACATGAAAACAATTTTTTTTGCTATCTAGTATCTGTGATTCTGATACACCCGTAACGATACAAGGAGGTGGATGAGATGGCATAGAGAGTACCTCACACATATATGATAAGTAAGCAGATGCAACGTGTTAGGTTTATTTCAAGCTAAAATCGCTAAGTCCCAAATGTCAAACTTGTAAACAGATAAATTTAAAATCACGATTCAGTAAATACAAATTAAAGAAAACTGAATTTTTCCTACAATTCAAGGTTTTATGAAAACAAAACCCATTAATATATTAGTAGACTAAATCAATAAATATCTATTTAATTGTATGTGCATCACTGAAAATTTCAGCAATAACATTTTCAATGTTATATGTATATAGACTTTTCTCTGTTTCTATGAAAATAAATGTTTATGTGGTGATTTCAAAATTCCTGCACCTAATGTATGCATCTATCTTTAAGTGTCATATGATCATATCGTATATAAGTATTAAAATGCTTATCATCGACCAAATCTGCCTCCCCTTCAAACCCACCTCCCTAGCAACCAGGCTAAAAGTTCTGTGGTAAAATTCCTCGCTGATATCTTCGCAACTTTATCCATTTGTGAAAATGAATATAAAGTCTGCTAACTGCTAACATTAATCATAATTAAACCTCATTATTTAAATCTTCTAAACAATGTCACAGTTGGTACTCATCATTAGTGAATGTTCTGAATGATACAGCGATTCAACGCAAGCCAACTAAAGGCAAAATACAGTTCATTAGAAAAACATCAACGCCTTGCTCCAAAGCAATTGAATTGCCCCGAGACTATGTAAGGCTTTTAGAAGGCACTTAACGCGCTGTCATAACACCACGTGAACGTCCCAACAAGGTCAGCAGAAGATGGGGTAGCAGCTTCAATCTAGGTTGGTAATTCAAAACGTTGAATGTAACCTTTCATCTGCGGCTCTGCCTGAATGGTGGTTTGCCACGCATGCGCGGTCTCCTGGTCGATATTTGGTGACGTCAACGAGAGTTAGGCCTCAGTCAGCCGTCGTCGGCCACATCGTTAACATGTGGTTGCAATGCTTGGCTGCGACCGTGCTGATCACCGCGACCGCCTCCCGAGAGGTGTTCACCAACTCTTTCCTCGTGCGCTTCAAGAGGTCGCTAGGTCGTGAGGAAGCCCACGACTTGGCTCTGCAGCACGGCTTCGACAACCTAGGACCGGTGAGTGACCACGTGATTATAAGTAAACACGCGTAGACGCGCGCCGTTTTTGACGCGGCATAACATCGTGACGGCCACGAATTTCCGCGGCGAGCGGGAGGGATGCGTTTGCATTGCACGTTCATTGCTTGCTTGCCAATGTAAATGAAATATGTTTCATGTGGGTATAACGAGCAATAGGTCAGCAAAACTTGCCGCTGCCGCGCAAATTCGGTAGGGACGAAAGTAGCGGTATAAGTTACGTTTCATTAAAATGATATTCGATAGCATCGGTATTTAAAGCTTATAGCTGTATTTGTGAACATGGGTGTCAGTATGTCAGCGGCGTACCCATCCGTAAGTAGTATAGATGGGTATAGTTATGATGTTTATAAGTATGTATTAGTTGTCGTACCTATAGGGTTTTTCTCATGAATAGGAATGAGCACAATTCCAAACTTATACTATTGTTGCAGGAACTGAATAAAGCCGAATGTTTACGTGTTTTCTGCGTTTAATAACTACATATATGACAGATTTTAGTGTACAAAAGATGTTTGATCTAGGTACATAGATAGAGCTGGCATTTTACCAATTTCTGATAGTAAGTATCTACTTCATTACGTGTAGAGACTTTCTTCAAATTGATAATCAATCTAATATTATTATATTACGTTGTTTGCCATACAACGTGGCAATGCTGCCAGCCTTCTGGGCACGCTACCACGGGGCAACGAGCTGCCAGGCCTATTTTATTTGTAAATAGTAGTTTTAGTTTAACTTTTATTTTTTGCTGTTCTAATTAATGTATGAATAAATATTATTAGATTGATTAGTAGCAGGACCGAGGTGATATGTACGGCCGCTGTCTCATCTATATAGATATCTTGAAAAATCTGTAGCTTGTAGCTAGGTAGGTATATAGGTATCTTTGCTACAGGCTACATAGATTTTTCAAGACAGGGTTCTATATTGAAGAGCCTTTGTAAAACTGTAAAGAACGTTGTATATCCATAAATTATTTTTTATAAACACAATTTAATAAATTAACTGGTTTGGGATGTGTATTCTGAACCAAGCGGATACCTACTTAAATACAAAAAGAAAACTGAATACCTTCAACCATTAATAATAACAATGTAGAGAATGGGAAGTAACTGAGACCGTTTTGCCATTCCTGAGATTAATCGAAATCTATGTATGAATCATAACATTTCAATACATCTCAAAATGCATACGAAAAACTACATATTTCGATTTGCAGATACGTAGAAACTTTAGATGTATAAAATTGTTCTTTACTAAGTACAAAAAATACCATAGGGATAAAGAGCAAAAAATCTAACGGACACTATCTAGGTATTTTTTATAATTAAAAGTTGGTACTTATTTGCAAATTGAGATAGGTTGAAATGTTTCTTATTCATAATAAGTATATTAAAAGTGCCTACCTATCCAAAGTACAAACCAAATCCTGTCATCAAGGCGTTGGGTGGTCAAAAATAATCCACATAGGTATACCTAGTTGTTAAAACATAGGTAAGGTACCCGTGCACCTCATTCTTATCTAAACGTACTTCCGTTATGCGTCGGAGCCCAGAATCCGCTATTTTGACAGCATTCATTCTGTAATATGATTGCCCTGACGCCAACCTCTTTGGGCAGCTTCAAAACGGCGGACAAATAGCTGTAAAAATAAGTACAATTATTTTCAATTGAACTCCTAGTTTAGCAGGCTGACGACCATGGAGGTCGTCCGTGACAATAGAAACACAATCATCATCATCCTAGCGTATTCCCGGTTGCATACTCAGCAGTAACGCTTCAGAGTCCAGGGTCCACCGCATATTCTAGACGATTTGGCGAGGTTACTGGTTATTACACAGAGCGAGAAGTCACGGATGAGGGGTGTCATCCTCAACTGCCTTCTTCTACATAGCGTGTCGATGGTACGTTAATTATTAAATTAAATTTTGTCGCTCCAATAAAGGGCTACCTGAGTATCTATCGTTTGCTACAAGTAGATCGTCCCTCGTGCAGGTGTTTGGGCACTCGGGGCATGTGAGTAGGTACTGTATGTAGGTATGGTACTCAACTGCCTGTCCAGTGGTTGCAGGTATGGCACCCCGCCTCCCGAGCTGCTATTTTTCTTTCCCAATTGAGCCGTTCGAATACCAAACATAATTAATAATATATATAATACAAAAACAACTACTTTCAGCTAATTAACTTTAATGCAAATATTAAATTACAACCTACTTAAAATAACACTAACTAAAATTAAAAAAGTAATAATTAAAGCTAAACATAACAATATTTTCTATTGACGAAAAACCTATAGATAAAAAAAATGTCCCGCAAATCACTGCCCTGCGGAAGTGTTCCCAGAAGGCTGGCAGCATTGCCACGTTATATGGCAATGCTTATTCTTTGTGCAAAGAAATTGCCAGCCCTCTGGTCATTGGACACCTCTACCAGCCTTTGGCTCACAAACTTGAAGATCTTGTGAGCTGAAGGCCCCCACGGCCCCAACGTTTCCACCCCGAACGGCTCAAATATGTAGCCATCGCCGAGGCGGCATATTTACGCCGCTTGAGGGTCTCGGCGGCCGCTGCAGCCGCACCAGCCTTGGAACTCGTACCCTGGAGGTGAGAAGATGCGACAGTGTCGACACATGTAGCGTCCCACACTAAAGGTCTTCCCTGCCTCCAAGGCACAAGTGTCATCCCATCCGGCCTCTTGCCATCATACTCATAATACCAAACTAAATACCTTTGTTCCATTCCCCCAGTCCAACAAATGTCTACCCTTCCCTCTCCGGTTTCGATGGGTTGCAGCATCGGAACCGAGATAAGCCAAACGTCTGCTAAGCGTGGTGAGTATGGCAAAACCTTGGGATGGGAAATGATGGAATTCCTTAGGAGAGGCAGCAGTGAACTTCTTACCGCTGAGACGATGACACAGAGGAAATGCCGTCTGACCTCAATAAATCAAAAGGTAGACCAGAATTGATCTCAGATTATGCTAGAATATCATAGAAACACAGTAGATACCTATATTTTATCAGCAGTCGGTGATAAAGCCTTTCTTTGCCCTTCTCCTTTGCTGTCGACAAAATCAACAACGGCGTGACATGTCTAATGGACGTTTTTAGGAAAACGTACGCGTGTTGACTTTGCCCATCACTTACGGTACAGGGGTTTTTATTTAGACTTGAGCGCTTAGACCTAATATTGGTTTTATATAGAGTTGCTGCATAGAACAAGATGAGATAAAAGTACAAAACCAAATAATTACTTTAGGTACGTCATGTAATTTTTAATTTATTTTAAGAAGTTTGTAATTTTCGTTAGATCTTAAATATTGTATGTATGATTTACAAAATAAATATAAAACCGTTTTTAAGAAAAAAATATTCAAATTAGATATTACAGCCACATGTAAAAACCAGTTCAAGATTCAAGATTCAATCGTTTATTTAATAGGTTTCTTTGAACACTTATTAATTGTCATACTTGTGTTTACAATTTTTACAACAAAAAATTTTTGTTGACGTCAGTAATTTAATTATGACTAAGTTTAGGTCGCTTGCAAAGCGGAGTGCAGAAGAAGCGGCAACAAACTGCACAGCGCATTTTCTCCAAGCGACGTCAACTCACAATTTTAGTTAACCTTAGAAACTATTTAGATAAGTGGCGGCAACAGTTAAGGGGAAGCATGAATTTTGTGTTTTTACCAGTGTTTTCACCATTTGAAATAAATTATTTTAAAGAAAACGAAGATATTGTTAAAAATTCTGTTTTCCAAATCCTTATCAAACCCTTTAAACTATTTTTGAACAACTTTTTACAATTAAAAGAGAGAACGCGATGCTTATCTTTGCCTTTTTGTCTTCAAGGGTCACTTTTGGCGAAAACGCTAAGTACTTAAAGCTTTACATTCACCCTTAAAGCACATAAGTTCATTAAATAGTTTGAAGGGTTGGCAATGCAAAATATTTTTTTGAAAGATATCTCTGTTTTCTTTCAAATGAGGACCGCGTTGTATCCTGTAAAATTCATGTATTAAAAGCTTGTGTTCCAAAATCGCCCACTACTTATTCTTCAAAACATGTTACTTTTCTTATAGGTCACGGTTTTATTTATAAATACCTGCTCAGTGTTATATATAACCTCAGAGGAAAAAATACAAGTGTACAGATTTAGCTAACCATGTGAGGACAAATATCAACATGTTACAAAGGAAAAAATATAACACGATAAACCATAGAAGTATGATATCAGAAAGACAAAATATTATTTTAAATCTGTGCGATATACATTTTCTCAGGTTTATTTTCGATGGTAAAAGTCGAATACGAGTTTGAGATGTTGCGACGTATAAAGCCGTAAAATTAATAATTCTAATGCATTCCTTAGTTCCTTTTAGCAGCTTGTACGTATTTATAATTTTTTGATATCCACATGATATCTCATAGAAGGTGACTTAGGAAATACAAGCTAAACAAAGAGACTAACCCGTCTGGCTAGCGTGAAGAGTGTAGGCGAAATCCTCTAACTGCTTTTGCTAATATGTGGCTCTAGTAGTATAGAGAGGGTTGTGCTCCTGCAGTGGAGACGAAAAAAGATCTGATGACGATGATGATTAAGTATATCTACGTTGCTATTAACAAAACGTATAAATACTACCTCTACGGTCATGGCACTCTGAATGGACATTTTGGGCGTTTTATTCGACAACGTGCGGTATGTTGACATTGCCGTCGGGCATACGGGCGGTTCAACGAACTAAGGATTATTTTTTGCCATTGTAGTTAAGGGTCATAGAACGTTTATTCTTAATTGAAAATGCCCGTACGTACATACCTTTTCTTAACCGAGCGCGAAGCGAAGTGTCTCTGTTTCAACTTGGGCATAATGTTCTTGGTATGTCTAGCTGTTCCGCTCACATTTTTTGTGAAATTTTGTGAGAAATTTAAATAATAACATAGATTTTATTGTCAGTATCAGTTTGAAGATATTTTAAAAATGGCAAAGTTGGCACAAAGGACCCGAGCGCCACCGAGGTTAGAGGCGCTTATGACCATTTGTGAGATCCAGGGGATTAAAAAAAAAGACATGAGCTACTCCTTTTTTCACAGATATTAAGTAAACACCGACAAGAGCATCGCAATTCGAAATTTCTCAATGACTCAAATATTGGATATATCCTGAGTTCTTTAGCTTGAGTTGTCAATATATATAACTAAAATCTAATAGGTAACATCAAGGTAATATCTAAAGATGGAAAACGACCTTTTTCACATTATCCAGTGTCTTGGATGTTTAAATATAGGTATATGCATTTATTATAAAATATAGTATCGTTGAGTTAGTATCGCACGATAAGTACAGAACTTACTATAGCGGTAGCTTATAGATTTAAAAAAGTCTTCTTCTATGTTAATCTGTGTGATTCATCCCTACATATTTAGTAATTAATACTCATTTTTTCCATCAACATAAATCTTTAGCACTATTTGAGTATAAAACCCAAAAACGTGCTTCCGTGTTGCGTGGGAAGAGAAGCAGTTGTATTTTCTACGTTTTTCTTTTCTCCCAGACCAGTATGAAAGATATTAAAAACCCAAAAAATGATGAAATATCAGCACATTGATATTTATGGTGAGTGCGTCGATGTACCGTCATAAATGTCGCAGTCAAAAGCGGCCGCCATTGCGCCTCTAATCTCAGGCTTTACGATATCAATTCATTTATTTTTATTTTAAGCGCTACCTGGTCTTTCGGTCTTATTGGCCTAGTCTTTATCTATCTACTCTGTAAGGCACGAAAACGTGATTATTTTGTATTCATGTATTTTATGTAACAAATACTTTTTTTTTATTGGACTACGTAACAATCTCCATGTACTCTTTTGCTACTTTACCGGACTTAAGAGGTAAGAGCAGAGTGCTGTCAACCTGTAAGGCGAAGATCGAACCACCAAAGAGCCACCAGGAGGGACGGACGTCGGCTTTAGGCGTTGCCTGTGTGCGCAATGCTTGGATAAAGACTTAGAGTATCAATATTAATACTCTAAGGAGAGAGAGAGCTCTCATATGCCTTTCACTGAGATTTTACTTACAGTTTTGAGTCAACAGAAAATAATCGTTATTAATCACTACCTACATACATAGTATAAAACAAAGTCACTTTCCGAATGTCTGACTGTGCCTATGTGTGCTTAGATCTTTTAAAATAGACTACGGATTTTCATGCGTTTTTTTTAATAGATAGAGTAATTCAAGATGAGGTTTATATGTATAATACATGCCCGGGCGCAGCTATAAGCAAAAAGCTAGTTTATCAAAACGGTATACTTTGCTGTATATTAGTATAGTTTTACTAGTTCATCATACTAGTATGACTACGTGGATATATGTGTAGACAAACGAATTTGCAGGCGATGCATACTTATCAATAAATGTCTAAATATCGAATATTAATTTAAGTTTTCTTTACTAAATAAATCATTTAAGGATCACTCTTCAGTATTTATTTGTTTATAATTTACACCTCATTAAATAAACAGCTTGAAAGGCTTCTTTATCGGCTAGAGTTCCGCGAAATAAATTCGCATCGAAAGAAAATCACTTTTCATCTCCGCAAACGAATAATTGTAAAAAAATATTTTTACCCACGAATTCTTTATGATAATCAAGACGTGGCCTACCTTTGATCATTTGAGATGAAAATTATGTATTTTTTATTTATATTACTAGCGTAAAAAATATAGAAAATAAAATTAAGCTGATATTTCAAGCTAGTATCGCGGGACGTAATTTCTTTTTCATTTTCTTTTAAAATAACATTTTGTTGATTGGTATCTCTTCTGAGACGTGATTGATAAGCAAAATAAATTTTAATATAACGACACAAAATGGATTTGCGTCTTTCAATATTCTAGTTTTTTATTTATTGCGTTTCACTTAAGTATTCGAACTCGCGTAAATTCTTAGTTCTCCACTAGCTGATGCCCGCAACTTCGTTCGCGTGGACTTTATGACTCCGGCGTATTATTATACCTTAATATGAATTAAATATACATAAGAAAATACTTGTAGCAGTGTTATAATTGTATGGCATTGCATTGGCTGCTGCTAAATACTAGAGGGATAAAATATAGTATTCTTTTAGACTTTTTAGCCACAGACACGATTAGAAGAAGACTATATAGCTAGCTCCAAGTGGGCTTGCGCTACTTTACCAAACTTTGAGGAATGGGCAGAGCACCTTCAACCAATCGCACATCTCCAAAGGGCCTTCGGGAGGGACGGATCTCGGCTTTAGGTGTTGCGTTTAGGTAGGTATTATATGTATAGATATAGATTAGAATTAGATGGTACTTACATATAGTCATCACGCTTCTTTTCCATGGGGGTAGGCAGAGACCACTGCCGAAAACCTGACTTTATGGTTACTAGGGCATAGAACACGTATCAATTGAGTTTGAATTTTTGGCCCCTAATAGAAATTCAAACCAACTTGTACTACATTTGTTCATTTTTACCCTCACTTAAATATTTGTCTATGGTCTCTTTTGCCTGAAGATCCTGGCAGTCGGCCGTCTGATACTAGTAATAGTATCTTCTTCGAAATTTGTGGCAGAAACTATGGATTTCCACTTGCCACGATCTTTACAAACCTCTTCGCCTGATCTACAGCCATCACTGGTATCATCATGATCGCCGGTTGTTTTTGTAGAATTAGGTAGGTAGTTCCTAATAACCTTGCTCATTTCTAAAAGGCAAATTTTATATTACTATTCGCGTCGTACTGAAGTCGAGTTGCTCTAAGCTGGAAACATCAGGTCAACTACACCGAAGAGCTTTTCGAGTATATTCGTACTTATAACTCATAAACTTTGCCTGTAACATCTGTTAATTTTTATAAATAAATGGCTTTTTATGCGTAAAAATTAACAAATGTTCATTAAACCTACTTTACTTAAAAAATGTCATTTATCGATTTTTCCTTTTCCAATGAGAGATTAAGGCAAAATATATTTTAACTAAATTACGTTTTAAATTCGTTTGTTAAGTTTTATCAATATGTAGGGTTATATATAGGTAGTGAGTTGTATTTAGGTGTGCAAAAAACGCATTACAGTAACTACCTTGTTATCGGACGGTGAAAAGCAAACAAATCTCCTCAAGTATCAAATTAGCTGAAGGCTTGAGGTAGATTTATTTGCGCCGGGTAATCTACTTACGCGATACGTGACTCTCCTTGCTGGTGATATGTGTAGCAATTCTACATTCACTATTCAAGGGAAACTTGTCGTTTGTAGAGCTTTTCGTTTGAAAACTTATCGATTGAATTATATTGGATGGGTGGTACAAATTAAATTGTTTTTCAAATACCTAATAAGTTACATACTAGCAAAATTATACAAAATTTGGCTATGTGTGTTTTGATACACTTTACTGTTTTGAGGAAACACCTTATAAAATGTTCACCCATAATTTTTTTATCTTAGAGATTCTCTCTCTCTTTCTCTTTATCTCTCATATCTTGAAGTACTCCCAGATGCAGCCGCTTTCCTACTTTTTCTTCTCCACTCTGTACTTCCTACTTCAGCCTTTTTTTCAGGCTTTTTGCTATGTTACGGATGTTACGGTTGCCGATGTCGTGGAAGTTCCTCTCGCACTTTGGTTTCTTCAAGAAGGCACGTATGTTTCACGAACAAGCTAAATGCCACTTATATTTAAAAACAGTTTGTATGGGTTGGGAGATGTTTTATTGATCCTTCACGCAAAATTTAAGAAATGTCACTTGACCATCCTTAATTACCTTTTTTTGACAAATTCCTCAGATTGAGCTAGCCACACAGCATGTGGTGAACTTATGGCGCAGGATACTAACTCAACGATATTATTTTTTAACAACATGTAGATAAACATCCAACGCCCAGAGTATACGGTGCCTATCAAGCCAATCCGAAAAAATAATTTTCCATGATTCCATCATGATGTTTTTTTTTACTTTTAATTATTTATTTTTTTACCAAACACGGGAATCCTCGTGGCTGGCGATTTAATCACTGCGTCACGGAAAATGCTATAGCTGACACAACAGAAATCAATAAATGAAACGGAAGAAGTTGTGGAGAAAAAAGTGGGTAAACTCATATTTTTTCCTTCCAAATAAAAGGAAACTTTTTTAGTTAGGTATTTCGACATGAATCAACCTTCGTAAGGTTTACAGGTATCATCTCGGCTTTGTTTGACTTACAAAGTTTTTGGAGCCTTGAATATTATCTGCGTTACCTCATGCTACACCATTTATACATTGGCCTGTTGCCTCAGAATCTATTGCTATAATTACAGATACTTGATTGCATAAAGAGGCCATCAAACATTTTTTTAATCTATGACATCAAAGCATTGTAAATAGTTGATGTCAAATGTTAGTTAAGAGAGCAGTTCCTACATAAACAAATACAAGGTTCTATCGTTTAATATACTGTCAAATAATTTATAATGATATCCCATTTTGGATAAGTTTCATATGCTAACTTAATTCTCATTCGGAAAGGAAAGAGTTATTGAAAATAAAACCGGTAAAATAAAAAAAATCAAAGACGCTATGAATCGTCGCTGCGCGCGTAGCACTTCCGTAGGCATCGCTACGACAGTGCTACGACTTAATACAACCATTTTTGCAATATTTTAATGATGAGAACAGAATCTCTAATGCAATATAGATCCAAAATAAAAATAATAACATGGCTATGACATACGGATAGACAGACAGACGGACATGGCATACCTATAAGGGTTCCGTTTTTTGCCATTCAGCTACGGTACCCTAAAAAGTTAAAAGAAATTAAATATTTTGTCTTGATTCTATGTTTATAATATGAACACGCCTGTCACCTCTAACATCATACTCTCCTCTCACGGGTCTGCTGGAAGAGATTTCAAATGAAATAAGCAGTACCTACGTACGTGAAATCTCTAATTTTAAGTATTTTCTGTATATTTTTCTACGTGTGCATAAATTGTTAAATTAATAAATCAAATGGACATTCCTATACGAATTCATCAATCAGCTGGCACTATTTTTTATGGGAAGTATTTTTTTCAATAGATTACCTTTTTTCTTGCGGATGATTTGCGGACTCTGACTCACTGTGTTGTGTTCACTTCCGAATCACCCTATATTTGATTTCATTGTTTTAACTAGTTTACCGTTATTAGCCTTGTGGTTCCCGGCAGAGTAGAATAGGACCACTCCAAGTCATCTCGTGAATGTCGTAAAAGGCGACTAAGGAAACACAAGCTAAACAAAGCTTATTAACATCAAAGAGACCTCTCCAACCAGGCCGGCCAGCGTGGAGAGTGTAGGCCAAATCCTCTGACTACTCAGGCTAGTATATGGCTCTGGTAGTACAGAGAGGGTCGTGCTCCTGCAGTGGAGACTAAAAGACCTGATGATGATGATGATAAACTAGTTTACTAAAGTGCCTAAGTATTTTTTTCTCAGCTAAAATGAACCCTTTAAACTTAAATGGTTGGTTTTATGTTTCTATTACCCTTTTACCGTAAGGACCTAAAGTTCTCGAGACCAGCCCTAAACATGTTCCATAAAGTTTGATTGCGTGGTTTATGGCTGGCAAGGCCTTAGTTGTGGTTCAGGGTTGTTTGTTTATCACTATCTTTTGTTTGTAGACATTAGCAGAGATAGGCAACAAGTGTTACTTGTTTGTTAGGGTTTAAGTCATAATTAATAAACTCTACACGCATCGGAAATACAACTACGAAGTCTTGATTTAAATTAGAGTGAGATATTAACATTATCATCATCATAGGTCTTTTTAAATCTCCACTAGAGTATAACCCTCTCTGTTCTACCGGAGCCATAAATTAGCCAGAGCAGTCAGAGGTTTTGGCCTACTCTCCCCATGCTGGACAGGCGGGTTGGAGAGGTCTGTTCGATGTTATTAACATTTGTTTTTTAGGGTTCCGTAGTAAACTAGGAACCCTTATAGTTTCGCCATGTCTGTCTGTCTGTCCGTCCGCGGTTTTACTCAGAGACTATAAGTACTAGAAAGCTGAAATTTGGTATGAGTATGTATATTAATCATGTCAAAAAAGTGGTAGAAGAAAATCTTAAAAAATATGTAAATTGTGAGGTTGAGAACACCAAATTTCGATTTAGGGATCTGTTTCCGAAATATTTGGTTTTAAAGTGCAAACTTTTGTTTGAGGCAAGTGTCCCCCCCCTCTATCTACTAAACGGTTATATATGGATACGTGAAAAAAATTACAGCAGTAGTATATATACTGAAGTTGAAAGGAAAACTATCAGAGCTGAGTACTAAGTGCAAAATAAAAAGTTATAGGCAACCAACTTATAAAATGTAGTCGAAAATGTAAAATTTCATACATTTTCATTGTTACATGTTTTTGGTCGTTAAACTGTGATGTGCGAGTGTGAACAGTGTGAACTCAAAGTTGTCATTCGCAACTACAGAACCCTATACTGCGCGTTTTTTTAGCTTGTGTTTCAGTCACCTTCTACTGATACTGACATTATAATTATGTAAAATACGGGTCACTCACATATAAAGTAAGCTACAGGCCGACAAGTTTTGAAATTGAAAATTGAGAAACAGGCGTTTATAGGCAATTTTATGATACTTTGGGTTACATTAATTAAATTTTCGGACATATCCGAATTTTTTAAATTAAAATATAGCTTATTTTACTTGCTCATAATATAGCTTTCTGATACTTAGTTAAATAATTTTTTGAAAGGTTTTTGAATTTGTCCATTATAAACATACACATAAATCTGTAGTATAGATATAGAAAATATATTGTTCAAAATGAAAATAAAAATGGGTAATAAATTATAAGCCTACATCTATTGAATTTTTCCACAGGTTCTCCCTAACTAAATAAACAATAAAAATACATCAAACAAATACATTTATGTATATATTATTGACCTCTAGTTTATTTGAACAAAACGATAAATTGTTGTTTAAAAAGAGTTCATAAATTCGATTGTGCTCATAAATTTATCAAGAATCCCCAATAATTCAAATATATTCGCCATTTATTCCACTTTGAATCATAAATCGTGCGATGAATCTTAGTAACTGAGCCCTGTTTCGAATAAATACAAATAAATATCAAAGGCTTTGTAAATTTATTCGACGTTGTAAATTAGTGTTTCTGTTTGTTGATTTTAAACTCAATATTAAAATACATTTATATATAAAGGACTGGTGTTTGAGCTTAAGAGGGTATACTAGCAGTGCGTTTTCCATACAAATGTATTTCTCTATTTTCTCGCTGAAAACTGTTTCTAGAGGCACAATTCTTTTTATATAAAATCTATTACTAAAATAGGTATGTACCTATGTTTTATTTTTTCTAAACACCTGTTTAAAAGAAAAAAAAATGTACGACAACAGTTTTTTTTGGAAAAAATAAAAAATAGGAGCATTCCTATTTTAGTACTAGATTTTATGAAAAAAGAATTGTGGCTCTAGAATCAGTTTTCAGCGAGAAAATAGAGAAATATATTTGTATGGAAACCATATTGAAAAAATAATGCTAGTATACGCTCTTAACTCCATTACAGAACTCCAGGTTTCACCCAACTGCAAGGTAATGCAAATCGTTTCCGGACAAATTCCGGATTCCGGACAAATCCGGCAACACGGCATCATAATCAGGTCTTTTTTAGTCTCCACTGCAGGAGCACGACCCTCTCTGTACTACCAGAGCCATATATTAGCCAGAGCAGTCAGCAGATTTACTACTACACTCTACACGCCGGCCGGACGGGTTGGAGAGGTCTCTTTGATGTTTATAAACTTTGTTTAGCTTGTGTTGCCTAACCACCTTCTGCGACACTTCCCGACAATTGCTGGCAATCATAAGAAAATATGTTTTTTTTTTTAATATTCGTTATTGAATATTTCAGACTTAACCCTAACAATTTATTACTCAAATTTACAAACTAATTATGCTGTCTGTTTTAAGATATTTAATTTAAAATTTATTCAACTGTTTAAAACTTCAGACATTCTCGAGCGAAGTTTCGAGTTTGCATAATAAAATATTAACGAAGTTTGTAACAAAGATCTTTAGAAAAATATATTGTGGAAAATACAGAGATCATTTGTCCCGTAAAGGCAAAGTGCTACTAAAGTTAAAGTAAACATTAAGTTAAATACTCGTACTGCGTAGGGTAGGTCAAGTTACTAAAATTTTAATGATCCACTGGACATTAATGTTAATAGGTTTTTGGTCCATTAATTTTAGTATTTACACATAAGTATAACTATTTATCAAGAAACAGCGTGAGCCATTCCATTAGTTAAGTAAATAAATAATAAGATTTTAAAACTTTTACCTTTTTATAAATAAATTGAGTGCTTTAGACTTCTAGTACGTTAGTACTTTTATTAATTCTGTGCTTCTAGTTTGCCTGATGAGAAGCAACGGGTGGAACAATCTTGGGTGATACACGCAAACTAAAATAATGCCTAAACCTTCTTACCTTGAAAATCCCTAAATTCGTCGGAAAACAGTGATGCGAGGAGGGAATTTCATTTAGGACCATAGGAATTGTTGGTACTCAGATAGATAAATAGGAGCCTCCACGCGGCGCATCTGGAAACAGCTGGACTCGGTAACGCAGAGTCCAGGCTGGCCAATTCTGTCACCACGATGGTACACCTAAACGTACCATCGACACGCTAAGAAGAAGAAGATATAAAAAATAACTTTATGGTTTGAATGCAGCAATGATCATCGTAGCTCATTGTTTAATGTGATAAGCAATTTTAGGTGTAAAAAAATTTGGTTAGGTATAAATTCGTCATTGCTCCATAAGGCACGCTTCGCCGTTGGATTATTGTTAAATAACATTCGTAAATCTGTGTGATTTTTAGTACCGAAATATACAATTGCTCATGTACCAAGTCTACTATGGGCTGATCTAAAGGGCTGATATATTTTTATTGTCAAATTCTTCTAATCATCTCAAACATTTTCAGTGTTATTATAAAACGTGGACTAACTTTAGTACCTGGTTTAAACCATTATCCGGCCAAATTAAGTCAGCACTTATGACTGACGTTCGATCAACTGTCACTGTTAGTTTGTTTTGGGTGGATATTGGTTTAAACTAGATACTAAAGTTAGTCCTTGTTTTATAATAAGATGGTCTGACAATAGGTATAAAGAGTTAGGCACTATAGATAATGGCCTGTTTATGGAAAATCCCTTGATGTCTAACTAATGAATAAAATGGCGCATGATATTGCTGAAGGTTGAATATATTCTCGCCGTAGCCCGATGGCATTAGGATCACCCTGAACCAATTAGGTAGATTATAGCGAGTGGCGGGGGGCTAATACGCTTACGATATTGTTGGAGACGCTAATAAATAAACGTAATGGTTTATGGTTTGCCCCTCTGGCAAACGGACTAACTAGTGGTAGTAAAATTTAAACGCTGGACTATTTACCCTTATATGGCTAATATTAAGAATTTAATGTATCTACTGTTCGAAAATATTTGGAAGATAAATGGGTAAATGTATTTTTTTTATGAAATAGGACGGCAAACGAGCAAGCGGGTCACCTGATGGTAAGTGATCTCTACTGCCCATGGACAACTGCAACAACAGGGGTGTGACAATAGCGTTTGATAAATTCTGGTAAATGAGTAATTATGTATTAGCTTTATTTTGATTTACCTAATCGTTGAAATTTTAGTTTAGTCGTATACGTCAGCTTTTTTTCAGTAATTTAAGTTCTATATATTTTTACTAGATGATCAACAGCAAGTGAATAACAATTTTTTCAACAGGTTGCCAATAAGAGATCCAGTTTACAAGCTAAGCGTGGATAAAAATAAGAAAGCGACAATCATATATATATAATTTATTTTCAATTTGAAAAATAAAGTACTCTAGAAGATGTTACAGCTCAAACACTTAGTAAATCGTTTCATTTACAAGTCACATTTAGAAAATATGGGCCTAACTTAACTAATTAATTTCTTAAAATTTTATTGCAGTTCACTATTCCGTTTTGCTAACAGAGAGATTAATAAATAAATAAATATAATAAATAAATATATACGGACAAATAACACAGATTGAGCTAGCCCCAAAGTAAGTTCGAGACTTTTGTTATGGGATACTAACTCTACGATACTATATTTTATAATAGATTACTTTTAAAGATAAACATCCAAGACCCAGGTCAATCTGAAAAAGATCATTTTTCCATCTTGACCTGACCGGGGATCGAACCCGGGACCTCCGTGTCGCAGGCAGGCGTGTTGACCGCTGCGCCACGGAGCTCGACGAAACGATTAGTTTAATAAAAGCGTTCTTTAATAACAGTTTATATCTCAAACTTGAAGTAATTTAGAGCACAATTTCCGAACGACAGGTGCTGTGATCTTTAATATCTTTAATGGTTAAGCAAGTTATTAAAACTTTTTAACTAAACGCTTTAGGAAACAGTTTATATTGTTGTCGTTAAGAATTAACTTTACGGATTTTGGACGTTGTAAAAGTTCTATTTAATATTGGTTGAAATTACCATTAATAGTACATTATGATGCAAGTCCGGTAAGCTGGATAATATAGTCTAGGTGTTTAAAAAATAATCAACCGATAACTATAATAGACAGCTTACCGTACGAGCATCATACGACGTTTATCAATACATTTGCGATTACCATAAACTAAAACAAGATTGCAGTTCATATTAATAATTTAATGAAGTATCTGCTCTGCTACTCTATTAAATAAATAACTTAGTTACGGAGCTATTTCGTTTTGTAAGTGAATTCAGGAGCGCAGATTTCTTATCTTATAATATAAATACTTACATCTAGTTGAAAGACTAATATGAATCAAGCGAAGCTGGATATGAAACATAGACAAACTACTTACTTATTACAGAAATTTTACCAAAAATATTAAAAACTTATACTAAAGAATAATTTGTTAGAATACTCGATGGAAATAATTTATGAATTATATTAAATTCAATAGAATATAGCTTTAAAACTTTCTAAGATAAAGATAACGAAATTTGTACAATGTAGCAATTGTTAAAATTGCCCTGCCAAGTAATTCAATTAATTAGCTTTGAATTTTGTAATCGAATTACTCAACTTGTTTGATCAATTCGTCGCAATGTCAAGCCGAATTTAATCGCCTTCAGTTTGGGTCAACAATTTTTTGTTTGACGAGCTCCGTGGCGCAGTGGTTAACATGCTAGCCTGCGACACGAAGAGATCCCGGGTTCAATCTCCGGCCCGGTCATAATGGAAAACGCTCTTTTTCAGATTGGTCTGGGTCTTATATACTTATATTTATCTATTTACGTATACATATTTATCTATCTATTATAAATATAGTATCTTTGAGTTAGTAACCTACGGCATAAGTTCATAACTTACTGTGGAGCTAGCTCTATATGTGTGATATGTCTAGAAAAAATAACCCATCCCATCACTATTTTGATTTTATTTTCCACTGACAGCACCAAACCAATTCCTTGACCGGCTTTTACTGACGGCGCGGAAAGAAAAACAGCTGATACATTCTATATTTTTACTGTTCTTCCAAACCAGCATAGAAGAGATCATAATGTATGTGAACATGACTGAACAGGCAGAGATAAAATCTCCATGAGTGCAAGCCACTGTCACGGTTACTAAAAACAGTTTAAGTTTGCAAAATTATAAACAGTTTTTACTGAGCCCACTTTCATAATCGAATTTACTCGGGCCGTGTTCCAGCGTAAATGCCGTTGCACTCTAATCAAGAGGTTGATCACACTAACTGGCCATTAGCCTAATAACCTGCAGGATATTGTTTCCTCTGCGTTAATATTTGCTCTGTGTCGTGTACTTAAAACTAATACATACTAATCTAACTTTATCTTACGGGGTAGACAGAGTCAAAGGGTTATAAGACCTAGCAAGGAGACCTAGGTGGGTACCTAATAACTACTTATATATATAAAGAAACAGAACTAATTACATATAAAATAATTATGAATAATTAACCTAAAACTAAATACCTTAAAAATATGAAAAAATACCTAAAATATATTATTAAAAGGAGTCCCTTTAGGGTTTTATGATTCCTGAGATTTTAGCCTCTTCCCTCGTTCTGCTTTTACAATAATTACGGCAAGAAAAGCAGAAATTCAAAGCTTTGTTTCCTTTTCTCATAGAACACAAAAATTTTCAATTTTTTTTTCTCTTTTACTGAAGCTCAGGGTTCGTCAAAAAAAAAGGATACATTTCTTCAGGTTGTAACAGGCTTTCCTTATTTTTGTTTAGTATTGCAGATACCTAACCATCTGTTATTGAGTTCGCTACTCTATTTTAATATTCAATAGGTATTAACTTAAAAGAAAGAAAATTTTGAATTGAAATGAAACTACAATTAGATGAACGGACAGTTACTAGTATTAGGGCACCATTTTCACCATTTTGTAGTGCAACAAATGTGTAGAGCTAACGTTTAATAAATCATATAGACGACTTCTTTGGCCTAGTAGTGGTCTTCATGCCAGGCTGTCACATCGCAGGTCCTGTGTTCGATCCTCAGTCAGTTCAAGATGTAAAATAATCTTTTTCAGATTGATCTAGGTCTTGCATTTTATGAAACTTTGTAACGTTGAGTTAGTATCCCATAGCACAAGTCTGGAACTTACTTAAGGGCGCTCAATTTGTATTATTTGCCCATTTATAGATAGTCTTTAGAGTATTCTCCACCTAGCTATTTCATTAATTAACAGTTGAATATTGTAATAGCACAGTTAACTCTAGCGTCTTAATATTAAGTGAAACGGAACGGAACTGGCAAAGGGATTTACTGGATCGGAACGCAATTTCAAATCTCTCAGTTATGAATTATGAATATTCAACGGCAGCCATTAGAATATTGTGCAGTAAAAGGGCAAGGGTGAACCCGAATTATAATATCTCTAGTTAATTAGCGAAGCATTTAGCGCCGAAAGAGTGAACGAAATTTCGGTAAAAATACTATGGTATCGCAAAAGCATACATATTAACCCGTCTTTATCTCTTGCGGGGTAGACAGAACCCAATGTCAT
Organism: Rhodophaea formosa; assembly: GCA_963082605.1. Taxonomy (NCBI): domain Eukaryota; kingdom Metazoa; phylum Arthropoda; class Insecta; order Lepidoptera; family Pyralidae; genus Rhodophaea; species Rhodophaea formosa. Next base: position 6,767,481 of record OY720221.1, read on the forward strand.
TAAAACGAAAGGCCACGTTTAGCGTGTTAGTAGGCGTTAAGGTGGAAAGCGGAACCAAAATAGTGATGGGTTGCTAGCCGCATCGCCTATAACGTGATTCCTTAGATGTTCGCCGTCAAGGAGACCGGCTTTACCGGTCTGCGCGGGAAGAAAAGCTGCTGGTAAATTCAATGATTTTCCATTCGTACATATTATATACATTTAGATAGATAGATAATTTTTTTTTCTTTATTAATTTATTTTATACATATATTTTTCCTTGTCTCCCAAACCAGCATGTGATGATGATGTAAATAAACTTGTCAAGGTAATAAGAACTTGTGAAATAAAACTTGTTTTTATATTCTGGTGTTGTGTCTAGCGGAGTGGATGAAAAATGTGTAGGTGGACGGGAACTCAAAATGTAATTCAATAAGAAATGAAAAGTCGTTTGCCAATTGGAATGTTTTCTTATTTTCTCAAGAGAATAAAACGAATTTCAGTATTTGCAGTAATAACAAAAATAATTTATTATAATGTACTACGGGATGGGCCCAACATTGAATATTATAAGGGGTTTAAATTAATTATTGTAAATACTTAATTCATATATTTAGCACAGTAAATATCTCTGTAGTGCATTGGATCCCGGTTTTGTTAAATGATAGCATGTTAGTTAGTACTAAATGATTTGGGAACGTTTTATATAAGGGTCGGTCGTCTGCCTTACTCCAACCATCCTGGGAATTATACTAACATTATACACATAAATATATTATTTACTTAAACGGCGATATTAGGTATTTAAATTAGCTTGATTCGTGCGCAAAAGTGTATAAGTAGCAAAAAAAAATAGGAAAGAAATGTTCCAGGAAAGCAGGTACTTGAGTTTGCTTTTGCGAGGTAAATAGGAACTTTATAATGAGGAACACGACGAGGAATAATAAAAAAGTTCAAAAATCGCCCCGATAGCTCGCAGAACAAAATGCAAATGCTGATATTCCGTCACGACCACGTAACATCGTAAAGACATACAGTATCATATAAGCATGTACGAAAGAAAATTGTTACAGATGGTAAACTTTACACATTATATTGAAGTGATTGTAGTGTTTCTCTCTATTATCTGCGGACTACCTTTTACAACTACGGGATACATTGGTTTTATAGTCATTTTAGTATCCATAAAATTTTATATAAGTATCTTTAAATAAAAATAGTCAACTGCAAAAACATATAATTGTAGCTCATCATACCTCCTCCCTCTCTAACATCCGAGCGTGCTCCTGGTAACATTTTCAGATGTTTTAGAGCCTCTCTCCGTATCTTAAATGCAGTTTAAGTTTGAGGTCATTCATTCTTATTAATGTCTTACGTCAAATTAATTCGTTCAATGTAAACGTCGCTTCCACATAAATCGTATTTTCGTAGCGTGTATACATGATAAAAGAGAGAAAATATTGAATTTTTTCTTTCAAATTTCCAATTTTGTTTGGTTTTTTTCAGTGTGTAAGATATTGTGGTTTTGGGTTACAACAATGTGTAATTGTCCAAGTTACTACTTTCTATGCAGGTTTTATACAGAAAATGATATTTTAAAATCTGGGTTGGTACAGCGGAAATTTTGGGCACATGTTGAAGTTTCAGTTACGTACTATTTTTGTTTTGTGGTACAGTACGGGGTATGCGTCGACAGAATGCTATCCAAATTGGCTTGTAAGGGGCGCACCCAAATTAGCACGTTTTGGCAGTTCGCCGTGCGCGTTTTGTTTGCTCAGTGTTGCCATCACTGAGCCTTCATTGGCAAGGGTAGATATAAATATAATCTTTGAGGTTTAGTATGTATTTTATCCTATACTATTTAATACTTTTACCTATAGAAAGCTAATTTTATCTGCGTGAGATGTAATTTACGCGGGAGAAGTCACGGGACAACTGCCTGGTTTCTATTTCGTCTTAATGTCTGTCAGATAATAACTAGGCAATTTAAAATATTTCGTCAATTATTTTTTGAACAAAAATGTTTCCAAAACCTAATATACCTAGTTTGTGGGCTTATAGGTGTAAAATATAAACGTAGGTATTTGATATGTGTTAACCACTGCGCGACGGAGGCTAAGCACGGAGACAGTAAATTGTATTTTATTACATCGGGAAAAGAAAATTTTACACCCTTAGCAAGTGTACGATTGTACGTGCTACGCTTTGGCGGTTACAAGCTACGTGGCTGTGCTACAAAAGTGCTACGACATTGCTACGAAAGCGTACACTTATTTATCGAGGCAGGCATTCTTACTGACGAGAGAGACACCACAATATGTTAGTCACGCATAGAAATATCTCTATACTTGTTTAGCGTACTGTATGTGAGTATGAACCTCAGTATGAACTCATTAATTTGTACACATGTTTTAAATTGCGGAATATACTGTAATTCGATATTTTATTTGAACTCCCAACACGTCTAATATTAAGAATAATTTTCGTCATACATATTTATCGTCCAAGTTTTATTTATCGCGTCTCGCAAACATTTCCATTAAAACTCGCGCTTCAGAAAGTCGTGCTCCAACTTGTGATGACATCTCGGTCAGCGCTGGTATTAACAAAGTTTGGTCGGGACGAGATGGAAATCCGTCATTCTTCTCCAAGTGTTATCGAAATTTTCGGGATCTGCGGACGGGAATTCGAATTGTCGTACAAGTTGCGAAAAAACAAGCTCTTTGTTCTCCTTAAAAAAATATATAAAACAATTATGGTAAGGCTGTTTAGCCAGCAAGCTTATTTGCTAACTTTTGACAACTACCTACGACGTTTTGGTGGTCACTCCACCCTCCAACATCCATTTCTGGTTATGTAAGATTGACTATTTTTATGTAAGATATACATTTATACATATTATCACGTCTTTATCCCTTGCGGGGTAAACAGAGCCTTAGGCCATAAGACCGAAAGGCTACGTTTAGCATGTTGGGCGTTAAGGTGGTAAGCGGAATCAAAATAGTGATGGGTTGCTAGCCGCATCGCCTATAACATGATTCCTTAGATTTTTGCCCAAACCCTTGATGTAAGATATATAAACCAAAACGTTGTACTTATGTACAACGTTTTGGTCAAAATTTGATCCATCGATCAATATCGTATATATTTATGCGTCTTATTTATATAAGACGAATATATAGGTATTTATGCGTCGTATTATATAATAAGACGCATAAATATATACGATATTGATCAATCGATCAAATTTTGACCACACATATGACCATGTCCATGACCACACATATGACCACACATTGTGACCACACATAGTTTGAAAACTAATGAATTGACCTTTCCAACTCAATCAAACGAATATCGTTTGAGCGGATGTGACGTTGCGTGGTCGCTTGCAGTGATATTTACATCTGCTGCCGTTGTCACTGGAAATACTGTGTGATGAACGTAACTAAATATATTTGACGAACTCCGTGGCCCAGCTACCTGCGACACGAGTGGTCCCGGTTCGATTCCCGGTCAGGCCATAATGGAAAACGATCTTTTTCTGATTGGGCTGAGTCTTGGATGTTTATCTATGTAAGATTATATTATATAAAATGTAGTATCGTTAAGTTAGTATCTTACTGTTGGGCTAGCTCAATTTGTGTGATTTGTCTTGTATATTAAGGCGCTCTTATAGGAACACTAGCGCCACCCAGCAATTAAATTCCTTAAATCATAAAATGTATCGAATTTTAAAAATCTAACAGGTACAAAACTACTAAATTACTTATAGTATTTTTTGTTTAATACAAGTAATTACTGGTGCCATATTTAAAGAGAAAAATCGGTTAACGCCAAAAGAGAAAATCAGGTTAACGCCAAAAGTGGCCACTTTTGGCGTTAACCTGATTTTCTTTTGTTTTATCAACCGAATATTAGTAAAAATTAATACAAAAATACTACAAGTAATTTACTAGTTATGTTCTTGTTAGATTTTTAAAATTCGATATAATTTAGAATTTATAGAATTAATTGCTGGGTGGCGCTAGTGTTACTAAAGGAGCGCCTTAAGTAAGTAGTCTTGAAAAATAAGCAGTTGGTAAATTCTACGTTATTTTCACCCTAACCAACAAAAAAATTAAAAATTACCTTTAAAATGAGTTTTTGATTGCGTAAAACAAAATCCACTGTGTTTAAAACAAACATAATCCAGCTGTGGCTACGTTAGCCGCTGCAGTGAGCGTCGGCACGTTCTGCGGTCGCGTCCAATAATCAGGGATTTGCTGGACAGCGTGCCTGATTAAAGGGGATTTTCGCTGTAATTTACATCCGAATATTTACGGACTTATACCTAACTGACTAGCTGTTACCCGCGGCTTCGCCCGTGTGATATAGCCTATGTACTTCTCAGTACCCTAAACGATGTACGTGCTAAATTTCATGATGATCGGTTCAGTAGACTGGGCGTGAAAGCGTAACAAAAAAAACCAACTCACTTTCGCATTTATCTTCTTCGTCTTTTCTTCTTCTCGTCTTTATACTGCTCTTGCCCTATATTTGTTGTACAAAAATAGGGTAAGAGTCAGTTGGCATCAATATTTCAATGCAAAACCTACTCATTTTTAGTTTTCTAAAATACTCATAGATATCAGAATAACACTATGAAAATACTGAACCGTGAAACCAACCTCCATTGCGGCATAAAGCACGCATGAAAGCAAAAAAAAAAAATATGGTAGAGCCACGATACCAGCGAAATTCACTTTTGCTGGTAGCATGAACGGGCCGATTCGTCCGGGGAAGTACTACACTCTCACAGAAAATGGACGTTTGAGTAGTAGCTTTAACGCTTCTATCCTTTGTTCGGTGAGTGAGAGAGCCGGCGGTCCATCTCACCCTCCCCTCTGGGGAGGGAAAATAAAAGGCCAGCAACGCTCCTGTAACATCCCTGGTGTTGCAGTTGTGCATGGGCTGCGGTAATCACTTACAATCAGGTGACCCGGTTGCTCGTTTGTAGTCCTAAGTCATAAAATACATTCTATTTTTTTATTAATTATTGAATTAGACATTTGTCTCCCATCTCACCTGATGGTAAGTGACGATGAAGACGAGGATGTTACATAGCTATCCAAGAGATACCCATTTATTCTACTTTTGAATGTCCCGAGACTATACTTGTCTGGGAATATAGACGCAGGCAGACAAAATACATACAAAATACAGCTGAAAGCAAGTAAACACGTAAGAGCCTATGTAGACATACACAAGTAAATGATGTATACCTAATGAACGAAAAGTAACCGAATGTTTTTCACTTCAAAGGTTACTTATCATTTGGCTTTCATAAGCGCCTTATGAACAGCCTACGAGAGACATTACCGAGATATTACAGCCTCTGAAAGCTTTTTTATCCAAAGTGAGTGGTACTTTGAGATTTATTTTAGAAGTGATATTAAAAGACTAAGTTAATAGCAGGTCCGATCCGAAGTATAAGGCCAAACCCTCTGACTGCTCAGTCTAATATATAGCTCTGGTAGTACAGAGAGGGTCGTACTCCTGCGATGGAGACTAATAAAGGCTGATGATGATGATGATGATGTGTACCCGGGAAAATACTCAGACGAAAACCGGCGTGTGGTTCCCGGTAGAGTAGAATAGGACCACTCCAAGTCTTTGCGTGGATGTCGTAGAAGGCGACTTAGGAAACACAAGCTAAACAAAGGTTAAAACATCAAAGAGACCTCTCCAACCCGTCTGGCCAGCGTGGAGAGTGTAGGCCAAATCCTCTGACTGCTCTGGCTAATATTTGGCTCTGGTAGTACAGAGAGGGTCGTGCTTCAGCAGTGGAGACTAACAAAGACCTGATGATGATGATGATTATGATTACGTTCCATTGTTCCATCATCCTGTAGCTTTAACGGCTTGACTGATTTTGAAGTGAGAGGAGATTCGAATTCTTCTCCAGAGTGTCAAAGGCTACACATGATTGCAAGCTTATATGCTACTTCTCACAACACTAAACGTAAACATATATACCTAGTTATCGGTATATATTTTTACGTCCATCAAGACAAAAATATACTATTATACATTTCATATACGTGGTTGTTAAACCTCGTCTATAACGAGTTTCGTACCAACAGAGCCGAAAGTTTGCGGAACTTTTGCGATGCGTGTTTAAGTCTTGCTTCTTATCTATCTTACATATATGAATAACATTAACAGTTACATTGCATAAGCATGTTACATTGAAATATTATAATAGTCAGTTTTTTTTGACTAGCGTGAAAAAATTAGAGCCTACGCGAACGATGTGACGGCCGTATTTCAATATCATGAACAATATAAATGTATTAAACCTCTTCCAAACATTCGGCCATCATTGCGCCGATATGGTCCATCCAACGCAACAATGTACAACAAATCTGTGTGATGTTGTCAAGCGTATGAGCTCTTAGATATCCCTAATCCTAATTTGTTTGTTACGCTTTCACGCCGTATCTTCTGAACCGATCATCATGAAATTTTGCATATAAATAGGGTACTGAGAAGGACATAGGCTATATATCACGCGGGCGGAGCCACGGGTAATAGCTAGTTTTATATATTACTCTTTGGACTTTTCATTGTAAAATACTTTATTCAAGGAATATTTTTGTAAATTAAATCGATGAAAGAAAATCAGTCTTTGGGCCTAGAAAAACATACGAAAGTTGCGCTTGCAAAAACTCAGTTATGGCAGTTTTAACGTAAGTAATCAAAAAATAAATTAAAAGGAATAAATCACACATCGAATTCATTACCTTCGCTGCCGAAAACAATCTGTGCAATGCATTTATAAAATCTCATCGACCTAACACTTACTCATATAAAAAATTCGTATTTTTGGAACTGAATATCGGATTTTAATTTCCCTGGGCGACTTTAAAACATATGTTTTAAAGCTATGGAAAACCCCATATATAGGCTTGGTATCTATTTTCGATAAGAGTCGTCCTTTACTCGACTGAACACACCCAAAAGGATGATTAATTTTGCGCGTATGTAATATTTGTATTAAGTGTCTCTGTTTCATTGTCGCCTTCTGCAGCCTAAACTGCTTGATAAATTTAATTTTTTTTTTTAAGTGTAAGTACATTAGATTCGTATTCTTCTTAAGAGTCTCATAGGCTATGTGGTGGCAGCAAAAAATCAATACGGTGGACATAAACTAGTAAAAAGGGCAGTCAGTTTTTTTTTATATAATGCTACTTGTTGGAACTAAAAACGGATTAGGAATATAGATTTATCGCATATCAAATGACATAATGATGTCGTAGAAGGCGACTTAGGAAACACAAGCTAAACAAAGCTTATAAACATCAAAGAGACCTCTTCTACCCGTCTGGTCAGCATGGAGATTGGAGGCCAAATCCTCTGACTGCTCTGGCTAATATACGGCTCGGTAGTACAAAGAGGATCGTGCTACTGCAGTGGAGACTAACATAGACCTGATGATGATGATAAATGACATAAACCTCAATAACAAATGAAAAAAAACATTAAATTAAAAATCCTCTGTGAATTGCACTGAAAATCAGATCGGTGTACCATATATTTTTAAATAAGTAAGAGTATTTTATTTGATACTGAAAAATGAATTTAATATAATGTTGCAGACGCACGTGCCGTACGGAAGTCGCTTGGGAATAGTCTCAGTTTATAATACAACGTCATTATTTGGTACGTGACATACCGTTGTGAAAAACAGCTCATAAGATACGAATTCAATTTATATTTTCAGCTCATTTGATTTGTAAAATTTTATTTTTAGAGTGGCGCCTGTTCACTAGGGAATAAGTTCCAGTTTATCAAACAGTCGTATAATTTTGCACTTATCACTATTTACTAGGTATATTATTAAATCTGAATTAACAATATTACCACTCCTCCCGTGTATAAATCCAAGTATTTCTGCAGCTTGGTATATTGAGTTTTTTTGTTTGTTTTTCGTATTGTTAAGTGTCCAACACTGTTGTTAGATTTGTGAAGTTGCCTATAGGCATCTGACAAAACTTAATGACTGCCATCAATGGTGACATCCGGTACCAATGGCTTAACGTGCCTTCTGAAGTACGGAGGAGCTTGAGATATTTTTATGCCACTTATGGTCACCCATCCGAATGCGGGGACTGCGCCTGTGGTTGCTTAACTAGCGTAAGTGCTAATGCTCAAAACCACTGGGCCATTGGGCTCTTTTTTTGTGTCTAGGAGTTTAAAAACAGCTAAAGTTTATATAAGTATGTAAATTAATGTTTTAGACGTATTTTGTGCTTCCACGCAATATTAGATTTTGCTACATTCCAGATTTTTATGCAACAGATAAAAGATACGACGCTTTCAGCGCAAGTACTCGAATAAATGATTTTTATTGGCGTAATAATGCTTGTTAGATAAGCTTCATGACATCACATGCAACACTAACTGTGCAAATGGTATATTTGTATAGGAATACGTAACTGCTACGTATTAGTAGTTATGTTTCTATAAAAGACGTTCGATGGTTATATATCATTTATGTGAAAGATGCTCTATTAGGTACATTTCTTTGTTCTGTAAAATATTTGCAGAGAGCCTGGAGATTGATTATGATACATACATATTTCACACAGAACACTAACCCCACAGTGAGTTGTAAGCTTGTGTTGTGGGAAACTCCTTTATAGACATATTTACATATGTTATATATATACCCATATGAAGATAAACATGAAAGATCTGGGTCATTCCGAAAAAATAGTTTAATATTGAACTGACCGGGGATCGAAACCGGCACCCTGCGATTTAAAGGCACTTTCGCTATCACTGAGCCACAGGAGTTTGGAAAATATTTTTATTTATTTAAACTTTATTGCACAACAAAAAGTACAAACAGGTGGACTTAATGCCATAAGGCATTCTCTGCCTTTTAAATCTTGAGACCAATCCGAGATAACTATATTGGGTCATTATCTTTATCTTTATCAGGTCTTTATTAGTCTCCACTGCAGGAGCACGACTCTCTCTGTACTACCAGAGCCATATATTAGCCGGATTATTACTATATTGGGTGGTGCGATAAAATTCAGAAATAGTTATTTAAATTAAAAAAAAATAAAAAATGAAAAGAGTATAAAATATATTAAATGCATACCAATACTTACTCAAAATACATATATATCTACTAATAAATATTAAAATAAAAATACACAATATACTACATAATAATTAAATGCAATGTCGGGAATTAACGCGAAAACATACCGTTTTTCTCCAGACGTTTCGGCCGGGTTACACCGATCGTGTAACCCGGCCGAAACGTCTGGAGAAAAACGGTATGTTTTCGCGTTAGTTCCCGACATTGCATTTAATAATCATGCAACGCGAAAGTTTAAAAGTAGTTATACTACATAATATACAAAATACAAGTTATAAGGATGATTACACAGTAGGAGAAGAAGAATTTTCTAGGAAAAGCTTGTGTACTGCCTCCTTAAACGCAAATCTATTGGGAGCCCTTCTAACAGATTCTGGAAGAGCATTCCACAGTCGTATAGCCTGCACCTAAAACGAATTGGACATGAAACTGGAGTGGTGAGAAGGAGTAGCAAGGATGAGACTGCTAGAAGAGCGGAGAGAACGAGAGTGGGTGGAGCTAAGAAGACAGAATTTTGATTTAAGATAAACGGGCGAAAAAGGATCATGAAGAATATTATAAAGCATAGTAAAAACTCTCAGTTTACGTCGAAGTGGGACTGGAAGCCAACCGAGTTGAAGTATAACTGACAGAAAGACTAAGTAATACTAACTGTTGTATTGTAACACCATATGCTTCAGCCCCACTGCCTTATGGTTCACGGCAGAGTGGAATAGAGCAACTCCAAGTTTTAACGTGGATGTCTAAGAAGGCGACTTAGGAATCACAAGTTAAACAAAGCTTATAAACATCAAAGAAACTTCTCCAACTCGTCTGGCCAGCGGGGAGAGTGCAGTCCAAATCCTCTGTCTGCTTTAGCTAATATATGGCTCCGGTAGTACAGAGAGGGTCGTGGAGGTCGTCATGGCAGTGGAGACTAAAAAAGGCCTGATCATTATAGCCTTTTCACTCAGCCTAATGGTATGCCGTCAATAATATAAGTATATCGTGTTTAAAAAGTAATATATTTTTTATTATAACAAATACTAGCAGTGCCAAGCTATGAACAGCAGTTAAATATAGGTATGCGTATAAATTTACAGTCCACCCTGGTGCGGGCTTGCAATATCGGTCGACGTCACATAATATTTTCCCCAGTTGACACGTTTCACACGGACGTTGGGTATAGTGGAAAATAGATTTATGAAACGAAATACTTTCGTCGTTATAAAAATAAGAATAATTTTGTTACGATATCTTTTACTAATGATTCCAGGATATCCACTTCTTATACCTCATAGTGTGGAAAATTCTTATATTTCATACATAGCGTAGAGTTGTTATATTATGTTGCCTGATATAAATGAATGAATTAAAAAATCTTATAAAAATTTATCATTACTACTGTTTAATAAACGTCATTCTTCTTGTGGAAGAAAACATATAAAAGCGTTTAAATAAATTAACTACTTCATTTCTTCTTACTAAGTATGCACGGGCATGGCCAGGTTTTAGTATCGGGGAGGGTTCAAATAAAATTATTAAATAAATATTTACACAAAAAATACACAGACTGAGTTTAGTCCCAATTCAAGTTCGAGACTTGTGTTATGGGATACTAACATAGTGAAACTATATTTATTACAAATATTCAAATAGATAAACATCCAAGACCCAAGTCAATATGAAAAAGATCTTTTTTCATATTGATCTGACCGAAGATTGAACCCAGCACCACCCATGTCGCAGACTGGCATGTTGACCGCTGTGCCATGGAAGTCGTCAAGCTTTAAGAAAATATAACGACCAAAAGTGCATGAAATAACCGTAATATTCATGAATGCCCAGCCGTTCACTCTAAATGCGATCTGATAATTGATGGTGGCGGTGGTGAAAGGGCAAACCTAAAATACATATTAGTGTAATAATATTCGTATGGATTTGTCACCAGAAGCACCCATTAAGCATTCAAAGGACATACGCCAACTTTGATTGCTATAGTTAATAACGGACGACACCTATACTTTGTATTTCTTTTAATTAGACATTGGCAGAATCACCAAACGTACTAAAATTTTCGGAGGGGGTTTGAACTCCCAAAACCCTGCTCTGGCTACGCCTTTGTTCATATTTATATATATTTGACGCAATATTTTCCCGCCCACTAAACGTCAACGAGTCAACACTAATTCTCTGCCGTCACATCTGTTTTGTTAATGAAAACAAAATGTGCTTAATTTAGTGACGGGATGGTAATGACCTCCATTACCATTTTTCTGCTACAATAATTAACTTTCCAGATAAGTCGTTTTTCTAGATGAAGAATGTTGACGATTTCTAGAACTTCTTCGTATTTTTCTACTACGTTTACTTATTTTTTGTATTTACAGACGAAAATACGTTTATTTGTGTCTGTTTTTTTCAAACAAATTTACAATCCCCTAAACACGTTAGCATGTGGTCCCAATGTTCTCACAGACTCACATCAATGGCGCTACTCGTTGCTACACAACATTGTATCTTTCGTATTACGAGAATATAAAAGCATTATTCACAAATTAATAATTAGAACAATATTTTCGGCTTATTATTTTAAAATTACACCCTAGTAATAGGCGGTAATCTGCGTTAGCCTGAACTACTAATAGTTCAGGCTAACGCAGATTACCGCCACTTTAGCGAGTGGCAAGCAACTCTGCTGCGCCATATATTCTCCTACTTTTGCCACCTTAATTTGGTCAAATATTTTTTTATGAGGTTGGCAGTCTATTTCTATTAGTATTATATTGTCTTTGCCTGAACTAACAACGTTTTCAAAGTACTTATCCCAGTGAGTCCAAAAATAGACGGGCTAGACATCTCAGTCGGCTCAGGTAAATACCTACTGCTTGTGCGAGCCTACGTAAACAACACCCTTTGCCCTTGAGCCCCTTCGGCCTGCTATTGCATAATTTATCTTGATTAAGGGCGTTTTTACACATGCCCGTTATGACGAGGGGCGGTTTGATGACGATAGGTAAGATATGATTGATGACAGATAAAGACATAATATTTCGGTGGTTTTGAAGTCCACGTTTGAATGTGATTTAACGTAGATTTCAAATTAAACAATAAGTATTCAAAATATTACCTAAACGAATTCTAAAGGAGTGGGAAAAGTTAATGTAATGTCGCTTCCACGCTGGTTTGAGAGAAATGAATAAAAAAAATGTGGAATGTGCCAGCTGCTTCTCTTCCCGCGCAGATCGTAAGAGCCAATCGAGAGAATGGGCGTAAGGAATCATGTCAATAGGAGATGACGCTAGCATCACTATCCCATCCATCCATCACTATTTTGATTCCGCTCTCCACCTACAAGCCCACCAACATGCCAAACGTGGCCTTAAGGTTAGGCTTGAGCTCTGTCTACCCCGCAAGGGAAAAAGACTTGATATTATGTATGTATTAGGTCCTTACCTATGAAATTGTCGTTTTTACCGCTTGCCATTCTGTTCCTTATGACAATATTTTCAGGAAAACACATTTCTTTTATTTAATAAATAAATATATTCGGACAAATCACATAGATTGAGCTAGCCCCAAAGTAAGTTCTAGACTTGTGTTATGTGATACTAACTCAACGATACTATACTTTATAATAGATACTTATATAGATAAACATTAAAGACCCGCAGATTTTTTAACTTGAAAGTGGCCCATATTATTAACATTCTGCATGTATTAAAATTTTTGTTTTTGTGAAAATAATTATTGAAAAATGTTCGTTTCCGTGCTCCATTTTAATAAAAAATGTAACCATTTTTCTATTATTTTTAACTTTTTGGAAAATATTATAATGCCTAAATTAGATTTACTGTTGTCTATTACTACATGCGAAATTTCACTTTTATTGATTTATCAAACTCGAAATAATACTTAAAACGTTAGTATGAAAAATTCACTCTGCTCGAATTTCTTATAGAAAACGCCAATTTCATAGGTAATGACTTACCCCCATATTCATAAAAATTAACAAACGTTTATTAAACCTATTTCAGTAAAAATATATTTGGTCCTTATCCCTTTTTCCAATTTATGACATTGAAAGAACAATTTCCAATTTATGACATTGAAAGAACAATTTCCAATTTATGACATTGAAAGAACGAGACAAAACATGTTTTAACTAAAATAGATTTTATAAGCATTCGTTAATTTTATAAACAAGGGGGCTAATATGTAACGTAAAGATGAAGAAGAACAAGGTCATCACTCATGTTAAAACCCCAACGCCACAACTTCAGCATTTATTATTCCCAATCCCCATTTATTCCCACATCCGTCGGTGACGGATAACCGCGGATTATTTTTGGCATTATCGTGAACCATATTGCGTGATACGCGATAAGTATTATCAAAGAAATGCTTTAAATGTGAAGGGCGTGCTTGTGACAAGATAAGCAATAAATAATAAAGCTTCATTGTTAGAAATGCAGTAAGCAGGTATTTTACTTGAATTTTAGAAGCATTTTGGAGTGGGTAGAATTAATTTTGATATCTTTTGTGAACAGAAGACCGCTCTCATTTTTGTTTCGAGCATGTCGATTTGAAAAAACTGTGACTAAAAAACATTGTTAAAAGGGTAATTGTCAGTCTTTTGTTTATCCAGTGAGTGATTATAAATAAATTGGTAGCGCAGTCACATACTTATTTGTTAAATGCTTCAAGAATTTGGACGTTATTATTAAAGTTCTTACACGCTTCGGTATCACATAGGTTATATATTTTTTGCAGAGCAGTTGTTTATGTATTTTTATTTTGATAAACAGCTAGTTAATTTAAATTGTAAAGTCCAAAAATATAAGTAGGTATTTTATTCAAAAAGTTAAAGCAGCTCAGCAATTTAATGAAAATTCATGAGTGATGTATATGCCAAAAACGAGAGCATAATTTGCCAGTATTACACTTCTCTTTGGCATGAATAAGGATGAATTCCCTTTGAGTTTGCGCGCAATTTAAATATCTATCTCGGGGTTTCTTGAATACATTAGTAACATAAAACGGGCTCTTATAACAGTCTGTTTTCAAGTAGATATTACAATTTCATGTTCTAAATTGCTTCAACTTCTAAGCGTATTATCCGAACCGCTTTAATATATGTTCTACTTATGAGGGTGTGAAATTGGCGGGTAAAGCCAAACATTTGTTATTATCTTATGCGAGTTTCTACATGTATATATACGTTCCTTTTTATTACAAAGTATTTCGAATGCTTATTTGTGAATATGACACAGATCCTACATTATTAATATGTAAAATACGGGTCACTCACGTATGAAGTCAGCTACAGGCCGACATGTTCCAACCTCATCCGGAGGTCTTCCTCAGGGCGAATATGAACCCAGACGCGCGCACGAAGTCGTCCCAGTCCGCACTGACGTTAGCTGACTTCATACGTGAGTGACCCGTATTTTACCTATTAATAATGTTAACATCTCACGTTAGTTTTAATCAAAAAAAGATCCTACATTACTTACTGCTAATTTCAGAACTATGAAAACTCATCGTTTTATGTGAATTATTCCCAAGACTATTTTTTTATCAAAAGGGAGATTAGTTCCTATTTAATTTCATAGTTTAGTATTTTTAAATATACATGCTAAAATCGCAATGATTGAGCTAGCCCCATGTAAATTGGGAACTTGTGTTGAGGGATACTACTCGTTATTCAACGATACTTAAATATTTTATAACAAATACTCAAATAGATAAACATCGAAGACTCAGGCCAATCTAAAAAAAATCGCATCCCATCATGACGTGGCTGGGAATCGGACCCGGGACTCTGCGATTCAAAGGCACTTGTGGTAGCTTCGTAGCAGAGGTCGTCAATGGCCGGGGATCAAGACTGATGCCAATTCTGGGTGGGCTGGCGTGCTACCACTACGCCACGAAGGCTGTCTGTTATTATGACAGCATTAATTCAAGACACCACTTACAAATCACTTTAACACGGAGATTCAAGTATGTATATATAGAAAGAGTAATTTTTTTATAAAACTAAAGTAAGATAAAGGCGTTATTAAAATACTTAACATCGGATTACTCATAAAAAATAGTCAGCTATTGGCCGATATGTTTCGACCCCATCCGGAGGGCGAATGTGAATCGAGACATGCGTACGATACGAGTATCGTGCACGCGTCTCAATTCTCTCTCGAGTAGCTGACTATTTACTTGAGTATCCCGTTGTTTCTCATTTTAATAGACTACATTACGGTAATAAACAATTCATCATCATCATCATCAGGTCTTTGTTAGTCTCCACTGCCGGAGCACGACCCTCTCTGTAATACCAGAGCCATATTTAGCCAGAGCATTCCGAGGATTTGGCCTACTCTCTCCACGCTGGCCAGACGGGTTGGAAAGGTCTCGTTCATGTTTATAAGCTTTGTTTAGCTTGTGTTTTCTAAGTCGCCTTCTACGACATCCACGGGCAGACTTGGTGTGGTCCTATTCTACTCTGCCAGGCACCACACAAAAGTATGTAATATAGAGGCGTTGTTATAACCGCGTGTTTATTTACAGCGACGTAACGTCAGACAACAGTGTGTAACCGAACGTTTGCCGAGTTTATTATGTCAATACACAGATTAGGGGACGTCGCCTCGGTTTGGCTTCTGCCGACTGGAAATGTTTCGTTACATTACTGAATTTGATGTCACCTATTTGTGTCGCCAATCCGACATTTTAACCCAGTTTTGTTATAGTAGTTATTATATTGAATAGGTGTACTGAATACCATAAATGTAGTACGTCTATACGATACGATTTAACCGTATTATAGATGTGTTCTTTATTCCTCTTCATGTTTTTATTGTATGAGTATCTATCAAAATATAGTGTCATTGAGTTAGTACCCTACGGCACAAGGTCGCAACTTACTGTGAGGCTAGCTCAATTGGGGTAATTTGTCCCTATAAATTTTATTGTACATCTAATTATACAGAGGTTTCCTATGGGAAAAAAATCTTGGAACCTCAAAAAAGTCCATAGTTTCCATACATATTATTACCCGCGCGGCTACGCACTTTTGTTCACAGTTATTATGAATTCCTAGTATTTGTCTCATAGGAAAAGTTGTTCATATGGACGAGCTGAGCTTTTAGGAGATTGCAGAAGGCGCAGTATAATATCAGGCTTTTTAAGCAGTCAAAATTATCTCGTATATTGCAGAAGGCGCTGTATAATATCAGGTTTTAAAGCTGTCAAAATTATCTCGTATAAGTAGTTTAGTAGAGAACGTATAATAATACCAACCGTAAACTTAAATCACGTGTCTTTTAGAACCCAATAACCTTCGATTTTTAAATCTATCATGAAAATGAAATATGGCGTGTATTCCTCATAGATAATACTCTACATATTTCGTAGAAGTCCGAAGAACTCACTCAACAGTTTATATCCGACGACAGTAACCATTTATTCAGCAAGTTTCACTTACTACATAAACGCTGAAGGGAGCTTTTGAATGCCCAAAGTTTGTCTCCAGCGAGCGCAACTATTATTCTAAGTTGTGAGTTGAGTGACACTTTGACAGTTAGTAAATGCCAGCTCAAGGATTCATAATGAAGCTTCTTTATTAAAGGTTCGCCAACAGAATGAGAAATGAGATAAAAAATTAACATTTAAGCCACTATTTTATTTATAGCACTAATATTAATTGTTTTTATCTCATTTCTCATGATCTGCAGTAAACATTTGTAAATAGGCGCTTTTGAACATTATTCCCAATCCTAATCCCAACTAATATTATAAATGCGAAAGTGAGTTTGTTTGTTACGCTTTCACGTCGTATCTACCAAACCGATCATCTTGAAATTTTGCATACACATAGCTTAGGGTACCGAAAAGGACATAGGCTATATATTACGCGGGCGAAGCGGCGGGTAACAGCTAGTTATTAATATAAACATATGTAACATACATACAATCACTTATTTTTCCCTTGCGGGGTAGACAGAGCCCAGGTCTATAAAACTTAAGGCCCATTTAGCATGTAGGTGGGCTTGTAGGTGGAGAACGGAATCAAAATAGTGATGGGTTGGTAGCCGCATCGCCTATTGACATGATTCCTCACGCCCATTCCCTCGATCGACTTTTACAATCTGCGCAGAAAGAGAAGTAGCTTTTTTTCTTCCCCCCAGACCAGCGCAATCTGGTGATGGTATGTGCCACGAGATTGGCCCTACTCGTTCTCACGCGTTGTCAACCCTGAAAAGATCCTTTTTCGCATTTTTTGAACAACCGCATCCTTCCTGTCGAGAAATTCTACAGAGACAACTATTTTACAGCCTGACATATCCGTTTCAGATAAAAGCCTTTAAGTAAAGGCAGATAAAAATAAATAAAAAATCAATTTGCTTTTATCAATATGTATATTTAGGGTCGTTACCACTGGAGAGGCAAGATCTAAATCCTGAAAAGCCATCGACGCAAAAACAAGAAGAAAAATTTATATAATCCAATGGTCTGGGAGAAAAGAAAAAAGGGAAAATGTACCACATGCGTCTCTTTCCGCGCAGATTGTAAAAACCCATCGAGGGAATGGGCGTGAGGAATCATGTCAATAGACAATGCGCCTAGCAACCCATCAGTATTTGATTCCGCTCTCCACCTACAAGCCCACCAACATGCTAAACGCGGCCTTAAAAGGTTAGGCATGGGCTTTGTCTACCCCGCAAGGGAAAATGACTTGATATTATGTATGTATTAGGTCCTTACTTATGAAATTGTCTTTTTCCCGCTTGCCATTTTGTTCCTTATGACAATATTTTCAGGAAAACACATTTCTTTTATTTAATAAATAAATATATTCGGACAAATCACAAAGATTGAGCTAGCCCCAAAGTAAGTTCGAGACTTGTGTTATGGGATACTAACTCAACGATACTAATATATTTTATAATAGATACTTATATATAAGTATAGATAAAAATTCAAGACCCACGGATTTTTAAACTTGAAAGTGGCCCATATTATTAACATTCTGCATGTATTAAAATTTTTGTTTTTGTGAAAATAATTATTGAAAAATGTTCGGCTCCATTTTAATAAAAAGTGTAGCCATTTTTCTATTATTTTTAACTTTTGGAAAATATTATGCTAAACGTGGCCGGTTTTATAGACTTGGGCTCTGTCTATCCCGCAAGGAAAAATACGTTTTTTATGTGTATATGTTTAAATTGTATTTATATATGTTTCATAAAATATATCCTTCATATATCTACCATGTAACAAAAGGCGAAATATTTTTTATGGGCATGTTCAGCCCATTAAAACTTTTCACGAGGACATATCGAAATATGAATTCTTCCACTACACGCAGACAGAGAACGAGTGTATTACATATAAAGTATGATCCTGAAATATATTTTACTGCGCAATAAACCAAGCGAAGCAACCAATTCCCCGCTAGATATCTGGCTTTATTTAATAAAATATTTACGTACTTGGTTTCTTTACGTTACCACATAAATGTTCGCCGCTTTTATAACTGTTCTTCCCAGATAAAAATGGAGGTTTCTTTTTATGTAAGAGTCGATTATTTTTAGTTATATTTGGCTCATCCTTTCTTATTTTATTTGTGAAGTTATTTTTCCCTCGCAAAAAAGTAAAAGAGGAAGATTTCGCATCACCAAGTAGACGAGCATATTACAAAAATAAAATCATATATTCAAACTTAAATATGTACCTATATTTATTTTAATAAAAATTATAACTTTATAACTGTTAAATTGCTTTATTTTTATTGTGGATCCTCATGATTTTTCGTAGAATTTTGAGAGAATAGAAGCATGTACCGTAGGCTTCACCATAACGCCCATAAAGATTTTTTTTGAAGATTACGTAGCTTACAATTTGTAAAATCATTTTGGTTTTCGAATCTATCAATGAAATTTAATTATAATAAGAAAAGCTTCCATGCTGGTCTGGGAGTAAAGGACAAACTTAGAATGAACCAGTTGCTTCTGCGGACCCTAAAAGCCGGTCAAGGGAATGGGCGAAACTTAAGGAATAATTTCAATCATTCTTTCATCATTATTTAGATTCACCTACTTGCCCATCAACACGGTAAATATGTCCTTTGGGTCTTATGGCCTGGGCTCTGTCTATCCCGCAAGGGAAACAGACGTGACAATGTATGAATGTAAATATTGAAAACAAGGGATAAATAAAAGCACTATAAATTTAAAATACCTAAATTTACTGCTTCGAAATTACTCGACTATACCTGACTACAAAAATTAATACCTACAGCCGATATCCAAGCTATTAATGGCCTATGTTTTCCCCACCAGCAAACTAATAGTGTGTTTTGATAGGTTCGTAGATTCAATTATGTCTGACCGCAGCGAGCGAGGTTTTTGTTATGAAAATCGAGTTGACGTAATGCCGTTTGGGATTATTTGGGTTTCATATTATCACTGACCTTGTGTCTATCAAGATCATGCGCTAATGTTCTGCAAATATCCATTGGTTTTCTCACCTACTTGTCAGAGAGTTTCCGAAAATATAGAGCCAGGTCCCAGGGTCACTAGACTTATTTAATATCAAAAAGGGATAAATAAAATCACTATAAATTTCGAATAAATTAGATATTACCTGTGATATGGGGGTCACGCAGACCCCCTTACAATTTTTGATATGTTCGTAGAGTTCTGTTATCTGCCCCCTACTGTACATAAATTAACATAGCTACCAACAGATATCCAAGTTATTAATGGCCTATGTTTTCCACATTTACAAAACTAATAGATGTGTTTTGATAGGTTCGTAGATTCAATTATGTCTGACCGCAGCGAGCGAGGTTTTTGTTATGAAAATCGAGTTGACGTAATGCCATTTGGGATTATTTGGGTTTCGTATTATCACTGACCTTGTGTCTATCAAGATCGCATGTATTGTGATAATGTTTTGCAAATATCAGTTTGTTTTCTTACCTACTTGTGAGAAAGCTTTCCACGGTATACAGCAAGGTCCCAGGGTCACGTGGTTTATTTAATTCCTAAAAAAATATTGTGCCGTGGTGGTATAGGGATGTACTATTAAAGTAGGCCTGTTAGCTCGGACCGAAGGGCTATTTTCTGGTACCAGTGGCTTATTTCCTAATGACTGATTATTTCTATATGTTAGTTAAATTGAATTGTACGGATAAAGGATATATACGGATATATTCTTATCCATATATAGTAGGTATAAAATTATGTTGCTTCCGCTGTTTGTTTACTTAGATCTTGATCTAGACCTCTTTAACTACTCAATGGATTTTAATGCAGTTTTTAGCAATAGTAAAGTTAGTTAAAATAATAGAGAGAAGGGGCGCAGCCGGTGACGGCTACTAGATAATAAATAAAACAATCAATTATCAACTTATAAGTAGTTGCCCTAAGCAGTCTTATTCAGCCTTACACTTAGAAAGTTAGAAAATTAGATATATGAGAAATTATTTGTAGCTGCAGGTAATTCATCATATTATTCCAACGACGTTACGATAGATCCCTCTACGTTATGTTGTGACGTTAGTAATTCATTAGAGATCTTTTAGAGATATGCTAACGTAACAGGGCTACGATATTGATTTTGTCTTTCATCATCATCATCATCATCATCAGGTCTTTATTAGTCCATTTATAGATATTTAACTCTCCGTTGGCTGAGAAAAGAGCGAATAGTCAGTAAGAAATCAGTAGTTAATAAGTAATCGTGGGGTGAACATAAACGGATGAAAATGACGTTGTATAAGCTAAAAGGATTTCTAGTCCGTGTTGTTCCCGGCAGAGTAGAATAGGACCACCCCAAGTCTTCCCGTGGATGTCGTAGAAGGTGACTTAGGAAATACAAGTTAAATAAAGCTAATAAACATCAAAAATACCTCTCCAATCCATCTGGCCAGCGTGGAAAGTGTAGGCCAAATCCTCTAACTGCTCTGGCTAATATAGGCTCTGGTAGTACAGAGAGGGTCATGCTCCTGCAGTAGAGACTAAAAAAGACCTGAAGAAGAAGAAGAAGCTAAAAGGAGACAGAACTATTAATCAAAGGGAACTTCATCACGTCTCGCCAAGCAAAATTCCCGTAGCTCACTCATTATTCCGATCAGATTAAGCAAATTAAGGACACGGTAATGGTTGCTCAGAAATTGCGATATTGTAGCGGCCATTAATTATTTGCGTGTACCGAAACCACTCATCTTATTACGGAGACCCCAGACAGTGATGGATGACGTGACGTCACTCCCAAAAATGTTCAAATAACTATATTTTGGTATGATACGGTAATGAAATTGAATGTAATTTAAAATATTTTTATTTTTAATTATTTAGGTACTCTATTTTTTCATCTTAGGATTTGAGATTGACCCATCCCTTTCCCTTTAGTAATCCTAGTGGCAACTTAGCCTAATGGTGCTACACTGCTATTAAAATGGTTACAAACATTTTTTAATATTCAAATAAAATAACTTTTGTTGTAATTTTTTTTAAAATATTAGTTGTAATAGTTTTTTTTTTATTTTTATGTTATTATGCATTTTTATCATGTTAGAAAATGTTTGGAAATATTTTTAACAGTAGTGTGGGAGGCACTCCCACATATAAGTCATAATAATATCTACACCGTCGCATCAAGTTTGCCAATGACAACTACCCATCATGCCTTCACCATGTGGTCCTAAGTCCCAATCTCTAAATCATACGATTCTTTCCTGATTGTTGAACATAGATGGCACTACTGATTGCGTCTCAACTAAGAAATTTGTATCTACCTAGAATATAAAACTATTCATAATTACTCGGATCCTGGTTACATAATTTCCAAACAAAATTACTTAACAACAAAAATGCCACATAATATATACTTATCGGTAAAGACAAATTACTTTTTTGTCAAGAACAAACAGGAATATAACTTTTTTTTGTGTTATAAGATTTCTTAGCAGATTGATTGACATTGATAAAATTTTCCTATGGCTGCCTGCGTAACGAACGTACTGTTATTATTTTTGGGCAAAGGTCTCGAATTGTATTGTCCGAGAGGCTCAATCAAGGAAAAATGCTTTGTAAAATATTCGAGCGTGCAATGGAGTCGAAACAAAATCTTCTTCGAGTTAAATAAGTTCTTTTTACAAGAAAAATATTTTTTGACAAGCTTCGGACGTGAACAAATTCAAACTGTTTCGCTTTTCGTTGAAAATTCTATTTCGAGAATTGTTTTTTTTATTTACCTAGCCTATCGATGTTATGTCCCACTGCTGGGCAAAGGCCTCCCCCTTATTTTTCCATTCACTTCTGTCTATTGCAATTTCTGCCCAACCATGCAAAAACTTGTCGAAATCATCTCTCCACCTCCTTCTTGGTCTTCCTCTACCTCGACTGCCCTCGAGAATTGTAGGTATAATTAATTCAATGCTAACAAAAACAATAAAGTAGCAGAACGTTACCTAATAGGATGGGATTAGTCCTCACACGTGAGGGGAATTTTGTCCCTCGCTCGCTGTAGTGAGAGATAACAGAATTGAGCTGTAAACTCGCATGTCTTTGTATAGGATAAAAATAATAACGTAACTTTTGCTCACGGCTTTGCTCACGTTAATGCAGATCCTCGGGATTTTTTAAGGGTGATTGGTATCATATTTATCATATGTCTTTCTTAGTACCTCTGAGAATGTGTGCTAAATTACGATTGTTTTAATGGTTTATCTAAATCTTCAAACAGGTGCTGGCTTAAAGACGAGAGTTACTTTTGCATTATTGGTATGGATATGGTGAACATGAACCTGCATCAAATCATCAATGTAATAGAATACATAATATACTACTAGATGTTATTTGACGAGCTCCGTGGCGCAGCGGTCAACACGCCTGCCTGCGACACGGATGGTCCCGGGTTCGATCCCCGGTCAGGTCAAGATGGAAAATGATCTTTTTCAGATTGACCTGGGTCTTGGATGTTTATCTATATATGTATTTGTTATAAAAATATAGTATCGTTGAGTTAGTATCCCATAACACAAGTCTTGCTTAAGAACTTACTTTGGGGCTAGCTCAATTTGTGTGATTTGTCCGTATATATTTATTTATTTATTTATTTGCGACTTAAAATGCGTGTATTTTGTGTTTACCCGCTAGTTGCCCCGGGTCTTCGGACCCTTGGTTCAGAACCATCTCAGGTGAGGGTGCAACATCAATCATGCTCGGATGACTGACAGCGAGATAAAATATCAACAATAGTTTTCGCAGCGCTCACCTAATAACTTCCAAAATGACAGTTTCATGAATAACTTTCATCCCCTTTTTGTCGGCCATCAATAATGATTTTTTGAAATTGTACTGCATCATTCCTGTATCACTGTACAGTATTTTTTCCATTTCTAACTTCAAAATTTACCAAGTTTCATACAAACTTTCAACCCTCATTTTAACACCCTAGGGGATAAATTTCCACAGAAATGCTTCTTAGTGCACACTGACATCATTATGTGTGAAATTTTGTTTCTAGACCCAGCAGTTTCAGCTGTGTGTAGAATCCTCATATATTATATATGGTCCATTTAAATTAAATCAAGGGCAAATATTTTAAGGGCAGATACCAAGAGGCTAAAGAAAAGCTTTGATAGAAAATGTATGAAATTGACACGCTAGTTTGTTTGAAGGGTGTCCCTGTGATGAAGGATTACAATTATAAGTACATATTGCAATTAATACAAGTCGAGGGTCCCTGGATACATACCCAGTATTTAAAATGGTTTATGTGTCCCACAAGGTTTATTATTAAAGGACCTTGTTCAATTAATTCAAAGTCTGTGTACTTAATTATTGCCTTCGCTCTATTGAAGGCGATTGATTGGTTAGTTCACAAAATTTAATCAGTGTAGTTGATTGGCGAAGTTTGATTCAGACTTATCACGAGATTTATGATACGTGATCTTTATATAAGATCTAACATTAACACTAAAAATTAAAGATAAGAACTTAGTCTCTATTATATATATCTCGATTTCTCCTATCCGTTCGGAAATCCAGCAGTCATTTAATGAGTTTGGGTACCTAGTTTGAAAAGTCTCACTCAAATATTCGCCACTTACACTAATAGAAAATTGAATTAAGAACATTCTCTTTTGAAACTGGTTAAAAGTAATAGAAGTTTCCTACAAATCCCTAGCGGCTGATCCTGTCAGCGGACAACACGGCTGTCGCGCCGCCATTTTGACAGCTGCCCGTGAACTTGACGCTAAGGTCGGCTTTATTATCATTTTATTTAACGAGCCATTTCGCTGCTTCCTTTTTAATGTTTAATTGGCGTTTATGTCAGAACGTTCATGGGTTATCAATTGCTTACATTATTCAATTTACAGTTTTTATGTTTTCTTTCTTCTTCTTCTGTTTTATATTATAGTCTCCACCGAGATTTATCTGAAAGTCGTTAAAGGAGCCACGTCAGAGGCCGAGAGGCGGTTCAGAAGAACTCTGATACCAGGGTGTGCATGGTCGACTGACCGTATCACCTACTCGAAATGATGACGATGACCGAGATTTCAGTGATTCTGCCAATGTACAGTATAATGAGATACTAAGTATCGGTGTTGTAGGGTAAAGTTTTAACAAGTATATAAATAAATAAATAAAGATGGCGTATGTTTTTTGATAGCCTCGTGGGAGCTTCTGGTAACAAATCTATACGAGTTCATATAACAGTCTACTTTAACTATTTCACAAATTATTTATGGGCACGAGCATTTCTAACACCAAACTACACCAATTTCATATTATAAAGTTCACTAAAACCGATTTGCAAATCAATTAAGGCAAACCCCAACTGTACCCCTTGACTTCCCACCACAAACTCATGTTTTCTTTAACGGATGATATTTTTATGAGATGGAATATAAGAGAGATTTGCTTGACGTTAAGGCCGGATTTATTATCTTTTTATGTAATGAGCCATTTGGCTGCCTCCTTTTATGCCGATTTCCAGATAATTATGTCAGAAAGTTCCTGGGTTATCAATTGCTTATATTATTAAATTTTCAGGTTTTGTGTTCTTTACCGGAAGATACCTCTATAAGATGGAATATAAAAGAGATTCGCGCCGCCATTTTGACAGGTGCCCCTGAACTTGACGCTAAGGTCGGTTTTATTATCTTTTTATTTAACGAGCCATTTGGCTGCCTCCTTTTATGCCGATCTCCATGTTGAATGGGCGTAATACTTATGTCAGAACGTTCCTGGGTTATCAATTGTCTACGTTATTACTTTTACAGTTTTAACGATTTCTTTGCCGGAAGATATACAGCGTGTAAACTTATCCTCGACATTCCCTTAAAGAAGTGACTCATACCTTGAATATGAACAATTTTTCCTGACTCTCAAGGATTCATAACCAGATTTTTTGACTTTCCCTATTCTTATTGCCCAGACGGCTGAACACTTTTGGATGAAAATGTCGATTACTTGTTGAGATCCCAGTCTTAATCCTTTAGATAAAGTTGTTGATATTGACGGGCTGAGTAACCATATCATGTCGAGGGTCAATTTACACGCTGTATAAGAGACGGAATTTAAGAGAGATATAAATATCAATAGATTAACAAATTAACAATAGGCTTATTCAAAACAAAGAACAAAACTTACAGATAAACTAAAACTACTATTAAGACGAAAACTAACCTAACAAAAAGAACATCAAATTAAACGAAAAATCGAATCTAAAGGGGTGCGGTCAGCTGGCAGAGTACCCAAAAGGCTGGCGGCATCTCCTCGTTAAAGAGAAGAGAGATATTAAAATCACACTTATTAGAACTCCTGCTTAGAAACAAATAAGTAAGAGTACTTAATTCATAACACGTACCTAAACAAAAAGCTAGTTTCAAACTCTGACGTCGTATCAGTCAGCTTTTACTCATTAGTAAGTATCACATGCTATGAGCTACTTGCTGACTCAGCATGTGAGCCTTACTTATAAGTCAAAGGAAGGAAGGATCGACGAAGTTTGATGTAACATACATACATATTATCACGTCTTATGTTGTTGTGGATGGAAATAAACAATTTTTTTTATTCAAGATTCAAGATTCAATCGTTTATTTAATATAGGTTTCTTTGAACATTTATTAATTGTCATATTTGTGTTTACAATTTTTACAACAAAATATTTTTGTTGACGTCAATAATTACTTATGGCTAAGTTTAGGCCGCTTCCAAAGCGGAGTGCAGAAGAAGCGGCATCAAACTGCACAGCGCATTTTCTCCAAGCGACGTCAACTCACAATTCTAGTTAGACCTTATAAACTACTTATATATATGTGGACTGAGTGTGCATTGTTTTAATTAAATGTCATGATAAAAATTGAATTGGAAAAAATTTATGTCATCATTGAAATGTTAAATAGGTAAAATTTAAATAGCAAAATGTCAAATTATTGAAATTAAATAAAAAAAAAATGTCATATTATAAAATATTATGTACCGAACGTACCAAACGTAATATTTCTGTGCATATATCTGAGTCCTTGCGGGGTAGACAGAACTCTAGGTCATAAAACCCAAAGGCCACGTTTAGCACGTTTGTGGGCGTTAAGGTGGAAAGCGGATAAAATTGTGATGGGTTGCTAGCCGCCTCGTCCATTGTAGATTTTTGCCCAATCCTTTGACCGGCTATTACGATCTGAGCGGAAAGAAAAGCAGCTGGTATATCTATGTTTTTCCTTTGTAGCTGCCAAGTTTGTAACATAAATTACCCATGCTCGTGAATGTTTAGAATTATTATTTACAAAGTTGCATTATTCGCAGAACAGATGTGTATATTTTGGCGAACTCACATTATTGGACGAAAATTGCTCGCGTACTTAATAGCAAACAACTCAACAACAACAACTTATTCCTGCTAAAATTGACATTGTTTATGTTTTCATATTATATACCAATATACCCATGATTACATTAACTTTGGTTCAGATTTTATAAAGTCGTGATAGACTCTATTGGCCTTAAAGCATATAAAAATAATTGTGTCTAACTCTTGTGATGTAAACACATAGCTAACCATTTAAATAAAACTACGTAACGAACACTGAAAAGTGTTCAAAACGTAAGATGTATAAATAATTTAATAAACACGATAAAAGCCGTATTAAATTAATTTTATTTAAATGTGTAACAATCGCGAAAACATTAGAAATTATTACATAGCTAACGATTCGATGACATAGGTTGACATGACGCATTTGACACAAAGCTGACACGCATACAATTATTCAAAACTTGGCTAAATTTTCAGATCTATAGTAAGCGTCTTC
The DNA here is from genome assembly GCA_963082605.1 of Rhodophaea formosa. Classification (NCBI taxonomy): domain Eukaryota; kingdom Metazoa; phylum Arthropoda; class Insecta; order Lepidoptera; family Pyralidae; genus Rhodophaea; species Rhodophaea formosa. The sequence continues at coordinate 6,794,927 of OY720221.1, forward strand.
TTAGTAAGTACCCTGATAGAACTGTTTAAATTTTTGATATACGATATTTACTCTTATTGTTCTTATATTCGAGAGCATAATTCTCTGCAAAGATTTATGGTGGACCGTGAGACGAAAAACTACAGGTCTCGCTCGCACACATATGCAATTGTATATAATACATGTACTTAGACGTAACTTGTGTGGCGTGCGTGTGTGTGCACGCCGTTAGTATACATCTGAGGTATACAGTTTCTCTGACCCATGATGCTTCGTACATACATAGCTGCCAAATACACACTAAATATTGCGTTTTACAGAGGATGTAGTTGAAAGACGCGACTGATACCAATTATGATTGTGAATCGGCGCTCAAAACTATATTACCATAGCCGTATATTAGCCCAAGCAGTCAGAGGATTTGGCCAACACTCTCCGCGCTAGCCAGATGGGTTAGAGGTCTCTTTGAGGTTTATAAGCTTTGTCTAGCTTGTGTTCCCTAAGTTGCCTTCTACGAGTACAACATCCGCGGGAGGACTTGGAGTGGTCCTATTCTACTTTGCCGGGGAATCATACGGCTATTGATTCATGTATTAGAGTTAAAAACAAATGACGTTTGAAATATCAGGAATTCGGAATGATTACAGTTCAAGGCCATAATACAAGTAACTTAGGGCGTGGAACAAACTACTCTACACATTCCAAATAATGGATATAAAATAAGAAAACTCCTGAATTTTAGGGAGGTCGAGGGTATATGCAAATTGCGATGGAGATTTTAATATAAGCTGTAGAATGTGCGAGGTAGGTGATTCTTCATTTCATTACCGTATTACCATATTTGTCTTTGGCTCAAAGCAAGCATGTGAATAAAATATGCGTATGCATTACTTTATAACACGTATACTTTAAATTGCTTTTAATAAAGTGTTATTTTAGTATTTTGGGTAGTAAAGGAGAATGATTACTGATATAAGAAGCTCCGTCCCTCCTTATAAACGTATAGTAACGTTGCAAGGTAGTAACCTTGCATGATTATCAAAACTGCTCTAACTTCGACAGTTGATATACAATAAAACAAAAAGCAAATATATATTACTATCTTGAGTTACTATGGATCTGTCAGATAGTTCCTAAATATATATGTAGTATTTGTATTGTTTCTTCTTCTTCTTCTTCCTTGCCTTTTTCCCTATTTGGGGTCGGCTCTGTATGTCAACTCTCTCCAAAGTTTCCTGTTACCAACCATATCGGCACTTGCTCCCTGTTCCTTATTGTATTTGTATTGTTTATTTTATTGTTATGTTAAAGTGTGTATTTTGTTTAGTATATTTTTTATTGTAGTTCCCTTTTGTCATTATTGTGTGTTTGCACTACCCTTCGTTTTCTCAACACCGCTTGCTCGGTTGACTGGCAGAAAAACCCTTTGACTTTAAGTCCGCCTTTACACGTGTATATAGTGTATGAAGTTAAATAAATAAAAACTAAAATAATAGTAACCAAACAGAATAAATACCCCACATAGATTTTTCACATATCTTTTATGTCTTAAATAAAAAATATAGGTATATATAATTAAAAACTTTGTTTCCTGCTTATATGCAGCATGGGCCCGGGAATGGGTAATCCCCTTTATCTAAAAATTATATTAATCATATATATAATTTGCTCTAAAACAAGGACACTGGAAAACCAATTAAATTGAAAAGACGTGAATGGTGTTCTGAGATAAGAAATTTTGGTTGTAGGTATAGTGTATAGCTAAAAGCACAAGAATCACTTCGGTTAGCAATAATCTAAAATAATATTAACAGAAAACGTCAATCATGTTTAAAATTTACCAGAACAAAAAGTAAATAAAAAGCAAGTTAAATAAGAAAAGCGTAAAACTTATGTGCAACGTGCAAATAGAATAATTTATTTATGGCTGCATATTTAAAGGAGTTTTAAGTTCTACGCAAAGCTTTAAGAGAAGTTTAATAAAAGTTTCCGTTCCCCGGCGTGTAGTCTTGGCAAGCTGTCTTTGGTTATGTAAACACAGCTGTGCTTTCACGTCGGGACTTGGTGCGCAAAAAGTAGAAACTTTAAGTAAGTAAAACAAGGTTTCATACATTTTTGTTATATTTGATTTCAAAATGTGTGCATTGCGTGTGCGTTTACTACTAAACTTATTATCTGATTTAAGAAATTCAAATTTTTCGAGATTTTGGGTTAACAAGGCAATTTTTTTACTAATGTAAGTATCTATTATTTGGAGTTCTCTCTAAAGCACATAGAAAATGTGTGCAAATTCCCCACTGCGTCCGCATTTTGCTGCCGGAATCGCAGAAACAATAGTTTCTTAACTGTTCGACGGTCATCAAGTGACCAATGACTGATACCTAATAAGATTAAACTACTTACTGTATCTACTATATCTTGTGTTTAGTTCACACTCCACCACCTATTTCTTATCTGTTTTACTTCTCAAGGTTGACTGGGAGTGGGGGAGAATGTTAAGTCCACCTAGTATAGCTTTCAAGTCTCAATAAGTTTTTTTAAATAAATAAAGTATATGTTGTATTTTACGATGATTTTTACCCCTTAGACAGGCATTAATATTCGTAAAAACTTGATATTTGATCTAGGCTTTAATCATCTTTTAAGCCAAGATCTTACTTATTAAAACGAAATCATATTGAGCGTTTTGCAATTTAATAACGTCATCTTGATAAGGAAAACACAAAGAAGAGTCAACTGAACCCTAGATCCGATAATCTAGCTTTTATCATCTCAACACAAAAGCTCGCAAGCTCCATCAGTGATACTGCAAATGCCATCTGCGGCCAACAGCTTTGTGGTAGTTTTATTGCAGCTTTTCTACGTTTTGTTTGGAATATAATTTTAATTTAGTCTGAGATTAGAGCTTTTATACGTGGCAAATTAAAATTAGACTTGTGATACCTACTTAGCTGTGATATTTTTCTTTTAACTGGACTGATTTTTTTCACCTTTTTCTATAATCATCTTTTTAGGTTTCAGGGAGTGAGACACTAAACAAAAAAACCTTTTAGGGTTCTGTACTAAAAGAGGCAAAACGGAACCATATTACTATGCCTCAGCTATCGGCTTATCTTAGGGTTATTTAAGAGTCCCACGTAAAGCCGAAATCCCATACAAACGTAGTTTGGTTTTAGTTTTACAACAGTTAAGCCAATCTCAACCAAATTTCGTACATACGACCGGATAAGGCATATTGATGTTTATAATCAGATTTCAATTTTAAAAACAATACCTATACAAAATTACAGCGAGTAGAAGTTTTCGATACGAAACTTAGCTTTCTTGAAGTCAAAAATTAAATGGCAGTACAGAACAACCTTTCATGTGTGAATCTAACTCGCACTTGACCGATTTTATTTCAATTTTCCACGTTTGCAAGCTCAAATTTCAGACTGAATAAAAATTATATTCCAAAAAGAAAGCAGAAAAGCTGCAATAAAACTACCACAAAGCTGTTGACCGCAGATGGCATTTGCAGTATCACTAACTGAGCTTGCGAGCTTTTGTGTTGAGATATAAACGCTGGATTATGAGATCTCGCGTTCAGTTGACTTTACTTAGTGTTTTCTTTTTCTTTTTCTTTTTTTTGATAACGTTATTAAGTTGCTCAAGGTCCAAGAGGATTTTGCTCTGTGATTATGTTTGATCTTGGCTTAAACCATGTTTGGTGGCAAGATAGAACAGAATAATTAAAATGAAATCTTCTTTTGAAATAAATACTCCACCTTAACTAAGAATTATAATGTAAAAGTAAGTTTTTTCTAACGCTATTTTGATAATACTGGTCCCAAAAACAACTGTTCCCGAGGAATTAACATTGTTGGGAGCAGAGACGTGGGCGAAAGCTAATAAGGTATAAATAATTAATAAATATATATGAACATATCACAAATCCCCCAGTAAGCTGTGAACTTGTGTCGTAGGATACTAATGAAACTATATTTTTTAATAGATACTAATATAGATACACATCCACGACCCAGGCCAATCACAAAGATATCATTTTCTATTATGGTCTGACCGTGGGTCGAACCCCACTTGGGTGGGTCGCAGCGTCTCTACAGCCTCTGGCCTCTACGTGGACGCGTAAACGGTAGAGTAGACGGTAGAGCATTTACTATGATATTAGTTAGCCGCAAAATAATTACTGTATCGTCTTCTCTACCGTTTACCCTAGACGGTATTGTACTTAATATGCTACTAATAAGTAGCAAAGTAAGTTTTCTACCGTCTACAACCGTTTACTCTACGCAAGTACCGAGGCCTATCTATTTTTGAAGTATGATTGATTAAAATCCGTTGGGTTTGCGTAAAGTAGTCTTACCAAAGATCCGTCCCATAGTTTCAAATTTACAATATCAGTAAGATGAGATGAACTCCGTGTTTTCTTTACCCTTGATTGCCCTTAGATAATTCGAAAATAAACACGACCCCAGCTTTTTGTTGCCGACCAAGTTTGTTTGTGGTCGGCCAGAATATCGAAGATTAGTAGTATCAACAGCAAGTTGTGACCGTTACTTGGAGATTACTTGGAACTGATGAGAAAACTTGCTAAGTTCAACTGTTACGTCCGAGCGGGTTAGTTTAATTTGTTGGCGAATTTGATTTAACGGGGTTTAGTTTGTATACTTATTTATTGGGTCTTCGGGGAATTAGGGTTACGAAGCTAACGGCTGCTGGTTACAACTATCGACTAAGTATTTTGTAGTTACTAAAGGCCGTTTTTTCATTTAAACTGTTTTAATGGATGAATACATAGGGATAACACAAATTACAATTAAGTACCATTTTTATTTTAAAAATAAATATTATGAGACACAGTGATGTTGTAGTTCTATCTGTTCTACAGGAGATCCACTGGATTTTCAGATGTCTAGATCACGATTGTATGATCCATAGGTATACTCAAAAATATGCGTAAACCATCCATAATACAACGATCTTTCTTGAAATTTAACTGACGCTTTCTTGCTTTGTATACCCTATGTTTATGGCAACGAAAGTAATGTACCTTTAAGTAGGAACTAATATGAAATTTGTATTACAACAGATTTTGCTTTAAATTCTTTCTAACAATAGAAAAAAAATTATGACTTCCATCGGCGATTGCCCATTCTATCCTGCCGACTTTTTACGAGGGATGTTACCATTAAATAGGTTTAAAACTTAATTTTTAATAACACCGGTAACAGCTTGGAGCATACGGTACTGGCCGTAAAATTGATGGCCACTTGGCCTTTACTGCCCGGCAATAAAGATTGTTTTCCCTCGCCGTTGAGCGAGTTAATAAATCCGGGAAATTACTTCGAACGCACGTATATTGCTGCGTTTTATAGTGTTGAATAAGGAAGCTCCGTAAACATGGTATATCAATAAACATGACTGTAAATTCGCGGTTCACGTTTTATGTTCGTTACTATATTGTAGTATGCTTTCAATTGGTTTTAGAATCTATCTAGACCATTTCGTTTCATCTGACATGATATAAGCCCTGATTATTTTTTTAATATCCTGTAAAATTACGTATGTCAATCAGTTTTGATGACTATTTCAAATCGACAATTTTTTTCTGTTTTCTCTTTATAGACCACGTAAAAGATCATATATAAAACGCAAAAGTTAATTATCGTAATTACACCAAATGTGATTACGATGACATTCATCATAACAATTAAATCTTAGTTTTAATGTAAACCCTAATTATAGGTATACACAACATTTATACTAACAAATTCTATTATTTCTAACTATCACTTAACAAACAGCTCTTTATTTGAAAGAGAGGAAAGTATCCATAAATAAGCGCAAGTTTTGGATATTACGATTAAGATGATTGTGTCATCATGATCAGAAGGGGGAATAGGAATTATTTATGAATGAAACACGAGTTAGTTTAGACTGAATTCCTCAGGCAGCTGCAAAGTTCAAACCGTCATTTGAAGATTCTTCGATCGCCTCTTGTCAAAGCGACACCCACCCTCGTAGCCGTTGACGTGAAAGTCCGCATTCCTTAAATTTCGTAAATTCCTGTGCTACAAGGAATTTTGTTTAGGTTTTCGGTTTTATTGCGTTTATTTCAAAAAGACATGATCTTTGTATTCGAATTCGTGAAATATCGCAAAAACAAACAAACACATACTTAGTTTTTACATACTTATACCTATATCTCGGTGTTTATAACATGTTTTTTGTCGATATTATATATGAAAGTATAATTTTCACTTTACATATCATAAAGTTAATTTTAGTGTCGATTTTATTGCCGAGATTTCCATTAATATATTTTGTTGATAGATTTCTTTTCATACTGTAAATATTTTTAAGTTTCCGTATCCAAAGGGTGCACATGGGGCTTTTTTACTAAGCCTCCGCTGTCCGTCCGTCCGCCTGTAGATTACACCTTTAGATGGACATTTGAAATTTTTACTAAATCGAATCCGCGACTCGTACCTGGCCAGTTATATTAGAATGAGGTATATTAACATATAAGCAGTGATCAAGCATAACGCTTTAACCATTGCATCCTATCATAACAGCGGAAATTCAATCTAGCCATCATGCATGTTCACTGTAATTTAAGTATTGAAAGTTTCCAACTAATTTCCAGGAAACCGAAGCCAATACCCCTAAAACAAAAGTTTTAAGTGGAAAGGCGTGTGATTCGCTGAAAACACTGTGGGAGGTTGGAAACTTTACAAACTTTGCTAACTAGGTATAGTTGTCAATAAAAGTGGCGGTAGCGCAGTAGAGGGATAGAACTGAAGGACTACTATAAAAACAAAAATACTGACTTACTCGTATCAATGACAATGTAAAACTAACGTATAGACTCATCATCATCATTTCGAGTAGGTGACACGGTCAGTCGACTATGCACACCCTGGTGTCAGAGTTCTTCGGAACCGCCTCTCGGCCTCTGACGTGGTTCCTTTAACGACTACCAGATGGCAGCCGGGACCAACGGCTTAACGTGCCTTCCGAAGCACGCGGAATCATCTTTCTTATCAGACAATCAGGTGATTCATGCCTGCAATGTCCTAACCAAACTGGAAACAACTTTACAAAGTATGCTTCCCGTGGGAATCGAACCCACGACCCCCGGATCAACAAGGCAAACACCTTAACCACTGGACCACAGAGGCTGTACGTATAGACTGCAAACCCCAGACAAAAATATCAAGTGAGCTTAAGGCAGGCTAAGTGTAGGCAAAATGAGGAGGCAGAAGAGAGGATCGTGCTCCTGTAGTGGAGACTGATAAAAACCTGATGATGATAAAGGCCTGCTATAAGCAAGCATGACAAGACAACGGTCTTGCTAGTACCACTAACTGCCACAGCTGCCACTATGGGTGGCAGTGATGGCGATGTTCTACACTTTTTCACTCATCACGTCAGCGTTGGCGTTGGGCCGAATTTAAATTAAGATATAATGTTAAATATGAGACGAAAATATTGCTCTCAGCATTTGGCGCATCCAGGAAAGCGCATTTTCGTAAAAAAAAATAATAACATTTAGTAATATAATATAATTCTAAACATTTGTTGGTAAAGTAAAGTATTACTTAGAGTTAGAAAATGTTCGTAAACATTTTCTAATAGCAGTGTGACATTATCAAATAAGCAGTATCTTCGACAGAATCAAGAAATAACACTAACAAACATGTTTCTAGAATGGGATTCCTTTATAATTTATATTTTGGTTTTTTTTTCTATTTATTGTTGTTTTAGTGGTAAAAGTTATACATTTTCTGTAAAAATGGCAATTTTTTGCCTAAGATAGAGCCCTGTGATAGACGGACATTACCCCTAATGTCCGTCTATCACAACGTTGTATTTAATGCAGAAATTTGACATTTTCATCTAAAAGTCTTAGTGATTTTGATGTAAAACATAGGAGAAGAAAAAAAAATGGTGGAGTCTAATTTTTGCGTTTAAAGACACATGTTTCGAACTACGAGACGCAGACAGAAATTGCACCCTTTTGTCGTTGAAATACCAAAGAGTCGTAGCGTTAAACGCTTTGACAGTTCCTTTTTGGTTCCAGTAGCTAAGGTGTTGAATGAACTGCCTGCGTCTATATTCCCAGGTAAGTATAGTTCCGTACCTTCAAAAGTAGAATAAATGGGTATCTTTCGGATAGGCATGTAACATCCTCGTCTTTATCGTCGGGTGAGATGGGAGACAAATGCCTAATTCAATAAATAATAATAATAATAAAAGTAGTGATCATAAATCCAAAAACAAGTAACTTTTCCGCGGAAAATAGTAGGAACCTCGAAAGAATAAAATACCAATAATATTTAATATATTATGCAGATTGCTCGAGAGCTTGCGGAATCTGCCACCTATTTTTCCAGCGCTCCACACACGATATCAATGTAAATGCTATTTAGTCAATGCTTCCTGCATGAATATATTTTTTACTTTATAGATTATATAAAGCCTAGATAGAAAGAAAAATGTATCCAACTCATAGTCTATCCTTTGACTATATACCTACTCTCTAGATACCGTCATGCCTTTATTTAAATATAATTTATACATGTTTTGAGAACAAATGAATTCTTTGGCAAATTTAAACAATACTGTACAACTGAAATAATGACAGCTTTTCATGTGCTATATTTTTCATTTTCTTAGTATAAAGTGAAGTAATATTGCTTACTAAGAAAGTGAGTTTATCACGCTATCAGCGCTCACAGCGGTTAATCAAAGTCATGATAGCAACATTCCCAACGTTATTAATTTCTAACGCCCTGTTGATCAACGTCAACATTGTAATATTTCAGTTTACATTTTCAGGATTCAAGATCATTTATTTTTAGACTTTTGACAAGGTTTTTTTGTTTGATATAAGAAAAAATACGTATCAAATATTGTTTGATTATTTAATTCACGAACAAATTATATTTCGTTTACTAGCCGAATTGGGGTGGCTTATTTCTGGGCTGCGACAATTTAATGTTTTTGCCATCGAAACGCTAAGAAGAAGAAGCCGAATATTTAACAGCAACAATGGAAATTTGGAAATTTGAATATGATTGAATGACAATGGTGATATGCTCAAACATTCTGTATGTTTGTTTTAGGTGCTGGGCTCGGAAACAGAATGGCATTTCACGCACCGAGGACTGCCCCATGCGCGGCCGCGTCGATCCATCGCGCATGCGCGTCTTCTAAAGCAGCACCCTTTGGTAAGTCTTTTGGTTCATCATAATCATCTTCATCAGGTCTAGCCAGCCATATATTAGCCAGAGCATTCAGAGGATTTGGCCTAGACTGTCCACGCTGGCCCAATGGAAGTCTCTTTGATGTTTTTATGCTTTGTTTAGCTTGTGTTTCCTAAGTCGTCTTCTACGACATCCACGGGAAGACTTGAAGTGGTCCTATTCTACTCGGTCGGGGACCACACGGCTTGTTCTTTGTCATACGCTATTATGACAGCATTCATGCTGTGAAATAATTTGGCGAAAGTTTTTTCTGCCTAGGTCTATCGTCAACCCTGCTTGGGTATCTCTAAATACCTGTAAAAATTAGTACAAATATTTGATATAAATAGTCAATTCCAATAGGTACTGAAACGAAATAGGTACTCATACGTAAAAATCCAAAACAACATGATTCTTAAGTATAGAAAAAGTTTCACATAGAAGGATGGTTTAATGAAGCACATAAAGGTTTTCCTTTAAACAAGGATTTATTGACGTTAGCTGTACTATAAACAACTTTGGATTAATCTACGACCATTATTTCGCCCACACTTCTTCGAACATCTTAAAATCATCGTTACGGAGTGCTTTATGTTTTTTTTAAACATTCTTTGGAAACCTGGGGTACGATTTTTGAAAATTCGCCATTTGCGAGCGAGTGAATTTTCCATACAAAAATCGTTCGAAGACAAGTGGTCACACGTTCAAAATAGTACCCTTGATCAGTTGATCGGTGCACAAAAAAGGATCCATTTTTTAGGGTTCCGTAGTCAACTAGGAATACTTATAGTTTCGCCATGTCTGTCTGTCTGTCTGTCCGTCCGCGGTTTCACTCAGAGACTTTAAGTACTAGAAAGCTCAAATTTGGTATGGGTATGTATATTAATCATGGCAAAAAAGAAGTAGAAGAAAATCTTGAAAAAAAAAAAATTTTTTTAGGGTTGCTCCCATACAAGTTAAGAGGGAGTAATATTTTGTTTTCTATACAAACCCATCGTGTTGGGTATTGTTGAATAGATCTTTAAAAACTATTGTGAGGTTGAGAACACCATTTTTCGATTTAGGTATCCGTTTCCGAAATATTTGGTTTTAAATTTTTGTTAGAGGCAAGTGTCCCCCCCCCCCCCTCTATCTACTAAACGATTATATATGGATACGTGAAAAAAATTACAGCAGTAGTATATATACTGAAGTTGAAAGGAAAACTATCAGAGCTGAGTACCTACTAAGTACAAACTAAAAAGTTATAGGCAACCAACATAGAAAATGTACTCGAAAATGTAAAATTTTATACATTTTCATTGTTACATGTTTTTGGGGTCGTTAAACTGTGATGTGCGAGTGCGAACAGTGTGAACTCAAAGTTGTCATGCGCAACTACGGAACCCTACACTGCGCGTGGCCCGACACGCACTTGGCCGGTTTTTATTTATCTTATTTAGTACTAACAGGTCTCTCTGGCTGCGACCAGGCATTTATTATACATATGTATGTACAACCTTTCTCTTGAATCCAGTTTTAGTTAAAAATACCGCATCAAAATCTGTTGCGTAGTTTTAAAGATCTACGTATAGGGATAGACAGACAGACTTTGTTTTATACTTTGTGGTGACATTCGAAATGAAAGGTAACAATTTTTAGTTTAATTATAATATTCATCTCATTAATATTATGTAATAGCACCTATTGAAAACAAATGGAAAAATGTAAACCATCAAATATACTAAACATACTTACATACATACATATTGTCACGTCTTTATCCTTGCGGGGTAGACAGAACCTAGGTCTGTAAAAACTTAACGTCACATTTAGCATGTTGGTGGGCTTGTAGGTGAGAACGGATTCAAAATTGTGATGGGTTGCTAGCCACATCGCATATTGACATGATTCCTGATGCCCACTCCCTGTATCGGCTTTTACGATCTGCGCGGGAAAAGAAGCAGCTGGCACATTCTTCCAGACTGTCTGCCTGTAAGAAAATACAGGCTGATTTTGAACCTATGAACTATATTAAAATTGTGGAATTAGAATCCCTAATGGAATACAGAATCGAAAGAAAAAAGGAGAATAAAATCAGACTTCCCATAGAAATTCGCCCAGCTGATCGGCGAGTTTGTGTGGGAGGTCTTCACGGTTTATTCCATATTTTTCTTACAATTATGTATTCTATTATGGATTCTGATTCCGAGATTACAATATAGTTCATAGGTTCAAAATCAGCTTGTATACTAAACACCGCATTTTTAAACATACAATACTCGTATTCAAGTTTTAAACAAGCGGAATAAAATGAAGCGTTGATTCACGATTCTTCCAACTGTGATCCGGAATTTCACTTTTCTTTTTGCGGAAAAAGGAGCGGTAACCGGTTTCTCTCGAGTGAGAAATGCTGGTTTGTTGAAATGCTCGTTTTCCAGTTTAAACAAACTGAATAAGCTTTATAAAGATTTTATACACCGATCTTTGAATTTTAATCTGGTTTTGCTTTTACGTAAAACGGAGCGGTAACCGGTTTTCTCTCGAGTGAGAAATGCTGGTTTTATTGAATTGCTCGATATTCCAGTTTAAACAAACAGAATAATCTGAATTAATGGTTTATACACGATCTTTCAAATTGAATCCGAGATTTTTTTTCCGCGGAGAACGGAGCGGTACGGTAACGTTTTCTCTTGAGTAAAAAGTGTTGGTATTTATATAAATTGACTAATCATCATCATTTCGTGTAGGTGACACGGTCAGTCGACCATGCACACCCTGATCTCAGAGTTCTTCGGAACCGCCTCTCGGCCTCTGACGTGGTTGCTTTAACGACTACCAGATGGCAGCCGGGACCACCGGCTTATCATGCCTTCCGAAGCACGGAATCATCTTTTTTATCGGACAATCAGGTGATTCATGCCTGCAATGTCCTAACCAAACTGGAAACAATATTCTATTCCCACGGGAAGCATAAGCATACTTATGCTTCCCGTGGGAATAGAATCGACGACCCCCGCAACAAGGCAAACTCCTTAACCTCTGGACCACGGAGGCAGATGTCTAATAAGATTAGTGGTTAACTCAATAAATTATTTGAATATCTGAAACCTACTCTGCTCCATTGCCTAGATTTTATAATTAATAAATTATATTTTATTAATTAATCCTGGAAGTAACACCAGTATGTCAAATTTCAAAGCCACTCAGGGCGTTTTTCTAAATTCTAATCTTTAATCAACATATTTTTATGGAACGAATGTTAATGATGAAAGGTAATAATAAACCATCGAGCCTACCATCACATTAATGTGAACTTTAAATCGTATGGCAATACCTCGTAAGCTTTAGACTCCCACGCCTTTATTTCAATGTTCAAAAACTGGTAAATTTTTCAATGCTTGTGTTCGTGACAGCTTTGTGTTAGCACAGCACACGCTTAAAATCAGTCAAATTGGTAGCTATGTGTTTGCATCATAGACTGTGGATTGGACACATTTTTTTTCTACGCTTTTAGGCTAATAGCGTCTATACAGGGAAGCTCAGACTGTCACTAACTTTAAACATCTTGTTAAGTCCTACTATCTCTCTACCCTTCCTTAAATTTCCTTGCTGTTAAAATATGTATATTTATGTATGTATATTTTATTGTATTTATTTTGTTTTTATTAATATATTACGTCCTCTTGTTTTCACATTTATCTGTTCTGCGCCAACGCCAACTACATGTACTCTGTCCATCCACCCTAAGGTTGACTGGAAAAGATCGCTTAAGCGATAAGTCCGCCTTTGTACCAACATTGTAATTTTTTCGGTTTTTTAATGTAATTATTTTGTTTTGGTGCAATAAAGAATATTCTATTCTATTCTATTCTTTACAGGCTTTATATAATCTAAGCTCGTAAGCGAAAAAAACGCAATTAGTATGTAATGAGAAACTCTTAAATTTAATAAATGTAACACATAGAAATTAATTACACAATATACTCGTAAATAGAAGTGTTTTGTGTGTACTCTGTGGAAGTAATTTTATCAGGGTAACAAGTGATGTTGGAAATTCACTCCGAAACTCCGTAACGCTATTCCTCCATTTAATTATCTTAGTAAGTGTGTGATTAATTTCGTTACATCGCAGTTCTGGATTAATTTAATGCGTAATATATACCTATTCGACTTAGTTGTATTTCGCTATCCTTAATTATCCAATACTACTCAAATAGCTTTAGCCTATATGTCTCTATACTTAATGGTAATGTTGTATGCAATTAACTATGACACAAAGCTATGGTCCCGGGTTCGATCCCCGGTCAGGTCATTATGGAAAATTATCTTTTTCATATTGACCTGGGTCTTGGATGTTTATCTATATTAGTATATATTATAAAATATATCGGCTTATCGGACCCTACAATCCAGTGCTGCCATATGGTGGAAAGCGTCTCAGAAAACTCTTATTTTATACTCTCATGGTATAAATAATAAAATGTTTGCTTAAAATGTAAATGGTATTCAGCAGCGAAGTTTATGTCCACTCACTCGAGAATGGCTTCAAAGAAAATTGTGTTTGAACTCCTTTGTCGTAAAAATAACTTTCTAGATTTTCAATAGACATTCAAGTTTGATTGAACAAATCAGCTGGATTTGCTCACTCAATGGAAATAAACAATTTGATACTTGAGTTTGAAATGCTAAAAATATTGTTTTATTTTAGGTATTGGAGGTTTTATTTTGATACTAGAATATTTTGTTCATTTTATTTATTATGTTTTTATATGTTTTGTACTAGGTTCTACATAAATCTTTTTTAAGATAGGCTCTACATTTTTCACAAACCATTAAGCAACGCACTTTTTGGGGCGAAAATGAAGAATATGTGATTTATAACACATTATACAAAACACAAAACAAAACGGATCTCACACTGTGCTATTTTGTCGGGATGGCAGACTAAAGTTTCGGATTTCTCAGACTATTTCCAAGGCGAGTGTGGGACGCGCGGAGGGGCCCAAACTGAAAGTCTGTTAGAAATTTAAGGCTGTTTCTACAAAATGTCTGCGTGATATATGTCTCTATAAGTAGGTTAAACTGCTTGCAATTAGTAATTATGATAAATTGTCAACGTTATTTCCTAATCTTTGTCATTCGATTATGATAAGAGAATTTGGCAGCTATTGGTATTACATTGAAAAAACATATTGAAAACCAACGAAATTTATTCGCTGTTACGTTGTAAGTGGAACAAAAGTAATAGTTTCTGTAGAATAATAATATCTATGGTAATAGACTAAACTAAAAAGGTCTGCATAAATAACTCAATAGATAAGCAAATGTAAACCAGAAAGAAAATGCCTATAGCATGGAGTCCACCATCTGTACACTTACTTTTATTCGGGCAATAAAGTTTGTATAAATAAATAAAGCATTCAGAATTACGTAGCATTCCTAAGGAACTTTTATTTTTGATACAACCCTACACTAATAGAAAAGCAATCTAACAAATTAACGTGTCTTGGAATAAGACAGCAAATTGGAGCAGTTCTTGAGAAACTAAGGTGCTAACGAGGAAATAAGATGAGCCAGTATCTCTCGTTACGTAGAAACATCTTATTAGGATATATTCTGTTTCCAGTAATGGGATTTGCTCGTAGATTACCAGTTCTAGAATTTCTGTTACGGAATTTTCATCTAAATTATTCCTCGGAGCGCACCTTTTGCTAACTAAAAGGTGCGCTCTGAGGAATAATTTAGTTACGCTTTATTAGGTGCGTTTCAAGATGGTTGCGCTAAAAGGAATACCCCTTTTTAAACATAGGTGCGCTTAAAGGAATAACTTTTAAATATTTTAATTGCTATCGGGAGCGCAACTAAAAGGTGCGCTCCGAGGAATAATTCAGGTACACTTCATTAGGTGCGCTTCAAAATAGTTGCGCAATGAAAAATGCCTGTGAAAAACAAAAATTCTTATTTGTTATGCACGCACGTTTTCCAAATGAGCAGTCAGGCCTAAGAAAGATGGATGGAGTGTGTGAAGGAGGATATGGGGAAAAAGAAGGTAACGAAGGAGATGGCTCAAGATAGAGCAAAATAGAAACTTACATGCTGTCCCGACCCCACATAAAGTGGGATAAGGTGAGGAAGAAGAAGAAGAAGCACGTTTTCCAAATGAGGTCAGTACTTGAGAACTTCTTACGATCATAAATATATCTGATTGCTCCCACTGTTGTATAAGGATCAGTAACAAGATCTGATTCCATTAATGGAATTCGCTTGTGCATTGTGATTCTTGGAAATTCACTTACGGAATTTCGAAGTATTTTTAAAGGGATCGTCGAAATCTGAATGGAGAAATGAAATAGGATATGATCTAAGAAGTCTAATATGAAAGGGATAATATCCCTCTAATGAATAAGATCTTTGAAACACATGATTGTAATATGTGTTTCATAGTATTTAAGTATTATTAAGGCTTAGCTATTTAAAAATACATTTTTGTAATGTGCTTTTCTGGTAGGCTCGTACTGGTTTTTTTTTTATATTGGGTAACCAAAAGTACTGGTAAAAGGTATTTGGGCCAATTTAGAAATTCTCAGTCTTGGGACACGTGGAAGACCAGGTCAAGTAGATGGTGTTTTATTTCTGAATTTGGTCTGGTTCTGAAACAGAATGTGCACGAAATAGCAATGCTGGGCCCATCCATTAATTATATTTAACAAAGCCGGCGAACAAGAGATTCCCGCCACGTCATTAATCATTCGCAAGCGGCCATGGCTGTGATTTTGTTCCGTTGTACTGTTGCATACTAATTTAATTTTAATAATCTACACTAATATTAGAAGAGGCGAGATTTAGAATTAAACATATTGGGATATTTACCGTGATTATTCTTTGAGTTTTCGAACGAAGTTTTTTCGTGATCATGGTCCATGTAATGGATCGAAATATCGAAAATAAATATCCCGATATGTTTACTTCTAATGTTGATAACAGTGTAAGTTTATAAGTGAGAGAGAGAGAGTTTGTTTGTATTGAATACGACTGATTTTCAAAATTCCTTTACCTAGCGAAGAGAAAGAGAGATGCGAGTCGCACCGCCATCCGCTATGAAGATAAGACGGATGCTATGAAGATAAGATTTTCTGGATTTAAAAGAAAGAAAGAAAAATAATTTATTTGATACTTCAAACATTACAATCTTTTAAGTACATAATTAAAACTATATAATTAAAGTATCAAAATGGTGCCACTCAGCATAAGGTAGTGATAACACCACCGCTGGTCTTCCGTGGAACCAGATATAAAAAGGTTGCGCCACCAGACGTTTACGGTAAAAAGGATAATTTTTCAGCATGCCCACGAATTTATAACAAAAATGTGATATATACTACTATTTAAGTGTAGTTATATTAATATATGCATATATAGATAAATATTTAGTATTATATAGTAGTAATAAGATAAATATCACTACATATTATAAAACAAAGTCCTCTGCCGCGTCTGTCTGTCTGTCTGTTCGCGATAAACTCAAAAACTACTCCACGGATTTTCATACGGTTTTTAGCAATAGATAGAGTGATTCACGAGAAAGGTTTTAAGATATAATACATGCCCGGGCGCAGCCGGGTAGGGCTGCTAGTATAGTATAACACAGAACGACTGCTTAGTTATTACAGATTTGAAAGTCTAAAAGATACTTTTTGAGATGTTTCTCAAATGTAACAACAGTTTTGCAAGATTTTATAGAAGGAGGTAGATCGTTCCAACATTTCGTGGCAGCATATTTAAAGCTTCCACGAAAAGCAGCCGATTTTCTTCATATTCACCCATCCCACATAGAAAGCTAATTTATCTGCGCGTAATAGGCTATAATTTAAGCAGATAAAGTCGCGAGAAAATTGCTCGTGTAAAATAATATACAAATAATAATTCAGCATCTGGAAATACGACAGGGCCTGAAATTTTACTAACTTCCTTTTAGTAGTTTGAACCCAATGTGTTAAAATGCGGTACATTCGGTGCCCTTTACTTATTTTAAGTGCCCTCTTTCTTTTTCTTATCACTTAGTAACCGGATTATATTATCATTTGAACACGATAATCCTTTATTTTTTGTTTGCGAAGTCAGCTCGTGTATTTACGACTCTTATGGGAAAAAGTACTATTTCCGGAATGAAAGGTATTTTCAAAAGTAAAGTATATAACTCAAGTCAAGAACCACTAGGCTTGCAATGAAAATATGAAAAAACATTTTAATTTAATTTATTGCGTTATGTATGAGTATGTCAGAACTCAGAACTCGCACAACAAACGTTTTTTATGATGTTAAGAATGAATTCCGAATCACATCGATTAAGGAACCGAAGTTAACTATTACGGTAAACCAATACGCACTGCGTATTTAAATGAAAAGCGGTATTTGTGCTATTCTTGTTTGTGAATATGTAATGAGTAAATTAATTCTTGCTCATTTAACAAAGACCTATTTGAACATGGCGTGAAGCCCGGTGATGTAAACGAAAATTGTTATTACGGCAAATTAAATTACCAGTTTTATTCAAAATGCTAATTGATGAAATGTCTTTATGAGGTTGTGATTGTAGATTTATAATTGTTTTATTTAATATTCAATAGCAAGATGTTGTTTTGTTGATGCGTAATTTATGCACATAAAACGGTTCCATAGAAAGTTAAAACATTGATTGAGTGATTTAGGTATTTTAATTATTTGTGTATAAATATATTCATCACGTCTTTAGCCATTACTTGTAAGACAGGGTTATATTTTTAAGTATGTATATATTTTTATTAAATAAGCCTACACGACTTCACCTACCTCATAACCAAAATATGATGCTGTGAAAAAGTAGTACCTAGTGCAAAAATGCATCTTGTTTTCGAGTAGTTGATACGAGTTATCTATTAAGGGCTTAAAAATAGGTCCAAAAGTTTTTGAGTTTATTCAATACAAACTTATAAACGCACAAACATTTTATTCTTTGTAATATTAACAGTCTAGAGCCTAGACAATTGGGTATGACTAAATCTATTAAATCAAAGTTTGTCGAGCTCCGTGGCGCAGCGGTCAACACGCTAGCCTGCGACACGGGGGTCCCGGGTTCGATCCCCGGTCAGGTCAAGATGGCAAAAGATCTTTTTCATATTGACCTGGGTCTTGGATGTTTATCTATATAAGTATATATTATAAAATATAGTATCGTTGAGTTAGTATCCTGCGACACAAGTTCACAACTTAGTGGGGCTAGCTCAATTTGTGTGATATGTGCCTATATATTTATTATAAAAAAAAAAAAAAAAAATGTGGTCTTTAAATCTGGTCTCTACAATTTAATTCCCTTGTTCACAGGTGCACACAGCGGTCCAACAAACGGGGTTCAAAAGGGTAAAAAGGGGCTTTAGGCCCCTTCGTTTGCCCGAAACTGTGCCCGCATCGGAGCCCCGCGACCCCTACTTCCCCCTACAATGGTACCTCAAGAACACGGGGCAGAATGGGGGCAAACCCAAGTTAGACTTGAACGTGGAGGCGGCCTGGGCGCAGGGGTACACGGGGGTCAATGTCACCACTGCCATCATGGATGATGGTATGTATTTTTTAGATAAATGGCGTTAAATTAACGACCAATATTCCCTTGAAGGGGTGACTCAGCCTGTCTAAATTATTAACTATTCTTATGGACTGATGCTCGGAAAAATATGAAAATGGCTGGCCCAACAATTTGTGTGATAAATTGTAAAAAAAATTGTCCGACCCGGCGATTTGTAGGAAAATAAAATAAAAAAATTGAGTTTCCATAGCATTGAAAAGTTGTTCATTATTACAAGCTGAGTCTAACCCCTTCCATATGATGTCGGTGGTAAATTTACATGCTTCATAAAGTTTTTATGTGATTGTGTTTAATCTACAGGATATTTTATTTGTTCCTTTTCTAAAATATTTTATTCATCTACAATTGACAAATTACGTCATATTTCGGTACATAACTAGCATCTTGACAATGCGGAAAAAATACCATAGAAATCAACTTGATACGTTTAGATTATCCGCTTGTTTTAGGTATGTGACATCACACTTAACATCATAAAAGCTAAAAAGGAAAAAAAAATGTTACCTACCTTTTGCATTTTCATCATCAGGTCTCTCTTGTTCCACTGCAGGAGCACGACCCTCTCTGTACTACCAGAGCCATTTTTAGCTTGAGTAGTCAGAGGATTTGGCCTACACTCTCCACACTGGCCAGACGGCTTGGAGAGGTCTCTTTGATGTTTATAAGCTTTGTTTAGCTTGTGTTTCCTTAGTCGCCTTCTACGACATCCACGGGATGACTTGGAGTGGTCCTATTCTACTCTGCCGGGAACCACACCACCTTTTGCATATAATATGTCATAGAACAATGGAAGCGAATGTCAAATTTATGCTTACTCGTATTAGGCCTCGCGTTTTCTAGTTTTAAAGCATCTTAGATTTATTTGGGTAACACTAAAAAAAAAATGTTAAATAATGCTCGCTTTTGAAATGCGAACAATGAATTACACTTCTTGGAAAAAAGGAGGTAAAAATCCGTAATTATTCGCGAAACTTTTCACTAAGCCATGGCCTTTGAAAGCAAAAGGAGTTAATTACAGGGAAAAAGAGTTTCCTTTACGACCAAAAAAACCTTTTTCTTTTGCGGCAAACTTTCGAATTAAGAAGCTCGTTAAATGGGGAGGCATCCGTCTACTGTAAAGAGTAAAATTGTTAAAACTTTTAGGCAATAGAAGCAATTTATTTAAATCAAGTACATTTTTGGACCTGTCAAGTACATATTTTTATTCAGAAAAAGCAAACCTTAGCATTTGGTTATGTAAAAGAAAGTACGTAAGCAGTAGTACCAACGGCTTATACCAAAGGCACGTGTTTAATGAATTAAACAAGTAACAATATATATAAAGGAATAAAAATCACAACTGCACACATTACACAATTTACGTCCGCCATATTGATTTGTTGCTGACCTTACATAGCCTATGACATTCCGGGGAATAATACTAAACTACTTATTAAAAATTGTATAGTTAAGGAAGAGCGGTGTCTCCTAACACAGACTATGTGTATGTGTTGTTAAGGAAACAAATGATAAAGAAATAAAATCATTTTCATTACATTTCATACGAATATAACATTCGTATTTTTCCCCGGATCGTATAAGGTTTGCATTTTACACCTCACACTATAAAAAAATAATGGAACAGACATACATAGATATGTACATATGAGTGAACATTAGCCTTTAAATAAAACATTACCCTCTTCCTGGGTTGGTCAGTCGGTAAAAATAGTATTCCGTAATAATTCATGTGGTTTACAAACTAGTGAACATTCATACTAGAAATATGCAGGTTTCTTCAGGATGTTTTTCCTCACGAAAGTAACTAGATTCGAAAATGTTTTAATTGATGTTAACTACCTACTGTTTTACGTGACTCGAAATAAACTGTGTAAGTAATACTTGATTTTTGTTTTAGGCGTGGACTACATGCATCCCGATTTAAAGTTCAACTATGTGAGTATCCATTATATAAGGCTATTTATACTGCTCTTTAATGTACTCTATCTCTCTTTAACTCTTACCATGTTGATGCAAATTAGCTTCGTAGTTGGAACAGCGTAAGAAAAATACAAACTCAAATTGGAACTTATAATCTTTTTCCAGCTTTTATGACAGTATTTACTGGCTGTTATATAATTTGGCATATGTTTTTACGGTTCACCGCCTGTCTGACTCTAAACCATTTTAGGCGTCTCTTGAACCGCAAATATTTACCTTTCTTATCGTGTCAGTGGAATTGTTTATTCTTAAAATTTTATCGGCCTTTAACTACCACTTTTTCCTATATGCACTCCTCTTTTTGACTATGCACTCTATAGACTCATGCCTTTATTGATAAATTACATTGAAATAAAGGCATGACTTTGTGTTAGTACATGCATCATATCAACTATATCCATCAAATCGGTAGGCATAAGTTTGCATCATAGTCTATATGGCATGGACCCCTTATTTCTATACTTTTAAGCTAATTACAAGCTAATAGAATGTATCTAGTTTTAAGAAATCTAAGATATCTCCTCCGGTGCTTGTGAAAACGATGATAAGTATTCCCCCACTCTGGAGATTGAACCAAGAGCATCGATGCTTGCTGGCATGTCAATCACTGTGCCACTGAAGCCATTGTCTTAAATCATTACTCCCAAAACCTCACGGGTAAGCTCGTAGCTCTGCAAACTAATTAAAACTTTAATCCACAGCTCATCTGGAATAAAAACAAACCGCATTAATTTCACTCAGCCCGCGCAACAAAATGTAAAAGGTATTTTTAAAATTGCCATATTTTAAAGCGGAAAATCCTTCGTCCGAAAAATCCTTCAGCGTTCATAAAAACCGCTTACACTCTATCACCTAATTCCGCGGAGTTTAATGCCCGGATTTAAAATTAAAATGCCTTATTCATGCAGTGACGGCGCTAACTTTTATTTAGGACGGTGCAAAGTTATCATTGAGCGCCCCTGCTATACTTCCAACTAGTTTTTTTTAAAGTGGCCACTTTTGGCGCTAGTCGATATTTCTCTTAATTTATTTAACTAATATTAATAAAGAGTAATACCAAAATAGTACAAGTAATTAACTTGTTATGTAAATGATGGATTATTTAAATTTGATATGATTTAGGATTAGAATAATTAATTGCTGGATGGCGCTAGTGTTGCTTACTTTAGCGCCTTAAATGGAGAGTCATTTTTAAAACCAAGTTTATAATAATACGCGTTCCTAACGTGCAATAATAGTATACCTAGTGAAATACCCCGAAGAATTTTCATAAAGGGCCCTAGCTAGTACTCATTACGGTAGCTCTCCAAGTTTCAGATCGTGCAGTACGCGTACTTCCGGACCCCTAACTTAGATCCCTGGGCGATCGGTTTGCCTACTCTATTTTAGGGCTGGCACGGTATCAAAAGCAGCTCAGCCTTGAAAAGCGAGAGTCTTATTTGAAACCGAGCTTATAAAAATACGCGTAATGTGCAATGATAATGATGAAATGTACTCCAGGATAATGCCTTTGTTAAAAGAACTCATGAAATATGCATTGTTTAAGGAAGGAAAGAAGTTCGGGTCTTGTGTTTTGGAATACTAATTTAACGAGTGGTACATGAGTGGTATTAGTTATATTTCACAACAAACATAGGTTCATAAATAGATAAACATCCAAAACCAAAAGGCCTTTTGGGGACCCTGCCCCAAGGCAATGATCTACGCGATAATTTTTATTTATAGTTTATCTTTATTTTGTAATTTTTCATTTAAGTTTAGTTTTTAGCTACTCTTATTTGTAATTATTATTTTAAAATTAGTTTTAGTTCATACTGTTTGTTTTAGTTAATTGTTAGTAACTTAGAAGTTGTACCTTACAAAAAATAAACAGACCCAAATCAATCTGAAAATGATTATTTACCATCTTGACCTGACCGAGAATCGAACCCGGGACCACAGGGGTCATCACCACTACACTGGTAAGTTACACATACATTCTAAAATGAGACAGCATCTTATTTAATATACACTTTATTAGGGTTCTGAAACCAATGGATGCGTGCGGGATTCCATTACTGAGACTCTGATATCCGTCCGTCTGTCCCAAGGCTCATAAACGTAATAGCTAGTAATGTAAGTATAAAAAAATTGTCTTTTGCCGCTATACGAGTAACAACACATATAATTATAAAAACAAAATAAAATGAATAATTAGGGGTTCATACATACAGTTACATATTTGAGATTTTCCTTCTCTCATTCTTTGTTTTCTCTCACAATATTATAAATTTGTCATGCGTTACATTGATGGCTATTTACGACTGTGAGTGTTTGTGAACCCTTTTCTCAGCGGTAATGGATCGCATCAATCATTGTGCGGAACGTTATCCATCATCATTACTACTAAACTCCCAAATACATCTCACCTGGAGAAAATGTCTCAAGAACATTTCATGAATTTAGTTTAACTTTTGCCTAATTCTCACTATTACTTATTTTGTATTTTAAGTTTCATTTCCTTCAGAATCATTTTCAACAAAATAGTTTATCGAAATGTATGATTTACGAAATAAAAACTGTCCAGCTGCTAGTGAGAATCGCTCGAAGTGTTCCGTACCACCAGATAATATTTAACTTCAAAAATCGTTAGAATCGTTATTTATAATTTAATTTTCATTTTTGATACTTGTTGTCATAGTGGCAGTAATTCACAAATTTTAGTATAAATAAATAAACACTATGACCTAGGTCAAAGGTCCTCGCAGGGATTTTCAGGGTGGCTTCCCTAACTCAATATTGCTCGTTGCTCGCGCCAAGTGTTTGAAGTCAATTTTGTCACTCAACGTCCAAAATAAAAAGGAGGCTCAAAACGTAAAAAGAAGATATTATTATACTAATATATATTTCATTCTTTGTCTATCTTACATACAGACAATAGTATTTCACCTTTGAAATTTATATCGTAGTCAAAGAGCTGACATCAAGAACAAAGGAAGGCTTTGTTAGATCATCTTACCTGTGATATCTTATCTGCGTGGAAAAGGCCATAGTTAACTTACATTTCACCTTTTAAAGTGGAACAGTCAGCCTTTTCTTCGGGTTGTTTGGAAATACGAAGTTAGAAGCAGTTATTTGCTTTCAGTGCCCTGACTTTCAACTTTAACGAGACTTCTTTCTTTGCCTCAGGTGCATTTAGTTTCCCTTTGTGAAACATCTCTAGTTTTCTTTCAAATTTAAAGTTATAAACAATAACATATTCTATAGAGAAATATGTATTTTGGAAACTAAAATAATTTTCATCTAATATTAGGACAGCGCAATGCGCAGTTACATGTAAAAATTATTATGAAGCGGCTGTGTTTCTTTTCAAGTTCACGAATAGTATTACGTGTAATTTTTATCTATCGAATGTTTTTAATCGTTCAAGTCCTGTCATATTCATCAGCTCGTTATTTATAATAGCATTAGTTACAAAGACTATCTTCGTAACTTCGTAGTACTTGCATCTTCGTAGCACGTGCAACTTCGTTGTCCTCATAGCTTCGTAGCCTTCGTAGCGTCGTAGCAATATCATTTTTGTCGCGCCATAGGTCTTAGCGAAGCCGTAGTTCTACATAAGTTCTAAAGAACAATCAAATAAGGTTATTTACTTTAAAGATATAATATATTTGAACACAAGCCCGGTACACAGCTAGGTATTTCGTACATAAATTGTCCCAATTAGGAAGGCTATTTTTAAACGTCTGCCTACACAAAGAGTAACATCACTATGAACATAATATAAAATTTGTGTGCAGAATTTCAGGCTTTTTCAAAAATTTCAGGCTGTGCTTCGTAGTTATTAAATAATTAGGTTTCAGTCTCACTCACGGAGTATATATTAATAGCTCTTACTTGTTAAAGTGTCTATAAGGTAAGATAAATTAACAAATTTTCACGTGGTTCCGTATTAAAGGGCGTACCTACTATATGTAAATTATTTGTATGTGTATGATTTGTATGTAAGTTACCTACCTTAAAGTAGTCAAAGATAAATGGTACAGATACTGATTGAGATTAACTATTTCTCTTACTAGACATAACAAGGGTGCTATATTTAGAGGAATAGTTAATCTCAGTTCTTAGAGCAGCGCAGGTCTTGTTTTAATTATTTTTCTTACATTTCTTTTAATTTGTACTTTTTTCTTAGGCATATCTTTTAATTCTAGTGCAGGACCTACAATGTTTCTATAACTGTAGAGTGGAACTTATGTCAGCTTATGTAAATTATGTCAAAAGTTACTAAATGATTAAACATTCTTTAATTTTTATACGCAAATTAAAATTTTGAAGATGTTACCGAAAATTCTTTAAGTTTTATAAATTTTGATGAAATTCTACGTGTCCTAAGCCACAAAAAAAAAAAACAGATTGATGTAAGCTTTAAGCTTAATTAAATATTAATGTGTGTCTTTCTTGGGAAATAACGAATTAGTAGCTTTTGTTCACTAGTTGATAAAATCGTAACTCTCAGTGGTAATTTCGTCTGTTTATAAGGTTCGTTTACCCTCGGGATATATCTTACTCCTGAATTATGTTTTTTTTGTGCTAAGGTTAAGGTTGAATATTTTTCTCAGAATTATTGTGGAAGTCTACTCATTAAGGTGATTCATGAATTTTACACACTGTAAGTATATATATATAAAGTATATATACGAAAAGTAAACAAACTAGGATTGTGGTTCTTTTAACTACAATGTGTGCGCCCAGTCTAAGGGTATCCATTCAATTCTCTCAAGAGTTCAACTGGCTCTATTATTGCGAGGCCATTACGTCCTCGAGATAACAATGAAGAAATAAAAAAGTCCCTACGACAATGGACGCTCTGAGAAATGAAAGGATAATTATAACCAGACGGTATTGCATTGACTTGGATGGGTTCTGTTTTACGTAATATTATTTATACTAATACCATAAAGAGAAAAGATTTGATTATCCCAACTAATTTTATAAATGCGAAAGTGAGTTTGTTTGTTTGTTTGTTACGCTTTCACGCCGTATCTACTGTACCGATCATCGTGAAATTTTGCATACACATAGGTGAGGGTACCGAGAAGGACATATATTACGCGGGCGAAGCCGCGGGTAACAGCTAGTTTGTTTATAAAAAGAACTTTGCAAAGTATGATTCTAGGGAAAATAGAACTTAAAATACAAAAGAAGTAATAATTAAGTACTTAAATGGAAGTATAGGCAAAAGATAAACTACATTTTTGAAAAAATTGTAGTAACATTTTCGCCAGGTGAGATGAGATGTATTTGGGAGTTTAGGTAGGAATGATGATGGATAACGTTTCGCACAGTGATGCGATCCATTAAAATTAAATAGGCTCCGAAACTACGGGATCGATTTTCAAAATTATTTCACTTAGAAAGCAAATTTTGCTAATAATGAAATTCATAGTTGAATTATTATTTTTTTACCCGACTACCAAGACGTTTGTAAAATATTGTATTCTGGATAAATTTCGATAGTTAAGGTATAATAAGGTTCGTCTCAAAAACCCAAGTGTCCTTATCACCTAAAATACTAGATCGAAAATTCTGAAAAAATTAAATAGTATAGGATTTTACTTAAGAGGTCCCTGGGCGTGCATGTTTCCATATAAACGGAAATAAGGATTTGTGGCAATATTTGATAACTTTGGAGTTGAATTAAGCATTCAATAAATAGAATAGGACCACTCCAAGTCTTCCCGTGGATGTCGTAAGAGGCGACTTAGGAAATACAAGCTAAACAAAGCTTTTAAATATCACAACCTCTCCAACCCGTCTGGGCAGCGTGGAGAGTGTAGGCCAAATCCTCTGCCTGCTCTGGCTATTATATGGCTCTAGTATTACAGAGAGGATCGTGCTTCTGCAGTGGAGACTAAAAAGACCTGATGAAGAATTTACTTTATTGTATTTTAAGATTTTCGAACTTTGTAGAATGGTCTTGCCCGTCACATCACACCCAACTTCAAAGGAGCAAAGTGTCTATAACAGTATTTTTAGATACATTAGTTACGTTTGACATAAGTCAGGTATATAAGTATAATCTAAACGTCAGTCCGATACCGTATCAAATTTTACATATAACATGTCGCTATGTGCTCTAACGTAAGAGATGAACGCGGTCGCCATTATGAATTAGGTCAACGGGTTGGAGCAATCAGAGGACGTCATCAAGACGAACGTAAATACATAATTTTTTTTACGGTGTGTGTACTACTCCTCTTAGTAGTAGTAATTATTATGATTATTGATAAAATATTGATAAAAGTAATTATTGATAAAAATAAAACCCACTATCCAATCGACCAGATTTTTATAGAGCAAAGAAAATATGAATAAATAGCGTAAGGGACGACATAGCTAAGAAATATGACCAGCGATAGATTGAAGTAGAAGAAAATTACATGCCTGGCTGACACCTAATAGTGGGAAAAGGAGAAGAAAACAGGAGATTCAGACATAAATCCCTTACTCATTGTACGTGTTAGCCGATACACCGTACATAAAGAGATGTTGATGATATTGATTTAGGGATTCAAGACCACGACACATAGTTGATGCTTATGATATTTACAAAGCAGCTGACACGCAACCTACATCTATATGGCCGCGTGCCGCTCAAATGTGCGATGTAAGCTCGTACACTCATGTATAGGAAGTGTATAGGTACTATAAGGAGTAGGGTCACAGCTGCGCCAGAAAATACTATATAAATAAGAGACTGTATTTGTGTTTATTGAGCACAGATATACAGATGAGAGAAAATTTTAGAAATTACAGATAGGATATCGTAAGACGCTTGTTCGCTTTCTCTGAGCGGATCGAACTCCCGGTTGAGGGCACAGCTGCCGACTACCCTTAAATTTAACAATAAACATTCGAAAAATTACAAATATTATGTGGGTACCGTACATATTCTAAATTATACAAAAATATAGCGCAAAAGACCATAAATAAACATAAATAATTTGGATACAAAGCAATAAAAGAAAAGTTAAAAACAGGAGACCACATGAGCGCCTCGCTAACAGGTATTAAATTAGCCCTAGGATATTGAAATACATTGTTATTTGTAACCTTAATTTTCATTTTACACGCAAAATCTGTAAAATATGTCACACCCACTGTTTATTTTCCAATGTCTACACGAATTCCCAAAATTTTCACTCGAAATATGTTTATATTATTTCTGGGAGGAAAATGGAGAAAGATATTTTAATATAATGAATGTGTGTCAGTGTTTAAAGGGCGTGTTGGATGTGGGAGCAAATACGAACATCACAAAGTGCTTTGTGGAAATACAAATTTACCTCTTTGAATTCCTTACCAAGTTTCTGTAAGGCTTATTTTCTTTGATATTTAGGGTACAATGATGTACTTAGTACAGTCTCACATAAAGCTTTAAAGATAATATTATCACAGATATTGTTACTCAACGAGCAAAAAATAATACCTATTTTGACGACCTCTGTAGCTCTTGTAACCAGTGTCTAAATCGTGATCGCATGGTCCCGGGTTCAGGGTTCGATCTCCAGTCAGGTTATGATGGAAAATGATATATTTTCCAGATTGGCCTGGGCCTTAACTTTATAAGTTATAATTATCTATTTATTGAAATAAATAATAAATAGGAATTTTGATTGCATGTTTGCATTGAATAGGCTTCTGAAACTACTGAAACGATTTTCAAAATTCTGTGACGTAAAGGAAGCCTATTGATCTGCGCGTGACATAAGGTTATAATTTACGCGGACAAAGTCACGGGAAAATTACTAGTATAAAATTAAACAACATTGCCTTCAACCCTATATTAAGTGGAAACTAAAATCTAGAAAATAATAATTGGATTACTTGACAGTCTCAAAATAATTATTTTAAATAGCATTATAGAACAGTCAACGTAATTATTGATATTTACATAAAAAATTACAATTTTTAATCAGAAATTTTGGACTCAGCGCAAGGCATGATAACAAGTAAAGTTAAATAGTACCTTCGTAACAAACCTTCGACAGCATTAAGGTTAATTTTATTTTTGGCCTTTTTCAGTGTTAGGTTAGTATTTATTAAACAATATCACGTCAATACGTTTGAGATACTTAGTCATAATTTCTCATTGTTAAGTGTAACATAAACACTGACCTCACCTTCATGTCTGATGACGTCACTGACAGACTGATGGGAGTAAGTTTCGTGAAAATTACGACGTACTTTTAGTCTAAGTACGCTTTCAATGCCTGAAGGTTTTGTAAAAATCTGAAGACTGGTTTTGATTTTAGGTTATAAAGATTAAGGTACTTACAATTTTTTGTACCTATACTTATTATTATTAATTCTGTGCCACAGACAGTGGAGATATTTACTTCGGCAGAGACACATACGTGATAAGTATAACATTTAGGGTTTCAAATGACCGAGTGTAAAAACGGAACCTTTATAGGATCTCTTGTGTGTCTGTCTGTCTTTGTCCGTCTGTCACAGTTAATTTATTCTAAATCTAATGGAAAACAAAACCGAATACTTATAGATTTATGTGACAGATACACTAACATATTTCTTGTATAAATAAATGTTTTTTAGATTGATGGCACTTTTGGGATCACAAATCAGAATAATAAAAATAAATTTTTTCAAAATTTTTCAATTTACAATTCAAATAAAAAGACTCGTTGCGAGGATTTCAATTATATTTTTACATCATTTAAATATCTACATCTATATAAACTATACAACAAATGGACAAAAATTTACCGTTTCCTGCATTTTAGTAACTACATATAACTGCCTCCGTGGTCCAGTGGTTAAGGCGTTTGCCTAGTTGACCCGGGGGTCGTGGGTTCGATTCCCACGGGAAGTATACTTTGTTAAGTTGTTTCCATTTGGCTAATACATTGCAGGCATGAATCACCTGATTGTCTGATAAGAAAGATGATTCCGTGCTTCGGAAGGCACGTTAAGCCGGTGGTCCCGGCTGCCATCTAGTAGTCGTTAAAGGAACCACGTCAGAGGCCGAGAGGCGGTTCTGAAGAACTCTGACACCAGGGTGTGCATGGTCGACTAACCGTGTCACCTACACGACATGATGATGAGTAACTACATGTACTTTTTTATGATACGTATGATTTTTACTTATGTATTTAATGTTGCTACTTACAGAGAAGTGGAACAACTGGCGGAAGAAAGAGAGAAATGGAAAAAGCTCCACCGACAAGAGCCCAGCTCTTAAATTTGATGATGATGATTTAAATCTAGGTATATGACATACTAGCTGATACCCGCGCCTTCGCCCGCGTGATATATAGCCTATGATATATGTCCTTCTCAGTTCCCTAACCTAAGTGTATGCAAAATTTCATGATGACCGGTTCAGTAGATAGGGTGTGAAAGTGTAACAAACAAACTCACTTTCGCATTTATAATATAAGTTGGGATATAAGTTGGAATAGTTTGAGACTGAAAAGTACATGTACTTTTCATCTAGGTAAATGCTACAGTGAGCTGGATTCGGGCAAAAGCTAGTGTCCTTATAAATGAAAATGCCGAAATATCCATTACATTCCCCGTATTTTCAATTAAGAAAATGAGTCAACACAACGAGCTACGTACATTTAAGCATAGACAAATTAGGCTCCTACGTCCGAACCCGGCCGGACGTGACGTAACGGACGTCAGGAAATTGCCCCGTGACGTCGACGTGCACCCAAAGAAAACACGCTCGTTGTAAATGAATTATCTGGAACTAATCACTGGGAGTTGAGATAAACAGAAGGAGACACGGTAAATTACCTCGTAACTTGACTACAACTAACGTGAAACCAATTTATTATCGTTCGTAACATTCCCTCAGTCACGTAGAGAGGGTTCCATACAATGACATGATTCAGATCCCAATTATACCTCATCCATAATGGAACTGAACATACTTCAAAATCCTTAGGTTTCAACATAATTTTTCTTAAAAGATACAAACAACCAAAAAGTCACGACGGTTTAAAAATTAAAAATACTTTTCTCTTTTATATTCCCATTGAATCAGGAAAAAATGAAGAAAAAGCTTTTTATTCTTATCTTTCCAAAGTATCAGGAAAAATTTTCGAAGAAGTATTTTGCAGATTTGTTTTTCTGCGTCTTTTAGCAAAGTTTAGATGTCGGCTGACGTCAGATGTAATTACAAGACGTGCGCGTCTCGTCGGTAAGGCTTCGTCGAAATTTAGAAGTAGCACGACCAGGGGTGCGATTGTAATTTCGCCGTTTGCCAACGAGCGGTTTTTCTATACTAAGATCGATCGTTTGAAGACGAGTGGTCACACGTTTGAAAATAGTACTCCCATTTTGTCATCGTACAGATTTGTTTTTCTGCATCTGTAAGCAAAGTTTAGACGCCGGGTGACGTCAAATGTAATTACATGACGTCCGCGTCTCGCCTTGCGTCGCATCCGGTAAAGCTTCGTCGAAAGTTAGAGTAGCTCGACCCATTTTGCGAGGAAGCAGGGTCACGTTCTTGTATTGCATGTGGAATTGTATACATTTTGAACTGAATAGTTTACTGAGAGTTAGTATTATTCTACGTGTAGTATACTGCTGCGAAAAAGCAAACTTTGAAACTTAGTTGTTTTTCACACCCGACGCAAAACGTAGGGTGTTAATAATAAGTTTGACTGGTCTGCTGCTGTGTAGCTTTGTGTCTATCTGAGGGACTGTAGCTGGTTTTGACTAAACTAAACTACTACTACTAACTTTAAAACGTTAAATATCATTATATTCCTACATACTTTATTTGTAGAAGAATTGAATACAAAGTCGAAATATTATCGAAGGTATATTAGTAAAAACAACAACTAATGTTCTTCGCAAAAAAATTATAGAGACGAGTCATAAACCTAACGGATAGTCGACCCATTATTAAAGGATCCGTTAAAAGAATGTTAGAATGATTCTATTACAAAGCCTTCGCTGTCCGTTACGTCTGCCCAAGTCTCCCTTCCATGTACCCGGTGTTAAGAGATTTGACAATAGTTCTTCTTCTTCTTCTTCTGTTTTATAAAATGGCTTCCACCGAGATTTCAGTGATTCTGCCAATGTCCAGTAAATTGAGATACTAAGTATCGGCAAAGACAATATAATATACCGAGACTGTCATTTTTCATATGTCGAAGCGTAGCCCAGTTTTGCCCCTGAATGGTAAAATATTCGTAGATGGCGCTTCTCATCGAGGATATTATAGGTTGTCAATTTGTCACCGCTAGAGGCGCTGCCATTGACCGCGGTTTCGTGCCCGGCTGTTGGCAAGCTGTTGGAGGCAAGAATAGAAAGATGGCGCTATGCAAAATTTTACCAAAAAAATTAAAAACCTTGGCCAAAGACAATACAATATAACATTGTCTTTGACCTTGACTCAGTAGATCATCGGCATAAATCTATATGTATTTCATCAATTAGCTATTATTCAACGTCTGCACCTATGCCAAAAATGAGTGATTAAGAGCGTTTGGTTATCAGTATAATTTTAATCCATCATGTACCTATTGCATAGACTTCAATGTTTCCCAATGACTGATACACACTTAACTCTCTATTTCAAAACTACTGAACCGATTTTGAGGAAACTTGCAACAACCCTAAGTTGGATTATAGGTAGGTTCTATCTAACATAGTCCAACAAAAAAAGATTTTTAACAATCTGACTTATAGTCATTATTCTAACTTGGTATATATAATATACTAGCTGTTACCCGCGGCTTCGCCCGCGTCATATATAGCCTATGTCCTTCTCAGTACCTTAACCTATGTATATGCAAAATTTATGATGATACGGCGTGAAAGCGTAACAAACAAACAAACTCTTTCGCATTTATAATATTAGTTAGAATTTGGATGTAATTCTGACAATATTACATTACATTCCTAAATATGGGTCAAATTGATAAACTATCCTATTCCAAACCAAACTCGACTCGCTTAGCTAACAACCCCGGGCGGCCCCAGCCGGCGGCGCCCGCCAGTGCAGTGTCCTTGACCTTTGAGTTGACTTTGCACTGGCAGTCGAGTTCGAGACGAGTCGGGAACTCGGCAGGAGCGGGAGTGGGAAACACTTGTAGGTACCTACGCCTAATCCGTAGTCAACCGTAGCGTAGGCAGTTATTATCACATCGGTTTTTTTATTACAGGCTCATCTCATACCTAAATGTAGGTAGGTATGTTGTCTAACAAAACAAGTAGGTACCTCAAGCAATTAGGGTAGCCAATATTTTTTTTGAGAAATGGTCTTTCATATTTTTTGAATAGATAAAGTAGGTACCTACCTACCTACCTACCTACCTTTTTGCAAGAAAAAGTATTCGGTACATTTTTTTGCTGTTTAAGTGAATAAACTTTATTTATTGCACCAACTTAAAATTTAATAAGTACCTATGTAAGTTAAAAATAAAAACTATAACAGGCAGCTATACTAGCCTCACCAATCCGTCTAGCCAGCTTGGAGAGTGTGGGCCAAATCCACTGACTCCTGTGGCTATAAAGCTCTGTTAGTTAGGTATAGAAAGGGTTATACTTCTACAGTGGGGACTAAAAAAAACCTGATGATACTATCACATGACATGATAACACGCAGGACCACTATAACCAGCTTTACCCAAAATATATACCTATCTAGTAGTAGTTTGACTCTGTCCTGTCCTTGAAATGAATACCTACAGCCGTAGTATAAACCACGCATTACGTTGACATCTAGGGCTATGCCTACGATATTTTAATTTTATCTAGGTTTATTTCTCGTTTTGTGGTTAGAATATTATTAGGTACTTATATTGCAACAAGTTACAAGCTTTTATCTTGCAATGTATGGTAGTAGGTAGGTAGGTAGGTATCTTGATTGTTTGGATACAATCTTTAAAACTCAGGTCTTCTCTACCGATTAATTTGAAATTGCGTAGGGTTAAACCACCTTATATCGGCCATGTCAACAAAATTTCACATTCATTTGCTTCTTTTTCTCTCATTTATTACCCTGACTTTCTAAGGGGTATTTTTTAATAAACTGCTATTATTTGACTTTCTTATAATTTCATAAAGTATTTGAAATTTCAATAACATTTTTTTTATATTTACGTTTTCTTTTGTACACACCCAATTTCCCTTAGATCGGCCACTTGCGCCCAAAATACGTCCACTTATTTGCCTAGTATCGGCCTAGGCTAATATTATGTGGTATAACAAATAAAAGGCGAATTAATTCTAAAAATATATAATATTATCAAATAGACGTTGAAGTAAATTTAAGAAAATCAAGATTTTAGTTTTCTTTTAGAAACTGGAATATTTCCTTTAATAAAATAGCATCAACAAGTTATTATGAAATATTACAGTCAAAGAGGGTGGGTTCGATTTCAACTAGCCAATGACAAAGTAATTACTTTGAAATTGTTCTCAGTTATCATTCACATCATTGGTGGCATCAGAGGCATTGGGGTTCAAACCACGGACACATGGCCTGTAGAGCGGTTATTATATAGGTACACGATAATTTTATTTTTTATACATCGGTCGTAGTCAGAATTGTCCTTTTCGTCCTCCCCTCGGCCAATATAAAAAATTAATTTAGGCTAATATCAGCCGCCATTTACCTAGATTAGATGGCATTTATTAATATTAATATTTGATGGCCGATTTCAAGATTTTGACTCACCTTGTATCGGCCGTCAGTAATCTCGTAGGAAAGGCCGATACCAGGACGTGGCGGATACAAGGAGGTTTTACCCTAGTCTGTATTTTACCATATTATTATTCTACGAGCAACCTACAAGTACTTACTACTGTATAATTGTATTATTACCTAGGTTGTGTACCTTCAAAAACCACACGATCTGCCTACACTACAACATCATTACACGTTTGTTCGTCATTGCGGCGAATTGTACCGAGCTCCAACGCGCGTAGGTATGGGTCGCGTTTCGGCCGTTTGTATGATTTAGGCATTTAGGGTATGATTGGTCAAGCTTGAATTTTGTTTTGATTCGTCAAGCGAATTTTTGATCACCAATTTTTGTATAAGTTCGTCAAATGTTAATAAGGTTTCGTTTCGCCAAACCATGTGAAGTTTCTGATTGGTCTAGTCTAGCGGCTTGTTCACGAGTAGGTAGGTACGCAAGTCAGGCGCACGCGGCAGAGGCAGGCGCCTGCGTTTTTGACTAAAGTCATATAAATCTTAGAGGGTGTTCACGAACAAAAAACTTGAGCGGCACGGATGCGCGCAAACACAGCGCGGCAGCCTTGCGCTAAAGTACGATGTACCCGACCTTGTGTTAGAACGAGTGCGGGAGTGATTAGGTTAGGTGATTGGGAGAATAATTTTGAATTATAAAAAAAAATATAAATGCTTCCTAATTTACTCATTTTATTATACACTAGCTGTTACCCGCGGCTTCGCTCGGGTAATATATAGCCTATGTCCTTCTCGGTACCCTAACCTATGTGTATGCAAAATTACATGATAATCGGTTCAGTAGAATCGGCATGAAAGCGTAACAAACAAACTCACTTTCGCATTTAAATAATATTAGTTGGGATTCATAGTTATTTTCAACCGTCTTAAAAAAGAATGAAGTTCTAAATTGAACTGTAAGATTCTTTGTTTGTACTAGGTAAGTAGGTATATTATTTTATAATGAAATTGAAATTTAATATTTTGATGCTTTTATATTATTGTTATTTGGTAACCGACTTTAAAAAGGAAGAGGTCTTCAATTCGAGTGTATGTTTGTTACCATTTGTTTAGTTTACTACTTTTGTCTCGACGTTAGGAGTAGTTTTTGGTTGTAGAAACATGGAACTAGATGGTAGCCAATGGTAGCCTAATGAAATTCAATGGGAACTGATGTCATACGATTGTAGTCGATGGTAGCCGATTGTAGGTGCTTGATGGTATCCGATCGTGCCTATTGGTACCTGGTGGTGCCTGGTCATACCCGGTTGTTTCCGGTGGCGCCCAGTGGTAATGATAATAATGACGATGACGATGACGATGACGACGACGATGATGATGACGATGACGACGACGACTACGACGACGACGACGACGACGACGACGACGACGACGACGACGACGACGACGACGACGACGACGACGATGACGATGACGATCACGATGACGATCACGATCACGATGATGATGACGATGACGTTTGTACCCGAATATAACCGGTTGTACCACCCACATCGATTTTTCATGCAATCATCGCATCCGCCATCTCGGTTTCCAAAAATGACGTCACGTTTGTGATCGAATAATCATTAATAAATTCAAGGACTGTTACTGTGTTGCTAAAGATTTCAGGACAAACTATTATGTTTTAAAAGTTACAGACGAATAGATGAATAGCGGAGGGTAGGTAGTAGGGTCTCATTATTATCTTTTGCATACGGAACCCTAAAAACTATCAGAATCATGAAATACGAAATTCTTCAAAACTTACTAAGTACCTAAAAAGCGGTGCTTTATGTATGAGGGCTTGCAAAGTTAAACCGAAAGCCACGCGGATGAAGTTGGGGGCACTGATAGATAATACATTTAGACATAAATAAAAATGTCTAACCCCAAGCCTAAAGGTGTGAAAGGTAAAGAGAAGAGAGACAAAAAAACAGAGAACGTTTCGTTTGAGGCAAAGAATATATATATATGTTTGAGGTTCGATTGTTTGGTAGTAAATGAAAGAAATTAATTCGATGTAGGTAACATAATAATTATGTTGTTTATTTTGGACATTCTAGGAACATAATATAAAAATGTATTTATCATATTATGAAGTTAACTTAACCAGAGCGCCATCTGACGATCATCCACCGATTTATTACGTAACCACGAATCAATACTTTGAGAGAAAACACGAACAATTCTGGAAAATGGTCAAAATAGTCGATTTGATACTACTAGAGACATCTAGCGTCACTTTTAGGAGCTAAAATTTAGCCCATTTTGGATTACGCTATGATGTATGGCGAAGGAAAGTCTTACCTATATTATATTGTCTTTGGTATCGGTGTTGTACGGTAAAGTTGTAACAAGTAGCATCAAAGATGGCGTATGTTCTTTGATGCCTCGTGGTCGGGAGGTTATGGTGACAAGTCTATACGAGTCCATATAACAGTCCACTTTAACTATTTCACAAATTGTTCCATGAGCACGAGCATTTATAACACCAAACTACCTAAACTAAAGTCCACCAAAATCAATTTGCAAAATCGTCCAAGGTAGACCCCAACTGCACCCCTTGACTTCCAACCACAAACTCTGACAATAGTTGGTTGTTTCAGAATGCTGAGGCGTCATACGACTTCAGCAGCAACGACCCGTTCCCGTACCCGCGGTACACCGACGACTGGTTCAATAGGTAAGCGCAACAACTTCAAGCTCTTCTTAATATCATACGTTATGGTATAAATATTGGTTTGTAGTTTAATCCCTAAGATTCGTCTAAGTATTTTTAAATTTTTGAAAAAAAATTTTTTTTAAGTCTAAATTTATTCACACAATATATCTACCTACCAAATTTCAATAGTGTTGTTTTAATAGCTTTGGAATAAAATGGCTGTGACATATGAACAGACAGACATGTCGAATCTCGAGTGTTTGTTTTAAAAAAGCGACTACAAGAATACAAGTTATTCGGTATAAATAATTACTATAATTTTCCACATGAAAACGGTGTTCCACGGGTGTGTATACGGGTTATAACTATTAAACGGAGGATTATGTACCTACTTTGACTATTCAAAGGGAACCAATTAGTTAATTTTCCGCATGTGTGTACCCAATAGCTACCTACGCTGTGTTGCACTTTGATTAATCCAGAGCGGCGATTATGCAAATCCTCTTTAACGTGGATAAAGGCTGCTACCATTGAAAAGTTGCGTTTTATTGTGCGATAAGCTTGTGTATCTCGTCTGAGCTGTGTCGTTGCCATTTTATGAAAAAAATAAAATATAATAGAATAGTCTTTATTTACGAATAAGTATGGTTCCATAGGGTATATGCCGTGTGGTTCCCGGCAGAGTAGAATAGGACCACTCCAAGTCATTCCGTGGATGTCGTAAAAGGCGACAAAGGAAACATAAGCTAAACAAAGCTTATTAACATCAAAGAGACCTCTCCAACCCGTCTGGCCAGCGTGGAGAGTGTAGGCCAAATCCTCTGACTACTCAGGCTAGTATATGGCTCTGGTAGTACAGAGAGGGTCGTGCTCCTGCAGTGAAGATTAGAAAGACCTGATGATGATGATGATAATGATGATGAAGGTGGTGCGTACTAAAATTAATTGACGCAATAAATTATTACTTGGAGCTATTTTTGGAAAATCGAATATAAATTACATTGCCTACAATAAAAAAATATTGTACACAATGACTATTTTTGGAATAATGAAGTGGATTTCCATTGCACATTTAAATTTAACACAGTAGTGAAAGCCTCATTAGTATGCTAGTTTTTCCACTATATCTTCACAGGCTGTTTACCAATCGATTGCTTTCTTGGTTTGATTTATAGTCTAAGGAACCGCTCAAGATGGCAAGTCAGTTTATTTTAACTGCCCACATGCAATACACAACCTTTTTTGAGCATGACATGTTTTTGTGGTTTTATTCTTTAGTTGTGTTGATCGTATCCTAATTCATAGGAAACTATCAATCCCATTCTAGGCCTAGACCTAGCTGCCACTATTTATACTGGTAGACATCCTAATCCAAACTAATATTATAAATGCGAAAGTGACTTTGCTTGTTACGCTTTTAAGCCCTATCTACTGAACCGATCATCATGAAAAACATACACATAGGTTAGAGTACTGAGAAGGACATAGGCTATTTATCACGCGGGTGAAGCCGAGGGTAACAGCTAGAATAGGCATAAAAGAATTTGAGACATGACTATCCAAAAAAAGTAAATACACTCGTACTCGGACTTATCATAAGTTAGAAAATTTAAGTATATATGTGTACATACAACACGTTTCAGATATGTAACGAGACAGCTGTGAAGTGTGAACGGATGACTGTATCAAAACAGCCTGCACGAATGAATTCCGAAATTGTCTATTTTCTGTAAAATTTTCCTATACTTAGTAAATTATTCTGAGTTTCAGCAATAAGATAGTAAATAAAAATATCTACGTTTAATTCCAATCAGCAAATCAAATTACTTAATTCGGGGTGCTCTAGCGTTAAGTTTTCATTAAATGGAATTAGGCGAGATCTAGAAGATTTAAATTTATCGAGTGGTATAATTATATGCGTACATACTGGATTTATTGAATATAAAAAGCTTTAACCTAACTTTTTTCTTTTTTATTTTAAAGGGCTTATATCCTATAAGACTGACAGCCCCATCGTAACCTAATTAAGAGATCGTAAAATTTTTTGGCAACTACCGAACATGGTTTCGATAAAATTGATTGGGCAACACCTACGTCGTTGTAGTGTTACTTCACCCAAGTAATTATTATTTGCGAATGGTTTTCAATGCAGTAAGACTCATAGTGTGAAAGTAAGGCTGTCAGTCCATTTAAAAACTTTTTCATCAGCCTCATTGTCTTTCGAATGCCACCCTCAATAGAGAAGAGCGGGTAGTAGTCAGTGAGATGAATCATGCTCTGGACTTCCCCGCAAGAACAAGAAGAGTCAGTTGCAAAATTCCACCTGCACATTAGCTCAGCACATCTTCCTTGCGAAGTAATGATGTTTTAAGTTAGATTTAAGTTAGTCCTATTGCATAATTTTTGATTGATGATCAACTTGTCCTATCAGAATGAAATAAAATTATTTGTTTTGTAATTACATTGTTTCGTTAAAGAGGTACCGTAAGTAACCCACCTACATTTAAATAAACCCATATTTATTACAAATACTACCTAATACATTTTAATACTGATTTTGATAAGGATTGAACTTATTAATTCAGTTGAATGCTTTTAAAAGGCACAGTTTGATAGCCCTATGGTATTTGGAATTCAGCTTACTTTATTTTCCACATCTGTGAGTTTTATTGCGGCTATAAAATAATAAAAATAAATATACAAAGGACCAAGCATAATCCTCTCTGCAAAGGGTTTTAGTGAGATGTCTGAGAATATTTTTTATAATTCGGAGGCAATGTTATTGATTGTAAGATTTGGACCTACTCAAATTGAACTGTTCTGATTCCCGATAAAAATAAAATTTAAAGATTCCGTTAATTCTGCGATTTTAAAAGTCGGACGATAGAAACATCTTACTAAGCATGAGTCAGCATGACATACATTCACACGTCACACTCTTCAGTTCCCACTTTTCACATTGTGAATGGGCGACCTATTTTATTTTCAAAGTCCGTTCCTTTTATTACGCCTTTGAAATTATAAATTACAATATTTTAACAACCGACCATAATCCAACGTTTCTGCAAACATATAAGGATAAATTCTACGAATTGTGACTAGGATCTCTGTGGCTCAGTGGTACCGTAAAAGTACCTATAAGACCTGGATTCGATCCCTGGCCAGGTTATGATGGAAAACGATATTTTTTGGATTAGCCTGGGTGTTGGATATTTATCTTTATAAATATAAGTATCATTGAGTTAGTATCCTATGAAATAAAATTTTGGTGGCGAACGTTGATTGTTC
The DNA here is from genome assembly GCA_963082605.1 of Rhodophaea formosa. Classification (NCBI taxonomy): domain Eukaryota; kingdom Metazoa; phylum Arthropoda; class Insecta; order Lepidoptera; family Pyralidae; genus Rhodophaea; species Rhodophaea formosa. The sequence goes on from OY720221.1 coordinate 6,835,405, forward strand.
GACAGACGAGCTCCGTGGCGCAGCGGTCAACACGCCGGCCTATGACACGGATGTTCCCGGGTTCAATCCCCGGTCAGGTCAAGATGGAAAATGATCTTTTTCAGATTGACCTGGGTCTTGGATGTTTATCTATGTATGTATTTGTTATAAAATATAGTATCGTTGAGTTAGTATCCCATAATACAAGTCTTTCTTAAGAACTTATTTTGGGGCTAGCTCAATCTGTGTGATTTGTCCGTATATATTTATATTTATTGTGGTATTTTGGCTAATATATGCTTGCTACAACGGAATCCCATAAAGGGCGAGTCCGACAAGCACTTAACCACTTTTTTAAGGCTTTAATGTATTACATGCCAGCATTATTGTTACCTAAACTATCGTAAAAGTGTCCTCAAAGAAGTTAATATTGCGCAGGATCGCTGCCAGTTCATAGATTTGATAGCTCCATTGGAAGATGGAGCATTCAATTTTTGAATACTATTAGTGAAACGAATATATGTATAAAAAACCGGCCAAGTGCGTGTCGGGCCACGCGCAGTGTAGGGTTCCGTAGTTGCGAATGACATCTTTGAGTTCACACTGTTTACACTCACACCTCACAGTCTAACGACCAAAAACATCTAACAATGAAGATTGTATGAAATTTTACATTTTCCAGTACATTTTATAAGTTGGTTGCCTATAACTTTTTATTTTGCACTTAGTACCCAGCTCTGATAGTTTTCCTTTCAACTTCAGTATATATACTATTGCTGTAATTTTTTTCACGTATCCATATATAACCGTTTAGCAGATAGAGGGGGGGGACACGTACCTCTAACAAAATTTTGCACTTTAAAACCAAATATTTCGGAAACGGATCCCTAAATCGAAAAATGGTGTTCTTAACCTCACAATATTTTTGAAAGACCTTTTTAACGATACCCCACACGATGGGTAAATAGAGAAAAAAAAAATACTCCCCCACTTTACTTGTATGGGAGCTACCCAAAAAAAAATACTTTTTCAAGGTTTTTTTCTACGACTTTTTTGCCATGATTAATATACACACTCATACCAAATTACAGCTTTCTAGTACTTATAGTCTCTGAGTAAAACCGCGGACGGACAGACAGACAGACAGACAGACAGACAGACAGACAGACAGACAGACATGGCGAAACTATAAGGGTTCCTAGTTTACTACGGAACCCTAAAAAGGCTACAATGGCTACAAATGTCAAGTTAATAGTAAAAGTGCACGGCACGGCTGTATCTTTGACGAAATACCTATATATTTTACTCCGGCTTTTATGCGTTTTTCGCACAGTCAAGCATCGTGGCAGGACCCTACTCAACTTGACACAGATTCAAACTCACTCTTTCCCACTTTTCACAACCTAATTGTAAAAAGACGCATGGCCCGTTTTATTTAGGTACTTTCAACGTAAATAAAGTTAAGCAATATCCGAACAACCCGACCATAATTTACGTTTCTGCGAACATATGAGAATAACTCCTATGAATACCGTCGTTAGGCGAAGTAATTGTAGTAATTGGGTATAACTTGCTATCTCTCATACGAATTTGTTTAGTTGCTTCTATCTAGAGTTACTTACAGTTAGGCAGGCAGACTGAATAATTAACTTATTGAATTAAACCCTATGAATGTTAGCGTCAGTAGATAATGTTTTTGAATTTATAGTAATTTATATACCTAAATAAAAGTAAATTAAGAGTACTTTTAAGTAAATTAAATTTACACACTATGCTTTTAAGAAAATGAAGTTAATAAAATACAGTTGATGGATATCATTACATGAGATAAAAATAAAAATAATAAACAGCACTAATTAACGAAAATGCAGAAAATAAATTCTTTTAAACAGTATCTAATTAGTCACAGAGAATAATTTTATTTGTCGATCAGCGACATTTTCGAAATACATGTGATTTTGGGCTGGTTTACAAACCAGCAAAGTATTTTTTGTTACGATTTTCTATTTTGTATTTTTAATTGCTTAGTTGGGAACTCAGCATGAATGGAGTAAAACACGTTTTCAATTTTATAAAATATTGATTTGATACCCTGGGTGTATATAAAGTCTTATATGCTACTGTACATAAAAATTTCACATTGGCTTCACCTCGTATGATAAACCCACATTCGTGTTTTACCATTTTATTATTTTTATTTTATAAATATCAAGAATTGTAAGAGAAATGAACTTTTCTAGTATAAAGTTATTAAGTATTACTAATGATGATGATTTTTACCAACAGCCACGGCACGAGGTGCGCGGGAGAGGTGGCTGCGGCCAGAGACAACGGGGTCTGTGGAGTTGGGGTCGCCTACCACTCCAAAGTTGCTGGTGAGTAGGCTTTTTCTTTTTCAAAACTTATTTACTCTGTCATTACGAGGGTAGGAATATTATTTCGATACTCTGTAATACAAAAATAAGATGACAACACATAAAGATATTCCGCCGCCATTCTTCGCAATAACTACTCTCGTACGAAGCAGCAATACTTTGCAATGGCGAAGTACAACGAGTCAAAATCGGGCAAAACTGTCCTGTGTGCAATTATTCAAACAATTTCATACAAAGAATCGTGACATCGTTCTCCTCTTCCGTGCAGTTTGTTTGTTTTTCGTGTGTAGCGGATGTGCCATACTGATCGAGCAAAACACCCACGGAGAATGTACTGTATGTATGTATGTAACTTAGAATGTTTGTAAGTTTACTGTAAGCAATTCATTTCAAGCAATTGACGACAACGAACCAAAATGGGTTCAATTATTTTCACGTTCATTATCTTGTTAAAATGATGAAAATAAACTTGATTGACATTATGCAAAATAAAACCATTGCAATTATTTAAATGTTTAACAATTTTTTACCAAATCTTTTTTGACTAGGTATTTAAAGTTTTCACCCTGAAACGTCAATTAGTTCGAGCATATTTGCTAACTTCTGACAACTACGAGGTACATCGTTTTGATTGTCACTTCAACATACATTACGGCTCTTTTATGAATGATATTTTATAAACAGCAATGTAATTTTGAGCAGTTAGGTCTGCAAATGGGTGCAGGATGTGTTATTTACAATTGTTTACTCAGGACATAATATTTATGTCCCCTTTCCGTTATGACTTGTCCATGAAATTTGGTACTTGACTCCCTTGAAGGCCATATGCGACTTTCGAATATGTCTAACTTGCGTAAGAGATAAAATATGACAATGACTTTATATCTTGCTGTACGTATGTAGCTACGGAGTTTTACCTGTGCACAAAATTCTTGTCAGAAGAAACACTCCAGATTAACTGCGGGTCACTGAGCCGCGTGATTGTGTCGTGTTTGAACATCCCCTACCCACCCCTCCTTTCGTAAACTGGTGACGCCTGCTGCAGAATGATCTACTTTATTGACGTTCTTATAAATTCTTGTACTTCATCTCGTACATTTACGTGTAAAACAATGATGCTAAAAAAACAAAACTTCGCCGATATTGGCTAATCCTTTCTAATTTCTATACTGTTATCCTCAATCCAGCTTCTTTTCAGTACCTTTGGGAGAAATTTGTGTTCTATAGTGAAGCCCAAGTTACGCAGCTCCCAAAATCTCCGCCTTAAGTTTCCCACTCATAACACCCAATTTAATGCAAATTCTTTTGTTGTTTAAGCCGTTCGCTTATGGAACTCATTGCCAATTTACATTTGCAGTGCTTAGAGTCTTCACAGTTTCAAAAATCTGGGAAAGGCTTACTTTTTAGTGTCTTAAATAATTGCTTCGGTATCTAGGTACCTTTGAACTTCATCATGTGTGTTGGTCTCTATTATTTTCTCTTTTATTTATCTAGGTATAATAAACGTACATAAGCAAACCTATGTTTTGTATTATATTGGTTACGTTTATAATGTTATTACTGCGCCATTATTTACCTCTATGTGATATCGTAAATAGTAAGCAAAATACAAGCGTTTCCAGTCCCGGATTTGTCGAAGCCCTTAAAAAACTCTAGAAACTCCCTACTAAATACGCACATAAGAATTTTCCTTTCAATCATAAACAGCAAGAGACCTCCTGAAAAAGTATCTTCAATTTATATCTTTCATAAAATATTGTTGCCCTCTATCATACACATGTCCACAATATGACATTCCAACAATAAGTAACCTCGGTCAAAGGAAAAAGAAAATGTGATCTATGGTTCGCCCACATCTTTTTACTGCACCATAAAGAAACAGATCCTTTCATTTTTCTTTAACAATCTCTGTAACTCGAACATAGACCTGTTTGTAACTTATACTAGAAGTGATATATCACGTATATTAAATTATTTACAAAGAATTTTTCTTTTATTGACTTACATTCTTGAATACACAAACGCGTGGCACTGTTTTAATCAATTATATGTAACTTTTTGACGTAAGTATAAACTTTTTTTGCTTACTTATTATATCCCTATGAGTCAATTGACTAACTATTCAGCACCCATCTGTGTCAACAAAATAATATAAAATTATAGATGTTCTTAGTCTTGGAGTTACGTAGGTGCACCAGTCAGGTATGTAGGGACAAATAACACAGGACTGAGTTTTTTAAGGCGTGTTCAGCTGTGGTTAATTTGAAACGCTAGCTGCGTTACGATTTTAATAATATTTCAAATTAAAGAATATGACATTGAAAAAAAAAATGCATGCTATCAAAATATAATAAAAAAACATTTAGTAGTAAGTATAGTTCGCATTGCAGAATATTTTAGATTTGAGTAAAAAAAATTGATAAACTTTTTGTCAACGCATATCACGATCTAGCCGGATAACTAGTTGGTCACTTGTGCAAGTAGGTCGTTGGTCTTGAGTAGGTGTCTGTAATCTGATACTCAGACGTGGAAAAAAATATTGTGTAGACAGGTGTGACGATACGAGACGAGACATCTCAATCAAATATCGATGTTGTATATCAAAGCGTTCTGTCTTCTGAAAATAACAAATATTTTTCTGTAGTAAGCAAAGTAAATATTGATAAAGATATATGTAACTTATACAAAACTAATATCGCTTTAGCTTGAATATTTATTGCTAGTTAAAAGATTTTTTCTTAAACAGGCAGGTAATTGCTTCTTTTGAAAGTCTATGCTCATGTTTTAATTCGAATAGAACGAACACAAATTGAGCTAAATCCTAAATCAATATTAATTTCTTCTGATTCTGAAACCTGGCAATATTTTAATCTTGAAATCGGAATCATCAATAGAACACAAAATTATAGCTGATGCCCGCAATTTCGTTCGCGTGGACTATTATGGCTCCGGCGTATTAATAAACCTTAATACGAACTAAACATACATAAGAAAATACTTGTAGCAGTGTCATAAAATTAAATGGCATTGCATTGGCTGTTGCTAAATACTGGAGGGATAAAATATAGGATTCTTTTAGACTTTTTGAGCCACCGACACGATAAGAAGACTATATAGCTATCTCCAAGTGAGCTTGCGCTACTTCACCAAACTTTGGGGTACGTACATCTCCAAAGGGCCTTTGGGAGGGACGGACCTCGGCTTTAGGTGTTGCCTGTGTGTTCAAGGCTTGGAGAGACAGCAAACTCTCATGTTTTGTCGTATGGGCTGAAAACTACGTTGCCAAAAGGGGGACCGCTGGGCGGTCACCAGTAATATGAGCCAATCGTACTCTACGCACTTTATCACAAAGGAGAGTGTGACTTTGTAAAATTGTCGATATAAAATTTAACATGGTAGGAATTTAGTGTATCAGATGTTCTAAATCTTCGATTTTTTCACCTCAACAAAAAATACTAATCAGGCTGAACAACTTTTGCTACAGCGTCATTTTTATATTTCCTATAGTTTACCTGGACCATTATGGTTCTCCATGAGGTGTGACAAATCTTAGATATTTTTATACGCAAAACAAAAATGCTCATCAGGCTTAACAACTTTTGCAAAGGGTTCACTTTTATATTTTTTATAGTTCAGCTAGATCATTATGATGCTGCATCAGGTGAACCATTTTTCAAAATAATTTATACCTTATATGTTGCCCCGGCTTAATAGCAAAAAAAGTTTCATTCGAATCCGTCTAATATTTCCGAAGATAAACGTAATCATACTTACAGACAGACAGACAAGAAATTTAAAAAAAAAATTTTTGCTTTATATTATTCTTTCTAAGTGTCCCTCTATCCATTTCAGTCAAAAATACTAAATGTACAGACATAATATTTTTACTGTTTTATTAAATGTATCGATTAGGAGCAAAGCAAATAGGTCAAACGTTTTTATATTATTACAAAAACAAATAAGTATGAATTGAAACAACTTTTATGTGTGGTTTCAACCTTGCTATCTACATATACTACTTATACCAACTTATACCTTTTGGAAATTAAACGGCAACAAACTTCATTTTCATTATAAACTCCAAAACTAAATACTCGTAGGTGTAAAATCCTTACCTATCCTATATATATTACTATATCCTTTGGTTAGAAGTGAAACATGTGTTATAATTATAACACCAGTAGTTGAATACACGTAAACTAATTCAATATATTTTTACACATTCAGACTTCCTTGTATGATGGAGAATCATATCGGGCTGTATGTAACATCTTAAACTGCCATCATCTAACGTGGCTAGCAAAGCCTTTGTGCATACACGCAGCGACAAAGGAGCTTTCATAGGTTGCATGACTTGCATGCGAGATTAGTAAGACTACTTTCAGAAGTCATAGTGAAGTGACCGAAGCTAGATAACCTTGGATTACTATAAGTTTAAATCTGACACCAGTGTTGGCCACTTACACAAACGAAAAACAAACAAACTGTAAGTTCCTGGTTTGTGAATTATATTATCTTTGTTATGAGTAACAAGCTGTACGTACGAAGTATTTTTCGCGTCATTTTCATATGTAGATATATGGGAAGTCTTCTAGGGTAAGTTTTTTAGAACAACATTCATTTATTTTAGTATGATTATTGGGTTGACACCGCGACAAATGTACGGATGCTGTATTATGACAGCAGAATAGAACATAGGTGTGATTTTAAGTATTTTTAGGGGTGAGCGTTTTTCGGCACATTAATGGCAAGCAAAACGTAAGTCGTACTAATGCTAGATGGGTTGACGGTTTTGGAAAATTCACGGGTCCGTATTCGTAAGGCGCAAGACTGAGATGGGAGGCATGCATGAAATAGCAAGATGCATTTGATATAGAAGCTATCGATGATGATTTTGATGTTAAAGCTTTTTCGGAAGTAGATCAACCTGCTAAAACTAGCAAAAAAATATAGAAACACATAGATGATTAAAGTATTGAAATATCAAGGCTTTCGGAAAATGGCAAAACGTAGTAATATTAATAGAAGCCATCTCTCTATCATCTATTGAAATTTCGCGTAGTAGGTATGTGTGCTCTATTGACGTATACGATTGTTGATTGCCAACTATGCTCGTTTGATGAGATTGGGAGCTTTGTCACGGTTTCAATGGATTTAGTTGGCTCGTGTTTGAGGGTGAGGATCATGAATTGATAAACATACTTACAAGAGAAATAATACGAAGGAAAAAATATGAGACTTTTAAAATCATGTTTCGTGTGGAAATATATTTAAGCGGAACACAATCCAGCAATATTGATTTCGCAGTAAAAAGAAAACACGTTTGGCTTCGCCAAATTAGAAAATACGGACGTGAAATAAGCTCTTTACAAAAATTGAATTCTTTAAAAATAACATATATACGTTTTAACTGAAATTCTTCCATGCTAGGTTGAGAAAAAGAAAAATCATAAATTGTACCATTTCGTTTTCCAGCTGTACATCCACTAACATGCTGTCTCGTCCTGTCTACCCCGCTAGGGATAATGACGTGATTATATATGTATGCCGCGTGTCAATTGACCCTTGACATTCCCTTCAGACCGTCAATATGGACAACTTTTTATGCCACTAATGTAAGAAACACGAAATTTTTCTAAAAACTTTCCCATCATTGCCCGCACAGCTGGACACTGTGTCAGTCAAATAAATATCCGTCTACCTCTTCCGAACTTCCACCTGCAGAAAAAGTCCCACCAGGAAGCGATCTCCACTGGGCAGTTTGGAAGTCCCTCAACAGACTCCGAGCTGGTGTAAGGAGATGCCAAGAAAACAGAGTAAGGTGGGGTTTCTCCAATGACCTCTGTGACTGCGGCGCCATTCAGACTATGGCTCACCTAACGACGTGTCCTAATTGTCCCTTCACCTGCAGTATTAAAGACCTAAGTGAAGCAAATGACAAAGGTATTGCCGTGGCCCCCTACTGGTTAAAACCAATATGATTTTTAACAAATATAACCTTATCGACTCGAAAAGAAGAAGAAGCTGGACACTTTCGTATGAAAATGTCGAATTCTTTGTCAAATCAAAATCAGTCCTGAGCATTGATTCCACAATATTTTTTTTATATTGGCCGGCTGAGTCAAGTCTTCAAGGGAATAACGAGAGGGTCAATTTACACGTTGTATAATATGTATAAAATAAATGTTATTCTCGATTTAGTAGGTTAATAGTCGAGAATTTATCTTAAATAAATAAATATATAGGAACAAATCACACAGATTGAGCTAGCCCCAAAGTAAGTTCGGGACTTGTGTATGGGATACTAAGTCAACCATACTATATTTTATAATAGATACTTATGTAGATAAACATCCAAGACCCAGGTCAATCTGAAAAAGATCATTTTCCATCTTTGACTGATCGGGGATCGAACCCGGGACCATCCGTATCGCAGGCAGGCGTGTTGACCGCTGCTCCACGGAGCTCGTCGGAATCTTAGTTTTAACAATACACCACGTATTGTTAAAACTAGACGATATTCTAAAGAATTACACAGAAAATGAAATGTTTTGCTCAAAGAGCCCACTTTTAATTTTATAAAGCAAATTTCACGTTATGGACGGGTAACCGAAATAAACGAACTTCATTCGACCATAGGTAATCCCGTAGTGGGAAGTAATCCTGCCACTAAATATATCTGTACCTAATTCTCTAAGGAGTTTGTGTTTATCTTGAGACACCTTTTGCTATTAATAGGCACTTATTTTAGCCGGTCTGTTATATTTAACAATAGTTTCATGACCCGTCATCATTTTTTTTATTAGCCTGTAGTTGTACTGTCCCACTGCTGGGCAAAGGCCTCCCCCTATTTTTCCGTCATCATTATTAATTATACTTAATTTCCCTTAATGATATAAAGACGACAAGACCCCAGCTCTTAAATTTGATGATGATGAAAGTCCTTGTATTATACATATTACATCATTCCTTTCACTTCAAATTATAAATTTTATGTTGTTAGATTGTAGTTAATTTGTGTAGTCGATAATCTTCCTAATGAGTGAAAAAATCTCTCAGTCTCATCAATCTGAGCGTTGATTGCATTGATGCGAACCTCAGGGACCTTTCCATGACACCGTCGAGTAGTATCTTTTTAATAAGACATGCACTTTGCTTTAAATTATTTTGTATGCTTCTGCCAACAGTTAGTTCATGCAAACTATTGCTGGCTAGCGCCCACCCACTACTGTTAGTCCCGTCATGCCCGCCACCAATAGTTAATGCATGCGCCCCTTGCCAATGTTGCTGCTCTGTTGAGGCTGCATCAGCATCGACCGTCGTGCTCGCTAGCTCGCATTTTCTTTTTTTTATGTATTTTCTTTATATAAAGTTATTTCATTCTTTTCTGAAATCTTCATCTTCTTAAAAAAAGGCGGCTATGATAATATACCTATAGAAAAATAATCTTTTTCTATTTATCATCATAGCCGCCATGCCTCTAAGCCTTTTTTATAACAATACGCTGCTTCTATTCTCATGAAATGTGTCATGAACGCTTTCCTACAAAAATAAACGCAGAAAACCAGTGATATTATTTGACACATGAGATGTTTTTGCGGTTTTATTACTCATATTAGATATTTTGTGTAGGATCACGGCGTGGGACTTTTATTTTCACCCCGAAACAATTTATAGCGTACAGTCATGCAATTTTTATTGAATAGCATAATATGAGATTACTCATGTGAGTAGATAAGACGTACCGACGTATTTCTAGACTTAATTGATCACCCACGCCGATATGCAACAATCGGATGGTAGAATTCAATTATACTTTCTTCAAGAAAAAGTGAATTATCTTACTACAATCGAGACGAATTTTACACGGCTCGTGTCCAGTGTTTTCTATGACTTAAGTTTAGTTGTTGTAAATACTAGTAAGCGTTATGTACGGGTCACTCACGTGCTATTTTGTCAGCATTGCCGACTAACTGAGTTAGTGAGTGAGTTCATTCGGAACCCACCGCCGCGCGTCCTGCAGTCACCTTGAAAATGGGCTCCTGACGAGTCCGAAACTATAGTCGGCAATCCCGACAAAATAGCACGTGAGTTCCGTTGTTTCTTATACATAATTTCTTTATCTTACGTTAGTTTTTAATGAATTAGCCGCCTTTGTACCAATTTTTATGTTTTCTCTTGTTTACATTACCTATTTGTTCTTATTTTTGTTATGGTGCAATAAAGAGTATTAATTAATTCATATCAGGTTGACGATAGCCTTTTTAGACTTACCGGGACGTGGTCCCTCTTCGAAATTCTTTGTCCATTAGTTTTCGACTGCCAATTTGTTCGCTTAGCTATTTAATCTTTTATTTTGGACGGTTCGCTTTTGTAGAAGGAAATATTATTACCATAACGATGATACCGCACACCAACGCTGATACGGAAATGATCACCACAATAAGCCATTCGTAATGGAGGTCGTAGGCGTAGTATCAATGAAACACGTGGGATGACACTCCATTTATGAAACTAATGTTGTATGGTGAATTATAATAATGAAATAGTAACAGTAAAAGTAATTTATTTCCTCCATACATCATACAGAATATATAAAGAAACTATTCGTTTACAAAACTAAGTAAGAGAGTTAGCCAAATTGAGTTGAGGTAGAGATGATGCGCTATGATATCATCATCATCATCCGAACGTATCGGCTGCATCTTCAGTGGTAACGCATCAGTTCCCAGGGTATTCATCTATCCTAGTTGATTTAACAAGATTAATGATTTTTACACAAAGCAACTGCCGCCTCACCTCCGTAACCCAAAGGGTAGACCAAAACTAATCCTGGGATAAGTTGGAGCAAACGCTAGATCTTATTCGGGACCTACAGATTAACGTGTTTTTCAAAGAATAGAATCATTTTTATTTTCGGATAATCAGTTGATTAAGCCTGCATTATCTTGACCATTCTGGAAACTACTTTAGGCACTAAATTGAGCACATCATCATCATCATCTTTTTTAAGCCGCAGGAAGTCCATTGCTGGACATAGGCCTCTCCTAAGGTTTTACAAAATGACCGGTTGGAAGCGGCCTGCATCCAGCGTTTTCCTGCGAAATTGATCAGGTCGTCCGACCACCTGGTCGGTGGCTGTCCGACGCTGCGCTTGCCGGTACGTGGTCGCCATTCGAGAACCTTTCTGCCCCATCGGTTCTTCGCTATGTGCCCCGCCCACTGCCACTTCAAAGAGCTAATCCGCTGAGCTACATCGGTGACCTTTGTTCTTCTACGGATCTCCTATTTTTTAATTCGATCTCGCAGAGAAGCACCGAGCATAGCCCTCTCCATAGCTCTTTGAGCGACCTTGAGCTTTCTTATGAGGCCCATAGTAAGGGAAATTGAGCACAATTTAACCGAATTAATACTCTTGTATTTCAGATATGTATTATATGTGAAAGACAAGAGTTCTAATCCGGCCTCTGATCTATAACATGTACATTCTAGGGCAGATTACCCTGACCCCCTTACAAACAGATTTTGAATTGTAGGGGGGATCAGCTTTATCTGCCTGCCGCTTATTGTTCTCCTTATCTGACCGTTTCCCGGTCATATCCTCACCTAGGATGCTGTGGGGTTTGGGGTTCCCTAGTATGACAGCAGTCCTACTGCGGTATGATTAAGTAAAGTTTTTATGGCCGTCTGCTTGACGCTAAACCTTCTTAGATAGTATTTGGTTTCGCGTTCTCATTGTATTCTAGTATAAACTATAGATGGTTACCAATCAGTTACATATGTCTTATACGGATTTTATTGAAGTAACCGCATATTTGCAATTAACATGTTTTTTACCCCAAATTTATATAAGTATATTTAAACCATACATTTTCTTTTAAAACATTTTTGCCGCAGCAGAGTTGATTTTTTCAGAGACAATGAAAACAGAAGCCACGAAATTTTATTATGAAAGTTGAACAACTTTCATAAGAAATTTCGTTTGTAAGATCACTTGTAACAAAGTTAAGAAGGGCTTCAAAAGTATTCAAGTTGTATGAGCTTTATTTGACTTTGATTCCGAAATCCCTGTTACCTAGCGTATTTTGTTCAAAGAATCTATTTTATAAGACCACAGAGATTAATGTTATAGTATAACACATCTTCATTTATTTTACTAAGCTGCAATGGAGACGAGGATTTGAATCTAACCCCCACCTGACATGTTTTTCCACCTGGCCTGAATGTACAAAATATAGATTAGGCATAACGAATTAATAAAATAAATGTGTTGCAATGGAAAGACCTACTAAAAATATACACAATAGTGAAAAAAAAATTCTAATCTCTTTCATAGTTAAGTCACATATTTTTAGATGTTCATTTCTAGATGAGATTACCCTGAAATACCCTGGGTACTTAGGCACTAGTAGTGTCATTGGTTGCCATGACACGAGTCGCTATCGCCGGTCATAGTCGATAAATAAAAGTCAGTGAGACTCTCTTTGAGCCAAGCCGAGACAAACAGGCAGTAACTATTTAGTCATCATCGTTACTATTCAACAGACATGTACGAATACCACAGTCTTATTCAGAGTTTTTATAAAGGTCCTTGTTCCAGGAATCCGGATGCTGGACCAGCCCTACATGACTGACCTGATCGAAGCCAACTCCATGGGGCACGAGCCCCACAAGATCCACATCTACAGCGCGTCGTGGGGCCCCACTGATGACGGAAGGACCGTTGACGGGCCCCGGAATGCAACCATGAGGGCCATCGTGCGAGGGGTCAACGAGGTAAGTAGTTAATCATTTCTTTTAAGGTTCATTGGTCTTTATACAACAAACTGATTTATAATGAGTAAATAAATAAACAATGGGAACATACATAACAAATGGGACATAGGTATCACACAAATTGAGCTAGCCCCACAGTAAGTTATGAACTTGTGTCGTTAGATGCTAACTCAACGACACTAATTTTTATAATATATTACTTATATAGATAAACATCCAACACTCAGGTCAAACTGAAAAAGATCGTTATCCGTCTTGGCCTGACCGAAGATCGAACCCGGACTCCTCGTGTCGCAGTCTGGCGTGTTGACCACTGCGCCACAAGACTCGTCTAGATTGTTATCAGCATCATCGTAGTAAACAATCGTCGCTGTGCAAACAAAGTGAAGTGAAATAACTGATATTTGCGTTATTTATAAGCTGTTAATGGGTTGTTAAAGTCATGGAGTAGACGAGATGGCAGATCACAAAGTCGCCAAAATATGCTTCCAATTCAACGAATTTGGCATGTAGAGTCAATAAATTTTTGATTTAAGAAATATTTAACTAATCCTTAAAAAAAAATCTGCTTGACCTTAAAATACACAGACCTGAAAAATACCAAACGAGGATAATTGTAGGTAACAAAAAAATAAGTTTATTTTACTAATAAGCAATTAAAAAGTTAAATACTAATAATCATCAATATAATAACTAACCAAAAGTAATTACAGCTGTGGAACTTATAATTTAGTCACCAAACTTCAATAATTGCCGCCCAAACAAAATTAAGCTCATAATTACTTTCCAATCTACGGTCTGCAATTTGCCGAATATTTGTTGGTCGATCACTCGCCCCAATAATGAATTCCAAGATAGCTATTCAATGGAGGATTACAAGCCACTGAGCAATTTTGGGAATCTCACGATCAATAGATTTGTTATTAGGGAAAAATTATCTCTGACTTGTATTTATAAATATTTATTTTGACATTCACTGAGTTAGACCTTAAAACTGGCATAGAAAGGCAAATGAAATAAAAAAAAATGATTTGTTGTAATTGTCTCTTAGGAGTGCCTAATGAGGCTGCGTAGCTTGCAAATCTGAAACAAGCTTAAAAGTAGAACAAACTACTCAGATGAATCACCTATTTGTTGGGATGCTACTATTTGCAAGAGAGAAAGGGAAAGATAAAAAAAAACATTCAATTTAACCAAAGACAATATAATACTAACTATTTAACTTATTAAAAGCTATAGCTATACAATATGTAAATAAACCATTGTCATTCCCACTCGTTGATGGACAGTAAACCAGACACAATAGAATTTCTATTGTTACAACGCCTATAGGCGTCTACTGTCCATCAATGCGTTAAAGTGATGATTTATCCAAACGTACAACTTTTCTAATGGATCCAACGCTGGGAACTCAAAAAAAATGTCATTTTCTTCTTCTTCTTCTGTTTTATAATATGGCTTCCACCGAGATTTCAGTGATTCTGCCTATGTCCAGTAAATTGAGATACTAAGTATCGGTGTTGTACGGTAAAGTTGTAACAAGTAGCATCAAAGATGGCGTATGTTCTTTGATGCCTCGTGGGAGCCTATGTGACAAGTCTATACGAGTCCATAGTCCACTTTAACCATTTCACAAATTGTTCATGAGCACGAGCATTTATAACACCAAACTACACCAATTGCATATTTTAAAGTTCACCAAAATCAATTTGCAAAATCATCCAAGTAGACCCCAACTGCATCCCTTGACTTCCCACCACAAAGTCCTCTGTCATTTTTTTACATAGTATGCGACCGGCCTGGCAATTTTTATGAAAACGTCATTAAAATGCGTTCCCAGCGTTGGTCAGGAAAAGTTGGTTTTTCATAAAAATGGACTTAACCTCTTGGTTGCTTAAGCACTGATCAGTGCTCTATGGAAATCGCCTAATTGCCAAGCGAGCGAATTTTCAGTTTTTTTTTTTAAATAATATATCATTAGGTATAAAATTTCGAATTTTCCGCAAGTTCAAATTTTCGCTGTTTTTCCGTAAGTCATGAGTTAATTTAATTGAAAAAAAAAGGTTGGTTGTCTTGCTGTATTAAGCCAGAGAGCGAAAGAGTATCGAATAAACGATTGAAAGAAAAAAATTGTATATACTTCATATGTTTTGTTTATCTATGTTTACCGTATATGTTTGTGGCGTGGCGTGGGTTAAAATGTGATAAATTATGCATGAAATATTTGAATAACATGAGCATAGGAATAGGGACAAAACATATAAGATGTGTTTAACACGTCTTGTCAGGTATAGCAGGGTCAATTCATGTCTGGCCTATATTTATACATTATTATTTAAATATGCCCATTTGCTTGATATAATAGTTCGACTTGCTGTCGAGAATTTATTCGTGCCTTCTGGAAGGATTTGAGATAGCGTGGCTATTTTTAAATACCCTAAGCAAAGTCACTAACAAACATCTGACCGCACTCACTCACATTTCTAACTCTTTAAATAAGTAAGTCTGCAAGTAGCATTTACCAACTAGTGAAAATAAAAAATACTATATCAAGTTGGTACATGCTACTCGTATGTACTTTTTACAATTTGTTTTTGTATTATTTCGTTCAATTTAAATCCCGCATTAGATCTTGGGGAGTGGGGATGCCTAAAAAACAGCGTTGCCACAACATAGGTACCTGGTAACATACTTTGAGGGATTTCTTAATTCGCTTCGCCAATTTGTTTTTACATATTTTGACTGTGCACCAGAGAGAATGGATTAAATGTGACGGAGCGCGTGTGGAGTGGAAAGTGACTATTTTTGGCAATAAACGACTTAATTATAATTACTTTGACATCAAATCATTAACGAATTTGACCCTCTAATACTCCATAACATGCACCGTCACATATTTAATCCATTATCTCTAATGCAAAGTAAAAATATATAGGCAAAGATAAACTTCAAACTACTTAATAATAAGGTAACGGTCAAGGCTACTTTATAATATACTAGCAGCCCTACCCGGCTGCGCCCGGGCATGTATTATACCTTAAAACCTTCCTCGTGAATCACTCTATCTATTGGTGAAAACCGTATGAAAATCCGTGGAGTAGTTTTTGAGTTTATCGCGAACAGACAGACGGACAGACAGACGCGGCAGAGGACTTTGTTTTATAATATGTAGTGATTTATAATATAAAATAATAAACTGAAACTTTGCATAAAAGTTAATATCCTATACTTACTTAATTTCCCCGGCTTATGAGGGTTAAGGGCATATTTCCATGAAACCCGACCTTTCCTGTTATCCTAAAGCCTCCTATCTTTGGAAGGGCGGCCTCGAGGCTCACATTCAGGGTCGTAATATGAATTTTAAAAACTCACGAGTGCTGAATTGTTAATGTATGCGGATGGGGCTTTGAGGAGTGTTCCTGTTACTAGATGTTTAATTCAGTGCCTGAGATTTTTGCCGTTTCGACATTATTATCATAATGTTTCTCACTGCAAAAACCACAATGAATTCTAAGTGGCTAGAAAACTTCAGTCAATATTTTTATAGCTTAAAGTAATATAAAATGAGACAAACGAAGGGATTATTTCTAAGAATGATTCGTTTGTTATGGAAAACTATTGAGTCTGAAGGACACTTCACACCATCATACTTAGATGTAAAATGATCTAAGCCATCATACTATGATACTCATTTCTTCTCAGAACCAGGTAACTGCAACCTGGAAGGTGCACCAAACAATATACAAATTAAGTCTTTAGTGTAAACTAACTTTAGAAATATATTATCTTGTTTTAATATATATTGAAAAAAAAACGAAAACCGTTTGAAATAAAAGCCGCAGTCCGGTTTCGATTAAATCCTTTGTTAGCGAAGATTTTCATCAAATCAAAGCAGGCATCAGTCCAGACAGCAGTCCTTTCTAGTACTACTTCTTTAAGCTGTAGATAGGAACATTTTTTGAAAAGATTCCTGTATGTGATTTCTAAGTAAAACCCCACTATGTCCTCGCATTCTTTGTAAGCAGATATTTTCATCAAACAAAACTCGTCACAAGATGGCGGACCTTTATCTTGTGGACAAACAGAAAAATTCTTGAGATTCGAAATCTTCCTTAGGAGTTATTATAAAGGTAGTGTTTCCAGTAAGTAAAAAATTCCAATACAACGCTTCTAAATCTTCTTTTTGCAAATAAATTGTATTTCTTTCCAGTATATAAAGTTTGCTATACAGTGCTTGTTTATAATAATAAACTCATTTATTTCTCTCCACAGGCGTAAAATATTACAAATATAAGTAAAGTACAATTTTTTATCAGTACCTAAGGTGGAGAGAACTGGTGCTTGAACTAAGTCCGTCTTATTATAAAAAAACGACAAAAATTGGTTTAAACCTGTTCTACCTTAGTTCTGACTTGTGATGGATCAAGTCTCGTTTAGGAAATTAAACTTCATTATAAAAAGTGAACTAAGTCACGATCGACTTAGATCTGAGACGATCCCCCGAAAGCGTATTTCATTCGTTCATTCATTCAATCATTCCACTACATCGTTCCGATCTTCATGATAATAGAAATTATTTTTCAAAATTTGTTGATTAAAATGGTATAAATATTAAAATTGAAATGATGAAAGATGTATATTTTTGTTATAAAATTATATATTCAAAGGTTTCACTACATAAATCATACTTTTTACCTGCAAATATTTTTTTACGTAACTGTTGGTAACCATGGTAACCTTAAAAACCTGAAACGGAACGTATCTGAGCGCGCGTAACAAATTGTATTTTTTCCAAAGAAAGAAACGAAATAGTTACCTCGAAAATTGTTTTATATTAGATTATAAAAAGTAAATTTTCAAATTTATTGAATTACTTAAAAGAGCCGTGGTCGTGTGTACAAAAAGTATTGTTTTGTAGATGCTGATAAGGATCACCGATAATTATGTTGAATCTAACCTCAAAGTTTGTTTACGATTGTGAAATGTTTAATAAATCAATGGTTCCAGGTGTAAAGCAAGCACGGTTTTCTAGTTGTTGTGAAATAAAAATGACAATAATAGTGTTGAAAGTGATAAAATAGTATAATATTTACGACATGTAAATCTTCAAATCATTAAATAATTTTACGTGATATTTGTGATAGTTTTACTTTCTTGTATTTATTCGCTCATTGTAAAATAAGTAAGTATCGAGTTTTCACGTAGATTCTAGCATCAACATATACTTTTGTAGTAAAAAAAACCTATTTGTTAGTTACAAAATGAGTTAGTATTGAAGTTAAACTAGTGAAATGCTGGTTTATCTTTTGACCTAGGATCATGTATAACTTAAGCGATAAACCTTTTTTTATAATACGATTTTCCTTTGTACTTGACTTGAGAACCGACTTAGAGATGGTTTAATAGTTAGTCCGCTTTTTATAATAAGACGGAGTAGGTTTAGACCCACTTGTATTACAAGTCACCAGGCTCCCTCCGCACCTTTAGAACGTTTAAAAAACGTGTCTCAATCTGCAAGGTGGTCAGACGAGTGTGAACGGTTATAACAAATGACAGTATGTACAAATAATTTTAACAATAAAATAGAAAAAACTAAAAAAAAATTGCTTGTGAATCCAGTTTCTGCAGGGAGATTTTATTTCTATTATGTTACTCTTGCAAACACAGTCCATCCCTTTTAAGGAATCAATCCCATTGGCATTTCGTAATAAAAATTCCTGAAGCGGAGATTTTGAGCTAATTCTTTAGTATAGATATGTTTTGTAGGCGAATGTTCTGGCATGAAAATCGCTTTCTCTATAAGGGTAGTTTCAAAAGTTGTTTCTGAAAGTAAGGCCTCCTTACATCCTTTGTCAACAATGATTTCCATTAAACAGACTCGACTCTTTTATCCAGGTCTAAAGCGTTTCAAACAGGACAGTTTCGAGGCACGAATCTGTCTTTTCTTAGTCGTACAAACTTCTGTATTTATTAGCGTGAGTGCCTAATTTTTTTTTTATTTATTTATTTGAATCAGGCAACAGAATATAACAATAATACAGGCCCATTCAATATATACCTTATCCTAACATACATATAAAATATTTTTATATCTTAAAATACTACGGCACACGTTAATTCAACGACGTATTGCGCGTCATCGGTGTATCAGGTAGGTATATCGTCCCGCGAAAACGGCGATAAATGACTCCTTTCGGCCAGAATGCTAATGACACAACTAGTTGTGCCTACCAGTTTGTTAACTAGGAAAACGCGATTGAAACCGTAATACTACTTTATTTGTAACATTGTTTTTCTTTCTTGTGGAATGATCATTTTTTTTAGTGGAGTATCCCGAATCTTTTCCTCGAAGTAAACCGTAAATAGCGAGGATCATAGTTTTTAAGATTTCTCTTGCATTTTGGCCGCTCCGCCCGCCATTTATCTCTCCAATATGTATATTAATGTAAGTATAAATAGATAAAAACTTATCGTATGAAATATTTCTGACACTGAGTTTAGCCGCCAAGAAAAAAGAGTATGAGCATATACTTTGTAGGCAGGGTTTTACATAAAAGGCTCGAGAGCATCAAGTCAGCAATTTTAAATCTAATACCGACCGTTATATGTGTTCCTGCAGAAGGTTATGAGACTTTTAGTAGTATGAAAATTTCTACAGAACTCTGTCTTAAAGTTAGGATATATTTTCGCCCATGAGCTTAATAAAATATCTACTACTAGCAATTACTTATCCAGCGTCTTTGTCCGCTTAAATTATAACTAATAAGTATCACCTGCAGAAAAATTTGCTTTCTATAGGTGAAAGAATTTTGAAAATCAGTTCAGTAGTTTCGGCGCCTATTCAAGATAAACAAACAAACAATAAATTTTTCCTCCTTAAAATATTAGATTATTTTTTAGATTTTACATTTTGCAATTTGAACCTTAGTTGTATAGAAATCTAGTCAATATCTTTGAATTTAACTTATTAATTTTAATCATTCAAACGTATAAGCAAAGTGACTAAAACTAGGTTTCATCTTTATTTCAAATTTTATTGTACTACTAGCTGTTACCCGCGGCTTCGCCCGCGTGATGTATAGCCTATGTCCTTTTCAGTACCCTACCCTATGTGTCTGCAAAATTTCATGATGATCGGTTCAGTAGATAGGGCGTGAAAGCGCAACAAACAAACAAATAAACAATCAAACTCATTTTCACATTTATAATATTTTAACCGCCGCCGCCCTGGCCGGCCTACCGCTGCAAACGCTACGTCCCGTAATTTTTAAATCTGTTATATCTTCGAAAATATTTATTTAAATCATATTCTGTAAAGGGCCATATAGATCAATATTAAATCAACACTGTATTTAAAGTATTTAATTGGATAAGGATTAATACTGTATTGGTTAAAATCGCTTCGACATCGACAAAAAAATGTTATTGTGGGATATCCATAACAGATAGACATACACCATTGCGGAGTTTTCTGTAGACCTTTTCAATAAGTACAATACTTAGAACATTATTTTGATAAATTTCGTAGGGTTTAGCCTGCGTTTGCAATGTAAGCGGAAAAAAAATTGAATTTTTACGACATCATATTAGAAACCTCAAAAATAACAGTATTTCTCTACTATTATACATATAAACCTTCCTCTTGAATCACTCTATCTATTAAAAAAAAACTGTATCAAAATCCGTTGCGTATAGTTTTAAAGATTTAAGCATACAAAGGGACATGGGGAAAGAAAAAGCGACTTTGTTTTATACTGTGTAGTGATAGTGATAGTGATAGTGACTAGCAATTCCACGTAAATTATAGCACCCGTCTATAAGTAAGCTTTTTATAGGTGAAAGAATTTTAGAACAACGGTCTTATATCTCCGAGCTCCGTGGCGCAGCGGTCAACACGCCAGCCTGCGACACGGGGGTCCCGGGTTCGATCCCCGGTCAGGTCATGATGGAAAACGATCTTTTTCAGAGTGACCTGGGTCTTGGATGTTTATCTATAATAAGTATATATTATAAAATATAGTATCGTTGAGTTAGTATCCTGCGACACAAGTTCACAACTTACTGTGGGGCTAGCTCAATTTGTGTGATATGTCCCTATATATTTATTTATTTATTTATTTATTTATTTATTTATTTATTTATTTATTTATTTATTTTTTTATATCTTCGGAGCCTAATTCAAGACAAACAAACAAACAAATCTTTGCTCTTTATAATATTACTATAGATATAGATAATTTATTTGACATATGTCAACATAAAGCACATTAATACCTATCTTATCGTATGAAGATTGACAAGCTTTCTATGAAAGCGTTGTTATGAAGCCTTATTATCACACTTACAGCAAACATAATTTATTTTTGAAATACAAAATCTCGATATATATTAAATCACTGTTCGGTCTAGTGATTCCACAAATCTACCTTCAACTCCAGCGAACCGATTAATTATATTCGAATAAATCACATTGCTGGAATCGTTCAGCCAAAAATTTAATTCTCTCTTGATTATTCCACATTATAGAATTGCAAGAGATAGCTTTTTCGGACTTTTCTACGTCTTACTTTAGCGGGGAAAGGGCAAAGTTCACATGTTTACAGCGAAATTTTGTAGGGATATTTCTCGCATATATTTTTGCATACCTTTCGGTGGGATATAGTAGAACGCATATTTTGTTACTATCTTTTGTTAAACCTATGTTCACAAAACAAAATAAATTAAAATATAATTTTGTGGGAATGTAATCAAATTTTGCAATCTAAACTTCAAGTCAGGCTGATAGATGGAGTCGTCTTTTGTCATTTGACATTGAAAACGGATGTACAACATAATTTAATATTTTATATAAAGCTATAATTTAGTATGGGTATGTATAACGAGCTCCGTGGCGCAGCGGTCAACACGCCTGCTTGCGACACGGATGGTCCCGGGTTCGATCCCCGGTCAGGTCAAGATGGAAAATGATCTTTTTCAGATTGACCTGGGTCTTGGATGTTTATCTATATATGTATTTGTTTAAAAATATAGTATCGTTGAGTTAGTATCCCATAACACAAGTCTTGCTTAAGAACTTACTTTGGGGCTAGTTCAATCTGTGTGATTTGTCCGTATATATTTGTTTTATTTTTATGTATGTTATTGAGCGTGGCCACTGCTTGATCAACACAAGAGCTCATCATAACATGCGCGATGGATAAGTTCTGCGGAAAAACCGTATAATTAATTATAAGATATTGCAGATGAATTACCGCCGAGTTGCTGTGCTCCGAAACTATAACACAGAATTAATATATGTTCTTATTTAAATAAAATTAATTTTATACAGCATTAGGACAGACGAACAGAAGGCGAAGGCTTAGTAATAGGATCCCGTTTTCACCTTTTGGTTTGCGAACCCTAGAACAAGTATTATGGAAACTTTTAAAAGCTTACCCCAACTATACTATGAAACATCAAATACAATTATTGTATTAGTGTTATCGCGTTTATTACATTATTTGTACACTTAAAGTTTCGAACACTTTCATGTTCGCAGGTAAATATTCGCAACTGTAAAGTGTTCGAAACGTCAAGTGTATAAATAATGTAATAACCGTGATAAAACCGTATTAAAAATAATTTTAGTTAAACACATAACACTCACGAATTATGCGCCGTATCTTAAGCCGTTTTTACTTGAATTCATTCTGCGTTGGCGAACCTAATTGTGAACTCTTACATTGGCGTGTGCACGGATAGAAAGTTTCGTTTGTAGGATTAGGAATAAATATTACTCCATTTGTATAAAACGCTATACCTGTCACTGTAAGAATATTGAACTTTACACTCATTGCAAAACTCTTAAAATTAATAATTGGTACGCCGGCACGGGTAGCTGGATTGAAACCTAAGCAATACAGCAATATACGAGTAGGTATGTTGGAAAGAATTATTTTAAGTCAATATGATTAATCTTTTTCGGATGCTAAGGCGACAAAATTTTTGGTGCTGAAATTTGTGAAATCAAATATGACGTAAAAGTTTTTTTTTTAAATATACAATAAAATTCAAACTAACTTATATAAACTAAGAATTAAACCTACCTATTAAATAAAACTACCTATAAATAAAACCTACCTATAAATAAAACCTACCTATAAATAGAAAATGTCCAGCAGGTCATTGCTCTGCGGTAATGTGCCCAGAAGACTGGCAGCATTGCCACGTTGAATGGCAATGCTTATTCTTTGGGCAAAATAGTTGCCAGCCCTCTGGTCATTCGACACCTCGACCAGCCTTTTGCTCACAAACTTGAATAGTTTGTGAGCACGGGCCTAGTGTCTCGACCCCAAACGGCTCAAAAATATATGCTTAATATGATAATTAAGTGATGTTCAAAGAAATTTGAAATCTAAAAAATAAAAATTCAGGAAGAAAGGTTTATTCGTACCTGCGTCGAAAATAAATTTCGATCATCGTTTTTCTGACTTTAACCATAAACCACCTTGACATACGTATTTGTAGCTTGGGGCGACTAAAATAATGTATTCAGGAGAACAAAAGATGTTTTCAGGAAAGGTAAAATCCTATTACATTTTGAATCTTATCAAATATTCTTTTCCTTGAATAACTCTATCCATCTGTAATAATTTATAAGCACACAAATATTACTTTTAGTTGTACGACGTAGTAAATTTTTCCTCCGTGCTTTTAGGAATTGAAAAACCAGTGCTCTTAAAATTGAAAAGAAAATTCAAAAAAACGTAAGTCTATTAGCCAATCTAGAACTGACTTGGTTTACGTCCATTTCCTTCATCAACTTTGCAATTTACTTAGGAAGTGCAGCTGTGTGTTAAGGCTAATTACATTGGTGTTTAATTTTTACGAAGCGTAACACTACCTTTTCTTGCTTATCATCTTTATTCTTTGTTAGTCTCCACTACAGGATCACGACCCTCTCTATACTACCTAATCACACATTACATAAAAATGTATTGTTCTCGAGAGAACAACTTTTTACATTAATTTTACTTCAAAGTTTATAACTTAATAGTATTTACTTTTGAGCAAAAAGATGTTATTTTATTCCCAAAATTACCAACTTTCCTTCAAAGCCTTTTAAAGCACATTGGAAACAAGTCGTCGACCAACTCGATGTATCGAATCGTATATTCACTCAACGTTTCAAACACTTTATCGCAAACAATCGAGTGTTGCGCTATGTGCTGACTCAATTTAGCGAGTTTAGCATTTTTTCAACTCCACGCAGTAGTAGGAGAGTTTTCAAAGTGAAATTTACATGTTTATCTAAATCATTCTGAAGTCACAGATACGAGCTCTCGTGATGAGATTCTAAACTTATTCATATCATGAATTTATTACAGCATTGCGCTTTTTCCTGAACCTTTTGACGAGTTTCGTGGCGATCTCCGGCCAGGTCATGATGGAAAACCATCTTCTTTAGATTGGCCTGGGTCTTGATTATCAATAAAGTATCTAAGTATTATAAATATAATATCGTTATATACGACTTTGTGATAGACGGGTGGACGGAGAGCAGAGACTTACTAATAAAATTTCGTTTGCACGCTATTAGACATGGAACCCAAAAAACGAAAGTGTCTGTAACTTTTTTCATTTATCCTTTTTCTCTCATTTATAAAAACAATTTTTAATTTCAAACAATTTGTAACATCAAACCAACAAAAGTTTTGGGCGAACTGAGGCTTGGATCAACAAATAATAATGTAGAATTTTGGGAATTTCCTATTTGAATAAATAATGATGAGCTAACGCCGCTGTGGTCAGGGGGTCGGGAAAAGCTACAATTGTATATTTTGAGACTCGTTATTACATTACGAAATTGTGAAATTATTTTACTTTCGAATAATTGTGTTTATTTATGTTCAAACATGGATTATATTTTGGTTACAAGTAACTACTACTTTATTTGGTTTCATAAATTCAGGGATACCTACCTAATATATTCTTACTCTCTGTAATATTTAAAAGCTGGGCTCTTTCTGATGTAATTACGTGAAAAGAAACGCACACAAAGATTTTTTTCTCTCTCTCTCTCATCTGAACATAGTCCTGGTTGCATCTCCTGTTAGAGTGCTTTGGAGCCTGGGGTCCGTTTAACACAATGGCTAGATATTATTGGCAAGAAACAATGTAGTGGTTTGCCATTGCCTTCTTCCTTTCACACACTAGTGAATGATCAACAAGGCACCTGAAGTCCTAAGTAGTGGAAATGATCGTACTTGACTTAGACTGAACTACAAACTCAAGAGGTTAGTCGGGCTGAACTGATTTAAACCAGAGATCGTTTAACGGTTTAGACCATCATCGTCATCTCAGCCGCAAGAATTTCACCGCTGGACATATGCCTCCCCTAAGGATTTGCAATACGACCGTTTGGAAGCAGCCTGAATCCAGCGCTTTCCTGCGACCTCGATCAGGTTGTCAGACACCTGGATGGTGGGTGTCCAGCGCTTCGCTTGCCAGTACGTGGTTACCATTCAAGAACCTTTCCGCTTCTGCGACTGAACTGTCTATTTAAACTAAAATCTGTGTCACGGGCTTAAGTTTAAATAAAACCAGGTCAGCAAACGATGTATAGTTTTATAAATAATGGTGGAGCGATACTTACTTTTGGATTTAACAGTGTTATCTACTTAGAAAATTTGAAATATCTAGGCACTTTATTTAATCGCTAGTCTTTGTATGTATGTCATTTACTACTAAAGTGGATTTTCCTACTAAGTATAAATACACAATCTCATGATAATTTTTTTACTTGTATACCGGAATTTCTCTAATTGAAGTATTTGTATTAGAGAAATTAGAAAAATTCCGGTATACAAGTAAGAAATTTCAAATCACTCAACGAAAAATAAAAATAGGGACCTAAGTAGGTACTTATATTATTTTATACACCAGACGCTCTTATTTTCCCGAAAAATGTAGAAAAGTAACGAACGTTGTCAAAGCTTCGCTGATTGAAATTGATTGAGGTAAAATTTTGTTTTCGAGCCATCAATAATATAAGAGAATTGGGAAGGAAAATACGTACTTACTAAAAATATAGATAAAGAAAAAGTCCTAATAATAGCGTAGTGAAATGTTCATTTTATTTTTTAAGAATACCATAAGTTCCTACTTCTTGTGCAAAATCTTTGTGCATCTAAGTTTACTTACAGACATTAGCTTGTTTTTTTTTTTTACTTTCCCATTCTAATTGCCCAGGCGACTAAATACTTTTGTATGAAAAATTATTATTTTTGAGTTCCCTGCGTGGATCCGATCAGAAAAGTGGTTTATGTTAACGGTACTTACACTGTCATGTTTTATTTTTAAATATTTTGTAATTTTTGCTGAATAAGGTTTTTTATCAGAGAGACCTCTCCAACCCGTCTGGCCAGCGTGGAGAGCGTAGGCCAAACCCTCTGACTGCTCTAGCTAATAAATGGCTCTGGTGGTACAGAGGAGGTCGTACTCCTGCAGTAGAGACTTATAAAGACCTGATGAAGAAGATGAAGAAAGGAAGTTTTTTTTATTAAGTAATAAGCTTTTGACATGACTACGATCCCATATTATCAAACGTCTTTAAGCTTCTTGTGTTAAGGTACGTATACTTAGTGAACATTAATTCAGTTCAAAACTCACGAGCTCTTCAGTCCACAGTCCATATTATCCCCAACAGTGGGTCAAAGAACTTTAAACGCTCAGTTCCTAATTCGTGGCCCAACTGGCTGGTGTAAGCTGCGCCATTTCCTTTGAAAGAGGTTAGTGCAGTCTGTTCCATTTCCTGGAGATAACGAGAATCGAAGTGTAGAGCACGTTTCAGGAATTTGTAAAGGTCGTCTTATTGAGGTGCAGGCAGAGGGATTTCTAATAGACTGGGAAAAATACTCAAGGGTTTCTAAAATGGCTAAATCCAACCTTCGGCCCAGGGTCAACTGCACCTTCTTGATTTTGAAAAACAATGTTTGAATATTACACAATTTTCTGTAGACTTATATGAAGTTATGTATTTATTTATTTATTCATTTATGTACACAGAAAACATGTTAAGACAATATACATACTGAAAATGAATATTAAGAGTCGCCTGGACGCGCATGTCTCCATACAAACGAAAAAAGGGAATTGTGGCAATATTTGATAATTTTAGGGCAAAACTAAGCATCCTATACAGTTTGGTTAAATTATCAAACATTTGAGAATTATACGCCTCTCAAGATTTCCATACAAATTTGAAAAGGCTTGTTATTCTCAAACCATTGGTATTTTAACCAAGCTGTATAGGAACGTACGTATGAGGTTAATTGATTAAATGCTTAAATGCTTAATTTTACTCCAAAATTATCAAATATTGCCACAATTCCCTTTTTCCGTTTGTATGGAGACATGCGCTTCCAGGCGACTCTTAATATGTACTTGTAATAAGCAATTTATAATCTTTATTTTTGACAGCAGTGTATAACACACCCTTAGAAGAGCATGGGTGTGCATGGTCGACTGACCGTGTCACCTACACGAAATGATGATGATGATGAGAAGAGAGACTCGGCACAAAAATATTAACAACTTTTTTATGGGATCTACGAAGGGAACTAAAAAAAAAAAAAACAATTTCCAGCATTGGTCCCATCCATAGAAAAAAATTTTCATAATGACGGGCTGAATCACTTCTTTCAGGGTATCATCATCATCATCAGGTATTTTTTAGTCTCCACTGCAGTAGCACGGCCCTCTCTGTACTACCAAAGCCGTTTATTAGCCAAAGAAGACAGAGAATTTAACCAACACTCTCCACCCTGGCCAGTTGGAAAGGTCTCTGATGTTTATAAGCTTTGTTTAGCTTGTGTTTCCCAAGTCGCATTCTACGACATCCACGGGAAGACTTGGAGTGATTCTTCTCTGCCGGGCACCTTACGGCTTTTCAGGTTATGTCAAGGGTCAATTTACTCTGTACTATGTACATACAACGACAACTTCAACAAAAAGTTATTTGTTCGCAATAAACTTATATCGTGGAGGTATGTCTGAATATTTATGTCAATAAATGTCTGTCTGTCCGTCCGGATATTAAACGAAAGAGCGTTGTTTGTTTGCGCCGCCCGTCACGCCAGTTTCCGATTTCATCTTTTTTACGACGAAATTAACTTCATCCGTCGCCCGTGCTATTAATTCGACGGTTTTATTAAATATTTACCCACATTTTATTGATTAATTTAGGGACAGAATTTCAGAAATGTATTATCTGTTTAAATAAAACTGCTGAGAAATATTTATTCATTGATTTATTTACATTCCTTACACTATGATTGCAGGTTTAACTAAACTAATGCAACAGCGTAAGTACCTACATTTTAATAAAGTAGCCTTGTGAATTCGATCAAAAATATTTTAGGACTTGGCAACGTTTTTACACGACGCCGTCCATATCTTTGTATAGTTAACTTTTAATGCACGAGAATGCTTTTATTCATCTAGTCATCAAATATTTTTGTATGGTATGGGAGCCCTCCTTAAATATTTATTTTATTGTTTTTAGTATTTGTTGTTATAGCGGCAACAAAACCAATTTCAACTGCCTAGCTATCACGGTTCATGAGATACAGGCTCGTGACAGAGGACAGACAAACGGACGGACAATGAAGGCTCGTTAATAAGGTCCCGTTTTTACCCATGGGTACGGAATTTAGAGTTCCGAAAAGCGTGTTTTCGGTCGAATCCCTAGTTGGAGGGCTTTGGAGCCTAGGGACCGCAAGGAAAAAAGGAAAAATACTAAGAAAAGTATCCGTAAATATTTAGTACAAACCTACTTAGTTTACGTAGACGAAGCCGGAATTTGTCGGCCATTAGGCTTCAACGAGGGCTTAAGGGGATTAATGAATTTTATGTGCTCCAGTGATGCCCCTATTTCAAAATAAATTATATAAAGAAACCGCACTTTATTTAAAATGTTCTGTGAAACCTTAGATTACCCATCATACAATCTTCTGAACTACTGTTTTAAATGTAAATTGAGAACGTGAAGCTTTTCTTAGCGTTTTAATCAAAAACAAACACTTTAAACGGTAAACAGTGTATTGAAAATAGATTGAAAGATGATAAAAACTTGGTTACGTGAGGCCCTAGATATAGAGCCTCACATAACCAAATTTTCAATGTCTCTGTTTTCTTCCAAATTATTTATTCCAAACTAGCAATTTTCCCGTGACTTAGTCTGCGTAATACTTCGCCCTTATTTGAATTTAAATTTATCCTTGTTGGAAGGAATCATCATCAGGTCCCTTTCAGTCTCCACTGCAGGAGCACGAGCACGACCCTCTCTGTATTACCACAGCCATATATTAGCCAGAGCAGTAAATTTTATATAATTATTTATTAATTTATTTTTTATATAATTCTACGTAAATTTGGTAAAGGTATTCCTTCCTCTGATGGAATGGATGGATTACCAAATTTCAAGTTTATACATACATTACTCGTAGTTTCGGCTGCGTGTTAATGTTGATATTAGCGAGTCAGATTTGCCTTTGTATATAAATATATAGTTTGGTGCAGAACTGGACCCCATAATATTCATATATTCCCTTAAGCTAAGGTCCACTGGCCGCTGCCCACATCAAATATTGCGAAGGCCTAACAACTTTTAGGTACGTCAGCTTTACTGAGGCGAGGGTTTCGGTAAACTAATAAATCCAGGGTCTCATTGGTTATTCTACGAAAATATCGTACGGATAGTAACTAGTATCTGCATCGGACACGTAGGTATACATGTATAAATAAGCTGTGGATACGTAAAGCTCCCTAGGCATGTTGATTCAAAAGCTTTTAGTAATTGATTGTACAGAAAGTTTTGCGTAAGGAAGTCTTTTTTTCTAATATTAAAAAGAAGGTAGAATAATATCAACTTAAACAAATACACTGAAAGAAGAGAGCAAAATATATTGTTTTTTTAAACTTCTGATTTCAACTAACTTGAAGGGCGTCGCAGAAGGTGCTTCATTTCCTGGGCTCAGTAAATGGACGGAGCTATCTACGCTTTTATTTTCAAGAGCCTCTCCAATTAGCAAAGCTTGCAATGAAAAGTCCGCCGGAGCTTTTATAAATTTAAAACTATAGATAGTAGAGATAATTCTCTAAAATAGACGAGGTTAATCAAAACCATATAAAGAGTGTATTGTTTTTCAACTTTATGTATGTAGGTTTGTCAGTTTATCAAGTTCACGGTAATATAATATAAAGTTTAATTAGATAGTAGTAAACGAATAAAAGTTCCTATTAGATTAATATAAATATATTTTTTTAAAGTTTCAATCTCCATCTTATCAAAGAGAAAAAAAAACATAATGATTAAATCTTATTATCTATTTCATTCCAAACGTATGTATGACGTTTGTTTGTTTTTCCTATGAGTAAGTGGCCAACACTGGTATCAGATATTTTGCAAGCTGCCTTAGGCTTCTGAGATAGCTTCATCACCATACCATCAATGATGACAGCCGGGACCAACGGTTTAACGTGTCTTTCGAAGTACGGAGGAGCTTGAAAATTTTTACCCAACCAAGTGGGGGCAACACGCGGTGTTGTTTAACATGAGTAAGCGCTAGTAATCCTCACGCCCACTGGGCAATCGGGCTCCTCATGAATGACGTAAACTATAACCTAACATCAGTTTCCGCCTCCCATATCATATTAAATATTAATGGCCTACCACTTTTCAAAGCCCTTTGTCCGGCGCAACTTGACTCGCGTCGTAAAGTTTTATGCCCTCGCTAATTAATTGGCTGGAGATGACCACGCTTGCCAGTGGACGCTGGATTACTTCACATTGGGAGAGTTCATGAGGCGAGAGGAGAGTCAAACTCTGCCAGTGTAATATTACTGTACGACACTATAGATATTGGCCGTGTGGCTGCCGGCAGAGTAGAACCACTCTAAGTCTTCCGTGGATCCTGTAGAATGTGGCTTAGGAAACACAAGCTAAACAAAGCTTATTAACATCAAACAGACCTCTCCAACCCGTCTGGCTAGCGTAGAGAGTAAAAGCCAATTCCTCTGACTGCCCTGGCTAATATACGGCTCTGGTAGTACAGAGAGGGTCGCGTGCTCCAGCAGTTGAAACAAAAAGACCTGATGATGACTATATTACAAGTCAACCAGACAAAACTCTGATTATTTAGAAACGTAATGATAACGATAAGTGAACAAATAAAGTAGATGTATGATCTGACAAATATAATTTATGTATTATCGTAATGAATTTTTTTCCCCACTTGTTTTTGGATAAAAAAGTTAGAAATTAAGTACCACAAAACAAAAAAATAAGTAACTAGTAGTATCTATATTAAACTGTTTAGTAAAGAACTAACCACATCTGGTTGATATTTATGGGCTTAGTAGCTGTTAAATGAATCGCAAAATGTAAACCTAGTAAAATCGATAGTGTCCCACTTTATGTTTAGAAAAACTGTCGTATAGTGAACAGTCAGTAGCGCATAAAACTACAAAGTAGGACGTGTCCCATGCAGGCGACCACGGAAGACGCTTTGAATGCTTTGATCAATCTGTTTATATTCTGACGCTATTTTTAGGTGGATTGGATCACTATTACCTTACCAGTTAGATAATGATAATAATTCAGTATATCTATTCGTCCAAGTTATTTTTGTGTGCGAGTATGAAGCGGACATTTGATTCAATTGATACAATATTTTTTTCACTAATAATAATAGTGTATAATTGTCACGAGCACTAACTAGAACTATTAAGACAGTAATACAATCCTTTGTCAATGTTTGACAAAATAAGTAATTAAAAAAAATGGTTCTCTGCTAATCTTTTTCTATTCAAACCCGAGGATTATACATAGGTACCTACTTATCAACATTCGTTTTTTTTCAACAGGGTCGGCGAACGTTTAATTCATTTGATACAATATTTTTTTTTACTTATAATAATAATAGTGTATAATTGTCACGAGCACTAACTAGAACTATAAAGACAGTAATACAATTCTTTGTCAATGTTGGACAAAGTAAGTAATTTTTAAACAAATGATGGATCTCTTCTAACCTTTTTTATTCAAACACGGGATAATACGTAGGTTCTTCTCAACATCCATTTTATTGCCAACAGGGTCGCAACGGCCTGGGCAATATCTACGTGTGGGCAAGTGGCGACGGCGGAGAGGACGACGACTGCAATTGCGATGGCTATGCAGCCTCCATGTGGACTGTTTCCATCAATAGGTAAGATATAGTAGTAACAGTTCTTATGCCCACTGGGCCATAGAGCTCAAGTTTTTGGGTTGATAAAGTTTTATTCCTATGTACCTATCTATGCCAGTTTATCAAAACCCACTTTTAAATGCAGAAGATTTTCAAAAACCGACAAGTACCATGGATCCTTAGACTATATTTTCTATCCTCTTAAAAAAACTTCAATTGACCCATCTCGGTGAGAGGTGTTTCATTTATATTTTATGCTCATGCATGTCCATTTGTCTACTATGAAAGATATTGACCTTTGACTCTGATAAGTGATAGCATACGTTATTACATATATGCTACAAAAAATGCTTGCTCATTTCTTCCCGATCCCTTCAGACAGCCAATAAATAGAATTTATCGCATACATTCGAAATATTTTCACAAAAACATAATACCGGAACGCAGGTGGGCAATATCGTGAATGAACCTCTCGGGATTCTTCAGATGTGCCGTTTGTCCTGACACACCGGCAAAAAGTAATTTAGGCTCGAAGTGTTCCCAGTATCGTCGTACGCAATACGGTGGATGAATTATAGACCTATATATAATAAAGTTACCTACTAGAATCTTATGAAAATGTTCCCTTAAATCTAAGAATAAACAGGATATGGCCTTAAGAAACCTAAGAGTGAGGCATTACCAGGCATGCAAACGTGTAGTGATACAAACTCACGTACTCTTCGATATTAATTAATACATGCAATTTTTTCAAAATATTTCCCTGTTTGAAATGCAAAACCATAGCATGTATGCTATTCCGGTGAATCAAGTATAATTATGTATTTAGTAAGGGCGTTTTCCAAAGGGTATAAACATTGTAAAATTTCGTCGAAATCCATGCAGAGTTTTCGTGCGAAGGAGTAACAAAATCTTCAGATCTTCTCATCTCCACATTAAAAACAACTTTTAGATTCTTAAAACTAGGTTTTTCTCGAGAACTCGATCGTGTTATTTTATAATTTGCTATTGTGTGGGTTATAAAAGTTTAATCAAAATTCATCCAGAGATTTTGCGAGAAGTAAGAAACACCCACATACATATGTATTATCATGTCTTGTCCTTTACGGATCAGACAAAGCCTAAGGCCATAGACCAAAGGCTACGTTTAGCATGTTGATGAGCTTATAGATGGAAAACGAAATCTAAATAGTGTTTATTCTTTAATTATTCTTTAGATTTGTTCCTATTAGAAGAGTAACAGGTAGTGCCATGTTTTTTTTTATTTCCTCTCAAACCAGCATGTTAGGACCAGAATGATTCTTCTAGACATTCATACGAACTTTCACATTTATAGTGTAATATTAGTAGTATTTGGGCGATATTTTTTGAGAGCCCGTAATATCTTTCGGTCGCCAAATATTACGAGAAGTGTACTTAAAGTTGGAGATCCTTGTCATCCCAGCTCCGGATTTATTTATGTTCTGAAAGTATACTTAATGATTCCTGGAATATCCGTTGGGGAGTTATGTCCGTGTCCGTCGGGAATTCGACGGAATTTGATGTCACATTTCTGCGTCCATTTTCAATTCGTTCTATTTTCGATAGAAATCGTTGATAGAAAATGAAAGTAATAATCACAATGTATTCTGTTTACTTTTCTCCATCGAGACATTATTGGTACTGACGTTAGCACATAGTATCTTGCTTTATTCCGTGATATCAATGCTTGTCTCGTAGTATTTATGGACAAGATTTCACAAGTCGGGTTTTTAATTTAACAAAAAGCATTATTTGTTAAATTAAAAACCCGACGGCCGTTTTCGGCATTTTACGTACGCTATATTGATTTTTGGTGACGTCACAACCTATGACACTCCGGGGAAGAATACGAATCTTATGAATCCACGGTTTAAAAAAGTGATGTGAAAAAATGTATTCAAATACTAAAGAAAGTATTTTAAACACATTTTTTCACATTAGGAAGGTATAATGTCGTTTTGTTAATTCAAATGACTGCGACACAGTATTTAAAATATTTCTACTATGAATTTCTTCTTCTACTTTCGGTATTGATCGCTTTATTAAGATAATTTTTTTCAGTGCCATAAACGACGGTCAAAACGCACATTACGACGAGTCCTGCTCCTCCACCTTGGCCAGCACGTTCAGCAACGGCGCCAGGGATCCGAGCACGGGGGTGGCCACCACCGACTTGTACGGGAAATGTACTGCCACCCACTCGGGGACGTCCGCCGCTGCGCCAGAGGCCGCTGGAGTTTTTGCTCTAGCACTGCATGCTAAGTAAGACTTTTAGCTATGCATACTGTTAGGTTTTGTTTGAATGGCCCACCTGTTTCCATGATTTGCGTGTCCAAACAACTGCACGCAGCAGGATCTAATGGCTGCCACTTACAACGCGATTAGGGTGGCTACTTTCTAGACCGCCACAATTTAATGTTCTTGCCATCGAAACGCTTGGAAGAAGATTTTGTCTTATGAGAAGAATTTTCCCTGAGTTCTGCTTTTACTGGGTGATACGTTCAGAAACGGGATCCTATCATGGGAGTGGCCACCACCGACCTGTACGGGAAATGTACTGCCACCCACTCGGGAACGTCCGCCGCTGCGCCTGAGGCCTCTGGAGTATTTGCTTTAGCACTGCATGCTAAGTAAGAGTTTTAGCTGTTTAGCATACTGTTAAGTTTTATTTAAATGGCCCACCTATTCTCATGGCCTGCGAATCCGAACAACTGCACAATGCACGCAGCAGGACCTAATGAGTGCCACCGATGCGCGACTGTGGTGGCTAATTTCTGGGCCGCGACAATTTAATGTTTTTGCTTATGAGAAGAATTTTCCCTGAGTTCTGCTCTTACTGGGTGGTAATCCTCATCATACTTTTTAATTAATATGCTATAAATAGAGAATGCGTGGTGTGTATCAGGCCACGCAAGATTTAAACTCTGATACTTTGGTTAATGTTTTTAATCAACATCGCCTTACATTTCATTTTTATCTGATTTTTATATTAAAGAGCTAGCTCTTGTTTATACTTGTTTGTAACCCTTGTAGGAGTTTTTGTGTGGGAAGAAAGAGAATTCAAGTCGGTTATTCTAGAAATACTTTACAGCTCAAGACTGTTTCCAATACACCGCCTTTTGTAGTCTACGGCGATTTAATCAAAGCAGTGAATAGGCTTTGTGCTCGATTCTATAAGCTGCCCATACAAATAGATTGTGTTGGTGTGATCTCAAATGCTTGGACTAAAGACAGATTTGAGCCATTTACAAATACTTACTGAATGTCTAATGTCTAACAGGATTAAGTTCAGAACACAGATGAAAATACTTAGATGGAAAATATCTTGTGGTTATGGAGCCTTTTTAGAACTAAATAGTTCAAGATAAATTATTACATAATATTGGTGATCGTATAGATATCATGTCACCTAAGAGAATTGTTTTTTTTTTAATCAAAAAAGCCAGTACGGTGAAGATGCATTAAAATTAGATGAAAGAAGCTTTCGGGAAAAATACAGTGACATATATATACATTCTCTGTCTTTCATAAGAAATAGTATCGATGTCATAAGTTAAAAATAAAAACCAGAGAATAAGTGCCTAATTCCTATTTAAAATTACAAAGTATCAAGTAGGTATTCTTTCTTTACGCTTCGACTGCTATATTACCTTTAACTTTACAGACAAGAAAGTTTTTTCTTTTCAAGAGTTTCAGATAATGAACTGATGGGCAAACATTTCTAACTTTCATGAATAATTTTTCGAACAAAGGCAGTCGGCTTCGTTAAATTTGAACAGTCTTAAGGATAATTTTCTTTGTTTACAGCCCGAGTCTAACGTGGCGAGATATTCAACATTTGACCGTATTGACTTCGAAAAGAAATTCGCTTTATGATGCTAAGGTAAGTGGTTACCATGATCTATGAATATATTATCTTAGATTTTCATTACTAAGTCCAATGAGAAGTATTGAATAGTGAAAATAAAATATCCATTATTTGAATAAATTATGATGAATTAACACTTTAGTACTAGTTACATTACAAATCTTGATTATTTTATAGTACTAAAATAAAATTGTATTATTTAGAAGATGAGATTACTATTCACGTTATTTTTTATGAGTGGTAATTTGCCAAGTAATGAAATTCAATACTTGGCAATTCAGATACCTAGGTACGCGTTTATGAAAGCATTACGCGTAGGTATCATGATCTGATTGAATGTAATGTAATCTCGAATCTAGGGTCAAACCTTAGGTCGGTACTCATCAAAACCAATTCATATAAGTACTTACCTATTTTTGAAAGTTGAGTACATAAATAGTACATTACTCACAGAATTAATTAAATAAATATCGGTTAACAACAATAGCTTTTCAGACGCCAAAATGTTCATTCATCATCATTTCGTGTAAGTGACACGGTTGATGACGTTCATCAAAGTATTTCTTTTTAATGAAATGTAGAGGCGATTTTTTATTTCATAAATTCTATAGGTTCAACTCAACTAAAACCTTCGTAATATTGCAAATCATAAAAGCCAAAATTCATCTTCAGGGTCGTTTTCACTGGACGATGAACGGCGTGGGGCTAGAGTTCAACCACCTGTTCGGTTTCGGGGTGCTGGATGCGGGGGCTATGACGGCATTGGCAGCCAACTGGCGGTCGGTGCCACCGAGGTACCACTGCGAAGCCGGATCCGTCAACACTCATACGTAAGATATACAAATTTTATTTTATTTATACATTGGACCGGGCGCCGAGGACATTTTAGTGTGGTCATCATCAGTTCGTGTAGGTGACACGGTCAGTCAACCATGCACACCCTAGTGTCAGAGTTCTTCGGAACCAGTTTGAACCAGAGTTGTGGTGACCAGACAATTCAAAACTATTCAAGTCTATAGCAATCTGCTAGTTTCCTAAAAATAAATATAATTTGTCCGTAAGTTAGATTATCATAAACGTTTGACAAGTGCTTTTCTTTTGTCAATCAAATAAAAAAATACTTGTAAAAACTACCGTACAACACCGATACTTAGTATCTCAATTTACTGGACATTTGCAGAATCACTGAAATCTCGGTGGAAGCCATATTATAAAACAGAAGAAGAAGAAGAACAAAGATATAGGCCGTTTCCGTTTGACGTCATTGTCCGGTACACTTTAAGCGAACTCTGATGACACGAGCTCCCACTCAAAAACTTAGATGCGCTTTACCTTTATCGTTTAATTAATCAAACAACGCTTTAGTTGTGGTAGAGCTACGCTATCAGCGAAATTCACTTTTGCTAGTAGCATGAATGGACCGGCTTGTCTGGGGAAGTACCACTCTTTTACAGAAAAACGATATTTGAGTAGAAGCTTTACCGCTTCTATGCTTCGTTCGATGAGTAAGAGAGCCAGAGCGGGGGCCCATCACTTCCTCCCATCTGGGGAGCGAAAAGTAAAAGTCCTGCAACGCCTTGGTGTTGCAGTTGTATGGGTAGCGGTGGTCACTTACCATCAGGCGACCCGCTTGCTCGTTTACCATATGTCATAAAAAAACACAAGTGGCACCAGCTTTTTACGTGGCTTGTGTGAGGTATTTAAGCCGAAACAAACTAATTTAACATTTGGAGGAGTTTGAATTACGAACAGGGAAAAATTTAGTGAAAATGGCATGTTTTTCTAATATCGATATAAAAAGAGGTGAGATTGTATCGTACGACACTGCCATGCATTGCTATTTGCCTCACTGTTATGTTTCTTAGGACTTAAGTATCATGACTATTCAAAAATCCATGTACCTATTTATAGTCAATGAGGATGCTTCTTTATTATTCTGTTTGGCGTTAGCAAAGATTATATAAAGCTGACGTAAATCAGACCACCCACGCCATTTAAGAAGTTTGTTAGGGGAACAAAATTTTGTTATTGAAAAACATTATTTAACAGTGTAAGTACCAGAGTAAGTTTATATTTTGTTTCTCTTAAAAGTAGTTAGCTTTGGTTAAAATCTTATTAGGTGTGCTCTATAAATTTTTTGTTAGGTTAAAATCAATGTACGACATGATCTGCATTGCTTAGTTTAGTATCATCAAATGTTTTAAATTTCGGACATACACAGCAACCAAATGAAAGTAAAAAAAGTAATTAAACAATATATTGCATCAACGATGCTTTTCTTCTTTTAAATTTAAACACTTTGTTCCTTATCTTTTTATGTTAAAGACTCCTTGGCCTAGGTCCTTGGACGTTCACAAGTCCTTGCCTGTGAAGGACATTACATCTTTTTTACAGGTTACGAAAGGAATACATATTACGCTATACGCTCTTGGAAGCCTGCCTTGTGAGAAGTCTCATCTAATACCACTCAATTTTTTTTCCCTGCAGTGAAATTCCGTCAGAAGGCAGCATCACGCTGAAGATCGACACGTCAGCATGCGCGGGCTCTCCAAGCGAAGTGCGATACTTGGAGCATGTGCAAGCTGTCGTCAGTGCCAACTCTACGAGACGAGGGGACTTGGAGCTGTTCCTGACCAGCCCTATGGGAACTAGGTAACAATGCCTCTCTAAAAATATGTCTCAAAGGGGCCATGTTATAGTGACGATCAGTGCTAATTCTTTGATATCAAGGGATAAACAGCTTCTTCACCAGGGCGCCAGGTAACAGTGGTCCTCAAGTGATAGTGACTCTTAAGGTCAGCTTGCACAGGCTCTCCAAGCGAAGTGCGAACTTGGAACGTGTGCAAGTCATTGTCAGTGCCAACTCTACGAGACGAGGGGACTTGGAGCTGTTCCTCACCAGCCCCATGGGCACCAGGTAACTATGGCTCTCTAGTAAAAGTGATATCACTCTGAAGGTCATGCATCATTAAGCACGCATGGGTTCTCCAAGCGAAGTGCGATACTTGGAGCATGTGCAAGCCGTCGTCAGTGCCAACTTTACGAGACGAGTGGACGTGACTGTGGCTCTGAAGTAAAAGTGATAATCACTCTGAAGGATAATCTGCACGGGCTCTACATTGGAAGTGCGCTACTTGAAGAATGTGCAAGCCATCGTCAGTTCCCTCTCTACGAGGCTACATGACTTGGAGCTGTTCCTCACCAGCCCCAGCTTTTTAAATAGGCATAACAGTGAAAAACAGATTAAAAATGTCCATAACAGTTTTTCAGCTCGATGCTTACATAACCAGAAACATTTTTCAAAATCTACTCTTCACGCAGCGTTTTCCACGACAAAAAAGCAGTTGAGATGTGGGGTTGTGTAAGTTGACGTCATTTGGAGAAAATGCGCTGTGCAGTTTGTTGCCGCTTCTTCTGCACTCCGCCTTGGAAGCGGTGTTAACTTAGCCGTAAGTAAATTATTGACGTCAAAAATTATATATTTTAGTAAACTAATTGTAATTATGAAAAAAAAATTGACGTTCACTAAATGATATTGAAATATCTTACGATGAATAAAATGATTGACTTTGATCCTTGGGACCCAGAACTAAGATCGTTTAAGGAAATCACGATTTGTTTTATTGAGGCATCGGGTGACCCTAGAGCTGGTTTTTATTTTGATCAACAAATCAGCGTTGCTGTTCAGCGAGGTAATGCTGCCAGCATTTTGGGCACGTTGCCTCAGTGTGACGAGTTGGAAGATTATTTCTACCTATAAATAAAAATGTGTAATTATTTTGTAAAATTTCCACGAGAACAGGTTTGAGTTCAATGAATGTGACATCCTCAGGGATTTTCGTTGCGTGTTTAACGCTTTGACGTCACTACCTGGAGTTGCGTGTCTAATGTGTGTCCATCTTTACAATAGGCCGCTCAGGAACCGTTTTGAACCCTTTATCTAAAATCTACGTGATAGCACGCAATCCGGCGATCTATAAGCCGACATTATTGTGTACGGTCGTGAGAAATGATCATTAATTAATGTGATTGTCGCAGCTTGGTATAATGGCGTGATTACTTCAATTATAGTGATATTATTTATCAAAAGTACTGCTTCTGTTGATACAATAACGAAAATATTAGTGATACCTAAGTTTTTTTGAAATTCTGCTGATTTAAATTAAAAATAACTAGTAGCACTAACTGAGGTAATGTGCGGTTCACTAAATAAATATACATACTTATACTAGCATTACTGAAAAGTGCCAAAATCCCCTACCTTATAAGGTTATTATATATTTATTTAGTGAACCGTACATCACCTAAGTTAGTGCTATTAGTCATTTTTAATTTAAGTCAGCAGAATTTCTAAAAACTTAGATATCATTCATATTTTCGTTATTGTATCAACAGAAGCATTACTTTTGATGAATAACTTAAAATAATTTTCAAATGGCATAATACCAAAAGCGGCAGGCGGCTTACAAAGCGACTGCAATGGACTATACCTATTTGGATAGCAGGTCTCATTGTGGTTCTGGATTTTGATTTCGAGATTTATTTTAAACTGAATGTATAAAGATTTAAATTCTAATTTGGTATATCAAATTCCAGGTCGATGATCCTGAGCAGGCGTGCCAACGACGACGACTCAAGGGACGGGTTCACCAAATGGCCCTTCATGACCACGCACACGTGGGGCGAGTACCCACAAGGAACTTGGACGTTAGAGGTAAACATCCTGTTTTCAATTTAAAAGAATCGACTACCTGTAATTTTCATACAAAAAGCGATAACTCTTCCAACCCCCTAAACCTCTACAAAATGAGGAAATTTTGGTGTCTTTCGGTTTAGCGCACCTTAATCTAGGACTAACCTTTTTTTTTATTGATTCGGTTGAGATTAATTTAAATAAATTAAAATGCCCCGGGTATTTTTTATGAAAAAATATGGATATTTACTTAGATACTCATAACTTTTGTTGTAAGCAATATATCTTAAATATCAAAACGTACTGCCCATAACTTCTCCAATTTATCAATAATGTGTGAAAAAAATATATTGAAATTGGACTATGTTTGAGGGTTGGGCGTTATCACGTTTTGTATGAAAATTTACAGGTAGTCTATCTTCTAAATCTCAGAGCAAAACAAAGAGATTTTTCGAAACATGCGTTGAGTTTGATATTACATACGAGTACAATTTGTTTCACACATCACAAATATCCAAAATGTTTTTCTACCTTGTTACGGACATGGAATTCTCAATATCCCTAAATTAGTTGTCTATCAATCCAGAGATTTAGTGTTTGGTTTCGTCTAATTCTTGACTTCATCTGGGAGACGACAGATCGTCACTGGGTGTTTTAAAAATAGGTACGGAGGTGTCAACTCAAGCAACTCGGTTCTTGGTTTGGCCACTAAATATGGTTTTACTTCTAAACTACAGACAGACTAATTTTAATGTATGGCGAGTAATTTCGACTGCGCTAAACTTTTGGTAGGTTCAGAATTTTAATCGGTAATGGTTTCCAAGCCAGAAATTGTCACACAATGTTTTCACCTATTTTTGAGAACATACAAAGCACAACAAAAAATGTTTGGAAGCTTGCTGACATGTTTGGACCTCATCTGGAGGTCTTCCTCAGGGTGAATGTGAATCGAGACGCGCGTACGAGATGTCATCCCAATCCGCACTGTTAGTACGGACTGAAAGGGGTATTACATCTTTCATTATTCAGTCTCTGACGAGAAGGACGCCGCTATACGTTATATACGTAAAGAGATATCGCTCTACGTGTTTAACGTATTGCGGCGTCCTTCTCGTCACAGACTGAATTTAGGAAGGTGTAATACCCCTTTTAGACTGAAGAAGGCCTCCGAATGAGGTCGAAACATGTCGGCCATTAGCAATTTACGTGAGTAGCCCGTTGTTACGTATTTTGAAAAAGTGCAAGCTATCTATTGTTCTTCAGGCCCGATTCAACGGCGGCTCGGGGCCGAGCTCGTCCTCGGGCTGGCTGCGCGGCTGGTCCCTGGTGTTGCACGGCACGCGCGCGCCACCCTACGCACAGCTGCAGCCTATGGACCCCCACTCCAAGCTCGCCGTCGTCAAGAAGGCCCACGAGGACAACGCACTCGCGCACTAAACACCACGCACGGCTATGCAGTTCAGATCATATTAAAGCTTACCCGAATTAGGAATCCGGATAAGATCTCATGTTTACCCGAATTAGACATCCGGATAAGATCTCATGCTTACCCGAATTAGGAATCTGGAGTTTAAAGTTCTTTTGTTTAAGGAATCCGAAGTTGAAAGTTTAATGTTTATTTCAACCGACGAAAAAACTGAGGTTATGAAATCGACGCGTATATTTTTTTTTTTACATATGACTACGCGTAACTTTTTACAGAGTAATCTGATTTTAATAATATACTTTTCTTACCCGAAAGGGCATGTTCCCCGACGTTGATCCCATATTAATTTGGAAAAAATTCAAACTTAAGGGTAGAAAAACAGGGGTGTTTGTTTTTTTACTTTTTGGCGGGTTACTTTTGCTTAAAAAAGTTTTATTAAGTAACTTTCTTACCGGGCTCTTTGTGTCGCTTATAACTTATTTTTTTGTAATTTTTTCTCATGTTTCGACAGTAATTCTGCTATTCGGGTGGGAAACATCTAATAATAAAGATCACTTAGTAAATCCAGCTGTTCTTAAATTATAAAAGGTGTAATCATCTCGAGTTGTCTTGTAGAAAGTATCAAATTAATGGTAGATACCTAACCATCGTGTTGACAGCTGAGTCTAGGTGGTTTAATCAAAAAACGGTGTGACCTCAACAATAGTTGTGGTCACGCAGCCTTTGGTTATCTTTAAATATGATTAAAAACTCATATCAGTCCTTAAAACATAACGAGAAGCAGAAAAGCAGGAAAATACCTGTGTTTGAAAAAACCCTCAGTACAATAAAAATTAGAACACTGTCTCCAGATTTACGAGGGCTACAAATGCTGTTTTGTCTTTAAGACATGTTCGCGATTTGTGCGCGTAGTTTGGTGAAGGTGAACTTGTTCAAATTCTTTAATATATCAGAACTGCATAGCCTGAATAAACTAAATTAAATTTGTACTGATTTTCATCAAGATTTTAGTCGCAAATTATATTTCAACAGATAAATTTATTAATTTTTCAGGCAATCAATGAATCTTGACGAAAATTAATCGAATTGCATTATTATCGTGGCGATGAAAGTACTAATTGGTATAAACTCGCCATTATTCGGACCAGTTGGCACAACTTGGCTGGTTGTAAGTGGACCTAGAAATGACGCGTTATCAAAGTTTGTTTCAATTTTTTCATCAAAGTTCAGTGCATTTTATTTCTGGGTCCATTTAATCAATGAGCGTTAGGTAGTGCTAGGACGCTTTTGGGAATTGCATATTAAAAGCTTCAAAAAGACATACTACTTTCTATTGGCTACAAGTTATTCAAAGACTGGCTATGTAAAAGTTTGCTTGAAATAGCAGCTGAAAGTTCTAGAAGTCGTATGTCTATCTGATGATTGAATGATCAATATTTCTTCCATGTAAATCTACACCAAAGATAAGTGTAGATTACCAGTTATTTTTTGTTTAATGTTCACTGAAATGAGTGCAAAAAAAAATTACGTACATAAAAAAAAAATCTTAGAAATGCTCATAAAATCTATCCATTTATCTATTGAAGGTAGCTAATGTAAAA
Source organism: Rhodophaea formosa (assembly GCA_963082605.1). Taxonomy (NCBI): domain Eukaryota; kingdom Metazoa; phylum Arthropoda; class Insecta; order Lepidoptera; family Pyralidae; genus Rhodophaea; species Rhodophaea formosa. Next base: position 6,879,373 of record OY720221.1, read on the forward strand.
TTAAAAATTGGTATGCCAAAATATACGTATTTATTTACTATGCACTACCTAACGTCAAAGATCTCAAATATTTTCTTAAAATTAAAACACATTTTTTAATGAATTGTTATTTTGTAATAGGTGATGGTTCGTGTACCTTTTGTAGTATTTGTTTTTCAAAAGATAATACGTATATTTTATTTTATCAATAATAAGGCATCAGGGTGTAAATCGATGGTTGGACTTTTCATTCTGATACTTTATTGTCCGTGTAATTCGCCATCACATTTAAATCTTATTCAAGTCAAAGTCTGTTTTGATAAAAAATAAATTCATTAGATACATATATTTTTGAAAACGAGGAACTCAACTTTTGTACTTGATGATACTTTATACGCGGGAAAAATGGTTTACATTGATGTAATATGTTAAATATGAATGGGTGTCCAGTTCAAACTGCAGTACATTTATATTTAGGTATTTTTGATATATTACATTGACGTAGGGAGTAACAAAATTATTTGAAGACGTGATGGTTTTTACAACACGATGCGTGGAAAGTAGGTTTTATTTTTATTTTATTATCTCATTTTATTCTACGCTTTTGAAATAATTGTGTCATATCTCTATCTTTTCAAACCAGCGTTAATTTATATCTTTCTACATATTTTATCTAGTCATTGATTGATTTATATTTATATGAATATTGACCATAGTTAGGGAACATATCAATGCTAAAAATACAGACAAGTAGAATCATATTTTTATCCACAAATTGTGAATGGTTCTTATTATATACATTAAACTCAGAAGAAATATTAGTTATTTTTAATTTTGTAATTATGTTTTAGTTAATATTCAGTTTTAGGAATTATTTTTATAGTTATATTTATTTTGATTTATTAAATTTGTTTTAAGATTCAAATGAGCTGAATTTAACCCAGCTAAATGAAGTTCATTTGAAACATTTTAAATTTAAAATGTGTGTATCATTCGATATGTGCGTGATGATACATACATTAGAATATACACAAAGAATATATTAGAGAAATTATCGTTACTGTAAGATTATAATAAAAGTATTTATATAATAACACGATTAAAGTACTTCCTTTTGGGCCCAGTATCAGTGAAGACAAGTTTCGTATCAGTCTCTTTATATCTATTTTCTTAAAAAATACATTTATTATTAAATACATAATGAAACATCCGGTGTTTTTCAATTCCAATATATATCCAGTTGTATGTAAGTTCATATTAATGGGCATAGGCAATGGTTAGGATAGTCGTTAAGAAAATACAATCATATAAAGAAGAAATATATAATGTACTATTATTAATAGAAAATATAATGTGATTTGGTGTTGTATTTGAATTAAACGACGTTTTTATAATTGCTACTCCTTTCCCTTTGATATTTTCTTCTCGATAGCACCCGAAATATGATTGGGAATGAAAATAAAATGTATATCTTTTATAAAAAAGAACTATATTACAGTAATATTATAACAGTTATGATTCAGTTTCATATCAGGTAGCAGAACTTAGTATTTTACAAAGTTAATTAAGGCTTATACACGTTACAGTGTATATAAAAGACGACTTATTAACACTATTTACATTGAACATACAAGTGAATATTAATATTTACTACATAGTAAAATATGTGATTTGGGGCGACATAGTTTTTGTGTTACTTTGAAAGTAAATAAAAAAAATTAACATTACAATTTTGATAAATGGCAACATTAAACTTTTAAATATTTTAATATTATTGATTTCATTCAAACGTACACACATATAAAAGGGACTCTATAAAAGAGCTGACTTTGAAAGGCGCACGTATATTTAGTGTTTAAATAACCATATCTACGTTTTTTTTGCTCGTCGAACTGTGAGAAATTACTATAGGTACGTACATTCACCTGCAAAAGTCCATATAGAATTTGTATAAACTAACAACCTAATGTATTCTCTACCGACACAGAGCAAACATAGATTTTTTAAAAAAATCGTCGTATGAGTGCAATCGATTTCATCTTCTTTCAATCCTTTATGGTATGTTTAGACTTTTGCACGTGATTGTACATAAGTATGCGATTGCGTAGAAAGGTTGTGCTGTGTCAATTCTTATCGAGTGTTATATCGCAGATATTGTGTACGAAGAGAGCCAGTGAGAAAGACGAATTTACTACCCTGGTTGATCTCACTTCAAGAAGGGTTTAAGGGGGCACCCTAGGCACAGTAGCGACGCCAATCATTTTATTCCTAATACTCTACATATAGAAAGAAATTCAAGAATGTAAATCATATAAGCACTAGTAAATAACTTGAAGTATTTTTGGAATCATGTTTTAATATTATGAGAATCAGTCATTAAAAGAAAACGTGATTACCGCCAAAAACGGCCGTTTTTGGCGGTAATCTGATTCTCATAATTATCACTGATTCTGATAATATTAAACATGATTCCCTTCTATGGCGTCGCTACTGTGCCTAGTGTGCGGCCTTAACAATAACCAAACTAAAGGTCGAACACAAAACAAACACTCAATTATGAATCAACCTTAACATAATTATGATTTTTAAAATAAGATAAATTCACTTATTTCATATAACCTAATTCAACCTCAACATGAAGTTCATCACTTTTGCACTTTATCAGTCAGTTCGTAAAGTCACTATTTACACAGACGGGCGTTTAAACGCCCATTTCGTTGTATGGCCGGCCGTTTGGCGCGTCGACGCTGCGTTCAGAGATCCCGTTCAGGCCGTTCGTGTGCCCACGGGAACTTAATTGTCAGAGATCTGGAATAAATAAAAAATAGACGGTCTATATTTACAACAAAATATTTAAAAAAAACAGAGAATAAATTCTTTTGATATGATTTTGACGTAAGGTACATACTTGTTTGTTTGTTTTTCGTATGTGTAAGTGGCCAACACTGGTGTCAGAATTTTCAAGCTGCCTTCAGGCATCTGACATAGCTTAACGACTGCCATCAACGATGGCAGCCGGGACCAACGGCTTCACGTGCCTTCCGAAGCACAGAGGAGCTCGAGATATTTTTATGCCACTTGCGATCACCCATCCAAGTAGGGACTGCACCAGGGGTTGCTTAACATACGTAAGCGCTCATAGAGCTCACACCCACTGGACTATCGGGCTCCTCATTAAGATGTATATGAGTAAGTTTATCTAGTTCGGTTTCTTTCTTTATTATGTAATTCTACTTATAATTGTAAAACTACTTGACCGGTCATCAATGACGCTTATTGAAGCCTTATTGAAGCTTACAATACACTTCAAAGATTTCATGAAGCTCCTAATTGTATCTCGGTCACTAGTAGTCTTCGAAAATGCGTCTCAGGATTTTCTTTTCAACGCTATTAAATTGCTTTGGTCCTCTGTCGTCTAGTTTACCAGCATAATATATACGTACATACTATCACGTCTTTATTCCTTGCGGGGTAGGCAGAGCCCAGGTCTATGAACTAAAAGGCCACGTTTAGCATGATGGTGGGTTTGTAGGTGAAAATCGGAATCAAAATAGTGATGGGTTGCTAGCCTCATCGTCTAGCAACCCATCACTATTAAATTGACATGATTCCTCAAGGCAGCATAACAACCAACATAATTTTTCTAACTTATGACAATTGCTAGGTATGTACCTTTTGGTGGTCACTTCAACTTCCATGAGGTTTGTAGGTATATCTCAAATAAAATAAAAAGTTATGCGATACTTAGTCAAAAATTTATGTTAAAGTGAACATTAAGTAAAGCATTATGCATCACAGATGTCAAAAGTTAGCCATTAAACCAGCTGATAAGTGAAACTATTTGTACTTTCTTACCCATGGTTTCCTGTTGTAGCTCTAGTTTGTACGCTGGGTTGTCGTATGGCGGCAGAGACGACTCGCGCGGAGCTGAAGGCGTGGCTGCGAAAAACGCATTTAATTGTAAGAATTCAAACAAATATTGGAAGAACTCTTAGTATACACCATACATTTAGGCTGCGGATCTAAGCGGGCAAACCTTGAGTGTCATAGAGTGGCAAAATGTTATTAAACTGTGCCCATCGAAGTAATAACTATCGCTAACTGTGGCCGTGACACGGTTGGGGGGAAGGTGGGAGGTGGCAGCAAGTTCGGTTTTTCCTCGCCTCGAAAAAGATGTAGATCCGAGGCAGATCCACTAATAAACATGAAAAATTGATATAATTCATACAATTAATAAAGAAATCTAAACCCAATTAGATTTCTTTAGTGTAGGTAACAACCGTCTCACAATGATGATTTTTTTTAATCTACTAAAAGGCATGTGACTTAGCTTAACAAATGAATGAATGTATTTATTGCTTTAAACATGGTCATATGGTGATGGTAAATATCAAATTATAGAAACACACATTTACTGACATAAACAGCAGGGACTATCTAGAAATAAAGTTGATTGTCCCCATCGTCATTAAGAATACTCACGCGTGATCGCCACCGAGCGGGTGTGGTGTCGCTTCACCACCACAAGAAGCAGCAGCAGTGACGTCAGAGCACCCAACGCCGCTACGACCCCCACCACTACCAGGGCGCCGTAGTAATCTCCACGCGGGCTGGTGCGGCTACCTGCTGCTATTGACGCTGACTCGATTTCATCTAGGGAAAAATATGTTGTTATTAGCATGGTGGTATCATCTTCGACGTGTCCGCGAAGTTTTACACACTAGAGTTAAATAAATAAATATATACGGACAAAATCACACAGATTGAGATAGTCCCAAAGTAAGTTCGAGACTTATGTTATGGGATACTTACTCAACGATACTATATTTTATTACAAATACATATATAGATAAACATCCAAGACCCAGGTCAATCTGAAAAAGATAATTTTTTATCTTGACCAGACCGGGGATCGAACCTGGGATCATCCGTGCCACAGGCGTGTTGACCGCTGCGCCACGGAGCTCGTCACTTTCAAGTTGCGCTTGAACTATACACAGATAGCGTAACGTGCTATTTTTTACAGATTTTCATATTACAACTAAGTATACAACTAACTTTTAGCATTCTCGATTGCATTAGTTCAGATTACATTTTTGACTTTCAAATAAATGCGTACTATCATTCTTGACGCTTAAACACATGGACCTACAGCCATCTAACGGAGACTTTTTGAAACTTAGCTTGTCACAGCGTTTGCCAGAGCGCGTGTCTCGGGATGAGACATTTATTCCTATAGAATTGGCTACTTGACTAAAAAATTTTTCGTGTCGCTATGTAAAGAACTGCCAAAAATAAACACAATAGTGACCGAAATACATTTCTAAACAAAAACCTTTTTCAGATATAGAAGTTTTAAAGACACATATTTTTAGACGTGAAAACGCACTGCTGAAATGCCTACATATTTGTGACGTCACAACTTTGTATTTTGTATGGGCGGCGTGAGAACTTTGTTTGGTAGCTATACGAAATATTTCGTTTGTGGTAATGGTTTCATAATAAAAGTTGCTTTAAATTTAGCGGACAGTATAATTGTAATTTAAGATTTTCATACTTTTAAAAATGGTCCTATTCACCCAACTTTAAAGAAGCTTTAAGAACACTTAACGAATCGTTTAAAATTAAAAGTGTTCTTTATAGTGTTTTTAGATAGAAATTACTTAGTATAATTGGAAACAAATTTTATATAATCTTAGCATTAGGCAAATACCGAATTATAATGGGCTCTTGCCCGGTAGTGAGACAGAGACTAGAAAAAAAATAGGTACTCAGGACAAATCTAGTTGGATTGATTTAGTGTCTGCCCCTTGCCCCGACCGGGGGATACAGGATTACAATAAAGATAGGTACTTACTGTCAATAGGTTCTGGGGAATCTAACGATTTCGTGTTGATTTCTATTACGTTGCTCGTCTTCACTTTCCCATTTGTTAGAAACAGTTCTAACCAAACTCGACACCTGTGAAAACAACAACAGAAGATAAATCGATAATTGAAGTTTAAGATGCTAATACAAAAAAAGGAGGTAAGCCTATAGGCTTTTGCTGAAACAGCATTATTTTCTCATGTTTTTATTAATCCTAGCTGAAGACATAATAATATACTATAGACACCCCATAAAACTCTGATACCAGGTGTGCATGGTCGACTGACCGTGTCACCTACTCGAAATGATGATGATGACCCCATAAAAAAACCAGTCTAGTTTTTTTCTGAACCCTTACCTAGTGTTGGGTTCTAAGCCAGTCAGCGTGACTGCTGGAGGTAGATCCCTCGCTGCCAACCGGAAAGCGTCATGCTCCCTCCGAGCTGACGATGTGGTGGACCCACAAGCGTGCGCCGCTCGGTACACACGCACCCAGCGTTCAGCCGGTGATGGTACTCCTCGCCACGTCAGTTCAGCTGCTTCGGAGCCAACTGCTCGTGCTTCGATGGTCACAGTCCAGTTGTAGGGGTCTGCAATATTTTTTTTACCATTTAGTGAGAAATCTTTAGCTGTGTGGTCCCCGACCGAGTAGAATAGGATCACTCCAAGTCTACCCGTGGATGTCGGAGAAGGCGACTTAGGAAACACAAGTTAAACAAAGCTTGTACACATCAACGAGGCCTCTCCTGTCTGGCCAGCGTGGAGAGTGTAGGCCAAATCCTCTAAATGCTCTGGTTAATATATGGCTCTGGAAGTAAGAGGGCAGTGCTTCTGCAGTGGAGACTAAAAACGACCTGATGATGATTGATGTAAAATCTTTGGAAGAAAAAAAATCGTCATATTATATATACCTGCTACTTACGATATTTTTAAAAACTTTAGTACACTTTTGCAAAAAAAATGTGTATGTACGTAATTGTTTACTCTTTAGGCTTAAAGGGAGGCTTATGCCCAGCAGTGGGTTATGGATAGCTAATGATGATGATGATTTACTCTTTACGCCTCTAAATGCTGTAAAAAGTGCAAGTGTTGGACTTGATAAGTCATTTCGGTATAAGTTGGGAAATAATCAAAAAAGGAAGCAAAGTCGGCGATGAAGTGTCAACAATTTAAGTATCTACTTACCAACATAAGGTGAAGTGGTAAATTCGACTCTGCCAGGATCGTGCAACTCTGTGATGGATTTGGGTGGGGGAACAAGCACCAGAGATGCCTCGTACCGCGTTCCAGGACGAAGGTCGTGAAGTTCAGCGTTGGACCGGCCGTGGTGGAGCAGTTCCGTCATGCTGTAGATCGGAGTTCCGATTGGCCGGTATCTGGAATAGCAAGTAAGAACAGTTAACAAAACAGTAGGAGTAAAGTTTACTGAAAGAGGACCTAGAAGGAAGCATAGTTATACAGTTATTTACACTCTTTATTCCTTTCAGGTATAGCCAAAGCTTTTGATGGCTTACCTGACTTGTATGCCGTCAATCAGCTGCAGTTCTTCCTCTGTAAAGTGCCTCCAGCTGACGTGAGCGACAGTGTCGTTCACCTCCATAACTGAGAGTCTGCTGTCAACTTCTCGTCGCTTCTCTTCTGTTGGTGTTGGCTACAAAATGAATTCAATTGAGAAATATATTCAATAACAAGAACGTATATTTATTGAATGTGGTCTTAGTTGCCATCATTGGTTTGGACTTGAAGTATAAGCAACTTGACTTTGTTTTAATGTTAGGTACTTACATTTTATTATAGACCAATAACTTAATTTTTAGAGCAATCAATAAAAAGAAGCACTTACCGTTGGAGGATCCAAAGTCCTCACAACACGTATTTCGCTCTCTGGCTCCACGGGCAGGTTATGTAAGAACAATTTTCCTCGAATCTTGTATGTGGTGGCCGGCTTCAGGCCAGATAGGGTAAACTCCAGGCGAGGAGTAGTCAGGACCTCGTCAGTCGGCGCGAACACTTGGGAGTACCAGTTTGATATGTCGTCATCACTGCAAATTAAAAATAAAACCATGTTGATAGCAAATCTTAGATGATAGGCAAGAGGTAGCTTCCTTATTTTTTTCATAATTGATACTTACGCTTGATCAGTATATCTCAAATCCACGCTTCCTCTCAGTCCAACTAGAACTGGTGGTAGGCCGAACAGCATTTTGACGCTTGACGGAGAATCCGCTTGCATGGACAAAACCGTCAACTTTTTGTTATCATCGCCATAACTAGGAGGTATTGGATGACCTGGCGGTAACCTGTCTGGACGATGAATGTTATTCTGGTCGTAGTCAGGGATGTCGTCCTGAGGATTTGGGAAGTGGATTTCGGGAGGAACAGTCGGTAAAAAGGCTGGAAGAGTTGGGTGTGTCGGGAAGTTCGCTGGCATAGGACCTGAAAAAATAGAAAAGATTTAAAGCTTAGGTAATTTCATGTTCACAAATTAGTTACATGACACATGTTATTAAATTGTAGGTGTTAAATGTTTTGAAATGTTAAGTAATGTTAGTGACAATGTCAATTAGTCAGAGTCATAGGGATCAGTCAATACAGGTGTCACTAAAGTAAAGTGTAAAAGGCACAGGGGTTGCTAACACAGTCATGTCTGACCTTCCGTGATGGCATTGCTGGTTTTATCCGCAGACCTTCCCAGGTTTCTATTTACTGCTGATGGCATATCCAACTGGCTTAAGAAATGATCTACGCCTAGTGTAGAATATGGTTTACTGGAAATCTTCTGGTTTTCATTCAATGCCATATTGTCTAGCTGAGTGTTTGTTTGATGTCTCAACAGAACTGTCTGATAAGGATTTGGCACGTTTTTCAATAAGTGCATTTTTGTATCCTGTTGCCATAAAATATCGTTGTCACTGGCCTTATTACCCAAATCCTTGTTACGATATGTGTTGATAAGCTTTGCTTGAGGTCTAAATAGATCAGGGGGTTCATTGGACAAAGGTATAATTACCATTGTATTATCCTTATGGCTACTCAGTGTACGAAAAGGGATTCTTGAAAAATTTTGTGCTGCAGGGGAAGATTGCACTACATTAGGAGTCCTCACTGAGGGCTGATCTGTCGGGAGAAGTTGGGGAACATCTAATGCTTCATCGACTGGTACAAAGTAAGTTCTGATTTGATTAAGTTTCTGTTTTGTAGATTTAAAGACTTTCGATGGCGATGTATTAATGAACTGTTGTGAATGCGCTGGAGGCTGGGTGTTTTCGGGCGGCTGAATTAATTCATGCATTCTACTGTCAGATAATACGAACTTGCTTATAGGCCTGGCCTGAATTTGCGTTCTAGCTGTGGGATTATTCACTTTTACGTTTGAATCCAAAGATTTTTGTTCATAATTGCTACTATCATTTTCTAAGATATTGTTGTCTCTAGTCAAAGAGGGTTCTGGCTGAATAACTTTGATCATAGAATCAAGGTCATCGAGAGTGAAAATAGTAATGTTATCATTTAGAACATTCTGCATTTTGTCTACAAACGTATTATATTTCGGGAAGGCCTTATTACTTTTGGGTGATGTTATGACATTGGGGAATATTTTGTTTGGGTTTTTAAATAAGTCTATGGATTGTGTAGTATCCGGAGGTTTGGCTAGGACTGGCGTTATGGTCGGTAGTATGGGCGTCATTGGCGTCACGTAGTTGATTGGTTCACCGAATGTCGGCATTATTGTTTCGTATGTCGTTTTTTTTTCTGTTCCAGCTGTAAGTTATAATGAATGGATGAAATATCATGCAAATGGAATATCATGAAATGGTGATGAAGTTTAATGTCTTGATTTTGTATCAAATAAAAAAAATATGATATGATGAAGTGCATTAACGGAGATAGTTTGATTGCATGCTCCATGAAATCATTGTATTTTGTTATGTATGAGTTGTGAGTCATATAAAATGAGTTTGGTAATTATGGAAATGAACAGTTCAATTTGCGTCACCATGTGTCTCAAATAGGCCATTTATGTGAACTTTGATAAGTATTTATCGTTACTTGTACGAGTTGAGAGTGGCATACTCACAACTAGTACAAGTAAGATTGCGAAAATATGATGTATATAGTCCTAATTGTTTTATTAATTAATTGCTTGGTTTCCATAAATAAATATAGTATGAGCACTCAAATCTATAATATCAGATCACTATTCATGCATAATTATTGTCTCTGCTATTTTATGATACAAAGATTACTAACAAAGACATTATTTTCACAATTATTAATTTTGTAGTATCACAAACATGCAATAATACACATTCCATTATTCTATTCACACAATGCAAGGTGATGAATGAATATTACCTAATAAGAAAGTAATAATATCTCTCTTATATGTTTTACAAAAATTGCGAAATCGAGAAAATATAATAAATGTTTTTCCACTTTGTCGAAGCTTTTTGCATCAAAATGTACTTATCATATGAGTTTAATTCTCTATAGATCATTAAGACTGAAATTAAATAAATGAAGATGAAACGAAAGTCATTTGCTGAGTGACTTACCATTAGGCACGCATCCCCATTGCTTACAACAATCCTCATCAGAGATGTTGACGTGCGCGGGACGGTGCAGCGGGGGGCAGCGCAGAGTCTGTGGGGGCAGCGGGGGGAGGGGCGTGCAGGCCTCCTGGCAGTCTAGCTCACCATTCTCACAGAAGCAGCGCTCTTCGCACCCTGACAATGAGATTGGCACTTCTGTCCAGTTTGGTACACTGGAAATTGTAAGACACCATTAAAAAATGACAAAAATCATAGAGAGTATAGGACGTCTATGCCATCGTGGTCACACTAATATGACAAACAAGAATGATCATGAGAAAACAGTATCATCATCAGCATCATCAGGTCTCTTCGTAGTCTCCACTGCAGGAGCATGACCCTCTATGTACTACCAAAGCCCTATATTAGCCAGATCCAAATTCCTCCTGCAGCGTGGGCTCCTGAGGGAGAGGGGAGTGCTCCCCTCGAAGCTGGGGGAGGATATTAAATATAATATTATGATCAATTAGAGGATTTGGCCTACATTTTCTACGCTGGCCAGACAGGTTGGAGAGGTTTCTTTGATGTTCATAAGCTTTCTTTGGCTTGTGTTTTCTAAGTCGCCTATAAGACACTCAGAGGAAGACTTAGACTAATCCTATTCTACTTTGTCGGGAACCACCCGGCATAAAAAATCTTCTTCTTCTTAGCGTTTCGATGGCAACCACGATGGTATGATGGCATAAAAAATGGAAATATTAAATAATAACCAATAGGTTTTGAAGTAATTTTTATCAGTAAAACCATAATAACAAATAAAATTGTCTGTAAAAATAAGATAAGTACCTAAGGTTTTGTGGTATACTTACGGTACTCCCTTGTAGTGGCAAGTGCCGTCACTAAGGCACCTCGCAGTCCTAGGGCAGCAGTTTGGTGGCTCGGCTGGTGGGCTGGGTGCCCACTTCACACACCCTTTAGACATCAGCTCTAGTCCTACGTGTGAAGGACACACCAACGAGGCACATTCCCGTGTATTAGGCCCGGTACATTCGCAAAGTTCTGTGCAGCCGATGTGGAATTCTTCACCTGCCAATTAAAAACAAAAACATAACTAAACTAAGTACTTATTACTGCGTTTTTTAGGGTTCCGTAGTAAACAAGGAACCCTTATAGTTTCGCCATGTCTGTCTGTCTGTCCGTCTGTCTGCGGTTTTACTCAGATACTATAAGTACTAGAAAGCTATAATTTGGTTTGGGTATGTATAATAGTTATGCCAAAAAAAGTGGGAGAAAATTTTTTTGTTAGAGGTAAGTGTCTTCTTAGTAAATGATAAAAATTGTATTTTCATCAAATATCTTACAAACATATGTGGCTGGAAAAATGTCAGAGTAATAATATATCGACCCGTTGAAAGACAAGCAAGGGTTTTTAAATTTATTAGCAACTAGCTGTTACCCACGGCTTCGCCCGCGTGATTTATAGCCTTTGTCCTTCTCAGTACCCTAACCTATGTGTATGCAAATTTTCATGATTATCGGTTCAGTAGATACGGTGTGAAAGCGTAACAAACAAACAAATAAACAAACAAACTCACTTTCGCATTTATAATATTAGTTAGGATTAGGATAGAAGTACCACAATGTACCTACTTATCCCGAGTTAGGAACAGAATTGAAAAGAGAAAGAAATAGTGCACAAAACAATCGTAATAAGGCGAAGAAATATCTGTATTCTTTTTTAGGCAAGTTTCTTAGGCGCATTTGAATTTCAAGAAAGCCTAATAAAGCAGCAATTATAGAATTTTCTAAATAGAAGTACGTATTATTATGAGATTCTGAATGTACTGAGTTGTGGTACAACAATGAGAGAAACCTACAAGAATGAGAGCAATTTATATAATAAAAATATAAACATTTTCGGTTTTAACAAGGCTCATTTAAGTGTTTACATAACTTACCGACTTCATAAAAATGCCCATCTTGGAAACAACCAATCTTCGTGATATTGTGTAACTCTTCAGTCGGCACCTCATTCAGATTATTGTCTGTGGTCGTGATAGTGAAATTGAATTTGGTTCCTGTCTCTTTCGTTTTAATGACGTAATTCCTCCCGCCTTCTAAGTTGAGGATGAGGTTTGTGTAGAGAAGTTCTATATCTTTGAAGGATTGGCCTCCATCGCTGCTGAGTTGAAGATGTATGGGATCCTCGGAGCTGTTAGCGTGGATGAGGTTCACTTGCACCGTGTTGTTCTGTAACACTTTCACGGAACCGATTGGTTCCGCCAGCACGAGCGGCCGCATGGTTGACTTCGTCTGCAATTCCTCACTTTTGTTTTTTTCTGCCTTATTTATCATCTGTAAACAAACATAGTAAGTTATTTCCTGTTTATGTATTATTCAATGATGGATTATCCAGTATATCTTCAGTTATAAAAATACATTTTCGAAGTGCTGCTGGTGGGACTTCAAAAAGAAAGTAAAATCTCTACTTATATAAGATTGGATTCACTGATGCTTTACAAATTACAGAGAGTATACTTATCTGATTATTATTTAAAATCTAGCTTACCTGTATATGTGAATATATTAAGGGTCGAGATAATTTGCGAGATATCTTGACTTTATTTTTACTTATCTTAAAAACGTACTTAGATTGAGAGAAATATCTTACCTCAGTGGTACTGGTAGTGGAGGTGATGTTCTCGTGCTCCTCGTGAGCATCATGGGAGACGTCACAAACCTGAATCTCGCAGCACGCGTCATTTGGATCCTGCACGTTGATGCAGTTCTCGGACTGCGGCGGACGGGTGCATCTGTAATTTTGTTTAGGATATGAGTCCTAGCTATACTCGCTAGAGCTAATAAAGATCCTTCGAACAAAAATCATGAGGGTCCTTAAAGAGAACCCTCAGAATCTTTTTCTGCAGCTTTTGTTTTACACGTCCATCAATCCTACACACCTTTTCTGTTTATTTCCTTTTAGCTAAGCTCTTGCTATACCTACGTATTTTGGTTTTGCTTTCGCAGCTACGAATTCTTACTTGGATAAGATATTTAATATAGTTAAAGTTTAGTTTACTTCATATAAAATGCTTATTTACATATTTATTTATGTCTTAGAATAGTCTCTCAATATTATCATCATCATCATCAGGTCTTTCTAGTCTCCACTGCAGGAGCACGACCCTCTTTGTACTACCAGAGCCATATACTAGCCTGAGTAGTCAGAGGATTTGGCCTACACTCTCCACGCTGGCCAGACGGGTTGGAGAGGTCTCTTTGATGTTAATAAGCTTTGTTTAGCTTGTGTTTCCTTAGTCGCCTTTTACGACATCCACGGGATGACTTGGAGTGGTCCTATTCTACTCTGCTGGAAACTACACGGCTAATAGCCTCTAAATAATTATTATTTATTTTAATAAAATCAGGTCAAGCCACGTGAGATTAGAACTTGCCTCTTTGACATGCAGGACATCAAGACAAAATCTTGCCGATAACATTTTTAGATATGATTAACTTAAATATTTATTATACCTGGGTTTGCAGGTGACTACAGAATTCTTCTCACAGGTGCAGGATTGTTCGCATCCGATAAACCACTTCGCTCCGACAGTATATGTCTGATTCCCGTACCGGCAAATCTCAAGTTTAGTCGCTTTTCCTTCTAAAAAATTAAATAGTACATCACTACGTGGACATTACAACTTTATATTTGAATATTTATTAAATTTACATCGTAACTGGCAACCAAAGCACAGCAAGGAATTTCAATGGAGCTCGCAAAAAAAAACAAATTAGTAAAGTAAGAAAGGATCAGATAGATACAGAGCAAAATGAAAGAAGATTGCTGAAGATGTTACGAGTAACACCCTCTTAAATTTAGAGGGATTAAAACTCACAAGTTTTCTGAAGCGAAGTAAAAAAATAATAATTACTAGACTAGAATGATAATAATTACTTATTATAATATATAATACTAATATTTTTATCCATTAGCACAGAACCTTGTGGATCTTCGTATAAAAGGTTGATCTTACCATTCCCAGTCGCACAAGCTATTATTGAACAACATTCATCGATTGGCGACTCGAAACAAAGAGGATCATTCAGTCTCCTTCCCCGGCGAATGTAGGGATGCTTGCACCGGGGGTAACATTCGAGGACACCCCCAGGGATGCACTCGCACGTCTCTTCACAACCCCTATCCACTCGTTCACCAACCTGAAATAAAATTCACTTGTAGTTATACAATATGTTAATAAAACTCTCTCCGATCCTTAAAGGGGCGACTCAGCCCGTCAGATTGAACAACTTTTTCTATTAGAATAATGCTGGTAATAAAAAAATAGACATTCCCATACTAAAGTGGTCAGCCGGGCATGTTATATCATCATCATCGGGTCTTTCTAGTCTCCACTGTAGGAACACGACCCTCTCTGTACTACCAGAGCTATATACTAGCCTGAGTAGTCAGAGGATTTGGCTTACACTCTCCACGCTCGCCAGGCGGGTTGTAGTAGTCTCTTTGATGTTAATAAGCGTTGTTTAGCTTGTGTTTCCTTAGTCGCCTTTTACGACATCCACGAGATGACTTGGAGTGGTCCTATTCTACTCTGCCAGGAACCACACGGCGATGTTATATGAAAATATTGAATTTTATTTCGAATTTTCAGCATAGGATAAGTTGTTCATATTGGCGGGCTTACTCGCCCCTTTGAGGATCAAACGAATCTATTTTTTTACATATTTTATGTCCTATTTATATAAAATTTTACGAGCCGTTTATGTGTCTGTGTGTAACCAAATCTAGCTTAGCTTAAATTTGTCCGAATTCTTGGAGTCTAATTGAGCTAAAATTTTATATGTATATGTACTTATTATCTAAATCAGATAATTTTCAATAAAATAATTATACAGAGCTGGTATGGTAGTAGAACACCTCGACGTTGAATCCTCAAAGCTCACTCTTTTCTTTCGTGTTACTTAAGAAAAATATAATGACTCTTTATTAAATAATTACTTAATCGTCCTGCGATGGCAGACAAAATTATTTCATTTACACTTAACATTGTATAATCATGTTTTATATCCAAATTACCAAAAGGGGTTATAGTATTGATATCAGTACCATAATAACCGATGTGAGCGCCGCATGCTGGTACTTTCAGCCTCAGAATGCACTGGTCATAACCATAAATATTCGTAAACCGGTATTGTGCATGGCTGTATTAACGGAAGTATTAAAATTATAGTAAGTGCATTACCATAAAATGAAAGTCAATGTAAACTTCTTATTTTATTATTATCAGCAAAAAAGAGAAGGTTGCCAAAATAAATGATAAACGCGGTAAAAAATCCTAAGTCATCTAGATTTTCCTGTCAGGTTACGAAGGCCTTTATCAAAGGCACGTAAAAGAGGGAGAGTTTTGATGAATAGGATGGTTATTATATGATTTAACTACGTATATGAATTACCCCATAACAAGAATTATTTATATAAACAGGACTTAGCACAAACACTCATCGTGGTCACAGCGAGACTTACTGCTCGCTGCGACCACGATGGGTGTAATCCCATTGAAATAATTATCATCATCATCATCAGGTTTTTCTAGTCTCCACTGCAGGAGCACGACCCTCTCTGTACTACCAGTGCCATATACTAGCCAGAGTAGTCAGAGGATTTGGCCTACACTCTCTACGCTGGCCAGACGGGTTGGAGAGGTTTCTTTGATGTTAATAAGCTTTGTTTAGCTTGTGTTTCCTTAGTCGCCTTTTACGACATCCACGAGATGTCTTGGAGTGGACCTATTCTACTCTGCCGGGAAAATAATTATATATAACAAGAATTTAATAATTCTTTGACTCTCTTTACCTCGTGGTACTTCATATATGAGCCTATTTAAAATTGAATACAGAAAATGTACAAACCTTAAATACTATATCATTTTCTCTACACGTCTCTGGATCTTCTTCTTCCCCAACCAACATCGGATGAAACGGCGCTTGGAGATTAGAAAAGAATTTATCATTTATAGACTTAGAAACACTTCCGGGCATCTTTACAGGCTCATCTTCTTCATCACCGTCTAAATTGACATCACTCAGATCACCTAAATCCTTCTTTCCTAACGGATTAGTTCTATTGTGAAGTGCATTAGCAAAATTTTGCAAATCATCTGTATTTGAGAATAATAGTCTAGGTTTAGGCTTTAGTTCTTCTGTTATCATAGTCGTTGTTTCTTCTGTTCGGATTTCTATTACTTCTGTTGTTGATCTAGGTGGCGGCGTTGTAGTGGTTGGTTTTGGTGGTGGGGTAGTTGCCTCAACATTTGAGGATAAGCCAAGCGATGGCAGGTCTTCATCTTCAGCTGTTAATTTACCTGTAAAGAAAAACAAACATAATCAAGTTGCATATAATTTTTTATCGATGTTAACATAAATTTCTTGATATGATGCTTTTATAAGCTTTACAATCTGTTTGATATATTTCCTTCATAAATAATCATTTTCAATCGGGCAAGTGAAGGTGTTTATATACCTAGTACGTACGAGTATGCATGAGAGTAAGGACATCAATAGAAAATATTTGAGTGGAGCTTCCTCTAGATATGCTTTATTTTTGCAATACATACTACATATTTAATAATATGTGTATATAAAAGACAGTCCTACGGTACAATGTTACTCATTTTACATAATCGACCTCACGAAGTTCCACAATGCGGCTTACGTTCGGCATACTAATGTTCTGTCTGATGAATCGACCCCACAACGAATGCATGCCGGTCGAAACGTCGTGAGTTGATGCAACACATACGAAATCGAATCCGTGACACTGAATCAATCACTGTTACACATATACAATTACATAGAGAAGATATACTACGTACAGAGTGACAATTGATGCGGTTTTAAATGTAAACTTTATACAACTCGGGGTTAGTGCTAAAACCTTCAAGTGATTATAGAAGCCGGTCGAGAGAATGGGCGTAAAGTCTGAGGATTCATGTATCACGGAATGAAAAAGCAACAAAGCTAGCAACTCGTAACTTTTAAGATTTCGTTTTCGATCTATACGGCAGCCATAAAGAAATATATACGGTCAAATCACACAGATTGAGCTAGCCCCAAACTTAGTTCGAGACTTGTGTTATGGGATACTAACTCAACTATACTATGTTTTATTACAAATACACATAGGTAAACATCCAAGACCCAGGTCAATCTGAAAAAGATCATTTTTCATCTGACCGGAGATCGAACCCAGGACCATCCGTGTCGCAGGCCGGCGTATTGGCCGCGACGCAATGGAGCTTGTCTCGTCCATCACGAGGGCGTATGCGATTTATTTAAACCACATTTAAACAGCCAATAGTTTTTTTTTTTAACTTTTACTCAACTTTAGTGGAAACCGCTGATACTCCTAGTAGTGGTTTTCACTAAAGTTAAGCAGAGACAAGATGTGTTTAACGGAATTCTATTTGATGTTTAAAATCTCCTCTTGTCTCCGCTTTGTTGGTGTATTATTTTTTTTATTCCATAAGGAATAAAAAAAGGTATAGTATGAATGTTTTGACTACTCGTGGGATTCAATCTCGTATGCATAAAGATTTTAAATCCCAGTATTTTAAATTTAAATACGCACACAACAAACCTTGTATTAACTTGCTTGGTAAGCAAAATTTATTCAATCTTTTTTATGGCAATATTTTGAAGCAAGTCATCTTTGTAAGATCAATGAAGTTCAATGTACCTTTCTCAATATAATTGGTATTCTGAGTTAATAAACATATGTATGTATATAAGCTAATCTTTCAGCGCATATAAGTTCTTTACAATGTTACTTAATCACTTCAACTTTTAAGCTCTCTTGGAAAAATATTCTATTAAGTCGGTGAAGAAGTATTTATAATATACTTAAAAACTATCTTGAGCATCTAAAAAGAAGATTTACTATGAATAACAGATATAACCATATTTATTGCAGTAAGAATGTTACTGTGCTTTGAGAACGGACGCCAACCATCTAACAAAAACACAGGTTACCATGCCTGCTCTATCTGGCACAAGGTCAGTAGGCAAGATTCTCTGCTGCTTCGCGGATGCACAGATGCAAGCCTAGGGCTACCGTCTGACACTTCTTAATTCGAGGGTTACCAGCATGAACAGATACTTTACAAAAAAGATTTTCCTACGAGAGTCTATGAAAACAGAATTGTTTTGAAAAAAATAATCTAATTTTAAATATTTTTTCTTGTTATCTAGGAAACAGCTTATAAAATAAACACCAATTCTTTTGACATACAACTTAACACACAAATGAATTTAATGATAGACGCTAGAACGTACTACTTTATGAAATTCATCATCATCATTTCATCCGCGAGACGTTGAGACTTATTTCCAGCAGGGGTGCTGGAAATAAGTCTCTCCTTAGATTTTCCAAAATGACCGGTTGGAAGCGGCCTATACCCAGCGTGTTCCTGCGACTTTGGTCAGGTCGTCCGACCACCGTACGACAAGCGCAGCGTCGAACATCCAACAGATGAAATTCATCCGTAATTAAAATTTACTAATTGTGGTTTCCTCAATTTTTGTAGCACTATTTAAACGTGGTAGCCTGAAAATACGTGGAAGGTGGCAACCCTAAAAGCCACATTCCTCGCGCCTCAGGCCTAATACCAGAGATTAAAACGTAAAATTGCATGTCACGCTCTAAATATTGAGATCGAAGAATTGTAAATCTCACCAAATCAATATAACTGTCATCGATAAATTGCACACTAAGAAAGAGTAGCGGCCAAAGTTTACGCTCCACTGACTAAAACTTTATGTCCATTGTAATAAGGATTATAAAAAAGGAGTGATATTTTTTCGACAACAAATGTTTTTTGTCGATATTGAGATATCAGTTCACGTAGATAATACGATCATCAGACGTGAGAAAGTTTGGGCAATTTAGGTAATGCATGGTTGCATTTAGAAATACAGAAAGAAATCCCTGCGATTTTTGTCATAGTTCGAATGAGTTTATGATACTCGTAAAACATGCAATTTTAACATGTCTATGAAATTAACATCGTTATTAGAAAGTTCTCACGATCAAAAAGTATCAGGAAGATACCTACATAATTTAAGTTAAAACATAAAATCATGAAAAGGCTCATTTACTTTTAAAATATACATGACTAATGAAACTAAACGCGTTAAAATAGATTTGAGTAGGATGATAGAGGCTGAGTGAACAACGGAAACGTTAGGTATATCAATGACAAGATTTTTGTCAAAACACGTCCAAAAAAAGGAATTCATAAGCACCTGCCTGGTTAACTACGAAGCAATGTCAGCGGAAATTTATCTGGTATTGCTTTTGATTATACTTCACATACACACTATTTAAAGTGCACTTACATAAACCAAGCTTTAATATTGAAAATGAAACGTTTCTTCAAAAAAAAATCGGCCTGCTTATATTATAAGCGATTCATACTATGAAGTTCTTTCCAATAAAATTGAAATGAGCCCAAACAAGATAGGTTTATGTATCTTCTTTAGTGTAGAAATGCCTATAGCTACCTTCCGACTCCATCATCAGGTTTACGGTACTGGACAATATTGCATTGTCATCCAATTTATATTAGTATGAAAATTTCAACTTAATTTAGTTACATATAACAACGTTAGAAGTTGGCTAATAATGAAAAAAACTGTAAAGAAAGCCATTGATACTTAAGATTCTGTAAGAATTCGAACGATACCCTTAAATCCAAATCTGTTCTGTAATCTTCATGTAATGGAAGAATAAAAAACCTCACATACAGGCATATCGAATCCCTAAAAACATAACACTCATTTTTGTAGGCAGTTGCGCAAAAAGTGAGAATCATTATGTGCAGAATATCTTACATATTTCTAACATATCCTAAGAATCTGTTTGCTGATGACCTCATACCACGAACACTCGTATGTAGGTTAGTCAAAGGACGAGTTTAGTACACAGACTTCTATATAAATTGAGGTAGACCCTGCCCTACTCCAAGAAACACACATTCAAAAGCAGTCGTGTCACGTAACGTGGACTGCGTCTTCACGGTACAGAGTTTAGGTGTGAACTAAGCGCAACGGTGTTAATTAGCTCAATTTGAACGCTTCAAAATTTGGTACGTACGGCTCCTCTACTTCAGTTTATTTAGAAGTATTTGGCTTAGACCAAAGATTTCTATATAAACTGAGGTAGACGTGCACTACACCAAGAAATAAACATTCACAGACAAAGCAATCGTGTCACGTGTCACGCACGTGTCGTGGACGGCGTCTTCACGGCACAGAGTTTAGGGATTGCCTCCACTATCAAGACAAGCGCGAGGAGTCCACGCTTTTATCTTATATTATTAAATATCCTATTCTTAAGGCGATAATACATGATAGAAGATATAATGTAAGGAAATAGGTGGCACAACGATAAAATCGTCGCAATTCTCTCGCTCGTGGCGGCTAAGCCTTAAGAGTGAGCTAAACGCAACGGTGTTAATTAGCTCCTTTTAAACGCTTCAAAGTTTGGTACTTACGGCTCGTCTACCTCACTTTATATAGAGGTCTTTGGCTTAGACCGGTTCCAGCGGGCTCCACTCCACTAATCACGAATTATGTTTGGATGCCTCACACTTCACGGTATTACACGGTTTGCCTTTTTGTGGACCACTTACAACCAGTTTCTTTGTGGTTTTCCTAATGGTTTTATTTAGTACGCGCGTAAAGGTATCTCTAGATTCGTGACATTAATATTTCTCAAATTTTTCACACAAACAATAAGTTAAGTTATATAAAGTTATTTAATATGAAGTTTACACTATATTTTCAATACTCTTATATTTTATTTTATAATTGAAAGTAAGGTTTTAGTGATTCTGCCAATGTCCAGTTCAATGAGGTACAAGATATCGGTGTTGTACGATATACAGTTAACAAATAGCAATCATGGAAGGGAACTACTAGTGAGTCCATATGACAGTCTAATCAAACTATTTCATACTATAACACCAAACTACACCAATTTCATGCTATAAAATCTTAAAATCAATTTGCAAAATTTAAACCCCTTGTCTTCCCACCAAAATCATTTTATTTCCATTAATACATGTTTTCTCATAACCGCAGTCTAACCTATGAATATACCAGAGTGCAATTGTAGTAATAGCTATACCCTTTGTGAAAAAATCTAACGGAAATTTCGATAAGTATCCAAATTTATTACTGTTCTACATAACATTTAATAACTGCTCTAACCGACAAGGTTATTTTATCTGTTAAACATATCAATGATATATCTTGTTTTACCCTATAATCAAGACTTATAAGTACATATGCAATTACTTGTTTTTATTTAGGTCATTTTGACCTCAAAATCGATAAACAAAAATAGGAAGTATATCAAAGGTTTATTACTTACTTATTCTTGTCAATTTTAATTGCCTTCCTCATTAAGACGAAATAAATGAACAGACTGAATGACAAATTATTTTGAAGCATGAGTAAATTGAGGTGGGTCGTATCGAGGCAGGTAGATGTGAGAAAATCTTTCCCTCATTTCGTTTATATAAAAAGCTCATTGGGTCACAACGCATCAGCGAATTTTTATCAGTGTCGTACGTCATCACTACATATTATAAAACAAAGTCCTCCACCGCGTCTGTCTGTCTGTCTGTCTGTCTGTTCGCGATAAACTCAAAAACTACTGTACGGATTTTCATGCGGTTTTCACCAACAGATAGAGTGATTCACGAGGAAGGTTTTAAGATATAATACATGCCCGGGCGCAGCCGGATAGGGCTGCTAGTATATTATATATACTATAGACTATGCAAATATACATACAAATCACGTCTGTCTATATCCCTTACGGGGTAGACATCCTAAAACTATAGGTGCATAAATTGATTACGGAATCAGTCGTTAGCTAGCCGGTAAGCCGATACCTATTAACATGCCTGATGCCTTAGATTTTAATATTCCCTGAATCAGCTGCTACGGTCTGAAGGAGAATTTCCGAGATTTTCCGTTTTTTTTTCTTTTCCTAGCGTGGAAAATAATAATATGAAGACCGAAGATAATGTAAAAGTAGAGTAGAATAGGACCACTCAAAGTGACTTAGGAAACACAAGCGATACAAAGCTTACAAAAATAAAGATACCTCTCCAACCCTTCTGGCCAGCGTGGAGAGTGCAGGCCAAATCCTCTGACTGCTCTGGCACGAATCCCTAATATATGGCTCTGTACTTCCAGGTAATCGTGCCGCTGCAGTAGAAACTAAAATAGACCTGATGATGATGAAGTCCCAACCTAGTAGTTTTCACTTAATATTATTCCATTACATACCAATAGGTCCCAACCCAACGGGTCTAATATAATTGCAATAAATGGATAAGTAGAAGAAGCACACCTTTGAATACGACCCATTGCACCCAGCTAAATTTTTCCATGTGCTTTTTTTAGAAGCCGAATATTCTCATAATAAACAATGCTTTATGCGATGAGAAACTCAATAGTCGATTGTCACGATTATTTCCCAACAGAGTTCAATGAACTTTATGTATACGTGATTCTTGTAACGCACGTAAGTAGATGTCTTAAATTTTTTTTCCAATATATAGGACTGTTTTATAAAAATACTAGTGGAAAACTGGAAAACAAACATTAAAAAGTGCAACTTACAAATTAAAAAAATACTATTCCTCTTTTGGGAGCATTTTGTGTTTAATAATAAGTATCTTTGCATGAATAATGATTCACTCAACTCTTCGAACACAGAGCAACAGCTAGTTAAAAAATACTTTATTAACCAGTTAACACATTCAAAATATTTTTTTCAGTTTTGCTAACACCGAAAAATTACGTAGGGGACATCTCTGCCCGCTTATCCCAGGCCAAAGGGGGAAACATAAGAAATGTTGAGTTGAAGTCGTTAGGATATGCGTGCCACTGACCCCACAACCTTATATTATATAAAGCCTAGATAGACCCTATTAGCCTAAAAGCATAGATAAAAAAAAGTATCTAACCCATAGTCTATCATGCACACACATAGCTACCAATTGGACGGATTTTGATGACATTAATTGACAGGATGCGTGTGCTAACACAAAGCTGTCGCACACAAAAGCATTGAAAAATTGGCCAGTTTTTTAATCTATACATATAATAAAACAGTAAAAATATTTTGTCTGTACATTTAGTATTTTTGACTGAAATGGATAGAGGGACACTTAAAAAGAATGATAGAAAGCAAAAAAAAAAAAGAATTTCTTGTCTGTCTGTCTGTATGTATGATCACGTTTATCTCCGGAAATATTGGACGGATTTGAATGAAACTTTTTTTGTTATATAGCTATTAAGCTGGGGCAACATATAAGGTAGAAACGATTTTGAAAAATTGAACACCTGATGCAGCATCATAATTATCCAGCTGAACTATAAGAAATATAAAAGTGGAGCCTTGGCAAAATTTATTAAGCCTGATGAGCATTTTTTTGAGGTATAAAAAATCAGAGATTTGGAACACCTCATGCAGAACCATAAGGGTGCAGGTAAACTATAAGAAATATATAAATGACGCCTTAGCGAAAGTTATTCAACATTTTATGTTGAGGTATTTAATTTGAAGATTTGGAATACCTGACGCCGAACCATATTGGTCCAGGTAAACTATGGGAAATATAAAAATGACGCTATAGCAAAAGTTGTTCAGCCTGATAAGTATTTTTTGTTGATGTAAAAAATCGAAGATTTAGAACATCTGATACACTAAGTAGGTACCATGTTAAATTTTATATCGACAATTTTACAGAGTCACACCTTTCTCTGGGATAGAGTGCGTAGAGTACGATAAGCTCATGTTACTGGTGACCGCCCAGCGGTCCCCCTTTTGGCAACGTAGTTTTCAGCCCATACGGCAAAACATGAGAATTTGCTGTCTCTCCAAGCCTTGAATACACAGGCAACACCTTAAGCCGAGTTCCGTCCCTCCCGAAAGCCCTTTGGAGATGTACGATAGGTTGAAGGCACTCTGCCCATACCTCAAAGTTTGGTGAAGAGGCGCAAGCTCACTTGGAGCTTACTATATAGTCTTCTTCTTATCGTGTCGGTGGCTCAAAAAGTCTAAAAGAATCCTATATTTTATCCCTCCAGTATTTAGCAGCAGCCAATGCAATGCCTTACAATTTTATAACACTGCTACAAGTATTTTCTTATATATATTTAGTTCGTATAATACGCCGGAGTCATATAGTCCACGCGAACGAAGTTGCGGGCATCAGCTAGTCATTGAAATAAAGGCATGGCGGTGTCTAGAGAGTATATAGTCAAAGCTCACAACCAAGGATGCCAAAGGCCTTGTAGTGGAGAAGAAAAAACCGGAAAGCGCACCCCGGGCTCCAAAGCAATTTAAGCAATCAAGCTAAGGATGTAGCCGGGAACACGCTCAGATTAAAGTGACTGATTAATAGTAGTTTAACATACAAAAATACAAAGTCATATTGAATTCGGTGAAAGCTATTAGGAATATCCGGAATATCCTAAAAAAGTCCAATGCGTAAGTATACACGTACAAGGTATTACTCCATACTCGTAAATCCATAACGCAACGTTGCGTGAAAACGGCAGGTTGTGTCCGGCTACCGAATGCTCAGCCCATTCATGCGTGGTGACTCGATATCCTTGGTATTTGATGCTCTCAGGATGACCCAAGAGGAAATCCGCAGTCATCTGTTCGGTAATAGGTGGGGATAATACTTTGCGTAATAATTCTTGTGTAAGTATCGAACACACTGTTTTTTTTTTTCATAGTAACAATTTTCCCGCAATTTCTTTAATTTATATTTATAGAAAAATATGCTTATTGCGCAGATAAATTTGCTTTCTATAGCGTAAGAATTGAAAATCGGTTCAGTAGTTTTGGAGCCAATTTAATTCAAGCGAAAAAAATAAATATTTTATCTTGAAGTATAAATAACAAATAAATTTAATTACCAATAATTGTATAAATTACCTAAAAAGAAATGCGAGAAATACGGATCTGAAAACACTTCTTCTTCTTCTTCTTCAGGTCTTTTTGAGTCTCCACTGCAGGAGCAGGACCGTCTCTGTACTACCAGAGTTTGTAGATAAAGCTGCAAAAATTGCTGCAAAAGCTGCTAAATTAATAACCAATGTGTATATTATACACATTGGTTATTAATTTAAGAAATCTGAAGCTTTTAGTTGTTTTAATTAAAAATATTTTAATCCCTACCAGGAGGAAGACTGCATTTGTGATCTTGAAAAGGCAAGGAAAGAAGTAGTATGAAATATATCGATACAGTTCGTTCTTGTTTGGAATCGGTAAAATTTGACCCACACCGTTTATCGTTTAAAAGATCTACAATTACCAGTGTTTATAAAGTTATCTGTATAAAATGCAGCTTTATTTACAAAGCTTCTCATAAGTACCATATGGTACTCACACGCTAGCAATTACAAAATCACGATCGCACGATCGCACAAGGTCCATTCATTTAATGAACTTAACAATAGCACCTATATTATATTAGTATCAATATAAAAAGGTTTTGTTTTTATTATTTGTTTACTTCGCTGTGATATAATAATAATCGTGATGACGAAAACTGACATACATCCGCTATAATGTTTTTTTGCTGACGTTACATAGCCTATACCACTCCAGTCCAATCTAATGACAACTCACACTTCAAAATCGGTCAAGTCATACATGTATACTATACATATAAAGTTATGTGTATATACGCGTGAAATACATTAACCTTGTTCAGTTAGGTAAAAAGATAGATAATAACAGTGACAGTGATTGTAAATATACTTAATAAATAACGCAAAAGTCTCTACATTATATATTCATTATGCAAAATCTATATATAGTTTTCAAGGGGCAGACTAAAAACGAAAGTTCACATGGAGAAAGCGCAGCCAAGTCACGTGTTTGTGATGTTTCAGTTAACACTTGACACTTATGATGTTATTACGCTTTGGTTTTTTGACAGTTTTTTTTTACTGACCTGTTATATGCATTTGCCTGAATACTTTATTAAGGATGGACAATACCTTTATGAATCCTAAATAAACTGTTTTTGTTTTAATATCAGGAACTAGTTTTCCTGATATTGAAACAAAAATACTTTTTTATCTTTGAGTATTACTAAACCCTATCGATCGTTGTAATTTTTACATATACATAACTAGTTATATGAACTTATACTTTTATGGTTCTTATACCTTTGTAAAAGAGAAAATAAACATTTATTATTATTATATTATTTGCTTTGAAATATTGAATGAATTACAACAATAGTTTACCTGTACCAACTGACTCCGGTTTCAGTGGTAACGATGACTTGGCCAAGAACATAATAAAAAAAAAAAGTGGACCGGGGGGGCCCTGACATTTTCGTGAAACAAATAAAAGTTACTCACTACTCACAGAGAAGTGAAAAACCTTGCGGAAGAAAGAATAATTGAAGAAACTCCACCGTCAAGAGCCCAGCTCTTTAATTTGACGATGAGCGATTGACTATGGTTGACGTGATAGCTACTTTACCGGTATTTTAATAAGAACTATCCAATCATTACCCCGAGTTGCTAAATTGAAACTCAACACACAACAGATTCAGGCTTTCAATTTGCAAATAGTAGCGGTCCTTCATCCCTCATTCTATTCGTCACCCCCCTCCATAATCAAAATGTTATACCGGCCTAATAAAATGGATTCAGGCTAGGCAAAGTTTCTGCCAAGCCAGAGAACCCATGGTATTGTCGAAATATCAGTTTAACCCAACATTAATTTGATGATTTTAGTGGTTCACTACCGCAAGTGCTTTTGAATGGCAATAGCCTTGGTTTGATTCCCGGTCAGGAAAACGACTTTTTCAGATTGTCCTGGGTGTTTGATGTATATTATATATGTGTAACTTTTATAAAATACGGGTAGAATAGGACCACTCCAAGTCTTCTCGTGGATGTCGTAGAAGGCGACTTAGGAAACACAAGCTAAACAAAGCTTATAAACATCAAAGAGACCTTTCCAACCCGTCTGGCCAGCGTGGGGAGTTTAGGCCAAATCCTCTGACTACTCTGTCTTAATATAGTACTAGGCTCTGGTAGTACAGAGAGAGTTGTGCTCCTGCAGTGGAGACTAAAAAAGACCTGATGATGATGAAGTGAGTGTCTCATAACAAAAGTTCACAACATACTTTGGGGCTAGCTGTGTGATTTGTCTCTATTTATTTATTGAATAGCAATTTTCCTGCCACTTCGTCGGCGTTAATAGCCTGTGTCACCCGCCATTAAATTAACTTTTTATATATGAAAGAATTTCGACAATTGGTGCAGTAGTTTCGGAGCCTATTCAATGCAAACAAACAATCAAATCTTAATCATATTACTATAGATTAATAAGGGAAAGTCCGTCGGTACTCGTACGTAACTGATTATCATCGCTAAACCTTACATTGTCTAGTAGGTTCATACATACCTGTAGGTATCTAATGGAAGATAAGCCCATCAATCACCACCAGGGCCATCCACTTTCACTGTCCCGAGCTGATCGCATCTAAACAGCACAAGGCCGGCACACAATGCTCCTTACGACGTAATGTTTGTGTACAGACCTTGTAGTGAGCGTGGGTAGCGTACTTCGGAGCGTAGCTTAGTCATCTCTTAATTGATTGGGTGATAGGTCAAAGCCCTAGGCTCTGTGTACCCAGTAGAGAATAAAGACGTGATAAGTATGAATTATTGGATTTTCAAGGGTTGCACCGTAATGATTGTGTACAGACCTTGTAGTGAGCTTGGGTAGCGTACCTCGGAACGTAGGTTAGTCACCTCTTAGTTGATTGGGTAAAATGTCAAAGCCTAGGCTCTGTCTGTCTTCCCAGTAGGGAAAAAACGCGTGTTTATTATGTATATTTGGATTTCCAAGAGTTGCGAAGTAATGTACAGACCTTGTAGTGAGCGTGTGTCGCATAGTTTGGAACGTGGGTTAGTCACCGGATGACTTATTTTAAATTTAATAATGAAGAGATTCTCTTATTTGATGGTGTAAAAGGTCAAGATTTGTTAAAGCCTAGGGCTCTGTCTACCGAGTAGGGAATAAAGACGTGATAAGTATGTATTATTGGATTCCCAAGGGTTGCGATGTAATGTTTGTGTACAGACCTTGTAGTAAGTGTGGGTAGCATACTTTGGAACGTGGGTTAGTCTCTTAGTTGATTTGGTAAAAGGTCAAGACTTGGTATAGACCTCTCCAACCCGTCTGGCCAGCACGGAGAGTGTAGGCCAAATCCTCCAACTGCTCTGGCTAATATATGGCTCGGCAGTACAGAAAGGGTCATGCTCCTGCAGTAAAGATTAAAAAAGACCTGATTATGATGATAATGGTATAGTCCTAGGCTCTGTCTACCCATTAGGGAATAAAGACGTAATAAATATGTATTATTGGAGTCTCAAGGTTTGCGACGCAATGTTTGTGTACAGAGCTGTAGTGATAGTGTGGGTAACGTACTTCGGAACGAGGGTTAGTCATCTCTTGGTTGATTGGGTAAAAGGTCACGTTTAACCTTCGGGTTATTTTTTAACTACCCCATACCTTACTCACACACATGGTGATTTCTGAAATAAGACTGTATAAATTTCTGAATGTCACCTGGAGCATAGTGCCTGTAATCCTCTAGCTCAGCATGAGAGCCGATCCGAAGAGGTTCATAGGCCAGCTAATGAGTTAGTTAAATACAACGTCCCATTGGTTTTTATTAATGTGCCTCCCAGACCTTGCAGTAATCGTGGGTACAGTACCTACTTCGGTCGGACGTGGTTTAGTCATCTCTTCATTGATTGAGTAACGTAAAAGGTCAGACTTTATTTGGTATATTTTCAAACAACGTCAAACAATATCTGATTTAGGTAACGGACCGTTTGAGAGAGCTGATCGAATATTCGCCCCCAAAAACGTAGTATATTTATTTGATTCGCTTTAGCACTAAAGTATGATTAAACAAACACGTAAAGGTTCTGGAGTGCTATTTTTGAAATTTCGCCGTTCGCATACGAGTGGTTTTTCCATACTAAAATCGTTCGAAGAAGACTGGTCACACGTTCAAAAATAGCACCCCAGACAGAATACATAATAGTACAAGCCCAAATGAGGTGGTGGAGAAGTAGTCATCTTGATTGATCGAGTAAAGGTTAAGTTCATTAAACGGTCAGATCCGAGGTATGTAATGCAAGTATATTTTTTGATGAAACTTTTCGTTTGATAAGATATCTTATCAATATAATTAATGTCATTCAAAAGTTTAAATTGATTGAAGGCTTGGTAAGATAATTAATATTAGTCAATTAACAACTTTTGCAATTACGCTTTGTACATACTTTATTAAATCTACAATAGCAGATGTTGATGCTAACATTGAATAATAAATAATGTAAACGAACAAATCACACAGATTGAGCTAGCGCCAAAGTTAGTTCAAGATTTGTTTTATGTTGGATAGTAACTGAACGATACTATATTTTATAACAAATGCATATATCTACATAGATAAACATCCAAGACCCAGGGCAATCTGAAAAAGATTATTTCCCATCTTGACGTGACCGGGGGTATAAAAAAGTTTTTTTCGATGGATGTGCATTCAAAATTGTCACAATATCAAATTCACATAATGGTCGATATATCAAGTCTAGAAGTTCTCTAAAGCAATCCACCAGATAACCTAATTCAACTGAGTGTTAAATCACAAGAGTTTTTTTGAAACACAAAGTTTTTTTTTGCAAAACAAAAGATACAAACGATTCGTCACTAATCTTGACCAAATTGCATAATGTTTTTTCATCATTCTCTAAATCTAAAATAAAGCATTATTTGAAAACGTAATGATATAACATTAAAAGTCAATTTTCAGGAATACACATAGCAGACTGTTATGTCAACTCGTTGCATGTGTAGTCTTAACGTACCTACAGATAGACACGATAACAACTTTATGCAACAGTATAAATATCTCCGCAATTAGATGGATGGTTGACATTGTTTGTTTGCTTATAGGTGTTTGTTTTGTTTGAAATATCACAAGAATGGGCTACAAACAAGTGAAATTCAGACTATTTCGAGACTTAGCTTAAAATAACTATTCTACACTGCCTAACAAAAATTTTCTCTTAACTTCATCCGCGTAAATTAGGTATAGCCTTTGTGAAAATCGATCCAGTCGTTTCGGAGCCTATTCAATTCAAATTAACAAATTTCTATTTATAATATTAATATACATAAATAAATGGAGTCAAAAACATTATAATACTAACGGTTGTGCCAATTTTACCTCCCGCGCAAATCGTAAAGTGCATACGTCAATGAATAATACAAAAAAATACGAGTATTGTCATACGTATTAATATTTTAAGGCGTTGTGGTATCAGACGATACGAGACACTAGCACCACCCAGCAATTACTTATTTTACTCCGAAATCATATCAAATTTAAAAATCTAATAGCTGATTGTCCTAGTAAATTACTTGACGTATTATTTTTATTACTTTTCATAGATATTATAATCTAAGTTTAAAAGAACGAATTATTACCGCAAAAGTGGCCACTTTTGACGGTAATAATTCGTTCTCTTAATTCATCAAATTAAAAATAGTGAAAACTTGTACCAAGAATACTACAAGTAATTTAATAGGGGCATTCAGCTATTAGATTTTTTAAATTTGATATGATTTGGGACTAATCGAATCAATTGCTGGGTGGCGCTAGTGTCTCGTATCGTCTGAGACCACAGCCCCTTAAAACAAAGACAAAATATTGTTATATAGAGCGGAGTATCAGCCATCGTCATTTGGCAAGACTAGCACGATTCACGATTTAGCTGTTCCTCTTCAAATTATTCACGATTTCGTCGAAATGAGCTGTAAACAACTGCTTATTTATCTGCAATATTATTAGTAATCTTTTAAGAAATGTAGACAATAGGCTAGTTTCCTGAGTCAAAGTTTTTGTACCAGTTATATAATCAAAAAATTTGACACTGATTTTATCTTTCGTTACTTCTTCTTCTTCTGTTTTATAATATGGCTTCCATCGAGATTTCAGTGATTCTGCCAATGTCCAGTAAATTGAAATACTAAGTATCGGTGTGGTACGGTAAAATTTTAACATGTAGCATCAAAGATGGCGTATGTTCTTTGATGCCTCGTGGTCGGAAGCTTATGGTGACAAGTCTATACGAGTCTATATAACAGTCCACTTTAACTATTTCACAAATTGTTCCATGAGCACGAGAATTTATAACTAATAAAGAATTATTTTCAAAATTCTTAAAGATCTATTTGTGCAAGTTTATTACTTTCCTTTTGGATTTTATAAGTTGCTAGTTGTTTCCCGCGACTTAACACGTGGGTTTTTGGATCCCATCGAGATCCTCAAATTTTTAAATATACATCGAAATAGTGAAAGAGAATTGAACATTCTTTAAATATTGTCTATTCAGCTGATCTCATCTACCAGGTTGGTACATACCTTAAAACAAGTAAACCTATAGAATGAGAGTTATGAGAATATAGAATTTACCGATGTCGGTGCCGTAGAAAAACAGTTATAGTACTTAGACACATATCCTTAATTTACAACATTACAAAAAGATATTTCAAATTTCACACTTTTTGCCGTAGCTCAGCACGACACGTGCTATTTACTATATCAATTAAAGTAATTAAGAACACAATAATCTGCAAGTTCATTGATGTGTGTGAACATCGCGTAAATCAAAAGCACAAACAAAAAGCGCGGCGCAACCGCACAAAAGCGTGAGAACAGTTGTTCACTTGTTACGGCTTGCAAAAGAGGCTGGATTAGAAAAAATGCATTAGTTAATTACACAATACTGTTGCATAGGCCATAGCACAGAACTGGCAGAGCTCATTAAGTTGTCGGCTGATGAGGTAAATGACAAACGAATGGTATAGTTGGCGCATTATTTAGTAATAAAATATGTAATTAATAATAGCGGGTATTTGAACATGATTCCAAAAATACTTCAGGTTATTTACTAATATTTATATATATACATATAAGCTTATATGATTTATACATTCTTGAATTTCTTTCTATTTATAAAGTATTAGGAATAAAATTATTGGCGTCGCTAGTGTGCCTAGTGTAGGCCCTTAAGAAGTTGAAGATGATTAGTTGGGAAAAGTTGAGAAAATAGGTGTCTAGTCTGGAAGTAATATAAAAAGTAAATCTGGAAATTCGAAAATATATAGTGTTTTGCCAGCAATTTCAATTGAATGGAAATGTTGTATTTTTTTTTTCGGATTTCCAACATTAGTCCTATGTAAAAAGTTGTTCATATTGGCTAGCTGAGTCGTCCCTTCAAGGATTAGACAGGGTTTTATTAACATATAATTGAATATGTCCCGTATAAGTGCAGTAGTGTCAATGTGTGTGGTAATACATTTACATGAAAAGTAGAGCACAAGTGTATGACCCGGGCTTGTACATGCATTACCTGCCGAGGCCACACTCCGTAATAACTCTTAATAGTTTTAGTGTCATGTCATTTATGTCACTAACGAAAATAACTTAGTGACTCTTTATGGTGTAAAATTTATCCTTTGCAATACGGTTTTGTTTTTATCGAGTTATTTAAAAAAAATCTGTGTGGTTCCTAGCAGAGTAGAATAAGACCACTCCAAGTCTTCCCATGGATGTAATAAAAAGTGACTTAGGAAACACAAACTAAACAAAGCTCCTATACGTTAATGAGACCTCTCCAACCCGTCCGGGAGAGTGTAGGCCAAATCCTCTGATGGCTCTAGCTAATTTATGGCTCTAGTAGTACAGAGATGGCCATGCTCCTGCAGCGGAGACTAAAAAAGACCTGATGAAGACTAAGAAGAAGATATCCTATGCGGTATTCCCAGTTAATTTGGGTTTTCTAATTTCTCTCTTTCTTGATTGGGAATATGGATCCAACACGTAGAGGCCCTGTGTAAAAACAAAACATGTAGGTCTCCTGCCAGAACCCGTTTCTGCAAATATAAATGTACGATACTCGTATGTGTGCCCTTGTATAGGTTTAAGCCGGAGCAGAAATAAGTGGGTTAAGGGAATGAATTGTGGCAGGACTTTTGCTGGTTTATTGCAAAGGCCATAATCTTGATAACTGACTACTATTTTGTCATCAATAATTTACTTACAGCTTAGTTTAGTGTCACTGAGTGCAGAAGAAGCGGCAACAATCTGTCGTCGACGATTGTCGTCTGAATGAGAGGCAGATTAGACGTCAACTCTTAAAAACTACCTAGTTTTAAAGTAAACTAACTAGTTACATATCCATATATGTGGACTGAGTATGACATTGTACTTATTAAATTTCATTATCCATTAAATCCGAAAAAAAAGATTTCATTATATGAATAAATATGTATTATATACTTGAATTAAATACGTCAAATTTCGAGCTCGAGTACCTATTTGTAATGCAAATACGAGTATATAATGTAGGGTCAAATAAAGTACGTTGTATAAGTTTTATATTTAATTAGAAGTGACAGTACAATATGTAAGATTGGATTAATTTGTGCCATATGCAAATATTTGCAAGGCTACAGCCTACTCAATTTGTTTAATAAATTGCTGAAGATTAGCAAGAGTAATATCGACACAAAAAGACGAATATTGCCTAATCATCGCTGGCCAGACGGGTTGAAGAGGTCACTTTGACGTGTATATGTATAAGCTTTGTTTAGCTTGTGTTTCATAAGTCGCCTTCTCCGACATCCACAAAAAGACTTGGAGTGGACCTATTCTACTTTACCGGGAACTACACGGCTTAACGAATATGGCCTAATGAGTTTCTGTTAAAAGTGGTGCCTGTCTCTGAAATAAAAACGTATCTGTAGAATTAAATTCCTTAAGACTGGTAGATGCGCTAATGACCTTTAGGATATGGGCCGACTTTTGAACCCCCCGTCAGAAAGTCAGCGGTCGACCGGCGCGCATTCAAAATATTAAATAACATAAATTTAATATTGAAAAGAAGAATAATCTGTAAAATAAAAATTCCCCGGGAGAGTTTGTAGGTTGATTGGTATTGTATTTAACATAAAAATTGTGTGACTCTAAGACAAGGAGTTACGTAGTTAATGAATATTTGCAATAAAAATCGATGTAACTACGCGGTACTTTTTTTCTAAAAAATAATGATGTTTATAAAAAAGTCCTCTTCAGCAAGTAAAGATTAAAAACCATTCTACAATATATGTTATTTTTGGGTATTGTGCTTTATGTTTGACCATTTTTATAGAGGTTAAACATAGTCGAAATGGCCAAAGAGCACCCTTAATCTATTGATTGTTCAAGATCCTGAGGTTAAATTGTAACCTAAGTTAAACTTTATGTTCGTGCGTGGCGTAATCTTGCAGTTCGCTTATTAAGGATGATTTAAGATTAAAAATACAATAAATGTTTCTCTTATTTAACAACTGATATCAAGAATAAGAACTTTAAAATATACCTAAGATAAAAAATATCAATTTTTATTTTAATAAAAATAAAAATTGGTCGTCTTTCGTTCTTTGGTCTATCGGGAGGTAAGAATTTTAACTTTGTTGAAGGACACTACAAAGATTAAAGACAAATACTTTTATATTTACACGCATACATATTTGATCTCGAAAAACAATACATTCATATAGATTTCTAAGCTGTAGTGGTATTATTAAAGGAAATAAAAACAGAATATAAGAACGCACAAAAAATAATTATTGTATCTGGGTGGTGAAAATTTAATTTATGTTTTGAGACTGTCTTTATTTGCGGTCAATAACCGCAAGAAACACTTACCGAGTTTTAGAAATATGTACTTTCGAAAATATATCATCTTGCATCAAAAGCGGGTCACGTAGAGTCAGGAAAGTGAGCGTATGTGTGAATCTTTGGTCATAATCGCATTTGCTGGTTAACGTTTGGATAATTTACTTTCTAAATGGCGTTTAATTGGCACCAGTCACTGATTAGTGTGGACATAATGCGTTGTATGTTATTCAATAAATTAATACTAATATTTTTTGATTAACTCTCTCTTTGGTTCAAAGGATTGACTGGGAGAGAGAAAACCTGTGTTGTAAAGTTGTAAATGCGGTGATATGAAGAATGGCATTGGATAATTTATTTATTTACAAAATAAATCACAAAACTTGAGCTAGCCCGAAAGTAAGTTAGCGACTTGCTTTATGGGATATCAACTAAATGATACTATATTTATAGCAAATTATACAAGATCAAAATTATAAAATATCAAGACCCTGTACCCTGAAAATGATCATTTTCTATATTGACCTGACCGGAAATCGAACCCGAGACCACCGGTGTGACGCGTGACGACCTGCCTAAGACTAATTTCAAAATAGCAACGACTATTTTTTTGTTTTTCCTTTTTTTATATTATCCAGAAATAAGTTTTGCTTTTATTTAAAAACTATGAAACAAAATACAAACGAAAGTACTTAAAATTTATGATCGGCCATAGAAATCTATCTTTGGATAACTATTTCTTCCTGAAGCCTAGTGATTCACTTTTTAAACAGACCTCCAGGTGAGCCCGAAGCCCTAATCGCTTGAGAACAAAAACAGGTCAGAAAAAAATATGGAATGTCGGACCTTCCGAAAACGGCCGCGATGAAGTCACGACTACGCTATTTGGTGGTTCTGCCGGCATTTTGAGGTCCTAAGTTTGGAAAATAAGGATATGACTCTATTTTTATAGGTGTTTTTTTATTTTACAGTTCTATTCTGATATATTCTAAAGCAAGCCCCCAAATGAGTATTATAAGAATAAGATATGACATAGAATCGCGGTGGCCTAATTGGTAAGGCGTTAATCGTACAAAGACAAACAGGCACTTCGAATTTTTGCCATATTTTAATTTCCTAATTTGATTTGATATGACTCTTTATTAGAGACAAAAATAACAAACAATTTTAGTTGTATATTTCATTGGAAATCACGTAGGTAACATTAAAAAGTGCATATATTATTGTATCAATTTTATGCACAATTGAAAACGTGAATTATATCCTATCGAGTTAAAATGAAAAAATATGCAACTAAGGCAGCCTCCATAGTATAGTGATTATCATGTAAGTGCAATTTCCAGCGCGAGAAATTGTAACTAGTTTAATTTTTACAAGTATTTGGTTGTGGTTCTAGATCTATCCCATTAAGCAGTCTATCCCATCTATCTATCTCATCATAATTACGTTCCCCAGGCTCCAACTCACCAAGGCTTGACAAATGATGACAATCCTTGATACTAACCCATTTATGCGACTTCAACGAATCTGACTGGATAAAAAAATTAAATCCTCATACTTACACATCAAAGATGAGACAATACAAAAGGATATTGAATATTAAATAAATGTCAATGAGTCATCCTGTGGCCCTGACGTTGCAACATTTATTTTTATGGTTTTTAATACGTTCAGAAACTCGTTTGATTGTTTGTTATTACAAACACCCGTAAAGGCTGTGGGAGTGTTACAATGGTATAATCACGTTATGTTTATGACACGGATTTACTCGCATGGAAAGTCAGTCACGTCCAGTCACGTGGAAATTTCTTCAGGGTCGGCAACGCGCGAGTGACACCTCTGGTGTTGCAGACGTCCATAGGCTACGGTAACCGCTTTCCACCAGGTGGGCCGTATGCCTGTTTGCCAACTTAGTTGTATAAAAAAGGCTATCTCGCGACTGACGTGTTGCTTTGACGTCAAGTCCCGGTACGTCGAATCGCCGCCAACTGTACTTCGGACTCTCTTTTATTTTTATCCCGCCTTATACAATTCATTTTTTTTTCTTCATAAATAATGTGACGTCGCATATGCTCAGAAAGGTGGGCAGAACTAGCCATTTTGTGATTTTGTGGGTGTGTCCATACCAACAAACATACCCAAAAAATCACAGCCGCCGTGGCAGAGGCAAACCAAAAAGGAGATATGCTCGCAGAGCGAGGGATAAAGTCGAGTGTTGAACCAAAAAGCCTTTGCCCAGCTGAGGGATACAACACAGGCTAGGATAAAAGTACTAGCGGAAGTCTATATTTTTACTTTCTAAACTTTTGACTTTCATATTACGTGTATACCAACTTAGTATTATCATTTTATTTAGGAGATGCGAGTTACTCGGTACGCGGATAGAATCGCAAAAAGCCCCAAAACAACTGGTTTCATGAACCCGGCTGTGAAATCCATATGCAACATACATAATTTATAGAATCTGAGAATTACGCACGTTTTGCAATGCCAAACATGTTTGAATTTAGGTTTAGTTTTTAATGTCGCCATTTATATTCATGATTAAACCAATTATGTCTGTCTGAACTTTAAAATCGAAGAAATATGAGTAATAAATCTATTCGATATATTTATCGTATGGCGAAAGGTGCAATTTCATTTCAGGTTTTAGGTTTGTTTAATACACTGGCTATGAGTTCCACCTTTAGGGTCCTAAATTGGTTCTTATTTAATAAAACAACTTATAAAGGATTGTATATGTAGAATAATAAATATACAACATCATAAACAAGACGGTAGCATTACTTTAAAACTAGCAGCCCTCCCCGGCTGCGCGCGAGCATGTATTATAAATACCTTTAAACCTTCATCATGAATCACTATTGGTGAAATGAGAATCACATGTAAAACTGTGCAGTAGTTTTTGAGTATATCGCGAACAAACAGACAGGCGCGGTGGAAGACTTTGTTTAAAATATGTAGCGAAATAAAAAGTCGGACCATCAGACTCGGCGAATCGCGGAGTGGCTTGAAGCCGTGCCCAGACACTCGTCACTAATATTTCCAATTACACCATTTACACAAATACTAAATGTAATTTCATTTTTTTACCTTGTGCTTACAGATTAAGGCTTATCCACATTAAACCAGCCAACATTTAAGAGGCTGTTTTGACACTAGTCGCTCGTTAACCACGGGCCATCAGACTCGGCGAATTGCAGAGTGGCTCGGAACCGTGACCTGAGGCTCAGTCACTAATGTTTCTCCTTTACATCATTTTCACACATACTAAATGTAATTTAAATTGTGTATACGCTTTGTGTTATTTGTGTATACACAGGTTCTTATTTCATATTTTCCTTTTTTTTTAATTGTAAAGATAATCTACTTTCTAAGTACCAACAATCTTGTGACTAACTTCAAAATATGACGAGTAGTCTAATTAGCTCAATAAAAAATCCAAACAATAAACATTAATATTTAGATTTTTTTTTGTATAATTAATTTGTAGTTTTAACAGTTTGTGTAATTAACATCTCTGTAGGCTTTAATTTTTTAATAAACATGTTTGTAGGTTGTTTTGCCTGTCTCGAAAAAAGCTTCAAGTAATTTTGAACGAGTTCTCAGAATTACCCCTAATCACTGCTTTTGTCCGTCACTTACTTTTGTTAGAGCTATTATAACACCGTAATTATGTGAAACTACTAGCACAATAAAGTTGCCAAAGTACTCTTACAACATAAGTACCAAAAGTATTCGAGCGTTTATTGTTTATATTTTATTGCTTGCAGAAAATGGAATCTTGAAAGCTTTAACTGTATTTGTTTCTTCCGTGAGTAGTTAGAGGAACAATTGGAAAACGCTAGAATTTCAAAACGAACATTTTTTGCCAGTAATTAAGTTTTTCTATCTCCCGTGGGAAGAGATCAGGTATTTGGAGTGTAACGAAATAATTTTCTTCTGCAAGTAAATAGTATTTTTTCGAGATCGTGTGGCAGCAAGACAGTTAGCTTTTTGTGATTCTTTCATATATAAAAAATATGTCTAAGGTTTTTATACATGAGAAAAGGCGAGCTTAAATGGAGATTAAGGTGAAGTGAGTTCATACACTAGCGCCAACCAGCAATTAATTCTATAAGTCCTAAATCATATCAAATTTAAAAAATCTAGTAGCTGATTGCGTTAGTAAATTACTTGTAGTATTATTGGTACAAGTTTTCACCATTTTTGATTTAATGAATTAAAATAACGAATTGGCCACCGCCAAAAGTGGCCACTTTTGGCGGTAATAATTCGTTCTTCTATGAAAAGACGAGGGCATTCAGCTATTAGATTTTTTAAATTTGATATGATTTAGGACTTATAGAATTAATTGCTGGGCGGCGCTAGTGTGTGAACTCACTTCGCCTTAAATAAAAAAAAACACTTTATACAAAAGTCGAATATAAAGTATTTCTAGAAAAGTAGTTCTTTGTTGAAAAAAGCTTGAAGTAATTTGAACGAATTCTTAGAATTACCCCTAATCACCCGCTTTTGTCCGCCATTTACTTTTGTTAGAGAAGAAGAACTTCTTTGTTTTAAGAATATTAAGTAGTGAAAACTTTGGGTGATGTAAATAGTATAATCCTAACTAATATTACAAAAGACAAAAAGAAAGAAAATGTACTCATCAGGTTATTGCCCTGCGGCAATGTGCCCAGATACTGGCAGCATTGCCACGTTGACAAATTAATTGAAAAAAGGTACAATTTCAAGACGAACATTTTTTATTAGTTGCCTAATCATCATGCATTAGGGATATTAAAAGTTGCTGCAGAAGGAAACTAGCCATCAATATTTTCTCATATTGGTCAGCCACACCTACTCTGCCCATGTACAGAGGGTGACATTGACTCGTAAATTGTTACAAATCACAGTTTACCTTTTAAGTGGCGAATGTCCGTTATGTTCCTTACTCGATATAGACTTCACTATTTAAATGATTTAGCAACTAACCTATTTTGGGGCTGCTTGCAGAATCAATATTTTTTTATTATTGTGCGGGCAGACGAGTGAATGAAACTTAAAAGCAGAAATTAAAACTTTAGAAAACTATGGCGACTCATGGAATTTTAACATGCTATATCTTTATAATACCCGTACCCGCTGGTGCGACGAAATTAAATAAATTTAATAAGAACTGGCGCGCACTAGCACAATCTAGAGAATCTTGGAGGAGTGAAAGAGAGGTCTTTGGGACATCACATTGGGACACTCATGGCTATTAAATAATAATAATATCTTTATAATGTTTTGTTTAATTGACAAATAACAAAATAGGTATTTTTGATTACACTGACGAACTTATTATATTTAATATTACCCGTTAATATTATTATCCTATCTTACTTTTACATTTTTACTGCACAAACGATAAACAGATGAAACTTGCCACATTTGTGATCCTGATCAAACACTTTTGTTCCAAAATAAGATTCCCGAAGGATGCTCGCAAAGTCCTTGGAAAAACGGCGGCATAGCTAGTGATATCATAAAGGTTTTTCTTATTGTAATTGTCAATAGATATAGTTATTCAAACTGAATGACTGTGTCTGGTCTCTCTTGTCTGCTCCACGTGTGCAAAATACTTAAAGGAGATTTTCATTTTATCAAGTACTAGCAGTTTTCCCACAACTTTGTCCGTAATTATAACCTATGTCACCCACAGATAAATTAACTTTCTATAGGTGATAGAATTTTAAAAAATCAGGACAAATCACACAGATTGAGCTAGACCCAAAGTAAGTTCGAGACTCGAGTTATGGGATACTAACTCAACTACACTATATTAAACACATACAATCAAAATTTTCCTCTTTATTATATAACACATCACATACAGAAAGATAAGTGAAAAAGATCACCTTTTATCCTTTGAACTGTATTAACTCACGAATACCAAAAGTATTAATTAGGTGCTTCTTAACGTTCCATCCGTCAGACTGTCAGTTATTCGCATGCCGATGTCTCGTGCCTCGTCCATACTAATTCAATACTATCTAACCAGTTTTGATAGTCGCAAAAACTCTTATACGATACTACGCGTAACATGCATGGCAATTTGTCGGGTTGTATCTATGTCAGAGTGTTGACCCCTGTTTACATACAGTCAACGTCACACAAAGCAGTATGGGATTATTGCAAATACTATTTCTGTCCCATACTTAAATCTAAACATTTTTATTTTTTGGACTTAAAAATATTGCCTTTAGGGTAAACAGAAACAGTGGGTTTAAGACCTACAGGCCATTTTTAGCATAAACGTGAAGGATAGAATGAAAAGAAACATTGATGGGTAAAGCTAAAGTAGAATTTCCAACATTCTTACTTGGTCCTGATTCATCACTATTCAAACAACTGGATTATTAAAAAAATCGTATGCCTTTTTGACAGCTTGCATCCATAAAATTGTATTGTCGTATAGTTAATGACCTTTGGTAAAGAATACGAATCTAATGACATCTCACACTTCAAAATCGGGCAAGCAGTTATGGCTGCAGAAGACGATAGTGGAACAGACATACTTATATTCATATAACAAACAACAATACATACGCGCGAAAAACATTACTCTTCTTCTAGGTCAGTCTTCTTCAGTCGGGTAAAAAACAAAAATACTGTATTATTATTATTTTAGTTTACGAAAAACCCATTATCAAACTTAATATTAATGTAAATAAAATGTTTTTATTCTTATTTATATTAACGTATGTACTTACTTTCAATTGGTGGTGATGAATAAATAGTATAATTCATGTGAAACGGTTGTTTGTTTTTGATATTGGGTTTTTTGTTTATTACTGTTTATTGTTTAAAGCAACTATTAGCAACATAATGAGAAATATTTGCTTATCTTGAAGCTTATCTGTGTACATTATTCAAAATAGCGTTTCTCGCAATTATTTTCACGTCAAGATAAAGCTGTCAAATTTGCGATAAAAGTTTTGATGCGCTGTTTACTCAGATATATTCTGTGGATGTAAGTTTGGGTACTGTCTTGATGCTAACAAGTTTAATAGTTAGTTTATTGTAAAAATATATGATATCGGGAATTTTCTAGTTTTCCGAGCTTTTTATATTATTTGAATACAAAAAAACCCTAAAATCTTTATAATTCGCAATGTTTTAATTACTAACCATATAATTATTTATCCATAGAATGCTAACAAGTGCATTTTTTTATTTCTTTGTCTAAAATAAAAGCTATAATCTAAAGAAAAAGTTTAATTAACAAACTGCTTTAGAAAAGACATCAACGCGCTCTCTTTTACGTATTTCTAAAATGTTGTGTCATTTTGAATTATTATAATGCGGATTCACTAAAATTTTGGCTCGAAGAGGCCTTCGTAGGCAGCCAGAAAAATAAGTTCAAAATATTAGTAGGATAGGTAGCCAAAGCAAAGCAAAACATTCAGTCACATCATCACACAAACCTGATTACTTTAAATCTCAATACGTGCGGAACTAGTCAGCAGAAACAATAGAAATAAACCAACCGTCATTCAGTCATTTAGCAATCGATCAAGCAGATAAATCACGGACATATGTTTAATTATTAATGAGCTCTTTATCTGATGGATTCTAATACGCCAGGTCATTGACACAAATAACTCTAGCAGATAAAACTGTCGTAGTTTTTTTGTTTTGTTTTTCTATTTCTTTAATATGTAGGTAACTGTTAAAAATACCTTACGGTTCAATGTAGGTGAATGAAGGTGACTGCGATCGTAGTTAGAGATGCATTATATAATGTTTATATAGGGATACTGGTTAAACACCAGTAATCTCTCTCGTAGTAGATAGCTAACATCATAAACAACAACGTTTATACTACTCTCATACTCGTACTATCGTAATTTGGTATTTTTAAACATTTGACTGTATTTACTCCACGGATATTTTATATACACTCTTATTTTTAATTCTATACACAAACTTTAAGAGGTTATTCAGCCCATCAACATGAACAACTTTTGTTATGGGACCAATTCTGAAAATTCTATATTATTTTTACCTTTTCCATACATTTGGTCCGATCAGCTGGACGCTTTTGTATAGGTATGTACATTTCTTTTTTGAGTTCCCAGCATTGGTCCCATATCAAAAGTTGTTCATGTTGATGGGCTGAGTCGCCCCTTAAAGTTTGTGTACTGTTTAAAAAATAAGGGTGTATAGTCTGAAATTATTAAATTACTAGACTTAAAACAAAAAGAATTTTAGTTCTATTTAGTTCTTTAATAAAGTCTGGTAGTTTATTATACAGTTTTGGTGCTGTTACATATACTGATCTGTCATACGTTACCATACATACATACATACATATCATCACGCCTCTCTCCCATAGGGGTAGGCAGAGACTATGGATCTCCACTTGCTACGATCCTTACAAACCTCTTTCGCTTCATCTACATTCATTACTCTTTTCATGCATGCTCGCCGGTTTCGGGTACTCCTTACTTCTCCTTTTGCAAGAACGTTCGTAATTTGGTCACGATACGTTCGTCGAGGCCGGCCCTGACCAACTGTCCCAACCACATCTGCTGTATATATACCTTTCGTAAGTCTGCTTTCATCCATCCTCTCTACATGTCCAAACCATCTCAACATTCCTTTCTCAATTTTTGTCACTATACTGTCTTTCACTCCACATCGTTCCCTTATAACATCAT
Source organism: Rhodophaea formosa (assembly GCA_963082605.1). Classification (NCBI taxonomy): domain Eukaryota; kingdom Metazoa; phylum Arthropoda; class Insecta; order Lepidoptera; family Pyralidae; genus Rhodophaea; species Rhodophaea formosa. The sequence goes on from OY720221.1 coordinate 6,923,326, forward strand.
TTCTCAAACGATCTGTCAAACTTACACCACATATACTTCTTAGCGCTCGCATTTCAACAGCATTTATTCTGCTTTCATCCTTTTTCTGCCATACCCAACTTTCACTTCCATACATCAGACTTGGCAACAACACACCATTATGGACAGCCAGACGCGCCTTCTCAGACACCTTTCTGCTGTTCATAAAGGAGTGTAGCGCCCCATTCACTCGATTCCCTGCAGTAACTCTTTTTTCTATATCCTTTTCATGCCTTCCATCCCTTGTAAATATACAACCCAAGTACATAAAATCATTCACTTGTTCCACTCTTTCTCCATTTATGATAATATTGCATTCCGTTGTACTTTCATCACGTTCAAAAACAATCACTTTCGTTTTACTCACATTCACTTTCATGCCTTTCTTTCTAAACGCACCATTCATAACTGTTACCATATTCTGTACGTTCTCCTCTGAAGAGGCAAGTATTACTTGGTCGTCAGCATACAGAAGGCATTTCACGAGTAACTCATTCATTCTTAAACCATACTCGCTTTCTTTCAAATCTTTCAAACAACTGTCTATGTATAGGTTAAATAGCCATGGTGAAGCTACACATCCCTGCCTAACACCTTTTTGGATGCCAAACGAGCCTGTGTAGCCCGCATTTATTCTTACGCAAGCACTGGAATCCTTATAAAGGGATTTCAGCGCTCGTATCAGACGACTATTTACTCCATACATAGACAGCGTTGACCACAATTCACTCCTAACCACTCTGTCATAGGCCTTTTCAAGATCCACGAAAACGCAAAACACCTTTTGTCCTTTGGCCAAAAATTTCTCAATTATGCATCGCAAAGAAAAGACCTGGTCCGTACATCCCATCCCCTTTCTAAATCCCGCTTGCACATCCCATATCTGACTCTCAGTGTCTTCCATAACTCTTTCAATCAATACCTTTGCATACAATTTGCCGACCACGCTGAGAAGGCTAATGCCTCGGTAGTTTTTACAGTCCTGCTGTGATCCTTTGCCTTTATAAAGAGGCACAATAACTGCCTTGCACCAATCTACTGGTACAATACCTTTTTTAAAACACAAATTGAAAAGGTGACACAGTTGACTCGCCACCATGCCTTGTCCAGCCTTCAGCATTTCGACAGTTATTCTATCAAATCCACCACTCTTTCCCATCTTCATTTTATTCAAACCTTTCACAACTTCTTCGATACTTATTTCATTATCACACTCTTCACTTTCACTTTCTTGCATTTTATTATTCGATATGTTCATTCTTACTTCATCTTTTTCATACAAACTTTCAAAATACTCTTTCCATCTATTTAAAATACTTTCATCATTTTTTAACATGTTTCCATGCATGTCCCTGATTATAGTAAGCTCTGAGGATGAACTTTTTCCTCTGGCTCTTCTAATTGATTTCCAAAAATATTTTATGTTGCTTTTGAAATCTTGGGACAGCCTTACGTCAAAATCGTCCTGTTCTTGGTCTTTCTTCTTCTTTACAAATTCTTTTACACTCACATTCCACTTTTTGTATACATTTTTTGCCGCAATCACATCCTCATCCGTTACTTTTTGCCTTTTCTGGTCAGCTCGCATAGCCAACCAATCCTTCCACGCTTTCTTCTTTGCACTTACCAAATTCTGAACTTCTGCATCCCACCAAACATTCTTAGTATCCTTACAGTTTCTTCTTTTAGCTATTCCACATACTTCTATTGCCGCACCAACAATTCCTTCCTTTATGATATTCCATACTTTTTCCACTTCACTCTCGTCATCTATTCCTTGAAATTTTTCAACTAATATTTTTTTATACTTCTCTTTCGCGCTATCTTCTTGTAAGTTCTCTACTTTTATCCTTTCTAACCTTTTGGAGGGCTTGGCATTGTGATGTCGCCACCTTTTGAATAAATTTCTGAACTTACAAATGACCAAATAATGGTCTGTGTATATGCCGGCTCCACGGTATGACCTTGTATCAAATACATTCTTTCTCAGTCTTTCATCAACTATAACAAAATCAATCATACTCTTCATGCCATTCTCTTCTCTGGTATACATGTGAATCTTTTTGTGGCTAAACATAGTGTTCGTCACACAAAGATTACTTTCCATACATATTTCTAACAAACTCCTCCCATTCTCATTCTCTCTTTCATCTCCAAATGCACCCAATACCTTCTCGTAACCATGACGTTTAACTCCCACCCAGCTATTAAAATCTCCTAACATGACTAATTTTTCATTATCTTTGCATCCACGTACTACATCCCTTATACTTTCCCAAAACTCCTGTCGTTCCTCTTTATTTCTTTTACTAGTTCCTTCCGTAGGCGCATACACTCCTAACACAAACAATCGACTCAATCCAATTTTTATTCTTACCCAGACAAGCCTCGAACTCACAAACTCATATCCATTCACACATTCTGCCATTCTTTTGGAAAGAATGAGGCCAACTCCTTGACGGCCTTGGGTAGTTTCCGGTACCCCAGACCAATATGCCGTAAATAAACCAGAATTTGTGATTTCGCATCCTTTCCTCTTCGTTTCGTTCACACATAGCACATCAAACTTTCTTTCACTCATTACGTGATATACCTCGTCTAATTTACCATCCATCCCTCCTCTAACATTCAAAGTAGCGAAGCGACTCTCCGTAGCCCGCTTTTCGCCCCCACGGGAAACGAGACGTGATGAGTAGCGAACCGCATCGCCGCCATTTAGATTTTTTGAGTTTTTAAAAATCATTGCGTTCCCACGAGTACAGGGGATAAACTGTCGCACCCGGCAGTGCCCCTTGTACCGGGTGAAGGCTAGCCTTATTCTGGGATCGCCCGGTCCCAGGGCAAAGTGGCACGCTTGGTATTAGGCTCACCCCTAATCATGCATCCCTCGGCACGGCAGACCTTGGATTGGTGGATACGTTACCATGTTATAATTATGTTGTGGAAGCACCTGAACTTTATTTCTTGTCGCTCGTGGTCGCTTATTTTGTATAGTTCTAAACTAATTCATATTTTCTTTATCATACAACTCTTCCATGCTAGTTTAGGAGAAAAGAAAAAACATAGAATATACTAACTGCTTTTCTTCCCGCGCAGACCGTAAAAGCCGGTCAAGGGATTCAGGCGAAAATCTAAGGAATCACATTGATAGGCGATGCGGCTAGCAACCCATCACTATTTTGATTCCGCTTTCCACCTTTACGCCCACTACGATGCTAAACGTGGCCTGTAGGTTTTATGACCTTGGGGCTCTGTCTACCCCGCAAGGGATAAAGTCGTGATAGTATGTATGTATGCATACAACTCACTTAGTTCTGTATCGCAGTCAGTGTACTCGTGGTTGCAGTCCACAGTGTAGGCGGCGGCGGTAGCGGCGAGCGCCACCGCACACCACAGCGCCACCGCGCGGCGAAACATCACCATCACCGAAGCCCCATCTGGAAATAAAAACAATCACTTTCTTATTTCACGAAGAAAAAATTCGGACGGATTTGAACCTGAGTCTTTGTCTAATAAAATATGGAAAAAACTGTGAAATAATTTCCCATTTCTTAATTTAATAAGAATATATGAGAAAAGTGCCGTGTGGCTTCCGTCAGTGTGATAGGACCAAATATTCCCATGGCTGTCGTTGAAGGCGACTTAGGAAACACAAGCTAAACAAAGCTTATAAACATCCAAGAGACCTTTAATCCCACCTGGCTAGCGTGGAGAGTGTAGGCTACATCCTCTGACTGCTCTGGCTAATATATGGCTCTGGTAGTACAGAAAGGGTCATGCTTCTGCAGTGGAGACTGAAAAAGACTAACTGATGATAATTTCAGAATTGCATTGTGAATGCATAAAACCACTATAGAAATAAGCAGAATATTAAAGACATATTTTGAATGCAGTAAACGCGCCAGCTTGTAAAAGGTTCCGCGATTGATTCTCAAAATGGACAAGTTGTAATTAATTTGTGCAGGCCTTTAAAACTGAGTCATTTTACAGGCAAGCTAAAAATACTAGCTTCATAGACTACAATTTAAAAGTTAGGCACCCTAGCTTCCTAGCGTTATACTTTTAGGCTTTAAACTTGAAGGATATTTAGCTGCGGTTCTGGAACTAACCATCAAGAAGTAGGCGTCAGGTGTTATTCCTAGTTAACGGATTAACAACAATCAATACAGATAAATAAAATGGAAACGTGTACACAGACATAGATGTTCTTTGTTTTCATAATTAATTTTATGGTCAAATTGGAATAGAAAGGCAAGAAAACAACGAAAGCTTACAATCTTGTTCGATATCATTGTCTCGGTGGTGAAACAATTTTTCATTGTCTCTTTGTAAAACGTGTGTGTCTATTTCAAAACAAAATGTTCCAACTTTATTTTATTGACAAATCGATACACAACCCATTGAAACAAAACGTTCCTACTTCGTTTAAATCGATACAACTCAGTTCAATCGTTTTATTCTAATGAAAACAGTAATTAGAGTAAATTGATTAAAACTTATGGTATAACTAGTGGCTCTTTGAGTTGTAGACCTTGAAAACCTTATCGCAGCATATCTACGAATAAGAAAACTCACAATAATTTTAAGGGTCAAAATGTAGCCAAGGTCCTTTTGCAATTCAATTAAATATTTCAAGCCAACTCCGCTAGTTTGAAAATTTTAAGAAACTGATTCGACATTAAAATTTGGCGAAAAAATTGAATTTTGATGAAGGCTTTCAGCCCATGCGTCACAAACTGACACATGAGAATAACACCTTTTAACATTACGCGAATGAAGTCGCGGACAGAAGCCAGTATATTTATAGACAAGAATCGTATAATAAGTTCAGTTATTTCAAAGTTAATTCCGATGCTGGCGTGCAATTGGGGAGGCCTATGTCCAGCAGTGGACAAGTATAGGCTGATGATGATGATGATGATGATGAAATAAAGAAACCTAATTAAGAAAGGTAATTACCCTACTAAACTGTTTGTTAATCTTTGCTCACAATGTTTAGTAAGTATTGAGTAAAGGAATTTCCTACCCAGACCTATACCTAGACTGCTGATGAATCACCATGATTCGACCTACTTCAATACACGGACATCGGTGGCATTGTCTGTGTACAATGTTACCAAACATTATAATCAGTTGTCGCTTTCGCACAAGGCCGAGCCTCGTAAAAACTAACAATATCATTGTATCTTCATTTTCGTTGAGGTATAAAAAACTATGATGAGACTCAGATAAAGTAGGCATATTGTCACAATCAAACTACGAGCCATCAAGCCACGTATTACAATGTGTTTTATTTAATTGTCATTATTTTTAACCAGTGATCTTGATGTCTGGGTACTTTACATGTGACCGAAGATGGGTACGAGTAAAAAGGTTTCAAAGTTTACGTAATATACAAGGGGCACGCCAAAAGTGAATTGATACTTTTTTCTTAAAAATTTGACACTGGCCAGTTATACTCCATCGTAAAATTTGGCTTAGTATAACACAACCCTGGATGTCTTGTTCGAAGATGAGAGCCACTGGGGATGATTATGCTGTTTTGAAAGGAGAAAGTGAACATAAATTCGATAGTCTTTAAGAAACTACTTTGTCCACATATAATAGTCTAGTCATCACGTCACATGATGCTTTCGCTAATTCAGAATTTATAGAAAGCTAATTTATGTCTTGTTTGAAATATGACAAATTATTGAACATCTTTTGTATTCATGTTAATTCCGTTACGTAAATATTAATTTCTAAAATGCATAATAAATTACTGTTTATTTTATCAGAATTAACTTAACTTTTAAGGTTGAAAACGAATATTCCAATCCTGTGATAGGCTTCTATGAACCTCTGTATTTCTTAACTCTAAATACAGCATTAAAAAACTAAAGAAACATTTTATTTGTACCTGCCTTATTCAAAACGACCAAAAAGAAAGATGAAAATAAAAAACAAAATAGAAATTCTCGAGTGCCAGTACTTAAAAACAAAATAGGCCATAGTCAACGTTACTTTTATTTTTAAACAAAGCTGTTAACACGTATTGTGCCAGCCAGTCTTCGGTCATAAATCCGCTATTAAGGTAAAAGAAAGTAACGATTTAGCCCGCGCCACAATAGCATGTGTAGTTTCGTCTCGAAGTCTGGGTCTTAGAAACTCTTTCTTTTTTTGTTGTGTAGGATTAGCAGGCAGATGCAAAGTAACATTATTTTTAATTTCTTAGTTTTAAGACGGCTTTCAAAACAATATTACGTCCACTATGTCATTAAACCTCGAAATAGTCTACCCATAAAGACGTGATTCTACCTATATATTTATACTACGCATGGAACTTGCATGAAGAGTACATTTTGAAAACTATTTCTGATTATATAAGCATCTAGCTGGAAAAATCTGTTAAGGACACTTTCAGTCCGATATCGATACATTAACTTTGATTAAGATTGGTTAGAAAAGTCTGTTTCAAAAATATGAAAATTTCAAAAATGTTAGATTACTATGAAATAGCTTTTTAAATTTATAGCAATTATTGTTATAAAGCCATTTCCCTAAACGCAATATTTAACATAGCTGACAAACACAGTCCTCACAACACGCATACAAATTGCTAAAGGAGTGACGTCACTAGTCAGTTGTTTTTTCTTAGGGAAGTTTAGGCCGAGACGAAAAATTAGAATTTTCAAACTCTTATATCTCAAAGAGTTTTTGGGTTATCAAGATGATTTTTTCACTGTTATTTCTCTTTTTGAGAGCTTTTTTTATAGGACAATGAAAAAAATAGTGTGCAAGTTCCGCATTATACGATATTTCTAGTATGTTTAATATCCGATACCTTGTCGTCGTCGTTATGCTCATCTCTAAACATGTGATTTTTTCTTTTATGGCCTAGAACTCTATCTACTCAAGGAATACGAGTAAATACACGATTCTGCATTTGTTTTTATTAAAATCGGCCGAGGATTTTCCAAGATTAACTTGTACAAGCAAACAAATTACTTCAATTTATATAACATGCTAGCAGCCCTTCCCTGCTGTGCCCGGCGATGTATTATTCTTACAAACCTTCCTCATGAATCACTATACCTACATTTGAAAGACCCGCATGAAAATCCGTGCAGTCGTTTTTGAGGTGTCTCAAACAGAGATGTCTCAAACAGCGACGGAGCACTTTGTTTCGTAATATGAAGTGATATTAATAATTATTTTTTCTTTGTTGGCACAATAAATGTGTTTCAGTGTGGATTGGGACGAAATCGTGCGCGCGTCTTGATTGACATTCGCCCTGAAGAAGACCTCCGGATAAGGTTGAAACATGTCAGCCAGTAGCTGACTGTTTACGGCAGTAACCCGTTGTTACGTATTTTAATAGTACAATAAAGCTTTACAAACAAACAAACAAACGTATTTATATTGCCGTTAAGATAGTAAGGATTACTGCTTAAGCGTCATACAATATTTAGCGGCAATGGGAGTGCGTTTACCAACGATCGCCTATCGATATTCAAACAATGTTGTTGCGCACACAATGCGTTACGAAATGTCGTGGTGGCCGATTAAAAACGGCGGATTGTTTACGTGGGAACGCGTGGCAGAGTTAAGGTACATATACACATGCTACTTAGTAGCATGCTTACTATGATAGTTTCAAGCACATGCTACTTAGAAGCACATGTGAACAGCCGAGGCTTCACCAGCCTCAGGTAGCATCCTCAAAAATCGACCAAAGATCGATTTTTGAGCATGCTACGTGAGGCCGGAGTTGAAAGGGGAAAGACATTCTTTTAGTGTACCGCTGCATACCGCAAAGAGGAAAGGGTATACCGCAACAAGCATGCTTATTGTAACTACGTGGGTGCAGGTTATTTTTCAAACATTTCTTAAAGTATGTGAATCGCTTATTTTTAATATAACTTTAAGCTACAGATACACATTTTTGAGCATGCTTATAAATTTGTTACTACGAATGAGCATGCGTGTGTCCCGCACACAGCCACACGTGCTTAAATTAAGCATGCTTATTGCGGTATATTCATTACTCAATGAATACCCTTACTCCTTCCACCCTCACCTCAGGTACGAGTAGCATGCTTACAGTCGACCCCCGATCGATTTTTGAGCTTTCTATTATGTACCACGATTATTTTATGCCTATTGACTTGCATGAAAACTAGCATGAAGCATGCTACTAAATAGCATGTGTATCCGTACCTTTAGTCTGGCAACTTAATGCTTACAATAGAAATAACGGTTTAATTAACGCATGGTAGATTGATGGTAATGGTAAATTAATACCAGTAACCTTTGATATGCACAAAGTTTGTCATATCTTGAGTAGAGTTGAAGCAAATAAACAAATACTCTTACAAGAAATACTATCAAAGTGTTGCTGTAACCGCCGTGTGGTTCTCGGCAGACTAGAATAGGACCACTCCAAGTCTTCCCGTGGATGTCGTAGAAGGCGACTTAGGAAAAACAAGCTAAACAAAGCTTACAAACATCAAAGAGACCTCTCCAACTCGTCTGGCCAGCGTGGAGAGTGTAGGCCAAATCCTCTGACAGCTCTGGCTAATATATAGCTTGGGTAGTACAGAGAGGGTCGTGCTCCTGCAGTGGAGACTTACAAAGACCTGATGATGATGATGATGATGTTGCCGTAAAATTACATTTTGATACATGGCCAATTGTCGCCTCTAACCGATATAGTCAATTATTTTTTCTTATATGAAGTTGCTTACAAAAGTAAGGTTTGTTTTGAAACAATTTCAGCCTTTGACCTAAATCAGTGTGATATCTGATCTGATTATAGCTCACTGATATTTAAAACATTTGTCAAAGAACGGTTTATGAACTCGTTTTGAATATTTTTGTTGTATTGTCGATAACAATGAAATCCATTTCATACATTCTTGGTACTACCACAATACATTCTATTTACTCCAGTAATGAAGATAATAATGTTTTGATTATGATTTCATTCTCACAAGCTGGATGTATCGAACAATAAGCAGTGTTTAAATCTAGTCTCTGGGAAGACGCTGAGGAAACCGACCTAGATGCGGCTGGCGTCAATTTCGCGGTCTTCGCGGTATTGCGTTGTGCAAATCTTCACTTGATACAATCAATACAGAATTACAGCATCATTAGATGCCGTGTTGTTCCCGGCAGAGTCGAGTATAGACCACTCCAAGACTTCCTGTGGATGTCGTAGAAGGCATCGTAAAGGATTTACGAAACATAAGCTAAACAAAGTTTATAAACATCTAATAGACGTCCCTAGGCCGTTTGGCCAGCGTGGAGAGTAAGCAAAATCCTCTGACGTCTCTGGCTAATATATGGCTCAGGTATTACAGAGAGGGTCATGCTCCTGCAGTGGAGACTAAAAAAGAACTGATGATGATGATGATGAAGCTGTCGTGTCTAGATCTAGTCTATGGGAAGACGCTGAGGAAACGGACCTAGATACGACTGGCGTCAATTTCGCGGTCTTCGCGGTATTGCGTATTCAAATCTTCACTTGATACAATCAATACAGAATTACAGCATCAAATTGCGTGTGGTTCCCGGTAGAGTAGAATATATACCACTTCAAGTTTTCCTGTGAATGTCGTAGAAGGCATCGTAAAGGATTTAGGAAACACAAGCTAAACAAACTTAGAAATATCTCCGAGCTCCGTGGCGCAGTGGTCAACACGCCAGCCTGCGACACGGAGGTCCCGGGTTCGATCCCCGGTCAGGTCAAGATGGAAAATGATCTTTTGCAGATTGACCTGGGTCTTGGATGTTTATCTATATAAGTATATATTATAAAATATAGTATCGTTGAGTTAGTATCCCACGACACAAATTCACAACTTACTGTGGGGCTAGCTCAATTTGTGTGATATGTCCCTATATATTTATTATATATTTATTTATTATTTATAAAGAGACATCTCCAACCCGTCTGGCCAGCGTGGAGAGTGTACGCCAAATCCTCTGATATCTCTGGCCAATATATGGCTCTGGTAGTACAGAGAGGGTCATGCTCCTACAGTGGAGAGCAAAAAAGGCCTGGTGATGATGAAACAGTCGTGTCTAGATCTAGGATATGGGAAGACGCTGAGGAAACACATAGCCTTTTGGTTATAGCAGGCATTTCCAGATCATTTATTTGGTAGCCTTAAAAGCCTGTGCTAGTATTCTTTCTTTATATGTATAATAATATATTATTAAAAGTGATACAAGATAAACACTCAATTAAAAGTCATCCTAATGATATTGTAAATTGATGTTTTTATAGAGGTATGTAGTAATGTTTTAACTCCTTCACGTAAAAACTACTATGTGTAATGATGAAACTTTACAATATTACTGTTGACACAAAAGGATAAATTCCGTGAACGAAGTTGCAGAAAAAGTATCTATTATTTTATTCAATTCAGAAAAAGATTCTTAGGAATACCAATCATCCATCATGAGGAAATGTCGTATCTACCCTTAATTATTTAAAAACCTATGTATTTATAGTGTACTCGTACTTTTAAATAGGTAATTGCTTTAAATTATACAATAGACATACATATTATCACATTCTCACACCCGCGGAATAAACACAGGTTATGAAAGGCCAAAAGGCCACGCGTGGTGCCCGTAGTGTACGTGTAGATGAAAAAATGTTATTTTTAAATGAATATTTTTTAAAACATTCATTTAAAAATAACATTTTTTCAACAAGGAAATACAGTTAAGATAAATCCATCAAATAGCACTTATTCCGAGATGAATTGCCCAAGCCGTTTGCACCCATTCAGCGCGAGAAACGGAGCGAAACTAGTTGCGAAATCACTTAGCGGACGAAAACATTCCTAACAGTTTTAAGTAACGGTAGGAAAATCGAAAAAGTGCGGAAAACATGGAGGAAAGTACCGGAACAATGCTTAGTGAGTGACGTATGTACCGGATTATTATGCTGGCCATTTTAAAGGGAAGCATGAATTTTTGGGGTCCACTTGCTATTACTATCTATATGTTATGAAATGATAAAACTAGGGATTTGTTCAAATTCCTAGTTTTATAAAATACCTGTCGAAAACCGTCCTCGCTGAAATCAGGCGCCAAAATAAACTAACCCAAAGGATAATTCCAACATAGTATATAAAGTTTTTTTTGCAAAATACGTTAATATCTATTAACTTTTAATATATACCATTTAACACTGCTACAAGTATTTTCTAATATATCGACATTAGTTCGTATTGAGGTATTTAAGTAGTAAGTTAATACGCCCAGAGTCATAAAGTCCACGCGAATGAAGTCGCGGGCATCAGCTAGTTTTTAATAAATTATTTGAAAGAAAACGCAGATATCATTAAAAAAATTCTCTGCCCTTTTCTTGGGGCCGATAAAACTATGGTAATCTCTGACCTAAGGGGTCACGATATACGCCGAATTAACAAAACTCTACAAAAGACGTGGCACATCTCTACTTGTCTAACAAGTATATGTGGGAACGAGTTATGTTTATAATTACGACCGTAGAGTAGAAGGCCTGTTCGATGGTCTGACAGACAAAAATTCAATAATGAATAGATTGCCGATAGCAGCAACTCAAAAATATACTCCTATAATATATCATCAGATCAGTTTTGGTCTCCACTGCAGGAGCAGTGACCCTCTCTGTTAGTAGCCATATATTAGCCAGAGCAGTTAGAGTTTAGCCTACACTCTCCACGCAGGCCAGATGGTTTAAAGGGGTCTCTTTGATGTTTATAAGCTTTGTTTAGCTTCTGTTTTCTAAGAAGCTTTCAACGAAATCCAAGGGAAGACCTGAAGTGGCCCTATTCTTCTCTGCCGGGAGCCACATGGCTAACCAAGAACCACACGCATATAATTAATAATTATCATCTGAGATCAATCAACTGAAAATATGACGACCAAGGAAGGTATTTAACGATTGTAGTGACATAATCGAAGATGGTGATATACCATGCGAGTATTATGCTGTGGGTTATATATGTATAAGTGTTTATTTTGGCTCGTAGCAGATAAATATTTTTAATACCCCTGCCTCTTCAAATATTTAACATGTCAATAACAAAATACATATTTGTGTTAATAAAACCGGTTAGCGGTCTGGCGCTGGCAGCCACACTTGAATTGTATGCAAATACTCAAGAGAATATGCATTTTTATCCGTGCACTGACTTTTTAACTAAATTTTAATCCTACAATCGCGTGGTATATTCACTTGGCGATATATTCATGATTTAATTAAAACAATATAGTAGCTTTCAAACATTAATTTAAGACACAGTAGGTACAATGCACGCACATAAGCGTATTTCATTTTCCATATATTCATTCGTATTGACAATTTATTACTGCTTATTTAGTGTGAACGATTTTTGCACCTGGGTATTTAGATTCAGAGAGCCTAAGTTTACTTTATTCTATAATAGTATTATCACAAAAAAAAACTATCTTATCCAAAAGATGCATTCTTCACCGAAAAAAAGATAGATATTAAGTAGAAATCTAATGTACAATTTTATTCCTTTAAATATTTTTACAATAGGCTTGTTTTCCTGGGTATTAATAATATTTTTAAAATTATTGGACGCGGATGGGTGTTGAACACATATTATTCTTTACTCAAATTTAAAAAACTTTACGAAAAAATAAAAAGAATGTATCTTTTTTAATTTCCGGCATTAGTCTTATAGAAAAAAATGTTCACATTGACAGACTGAGGGCACCCCTTTAAAGATCTGACAGGGTATTATTAACATCATAGATATTATAATTGTATGATACGCGAATATAGGAACAATCAAATAAACTTGTTTCCATTTACTGTGCTATGCCGGTAATTCTTACCCAAATGATCAACCTTGGATAAGAAAAACCCAAATCAAAACGCGTTTACACGCCGAAAATAAGTGGAATGCATCAAATAGCTGCAATTAAGGTACAGCTTATTGTGAATATTCGGGTGCCTGGGTTCCCATCTCATTGCGCAACGTGGCCTTGGAGGAGGCGTACGGGGTCAACGAAGGGTCACAGCTTTAAGCTCAGCGGGCTTAAACATTTGTTGTGGTGTTACGGGCAAAAATTTGAGTAGTACGTGTTCTTGAAAGGGAAACATGGTGTTTTTGCAACAACTTTGCATAAAACATAAACTCGTTTTTACCTTGTTTAAAATTTGAGACGTATTTAGATTATTCTTACAAGCTTATGATTCCTTGACACTTATATAAAGTGAACACGTTTCAAACCAATCTCGAATTCATAATTTTAAGGCTTATTTGGGTACATATAATTAACGTCTTTGTTAATGATGGGGTATTCAGAATCCAAGTTTGTGGTAGGACCCAATCATCACGTTTTACATAACTTAGTCTATCTTTATTATATTTATTTCTTACTTAATTTGATGATAAATGGGTGACTTTAATTTACCAGTTAGCGCCTACGGCTCTACTACACAAAAGGCAAACCTCAATACAGTGCAAAATATAGATCCAGATTTACAGAGTATTCTAGCGTAGTTTTCCATTCCTGTTTTGGTCATGATTTGCCTTTTAAGGACGGTATCTTTAAACCACTTACTTGTGAGAACTCAGTAAAGCATTCGAAAACTGCGCCATTTCATAAAATATCGACAATCGTTTGTTTTTGTTGATTGTACCTATACTTTTGCAATCGTATAAATATAAAATTTGTGTTGCGTCAATAGATGGGCCCATAGTATAAATAATACCCATCATCATCATCTCAGCCGCGAGAAGTCCTCTACTGGACACCCCCAAAGATCTCTATTACGACCGGTTTCAAGCTAACCGTCGCTCGTCCTTATACCTTTTTCAGGTCGTTCGAATACCTGAGTATGTAGGTATATAAGCATTGCCATCCAACGTGGCAATGCTGCCAGCCTTTTGGGCACGTTACCGCGAGGTGATGGTTTGCAGGGACTATATAATTTGTAAATATTTTAATTAATTTTAAGTAGTATTAATTATTATTATTATTTACGTATTTACAAAAATATACAAGAAAGTATGTAGGTACTATTTTTGAACGTGTAACTAGTCTTTGAACGATTTTCGTATGGTAAAACCACTCGTTAGCAAAAGGCGAAATTTCAAAAATTGTACTCTTGGTCAGCGGGTCTCCGACGCTGCGCTTGCCGGTCACCATTGCTAGAACCCTTCTGCCCCATCGGCCATCGTTTCTACGCGCTAAGTATATGTTATAACCTAGAATAATTTAAAAAATTACCAAATCTCACCCTTAAAAGTTAAAGAAAACAACATTTCTATTAAAACAGTGATCTGATGGCAGAAACAAAGCAGACACTACAGAGTGCGTATACACTATATTTGCACTCTGAATTGTGTGAACAATCATCAGCATTATCATCATCATCATGTCTTTTTTGGTCTCCACTGCACGAGGACGACCCTCTCTGTACTACCAGAGTCATATATTGGCCAGAGTAGTCAGGGCATTGGGCTTACACTCTCCACGCTGGCCAACGCAGTGGGAGAGGCATCTGTGTGTGAACATCAAAAATATATTATTATATTTTAATGCTTAATCCAAAATATGTCGCTTCAATTTGATAAAATTTGTCGCTTCAAAACGTAAAAACATAATAAAATCTGTTTTCATATTTGATTTTCTATCTTAAGAGGGTATACTAGCAGTGCGTTTTCCATACAAATGTATTTCTCTATTTTCTCGCTGAAAACTGCTTCTAGAGGCACAACTCTTTTTACATAAAATCTATTACTAAAATAGGTATGTCCCTATGTTTAATTTTTTCTAAAAACCTGTTTAAAAGAAAAAAAACATTGTACAAAAACAGTTTTTCTTTTTGGAAAAAATAAAAAATAGGGGCATTCCTATTTTAGTACTAGATTTTATTAAAAAAAATAATTGTGGCTCTAGAATCAGTTTTCAGCGAGAAAATAGAGCAATACATTTGTATGGAAACCATATTGAAAAAATACTGCTAGTATACGCTCTTAACTTAATCTACTGCAACTATTATGTAAGACGGTTAAAACTGGTTAATTTTGTAATATATAAGAACAAAATGACTGTCTGTCCCGTCTTGCACAGCTGAGTTAACAAGCTAGAGCGGCCGCATTCACACCAATCTAGTTTCTACGAAACAGGCAAAGTTGCTGGTAATTAATAGTAGATTGTTGCACTGAGCAGAAAGTAAGTTATTGCTGCACGAGTGTTTATTTGGAGCCCGAGCGCTAGCGAGGGCTCTAAAAAGCACGAGTGCAATTTAACTTACTTAATGCGAGGTGCATAATCTGCTTTTCTTTCAACTACTGCAATAAAAGTAGTTGAAAAATAAAACTGAAGACAAATTACAATAGTTAAAAATTTGTTGTTCACATTCCCGCTTTTTTTCTTTATGGCCAGTATTTTTTTTTAGGCAATGCAATACACACGTCCCTTTGTTAACTCCATACGGCCGTTAGGTTGGCCAACCTTCTTTATGACAGGTGACAACTATTGTCCACGATTTAAAAAAAACTAAACAGTGCAGTAAAGGATTTCCATACATTTTTGCTGCACTAGAGCAGCAAAAATGTATGGAAATCCTTTAATGCACTGTTTATTTTTTTTTTACTTCTAGTGCAGCAAAGTTCCTCTTTGTGCTGGATATGTAGTGCAGTTATGATAGAATTGCAGCGTAGTTGGAAGAAAAACAAATTACTATTGCATTTGAATGTAAGTAGGTAATGTGGTGGGCTGTTTCAACGTAAATAAACTAAATCACTATTTTATGCACATAAGTAAGATGTATTCTTATTTCACGGACACAATATATGCCTGTGCATACCTTTTTCCCTTGCGGGATAGACAGACCCCTGTTAATTAAAACAACGTGAACACGAACACGTTATTGCATGTTGGTGGGCTTGTACCTAGGTGGAGAACATAATCAAAATATAAGTTAATAGGTTACTAGCCTGTTGCCTGTTGACATGATTCCTCAGATATTCAAATATACCTATATCCTATAATATTTAACCAAGATTCTTATATCCTTGTTTTGACGATTATACCTATAGGAATTTTAAAAATATAGGATTTAAGGATATCTATATTGTACCTATCTTTAAATCCTATCGTTTTATAGGTATTCGACTATTATATGGACGTAATCCGTGGCACAATGGTTGACATGCTAGCCTGCGACACGACGGGTCTCGGGTTCGATCCCCAGCCAGGTCATGACGCAAAATGATCTTTTTCAGATTAGCCTGGGTCTTGGAAGTTTATCTATCTAAGTGTTCGGACTTAGAAGTTCATATCACCATCACTATCACTACATATTATAAAACAAAGTCCCCCGCCGCGTCTGTCTGTCTGTCTGTCTGTTCGCGATAAACTCCAAAACTACCGAACCGATTTTAATGCGGTTTTCTCCAATGGATAGCGTGGTTCTCGAGGAAGGTTTTAGTATATAGTTTGTTAAGTTTTTGTATACATTTTTCTATATACCAACGATATTTGTTAGAGGTGTAAAAAAATGAGCCGTTTGGGAGCTTTCAACGAAAACGCTGTCTGAACCCTTTAAGATATAACAAAACAATGTATGGAATTGTGTATCTTATTTAGGTCTACAGAAAAGTCCGCGATGGCATATGTCTATATATTAAGGATAACATACTATATTCATTTTAATACTTTAAAAAACCGGCCAAGTGCGTGTCGGGCCACGCGCAGTATAGGGTTCCGTAGTTGCGAATGACAACTTTGAGTTCACACTGTTTACACTCGCACCTCACAGTTTAACGACCAAAAACATCTAACAATAAAGATTGTATAAAATTTTACATTTTCCAGTACATTTTATAAGTTGGTTGCCTATAACTTTTTAGTTTGCACTTAGTACCCAGCTCTGATAGTTTTCCTTTCAACTTCAGTATATATACTACTGCTGTAATTTTTTTCACGTATCCATATATAACCGTTTAGCAGATAGAGGGGGGGGACACGTATCTCTAACAAAAATTTTCACTTTAAAACCAAATATTTCGGAAACGGATCCCTAAATCGAAAAATGGTGTTCTCAACCTCACAATATTTTTCAAAAACCTTTTTAACGATACCCCACACGATGGGTAACTAGAGAAAAAAAAATTACTCCCCCACTTTACTTGTATGGGAGCTACCCAAAAAAAAATTTTTATTCAAGATTTTTTTCTACGACTTTTTTGCCATGATTAATATACATACTCATACAAAATTACAGCTTTCCAGTACTTATAGTCTCTGAGTAAAACCGCGGACGGACAGACAGACAGACAGACAGACATGGCGAAACTATAAGGGTTCCTAGTTTACTACGGAACCCTAAAAATGGGCAATTATCAAAGATCACGCGCAGGCCAAACCCTTAGTGCTAGAAATTTGAAATTTTGCTCACGTATTCCTCTTATGACGTAAGCATCCACTAAGGAAAGATTTTTCAAAAGTCATCCCCTAAGGGGGTTAAATAGAGGATTAAAGTTGATATGAAACTTTTTATTCCTTGGACATATTTGTATGAAATTTGAGAACGGCAAAAATAATGAGTATCTATTACTATTATAAAATAGTATCATGAATCGTGAGTTAGAATCCCACGAAACAAGTTTGCAACTAACGGAGGGGCTAGATAAATTTGTGTTATGTCCCTATATATTTATTGATTATATATTTATTCAGAAACATTAATAAAATGTTGTATCAAAGATAAGCAGTTACAGCATCAATCAGCGTCATCGTCGCAGCGACTGTCACAGCTTTACCACAAAAATATTTCAATACGTGGGCGCGTAACAGCACTCGGAGTTTCGGAGCTTCGCGCCCCGGCCCCCGACAGGTTTGAGATGGGTATCTTGGCCCACTTTTTGTATAATTTGTCAGGTAGAAACAGGTGTCTGTTGGTACGTGGTCTGTTAGACGAAACTTCTAACCGCAATTGCGAACTTAATGTGATCCTAATTGCTAATGTAGAGAATATAATAAAAGATAATAAAATTTGTGATTTTTAATTAACAGACAATAATTGAAGGAAATTAGCGATAATTTTAAAAAAATGGGTGAAAGGTAATCTGCAAATCTTGGTACTAGGTAATTCTACTTTATATTCTTATTAATTTTAAAAAAGCTTCAATTTTAGATTTATGACACTAGTAAATATTTGGAACCAAACCAACCAAGTATAATAATTTAAAATAGGTAATTTCGTTGTATCTCATAATCTCGTTGTAACTGCTGACGTACTATTGGTAAAATACGTTAGCTGCAATGGGTTAAGAAAACCCTGTTAGATTCTTAAAGGAGCAACTCTCCCGTCATTGTAAACAACTTTTCCATGAAGACCGATCTTGGAAACTCGAAAAAAAATCGAAATCTTCATACGAATGTGCGTTTGCATACAAATGCTGGCAGGTTGTATGAGAATGTATTTTTTTTATATTCCAGCTTTAGTCCCATAGGAAAAGTTGTTCATATTAACAGGCTGAGTTGCCCCTGATGTTGTCATTTAACGTTCTTTTTTTCTTTCAGATCAGCAGGAAAGAATATATTTAACTAGTATGACAGTATAGAAAATTGCGCTAGTTGAGCACGCGTTGCGTGTCATGTATCGCAAATGGACTGCGGCGCCGGTGCATCCACATCCACTTTGTATGAGGTAATTTATGGTGGATGACTTCCATGTTAGGGCCGGCATCTTTATTTATTTTTAATGTGCAAATTAATTTAGCTCTTCCTGTGCCTTTGTAAAAGTCAATTTTTTATGCCGTTAACCTAAATATTGCAAATATATAACAAAATAGAGCCATCTCCCATCTTAAATTCCTCCTTGGCAGCGCAGTAACACGCCAGTCTGCGACACGGTTAGGCCAGGGTTCGATCATGCTGATTACCATCATGATGAAGACGATTCTGGGTCTTGGATGTTTATCTTAAGTATATAGTATTCTTCGACAGTGTCATATCATACGTTAGTGTGGAGCTCGCTCAATTTGTGTGATATTCATTTGCAAGCCTTTTCTCTTTTTTATCATTAATAGCTACCATTGGTGACATAATTTCCCAGCGGCCTGATTGCTGCCTGCGACTTTTACATTAATAATTCATCTCTGTCATTCTATGTACATACATTAGACAGATTAATTTAAAACATAATATTAGTCACCGTCAACCCTACTAACTGCGTCCCGTTTGAGTCGTCTGCCAGGCCTGACTGGGCTCGCATGCAAATGTGATGTCTTGAGAGATAACCAAGAAAAATACTCACTTGTAAATAGCTCTACTATCCTATTATTATGACATATGATTCATGTCATATTTTAGCCATTTTATATAAGAATCTTTTTCTTGTAGCGATGAATAGTGTCAGATTATTCAAGTGGCCTAAAGGCTTCTGACATAACGTCTTCTGTTTAATCATTCAGCCATACCTTTCGTATAATTTAATACGTTATGACTTTAACACTATCCAAGGAATGTTAGCGGCTGGTAGGCGGCCTATTGTAAAAACTTTGTCATATTATAAGAATAGGATGAAAACTATCATAATATCGGAACCCATACTCTGATGAACCCACAGCTGAGGATACAAAAGGTAGAAAACTCTCATTTGAGGGGTGATTACTAATCCAAGTGAGGTCCACACCTGAGCTTGCACGGTATGGCGATATTGATAGCGTTAACTATCAATATAACCATCAATACTAATACCGTTTTCTTTTGATAATACCTATTAAAGCTTCTTTTTAACCGATTTCAAAAAAAGGAGGACGTTCTCAATTTGTCATAATCTTTATTTTTTTATGTATGTTCCCCGATTTCTCAAATATGACTGGACCGATTTAAGAAATTCTTTTTTTGTTCGATAGGTAATACATTACAGGTGGTCCCATAATTATTTTATCGAAATGTGTCGAGCGCTTTTGGAAAAAATACACAAAAACCAAAAATAATTATACAGTAATGTTGTTTGGTTTACACTAATTTCCATTTTATTCTTGTGCTTATTAAAACAATTTGATGGAGTTGAAGTCGGTTATTGTTTTTTTTATTAGAAATATTTTAAATTATTGTTTTAATATAGTAAGCACACACAACGCACGAATCTCTTGCTCTTTTCTCTTGCGTATGCGCAATTTGATCACAGCACTTTTACTTGTATTATGTTTCACCCGTGTGTATGTCATATATTTTCACTATTGCCCTGTATCGTGAGTTTCTTTTAAGTTCTTTTAATGATATTTTAAGCTGTTTTTTATTTCTTAAGTTGAATTTGACTGAAAGATTAAGATTATATATTATACTCTTAAAACTGTGTTTCTATTGGTGGATTAATTTTCACAATATTTTTGGGATAATAAATCCAAATTCTCATAAAACTACTAATGTTGATTTTGATAAAGTCTTGGTTGGTGGTCGTTGGTACAGGTATTTCCGGTTTGTAATATATTCGGTAAGTATCACATTATCTAGTGGAAATACCTACCTACTTAGCGCAATGTTTAACAAAATAAAGTTGAAATTTACCTACATCCTCGATATAATCTCACATGCAGAAACAGGTATATAATTACAGCCATCAGCCACACACATACTAATTAACACCTCAATGGTGTTTGCTGTGTTGATTTACCATGCGAAGATTTCAAAGTTCGATTTCTTGCGAATATCACTTATTTATAAGATGAGTGTGGTAGGTAGAGAGTATCCGATTAAAATGATTTAATTACAAAAGTAGAGCTACACTTAAATTAAACTATATTAAAAGGATAGTATTATTTGAACAATTAACTGTATGTAAGTTTTTATGTGAGTTTATATAATTGACCACTTTGTGGCATGGCACGTTTTTTAAAACTTATGTTTATGTTTTCTATACTTCCTTACTCAGAATAATTTTTATTGGTTTTGTATCCAAAGTAAAAAAAATAATAATCGCGTGTTAAATTAACGACGTAGATCTATGTTAGTTCTACGTGATTTTTGTATATTTATTAATAGCGATGAATATATCGTTGTTGCGCCTGCCAAATCTTACATGTGCAAAATACCAACTTTTGAGGAGGAACAAAAAACTGTTTTTCTTGATGACCATTAAAGTATAAAATTTGATAAATATGTCATATGTCAGGGAAAAATAGAACAATTGAGAGAGTATAACATGTAACGACTATAAAGCGAAGCTCTTACTGGTAGATTTTTTTTTTACCTTTATTGTGCACATATCAGGTTTTGTGTGTCTGATGTTTGACCCTGCAAATAAGTGTTTGTGTAAAATCTACTACATAGCAGTTTTGTAAGGTTCACAGGTTTTTGATTTTCACTCCTGGTATGTGCTAAAAATATTAATATTAAAGAAATTAAATAAAAGAATATGATGTTTCAATATTTTTATTAGAGTTTACTATGATAATATGCACACTTTAATATTAATAAACATTATTAACTGAAATATTAAGTTGTACATACTTATACAAAATATTTTTTTTTAAAAGATGAGTTTTCAATAATATAAAAAAACAATACTTTTAACACATTTACAACAAAATGTTTGTACTTTTTTAGTTAACAAAATAATTCTAAAATTGCCCTCAGAATCGGGATTATTTAAGTACTTAAACTAAAAAAATTCTATAAAAAAGAAAACAAAAACTAACTATTAACTTGCTTATAACAAAATGTAGGTAACTACTTCTTCCATAAACAAAATTATTGAGTGGCCCCCAGACTCGGGATTATTAATTATTTAGATCTACATAAATCACATATTACACAGACCAACACTTTTGTTGTACTATTTTAATGAATGGGAAGTAAATGATTACACAATTTTATAATAGAACTACTTAAGGCACATTACCAGTCTTAATGAATATTAAATTGAGCAGTAGAATTAAATACAATAAATTTAAAATTCTCCATTTAAAAAATAACACTTTCAAATACAGCAATTAGGTATATAGAGTTATAGAGATTACCATTAGCAATGCCAAATCAATCAGTCTGTATCAATCGTATTAAAGTTTACACTGAGATCCCACAAAATACTGTAAGTTTAATTATTATAAAATAAAATAAAAAAACTTCTAATTATTTTTAATACAATTCGCCAAATCTTTTTAACAAATATGTGAAAGAAATATTAATGCTGAAGATTGTCATAGAAAAAGTGATTGTCCTTATGAATAAATTTTTTTAGAGATTGCAAGCTCAAATACTTAGACTTTTCAATTTTTCTTTCTTCTTGATACAGTGAAGTGACTCTAGCTCTGGTTGATTGTAAACGTTGCGGCAATATTGTCCAATCTTCTGGATGGCGTAACTTGTAAAAGATTTCTCCATTTTTGTACAATAGTGCTCTGATATTAGTGACAACAGGATCTCCTACCTTTTTTCCTGGTCTTAATGAGTCCAAGTTACAAGTTTGTGAGTAATTTTTAAAGAAATTGTAATCCAAATGGTGTATAATATAAGGTCTGCTTGGACGTGCCTGAGCCATTAGTTTTAAGTAATCACTAGGCAGATAAATGGGTGGTTTGAAAAGTTTTTCTAGTGTAGAGTGCACGCTATCAGCCTCCATCATGGTATGCCCCTTTTCAAGAAATCTTTGTTCAATTTCGACTCCATTATCTCTTGCAAAGTTGTTGAGGGCTGAAGATAATACTTTGTTCCTGTTTTGATATCCACAGCCATCTGAGAACATCACAATCTTCTTGTAGCCCATATTTACTTGAGACTCTAAAAAATCTATTAGGCACGAAGTATATTCATTGGATGTTACGTCACCGTGACCCTCATGCCAAACGTATAAGTGAACATCCTTATTATTGTTGCAATAAATTGTGTAGTTGTGGATCTGCAGCTTTTGCTTATAGTATTGCTCAGATACTAGTAGTTTAGGACATAATAATACACTTTGAGTATCAGCAGAAAAAACAAGAACTTCAGAAGAGCACAGAGAGAGTGCATCTCGTTTGGCAGCGTAGGCTTCTTCTTTCATATTTTGATGTATTTGATATTCTTCAGAAGATATATTACCTTCTTTAAAGCCCGTACAAGTATCGCACTGGTCTTTACGAGGCTTATAAATAGATATTTTCTCTCGTTTTAGGATTGAACAGAATAATTTGCGTTGTGCGGAGGGCTTCTTTTCTTCCGTACACCATTTTTGGTATGTTTTAAACATGTGAGTCTTACTCAAGAATGTGCTTTCTACATAGGTCCTCGTGGAACTTGCCCTGCAATAATGGCTAATTACTTTTGGTAATAAATCTAACCACTCCTTAACTGATGCAGATTTTAAATGGATCTTATCAGCTACTTTACTAGGAGGATTTTTCAATGTCTTGACTCCGTCCATTTTCTTTAAGTACTCGTCATTTAAACTTTTCACCCATTCGGACAAAGTCTCATTATTCATGTCAAGAGTACTGAGTAAAAAATTCTTACAAACTTTAACCATTTCATTGTAATCGTTAGGTAGAAAACAATCGTATCCTAATGTTTTTTTAGTCTTATCACAGCCTTTTCTTCTTCGCATAATAGGACGAATACGTACTAAATTTTTTAAATAAGCTTTTTTCGCAGTCCAAGTGTCTAAATCCCAAAAATAATTAAATATACACTCCCTTTGTTCATCTGATATCGCATCACAAAGATATGTTCTAGAAGACTTTACAAGTGATGAATTATGTGAACAAGGTTTTTTTTTAATGGTCTTTTGCGGTTTCGGAACCAAAATAATTTCACTATCATTTTTATTTAATTTTCTTTTTAAATAAGGCTTACCTTTAACTCTTTGGGCTTTATTGAATGCTCTGTTTTTTATGAAAGTTACGTCAGAATTATTTACTTGTGTATTTATTTGTTCCAGTTGAATAATGTCACCAGTCTGGTCATCTAATATAAAATCTGTGTCAGTCAAATGTTTTGTCGGAGTTTCAGATTGCTTTTGCTTCTTAACAATTAGCCAACCCGTCTGTTCATCCAAAATAAAATCTGAATCTTCGAAACCTAGTGATTTTATTTCAGTTTTATCAGCAATGTTAATATCAGTGTCTTCATTGTAAGTGTTGTTTGTATGAATCCTGGCAAGAGGTTTTTGGCAAGTGATTGTAGGGTTTAATTTTTTATGATTAAGACATGATGTATCTTGAATGAAGTGTTCCCAGCATTGCAGAATAAGACATTTATGGCAAGAAGAAAAAACTTCTTCCTTACATCCATTTACCTCACAAGATTGTTCAGAGTTAAATTCTTTTTGATACAATTGGTCAGCTTCTCTGACAAGCAAATTTTCTTGAATCAGTATGCTGGGAGAATTTGAAGTAACTATTTCACTTGCCTCTATTATATCTTCTGCACAAAAAGTAACATCGCTTAGCATGGAATTTGTTCTAGATTTTATATTTATCAAATCAGAAACTTCTTTATTGTTACATAAATCATTGTCATAACCTACAGCTGTTTTATTGTTTGATATGTCTTCACATGTTACAGCTGTCATTAATGATACTTCAGAAAAGCTGCGATCAACTGTATTTAGGTTCTGTTTGGCATCTGGTATTGGATTATAAGCTCCGGATATGAATCGATCGGAAGAAAATCCGTCAGATTTTTTAATAGTGATATTTCCTGTACTCATATCCACCAGTAACTTTCCACGACCTTTAAACGATCCCATTGTATTAAATTAGTCTCGTTTCCTTCAGTGTATCTTCCTCATTACATCACCTCACTTGTAAGCATGCAAACCTAAAAATGCAATCGATTATTCAAACAAGCTCAAGCGGCTATTTAAAGAAAGTGAGTACTAAAATGCGTGCAAATTGTTAATAATGCGTGCGTGAGCTCATATAACTTAATGATAAATATGACAAAGTTGCATTTTTACTAAACGCTAAGTAGTATTAAAATTTGTATGCAGAATGAATAAAAGTGCTGAATTACAATGGTATTAAGTTTTTATTCATAGAGCAACACGGTAGGGGAGTAGTCATACGCTTCCTTCTCCTCTGTCAAAGTACCAACCCAATTGGGCATATACATGTCCATATGTTAGTTGTGTGTGACTCATCTGTACACAAATTATTGTTTCTCTTGTGTGTCATTTTTGTGACAATGTCATAATTACTATCAAGTGACAGTTTAAATTTTGTATATAGGTGTGCGGAACAATACTTGTGTGCACATTTCCCCCCGCAAAAACCGCCAGATATATTGTAATAGTAAATTATCGCTTTGGCCACTCCCTTCCATCCGGTACGGAAGCCGTGTTGCTCTATGTTTTTATTTGATGAAATAATTAGCAGCTAATACTAACAATATTTTATTTAACAATCATCTGCTTACTGTAATATAGTCACAAGCAAGTATACAAAACACACACGGAAAACACGCCAAGTATTTTGTAAAATACAATAGCTGTCAGCCACTGAACCGACTGCACTTAGTGTCAGTGACAATATTTAACACATAGTATGTAATATGATTTATAAAAAAAACACACACACACACACACTTAATAAACAGGTATGTTGCATCCACGAGTCACCAATAAATAAAATAATCTATTCCTCTCTGCGCATTCCTATAGTTATACAGATCATCACATTTACAAAAGCAATATTATATGATCCAAAACTTACCTTTTAAGCGCTATCTATAATCACGCTAATAAGTATTTTAATTATTTTCGCAAAATATAACCTCAATTCAACTTCGACCACGTGTAGCTAAATGAACTGCAAATCCTGATATGTAACTGAACATAGAGTAAAAAGTAAAGTAGATTTGACAAACAAAATCTGACATGTGTCACTCTGCACATACCAATTTTTAACGGAATTGTCTTGTACATAAGTAATTTGGCATCTCCGTTTCTAGAAGGAATTTACACAAACGAGTTTTTGCATCAGATCGGCCGTACAAAACTAGTGACATCTAGCGAAAAAAGTAGAAACCAAAAAAAATGCACATGTAAGGTTTGGCAGGCGCAACAACGATATTTACTGTGTGTTTAATTGTAAATTACAGCTTTTTAATGATGAACGATAGGACTTTTATAATATTTATTTTTTTGGGTATGTCTTCAGCACGAAAAGCATAAAAGGTCTGGTAAGAACTTAAGAAATAGGTACTATATAATTTTAGTGGAACGCAGTTCGCGGGGTAACTAGTATTTTTATTATATTAAAATTATTAATATGTTTCATAATGTGATAGTTTGTATCATGGGATGTGATATTTTTTGTGGTTCACGCAAAAGCTAATTACTGGATGAATTTTGATAAACTTTACAATATTGAGCTGTAACTTCGGAATAGCACTTAGGATATATAAATTCCCGCAACTTTGTCCCTGGGAAATGTTAGTATAGGAATAAACTTAATATACAAATTTTAATAGATAAACTTACATTGATTCTTACTTATTTTTGAATACAAAATTAAGCAGTAGGTATTAATTAGAAAATGTATCTGTATAGGTAATCTTGAAATTTTCTCTGCAGCTCCAAGATATGCAATTTCTCTTATTATGGGGTCGGGGCGTATTCCGCATACTTATTAGCCAAGGAATCATTTCTTTGATTGCAGTAATGATACATTATCATTTTATCATACGTACAACTCAAGCCAAATTAGAAAAAAGATACACGGTGATGTCCGTTTTTTTTTTTTTCATAAAAGCAGGGTGTAATTTAATACAAGAAGGTCCAAAAAAGAATTAGTGAAATTTTTCGGACCAGCAACCGAGTTGACTATGATAATTTATTCCAGTACCACACTACTATTAAGACTAAACCTGATATTAAAAATCCACTAACTGTTATTTTGGAGATCGTCTAATAGTATGGGTTTATAACATACTTCTGGGGTACCTACATTTTATAGAACAGGAAATAACTAATGACACCTCTAAATAAATCAATTAGTGTGCCAAGTAGTGCAAGACACACTTAAAATTTAATAAACAATTAATTTTATGAAGTCATCTGATCAATGCTAATTAAAAATAAACTAGTGACCTACGAAAATTCAAAACACAATAACTGCTAAAGAAAAGACAGAGAATCCCGTTGATGTCTATTGTAGAGGCGCAACGAGTACGTATCTACGTAGAGACGTAGAGCATGTTGTACAGTTACCTTTACAATAATAACAACTAGTTAACGACTTAATTACTGTGTAAACAGTACATCTTCCGCCAAGCGAACCATGCTGGTATATTTACTTCGATTTTTAACCAAAATTCTTCACATAAATAGACGAATACCATCCAAGTTTGGTAAACATTACATTCGTGGCGTACGTTAAGAGAGAGGCATCCGTGAATGGCAAGATGCTACACAAGTATGCGTCCAAACCAAACAAAACATACCGGTATCCACAAACACTCCAAAACCAAAGAGTCCAGCACTAGAATCACTGACACAGAACACTGGCAACTTAAAAATATTGTTCTTTTTAATGTTCTTTTTTTAAAAGTAGTAGACTAGCGCGTGGTGGTTAAGCGGCGCGGCGCGAGACACTGGCCCCGCTTGGCGCTTGCCGCGACCGGTCTGAGATTTCTCCCCGTAAACATCGAAAGCGAGCCTTCGAGCCTTTCTTTGGTGGCGAAACGCGGTGTGAAAAGCCCTTACCATTGATACCGATAGCGTTTTAGCATGTACCTGCTCGGTTTCATTAGCAGACAAGCACAAAAACCATAATCTGATAGAAGGGGAACAGTTGTAAAGATGTTCATGGTCTTTTTATTTTTAACACATAATATAACAAAACTTACTGCTTAATTCAAGCCTTTTACTACATGTTAACATTTAATAATATTAAAACTTACGCGAGATAAATTCATTATGAAAACACGGCTTTACTCACGTTTTATTACGTCTTTTGTTAACATTTATATTATTATTTAAACTTTATTAAAAGTACTGAAAATATCTCAGATTCTGTAGGAATTTAGTCTCTCTCTCTCTCTCTCTCTCATCTGAGCGTGTTCCCGGTTGCATCCCCGGGGCCCGCTAGCAAAACTTCATAAGTCTAAGGAGGTTTTTAGACTTGTGTGTTAGACTAGGAAGTATCATAATTTCTCAAGTTTACACTTATTTCTTACGCTTACACAATCCGCGTGGGAAGGGACAGGTTTTATGTTAACATAACCTGGTTTTTACGCCACTGAGGAAAAGTTATCTAAATAAAATAGATTTGGACTTTTTTATTTAATGTTTATGGCGTTAAAAATAGTAAATACCGACTTACAACGATATCCCTACAAGTTATATGTAATAAAAACGCTCTGTGAGTTCCACTAACCGGTTCGAACGATCGCTCGAGTTAAGATAGTAGGGGTCATGACAGGCTTTCATTTGAGTCACAGCCAGAAGACGCGAGTCAGGATGCGATCGAACTCGGTCAAGGTAGATACGGGCACGGACCATGACCTCGGACAAGATCCTTCTCGGAGTCCAATCTTGGAACTCCAGCATTGGAGTATGGGGTATTCCAAAGGTTGACACCTGTTTTGCATTCGTTCAATGAATTCCAACTTTCTTCTGACCGGTTCCAGATCTCTATGTAAGTGAAGTAAGTATCTGCTTCATTTAACAATCTTACACTTGTCTTGCCTATGTTTCTCTGTAACGTTGAAGGTATATATTACTTAATATAAAATACTAATAAATTACTTAGGTATTTTAACGGAATAATTACAATACTTTGACACCTATCGTTGCGACAACTTTACAGTATTCATGTTCGCAAGTAGCCTAAGTTTCTTATTATTATTTTTTAAACTCCCACCTAAAAATATGTTGGTTGATATCGATGCGGATGTACCTACGCAGTATTGGCTCACGGTGTCCGAAGGTCTTGCAGTCTTCTGCTGAGCTTGAAATTCAATTAAATTGATAAATAAATATATACGAACAAATCACACAGATTGAGCTAGCCGCAAAGTAAGTTCGAGACTTGTCTTATGGGATACTGACTGAACGATACTATATTTTATTACTAATACATGCATAGATAAGCATCCAAGACCCAGATCAATCTGAAAAATATCATTTTTCATCTTGACCTGATCGAGGATCGAACCCAAGACCATCCGTGTCGCAGACCGGGGTACGTCTTATGACTTAGGTATTTATTCAAATGTATCTTCATCAGGTCTTTTTTAGTCTCCACTGCAGGATGTTGACCCTCTTTGGCCTACACTCTCCACGCTGTCCAGATAGGTTGGAGAGGTCTCTTTGATGTTTAAAAATTTTTTTACTTGTGTTTCCTAGTCGCCTTCTACGAAATCCACGGGAAGACTTGGAGGGGTCCTATGTCTACTCTGTCCACACGGTATCGAATGTATAGCAATCGCGAATTAGAAAACATTACAGTACCTATGTAAATGTTTGTTGAGACAAAGCTCCTCCTCCTCCGCCGTATAAGTGTTTTCCCCAGTTGCATCCTTATCTATGGTTTATTGGAGCCCGGGGTCCTCTATTATGACAGCATTCATGCTGAAAATTTTGGCAATTATCTTATGGCCGGCTGAGTAGGTATCTCCAGGAACAATGACGGTGATGAATTCCTATGAAAATGGAATACAAGTATTTGCCTATGCGGTGCGCCAGATATCGAACCTAGTCTGTCGTGTCTCTTGTGTCGCGAGCCATATTGGAGGTCTTCATTGTTTGAACTAAGCTAAATATGTATCTTTTTCATTACAAAATGCTTTTTTAAAATAGCATAGCTTCGTTAAATTAAGCTCTTCTTTGTTCTCGCTCTGCATTATATCATAATACTTGGTATAATATATTTTCCGTGTGGTACCCGGCATAGTAGAATAGGACCACTCCAAACCTAAAATTGCCTTCGTGAGCACAAATAAAAGGTGCGCTCCGAGGAATAATTTAGTTGCTCTTCAATAGGTTCGTTTCAAAATGGATACCCCAAATCCTCTAAACTGCTATGGCTAATATACGGCTCTGGTAATAGAGAGAGGATCATACTCCTGCAGTGGAAAATAAAAATCTAATGAAGACTTGGTATATAGATTTAAGTACCTTAACTTAAAAAAGAACATTATAAAACTTTTTATTTAAAATAATCTAATTTCAATTTCCAATCTAACCCAAGAGTTCTAACGATTCTAACGCTCGCATCTACAAAGTGATACTTTGCTCATGTTTCAGTCCAGGCGTTAAGACCATATAAAATGTTTATGTTAGTATAATTACAACAATTTGTCGCCAACGTCCATACCACGTTAAAAACACCGGTTCTCGTCCGATCACCGAACGTCAGGAACAACGTAACGTCATCAGTACCGTCAGGCGTGGTCAGCACTTGGATGGGTGACCGCCTGGGAACACCACGTGATGTTGGCTTTTTGCCATTATTTTAAGCGCGGACCCAGTTGGGCATGCCCATCATAGATAAGAATATGTACTGACGTATGATGCCCATTGCCCAGTATTGCCCAGCCCACCAGCCCACAACTGTTAAGAATATAAGTTATTTTTGATTAGCTAATGTTTTTTAACTAGTTTATTATTTTGGATAATAAATAGAGCAAAGAAAATAGTTGGTCTTGGACATCGCGCCCACAACCTTTTTTGAGGCCTGCCTTCTTGTGTGTGTAATAAGTAACAAGTTTTATTACAGCTCCGGTATTTGGACCACAAATGGTCAAAACATTTAAAAATACATTTAATTAAGAAACCTATGAAAAAAAAATATTTTTTGTATATAGAATGGTAAAAAGCCAACATCACGTGGTGTTCCCAGGCGGTCACCCATCCAAGTACTGACCACGCCCAACGTTGCTTAACTTCGGTGATCGGACGAGAACCGGTGTTTTCAACGTGGTATGGACGTTGGCAACAGCTAGTGATAATTTTACTATCAAATAATATTCAAATCAATGATAAGTGATTGATTGATTACACAAGCAAGATACTTACATATTTTTTATATTACAGATTAGACTTAAATCATCTATTAAAATCCAACCAGTATGTAACGTAAAAATATATTTTATAATTTGGTAAACTTTAATTTAATTAATGTGGTCTCAACGCCTTAATCGTACGATTTGTTCACAGAGACTCGCATAGATGGCGCCACTCGAAACTACACAACATTGTATCTACCGTATTATGAGAATATAAAAACATGATTCACAAAATATATCTTATTAAAAATCAAAACAATATTTTAGGCATAATATTTTAAAATTACACCGTAATTTAGTAAGTTAAAGGCTAACGCAGATTACCGCCATCTAGTATCGACTACCAAGCAACTCTCCTGCGCCATACATTCGCCTGCTTTTCGCAACCTTAATTTGATCCAATATTTTTGTATGAGGTGGGCAGTCTATTACGTTAGTATTATATTGTCTTTGATTAAGTACACAACTATTGGTCTTATGGCCTAGATACTGCTTACTCCGTAAGAAACAAAGACGTGTTTATTATACATAATATAGTTATGGTTTATAGAAATGCACCTGATTGAAATAGAAAAAAACCGGCCAAGTGCGTGTCGGGCCACGCGCAGTGTAGGGTTCCGTAGTTGCGAATGACAACTTTGAGTTCACACTATTCACACTATTCACACTCGCACCTTACAGTTTAGCGACCAAAAACATCTAACAATGAAAATAGTATGAAATTTTACAGTTTATAAGTTGGTTGCCTATAACTTTTTAGTTTGTACTTAGTACTCAGCTCTGATAGTTTTCCTTTAAACTTCAGTATATATACTACTGCTGTAATTTTTTTCACGTATCTATATATAACCGTTTAGCAGATAGAGGGGGGGGGACACTTACCTCTAACAAAAGTTCGCACTTTAAAACCAAATATTTCGGAAACGGATCCCTAAATCGGAAAATGGTGTTCTCAACCTTATAATATTTTTGAAAGACCTATTTAACGATACCCCACACGATGGGTAAATAGAGAAAAAAATTGGCTACCCTAAAAAAAATTTTTTTTCATGTTTTTATTTTACCACTTTTTTGCCATGATTAATATACATATCCATACCAAATTACAGCTTTCTAGTACTTATAGTCTCTGCGTAAAACCGCGGACGGACAGACAGACAGACATGGCGAAACTATAAGGGTTCCTTGTTTACTACGGAACCCTAAAAATATATTTTAAATCATTACTAACAGCGTTCCTAGTGCCTACCATAATAATCATTTAAATTATGAATAATCATATAAATTATAAAAAGAAGTATGTTCCATACTTCTTTTTATATGAAAAAATACTTAACACATTCATATTATATGGGCGAATAACATTATTCTACTTTTGGAATAATTTACCCCAGTCAAGTGAAAAACCAAAGAAAGCATACCTTTTAGAATCGGTTCACAGACGTATATAAATATCTGCTCCTTTTTTGGAGTTGGTTAAAGAGACAAAAATCGACTTGTTTATCAATCAATCTTTGGAATGAGTTGGCTTCCGATCATTGTTGGTGGTATGGAATTTCTTGGAATTTCTAACAATCTTTGTTTTCATGTTTATGATACATACAATACGAATTAATAAGGCCTTCCGCTGCGTCACGTCATAACGTGAGCGCACAGCCGCGAGGATTTTTTTTCTTTTGAAAAGTATATTTTCGGGATTTATTATTAGCAATTTGTACTACTTAGCTTACCATGACATCTAATGAGCTCAAAAACGATGTAGTTTAGAAGTGCCTGTGGTCAATTGATCGATCACCTTCCGTCTCCATAATCAGATCTGCCCCCCTATTTACTAACTCGGATGACAGGTGTCGATGCCTATCAATCAAAGAATATGAATTCTCATATTCTTTGCTATCAATCTATGATTTTCCTTTACAATGCGGTTTTTGTTTTTCAAATAAAAAGTTCGAGCAAGCAAAGCCCGCAATGTAACAACAAATCCTAAGTTGATAGGCATCGACACCTGTTATCCGAGTTAGTAAATAGCGGGGCTGGTCTATGGCGAAGTAACTATTTAGTAATGTGTCTACGGTACCATACAAAATTTCAGCTCAATCAGTTGTGTGCTTAAAAAAAGAAATGCAGGATTTGACCCTCACAGAATAACAGGACAAGTTATACAATATTTAAACTTTGTTAAGAAGTTTGAAAGTTTGTTGTAGAAGTTCTCTCCAGAAATTTTGCACTGCTCACTTTTATTTTTGTAAATTCATTACTTTTGATAAATAGGTAGGTAAAACTTATGTTTCCCATAACATGCCGGGTTTACCTGTCATTGGTTCACGCCCTAATGAGTAGAAGTCAAATCTCTGTAGAAACTTACAGATTTACTAACAGATTGTAGACAGACATAAAAAAAATTTTTTTGCTTGTAATTGTAGACCTCATTGATAAAAAGTATGAAACAATTTCATAAGCCCTTTGTATTTCCCTTGAAATACGTAATGAAATACAGAACTAAAACCCGTCGCTGATTACAAATTAACTGATAAACTGGATGCATACACCATCCAACATGGATGAACCAACATGATCCAACTCCGATCCCATTTCGGCTCCGAAGAACCAAAGGGATTCTCACTGTACGATCCGCTCGCACACAGGATTATCCTCGATTATCGGTCTGCAAAGGCTTTTGCTATTGTTTAGCAACACATATGCAATGCAATTGCAGGTATCAGATAAATGAGATTTTGCTGCCTCTCCAAACCTTGCAGACACAGGCAAAATTAAAGCAAAGGTCCGTCCTTCCTTAAAGTTTTTTGTTATCCTCGAAACACCCAGTGAAGTAAGTATCAGCGGTACATAACCAATTTGAAAAACCCTCCATCCGCCACCCAGCGCGTTTGGATGGGTCAAACCAACTTTTAAGCCTTTCTTGCTCTGTAGGAGGCAAGTATACCTACAAATCTGCTGAACAGTATTTAAGATACTAAAAATATTCATTTATCTCTATGGATTGGGTATTTAAAATAAAACATTTTATAAAAAATACAAAGATATTTATTCAGAGATCTACTCTGGTCATAATTTAAAGTGTTCAAAGATCAGAGATCTACTCCAGTGTTACGAGCACAATATAAACAAGTACAGTACTACCAAATTTATAAGTTACACCGAGGTGCGAGAATATCCGTCTACTATTGGCTGGTGGGTGCGCGCGGGCGCGGCAGACGGTAAAAGTTCCTGTCGTTTTCGGATTTTAAATTTTATGCAATAACAATAAAGTTCATTATTTCACTGGTAATTTCATTCGGTTCGAGTCGGCAGTACGCACTATTCTGCATCATTGAAAAATGTCAATGCAACTTATAAACGTGGTACTACTATATAAGGTTCTGGCCAATAATAAACCAATTTAGGAAACATTTAAAATTGTGTAAAATAAAAAATAAAGGGATATAAGAACAAGGCACTAGGAATTTTATTTTTGTTAATGTTTACAATAATAACTTACTCAATATGTTTAAAAGTGATATTAATAATTATAAAATTAAATGATATACTGCAGTTTCAGGAAGGTAATTCATTCAGTCTGTAAAAGAAAAAATATGTAAATTAATTCAAGTTAGAAAATCGACAAAACTATGGTATTAAAATACCGACTGAACCCTTGCCCCCGGTCCCCGGATTACGGAGCATTTGAGGTGAGGATGTGACCGGGAACACGCTAAGGTCACACAATTAATAATAGTTCTAGCGTACAGAACTCCACTCGTAGCATCCCTCGCAATATGGCGTCCCTGCATCTCAATGCTCAGAAGTTCTTAAGGCTCCGAAAAATAGTGTTAGCTGCTACTGCTCTCAGTCATACGTTATACGTACATTATTACTTCAATTCATTCTGCGGTGTGAACCCTGACAGTTAACTCACACACAGACATGAGTCCGGATGTAAAGTATCGTTTGTAGTAGTTATAGGCATAAATGTTGTATGACAGATATCAATAGTTTTCGCAGCGCTAGCCCGATAATGGAAGCTATTAAACAAGTTTACTTGGTTTGGTTTTGGTTTTTTATTTATTAACGCAATATAAATACGGATTCCTAATTTTTTTAAATAAAATTTAACGCTACTCGGTGTTGTAGCTTTCTGGTGAAATAATTTAAAAAAACGGATAAACCAAATGTACTGATATTTGAGTTTATCCATAAAACCACAAAAGTTTTCTCTTTGTTATATTAGTCTGAATGATAAGAATTGAGATAAAAATGATCCCTGATAATAACATGTGCATATTTTGTAAACTATAAGTCCATTATACATCCGAAGACAATATTGTTGAGAAATTCATCGAAAATATATTGGTGTTCGACAGTGTTTTCGTAGCTTTAAGGCCGTACACTAGGCACAGTAGCGACGCCAATCATTTTATTCTTAATACTTTACAAATAGAAAGAAATTCAAGAATGTAAATCATTATTTATTTGACGAGCTCCGTGGCGCAGCGGTCAACACGCCGGCCTGTGGCGCGGATGGTCCCGGGTTCGATCCCCGGTCAGGTCAAGATGAAAAATGATCTTTTTCAGATTGACCTGGGTCTTGGATGTTTATCTATATATGTATTTATTATAAAATATAGTATCGTTGAGTTAGTATCCCATAATACAAGTCTTACTTAAGAACTTACTTTGGGGCTAGCTCAATCTGTGTGATTTGTCCGTATATATTTATTTATTTATTTATAAGCATTATAAGAATCAGTCATTAAGCGTTTTTGGCGGTAGTATCACTGATTCTGATAATATTAAACATGATTCCTAAAATACTTCAGGTTATTTACTAAGGCTTATATGATTTACATTCTTGAATTTCTTTCTATTTGTAAAGTGTTAGGAATAAAATGATTGGCTTCGCTACTGTGCCTAGTGTGCCCCCTTAACAGTTTTCATAATTTAAGAAAACACGATTGAGTTCCAATTGGGCATTGGTAAATAAGAGTAATGTACTAAGGTAACAATGATTTCTTGATGAAACACATCAATATTGAAGCACATATAAGAGTATTAACGCTACATTCATGTTAATTTTGTCCTTTCTTCCGGATGGGACCATAAAATTGTATTTTGTAGAGACAAGGGCCCATGGTAACATATGTACACTACAATTATGTTCTGTTCCGGTGGTAATAAATTTTAATTGTTACTATTCTATCTCGATATTATTTATGAATTGAAATGAAAGTTTATTCATATTTGAACATCATGTATCGCTTTTTAAACGTGATATTTTTTTTTATTTGCAAGATCGAAAAACTACTAGCGTTTCGGAAAGACCACATTAAATTTACTCAATTACAGATTTTAAATAAAATGAATTTTGCTATACATAAACCTCACCTTTCACATTTGTTTTTCTATTCCTGATCAAGGGGAAAGAAATAACTCTTTTTCTTCTTGACGTACGTCGAATCAAACTGTCTTCTGTAACACAATTTAAATAAAATAGTTCAATTCACAGTTTTATTTAATAAATAAGATAAAATAGCATTGTGAATGCAAAATAAATCCCATATAAATGACAGTTTTATGTTAAAAAAATCTAACTTAGTATATAATCTATCTCAAATGCATAGTTCTGCAAAGCAAATGAATTGCTACAAATATCCAAATCAAATGCATAATACTGAATCTAAAACCACACATTGCTAAGAAAAGCTTTTAATCACGAAACTAAATTACATTTACTATTACGACTTTTACTCGGATTGCTATGCAAAACCATGCACTTACTGAAATGAGGCTATCAACGCATAACCACACGTAAGACGTGTAAAGTAATCCATGTAAAGTAGCGTAAGAGTAAATAAAGATTAACTACCCTTTCGATCAAGTACAAAACACTAGATACACAATCCGAAATAAAAAAAGCATCCTAACAAATATTTGGATTTCTAGTACATACTAGAGTATTGGATGCACATTTTCTATTTAAATTAGATTTTTTTATTCCAAAACATGACGACGCGTCGGTCAGCTTTCGAAATTCAACTTTATGGCATGCAATAAAGGTTGGTTTTGCAATGATGTTGGTTTTAACATAGCAATATTACATAAAAATGTGGAAAGAACTATGATTTTTGTATATATGACTGTGTATCTAGTTGTATATACTTGATCGCAATCAATTTTGAGAAAAAAAAAGTGATTAATCTTCCTATCAGTAAGGGCATAGTCCGCATCCGCAACTTTTGACAAATCCACAAAGTTTTAAAATGACGGTAGCCTTTGTAAATACGGATTTAAACAACTACCGAATATTAATATCTATATAATAACCTGCCGCAGCAGATACTTGAACACGTGGGTCATGATATTATACTTCGCCGCGTCAACCCCGTACTCAAAGATAGAGTTCGCGCAATAGGACGACATAGGCGCGAGACAAGTGTTGTATAACAACAGCGCTAACATCCATTTCTGCGTGCGGTTGTCGCTACCGACACGTCTTTCGGTCAAAGCACGCATTGGACGCGTCGACGTGTCAGATTTGTCGTTTTTAGTTGGACTTTTGCTATGACATGGGCTATGTTTGTCCAATTCTTGAGACGTTTCGAATCTAGAACGTGGTTGTTAAATTAGTGTTATTAGCCCATGGAAATCGTACAACAATAAAACAGGCAAACTAAAAGTCTAAGTCGCACACGAAAGGAATTAAATTGACGACTGGATCCCAAGCTGGTGATAACTGCCAACCACCCTCACTATCGAAATAAGGATGTTTTTGGATTTGTTTAAGATGTTTTTGAATAGCCTCAAGAGTCATTCTTGGAATATATGCCTTTTTTTGCAAGGACTTGAGGATTATCGAAACGCATAATGGTTGGTTTGTCTAGGGCATGTTCCCCACCTTTATGTCAGCGACATGGTTCTTTTAAACACGGATAGCAATGCTTTGGTGTAAAAATAATATAAGAAACGCAATAAAACTGTATTAAAAGTATTTCAATGTAACTCACCTTTTATCAAAGTATGATGGGGGTGTAGCGTCTTGTGGAGTTATTTCAGTGCCGGACGGCTGGAAAACAAATAAATAGCCATTAGGATAATCTTCTGATAAACAATAAAGCATTGCTTTTGATGAGATTATGGTAAGGTGTAACATTTAGAAATATCGTTCTTATATTTATTAGTTAAGGTCTCCCTTGACGCAGCCGCATATCTTAATGAAGAAACTGCCACGGCAGCAGCAGTGCGCGGCCTTAGATTATATAAAACCTAGAGATGTCTATTAGCCTTTCTACGCTTGTAGCGTAGAAAGCTACCAAATAGATGGATTTTAAGGACATAAATTGACAGGACACCTGAGATAACACAAAGCTGTCACGCAAATTTAATCATTGAAATAAAGGCATGACGGAGGCTAGAGAGTACATAGTCAAAGTGCGCGGCACATCTTCCTGCTGTCGATGAGTTACGTAGTTCCCCTTGTCTACACAGCCGGAAGGCAAGCTGCCCTGATCTTACTGGGACCGCTTGCCTTCCGGTAGTGGGGAGAAGAGCAAAGCGCGGACTGACAGCGACAGGCGAAGTGCCAGCCCTCGTCTCCCTTGACGCAGCCGCACATCTTGGAGGAGCAGCAGTGCGGCGCGGCATTGCTGCCGCCTGAGAGCTACACTTACGTCGTTCTCCTTGTCCTCGCTGTCGGAAGACGAGCGGCCCCTGTTTTTGCACAGCGCAGGCTGACAGCGACAGGCGCCGCCGCAGCCCTTGTCTCCCTTGACGCAGCCGCACATCTTGGAGGAGCAGCTGCCGCAGCAGCAGCAGTGCGGCGCGGCATTGCTGCCGCTGGAGAGCTACACTTACGTCGTTCTCCTTGTCCTCGCTGTCGGAAGACGAGCGGCCCCTGTTTTTGCACAGCGCAGGCTGACAGCGACAGGCGCCGCCACAGCCCTTGTCTCCCTTGACGCAGCCGCACATCTTGGTGGAGCAGCTGCCGCGGCAGCAGCAGTGCGGCGCGCCGTCACTACCGCGCTTGGTGGCGGCAGGGCGCGACGTGTCCGCCTCAGTAGACGTGAAGTTCATCGTCAGGCGACTGCGCTGAGCCTGTAAACATTTATTTGAAAACCATTTATTCTATTTTTACAAGTGCATACCCAATACAATAGAACGGCAATGACTTCTCAATTATTTACACCATCATCATCATCATCATCAGGTCTTAGTCTCCACTGCAGGAGCACGACCCTCTCATAAATGTTCACCATAAATTATTATAATGGCAACCTTTGTAAATTCACACAGTGTACAGTACACCTTAGAGTATCAATATAACTATAGAGCGCTCCTATCGTTTTTTCGCCGTTGTGCAGAGTGTAAGCAGATGTTCTATAGATTTGTATCTATAGATGTAGCGGTCGGTAGTGATGGGCATCGCGTCCTTGCGAAACGTTGCAAATGAGTTACATCCGAGCGAGTCTTTGGATGTAACTCACTCTTAATAAATCATGATTCGGTTTGAGACTTGATAATCGTATAAATTTGTCGATAGTTTATAAGATACGAACCTACTTTTAGCGTTATTTTCCAAATTTATAGGTACCTACCACATTTTGAGATTGTGGTTTTTGTAGTATTGATAAATATTGAATGATTTGCGTCTCATGTGTGCCAACACAAATGTCACATTCTCCGAGCTGCCTTAAGGTATCTGACATAGCTTAACACTTGACGAGCTCCGTGGCGCAGCGGTCAACACGCCTGCCTGCGACACGGAAGGTCCCGGGTTCGACCCCGGTCAGGTCAAGATGGAAAATGATCTTTTTCAGATTGACCTGGGTCTTGGATGTTTATCTAATTTAAAAAAAAAATATCTCGATCTCCTCCGTGCTTCGGAAGGCACGTTAAGCCGTTGGTCCCGGCTGTCATCGTTAATGGCAGTCGTTAAGCTTTGTCAGATGCCTTAAGGCAGCTTGAAAAATCTGACACCAGTGTTGGCCACTTACACATACGAAAAACAAACAAACAATCTATATAAGTATCTATTACAAAATGTAGTATCGTTGAATTAGTATCCCATAACACAAGTCTCGAACTTAGTTTGGGGCTAGCTCAATCTGTGTGATTTGGGCTAGCTCAATCTGTGTCATTTGTCCGTATATATTTATTTATTTATTTAACAACTAACAGAATACGTCTAACTACCAATTTTCAACTGTGTAGTATTAATAGTATCGGTATAAAAAAAAACTGTGATATACAGACAGGACAGACAGACGGACATGATGAATCTATAACGGTTCTGTTTTTTGCCATTCGGCTACGGAACCCAATAAAGCATCCAAATTGGTTCAACCGTTTAACAGCCAAGGTGCTACAGACAGACGCAGATAGACACAAACACACATAGCGGTCATACATATGATATAATTACCTTATTTTCGTATGGAGTTAAAATAAATGCAGCAGATCTTTTTTTGTTTTTAGTTGAAATAATTTTATTATCACTTAAAATAAATCACTATTTATCATAAAAACCATAATACTAGTAAAAGTACAAAAATCCGGATCCGATGTGGTACAACACTAAATCTATTGCGGGGAGAAGTAAAGCGGGGGACGCGGAACCGCGTGCTGTGTTTACCCGCCCGCGCGCCTCTCGCAACACCCTTTCTCGCCCTAGTCAATTATAGAAAAATCTATGTTTTAGAGTCAAAATAGGACTTATTAATGAAAAGTAATATCATTATTCCTTTTATTTTGCTTCCGGGAATCATATTCACAACTCGGCACTGGACTTTTCACCATAATTATTGTAAATACGAAAAATAATGGCGGGAGAAACAATCCGTGCGCGTGACCTCGTGTGACTAATCGCGACGTTTGCACTGTTTTGAAGCTGTTCATACCCGTGCTTACGGTTCATACTCATAGAGGCGCGCTCTATAGTTATATTGATACTCTAAGGTGTACACTAGAAGATGTCTATCATGCTCGCGATCAAGTTCAGAGTGTATAGCGCGTGCCAGCGGAGATTTGTTCATCCATTTGGTCCGCGCCACAGGTGCGCAGCGCGCCACCCCCACAAAGCGCAGCTGCTTTCAGCGCTTCACGTATCCATTCGGAACATAGAACTCTACTATTTTAAGCATTTCCATATTTTTGTATCACCACGAATCAACTTTAAAATATAAGACACCATACTATTAGTTATTAGTAGTTGGAACGTACACCCCGTCCGTTAACGTTCTTTTGTCCTCTCCATCCACCGGTTGTCTGGAAGAAATTGCTTTTAGCAATAAGACCGCCCATTGTACATAAGTTTTAAATAAGTTCTTTATATATTTGTATGTTTTGGTGTACAATAAAGTATTACTTACTTACTTACTTACTAAGCTCCCTCCTACCCAGCTAACATGTACTAGTTAGTCAACACATCCAGTAATAGAATTTCAATGAATGAATATGCTTTATTGCACCAGCACTTAAAAGAATAGTACAATGGTGGGCATAAGGGGAATATGCTGAAACATCTCGTCTCACCTGAATCCTCTTGAAGAGCGGCGTGGCCCGCCAGTCGGGATCTTTGTCGGGGTCCTCGTCTTCATCGTCTTCCTCATCAGTAGGCTCTACGTATTCCACTTTCTTGACGGCTTCCTCGGCTGGGTTCTTACGCTTCTTCGCCTTGCCACTCGTCGACTTGAGCTGTTCAAGCTCGTCCATTAGCTTTTTCTAGAAACATATACAGTTTATACAGTCAAGATTAGCCTAACGATCAATTATTTATCTCTACTAGTTATATTAGTTATAAATATTGATAGAAGTGTTGAAAATGTGTCAAATAACACACTCCAAAATACAAGTTATGGACACGATGTTTAGTAGTAAAAATCTCCAATAAAGTATATGATAATGTTTGAAAATTGAAAGAAAAGAACGCTTTATTTTTCAAAACCAAATGATAGGTGATAGTAATGTGCCGAAGAGAAATTCTCCCTTCTCAAAAATTAATTTAAATTTGCAGGAAGTTTACTAAAATTATAGAAGATTTCTCAATAATTCTCGCACATGAGTGAAAGATAAAGGAATAAAGAAAAATATCCAACCTCTGTCCTCTTCCGTTCGACAATTTTGAGAACGGCAAATGACTAGGTGGGCTAGAGAAATAGGTAGCTGCAAAGGGGCGTATTACGATTTCCGAGCATGTGAGTTTAGTGATGTGCCATTCTCGAAACTTCGGAGAATGAAGAGCCGAACCTTTTTTCAAGAATACATGATTTCTTCTTGCAAATGCGAAAATTATTGGAAAGCTCTTGAGAAGTATTAAAAATTTCTTTCACGAACACCTCGAGGGAATTATTGAAAGTAGAAAATGCATAATCACATTTTAATGAGGTGTGTGTAAATTTTTGTTGTGTGTGATACAAATAAGACCTCCTTCGTTGATGTGCGCTATAGCCGTAAATGTCCAATAGATTGTGATACTCTAGCACGAAAATGCCTTTCGTATTTAACGTATCATTCTGGCAGTAATATGGTTTTTAACTTCGCAAACGACGTTGCGTTTTAATATTGACAAACACCGATAAAGATTTGGATTTCGTGTCTTTTTGTTATCAAGGGAAATCCCAAATCTTAAAACTATACCGCATAAGTTTCGAGTTTCATTAGGCAGCACGGAATCGGACGTTCCTATCATCATCATCAGATCTTTTTTTAATCTCCATCGCAGGACCACGTAGTACAGAGAGGGTTCTCAGTACTATGGAAGCCATATAATAGCCAGAGCAGTCAGAGGATTTGGCCTACACTCTCCAGGCTGGCCAGACGGGTTGGAAAGGTCTCTTTGATGTTTATAAGCTTTGTTTAGTTTGTTTTCCTAAGTCGCCTTCTACGACATCCACGGGCAGACATGGAGTGGTCCTATTCTACTCTGCCGGGAACCACACGGCATTGACGTTCCTATGTTTCTGTCCTTTTCTATCACTCATATAACCGTCATTTACTAGAGTGAGCACGCGACGAAACCGTCGATTCCGCAGAGTCAGATCAGACAAGGATAAAAATATAGGAAAGTGCGATTTATAGCTTAACCCTAACACAGAATTTGCCTGTGAAATACGAAGTCATCATCTTTTATTAATAAACTAGTATTCCGCCCGTGGTATACCTAGCCTGTGGCACTCAGGGATAACGTATCTATCCAACAGTGAAAGAATTTTTGAAATCGGTCCAGTACTTCCTGAGATTAGCGCGTTCAAACAAAAATACTTTTCAGCTTTATAATATTAGTATAAATAGGACAGCTTTTCGTCAGTTCTCGCTCCGCCACACTAAGCTACAGCCAAATCTACGATACAAACGCTCGCATATGACAAGACGCGTTTAATATGCTCCACAATAGCATCACATACATTCTTCTCCTCGACTTGCTGCAGTTTCTCCTGCTGGTATTGCAGAACATTCTGCAGGTGCTTGCAGGCGTTCGACATTTCTCGCTCTGCCACACTAAACTACAGCCAAATCTACGACACAAACGCTCGCATATGACAAGACGCGTTTAATAGGCTCCACAATAGCATCACATACATTCTCCTCCTCGACTTGCTGCAGTTTCTCCTGCTGGTATTGCAGAACATTCTGCAGGTGCTTGCAGGCGTCGCTCTTGTCTCCGCGGACTACGCCGCGCTGTAGTGCCACCAGGGCCGCTAGCTGGAACAAATAATAGTACATTACTGCAGCGGCCGGCAATAGAGGCATTGAGGCATTGATGGACGAACGTGTGAATGTAGGCCAAGGCGGAGCCAAGGAAAACATACGTAAGTCCATCAATGCCTAA
This sequence comes from Rhodophaea formosa, assembly GCA_963082605.1. Classification (NCBI taxonomy): domain Eukaryota; kingdom Metazoa; phylum Arthropoda; class Insecta; order Lepidoptera; family Pyralidae; genus Rhodophaea; species Rhodophaea formosa. The sequence goes on from OY720221.1 coordinate 6,967,130, forward strand.
ATTGCGGCCAAGGCTTGTATAGTACTTTTCTCAAATATTGCGCGGAAATTAAAAAAAATTGTATATAGACAAACAGAGCTACATATTATCACGTGTTTATCCTTACAGGGGAGACGGACCCCAAAAGCCACGTTTAGCGTATTAGTGGGTAGAAAATGCAATTAAAATAGTGATGGGTTGCTAGCCGCATCACCTATTGACATATTCTTCTCGTTAGGATTTCGCCCCCTCCCGCGGCCTGCTTTTACGGACTGTAGGGGAAGAGAAGCAGCTGGTATATTCTATGATTTTTCTTTTATCGTAGACCAGCTTAAAATATTGATGTAAATATCCCACAAAAAACGGAAGTTATCAAGTCAAGTGACAATGTATTATATGACCATGCATAATTTTTTACAGAGGAGTACGATTTTGATAATTGTTTTTTTTTAGGGTTCCGTATTTAAATATAAAGTCCCCGAATATGGTCTCATATAAATTTGGAAAAAAACTCCAACCTTAAGGGTAGAAAGACAGGGGATGATTGATAGTTCGCTTTTGCGGCAGTATAATCATTGCGTTAAAAAGTTTAATGTTATAATTTTTTGGACAGAGAACATTATAAAACATACCTTCTGTTCACTTTGCATCTTCACGTTCGCCAGTTGTCTTTCAAACTCAGCCTTGCTTTGTTCAAACTCCACCATCAACCTGTGAAACAAACATAAGAAACCATAAGCATATGGTCCCAACCAATAAATCGTACGATTTTTTCTCGATATTTTTTTCGAGAATAACAAGTAACAAAATATTTCTATATAACTAAAACATTAAACCTATACTTAACTAAAAGGTGAGAAAATTATTAAGAACTAAATAATGAAAAAAAACCTAAAACTAACAATATAATTAATCAAATATGCCACCCCGGATGGTGCCCGGCTCAAAGGTACCCATCACGCTAGCAGCGTTGCCTCTTTGAATGGCAATGGATATCCTTTGGATCAGATACCATCTGGAGCGGTGGTCGCAACCTTTGTCCCTCAAACGGCGCCCTATCTCTCGAATGAATGATTTGGCTTCGGCGCACGAATCAAATTTCTCGAGAATTAATCATAATCAGTTACCTAATATCAGAATCGGTCCAATCCTGGCGTGGCCACTAAAACATGTTTGGAACGTCTGAACGGCAACGTAAGTTTTAAAAAAACAGGATTACCTGATACTGTTCTCGGTCGCACGTTACGCACCCTCTCTTATAATTTTATTCTGCGGTGTCGACCTTCATAGTTAACTCACACACAGACGTGTGCAGTGGGGCCTCACAAGATTAATACCATAGATATTATAATTCTACAGGAATAAATGCCTCATCCGGAGGCAGCTCTGGCAAACTCAGTTTTAAGAAGCCACCGCTAGATGGCAGTAGGTTCACTACTAATCAATTAAACTAACTAGAATGTTTTAAGCGTAAAAAGGTACTCGTAGTTCGTATTTAATTAAATTTAATTCTGATTTAATGCAATAATTGAAAATGCTTTTTTAGTTAGTTGTAATAATTAATATCTATTAAGGTATAGAACGTAGCGCCATCTATGCTTAGATAGAGTACAACTCCCGTTTGTATAGAAATTCGTGGACACGTCAAAGATGATACCACCATGTTAATACTCAGTCTCACCTGTCGTGCGCTTCCTTGACCTCTTCGTATCTCGCCTGGTATCCCTTCTCGCTCTGGTTCTGCAGTTCGCGTTTCGCGTCGACTAGCAACTCGAAGAGGCATTTCAGGGCCACTTTGGCTTCTAACATGGATTGTATGTTGTCCCATTGCGTGCGAGATTTGTTTTCTGTGAATGAAATTTAAACATTAAGGCGCTCCTTATAGTAACACTAGCGCCACCCAGCAATTAATTCTTTTAATCCTAAATTATACCGAATTTTAAAAATCTAACACATACTTAGCTAGTAAATTACTTGTAGTTTTTTGTATTCATTTTCACTAATATTCGTTTGATAAAATAAGAGAAAAACAGGCAAACTGTTTTTCTCTTTAAATATGGCACTAGTAAATTACTTGTAATAAACAAAAAATACTATTATTAATTTAGTAGTTTTGTACTTGTTAGATTTTTAAAATTCCATACAATTTATAATTTAAGCAATTTAATTGCTGGGTGGCGCTAGTGTTACTATAAGAGCGCCTTAACATCGTGTATTTAATAAAAATCCACTACAAGTTTCGTTGATAAAGTTACATAAACTCATCCGCAACAGGCTTCGTCAAAAACAAAATGCAAAAATACATCCGCCACATGCTTCGTCAACATCGTGTTATATACTCACGCTTAGAGTAGTGTTTAAAGTAGCTATTTAGATGTTGTTACAACCAAAACGAAAACCCTCGAACTTATGCAATATGTTAGTTTCCTGGGTCAAAATGATAATTTTTAAATTTTAAATGTTAATTTGTATTTATAGAGTCTTAGCCCTCATATCAATGTCTCCCGCATAACATCTTAGGGAGAAGGGGTGCATGAAAATAAGCGCTACCTAAGACGCCTGTCTGAAGCAGCACAAGCTGAGGCATTCCTTTGCCTGCGTACATATTCTTAATGAATGGTAATATTACTAGTACCTTGAAATGTATGACAATAAATGGCTTTTTATTATTATAATACTAATTAATCCATCAATTAGATAATCAAAAAATATTCGCGTCAGAGTTCATGAGTGGGGGCTCGTGACATCACAGGTCGATTAAAAGTGTACCGGACAGTGACGTAATGAGCTATATCCTGGTCATTTTCTTTACAAAATAAAAAAAATATGTGACAACTGTTTTTTGATAATCAAACGGACTTGTTATATTTTTAGGAAACTAGCCTATTATATAAATATTGCAACTATAGGTGGTTACAATAGATAAGAGTGAGATAGAATTATGAAATTTGACTTGTCTTCCTCCAAAGTTACTATGGGCATAAATATTATAATTCTACGGTAATAGAATGCGCTCTGGCAAACTAAAGAAGCCACCGTTAGATGGCAATAGGTTCACTACTAGCCAACTAGGCAGGATCATCATCATCATCATCAGGTCCTTCTAGTCTCCACTGCAGGAGCACGACCCTCTCTGTACTACCAGAGCCTATCCTGAGAGATAGATATACTAGCCTGAGTAGTCAGAGGATTTGGCCTACACTCTCCACGCTGGCCAGACGGGTTGGAGAGGTCTCTTTGAAGTTAATAAGCTTTGTTTAGCTCGTGTTTCCTTAGTCGCCTTTTACGACATCCACGGGATGACTTGGAGTGGTCCTATTCTACCCTGCCACACGGCAATAAAAAATTACAGCGAGTAGAAGTTTTCGACACGAAACTTCGACTCGCTGTATTTTGTATAGGTATTGTTTTTAAAATTGAAATCTGATTATAAACATCAATATGCCTTATACGGTCGTATGTACGAAATTTGGTTGAGATTGGCTTAACTGTTGTAAAACTAAAACCAAACTACGTTTGTATGGGTTATCGGCTTTACGTGGGACTCTTAAAACTTAGCTGTAAATTAAACAAAAATGGGTCGTAGAAAATTATAAAGTGGATCATTTAATAAATATAACGTGCAGTTACGAGTCGACAGTTGACAAATCGAAACTAGTCTGTTAGAAATCTCATTCTAAGCAGCTCTATAAACAATGAGATGCTAAAAATGTTATCAGCATAGTATTATATATCGTGCGGTGTAGCGACGGGTGGGAGGGGTGAGAATAAAGCCGCGAGACTCAACTAATTTGCCATCAATATAATATACTTGGTTATATGCATACATTTTATGGCAAACGTAGTGATATATTTGGGTAGAAATGACACAAAACTTTGCTAGTTAAAATTTGGTGCACGTGTGGCCTTTTTGGGTCATGAAAAGTTTTTGTAGTGCAGGCATGATAGCCCGAAAGATTTTGGTACAGGTTTCATTAATTTGTACACATTATACTTTTTTTGGATGATGCTGTTTAGGGTAACAATCGTTTTTTTGGTGGTCATTAAATTTCATCCCATTTTGATTTAATGCATTCATCGAAAATGCTTTTTTTAGTTAGTTGTTATAATTAATATCTAACATAGCGCCATCTATGTATAGTTAGAGTACAACTCCCGTTTGTAGTGAACCTCGTGGACACGTCAAATAAATAAATATATACGGACAAATCACACAGATTGAGCTAGCCCCAAAGTAAGTTCGAGACTTGTATAATGGGATACTTAATCAACGATACTATATTTTATAATAGATACTTATATACTTAGATAAACATCCAAGACCCAGGTCAATCTGAAAACGATCATTTTCCATCTTGACCTGACCGGGGATCGAACCCGGGACCATCCGTGTCACAGCCCGGCGTGTTGACCGCTGCGCCATGGAGCTCGTGCTTAGAATCGTGTACTGAGTGCCTTCTTTCAATATGTAACGTGATTTACCAATCAGGATTTATAAGGTCGTTGAGCTCAACCCTTATACAACTTACCTTGGTCAGCAGTGAGTATCTTCTGCTGCAGGTCTGAGATCTGCGCCTTCCGCAGCGACAGGTCGTCTTCCAACTCCGCGATCTTCTTCCGGTTGGCCTCGTCGTCGGGGCTGTTGCGGAGAATCTCGATCTGTTCAGTTATCCACGCTCTACAGAAAACAATAACAAATCATAAATATTCTATCAAATGACTTGGTCATGGTCAGAGGTGCCATTTCTGAATAGCCTGTCCGATAGTTGCGAGTATGGCATCGGGAAGGGTCAAATCATCACTGATCAGTGCTCTATAAAAATAATTTTCAGGCAGCCGAATTTTAAAAGTTTACTATAAAATATTATGCAATAAGGTCTATAATTTTAAATTTCGAATTTTTCCGCAATACGCAAATTTCAAATTTCTGTCACTTTTCTGCAACAAAAGAGTATGGCAAACTCACCTTTAAATTAACAGGGCAATGCTCATATTCCTTCTGAGATCGAAATAAATGACGCGTGAATGCGAATTTTGGCGTTTCTGAATCTCAGAGGAAAATGAGCATTATGGTCTTGAATTAAAGGTGCGTTTGCCATAATAACATCATTTCGACTCTGCGCTAGCATAAATCGACCCGTACGCGCCCGGCCTCCCAAGATGCTACTTTATCACGTTCCCTCAATCCAACGAATTCCTACCGGTCCTTCGCTTAAAAAACGGTTTCGATGGGCAGCAGGATTTGATCAGATATACTAACTTAAGTAACTTATTTGCAAAGTGTGGTGAGTATGGCAAAACTAGATCGAAATCCTTGGGCGAGGCATGTATCCAGCAGTGGTCTTCATACGGCTGTGATGATGATGATTTAATAATCAGAAGGGTCAATGATCTACTTAAAACATTTGAGGAGCCCGATAGCCAAGTGCATAAGCATTTAGTGCTTGAGCATGTTAAGCAACCTTGGCTGCATTCCCTATTGGGATGAATGCCCGCAGATGGAGAAAAATATCTTGGGAAATATAATGCTGATATTATTTATAGCAAATATTAAGCCGAGACCCACCCACACCTTAACACGCTTTCCAAAGCACGGAATCATTTTTCTTTTCCAATATGCTAACCAGGCATTAAAAAAATTCACAAAGTAATAATGCTTCCCAGTGGGATTTGAACCCACGGCCTCCGGATTATAAAGCAAACGCCTTGACCACAGAACCATGAAGGCAGTCCTTAAAAACATTACCATTAGTAAGTAAAAACAAAAGTCTTGGACGAACATATACCTGTACTCCATTAGTTCTTCCAAGGACTTCTCAGCCTCAACGATACTCAAGTGCACTTCCAACTCCTGCTCGATGTATTGCTGCACCGCGCCCGCCTTCACGCTGCCCTTCGCGTTGCGCTTCATGGCAGTGTTCTTCTGCCTTTCTAGGGCTTCCTGTCAAACTCAAACATTTTTATTCTTATCAAAATAAATAAATAAGATATAAGAAAAAAATCCATGTGGGCAGGATTTGAACCCGCAGTCCTTTACTCTCTGTACGAGTAATGACTTACCAATTAGGCCACCGCGTTTCATACCCTACACGTCATATCTGCAATACTAGGAGTGCTAATCGCGCGTTGCAGACTGAAAAAATAAAATGTTAAGAGTTGACTAGACAGGCGCGCGACCTTGGTGATAGCCACATTCCCGGATTATTGCTAGTTCACCTTTATAGAGGGTCGCTTCGCAAGCGATCGAGATGAAACGATGATTATACCTATTCGGGGAGATATTCAACGCGCTTTCGTCCTATCATAGGTAATAAGGTTTATCAAGAAATCTAATCCATAAACTCACATAAAAATAAACTTATGAGCAGCCATACTATATTAGGCAAGTGAAAGATATTGGAATCTTTATGTTCATAATGGTATTTATTAACTTCTATAGTTGGATTAAAAATTAAATCAGACCATTGAGCTTTTAACCAACTGTATATGAACGGAGCGACTCCATTTTGGCCACGGCGTTGGTTCGCTTCCTATCTTCATTGCGCGCTCGTTGTCACCCTTATGTCCTGCGTTTTTTCATCGGTTGATAAAGAATATCTCACCTTCAATCTCTTGTTGACTGCGACCGCCTCCTCCATCTTGCATTTGAGCATGTTCTGCTTCTGACGTGGAGCGACTCCATCGTGGCCATGGCGTTGGCTCTCTTCCTGACTTCATTGCACAGCCGCAACATAGCCCTTGTTGCCAGCCTTATGAAAACTAGCCTGTTGAGTATAAAGAATATCTCACCTTCAACCTCTTGTTGACTGCGACCGCCTCCTCCATCTTGCATTTGAGCACGTTCTGCTGCTTGACGTGGAGCGACTCCATCGTGGCCAGGGCGTTGGCTCTCTTCCTGTCTTCATCGCACAGCCGCAACATAGCCCTTGTGGCCAGCCTTATGAAAACTAGCCTGTTGAGTATAAAGAATATCTCACCTTCAACCTCTTGTTGACAGCAACCGCCTCCTCCATCTTGCGTTTGAGTACGTTCTGCTGCTTGGCGTGGAGCGTCTCCATCTTGGCCATGGCGTTGGCTCGCTTCCTATCTTCGTTACGGAGTCGTAGCATGGCGCGCTCGTTGTCGGCCTTCCATTTGCGGAACTTCTCGCTCTCTTCGCGCATTTGTTTTATTATTTTCACCTAGTAACAGACAAACATGTCAATTTTTGGCTAACTGAATAAACTAATAAAGAAACTAAATAAAACCTACAATAATATATAAAGCTGGCTAATAGGGATCGCCTCCACGCGCGATAGTATCGCGTGGAGTCCGCGCTTCTATCTTATACTATTATATATCCTATTCTCAAGGGAATACGATTGATTATGGAAACCCGGCTTTAAAGGCTGATTTACATTGATCCAGTAGCTAGCGCCAGCATGGCTGGTTTCCGGAGCTGGATCAGCATTGGCACTGGAACACGTCATACACGCGTCCAGTAGTCATTTCTGCTTTGTTTGACTACACCTTTGCATCCTTAAAAAATGAGTGTTTTAGGCGCCAGCGACTGGCGTTTCACTGGCGCGTAGTTTTTATACGGATCCAGTGCCACTGGCACGGGCTGCGCGGCGTGCGGGGGGGGGTCACTGGATCGAAAATAGGCGGCCGGCCTATTTCGATCCAGTGCTGGATACTGGATGCTGGACTGGATTGAAACATGTTTACATTGATACAGTGCTGATCTAGCGCTGGAATCCAGTGATGCTGGCGCCAGCTACTGGATAAATGTAAATCAGCGGCTGATTTACATTGTACCAGAAATTTTGAAATGACGCGTCGCTACCGATGCCATCCCATGCCAATACAGTGTAGAGCGCCCCTTACTCACGCACTTATGTTACTTCGTCGGATCCGCCGAATAGTTTCGGTCGGTAACGAAGACCATCAAGCCGCGTTTTCATAGTGAATTTAGGCCATGTAAGTTTTAATATTATTAATATTTAAGTTGTCCGGAATCCGTATAGGTGGTAGATATGAAGGCACAGGGGTTGATGCCAATATGGTTAGGAATAGGAAACTTTGGAGAGAGTTTGTGATCTCTGAAAATAAGTTTAATAGTATTACCTTGGTCGCCTTCATAGCTTGCAACTCAGCATTGAGAGCAGCGATCTTAGCTTCGTTCTTCTCTTTCATCCTGATAATGTTAGCTTGCTGCTGGCATTTCTTCTTCAGATCAGTAATTTCGGCTTCCAGTGACGACACTTTGGTGCGGCGTTCTTCGTGAGATGGGTCTTTGCTCTGCAAATAAAAACATCTTTGACCCATCTCCAAAAAAAAACAGGTGCCTTATCTGCTTCATATAATGGGAGTAATATTTATGCCTATTACTATTTCTATATGTAATTCTTCTTGTTTTCAAGTCGTAATGGCTTTAATAAATACCCTAATTTTGTACAGTATGCGGCCAAAGCAACTGCCCGGCCATTTGCTTACTCTAGGTCCTATTGTGTGCAGTGAGTGGAGCATTTATGGCACGTTAAAAGGTGGCTCATTGCCTGGAAGTCACTGCAGACATGCTGCTGCGGGAGACATCCCACCTCACCCAGATTCCCTGGCATCTCCCTACGCCAAAGTCGGTTCAGCTACTAATACTATTGTAACCGAAGCTTTAGAGCCGCGCATACATCAAATCGTGAGTAAACAATCGATGTCATTGACGCCAAAAGCTGCAACTTTTGGCGGTAATGAGTGATATTGATGAAAAGTTCTATTAAAATACTACAAGCAATCTGCTACTGAAGTACTGACGTAGATTTCTGCAATTTTATCATATTAAGTAGTACAAGAATAAAATTACGTGGGTCGCTAGTTTCGCTGATGTAAGCCTCTTAAGAACATTTATTACCTTCGTCTGTTTCAGCTGCTGCATAACCTCGTCCCTCTCCTTCTCCAGATGGACGATCCTCTCCTCGTTCTCCCTGAGGTTGGGGTGACTTTCCAACAAGTCCTTGTTACTGGCCAGTATTGCTTCAGCAGAGGATTTGGACTACACTCACCATGCTGGCCAGACGGGTTGGAGAGCTCTTTTTGTGTATAAGCTTTGTTTACCTACTGTTTCCTAAGTCACCTTCTACAACATCCAAGAAAAGACTTGGAGTGGTCCTATTCTACTCTGCCAAAAACCTAACGATACTACCGTTATCTATCTATAATTTAAGACTATTCTACTCTGCCGGGAACCACACAACATTACCATAATTTAAGAACTGTGTTCTTGTCGGTGGAGTACTAAGGAAGACCCGGAAATAAAGGAAAAGACAGGAGTTGTGTTGTATAATGAGATCAAGAGAATGGCCGAGAACCGAGAGACATAACTGTTATAAGAACCCTTATTACCTTAGTCTGTTTCAGCTGCTGCATCAGTTCGTCCCTCTCCTTCTCCAGATGAGCGATCCTCTCCTCATTCTCTCTGAGGTTGTGATGGCTTTCCAACATGTCCTTGTTATTGGCCAGTATAGCTTGGACCACGGAAGCCTTGATAGCCATTGCTCGGTTGAGCTCTTGCAGTTCTTGGTTGAGTGCCACCTGTGATAAAACAATAAGGATGATGTCTTAATTTTTTTTTCGTTATTTTATGGAGTCATTCCAAAAAAAGACACATCCGCGAAAAATACGCCATGCTAAACCAAAAACTCTCTTAGATATTACAGTTTTAATAGCACATTTTTTGTCACAATATCAACACAATTCTTTCTCACAGAGCCAGTGAAAGAAAAAGACAAGTCATAGACTTCACCTAGTTGTAAAAACAACAAGAGTAATAGACATAATTTGACTTTGAGTGTAAACCCATCAGGCAAGATAGAGGCTAAAGCACTCAATGAACCATGAAAAACCGGCCAAGTGCGTGTCGGGCCACGCGTAGTGTAGGGTTCCGTAGTTACGAATGACAACTTTAAGTTCACACTCTCACCTCACAGTTTAACGACCAAAAACATCTAATAATGAAAATTGTATGAAATTTTACATTTTCCAGTACATTTTATAAGTTGGTTGCCTATAACTTTTTAGTTTGCACTTAATACTCAGCGCTGATAGTTTTCCTTTCCACTTCAGAATATATACTACTGCTGTATTTTTTTTTCACGTATCCCTATATAACCGTTTAGTAGATAGAGGGGGGGGTTTGTCCGTCTGTCTGCGGTTTTATTTAGAGACTATAAGTACTAGAAAGCTGTAATTTGGTATGGGTATGTATATTAATCATACCAAAAAAGTGGTAGAAAAAAATCTGGAAAAAAAAATTTTAGGGTAGCTCCCATACAAGTAAAGAGGGAGTAATATTTTTTTTCTATACAAACCCATCGAGAGGTTGCATTGCGAACATCATTTTTGATTTAGGGATCCGTTACAGAAATATTGGGTTTTAAAGTGCAAATTTTTGTTAGGGGTAAGTATCCCCCCCCCCCCCCCTCTATCTGCTAAACGGTTATATATGGATACGTGAAAAAAATTACAGCTGTAGTATTTAAACTGAAGTTGAAAGGAAAACTATCAGAGCTGAGTATTAAGTGCAAACTAAAAAGTAATAGGCAACCAACTTATAAAATGTACTGGAAAATGTAAAATTTCATACAATTTTCATTGTTAGATGTTTTTGGTCGTTAAACTGTAAGGTGCGAGTGTGAACAGTGTGAACTTAGTGGTCATTCGCAACTACGGAACTCTACACTGCGCGTGGCCCGACACGCACTTGGCCGGTTTTTTAGTTGTTTGCTCTTTCAAGAGCTGACATTTTGCGTGGTGCCAAAAATGATAGAAATTTTGTTTGGAGAGCTCATAAGTTTCTTTTTCGTCCACTGTTCAGAGCTGTTTTGGGCATGTGGTGGTAAGCATTTCAAAATTTAATCTGGAGTCAAAGTGTACCACAACACACCGCATACCAAAAGAGTTACCGCATACCTAGTAGTTTTTTCGATTTTGCAAATAAAAAAAAATAAACAAAAAAGATAAATGACGTTCAAAAAGTTATACATGAGATCCAAAATTTATATAAAAGCTATTCATTTCATTTCAAAGAAGTTCATTTTCACAAACCTGTCCCATAGCCCTCTTCTCCTCTTCCATGACAGCCTGGTCCTCGTTCAGCACCACATCATCATCAACCTTCTCATGATCATCTTCATTAACAAACGACAACTTAATCTCATGATCTATCAACTCCTCCTTAGTCTTCAAATTAACAGACTGCAAATCTTCCAACCTCGTCTTTATTTCCTTCAAGTAATCAACGACCGAAGTCTTCTGAGCCTCATCATCAACTACTTCTGAACTGTTCAAGTTCTCGATAGTCTGGTTACATTGTTCTGTCAACTCGTTGAGCTTTCGTTCGATTTTGTCCTTTGCGGCTTCGGCTAAGAGTGCCTTTTCGCATAAATTGGTGTTCTCGATCAGCATATTGCTCAGGTGTTCGGTGACTAGTTTGTGCTTCTTGAGTAGCTCTGCATATCTAGCCTTCTCTTTCTCTAGTTCTTCTTGTAGCTGTTCGTTGTTCCGCTCGGACGCCGTCGGGAGTTTTCCGATGAGTTGTAGCTTTAGTTCGTTTACTAAATTGTTTAACCTGAAATAAAGATGTGGATTTTATTACTTTGGAATTGAATAGAAATGCTGAAAATTGGTTTATATAACAAACAGAATATGAGATAAGTCCAAATTGCCTTCTCTCACTCTATTTTTCATCGAAGCCAAAGACAGAATAAAAAAATACAGGGTGCCAATCTGATAGGTTGATAATAGGTTTGTTGCGGATGCGCCGAGCACGATTCGCGTATCGGAGGGTAGACACCGTTTCTGTAGTCCGCAGGACTTACACACCACGCCACCATTAAAGTGAGGTATTTCTCGTAGCGCAACCATTTTGGGGGAGCTTCAAATGGTTGTGCAACGAGGAATAAAATTTTGATATTTGAAATTGCTACGTGGGCATAATTAAAAGGTGCGCTCCGGGGAATAATTTATCAAATCAAATCAAATCATTTATTTTCAGGCAACAAGTAAAATATTACATAGGCCCATAGATATATACCTTACAGACTAACATATACATAATATATTAACTTAACTATCACTAGTTTGTACGTAATGTCTGTGACGCACTACACGGTGATGGGGTGTCGGTAACCTTCCGCGAAAACGCCGAAAGACGACACCCTTCGGCCAGAAATCTTCACAGGTGAAGGTCTCCAGCTGAGCAGTTGGGATTCGCACCACATACGAGTTAAAATTCACATTGTGACGCGATTCCAACTTTACGACCCTCAAGTTGAGCTTCGTCTTTACTTTTATGTATTCCACCAAATCTTCACTCTTTGTAGAATAATGAAGGCGAGACACATAAAGTAAAGTCGTCGGGACGGCAGCGCGCAGCAACATATTCGGGCCACTGAGTGCAGTACCGCACTTATTCCTGAACGTAGGCTTCTTCCGCTTCCGTACTACTTCGGTGAAGCCCTCGTTGTCAACTGGTCCCTTTGGAACTGGTTCGGGAGCAGCTACCATTGCTGGTGCTAGCTCCATCTGATGCTGAGATGACCGCTGATTCCTGGGAGGTTGGCTTGCAGCAGTCGCGTAAGGACGAGGCGGTAGCGTGCTTACGTTCGTCACCACAAGGGACGCACGAGGTGTGGGGCGGGGTGACGCATGACGTTCGACGACAATGACCGGCGAAGCATCCAATTTCGCTGACGCGAAACTTGACTGCGATGCATCGAGTGCACCGCGACACGGGTTGATGTTTGAGACATCGGATGACCCACTTACAGACTTGTTGTTTTTTAATTCCACTATCTCCGTACGTAAATCATCGATGGTAGATTGAGATGCCTCGAATTTCAGCTGCAAATCGGCCAGGTTTGACTTCAGGGTATTAATATCTTTCAACAACCTGGTGACGTCGACATGGTCAAATGTGACCGGCGGAAGTCGATGCAGGTCCTTACAGACAAATGTCACGGGCCACTCTTCCGGATCGGTCACTTTGAAAAGTCTAATCATGTACTGTAGACTCTTCTCTCCCTTTTCATCTCTACGACGAGACGGCATTCGGTCGGCCATTTCAAGCGACGCATACAGCAGCACCTTCGCACTGCGTATCTCCTCTTCGTTCCAGTTACTGGTGCAAATCTGGATCACGCTCACTTCGTCCATGCAATCCAGCTGCTTGTCCGGGAACGCTAGCAGTTCGTTTACCACGAGTTTTTTTGAACCCATAGTAACGTCGGGCAGCGGCTTATGCCGCGCAAATCGCGAATTAAAATTCAATTCGTTAGCGGAGTGATACGCGTGATGTGTCAACGGCGCATAGCACTACACTGATTTTACTACTACTAGTCACAATACTAGTGACAATTTAGTTGTGCTTCATTAGGTGCGCTTTAAAATGGCTGCGCTACGAGGAATACCTCATTAAAGTCGCTTTTTAATAAATCCTTATCTAACGATCTTCGCGTCCTGGTTGATAATAGGTTTGTTGCGCTGTTTTATCAAAGTTGTAGCCACCAAAGACACACACGCCACCATTAAAGTCACTTTTTATTAAATCCTTCCCCGTGTGGTTGCCGGCAGAATAGAAAAGGAACACTCCAAGTTTTCCCGTGATGTCGTAGAAGACGACTTAAGAAACACAAGCTAAACAAAGCTTATAAACATCAAAGGGATCTCTCCAACCCATAATTATTTATATAAACAGAACTGAGCACGAACCTTATATTTATTTGTTTCCGCTGACATTTTAATGGAGTTATACCCATCGTGGTCGCAGCGAGACTCAACAAAGAACATCTCTCCAACCTGTCTGGCCAGCGTTTATAGTATAGGCCAAATCCTCTGACTGCTGTGGCTAATATGTGGCTCTGGTAGTACAGAGAGAGTCGTGTCCTGCAGTGGAGACTACAAAAGACTTGATGATGATAAATAAATCCTTACCTAACGATCTCCGCCGCCTTCGCGTCCTGGTTGATAATAGGTTTGTTGCGGATGCGCCGAGCGCGATCCGCGTATCGGAGAGTAGACACCGTCTCGTCCAAGTTGTAGTCAGCGGGACTCACACACGCCACCATTAACGTGAGCGAGTTTCCACCGAGACTGTCTGTAGGTTATACAAAAAAAATATTGATAATCTTTCAGTTAAAACAAATTACGACTGCAATGATTTGGATAAAATTTAAATAGAACCAATTTGGAAGTATACCTTTCAAAATAAGAGAAATATGATAAATGAATATACATCTACGGACGAATCATAGGTATATAGATAAACATCCGAGACCCAGGTCAATCTGAAAAATATCATTACCCATCTTGACCTGACTGGGGATCGAACCCGGGATCACCAGAATGACAGCCTGCAAGTTGACCACTAGGCCACAGAGGTCGTCAAAAGAGAATGCGCAAGCGCCACCACGATACTGTGAACTAATAAAACATATTCGATTATTCTCTGTTTTTCGTGTAAATACCCAACTCTGGTGTCAGTTTTTCAGGCTGCCTATAAGCATCTGACATAGCTTAATGACGGTCATCAATAATGAACAGATCTGCGGTCTTGCGTGCCTTCCAAAACAGATATTTATATGAAAGCTTGCTTATGCATACCTTGCACTCTCCTGCCCTTTGGTGATGATCGCCTTACAGGTTGAGAGCACTCTTCCCTAGTGAAGTAGCAAAAGCTCACTTACAGCATTATTTTTTTTTACAAATAACACTGATTAAAAAAATAAAAGAAAATCCACACCTTGCAGTAACCTAGTGAGCTTCACCGACCGATCTTCACCCCCTCTTTTAACCTCTCCCCGCTGGCTTTTGACCCTGATTGATCTTCAACCCCCTCTTTTAGCCTCTCCCCACTGGCTTTTGTCTTCTTTATGCGCTCGGATCCCGCCAATTCAACGACGGCCATCAATGATGGATAGATCAACGGCTTCCCGTGCCTTCCATAACGAATATTTAAGTAAAATCATGCTTATGCACACCTTGCACCCTTCCTGGGAGCCCTTTGGTAATGATCGTTTTACAGGTAGAGGGTCTGCCCTCACCTTAAAAGTCCAGCGAAGTAGCAAAAAATCACTTGGACCGTCCATAAAAAAAGCTCACCTTGCAATAACCTAGTGAGCTTGCTATCCCTGTAGCTAATGAAACTCCTGTTGGTGCCATCGCCTAGCGCAGAGATGACGTTGCCGAGCGCCAACAGGCCCTGATTGATCTTCACCCCCTCTTTTAGCCTCTCTCCACTGGCTTTAGTCTTCTTTATGCGTTCGGAGCCCGCCAAGTCTACTAGGTGGAATTTTGATGTCGTTGCTATGTTCCTGAGGACAATCAAAAATTGGTTTGAATAAATTAAGGGCACTTGATGTTAACTGTGACTTTTTCCATATAGTATTTAATGTGCGACGCCTAACGCCTGTGGGAGGCGTGCCAGGAAATGCCAATGGACAAGCAGATTGTGCGCCGCAAATGGACATGGATAGGCCATACACTCAGGAGAGAGCCCGCACACATCCCGAGGCAAGCCCTGGAGTGGACCCCTCAGGGCAAGCGAAAGTTGGCCGTCCCAAGCAGACCTGGCGGTGCACAGTTGCGGCGGAGATGAAGACAATCGGGCTAACCTGGCCCGAAGTAAAGCGCGTTGCCAAAGACCGTTCGCGATGGAGAAAGACTGTTGAAGGACTCTGCCCCACCTAGGGGCCTTGGGATCATAAGTCAAGTAAGTAATTTAATGTGTCATGTTAATAAGTATGTGGCTATCCCATAGCTATTTAAATAGACTGGACTGGACGCCTTTTCAACACATTTCATACGAAGCAAGCGTGTCAGGGGGCGGTATCTTTAATTGAGGTTCTGGGATTCAAAGTAATTATAGAAATGCAAAAATCTGTTATTTTCCACATACTTGTAATTTAGGTTACATCAGAATTGTTTGAATTGTTAATTAATCGTTTTAATTACTTATTGATACCATATCACAGCTCATTTAGGCATTTTAAACTTTTTTTTTAGAATGAACTTACAGACCGAGTATGCGACTTTCATTTACCATCCGGGCGCGGGATGACATGCGGTATTATTATTTCTTTCGTCTCTAGAACTCACTGTGATGAATATCTACGCTATAAGCGAAATATGTATTACTTACTTGTCTGTCCTACTTTCCTTAGCTATGATGATCGTGAAGACTGCATGACTCCTGCTGGAGGCCTGATTCATGGCTGTGGAGCCTGTCACTCGCCCAATAGACCCTCGCTCTAGCACCATCATCATTTCTCTAGTGGATGTCACTGGCAACTCTGTTATACCTGTAAAATTTTTAGTTTTAATATTTTTAGTAGTATTTATTACTTGTTTTATCTTTAAAACGAGGACTAAAATTAGTATCTTTACCAAATCATATAACAGCAGGAATGCTGTCATAATAACGGACAGCTGAGGATAAAACCAGTAAGGGTCAGATGAGGAGGATGAGGTACTTTTTTTTTTGAATAATTAGTCTAAAGAGGACAGTCTGGGCAATAAGTAGAGCCTCACTTCAGATACCAACAATATATATTATGAGTACATTCGCAAATTGTTTAGCATATACTAGCATCAAAAACTAGTACATTATTTGGATGCTAAAGAAAAAAATATCTCAATCACACTTTACAGAACTCAGTCACTAGCGAGAGGGACACTGCAATATGTTGGACAAATATTTTATAACAAATACATATATAGATAAATATCCAATACCCAGGTCAATCTGAAAAAGATCATTTTTCATCTTGACCTGACCGGGGATCGAACCCGGGACCATCCGTGTCACAGGCCGGCGTGTTGACCACTGCGCCACGCAGCTCGTCAATTGTGATCAGAGTTAAAACAATGTTCCATTTTGTATTTCTGCAAACAATATTATTTATTTATTTGATTATAAACGAGAAGCTTCTTACCTGGTAAAACTACCCCTTTATTGATATCTTCCCTAATTTCAATAATACTGTGTGCTCTCTCCTTTCCGGAAAGCAAGTCGAAGCACTGCTCTTGGTACAGCTCCATGAAGGACACAGACACTTTGAATATGAACTCGTCTTCATGTGCCTCTATGAAGTCAAATATGTCTGCCACTGCCTGGGGTATTACACCTAGCAACAACAATTTAAAAATTAATTCTATTCTATTCAGGTCTGTGACAGGCCGCGCCAAACTTTCGAACATCGCGCGAGTCGATGCGCAGTACACGATATTAGGTAGGCGCGGGGCGTGCGCGGGGAGGCAGGTCGAGTATAGCGCAGCTCGCAGCTAATATCCTATCCGCAATTGAGTTTGACGCAACCTGTAGTATTAATATCAAAAATGTAAGATACGCGCGAAACATAATTTAGGTTCTCAGAAGAAAATTCCTTAAGTTCAGACTTTAATATGACGCCTAGATTTAGCATATTTTTGTATTATATAAAAAAAAATTATGTTCAAATTAAAAATGGAAAATAATAGTGTAAAGCTATGAGTTGTAATCAATTAATATCTCTATTAAGTAATCAATGGAGAAATCTGTTATTATTCTAAATACAAACCTAATTTAGTTGAATCACCATCAGAGCCAGAGTAATTGGTGCCCATTGTGTACGTTTTACCAGACCCTGTCTGCCCATAAGCCAATATCGTCACATTGTAGCCTGGAACAAATAAAATTAATGTGCAGAAGTAATTTTACATCTACGAAAGAATTTCAAGTTTTAGCTACTGAACTGATCATCATGACAATTCGTATAAATGAAAGACAACTATGGTATCAGTATTCTGGAAAAATGTTGTGATGTTATGTTGTGGTTTATATACAACTAGCAATTTTCCCGCAACTTCGTCCGCGTAAATTATAGCCTATGTCAACCGCAGATAAATTAGCTTTCTACATGTGATAGATTTCTGAATATCGGCCCACTAGTTTAAGAGCTTATTCAATACAAACAATCCAATATTTCCTCTTTCTAATATTATTACTAGCAACTTTCCCAAAACTTCAACTGCTTAAATTATAGCCTATGTGACCCGCAGATAAATTACCTATCTATAGGTGAAAGAATTTTGAAAATCATTCTAGTAGTTTTGAAACCAATTTAAGGCCCCACACTAGGCACACTATATTTTATTCTTAATATTTTACAAATAGAAAGAAATTCAAGAATGTAAATCATATAAGCCTTAGTAAATAACCTGAAGTATTTTTGGAATCATGTTTTAATATTATGAGAATCAGTTATAATGATGAAATCTGGTAATTTACTAAGGCTTATATGATTACATTCTTGAATTTCTTTCTATTTGTAAAGTATTAGAAATAAAATTATTAGCGTCACTAGTGTGCCCAGTGTGGGGCCTGGACGCACATGTCTCCATACAAACGGAAAAAGGTGTCGCCTGGACGCACATGTCTCCATACAAACGGAAAAAGGGAATTGTGGGAATATTTGATAATTTTAGGGCAAAATTAAGCATCCAATCAATTAATCTCATTATAATCTACGTACGTTCCTATACAGCTAGGTTAAAATACCAATGGTTTGAGAATTACAAGCCTTTTCAAATTTGTATGGAAATCTTGAGAGGCCTATAATTCTCAAACATTTGAAAATTTAACCAAACTGTATAGGAATGTATGTAGATTATAATGAGATTAATTGATTAGATGCTTAATTTTGCCCTAAAATTATCAAATATTGCCACAATTCCCTTTTTCTGTTTGTATGGAGACATGCGCGTCCAGGGGACTCTTAATGCAAACATAAAACAATCAAATCTTTCATCTTTATTATATCAGTATAGATAAATAGTGAAGGGGATAATCAGTTATTTCAAAAAGATTTTCATGAACACTTTTGTATGAAAAATACAACATATTCTTGAAAAACATCTTTAGTACCCAAGTAGGTAACTCTTAATTATGACCGAAATCAATGAGTAGTGTTGTAAATATTTGCTGCTATCTAATTGTCATAATAATAGTGCACTTGGGGTCTTGTGCGCCATGGCATATCCAGGGTGCAGACCTTAATTAGCTCACCCAATATATTTGGCAATAGGCAAGACCATGCAATATTCTTGCATCATTCAAAATGTCTCTTTGGAAGCAACATTATTCTCATCCACTATCAGTACTTTTGACCATAGAGATTTTACTATCATCATCATCATCAACAGGTCTTTGTTAGTCTCCACTGCAGGTGAATAATTTAGAGATTTTACTATAAGAACTTTAAATATACACTGATCAATTAGTTGGAGAATAACTGTATCTTACTCAACAATAAAAGATTTTTTGCCATCCAGCTTATATTTTTTGAAATATTTGCGACAAACATACATACATACACTTTTGAAATTTGGCATGCATATCTGAAAGTTTCAAAAGACTAATACAAAAACTGGGCAATTCTGACTATATCACATACTGGTTGAATTGATGACCGACATTTTTTTGTACTTGGCAGTGCAAAAGCACAAATGTTGCACTGTCATGTACAGCACTGTGCTGTTATGCACAAGACTTCTGAAATAGCTACACTTAGAGCTATCTGTATGTAATTTCTTACATGGATCTTGTAACAAGTTAAATCCCTTATTGAGTTTCTGGAGCCAAATAAGGCCTACCTAACTTCAAACCACTTTATATCATTATTGCTTGAAAAAAGCAATATTTTGAAATCAGCTTGTAATGCTTCCTGTAAATTTGAACATACATATAAATAAAATACATTCATGCGATATAATTTTTAATACAAATAAAAAAAAATCACGTACAAGGCAGCCTAATAAGGCGCTCCGGGACTTTATTAAAGCCCTAGGCATTTTTGTGTTTTTGAAAAAGTGTCAAACCATTAGAAATTATTTACTAATTGTATTTAAACTGAAGGCTTTCATCGTATCATCGTTCATCATATGAACATTTTCAGCAAAATCGGTTTCTGTCAATGGAATAGGCTTTATTGCACATTGCACATGGGCCTTATTAACCGCAATTTTAATAATCCTTTTTTTATAATAACTATATAAATTATATATAGGTAGTAAATATGGTGTCAGCTTTTTATTATAATTTTGTATGTTCTTTTCATTAACCAAGACGTTTACACTGTTGCAAGTCCATTATTTTTCAGGAAGGCTTTATTATATTTCAAGCCTTATTTGGCTCCGGTACCTTACTTTTGCCTACTTTATCTATTGGGAATTTTAACAATAAGGTTAAAGCCCTTTCAACTCACTGATATGATTAACTACAATGTATGCAAAATTTAGGTAGGAATAGTTTATCACATTTAGCTTAGGCAAAGAAAGAAAAGCATTACCTTGGAAGAGCCTTCCTAGAAGCCCTTTCACTGCTGTGTCATAAAATTCCTGTTGGGTTATATGCTGAGCAAACACATAGTTATATGTAAATGCTAGGTCTTTGATCTGCACCTGATGCTCATTGGGAATCACTTCAATACATTCGTCACAGCCTCTCTCAATCTCTTGCTGCATCAATGGCCTTATCCTAAGAGCCACTTGGACTGTATCTATCGTCACCTTATCGCCCTCAACCATTTTGTATTTTTTTTTCTGTTTTATTTCCAATGAAAACCGGGCACTGCCTTACTCCTGAATCCTTCTCATATCTTTCTAATCTTCCTCTCGCCGGTGATCAGGGAACTGTCATTGTTTTTATTTCGAGCAAGCTGGAGCGTATGGAGTAAACTCTTTTCGAATCTATTGTGTCACAAAATGTTTTTGGTTTCTGAAACAAGGAGTTTTCTACACTTTACAGCATCTTTGTGAGTCTATGAAAAAGAAAAAGAGAAACAGCGCCAAAATAGAGCACTTTTACAGTAATGTTGTTAAATTCTTCATTTTATTATTTATACGATTACAACTATTCACTATACCTGGGAAAGCGAACACCTTAGTCAACGAACTCAAACGAACCTCTATTTGATTTGAATTTGAATTTGACATTGAATTGAGAACCTGTGTTGCCAAGAGTGAAACGATCTTCGCAGGCTACACACGATACAGGGAATACACGTCCGATAGTGTTATGGAAAGCTTCGTACACACTGAGACGAATTCCGTGCGGGACGCGGGACGCGAATATGCGCGTTTCGTTCGCTCGCTTAGCCTCCCAAACTGAGGCGAATATCGCGCGACAATATTTTTAGTTAACAGTAGGAAAACATGTCATTTGATATCAAAGCTGAGGTTTTATTGATATTTGCATTATCTGAAGAACAATCTCAAGATTTGAGGAAGAAAATAAAAAAATAGATTCATGAGCTGAGTACTCAACGTTTGGAATTTGGAGAGATTCACACACTTTGATACCAACATTACGAAAAGACCCTTGTCTTTTTTAGGGTTCCGTAGTAAACTAGGAACCCTTATAGTTTTGCCAGGGTGCGTATTGTTTGATATAATAACAAATTATATATTTTCATTTCAATAAAGTTCAAAAGATATAATGTTTACTTGATATAATTATTACTGTCTATATTCTTAAAAGCTATAATATTCATAAAATTTTCAATTCGAAAACCATAAACTCATTAATTATAACGTTTATGAACACTAAACATCACCTGCCATACAACTCGTTCAGTATACATGCCATAAAATATATCAATCAAAACGAATACTATTTAAAATATATATCAATTAAAATCTAAGTCAATCAAATTGATTATGATGCGAGCGACAATCTTAGGTGCGATAGTGACTGGTTTGGATACGCAACTTGGTAACAAAAGGTAGGTTAGGTTATGGTTAGACATAGACCACCATATGAGCGAGCAAGCGACGACTGGTTTGGATACGCGACTTGGTAACAGAAGGTAGGTTAGGTTATGGTTACACATAGACCACCATATGAGCGAGCGAGCGAAGCGAGCGAGTGCGAAAGCGACTGGTTTGGATACGCGACTTAGTAACAGAAGGTAGGTTAGGTTATGGTTACACATAGACCACCATATGAGCGAGCGAGCAAAGCGAGCGAGCGACGACTGGGTGCGAAATCGACTTAGTCACAGAACGTAGATTAGGATCTTCTATCACATTATTTGTATAACCAATGATTATTATACTTAATAATAAGTATATATTACGTTTATTATACGTAACAACAAATCGATTTGTTAAATTTTATAACAATAAAACGGTATATGAAAGGTTTGTTATGTTGAATAATTGTTATAACAAAAGATTTTATTTTTTTCAAAATTATTTCTTTCGATTTTTATCTTGATTGATAATTATACTGACCAAAATTATATATTTCGTTGGTATTAATCTTAAATAAAAAATAAAATAAAAATAAAAATGGTTTATTGGGAAAACTAGTTAATTATAGAATATTTATTGTTGGAGCCTCCTTTTAAGCAAACATTTGCTTGTGCCTGGAGACTCCGCTCTTATTATATTTATATATATATATATATATATATATATATATATATATATATATATATATATATATATATATATATATATATATATATATATATATATTACATATATTTAATGGAAAAGTCTGTAAGTAAAGTAAATGGACCCTGGCTCCGAGGAACTGCACCGAAGCCTAGAATACAATCGGGTACACGCTTCAACGAGCGACTGATATTATTTATTTTTTTTGTAGTCTATAACTTTGGGTTATTGATAAGTGTTTCTAACTCATCATAAGTTTTATTCTTTAGCCAGGAAATTAAAGTTGACTTGCACTCATAATATGGTTTGTTGTATATATGTAGAATATTGTTTACTTTATTATATATAAACATATATATTTTGTGTTTATATGTTATATTACTCACCCGTTTTGCCATGTCTGTCTGTCTGTCCGTCCGCGGTTTTACTCAGAGACTGTAAGTACTAGAGAAAGCTGTTACTTGGTATGGGTATGTAATATTAACCATGCCAAAAAAGAGGTGGAAAAAAACTTGTAAAAAAATTTTTTTAGGGTAGCTCCCATACAAGTAATGAGAGAGTAATAATTTTTTTTCTTTACAAACCCGTCGTGTTGGGTTGAGAACACCATTTTTTTGATTTAGGTAGCCGTTTCCGAAATATTTGGTTTTAAAGTGCAAATTTTTGTTAGAGGTAAGTGCCCCCCCCCCCCCCCCCCCCCTCTATCTGCTAAACGGTTATAATATGGATACGTGAAAAAAATTACAGCAGTAGTATATATACTAAAATTGAAAGGAAAACTATCAGAGCTGAGTACTAAGTACAAACTAAACAGTTATAGGCAACCAACTTATAAAATGTACTCGAAAATGTAAAATTTCATACAATTTTCATTGTAAGATGTTTTTGGTCGTGTGTGAAAAGCGAGTGTGAACAGTGTGAACTCAAAGTTGTCATTCGCAATTACGGAACCCTACACTGCGCGTGGCCCGACACGTACTTGACCGGTTTTTTTTCTTATTATTTTTATAATCTTCGTGGCTGAGGTCGTATAAAATCTAGTATTCTTTTATTATTATTAAAAACGGTTGCACTCACGTTATATTTAGTCGGTATTGCCGACCGGGTTTCGGCCAATTCAGATGGCCATCTTCAGGGCGAGTATCAAGGTCGTCGTGACACGGCCCTTCCTTGAGCACTAAATATAACGTGAGTGCAACCGTTTTTAATAATAATAATTATGTTTCGCGTAACATTTAATAATTTAATTAGTATTCTTTTACTTTTCGTAAAAATAATTCAAGGTTTAACGGCATTTCAAATAATCAGGGACTATCCCGCGAAGATCCCGCATATATTTCGCTGCAGCGCGTGCGACTATTCGCGTCAATGTGGACACGTCCATACTAGTTATATGACGCAAGCGAGCGAATCGCGTCCCGCGTCCCGCGTGGGATTCACCTCAGTTTGAACGAAGCTAGCTATCGGATCGGAATCGGATACAAACAGACATTACATTTTTTGCTTAGTAATATCTGTGCTTATTATCAATCGAAAATCGCAAAATATATATGCAATCGAAAGTTCCTTGTATGTATATACGTCCATATTCTTTATAATTTTTTAAACTAGTATTTGTTTCTTTATAAATTTTTGAAGAAATGTCGCAAACGTAGGATTTATAAACAAATATCTGTGTCTTATTCTCTGTCATTGCCAATCTGACGTAAAATAATGACATTGACAGGACTTTGACAGTCTGAGTTGTCAGATTTGGGAAATTTTACCCGTTAGTCTGGAAATTTTCTCCTCTCCCGATGTGAATGATAAATATCAACTTCACTGATTTTTTTTTTCAATGTTAATGCCGACCATGCCCCCCTATTTACTAACTCGGTGTAAACCAACGAACTTTTTTTGACATTCATTAGCATAGCAGCCGTTTTTCCTTGTCTTGTATGTAAGGCAAACTCAGTCCATCCATGTATACCATCAAATTCTAATGTACAAGGCAGGGGACGTTTTCGGGTGTGCTGGCTGTTCAATGATTACAAAACTGATGTCATTCCCAAAAGATCCCTAAGCGAAGCCCAAAACCGATGCTAAATCATTATTTATTGCTTTGAACTTACGACCTCAGGTTCGGTCCAGTCTGTAAAGAATTAGAGATATGTTTTCGACTTTTGTATTTTTTTAACGTCAAAGAAAGAAGTAAAAATATCAGGAACATAGTTGACAGCTAACAAATAAATAAATATAAGCAAATCCAAATAATTATTACATCGAAGAATATACTGGCCGGCATTTACATAAAAAAATAACAGTGAAAACGGATACGATATTTATCATTCACAATAAGAGAGGCAAGGCCTTTAGAAAATTTCCAGACTCCCGGGTAGAATTTCCAAAATCTGGCAACTCAGACTGTCAAAGTCCTGTCAATGTCAATATTTTACGTCAGATTGACAATGACAGAGATTAAGGCACAGATATTTGTATATAAACCCTAAGTTTGCGACGTTTTTCAAAAAATAATAAAAAAACAAATACTGGTTTAAAAATTACAAAAATATGGAAGTATATACATACATGAAACTTTCGTTTGCATATATAAAAAGTACCACTTCCGGTCAAGTATAATATGTTGTCAATTATACGAACTAGATACGAACTTACTTATTTTTACTACGAGATATATTATTTAAGAGGGCGTCGAGCATAGAGAAGCACCTCAAATCGAATTTTGTTATATTACTCAACAACAAGAAAAAAATCCGGACAGACAATCTGTAGTGTTATTATAATATGTATTTGTTTGTGTTTATTATTATATATATTTTTTAAATCATCACTTCTTATTATTTTTATGTTATTATCGACTTAACCGCCATATAATAAGAGATTGTTTTCATCCTCAAACGATTTTTCCATACAAAAATAGTACGAAGACGAGTGTCACACGTTTAATAATAGTACCCTCGGACGTTACGTCCGTAACGGACGTGTATTCCCACCAATAAACGTAAAAAAGTATAATGTCAAACAAAAGTGACTGATACTGACACAAGTTTGACTTGCTTGACTGTCAATTGTTAAAAAACGAGCGAAAAGTTTCTTGTGGCTTATGTTTCTTCGCTACCTTTCTTACATTACTGAGTTAGTTTTGTTTTAATTACCTTTTCCTGTAGTGAAATATCACGAAAGGACCACCCGTGTTTGTATTTCAGAAAGACAAAGTTATTTTGTGCCTAATGATCGTGTAATTGTGCTGTTCGTTTAGCGTCATGCCGCCGAGGACGAGAGGCACTAAAGGAACTAAAATTTTAAAAGAAAACTTAGTGGCCGTTGATAAAACAAAGTCAAAAACCGTTGGCAAGGTTACCAAACCCCCAAGGAAGGCATTAGCTGATAAAACAAACTCCGCTTCGGATGAGAACACGTCTTTGGAAATCAAGAAAAAAGTAGACTATAAGCATGTAATTACTACAGGAATCGAGAATATGGCAAGGCCACGTCGGGAGAGACGATTACCTACACGATATGTAGAAAATCCAGTATTGAACAACTTGTCCAGCAGCAAGATTCAACTTGATAATGCCAATGGTGATACCAAAACAACAAAGCACCAAACTCCCAATAAAATGAATACTACAGTCAAATCTCCGTTCAAAACCCCACAGAAGAGTCTTGAGAATAGTTTAGTTGCCAGCAGGCCTAAGAGGATATGTCGATTACCGTCAAAATTTGATGATCACTCTGGCAGCCCATCTAAATTCATACCTGTACAGCCATGTTATGCAAGTACACCAATACTTGAAAAAAAGAGCTCCAAAGTTACAGAGAAAAATCTAAAGAATAAAGAAAAGAAGGAATCAACAGATACATTGACTAAAGTCATTTCCAATAGGAAGGCTCCACGAAAAAGGCCTATTGAGGAGTCTCCAGAGGCTAGCGCTGACACAAACAACAATGCCAAGAGAAGGTTAGTAAGACATAAAATGACAGAACTTGAAGAAAAATCTCCAAAAGGCAAAACCAGCCCTAAAAAGACAAAGGAACTTCCCAAAAAAGTTGCAGAAACGAGTTTTTCATTCAGAGTTTTAGAAAACAAAAAGAAGTCCTTACAAAATGGGGACAAAAACCTTGATGTCTATGAGTTTACTTATGATCCTAATGAAGAACCGCCACCTGCAAAGAAGAAAAGGAAGAAGCCTGTAAAAAAGAAACCTGCACGGCCCAAGACGGTTGTTTTTAAAAATAACTATGATCAAAATGTTGCAAAAGCTCTGGAAGCTTTAAAAAATGTTGTTTCTAAGAAACCAGATGTACCTAAAGTAGTGAAATCAGCTGAAGAAATTGTTAGTACTAAAGTTGCACCAAATGAGATCAATAACAAACAAAATGTTATAACAAAAGATTTTATTTTTTTCAAAATTATTTCTTTCGATTTTTATCTTGATTGATAATTATACTGACCAAAATTATATATTTCGTTGGTATTAATCTTAAATAAAAAATAAAATAAAAATAAAAATGGTTTATTGGGAAAACTAGTTAATTATAGAATATTTATTGTTGGAGCCTCCTTTTAAGCAAACATTTGCTTGTGCCTGGAGACTCCGCTCTTATTATATTTATATATACATATATATATATATATATATTACATATATTTACTGGAAAAGTCTGTAAGTAAAGTAAATGGACCCTGGCTCCGAGGAACTGCACCGAAGCCTAGAATACAATCGGGTACACGCTTCAACGAGCGACTGATTAGAGGTGTTACTGATATATCAGAACTGATACCGCGAACATAATATGAGAGCTGCAGAACATAATACAAATATATTAGGTTATGTGATATCCGAAGAACGCGTTCCCGAAGAACCGTCAAGAACAGTTAATATCCAAAGTATCGTATCGGTGAACCGGCTGCGTTACTGCGTTCCGCGCCAGTTCGCGTTATTTTGACAGTTCTAAGCCTGTTATAAGTATGAAGAAAAGAACAATCGCCTAAAAAATGTCACATCTCTTATTTTATATTGATAGGTAGATGTAAAATGCCTCAAAAAAAATATCGCCTGCAAAATCCCAGCCTGTTCTTCACCGTTCTTGGAGAACGTTTAACGGAACGTAATATCGGTAAACTAATATATTCGATAACATGGTTCTTGATATCTGACCCTAATATAACACCTCTACGACTGATATTATTTATTTTTTTTGTAGTCTATAACTTTGGGTTATTGATAAGTGTTTCTAACTCATCATAAGTTTTATTCTTTAGCCAGGAAATTAAAGTTGACTTGCACTCATAATATGGTTTGTTGTATTATATGTAGAATATTGTTTACTTTATTATATATAAACATATATATTTTGTGTTTATATGTTATATTACTCACCCGTTTTGCCATGTCTGTCTGTCTGTCCGTCCGCGGTTTTACTCAGAGACTGTAAGTACTAGAGAAAGCTGTTACTTGGTATGGGTATGTAATATTAACCATGCCAAAAAAGAGGTGGAAAAAAACTTGTAAAAAAATTTTTTTAGGGTAGCTCCCATACAAGTAATGAGAGAGTAATAGTTTTTTTTCTTTACAAACCCGTCGTGTTGGGTTGAGAACACCATTTTTTTGATTTAGGTAGCCGTTTCCGAAATATTTGGTTTTAAAGTGCAAATTTTTGTTAGAGGTAAGTGCCCCCCCCCCCCCCCCCCCTCTATCTGCTAAACGGTTATAATATGGATACGTGAAAAAAATTACAGCAGTAGTATATATACTAAAATTGAAAGGAAAACTATCAGAGCTGAGTACTAAGTACAAACTAAACAGTTATAGGCAACCAACTTATAAAATGTACTCGAAAATGTAAAATTTCATACAATTTTCATTGTAAGATGTTTTTGGTCGTGTGTGAAAAGCGAGTGTGAACAGTGTGAACTCAAAGTTGTCATTCGCAACTACGGAACCCTACACTGCGCGTGGCCCGACACGTACTTGACCGGTTTTTTTTCTTATTATTTTTATAATCTTCGTGGCTGAGGTCGTATAAAATCTAGTATTCTTTTATTATTATTAAAAACGGTTGCACTCACGTTATATTTAGTCGGTATTGCCGACCGGGTTTCGGCCAATTCAGATGGCCATCTTCAGGGCGAGTATCAAGGTCGTCGTGACACGGCCCTTCCTTGAGCACTAAATATAACGTGAGTGCAACCGTTTTTAATAATAATAATTATGTTTCGCGTAACATTTAATAATTTAATTAGTATTCTTTTACTTTTCGTAAAAATAATTCAAGGTTTAACGGCATTTCAAATAATCAGGGACTATCCCGCGAAGATCCCGCATATATTTCGCTGCAGCGCGTGCGACTATTCGCGTCAATGTGGACACGTCCATACTAGTTATATGACGCAAGCGAGCGAATCGCGTCCCGCGTCCCGCGTGGGATTCACCTCAGTTTGAACGAAGCTAGCTATCGGATCGGAATCGGATACAAACAGACATTACATTTTTTGCTTAGTAATATCTGTGCTTATTATCAATCGAAAATCGCAAAATATATATGCAATCGAAAGTTCCTTGTATGTATATACGTCCATATTCTTTATAAGTTTTTTAAACTAGTATTTGTTTCTTTATAAATTTTTGAAGAAATGTCGCAAACGTAGGATTTATAAACAAATATCTGTGTCTTATTCTCTGTCATTGCCAATCTGACGTAAAATAATGACATTGACAGGACTTTGACAGTCTGAGTTGTCAGATTTGGGAAATTTTACCCGTTAGTCTGGAAATTTTCTCCTCTCCCGATGTGAATGATAAATATCAACTTCACTGATTTTTTTTTTCAATGTTAATGCCGACCATGCCCCCCTATTTACTAACTCGGTGTAAACCAACGAACTTTTTTTGACATTCATTAGCATAGCAGCCGTTTTTCCTTGTCTTGTATGTAAGGCAAACTCAGTCCATCCATGTATACCATCAAATTCTAATGTACAAGGCAGGGGACGTTTTCGGGTGTGCTGGCTGTTCAATGATTACAAAACTGATGTCATTCCCAAAAGATTCCCTAAGAGAGTTATTCAAGGAAATTGGAATTTTAACGGTTACATCACGAGCTCCGTGGCGCAGCGGTTACCACGCCAGCCTGCGACACGGGGGTCCCGGGTTCGATCCCCGGTCAGGTCATGATGGAAAACGATCTTTTTCAGATTGACCTGGGTCTTGGATGTTTATCTATATATGTATTTGTTATAAAATATAGTATCGTTGAGTTAGTATCCCATAACACAAGTCTTTCTTAAGAACTTACTTTGGGGCTAGCTCAATCTGTGTGATTTGTCCGTATATATTTATTTATTTTTTATTTATTTATCACAGTATATTTTTGCAAACATACTGCACGTACATCAAAATATTGAGAAATATGTCAAAAATTGTCAAGTTCATACGTACAACACTAGAAATAAGAATAAACTTGCCGCAAGAGCCTTTAGACTACATAAAACAAGTAATACGTTCTTAGGGCTTAGTATTCGTTTTTATAACAAAATTCCAGAAAATATTACAGCTTTGCCCTTTCCAAAATTCAAAGAACTTACAAAAAATATTTTATTAAAAAAAGCTTATTACAAAGTTAATGACTATTTAGCAGATAAGAATGCTTGGAGCCTTGGCGTTGTTTGAGACACGCTTGCTTTTTGTATAATAATGATATGTTTTACACAACCAATTGAAATTGTATAGAATCAACTATTTATTAATTGTAAAATATGTAAATGTTTGCGATCGACAACTGTAGATCAGGGTCATATTTCTGTTTTGACAATGTCTTAGAGGCTGAGTAGTCATGCTCACTAAAATGTTCAAACTGGTGGTGGCGTTATGTGTCGGGTCGTTGAGTTCCCTCTAATATGGTTGAGTTTAACGATGGCTGACCCATACGTCAACTCGTGAACGGGTGCTGCCAGTGGGGACTGGTCTGGTCGGCCTCTTTGAGACTACTTCATGTTCTGTTGTTTTTGTGATTTGCTCACTCGATCGTAAACATAAACATGTTCCAAAAATAATGAATGTATAATAATATTGTTAAATGAAAACAGATGAAAAAAAAGAAAAGTAAAAAAGAAAGAAATATAATATAATCATTAATCATACAAAGCCCTTCAGGCGAGTAGGCGACCTATACTGTTGAAAAGAGTTTCTTTCGGCATTTCTTCTCTGCAGTGGTCGGTTCCGAAATGCTAGTAGTCTGTAGCTTTTGAACAATAATGAGTAAATGCATAATATTTAATAAGATAATTTTAAATGTGATTTGACGTGAAAAAGTGCCTGCAAGGGCCTATTTTCTGAATAAACGTTTTGAATTTTGAATTTGAATTTTGAATTTGAATTTGATCCCTAAAATATTGCCATGGCGAAGCCCAAAACCGATGCTAAATCATTATTTATTGCTTTGAACTTACGACCTCAGGTTCGGTCCAGTCTGTAAAGAATTAGAGATATGTTTTCGACTTTTGTATTTTTTTAACGTCAAAGAAAGAAGTAAAAATATCAGGAACATAGTTGACAGCTAACAAATAAATAAATATAAGCAAATCCAAATAATTATTACATCGAAGAATATACTGGCCGGCATTTACATAAAAAAATAACAGTGAAAACGGATACGATATTTATCATTCACAATAAGAGAGGCAAGGCCTTTAGAAAATTTCCAGACTCCCGGGTAGAATTTCCAAAATCTGGCAACTCAGACTGTCAAAGTCCTGTCAATGTCAATATTTTACGTCAGATTGACAATGACAGAGATTAAGGCACAGATATTTGTATATAAACCCTAAGTTTGCGACGTTTTTCAAAAAATAATAAAAAAACAAATACTGGTTTAAAAATTACAAAAATATGGAAGTATATACATACATGAAACTTTCGTTTGCATATATAAAAAGTACCACTTCCGGTCAAGTATAATATGTTGTCAATTATACGAACTAGATACGAACTTACTTATTTTTACTACGAGATATATTATTTAAGAGGGCGTCGAGCATAGAGAAGCACCTCAAATCGAATTTTGTTATATTACTCAACAACAAGAAAAAAATCCGGACAGACAATCTGTAGTGTTATTATAATATGTATTTGTTTGTGTTTATTATTATATATATTTTTTAAATCATCACTTCTTATTATTTTTATGTTATTATCGACTTAACCGCCATATAATAAGAGATTGTTTTCATCCTCAAACGATTTTTCCATACAAAAATAGTACGAAGACGAGTGTCACACGTTTAATAATAGTACCCTCGGACGTTACGTCCGTAACGGACGTGTATTCCCACCAATAAACGTAAAAAAGTATAATGTCAAACAAAAGTGACTGATACTGACACAAGTTTGACTTGCTTGACTGTCAATTGTTAAAAAACGAGCGAAAAGTTTCTTGTGGCTTATGTTTCTTCGCTACCTTTCTTACATTACTGAGTTAGTTTTGTTTTAATTACCTTTTCCTGTAGTGAAATATCACGAAAGGACCACCCGTGTTTGTATTTCAGAAAGACAAAGTTATTTTGTGCCTAATGATCGTGTAATTGTGCTGTTCGTTTAGCGTCATGCCGCCGAGGACGAGAGGCACTAAAGGAACTAAAATTTTAAAAGAAAACTTAGTGGCCGTTGATAAAACAAAGTCAAAAACCGTTGGCAAGGTTACCAAACCCCCAAGGAAGGCATTAGCTGATAAAACAAACTCCGCTTCGGATGAGAACACGTCTTTGG
This sequence comes from Rhodophaea formosa, assembly GCA_963082605.1. Lineage (NCBI taxonomy): Eukaryota > Metazoa > Arthropoda > Insecta > Lepidoptera > Pyralidae > Rhodophaea > Rhodophaea formosa. The sequence goes on from OY720221.1 coordinate 6,999,343, forward strand.
AAATCAAGAAAAAAGTAGACTATAAGCATGTTATTACTACAGGAATCGAGAATATGGCAAGGCCACGTCGGGAGAGACGATTACCTACACGATATGTAGAAAATCCAGTATTGAACAACTTGTCCAGCAGCAAGATTCAACTTGATAATGCCAATGGTGATACCAAAACAACAAAGCACCAAACTCCCAATAAAATGAATACTACAGTCAAATCTCCGTTCAAAACCCCACAGAAGAGTCTTGAGAATAGTTTAGTTGCCAGCAGGCCTAAGAGGATATGTCGATTACCGTCAAAATTTGATGATCACTCTGGCAGCCCATCTAAATTCATACCTGTACAGCCATGTTATGCAAGTACACCAATACTTGAAAAAAAGAGCTCCAAAGTTACAGAGAAATATCTAAAGAATAAAGAAAAGAAGGAATCAACAGATACATTGACTAAAGTCATTTCCAATAGGAAGGCTCCACGAAAAAGGCCTATTGAGGAGTCTCCAGAGGCTAGCGCTGACACAAACAACAATGCCAAGAGAAGGTTAGTAAGACATAAAATGACAGAACTTGAAGAAAAATCTCCAAAAGGCAAAACCAGCCCTAAAAAGACAAAGGAACTTCCCAAAAAAGTTGCAGAAACGAGTTTTTCATTCAGAGTTTTAGAAAACAAAAAGAAGTCCTTACAAAATGGGGACAAAAACCTTGATGTCTATGAGTTTACTTATGATCCTAATGAAGAACCGCCACCTGCAAAGAAGAAAAGGAAGAAGCCTGTAAAAAAGAAACCTGCACGGCCCAAGACGGTTGTTTTTAAAAATAACTATGATCAAAATGTTGCAAAAGCTCTGGAAGCTTTAAAAAATGTTGTTTCTAAGAAACCAGATGTACCTAAAGTAGTGAAATCAGCTGAAGAAATTGTTAGTACTAAAGTTGCACCAAATGAGATCAATAACAAACAAAATGTACCACAAAATGGTTCTCAAGTTTCAAAACAAATAGTGCAAAATGGCTCAAAACAGGAGTTACCTCAAAACAATACTCATGTTACAAAAAATAGTACACAAAATATTCCAAAAATGACTACAGAAATAGCTTCAAAACCAGCGAATGTGACAAATCCCATTGAAGAACAAAATTTTAATTCTGTTAGAGTAGAAGACATTGCTGCAGACTTTGAAATTGATGACTATAATGACATTAATTATTCACCAGTCAACTCTCCTCAACGCCCAAAAACACCATCGGCAGACAACCAAACTTCTGAGCAGTCTGTCCATAATAATGATCCTTTGAATCTCCGAGGAGATCTGAGCTTCTTTGACGACAATCCTGTTGCTAGTAGCAGCATGAACATGTCTGTAAGGCATCCTCAAGCAAGCCCTTGGAGAGTAGAGTTTGGCAATTTGCCTATAAAGTGGCAAGTAAATACTTATGTTAAACCTAACATGACTCCAGCAGTGGACAGTTCCTTTATCAATTCTGAAGAAAATAAGAAGACGCATGTTTATACAAATATATTAGGCCCCGATGACATTGCACCGGAGGTAGCACCAAGTCAGTCAAATCTGAAACAGACCAGTATAATATCATTTATTAGAGAAGTGGTGGAAAAAAGTGCACAGAAAAAGAAACGAGGGAGATCTGTGACTCCACAAAAAGCCAACAATCTGTTTAATGACCTTCCAACAGGAGCATCAACTGGAAATATTGCTAGTGAGAAAACTCCTAAAAAAGGTAAAGCTGAAGATAAAAATAGTAAGAAATCTAATGAAAACAAGCTAAATAGTTGTGGAGAGTCTATGCAATACAAAGAAATCTCAAATGATAAGGAAAATAAGAAAAAGAAAACTAAAACTTCAAAAGATAAAGATGGCACATTCTTTGGTTTCGATGACAGTGAGGACCAAGAGAATGTCTCTCCTGTGAAGGTAGACAACCCCAAAGTACGAGCTTTGAGGCCTCGATCAAGAGCTGTATTGCAAGAGATCAATGCTATGTCAGGACCGATGAGGGCACTGCCTTTAGCTGCCAAATCTAAGATTGCTTCAAGCTCTGATGCCATCAATAAAGTCTATGAGGAGCTGAAGTCAGCTGCAGATGCTCCTGTGTTTCCAGAAAAAAGTTCGGAAAAGACTACTGAAGGCACACATGGTGATGAGGTCACATGTGACATGGATATGAATGAAGACTCAAATTCAGTGCATCTGTTTGAAGATATAGAAGTTGTTCATCATTTGAAGGTGTGTAAATTCTTTTCGTTTTGATTAATCATCTTCATTAGGTCTTTGTTAGTCTCCACTGCAGCAGCACAGTATTATCAGAGAATTGATTAATAAAAAATCCTAAAAAAAAAATAATATACCTACTTGTTGAGTAAGAACTATTATTAATTTACTATCATTACATTCTCAGCTTTTTCTTCCCCATGTATTATAAGCTGGGCATTGACGATCAGTTTTGCGCGTCAGTTTAGACATAAAACTGTGGCGTCACTCCAAATGGTTTTAGGGTAACTAAATTTCCCCATTCACTGGCGTCGCTCCGGCTCTTCAGTTTTCTATTGGCCGGGCTGTGAGACGTACTACCAATTTATGTCGAAACAGAAAAAAATAGATTCTGACTCCGAAGAAGAAACGTCAATTCTTTTATATTTATATAATTAAGCTTTTTGTCGATGTTGCATATTTTTATAATTTTTATCCGTTACTTTCCACAAACATTCCGAATTTTTAAATTAAATATATATATATTACTATCTGTTACCCGCGGCTAGGCCCGTGTAATATATAGCCTATGTCCTTCTCGGTACCCTAACCTACGTGTATCAAAATTTCACGATGATCGGTTCAGTAGATACGGCGTAAAAGCGTAACGAACAAACAAATAAACAAACTCACTTTCGCATTTATAATATTAGTTGGGATATATATAAATAAATATATACGGACAAATCACACAGATTGAGCTAGCCCCGAAGTAAGTTCTTAAATAAGACTTGTGTTATGGGATACTAACTCAACGATACTATATTTTATAACAATTATACATATATAAACATCCAAGACCCAGGTCAATCTGAAAAAGACCATTTTTCATCTTGACCTGACCAGGGATCGAACCCGGGACCATCCGTGTCACAGGCTGGCGTGTTAACCGTTGCGCCACGAAGCTCGTCTAATATACCTATATGAATATATATATATATATTTAATAATTATAATTAATTTTTTTATTATATTTTTCAATAAATTCTGACATCCAGATGATACTGATGCCGCCATTTTAAAAACAAAAAATCCAAAATCAACCACCGCCGGAGCCGGGCGCTGCGAGCAAACTGACGTCTGCAGGGCTAACATGCGCGCCACGACATATCTCTTAGACGACATGACATATCTTGTCGAATTCGACAATTATGTCGAATACCCTAACATACGCGCCATGAAAGAGAAGTATCTCGTCGTGACTTGGCTATCACTACTCGAAACGTCAAGTTTTATTTTAAAATTGCAACACCGATATTCAGTGTGTTTTTTACAGCGTAACCATGGTTACCAAGGCGCGGAAAATAATAATGAAAAGATTTTTTTTAAACAAGAATAAAGATAAAGATGAAACTATTGTTAAATCTTACAATTATGATATCAAATGTCGTTGTAAGATGGCGGACATGACTTTTCATGAAAATTGACATGGGTGTAGTTATATGCGTTTTTCAGGATATAGATTTCAAAAATGACGTCAGTTATAAAGCCAAGATGGCGGAAGCGATTTTTTGTGACAAATTATATAGGTTTTTTGGGGTGTAGATTTCGAAAATGACGTCAATTTTAAAATTCAAGATGGCGGACACGACTTTTTATAAAATATCGACATGGGTATCGTTATGTGGGTTTTTAGGGATGTAGATTTTGAAAATGACGTCAGTTTTGGAATCCAAAACGAAGGACATGACTTTTTCATTAAAAATCGACATGTGTATCGTTTTATGGGGTTTTCGAAGTGAAGTTCGTTTTAGATTTCAAAACCGACGTCATTTTCGAAATCTACGCCCCGGAAAACCAACAAGATGACAACCATGACAATTTTTCATGAGAATTCGCGTCCGCCATCTTGGATTTCAAAACTGACGTTATTTTCGAAATCTTCACCCTGGAAAACACAATTCCAGAAATGATGTAACTTTGGTAATCAATGTGTGTATCAATGCACCCTTTAAGCCTTTAAAAAGGTTTGAATAATATGCAAATTCAGTTCGGCCTAGGCCAAACTAGTTCATCCTGAAATAGGGTTTTGCCTGAAACATATAGATTATAGGTATCCAAAAAAAATACGAATACCTCAGTCTTTCATTTGAGCAGTTTGAACATTTTTGCAGGCACAAATTCGAGTGTTATATTTTCTCGTCGTTTGTCGTCGAAGAAAAATTCGACGACAATCTTATCGAATCCAAATGTAAAAAATCGATAAAATTTGAAGTGCATGTTAGAGACCGTCGACATAATGTCGTCAAGTCGTGGTCAAGTCTTCATTTGACAAAAGGACATGTTTTAAGTGTGCTGCCATGTTACCGACTGTCGACATATAGAGATATGTCGTCACAAATCGAGAAAATGCCGCGACAAAATTTTGTCGTGGCGCGCATGTTAGCCCTGCTGGAGTGACGATCGCGCACTCACGGTCAGTTTGGCGCGACGCGCCGGCTTGGTTAGGGTAGCCACGGAAAATTTCGTGGCGCGTCGTCAGTTAAAACTCTGGAGTGATGATACCACATTGACGATCAAATTTTGGATTGATGTCAGTTCAACTGACGCGCAAAACTGATCGTCAATACCCAGCATTATTACATTAAATTCATTACTCTCAAACTTAAAGAATAGTTTTATTTCAGAAAACGTTTTTGTTAACGTAATATTATACTCTTATGTTGTACTTTTATAATACATTTCAGCCAACCCGAAAGAGCTATGGCAAGGCAAAGAAAGTGACATTCCGCCAACATTCCACATCCAATGAGACTGAGGACCAGGACCAAGAGCAGGACCATATCTCCAGTGAGGAGGATGACCTTGCCGACCTGACATTCACAATGCCTAGCTTCCAGCCGCAGAAGAAGGCTAAGAAAAAGAAGATGACTAAAAAACAGAAAATGTCTAAAAAAGAGGTAAGTAATAAATAACTAATAACACTAATGCTCGATTATTTTACATCCTTGAAGCAATCCTTCTAGGCTTCTTTTTTGTAAGTACATATCAGACCAGCAGGCCGATTTGCTAACTCGGTGTACAACGATTTTATTGTCACTTTAGCATCCATTGCGGTTTTCATATCTTAAATAAAAATAGTCATTCCTACAGAAGCCGTAATGAATATTGAAGTTACCATGAAAATGATATACACCGTAGCTGTCAAAAGTTAGCAAATAGGCCCGCAGCCCTATACCAATCCTAGTAAGGCAAAATTTCATGGCAAAATTTTATGTATGCCAAAGGTAATTATGCCCTAAGATATTCTGCACTCTTAAAAGTATGCCATTGTAACTTTAAACATAAACATTCAGTGAAAAAATAATTATGTAAATTTTGTGCATTATAAATCCTTATCCTTATTTCCTTACTAATCCTTATTCTTAACATCCTTATCTTTACTTAATATTATAAATGCGAAAGTGAGTTTCTTTGTTACGCTTTCACGCCCTATCTACTGAACCGATCATGAAATTTTGCATACACACAGGTTAGGGTACTGTGAAGGACATAGGAAATATATCACGCGGGCAAAGCCGCGGGTAACAGATAGTATAATATAATATAAAGAAGATTATGCCAATTGTGTTCCTTCAGTGGAGTCTAAAATACCTGATGATGATATCTGCGGGTGACATAATGCAGGTATATGCATGTGGTCTCAACGCCTTAATCGTACGATTTGTTATCAGAGACACGCAAAGATGGCGTCACACTACACAACATTGTATCTACCGTATTATGAGAATATAAAAACATGATTCACAAAATGTATTTTATTAAACCGTGTGGTTCCCGGCAGAGTAGAATAGGACCACTCCAAGTCTTCCCGTGGATGTCGTAGAAGGCGACTTAGGAAACACAAGCTAAACAAAGCTTAAAAACATCAAGATACCTCTCCAACCCGTCTGGCCAGCGTGGAGAGTGTAGGCCAAATCCTATGACTGCTCTGGCTAATATAGCTTTGGTAGTACAGAGAGGATCGTGCTCCAGCAGTGGAGATATAAAAAGATCTGATGATGGATCTTATTAAATACCAAAACAATATTTTAGGCATAATATTTTAAAATGACAACGTATATTTAGTATGTTAAAGGCTAACGCAGCTTACCGCCATCTAGTATCGAGTAGCAAGCAACTCTCCTGCGCCATACATTCGCCTGCTTTTCGCAACCTTAATTTGGTCCAATATTTTTGTATGAGGTGGGCAGTCTATTACGTTAGTATTATATTGTCTTTGGTATAAGCTATAATTTACAAGAAAATTGCTAATTACTAATCAACTTTTTTTTTATTATTTCAGCAACAAGCTTTAGAAGAGTGGGCGGCTGGCTTCAATTCAATGTGCGAGGACATAGAAGATGTACCACTGATTGTTGAGTAACCTAGTATTTTGATACTTTTGGTTTCAACTAAGACTATTTTTATACATTCGCCTATATTGTCATCAGTAATATTATTAAGTTTAAACGTACACAAGCTATCAAGTTTCTTGTGCCATCAAATTTGAAATTATATGCAGTTTTATAGTTCCGAAGTAAACAGAGAACCATATCTGTCTGTTTATCAGTAAGCTCACAGAATATTAGTTCTAAAAGGTCTATATCCTGATTATTCCTAGAGCCATGGAAAAAATGTAAGGTAAGCGCACATTATGAGGGGCCACATCGCTTACATCGCTCGTGTATATTTTGTATGAAAATACACATGAGCGCTTTAAGCGGATTTTTGCGTTGCAGTCCGTCATAATGTGCGGTGCGCGTATCCTTAAGGGCCCGCACTAGGCACACTAGCGACGCCAATAATTTTATTCCTAATACTTTACAAATACAATGAAATTCAAGAATGTAAGTCATATAAGCCTAAGTAAATAACCTGAAGTATTTTAGGAATCATGTTTTAATATTAATAGAACTACTGATTAAGAGAACTACTGATTAAGAGAACTACTGATTACCATGAATGAACGCCTAAAACGGCCGTTTTTGGCGGTAATCAGTATTAATTATTAAGTATTTTTGGAATCATGTTTTAATATTATGAGAATCAGTCATTAAGAGAACTAGTGATTACCGCTAAAAACTACCGTTTTTGGCGGTAATCTGATTCTCATAATTCTCACTGTTTCTGATAATATTAACCATGATTCCAAAAACACTTCAGGTTATTTACTAATGCTTATATGATTTCATTCATTAATTCAAGAATGTATCTTGAATTTCTTTCTATTTGTAAAGTATTAGGAATAAAATTATTGGCGTCGCTAGTGTGCCTAGTGTGGGGCCTTAAGGCGCTGTGGTATGAGACACTATAAAGTGGCCACTTTTAACATAATGAGTAGTTCTTGATATCTATAAAAAGTAATGCAAAAATACTACAAATAATTTACTTGTGCATTACACTATTAGATTTATTCAAATTTGATATGATTTAGGATTAAAAGAATTAATTGCGCTGGTGTCTCATACCACAGCGCCTTAAGGGTTTCTCACTCTGTTATATAGGTCCATCCTGCTCTGATTTGATTTTTCGCTAAATCTCATACCCATAAGTTTAATTGATAAAAGATATCGCTTTGGTTGAATGTAAAATATTCCACACATAAAGACTAAATTATCATGACAATAATTTATCAACCGAAAACAAAGTAAGTTGCTAGAATCATCTCACTAACATAAGTTTAATGTGTAAATTAAAAAATAGGATTACATTACGTTGGTATAGATGTAGTGCGATAAGCACAAAATTAAGTTTTAATTTAGTTTTCGTAGGAAACTTATTATTTTATCATGAAGAGATTAAGTTATAAATAAGTAATGCCATCATGTTTTTTTTTCAATAAGGCCATTTTTATATTTGCCATTTAATAATTTAGAATACGGTAGGTAAGACAGAGTCAAAACATACCATGACACTGACATTTATTACGCTTTTTTATAAATTCATATAAAATTAAATACTTATATTTTGTAATAATAGAAGATTCAAAGAAATTCTGTAAATCTGACAAGAAAAAGATAACAAAATTGGCAAAAATAGTTTTTAATTTAAAAAAAACGGCCAAGTGTGAGTCAAACTCGCGCAATGAGGGTTCCGTACAATATGCTTCGTGAACACACACACAATGTGCAAAAAATGTTTTATTCAATTGACTAGCGCCATCTAGTGGTGTTTTAGTGAACTATTTCCCTAGATGAACTTATTATAGTGAGTTTACCACTTAATTTTCAAGTGATAGAATTCTTATTATTTTTCCTGTAATCTTCAAGGAATGAACTATATTTTGTAATTTTTTCAAAATTTTCGGCCCTGTAGTTTTGGAGATCAGGGGGGGGGGGGAATGGTCAATTTTTGCCTTCTTTCGTGAATAAAATCAAAAGTATTGATTTTACCCGAACAAAAAAAAATTTTTTTGAGATCCTCATAATGAGCCCTTTCATTTGATATATGACACAGTAAGGTTTGCAAAACTTTTTTTTTTAATTTTGTAATTGGGCCCCCCAAAATGACCCTTATTTCAAAAAAATCTTTATTTACTTTGCACATCCGTGTTTGGGTCATAGGATTACACTATCTTACCAAATTTCATCTAATTTGGTTCAGTAGATTCGGAGAAAATCGGCTGTGACAGACGGACGGACGGACAGACAGACGCTCGAGTGATCCTATAAGGGTTCCGTTTTTCAACTTTTGTACGGAACCCTAAAAAGAAAGATTTGTTTTTTGTAAGATTAATTTATCTAATAAGTAACTATAGTTTATATGCCATTGTTTTAGTTATAGTTAAACCTGCCTCTTCTACAATTTAGTTTAGATTTCACTAAAAAGGCTTTATTTTTTAAATGCAAAAGACAAAAGCAAATGTGTTGACCAGTGTATCACCAGCAGTTATTACCATAGCTTTATCTGACATCTCTTAAGAGTCTCACGTAAAGCCGAAATCCCATAAAAACGTAGTTTGGTTTTAGTTTTACAACAGTTAAGCCAATCAAATTTTTCAAAATCAACAAAAAAATTAAAAACATTACGTATACAAAATTACAGCGAGTAGAAGTTTTCGATACGAAACTTCTACTCGCTGTAATTTTGTATAGGAATTGTTTTTAAAATTGAAATCCGATTATAAACATCAATATGCCTTATCCGGATGTATGTACGAAATTTGGTTGAGATTGGCTTAACTGTTGTAAAACTAAAACCAAACTACGTTTGTATGGGATTTCGGCTTTACGTGGGACTCTTAATGTAATATTATTGCAACATTTTCAGATAAGTTCATTTGAGAATCAAGGTTTAGAAGTAATCTAGACTTTCTAACTATTAAAATTATGTAAGAAGTAAGTTATAATTGTTAATATTATTTCAGAAATATTTGTTATTTTTTTTATTAAGGGGATACATGTGTCCATTGCTGCCCCATTTAAAGAAAAAACCGGCCAAGTGTGAGTCAAACTCGCGCAATGAGGGTTCCGTACAATATGCTTCGTGAACACACACACAATGTGCAAAAAATGTTTTATTCAATTGACTAGCGCCATTAAGTGGTGTTTTAGTGAACTATTTCCCTAGATGAACTTATTATAGTGAGTTTACCACTTAATTTTCAAGTGATAGAATTCTTATTATTTTTCCTGTAATCTTCAAGGAATGAACTACAATTTGTAATTTTTTCAAAATTTTCGGCCCAGTAGTTTCGGAGATCAGGGGGGGGGAATGGTAAATTTTTGCCTTCTTTCGTGAATAAAATCAAAAGTATTGATTTTATTGAGACCCTCATAATAAGCCCTTTCATTTGATATATGACACAGTAAGGTTTGCAAAACTTTCTTTTAAAATTTTGTAATTGGGCCCCTCAAAATGACCCTTATTTCAAAAAAATCTTTATTTACTTTGCACATCCGTGTTTGGGTCATAGGATTACACTATCTTACCAAATTTCATCTAATTTGGTTCAGTAGATTCGGAGAAAATCGGCTGTGACAGACGGACGGACGGACAGACAGACGCTCGAGTGATCCTATAAGGGTTCCGTTTTTCAACTTTTGTACGGAACCCTAAAAACGAAGAAATCATTTGTAATTTAGTTCGAGGAGGTTAAGACCTCCTCGAACTAGATAATCCTTCAGACTACTTTCAGCTTGCTGCGGCTCCGCTTGCGTTAGTATCGATCCCTCGGGAACAGTACTTTTGTCGGAGATGAAAGGTTGCCTGTCTTCTCCGTACTCCAGACAACGTGTAAGCAAAATTTCATTCATGATGATCGGCTCAGTAGATAGTTGTGAAAGCGTTACAAACAAACAAATTCACACACTTTCGCATTTGTAATATTAGTTGGGATTGTTCACGATGAAGCCTTTTGTCATTTTTGTCTAAAACGGCCACTTTTGGCGAAAACGCTAAGTGCAACTTCACGTTCACACTTAAAACAGTAGTTCATAAAGTAGTAAAGGGTCATCTAGCTAGGGTTTCGTCGAAATAAAATTCAACTGTATTCTCCGTTTTCTTTAAAATATTTTTTGTTTCGAATGGACGCAGTACTGTTCTCATGTAACCCTTAAAACTATTATCCAAAACTTTCAATGTCAGCTAAGATGGAATCATTGTTTAATCCAAGTTCTAACATTAATATGCGTTTTATATTAAAAACGTTTACGTAGTGCAGGCGTTGATTTCTAATAATCTGTGTTGATTGCTTGATTCGTACCTTTGGCAGATTATGTCTTCCTTTGACCTAATATATTATATCAGGCCGGATATTTAAATCGTAGATCAAGATTCTAAAATGGTCATGATTCTGGAACTGCTTACTGCTACCTTGGGCTATTTTCCACACTTAGGCCGCCTATTCGGGCCCATTGTGTGTGAACAGAAGATGTCCATTCTTCGGTCTTCTGTTGATAGGAGATCCCAGATCTCCTTCTTTGGTGGGTTGCTACGGTTGTTTTACACGAGCCAACCCAGCTCGTCGACAAAGCGTAGAACCGCAGAGGGTGTGCTGCAGGCCTCGCTCATGGTTTCTGGTTTTCCCAGGAACTCCTCTCTTGTAGTTGTCACACTAGGGCATTCTAGAAGTAGATGCCTAGCTGTTTCTTCAGTCTCTAAGCAACCTCTGCAAAGAGGGCTGTCAGTCAAGCCTATAACAGATAGGTGTTTATTTAGCATACAAATATGATTCTGGAAATACAGAACTCAATTATGATGAAGAGGAGTAGGACTTGGTGGGGAAAACGAATAAAAAACAAAAACATTTCTTCTCTTATTTAGGGGACAACGTTGGTTTTCAATTCACTTAATTATGGCATAAGATGCTTTTATTTTAACATTTTGATTATAATTTGAATTTTTAAAAATATTAACGGGTATTGATGCGGTTCGTTTATTTTATTGTGTATGGTTTGTATGTGTGATTGATGTAAATAAATAATTTATATTTTTATGAGTCTTTTATCTATACATATAATAAAACAGTAAAAATATTTTGTCTGTACATTTTGTATTTTTGACTGAAATAGATAGAGGGACACTTAAAAAGAATAATAGAAAGCAAAAAAAATTTTTTAGAATTTCTTGTCTGTCTGTCTGTCTGTATGTATGTATGAACACGTTTATCTCCGGTAATATTGGACGGATTCGAATGAAATTTTTTTTGCTGTATAACTATTAAGCCGGGGCAACATATAAGGTAGAAATAATTTTGGAAAATGGAACACCTGATGCAGCATCTTAATGTTCCAGCTGAACTATAGAAAATATAAAAGTGGAGCGTTAGCAAAATTTGTTAAGCCTGATGAGCATTTTAGCTGAGGTATAAAAATTCTGAGATTTGGAACACCTCATGCAGAATCATAATAGTCTAAACTATAAAAAATACATAAATGACGCCTTAGCAAAAGTTATTCAACCTGATGAGCATTTTTTGTTGGGGGTATTTAATTTGAAGATTTGTAACACCTGACGCAGAACCATAATGGTCCAGGTAAACTATAGGAAATATAAAAATGACGCTGTAGCAAAAGTTGTTCAGCCTAATTAGTATTGTTTGTTGAGGTAAAAAAAAATTAAGATTTAGAACATCTGATATACTACCATGTAAAATTTTATATCGAGAATTTTACAGAGTCACACTTTCCACTGGGATAGAGTGCGTAGAGTACGATTAGCTCATATTACTGGTGACCGCCCAGCGGCAACGGTCCCCCTTTTGGCAACGTAGTTTTCAGCCCATACGGCAAAACATGAGAGTTTGCTATTTCTCCAAGCCTTGAATACACAGGCAACGCCTAAAGCCGAGGTCCGTCCCTCCCGAAGGCCCTTTGGAGATGTGCGATAGGTTGTGGGCACTCTGCCCATACCTCAAAGCTTGGTGAAGTAGTGCAAGCTGACTTGGAGATAGCTATATTAGTCTTCTTCTTATAGTGTCGGTGGCTCAAAAAGTCTAAAAGAATCCTATATTTTATCCCTCCAGTATTTAGCAACAGCCAATGCAATGCCATACAATTTTATAACACTGCTACAGTATTTTGTTATGTATGTTTAGTTCGTATTGAGGTATATTAATACCGAGTCGTAAAGTCCACGCGAACGAAGTTGCGGGCGTCAGCTAGTTTCTACTGGCCACATGACCACGGCACGGCATCGGACAACGTGCGACAACGTGAGTGGAGACGATATCGTGCCGTGAATAATTTAAGCGAGTAAGTAAACGTCATTTAAAATAAGCGTAAAATCAAACAAAACCTAATTCTGAGGTTTAGCGACTGATTTAGAGTAATCCTCGAGAAAATCTGAGAAAACAGATCGCTGTTAGTTTCCGAGTTGTGCGATCTGGCATTGCCACTAAAACATGTTTGTAACTTCTTAACTACAGACCGACTAATTTTCATATTAGGCGACTAATTTCGACTATTTCTCGAGTAATTTTTGTGTATATATGTGATTGTGGCCAAGCCAGAAAGTGCCGCAGTACGATTTTTGAAATTCACCGTTCGCAATCGAGCTGGTTTTTTCATACAAAAGTCTTACGAAGCACACGTTCAAAAATACTACTCCGAATCTCCCTAGGTAGTAGTTTTGTATTCAACGTAAGATGGCCCTAGGAGAGCTAATAGAGGAAGTGAGAAGGGTCAGTGTCATGTCGCCATCTGTTGGCAAATAGAAGTCATGCAGATACTTCTATTTGCCAACAGATGGCGCTATGTGGTTATTGTTTTGCAGTTAGTGAAGTAACTATTATAACGCAAGACCGGACTGAATGGAAGAAGCGGAGAGAGGCCTTAGCCAGCGGTGGGACACATGATGGCTCGAAATAATAATAATTCCAATCCCAATCCCATTCCCAACTAATATTACAAAACCGAAAGTGAGTTTGTTACGCTTTATCTAGGAACTGATCATCATGAAAACATACACGTTAAGAATGCTACAGAGAAGGACATAGGCTATAAATCACACGGGTGAAGCCGCAGGCAACAGCTAGTAAATAATAATAAGGTACTAATAAGCTATACTATCTATACTTATTTTTAAAAATAAAAATTGAGCATTCGTGTCATAGGATACTAACTTAACGATATTAATAATACAAATAATAAAATGGAAAGATTTGATTGTTTGTTTTCATTGAATAGGCTCTGAAACTATTATACCGATTATCAAAATTCTTTTACCTATCGAAAGCGTTTTATCTGCGTGTGACATAGGCTATAATTTTTAAAAGTTGTTAGTCCTAATCCTAACTATCCTAACTAATATTACAAATGCGAAAGTGAGTTTGTTTGTTTGTTTGTGACTCTATCGCGCCTTATCTACTGAATCAATCATCATGAAATTTTGCATACACATAGGTTAGGGTACTGAAAAGGACATTGGCTATATATCACGCGGGCAAAGCCGCGGATAACATCTAGTAGGTAATATTACTAAGAGGAAAAATGGGATTGTTTGCACTGAATAGGCTTGTAGCGGGAGCGAGGTGGTATGCTCGACCGCCACAAAGGGAAGACCTTTACGCTGAGGAAGGTGTGCGCCCAGGGAACCGTATGGTTCCGACTGAGTTCTGTCGGAGGTCATATTTAAGTCGCAAATCGAAGAAACTTTGTTTGCGCGTTTCAGGATTGTGCAGCGCCATCTTGTAAGAAGTTTTTATTTGCTGTCTCGCTATATTCACAGTTGGGTCTTCGTGTTAATTCTTGTGGCGAGTGTAGAGGTCGCCACAGGCTCAAAACTTATGGATAGATTTTTTAAAATTCTCTCATCTATAGAAAGATATTTTATCTGCGGGTGACATTAAGTTAGGTACGCGGACAATGTGCGTCGTGGGTTTGATAAAATGCCGAGTGATGTACCTACTATTTATTAAAATATACCTATTAAAATATACAATATAAAATATACAATACGTATCGGATACCGAACCCTAAAAATCAATTGCCTGAACTGGCTCAGATTAATAACTAAAGCAATGAACAGGTCAGACACTAGCGCCACCCAGCAATTAATTATATAAGTCCTATATCATATCAAAATTAAAAAAATCCTAGTAAATTACATACTTGTAGTATTATTGGTAGAAGTTTTCATTATTTTTAATTTGATGAATTAAGAGAACGAATTAGGTATTACCGCCAAAAGTGGTCACTTTTGGCGGTAATAATTCGTTCTCTTAAACTTAGATTATAATATATATCATCATCATCATCATCAACAGCCTTCTGCATCCCACAAGGCACAAGATCGAAATGGATGGCATGCATTGAGAGAGGCCTATACCCAGCAGTGGGATAATATATATAAAAAGTAATAATACAAATACTAAAAGTAATTTACTAGGGCATTCAGCTATCACATTTTTTTAATTTGATATGATTTAGGACTTATAGAATTAATTGCTAAGTGGCGCTAGTGTGTGAACTACTTCGCGTTCATGTACAATTTTTTCAAATTTCCCACCTATGAAGGTTCGACAACTTTCTATTATCATATTTTAATTTTGTTTAATAAATATCTTTGTTTAGTACGTGCATTAGTTTGTTTAAGTATCTCATTGTTGCTTGTTTTGTTAATTTCTTGCACCAAGAAATAAAATATTTCTTCTTTCTTTTCCCGGCGCCCTTTGCTAGGCTTTAGTACTGCTAGCCGGCAGAGGGTGTTTTTATTCCCTTGTAGCTTGCTCTGGGTTGGTAGGAAATAATTCTCCTTAATATCAATAATGGCTGATTATATTTAAAAAAAGTTTGTTACTAACAATCTTGTTCTTTGTATTTTAAGGTAGATAGGTACAAGCTAAACAAAGATTTTAAACGTCATTGAGACCTCTCCAAGTCTCCAACCCGCCTGGCCAGCTTGGATAATATGACTGTGTGTAGTTCAGAGAGGATCGTGCAGTGAAGACTAAAAAAGACGTGACGATGATGATGAAGGTACATACATTGTTATTAGCGATAAGTGGAAAACGAAAGCAGTCATACTCTCATGTTCTGGTTTTCTCCATTTCACTACCGCACTTTTACGTTTGTTCGAGCAGTACCTGATGAGTGTTTGAATTGTAAGGGGTTGTCTTTTACTTTTATAGGTATGTCTTACTCGGACCGACGCACGTATACGAGTGTGGCACCGCAATGGAGGAAACCAAGGTATAACGAACGCCCCGAACGAAGTTTGACAGATATACTTATTATTGTACTGCACACACATGGATCTTACAGCCCTAGGTGGACTAAAGATTACTTTTCGAGTAACTATACCTATATTAAGTACAATCGTTAAAAACGAGATTATCGGGAGGGGATAGAGCTCAGATCATATAAAGGACCTTGTTATATGTTCTGAGGGATAGAGTAACGTTGCATAGAGGATGAGTGAGCCTAAGTAAAAAAGAGTTTTACGTCAGTGGTGCAAAATTTATTTATGATTGAATGATTGTGATTGGTATAAAATGCCCTTGATCATTTTGATCTTTCAGAAGGTAATTTTCTTTATAATAGAATTAAAACATTCCTAGCCAGCATACATAGGGCTGAAAAGTAATTATCTAGGTATTACACTAGTGATACATAATAGGATAAGATTTTTTTCCGAATACGTCTTCATTTTGTTATAACTCCTCAAGTTACTGAAATTGTTTAGCCTTAGTAGTAATCCATACCAATTATTATTTACTTGTAAGTTTGTACTTGCCTGTACCTAAATGAACAGGTATACCTACCTTTAAATAAATACCCATAATCTACTTACATATCTTAATGGTACAATACGTACACACAAACAGGTGTTTTTTTTATTCAAAAAGTTTTAATTTAACCTCAGAATTCAAGATAAAAAGAATATTTTTAAAATGAATCTAACAAACTTCCCGCTCGGTCCTAATGTGATGGCTGACGATATTAAAACGATTGCTCTTTGGCAAATATGGCGGCCACTGAATTATACAGCGGAAGCAAATATTACCCTTGCAAACATTCGTCCCGAGAGAGCGAGCTAGTTCGCGCACTCAAAATTAAAAGCATACAATGAAAATACTGAACGGGCCCCAACTCGGATGCCTAGTCGCGAAAAGTAAGTGCCTACTCGGCCACACTTTACTTTCGCGGAGAGCCGGGACACATTGTTGTCAATGAAAACAACCGTCGGAGTGTTTTTTTGTTTATAGACACTTAGGTGTTGCCACTCGAAAATAAATAGCGGCGGTGCCGAGTACCAAGCAATATGCGCTAACAAGCTGTAACAATGTTTTGTCTTCGCAATCGATTCGTTGTTGGTATTGTTCTAACGAGTCGATAACGACCCGAATTTAGCTTTTAATCTCTGGCAAACGAAAACTGCTAGTTTTGAGGTCGGGTTAAATTTTCAAGTGTTATTGTGAAGTATAAAACTGCATAAAGTGTAATAAGTATGTCGAAACAGAATAACTTTAGAGCCCTCTTTGGATAAAAACTTTGTTTAAAACTTTTAATTTCTAAATTAATTTTAAATTAAATTATACTAAACTGAAAATAAAATATTTCACTTTTCATTTTTTATCATTAATCATTATTCATTATCTACTTAAAATGATTAATGCGAAAGTGAGTTTTTTTGTAAAGCTTTCACCCCCTATCTATTGAACCGATTATCATGAAATTTTGCATACACATCACATAGGCTATATATCACGCGGGTGAAGCCGCAAGTAACAGTTAGTTATAAATAAAAATAAAGCACATTTAGTAAAAAATATTAATGATATAATATTAAACATGCCATTAGATGTATTCCTTGTAATAAATGTGGAGAGATGTAAAGGTAGTTTCATTGGTCATGCTTACCGCTCAGACGCACTACACTTTAATTGGTATTCAATTACACCTGAATCATTTAATCATCAAGTAGAGTGGCATGTGTATACGGTAGAAAGGTAGGTAAGGTAAAAGCACCTATTCCCGGTAGTGTCCCTGTTACCGGTAATCTAACATATTTTTAAATTTTGCACTATTTTACGAATAAATTTACAATGTTTCTATATAAAAAAATGTTTTTAGTTATATTTTGATCAATAATAATGTCAACAATTACCAAAATGTATGACAGCTTCACCACAATAAAATGTCAAAAATTTGTACTCCAACATTTTTACATTTTGGCTGTGTGCAGTTGCTGAACGAATCAACGACATGTTCGTAATATTAACTGTGTCATACTCATACGAGAAGGAGTTTGGTAAGTTTTTTTATGTATTTAACAAGTTAAATAATGTATCTTTCAATACAAACTATAAATTTTAGTGTGTCTTTTAAAAAAGTGAATATTTTGGGCTTTTACATTTATTGGTACTCAAAATTCCCTACTTGACCTATAATCCGGCAAAAATTTACCGGCTATTGGTACACGCATCAGTCCAGTAATATTTATTGTACCTAAACCCATTTTAAGACTTTAGTCATGTACACCCAACCAGTACATAATATAATTTGTTCGTAAAAGTAGTTCATAGATGGCACCACGGGTTTCATTTGGTTTCATTACGAATATAAATTTCCTATTCTATAAGAAAATTTACATGAAAATATGAAATAAATCTAAATTGACATATAAAAAATAGTTTCATTTAATATTCGACACTTAATTACGCAGTTTTACATATTCAATAAATTCCTACTTATAGCAAATAAAAAAGCAGGAAGCATCTGCTCTCCTATTGCTTTCTTTCATGTCACTAGATGGCGGCACCACAGAGGCGGCACTAATGACAAGCGCGGTAGGTAGCTTCGTCTAGGCTTCGTAGCTTCATTCATATCGTCATCTATAGACTCATAGCTGACGCGTTTTGTTTCATAGCCTCGTATACCTATTTGTGGCAGGTTTTATTGCGTGTATTCCTACTCGATATCAAATTATCGGTATCATTATGCATAATTTGTATTGATTACAAATCCTTATATCATATGTTAAATATACGTATAGAATTAAGATTACAATTATTTGTTTACAAATGAAATCCACAAAATAAAAGACGTTGATGTAAATTTCTTTGGTCATTGAAGTATCAAAACGCAAACGGTTTGTTTTGAAACTCTGTTTTCATTCAAACTTCAAAGTTTTTATTCGCTTGGATTTGGCTTGGATCCCGAGTTGAATTCATGCGCTATCTTGTGAACTTTCTGTGGCATTATAGTATCGACCTGGCACTGAAAAACGGTCTTTTTGGAGTGAAAACTTTGAAATACCGAGTGTTTGAGGACATCGACGATTATTCCAAACAAGACGACTGCATACTGGACCTCAGCAAAGCTTCCACGCATTACAGGACTTGGCAAGAATATCGGATCGAATAAACCACTTGGCATTTTCATCTATGTTGTAAAATGCTTCCTATTTGTTCATATTTTATGTGTAAGACCCGTGTGGGTAAAAAAAAGCATATTTCGCTTCCCGTCTGGAGATCCTCTTCGTTTGCAATTGTGGTTAAATAATTGCGGTAAGTGCGCTTTTCTTATTTACTTTAAGTTTTATTTTATTTGCCTATAACTTGATTTGATTTTAAAAGCTGCGACTTTAGTACCTACCTTTAAAAGTTTTCAAATTAATTCAGGGTAAAATAGTTGTATACCTAATATCTGTTTTGAGTCTTTCTCAACAGCATAACTTAATTTTTAACTAGATACATGGCACTATTAAAGTTTGTCTCTTGAACCTTAACAATTAATAATTATAGACTGTGTCATTGCACATCCTAATCTGTTGAGGCATAAATATATTAATAATAATTAAATAAATAAATGGAGAAGGCAGTGGCACACTATTCCATTATTTCCTGCCAAAATAGTACTTTAATTGTGAGCATAAAAAAAACTCACTTTTAAATCAGAGAGAGTGAATAACTCGGTAAAGTACTTACTCAGCCATGTCTGTTTGCGATAAAAGAACTTCACTTTATAATTACTATAATACATACTACAGTGCGCACTGGGCTCCATTAATAAAATGATGTTAATTATTCTCTCATAAAATTAAAAAAATCCACATGGTCTTCTTATACTTCTCTCATTTCTCAATTAAATAAGAGTCATCATCATCATCAGGTTTTTTTAGTCTCCACTGCAGGAGCACGACCATACCTGTACTGGCAGAGCCATATTTTAGCTAGAGGAGTAATAGGATTTGGCCTGCGCTCTCCACGCTGACTAGACAGGTTGGAGAGGTAATAAGAGTATCTTTACCAGAATAACAGCGAATGCATAAAAGCACCTACAAAATAAGTTAATTCTTCTGTTTTAGGTACTATTAGTATTATCTACTTGACACCTGAAGCACTTCGGAAAAAATATATGTGCATAGATCATTTTGATAAGAAATTCCTTCGACTGTCTGGTAAAAGATTATTGTTGAGTAAATCTGCTGTGCCTGATCACTGTAGAGGTGACATACCATCAGAAATACAACCACATTCACCAATTGCTTCTACATCAGATGCACCTGTTCCATCAACATCACAAGGTAAGACTTGATTTAATTTTTAATGTTTGTAACTTATGTTAGAGACTTATTTTTCCTTAATTTTGCTATTGCACAAGATTATACAATCAAAATGTTGTGAGTACATTACAGTACAAGAGGAAAGTGAGTAGTTATTTGATGCAACATACATCTCTATGTAGGAGTCAAAAACTTAACAATTTATCAGGTAGTGATGATGAAGAAGTGATGGGCCCAAACAAGAGGCCGAAGTGTGGAAAACTGCCCACGGAATCAGGTAGTGATGATGTTACAGTTTATGTTAACTTGGTATCAAAAGTTTCTGAAAACTAAGCTAAGTCATATACAAATGCTGTAATGCTGCTGGACAACAAAGCATCACAGCTGAGGACCCAACTTGGAAAAAGGCTGTGATGGATGATGTTTTTTAATGTTACTGACTCTAAATGTTTGTATAAAAAAATATGATTTAAATATTTGATCCTTTCATACTAAAATATTTTAATTATATAAATATTCCTACTATATCTGAAAATTAAAATTAATGAGTTACTAGGTATATGGTAAAGAAATTTGCACTTAAATATAAATGTTTCACAGAAGGAAAAAAAAACATTTACTTATTTAAATTACAACCTAATGCAACTTAACCAATATATTTTAAAAATATAAAAAAGAGGATATTAATTAAACCCGCGTATGTAATATTGTCAGAATTACAGTTTTTAGGGTTCCGTACCCAAAGGGTAAAAACGGGACCCTATTACTAAGACTTCGCTGTCCGTCTGTCACCAGGCTGTATCTCAAGAACCGTAATAACTAGACAGTTAAAATTTTCACAGATTGTGTATTTCTGTTGCCGCTATAACAAAAAATACTAAAAACAAAATAATAATTATTAAGGGGGCGGGAGCCCCCTTAATAAACGCCAACAACTACTCTGTTGTATGGGAATACAACAGAGTAGTTGTTGGCGTTTTTTGCTGTATCTCATGAACCGTGATAGCTAGACAGTTAACATTCTCAGTTTCACAGTTGATGTATTTCTGTTGCTGCTTAAGGGGAGGCCTCCCATACAACAAACCTGATTTAAATTGCCGTATTTCGGCAGATGTTTGATCGATGATTTGTTCCTGTGGTTTGTTCGACATATAGATTGTTCGACAATTGTATATATTCGCATTAAAAATAAGTAATTCGATGAAAATAATATTTGGGGACTCCAACACAAAAACCATGTTTTTTTTTGCCGTTTTAAGGGTTCCATAGACGAATAGCAAAAACGGAACCCTTATAGATTCGTCATGTCTGTCTGTCAGTCAGTCCGTATGTCACTTCCATTTTATTCCGAAACTATTGAGACTACGCAGTTGAAACTTGGTAGGTAGATGTATTCTATTCACCGCTTTACGATTTTTATACAAAACTAAAAAGATTAAGGTGTTTAATATACCACATAGCATACATAGAAATGAAACTAGGTATTTTTTTTCTACAAACATATACTTGCGCGGTGATTATACCTAGGTAGGTCTTTAAAAATGACACTGAGGTTCCTAAAACTATGAAAAATAAAATGCACAAAACTTTTCTGCCCACGGTCGTTACGGGTAGTCATAAAAAAAAACTCGAACCTAACTTCTTTTCTGACCTCAGTCGTTCCGGGTGGTTATAAAAAAGAATAACTCGAACCTTACTTCTTTTTTGCGCTTAGTCATTCCGGGTGGTCATAAAAAATACTAACTCGAACCTAACTTCTTTTCTGCCCTCAAACTAACTCGAACCTAACTTCTTGTTTTTAAATGGGTTTGGAAAGTTATAATTATTTTAAAATAAAAAATAAAATTTGTTCCAAAAATAGATTTACAACGTTATCGTCAATTCTAAAGATATGTATGCCAATTCATTTTAACCCAAGAAATATTAGAGATTTAAAAATAAGGGCTAACAATTGATAGGCTAAACTATTATTGTGCAAAAATGTGAATTAAGCTAAACAATAATTTTACATAACACGTTTAGACCAATAAGGTTCGGCGAAGTGAAATGAGAAGTAAAAATTTTACGCGAAACAAACAACCCTTATAAACCTATAACGGTTTATGAGATACAGTCTTAAAATATTTATTTTATTCTGTTTTTAGTATTTGTTGTTAAGGCGAAGTGAATTCACACACTAGCGCCACCCAGCAATTAATTCTATTATAAATCATCAGAACAAAGTAATATAGTAGGAATATTTAAATAATGATTTTTTTAAGTAAAAAAGGATCAAATATCTAAATCATATTTTACTTACAAACATTTAGAGTCAGGAACAATAAAAAACATCATTACAGCCTTTTCCCAAGTTGGGTCCTCAGCTGTGATGCTTTGTTGTCCAGCAGCATTACAGCATTTGTATATGACTTAACTTAGTTTTCAAAAACTTTTGATACCAAGTTAACATAAACTGTAACATCATCACTACCTGTTAATAAATCAAACTTACATTATAATATCTATGAAAAGTAATAAAAAGAATACTACAAGTTATTTACTACGGCATTCAGCTATTAGATTTTTTAAATTTTATATGATTTAGGACTTATAGAATTAATTGCTGGATGGCGCTACTGTGTGAACTCACTTCACCTTAAAGCAGCAACAGAAATAACTAGCTGTAATTAAACATGTTGTTGAATTCCGACACAACAATCATGTTTTTTGCCGTTTCTGCTCGATAGCCTAATGTTGTATAGAAAATGGGACGGTACCCATGGTGCACGAGCCCGACTCGCATTTGGCTGATTTTATTCTTAATTCTCCCTCTTGACTAGTATGCCAACTTTTTTGAAGTATTTTTCTGTGTAAAAGTTTTTGCTCGAGATATATTAACAAAAAAATTCAACCCACGGTTCAACAAACTGTTTGTTGTTTCTTTTATTATATTATAGACTAATATTTTATTTCCATTCTACTATAATAATCTTGTATAACTCATAAAGTATAAATTCACATCTTGTGAAAATAAAAATTTTCTACCCATTAAGATTCTAAAAATAACGGCCTGTGACAGTCTGACGGTCGTACACATGGACAGCTTAGTTATAGTACAGAATATAATAATATAATATGTTTCTGTTGGTAACAAACTCTTTAAGTACCGAAACGTAACGAAGGCGTCAGTACATCAGCGTGATCGTCGCCCGACTGTTTGTAAATTCTATTACTACTAATTATATTTCATGGATCTTTTGTTTTTGTTTTAGCTCAAGAATCACCCGAACTGAAGTCACTCACACCTCAAAAAGTGTATGGTGCACCAAAAAGAAGTGCTGACGATATCGACGTAGAATATGGAATTATAAATATAACTATGCCAAAAAAAAATGACGGAAGCAGGGAGATACACCGAAATATAAAAAGAGTCAATCAGTTGCAAAAATAAAATGTAAAGAAAAGAACGACGAAAAAATGCGGAGTAAAATTGAAACAAACCAATTAATAGAAATAAATTGTAATAAAAATGAAACCAACAAGATGCTAACTATTATGCAGTTAAAAACCAGTAAGATACAGTGGACCGAAGCAGAAAAAAAAATTGCATGTCTCTCTTTTATAAATATCCTGCAGCATATAGCAGGCATCATGCTAGCTGGTCCCAGTACAATTTAGACATGATTACAATAGACTAATTGCCTACCAGGGTTTAATGATGATGTTTTAGAAAAAAGCATCACATAAATTTGCTTATTTGTTAATCAAACAATTAAAATACATATCATGTTCTATTTGTTTTGATGAAATTAGTAAAAAGTTAATTTAAATTACACGTTCCCCCAAAGAGCCCAAAAATGCTTTTGTTTTTGTAGCCAGAGGGATTCATAGTTACTGGAAAATTCCTCTGGCCTCCTTTCTGTCTGAAAAAAAAAATTTAATGCAGATAAATATAAATAAATAAATATAAATATGTCAAGGCGATTAAATCCTTGGGGGTAGCAAAAAATGATTTATACTTTTTCCTTGATGATTGTACACCGAGTTAGCAAATCAGAATCATTGGGCGGAGCGGCGCCGACTAGCGGCCGAATGCTCGCTAGCCGGTTACAATGCAAAACGCTGACAACACAAATTTTTAATATCGAGCAACCGGGATACCCCCCATAAATATTATTTTTATTTTATTTTTAGTATTTGTTATTATTGTGGCAATAAAAATATACAACATCTGTGAAAATTTTAACCTCCTTGGTATTACGTTTCATGAGATACAGCAAAAAACGCCAACAACTATGTTGTATGGGAGCCCCCCTTAATTATTATTATTATTTCGATTCTAGTATATTTTGTTGTTGCCACAAAAAAGTACATAATCTGTGCAAATTTCAACTGTTATGGATCTTGAGATCTAGCTCTGCTAATGGTAGCCATGAAAAAGGGCTAAAATATCACGTTTTTTGTGTGGGAGCCCCCCCTTAATTATTATTATTTTGTTTTTAGTATTTGTTGCTATAGCGGCAACAGAAATACACAATCTGCGAAAATTTCAACTGTCTACAGACTAGTTTCCAGATACAGCCTGGTGACAGACGGATGGACAGCGAAGTCTTAGTAATAGGGTCCCGTTTTTACCCTTCATTTTACCGTCCATGAATGCCTCAATTGCCGGCTGCTGCAGTACTATTCTTTACTCTGTATGCTTACGGCTCGTTCACGAGTACGCGCGTCAGGCGCACGCGGCAGAGGCAGGCGCCTGCGTTTCTGTCTAAAGTCATACAAATCTTAGAGGGTGTTCAAGAACAAAAAACTTGAGCGGCACGGATGCGCGCAAACACAGCGCGGCAGCCTTGCGCCAAAGTAGAAAGAGATGGCACGATGTGCCCGACCTTGTGTTAGAACGAGTGCGGGAGTGATTAGGTGGATGTATTGGGAGAATAATTTTAAATTATAATACGGTAGTTGCCTAATGTTAAGATTATATAAAATTTGTTTCTAATGAGACTAATTTCTATCTAAAAACACTATAAAGAACACTTTTAATTTGATATCGATTCGTTAAGTGATCTTAAAGCTTCTTTAAAATTGGGTGAATAGGACCTTTTTTAGGGTTCCGTAGTAAACAAGGAACCCTTATAGTTTCGCCATGTCTGTCTGTCTGTCTGTCTGTCTGTCTGTCTGTCTGTCTGTCTGTCTGTCTGTCTGTCTGTCTGTCTGTCCGTCCGCGATTTTACGCAGAGACTATAAGTACTAGAAAGCTGTAATTTGGTATGGGTATGTATATTAATCATGGCAAAAAAGTGGTAGAATAAAATTTTGAAAAATATTTTTTTTAAGGGTAGCTCCCATACAAGTAAAGTGGGGGAGTAATTTTTTTTCTCTATTTACCCATCGTGTGGGGTATCGTTAAATAGGTCTTTCAAAAATATTGTGAAGTTGAGAACACCATTTTTCGATTTAGGGATCCGTTTCCGAAATATTTGGTTTTAAAGTGCGAATTTTTGTTAGAGGTAAGTGTCCCCCCCCTCTATCTGCTAAACGGTTATATATAGATACGTGAAAAAAATTACAGCAGTAGTATATATGCTGAAGTTTAAAGGAAAACTATCAGAGCTGAGTACTAAGTACAAACTAAAAAGTTATAGGCAACCAACTTATAAACTGTAAAATTTCATACTATTTTCATTGTTAGATGTTTTTGGTCGTTAAACTGTAAGGTGCGAGTGTGAATAGTGTGAACTCAAAGTTGTCATTCGCAACTACGGAACCCTACACTGCGCGTGGCCCGACACGCACTTGGCCGGTTTTTTATTTAAAGTATGAAAATCTTTAATTACAATTATACTGTATTTTAGTCTGCAAAATTTATAGCAACTTTTATTATGAAACCATTACCATAAACGAAATATTTCGTATAGCTACCAAACAAAGTTCTCACGCCACCCATACAAAGTACAAGCTTGTGACGTCACAAATATGTAGGCACTTCAGCGGCACGTTTGCACGTCTAAAAATTTACGTCTAAAAACATGTGTCTTTAAAACTTTTATAACTGAAAGAGTTTTTTGTATAGAAATGTATTTCTGTCACTATTGTGTTTATTTTTGGCAGGTCTTTACATAGCAACATGAAAAAGATTTTAGTCAACATGCCCATTTAAATAAAATTATTTTAATACGGTTTTTATCGCGTTTATTACATTATTTATACACCTAACGTTTCGAGCACTTTGCAGTGTTCGTGGTCGCAGGTAGACTAAGTTGACATTTGTCTAGTATTTTATAAGAACTGCTAAATCTACCGCCTAAAATAATTATTGATAACGTTCCGGATGTACGCAGTATTGGCTCACGGTGTCTGAAGGTCTTGCAGTCTTCTGCTTAGCTTGAGATTTGATTAAATTGATGACTGGATCCCAAGCTGGTGGTAACTGCCAACCATCCTCTCTATTGAAATTAGGATGTTTTTTAATTTCAATAGCCTCACGAAGCATTCTTGGAATGTATCTGTTTTCTTTTGCAAGGACTTGAGGATTATCAAAACGCATATAGTGGTTGGGGTTGTCTAGGGCATGTTCACAGACTGCAGACTTCGTTGAGCGCCTATGTTTCATGTCAGCAATATGTTCTTTTATACGGGTACCGATGCTTCTCTTTGTTTGCCCAATGTATGATAAACCACACTCACAGTCAATTTTATAAACTCCAGCATCTTGTAATGGGATATTTGATTTGACAGGTCTTAAAAGTTGGTTTATTTTCTTGTGCGGCTTGTAATAGGTCTTGATTGAAGCACGCTTAAGTATATTACCAATTTTGTCTGTAACTCCCTTTACATATGGTAAGATGGCAGGAAACCGATCAACTGTGTGAGGCTTTGGGCGGCTTCTGTGATGTGTTTTTGGGAGGTTGAGGTTGTTGCTTCTTAAAACCGATTTTACTCGTTGAAGCTCCAGAAGAGGTAAGCTGTAGAAACATGGAAGTAGATGGTAGTCGAAGTCGATGGTCTACTTTACGTGCCCGATGGTATCCGATCGTGTTACCCGGTTGTTTCCGGTGGCGCCCAGTGGTAATGATAACGATGACGATATGACGATGACGATATGACGATATGACGATGACGATATGACGATGACGATATGACGATGACGATATGACGATGACGATATGACGATGACGATATGACGATGACGATATGACGATGACGATATGACGATGACGATATGACGATGACGATATGACGATGACGATATGACGATGACGATATGACGATGACGATATGACGATGACGATATGACGATGACGATATGACGATGACGATATGACGATGACGATATGACGATGACGATATGACGATGACGATATGACGATGACGATATGACGATGACGATATGACGATGACGATATGACGATGACGATATGACGATGACGATATGACGATGACGATATGACGATGACGATATGACGATGACGATATGACGATGACGATATGACGATGACGATATGACGATGACGATATGACGATGACGATATGACGATGACGATATGACGATGACGATATGACGATGACGATATGACGATGACGATATGACGATGACGATATGACGATGACGATATGACGATGACGATATGACGATGACGATATGACGATGACGATGACGATATGACGATGACGATATGACGATGACGATATGTCGATGACGATATGACGATGACGATATGACGATGACGATATGACGATTTGACGATGACGATATGACGATGAAGATATGACGATGACGATATGACGATGACGATATGACGATGACGATATGACGATGATGATGACGATATGACGATGACGATGACGATATTACGATGACGATGACGATATTACAATGACGATATATACGATGACGATAGCGGAGGGTAGGTAGTAGGGTCTCGTTATTATCTTTTGCATACGGAACCCTAAGGGCTTGCAAAGTTTAATTAAAAAACCGAAACCCACGCGGATGAAGTCGCGGCCACTGGTAGATAATACATCTAGACATAAATCAAAATGTTAAACCCCAAGGCTAAAGGTGTGAAAGTTTCTCAGTAAGTGTACCACAAAAATGCATAGATTAATATTTTTATACAACCCAAAATAACAATGACATTCTAATAAAATGTGATTGCAAAATAAGAATGTAGTTACATATTAATCTGTGACCTAAATACGTCTACTGTGCTCTGCCGCCCGAGCGCACCGCCCGTTCTCGTGAACACCTTGCCGCGTGCGCCTGCCTCCGCCGCATGCGCCTAGCTTCGAAGCCCGTCGCCGCCGCGTAACGCGCGTTTTCGTGGCCTTGCGGTTACTCGACATAGCAGGGAATGTGTCTATCGTTCGCGCCTACTAGAGTAGAGAAGAGACGCCTTTTCAGTACATTTCATACGAATCAAGTATGTCACGGGACTCACGGGGCGACACCGTTGAGGTTTTGGGTTTCAAGGTAATTGTAGAAATGCAAAAATCTGTAATTACTACTAATACTTACTACTTACTAATTACTTTTTGTGATACAGGTTATATCAGAATATAGTTTATAACCCTTTTAACTGTAATTATGATTCCATATAATCACACTGGGGCATATTTTTACGTAGGTACCTACATAGAGCACGATCTGGCAGGCGGAGTAGGTATGTGTGTGTGTGACTTTTCGCCAACTAGCCGTAGCCGGGCGCGGGACACGCGGTATTATTATTACTTTCGTCTCTGTCGTCGGCGGCGTCAGTGACATTATTTGTTCTGTTAATTACCCGAATCCGAATATATAGATGTATTAAAGGCAATCGTTACTGACGACTGATCTATCTGTGGGTCTATCAGATACAGCTGAAACTACTTACATAACGTAGGTATATTGCGCTGAAAGTTTGCACGCACATAGTTATTATGACGTAAGCATTCGCTAAGAAAGGATTGCAAAATTGAGGTGAGTTTGGGAGTCCAAAGTTTGTGTATTTAACGCGATAGAAGCCGTGTGCAATTTGAGCAAAAGCTAGTTCTAAAAAGGTTGGTTGATTGAGGAAATCATTAAATTGCATAATTTAAATTATAGATACTTACCTATATTAGGAAGCGTTTTACCCACATTGTTATAAAATAAATAAAAAAGTACTATGACTACTAATTGACTATTGTTTTATTTATTAACAATACCCTAAGACCTGAACCAATAAACCTTAGTTATTTTATTAAATACCTACCTACATACCAAACATAAATGACAGAAGGCATATTTTCATACCTACTTATTTTACCGACGGAGATAAGTAAATATATTTAAAGGCAAACTTAAGTCTTGGCTATTAGAGAATGTATTCTATGACCCTAATGAATACTTTGATTTTTAAAACACCTAAAGCAAGAAATTAGTGAACGTTGTACACTTTGCATTGCATGCCTAAAAGGGCAAACAGTTTATAGTTGATACCTACTTTACATATCATACCATCTAACTTTGAGTTTTTAATGATATAGGTAGATGCAAAAGTATGTATTTATTTGATTATTTTTTACTTGTTTCGTGTTTGGAATAACTTTACATCCCTACTCATTGTCAAGGGTATTGAAAAGTAGGTACTTAGACATTTCTTTTACAAAATTACAGTCTCGAGGAATTTTACCAAGTATACTTAAAAGTACATAAATTTATTTTTTGATTAGTTTGGATAGAAGATTAGATTTGTTTTAGGAATAAATACCTGCATTTTGTTATATAGTGATAGAAAACGAACCATTTAGAAAAATCACCTATGCTATTTTAGAGCGAGCGAATATCGCTTGAAAACGTATAATAAACAAACAAACATTATCGAGTAGTCGACCGTTTGAAAATAGCACCCCTATTTACAAAATAGTACACCTTACATTGGGGAGCATTTCGAAAGATTTCGAGTGAACCCCGCTGTCAGTGTCAATGTCATAATCGTACGCCATCTAGTGACGATTTTAATAAACATTCAAAGATATCAAAGGCACACAGTGCTGCCATCTCTGTGAAATCACTAAAACATCAGTCGACTACCGATTTCGCCACCTTAGGTCGGTCCAATATTTTTGTATGGGGTGGGCAGTCTATACGTTAGTATTATATTGTCTTTGCTTTAGTGCAAGGGAATAAGTTTGATTTTCCTTTGAAATACTGTATAATGTTCTTACCGGATTCAAATTAAACATAAAACAACGTGCATCAGGGTGGAGGGTCAACGTATGGTGAAAAATTTTACTATAAAACAAATTTGAATACCTCTTTCAAGTTGAATAAGGGTAAGATAATCACAAATCCATACTAATATTATGAATGCGAAAGTAACTCTGTCTGTTTGTCTGTTACGCTTTCGTGCCTTAATTATCTTTAATGTTCTCTAAAGTACGGAGAAGGACATAGGATACCTTGCATCCGAGAAAAACTAACTGTTTCTGAGGGATCGACATTAACGCGGGCTAAGCCGCGGGAAAAAGCTAGTACATTAAAGGTAAAGGTATCAAATTTAAATTTATATCAAATACCATGTCATGATTTTACAACTTTTTTAAGTTCATGCTTGACTATAAAAACTTAGAAAAAAATGCAATTTGGTACGGATACCTCAGTGCGCGAATCAGGCTCACACTCAACCAGTTCTTATATTTCATTTTGTGGACGCAGTTCTCGGATTAGGTACATTAAGTATAAAATAAAATAAAGCAGGGCAGTAGTCCGACCGTCCAGACGAACATGTATAAATGCTGTTTTTGTAAGTCTTATGCTACTTATAATAGAATTCAAAATCGTGGTGTATTTTACCGGTTTCTGGTACAATATAGTAACGGTTATTAGTACAAACTTGCCGGATACTGGTACAATCAGCCCTTTTTTATTTTAATTTGTAATAACAATAAGTAATGTTTATAATTTATTTCATAAAATTATGTACATTAAGACTACTTTAAATTACCTACAACCACGTGTATATATCATCATTGTTAGACTAATAGTGTTAACACAAGCGACTTGCAAAGTCAGGAAAGTTCAAAACTTCACGGCTATTGGGACGTTTACCTTACATATTAACATAAGGTAATTATCTAAAAATTTCTCCATGATTTCCGGTAACTTGGGCTGGTACCTGAAAGTTCTTGTCATTCTCACCCATTGTAATAAAATGAAGCGAAGAGCTATTTACAGAGCGAGTCGTTCTTATCTTGCCGTAAGGTAGAGGATCGGCGTTCATAATTGAATATCTAATATCTCCGAGTCCCGACTTAATAAATTAACAATTTGGACTATTTCTGTCATTTAATTAAAGGGCGGCCCGCACGCAGCCAGGTTATTCCGGTTGAGAATATTAACCACAATTTTCGGTCAACATTCACAAAATTGACACGTTAAATATTTGTCGCCTCGTCCTGGGACCACGTTAGACGGCAAACAGAATCGTGTCTGGTCCTCCCTTAATTTCCGATGTTTCTACACCATCGGTCTTTTGTATTAGCTGGCTCCTATCGTCTTTGTAACAAGGTTGAGTTTCGTATTGTAAAGTTCGTCGAGATAGCCGCTTGTCAAAACAAAATGGCGTTGACTATGTTTGAATTGGGCCGTATCAGTCGCTGGCGGAGATTCATTTTGTAGCGTTGCTAAGATCGTAGTAGTCTCCAACATATTGTCTCTGTACACACGACGAGTGTGTGTCGTGTTAGGCTTGCATTTAAAGCTGGCTACAAATTTGTTGTTTCAGTACAAATACAATGTGATATTGTTTGCTGTAAGACTTTGCGTTCGATCGAGGAGTTTGTTTGGCGGGCCTTGCCTTTCTAACATGTTAGGCTGTTGATTAAGCTAATTTACTCTCTCCACAAGTACTTTTCAAACACAAACACTTATCGAATGATAAACTTATTTCGTCTCGACCATACTACTTACTTCCGGTAAGAGATCTGAAATTTCATTTTCCTTTTTGCCACCAGTGTAAGAAGTTTTGCTGTTCAATTTGGTGTTCAGTTTACGTAGAACGTTACGTTTTTTTGCATAACTTTGACTGGTCGATTAAGAACGGAATCACATCTACGAAATAAACAAATATATACCTACATAGATTATATAATCTACATACTTACCTACCTTTCAGTTACCAAGAACATAGTGACTCAAAATTATCTTAGCATGATCTCATTTGTTTTCGCAAAGACAGTAGTTAAAGTCAAGTGGTTATATGGGTAAACAATTTTACTAAGTAAATAATTATAGTAACCTTCCACTCTACAAATAAATACAATCATACAGAGCCAAACATCACCTAATCGACGTAACAACAGTACGCTAGAGAAGCAAAGAAAATAGCTAATTATATAATCGTTTTATTTAGAATAAAATCAAGTTAATCCCTCATCTATTTGTGTTTAATATTCAAATTTACCTTTGATTAAAACCACATGTAAGGTGTAAACATAAACTTTCAAAAGAAGAGCATACTTAACAAATATTATATTGTCAACTTTACATTGCGACGGTAAATATTAAATAATATGTGTACAGTAAATAATGCTGTCGCTAGCCCGCGTACCTGCGCCCGGTGTTGCCATTATTATCATAAACCAAACACGTCAATATTTACCACACAAACAAGGGCGTAATTTTTAAATAAATTGTGGCATTTCGCGAAATTGTTTCCGCAAATACATTTGTGGACGAGAGCCGGCGCGAATGTGTGCCCAACTTTTTTCGGCCCATTACCCTGTCATGAGCTTTGTCGCTTTAATAGCACGTACTATTGGGAAGCCATTGAATATAATTAATGACGTTTAATGAGTCAATATTAAATGGGGACGAAGTACCTCATATTGTTGGCGAGTAGGGATATTCTACGTGAGTGTACTTCACTTGTTCTTCCGCCCGACGGTAGATGGCGCTACTGCGACGTTTACACGAAAAAACAATGTTCTTGTTTTTTTCTTGATAATAGTTTTATTTACACACGTTTTATAGTAGCTAGAAAACAATGTCGTAAATACTATCATTTGATAAGTCCTATGTAATTTCTATCCAATGCATGCAACGAAGTCGAAAATATTTTTTCGTATTTTCCCAAATTTTTTTCCTTTTTTAGATGATAATTAGGTAGGTTCATTTCTTGGTACTACATAGACTTTTATTCTTATTAAACATAAAAGTTTATAATATAAAAGTATTCAACTCATAAAAATAACTTGTTCTAAGTAAGTAGTATCCACTAAGTTCCCATATGTGCTCACGTAGGTAGATACTTGCCTTACTAATTTCCGTAACAGCACAGTACACACAGCGGTTGTTTCAAGCTAATTAAAGCGCATCTAAGTGTATTAATGAAAGCAATATCTTAAGCGAGCGAGCGGCGGCCATCTTGTCGGATTTCCCGCCATTACGTATTATACTCGTTGGCGCAAGAAAGATAATCCCTGGATTGGCCAAACTAAACGCAGCGGGCGTGGGGTGGAGCGAGTACGTATCAGATTTCACGTTCACATATTGTCGGGCGTCTAAAATTGTTTCAGACTAAGCAGAGATTTATTTCCTTGCAGATTTTTTAACTACTCCTTTCTATCATGTATATTTTTTTAAA
Source organism: Rhodophaea formosa (assembly GCA_963082605.1). Taxonomy (NCBI): domain Eukaryota; kingdom Metazoa; phylum Arthropoda; class Insecta; order Lepidoptera; family Pyralidae; genus Rhodophaea; species Rhodophaea formosa. The sequence goes on from OY720221.1 coordinate 7,033,118, forward strand.
TAATTTATATAGGAACTTAGGTACCAACTTACCTCATTTTTTTCTACTAGCAATGTCCCCGCGACTTTGTCCGCGTAAAATTCACCCCCTATTTCACTCCCTTAGGGGTCGAATTTCTAAAAATCCTTTCTTAGTACTCACTTAGGTACTTACATCGTTAAAGAAACACCTGTATCAAATGTCAAGTTTCTAGGTACAGTAGGTAGTTTCGGCTGTTATGTGCGGTGATATATCTCAACTCGTAAGACAGGGAGTTGTTTGCCTTTTATATATTGACATAGATGAGCTGTAGATACTTAACTAAAAGAGCACTGAAGGGATAAAGAAAAAAATATAATCATCAGGTCTTTTTTTAGTCTCCACTGCTAGCATGGCACTCTCTTTGATGTTTATTAGCTTTGTCCAGCTTGTGTTTCCTAAGTCGCCTTCTACGACAGCCACGGGAAGACTTGGAGTGGGCCTATTCTACTCTGCCGTGAACCACATGGCCTCGGAACCACACGGCATCACGGTTTTACGAACAGCCAAAAAAATTTGCAGTAGCATGTGAGCGCTGAACAGAATAAATAATGTTTCAAAGTCATTATCGAACTTTTATATGCAATTATAATTTTAATACGTGGTTTAAACGACAAAATCTTAGAAAGGCTTGACATGCGAGTAGATATACTGTTCGTCTTTGAAGATTGATGTATACCTACATAACATAAGATATGAAGCAAGTACAAAATGAGCTGGGTGAGGTGACAATAGATGGCATGTCGATTCAGCTGACGTCTATGGGGAATAATAAGTATTAGGAGCTTCATATGATAGTTTTTAAAAAGAAAAAAATAACCTGAAAAACTTATGTTCCGATTTTTCATCGAACTCCAACGACGTTTTACCCCACAACATTTTATATAAATGCATAATAATAATAATACTTTGCAACGTGTGGACACAAGCAAAAACTAGTGAGTATAAACCCGATACCAACATCAAAAGTACATCATCGATTTTTTCGTCAAACATATCGAATGGAACAGTGCAAGGGGGCCGCGGCAGATGCGTCGGTATTTGCTTAGGATGTCCGTTTATCGCACGGTGCAGGCCCGTAATCGAAGAGATGAATTGCCTCAAAGTTAAGCGAGACTTTTTAGTTCTCTGTATGAAACGTTTGTAAAATTATGGAAAGGGTATCCGTGCAAAACGTGCCAGGTTGTATTGGTACAATCTACGAATATACATTATCCTGGATTGTATTATGCTTTGCTATAACTAATGAAATCTTTTATTGAAACTGGCTGGATCGATTTTGCATGATTAGTTATAGAGGTGATATTTTTAGTTTGAACGTTTGACGGTGATTATATAACAGACCTTCATTCAGCAATAGCAGTCCCAGTGTAGATAAGAGATTAATAATACTTAAGTAAAAATACTTCTAAAATCACGAGGCCCTAGAGAGGCGCAGCGACGAGGCCCTTGTTTACCAATACAAGATGTATGCATACTTATCTAATATTTAATTTTCTGGAATCACATCTGCGCTTAGCATGATTTCATTAATTCTAAATAATTTCCCAAGTTTTTTTTTTTTTTTTTTTTTTTTTTTTTATTTATTTCATACGATAGCGAGTCTTACAGGCTTATCCTAATGCGACTATGCTATGACAAATCATTTAATATCCGAGGTACATTTAATAGTGCGTCATTTGTGAATTTCGCCAACGAAACATTAAATATATCTATATCCTGGCTTAGAGCATTAAGTAAACTCAAGGCTCTAGGCACAGGAGCAAATTTATATAAATTAGTGCGCGACGACGGCTTCTCAAACAAGAGAGGTTCACGCCTTTTAAATATGTACTCATCCGGCACTGAAAGTGACAATTTTTTTAGTATTAGAGAATTACTATTAATACCGACTAAGACTTTAAAAATGTACTTTAATAATGCTATATTTCTTCTTACTTCCAAACTAAAATAACCCACCATTCCCAATACAAAAGCCGTAGGATACATTAATGGAAAATAAGGGTATACTCCGTACTGTTTTAGGTACAAGAACCTTATAAACTTATTTTGGATTATTTCAACCATTTGCTTGTATTTGTGTTCGTGTGGGTTCCATATAACAGCTCCACTTTCCAGTCTACTTCTTACATGGGTGTTATAAAGAGAACGAGCCGCTGTGGTACCTGTGAATTCCCTAGCCTGTCGCAAGATGAATCCAAGGTTTTTAAATGCAACTTTACAAACGTTAGCAATATGATCACCAAAAGAAAGACTCGCAGTCAGTTGTACGCCCAGATCACGGACTTTGGTAACCCTCGGGATTGTTACCCCGTCCATAGCGTATTGGTATTGTACACGGTTTTGCGATTTACTAAAACTAATAACGTTACACTTATCGACGTTAAAAACCAACTTGTTTGCGTGACTCCACTCCACTATCCTGTCTATATCAGTTTGCAGAATTTCGCAGTCCGCGACACTTTCGATTTTAAAAAATATTTTTAGATCATCTGCAAATAACAGACAGTGAGCGTTTTGTATTACTTCCGGGAGGTCGTTTATCATGATGAGAAACGCCAAGGGCCCGAAGTTGCTGCCCTGACTTACGCCTGAATAAGTAGAATAAGGTTCCGATACATAATTTCCGTATTGAACGTACTGCTTACGCTCCCTTAAATAACTGCAGAAAAAATCAAGCAATCGCGGACTAAATCCTAACATTGCCAGCTTTAGTAGTAGGATATCATTATCAACGGTATCAAAAGCTTTACGATAATCAAAGTAGGCAGCATCCACCTGGCCACCCGATTTTTTATCGATATTTTCAAGTACGTAATCCGTAAATGACAACAAGTTACTATCTGTGCTCCGGCCTGGTCGAAAACCATGTTGCGCGTCGTTCAATCTGGCACTGACTTGTCGGTAAATTGACTGGTGCAGCACAGTTTCAAATACCTTGGCAAAAGGTGAGGGGATTGCGACTGGTCTATGTTGACTTAATTCCGTGTCACCACTCTTTTTAGGTATCGGTATGACACGAGATACCTTCCATATTTCTGGATAAAAACTGTCTGTCAAACACTTATTAAAAATAAATAATAATGGTTTCTCCAATACGCAGCTACAGTCTTTGATAACATACGGAGGTATATTATCAGGTCCTGTAGAAAATTTTGACTTGAGACGAGCTAATGCTACACGTATATCAGTAATATTAAGGGTACCGATGTCTATCCTGGCCGCGCCGGTGTCCCCAGCGGCGCACTGAGCATCCTGGCTGTTTAAGCGCGGGGGCGCAGTTATATAAACAGAATGAAAACACTCGGCAAACTCTTTTGCACATTCTTCTTGGGGAATGAATGTGCCATTTTTTGTCACTTTACTCTTGTTGCGAGATGACCTTTTCGACTTAATATGGCTCCAAAAAGAACATGGATCTTTTGAAAAACGGATTTCCAAACGTTGAATGTACTCCTCATAAGCCTTGTCAATTTTTGATTTGGCCGTAGACCGTAAACGAGCAAACTCTAGGTAATCACATTGCTTACGACTTTTTTTGTAACGCTTATGCCACTTTGCTTTATTCTGTAAATCTACAATTATGTCCGACGTATACCATTCAGGATATTTATATTTACAAGAGTAATTTATTTGTGTTTTGCGGGGAGTACTAGCATTAATCGCCGAATTAATAGAAGCATAAAAGTAATTTACTGCTTCGTCTGCAGTTTTTAATCTATACAGCGGTCCCCAATCTATGTTGGCAATCGTCTCATAAAGCAAATTAAAATTGCACTTACGGAAATTCCAACTATACGTTGCACAGCTGTTCGACTCCGATGCTGTCAAGGTTGCTGACGACGGTGGATGTTCAGAACAAAGCTGGCCACTAGTCACAATTGTCACCGTCAGTGGCGGGTGAAGTACATCCACTAAAGTAAGAGGCGCACTTTCCTCACTCACTGTTATCGTATAATCCACTGAATTGGTCAAAACAACATCCAAAATACGACACATATTGTTAACCACTTTGTTTAGTTGGTGAAAATCACAAAATGACATAAAATACTCATAGTAATTTTTCACTTCCTCTGACGCTGAATACAAATTTAAATCACCTAAAACTATGACATTATTATTTAAACAACAGTATTTCTCAATCAATTGAAATAAAAGTTGATAGTCTTCAAATGTACTTTTTGGGGGTATATAAAAAACACAACACTGACACAAGTACCGCGATCCGTGATACACTTTGGCACATATAATTTCAAATACGGCTGCGTTCACAATGTCCGCGGGAAAACTTATTTGGCTTAATTCATACTGGGGAGTGGCCGCTAATAGTACTCCACCTTGTTTTCTGCCATCATTTCTATCACAGCGTAGCACAGTGTATCCTTGAGGTAACAATTCTCCGTCATGAAAGGAATCATTTAATCCAGTTTCTGTAATTGCAAATAGATCAGCACTTGATACTGAAATATTCGAGTAAAATTCCCTTAATTTACTCCTCAATCCTCTACTGTTTTGATAGTACAGATTTATTTTAGTAGATTCCCTAAATGGTTTAGGATTTCCTGAAGGAGCGAAACCACACCCATTCGCTGAATTGTGCATTAACTGGCCAAACTTCAGATTTATAAATCTTATCATATTCAACTTCAGGAACAGCCACCCGAAATGATGAATATTCACGCGGTGTTTTGGGATGGATCCTCTCCACTGAAACCTGGGTACCACTGCTACATATGCTTTTGACATGGTCCAAGACAGACGTCTCTGTTGTATCTGGATGTAATGACCACACATGTAGGTACTTTCTTTTTTCATTAGCCTGTATATTATTCATAGTATGGTTTCCGCCTTTCATCACAGTGGGCATATTTGATTTCTTCGCCCTTTTTTTCCCTACTACTTCTTCCCACTTTTCTTCTTCAGCTTCTCCATTTGCCGATTCCTTTTCTTTTTCACTGTCCAAATGTGGCTTGTTAACTATGGACGCAGCTTTACCAGTGGCACGTACCATTGCTCTTCGTGAGCGGTCGGTTAATTCCGATGTACTAGGCGCCTTGCTGACTGCTGTCTCTGTTGCGCGGAGTGAAGTTTGTTCTTTTGTCTCGGTCATCTTAGTGGTTGGCCTTACCGCCGCAACCAAAGACTCCACCTTCCCAGTTAAATCTTCAATTACCTGCTTTTGTGCAGATATAATGGCTGATTGACTTTCAATTACCTTAACTAAGTCATCAAATTTCTTATTTTGTGAGTCAATGGTTGCAGATTGTGTTGTGACTATATTCACCAACGATGACACTTTCTTCTGTAGATCGGTAATTGATGCTTCAATATCAAACTTCGGCATTTTTGCCACCAAATTAAAATAATCCGCGAAGAGCTCACAATATACGTTCCGTTAGCTAGTGCACCCACACCGGGTCTTAACTGAAATCTACAATTTATGTAAAAGCAGCCCGAACGGCAAACACTGCTAATACTCGCAAACTTACTGCTAAGTAGATTAAGTAGGTGTGTGCTAGTGTGTGTGACGGTTGGTAAACTTTGAGGCCGCTATTGCTTGAATATTAGGTACCTATCAACCGATCTAGAGTCTTACCCATTTTCATTGGTTTCTCTATAAAAGTATCACTAAGGTATATATGTACTTACCCGTAGATATGTAAATTTGTGAGAAAATATCGAGATATAAATGTGAAAAAGTTTAATTTGTTCGTTTCGTTATTATTCCATATTCCAGCAGTAAATAATGAATTTAATAAAGATATTTGTACATACATAAACGTTTATTTAAATAAAATAAGTAAATTATGCAGAAAAGGCCAAAAATGAAATTTAGCGTTTATGGACTGGACATAGTAGGAACTACTACTCTGTCTTAGTAGGAATAGCACAATGTTGGTTCATGCGTATTCAATTTGAGAATTTTGATGTCAAAGTTAGATAAACCCCTTTTGTATGAACGAATAAAATTGTTATCCAAAAATAAGAAAAATAGGCTATTCTACTTCCTTTACGCGTTTAACCTCAATCGACTCTATGGTAGAGCAGGTATTACGTTGATACCTTGCCTGTACTTATTCATTCTGTATCCACGTTCCCACCACACCTACAATAGATTCAAGTCTGTAAATTCCCCGTAAGCAATCGAGGGCGAATTAATACCGAACCTCCCTCGGCTATAAATAAAGGCCGTCGCGCAAACACGGGAAGTGCGCAAACAACATAAAACACGGAATGATTGCAATTAAAAACGCATCGCGGTCACGTGGCCGCCGCCATCTTAGCGCGGGAAATGTGACAATGACTAATGCTAATGCTTAGGTTTTAAGCATAGAAATATGCACATCTAATACATAATTCCATGCATACCTACATTCATCGTAATCAATGATATAGCCGGGATAAACAACTTAGTGTGATTTTCAGCACGGAGGAGCTCGTTCTTTTCTCTCAGATCAGCATGGAATCATTGCATTCATTGGTATATACTTATATTTTTTTTAAATTATTAGTTATAGTCTCAGGCAATACAATATAGAAACAAAAATACACAAATTTAATATCATCTGCATTATAAATACTTATACCTATTTATAATGCAGATGATATTAAATTTGTGTATTTTTCTGTATTTTTGTTGACACAAATACTTAGTTTGGCCAGTCTTACTCTACAATAGTGTCTCCTTAGGTTTTAATGGCAATAACATATTCTTTTACTTGCTTACTCATCTATTCTTAACTTCAGACAATTTCAGTGTAATAGGTTTTATAAAATAAAATATGTACTTGGCCCGGTTTTTCTTTGTGGGTTCAGTTGCACCAGGTCTTTTAAAAGATTGCCTTCAACATACGGTCGTTCCCAAAAACTACGTAAAGTACAGATTATTTTTTTACCTTTAGGCATTAGTTTGTCTCAATGTTCGCAAAACACTAAAAATAGCCATCAACTAGGTCAGGAATGAATATCACAGATACTGTTTGTGATGGACTATAAAGTAAATAAAGATTGTGTGCCCGGCACCGGCATGCACTGTCTATTGGCAAGAGAGATCGGTGGATTTGAAAAAGGAAAGGCCATAGTTTTTCTGCAAATCTTTTCGGGCAGCTGTTTTTTTTTTAACTTATAACAAAGACAACATACAAAAATATTGAACCAAATTAAGGTTGCGAAAAGCAGGCGAATGTATGGCGCAGGAGAGTTGCTTGCTACTCGATACTAGATGGCGGTAATCTGCGTTAGCCTTTAACTTACTAAATATACGCTGTCATTTTAAAATATTAAGCCTAAAATATTGTTTTGATTTTTAGTAAGATATATTTTGTGAATCATCTTTTTATATTCTCATAATACGGTAGATACAATGTTGTGTAGTTTCGAGTAGCGCCATCTATGCGAGTCTCTGAAAACAAATCGTACGATTAAGGCGTTGAGACCACATGCATATAATAAGCAAAAGACGTCGTGCGGCTGAGATGAATAGGTAAGCAAGTGAGTAATGAATCATCATCAACAGGGCTTTTTTAGTCACTGCCGGAGCACGACCCTCTCTTTACTGCCAGAGTCATATAGGTATTAGCCAGAGCAGTCAGAGGATTTGACCTACACTCTCTACTCTGGCCAGATGGGTTGGAGAGGTCTCTTTGATGTTTTTAAGTTTTGTTTAGCTTGTGATTCCTAAGTCGCCTTCTACGACATCAACGGGAAGTCTTGGAGTGGTCATATTCTACCTATTTTGCCGGAAACCACACGACTAGAGAGGAAGTTACGTTTAATTTAATAATTTGGTAAGATGCACAATTTCTGCGAACAGTTGAACCCTCGTAATAACCAAGTTTAAAGGGTTCACGCAGCTAGAAACATGATAAATACCTCCTATAAAAATAACTGAAATGAGTTAAAAGTTTTTTTAACCAATGTAGTAGGCAAACAAGCATACGGCCCCCCTAAAGAAAAGCGGTATTTTGTTACAGTAGTTTATTGAAACATACTCAAGCTTCCTCCCGGCCTAAGTCTCTTTAGTCCGGGAGGAAGTTACGTTTAATTTAATAATTTAGTAAGATGCACAATTTCTGCGAACAGTTAAACCCTCGTAATTACCAAGTTTTAAGTGTTCACATTACGTGCTCGCGCGAGCAAACACAGGCATCCGCCGGCGTTATCTCCTTGTGTAAACGGCGGGTATCTCAAAATATTTCCATGCGCGCTTCCAAGAAGCGGAGTGCTGGCTAAATGGAAATTGTGACTTTTAGGGTTGTTAGAAATTTTGAATTTCTTTTTTTATTTTCTTCCTTCTAATTCGTTGAGGAAGTTGGTATTTTAATTTTTTGACTGGATGATTTTTTTTTCATGCGCGCTACCAAGATGCTGAGTGCTGGCTAAATGGAAATTGTGACTTGTGGGTTATGTTAGAAATTTTAATTTTTTTTTCGTTTAAATAGGAGGTTGGTTTCTGAAATTTTTGAGTGGCAGGAATTTTTAAGGTATATTTGGAAAATCGGGTCTAAAATTAGTATATATAGATCCCAAAAAATTGGTACATCTTTATATATTTTAGGTAGGTACTAGTATTTTCCGTGAGCAAAAAGGGTCGAATCAATTTTAATTGTTACTGGCCAAATGGAAATCTCAAGAGCTTACATTTTTTCTTTGTCTTTATTATGGGATTTATGGGTATTTTATGATAAGATGCATTCTTGTTCCGTTTAAAGTCATGCTCCTCCTGTAGTGGAGACTAAATAAGACCTGATGATGATGATGCTTGTTTCGTTCACGCATTGAATGTGCTTATCAGGCACATTTTTTATGAAGGAAAAATATCTGAAAATTTGATTAGATTTTTACCATGACTTCAACTCTACTGAAGAGTGTGGGAAGAGAGTTGCATAGACCATAACCTGGGTTTGCTTTACATGCACAAGGCCTTTCAGTGCTGGTTACTGGGCCATCATGCCAATAGAATAGGTAAATCTGAAACTTATGAAAAATAACTTTGCGTTAGCCTGTTTAACAGTAAAAAACGAGGCTCTACATAAGCAAGATATCACGATAAAAATCATTTTCACATAATCGAATTTAAATTACAAACGTAAATAGTCTGTGACAATTTTTTTTGTCTGAAAAAAAACGATTTAATGTGACTTTGTCGTATCAACGGGGCCTTATTCGTCTGCAATGACGTACGGGACGCTCTATCAACGCCCTTTGATGGCGTGTTTGTTCACAGATAAAATATCTTCAAAATATTACCGAAGTAAGTATCTCATGCCGCAATAAATTATGTTTTTCACGACAGAATTACATAACAGTGGCTTTAAATTTTCGATCTAGATAACAGGTGAGGTATGCAAGATATTTTTCATACTTGCTCAAGAAAGTGGTATTTAGGTCTCCGTCTAAGAACCTTCTTCAGACTATAAAATCAAATTTGTGTTGTGTAACAAGTAGGTAATATAAAGACCCTGGGTTCCGAAAGATTCCAGCCGAGGATACAACCGGGAACACGCTCAGATGAGAGAGAGAGAGTATTATCAGATTTGATTATCTTTACAATGAATAGTAAACTACTTACCGAACTACAAATTTTTACCAATTTTTTTCGAATCGTTATCGAGCTTTAGAACATATATATTCGGAAATACTTGTGTTATAAAACTAGCATACAGACAAAGTGTAATAAAATGGCTCAATAAATTAGAGGAGCATGATCCAGGAATATTGAACAACTTTCCTCAGGGAAAAATACTTGAAAAGCGAGAAAAGTTGAGTCGATTGCCTATTAAGTTATAGACTTTTCATAGAAAGTAATTTTCGTTTTCCTATGAATGTTCCTGGCGATAGTAGTAATATCACACACTAATCATACTTCTTGAATATTATTTCGGTATTTTGTTACACACGGTTTCATGAAGGAACTATTTTTATGTCTAACAGGCATTATCACCGAATTTTTGATCGGTCTGATGACCGCCTCCCTCCTCCCCGTGCTCCCTTTTCCTCCAATCCATCATTTATCTATACTAATATTATAAAGAAGAAAAATTTGATTGTTTGTTTCTTTGTTTGTTTGCATTGAATAGGCTCCTTAACTACTGGACCGATTTTCGAAATTCTTTCATCTATAGAAAATTCATTTATCTGCAAGTGACAAATGCTATATATAAGAATTGCTAGTCTAAAATTAACCACGCCAAAACCCTCATCCCCCTTTCATTGCTTACATACATACATACATACATACTATCACGTCTTTACCCCTTGCGGGGTAGACAGAGCCCAAGGTCATAAAACCTACAGGCCACTTTTAGCATCGTAGTGGGCGTAAAGGTGAAAAGCGGAATCAAAATAGTGATGGGTTGCTAGCCGCATCGCCTATCAATGTTATTCCTTAGATTTTCGCCCAATCCCTTGACCGGCTTTTACGGTCTGCGCGGGAAGAAAAGCAGCTGGTATATTCTATGTTTTTTCTTTTCTTCCAAACCAGCATTGCTTACAAAATATTTAAATACCCCCAAGCACTAGCACATGGCTGTAAATTACCCGGACAAAGTCACGTTAAAAGCTACTCTAAATTAAACAGAAATTAAAACTAGCTCTTGTAATACCTACTGAATAAAACATGAGGATAAGACCTAGCTTCTTGATAAAGAAGTCACGAAGCACATCACTCGACGTAAATATTTTAGTCTACAGCCATTTTGGATTTCTGAACGATTCTTGAATAAACATTTCTAGACTCAATAAAACAGTTTATTAAAATATTGGAGAGTGTTCACTATTCAGTTTCGTTTGTTTACTCAGTGGCAATAAGTTTTGTAATATAAAGATTTTATACTTAAATAAGCTATGATTAAGCAGTAATAGTAGGTGTGCTATCAAGTTTAATATATAATGCTATTTGATTGGGCACGCAATTATACGAAATCCTCACGAAATCATAGATTTAAAAAAAATTATTTACGAAATGTTATTACCCCAAAAAAATATGAAAAATATTTGTGAAGAAAAACCATTATGCGAAAAAAGGGATCCCATTCAATAAAGATGCACGTAGTACGTAAGTAAGTACATACCTCGAAGAACATACTAATTCTGGTATCAGACAATCAACTGCTTTGTATTTTCTCTAATTAGATACCATAAGACAAATATTGGAGTCACGATAAGATGATTATATCAAGTTCTTCCCACCGCGTGTTCAATGCTCAAATATCCATAGTCCATATTAATTCAGTTTTTCGGCGGTGGTGTATGTAGTAATGTTTTATTCTACATTTAATTATCTCAATACTTTAAAATACAATAAGCCTACCTACGCTACCTACTTAGATTTAAAAAAAAAATTTTTCGTCTCATGCCTACCTATATGTGTAACATCAATTCCATTTTCAAAATTCCAATAAAAGTTACTACAAAATCAAATTTCAAAAACAGAAAAAATAAAACGCCATAAATCGCTAAACAATGACAATTTGCTCTATGGCTCATTCAATAAACTTGAAATGAGCGACTGGTGCGCACACCCGGGCCCGCCCGGGGCCTGGCCCTCTTCAGGTCGGATCATCCCCGATCTCCGATATTAGCACCGCGGGCTATCCAGGCCCATAAATAAAAAATGCTTATTACAATCTGGAGGGCGGGCCCACATAAATATGTAATGATTTTTTTGTGGGGCGCGCAGATTTGCTCGGATTCCGCTTTGTCGACGATTTGATGAATCCGCGACTCGTTTGTCGAGATTTATTGTGTATTATTATGGTAATAGCAATATTTTTTTCTTTTTATAGGGGCGAATTGCTTTTTGTAGAAATAGTTTTATGTTTCAACTATGATACAAATTACTAAGAGCGAGGAAGTTTATTCTACCACGAAAAAATATTGTAAATAACAAAAGTACTCTTTAAAATTAAATACAGATAAGTACTTTCTAAGCTCAAAACGAACAAATGGTAATAGATTATCTATTTTAATCAAACAAAGTCGGATTTTTTCGAACACGTATAACTTGAGAACGGCTGAACCGATTTTCATAGCTTTTGATTTGTTAGATTGCTATCACTCCGAATAGCAAAATATTCATAAAAACATTACATATATTTAAAAAAAAACGTAGCGAAAAGAAGTTTGCCTGGACTGCTATTTAACAATATAATAATTCATAAAGTACAGTAACAAAGCAGTGCTTGCAAGCAATTTAACCTCTGACAACACTTTTCTTCAATTTTGAATAAAAAAAATTAAACCTGACTTGTTTTAATGTTTTACCTGTAACGTACATATTTATTATAATTTAAAGACTGATTAACTCTATATCAAAAACGACTGATTTGTTTTTGATGAAACTTACTCTGTTCCGCAAGTGAGACTCAAAAAGTTGCAGTCTAATTACATAAAATATTTTTTCTTGGGAGAATGTGTGTACTATGTGAAATGTCGAAAGAAGGTACCTAGCTACAAATTTTAAAATCTTTTTTGGTTTAGCACCAGGGTCAAAATTGAAACCACCGGTATGGTATTTTTTATATTCAACGGTAATAGTATTTTATGCAACGGTTTTATAATAGGCGCCTCTATTAGCGATATTCGCTCGCTTTGCTCGCTCATATCGCTACCCGCGCCACTCACCTTTTAAGACCTAATTATAAACCGTTGCATACAATATTTTTTCTACGACTTTCAAAAAAATGCAAAACTACAATACATAAATTTTGAGTTTGACAACTAACTCGCGGATAATGTAAACTTCAAACATGACAAAATTTTGTGTCTATGGTTACCTTTTCTTTTTAAATTAATGTTCGCTAGACTCTTAAAAAAACTATGAAATAAGTTTGTCTTAAGTTGGCAACAATGCATTTAGTTCAAAAAAACTTCTTTTGCAATCACGAAATCTAGGTTTAATAGTCTGTGGCTGCTAGCTGTATCGTTATAGCTACATTATAGTGCGGCTGTGCCGTACTGTTATGAAGAACAGAGTATAGACTTATTAGGGATGTTCTTATGTTTGTGTTCTTGACCATATAAATGACAGATTCAATCTACTTTAGTACAGGAGAAAAACATCTTTATGATACCTACTTTTGTAAACTCTCTTTCCTCATGCGGCACACCCTCGAGCTTAAGAATTACGTCGGTATAATGTATTCACGGATACATAATTGACTGCTACCGTGTTTGGTCACAGTTTCGAAAGCCCGGTCCAGGTGTTATTTACTCACCAGAACAGAAAGTAATACAACACATACATACACACATACTATCCCGTCTTTATCCCTGGTGGGTTAGATAGAGCCCAGGTCTATAAAACCTAAAGGCCACATTTAACATGTAAGGTAGACTTGTTGGTGGAGAACGGATTCAAAATAGTGATGGGTTTCAAGCCGCATGGCCTAATGACTTGGTTCCTCACGCCCATTCCTTCAATCGGCTTTTACGATCTGCGCGGGAAGGGAAGCAGCTAGTACATTCTAAGTTGTTTCTATTCTCCCAGACCAGCGTGAAAGTGTATACAACACTCTTAAATAATATGTTAATAAAACCCTGAGAGTCGCCTGACGCGCATGTCTCCATACAAACGGAAATAAGGAATTGTGGCAATATTTGATAATTTTGGGGTAAAATTAAGCATTCAATCAATTAATCTCATTATAATCTACGTACATTCCTATACCTACAGCTTGGTAAAATTATCAATGTTTTGAGAATTATATGCCTCTCAAGATTTCCATACAAATTTGAAAAGGCTTATAATTCTCAAACCATTTGTTGGCATTTGGAAACATGCACGTCAAGGCGACTCTTAAAGGGGCGTCTCCGCCCGTCAATATGATCAACTTGGAATTTCGAAAACATAATACACATTTACATCGACCTCCCAGGCGCAGTGATCAACACGCCAGCCTGCGACACGGGGGTCCCGGGTTCGATCCCCGGCCAGGTCATGATGGAAAACGATCTTTTTCAGATTGACCTGGGTCTTGGAAGTTTATCTATATTAGTATATATTATAAATATAGTATCGTTGAGTTAGTAACCTGCTACACAAGTTCACAACTTACTGTGGGGCTAGCTCAATTTGTGTGATATGTCCCTATATATTTATTTTATATTTATAGAAAGTGTTTAGCCGACTGGGCAATTTATATGAAAATGTTGAATTGTTTTTCCGAATTTCCAGTCCCATAGGAAAAGTTGTTCATATTGACGGTCTGAGTCGCCTTTTTTAGAATCCGACGGGTTATATTAACATAAGCTGTAACCCGCGGCTTCGCCCGCGTGATATAAATCTTATTTTTTAATCAGTATACAAACCTTAAGAGGTGACATCAACATTAACTACTTTTTATATGGGACCAATGCTGGGAACGCAAAAAAATTACATACCCATACAAAAGTGTACAGCTGTTCGCTCCAAATGTATAGAAAAGCTAAAAATAATATTGAATTTTCGGCATTGGTCCCATATCAAAAGTTGTTCATGTTGATGGGCTGAGTCACCTTTTAAAGTTTGTGTATTGAATTAAAAATAAGGATGTATAGCCTACGTCCTTCTCAGGATCGTAACCTATGTGTATGCAAAATTTCATGATGCTCGGTTCAGTAGATATGGCGTGAAAGTGTAACAAACAAACAAAGAATAAATAAACTCACTTTCGCATTTATAACATTAGTTAGGATTAGGATATTGTGTAACACATACTTAATATTTTAAAGCACTTAACTACTAAAACATCTGTAATACCTACCTAGGTATATTCAATGCAAAAAAAAGGCAATTTATTTGTATTAACGTTTGTAATTATATAACTAAACGTAGCAGAAAAGAAGAAAAACATACTCAGTTATGAAAATATAATGTCTAGGTTTTTCAATTTCTTTTCATTATAGTAGTAAGTAACCTACCTAACTATAAGATATATCTTATTCTATTGGTGAATTTTTAATCGTCATCTGATGTGTTATAACACATCAGATGACGATTAAAAATTCACCAATATTAATATGACTTCGTAAGGGTGAACATGGTGTTGCTATCGGAGCATAAAACAACAGATGAAAGGGCTGTGTGTGTCTACATGAACGACTTTGGGCAATGTTTGAAAACATACCTACCTCAAAGTTTATACGAACCTAACTATTATATCTCTTAACAATTGCTGGATTCTTTGAATAGATCGACTATGTAATTTGTGATTCTACACACTAGAGCCTCTGATAGAAGCCTACTTAGGTCTTGAAATGAAAAAAGTAACATGATGCAGCGATCTCAATTCGAAACCCATACGTCTTGGCGGTCATTTTAAAAGTAACTTAGAAGTTGATCGGCCGACACGAGTCGTCCAGACAGCCCTGTGTCAACATCACAGGAATTAGTCCAAATTATGTGCCTCCCCCCTCTCACCCTGGCGCCCCGCACCCCGCTCCGAATCAATATTTGTTGTCCGCACTCTTCTTCCTTAATACAACACGCACAATGCTCACACACACTCCAAAACAATAGAATATCAACTCTATTTCGAATCTATAACGTTTAGAATACGTTGCAGAGTTTACATAGACATAAGATATTTTAGAAGTAAGCGTAAAGTCTCATCCCCGTTATCGCTATCTCTTTAAACGCAATGTCGTCTCGCTCGCACTCAGTTTTCAGCGTTTCCAGCTTTGAAAACATAAATACATAAGCAAAGGCACTACATTCAATTTGTGAAGTGGGTGAATGAATAACTCATTAATTGGTTAAGTTACCCAATAGATTTGGGTTTTGTTTTTGGATATTCATTATTCAATATGAATTCAATGTTATTTTTGATGCTAGACCATTTTAGTTAGTAAATCAATGAATACTTTGCGAGTAGTTAACATCGTATGTATCAACGTTTTGTTATAATATGTTTTTTATTTAACGAAAGTATTTGTCGACTGTTTAATAATTATCTACTGAGAATTTTTACCCGACTGCCAATTTAAGTATTTATCTTGTAAGTGTGTTTGTAATTTTCTTTATTACTTCGCATATGTCAAACTGTTGGATGGACTTCGACACATAAGCTTTCCTTAGGTTCGTCTCAATAACCCAAGTGCTCTTAAATTGCTTTTCTAAAGGCATAGAATTCAAAAAATTAAAATATAAGACAACTGTATTGTTTTCTATTTAAATCTCTCGAATGTATACCACTTGTTTATAGCACTTAATTTCCAGATGAGTGGGCAAAACTTATACAATTATTTAATGTTACTGAAACCCTGTCAGATCCTTCATAAACATTTTTGACATTCCCTTTTCAACAGTGTTCAATCGGCCAATATATATAAAATGTTAAAAATTTTCGAATTTGCAGCATTAGTCAAAAGTTACTCGTATTGTCGGGCTGAGTCACCCCATTAAGGATCAGGCAGGTTGTTATTAACATATCGTAAAGGATATTACTCACAGTAAAATTAAATATCTACTAATCTAGACATACAGTCTAAATAAAGTGCTATCATTGGGTAACATTCATTTAAAACGAAGTCCCACAAAAAATCTCAAAAACAAAATCCTTGCTAGACCGCGTAATTCAACCAAAAAGGAAAGTCGACCGAAAACGGTTCCGAAAACCGCGTCCGTGTAAGTTACACATCAATTAATATAAAAACTCGCATCTGACTCTTTGAATATTCATAAAGAGCTGTTAATTGCACAAGTCGGCAAATACAGAACCTCAGTTCCTGGCAAGGTTCCCCCTCCCCTCGGAAAAGGCCAACCCTGCACACACACACACACAGCGCACACATGTGCGTTGTGTGCGTGTGTGAGGAGCGCGCGCAGCCGGAAAACTCGTGCCTTTAGTAGTAACGTATTGTACAAGAACGCGGAAAGTGTATATGGGAGAAAGGCAGATATTTTAGGAAATATTAGAGTACCAGTGCCAGCCGAAAAAGTAAACCTATACCAATGTGATGTGTACGCGAAAAATTCCCTTAAGAGGGTGAACAGTCAGTCAATACGAACAAATTTTCTAATGGGAAACTGTTCTACCTCCCGGGCAAATAGTACGAGAGTGTCTAAAAAAAAATTTATGCGGATCTTCGAGGATAATGTTCCAGGCATAGATCTCAGATCTCTGTGGTTCCAGGCATTATACATATATGTTTAGAATTTTCTCGTAAGTAAGAGTACTGCCGTCGGTAAACAGACTCCAGACTCCAAAGATGAAAATGCAATCACGACTCTCGAATGAAAGAGAGAGATAGAGAGCGAAATATGGATTTAATCACTTTAATTAATCTGTTTTTCCGACATATACTGCGCAGAAAACGCGTGTTGGTTGTATGCGCATCTATTTACGTGACGAGTAAATATGTACCCGCGCCGTTTGTGGAGGCTGCATTAATAATTCAATTGGTTGCGACCGTTCAGGTAGCTAAACGATTTTTAACACACGGATTAATTCACGGGCCGGATCCGGCATCAGGTTATGAGATTGCCGGAATAGCTGTAGGATCTTTGTGATGAGAGATGGCTACTGAGACGCAGTGAATAAAGCGGCAACTTTTAAACTGTTTCTTGGAGGCTGCATTTATAATTCAATTGGTAGACTAGTGACTCTCTAGGTAGATGAACAATTTTATCTCAAGGATCAATCGACGTACCGTATCCGGCATTAGATTAGAAGATTGCCGGGATAGCTGTAGGATTTTTCTCTCTTATATGGGAGATAGCTTGAGACGTAATGTATAAAGCAGCAATTTTTAAAATATTTCGTTGACGCTGCATTTATAATTCAATAGGTTGCAACCGTTCAGGTATCTCAACGATTTTTGTCATACAGAATTATTGACCAAAGTTTTGCATTTGGTAAGGACACTCTATGCGTACACTCTTCTCCATACTAGTCATAGAGTAAAGAAATCTATAAGACGAAGAAACACATTGGATATACCGAAATATGTTAAATAAAGCCGTAAGTGGAGACTGCATTTATTTGTAAATGCAGTCTTCATCCAGTTGGTAGCAAAAGGTAGCAACCATTCAGATGAAGCCGAGTACGGTATTCAAAATACGTCGAACGATACAGGGTGTCACATCGAGATGGGTCAGTTGATAGATTTTTTATCCATAGAGTATAGAGAAACATAATCAATGAATGTGGCCACCGATTTTTAATTAATTAAAATCTGCATTTATTGATTTTATGAAACTGCCATACCCGCTCCAGAATTTGAACATTGTTAAATTTGAAGAAAAAACCTGTTTCGTAAACGTTGCAATAATAGTCTCTATTACTAAGGGTGAATTTTAAAATGTGTGATACAATGATTGAATGCTCATGATCTTATGTTTTCATTTTCGTAATGATTTAAATGGTAATTGCAGTCTTTATATTCTCAAAAATCGGTGTCATGGTTCCTTTGACCACTTTTTAAAAAAAAATCTTCTTACTGACCCAGTTTGATTTTGATTTGAAACTGGGTCAGTATAATTCTGAATAGTAGAATACATACAGATGTATTCTACTATTCAGAAGTACCTTTCACCACCCCATTTCTTAATCTGAAAAGTTTTTAAGCTGAATTGGGGAGGCTACATTAATATTCAATTGTTCAGGTACCTTAAATGTTTTTTAACTCCTGGCAAACGGATTAATTGGGCCGGTTCGGGAAGAACTTTCCCGTAATAGCTATATAAGTGGCGATTGGGAAGTTATTTACGGTTAATTTTGAATATAGAGATGTGATGTAAAAAAAATAAAATATTTTTACATGACATCAGTTTTGTTTTTTTCCCCCAACGTATATTTAAGAGTTGCATATCTATGAGACTTTTGAATGGATCTTAATACTTAATTCGAACTTATTTTACTGTAAGAAAATGAAATGAAACTTGTTTTATTGAACATTTTGAGGGTTAAAAGATACATGGGTAGTAGTAAAGAAGGTAAATTCATACAAGAAAGTCTTATCTTTCTTAGTTTTTTTTTATGTAATAGGACGGCAAACGAGCAAGCGGGTCACCTGATGGTAAGTGATCACCGCAGCCCATGGACAACTGCAACACCAGGGGTGTCACAGGAGCGTTGCCGACCTTTTGTTTTTCCCTCCCCAAAGGGGAGGGGGGGATGGGTCTCCGGCTCTCTCACTCACCGAACGAAGCATAGCAGCGGTAAAGCTACTACTCAAAGTCGATTTTCTGTGAGAGTGTGGTACTTCTCCGGACGAGCCAGCCCATTCATGCTACTGGCAAAAGTGATTTTCGCCGGTAACGAGGCTTTTTCTTAGTTAGCAAAAGCAAATCCATCCATAAAAATAACGGCTTTATCTCTGGGATAGACAGATCTTAGGCTCCATGACTCAAATGGCACGTATAACATGAATGTGGGCGTGTAGGTGGAAAACAGGATCTACATAGTATGCCGCATAGCCTGACATGATTCCTTGATCTACTGATTTTACATTTACATACAATAAGTCCACAATTTGCAAAAGAATCCAAAACAAACACCGTTAAAGCGTTCTAAAACTCGCCTGTTCTCTTATTGAACAGAGTCTTGCAAGTATATTTTATATGATATTTCAATGCTTATTTTCCTTTCGTCAAAATTAATTTATCATTAAA
The DNA here is from genome assembly GCA_963082605.1 of Rhodophaea formosa. Taxonomy (NCBI): domain Eukaryota; kingdom Metazoa; phylum Arthropoda; class Insecta; order Lepidoptera; family Pyralidae; genus Rhodophaea; species Rhodophaea formosa. The sequence continues at coordinate 7,052,730 of OY720221.1, forward strand.
AAAAACGCAGATAAGCAGAGGATATATAGAGGTTACGTTTTGACCTCCAACTGCCTGTTTGCGTGAGGGCGGCCATGAAGTACGTATACTCACCTACATACCGTGTCAAATTCAATGACAAAGCTTACAGGTTATGAGAAAAATAACGTAGGTCTGTAGATAAAAATATATTCGATAAAAAATAAGTGCTTAGTGTTATTGGAATTACTAGTTTAATTCAGGGCTCATCCCTGACCTTTTTTTTGATCATCTACCTACCGAGAGTTTATATGATAGGAACGGGATTTTTTTTGTTTTGTGTGTTTTAAAGAGGAAGTCAATAGATATGTTTTTGATTTTTTAAAGATTAAATATGTATTAGATAATTGGCGATTTCTACAAATATATAATAAATAAATTTAAATTATGTCCTCGGTTGCAACGTGGTTGCAAATTTGTAGCGTTTTCTCTACGCCAAAATCGCCAAACTTTTTCAAACGGATATTTTTATCTCAAACGTTTATGAGTCGCTATTAGAATCGCCTTCACCCTGAAAGATAATTTCAGTTTGATGACGTTGAAGCCCTAGATATCCGAAGGGCAATTCAGTTTAGATGACTTCAAATAATAATAATAACTTAAGAGATTTATTGCTAAAAATATACTCTTATTCTAATTATCTAAACAAATTGGCCTCAGCTTGTGTTACCACGTAGGTACGTACCTATGGAAATGCTGTTTGTCATATTCGCCACTTCCCGAAATTAAACAAAAATAAATAATTTAAGACAAAGTTTAGCCGACCGAGAGTCAACTTCGATTGACGTTATAAAAGTGGAATGAACAAGTACCTAGCAAAATTTCAGGATTTGCGTTTAGGAAGAAGAATCAATCATACGCCGTGACAATACTGATTAGTCATTATCGTCGCCCTTTGCTTTGTAATTTATGTGTTACTGTTGATGAGAGTATGTGGACGTTGATGAGGCTGAAGTATGGAATTTTGACGAACTTCTGTAATATCTTTATTTAATCTTTATATGAGGCTAGACGCTATAATTTATAGGTATGCGGACGAAGTCACGAGAAAAAACTGGTAATGTAAAAGTACACGTGATGTTCGGATGTTAACGTTGTCATTACTAAACCTTCGATACTACAATATTTTCGGAGTTTATGCATATTAAAATTTAATAATTCATTCGCACTTATAATACTAAGCCATATGTGCAAACATTCACTTGTGAATTAATTCTTTTGTGTGGAAGATCTGACATGATTTACGGCCCCATACTATACTAAATTTAAAGAGTATTAAATGAAAGGAGTTTTCATTAACGTATTCAGCGTTTATAAATGTTATCTTATATTTGTATATTATATGTACCTATATGGATGATACATAAAGTATATCTTAAAACAATATTTTACACAATAGGTTTACTTTACATGTAATAATTACCATTCTTAATGCTTTACTACGACCATGTTGCATATGTTTAGGAGCACTACTCTTATTCAAAGTACCTGTACTTTGAAGATAGTATTAGTGTCAAGTTAAAATTCCGGGGATTTGTTATGTATACTATTAGCATAGACTATGGATGAGCATATTATGAAGTCAAGTTAGGTACTTGCATAAAGGTTCAGTAGGTAGTTGCCTAAAGTAGACAGTAAAGTTGGTATCATAGTAAGATATATGTAATATATTTTACATAATAACTTAACTAAGATACTTCTCGTAAACACATGATTTGACCAACGTTTTGCCTTTTAGTCCAGTCAATATCGACACAAAAAGGTGGAAACATTGCAAACGCGCATGTATCGGCGATTTTTTTATATATTGTAGAGACCACTAATAATAGTCTACACCCAAGTTTGTAATTTTCTTAACCCTGTGCTACTCCGGGGGGACCGAAAATATGTTTTTTTTTTTTTCAGTTTTTACGAAACAACTACCCTAAGGAAACCCTTTTCGGGTATCTTTGTGGTATCATCATCAGGTCTTTCTAGTCTCCACTGCAGGAGCACGACCCTCTCTGTACTACCAGAGCCTTATACTAGCCTGAGTAGTCAGAGGATTTGGCCTACACTCTCCACGCTGGCCAGACGGGTTGGAGAGGTCTCTTTGATGTTAATAAGCTTTGTTCAGCTTGTGTTTCCTTAGTCGCCTTTTACTTGGACTGGTCCTATTCTACTCTGCCGGGAACCACACGGTGGCTTTGTGGTATGTTTCTACAAAATACACTAAATTTTTTTTGTAGAAACATACCACATTTCTTGCCGTTTGAGTATAATTTGAACTCTCTGTGACTTTTGTTGGACTATTTGGTATCGGTACAAATAAATGTCAACAGAAAACTATATAAAAAACTTAAAAACTAATTAAGAAATTACAGAGTGTGCTAAAATTACACGACAAATATTAGTATAACAGTTTGTTTGTCAGAACAAAGAGAACTTTGTTGTTGCACGTCACGGAGATAACGATTTAAATGCAGTAAGAGTTATTCACTTTCGCACATAAGCCTTATGTACACTCGGATAGTTAAGCGAGTTGAGCGCCCTGTATCTTTGTTGAAATATTTGCAGTGTAAGCGTTGGTGACTATCTGTAAGGGAGAGTTTAGATTATGCGATTTTTAGTAGGTACGAATGCGACTAAAATGAGCATATTGAGCGATGTAGTATGCCATTTTTTATCAGTTTGTATCAAAGGCTTGGTAATTTCATACATTACATAGGTACGTAATGTACACTTATATACTTAGTTGAGTGCTCGGTCGCAATCGCAATCGAGGTAAACATGATATGATAGTTATTTGTCAATTCTAGATACCTCAAAAAAGAAATAATAAATTGAATACGAGGCAATGTTGAAGCACTATTAATAAAATAAAATATAATCAACATAGTTCTTTAGCAATTAAATATTCAAGTACTTAATCATCGTATATATCAATATTTTTGCTGTGTTGCGTGCATAATCACTTGTCAACTGAGTTGAGTTCAACTCATGAGAGCTAAAACTGGTAGGAAAGTATTTCACCATGATGATTGATCATTAATAATACTACTTTACTACCCTTTTCTGTTCTCGTCCAACAAATTGAAACAATAAATTTAATCAAAAATGATTTTTCTCTATAACTATTATAGCGCGGACCCTGGACTGCGAAGCATCATAACAAGGGGTGCAACCGGGAAAGCGCTCGAGCCAGATGATTAGCAGGATTAAAATGAAACTGTCGAAGACGACACTTTGCATTTACTTGATTATGTCGCAATGTGTGAACCGGGCGTAACGTTTACGCCCCGATGTTAGGTGAGGGCAGAGTGTCGATGTAGCAAATTAGTTGGTATCGTCTGGCACTAGCCTGTTTTTCTGAGACAAGATTTTTACAGCGATTATGTTGCGAATTGTGGACCGGGTGTTAGGCATACGTGTGCCGGTTGATTGTCGATATAGCAGTTTTGTTCGTCTTGCTCGACATTAGCCTGTTTTTTTGAGACAGCGATTTTTTACAGCAATTATGTCGCCTGGTGTGGACCGGGCGTTAGGCATACGTCCCGATGTTAGGTGCCGGTTGATTGTTGATACAGCAAATTTGTTCGTCTCGCTCGGGATTAGCCTGTTTTTCTACCAAAGACAACAGTTTTATCTACGTTGAATACTAATTGTGGATGTTTGGCTTTGCGAAATCGTAGTTCTATGAGTTTCTCATATCTTGCTCTGAAAGAAATGAATTCGTATTGGTTAGAGTTGTAGGTACCTACTTATCTAAAAGAATTTGAAGGGGTGCTTTGGTTTCATAGTGCTACACTCAGAAAGTAATGTTAATTATTGTGTTAATTATTGTTTGGATTGTTTGACTTTTTTGAAATCATAGAATCTAGTTAGTAGCTTATCATTTTTTATTTCGAAAGAAACTGATTGATTGATATTGAACTTGGTAAATGATTCCTATGATTATAAGATAGTGGCTATGAGGGGATTTTCGATGGGATTATTGTAGTATTTTTCCGTTATTCGGTATTTATCATATTTTAAAAGGAGTGCACATAGAAAACGTAGGCTATTGCGCAATGTAAATTACAGAGATATGTTAAGTATGGACAAAGTGGGTTTTTTTGTCCATAGGTACTTAACATATTTCTATAACTTCATAAGTTAAATATACACAATAAATAGACTCCTAAAATACTTTACACTTCTGCAGAGAAAATACCTCTAGAAGTTTTTAATTACTTAGCTGTTGTAACGTTGTGCAACAATAATAGTACCTATTAATTTCTTCGATCAACAAAAATAGTTCTTTAAATTGCAGCTGTCTGAAATTTGACACTACCTGCTACATATAACTAACTACGTTATAGAAATGAGATACTTAATCAAAATTCATTTATTCCATCGAAAATGGTCAAAATCAGGTGGTACAGAATGCTCATTCTGCCTAGATTTGGCGTGAGAATAAGTTTTATTATACAATGTTATAAGTTCTTCGTAGATACTGTATATACAACCAATGAATTTGTTACTTATTACATTACACAATAAGAAATAAATGAATTGATAGAATACAGGTGTAACATGACCCTCGACATACCCTTAAAGGGGTGAGCCAGCTCTTCAATATGAACAACTTTTGCTATGTGATCAATGCTGGGAACTCAAAAAAACATCGTCAATTTCATACAAAAAAAAATTGCCGCCCGGGTGTAATGGGAAAGCAAAAATTTTTTTCGAGTTCCCAGCGTTGACCCCATAGGAAAAGTTGTTCATATTGACAGTGTCACTCACCCCTTTAAGGATATGTCGAGGGTCATGTTACAACCTGTATAATATTCATAAGAATGTCAGGGGTGTCATCCTCAACTGCCTATCCGGTGGTGGTATTATTGCATGGGGAAGGCGCGCCGGCCTTCCAAGCTGCTAATTTCTTACCCCCAATCCAAAGCAAGTAGCATCATTTGGGATGCTACTTGCTTTGGATTCGGCCTTTGTCCCGTTCCTCAATCCAATAAACTCCTACCCTTCCCTCGCTTATAAAACGGTTTCCATGGGCAGCAGCGTCAGGACCGAGACAAGCCTAACAAACTGCGCTCACCAACCCGCCTGGCCAAGCGTGGTGAATATGTCAAAAACCCTTCTATGATGGAAATCCTTGAGGGAGGAGGGGAGAAGAATGTTAATTAAACCACTGATTATTCTTGTTTCTCCTTTGGAGTCGCGGGTGTTACCCCGGTCCTTTGGAAGGCTTACGTGGGGATATAGATACCACACGTAGAGGCCCTTTGGAGGAGTTGATGTAATGTTGTCCAGCCAGAAACAATTCCTGGAAATACCAATGTATGATATCCCTTGAATAGGTCTTGGCTGGAAAGGGAACTATTGCATTTTCAAAAGGTAACTCCACTGATTATTATTAACATAAATTTTAACTTATTATACAAGTACGTCGTCAAGATAGTCTTTCACTATCATCATCATCATCATCAGGTCTTTTATAGTCTCCACTGCAGGAGCACGACCCTCTCTGTACTATCAGAGCCACATATACTATATAATACTTAACTAATTTTAGTAACAGATCATAAACTAAAATAACTACCCAATGAGTAAGCTAACGACGCTATAAAATCATAATTTGAATTTACAGCCTCGTAACCTCGATACTCACAAGATGGCCGCCGTTATCGCCGCCATGTTTGCCGAGTCGCGCTGCGCAAGAGTTTGTTTTCTGGAGACCTGTTTTATAAGGTCTAATGTACTTTTAGAATGGTAATGAGGACTTTGGGACCGCTTTGTTTGCTTACTTTTGTGTGTTCTGTCTGTTTTGATAATAGGTCGCGTTTATAGGTATAGCTGCTCTGTTGTTGAGAACTTATTGCCAGTGTATTTTGTAAAATATTTGTGAAATTACACTTTTTTAGGCATCATTATAAACATATTTGCTAAGAAACCCCATATTAAAAAATGTACCTACGGCCAATGTTTACCGTAAAATCCATCTATGTCTCAGGCTATTTCCTTTTCGCCACCATTGAATTAAAACATTCGCCTGAACTATTATGATTTATGAAAATAATTTACAATACTCACCTTAAAAAACAAAGATTATCAAAGTTTTCGAAAAGAATATTAAAAACGTGACTGTCTTGCCAAAAAATAATCTACCTTTGTCACATATACAATTCCATACGACCAAATCCGTCGAGGAATTTAAAGTTATGGTGAAATTAAGGAACTTACTTTATTGGTCAGGGGTATCATCCTCAACTAAAAAAATAAATTTACCTTTACGGACAGATCACACAGATTGAGCTAGCCCCAAAGTAAGTACCTACCCCAAGTAGCAGTAGTAGGTAACTGCCTGTACGGTGGTTCCAGGTGTGGCATCGGGTACGGGCCCACCTCCCGAGCAGGAGCATGGTTTAGATGGACAGCTGCGTCGGAACTGAGACAAGCCAAACAAACTGCACTCACCAACTCGTCTGCCAATAGTGATGAGTATAGCAATACCCCTCTATGTTGAATATCCTCAAAAGGGAGGCCAATGTCCAGCAGTGGATTTCTTGCGGCTGTGACGACGACAACAATGAAAGAAACTCACATTCATTCTTACATACGTATCTTTATTAATAAGTATCTACATAAATAAGTTGAACTCTCCTTTTTTGCAATCGTGTAAAAAGCGTGATAAGTAACCGAAATTTCTAAACTATAATTGTACTTTCTTTACTATTTAATCCACATATAGTTGTTCTACGCCCAATAGCAAAAAGGTTGGATCTATAAAAAACTTAAGTGCAGGTCCTTAATTCTTAAGATATTCAAACTTAGTTTCACCAAAAATTACTTTAACCACAGGTACTTACTAACAATAGATTTTCATTTAATTGAGACTTAAAGTTTATATATCAATTTAAGATAATACAGATTATTAATTCTTGTCATTAATACGAAAAGAAGAAGAACACTTACTTAATAACTTGTGGACTCTTCTTCTTATTCTTGTTTTTATCCCACTTTATGTGGGGTCGAGATAGCATGTAGGTTTAATTTGGTATATCTCAAGGCAATGGTCTCTATTAGCACAAATTATTTTAAAATATTTATTTAAGTTATTAAATTATTTAGTAAAGTACATAATCAATTAGTTAACAATGTATGTAAAGTCATCTTATCAAGTGGCCTAATAAACAAAATAAATCACCCAGATTGAGTTCATCCTGCGACCAAGGGGCCCTGTATTGGGTCGAGCTAAATATGTACTCTCCACATCACACAAACACACACAATATGTACACAGCACACACTCAGCTTACACAGAAAATATTTGGAAACACCAGCTTTGTAATCCAAGCAGTTTGCCTTGATACATTAAATACACATTTCGATCGTGCTAGAGACAAATTAGGTTTAATATGTTTAAGCTGTTTGAGGTTTATAATATTTAGTTTATAATTAACTGTACTGACAAATTATGAATTGTCGTTTGCATAGCTACTATATTTACATCACTGCATGATTATATGTATATCTCCTCAAATAGTTTTACAAATACTTAGTAAGTAAGTACAATAAATACATTGCTGTACTTACTTTATAATTGCTGTTTGATATATACCTATTCGCCTTTTCCGAAAACTAGTTGTAGATTCTACAACAAGATTTATTTTATGTACCTAATGTTGATTGTATTCAACAAGTACAAAGGAATAATGTTTTATAATTTCTCAAAATATAGATACACGGACAAAATATTGGTTTTTTAAAATTAAAAAAATACACGGATATTTATTTTAATCTCTTCAAAAATAAAATTATGAGTAACGTGTTTTTAAAAATCAATTTTTTAGGCGGTAGAGCCTCTTTATTTTATTTTTCAGCTGAAAGTTCGTCATATTATGTGTCTATATGACAAATCAGCTGATCTGAAACCTTTTTGGTTGCATCTTTACAAAACTGAGTTTTAAATTTAGCATACTAAATAATTCTCGTGTTTTGTTTGTGTTCATATATGTTTGTTAATTTTATGCACCAAATATGTATTTCTTTCTTAGCCATCTGAAAAATCTCTACAGAGACTCTTTGAGATTCTGAAGTCTTTCCGTTTCCGACGCTTGTAAGGGCTTCATACTTGAACCCCTATTACGAAGTGTCCGTTTGCCGTCTATCACAGCAGAACTGTATCTTTTGAAACGAGTAGATTAGTAGATACTTGAAATTTTCAACAAATGTGTATTTCTATTGGCTTATCATCAAAATTATCAGGTCTCTTGCAGTCTTTAATGCAGGAGCCATATATTAGCCAGAGCAGTTAGAGGATTCTATTCTATTGCCACTTTATCAAAAATAAAAATAAAATTAAACATAAAGTGGGATCACAAAAATGAGATATAAATTTTAGGAGGAATATTAAGTTTATTTTATAATATTAAGTATACTCTTATTGAAGTAAAGTAAAACATACCTAAATGCATAAAAACATTTAGAAAGGTTATTAAGTAGATCACATACAAGAAATGTTTATGAATGAAACCCTCCAAGCGCGATTCAGACTCGTATTAGGGCGATTCTAACTTGATTTCATTAGAATTACAATTCGAATTGAATTTATGTTATTATACAGTAGTAAGCACCAAAACTTTCTTAAATATATCAGAATGGGTCGCACAAATGTTACAACAATACTGAAGATCGCTACAACAATATTATTTTTATGACTGTGGCGAGTTCTTTCGGTTTCTATTGCAACAAAAACAGAGGGTGAGACGTGCGATAGAAAAACACTTCACATTACGTGGTACTGTGTTGAATGAAGGCATTGAGAATTTGCTCTGTGTCCAAATATCTCGACAGTTGTGATATAATTCCATTTATCTTTGAAAAATATTCTTAGCGGCCATTCAAGTGTAAGCTATATAAACAGAATATCAATTACTTTTTAGCCCCGCGACCTTTAGGTGAGAGAATAGAACTTTAAAATAATTTTTGTTTTTTATTTTTTTTTCATTACAATAAAGAACAACCTTTCACTCATTTTAACATTTTTTTAGAAAGTTATAATTATTTGAGCATGATTCTGACGTAAATGTTACAAAAAATTGGGTAAGTATCTCTTACGTCTTGAGTGCTATTTCATTGACGAAATTGGTCTTAACACAAAATTTATAAATATTAATAGATACATACAATCACGTCTCTTTCCCTTGCGGGGTAGACAGGGCCCATGTCTGTATTAATAGATAAATTGTGTTTAGGCATATAAATTAAGGATTACTCTAGTATGAAGTGAACTGAAGGCGAAACGCTTCACATTCGTCCTGAGGAAAACATCCGGCCGAAACATATCGGCCTGTGGCTGACTTCATACGTGAGTGACCCATATTTTACATATTAATAATGTTAGTATCTCCCGTTAGTTTTAATCAAAAAAGTGTATAAACACTGACTCATAAGGCATAAAAACCCAAAATGCACAACAAGAAACCTTCCTTTCGCATTTCGAAAATACCTCAATATTGACAGTGCAAAGCGACCTTGACCCTCGCCACCCTGATAACTAGAGTTAATATTGGCACCGTACACGACTGTGTTTGGTGAACGCTCTACTCTATCAATATATAAACATAATATTTATATTCGAGCCGCTTTCGGTTAACTCACGGCACTTGTGTAACGTCTGAAACTGATAATCTCTATATGTACAATGACGTTTGTTTGTCGAGTGTGATGCAAAGGAATTGGTGTTATTCTTGCACTTGAAAGTTATTTTTTTTTATAATCTGTGTTTTTGTAGTGGCTGTTAGTGTGATGGATTATAAATTTTTACAGTACCTACCTTTTTGTTTCTGCTTCAGAACTACAAGAGATAAGAGAAGGATATACTCATTCTTTCTCTTTACTCTTGTTTTCCTCTTGGACTGTCCGATCCAAGTAGAAAACGATGTTTTTATGTTGTCATCAGGATTTTTTTTGTTTCCACTGCAGGAGCACGACCCTCTCTGTACTAGGAGCTATATATTAGCCAGAGTAGTCAATTTGGCCTACACTGTCCACGCTGGCCAGACGGGTTGGAGAGGTCTTTTGAAGTTTAAAGGCGTTAACTTGTGTTTCATAAGTCACCTTCTAAGATATTCACGGGAAGACTTGGAGAGGTCCTATTCTACTCTGCCGGGAACCGCACGGAAGTTTTCGTATGTTCTGAAAGATACAGAACTAACATTGCTTCTTGAGTTCCTAGTTTTAGATTTTCTACTAGCGAATAATATTAGGAAATTTAATAAACAAAAGGATGGCAGCGGTATTTTTTTATATGTATTTTCAACCGTTTTAAAAAAAGAAGGAAGTTCAATTCGCCAGAATCTTTTCTTTTACGTACCTTGTTACTTCATAACTACCTTATTTACGAACCTATTTGACTATATACTTTTCAATTGATCTCAATAAAAATTCACTATAATTGGTTTAGTAGTTTGGTCAATTTCATCAAAAATTCACGGTGTTTTAACCGATTTTAATTGAAAAAGCTTCAGTACTTACCTAAAGTTAAAATTAAATATGTGTATTTTAATTGTATGTAATTCAATTAATTGTACTTCACTTATCTATTGGATATACTAATTACCTGTCTAATGAACAAATATTTTATGTACCTTATCATTATGCTAACTCAGTACGCAAACCTACACATGTCTTTTTCCTTTCGTTTATCAACCTACGATATTTAAAGGATTCTGCAAGCGTGATAGATGTCCTAAATGTAAAAGATGATGACATACAGGCTTAGGCTATCTTTTGAACAAACGATGGAAAACTTAATTAAATTTAGGCTGGTAATGCTCCTGTCACACCCCTGGTGTTGCAGTTGTCCATGGGAAGCGGTGGTCACTTCCCATCAAGAGCCTTACCATCCCGCGTGCTCGTTTGCCGTTCTGAATGATATAAAGACATTCAACTCGGCAGCCCATTGGCATAATGCCCTCAAGACATCATCTGGATGCTGGAATAGTACGATTTATAAAATTATATCCTCTATCTATGTATATATTTTAATTAATTTCGTGTTACGTTTATATAAAAGTATTTTTAAGAAATAACTATAAAAACTTAATCTGTAAACTTTATCAAAGAGTTGCGGTTATCTTAATGAAAACTAGTTGCGTAGGTAGGCGTAGAAGGTTCTGTAGCACAATATTTAACTTCGAAATACGCACAGAAACACGTTTTGCATATGGCTTAATCTACTTTGTCATTATTTATTGTTATAGTGGTTATAGATATACACATTTATAAAAAAATATATCTCTTCACCTTACGGTTTAATAATAGCCAGACAGCCCAGTGATACACGAACTAGATGATGGATAGACAACGGAAGCTTAGTAATAGGATCCCGTTTTTAGGGTTCCGTAGTAAACAAGGAACCCTTATAGTTTCGCCATGTCTGTCTGTCTGTCTGTCCGTCCGTCTGTCTGTTCGTCCGCGGTTTTACTCAGAGACTATGAGTACTAGAAAGCTGTAATTTGGTATGGGTATATTAATCATGCCAAAAAACTGGTAGAAAAAAAATCTAGAAAAAACATTTTTTTTAGGGTATGTCCAATACAAGTAAAGAGGGAGTAATAAGTTTTTTTCTTTACAAACCAATCTTGTTGGGTATTGTTAAATAGGCCTTAAAAAAATGTTGTGAGGTTGATCACACCATTTTTCAATTTAGGGATCCATTTCCGAATTATTTGGTTTTTAAGTGCAAATTTTTGTTAGAGGTAAGTGTTGCCCCCTTCAATCTGCTAAACGGTTTTATATGTATACGTAAAAAAAATACAGCAGTAGTATACATACTGAAGTTGAAAGGAAAACTAACTGAGCTGAGTGCCAAGTACAAACTAAAAAAAGTTATAGGCAACCGACTTATAAAATCTACTCGAAAATGTAAAATTTCATACAATTTTCATTGTTAGATGTTTTTGATAGTTAAACTGTGAGGTGCGAGTGTGAACTCAAAGTTGTCATTCGCAACTACGGAACCCTAAACTGCGCGTGGCCCGACACGCACTTGACCGGTTTTTTAAAACTTTGGGAACGAAATCAAAAAAATCAGTCACAGTTAGCCACTTATATGCACGTAAAGGAAGATACAATTAACTTCTCACATGACTCTACATAAGACGGCACAGCACAAATTATCGGGTCCGCTGTAATTTGACCTTCTTTTCCCTTATTGATATGAAGCCTGCGTCAATGACACTGGCTACTAATTACTGACAAGATTTTCATTGGTTAATAGTTGAAAATGCAGAGTGTGAAAAAATATGTAGAGTGTTAGATAAGACAGTATACAGGATGATTTTTAAAATACCATTAAACTCGAAGGAGTAGAAAGCTTAATCATAAATAACAACATTTGTTTTACAAGTTTTGAAATAACTAACTCAAATTATTTTGGATTGGATGCTGGGGTATTATTTTTGTATGGAAAACCCGTTGTTTGCGAACGGCGAAATTTCAAAAATCGTACCCCTGTTCTCATACAATGTGCCTATTATGGTATATGCCTGGCATGTATAAAATATTTTCCCCCCAGCTTTAGGATTAGAAATCATTATTGTTAAGCCAGATGATGACGACATTATGTTTGGTTAACTTCCCTTGCTCCTCCTCATCCCTACTATACCTTTACGGATTTAGGATATTCGCCATGTCTTATGAAAATATCCTAACATTTCATCTGCTAGAATTTATAGTTTTAAACGGTCTGCGTAGTTGAAAGACCAAAAAATGGCAATTGATCAGTTTGTTGACAATAATTTTTGAGTTGTTGACCATTCTCATACAGTTATGTACCTAGTACACATTTACTAAGTAATAATTCGAGTGATGCCAAACGCGGCATCGTCTCCAAAAGCGCAAGTGGATTGTTTGACTTTTCAATTGGTGTCCGTTCAGATTCATATAGTAGTGAGTACGTATCCAGGAGAGCGGGGGGGCTAAGGAAGTAAGGGGTTCAGGATCTCCTGTTATGGGCCAAGTCTGAAAATAATCGTCATTTTTGTAATTAAATACTAACGAATTTGACGATATCATCACATAATTATTGGGTGTATATTATTCTAAAGGATAGGTCCGTCCATTGGGTGGTTTAGATGTGTGGGGATCTCCCACCAGAACACGCTACACGCCCAAATCTGTTACCGGGCGTAAAATCATGGTGATCCAGACGCCACTGTTACCTCATCGGTGTCCTATCCAACCATGGAGAAGAAAGGGCGGAGGCGAGGAACGCGGATCTCCCCTGAGAGCACTCGGTCCTTAGGGTAGCTAATCCCTAACAGTTCACCACCAACTTGTCCTGTGAAGAAATTGTAATGTAATTGGTGTCTTGAATGATGACTGCGCCTAATAAATAAATAAATACATACGGACAAATCACACATTGAGCTAGCCCCAAAGAAAGTTCTTAAGTATGTATGACTTGTGTTACGGGATACTAACTCAACGATACTATATTTTATAACAAATACATAATATAGATAAACATCCAAGACCCAGGTCAATCTGAAAAGTATCATTTTTTTATCTTGACCTGATCGGGAATCGAACCCGGGACCATCCGTATCACAGGCCGGTGTGTTGACCGCTGCGCCACGGAGCTCATCAAATCTATCAGTGGTGACACACGATACCCCATAACTGAATGACTCCCCCTGACTTTCACGCTGGATCCGCCTTCGAACAGCAGACGATCTAACGTATTTGTTTAGCGATACTCGGGTAATTGATCTCTCTGTGCCTAAATGTCATGCTCACGCAGTCAGCTTGATGGCCACTCTTCTCGGTCGGAAGAAAATAACTTACGTTTGATATTTGAAGAAAAAGATGAAACACTGGATACAGAGTCTGCTAGGGTGGTCTGCCGTAGGGGACTAACGCAACGATACTTTATAATAGATACTTATAAAACTAGACTAGCAATTTTACCGCGACTTCTTACGCGTACATTATAGCCTAGGTCACCTGCAGATAAATTAGCTTCTTTTAGGTGAATTAATTTTGAAAATCAGTCCAGTAGTTTGAGAGCCTATTCAATGCAAACAAACATTCAAATCTTTCCTCGTTACAATATTAGTACCTATAGATAAACATCCAAGACTCGGGCAAATCCAAAAAAGATCTTTTTCATCGTCAGGTAACTAGAATCTACATTTCATGTCAGTTTCTTGAAACAGCTGCTTTACAACACTGAAAGCCTCAAGATATTGGCCAATGGTTTAAACATGTATTAAGGCAGACAAGCTAACTTGGAAAGTAGATGCTAAGCTACAAAACATCACAGTACACCTTGAGGCCTCCGTGGTCCAGTGGTTAAGGCGTTTGCCTTGTTGACCCGGGAGTCGTGGGTTTGATTCCCACGGGAAGCATACTTTGTTAAGTTGTTTCCAGTTTGGTTAGTACATTGCAGGCATGAATCACCTGATTGTCTGATAAGAAAGATAATTCCGTGCTTCGGAAGGCACGTTAAGCCGGTGGTCCCGGCTGCCATCTGGTAGTCGTTAAAGGAACCACGTCAGAGGCCGAGAGGCGGTTCTGAAGAACTCTGACACCAGGGTGTGCATGGTCGACTGACCGTGTCATCTACACGAAATGATGATACGGCTACTAGTTATTTCTCTCTCTTATATTGTAAAAAATCATGTGACTGCTATGGCTAACAGTACAGTACAGAGAGGGTTGCGCTCCTGCAGTGGAGACTAAAAAAGACCTGATGATTATGACCTTGTAAAAGAAAGAGAAATAACTGGCAATTATTATGATATATTATGATTATTACGCGCAACACGTCGCAGTCTCAGCTCGTGCCCTAGTTTAGTTAAGTTTATATATTTTAATATGTATGTTAGTCTTTAAGGTATACATTAATATGGGCCATTTTTGTTAAAAATTGAGTTGCCTGAAATAAACGATTATTATTATATAAACCAAAACTAAAATAAATTATATAGCAGTTTTTCTCGACAATATTTCTCAGAAATAGCAGGTGTACCCGCCAATAATAAATCTCCAATTTACTAAAATGTGGAAAGAAAACATACTAAGTTGGGAAAACATGGAGGGGGTAACCATTTCAAAACCACTTACGGCAATCATCGTGTAGGCTCTGATCGCCGTTGGTCAATAGCAATACCAACATGTAGTGGACGTGCGACTTCCAATAATTATGTTTGCAGAAATCGTTAGCGGCTCCGCCATCTTGCACGGCCGTGGAATGGAAAATTACATGTTCCATATTACAGCATTTATAAATATACTTAGCTGTGTGCTACGATGATTTACGTGTAAAATAAAAGATATAATATTTGCTTTTTGTAACGAAACGTGTTGGCCATGAAATTTACTCAGGGTTTTTCTGTGTGCCTTGTGAGAATTTGTTCTTATTCTACTAAGTAGATGAACAGTAGGTATACTACAATAATTTTGGACTGAAGATGAAAGTTTAAAAAAAATCCGTTTGGTTTGGTTTTTGAGTATCCAAAAAAAATAATCTTATTTTTCAAAAAGGTAGGTACCTACTTAATCCCATTTTATTCAGTTTTATTTCTTAGAAAATTACCTTGATCAAAAGATTGTTGTAAAGATTTATCTATTAAGCATAAATCATAACATAATGCATTAGGATTATTTAAAACCATAAATTTTATATTTTCGGACATTTCTTCATCAGGATAAACCCAGTCAAGGTCTTTCTAGGTATAAGTACCATTATTTCACCTAACATACCGTGTCTACGAGATTGCGCTGTGAGCGCAACGCGTTTTCTCTAGAAATTATATGAGTTTAAAAAAAATGATTCCTTATGCGCATGCAAGACAACACGTTCAATCCAGGTGAATGCGCAAGGTGTAATCCATAGCATGAAATATGATCGAAATGAGCTTTCACTAAGTTGTCGTCTCAGCAGCAAGAAGTCCACTGCTGGACGTGGGCCTTCACCAAGGAAGTCCATCATGTGTTTTGCCATACTAACCTTGCTTGGCCGACGGGTGGTGAGCGTAGCTTGTTTGGCTAATCTCGGTTTCGACGCTGCTGCCCATCGAAACCGTTAGCGAAGGAAGGGTAGGAGTTTGTTAAACTGGGGGAAGGAATGGTATTTGGGATGCTACTTGCTCGGATGGATTAGGGATGAGAAAGTAGTAGATCAGGAGGCTGGGCGCACGTACCCGATGTCACACTTGCAACCACTGGACAAGCACCTTTCACTTAGTATACGACATGAAATAAATAAACATAGACGTAACTATTTAAAATTTTTACACAAACAACAATATTAGAGTTTACATATTAGTAGAGTACACGAAGCAATCATTGTTGCCTTATTGGCTCTGTTTATTAAGTCAATTGAAGCGTTAGTTTAAATTAATTTGTCGAGTCTTAGAAATTATTTTGTTTGTAAACATTGTTCGCTTATTGGAGTCAATATTCAATATTTGGTTCTAATGGTCTTGGCAGCACGGAAATTGCTTGATAAAGTGAGGAGTTGGTCGTCCTGTTCGCCCTGAAGTTTGATGACCTGTTCCATGAAGGAGAGAGGGTCATGCTAATCTACATGTTCTTAGTAAACAAGTCTACTTTATATGGCAACAGTCATGTGTCAACAATGATTATTCAGTCCATTAGACGAGTTTGTTTTTGTTTTTCGTGTGTGTAAGTGGCCAACACTGACATGAAACAACATACAAGCAATATCTGATACGGCTTAACTTGCTTTTTGGGGTAAGTATGAGCTCTAGATATTTTTAGTACTTAGAATAATATAGCAAATCCTTAGAATATGATGGTAACATAAAGCAGAAGGTAGTGCAAACATATTCTGCCACAATAGGCGTAAGAATTTTAATTTTTAATTTGAGTAGGTATAACAAACTTGCGGTCCCCACTGGGATATCCATCCCAATGCAAGTACGCTTGAAGTTGCTTAACTTGCGTAACTGAGAGTAGCGTTACCCACTAAGCGACCGTGAAATAAAACGAAAAATCTTTCAGTAATGATCGTTTAAGTTAAGACATAACAAATTCAATCCAATTTCAATAATTTAATCACTATTTTAAAATAAGAAGGTATCTTGAACAATTCAAGATTTTTTTCCATTAATTGTAAGACAAAAGAAGCGTTGCCACCTTGAAAGTAAAATATGTACATATATATTTTGATGCATAAACAATAGAACTATGCCGCAGCAAGGACTTTGTCCAAGTAAAAAACATATATTTTCAGTTTCAGGAGGAAATTACACCGGCCGGAACGATTTGTGTAGTCAAACGATGATGACATATAAGTACATTAAGGTATACCTACTCTTTACTTTAAAAATAAGAATGACACATACTTTTACAACAGGCTTTTGCAAGACAGCAGATGTGCAATTTTTAATTACTAAGACGGCTGGTTCACATTGGTTGCGTAAAACAGATAACTGGCAAGCAATATACACTAAGCGGCTAAACAAATTACTAAGAAATATATGAATGCAGTAACTTGTGTTTCGGAATCATTTGAAAAAGTATTTAAATGACAAATACTTTTTTTTAAATCTTTAATAAAATAGTTTTGTAACAACGGGTCACTCACGTAAATAGTCAGATACTTGCCGACATGTTTCGACCTCATCAGAAGGCAAATGTGAATCGCGAAGCGCGCAATGTCATGCTGATTCTTTGCTCATATATACATTCTTCTATTTCGACAGAGTTTCATTGCATCAGCCTGTTTTCTGTTTAGCAGGTTAAATTCAAATGGCAAGTTAAAATATTAAGATAACATCTTTAGAAACTATATCTCTGATCAAGATGGATGAATTAGTAGATTTGTAAATAATTTCAATTTTTTATTACTCGGCCTAGTTTTTAACACAAAGAACCTTATAAAATTGCCTTAGTAGCTTGCTCAATGTGAAATTAATGAAAGAGGAAAATTCCTTGAAGTCATTGCCTGGAGTCGTCAGTTGCTATCTGGAGATAACGATGTCTTTGCTATTTACCGAGCCTCGCAATCTCAGTTCTGATCGCCATAAATTAGTGTCAGAATTAAGACATTCGCCATGTTTGCGCGGGAAGTCACGTAATTCAATATTTGTTCGAAAACATCCGCAAAACAGATTGATACTCTAATTTATTGCGTATGCCGAATGATAGGAAAATGATCGCCTCGTGATTACAGATCATAGCGTAGAAATAATTGTAGCAGAAGTAACTTTATTTTGTCTCTATTATAATTTTGATATGCGCTCATGAATCTCTAGTAGTCGCTCTAGTCCATTTTCAATTGCATCTTTAGCTGTGTTTCTATAGTTTGTGCCAAAATAAACACAAGATTATTATCCTAATCCTAACTATCCTAATCCTAACTAATATTATAAATGCGAAAGTGAGTTTGTTTGTTACGCTTTCACGGCGTATCTACTGAACCGATTATCATGAAATTTTGCATACACATAGGTTAGGGTACTAAAAAGGACATAGGCGATAAATCACGCGGGCGAAGCCGCGGGTAACAGCTAGTCGTACTTATATTTCTACTGCTTTATATTTCTACTTTTTGGACATTATAATTACTTTGCCTTTACAATTCTTTGGCATTGGGATGAATCATTATTTATGGATATGAACTGCTAATAGTTGAGCGTTGAGATGCCTGCATGGATTGGATTTTATTATTGCAAAGCAGACAGGATCTTCATCAAAAGACCCGTAAGCCAACCCACACTGATAGATACCTACACGCCACTTCCCATCATCACCCGCGTCACTTGCAATCTGTTGTAACGTCACTCAAAAGCAGAGCCTATGATTTGTGCGACCCTGAGCATGTCGAGGGCGAACTGAAACATGTACAAGAGGTACTCCAAAACAACGGATATCAAGTGACTAAAAGACACAGGCAACCGAGAAGGAGAAGCAAGCATCCGGAGGTAAGCAGACAGCCAGCATATACTTGCCCTACTTAAGAGGAGTAACAGATAAGATCGGTGCTGTACTTAAAACCTACTCCATCCCAACGGTATACACACCGGGGGCGAAAATTAACAACATAGTGGGCACTCTGAAGGATGTATTGCCGCTACAAACTCCAGGCGTATACAAAGTGGATTGCAGCTGCGATAGTTCATACATAGGCCAAACGAAGCGGACTATAGCGGAAAGGGTCAGAGAATATATCGCTGCTGTAAAAAACTGACAGAGCACTAAATCGGCTATTGCAGAACACCTGTTGGAAGCTGGCGCTAACCACTGGATTGAATTCCATCGTACGCAGGTCCTCTCCGCGGACTGCCATTATTATTCAAGAATGGTACGTGAGGCAATTGAAATTAAAAAGCACCCAAATAATTTCAATCGTGAGGACGGCCTTAAGTTGTCACCGGCGTGGAATCCAGTGGTTGCTAAAACACAACTTATGTTTTGTGAACGGTCGGTTAAGGCATCGGTTGCCATTAACATACGTAATAAGGACACTGTTAGTGTGGTGTGCGACGGTAGTTGGGAAACTAGGAATATGCCGGTGGATGAAGATGTCATCGCGCCGACGGGGCACTAACACCGTTGCAACAGTCATCCAGTGACCACGGTCGGTGTAACCCGGCCGAAACGTCTGGAGAAAAACGGTATGTTTTCGCGTTAATTCCCGACATTGCATTTAATAACCAAAGAGATTTTCCTCGATTTTAGTTTTTGCTTTGGAACCGTAACGTTCAGAATGCCGACACTCATAATTTGTCAGAAGGGCTGAATCTTCTGTCCTTTACCTTGAAATGAAGGGCGCTGCCGCGCTGGTAGAATATTTTTTACCATCTTCTTAAATACCTTTTGCACCTTTTATGCTCACTGTACTACAAAATAAAATACAAAGTTATCTCTATGAGTCACTTTAAGGACTACTGACAGAAACATGCGTATCTACTGTTGTGGAAGCCATCAGTCACTGGGAGGTTTAGAAATGTCAACGCACACATTTCACCAAAAACCTCCTCTGTTTTTTTCGATTTCTGTCAAATCAAAAGTTTATTAAACTAATAATTAAACTAATAAAATTGTACCAGTATCCAGGTACATAATATCGTATATTTTAACCATATTTTTACAAATTTACATGATATTTTAGAGGGCTAAATAACATTATGTCTCAAGTAGTAGCAAATGTAGCATTACGCACTGATTCATGTTTGTAATACCGATCATGTACGGCTTGTTATATTGGTGCAAATAAAACTATCCATCAAACGAATTTTTAACCCAACTTGATTAAAAAGAGGATGGTTTCCATGTTAGCGTTGTCCTCTGTTAAACATATATATGGCAAATATATAGAGTGTAAATTGATCCTCAACATACTCAGAAAGGGGTGACATAGCCCATCAATTTGAAAAACTTTTCCTATTCGGCTAATGCTAGGTATGTCAAATTTTTGTCATACGAAAGCGTTCAGCCGCCCGGGCAATTTGAACAGAACTGGCAATTTTTATTATGTGTTCCCTGCATTGGTCCCATAGAAATAGTTGTACATACTAACGGGCCGAGTCACCACTTTAAGATGAAACTTACGAGGGTAAATTTACACGCCGTATAACAGACGAAAACGCTAGTACCAAAATGAAACTATTAATAAACTTTTTTTTATGTCATAGGATGCGGTCACCTGATGGTAAGTGATCACCGCTGCCCATGGACAACTGTGCGTTGCCGGCCTGTTAATTTTTCCTCCCCAGAGGGGGAGGGGGGGATGGCCCTCCGGCTCTCTTACTTATCGAACGAAGCATAGCAGCGGTAAAGCTACTACTCAAACGTCGATTTTCTGTGAGAGTGTGGTACTTCCCCGGACGAGCCGGCCCATTCATGCTACTAGCAAAAGTGATTTTCGCCGCTAGCGAGTCTCTACCACAACTAAACTTAATTTTACGAATTTGAATTATCTGTAATTATTCGTTTGACAGAAAGAAAGGTATGGCGCAGACAAAAGGAGGCTTATGTCCAGCAGTGGACCGCGAAAAGCTGACGATGATGATGATAATTCGTTTGAATTATCTGTTATTCCATTCTCGACTTAAGTACAATTCCTTATAAACTATTCAAATATATACATACATACATATATCTATAACTCTTTACGTTACGAGTTGTACTATCAATGGAATCACGTGCATGTGTTTGTTGAAAGATTCGTGGCTCATTAGTCAGAAACAGCTAGTTTTAGTCAAAAGACACTTTATTTGATTAACACTAATTAGTGGAACCAGCTTTGCTTCTTACATCGAAAGTGCCGTCATCTCACTTACAAATTTGTATTTCTGTCGAAAAATATTCAACACACCTTATTGTTTGAGAAATAAGTGTGGTAATGTTTTTGAAATGAGTAAAAAGGGTTACAATATTTTGGCAGGTAAATCTAATTTGTGGCTCAAGGAGAAAGTAGCGACTTTCTACGTAAAGCCATAATTATGGAAATTGTAATACAACATGAGATAATACCTAAAGATTATAAAATAGGAAAACATAAATAAAAAATTTAAGCAGGTAAAAAAAATGTGTTTTTACGCGTGTTTGATATTTTTTTGTAAAATATTCTAGCAGCTCTCCCCGGCTGCGCCCGGGCATGAATTATACCCATAAACCTCTCGCATGAATCATTCTATCTACTGGTGAGAACCTTATGAAAAATCGCGCAGTAGTTTTTGAGTTTATCGCGAACAGACAGACAGACACTTTTACTACTGTCTAACCTAGCCTTTGTTTTATAGTATTTAGTGATAGTGATGAGGGTAAACGAGTGATAGTGGGACTAAGTTTTGGATTAATAAAATAAAACTACAATTTCTAGGTACGGTTGCCTTACCTAGAAATTGTAAAGTTTTATCAAAATCTCTTCTGTATTTTATAAGTAAAGGATTAACAATATACAGTAAGATACAGTATAGTTTACTGTAGCCGGATAAATATCCGACATATCCCCTGTAATTAGTACAACAATTTGTCAAATCAAATAAAAGTTCCACGCCGCCCAATAAATCTATCATCTCGACCGATTTCACGCGCAATTCCACACAAAAGAACGAGTCAAACGGTCCATCAAAAGACCCATACAATCCCTAAACGGGGGCTAACAACATTATACCCGTGTAATACATATTTCATTATTACTCTACCTTTATGGTATGTTTAATTTTATAGCTGGCAACCCCGGACGTTATTTTTTTTAAAGCGGCAGCGCGAATCTGTAATGCCAGTTTTTGTGAACAAAGGGGGGCGTTGTATTGTTACAATTACTTTGCTGTGAGAGTTATTGTTGATATCTGTACGGTCTGGAAAATAGATGAAACAGATTTTTGTAAGCATTTAACTAGTACCCGTGAGTTATATTATGTATCTTCTACTTTATTTTAAAAATAGTCGAAGAACTTGATTAACTTGACAAAGACTAAATCCCGAACCTTAGGCGTCCAAAATTAATAAACATTGATGTATTTTTGAAAGTCAGTCATAATGTTCAGTACAATCATTTTTATACATAACAGTATCTAGCTTGGTTTTAAAATTCTAAATGCGTTCTTCTGCTTTTAAATTTTTATTTTTGTTCGCATTGTCTCTTATGCTGACTGTACTTAATAGATGACGTTTCCCCGTCGACCTCTATAGTTCCTGATCGCATCCACAGCATCCCATTCAGCGAGAGACACCGGCATTCGCTTCCGGTCCGACTTGCTTTGTGCAATTCGACAAGGCAGATTCGCGCGCCGCCGGCCATACGCAACAAAAGCGGCGCAACTCAAAAATCGAATTCTCAATTCAAAAGCGCATCGTTGAGGTTTATTGGCTTATCGCTTGATTGATTGTGCGAATATTTTTTTCGATGTTGCCAGTATTTGTTGCAGATTTATTCGATAATATATTTTGATTTGGGCGTGGCGAATCAAACTTCTTTGTCGGTACAGGAAGCTTTAGGAAATATTATGTCCTGTTAACAGGTACATTTGTATGTTTCGTTGTTTGTTGGAATGTAAGAGTTTGTGCACTTGTGTTTGCGTTACGCCTGTTACTCGTTCTATTGACACTAAAGAGGCGAGCTTTGTTGGCATTGCAATTTCAAACTGTACTAAATTTTTAATGACCCGCCTTGTTTGCGAAAAATACGGCTCTACTACACAAATGAATTAAGTGAAGCCTTGTATGAAATAGTTTTTATTTAGTTATCATCATTTCATTAAAGAAATTTCTCATATATACCTATCAAGGTACTTATTTAGGTTTTTTTATGCAAATAAAATCCTTTACATCTCTGGCTCCACTGGTCCTGCGAAGTTTCATATAACCACAAATTAGTTGATGACAACTTATACAGAGTCAATTATGCGTTTGTATTTTTGGCATAAAGTTTCATTGTACACGTTAGATCGATTCCAGGTATTCTACCAAACGTTTCCTTTTAGATAGAGCGTTCACATTTTAAATTTTGAATAGGTTCGGTAGATAATACCTAATACCACAGCACAGTGTAGTTCAAATTGAGGGCCTCGCGTCATTTTGATCCTCTGAGCTCAAATGAAATCTCGGAATCAGAATCTATAATAAAATCTAGAATTGCAAAATAATTAAAATAAAAAAACAATAGATCTGCCATACAAAACCTACATATGAGCTAGGCAAATTTATATAAGAAGTATAATTTTTAAGATTCTATCCTTTTTTTTCTTGTAATTCTATAATATGCCTATAGCTCAAAGGTACAAATTCACACCAATAACACAACCTATGAGCTAGGAATATTTATGTGAAGTAAAATTTTTAAGTTTTTAGCCTTCTTTATTTTGCAATTCTATAATATGCCTATTGCTCAGAGACACAAAATCACACCAGTACCACAGTGGTACACCAGCCTGCATCATGAAGAGCATCAGGTTCGATTCCCGACGTGAGCAAATACTTCTACATTATTTTTACAGGTAGGTATTTCTGCGTCTGCGATTCTGGAGATATCCAAAAAAGCTTCAGGCAGGCCGTATAAACTTTCACCAAATCAAATCACAACAAAAATGCTAATATGTGAGGACCTTGTCGGACCTTATCCCGGTTGCGTCCCTAAGCTGTGTTCGCGCGCAAAACGTTAAGATGACGAAAAAGGTTGTTCAAATTGATCAAGATTGAATTTTTGGACAGGTGAACGGCCTACTGAAACACTAAGTTTGAAACACCAAAACTAGAGAATAACGGGTAAAATGCACGTCTAATTATGTATTTTATTCTTGTCCACATTAACAAGCAGTGTCTGTCCGTTTATTCACGGTGGTACAAAACATGTCACGGTCCTTCACCCAACCAATCCTTCAGTTCCAAAAACGCTTTTTACTGGAATTTCAACTCTATTATTATAGTTATAAGGTGTTAGTGCATGTAGGGTGATTGTAAGATAGGGTACAGACACGGATCTGTTACGTAATATGGACCCTGCGCGTGAGTGGAAAACGAGGCTTTTGTTTCATGAATGCTTATGTTAATAGCGTTCTTTATATTATTTTTTAATGGAAAACCACACTGAGTCAACTCGGATTTGGGACAAGGTGAGACGGGGATTTGCCGAATATGACTAATTAATGCTTTTAAGCAATCTGTTGCTCAAATATTTGCAGACTTAAAAGTTAAAAAATATATATTTTTATATTCTTTTTTTGACGATATTGGAAGCTGGTTAAAATTGAGTCGGGGCTTAAAAAAAATTAAAGAAAAAAAGATGTCTATAGAATAAATACGAAAGTGAGACTCGTGACCGTTTCATATATTTCAAATTTAGAGATCTTCCTTCGTCGCAAAAAAGCGTTTGTCCAAATTTAGTATTTGTTATATTTACAAGGACGACGGATATTGATCATGTTAGATTGTAAGCACGTGCCTAATATTGCATTTTAAGACAAACAACATTAAAAAGTAGATTTAAAGCTTAACGATCGCACTGAACAAGTATTTGCCTACGTTAGTCGCTCTATTCATCAAAAAGCCCATTAAATATACATTAAGAATGTTATTTTTCGGATGACAACACTCAACAATAGTATTTACATTCGATGTCAGTTTGTTTTACATCCGAAATACACATTGAATAAACGCGTAACATTTTTCTTCCAACATTTCTCGGTTCTTTTATGCTTTTAGACATAATGTCTCGCATTATACAAGGGCCATAGTTCCGTAGACCGTCCTTTGTCCGGACAAAGAAAGGTGAATGAGGAACAGAATAATAACACATGTCTGGCCGGTAGGTAGAATCGAGAATATTAGAAGAAAAAAATGTTTGAGATATGACAACACCGCCACGTGTTGCTGTCACAATAGGATTCGAATTTGAAATCTTCTTCCTTGACATTGATCTTTTTAAATTAGGAATAAAGGAGTTTTTAGCGGGCATTTTTGCGGACTATACGGTGTGTTTCTTTAGATTGTTCTGGAAATTGATTCTAATGGATTTTTAAATGTGAAATTAATGTAATTTATAAATGCCCATTTTTACGAACAATTTGTAACTATAATAATATAATAGAATAACTAAAATAGACTGTCGTAGAGCCGTTGTAGTGAGATTTTTTAGCGGTACTTGTCTGCCTTGTTGCTTCGTCTATGATGAAACATGGATGAAACCACTGGATTCGTGAAGAATTGTCGACTCCGAAAAACCAGCGAACTGAAATACACCATTATTTTGTTGATATACAAGAATAACTCGAAAGCCAAATGATGAAAGGCTATAAAGGACTCGTTACCAGGGCTGTAAAACAATTATTTTAAAATAGAAATGATTAGGTATGTAGTGTAATAATGAAATAAACGGCCACAAAAGAAAAGTTGCAAGTTCCAACTTGTTTGAGAGAATTTGTCTTTGTTGAGTATTACAACAAAAACACAATCATCTAATCTTAGTATGAACGGAAAATAAATTACGCGAAACGAGGTATTATCACAGGCGATATATTAAAGGGCGTGTTGTTTTTCAAGCGCACGTTGTCATGTGATAATTTACGTATTGTATGTGCTCGTGGGCCCATAAATTTGCAAGTCCGTGATTTATACGAGGATTAGTGCGCGTTATCACTCCGGCGCGGCCCTAAAGGTGTTATTGCTGAATAATGCGTAGGCAGAATACCAACCCATTAATGAGAGGTTTATGGAAACTATAATGGCAGCACCATAAAGTCTTAGGAAGGCGAACTGCCCTTTCGATAAACAACTCAAACAAGGCATGCAATCATTAATAGTGACAATTTTTTTAGCTAAATTTATAGATAAATACACACATTATCACATAGCTTGTTGACCATTTAATATACCTGAATGCTAAAAACATACATTCCGAAACATTTAATTACATCCTTATAGGTTAAAGTGGAAATGGTGGGGCGTAGCCATATCAGAAAAACAATTAGAGCTGGATTATTATAATACCTACTCCTATTTTTGGTCAAAAAGCGAAGGTTTTTTTATATTTCTGGATTTGCGAAAATTCTCTATCAAACTCAGATTCAACTACTAATCGTGTCGGATAGAGACCTTCTCTTTTCATTGAACAATATGTTCCAATATTCCTACACAATAGGTACAAACTGGATACCACTACACGTCTTCGGCGTGTCATATGTTGGCAACATCGAGAGCTCTTCAAATGCCGCGAAATCTGACAGCTAGGACATCCAAAAACGTGTGTATTCAACTTTAGACCTTAATGAATGGATTTAAGTGTTATATTATGTTATAAAGGCAGTTATTCATGTGGTAATGTTGGTCAAACAGTGCACTATTTTCGGCACTCTTGAACGGATTAGCGCAGAATGGCGTCATGAGGGGTGCTTCATCAATGATTTGTATTTATGCTCGGATCCATAATGTATAGACCTACGTTCAAAAATAAATATTGCTGTTTATCTCATGTTTTGTTATCTTTCTGCTTAATCCAAACGTACGTATTTTCATTGTAAAATAATGATATCTTTGTAAAGGTACGATCAGCAAAGAGCAAGTCTTTCCATTTTAAGGACCAATTTTGTCTGCAGTAGCGATGAGTACAGGATACCCTTTTTGACGACTGTCATAGAAATCAAAAGGATTCTGTTACTCAACTTCATTCAATAAAGTTTGAACTATTTGACAATAGTAGAAATACCGGCATAAATAAAAATTTCTACATAGATCTATAAGAGCGACGACGATTTGGTCGCAAAAGTGGAAAGGCTAGCATTTTTGTGACGGTAGGTTACCAATATTTCTTCCCTACTCTCTAGGTATCCATAAATCTGAATTCGGGAATAATCATGTATCATATAAAGCACGTTTTTTGTAATTTAATAATTATATCGGATAATGTATCATATAAAGCACGTTTTTTGTAATTAAATAATTATACCAGCTTCCTTTACCGCTAGGCACACTTTATATTCCACGAACAAGTTGTAGCAGCTACTCCGTTAACAAACATTTAACTAAAATGTTATACAAAGAATAACTTGAGCGCGGACCAATCAAAACTTGTATTAAACGTTACGAAACATTAAAATATTCAAAGTTTAAACCTATTACAAGTCCGCCACGAAACTACCACAGCGCGGTACAGCAGGCTTAAAGTTTTTGTGAATTTGCAAGTTTCGGGATTACGCCCGGTCGCCGGAGTTCCGTAGTTAATAAAATTGTACTTTACTAAATCTACATAGATTTTAACTCGGGGTTCAATTATAGGCGTAGTTAATTAGCAGCTACTTAAATGAATTATACTTCTATAAATCATTGACTCGTATAGATTTGTCACCAGAAGCTCCCATAAAGCAATCAAAGGACAGCAAAGATTACGCTTTCTTTTATTGCTACTTCTTTCTTAAACGTCAATTTGTATACAAATTAACGTTTTGCTCGAAGGGTATACCCTAGTTTGTACCTCTTTAAACTGGACATTGTCAAAATCAGCGAAACTTCAAATATATGTCTATTTGAAGTTTCGCTGATTTTGACAATGTCCAGTAAGAAGAGTAAGAAGACTATTTTTTTATTTTGTGTTCCCAGCATTAGTTCCATAGCAAAAGTTATTAAGTTTTACAGGCTGAGTAACCCCTCTTTGGTTATGTTGGTGGTTAATTTACACGGGGTAATAATCGACGGAATTCTGTTTTTATTTATTTTTTTTATTTAAAAACTTTATTGAGCCTATAAAAGCTACATTATGTAGACTTAATGCTAAATGCATAAATAATTTTTTTGTAATTAATTTTTCTCATCTACGTAGATTTAATTTGGGACTGTGATAGGCAAGTACTTGACCAACAAAAAAACTGTCTTTTCATTTGCTTTTGTTTTAATAAATTATGACATATGATGATAATAATACTCCTACTTTTTAAATATGAGTAAGTATTTAGTAAGATAAAACATTAAGAAATTTATTTTTACTTTCAGTGACATGGTTTTTTTCTACAAAAAAAACCATGAGTTAAACATGATTTGATAATTGTAAAGGGTTTTCTATGACAACACGAGTAGATGCGTTTATTTATTGTGTTTAAGCCGTGAAGCAGTTTTTCATTTTTTCCGTACATGTTGATTTAAAATTTATAAAAATCCTAGATTTCGCCTGCGGATCCGCTCACGTCTTTCCGGGCTGAGTGGTAGCCTATGTCCTTGTCTGTAGTCTAGTGATCGTGTGTGCAAAGTTTCATGATGATCGGTTCAGTAGTTACGCCGTAAAAGCGTGACACACAAACGAACGCACTTTCGCATTTATAATATTATTTGGGAAGTTGGGATTGGGATGGGATTATATTGAACTTCTTCGATGCGAATCTTGAAATGCTATTATGAGCAATAAATTTTTCATCATGTGGTCGATTGAGGAAGCAACCGGGATCCATAAATTAGAGGGAAACAAAGAGAGCTGAAACACGATGAAGAAATGAACATAATTTCCCTGCCAGCAAAAGGTAAGCGATGTACAGATCAGTTAAGGTATCCGCGATAGTCTAAGGCAAGGAGCGCGGTAAATATTTGCGATATTTTGCCTCGCCGCGGCGCAAACAATATTTTTTAATCGAGTGAGCAAACTGGGCCCGTTACACTTAGCGAACGCGCGAATAAAAACAATGACTTTGCGGCTTATCTTTCGTACTTTCAACAGTGTTGTTCGGCAAAAATATATTTAAAATAGGATCTAGCTTCGAAACCACACATTTACTGAAAACAAAAACAAAGACGTGAATCTGAACGTGATATGTAGCTTAAGGCGAAGTGAGTTCACACACTAGCGCCACCCAGCAATTAATTCATTGACTCCTAAATCAAATCAAATTTAAAAAATCTAATAGCTGATTGCCCTAGTAAATTACTTGTAGTATTCTTTTTGTTACTGGTCATAGATATTACAATCTAAGTTTATGAGAACGAATTTTTACCGCCAAAAGTGGCCATTTTGTCGGTGATAATTCGTTCTGTTAATTCATCAAATTAAAAATAGTGAAAACTTGTACCAATAATACTACAATTAATTTACCAGGGCATTCATCTATTAGATTTTTTAAATTTGATATGATTTAGGACTTATAGAATTAATTGCTGGGTGGCGCTAGTGTGTGAACTCACTTTACCTTAAGCACAAATACGAACCCGGGGCGTCTTTTAAATCAAATCAAATCTAATAGTACCTATATGATTTCGTCATCTAATATAGATATGATTTGTAAGTGATTGGAAAGGTACCAGTACGGCATAGTTTGTCTTAAAAAATATAACAAATTTTATTTTTTACCCAGCTTTTCTTCTCGAACTATGACATAAAGAAATAGTCATTGGTCATGAATTCACGATGAATTAACAACATGATGGAGCAGGCAACTTTAAAACAGTAAAAGTGTGTCTATGCCAGTGGACAATTGGTTGGAATGGACTCTGTCCTAAAAATTTACAATCAGTCAACAAAAATCATCGGAAGTACAAATCATGGCCAGTACTCCATCCCGATAGGATTGTAAATGTCGTAGCGAAATTAATATTAGCACAACATTCTAATATTCCGCGAAATAATTTCAAAAGCGCCGTTTGCACAGTGTTTTAATTAAAATAATTTAAAATATAATCGCTTTAGAGCGGAGTTGCTAACAAGGGGAGTTGGGAATTTCCAAAACGAGAGAAGACAAAATAATAAAATATTAATAAAAGCCCGTAGACGTTGGAAAAGTTTCATCGGGCTCAAATATTTGTGTTTCAAATAAGCTCGCTGGCGATACGATGGGGTTGCGAGCGGACTTGAACTCGCTACCCGCTGCTACGAGTGCTACGCTTGCTACGACCCGCTGCTACGCCGTAGCGATTTCGTAGCTGTTTAATTTTTGTTGCTTACTTACTTTCAATTATGGCGGAGGCGGGTACAGCGAAACTTTAAATTAATTTTCCGGTAATATTTTCTGCGATGCTGTTGTACATACTAGTTGGTACTTGCAAGAGAGTAAACGCAATAAAAAGTGACTAGATATTACCTCTTAAAAAATAACTATTTTTACACAACATATGTAAATATAATAAGTAATTAAGGTATTTTTGTGCAACACATAATTATTCTCATCAATTTTAGTCTCCACTGCAGGAGCACGACCCTCTTTGTACTACCAGAACTAACACTACTTTACAAAAAAAGGTATGTTTTGTATGCTTTGCATGAAAAAAGGCCATCCGCTCATCCACTGAAAACTCAAATCGCACAGTCACACAACTACAACAAAACTGGAAGCACATTACAAGCGAGTACGACGTAATGAAATAATAAAACAGCCAGAGAGGTCATTAAAAGTGCAAAAATAAGCGTGTCGTAACGCCAGTCTAGAATAATGCCCATAAGGAGAAACAGAGGGTCCCCCTCCGTTTCTCCTTATGGGCATAAAGAGGAATAGACTGGCACCATTCTAGGCTGGCAACAATATGGCACACCTATCATCAGCTCTTTTCTAGTCTCCACCGCAGGAGCACGCGACTCTCTGTACTACCGAGCCATATAAAACCAGAGCAGTCAGAGGATTTGGCCTGTACACTCTTCACGGTGGCCAGACGGGTAGGAGATCTCTGTTTGATGTTTTTAAGTTTTGTTTATCTTGTGTTTCCTAAGTCGCCTTCTACGACATCCACAGAAAGACTTGGGGTGATCCTATTCTATTTTGCCACAACTATATAACAAAGCTATATAAATAAAAAAATTATGCTGAACTCGTCCAAAAATGGAAAAACTAATGTTATAGTCGCACAACTATAACAAAACCTGAAACCCATTACCATCGAGTACGACGTAATGAAATATTAAAATGGCGCCGACTGAAAAACAAACTGAACTAACTGTTGGAATGGCGGTCGGTTTAGATTTTGAATTCGATTGTTGGATTGGGCATACGTTTTTTCTGTCCTTGTTCATAAATATTATGTACATAAAGAGGAATAGAGTGAATAGAAGCTATAATTTAAAAACATTTCTATTATTAATATGTAATTAAACAATACAAAATAATAAAAGTAGTGAAATGTTCCTATGAAGTTGTTGCGGCCTCTTTGCTTGACTTTTGACTATGACGACGATGACGGACTGACTGACATATTAGGAAAAACCTAACGATCGACTGACTTGAGAAAAGACAATGGACGGGACAACCATGGGGACAAGATAGGTACACTAATATAATAAAGTGTTGTGCTATAACTGTGGTTTCCTCTGTTCCAAAGACCAGGCCCATTCAAAGTGGTCCTTCATCGCTAACCGACACCACCCGACAAAAAATACAGTCCACCATGCCGACGAGACGACAAGCTCGAGAGCAATTGAGAAGAGACGACGCCTCCCAGCTTGAGACGGTGAATGTACCCATGGGCGACGACGACAACATCCGTGGGACACCATCATGTCCGGCTACCAGGCTGACTTCACCCGATCGTCATTCATATCGATCGACCACATCCGTTGCCTCTACAATTCGACAGAAGCAACAGCTGGAATTACAGTTAGCTGCGGCGCGATAAAGAGCTCGAGCTGCAGACAGCAGCTCTCGACATAGACGACGCAGACGACAATGTGAGTTCTAATCATCCTTCGGCTAGAAACCTAAATATTGAGCCGCAGCCGACAACATCTAAAACCAAAGACGTGAACTTATCGTATTTCCTAGCACGACAGTCTTCGATTAAAGAATTGCCTCCATTTTCCGGTTCTCCGGAGAAGTGGCCACTATTTTACTCCCAGTACAGAGCTACGACACGTCTGTGCGGCTATAGCGACGACGAGAACATAGCCCGACTATCGAAATGTCTAAAAGGGAAAGCGCAAGATGCTGTATCGGCATTATTGATGAGTGCAACCAATATAAACAAAATTATCGTCACGCTAAAATTACAGTTTGGAAGACCAAATATTCTGATATCTATGGGAAGACCGGAATTCATCATTGAAACCCTTTTGTCAAAAATAAGAAGCTTCCGTGACATTCGGCATGACGACTTCAACAGTGTCATAGAGTTGGCCATGGTTGGACCATGATTTCGACGGAAGAGACCGGACATTTGACTAATCCTACACTGATAAAGGAAATAATCGGTAAGTTGCCTTCAACTTTAAAAATTAACTAGGGCTTTCATATAGAGAACCAAAACATCAGAGTTGTTTGTCTAAATGAATTGTCAGAATGGCTCATGAAGGTTGCCTATGCCACAACACATGTTGCACCGATAGTATTAGCTAGACAGAATCCTGAGAAACAGATAGATAGACAGACAAGACCCCCAGAGAGACGAACTGTGTTGGCAACATCTAAGTCCGGACGAAAATGCACTGACTGCAAGGATGATCATGATTTAAGGGATTGTCCTGATTTTCGTGCACTATCAATAGACGAGCGATGGAGATTTGTGACGGATATGAAATTATGCTTCTCATGTTTATCCTTGACACACCAGCTGAAAGACTGCAAGAAAAAGAGACGGTGTCAACAGCCAGACTGCTTTAGATATCACCATGAACTGTTGCATGCCTTGCCGATTACTCACACGAGAGTGACGAAAAACATAACGACCTCTGAACCTTCTGAATCGGTTAATACATGCGGTAAGGCAAAGACTGCAATTTTGCTGAAGGTTATTCCTGTCACTATTTATGGACCATCATGCGAAGTCAAGGTGTTGGCTCTCCTGGACGAGGGAGCCGGGTTGTCACTGATTGATAACTCAGTATGCACCCGAGCTGGTATCACGGGACCCTATTCTCCTCTTCGTATTCATGGTGCTACAGGCATGATGTCTACTGAGTGTGATTCGCGAATAGTTTCGTTCAAATTAAAAGGACAGTCCGCGAGTGTTTTTAAGATGGACAATGTACATTCTGTTTCGAATTTGAATTTACCTTTTCATAATGTCAATTTTAATAACCTTGTAAAAGAATATCCTTTGTTGTATGATTTTGTAAAAGACTTTGACGTAGGGTTTTACAATAAAAAAACCTTTACTTTTAATAGGATCTGACTACCTTGATATGATAATGACTCGTAAGGTTTACCAAGGACCCAAACATGGACCTATCATTTCTGAGACTCATTTGGGACATGTTGTACATGGTAACCTTTCGTCAATAACACCGACAAACTGTCCGATTTTCCACCTTTGTGCTTGCGACGAACTGACAGACGCAGTCAAACGTTTTTACTCGACTGACGCGTTTGGCTGCAAAGTTTCTCCCTCAACTTCTCCTAGGTCTCGAGAGGATATGCGAGCTGTAGCTATCATGGAGTCGACAACAAAACTTCTTCCTTCAGGTAGATGGGAGACCGGATTGCTGTGGAAGGACGACATACCACAGCTACCTGACAGCTACAGCCACGCCAGAAGCCGACTGACTAGCATCGAGAGAAAGTTTAGGCGGTGCCCGGAGTTAAAGATGCAATTTCAAAACAAGATTAAGGACAATGTAAGTCAAGGATATTTTTCCAAGCTAAGACCTGATGAAGTCAGCACAAAAACAAATAAGACCTGGTACGTACCTATTTTTCCTGTATTCAACCCAAATAAGCCTAACAAGATAAGACTTGTGATGGATTTTGCCGCGAGGTCTGAAGGAAGAAGCCTAAATGATTTTCTTTTAACTGGCCCTGATTTTTTGACTTCTTTACCCGGCGTTCTTTTAGGCTTTAGGAGCCGGAAGGTTGCAATCATGGGTGACATTGAAGCAATGTTCCATAGAGTATTTACAAGGGAAGAAGACAGACACGCTCAGAGGTTTTTGTGGGAAGATGACGAGTACGTGTTAAACGTAATGTCCTTTGGTGCGGTGTGCTCACCGTCATGCGCCCAATATGTGAAAAATTTGAATGCACGCAGGTTTGAGTCGACACACCCGCAAGCTGTAGATGCGATCATAGAACACCATTACGTTGATGATTTTATATATTCTGTAGTTCAAGTGACGAAGCTAAACGCGTAATGGACGATGTCATAATGATCCATGCTGCGGGGGGGTTCAATTTGACAAATTTCTTATCTAACTCTAAAGCAGTTCTTAAACACTTGCCCACAGAGAAGCTTACTGCGTGTGGTGTGAAATTAATTTCGGATGGCAATGACAGTCTGACAGAACGCGTATTAGGTCTGAACTGGGACCCAGAAAAAGATTGTTTTACATTTTCACTTAAGTTGACTAAGTTAGACGAAGATCTTAAGAATGGTGTTAAGAGGCCGACTAAGCGTGAAACATTAAAATTTATTATGTATGTCGATTTTTGATCCCCTAGGTTTTTTGATTTATGCGACTATTAATGTTCGGATTTTAATGCAAGAAATATGGAAGTCACAGACGGGATGGGACGATGAAATAGGGACCATGCATTTTGAGAGATGGCAACGATGGCTCGTTGAGCTACAAAAATTAAGAGACGTGAAGATTCCACGGTGGTTATCATCAGACGAATGTATTCAAGAGCAACCGTCAGAAATACACGTTTTTTGTGATGCAAATTCAAGGGCTTTCGCAAGTGTCGCGTACCTTCGACGTCAGAATTTTGATGGTTCCTATCATGTAAGCATAATTATTTCACGAGCACGTGTCGCGCCATTAAAGACAATGAGCATACCACGGCTTGAACTTCAGGCAGCTGTCATGGGCGCGCGCTTGTCTCAAATTGCTAAGAAGTACATTGACTGTCCTATATCCCGGATATGCTACTGGACTGATTCAAAGACAGTACTTGCGTGGTTGAGATCTGACATAGGGAGATTTAAACCGTTTGTGGCTCACCGCGTCAGTGAAATAACAGAGCTAACTCCAGTCTGCGACTGGAGGTGGGTTCCGACAAATATTAACCCAGCTGACTACGCAACCAGGGAGACTGTGACTGAAGATATCACTCACTGGCTTAGAGGACCCGACTTCCTTCGTAGTTCTGAAGGAGGATGGCCATTAGAAGACGAAAAATTATCGCTTGACCCTAATGACGTAGAAGTCAAGATGGTATGTACCATCACTACAGAAGAGCTGAACAGCAGTTTACCGGACGACATGCGTTTCTCGTCATATTGGCGTTTAGTTCGGAGGACAGCCTGGATGTTGCGCTTTGTTTATAACCTACGACAAAAGACAGACAAAAATAGTGGTGAGCTGCAACTTGACGAGATTCAGTCAGCAGAATGTCATTTGTTTAAACAAAGTCAAAGGCGATATTACAGTGCTGAAATAGATGCGATAGCAAACTCTTTGCCCATCAAAAAGAACAGCTCATTGCGACAGTTGTCACCCTGTTTGGATTCAAGAGGGTTGTTACGAGTTGGTGGAAGAATATCACTCGCATCAGTTGACGACGACACCAAACACCCAATAATTCTAAACCCAAACGACAATATTGTCCGCCTTCTCATACACCAGTATCATATTGACTCAGCACACGTAGGAAGAGAACTAGTACATAATAACTTACGACAGAAGTATTGGATTGTAAACGGCCGTAGTGAAGTCAAAAAAGTGTTTTTTAACTGTCAGTATTGCAAGAACCGACGAGCTAAGCCAGCAGCACCCTTGATGGGCCAACTGCCTCACGTGAGGTTGACACCGAAGCATCGAGCCTTCACCTTTACTGGCTTGGACTATTTCGGCCCAATGACTGTCAAAGTGGGTCGCCGGCATGAAAAACGGTATGGTGCTATGTTTACATGCTTGACAGTCAGAGCAATCCACGTCGAACTAGTCCATGACCTATCAACTAGTGGTGTGTTATTAGCTTTACGACGGTTTGTGGCACGACGTGGTTGCCCAAAACAAATTTGGAGTGATAACGGAACTGCGTTCCGTGGGGCTGACAAAGAATTTCGACTTTCGGTGCAAGCGATCGATAAGGACGAGCTGTTCCGTTGGGGAAGTATAAGACAAGTGAAATGGAACTTCATTGCATCAAATGCTCCTCATATGGGGGGTTGTTGGGAGCGCCTAATAGACTCCGTAAAAACAGCTTTAAAATTCACGTTGAAAGAACGGACTCCCAATGACCAAACTTTACAGACATTATTGACCGAAACTGAGTTCACAGTAAATAGCAGACCCCTGACTTGTGTTCCTATTGACAGTAATGACGACCTTCCACTGACACCGAATGACTTTCTGTTACAAAACACTCATTCCCTTGACTACCCTTTTGGCGACTTCAATGACCGTGACCTACTGAGACGTAGCTGGAGGGAGTCTCAAAGACTGAGTGACCTATTATGGAAGCGCTGGATTAGGGAGTACTTACCGACATTGACCAGACGGGACAAGTGGCTCCGACCTGTCGATCCCTTGTCTATTGGAGAAGTCGTCGTTATTGCTGACCCGGATCATGCGCGGAACTTATGGCCAAAGGGTATCGTGGTGAAGACGTATCCAGGCAGGGATGGACAGGTCAGGGTAGTGGACGTACAGACTAACATTAGACTCTACAAACGACCTGTACATAAACTTTGTAAGCTAGATATCCGCAACCCATCTTGAGTATCAGCTTTCACGAGCTGATACTGGAGGTGGGGATGTTGCGGCCTCTTTGCTTGACTCTTGACATATTAGGAAAAACCTGACGATCGACTGACTTGAGAAAAGACAATGGACGGGACAACCATGGGGACAAGATAGGTACACTAATATAATAAAGTGTTGTGCTATAACTGTGGTTTCCTCTGTTCCAAAGACCAGGCCCATTCAGAAGTACAAAAATGAGTTTAAATCAAATACCGCACTTGTAAAAGTGGGGTAGTTGTGTTGGGTGACGCAAGCCTAGATGCGTGTAAGAGGAATGGGATATGGTGGAGAAATTCGGCGCCGGGGCTTGAAGCGCGGTGGCGTAATTGGCAACGCATAGATCGTACTGAGATCTAGACGCAGGTTCAAGTCCTGCCCGCGTGGAATTTTTTCTCCATTTCTTATTTTCTTTATTTAATAAATAAGGTAAAATAGCATTGTGAATGCAAAATAAAATCCCATATAAAGTAAAAATAATGTATAAATTTTTGGGTTATTTTATTTGTCATTTTAAGTTTAGTTTTTAGGGTTCCGTAGTAAACAAGGAACTGTCTGTCCGTCCGCGGTTTTACTCAGAGACTATAAGTACTAGAAAGCTGTAATTTGGTATGGGTATGTATATTAATCATGGCAAAAAAGTGGTAGTAAAAATCTTGAAAAAAAAAATTTTTTTTTGGTAGCTCCCATACAAGTAAAGTGGGAGAGTATTTTTTTTTCTCTATTAACCCATCGTGTGGAGTATCGTTAAATAGGTCTTTAAAAGATATTGTGAGGTTGAGAACACCATTTTTCGATTTAGGGATCCGTTTCCGAAATATTTGGGTTTAAAGTGCAAATTTTTGTTAGAGGTAAGTGTCTCCCCCCTCTATCTGCTAAACGGTTATATATGGATACGTAAAAAAAATTACAGCAGTAGTATATATACTGAAGTTGAAAGGAAAACTATCAGAGCTGAGTACTAAGTACAAACTAAAAAGTAATAGGCAACCAACTTATAAAATGTACTCGAAAATGTAAAATTTCATACAATTTTCATTGTTAGATGTTTTTGGTCGGTAAACTGTGAGGTGCGAGTGTGAACAGTGTGAACTCAAAGTTGTCATGCGCAACTATGTAACCCTACACCACGCGTGGCCCGACACGCACTTGACCGTTTTTTTTAATTAATAAATTTATTCAATAATATGAAAGTCTTTTAGCTTTTTGTTTTGAAGTGAAAATAATTTTTAGGGTGAAATCAGTTTTAATATTTCCAAAAGCTCACAGCTCAGGAAGTCGCTATTTTTATATAGAAGTTTGATTTTTAACTGACTTCAATCAAAATCGGAGGAGGTTCATGTTTGTTTTACATAGCCTGTTGATGTTACAAAAACGTAACGTTGTTACAAAAACAAACGTACGTTGTTGAAAAAAAAAAACTTTATTACAAAAGTCTTAAGGGTACGGTCAATCAGGCTTTGTTCAATGAAAAAACTGCTTATTTTAGTCATAATATAAATAATAAAATAAATGATCCAAAATTATTATGGAGGAATTTAAAAAACACTCTTCTACCTAATAATAATACAGAATTACCTACTCATTTTAATGATCCCAACACTATTAATAATCATTTTTTAACCGTTCCTGGCTCCTCAAATGCATCTCTTTCATTATTAACATTTTTTGAATTCCATAGATATAACGAAAATATACAATTTCAATTAAAACCGATTGACATGGAAGCATTAATTAGTATTATTAAAAGTTTAAAATCAAATGCTGAGGGGTGCGACTTCATAACATTGGATATGTTATGTATGACATTCCCTCATACAATTGAAATTATCTTCCACATCATAAATTTATCCATAGAATCTTCAACATTCCCAGATATCTGGAAAACAGCTTTAGTGCGTCCACTACCTAAAACTTCCAACCCCTCAGAACTAAAAGATTTAAGGCCAATAAGTATTTTACCATTTTTGTCAAAGATTCAGGAAAAGGCTGTCAGTATTCAACTGACGGATTATCTTGAAAAAAGTGATATTTTACCGAAAGTCCAATCGGGTTTTAGAAAGGGACGTGGTACAGTGACAGCCTTACTTGATATCACCGATAATATTCTTTGTGCTCAGGACCAAGGGAAGTGTACTATTGTGGTTATGCTGGACTACTCAAGGGCTTTTGATTCGATAAATTTAAATTTGCTGCTATCCAAGATGTGTTATTATGGCTTTGACTCGAAAACTATAAAATGGTTTAGTAGCTATGTTACTAATAGACTCCAACAAGTTAAACTCAGTAGTAATGATGGATCATCAGTTTGGTCTGATTTATTGGCAGTGGATAGAGGTGTTCCTCAAGGGTCTATCTTAGGCCCCATACTTTTCATTTTATACACTGCAGACATTAAGATGCACATAAAGCACTGCAAATACCACATTTATGCTGATGATATACAACTTTACATATCTTGCCGTCCATCTGAAATTGATAGCGCAATTATCAAAGTCAATGAAGACCTTCAGAGCATATTGGCGTGGTCACTTGACAATAGTTTAGTATTAAACCCTAACAAAACTAAATACATAATTTTTGGCAGTAAGTATCAAATTGAAAATTTACAACCCGCAACAAATATCACACTGTCAGGAGAAACATTAGATCGTGTATTTGTTGTAAAAAATCTGGGACTACTAATGGATACAAGCTTACGTTTCGAAAATCATATAGCAAATGCTGTACGAGACTGTTTTTACAAGTTGAAAATACTTTACAAGGCAAGACCCTACCTTAAGGAGTCCTTGAGAGTCCAGCTGACGGAGGTTCTTATACTGTCAAAACTAAATTATGCAGATGTTGTAGTGGGTCCTCGCTTGCTTGGTAGAACTAAGAGACTAATTCAGCGTGTCCAGCATTCATGTGCTCGTTTTTGTTTTAATGTCCCACCTCGTGCTCATCTTACACCATTTTTGAACAACCATTCTCTGCTAAAGATGAGACATAGAATGAAACTTCACCTCGCATGTCTGATGTTTGGTGTTGTTAAAAACCAGGCTCCACCTTATTTGTTTGAAAAGCTTTCCTGGGCATCCGATATAAAAAGGCGTGGCAAAGTCAGGAACTGCTCCATTCAGCTCTTGACGCAGAGTCACCGCACTGCTGCTTTCAGGGGAAGTTTCCGTTACGCTGCGTCTAAATGCTGGAACAATATCCCTCCACCTTTTCGAGATCTGAAAAGTATATTTAGTTTTAAGTTAAATCTTAAAAAATTCTTAATGGAACACCAAAGGAAAGAAGGGAAGCTTAGGCAAGACACAAGTGTACTATAAGCTCAGAATATAAAATAATATAAAATAAAATAAACTTACCTTTTATGTTCTTCTCGTACGTGCTAAGATTGTGCGATTTTTGTTCCATGCTGACAACGTAAGTCGATATCGCCCATTGTAATATGTATGGTTTTGGAGGTTAACTTAGTTAAATTGGCAGAGTAGTAAATACCTGTAGTCGATGCGTTATAGTTTAAATTTTTAATCAAATTTTTATACGTGGGTAATCATTAAATAACTTAAATGTAGGTAGATGTTTATAACTTTTTCTTTCTTTGTTTCACAACAAGACTTTTTGTGTCAAAGTGTCAAACTACTGTCTTGTTATGCTTGCATCTGTCATCTGTCAAACTGTCACTACTTTTCTTTTTTTTTTA
Organism: Rhodophaea formosa; assembly: GCA_963082605.1. Lineage (NCBI taxonomy): Eukaryota > Metazoa > Arthropoda > Insecta > Lepidoptera > Pyralidae > Rhodophaea > Rhodophaea formosa. The sequence continues at coordinate 7,093,472 of OY720221.1, forward strand.
AAAAGTCAAGCAAGCAGCAAGAGACTGCTTTGTTTATTGGTTTGTGTACTTGTGTGTGTCATGCATGTATGTTTTTCTTTTCTATTTTTGTACAAACTTATATATGTGTGTGACTGAGGTACTATTTTTGTATATGGGGTACGATTTTTGAAATTTTGCCGTTCGCAGACGAGCGGACAGAAAGACCTCCATTCAGGGATCGTTGAGGGCGAAGGTTCAGAAATAGTAGTAGTTCAGAATAGGAATGACATTTTTTTTTTATTTTTAGATTTCCCAGCATTAGTCCCATAGGAAAGTTGTTCAAATCGACGTGCTGATCACTCCTTAAAGGGTCCAAAACGATTAACGTTACACCGTGTATCATCATTATCATCTGGGCTTTTTTAGTCTCCACTGCAGGAGCAGGACCTCCAGGTCCAGCTCTCTCAAGATTTGTTTAGCTTGTGTTTCCTAAGTCGCCTTCTACGACATCCACGGGAAGACTTGGAGTGGTCCTATTCTACTCCGCCGGGAACCACACAGCAAGTATATAATAAAAGATTGATTTTCATGCGTTGGTTTGCGGTCCCAACGTCTTTTCCGCACACCGCGGGACGCGTTCGGTCGTCCCCTGTTCGGTCGTCATCGCTGATTGATACGGGACGCAACAATGCATGTTTGCTTTCAATTACACACCCCGCACTCCCGCTATATCGAATACGTCCGATTCTTGGCTATAGAGATTGTGGAAGTGCTAATTGTATGGCAATCGTATTGAATACTAGCAGTCCGCCCCGGCTTTGGCTGTGGTACATTTATAGCCTATGGCACTCAAGGATAACATACCAATCCAATGTTTATAGAATTTTTGAAATCGATCCTGTAGTTCCTGAGATTAGCGCTTTCAAACAAACAAACTTTTTAGTTTATAATATTATTAGTATAGATAAAAATGTTGGTTCTCATTTACTTATGTTGCATGTCGTAGGAATGTGTGGCATAAATTTGCTTAGCTCCTTTTAAGGTTGATTTTTGATAATTTTTGGTATTTAAATTTGAATAATATTTAGTTTATTCACATTTGTTAAATTTGAGTACAATGTAAAGTCATGTAGCGTTAATGAGATGATTGAAGAGACAATAAATAAATTTTTTATGCAATCTAAAAACCAAGAAAATATTTCCGGATAACATATGATCTTCTTTCTCATTGGGAACAAACTGTAGTCTGTAGATACCACTTCCATCTTCTCTATATGCAAGTTACAGTGCGAGACAGTTTTGCGGTTCACCTAAATAAGATATCGTCTTTATTCGTATGTTCGTAGAGTACAAATCAATTCACAAAAGGACTAAAAGAAGAGTTCACTTAGTACAAAGAATAGGTTTGGTCGAACTCTTTTTGTCTTCATCAAAAATCTTATGTACCATTTTTTAGGAAATTTATGCCTTTATAGATAAAACAATAGTCATACAAAAAAAGAGGAGGTGATCAATTTAATGGAATATTTGTTATAATTATGTTAACTCTTACCCCCTCATTTATGAACCGATTTAATTTTTATATGGTATAAGTATTTGATATTCGCCGTGTAGTTCCCGGCAGAGTAGAATAGGACCACTCCAACTCTTCCGGTGGATAATCGATACAGTTGGTAGAAGTCGGTTTTTAGGGTTCCGTAGTAAACAAGGAACCCTTATAGTTTCGCCATGTCCGTCTGTGTTGTCTGTCTGTCCGTCCGCGGTTTTACTCTGAGAGTATAAGTACTAAAAGCTTTAATTTGGTATAGGTATGTATATTAATCATGCCAAAAAAGTGGTAGATAAAATCTTGAAAATAATTCTTTTTTGGGTAGCTCCCATACAAGTAATGAAGGAGTATTTTTTCCTCTCATAACCCATTAGTGTGGGTTGGTATTGTTAAACAGGTCTTGAAAAATATTGTGACGTTGAATAGCACCATTTTTGGATTTAGGGATCCGTTTCTGAAATCCATCCATCCATCCATCAGGTCTTTTTTAGTCTCCACTGCAGAAGAACGACCCTCTCTGTACTACCACAGTACCAGAGTAGTCAGAGAATTTGGCCTACACTCTCCACGCTGGCCAGACGGGTTGGAGAGGTCTTTTTGATGATTGTAAGCTTTGTTTAGCTTGTATTTCATTCACGTTTGCATCCACGGGAAGACTTGTAGTGGTCTTATTCTACTCTGCCGGGAACCACACGGCTGAAATATTTGTTAGAGGTGAGTGAATCGTTTAGCAGATAGAGGGGGTGCCCTCTATCTGCTTAACGATTTATATGAATACGTGAAAAAAATTACAGCAGTAGTATATATATAACGAAGTTGAAAGGAAAACTATCAGAGCTGAGTACTAAGTACAAACTAAAAATTATAGCACTTTTTCATAAACCGCAAAAATAACTTTTTAATACAACCACTATGAAAAACAAAATTATTTTAGCTGGTGAAAAATTATAGAGCTTTATGGCTAATCTAGCCTTGCTTCTACGGAACCCTTAATGGGCGAGCTCAACTCGCACTTGGCCAATTTTTAATCTGAAAGATTATCAATTAAAAAACCAGCCAAGTGCGTGTCGGGCCACGCGCAGTGTAGGGTTCTGTAGTTGCGAATGACAACTTTGAGTTTACTCTGTTCACACTCTCACCTCATAGTTTAACGGCCAAAAACATCTAATAATGAAAATTGTATAAAATTTTACATTTTCGAGTACGTTTTATAAGTTGGTTGCCTATAACTTTTTAGTTTGCACTTAGTACTCTGCTCTGATAGTCTTCTTTTCAACTTCAGTATATATACTACTGCTGTAATTTTTTCACGTATCTATATATACGTTTAGCAGATAGAGGGGGGGACACACTTACCTCTAACAAAAATTTGCAAACGGATCCCTAAATTGAAAAATGATGTTCTCAACCTCACTGTATTTTTCATGGCGAAAATATAAGGGTTCCTAGTTTACTACGGAACCCTAAAAAGGAAACTTCTTTTCGTAAACTTACAAGCTTTAATTTATTTTCGGGAAAAATAATACGTCTACATAAACAAAAAATTTAAATTCAAGCTGTTATAGTATAGTTATTGCGCTCGGAACGGTGCAAGGATTCTTATTATACTGAATATGTCAAAAATCGGTTGAGGCATTCAGATGTTATGATAGTATAACGAACCGATACATTAATTGTTTTGATAGCTGTGTACAAATTTGGATTATTATCATTGGGCCAGGCAAAATCGCATTAAAGACTGCATTTAAAATGTTTAACCCTAGTTCACACCAACAATTACATGTAATTACAACCGGCCAGCAACAAAATGAGCAAACGATTTCCGATGTGTCATTATACTTATTTTAAATTTAGAATTAGGAATGGTAGGTGTACAGGCTGTACTCGAGGCGGCACGTGGCGGCGCGTGGCGGAGCGTGGCGCAAACACGCTGCGTGCGCGCGCAACTCTCGATGATATTACGAATATGTTAATATATGCTGTGAGTTTGTTAACGTGTTGGTATACAGGGTAGTTTTGTTTAAAACTCTAATATGTTCTAATTTTTATTATTATTTTTAGGTTTCTCTTGAAATGCATTTTGTACCACATGGCAGATTCTATCGAGGGGTAAGTCTGTAATGTATAGAAGTCGGAAGGTTTAATTTATTGGATATTTATTCGATATATCTAAACCAATTCAGTTTTGAAAGACGAAATTAGCGAGTAATGTACCATTCATAAACAGTTCATGCATAACAAAAGCATAAATTGCTTCGTCATTAACTTGTGCGCGATTAAGCTTTAATTTAAATTCTAAGTTTCCATTTTAATCCTACAAAGTGATGATATTTGTTTCAAACTGCATCACTACGCGGCCGTGAAGTGCGCTGCCTGTGGCGGTTACTTGCAACAATGTTACCAGAGCAAGAATGAAACACTTAACTTCACCGATACATTCTCATTGTGTGGCGAAAACAATCTGCAGATCTATATCTAATTTGCGATTGGAAAAAAGCTTCGTAATTTTGTTTAAATGGAATTAATAGATGATTTTGGAAGTCTTAGTCATATTGCATCACCCTATGTTTGGGCGCGTGGCGGCCTGCCTGTGGCGGCGACGTGCCACATTGTTGTTCGTGCGAGATTGAAACACTTAACGTCACCGATACATTCTCTGTGTGTGGCGAAAACAATCTGCAGATCTGTATCTGATTTGTGGATGACACGCTGGTGTGGTGTGATATTCGGCATAAAGCTATTTGTAAAAAACATCAGTCTTTTGAAGTTCTATCTCAACAGGAAATAACGAACAAGTTGTCAGCGTTGATAAATTTTCTCAATGGTCTATATTATTGTATTATAATCCAACTTAAATTAATACTATTATTATAACAAGTTGCGAAATTTTCACATAATTAAAAACCCGATTCCGTTTTTGGCAGTTTACATCCACCATATTGATTTTTTGGCGACGTCACTCTGGGGACGAATAAAAACCTAATAACACGTCACACTTTAAAATCCGTAAAGCCATTTAGGCTACAAGAAGCAAGAATGGAGCATACATACTTACACCTACAAATATATATATATATATATACCTCATTTATTTACGTTATACACATACAAAAAAAGGTAACGGTAAAAAAAAGTGAACTTACAAAATACGTGCGAAAAACATTGCCCTGCTTCTGCGAGGGTCAGTCGGGTATGGGCATGGGCAAAATCAAAATCAAATATTTCATTCATCGTAAGATATTTCAATTTCATTTTAGTGGTTAAATACAGAAGAAAGAAGGGTGCGTATTGTTTGATATAATAACAAATTATATATTTTCATTTTAATAAATTTCAAAAGATATAACATTTACTTGATATAATTATTACTGTTTATATTCTTAAAAGCTATAATATTCATAACATATTCAATTCGAAAACCATAAACTCATTTATTATAACGTTTATCCTAAACATCATCCCTTAACATCTGGGTGCGAAAGCGACTGGTTTGGATACGCGACTTGGTAACAGAAGGTAGGTTAGGTTATGGTTACACATAGAACACCATATGAGCGAGCGAGCAAAGCGAGCGAGCGACGACTGGGTGCGAAAGCGACTTAGTTGCAGAACGTAGATTAGGATCTTCTATCACTTTATTTGTATAACCAATGATTATTATGCTTGCGAGCAACGACTCGGTGCGAAAGTGACTGGTAACAGTAGGTAGGTTAGGTTATGGTTACACATAGACCACCACATGAGCGAGCGAGCGAGCGACGACTGGGTGCGAAAGCGACTGGTTTGGATACGCGACTTGGTAACAGAAGGTAGGTTAGGTTATGGTTACACATAGAACACCATATGAGCGAGCGAGCGACGACTGGGTGCGAAAGCGACTGGTAACAGAAGGTAGGTTAGGTTATCGTTACACATAGACCACCATATAAGCGAGCGAGCGAAGCGAGCGAGCAACGACTGAGTGCGAAAGCGACTGGTTTGGATACGCGACTTGGTAGCAGAAGGTAGGTTAGGTTATGGTTACACATAGACCACTATATGAGCGAGCGAGCGAAGCGAGCGAGCGACGACTGGGTGCGAAAGCGACTTAGTCACAGAACGTAGATTAGGATCTTCTATCACTTTATTTATATAACCAATGATTATTATGCTTAATAAAAAGTATACATTACGTAACTACAACTCGATATGTTAAATTTTATAACGATAAAACGGTATATGAAAGGTTTGTTATGTTAAATAATTGTTATAACAAAAGATTTTTCCGATTTTTATCTTGATTGATAATTATACTGACCAAAATGATATATTTCGTTGGTATAAATCTTAAAACAATATTTTGTGTTTATATGTTATATTACTTACCCAAGAAAGAAAAAACCGACCGCAAAAATCTAAAAACAGTTCACATAGGAGCTATTTTAGATTAAATTTTAGGGACGTTTTGAGGCAATATTTTGCCAGAATACTAAATTTAAAAAAATAAATATAAAATGTAATTGTGATTGAAAAACATGTTAATTATATAATTACTTTAAAGTTCCATCTCGCCGGGAAATAACCAAAAAGTTTTCAGCGTTGATGAATTGTCTCGATTTTTTTATATTATTATATTTAAATAAAACTTAACTACATAATAAAAAATCATGTAAGGCCAGGGGCTTATTGGAGATTAGTTTGTTATTTGAAACATTCAACAATGATGGGTATGGGAAATAAAAAAGAGAGAGAAAAATAAAATGGCTGTGACATACGGACAGGCGGTCAGACATGAAGGACATGACAATATAGGGGTTCCGTTTTTTGCCATTTGGCTACGGAACCCCTGAAAACAATACCTACGAAAAAGAAATTCCAAAAACAAAGTTCACATAGGAGCTAATTACGCAACAATAGCAAGTAATAAACAAACAGACACAGATGAAAGCGAGCTGCGCCCCCGCGATAGCGCGCCCGTGCCGCGCCGCTCGCGTCGTGGATTAGCCAAGAACCCCAAAGTTGAGGCCAAGTCTGGCCCTGCCTCTTTCGCGATAATTTGAAGTTTGATCGATTGCGGAATTTAAGATTTCAAGTTTTCAGAGTATTTCGCGATGTTATTGAAATTAGCCAAGTCTGGCCCTGGATTAAAACTTTATTTTAGATTAAATTATGGATACATTTTGAGCGGCAAAATTGTGCCACAAAACTGTATTTATTTTATTTGGAAAACTAAACGGTACAAAATTTTCTAAATTATATAAGTACATATAAATAGCAAAAAGCACAATTATTAGGTTTCCGCATATAAACAAGTAAATATGAAAATGTAAAAAATATATTTATTAAATACTAGCAGTCCGCTCCGTCTTCGCCCGTGGTACATACCTAGTCTTTGGCACTCTGAGATAACATACCTTTCCAACGGTGAAATCATTTTTCAAATCGGTTTAGTAGTTCCTGAGATTAACGCGTTCAACCAAACAAACAAACGAACTCTTGAGCTTTATAATATTAGTAGGTATAGATCATAAATACAAATAAATAAATATACATATATAGGGACAAATCATACAAATTGAGCTAGCTCCTCAGAAAGTAGGTAACTTGAATCATAGGATACTAACTCAACAATCTGAAAAAGCTCGTTTCCCATCACGACCTAGCCGGGGATCGAACTCGGGACCTCTCGTGTTTCAATATGACGTTGTAGCCTCTGCGCCACGAAGGCTGTCAAAGAGGCGCATAAAATTAACTAGTAGTTAATTAAAATTCTCAGTGAACCTAATTATAATAAAAAAGCATAAAAATTAATTAACATCTAATCAGATTAACTAAAAACTAAATTTGAATAAAGGTTTAAATTGTACACATAAAACTTGTAAAAAAGATACACGTAAAAACATCCAAAAAGTATTTAAACGGAAAAACACTGCTCATTTCTGAGATAAGGCCTGCCAACAAGTAGCGGATTCATAAAAGGACTGTAAAAAAGTTCATTACGGCGCAAATATTTGTCCCAGACTCGAAATTACGTCTCGCAGATAGCATTTAATTTGTTCCCTGTTTTATCTCGAGTAACCCATTTTAGTTAGCGAAATACATAAATAATTAGAGGGTTGGAACACCCCCGTGGCGATTGGACGACACAAATCTTGTATTTTAGGTATGGTTGCGAAAAGAGGGTTGGAGAAGTTAGTACTTTTTCCCTACCTTCGTTATTATAGTGTGAAATAACGGTTAAGAGGGCTCTGACCGCGCATGTCTCCAGATATAGCGCATATAGAGGTGCAAGCGGAAAAAGGGAATCGTGGATATATTTGATAATTTTGGTTAACAAATTAATCTCAAAAATAAAATAAGTAAAATTCGGTATTTGCCTAAAGTTAAGATTATATAAAATTTGTTTCCAATGATACTCATTTCTATCTAAAAACACTATAAAAAACACTTTTAATTTGATATCGATTCGTTAAGTGTTCTTAAAGCTTCTTTAAAGTTGGGTGAATAGGACCATTTTTAAAAGTATAAAAATCTTAAATTACAATTATACTGTATTGTAGTCCGCAAAATTTGTAGCAACTTTTGTTATGAAACCATTACCATAAACGTAATATTTCGTATAGCTACCAAACAAAGTTCTCACGCCGCCCATACAAAATACAAAGTTGTGACGTCACAAAAATGTAGGCATTTCAGCAGCGCGTTTTCACGTCTAGAAATTTACGTCTAAAAATATGTGTCTTTAAAACTTCTATATCTGAAAGAGTTTTTTGTTTAGAAATGTATTTCGGTCAGTATTGTGTTTATTTTTGGCAGGTCTTTACATAGCGACACGAAAATTTTTTTAGTCAAGTAGCCAATTAAGTGATAAGATTACAATCTACGTACGTAATACGTGTAATGAGAATAATTTATTTACCAAACATTTTTTTTAATTTATTGATTTTCGCAAAATTGGTCATTAAAATGGGAATGTTAATGCTTAATTTCAAAATATTGCCACAATTTTCTTTTTTCGTTTGTATAGTCATACGCGCCTTTAGAGCTCTCTTACTCAACGTTATCTATTAACCTTCAGAAAGCTCCAAATAATATTATAAAATTATAAACTGTATTAAAAAAAATTAAACTTAAGTTATTTTATAATGAAATCATTTATTCAATTTATTGTTTTTTTTTTTATATTCGACAGAATTAAGTATCAATTGACGCGTTTTTTTGCTTACTCTTGGAAGGACACAGACAGAGTTCCCAAGAAAGTTCACACACCAGAGAAACTTGGCTTTCGATAACTGTTGAATTCATCTGGTCTGCTTTATGATTACCTCAAAAAATTAACATATTGACGGAACAGATTTGAATTAAGTATCTATTCGCTACTCCGTTTTTGCTTACTTTTGTATAAATAGACAGAGTATCATAAGAAAGTTCTCAAACTGGAGAACCCAGGCTTTCAATAATTGTAATTGTAGTCTTCTTTGTGTTAATTTCATGAAATTAAGGTGGTAACGAAAACAGTGAAATGACTGATCTATTCGCTAGTTCAAAAGCACAAAAAGCTGCAGTATCTGGTGCAAAGAAGCTTTTATATATTTAGAAGACACTAGACATTATGAGACACCTAGAAGGAGGGTTATGTATTTAGCTCGTATGTTTGTATGTAAGGTTTCATTGTTGCCCCTGTAGCCAAAACGGCTTGACTAATTTTGAAGTGTTAGGTGTAATAATGTAGAGTTATCGGCTTATTTAATTGTCCCAAAATACTTCTAGTTAGAATGAAAGAATTACAGAAATCGTTAAGGCACTGCCACATTCGGTATTTAGGGCGGGCACACACCTGCGCAAACAGATAATTAAAAATATCGTTCAGGTGATATATCTGAGAGAGTCACGCATGGCTGTGGACGCAGGTTGGCGGGGTGACGGTGTCATGCTGACAAGGTTAACAGAGGTTACGAATTTGTAGTGACATGTAAATTAATTTGGTAATACCAAAGGTCATTTTAATAACATTATTTCTAGAAATAAAAAAAAAAACTGCCCTGTTTGCTAGTTAACGTTCGCCACTAAATGCGACGTTACGATAGCTTATGACACTCTGGGGGAAAATACGAATCTAAATACACCCCACACTTCAAAATTGGTCAAGCCGTAAACAGCTTACGTACATACATACAAATGAGCGAAAAACATTACCCTCCTAGGTTGGTCAACTGGGAAATAATTGTAAAAAGCCTATTATGAAACTGGATGTGTCATAAACCCGACAGCTGAAAATGAATGTTTACTAAAAATGATTTATTCACCGAGACATCAGTAGTTGATAAAACTGAATGTGGTTCCGTGGTAAGCACGCCAGCCTGTTTAACGACGACCAGCCATTTTAATTCCTAGCTAGGGCATATAATTTTACTGACCTGTCAGCTAAGGCGAGCATCATGAAAGGGCCCCCAGCCCCCAGGATCCCTGCTGCCCTTTGGTGATGTTCGGACTTCGGTTTCGGGCGTTGCCTCTGTGCGCAAGGCTTGGAGAGACAGCAAACTCTCTTAAGCCTGATGGGCCTTGATTAGCATGCAAGCCGAACTGAGCTGATATTTGGTCTCATTATGACTTTTCACAGTTCGATAAATCGTAACGGATCTCCACCTCCACTGGCATTAACTAATAATGAGGTAATTTACGCCCTCATGCGAAATCACTCATTTAACTGTACCATTTAAATTAACACATTAGCCAGAACCCAGAACTCGGAACACATGTCAGGCGCAAATTATACAAGCCAATAAAACTATAAAATTTTACAACAAGATCATTCTAAAGCGTCATCAAAATGTATCAAAATAGTAGAGACTTGCGACGTTTTAAATTCGAGAGGTTGATTGTTAAGGGTGCGTCCACCCCCGCTGTTAATCTTTATTAAGAGGTATTATATGTGGATTCACTGATTTGGACAAATTCGTCGCGCGGGATTTGACCGAGATTTATGGTGGAAGGGCCTATTTATGGCCTTTGATTTAATTGTTGCAGTCGAACCCGTGATTCGACGATGTTATTTATATATTTTGGTTTTAAAATCAGTCAAAATTAGAAAGTGACATTAAAATATAGGATTTCGTGTTCTGAATAACTTAATAGGTACGAAAACTGTATTTAATACGTTCCTATAATACCTTTTTTGGAAGGACTTGTGACTTCGAATGCGATTTATTCCTATAAAAAAATTCATGAACAAATCTTTCTTTTTAAATTTTGATTAAAACGTATTTAAATAACATAAAATTATAAATTAACACGAGTGCGCTATTTAAATACCTGTTTAATTCTATGTGTTTCATATAGCGTATTATTGTTTGCAAGCTAAATGTTTCAATTATATCGAATAATCACGTCTTTATACCTTACGAAGTAGACAGAACATAAGGCCTTAAATCTAAAATATTAATAAACGAAATTTCTTCAGTATCAGTAAAGTTGATAACTCAAAACTACATCTATTACTGTCACGTCAAAATCTATATTCCCTTATACCCAAAACAATAAAACGCATAGTGGGATTATTTATTTTTTACGGTCGAACAAATTCGCATAGCGAGTAGGGCGGCCCTTAATGAGATGCGGTGTAAACAGAGCCTATTCCTTGGAGAGGGAGTAATCTTTATTTGGTAATCTTTTTGATGCCGACCGGGTATTTGAAGAGACTACTAGGTAATTGTTATTTACTAGTTGGTGTTTGCTTTGGTATTCAATTAATTTTGCTATGAAGAGTGGGGTTGATAGTTTTTGAAGTAAAAGCTTTTTTAGGCGCAAGTTGGTGGTCTGAAAGCTTGCTTTTAGAGACATTTATTGGTGGAACCGATAAGGTCTTTTTTATTTTTTAAGAGGTTCTCACAACGGCCTACATATTTTTTTTATCAAAGTATTTTAAAAGTTATTGCAGATCGCATTTCATTCGAGTTCAAAAGTAATTGATTAATATACCACATGTAAATGTACCTGCCCTCGACATTTTCTTGAAGGGCTGACTCAATCCGTCAATAGGTATGCACAACTTTATATGGAAACAATTTTGGGATATCGAAATAAAAAAAATATTTGCATACTGATTCTCTGGCAAGTTAAAAAATTTAGAATGCATTGTAAGACAAATACAATTTCCCAGCATTGGTCCCATAAGAAAAATTCATCATATTCACCTGAGGCGGTGTAGGGAAAGTCTTAAGGGAAAGGTCTAAGGTTAATTTACATTCGGTATAACTTTACCTCACATTCAACGTATGTAGAATTAACATCTACATTGTAGATGTAGATGGCTTACGGGTTTAGACTTACAAGCATCTGAGGCTGATACTTTTTTATGTCATAGGACGGCAAACGAGCAAGCGGGTCACCTGATGGTCAGATCAACGCTGCCCATGGACAATTGCAACTCCAGGGGTGTTGAGCGTTGCCAGAGGAGGAGGGGGGGAGGGGGGACCTCCGGCTCTCTCACTCACCGAACGAAGCATAGAATCGGTAAAGCTACTACTCGAACTTCGATTTTCTGTGAGAGTGTGGTACTTCCCCGGACGAGCCGGCCCATTCATGCTACTAGCAAAAGTGAATTTTGCCGGTAGCGTGGCTCTACCAAAACTCAAAAATCGAGCTCCCAGCTTTGGTCCCTCATGAAAAGTTATTCATATGGCGGTCTGAGTCTCTAGGTTTATTCAATTAACACGCTGTATATATTCACATGCCATTAGACGAATAAAAATCGGTCGGACTGAGCTTTCAAACCAACAAAACACGGCACTTTTTGCTCTCGCTAATAAATTATTCAGCACAACACACAAGTAAACAACATTCCTATAGTTGATTCGCGATTTGTCAGTTTGTCCGTGCCACAAGTTACGACTCGCGCCCGTGTTTGCTCGCGACAATCGCCATGTTATCAATATGAACTCAGCAAACAGCCCAGTTCTTTATTTAAATCAGTGGTTCCCAACAAGCGGCACACGGTTATTTTTCAAAATACTATAGTCTCTTCAGAGAAAATTCAATCCTCAATACTAATATATGGTCGATCGATATTTTCATGTTTAAATTGTGTTTGGAGACATCCAATAAATAAATATCCAATTTCTTACATCCACACAGGAAGCGTATAGAAGTTAAGTCCACAATACTTTCGTAATTTACTAGAAAGAAAATTAAATATTCATATTCACTCATTAACTGCCCATCCATGTATAAACAATATCTTCATCACCATCAAGAAAATCAGAAAAAACCATAAGACGATGGTCTATAGAAATCCACCGTTGGATATATGTAGGCCTGGGAAGAGGAGTTTTGACAAAGTCACCACGCTTGGCATCTCGGTTCCGATGAATAGATAATACAGTTTTTTGCGAAACAAACAGTTTGGAAACCTTTAATTTCAATGCTGTTTGCCCATTGGATAGTAATTATTTGATAAATCGCCCGCTGTTCTAATGTCAATAGTGCGAACATGTGAATGCAGTATAATTTCGGTTCTAATGCTGGGTCAGGTAAATAGACGGCTAATTATTAATTAGTTTGTACTAAGTAATATAATAACACATATTTACTAACCGCATACGGTAAGTCAGCGGTAGTTTAATATTCTTAAAACGTTCGAGATCAGTTATATTTATTTATCTATTTATATTTTATTAATTTAACGCCATAAGAAAAACAACGCTTGTCTTTACAGATTTTAATGAAAAAGACTAAAATTAATACCTAAACGACTAAAATTTATTATCTTAAAAATACTTAGTTTCTGTAAATTCAAATACCAATATTATATCTCTAGAAATCTATTAAAGAAAAATTACGATATATTTGCATAGCATACAGGTAATTCAGAACAATAGAATCAGAATATTTAATCTTAGCTGGTCAAATTCCTATGGAAAGTCCATATATTTATTTTTTATCTTTTTTATTGCGTATGTGTAGGTATTATATTGGGGATTCTGTTGAATCATTGAAATATTGCCAGATTGTTCAGAATCATCGTGTATTACACGTACATATTTAATCGAGCCAATTTATTTTGTAATTATTTTTTTGTAAAATTAATTTTTTTAGTAGTGAAATATATTAAAACATTAATGTTTGTATTCAATAAGTATACAATAAGTTGAAAACTCTGCGCTACTGAGTTATTTTGTCGTTGTTTTTTTTAAACTCATATCCGTTTGGCACCAGTAAACCAACACATAGATCCTTGTCTTGAAAAAATTTTAAAATATTACAATATACTTACAAGGATTTTTAACAAAATTTCCATCATTATACTACTTAGTATATGATCGAAATTTTGTTGTTTTACTGGTAACATTGATTGAAGCTAAGAAGTCTGTGCTAAGTCAAAATTAAAAAGTTAGCTTACCGCACTAGTGCTGTTTACTTTACGTAAAATAAAAGGTAGAAAACACGTGGAAAAAGTAACATTATAACATGGTGTATTACTTTGTATTTATTTCTCTATTAGTATTGTATAGTGTATAAATATTATACATATTTATTATAAAGCTAGATTGGAGATTTTTGGTTGATTAAATAAAACTTCTTACATAAATCAGAACCAACGTATCTAAGTTTCCACTTTGTAACTTACATTTTCATCTCAAAGTTTCATGTCAGACATTTTAGATTAGAAGCGCCAGACTCCGTCTCATCTCACCAAATTAAATTTCAAATATTAAAGTCGCTTTATGAAAAACATCATACGAAACGAGAAGACTGTCTTCCTTGCAAAACTCTTACATTTACTTTGTGAATTTCAATTGGAACTAAGTAACTACTAACAATGGGAGAATTGCCTCATGTGGAATTACTAGCATGTACAGAGAATATCTAGATGTTTAGTGGTGGTTAGTAAAATAAGCTGATTGAAAATAACTTAATGTAAGAGATTGTTATTTTTAGACCATATTATCACAATCTTAAGCAACGATAGAAAAGTATATCTATACGAAACGAAATAGGTAGGTTCGAATTATTTACTAATCATACAATAACTTTATATACAACAAAAGAGACAAGCGGAAGAAAATAGGAGAGATTGTTGCCGGCCTGTTTTTACAGAATTAGGAACTGATTATCGTTAACGCACTGAAATATTACATAATTACTAAAACTGCCATGTAAAACGTTGTTATAATTCGGAATTAAAAGTAACATGGTTGCAAACATTTGAAGTTTCAGAGATCTTAGTATTATCTATGTGCATACCATACACATAACAGTATCGTAATGCACTACTCGAGTACAGTGGCACGCACGTACTGTACGAGTGTTACCACTGCTGAAATTGTTTCTGAAATATCCCTAACAAATGTTTTTATTGGAAATACGTCTAAGGGTTTAAAACTTAACAGTCCACAGGAGGAAATGAAACGTATTGCTTTCCAAGTTTTGGCGATTTTATCCTTATCTATGTACCACACACAGTTCCAACCCCTATACATCATAACGCACAATGCCAGTACAGTGTCAGGCACGAGCGCACCGCCTACTAATGAGTTCCACTTGACTATACAGTATCTTTAATATCCTCAACAGATTGTAAAGTTGTTATTACGGTATACGGTTGAGACACAATAAAGCCTACTCCCTAGTGTCTCAAATGATGTACACTACTTTCAAAGTTTTGGCGATCAGCAGATAGCAGCCTTATCTATGTACTACATACAAGTCACAATCCCTCCCTCCCACAAAGTAATGCACAATCCGAGTCCAGTGGCACGCACGAGTGCGCCGCCTGCTAATGAGTTCCACATGACTCTACGAGTGTTACCACCACCTGAAATTGTTACTGAAATGTCCCTAACAAATTGAAGAGTCGTTATAATATTGAGACAAAATATAGCCTAATTTATCCAGTTAAGTTAAGTTATTCTTTTTCATGTTTTTGCGATCTCAACCTTATCTGCGTACCACACACAATTACAACCCCTAAACATCGTAAAGCACAACCCGAGTACAGTCACTGTACTCGGGTTGTGCATCACGACTACAGTGGCACGCACGAGCGCGCCGCTTCGCCTGCTAATGAGCTGTTCCACACGACTGTACCGCGCTGATTCGGCATAGGAATTATCTGAAGCGCGTGATTTTGTTGCGTCAATAATCACGGGTGCGCAGATAGAAATAGTTTTAGACAGAAGTCCTTTTTTGAGTACCTATGTCTAAGGTTTTTAATCTGCCTATATAAATCATGTAAGTTGAAAAACGATGTCGAAATGTCAAAGTTCTGAATAAGTATGATAGCGGACAGGATGGATTCTTCAGGAGGTTCACGTTTGCAAAATGCATGTTTTATATGAAAAACAGTGAATTTTCTGTCGATGGATTGTAACTGTAAAAAAAACAATGATTTGTTCGTATGGATTCTGATTATCTGACACTTAATATATTTTTTTTATTTAAATTGTTGACTGAAGCTAGAATAGAGTTTCACTGATTTGGCAATAAAAAAATTATGGGCAATGATTACTTGATGGACTCTCAGTTTTTCTGCTGAAAAAACGGCTAATACTTTGTCACAGACATAGGCATGGAACTAACAACACTTCTCTTTTTGACGGCGTTAAATTCTCTTTGAAATCCAACTGCGACCATTTAAAACAATTACACATTTAAACCTTCATTCACACCCCCGCATCTTGCTGATCCGTGTAAAGGTCCCGCCACACTTGCAGTTCGCACAATACGCTACTAATCGCGCAACAAAAGGTCGGCTTAGATATAAATACAAATCGTGTTGTTTTCGGCCGACAGCCGCACCCCTGATGTTAGGGACCCTAAACGATCGGGGCAGGGCTGCCAAACATATTTTTCATTTCAATACTAGGGATGATACAGGGACAAAGTAGATTTTATACGCTTAAAATTGTCCTATCTAAAAATGATAGCTTCTATTCTGAACTAAATGTCAATTAAGAACTTTCAGAGAGACGTCATCAATATGCCTTACTCCTAGATGTAAAAACAATATGTGTATTAAATTCAAAATAATACCTACCTATCAAATTCTTTCGAAATCGACATGGGACCAACTTAAAGTTTTAAAGCGTAGTTATTAGATGTATAGGTATTGGGTGTATATTGGTTGTATATTGGGTGTATATTGAATGTATATCTACAATAATTTCAATTTTTGCATTAAGAGGCAAACAAATCTAGAATTGGTTTTTCAAAACGGCTGTAAAATAATACCTTGGACCGAATATCGACATTTAGTTATCAAATTATAAACATTTACTTGTAAAACAAAATAAAAGAATAATAATTCGAATAAATCCTTCATCAAATCAAATCCTTATTTTTTTAGCAGTCCAAACCCTGCTACAAATTTTCTGCAATACTAATTCTCATCCCTCGGAGGGTGTAAGTGTCGAGATTTTTATTGTTCGTTTGACGGCCGGAGGATTACCCGACACCCCTGAATAAATTATAGTTGTTTTATTTGGACCTATAGCCGCCCGCCGAAACTATTCGCGCGATAAAAATACTCTGTTTGCTGTACATTGACGATATGGTTCAGCATTTTTTGAAGAAAGATTCGGAAACATCATTGTATCGAAAAGAGTTTTGCTAAAAGATTTTTTAGGTGTAAAGCCGAAACACATGCCAACTGTGTCTGAAACTGTTTATTTTTAATTAAATTAGCGTATTAGGCAGTTGCATTGAACGTTTATTTGATTATCATGGACATTGGAGTACATAATATATGAAACTAATTTCAAGTTTCACGCTTACTCACGGACCATAAAGTAGATTTTTGTTCGGACAAGGAACCGCACTAAAAGAAATCTTTATTAATTATTATTTATTCTTTCATTACAATACAACAATTGGTTGAATATTCTAAACTTACTATAAATACGCCTGGGATGCAACCGAGTACCGGCCCAATATGGATTTTTCACAGGACCATGCACCCTACTTTTCCTTCTGGAATCCATGAAAAAAAAAACAGAAAGTGAATGGCCCTCCACTTTCTTTTTTTGAATATAGACGAAGCCTTCGTATGTGTTCCCTAAGAGGTGATCTGGTGGGCATTGAGGTCTAAAGGGGAACTGAGATATACTTACTACAATACTAGACTTTGTCCGGCAATTTTCTTTTAAAAACTCATACATATATAGAAACTAGCAGCCCTACCCGGCTGCGCCCGGGCATGTATTATACCTTAAAACCTACCTCGTGAATCACTCTATCTATTGGTGAAAACCGTATGAAAATCCGTGGAGTAGTTTTTGAGTTTATCCCGAACAGACAGACAGACAGACAGACAGACAGACGCGGCGGAGGACTTTGTTTTATAATATGTAGTGATACTCTGCGCATGTATAGAACAAATGTAAGTAGCGGAAAGTCTGTCTAATAAGTGATATTTCTTTTTGTTGACTGTAAAATTTAATCATTCATTAAACTTTACATTTCCAAAACTCATTGAAACGAATTCACAAACAAATACTAAAAGGGCAATCATATTTATTTACTCCCATCCAATCACAATATATTAATATTCCACATTTATTATAACGAAGCGGAGCGCAAAAATCAGAAAACCGCGCATTTCACGCGCAACTAAATCAATTATGATGTGTTTCACAACACCGGGGTGCGTCCTGGGTTCGATCCCGCGGCATTACTGTTTTATAAACGTTGGGGCGGTCACAATAGACGCCTAAACGCCTGCGGTACTGGCTTATTGAGGGCTACAGGGTGATGTAAAAAATGTATTGAAGTTTGTTTATTTAACGTTCGGTATGAAATATAATTTTGAACATTAAGAAATGTAGAATCTCTCATGCGGTATTTGACGACGCGTTTACCTTAATTCGCATTCTCATGTAGTTTAAATAGAAATATTTTTTTTGTATATGTTTAGGTAAATAAATTTATGTGCACGAATATTTACAGATTACATTAATGATATTTTTGTTAATCACACACCATTCGAAATTCGAGAAAATTTTCTAAGACATAACTTTACATCAACATAAATTACTTAACCCATATAATTATTTTCAAAATAACCAGTTACACTTTTATTCAAAGTTTTATTGTCTTATTTAAAAAAATCATATTATAGACTGTTATTTAAAAAAATAGCACATTTAGTACAAACTTAGAAATAAAAATGAATACATACTACTTTTTTACTTATGCATATCACAATGCATAAGTAAAAAAGTTAAAGCAAGAATCGTCGCGTATAGAAGCACCCTGTACCGGCGCTAATCTAGCCCGGAGCAAAACAGCTAATACTCCAAATTGACTGACAGCCAGGGTTAATAAACGCCGAATAATGTCAGCCATATGTCCACGCCCTTGCTCGGATTTGCCAGTTGTGATTCTTATAGGCCGCGTTTAATTAAGTTTTGGAATATGGTCAATTTTGACATATTAATAGATTCAATGAAACTATGTATATTTCTATAAATAACTAAGTGTAGAACTAACTATAACTAAATCTGGGCTTCATTTTTTATTAAGGTTAATCTTTCTTCTATTTTTGTTACTTACTTTGTTACTTTGCATTTTAGTTATTATTAATTTTGTGCAAATATTTTACGTAGGTTATTTTATCTATTCTTATTAGATGGTTTAGTTACGTTATAAAATACTTAAAATAAGGTAATTTTACAAGCTTTTAAATAAAAGCTTGTAAGTTTGTTTGTCTGTAAGAGCCTTGCAACTCAACTTTGAAGCTTTTGGGCTGAAATGTTGTGTCCTAATATAAGTTGGATGACGATGCAATATTATAGTGCTATAGACGTTATCTGATGATGGACCCAGAAGTATATGGTGGCCTAAAGCATTACTTAACTACAAAAGTTAAACCCATCGTATTTGAACTCGTTTGATTTGTCTTGGCAAGCTCTGTACAGTATGAATTGCTTTCCTACGAGTATAACAAAAGCTTTCCCAAAAAGGTAATTTTGAAAAAATCTCATTTTACTTTGACAGTAGGGATTTTTTGTCAGGTTCAGTCCACTTGTTCGTTACAGAATTGCTTTGACGTAGTGCTTAATACAAATAGACATAAAAATTAAAATTATTTAAACCCCAAAATAGGAAAAAACACTTCGATACAGTCATAAAGCGCCACAAAAACAGTTTAAAATTAACAGACCTCTCTCGAATTAATAAAATATTCAATTGAGGGCGAAGACAAAGAAGCGATAAGCAGGGCGTGCTGGGCCCCGGGCCCCAGGGACCCCGGAACGCGACGGCGGCACGCAGCCCGCTGGGGCCCTTGAGGCCGCGCTGTATGCTTAACTTGTAATTGCTTCGCTGATAACGATTACAGTTTATTACTTACAAGCGTAGCAGGTTGCCGATATTTTTAAAGTTACATAGAATATAATGCTACAAAATATTGTTGACAAGCTCCGTGGCGCAGCGGTCATCACGCCTGCCTGCGACACGGATGGTCCCGGGTTCGATCCCCGGTCTGGCCAAGATGGAAAATGATCTTTTTCAGTTTGACCTGGGTCTTGGATGTTTATCTATATAAGTATCTAATATAAAATATAGTTCTTTGAGTTAGTATTCCATAACACAAGTCTCGAACTTACTTTGGGGATAACTCAGTCTGTGTGATTTGTTCGTATATATTTATTTATAAACTGTATAGGTACTTATAAACCTTCCTCTTGAATAACTCTTATAAAAAAAACCGCTTCTAAATCCCTTTGCGTGCTTTTAAAGATCCAAATAAGAATACATAATAACAGACAGCAACGGGAAGCGACATTGTTTTATACTATGTAGTGATTAAATATTGTATATACGTTATAGGTGCATAATATAAATTTTCAACATATAATCTTGCTTATGTCATTAAATTTCTTTGGGTTATGACGACTTCTCGACAAATCGCAGGGCCAGGGTGCATTCTCCGGTCAGCAGGCCGATTTGCTAACTCGGTGTACAACGATTTGATCACTCTATAGCCATAACGGTTTTCATATCTTAAATAAAAATAGCCATTCATACCGAAGCTGTAATGAATATTGAAGTTACCATGAAAATGATGTACACCGTAGCTGTCCAAAGTTTGCAAATAAACCCGCATGTCATGACGGAAAACGATCATTTGCAGATTGGCCTAGCTCTTGGTTGTTTATCTATGTTTATACCTATGTTCATTGAGTTAGTATCCCACGTTTTCATAACTTGCTGTGAGGCTAACTCAATTTGTGTAATTTGTCCCTATTTTATATTGTGAACAGTACCTACTTTCTTTGAGGTATAATGTATTGTTTTTGTTGTTAAATTGAATAGCAAAAAATAGAGATTTATAATTTTAAAAAGACATCGAGCTCCTATCATTTCAGCTTGACCTGGGTCTTGGATGTTTATCTTTATAAGTATGGTAACGTTGAGTTAGTATCCCATAACACAAGTCTCGAACTTAGTTTGGGGCTAGTTCAATCATTGTGATTTGTCCGTATATATTTATTTATTTATTTTCACATCATCATCATCATCATCAACTTTACATGACCGACTGCTGGGTGTAAGCAAAAGAACACATATGATCACATAGGAAAAAATATCCAGGTACAACTAAGTACTTGAGAACTTGAAAAGTTAGATTTTTAAGTTTAACCCCAAAAGCAAAACATCGTGTTTGGAAATCTTGCTTTGCTTTAATAAAAAAAAAATATTCTGGTTTAGACACGATTATACCTAATAATCGTGTCTAAACCAGAATATTTTTTTATAATAGTGATAAGTATTAGAATCGAAAGGCATTTACTACTTTTGACCACCGTTTCTCCCGCCCGATTGAACAGATTTCTTTCGAGGGGAACCCCAGTGCGCCCGGGGGCAAGCTAGTATATTAATGTTTGATCCAGCTTAGTAGGGTCTTGTTTCCGAGCTCAGCGCGCACAAGTGGTTTGACAGCAATAAAATTCGCCATGTTTTTGCACCAGGCGCTCCTTGAAGCTGTCAATTATGCCGCCCTCGCAAAGACGCACGCAGTTGTCGGTATTAACTGACTGCTCAAGGGTTGGCACATGAGTTATTTTAAATTCGTTTTATGTCAACCTTGAGAATAAATAAACAATAATATAAATAAATAATAATAACTAGTTGATGGATGGATTAAGCTAGCTGGATTGACTAGTTCCGCAAATTATCTAAATTCGCTTGTGTTGTTGCTAAACGATCATCCAAGCCTATGGCCTAAGCCAAGAAAAAGACTATTTTTCGTTTTAACCTGACCGAGGATCCAACTCGGAACCTCCGGTGGGCTCGTCCGTCTTTTTGATATATCTTAGTCAATATTAGCTTTTGCTTACGGCATTACAGTAAAAGACAATCACTTGGCAATTAGCAGGGTACGGAGAAAAGTGCATCATTACCTGCAGATATTTCTGGTAGTACAGAGAGGGCTGTGCTTCTGCAGTGGAGACTAACAAAGAGCTAATGATGATAAAATGAAAGTCACAGGAAAATGGAGACAGAGCTTAGTTTAATAAACTAAGTTTCCTTTATATACTTAATCGTAAAATGAGTAACATGAGCGAAGGTATATTAAAAGCGTCGCATAACTCTAAAACAAATTGACAACAAGTCTCAAAACTAGGGGCGACCGAAATGAAATCCCCTACTTACACTTGTAGTTTGCGATCGGGCAAAGCACGCCAGATGGCGTAGTGTTTGCGTTAGGAACTTTGAATTTTCAACTATTAGCCGCGCACGTCTCCCCACCTGTCGATGTTTGTTCTCTGTTGCTGTTTGCGAATTACCTTATGCGCTGTTTTGGTGACAGATAGACAAAACTTTTTGTTTCGTCACGCTGCTGCTGCAGCTGTTTTTCTTTCCGCGCAGATCGTTTAAGCCGATCGAGAAAATGGGCGTCAAATACCTAGGCGAAGCAGCTAGAAACCCCTTACCATTTTGATTCCGTTCTTACCTACAAGCCCACCAACATGCTAAACATGGCCAAACGAATAGTGCAGTGTTTGCGTTAGGAACTTTGAATTTTCAACTATTAGCCGCGCACGTCTCCCCACCTGTCGATGTTTGTACTCTGTTGCTGTTTGCGAATTGCCTTATGCGCTGTTTTGGTGGTAGATAGACGAAACTTTTGGTTTCATTTAGTTGTTATACTGGTCTGGCAGAAAAGAAAAAGCGTAGAATAAAACAGCTGCTTTCCTTCCTTCTTTTTAAGTATAGAACTCGACATTTTTAATCTCTACTTTATCTAAGGACATAAGTAATCAGGTGACCAGTGAACAGAAGAAGAAGGTGAACAGTCATTTGAAATCTTGTGATCTTGAAGGAGTTGATGTGCTATGGATCCAAATAAGAAGGAACCAGTTGATTTACATTGACCAAGTTTGTCATTAAGTATCATGTGTATGGGTCTCAGCACAACAAAACTACCTATATACCTACTTGATAGGTCTGTATTGCTGCGTTCTAGGTTAATTTCAGACTTCTTCAACCTATTTCTCATTTGGTTGTCACAATTATATAAATTCTGAGAATTAACACAGGATAAATTTATAAAAGATAAAATATTTATGTGAAAAGGATAGATATCCAGCCTCTCGAAATTTCCAATAAGTAGAGTAAAATTTAGAATTTTTGTGTACAGTTTATGAAAACAAGCAGCATCGAGTAATAAGCGTGGAGTTGACCCACTAAGCGGCAACGCTGTAACTTGGCATTAGCCTCCACTAAACTTTACACAACCTTTATAATTGCCTTACTCCACTGTCCATTACATAGCCACGTACGGGCTGGGTTGTGGTGGTACAAGATTTTCGTAAGAGCGTTTTTAACAAATACGAGAAACGATGAAAAGATAATGCTTTGCCGCTAGCGTCTCTTTTTAACAAATTCTGTTGGGAATTTGATAAAAAAAATTACCAGAGCACCGTTGAAAAGCAAAATATTTTTTTTCCTACTCAAAAATACTATCATAGAGTTTGAAACATATAGTAAGTTAATTGTATTTTAGATTATGTCTAGTACAAAGAATATTTCAAATGTAATTATAATGCCGATTGCTAGTATTTCGTCATAAATTTAAACAGATTGCGATCGCCAATATTGTATAGATAAGGATCGACACACGCAGATAGCGTGCAGTGAGCGTAATTGCTCAGTTTGTTCGCTCATACTTTATTTTGCAAATCCGCTCTGCGCTCAATACTCAGACGCCTCAAGTCAAGACCTAACACGCGAACACCAATATTGAACAGATAAGAATCGACACACACGCACAGCGTGTACTGAGCGTAATGGCTCACTTTGCTCGCTCATACTGCATTTTATAATCAGCTCCGCGCTCAATACTCAAACACCTCAGAACCTAACACGCGATCACCAATATTGCTCAGATAAGGATCGACAAACACGGACCGCATGTACTGAGCGTAGCTCAGTTAGCTCGCTCATTCTGTATTTAGTAAATCCGCTCCGTGCTCAACACTCAGAAGTTTCAGGACCAAACGTGCGATCACCAAAATTGCACAGTTAAGGATCGACACACACGGATAGCATCTGCTGAGCGTAGCTCAGTTTGCTCGCTCATACAGTATTTTACAAATCCGCTCCAAGCTCAATACTCAGACGCCTTAGGCCCTAACACGCGATCACCAATATTGCACAGATAAGGATCGACACACACGGACAGCGTGTACTGAGCGTAATTGCTCAGTTTGCCCGCCCGTGCTGTCTTCATCCAAATTACCTGACGTGTTGATTACGAAACGTTTAGATTCGGAAACTTTTATGGCTGAAAAGCTTGGTAATTACTGGGGAGAAAATGCCAGACAGTTAAAATCTGGACAAAAAAGAAAAAAATAAAATTATTTGATTTTTACGTTGGTCTGAGAAAACAAAAATATAAACGTACTTAATATGCCAGGCGCCAGAATATAAAATTCAATCTAGAGAATGGGCGTTAGTTTTCATTATTATAACCTAGTGCATAAAATTTCCTTTAAAATCCAGATTTGGAGGGGTCAAGAGATCAATCGCGAAAACATTTTCCATTTCCACTGGCTCTTGCTAAACTTGGACATGAGACTTGGTCCATTCCGTAAAAAAAAGACATGATTGATGTATTTTTCTATTTGATCGAACGAGCAAAGCAATTAAATAAGCGAAAACACATTTTTTGTACGCTCCGCAGTAGTTAACTCTTTAAGATGAATTGAGATCGGGTAAAATGTAGTTATTGGCACACAATTTTCATCTTCATTGAGCATCAGAAATATTTAAATAAATTTTCGTGTTGAACTTTTGGTTAACATAATCTTAAAAGTAGCAAACAAAATAACAGGAATTTGCCAGTAAATAAAGGTACATAATATGTTGTTGTAACAGTAACTTCAGGAGCAGAGGCTGTCGAGGAGATATGATGAAGAGGCGTCCGTCTGAATCTCAATAATGGCTGTGGAGCACCCTCAGCTCCGAGGAAAGCTGGTACAGAGTATTGTGGTATAGAGCCAATAGGTAAATAATAGTTCTTGATTGATTGATTGTTGTTGTTTGATATCACAATCGGGCAATCTGTGCAGTTTTGCGGTACACAAAAAAAATACCATTATAGGTTTAAAAATTGAAGAAGTAATTTAGATTATTTATCTATGATTCAAATATAATTAAGTAAATGTAACCAGGTGAAAAAATAAATAGCGAGAGCATTAACGAAGTGCGCTTTGTTTTAGTAAGAGATAAACATTATGAGGTGAAATATATCATGAAAACTGAGACGGTTGTTTTGTTTTTCTTTGGAATATTTAAGTACCAAAGAAATTTATATCTAGCAATAATATTTTATTTTATTGTTCATCCCAGCATTGGTTTCCTTCCATCATTGGTTTTAAAACATTAACTTAGGAAAAGTTGTCAAATTGACTGGCTCATTTTAGGGTTCGCATCTAAAGGGTTCGTTGAACATATTATACAAATTAAGTTGTTTTATTTTGTTTCAATATTTATTCTGGGAATGCATTAAGTAAACCAGTGAAGTGCGAGTCAGAATCGCACCAAAGGATCGGTACCTCCATCTTATGTTTAACTACCAAAGCTCAAAAACCTGTTTCTAGCTCGATGTCCGCTCTGATAATCAACATTACTCTGTGCACAAAAGCGGTCTCCGGAGCTTTAATATTAAAAATAAAAAAGAAGTAGAGAGCGATCTGGCTGTAGTGGCTGCATTGTGTGCTTTTTAATAAATGCCCAAATCATCGAGGGTAGGTCTGCGAGGGAAGGTATTTGCCGTAATTGCGAGCCACCCCGCCTTTTACCTCATGCTGGTTTAGAACAATGAGCTTTTATTGTTGTTAAGTTGTGGCTTATCTACTGGTAAAGATTTTCGAAAAATCGTCTAGGTGTGCTTTCACCCGCAACTTCGCGCTCGTTTATGTCGCGTGTTTGGATGATAAATACGGTAGCACGGAACAGAAAACACAAGGTAGCCTTATGTCTTACTCCGTACCCCAGACAAATATGCAAAATTTCATGATGATCTGTTTAGTAATTATGGCGTGATAGCGTAACAAGTAAACAAACTCTCTTTTACATTAATTATATTAGATAAGTATAACATAAGGTAGGTAGAATTATATTTCAAATGGCGAACTTGACCTGAAACATATCAAAAATAACCTATTATTCTTTCCTGGTATCCTAATTGATTTTATATGATTGGTTACTTAGCCGTGTGGTTTCCGGCAGAGTAGAATAGGACCACTCCAAGTCTTCCCAGGGATGCCGTAGAAGGCGACTTAGGAAACACAAGCTAAACAAAGCTAAAACTTCAAAGAGACCTCTCCAACCCGTCTGGCCAGCGTGGGGAGTGTAGGCCAAATCCTCTGACTGCTCTGGCTAATATATGGCTCTGGTAGTACAGAGAGAGTCGTGCTCCTGCAGTAGAGACTAACAAAGACCTGATGATGATGATGATGATGATCGGTTATTTGTTTCGCTTTAACGCCTCAACTAAAGAAGCTATCGTCACGAAATTATGAAAACGCGTTGCCTGGCTTACGTAGAAAGACATAGGCCTTTCATTTTGGATACAAAAACTACTGTGATCCGAGGAAATAACATAAACGTACATATATATCAAATCTTTTCTCTTTATAGACAACATACAACGACGCACGACGCAATTAATGTAAAGTAATTATCAAAAAAAAACTATTTTTGTAATAAAAATGTACGAGTTAGCTCGTACATGTGGTCTGGCCTCGCCGCTTAATGTAAGCGTCTGCCTTTGCCAGTTTTATCAGAAAGTGCTGAGTGGCGTGTCGGCACATCAAAGGCTTGTTTGTGCTCGAGCTGCACGCTGATCAATATGCTGCAACATGACGCGGCTAGCTGATCAGGGGGTTCTGAAGTGGCGGCAGCACTAAGGCGTCGGGTTTGGTAAGTTGTCAAGCGACATTTTGTTAGTTTTTGTTGGTTATCAAATAGTAGCAATTTTCCCTTTATCAGCGACAATTACAGCCTATATCACCTGCAGATAAATTAGCTTTCTAAGCACTGCTTAGGCAAAAGATGGTGCGACTCAATGAATTAGAAAAGCTTTAAAAAAAACGTTTTAAAAAAAGTTGTAGGTACATGTGGTCTGGCCTCGCCGCTTAATGTCTGCCTTTATCAGTTTTATCAGAAAGTGCTGAGTGGCGTGTCGGCACATCAAAGGCTTGTTTGTGCTTTAGCTGCACGCTGGTCAATATGCTGCAACATCACGCGGCTAGCTGATGAGGGGTTTCTGAAGTGGCAGCAGCAACGAGGCGACGGGTCCGGTAAATTTTTATTTTCTATTATTTGTTACCGCGACTTCGTGTACGCCAATTTCACCCACAGAAAAAGAAACTTTTGATATGTGAAAAAAAAAATGAAAATCGGTTGCGTAGTTTCAGAGCTGATTCAATAAAAACAAACAAAGAATCTTTCCTCTTTATAATATTAGTATATATAGTTTATATTAGTATGGATAAATCACATAGCTTTAATACCAAAGCAAGTTCTAGAATTGTGGATATTTATCTATAGGTATAAATATATGTGTTCCACATGTATTTATACCTATAGATAAATATCAATATGAAAAAAATCTGTATATGTCCATCTTGATCGGACTGGGGGTCCTCTGGGGATCGAACCCGGTAAGATCCGGTATGACAGTCTGATATGGTGACCACTAGGCCATGAATGTTAAAAAGTGCACTTTATACGAATTTCTGAATTGAATGGACCGTAAAATAGTTCCAATAAAGGCAGGCCTCGTTATTAACCGGCGCAGTAACCGTCGAGCACCATTCTAGTTTAAGGGCCTTCTTTGAGGCGAGTGGCTCTCCCTTTGTGGTAAGTGATTAGTGCTAATTCATTACCGCTAGCCACTCGACGCGTATGCTGATTGAAGATGATGAGTGCACCTACCTATATTGATACTATATCTTTTTCTTGGGATAAAACTGCAACGATTTGCCGCGCGACTTTTAAACAGTATCCAAATTTTTACAGAAGTTCCTGTACCTGATACAGAAATACTTTCCATAAAAACATTTTGAGAACAACGAAAAATATATTATAATACACATTGACGAAATTGCTTTGTCATACTTATTTTACTAAATGTTTTTGTTGAAATATGTTTATCGGGTAAAATAACTAGCTGTAAAAATTTGGATTAAAAACTGTTTAAAGACCCAGTATCTAGATCTAGATATACGGGGCGTATATTTACCCTCGACAGCTACCTCGATTTTACCTTTTTGGGCGACTTAACCCAGTTCCTGTTCTTGATAGGTAAATCTAGAACTGAATTTCTTTGGGTTCACTCTTCGGAATCGACTTCGGCCAGAAAGGAACCTCCAGTTCGTCATCACAAGGTATAAAATATTGACGAGTATGAGACGAGTTGATGAGTAGGCATGGTTTGATTCCCGGCGCGGGTAAATTAATATACTTGATTTTTAAAGATATTTGTTCGCAGTTTCAGAGCCATCCAGGGAGTGTTAGCGTCACAGGCAGATGGCCAAGTTATGCTAAATCATATATCACCATAAATGCTGTCACAATAGCTTAATCCGGACTCGGTCGGACAGACAGCTGAGCATACAACCGGGATGTGGGGAAAACGTTCTGATTATTATCATTTCGTGTAGGTGACACGGTCAGTCGACCATACACACCCTGGTGTCAGACTTCTGCGGAACCGACTCTCGGCTTCTGACGTGGTTCTTTTAACGACAACCAGATGGCAGCGGGTACCAACTGCTTAATGTGCCTTCCAAAGCACGGAATCATATTTTTTATCAGATAATCAGGTGATTCATGCCTACAATGTCCTAACCAAACTGAAAGTGTGCTTCCCGTGGGAATCGAACCACAACCCCCGGGTCAACAAGGCAAACGCCTTAGCCACTGGACTACGGAGAGAGGTAAAAAGTATCTCATATTGAGATTCTTTACTGTTACTTCATGCTGTGTGGTTCTCGGCAGTGTAGTATAAGACCACTCCAAGTTTTCCTGTGGATGTCGCAGAAAGAGACTTATGAAACCCAAGCTAAGCAAAGCTTATAAACATCAAAGAGACTTCATCAACCCGTTAGGTCAACATGGAGAGTGTAGGCCAAAACCTCTGACTGTTCTGGCGTATATATGTATGGTGGTTATGCTATTACAGTGGAGACAAAAAAAAGACCTGATGATGATGACTGACACTTCTGTCTTTAGAACAAGAAAATAATTTCAATAAGCACAAATCCAAAAAGTAGTTTATAACTAAGTTACCTTCACCTTTTTTATCTCAATCAGAGATTAAAAAAACACCTATACGAGTAAACATAAAACGCAGATCACAAATATGGAGAGGCGGGTTTGTCTAACGCCATGAAGGTTACCTGAAGCCAGTCACGTGAGTGACCGTGGGCACTACAGTGAAAAAGATATGGGAGGGACGTACAGTCGCGCAGAAAAGTCATATATTTTTTTAATATCATCCTTAGGTCATTTTAGTATTCACTGCAGGAGCACGTCCCTCTCTGTACTACTAGTCACATATCAACCGAAGCAGTCAGAGGATTTTGCCTACACTCTCCACGCTAGCCAGAGGAGTTGGAGATAATTTATAAGCTTTGTTTAGCTTGTGTTTTATATGTCGCCTTCTACGACATCCACGGAAAGACTTAAAGTGGTCCTATTCTACTCTGCCGGGAGTCACACGGCGGACTATCCTTCGATTGAGTAGTAATAAAAACTTGGATAAATATAAAACGCCATTGACAAATATGGAAAGGTGGGTTTGTCTGACGACATGAAGGTTACCTGAAGCCAGTCACGTGACTGACCGTGGACACTACAGTGAAAGAGATATGAGACGTACAGTCGCGCAGAAAAGGCATATATAATTTTACTTTTTTCTAAATCTGGTCTAAGGCCTAGATAAGATTTTGTGGTACGATTAGGTACTTACTATCAGGTATGCTTTGCAGTTGAGAAGTTCATTGATATTGATAGCTTTATTTATAAAACGTCTATTATGTATGAAATGTTATGAGGTTAATGAAAAATAATACTTGGTATTTTAAGCGCTTCAAAACTCCAGATATTTACCGATTTAACATGTTTAAAAGGAAGAATGATTGGTCACTTGATATAACATGAAATCATACTAGAAGGTAAGGTAAAAGGAAAGAGAGGCTCAGGAAGACCAAACAAAAGATTTGTTGACCAACTAAAGAAGAAGGCTGGTGTCATGTCATAACAGGAACTGAAGTCTAAATTAGAGGGTTGATCGATAGCTACAAAGCTTTTAAATAACAAGGGAAGAAGAATGCTCAAAAATGAAGGAAACCCAACAAAGTGAAAAACTAAACCGTTTTGTGCGCGAGCATACCCGCCAATAACTGGCCAGAGCAAATATTTATGGAAGCGAGACAACGGAACGGCTCGTTTTTGAGAATTTCCAGCGCTGTTTGTCTGTTTGTCCGGCCGGGCCGTGTAATCTCCGGGCCCGTGTGATATCGCTAGATTGATTTGAATGCATTCACATAGAAGTGGTCAGTTTTGTTCCTTATTTATTCGAGGTTGGATATGGGAGTGCGTTGAGAAGAATGACGATGTTGCTATAAATTAGGTGATGAAGAACAATTACGAACCCTTGAGTATAATTATACAGAGCAAACAATTTGTTTCGAAATGTATTTATTTTTTAAGTTTCCTACAGCTATTATGGTGAACAGCAGCAGAACCACAGATTATTAAATAGTGACAACGTGGCGCAGTGGTCAACACGCCTGCCTGCGACACGGGAGTCCCGGGTTCGATCCCCGGTCAGGTGAAAAACGATCTTTTTCAGATTGACCTGGGTCTTGGATGTTTATCTATATAAGTATATGTTATAAAATATGGTATCGTTGAGTTAGTATCCTGCGACACAAGTTCACAACTTACTGTGGGGCTAGCTCAATTTGTGTGATATGTCCCTATATATATATATATACAAACAAAGATGGCTAAAGGTTCATACGAGCCGTGAAGTACCAGTAAGTAGGGCGCTCACTTTAATCAGCACGCAAGGAGAGGCTAACCACCGGCAATGAATTAGTGCTAATCAGCAGACTTGCCCCCTTTGCCAACTGGATAATGTGGACACGCTTATCGAAACCACCTACGATTGCCTACAATAGTTGCTATAGCAATTAATATACGAATAGTTCGGCAGATTCTCAAATGACAATTTGTAACTGTGAATCCTTGACCTTATTTTCAACTTACATAAGTATCTACTTTCCTCGTTTACGGTCGGGGTTACTTAATTTTTTAAGCCATGTAACTGTTTCATGTTACGTCTTTGAACTCCACTGATGTAAAGACTTTTTTGAAGCGTTTCTTTTTTTATCAACGGATTAAGAAATAAGACCTTTTTGAACAGTAGGAATGTTGAGCATTTACTTTTAAATTGTAGTTCGCACTACGCATTTTATGCGCTATGACAAAATAAATACACATAAAGGGACAAATCACACAGATTGATCTAGCCCTACTAAAAGTTTTGAACTTACGTCGTGGGATATTAGTATCCCGATAAATATCGTTGCGAGATAGCGCAACGATACTATATTTTATAATAGCCTAGCAGCCCTCCCCGGCTTTTCCCGGGCATGTACTATACCTTAAAACCTTCCTCACGGATCACCCTATCTAGTGGTGAAAACCGCATGAAATACCGTGAAGTAGTCTTTGAGTTTATTGCGAACAAACAGACAGACAGCTAGACGCGGCGAAGGACTTTGTTTTATAATATGTAGTGATACACATATAGATAAATATCCAAATCTCAGGCCAATCTTAAACAAGTAAGATTTCCATAAAGCCATGTGGTTTTACTCTACTCTGCCGGGGAAGAGTAGAATAAGACCACTCCAATTCTTCTCGTAGAAAGCAACTTACGAAAAACACACTAAACAATGCTTATTAAATATCAACGAGACCACTCCAACCCGTCTGGCCAGCGTAGAGAGTATTGGCTAAATCCTCATACTGTTTTAGCTAATATATAGCTCTGGTGGTACAGAGAGGGTCGTGCTCCGGCAGTGGAGACTAAAGAAGACCTGCTGACGACAGTTTTCTTTTAACCAACAACCCATGATAGCTTTACAAACTCCGAAATAACTTGCGCACATAGTCGGCACATAGCATAACACACATAACATATATGACGTCGGGCGCGTCACGTAGTTCCCCGTATCGGCCTCGTTAACACGTATGTGCGAAGCGTTCTCGTTGCGGTCGCTGGAATCCCACTAAAAATACAGCTGACTGTATTGCTGGGCTCCAGGACCTACTTCAGCTGGAAGTGCCATACCTGATGCCTATCTTACACATACATACATACATATTATTACGCCTCTCTCCCATAGGGGTTTCCTACGACTATGGATCTCCACTTGCTACGATCCTTACAAACCTCTTTCGCTTCATCTACATTCATTACTCTTTTCATGCATGCTCGCCGGTTTCGGGTACTCCTTACTTCTCATTTTGCTCACGATACGTTCATCGAGGCCGGCCCTGACCAACTGTCCCAACAACATCTGCTGTATATATACCTTTCGTAAGTCCAAACCATCTCTATCTTACACGAATTCATATAATACTAGCTTTTGCCGTATAAATTAGCCGAATCGTTGGTCGCAAGCCCTCGGGAATGGTACTTTTCTCCGGAACGAAAGGTAGCCTAGGTTCATCTCAGTACCCTAACCTATGTGTATGTCGTAGTCATCTGGTTGAATCTGCTATTTGATTGAATGACTAGCGCGTTCATTGAATGACCACGTTTAATTGAATGACTAGGCCGAACGTTGATTGAACAAGCGACGCTCAACGTCCAACTAGTTAGCGGGTTGTAACATAGCCCTTTGAACAGAGCGGACATAAAATCAGTCAGGTGATTCAAATTTAGTTCATTTTTTTACCACTGCGGCGCTAGTAGTCACCAAAACAAATATGGCGTCAAACAGTTCAAACAGATGGCACGGTGTTGATATTTTTTTCGATTAAATTTACGAAAAGAGCGTTATTTCTAATAAAATAGTATGACATTATGGATTTACCTATTATTAAGTACATGTCAAATTTCAAGATGATTGGTTCTGTAGATACATGAGAGTGTTACAAAGAAACAAACTCACTTTCGCATTTATAATATTAGTTTACTATTAGCTGTCGCCCGCAGCTCCGCTCGCGTTAGTGTCGATCCCTCAGGAACAGTACTTTTCTCCGGGATGAAAGGTAGCCTACGTCTTTTCCCGTATTCCAGATAGCGTGTTTGCAAAATGTCATGATGATCGGCTAAGTAGATAGCTTAGCAAACAAACTCACTTTCGCATTTATATTAGTTCGGGTAAGAGTATATTATAATATAGTTGGGACGGGATTTTATCTTTTTTTCACACATTACTTAAGGCGCTTACACCAGCAACTAGCGCGACCCCTGGTTTTATTTCTTTTACTACTAAATAAGATCGACTAAGACTTGTAGGATGTTTTGTATTGATTTTTATTATTTTACATTTAGTAAATCAAGAGAACTACTCATTAACGCCAAAAACGGTCACTTTTGGCGGTAATGAGTAATTCTTTCAATCGGAAATGATAATATTGATGAAAAGTTGAACAAAAAATACTACAAGTAATTTACTAAGGAAATACCTACGTAGATTTTTTAAATTTGTTCTTATTTCGAAGAACAAAAATTAAATAGCGGGTGTCGCTAGTTTCGCTGTTGTAAGCCTCTTAAATAAGAAAAAAGTAAAGAAAATATAACTACAGGTCAAGGGTCTGTTAACTGCCTGTGCAGTGGTTGCAGTTATGGCATTATGGCTATGACCTCTACGACGAATCCGAGCAAGTAGTATCCCAAATACCTTACGTTCACCCAATTCCAAACAAAAGTCAAAACAAAGTCCAAGCCTTCCGTAAAACGGGTTTGAAGGGCAGAAGCATCGTAGTCAAGATAAGCCAAACGAAATGCGTTCACTAACCAATTTGCAGCCCCCCCCCTTCCCCCTCGCCTCCTCCCCCCCCTTATTGTGTATGTTCAAAAGAAGACTTCTTACGGCTGTTATGATGCATGTATAATGAATGTCTATGTATATATATATATATATATATTACTACATGAGACAACAACTGCGATATGTAGATCTCTTAAAGACTTCATATTGCCTGTGATTCTCGGGCTCTACATTTTCTCAGCTTCACGAGTCACTTCCAGTTTGTCTAAACCTACAATGCCAACCCACCCAACATCACGTCATGTGGATGATTTTCAAATCTAGTAACAAGAACGTAAAGCACACAACGCATTTTGTGTGTCCAGCTTAATTTTCAGTACTAGCCTATTTCTAGGAAGTCCTGGCGCGTTTTGTAAATACTCAACATGCAAAAAAAAAATGAAACTGATTTTTTTTTTTATACTTAGTACCAGTAGAACAGGGATCAAGATTATTTGTTTTTCGTATGTGTAAGTGGCTAGCACTTGTGTTAGATTTTTTAGACAGCTTTAAGGATTCTGAAATAGCTTAAAATATTAATGTACTTACTGAAAGTTCACTTACTAAAAAAGCATGTTATAGTGAAAAATAAGCCTCGCCACAGAAGGTACAGCCATGTTACAGATGCCATGTTATTTTAATTTCGCTAAGTGGGCGCTCTGAGGCGGCACGGATCAAAGAGGCTGGACGGCGGCTATCTTCAAACGGTGTTTACGGCGCGATGTGGGAAAAGAGTTGGTGACATTTGGACGCTTAGAAATATGGATAGAGAGGTGCTGGACTGCCGTCGGTACCTATAAAGTTTGGGTCTTACTAGGCCAGGGCCAAGACATAGAATCATAACTTTTGAATTTGGTTCAATCTGACTAAAGTTTGCTATTATAACTTATAGGAGAACAGAAAACATCACTAGGAGTAGTATTTTTATTATTAAATTTTATTTGAATAATTATGAGAATCATACATTTGACTTAAGAACTCATCTATTTCTTAACTATATTCAAATGTATTTTCTTTTAGAGATAAATAAGTAAACAAAGTTTTAAGTACATTTTTTTTACCAACGATATGTTTCATTAACCAAACTACTTGTTAAATAGTACAGTCCATTCGATACTAATATTATAAATGCGGAAATAATTAAGTCTATCTTTTCCTTTTAAGGAAGATTTCTGAAAAAACATATTCTAATGGACGGATAAAGTGGCGGGTAATTTAATCACAACAAAGGCTTTAAAAAGCTTCAATAAATACAAGATTGAATACCGTACATCCGAACTAGAACCTTTGCGATCCCAAGTACATAAAGTACATGTGAAGTAGTCGGAACTCGTTTGAGGATACTCCCCCGGGAGCGTGCCCGAGACACAGGGAATATTAGATGGCGCAATTCTCTATAATCTGCGCTGCGACGGGACTATGTAGTTTTTGCTTACAGACTGCGTAATGTGCCATTAAATAGATGCTAGGAGAGATTTCAATACCTTATGTACTTACCTAATATAAGGTATCATAGTGGTACGTAAACTAGTGGCTCTGTGCTATGAGCTGTAGATATTGTGAGTCTGTCTTTGGATTAACTGAACCTAAATAAATGTTTACCACGCGCCTTCCAAAAGACGTTTGCTAATATCGGATTGTAGTTATATCAAAAACTTATGAATTAAAAAGGAACCTACAAAAAACTCAGTCAAAAAAAAAGATTATATAAAAAAGAAGAAGTGTGGTTCCCGGCAGAGAAGAATAGGACCACTCCAAATCTTCCCGTGGATGTCGTAAAAGGCGACTTAGGAAACTAAAGCTAAACAAAGCTTATGAACATCAAAGAGACCTCTCCAACCCGTCTGGCCAGCGTGGAGAGTGTAGGCCAAATCCTCTTACTGCTCTGGCAGTACAGAGAGGGTCGTGCTCCTGCAGTGGAGACTAATAAAGACCTGATGATGATGATGATGATAATGTGGATCCCGGCAGACTAGAATAGGACCACTCGAAGTCTTCCCGTGGATGTCGTAGAAGGCGACTTAGGGAACACAAACAAAGCTTATAAACATGAAAGAGACCTTTCCATCCCGTCTGGCCAGCGTAGAGAGTGTAGGCCAAATCGTTTGACTGCTCTGGCCAATATATGGCTCTTTGTACTAAACAAAGAGGGTCAAACTCTTGAAGTGTTTACAAAAAACTTGATTATGAATGATGAGGTTTTTGATTGTTCATTGGATTAGCTACCTAGGTATTGTGTATAAAATACAAATTAAAATTGTCTACAATAAGCAAGTATAACAATAAACAAATAATTTCGTACCTACTTGTTCGTTGCACATAATTCAAGTTGGATATAAGTCGCATAAGGATCAAACTCCGAGAAATTAATCACTTTCACAACAGCTTTCAGTGTCAGCAATGCTATCGGGCGTCGAACCCGCGTATCAGCAAGTTTAGTATCAAGGTGCTGCACACTCCACATATCACTCCGAATTACTTTGACCACTTCAGATTATCCACAATCAGCAATCGAGGGCCTATTTCTTATTTGGAAAAATAGATACAGCATTAGCAGTGGAAACCTAGTATCAAATGAATACAAACAAAATACTTCAGAACAGCTCACCATTTCGTATGAATGGGGAATATTTTTAGATATAGAGCTTTTAACATTCACATATGATACAGACACATAACTTGTGTATGATGACTACACGTTGAGATGGTCATATATGCTATTTAAAACTAGATTTGTAATAGTTACACATTACTTATGTAGGTACAGGTACTTTGTTGTAGGGATGTCTGCAGCCGCATATGTCCTCTGCTACATCCACAGAACTCCTGTATGGTTGACCACACGTTGAGATACTCATCATCATTAGGTCTTTGTTAGTCTCCACTGTAGGAGCACGACCTTCTCTGTATTACCAGAGCCATATATTTGCCAGAGCACTCAGAGATTTCGGCCTACAGTTCCGCGTTGGCCAGACGGGTTGGAGAAGACTCTTTGATGTTTATAAGCTTTGTTTAGCTTGTGTTCCTTAAGTCGTTGTATACGACATCCACGGGAAGACTTGTATTGGCCCTATACTTCTCTGCCGGGAACCACACGGAGATAGATAGTCATGAATACAAAAATAAATAGAATGTTTCGTAATAGTTACAGATTATACAGGTTGTTTAGTTGATGTTCGCAGCCACATATGTCCTCTGCTACAGCCACACTCCTGTATGATTGGCGACACGTCGAGGTCGCTCATCGCGAGGCGTTCCGCGCCATTGCGCTCCGCCATCTTGCGCACGCAGCAATACGTACAGACAGCAAAACAATCTATATAATCTGTATTACACATTATAATAGGCTGTTTAGTTGATGTTTGCAGCCACTACTAAAAAGTCAGACCAATACAAAAAATTCAAAATAATTTTTACCTTTTCCATACATTTGGTCCGATCAGCTGGACACTTTTGTATGGGTATGTCAATTTTTTTTTGAGATTCCAGTCATTGGTCCCGATTTCAAATCAGGGGGTATAATTATACTTACATAAACTTACTTATTCATTATACTAACATCACTTAATATTTTTAATTTCAAAAGAGAGTGCTTAATCCAAAATATCAATTAAAAAATACCCTGCGCGATGTGAATATGATCAAGCATCCTGAAACTGATAGTGCAAGCTGTATTTAAAACACATGAAATTTAATTGCGCCTAAATTTGTAATACTTGGTAACTTGAGTAACAATATAAAAATACAAATTAAGCTGATCTGATGAAAGAGTAATATGGTAGCCAATTTGGTAGGCCGGCAATTACCTAGCAATATAAGTATGATTAGAAAATTCTCATTATTATATTTATACAAATATTATAAATCTAAATACTTTGTTTGTTTTATTGAACTTGCTAATCTCAGAAACTACTGGACCGCTTTAAAAAAACTCTTTCACTGTTGGATTGGTACGTTATTCCTGAGTGCCATAGGCTAGTTATGTACTACGGGCGAAGCCGGGGCGGACTGCTAGCAAAAGATAAGATAATAAATAAGAAGAAACGGTTCTGTAAATTTGTGTGTCGTGATTTGCTGTCGGTACCGCATTTATCCGACCAAACATTTTCGAAATCGTCAACGAGCCGGTTTCCGTTTTTTCGTCCGCATCTCAGTTGAACAAATAAAGGCGGCGCTTCAAGGAAAACACCTATTCACGAAATTACGCTTTTCGCCACCTGCCAACCTAATTTGACATTCATATGAGCACAAACATGTAATGTGCTATATTCAATGACTACGTTGATTTTTAGGGAGTGTACTTACTCTGAATGAACTGATGTTTTTCTCAGAAGGCAAGCCTTGATATAGATAGACCTACATAGACTTCACCATAACTCAAGTGACCTGGTGAAAATTTTTTGCCACCGTAGTTCTTTTTAAGTTCTTTGCGAAAATATTTTTTTTCCGGCATTAATAGCTGAGCGAACAATAAGCTTTTATGTTTAAGGATTTTACACGGTAAGTGAACAACCAGCTAGCAGGTTTGCAAGTATATCCTCTAAATTCTTCATCGATATGAATAGCTTAAAAGTAAAATTATTAATTTGAAAAAATGTGTACAGAGTGTAAGATGTCCCTCGACATACCCTTAAAGGGGTGACTCAGACCGTCACTATGAACAACTTTTCCTATGGGGTAAATGCTGGGATATCAAAAAAAAATTTTACATTTCGCCCTGGCGGCAAAACATTTTTGTATGAACATATCGATTTTTTTAGTTCCCATTATTAATCCCTTAGCCCAGCATTAAAAGTTGTTCATATTGATGGGCTGAGTCATCCCTTTAAGGTTATCGAGGGTCATATTACAATCTGTATACAAGTATAAATTTAATATAAGTATGACTATATAGCATAATATAAATGACGATTCCCAATGGTTCGTTAGATGCTCCGGCGACACTGTCTTGAGATAAGAGTGTTTGCGGTTCGGTTCCGGGATGTCGCCGTATCTAATGAGAACTGATAACACAAGCCTTAGGGATGGAGAGGACGCTAGAATTGACGCGATTGTAAAACTGAATTTTTATTTTTTTCACCTAATGTCAACAATCAATCGATTTTGTTGTTTGTATAAAGATTTTGATAAGTACTTATTGCCAAAGACAGTTCCGTATAAATATCACTGGCAGGCAAATATAAAAAAGGCAAAGTGTGAATCGGACTCGCGCACGAAGGGTTCCATACCATTATCTATATAACATTACACTATCGAGCAAAACAGTGAAAATCGTATTTCATTTATGAAAATTTAAGCCTGGCGACAGACGGACAGGACGGAGTCTCATGAATAGCCCGTTTTTACCCTTTGAATACGCAACCCTAAAAAATCATCTCTGGTAGGCAACTCACATTTCTCTTCTTAATTAGTACGAATCGCTAAAGGTCTAGCCGAAAAGTACTTAAAAACAAAATTAAACCTAATCTCATTTGAAGTTCGAACAATTCAATCGAATCGCAAACTCAGAATAAACATAAGGTACTCCATTAAGAGGACATCGAAAATTTTAAAAGAAAATTTGAACAAATTACTGATCTCTGTAGGAGCGAGCTCTTAAATAAAGAACATTTTTAAAAATTCCAACTTAATTGTTAGCGGAACAGCTCTATGCCAAAATGAGGCAAGAAAGTAGTAAGAGAATACGCAGCGTATTTTTGTTTCTAGTTTTAATCGATAATAATTTCTAATATAAGTCATTACATTTGCAAATAATTAAAAACCTATTCTAATTCATTTTTTTAATTACCTTTCTATTAACAATCTAATTTATTTTATTCTTTCTTGGTACATACAACAACCCTACAATTTTTGATGTCATAAATATAAATGCAAAGGTATTTATAATATGAAAAAAATTACGCTTAAAACCACTGGAAAACGATTTAGGCGAAATTTAGCATAGAGATAGCTTGAGGCCCAAAAACGGTCATAATATTGTATTGTTCCGTGCTTCGGAAGGCACGTAAAGCCGTTGGTCCCGGCTGCCATCTGGTAGTCGTTAAAGGAACCACGTAAGAGACCGAGAGGCGGGTCCGAAGAACTCTGACACCAGGGAGTGCATGGTCGACTGACCGTGTCACCTACACGAAATGATGATGACGAGTTC
Source organism: Rhodophaea formosa (assembly GCA_963082605.1). Lineage (NCBI taxonomy): Eukaryota > Metazoa > Arthropoda > Insecta > Lepidoptera > Pyralidae > Rhodophaea > Rhodophaea formosa. The sequence goes on from OY720221.1 coordinate 7,133,676, forward strand.
TAAGAAGAAGTGGTCCCTAAGATTTTTTGCGAGCGATGTCGCAGGCGATAGCTAGATGTAAATACATGAATATCAGTGATTATAAATCACTCTTGAGGCACCCCAAATTGTGAATTGTGTTCCACTTTGCGTCTCTCTTTTGTAACCTAGTTCTGGGAACGAGAGTTTCGCCCAAAGGATTAAGTAAGAATCGCTTTTCACATTTTGCATAGCGCCATTCTCAGCGTCTTGATTAGTCCGGCGCGATTTTTCCGTCCAATTGAACTTATGAAAAGTGTCGCCTAATGACTGTTTGATCTTATTACACAACCCCGACGTTTTCCTGCGTCAATAAACGTTTAGACCAAATTTCCATGATAAGGAACTTGGTTTTTGACAAACCTTAACTTTGTATCTCAGAAATAACGTAATAGTTTTCTAACTTTACAAATAACCACCAATTATAATATATAAAGGCCTACGTCCAGCAGTGGACATGTGTGGCTTATAGACAGATAGATAATAATGGATACAAAAAAAACTCCTTGTAAAATAATAACTTCCTGAATAATCCTAAGATCAAAATATATTTTTTTAAAGAAACTTATTTGTAATCTTATACCTTCGCACTTAAACCCACGACTTTAAGCTTTGAATCCCTATTCTGTCACGTATGTATTATGCATTAGCAGTGTTATAATTCGTATCGTCATTAAAAGGTAGGTAATTTTTAAGGGTCACCAATAGAAGTTACTCCATTTTGGTGGAGTACCCAAAACGAAAAGCATGCATGTGGAGATGTTTACCTGCAGATTAGTTTAGCTATAACGTGTGTAAAGCCAGAGATATAACTTTTATTAAAATAAAGATCCAATCGGCCGACATGAAGATGATGATTAATATAAAGAAATAATATATGGAAAAAAATCCACTCGGTCAAAATAGCATTGTTAATGCACAACACAACACCAGACAATGTAACTATATAACAGGATTGTTGCAAGTGGAAACTCATTTTCGGCCTACCTTCATTACCAACAGGCCATAATATGTAATTTGATAATTTCATTTAAAAACACATTTTCAAAATCAGTATTATTTAGCTATTATTCGTGGTCATCCTGACTTTTTATATCGAAATAGACTCAAGTAAATAGTCGCACACACCCCCTAAGTTTAACGGCTCCTAATTTAGCTGAAAATTGTCCAGTTTCGTTTAATTCCGTAAAAAGCCGTCCAATATTAAATCCGAGTTTAAATCGGACGACTTAAACAATAATGAGCCAACAAGCCGTGTTGGCTTAGCGACGTCTCGTGAAGGGCGGGCTCACATAAAGCATTAGGTATTTTATTGATACCATATAAAGTTGTAAATTTATTATATATTAGACAGGCTGCTGACTGGTTAGCTCCAGTATTCGTAGAACTTTACGAAAACGCTGCAAGACTTGAAAATGATACTCCGGCTGTTCACTGAATATTTTCATCATTCAACCTTGTACAAAGTTGTACTCGTCCTAAAAGTATGTTCAAACCAAGAATGTCTTTTTTTTTTTCTTTTACAACGTGAATATAAAATGTTAAATGTTCGATCTGGTGGCGGCGTCGTGTGTCGGGTCGTTGAATTCCCTCTAATATGGTTGAGTTCACCGATGGCTGATACATACTCGTGAACGGGTGCTGCCAGGGAGGACTAGTCTGCTCGAATTCTTTGAACCTTTTGTTTTTTATACCTATTTATTTTTGCACACTCGATCTCTAGCATAACATGTCCAACAAAATTATGTATTTTGAAATTGTATTTATATGATATAAAAAAAAAGAATGGAAAAAGAAAAAAGGAAAATATACAAAGCCCTTCAGGCGAATAGGCAACCAATACTGTAAAAAAGAGTTTCTTTCAGCGTTTCTTCTCTGCAGTGGTCGGTTCCGAAACGCTAGTAGTCTGTAGCTTTTAAACAATAATTAATAATATTAACATTTCTTACTAAATCACATTTCTAAGTAAATTAGAATTATTTAAATTATGAAATGACGTGAAAAAGTGCCCGAACAGGCCTATTTTCTGAATAAAATCTTTAAATCTTTATGTATTATAGATAGAATACCTAGTCACAGTATACAAGCGTAACCAAAAAATGTCTATATTATTTGCTCACAACTGGAACGCAAAAGACAACCTGTCACTGCGTTTTATTCCTCCTTTCACCTACTTGCTTGTTCTTTTTTTCGATACATTAAATCCCAACCGGTGCATGTGACCCAACCACTACTTGTTCATAAAATTGACATCTCCTGCAGCGCTCCGTACTTAGGTACTTATCAAGGTACCTACGGAGGACAAACGCAGCTTGCCGGACGGCTCTCAGACAAGGTAGCCTTTTCAGCTTCAAATACCTAAAATTAATCGTTTACTTCAGCAACTTCGTCCGTGTCAATTAAAGCATAAATAAAATTAAGATCTGATGACTATTTCGCATCAATGCAAATATTTGTCACTTCTTTTATATGGCTATATTTGGCAGAAATCTTTGTCTATATAGTCACTTGTCTGTTACATAACCCAGATAACCTGCTGTAAAAAATATATTTTTCTCCGTTTGCAACGTCATTAATATTTACCTCAATTGTTTTGAAAATAAATAATATCAAACCATTTTTGTCATTGTTGATTCTTTATCTATATAAATACGTAGGTAATTAAAAGCAAGAATCCCCCGATAGTTTGGACATCGCCCTCCGATATTAGATAGAACAAATAAACAGTGAATCACAAGGAACGTGAGTGCGCTGTGGTCACGTACTGCTGGGACCCCTAAACTCCCAACACCCTTATGTCTTGGGCCATAGAGTCCACAGTCGATGGAGAAGGGACAGGGTTACTGATGCAATATTATCGCCAAGATTAAGGTACGTATAATTGATCTGCCAAAGTAACTGTTATGGGATTATTAATCAATAGGAATATTGGTGATGAAGATATTCTGGCAACCTGCAGCCTGCGTTAATTTCTGACTGAAATTAGGAGAAATGGTTAGTAAAGGATTATGTCTCGAAGAAACAAAGTATGTGAAATAAAATGGTTTTAGTTCCTTGGTACCTCGGTAAAGGGTCCGTCGATATAGGAACTTTGTGCATATAAATTTTGGTCCTAATGATAAAAAATGATAATGGTCTACGTTTTTTCGGCCTGTGTGTGTTCTGATTGGTCTTTTCAAGGGTTTTTATACTTTCATAAAATGATATAATACAGCGTAATTTCAGATTGTAGAAGCCTTTTAGATAGGAATCGTTGATTAATCAGATGAATTTTAGCAGCATAAAAAGTCTAATATAGTATTAGCCGTGTGGTTCCCTGCATAGTAGAATAAGACCACTCTAAGTCTTCCCGTGGAAAGCGAATTAGGACACAAGCTAGTTAAGCTTATAAACATCAAAGAGACCTATCTCCCGTCTGCTCTAGCTAATATGTGGCTCTGGTAGTTCAGAGAGGATCATGCACTTATGCTCCTACAACGAAGACTAAAAAAAGACCTGATGACTGGTAATAGCCCCAAAACACATAAAAACCATGATCCGCTGTTGATCAATCGATTGCAGCTCATCGTAGCTCTTCAGAATAACATAGTATTATCAGCCAAGAACGAAGTCTTTGTTGCAAGTCGTTGGAAGTGTCTCCATTCGGAGGTTCCCGAACCCGTCTCGTCCCGTCGTCGCCTCACGCACTCGTAGTATTGACTGAGCGCACTGCGCATGCCTTCGTGAGCTCCGTACGTCGGAGATCTACATTGCTAGAAAGGCTTTTATCACCAATGATTGTTTTTTTTATATCTTAGGACAGCAAACGAGCAAGTTGGTCACCTGATGGTAAGTGATCACCGCTGCCCATGGAAAACTGCGACGCCAGAGGTTGAGACAAGAGCGTTACCGGCCTTTTATTTTTCTCCCCTGAGGGGAGAGGGGATGGGCCTCTGGCTCTCTCACTCACTGAATGAAGCATAGCAGCTGTAAAGCTACTACTAAAAAGTTGGTTTTTTGTGAGAGTGTGGTACTTCCCTGGACGAGCCGGCCCATTTCTACTATAGCAAGTGAATTTCACCGGTAGCGTGGCTCTACCAAAACTGTTGTCTCCACGACATGGCTGCCACCGACTACACGATTAGGGTGGCTAATTTCTAGGCAGCGACAATGTAATGTTTTTGCTAATAAAACGATAAGAAAAAAAAAGCCTCATGCTTGATTCACTTATGGGTACATCATCCACTCAGTCGTTGTCAGGTGTCATCCACTCTGCGGTTATACTATGAGGGTTTTCTTAAATGCTTACCATCAGATGGTGCTGTGTCAGCTGTGTGGCTCCTGGGAGAGTACAATAGGAACACTTCAAGAAAATTAACATATGGGTACATACTCGTCGTATGAACCCAATTGTGAATAAGTAAAGTACCTATAAGGTGGGTAAAAAAATAATTGGTTTAGGTGTAAATTATTGTATCGGTCCAAAAATATATATAGATTCTTATGTTCTTATATTCCAGGAATACTTACTTATTCTCCTTATGCATGCTCTTTTTATACTTATCCAAATAAACACCATATCTCTGCAGATAGGAATTCTTATCGCTTCCAGTTTCTTGATAGGGGAGTTTATGTAAACATAGTAGATATTAGACACAGGAAGGCAGGGAAAGGAGATAACTAGGTTAGCAGATATTCTCAGTAAAATTAAACAATTTAGTAGCTTTGCTATTATATTTATTTAGGTATGGATGCGTCCTTTCATAAATCCAACTTGTAATACACAGTGCAAAAGTAGGCTTTTAACTATAATTTAAAGCATTTTTTTAAGTACACATTTATTACAATGTACCTATAGTAAATCAGAAATTACCTAGCTAGAAATAATGAGATTTATTGTAAATATTTTTCATAACAATATGCAACTCAGCATTTATTCCATTTCCAATGTTCAATTAAAAAAGTAAAAAAAAAAAAACATTTCAGCCAGTAACAGTTTAAAACAAAAGCGCATCAAAAAAAGAAACAACACATAAATCAAAATGAAGAACAATCCATTAACTCGATCTACAATAAAAAAGAAAACACCGAGCGCTGATTGGCCGTCTCATTGGCGGGCGCACGCTATTGGCCACCGACAAACGCGCGCGTTCGAAACTCGATACTTTTTAATAATGGCTCCTTTAGTTAATGGGATCGGCTTTATATTATCGTCGTAGGTTAGTATTTTATTACATAGTCCCAAATGTTCCCATAAGTGCTGGGCTCCTACGTGGGAAAGGGGATAGGCCCTGTTTCGGATTTCCTTCTTGTTGTGGTTCGATTATCTCGGATTGTATGGGATAATGTGTTGGTTGGCTGCGGGGTTGTTTTGGTTATGGGAAAATAACATTGTTAATTAACATTTATGTTGTTATTTGTAGACTTTTATGTAGTTTATTTGCTTTGGGGATAAGCTAGTTTTTTGCATGAAGGGTAGATTTTGATAAAAAATATTTACTTCCATGCTGGTCTGGGAGAAAAGAAAAATAGAATGTACCAGCTGCTTCTCTTCCCGCGCAGATCGTAAAAGCCCATCGAGGGAAGGGTATCAGGAATTACGTCTATAGGCGATGCGGCTAGCAACCCATCACTATTTTGATTCCGTTCTCACCTACAAGCCCACTAACTTGCTAAACGTGGCCACAAGGTTTTACAGACCTGGGCTCTGTCTACCCCGCAAGGGAAAAAGACGTGATAGTATGTATGTATGTAAAAAATATTTGATTATGGAATCAGTAGCTCAAAAAGACATGAGCGCACTTTTAATTTCATAAAGATACATTAAGTTTACTCATAAAAAAAGTTGTGCACAGCACAGCAAAACCTGATGTGTGCAAGTTTGACACTGGCAGAATTTCCGTAATATTTTAATTTTGTTTTATCTTACTCGTAGTTATAACCGCAAGGAAATTTTTTTCTTTCTCTTTATTAAATAAAATTATCTGATTCAAAACAAAGATCTTTTTATTTTCCCAAAAAAGTTTTTAGTCTTAGCTATTGTAAAGATTAAGTCATCTACCTATAAGATGACTTATTTAGCATCAGAAAAATATCATGGAAGTACGATAACAAATAGTTAAATATTAACAATCACTAAACAGTGTAAAAATACACTTCGAAAATTAACCGTAATCGAGTTCTAATAGATAAAACAAAAAAATCAGAAACGCAATCTAGAGAGCCGAGACTAATCACAGTGCAAGCACTGTAAAGCATTATCAAACAAGTTATTGCTCAAATACGCAAGATACACTCGAGCCTCCATTGATGGGGCTCTGTCAACAAAACTATCGACTATTCGATAACGGATAGTCGCGAATCGATATGCTATCGCGACAATGAGCAAATACTACGCCATACTACCAAGATGATAAACCGAACGCGCCTGAAAATGGCGCGGAAATTCATTCCAATTTGGAATTTAAACTCTATATCGCTGATTTAAATACCTGGTTTTTTAACGGCCAGTGCTAACGTTATCAAGGCATTTTATCTGGAAAAAAGGCGCGAAACATATTTTTAGAATGACTTGCTTAGGTCGGGCAAGCTAGACTGTTATCGATATCTATTATGTCTATCTAACAACGATAGTTGAATCGATCGAAATTTGGTTGTTTATCTGTCAGTCGTAATTCAGAGTTTGTTTTGATGATTTGCTACGTTGTGAGTGTTCCTTTAATCAATACTAATCATATGAGCAAATATTAGTATCATAGCATTGATTCGTTCGTTGGTACTTTAGTAGGACTATCGATAACGAAATAATTTGCGATTAAATGGAGTACAAACAGTTATTTTGGTATATATCTAATTACCTACTAATATAACCCTGTCGGTACTGCTATAATTTCAAAAATTTTACTCTATTTCTCGATATAGCCTTGACGAAGTGAAACTTGATGTAATGGGACCTTTCAGAAACTTGAAAAATATTTCGACAGTCCCATTCAAATTGCGAGATCAGAGAATTAGCCCTATTTATAAGAAAAGTTGTTCATATCATCGGGCTGAGTCACTCCGTTTAGGTTATGTATATCTTATATATTTCATAATAAGTATGTTTGCCTGTGAAGATTTCTTAACTTAGGCTGGGCACACCTTTCTAAGTGCCGCCTGGAAGCGCATGTCTCCATACAAACGCAAAAAGGAAATTGTGGCAATATTTGATGATTTTGGAGTAAAATTAAGCGTTTAATTAATTAATCTCATTATAATCTACGTACGTTCCTATATAGCTTGGTTAAAATACCAATGGTTTGAGAATTACAAGCCTTTTTAAATTTGTATGGAAATCTTGAGAGGCGTATAATTCTCAAACATTTGATAATTTAACCAAACTGTATAGGAACGTACATAGATTATAATAAGATTAATTGATTGGATGCTTAATTTTGCCCTAAATTATCAAATATTGCCACAATTCCCTTTTTCCGTTTGTATGGAGAAATGCGCGTCCAGGCGACTCTTAAACTAAGTATTTCGCTTTCGGTTTCATCCGATACAGAAATCGCTTCACGCGATAAGCCCGCCTTTGTACCTGCTTGTTATTGTTTTTATTTATAACAAGCTGTTAGCCGCGGCTTCGCCCGCATGATATATGTCCTTCTCAGTACCCTAACCTATGTGTATGCAAATTTTCATGATGATCGGTTCAGTAGATAGGCGTGAAAGCGTAACAAACAAACAAACAAATTCACTTTCACATTAGTTAGGAAAGTTAGAATTAGGGTTTATTCCATTTTTAGTTGGTACAATAAAGAGTGTTTTCATTATTTTTTTCATGTATTTATCAAGTCTATGCCTACTTCGCTCTAAGTATGTACATTTTTTCAGGTCATCGACTTAACGCTAAAAATTACTACTGATAAAGAATGACTTTTTATCAAACGGTTACGATAAATCCATTCATGAATCGATCGAAATCTTAGTGGGAATTTTATTTTACAAGCTTACTGTGATACACGCTTCACAGTCTTGTATTTGGGGTCAAATTTAACATACTGCATAAAAAGTGAAGAAGTAGTTAACGAAAGATGAATTAACAAAATTCCTCAGTATTATGACGCTTTGCGATTGTATTTCATATAAACAAGTATTCATTTATGGTTCTACTAGCTGTTACCCACGGATTCGCCCACGTGATAAAGCCTTTGTCCTTCTTTGTACCCTAACCTATGTGTATGCAAAATTTCATGATGATCGGTTCAGTAGATAGGGCGTAAATGCTAACAAACAAACAAACTCACTTTCACATTTATAATAAGTATTAGTTAGGAAGTTAGGATTAGGATGTAACAGAAACAGTACTTAAAAATATACAGTTAAACAAAATGCCTGGCTGGATAGACATAGCTATGTCATCCTCCATGCTCTAAAGACGGTCGTATTCGTATCATTGTAGCCAAACGTTGACCCCGCGCCATTTTGTTCGCATCGTCTAATTGTTACGTCACTCCGTTAATTAAAAACGTAACGATCTAACAACTCAGTTGGTAAGAACATAACTGCATCTGGTGATTTTAGGTATGAGTATATTTTCAAACGTACCTACTTACATTTAGCTATTGACGGCATCCGAGGCGTAGTGCTAAATTATACGCCAGCGACACGAGGAGCACCGGGTTTGATTCCCGGCGCGGTCAAATACTTGTAGGTACTTACTAATATTACACAGGTATTTGTCTGTGGTTCTTGAGATCACCAAGGTTTATTGCGCAGGCAGCCGACGGTAAAACTCTCGCCACATGATATAACTGCATAAATTCTGTCATTCAAAGCGGACCCTGGATTCTAACGCATCAAGGTGCGGAACCAACCGGGAAAACGCTTTGATGAGGTCTTAAGCGTGAAACGACGCCATTCGGCGCAGATACGGCGCAGGCGTTGGACACTATATGTGAATATCATTTTACGCCTTGTTTTCATACTGAAAACTGAAAACGACGAGCATCGCGAGAAAATACTTCGTCAATAGCTACCGCAAAATGCCACGAGCGGCCAGAAGACGCGACAAAATTTTCTCGCGATATTGGTCTTTTTGTGATTGTCTATAAGGCTTAAAATCCTATCATAGTATCCCACGCCTGCTCCGTAACTGCGACGCGCCTTCCCCTCACGCCTTCGCCTTACATTTAGCTATTTACGTTACATCATGGCCAAGGTGACATTGTCCGCTATTGGTGGAACAAGCAAAGACCAAGAACATTATAAAATTATTCTCGCACTCAATTTTTTTTTCAGAAAATTGGCTTTGTACACTTCAGCTGGCATGCCTTTAGAACTACATGAGTGATTCCCATTCTTGAATGCAGTTCGGTGTTACGGACTTTTTCCATCAACTTGACATCCAGGATGCTGCACTACATCGAGCGCTGGCAAACCCTGAGTTTGGCAGCGCGCAAGGTTTTGCATTTGTCGTCAGTATAGGAAGGATGCAGGTCCATTAATTTTGGATAAGGCTAAGAAAGGAAGTGCCCCTTAAATATTGAACCAAAGGATCAATATCCATGGTACATATTCCCTTTCCACGCATTGTCAGTTTACATCGAAGACCCAGGCCAATCTGAAAAAGATTTTCATCATGACCTGACCGGGGAACAAATCCGGCAACACTCATGTCGCAGGCTGGTGTGTTAACCACTGTGCCACGGAGGCCATCGAAGTCACTCTTCGGTGACTGACGACTGGTGGAACTTATTTCATCTCCCTTTTTTTCGGGGGTAAACACTAACAACAGCTAATTCTAAGTCGAGCTTTTCATGAATATTTCCACCAAACTTGCATAAACCCAATATCGTGATAGAAACACATTCATCACGCGCACCATATTTTGTGGAGTTTCCACTATCATTCATCTTCGGCCATAAATCACGCGGACGGGTCCGGCCGGCTGGCAAACTTGAAGGACTCACGTTTACGTTGGAAACTCATTTTCATAGAAATGATAGGTGTGTTTTTGTACCGTGTGGTGCCCGATTACAATAAAAAAAATTTTTTTCTTTTTATGCACACAGTATAAATACTGACAGTTCAATCATGCCCGCGTGTATTTCTTTCCTATATCGTATTTACTCATTTCAATAAGTTATTCCATTAATCTTTACTTTATATAAGCAATAGTAATAATTACGCAAAATGAAAAATTTTGAAAAAAACCCACGACACTACATTGTTTTGCACTAATATTGTGGCGCCCCTTAGTGAGTTACAGCCATAACACCTGCCTAAGAACATGAACTCATCAAACACAAACCCGTTATTGAAGACCGCATCAAAATCAGATCATTAGTTTAGAAGATAAGTGGGAACATTACATTGCACAAACGCACACACAAACAAACATCTCTCACCCTAAAAGCATATACCTGCTCCGTTCCGTCGTGGGTAAAAATAAGGTATCTAATGTACTTATATCTACTTAAATTCTTAATTCTTCCAGTTTCCTGGTTTTTTGCGGAAGTCAAAGAATTTTTTAACTACTTAGTTAATTTCTAAGAAATATTGCGTTTGCTTGTTAGTTGTTGCGAACAAAATCTAGTGACTCATACCTGGTTTTGGCAAATCATACTAGATTATAATAACTTGTCTCTTGTAAATCATTTGTAGTCTAGTTAAGTCAGAGACAGAAATACTAAACAACAAAATTCTTACACTTCCGCACATAACCAGGGAAGAAAGTACAAAATGAATAATTTCTGTTTTAATCTTACTTTTCAATTGCTTCAATAGGGCCCTGGACGCGCATGTCTCGATACAAACGGAAATAAGAAATTGTGGATATATTTGATAATTTTGAGGAAAAATTAAGCATTCAATCAATTAATCTCATTATAATCTACGTGTAGGAAACACAGCTGCTTGTAAAATTATCAATGGTTTGAGAATTTCAAAAGGCTTATAATTCTCAAACCATTGATATTTTAACCAAGCTGTACAGGAAGGTATAGATTATAATGAGATTAATTGATTAAATGCTTAATTTTACTCCAAAGTTATCAAATATTGGCACAATTCCTTATTTCTGTTTGCATGGAGACATGCGCGTCCAAGGCCCCTTTTAAGTATAGTGGTTACACGGTCGTTCATTAGACTTAATACATAATTCTTCAAAGTGTTCTGTTCGTAAAAGAATTGCATAAAAGGAACATATTACTGAAAACATTTTACCATACTTACAACATTTGTCTATTTCTAATCCTATTATGTAATAAGTAAATATATACGGACAAATCACAGAGATTGAGCTAGCCCCAAAGTAAGTTCGAGAATTATGTTATGGGATACTAGCTCAACGATTCTATATTTTATAATAAATTTTCATCCCCGGTCAGGTCAAGCCTGACCGGGATCGAACCCCGGACCATCCGTGTCGCAGGCAGGCGTGTTGACCGCTGCGCCACGGAGTATGTAATCTCTCTTCAATGTAATGTAATATGTATGTACATGAAATGTTGCGTTAAAAGTAGCTTCACCAGGTAGTAAGCTGGTGGAGGAGCAACAAATTTCAAAGCAACTAGTATCTACTATATGAAATTGTAAACGTGATTATAACCATGGAGGTACAACTTTTTTTGTTGTTATTTTACAACAACATTTTTCTTTGATCAAAATTGACGGCAGCTGTCAATTTTTTTTTTGTGACCAAGCTTATATTGTGTGTTAAGTTTTGTTTTGTGTCCAGTGGTTAAAGCGTTTGCCTTGTTGACCCGGGGGTCGTGGGTTCGATTCCCACGGGAAGCATACTTTGTTAAGTTGTTTCCAGTTTGGTTAGGACATTGCAGGCATGAATCACCTGATTGTCTGATAAGAAAGATGATTCCGTGCTTCGGAAGGCACGTTAAGCCGTTGGTCCCGGCTGCCATCTGGTAGTCGTTAAAGGAACCACGTCAGAGGCCGAGAGGCGATTCCGAAGAACTCTGACACCAGGGTGTGCATGGTCGACTGACCGTGACACCTACACGAAATGATGATTTTTAAACTGTCGTTAAAATTCATAGGTATCATCCCGGTGATACTGGTATTTAAATTCTTAGCTGTTTTGTTACGCGACACTAGCTTCACCCAGAAATTTATTCTTCAACTCCTAAATCAGATTAATCTAGATAGGTACTGAAAATGCTTTCCCTTCTCTTTTCTTTCTCAACAACTAAACGACATAAAAACTACGTAGAGTCCGTTAGAGAAAGGTAGCAAAACGAAATTGTCCGATTCGCGATATAATGTTAGGTCGTCTTGTTTTTCGTGGGTGTAAGTAGCCAAAGTTACTGTAAGATTTTATACAAAAAAAAGACCTAAGTACTAAATATAAAAATATAAGCCTTAGAGGCTGATCTCATTATTATATTTACACTTCGTCGCGCCATTAGTAATATAATTCTTTTTTCTTATTAGTTTTCGAATAATATCTTTCTTCAATAAGAATTACTTATAATTTGTTTTCTTATAAGAGTCTGTATATATATAATTTAAGAACTTTGTTCTTGTCAGTGCATCTCTTGATTTCTTTATATGACACAGTTCCAACCTTTTTAGGCAGGAGCTATATTAAGAGTACTATGAGTACTATAGTATTAATTCTATTAAATTATCACATAACACTTTAACTGAAAAAAAACCATTTTTCAAGAATATCACTTTGATCGTTCCTTTTTATAGGAAATATGGGATGGAATTTTTGATTTCTTCATGATATCATGTACTAAATGAAACAAGCAAACATACTGTTCTTGTTGTGTTACGATACAGTTATAGATATTGACGCTGCCTAAAGTATGAAACATAGCATATTCATATTTTAAACATTTTATTCCTACGATGATTTAAAATCATCACAATATTCTGAAAAGAATCCGCCCTAAAATATGACCAATTCCGCTGCTTTTATTCCGGCAATATGGCTAAGTGCTCACCCTGATGGATGGTGTTTGTCCAGCATATAGTTATTATTATTTAAAATTAATTTTTGAAACGATTTTATCGCGTTTGTTACTTTAACGTTTCAAATACTTTACAATGTTCATGTTCGCTGGTAGACTTGATTGACCTACTCTACCTGCGAATACGTAATTTTATTTAAAAACCGGCCAAGTGTGAGTCAAACTCGCGCAATGAGGGTTCCGTACAATATGCTTCGTGAACACACACACAGTGAGCAAAAATGTATTATTCAATTGACTAGCGCTATCTAGTGGTATTTTAGTGAACTTTTTCCCTAGATGAACTTATTATAGTGAGTTTACCACTTTATTTTGAAGTGATAGAATTCTTATTATTTTTCCTGTAATCTTCAAGGAATGAACTATATTTTGTATTTTTTTCAAAATTTTTGGCCCAGTAGTTTTGGAGATCAGGGGAGGGGGGGGGGGAATGGTCAATTTTTGCCTTCTTTCGTGAATAAAATTAAAAGTATTGATTTTACCCGAACAAAAAGAAATATTTTTGAGATCTTCATAATGAGCCCTTTCATTTGATATATGACACAGTAAGGTTTGCAAAACTTTATTTAAAAATTTTGTAATTGGTCCCCTGAAAATGACCCTTATTTCAAAAAAAATCTTTATTCACTTTGCACATCCGTGTTTGGGTCATAGGATTACACCATCTTACCAAATTTCACCTAATTTGGTTCAGTAGATTCGGAGAAAATCGACTGTGACAGACGGACGGACGGACAGACAGACGCACGAGTGATCCTATAAGGGTTCCGTTTTTCAATTTTTGTACGGAACCCTAAAAATCGAGAAAATATTAGAAAATATTTTTTATTTCATATCGTCGCCCAGCCGCAGGAAATGCCTTTTTTCAAATTCAGAAGGTAGTTTCTAAGTTAATAGGACTAAGTGCTCGCCATGATGGATGGTGTTTGTCCAGCAAATAGTTTTCAATTTTATGTAGTCGGTCACCTATATACTACCTTCTGAAAAAGCATCTTTTACTATGAGAAAGTTTATTCTGTATTGTGTCTAATAAAAACAATTTTGGATCAAAAGTGCTGTATGATGAAACCCTTTGCAGCTTTTCTAGCGATTTTCTCTTTTTTTTTCTTTTTCTTTACTGTTCAATTTGATTTTTCTTAAAGAATTTTATAGAAAGATGCCATAGCCATGTTTCTTTACCAAAATGTAAATTGAAAAGCTCAATATTCTAAACAAAACAGCCCAAAATATGATCAATTGCGCTGGATTCCGGCAATATGGCTAAGTGCTTCCCGTGATGGATGGTGTTTGTCCAGCAAATAGTTTTCAATTTTATGTCGTCGGTCGGCGCTCGCCGCTCGCACCCCGACCGCCTCGAGATTTCACTCACCAAATTGGTATTAGGGGCTTGGGGTATTGATTTCCAGCTGGTAGTTTCTCTACTTTTAACCCACCAGTGGAAATATCTGGTTTTACTCGACGTTAACGCTAGCAGGAACATTTTTCAAAATGCACAAAGACCTATACGTAGGCATGGTTTATTGGGTTACCTAGCGACAATATTATGAGTTAAGCAAATACAATTGACGTAAATTACTATACGGGTAATACGAAACTAAAGACCAATTCTAATTAGTCGGGTTATATTCCAGTCAGTAGTCAGCCAGTCGCTGATCTACTTTTAATATCAAAAGATGACTACCTACCTCTTTCTATCTTTTAGTTTCAGCCACTAGCTACAACTGGAAAATTATACACGTAAGTATCTTTACTTTTTGTTTTATGAGACCAGATTTCAAGCTATTCAAAGGCGATTAACATAGGCCTAGGATACCGATTTTTATCTGACCATTTTTTACTTTATCACGCCAAAGGTTGTGCCCATATATTTTCCTTGGATTATACAAAACCTAGATATATAAGCCTATTAGCCTAAAAGCGTTGAAAAAACTAGTGTCCAACCCATCGTAAGTCGCACACACACAGCTACCAATTTGACGGATTTCGAATGCATAAATTGACAGGACGCGAGTGATAACACAAAGCTGTTACGCACAGCAAGCATTGAAAAATTGGCCAGATTTTTAATCATTCAAAAAAAGGCATGACGGTGTCTAGGGAGTATATCATCATCATCATCAGGTCTTTCTAGTCTCCACTGCAGGAGCACGACCCTCTCTGTATTACCAGAGCCATATACTAGCCCGAGTAGTCAGGTGAGAGTATATAGTCAAAGATATTTTCTTAAAATAAGATAAATTAGTAACAGACTTTAACAGCTGCTTAAATGCATCTGACACATGTTAAGAATCTTATTTTTCAGCTTGTTGCTCATCTGCATCCAAGTCATAATAGATCACGCCTAGTCAAATACCAATATAAGATATTAAGCTGCCCTCTCCTCTTCATACCTTGTAAGGAAAAATTGTCTAAAATAGCTAATGGGTGTTATTTAGTGAGATAACAGCCATTAGTTGATAAGAGACTCTTACTTAACCATAGCTCAGCTCAACTGAGCCAGCTGGCCCAACAGGCCTGATTTCTATTAAAAAAAGATTTTTTAAATTTTTATTTAAATTCAAATATATAAAAATCAAATCTAAATCCGCCCAATAGTTTTGTAGATACAATACCATACTGAATCAAATAAATAAACGAATATAATAATATACTACTTACCTCTCGGTTTTTGGCTGTGTGATATAACAAAATGGTCCTAGATATAACTTACAAAATAAAAAATAAATATATTGAAGATTTTACTAATTTACATCATCCGTTTCACACACGAGGTGTGGCATCTCGTACAAAGTGTAAAATATGCATTCTCGGTAGAGGGGACGTGGTCCTTTCGTTATCAGTGTTTGCTCGCCTTCTCCGGAATAAACGCGGCTTTGATGTTCCAGACTTGTTCGTAAAGTTCAAGCTTAAATATCTGAGCATTAAGTAACTCCAACATGCATTAATGGTACTATATTAATGTTTTTAATTAAATAAAGTAATTTTATATTAAACTGGCTTTGCCCGCATGATATATGGCCTATGTTCTTCTCAGTACCCTAACCTATGTGTATGTATGCAAAATTTCATGATGATCGGTTCAGTAGGTAGAGCGTGAAAGCGTAACAAACAAACAAATAAACTTACTTTCGCATTTATATTATTATTTAGGATTAAGATTATTCATGTAATGTTTTAAAATTCCTAAAAGATTTAACATACTCTTTTTAACAAATGTTTTGTAAAAGTTTATTCAAACTATTTTTGTCTTCTGTTTTAAAACGTTACTTTTTTCTTATACGTTCCAATAAATAAAAAATAATATATGATATTCATATCAGATTATCTAGTTAGTATGAAAAAGTTACGCTTCAGTCGTTTGTATACGTATAGGATATAAAAATATTTTAAAAAAATAATATGATTACGTTATATGTCTTGTACTGTTTCGCCTGGCGATGGATAGAGAAGAGTTCGGAAAGCTGACGGCCAATCTCCAGTAATGGAGTGGCACTCAAAGAAGAAGAAGAATATGTTTTAGGCAATTAAAATACAGATACATTTGAAACGCCTGTACGGATTGTTTCGGATAATTAAACGCGAATTTTTTTAAAGCATATTGTAGATTTAACCATCGCAAAATATATGACGACTATCAAACGTCAAAAAATATGTATGTGTAATGTGATCAGACGCCAAGTCTTAAAAGAAACGATAAATCTTTGTGCATATGAATTTTAATATATTTGGTGAAAATTAAAAAATATTTATTTTTCAAACGCGGAAGATTGCATATGAGCACATTTTTCACGATACATTAAGAAGTTATCCGGAATGTAAGTTATGAATCAACGCAGCCCGGATCGGACCACCGTTACACGCAACAAAGAAAGCGTTTTTTTATTATCACCGACAAAACACACAAAGGCCTCCACAAGCCCCTGACATAATATCACACGTATTCAAATAAATATGTCGTAAGAAACACAAGGCAGACAAAAAATTAAGTGATTCACTGTAAAGCTGTGGTCAAATTTAGGCTGGTCGCAACAAATTGTGCGTGCCATTATTTCACTGGGTGGAAGGTATAAGTCATAGATTATATAAAGTCTAGTGGGACTATATAAGCCTAAAATCGTAGAAAAAAGTGTATTCAACTCATAGACTATGTAGCAAAAACATATCGAACGATTTGATGGCTTAAGTTGTACTAACACACGCAAACACTGAGAAATTGGCCAGTCTTTTAATCATTGAAATAAAGCATAATGGAGTCGAGAGAGCATAGGTATAGTCAAAGCCTCCATATCCCTTACAATGTGTATGCAAAATGTCTTGACGATGGTTACAATAGTCAAAAAAGTAAAAATATTAAAGACGGACATACAAATTTACTTTCGCATTTATAATAAACAAGATACGACAACAGACGACGACGCGAGCAATAGCTGCTTAGGAAAACCGGCTATTGCTCGCGTCGTCGTCTGTTGTCTGCTATATCATTGTTAAGTTTTTGCGTAAAGGAGTATTAAATATCATTATAAGTATATTTTTAAAATGATGGTATATCATCGGGCTGAATGAACCATTTCGTTATGCGTAATGGTCCGCCACTCGACTCTATAGGGTCATAAAGCAAAGTTCCGGATACAATTTGATATAAACATATCAATATTTACAAAGAAAATGAGTGATTAAATTTTACCTAACCAGTACCATTCTGCATTGAGAGACAGGTACGTGATTATGTAACCTGCACACAACGATCAATGTGCCCATACCTTAAAACAGCCAGAAAAAATACTTAGATATCAACTTTAAACAAACGATCGAAATATCTCACTTATTGAAAGGCAATAAAGATGTATTTGTATAATCTGACACTCGATGAATTGTATTTATAACGTTGTTATGCGTTGATGACTTGTGTTTATTGAATGGCATGAGAAGGTGGGAGGAAGCCCGGTAGCCCTCCGAAACGAGACGAATTGTATGACATATAAAATCAATAAATGAACAAACAAAATAATCGCCCACACATCTCGAAGACGCGTTTTCATTGTTTCCGTTACTTTTGGAGTATTCTTTCCTCGCTTTTAGTTTGATTTTATTGAAAATATCTGACTTTTCATAATAATAAAAATAGATTTGAATAGACATTTAATTTCAACAATAAGCTTATAATAGATCTTTTTGATTTTCGTTTGAAAGAAATGGTAGAGTCATTTTTAATCCAAATTGTTAGTCGATAGAGCATAACCACGAGAACAATGAAATAAAAGGTGTAATTCTGTTATCTTGCTATACTCACGAATGAACATATATAAGTACTGATCTTACTGAACAACTTTCCTGAAGGAACAGGTCGAAATATGAAAAAAAAAACCTCAACTGCACATACTAATCGTTCAGCTGATGCCATTTGTATGGAGAACTAAATTCTATAAACTGATAAATATTTTTAAATTGATAAATTTTAGCGTCAAGCGAGATGATGATAATAACCTGTTTAATGTTGTGCTGGCACATTTTGTATTAAATTACGAAAAAACTCTGATAGAACCTATTAAAATAAATGCAGTAATCCTACACATCAAACAAACCGAATGAAAAAACTACACTCAAACTACAATCAGATAACTTTTCATCCTAATTATGTCCAAATACATAAATAGAAAGCAAAACAGCATCCTCATCATAAAAAATAATAAAACCCTTTATTAAATCAGGAAACAAAATTTTTTCACAAAACCCTTTGATGACGTAACGTGGTACAATGGACCGGGGCCATTCATGGGTGTTAAAAAAACTACAGTGGGTCACCAATGGAGTGGTTAGCTTTATAGCGGTTGTAAACCTCCCGCGGAGTCCCGGGTTCGACTCCATTGCCAGGCGCTAAAGACACGATAAAAAGTGAATGGATTTATCAACTACCTATCGAAATACGTCTTTGTTTCTTGAATTGTAAGTAAGTTGTAATGAAAGTGGCACAATGTTTCAAAGCGCAGGACTACTTTGTAGGTTTGTAAGGGTATATAGGCACGCGCGGTACTTACACTTTATTAAGGTGTTTTGATAAAGTTAATTATATATATGATATAAAATAATTCCTTTTTCTAAAATTTGTGTAGGAACTTCAAGATACAAGCTATATTCTACAAAAATTTTAGAAAAAAGAAGTATTTGCTAAATACAAATACCTATAGGTACCTGATTATACACCTAGTAGGTATAAACTCGAATAAAGCGATAAGTATGTGTTCTACCTAAAAATAGACAAATATCCTGCCTAAATAAGTTTGTTAGTTTCTTATGACAAATTATCCCCATAGGCATTAGGTTAAATACTGTTATGAATGTTTTTGTAACAACAAACACACTTATATTTTACTACATTGTACATTCTATTGTTTCATATGGTACTCATGAGTAGGATCTTTTACCAAAGTTATTGACTGACTAAATGTCGCAGCAAACAGGTAATTTTACCTGTTCCCACTACTTGGGAAAGAGTAGTGGGACACATACATCTTTAAGCTACCAAACATTAACGTTTCACATTACACGATGAACCACAAAAAAGAAAGCAGAAATTACTAAATATATACGACGTTGTAGTTCTATAATGGACCAAAAATACGATAAAGCAGAAATTACTAAATGTAAACATACTTCTAATTTGCGAAATTAAGCATTATAAGAAGCCTTAACTTTTACTAAAAATACGAACGAAGCCATCAGCAAAACTTTGTATGTCATTCTGTCATTTCGCCGATTTCTCGTCACAAATTAGCACCGACACGTGTTAACCCTTTTGTGTACTTTTATTGCTTTATAGGCTCCTTTGTCGCGGTAACTCGGGTCAGAACGACCGATAAAAACTCTTGCGCAAGCAAAGCCGACAAAAGTGAAAATATCCGCAGTAAAAGTAGCCCAGACGGGTTATTGCTTTGAGAAATTATTTTTTTAAGTTTTGTTTTATTCAGGTAGGCTGATGATGCCTTTGTTTGGAGGGCAGTGTTATCACAAGTGTTATGGTTAGCTCGTCGTTGCATAGTGTCGAGAATAGGTACCCAGTGCACGTTAACCTGGAAACTAGCTGGCTATACAATTTTACTAATAATACACTATACGCATTACATTTACGTACAATGTTTTATTTACTACTTCGTGTGCGTGCATCCTTTGGGTAGCTGCAATCCAAAATTATAGTGTTTCATGTGTGTAATCCTTTATGACTAGTTTTATTCAAACCCACGTCCATGCGATTAATAAAAAATATATTGTACCTATCACACAAACCCGTATATGTAGGTATGCTTCTAAGACTAGATAGCAATGATGAATGAATACCTATAAATGATTAATGTTTTATTATCGTTAAAAGTTTACGCATAATACACCCTTTATATTGATTGATTTATTTATTTGTCTCAGGCAACTAATAAAAACATAATATTTATGTTCTTTATTATAAAATAATTATTATAAAAAGTTTAAACTTGTTTTAAAGTGCTAGTTAAGTTGTTATGTATGAAAATAAATCAAAAGGGGGCTTTCCGGTTACGTCCCACTTTTTTATCCCAGTTTTGTAAATTAAGTTTAGGCCTAAATCTGCTTAGAGAAAGTAATAATTTCAATACGTTTTGTAGGTATTTTAACTAATTTATTTTAATATGTATGTATGAATTTACATACCGATAACTCGTTTTTAATCTTGCCTGTTATCAGATTTAAGTGTATAGTGTTATTTAAATGAAACGAAATATGTTGTAAATACTTAATTTTATTAACTCTGAAACTAACAGATGATATATAAGTGTCCTATCTATATTCGAGTAATATGACATTAATATGTATTTATAACTACAAGGATGAATTTAGCATGACTTATTAAGTTTTTATTATCCACAAAAAGCTCCATTTGGCAAGCGCATGGTAAATAAACAGACATACATTAATTTAAATGTATTCCAACTATCATTAGCATGTTTAAACAAACACTTTAATGATGAATATCGTCATTGTATTTATTATACTACAAAAAATAATATATGATGCTAATTTATTATACCTATATTTGAATTACCTATTCTCAATAATTTTTCATTTGTGTAAAATAATAAAGTTGAGCAATTATTTTATTCTATTTAACATCGACTATTAAACAAAATAAATCTAAATAAATATGCCTTTATACGTTGAATTGAGCGAATGTTTCTTATGTTTACAAACAGTTTTTAAAATTAAAGATTTTACTATGTTTTGTAATAGATATGTTTTTCCTTGTCACAAACTGAGACATCGTCGTCTAAGTGTTATTGGCATGTGTGCATAAAGGTCAATCATCGTTTAAATCATCAAGGTTTTAACTAAATTCGTGTTACTCAAGGCAATATAGACTGCATTTATGACAGTAGAAGTTTCTTATACTTGGATGTGCGAGTATATCATTAAAATAATTTTCATCTTTTTTTCATCTATTGTTATTTTTAAAAGTATATTCCACAAAGTATTTTTTTTTTTGTTTGTGTCTGTTAATCCTTTTCGCAAAACTGCTTTCAATAGCAGTCCAATAAAAAAGGCGAAAATTCAAAGATTAATCCGTCAAAGTGATCTAATAAATAAAAATATTAAATAAAAAACAATGAAAATAATATTTAAATATGTATATATTTACCATGTATCCAATGCGCTCGTCAAATATATATAACTTTATAATAAATTGCTAAATTTACTCTTGCATATAAATATATATTTGAATGGAATGTGCAGAAGCATAGATAGGAACCTATCTTACACCAAACACCATTATTTAGAAGTCTTTATACAAGGTGTCCCAAAAACTAAATTCAGAGAATTCAACATAAAATTTACAATCTATATTGTTGAATAAACGTACAATTAATGTAGAATCACATTCAGATCATTTCTTTTTTGAAGACACCGTGTATAAACCTTACGTCTATATATACAAAACTTAACTAAACTCCTAAATGCGATGGTCGATGACAGAACTTTAATTCCTTTTTCCTATCTAAATTATAATATAATATACACATTATACAGAACAGACATTGCACAGTTCGACGGTCCGCGATATGACGTCACAAGGCTCTATAATGTACCAACTCTTATTAAGTGTAGTTTATACACTATGTGCGAGTACTATTTGGAGATATGAGTTTTTTGATGAAAATGTAAATAAAACTGACTTGAAAATAAACAATGATCATGAGCATTACAAGAATATGAAAATAGTATTTAATATTCAACCAATTGTATCAAAATGAATATATTATGATGATTCATTTGTATTTAAAAAAATCTATCTATAATTGGTCTTCTCATCTCGAAAAAAATCGTCTTTAAGCACATAAATAACAAATATCAGATGGAAGATATCGAAATAATTCGTGGCACTAAAATCGTTTATTGAATAAAATTACAGTTTTCAAGATTATTTAGTCTAATAGCAATTTTAAAGATTATATATTACTGTTAGTACTTTGTTAGTAATAGGTATTCGTTTAAACTAAAAGTGCATATATTTAAACACGATATGTTTGTCAATTGACTATTTTATGTCTTGTCTTGTAGTTTAGTTTTGAGCAAAAGATTAAATTCGAAGATTTTTAGAAATTTCGATTATTTCCTGAAGATAAATTAATTTTATCACTCTTCACTTGATTTTAGTCCAAAAACATCGAATTAGTTAGCGATAAAACACAAATTTAGTTAATCACGATTTGTTTAGGCAAAAGAGTTCAACGCGCCCTGATCAAATGAATATAATTTTATCTAACACTCTAGATAAACCGATAAAGCTCTATCGATCGATTCTAGCGAACAATCAAACCACATTATGTCACGTCACTTGTCTCTATATTTGTGTGAACAAGCTTTTTGCCCTGTACTTTAGCTAACGTATAAAAGATGAATATTACAAAGAACTGATTTTTCAATTTTCATTTAACATTTGCTTCCTTGCTTTTTCTTAATTACATATACATCTACTTCCACTTTGTCCTTTTAGCTCAAAACCCAGCTTTGAGTTGACAGCTAATATCATTATAATCTAATTCGAACACAAAGGAACTTCACTATATACAATGAAATATTGAAAAATCAGTTTTAAACGTATTCGCATACTAATAAGAGTTGGCACAGCCCAGAGCCGATCAAAGGACAAAAAGGACACTTCGTCAGCAGTCCAACGGTTTAGGCCTAACGCAAGCGCCGCCCGCCCCGCGGCGCGCACTAACAACTACCTACTAAACGCACACATTATGGACTCAATCGAAAATAATCGCAAATATTTACACATATACAGTCGATCACGTCAGGGCGGACGGGCCGGAATATCACAACGCTCACTCGGAGTCCAATATCAATATGAGATTATCGGGCGTAGATCGGAACGTCTCTGCCGCGCCCTAAGGACTTACTTCGGCGTGGTTAGGGCGCGTCCTCGACGACGGCGTGCCAGGGCGGGCGGCGCGCCTACGCCAGCGGGTACTGTCACAAGGGCGGCTGCGTGTGCGCGTGGTGATGGTGGTACAGCGGCGACTGGTAGTAGTTGTCGGCGGGCGTGTGCCCGTAGCCGTAGTTGACGTCGTACATCTTGAGGTCGGACTTGGTGTCGGCGCCGGGCAGCAGCCGCGTGATGCTGAAGGGGTGCGGCGGTGGCGCGTAGCCCTGCGGCTCCTGCTTCAGCTGCGCGTAGTGCTCCAGCGCTAGCGGCGTGTGCTCGGGTAGACACAGCTCGGGCGCCGCGTGCAGCTGCGCCAGCAGATCGTCGCGCATCTCCTTGTCCTCGCCCGGGCCCGCCGCCGCCGCCTTCTCGTGTCCGTGCTCGCTGCGTTTCTCATGCGACCCGTGGTGCCCGTGCGTGTGCGCCGCCTTCTGCGCCTGTCTTATCGTCTCCTTCTTCTCGTCTTTAAACCTCTTTTGCCGCCGCAAGAAGCAACCATTCTCGAACATATTTCCGCTGTCCGGGTGTAGCGTCCAGAACGAGCCTTTCCCGGGCTTATCGGGCGTCCGCGGCACTTTCACGAAGCAGTCGTTGAACGACAGCGAATGTCGGATCGAGTTCTGCCAGCGCTGCTGGTTCTGTCTGTAGAACGGGAACAGATCCATGATGAACTGGTAGATCTCGGAGAGCGTGAGCATGCGCGACGGGTTGTTCTGGATGGCCATAGTGATAAGCGAGATGTAGGAGTAGGGCGGCTTGGCGTGCGTGTAGGAGCGGCGGTAGGTCTTGTCGTTGCGCGCGCGCTGCAGCGCGGAGGTCGGCGAGGCGGCCTCCTGCTCGCGCGGCAGTGAGCCGTAGGGCACGGCGCCGCCGCCGCCCATGCAGGACGCCATGGTGCTGGGCGGCGAGTACCCGACGCCGGGCGAGCCCATGCACGAGCCACCGGCCACCATGTTGTTGGAGTACAGGTTCGGATAGGGCTGCGTCGGCATGCACCCCATCCCGTTGACGTAGTGAGGCGCGAGGCCCGGCGACAGGGACGACAGAGTCGCGGACGTCGGCACGTCGCCGTACGACAGCTTCTGCGAGATCATGGCTAGCGCATCACCCGCGCGTGCACGCCGGCCAGGGGCAAACACTCGCACTGATTGAAAGAGTAAATAGAAGCCAGGGGCCCGGGCGCCCCTCCACCGAGCGCGCGATTGGCGGGTGGCGAGGCGGGGCCGCGCGAGACCCGCCTCGGCGCGGCGCCGCGCGCATCGCCCTCGTCTCCCCGCTACCCGCGCCTCGCCCCCGGCCGCAGAGCCTCAGCGCGCGTCGCTAATAATACCGCGCTCTAACGACAAAAACATGGAATAATCATAAGTGCGTTAGCTAGAATATGTGCCCGCGGAGTATTTCGTTCTGTTTCGCGTCTCTTGCTTCAGGATACTGAGAATCGTGTGAACAAGTCCATTTCATTCGACTCTTGTGAATTCTGTTGAAGTGGTTACGTATAGATATGTATAGCGAGATTGTTATTAGCTTCGTGAAACTTTCTTAAAATATTTTAAGTACTTCTTTCCAACTAAAAGGGATAAGTAAGATAGAAAGTTGTACTTAATTAACTTGTTATTTATGTACGGTAGGATATAGCAGTTTTTAATTGATATAGCAGTGCTTTACTAGCCGCGAGTACTACCTATCAATTAAGTTTTAAAAAGTGTATATTCCCGTAAACACAATATGAAAACTTTTCAAAATTCGATTAAACTTAACGTTTATGTAGATTTGTGCGGCAATTGATAGGAAAATCAAAAACCTATCAGAGGTATATTCACGAAGAAATATAAAAATATGTAAAGTAAAATTTAGTTTTTCTTACTGGGCACAAGTATTTTTTCGAATGCAATCAAAACATGATTTTACTTTAGAATGCATTGTAAGTATTTTTATAGTATCATCTTATTGACATTACCTTTTTAGGTAGGCATTAAGCTAGAGTGGTATTTTCGACTTCATTGTGATAAAGGTATACTATGTTTTACACTTTAATACTTTCCTTTAAAATGTTCGGAAAGAAAGGGAGCAGAAATTAATTATTTGTTTATTTGAATCTAGTTTCGAAACACAAAACATAAAGATACAATTGAATGAGAAAGAATTATTACGAATCTTTATCAAATAATGAATGAAACTCAATCTAAATTCAATCAAAAATTATTTATTTATCACATGTACCATAGTTATAATCTCAATCTACACAAATTTTATACAGAAGAAAGATTTGTGTATCAAATAATTTAATAAACTAGTTTGATTGATTGATACTGATTTTACATACGAGTTTAGAACAAGAGTCGTAGCGCGTGCTACGCGCGGCGGCTACGGCGCGCTACGAGCGACGGTGACAAATCGGCCTCGCGCGATATATAATGATTCTTTTCTTTTCGACATGTTGTAATTTTTTTATAGAGTATATTTGTTTGTTAATATTTCATTAGTTTTTGTCCGGTATGGATTTACAAATTTCACTTTTACAGCCATTTTATAGGTCTTAACCTAATAGAATAGTGTAATTACCTAATTTTTAACTATAACTAATACAGTATAATGCAATTCTAGTGAATAGATGTGAGAGTTGATTAAATTGTGTACTTATTGGTTATCATCCTTTACGTCAAAATGAAAGATTGGCATTGTTGATTTATTTTTTCAACTCAATTGCGTCACAGTATTGACGTATTAACTAAAAAATTAAAACGTGTGAGGCAGTCACTATACACAAGGTGAAATTTTGATAGTTTTGGACATGACAACTTTTCCTATGGGACTAATGAACTTATTTTTGAGTTTCTGCTAAAAAAAATAATCGACTTACCCATACAAATTGATCGGCTGAATATTTTAGTATGGAAATTACAATATTTTTTTTGAGTGTCCAGCATTGTTCCCATAGAAACCTTGTAAAAAATGCTTCATTTGTTATATAAATGTATAAAGTGACGACTGCCTATAAACTTAAACGTTTCTATTTGTAACAGCAACTGTTAAGGCGCTTAGACCAGCCAACTAGCGCCACCCCTTATTTTATTTCTTTTACTACTTAAATGGAAAAAATCTACGGAAGTATCTTACTACGGTAGTAAATTACTTGTAGTATTTTTGGTATTACTTGTAATTTTTTTAAATATTTTTTAATTGGTAAATCAAAAAACTACTCATTGCCGCCAAAAGCGGCCTTTTTTGGGGGAAATGAGTAGATTCTCTCATTCTGAAATGATGATATTGATGAAAGTTATACTAAAAATACTACAAATAATTTACTACTGAAGTATTTACAACGTTGATTTTGCGGTTTGTTCGTATCTCGGAGTACAAGAATTAAATAACGGGTTTCGCTAGTTGCACTGGTGTAAGACTCTTTAGGAAAATTAAAATATTTTTAACTGACGAAATGTTTCAGTAGGTATTGTTGATTTTCTAATATCCGTAAATTATTATGAAATAGAAATATATAACTAGATTTTTGCATTATTTTACGTAGGTACATTTTTATTGATACATCATATGCTACATAAAGGTCTGTTTTCTAGGATAAGCATTTTATTTTTACGTATGGAATAAACGAATTATTTTTTCTTAATAAAATTTTTTGAGATTTTATTTAAGTTATTTAGGAAAATAAACTCTATAATTATACAATAATTATAGAGTTAAACAGCATAAAAGTTCTAGTTATACATTTTGTGATAATTTCAAAACTTTCAAAATATCAAAAACAGCGGATTGACTACTGAAACTAAGGTTATTAGGTTTTTTAAGAAGGAAAATTGTCAAAATCAATGAACATACATTTACAATAAGTATCTTCTTTTATTGTAAAGAGTTCTAGGCGTATGTTTAGCAAAAGTAATTCAGTTCTAAATTCAAAAACAATCCACTTCTATTCAACATAATTAGTATAAAGATCAATTCCGTACAGAAATCTATTGAAATTTGTATTGTTGGAAATATAACAAAAATATTGATAATAAGTTGTATTATCATAATTTGAGTAAGTATCTTTAAGTTGGAGGTTGGCACCCGACAACAAGTTTCTTTATAATTTTAATTACTATTTATTACTATGAGAAATATTGGTATTTATATATTATATATATATTGGTATATAAATTTATTTAATAGTTTAATTTTTTTTAGTTAAGTTTTAGTTTTCAATTAGTTTTAGTAAAATGTATTAGTACATATACCTATAGTTTAAAGCAAATAAATTTTCTAAATTATTAACGTCAACAATAATATATTAATTGGAAATATTTGCATGTTTTTCATGTGTGTAGGTGTGCCAAATGGTATGGAAAATTTACGATTATCAAATAATATTTAAGACATCTTCCTTTGCTGCAAATATAATAGATCTCTTATCGTTGTAAACAAATTAGTAAATGACAGTTAATACTGTCATTTACAACGTTACTACACGATTATTATCTTTTTAAGTCATAAGTCAGAAACACAAATGTTTATGTGCATATTTTAAAGATTTAATTAACAACAGTTTAGTTAACATTTAGAAATAGTTACATTTGCCATGGCGCACTGGTTGACTGACCAATTTAACACGAAGCTCTAGATTCAATTCCCAGCACGAGAAAATATTTGTTATTTAAATTTAACGGATTTATACGCGTTCACAAAATGAAAAATTATCTTCCGTTTGCGTATGTGGACTTATAATTCGGCCTCACTTCGTAGCTTCGTTCATCTTAAGTACGTCGTAAAATAAGTTAAGTAAACCGCAAAAGGAATCGGCATCTTTGACTTTAATATTAAGTCACAAAAATAATAATAAATATATACGGTCAAATCACATAGATTGAGCTAGCCCCAAAGTAAGTTCTTAAGTAAGACTTGTGTTATGGGATATTAACTCAACAGTACTGTATTTTATAACAAATACATATATAGATAAACATCCAAGACCCAGGTCCATTTGAAAAAGATCATTTTCCATCATTCATTCATTGACCTGACCGGGGATCGAACCCGGGGACCATCCGTGTCACAGGCCGGCGTGTTGACCACTGCGCCACGGAGCTCGTCAAGAAAAAATATTTACCAATATTAGAAAATACTTAGTAGTTCATAACAATATTACAAAAGTAACAAAACTAGTGAATGAATGAATGAGTGCTTTATTGCACCAACACTTAAAAGTTAACAATATGTGAATTAAATACAGACAAATAAGAAACTTATCGGTACAAATGGGGGCTTATCGCATAACGCAATCTTTTCCAGCCAACGTTTGCGAAAGAGGCAGGGTTGGCTCAGTATTTATTGAAAAACCATATGTGGTTCTTCCAAACTTATGACCTCCTGATTCTTATCACAGGTAGGCCATCGAAGCCAGGTCGAGTTGCTCTAAGTCCACAGACGCAAACTGTCCCAATGGCCATAAAGCATTGGCCATAAACTGGCCAAAGTTCATTCTAACCAATGTTTAATATGTTTGGCTCGCTCCAATTCCGCTTTACGGCCGCTCTGTTTGTCCTGCAGTTAAATGGGAGCCGTGGTCGTTAACTTTTGCTTCGTTTTACCATAGAGCAAGGAAATTCAAAGGGCGCGAGCGACGAGACCTTCCTTACTCTGTGGTTATAGCATACTAGCATCTGATCGCGACTCTACTATCATCATTAGAGAGCTGTTTCGGTTGCGTCCTCAGCTGTGATGTCAGTCAGAACCCGGAGTCCATTATTATGATCAGTCATGTTGTATTCCGATTTGGCGAAAGTATTTTCGGCCAGCTGCCTGCCTGACGACGATCCTTTTTGGGTCCAGAATCGCAGATAGATATCTGTGAAATTTGAATGCAAGTATCCTGCGCAGGGAATTCAATCTGGAGTCTCCGTGTTGCAAGCTGGCTCTTTAATCGTTGTACCATGCTCTTTGCATAGAGGCATCATTGTCTTTGTCCGCGACTCTATCTACGCGTGTAATACGACAAAGTTTATTTGAAAGTTTAGGTTATTTTATAGCAATGTTGGCTGCTTACACACAGAGAAAAAATTACACAAAAAATCTTTTTATCCGATTGTGTTAAACATTTTTCTCTCTTTTTTACTTTAATATTCTGACAGAATTGATCCAACCATACCATGCGATATTAAAATATTGCCAGGTCGTTTCGAATCATCATGCATGCGTAAAACAAGTAGATGCATCTTATTATCTAATTAAATCATCTGATCTATATAGGTAGACATGACTTTTACCCTTACGCAAAAGTAAAAACGCTTTGAGTAATCCAACATAAATTATTTTAAATAGGTAGATGAAAATTGGGGTCCGAAATAAACAGTCCTTAGTTGTAATTACTTTCTATTAAAATACCATATATATATAATACCAACTTAATAAGTTGAGCCAAACGAGAGCAGATTTATAATTAGGCGCAATTCAAAATTACGCTCTTTTCGGCCCACCTGTAGAAGAAGCGAACCCAATAAAGCACGATAAAGGAAATTTCTTAATCCTTCACGAACAATCTATCTTTAAGGAGGGATGGCTAAGGCGTGTACGTTTTTCAGCTAAAGCTATCATCAGTACCGCAACGCGACGCAAGGGGTTCTACGAGCACTAATGGCGGTTGCGTGTAACTCTGAAACATGAGCTGCATTGGACTAATGTGCCCGGATCATTGGCCCTTAGACGACTATCAGATGTAACGTATGTCTCCTATGATTATTGCTAATGATTCATTTGTTGTTGTGTATTTTGTCGAATAAAGATTTTCTTTCTTTCTTTCTATGGAGTAGTATATCTGAACTATATGTGTAAATAAGTATGTACTAAAATTCTCACTCAACTTATGTCTTACCTACCCCTCGTCACAAAACGCTATGTACGCCATGCTTTTTTTTAAACGATGTTCTACGCCGGGTACTTAGTATAAAAGCGAAATAATTTTGCAATAAGTGCTTAGTAGTTACTTACAGTAATTGACTGTAGTAATGGCAAAAAATTGATTTCAAAGAATGAGTCTGTGAACAGGGGTGTGCCTCAGGGGTCAATATTAGGACCAATACTCTTCATACTATATACTGCAGACTTACATAAGTGTATTACTAACAGTGAATATCACCTTTACGCGGATGACCTCCAACTTTACCAGATGTTTAAGCCCTGTAACACTGTAGCTGCAGTTAATCAAATGAACCAGGACCTTGAAAAGGTGGCAGAGTGGTCAGATGACAATGGTTTAGTGCTAAATCCAGGCAAAACAAAATATCTTGTCTTGGGTACTAGAGCTCAGTTATCAGGTATCAAAAGACATACACCAGAAATAAAATTAAAAGATACACTGATACTAGAAGTTTCTGATGGTAGGAATCTTGGTGTCATAATGGACAGCAACTTGCAGTTTGAAAAACATGTACCTAATTAAAACTTTAAAAAATGGTTATTACCGCCTAAAAGTTTTATATCAGATCCGTGAGTACATTGGCATAGAATCCAGAATTTATTTGTGTGAGTCACTTATTTTGTCTAAGCTCAACTATGCAGATGTGGTGACTGGAGCATGTTTGCTGGGTCGCACAAAAAAACTTATTCAGCGTTTGCAAAACTCTTGTGCTCGATACTGTCTCCCTATTCCTCGTGGAGCTCGTATAACACCCTATCTGAACCAAAACAATCTACTGAACATGGAATCCAGACGTACTCTTCACTTGGCTTCTTTACTTTTTGGTGTAATTAAAAACAAAAGCCCACCTTATTTGTATAAAAAATTGCAATTTAGTACGCGAGCACGAGAGCCAGACCGCTTGATTTGCCCCAGACATAAGACTGCTGCATTTAGAGGTAGTTTTAAATATGCTGCAACTAGTTGCTGGAATAACATCCCACCTCCTATTAGAAAATCTTTGACTATTAAAACCTTAAAAATAAAATTCAAACAATATGTTTTAGGTGTTCAAAAATTGTAAAAATACAGCAGTTATAATATCCTGTTATTTTTATTTTAATATCTATTTAGCACTTATATATTCAATTTGTATTAGTATTATTATTTTACTTGCATGTGAATTTGTTTTCTCACAAACAGAGCCACCCTAGATGCCTTGTTTAATTTTTTTTTTTGTATGTGACGTTTAGATTAGACTTAAATTTTTATTTTGTTTAACTGGTATCCTCGCAAGACCAGCGTTGTGGTCAGAAGGCCACAACTTATGCTGAGAGGAGGCCATTTTAGTATAGGCACAGATATTTGCTGACAAGTTGTAATCACTGTATAGGTACCATGTTTGTGCAATATCAAATAAATATTTTTTCTTTCTTTCTTTCTTAGTGAATTAACCGTTCGTGAAACATAAGCTACGGTTGACTAATCCAAGAGTGTTGGCTGTCAGGCCAGATTTCCTGTATCAGTGTTTTCAAGCCTTTTCTATATTATCAACCCTAATTGGAATAAGTAGTATTTTTACGCATGGTATAGTATATTGACCCACAAAGCACAGAATGTAGCGCGCGAGATCTCACTCGCGCGCTACATTCTCTACTCTTGGTACGTTATTCGCCTTTTTCTTTCTCTGAAACATATACCTTGAAACATAAGTATCGAATATACCAGCGGCACTGTGTTCACTAATGTTGGATGTGTGTTACCCTCCGTGAAATACGAGCTGCGTTGGGCTAATGTACCCAGATCAATGACCAACAGACATATCAGATAGATACCCATGGTACAGTCAGATTAAAAGATGTTAAGTATTCAGGCTTGTATACTTCTGAATTTTGTAGGTCTGGAAAGATATTTCATAATCTAACTGAACATGTGATTGTTACCTTGCTTTTCCTTTCCCTGAAACGTATAATGTATCGAATATACCAGGCGGCGCTGTGTTCACTAATGTTGGATCTGTGATACCCTCCGTGAAATATAAGCTGCGTTAGGCTAATGTACTTACCGAGATCATTGGCCAACAGACATTTTAGATGGATTTGGTCGATATTTATGTCATCATTATGTTTGTGGCCTGTATCAAATTTATTTGCGGATGACATGACATTTACGCGGCCGAAGTCGCAGGAAATCTGTTAGTATCTTATAATCCGATTATACATATGCATGTTACCTTAGTCGCTTATACCATACGGTATCCCTGAAACGTATGATAAACTTTAAATATATGTATCGTATACTGCAGGCTACGCTGTGTTCACTAATGACGGATGTGTGGGTGTTACCCTCTGTGAAATATGAGCTGCGTTGGGATAATGTACGATCATTGGCCTTCAGACGGGTATCATATGGATGTGGTTGATATTTATGTCATGAGGTATATTAACAAATGCTTAGTACCAATATGTTTGTGGCCTCTATCAAATTTTAAACCACTCTCTTTGAAAACAGTAATTTTGATCATGGTACAGACAGATTATAAGATAAGTATACAGGTGTGTATACTTCTGTATTTTGAAGGCCTGGATATAATTTATAATTCGACTGTACCTTATTTGCTTATGCCGTATGTCTCCCTGAAACGTATATTAACGTATAATAACGTTAATTATCCAGGCGTGTGTATTTCTATATTTTGTAAGCCTGAATACATATTTGTAATCCGACTGTACCTTAGCCGTGTGGTTCCCGGCAGAGTAAAATAGGACCACTCCAAGTCATCCCTTGGATGTCGTAGAAGGCGAGTTAGGGAACACAAGTTAAACAAAGCTCATATACATCAAATAGCCCTGTCCAACCCGTCTGACCAATGTGGAGAGTGTACGCCAAATCTCCTGAATGCTCTGGTTAAAATACCTATGGCTCTGGCAGTACAGAGAGGTGGTGCTCCTTCAGTGGAGACTAAAAAAGGCCTGATGATGATAATTATAATGTACCTTAGTCGCTTATGCTTTATATTTCCCTGACACATACGATAGGTAACCTTGAAACATGTATAGTATACTCCGGCGACGCTGTGTTCAATAATATTAAGTAAGTGAGGGTTTGTGTGTGTGTGTGTAATGTAATTTCACGAAGGGTTACGCCCTTCGTGAAATTTGAGCTGTGTTGGACTAATGTACTGAGATCATTGGCCTTCAGTTGGGTATCAGATGGATTCGGTGGGTACTTCTAGCTGTAATAAGTAGGCAAAGTACAGTTATGTACAATAGGTACTTACATGAGTTAATGGGCGAAATAGGGACATTAATCTTTATAAACTAGCTTTATTATAATTCAGGATTCGGTAATAAGACGACGGCCTTAAAAAAAACGGGAAATGCAACTGTCTTGATCAAGTGGATTTGATGTTAGGGGTATGGTAAGCCCGAAATGATTGGTGTCATATAAACCTATTTGAGTTCGTGTAATATAAAATTTACTATTTTTATTTAGATTAAGAAAATAATGTATTTCAGATTAAGTTAAACTTATTCTTAACATATAAACAATACGGAATATATACAATCACTTAATGAAAGTCTCCTTTCAAACCTTATCTATCATCAGTAAGGAATTAAGTAAAATGTATAAACTAAAAAGTCCCACATATGCTTTGACCGTCTCTCTAAGAGCTGGGGCTCCCCTCTCCCGCACAAGGGCGTATAGATTTAAGGCTATACGCCCTTGCGCATAAGGATGTAGCTGTCACCGTACCAAATAACGACAAGTCAACGTTATTTATCAGAAATAAACAAAACAATTTAATTGGACAAACACGGAGTCAGCCCAAACGTCTTGAGTCTTCGCAAACAATGCTAATTAGTTGTTGCTATAATGGCGAACAAACAAACGGATATTTAACTAAGTACGTCAACTAAAGTTCATTAGGTAATTATGAATTGGCGATAACACGATTGCCTTATCCGAATCCCATATTATTAAAATCATTTTTTTTACTATGTAAGTAGGTACTATATTTCATCCGCGGCTGTTCTCGCAATATATACATATATATACTAGCTCGCCAGCTCAATTTAGGGACAGGGATATATAGGGACATATCACACAAATACTATATAGACAAACATCCAAGACACAAGTCAATGTGAAAAAGATCTTTTTCCATCTTGACCTGACCAGGGATCGAACCCGGGACCCCCGTGTCGCAGGCTAGCGCAATTTGTGTGATATGTCCTATACTTATTTATTTATATGAAATTTCATGATAATCAATTTAAATAAACTAAGTTTCACATTTACAATATATCTAAGTTACAACATAAGTAGTTACGATAAGTATAAGAAATTTTCAATCTTCCACCTGTTTCTATCATTACTTGTGTATTTTGTGAGAAATTTTGATTTAGTAAGTAAGTAGTTACTGAAAATTTATTTTATGTCAAAGTTTGGCACAAAAATACTTGCATGCGACTATTATTGCGCACGTGTGCTCAGTCCTTTATGAACTTGTGGTACCTAGTTATTATGGCTTGACTCTACATTTTTGTTATAGCGGTGACTTTACTTTTCTCTTTACATTAGACAACCCGTAAAAGCTCACATACCTACTTAACCACCTACTTAATCTACTAGGTAGGTATTAATTTTAAGGGTCTTGCTTCCCAACTAGGTAGCTAGAATTGTTTTAGAATTATATTATACTTATCCCTAGTTTTTAAGTCTTTTCTAACCATCTTATATGAGTTCTAATATCTTAAGTGAAATAAATAAAAAATAAAATTATCTTTAGCATAACTAAGTAACATTAAATTGACTAATTATTTTATTGAATTCGTTTTGAGAGTCTAGAACAATAAATAAACAAGGTTAAAACAAACTCGAGCAACTCTCCCATAAACGAACAAAGACATTATGAATCAAAACATTTCACTCAGAGAAAGTAGGATGAATGGACCAAAAGCAAAAAAGTTGACCGCAACGGACAAAGTGGGATTGCATTATCCTAGAGATAAGGCACAGGTAAGCTGGGATGCTTTAAAGGAATCACGTACAAGACTGCAAAGTATTTTATTCTGGTGGCCAAAAACAGAACTAACGTTGTTTCAAACAAATTTTATAGTATCTCGTAGATACTAGCGCCATTGTTGCTAGCATACATAAGTTTGTTTCGCTAAATCGTGTTAAACCACAACAAATGCTGTCATTTATTTAAAAAAAATGTTATTATGACTTCATGAGTAGGAAGATCGAGTTGATTTTGACGTGAGAAATTTAGTGACAAAAATCCTGTTATACGCCCACGTAGGTATAATGCGCAAGTTTTTGTAATAATTTATGGAAAAATACAACATACTTACTTATTTATTCGACGGCCTCTGTGGCGCAGTGGTTAACATGGTAGACTGCTACACGTGTGGTCCTGGGCTCGATCCCCGGTCAGGTCATAATGAAAAACGATCTTGTTCAGATTGGCCTGGGTCTTGGACGTTTATCTACTTAATCTAAATAAAGTATAAAATATAAGTATCTATTGTAAAATATAGTATGGTTGAGATAGTATCCTACGACACAAGTTCATTTGCTCAATCTATGTGATTTGTTACATATTTATAGTGTTTCATATTTATTTAATTTTATTTATTTACTTATTCGGCGAGTCATCTTTATCAATATTGCCGTTTTTGGCAATTATCGATATTTGAAGCATTCAACTTCTATACGTGATTCGCCATCTGACTTTAAGGGACGTTGGTAGTCTTGCAGTTAAAAAGCTTTCTCACTGCTCGCAGTACATCAGAGTTCATACCGTGGAAATATAATAAAGATATTGATAATATACTTACGCGAGATAAATTGATTATGAAAACCCGGCAATATATAATAGATACTTTTATAGATAAACTACATCCGAGACCCAGGACAATCTAAAAAAAAAGTTTTCCATCATGACCTGGCCGGGGATCGAACCCGGGCCTCAAAGCTCAGCAAAGGGTGGATGAAGTAGACGGAGGTACTGTCGGAAGTATTTGAGACAAAAAAAAGGTTTAAATCAGTAGTGCACTTATGACCCCGAATAATGGGACTAAGAATAAAAAGAGAGAAATTATCAGGTCATTCGACAACGACGAGTTATTTATCTGTAACTAAAAATAATTCTTTTAATTTCCTATTTCTTTTAATTTGATTACGTACATCTGCACAGAATGCCGTGTGGTTTCCGGAAGACTAGAATAGGACTCCAAGTCTTCCCGTGGGTGTCGTAGAAGGCAATTTAAGTGAAACAAGGTAAAAAAGAGACCTCTCCAACCCGTCTGGCCAGCGTGAAGAGTGTAGGCAAAATCCTACGACGGCTCTGGCTAATGTATGGCTTTGGTAGAAGTCGTGCTCCTCCAGACCTGATGATGATGTTGATGACACGGACATATTTTATCCAAGAAAATGTTCGTATTTTCACTGATATTATTATTCAGCTATAAACTCCTACTTTCATAGCCTTGGAATAACTTTCACCAATGTACACACCGACAAATTAATTGACTTTTTATGGCGATCATGCAACGATAACTTACCTCTGTAGACTCAATAAAGGACTCTTTAAAACAAATGTACTAATCATGTTTTTATGAAATAAGTAGTTTGTAAACAACAATAATGTACCGCAATAAATCTAATAGGCACAAACAAAAATTGCATGTCATGTTGTCCACAATTATTCAAAAGTAAATATTGGTTTGTTATATATCTAGAATCCAAGTAGGTAAGATTGGTTATGCATTGAATCGAAGTGATTAAATGTGTCTGTTCCTGTTCCTTTATGCTTGATATAAGATAAGTTATGAGATAAGCGGTATGATATCTTAAAGGCATGGCATAGCTGTTAGACCTTACGGATGTCAAACAGCCCAAAGCTTTTGCACCTGGATTAGCGACAACCAGTGGCACATAATATATCGAGCTCCTCCATGCTGCAAAAGGCAAAATAAGCCATTGGACCGGGCCTTCATCATAACAATCCCCTAGTTATGTCAAATGCATCTACATTACATATATAAACAGCTTTAAAAACTGATACCACTGATGCCTGAGAGATGCGATTCGGATGAGAAGATTCGATCTGTAATCTATTCATATAAGATGTCATCACGCTCTCATGAATAGACCGGTAGCAGTATAGGCGTATTGACGATGCAAATGTACTCAACAGTGGCCCTCTCGTGTTGGTACATACTCCACACGATGGCTCTCGCGTCTAGATGAAATAATAAAAATATTTTATATCGTCATACACTTAAGTGTCCCCGTATCACGGGACTTGAGAATTTGATAGATGGATAATTAGGGTCACGACAAACTTAAGAAACAAATCTATTCTTTCACTAGCTTTCTTCTGCGGCTCCACTCGTGGCATTGTAAAACCCTTGAGAACACAGCTTTTACTCTGGATGAAATATACTTAACTGAAAGCTAGAAAGTATAACTCACAAATATAACAAACACACAGGACATATCTACGAGGTAGATGGGGGCAGCACTGGATTTCCAAAAAACTATGGATGTAAGGCCTTACAGACCGACCGAAGATTGTCTGCATTTGGGGTCCAGTCCACAAGGCGTTTGTCTAATGACACAGAGGTCGTGGTTCAAATCCCACTGGAAAGCATTCTTTGTGGATGTTGTTCGAGTCTGGTTAGGTTAGGATATTCCGAATATAAAGGTGATGCCATGCTTCAAATACGTTAAGCTCTGGGTTCCGAACACCATCTAGCGTTTGTTTAAAAAAAACAAAGTCAAATCACATAGCATAGGACGGACTGAAGCGTTACCGCTACGGAAGCAACCGGGAATACGGAAGGATGATGATGAGTTTCTTTGAAGACCATTTTTGATGTTGACAATACTTAGGGTTTGAAATATGTACTTACTCACTAATGATGAAAGTAAAATCAAGCTGAAATCACTTTAACACACTAGCTGAAATCACTTTCACACAGTCACACTTTCAATATCATTTAAGTAACACGGTACCAAATTTCGAATTGATCGGAGGAAGTTAGTCAGATCCCCTTATCAACTAGAAAAGAGCTGGTGATCTTCAAACGGCTGAACAGATTTCATGAAACAAAACTAAGAACACTATGGATAAAATTATCTTTGACACTAAACAAAACTAAGTGAAAATCGGTTCATCCGTTTAGGAGCTACGATACCACGGACAGACACGTTAAATTTATACTAGCACTACTTATATATAGCACCCCTCTCTTTTTTCTTCGGGGGTTAAAAAGATATCCACCTAAACCATTTTTTTACATTTTTCATATCCTACCAATTGACAAGAAATAAATTCATCATATCAACGCTATCCGACATAAAAAAGCAATAATTAGGACATTTATGTTTATTGTGTTGGGGTTTCGGAGGTTCCGCGTCGCGCTGGGTGGTCCACCGCATCACGCCACTTAGCACGCCACACAAAAAGTCACTACCAAAAATATGAAAATATCTCGCTCATAATGAGAAGGGCATAGTATGGACAATGGACATGACATAAGGTATGACCAACTTTTTCAGTATATGAACTTAAACTCGTATAATGCAACTGCATAGTCGAGCTCCGTGGCCGAGCGGTCAACACGCCAGCCTGCGACACGGGGGTCCCGGGTTCGATCCCCGGTCCGGTCATGATGGAAAACGATCTTTTCCAGTATGACCTGAGTCTTGGATGTTTATGTATATAAGTATACATTATAAAATATAGTATCGTTGAGTTAGTATCCTGCGACACAAGTTTACAACTTACTGTGGGGCTAGCTTAATTTGTGTGATATGTCCCTATATATATATATATATATATATATATATATATATTGCACATAAACCAAAAATCTCGAAATCACTTTTATTATGTGGAGGAAAGCATTTTTTTAGTGTACTTAAGTATAGACTGGTTAAAAACTTATGTTCTTCAAAACGTTACTTACGTTTTGAAAAACGAAAGTTTTTATTCAGTTAAGAAGTTTAACATTAGGTAAGTACAAAGGAGTATGAATTTAACCTACTGAATGTTTTTGTAAGATCCTATAACGAAAGAAATAAAAAAAGCTGTGTCTCATGGGAATTTTTTTAATTGCATGTTAGTGAAGCGTTATCAATATTGTATCAGTAATTACTTAAATCCTAAGATTAGTTCATCGGATACTTAGACTTACAAAACACGTTACATATCAGACGTTAGTACTTACCATTATTAATTCTGTGCATTAGGTCAACATTATTTTTACACGAATTTAAGACGATGTCTTATCCTCTCTAATCTTTCGTCCGCCATGTTTGTTTTCCTAGGTCAGGTACGGTGCGCCAGCGCAGCACAGGTATGATAGAGCCTCCCTCTCAGTTTGTTTCCCTTGCAGACGATAATGAAACAACCTCGCGTTAACCACGTAGGGATGGCTAGGAAAAAATGGATATGGGCAGACAGGTTGGCAAGGTAAATAAACAGATTAGGTAGGATTCACGAGACAATTTTTAAGTTCCGTAACGTCAATTTGAATAAGGTATCGAGATGAATTCTATGTTTGGTTTGCTTCAGTCTTAAAAATTTTCATTACTGATTTTAATTACTTATCCAAACAGCTGATAGCAAACTCATGAAAATAGAGAAATATAAGGAAAACAACTAAGTACCTACCCTAGGCGCAGTCTCTAGTTGAATGGTAGGTAACCACAAGTGGCATAAAAATATCTTAACACATTCACGGACAAAAGACCCAGCCTTAATATCTATATAATATGACAATTTAAAATTCCATAAATTTTTGTGCACCATCGCAGAACGTATTGCAATAATAAAATCTATTTTTCGAGCTTGGCGCCGTTCCCTCATAATGTGTTATATGTATATGTAATGTCATGTTTTGATACATTTTGTACAATCATTTTTTGACTTGATATTAAATTAACATTTAATCAATGATTCATTTCCTCTATAATTATGATTTGACATTTATTACTAATTCAATTTTAATTCATGACATGATAGTGTAAGCTCTAGTCCACTTAAGTGATTTTAAATAGGTATGTCGTAGATTGTAAGTTGACGTCATTTGGAGAAAATGCGCTGTGCAGTTTGTTGCCGCTTCTTCTGCACTCCGCCTTGGAAGCGGTGTAAACTTAGCCGTAAGTAAATTATTGACATCAACAATAATATATTTTTGTAAACTAATTGTAATTATGAAACAATTGACGTTCACTAAATGATATTGAAATATCTTATGATGAATCAAATGATTGACTTTGACTTTGAACGGCCACAGACGTTTAGTATCACTATGGCTGACGCCCACAGGCGGGAGGTCGCATGAAACATTGCAGCATGATTAAAGCCTTATTACACGCATTTGAATAAAATGTTACCTAAATCTTACAATATGACACAAATCCTTTAAAGATTAAAGACACTTGATCATGGGGCTTCTAATATTGTTATGGGAATCGGAGCGGCTACAGAAGTAAAGGTTATTTTAGACGAATCAAAGTTGATCGGCAACAGGCATGTTGTCACATTACTTAAACCTTTGACTATTGGAAACGTGTTAAGCTTCCCCTTGCTTCGGAAGGCACGCTAAGCCGTTGGTACCGGCTGACATCATTGGTGGCAGGCGTAAAGAAAGCCAGATGCCTGCAGCTTAAAAAAATTTGACACCAGTGTTGGCCCCTTACAAACACGAAAAGAAAATAAACAAACACAATCTAGTTCATCATTATATTGTCTTTGCCATAGATAAATAAAAGCGTCTTGGACTTTACTATAGTACCTAACACGTCTTCTAATGAGCTATGATTCGAGCTAAGATTCATCTTTCAGGTGGACTAATTTTAATCTGCTGCGATCGCAAATATTAATTTTTCGTAGACCCACTGATAAAACAGCTTCGATTCCCACCAGAGTTGGAAAACGTATGCACTTTCGAACGCTTCGAGAATAGTAAGTACATTACGATAAAGCTTACTTACGGCCATGAGAAAACTCGTCATTTCCTAACCCTTAGCCAATATCTCCCACAACAACCTATCCCAAACAAATCACATAAAATAAAGGCCACTTAACCGCGTGCGACCAGCTCAAGCCGCAAACGACTGCATTACAAAATATTCACGTCTAAGCCGATACCCGAAAATTAAACGGGACTAATAAGGTTCCCAGGCGTCCCCCGGGATGGCCCCGGGGCGCACTCGGCCGGGATTAGGCGGGATTACGGCTGGCCGCGGGATTCGCGTATCGAGACTGTATCGGGACATTGCAACGTTCACATGCTGCTAGGTATACTTAAGTATATACCATAGAAGTAAGAATAGACGATTTTTTTTTTTTAAATCTTTGGTATATACAATGTAGAGTCTGCATTTCGATAGACTGCATATTTTATGTTAAACCAGAGGAAATTTAGCGATAAGGGAACGTTAATTTTGAACATAGTTTGTTATTCCTTATCGATATTACCTAACTAACCTTATTTTGCTTTAGTTAAACTTCTTTTAAGTTCTACATTTTGATGAAATTTAATGGTGATTCCAACACTGCTGTTAAAAAATGTTTACAAACATTTTCTAACATGGTAAATATGCATAATAACATGAAAATAAGAAAAAACTATTGCAACTAATATTGATTATAAATACTATAATTATAAATAACAAATACCTTTAAAAACAAA
Organism: Rhodophaea formosa; assembly: GCA_963082605.1. Taxonomy (NCBI): domain Eukaryota; kingdom Metazoa; phylum Arthropoda; class Insecta; order Lepidoptera; family Pyralidae; genus Rhodophaea; species Rhodophaea formosa. The sequence goes on from OY720221.1 coordinate 7,175,706, forward strand.
ATTAGAACAATAAGTTATTTTATTATATATAACAAAATTGGTCACCCAAACCTACTGCATGTTTTCGTAGTCTTTTGGAAGTAAAAGGGATACATGAAATTTAACAGAGTCCAGTGCTATCCTCATTTTAAATCAATCACTTTGAAGAAAAAGAGATATACTAAGTAAAGCTTCACTTGCACACCGAAGGCTGTAAACAAAACCTCGCAGAAAAAATTAAGTGATATCACTTGATTTTTTCTGCGAGGTTCTAGATAACCTTTCAAACTATTTTACGGCCGACTGTTTACAGCTTACGGTGTGCAAGTGAAGCTTTACTTAGCGTTTCCGCCAAAAGTAATCATTTTTGACAAAAACGCTGAGAAACGCTGTACGATTGTAAACAGTAGTTCAAAACACTATATGAAAGGGTTATCTAGGGCTCGCAAACCAAAACTTTGAATACTACGTCTCCGTTTTCTTACAAATGACCTCTTTCAAATGGGCGCAGCACCGACCTCGAAAATTCATACCTACTTCATTCATACAGACAAATATTTTGAGACTAATAGTGCTTTAAAAGTTATTATCATCTACGTACATATATTCTGAATACACGTTTTCAGTCGCGGCTTTTAAATGAAGCGAAACTCTTCCCCTGCCGAAGTGATCAAAAAACCACTGCATGTGACCCCTCGCTATCTCCACGAGCGAGGCATAACTTTAATTGTTTTTTAAGTGCGCACACGGTCTCGCGGGCGGGGCCCTGAGAATCTGCCTGTATGACCCTTAACTGAACCGGTACTTAGCTGGAGAGGTCTTCAAAATAGCGATAGTTTAGTGCTGATGAGTTTTTTTCTTATAAGCGTCCCTTTTGTATTAGTATCTCATCCTTTTTGAGATGTAGTATAGATGATATTAAAGTCTGATTCATATTTTTGTTCAGTTGGTACAGTGCTCTATGCTGCGCCATTTGGAATACAAAGTTCAGCAATAGGTAAGAATATAAAAAAAAATATTCTAATTTGGTACCTGAAGCTAGTAGTAGTTGCTTAAAATACCGTGCTTGTATATTAAATTGGATAAGACCTAAGAACCTTCCGTTATCCATTATGCTCTTAAGGGTCCCACGTAAAGCCGAAATCCCATACAAACGTAGTTTGGTTTTAGTTTTACAACAGTTAAGCCAATCTCAACCAAATTTCGTACATACGACCGGATAAGGCATATGATGTTTATAATCAGATTTCAATTTTAAAAACAATTCCTATACAAAATTACAGCGAGTAGAAGTTTCCTATCGAAAACTTCTACTCGCTGTAATTTTGTGGGACGTGGGACTCTTAAACCACTGTGCCAAGAATCTGGCCTTAATTAATCATAATATATATTCTATTACTTCATTATTTCACCAATTCTTCGCAGTATGAGCTGGGCCCTACAAAGATGTCCCAAATCTTGTTGGACATCTTTGCAAAGCCCAGAAATAATAAAAAAAAATCGATAAAAGTAATAATTGTCATCATCATTGGCAGCATTGTATACCTATAAGCCGCCGTTAGGGTTAGGCCTTGTCTTAGTCCAGCTAGACTCCAATTCAGGTCTTATTAGCTTCTTAAGGCATAGGTTACCGAAATAGTTTAATCCAAAATTGCTTAGAGTCGTTGTGATACATATATGAGTAAATAACTGAATCTACTCCAGAGGAATCATCGGTAAAGACCAGTATACGATACAGTCAATATAATAATTCTAATTCATGTCTAATTTAGTTTATTTAGGCATAACCAAAATGGTTTAACGCATATCCCAACATTGCTTAGAGTTGTTACAGTATTACATACTATCAGTCTGCCCCTGCTTCGCCCGTGGTACATACATAGCCTATGTCACTCAGGGTCAGGGATAACGTACCTATGAACGGTGAATTACATTTTTGAAATTGATTCAGTAATTCCTGAGATAATCGCGTTCCACCAAACAAACTCTTCACCTTTACACATACATATCAGTAAAAAACTGAATCTACACTATAAAAATCGTTATTGAAGACAGTTCAGTAGCCTAGCTATAAGTAATTGCAGTGATAGAGGCTATCAAAATAAACTTCGCTTACCGAGAGGTCCGAACTGAGAGACCCTTTGAAGGACCATGGATTTCCCAGAGGCGAGTGCGGCCAGGAGGCAGAGCTAGTCCCTAGTCAAGAGTGCTTGACTACGGGTGGTCCGGTACACCCGAAGGAGATACTGGGATAAGAATGATTCAATATTATAAATTCAAGTTCTGTTTGTCTGCAAACAACACCAGTTTAGGTTGCAATTCTTTATTTATGTAGGCATTTTTTATTCTTCTTGATAGTATAATTACACTTTGATGGGAACTCAAAGTGTGATTATAACTATCTCTAAAGTACCTAATACAGTTTGGACAATTGCTTTGAGTGTGTATAGTTCTTTCGTAATTTTTATTTTTTCTTTTCGTTTAATCAATTTTGCAGTTTATCCTCTGAAGTTGAATCATCAGCTGTGACACTTGAGAACCCGGGGTTATGTTTTAATGACAGCATTAATGCTGTCATTTAAACAATGATTAATATGCTCTTCGGCTATAATATGATTTGGGATAGTTTTTACTGTCAGCCGGCTGCAGATCGCCTGAACATATTAAGCAAGTACCTATTGGAATACCAATAATAACACTTGCTAAATCGGTTCAGCTTAAAAAACAAATAAGTTAAATCGTTAGCAGAGTACTTTCTAATAAGAGTCTAGTTAATCGGATCGCTCTTATTAGTTATTTATTACACAACGTCCATTGAATTTGGCTCCCTACAATACCTACATGGTAAATGCTCTTTCGGTCTTTTAAATATCAGTCTCTGCCCACAATGTCCTGCGTCTATGCCCGTTATATAGAAGACACAAGTTTATGATGGTTTTACTGGGAGAGCCACTTAACGCGCTACCGTGTTGCACCCCCTTCCCCCCTCTAATTAGATGCATCCCCCCGCAACACCCCGCATGTTTTTGTAGCAGCATCCATGTTAACAAGGTTGTGTGGGCGGGCGAGAATGGAGAGAAATCAAAATTGAAGAAACTTGGTTATACGATACAAAAGGCTTTCTTAAGCCCACATAATCTATCTTGCTTCGAGTTTTCTTTTCTGGCTACAGTATCGGAGACAAGTACATATAGATGTCTTCACACTTTCGTGTGCATTTATTAAATGCAAAATCAAGAATTAGCGCGAATATACTTATAGTTGGAAATATTACCTGCCTGCGACACGGAGGTCCCGGGTTCGATCCCCGGTCAGGTCAAGATGGAAAATGATATTTTTCAGATTGACCTGGGTCTTGGATGTTTATCTATATATGTATTTGTTATAAAATATAGTATCGTTGAGTTAGTATCCCATAATACAAGTCTTACTAAGAACTTACTTTGGGGCTAGCTCAATCTGTGTGATTTGTCCGTATATATTTATTATTTATTTATTATTTATAATATTGTAATATGCCGGTAAATGAAGATGTTATCGCGCCGACGGGGTACTAACACCACTGCATCAGTTGTCCAGTGACCATGGTCGATGTAAAATGGATGAAACGTCCGGAAAAACGGTATTTTCGCGTCGATTCCTGTGACGACATCTGTGATGCAATGGTTAGCGCACCAGTCTGTGACACCGGATTCGTATCCCGGCGCGTACTTCATTTTCACAGGTATTTGTCTGTGGTTCTAGAGATACCTATTCAAGGTTGGCGTTGGGCAGGCAGTTGGCCGTATAAACTTTTGCCAAATCATATCACAGCGTCAGTGCTTCCATAATAGTGGACTTTGGGCTCCGTAGGATCAAAGGGAGCACCTCTACCTCGTTCTCGTGTGTGTTTCATAACTTTAAAAACTAGGGCTAGCTGCTACTGATGCTAGACGCTACATTACGTTAGTCCTGAATAAATTTTACACGAGAGCATACATTTAAAGTATCGTTGATTCTAAAACTCTAGCCAGCGACTCTCGGGGCACCAGATTTGTTTCCCAGCGCGGGCAAATACTTATACTTTCTTTCAGGAATTTGTCTGCGGTTCTAGAAATACCCCCTGTTGCTCTTGAAGCATTCACGGTCACAATATCTATTATTTTCAGTACACACTATATAAGTTAAATATAGTCAGTCTGTGAAAATATTGTCGAAATATCAGACGAAACTCAAAAATACCAGCTACGAAGTGGTCCGAAGCGGGTAAGTCCCGTCATCATCATCAGGTCTTTTTTAGTCACCACTGCAGGAGCACGACCTTCCCTGACTGTCAGACAGAGAGAGAGAGAGAGTATGTATTAGCTAGAGCAGTCAGAGGATTTGGCCTACACTCTCCACACTGGTCAGACGGGTTGGAGAGGTTGTTTATATTGTTTAGCTTGTGCTCCCTAAGTCGTCTTTTACGACATCCACGTCAAGACTTGGAGTGATCCTATTCTACTCTGCCGGGATCTACACGACATAACTCGTCACCGCGGTAAGTCCTGTACTCACTGAACACTGAATATAATACCCCTTTTTGTTGTGATCATTACCCAGGCAGCCAGGCGTAAAAACTTTTGTCAAATCATATCACAGCGTTTACGCTGTCGTAATAGCAAAGCCCGGGCTCCAAATCAACAGAGTGGACGCAACCAGAAAAAACCTCGCATGACGATGTTATGTATTAGAATAAAATCGAATAGGATTTATTTGAAAAAAAAAGCACACAGTACAACAGTGACATAATATAAAAGTAAAGAAAAATATATAAAATACGTAAACATGGGGTTCCAGTTTGATTTTCTATTGAGAAATTATAAGTCTCCGAGCACACAGCTCTGAGTCCATTCTCAAACAGGCCCCAACAGCATGCTTAAAAGAATATTCATTAAGAATATTCATTCGGTGTTAACCCCTACGATATCCAAATTAATCCACTCTGATAAAGACCTGCCTCAATGTTGCGTCCAGAAAAAGTGTTTGTGTAGTCAATCAAACAGAGGCAGGGCAAGCAAACAGATCGTGGGTGGCCACCAATCTTGGACCCGTGACTGCGCGGTTTTACACCTCACTCATGGTTATATGGTTATAATGCAAAAAATATTTACACTTAGTCGGTAGTTTCTATGGGGTTTGTGAAGGAAGCTTGTTGTTCAAAGATTCTAAGATTTTATTCAGAAAACGTCACGTCATTTCATAATTTAAATAATTCTAATTTACTTAGACATATGTAGTTATATTATTATTTAGTGTTCATAGCTACAGACTACTAGCGTTTCAGAACCAACCACAGTTACTTTTGACAGCAAACGTGTGCACTATGAATGATGCTGCAATTAACTTCAATTGCTAGTAATAACAATGGGAGCTGTCTGTCGTAATTATGACTTTATAAAATGAGCGGATATGAGACTGCGTTTTGACGTGGCACGCGTTTTGTGCATATCGCACCTGCTTTGCGATACGACTAAATATATGGCAATGTATGAATTCTGTCACGTATAATATTATTTTTGGTATGCTTTTAGGTTTCTTGTTATTTTACATGGAAGTGGTAGATATTTTCATTTAGCGATCTGAAAAAGTATTAAAAGGGGTGCACCCATCGTCGTTATTTATGCTTGCTATAATTTGTTTTGTTTTAACTGATTCTACCATAAGGTAAAGGTCAAATTGCATAGCGGTAAGTCTGCCTTTGTACCAATCAATGTCTATTAAGTTGATTATAATTTCTTTTTTAGGGTTCCGTAGTAAACAAGGAACCCTTATAGTTTCGCCATGTCTGTCTGTCTGGCTGTCTGTCCGTCCGCGGCTTTACTCAGAGACTATAAGTACTAAAAAGCTGTAATTTGGCATAGGTATGTATATTAATCATGTCAAAAAAGGGGTAGAATAAAATCTTAAATAATTTTTTTTTTGTGTAGCTCCCATACAAGTAAAGTGGGGAAGTATTTTTTTTTTTTTTTTACCCATCGTGTCGGTATCGTTAAATAGGTCTTAAAAATATTGTGAGGTTGAGAACACCATTTTTCGATTTAGGGATCCGTTTCCGAAATATTTAGTTTTAAAGTGCAAATTTTTGTTAGAGGTAAGTGTCCCCCCTCCCCCCCCCCCCCCTCTATCTGTTAAACGGTTATATATGGATACGTGAAAAAAATTACAGCAGTTGTATATATACTGAAGTTGAAAGGAACACTATCAGAGCTCAGCACTAAGTGCAAACTAAAAAGTTATAGGCAACCAAGTTATAAAATGTACTGGGAAATTTAAAATTTCATACAACTTTCATTGTTACATGTTTTTGGTCGTTAAACTGTGAGGTGCGAGTGTGAACAGTGTGAACTCAAAGTTGTCATTCGCAACTACGGAACCCTCACTGAGCGTGGCCCGACACGCACTTGGCCGGTTTTTTTCTTAATAATGGTGCAATAAAGAGTATTTGTGTACCGTGTGGTTCCCGGCAGAGTAGAATTGGACCACTCCAAGTCTTCCCGTGGATGTCGTAGAAGGCGACTTAGGGAAAACAAGCTAAACAAAGCTTATAAACATCAAATATACCTCTCCAACCCGTCTGGCCAGCGTGGAGAGTGTAGGCTAAATCCTCTGACTGCTCTAGCTAATGATTGGCTCTGGTAGTCAGAGAGGGTCGTGCTCCTGCAGTGGAGACTAAAAAAGACTTGATGATGATGATGATGAAAGAGTATTTCCTTTCTTCGTTGCTTCGAGGCTAAACGAAGATCCGTTCTCATTTTTGTCATTGTAGTATACCTATAGTAGTTAGGTATACCTACATTTCACTAGACCACAACTGGGTAAGAAGTGTCCTTTTGCAGCAAGAAGATTGAAACTAGGTACACTAAAGTTATTAGATGCATGTCGAGAGCTATTAGGGGCCATTCAAATATTACGTAAGCAGAAAAACGGCTAATTTTAAACCCCTCCCTCCTTTTGCCAGCGAAAGTAAGAAAAGTTCTTCCCCCCTCCCCTTAAGCTTACGTAAACAGTGGTATTATTTTTACAAAAAATGTTTGTTTATTTTGCGAAATGTTGCTTATGTCATCACCACATTAACCCCCCGTCCCCCATGTCATCAAAAATAAGCAAAGCCTAGACCCCCCTCCCCACCCCCTTTCACTGCTTACGTAATATTTGAATGACCCCTATAAAATGTAGGTATACCTAAAATTTTAACTAATGAGTTATTTTGAAATGTGATTAGTGTCTGACTAGACTGAGCTTATAGATGGCTTATAGCAAGTTTAGCAATCTGACAACACAATATATCTAACAAGAATACTAAACAATTAGATATTAAATAAAATAAAAAAATATTGATCATCATGATCATGGTTACAGTTCATTGAATATTCTTCCAACCGTCACTTCTCGCTTATCGTTGTAATGCATTAAAACACCACCTATCTGCATTGTGCACGCTTATTTAATCAATCAAATACCCCTCTGCCCGCTTATCATAGCACCCGTCCCGACAAATTACATATTAAATACTGGCAACACTAAAAAGCGCGCGCTGTCAAAGTGACAGCACCCTTTCTTTACGGCTGAGAAGCAAAGGGATTCTAATAAAACAGCCGAGGCTGATACCCTAATAATAACTAAAATAGTTGCAACCGCACAGCGGAAGCAGCGACGCGCATATGATTATAATTATGTTTTTACAAGTATTATTACAATGAGGGTTGCGTGGGAGCGGAGGGAAGAGGGTGAGTCCAGGTATTGTCGGGGGTGATAGTAAAGGGATGAGCCTGTAATGTGCTTATTGCGAATGAGTTGCACATCACCAGGTGTTTTGACTTTAGGGCCTTAACCGCTATTGTGTCTGCTTTTTGCAGGATTTGTTAAATGACTCATAATCGTAGACAGGCAAATAATGAACATTGTCTTGATCGAATAGATTTTAAGAACTTAAAAATAAAGAAAGAACACACCTTTTAAGATTTATATTATTTTAGTCCAAATAAAGTCTTATCATTTAGTATCTACGTAACCGGTGTCTAAAATTATTTAATTTTAGACTTTAATATCTACTTATTCATGAAATGATACACAGCAACTCCACGGCTTTGCTGTGTCATATGCTATTTTATCGCAATTTTTTATTGTGACCTGCGGTTGCAATAGGCATATTTAATAAAATTTTCATAATTAAAACGTATTCAACTAGGTACCTATATGCCATTGTCAATTTCTCATCAGTGTGAATATAGATCATTATCTTTACAAGACCCTAATGTAAACAAATCGCAGTTCAATTACGCAAAGTGTGTGACCCTCTTTTGAGGTTATTTTTTTAAACGCATCGAACATTGTTACTCAATGCATAAATAATATTCACTCCCGTATATGAGCTCTCCATCAAAACTGACCGTTACTGCATGGTAATAAAAGTAAATTGCTTTTGAAATATTATAGTAGGAGGGTAGATTTATTTTTGTGCCTTGGTATGAAAATATTTTTTGGCGGGAACGCAACGCGCGTACGTATACGCGTGCGTTTTGTTGCAGATTCGGTCGCCCATGACCGATCAAGTGGGCCTTGTGTCCGGCACGCGCTATTTTATTAATATTTGGATTTAATTTAATTAATTATAGTATGACGAATTGTTATTGAAGTGACCCTTGGGATACCTTCATGATTGAGATTGAGAGACAATAAGTAAGTACTTAAAGATGATTTGGATTGTAATTTTAAGAATGTTAGATATTGCCCTTAGAGCATTAAGTTGGTTTAATGCTCTAAGCCAATGCCTCTTCCAGCTATTGACGACATAGGTTAGTTAGTTGTGGTAGAGCCTCGCTACCGGCGAAAATCACTTTTGCTAGTAGCATGAATGGGCCGGCTCGTCCGGGGAAGTACCACACTCTCACAGAAAATCGACGTTTGAGTAGTAGCTTTACCGCTACTATGCTTCGTTCGGTGAGTGAGAGAGCCGGAGGCCCATCTCCCTCTCCCCTCTGGGGAGAGAAAAATAAAAGGCCGGCAACGCTCCTGTGACACCTCTGGTGTTGCAGTTGTCCATGGGCAGCGGTGATCACTTCCCATCAGGTGACCCACTTGCTCGTTTGCCGTCCTATGACATAAAAAAAAAAAAAAAATAGGTAGACGGCTTTTCGGTAATTATGATTATTTACGACTGTTGGTGATGGTGAGTCGACGACAACCAACAACGCGGTCATAACCTAACTTTTTTACGTGAATGACAACTGACAGTTCTTTTTTTTGTTGCCAGGTTCGATTCTTAACAGTAATCATTAAGTAACTTAGTTACGTAATTTACTTCAACTTTTTATTATTATTATTTCCAAATTTCCCTATCCTCGGCTTGTTTTTACATTTAAGTAGGTAGTTAAATTTCTTTTTCATTTATCGAAAAACATTCGCCGCTGTTTTCCTTTTCTTTGTATTCCCTTTGTAGGTATTTCCTACAACTATTTTATTAAATAGGCAAGGCTTTTTTTGCCTCTTCTATAGCTTTCAACTCAACATCCGCCTCTCTTATACCATCTCTTAATACTTTCTCATTATTTATGTTTTCAGTGTAGTTAAGTTTCTTCATCCTTTTCAGCAAAATATTTTGAACGCTTTCAGTCTTTCTTTATCTTTTCTCGTCATTGTTCAAGATGACGATGACGACATAGTCTTGAAAGAGACAGGGATATTTATTATTATTAGGGATTATTATTATTTTAGTTGTGGTAGAGCCTCGCTACCGGCAAAAATCACTTTTGCTAGTAGCATGAAAGGGCCGGCTCGTCCGGGGAAGTACCACACTCTCACAGAAAATCGACGTTTTGAGTAGTAGCTTTACCGCTGCTATGCTTCGTTCGGTGAGTGAGAGAGCCGGAGGCCCATCTCCCTCTCCCCTCTACGGAGGGGAAAAAAAGGCTGGCAACGCTCCTGTGATACCCCCCGGGGGCCCCGGTGTTATAGTTGTCCATGGGCAGCGGTGATCACTTCCCATCAGGTGACGCGCTTGCTCTTTTGAAATATATACTAGGTACATCTGTAAATACAGAAAAAAATCATGTTTAGTTTTGTTCCAAATTCGTATGATATAATTATCAAATATACAGGTTGTAACCAAGTTCTTTATTGTTAGGTAGGCAATAAAAATATTTAATTATACACGATTAAATAGGTAGGTATATACTGCACATAACTGTAGGAATAGTAATGCACAGGCAGTATCGTCGTCCGTCATGTCTGCACCCAGGTAGGGCTTAATCAAATTATACAAATTGCGACATACAATATTCATGTGCAGGGTTGCACCCTATGTCGATAATATTAAAATATCGATATATTATTCTCGTAGCTCAGTCTGCTGGCCTATCCGTGGGAAAAACCATCCTAGGTGTAATATGAAGTTCATATACCTGAACTGGAACTTTTTAACCTTATCAAATACGATGAATGACCCTCTAAATTGAGACCATAATTACAGTAGACATTTCCATATTTGCCACTGCGTTTTGTCGCATGTGCTAGTAAATCGTTTCATTTAAAACTTTTATATTTAATTCATGACATTTCTCTATTTCGCTTTTCATCCTCTTTGCCACTGTTGGTGCCTTAGCAAATAATTTCTCGCGTACCTACTAGGTTAGGCACCATGGACTTCAGAGCTTCAAAGCATTATCTAAAGCTGAAAACTTGGACAAGAGATACGATCTACTATCGATAACCCCACACTGCACTATTAACAATCGACAAGTGTGATTAATTCATGTTCAATAATGAGGTGGAGCTTTTTAGCGCCGGACTCGGCCGAATTGATTTGTGCCCAATTTGTCCCCGCGTTAATATTTGATCGCGATGTCTGCGTGAACCACGAATATTAAATATAATTGTGGTCGTTAAATTGCTGTTGCGAGGGCAAATATTACTTATATTGGACGAATGAATTGAACGTGTATTCGATAAATGTGTACCTATAGGTATTGGTAGTTAAAAATACTACAGAGTTTTTATTCCTACAGTACAAGCTAATAAATAAAAACAATTCACTTTTTAGGACGGGTACAGTCCATGATACTACATAACCTCTTGAGTGCCTAAGCAAAGACAATATAATAGGTACCTACTAACGTAATAGACTGCCCACCTCATACAAAAATATTGGACCAAATTAAGGTTGCGAAAAGCAGGCGAATGTATGGCGCAGGAGAGGTGCTTGCTACTCGATACTAGATGACGGTAATCTGCGTTAGCCTTTAACTTAATAAATATACGGTGTCATTTTAAAATATTATGCCTTAAATATTGTTTTGATTTTTAATAAGATATATTTTGTAAATCATGTTTTTATATACTCATAATACGGTAGATATAATGTTGTGTAGTTTCGAGTGGTGCCATCTATGCGAGTCTCTGAGAACAAATCGTACGATTAAGGCGTTGAGACCACATGACCTAAGCTCAACTTAAAATTCTTAGGTAAGTTTTAAGTCACGTTATTTTTTTTTTTGTTTCAGGATAATGTTCAGAGTTAAGGTGTCATAAGGAGTCATGTCGTATTAGGTCCACCCAGCACCCGAACAGCCTCGCCTCGCCTCGAGCGGTAAGTATTCTTTTTGTGGAGTATGGCTTTAGAGTACGGCGTACAAATCCTTAAAACTCCTCACCTGCGGCTTGACCACGCGCAGACCACTCGGTGACCATCCATTCCTCGCACGCTTGCCCACGCGGAGCATTTATCAGACACTAGCTGCTACCCGCGGCCAATATAATATTCTCTATGCCCGCGGCTACGCCCGCGTGATATAATAGCCTATGTCCTTTTCAGTACCCTAACCTAGTGTATGCAAAATTCTACGATGATCTGCCCCCTATTTACTAACTCGGATGACAGGTGTCGATGCCTATCAATCAAGAATTTACTGTTACAATGCGGGTTTTGCTTGCTCGAACTTTTTATTTGAAATCCAAAAACCGCATTGTAACACTAAATTCTTGATTGATAGGCATCGACACCTGTCATCCGAGTTAGTAAATAGGCCGGCTGGTCAGTAAATCGGGCGTGAAAGCGTTACAAACATACTCATTTTCGCATTAATAATAGGTATTAGTTAGGATTCGGATAGGATAGGGTTCGGATCGCATCACTCATAAAGACTTCAATCTAAATTATCGCTTTAAAGTTTCCAGCAACATTCCAAATAAATAGTCCATTAAAAATTAAGTGCCTCGGTGATAAGCTCATTATCGCACCTAACGATTAGACACCTCATTTTCCCACAACAATGAGTTTTCCGGAAGTTCCCACCCATCACACAAGATGGCGTCGCAAGATGGCGCTCGCACGCGCCGCCACGTGCCGGCGCGTGCTCTGCCGCGCCCTCTGTTCATTTTACTGTTTTTATTGAAAACGCTCCGGAATAATAGAAACAAAGCTTGTCGGTCTCTCGAATAAATTGGTTACGGAGGGTTAAAAGCAATTGAACTGGTCATTATTAACGCATAAGTTATCTGTTGTGGGGTAAAGTTGTAATTAATCATGTCGGTCTTGTCTTACGAGTTACGAATATATATCTCTATGAATATAACAGATTGGAGACTTAGAAGACAGAAATAATCTACTATCTGTTGAAGTATATATATAAAGAATTTATAAATATAAAAATGGAAAAGGGAGCAACTAATTCCGTACCTCCATGCAGCCATTCCTTTTTGATTTTAGGCGATTAAAAAAAAGGAGGTTACGAGGGTTACAGTGCAAGTTTATAATTTTGAGATACAGTTTTTAGCAGGCTAGTTTTTGTTTTTTAAAATGTTCTTGTTTACACCAGTCATTACATATAAATATCTTAGCTATTACTTACCTAGGTAAGTAAAATTCATTAGACGGAAACTTAATAAGTTTATAAAACAGTAAGGAAGACAGTAAAGATAGTAAATACGAAATGTGTTCGAGCATAGCACGCACATTTGGCCGACCCGTGCCCTACATTATGTAGGGCGCGAGTCAGCTGTTTTAACACTATAATTACAACCAAATTGAGACACTCTTGAACGGCAGCCGAGACACCATCGAGCAGCAGCCGAGATACAATCAAGCGGCGGTCAAGTGCTGCTGTGCTGCCATCGAGAAGGGATCCGTCACGCCCAGCTACAAACATGTAATATCAAGAGAAATAAACAACTTTCTACGTGACGTGATCTTGTGTCTCCACTCCAACATCCACAACCTACAATCAACATCTCGTCATGTATGATGTTTGGCTAACACCATTGTCTGCATCGAACATAGTTTTGGTCCTTCGAGCCGGATCCTGCACAGGATCTGTGGTGTTCACTCACATGTCCCTTTTGCGATAGCGAATCGGTTCACCGGCCTCCCACAAGCGGGTCTCACCGGTGATTGAGAAGGCGCACATATCGCAAGGGCGTGAGCACACCGAGTACAGAATCGGCGGCGAACTGGAAACATGGAAAGCCGCTCTACAATAACTTCCCTTCATCCAACTATCAGAAGGTGTCCGACCAGTCATCATAACAACTCAACATTGAAGCGTCTAGCTGGAAACTACATACATTGGAGCTTCGCCGTACACAGTGGTGGAGTCTCCACGTCTAGCTGGACACCACATACATTGGAGCTTCGCTGCACACATTGGTGGAGTCTCCACGTCTAGCTGGACATCACATACATTGGAGCTTCGCCACACACAGTGGTGGAGTCTCCACGTCTAGCTGGACACCACATACATTGGAGCTTTGCCGCACACAGTGGTGGAGTCTCCACGTCTAGCTGGACACCACATACATTGGAGCTTCGCTGCACACAGTGGTGGAGTCTCCACGTCTAGCTGGACACCACATACATTGGAGCTTCGCCACACACAGTGGTGGAGTCTCCACGTCTAGCTAGACACCACATACATTGGAGCTTCGCCGCACACAGTGGTGGAGTCTTCAAGTCTAGCTGGACACCACATACATTGGGGCTTCGCTACATACAGTGGTGGAGTCTTCACGTTCAGCTGGACACAATAAACATTGGAGCTTTGCTGCCGGCAACATCCGGGGAGTTTCCAAGTCCAGCCGGGCGTCATACAAACAAACACAAGAGCTTCGCCGCAAACAGCCGGGGAGTCCTCGACTCCAACTGGAAAACATCATCTTTGGAAATTATCTACGTCAAGATTTTTCCTGTCAATTTGAGATGACTGGAAAGGACTTCCGTTGCCCAAGAATAGAATACTCAGAAGGAGTACATACAACAATTATTAAAAAGATGAAATTATTCGCGACAAGAATATTTTAACATCCTAAGAATGTAACTAATTAATTTCAACAAATCTATCGGAAACACAAATATTACGTAAGATCGTACGATATATGCAAGAAGTGCATACGCTGCAACAGTGGATCACATGTTTTGACGCACATCGGCAGGTCAACGACATGGACAATGGCAACAAGGCCGCGTGGAACATACTGCAAGCTTGCAAAAACCGCTCGGCGCCATGACAAGTGCATGCCTATTGCGATGTAGGTCAATTAATTATTTAAACATCTTCTTCGCGGCGTACAATCAAGCAACATCCAACATCGCATGCTGAGATTATGCACGCATCCTCTGCATCATATCATCTGCTTCAACATCGTGATTCTACTGCAATTTCGAGTGGATTGCTCCAGTGGATCGAGTCGTTGGGAGGAAGCTCTGCTACCGCAGATTACGCCAGCACAGCGCCTCGATGACCTCACGTAGCCCCGAAGAATCGATCATCATGTTGAAGAATAATTTACTAGTTTTGTTATTTCCTGTTTACAATTTTATATTTACCTTTTTTACACATTTACATTTTACATTTTTATCTTGTACTACTGCATATAGACATTTGTGGCGTTCCCTTTCTCGATTGGCCTTTCATCCCTTTGGCGTTGGGAGTATGTTCGAGCATAGCACGCACATTTGGCCGACCCGTGCCCTACATTATGTAGGGCGCGAGTCAGCTGTTTTAACACTATAATTACAACCAAATTGAGACACTCTTGAACGGCAGCCGAGACACCATCGAGCAGCAGCCGAGATACAATCAAGCGGCGGTCAAGTGCTGCTGTGCTGCCATCGAGAAGGGATCCGTCACGCCCAGCTACAAACATGTAATATCAAGAGAAATAAACAACTTTCTACGTGACGTGATCTTGTGTCTCCACTCCAACATCCACAACCTACAATCAACATCTCGTCATGTATGATGTTTGGCTAACGCCATTGCCTGCATCGTACAAAATGTATTTGCTGTTTTTCTTATTCTTCTTTACTTTTCTTTATATTTTCATTCAGGCGTAGCACTCTAATCACAATTTAATGTTTGTGTGTGGCCAACTTTCCATCGTCGTTTATGCACCAAACTAAATTACGTGGGATATTTGCCACTACTCGAAAATTAACGAACTCGTTAGGGTCTAAATTAAACTCGCTTTGTTACTGATAATAATTTATTACCCTTACTTCACGATATTAATTAACAATGATGTAGCTCGCGTAAACATTCGCTCTAACTGAGTATTTAAGTCAACACGTCAAGATCCGGCTTCCGTTAACCGGTGCTTTATTGATAATCTACGGATTCTATAATATCCGGGACTTGAGAATCAATTAAAAGTTCCAAACCTGCACATAGCTTTTTCGAAAATACGAAAAAACTGTACTACTTCCTGTTTTTAAACATTTTAAAATAACCGTAATGACATTTATAATGGGACACCTAATGTTTCAAGATCAAGTGCTCCCCGATTCAAATTAATTATTTTATTTTTTGTTTTGTAAGGCCTTAGGAAACCTTTCTGTTTATGAACTACTAATAAATTAAGTTTTACTAAGCGATTTAGGCGATAACGCTTGGTTAAACTAGTCGGCAAACCCTAATTACACAATCGATAAAGTAAAACCTATAGTGATAGGTATCATGTATGCTCCAAATGCAAAAAATAAACACATCTCTAATTTTCTTAAAAAAAATATTTCAAATAGGGGCAGGAAGCACGAAGGATCTTGAAACAAACAAGGTACTTATGATTAATAAATTATTAATGAAAAAATAACGCTGAATGAAAATTGAAACTAATGATAAAAAAATAAGGAAGAAATTATAAATAAGAATAAGGAAAACTTCACGTATAGTTTTGATTTTTATAATTTTAAATGAGGTTCTCAAGCGATCCTGCAACAATAGGTAAATAAATAAGTTTCTCAATTACTACTTATATCTTTTATTTATTTTAATGTCAACTTGTAAAATAATATGAGTAAGACAAAAATAAATAAATATCCTATGTGCAGGTTCGGCAATAAATAGTATAGTTTTAGACACAATACAATACTAATAGCATATCATACACGCGTTAACAACCAATTCTAATGGGCGGACACGTTACATTAAGGCACCATAGTTAGACAATAATATCTATATTGTATTGGTTTCTAGTTGGATATTTTATTCAGAGTTGAAATAGCGAATGACACTGGCAAGGTACATAGATAACGCATGAAATGCAGGTGATGTATGTACTTCAGATGCATTCCGCAAACAAATACTTATGAAAATTACGAACAAGAATATTCAACTTTTTTCATTTCACCAAAATAAATATTATTTGTTACAATTTCACAAACAAAAAATACCGACATAAACTTTTAAAATTTACTTTATGACAGAACACAGAATAAAATTTATAATTAATAAAGCATGTTTGTTGCTGCATATTTTTGGACAATTTTTATTTCAGACTATTTTATACACATTTTCCATTGTGCCAAGAAATCTACCACATAGTTTACGCAATTACAGCGTTAAAACACCTTGCCAAATTTTTTTATTTCTTTATCGCGAAGAAACCAATACAATAGTTTAGATTTATAAAACTGTAATAGCAATTCCATTTCTTAAATATTATCTACGTATCGTTAAGTTATATATGACTTGTGTTAAATAATGTATTTGACACAAATGTGTTTTGGCAATATTATTGCTTCGACGTTACAATTATTACTACTTATTGTGACTCAAGCTTTATGTTTGATTGGTGATGGTTTAAAATACATATGGGTGTATTTATCAACGTGAACTGCAGAACCAATCCTGAAATCATAGCATCATAAGTTACTCTTTATTACTGTTAGCTATATAGGCTGATTTTGAACCTATATTGAAATTTCGGAATCGAATCCCTAATGGAATACAGAATTGTTAGAAAAAATATTGTAAAACCAAAAATAAAATAATCTTCCCGTAGAATTTTGCCCAGCTGATCGGTGACTTTGTATGGGAGGTCTCAATTTTTTTCTTTTTATAACTTTTTTTCATGCAATTCTTTATTCTATTGAGGATTCTGAATCCGAGATTTAAATAAAGCCGATAGGTTAAAAATCAGCCTGTATTTTGTAGCTTAATCGAATTAAAACTTTTCTGAACATAACCAGACTCAATAGAATGAACAATAATTTTCATGTCTGTTGACGTGAAATATACAAAAAGCAAGTCAAGTATTAAATATTTTTTGCTACAATTTTGACACTAATACTTAAATGTTTACATAAGTATGCGATACAAGATTTTATTTTGAATATTAACTTATGTTTTTACAATAGTTCTTAACAAAATACGAATTGATTTTTATCTGAAAAAACAATTTATTTCTATTATATTGTAATATTTAGAGAACCGACTGGCCTGGGATTCTACAACTAATACAGATTTCAGGATTGCTTTACATTTGATTACACATAGTCCTATAATTATTGCCAAAATACTATAAGGACACGTTTTTTGGAAACTATATAAGTATAAAGAGGTGTCCTTTTAGTAATTAGACATTCTTTTATACATTAAATGTTTTTTTACAAAGAATGACTATTGTATACTAGCTAAACTATTTAATAAAAGCATTATTTTCCTTAGATCTGACCTTAGTGAAGAATCTAGACTACTGAAAAGTCCACGAATATCTTTAGGGTCTTAATGCATTGAATATACAAATCACCTACAAGTTTTAACTAGAATTGAAGACGTCAAAAACTATTTACTATTTGTCGTCTTACTATGTGTGATTCTTGTGACACTCAGGAAAAAAATGGCTATTCGGCAGTCCTAATCATAGTTGAACGCATTTTAGCGCCTTCAAAATATTAAAATCAAAAACATGAGACATATACAAATGTACCACTGAAAGGTGCATGGATTGTTATTTTACCGTATATTTAAAATTGTAAATGCATTTGGATATTATTTATATTTGTCATTATTGTCCTGTCGATAAAATGAATGGTTGTCGCCTTTTAGCGGTTGGATCCGTTTTGACTCATGCAGAGTGCATCGACTTAATTTTCACACATAAAATTAACATTTGTTTTTTTTTAAACTTAAAGTACATGTCAAACATTTTTAAGTAAAAATTAGAAAACAGCTGCCAATCGCACTGTGCAGTTTTTTGGCCTTTCTTCTGCACTCCGCTTTGCCAGCGGAGTTAAACTTAGCCATAAGTAAATTACTGACGTCAACAATTTTTCAGTTGTAAATGATATATACATGATAATTATAAAGTTTTTTAAGAAACCTTTATAAATAAACTATTTGAATCAGACTCAACACAAGTTTGCCGTCTTCCTTATACGTGGACGCCTTTTTATACCTTTGATCATTTATGTTCTGAAACCATTGAAATTAAAACTGTCTTGCCTGTAATAGTACATTATACCTGAGTTTTAATAATGGGGTACCGTTGGCACCTATTGAATACGAAACCCTTAAGTCCGTACTTAATTTAAATTAATGCCACTCAATGTACCTAAGTATCAGTAAGTATTAAAAAACCGAAAGCTCAACACACAGATACAAAATAAATCTACACAAAATATGTTCTTGGACATGTTGCATTTACGTTACTCTCATATAAATAAGTCTTAGCTACCTAAAATCTCGAATTTGGTATGTTATTACGTAATAAATAAGTAAATCAGTCTATTCTAAATGTGATCGGTGGTTAGTACTTAGTTAAGATGTGACCAGTGAAGTCAGTACAAATTATTGATTTTAGTTTTAGTCTACTTAAATTACTTTTAAGAGTAATATTTATTTTTTCATTAAAATACAACATTATCGGAAAGTGTATTAGCTATATTTTTTAATTCAGTAAGAAAGGCTTAAAAAGTTTGTTTTGTGTGCCACTTTTTGAAAAAAAAAAATACTTACTCAATTTATTGTGTATTAAAATAAATTCGTATTGATAGTAAGTACCTATAATTTACCTCCCATTTTTTTCTTGACATGCTTATAATACCCTTTCAAATAAACATCGTTCCACAGTTTCTAAAAAATACAATTACACATTTTGGCAATCACAAAATCTTAGAAACACACAAATTGTTCGAAATTGAATAATCACAAAATCTCAGAAACACACAAATTGTTCGAAATTGAATAAATTCGACATGAAAATCACAAATAATGAGCACGACGATTAAAATAGAGAACCCTTACAAACCTATAAAATTAGACACGGACAGACACACACACAGTTAAAACATCTTAAATAAAAATGAAAATGGTAAATATTTTTTTGTTAACATAAAACGAACTAAAAATCAGTTGTCTAAAGAGTGAAAATAATAAATAATTAATGGTAATAATTTATAATAATGTCATTTGTGATGGAAATAGCAATAAACGTAGCAAAAAGCAAAGAACATAACACAATTTTCTAAAGCGACGACATTTGAGATTTGGTGACATACTTTTATGGAGCGAGAAATAAGACGTTGTCAATATTTTAAAACTGGATTTTTTAAGATTTTATTCCGACTGTACTATACATGGCGAAATTTTGATCGTTCTGGACCCTTAAAGGGGTGATTCAGCCCGTCGATATGAACCATTTTTCCTATGTGGCCAATGCTGAAAACTCAAATTTTATTTTGACATTTTCATACAAAAGTGTTCAGCCGCCCGGGCAATTTGTATAGAAATGTCGAAATTTTTTTCGAGTTTACAGCATTTGTCCCATAGGAAAAGTTGTTTATATTGACAGGCTGAATCACCCCTTTAATGGTCCGGAACGATTAAAATTTCGCCATGTATATGTACTATTTGGAAATTTAAATAAAAGTAAACATACACAAATTAAATTACTCAATCACGACATAAAATAAAAACTGTTTGTCATTAAACATTAATTAATAATTAATTTTAAAAAGTTTTCAAGATATTATCACAAAAATTTGTTTAAAAAGCCATTTTGTTCTTGCAAGTATGAATCAGTGTTGACAAATGTATATTTGTACGTATCGCCTAAGAGTTTAATAAACTAAAATATCAAAGGTACGCGAAAGAAAACAAACGTTACCAATCGACGTAAATATTAAAAATGCCTTAATGCGGAGGCGTGAAAAGCGAATTGGTCGAAAATTGAAAATGCCAACAGACGCGCTTCTTCGACACGTATCGATGGGCTTAATGAGTAGACAAACACATTTACGTACAAACTATGTATATTATATTATGAGTACATAACGTTTGTGATGTTTCTAATCATAGACTCGGGCTAAACAAATATTGCGAAGGCGTAGGCACTTATAAAGCGTACGTTCTGAATGTTCGTTAATCTCTTTTGAACACAACTGTACTTTTTTAAATAGATAAAAACAAACGAACAAAATATAAATTGAATAATAAAATAAAATAAAGCTGTGAAATTTGGAGGATTCTACAAAATAAAAATTAATGCGAATATTCGTACATTCTAATTAAATTATCACACAA
Organism: Rhodophaea formosa; assembly: GCA_963082605.1. NCBI lineage: Eukaryota > Metazoa > Arthropoda > Insecta > Lepidoptera > Pyralidae > Rhodophaea > Rhodophaea formosa. Next base: position 7,196,498 of record OY720221.1, read on the forward strand.
CAGTGAGCAATGATTATCCAATAATTCGTATTGATGTAGTCATCTTGAACAATTTTTCGTTATTAAAAAAGAAATAGGAAGTAAGAAAATATTTAATTGATTATTCTGTTATAATCTTCGATCAAGTAAAAGAAATTGGATACACAGCCACATACAAAAATACTTTATGCTGTCCACAAATATTTAGAAGTAGATATTGTTATATAAATTATATAAGATTTGTTATTGTTAAAAACCTACACCGATACAAAACCAACCTTACTCGCAGGCCATAAAGTCGAATTTCAAAATCTGCCGTCGTGTCGTCAGCTTTGGATACTCAAAATTCAAATTTGTAGAAAATGAGAACACAAACGTCTGTTGGGTTCTCATTTAGTTGGGTTGCTTTTTTATCGAGATTGTGCATTTAGTTTTTATACTTGATCTAAGGTTATAATATAGAAAAAAGAAAAAAATAATCTATTTTGGTGATTGCAAAAATACGAGTACAATATGATCTGCATATACCGACACAAGTTAATATATTTTCAGGACATATTGACAAAGAGATTCCTATATACAATGTAATTTTCTGTTGAATATACCTTCATGATCAATTCCATCAATTTATATCCTTTCTCGTAACGTGAGAATAAGCTTCTTCAAAAATGCGGTCTCAGGTTTCCACGCCGCGCCATTGGTTATTTTTTTTAATGTACGACAAGAACTGAATATTCAAGGTCATTTTCTCTACCCCGAAATGTTGAAATTTTTTTATTTTTCATAGTGATCAATTCCAATTGAGCCATTGACGTATTTGAGTTACATAAACTTTGAGTTATATTAATTTGTGTGCTTCCGCCACGAGTTAATTCATGCAAACTATTGCTGGCCAGCGCCCACCCACTATTATTAGTCCCTTCGAAAGAACTAACTGGTGGCAGAAGCATAAAAATTAATTTATCTTAAAGTACATGAAGTTCGTTTTAAGTTAAGATTCTTATGAGTATTCGGTCGCAAGAGATATTTTTTTTTATGTACATTTGACAGCAGACGAGCTGACGAGCCATCTGATGGAAAGTGGTCACCGTCGCCCTTGGGCATCTGCAACACCAGAGGAGGTACTGATGCGTTGCCAACTCTTAAGATACACGCCTTTTGAAGGACCCCAAGTAAACGCACGCACGGAAAACCTAAGATGACGCAACGCGATCGATAAAATCAAGAAAAACCTATAAAACCGCGCTTTTGAAGTATGAAACTCAACGTCCTATTTTTTTAAAAACCATTAACGTAACCTATAAAGTAAAGACCAGAACAGATCAGCGGCTAAGTCGCAAAGCAGTCGCGCAGGCTCCGTTCGCTACAAGTCTGTGACGGGCCCAAACACCACGGTGGAGTTGGTGGACGAGTTGACACTGGTCCGCCGCGGCCGAGACGAGTCGTCCACATCGGAAGGCAGCGAGTCGGGCCCGTTTGCTATCTGTAGGCCGTTGAATTTCGAACGTAGCTGGGTTACTAGACGCTCCAGTCTGGAATCAGTTTAACCTTTGAGAAAAGTTTTGATAAATAATCTGTATTTTTGATTTTTAACTTTTCCAGTTTAACTATTTATTTCCCTACGAGTTTAACATTTCTGACAAAAAAACACATGGTGATTCTTGACACCCTGGCAATATTTTAATGTAAAAATAAAAATCTTTAGTAGAATATAACCCTGCAAGATAACTGTTATATTTAAAAAAGAAATAGATTTCCTATACTAGTTCAATAGTCAGTATTTTCACGATTTTATATTTTGTTCTTGCATATGTATTTTCTTTAAAAGATTTTGATTCCGTTATTAAATTATTGCCGGGAGATTCTGAATCACCATGTTTATTTTGTTTTAGAAATATATAACTTATAGGGAAAAACATAAATGAAAAAATTGATTAACAAAACTATACATATCAATCAGGTCGTCCGACCTCATCGACTCATGGCATACCGTTAAATTAATTTTCTTCTTAAATTAATAGTTATTTGTTAGTAATCGCAAAGCAACAATACGTTTATACAATATTATTAGTTATAATTTATGACACATTGAAACAACACAAACAGTAATCTTAATTAAACAACATTTCCACGCAACAAAGTACAGATACCAAGTATATAAGCTTTTCTCGATTACATATAGGGTAAATATTTTTCTACCAGAAAAACGTATTATTCTCGTTCCCGACGGAACTCCGTCTCGAGCAAAGTCGCGGGCGAAAGCTTGTAATAAATAATTTAAAAAATGTACTTTACCATTACAACTTATAAGTACCTGCTCAGTTGACAGAGTGACGATACCGATAAATTAATAGGCAAAATCAATTCAAAAACATGCAACACTGAGCACACGAAGCGGTCACATGACGTCACAGGTCCTTCGAGCCGGATAAAAAGGGTCTGTACCTACAACTTACTTGAGGGCGTGCTCCTCTGCACTCTGCTTGGCTTTGCGCATGTCTGACACTTCCTTGCGCAGGCGCAGGCGCTCGCTCTCCGGGTCTTCTATGTTGCCGTTCGATTTGCTTTCGTTTGATTCAATTCTGTTGGAATTAGTTTAAGTTATTATGAAAATTATATATTATCACGAATACAATATAGACCAGGCTGGAAATGGCCTGGACACATGAGCAGGAGAGAAGACGGCCGCTGGGCGCGTAGGATTGCAGAATGAAGGCCTGGACGGAGAAATGTCGGGAAACCACCAATGCACCGACGATATTACAAAAATATTGAGCAAGACCTGAGTGTGCACAGCGAAAGACCGGGTTTGAGCAAGTCGAGTGAAAATGTTGCTCCAGAAATGATTTCCTCGTCCTTGATTTATATGCGAAAACGATACCAAACACAACTTTTTGCTCAATTTAAGCAGATATCGACGTCATAGTGCAGCTATATATATCATCATCAGATTTTTTTTAGTCTCTACTACAGGAGCACGACCCTCTCTGTACTACTAGAGCCATTTAAATTAGACAGAACAGTCAGTGGATGTGGCCTTCACTCTCCATGCTGGCCAGACGGGTTGGAGAGGTCTATTCCATTTGATGTTTAGAAACTTTATTTAGCTTGTGTTTCCTAATTCGCCTTCTACGACATCCACAGGAAGACTTGGAGTGGTCCTATTCTACTCTGCCGGGAACCACACGGCTGACATCTATATATGGCAGATACCATTTCTATGTCTGCCTCTTTGGCAACTTAGTAGATAAACAAACTTACCCGCTGGCTATCCTGAGTTGCCTGAGGTCATCTTCCAGCTTTGCTATACGATCCATCATGCGTCGCTTTTCCGCTTCCGAAGCACGCAGAGAACTCTGCAACAAACAAAAATAAGTTTTAAAGACCAAGAAAGAAATGTTATGTAAATTTGTAACCGAGACACAATAGAAGTACTATTGTAATTCGTTCACAGTTTAGCAATGACTTAAGAATCAGAATTTTAATAATACAATACGATGTATTATTAAAATTCTGATTCTCTCGATACAATGTTATTTAAAGGATCATACATACTTACATAATGTATGTATTAGCTAGTAGTTACGGACAACATTAAGCCTAATTTAGACATTCTAAAATTTACAAAAAGTTAATAAAATAAAAGAAATATGCTACATTTTTGATTAAAACGAACACACCTGAAACGAGTTCTTTTCATGAGCATTTTGCAATAAGTAAATAAGGAAAAACAAGAAATTTTATGCATGTAGAGTGTTAATAATATAGGCTAATTTCAAGTTTAAATAAAAAAAAAGTTTTTCGTGAAAATAATTGTCATTAGGAACAAAATGGCAAGCGGAAAAAAACGCCAATTTCATAGGTAAGGGCCCAATATGTACGTAAGTATGTCTGTTCACTTGTTGCCTCCTGTAGCCAATTTCTACGATCCTGAAAGAAGATGAAGGCACATTCTATCTTTTATTTCACACGCAAAAATTTTTAACTTACGTTTTTAATGTTTATGTACTTAAGCAAAAGTTAAGGTCGTGTAACAGAACCCTTACGACGTGCAGCGTCGGGCGTCGTAAAACTCGCCAGTAATGTATTCCTCGTCACGGGCGCTGACCGCTCCGAACGGATAACACGGGCTATTTTTGGCCAGGTACTACCTAACGTAGATCGTAGATACGACAGTAATTAAATAGCACGTTTAACTTAACTTATAGTTAATTAATGTTACAAGAATATGTTCAGCGCTACTTAGAAGAGAAAAAACTGGCGGAAGAAAAAGAGGAATGGAAAAGCTCCATCAACAGCAGCCCAGTTCTTTAGTTTGATGATGATGATGTTCAGTGCATGCATGGTAATTTATATATAATATATACGGACATTCCACACAAATTGAGCTAGCCCCATATTAAGTTGTGAAACTAACTAATTCAACGATACTTTATGTATTTTATAATAAACATCCAAGACCCAGGCCAATCTGGAAAATATCATTTTCCATCATGACCAGATCAGGGATCGTAACTGGGACCACTCGTGTCGAAGGCTGGCGTGTTGTGTCACGGAGGTTGCAGTTAATATACTCGTACTTAGACAAAAGGTAAGGTCGTGTAACAGAACCCTTACAACGTGCAGCATCGGGCGTCGTAAAACTCGCCAGTAATGTATTCCTCATCACGGGCGCTGACCGCTCCGAACGGATAACACGGGCTATTTCAGGCCAGGTACTCTCGTGTCGAAGGCTGGCGTGTTTACCGCTGTGCCACGGAGGTTGCAGTTAATATACTCGTACTTAGACAAAAGGTAAGGTCGTGTAACAGAACCCTTACGACGTGCAGCGTCGGGCGTCGTAAAACTCGCCAGTAATGTATTCCTCGTCACGGGCGCTGACCGCTCCGAACGGATAACACGAGCTATTTTTGGCCAGGTACTACCTTACATAGATCAGGGATACCATAATTAAATGTTTGTAAAATAGCACGTTTAACTGAACTAAGTAATAGGAAATATTACAAGAATATTTCCAGTGCAAGGTAAGTACTGCACAAAATCCACATCTTTCATGGCAAAAAATGCGCCTAGTTGAGTGCAAACGAAAGTGTTTATCATCCCTACATCGTGACACAGACGCAAAAATCTGCGTGTTTATTCTACATTCTACAGATATTTAGTGTCTACCTAACCCATTCGTAGTCTGAAGCCAGCTACGTATTTTCTCTGGGTACCGACCGATAATGGCTCACGAGTTACGTTACGACCCGCCCACACAGAATCTCTCTACCACATGTAGGTGTATAGTTAGGTACCTTTAAAGATATAAGTCAAGCCTTAGCCTTAAAACGCTGTTTTAGATAGTTATAACAATGACAAAAATGAATTTTGAATAAACGTTATATCAAAAAACAAGTGGAGTAAGTATTTTAATTAATAATTAAATTACTGTGTCATACGGACAGACAAACAGACAGAGACGGACATGACGAATCAACAAGGGTTCCGTTTTTGTCATTCGGCTACGAAACCCTAAACCCCCAACTGAGTTTTTGACAGTTTACATCAGCCATATTATTATTTTCGGATGTCACATATATATAAGTCTCTGAATAAGGAAACTTTCCTTATTCAGAGATTTAAGTACACTCCGGGAAAGAATACGAATTAAATGACAGCTCACACTTCAAAGTCGGCCAAGTCATTGAAGCTACAGGATGCAACAATAAAACAGACATACATACGCGTGAATAACATAAAACTCCTTCTAGGTGGATCAGTTGAGTAAAAATGCTTTTTTATGTTAGTTTGTAGTATGTCCTCCATAATGTAACATGTGAAGCTCTCTGTGGATATGGCCATCGATAAGCAGCGCAACTTCAATTTGTATGAAGCGTTGTGAACAGGTCAAAAATGACACTACCATGGTTATACTGTTACAGTGCTATATATAATATGATTTGGTAAAACCATTACAGCCAGCCGTGTGCCGCAAATTGATATGATCAAACCAGATTGTTAAATCCCCAGCCAAAAAAGAAATGTTATTAGATTCGGTTGGTAAAGAAACGATTTTTTATTTGGATCGATGGAAATTGAGATACTAGCCAACCCTAGTGATCAGCGATATTTGACTAAATATTGAAGCAAGAACATCAATTTTGGGGTCAAACGATTGATATCGATTGGGAAACTCCATAGTTAGTATGTCAGGGCCAGGTTAAGCACGCAGTCATATTCGTGGTGAATTTATATACTTTTTTAGTTTTCATCTAAAAAGAAGACTCGAAACCTATTAGCTGAGTAAAGTATCAAACCGCGATTCAAACAAGCCGATCAACATCGCGACATAGCTCTGACTTTATAAAACATTGGCAACATTTACTTGGCAAATTCATCGTAAGTCGATTGAACGACCAGCGAAAGTCGACACCTCGGATAGTTGGAAACCGCTCTTTTTACATCGCATCCGCAGGGGAGGAGCGGGGAGAGGGAGGCTGTCTTACGGTGGGCTCTAGAGAGCGATGAAGCTATTTGATGTGAGCGCAAGTTAGAAGTTGAAGCGGCGTTGAACAACGCTATCTCGGCCACCTCGGATGGTTGGAGACTACATTTTTTACATAGAATCCTAAGGTTTGGAGCGGAGAGGTAAGCTGATTTACGGTAGAGCTCTGGAAAGCAATGAAACCGGTGAAAAGGAGGCTGTCTAACTGTTGGCTCTAGAGAGCGATGAAGCTGTTTGATGTGAGCGCAAGTTAGAAGATGAAGCGGCGTTAAACAACGCGATCTCAGCCACCTCGAATGATTGGAGATCGCATTTTTTACATAGCATCCTAAGGTTTGGAGCGGAGCGAAGAAGGCTGATGTTCGGTGGAGCTTATGCCGTGTGGTTCCCGGCAGAGTAGAAAAGGACCACTCTATGTCTTCCCGTGGATGTCGTAAAAGGCGACTTAGGAAACACTAGCTAAACAAAACTTACAAACACCAAAATACCTCTCAAACCGTCCGGCCAGCGTGGATAGTGTGAGCTCTGCTGGCTGCTGCTAATATATAGCTCTGGTAGTATGATAGTGTTATGCTTCTGCAGAGGAGACTAAAAAGACTTGATGATGAACATTTTTAATGTTATTATGATACCTTATCAGAGCACATTGGGGCATTTTTACGTTCATTTGAGCACGAACTGACAGGCTGACTTTCGCCTACCTAAATTACTTTCGCCTATAGTAGGGCTCGACTCGGCGAGAGCAACATTCCTTGCTCTGTGGCTCTCCCGCTACCGCCCATCGCATGCACCACACAATCGAGTTCGCGTTAAGTAAGATTACACGGTTGAGTCTATATGCGCGCACAAACAGATAGACAGCGGGCGCTAATTTTGTGTGTTCCGCTCGTTTCGTTGTTACTGTGTTGATATATTAGCTGTCATTGTCGGTTCACCAGGTATTGGCGAGATGAATTCAGGAGGGAAAACCGTAAAAAGGTTTATATTACACTGGCAGCTTTCTTTACCTAATTTATACTGGGGACATGTGTCAATTTAGGGTACAGATTGTCTTTGCTACCTTCAACAGTGTGGTTCTAACCTAATTCATATTTTTTTCTGACAGTGGCTCATCGATGGCTCCACCACAACGCATTGCATCCACGAAATTCATCATCATCATCAGGTCTTCTTAGTCTCCACTGCAGGAGCACGACCCTCTCTGTACTACCATAGCCATATATTAGCCAGTGCAGTCAGAGGACTTGGTCTGATACTCTCTACGCTGGCCAGACGGGTTGGAGAGGTGTCTTTGATGTTTATAAGATTTTTTTAGCTTTTGTTTCCTAAGTCGCCTTCTACGACAACCACGGAAAGACTTGCAGTGGTACTCAACTTATCTTAAAATTATAGAGTAGGTGTCTTATCAGTGGAGCTCTTTCTTCCCAGTTCTTAACACTTTTCTATCAGCATCTTCATTTAATACATTTTCACGGCTTGTCCGGCTTTTCCCTTCTAATTCCATTCATTCTTTATCAAGCCATCTTTTTTTTATTTGGCCTATTTTGTTTCCCACTGCTGGGCAAAGGCCTCCCCTTTCTGTTTCCACTCATCACGATCTAAGGCTACTTTCTGCCATTCGCTTAAAAGCCATCGTCTCGCCATCTCCTCCTTGGTCTGCCTCTCTTGGCCTGCCGGTAACCATATAGTAGCTTTTCGGGCCCATCTGTCGGGTTTCATGCGAATAACATGACCCGCCCTCATCCACTTTAGAGCAGCTGTTTTGACACCTACGTCAATGACTTGGGTTTTGGAGCGCAGATCTGTGTTTCTGATTCTATCCGTTCGGCGAACGCCAAGCCATCGTTAACGAACATTAATTAGAATCTACTCAAACTTGACCCACCCACGTTCTAGAAAGTCTTAAAAAACGCGAACACCGCTAAATGGATTATACTTAACTGGTATTGGTTAGCGTAGCGCGTAACGCATTAACCCCGCCGCGCTAACCGCCTTACGAGATGTTTTTGCACCTCAATTAACTTATTACGGCGCGGCGAGTGTTAATTTACACTATACACACTAAATACACTATACTATGCAGAAGAAACACCCACGCATGCCTGCACTTGGCGTTGTAGGTATTTTTTTTCTTTGGGCTTTTACATGTTCGTGCGGTTGTCTGGGAACTGAGAATATTGGGATTGGGAGTTCACAAATGGATACTACCATGGTAGCTAATTTAGAACTTATTTTATTTCAAAGGACTGCGATACACGTGTATCCCCAAGTCAGTATTGGAAAAATAAGCGCAGAGAAAATATTTTGTAAAGAAAAGAAAGTTGTACTCTGAATATGTAGAATTTATTATTTAATCTACATGAAATAAAGAAAATATTGTAATTAAAAATATTTTCCTCTGAAAGACCCACATACCCAAATACTCCACATAATTTAATAGAATTATGTTTTATAATAATTATAATAACTACCTGTTACAACATTCTTGTTGTTTACTACCACTCGGCTTCCTTTAATTGCAGTTTCAATATCCAATACCATTTGCAAGCAGACAAAGAATGCCACTTCGTAAAGGCAGTTTATTACGGAGAGTAAACAAGTTGGTGTTAAAACATCCTTGGGCAAATACTTTGTACCATGAATAATTTTTTTGTTACTTAGTGCATCTATAGAGGCTAGAACAATATTCCTGGCAAGTAAACAAGTTATTTTTTTTTCATAAATTTCAGATCAACAGATATAACAATGCAGATATAATACAGCAATCATCATCATTTCGTGTAGGTGACACGGTCAGTCGACAAGAAGTAAGTCAAATTGAAAAATTTATGTCATTGCGAAATTTATTTAATTAAATAATCTTCGATAATCAAATTGCTTTGTCGTAGTGTAGTGGCCATAGGATCATGGAATTAAAAGTCAGTCTTAAAAAAAAAAACTGGCACCGTATACATAAAGCACTTACCTAACCTTACTAATATTATTTAAGCGAATGTGACTTTGTACATTTGTGTGTTAGTTACGCTTTAGCTCTAAAGTCATCATGAAATTTTGTGTATGTAAAAATTTTTAGGGGACAGTGAGGGACATAGGCTGCCTTTCATCTCGGAAACAAATACTACTCACGAGGGATCTACATTTACGCGAGTAGAGTCAGGTAAATTGAGATATTAGCAAACTAAATAGTGATTGAATAGAATAAAAAAATATAACAAGAACACGCAACAAAAACCTAAAATTCAAACGTTACCAAAACCCACAACGCGACACGGGATTCGAACCTATACCCTCGTCCGCCGGGTGCGATGACGTCAGTAAGGGTGGCGCCACACTGCACCGCCATCCACTTACATCTGCCAATATTTGCTCAGTACCCCGCCCCGCACGCACCCGTTCATATTTCAAATGCTGCTGTGGGGAGACACTAAAGACTACAAAATACAAAGTTAACGGGCTGCGTGTTACACCACAACGGATACAAAAATTGTATCGCTTTGAACACACTAATGGGGTGATTCAGCCCGTTGATATGAATAACTTTTTTTTGGGACCAATGCCAGAAACTCAAAACAAAATTGACATTTACCATATAAAAATATTCAGCGGCTCGGTCATTTTGTGGGAATGTAAATATTTTAAAGTGTTCAAAACGGTCAATATTTCACTGTAAAAGTATTTGAACTCAAACGCATTGGTCCGGAACAGAAAAAATTGCACCAGGACGATAGTATCAATGAAATGTGTAAGAAGAAGCAGGATTGCTCGACTTTAACATGTTGAGAGAAATACACTATCTCAAACGCTTCGCATTATGTATGAGCGTGCAAAAATAATTTCGTTACAAAATAAGGATAAAACCAAACAGGCTGGTGGCAGATAAAAAGAATAAGAAGGATAATGGAAGGAAATCACTACATATTCAAAAACAAAGTCTTTCGCCGCGTCTGTCTGTCTGTTCGCGATAAACCCACAAACTATTGCACGGATTTTCATGCGGCTTTCACCAATAGATAGGGTGATTCTTGGGGAAGGTTTTAATGTATAAAACATGCCCAAGCGCAGCCGGGGAGGGCTGCTAGTTCTTTATATGTACAAGTTTTAAAGTGCGTGCCTCATCAATTATCATCCGCGAATGTGCGAATACCCTCAGTCGAATCGATGCCTTTTATTCCGACTCACCGTGGTTTTATTTAAGTTTCCTTTGCGTTTTGTTACGTTTCGGTGTGAGTGGAGGTCTCATCACCCGCGAATGTGCGAATGCCCTCAGTCAAATCTATGCGTTTTATTCCGACTCACCGTGATTTTATAATCCGCGAGCATTTACGACCCGCTATGAAAATGTACAGACATCACTTATTTTATACATAGGGGTGAAACGTTCCCTCGAGGTATGTAATACGACAATGGATTCGATAACTAAGAAATGATAAATGTAGAGTTATTTATTTCAGACACAATCGCAGCGGTTCCTGCATAAAATACTAGGTTTCGATCTATACCTCATTGATTTTCTTTAGCGCGCGCGATGTCTTATTTAGGTGAATAAATTACCTTCTATGATGGGCTAATCCGGAAGTGCCAGAGCAACCTGATACTCCAGCTTAGTCAATGTAAGTATAATAGACAGTAAGTACATATGTAGATAATGGCTTAATAGCAAGCAACAATAAATCATTTATTTAAAATTCATAAAATATCGCATAGGTACATTTTATCTGCAGTTGGGGGTCACAAACAGACCATGGCACAGAATTAATAAAGTATTTATAGATTTGCTCAGCATTCCCGCCAACCATTGACACTCTGATAAACGTCTTTTCGCTCGTCGCTCTGCTTGCGTTAATGTAGATCCCTCGGAACAATATTTTTTCCGGGGTGCAAGGCCTATGTCCTTCTCCGTACATCTGACAAAGTGTATGCAAAATTTTATGACGTTTAAGTCAGAAGATAAGGCGTAAAAGCGTTACAAACAAATAAATGAATCAACAAACAAGCCAACGAAAAAATAAACTCAACTTGGCATTTATAATATTAGTGATAATTTTGATAATAACCATAAAGGCAAATTATTTTGATTAGTTTGAATCACAAAACAATGTCAAGCTCCGTGCAGCGGTCAACACGCCTGCCGGTGCCGGCGACACGGATGGTCCCCCCGGGTTCGATCCCCGGTCAGGTCAAGATGGAAAATGATCTTTTTCAGATTTACCTGGGTCTTGGATGTTTACCAATACATATGAGTATATATTATAGAAATATAGTATCGATGAGCTAGAATCCCATAACACAAATCTCGATCAAACTTTGGGGCTAACTCAATCTGTGTGATTTGTCCGTATTTATTAATATTAATGTAATCGAAAATGGGGCAGCTCACTCTGCTCACTAGCTCTGTCTTATCCTGACAAAATCAAAAGAAAGAAAGAAAGAAAGAAAGAAAGAAAAATTGTTTATTTGGCTACATTGATCATATGTTTAAAATAACACAATTCACACAAGCATGCACCAAAACGGCCTTCGCTCAGCATGTGTCGTGGACCATGGTATGAGCCACGACGCTGGTCTTCCGCGGATGCCGATTAAATTTCTAAATTAAATAAAAATAATAGAATATAATACATAACAAATTGATAACAAACCTATATAATGTGTTTGGTATTAAACTAGCGATAATTGAAATTCACTTTTTCTAAATGAAAACGAATAAGTTCTACGAACAAGCCTGAAATCGAGAAAAAATATCAGTTAGATACATTTTGGATTAGTAGGTATTCCACGTACTACGAAACAGCCCATTTTTTTTAAATTAATTATAGAATAAGGCATTTGTCTCCCATCTCACCTGATGGTAAGTAATTTTCCTCGATATCAGACTTGGTCAAAGAACAAAAGTTGTTCTTCCTTATTCATATTGAGAACGTCAATTTAAAATTTTGCTCGTTCAATACCAAACCAATGGTATCGGTTTGTTTTCATTTTGTCTATCTCAAGTAGATGTTCGAGGACAAAATCCATCCCTTGCTTTGAGTTTTTTATGATATGGGACGGGAAACGAGCAAGCGGGTCACCTGATGGTAAGTGATCACCACTGCATATGGACAACTGCAACACCAGGAGTGTGAAAAGAGCATTGTCAGCGTTTTACTTCTTATTCCTTACAATTTTCTCCACGTCCAATAATAATGACGAGTATCGATGCCCAAGAAATGCGGACAGCAATCTGTTTTATTCACAAAACTATGCAATGTTAGTAAAGGGTCGTGCTCCAAAGGTTAGACGTGCTTCCGATTTATAATCGGCCCCAATGAAGATAAGAAAGGGTCGTGCTCCTGCAGTGGAGACTAGAAAGACCTGATGATGATGATGATGATGTTAGTAAAGACAGCAGGCCTATTTGCTAACTTTTGACAGCCGCGGTGTACATCAGTTTCATGGTAACTTCAATATTCATTACGGCTTCGGTATGAATGACTATTTTCATTTAAGATATGAAAACCGTAATAGATGTCGAAGTGGCAATCGAATCGTTGTACACCGAGTTAGCAAATCGGCCTGCAGGACAGGTTACTTCGAACTCAATTTCTGCTCGTCATGACCAAATCAAAACAAACCTTCGTACATAGGTAAGTCTGCATCTCAAGTGTGCGTTCGGAGCCAAGTTCCGCCACGTGTGTTGCATATTTTTCAGAAATTATTAATATTTTTAAAAATATAGGACCGCTAACGAGCCAGCGGGTCACTTGATGATAAGGGTTCAACGCTGCCCATGTCCCATGTCTATGGGCAGTTGGCTAACTGCAACACCAGGAGTTTGACAAGAGTATTGCCAACAATACTTTTACTTTTTATTCCTGACAATTTGCTCCACGCCAAATAATGACAAGACTATGGAAGCTCAAGAAATGCGGCACAGCAATCCGTTTTATTCACAAACCTATGCAATGTTAGTGAAGACTTCGAACTAAATTTCTGTCCCGTCATGACAAAATCAAAACAAACCTACATAGGGACGTCTGCATCTCAAGTGGGCGAACGGAGCCAAGTTCCGTCACTTGTTTCGCATGGACGCGTGCATTCAGCACAGAGACGAGGCAAGGCGTCAAGTGCCCTTTAGCGGACCACCCAGGTCGGCAAATAAACCTTAATAGCGCCGAATTGAGGTGAGACGAAAAAAACCAACGGTGCAGGGAAAATATTATCGTTTGTGATTTCTTGACTGACTAAATGAAGGTTTTCGTAACGAAAACAATTTTTTACACGGTTTAAGTTTTAAAAGAATAACGTCAAAAGATTTGGAAGAAATAATAGTTAAAAAAATCTTTATTTCTGTTTAGTTGTGCATTAGTGCGTTAATACTGGTACGTAATATTGGTCAACATAATATTGTAATAACAAGTCAGATTTTCGAGCCATCTGTTCTGATTGTCAGCCATCGGATCGTCGGATTTATTTTTAATAGGAAGTTACATCAAAGTTATCTAGGAATTTTAGGGTTAACTGGGAAAGATAGACATCGAGTTATTTAAATAATATCATAGATATTATAATTCTACATAATATACATATCGATAGTCTTAGTTACTTTTGCAATAAGATAATAATTTTAGCGCCATCTTTGTGTTACTTCACACACTTTTACGTACAGAGAGCAGAAGTACCCTACATGCGTGTTTAATGTAGTATCTTCCGAACAGATGGCGCTAGCGAAATCAAACTAAGAAAATATTGTAGGCACTCAAAAAGTTTTTTGATAAGAATGAATATATTTGCAAAATAAATTTTAATGAATTAATTTATGGAAAATATCATCCACCATATTGATCCACCAAATTTTCCGTGTTACTAACTAAATTTGAAACTACTGTGCAGTTTCAAATTTTAGTTTGAAATTCAATGTAAAAAGCGCTATTTTGTATCAGCCACAAATATGGAGAGCATGCAAGTAATTTTAAAAAGTTTCATAATAGGTACCATAATTAGTTAACAATGTTAGTAAAAAATATCGTCGAAGGGATGCGTACCTTGACCTCTTCAAGAGTCTTCTCGTGATATTTCGCCTCTGATGACGCCAACCCACTCTGCAAAAAGGGCAATTAGTTAATTGCGTGCTATTATGACACGATACTACGATTATATTATCAAGGCTGAAAGCGCATTTATTGGTTCATAAAAATCGCATAAATTAGTAGAGTACATGTACCCCCTTATTTATAAAAATCAACAAACAATTTTAGTTAACATATGTTTGGTCCTTATCCCTCTTTCCAATTTATAACATTGAAAGAACGAGACAAAAAAGTTTTAACTAAAATAGGTTTAATAAGCGTTTGTTAATTTTTATGACTAAGGGGGCTAATCTAACTAACGCCCCACCAACAGTTATTATTATTTCAACATCTTCATCTTCATTCACTATAAAAGTTTGGATTATACTCCAAACTAAAAATGTCAACTAATCATGCCTCCAAACCCTTGTAAACTTAAGGTATAGCGACATGTGCGCCATTTGTATGAGATGACAGGTACGGTCTGAAATGAATAGGTTTTATTCAAATTTTGCATCTCATGTATCACTGTTTAAACGTCATTTATCTTCCTTGTTATTATTTCTGTTTTAAATTGCAAAATCGAAAATCCACTAGCAGTTTCAAGTCATTAAGAGGCTTACATCAATAAAACTAGTGACACCCGTTATTTAACTCATGCAAAATAATTAAAAGCAATACAAAAAATACTAGAAGTCATTTACTAGTGAAGTACTTACGTCGATTTTCTCAATTTGATCTTATTTAGTAGTAAAATAAGTAAAACCAAGGGTGGCGCTAGTTGGTGTAAGCGCCTTAATGCACACAGAACTATCAATAAATCCATCAGCTTAATGTTTTGATAGATTCCATGGAAAACCAACGTGGAAGATCAATTTGCGCACTATTTCCACTCCCACAAGGAATGTATAAAAATTATCTATGTTTTCCGCCTTCACGGCATAAAATTTTACTACCAAGGCACGCCAATAATATTACAATTATAACACATTACATAATTTACACTACGTTAATATTGTTAATTTATTTTCCATGTAGATAAGTTTGACTATCTTTATAATTATTTTCTTTCTTAATCAATAATTAACATTATAAGTTATATGTATAACTTATAAGTAAATGTAATTACTAACTAAAATTTGTACGCTTAAGAGCAGGTAAAACATAGTGATCTACAAAGAGAATCTAACTTTACAATATTGTCAACCATTTTATTGTACCTACCGATGTTTAACATATAAAATCAAACTGAAATTAAGATATTAATAAGTTTCTTCAAACAATACGAGTAGTTTAAATTGTCATAACAATATTGTTCCGAGTGAACAATTAACATCGGCGCAATGAACCGCGGCGAAGCCGTATCAATGGCGTGTTGGACCGAGTGCGATCATATCCATGTCAGATCGCACTGTTATCTACCTCTATATGCCTAATTGGATTGTTATCATTGACGTAGCGCGGGAACCGGCGAAAGAGTGTTTGTGCAAATATAGCACAATATGGAAATAGTAACATACTCAGAATAAAGAAATAAAAATGTGGCAGTTTGGTATACAATTAAGCAAGACCTTCCAGAAAAGACTGAACAGACTGGCTTTAAACCACGCAAATGAAACGTACCATTGACGTTAGTAAGTATTAAAACAAGCAGCATTATTTCAAAAAATATAAAACCCGACTGCCCTTTTTAACAGTTTACGTCCGCCATATTGATATGTTACTCCAGACATGATACTCCAGAAAATGAACACGAATTTAATAACACCTCTGACCTCACACTTCAAATCTTCTGATCAAGCCGTTTAGACTACAGGAAGGGACTATGGAACAGATATAGTTACAAACAAATATACATACATACGCGTGTAAAACATAACCCTACTTCTGGGTGGATTAGTCGGATAATAAGTCCAATATATTTATTTTTATACATGTTTTATACGGCGGTGATGGTGTTATTAAGAGAGGTCTATTTATATTGAGTGTAGTACGGTGAGCACATTTTTCTGATAAAAATAAATATTAACTGTTGCCCGCAGCTTCGCCCGCGTGATATACAGCTATGTCGTTCTCCGTCCTCCAGGCTAGGTGTATGCAAAATTTCACGATGATCGGTTCAGTAGATAAGGCGTGAAAGCGTAACAAACAAAGAAATAAACAAACTCACTTTCGCATTTATAATATTAGTTGGGATTGGGATTAAATACCTAATTGGCGTGATATGTCATATCGTGTCGACGTTACGCGGGCGCCGAGATGCATCAAAGTTATCAGCTTAAGGCCATACAGAGAGATAACGGTTACGAGAACACAAGAGCAATCTGATAATCCAGGCTAGTGAGATCTAACATTTATGCGAATTTTGAGAGGAATAGGACAAACCCAAATAAAGAAACCATCCGTACCTTATTCATAAACTAGTAAAAGAAGCGGCACTTTATGAGGGCTGACAATTTTTCAACCAGTGGCTAATTAGTTATAACAATAGATGGTAGTTTAGTAATATAACAATCCTTTTAACGTGTCATAGTTTTTTAGTAATGCATATTCAATATGATCAGTTCTTTTTTTAAGCCACCACTGCAGCAGTATGACTCTGTACTACCAGAGCCATAATTAGCTAGAGCAATCAGAGGATTTGGCCTGCACTCTCCACGCTGGCCAGACGGGTTGAAAAGGTCTCTTTAATGTTTATCGACTTTGTTTAGCTTGTGGTTCCTAATTCGGTTTCTACGACATCCACAGGAAGACTTGGAGTGGTCCTATTCTACTCTGCCGGGAACCACAAGACAAATTGTAATGCATGAATTGAGGCATAGTGTAAGGGCTCACTTAGCTCGCCCTGATCATATACATGTTACTTATAAAAATATGTATATTATAATATGTCTTTGATTATGATGACAGATAAGCCTAACTTAGGATTCACAAGAGCAGAATAAAAGCAAACAGAAACATTGATAACTCGATAGTTAAGTAAATGAATGACCCAGCTACGACAATAAATAGTACTTGTTTTTAAATTGATTACAGTGAAAATAATATAAATAACTAGGTTAACTAGGACACGGAGAGGAACTAGGGATATTATTTTGTTTTCATTAACAATGTTACAACAACAAAGGCCAATTTTTCTGCCGACCATTTTTCCGAATTTAACTAAAATGTTCGTTTGCTTTTGTAGTTTCCGGCAGAGTAGAATAGGAACACTCCAAGTCTTCCCGTGGATGTCGTAAAGGCGACTCAGGGAACACAAGCTAAACATAGCTTATAAAGTTGTTTTATTGCATGTCAATGCTTTTAAACATCAAAGAGATCTCTCCAACCCGTCTGGCCAGCGTGAAGAGTGTAAGCCAAATCTTCTGACTTGTCTGGCTATGGCTCTGGTAGTACAGAGAGTCATGCTTATACAGTAGAGACTAAAAAAAAGACCTGATGATGACGATGTTGGTTCGCTTGAACTTTGCATTCAAGTATCCAAATCGTTAAGTTGGCTGAAACTAAAGAAAATGCATTTTACGTTAAGGGGCATTTACAATACAAGGGCTCATGATTGTGTTTTAAATAAACTAAGACGTCGCCTTTCATTCAGCCATATTAGAATGTATGTCAGTTCAGTTTTAGATTTAAAGGATATTTTCTCTGTGAGTTTGTAATGCTCCGTGCGTCTATCCAGACTGGACATATGGCATTTAGAAATATGTTGGCCGGCTGCCAACTAGTCTTAAACGAATTCTCACATTACTATATCTACATGTATAGTATGTATTGTATAGTTCACATGTACGTAGAGACTGGTAGGTGTTGACGAAAGTGGGCAGTTCGTCAACCTTTGTTGGATTCTGTTGAAAATTCAAAATAAGTTTTTATGTGCGACATGTGTTGTATTGTTATTGAAGATATATTTGGAAAAGTATTTTCCACTTTTCTAAGGAATAATTTGTGTAATGGAACGATATATCTATACTAATATTATAAAGTTGAAAGCTTTGATTGTTCGTTTGTTTGCATTGAATAAGCTCCGAAATAACTGGGCCGATCTTCGAAATTCTCTCACCTTTCGAAAGCTAATTTATCTGTGGCTATTTATCCGGTGACTTAGGCTTTAATTTCGTTTCTGCAGTTTGCTGTGATGCGACGGGATGGGATGGTATTGATGATTAAATATTCCTCTTTCTCCCCCGAGTGTTTGTAGTTGCGATCTCAACTGTGACGCAAAGGAGCCCGAAGTCACACATAGCAATAGTTAATAGATTTGGCTAGTATTATTCTGATATCTATGGCTAAAGTTCTTACTGCGTTCGGTTGGCTGTCTGACGCCAACTTTTCTTGGGACATCATTTAAATAAATACAAAAATCTAAATAGAGAGAAAATAAAATTTAAAGGGCGGGTCACATATAGTAAACGTGTTTTTTATGCCGCTATTTGCTACAATTAATAACGGCAACAGGACTCTTGAAATATTCACATTATATTTCGTTGTAAGTATACTCTCTTTAAAAATAAATAATCCAATCATAATTTAAGATATTTTTAACAAAAAACAAAAACCTACTTCAATGCTATCAATTTATTTAAATAAGCTTAAGAATAAAATTTAAAAAAGTGTAAACCGAACGGCATACTTGTAAAAAATTTTTTGGTTTTTAGGGTTCCGTAGTAAACAAGGAACCCTTATAGTTTCGCCATGTCTGTCTGTCTGTCTGTCCGTCCGCGGTTTTACGCAGAGACTATAAGTACTAGAAAGCTGTAATTTGGTATGGGTATGTATATTAATCATGGCAAAAAAGTGGTAGAATAAAAACTTGAAAACAATTTTTTTTAGTGTAGCTCCCATACATGTTAAGTGGGGGAGTAATTTTTTTTTCTCTATTTACCCGTCGTGTGGGGTATCGTTAAATAGGTCTTTCAAAAATATTGTGAGGTTGAGCACACAATTTTTCGATTTAGGGATCCGTTTCCGAAATATTTGGTTTTAAAGTGCGAATTTTTGTTAGAGGTAAGTGTCCCCCCCTCTATCTGCTAAACGGTTATATATAGATACGTAAAAAAAATTACAGCAGTAGTATATATACTGAAGTTGAAAGGAAAACTATCAGAGCTGAGTACTAAGTACAAACTAAAAAGTTATAGGCAACCAACTTATAAAATGTACACTGCGCGTGGCTCGACACGCACTTGGCCGGTTTTTTGTGTATTTTTTCAAAAAGCACTCGTCATATTTCGGTAAAAATTTAATGGGACCATCTGTAAATATTACCTATCGAAAAAAAAAAATTCTTAAATCTGTCCAGGCGTTTTCGAGGGAACATACATAAAAATAAAGATTATGACGAATTGAGAACCTCCTCCTTTTTTGAAGTCGGTTAAAAATATAATAAATATTGAAGAGAAGCTCCTATACAACAAACGTGATTGTTTTGCCGTTCTTTTGCTCGATAATCTAAAGATATTGGTACAGAAACCTTGCGCAGTCACTTGGACCGATTTTTCTTCAAGATCGGCGTTAGACTAATTAATTACATTTCGGTGAGTCTAATGCGCGTTAAATCGACTATGTGCGAAATTACAAGATTAGCAGATTACGTTCAATACGATGTTCACGCCTGTCTAAACAGCTGCTAAGCCGCACATTTGTTAACCTACTCGCATGTCACATTGGTCTTGTTATGCGATGGTTATATGTGGTTGCAATTGGTGGTTATAAAAAGGCTTGAAAGTTCGTTTTTGATTTAAATTCAATTGAAGACCTTTTTACTGTTTGTTTATTAGTACATTTCTTACTGTTGGTCATTTCGATTACATTGGGCATTTTTCGATACACAATTCATGAAAATCCATGGACGAATATTGCCTCAAACAAAATATATAATAATCTATTAGAGTTATTCTTGAATTTTTCTGGTATTTTTCCTGCCTAGAAAAAACCAATTGTTTTGAGTTCGTCACTAATAATATTCGTCAGAATTCAAAATATTTTCACGTACAATCGTACTTGATGTTTCAGTTCTGCCGTTTGCGAATAAAATAATGAGGAACTTGCATGAGGAGTAAATTTTGCAAATTGTTTCTGATGATATTAGCATCTAGCCGAAAAAGTCTATTAAAGACACTTAATCTAATATCGATACTTTGATGTTTTCTAATGTTTTCGCGATTGTTACACATTTAAATAAAATTGTTTTAATACGGTTTTTATCGCGTTTATAACATTATTTATACACCTAACGTTTCGAATACGTTTCGAACCACGAACACTGAAAAGTGTTCGAAACGTTAGGTGTATAAATAATGTAATAAACGAGATAAAAACCGTATTTATTTAAATCAATACTTTGAGTTCGGTTGAAATTGCTTTGAAAAGTAGATTCATTGGTAAGTAACATTAAAAAAAAAATTGGTGTATATCAACTTTAGCTATGATTTCGATCAACGCTATATTAAACATATCTGCCAAACAAAGTTCTCACATCACCCATTTAAAATGCTAAAGAAGTGACGTCACTTGTCTTTTGTAAAGATCGTTTACAGCGACGGGGAAATTCGCATCTTTATCACATTTATATCTTACAAAGTAGTTCGGCTACCACGAAATTTTTTCACTGATATTCCTATTTTTGAGAGCTCTTTTCATAAGAAAACTAACAAAAACATTTGCAAGTTTCCTATTTATTCGGAAAACTTTGATTTCTTCAGGTTCCCGAAGGATTTGTTGCGGAAAGGCGACGGAAATTCGAAAATTTAGAATTTGCGAAAATTTTAAATTTTATACCTTTTTTCATACTATTTTACAGTAAACTTTGAAAAGTCTCCCGCTTGACAATTAGGCGATTTAATAGAAGAAGCCACGAAAGAAGTCAAAACTTACTTAAAAATTCGTGTTACCTAATGCATTGCTACGACGTAACATCGCGAACATTAACTTTTTTTTCTCCAAATTAAAGTTTTGCGGTTTGGTCTTGAATGATCATATGTTTATATGAGCACACGTCAAAAACTACTTGTTGCTTTGTTTTTACATATTTGCGACACATCAACCTTGACCAACTTCTTACGTCTTCGCAGATAAAAGATAATATTGATATGGCATAGAATATGGATAATCTATATCGATATTAGACTTGTTGTATAAAAAAGAAATTATCTTAAGTAAAATTGATTGGATTGATACCGTTGAAATTCAAATATTAATACGAAACAAAGTGTAAGAATCGTTCGGAGTGAATTTTTTTTTTTTACATTTTGATAAGCCTATTATACATATAGATACATAACTACATTTGATAGCATTGATATAAGCATATTATGTAAATGGTGATAAAGGTTTTGGTGTACCAAGTATCTACCAGTGTGAGTGAGAGTCTAAGTATAATCATCATCACTATCAGGTCGTTTTTAGTCTCCACTGCTGCACCTTCTCTTTGTACTACCAGAACCATATATTAGCCAGAGCAGTCAGAGGATATACTTTATAATATATAATGATATTTTCACTAACGTTACCTTCATTCGAACAATTTAGAACTTCGTAAAAGACGGGTAGTTTATAATTTAGTATTAAATTTTCTTTGAATATGAAGTAGAGTAAAACCAACGAAGATGGTAAGCCAGAGTGCAATGAAGAAAACTGACGTACTGTGCCCATCAGACACGGGAAATACGAGTAAGGAAAAAGAAAATGAACTAAGAGTGCTAATACCTGACTAGCAATATCTTTTCTTTATGTGTGGCAGTAAATACCTATAAATCGTTGTTTTGTTTTTTAATCAAGTGTCAAAAAAGAGAAGCATACAAGGGGGCAATGTCTTTTTTTTGTGTGTCGTAGTAAATACAACACCTAAGTATAAAAAGTTGTTTTGTTTTTAAATGAAGCGGAAAAACAGAGAAGCATACAAGAGGCACAACTCACATTTTTGTTTAATGTAATATCGGTATCTTTACAAATAAAATAATGTGGAAAGTTTCGATTGTTTGTTTACATTAAATAGGCTCCGAAACAACTCAAACGATTTAAAAATTCTTTCTACTATAGAAAGATACGTCGGCTACAATTTACGCAGACGGAGACTGGCTTAGCTTAGCTTTAAATAAAAGTAAATAAAAGTATGAAATGACTAATTATCGCAATTCGTTAATAGCATTCTTGCAACGAATATGTTCAGATCTCGTAAAAATCAACGATCGGAAATTGCTTCGTTTGGAAAGCACGCGTGCGTGTATCTTTGATTACTGATTACCCTGTCAACATGTTAAACCAGTCATATTGCAAAAACTCACTAGAAACTCGTTCACTCTGTCTACGGACATGGATAAGGAAAATCGTTGAGTGGGTAAAACGTTTTTTTTAAAACCACCATATTTTGTAAGTTGCGCTTGTATCCAGAAGTGAGAGCACTGGAGATTTATGCCACAGCCACAGGTTCAGCCACAGAGATGTATAATCTGATATCTATGGGCCCAGCCTTATACATACAGGCTTCAGTCTCTACCAATATGAGACGACATCTCAACCTTATAAAAATTATTATTCACTTTGTTTACAACTTAGATTGATAGAGAAACATACATACATACGTAGTCATCATTTCGTGTAGGTGACACGGTCAATCGACCTTGCACACCCTGGTGTCTGAGTTCTTCGGAACCGCCTCTCGGCCTCTGATGTGGTTGCTTTAACGACTACCAGATGGCAGCCGGGACCACCGACTTAACGTGCCTTCCAAAGCACGGAATCATCTTTCTTATCAGACAATCAGGTGATTCATGCCTGCAATGTCCTAACCAAACTGGAAACAACTTAACAAAGTATGCTTCCCGTGGGAATCGAACCCACGACCCCCGGGTCAACAAAGCGAACGCCTTAACCACTGGACCACGGAGGCAGTTACAGATACATAGTATCATGTCTTTATCCCTTACGGGGTAGACCGAGCCTAAGGTCATAATTTCCAAAGGCCTCGTTTAGCAAATTGATGGGCGTATAGGTGGAACATTAAAATTGTGATGGGTTGCTAGCCGTATCGCCTATTGATATGATTTCTTAGATTTCGGCCCATTCCCTCGACCGGCTTTTAGTCTGCGCGAGAAGACAAGCAGCTGGCACATGCTATGTTTTTTTCTTTTCTCCCAGTCCAGAATGGAACAAAAAAAAAGAGAAAAAAAAGCATGGAAGATATATTTTTATCATTTATTTACCATCGCCTGCCGCAGAACACAAGACGCAGACGGTACGAGGGAAAGAATCCTTATATTGAGACGGTGGGCTTACCATTTTCACTAACACGATACATGAATGTTAGGTCAGTGCTGGACACATTTAAAATAAATAACTTGAAAGAAAACTGAGATATAACATTAGTTGTGCGAGGCCTTAGATAACCCTTCAAACTATTTTATGAACTACATAATGTTTTCTTATGTTTTCGCGATTGTTACACATTTAAATAAAATTATTTTAATACGGTTTTTATCGCGTTTATTACATTATTTATACACCTAACGTTTCGAGCACTTTACAGTGTTCGTGGTCGCAGGTAGACTAAGTTGACAGGTGTATAAATAATGTAATAAACGCGATAAAAACCGTATTAAAATAATTTTATTTAATTATGAACTACAGTTTAAAATGTGACCAATAGCTTTTCTTAGCGTTTTCGTCAAATGGGTCGATTCTCGAAATTATTTCATTCATAGAAAGCGAATTTTTCTACGGGTGACAAAGTTATATTATAATTTACGCGGACGAAGTCGCGGGAAAATTGCTAGTTATTAATTTATTTATTTTTTTAAGATCTAGCAATTATAGCAGCATATAGCTGAAGATGGTCGCCGTCACCGAGGTAGGCCAAGAAAACACTGGAGAGACGATATGGATGGTTTTCGAAAGGATTGGTTGAGGTTAACACCAGACAGAGATAAGTGGAAAGAGGTGAAAGATACCTTTGCCCAGCAGTGGGATAATATAGATTAAGTAAAAAAAAACTTGTTTAAAATCATCACCGTTGGCTTGTGATCATCAACTTTGCTTACTTCGAACGTGAACGTGCTACTGCTAATGTGTGCTGTTTCGTTTGCCATTCGACACTTACATCTGTCCTCTCGATGACCATGGCTCGCACCCTCGCGTACAGAGCCTCCTCACGTACCCTGGCTGCATCCCGGATCTCTCTCACGAGGTCTGCTAGGAAGCCCGGGGAGTATTGACCGCCAGTGAGCCCTGAAAATTCGAAATGGTGGTGTAAGTTTGTTGGTCCTCAACTAAAATTAATGTCTAATTCAATATCTGTCATTTTTTTTTACGTAAAAAATAAAACATAGAAATTGAATGAATTTGATAACCCTAACCCAATAATGATTTCATGTTTTCGCGATTGTTACAATTTAAATAAAATTAATTTTTATACGCTTTTGTCGCGTTTATTACATTATTTATATACCTAACGTTTTGAACACCGATACTGTTTGAACATTGTACAGTATTCGAAACGTTAGATGCATAAATAATGAAACTAACGGGGGAAAAAAGTAATGTCATGTAAATGTGTAATTAATATGTCATAAGGGGCTGTGACTCTTGAACCGTTATTGGTAAAGATTTGAAATTTTCACAGAATGTGTATACCTATCTTTTGCCCCCATGACAACTTGTAGTAAACGCAAATTAAGGATGCGCTAGTCCGGAACTCGAACTCGTCGGCGCACGTGGCTAATTTGCGTGCTATTTCGCTGAGAAAGGGGTAGACTCGGTTTTGAATAGTGCGGAACTATTTACACTGATGTATAAGCACATCGGAACTACAATCTAGTGTGTGCAAACACAAAAATTGTTGAAAATCTAAATCTTCGTCGTTTTTAATTCGCGAGTATGCGTTTGGGAGAAGTGTTCTTGTGATAAAAAAACTGAATTTTTTAATTAAAAGTAAAAGATATTTAAATTTTTTAATAACCAAACTATGCTTGTATGAATTTTGTTTTAGAGATTTATACTCCTTCCGGTATTTAATTGTGCCCAAAGTTGCGTTAAAATTACGTGTTGAAATGGCATGTTTTGAGACTCATAACTTTAAAAGTACTTATAATTTTACAATTATGATTCCGTACAAGCATAGATAACGACAAAACAAATCAATAGAATTAAAAACTTTAAACAGACGATACCGAACAACGGAGTCATCACCCTACAGAATTTGTATGGCGAAACACCTGACTAGCGTACCCTTAAAATTAAAAACTAATAAGGGGCTCATACAAGAAAATTGTTATTTTTATTACTGACACGTCAAAAGGGTTTGTTTAACGGTAAACTTCACAAGAGAGGACGCATAGAAGAGGTTTCATGCGTCCTTCTTTATACATCAAGTCCTACTAGAAAAAGTATTCTTATTGGTAGTTAAATATTAAACGGAATAACGGAACCCTTAGTACATCTGGCACTTGGTTGATTTTCTATTAATGAAGTATTGCACTTTCTCTAAGTACGTAAAATACCTGGATTGATAAAAGTTAAGTATTTTTTTTCCGCCACATCCACCTAAATTAAGGTGGAAAAACTGACACACCAGAAAGTACCATCTTACCTACGCTCACGATAAATAACTTGAAGTAGTTACCAAGGCAACATATCTACTTACCATATACTTAGCTATTTATGTATGTATGTTCGAAATATTGAATTAAAAATTAAGTGGGTACATGTATAGACTAGTGAACGCTGGTTCAAATCCTGCCGGCGTGGAATTATTTTCCCATGTTTTATTTCTTCATTTAATAACAGTATATCAGACTAGCATCGTAAGTACAAACAAAACACCTTTATAATACGAAACCTCATTTTTTTACCCAGAATAAAGACAAATCTATTTATTTTTCAGACGCTTTAAATGGCTGCAACTGATCCATCGAGATGACCTAGCAAACAAACCCAACTTTGCAGCCTACCGGGTTTGAGGAAAGCATTTTAATACACAGGACATACGACAAACACCGACTCGAACACTTTTGAAAATCAATGCCGTTCCTTCATTGACATTAAAATCCTACCCACATGGAATTTTTACCCACATTTAATTTCTTTATTTTAATAAGATTATGACCAATAAACAAGTTTTTCTAGTAAAAGTAAACAAACAGTCTGTTTGCTTGTAGATATACCTTCTTTCAATTTTTCCGCGACTTCGTCTGCGTGAATTATAGCCTATGTCACCTGGACTCGGCCTATTCAATGCAATCAAATAAACAAACAATAAATCTTCCCTCATTATAATGTTAGTATGGATAATGTTCTACTTAAAATCAATGGCTGGCCTGGTCATGCATGATCTAGGTCAACCCATAATAAAACGTTGAATTGAAATTAAACTGCTTACAGAACAAAAAAGATCATAGCTTTTCTTCCTTTTTTGCCACAGCCAAATAGCGAAAGTTTTATAATTTCACCATTTTAGATCATTTTTCCGTCATCACCTCAATTTATGAGTTTAGTGGATAACACAGGTATTAAAATTTTAAACCAAACTCTAGTCATCATCCAAAATTAACTTACCAACCACCACCAACTTACTTACCACCAGGTAACAACATAACTTGGAGACATGAAAAAGCAAGTAAACAAATTGTGGTATAGTGCGAGTCGGATTCGCCCATGTAGGGTTCCGTAGTAGCAAGCATAGCTTAGGGTATCCGCTTAACGTACTGATGACCTACATATAGCCAAAATAAAATACCACTCATTTTCGTCAGCAAAAAAAACTTTGTTTTTCATAGAGTTTGTATGAATGACAAAATTATTTCTGCGGTTTATGAAAATGTGCTGTATCTCAAAAACTGCTGAATATATCTAGGTCAAACGAATTATAATTGAAAGTGTTTATATTGTGTGCATAATTATTATTCCTTTTATGGAGGAGCCCGATGGCCTAGTGGGCGTGAGCATTATAAGCGCTTCCGCTTGTTAAGTAACCCCGGTCGCAGTCCCCACTTGGAAGGGTGGCCGCCAGTGGCATATAAATATCTCGAGCTCCTCCGAGCTTCGGAAGGCACGTTTAGCCGTCGGTCCCGGCTGTAATCATTGATGGCAGTAGTTAAGCTATGCCAGATGCCTTGAGGCAGCTTGAAAAATCAGACATAAGTTTTGGCCACATACACACATGAAAAAATAAAAACAAACAATTTTTGTTTTTTGAGATTTCACTTTTACTTTTGAAGTTAGTTTAAATTTATCCTTTATGGTTTCCCCATGATGTTATTCTTCAAGGGAAAGCATTAGTAGACAGAGTATTATATTAACTGTGAACTAAGCTGGAACTAATCATCTAATACGCGTGTTTACTAAAACTCAACTTTCTAAATTATCACAAAAACCAAAGCGCCACAACATCAGAATATTTCCGTGAAACAATTATACAACCGAAGATAATTCTATGAGAATGACAATGGGTGTTGCATAAGTTTTTTCGGGCGACTTGACTTCCTTTTCATTGTGGGTTTAATTTGCGTGCATCGAAGACGTGGGTTTGACGCTCATTTACAACAGTTTAATGCTAAACTGTCCTAAGCTCTCAGTTAATCAAAATAAAGGGTGAAAACGGGACCCTATTACTATAGACTACGATGTCTGTCCACTAATCTGTCTGTATGTCACCAGGTCTCATGAACCATGTTAAATAGACATTTGCAATTTTCACAGATGATTTATTTCTGCTGCCACTATAACAAAAAATACTAAACACAAAATAAAAGAAATATTTTTGGGGGACTTTCATCCCACAAACGTTGATTCTTTGCCGTTTGTTGCTCGATATTAATGGTAACAGGTGACGCTTGAAATATTCACAGAATATTACATTCTACGTACACTTAAAAAATAAATAATTTAATCAAAATTAAAGGCGCCTCCTGCAACAAATGTATTTTTGTGCCTCTTTTTGCTCTTGCTGGGTATTTAAGATAATGGAACGAAACCCTTCGAGAGCGAGTCCGACTCGCACCTGGCCGATTTTTTGTAATGAAATCATCAGTTCATATCTGGTTTTATTGTTATTTATCCCTGTTAAATATCTAAGTATTACATGCAAGTGTTAAAGCACAAGCCATTGTGTAAAAAATTGATAGGCTACAGACACCTTAATTGTTTTTCTTCTAAGTGGTTCTTTGATAGTGGCCCTTTCAATCAGTTTAGCCTAGTGTCAACGGGACACTAAAGACAGTAAAACAAAATTAACTTACTAAGCATATATGTAGATACTAAGTCAGTGTAAATTGACCTTTTCGCGTGCACTAACGTGGGTTTACCAATTTAACTTTTAGATAAGTCAGACGACTCGATAACCTTCAAACTTCTTATAATGGAAATCGATAAATTAAACCTAATAATAGCCGTTTTCTTTTATGGGCGAAAGGGTTGGATTGCAAATAATAAGTTTTTGGTTCGCGTCACCGCCGCGACCCGACTGCTAAATACAAAGTTTAAGTACAGACAACATTAAACTTAGTAATAATAAACATTAGGTTGAAAATTGGGAAGGAAGAAGTATCGTGTTGTATAAGAAGGGTATCGCAGGTCACGTATTGCACGCAATATCATTTCCATCCTAAAGGAATATTGAATAAGGTAGGTAATTAACTAATGATATATGTATGGCTTTTTGCTTATGACTTATCTGTACTAATACAATAAAGAAGAAATATTTAGTTGTTTGTTTGCAATGAATAGACTCAGAAACTAAATAAATGGATCGGTTTTCGAAATTCTTTCATCTATAAAAAGAAAGCTAATTGATCTGCGGGTGGCAAAAGCTATAATTTACGCGGACAAAATCGAGAGAACATTGCTAGTTATATTATAAATTATAAATAAGTGCAGTCCATGGCACGTCACAAATTACCCCTACAATGGAACATCCTATAGCCACATACGTAAGGTAAAAAAGGTAAGTTAAAAAAGAAAATATACCTTCACAATTAACGTGCACTTAAGATAGTGTTAGTCGTTTTAAAAGTAACCACATGTTGTATACCTACTCAGTAAATATAAGGTAAAACCATGAAGAATTGATTAAACTCCGTAAGGAGGTCTAAAGTGCCATCTTTAAATAAAGAAATGAAAACCGTAAGACACGGCAGTATCGAATGGAAGATTACTAGCCACCTTATTACCTTTAAGTATAAGGGCGCCCTTGACTACTGGATCATTAAAACCCAAGGTTTGTATAAAAGATATATCATCACGATCAATGCGATGCATGTTTACTATATACATGACATGACAAACATATATGCCGTATGTTTTACTAGTTCTTTGACCGTGATTTTGTTTCTACGCACAAAATCTTTCTTCTATCTTTTTAGTGTTATTATGAATGTGAGAAGGTGTATGAATGTTTATTTATTCTTTGAAGCAAATCTTTAACGCAATACACCTAAGCGTGAGTTAAAGTGAGTAATATCAAAGACAATATAATACAGCGTAGTAATATGAAGATACGTACGATTAAAAATGTTTTAAAGGCCAGCTCTGTACCATGATTCTGATTAAAGTTGTCTAGAAGACATAAGATAGTCTTGTAGTACTGTCAATAATTTTACTACCCAATGAGGTAGTCAATTATTTAAGACTATTGAACTAACTTGAAGGAAAGGTGAATATTATTCAAAATTGAAAATACGCGTCCACGCATAATAAATATATAGGGACATAATATCACACAAATTGAGCCAGCCCCACAATGGAAACAGTTGTGAACTTGTGTCGCAGGATACTAACTCAACGATACTATATTTTATAATATATACTTATATAGATAAATATCCAAGACCCAGGTCAATATGAAAAAGATCTTTTTCCATCTTGACCTGACCGGGGATCGAACCCGGGACCCCCGTGTCGCAGGCTAGCGTGTTGACCGCTGCGCCACGGAGCGCAGCGGTCAACACGCTCACAAATTACAAAAATAAACTTTTATATTGAGTTGCCAAAAATTCGTATGCCAATAACATGTCAAGAACGAAATGTTAGATGTGGTGCGGGCTGCGGGAAATCACTATCTAATGTAAATATGTATTGATGTCCGTCTTTCCCATCAATCATAGGCATATGTCCATACATATTATCAACGTCTTTCCCTTTAGAGGGGTAGACAGAGCCCAAGGTCATAAAACATAAAAGCCACGTTTAGTGTGTTATGCTAGCCGTATAGTCTATTAACGTCATTCTTTAGCCCAATCTCTTGACCGACTTTTCGGCCTACGCGGGAAGAAAAGCAGCTGATATATTCTATGTTTTTCATGGATCTAAGAATAATCAGGATATGCCCTTGGAAAATGTAACAGTGACGCACATAAAAATCCCTACACTCGTGTCGCGACACTAGCGCACGCACACATCGGCACAAAAATCCCTACACTTTTCCCCGGTCGAAATGTCAAATTTCCCAAATGTCAAATACATGCTGCACACATGTGACTTGATGTGACGTAAGTTATGCTTCACTTTTGATGTGTCTAATGCCGGGTCCATATTATTCCTAGGTCCATGATGTTTTTCCTTTTCTCCCAAACCAGCATGGAAGCTATCTATATTCTATATAGACATTAATGTATCTATGACCAAAACAACAACCGGTGTATTTTCTTCTCTATTGATACTACCTTCTTACCTTCCATGCTGGTCTGGGAGAAAAGAAAAAACGTAGAATGTACCAGCTGCTTCTCTTCCCGCGCAGATCGTAAAAGCCGATCGAGGGAATGGGCATCAGGAATCATGTCTATAGGCGATGCGGCTAGCAACCCATCACTATTTTGATTCCGTTCTCACCTACAAGCCCACCAACATGCTAAACGTGGCCTCAAGGTTTTACAGACCTGGGCTCTGTCTACCCCGCCAGGGAAAAGACGTGATAGTATGTAGTATTGATACTGACTTGTGAGAAGGGGAATATTGGGCGCTACACACGCCATTTTGCTGTACTTTGCGGCGTCTCACTTTACCGTAACATCTATCAAAAACACCGGTGTTTGTGGCCATTTTACTTCAGCTCTTACAAGAACAGTCATAAAATATATAGCGCGAGCAGAGCCACAGTCAAAAGTTAATCACTAATATCGGTCATCGTTACCACACATTCCATAGCAGCAGCTATCTCTAACTAAAACAGGTTGGGTCGTCCTTTAAACAAATACGACATATTGACACGCGACTATGAGCATAAAGATAAAATATTGTGCCTAACTTGGAAAGCATAAAATTCAACAGAACAAATGTATGCCTGACGTATATTGTTGGGAAATATCTGTTTTTAAAAAATAAACTAACAACAATGGTCATCATACTAGTGGCTTTGTGAGGTGTAAACCTCATCACAGCGAACTTACAGCTGTTAAGATTCTATATTCAAATAGTTTGTAAAAGTAGGTTCTGTTTCTTATTCTTGTAAATAGATGGCATTGTTACTTTTTGTGAAATCCTGAAACTCGCTATCATTAGTTTTTCGCAATATACCTACGACCCTGATTCGTTTTCATGACGCTATTTGTACCACACTCAGCCTACTAGTATCTAGGCAATAAATACTTGGGATTACTACTTCTCTTCGTTTTATTTGTACCTCGATGTACACAGCTGTCTTATGTGCCATTTATCTAAAAAACGAATTAACGAACTATATTTCCCCAGTCAATTGCGAAATCCTGTAGAAGAGGACAGCGAGACGCACTTACAAAAGTACCTATATCTTGCTCAAACTAAAACACTGATAAGTTATGGAATTTCGCAGTCAAAAGAAAATAAACCTGCTTTGTGTAACTTGTCGTCTTAGGGGACGAACCCAGTTAGGTGAGATATCGTAATTGATAATGCCGGTCTGGTAATACTCGTATTTAGAAAACCGGCCATAAGTTTCACTCACGAATATCAAGGATTCCGTACAAAAACAGAATTATATTCTACTTTACGGCTATCAGATTTTATTCCCTTTTTTGTTACGCTTAAAATCTTGTTTCTTCCTAACATGGACGTATAAACTACCTATTTTCATGATTCCAGAACAACGGGATAAGGGTATTGATTTATTATCAAATATGCATTAAAGCAAACAGCTGTATTTTTGGCTGGATGGCGAAGAAACTTGATTTTTCATGAGTTTTTGAGATTTTTGTCTTTTTCATACTACTGAGGAAGCTAACAGGCATACAGCCAACCTGATAGAAGGCGTGAAGGTATCCTGATAGGTGGTGGTTCTATTGGCGTGTTGCCTACCCTGACTTGTCTTAGCAAGCAGAAAGGCAAACAACGAAATGATCTACCTCTAAACAAGGTTTCTTTTTATCTTTTGAGGTACGGAACCCTATAATTAATCACTTAACCGGTTGGATAGCATTTTTGACAAACAAAATTATTGACCTGCTAACATGGACTGTATGGAACGTCGATATATACATTTACAATTGGAGGATATGCATATCAATGGTCTGACAACCAAAGATGCTTTATAGGGTTCCGTACCCAAAAGGTGCAAATGGGAGCTTTAGTTGAGAGTCCGATGTCCTTTCGTCTATTACAGGGCTGTATCTACCGAAACATAAAAGGTAGATACTTGAAATTTTCAAAACATAGTAATTATGGACATAAGTAACAGTCGCCGTGTGGTTTGGGAAGTCTTCCCGTGATGTCGTAAAAGGCGACTAAGGAAACACAAGCTAAAAGAAGCTTATAAACATCAAAGAGATCTCCAACACGTCTGGCCAGCGTGGAGAGTGTAGGCCAAATCCTCTGACTGCTCTGGCATTAGCCATATATTATATTAATATGGCTCTGGTAGTACAGAGAGGGCCATGCTCCTGCAGTGGAGACTAAAAAGACATGATGATGATGATGCCAGGTACTTACAAACAATGTTGTATTTGGTACGGAACCCTTCATATGCGAAGTGATGAAGCAAAGTACAGTCCCGGGATATTCAAAAGTAGAATTAATGGGTATCTTTTAAATAGGCATGTAACATCCTCGTCTTAATCGTCACTTACCACTAGGTGAGATGGATTACAAAAAGAAAACGTCGCACTATGGTTCACGATGAGACCGGGAGAAAAAAAGTTCAGATGAGTGAAGGACAGGGTTTGAAACTGATTTACCATTATCGTTGAGGTGAGGATGGCTGGAGGTGACACCGATGCTCGAGTTAGGCCCTTTCTGGAGGATTGCGTTGTGCTGTCGAACGTTCTCTAGTTCGGCTGAAAAATAAAGGTAAATGTTACTACTAAAAATACTTCAAAAAAAAAAAATTATATTTCATAAACCGCTTGTTTTTGCCATTGACCTAAGAATAATATGTACTGAGCGCAGAGTACAAGTGTTAAGGGGGAACACTAGGCACAGTAGCGACGCCAATCATTTTATTCCTAATACTTTACAAATAGAAAGGAATTCAAGAATATAAACAATACAAGCCTTAGTAAATAACCTGAAGTATTTTTTGAATCATGTTTATTACTATCGGAATCAGTGAGAATTATGAGAATCTGATTACCGCCAAAAACGGCCGTTTTTGGCGGTTATCACTTTTTCTCTCAATGACTGATTCTCATAATATCAAAACATGATTCCAAAAATACTTCAGGATATTTACTAAGGCTTGTATTGTTTATATTCTTGAATTCCTTTCTATTTGTAAAGTATTAGGAATAAAATGATTGGCGTCGCTACTGTGCCTAGTGTTCCCCCTTAAGTTACGCTAGTGACAGTGACACCGACTTCTCATGTGTGCGGCTCAAAGTGAATTTCGCACAGGGGAAAATATAGGCAAAAATTGAAGCATTTCTAATATGGATATAGAACTTGTGTCTCAATACGTCTGCAAGTTAAGACGAATTTTTTTTAAATCTATGTCTGCAAGTATTGATATTTGCGTCACTGTTAAATTTGTTAGGAAGCCCTAACAACTTAACTATAACCTAACTCGCCGAAACCCTTAGAACTTGAAAATGGATATGGAAAACAGAAACAGGTGATAACCTATGGATTATTTATTATAAAAACCCCTGGAGGAGGAATCTACTCTTGAATGGAACAATTCATTGAATATATTTTTTTTTTACTTTTATTTAAATTTTGATTGTTTAATGATCAAACCCAGGAAGTTTGCCAGGAGCTCGATGGCTCAGTGTTTAAGCATTTTTTTTAGCACTATAACATGTTAAGCATAATTACCCACGCGTGATCTGCACTGGGATATATGTTATCACTAGTCAGGCAGGCATAACGTACCTCGAGCTTCTCCGTGCTTCGAAAGGCACGTTAAGCCGTTAGAAACGGCTGGATTGAAGTTCTTGAGCAGCAGGCAGCTTGAAAAATCTGACACAAATGTTGGCCACACTCACTCGAGAATTTTTTTATTTGCTGGTAAGTATTGATTTTTCTGCTTCCTTAGATATTTTTATCTTTTAAATAGAGCTGGGAACTAGGTAACTAAAACTATCGATAAAAAGTAGTGCACATTCTTTTTCTGAACGTGGGTGCGCTTCGCGGAATTAAATTTTTATATTTTAAATTGCTATTGTGAGCGCAACTAAAAGGTGCGTTCCAAGGAATACCTCAAATTTTTGGGTTCAAAGGTGGTTATACTTAATTACAACATCAATTTTAAACAAGGTTAATGTACTGAAGTAATAACATTGGATAATATTATTATTTCCGTGCGTAAATGTGCCTACTTTTTATTCACATTGTTTTGTCTAATCTAATCATAATAGAATACACTTGACATTGTAATAAAGATATCAATGATATCATTAAGTTATTTACATAATTCATTATATCTACAAGATAGTTACCAAAGAAAAAACAATATGAAAGTGGCTTCAAAAACCCAAAGATCAGCCGTGTGCTGTGCTATAATGACGAAATTTTCGAATTTCGAATAAAATCAGTACCACCTCGCTGTTCTGGGCAGTGGCTTTAAAAGTAAGAAGGTGAGCATTAGAAAATCTTAGCAAGAATTTTTAATTTCTGAAGATTGGATCTAATAGTAGAAACTCGCTTTGCTCTTCTCCATAATATGATGTAATTTAAAAATTTCATACAAAATAGCCCTCAAAAAGCATTACCTATTTTGACAAGAAACAAAAACAATTGGAGATCTGAGTTGGGGACGCTCACTCGCTCTGTTGTGCACAAGGAAACCTTCAAAAATTGACTACCTTCTGTGACCACCTTCCTTATGTTATGGTCATAGGCAAAGTATGAAAGTTAAAGAGCATACATATGTAGGTACCTACTTACATATTTTGAAAATGGTGCAACCCGTGGTTTAATAACGGTGTCTCATTGACGAGGAAAGTGAGTTCCATCGATTACAATCAGCAGAATTTCTCAATTTAGAATAACTAGGAAGTTATTCTAAATCCAAGCCCCCGCCTCTCAAATAGGTATATATTTTAACTAGGTATGTATTTAATTAGTACTGGAGACATGTGTATTAAGTTAAAGATACACAAGCTAGTTTTGAGCATGTTTAATTTAATATAAGCATGCTACTAATAAGCAATCTTATGTCTCGCACATGATCTGCACACATGTTTTTAAAATAAGTATGCTTGTTTGCAGTATACTCAATGAATACACTTCCGGCCTTCCCCCTTCCGACGACGCATCAGAGACACAGTCCTTAGCATTATAGTGCACGGAAGGTAGTGGACAGACACAATTTCAGCATGCCGATCTGCTGCTGCAACATGCAGTACTAAGTAAGTAGCAGGTGTGTATCTATCTCTATCTTTATTCAAATAAATAATTTCTTACGAGTACAAAATAAATTAATAAACATAGTGAAGTTTAAACCGTATTGCTCGTAAAATGTAGACAGCCACTTGTTTCCACTTCCACACCCATTGTAGTGTCAACAATGAAAAATCCCATAAATGTTTCTAACTGTACCACAATACAAATGGAAATCAGTATGTTCGTCAAAACATTGACCACTCTCCTTGAACAAGAATTAAAAAGAGAACAGAATCGTCGCTTGATACAATGTGTGTTGTTGACCACAATGTACTTAATAGATTTTATTATAGATAGATATATAGCCTATGTTCTTCTCAGTACCCTAACCTATTGTGTGCACAATTTCATGATGATCGGTTCAGTAGCTACGGCGTGAAAGCGTAACACTAACAACAAACAAATAAACTCACTTTCACATTTTTAATATTAGTTAGGATTAGGATATTCCATTGTAGTTGGTCTGTTTAGCTTAGAGATTTTTGGTACTAGAGAGTTGAAATTTTGCGTGGGTATAATACTCCATCCATCATGCGAAAGTCAGGGCAGTAGCATAGTTAATAACGGGGTGAGAAGGAAAACTATCACAGCTATGTAGGGTTCACAAGTCCAAGATTTATAGTCTACAAACTTATAAAATGACGTGCAACTACGGAACCCTACACCACACTGTGCGTGGCCTGACGCACTTGGTAGCAGGGGTTGAAAACGGTAAAGGTATAAGGGTATGGTACCGGTATAAAATTACGATACACCTTAGATTTAAAGGTAGAACAAAATCGGTTGATAATTACGGTTGTGATACAGCCAAATAAAAATAATGGTATTTATACATTTACGATATCGTTATGTATCGCTACCTTTATAATTACTGGTACCTTAACTGAAATATTTTCAATACCGAAAAAATTATGCGACGAAGAACATTGAGGCGAATCCTCGGCGGTAAAATTCAATGAAACCTTTATTTCATATTTCCAATATCGAAAAAAATAACGATACCGCAATATTACAATACCAAAATCGTACAGGTACCGTTTCTTTATGGTATGGTAATTTGAAGGTACCATTATTCTAAGGTATCGAAATATAAAGGTATGACGTCATAGTGTAGTTTCACAAAGATAGCAAAAAATAAACCTTTTGTAAATGAGTTAACTATCCTTTTAAAATCTTTTTAATTTGGGTGCCTTGACAGTTAAATGTGTGGGTGATTTAAGTAAGTGTGGGTTTCAACTAGAGCTTAGTGTAGGCAGTGACCTAGAATTATGACTTAATATTTAGTTTTAATATATTTTTAACACTCCTTCATTAACTTGAACATTGTAGGTCGAAATTAACCTAGTTCAGTGATTGGCCACATTATTATGTGATTAGTGGTAGTTAAGGGAAGGAAATAGATGTGCAAACACTGAATGTCCATTTCCTTCCATTATTTACGGAAATTTCTGTGAGGAAACCTATTAGTGCTCGGATTGCTTCTTTTACAACTGTGTGAAATGCAAAGGCAAAGTACATATATATCTTGATTGATGCAAAATAGCAAGGTTCTAAATGTGCGCCGTGTGGTTCCTAGCCCGCCGTGTGGTTCGTGGTTCCTGGCCGCCGTGTGGTTCCTGGCAGATAAGAAAAGGACCACTCCAAGCTTCCACGTGGATGTCGTAGAAGGTGACTTACGAAAACAAGCTAAACAAAGTAAACGTTTATCAAACGTCAAAGAGACCTCTTCAAACTGTCTGGCCAGCGAAGAGAGTTAGTTATATAGCTCTAGTAGTTCAGAGAGAGTTGTGCTCCAATGGTACACTAACAAAGATCTGATAATAATGACTATGCTGTCAGTACGCTGTGCGGCAATGGCCAGCACTAACCATGTGTGAATATGTAATGAATGTATTGAATACTAAGTAAACCAAAGGTTGATATTTCCAAATTACTAAGAAATTATTATATATAGTTATCACTTTATAAGCAATAAAGTCACTAAACTTAGTAACTGGAAAAATCAGAATATTTTGGTATTTAGAAAATACAGTAGGCGTTTTGCTTAGGTAATACAGAAACCTGTTTGAATGAGCTCAAATAATAAGTGGCTCACTCCTTAATGGTAGAATGATTCACAAACCTGCCCATTTATGTACTAAGTTTCTTAAAATACTTGTACCTAAATCAAATTAAATTATTTACTTGAGTATTGCATTATTTCATTTTAGATGAGTTTTGCTACTTTACAACCTCAGAATTTACAACATAACTTCTTAACATTACAGTTGTTTTAGAGGAGCGCTATATCAAATAAATTATATACGTAGTATTTACATATTGAGTTGGGGTACTAAAGAGAAATGCTAAAATCATATCCTTATCAATTCTAAACTAAAATCATTCTAAAGTCTTCTTCGTTGACCTCATCCCACTATTTCATATGGGATTGGCTTATCAATGCACAAGTAAGTAACTAATTTTGTAAATGGTCAATTCGTTGTTAACATTTTACTGAACAGCACATCATGAAAACCTGATTACATTTATGCAGCTAAGAGTAGAGGAGAGAGGAGAGCATACAATAAATTTCATTAAATTAAAAAACTAAGTAGGTCCTCAATACTTTTCCTAAGCAATATACTGAATGATAATGGAACCATGGTTTAAAACTAGTTTAATAACTAGGTACCTCTAATAAGAAGATCACATTGCATTATGGCTATCATATTTAGTAAGTTGGGTTGGTACATTTTCTCTAATCTTTCTGTTAAGCAAAATACTTGCATGGCATAGTTATTTTTCATTTCCTTGATTGGTGTATTGTTAGCCGTTGTAAAAGCAGCTTTGGCTCCTCATTATTTTTAGTAATCAATTAGTAAAAACAAGCGTCATAAACTAAATAATCTAGCCAATTAACACATTATCCAAAAGTTTTATTTTTATTTTTAGAAAATTTATTACCTGATTGACCTCAGGAAAAACTCAGAACCTGTGAAATGAGTTCCTAAAAACAATAATAAGGAAGTTATACTACTTAAATAAAATATTGATACTCACCCCTAGTTTCAAATAAGTCTTTATTCAGTCTATCATTTGCCAGCTTCAGTGAAGCTATTTGGTCTAGTAAATGGCCTAACAGTCGACTGCCAATCTGACTGCCAGAGAAACTGGAATTCGACTCTGAATCCGACTCCACATCTCCATTAGGCCTCGTCACATCTGGCAGTCCCCGAACACAGGGGTCACTGAATCTCCTAGTGTTGCTACCATCATCTTTATCATTAGTATGCAAGTCACTGTTAGAATTCGTGTCGGCAACCGACGTCACTATCGGCGGCAGGCTCGCGTAGTCTTGACTATCCGAGAAATTCTTTGGTTGCAAATAATTGGTATTATTCGGAGTACTGTTCGGAGTTATGACTTCTTCGGCTTTCTGATCGCTGCGGCGTCGCGGTCGCGGCCTTTGGACCTGAACACTCTTGTTGACAGGCTGGTAGCGACTGTATTCAGGGTTGTAGAAAGGCGGCATAGCAGGATTATAGTACGTGGGCATAGTTGGAAGCGACATCGGCTCGGCGCATCCATAAATATTATACCTGCACGGGTCGTAGCCCGGTGCGAACTGAGAACTGCGCCAGTTCGCGTTCGTATTTATAAACGGCTCGTAAGTGTCCATACTTGGAGTGGACTCCTGGATGTGCTGCATTGTTTTATCGAGCCATTTGTTTAGATAGGATCCTTTGGAGCGCTTCGGTTTCTTCCGCTTTCCCAAGAGGCCGTTATTGGAACCGTTCACTTGCTTCGGTGTAGAAGCCATTGAAGCGACACTAAAATAAGCAGTAATTCAATTTTTGTTCACTATTTACATCTGATTCACTGTATCATCTTGTCACTATAAATAATACGGTAAACTACGCTAGATTCCGTAAATAATAAATACGTATTCGTTGATTAACCGACCGACTTCGACAAAGAACCAATTTAGACTGTTTGTCATATGTCATTTATCTGTCAGTGTCACTTGATACGAGTGAAGTTGTTTTAAATTGTTTTACGGCTCTGGATACAAGTCCTTTTGAGCCTTTCTTCATTTATTTCGCCAGTTGGCGAGTTATTCTTGATTGCTTTCTGTCTGCTTGCTGTCAACGAAATAATGGTGTAATTCATTTCGTTGTTTTCACGGAGTCCCTGGCGACAACTCTTCACGAATCCACTGGTTTCATCATTGACGACGCAGCAAGGCGGACAACCACCAGCCCGCTATGTAAATCTCACTACAGCCGCACAATGACAGTCTATTTTAGTTATTCTACACATTGTTCTTAAATGTGGGCATTTATAACATAAAATAACACCAATTCACATTATAAAGTCCATTAGAATCAATTTGCGAAACAATCCAAAACAGACACCGTATAGTCCGCTAAAATTCCCGCCAAGAACTCTGATACGAGTGAAGAAAATACAAGATTTTCAGGCAAAAGAATCTACAAAAAGTTCTGTTCTGTATAAATTACGAATCACGAAGGTTAAATAATTTAATGTATCAAATAAATATTCAAGCAAATATATTTGAAAATAATCAATCATTATGTTAATTAACATTTTGTTAGATCATTAAATGATGCTATATAAATGAATGAAATAGAAATTTTCTACATTCCTTATGATGACAAATATGTAGAGCGCCATCTGTTTCTAATGATATTACTAAACAGTCGAGTGAGACGTATTTTACCAAGCTGTGCTATTGTCTAATATGTTCGTCTATACACGACAGATGTCTCTATTATGTCGCGAAAATAGGTCATTCACTAGTCTTAGCTAAAATAATGTCGTCTCTCGGACGGATATAATATATTGTACTCGAAAGCAACTCTGGTAACTTCTACCTACTGATGAAAAAAAAAAAAACAACTAAGGGACTATGGATGCCTAACCTAGCAGGTTATATAGCAGGGTATATTTTATCGTGCCAGTTTGGCTACCGGCGTTAACCACTTACACGCACTCTATGATTTATCATTATACAGTTATCAGATGTTACCTGATTTTTAGTCAGCTTACATTTAAATTATGAACTATCTGTGACTAGACTGGCCGTGTCATAAATCTGCATGTAAGTATATCTACTATCTGCAGTAGTTGCACTTCCTAATATATAGGTATAACTAGCATGTACTATAGCTATGAACCTTCTTCATGAATCACTGTATCTATTATTGAAAACCGCATGAAAATCCGTGCAGTAGTTTTCGAGTTTGTCGCGAACAGACAGAGAAACGCGGTGGAGGACGTTGTTTTATAATAAGTATCTATGTAGTGATAGTGACTACCTACGTACTTGCGAAGTTAGGACTGACTCTCTAGTTTTATTTTAATAAGTGCTTGTAAATTTATGTCTCTGCTCTTCTGGGCAGGCAGGTAGAATCATGAAGGATAGCTGTGCATAAATAAAACAACATTTCAATGATAGTAATTTAATATCTAAATATATAAAACAATCTGATTTAATATTTACAATTTTCCATCATATATCAGATAAAGAATTTTGTATGTTCCAAATGTAGTTCAAATACAGATTATAAACTCATTGGTTAGGCCGTTTAACTTAGAACTATATCTGTGGAATGCGAGAGAAAGCGGGAGTGAGGAATACATAGCTCGTGTAAAAGGCTGGCTAACTTCACGCCTGTCAACTACAACACCAATGTATCCGTCATTCCTGCTTTCCGGCGTCCTTCAGGCAAGCTCCAAGTTGAGCAATCTAACTTATAGTACTCTATGGCACGA
The DNA here is from genome assembly GCA_963082605.1 of Rhodophaea formosa. Lineage (NCBI taxonomy): Eukaryota > Metazoa > Arthropoda > Insecta > Lepidoptera > Pyralidae > Rhodophaea > Rhodophaea formosa. The sequence goes on from OY720221.1 coordinate 7,238,558, forward strand.
GTGCGGACCTTCAAGATTATTACTATAAAATAATGACAAAACAATAACAGTACGTATTCCATGAAAATTGGCAGTATGATCTCTTAGTACAGTTAACTCTTAATTAAATTACAATATACTTAGGTAGTAGTTACACACAATATACATTGCACAAAATCAAAAAGAAAATAAAACAGACTTAAAATTGATATACATTCTCTTTTTCTGTCTAATTTAATTTAATTGTCGTGATGTATGAATGTATGTACCCATCTCCTCACCAATAAAATTAGTTCGAATTAATTTCTACGCGTTATCTCTAAAATATCCTGCAAAAATATAGGCACTTACCCTTACGGCGATAACATAAATATTCTTGCGGGTTATTTTAGCAATATATATAAAGGATGCCTACATTCCTACTCAATTCATTTGCTCAAATGCAATATACACTCTTATAACAACGAATACAACTTCTTGCGACTACGTAACAATCCCAACTTAGGATTAACCTTACAATTAAAAAGTTTATATAAAATCTAACGAGATTTAAGAGAAATCATTGCATTAGTTGGTGTCATAAATTCATAAATTGTACTTAGCGTGTACAAAAGGCATAATGCTCTCACAAAATGTCATCAACCGGTGATATTAATACCCAAGGCACAGTCAGACAGATAAAAAACACGAAAGTGTCGGGAATATAAATAAGATTATTCGAGTGTGATAGTTGTTAAAAGTTTTTTGACAATCGAAAGTCACAAAATTAGATTTTTAAGCACTTGTTTCATGCATATATGTGTTATTATAACTGTTGTAAATTAATACTTTGATTGGTACGTAACAAAGTACGGAGGATGCATGGCTACGACATACTCCATTGGTGTTAAAAAAAAATAGGAAATTTGCAATAAATATAATTGTTGTAGTGGAGTAGTCAGTATGTAATATTTGCAACTTCGACTGGTCTGAAAATGCGATATATTAATATTATAGAAACATCCATGAAGAAAGTAAAATACTTACACTATAATTCCTTTTACTTGATGTAAAAGAAATTAACAAAAACCTAATGTGGGTCAAATTTTAATATGCATGCAATATGCATACGATAGATTGATATTTTATTGAAAAGTAAAACAATATAACAATCGATCCAATTACATAAAAATGTTACTTATCTAAATGAGTATATATTTTTGATCGTAAAATATAAATTATTATATACCTTAATTAGCCCTCGTATACTTAACCACATAATATGTTATCTGCAATGCAGTTAATTCTATACAGAGACAGAAACCACAAAAATGTATTGCTTTTTCGATATGCCAATTTTCTTATACATATGTGTTCAGTCCAATACCACTCCAAGACAGAATAATTGTTATATTATGAGATATTTCGTTTAAAATATCTGAATTGCGTTTAAAAACATCAATACACATTTGGATAACAATAGGCTTATAAAAGTCACAACATATAATCATTCTTGTTTATACTTTGTTAAATGAAGCTTAGTTTCTATGACAGACAATCGTGCATTTTTAACCTGTGTTCACCACTGTCTCACAAAGGAAATTATTTGTAAGACAAATTTTAAGTATAGCATCTGATGTATCAAATTAATCATTCCTTAACATTTAGTCTTAACTAAGATTCCACCATTCAAGAGCGTGTTTTGTATAAAACACATTTTACATTAAATATATAATTCATTCTCAATATATACTGTAACTAAGTCACATCGTTGCTTATTTAGGGGTTCCGCGCAAACCAATCATAAAAATATGAATAATTCGACTGCTTTAATCAGATGTTGAGGAAAAAATCGTATTAATTCGATGATAATTCCATGTTTTCGCCTGCATACATAACAAGTCCCAATTTAAATTTACATTCTAAATAAATTCCATGGGGAATTTCATTTGACCATAGTAGGTACCTAAACTAAAACAACATCAAAATTTAAAAGTATTACAGTTAGGTCCAACACAGCAGTCGCATCACGTACTAATACCACAAGGCAAAGACTATATCACAAGGTTCATTTTTAGGGTTCCGTAGTAAACTAGGAACTGTCTGTCTGTCACTTTCATTGTTTGATGTTTTTGGTCGGTAAACTGTGAGGTGCGAGTGTGAACTCAAAGTTGTCATTCGCAACTACAGAACTCTACACTGCGCGTAGCCCGACACGCACTTGGCCGGTTTTTTATATAGATATTTCAGTTTATTTCATAGGCGAAATTTTGATCGCTTTGGTCCATTAAAGGGGCGATTCAGCCCGTCTCGATATGAACAACTTTTCCTAAGGGACAAAAGCAGTACTCTCAAAAAACATTAACCTTGTACAAATCGACCGGGCGGCTGAATATTTTTATATGTATGTATTATAATTACATTTAAAACAATAGGTAAAAATTTCTGTTCGAGAAACGCGTATGACGAAGATAGACGATCGTCAATAATACACGTGACAAGGTTCTATATTAAGAGCGTCTTTTACATTTGTAAATGATTGATTGATTGAGTAGAATAATTTATACAGTTTATATTGCACACGAATATTGATAAATCTTTCGCACAAGTTTATTTTGAAGTTCACAGTAAAGGAATTAAAATTTGTATAGATGATAAAATGTAGATAACGTGAAGACAGATTATAAGGATATGGATATTACAGTTACGAGTACAAGTGTTTGATTTTTAGACTCGTGTGAGGTAACTGAAGTCTAAGTCAACTATAAGGCAAAAATCACCAACCAAATACATAAACATATCTAAATAAATTTAACATTCAATCAATACAATAAACTTTTGCTTGTATTCATATAATATGTACCTACATCAGTAATTTGTTGGAGTTTGCGCGGAATCCCTTTATATCAGCCATTTCCGACCCTGCTTTAATTCGAGTGATTTCTATTGGAAACTTACATCGAGAAAACAATGCTCCTGCTCCTTCCATTTCCTGTATTGGAATGTAGGAAGACGTGAACCATAATACAATATGGCAGTTCCAACACACCTAGCCATAAATGCAACAAGGTAACCTTTGGGACCGTTTGTTTTGTGTAGCCAATTTAACGGAGGTGGCTTTTTATGATATTGTGTAATTTTCCCCGCGGAACATACAGAAAATTGTTTTAATCCCACGTTAAAAAGTTTCAATGAGTAAAAATTACATCGTGCTACACAAAATACAGAGAAAGTTATACATACCGCCATCCAAGCCATCTCCATGAATTTGACTACAACATTGTTTAGAAGCATAATATTTTCCAACGAGAAATCACTTGATCACATTGGGTTAAGACTAACCTAACTTTACATCATCGAACGCCGATAACAGCTCGTTGGTGCCTTGTAGCATATCCGAATCGGTCCAAAAGTCTGTAGTGGGAAGCCCCACATTCGAATCTAACAGTAAATCCCCTGGTTGTATCGGAAACCCTGGGCTGGGTTGCATTTTATTCGTCAAGTACGGATCACTTCCCTGTATCACGCCTGTCGGAGATAGTCTATTCCCTGGACTATACAAGTATTTTCCACCTACAGGGGATAATGACTGAGGAGTGGCATAAGGACTTAGCACCCTGTCTTTTTGGGCCGGGCTCAGGTTTGGGCTGTAGTTCGGCGTATTAGGACTTGAAGGTAATGAATACATGGGGCTTACATTTAAGCTCAAGGGCGACATGACGTTGAACTTTATGTTGTTGGGCATGGGCGAGCTGAGGGGCGCCAGCTTTGGAATGGTCTGTAAGTTGATGACGGGTATCGGTATACTGCTCCTGTTGCCGGGGTTCTGCTGTGAGTTGATGGCCATTTGGTAGTTGAGATGCACCTTGTTCTGCTGCGTGTGCTGCTGCTGGATGTCCTGTAATGCACATAAAATATTTATTAGTATATGGATAATAAAAAACTTACGGTTAATACAATTATAATCGATCGAAAACAGAATAAACTGCATTATCGTAGCGTGTCGATTGAAAGTGTATAAATAACAATGCAGTTCAAGTACGGTCTGAACAGAACAAAGATTTTTATAGCTAGTTGTGTACATATTTGAGATTTGTCTTTTGGAATTCAAAAGACAAATCACAAACAAACGAAGAATTGTGCGAAATATCTCGTAGTCTGTACACTTCATATAGTAGTTGAGTAGGCCGATGAAAAACTAAACTGCAACATCGTACGTATATATTAAAATATAATAAAATAATAAATTATATTAAGAGAGTTTTTTCACGCAAATAAAAAAAAAACCATGACGTCCAGTATTCAATAAGTAAAATGCTGGTAAAAAGGAACACATCGATACGAGAAAAAAAAAGGATTGAGTATCAGCTGTAACCTTGACATTGTAAATATTCAAAAACGTATTGTACTGTCTTGTATTTGCATAGTATGACAAGCAAAACGTTACGTAGAACAAAAGACGTAAAATACATGATATACTTCAACGTTAAATCACATTTTCCGTAGAAAATGCGTTGCTAGGTTGAGCGAATGTAAAGTTGACTTCATTTGAATTCATAGCGTAGCTTATGGCATCGATTATAATAAAGAAACTATTGTTTGTATAGTCCATACAAAGAAGTAATTGCTTTTATATAGTTTGTGACATCTAACTGCTTTTCAAAAAACAAATTCCCAGCGGCCCCAATGGAGACAGCTTCTCACGAGTGTATTCATTTCAATTACCTTCAGAAGGGAATAGCTCAAAAGGATGAAGCTTCCCTCGTAATTGCTAGCGAAATTGGAAATATTTTGACTGCTCCAAGTAGTTTTATCAACGTAAAGGTTGACTTTGATGTTGAAGTGACAGCAGCGAGTTTCATGGCACCATCTGTCATTTGATTTAAAATGCGCACCCTAGCCGCTGTCTCCGAACTTCAAATCAACCTTTAATCAGAATCACTTTTTGTAGCAATTTCAAAGATAGAGCAGCCGATATTTTATTATTCTAATATAAATTATTGACTTTAGAAATAGCCCATAATCATGAGTCATGATAATGGGTTAGTTGACATAGAAACGTCGCGCTGCATTGCTGCAAAGGGCAAATGTAGTCACGTAAATCGATATTTTACTACAGCACTGCTGCTCTATCAAAAAAAGGGTATAGCAACGTATAATGAGGCCTTTTTTAAAGAAACGTGAACCTACAATAAATCACACTAATAGACACGTGTAGAAAACACACGTCGCCTATCTGAAAGTTACTTCATTCAAACTCGCATAAAAGTTTTAAAAGACGGTATCCCTCCCTTACTCAACCTCTTGTTGAGTTCGCGAAGAAAAATGCACAAGACTCAATTAGCTTATACTTATGTATACTTTTGATGTTTGTAAATTTAAATCGATTCCAGGTAATGTTAAAGGCCTCTTTTTGTTTTTTTTTTATAACGATTTCTGTCCCACTGCTGGGCAAAATCCTCCTCTTTCTGTTTCCAATTTAACCTGTCTATTGCTATCTCCTTCCAAGCCCTCTTAGTAAATCATTAATTAAGTACATTCTAAATAGTATACTTGTTAGTCTAAAATTTAGACTCTAAAATGATAAGAGTGATAAATGTTGATAGTAAAATTTTCGTGACTTTTCCAACTAATTTTTTCGGACCAGTTGTAAATGACCCCAATTAATCAGTCATAATCATAGTGCACCATGACCTCCACAATTAATAAATTAAATCAAATTTCATTCATTCTTACTTTCTTTACAACAAAACGATAAGAAACACGCGCTCAAGCACAACCTAGCACAACGCATTTGTTTTATATTACGAGCGAGCCCAATTGGCCTTAATAGGCCAAGTCACAGGCCTCAAAACAGAGCGTTGTTATCATAAATATCTAATTCAATCACACCCGTGTAGATTATGTGGGTAGGGCGAGATTATTCCCGGCAAGTAATTGGCGCATCCGGTAGGCATTGTGTTTGCTTCTATATATCCCAAGGGTGCATTGAAGGGATTGCAAGGTCTTATCGGGAATTTCCCTCAGGCCTACAAATTTTCGTAAATCAGGATTCTTGGTGATAGTATTTTAAGTATTGCTTAGAAAACAGCCTAATTCAATCACACCAGCGTAGATTATGTGGGTAGGCTACGATTATTCCGGGAAGTAATTGGCACATCCGGTTGGCATTCTGCTTGCTCCATCTATCCCAAGGGCGCATTGAAGGGATTGCAAGGTCTTATCGAGATTTTCCCTCCGGGTCGCAAATTTTCGTAAATCAGAGTTATTGGTGATATACTTGTATTGCTCAGAAAACAGCTTAATGCAATCACAGCAGTGTAGATTATGTGGGTAGGGCGAGATTATTCCCGGCAAGTAATTGGCGCATCCGGTAGGCATTCTGCTTGCTCCTATCTATCCCAAAGGCGCATTGAAGGGATTGCGAGGTCTTACCGGGAATTTCCCTCAGGGTCGCAAATTTTCGTAAATCACAGTACTTGGTGATTGAATCTTAAGGAACGCTTACGAAACGGCTCAAAGTTTTATAACATATTTAAAGCAGTATCTATTATGCTTCTGAACGAGACATATAATATATGTTGATATCTCTTATTCTACAAATGTAATTATATTACATAATCTGTTAATTTCATAATCATGGGCTTCTTTATAGAAAGGAACATTATTAGCGAGTAGGCTATAATTTACGTGGACAAAGTCGCGGGAAAACAACCAATAGAATAAATTCCATATTCTAGGGCCCTTTTATATGCCTATCCATGTAAATTATAGCCTATGCTAGTCGCTAATAATGTACCTCTCAATAAAGAAGCATCGAATTTAATAATACCCCTTGCCCCCTTAAATTTTAAAAACTAGATAATTTTAATGTCGTGAATATGTAGTTCAGTTTAACAATGTTTTTCCAGGAAACGGTAATACCGTGCCGTCATATGAAACCTAGCATGACATGACTCCTTGCGGTGTTATTATGACGAAATACTTTATATAAGTGCAATCACCGCAGTATTGCTGCGATTGTTGTAGGTTAGGAATTTAAAATTAAAATACTTTTTTATATTAGCTTGGCATGCATAATTATTCTTCCTGTTTACCCACGAAGACAGGAAATAGGTTTTTGTAATCCAGACACATTATCAAAATGTAAAATATATTAGGAGAGCAATGTAGGAGTCCATCGTTTTAATAAAGCGTTTATTACACGTCATGTTATTTAGTCTTCCATGCTGGTTTGGAAGAAAAGAAAAAAACATAGAATATACCAGTTACTTTTCTTTCCGCGCAGACCGTAAAAGCCGGTCAAGGGATTGGGCGAAAATCTAAGGAATTCCATTAATAGGCGATGCGGCTAACAACCTCTTTCTACCTTAACGCCCACTAAAACGCTAGACGTGGCCTGTAGGATTATGACCTTGGGCTCTGTCTACCCTGCATGGGATAAAGACGTAATATGTATGTATGATATTCGTCTCTGACGAGGAGGACGCTGCAATACGTCAGAGACGTATAGCGATGTCTCTTTACATGTCTTACGTATAGCGGCGTCCTTATCGTCAGGGACTGAATATCGGAAGATGTAATTAATAAATTGAAATTCTCTTTGTAGGGGTTAGGTTGATCTGCCCCCGACTGTACCAATGTTCATAATAAACTATGAAGCGACTTTCTTCCTGTTTACATCGAAACCTTGTTAAAATGAAACATTGTAAATCTACAATCACTGTGATTTCTAACTTGTTCAATAATATAATAACACTCACTACAAAGTAAAGCTGCGCACTATTTTTCAATAATAAGTATTATATGTTTTTAGCGCTACGGAATTTATGTAACGTTAACATAGCATCAGAAATCGAATTGCATACGGATAGGAATGCCTACTTTCATGTATATTCGTTGACAAATTGCTTACTTTTTATAAGGGCAGATCCAGTATAATGAGCACAGTAAGCAACCTCATTTTCTACTCAAACTTTGATTTTCTTATAAGAGTTTTGTTTTTCGTATGTGTAAGTGGCCAACACTGGTGTCAGATTTTTCAAGCAGCCTTAAGGCATCTGACATAGCTTAACGACTGCCATCAACGATGCGCTCATAGAGCTTACACCCACTGGACCATCGGGCTCCAGAGTTTAATATGGAATGTATACTTTAACTTTGTAACACTCTTGGTTTAAAGATATTTTACAATTAAAATGAGTTAAGTTTTAATTTTTTAGTAAAAAAAAACTAAGATCAAAATAAGAACCCCTATTTAGCTATGGTTAAAGATCGCTAGAAATTCAAATCATTTCTTTTTAAAAATCCACGTATCCTTGCTTCAAGATTAACGAAAGAGACTAATTTAAACCGATAAGTTCGAAAATGAAGATGATTAGTCAAAAAAAATATTGGACTAGATAAATTAGAAAACAAGAGAAAATCTAGTATTTCAAACTAAGTAGCATTCAAACAGTTAAGTATGGAATTAACGATATACTTATCTTTGCATGTTTCGTTTAATTACCTAGAAACACAGTCAGTCGCTGTTCCAATAGAATTTTCACGCTTTGGTATTCACGTGACGAATACTGCGTCACAAATTGTATTGCACACACCTACTGAATATTCTGAAGGAAAGATGTTTGCATTTACTCTTGACTTATTTTTCTCCCTTTGAGAATACAGAGTGTAACAGAAAGGAAAAATAATATCAAACGAGCAACACAGAATATGTGCGTATAAACTTGATCAGTAAATTAAAATATAAATATCAGGTCATCAAAAGCAATCATCAAATAATATTTGCCCAATTTAGAAATAACTTTTGTAACTCGATATAATGTGGAAAGTTGTTCAATAATCGTTAAGCCGTTGGTATCGGCTGACATCATTGATGGTAGTCGTAAAATTGTGACAGCTGTCTTTAGGCAGCTTGAAAATTGTGTGATTTTTCAAGCTGCCTAAAGACAGCTGTCCAGTGTGACCAGTGTTGGCCATATAAGAAAAACAAGCTGGACACAAGAAAAAAACGGCAATAAAAGTTGTTCAATGTCATGGATCAAGTCGTAATCATTCAGTCTCTGTTATACAGTTTATGTACTAAACCTCGCAACAGCTACTGCAAGCTGCAGAGGGAAAACTTTTAGAAAATTAGACATGAAACAAAATACTTTTTCCAACAAAAATCAACAAAACAGCCCGGACAGGTCAAAGGCCGCTTTACTACAGCTATCTCCCGGCGCCATAATGCCTTCCCGGGAGACTCTCAGAGAGGTCTCAGTGTGGATCTTTCTTTGCCTGTTGTCCTGGCACTCGTTAACAAAGTTATCTGCGCTAGGCAGAGATTGTGAATTATTTTTAGATATAACTAAGATTTAAGATTATTTCAATTTGTTTTCTACGACTCATTTAATTAGTATTTTAAAATCTAATTCTCAAGTGTGCTTTCTTCAAAGTGATCTTTGAAGAAATCAAAATAAAAATACTTATCGCAATTTGCTGACATTTAAAGTATTATAATGTCTTCTATAACACCCTATACACAAGCTTCACAACAACTACAATAATCTTTTTAGATTTCTGTAGTTGTTGTTACCTTTTGGTAGTTCAAAAATATTTCAGAAATTCAAGGAAATAAAATAGTTCGTGCACCGCAGGGGCCACTTTAATACAGTTATGTCCTGGTGCCATTATGGCATTCCGGGAGACTTAAGCACTCAGGGCGGACTTTTCTTTGCCTATTGTTCTGGCGATCGTAAACAACGTTATCTACGTCAAGCAGAGATTGTGCACTTTTCTAGAGGCGAAAAAGAAAAGACGATTATTTCAATTTGTTTTCTCGGACTCATTTCGTTTACATTGTCGCTATACTAAATAATATTTTCAAATTAAATTCTATTAGTGTGCTTAGTTCTAAGTTACTAAGCACAATACATAAAGAAATGTGCTGCAAAGAAAAAAATATAGGTAACGTCTTCTGTCTGTTTCTTAATAAGAAAGTTCAAAAGATTTTAGAAATACAAATGAAAACATCTAGTTAAAAAACACCGCGGACAGGTCAGAGGTCACTTTACTACAGCTATCTTCCAGTGTCATTCATTATGCCTTCCTGAGAGACTTAAGGACTCAGTGTGGACTTTCCTTTGCCTACTGTTCTGGCGATCGTAAACATAAACAACGTTATCTTCGCCAGACAGAGATTGTACACTTTTCTTTTGGAGTAAACATACGACGATTATTTTAAATTGTTTTCTTCGACTTATTTCGCTAACAAATAAATCTAGCCGAGATTGTGTTTAGTGACTTAGCACCTAAACTTAAATTGGTCACTCGAATCATATTTGTCATCTTCACGTCACGTAGCTAATATTAAACTTACGCGAGAAGTCAAACCGGAAAAATCCAATACCTAATGATGAGAAACCTCTTTTACTATCTTTTATAATATCCAAAGACTTCGTTTAGCGTATTTGTGGAGCTGGAAAACGAAATCAAAATAGTGATCGGTTGCTAGACGCATCACTTATTAACATGATACTATATAGATTTTCACCTTTACTCATACTTATATTAGATCTCCTAAGGTACAATGCCGTTGGGAAGACGTATTCCCCTGAACTAAATGGAGACCGTGAACGTTTGTCCAACATGAGGTTAAACGTCATGTACTGAGTCTTGAAACCCGCACTGGTATAGAAATAACCATCGCATATTCTTTATTATTGTGTAACCTGGCGAAAGCGTGTCACATGGATGTCTGTATGTAACAGGTGTGCAAAGTAATATAAACATTTACGCGAAATTGGTCCTTCTTCAAAATGTCCTTCATGGAAACGCTAGCAGATTCTTTTCTCTAAAGTCAAGTCAAATAACTTGATCTATCAAATCACAGTACAACCTAATTGTAAAATTCTTCCTTCTATAAGACATTCATAATTATGAATTCAATAGGTACCTGATCTTGATAATTAAGATCCCTGATTATTAAAATTTACTACTTCCTCTATTTCAAAATATAATATAGGTACTCATATTTAGTACCTATCTGTTTTGTTGCGTTTTTTCGGGTATATTTAACGATAATTTGATATAAGGTAATAAATGTTTCTTCTACATAGCTCCTCGCATCGCAAAAGGATGGCCTGAAATGATGAATAGTGAAAATAAATTATGCAAAATTAAAGTGTGTCCAAAAGTTAGCAAATAGGCCTGCAGGACTATGCTAAGATGACACAACTTTAATGACATCACTTTTTTCCCGGCGCTCGCCCAATATTGACTATTCTAGGCAAAATATTTATGATACCTTATTTACTCCAGTAAATACAACAAATTGCGACATGGTAGAGCTATTGACTTATTAACTGTGCCGGGAGCTGTCCCTCGACAGTTGGGGTCGGATATGAAAAAACTTCGGTCTCTCATTACGCAGACGTGGCAGTCACGACTGTCCGTTTATTAATACACTAGCTTTCCTTATAGCCCTAAGCCCTAACAGGGAGGAATAGAGGAACTCTTCGTTATTTTTGAGTCCAATATAAAAACCGGCCAAGTGCGTGTCGTGCCACGCGCAGTATAGGGTTCCGTAGTTGCGAATGACAACTTTGAGTTCACACTGTTTACACTCGCACCTCATAGTTTAACGACCAAAAACATCTAACAATAAAGATTGTATGAAATTTTACATTTTCCAGTACATTTTATAAGTTGGTTGCCTATAACTTTTTAGTTTGTACTTAGTACCCAGCTCTGATAGTTTTCCTTTCAATTTCAGTATATATGCTACTGCTGTAATTATTTTCACGTATCTATATATAACCGTTTAGCAGATAGAGGGGGGGGGGACACGTACCTCTAACAAAAATTTGCACTTTAAAACCAAATATTTCGGAAACGGATCCCTAAATCGAAAATTGGTGTTCTCAGCCTCACAATAATTTTCAAAGACCTTTTTAACGATACCACACACGATGGGTAAGTAGAGAAAAAAAAATTACTCCCCCATTGTACTTGTATGAGAGCTACCCAAAAAAAAAATTTTTTTCAAGATTTTTTTCTACGACTTTTTTGCCATGATTAATATACATACTTATACCAAATTACAGCTTTCTAGTACTTATAGTCTCTGAGTAAAACCGCGGACGGACAGACAGACAGACAGACAGACAGACAGACATGGCGAAACTATAAGGGTTCCTAGTTTACTACGGAACCCTAAAAATGAGAGCCTTAGTTTAAAAAACTAGAACGCGGGTGCGTTCTAGTTTTTTTAAACTAAGTCTTAGAAGTATTCAGATATCTTATACGTTACTTTTACGTTAGTGATCAAAGATACAAGTAAAAAATTGTCTTTGCTTAGTCTTAGACTATCAATTTTCCCGCGACTTCGTACACGTAAATAATAGCCTATGTTACCCGCAGATAAAAAAGCTTTCTATAAGTCAAAATCGGCCCAGTAGTTTCGAAGTCTATTCAATTCAAACAAACAATTACTATCAAATCTTATTACTTATTCGTACATAAAATCTATCCTTTATATAATATTAGCTGTTACCCGCGGCTTCGCCCGCGTGATATTTAGCCTATGTCCTTCTCAGTACCCTATGTGTATGTAAAATTTCATGATCATCGGTGCAGTAGATAGGACGTGAAAGCGTAACAAACAAACAAACTCACTTTCGCATTTATAATATTAGTTAGGATTAGAAAAGATATCGTTCACTGGTTCGTTGAGTTTATAAACTACGTAAAATAATATATGCAGTTTTCGTGAGATACGCGTATGTCCTCGATAAACTTTTGCAATTTGAATATTTTAAGCAAGAACAGTAGTTCCTGCTTTAATTTGAATGTGTAAGTATTTTCTTTAACTAACTTAATGTACAGTCAAGGGCAAACATGCCTGATGCCCCCTACAAACTTTTGATTTCGATTTTTAAATGCACTTTGAGTTTAAAATAAATAAAAATAATTATCTCAAAGTGCATGTAACTTTGACTTCCGCAAAGTAACGCCTGAATCAATTAAATATCAATTTTAAATTGTAAGGGGGTCAGGTTTATCTGTCCCCAACTGTACTAGTAGAATGCGGAACTTGCACACAATTTTTTTCGTTGTCCTATGAAAAGAGCTCTCAAAAATAGAAATAACAGTGAAAAAATCATCTTGATAACCCAAAAACTCTTTGAGATATAAGGGTTTGAAAATTCTAATTTTTCGTCTCGGCCTAATCGTCCCTAAGAAAAAACAACTGACTAGTGACGTCACTCCTTTTGCAATTTGTATGCGTGTTGTGAGGACTTTGTTTGTCAGCTCTGTTAAATTTTGCGTTTAGGGAAATTCTAGGCTTCATAGGCTTCATTAGGCTTCATAACAAAAACTGCTATAAATTTTAAGAGCTATTTCATAATAATATAAGATTTTTGAAAATTTTCATATTTTTGAAACGGACTTTTCTAACCAATCTTAACCAAAGTTAATCGATATCGGACTGAAAGTGTCCTTAACAGATTTTTCCAGCTAGATGCTTATTTAATCAGAAATAGTTTTCAAAATGTACTCTTCATGCAAGTTCCCATTCATTTCTCAGTTTACAATATATCACATAAATGTTGACGAGAACCGAGAACCCTTTCTTACTTAGAAATCCCAAATTTTCTTGAATTAATTTATTTTTCATAAATTACAAATGGGTTTATGTATTCTTATGTTTTTTTTGAAAGCTTATCTAATATATAACCGTTTTATTTTTTATCAAATATGAACAATTTTAATTTGCTTTAAGTACTTTTTGCATCTTTGAGACCAGTTTTTAATTATTCATAAAAAAGTCTTTATTCAGCCATGTGAACTGAAACCTGTTTTTTTACAACCACGATAAACTGCACTGATACCACTAATTCGTCCAACTAGTTAGAGGCTACTATAAAATTTTGTCGTTCGGAGGGAAGTCCGGCCACCGAACTACAATCGGCATCGCTTTGCAGTAGATTGCGTTTTTCGTTTACATTATTTATTTATTGTACGTAGAAAAACAGCATTGAAAGAGGAAGTGGCCATGTTTGTGACTGGCAAAGGCCGGAGTCCTTACAAACGCGCAAACGTTTCATGTTTTCTTGGCACGCGATTTTTCCTTGCGTGTTAGCGTTGGGTGCGGGAATTTATAAGGAAAATGTAACATATGTCAATAATTGCTACTGCAGTAAGGAAGTCGGATGGTCTCCGAAGTAATAAAGCACAAAGCGCACAAACTACGAAGATATTACCAGTATCAGGCGACTGAATACCTTATATTTTCTCTAGGCTATAGAGACAATAGATAAATATTGTAGTGAGGATAGAGATGATCAAATGTAATACAATTTAGTTTGAATTTCTATTGGGGGGCACAAATTCTAACTCAATTGACGTGTGTTCTATGCCCTAATATCACAGAACTATATAGTTCTGTGCCTAATATCCATAAAGGAAGTAGTAATATAGCACAGGACATGTACCTACATTTTTCCAAGTACAAATACATTTGACTAATAGAAATGTATAAAGGTAAAAATCGGAGCAAAACTGACTTTTCATATACATATAACTTATCATCATCATCATCAGGTCTTTTTCAGTCTCCACTGCAAGCACGACCCTTTCTGTACTACCACCAGAGCCATATATAGCCAGAGCATTCAGAGGATTTGGTCTCTCCACGCTGAAGACGGGGTTGCAGAGGTTTCTTTGATGTTTATAAGCTTTGTTTAGCTTGTGTTTCCTAAGTCGCCTTCTACGACATCTACGGGAAGACTTGGAGTGGTCCTATTCTACTCTGTCGGGAACCACACGGCAAATATACGTATTTTTCCGCAATGGCAATACCCGATGCTTCTACAAAATATGTCAAAATTTATTTTTAAATACCACTTTTATATTACGTTGAGCTCTCATGGCACTGTAAAAAAACTCTAAAATTTTACGAATATATTTACAATAAAATGTAAAACCGACATTATTCGATCACCGTTCCTTATCATACTCTCGTGATAGGCAGACAGTACATCTCTTCAATTCTCGATTACTCCTCAAATTACGTCAGATACTGAAATATTTATTATGTGTATCGGACGTAATCGAACAAACATACGATAAGATTGTATTTCATAATACTTGTACATTAAAAGACGAATGTGTGCTGTTTTTCTATTGTTTTCTCGTGATGTTATATCCATTTGCCTAAGACTATACAGGGTGTTATCGAATTCATTGGCATCCGCGAAAAATGTTAACATATCTTACGTAAATTTCAGCTGCCCGATTAATTTGATACTGTATAATTAAATGAACGGTTTTTCTAATTCAGCCCTGTTTTCATTTTTAGCCTCTAATACCAAAACGTTTGAGGTACTTAAATTTTAGTCTTGTTTTCTACTCAAAATTGAACTTGCATTACATTAAATCATGGTATAGTCTTTATTTAAAAGACTACCAATGTGTTAAAAAGACTCGAAATATTTTATCTAGTAAAAGATAATAAAGGGGAGGCTTTTGCCCAGCAGTGGGACATAATAATCTAATTTAAAAAAAAAGATAACTACTCAAGTACTCATAGAACACCAATAGCTAAATGTGAGCATTGGATCTAATGGCCCTTAGCTCTCTTTGTCCCGTCAAGGATAAAGACGTGATTATTATATATGTAGTCCTAGAAATAATCGAGGAGCGGGCGTGAGCTTCGGAACTTGAGTGATTATTTTTGAATCTGTTTTGGACTTGTAGGACAGAATATACTCTTAAGCTTAACGTCGTAATCCTATAGTTGGCTCTGTCTGCTCCGTAAGGGACAAAGAGGTGATACTATCTGTAGACTTTAGATTAGATTGTACATCCATCGTTGCATCATCTTGGCCACATTTTAAAAAGGAGAAATGAAATGATGTGATATGAAATGACCTTTATTGCTTTAAACATGGTAACAATTTGATGTTGGTAATATTTAATATGTTCGTAGGCATCACATGTTTAGTCATCCATCATTGACATGCAATAAGCTACTTTGAAGAGTCAAAATGTATACATCAAGAATGAATATATGAATTCAAATATAAAATAGAATAAGTAGATCCGGATATAATATTAATATTATGTGTGTTTTTAAGATAAGTTTTTAATATTCTTGTAGCCATAAAGCTAGTTAGGTATATAGATGCCGTTTAAATATAGATTTCAGCAGGAGTTTTTTTTATTTTCACTACCATAGGATAACAATTCATGCTGTACATAGTGTTTTATAACTGGGTTTACCAATTTAAGAATTAAACATATCGGGATATTACTGTAAATATTGTGGTTTCTTTGAGTTTTCGATATTTCGATACAGTTACATGGAGCATTATCACGAAGGAACAACGATGGGATTACCAATTTTTTTGGAATTATTGTAAGGAACTATTTTATCTCCATATTCCATAATTTTCCTTATCATCTTGAAGCATCTAGTATGGTTGATTTGCCTCATTGAAAATCATTTTATCCTTCCTTCAATTTTATGACTGTTTAACAAAGACAAAATTCTTATAAGCATTGTTTTTTCAAAAACCTAAAGAATAGGTATATGATTTGTGTATATACAGTTTTCGCTTTCTGTTTTGTCATCTTTCTTATGTTCACTAAATACACTTTGTTAAACTGTAATTAAAAAACTTAAAACTTGTGCAGGGATTTTACATGCAATTTTTTATAATATAGACTGAAATCTATTAAATTCAAGAAAGTTTATATTGTTTAGAGACTGCTTTGCTTGCATAATGCATTTTAGAACTGGCCTTAAAATATGCAAATCTTTGCTACAGAATCTGAATCTTCAATTTGGTGCAGAATTCTAGTGTCAACATTGTTCTTGAACAACCAACTTTTACTGCCTATATACAAGTACGAATAATCTATGCTAGTTGATTATAAAACCAATACTGGGTGTAACGGTAAATACCGTTGTCCCTTAAACCATCAAATCAGCCTGTCAAAATGAACAACTTTTTCTACGGTACCAATAATGCTTGGTACTAAAAAATACATTTTCATACAAAAATTTTCAGCCGGCTCTGCAATTTTTATGAAAAATGTAGAAATTTTATGTGTTCCCAGCGTTGGACCCAAAGGAAAAGTTGTTTATTTCGACGGGTTGATTTGATGGTTTGAGGGACAACGATGTTTACCGTAACATCTTGTATAGTGTATATAGCTTAGCAGTAAGTCATTCCTACCGCTGTACAGTTTGTTTTCGCTTCTTCTGCACTCCGCTTTGGAAGCGGCCCTAAACTGAGCTATAAGTAAATTATTGACGTCAACAATAATATAACGTTGTAAACAAATTGTAATGAAAATTGACTTTCACCAAATGATGTTTAAAATATCTTATGATGAATAAAATATTTGAGTTTGAGTATACCGATTTCACTCTTTTTCTATATTAAAAAAAAACAGTGTCAAAGTAACAGCAAATACTCAGAAGGATTAAAGGATAAGGAAAGGTAATAAAATCAACGTGAACCACATTACCAGCACTATATTTCTCTTTCTTTCTCCGTCTGTATTTAATTCTCTCAAGAAAAAATATTTCTCTAATTACACGTCGTACACTTACACCATAGAGTTTTTAATATAACAACAACGATTATATTTCTTAATTCTTACGTCTTTTCATAATTTTCAATGTCTTGCCGGACGAATCTGTAATTTTTAGTCAACATGAGCTTAGTTTATTACTTGCTTAGTAAATGCAATCAGCATTTAATCATCTTATTGTATATATTTTTTGCAGACTACATTTTTACAGATAGTTGGCAAAGAATATATCAGTATCCCTGACACAATGCATTTGCATTATTTGTGTAAACATTTAGTAACTAAGCTCTAGTTAAATTGAAATAATAGAACGGTACTCTATTTAAAAAAGAAAACATGTTTCAATTTCATTTCATCATCACAAATTAGAACCTTTGGTTCACAATTTTCTGAAGTAACTTGGCAGTCAATAAATATCTTTATTACTTACTTTGAAGCTAACGTGAGATAAATACATTATATTGAAAAACGGGTCAATCATGTGCTACTTTGTCGGGATTGCCGACTATAGTTTCGGACTCAAATATAATCTTTATTACTATATAATTTGATACTTTTTTATACACATTACTGCATAAATTACTATTCTGTTATAAAGCATACAATCTGACAATTTACTCCAATAAATATTTAACCAAAGGCACTTGATGCGGTGAAAACTTATTTTTTTTTGTTTAAATAAAGACAATAGTTCTATTATTAAACAAGGCCTAATAATAATAAATGAGGTTATTTAAAAGGTAAGTTCAAGCCGTGATACAAAATAATGCCCCAACCAGCAAAGATATAAATAAAAGACAAAATTATTCGCTTTCCTTTTTTTCTAGTTTTATTATTTTGGAAAAAATTAACAGATAGGTGTAGTATCATCGACCGAACTTATCCTTAAAATGGTTTCGATAAATTGTAACACGTTTTATTATTCTGAGTAGTTTCATTAAAGAATCGCCCAAAGGTTAAAAAACACAGCTGTATTTCGAGTATTCGTAGCTGCTACATTAATCTTATCATAGGATTGCATTCGTGTCGTTACTGCGTGTATAAAAATATTTACCCGCGAAAATATATTCTTCTGAAAGTATAAAACTCCGGTAGTATCGAACATAAACCGTATACAACACTAAACTTTGTTCTAAGTTGTACTTTGTATAATAAAATTTGGCAGTGGGATAAGGTAATATCAAACACTCTTCCATATACTGCCTCGGAATCTACTCTAATAGAAACTCTGATTTTTACAACGATCGCAACAAACAAAACAATGTCGAGTGACTTAACTCTATCACTACCTATATATACCTCGATATAAAAAAATAACTTAATTAAGCATGACGAATAAATAGCGTAAACCTATGAGAATAGGGTACACGATAAAACCTACCCATAATATTGACTCGGTTCGGCTACGAACATAAGACTCGGTGCGCGGCACGGTAACTAAGTAACCTAGGAACGATAGTATGATCACATAACCACCACGATATGCGCACGTTAACTTAAGCACTAGAATCAAGACTACAAAGACCGATTGCTTTCAAAATGTACACCTTGATTACGACTACGTCTAAACCTACGGTGGGCGCCCGGCGGCGACTCGAGATTGCAAGTCTGGAAAATTTGCGCAACCAGCCTCGGCACTCAACCCCGTTCGAGCGGGTTATATTGCTTTCTCAGACTTTAATCTGGCTCCTGCCGACATTATTGTCTTCAGGACTTTGGATAAGATCACGGCGACTAAGTCACCGACAATGCATTACGAATAATATCACAACTTTCGACGGCACTGTAATTAATTCGTATCGAATCCAACCAGAAATGTTTGTTGAGTGAAGCACACAAATATATAGAGTAGAGGCAATTGTCGATTGAACACTGGACGTGTATTATCACAGTTTTGTCTTTATTGGGGGGCTCGGGCATCAAGCCTTCGCTTTCTGGCGCGGCCGACACTGCACCATGCAGACATAACCAGCGTCGACGTCGCAACCGCTCACCAGGAGGTTCATGAGGACGCTTGATGAGGGCTTGTTCGAGCTGTTGTTAGGGGATGCTGTTGGTGAAGGGGAAGGACTGCGCTTTGCACGTTTCGCCCTAGGCTCCTCCTCCTGTTTCATGACTCTTTTAACCCCAGTGTCCCATGGTGAGACTGTTCTGCTTGTGACACCTAAAACAATAAAAAGCAATAAAATCCAAATTCAAATTACGAGAAATTATAAAAAAAATCCTTTATAATTCGATTGGGATATACCTTGATCTGAGTAAATATTTGAAATGAGATCTTGTGGCGGTGGGCCTGTGTTTGGCGCCGCGAGTAGGCGCTGTAACGCCGGAGCTGGAGATGTCGTGTGCGGTTCTGAGGGTTGGGGCCTCGCCAGACTAACGCTGTCCGGCAAGGCGCCCCACATGACTGCCGATTCCAGTACTGGGAGCTCATCGTTCATCGGTATAAACGGCGAGTTCCCATCGTCGATGTCATTATCTGACCTTGCCCCGTCGAAAGCATCTAATGATAGGTCGTTTAGTAACGATGATTGCTCGCATGACGATTCAGTTTCCTGAAAAAGAATCATCTTTAGAAAAAAGTCAATTAATATTTAACATATATATATGCATTAGTATTTTAAAATAAAATATACCTGTGGCTCAGGCGATGACAATAAAAGGGAGTCGGGAGTTAACGAATCAACCGGCGAAGTGTTGGCCAAATCGTCTCCCAAAAGACTGCAGTAATTGTCGCTCAGAATAAAATCATCGAACATGTAGAACGAGCTGTTCTCCAGGGGCACACAAGTGTCACCAGCGGTGGGGGCTAAATGCGTCAGATCGTCCGGCTCGTCTTTAAGCACTGAAAATAATACAGATATTTATTGCAGAAGCATCAATAAACATAAAATAAAATATATTAGCAATCAATGAATACCTAAGCTGCGGGTGTAGAAGTAGCACTCACTTGTAAGTCCCTCGTCTTGGAACGTTAGGAAGCCTTTGTTCATCTCTTTCTTTCTTGGGAAAAGTATCTGTTCAGTCACGGGTATGGGGCGTTCCTCCTCAGCCGGCACTGGAACGATACTGCCGTTCGCCACTTCCAGAGGTGGGCAGACGACCACCGGAGCAGGCGTAGTTTTAAGCACGACAGGTTTTAGATCCGCGTGCTGTACTTGGTGTGCAGCAAACACCTCATCTTTGCACTCGATACCGCTGTGGACAGAAAGAACGGAATAATATTACGTTGCCTCTAGGCAACTAAGTCTACTGTAGGTCTACTGGCTATTGCATAATCGTCTCGCATGTGTCGCTTTCAATGAGTTACAACGCCATGGTTATTAGTGTGAGAAGAATCGAGCATTACTATGATAATTGGTTTTGCATACGCGTGAAGAACAGGGAAGTGTGAACAGAAAACATATAGGTATTTAGTGCCCATACAATGCATCGGGTCGCATTGCAAGACACACACACACACGTATTTGTAGTGTAATCAGTCAACAATAGTCAAGGCCGTTTGTTGATGATCTCACACATGCATGGAATGTTTATAGAGATAATTCGTTCAATTCTAGACCCAAAGGAAGAAATTTATTAAAAACATAATTTTATGTACGTAAAAAGTGACTGTGCATGTGTAGTGTTAAAAATATTACATGAATGTACGGATTGTAATAATATGATCAGATTAGAGATGAACTATGATAAACAAAACAACTTATAAAAAGATATTAAGATAATTACATGAGAAATGTTTCCACAAACATGAACTCATTTAAATTGATAAGTGTTTTTAATAATATCAGATCTATTTTACAAACCAAACAAAAATATTGAACGAAGTTTTAGCAGTCGCTTGTTATCAGATTACGAAATATTACACTATAAAAACTAATAGCAACATCGATATGATTTTAAAGACACAAAACTGTGGTTAATTGTATTTGTAATGGCACTACGTCCACTATCGAAGCCGGCGCTGGTACGACTGACTACTCAGCTGATAAGTGATAAGAAGCTATCTTTACTGCGGCGGTTACTACAGTTAATATTCTTAACCATGGCAAAGATTAATTAACGATCAGATAACCCAGCGATACGCCCCCAGGGAATATTTGCGTCAATGGCGAGGAATCAACACAGACCTAAGCCGATAATATCCGATCTGGGTTCACTATTCATTTAACCCTACGATAAAAATAGGATATTTGCGTAATGGAAAACTTACAAACAAATAAATTTTAGAATTTCAAGTACGAAAAGGCTACTATTGCTTTAAATGCGCTTATAGTTGTAAAACTAGCAGAATATAACGTTCACGTCGAAGTAGAAAAATAGACAAATTAACAATTTCATCCAGATAACGCGTGATAATGTTTACAAAACAAACATTACGAAATATGACTATTGTTATGGTAGTGAGTGACAACAAATAATTCATAACTGCTGAAACTGTCAAGTCATAGGTCTATCCAATTAGAGTGGATCCAATTCATTATGACGCAACTCAAAACGGCCTCTTGGAACCGTGGGCCAGACATAAATCGCGAGGAGGGTGTGTTTTATTTTGTCGCTGCATTTGCGCGCAATTTTGAAAGTGAATCTGTGCGAGAGGGATAAAAGTTTAGGGTTATTGGGGGGTAGACAGGGACATAACGATGGTAGTAAGTACGGCCTTGCCGCCGACCTTGCAACCTCACCCCCTCGAAGCCCCCAAATCCTCTCCACGCTAGCCATTCACCAGGAACGTAGTGAGCACTGCGCGCGCACTCAAAACAAGGGGTTTCGTATCGATTGCAAGTCTAAGATTCCAATTCGGCCTATGCCAACGAACCACTCCGAACGAGGACCACTTTTATGCGACTGCATTGTTAGTACAACACTGAAAAATGCTCAAAAAGTTGTAAAACTTTTCGATTGAAACTATAACAAGTATAGCGAAATCAATTAATATATTTATTTTATCAGATATGCCAATAGATATATAATATACAGAAGAATCGATGCCCTGATACAAATACTTACGCGATTGTAGCGTTGCGTAACGTTCGCAATGAAAAATAAAATCTATCAGATGTGAAAGAAGTGGAGCAACTTTTTGGAGGCGCGACCTTGGCCGTGATACCGTTGGACGAGCGCAAATCAACAATTACATTTGACGGTCGAGGACGACGACGTGACGTCACACAGCCTGATACACTCATGACTAGATCATCAATTACTATTTACAGTTAATTAGATATTTTCTAATTATCAAATATCCAAGCAAACCAACATTTTTTTTTATGAAATAGGATGGCAAACTAGCCAGCGAATCACCTGAAGGTAGTGATCAGTTGATCACAGCCACCCATGGACAACTGCAACACCAGAGGTGTTACAAGATTTCGCCGCTTTTAAAATGACATAGACTTATTTTTTGAAGGTTCCAATAGCGTATCGGTTTGGGAATCCCGCCGCAGGAAGATAGATAGATCCTTCCTATAGTGTTGAGTTTAGAGTATAGTAGGATGACATGTTCAGTGACGAAAATGCGAAAAAATAAACTAAAGGAACGTGTATTAGTAACAAAATAATAATATTGATTTATACGGTCTTGGGTCTTGATAAAGGAAAGACGACATATCACTATCAGTCGATAAAACACAGACATGCCGAATTTTGCGTGGAATATATTAAGAATTATATCACCAGCAGCTAGACGAGTTAACGGCTGATAAATATTTGGCAACTTATTATATCAAGGTTGATTCTGATAAGATAAAGTGTGACGATATTTTTAGGCAAAAGAGTCACATAGGTAGGACCAAATATCCTTTTATGGCTTTTTTTAATCTAATTAAAGAAGAGTTCAGTTGTGTTTGATTTAATCAGACGTTCATTAAATAGGAATTTAAACAAAAGACCTGGAGAAGAGTTGATTTGCAAACTCATATTTCTGTGAGCTAGGGCACACCTGAGATCTTCTAGATATCTACTGAAAGAAAATAAAAATCAATTATTTTTTTGAAAAAAAAAAATATCAAAATTTATTGCAAAAACAAAATAGCTTATGTAACTCTGGAGGTGGAAGGATTCTAACAATACATAGGTACGTCGCGTCGTCCGTCCGTCCGAGGTATTTAGAGTTACGGTGGAATAAAGAAACTCACTTGCATACATATGTATGAATTTGAAAATCAGTACACTAGTATTTGGCACAATCGTAATAAAAGGTTCTAAAGCTTACGGAAAATTTTTAAGAGAAATGATAGACCATATATTGACTGACGACAAACAAGTGTCCGTGTTAATATCATACGACGTGTAGATAGTTAGTCAAATCAAACAGAATCAATGCATTGGTCTGCCAATGGCGTTGCGAGAAGCTGCGCGGGAGTCAAGGCCGCCGTGGCGCGGTTATGTAACTGGGAGGGGGACAGCGGGGGACGACTCCGCTAATTTTAGCTGATCTCACAAACAACATCACACGTCCAATGGAGACGCAAACGAACACAATGCAACGCACGAAAGCACTTATCCACCACACTTAATAGACACGAATAATTCATACAGGAAAACGCCGACAAGGAACTGCATCGGTTGAATTGATAAATTCAATGGAAGGTAGGTAAATGGATTCCACACAATTTAAACTCAAATTGAATTTCAAATCGTACCGATAAACTAAACTTTGGTTTCATTTAAGTTTGTCGCGGTCACACTTGAAATTCCTAACAATTTATCGCGAACTTGAGACGCGTATGCAATGGCCACTTATGCACATCACTGCACTGTCACTGTCGCACTGGTCCTTACCATGTTGCGCGCGGAAGTAGGAATTGTTGTCAAACAAGTTCGGGTGTTGCCGGTAAATTTTCAGTTGGATCAGCTGATCGGGATCGCGAGCGGCGTGGCGAGGAGCGACGGTCTGTCGCTAGGAGCGATAGGTTCGGCGGCTGAGGCGCAAATGATACGAGAACTGGACGGTAGCGGCGGCGCACTCGTGGTCGTGACGCGGCCTATATAGACACATTGTGGCTACGACATTACACCAAACCCGACTATAAATTTTTGAGTATTGAATCGACATTCGGCAGCCACGCGAGCAGATAACCATGTTCACGTTCTAGGAGTTGTAATCGCAAGATGATCACGGTATGTGTAGCAAAATTATCATTTATGAGTATGTGACAATCATATTCGTATATGCTGTAGTTGCTATGGATGATTAAAGCTTCAACATAAACTTTTAAAATCTAACAAAATAAAGATAATTTACAGGTAGAATAAAAAAGGCCATTATATTTTTCACGGTTAGCCTACGTAAGCATTTTCTGCAAAATGTCGCTTTCCTAAATTTAATCCAGCCTGGATGAAAGAAGTTATTTTGGTAAAAGCGCTCTTGTATAGGTCATTGAACTCCGATAGTAGACATTGCCGTACGTAACTTACCTACTTGCATAAATTTAAAACTTAATACAAATCAGTGTTACATACAGGTAATCTAAATAAGAAAAGGGGTCGCCATCAAAATACGAAACAATATCAATCTAAGAATACCTTAAAAACCTTAATGATCAGTACCCGGACTTTTTTTTAATAAATAAACACAGAAAAAAAAGTAATCTATAGCATTTTATATTTTTTGAATACATGTATTAACAAAACATTAACAGCCGTAATGGCCAAAGTAACTTTTCTTTGAAATTAATAATTTCTAGGAGTAAAAAACGAAGCACCTGTCGGTTCCTACACTCAGAATAGATAACGCTATTAAATAATACTGACTAATAAACATATGTCTACCAAATGTACACTACATGATACGATAACTGCAAATAAAATCAGTAAACTTTCCAATCATTAAAAAAATAACTTCAGTGCTTCTAATAACATAGATACTCTAAACCACGTGCTAATGGCCGAATGCCAACTGTCAGACAGTTTGAGCTAGATGTTTGAGTAGAGAAAAAAAAATGTTGATATGGAATTTATAAATATATTCGCTGCAATACTAAGAGAGCTAACCTACATGCAAATTTTTTTAAAAATAAAAATAAATTTTAAAGAAATATTTTCAAGGCCTATTTATGCATGCCATGCTGTAATGTTCGGGAAAACCCATCAGGTCATTTTACAACTGAACGCATGAAAAAAATTCTCTAGAAATATACTGCTTACAAACTATACAACGTGCCATAACTTTACAAACTACATGGTCTATAAAAGGCAAACATATTTAGAACGAAGTAGTATACAGAACCTTGGGCCTAGCATTAATTCTAGATAATGTTGCGCGAGACAGTGATCGAATAGCTAGATCTGAGCAAAAAAGGATTCGTAAACAATATTTAATCAAATTATCCATGTGTTTATACCCGTAGGCTTTAGTGTCTTGTTTTTCGTCTACTGTTACCTAAATGACCCTTATCTCAATGACGTAAGAGTAGTGAGTAGTAAGCAATACTTACTTCAATCAATTATTATTCACAAATAAACATCCTTTTTCGCATATGAGAGGCTAAAGATATTTTTCTTCCCTTCATACATTTGGGATAAAATATGCTATGCTTATAATGATTATAATTCTGACTTGCGCTGAACTGGAGATTCCTGGATAAAAGCTGTTCAACTAGTTATCATCGAAATCTATGAACTGCTAATTAGAATTTAATTTACCGCTACAAAACGATGATTTCGTCAACGATATTAGGATTCCAATCCTGCCTGCTCCTGCCTGAGAAGAAAAATTGTTCACATGAACAATTCTCAGATCGAATATTGTGAAATTGATCACTTTCATCGACTCACTACAAAACTATTCAAATGGATTTATCTTTCAGATCATAAATATAGTTATTTCGATTGAATATTCAAAGACGATGATAAAACGTTATTCACGTCGGGTTTTTATATTGAATTTATCTAGCGTAAGTTTTAATATTAATATTCAAAGAAATATCACTACCGTAGGTATAATGGAATTAATATTCAAAGAAATACTAACTCAAATACTATAGGTATAATGGAACCTCAATCCGTCAGACTGCCAGCACGGAGCGTCATCCGATACGTTTGGCGATGAAGCCGCGTTGTTCCACTATTTAGCCGCGAAACTCAATACTCCTCTCTAATGGCCCGTTGTTGTGAGCTACTGGTTTCTAGATCTAGACTCGGTTAGTATTCTATATTATGATTTATGTCTGTTCAGATATTTAACAACTTTAAAAAAAAAATATTATTTGATAAAATTGTAACAGCATACGTGCACAAGGATGAAGGACAATTTTTTGTGAAGATCTTTTCTTAATTCTTAAAATGGAGTGTGCCAATTAACACTAAGATTAATTTGATAAAGACATATCAATAGCATCATGGTTAAATTTAAATATTCTAAGTGTACTTACGGGGAAAGTTGATAAAAACAGAAAAATACTCCGTTTCAAACGATATGGTCCACCAATCAATACTAATAAGGAAACTTAGAACCCCTTATATTGCTGATCACAATGAGGTATACTCTCCAAGGATTTAACTGCGACTGTAGCTCAACATCCACGTACCTCTTGGACTCACCGAATGAGTCGGTCATGCGCCATAGCCGTTACGGGGAATTTCACAACTTAACTGATGCAATCGTCATTTAAGTTTTTCCAAAATTCGAGTAAGTAACTATTTGCCTTATAAATTTCTTGAAGTCGATTGAAATAAAATGAACAGCTTTTATCTTAGGTTTTTATTCAAATTTTGGATCTTATGTATCACTTTTTGAACGTCACTTATCTTTCTCGTTATATATATATACTATATATATTTGCAAAATCGAAGAACTACTAGCGTTTCGGAAAGACCACTGCCGAGAAGAATTGACTCGATTGATTTGAACAGAATTGCAAACAGACTTGAACTAACGCCATTTTTAGATTTTCTTATTTATTGATATCTACATCATCATCATCATCATCAGCCTATACTCGTCCACTGCTGGACATAGGCCTCCGAAATAATAATTGATATCTACTATAGATATTAATTATTATTTCTTATTTGTTTTCATAACAATAAATTTTACACTTAGGAACGCGTACATAAGGTAATAGTCGTTTTCTTTTAATTTCATTACACCTATTATTAGAATATACTACATTTAAAATACTCATACATACTTGTGAATAATAAATTCGCATAAATGTGAGGTAAAAGAAGGAATTACCTCATGGCACATGTTTGTGATTACTTTTTCCCTTTATTTGTATTACATACAGTCGATGTATAAGTACATAGGTATTTTTATGTTACATAACCGCCGGTGCTCTGCTCACGTACATCATACTTTGGTCCGAAAGCCGGCGTTTCCTAGTTCCGTGGACTACGTGACCCGACAAACGTGGACTTACACCGTATTGAGTCAGTTAACAACTTTTTTGGGTGTCGCTACCAAAATAAATATGTTAGCTCAATTTAGAATATACAGATTTCTAGGAAAATTGTGTTGATTGAACGTGTTACTAGAACTGAAACGTTAATATAATTAAATTAGTATTCTAATTTATGTTGATGAGTGTAATAGATGTAGGAATTTACTACGAATAGTATACGCCTTTATAAAACAAGAAACCATTAAATAGATAACATTTATAAAACGACCGTCCCTATCGACATTTAAGTATCGAGCATGACTGATGGATGACACAACTTCAGCAATTTGTCAGTAAAATTGTCGGCTCAATACTCCTTGTTTTCAGGAAAATCTGAGCCAAGTTTATTTTTAAATATACTCATTTTAGCAGTGATGCTTCTCACATGTAGTGTACCTGAGAGATCAATAAATGCCTGATGATTTAAAGCTTGTGAGAAATTAAGATAAGTATTAATGTACCCCAGACACTTTTATATTTATATTAGCATAATATTCTGGATATCATGTGATCTTAACTGAATAGTTCTTAAATATTCTAACCATCATTCTAGTAATTGGAAACGTTGAAAGCTATATTTATAAGTAGATATTAAATATCATAAAATTCAATATCTACCATAATCTACATCGACACAGGAAAAATGAAAGTTATTTATGTTAACGGTACTGCTAATTGAGGAACCGTTCTTGAAACACGTGATGCAGTTCGCGAACTGCAGAACATTGTGCAATTAGGGCCAGAAGGAGAACAGAGCGGGGCAACGACCCACGGCCCCACCCCTGACGACCAGTATTGGTCTACGTGACTCCAGAGTTGTTTTACAACACTACAAAATATGCTAAGTCACTGTTAGAAAAGAAAATATATTCAATATACATATTCGACTTGAACAACTGAGCGACAGGCTAATAAAAGCTCTTTCACTTGATTACTTTTCTGAGGTCGTTAAAGTTATACAGGCATTTGCTGGAGTGGTCGTAAATTGAATACATAAAAATAATTACAGAGGCATAGGTATTTAATTTTACAAATGTTTAGAATGGTACCAGGTATCGCTATGATTTATAATTGATATGATTTCTTGGAATCATTGCATGACACCTATTTGCAGCAACGTACTACAAACGGTTTTGAGCACTTAACTACTGCAAATATTACATCACCAATACTACAGACAGAAAAAAATAGTACAATTCTTGGAATACTTGAATTTACAATGCCATATAAACCAAGCATACACACTAGAAATTAAATATCATAAGGATTAAACTTTATTATAACGAATCGTATGAAGTCTAATAGAGATTGGTAGTACCACTTACTCTGGATTCAACCAACGCAAAACAAGCGTGTCAAATTAATCAAAATTTATTTGAGGGACCGCGGGTGAGTACTCCAACGTAAATTAATGTGTTACACACACAAGAACACATCTTACTATCGGAACGGCGACACGATTGAAAATATTAATGATAAATGGGTGTTAGTAGCACAGACAGCAACTGGTTTTAGAAAAGTAGATACTGCATTTCCAATCCTTAGAAGATTAATATCTAACTGAACCATTGACAACAAAAAGTATTGATGTGAACTACATACTTCAAGTGAATGTGCTCGATAAAATCGATAACAAAAGAAAGTCGTCGACCTTACTACACTTGGCCTAAGTGTTTAGTAGTCCACTGTCGCTAAGTTACATTTTAGGAAATCAAAGCAAAGAAAAACGATTTAAAAGTCACTGTGACTATATATGTAAAACCTATTATTGTATTCTCATTTAAGTGATTTATGGTCTTTTTAGGGTTCCGTAGTAAACTAGGAACCCTTATAGTTTCGCCATGTCTGTCTGTCTGTCTGTCTGTCTGTCTGTCTGTCTGTCCGTCCGCGGTTTTACTCAGAGACTATAAGTACTAGAAAGCTGTAATTTGGTATGAGTGTGTATATTAATCATGGCAAAAAAGTCGTAGAAAAAAACCTTGAAAAAATATTTTTTTTTGGGTAGCTCCCATACAAGTAAAGTGGGGGAGTAATTTTTTTTTCTCTATTTACCCATCGTGTGGGGTATCGTTAAAAAGGTCTTTCAAAAATATTGTGAGGTTGAGAACACCATTTTTCGATTTAGGGATCCGTTTCCGAAATATTTGGTTTTAAAGTGCAAAATTTTGTTAGAGGTACGTGTCCCCCCCCTCTATCTGCTAAACGGTTATATATGGATACGTGAAAAAAATTACAGCAATAGTATATATACTGAAGTTGAAAGGAAAACTATCAGAGCTGGGTACTAAGTGCAAACTAAAAAGTTATAGGCAACCAACTTATAAAATGTACTGGAAAATGTAAAATTCCATACAATCTTCATTGTTAGATGTTTTTGGTCGTTAGACTGTGAGGTGTGAGTGTAAACAGTGTGAACTCAAAGTTGTCATTCGCAACTACGGAACCCTACACTGCGCGTGGCCCGACACGCACTTGGCCGGTTTTTTGAGAATAAAATATCTTTAAGCCTGTGTCGCTCGTTTAGAATTGCATGCAGCCAGTTCGTTTCAATACATATTACAATTCAATTTCAATTCTCGAGGCTCCGATAAAAGAGATATCAAACAATGTTATTCAAAGACTACGACTTGGACGGATCGAGCCTTTAAATCCGATTTCTTGAAAAGAGATCAAAGACGTAAATTGAACTTTTGATTATCTCCTTCATTTTATGAATGTAACCTTCTAAAACAAAATTTGACATCGGTTTTAAAATTTATACAATTTTTTACTTAACCACAAGAGATTAGCCTCAAATATTTTTGTTACTCTCGTGTTTAATTTGAAGTTATAGGTGGAGTAATATTTAGTTACCCTTGTCTGTTTTATCATTTTCTGAGTATGGAAAACTATCGCGTATATTCAAGTTTGTTATTTCTTAATGCAAAGTTTCTAACAAACAATGCGCCAAATATCCTTAAAAAGACCCAAGGCCGGCACTTACGCTATTAGATCCACGTGCATTGGTCGCAGATCGCATTGACGTCATTGACCCAGGCTCTGAGCCGCAAGACGCAATCTTCTCATCTAACAATACAATTTGACATAAAAGACTCCTAATCTAATGATATCTCTAAGACATAAAACCTTGGAATGAAGGTTCTGGATTACACATTTTTCCTTTGACATTTCAACAGTGCTCTTGACTTGACGCTAGGAACTAAAGGAAAGGAATGCTCAAAAGCTTTCTCAGTTTCACGGAGGGTTGCGTTACACATAGGCGATCATACATTCCCCACGATGTCTGGGAGCATTTCTTAGATATGAGCTAAAACACCTTGAGTATAGAGAAATAAGTATGTATGATACCTTTTTAAACCGATCTGTTGTCAGATATGTAAGAACCAACGTATGGGGCTGATTTGAATTAAGGCTAGTAGCGGATTTATTTTAATTAGAGGCCTAATAGTGTAAATACATTTTATTACAAGTGTTTGTGACTAGTCGATCACTGTTGAAGAATAAGTGGACGATTATGAAACAAAGCATGCATCAGACGCAGTACTTCCACGTGTCTCATTCAATGAAACGGTTTCTACAATTTGTTCAGCTACAGTACGTAGCAGAGCTGAATGTAAGAAGGAGGGTTGCTGGCAGGTGGATGTGCATTCGCCATAAAGGCTACTTTGTTAATTCTTGGTCACACTTATAAATCAGAATTTTTCACGGTTATATGAAGCAACCACGGAGCAAACTAAAACGAAGCACACCCACGTGCCTCATTCAGTGAAACTAGTCTGCGCTGTGCTAGAGCTACAGCAGTAGCACTGAATGTAGGAAGGAGGGTTGAACGACCTCCTGGGACTTGGAGGTGCATTTGTTTGCGGTTGCATAAACTGAGTGACGACCGCGGAGCTGCGCTGAATTCCTGGACGCGGTAGTGTGCGCTGCAATAAAATGCTGGGTTTGCAACACATGTGTAACAGTATTCTGGGAGTCGTTCTTAATTAACTTATGCGCTCATGAATCTGACACAGCAGTTATATCATGAATGTTCATTAATCTTTCTTTGCCGTGCTGTGAACATATCTTTCAATGACACGCCTGGCTCTTACAACTTTATTTAACAAGTACCTACTAAGAAAAATCCGTAATGAACGGATAAATAGATAAAATTTTTCACATCTACACGTCAACCAAAATGCTAAACGTGGCCTTAAAGTCGTATAAACCTAAGCTCTGTCTACGCAACGAGGGATAAAAACATGACAAATATATGTAGGATTCTTTTATACAGGACCGTGCAGCTAGTTACAAATATATGATAGTCTAAAATGCCTTAATTAAACTAAAATCTGCAAATAAATTATAGGTTTAAATGAATGGATTGCTTGATAAAACTATAGACATTGTACGAGTACGACCTATTTCTTTCATTTCGTGCGCACACTAGATGAATATAGACAATTTATACCTTTCGAATTGTCACTAAACGTACGAGTTGGCCATCAGTATTCATTGAAGAGAATAAATTTGAATGTGTTGTTTTCGATGTCTCTCGTCTCTCGAGCGATGGATACAGGACCACATATTGTTTGACAGTGAGGTATTGAATTTAGATATTGTAGCCGAGTTGATGCTGCTCATGTTGCAGAAGCTTAGTTGACATTGTAAATTTTATATCTAGTAGCTTAATCCGCATTGTTGACGGATACAACATAAACTGAGAAATTTCGTTGCTTTACAGCAGTAGGTTGAGCTAAGAATTTCTTCGCATCGTGTGGATTGGGTCAAGTAGTGCTAAAATGAGGGTATTTAAATATGTTGTTACCTAGATCTTATATAACGGAAAAACACCCTCGAAATAGTCTTTAATGGGTGACTCTGCGAGTCAATATGATATCCTTTTTGGGGCCATTGATGGTAAGTAAAAAAGTTTTTGACAAGCGTTATTTTTTTTATTTTATTTATTTGTATCGGGCCGGTAGGTTATGTCGGCCGAGCCATTTTATAGCCTTAGGTAATATATCATAATGGCCCCATAGAAAAAGTTGCTATAGATGCAATTAATGGAAAAATGAAAAACGTTAAGTCACCTCTTCAAGGGAAAGCAATGGTTACACCCGGTAGAGTCAGTGAATACAATAAGGAATTGTGTTAAATTTTAGCACCAACTCTTCAAGACTTACACAAGTATTGTTTTCTCTTCATTTTCGCCAACAAAGGGTGGTCTTAAGTGGCACAGTAAATTCTCAACTGTTGATTTTAACTTGACAATGAAACATTTCTCAGGAGATACGATTTTTTATAACTTTGGCAAAGCCTTCATTATTTTTACAGGCTTTTTCCTTCTGTACTTCTTTTGGTTGGAAATGAGCTTTAGATAGTTCTGTGTTTATTCTACAGCCAGGGATGGGCAATAAGTATTTAAATTATTTGTAAAGAAAATATGTTAATCGATATACAAATTCGTACATTATATACCATTAATGATTTCGAAATCTTATTACTGTGAACCAACAATAACACAGTTATAGAGCCTGATTCGGACAATACAATCTCAGAATGATATGATGTTTATTTTATCGGTAATCCATTCCTCATAAGACCCTTTAATTAATATT
Source organism: Rhodophaea formosa (assembly GCA_963082605.1). Classification (NCBI taxonomy): domain Eukaryota; kingdom Metazoa; phylum Arthropoda; class Insecta; order Lepidoptera; family Pyralidae; genus Rhodophaea; species Rhodophaea formosa. The sequence continues at coordinate 7,272,093 of OY720221.1, forward strand.
GAGCGTGTGTCAAGTGCCCTTTCCAATGCACTCGCATTGACCCACATGTGTGAAATGAAATGTCTGTGTATGTCACGATGGCGTGATCGCAGTCAGGTGCGCGCTGCACCTCTTGATAAGGCCTTGCTGCTACAACATGTATAGGCTGTCTGTTCCAATTGATTTAATTACTCTGATATCATTTTTATTTCCATATTTAAATACTTTAACTGAGAATTGTGATTCAAGTAGATCAATTATTGGTCAGGACATTAAACTTTATCATAATTATTAGTAGTTCTAATCTAAATCGGATGACTTTCAGATCAGGCATCAGCCAGATAATGATGGTAAAACACCAGCTAGAATCGAGATTATGGGGCAAAACGATAATGATGTGATTATTAAGAAGAAAATTGTTTACTACACTTGCAAGCATAATGAAATCACAAGGCATTTGGATTATAATGCTTTGCAAAAGGATAGGCAGAGATAAAATATTAATCTCTCCTTTACTAAGTGGGTAACAATTAAGGTTTCGAATTAGGAATTTCTTTGGAAGAAGAAGTACGCCTCGATCTATTTACCATAAACATTAAGATGATGATAACTGAATTGAGACTAAAATCCTCGTAAACAACATCGGCTACGCGTATATATGATCTAAATCCAGGTTACCGTTATATCATCTGAATTCCGAATTGAAGGCAGCTACTGCGCTAAATATTTACCAAACAATCAATTATACATTCGCTTACCGTACAAACCTCAGACAGTTACATATTAATACAAAATTCATCAGAGCCGAACCTTTTACTGTGACCTAGGCGTACTAAAGAATTATGGACTTGACATCGGTAAATCACGAAGTAAATAAAATACAAAGCTGTAAAGCCTTGTTTTAAATGTTTACACGTATAATGTTGACTTTGAGCAGGATTTTCAGTTGAACCACGTTACATGAACATAATAAGAACTATAATGGTTTCGAATATGAAGTACTCTTGACTGTTACGACTTTTGTACAACGTGGGAATTTTAAGATTAATGGCAATTGCGGATGATCATTGATACCAGATACAAGCTGAATTTTTACGACAGTAACTTTTATTAAGTTTATTAAAACATGTCTAAAACTTGAAAATTACAATAATAAAAAACAGTCCCAGTCTCGTCAGGCGGGCCAAAGGTGACGATCATTCAGATCTTGTTACTAATTCGCACCATTCTTACATAATGTTAATCATAATTCACGAACATTAAAAACACACAATCTTCTTTTTTCTCGCTGCGACCCTTAGAGCATGCATAGGCTCTAAGCTGCGACCACAATGGATGTGGAGCGGATATCAATAAATAAAATGTTTTTACAAAGTCCCGTTAATATTAATTAATACATGATACAATGTCATGGCAATAGTAAAGAGTAAAAGGTAGACCTCGATAAACGTATTTTCTAACATCATCATCATCAGGTCTTTCTTAAGTCTCCACTGCAGGAGCACGACCCTCTCTGTATTACTCGAGCCATACATTAGCCAGAGCAGTCCGAGGATTTGGCCTACACTCTCCACGCTGGCCAGACGGGTTGGAGAGGTCATTCAGTTCAGTCAGTTCAGTCATTTTCTAACAACCACAAATAAACTCCATAATGAATTTCGATAGCCAACAAAGGTGAAGCGAATGAATTAACATTAGCGAAGCTTACTTATTTACATCAGACCTAAACAAACAACACGAGTTTGATTCTAGTTATTAGAGGAAAGACTATAAATTTAATAACGTCAAACTTCTAACTTTCCGTAGCGTAATCTCTGGATAAACGGTAAAGGGTTTTTGGAAGTTCGCAAGGTAGGTGGGATATTCCAACGTTACTTAACCAAGGTCTCTCAAAGTGCGTTTCGCAAACAAAGAGATATAAAAATATAGGTAAATAGCGGGTGGGCTTTTTTGTAAAAACCAAGTGACTTACTCGTGTGTTAGTTTTAACATAAAACAACGATTTAAACTACAGGAAAGACGATACATTTAATAACGACAAACTTCTAACTTTCCGTAGCGTAATCTCTGGATAAATGCTGAAAGAGGGAACGCGTATAAAAATACGTAAATAGCGGATGGGTTTTATTATACAATGACTTACTCTTATCTTATAATTTGCTTTTATATTCTGCTATTAAATACGAAAATACGCACAAGACCTGTAGTGCCAATTGCCATACTTATAAAAAAAAGATCAAGAGCCTAAAAGTTTCAAAATCCCTATTATTGGGAAATCCTGTTGTAAATTAAGGTATGGTTCTTGTATGATTATTTTCCTTACATGAGATTTGGGCATGTCAAGAATATTATGTTATACAGAACGGTTACGAACGGTATTATCAGGACTTAAGTAAAATGTACAAAATATTCAAGATAAAACCTTTACAGTTTTTTTTTGCAATGATCGATCCAAATCTTGTTACAAAACGTGGACTATATTTTTTTTAATTTAACCATATCTGTGCTAATTGTTATTTTATAACCATCGAATAATTATTTTATTAATTGATATTATTAAATACAATATAAAAACAAATTATCTGTTTTGAAATAAACCAGGTAATATGACAAAAAGAGGAATAATTATACCGTATTATAGTAAAGTATTATAATAGTAGTATGTTGTTAGCTAAATCATAATAATCTTAATACCATTTCTGATTCTGATTGTATCAACAAGCACTGGTCTATAACTAAGAGTTAAACTATGAAGTGCATCCATCGACGATCGTCGATGAGTGCATCAAATACAAGGCATAGCAACAGTTCACTATGATAACCTATACCGCAGCAGATGACACGGGATGCTGCGCTTACAGTTTCATAATCAGTCACAGTCAACACTGATAAGATAAATTTTCCATTTAACTATTATGAAGCAGTAAGCGATGCCCCTGAGAACATTATTAGATTTGAGTTAATTAATGAATATTATATAGAGCTTGTTATTTACAAAAATAATAAAATTGTTACTAAGCTAATACGAATGGAAATATAGTATGCGTTTTTTAGTCATATATTCGATGTCGGCGATTAGTTCCAAGTTCTAATTTTCCACGTGTGAAATTGCAACGTGCAAATTATTATCGGGACGATGTTCAACATAGGGAGTAATGGAAGAAACTCTAAAAAAAAAACATAAAATCAGAGAGAGTAAGTAGTAAAGAAATAACAAAGAAGATGGATAGAACTGAAGCCAAAACTCATCAAATATTTGCTGACATAGTGCGTAGATAAATCGGCGGCCACAAACAACTTACGCATGTGCGAAGGACGTAATTTGTTTGGAGTTGTTCGAGTTGCAGGATTCGTAGTGCATAGACTTCTTAAAAAGGAAAGACCGGTCGTAGCAGACATAAAGAGAGAACACGACAAACGCTTATTATGTCTTTGATAATGATAACAATTTCGACCTTGAGATTTGAAAAGAAATGATTCGATGTAATGTAGCGCAATATAGAAAAGTATAAAAAAAATAGGGAGACATTTGCCCAGCAGCGAGACAACATAGGTTTTTACAAAAAATGTATTTAATCTTACAGGAAATACAACACCGATGATTTTTCTCCATAGATTGTTAATAAAAGAAAATAAAAAATATTTGGCACCTAATCCGACATCAATATTGAGAAGTCTGTGAGGTAATCTTAAACTTTACGATGTCCTCCGACGAACGAGGATAGAAGTTTATTAAATCAGTTCGTTGATAACACCCAACATTTTTTTTTTTTAATCTAACCTAACTCAACTAATAATTAAATTTGCAAACCTAAATACTTTATTTTGGGTCGTGCTCCTGCAGTGGAGACTAGAAAGACCTGATGATGATGATGAAATACTTTGAAAAAATATTTTTATTATTTCTATCGCCACAATAACACCCTTTAGATGTTTACGTAGTAAATATTATAAATGAAATCTACTAAGTATATAAAAAGCATCAATTCAAGATGTTATTACTAGAGATTAAGATTAGATATTAAGAGAGATATGTAGGAATATTGTGAAATTAAATGTAGCAATTTCAGACATAATAATGACAACGACATGGTATTTAACAGTTGTTTTTCATGTGATGTAAGTGTCAGATTTTATTCTGTCTATTCCAGTCAGTACACGGCAAACACAAGTTATTTACTTATATAACTTATAATTTGAGTAATAAAAAAGTTTAAAATTAATAAAACGCATGATTTTTTTATACGTCTAGAAAAGATATCATATCACCACACAACCCGTACACGAGGAAGCGTGCAAAAAAATCCGAACAAATTAAAAAATGACCTCAAGTGATAAGAAAATAATTAATTGCATCTGCGCCGTTGGTAAGCAAAAAAAGTAATTTTTAGAGTTCCGTCCCAAAACGTGCCACCAGGGAACCTATTATTAAACCTCCACTTGAAATTTCGACAAAATGTGTGTATCATATGCGGCAATATGTATATCATATTGTCGCTATTTTAACAAATAATAAACACAAAATAAAATAAAAAGAAAGGAATGACTCATACAAGAATCTAGTTTATTTTGACACAATATTCTGATATCTATGATTTGACTTACTAGTATATTTTGTGTTTTTAGATAACGTCGAACGAATGTGGTGTTAATTTACTGATTACTATGCGTTTTTTTATGTTTTCCTTGTATTTAGGAAAGGCAAATTCTTTTTATTTTCAGTCTTTTTTCGCGCCAAGAAAATAAGTGTGTGTGTGTGTGTGTGAGTGAGATTTGTCAATATATATTAATCATGCGTACTTATTTGCAAGAAACGTGGTTGATGTAGTTACTTATCGTATTACGGAACCCTTAGTATGCGTCCGTGAGTCCGACTCGCCATTGCCCAGTTTTATTTATTTTATTTAACAAACAACTGGAAATGTAGCTATAAGTAAGATAAACGTGACTCCAGAGTCACATGTTAAGAGTAATAACAATTTTCGAGCAAAAGAAATAACATTTATAGATATTAGACGGCGAATATAAGATAAAATATACGAGTGTGAAAACGCGTGTTAAAGTAACGTACAACATCCAATTGGAAGTACCAAGTAAATATGAGTTTAGAACCGAATTTAGATGGGCCCATTATTTTACTAAAGATAAAATGGTTAAAAACTAGTATTTACGAAAATCATATTTTTACATACATTATTATATTTTTAAATTATTTAAATAAATAACATAGATAAAGTAATATACAAGGATGACGATAAACCGGTAAGTATACTACAAGTTAAACTGAACACTTATTACAATATTAAACGAAAACTAACTACATTCTGAAATTGAGATGCGTCCAGAACATTATTTTTCGAAACTCATCATTTCCTCCATTCGAGTTTCAGCTGCAGTATTTAATTCGACGTTTTCATTATTCGTAACCGCTCGAAAATCACAAATTCTCCAGAAGTTCAATCACAGCTCCAATAAAAAAATCCCTGGATTTTCTGTTTACATTTCATTCGCGAATAAAGTTGGGAAATGAAGAGCGGGAGGGAAAACAAGTTGTATGATGAAGGAGACCTTGAACCGTGATTTTCTCACGAATGTTAGAATCGGAAACAATAACGGAAAGATTTATGAGTAGGGGTTCATGAGAGAAATTATTAGCTTAGCTGTTACGACTTAGAGTAATCTCATTAAAAATGTTGGCGTAGTAAACCAGAGTACTTTATAGAGACTCTGTCGTTGTTCTATCTCTGGGAAATCTATTTCTGCCTTCATTTAGATGGATATAAGGAAAGAGGAAAGATTTTATTGTGTATTCTTTGCAATAGATATACTTTAAAACTCCTGCACTGATTAAAAAATCTTTGACATAGAAGCTATATTAACTATATGAGCAAGTCACATAGGTTATACCTAGGAATATTATTTTCGCCAACGAAGTCGCAGGAAACAGCTACTTTAAATTAAATTTGTATTTGATTTAACTTTTTAGAATTTATTTGTTCTAATAAAAAACCGGCCAAGTGCGTGTCGGGCCACGCGCAGTGTAGGGTTCCGTAGTTGCGAATGACAACTTTGAGTTCACACTATTCACACTCGCACCTTACAGTTTAACGACCAAAAACATCTAACAATGAAAATAGTATGAAATTTTACAGTTTATAAGTTGGTTGCCTATAACTTTTTAGTTTGTACTTACTACTCAGCTCTGATAGTTTTCCTTTCAACTTCAGTATATATGCTACTGCTGTAATTTTTTTCACGTATCTATATATAACCGTTTAGCAGATAGAGGGGGGGGACACTTACCTCTAACAAAAATTCGCACTTTAAAACCAAATATTTCGGAAACGGAGCCCTTAATCAAAAAATGGTGTTCTCAACCTCACAATATTTTTGAAAGACCTATTTAACGATACCCCACACAATAGGTAAATAGAGAAAAAAAAATTACTCCCTCACTTTACTTGTATGGGAGCTACACTAAAAAAAATTTTTTTTCAAGATTTTATTCTACCACTTTTTTGCCATGATTAATATACATTCCCATACCAAATTACAGCTTTCTAGTACTTATAGTCTCTGCGTAAAACCGCGGACGGACAGACAGACAGACAGACAGACAGACAGACAGACAGACAGACAGACAGACAGACATGGCGAAACTATAAGGGTTCCTTGTTTACTACGGAACCCTAAAAACGAACTAAATATAATAACCCTAAGTGTAAGTAAGACAGTGGTATTCGACGGATATTACTATCCGGACCCATAAAAGATTTTCTTGTTTGTACCGTAAACAACTCAAGTGCGAAAGTTACAGAAGTCAGCAGAGTGAAATGACATCGTAAAGATATACGTAATGAAATGTCAATAAATTTGAAACGGAAGAAAAAATAGACATACGAATGTAAATAAAAAGCGTGCTAAAGAATTTATTACAAACTATAAAGTTCATTAATAGAAGTGTGAAATCATGCGACAGTTTTGTTCTATTCTAAATTGATCCGGAGCCCAAGCCCTTCAAATTTATTTTTGTAACTCCTACGTACCTTGTTTCTCATTCCTTTTAGCCAGAAGGATTATTTTGGGATTGATACGACTGCTCAAAAATGCGGATATCACGTTACAAAAACGCGTGACAGGAACTTAAAAATGTTTGTTGCAAAATACGGGAAGCAAGAGGAAAAAGTTTCGTCCAAAAAATATTTTTATAACATTGTAAACAAAGGCCGAGGAAATATTAAGCAAAGTTCAGGAAGCTATGTAACCCGAAAGTTGTTAACAGCCAAAATTTTAATGGGTTTCAAATTAAAACTTGTGCACAATGAGAAATAGCCTTTGAAGTTTAATTTGAAATCAAGAAGGAACATTCAATGGAAGAGGAACCTTTGTTCTATAATTGTGAGGCGCAAAATCAGCGGTTACTTCTTATATTGGCAACTGCAAAAAATGGTTCGAGGAAGACTGATTCCTGATTGGAGATCAAAGTCTAATCTTTTATCAGTCGAGTCGTGTCCGTTTTGAGTTCAAATTAACAGAAATGTCGGAAAATTCAAATGTGCAGCGATGAAGGGTTTCCATTTGTTTGGAATTAGAGCAAGAAAAGTTTTTGTGCGTCAGAAATGGCCAATATCAGTACCTATATAAGTTCTGTAAATAATATTTGAGTCGTACGACGAACATGATGTAGCTTAGACATCAATAACATTATAGTGCCGCTTTTATATTGGTTCATTAACTATTCTACTTCTCTGTCTTTCAGTACCTAACTATAATGGCACATAAAGTAAGTACCTACAGTGAAATTGTGCCAACAAATGTGTTCAATGGTAATAGCCAATGTAGCCAAAGCGGCGCCCCTGACACCTAACCTAAATCTATAAACAACGATGACCTACTGTTAGATAACAAAACAAAAACACGTGTAAAAATAACTAAAAACTGGTAAAGTAATACCTTAACGAAATCATTTTCATGAAATAACATCACAAACAAATCTTTATAAAAAAACCGGCTAAGTGCGTGTCGGGCCACGCGCAGTATACAGCCTGGCCACGGGGACGGGCGACGCGAACGACGGCACGACGGGCGAAGCGACTAATTGTGCGGCGCGATTTGCAGGCCACGGGGCAGTCGCGTTCGCCGCGGCGACCAGAATAGACGGAGATCTGAGAGCCTAATTTTTTTTATCAAAGTTATCTCGATTGGCTAAGAAATTAAACATTTTTAGTTAAAGACATATTATTTGGAAGAGATTGTGGAGTACATGATTTGAATAGAAGTCGGAGTATAGGCAGATGGAAAATTCATAAGAAGTACAAAAAATATAGAACGTACCTACCAAAAAATTTATTTCGAGAACAATCGAACGAAAATATTCAACTAGAATTGGAGACAAAAGTATTAAAAAACCGACTTAAATTTTTCTCTCGTACGCATATAATCTAAGTATCTCAAAAACTACTCAACCGATTTTGATGAAACTTGCAGTACCTTACCTACCACAAAAAATAATTTCAACATCTGACTTATAGTTCCGAGATATGCATGGACAAACATACAAAATCATACGAAACATACACAGCATACAAAAACATACATTAACATACAAAATATATGAAAACATACAAAATCATACAAAACATACAAAAACTGACAAAAACATAAAATAACATACGAAATCATACAAAAACAAAGGTATAAGCAGACAACATAGAAACTAAAAATATAGAAAAAAACTCGTGTGAAATTTGGCACACGTGTTAGAAGCTAAAATAAAAGTAAAATACAAACGGGCCAATCGAAAACCTTCTTTTTTGAAGTCGGTGGAAAAGAGTCAGTGCGGACAATGTTTTTTTATATGTATAGGTATTTAAAATTTATCTTGGCCAGACGTAGCTGGCCAAGCTCATTAATCCGCGATAAAATTTCGCCATCCATTCAAAACCGACTAAAAACATTTGTTCCTTGTACTATTCGCCGCGAATACCGCCTCGACCCCGTGGCATGCGCCGACGAATTCACGATTTTGTTTCACTCGCCCACCGCGCCGTTGGTCGCCCGCGCGATTCGCCTGATACAATTCGTCGGTCGCGTCGCCGGTCGCCGGTGCGCGTGGCATGCTCGGTAATTTTTTATTCTCTTGTTTCACTCGCCGGTCGACTCGTCGTTCGCGCCGCGCGAAAATTCGCCACGGCGAATGTCCCGTGGCCAGGCCGTTAGGGTTCCGTAGTTGCGAATGACAACTTTGAGTTCACACTGTTTACACTCGCACCTCACAGTTTAACGACCAAAAACATCTAACAATAAAGATTGTATGAAATTTTACATTTTCCAGTACATTTTATAAGTTGGTTGCCTATAACTTTTTAGTTTGCACTTAGTACCCAGCTCTGATAGTTTTCCTTTCAACTTCAGTATATATACTACTGCTGTAATTTTTTACACGTATCCATATATAACCGTTTAGCAGATAGAGGGGGAGGGGGGACACGTACCTCTAACAAAAATTTGCACTTTAAAACCAAATATTTCGGAAACGGATCCCTAAATCGAAAAATGGTGTCCACAACCTCACAATATTTTTCAAAGACCTTTTTAACGATACCCCACACGATGGGTAAGAAGAGAAAAAAAAAATACTCTCCCACTTTACATGTATGGGAGCTACCCAAAAAAAAAATTTTTTTCAAGTTTTTTTTTTACGACTTTTTTGCCATAATTAATATACATACTCATACCAAATTACAGCTTTCTAGTACTTATAGTCTCTGAGTAAAACCGCGGACAGACAGACATGGCGAAACTATAAGGGTTCCTAGTTTACTACGGAACCCTAAAAAAGAGATTTATTTTTTATTTGTTGTTATAGCGGTAACAGAAATATAGGTTCCTATTTCTGTTCTTGAAATACAGCCCGCTAACACCAGGTGCTAAGGATCACATCGTCAATTTTATGATACGAAATCATAAAAATTGTAATGTGAGATTAACAATGAGTTCTTAGAATACCATTTCTCCATTATTACTTGGTAAAAAGCAAAAAGTTGCCTCATAATGAAGTTACAAGAAAATGACAGGGCGGTTAACAGTGTATTTGTAGTTAGTTAGATAGGAGAGATATCGAAGATCATTTGAGGTCATCAAGTTACATAAAAAAGACATTTCCATAGTTTTAATCCATTAGCTAGTTTGGTTTCGAGGGGATGTAATTCTAAAATTGAAAATCTCACACACTTTAACTTCAAATGAGAGCATATCATGTTTAACAAGTATTTTGTAGTAGGATGGTAAGGCCTTTAAGAAGTTTGTGAATGGTATGAAGTTGGTATTCGTCGGGCAAATCGTTACATAACCGCAACGCACGATCAAAGGAGTCCACCCTTCGTTATCGGCGGCCTTTATAACAGTTTCGATTCTGCATTATCGGGATTCAGGTGGCGCACAGCGGTATTATTTTACACGAGAAATGTCCACGTAATGGAATCCAAGGATTTTTCCACCCCGATGATCTTCACTTTGATATCTCAGAAAGAAGTAATGAAACTTCAGGGAAGATAAAATAAGAATAAATTTCCGCTGAATACGAAAATCTATTCTGAAATTCGAATTGCTTTTAGTTTGAAGTAATAAATACAGTTGTTTAGTTATTAGAGAGAGAGATTAAAGTCTGGTTGTACAACGATATTATGAAACACGTAAAATGTCCACGAATAAATTTGGGAAATTTTCCACACCGCTAAACTTCACTTTGATAAGTAGGAGCAATAAAATAACAGGAACGATTTCTGAAAGCGAAATCAGCAAAAATCTATTTTTATCCCTTTCAATTTGAAGTAATAAATACAGCTGTTATTATTTTAGCGATTAGGAAAAAGACAATTATTGAACTACGAAAATCTCAAAAATTGCTACAACATAAAAGAAGGAGAAGTCTTTGATGGTGAAAGGTGGTAGGCGGACAACGATATTATTTTACACGAAAAATGTCCATGTAAAGAAATCCAAGGATTTTTCACTTCATCGACTTTCGCTTTGATATCGCATGATTAATAAAATTGTAAAAAGATTTCTTCGGCAAAAATCAATGCTTGCGCTGTTTCAGGCAATAAATATGGTGGTGAGATTAGAGAGATTTGTGTGAAATTTTCTGCGTTAAACGCGTAATTTAACTTTTGAAATAAATCTTCATAAATGAACTGTAAAGGATTAATGATACTTCATTCAGGATATTTAATTTCTGAGTTTCTTGATCTTACATGAATGAGAGCGATCAAAAAGCTATTACTTTAAAAATATCATCAGTAAAATATTGGTAATATAACATGGATATAGGACACAAAAGTATGCGAAATAAGTTTTATAGCCATCGTTTGTAGACCACAGTAGAAAATGACCTTACAAATTTAATAAAAAACAGTAATATAAAATTCACTTACCTCATTATTTTTTTAATATTTTCTGAATTTATAAAAAGTACACAAAATCACTCGCGTTCTTTTTCGGTTCTTACAATCTAGGCCTACCTTATGACGTAGTTGACGCAGACCACGCTGATCGGCTTCTGTTGCTTGTCGGTGATGAGAGTGGCCTGGGTTTGGACCCAGGCGAAGCCACCCCGCTTGGCCAGGAAGCGGTACTGGCCGGTCTCGCATTGTCCCTTTGAGAACACTGCAAAAAAAGAAGGAAAATTAGAATGTGACCTTGAACTCAGTTCATCGTTTGACCGAAGGCCAAGGAATTTGTTATAAATTAATTAAGAGGAAGGAAAGTTGAAAATTCATTAACACCTCATTGTAAATTTAAATAATGTTATAGCAGTAATTTTAAAACAATATTATATTAATCACAATACGAATTCAATAACAATGTGCTTATCCATTGTTGGCGATAGTAATAGGATGCATTCCGTATTTCAAATACAAATACAAATACAAATATTTTATTTTCAAACATTTCTGGGATTCTTTTTGACAGGCCTCTGTTATTTCAGCTGATAAAGTATTTTAAACCAAATAATGTCAAATAAAAAATAGTGTTACTGATATCGCTATAGATATCACTAACTCTCTTTTTTTTAAATTATACCTACAATCAACATCTGTGTCAAAAAATAGAAGAAATGTGTTGCTTTAATACTACGAATAGTTATTACTTATTCGTAGCTTTCACAAAAAAAAAGAACTAACAGCGTTTGTGTGCTAATCAGAGGTTATGCTACCACAGTAACAGACGTCCTAAACTAATATCGTTAGATTTGAAGAGCCACGTAAATAGAATTTAGTATGATTTGAGCAGGTTGGTATTGTAAATATTAAAATAGCAGTGTTTGTTTATAAAGAGGCATAAATGAGACAAACCCTAACTATAACTTATCCTAACTAATATTATAAATGCGAAAGTGAGTTTGTTTGATTGTTACGCCCATCATGAAACAACTGAACCAATAACGAAAACAAAGGTTAACTTTTCATCTTGGACAAAGGAACTGTTCCCTAAGGATCTACAACAAGGCCAGCAGAACCGCGGGCAAAATTAAGTCTGAAATAATGAACTCACATAATACAAAAAATCTGAAGACAAAAGGACATCCATAATCTTTACTCTTTAACGTTTCTTGAACATAATCCTCTTGGCTTCGATGGAGCTTTCATTATGAAGTTGCCACATTTTTACTAGATTTAAACGATAATAATGTTAAAGACTCGTCCGGTCTGCACTGCTTGAATAAACAAGAGGGCGTGTAGCGACGGAACAAATTACTGGAGTATTTGCTATGTAGCTCCAACTCCCGAAAGTCGCTGTGCAAATAGGCCGAGAAATTGAGAAGGAAATACTTTATCAAGGCGCGCAGTTTCATAAGACGGGTCTAAGGGAGTACATCCTTCATTGGACATTTGTTAGACAGGATTTCAGCAATTTCGCACCCTTGTTTTGGTTGCGTTTTTGATAGAAGACCCTTATTTGTAGCGATAGCTGTTCGCTGTATGCATACTAATGAACAATGCCAAGAATACGATAAGAAATGTAACATTTTGATAGTGCAATTCTTTTACCATTTACAAAGTAGCAATTTGTTACACAAATACGAGTACAATTACGTTTTTTAACGATTTGATTATAGAACTTACTTAAAGACAGAGAAGGACCGCGCAAAAAATGAAGTTAACCTAACAGTTTTTACATAAAGTTGATGATGATGGCAAACCCAGTAATCCAAGGCGTTAACGGAAGACAATTTCAGAATGACTGTTCTGTTCGAATTCAAAATCTACACAGTCTATATTCGATCTGCACCGAACTTAGTAAGTCGCAACGCTGGTCGTCTCGGGACGGGAATAACTTTGTAACTAACTCATAGTTATGATAACATTATTTGGATGGGATGGCTTCCAAATGGGACGCATAAGTTTATTGATATTGAACAACAAAATGTTTCAAAAGATAACAGGTATAAAAGTCACTTCTAAATTGTTACAGATCTGCTGATGAAGGTAAAATATCTAGATGCCCCAGCACCCAGGAGTGCGAATTATGCTTACGCAAGCAAAGCAACCCGCTGGGATAAGTGACTACAAGTGGCAAAATTATTTTTTGAGTTCTTATTGTGCTTCGGAAGGCACGTTAAACCGTCACTCACTGCTTTGATCGTCAAGCTGTCAGAAAAATCTGACATGAAGTTGATACACACAAAAACCAAGCAAGATAGAAAAATATAAATATGTATATATACCTATTGAGCTTGAGATCCAGCAACCTATATTTAATTTAGCTCCAGATGCATTGCAGATACCTATAATTACTAATAATATGAGACCAAGCAACAATCATATTTAAATTAAATTCGGTCTACCGAGAGCATAAAGAACGAAAAAGATATGGGGAAAGAAGATTTAAACAACAAATACACCGCAACACAATCTAATCAGAGCAATATAGCATTATAAAAGACACTACTTTGTGGACTGTCAATATAATAATAATAGCAGATAAGATATTGATGAGAGGATAGTTACAACACCTAATCCCGAAGGACTGCCCTTTGTGGCCGTAAGCCGACATTTTTCATAACAATATATAATGTGTGAGACTAGGAGATTAATTCTTCGGATTGGGTGGGATTGGAATATTTCATAGGAACGAGGAAGATTATTCTTTTATTTTTATTTATTTCAAAGTCAAGTGGTCATATGACCATTGTTTTCTATCACTTTATCAAAAAATCCAAGTCTTTACTCATACATGTTTCTGCACAATTTGCTTATAATAAAAAAAATATTCACTTTGTAACAGACATGACATGTAAATTTTGTAAAAATCTTACTTCGCTAAAATATTCACCTTTATCAAAGAAACGGGCGGCCCTTCGGCGATCTCGACGAATCAGCAAGAATTTTTAATTTTAGATTAAAAGCGAGATGAGATGCCATCAGAATATCCGATCGCAGAATCGATTGCTGAAGTATTTAGCAATATTATGCAAAACATATCACAAAGAGTAGAGTAAAGAAAAAGTTTTAGATTTTAGAAATATTAACATTTTTTACATAACTCAATTATATCGTACTAATCAAGCAGCAACTGCTAATTTGGATGAAATATGGCCATTCGTAGACGATATCTCGACTTTCTTATCCAAATAAGACTTTAATAAGATTTTCCAGGGATGCACTCATACGCAGTACTTGAAAAAAATGGTTGTCATTCTAATATTTTATAAGTAGAGATTAAATGTTATGTTGGTGCTGCCTGTAAGTTTGACTAAGACCAATGCTCTGTTCATTAGAAATTGATTCATACATAAGATTTTATCGGCAGCAAATTACGCAAAGAATTAAGTGACCAAAAGTAAAAATAGAACAATCCAAAAAAAAATGGCCCTAATACTCACTCTTCCATGTGGTACTTAAATGAATGAAAAAAAAAAAAAATTAATGGCGAACTGAATGTGTATTGATTATAAGTGTATATGATTGATAATCAATATAACTTAAATTCGCTACTAGGCATTTTGATTACGATAGATTACAATCTAATCATTCGTATCGTATCTGAATTACGTCAGTGCAAGGGAGTGCAAGTCTGCAAGTAACCGTCACGCGTCACGTGCACTTTACTACGCATTTCATTGTAGTAACATTGTTTACGAATATAAATCATATTCACTTTACGAAAAGTCAATTAATTACAGCGATAAGAAACTATTTGCAAGTAAACAAGTAACGTTGCAAGAAACGTGATTAACTTTATAAATATATAGTATATAAGTACCTAAATATATGCATACTATTGTTATTGAAGAGCGGAATCTCCTAATACAGGTAATTATTAACTTAAATGGAGATCCCAATCATAAATAATGTAATGTTGGTACAGAAAATAAAGAATAAGTATTATAATTAGTAAATATTTGTATAATGTATAGGCCTTTTAAATTATTTGTCCTGACTGACAAGCGATCAGACAAACAGAAATACTTAGCCGGGAAGCTGTAATGAAAGAGCATTCCTTTGTACTTTAGGCAGCAGGTTTCTTTGAAAAAGTAAATTAGGAAAAGTTAGACGTAGAAACCAGATCTATGTATTATTATTTGAAAATGTCGAATAAATTCAATACCCATGTCAAGAAAACGCTGCCGAATACTAAAAAAAAAGCCATTCATTTAATACGAACAACTTTTATATTGTACTAATGCTGGGAACTCCGAACACTTTTAAACATACAAAAGTGTTTAGCCGACCAGAAATGTAAAGCAATTTTTATCGCATACTTACTTAAACTAGACTCTACGCAACCAATAACCACTGGCAAAAACTAGCAGATTTATTAATGATACTGCCAATGATTTATGCACATCATGATTAATTAAGTATATTAAATATTTACAAATAATAAAGCATATTCTTGATGATCAAACTCGACATAAATTTTAATATAATAATGACTGTAACTTTCGTATTAAGATTTTTAAGACAAGCGGCATCCGAACACCGGGCAATTAAAATTTTAATTGAACGAAAGAGGATTTTTTTGGGTAAAAGTGATTTGCTAAGTTAATCAACTTCGATTTACTCCACCAACTCTAATCAGATAGAAGGTCTTACAAAGCTATTTCTTTGTACATAGGTATGTACCTAAAGTACCGAACAGTTATCCTATGGTATTAAAGCCAAATGCAAAAACTGAGGTACCTATATTAATGATTCTTTATTTTTGACCCCATGAAAAGACACCAATAAAGACCCCAAGACGAGGGGTGTTATAAGTGTGACAGCTATAGATTTAAGGCACTATACAATGTCTTAGACAGATGCACGGATTTGAATGTTTTTTTTTTTTATTACTTGAAAGCAGGTTTCTAGCTAGCGGTGGTTCATAGACATTTTATCAAAAATAGGGTATCGTAGTTCTAATGAAGAACAACATCGATGCATTACCAATTCCAGGGACATTTGTTTATAAAAGGTTCTAACTAAATCTCTTATTCTGTAGAAAAGAAGAGTGTTCTAAATTCGTCGAAATCTTTATTTTTGTCTATGTTACACTCTTCATAAGATACCTATCCACATTTATGAACCGATTTAAATTTCACGAAAATCGGTTGAATAGTTTAGACGAAGTCGTATCTATACCCAGGTATTCCATCAAGAAAGTGGTTCAGTATCAGGACCTGCAGGCCTATTTGCTAAATTTTGACAACTACGGTGTACATCATTTTCATGGTAACTTCAATATTCATTACGGCTTCGGTATGAATGACTATTTTTATTTTAGTTATGAAAACCGTAATGGATGCTAAAGTGACAATCAAATCGTTGTACACCGAGTAAGTAAATAGGGGGGCTGAACCATTCATAAAATATCTTACGTATATAAAGTGTAACAAACACTTCATATAAGTAAGATAAAGACCACGCATTGCCCATATATATATTTATTGCTAGCCACGGCTGTGTCAGCCCCCAAGGACTGTATATCACACTTACTGGTAACAATAAAACACCGCAGCCATGCGATAAAGGCATGCTCGAAAAAAATAGAATATTGCATCTCGCTTATCTTATTGATGTAATTGACCATCAAGCTGCCTACCTCAAGTGATAATGGAGTGTAGGAATAAGTATTACTAACATGTGGTTTTCATATAACTACGTCTTTATAGTTTAAAGATAAATTTCAAAATAGTTTATGTAATAAAGACATGGTAAGAGCAATCGACTCCGCATCGAACCTGCATCTAAAACATACGTGTTCGGATTTCACAAAGGTTGAAGCTTTTCTTTGCCTTTGATTTTTACAAAGGCAAATAAAAGCTTCAACCTTTTTAGTAAGTTTGACTCTACTTAGGGTTGCCAACCATACTGTTTTTAACAGTATTATACTTTTTTTCGCTCCTTGATACTTTTTACTGTTCAATAAAAAAAAAGTATACGAAATTCTGTTTTTATAACAGCTGGTACTTTAGAACTGCAGGCCCTATGTAAAGTGATAGGACAATAAAATATAGTTTCTATTTTTATTTTTTAAATATCTTCCGTTTATTTTACCATTAACTTTAAGTATGCTTTATGAACATTAAAAAATACAATGATTTGTAAAACGTCAAAAACGAAAAGATATTAAATACTGTTTACTTTTCTTAAATACTGTTCATTTTGTTTGTCCACCTTAAATATACTTTTTTCTATTAAATAAAAGTTGGCAACCCTAACTCTACTAGCTACACTACACTGCTTTCAGATACGTAATTTTTCAAATTTGCTTGTAAACCAAATCAGTTTTGCTAAAAATGGTCAGTGTGTGCTATACTTCCAACATAACGATACCGAACAGGAGTATGGCTCAGTAATATGAGAAAAATGCATTTATAGCTCCATAGAATTTGTAGCCTTAACCAAAGCGATTAAGACGACTTGCTACATTAGACCACCACGACTGCGATCATTCGACACTTACTAACTGATAATGTGAAGTATCCTAGCTTTATAAATCCGAAAGTTAGTGTTTTTTGGTTATGCTTTACACCCTACTGAAACGATCATGAAACATCATGGAATTTTGCATAAGTTTTAAGTTGTTCGGAGCAGGACATACTGTTGGACAACTTATGCTACTGTTCCCCAAATATCTTCATGAGCGAGAGAGGATCCGCAAGCGGAAGCAAGTTACATTATTAATGATTTATATCCAGAGAGCTCACACAATAGCTTTCAAGCTCCCTTCATGTCGGCCGCAGAATTGCTGCTGAATTTTAATTCTGCACAGACCAACACAAAGCAATCTCTCGGAAAATATACGCACATGTTAATTAATTTTCATATTCACAAAATATTGTAAGATATTACAAAGCAAGTACACTGTATTAATTTGCATCTGTTACGTTAACAAAAATACTTTAATGCTGACAAATAAAAAAGGGAATTTGCGGTTTGCGTAGTGGCAAAATCGTAAATCCTATTGAGTGACACTGAAAAAGTTTCACTATTGACTATATAGTGAATGAGATATACGACATATTGGATATAGGGAGTATCTGTTAATTAATTGTAAATTTTCCGGTTTCGCTTCTAAATTTTATCATGTAGATAATGTAAAACAGATAAAATCTATATGTGAATTAGTATGCAATTTATGAAAAGCATGTGTTCAACAAACTTCAAATCAATAAAGCCGTGTCTATATTGCTGTTCAAAACGACAAACAAAATCAAACGTGAAGAATATGATAAATATAGAACAGTATTAAAAGAAATCCTAATCTCTTCTGCGCAGTGGTCAAGCGTGAATAAAATACAATCATTTCTGGGGGCCCTTACACTTCCGCGTGGTAGAAATAGCGTGCTCCAAACCAGTAAAGAGTCAAGACGCCGACGCCGGCGAGTCACGCGAAAAAAGATAAAGAGAATATGGCCGGCCCTTATCGGAAGAGGGCATAGAAATAAAATAAACTAACGTGACGGATGATATGGGTTCCGAAAACATATCTTGTATTGATGCATTTAGAATATTAGACAGTTTTCATAGTGGAATTGGTAACTGTAAAGAAATAGTGAACAAGACTAAACGCAAACATAGGATGATTTTGGTGCAACTAAAGTTTCGCGGTTATTTTAAGTACAGTTAGTTACCCTTACGAGTTAGAGAAACACAAAGACATAGGATCACCACAAGAAAGATATTATTATCTTCAGATCATCATAAAGATATTTGCGAACAGGGTAGCATCTGTCAAATTCGATGCTAAATCAAACCATAAAATCAAAAATATGTCACTTAACTTTGACTTTTCACTAATTCTCATTTATCAAAAGAGTGACAAAATCAGAAATCTGATTTACATCAAAGTATAACACGACAAGATTATGGCCGTAACTGATCATTTGATATTCGCTCCAGTTGTTATTGTGCTCATAAAACTACCAACCTAGGACCAAGTAGCGACTGAGTTTAAGGTCAATGTAGGGACAAGGACCTACGCAATAGGCTAGATTGTATTACGTACAATTTATGGGCCAATTTGAATTCAATTTGATGATTGAAGAGACAAGAAAAAACTGACAATATGTATACGACCACTTTAGTGAGGCTCAATTAAATGCGAATAGTTGGAGCCTTGCCAATAAGTCGGTTAGCAACAGAGATATAAACAAGGGAATAAATCGTCATTTGTACAATCCGGGCTAACTTCAGTTATATCAGCATGCATTTCTTATGAATGCGTAATTCTATGTATTACATAATAAATATGATAATGGTTATAAGACTATGCAATGAAATTATAACATGATGACGATCTTTAATGATTGTTATTTTTAATATAGTTAGTAAAGTTTTAAGATAGAGTCGTACAAATGATGACTTTACTTTTTTTCGTTATTACATGGAAAGTCCTTCCAAAAAAAGACATATCTGCGAAAGAAACGCCGTGCTAAACCAAAAACTCTTTTAGCTCCCCAGATGCCAATGCTAGTGAATCGTAACGCCTCAATTTTGTAAAATATATGGAACGTATGAGTTGCTTGTTCGACAGCTATGTTAAATATTGCGTTTATTGTAATGGCCTAATAATAAAAGTTGCTTTATATTTAAAGAAATTTATAATGGTAAGTAAGTTATATTTATTTTTCCTTTTTTCAAACTTTTAAAATGGACTTGCCCAACTAACTTTAAAAGGTTATTTAGCGTGGTAAACGAATCGATATCATATTGAAAGAGTACTTTTATTGTCTTTTTAGACATATTTTGTTATAAAATGAATTTTTAAGAATCTGACGACCCAGTTTTCCCGCCTATTGGAGGCCTTTGTCAACTAGTGACATGAAGACACGAAGTCGATACAATGAGAAAGACTGTAAAATTAATTAATAAGCACATAATCTAACACAGAATACAATTTTAACACCATTACGAGTATATCACATATAAACTGACATCATCTATTTACATACGTAAAATAGTAAAACACATACAAATACGAATACTTATGCTAATCATAACACTAAAGGTTGACAAAGAAAAAACAAGATGAAACGAATCAGATAAAACAGAGAATTGAAATGAGATAGAAACATCAATAAAGACTACAAATGCAATCCCACCATCGTGCAATGGAGACATTTGTGTCGATTTAAAAGACAGAAGCGTCTAAATAAAGAAGAATTGGAAAACTTAAGACTTCGGCAGCGAGACCTCGACTGATCCAAATAAAATTGATTTCTATTCCATTTCAGCCTCGAGTCCGTCGACCTTTGACCGAATGTTTTAATCAATACAATAGTAGCAATGAACGAGTCTCCTGGAATACTCGCTAAGCACTAACCACTTAACTAAACAGGCTTTACGATAATGGCAAAGCGTAGTCACGCAATTTCTGAGTGCTAGATTATTTTCAAATGGAGAATGAATGTAAATATAAGAATAACTAATACTAGGACACTAAGAATTAGGATATTGTATGTAAATGACTGAAATATGAGTAAAAAAAGCTTAGATTAGCCACAATACCACTATCATTTTCGCCGGTAAAAATTACTTTATTTTTAAAGTCTTGTTGCTGTACCTCGATTAAACCAAATTTCGTTGAAAGTGTTTATTGAGATCTAAAACATTTTTTCCTGTCTTATTCTGAAAGTAAGAAATACATCTTACCACTTTGAAAGAGCTTGTCTTCCAAACGGTTGACTTTAAAAAAAATAGCTTTAGAAAATAATTTTTTAAATGTCATTGAACATTTAAAAAATTATTTTTGTATAAAAATCGTATAGTGGTTCACAATACATCTATACCTATAAATGTTTCAACTATGTAGTCTTAAGGGGGCTCACTAGGCACAGTAGCGACGTCAATCATTTTATTCCTAATACTTTACAAATAGAACGAAATTCAAGAATGTAAATCATATAAGCACTAGTAAATAACTTGAAAGTATTTTTGGAATCATGTTTTAATATTATGAGAATCAGTGATTACCGCCAAAAACGGCCGTTTTTGGCGGTAATCTGATTCTCATAATTCTCACTGATTCTGATAATATTAAACATGATTCCAAAAATACTTCAGGTTATTTACTAGTGCTTATATGATTTACATTCTTGATTTTCTTTCTATTTGTAAAGTATTAGAAATAAAATGATTGGCGTCGCTACTGTGCCTAGTGTGCGGCCTTAATAGTTCCGGAATAAAATGACTGTGACATACGAATAGACAGACAGATATAACGAATCTATAAAGGTTAATTTTTTTGCCATTCGGCTACAGAGCCCTAAAAACAAAAACATTTGAGATTAAAGAATTTCTCGGTGATATAATTACTTAAGTAAGAGCATTAACTTTTCCAAGACGTGTTTGTTCATTAAAATGAAACAAAAGACGGAGCAGTGTTATCTACTGAGGTTGTAGCGTCTTCGGTTAATTGCCAAATGGATAAAAGTATTTAACGAAGGTCTCTTCTCCTTAATTAAACAGTTTTTTTCTGTCATTTGTTGAGAAAGACTTCGACAAGTTTATAAACAATGACAATTTATTAAAGTGTAACAAACAAGCAATGTACAAATCGTTACTTCTTCGGTTTCTCAGCCAAAAACGCAAAATCATTATCTAGAAACGACAGAAACTTCACTTCATCGCAACTTTTATGTTACTCGCACATCTGACTAACTTAGGCTCTTTATATAATGACGCGAATGAAAAACCTATTTCAAGCGTCGCACTGCATAATTTATACATGCAGAGTGTGAGGATAACAAGCTTTTTGGGCGAGGCCATAAACCTTCAGCTGAATACTGAATATCGTCATGTCAATAACCCCTATACCCTTTGTAGAAACGCTGAACGCCTGAACCAAGACATGTATGGAGCATAAAAGGAGATAAGAGGACCTCTAGACGCGAATATCTCGTGTGCTGATATACATTGCTACTCTCATTGCTACATTCCCCGAATTTGTAGAAGTGGAGACGTAATGGTGTTTGTAGAGTTTGTAGGTGTAGGTAGGCGCATTAATCAAGGCTTAAGCTGTCTAATTGGAATTGCTTTGAGCAGAAACGTCAGTTTATAAGGCTACGACTTATCTTACATTTACTAGTTCAAGATTTAGAACTGGATAGGTTGCAAGTTTACTTCAGAGGGATCTTTCACTCAACATATTTTTATGTCACGCGTATGACTAAACTGACTCGACGCTGAGTAAACAAAACTATAAAATTATTTTTGTTAAGATTGATATTATTATTCAGAATTTTGCTATGGATGTTTTATTTATATAAATGTTACTAATACATTGTTCTTTATAAGTTATAAGGAATTTCAAAATATATAAAGTGACAATTAAAATTTTATTTTAATTGTGCAATAGATATAATTATTAAACCACATCTAGGTTATTTCGTTATTTCGTCGGATTTGCCAGCTAGTTTCGATCTATTATGAAGACCATTATCAGGACGATATTATGACTGATGTAAATAAAGTAAGAATAATTTATTGTTTACTGGTTACCATCATACAAAGATATTCAATATAATATAATTTCGTCTATTGAGTTAGAACTTTGTTGGAATCTCATATCATGCCAAAGTCATAAGCACATTTGGGGGATCCCTATCATTGAAAATGCCTTATCTGCAAACGACAATACAAATGTAAAATATTTATCATGGTGCTGTGACATTTGGGTTTAATCTATTTTCGAATTAGGTTGAAGCAGACAACTGCAGCAATTAAGTCGAAGGCATTGTATTTGAGAAACGAATTGGACTACTTCAAAAGTTTCGAGTTGAACTTCCTGTTGGGAAGCTTGGGAATAAATGAATGGAAGTACAATTATTTTTTGTAAAAGACATAATTAGATGCTGAGATAGATTTATATTTTCTTTCATGATTGATGTTCTGTATGATCTGATATATTGATGGTCTATTCAAATCGGTATGTACTGACTTAGGTAATTTTAAAAGTATTGTACATGGATATTCACAAACAAAATATACAAAACCGCCATTAAAATTGAAAGAATGTAAACATAAGATTTTAAAAAGATGTAATTAAATTAAAAAGAGAGCGAGAATGTAGGTTAATACACAGAATTGGTGCTCACTTGCACGAAGTGGAACAGGAAAATAACCAGGCAATTTTTGTCAAAACAAAATTACATGACGGTGAAATCATCCAGATAAAAATATTACATTATATAAAAAGTGGAGACTGACAAGGATCTGATGATGATGATATAAAAAGCATGATAAATATAATCATGTTTCAATAAGTAAGGCTGAAACTCCGTTATTATTTTAACGTAAAGCCGACGGATAATATTGCCGTAAAAGGGCAATTTTGGGGCAAATTAGGGGATACACTTTAAGGCACCAATTACGTGGATGAGTCGATATCCAAAAATTTGCGAGGCGGAGAATATTGTAGAAAACTAAATTGTAGAAAACTTTTTTCTAATGAAAATCTTACTTCAGTTTTATTGGTAACCTAAACAGTTCTTGAAAAATTTATAGCTTATGAAACTAAAAATGAATTTTAAGGACAGTAAAATGATCTCTTGTTAAAATAAAATTAAACGTATTTATTCATGCATTATTATTTTTCATTAATAATAACGTATGTTCTTTTAAAAATTACATTATAAACACCTACCGAGTTTCGAGAAAATCCGTAATTATAATATCGTAAAATTGCGTCGGTAAAACCACTAAATTCATGTTTACACAGATGAAACTTCGCCATCCTCGGAAAATTGCCAAGTGCCATGCCGAGATGGCATAATGGCATTATACTCATAACAATAAAAGATTCCGTAACAGGAGTGCACGAAAGACGAGCGTTTCTAAATAGCAAAAGCGACAAAATAGTTTTAAAAGAAAAGCAAACGGGTTCCAAATTATATTTAGAGCTCCTGAAATAAATTGTCCATGAGAGAGTTCAACGCCTCAATGAGCAACAGAAACAGATGGGGATAGAATTGCAATTATTTAAGACTTACGTAGATGGTAAAAGACGTATCTTTTTGTACATTCCTCATATATGACAAGTCTCCGGCGAGACCATCAACTGATAAGACGAATATTTTATAGTAGTAAAAAAGATTTTCTAAGGTTTTCGCGACTGTTAAACATTTAAGTAAATAACTTAAAAAAAAAGGTAAGGCAGTACCTTACAGAATGATGCGTTACATAAATGACGCATTAAAGTTTTTGTCCCTTGAGCTTACGGTAATTATTTAAAACTCTATAGAGTAGCAGGACCTGTCATCTACGATGTTAAAGAAAATCAATATAAAACAAAAACTTTCACAGCGAATTCTCAAGCGGCTCGTAAAGAAGCAAATTTGCTGAGTAGTAATTTTGATTTCTAGAAAAATCTGGACGATGTCACGAGACCCAAGACGGCGGCACATTTCGGGCGGTCGTAAAATTCGCCGCTTGTTATCTGCGAGATGAGACACTGAAATAGGCGGCGGATTATGAAGCTGCGGGTCATGTGATAAAAGATGATGTACCTAGGCTTATGTACTATTGGATCAATTGAAATGGGACTCATCTACTTGCTGTTAACCATACAAGAAAAGGTCTATAAATCTTGTAGGTACATCAAAATTCGTTGGGACATCTTGTCGAGCTAAATCAAAGGCAAACTTATCATTAACTTTGTCTTTTATATGCACATTTACATTGTCATCTTAAATCTGCCATAAAATAAATTACTACTTAGTTTTTTGTGATTACTATTAACATTTTATGAGATAGTTGTCTTGTCATTTCTATTTTTCGTCTCTTGCGCTTCGATTTCGTCAACGTTCATTCATAATATCTATCTACCTTGAGTCTCAAAAGAAACATTTTTTTAATGACATAAGACGGTTATCGATCAAGCGGGTCACCTGATGGTATGATGTTCTTATTTAATCTAAATCTGGTAAGTGTGATCTGTGTCCGTTATTTAATAAAGACAGATATCCAAACATTTGCGAAAAAATGCCACTAATATGTACGAAAAATAAGAAAGAAATTTAAACGTATTTTCAAGTATCACTAAAAACGTTTTGAAGTTTATTTGGTATAATAGGAAAATTCTTAGCAAACAGATAAATCTTATTAACGGGAGACAAGTCACACTTTATCTGTTGTAAGGAACAGGAATTTATGTGGTTACTTGTACTTTGTTTCTAAATTGCTTCCAGCACTGTAATTGTTGTTTCAGCTCTAATTCTATACGAATATCACCCATTATCACATCCTCAACAAAGATATCCTCCAAAATAGTGCTCTTCATTTCACTTTCCTGCTTTTAGAAGAGTTTGCTACTTATGAACTTTTATTTTTATCACTTATTGTTAAATTGACAAAATAAATATATTTTATTATCTAACCGACGGACAAATTTTAGCATTATTTTGACCCAGGATTGAAGACGTCGGATTAGGAGAATCAGGGATTATCATTGAAATCCGTTTACATAACAATCTGTGTATTTGTTTTTATACAGAATCGTTATAAGTTGAGACAACACGGCCTCTCTAATATAGAACGTGTTCAAACAGTCCAACGTCGCATTACTAAATTCTTGGTCCCTCAGGATTATTCAAATAAAGCGGGTCCTTTTCTTAAACTCCTACTAAATTTTAAATAAAATCCGACGGTTTAGTAACCTCGGAATATTGCTTAAGGCTTCCCGAAGGTAAAACAAAGTCTTAATATTATCTCGTAACCTTTATTTACCTAAAATATCTTTAATTTGAGAATTTCGTAGTCAGTATGGTTAGTGACATTTCGTCTCAATCCGTATAAACATGCTTCATTGACATACAATAACTTCTTTTCGGCGGTAGGTGTAGAAAAAGCACAATTAGCTGTTGTAAGAAATTTAATAAAAAAATATCTAAAATACATATTTTTTTTACCTGAGTCCTGCGTAAAACTTCTTTGGCCGTTATTGAGCAACTGGTACTTCAATAGACCAAAAAAAATACTAGCGCCTAGTTTTGAAATCATAAATTATCCATAAGCGCAACTAAAATGTTAATCACCACAATGTATTTATTTGTATAATCATATAAATATACGTAAGGAAAACCGCAGCTATAAAATCGGTGCGGTCTTAAAATTCCCGCCAGGAAACATTGCGTAACATGACACGTTCCCGAATATTTGGATATTGGAATTTAACAGCTTCTGCTTGGTATGGAAGCGCGCAGTTATCAAACCTAATACACTGGAGGCTACATTATCATAACCAATAACGTGTTTAAGGCTGTGGCTGAAACTGAGCGATCGCTGGTGTGCCTTTTGGGAAATTCTGTTTTTAACGAGCTTTCTTTTACTTAGAATTTATAAATATTTAATATCGTGACAAGAGTATCAAATAAAGTTGATTCAAAATATGTGTATCGGCGCGGATAGATACTTTTTCAATTGGGTTTATTGGTGATAGAGATGATAATTTGAATTAAAAAGTAAAATCGGTGATCTAGTTTGATGATGAATAGCGAGTATATTTCATTCAAACTTACATAGACTAGAGGTATCACATCAGTGTAAAAGGAAGTGGGAACAATTTATCCAATGGTACGAGCGTATACACATTGAAATTTGGGCGCATTGTATTGGCCACCCACGCAGCGAACGTCACGTGATGACGATGGGCGGATGATGTGCGTCTTTCATCAGCGTATTATAAAAGAAGAATAAATAATAACATTTATACTAAAACCTAACTTCAGTCCCAAACTTTGCTTGGTAACAAAACTACAAGATAAAAGCAACAAATACACGATATTCTCATTTAAACGAACCATTGACAATGTAACGGCACGAAACGTATATTTCGGTCGGCACCTCGACCTCTCCACGTTGCCCGAAGGTCTGCTGCTCTAATACTTGGGATGTTTTCGTTGACAGTTGTTAGTATGCCAAAAAACATACGCATATCTCAAGGCCGATACTTTTTCGCTCGAAAAGAATCCCATTTCCCGTAATATTGCGGGTAGCCTTATCAATTTGATTTGATTTTCTCGCTGGATTTCCATTTGTTGGTCGGGTCCGCAGACAGATGTATTCAATGCCGTCTTAGTAAGATGGCATTATAATACGGTCTTACTGATCAACTGTTTGAAGTTAGGTAATGAAAAGTCTTAAAAAGTTAGAACACATTCTGTTTTAAAAAAGTTTGTAATTTTCAGTAACTTAATGCAGGTATAAACTTACGATAGCACTGAATGGGAAGAGTGAAATTTTATCTCCTGGGGAAGCTCGAGCATTACAATCTTTTTAATGTTCGTTAACTCTCTCCATCTCACGTAAGAGAGTTGTATCGATCACATAGAATAAAAAAAAATAACTAGAAGAAAAAGGTCGTCCCAAATTTCTGCTTGGCCATTGATAATTTCTACAAACTTCTACTACATTTTCAAAATTCTAGCTTCTAATTCTACATGAAAAATAAGGCATGAAAAATATTCAGCCGGTGTTACTAAAATTAATGGATCACTGCGATTATGAGATCAGTTAGATACAATCAAACGAGAGATTTTCTATTCGGCGCCGGTGAATATAAAATTGTAGCCGGTGGCGGTGACTCATTCTCGTATTTTCGTATCTATAGCGTTCAAGTTCAAGGCGACAGTGGTCGTGATCAATGCATGCACATCGCTATCTTCACAATCTTCATTTATGTTTACGTTTTTATAATCAGTTGTTTCATTTATAACATGTGCGGTGTTTTTTATTGCACGTGTTGTATTGTATTTATATGGACGATATTTACTGCTTCTGTGACCTGACAAATGATGTGGTTTATTATATTAATATACTTAGGCTACCTCATCGCCACCGTTATATGTACGATAATCAACATTGTGTTGTATTCAAAAGCTGTGTAAACTACTCTTCTAAATATAAGAGGACTTATCGTACGGACGAAATCTTTTCAAAAAACAGATTTTGTGGTTTATTCCACTGAATTTTTAAACACAATAATTAAAAAAGGTAAGGTATATGTTGAAAACTACTTTAGTGTTATTAATCAGAGAGTACTAAAATCTTTGCAAACATTAGATACATTAACATTCCAAATTTCTTTAATCGGCATCATGTTATCCCACGGAGAGCACGAACGACCCCAACTCAGTAAAACAATGAGCAGTAGTAGGCAATCGTGCCAGGATTAGATAACAGTCGCGTGTTTCTCGAAATCACGTCGCAGACAAGTGATGACGCGATTTTAAGTGCTGATTTTAAGAGCTAACCGATAGTTACCGGTTGCCATGTAAAACAATGCGCCGATCCTGACCATGACCCGTTCGACGTCAGTTCGATGTCAAATTCGCTGTTATAAAATATGCATTGTAAAAGTATTGTAAGTATAAGCACATTTGTAAGTTCTACGTGTAGGCTATTACATCGATCTCTTTTCTATCCCGTATTGTTTTGCTTTTCTCAATGAAAACGACATCAAGTTATTGTGGCAACGCGGCATCAGCACCAGCTGGCTAAGTTATCAATGCAAAATTTCACTGCTATCAATAATTAATTCGTTTTACCGGCCATTTCACTGCTAACGTTATAATAACAAATTTTAGATGGTACTTACATTTAACTAACCCTCCCTTGCTGTAATTTTGTTTAGGGAAACCTACTACTATCAGTACCGGTCAACGGTTTTATATATTTTTAGTTTAAGTATTGTGTTTGTTTTCCATAAAGCGTGTTATTCTCAACCTTGACATGGCAAAATCATCGTTTTTGGCTAAACGATGGAGCCATAAACCAACAGAAAGAAAGAAATAACAATCTTCGGTATCGTATTTCTCTTTTCTCACTAAATTACTTCAAATTAGGCAATGCACGATGCTGGCGCAACGAGTTCAAAATAGGTACCTACAAATATTCTCTTATAAATTATGCATTGTTAAATTACGTTTTTTATTAAATTGGCTGAACGCGTATTTTCCACGTCCGGCACCTGACACTGCGTGGGTGTTTCATATACATATATACAGATTTAAAAATGTATCGAATAACTTGTAACTTCATTCATTATAATTTTACTTATTACTTGAATTCATAGCACACATCTCTCATTTTGATATTCCTCAGGGCTCCCATGCCAACATTATACTTTTCTCTAAGTAGTTATTTCATTGCACAGTTTCCTATGCAATAGAGTTTTCATCTATTTTCCAGTCCCTTCTTCTATAGGTAGACACCTAGTTAGGGAAGTAGAGCATTTTTTCCATTGGCTTATTTCACCGATGTCTTTCGTTTCTCGCTCGGTCGGTTTTCAATGTTCATTTACACACGAAATGTCATTTGAATATGTAGCGAATGATTTGTGACGGCTGACTTGGGGCATGTAAATTGGTTCCAAGTCGCTATGACGTACAATGTGTATGTAATTTTAAATTGTTTGAAAGAGACTTGCTTCCTCGTTGTTTATGCTGCTTTAAAAAAAATTACTATTCAGAAAATCACAATTGAATGTAAAGAATATCAGGCAGGTCAGAATTTGTGGGTCAGAAAGGCCCGAGATCGGTATAAGTACCTATAGCTCTTTGAAATGTCAATTATAGATCAGAAATTGCTAATTTTCGTAAAAGACTGCTTATTACATAGATAATATGACATTATCTGTTACAGGGGTCCCATTTTAGAATAGTATTTTATTACACGAAAATGCAATAAAACTTGAAAATAGCAACTCACGCTTAGGCCGTAAAACGCTAGGCTAGATACGAGACGAGAGCCTGCTTATAATGCTGACCACGTAACCTGTGACATTCATAAACAACCCTTTCACCCCTATTTGAGTGAAATTCTTCAGATCTTGTATAACATGGAGATGGTAGACAGAGCTTTACTAGTCGAGGATAATTAATTTGATTGAGTATGAATCTTTTGAAACACTTTCTTTAAATAAAACTGTTTGTATAATAGATTCTCTCTTCAAACTCTTTATACAAGTGTAATTATACTTTTAAATCATGTTTGATTAATTATAGAAGCGCCACGATGATAAATTCGATAACGTTAAAACTATTAGGTTCCAACTAAATTCCTAATCCAATTTAGACTAGACAATGACGTGCCTAACGGACTGCGAAACGTTTTTCTTCGAAAATTTTATCTAACGTATCTAAATGAAAGGCAAAGGATATGGACAAGTAAATTTGGTAAGAAAGGTGCATTCATTTATTAAAAGCTGAAATGATTGAGATTCTTACTTAATCAACTGATATAATATATGACTAATATACTGATAATTCATGTGATGAATTTCTACATGACATCATTTTTAGGTTTTGTTTCCTCTAATCTATGTATTATAAATACCTTTAAGCAAACCTAACTTACTCACTGACTTATGTATAAACGCACAGCAGAAACTACCGTAAATATGTTGGATGGTAAAGTTTTACGCAAACGAAGCCGCGAGAAAATTGATAGTTTATCATACAAGTTTGTGCATTAATAAATATTTTAAATATCTATATCAAAATCACAACCTCTTTACTCTTAGCTTACGTTATGTGAATACTCCATTCTCTTTACGAGTCATAAAGAATGAGTTTTACGGCCTACATGCCTCAACGCCAAATACTCAGCGAAATGTTACATATTTTCAGTATTTTACAGCGGCAACGTCAATGCCCTTATTTAAAAATATACCTAATATATTATTGCTACAAACTAATACGATACAAGAGTATAAGAGGTAATGGAAAACGAAGCACATAAATATTTCAGGTGAGTTTCAGGTCGATCTACTATTAGATAATTTAAGTAAAACTACTTTTAATACGGTTTTATCGCGTTTTTTATACCTACACCTAACGTTTCGGACACTTTACAGTGTTCATGTTCGCTGGAAGACAGTAATAATGAATGAACACTGTAAAGTGTTTTTCAATACATTTGCTAATAATACGGTTCTTATGACATCGAAAACTGTATCGTAATGATGTATTTACAGCACTAGTGCTTTTTACTTTACACCAATCACAACCGCTCAATAGCCCAATGCCACAGATGCAAAATTTCAACTTTTTCATAAAATCCTAGCAAAGAGTCTCAAGTTCAGCATGAAAACTTTATTCTGATTCGTGTGATGTGATTTTTTAACCGACTTCGAAAAGGAAAAGGCTGTCAATGTACTTTTTTGGTTAAAATAAACCTGAGTAAAATGTACCTGATTATTATAAATGTATTTTACAAGCTGTTTTAGTTCCTAACTTTTATAAATTCCTTATTTGCTGAACTAGCTGGCTAATTTATGGTAATCGCAAATGTATTGAAAAACGTCGTATGATACTCGTACGGCAAGCTTTCTATTATAGTCGTCGGTTTATTATAAGCACTCGGCTTCGCCTCGTGCCTATAAACACCTCGACTATAATATTCGGCTTATATGATGACACGTTTACCTAAAAAGAACCCAGCAAAATGGTTTAAGTGAATACTGTAATTTACGTGAAGCGTTTACGGAACGTCCAAAAGAGGTGACGCATGTAAAATGCGCAAAAACACGTACCCTAAATTAATTTTATTACAGGACACAGGGCAAGCAGCACTTGACATCATTATGCCAATTGGCCGAAAGTTATTTGTAGTATTTTTCAGCTGTTCGCTTAGGCAAATATCCAGAAGTCAACACGGCCTCGGTGGCGCAGTGGTTGACTCTGGGTTTGATTCCTAGCACGGGCGAATTACAAGTAATTTTACTTTACAATTTCACAGGTTGTCTGAGGTTCTGGATACCCAAAGAACTTTGCTGGCCAAAGCAAGGACCGAAAAAGTAAGGTATCATCTCCCATCACTATTTAAATTCCGTTTTTCAATTATTCCAACACGCTAAACGTAACTTTAGGTTTTATGGCCGAAGGCTTTGTCCTCATCCAGGGGTAAGGAGGTGATAACATCATGTATGTTTGCAGAATCTCATTAAGTCAAGAAAGCTACATCCAAACACGGAGATGGCTGTTGACCGCGACTCTTAAAACTTATGTTTCACTTGTATTTCATTAAGCGTCCTGACTTCCATTGTTAAAAATTCCGCTTCCTACCTTCAGGTAAATTATTCAAATGGCGACCGCTTGGAGGACGGTCGCGTATCCCAATTCAAATGCCATTACGGCCATACACGCGTGATGTAGGAAAGTTGGGTTTAATTTAAACGAATATGGTCGCGCATGTTTATTTTTACCCTTACCTTAACTAGTATGTTAGTTAATGGTGGCTTTATCCACTTTTACCGCCGACTTAAAAAATGAGGAGGTTCTCACCTCTTAATTCCGTCATTACTATCAGCATTAGTCTTATTTGGGTTAAAATAGTTTGTTAGAAGCCGAGTTTTCTTATCTCAAAGAATTAACGCTAAGTAGAGTAGCAGATGAAAGTGGTTAATCTCCGGCAGGTATGGTATGATTATAAAAATCTTTCGTCAATAGTTCTAGCTTTCTGTTGAGTCTGTCAACGTATATTTGTGTCCATAATAGTTTAGCAAAGATCTTATTTCTATAGGTTGGAAAACAAGCTCGTCGAAATAAGTCAAAGTTTGAAAACGAAGCAAACCCATGCAATGAAATCATGAATCCATCCAGGCAGTAGAGTTTACACCGGCAGTAAATATGCAATGGCCAATCGGTGTCGTGTCGACTCCTCTTTACGAGTCGATTCCGGCATCGGCAGTTCTCATTAACTCCTTTCGGCATATTAACTCTGTGATTGCAGTGAAGGCTTTTGGGCGAATTTCATGTTTTGGAGTATTCGTGAGAAATTGAGTCATAAACCATTATGTCGGACTCATTAGGTCACACGCTTATACAGAGAGAGAACCTACTCTCTCTAACTCTCAACTCCATCGGTTTGAAAGCACGTGACTCATCAAAATACCACAAATTTAGAAACGGAAGCAATTCGATGGAATGACACAATAAAGATGATTCCTCTTTACGAGTCGATCGCGGCACCGGCAGCCGACATAAACCCCTTCGGCACATTACTGACATTACCTTTGTGATTGCAGTGAAGGGCTTTGATCAATTTTTTTGTTTCGGAATATTTGTGAGAAGTTATGTCAATACAAAAAATGTCGAATGCAATAGGTAACAGGCTCAGAGAGAGGGAGAGATAACTTGCTCCTCTCTAACTCAACAGCTCATCTCAATCGGCTCAAAGGCACATGACTCATCTACCACATAGTTTGAAAAGAAATCAAATCGATGAAATGGCACAGTAAAGATGCAATCGGACAACCGGTATCGTGTCGATTCTTCTTTACGAGTTAATCGCGGCGCCGGGAGTCGTCATAAACCCCTTTCGGCACATTACGTTTGTGATTGCAGTGAAGGGCGTTGGACAAATTGCGTGTTTCGGAGTACTCATTACGAGAAACAGTGTCAATTGTTGGTCGATAAAAAATAAAATTCGCAGTAAAATGCGTTACCATAAAACAGTACTCAGAAATGCAGAAAATAATTCGCAGAAGCTTTAGGATTCGCTAAAGAAGTTCGATCTCCATCAAAGTCCATATCTTCCGAAATATTTTAGAGCTGGTCTCTCGCCGGTTTCTTTTCAGTCCAAGAATGCAAATAATTGTAGATGGACCAATTAACAAAAGACAGAATTCAAATTAACTTTAATCCATTTCAAAAGAGGAAGTGGAACGGTTATGCCTATTGCTGAAATAAAACCTTCCGGAACCTCACCTGAGATAAAAGCTAACAATAAAGGGCTCTATTCCTCACGATGGTGAAAAATAGCCCTCGGGGAACTTAAATAACAGTAGAGAAGAAAAAGACTTAGGTTAATACGATGGATGGACGACACCCTTAGGATATTGTTACGACTTGATGAATTTAGTAACTAATTTAGTTGACGTTTATTGGTACTACAAAAATATTATATTTTTTATCTTAGCCATTGCTTTGGGTAACAGCTAATAGTTTTTTGCCTTTGGGAGTAAAGTATTGTCCTTGTTTCATTATAATATGATGACACACAGTTAAATATAAATAGAAGGGTTTTTATCACGAGTCGTTTCTATCATCGTTATTTTCGGCAATGGTTCCTGCAATCCATAGTGTTAAATCTTGAAAATATAACAATTGATTTTTTGTGGATGATGAAGTTTTCACATGTTGACTAAATAGGTACATTTATCGTAAGCATATTTTTATTCTGATACATCCTTTCCGGACCCAAACGGATATTGGTTTGATTCGATTTTACATAAAAGGCTAGTTATTTGGCGGCAACGATATTTTTTATTTGTCG
The DNA here is from genome assembly GCA_963082605.1 of Rhodophaea formosa. Taxonomy (NCBI): domain Eukaryota; kingdom Metazoa; phylum Arthropoda; class Insecta; order Lepidoptera; family Pyralidae; genus Rhodophaea; species Rhodophaea formosa. The sequence continues at coordinate 7,306,838 of OY720221.1, forward strand.
ATCTACAAGATCAACAAAAAAAACCATAGTGTAAGTTAATCATATTTGATGCTATGGGTATTAATTTTATTATTTGGGCTTTATTAGCTGAACTGCGTATAACTGCGAACTGTTTTTGTTTTTTCCAAAACCATGTTTTTTTTTTTCTTATTATAATTTGGTAGGGTTTCGTACAAATAGTCTAATGTATAACAGTAATTTCCAAAACAGCCTACTTAATGTGTATGATTTACTCAACCCATACGACATACGTGGTAATTTTAAAATCAGCATAATAAAATTGGATTTAGGGATTTAGGGCAGAATCCCTCAAAACGCTGCTCAAGCAAAATGTCACCAAACAAATTCATGATTTCCTAAAATAAAACTTTTATAATTCAAAAGACGGACGCCTGTAAATTAGAATAATTTATGAATATCACGAATAATGTTTTGCTTTGACCTGATCAAAGCTTCGCTCGAATGAATAAGTATTTTTCTAGGTATAATTAATCCGCCAGAAACCTATAGCCCGTTCAAATTCAGTGTTCACAGTTCACAGTTTCGTACGCTTTGGAAAAAAGACTATGATGTCTTGAGTCCCCTCATGTAATTTGATGCGTTTTATTTTCCTGTTAGTTAGTTTCCTTTTGACCCCCCCCCCCCCCCCCCTCTTGCATACAAAAAAAACCTGGCAAGTTGAACCTCTTAAGGTGAGTATGAACGTGCGAATTTTGTTGCTTACGCCATTGTATCTTTTTGCGAATAAACATTACTATGTTTATTCGCAAAAAGACGTCTACAATTAGTTAATACGACTACGTCACAAATTAGGATGTATGTACTACCCGTACGTATATAGGATCAGCTTATTATTTCATGACTACTTACGTCATAGTTTTAACAGGTTTTTGCTGTTCTTACATAATTTTTATTTTCGTACGAAATGTTAAAAACGTGGCTAAAAATACATGAAATCTATTTTTGTCAGAAAAGTTCCGCTGCATAAGCGGTAATGAAAATTATTGAGTCTTATGGAACGGTAAAAAATTAAAAAATTGATAGTAAACTAGCTTTACTGAAGTATATTTTTTATATTCCTTTGAGAGTTTCGCTTGTGTACAGCAATATGTAGTATATGTAAGCTTTTGCTAGAAATTTTTAACATGGACTTTTCGTTAAGGAATTCCATGATATAAATTCTATTAAATTAAGAAAAATAACACCTATAAAATATAGGAATTCTACATAGGAATATGACAGAATGCTACCTCTTTTGCGTGCTGCAAGTCCAAACTATCTAAGCCCAGGTGCAAATATAAAATGCAGGTAAAGTCAAACATACCTAGCCCTCAACTCTAGTATATGATAAGCTTTTTAATGACTATAGAGAACATGTAGAATATGACATGTATACTTGCAACAAATACTCATTAATTGTCTAGGTAAATGGAAAGCTTCTGATCAATTCTCGCCTTCCAAAAAAACTACGCGGAAATCTTTAGCGCCCCAGACCCTTGTCGAATTGAAAAGGGATTAGGATAAACACACACTTCCCGTAATCCGTTTTATTGGCTGCGAAAACCTTGACTTTTATTAGATCCTCGTAAATAACATATTAGCACGGATTTTATAGACGCACTCGGAAAGGCGCACACACATAATGTACGTTGCTAAAGGGTACTCGTGTTATAAGGGGCCCCTGTCGCAAAGGGCATCCTATTGTTCGTAACCCAAGGTATTTAATTTGAAGATTGTAAGCAGAACCATCTAGATATTTTATTTATATGGTCTCGATAAAAAGCTGAAGATACCAGATACTTCTCTTTCCTGGCCTTTTGTTTTTACGATGCATGGGCCTGTTACCCCGGATCGGTAAAAACAAAAAGCTAAGACAATCAAAATATTATAGTATTTTAAAATAATAACTTCTTCAGAATACTCGTATCATCAATCTCGGTCGCGATAACAGTATAAAATTAACTTACTTTAATTACCGACTGAACTTTAGCAATTTAATTCTATTATCTAATTCAATTTGACTCGAGATCCTCAGGCTATTTTTCTTTAAGACGAAGGAATATATCTTCATAGTAATAATTTAAGTTAATGTTCGGTTCCAATGATATAAGATAAAGGAAAAATCGCAATAAAGCCATCCCAATAAAACATATTGCACGTAAACCGGTTCTTCCCGCCCTGAGCCGCTTTTAACTGCAACTAGGGTTGCCTGCCAAGATTGTTTATTAGGGTTTATTGTAAGGTAACTTACACAATGGATTTACGGAGCAAAAACATTACTTTGAAATAGCAGGATAAATAAAGTCAATGTAAAACATTGTAAAACGTTAATTTTCAAATATTTTTTCCCGTATTTTTTTATCCTTCCTTCTATTCTTTCCCAGTCAAAACCTGACTAGTCTTGTTCTTGCAACATTTTATTAATATTTATTTTTAATTTCATTTTAATACAAAATTTTCGACCAATCCAAAAATAGATACACAACCTTTTTACTGTCTTCGCGGAACGTCCAGCAGAACTCAAATTTCACAGCGAAATAAGATTTTATTTTTTCCTTTAAGTTTCTAAGTACAAGCAAGCAACCCTGGCTGTAAGTATACGCAAGGATGGAGCACGTGTCTCGAATATCAAAACAAATAGGCCGAATTTGGCTTAATAGCGAAAAATGAGCCTCGTCCTACCACGACGCAGTTACGCAACATTTAGGACGAGTTTAGGGACATACATAATGGTTGAAGATCGCGATTTTATGTAAAGTATGGAGAATGAAGGTTAAGCTACCATATCAGTCTTTTAAATGAAATGCTTGTAACTCACAAAACCATTGAAAAAGCTGAAATAGACAACTATTTTTATTGTCGCATAAAGTCAGTACCTTCTCTTTTTTATTTTTTTATAATACCTAACTCTTATCCTAGAAACATTTAAAGCCAGTATCACTTCGAAGAATATAAAAGATTCTATCTAACTATATAGCTGTTTTGTCCCGAATAAGTTATGATATATTATAATGTCTTACACATAAATCCTAAAAACATTAGGTACACTTCTTTTTTGGACAATCATGTTAGAGAGTCAAATTGCGATTTAATGATCAACTTTAGTTGATTCTAAGGAATATAAAAATAATTTTATCAGCTCAGAATTAGTTTTGTCATTACTTTTTTTTCTAATTTATATCGCAATTTGGTTCACGCGTAATTTACGATTTTTTTAAAGGTGACACTTGAACTTTCGTTTTATAACATTCGTTCGCTATACGCAACGTTTAGGGCGCCTTTTGGTAACGATGCATGAAGAACAAGAATTTGTATGAAATACGGTCTGTGACCCCCATTTTGTATGTTAATACTACTAATTGTTTAATCGCTCACATAAAGTCTTTCGTTATCAATAAATATTTAAGGCGGTTTTTTTTGCTTAGTTCTTATAAAATATAGACAAATGTCTGCCCCTACCTGCAACTACGAACACTGTATGTCTTCGAAATGTTAGATGTATAAATAATGAAATAGACGTGACAAAAACGTATTACATAAAATTCATTTTATTTATATGTGTAACAATCACGAAAACAGTGAGTATTCTTAGAAGACAATAAAACGTCTTACCCTATAAATGAACTCTAAATAATCCCGTCTTGTCAATTTATTGCGAATGTTTACATTGCGTTGGTCAGTTACGTCACAGCATCACATAATTGCAATTAGAGAGATCTTTTTGCTGTCCTCCGCGTACAAAATGGCGGCCGGCCAAGTAAGCTAAAATAGCGCGACACTCAGAAATAAAGGCTGAAGACAATAGCTGTGACAATACACCTACAAGTTATGCTTATAAAGCAAATTAACTGACATGGGTCAATAACGATGATTAAATCTATACTAATATATTATATTCGGGTCGCTGAGCCAGCGAAGTAAGTAAGTAATATATTATAAAGAAAAAAGATTTGATTGTTTTTTTGTTTGAATTGGATAGGCTCCGAAACTACTGGACCTGTTTACAAAATTTCGCCTTTGGAAAGTTAGTTTATCTGCGGATGACATAGTCGGGCGAACTCGCCGGAATATTGCTAGTAGAAGAAGGTAGACGACTAAAAATAAACTAATCTTAATTTATTATAAAAAATACAAATTAGAAAGAGTCACTTTGATAATCAGAACTAACTATAGAAATACTGACGCAGCATGTTGTCCTAGTCCTAACATTTTTCTACATTGATAGCCTCATAATTGGAGTCTAAAATTTGAACGTGAAGCTTTATACTTGGCATTTTCGACAAAAGTGGCAGTTTTTGTTAAAAATGCTAAGAAAAGCTTTACTGGTTCATAAAATTGGTAGTAAATAGGACCTCTCAGAGTTCACTAGAACTTATATGGGAACCATTACCAAATAGGTCAAACTTCCCATGGCCACGGTTATTCCTTTTCTCAATAAACTTCAATAATAGACCGGGATATAATACATTAAGATTAAATAATATTCATACATCTCTTTAAGATTTCCCCCAATCTAAAAGATGTTTCTTTTTATTACATTTTACATGAAAACAAAAAATGAAGTAGAAAGAAAGTATGTAACGTCTGATGAGTATCGGTTCGAAAATAAGTAGAAGGTTGAAAACTTCTTACAAAAATAAACAAGCACGACAAGTACTGCCATCTCTTATCAATTTACCGTACTTTTAGTTCGTGATATAATATTCAGAGGGCGCTTTGATTTATGACGCACTGCTTACTCGCGGAAGTAGATGGCGCTGTAACGAAAAAGTTCTCTTCTTCTTGATAAAAAAAAACCGCGTAATTTTTGTTTGTGCCCATAACGATTTTGCAATCAAGGTAATATAGTTGATGCCACGCCTTAAAATAAAATATAAAAACCAAGCTATGTGGACGGTTAAAATAAAATTGGTACCTATGTAGTGTTGTTGTGTGTTAAATGTTAGGTACTGTAGAAATTCAGCTATTTTCGAAATTCGAAAGACTCCATAAGCATAATATGGTATGTGGGAATCTCATACACATAGTTTAGCTGGACTTTCCTTCTATACCATATAAAAAAATATAAAAGGACTTACGTGATTTGAAATGTTGAGCAAGCGAGGCACTGTCTGCAGCGTGATGGTAGTCGTACAGCGAACGACCAACCATTTCGTCCGGTTCGAAACCCAGGGTGTTCAACAAACTGAAACAATTAAAAGTACTTTTTTATAGGTAATTGTCGGAATGAAACCAAGATGGTCTGCCAAATGAAAGGGATTATTAGACAAACTTAACAGTTATAAGTCAGAAATACCCTAAACCGGCGAGCGTGTCTGAATAGAGTACCTAATGGATGTGAATGAAGCGAAACAGGTTTGTAAGGATCTAAGCAAGTGGAGATCCTATCTGCCTACCCCCATGGGAAAGAACTGTGATAATATGTTTGTATTCAATAGCGGCGTAAGGGTGGCGCACGGTTGTGCGACCCGCCAGGGCGCTGGGTCTAGGGGGCGAATCAAAATCCGGTTAGGGGCGCAGGGCAGCGTGATGCAATTTGCAACCTATTTTTAATTGGGCGCCCATGAAATGTCGCCCTGGGTAGCACCCCGGGTAGTAGTAGTAATGGTAACGCCGGCATTGTATGAATTGAGAATAATTATATCGGGACTTGCAAATGAGCATGGAATAATATGCGTGTCGGATAATCACCACTACAATGTGGGATATTTACGATAGATTAGTGCCAAAGTGAAGAAAGTACAATACAGATAAGTGCCATGGAAAATCTGGCACAGTTGCATATATTTAATCATATTTAGCAGGTGCTGTGTAGACATTTATGAGAGTATGGGTAGCCTAGATTATATTATAAGTAAATACGAGATATAATTTTGTATGCCAATCCCACGATAATTCGCAAAAATATGAATTATGAGACTTTTGGTGCTAGTGCCTTAAATGAAATACATAGGGTCACCACAAATACATAAAGCCGTCCCAAAATAGATATCTAAAAAACTAAAAGTTGCTCATACTTATTATATTACCTAAAATCTTATTAAGTTTAGGAAATAAAAATACATATATAATACTAAACATATATAAATAAAACTAATTTCACTTCCTACTTAGACACTATATTAATTTATTTATTATCCAATTAATTATCCAATAAATCCTTGGTTTGTGTACTAAAGTTTACTTAAGTTTCATACGAACTAATTTGATTATGATTCGTCCCGCTTAAATAAGGGAACATTCTTGTGGAGTTTTTTGAATAATTGTTAAACATAAGGAAAGTCCTACACTTTCACAAAGGTCACGCTCAATGTGACCTAGAGTCCTCAGGTTTAGGTTATGTTTACCGGTACCTACATTGGTAACCTTGAATGACCTATAGCATATTCTTTCACTCAGTTCACCCTCCAACATTATAGAATCGTGTAAAAGCTGAATATTCGTCAATAAACATTACAAAGAAAAATAATTAAATTCTTGTAAATTGCAGGAAATTCAGCGAATGACTTACATGGTTTGAAATCCCCGCCATATCCCAGAATGAAAGGACTAAATCACTAAAATCAATACCAAAAACTAGGGCACTAGCACTATCACAGATATCACACATCACAGCACTCCTCTCATCAACACTTGTGGCTTTATCATTAACTGTGTACAAAATCACCGACAAACCGCGAAATCACACCGTGTTTAACCTACAATGAGTTTGAAGGTGATATTTTTGTTGATATAACGTGACCGGCTTACGTGGAGTTCGCTTGTATTGGCGTTTCATTGTAATGTAGTTTCTCAAATTCAGTCAGGTAATACCGGCTGTGGAATTAGGAACAACGCCATCTTTCGAAAGTTTCGAATACTTATGCTGAAGTGCGCTTGTGCAAACATGTGTCTGCTTATGAATTTGTTTTTTTGGAACAACCCTAGGTTAAAAGACAGTACCGGAGTATTTTGATCCAAAAAATAGTGGAATAAGAAAAAATGTGCGATTGTAGCGAGGTGATGAAATCATACAGAACTTACGGTGTACGTAGAGAAAGATCACGGAACATGTAAAGAATAAGTAAGATGATGAATTTACAAAAGTCTATTAGATCTTGCTTCTTCGAAGCGCAAACTTCTTATAAGCTAAGATAGTTTGCGCTTCTGTTTGTGATCAACCGGCGGACAAGCAAACAGATGATCGTAACGGACAAAAACCACAATCAACCTAGCCAAGATCAGAACAACATCAAATTCAATTTTCGTATATCTTCTGGCAACAATCGGTATCAAATTCTTCAAGAAGCTGTCTAGGGACAGTAAATGTATCCAGCTTTAGTGCTGCCATTAACCCGTGCTTAACAAACCTAGCATGGTCCACGCTCAACATTGTTTAACATTTATAAGTATACCTGAAATGGGTTGGATGATATCAGGACGATATATTCTCGACTTTAGCTTACTCTTCTCGCTTCTGCTCGACTTAGCATCTTTGATGTGTCCACGAAGTTTCATACAAGCTAGAGTTGCGCTCCAACTATACACAGATAGCGCTGCGCTATACGCATACTTCTTCTTACTACGCATACTGAAATTAGCTTTCAAAATCCACCAATCATAAAAATGATGATAAAATGATTTTGACAGCTGCTGTCAAAAATACCTCTCAACACAGTGCCGCTATCTGGGGGAATTCTCGATTCCGAACACCCTCACTGTTCAGATTACATTATTATCATTAAAAAAAATGTATAGTATCCTTTTTACACATAAAAACATTATTTTAATACGGTTTTTATCGCGTTTATTACATTATTTATACACCTAACGTTTCGAGCACTTTACAGTGTTCGTGGTCGCAGGTAGACTAAGTCAAAGACAATATAATACTAACGTAAGTTGACATTTGTCTAGTATTTTATAAGAACTGCAAAATCTACCACCTAAATTATTTATTGATAACGTTCCGGATGTACGCAGTATTGGCTCACGGTGTCTGAAGGTCTTGCAGTCTTCTGCTTAGCTTGAGATTTGATTAAATTGATTACTGGATCCCAACCTTCAGACACCGTGAGCCAATACTGCGTACATCCGGAACGTTATCAATAAATATTTTAGGCGGTAGATTTTGTAGTTGTTATAAAATACTAGACAAATGTCAACTTAGTCTACCTGCGACCACGAACACTGTAAAGTGCTCGAAATGTTAGGTGTATAAATAATGTAATAAACGCGATAAAAACCGTATTAAAATAATGTTATTTAAATGTGTAACAATCGCAAAAACATAAGAAAACATTAACATTTTTTTTTATCTAGTTAACTAGCTGTGGACATACTGCCATCTGACGATGACTTTGTGAAACGTAGTTTGCCGGAGCACGTGCCTCCGGATGAGGTATCTATTCCTGTAGAAGTATAATATCTAGGGTATTAGTAAGAAACTCACGCTTCGTCAGTATAAGTGAACTTCATGTCCAAGCTGTGTTTAGACAGGAACGTCTTGTTATCCAGAGGGATCTCGATGTTCGAAGGATGTGGGATCGGCCGCCCCACGGCGATCATTGAGCCGCTCTTCAGGGACTTTCCTTCGATGTTCTTTTCATCTTTTTCTGTGTTCATGTCTTTTTTCTCGTCCGGAGTTAACATGTGGCCAGTGATGTGGATCACCTGAAGTGAATAAAAGTTAAAATAGTATTACTATTATAATTATTTCATGGGAGTGCCTTCCTAAAACGTTTTGCTGTGATTTTTAGGTAATGGAGAAAAGCATAATCTGTTAACCTGTCTCCATTACCTAAAGCCCGAAGACGGACATCCAAACTATTAAAAGCACAAGCTCAAACTGTTTTATTCTTTTATATTGGATAGATTCACAGACTCTGCTTTGGGCGAGGCATTGAGAAATACAAAGATTTTAAGAGTATTTTTATTTATTTATTTATTTATTCATGTACACATTAAACAGTAAAAGAAACAAAGTTACAAAAGGAGTATGATTAATTTTTGCCGTAGGTATGCTGGGGATGGCGAGAGTGGCATCATTTTATTCATATTTTTATATATGTATAAGCAAAATATACGGAAAAGTATTTGATAATTATTTTCATTATAATCATCAGCAAATAGTCTGGAACTGAGACATTAATCTGACATCTTCTATGAAACGGCTACTTAAGTTAGAAGGATGAAAAGGCATAGAAGTTTTGTTTCATAGGCAATGTTTATATAATTTATATTACAAACACATATAGTATTATCATCATCCTCATCAGTTTTCTTTTGTCTCCTCTGCAGGAACACGACCCCCTTTACTACTAGAGCCATATATAAGTCAGAGCAGTCAAAGGCCTTCGGCCTACACTCTACACGCTAACCACATATGTTGGAGGGCTTTTTGATATTTATAAGCTTTGTTTAGATTACTGTTCCCTAAGTCGCCTTCTACGACATCCACGGGAAGACTTGGGAGTGGTCCTATTCTACTGTAACAGGACGGCTGGCTGCCGGGAAACACAGTATATTGATCATATACTCATCAATATAACCAGACAGACGGGCAACAGCCTGAACATTTTTACTTTTAAGGGCCGGCACTAGGCCAGCTAGTGACACCAATGAATTTATTTACCTAAAGTATTTTTGGAATCATGTTTTTATGAGAATCAGTAATTAAGAGAACTACTGATTACCGCCTAAATCGGCCGTTATTGGCGGTAATCAGGTAGTTCTTTAAATTATTTTAATTAATAATATTTAAACGTGGTTCCCGGCAGAGTAGAATAGGACAACTCCAAGTCCTTCCGCGGATGTCGTAGAAGTCGACTAAGGAAACAAAAGCTAAACAAAGCTATTAACATCAAAAAGACCTCTCCAACCCGTCTGGCCACCGTGGAGAGTGTAGGCCATACCCTCTGACTGCCCTGGCTAATACATGGCTCTGGTAGTACGGAGAGGGTCGTGCTCCTGCAGTGGAGACTAACAAGGACATGATAAGAAACATGTTTCCAAAAATACTTTAGGTTATTTACTAAGGCTTATGTTACTTAGATTCTTGAATTTGATTTTATTTGTAAAGTAGAAGGAATAAAATCATTGGTGTCGCTAGTTGGCCTAATTACGGGTCTCACAGAGCAGCGAATGTATCCCTCGCGCTACCTAACGACATGCCGTACTCTGTGAGATCCCTAAACGGTTCAGAGGAAGCAACAACTAGCATTGATGAATCTCTAAAATGTTAACTAGCCTAGTAAAATCCAGTAAAATGAAGCCGGTATTTTAACTAGAGCTTGTTTACAAACTGTCCTGGATTTCAACAGCATTTGAAACTGCAAATATTTACTACTAATTAGTAAGATACTTATGTGTGTAAATGCTAGCAAACGTTTTCCAGAATTAAGGTAATTCAGGGTAAAAACAGCGGTAGTCACTTTTTATCCTATATTATGCTTCGCAGAACCGGTTACAAAACTATTTAAAACCGAACAAAAAATCCTACTTAAAATAACGAGGAAGTTTACAACGTGAAAATCTGTTTTTTTTTAATGATATCAATAAATTAATTATTTTTTTTATAGCATACTAGCTCTTAGCCGCGGCTTCGCTCGCGTATTTTACCGAGTCTTTATCGCAAATCCCACGGGAACAGTACCTTTTTCCGGGATGAACTGTTAGCCTATGTCCTTCTCAGTACCCTATGTATATGCCAAATGTTAAGATTGGTTCAGTAGATAAAGCGTGAAGAGCTAACAAACAAACATTCACTTTCGAATTCGTAATATATAAAGTTGGGATTGGGAGTCTTGAGCAAACACGTCAAATACTTACTTTATTCTTATTAATTCGTTATCTTTCTTTTAAATTTACAATCAGATTTTGTCAAAATCCGAATCAATGGGCACTAAGCATTTGTGTCACATCAATGCTAAATATCTTAGGATAAAAGAATTTCCCTTGTATTAAAACTGATTATGTGTAATTTCTGCACTCTTTAGATAGTAACTAGTAAAAAGTAGCAAAGTTAAAATGAAACGTTTCTATATGGTTTTCCAAGTAACATCCAGTTTTAAACAATCACGCTCGAAATTTATGTCTTTTATAATAAATGCAATTTTGTGCATTTTAGTACATGATTGATTGATGCTTTTCGGAGAATCGATGCTTTGACAGCTTTTGTAATTTTATTTTCTAGACCTTCCTTAATAAATGACTATGCTTTTCATTTTTTAATTGATGCAATATGCAATCCAATTCAAAAATAATAAGAAGTTTTCATTACAAAAACTACTAACCAAAAATAATCATACAACCCCAGACCCATAAAAACTTTCTACACATGTCCCTACAACATCATTAATATCACAAACAAACCACGCGACGCATCTAACGAGCTAATGAAGGCCCTTCGAACATTCTCGAAGCCGACAATTTCGTAAAGCGTTATCACCTAGTTATTTTCCAACTGGTCCATATAACTCCAGTAGATTTTACAATCTAACCTTGTACGAAGCAGACTTCAAATGCACGTTCCTGCCTTTGCTGGTGAGAGTGCATTTGAGACGAAGGAGCAAATCCCGGCGGCCGCTCCCATTCGAGCGCAATGCCTCTCTAATTTCGTCGTGGTCGCAAGGGTGGCTAAATTCGAACACGCTCTGGCCCATAATCTCCATCTGAAATTAAAAATAACAACATATTCAAAATTTTAAACCTGGAATTGGATTCTTCCATTAATTAACGTCCACGCTTATGACGTCGGCGTTATTACAAAGATGCATTTGTAGCGCGTGCGACGCATTATAAACGTTATTCATAATACGTTAGGTGTCACATAGATAGTAAATGGGTCGACCTACATGCGCTAGCGCTGATCGAGCATGCGTAACACGTGGACTGTATGTGCTCTATGATAAGCTGTCGTTTAAACATAAAGATGGCTGCTTATTGTCTGTGTTGATTTATCGTGCCATTAGGCTGGCATTATGGCGAAGAATTGTTTGTTTATCAACAAACCGTTCTAACCGGTCGTGATAGCTATTGGATTCCTTGTTGATAGGAGAAACTTTTGTTACGTAATTCATCGTTCGCTGCTAAATTTTTATGCAGGTGTCTTATATGGCCCTCTTTAACCAATTTTTTTTTATTTATGCCAGAGATGGCATAAATAAAAAAAAATTGGTTAAAGAGGGCCATATAAGACAGATTGCCGTAACATAATGATTGATAGACATTCATTTAGACAGATTGATATCTCAACAATTCATTCATTGATATCTCAACATAAAACAATGAAAAATCAGTAGATGACGGATGCGTAATTATTTATGTCATGGCCGTAATCGACCTTTATGGTTTGACGTCATACATATTCATACCCTTTTCCGCAAGTTTTTATAGACGTCGTAAAGACTTCACCTCTAGATCAATGACCTAGAAACAGTGTAGGAATAATTCAACAATTCTAAGAAAACTGATGCATTTTGAAAGTACTTTTTTATAGATTTATTAATTATAATAATTAATTTCAGGTATTTTGCGTCATATGGCTTCGGTACCTGTTGACTTACTCTTATCCAAGTGTGTTCCTGGTTGCACTATCAGGTGTGACGCTTCAAAGCCCAGGGTCCCTTATTGATTAATTTCCTTAAATGATTTGGCTAAGTTTTTACGCCTGACAGACAGTATGTCTGTCGAGCGTAAAAACAAACAAACGTCAATAAAATTGACGTTTGTTTGTTTTCCAACAATGGTTTCAGATTTAAAACCTGCCTAAAAGCATCTGACATAGGTCAAGGATTGTCATAATTGACGATCAATCTAACCTTTCGAAGCAGTAGGATGCACTTGTTGATAATACATATTATTGTCTAAAAGGCATTAATGTGAAATAAGCAGCGCAGAACAATATTACATATCCGAGACTTTAATTAATTTCCTTATCGGATATTTACAACAACGTGGTTATTGCTGAGCGGATACGGAAACAGCTTGCCTTTTGCCCTTTTCAAGAATAATTAATATAAAAACAAAAGCTGTCCAATCAATACTTTATGTTTAACTCTTTTGTTACGGAAAAGCGATGAAATGTTCGAATTTGCGATAAATTAAAATTTGCAAGCCTGATCAGTGCTTATGCAATCAAGGGTTAATCTCTCCAACCTAAAAATCGCTTTGCCTCTGATATTTTTCTCTTCACTATGCCTGACGCCTTCTCTGCCTTTGAAAAATTTATTGCAAGATTTGTAACAACTTTTCTTCATATATGTTACATTCTGAGAAGAAACTGAATTCCAATAATTTTCAAGACATGAAAATCATCATAAGGGTCGACTTACGACAATATAACGGAACTTTAAGAACAACGCAAGAAGGCACTCGACATATCTATGAGGGTTGCCATCTTATAAGTGCAATCAGGACCAACGGTTCCACGTGGTGGTTAACATATTACTGCAATTGTCCCCTCGGTTATCGATCTATTTAAATATAATGTACATGGGTAATCGCGACATGATTAGCAATGTTTTCACTGCAGTGTCTGTCTCCTTAATATGATAGCACTAGCACGAAACCATCCTTAGCCTTCATATAGGACAGAGCTCACACGTCAGACAACACCTTTTCTATCCATTAGTAACTTTGATTGCTCTGTGAATAAATATAATTTACCTGGGACACCCCGAGATGATCAGCTATGTTCTTGCTGCAGTGCACGAAGTCTCCTTGTTGCGACAGCACCAGTACGAAGCCATCCAGAGCCTTTATATAGAACAGCTCGGACGAGACGCCTTCTAATCTATTCGGATCCTGTAGCTTGTATTGCCCTGGGGTGTATGAATATAATTTACATGGGACACTCCGAAATGATCAGCTATGTTCTTGCTGCAGTACACGATGTCTCCTTCTTGGAAGAACACCAGTACGAAGCCATCCAGGGTCTTCATATAGGACAGCTCAGACCACACCTCTTCTAACCCCTTTGGACTTTAAGTTTGTATTTCTCTGTGCTATTTGAATATAATTTACCTGGGACACTCCGAGATGATCAGCAATGTTCTCGCTGCAATACACGATGTCTCCTTGTTGGGACAGCACCAGTACGAAGCCATCCAGGGCCTTCATATAGGACAGCTCAGACGACACCTCTTCTAATCCCTTAGGACTCTGAAGCTTTGATTGCTCTGTGGTGTCGCCGGGCACTGAAAAGAAACGACAATTTTGTGTTACAAAAAATACATTTACTAGGTTGTAATTTGATAATCTAGACTTTAGATCACGACTTAGTATTCACCAACATCACTTATTATTTGGACTTTGTGCGTTCTTGAGCAAAACTGGTTACGTCTTCTATTGTGTTTCGTAAATAACTTATACGTTGATTGGAGATTTCGCATATTGTTTACAGAGTAGGAAACTCTTCTTCTTTCTTATCCCAATTATTTCTATTAAGGGTCGAACATGTTAGTTTTTATAGCTTCTATTTCCCGCTGTCAAAAGCCATGCCTTTCATGTCAGAAAAGTATGAAACTTACAAAAATTTATTAAAACGTTACTGACTAGTTGAATTTGATTTCAAAAATATTTTAGTCAGTTCTGTAAATACATACTGAAGTAGTTATGAATATGTTTATATGCATATTTCATGTCTAGCAGGTCTGTAAATTCATACTAAAGTCATTATAAATATGTTTATATACATATTTCATTTCTAGATTATAGGACATTATATATGAAACATTGGATGACAAAACAGGTAATATACAAACATAAACCTATTTTTAACTGAATCATTGCTTAATCATGTATAAAAGGTAAACAAAACATTTCTAAAGCATGTAACTCTATTACATTTGTTATGCTGCTTGTCTATTATCCCAACTACAATGTATAAGTGTTTGTTTGTCTATAAATTGCGTTATTTTATTTGTAAGAAAGTTTGAAATTTTTGAAATCTTTGAAAAGCAAATGATGTATTGAGAGAGAAGGCCTATTTGTTAAGTTTTGACAATTATGGTGAGCAACGTTTTGATGGTCACTTCAACATCAATTACGGTTTATTTTACCCATGGTAATGGATGTTTAGGTTGAAGTGAGAACTGCTGTCATCATCATAATTAGGTAACACCGCAGGAGCACGACCGTCTCTGTACTATCAGAGCCATATATGGCTAATATATATATTAGCCAGAGCAGTCAGAGGATTTGGCCTACAATCTCCACTCTGGCCGGACGGGTCGGAGAGGTCTCTTTGATGTTTATAAGCTTTGTTTAGCTTGTGTGGGAGTGGTCGTTTTCTACTCTGCCGGGAACCACACGGCTAAAACTGCTATGCAAGTTTCCAATTAAAGATCAATTTATATACAATGAGCATCTCAAAAATGCTTACATCCGTTGTAGACAAATACAGTGCAGTAACAAATGATTCATTTCAATTTAAGTAAAAACATGACGTTATTGTGGTTATATTAGTATGGTAGGTACCGAACCAATGGCGCGTGCCAAAGTTGCCAATATGTCGGAAACCTGCGGTCGCACCCACACGGTCTAATGCAAAAACAGAATTCTGAAGGATTCCAGGAATTGCATGTTTTAAACAACAACAGTGAAAACCCAGTTAACGACGACTAAATAAGTTTAAAATTTGAGCTCGATTATGGTGTTGGGCATAACTGGAGCAGCACTGATGGATTCCTTATGCGTATCACTTGATGACTGACCAGCCCCGTGATTCTCTAATGCTGACGTTGCCAATATATCGGGAACCTGCGGTCGAGCCTACGGCCGAATGCAAAAACAGAATTCTGAAGGATTCCAGGAATTGCATGTTTTAAACAACAACAGCGAAAACCCAGTTAACGACGACTAAATAAGTTTAAAGTTTGAACTGGGTTATGGAGTTGGGCATAACTGATGAACACACACCTGATGAATGACTGAACAGCCCCGTGATTCTCAAATGCTGACGTTTTGATGGTTGTATACTAGTGACTCTGTGAGATGTAGACCTCGCTAGTCTATCTTTGCATAACTAACTTAAAATTAAATAATGTTCATCACAAAGACCTAAGAGATGTTTGAAAATAAAAAGAAATTTACAAATACATACGAATGGCTATGATCAGCGATGGGTCTGAGATGATGATACAATTTACTGCATCTAATTAAGCAAACAAGAGTAAAAAAAACAATTTCAATTTAAAAAAATAAAAAAAACAGGGACGAGAAGAGAAAAAAAAAAAAAAAAAATACCGAATATTTATCACCTTCTGCCTAAATTAATTTTCCAGATACTCCCTGATTTTATGACATGTCATTAAAATTGTTCGTCATATCGATGATAAAATTTATTAGAGACTAGCTGTTGCCCGCGGCTTCACCCGCGTAATATATAGCCTATGTCCTTCTCAGTACCCTAACCTATGTGTATGCAAAATTTCATGATGATCGGTTCAGTAGATTCGGCGTGAAAGCGTAACAAACAAACAAATTCACTTTCGCATTTATAATATTAGTTGGGATTGCTATTTTAAAATCACCGTCACTTACAAAGATCATAAGCGCCACTAACCTTGGTGACGACCTAAGCTAACTAACCTAGTGTGCAAAAATCTTTATCTACCTTTTTGGCGTGATTGAGTAACAAGCATTTAAACATCGCGGCTTCACCCGCGTGATATATAGCCTATGTCTTTCTCAGTACCCTAACCCATGTGTATGCAAAATTTCATGACGATCGGTCCAGTAGATACGGCGTGAAAGCGTTACAAATAAACGTGAAAGCGTTATAATATTAGTTGGGATTGGGATAAAATGAAAAAATAAGTTTATCTTTTTTGTCCATCCTGCTAATGAACAGGATGGACAATACCTACTTAAAATATCTTACTAACAAAGAAAAGATTGCATTTCTTTATCTGCTGCATTGGTTCCGTGGTGATACCCAGTTTGGCATACGCATTCGATATGCGCTAACGATTAACTGCTGATTCATAATTTAATCCTAAGTAGATATTGTTATCTAAGGTATCTAAGATATTGGCAACAAAACAAGTATTGAAATAAATATGTAATGAGTATTAAAATTAATCTGCAACAGAGATTCCGAAAATTCTGTTAAGCTATAAGTCGATTCGCCAGTTCAAGTTTTGCATTAAAGAAATACCTGCCTCTTGTTTACATTAGTTATGGACTCACTAACTAACTAATTAATTATGTATATAATTTTTTGAGGGTCAATATAAAAACGGCCAAGTGACAGTCGGACTCGAGCACCAAGTGATCTGTACAAAAATGCTTAGCTTACACTTTAAGGACATGTTCCATTTACTATTTTGTATATTTTGGAATGCGCTGCCTTAAAAGTTTGAACTTGATTCTTTTACGCGTTCCTGAGAAAATGGTTAAAATGTACTACTAATTTAGAGACAAACCTGGGTCACGTCAGTGAATATAGCATTAGCCAATTTCAGATCGAAAAAAGAGAGCCCTGAAAGACAGACGGACAGACGATGGAACTAATCCTATAGTATAATATTATATTCTTTATTTAATAAATAATCCTACAGGATTATTTAACATGTTTTGCTAAGGAATCCTAAAAATACACGTCTGGTGCAAACTCCTTAGTGGTTATCAATCAATGGCAGAATAAGGTCAACTATTATCTTATCCCGCTGCCCTTGCCGTATTATCGCTGAATAAACAGATATTTTTTACATTATAATCGGACTATGAAAGCAACTTTTGATTTTTTATGAGTGGCAATTAGGCTTAGTTTAGTTATTGCAAAACTTAATAATAAAACTGAACCAGAGTTTAGGATAAGGTAAACAATTGTTACTTTTTTAATTGACTCTCGATTCAATAGGAAATTAGGTGAAGGCCTGATCCGTCGTTACGTAATGCTGGAAATGTGTCAATCGGAATTCCACTAGTATCGATTCCTTTATTGTGCTATAACAATAGCTGTTACCCGCGGCTTTGCCCGCGTGGTATATAGCCTATGTGTACTTCTCAGTACCCTAACCCTATGTGTATGCAAAATTTCATGATGATCTGTTTAATACGGCGTGAAAACGTAACAAAAAAACAAATAAACAAACAAACAAACTCACTTTCGCATTTATAATGTTAGATTGCAAAACTTAAAAATAAAACTGAACCAGAGTTTAGGATATTGTAAAAAAATGTTTTTTATTTGACTCTCGATTTAATAGGAATTAGGTAGGGTAGGCCTGATCCGTCCTTACGTAATGCCGGAAATGTGTCAAGCGGAATTCCACTAGAATCGATTCCTATATTTTGAAGTGTGCGACATATTACTAATACTTATAGTACACTAGCTGTTACCCGCGGCTTGCCCGCGTGATATATAGCCTATGTCCTTCTCAGTACCCTAACCCTATGTGTATGCAAAATTTCATGATGATCGGTTAAATACGGCGTGAAAACGTAACAAACAAACAAACAAACTCAGTTTCGCATTTATAATGTTAGTTAAGATTGTTAGGATACGGATTGAGGCCTGTCGTCGACGAAAATCATTCAATGTGTTGTAACCTGCTGCCCAGCCAGCTCTTATCGCTATGACACGGCCGCTTCACCTTGATCAATGGCTTGACCACAGCTTAGTACTATCACAGATATCTCGTCAATCTATTTATTTAAAACATTAACTGACTTGGTATTACATGGATCACACTACTTTTTACGGTAGAAGAACTGAGTTGCGAGACTTGGTTTATTTACAACACGGATCTGACGGTCTATTTCTCGCTCTAGTAAATGACGATTCTGACTGATGGAAAAGGAGAAGCATGGAACAGCAATTTCGAGCTGTCTAATATGAAGCATGCCTACCAAAGCACGGTGAACTTGAGATATATTCGTTCATCGTTAAACAATCCTTAGGCTTATGGCCATCTAGCTCCTGCCATTCCTGCCATTATGTTATGGCAAAGATTTTACATGCAGCTTTTAATAGCTCATACAGTCCCACTGCTGGGCAAAGGCGTCCCATATATCGCAGTAGAAGATAACCAATTTGGGTCTGAAGCCGCCAGATTATAAGACCATCTTGTCCTTGGGCGGCCTTTTTAGCGACGCCAACCAACAGGTAGGTTAGGTATATATATTTAGTAGCTACCCATGCCCATCCATCACAGGCAGCTTAGTCCTACTAAACTATGCAATTTTCGGCCACTCTTAAAGATGATACTCACGCAAGGAGACAACATCGCGAACACGCAGATAAGAGATCGCCAGACGCATCACGGAGGCCTTGTCCAGCTGTTCCACCTCCTCTTTCTTGGCGGGGAGGGCAGCCGTCAGCTCTGTGAAGATCTGCATCTCTTTCGTGCGACGACATCTTGCTGCAACGCGGGACTTCTCCTTCCGCTTCTCGTTGTTCCTGCACAATAGAAATATTCAAATAAGTTTTTTTTTTACACCATCATTACAGTAAGACTGCAACCGGGGTTTCCGTAATGTAATTTTTCCTGCAAATTAACAATAGCATAACTGTCAGACTTTTACCAATTACGGCGTCCTATAGTTACGGTTAAAAGCGTCAAAAGTGGAGTCGGAACTTTTCATACAATTAGTTAGTATGAAAGCATTTGACGCTTGACTGTACCCATGCTAGGATAAGATATTAGTAACCATTCTAAGCAAACAAAAAAAATCTTTCCATCTCATTTTTAAGAAAGTTAATAGCCGCATCTAAAATGCAGACACAACATCATGATTCTAAAGGATCAATGCGTCGAATAGACACGCAGTAATCATCAGACCAGTAGGGTTCAGGCATCTACAATGGACCATTTACAAACCGGATTAAAGTGGAACAAATACCTTTTACTTATCGATGATAGTTTTTGCCTCTCGTCGGCTAGTTGCGGCGCTCCCGGTATACACATTTCCAAAATTATATGCTACTCATATATTAAAAATTTGACTGTAAGTATTTCTTAACACAAAACGCGTCCATTCACAACCACCGTGTGGCCTGAGTAGTAATTAGTGCGTTATTCCATTAATTTGTCATTAAGAACGACAACAGTAATATTATCGCTTGTTCTAAATAGCGCATTAAAAAAAATGCGTCACCGATGCGTTTTCGAATAGATTCTTATAGCTGTTTGGCTGGTTCTTAACGATGCAGTTGGAACCGCCTCGGCGGCGCCACACCACACCACGTAATAAATAAATTTTAACATTTGTCCGTTGTTGTTTTCCTTGAACCGTAGCCCTTATTGAAACCCAAAAGGAAATATGTATTCAACCGGATTTCATTTGCAATCCCTATATTTTGATTTTATTATTTTTCATTCTGTCACTATGAAAGTCGCTATGTTGTATTACCTTGTAATATTAAAATTCACCTCAATGAAGATTCTCGAAAACTCATTCCTTAAAGGGGTCGAATAGGGGATGATAGTTAGAAAGGAAATTTTATTTTCTCCAATTAATCGCTTTGAAAGTTGACATTTATTATCTTGGTAAAATACTAAGATAACTTGATTAAATTATACCAAAAATTTGCGGGCGCAGACATCAAGACTAAAACATCCAATAAGCAGGGAAATTAATAAATTTTCAAGGGGTAAATAGGTTCTAAAATAAAATATAATGGAGGTTTCCGGAAATTCATCCCCTAAAGAGGTCCAATAGAGGCTGATCTTTGGTAGGGAAATTTTATTATTCACCAAGTGGTTGTTTTTAAAGTCAGCATTATAATCATCAAGTAAATTTATTGCAGTAAAAGTCTTCCTTGGGGACCTTCTTAAACGCAAGCGAAGCAGCGGGCTAATGCTAGTTTAAATAATAACCTGCCTTATTGCATAACTGTTACCAACTGCGGCCTAAAATTTATGTAGGTAGGAATCTAAGCTGATAAGATTTACTAAACTAAATATTGATGCTGATAACAATATCTTTAAATTAATGAGGAACATTGTGTTAATATGTTTTGTATCAAGAATATGGTGCAGAGACAATGATTTAAGACAGTGGATGTGGTAGACGCCATTAGGTGAATTGACGCACACTGAACCTCAAAACGTGACAAGTTTGCTAATCTCGCTTCAACTACGCCGAGCACGTTGTAAAGTGTGACCACGAAACAATCTATCAATTCATAGCACCTGATTCTCATGACAATATACCTAAAAAGAAAGCGTACAAACTACAAACCGAATTTTCTGTGCATTAATTAATCATCATCATCATCAGGTCTTTAGTTTCCACTGTAGAAGCACGACCCTCTCTGTACTACCAGAGCCGCCTGGGATCCTTTTATTAGAGAGAATTTGGCCTACACTCTCTATGCCGGACAGACGGGTTGGAGAGGTGTCTCTGATGTTTATAAGCTTTGTGTAGTTTGTTTCCTAAGCCGACTCTTACGTTACGACAGCCACGGGAAGACTTAGAGTGGTTCTATTCTACTCTGCCGGAAACCACACGGCAAATGCGTGCATTAATTACAACATATTTCTTGGAATTTCCACAACTCTTGATAAACGCTTAAAATATCACGCCGTGAGGCAAAAACGACTAGTCATGTAAATTTTTATGACAGCCAATTCACAAAATGCTAATTAATGGATGGAAGTAATAACAAGAATGTAGTGTTAACAACGAATCTAGGCGACTAAACATTTCTTGGAAAACATTACAATTGAAATGAAGATTCGTAATTTATGGGATTTAAATATAAAGTTTTATAAGTTTAGTATAACATTTCATGTTTGCGTCAAGTTTCTATTTTATGCTAATAAGTACCTACAAAATTTGGTAACTAAGCTATTCACCGAGGAGTTGTACATTTTATCAAAATTGCAAAATTTTATCTCAACGGGACATTGGGAAAAGCAAACTCAAATTAAAACTTGTAAAATTTAATTACATACATCGGGTCAAGTGAACTAAATAAAACAGAAATAAAAATGTGCTCAGTATAACTGACCTGCTTTTTGGTCTCATAACACGTATGACTAAGATCGAGAAACGAACAGGTTCAAGAAATAAGACAGTCCAGTTGCAGAAAGACATAAATTGAAAGTTAACAGTAACGTAAAGCTAAAAT
The DNA here is from genome assembly GCA_963082605.1 of Rhodophaea formosa. Taxonomy (NCBI): domain Eukaryota; kingdom Metazoa; phylum Arthropoda; class Insecta; order Lepidoptera; family Pyralidae; genus Rhodophaea; species Rhodophaea formosa. The sequence goes on from OY720221.1 coordinate 7,328,901, forward strand.
AAATTACACCTAAAGCCAATTAAGATAGGAGCAGAAGAATTATCAAATACTAGCTATTTTCTCGCGAATTCATCCGCGTAAAACATTGCCTATGTCGTAGATAGATAACTTTATGTAGGTGAAAAATTTTTTAAAATCAGTCAATTAGTTTCGAGCTAAAGCAAAGCAAACAAACTAACAATCAAACTTTTCTTCTTTATAATATTAGTATCATATTGGCGAGCTCCGTGGCGCAGCGGTCAACACGCCTGCCTGCGACACGGATGGTTCGATCCCCGGTCAGGTCAAGATGGATAATCATCTTTTTCTGTCGAGCTCCGTGGCGCAGCGGTCAACACGCTAGCCTGCGACACGGGGTTCCCGGGTTCGATCCCCGGTCAGGTCACTATGGAAAAAGATCTTTTTCATACTGACCTGGGTCTTGGATGTTTATCTATATAAGTATGTATTATAATATATAGTATCGTTGAGTTAGTATCCTGCGACACAAGTTCACAACTTACTGTAGGGCTAGCTCAATTTGTGTGATATGTCCCTATATATTTATTTATTATTTATTTATTATTTATTTTTCAGATTGATCTGGGTCTTGGATGTTTATCTATATATAAGTATCTATTATAAAATATGGTATCGTTGAGTTAGTATCCCATAACACAAGTCTCGAACTTACTTTGGGGCTAACTCAATTTGTGTGATTTGTCCATATATATTTATAGATGTATGATTTAATTTTCTGCAAGTGGACATTAATTTATAACAGACTTGGCAACAAAACGACGCCCCTAATCCATAACTCCGTTCAAAATAAGATTAGGTATAACATATCCTTGGGCTTATCTTACATTTATAGATATTGTACCAAGTTAATTGTCAAACATACAGAAATACCAAATCGAAGGTGATAATATGACAAAATAACAGATTGAAGTTGAAGTAAGTATGACCGATAAACTAGTTTGGGTGTGATAAGGACGAGCGTATAGTACAGAGTGCAACAGATTGAGGAAAAAGATGAGAAAATATCGGATAATTACGGAAGTGCTAAAGCATGAAACATGAATTAAAAACCAATGCATTTGTAAGTGAATTAAATCAAGCACCTTTTTGTCTGCAAACTTGTTACGTACAAATGATAATAAAACTTACACCTGAATACTCAAAAGCATATAGATGCATCTTAACTAAAAACGTTCTCAAGTCTCGTTCTCTCACTGTCTAACAAAGACAGTATCAGATTAGTAAAGATTTATTTGAATATTCGGTGGTTAGATTGAGTTCACCCAAATCAAATTGGAGCATTTCCGTGAGTTATATTATTGTGATACAAATAAAAAATATTTCCTGGCTGGAAATATCTCTTAACTGGTTAGGAAAGACGCTTTGGAGACGTTTATCAATAAAATATTCAATAATACAGACATCAGATTCTTATCAAAGACTAAATATAAATACGGCCCAGTATAACAATCTGATTCGGTCACGCAAGGTGCATTCAGAGCATATTCACATACATTATACATTCTAATGTAGTAATGTAGAAAGAGAAGTTACTCATTATTCAACAGGCAACGCAAGCAAGAGGAAAAGAAAGCTGATAGATTCCAACCCTTTCGCGTTTCGCCTTTTTTAAGGATATTTCGTTTTCTTATCTATCAGAAAAATAATAAAATGGAAATGTGGATTGTTGCCAGGTGTCAGAAATACCTTGACATCTACTATTTGTTTAAAGATTCTCAGAATAAAAACTAGATAAAAAATAATAATAGTATATTTAAAATACATAAATAACACTATACGATAAAGACAAAATAATTATTTTATTAAGATACACAAAAGAAGCTATTAACATTAGTTTAGAGTAATCGCGGAACAAATTGATAGAATAGACTTTTTAACGACCAATTAGGACTTAAGTATTATCAGGCAATAACCTAAAAGTAATAACTTGTTTTACGAATAACATGAAGTAAGAACTAGATACTTTCGTTTTTGCTTCGTTTGACCTGGAATAGGAGAAAATAAAAAAATATAGCGCGCAAGTTGTTACATAGAAGTCAGTCGATAGGGAAATTCTATTGAATCATGTCAATAGATCGATGCTAACTCGGTGTACAACGATTTGATTGTCACTTTAACATCCATTAAGGTTTTCGTATCTTAAATAAAAGTAGTCATTTATACAGAAGCCGTAATGAATATTGAACTCACCATGAAAATGATGTACACCGTAGCTGTCAAAAGTTAGCAATTAGGCCTGCAGGTCTTTAAATTTTCATACAGATCTTGATGACTATTTGTTTCTATTGCCATATGAATTGATCTGTCTGTTGCCGAACTATGTGTATAAGTGATTATGTATTACATGATTGGACACCCGACTCTAACATAGAGGAACAAGTTTCTATGGTTAAATGACAAAGTTCTAGTAGAGTCAATGGACCATAAACTTGTAAGTTACAATTATGATGTAAGGTTTACATCGGCTTTCACTTTAGGGCGCTTAGGGCGACATGAATATAAATATTATGACGTGTGAAATGAATGGTATATTTTTTAAAACATACTCTTCGAGTTTCTTTTCTTTCAACAGAAAAAATTAAAGAAAACGAAATAAAATAAAATTAGGTAAATGTAATTGGACACTATAATTAACACCAACTTGTTGATCTAATAGAGTACGACTATAAAGAGTGAAAAACAACATCGTTTCTAGGCCAATGTCGGACGAATAGACAACGGTTAGCTAGCTCGATGACGTTTTGTACGGGTGCGAGTTATCCTGGTAACTAAATCTTTGGTCTTATGTACAAAAGTTAAAATGACATCTCTACCTACTCATAGAATGGGTTTCATATCTCTTAAAAAGACATTATTAACCCACTATATATGAATTCCCGAGTGGGCATGGTCTTGGATACAGGCAAGTTAAAATTTTGGGTTCATTATTTTCAAATAACAATTTAAACAAAATCCATCATATTGTGGAAATATTTCGAAAATAAGATTGAATTGACTTTGATACGTACGAGAATGACCAGATCACTGGATATGAAAGACTTGAAGATAAGATAATGTAAGTATAATAGTTTAGAAAAAGAATCAAATCAATGACTCGGTTGCCAATACGTTTAATACGTTTATCAGTCAGTAAAAGTTTATCAGCGTCGAAAGTCCATTGCTGTATAGGTATGTAATTATTTTAGAAATCTGTGTAGAGCGCTTTAGATTCTAAGGTTTGTCACATATAAAAAAAAGTTAATTGTGCTCTAACTAGGGGATTTTAGTAATGTCAAGAAAAATTCGATGACTCTACGATTATCTTTAACTTAGAACCTAGTTTGGAGATGCAGCCATCAACTGGATGTCTTACCTTTATACCACAACCTAACCTTATCATTCATACATATTGTCTCATTATGATATCTCTACCTTTCCTTATTACTATTTTTCTTCCTATGACATTTTAAAATGATAAATGGCGTTGACTAGCATAGAAACTAAAGATGACCAAACAATTATTCCATTTGCATTTCAATTGTTCTTCGTATCGAGTAGTACTTAATGGTTACCTACCAAAATGATATAACGGAATCATACTCATCAATAACGTACATCATCAGCACGTCAATCCTAATTGTCTTTAAATTGCTTGTGGTGAACACTAACTATGAGACTTGCGTCCGTCTGTGTCAACTATCTACGTAGGTTACTGCGGACAATTGGCGGTGATTGCAAAAATAATCGTGTCCCCGTCTGCCAATTGAGGAGTTGTGACGTGGATCGTGGAATCATGTGGCCCACATGATACTAATAGCGATCACTGCTCCCAATCAGTCACAGTCACAGGAAAAGGATGATGCATCTGTTTCCGCAGGAACATCTTTCTTTAGATAGATTCATATCTCTCAGGTCATATGTACTGACCTGAGGGAGATGCAAAGAATCTAAAAGATATGAAAAGATCTAAAAAAGTTTCGTCTTCAGATTTCAGTCGTCGTTTTGCTCGCAGACGTAGAAGTTCAAAAGATCAATCTGAATTCACTAATAACCATTGATTAAAATATTTTTGCATTTATTTTTTACAAACTACCTATATAACTACGTAAATTTTGAATACCTCTTGGAAGATATGTATGATATTAAAAAAAGAAGATTTTCAGAAAATCTTTCGTAATGAATGCAGTCACGAAAGAACAATCCAGCATATAGTGTAACGTACCTATCAATATTTTGTAGTGAAACTTACTTTTCTAACAAACGTAAGTAATTCGACGAGCTCCGTGGCGCAGTGGTTACCACGCCTGCCTGCGACACGGGGCTCCCAGGTTCGATTCTCGGTCAGGTCATGATGGAAAACGATCTTTTTCAGATTGACCTGGGTCTTGGATGTTTATCTATACATATAAGTAATATTATAAATATAGTATCGTTGAGTTAGTATCCTGCGACACAAGTTCACAACTTACTGTGGGGCTAGCTCAATTTGTGTGATAACTATGTCCCTATATATTTATTTATTTATTATTATTTATTAAATGTCTAACTCTTAGCAAAAACTATTATATCTAACAGGCTGGAGTGGATAGCGTGGTGTAGTAAGCACATTTTAAGATTTTGACTGCACGTCAGGTTTTCTAAACATACGAATATAACATATGAATCAAAAACCACATCACTATGACTATCTGCAAACAAACACTTTTTAAAGTCAGAATAGTATCCCATATTTTTCAAGGTTTCAAACCCATCTGTTTTATAGACTCGTCATGATGTTTATTTTGACTTCTCAATGGTTATAAGAATGTGGTGCGAGGAATATACAAAATACCGGATCCAAAGTTTTCCTCAATTAGCTATAGGTACCTATACTTGTCGGAATCAATTATTTTGCTATTAATAAGTAGTTACACCACTTGACCTCAATAAGGGATATTTTGGATGCACGTACTACAGATTGCTAAACGACAAGTAGGTAGGTATCTACACGAAACGAGTTGACAACAAAAAAAACGGTAAAATCGGAAGGTCCCAGCTAACTCACGAAGACTCACGAGCTTCACACTCGCCAGTTGACGAATAACCCACATACAAATACATACCAATGATAAATAATTACCGAAAAGAGTTTTAGGATGATAATGAATTCAGCAGATGAGTGTGAACCTTTTTAGGGTTCCGTAGTAAACAAGGAACCCTTATAGTTTCGCCATGTCTGTCTGTCTATCTGTCTGTCTGTCTGTCTGTCTGTCTGTCTGTCCGTCCGCGGTTTTACGCAGAGACTATAAGTACTAGAAAGCTGTAATTTGGTATGGGTATGTATATTAATCATGGCAAAAAAGTGGTAGAATAAAAACTTTAAAAAATTTTTTTTTAGCTTAGCTACCGTACAAGTAAAGTGGGGGAGTATTTTTTTTTTCTCTATTTACCCATCGTGTAGGGTATCGTTAAATAGGTCTTTCAAAAATATTGTGAGGTTGAGAACACCATTTTTCGATTTAGGGATCCGTTTCCGAAATATTTGGTTTTAAAGTGCGAATTTTTGTTAGACGTAAGTGTCCCCCCCCTCTATCTGCTAAACGGTTATATATAGATACGTGAAAAAAAATACAGCAGTAGTATATATACTGAAGTTTAAAGGAAAACTATCAGAGCTGAGTACTAAGTAGAAACTAAAAAGTTATAGGCATTCAACTTATAAATGTAAAATTTCATACTATTTTCATTGTTAGATGTTTTTGGTCGTTAAACTGTAAGGTGCGAGTGTGAATAGTGTGAACTCAAAGTTGTCATTCGCAACTACGGAACCCTACACTGCGCGTGGCCCGACACGCACTTGGCCGGTTTTTTTAAAAGAAAATTTAGTCGCACTTTCTTTAATGTCAACGAGCAAAGCATTCCACAGACGAGAAGCTTGAAGAGTGAAACAATTTTACATAAAATTTGTCCGAAAGAGTGGTGTAAAGAGAAGACGAGTATTCGTAGAACGAAGCTGCCGATCATGCGTCTCAGAAAGAAACTTAAATTTACATTTAAGGTACTCCGGAGAGGAAGGATTTTTAAGTGAAAAGAGTGCAAAGAAGTCGAAGCTGTCTACGCTGACGGATGGGAAGCCATTTAAGCTCAGAACGATAGGCAAAGATGTGATCATACTTTCGAAGGCAGAAAATGAACTGAATACAATTATTTATGAGACATAGTCAATAATCGTTAAAATTAATGTTTGAATGAGTAAGATCTTCGTTTTCAAAGGGAGAAAATTCCTAATGGTTAAGTTGTTGGAGAGAGGCAGTAACAGTTCGACTAATTTCAGCTATGTGAGTGATCCAGCTAAGAGTGGAGTCAATGTGCAGACCCAGGTCCTTAACAGAACAAGAAAAGGGTACAACGCTATTATCAAAAGTCACGGGCGTGATAGTAATAAAGTGTATCTTAGCTATTTGCCTAGAACTACCAACAATTATAGCCTGACACTTGGATGGGTTGACCTTTATACCAAAATCATTAGACCATGACAATATCGAAGCCAATGTTGAGTTTATAACTGCAATGCTAGATTCTATGTCCTCAACTGTTGACTGTGTGTAGATTTGTAGATCGTCTGCATAGAAATGATGAACAGCGAATTGAAGCAGAGAGAAGATTAATGAATAGAGAAGAGCAAGGGTGATAAAATACCCCCTTAAGGCACTCCACTACCGAGAGATTTCCAACTTGACAATTCGCGATCACTTTCTTGAACTGCTTGCTGACATGCTTGCGCATGTGTGTCTCTATACAAACGGAAAAAGGGAAGTGTGGCATTATTTGATACATTGATTCAATCAATTAATCATATTATAATCTACGTACGTTCCTATACAGTTTGTTTAAAATATGAATGTTTTGAGAATTATTAGCCTCTTAAAATGTGTAAGGAAATGTTAAGAGGCTTATAGTTCTCAAACCATTGATAATTTTACCAAGCTGTTTAGGAACGTAAGTAGATTATAATGAGATCGATTGATTGAATAACGACTTAATTTTACACCAAAATTATGAAATGTTGCCACAATTTGTTGTCACAATTCCCTTTTTCCGTTTGTATGGAGACGTGCGCGTTCAGGGCGCTCTTAACAAAACAGTTGATGTGTTGGCATTGGCAAGGAGCGTAACGTTTTAGGACGACTTGTACTTGTCAACCGCTTTCCAAAAATCCAAATTGCTATTCTTCACATTTAATGGCGATTTCGACATTGTCAATTTTATAAATTCCATTGTCATTTCATTTCATTTCATTTATTCATTGCATTTTCACACTGTACAGGTCTTACAATACTACAGTCATTCAACAATTGTAGGTACAACATGAACCCTGTCGGGCATCGCAACACTATCAATGGAACGGCATGCGGATATATTTATTACTTGAATGCGAATCTATTTTATAAAAAAAAAAGTCAAGTACAATGTATATTAAAACGAGGCTAATTTCATGAATATATACTATTTTATAAAAAGTCAAAGTATATTATATTGGACTATCTATTTAGTTACAGGAACCGTATTAAAAATGTTTATTATTTGAAAGATTAATATTATTTACGCAGTGTTAATGGTACCTATTTTTATTATAGTTATTTGATTAATATTTGATTTGAATGTCATGATATTAGATGTCTAGGCTAGATGTTACTTAGTTATGTACTTATAATTTAACTACTTATATTATAACAAATAAAATAAAAATAAATGTCAAGAAAATATTGTAGATCAAATGTCAATAAAATTATCGTCAAAGAACTCATTCTACGTGTAATAGGATTTATCTAAAAGTAATAATTTTAAATTGGTAATAAATTTTGAGTCCTTTTCTTCTGCTCTTAAATTGTCGGGTAGGGTATTATATACTTTTGTAGTCATGGCAAGCGGGCCAGAACTAAAGATTTCTAATTTGGAGGCAGGCATTATTAATTTATTCTTCTTCCTAAGTGGATAGCGCCCTGCGACGATTATTTAGGTCAATATTTGAATACTTCTAAATCTTTAATGAACTGTGTAATAAAAACTTTGTGCTATCTCTATTATCGTAATATATATCACTTAATTTTGACCCTGTAAGAATTAATAAATCGTGAACGTAGCATTTTATTCCTTGTATAATATGTGTACAATTCCTGCACGTCGTCAGCATATACGTGGTAGGTATCTACTGTCTAAAGATCTGTGTAAAAAACAATTTAAAAATAAACTTAAAAAAATATAATTGGAAAAGTGCTACTATAGTATTGATGAATATCTATCGGATAAGATAATTTTTTAATAATGTAATTGAATTAACTATATATATTTTTATTTTATTTTATTTATTAAGCTAATATTATAAATCTTGACATTCAATTTAATTTATCATCTAATAATTTTGACATGTGTGTAAATTTGACTGATCTTGAATTACTAATAGAAAAATTTGATTTTTGTAAATAACTTATCTGAATTGCATGCTTGATCAAACTTTTAAAACAATGTTTTTTTTTTCTTCTCAAAGTATGTACTGTTAGGAACAAATATAATTTCTTGCACACCTTTCTAAGGTAAAATGTATTGGTACTATAATTTTTGTTAACATCGTATGTATTTACCTACATTTATGCAAATAAAGAATTTTGAATTTTGAATTATGATTACTATATTTGAACTTTGGACTAACAGTTTACTTTTATTACCAATGAACTATGCGTGCAATATATTATTTACGATGGTTTGACTGAGCTGACTCCATTTAAGTAGTATGCATTAAATATTATTTTCACGAAGACAGCCAAAGGGAATGATATGAAGGAACTGGGAGTAAGTGCCGATATGGTAGGGAATACAAAACTTTGGAGAGAGTTGACATACAGAGCCGACCCCAAATAGGGAAAAGGCGAGGAAGAAGCAGAAGAAGCCTTGCACCTTTAAGATTGAATTGACGCAGTGAACAAAGCATAAGCCGCATCGAACTACCAATTTAGCCCCACAAAAGCCGCGGCAGACTTATCTTCAAGTGCGGTGACCGGTGACGCAGGGAATTTAGTTTATTAACAGCAATAACAATTAATGTTCACGCACGAGTCTTGGTTTATATTACCTTGTATACTAAATATTAAGCTCACTCTTTAGTTGTTGATTCCGTCAAGAGTTGACTTGCCTTTTCTCAGAAAAAGTGTCAAAAATGATAGAGATTTAGAATGGATGGCTAGACGGATCTATGTTTTTTAAGCAGTCAGGTCAGTCACAACATTAATAACGATGAACCGTGATGTAGAATAGGTTACATTAATTAATATTGATCTGGCGTATAACAAGTACAGTTTGTTTGTGTTCCAAGACTGATAGTGATAACTACTCCGTGACTACTATATTCCCTCTGCTGATACTGCATTCCGTAAGTCACTCGTGGCAAATAAGATGCTTCTCAATTTTTAATAGCACAAGGAACACTACATAATACATACATACAGAGCCGACCCCAAATAGTAAAAAGGCAAGGAAGAAGAAGAAGAAGGAACACTACATAACCTTTTAAGTGGTGATTAATTTATGAATCGTATATGGTGAAGGTTTAACCATTATCCACATTAGAATTAATCACAAACAAAGGGTACCTAAACGTTTACTAAGGTCTTAGGAAAAGGATTCTAAAGGCCCTGTTCAACGTTTGTACTTTTTAATTTTAAACGGGGCGGGGGTATAATGAGTCCTGGCATATAAGTAAATATATTTGAGATAATTTTGCTATATAGACCTTATTGCATCATGATTATTCACAAACGAGAGATTATTTATACAGTTCATTGAAAAGATCCAAATGTACACTTGTTTTATTCTTAATAAGCGGTATCAGAATTTGACTCAAAAAGTGAATGTTCGACGCAACTAATATCACTTAAACAAGGCACATACGGCAACGCCTGAAATAATGCAAACATTTCGAAATCATTTTCATAAATCACAAGACGGCACGTTTGTCCGTTCATCCGTCCAATACGTGGACCATACTGCTAAAATTGAATCTTTGAATTGAGATAGTAAAACGCGATCGTCAAAGAGATAAAAAATGGAGACATAGAGGAAATAATATTTTGATATGCCACGTAGTTTGGTTCCACGTTTTGAATAAATGGAGTTTCTATTATGAACAAAGTAGAAAATATTTTTGACTATGAACAGTAGTTGGTTAAAACCCAAATTATTTCACAAAATTTTAATAGCAAGAGTATTGCTACAATACAAGTATACCTACTAAGCTGAGATTCAACGTCAAGATGGGAAATAGTAAACATCAGTTAGAGAAAAAAAACCGGCCAAGTGCGTGTCGGGCCACGCGCAGTATAGGGTTCCGTAGTTGCGAATGACAACTTTGAGTTCACACTGTTTACACTCGCACCTCACAGTTTAACGACCAAAAACATCTAACAATAAAGATTGTATAAAATTTTACATTTTCCAGTACATTTTATAAGTTGGTTGCCTATAACTTTTAAGTTTGCACTTAGTACCCAGCTCTGATAGTTTTCCTTTCAACTTCAGTATATATACTACTGCTGTAATTTTTTTCACGTATCCATATATAACCGTTTAGCAGATAGAGGGGGGGGACACGTACCTCTAACAAAAATTTTCACTTTAATACCAAATATTTCGGAAACGGATCCCTAAATCGAAAAATGGTGTTCTCAACCTCACAATATTTTTCAAAAACCTTTTTAACGATACCCCACACGATGGGTAAGTAGAGAAAAAAAAATTACTCCCCCACTTTACATGTATGGGAGCTACCCAAAAAAAAATTTTTTTTCAAGATTTTTTTCTACGACTTTTTTGCCATGATTAATATACATACTCATACAAAATTACAGCTTTCTAGTACTTATAGTCTCTGAGTAAAACCGCGGACGGACAGACAGACAGACAGACAGACAGACAGACAGACAGACATGGCGAAACTATAAGGGTTCCTAGTTTACTACGGAACCCTAAAAACGCAGACATTGAGGAAAAATTTAAATCTAAACATTGAGTAACGTGAATCCTACCCACTTTCTTGAATCACAAGACGGCACGTGGTGTAATCACCTGATATGTTGGTTTGCTGGCATTCTTCCACGGATACCGCATAAAATGTGTTTGGTTTATGTTATTCACTTTGCTAATCTTGTGACTGTTTTGCGAGACGGTTTGTCTCTCAAGGGTGTGTCCCATGACCATGAGTCAGCTGTATTATACAAGCAAATGTTCGTACAGTCAACAATGTTATTTGCCATATCTACTGTTAACTAAACTCATTTGCTGATTCAGTGTCTCTAGCAACTGCATTAAGTATATCTGATTTTTTTTGAGATAATCATTCTTTTTACCAATGTTATCTTAAGACCTACTCTGTTTTGATGATCTCTTATTCTTATTTATTTTAAAGCTGCGTATAGTTAAGCATCACTGGGTTCGGGACGATGCTATTCAGTCAAAGATCTGAAAGGGCTACTTTGAGATTCCATAATAAATAAATTTCTTTCAAATTTATTACAACTTCATCGATTACCTTTTAAAATCCTTTCAAGAACATTTTTTTGACATTGCCAAATGATTGCACAATTTGTTTACCGATCAAACTTTACATTAATCAAAAGTATGAAGTCGATAGAAAAGATGAGGTCACAAAGCTTTAGCCCAAAATTGTATCTCAGGTAGTTTAAAATAACCTACTTTTGACAGGATTTTTTTAGGGAGCCCAGTCATTTCATCGAGTAACCCTTGAAGGTCGAAATCTTTTCGGATTTTTAACTATTTACATACACAACAGATGTTATGTTTGAATTCGGACTATGAAAAGAGATTGGTTACTCAAGTATTATTCTCTATGATAGTGATTCTTTTTAAGTTTGAGCTTGTCAAATAAACAGTGCAATTTCGTCTGTCATCGGTATTTTATTTAATAACATTTATATTCGTTAAATATACAATAATTGGCGACGAGGACAACGGAAAACGAAAACATGTTTGCCACCACATCTAATTTTACTGTGATTAATTTTGATCATAGTTCTCAAGATTGGAAAACGTATAAATGTCGTATAGAGCAATGGTTTATTGCTATTGGTATCGATGAGCAGTCGGATAAAGAGAGAGTAAAGAATTGTCCGATGGTCAGAAAATAATGCGTCATGCCAATCAGTTGTACGAACGTACTGAAAATGAAAACAAAGATTCTGGCTACGATTGGGCATTTGATGACATTCTTCCAACAACATCTTCAGGAATGGCTGACATTGTTTCCGATCCTTCTTCGTTTATGACAACCGAAAATCCTTTAATGGAGGATTCTGTTTTGGTGGAAACTGAAGTGACACCAGAAATAGCGGAGAGTCCTGAAGGATCAGAACCTACGGTTACTTCTCCAGATTTAGCTCCAAGAAGTCTTGTTAATGAAGAGTCAGGTTCTCAGACTTTGCAACCTGATGTTTTAAGAACTTCTAGACCGCGGAGAAATAGACCAGTGGTGGACTATACAAAGTTTTTTAAATAATGTTTCCTTATTTAAAGGGGGAAAAGATGTTATGTTTGAATTCGGACTATGAAAAGAGATTGGTTACTCAAGTATTATTCTCTATGATAGTGATTCTTTTTAAGTTTGAGCTTGTCAAATAAACAGTGCAATTTCGTCTGTCATCGGTATTTTATTTAATAACATTTATATTCGTTAAATATACAATAACAGACAGTTTGTAAATTTTCTCACAAGAACAGAATAGAAATCAAATTCAAAATTACATGTTGGTTATGTTTTATCTCCCGCTGGTAGTCGTTAAAGGAACCACGTCAGAGGCCGAGAGGCGGTTCCGAAGAACTCTGACACCAGGGTGTGTATGGTCAACTAACCGTGTCACCTACACGAAATGATGATGATCTCCCGCGATCATCTTCATAAACGAATGCTGTAATTTAGCTCAAAGTCGTGTAATTTGGGTGTAAGTATCAATTGATTTTGTTTTTTTAGCCAATATAAATAAAACCACACACGAAAATTATTTTAAAATCAACCACACGAAAATACTGCATACTAACTTCAGCTTTAAATCAATTATCTTAAGAAACATTATGCATATCAAAACTTTCCGGCACACGCGACAATTTTGATAAGATATAACGTCAGAGGCTGGAGCAAAATGATATCAATTTTATGCTATCTATTGTCAGAGTGTATTCATAACAACTTTTGGTTTAATTACTGAAATGATATCTATTTCAAAAAGAAAGGAGGATGGTGTGTATTTATCTCAGATAGATACAGGCTCTGCTTAGTTCATACCACCCAGTCTTAAACAATCAAATTATTGTTTATTTCTTGTATCCTAAAGTCTTTTTTATACTGGTATTTAAAGATATTGTGAAGAGGATAAGGTTTATTTCTGTTATAAATTAATTTAAAACTAGTTTTCATTGTCAGTGACTTCTTGTAAGTACTTCAGTACGCAATTTAAAACAATGCTTATTACTTTGAACTTTAACATCCCCAACAAAAGCGGTCAAATTAACCGGAGGTTTCTCAATAACATTGTAGTTCAATAGTGTTTTCCTTATGATTGGTGAGTACCGACCGAATAAACAAGTATGTAATTAGTTACTTGGGTGACTATAATAAAATTAACTTACACGGGAGTTCCTAAAATGCATAATATTACAAAGTCCAGAGCATATAATTAGTTTAATAAATAACAATATGCACAAACGTTATGCTTATTTACGTCGATGGACAATCGACTACGTCGTTAACATACAATTAGAGGGATAAAACATCAAAACAACATTAAATTACCATTCCGGCCACGTGACAAGGCAGCAAAACTTACATGAAGTCTTCCAAATCGACCATGCCTGTGTACTGGCATGGTTGACCGTCGACATCGAAGCACATGGTATTGTAGTTCCATTGCTGCACTTGATGACAAGGCAAATTAGGAGTAATAGGCTGTGGAGGTTGGACATATCTGACGACGGGACGTTGATACTCCCTAGGGTAGAACTGAGGCACTTGATTCACATAATTGTAACTTTGCACTTGCTCCACATAATTTGGATTTTGAACACTATTGCACACGTTTTGAACTGGCCACTGAGGCTCTAAAGTTGGGTACGAATTCCATCCAGCGTCTTCAAACTGATTGATCGGTTGGAACGGTCCTTGATCACCATTGACGAGCATCTCGGTGACGGCTCAGGAGGAACAGCAAAGTAGTCCATCGGGGGACGTAATCGACGGGCGACTGATACAAGCAGATGTTCTTATCACTGGCTGAAGTCGCATAGTAGCAAAAACTTGATATAACGAATTATTAGATAACAATAAGCAATATCGACCCTACCATAGCCGTCTCACGTTTTTTTATCAGCAGATTATCGTTGGCCAATTCCAATGGAGTTTCTTTCATACTTTCATTTCATATCAGGTAAATATCAAATTTTGTTTGATTTAGTAAAACATATATTCATATCAGTGAAAGCAAACAGACTTGATTATATGATTTACTTATCAGAATTTTATAAATTTAATTGAGAAATATATAGACACTAGACACTACTTTCAAACTTGATGGATCAATATCTGAAGAGAAGATTAATGTAAAAACCTTGCAAGGGCATGCTAATATGATGAAGGATCCAGTTTTGGAGCAGATGTGTTGATTCATAAATAGTTCTGGCGTGAATGCCCTGACTTATAAGCGCTTCTGTTTGATAATAATTATAATACATCATAATCAAGCCGACAGTAGCATTTCATCACTGGCCAGACTATCCTCAATCTAAGACACCTTCAAAAGACCTTGTCAAAGCAAATCGATTGGTTTTAATATCTTGATAAACAATTCATTTCATCAAAACTTTTTCTTTTTGTATAGAAGATAGAATTATGTATTTTGTATTACCTTGCTTATTACAATGAAACTTCTGAGATGTAGTTTAAAAAGAAGGGTCAGAAATGTCTAGTATGTCTTGTGTGTCTAGTAGTTTTATAATTGTATGTATGCTTGTTCGCGGATAGAAGGTGTTTGAGAAGCTACTGCTCGGCCTGCTGCTTTCGCACATATCATCAGTCATCACGTTACCACGGCCGAAGCCGGGGCGGACTGCTATTATTGATGATGATGATATATTAGAATTCACTAAATTCGGAATGTAAATTAAAACAAGAAAATATAAAAATAAGAAAATAAACCGACTTTTAAACACTTTTTAAAAAACTACTGAACCGATTTTGACAGATCTTTTACTGTTCCCTTATTTGGATAGTATCTAGTCCAACAAAAAATCTGGCTTACTTTACCC
The DNA here is from genome assembly GCA_963082605.1 of Rhodophaea formosa. NCBI lineage: Eukaryota > Metazoa > Arthropoda > Insecta > Lepidoptera > Pyralidae > Rhodophaea > Rhodophaea formosa. Next base: position 7,344,243 of record OY720221.1, read on the forward strand.
TTACCGGACGTTTCAACATTAGGGCTTCTTCCACCGCCACCCTGAATTTTCGCTCGCTGAGGAAAGAGGACACAATCCTGACCAGCCTTTTTAGGAGGCTCGGACAGTTTGTGTAGCAGGCCATGCCACTAACATGCAACCACAGGGCAAGGAATTTAATTATTAGGTGAAACTTATAATACCGCGTGTCATAAATATGATCCATAAAATAGCGGATTTTAGCATTTTCTATGAGAAAAGCGCCTCTAGTAGCGCGTGAGCTACATTACAATTCCTTGCTCTGTGCATAACTACTTCACTCTGTCAAAGGCTTTTTCGTTGTCGAGGAGTACGACAGCCACATACTCCTTGCGGATGGCCGCTTCTGCGATCTTTTGGAGCAGTGTGGCCACCTGGAGCGTCGCACAGTGCTCAGGCCTGTACACAAACTGCTCCAGTTTGGGTGGTACTTACTTACATAGCAATGGCACTCAGGGATCTATCCAACGGTGAAAGAATTTTTGAAATCGGTCCAGTAGTACCTAGAGTTCCTAGATTAATTCCTAGATTAGCGTTCAACCAAACAAATAAACTCTTCAACTTTATAATATTAGTATAGATATCATCATCATCATCAATAGCCTTCTGTATCCCACTGCTGGGTATAGGCCTCTCTCAATGCATGCCATCCATTTCGTGCCATCTTACTTATCTCACAAAGTTACTTGTCTCTTCATACATCAAAGATCTTAGAGCAAACGCTGTTGATCCCTCATAATATTTTGGACTGAGACTATAGTCAGGCAGCTAACTTTGTAAATATTATTTAAAATTACTGATACTTGCCTAGTCACGCGTGTTATGAATGCTCCGCTCTTATCAACAGGATTTCATTCTTTAATTAATTATCTGACGTAAATGCACAATTAATTATGTTCTTTCGTTTTTTGACGTGAACTTTTTGAGCATTATTTGCCGTAATAAGACGAGTTCAGTCGATTTCATTCCGTAAAGAGAATACACTCATTTTTTTCAAACCTAAAACACATCCATACTAATCACTTACAGAGATAGCCAGAGCCTAGAGCTATAAGTGCTAAAGGCTAAAATGCCTTTTTTTTAAATTAAAAATTGAATTATTCTTTCATGAAACTGTTAAGTATTATATTAAAATAAGCTTATTTCACTTATTTACGAATAAATGTCATTAATTAATAACCTTCAGCTCATGTAATGACCCCATGGTAAACAAGCTAAATTTACACTTAGTACATAAGTCTCGCGTCTAGCAACCTTAAATACGCTTCTACTCTCAAAATGACCTCTGCAAAACGAAAACATTGACTTGTACACGTCAAAAAAAAGTATGTCGTTAACTCTCCGCCGTCCAGTAAGTACCTTTTTTTTATAACCAAAAATGTAAAGGATGCACAAGCCCGATAGGAAATAACCTTATCGCTCTCAAGCACACAAAACATTTTTGTAACCGGTTAATAAACCTCTCTTTTATGTGTTATCTTGTGTCAAAGGGTCAATAGTGACCATGTGCTAATTATCTTTCGTACGTGAGATAACGCCTCATAAAATTAGCTAAGTAAACGAATAGTTAACCTCAAAAAGCTGATTGCAAGATACAGATGGCGGCTAATCAGTCAGGCAACGAGGCATAACCATAAGATGACGCAATGTTGTTGCTTCTCCGAGTCTGCTACTTATTCGTGCTCTGCCTTCTGGTTCCCGGCAGAGTAGAATAGGACCACTCCAAGTTTTCCCGTGGATGTCGTAGAAGACGATTTAGGAAACACAAGCTAAACAAAGCTTATAAACATCAAGAAGACCTTTCCAACCCGTCTGGCCTGCGTGGAGAGTGTAGGCCAAACCCTCTGACTGCTCTGGCTAATATATGGCTCTGGTAATACAGAGAGGGTCGTGCTCCAGAATTGCAGACTAACAAAGACCTGATAATTAAGTGTTCTGCCATCCAGAATAGCAATTACCTTTACAAGGATAGCATCTTCATAAAGATCTTGGCCATAATGGCCAAAATCATTATGAAGATGCCAAGATGGACATTTGTCAAATTAGCGATTCTTACAAAATTCAAGCCGTCTGCCAAGATTGGTGGCTAAAACCCTTCATGTATAGGCAACAAACTTTTCGAGTTGATTAAAAATATAATGAGGCCCAAAATATTGCCTAGTTTCCAAATGTGTAAGTATCTAACAAATAATATAATACATAAAAATACCTAATTCATTACAACAAAAACCGGCCAAGTGCGTGTCGGGCCACGCGCAGTGTAGGGTTCCGTAGAGTTGCGAATGACAACTTTGAGTTCACACTATTTACACTCGCACCTTACAGTTTAGCGACCAAAAACATCTAACAATGAAAATAGTATGAAATTTTACAGTTTATAAGTTGGTTGCCTATAACTTTTTAGTTTGTACTTAGTACTAAGCTCTGATAGTTTTCCTTTAAACTTCAGTATATATACTACTGCTGTAATTTTTTTCACGTATCTATATATAACCGTTTAGCAGATAGAGGGGGGGGACACTTACCTCTAACAAAAATTAGCACTTTTAAACCAAATATTTCGAAAACGGATCCCTAAATCGAAAAATGGTGTTCTCAACCTCACAATATTTTTGAAAGACCTATTAAACGACACCCCACACGGTGGGTAAATAGAGAAAAAAAAATTACTCCCCCACTTTACTTGTATGGGAGCTACCCTAAAAAAAATTTTTTTTCAAGTTTTTATTCTACCACTTTTTTGCCATGATTAATATACATACCCATACCAAATTACAGCTTTCTAGTACTTATAGTCTCTGCGTAAAAGCGCGGACGGACAGACAGACAGACAGACAGACATGGCGAAACTATAAGGGTTCCTTGTTTACTACGGAACCCTAAAAATTTGGTTGTGCTTTTTCAATCTACATGTAGACGTAGCAGTTATAAATATTAAAATATATACATGATAAAACAATCGCCATGGGCCAACCTACCTTGTTATGATGCACTGATGCAATTGCACAAGTGTTTAATGTCGTTTAACTTTTAACTGTACAAGTAAAAACTGGTTATGAATACACATTCTTCGGAAATAAGTAATTTATGAAACCTGCTTTGTATGTACAAGCATGAATCAAAAACATATTATTTACTATTTTGATATTTATTACGTAATCTTTTGATGTAAGAGAAACAATTATTTTACAAATTATCTATCACATAGGTAGGTCTTGTCTATATTTTAAGCAGATACTCATAAACTTTCTATCTCTATATCTTTCCTTTGTTTGCAAAAAATCCTTTCATTCTACTGGTCCTACAAAAATAGATCTCTGGTAATAGTAAATCTTTAATATTATTATTCGTGTCTTATGAGTTATGTGTTTTGTTCAGCAAAGATTTTAAACTAACAGTTTTAGTTATTCTTACTTAAGTAACTCTATTTTTCATCAGCTCTTTTGTAGTCTTCACTGCAGGTGCACGACCCTCTCTGTTACTACCAGAGTCATATATAAGCCAGAGCAGTATTTGAAAGAAAAAATATATAAAATAAGATAAAAAAAAACAAAAACAAAGTTTTGGTCTAAGAGCGCCAAACTTTAAAATATGATTATGCCTGGTTGGGACCCCAACCGGCCCCAGATGTCGTTGATAGTGGACTCAAATGCACATTCAGCAAGCAGGCCTTTATGCTAACTAACGGTGTACAACGTTCTGATGGTCACTTCACCATCATCATCCGTGGCGCAGCGGTTACCACGCCAGCCTGCGACACGGGGGTTCCGGGTTCGATCCCCGGTCAGGTCATGATGGAAAACGATCTTTTTCAGATTGAACTGGGTCTTGGATGTTTATCTATATATGTATTTGTTATATAATATATATAAATATATACGGACAAATCACACATACACCTATCGTTGAGTTAGTATCCCATAACACAAGTCTTTCTTAAGAACTTACTTTGGGGCTGGACAAATGTGTGATTTGTCCGTGTATATATTTATATTTATCATCAGGTATTTTTAAGTCTCCACTGTACGAGCACGACCCTCTCTGTACAGCCGAAGCCATATATTAGCCAGAGCAGTCAGAGGATTTGACCTACACTCTCCACGCTGGCCAGACGGGATGGAGAGGTCTCTTTGATGTTTATAAGCTTTGTTTAGCTTGAGTGCACTAAGTCGCATCATACGATTAAGCCGTAATGGATGTTAAAGTGCCATAGATTGTCAAAAGTTAGCAAATTAGGGTGCATGCAAAGGAGCCTCCCCGTGTGACGTATTGATCCCCTATGCGTCCGGCGCACCCTGGGCAACAATCTGCGAGGACAGTCTAGTCGGTAACGCAGATTGGCTGATCCTTTCACCACGTAATGTCTACTAGCAGGACATTGCGACTCGAAAAGAAGAAGAAGAAGAAGCAAATACGCTGGTTATGGTCATCACATCATTTAGTGTAGATGACACGGTCAGTCGACCATGCACACCCAGGTGTCAGAGTTCTTCGGAACCGCCTCTCGGCCTCTGACGTGGTTCCTTTAACGACTACCAGATGGCAGCCAGGACCACCGGCTTAACGTGCCTTCCGAAGCACGGAATCATCTTTCTTATCAGACAATCAGGTGATTCATGCCTGCAATGTCCTAACCAAACTGGAAACAACTTAACAAAGTATGCTTCCCGTGGGAATCGAACCCACGACCCCCGGGTCAACAAGGCAAACGCCTTAACCACTGGAACACGGAGGCTGGTTATGGTAAAGGAAGATATCGTGACTCGTGAGGAATCTACACTACTGTGTGTCTAGTGTGAAATGAATACGACAATGGCTGACCACTCCATGTGTGATTATTAAGGATTCCTGGCAAAAATTCATTTTCGACGATATTTCTCCGTAAGTACACTACACAAAAGATTAATAAAATATTAAAACAAAAATATTTTTAAATATGTCAGCAAATCATTGAACATAATAAATAAAGCATTCGCAGTTGTTTTGCAAAGCACAAACATCTTGAAAGAATTTATCGATAATTTTATGAATTCCGAGAATAAATGTTTAGTGTTTACGTTATGACATGACTATGACGGATGGATGATTAGGAAATATTGCAAAGCATTAAAAACCTAAGTAGCTAAGTTGTAAGAACATAGGTATAGGAAAGCAGTAATATGTGATGAAAAGTCGGTCGATATTTTGATACAATGGAAAAATCGCTGCTTGTTTTGCTTGCTTGCTCTTCGTGTGGCCAACGCTGGTATGACATTTGAAAGTGCCTAAAGGTAACTGACATAGCTTAACCAGCGTCATCTAAAACTGTCAGCCAGGACCAACGGCTTAGCGTGCATCTGGAGCTCGAGAAATTTATGTGCCACTTGTGGTCACCCATTCTAGTGAGGACCACGCCCAGGGTTACTTTACATGGATAAGCTTTAATGCAGTACACACCACCAACCGCAGAGCTCCTTGCGGTGACTAAGCATTTAGATTAAAAAAAAAAACACGTAATCATTTTCGATTATTCAATGCAAGATGACAAAATGGCGCACTGCATTATCAAAAAATGCACAGCTAAGCAAAATAAAATAGACTAAAAAATGCGTCTTACTACAAAAAAATAAAACTTAAGCACCTGAAATAAAAACATTATAAAGATTGATGAAACATGATGATGTGTGTTATATTGCATAAGTAAGTACTTTCTACAATCATGCATGGAGGGTGTAAACTTCTCTATTTCTATATTTTATTTTAATTTATGGTTTGTTCTACAGTATCCATCCATCAGGTCTTTTTTTTTTAGTCTCCTCTGCAGGAGCACGACCCTCTCTGTACTACCACAGCAATATATTAGCCAGAGTAGCCAGATGATTTGGCCTACACTCTCCACGCTGGCCAGACGGGTTGAAGAGATCTTTTTGATGTTTGTAAAGCTTTGTTTAGCTTGTGTTTCCTTAGTCGCCTTTTACGACATCCACGGGAAGACTTGGAGTGGTCCTATTCTACTCTGCCGGGAACCACACGGCTTACGTTCTACGTTTACTTTACGTTCTTAGGCTTATGTTCTACAGTATATAAGACACAAATTTTCGGTGTTATACGGTAATAGTGTTAACAAATAGCATTCAAAGATGGCGCATAACTAGGTTCTTTTGATTGATCTAATGGACCATCTGGTAAAACATATTATACGAGTTCATATGACTTGGGTTTACAATAATTATAGAACCAATAAATAAATTAAAGTGTTTTAATGTACTTATACAAAATGCGTACTCAACAAAAACAAATCTCTAAGTATGATTTTTTCATCTGCGCACATAAAATCAAATGAATTCACCATGAATTTACCGTTTAACCTCTTTATTTTTATTTTGTGCTCAGTCTGTTGATATGATACCAAATTTTTTAATGCATTATTTTGACATCGATAAGACTTTCTACTTATCTGTACATTTGGCATGAGGCGCTGACGTCACTAGAATAAAAATAAAACCTTTACACGTGGTTACGAACGTGTATCATTCTTTTACTTTATGTACATACTATATTTTTAATATTCAGTTTAACCAAGGTGAAATCATCTTCGCATGGAATCATTTTTCCATCCAAATAGGTTACTAGTTTTTGAGATATTCACAAATAAATATGTACGTACAAATCACACAGATTGAGCTAGTCCTAAAGTACTTAAGTTCGAGACTTGTGTTGTCCAATGGGATACTAACTCAACGATTCTTTATTTTATAATAGACGCTTATAGATAAACATCCAAGACCCAGGTATTTTAATACGGTTTTTATCGCGTTTATTACATTACATACAAAACCGTATTAAAATAATTGTATTTAAATAATTTTTATCTTGACCTGACCGGGGATCGAACCCGGGACCATCCGTGTCACAGGCCGGCGTGTTGACCGTTGCACCACAAAGCTCGTCAGTCCATGTATATGTCTTATCCATGTGTTTCTATCACATGATAATAAGGTGCAACACAGACGACGGACAGTGGCGGACAAAAAGTCTGCGGCGCGCTCTTATTAGTACAAAAATAAAGTTGCATTTAGTCTACGTATGTCCGCCAGGCGACATGAGGTATTACGCGGACAAAGTGCAACCTTATTGCATTACTAATAAGAGCTTGCCGCGGACTTTTTGTCCGCCACTGTCCGTCGTCTGTGTCGCGCCTAAGTAAAACTATCTAGTAAGATTTTTAGTTCTGGTGGTTGACACCATAAATATTAGTGTGCCAGTCCGTAACCTAGCAGAAATCAAGATTTGACACTGATTAGATATAAACATTACAATCGTAATCTCGCCTTGCTTTTGGATATGGTTTCATAATTTTTTATGAATAGTTTAATTTTTAAATTCCATATCTTATAACTATTTTTCTTCCAGGTTATGGACTGGCATTGCAACCAATTATATTCCTGGTGTGGACTACAACCAAATTGAGATAAAGAAAGAATATCAGATTGAGAACCCCTTTCTTTTTTGAAATGTATACTAATAATTATTATATAGAGGAAAGATTTGATTGTCTGTTTGTTTGAATAGGCTCCGAAACTACTTAACCGATTTTCATAATTCTTTCACCAATAGAAAGCTAATTTATCTGCTGTTGACATAGGCTTTAACTTACGCGGACGAAGTCGCGGGAAGATTGCTAGTCCGTTAATAAAATAATTTAAAATGGAATGGTTTTGCCGTCTTTTTTACCCGTCCCTGCATTCTGACTGACAACGCATAATTTCGCACGAAGCTCCAATTTGCTGCAACATTATAGCGGTCACGCACGCGAGCGTAATCATACAATCGTTCCAATTGAAATGCATTTTTACGTGCATCCGACGTTTATACTTTCAGAGCACACAGCTTTTTTTTTTTAATAAAATCTGGTCAAGTTTATTGTGCAGCAAGACAAGGATTTCGTAAAAAGTGTTAAAAAATGTTAAAAAGTACTCTATTTACAGTACCAAGACTACCTAATATAATTTTGTTTGTATGAATAACTGGACGCGCATGTCTCCATACAAACGGAAAAAGGGAATTGTGGTAATATTTGTCAATTTTAGGGCAAAATTAAGCATCCAATCAATTAATCTCATTATAATCTACGTACGTTTATACAGTTTGGGTAAATTATCACATACAAATTTGAAAAGGCTTGTAATTCTCAAACCATTGGTATTTTAACCAAGCTGTATAGGAACGTACGTAGATTATAATGAGAATAATTGATTAAATGCTTAATTTTACTCCCAAATTATCAAATATTGCCACAATTCCCTTTTTCCGTTTGTATGGAGATACGCGCGTCCAGGCGACTCTTATGAGTCGCCTGGACGCTTAAGAGTAATTAAGTATAATTTTGGAGGAAAATTAAGTATTTAATACATTAATCTCATTATTATATACGTACGTTCCTATACAGCTTGGTTAAAATACCAATGGTTTGAGAATTACAAGCCTTTTCAAATTTGTATGGAAATCTTGAGAGGCGTATAATTCTCAAACATTTGATAATTTAACTAAACTGTATAGGAACGTACGTAGATTTTAATGAGATTAATTGATTAAATGCTTAATTTTACTCCTAAATTATCAAATATTGCCACAATTCCCTTTTTCCGTTTGTAAGGAGACATGCGCGTCCAGGCGACTCTTTAGTATATGTTTTTATTTTTATATTTGCGGTTCAAAAAAATGAGATGTAGATCTGCAGCATAATTAATATGTTTTTAATTTTTTACTGTCTTATTTAAGAAGTTAGTTTGTCACATTTTACCGCTTTGGAAGTAATCGGTACCACACGGGGTGATTTAAGTGTTTTCCAATTTATTAAATAGATATTTTTTTAATTTATGTTTTTCTATTATGAATTTCTTGTTTTAATGTCGTTGGTAAATGGTTTATTAATTTAGGTATTTGATATTTTAATAGCTGTTTTCCATATAAATTGTTTTCGGTACTTGTTGGGTAATTTTTGAAGCGCTGCGTGTTTGTTTATTTCTTATTAATACTTTTTGGTAATTTTGGTTATAATAATTTTCATCAATGATCATAAAGGTAACTTGGTCGTGCACGGGTAAAATTTTACAATAATAAAAGAGTTTTTTCTGGTACTATTGCTTTTAGAATTCTTAATTGTAGGTGGTACTTGCATCAAGGTGTGTTTTGTTAGTAAGGAAGTTGGAAGTTGGTTGCCATCAATAATGGCATTCATTAAACGATGAACTAAGCGAAGTGCATAAAAATAATTACCTACAATATTTGAATTTTAAATAATGATCATAAATGGCATATTTTTGGTAGCATTGACGTCAAACAAAACCAAAAGATTGCATCATATCTTCCATGAGAAATTTTCCACGGAATCTCGGGCATTTCCCCGCGTCCAAACATTTAAAATTTTATCGCGGGCCATTTAACTAATCACTTTGGCGAAGAACAACGGGTTTCGTAATAGGAATAAACGTTTTGTAATAGGTAGGTACTATCCGTCCGCAACTTAAATCACCTACTTACGTTCTAGATACAGGGTTTGCATTGCCTTTTTTTTAGGTAGGTATAATATTTTAAACTTTTTAGGCATAATATTTTAAAATTACACTATAGTTTTAGTAAGTATAGGCTAACGTAGATTACCGCCATCTAGTATCGAGTGGCAAGCAACTCTGCAGCGCCATACATTCACCACCTTAAGGGTCATTTCGACTATGTTTAACCTCTATAATGGTCAAACATAAAGCACAATACCCAAAAAAAAGATATATGGTAGAATCTTAGAGTATAAATATATATTGATACTCTAAGGGTAGAATGGTTTTTAATCTTTAATTGCTGAGGAGGACTTTTTTCTAAATTTCATAGTTTTTTAGAATAAAAAAGTACCGGATACCTACATCGATTTTTATTGAAAATATTCATTAATAAGAATTTTTATTTTACAGATTATTCTTCTTTTTAATATTTTTAAGTTATTTAATATTTTGAACGCGCGCGGGCGACGGGCGACAGTCGACCGCTGACTTTCTGACGGGGAACTAAGGTTCAAATCTCGGCTCAAATCCTGAAGGTCGACAGTCGGTGAAAAACGGCAAAAGAAAAACGTTTGTTGTATTTACGGGAGCTCCCCTTAAATATTTATATTAATCTGGTTTGAGTATTTGTTGTTATAGTGGCAACTGAAATACATCATCTGTTCAGCTATTAAGGTTTATAAGATACAGCCTGGTGACAGACGGACATCGAAGTCTCAGTAATAGGGTCCCACCTTTGGGTACCTATGAACGAGTGGAATTTACATCATGCTCTTTTCAATCCGGATTCCGGCTCTGTAATGACTTGGGACATTTCTAGAAGTCCTCACTTTTTGGTTTTTTACAAGTGAAGATGAACTCAAAACAAAGACAAAGCAGGTCTGTAACAAGCAATCCTTTGTTTTATTACAGTAGGAACATTCGAAAAGTTTTTTTATAATAGTTCAAGGAATACCGGTTTTATTTAATGAGGGTTGGAATAATAAACAAGAGTGACAAATGAACATCATAGTTTCAAAAAACCGGCCAAGTGCGTGTCGGGCCACGCGCAGTGTAGGGTTTCGTAGTTGCGAATGACAACTTTGAGTTCACACTGTTCACACTCGCACATCACAGTTTAACGACCAAAAACATGTAACAATGAAAATGTATGAAATTTTACATTTTCGAGTACATTTTATACGTTGTTTGCCTATAACTTTTTAACTTGTACTTGGTACTCAGCTCTGATAGTTTTCCTTTCAACTTCAGTATATACATATACTACTGCTGTAATTTTTTTCACGTATCCATATATAACCGTTTATTAGATAGAGGGGGAGGGGGGGACTCTTACCTATCTTAAAAAAATTCGGAAAAGGATCCCTAAATCGAAAAATGGTGTTCTCAACCTCACAATATTTTTTAAAGACCTATCTAACAATACCCAACACGATGGGTTTATATAGAAAAAAAAATATAACTCCCTCTTTACTTGTATGGGAGCTACCCTAAAAAAAATTTTTTTCAAGATTTTCTTCTACCACTTTTTTGACATGATTAATTTACATACCCATGCCAAATTTCAGCTTTCTAGTACTTATAGTCTCTGAGTAAAACCGCGGACGGACAGACATACAGATAGACATGGCGAAACTATAATGGTTCCTAGTTTACTACGGAACCCTAAAAAGCCAGAATCGAAACTAGGAAACGCTCTGATAGTATCGTCAATTTAGAAGGTATCCCACGACGCAAGGTCACAACTTAGTGTCGGCTTAATCTGTGTGATTTGTCCAGCCCTATTATTATTTAATTTCATCATTATCATCAACAGGTCTTAGTTAGTCTCCACTGCCAGAGCACGACCCTCTCTGTACTACCAGAATCTCTGACTGCCCTGGCTAATATATTGCATATTAGCAAGGGCAGTCAGAGGATCTGGCCTACACTCTCCACGCTGGTTAGACGGGTTGGAGAGTTCTCTTTGATGTTTAAATAGCTTTGTTTAGCTTGTGTTTTCTTAGTTGCCTTCCTGCCATCCACGGGGAAACTTGGAGTGGTCCTATTCTACTCTGCCTGGAACTATATGGCAATTTTATTTATTAGTATGAATACCCAGAATTTGATGATTTTTGTGCCGTCTGAAAGTCGGAAATTCCGCAATCAAGGGATTTACTTATTACCAAACAGTTGACCTCAAGTTTCTCAGCAACAAATGAGGCACACAATAACTAGGATTTCGAATGACGTGACAAACACTCCAATTCAGTCTATGTACTGTTGTCCCTAATCAGAGCAAAAATATCCCTTTATGGATTACTGGTACTGCCTCTATCATAGATGACGTAGAAGGCTAGCCTTTGGCTCCCTCATAGTTAATGTAGATTCTTCTGAAACCAGTACTTTTTCAGGGATGTGACCCAACTGGTTCATCCCAGGGCCTTAAACTCATCACCCGAGCGTATTCCTGGGTGCATTTGCAGGGGTAACGCTTCAGAGCTACTTCTATGTGGATTTAAAACAGCTCCTATTTTTCTTTTTTGTCCAGAGCATAAGGATGAAACATATCAATCATTCCCAATAATAATATATTTTTGTTTTAAGTTTTTCTAATTTTGAGCAAACTTTATCCACACCTTTAAGTACCTACTTAAGTACCTAATTTAATATTATGGGATTTTTATGGACCTCCAGGAGTCCACAGGAGACTCAATAGGGATCTAACGTTGGGTGTGATAAAAGATGGGGGTCTATAATCATAAGTGGGGGTCCATGAAAATTTATTTGTTTTCGATAGTGAAGAACTAAAATGTTGGCTTGACTTCTCCCAATATAGAAGGTAATAGGTATTTTAAGAAGCTCAGCAACTGATACTAGCATATTCCATATTCAGTACAACGCGTCAAGACTTGCCATTGCTGTATCAATTGTAACCTTTTTAGAAAATTGTTAATTTATGGTTGAAAGTCAGCCACACCACAGCGCACATTTCCATATCTGAGCTAAACTACACTTTTTTTCGAGATTTAGAAATTGGTATAGCTGCAGATGGCTAAAGATGGAGGAGGCTTTCACCCAAAAAGGGACCATGTAAACGGAAACAAAACTAAACTTACTAAACTTACTAACTAAAAATAACAGATATATACTTATGTTTATATGGGAAATAAAGCTTAATAAATAAATAAATAATAAAATAGCTGCAAGTGGTCCACTGGATCCAGCAAAATAATAAATAAATAAATGTATAGGGACATATCACACAACTTGAGTGAATTTAAATAGAATGAAAGTGGTCTATGAAACAGAAGAGCTGGGAATCTCTGTTGCAGATAAAGTTTGCTCAGTTTGAAGAAGGAAACAGAGGATCACATGTACTATCAGCCGACAATAATGAATCCAAAAAGCTATGTTTAATTTACATCTCATACAAATTGTTGAATTTTAAAATTAGGAAAAATAAAAGCATCCTTCATCTTCATACTGTGGGGAGTCATGGTGTAGTAATATCTTTCAGTAAATTTTTGGCAGTGGCATCCTTGACCATTGTAAGGTACTGGTCAGCTGATCTTTGTGAGGGCATTGTCTAGGACCAGAAGTGTAAGAAGAGATGCTCTATCCATTGCCAGAGCCCCTGCTTCCAAGGCTAGGGCGTGGAATTAAGCTACCTTAGACCACCAGTGAGTTGGTAAGGCCAGATAAGCTATACCTATAAAATTTTGACACTTACATGGTCATTAACAAATTGAACACTGAGTGATCTCAAGTGTTAATTTCCTACCAAAATATATGCTTTTTCTTTCTTATTTAGATGGTAAATGTCAAAAGATGCCAATGCACTGTTCAAAGTGCGTGGTTGCATCATCACAAAAGTTATTTGTTCTCTAATAGAATCCAATCTACCCAAAGAAAGACCGCACTGCTGACTGATTGCTAGAACTCATTCTATCATCAATTGATTGATAGCAATTGTTTACATACTGTTATTCTTTTGTGTGTTCACGAAGCGTTATTGATAAAATGCTGGTCAGTGATAGACACACACAACAGTAGGAGAGTAGCACACTCCAAATAATATATCCTTTTCAAATTAGTGGTGGTATCACTTAGATACTAATCGAAGAGAAAGTTCCATGTGACACTGAACAAGGAAAATGTACTCATGGTGTGCTTACACAACAATGTTTGGCCGATAAGGGTCCTCAAACCGAGTTGCAGGTTAGCTAAAAACAAATAACACTTACCGCCTCTTCTGGTTAGCAGGTTTCGAAGCCATTTCAACTTTTATCAGATGCACTAAAGACACGATATGACCACAATCTCAGAACACTGCCAAGGAGAGTATCATATCGCTTTCCACGATATCCTATTGGCTTTTGTTTACGTTCACACCAGAATAAATATCACAAATCACAATTTATGTCATTTTACAATGCACTACACATGAAATACACTTTGTTATCGTGAACTTGCACAGTACAGACACGAGATCAAAACGAAGTTGCCAAAGTACATATTCCCGTTCTCAATGAATGAATTCCATATTGTTATTTGTATGAATTGATGTCTTTTTCTCATTGGCTAAAATTTAATACGGTGCGTGAATTAACCAATCATGCAACAGAAAATAGAACAGAACATGTGTTTTGACTTTTGATCTGTCGTACGGCATCAACAGATGGCAGTCAAGAATCAGTATAATTTTGACTTTATCAACTTTGCCAATAGATGGCTTTACTTTACTGCTACATTTAAAAAAGTTTCTACAGTATGTAATTAAAACATTTTGCATGGTTTTTGCTGATTAACAGGCACATTATGTAGAGCATGCCAAATTACATATATTTCCAATAAATATATTCAAAGTACATAAATTAAAATTAAATAAATCATAATAACACTGACGATTATCTATAATTTAACCTCACAGCGACATCTGTTCTGTCAGGTTCACTGTTGTTTCTTTGAAGCATATTATATGTGATGGTTTAATTTCAAAGTATATTGACAGATGGCAGCACTTAGAAAAGTCAAATCAAAATCATATATTTAAAAAATGCGTTTGTTACAATGTAATTTTCGCAATGTTCATCGGAAAGCTGAAAAGTTGATCAAGTGCGAGTTGGGCTCGTCGATGAAGGGTTCTGTAGTAGCAAGATTAGGTACATTAGCCAAAAACTGCTATTTTTCGCCAGCAAAGATTACTTTGTTTGTCAAAGTGTTTCTATGAAATACTTACCTACCTACGTCCATGCTATGAATAACAAAGTTACTTTTGCGGTTTATGAAAAAGTGCTAAACTTACCTCCTCTATCGTTCAAATCAATTTTATTCGAAAGAGTTTTTTCTATTTATCACTCTTGTTTTAAAACTTAGATTGGACACACATTTTACCACTTAAATGCCTATACTGACATATGAGGAGCCCGATGGTCCAGTGGGTGTGAGCTCTATGAGATATGTTAAGCAACCCCTGGTGCAGTCCCTACTTGGATGGGTGACCGCAAGTGGCATAAAAATATCTCGAGCTCCCCCGTGCTTCGGAAGGCACGTTAAGCCGTTGGTCCCGGCTGTCATCGCTGATGGCAGTCGTTAAGCTATGTCAGATGCCTTAAGGCAGCTTGAAAAATCTGACACCAGTGTTGGCCACTTACACATACGAAAAACAAACAAACAAACAATGCCTATACTTATATATATCTTTTAGAACTATTTTCTTTGAGAGACTTCGATCACACAAAAGCTCAATGTCACTGATAAAATGTTTGATGATTTTTGGGATTTTGATTATGATAATTGGGGGCTAGTTTTTAAACATTTCATAAGTAGGTCCTTCCTTGCCTCAGTTTGCCTCCGTTTTGTTATAATATTATAAATGTACTTAAGTAAAATTAATCTCTAAAAAAAACTAAATTAACATCTTGAAATTTATTCAGCTGATCTTATCGATTCAAATATTTATATTCTGGGTCTCCACAGATAGGATTATCTGAACCAGTTACGTAGATTCGTGAGATAAAGATCTCCGGGCGCATCATTTGTCCCTAATGTTCGTATTGCATCATGATTGCATTCGGTGCAGTGCAACAAACTAAATCTTATTTCAAATCATTATTTTGAGCTTAGACCTGTGGAATGTGGTCATTGAGTTATGGAGCAATAGATTGAAGCGTATATCTATCTATCTAAGATCAAAGGCAATTATACAAGGTGTTAGTGTGAACAGTAATATCCTTTGAACCAACAAACCAGCCTGTCAAAATGAACAACTTTTCCTTTAGAACCAGTGCTGGGAACACAAAATTTTTTTCAACATTTTCATACACGTTGCATGGATCTAAGAATAATCAGGATATGCCCTTGGAAAATGTAACAGTGACGCACATAAAAATCCCTACACTCGTGTCGCGACACTAACGCACGCACACATCGGCACAAAAATCCCTACACTTTTCCCCGGTCGAACGAAATGTCAAATTTCCCAAATGTCAAATACATGCTGCACACATGTGACTTGATATGACGTAAGTTATGCTTCACTTTTGATGTGTCTAATGCCGGGTCCATATTATTCCTAGGTCCATGACACGTTGCCGGGCCGGCCGAACTCTTTTGTATGGAAATAACGAATTTTTTTTTAAGTTTCCAGCATTGTTCCCATAGAAAAAGTTGTTCATTTTAACGGCTGGTTTGTTGGTTAAAAGGAGAATACTGTTCACACTAACACCTGTATAGAATAGTCTGCCAACGTCATACAAAAATATTTGACCAAATTATATGTTCTTTGCTTAGCTTAGGAATTACAGAACCAAACCTTCGCCAACCAAAGACATCTATATATACAGAGACAGACGTTGCCCTACTCCAAGAAACAGTCATTTAAAAGCAATCTTGTCACATGACGTGAACGGCGTCTTCAGGGTAGAGTTATATAGGTAGGGTAGAGTTAGGTGATAATTAACTTCCTTTGAACGCTTCAGAATTTGGGACGTATGGCTCGTCTACCTCAGTTTATATAGAAGTCTTTGTCGCCAACTAGTAACAGATACCCCATCCTTCATTTTGGTCAAGGCCCGCTAGTGAACCAAGTATATGCCATAAAATAATTGGATGGACTCTGACTTTGGCGTTGTAGGCAAGCTTCCGTTCTGTTCGTTAAGAGTAGATATAGAACCACAGAACAGAGCAAGCAATTTCAATGTAGGTAGTTCTTGTGTTTACAACGAACGAATCTTTTGCCTGAAGATCAAAGGTTCTCTCAAATATCCCGGCTTTGCTTTCTACACTAAGAAGATGATCAATGATCATCAAACACCCACCAAAATATGAAGCATTCTTTCTCGATCGTTTCGAGAGCACGATCTTTAGTGAAGCAATTAATTAGGTAGCGCCATTGACGGCGTATTGATGTAGATAAATCACCACTTAAGGGTGCGCTAGTCAGGTGTTTCGCCATACAAATTCTGTAGGGCGATGACTCCGTTGTTCGGTATCGTCTGTTTAAAGTTTTTAATTCTATCGATTTGTTTTGTCGTTATCTATGCTTGTATGGAATCATAATTGTAAAATTATAAGTACTTTAAAAGTTATGAGTCTCAAAATATTTCCATTTTAACACGTAATTTTAACGCATCTTTGGGCACAATTAAATTCCGGAAGAAGTATAAAATCTCTAAAACAAAATTCATACAAGCATGGTTTGGTTATTAAAAAATATAAATTATTTTACTTTTAATAAAAACATTCAGCTGTTTTATCACAAGAACACTTCTCCCAAACGCATACTCGAGAATTTTTAGACGACGAAGATTTAGATTTTCAACAATATTTGTGTTTGCACACTCTAGACTGTTGTTCCGATGTGCTTATCATCATCAGTAAATAGTTCCGCACTGTTCAAAACCGAGTCTATCCCTTTCTCAGCGAAATAGCACGCATTTTAGCCACGTGCGCTGACGAGTTCGAGTTCCCGACTAGCGCATCCTTAATTGCTGGTGCTCACGGTTACACGGTTTAATGGGAACATTCATTATTTATTTGAAGGGACGCCGCTCATGCACCGCGCCCAAGGAGCTAAAAATCATATCGCATAAAAACAACGCTTCAAAATTTAAATTTTTGTGTTTGGGCTATTCAGAGTTGCGGAATCTCCATTGTTAGACCAGTTTGTAGACAACATTATTGCATGGTCAACAAATTTACGATATATTTACATGTTTTTCAAATTAACTTGGAAGATTGATTACAAACACAGTTATGATTCTGATAATATGCTCGGATACCTAGAAAATAAGTTTTTTTCTTACTGGCTGGCTATTGGCTAATATAAGGCTCTGGAGTGTAGTGGAGACTAAAAAGACCGGATGATGACGTTGAAGCTCTTAATACTGATAAAGTACTATAATCTTGATTTGCCGATACTAGTATACTGAAAAAGGGTACTGTAGTAGGATACGCATGGTAGGACCTATATCAGTTGTGAGCTGATAAACATTGGGCTTAAAATATTGATGCTCTATTACGTTCTAACTTTTTGGGCTTACCATATCAGATGACGACCGGCAATATTTTGAGTTATAGCTACGATTTAAGTAATGATTGATTTAAGTGTAGCAATGAATGTAAAAAAAAATTTAGGAAATATTACTTGCATGGGTTTTTTTCGTGTTACAAGTTTTATTGAGTTATACGTAATACGTCTATACATACGTCATCATTATAAAACCATTTGGTGATATAATTCTTCTTTAGATGCCGTTTCATCACTTAAAGTTGGCCATCAGCTTTTTATTTAATCTTGCCTTGTTTTCGGTGAGTTTGAACCGTTGTTTTATTCCACAGTCCTTTTTAGGGTTCCGTAGTAAACTAGGAACCCTTATAGTTTCGCCATGTCTTCTGTCTGTCTGTCCGTCCGTGGTTTTACTCAGAGACTATAAGTACTAGAAAGCTGTAATTTGGCATGGGTATGTATATTAATGATGACAAAAAAGTGGTAGAAAAAAATCTTGAAAAAAATTTTTTTTGGGTAGCTCCCATACAAGTAAAGAGGGAGTAATATTTTTTTCTCTACTTACCCATCGTGTGAGGTATCGTTAAATAGGTCTTTAAAAATTATTGTTAGGTTGAGAACACCATTTTTTGATTTAGGGATCCGAATGAAACGGTGTGAACTCAAAGTTGTCATTTGCAACTACGGAACCCTACACTGCGCGTGGCCCGACACGCACTTGGCCGGTTTTATTTTTTTCTAGCCTTTCCAGATATATTTCCCAACATTGTAGTCTGAAGAAGATGACACTGCATTTAAAACCTCAATTATAGTAATGCGGTCCATCTATGATATACCATGTTACTTTAGCATTACATTACTAACGCTAGTATTATATTACTTTTACTTCTCTTAATGTACTAAGTACGCTTCAAAATTATAAACTTCACAGTAATATGCACGTATGGTAGGTATCTCAATTTTCGTGAATAGTAAAACATTCTCGATATTTAGCCTACAGTTCCTGCCTGTTTGTTTTGTAGTAATATTGATTAATCGATAGCTCATAGGCTTGTTGTGGCATTGTGTCAATGCGAGCGTGTGAGTTATTAAGCTTGGCAATAAATACTACAGATGCCACGGATATTCGGATACCTTTTTAACTATTCGGTAAAACCGAATAACAAATTTTCACTACAAATTAAACAATGAAATAACATGAAAGTAAATTGTTAATTACAATTTACTTTCATGTTTTTTTCAAATTTTTAGTTTCGTAATTATTCATTTTATAATTTAGTTACATCGTATCCTAAAGAGGTTTTTTATCGTGTTTGTGGTGAACAGGAGTGGACTCCCAGCTGATTAAATACATTATATTAGCACCTTTTTTCTCACTAGATAAGTATTATAGCTTCAAAATCTTAAAAAATAAAGCTGGTATATTAAAAGGATTCAGCAGTAAATGCTTTACTCAATTAATAAAAAAATGGGATGTACCTTTCAATGAATAAATTATGCGTGTTGGAGTTTTCCTAACCAACTACTCGCAAATAAAACAATTTCACCCACCATTGGTTACCACGCGCACAACAATTATGATCCTAAATCCTGAATATGTAATTCGCAAAATTTTTACAGTATTAGCGAATATTCGTCACTTTGGCCTAGCCGAATATTTGGTATTCGGGATTCCTTAAAGTCACTATTCATGGAAAGACGGTAATAAATATAATTTTAATCGATAGCGGATTCTTGGAAATTAGAGCCGTCGTACGGAACACATAATTAATTCCTTGTAATTTCCTCTTTGTTTGCGTCATCTGAATGAATATGGGGCTTGTGTCACACAAGCCCCATATTCAAAAAGATTATTTTTCCTTACATACAAGATGTGTGTAAGGAAAAGTAATTTTTTTTCGCAAATTAACTTATTTAATTTAATACTTATTCTTAAGCGTCTACCACTAGGTACTACTTAGCATGAAACAGCAAAAAAGCCTGTTTGTATTATGGGAGCCCCGGTTAAGTTTTTAAATATTTTTGTTAAAGCGGCAACAGAAATACATGATCTGCGAAAATTTCGTTGGACCCGTTTTTAACCTTTGGTTACGGAACCCTAACAAAAAAATCCTCATAAATTGTGGTGCTAAAGTGCTCCTATGCTCAGATATTAAGTAGGCACTAACTATATTAGCAACTACACTATTGTATTATTTATTATCTGAGTACAAGTATCAGTCACACTAAAATATACCTTTATTTTTACAACCTGGATCAGGCTTGCCATTGTTTTTAAATCTACGAATGAAGTTATTATGTTCTTAAGAATCAGTGTCATGGTCTAAGGCCACGTTTAGCATGTTAGACGTAAAGGTGGAAAGCGGTATCTCAATGAGATACCATGTAGAATATCTTTCTCACGCAAGTTTTAAGGAAGCATATTGCATTTTCACAATAGCATATCCTTCCAAGTATCTCGCTAAACTATATCACCAAGCGGCTATTGCGCAAATTGCAAGTAACATGCAACATCTCAATCATGGCATTCCAGCGATTGTTATCTATTCTCGGACCCAGACCACTTCATTCTAAACCTAGATTTAAGGAGCAATCACTAACAATTTGTCTAGATTTTAGTACTAGTACTCGTAGAATTGAGATTTCAGACGCGTCTCAGTGGAGCGAGGCGTAGGTGGGGGCGCAGAATGTTCAACATGATAAATGTCTAATTTATATTATCCACGGAATTAAAGTGCATTTAATGCCGTGGATATGTCCACATTCAGAAGAACCTCGCCCCTTAGATGGTCTAAAAATTACCTAAAAGAATGAACAGCGGGTTTAAATCCACTTGCAAAACCTTTGAATAGTTGGAAGTTTTCAATGAGGGTAGATGCTATTGCCCTGCAGCAGATCTTAGGCGTAAGGCATCGGCAAGACGTCCAAACCATTATTGTCTCAATGCCGCCGTCCTTCTTTTTATGGGCGCACTTATTAACACGGTATAAGACTTCACAGACCTCCGCAACCACACCTCCAGAGAGCATAAGGTTCATTAAGGTCTCTCACGAGAGTCCCACCGGCAGTCCCACAATCACTCCCCACAAGAGGGGGAGGAGAGGGGCCATCAAAACCTCTGGTAGAACCGCTTCTATAAGATATGACTGCATTGTTTGACGCCCATCTACCTCTCGCCTCTGGGAGGGAAAAATAAACGGCCGGCAACGCTCTTGTCACACCCTTGGTGTTGCCGTTGTCCATGGGCAGCGGTGATCAGTTACCATCAGGGGACCCGCATGCTCGTTTACCGTCCTATATTTTTTTTATTTAACCTGTATTGTCCCACTGCTGGGCAAAGGTCTCTCTCATCTCTTTCCATTTATCTCTTTTACCGTCCTATTACGTAAAAAAAATGCACACATTCTCCGGAGACGCCGTCAATGAGTAAGTGAGTCGTCAGGTGGGTTGGTGGAGATCACGGCCAGCTGAAGGTGGACGTTTCTCTCACGGCGCTGAAAAAGTATATCCGGCGTGTTCAGCGTTACCGCATCGTCAGAGAACTGTATTCTGGCGGATCTTCTAATATCATCTTCGATTATCTTGTTTTCTATTTAATAAATATGATATATATAAAAAATTACACAATAGGAAACTAAATGGGTGGACGGCCCGAACACGAGAACCTCTCGTATTCGGGCCGTCCACCCATTTAGTTTCCTGTCCACGTAATAGATGAGAACCCTCTCATCTATTACGTTCTGGATTTGTAGAGGAGAGGGATACTGCTACTCTAATACGAGCTCCTCTAGGAATACTTTTATTTTTAGGAGTTGTATTTTTTTATTTTAATAATGTGTGGTTCAATGAAATATGGGCTTAGAAATAAGAGAGGTATGAGTGTGTTTATAGACAGATAAAACACGTGTTTTTGTGGATTCAAGATGACAGTATAATAAGCCTTAAAATAAGGGAGCTCAGTACGCACCGAATGTAGTCTTGTGACGAGGGTGTCCCGAACTAGGCTGCGCTTGGCGACGCGTGTATGAAGACATCAGGGTCACACTCATACTAACCTTAGATATTTTAACATAGAAATAAAATATTTCACAAAAATTGCTAAAAACACGTATGCTGTTGTTTTGTGGTTAGGGCTTTGCGCATGTCCTGCGCGAGTAGAGTCCTTGTCCTAAGGGACGCAGACCTTGAGAGTTGGCATCTCCATCAGAATCACTTTTTTGCTGAAAGTAAATTTCAGTTAGATGACGTAAAAGCAAAGTACCTACCTAGATATCCGAAAGGCAATCCAGCTAGATGACATAGAAGCAGAGTACCCAGTCAGAAGATAGACAACTCACCTCCCTGTTTTGTGAATTTCGAAATAAGGTAAGTACCTACACATTTTTTTAAGAGACAGGCATAACTCTTTAGGTTTGCGTCTTCTTACACAAATTTGACCTTTAAATAACCTAAAGAGTTAACGAGCCCGACCATGGACTTTATCTGAAATACGTTTTCATTTTCCTCCAAAAGTTCTTCTTGACGGTACAGGTAATAAAAGCTTTTGTATATTAGACCTTTTCAGGTCTCCAACAATAAGATGCTCTCTTCAAAGTTTACATAATACGATTCCGCGAAAAACCCTTTTTAGGAATCAAGGGTACTAATACCCCAATTCATTGAATTACCCTGAACAATCATTCATTCAAAGTTCCGGTTTATTTTCGTGTCTTTTTCCTAGTATTGCCTATCTGTAGTTTCGATTGTCTACTTAAAAGAGCTTTTTCATCTATTCTCTGGCTCGTTGGCTCTCCAGAGAGCGAAATAAGGTTACCTAGGCACAGATAACATACGTGGTTAGACAAAGAAAGAGTCCGAAAGTAAGCAAAGTTCTTCTGTCTTCAATATCGAATTCAGATCAGTATAAACTGATTACTTTAATCTCTGAATCTTGAGTACTTACCGCTTGCAATTTTTCCAATTTAAATGCTTGTTGGTGTGAAATGCACCTACTTTTATTAATATATGGTGTTGGTCTGTCGGTTACCAGCCAGTGATTAAGATGGTTATGACTCACAGTTTTAGGGTAGAGTTAACATGAGATTAAACATTGATGTTGATTCTATGACAGACCAATTTATTTATTGACAGGCCTAAACTTAGCCTTATGTAATTATTGAAGTCAACAAAAATTTTTTTGTTGTAAAAATTGTAAACACAAATATGACAATTAATAAGTGTTCAAAGAAACTTATATTAAATAAACGATTGAATCTTGAATCTTACTTTTTCTGGCTGAAGTACTTACTAGAAATATTACCTACTGAGTTTTTTACCATGCTCTATCATCACTCATCAGATGCTTTGCAGTAGTAGGTATCATGTCGATTAAAAACAATACCAGGTTACATCGACATGGGCAGGGGCTACCAAAGCCTTGGAAAAAAATGATATAGAGATAGGAACTGCTTTCTTATTATTGTTATCTAATCCTTTTTTAGTCTTTGACCACGTTGCTTCTGAACAGGATTACTGACAAAGCAATGTTAGGTTTTCAACAAAAGGAAAAGTGAAAGGGCCGAATAAAAATTCACAACGTTTACACAAGCAATGTTTGTTTTGTTTGAAAGATCTCGAATTGAGAGAGAGTTGGTATTCGATAAAAAATAGGATAAAATAATAAGAGATCGGATTAAGAGTAACTCGTAGCCACAATAGTGTGTCTACTAGGTCGTAGCTATTTTCTTAAGTAATACGAGTACGTTTCTTTCTGTGTCGGATTTGGAATGCCACTAATCCTTGCATTTTTACCGAAATTAAAGACTTCGTTGCTATAATTAAGACCTTGGTACATAGTTGCAATCTTCCGTGATTGCTTAAACCTAAGCCAATAGTTTTTGGTACTGTTTCTCGTTTTTAAGCAATTGATTACTTTTTCGACTAATTCGGTACTGCTAAATAGTAAGTAGATGGATAGCATATTAAGGAATCTTTCGTAATATGTTAAACAAAGACTAAAGGCATTTCAACAAAAGTTCAAAGTTACTGCCTCCGTGGTCCAGTGGTTAAGGCGTTCCAGTTTGGTTAGGATATTGCAGGCATGAATCACCTGATTGTCTGATAAGAAAGAGCTTCCGTGCTTCGGAACTGCCAACTGGTAGTCGTTAATGGAACCACGTCAGAGGCCGAGAGGCGGTTCTGAAGAACTCTGACACCAGGGTGTGCATCGTCGACTGACCGTGCCACGTACACGAAATGATGATGAACAAAAGTTCGTCGTGTTTTCAACGATACGTACCTAGTAATTTAAATATGTTATTCGCCCTTGGCCATAATCCAACAAGCCGAACACGTTTACAACATTTAATTACTTCCTAACCATGTCAGGTAACGTGTTATCTATTAAGTTACCATTTCACCGCAGGGCACATCAAAACGGAAATAATAAAACACGATATTCATCTAAAAACTCCGATGCATGTTGTGCGGCCACGTCTAAAGTTTGTTGTTATATCTACACCCTTAATCGAAATATAATAAGGTTCTATATGCCAAGAAATGTTAAACTAGTTTTTAGACAAGCAATTATGTTGATTTAAACGCTGATGTGGCATAAGTAGGAGTAATTAAATTATGAGCTTATGGGGCCGATGGGAAATCAGGGAGTAAGATAAAATTATTTTCTCTAATGTGCCTAATAAGCCTCGGGGAGCTTCTGCGGAGTTCAAATTAGTTCGGAATTGATCGTTTCGTATTGTACCTCACCCCTTCTAACTTTCGCCATGTTTGATTAGGTTAATAATGTCATTTATGCTGGGTTCTTCGGGCCTTTTTCTGGTCATGAAATTTCACAATGAGTACTTTGGTACTTAGCAAGATGTTTTTAGGCAGGTAAAAGGCAGGTTGATATATCTGACATCAATTTGAGTCACTAAAGACAATGCTCTTGTCCAAATCTAAAATATTGTCATAGGAATCTGGTTTTGCTCTCTGCACGAAAGCTGTTAAGAAATGCAGGTGTTCCAAGCAAATGTGAGGACCTTTGTCACAACTCCAATTCAACGAGTAATTTTAAACCCACATTTCTTCAAAGGGGTGACTCGGCTTGTCAAAATAATATTTTTTTCTTTGGTCAACTTATTTTTAAATATTTCTATTTACAAATTGCTGGACGTGCTGAGCTCTTGGATGGAAATGTAATTTACTTTCGAATTTCCAGGATTGGTCCCACATTGGAAAAAGACTAGGTCTGAGTCAGTCCTTCAAGAGGATATTGGTGATTAATTTACACGCTGTGTATGCCTCGTGGCATGGTTATTCCGTTCTCACTTATAAGCCCAACAACAGGCTAAACGTGGCCTTAAGGTTTTACATACCAGGGCTCCGTCTACCCCGCAAAGAAGAAAGACGTGATAGTATGTATGGTTCTTAAACATTTGTTTTAAACTTTTTATTTATTTTTTGACGAGACGGACGGGAGAGATAGTTGCAAAGCTAAGTCCGCCTCTTACAATTATTGGCGGACCGACCCCCTGGCCGTAAATTAGGTATTTTAGCGGAGTAAACAGAGGCTTTGCAAACCCATGGGGCTTCGAGGAGCATAATTTGAGGCACATCTCAACTTAACTACCTACGACTTCTTCTTGTCGTATCGATCAGCTCAACTATATTTTGTCCTTCCAGTAGTTTGCTACTTTGAGACCCCTTTCCGACAACTTATAAAGGTCGGTTTTTGTGCAGCTACATGGACATAAAGGGCACGAGAGGATATGTGTCATGGTCTGCTCGTCATGACCATACTGACACTGTCTTTCTTCTGATCAATGTAGTCCCAACGTGCTAAATTAGACATACATAGTCCTACCTTACCAACTCATCATCATCATCATCAGGTCTTTCTAGTCGCCACTGCAGGAGCACGACCCTCTCTGTACTACCAGAGCCATATATTAGCTTGAGTAGTCAGAGGATTTGGCCTACACTCTCCACGCTGGCCAGACGGGTTGGAGAGGTCTCTTTGATGTTTATAAGCTTTGTTTAGCTTGTGTTTCCTTAGTCGCCTTTTACTTTACGACATCCACGGGATGTCTTGGAGTGTTCCTATTCTACTCTGCCGGGAACCACACGGCAACGGCACGGCCTTACCAACTACTACCTACTTAACTAATTACTAGCCACAGAAATAAATCAAAAACCGAAGTAATTCAGTTAAAAGCCAGTCATTCAAGATTGGATTTTGATATACCTAATGCTTACTTTAATTTCTTGAAAAATACGAACAGACTTATATTAAACTATCGTAGGTATTCTGGTATGTTTAAACATTAGGATTTGTTTCTTTATTTTTGTGGGTTATCATTCTAAACTCCATTTTCACCCTGTTTCCTTCTTCAAACTAAAGTTCATTATATTATGTTATTATGTTATTACGTTTTTTACGTAAATCTATATTTAAAGCATATTATTGAGTACAAATAGGCATAGTATCAAACGTAATAGTTATCTAAAATTCACAAAAAACCTCAAGGTCCACCGAACTTCAAAAACCACTCCTTTTTAAGAAGTCGTGTAAAAAGCCAATAATGCAAGATTGGATTTTTAAAAATGGCCCCGGTGAGATTTGCTCGTCTCAGCTTCTTGAAAAATACGAAATAAGTATCTCGGATATTCCAGACTATCATAGTTTGGAGGACATAACTTTTCTCTATTTACTTCGTTTCCTAACCCTGAAGCCGTGACGTTCCCGGCAGAGAAGAATAGAACCACTCCAAATCTTCCCGTGGATGTCGTAAAAGGCGGATTAGGAAACTCAAGCTAAACAAAGCTTATAAACATCAAATAGACCTCTCCAACCCGTCTGGCTAGCGTGGAGAGTGTAGGCCAAATCCTTTGACTGCTCTGGCAGTACAGAGAGGGTCGTGCTCCTGCAGTGGAGACTAATAAAGACCTGATGATGATAACCCTGAAGCTCCAATTTTTGCATATCTATTTTATAATTATTTCATTTGGCTGACACTAGCGGCCCTCCCCAGCTGCGCCCGTGCATGTTTTATACATATAAGTATAAATCTTCCTCATGAATCTTTCTATCTATTGGAGAAAACCGCATGAAAATCCGTGCTGTAGTTATAGTTTACCCTTATAGTTTCGCCATGTCTGTCTGTCTGTCCGTCTGTCTGTCCGCCCGCGGTTTTACTCAGAGACTGTAAATACTAGACAGCTGTAATTTGGGATGGGTATGTATATTAATAATAGCAAAAAAGTGGAAGAAAAAAATCATGAAAAAAAAATTTTTTTTAGCGTAGCTCCCATACAAGTAAAGAGGGAATTATATTTTTTTTCTATACAAACCCATCGTGTTGGGTATTGTTAATTAAGGTGAGGCTAGTAGTTAAAAGTTATAAAGTACTTAATCCAGAATCCATCAAGCATCAATTCCTTTTTTGCACAACGTGTACTACTGAATATAACTTTCCCTCCATGGTTGAGTGAAATAAAACAAAACTCGAAACAATTTAGCTAAAAGCCAATATAAGTATGCGAGATTGGATTTTTAAATAATAGTTCCCGCTTTCCAGCTAGACTGCTCGCCTTAGCTTCTTGAAAAATGCGAAATAGAATAATCTTAAACCACCGTAGTTTGGCGAGTTCAGATGTCGGGATGCTTTTCTTTACTTTGAAGTACCTAATAACTTGGGAATAACTTTTTTCTGTTCACTTTTAGCTTATTACTTTGTTTTGCGAGGACTAATATCGACGATCACCAAAAGGCGAGAGACGTCGGTTGTCGGGGCGCCCTGGTAACGAAGGGAAACCCATAGCTCTCCGCGGGCCAGGGCAGCCACCAAACTAGCAGATCTTCGTACAGCAGGTGATGCATAGGAATTCTCGTGATTAATTGTGATTCTGAAGCTCCATTTTTAGGGTTCCGTAGTAAACAAGGAACCTTTATAGTTTCGCCATTTCTGTCTGTCTGTCTGTCCGTCCGCGGTTTTACTCAGAGACTATAAAGTACTAGAAAGCTGTAATTAGGTATGGGTGTGTATATTAATATATTAATCATGGCAAAAAAGTGGTAGAAAAAATCATGAAAAAAAAATTTTTTAGGATTGCTTCCATAAAGTAAAGAGGGAGTATTTTTTTTTCTATACAAACCCATCGTGTTGGCTATTGTTAAATAGGTCTTTGAAAAATATTGTGAGGTTGTGAACACCATTTTTGGATTTAGGTATCTGTGTCTGAAATATTTGGTTTTAAAATGCAATTTTTTGTTAGTGTTAAGTGTCCCCCCCTCTATCTGCTAAACGGTTATTATGGATACGTAAAAAAATTACAGCAATAGTATACATACTGAAGTTGAAAGGAAAACTAGCTGAGTACTAAGTACAAACTAAAAAGTTATGGGCAACCAACTTATAAACTGTACTCGAAAATGTAAAACTTCATACAATTTTCATTGTTAGATGTTTTTGGTCGTTAAACTGTGAGGTGCGAGTGTGAACAGTGTGAACTCAACGTTGTCATTTGCAACTACGGAATCCTACACTGCGCGTGGCCCGACATCCACTTGGCCGGTATTTTAATCTTATGCTCATCATATAAACAATATGCTTATTACTTATTATCACATGTGTGTGCAGTTTATGATGGCTGTACTTTAATCCCGTAAAACTAGCCCTTTGGTTCCCGGCAGAGTAGTATATGACCATTACAAGTCTTCCTGTGGATGTCGTAGAAGGCGACTTAGGAAACACAAGCTAAACAAAGCTTATAAACATCAAAGAGACCTCTTCAACCAGGCCAGGGTGGAGAGTGTAGGCCAAATCCTGTAACTACTCTGTCTAATACCTATATGGCACTGGTACGTAGTACAGGAGAGAGTCGTGCTCCTGCAGTGGAGATTAAATAAGACCTGATGTTGATGATGATGACCTAAATCCCTGTAGACTTTGTGTGTTGCACAAACTGAGTTACTTTCAAGGAGATTGAGCTATGCTAAAGTTATTATTAAGTCAACCTAGGCATAGTAAGTATTACACACCCAACCGAGCTTCAAAAAGCACTCCTTTTTTGAGAAGTCGTTTCAAAAGTAATATTTTCGAGATTGGATTTTTAAATAATGGTCCGGCAAGATTTTACTTACCTCAGCTTCTTGGAAAATGCGAAATGTAATATTTCATACTATCATACTTTGGCGACTTTAAGAAAATCTAAGGAAGCATGTCTGTCTTAGGCTATGCATCCAGCAAAGTATATCACTTTACATTTTATTTCCCACCAAAGCACCCTCAGACTAAACGGGCCTTCATGTATTAGACCCTATCTACCCCGTGAGGGATAAACACGATATAATTATGTTTACTTACTTAAAATAAATATTCTTAGAGTAATGAAACCTGCAGCCAATATTGGCTATATTTGATAGCCATTTTGTTTAGTCTACTCCGTAAGATGTAGTTCACGAGATGCTGTGTATTTAAATGTGATTGGTTTATAATTGGTGGTCATTAACATAGTTGCAAGTAATCGGCGTCAAATACTCGCACATGTCTATAACTTGACTCATAAATTTTGCTTTGTATTGGACCTGACAGACAGAGAGATTAGTGTGTTCACCTGCAAAAGTCCGTAAAATACTGGTGGTTTCATTAAATTTTAAATATATTGTATATCCATGATTCAAAAGTAATTTAACACCAAATTAAAGTAAACGATGAATTGAAAAAAAAAATTGAAGAAAAAGCTGATTTTGAACCTATGACCTATATTAACAGTGATCTCGTAATCAGAATCCCTAAAAGAAATAAAAAGTGAAAAAAAAATAAAATCAGACTTCCCTTCCATAGAAATTCGCTTACTGATCAGCGACTTTGTATGGGAAGTCTAAAAATTTTTACGTTTTATTCCTTATTTTTTTTTTTTTTTTTTTTCTCTTTATTTTGGCACAAACAGTCATACAAAAATACATTGCTAGAACAATCGATGTTATATAATAGACAAAATAGTGCCGAAGCTGAATATAAAATATTATCTATATGCTATAATTGTGTTGACAAGCTTTATAACAACAATAAAATAAATACATTGCTTATACCAATGATGCACACACATTTCAATGAATATTTATAAGAGAACATGCATCATTTGACCTCAGGAAAAAAAAAACATTATTTTTTAAAAGGATAAAAATGCAAGAGTGCGAATATAATAACTATAAGAACATAACTACTCTGTTATAATAGTAATAATATATTACTTAATATAATAGCTTTGCTAGAATTTTATTTTTGGTAGTTGACAATGAATTTGAAAAAATATCAATGTCTGAGAAACTATTATTGTACTTAGTCAGGCATCGATAAAAGAAATTGTTTCGAGTATAGTTTTTGCGCAATGTTGGTGGTACTAATATATTAAGGCGACGAGAGGGACGAACCGGAAGTCGAGCTCTTACGATGAAGTTAATTTTTGAGAGAAGAGTAGGAGAATCAACAAAGTTATTAATAATCTTATATAAAAATGTTATATCGAATTGAGTTCTACGGTCTTGTAGTGAAGTAAGTTTATGTTGTTTAAGAGAATCTCTATATGTTATATTCAGATCATAATTTCTATAATTAAGAATTTTTATAAATTTCCTCTGAACTCGCTCTATTGCATCAATATCAATTTGATAATAGGGATTCCACACAATACTGCAAAAGTCTAAAATTGATCTGACAAAACTGAAATAAAGGATTTTAAGAGCATGACTGTTTTTGAAAGGTTTAGTAACTCTATTGATAAAACCTAAATTTTTAAACGCTTTACGCGTGATATGGTCGTAATGACACTTAAATGATAGTTCACTATCCATCACGATGCCTAGATCACGAATCGATTCAACCCTATCCACGGGAATATTATTAATGGAATATAATTGTTTGATTGG
Source organism: Rhodophaea formosa (assembly GCA_963082605.1). Lineage (NCBI taxonomy): Eukaryota > Metazoa > Arthropoda > Insecta > Lepidoptera > Pyralidae > Rhodophaea > Rhodophaea formosa. The sequence continues at coordinate 7,375,198 of OY720221.1, forward strand.
ACGCTTTTTACGGGTGTATGTTATTACTTTGCATTTTTCTACATTAAGAAACAACTGATTATCATCACAATACTTACTTAAGGCGTTGAGATCTTGTTGAATTTTGTGGCAATCGTTAATGTTAGTGACTACTCTAAACAGTTTTGTATCGTCAGCATAGATTAATTGGTTTGTATTAGTGAGAGCTTGGTCTATATCATTAATATATAATGAAAATAAAACCGGGCCTAAATGTGAGCCTTGCGGCACGCCAGAAGGTACAGGTAAGAAGCTAGAACAGTATCCTTTCATACATACAGCTTGGCTACGGTTTCTTATGTATGAATCCAGCCATCTGAGCAGATTGCCATGTACACCGACTCTCCATAGCTTCTTTGTAAGTAAATTATGTTGTATTTTATCAAATGCCTTGGAGAAATCAGTGTACACAACATCTACCTGAGTGCCTTTATCCATAGCATTTTGTAGGAAATCCACAAAAGTCAGCATATTGGTGTCAACACTTCTATGTTTGAGGAAACCATGTTGGTTTACTGAAATAACATTTTTTAGAGCATAGGACAGTTGTTTTGTAACAATTTTTTCTAAAATTTTGCCGAATTTATTTAACTTAGCGATTGGTCTATGTTCTGAAATTAATTCACGTCGTTCGTTTTTAGGAATAGGAGTGACGAGCGCTTTCTTCCATTTGTCTGGGAAAATACCAGATTCCAGTGACATTTTGAAAATGAGATATAAGGGTGTTAATAAAGTGTCAGCACATTTAGAGATGAAAATAGAAGGTATGCCATCAGGTCCTGCACTTTTATGTAAATTGATATGTTTAAGCTCATAGAGAATGTCTTCTTTGTCAATATTAACTGAATTTATTAAAGGCGAAGGGCAATCTTTTTCACGTAGATTGGATAGATTTAATGGTGGTTGATTGTTTGTTTCAACAAATACTGATTGAAAATATGCGTTGAAAGACTCGCATATGTCTTTACCTGATGTAATTGGATTGTTGTCAGTAACACTGTTGTACATGATATTTGGGGTTTCTGAAAGCTGCTTTTTTGATTTGACATACGTCCAAAAATAATTAGGATTTTGCATAATGCGATCTTCAGACAAAGTTATATACTTAGCATACTGTTCCTGTTCTAATTTCCGTAATCGTTTTCTTAATAAAGAGAAAATTCTATAATTTTTCTTACAATTCTGTATTCTATTAAGGAATCTGATCCCGAGATCACAATATAGTTCATAGGTTCAAAATCAGCCTGTATAAGTATATATATTTTAATTTACTTTAAAGTGGTGTTAAATTACTTTCAAAACATTTTCACATTTAACAAACTCAAAAAATACGTATCTTAGTAGGTATATAATATTTTTTTTGTTATTAAAACAGGTCTGATGTCGATGATGATTTAGCAATATGATGTTAAGTCCCGATGATGATGATGATTTAGCAAAATTATAAATCTTATCCCACATATATTAGGTTTAAATTTATGTCATTTTAAGTATAAATAGCATAAACAATAGAATCTTAGATTACCTAAATAGAATAATACATTATACACTACTTTTAAAGCAATCTATATAGCCAGCAGTTGACCGTATCTATTTGACCCTCTTATCTCGTCCGATTGTGCGCCATCCCATGGACTTCCACCTTGCATGTTTCTAACAGTCTGTACGACACATACCTACTGATATTTTGAGGATTGATTCGATTTTTCGTTGTTTTAATTATGTTATTAAATTCCAAAATGTCGCATTCAAGGTCTTTATTAGTCCCCACTGCAGGAGCATGACCGTCTCTGTACTACCAGATAGCCATGTATTAAGCCAGAGTATTAGAGATTTAGCCTACACTCAACACGCTGGCCAGACGGATTGGGGTGGTCTCTTTGATGTTTATAAGCTTTCTTTAGCTTGTGCTCCCTAAGTCGCTTCTACGACAACCTCGGAAAGAGTTGGAGTGGTCCTATTCTACTCTGCTAGAAACCATAGTTACGGCAAAATGTCGCATTATAATGCAAATGTATCACACAACCAACAACATCCATTGGGCCGTCGTGCTTTTCAACCACAGATCAAGGACTTTCAATGTAGCGGCGCGACGAGACATTGCTTGCTCTGTGTCTGCATTCTGGAACACACCGTACGTAATAATTATGCAAAGGTATTTCGACTGCTTGCTATGGGTAGGTACATACACCGGAAGCGCAGCACACATTGCTTATAGACAAAACAAAGCATATTGTTGCATAATTATCTTTAATCATAAGCTTGCCTCCGTTCTCGGTACTAATCACACGTTGGATCAATATGGTACGCTTTGCATAAAACATACGTAGGTACCTACATCACAGATTCTAGGTAAGCACCTCTATAACTTTTCACAGATTCGCTTATTCTCACGACTTCTTCCGCGTAAATTATCGCCTCCGTTACTCGCTGATATTGTAGCTTGGTAAGGTAAAGAAGATTGATAGGTGCAGTAATTTTTCAGTCCATCCATCCAGCACCACCAGACAATCAAATCTTTTGTCTTATTCATATTCGGAAGGCACGTTAAGCCGTTGGTCCCGGCTGCCATCAGGTAGACGTTAAAGGAACCACGTCAGAAGTCGAGAGGTGGTTCCGAAGAACTCTGACACCAGGGTGTGCATGGTCGACTGACCGTGTCACCTACACGAATGATGATGATGAGTGTAGATATGGTATCAATTATTCATACCATACTAGTATTTTCCCTGCGACTTTTTCCACGTGAATTATAGTATATGTCACCCGTAGATAAATTAGCTTTCTATCAGTAAAGGAATTTAAAATCGGTTCAGTAGGTTAGGAACCTATTCCAGGCAGATAAACAAACAAACCATCAAATTGTTTCTCTTTATGATTTTAGCAGAGACAAGGTAGACAGAGCAAAACTTATAGAATTAAACGTATGAGATGATAGAAAAACAGCGATACGCGAAATGTGACGACTTCGACACCAAAAATTGAATATTAGTTGGTAAAACCTTGCAAAGGAATAACAACCTTTGCAAACAGCTAGTAAATATTCTGATATCTATGGCATACAGCACAGAGATATTCTGATATCTATGGCAAACAGGGTGCCAGGTTTATCTGTCCCCGGCTGTACATACTTTGCTCTATATTCAAATCAGCTAGTCAGTCAATAATAATATATTCAATTCAAAACGAAACGCAATAAAGAATTTAGCATACTTAATTCAAAATGTGTACTAAATAATTTTAGATCAAAAGTGGTTGTGGTTATTCATAAATAATTCAAATAACCTGAATATTCCACAAGAACTTGCCCTAACAGTCCTTACTAGATACGGCAATGATGAATAGACGCTACACTGCATAGATTGATCATCTTGCCGAGTCAGAGCAGCTTTCATACAATAGGTTGTCAGCAACCAATTATCCCTTATTGTTGTGCGTATGATTGATTAAACATGACTGCTAGGTGCTAACAGATCATCTCTAGGGATAGGGTTAAGTAAATTTTACTTATCGATATGTAATTGCACAATATTAATTTGAAAACATCTTGGCCCTTAATATTTTTTTGGATATTTTAACTTATCTATTTCTTTTTCGTATAATGTGGTGTTAGCAAAATTTGTGGTATCTAATAAACTTATCTACAGCTCATTTGTGGGAATTTTGCACACAAAATCCTTTATCGTAAGAGAAAAATAATTCAAAATAAAAATTTTACAATATCACATCTTAACTAAAATGTATTTTTTTTAATAGGGACAAATCACACAGGTGCCTAAGTAAGTTGTTAAATAGTGTCGTAGGATACTAACTAAATGGTATATTTATGATAGATACTTATATATAGATAAACACCCAATGCCTTTATTGCGTAAGCGCTGATCAGTGCTCTTTGAAATCGTGTAATTGTCAGGCAGGCGATTTTTAAAAGTTAGCTGTAAAAATATTATGAAATAAGGTCTAAACATTTCAAATTCTTCCACAAATTCGAAATTTTCATTTCCGCCATCATGCCGCGTTTGGGCCTGGGATTGAACACGAGCCACTACGCAAGCTAGTGTGTTATCCACTGCGCTACTGAGATTTTCGAACATTTCATTTATCACAATGTTTTGTATGTGACCTAAATCTGAAACAATCAACAGAGTCAATTGAATTTGGCAACTGCTGAAAACAAAACATTATAAACGCATTTGATTTTATTAAACCATTTTATCGATATTAACCCATGATATTGGCATTCAAGAGCCAAATCTGATTATTATCGATTGTACGACCGTAACATCCCTCTGTTTGTTTCTATTGAAGTTAATCATTTTTCCGGTATCTAAGTAGAATGCAAGTCGATATCAACCATGTGTTATTGTATTGTTTTGTGTTATCATTCTATGGATAAATTGGTTTGTGCTATCATTGCACGATTTACCGGTAGAACGAGCGAAAAGATCTATAGGCGATCGAGTAGTTTTATCTACTTTTTTATAACCAACATATGCTGAGTTGGGATCTATTTGAAAACGGACTCAATGTCAAACAATTGTGTTAATGTATAATGTTTTCTGTTCCTCCACTGTGTGTGTTTTCAAAATACATAATTCATTCATACTTTTATCTTTTACTTGTAAAGGGGTTATTTTTTACTGGTGAATCATCAAAACGTATAATAGCCTCCTTGGCGCAAAGGCTGGCTCTAGAGTATGCTATATGTACGAGGGACTCTGGATTAGATTTTTAGTGCAAGCAAATAGCTATTGTAAGATATTGGTCCTATATGTTTCCACTGCAGGAGCACTATCCTCTCTGGTACTACCAAGCTATATTAATTTGATTACTGACGCCAAAGGTGTGCAGTATTGTGAGTTTTGCGAGGTTCAAAATCAAATAGTAACTGACAACTCACAAAATTGGGCTGATCTGGCTTAACCAGGACTTAGTATAAAACCCACTGCAACGTCGTGCGCTAACTCAAATTGCGCGATAGACAACGCACAAAATTACGCCCGTCTGACCCTACAAAGTGTTTAGAAATTGAGTGTTGAAATAATTCAGACGGTAAACTTTAAGACATTTATTTGAAACACTTAACCCAAAAATCGAGCAAATGTTTACCGCAATTTCGAGTCAATAGGCCGAGTGGTAAAGGTCAATAAAACCTTTGATTGCGAAACAAGAGATCAAAATTACTGCAAAGGCGTGAAAAATCAACAACTTGACACGTGAACTTTTGGAAAAAATTAATGACTCGAGATTCTTGTCTAATGATGATGATTGTAGACTCGTAAATCACACACTTGAGTGTGTAGTCACATCTTTTAACACCATCTGCGGAGTATTTTCCCTTTGTATCAATTTTGAGTACCCTTTGTTCTAAAATTTCGGCGACCCACGACTCTATTTAACTTTAAAGTGATGGGACTATTGGACTGAAAGTAAACAAGAACTTTCAAAACTTTAAACTTAATCAAAATGAATTAAATAGTCCCACTCAACTTATGTAACTTGTTTAAGTAAATTGAACGCTGTAATTATTAGGTGGGAACACTTTATAAACATTTGTTCGAAACAATTAACCCGAAAATTAAGCACAAATGTTTTCCACGATTTCGAGCCAAACATTTGGTAGGTAAACTTGATACATGAACTTATGGAAAAAAATAATTACTTACTCGAAATTATTGTCTAATGATGATGATAGTAGATAGACTCGCAAATCACGCACTTGAATCTTAAATTAGGAAATTGTAGTGTCACTCATACCATCTGTGGACTATCTTTCTGTTCCGAATTTACCCCAAAATTAGACGTAGATATATTAATCGCAGTACCAATCCTGACAATAAAAGTTCTTAAATATTTTAATTTATAGACTATGCAGTCAAACACAAGTTTAGTATCCTTTTTGAATGTCAACAATTTTCATTGGCTCATCGGTAGGATCAGATCTTGCATAAAAACATACTATACTATTACGTCTTTATTCATTTCGGCTCAGTTTGAACCTTGAGGCAGGGCCTAAAGGCCTCCTGTAATGCAATAAAAGAGGAAGCGTAATATTGCAGGGTTCGCTTTTTCGCTTATTATTTATATTTCGGTCGAGTTTAAAACAGTGGGTGACTTGCAAATTGTATTTTCCACAGAGAAGAAAAAAAATGTTTTGCTTATGTATTTTTTGTTTTCTTGCAACCACGAAAGAAAATGTAAATTGATAAATAAATAAATTTAAATAAATATATAAATAAATAAACATATCACACAAATTGAGCCAGCCCCACAGTAAGTTGTGAACTTGTGTCGCAGGATACTAACTCAACGATACTATATTTTATAATATAGATAAACATCCAAGACCCAGGTCAATCTGAAAAAGATCGTTTTCCATCATGACCTGTCCTGGGATCGAACCCGGGACCCCCGTGTCGTAGGCTGTGTTGACCGCTGCGCTACGGAGCTCGACAAAATTCCAACTTCTTTTAAAAATGGAAAGCCAAATTTCTTTTGAAAATGACAAGCTAAACTCTTTGACGGTGAATTCAATTCAGATAAGTTACATTATATTAAATCCAGGTACAGCGGGAACATACCTTCCAGATGTCGGATCCAAGAGATACGTAACCATTTTAATGGTGGTCATTACACAGAAACAGGTTCAACAGAGTCATCCTGAGGTACCGATGCTCATCTGACTGCATCAACGGAACTCGGTCTGATACGGCATGAATAGGCAGGAGCAACATGCATAGCTGCATTAATAAGTGACATCAAAGGGATAGTCGGTTTTTATTGTGCCTAATCAAACACTGCCCTTATGAAAATATCGTAAGATTTTATGAGTTTCATCTGTCCTGGGGTCTGGTAGGGTTGCCAACAGTTTTTGTCAGAATATATATAATAAAAAAGCTATAAAAATATAGTACGCTTCAAAAAATATATACTACTTTAGCAGAAAATAATAAAAAATAGACTATGTTATATTTTTTACTCAATTAGTTTTGGTTACACACCAAACGCTCATTACTTCTGTTGTACGAAAGGAGCGTTCAAAAATTACGGGCTCTTTTTTTTACTTTATTAGTTTTAGTGTCGCCAAATATAAACATTGATCTATTGTACTGAAATATAGTATTATCGCGTACTATATATTTCTTCAACAGTATATAGTACGGAGTCCTGAAATATAGTACAATACTATATATTATAGTAAGGTTGGCAACCCTAGGTCTGTGTGACGTGGGTTGGCCTACTCCTGCTTTTTTCTTTACCTTGTTGTACAGACCAAGCTATCAACCCATCACTATTTTGATCCCGCTTTTCTACCTATCATAACCTTTGGTTTACATGGCTCTAGACCCTATTGTTGCTGTTCATGAGGAATAAAGACGTAGGTAATAATATTTAAATTGAATGTGTGATAAAAAAATTAGCCACAGATAGGATTTGAACCTAAAAACCTTCGTCATCAAACCTATCGATGCTTTATACATCTGAGCTACCAAAGCTAAAAATTATAACACTAAGTAATAAATAAGTACATATATTAATTGATTATAATGATATAGGTATCTCTGTAGAAATATTTTCTGTACATGATAGATTATCCTGATGAATTTCCCTAGCATCCAGTTAGGAGGACGATAATAAATCTAACGGAGGTTTTGGCAAGTATTCACTCCAATATGGGTTTAAGTTCCGACTACCAAGTTTGAACAATCATTCTTCAAGGACTAACGACTGTTCCGGAACAGTCGGAATTGCTGAAACAACAGAGCTTTGAATGAAAAATTGTGCTTTTAGGGTTTCGTACTAAAAATAAAACAGCGGAACCCCTATAGGATCACTCGTGCGTCTGTCCGTCTGTTTGTCACGGTTGACATTTCTTTCCTCCGAATGCGTAGGAAGGTAATCCTATTATACCCAAAATAAAATAAATATATTTTTTAATATGGGTCATTTTAGGGAACCAACAAAAAAATAAATTGTTATTACTGTAAAATAAATACTATTAATTTTATTCATAAAAGAGTCAGCGTGAGGGAATGGTAAATTTTTTACAAATTTACCATTCCCTCACGCTGACCTCCGACACTAATGCGTCTAAAATTTGAAAAAATGCAAAATATAGTAATATGTCCGGTGTCTATGTCATAAAAAATAGACAAACTTACTTTCGCATTTATAATATTAAGATAGGATTTGGATTATACTATAGTATTAACACTTGATTCAATTCAATAAAATTAGCTCATATGTTACAAACTAGATATCAGTTATTTGCACTTCACTTCAAGTGCATTATTCAGTTAGGGACTCAACCCTGCACTTGAAGTACTTGCGGTTACGTTGCAATTTTTAAGTAATTATGGCGTGAAAGCTTACAAACAAATACTTATATAAACAAACTCATTTTCGCATTTATAATATTAGGATAGGATTTGGATTATACTATAGTATTAACACATTAGCTCATGATATCAGTATTTGCACTAAGTACTTCAAGTGCATTATTCAGTTGCAGACCGAACGTTGTAAACTTGCAGCAACTCCGATGCATCACAGTCTACAGAGAAGGGGGATCATTTGAATATCTATCACAGATTCTATTCTCTGGTCTAATTAATGGTTGAGAAACATAAATGCAATTTGCGGATGGATATCTCGGGAACAGAACTATTGTCGTACTGTGTACGCAATAATTCATGATTACTGTTTAAGTAATTATGGCGTGAAAGCTTACAAACAAATAATTAAATAAACAAACTCATTTTCGCATTTATAATATTAGTTAGAATAGGATTAGATTAAATAAAGTATATTTAGATTGTAACACTTGATTTACTTCAATAAAATTAGCTCAAGTGTTTGGACTAAGTACTTCAAGTGCATTATTCAGTTCCGGACTGAACGTTGCGAACTTGCAGCAACTCCGATGCTTCATAGTCTACAGAGAAGGGGGATCATTTGTATATCTATCACAGATTCTGTCCTTTACTCTGATGAATAGTTGAGAAACATAAATGCAATTTGCGGGTGGATATCTCGGGAACAGAACTTTTTATCGGGATAAAAAAAATTTCATGATTACTGTTTTTAAGTAATTAAGGCGTGAAAGCTTACAATCAAATACTTAAATAAAAATATCATTTTACATATATAGTATTTGTTAAATATGATTAGATTATAGTATAGTATATCAAGTTTGTAACACTTGATTTAATTCAATAAAATTAGCTCAAGTGTTACAAACTAAATATCCAGTATTTGCACTAAGTACTTCAAGTGCATTAATCAGTTCCGGACTGAACGTTGCGAACTTGCAGCAACTCCGATGCATCACAGTCTATGGAGAAGGGGCATCATTTGTATATATATTACAGAATCTACCCTCAGGTCTGATTAAAAGTTGAGAAACATAAATGCAATTTGCGGATGGATATCTCGGGAACAGAACTATTGTCGTACTGTGTACGCAAAATTTCATGATTAATGTTTTCTTATGTTTTCGCGATTGTTACACATTTAAATAAAATTATTTTAATACGGTTTTTATCGCGTTTATTACATTATTTATACACCTAACGTTTCGAGCACTTTACACGAACACTGTAAAGTGCTCGAAACGTTAGGCGTATAAATAATGTAATAAACGCGATAAAAACCGTATTAAAATAATTTTAATGTTTTTAAGTAATTATGGCGTGAAAGTTTAAAAACATATACTTAAAATAACAAACTCATTTTCGCATTTCTAATATTAGTTAGGGCTGTATGGTTCCAGGTAGAGTAGAATAGGACCACTCCATGTCTTCCCGTGGGTGTCGTAGAAGGCGACTTAGGAAACCCAAGCTAAACAAAGCTTATATATCAAAAATAACTCTTCGACTCGTATGGTCAGCGTGGAGAGTGTAGGCCAAATCCTCTCACTGCTCTAGCTAATATACGGCTCTGGTAGTATAGAGAGGGTCGTACTCCTGCAGTGGAGACTAAAAACACCTGATGATGAATATTAGCTAGAATAGGATTAGGATTATACTATACCTAGTTAGTAACACTTCAGTTAATTTAATAAATTTAACTCAATGTTACAAACTAGATATCAGTATTTGCACTTGGACTAAGTACTTCAAGTGCATTATTCAGTTGCAGACCGAACGTTGTAAACTTGCAGCAACTCCGATGCTTCACAGTCTACAGAGAAGGGGATCATATATATCTATCACAGATTCTACTCTCTGCTCTGATTAATAATTGAGAAACATAAATGCATTGGCTTTTGTGTACAAATAAATAAATATGGGAATAAATTACACAGATTGAGCTAGCCCCACAGTATATATGTACACGTACATCCCTGAAGTAGGTACTTAATTTTGGGAAACAGAAGAAATAAAATGTCGGTCAGTATATACCTACTAGAAAAAAAATTTAAACTAGGTACTTAATTTAGTACACAGTACGTACAGGAAGTTTGTATTGAGTAGATAGGTGATGTGTGTGAGATATAACAATCAAATCAATTTGCACTTTCAAACCAAATATTTCGGAAACGGATCCCTAAATCGAAAAATGGTGTTCTCAACCTCACAATATTTTTTAAAAACCTATTTAACGATGGGTAAGTATGGAAAAAAATTTACTCCCCCACTTGTATGGGAGCTAGCCTAAAAAAAAATTGTTTTCAAGATACATAACCATACCAAATTACAGCTTTCTAGTACTTAAAGTCTCTGAGTAAAACCGCGGACGGACAGATAGACAGACAGACAGACAGACATGGCGAAATTATAAGGGTTCCTTGTTTACTACGGAACCCTAAAAACTCTAGTCTAGCATGGCTAAAAGAAATAATCGAGTAGCACGAAAAATTAAAACTTGCACTTACGTAACATAAAATTATGTTTATAAACCATAAACTGTAACTTGCTGCCAGATTAACATAATTGTACATTCTTGAATAACTTAACACTATAATTATTGTTGTTTGCGTGTATAAAATCGGTTAAAATAATACGAGGAATGACAATAACTGCCTATATTTTGCATAATGGAAAGGAGATGTCATTAGACCAAAGGTCCTCAAACTATTTTGTCAAATAAAACACTTTTTCACGTCAAATCACATTTAAAATAAGCTTTAGCCTACATCGCAGTGGCAGAAACGCGTCGAGTCAAAGAATTCAAACCTTTTAATTAGCATACTCAAAACGACCAGCGTCCTATAAAAAAGTCGCTGGCGATTCCTGTGTAGACTTAGGCGGGCATTATAACTGCAGAAATAAAGATCAAAGTAATGTAACAATTACCAAATATTCTCGGGATGCCTCTTTACATTTTATTGGCCTCAATTAATTTTATTACCCATCCACATTGTTACTGGTGGGAGTTGAGATTTTTTTTTAAATATAACTAAGTAGGCAAATAGGCGGCCCACCTGCTGAAAAGCGATTACCTTAGCCTATGGAAGCCTGCAGAGCCGATATGGAAAACTTTGGGAATCACTGCCTTAGGCTAATAGCGACTCAGGCATATGTGTTTTATTGGCAAACCCGATCTAACACGCATACTAATTCTCAAATTATAGGTTTTACATTATCATACAGATAACCAGTTTACCTTCTGATTTTTGTATTTGATTGCACATCTCTCCAGACTTTTATATCTCAGATAAATATAATATTAGAATGTAAATAGGTACCTAATTCATTTATATTCCGTAAGTGTGCATAATATAATAGTTCCTGTCTAGATTCCTTCACATGCCTAACATCGACGGCCTGAACTAAATTGCTGGTATCTAAATAAGCTGAGTTTTACATTCGGATACACGGAAGTTTAAGGAATATATATTTTTTGGATTCTATTACCTACCAATTATCCAGGCAAAGTCAAAGATTTTTTAATTAAAATCGGATATATGTATCCGGTTAGTATATGTAGATTATAATGCGGTCGTCTGTTAGACCATTGCCTATCCCACAATAATTTCTAGATTATGCTTATTTTCCTCTAGTTATCACTTCAATGCATAATGATGGAAAAGTATCGAGGCAAATAAACCTCCAGGTAAATGCCCCTTGACTTAATCCATTGGCTTGAACCAATCGCTGATAAAAAAACTTTTTTCATTTGGATTCACCATTGCTTCTTAATTTGGCGTAACAAGAATTCTTTATAGGCCTCGTTATTTGTGGATCTCCCCAGAGTTCTCCTAAAATATTGCTGTGAAAATTTTAAATGTCTAATGATCGACATAAATTACCGTACTTTTATCAGAGATCTCAGTCCATCTGAGACTGCGAGAGAGATCGGACTCATTTAGAGAATTAATAGCTTTACACGGAGTGAATACAGACATTCCAGTAGGTGTGCTCCTGTTGGCTCTATTCGTATGGTGGTGAATGGCTGTGGATATTGATTTGTTTGTCCATCCATCCATCCATCCATCAGGTCTTTTTTAGTCTCCACTGCAGGAGCACGACCCTCTCTGTACTACCACAGTAATATATTACCCAGAGTAGTCAGAGGATTTGGCCTACACTCTCCACGCTGGCCTGGGTTGGAGAGGTCTTTTTGATGTTTGTAAGCTTTGTTTAGCTTGTGTTTCCTAAGTCGCCTTTTACGACATCCACAGGAAGACTTGGAGTGGTTCTATTCTACTCTGCCGGGAACCACACGGCAATGGATTTGTTTGTCATAAATATTTAATTAAAACAAGGACAAACAAATAAGAAAGACTAAAAACTAAAAAAAAACCTACACTAAAAATCTTAAAAGGGATATTTAAATTTTTTCACATCGATGTCAGCTTGCCCATTTAGTCTGTTTATCAAGACTTTTTTTTCAAGAAAGCCTAATTGTATAACGTTAGAATTTATACCACTTAGGTATTTAGGTCTGCGGTTCGTTGTGCTTAGAAAAAATTTAAACTTCAAATCAAGGTTATCAAAAAAATTGCTTTATATGGTAGATTAATGAATATTTGTTAAAAATTCCTATCATAATTGTGCTCTACAAAATGTGACGCAAAAATGAACTTATTAAAACAATAACATTTATGTAACAACCGTCGCAGCCTCGTGACATACGATTTTATTACATTATCCAGAATCGACACGACGAGCGTGTCTATTTGCATTAAATCGTGACTTAAAAAATCATCATGTTTTGATGAAATATGGTACATTTATATCGGTCGGGTCTGCCCGATCAATATATTGGATATTTTTATGCATGGCAGTGATGTCTTTATAAAATTTACAGACCGACGCGTCTCACTTGTCAGGACAATAGAGGAAAATTGAGTAACAAGTCCATTTTGTGATTAGTTATTCAGTCAGTTGCAATTCGTGCGAGAAATTGTGCCATTCTTCGAGATAAGTAATACCGAATTTTACAAGCCTTAATTTAATACCGTGCTCTTTTTGTGAGGTACAGATACCCAGTAAAAACAAAATTAAAACTAATAAATGACGTTCGATTATAGCTTTAGTATAGCTTTTCTTCTAGTCTCTTTAATAATTATTATTATTGTTCAAGCTGCTTAAATCACCTACGAACCTACAAGAGACACAACATCATCATCATCATCCGGTCTTTTTTACTCTCCACTGCAGGAGCACGACCTTCTCAGGGCTACAGAGCCAGAGCAGTCAAAGGATTTGGCCTACACTCTCCACGCTGGCCATGGGTGAAGATCTCTTTGATTTTTAAGCTTTGTTTAGCTTATTTTTCCTAAGTCGCCTTCTACGACATCCACGGGAAGTCTTAGAGTGGCCCTATTCCACTCTGCCCTCTGCCGGGAACCACACGACCGTCGTGTAGGAACAACACAAAAAATACAGATCGATAAACTGAGCGACACGATAATAAGAAGTAAAAAGTCCATGAAGTAGAAAGATTGGGCTTTTTTAAGAGCCTGGCTCTTTATTTTGAAGCAGGATGCAGCCGAACAGCAACAGATAGAAGAAACCAGCGAGTCCCTAGTGATTGTTCGGCCGTTTGATCCTGACAATGATCTTGATCTCGGTATCTCTGCTATCTATCAGTTTTATTTCTTTTTTGTGAGTTCGTTAAACTACGCAAGTGCCGTTAATTCCACACGGATTCCTCACAATGTTTACACGTATCTATCACTTTAATAGGTAATTCAATTTCTCATTACTTGTTTCGTTTTGTAAGTTAATTACACAGCTATTTTAAAAAATGCGATGAACTGTTAGGATATTATTTCAAAATGCGAATTTAAAAACCTGTGAATATTTTTCTTAATAATAAAGAAACCAACAATCAACTACCTACACTTAAATTAAATAATTTTGGTGTAGTTAAATAATTTTAGTAAAACTAAATAATTTTGGTGTAGTTTAATAATTTTAGTAAAATTAAATAATTTTAGTGTTGTTGATTGTACTTAATCAATTAAAGATGTTTACTATAGGTACATTCGAAACCCAGGCCAACCGGAAAAAGATCTTTTTCCACCATACCTAACCATGGATCAAACTCGGAACCCCTCCTGCAGCAGGCTGGTCTGTTTACCACTGCGTCACAGAGGCCGACAAAGCCAAGATGGATCGCTAGTACATACTTTTTGACATGAGTGAGTACGTTCTCCTAAAATCAAAGGTAAAGGCAGTTTCCGTTAAACTGAGTTCGGAAACTTTGGTGCCATCCCTTCGTTTATAAACTTTGCTAAGTATTAACTTTCACTCTTGTTTACAAGAACTTTTGCTGTTAATTATCTCTACTGACTGTTTACCCTTTGGCGTAATAAATTATTTTCTAATGACATCGATATATTAAAACAACCAGAGATATCGGTAATTTCGGGGATTAATCTGGCACGTGTAGTTTTAATCTAAAACTCGTTCTACACTCTATTTTATTCTAAGGACTACTTGTTTAAGATCAGGGGTTAACTTAACTGCCTATCCGGTGGTGGCATAAACATCCAATTAATTCAAAAGTGCCCTGGTAGGTAAGTACGTAAGTAAAAATACTCAGCCTTTTTTCCAACAAAATTCAAGACAAGAGTCGTCGTACAGCAATGAAATCTATTGTTATGAGAACTATAAAAGTAGCCCAGTAAAATGAAATGGAAAAACAGGATTGCCAATAAGGCGACACTTGTACTCTTTTTGGCATTACTTTTTGCCGAAAACCATTTTTATCGGGCATTGTACGAGTATTCCTTTGAAAGAAATTATGAGAATAACCTTTTTTTTAATCCGTATATCCTAATAATATTATTAAAAGCTCGATGGGTTAGTGCCCGTGTGCATTATAAGATAGACACTAGTTAGTGTTTGTGATATATATATATATATATTTTTTGTTTTACTAGCCATCCGATCTTTTTACGGAAATTGCGTATGCGAAAGCTAGAACTACAATAAACTTGTCTGTCAGTGAAGTGACAATAAAACAATTGAAAAACATCAAAGCTAAACACGCACAGAGAAACACGATTTGATACTGGCCACAAATAAAAAGAAAACTGTGATACCAGAGAATAACAAATAAAATAGTACAACAAGCAAAAAGCTTTTAAAAACTTCTGATCATCATAAGATAAAAAATAAACAACTTCAACGGTTTAGTTTACGAAATGTAAACAAAATCGAATGTAATCTTGTGGGTCGCAGTGAAAGTCATCCCACACCGAGGTTACGTGAATTATTGTTTGTAGTGATGTTAACTTTATGCCATCTATATCGATTCTCAAAACCATAGGGATAGGAATATTCTGTTGTATGTGTATACTCAAATAAAAATCAAAACTGTCAAATGGTGTTTTTTGCTTCGGCATACTTTAGATCGTGGGCGAAGTTGGATGAATGGACCAATCCATCAATAATTTAAAAATTGTAATCTAAAACCAATGTTAGATTCCAATTCCTAGTAGAATGCAACACAATTATTGTCAATTTATTTGAATTTGAGTGCAAAGTGAAGTAACAAAGATATTTGACAGAACAACATTGTTTCATAATCGAGAAGTTACACGATTCTAAGTTTCTACATAAAAAGATAGCAAATTTTTTAATTTGTTTTTGGTACATTAAGTTAGTTTTTGAAGACAGATGGCCAAGTCCATTTAAAAAATATCGTCATTATCAGTTATTTTTTTAGTCTTCACTGCAGGAGCACGACCCTCTCTGTAAGTTCTACTATTTAAAAGTATGAATACTAGGGAACATTTTTGATCTAATTTTCACAAGTCTTCGCCTGCACTTCTGGAGCTACCTAAGAATGTATGGCGTCAAAAAGGCGACTGGTCGTAAAAAAATTGCAAAATTATAACAGCATGAACGACTTCTATCACGAAGTCATAAAAGTGAATCCCAGGTTCACAACACAGCTAATAATGCAACCGGAAATGCATTCAGATGAAAAGTAAGAATATCGAAAACTAGCAGCCCGCACTAGCTGTCCACTAGCTAGTAACTACGCCGACTGTGTGTTTGATTGTCGGCCATTTTTCAAATTACGGTAATCCGGGTTGTAATCTGCCGCGTTAGCCGGTGTTTGTTTTATCTTACCTAAGATTACGATTAATTATTTCGGATTTTTCACGTTCTTTCCCAAATGGAGTGTGACAACACTCGTAAATAAGCATTTTTAATAATAAAAAAAAAACGCGTATAATGACTGCCCTGCCTACAAATTGTAGCCTATGTAGCACTTGGGATGTATGATGGATGACTTATTGATAAAGCATTCTTAAGATACTATTGCAAACTGTTCAGGTTTTAGAAGATATGGATTAATAAACTAACATAAGTACGTGAATTGAGAATACATGCGCATATGCGTATGTCTGTTTTATTTCATTTATATCTAGGCAGTCAAAACATAGACGTAGGAATAATAGAAATAAAGATATTGAAGCAAGTTAATGTAAGCAATCGATTGATTTCTGGCAAAAGAAAGAAAGATGTTCTGGCAAACCTTTCTTGAACAAATCTGTGAAGACCATGAAAGCAAGCGTGAAAAATTAGGAGGAATATTTTATGTTCGTAGTATATATTTTAACTTATAATATAAAACATGGTGATGCAGAAGTATATCTGCTTAGAAGCAAGTGAATGAAAAGCAGTTTACGACACAATCAAGAAAAATTATATCTGCCTTACTATATAATTTTTCTTGATTGTGGTCTATGAACAAGGACTAACTTTAGTACCTGGTATAAACCAGGTACTTATAAAGTAGTAACCATAATTAATTTTTAAATAAACAACTTTGCCATTTGGTAATTGTCACTGTCAGTCAATTTCTTATAGAATAATAGTTTAAACCAGGTACTAAAGTTAGTCCTCGTTTTATAATAAGACGGAATTTAATATAGTAGCAAATTTCCCAACTCATTGAAAATATTCGCTTAAGTGCAACTATAGACTAGTACGTCCATAAATAGTTTGTTTGCGGTTCGTGATGAAGGTTCACGATTGATAGAAAAATACGAAAGTTCATAGAAGGGGATCAAAGTTCAATGGTGGAGCCTGACAAGCAATCAAGATGCATCACGTGATTATTTTACATTGAATGGTTAAGAAAAAAACTATGACAAAGCTCGAGTACTCCTCCTAAGGTATATCTGGGATTGAAGGGAATGGAGTAGGTATAGTAGTGTACAGTCCGGATCAAATTTTGAGGCGACACGGATAGGCCCTGCCTTCCCGCGCGCGCACCTTTGAACCTAATACTCTGTACTGCGTGTCGACTCGCGCGATGTTCCAAGCCAGCAAGTAAAGTTTGATTCGGACGGTACGAGCTTACCTTGGACATTTGGCGACCCGCCGCCTAAATCATGTTGGTCGCGTGTCAGCTATTCTAACATAAATAGCTTTATAAATTAAGAACTTTATAATCACAATATATCACTACATATTATAAAACAAAGTCCTCCGCCGCGTCTGTCTGTCTGTCTGTCTGTTCGCAATAAACTCAAAAACTACTCCACGGATTTTCATACGGTTTTCACCAATAGATAGAGTGATTCACGAGGAAAGTTTTAAGGTATAAATACATGCCCGGGCGCAGCCGGGTAGGGCTGCTAGTTATAGACAAAAATTTATTAACTTACACTTTACAAAACTAAAAATATACAGATAATAAAGACAATAAACTAAACTAAAACGATAGTAACCTAGAAAATGGATACTCATTAAAAAAAAAACTACTGAAATATATAAAAAAATTGAGCTCAGATCGCTGCGATCAGCGGGCAGGGTGCCAAGAAGGCTGGCGGCATTTCCACGCTGAATGGCCAAACTCAATCTTTGGCCAAAATGCGCACCAGCCCTTAGGTCACCAGAATCGTCGATTAGGCGTGCGGAGATCTCTTTGAAGATCCGTCTGGCCTCCGCACCCGAATTGAGATACTATCGATGGCCCGCCGAAGTATAATCGATAGGCAATACTACTGAGCACCGTCTGGATAGGTACCACAATAAAATCAAAGCGCCATCAATATCATCATCATCATCATCAGGTCTTTCTAGTCTCCACTGCAGGAGCACGACCCTCTCTGTACTACCAGAGCTTGAGTAGTCAGAGGAGTAGGCCTACACTCTCCACGCTGGCCAGACGGGTTGGAGAGGTCTCTTTTATGTTTAGAAGCTTTGTTTAGCATATCAGGTTATTTAATTTTTATGGAGGTAAGTTCGGATCGATTAAATCGTAATCTGTATTTCCCTAATGTTTGCGTATATACCTAACAGGAAAATAAGATTTGAAGGTGAGATATAAAAAACTGTTGAATTCCATTTATTTATGTATATGTCTTTTTTATATTGTTTCATTCGTAAAGGTGTGCCCCATTTAAAATTCCGTGATCCATTGTCATAAATTATAAAAAAATGTTATTTAAGTAAGTAATCTTTAAAAAGGCGGATGCCGTTTCTGCCCACGCATTTTATTAATATCAGACCTTCAAACTTGAGGTCATCTTCATAAGACGTCGTTATCACGAAAACATGGCACTGTTCCTATGACGAGTTAGAACTTCCGGTAATTCCAATTTTTTTGGTTAGAAAGTTCTGAGTTTAACTTACTCGACAAACAAAGTAACAGAACAAATCTTAGTACAGTACCTACCTGTGGTACCTACTTAGGCTATGTCGTGTGTGTTTGAGTTAGTAACTAAGTTTATCAGATCTTCATAATTATCTACTCACTTACTTGGCGACGTATCATTAACTTTCCATACATAATGGCAATGGGTGAATAAGTGAATAATCAAAATTGTCTATTTAATGAACATGTCAACAATCCCTTTCATCCGATGGCGTGGATGAGAGGTGCCGTCATGTTTGGGATAAAGATGGCTTGATTGATTGATGAAAAAAATTACAGCAGTAGTATAATATACTTACTGAAGTTGAAAAGAAAACTACTTATTAAAGCTGAGTACTAAGTACAAACTAAAAAGTTAAAGGTAACCAACTTCTTTATATATATATACATATATATAGGTACCTAATTATTGTTCTTTTTATATATTACTACTTTAGGTGACAAATATAATTTTCTATTTCAGTAAGTCGCGCACACCCGTGAAGTCAACATGGGTCCCATCGGAAGACCAGCGCTGGCCTTAAAGCCAGCACATGCTGAGTTGGGACCTATTTGGAAACGGACACAGTGCTGCGGTAGGGTGCCATTTTCGGCGAGTGGATCCCCATATTCATTGTTTTTTTAAATAAAAACAATGACGAGCTCCGTGGCGCAGCGGTCAACACGCCGGCCTGTGACACGGATGGTCCCGGGGTCGATTCCCGGTCAGGTCAAGATAAAAAAATGATCTTTTTCAGATTGACTGGGTCTTGGATATGTATTTGTTATAAAATATAGTATCGTTGAGTTAGTATCCCATAACACAAGTCTTACTAAGAACTTACTTTGGGGCTAGCTCAATCTGTGTGATTTGTCCGTATATATTTATTTATTTATTTAATGTTTATTTTTTTTTCTATATGTAACTGTGTATACTGTGTGTCCTTTCAAATAAACGTTATTCTATTATATTCTAAACAAATAATCAAGTCTTTCCTCTTTATAATATTACTAGCTATTACCCGCAGCTTTGCTCGTGTGATATATAGCCTATGTCCTTCTCAGCACCCTAACCTATGTGTATGCAACATAACAGCTAGTCATCATCATCATTTCGTGTGACA
This sequence comes from Rhodophaea formosa, assembly GCA_963082605.1. Classification (NCBI taxonomy): domain Eukaryota; kingdom Metazoa; phylum Arthropoda; class Insecta; order Lepidoptera; family Pyralidae; genus Rhodophaea; species Rhodophaea formosa. The sequence continues at coordinate 7,395,393 of OY720221.1, forward strand.
CGGTCAATCGACCATGCACACCCTGGTGTCAGTTCTTCGGAACCGCCTCTCGGCCTCTGACGTGTAATATTTTATAGAGGAAAGAATTGAATATTTGTTTTCATTGAATAAGATCTTCACCTATAGGAAGCTTGTATCAGGATGATGAGGAGGGAGGACATGAGGTTTCTACAAGTGAAAGAGCCTATTCAATGCAATCAAATTATCTATTATCTTTCCTCTCTATAATTAATTGATTTGCCACCGACACAAAAAGAATTTAAAGTTACAGGCACTAATTACACAAGGTGCTGCTTTCCACTTCTGTCACTATTGTCGTATATAAGTTAAGAGTCCCACGTAAAGCCGAAATCCCATACAAACGTAGTTTGGTTTTTGTTTTACAACAGTTAAGCCAATCTCAACCAAATTTCGTACATACGACCGGATGAGGCATATTGATGTTTATAATCAGATTTTAATTTTAAAAATAATACCTATACAAAATTACAGCGAGTAGAAGTTTTCGATACGAAACATGTACTGCTGTAATTTTGTATGATTTTATTATATTTTGGGATTTGGGCTTTACGTGGGACTCTTAAGTGTTGCTAAAAGAATCAATTAAGTGAATAAATATAATAAAATGATAAAAAAAATTACCAATTTCTGATTTATTCCTTTGTATTCATCTAATTACCTATCTTTATGCCAAATTTAAACTTTCTAGGTCACCTGAAACTGGGTTGGAGTTTTGATTTATATACATTATATGAATGGCTTGACACGCTACCGCGTGTCTAGATTATGGGAACACACATTTAGTCATACATACCTGACATGAAATAGACAATTTAAAAAAAAAGTTTCAGGCTTCCATTATTTTACAATCAAATAAAGGTTCTTACTATTGCCAGGTGTTAGTGTTAAAATAAGTGATTTCAATTTAAAAATTTAAATAGAATCAAATTTAATAATTAATAATCAAAATCAAATGTCGCAAATATTTGGTGAAAAAATTTTTTCCCAGACAAGTACACTCCCGGGACAACCAAAAGTGAAATAAATGGGTATCCCTTGGATAGGCATGTAACATCCTCGCCTTCATCGTCACTTATCATCAGGTGTGATGGGAGACAAATGCCTAATTCAATAATTAATTTTAAAAAATTCATCAATACTTGCTTACAAGCCATTTTTAGAGATCCCTTTTTAATTTGTTGGTTAACATATTATATTATTCGCATCTTGTTTTAATTTTAGGGAATATTATTATATTTTTACTGCGTGTTAACAACAATGTGCCTTTTTTAGGGTTCCGTAGTAAACAAGGAACCCTTATAGTTTCGCCATGTCTGTCTATCTCTCTGTCTGTCTGTCCGTCCGCGGTTTTACTCAGAGACTATAAGTACTAGAAAGCTGTAATTTGGTAAGAGTATGTATATTAATCATGCTAAAAAAGTGGTAGAAAAAAACTTGAAATAAATTTATTTATTTTTAGCTTATATTTAGCTCCCATACAAGTAAAGTTGGGGAGTATTATATAATGTACTCGCAACCAACTTATATAATGTACTCGAAAATGTAAAATTTCATACAATTTTCATTGTCAGATGTTTTTGGTCGTTAAACTTGTGCGAGGGTGAACAGTGTGAACTCAAACTTGTCATTCGCAACTACGGAACCCTCCACTGCGCGTGGCCCGATACGCACTTGGCCGGTTCTTTTTAGGGTTCCGTAGTAAACTAGGAACCCTTATAGTTTCGCCATGTCTGTCTGTCTGTCCGTCCGCGGTTTTACTCAGAGACTATAAGTACTAGAAAGCTGTAATTTGGTATGAGTATGTATATTAATCATGTCAAAAAAGTCGTAGAAAAAAGCTTTTTGGGTAGCTCCCATACAAGTAAAGTGGGGGAGTATTTTTTTCTCTCTACTTACCCATCGTGTGGGGTATCGATAAAAAGGTCTTTGAAAAATATTGTGAGGTTGAGAACACCATTTTTCGATTTAGGGATCCGTTTCCGAAATATTTGATTTTAAAGTGAAAATTTTTGTTAGAGGTACGTGTCCCCTCTGTCTGCTAAACGGTTATATATGGATACGTGAAAAAAATCACAGCAGTAGTATATATACAAACGGTTACTACTCTTTACTTGTTTGGGAGCTACGCAAAATTTTTTTTTTTCAATATTGTTTTTCTACCACTATTTTGGCATGATTAATATATATACCCATACCAAGTTACAGCTTTCTAGTACTTATAGTCTCTGAGTAAAACCGCGGACGGACAGACAGACAGACATGGGGAAACTATAAGGGTTCCTAGTTTACTACGGAACCCTAAAAAAAGAATTTCTTAAATCGGTCCAGGCGTCTTCGAGAAAACGGAGATAAATAAAAAAAAGATTACGCCGAATTGAGAACCTCCTCCTTTTTTTTAAGTCGGTTAAAAATACTGTAAAACTTTAACCAACTTCATCGAAATTCGGCTGAAAATGCACCAAGAAGCGTATCTAACTAACTTACTAGACGATATATAAATTTTCTGGTCATGACAACATTCCTACATGAAGCCTATGACATGAGTGAATAATCAAAATTATCTATAATAATGAACATGTTAACAATCCCTTCCATGAGAGAGAGGCGATGAGAGGTGCCGTCACGCGTGTGATAAACATGGCTGGTTTGCTCGATAATTATGTACATTGGGGTATTTTGGGACCACACACCTTTTTATCGATGGATACGAGAGTTTCGATATAGGTATTCATTTTCAGCTTCAAAATTATACGGCTAAAATTGTGATTAATGATGCCTTTTTTCTTGACAGCGATAGATTATTAGGGGTCGATTTTGATATTCTATTTGAGCTTTAAATTTCTACGGTTGAAAATTGTACGGTAGAATAAATACTTAGCCAGATTAAAATACTATTGCACTTATGATGAATTCACATCAATAAATAGTATAAATTGACGGCAGCGTCAGTCAGAGCTAACAAATGCTTGAAGTTTATTTTCACATGTTGTCTGCGGTCTTGAAGCAAATGGAAAATACTCATATGTAGCAGGGTATAAATTGAAAGCCTCCGGCGTGTATATCTGTTGGTATATGTGTGTGGAATTATTTTGAAATCTCTGGCGCGGTTTTAACGCAGTATTACCTAATCATAAGGCGTTTCTGTGAAAAGTGTTTCTGGGTAAGGCTAGTCATGAGTAAAAACATTTATTACCATACTGGTTTATAAAATGTCTATACGTGTCGGTTCACCACCATTATATGTTGATCATGCATTATCGGCCATATGGTTGTGTCTAATAAATTATGCAAAATGGCATTATTTGTGCCTTTAATATCGCCAGTTAACATATAAAGCACAGAGTTATTTATGTCCTTTTCACGAGGGGCGCCGGGCAGTGTTGCCACCTTAGCCCTTTCGGAGCTGGATCTAGCACATTTAACTTTAAGTGAACGCGTTGTTTAATGATTAAGAAAGGGCTATCAAGATCAGCCAAGTAGCGTCACCTTCATTTCATTTCTTTCACTCATCCTAAACAAGATAAAATTAAAAAATCTAATTTAGTACTGCGCTAGTAAAATACTTTTAGTATATTTGTTATAACTTTTTATCAATATCATAATTTTAATAAAGAGAATTACTCGTTAGGTACTGCCAAAAACGGCCACTTTTGGCGGTAATGGGTAAGGAGTAGATCGCGGTGGAGTGAGATATAAAAATAAACATAACAGAGAAGGAACACTCACAATTTTTGATAAAAAATATAAGTCGCGTCTCTTCATGTAATGGGGCAGAGTTGTAATCAGTCAACAGACAATTTTTCGTCAGCGTACAGCTTCGAAAAATTGTCTGTTGCCATCTCTGATCCGCTGTAGACATCCCAGCACATCTTCCACTTGGTGAAATCGGGCCCTAAAACGCTAAACGGCTGCAGACCACTATTATCAATATCGAGTATTATAAGTTTGTTCCGCTTGCTGTCAAAACAAATTTTATGATGCTAGGAAATACCAAAAATCTCCAAGGCTGGTTTTCACTGCTGGTGACAAGAGGATTGTTTAAAACTGGAATTGCTATTCAGCGCGTGAATGCAGTCAGTGTTCTCCGCACTATGCCACACGGGCACAACTTATATTTGGAATTGTGGTTATGTTAATATATGTTTTTACTTTTGAGACTATTAGTTTTAGAGTAAATATAATTTGGTTAATCATCATCATCATCATCAGGTAATTTTTTGTCTCCACTGTAGAAACACGACCCTCTCTGTACTACTAGAGCCACATATTAGCCAGAGCAGTCAGAGGATTTTTCCTACACTCTCCACGCTGGCCAGACGGGTTGGAGAGGTCTCTTAGATGTTTGTAAGCTTTGTTTAGCTTGTTTTTCCTAAATCGCCTTCTATGACATCCACGGGAAGACTTGGAGTGGTCCTTTTCTACTCTGCCCGGCGGGAAACACAAAGCACTCTGCCGGGAACCACACGGCACTTTGGTTAATCATTTATTACTTATTTTTATGTTATTAATATAAAGTACCTAACCAGTTACATCCGTAATTATTTTATAAGGCTTTTATTTATAATATTTAATTGCTCTTTAGGTTAGTTTGTTCATGAATTATTAAACTTGTATTGCGTAGTAAAGATTTTTTAGATTTACTAGGCAATACGATATATTATATCTGTTCTGAAATAAAAACTTACATAAAAAGTACATTGTTTTGTTTGTAATTACATTTCCCAAACTCTCATTATCCCCAATTATCGTATCAGTTATCGCCTGTACTCAAAACACCTCTGATCTTATTTAACCATCAAAAGAACAACGTAACTACAGGGTGTCGATATGAAATTACTGAGTAATTGAAATACTTAATACACTTTTTTAAACGTACCCTTGGAACTCTTTTATTGTTCTGGATTGAACTTTAAATATAGGTTTATTAAATTAGAGATTATTATTGAAATTCGAGGTGTATAATAAACGCCCGGCCGAGGGAATGGGAATGGGCGGAAAATCTATGAAACCTAACCCATCCCTATTTTGATTCCGTATTTCAAGCCCATCAACATGTTAAAAGTGGCCTTAGGCTCTGTCTACCCCGTAAGGGAAAAAGACGAGATACTGTGTAAGTATATATCTAATAATGGTTTTGGTATGGTTTATTAATCCATCGTAGAAGTCGAGTCAGCTGTTGCACAACCTCATAAATGCTGTCTTACGTACATTCTAATCTAAGAAACCTCTCCTTAAAATATTTAATTTCCATGTAGGTAAATCTTTCTTCTTTTCTTTTTATTATGGCCTCCATCGAGATTTCAGTGATTCTGCCAATGTCCAGTATAATGAGATACTAAGTATCGGTGTTGTACGGTATGTGGCATCAAAGATGGCGTATGTTCTTTGGCAGCCTCGTGGGAGATTTTGACGACAAATCTATACGAGTCCATTTAACAGTCTACTTTAACTATTTCACAAATTGTTCTCGAGCACGAGCATTTATAACACCAAACTACACCAATTTCATATTATAAAGTCCACTTAAATCAATTTGCAAAATTGTATAAGGCAAACGACAACTGAACCCATTGACTTCCCACCAAAAACTCATATTTCTTCTTTATATAATGATATTGGTTATAAGATAAACTTCATTAATTAAAATATCAAAAGGCAAAATAAGGTGTATGCATAGGCACAACGGGTCTATAAGATGCATCCGATGCAATCAGAATAATGGTTAGGATGTTAATTAAAATTTACGCCTACTCAGATATTATTTCTTTGAGATTGTAGGCTTAAGGATTATTTTGATATAAAAAAAGAATCAAAGTATAAGCCTAATTCGTTATTAGTAGTTCAATGTAAACAAACAAAGTTTTTTTAAAGTGTTAAAATATCGGCCCACGAAGCATCACAATTAAGGATGTCTTAATCGGAACGAAAGGCGAGGTCAAGATGTAATAATAAAAAGTAGGACCAAAAATAAAAGTAACAGGCTAAGCCATTACTTTATCAGTCTGAAGTATTTTTCCTGGACTATCTTGTACAATTAGAATTAAACATATCGGGATATTTACCGTGATTATTCTTTGAAATTTAAAATTCTTCAGTTCCTTCGTGATCATGGTCCATGTAACAGGATCGAAATATCGAAAACTCAAAGAATAATCACGGTAAATATCCTGATATGTTTAATTCTAATGTTGATCACCGTGAAAGTTGAAAAAAGCTATCTTGTACAATTTGCGTAGGACGAAAATCAACTGGTCAGCCAAAACATCTGAGCAAGACTTCAAAAAAGTCGGGATTTTAGATTAATACAACGTGTAACTTGACCCTCATCACACACATAAAGGGGTGACTCAGCCCGTCAATATAAACAACTTTTCCTACGGGATCAATGGGATCAAGGGAATAGTAAGTGAAAGTGAAGTGTAAAGTGAGTTAATAGTGCAGTATGCTCATCTGCCCGCACAAGTATAAAAAAAGAAGACGCAGCTGGTTAATTCTATGCCTTTCATTTCGTCCATCTAAGCATAGAAGTCAAATTAAATGTCAGCAGTACACGCACAATGGTGCAACGATCAGAAAATGTCTTTTGTCATATATTTGCGATCACGCTTCACTTGGGGGTCGAGCTGTGGTCGTGTTTGGCCAGTCACACTCTCTGATAACGCACACCCATTAGAGTGCTTTCAAAGTAAACACCTTTTATTGTTTGGTGCTCAGTGGCGGATTTCATTTCATAGAGCCTTCATCGGGTCTAAGGGCGGCCAGATTTAAGGGGCGGCCAATCGTTAAAAAAAAACATTTTGACATTTTCACAAAGTGCACAGAAATCATGGAGATATATGTACTACGTACAGAATCTTTGTGAAAGTGGATATGCCACAAAGGCTCGCCCTTTCTAAATCGATTTTGATAAAATTGGTTATAAAGTAAATTCATTATTATAGGCTAAGATGGGTGCTGCGAAAGGGGCGGCTGGTACAGGTCGCGCCAAACTTCAAGCCTGGGCCAAGACTGCAAATCCGCCGCTATTGGTGCTGTTATAATGACGTGTTGTTGGCCTACTTGTGGAATGATTTGCCATGTCATGTTGGCAATGACAGCGGTAGCAGGTCTAAGAGCGCAAGTCATTACTGAAAGGTCCTTGATTAGAATACCACCAGTTTTTATAGTCTAAACGAACACAAGCTGTCTGTTGTAAGTTAGTACAATGTCCGGTTTTCAATAGATGACAGATGCCTCTTTAACACTCAACTAAGTAATTGAAAAACTGACGCTCTGTTGCTAGTGTGGTTGCTAAATAGTAGACACACTAGCCTCAGTGGTCCAGTGGTTAAGGAGTTTGCCTTGTTGACCCGATCGTGGGTTCGATTCCCACGGGTAGCATACTTTGTTAAGTTGTTTCCAGTTTGGTTAGGACATTGCAGGCATGAATCACCTGATTGTCTAATATGATTCCGTGCTTCGGAAGGCACGTTAAGCTGTTGGTCCCGGCTGCCATCTGGTAGTTGTTAAAGGAAGCACGTCAGAGACCGAGAGGCGGTTCCGAAGAACTCTGACACCAGGGTGTGCATGGTCGACTGACCTTGATACCTACACGAAATGTTGATGAGTAGACACACTCTATCAGCCAGGGCTTGTCCCTGGTCTGGCCTACAAGTCCAATATGATTAAACTATTTCTTTTTTTAGGGTTCCGTACAAAAAATGAAAAACGGAACCCTTATAGGATCACTCGAGCGTCTGTCTGTCCGTCCGTCCGTCTGTCACAGTCGATTTTCTCCTAATCTACTGAACCAAATTAAATGTAATTTGGTAAGATGATGTAAACCTATGACCCAAACACGGATGTGCAAAGTAAATATATATATTTTTTAAATAAGGGTCAGTTTAGGGGGTCCAAATATAAAATGTAAAAAAAAAGTTTTGCAAACCTTACCGTGTTATATATCAAATGAAAGGGCTTGTGATGAGGATCTCAAAAATATTTTTTTTTGTTCGGGGAAAATCAATACTTTTGATTTTATTCACGAAAGAAGGCAAAATTTGACCATTCCCCCCTGATCTCCGAAACTACTGGGCCTAAAATTTCCAAAAAATTACAATATATAGTTTATTGCTTGAAGATTACAGGAAAAATAATAAGAATTCTATCAGTTGAAAATAAAGTGGTAAACTCACTATAATAAGTTCACCTAGGGAAATAGTTCACTAAAACACCACTAGATAGCGCTAGTCAATTGAATAAAACATTTTTGCACATTGTGTGTGTGTTCACGAAGCATATTGTACGGAACCCTCATTGCGTGAGTTTGACTCACACTTGGCCGGTTATTTCTGTCTATAGAAACAGTCCGTAAAGAAAAATCTGCACGTTCATTTTCTATTACTACTGCTTAAAGAGGGTAAAAGCGTATAACTTTAATACAGAGGAATAAAATATATGTTTTTTCATTGTCCTTTGATAATGGCTCACAAAAATAGAAAGATTAGAGAAAAACTCTATTACTAACGCAAAACTCTTCAACATATAAAGGTTGCCTAAACGCTAAGTATTAACAAAAATCATCCAATAAGTGACGTCACTTCGTCAGCATTTTGAGATGCCGTGTAAACCATTTTCGGCAGCTATGTTAGGTATTGCATTTATGGATATGGCTTCATAACAAAAGTAATTATCTATTTTAAAGGCTATCTTTTGGTAAGCAATATTAGCTTTTTAGTTTTAAAAGTTTTGAAATGGACTTCGTCAAATCAATTTTCAGAGAACTCACTATATCGACATCAGACTAAATTTAGAGTTCGATCCTTACAAAATCACACACATTGTTCAAAATCTATTCTTCGTGCACGTCTGTTCAAGATATTGAAATACTAGACCCAATACAACCATCATCATGGCGTGTGGGTTCTAAGACCAAAGAATGATCCAATACAACATCTTATCTTATCTTTAGATAAGATAAGAGATTTAGATACAACATTAATAAAAGCACTGCGCCAGGTGAAACATAAATTTGGATATTATTTTATTTATCTGTAATTTCCTTAATGGTTTGGGAGAAAAGGAAAAACATACAATATACCAGCTGTTTAGATTCCCGCGCAGAACGTAAAAGCCGGTCAAGGGATTGGGCTAAAATCTAAGGAATCACGTCAATAGGCGATGTGGCTAGCAACCCATCATTATTTTGATTCCGCTTTCCACCTTAACGGCCACTAACATGCATAACGTGGCATTTGAGTTTCATGACTTTGGGCTCTGTCTACCACGCAAGGACAAAAATGTTATAATATGCATGTATGTATTTGTTATTTGAAAACTGTTAAAGTTAGTTAGGCACATAGAAGGTTGTTCTACCATAATATCAAGTATAGATGACTTGCTTTTTACGGTACAATTGTAACAATAATTTGTGACTCAAATAAATAATTTAAAAAATATATATTGTTATTACGTGACTATGTTTCTACTACCGCCAACCGTTATATGAATATAAAGCCAATCCTTATTCAAAACTGCCCAATAAATCGGCAAAAGCATTTAAAGCTCCCTTCCGACATAACTGTCTGTACGTCTGTTTGTAGATAAGGCAGGAAATAAAATTCGCAGTTAAACTTGACGTTCCGAGTGGACTCGGAATGAATGGAGCTCATAAAGCCTTTATTTGCATAAACAGATAACAGAACACTAGAGTAAAGTATAAAGACAAAAGGTAACGGTTACTACCAATTATAAACTTTATAGAGGTATGTTGGATTAGGACGGGATAAGTATTCTCGAATATCAAGCCTTGAAGCCATTTGGCGCTGAATTTTAAACGAAGAGCAAACATAGTATTTGTACATAATGAAAAGTCGCATGCTGTTTCCAAGTTTGTTTGTCTGTAAAGATGAAATGTGGCAATTCTATTTCATAGCACTCATCTTAACGCGATTCAGCGGAATATTTTGTGTGCTTTTGTAAGTTGGATAACAATAATACATTACATCAACTTCTCCAAAGGGCTCCAATGGATCTATATCACCACGCAAGCCTTCCAAAGGACCGGGTAACACCCGTGAGTCTCAGAGAGATACAATATAATAATAATATAATATAATCTTTATTTCTTCAAAACTTAGCCTAAAATTACACATCGCCTCACTAACAGTACAACAATGCAACATAATGGAAGGTTAAGCCTTAGCCCTAATCTGATGATGGTGATAGGGGTGGATACGCACTTTTCAGCTAAAAAAGATGAATCCGTCGTGTTCGGGCTGTTGTTATTATGTTAATCGCTCATTCTTAAATTTTGTCACAAAATACACTAAGTATTAAGAACAAAGTAAATAATTTTTGCTGGCGAGAAATAATAGTGGTATTTAAGCTAGGTGTAGGTAATCGGTACGTTATGTGAATACCCTAATTTAATCAATGCATGCCACGACGGAACCGTACACGGGCGAGTCCGACTCGCACTAGGCTATTTCTTTTTCTCACATATCAGCGTAGACGATATAAATAACAATAATAGTAAAATAATGAAAAGACTCTATTTTTAAATTCGACTTGCAAAAGTTTTTGTGATAGTTTCTATAAAATACGAAACGCGTCGAATAATACGAGTAGCTAATTTTGAGCGAGGCGTTCATAGAAATAAATTCTATTATTCTAGGTCAGTAACCACACAGCATGAAGTTAACTCTTGTCTTAAATCATACATGAACAATAGACAACACATAAAAATACAATAAAACCGTCGACGAATCAAAACAGCATCCGCAATAAAATATGCTAAAAAGGGCGTTATGCTAAAAACTTTGTTTAGCGGCATCTATAAAGTAACGCTCACGATGACTTCACCAGAATAATTAAATTAAGTCTTTATATCCTCTTTTTAACGACGAAAATTTACATTACAAACCGGACTTTTATGTATCGATATAAAGCAAAAGTCGGGCTAGGAGAAAAGTAAAATTTATTTTATTGGGGATATCGGATTTAATAGAATGAAAGACAAAGGGTAATTAAATCAACAATTATAGTGAATGAAATTCAACCCGTGCTTCAGTATCTTGAATGAAAAGACGCTGACTGAAACAATAATAAATAAGTACTGCTTTAAGTCTCCTCTTTCGTTACTTCAGGGAATATTCTGATCGAACATATTCAATAGTAGTTGGGTTGATATTAGCCTAGTAGCTACTATTCTACCAGCCTGGCTGTTTTACGTGACTCATGAGGGCCTAGGGCCTAGGCTAGCCCCTGGACCCCGGTTTCGGAAGCATCCCGGGATCACGCTTAGTTAGCAGTATCAGGATTTTTTGCCCCTGAGCCGAGCCCTGGCTCCCAGACCTCGGGTCACTATGTTACGCCAACAGTGTTTACATGCAGCATTACAATAATGTGCATGAATTTAGTTCTAATATGGGTACCAATAACAGGTACACAAATCGTCGACTACATTCATTATACAGGTTGGATAGTAACCACTTAAAAGTTTTAGCATTTAATCTTTAAAAATCCTTATACTATTGCTGAAGAAGCATATCTATCGAGAAGGAGATGATATGGATGGATTTAAACTAGAATGGCCAGATATAGCGAACAAAATCTAAAATAGTGGAGCATTCAGGGGGAGGCCTTTGCCCAGCAGTTGCACACAACATCCACAGGCTAGCAAAAAAAACTGTTGCCAAATATATCCAAACTAGCTGTTACCCGCGGCTTCGCCCGCGTAATTTACAGCCTATGTCCTTCTCGGTACCCTAGCCTATGTGTATGCAAAATTTCAGGATGATCGGTTCAGTAGATACGGCGTGAAAGCGTAACAAACAAACAAACTCACTTTTACATTTATAATATTAGTTGGGATAGTTAGGATTAGGATTGTCTATCAAAATCTAAGATTGTCAATTCCGTTTCATCAATGCAAAAACTCCGCCATTATTTGAATTGTTATCTGGACATCAGTTTCAAGCACATTCTTAAACCTTTAAGAGAATTTGTACATTATTTGATTTCTAACGTCGATTACAAGCAGGACATAAAATGGAAGATCCATTTTATTAACCATTGATGCTTTTGTTCCTAACAATTTTGTAGCAAAATTACCTCGCCTCTACACGGATGAGCTGAATCGTATCTGATGCTGTTCCGAGCAAACTGCCGGTAATTTCCGATCGTTATTAGCTTAAGAGAATAGCTGCTTAATTAACATTGTTATATTTTTTTTAATTTATTTATTTAACTTCTTTACAAAAGTAAAAGGCGGACTTAAAGCCAAAGGCTTTATCTACCAGTCAACCCGCAGGTGGTGCTGAGAAAGGAGAATTTGGAAGTTGGTGCAAAATGTATACTTTAAACAAAAGTGTCTTAGCCTAATTATATTATATACATACATACCAAATAAAAAATATATTATAAAATATAAAGTACAGTTACTACATATATATTAATTTATATTCTATCTGATAGTTCACGCAAAAAATGAGCGCGTACTGCACTCTTAAAAGCTAGTCGAGTTAGAGCCTTCCGGATATCCAGTGGCCAGGCGTTCCAAAGCTGCACCGCTTTTACGGCAAATTAATGTTTAAAGAATCCACTCCGGAAACATGGTGTATAAAGAAGGAGATTGCAAGAGGAGCGAAGGTTTCTGACATGGGTATCACTCAGAAAATTGAATTTGGATGATACCATGGAGTTTTGGGGTCGAAAAGGATGGAATAGAGGGTTGTGAGAATATGTAATTGGTGACGTTGCCGAATAGGTAACCATTTCAATTTGATGCGATAAGCTGACACATGATCAAACTTACGAAGGCCATATACTTACTTATATAAAGCGGATGCAGTTATTTTGTAAGCGGTCAAGTTTATTCAAAAAGTCTCATTTCAGATCCGAGTAACACACATCGGCATAATCCAAAATAGGCAAGATAAGCGTTTGCATCAGCATCACCTTTACATTCGTTGGCAAGAAGTTCTTAATTTATACAAAGACGTTTGCAAGATAAATTGAGTAAACTGAGTAACTGAGTCAGGAATATTCTAATAACAACTATCGTTATGGGCTATGGTTTTTATTTAAAGGAAAAATGTTGTATTAAGAAATTGATTGAATTTCTAAAAATCCTTTGATAGTGCTGACTTCCATCATGAAAGTAACCCCTGTACCAAATTTTCTAGTATCTAGGAACAGTAGTTTCGGTTGTCCGTTGATAGAGAACTCAGTGAGTCAGTCACGTTTGCCCTTTACACATCCTTATTTTTAATTCCATCCATCCATCCATCAAGTCTTTTTTAGTCTCCACTGCAGGAGCACGACCCTCTCTGTACTACCACAGCAATATATTAGCCAGAGTAGTCAGAGGATTTGGCCTACACTCTCCACGCTGGCCAGACGGGTTGGAGAGGTATTTTTGATGTTTGTAAGCTTTGTTTAGCTTGTTTCCTAAGTCGCCTTTTACGACATCCACGGGAAGACTTGGAGTGGTCCTATTCTACTCTGCCGTGAACCACACGGCAATTTTTAATTCAATATACAAATTTTAGAGGTGACTCAGCCCATCAACATGAACAACTTTTGATATGGTACCAATGCTGAAAATTCAATATTACTTTTTTCCTTTTCCATACATTTGGTCCGATTAGCTGGACTCTTTTGTATGGATGGGTATGTAATTTTTTTCCCCATTTTCCAGTATTTTTCCACTATCAAAAGTTGTTCACGTAGATGGGCTGAGTCACCCCTTAAAGTTTGTGTACTGATTAAAAATAAGGTTGCATACCTATTTATTAGATAGATGGACGCTTTTAGATTACTTATTACACTTGGTATGCGACTACGTGGAAGCAAGGTGAAAATGCCGATCGTTATCATAATAAGTATTGTATCGTTATTGTTTAAAAACGTATTCGCATCGTTTCTGAATGTTGCTCATTTTAAAAAATAACATTTTAACAAATTTGACATTTCGAAATCACTATTGGACGCGTAACAAATTGTGTGTTGGCTGGATACCATTTTTCCAGTGAAGTTATTCCAAAGTCTACCTTTAGGGAAACTAGCGTTACGAAAAACACATTGTCGAAGACATCAGCCGATCGGTCCCTGTAGAAAACGCCTTAGCTGGAGCCCATACGAGGACTGTTTGCTTTAGAATTCGCTGAGCCACTCTTCTGTAATGCGCCAGTACGATTGTTATCTGCTTCTATAACATTTCAAGTATGAATCTATCCTGATGACCCATATATGTGACAAATCATTAAATCAAACCAACGCCCTCATGTGGTTCCCGGCAGAAAAGACTTGGAACGAAGACTTTAGAGTCCCACGTAAAGCCGAAATACCATACAAACGTAGTTTGGTTTTAGTTTTACAACAGTTAAGCCAATCTCCACCAAATTTCGTACATACGACCGGATAAGGCATATTGATCTTATAATCAGATTTCAATTTTAAAAACAATACCTATACAAAATTACAGTGAGTAGAAATTTTCGATACGAAACTTCTTTCTCGATCATAATCACTATTATGTTCACTACGGGAGTTACCGCGATTATTTTTGAGTTTTGTCTGTTATTTCGGCAACATTGCAGCAGCCATTTTCACAGACTCTTGACTGAAAACCCTGAAAATTGCAGCTGCAATGTTGTCGAAATATCAGACGAAACTCAAAAATAATCGCGGTACGTCCTGAAGTGAACATAATAGTCACTTTAAGTCTTTCTGAGGTAAAGCAGTTATAAACCTCAAAGAAAGCTCTACAACCCATCTGGCCTGTAGACGTGTAGTCGTCTGAATGCTCTGGCTAATATATGGCTCTGGTAGTATAGAGTGGGTCATGCTCCTGTAGTGTAGACTAAAAAAACCCCGATGACGATAATAAACCCATTCGACTAGCTACAAGTATAACAGAATAGATGCTTCATGAACATTGTTAAAAGTTCTTCTTTTGTTTAAGTTTATAAATTCACGTTTGCAAGGCTTGAAAGTTAGTATCTAGAATATTCTTACGAACAAATACTGTCTGAGAAGAAAAGTTTGTTTGAATAAATACTGAGCGATCATAGCCGTTACTTCAATAGAAGATGCAAGTGAACAGAGGGCAACCAAGTCAAGTTCAAATCTCTCATAAATTAATATTA
The DNA here is from genome assembly GCA_963082605.1 of Rhodophaea formosa. Taxonomy (NCBI): domain Eukaryota; kingdom Metazoa; phylum Arthropoda; class Insecta; order Lepidoptera; family Pyralidae; genus Rhodophaea; species Rhodophaea formosa. Next base: position 7,410,545 of record OY720221.1, read on the forward strand.
AAAGTACCATTCTTACTTACCCCCGTGCGGGAATAGGCTAGCTTCCAGAAAAACATAATTTGTCCATAAGTTGGATTACTAAAAAAAATTTGACACGTATGTATATTTTCAACGTCATAGTTTGGTTAGTCTTTTTTGCATACTGTGATGTCACGATCGACTTATGAACAAGGACTCGCTATATATCTTTATCATTATCAACAAAAGAAAAAATACATATGTCCAAAAATTTTTCTTATCTCACTAACGTATAAATTTAATGATTATTTTGACCAAAGAAACTAGCCTATTATCGTGAATTTGTCAACTAAAGGCCAAATCTATTTACCAAACTTTTTAGCGAAATATTAAAATATTTATTTTAAATAGGGGAATCAATGGACCCCTTAAAATTCATGTATGTAAAAGAAAAATGTCTGAACTTTATAAATATAACAAACAGCAGGTTTTATAACTTGTTGTTATACTAAAGTCCTTCTTTTGTTTCCAAGTTTTTCTTAAATTTACGTTTTCAAGATAAAAGTGAGCTAACTGAAGTATCTTTAGAATATTCAAGAACAAGAATTGAACCACAATCGGCTAAGTTTTTGATCTAGATCGTAAGAAGTGCAGTTTGTATGAATGAACACTGAATATGAAATATTCAATCTAAATGTAAAGCTCCTTACAGCCTGCAATATTTAAGAGGTCGTTTTTATGTAAGCGAAATTTCATAACGATCTGTTAAGTATTACAAAACAACGGAAAACCTTAGTCAAAGCGAAAAACATAAACTCAATGTTACAATATTAATAGTTAACGAGCTCCGTGGCGCAGTGGTCACCACGCCAGCCTGCGACACGGGGGTCCCGGGTTGTATCCGGGTCAGGTCATGATGGGAAACGATCTTTTTCAGATTGACCTGGGTCTTGGATGTTTATCTATATAAGTATATATTATAAAAAAATATATATAGTATCGTTGAGTTAGTATCCTGCGACACAAGTTCACAACTTACTGTGGGTCTAGCTCAATTTGTGTGATATGTCCCTATAAGTATATTTATTTATTTTTAAGGATATTCGTAGGTTCCTAGAAATCTTACAATTAACTAAAACTAACTCATATACTAACTGTATAGCTACCCATTTCTGAAATTAATTTATAACACTCGCCTCTAATACTAAAATATAAAAGCAATTTGTTTCTAGCTGAAATATTACCAGGGATTAAAAATGCCACATAAAGCTGTTTTAACATCTTAGACGTGCAGAGCTGGTTTTAACGTCGCTTTAGAATTGAATTATAGCTAGCATTCAGTCGTTATATAACTTTAATTTAATTGCGCGGCGGCAATTTCATAAGTACTACTGCGCAGTCTGAATTTCTCGTCGTAGTAATTTTATTTGTTATACGATGAGAGAAAATACAAGCAATTATATATATTTGAATTTTTATTTATTTGTTGTAAAATTAATGTTTAGCTGCTTCTTCTCTCGAAAACCAAGACAGGTTTGGGCGTAAATCTAAGGAGGAAACATAGTAAAAGGCGATGCGGTTAGCAAACCATCACTAGTTTCACCTACAGATAACCAAATAATTATGAAAATTGTACAGATAACAAAAATATTGAAAGTGGTCTAATCGAAATATGATATCTTATTAAACCAAACGTGTATTTAATATCATATGCACTAGGATCTGTCTACCAGGTAAGGGAAATATATAGCAGGTAACCCAATGATTTATTTTTATTTTTAATCATATATATAGCCAAGGATATCGCTAAAACGGTTACTAATATAATTTCGTTTAGCCGTGTCTCTACAACTTTCTGTCTGTGTGTTTAGTTTGCCCTACCACTACACAGCTAATCGAAATCAACAGCGTTTAACGTCGTTTGAGAATTGAATTATAAGCTAAGCTTTCCGTCGTAAGTTTAATTAATCGCAAGGCGGCATTAAGTATCGCGCAATTCGAGTTGTTGTGAGAATTCCTCAATGTAATATTCTAATCGTTTTAATTTTATAATTTTGGACATTCTTTTTGATTTTTGTACTCATACAATTTGTGTTACTGATATTTCAACAAAAACAATATACAAAATGCATCGTTGCTAAGTTGCAATATTTGTGAATCTTCAAAAATTTTTATATTTAACGTTGTATATCGTAAATACTTATGATCATAATGGAAAACTTTCCATAAGGAACAGGTCTTAACATGAAAATAAAATTGGGATTTCTACATAAAACTGTTAATTGTGATACTACTGATAGATTTAGTACATGAAGTAGGTATACATTTTCTGTTCATATTTTGACTTATGTTAAGTTATAATGACTTATGTAGGATAAGTTCGAGAATGTGGCTAGTTTAGATTTACACCTTTATATCCCATATTACACATTTCAGCAATTTTGGTAAAAAATATGTACCTACTTAGCTAAATCATCTTACAATAACTAGTAATTTCCCTAAAAAGTTTAATACAATTATTTATTTCAGTCCTGAGTTTGAACGTCGTTTTGAAAATTAATTATAAACTGCTAAGATTTCCCGTAACATGACTTTAATTAATTGCAAGGCGGCAATAAGTATTGCGCAGCTTGAATTGTTGTGAGAATTTCACGATGCATAATAAATCCCAACTAATATTATAAATGAAAAATTGAGTTTGTTTGTTATGCTTCCACGTTTTGTCTACTGAACAGATCATCATGAAATTTGGCATACACATAGGTTAAAGTACTGAGAAGGACATAGGCTATATTTCACGCGGGCGAAGCCGCGGGTAACAGCTAGTATGTTATAATTATTTAGAAAATTCTTCTACCTTTCAACATTAATTTTGAAAATGTGGTTTAATTTATTGGTACCAATTTAAATAAATTGTGGTTTATTATTCTGGTATCCGTCTGCGCGAGCGAGAGAATGGGAAGCAGCTGGTAGGTAGGTACATTCTGGGCTTTTTCTTTAGCGTGGAAGATACGACGCGACGTTCAATGATTTAAATTGGTATCCGGTACCTAATAGTCAGCCAATTTACGTCCTGATCCTAAGGAAAACCACGAATTAAATATACATAAGTGCAAATCACCTTGGCTATTTTGTATCGTAGGTACATTTCATACAAGGCATAATTTTGTACCTTTTATTGTGATGATATCATCGTGATTTAGGGGCCCCACACTAGCGTCTTTCGAGCGTCGTCGTCTTGCTAGCGCCCACGCGGCGTCGACGCAGCGGCAACGCGACGCCAACGCTGAGCGGCCGCCGAACGCGTTTACGCAGCGCGTCGTCGCGTCCGCGAGGCGTCTGCGCAATGTTTTTTTCTGAACAAGTACAATGCACACCGCAATTCCTTTGCCCCGCTTGCCCACCCGCGCATATCGCCACACAACGCGACGTCAGCACTGCGTATACCCGGCCGCTGAACGTTGGCGTCGCTTTGCCGTTTTGCTAACGGAGCGTCGACGCCGCGCAGGCGCTAACAAGACGACGCTACTCGAAAGACGCCAGTGTGGGGGGGGGACCCTTAAAAGTACGTATCCTGTTCCGAGAATAGAATAAAGATTCATATTGTAATGCCAGGTAATATCCACAACCGACGACGTTTATTGATATTCATATATTCTATGTATTTCTTATGAAAAGATGATGACAATGTGAAAGGTTGTCAGAATACCGCTAATTGGAGGGCAATTATTTTTCTTCTTTTTGTCTACGATATTCGTCATATAAATTTTGTTTATATAAAAGTTTATCGCGTTCCGGCGGAGAAGAATAGGACCACTCCAAGTCTTCCCGTGAATGTCGTAGAAAGCGACTTAGGAAACACAAGCTAAGCAAAGCTTATAAACATCAAAGAGACCCCTCCAACCCGTCTGTCCAACGTGGAGACTGTAGGCCAACGCCCCGGCTTCGCCCCTGGTAATGTATGTAACATAGCCTATGTCACAGGGATGGTAGGTTAACCCTAAGTGACATAGGCTATGTATGTGTCGCAGTCATCTGGTTGAATCTGCTATTTGATTGAATGACTAGCGCGTTCATTGAATGACCACGTTTAATTGAATGACTAAGCCGAACGTTGAACAAATAAGCGTCGCTCAACGTCCAACTAGTTAGCGGATTGTAACATAGCCCTTTGAAAAGAGCGGACATAGAATCAGTCAGGTGATTCAAATTTAGTTCATTTTCTTCCCACTGCGGCGCTAGTAGTCACCAAAACAAATATGGCGTCAAACAGCTCGAACAGATGGCACGATGTTGATATTTTTTTCGATTAAATTTTCTTAGAAGTGCGTTATTTGTAATAAAATAGTATGACATTATGGATTTACCTATTATAACGCCGCCGCCGGCTCCTTTAAAAACTAAGAAAAATGAAATCATGCTACCACCAAATATTACAAAGTCGGCTAAGATTCAACGACTTCGCTAAATGACATTCATTCAGTCAAGACGTTGAACGTTACATTCAACGACTTGACGAGCTGTCCTTCAGTCATTCAATTGAACGTCGCCATTCAATGAATGCGCTAGTTATTCAATCAAATAGCAAATTCAACCAGATGACTGCGCCATATGTATCACAAGCGAATCCAACGGTGAAAGAATTTTTGAAATATATGCAGTAGTTCCTGTGATTAGCACGTTTCATCCAAACAAACTAATTTTTAGCTTTATAATATAAGTTTTAGTATAGATTTTAGGAAAGTTACAAAAAGATAGTTGTTAAAAAAGTTTTGTCCTTTATGAACGGACATTCATCATTTATTTCAACGAAATTCTATATCCCTTTGAACCTGTTCCTGAAATAAATTCAATATCACATTGTTTCTATTACTATGTTTCACATTGAAATCCTTTGAATTACATATATTTGTGATATTACTTTGTAAATATTAGCTCTCACTGAAAACAAGAAGGAACTCCATACAATAGTCTGTTATGGCGATTGCCAATCTAAGTCCATTAATAGAAATAGTTTTTCCAGTGCCCTGCCGCTCTCAGCAGGGACCAGGTAGCCCTTTGTTCCAATAAGGGTCATCTCACATGAAAAGGTATTTTATGTGTTTCAAACTGTACTTTAAATAATATTATAAATGCGATAGTGAGTTTGTTTATTTATTTATTTGAATCTTGTGTAGTACGCGTTGTCTGGAATACGTAGAAGGATTAGGACGTAGGACGCATAGGCGCCGTGTGGTTCCCGGCAGAGTAGAATAGAACCACTCCAAGTCATCCCGTGGATGTCGTAAAAAGCGACTAAGGAAAAACAAGCTAAACAAAGCTTCTAAACATCAAAGAGACCTCTCCAACCCGTCTGGCCAGCGTGGAGAGTGTAGGCCAAATCCTCTGACTACTCAAGCTAATATATGGCTCTGGTAGTACAGAGAGGGTCGTGCTCCTGCAGTGGAGACTAGAAAGACCTGATGATGATGATAATGATGACGCATAGGCGTCCTCTAAAAAGTACTGTTTCCGAAGGAACGACCTTTACGCGGTCGGGCCTGTGTTAGTATAAAATAAAACTGATCAAAAAAGTTCAATATTTTCGGAGTTAGAGTATGTTATTAATACAGTTTCTTTATTTTACGTACTTTTTTAGTACGTGGAAAATTTTGATGTAAGTAGATATGTGGTATATAGTGGATAAATGTGATTATTGCACTTTTTACATCACCTTGAACGACGTTGTTAATTACCAATAATTTTATGATTTTGTGAGCTCATACATATATATTAGGTATGTACTTTGTACGCGTATAGTAAAATGTTATAACTCACATTTATTATGTACTTGATAGTTGGGTTTAAGTTAAAGAAGTCCACAGCTGGACATGGGCCTACTATTCCTACCGGATCTAACAGATGATTTGGTAGAGGCTCTAGGAATTGTATTTTCCATTTTTAGGGTTCCGTACAAAAATTGAAAAACGGATCCCTTATAGGATCACTCGTGCGTCTGTCTGTCCGTCCGTCCGTCTGTCACAGCCAATTTTCTCCGAATCTACTGAACCAAATTAGGTGAAATTTGGTAAGATGGTGTAATACTATGACCCAAACACGGATGTGCAAAGTAAATAAAGATTTTTTTGAAATAAGGGTCATTTTCAGGGGCCCAAAAACAAAATTTAAAAAGAAAGTTTTGCATACCTTACTTTGTCATATATCAAATGAAAGGGCTCATTATGATGATCTCAAAATTTTTTTTTTGTTCGGATAAAATCAATACTTTTGATTCTATTCACGAAAGAAGGCAAAAATTGACCTTTCCCCCCCCCCTGATCTCCGAAACTACTGGGCCGAAAATTTTGAAAAAATTACAAGATATAGTTCATTCCTTGAATATTACAGGCAAAATAATAAGAATTCTATCACTTGAAAATAAAAGTGGTAAACTCAGTATAATAAGTTGATCTAGGAAAATAGTTCACTAAAACACCACTAGATAGCGCTAGTCATTTGAATAAAACATTTTTGCACATTGTGTCGAAGCATATTGTACGGAACCCTCATTGCGCGAGTTTAACTTACACTTGGTCGGTTTTTAGGGTTCCGTAGTAAACTAGGAACCCTTATAGTTTCGCCATGTCTGTCTGTCTGTCTGTCTGTCTGTCTGTCTGTCTGTCCGTCCGCGGTTTTACTCAGAGACTATAAGTACTAGAAAGCTGTAATTTTGTATGAGTATGTATATTAATCATGGCAAAAAAGTCGTAGAAAAAAATCTTGAAAAAAAATTTTTTTTTGGGTAGCTCCCATACAAGTAAAGTGGGGGAGTAATTTTTTTTTCTCTACTTACCCATCGTGTGGGGTATCGTTAAAAAGGTTTTTGAAAAATATTGTTAGGTTGAGAACACCATTTTTCGATTTAGGGATCCGTTTCCGAAATATTTGGTTTTAAAGTGAAAATTTTTGTTAGAGGTACGTGTCCCCCCATCTATCTGCTAAACGGTTATATATGGATACGTGAAAAAAATTACAGCAGTAATATATATACTGAAGTTGAAAGGAAAACTATCAGAGCTGAGTACTAAGTGCAAACTAAAAAGTTATAGGCAACCAACTTATAAAATGTACTGGAAAATGTAAAATTTTATACAATCTTTATTGTTAGATATTTTTGGTCGTTAAACTGTGAGGTGCGAGTGTAAACAGTGTGAACTCAAAGTTGTCATTCGCAACTACGGAACCCTATACTGCGCGTGGCCCGACACGCACTTGGCCGGTTTTTATTTTTAATTTTTGTTACTGGTAACTAGGTACATTTAAAGTGACTACTTTAAATTTTATTATTTTTAAAATTTTGTGAGTCTAACATATATCTCAAAAATCTGTTAAACTTTACTTAAATAATTATTATATCTACATATATTTTCGACACAAACGTAAATTTGTTATAAAGGAAATTGAAATGTGACCAAATTATGTGTGCACATGTGTGACGAGCCTTATTTATTTCGTAACAACGTATCAACATCAACACTGAGCATCTGTTTGTAGGGCGTAAACATCCCAAAATACGGTGCCACACTTTCTAAATCTAAATAATTAGTACGAATAGTTACTGGAGTACTTGGTAAATTACATTATAACTCGTTTTTTGGCTTCGTCCGGGAATTACAAGAAGCTTTTATTTAAAAAGTGCAAAATTTAATTGGATACGAGTATTACGTACGTTTGTGTTTGGGTACGTTTGTGTTGAATAGATTTGAAACTTTGCTGTGGCAAACGGAGAGATGAAGTCAGACCTACGAATATGAGTATTAGTACAGTTTTGATCATAGAATGAAGCCTGGGTCTGACTGTACTAATAATAACTTTGAAAACTCTCTTTTGGCATCACATTAGAGAATTGTTTAAAAAGGAAATTGTAAAATGTTTTCTTATGTTTTCGCGATTGTTACACATTTAAATAAAATTATTTTAATACGGTTTTTATCGCGTTTATTACATTATTTATACTATACACCTAATGTTTCGAGCACTTTACAGTGTTCGTGATTGCAGGTAGACTAAAACACTGTAAAGTGCTCGAAACGTTAGGTGTATAAATAATGTAATAAACGCGATAAAAACCGTATTAAAATAATTTTATTTCAATAGTGCAAAATTCAATTTGATATTGCATAGGTACGTTTAGATCACATTTTGTACTAAATATATTTGAAACTTCTCTGTGACGGACTGAGGTCAGACCTACAAATATAGAGTCTCTCCCTCTCTCTCTCTCACTCATCTGAGCGTTTTCTCGGTTCCATCCTCAGCTGGAGTGCTTTGGAGCCCGGGTCGGCTTTCCGGCTTTTTCTTCTCCACTTCGCACGGTCTCCGGGGCATCCTTGGCTGTTAGGATATTGGCACGGATATCCTCCCTAACTATATCAAGCCTGCATTTCTTGGGCTTTCCCCTTCTGCCGTGGAGGCGGCATATCCAGACATTTGTTACCAATGTAATTTGTCGGTTTTCGCAAAACGTGGCTGTACCAGGGTAGGCGGCCCTCTTGCAGTTTATCCGCTAGGTCTCGGACATGGAGACTGCCACGAATAAGGGAGTTTCTTACGCGGTCTTGCCTCGAAACTCCACACATCCAGTGCAGCATGTTCATCTCCGTGACATGCAAATCCCTTTTGTGCCGCTCAAGTACTGGCCACGCTTCACTACAAATATAGAGTATTCGTTTAGAAAGACCCAGGTGTGATACCAAAACCAAGTATCACTGCCCAAATACTGCCATTACGGATTTTAGGGCATAGAGCACACGTCAATTGAGTTTGATTTTGTGGCCCCCAATATAAAAACTCAAACGGAATTGTATGAAATTTTTTCATTTTCACCCTCACTCCATTATTTGTCTATGATCTTTATTGCCTAGAGAAAACATAAGGCAGTGGGACGTCTGATTAAAGACATAACAAAATTGGGTCACTCCGGTTCTTACCCACTTTTTCAACGCTAAAACTATTCAGCTTTCAGCCCTACCTTTATTTGCCTTCCACCGGAACAGGTTACTACGTATCACGGTGCAGGGTATACTAGTTTTTTGCCGTCACGTTACAACCATGTTACAACAGGTTAGGTATGTATATTATTTTAACTTAAATAGATACACGTAATAGGGGAATTCAGCATCCAAATGGTTTTGAAATAAAGTGATATACATTTGACAACAATAAATTATGATAAATTGGAAATCATTTTATATAAAAAAAAATATCTATGCCGTTTCTGTTTTAAATTAATTTTGTGTTATTAAATGGTTAATATGAAAATGTGTAAAAAACTGTGATTAAGGTTAAAAACAAGAAAAAAACCTTATAAATCTGTTTAATAACAATGAAGGTATACTAAGCAAGCATTAAATATTGACGTTTATATTAAAAAAAATACGATGTAATATTGTGATAGGACATTGACAGCGGCTGTCAAATTGTCAAGATTTGACAATGACCTGCCAATTTAGAGGCTATAAATTATGGTCAGCGGACAACATACCATCTATCAAATAACTTATAATAGGCTTATTGATTGAGGCTTTGAACTTTGCAGCTAGCTGATATAACGTAGTTTTTTTTCATGATTTTTTTAATTAGTTATCTTTTGTCTTGAATAACTTCTTTCTGTGGAAAAAAATATATTTTTCTTGTATATTTTCTATTTATACGGCCCTTATAACATCGAAACTTGGATCGTAATTTTGCAAACAAATATTTTGTACGCATTCATTTTAGACTAGGAAATCGCAAATGTGTTGAAAAACGTCGTATGATGCTCGTACTCCGTAAGCTGGCTATTATATTATCGGTTTATTTATTAAGCATTTAGCTTTGCCTCGTATCTGATGATGTACGTGATAGTTTGTTATGGATTCGTACTCGGCATCATTTACAATATTTCAATCGAAAGAAATGGACATTACCAACGAAGGAACAGTTACATTACAATGTTATATTATTGCAAATGACTCGAAAAATGTATTGTTTGTTGCTGTTTCCAGCCTTTTGAAGTCTAAGTTGTAAATCTGTAAGCTTGCTTTATTTTTGAACTTACCTATACTGTTCATACCGAACAACTTTCTCCAATGAACAAAGGGCGAAATATGAAAAAAAAATGTTCTTCACTCACTTAATCGATTTGTATGGGGAACCCAATTTATTTCAAAAACGTAGTAAAGAGAAAGAAGCAAAACTTATTTTCGGTAGAAGGTACTTAGTTGCTTGGTCGTAAATCATGTTAGGCGTCAGAAAAACAAAACTCTTCTTATTAATATTCCAGAAGCCACTGGGCAAGTTTCATTTTTGTAGGGTCCGTACTACGGATCGTTCTATACATGGCGAAATTTTGATCGTTCCGGACCATTAAAGGGGTGATTCAGCCTGTCAACACTAAACTAAATAAACAAATAAACTGCCTCCGTGGTCCAGTGGTTAAGGCGTTTGCCTTGTTGACCCGGGGGTCGTGGGTTCGATTCCCACGGGAAGCATACTTTGTTAAGTTGTTTCCAGTTTGGTTAGGACATTGCAGGCATGAATCACCTGATTGTCTGATAAGAAAGATGATTCCGTGCTTCGGAAGGCACGTTAAGCCGGTGGTCCCGGCTGCCATCGGTAGTCGTTAAAGAAACCACGTCAGAGGCCGAGAGGCGGTTCCGAAGAACTCTGACACCAGGGTGTGCATGGTCGACTGACCATGTCACCTACACGAAATGATGATGATCATAATGGTGATTGGTCACATTTCAATTTCCTTAATAACAAATTTATGTTTGTGTCGAAAATATATGTAGGTATAATAATTATTTAAGTAATGTTTAACAGATTTTTGAGATCTATGTTATACTAACAAAATTTTAAAAATAATAAAATTTAAAGTAGTCACTTAAAATGTACCTAGTTACCAGTAACAAAAATGAAATGAATATGGAAAATACAATTCCTAGAGCCTCTACCAAATCATCTGTTAGACCCGGTAGGAATAGTAGGCCCATGTCCAGCTGTGGACTTCTTTAACTTCAACCCAACTTATACATGGCGAAATTTTGATCGTTCCGGACCATTAAAGGGGTGATTCAGCCTGTCAATATAAACAACTTTTCCTATGGGACAAATGCTGTAAACTCGAAAAAAATTTCGACATTCCTATACAAATTGCAACTGAACACTTTTGTATGAAAATGTCGAAATAAAATTTGAGTTTCCAGCATTGGTCCCAGGAAAAATGGTTTATATCGACGGACCCCTTTAAGGGTCCAGAACGATCAAAATTTCGCCATGTATATTATAACTAGCTTTTGCCCGCGGCTCCGCTCGCGTTAGTGTCGATCCCTCGGGAACAGTACTTTTCTCCGGGATGAAAAGTAGCCGACGTCCTTTTCCGTCCTCCAGACAACGTGTATTCAAAATTTCATGATGATCGGTTCAGTAGATCAATACGGTAGTTGCCTAATGTTAAGATTATATAAAACTAGCTGTTACCTGCGGCTTCGCCCGCGTAATTTATGGCCTATGTCCTTCTCGCCTACCTAACCTATGTGTATGCAAAATTTCATGATGATCGGTTCAGAAGATACGGCGTGAAAGCGTAACAAACAAACAAACTCACTTTCGCATATATAATATTAGTTAGGATAGGATTAGGATTTGTTTCCAATCGTACTAATTTCTATCTAAAAACACTATAAAGAACACTTTCAATTTGATATACCTAGATTCGTTAAGTGATCTCAAAGCTTCTTTAAAGTTCGGTGAATAGGACCATTTTCTAAACTATGAAAATGTTTAATTACAATTATACTGTGTTGTAGTCCGTTAAATTTATAGCAACTTTTATTATGAAACCATAACCACAAACGAAATATTTCGTATAGCTACCAAAGAAAGTTCTCACGTCACCCATACAAAATACAAGCTTGTGACGTCACAAATATGTAGGCATTTCAGAGGCGCGTTTCCACGTCTAAAAATTAACGTCTAAAAACATGTGTCTTTAAAACTTTTATATCTGAAAGAGTTTTTTTGTTTAGAAATGTATTTCTGTCACTATTGTGTTTATTTTTGGCAGGTCTTTACATAGCAACACGAAAAAATTTTTAATCAACATGCCCATTATAATATTCAGTTGGGATTGGGATAAGTTTTTGCAATTCCGTATCTACCCGATACTGGAACCTAATGTTACTTAAGGCCATCATTTGTCGTCGTCCTATTTGATTTCTTGAATATTATTTTCTTTGCCATAAATCGAAAGTTCGTAGAATGATATTAAACAACAAAGTAGTTTTTAAACTTATATTTGGTACTTAAGACGCTTACACCAGCCATCTAGCGCCACCCTTGGTTTTATTTCTTTTACTACTAAATAAGATCAAAATGACAAAATCGACGTAAGTACTTCACTAGTAAATGACTTCTAGTATTTTTTGTATTGGTTTTCATCATTTTGCATTTGATAAATCAAGAGAACTACGCATTACCGCCAAAAGCGGCCACTTTTGGCGGTAATGAGTAGTTCTCTCGATCTGAAATACTGATGTCGATGAAAAGTTCTACTAAAAATACTACAAGTAATTTACTAAGGAAGTACTTACGTAGATTTTTTCAATTTGTTCTTATTTCGGAGAACAAGAATTAAATAACGGGTGTCGCTAGTTTCAGTGATGTAAGCCTCTTAAGTGCACTTTTTACCCGACAGACTCACCCAGAAGGAGGATAATGTCTTTCGTATGTACGTATGTATCTCTGTGACTTAGGAGACAATTTTCCTTACAAAGCACGCATTCATTTCTTATCTCGTACTGTTATGTAGTCTAAGACATATAGGTTTTACCAATTTACTATTTCAATAAATAAGATCTTTGAAACTATAACATCCGTACATACAGAGATAAAATACGGAACCTCGAATCTCTATGCAACGGAATCTCACTACTTTCTTGAAGACGGTTGAAAAATATCTCATATATTATTAAACATGCTGTACCAGTTGATTTATACATTATGAATATTATGATGTATAGGAACAGCATACACATGTAGGAACATGATTTGTAGCGCCGTAAACCCACCTCTCTCTGACGTGGGGCTACTGTTCGGGAACAATCCTCGATTCTCCAAGTTTATGGTTACCCCGAACTGAGTTAAGGGTCAGACACAACATTTATTTGTAAAGTGTATTTAGCTATTTTTGAGTTTTGTGTATAAAATCGTGTAAGTGTGTGTCGGGCTACGAAGGGTGTAGGGTTCCATTGTTGCTCGTAATTTTATTAGTAAACGTCTCTTCCTTCCTTGAAACTTTATAAATAAATCTTAAACTTTATAATAATAAACTTAGTAATGATTATGGCAGGTGTCCGACCGTTTGCAATAACCCAGCATTAAGTCCATCCATATTTCAGCCCCATAGCCCATTAATTTCCCTTTTTCTAATGCAATAGTCCCACCTCTGGCCAAAATCTGTTCGAGGACATACCATGGTATTTCCAGGAATGGGTTCTGGCTGGAGACCTACATTACATCAACTTCTCCAAAGGGCCTCTACGTGTTGGATCTATATCCCCACGCAAGCCTTCCAAAAAACAAATAATAACTTAATAAATCTAGCTCGGCCTTGAATTTTTTCTCGTTTCTGCGAACAACAATTAAGTTTGTAGGGGATTACACTTGGAAACGAAAATTAGCACTTTGAAGCTTAATATATCACACAAGTCAACATCAACAAGACATCCTACATTAAAGGTTTGACGACAAAATAAATGACTATTCCCACTTAACATGTAAAAGCATTTGTTTGATTATTATTTTTAATATTTTGTGAGTATAACATAGATCTCAAAAGTCTGTTAAACATTACTTAAATAATTATTATACCTACATATATTTTCGACACAAACATAAATTTGTTATTAAGGAAATTGAAATGTGACCAATCACCATTATGATCATCATCATTTCGTGTAGGTGACACGGTCAGTCGACCATGCACACCCTGGTGTCAGAGTTCTTCGGAACCGCCTCTCGGCCTCTGACGTGGTTCCTTTAACGACTACCAGATGGCAGCCGGGACTAATTCCGAAGCACGGAATCATCTTTATTATCAGACAATCAGGTGATTCATGCCTGCAATGTCCTAACCAAAAGTATGCTTCCCGTGGGAATCGACCCAGCACCGGTCAATAGGCAAACTTAAGCCTTAACCACTGGACCACGAAGGCTGTTTGATTATAAGATATTATCATTAATTCCTAGTCATAGTAATTTATTAAATAATATTTTTTTGCGTATATTTTAAATATCGTTTTTATTGGCGTAATAAAACAATGGTTTTCTTAAAATTAAAGGATTTGCAATTAATGACGTTTTAACCGAAATAAGCCTAGCTCTAAAATAATATCAAACAGGTTATATATTTTTTTCAAAATTGTCATTTGAAAATATACCTGCAATCCAGTAAGAACTATGTGAGAACTAAGTATAGATATACCCTTATCTTGTTCCCTTTACATTTTGAATTCTCAAACACTGTTTCACCCAAGCAGGCGTTTATTGTGAACTGTGAATGACTTGTTAGCCTTGCACAGCCATATATTGTACATACCGAAAGATAGAGTGGCAAAAACTTGTGGGATCTTTTGATAACATTATGTCAACCGTGCGTTTAAGATTTTAGCTTGTCTGTCACAGTAGTAGACACAGTAGTAGAAGTTGCCATTTGTCTAGTGAAAACTCGATAAAACCGTATTAAAATTAATTTTATTTAATTGCGTAACAGTCGCGAAGATATAAGAAAAATTCGATTACATTTTTTTAAATAAATACTTTCTATCAATTTTTATGTTTAAACACGTTCTAATTAACTAATTAGAACGTGTGTGCTAGTTAACTAACTAGCTCACTACTAGGAACTAATGCCATTTAACGATGACTTTTGAAACTTCCGGATGAGAAGTCTATCCTTGTAGAATAATAATATTTAAGTATGCTATACAAACGAGCGTAGAAATAAATTACTATTTGTGGTCATTACTTGTAGTATTACAAATACAACAAGTAATTGTTTTTTTTTTTAAAAGGAACAATGGTGACTTTCTTAAAAGATGGAGGATACGAGAATTTTGTATTAGTTTAGTATTAGGGTATTTATATATCTTATAGGTACCAACACGTAATTAGCATCAACTGGTAACATAAACCAATTGGTTTAATGCTCTAAGGCATGTGTTTATTAAAGTTTTTATTATTATACAAAGACACATAAATCAAACAAACAGATACATTTTCAGATTTATAACATAAGGAAGTATGAAACGCTTCATGAAATTAGAGAAACGTTATAGCGCACTTCACAGAACATCCATCTTGAATTGAATTTCATCGCTATTGGTCATAAAGCGATATTTATTACGCGCCGTAAAACAGTCGTTTTGCTAACTGCTTGCTGCCCGAAGTGCCCGATATTAGTATCGGATATCACCGTTTGTTACGTTTATGACTCGCTAAGTGTAGTACAAAGCAAGTAGTCTGGGTGGTATACTTGGCCACGCATACGGAAAGGCGGCGCGTCGTGCGGAGCGTCCAGCGGCGCGAGCTGTCAAAATTTCAACATTTCGCTATATGATATGGGGCGATTTACGGAGAGACATCGAAATCTCTTGATTTAATATTTAAGACTAAGTTAAGGGAGAGGGGGAAGGGAAATATTCCCTATATTTCCCTTCCCCTCTCCCTTTACTACCACCTATATCGAACATCTTGTATTATTTACCTGCAAACTGTTTACCAAAAATTTAAAGCAAAAAGAAATAAGTTTTAATTTTATTATTATTTTTTCCAACTACAGCCTACACTACTCTTGGAGTGCTTAAAATTGATATAGTGAAATGAGCCAAAACTTATTATAATTTATGTTCAACCAACTCTTTTATGTTCAGACGTCGGCTGAATAAGAATGAGACAAACTAAAAGAAGAATTTGCAAACTTTACAGACTAATCGTGCAGTGAATGTTAACATTAAGTTAACGATATGCGAGAAAAAAAAAGTAGTTAGTGTTCGACTTGGAGAACTAAAAAAGATATTACAGATGTAGACGCGCTATAATTTTTCACTGATGGTATAAAGCTACCGAGACCTGCAGGCCTATTTGCTAACTTTTGACAACTACGGTGTACATAATTTTCATGGTAACTTAATATTCATTACGGCTTCGGTATGATGACTATTTTTATTTGAGATATGAAAACCGTAATGGATGCTAAAGTGACAATCAAATCGTTGTACACCGAGTTCGCAAATTGGCCTGCTGGGCTCTTAGGCACTATTTCTGTCACTTTTTGAACTACTGTTTACAGTTTAAAGTGTGGACTTAAAGGATTACTTAGCGTTTTTTACGCTAATAAAATCTTTAATGTCTTTTAAATTCAATTCATAAAGTAGTTGAAAGGGTCATCTAGTCAAATGATTTCTTCTTTTTATAAGATACATCATCGGATAGCGCCGGATCCGTTCACACTAGGTCAATGCCATCTAGTGACTAAAAAGTATGAACAGTTTTCTTTCGGTATTTTCCTTTACTGTAAAACAGTAGTGGTCGATAATGAAAGTGAAGGAGTCAGGAAAATATCCTTAACTTATTCAGTAAATGATTGACCTATCTACTATATGAGTGGTTCAAATTCGTTTAGAGTTTGAGCGCTGCTTGAGTAATAAATATTTAAAAAAATTACAAACAATGATTAAAAAATCACATTTCTGAATTAAAATTAGTGCTCCATCGACTCTTCAGTAACGTGTCCCACTTCTCAAAGTAAAGACTCTTAAAAAGTGACCGCAGGATTTGATAACAAAATCTTTGTTTGCCTGCCGCATCTATGGGTGAACTATCTAAGGCTAGAAAAGATAGTTTTACACTTACTTTGCATAAGAAAAATGAAGGAAAGTTCAACTAATAATACCGCAAAATAGATATCTAGACGTAGGAGCGTTGGAGTTTATTCAATTTACATTGTTACAGTTTTATTATAATAGTTAGGAAGGTTGGCAAACTAGTTTTAAACATGGCTTTAGAAATAACAAAATGGCGAATCAGTACATGATATTGAAACTTTTCCCAGACGACAATCTTCGAAACAGAGCTCACATACAAAATGCGCAATCAGTTGATTGATTTTCTTTGGAAAGTCAATTCATCATCATCATCATTTTCAGGTCTCTCCACGCTGGCCAGAAGGGTTGGAGATGGAAGCCAATTATTAAAATACCTATATCTATTTTACAGGTTATCACCTTCTCTGAGTCTGACTCAAGCCAGTGGTAAACCGATAGCTTGCTACCCGAGGGACTCTGGATTCAATCCCAGCGCAGGTAAAAATACTTATACCTGATATTTTGGGGCTCCGGGTTTGATCTTCGGTTAGTTCATGACTGAAAGTGATCAATTTCAAATTGGCCTGTGTTTTGGATAAGTATCTATTATAAAATATAGTATCGTTGACTTAGGTATCCTATGATAGACGTTCACAACTTACAGTTGGCCTAGCTCAATTTGCATGATTTGTCCCTTTAAATACATTTATTCATTTGCAGACATATGTACATGCACGGCTGCAGCTGTGGAGGGAGGATCGAGTCAAGCAGTCGGCCGATCGTAAAAACTTTGCCAAATCATATTCATAAAACAGCAAGCCCTAGAAATACGTACCCGAAAGGGTCTTATCAGCGCCGATAAACACATTACGAAAGCGCGCTGGCATGTAAAAGCACTATTATAAACGCAAGCTTGTTGAGTCGCTTATCCGGAATATCCGGAAAAGTCCGGAAAACTAAATTAGGGCCTGTTCACTTATCAGATTAATCGCACATAAAATTACGCGACACGCAAGAGCTAGGCAAGTTTCTAACCGGTACCAGTAGAAAATAGAAGGAAATGGCATCTTAATCAGGAGTTAAAAATATTAGCTCCTGACTGTCATTTTGCGTGGTTCCACAAATCATAGAGATTTAGTATGAAGGGGCTTCTATATTTTATATGCACGTAATTTTTTTATTTGCAATATAATCCCTAATAACTACAGTAGGTAAGTAAAAAAATATGAAAGCACTTTTGAAATATCTTAATGTGATACTTTAAAGTTTAAATAAAAAAGAGCAGTCCGAGATGGGCTAGTGACGTCAAAGTCTATATCATGTATTTTATCATTTATCATTTGCCATATAAAATATTGTTTCGCGAGTGAGATGGACATATTTTCGTAAACTCATTTTATCTTGTTCATTTTTCAACCAAATTTTATTTTGTTTTAACTTTCAGTACTTTACTATTGAATATTTTTGGATAAACTCACGGGATAACACATTTTTTTTTCATGCATATTCCCTTAATTAAATCAAGCAATTAAATTACCTACGTAAATAATAAAATATGTGTCAGTGGTTGGTAACACATATTTTTTCTTTGCGGGTCCGAAACTTGGTTCCTTACTATGGACCTAATAAGAAACTCAAGGTCGCTCAAATTGCTATGCTCGGTGTATCTCTACGAGATCGAACCGGAAACGCCGGGATCTGTGAAAGAACAAAATCATCGACATAGCTCTTAGTGGGCGGTATCTCTTATCTAGTCTATTATTAGATAGGAAGCCTGGTCAACGAGTATAGATGGATGTTTGAATATGTTATACATTTTCCGACGCGTATTTCTATTCCTGTCGAGCAAGTTCAGTCGCGTAGGTACAAGCCCTAACAAAACCTGTCACCAAGGCATTCCATAACGTCCTGACCACTTGGAGCCAACACGCGTAAAATGTGATCACGCACGTTGTGTTGTGTGGTCGCAGGCGGGTGTAGTCGCAAAATGTCGAATATGCAAAATACTTATTCAGTAGCAAAAAGTTTGACTTGTCAATTCGCAAAAGCGAAGTGAAACGACGTTGACAGCCAATGCTACTTTGTGGCATGTTTTAATATTTTATGCTTTACCTAATCGTAATATTTCTATTCCTGTCGAGCAGCCTCAGGCGCGTTGGTACTAGCCTTCACAAAACCTGTCACCAAGGCATACCATAACGTCCTCCACTTGGAAACAACACGCCTAAAATGTGATCACGCACGTTGTGTGTTGTGTAGTCGCAAATTGTCGAATATGCAAAATACTTACTCAGTACCAAAAAGATTAATGTGTCAATTCGCGAAAGTGAAGTGAAACGACGTTAAAAGCCAATGCATGCTTTGTGTCATGGTAAGTACATATTTATTTTCTTCTAGACTTTTAATTTTATGAGGTTTATACGTGTCTGAACGAATTTAAGAGAGAACTAACTATTCACTGGGGTCTTCTTATTCATTCGTAATGTTTTCATTATTCACACTTGTCACATTTGATTGACGGTAAAATCTAAGTTTCCTTTTGGTTATCATCAACATGTGTTGTGAGTTCTTAGATCAAGGCATGCCATTCAGGTAAAAAGAAAAAAAATGCAAGCTACTTATGGGAAAAGTTTCATTTGCATCTAAGTTTTATTTATAAACGTTTGAGTCACGCACTTGTTAAGACTCCACTTAGTATCACTTAGCTTAGAGACAGACAGACAGGCCAGAAAAGACTGTTCATATATCGAAGATTCTGGGCTTTATTTACTGAAAAGAGATAACTCTTTTTTCTTCGTCTCCTAAAATCTGATAAATTCTTATTTCACACATCTTTTCATCCTCTCTTTCACATGCCTTTTTGCGAGTCTGACATTTTGCACCTTGTCGGTCGCATGCACTTTAGAATGACGCGAGAATAGTCGCATGCGGCGTTGCAAAATGTGCGCGACGTCGACCGCCTGCGGGCTGAGTGGTGTGTATTGACAGTTATCGGGTTATAGGTGCTGGATATGATACTAATAGGACAACTAGTTAGAAGCTGCAAACAAATAGATAAATATTTCATGTAGATTTTATAGCTAGAGTACTAATAGACTATGATAGGAAGTAATAGAAAAAAGACACTAAAGTTTACTTCCATATTGGTTTGGGAGAAACGGAAAAAAACATAGAATATACCAGCTGCTTTTCTGCCCGCGCAGACCGAAAAAGCGGTCAAGGGATTGGATCTTAGGAATCACATTAATCAGCGATGCGGCTAGCAATCCATCACTATTTTGATTCTGCTTTCCACTTTTTCGCCGACTACAATGCTAAACATGGCCGGGTCTTATGACCATCAGGTCTGTCTATCCCACTAGGGATAAAGCATGATAATATATGTATATGTATGACTCTCAAGCTCTCATTAACTTGTACTTTATTGTGTGTGGTAAATTTAGGCAGTTAAATAAACATAGCACATGTTTTATGAGATATGTTATTTCACTGTCTTAATTTACCCTTAAGGCAGATTTAGTGCCTACCTGACAATAACCCGAATGAAACACTTCTAGTAAGTACCTTAAATTCAAAATCATTTAATTCATGAAAAAGTTACCACTTTGCGTCTAAAATAAGTACAAAGCGTGTTCGGCCGGCCCGGCAATTGTATTAAAAATCCATGGTGTCCAAATAATTGTTCACTTTGATGGGCTGAGTCACTTCTTCAGTGGAGTTGAGTGTAAAATCTACACGCTGTATAAATTTACGACCTAGTTCTTCCCAAGAATGAGTCGATATGTCGTTGTATCGACCCTACATTTTCACCGTAAATGTATTACTCATAATTCAAAATTTCTATAGCTTAATTATTTTACGTTAGTCAAACCAGTCCAGTATTTTAAAAAGAATGTAAAAAAACATTATGTTTAGAGACTTCAAAACCACGCAGCGCACTCCATTCTAATTTCTTACATTCGTACCTTTAGGAAATATAATATATAGGAGCTACGGTGTGAAAAGCCCATTGCTTTCTTAATTGTACTTAAGCTCATAATTACAATCTGCAGTAATGTTCTGAGCAGTTCATAATCACCAAGCATGTTCTTATACATCAAAAAATAGCGTAAGAACGACAGCATTTGAAGAATTTTCAATAACTGTAAATATTTTGCTGTAACAAAGTCCACAATGTAGCCTGGTGAACGGAAACGATATGTTGCAAAAATATTTATAGAGGAGTGGTCGGAAACATCTGTATCTTAGAGTATCAATATATTATACTCTAAGATCTGTATACATTTAAGGATATTTATAAAATAATTACTTTCTTTGGGCAAATGTCCAATATTTATAAATTTAGCGTTATTGATTGATTGCTCGGCGTTAACTGCTTTTTTATCTGTTTTTTGTTTTCGTCTAGTGTCAGATTTTTTAAGCTGCCTCAAACATAGTTTTATGACTGTTATCACTGATAACAGCCGGAACCAACGGCTTAAAGTGACATTCGAAGCACAGAGGAGCTCAAGATATTATTAAGCCACTTGCGGTCACCCATCCAAGTGGGGACTACTCTCAGGGTTGCTTAACATGCGTAAGCGCTTATAATGGTCACGACCACTGGGCCACCGGGTTCAATTTCAATGATAGTAAATATTCCGTTGTAACAAAGTCCACAATGTAGCCTGGTGAACGGAAACGATATGTTGCGGCAAAAATATTTATAGAGGAGTCGTCGGGAACACGTTCTGGCCAGGAAACGGCCTGGTTGTGCATAAATTATTACATCATTTAAGAATATTTAAGAATATTTATGAAAAAATAAACTTTCTTTATGGGACAATGTCACAGGGGGAGTTCTTGGCGGGAATTTTAAGCGGACTACACGGTGTTTGTTTTGGATTTTTGTGCAAATTGTTGCTAGTGAACCTTATGATGAGAAATCCTTTTATTAAATTATTTATTTTGATACTTTAATTACGTAGTTTTAATCTTGTACGTAAAAATTGTAATATTTGAAGTACAAGTAGAAATACAACGAACACACAGGGCGGTCTTATGACACTTCTCTTTTTGGGGGTTGAAAATAATGTTATAAACGTGGTAAAACCGTATAAAAATTAACATTAGAAAATAGTTTAACTTTTTCATTTATGTATGT
Organism: Rhodophaea formosa; assembly: GCA_963082605.1. NCBI lineage: Eukaryota > Metazoa > Arthropoda > Insecta > Lepidoptera > Pyralidae > Rhodophaea > Rhodophaea formosa. The sequence goes on from OY720221.1 coordinate 7,432,532, forward strand.
ATGGATACAGCCGAGCCTAGGTACTTAATCAAAATAATTATACTAGGTAATTAATCGAAAGCTTCTATAATATTCTTTTGTTGAAACTATCAAAATATTTTACTTGCATGTTTATTAATTATATGTACATTATTACAAACAATTAAAACTAATTGAGTTCAAATTGCTTGTTTATAAAATTCCACACGCGGGGTACCCGAGTGCTCCCTTCCTGTTAAGGAATCATTAATCTTCCAAACAAAATTACTGTCCGTTCCCTGCCCGTAATATTTCTGATGATACATATCTGTTAAAGAGTAAACAAGTACCCATTAGTTAAGCTTCGAGTCGAAAAAATACTACTTCAATATATAAATAGGTATAGAAGGCCCAACTATTTTATTTTTATCATTCGACACCGGTACGGAGGCCGTGTTGCTCGAAGTTCGACACCTACATAAGTATTTCCTTTTTGAAACATAGCGAGCATAGCACACAGCGAAATCAGGAAATTTGGGTTCCGTGGAGTTTAACTATCAAAAGGCAGAAGCTATTTTACATGAAGTAAATTAAAAAAATATTTTACTACAAACTCTCAAAACAGACTTCAACCCTATACGTGTAGAAACTGGAAGTAAAAAGTAGAGAATAATAATCTTATCACTAAAAAGGGGCAAGGCTAAGAGAGTCGTTGCCACGTAATATAACAAGGATAGTTTAACCCTTTACAACAAACTTTCGGGCAGCACGACGTAGCTTGTATTAGTACGTGCGTGTATTTTTACTTTCGCTAGCACCGACTCCAAATACAAACTGATTAATAAGAGTTTATAGAATTGATCGAATCGATACAAAACTGACTGAGTAATTGCACAATAAATATTAAAAACAAAAACTGACGAATTTAGAACCTCCTCCTGTTTTGAAGTCGGTTAAAAAGGAAAAGCTTTTTCGAAGAAAACTAAAAACGATAACCCTGCCAGAAATTGATCGATGAATAAATAAAAAAATAATAGTTTTGCTTTTCAGCCTACCTCACTTTAAGCATAGTATTTATGTTCCATAAAAAAGCTTATTATGTTCAATGTAAAGAAGCATCAGCAATATAAATAAATAAATAAATACTTATATATACGGACAAATCACGCAGATTGAGCTAGCCCCAAAGTAAGTTCTTATGTAAGACTTGTGTTATGGGATACTAACTCAACGATACTATATTTTATAACAAATACATATATAGATAAACATCCAAGACCCAGGTCAATCTGAAAAAGATCTTTTTTCATCTTGACCTGACCGGGGATCGAACCCGGGACCATCCGTGTCACAGACCGGCGTGTTGACCGCTGCGCCACGGAGCTCGTCAATTATCCATTATTCTGCAAGAAAACGTCCGTCACAAACTTTTGACTCTCTACTCTAGATTTGCTTACTCTATGTCAACCCGTGGTGATATAAAATAACTTAACCACCTCGTTAACCCATGTAATCTTGGCTTTCAAAATTTAACAATGTTACCAATCGTTTAACCATTAACCTTTAAACTCCTCACTTTTAAGGTTCAAAATGCACTGGCGATTGGTTGTTTCGTATCTATAATGACTTCTTTATGCGCCCCAGCGGCATTTTTTAAATAAAAGAGCTTTAGATAAAAGTAGCCGAATCGTAAAATAATCTGGTTTGTGTTGTAATAGGGATTTAATTTTGTACTGTTATAAAGTTTAGAGAGCTTCCATATGAAATACGCGAAAAAATATATCAATTATTTATGTATGAAACATACATGAATGTAACAAAAACGATTTTAATTGTGAGTTCAGTCCCTGGTACCGTAATAAACAAATAAATATACAACATCATTTCATTAATTATAAGTTTCGATAGGGATTAAGTGCTATCCAGCTGGTGTAGGAAAAAAAGTAATATGCACTGTGCAATGAATGCATTCCCTTGGTCGGTGATGTGTTAACTGATTCCTCAGATTTTGATCAATGGGTATAAATTGCTAGGAACCCATCATATTTTTAATCCTTTTTTTACACTTATACGCACAAACAAGCTAACGTAGCCTTTGGATCTTAGCCTTAATGCGTCTAGCCCGCAGCGGATAAAGTTAGATAATAATTATGATGTATGAAAATGTTGAGTTTACGAGTACCTTTTGCCATTTAGAAGATACTAGACATTTTCCCGCGCCTTCATCCTCGTAAAATTTCACCCTCCTATTTCACCCCCTTAAGGGTTTAATTTTTGAAAATCCTTTCTTAGTGCTTACTTACATAATGAAAGGATCAAATTTCAGGTCGACACAGAGTGTCCGCTGTGCGTTGATATTATATATGTATATATATAAATATATTTAAAAAAAAAAAAAAAAAAAAAAAAAAAAGACCACTATGTATGGGATAACCACACACACAGAGCTAGTTAAGTTAGCTGAGTTGAGCTGGAAGGGATGCTAGCTAGGCGGGAGGAACTCCGGAGAGAATAACCAAACCCGACGAGTGATTTCTGTACACTAAATTTATTGATTTCACCTAACGCTAAGATCACTATTCGATTGACGTAAATACATATTGCTTAATAGTAATGTTGCTTATTCCGATAGTTTGAATGTAGGTTAAAATATTCTTACTGCGTATGTAGGTATAAACTGTTAGCTAAAATGTATGAGATGATAGCTCATACATCTTGCCGACTCAAAGGAGAGGGCGACAACTTAATGCAATAATGATACCTACAATAGCAATTACAATCAAGCTGAGAAGTAAAGTTAAATGATATAAACAGTGTGCTATGAATTATAAAGTAAAAACATTAAAGTCCATAACATGCCCACTATTTGACCTCGATAGGTCTCACGGGTTTTCCGTAACTATCCGTTGGAATTGGAATTGACACAAAGCCCGGCTGTATCGATAGGGACGAACTGTTTTCTGCGCTTATTCTCACACATTTACGGCATTCACTACTTTCACAACCCGAAACACGATTTTCACTAAGCTCATGACCACTGTTGTTCGTTTTACTCGTGGAGATTCCCGCCCTGCTGGTTGCAGGGAGGGCGGCTGCTACCGGGCGCTGTCGACGTCGTCTCCTCATTACAAGTACACATACTGCTATGATTCCCAAGGTTAGAAGTATTGCTAGACACGCATAGCTAACTGCGTACTGATGGAAGTCGTGGATAGTAAGATCAGGGTAAGATGCTTGCTTGAGATTTTCAATCTCATCCTTAATCTGATGATAGAGTTGCTCGTGATTTTCCGTAGTAAAATCATATGCTGGTAGAGAACTATTGATAAGAGTATTTAAGATAGAAACCTCTGGGGCTTCGAAGTAGGGTTGGACGTTTAAGGTTTTCAGGAAATTGTTATGTGAGTAAATAGTGAAGGAATCGCTTTTTAAAGTGCAACCTTGACCTAAATTGAAAAGGCCGTTGCCCGTCAGTGTCTTAGTTGTAACCTCGGACGGGCAAAATATGCGAGCGTTGCATTTGTCGCAACATGAGTAGAGCCACAAGTTCGGCCGATGTAACTTGACCCATCTGTTTATACACGGCACCTGCTCGTGAGTACAAGGTGATGTTATTTTTTCCGTATTAATTAAGGTAAGATTGCAGATATGCTGCTGGAGATCTAAGTTATAATGTGCCTTGTCCAAGCTACACATCAAATCTTCTTCCGACACGTGTAAACAATGTTGTAGATCGAAGTTGGTGAGGAACACTACATTTTCTTTATGAAGGTTGAATGCTAAGTATGGGAATTTTGGTATTGTAATAAAGGAATGGGCGCCATCATTCTGAGGCACGCTAATTATTTTATCGAGTTCATATTCTTCTTTACTAACGACTGGGATCCTTATTTCGATGATTAGGTAGTTTTTGAGTACCTTTGCGAACACCTTTACTATTTTAAACAACTCGCGAATATTTTCTTTTCCCACTGCTAGTTTAAGATCATCCTGTAACTGGTTGGAAATAAATTTAATCTGCTCCTCAAGTTGTTCTATTGATAGCAGGTGGGTATCAAAGCTGCCGTGAGTAATGTCGGTGATAGTATTGATAAGCGAGTCTTGCGTTCTTCTCAAGTGCTCGAGTATGATGTTCGCGGCTAAAGCTGAAGATGTGAAATAAAGACCATGATTGACGTCAGAGTGCAATTGGTTAATTTCGGACGAGGTTTCGTGTAAATGTTCTTTGATGAGAGAAAATTGTTTGTTCATTATTTGCTCGTTACGCTTTACAATGTTCGATTCGGCTTCGATGACGAGCGTTTGGTTTCTAATGACTTGCTGAAGATGATTCTCGTTTGAAGATACTTTTTCAATGTCTTTGGCGTATTGCTGTGCAAAGTTATCGTCTAGTACGCCGAATAAATAGTTGGCTACGCTGCCAACCCCGTTTATTAATCCTCTTTTCTGCCGTCTGTTGTTGTAGCTTAAGAGTAGCTGATTGTAGTGTTCAATTTCCGTTAATTCGTGAGCAAGTTGATCGGATATCCTTCGAAATGGAGAGTTGCATTTCATAGACATGCCTATATCAGTTAGATTTTTTATATAAATATCCATATCTTCAATAGCTTGGAAGTAGTTGGTTAAATTGTAGTAAACAACTAGCTTCCATTCGTCCCGAATATACCTCATATTAGAAATCTTATCAAAGTATAATGAGTAGCCATCATTTAGCGACGTTGTGCTCGACGAAATGTTATTTTGTGTAGACGGAGGTATAAAAGTACCTAATAATAAAAGTGCAATAGTTACAAAGTTTGAAAATATTTTAGGTTTTCTCCTAGTCCTTACAGTTGCCGACGGTTGCTCTATCTGTACAGTTTGCTTTTGCTCTATAGTATGTATAGGATTGTTCGTCGGAGTGTCGTTTTCTTCATTTGCTACAGGCAGCCGTAAAAGTTTTGTTATAGGACGCTTGATTACGCCGCCTTTTGCCCTGAGGGATACCACCCGGACATATCCATCCTTTCCGGGATGGAGCTCCTGGATTCTACCTAATGCCCATTTGCCAGGGGGCATGTTATCTTCTTTTATTAGGACTATGTCATTGATTTCTAAGTTTTTAACAGGTTGCTTCCATTTAGACCGTTCTTGTAGATGCTGAAGGTAGTCCGCTGACCATAATTTCCAAAATTGTGTATTCATGCTCTGAACGAGTTGCCAACGCGTTGGTAAGCTGAGGTGGTTTGGGTCCATTTGGGGCCTTGATAGCAATGAATCGCCTATTAAAAAATGTCCCGGTGTAAGGTAAGAGTCGTCAGGATTTTCTGTTAGAGGATATAGAGGCCGTGAATTTAGACAGGCCTCTATCTGATGGAGTAAAGTAGTAAACTCTTCATAGGTAAGTTTCTGCTGTCCCAAAACACGCTTCACGTGACGTTTGAAACTTTTGACTGCTGCTTCCCAGATACCCCCGGCTGAAGCCCAACTTGGACAGTTAAAAGACCAATCTATGTTAAATTCGGCAAGGTTGCTAAAGAAGTCTTGGTTGATCGTCCGTACGATTTCCTTGTATTCCCTATCTAATGCCCGTTTGGCTCCCACAAAATTCGTTCCATTGTCGCTATACATGCGACGAGGCGTCCCTCTCCGCGCGCAAAAACGACGAAACGCTGCTAAGAAAGCTGGAGTACTAAGATCTGTCACTAGTTCAAGGTGAACAGCCTTAGTTGCTAGGCAAATGAAGACGGCTACGTATCCTTTGTATGTTGTGACTCCTCGACCCTTGTTGAGTTTAAGATCAAAGTAGCCGCAGAAATCGCAGGCGGAGTTGCTGAATGGTCTAGCGGGTGTAACTCTTACCCGGGGCAGATCGGCCATGATTTGTTGGTGTTTATCTTGGCTAAAACGCCGACATTTAACGCACAGGCGCAGCTGTCGCTTGACTGTTCTCATTCCACCAATAATCCAGTATTTTTCTCTTACGTATGAAAGGGTAAGGCGTGGGCCTCCGTGTAGCGTAGTGATGTGTGCTTGCTGAATAATAAGGTTAGTGAATCTACCGTGGCTACTTAGTATAATCGGATGCTTTGACATGCTGCTTATGTTGGCGTAGCTAAGACGCCCTCCTACTCTCAGGATTCCTTCTTCGTCTGAGTATGGGTGTAAGTTTGTAAGCTTGCTATTAGGACGGACATGTCCTTTATTTTTAATATCTAAAATATCACTACCTAATTCGTTTGATTGCACTTGTTTAATTATGTATTTATATGCGTTTCCAATTTCCTCAGCTGTTAGGTATGCGTCATAGTGCCTTGTCGTTTGACGTAGAGCTGCCTTGAAACGTAATACCCAACCTAGTATCTTTACGGCACGTGTGATGGAGCTATTATTTAATAATAAATTATCAATGAAATTGGAGCTTGTTTGTAGGGCTAAGTTTACGCTAGTTGGTTTCGCTTCCAGAGTGGGTGTATTGTAAGTTTGTTTTCTAACATTGTTTGCATCAAAATTAATTAACCATTCTGGTCCGTTCCACCAAAGAGTACTTGTTTGAAGCTTGGCGACAGTAGCTCCCCGAGTGGCACAATCAGCAGCATTGTCTTCAGATTTCACGTGGTTCCACCTGTCACCTGGGATGATTTCCTTAATTAGTTGGACTCGGTTTGCTACGAACTGCTTCCATCGATTAATGTCGCCTTGAAGCCAACCCAAAACTATGGTTGAGTCGGTCCACGCAAAAATTTCCGAGACGTCGAATGAGGTTTTGATGCTTTTTATCAGCTGTGCTAGAAGTAGAGCGCCACATAGTTCTAATCGTGCCAGTGAAACCTTCTTCTTCATTGGGCATAATTTTGTACGTGCTGTCACAAGTCTCGTTGTGTACTCGCCTTTATTGTCGCATGCTACTAAGTATACAGCGCAAGCATAAGCTTTTTCCGAGGCGTCGCAAAACCCATGTAATTGATAGTTTTTATTTATATTACCTAAGTATCGGCCTATGACAAATTGGCTAATGTTTGAAAGGTCTTGCTGAAGCTGAATCCATTCGGTTTGGATATCTAAAGGGATAGCGTCGTCCCATCCAATGTTAGAAGCCCAAGTTTTTTGGAATAGAAGTTTAGCTCTAACAGTAAGCGGTGAGAGCCAACCTAACGGATCGAATATTTTAGATATAGCCGAAAGGAGTTGTCGTTTCGAGTTACATTGTTTTGACGTGCCAATGTCGTACGAAAAGACGAATGAATCAGTCGTGGGTATCCACCGTAGACCCAAATGTTTTTCTAGACTCCGGATGTCTAAAGTCGAAAGGCTTATCGAGCTGTTCAGATGGCAAATCTTTTAATAGCTGTGGGTCATTGGCGGACCATTTTCGTAAATTCATCCCTGCTCCCTTTAAAATTGCGATCAGCTGATTCTGTAGCTCCTTTGTAGCTGTAATTGTATTCTCTCCTAACAGGATATCATCCATGTAACAGCTGTTTCTTAAAGTTGAAGCTGCCAGGGGGTATTTATCTCCATCGTCGTCAGCGATCTGCCTTAGAGTTCGCATAGCTAAAAACGGAGCAGCTTTTGTTCCATATACTACCGTAGTAAGGAGATATTCCTGGAGTGGCTCATGTGGATGCTGCCTCCAGATGATGGATTGAAGGTGCTGATCACTAGGTCTCATCATAATCTGACGAAACATCATTTGAATGTCGCAACTTGACACATATTTAAACTTTCTCCAATTTAATAATAAAGTTGGAAGATCTTGCTGTAAATTTGGACCGCACTCCATAAGATCGTTGAGGCTAAGTCCTGAGCTGGTTTTTGACGACGCGTTGAAAACTACACGTAATTTAGTTGTAGTCGAATCTGCTTTTATTACTCCGTGGTGAGGAAGAAAGCATTTAGGGCTTTCGCTAGGGCCTGCTGGACGCATGTGATTAAGTTTTAAGAAGTCATTCATAAATTGTATGTAGCTTTCTGAATATGATGTATCCTTTATAAGTTTGCTTTCTAGGTGCTTAAATTGAGCTATAGCTTTTCCCTTCGACGAACCGAGAAGTTCTTCGTAATTCCTTTTCATAGGTAAGGCTACTTCGTACCTACCATTTTTCAGGCGTCTAGTGGTGGCCTGATAATGTTCCTCACAGTATTTATCTGCCTCACTAAGCTCGGATGCTGTGCTTGGAATTTCTTCCATTTCCCAATATTTGGCTATTTCCTCCAAATCGTTGATGACCACATTACAGTTGAAAGTCTTAACGGTACCCGACAAGATCCACCCTAGTTTAGTTTGTTGAGCTATCGGGGCGTTTTGAGATCCTTTGACTAATCCACTCATAATAATTTCTGAGTATACGCTAGCGTCTAGTAAAATATCGATGGGTTTTGAAATGTTGTAGTCAGGATCTGCTAGTCTCATGTGTTTGAGATGAGGCCACGATTGCTTTGAAAATGAGACATTTGGCAGGTCCGTTACTAAACGAGGAATGACAGCTGCTTCTGTAGTAAAGTTGTAGTCCTCGTAGATTGATTGGCAGTCTAGTATAACTATACTTTTGCTATGTTTAGGAGTGGCGCCGACACCTGCTAACGATGCACTAAACCTACGCCTAGGCAATCCTAACCGTTGGGCTGCATTTTCAGAGATCAGATTTAATTGGGAACCTTGATCCAATAGACAACGTAATGTTATGTAATTGCCGTCAATAGCTTTTACATTTAGTAGAACGGTAGCTAATAAGACTTCTTCATCAGCCGCGCAAACATTGTTGGTGGCAAAGGACCTGTTGTTGTCGACACGATTTGACGAAGTCGAGGCGATAGCCGTAGGTTGCTCCTTCGCGAACGAAGAACTTTGCACCGGTGACCCAGAAAAACAATCATGCACGGTTGTGTGATGCGCGTTGTTGCAATATTTACATTTTTTAATAGACACGCATTTATTACTATTATGTTTAAATAGGCAGTTTTTACAGACTTGAAGTTGCGAAATTGTTTTCATTTTGTAACCCGGCGACATATTTAAAAATTTATTACATTTATAGAGTTCGTGTTCTAAATTACATAAGGGACATCTTGTAATTGTTGACGCATGGGCAGCTTGAAATCCTCTGAACGGAGTCCTGTTAGTGTTATAAGGATTCCTAAAATGTGGTTTAGAAAAATTGCTAGCTTGTTTTGAGGAATTAAAAGAATGAGTTTTTTCCCATCTTTGGGTGCTAGGTTCAAGTGCGATGTATTTGCTCTCTAAAAACTGCATTAATTCGTCTAGTGAGGCTAACTCCCGGGGAGACTTACGCGCTTCTTTATAATCAATTAAAGTCTCATTGTCCATCTTCTTTGTGATAAGATGAGCGAGAATCGGATCCCAAGTCGTTGTATCTACCCCAAGATTGTGAATCGCATGAATACATTCAGTTGAAGTGTCGTAAAGACGTTTGATATCGTGCGATGTCGGCTTGCTTATAGGTTGGTTAAGAAAAGTTTCGATCTGGTTTGTAAATAACAAGTGTGTATTGTTGTAGCGATGGGTCAATATTTCCCATGCTATATCATAATTTTCAGCTGAAATATTTAAGTGTTGGATTAGGCGCTCAGGCTCTCCTTTTAATTTGCCTTTAAGGTGTTGCATTTTTTGTGCTTTGGACAGGAATTTATTGTTATGTATAGATTCAGAGAAAAGATCAAAAAACGTGGGCCAAAAATTGTACCGGCCTGTGAAAACCGGAATCTCTAACAAAGGGGTGGCATGCTGTAAGTGAGAGGTAGCAGCTAGTTTTTGATTCAAACCTCTCTTTATTCGCTTAAATTCCGTCTCATGTTTTAAAAATTCGTTAAGATACACTTCATCTTCACCTTCCAGAACATTATCTATATCTAAATGTAGATTATCAATAGTTTTCCAAATGGATTGCAGATTTTTAAGCTCGTCATCTAACTCCCATTTTTCGCTAATTTCACTAAGCTGAATGCTCGATGTCATACGCTGGAATGCTCGGAAGTTAGTTCTTTGTCTCGATAAAAGCTCGTCTATTTTACTAGTGTTATATTTCTCCTCCGGAGGCGATCCAGAGGGTTGTTCTCGCTTGTAAGGTTCGTACGTAGCTATTTTCGCACGAAGATCAGTATAATATTGCTTAGTGCGCTCAAAAATTGAATCCTGAAAATATCTTTGATCTTTAATATCTAACGTCTCTAACCGCAAATGATTACGTTCGAACTCTCCCCAGAGGCTATCTAAAGACTCTAAGCGTATCTTCAAATATTCTGAGGTTTTCCTATGAGCGGAGTCCTTGCTAAAGTTGGTACCGATTTGCTGGATATTGGTGACGAGCTCGCTTTGGCGGTCAAATACCGCTTGGACATTCGACATTGTAATAGCTTGAGTAGTAATAAACAGGAAAGATCTTACTTGATAAGCTGCTGCTTGCGCGTTTTACAATCCACGCAAGGATGAGTGAAGCTGATGTTGCTATTGATGCTGAAGATTGCTGTAGCTGAAGCTGCGAGGAGTGTCGCCGAGTCGCGAACACTTTCCCCTAAAGTATGCTGAGATTCCGCGGAGGTAACGAAAGTTCAAGAACGCCGTCCCGTCACGCGGAGAGTGAACTCTAACTAGTCCACACGCGCTAGTTCAAAGTACGCGAGACCGAGGGAGAAAAACTCGCGAAAGGTCCCGCTAAACGTTGCTCGAAGGACCACTATGTATGGGATAACCACACACACAGAGCTAGTTAAGTTAGCTGAGTTGAGCTGGAAGGGATGCTAGCTAGGCGGGAGGAACTCCGGAGAGAATAACCAAACCCGACGAGTGATTTCTGTACACTAAATTTATTGATTTCACCTAACGCTAAGATCACTATTCGATTGACGTAAATACATATTGCTTAATAGTAATGTTGCTTATTCCGATAGTTTGAATGTAGGTTAAAATATTCTTACTGCGTATGTAGGTATAAACTGTTAGCTAAAATGTATGAGATGATAGCTCATACAGATATTTATTTCACATTTAAACAGTACATTCAATATTACAAAAATCTGCCAAACTGCAGGACAGTTTGTCGGCAGCAGCATATAAGTCATTGAATCAGGTTTGCATAGTTACACAAAGTATCTGAATTAAACTTTGTGCAGCGGGGCGCGCGCGGGGAGGCGGGGCGTGTATTGCACAGCTCGCAGCTAATATCCGAGCCGACATAAAGTTTGATTCGGACTGTAACAGACAGACGTTGATCAAGAGTTGATCGGATCGTATCCTTCGTAGTACATCATCATCATCATCATCATCAGGTCTTTCCAGTCTCCACTGCAGGAGCACGACCCTCTCTGTACTACCAGAGTCATATACTAGCCTGAGTATTCAGAGGATTTAGCCTACACTCTCCACGCTGGCCAGACGGGTTGGAGAGGTCTCTTTGATGTTAATAAGCTTTGTTTAGCTTGTGTTTCCTTAGTCGCCTTTTACGACATCCACGGGAAGACTTGGAGTGGTCCTATTCTACTCTGCCGGGAACCACACGGCCTTCGTAGTACGGAACCCTGTAAAGGTAATCGTCCCCTCATTAAAGTCAGTAGGTTGATGGCTAAAGTAATAGATCTCAGCCCTCGTTAGTGTCAGTAGGTTTGGTACATTGCGCTGTTAAGTAGCAGACTACGATGGATCAAAATATTAAGGGTTATAGAAGAATAATTCTAGTGAAAAATATTTTTTTTGCCACCACCTATCATGATGAGAATGATGAAGTGAAGTGCTAAAATTCAAAATACAGTAAGTACTCATTTGAGCTCATTGGTCAGACTTGTTTTATACTACTACTTTCGGTATTCGAGACTGAACATTTTCAATCCCGCAGGAATGAGCAGGATCTCAAACAGAAATAAAATTACTTACCTAGTTAAGAGTAAATAAATAATCTCAGTTTAATTCAGCTATTGAAATCTTGCATTGCAATGCAAAAACAATGCACTTGCGATCGACGATATACTTACTGAGAAAGAAAAAACAAAAGAGAAGAAAAAAGAACAAAAGAGAAGAAAGAAGAAAAAAACTGCTTTCAAATAATGCAATGGGATTTGATGGAATCCAGGACACGTAATACGACAAAAAGCAGAATTAAAAGTTAGTCGTACTTATTGTCGCATCAGTGATTTATTATTTGTGACGGCGGCGCCTGCTCGATGAAACAAAGTACGTCAATTGACTGCTGCAGCTGCAAGCATACTTCTATTATCCGCAGTCGGTTTATTGCGAGTTATTTGCGTCTAACTACTTTATACTTGAGTATTAATTTGAGCAAAACTTACACATGAAAGCTATCACGCTGTTCTAAAAGTTGCACAAAAAACTGAATTCGAAATTAGGTCGTTTCTGCAGCGGAGTTCATTTTGACATGACTTTGGAGAGCCCTGTTATCCGGCATTCGCTCTAAGTGACCATTTTTAGGGTTCCGTAGTAATTAATATTTGACAGCAAACTAGCAGACGAGCCACCTGATGTTACCGTCGCCCATGGAAATCTGCAACACCAGAGGTGCTGATGCGTTGCCGACTCTTAATAAAGTTGCCAAAACATGCCTTTTGAAGAACCTCAAGTTTGCACGCAGGGAAAACCTCGGCCCTATGTGACGCTCAGACATTTTTGAACTGCCCATCTCAACCGCTGCGATAGACAGAACCTATAAGTTATTTTAGACAAAAGTATGTAGAGTTCGTGTTCATTTGGGGACGGTAATAACCGCCCGGTTCTATGACGGGACCTACAATCTTCCTTAGCAACTTTTCACTCGAAGTTTTCCTTCGTCTTTCTGAGTCAGAATCCAGGTCTCACGGGCGTAAATGACAACACAACCGGTGAAACCCGTAAGTATAACAATTATTTGTAAATAAGATCGTAAATGTGATTCTTTAATTTGTGTGTCGCGCCTTAGGCCGCATTTTCGAAGACATTCATGAGTGACCTTTACTTGTAAGTTGTACTACTGTCTCATAAAAATTCGTAGAAAAAGTTGTTCATATTGACGGGCTGAATTGATCCTGGAGAGGGCAGGATTTTATTGTATGAGGCATGTCAGTTTCATCATCGCCTCCTGTAGCCAAGACGCTATGCTATGAGACAACAGCAAAATATCAATATGGCGGACGTAAACTGTCAAAAAGGATTTACTATTAGATAGATTATAAAAAAAGCGCCTTTACTTGCTCCGATTAAAAAAAAAATGCGTCTTTTTTCTACTTGTTTATGATGGTGGCGCGGCGCCTACTTCATACAGCAATATACATCTAAATTGACTATTGCAGTGCTCGGCAGCTGCAAGCATACTCCTATTATCCTCAGATTGCGAGTTATCCGCGTCTAACGACTTGATAAATGTGTAGTTACTCGTGTTATTACTGTCTTGTTTAAATATAGCTCGATTGCCGGGTTTTACACACAAATTACCGATTGGAAAGGAATTTGCAAGTTTATTAAGGATGATGACTTAGTATTTAAATTATGAGCACTAAAATAAGCACTAAAATACTATGTTGTTAGTTAGTACGTATTAAATTTAAGTGAGAAGTGTAATTCAGTATTGAAATTTAGAGCTTAATAATAATAAATTTGCAACATGTTGCATTTAATACCCATTTATGATAGTGAGACTTATAATTAGGCATGTTTATAAATAAACGTTTATCCCATAGTCATAAAAATTCAACACTGACAGCAGAGGCTTAGAAATACGACTGTAAAGTATATTTAGCGTTTTTTGCAAAAACGCTAAATATACTTTAACTAACTAAAGCTTTCATTCACTTACCCTTACACGCGCAAAAATCTAGAAGAAATGGACATACCACTACCAGTTGCTATTCGATGATCCTAATAACTAAAGGGTACAAACGGAGTACTATTTCTAAGCCTCAGCTGTCAGTGTTGTAACTTTTGAAACTAGGCAGAGACTTGTAATTACGAAAGAATGTGCATTTTACCACCGCAAAATTTAACGTTAAAACAAAGTGAAACTAAAGAGTAAAGGCCCTACGCAAGATACGTAAGAAATAATATAAGTACGGAACCTTTCATACTGCACATAGCGCGAAGAACCGATGGCAAAAAATGATGCTAAAACACTATAAGATACTTTGTATAGATATTACCAACATTTATTTTTGTTACTTATGGTTTGGGAAAGAGGTAAAAGTCAGGAAGGGATTGGGAGAAATTCTAATGAATCACGTTGATAGGCAATGCGGCTAGCAAACCATCACTATTTTGAGTCTGCTTTCTACCTTCCTTTAGGCTTCCTTAACACGCTAATCCGAGCCTTTGAGTTTTATGCCTTTAGACTCTGTCTACCGCGGAAGTGACAAAGACGTGATAATACGTATGTTTTTTCTCCGTCCTTATACTTAGTAATAATGACTGTGTTAGGGCTGCCAGCCTATCATTAAAGATCATTTGCCGCATCTATAACACGATATCAGATTATTCAAATTGCTTCTGTTAGTAATATCATTGGTAAGTATAGTGTTTACTTACATAAATCACAGCTTAAAGTAATAAATCATTGTGTAACGATAGATCGATTGTGTCAAGGAGAGTATGATCAGAAAGCGAGTGACAAAGGCTATGGTAGACGACAGTTCAAAATGAAGAGAACTGACATATTGTGCCAAGCCCTCATAAAAAGTGGGATAAGGTAAAGGAAAAAGAATGAGTGTGTCTTAAGAAATTAAAAGATATGTATACTCGTGTTCAAAGATGTTGGGATCGAACACAGAACTTATAGATGCGCATTTTCCTGTCCTTTTCTCTCCCAAAAATCCATATCCTTATCCATTCTACCATACAACTTGTGTGATGGACCTAAATATTCGTTCGATTGTTGCGATGCGACATTTGCTTTAAACTAACCTATGTATTTACTAAAATTTATATTTGTTTTGTAAACTTTTCTAAACTGATGTTTTCTTTGTATTAGTTTTTTGTTTGTTGTATAGTTAACAGAAATGGGCGTAAAACTGCTGCACAATTTTATATTATCGCGGTTGTTTACGATTTTACGATCAAAATAGTTTAGTTAGTTAGTTTTAATATTTTTGGGGCAATTAATTTCTTTAAACTGTTTGATTTAAAGATATTACCTCTGAGCCACAGATATCTTAATTTTGATTCCGTTTTCCACCACACCAGAATGCTAAACGTGGCCTTTAAGTCTTCTAAATTTGGGCTCTGTTTACCCCGCAAGGGAAAAAGACATGACAATATGTGAGTGACCAAAATAAAATTGTTCTTTCGCTCTGTTTCTCTCTATCTTTCGTCTGAGCATTTTCCCAGTTGCATTTCAGCTGTATGGTGCGTCAAAGCCCGGAGCCCGTTATTATTAATATTAATAGTAGTTTATTTACTTACGCACTTATTAATTAATTTATTGGAAATAATTTGTGAGAAGACTTATGACGACATTCATGTGATTTGACGAGCCGCGTTGTTATTATGGAAATATCCAAGATGTGTAAAAATACAATGTTACCAACATTGAAAAACCCGTTGTAATTGGTCATTAAAACCAACCGTAATTATGGCATCCATAATCACGCCTTGTAAATTCCTTCATATTTGTTTTTCAATTTGTCGAAGGAGGCCAAGCGATTCAAAGATGAGTAAATAATAAGGATTAACATTGCGGAGGCATTCATGAATGATTGATGTGGAATTAACCAGCGACGATGATCGCTGAATTCTTTAGCAGGTCACAGATTTGTATTATAGTAGACTAGCTTCGTCTGCGTTTACTTTAGAATGAGGGGTTTTCAAAGTGACATTTATAAAATCAGCCAAGAGCGAGTCGGTCTCACGCACGAAAACTAGTTCCGTACCATTTTCTACGAGCTCCGTGGCGCATGGGTTAACACGCCAGCCTGCGACAAGGGGCTCCCGGGTTCGATCCCCGGTCAGGTCATGAAAGAAAAACGATCTTTTTCAGTATTACCTGGGTCTTGGATGTTTATCTATATAAGTATGTATATATTATAAAATATAGTATCGTTGAGTCAGTATCCTGCGACACAAGTTCACAACTTACTGTGGGGCTGGCTCAATTTGTGAGATATGTCCCTAAAAAAAATATATTAGTTCACAACTTACTGTGAGACTAGATCAAGCTGTGTGATTTGTCCCTATAAAAAGACTATCGCAATACTTTTATCTATTTATCCCAAAGGTTGACTGTTAGAATGCATTATCATTGTGTCCGCCGTTTGTACCAGAGTTGTCAACAAAGATTTTTAATTTAATTGAAAAAAAATTCTCGCTTGATTTCCACATTAA
Organism: Rhodophaea formosa; assembly: GCA_963082605.1. Classification (NCBI taxonomy): domain Eukaryota; kingdom Metazoa; phylum Arthropoda; class Insecta; order Lepidoptera; family Pyralidae; genus Rhodophaea; species Rhodophaea formosa. Next base: position 7,448,778 of record OY720221.1, read on the forward strand.
AAAAACCGTAAACGGCATCTTACCTAATTTACAGATCTGTGGCAGATGTACAAAGTCCAGGTAATTGAGCGTAACATATTTTAGGCCCATTTCCGGGAAATTTTGTAAGAATATCCGGTTTTGAAAGAGTTACATCTACGAATCGTGGTTCATTCAAAACCTCAAAGGGTCAATTTTGTGGTAATAAGACAGTGTGTTGAGATTTATTTTTACAGCGTGTAAATTGAACCTCGACATACCCTAAGGGGTGACTCATTCCGATAATATGAACAACTTTCCCCATAGAATCAATGCTGGGATCTCAAAAAAAATCTGACATTTTCATGCAAGTGTTTAGCCGCCCGGAAAATTTGTATGAAAAACAACAATATGCTGTTAGGGATTCTTATTCTGAAATGAAAATATTGATCAGTCTTTATACCTATAAAGATTTGATTGTTTGTTTGTTTGAACTGAATAGGCTCCGAAACTACGGGATCAAAGTTATATCACCTATGGAGAGCTAAATTATCTGTGGGTGACATAGGCTATATTTAATATACAGAATATACCACCAACCTCCCATGTAGCTTAAAATTTTCCAGAAATATCAAAACGTGATTATATAAGGTGATTATGATACGCGTAGTAAAGAAAACACGTACCTATTCATCCTATTCTATCTAACCCTTTCCCTGTTCATCTTCATCAGGTCTTTCTAGTCTCCACTGCAGGAGCACGACCCTCTCTGTACTACCAGAGCCATATACTAGCCTGAGTAGTCAGAGGATTTGGCCTACACTCTCCACGCTGGCCAGACGGGTTGGAGAGGTCTCTTTGATGTTAATAAGCTTTGTTTAGCTTTTCCTTAGTCGCCTTTTACGACATCCACGGGATGACTTGGAGTGGTCCTATTCTACTCTGCCGGGAACCACACGGCGAGCCTGCGATCCCTGTTCATACCATTATAATGGTAACACGTGATTTATGGGACATTGAATGAACATTTCTAAAACCGCATGGATCGAAACGATTCCCTGTTAGTATAAGAACTGTTTGCTCTCATCCTGTTTGTGCGGTAAGGATCGTGGATATTTCACGGTCCATACAAATTCTTGTGTCAACATTCAATCCACGTCCACGAGTGCGCACAAATGTTATAGAACCATATATGCTTTGAACAAGTTTTTAATAACATACACACATACATATTGTCACGGCTGTATCCCTTGCGGGGAAGACAGAGCTTAGGTGTATAAGGCCTAAAGCCACGTTAAGCATGGTGGTAGGCGTGGAGATGGAAAAGGGAATGAAAATAGGGTTGCTAGCCGCATCATCTATTACCATTAGATTTCGCCCATTCCCTTGATCTTTAACGATCTGCACGGGAAGAGAAGCAGCTGGTGCATTCTATGGGATGTAAATGTACCCGTGTACCAACTAGTGTTAGTTAGTTGAATACTTTCACTATATACTCTCTAGACACCGTCATGCCTATATTTCAATGATTAAATAACTGGTCAAATTTTCAATGCTTGTGTGCGTGACAGCTTTGTGTTATCAATCACACGCGTCCTGTCTTCAAAATCCGTCCAATTGGTAGTTGTGTGTGTGCGCGAGCCGACAATGGGTTGGACACTAGTTTTTCTACTTAGGCTAATAAAGTATATCTAGACTTTATATAATCTAAGGTTGTATACAAAAGTTTCGATGGGCAGCAGCGTCGGAACTGAGATAAGTCAAACCAACTGAGCTCACCGAAACTTCTGCCAAGCGTCGTGAAATTTAATAAATATAATTTCATAAACCCGATTATTTATACTCAAAACTTCGATTCCTTCAATCTTGTCATCGTTCCAGGTTCGCCCAGCCTATTTTTTGTCAGTTCAGGTTCATAGAACTAGCCTTTGAGGGAAGTTTCCGCTACCAGGCAACGAAGTTCTAGGCTAAGTTCGATCAGATCTTTGCTTCTTCAACTGCAAGTTAAAGGCATTCCTAAGCGTTACCGGTAGGGATCTTCCCTTGATCGCAGTATTTGGCCGACTCTGTATGGTGGTCTTAACTATGTCTATTTATGTATGGTCTTATTTACTTGTGCTTTCAATTGTAACCTCAGAGTACTTATATATATTGGCAGTGGTTTTCTTTCTATTTTTTATATTGTTTCATTATTTTGTAACTATGTACACGTATTGTTATATAATTTGCTTATTTTCTCTTAGCGCGCGCACCTACTTTGACGGCGACAACTGAAAATCAGTGTTTTGTACCTCAGTGCAAAACATACAGATCGCATGATTTGATATAGTTTAGATATATGATTGTTTGTTTTTTCTGTATGTTTTTGGCAAATCAAATAAACGTATAATCTATCTATCTAAATATACGATACACCTGTATTGTGATGTCACCAAGCCAACTGCCTATTAACTTTTAAGTCAAACCGAATCACAGTTAGACATCATCATCATCATCAGGTCTTAGTTAGTCTCCACTGCAAAAGCACGACCCTCTTGTACTAGCCGGAGCAGTCAGATGATTTGGCTCAGTCATGTCTACACGCTGCCCAGACGGGTTGAAGAGGTCTCTTTAATGTTTATAAGCTTTGTTTACCTTATGTTCGTGGCGTGTCGAGCTCCGTGGCGCAGCGGTCAACACGCTAGCCTGCGACACGGGGGTCCCGGGTTCGATCCCCGGTCAGGTCAAGATGGAAAAAGATCTTTTTCATATTGACCTGGGTCTTGGATGTTTATCTATATAAGTATATATTATAAAATATAGTATCGTTGAGTTAGTATCCTGCGACACAAGTTCACAACTTACTGTGGGGCTAGCTCAATTTGTGTGACATGTCCCTATATATTTATTTATTTATTTTTATTTCCTGAGTCGCCTTCTAACGACATCCACGGTAAACCATGGTCCACTACTCGTATAAACGCCAGCGATTGAAATGACATATGACGCCTCACGACAAGTTACGAAACTGTCAAAAATGACGATTGTATGCAAATTGTTAATACGATCTTGTCACGTCCGAGCTTATAATGGGCCCACGCTAATGGTTTGATTAATGGGATTGAAATGAATCGGCCCTGTCTATTATAGTCATTTCGTTATGATCAGTAACTTAATCTTGCGACACATCTTAACAGCTGATTAACGGTAGTGATGAAGATTTGATTTCACAATCAGTTATGTACCTGGATGTGGTAAAGATTTGGGACTTAAATAAAAATTCACAACCGTAGTGATTAATACAAAAAAAAAAATCGGTCCTATATTTAACAAGAAGACTTTTGTCTTTGACATTGTTTGAAAGAAACGCACAAAATGTAATTTTTTGGTAGCCTTCTACATTTCACACATTACTGAAAAATCCACAAGTGTGCAGGTTGCCACAAGATCTTTTCCTTCTCCGGAAGTTGATAGTGGTCGATGAAAATGACTGTTCTTCAGTCTGGATTACAAACTCTGAGGGTCGGGTTTGTAAAGGTTCCAACCCGGGAAGTTTCGCTTAAGATCGCTTGCGCTCTTAGAAATCTGACTGTGGTAATAAAAACAATTTCTGATTATATAAGCATCTAGCTGAAAAAATCTGTTAAGGACACTTTCAGTCCGATATCGATACATTAACTTTAGTTAAGATTGGTTAGAAACGTCCGTTTCAAAAATATGAAAATTTCAATAATTTTATATTACTATGAAATAGCTCTTTAAATTTATAGTAATTTTTGTTATGGAGCCATTTTCCTAAACGCAATATTTAACATAGCTGACAAACAAAGTCCTCACAACACGCATACAAACTGCTAAAGGAGTGACGTCACTAGTCAGTTGATTTTTCTTAGGGACGTTTAGGCCGAAACGAAAATTAGAATTTTCAAACCCTTACATCTCAAAGAGTTTTTGGGCTATCAAGATGGTTTTTTCACTGTTATTTCTATTTTTGAGAGCTCTTTTCATAGGAGAATGAAAAAAATAGTGTGCAAGTTCCGCATTCCGCATACATTTTCATATCTCGCGATTAGGTATTCCCATTACCGCAACTATTTTGAAGCGCACCCAATGAAGCGTAACTAAATTATTCTTCGGAGCGCACCTTTTAGTTGCACTCATGATTGCAATTTTAAATATTAAAATTTTATACCAAATTTTATTCCTCGAAGCGTCTCTTTAATGTTTACAAGCTTTGTTTAGCTTGTGTTTCCAAAGTCGCCTTCTGCGATATCCACGGCATCACGTTTTATCATTCACACACAATCAATATCGTTTAAAAGACAAATATAAAGTTTCTTAATCTCATGACTAAATTTGCAATTATTTAAATCAATACGTAAGTAAAAAATAAACATTTACACTTATAAAAAAATATATAAGGACACCCGCGGGAAATCATTTTAAGAGGCATATTTATCGATCGAGGATCTATATGATACAAAAACTGCTAAATCATAGTGGCTTTGTTTTCAGCTGATTATAATATGGTAACAAGAAATACCAGTGCCATCAGAGTTACGCAATCATTACAAATATACCAGAATTCCTGAATCCACTTAACGAACGGACCCATAGATCACAATCCAAACCAGGACGGTTCTCAATATTCCTGTATTCAGTAATCACAATAATTTCCAATCAAGAAGCTAACGAACAGCTCGGGTTGCATCACGTTTAATTACTTACAATTTATATCGCTTAGACAAACATTGCCTATTCTGTGTCGCTCATCGTCTGGCTGTCACCAATCATATTGTAATATTTCTTTATATCTACCTATATCTCTTTTTTTTTTTTGAATGGACTACCTAGCTAGCTCCAAGTGAGCTTTCGCTACTTCACCGGACTTTTTGAGGTGAGGGCAGAGTGCCCTCAACCTGTAAGGCAATCATCACCAAAGGGTTCCCAGGAGGGACGAACCTCGGCTTTGGGCGTTGCCTGGGTGCGCAAGGCTTGGAGAGACAGCAAACTCTCATATGCCTGATGGGCCGCGATTTGCATGCATGACCTGAAGGGCCGAGCTGAGAAACAATGGCAAAGCCTTTAGAGAGCAGCAACTCTCATGTTTTGCCGTATGGGCCGAAAGCTACGGTGTCCGAAGGACCTATCCTGGGTGCAAATCACCCGGGACCGCCGGGCGGTCACCAATAATCGGAGCTAGTCCTACTGTGCGAGTGCGACGGGGTCGGAGGGTGGGATTCCTCTGGCTGTTCGGAGCCGGAGAGGATCTGGACTGGGCAAGAACGATGTCAATGGAATCTTCTTTTTTAAACTTTCGCGCTTCAAACACATAATTATTAATATTAACAGGACTTAGCACGAACCTTTTTACTTATTTATTTTCGCTGACGTTTCTATGGAGTTACATCCATCGTGGTCGCAGCGAGACTGGAGTACGGCGGTGTCATCTTGTGGTGGTTGGAGCACTTGCACTATAAAATAGATTGCAGCTGTGGGAGTTCCTATATTGGACAAACCAAGCGTACAATAGCGGAAAGAGTGAAGGAACACATCGCAGCTGTGAAGAACCGTCAATCTAATAAGTCCGCTATTGCAGAACACCTTATGGACACCGATTGCAATCACTGGATTGAATTACACCAGCCAAAGGTATTATCTACTGACCGTCACTACTACAAAAGACTAGTACGGGAAGCTGTTGAAATAAAGAAATACAAGACTTTCAACAGGGAAGATGGATACAAATTATCACCTGCATGGAATCCAGTGATTGATAAAATTAAACCGCGTCGTTCAGTGTCGGACAAAAAGTTGGACATTGTCAGTGTTGTGTGTACCGGGGCTAATACGAAAATATAAAACTAGTTGTGGGTAGTGACATTATTAGTGCAAGTGCTCCAACCACCACAAGATGACACCGCCGTACTCCAGTCTCGCTGCGACCACGATGGATGTAACTCCATAGAAACGTCAGCGAAAATAAATAAGTAAAAAGGTTCGTGCTAAGTCCTGTTAATATTAATAATTATGTCAATGGAATCATCGGGATCGGTAAGGACGTCTGACACGTGAGGTCGCAGTGTCATGGAGAGTGGGGACCTATATCTCTATATCTATTTTCACTTATATAATGGCTGGTTACACTTTGATTAGTGCAATTACGAAGTTCATACATTTCTTACTTAGCGCTTAGTAGCAAATGTATGAACTTCGCACTTGCACTAATCAAAGTGTATAACAGCCATTATAAAAACAAAAGATTTGACTTTCTGTACAACGAGTCATGCCCGATTGTCCGGTGGGTGTGGCAACCTCTGGCGCAGTCCCCAATTGGATGGGTGACCGCAAGTGGCATAAGAATTCTCGAGCTCCGTGTTTCGGAAGACACATTAAGCCGTTGGTCCCGGCTGTCATCATTGATGGCAGTCGTTAAGCTATGTCAAACAAACGACACATGGTCACTCATGTGATTTTTTGTTGGGATTGCCGACTATAGTTTTATATGTTATACTGAAATTAATATACTTATTAATAAAACATTTCTGGGAAGTTATACCTATTATAAAATAACCTACATTATCTTCGTAAACTATAAGGTAATATGCATATTATTTGCATTTCCAAACACATTATGACGAGAAAATGAAAATGCAATATTCTCACAGTATCCAAAGTCATACGTCTTTTGTGTTTACTTTACATATTAAAAGAATAAGCATTTTAATCATAATTCCTAAGACCATAAGTTACATAGTGACAGGCGTTTTTTCGACCATCTGCATAATACAAAGTCAATAAAAATGTTAATAGGCAGTAGCAGACGTCAATAATTTATTAAGTGAAAGTTAGACCTAAAGGCCCCTGTACACACCATAAAGGGAACGTATTTACATTTAATTATAATTATTTCTCATGCGTTTATTATTTTTGACGTTATTTCTTATGTGTGTGTAGTATCTATAAATAGACTGCGGGCTGGTGTTGGCAGATGCAACTAAAATAGAGTAAAATGGGGTTTCTCCAGCAATACTGAGTGCGACTGCGGTGCTAACGCAGATTACTGCCATCTGGTATCGAGTGGCAAGCAACTTTTCAGCGCCATACATTCGCCACCTTAATTTGGTCCAATATTTTTGTATGAGGTGGGCAGTCTATTACGTTAGTATTATATTGTCACACTGGTATAAAACACTTTCCTTTATTTTTTTGCAGTAACTGTGCCTGGGCTTTCCTCTCCTCCTTCTATTTTGCCTTCTATAATAGTTTTCATAAACACACAAATTCTAATTTTAGTTAACTACAGCGAAATTAGTTATTACTTCAATGGTTAACTAACAGTGCATTTGCTGCCATCTAACGACGGCTATTGGAACTAAGCTTGCCAGGGCGCGTGCCTCAGGATGCGATATCTATTTTTGTAGAATTATAATCTATGTTTTACAACATTAGAAGGTCGCGGTTGTTCTAATAATTTGAATATTTCATTGATTCGATTTGTTTCGACACATATTAGGTATACTTATACTTATTTTACATAATATCTTCATAAATATTAGTAGAACAATTTCACACATATAGATTGCTCCCTTAGAGTATCAACTAAGATTGCTCCATATTTAATGAGTGGTTTATATTCGTCAATAAAGATTATCGAATCAATTAAAATATTAACATTAATATTTTAATTGATTCGAATCAAGGCATATCATATTTTACATAATATCTTTATAATAAAACTAATAATATTGACACATTTAGATTGCTCCGTTTTAATAAGTGGTTTATATTCGTCAATATACAGGAGTCATTATAGAAACGGGCAGTCCATCGTTCGTCCGTCTGGTAAGGCTGTATCTATTGAACTAAAATAGGTACTAATAGGTAGGCACTTGCTTTTTGCATGGAATGTGTTTATCTACTAGCTCTACAAAACAGATAAAAACTACATAATTATAAAACATACTTAGTCCTCCGCCGCCGTCTGTCTGTTTGTCTGTTCGCGATAAACTCAAAAACCACTGCACCGATTTTCATGTAGATTTCACCAATATATAGCCCATGCCCAGGCGCAGCCGCTGACGGGTGCTAGGAAAATAATAAAACCATATAAAAGACGTGTTTTTTTAGCGTTGTAAATTTGTATCAAAGTCACGAACATGAAAACAATTTTGACATTAAGACTTCTTTAGACGCTTTGAGCATTTTTGAGATGGGTCAAAACCATTGAACTTGGTACAACGATACCAAAAACTCGACACCTCTACATATATTTTTTTTTTCAAGTTTTCACTTCTCTATCGGCGCACTCGGTATGTATAGGTAGGTACTGTATTTGTGTCATAGTACGGAAACCTACTAGCTCTAAAAATGTACATCGTAAAGTATTCCACCACTTTTATTAACAAGAACGTATCGTGTATTGTTACCTTTGGAGCCCTAGAGCTCAGCATCACGCCTGATGGCGTCTCATAAATGACTGTCGCCTCTCTAGAGACATTCGTTGACATTTCATATGGATTTCAAGGACCCTCGGGCGTGTTGACATGGGTTAACTGTTTACATGCCGCTGAGCAATCGATAAGTTGTAGGGTCTAAATTGTCATCATGTAAGAGTACCTTTATGTTTAGCGTTTTGTTATTGAGCAAATATTACGTTGCTAAAGAAAGGTTCTAAATTTTATTTTTATGAAGTTATACGGAAATTTCTACAGGCGCGTTAGGCATTTTTTAAATGGAATAAAAAAGCATTAAACTTGCGACACCGTTACCGAAAAACTGACAGCTATTTTTTTTTTCAAGCTACTATATTTCTGTCAATCTGCTCGCTCTGAAACTATTTTATTTTAACAAGAATGTATCGTTTATGAGTACCTTTATGACTAGGGTTTTGTTGTGCAAATTTTTGTTAGAGGTAAGTGTCCCCCCCCCCCCCACCCCTATCTACTAAACGGTTATATGGATACGTGAAAAAAATTACAGCAGTGGTATATATATACTGAAGTTGAAAAGAAAACTATCAGAGCTGAGTACTAAGTACAAACTAAAAAGTTATAGGCAACTAACTTATAAAATGTAAAATTTCATACATTTTCATTGTTACATGTTTTTGGTCGTTAAACTGTGATGTGCGAGTGTGAACAGTGTGAACTCAAAGTTGTCATTCGCAACTACGGAACGCTACACTGCGCGTGGCCCGACACGCACTTGACCGGTTTTTTTTTATTATGTTATGAAGGTTACGGTAAATCAGATAAACACTAGATTCATGATTTCAGTATAGTATCATTTATTAAACTTTCGCGCTTTAAACACATAATTATGTATATAAATAACTTTTTTTTGCAAAAAAAAAAAACGTTTTTGCGCCATTTCGTAAGCTTCGATTTATTACTTTTAGTTACACAATTCTTTAAAGTACTGATTAATTGGAAACATAAAGCTATCTTAAATGCTGTATCATAGATTAGCAAGGCACTGTATCTTTATTTATACTATGATTTTAATTAATAGATAACCTCAAAAAAGTTGGGTTACGTTAGGATTACTTTCCATTAGATATCTCTTTATTTCATGTTTGTATTGAAGTAAAGCGTGTACAAGACCTCGATTGTGGCGATACATGGGGAGGCCTATGTCCAGCAGTGGACGTCACTGGCTGATAGACAGATTAAAGTAAAACAACTAGGGAGGAAGACAAATAGTTGTCTTCCTCCCTAGTTGTTTTACCTTAATCTGTATGAGATGGGTCAAAAGTATAGTGAAAGTATGAGATGGGTGATGATGACATAGGTAGGTAGGGGTCCTTTATATAATGAGATAATGTAAAGGCGCAAAAGCTAAAATTACTTAGTTTGTTCAGAATGGAGAGTAGAATCGATTTCACAAATGAAAAATAGGGTAAAATTTTAACCAAAAAATATTGTAGTTGGATGTTGCCATCCAATTTAACAAAAGTTGCTATTGTGCAAAAAAATGGCCAGACTTTAAAAAATAAACATGGGTATAATCGATTATTTTGCGTCATTATTTCCGTTTAATGTTTTGAAAAATTCGAATATTTCTCTGTTTACTCTGTAGGGGGGGAAACGTACCTACAATGTATGTAATTATCTACTACTATATATATATATATAAACTTCCATTGAATTTGTACGATTACTATGTAGTAATCGTACATATTCAATGGAGATTCAGCCTTTTCTTGGCAATCGATGAGAGATCACGCAGTGTCTATATCTTCAATTGAGTATGCTTGGTGAAACAGAAAGATATGCACGCACACGGTTTGAGAAGTTTATTCTCTTACGTTTAGAAATATATATTCGTAAAGTAGGTTACTGTAGGTAGACAAAGACAATAAGACCAATATTAAATTGCCGTGTGGTTCCCGGCAGAGTAGAATAGGACCACTCCAAGTCTTCCCGTGGATGTCGTAGAAGGCAACTTAGAAACACAAGCTAAATATAGCTTATAAACATTAAATACACTTCTTCAACCCGGCTGGCCAGCATGGAGAGTGCTGTGGCTAATATATAGCTCTGGTAGTACAGAGAGAGTCATATAAACATTAAATACACTTCTTCAACCCGTCTGGCCAGCATGGAGAGTGCTGTGGCTAATATATAGCTCTGGTAGTACAGAGAGAGTCACACTCCTGAGACTAAAAAAGACCTGATGATGATGAACCAGAGAAAGACCATATAATCCTAACACTGTGCCAAGCTTAGTGCATTAAACCAACCAAGCCGCGATACAATGCAGACCGCGGTAGTGAATTCCACTAACCTACTATTAAAGCTAATAAGTAAACAATGACTACAACATAAAAAGCGTTTGTACAACCCTTCGCAGTAGCATGAAACGCAAATACCCCTACAAAAACTGGAATAACGGCTATTGTACAACCCTTCGCAGTAGCATGAAACGCAAATACCCCTACAAAAACTGGAATAACGGCTATTGAAAACTCGTTATTTCGCAGCATACAAAAACTATAAGTTCAACCCACTTGTTATTGGCTAAGTTTTACGTTATTTATTAAACAACTTTTAAAGAAATTAAGCAATAATTCGTCATTACATTAATGTTTGTATTGAATTGCATTTTATCTTTTTTACCCACGACGGAACGGAGATGGTGGCGTGCGTTTAGGGTGATAGATGTTTGTTTGTGTGTGCGTTTGTGCAAAGTAATGTTCTCACCTATCTTCTAAACTGATCCGATTTTGATGCGGTTTTCAATACTGGTTTGTGTTTGATGAGTTCATGTTCTAAGACAGGTGTCATAGCTGTAACTCACTTTATTCTTTTTCGATGAGATTTTTTTAATTAAGCTTAATTTTTTATGGATTGATTTTGATGATACTTCCAGGTTACAGTCAATAGAATTCTTAGATTGGTTTTATATGCAACCTTCCACGCTGGTTTGGGAGAAAAGAAAAAACGTAGAATGTACTAGCTGATTCTTTTCCAGCGCAGATCGTAAAAGCCGATCGAGGGAATAGGCGTGAGGAATAATGCCTCTAGACTCATCACTATTTTGATTCCGTTCTCCACCTATAAGCCCACCAACATGCTAAACGTGGCCTTTAGGTTTCAAAGACCTGGGCTCTGTCTACCCCGCAAGGGAAAAAGACGTGATTGTATGTATGTATGAAATCGAAGTATGTTCTAAGGTTCTATCTATCCTGTAAGGGATAAAGATTTTATGAATTATGAAATATGAAAGTTATAATATTTCATTGTCGATGTCGAGCTCCGGTGGCGCAGTGGTCAACACGCCAGCCTGCGACACGGAGGTCCCGGGTTCGATCCCCGGCCAGGTCAAGATGGAAAACTATCTGTTTAAGATTGGCCTGGGTCTTGGATGTGTCTATATAAGTATATATACCTATATTATAAAATATAGTATCGTTGAGTTAGTATTCCACGACACAAGTTCAAAACTTACTGTGGGATTATCTCAATTTGTGTGATATGTCCCTATATTATTTATTCATACGTCCAGCCCATTTCATTTGTAGCTTTTGTGCTTCTAATTATTATTATGAGACAAAGTTTCATCAAAGTCCGTCGAACAGTAGGTTGAAGCTCGCTTTACACTTTAACGTCCATTAACACGCTTAAGGTGGCCTTCGGGTTTTATGACCTTGAACTATGTCTACCCCGCAAAGAATAAAGACGTGATAATATGAAAGTAGGTCAATAGTTCACTGCCTTTATACCAGCAGTTGTTGCGGATTTCATATCAACAAATTATTGAAGGGACCACAATACCCTTGCACTAAACAATCTCCTATAGGAAACCGATACAATTACTGACAGGCGGCATCAAGCCTAAGCAATAATAATATCGACTTTAAGTGAATAAAGCTAGAGCTCCAATTCAATTGTCCTTAATATTGAGTTATCTTTCTAGTTTGCAACTAATAATGGAATGAGGGACAAGTTAGTGATATTAAAAGGCATTTAGGTATTTTAATACATACACACATACTATCCATCCATCCATCATCAGGACTTTTTAGTCTCCACTGCAGGAGCACGTCAGGGTTGGAAAAAAAGCAGTTCCATTTGTTTTAAATAAGTGTTTTCTTTGTATTTTTTTTTTCGGTTTTGCCGTTAATTTAATCATCAATTAGGCCTTTAATTATTCATTTCTAGACTAAATGCTTTCAAATGCGTAATAATCAATATATACAAAAATCTATCAATGGATAAAAGTTTATTTTATGTTGTCATGCGTGCCTATCTCTAATCAGTCAGTACTTTCGCTCTGTATGTTTTAAATTTGTTAATCGGGGGAAGCCCCTTTATATTAGGGGAATAGCCGCAAAAGCGCTTTGTATTTAGGGAAATACCCACAGGGGAATTACTTTCTTTCGAGGCCGACTTGGGGACTTTCCTAGCGGGACTTCACTGGCGGGGAATCACCTATGAATTTTATTCTTTATAAATAGGAGTGCCTTTCTCTCTAACATTTCATAATCTTTTTAGAATCCTGAATCATTATTTAATTTTATTTACTATGAAAATTAATTTTGAACTTGTTAGGGTTCCGTACAAAAGTTGAAAAACGGAACCCTTATAGGATCACTCGAGCGTCTGTCTGTCCGTCCGTCCGTCTGTCACAGCCGATTTTCTCCGAATCTACTGAACCAAATTAGATGAAATTTGGTAAGATAGTGTAATCCTATGACCGAAACACGGATGTGCAAAGTAAATAAAGATTTTTTTGGAATAAGGGTCATTTTGAGAGGACCAATTACAAAATTAAAAAAAAAAGTTTTGCAAACCTTACTGTGTCACATATCAAATGAAAGGGCTCATTATGAGGATCTCAAAAATATTTTTTTTTGTTCGGGTAAAATCAAGACTTTTGATTTTATTCACGAAAAAAGGCAAAAATTGACCATTCCCCCCCCTGATCTCCGAAACTACTGAGCCGAAAATTTTGAAAAAATTACAGAACATAGTTCATTCCTTGAAGATTACAGGAAAAATAATAAGAATTCTATCACTTGAAAATTAAGTGGTAAACTCACAATAATAAGTTCATCTAGGGAAATAGTTCACTAAAACACCACTAGATGGCGCTAGTCAATTGAATAAAACATTTTTTACACATTGTGTGTGTGTTCACGAAGCATATTGTACGGAACCCTCATTGCGCGAGTTTGACTCACACTTGGCCGGTTTTTTTTTCTTAATGTTTAATACATTGTTTAAAACTTGTTTTTAAACGTGTTTTTAAACACGTAATATAAAACACGATTTTAATTGAAACTGTTTTAAACACTGTCTTAAACATGTGTTTAAAAATCACTTGTTTTAATCATGCCAACCCTGAGCACGTCCCTCTCTGTAGTACCAGAGCCATATACTAACCTGAGTAGTCAGAGGATTTGGCCTACACTCTCCACGCTGGCCAGACGGGTTGGAGAGGTCTCTTTGATGTTAGTAAGCTTTGTTTAGCTTGTGTTTCCTTAGTCGCCTTTTACGACATCCACGGAATGACTTGGAGTGGTCCTATTCTACTCTGCCGGGAACCACACGGCGACACACATACTATCACGTCTTTATCCCTTGCGGGGTAGACAGAGCCCAAGGTCATAAAACCTACAGGCCACGTTTAGCATCGTAGTGAGCGGAATTAAAATAGTGTATTAAATAATGTAAATAATAGGTACTTTAAGATGTTTGTAAACCATTGATTTAATAATCGTGATTATTTGCCGTTTTTGCTCGATAAAATAGGTAGCCGCTTGAAATATTCACAGAATTTTAAAATATTGAGAAGTTTGCCGGAACAATGCTATTTATCAGATGCTCTAATTTTGTTTTATTATTTTACATAGGTATAGTTAAACATTTACTCATTTGACTAGACTGAGTTTAGTAAAATGACATATCACTGATAATGTATAAGCATTTTGTCATATTACTAAACATTTTTAGAAAGCAGTAGTAATCTACTGCTTTCCTATTTTATCGAGCAAAAACGGCAAATAATCACGTTTGTTATACAACAAAAAAAAAATACTTATACAACAATAAAAATAAATATTTAAGTAAATTTTAAATATTTTTTTTTTCTATTTTTAGTATTTATTGTTCACAGATGATGTATGTATGTCTGTTCCGCGGCTGAATAGAAAAGAAAATCAATTGTCTAGCTATCACGACTTAGGTATGAGATACAGCCGGGTGACAGACAGACAGATGGACATCGAAGTCTCGTGAATAGGGTCACGTTTTTACCCTTTGGTGAAGGAACCCTAAAAACCCGTAATAGATGTTCTCAAGAAATACGTTGAATTGGTACCTACTAAGCTAAAACTGAAAATAATGTAAGAAATGAATTTTTAAGAAGCTTATTTTTAAATTAATGGTATACGGTATACCTAACTCAAGCACGCTCTTAAAAGCCGAAAAAATAGCAATAATTTTTACTTTACCCGACCCAGACTAACCAAGAAATATTGTCAATAATATATTGTTTTTATCCACCTCCAGATTAGACTCATATATATCGGAAAATATAATAGAAAGGTCTGAAAAGTAATAAATTTGTCTCAGACCCTTTTATCTATAAAACCACAATCGCGTTGCTATAACCCAAAGTAATTTAATATTCTGTTTAATATTTATTGTATTGGATTTCTAGTTTCGCCCACGTTATTATCTGTCTGAAATTTGCATAAACTCGTTATTTGTTGTTGAAATAAAATATCTCATAATAATCATTAGTTCAAACGTGTGACTATTTTAACACGACTGCGTAAGAAAGGAGGTATATTCAATTTGACTATATAAGTATTTACTCCATTTAACTTAATATTCAACTGACTTGAAAAATCCCAAGAAAAGAGTGAAATGTTTTTAGAGTTTATGCATGTATTAGAATTTTTCCTGCGACTTCGTCCTTGTAAAACTTCGACCCCCTATTTCACCCCCTTAGGGATTTAATTCTTGAAAATCCTTTCTTACTCACTCACTCACAGTAGTTTCGGCTGTGCCTTGGTATTTATGTAAGTGAGGCAGGTTGGCCTTTTAAGTATATAGAAGATAGGTATTTATGTATGTAAGTGCGTGAGTTAGGTTATTTCGCCATGACTCCTAAAATGCCTAACAAATGAATGGAGTCCAAATTTGTTACTTAAGGCATTTTAGTCATCGTTGAATCCGTTAGTAACATTACACAATAAGACAGTTGCAGTGAAAGTAATGAATATCGGTCATGGTATGAAGTCAAGCACCGGCCCAAGATAGATCCCGATGAGGAAGAAGTAATGTGGAAGCTGTTAACCTCAATTATGGGATCACCTCCACGAACGAGAGAATCGCGACGAGTCCGCGTTCCTATCATATCATATATCCATACTTCCTTACTAATATTATAAATGCGAAAGTTACTAACGCTGTCTGTCTGTCTGCTTTTTCGCTGCTAAAACTACTGTAACCGATTTAGCAGTAGATAGTCTTTAGCCTGAGAAAGGATATAGGATACTTTTTCCACGCGTACGAAGTTGCGGGCTCAGCTAGTTATTATATATTCTATTTAGTAGGCGATACGATTGACATTCGCTCGCACTCTGCCAGTCATCGCATCGCGGCGATAACATCGCCGTGTGTAGACATTTGCTAAGCGAATGTATGGAAATACGTGGCACGACGATAAAATCGACGCGATTCTCTCGCTCGTGGAGGCGATGCCAAGAGTCATTATCTTCTTCTTCATCAGGTTTGTTTTTAGTCTCCACGCACGCACGACCCTCTCTGTACTACCAGAGCAGAGCCATATACTTATTAGCCAGAGCAGTCAGAGGAATTGGCCTACACTCTCCACGCTAGCCAGACGGGTTGGAGAGGTATCTTTGATGTTTATATGCTTTGTTCAGCTTGTGTTTACTAAGTCACCTTCTACGACATCCATGGGAAGACTTGGAGTCCTATTTTACTCTACCGGGAACCACAGGGCTCGTGGAGGCGATGCCATAAGTCATTATAACTGTCATCATCATCATTTCGTGTAGGTGACACGGTCAACGGTCAGTCGAACATGCACACCCTGGTGTCAGAGTTCTTCGGAACCGCCTCTCGTCCTCTGACGTGGTTCCTTTAACGACTACCAAATGGCAGCCGGGACCACCGGCTTAACGTGCCTTCCGAAGCACGGAATCATCTTTCTTATCAGACAATCAGGTGATTCATGCCTGCAATGTCCTAACCAAACTGGAAACAACTTAACAAAGTATGCTTCCCGTGGGAATCGAACCCACGACCCCCGGGTCAATAAAGCAAACGCCTTAACCACTGCGGTGCTTAAAGGGCCTAGCCCACATTTGGACATTTGGTTCTGTTCCCGTTTTCTCACATTCATCATTACACCTTTACGTCTATAGGTATTGGAATTCCCAATTAAAATATGCATAAATCATATTGGGCAATCTATCTTCTTTGCAAAGTAATCATTACTTCGTAAATAAATTTTGGTGCGAATTTTCGCAGCTCCGATAATAACTTTCGTCCTTTAAAACAAAACTGATTTCCAAAGTTTTGGCCATCTTCTGATATTTATATACTTATCGGGCGTGGGTGTGCCTGATCACATTGTAAATAACTACCTACCATAAATTAAGTTTTTATTGAAAATTTTATATTTATGGCTAGCTTTTATAATAAACCATTCACACTATATAGTAAGTATATACATTCCGAGATAAATTAAATAAGTCCAAGTACAATCGGTTACCTACCACAATATTGCACTGTCATTTGAATTACTAAAGAACACAAAATTTCAGCTGTATCCGCCAACACGCTAAATGTGGCATTTGGTTTTTATGACCTTGAGTTCTGTCTCTGCCGCAAGGCAAAATGACGTGATATTATGTATATGTCGCAGTCATCTGGTTGAATTTGCTATTTGATTGAATGACTAGCGCGTTTATTGAATGGCGACGTTCAATTGAATGACTGAAGGACAGCTCGTCAAGTCATTGAATGTAACGTTCAACGTCTTGACTGAATGAATGTCATTTAGCGAAGTCGTTGAATCTTAGCCGACTTTGTAATATTTGGTGGTAGCATGATTTCATTTTTCTTAGTTTTTAAAGTAGCCGGCGGCGGCGTTATAATAGGTAAATCCATAATGTCATACTATTTTATTACAAATAACGCACTAATCAGTAAATTTAATCGAAAAAAACATCAACTTCGTACCATCTGTTCGAGCTGTTTGACGCCATATTTGTTTTGGTGACTACTAGCGCCGCTGTGAAAAAAAAATTAACTAAATTTGAATCACCTGACTGATTTTATGTCCGCTCTTTCCAAAGGGCTATGTTACAATCCGCTAACTAGTTGGACGTTGAGCGACGCTTATTTGTTCAACGTTCGGCCTAGTCATTCAATTAAACGTGGTCATTCAATGAACGCGCTAGTCATTCAATCAAATAGCAGATTTAACCAGATGACTGCGACATATACACTACACATACATATTATTACGTAAACTGCTAAAAATAATTATTGCGGTGTACGTTTCTTTCCACACAATGACATCGACAAAAGCGAACCTCTCCAATTTCGGAGAGTTTGTCAACAAACCTATACGATCTTTACGATCTTTTATCTCTAAGGGCCCTTGTAGACGAATCTTCAAGACAGTCGAGTTTAGAAAGTGGTTTTATATCGTCAATGGTTATTACCCTATCGTATCGCTCGATCAATCGCATATTTGAAATATATTTTCACTGGTACAGTTACTCGCATCATGAATGTTTAATTCTCGCTTTAATTGTTTATTTAACAGAAGTGGCAATAAAACCGTTTTTTGAGTACCTAGGGGTAAAAGACAATACCACCTATTGGCATCTTTCTTTATTTCGCCAGAAATTAACTAAGATTATTTATTAGAGACATATACGATTTTTTTTTTATCAATGATTAGAGGACTTTATACCTTTTATACGACGTATACTTGCTAACTACCGGTGTACAACGTATTGATAGACACTTTAACATCCATTACGGATTTCAATACCAGCTGGAAATTCGGAAAAAAAATATCATTTAATTATACAAATTGCTCGGCCGACTGAACACTTGAATGAGAATATCAATCTTTTTTCGAATTTCTTTCGTTTGTCCCCGGAAAAGTTGTCTGTATTGAAGGGCAGAGTTGGCTCTTTAGGACCGATCAGTGTTTTATTAACATGTTATAGAATCACCGTAAGTTGTTGAAAAATCGTGGTTTTATTAATTGTATGTCTGAAGACCTTTGCCCAGCAGTGAGACGATAATTAAGGGTTATTAAAAAAAGTAACTAATAGACTTCAGGTAAGTTCCGTTAGTAAATGATGATGACTGATTTCAAAGTCAAGTCTTAACTGTAAGATTTGTTATACAATACACTTGTATAACAAATCTTACAGTTAAGACATGACTAAAGTGTCACTAGTAGCAAATGACAGTAGTTTTTATTCAAATTGTGGATTTCATGTATCACTTTTTGAACGTCATTTATCTTTCTTGTTATTATTATTATTTTTGTATTTGCATTGGTATGGCACCTTACTACGCTGTAAGCTGCAAAGTTACTGTAGTCGAGTGTACCGAAATTAGCATAGAATGTGTAACGTTATGGAGAGGTGATGGGAACAGAAACCACATGGATATCTAAATTGGCTTTTTATCGCACTCTGGTGATACGAATTGAGAAATTCAGAGGTCACGCGTGTTAATAGGGACAAGTTTAGAACCTGTGGCATTATTCTTTATCTCTATATTTGAACCTTATAGCAAACCGCGGTACTCTTAATGCCACTAATAATGTATATACTAACTAGCTTTTACCCGCGGCTTTGCCCGCGTGATTTATAGCCTATGTCCTTCTACGTACCCTTACCTATATGTATGCAAAAATTCATAATGATCGGTTCAATAGATACGAAACCGTAACAAACAAACAAATAAACAAACAAACAAACTCACTTTCGCATTTATAATATTACTTAGGATTAGGATAACTAAACATATATTAATAAAAGTACACAAATCGCTGTCCGTGTGCTAACCTATTCTGCATTGTAAAATAGTCAAATAGTGCTCGTAAATTAATGTAAAAACACTGTGGTGTAAGGAACTCGCGCAAATAATAGTACATTACTGCAGAGGCCGGGAAGTAAGGGATTGCCGGACGAGTATAGTTTTCAAGGCCGAGCGTCAGCGAGGCCTTGACAATAGTTACGAGTCCGGCAATCCCTTTCCCGCCGAGGAAAGTATAGAGATTTTCTCAATAAATGTGAGGAAATTTAACTTAAAGTTACACATAAACTTACATGCCTTAAATATTTCCCCTTACTAGGTATTTGCCGGTAGTAATTTTTCCACTTTCAAGTTTCAAATTAGGCGAAGTAGGTACTTAAAATCCATTGCAGTGTTGCTTTCATCACTAAAACTCATTTTGAACCGTTTCATTTCGAATAAATAACCAACTTTGCACATATTTACCGAAAACAATCAATGTCAATCAATTACTGCAAAGCGTTAATCACAAACTACGAAGAAGATACTATTACTAGTATCAGACGACCGACTGCCATATGTTTTCTCTAGGCAATAAGGATCATAGACAAATAATAGAGTGAGGGTGAAAATGAAAAAAATGCCATACAATTCCTTTTGAGTTTCTATGGGGGGCCATAAATTCAAAGTCAATTGACGTGTGTTCTATGCCCTAAAATCCGTAAAGGCAGTTTTTCGGCAGTGGCGTTAATCACTACGGGTATAGTGAAAATAACAGATCTCCCGAGTTTTTAATTTTTTTATTTTCAGTTGTCAATTCCAGCAAAGGAAACAATGCCCATAGAGCCCAGTCATATTTTTCACAAAAAATTTAATAGATCATAGATTATTGTTTTCTTCTCTCGCAACGAAAATTAAGCATATTTTCGTATGATCACATATCGATATTTTAATGAAATTGTAGTTATATTCACGTATTTTTTAAAAATGCAGTGGTAGTAAACTGGCTGTATGACAAGTGACATAATTTACGTTACATAGATTAATTAAAAAGTTTTGAGCTGCGGCCGGGAAGTAATTTTCATACTTATTTCCTGGCCTAGGCCGGCAATGCGATGAATGAGCCAAGAATTACAAACTTCCGGTCTTTTTTTTACTACAGTAATGCCTTCATTTCCGAGCATGTTTGAGAAAAAGTTTTTGTTGGTTAAAAGTGTGTTTTGGTCTTGAAAAAAATAACGCCTTCACGCCGCAACCTTTAAAAGCAATATAGCCCCCCGCTATAACCTGTATTAAGTGACTTCTGTATAAACTCGAAGGGAATCAAACCTTGGGATATTTGTCGTTGACCTGGAAACAAGAAATTTGGCACATAGAAAAGTCTTTATCCATTTGGTATTTCCCAGCATGACAGAACATGTTTAAACGCTATATAAGTTTATGATGTAAAATGTAGCTTATTTAAGTTTCATGTACGATTTGGTACAAAAGGGAACGTTCCTGAAAAGCGTACACGGCTACATCACAAAATATAGGAAACATGCCGATTCCCACTAGGCTGTTATTTTTCGTACAAGGTATTAAAAAGATAATTTTATCGATGCATTGATTGGTATATAGGAGTGATTATCAGTTCTTAAGTTTGTGAGGCTGACTCAATCACGCACTTTAATACTACGTTATATAGGGATTTTCAAGAAAAGTTTAAAACTTAGATTGAATATTAACTTTTCTAAATAATAATAATAACGTTTATTTTCTCTTCACAATAATATTACTTAACTAATCCCGCTGGTGCAACGAATTAAACAAATTTATAAAAACTGGCGCGCACTAGCACAATCTGGAGAATCTTGGAGGAGTAAAAGAGAGGCCTTTGCCCAACATTGGGACACTCATTGATTGAAAAAAAAATACTTATCACTAGGTTACGTTACGCAACTTATGCTAATACATTGTAGTCTTTGAGAACTTAAGTCTTGGCTATTAGAACATGTATTTTATGACCTAAATGAATACTTTGCTTTTAAAACATGTAGAGCAAGAAATTAGTGAATTTTGTACACTGTACATTGCATGCCTAAAAGGGCAAACTGTTGATACTTAACATATTGTACCATCTTTAATTTACACAGTTATGCAATAAAGAATTTTGAGTTTTGAGTTTTGAAGAGACTAGTTGAGTACTTGACTACTCTGAGTACTTGTTGTCGTCGTTGCAGATATAAGGCATAACTTAATAATGTTAGATCTGCGCCATTTAAATATTTCAAAAGTAAAAATAAATGCGGAGCTTTGAACTACTTCTCTAGAAGCTCATTCAAATGGCGCTTAATTGAAAGCTATAGAAACTTCAGGACTAAGGAAAATAGTCAACGTTGAGGACGTCACTTTTGTTTTATTAAAACTTATATAAGCAAATCCAGATGGTTAAATAGTAAATAGCTGTAGGGAAGCTAATGACCACTTTGTACCGAGTAGGTACGGCAAGGCCTAAAAGTTATGGTAAGGTTATATGTATATGTTTCACAAGCACCAAAACTTTCCAAAAATTTATGACTGGTGTCAATCGATTGTTAATTGTATCGTGGGTGATATATGAATCAAAATGTTGTATCAATAAAATCATTGTTTCAACGTATATTTGCGGTGGGTTAAACAATACCTATTACAGACATTTCATCAATACAGTACACATTTTCCAAACCATAAATATTTACCTTGTCTATATCCATGTACGAGGCAAAACAAACATTAACTATACAATACATCCATTTGTACGTTATTCTCATAAATAAAAAGTTGAACCATTACCCCAAACCATAATCAAAGTTCTCGCTCGAAAAATAAACGATTCCATGCATGATGACTGGCCCGGCTTCCTTTCGTAATTATACATGCCCGTCTTCCAGAGGCTTAATAATTAAATTCCAGTATCGGCACATGTCATCAGTAATTATATTTAAAAATTAATTACGCCTTTCTCAATCCCGAGCCTTGAAACTTAACCGAATACTTATCAATGTAATTAAAGTTAATGTGAAATTAATATCTTAACATCTTACTCTGAGAGATGATATAAAGATTGTATTTGTATAATTTTCTTAAATGTTATGCATAAGTATTATGTTAAATGTGTGTTAATTTGTGTCAAATGAGGTTATTTATGTCGTAAACGTTTGTTGGACCACCTGATGGGAGGAAGACGTCACCTGCTTAACTCTGTCACCGTTTGTAAGTTTAATAACAAAAAGTAACTAGTTGATAATATCAGTTTTGAAGTTTTTGTACAATTAGTCAAAACTTAAATAATTTAACAAAGGAAGTATTACAATAGATACATTGATAAAAAAATATAGATTATGGCGGATTGATACCTGAACTAGGAGTATCCTGTGTCTCACTCAGGTAATTCATTATACTGATCTTGTAAATTTTATTGAGTTACTCTGTGGTTCAATAGTCAGTGCTTTTCTAATGTCTAAATTCCATTGGGAAGCGTATTTGTATAAGCTGTTTACAGTCTGAGGAAATTGCAGGCTTGAATCACCTGATTCATCATCATCAAGTCTTTGGTAGTCTTCACTGTAGAAGCACAACCCTCTCTGTACTACCAGAGTTATATATTAGCCAGGGCAGTCAGCACTATTTGATGTTGAAGCTTTGTTTAGTTTTTTAGGTCGCCTTGTACGACATCCACGGGAGACTTGGACTGGTATTATTCGAGCTCCGTGGCGCAGCGGTCAACACGGCTGCCTGCGACATGGATGGTCCCGAGTTCGATCCCCGGTCAGGTCAAGATGGAAAATGATCTTTTTCAGATTTACCTGGGCCTTGGATGTTTATATGTATATGTAATAGAATATAGTATCGTTGAGTTAGTATCCCATAACACAAGTCTGGAACTTACTTTGGTGCTAGCTCAATCTGTGTGACTTGTCCCGATATATTTATTTATTTTTTATTTAATCTTCTCTGCCGGGAACCACATGGCAAAGATTCACCTTATTATTCGAAAAGAAAATACAATTCCGTGCTTGGGAGGGCACTTCAAGTTATGGATCCAGTACGCCATTTAGAACCTAACCTGGGATTAGTTTTGCTCTACCCTTTGAGTTGCGTAGGTAGGACGGCAGGTGTTCTATGTAAAAAACCGGCCAAGTGCGTGTCGGGCCACGCACAGTGTAGAGTTCCATAGTTGCGAATGACAACTTTGAGTTCACACTGTTCACACTCGCACCCCACAGTTTAACGACCAAAAACATCTAACTATGAAAATTGTATGAAATTTTAAATTTTCGAGTACACTTTATAAGTTGGTTGCCTATAACTTTTTAGTTTGTACTTAGTACTCAGCTCTGATAGTTTTCCTTTCAACTTCAAGTTGTCTTCAAAAGTCAAATTCTTTCGTTTTTTCAAGATTTTATTCTACCACTTTTTTGGCATGATTAATATACATACCCATACCAAATTACAGCTTTCTAGTACTTATAGTCTCTGAGTAATATTTGAGTCCGCGGACAGACAGACAGACCGACAGATAGACAGACAGACATGGCGAAACTATAAGGAACCCTAAAAACCAGTAATCTTATTAAATCACCTGGTTACCGAGAAATGTAACCGATGAAAGAGCGTTTTTTAGATACAGCCTTTACGTAGAGTATTAACAAGAAGAAAAATAGCGTTCCTTTTTGTTGGTTTTTTAATTTTTCCTTGCAATTCTGTATTCCATCAGGGATTCCGATTCCAAGATTACAATGCAGCTCCGTGGTTCAAAAACTCGCTGAATAACTATAGAGCTACGCTACATGTAGGTATATTATATTTCGCTGAATAATATTATCTTATGCTCGGCGGCATTTCGGGTTAAAACAATCTTGTGGTAGAGCCACGCGACCGGTGAAAATAAATTTTGCTAGTAGCATGAATAGGCCGGCTCGTCCGGGGAAGTATCACACTCTCACAGAAAACCGACGTTTGAGTTGAAGCTTTATACGCTTTACGTCGTTTGGTGAGTGAAAGAGCCGCAGGCTACGCAACGCTCTTGTCACACCACACCCTTGGTGTTGCATCAGTCCATGGGCAGCGGTGATCACTTACCATCAGGTGACCCGCTTGCTTGTTTCCTGTCCTGTCATAAAAAAAAACTTACAAAATGATATGGAAGAAAATATTTTCGAATAAAATCGGGTAAACACACCTCAAGTGGGTTACCTCATTAGGGTACAACGTTATTTATTGTCGCCACACGTCCTCAGCTACACCCAGTTAATTAACAACAGGCTTTTGAGCTAGTTTCCAACATATTTCACTTATTTTACCACCTGGCTTAAATTCGGTAATTGTAGTTTGGCTCGTGAATTAAAATGGTGAATGTACCGGTTTACATTCATCGCTATACATACATATTATCACGTCTTCATTCCTTGCGGAATAGACATAGCCCGAGGTAAAAAAACCCTAAAGCCACGTTTAGCATTTTGGGCGGTAAGTTGGAAAGCGGAACCAAAATTGTGATGGGTTTCTAACCGCATCACCTATTGACATGATTACTTACACCCATTCCCTCGATCGGCTTTTACGATCTAAAGCAGCAATAAAATAGCAAATTTTCTTACATATTTATTGCTATTTCTAACAATTTACTCGATAACCTTTAACTGATTAAATTATAAACTAAGACTCTTCACAGAATATTTTTAAAAGCTTACAATATCCCAAAGGTCCAGCGTTGATTAAAAATCTGTAACTGACAGCCTTTCATCCTTTTAAAGTGAATAACAGAATTATATATGGAGTCGATAAAAGTGTGAAACTCGGACGCTGTAGTCGAATGATTCTGTTATATTAACTAAATAGTCACTTCGATCTCACTTCGACAAAATAAAAGCCTACTTCAGGAATATTGGAATTAAAAATTTATATTTAAAAGACAAGCTTATTTTTGTTACCTTATGTTGTATGTAGGACACACTCTGCCGAAGACTGTATGATTTCAGTTCAAAAATACCTAATTCTAAGTATGTATAATTATGGGATACCTAAGTTTTACATTGTTTTTTAATTTGAGTTACGTACAGCATCGCTTTTGCGTTTAACTATTCATCATCATCGTCTTTTTGTCTCCGTTGCAGGAGCGTGACCCTCTCAGTACTACCAGAGCCCTATATTAGCCAGAGCAGTCACAGGATTTGCCTTACCTACACTCTCCACGCTGGCCAGATAGGTTGAAGAGTTATCTTTGATGATTATAAACTTTGTTTATTCCTAAGTCGCCTTCTACGACATCCACAGAAAGATTTGGCACACGGCTTCTTTTAACGGCTTAACTATAAATAGTGTTAACTAATATAAATTACCAATCTTAACTATCCTTATCCTAACTAGTAGTATTATAAATGCGAAAGTGAGTTTGTTTGTTTGTTTGTTACGCTTTCACGTTTTACTATTTACTGAACCGATCTTCATATAATTTTGCATACACGTAAGTTAGGGTACTGAGAAGGACATAGGCTATTTTTCACGCGGGCGAAGCCGCGGGTAACAGCTGAAGAAGTTTAGTCAGGAAACATAATATGGAAATATTAAGAAAAAAAAATGCAATATTGCATATACTCGTAGATAACATGCAAAAAACGTAATGAAATATAGCAAACAGGAAAACAATGAACATCTAAGTGACTTTCGAGGGTTTATTACTGAATCGCTCGGCAGGTTCGGGTCCTCAATTTTCGGTAATTATCGTATATCACGTCGTACGATCTTTCCTCGGCGATTCAATTAGCGCGAAAAACGCACGTTTCGTGGGAACGTTTTCGAAAATGGCTGATGCAACGCAGATCAGAGATATCAATGCGTCGAAAAGTCGTGCGTGCGTGAACAAAATTGTTTTAACGAATCGTTAAAATTGCACAAGAATGTAGGTGTACATACCTACTTGAAGTTTTAGTTTTACTAGTATCAAACGTGCAATTTTACCAAACGCTATAGCGTTCATTTTCAGGTTTCATTATAATAAAACCTGATTTTTATTTGATTGATTTAATTTTATTTTAATTCATTTTATTATTATTAATAAGTTTAGAATGTAAAAAATAAAGGGTTAACTAAAACTACTACATATTTACAAATAAAACAGGCCTGGCAGCTCGTTGCCCCGTGGTAGCGTGCCCAGAAGGCTGGCAGCATTGCCACGCTGTATGGCAATGCTAATCTTTTGGCCAAAATATAAGCCAGCCCTCTGGCCACGAGACACCTCTATTATTTTTTTGGCGATGGCATTGAATAATTGATTAATTAATTTTATTTCATTTCGCATTTTCTTTTTATCTTTTTGTTCATCCATACATGTCATACATATCTTAGTAATGTGCAATTTGGTCAAAACTCAGAACTAAACATGATAGTTTGTATTTACATCATCGTGTGACCTAGTTTTTTACGACTAGTATGATGGAAAATTCATGAAACAAGGCATCTCCAATTTATATGAAATACTAGCTGTTACCCGCAGCTTTGCCCGCGTAATATATAGCTTATGTCCTTCTCGGTACCCTAAACTATGCGTACGCAAAATTTCATGATGATCGGTTCAATAGATACGGCGTGAAAGCGTAACAAACAAACAAACTCACTTTCGCATTTATAATATTAGTTGGGAAGTTGGGATGGGATTATTTAGTTGTGGGTCTGACGTGAAAAAGAATGGCGAAAGACCGGAATGGTTGGAGTGCGTTGGAGGAGGCTTATATCCTGCAGTGAATGTAAAGAAGAAAAAGAAGAAGATTATTGAGTAAGTTGTGCGTTACTTACTTACTTACTAGTAAAGATATTATATTTTACCGGAATTTGACCCGCATGCAGTGCAGGTGTTTGAAGATGTAAAATATTATAGGAACGTAGAAACGGGTCATATACTGAAGATGTAATGTCTATTTAATTACTCGAACCTCAAAGACAATAACTAATACCTATGTAAGTTGTTGTAGTTGTTTTTCGTGTGTTTAATAAAGCGGCCAACATTGGTGTAAGATTTTTCAAGCTGCCTAAAATATAAGTATGTAATACTAACGAATAAGGTAGATATATGTCTTTGCCCAGTAGGTTCGCAGTGTGCCAATCGCAGACAAAAATATTGGCCCAACATAAGGCCTGCTGAGCACGTAGGTACGTACATGGATGTTGGTTCCTTAGTTTCTTTAACGGCTACAGCGATCACGGTGGCAAATTTTCCACCCGTCCCTAGGTCTTGGTAAAACTGAGATACAATATATCCATTCCATAATCCATATTAATATTTTAAATGCGAAAGTAACTCTTGTCCGTCTGTCTGTCTGTATCGATCCCAAAACCACTGAAACGATTTAAATGAAATTTGGTACACAGATTGTCTAGAGCCTGAGAAAGGACATAGGCTACCACGTGAGCGAAGCCGCGGGTAACAGCTAGTTTGAATGAAATATAGTTCCATGAATGTTGATTTTATTTTCTTATATTAAAATCGATATAATAATATTAATTATGTGACTTCATATGTCGCTATCTATGTGCCATTGTAGAACAAATCGTACATTGTATGAGTTTAGACCGCGTGACCTAAGTACTATGAAATTGGATCTTACAAGTATAGATGTTCTGGGATAAGCATACAATCAAAACGGATTCTATCTGTTTGTGCGGATTGATTCACTCTCAATGACCGAATGAGGGAGCCTGCACACACACTGGGCGGCAACATGTCGGCATGTTAATTTCTACATCTCGGTTTACTGAACAAGGCGCGATAGATTATGTGCTGTGTGTTATATTTTATATGCGTTCAAAGTTTTTAAATTGTGAATCTCTACTGTTATACAAGAAATAAACGGCTTTTTTATTTTATTTATTATGCGTCCAAGGCGGGAAACACAGTATCGTAACGTGATTCGTAAGGTCCAGTAGTAACGTTGCCAATATCGGAAACAAAAATAAGATCTTTCTAAGGGCGACCTCCGTGGCACAATGATCAACGCGCCAGCCTGCGACACGAGTGATCCCGGGTTCGATACCCGGTCAGGTCAAAATGAGAAATAATCATTTTGTGATTGACCTGGGTCTTGGATGTTTATCGATATGTGTATTTGTTATAAAATATAATATGGTTGAGTTAGTAACTTAGTATCCCATAACACACGTCTCGAATTTACTTTGGGGCTAGCTCAATCTGTGTGATTTGTCCGTAATAATTTATTTATTTGTGACTTGGGCCCTTGGACTCACGTTCTTAAGCTGTGAGGGGGCCTCGCGCATTTTGTACCCATCTTTACTTATGATAGACCTACGTCACAGCCTACGATTTGTCACTACTCCATAAAGGTAATCGTACCTAAATGAAATGACCCCACACAAAAAAAGGGTTTTTTTGTGTGGGGTCATTTAATTTAGGTACTTACTACTGTTTCTCTTTTTGGTTGATTTCATTTTAAGGTCGGAAGCCGACACTGAATCGGGATCTGTATCACGTACCCGAGAATTAGAGATTCTTCGAGCCAAATAATATGAATGGACCCTGAGTCAACATCTGCTGGCTGATTGTAATAGTACGCAAACAAAATTGGAACATCGGCTAATAATCTGCTTCCTGGATTACATCTAGAATCTAGATGATATTTTCTGTTTAGATTACCCTTAACCTCAAGTGCCTGATAACCTCGAATGTACGTATCTAACGCATGTAAAGAAACCGTGAAACGGAATTGTATTTTTTTTTCTCTACTGGGATGAAGAACCACAATTCACTCTGCTAATAAAAATTTTGTTTTTTTTTTCTTAGAAATAAAACAATTTTAAGCTTCGAGCAACACGGCTTAATTTTAAGATATTACATTTTGAATATTTCGGTTTTTTTTTCAAGTTTTAGAACCAAATAAAATATTATAATTATGAACCTATCGAAATATGATCACGACCGCTCTGACAAGAATACATGACTTAGAATTTGTGTAAGGTCAGTTTTAGATAAGGTAAAATTGATTTAGAATTATTTGACATGTCACGCAGCGTGAGTCACATAATCGAATGTCAATGAAATGAACGCCTCTTCATAACCTTGCCACTTCTCTGTAATAGACCGTTACTTGAATGGAGTTGCGGGTATAAATATACAGCGTGTAAATGAATCTCGACATTCCCTTAAAGGGGTGACTCAGTCTATCAATATGAACAACTTTTCCTAAGAGAGCAATGCTAGAACAAAAAAATCGACATATTCATACAAAAGTGTTTAGCTGTTCAGCGCGGGCATTTTGTATAGGAATGTCAGATTTTTTTTGAGTTCCCAACTTTTATCCCATTGAAAAAGTTGTTCATATTGACGGATTCTTAGTCACCCCTTTAAGCAAACGTAAAGATTCAATTTACATGCTGTATATGTCGCAGTCATCTGGTTGAATTTGCTATTCGATTGAATGACTAGCGCGTTCATTGAATGGCGACGTTCAATTGAATGACTGAAGGACAGCTCGTCAAGTCGTTGAATGTAACGTTCAACGTCTTGACTGAATGAATGTCATTTAGCGAAGTCGTTGAATCTTAGCCGACTTTGTAATATTTGGTGGTAGCATGATTTCATTTTTCTTAGTTTTTAAAGTAGCCGGCGGCGGCGTTATAATAGGTAAATCCATAATGTCATACTATTTTATTACAAATAACGCACTTTTAAGTAAATTTAATTGAAAAGAATATCAACATCGTGCCATCTGTTCGAGCTGTTTGACGCCATATTTGTTTTGGTGACTACTAGCACCGCAGTGGTAAAAAAAATGAACTAAATTTGAATCACCAGACTGATTTTATGTCCGCTATGTTCAAAGGGCTATGTTACAACCCGCTAACTAGTTGGACGTTGAGCGACGCTTGTTCAATCAACGTTTGGCCTAGTCATCCAATTAAACGTAGTCATTCAATGAACGTGCTAGTCATTCAATCAAATAGCAGATTCAACCAGATGACTGCGACATATATTTATCATCAGTGGAGCCTAATAAAGACCACTTTATTAGTCTCCACTACAGGAGCACGACCCTCTCTGTACTGGCAGAGCAGTCAGAGGATTTGGCCTACACTCTGCACGCTGACGCCAGACGGGTTGAAGAGGTCTATTTGATGTTTATAAGCTTATAGTTTAGCTTGAGTTTCCTATGTCGCCTTTTACGACATCCACGGGAAAATTTGGAGTGGTCCTATTCTTCTCTGCCGGGAATCACACGGCTATATTTATACCATATTTTTATTATATTTTTTAAACAAACAAAAAAACATTTTCACGTCCTTCGTTAAATATTAGACCAATATTATATAAATAAAAAAATCAAGAGCGTGTCTTACCGACAGCCCTAAAATGGGGTGTGCAGTGTACCATGTACTGTGGATGGATTTAAAAGTATTGTGTTCCGGATCCAAAAGTTATTTCAATTAAAAATCCCATCAATTTGGTCTCTGCGGCTCATTGTTTTGTTGTGAATATAATTTTTAAATAAAAATAAAATCTCCTCATTTTAAACTTTTTTCTGGTTGTAGCCGAAGAAATGATGTGTTGGAATCTGCGGTATGCAACTGTCATACATATTATTCGTGTTTTAAGTAATATGATTGGGTAAAGTTTTTACAGCTAGCCGCCTGCCTGACGCCAGACCTTCAGGATCTGTCCTTTGTTATGTAATTCACCTTAGGTAGGAACCTAACGCGTGCCAGTACTGCATGATGACCACTAGGCTACAAAGGTACTACAATATACAGCGTGTGATTCACCCTCGATATTCCATTAAAGCTGTAACTCATCCCATCTAACCATCAGTATGATAAACTTTTCATAATGATACTAATACTGGGAGTTCAATTTTTAGGGTTCCGTAGTAAACAAGGAACCCTTATAGTTTCGCCATGTCTGTCTGTCTGTCTGTCTGTCTGTCTGTCTGTCTGTCTGTCTGTCTGTCTGTCCGTCCGCGGTTTTACGCAGAGACTATAAGTACTAGAAAGCTGTAATTTGGTATGGTTATGTATATTAATCATGTCAAAAAAGTGGTAAAAGAAAATCTTGAAAAAAAATTTTTTTTAGGGTAGCTCCCATACAAGTAAAGTGTGGGAGTAATTTTTTTTTCTCTACTTACCCATCGTGTGGGGTATTGTTAAATAGGTCTTTAAAAAATATTGTGAGGTTGAGAACACCATTTTTCGATTTAGGGATCCGTTTCCGAAATATTTGGGTTTAAAGTGCGAATTTTTGTTAGACTTAAGTGTCCCCCCCTTCTATCTGCTAAACGGTTATATATAGATACGTGAAAAAAATTACAGCAGTAGTATATATACTGAAGTTGAAAGGAAAACTATCAGAGCTGAGTACTAAGTACAAACTAAAAAGTTATAGGCTACCAACTTATAAACTGTAAAATTTCATACTATTTTCATTGTTAGATGTTTTTAGGCGTTAAACTGTAAGGTGCGAGCTTCGAGCAACACGCCTTCACAGAAGCCGTGTTGCGAAGGGTGCAAGTGTGAATAGTGTGAACTCAAAGTTGTCATTCGCAACTACGGAACCCTACACTGCGCGTGGCCCGACACGCACTTGGCCGGTTTTTTATTTTTACTTTCCCCTACTTATTGTTTCCATTATTCCATAGAATTGGTCCCATAGCAAAAGTTGTTCATGTATACGGGCTGAGTCACCATTTTAAGAATTCTTCTAGGTTCAAGTTACACGCTGTATAGTCGTAATATTGGACCATGTTTCTAATACAGTGGCCTTGCTTTATTAGAGCAATATCGGGAAGGCATATTACTGGCTACTATCAGAAAGATTACTCAGACTGATAGCCTGCACATGTTACAGATTCGATTGTCGTGGGAGGGTCACGATCGAATTCATATTCCGATGGCGGCGCCTTCGAACACAGCGAGCAGAATGTACATGAATGGCTTATAAAAATAACTTATTGTTTGGTTTGTTTTTCATGTAAGTTGACAACACGGGTGTGAGATTTTTCAAGCTGCCTAAAGGCATCTGACATAGCTTCGGGATTGCCATTAACGCTAGCAGTCAGGACCAACGGCTTAACTTGCCTTCCGAAGCACGGAGGACCTCGAAATATTCTTATGCCACTTGCGGTCACCCATCAAAGTGGGGACTGCACCCGGGATTGCTTAACATTATTGGTAAACTAAAATGTGAGTATTATTACAGGACAGCTAGGATGTTTGATGGGTTTTAGTCATATATAAAGTGAGCAGATCCAATTTCCAAAGTTTATGGTTAAATATCTAAGTCCTAAATGTCAAAATTGTATACAAAGAATTGTCAAATTCCGATTTAGGAAATACAAATTAAAGAAAAAATATACTTTTCCTACAATTCATCGTTTTGTGAGTATTGGCTGAAATTTAAAACACAAACCCATTAATGTATTAGTCAACTAAATTAGTGAAATATTTATTTTTACGGAATGTGCATCACTGCGAATTGCAATAATAACAAACAATGAAATTTAAGATTTTTGAGTTCTTTCCTTTCTATGAAAATGTTTTATTAAGACTATTTGAAACAAATAAAATGGTGGTGAATTGGTGACAGGAAGTATGCATGAACCAATACAAAGTGACGAATACAAGGTACAAAGAAGTTTCTCGAAAGGTATGTCAGGCATTGGTCCCAGATTCCATCATTAGATGATTGATTATACAGGGTTCCTCTTAGAAGGGAGAAGGGAGCCGTGTGGTTCCCCGCAGAGTAGATTAGGACTCTCCAAGTGTTCCTGTGGATATCGTAGAAAGCGACTAAGGAAACACACCTGTAAACGACCCTGCACATAGCTTATACACGTATAGCAGTGGTCCATAAAATTACCCTTTTCTGGATGTAATTTTTGTGATGGGAAAAAGTGGGTCACGTCATCATCATTTCATGTAGGTGACACGGTCAGTCGAACATGCACACCCTGGTGTCAGAGTTCTTCGGAACCGCCTCTCGGCCTCTGACGTGGTTCCTTTAACGACTACCAGATGGCAGCCGGGACCACCGGCTTAACGTGCCTTCCGAAGCACGGACAGATTCGTCAGATTGAAAATTCGTAAGACGGACACGGGACCTGATGGAAAAACTGTTACAATTATTTTATCACATAAATGATAGTACTTTTATACTGATAGCAATTATGCCCTAACCATTTCAAATATCATAAATGCACAACGTCAATATTCAAGTTTTCACTTTTGCAGGCACTCCCGGAGTGCAACCAGTTTTTTTTTTTGTATGTTTTGTATTATGCTACCGATAATATTAAAGAACTGCCGAGGGACATCGCGACGCCTTAGAATACAACCAAGCAGAATACGTACATGAATGGCATATAAAATAACTTAATATTCGGTAAACTCAAACGTGAGCTGTTTTACAGCACCCCTACGGAATATGAAATATTTTAGTAAACATTTATTCAATTCACTGAGCTTCCTGTTTTATTGGCTGAGTGTATTTTTGTCAGAAAATGCAGCCAGAATCAAAGCTATGTCGGCTTAACGTGCCGAACAGATGTTTGCTCCAGCGTACATGTCAACCTCGAAAACTGTTCGCCCCATCTATCACACGCACTATATCGCATGCGCAATCCCCTCTCTGTCGCATGCTTTCAGACCTAAATAAGTTTTTGACACAACAGCCTAAGTCCCCAGTCCAGATCCTCTCCGGCTCCGAACAGCCAGAGGAATCCCACCCTCCGACCCCGTCGCACTCGCCACCGGAACAGAGTGCGTAGAGTAGGACTAGCTCTGATTACTGGTGACCACCCGGCGGTCCCGGGTGATTTGCACCCAGGATAGGTCCTTCTGACACCGTAGCTTTCGGCCCATACGGTAAATCATGAGAGTTGCTGCTCTCTAAAGGCTTTGCCATTGTTCCTCAGTTCGGCCCTTCAGGTCATGCATGCAAATCGCGGCCCATCAGGCATATGAGAGTTTGCTGTCTCTCCAAGCCTTGCGCACACAGGCAACGCCCAAAGGTTCGTCCCTCCTGGGAACTCTTTGGTGAAGATTGCCTTACAGGTTGAGGGCACTCTGCCCTCACCTCAAAAAGTCCGGTGAAGTAGCGAAAGCTCATTTGGAGCTAGCTAGGGAGTCCATTAAAAAAAAAACAGCCTAGGTGTGATGTGTTCGTGGATGGATATGGTGTTCTTGTCCTGCAATGTTTACTGTTTTGTGAGGGTGATGAATGGGAGTCGTCTTGTATGCAATAAGTTTTATTTTGATTTATTGTCCTTTTTTTTGACGTTACTGTTTTACTAATACTGTAAGTGGAACTCTATGTACCGTTGTATTTAGTTCAAATAAATAGCAATAGAAGTAAAAGCCGTGTGGTTCCCGGCAGAGTAGAATAGGATCACTCCAAGTCTTCCCGTGTATGTCGTAGAAGGCGACTTAGGGAACACAAGCTAAAAACATTAAAAAATAAGCTTATAAGCTTATAAACATCAAAGAGACCTCTCCAACCCGTCTGGCCAGCGTGAAGAGTGGAGGCCAAATCCTCTGACTACTCTGGCTATCATATGGCTATGATAGTACAGAGAGGGTCGTGCTCCTGCAGTGGAAACTTAAAAAGACCTGATGATGATGATGATGATGAAATAGCCTGTATCCTACCTCACTAATATTATAAACTAGCAGACCGCCCCAGATTCGCCTGTGGTACATACATAGACTATGGCACTCAGGATAAAGTACCTATACAACGGTGAAAGATTTTTAGGGTTCCGCAGTAAACAAGGAACCCTTATAGTTTGGCCATGTCTGTCTGTCTGCCTGCCTGCCTGTCTGTCTGTCTGTCTGTCTGTCTGTCTGTCTGTCCGCCCGCGGTTTTACTCAGAGACTATAAGTACTAATAAGCTGTAATTTAGTATGGGTATGTATAAAAATTTTGAAAAAAAATTTTTTTTAGTGTATCTCCTATACAAGTAAAGAGGGAGTAATATTTTTTTTCTATTCTAACCTATCGTGTTAGGTATCGTTAAATAGGTCTTAAAAAAAATATTGTGAGGTTGAGAACACTATTTTTCAATTTAGGGATCCGTTTCCGAAATATTTGGTTTTAAAGTGCAAATTTTTGTTAGAGGTAAGTGTCCCCGTCCCCCCCCGTCCTCTATCTGCTAAACGGTGATATATGGATACGTGAAAAAATTTACAGCAGTAGTATATATACTGAAGTTGAAAGGAAAACTATCAGAGCTGAGTATTAAGTACGAACTAAAAAGTTATAGACGACCAACTTATAAAATGTACTCAAAAATGTAAAATTTCATACAATTTTCATTGTGTGATTGACCAAGATGTCCCTCAATCTGTGTGATTTGTCCGTTATTTATTTATTATTTATTTATATGCCACAACCCCTGCCTTTTCTTTATTTTCATCCAAATTTCATCCTTGGTCTACCTTTTCCTCTCCTCGCCTCAATTTTTCCCTCCATAATACATATAAGGATGTTAAGAGAATGGCTGAGAACCGGGAGACATGGAAAGTACTCCGCCGACCAGAACACAGTTCTTAAATTATAGATAGATCGATAGATCTACTACATAATATATCTCCGTGGCTAATGCTATGTGAGAATGAAAGACAACATATAAAAATGTATTGAGTTATGTATGTCAAAACTCGTAGAACAAACGTTGTCAAGAATTCAAGATTTAAGATTCAATCGTTTATTTAATATAGGTTTCTTTGAACACTTATTAATTGTCATACTTGTGTTTACAATTTTAACAACAAAAAATTTTTGTTGAAATCAAAAATTACTTATGGCTAAGTTTATGCCACTTCCAAAGCGGAGTGCAGAAGAAGCGTCAACAAAAAAAAATATGATGTTAGTCATCTACTCCTGCGAGGTTACTGGTGTTAAGTGACCCTGTATATCCGATCTCGGTCAACTCCAATAGTTATATTATAAGTATGTGTTTAAAACTCAGGTAGCGGCTGTTAAAATGTTTACTCTGAAACCTCAGCTGTCAATTAGTGCTGTCAACAAATTAGTGGCGGCTCTCAGCCGCGTAACATTATTTTAATGAGTATTGGGATATATTTAGACTCGATGAATGAAAAATGTAATGAGCAACGTTATATTTAGATTCTTTATAAGGCAGGCCACACATTATCAGAAATCGGCATCATATTCTTAATGTACCCATGCCATACATTAAAATAAACACTTGCCAAGCGCTTGCACCAATCAGAGAACAGCGCATTATGTAACGAGTGATAGTATGCCGTTGAAATGTACACTGACTATGCAACGATGGCATTCGTGTATATGATTTAACTTGTGTCAAAATGGTTAATTATAAAATTACAGCCAAACCCCGTAAGTTGATCAATTAGCTACAATTTATTGCGTTAAATAATACATTTCAACTGCCGTTTGTGATTTTCCGAAAGTTGATCAACTAACTCGAAAATTGATCAACGTACGATTTTTGATAATTTCCGGTGACATATACCACAGAGCAGGTAATATGTGACTGTCGCTCACGTGCTACTAGACATGCCTTTTCAACACATTTCATACGAAACAAGCGTGTCAGGGGGCTGTTTATCAAGGTTTTGGGTAATCTGCTATTTTCTGCTTACTTGTGATATATTACATAAGAATTTTGTTAAATAACCTTTTTACTGCAATTATGATAATTATAGACACATAGTGGCTTTTTAACGTTTTTTGAGCACGAACGGACAGGCCGAGTATGCGATTTTTGCCTACTAGCCGGATGCGGTTTGACACGCGGTATTATTATTACTTTCGTCTCCAATAGGGCGCGGGCGACATTCCGTGCTCTATGGTAAATTTTGGACTGATCGTCAAACTAGAATGTCAACTAATCGAGTCATCTATCCAGAAGTATTATTTTTAACCGACTTCAAAAAAGGAGGAGGTTCTCAATTCGTCGGAATCTTTTTTTTATACGCTTCTTTTAATAATTTCAACTACATACACTATGATAAGCATAAGAGGAGGAGATGTATGCGGTCAAATTTATGAAACTCAATAGGAAGCCAAAAGTAATGCATTTTATTTGAATAGAAAAGAAAACGGAGACATTTGAATGAAAAGGAAGAAATAATGGGAGAATTAAATGACGGCGGAAGATGATTATCAAGATAAATAAGTTGAATATCACTGCTGTGACATGAAAGTTAAATGACGAAATACGAAGAATATCGGGATTATTAAGTTCTGAATATCACTGCTGCGACAGATCACTGTGTCATGTTGATTATTATTGGTTTCATGTTTATCTAATTTAATTTATGTTTGAAAAAATACACAAAAACAAAAAAAAGTATGTTTACACGCATGTCGTTTGGTTCACACTTATTTAAATTTTATTCTTATGCTTATTCAAACAAATTAATAGGGTTGAAATCGGTTTTTGTTTTTTATAAAAAATATTTTAAATCCTAACTAATATTATAAATGCGAAAGTAAGTTTGTTTGTTTGTTTATTTGTTACGCTTTCACGCTGTATCTACTGAACAGATCGTCATGTAATTTTGCATACACATAGGTTAGGGTACCGAGAAGGACATGGCTATAAATTACGCGGGCGAAGCCGCGGGTAACAGCTAGTTATAAATAAATGTGATAGGCCAAAAAGACGTCTAGAGTCAACGACACTATCCAAAAGACAATAAGAGGCTGATGAAGACAAAAAAACCGGTCAAGTGTGAGTCAAACTCGCGCAATGAGGGTTCCGTACAATATGCTTCGTGAACACACACACAATGTTCAAAAATGTTTTATTCAATTGACTAGCGCTATCTAGTGGTGTTTTAGTGAATTATTTCCCTAGGTGAAGTTATTATAGTGAGTTTACCACTTTATTTTCAACTGATTATTTTTCCTGTAATCTTCAAGCAATAAACTATATATTGTAATTTTATGGAAATTTTTGGCCCAGTAGTTTCGGAGATCGGGGGGGGGGGGGGGGGGGGTGGTCAAATTTTGCCTTCTTTCGTGAATAAAATCAAAAGTATTGATTTAACCCGAACAAAAAAAATATTTTTGAGATCCTCATAACAAGCCCTTTCATTTGATATATAACACGGTAAGGTTTGCAAAACTTTTTTTTTTAAATTTTATATTTGGACCCCTAAAGTGACCCTTTTTTAAAACCCTTATAAAAAATTATTTACTTTGCACATCCGTGTTTGGGTCATAGGTTTACACCATCTTACCAAATTTCATTTAATTTGGTTCAGTAGATTCGGAGAAAATCGACTGTGACAGACGGACGGACGGACAGACAGACGCTCGAGTGATCCTATAAGGGTTCCGTTTTTCATTTTTTGTACGGAACCCTAAAAATACCAAATTTCACCTCTATAGGTGGCTTGGGTAAAAAATTAATGAAACCGCCTCAAACTGGCTCGAACCGCCTCTGAGTGGTTATAATCGAACTGTTTTATTCTATTTTGATAGCTACGGCTGCCTGCCGCGGTTCGTTCTATGACTTGTCGAACTTGTCCAGTCAATTGACAAAATTTAATTTTCTGAACCCTTCATTTTTTTTAAACTTTAATTTCCATTTTAATTTTTAAAAATTGTTTTTTATTTCCTTCCTAATTGGCTAGGAGAGAATACTCTTAGCATTAAGTCTACATGCTGTAGCTTTTAGGGCTCATATCAAGTTTTTAAATAAATTTTAAGTTAGATGGAAAATCAGATACAAAATTAAGGGACACGTATTTTTGTAAAAACATTTCTTTGGACACGTAAAATAATAATAAAAACATTACGAAAGAGCGTAGGTACAAAGTGAGGCATACATAATACGTGAGCAGTTCATTTGCTTCGGCATTTAAAAACAAATCAACAATACGTCAATAGTCAGTCTGTCATTGTCGTGTCATCATTTAATTTGTCAGATGGTTACCAAACCAAACTAAGTGGTTTCACTTTGTAATGTCATATCGGGGAAAAGGCTATAATTCAGGGCGAGTGTCAAGGATGTCACGGCATTGCTGTCCTTCAAACACTGTTAATAGTTCAAACTCTTAAATAAAAAACTCTTAATAGTTAAAATAAAAATAAATAAAATAAATATATACGGACATATCACACAGATTGAGCTAGCCCCAAAGTAAGTTCT
This sequence comes from Rhodophaea formosa, assembly GCA_963082605.1. NCBI lineage: Eukaryota > Metazoa > Arthropoda > Insecta > Lepidoptera > Pyralidae > Rhodophaea > Rhodophaea formosa. Next base: position 7,488,412 of record OY720221.1, read on the forward strand.
TAATAAGACTTGTGTTATGGGTTACTAACTCAACGATACTATATTTTATAACAAATACATATATAGATAAACATCCAAGACCCAGGTCAATCTGAAAAAGATCGTTTTTCATCTTGACCTGACTGGGGATCGAACCCGGGACCATCCGTGTCACAGGCCGGCATGTTGACCGCTGCGCCACGGAGCTCGTCACATTGTATTATTACAAAAAGCTAGGCTTGTTGTAATAATACAACATGGAAGGGACATACCCAAAGAGACTGACTACCTACGCGTTGTCAACCCTACCGGGCTTCAAGGTCACCGGTGCTCGCACTCTCACGTACAGGGAGTGTCACGGCTGTGACCGTATCCTATTCCCAATGGACGCATTATTGCTTACGTCACCTAACTTAACTACGCACTATTACATGAAAGTGTGGTATCTGATTAAATGCATTTTACAATGAAGTTAAAAATCAATTAATTGTAGGAATTCCATAAAATATTTTATAGAAATTTAAATTAAGAAATACGATTCGGTAGAGTAAAGTGACTGGCAATGTCAGCAAGCTACTCTAAACCTTGCCCCACCACTGCCTTAGTAGTGTAGAGACTACCAATGCTCTAACAATATTTGGTTACTATACCCGTGTAATCGCTTAGTATAGATTGAAGAGAAGAGTTCTAGTGACAACCGTGGCGTTCTAATTCTTACAAACAAATTCTAATTTAGACAACTACTCTACCAAAGCTGGTAGACTACTCCAAAGTGGTAGAGGAGTAGGCTATGTACTCTACCATACTCTACGCGTGTATAGGAGGTTTACCGAAAATTCTCTTCTATGCTGGTTTGGGAGAAAAGAAAAAACATAGAATATACCAGCTGCTTTTCATCCTGCGCAGACCGTAAAAGCCGGTCGGCGATACGGCTAGCAACCCATCACTATTCCGCTTTCCTCCTTTACGCCCACTACGATGCTAAACGTGGCCTGTAGGTTTTATGACCTTGGGCTCTGTCTACCCCGCAAGGGATAAAGACGTGATAATATATATGTTGTATGTACCGAAAATGTATACCCCCTTCTACACAATCACCGACCATCGGCTGTCATTACGAAGATTCACTGTACATTGCTGGGCAGAAAACTTTCACTCAAGAGCTTCAGTGAGTCAAACAGCAATGTACAGTGAATCGGCGCGATGACAGTCAATCATCAACTATTATGTTAACGAGACATTACACTTATGTGAGTCCGAAGAAAATGCAATGTTATGACTATAGACCTGATCTGATAATCGGTGATGATACGTCTACTTCTTACTACTTAAGGTGTCCCTCCAACTAGTGAAGGTCAGCAATCAGCTTGGTACAGTCCTCTCTGCTTGGCTCGGGGAGCAGCTCAGCCGCTTTAGCAATCTTGGTCAGGTGCCTGATGTTTCGCAACCACGACTTCCGTCTTCGCCCCACCTTTTATGGTACGTCGGGAAATCGCCATAGGCAATTTAACATACTTAGTTTTAATAACCAAATTTTATTTGGGCTCATTTGTTTTGTCTTGACAAGCACTTAACAGTATGCATGACGTCATTATAAAAGCTCGCCGCAAAATTTAAATTTTTGTACAGTGGTGATTAATTTAATATTTTTAATGGTAAATTAATGTGTAGGCCAAATCCTCTGACTACTCAGGCTAGTATATGGCTCCGGTAGTACAGAGAGGGTCGTGCTCCTGCAGTGGAGACTAGAAAGACCTGATGATGATGATGATGATGATGATGAATGGTAAATTAGCCAACCAACTAGTGCAGATGGAAACCTACTTCCTGACATAATCATAAAGTCTTGTATTGGCCAGACAGTCTGTTTTTAAGTTTGTTTGACGATAAACGGCAAGAGGAGCCACCTGATGGAAAGTGGTCACCATCGTCTATGGACAACTGCAACACCGGAAGAGGTGCTGATGCGTTTTCAATTCTTAAGATGCCTCTAAAACGCCTTTTGGACTTCAAGTCATGGCGGCCCATTCCACAATCCTGCTGTACGAGGATAAAACTTCCGAGACGCTCTGACATTTTTGGAGACCCAAGTATCAAGAATGTGGGGACTTCTTGGGCGGGTGGTGCGGTGATAGAAAGGAAATAAATAAATAAATATATACGGACAAATCACACAGATTGAGCTAGCCCCAAAGAAAGTTCGAGACTTGTGTTATGGTATACTAACTCAACGATACTATATTTTATAACAGACTAGCTGTTACCCGCGGCTTCGCCCGCGTGATATATAGCCTATGTCCTTTTCAGTACTCTAACCTATGTGTATGCAAAATTTCACGATGATCGGTTCAGTAGGCTGGGCGTGAAAGCGTAACAAGCAAACAAATAAACAAACAAACTCACTTTCAGTTAGGATTAGGATTAAGATACTTATATAGATAAACATCCAATACCCAGGTTAATCTGAAAAAGATAATTTTCGATCTTGACCTGACCGGGGATCGAACCCGGGACCATCCGTGTCGCAGGCAGGCGCGATGACCACTGCGCCACGGAGCTCGTCAAAGAATGGAAGTTGGATTTTGGCTGAGGATTTTGTCAGCGCATTGGTGGCAGTCAGACACCCGAACAGACCAGTCGTAGGTAGTTTTTCGGGCCGCCGACGACTACCTACTGCTGCACTAAGGTGTAAAGCGAATGTTGTAGGTATCGCATAAAATTTTATGAATCAAGAAGAAACGAGCAGTCAAAGATTTGTTTAAATTTGGAATTTGTCTGAGTTAGGAATTCCCCGTGTGTAAATAATCTTTTTTTTTTGTCATTTTTGGGCCCTTTCTTAGCAAGGGTTAGTTATGCCCAACAGAAAACCCCTTTTGACAACTATAATGAACAAACTACATACATGTGGGATCCGTCAATGTAAAAACCGGCCAAGTGCGTGTCGGGCCACGCGCAGTAAAGGGTTCCGTAGTTGCGAATGACAACTTTGAGTTCACACTGTTTACACTCGCACCTCACAGTTTAACAACCAAAAACATCTAACAATAAAGATTGTATGAAATTTTACATTTTCCAGTACATTTTATAAGTTGGTTGCCTATAACTTTTTAGTTTGCACTTAATACCCAGCTCTGATAGTTTTCCTTTCAACTTCAGTATATATTCTACTGTTGTAATTTTTTTCACGTATCCATATATAACCGTTTAGCAGATAGAGGGGGGGGACACGTACCTCTAACAAAAATTTGCACTTTAAAACCAAATATTTCGGAAACGGATCAGTAAATCGAAAAATGGTGTTCTCAACCTCACAATATTTTTCAAAGACCTTTTTAACGATACCCCACACGATGGGTAAATAGAGAAAAAAAAATTACTCCCCCACTTTACTTGTATCGGAGCTACCCAAAATAAAAAAAATTTTCAAGATTTTTTTCTACGACTTTTTTGCCATGATTAATATACATACTCATACCAAATTACAGCTTTCTAGTACTTATAGTCTCTGAGTAAAACCGCGGACGGACAGACAGACAGACAGACAGACAGACAGACAGACAGACAGACAGACAGACAGACAGACAGACAGACATGGCGAAACTATAAGGGTTCCTAGTTTACTACGGAACCCTAAAAAATGGAGGAAAATATATCGTATTCGGAAACCGTTGGCGGCACAGTAAATATTCTGATATCTATGGTTGGCGGCCACGTCATTAAAATATGTCATGTATGTATCTACTGAGCATAAGGTCCAATTGTTCCCTTATAAATCCGATCCGGCATGACTCAAAGCTATTCACACGTTGCCGGCCGTACCTGAAGGGACGGTTTGGAGAATAATGGATTACATACGATTTTTATGAATTCGATCACATAGTTCAGGCCGGGCTGTCAGTGTCCTGGTGAAGGACAGCTCGGGTGACCTGACCCTGACGGGAAAAACGGTTTCGAACGGCCCGGAGCCTGGACGCCCTGACCCGGAAATGAGTGAAGCTGAAAAGCGCTTAAGGCCGGCCTTACACCATTCTGAATTCATAACCTGATGAGAGAGACGCCGCAGTACGTTAGTCAGGAATTGAGATATTTTCATTCGTGTCTAATTATGAATTCCAGCTGTGTGAGGCTGGCTTAATCATACTCAAATTACTGAAGTCTTGGCTTATATCATTGAAACTAAAGAGAGATAAAGACAATGGGAACAAACCGATTATTTGCGACAGCTGGTCACTCACGTGCTATTTTGTCGGGAGTGACGACTATAGTTATCGACTCAACAGGAGCCCATTCTTGAGAATGGGCTCCTGTTGAGTCGATGTCATAGCTATGGTCGTCGCACTTGCCTTGAGGCAAGTGCGGGACGCGCGGCTGAGGTTCCCAAACTAACGCTTTTGTTGCAATACCTTCCAGTAGGAAACTAACTTGAAATTAAGACAGACTAACTATTATTATAAATCCTTATCCTAAATAATATTATAAAATGCGAAAGTGAGATTGTTTATTTGTTTGTTTGTTACGCTTTCAGGCCGTATCTACTGAACCGATCATTATGAAATTTTGCATACACACACATAGGTAAGGGTACTGAGAAGTCCTTCTCAGTACCCTAATAGGCTATATATCACGCGGGTGGAGCCGCGGGTAACAGCTAGTTATGTATAATAACTGGTCATTCACGTGCGGCGGAGGATCTCGAACTAATTTATTAGTTCAGGGCCATCCGCCGCGCGTCCCGCACTCGCCTTGAAAATGGGCTCCTGACGAGTCCGAAACTATAATAGTCGGCAATCCTGACAAATCCGAAACTATAGTCGGCAATCCTGACAAAATAGCACGTAAGTAACCCGTTGTTCTATATGAAAGCCTGGTAGTTATGATAAGGAGATACACAAAAATAGGAAAGCCTGTGTAAAACCAATAACTCTTTATTAATCTATAAACATATTTAAGTAATTAATTAAATAAACGAGAAACGATGGAAATTGGAAATAGAATAGAATTTTTACTTAAACTTAAAGTGGACTATCTGAAGTAGAAATGAAATGTATAAAAAATAAATGACCTAACTCCTAGATGGACACTGGACGAGGCTCTAAAAGGCTCGTATCCAGAGCCGCAAAAATAATTTTAAAAATATTAACAATATTATCATTTCAAATCAAGAGAACTTCTGTTTCCACCAAAAGAGACACTTTTAAAGGGTCATCCAGAATTAATAACGTCACACGTTTAGGGGGGGGAGAGATAATTAACGGAATGTGGCATTGTGTCTCTTGTCACACAATGTTACGTTGCCACACTCAAGGGGGCTCAAAAGTTTTGTGTCGTCACAAAATAAATTTTAAAAATACAAAAAATTATAAGTAAAAAAAAACTCGGAAATTTACGATCTTTGTAGATCATATATTCATTAATATTTTAGCAATCTTACTATGTTGTAATGCAAGTGAGAGAAAGAGTCATTAAAACTCAAACCCAACTAAACGTTTGTTGTTTTGTCTGTAATCTGAAACATTTGACTTTATATTGATTTTATTTAAGATTATAAATAATAGTAAGAATATACTTAAGTTCATGTTTTAATATTATGAGAATCGGTCATTAAGAGAACTACAAATTTCTGGTAATCAGTAGTTCTCTTAAAGACTTATTAGTTATTATATTAATGATATTAAAACATGATTACAAAAATACTTCAGGTTATTTACTAAGGCTTATATTACTTACTCGTAGATTCTTGAATTTAATTTATTTGTAAAGTATTAGGAATAAAATTATTGATGTCGCTAGTTGGCCTAGTGCGGAAATGAAATATTATTTTTAAACACATGAATAAATTTTAAAAATACGTGGCGTCACTTAAAAGGGAGGGGGTTCTAAGAATGTGACATGTGACACGAACGGGGGAGGGGATAGAAAGTCCTAAAATTCGTTTTATGTAATTTATGGATGGCCCCTAATGAGTAGTTCTCTTAATTTACCAAATGCGAAATAATGAAATGTAATACAAAAAATAAAATAATAAAAATTAAATCAATCGAAGTATTGATTTAATTTTTATTTCTGGTTTATCTGTAAAAGAATTACTCGCGCTTACACCCTGCTTTTATTTCTTTTACGACTAAATAAAATCAAATTGAAAAAATCTACGTAAATACTTCACTAGTAAATGACTGGCAGTATTTTTTTGTATTGCTTTTCATTATTTTACATTTAGTTAATCAAGCAAGAGAACTACTTATTAACGCCAAAAGCGGCCACTTTTGGCGGTAATGAGTAATTCTCTCAATCTGAAATTATAATATAATATTGATGAAAAGTTCTACTAAAAATACTAGTGATTTACTAAGGAAATACTTACGTAGATTTTTAAATTTGTTCTTATTTCGAAGTACAAGAATTAAATAACGGATGTCGCTATTATAAGACTGATCATTATACGTGAGTTTAAATATAATATAATCTAAACATGATCTAAAAAAAATTTAAAGAAGTATCATTGAGTAGTTGTGTAAGTAAACATAAAACGAATACAAATAATTAATTCTTATAACTGCACACTGGATGTAAATTAACAGTCCTATCTTAAAAACGTAACTGAATAAAAATGGGAACACAAAAGAAATCGATAAAGGTACTCATTCAAATAGTCTTGCGGGTTGAACACTACATATTATTACATAATGTCGAAAACGATTTAAGGCTCCATGTAGAGGTTTAAGTTAAATAAAAATAAATATATACGGACCAATTACACAGTTTGAGCTAGCCTCAAAATAGTTCGAGACTTATATCACCTTCAGCTATGGGCTACTGATTCAATGATAGTTTATTTTAACACAAATACATATACAACGTACATAAAAACATATAACTACTTAAGGCACTGAAAAGGCAAGGCAGAAACGGAAGGCTTTCTGCCTTGCCTTTGCCCATTAAGTGGACATCAGAGAAAACTGTTCAGCTGCTCGTGCAATTTGTATGGGAATGTCGAATATTTTTTCAAGTTCCCAACTTTAGTCCTATACAGGAAAAGGTGTTCATATGGACGGTCTGAGTCGCCACTTTGATGAAATGAGGGTCAATTTACCTACTCGTATATACCTATTTAATTCGTCCGTATATATTTATTTATATATACTTAATTTAAGCAGAAAATGCATACAGCAGTAGACAGTAAATTATTCAGAATTTTCTTCACAATATTGAACTTCAATTTCTTTCAATTGTACGTATTTATAAATCGATTTCATAACATCAACCGACATCACTGTCTCCCATGACTCCGTAGAATTGATCAATTCCTTAATTCCCTCTTTCATAAATTCTAAGACTAATGGTTTGAGAGTATCTTCATGATACAGATTAGCGAGATCCAGTGTTTTGGATGCATTTTCGATGGTCAATTGCTTAGATAGTTCTTCAGCACATAATTTCTTAAGTTCATCCAGTTGATAAAAATCTGCAGCAGCTAGTATCTTGTCTGGCATCTTATTCATTCTTAGTATTTTGTCGCTGTACATATGTGATATAATTTCTTCCACCACATCAGATTCAAATGGAGCCTCAACAATGTTCGTGTGACTTTCAGTAGTGTCATGTTCAAAGTGAGCCTTCAAAACAGCGCTATTTCTAGCTAAAATAAACTTGTGGGTTTTGTACTCTTTTCCATCATTAGATTGGATAACTACATCTGCAAAAAGACTTTTATCTATAACACTACTCAATTCACTAGTATACTGAGGATATGAATGATTAAAAAATCTGAATACAACATGATACTGTAATGAATCATTACATTGGCGATTATATTCTGTGTCAATGTCCTTTTTCAAAACACAGTCTAGATACTGCCACTTATTTGCTTCAATCATTTTACCATCACATTTACCGTCTTTACGGCTGCCGTATATACCAAAATTGAATGTGTACGTCATGAATACAGTAACCGGACACAGGAAATAAAATTCAATCAGATCGTTGTTTTGCCCTGATAATTTCAGTCCCAGTTGGGGACGTGAGTCTTCTTGTGATTTTTTTGTGCGATATTCTTTAATGTTTTTATTATCAAGAAGTGTAAAAAAATTTTTTATATTCCAATTGAATGTGAAAGTTTCTCTTGCATAATCAAATTGAAGCGTTGACATTATTACTGCGTCGTTTTGACTCCTGAAACCCTGAAACAAATACAACATGATAATTAATATGTAAACAAACCGCGTAAAACTTTAAATCTTGGTAATGAAATAAATACAATATGTTAAAAAAAACCCTGTCCGACCCTATGGTCCCCGAATGATTCCGATGTGAAATGGAACTTAAGCTGAAAATTCGAAAAGAAAATTGACATTCCCATAGAAAAGTCTTCCGCTGGCTGGTCAATTTGTATAAAAATGTTGAATTTTTTTTTACGATTGTATTTTACCCCTTTTTACATGATTTTTACAGAAAAATAAAGGAACAACATCATGAGTTGCAACATTAAATCCACACTTTCCATACTAATATTAAAAATGCGAAAGTATCCCTGTCTGTCTGTCTTGCTTTCACGCCAAAATAACTGAACCGATTTAAATGAAATTTGGTACACAGATTGTCCGGCGTAGTTTAGACCCTCGGAAAGGACATAGGCTAATTTTTGATTAAAAAAAAATCAACTCATACCTAGAAAATAATTTGTTAAGTGCAAAAGAAAAAATTAAGGAGGTGCTGCTGGAAAATAAAAAGTTGAGAGATACTGTCGCACAACTAAAACAACAAATAACACAGATGAAAAAAAATTGGTAATACAAGAGATAAATACAAGAAGAAATACCAGTTCGTCACCAAAACCGTATGATAGAACATCAAAACCGAGAGTGACAAATACGAATGACATTAACGAATATAAATTAAACGATAACTGTGGTTTGACGCAGAAAGAATCAAAATATGGAGAAGAGCAAAATACAGAAATTGAACAAAAAGATTTTAAACGGAAAATATGTATAATAAGCAGCAATAACAAAAATTAAATTCTTATTACTGCTGAAAATAAAGTTGAACACACTGAAATATGCCACTATATATATCCTAAAAATAATACTTTACAACTATCACATAAACTTGAACATAGTTGACAAGTTTTAATTTAAATGATTATTGTATATTTTTTATTGGTGATGATGACTTCTACCGTAAAAATAATTATTTCGACATTGTTAAATCCATAAGAAATACATTACTTACATTACAGCATACAAATATACTTATATGCTTACCCGTTTTTAAATGTCATATGTATGCAAACTTGTTTAACAAAAGAATTGAAACTTTTAATAACTTGTTATATTTTGATAATTTGGCACATAAATATGCTTATATTTTAGATACTAATAAGAACTTCGATTACTCTTATAAAATGTTTAATACTAAGACAGGTTTATAAATGGACGAGTGTAAGAGAATATGAGGGACGAGCTCCGTGGCGCAGCGGTCAACACGCCAGGCTGCGACACGGATGGTCCCGGGTTCGATCCCCGGTCAGGTCAAGATGAAAAACGATCTTTTTCAGATTGACCTGGGTCTTGGATGTTTATCTATATATGTATTTGTTATAAAATATTCTATCGTTGAGTTATTATCCCATAACACAAGTCTCGAACTTACTTTGGGGCTAGCTCAATGTGTGTGATTTGTCCGTATATATTTATTATTATTATAAATAATTATGGATACAAAACTATATTTTCAGATATATATATTTTAATTACTAAACTTTCGGAATACATCCAATCTAATATTTTAACACCATCAGATTGTTTCCAATCCACCAGTAAAAATATACAACAAAATGATAAAGAATCAACTTTTTTTCGTGACTACTAAGGGTCTTCGCATTAAACTTACACCAAAATCTAGAAGGGTTTAACTCAAAACATGATCCGTCTTATTATAAAAAGCGGACTATCTATTAAACCATCTCTAAGTCGGTTCTCTAGTAAAGTACTAAGGAAAATCGTATTATAAAAAAAGGTTTATCGCTTAAGTCATACATGATCCTAGGTCAAAAGATAAACCAGCATTTCACTAGTTTAACTCCAGTACAAACTCATTTTGTAACTAACAAATAGGTTATTTTACTACAAAAGTATATGTTGATGCTAAAATCTACGTGAAAACTCGATACTTACTTATTTTACAATGAGCGAATACTTAATAAATACAAAGAAAGCAGTAAAACTATCACAAATATCACGTAAAATTATTTAATGATTTGAAGATTTACATGTCATAAATATAACATTTTATCACTTTCAACACTATTATTGTCATTTTTATTTCACAACAACTAGCAAACAATGCTTGGACAGCTGGAACCATTGATTTATTAAACATTTCACAATCGTAAACAAACTTTCAGTTTCGTTTCAACCTTAGAGTATAAAATAGAATTCATATTCTTTGGTTCAACATAATTATCGGCGATCCTTATCAGCATCTACAATAGAATACTTTTTGTACACACGACCACGGCTCCTTTAATTCAATAAATTTGAAAAATTTCTTTTTACAATCTAATACAAAACAATTTTCGAGGTTACTATTTGGTTTCTTTGGAAAAAATACGATTTGTTACGCGCGCTCAGTTACGTTCCGTTTCAGGTTTTTAAGTTTACCAACAGTTATGTAAAAAAAAAATTGCAGGTAAAAAGTATGATTTATGTAATCAAACCTTTGAATATATCATTTTATAACTAAAATACATCTTTCATCATTTCAATTTTATTATTTTTAAATTTTATACTATTTCAATCAACAAATATTAAAAAATAATTACAATGATTGAATGAATGAACAAATGAAATATGTTTTCGGGGGATCGTCTCAGATCTAAGTCGATCGTGACTTAGTTCACTTTTTATAATGAAGCGAAGTTTAATTTAATAAACTATACTTGATTCATCACAAGTCCGAACTAAGGTAGAACAGGTTTAAACCTATTTTTGCCGTTTTTAGGGTTCCGTAGTAAACTAGGAACCCTTATAGTTTCGCCATGTATGTCTGTCTGTCTGTCCGTCCGCGGTTTTACTCAGAGACTATAAGTACTAGAAAGCTGTAATTTGGTATGAGTGTGTATATTAATCATGGCAAAAAAGTCGTAGAAAAAAATCTTGAAAAAAATTTTTTTTTTGGGTAGCTCCCATACAAGTAAAGTGGGGGAGTAATTTTTTTTTCTCTACTTACCCATCGTGTGGGGTATCGTTAAAAAGGTTTTTGAAAAATATTGTGAGGTTGAGAACACCATTTTTCGATTTAGGGATCCGTTTCCGAAATATTTGGTTTTAAAGTGAAAATTTTTGTTAGAGGTACGTGTCCCCCCCCTCTATCTGCTAAACGGTTATATATGGATACGTGAAAAAAATTACAGCAGTAGTATATATACTGAAGTTGAAAGGAAAGTTATCAGAGCTGGGTACTAAGTGCAAACTAAAAAGTTATAGGCAACCAACTTATAAAATGTACTGGAAAATGTAAAAACTTTATACAATCTTTATTGTTAGATGTTTTTGGTCGTTAAACTGTGAGGTGCGAGTGTAAACAGTGTGAACTCAAAGTTGTCATTCGCAACTACGGATCCCTATACTGCTCGTGGCCCGACACGCACTTGGCCGGTTTTTGGATTTAGGTATCCGTGTCTGAAATATTTGGTTTTAAAATGCAAATTTTTATTAGAGTTAAGTGTCCCTCCCCCTCTATCTGCTAAACGGTTATATATGGATACGTAAAAAAATTACAGCAATAGTATACATACTGAAGTTGAAAGGAAATTAAGATATTATTATCAAAACGCATACCCCTTATTTTTTTTAACAACTGCCTAGACTTACAATAAGATGTGCCTCTTTTTAATATAAAGTGTATAGTGTGTTTTTTATGTATTTCCACAATTGGCATGTTGACTTAAAAATTTTTTCGTGTTGCTATGTAAAGACCTGCCAAAAATAAACACTAGTGACAGTAATACATTTCTAAGCAAAAAACTCTTTCAGATATAAAAGTTTTAAGGACATATATTTTTAGACGTTAGTTTTTAGACGTGAAAACGCACTGCAGATTTGCCTACAAATTTGTGACGTCACAACTTTGGATTTTGTATGGGTGGCGTGAGAACTTTGTTTGGTAGCTATACGAAATATTTCGTTTGTGGGAATGGTTTCATAATAAAAGTTGCTACAGATTTAGAGGACTACAATACAGTATAATTGTAATGAAAGATTTTCATACTTTTAATTATGATCCTATTCACCCAACTTTAAAGAAGCTTTAACATCACTTAACGAATCGATATCAAATAAAAAGTGTTCTTTATGGTGTTTTTAGATAGAAATTAGTATAATTGGAAACAAATTTTATATCATCATCATCATCAGGTCCTTCCAGTCTCCACTGCAGGAGCACGACCCTCTCTGCACCACCAGAGCCACATACTAGCCTGAGCAGTCAGAGGACCTGGCCCACACTCTCCACGCTGGCCAGACGGGTTGGAGAGGTCCCTTTGATGTTAAAAAGCTTTGTTTAGCTTGTGTTTTTCCTTAGTCGCCTTTTACGACATCCACGGGATGACTTGGAGTGGTCCTATTCTACTCTGCCGGGAACCACACGGCGTAAAAATTTTATTAAATCTTAACATTAGGCAACTACCGAATTATATTGTAAAAGAATAGACAAAGTAAGTAGGTAGAAAGAATTTAGATCAACCAAGATATTTTTGAAAGGTATCTCTAGTATTAGTTCCGAATGGGTATTCGTTACGAACAATTTGGTTTTCGCAGTTCTTGATAATTTTTAGGGTTCCGTACAAAAGTTGAAAAACGGAACCCTTATAGGATCACTCAAGCGTCTGTCTGTCCGTCCGTCCGTCTGTCACAGCCGATTTTCTCCGAATCTACTGAACCAAATTAGATGAAATTTGGTAAGATAGTGTAATCCTATGACCCAAACACGGATGTGCAAAGTAAATAAAGATTTTTTTGAAATAAGAGTCTTTTTGGGCGTTCCAATTACAAAATTTTAAAAGAAAGTTTTGCAAACCTTACTGTGTCATATATCAAAAAAGGGCTCATTATGAGGATCTCAAAAATATTTTTTTTGTTCGGGTAAAATCAATACTTTTGATTTTATTCACGAAAGAAGGCAAAAATTGACCATTCCCCAACCCCCCCCCCCCCCCCCCCCCGATCTCCGAAACTAGTGGGCCGAAAATTTTGAAAATATTACAATATATAGTTCATTCCCTGAAGATTACAGGAAAAATAATAAGAATTCTATCACTTGAAAATTAAGTGGTAAACTTACAATACTAAGTTCATCTAGGGAAATAGTTCACTAAAACACCACTAGATGGCGCTAGTCAATTGAATAAAACATTTTTTGCACATTGTGTGTGTGTGTTCACGAAGCATATTGTACGGAACCCTCATTGCGCGAGTTTGACTCGCACTTGGCCGGTTTTTATTCTATTACTACAAGAATATTGTGTGACGATGCCGTTGTACGTTTCAGTAGCAGCAGAAGTTTTTCAGACTTTGAGGATTTTCTTTAGGGTTCCGTAGTAAACAAGGAACCCTTATAGTTTCGCCATGTCTGCCTGACTGTCTATCTGTCTCTGTCTGTCCATCCGCGGCTTCAAGCAACACGGCTTTCCGGTACGGAAGGCGTGTGAAGATCCGCGGTCTTACTTAGAGACTAGAAGTACTAGAAAGCTGTAATTTGGTATTGGTATATATGGTATATGTCAAAAAAGTAGTAAAAAAATCGTGATTTTTTTTTATGGTACCTAGGTCCCATACAAGTAAAGTGGTAGTAATTATTATTTTCGGGTTCTGTCGGTCTGTCTGTTGTTTAGCTCAGGGACTATAAGTAGGTACAAGAAACCTCTAACTTGGCATAATATTGATTACGATGACAAAGAAGTAAAATAAAATTAAAACTACGGAACCCAAATATATACATTATATTAAGTATATTTTTCTCGTCTACCCCTTGCTGACCCTATAGTTGGATAGGTCTTTCAAAAATATTGTCGGTTACAGAACACCATTTTTCGATTTGGGGATCATAACTGGGGATTAATCTCAAAGTAGAAACAAATTTTCGTTGAAGTTCAGGGACTATAAGTAGGTACAAGAAACCTCTAACTTGGCATAATATTGATTACGATGACAAAGAAGTAAAATAAAATTAAAACTACGGAACCCAAATATATACATTATATTAAGTATATTTTTCTCGTCTACCCCTTGCTGACCCTATAGTTGGATAGGTCTTTCAAAAATATTGTCGGTTACAGAACACCATTTTTCGATTTGGGGATCATAACTGGGGATTAATCTCAAAGTAGAAACAAATTTTCGTTGAAGTTAAGTGTCCCTACCCCTTGCAAGCTAAATGATTATTTATTTTTCTTCCAACTACGCTGCAATTCTATCATAACTGCACTACATATCAAGCACAAAGCGGAACTTTGCTGCACTAGAGCAGCAAAAATGTATGGAAATCCTTTACTGCACTGTTTAGTTTTTTTTTTTAAATCGCGGGACGATAGTTGTCACATGTCATAAAAAAGGTTGGCAAACTTAACGGCCGTATGGAGTTTACAAAGGGACGTGTGTACTACCTAGCCTAAAAAAAATACTGGCCATAAAGAAAAAAAGTCGGCAATGTGAGTAACAACAAATTTCTAACTTTTGTAATTTGTCTTCAGTTTTATTTTTCACCTACATTTATTGCAGTAGTTGAAAGAAAAGCAGATTATGCACCTCGCATTAAGTAAGTTATATTGCACTCGTGCTTTTTAGAGCCCTCGCTAGCGCTCGGGCTCCAAATAAACACTCGTGCAGCAATAACTTACTTTCTGCTCAGTGCAACAATCTACTATTATAGATATGTAAAAATTCAGGGTAGTAACATAAGTATAACAAAATTGCAAGAAAAACTATCACAGCTAAGTAGGGTTCAAAAGTCGAAGAGGTGGTAATAGAGTGACCTGCAACCACAGAACCCTATCCTGTGCGTGGCCCGAAACGGATTTGGCCAGTATTTAGGGTTCCGCACCCAAAGGGTAAAAACGGGACCCTATTACTGAGATTTCGATGTCCGTTTTTCTGTATGTCTGTCTATCACCAGGCTGTATCTCATAAAGCGAGAGACTGTTGAAATTTTAACAGATGCTGTGTTTCTGTTGCCGCTAGATCAACAAACACTAAAAACAGAATAATGCAATTTTTTTTGCCGTTTTTGCTTGATGTATAGAAAATGGTACAGAACCTTCGTGCGCGAGTTATTATTTTATGTTGATTTAATTATTTATTTACTAAGTGAATATATTATACTATACTTATACTAAATATTCTGTGAATATTTAAAGCGTTTACCTGTAGCCGTTATTTACATCGAAGAAAAAATGGCAAAAAAAAATCTTTGGTGTATGGGAGGCCCACACTAGGCACACTAGCGATGCCAATAATTTTATTCCTAATAGGTAATGAAATTCACGAATGTAAGTCATACAAGCCTTAGTAAATAACCTGAAGCATTTTTGGAATCATGTTTTAATCTTATGAGAATCAGTAATTAAGGGGGCACACTAGGCACAGTAGCGACTCCAATAATTTTATTCCTAATACTTTACAAATAGAAAGAAAGTCAAGAATGTAAATCATAAGCCTTAGTAAATAACCTGAAGTATTTTTGGAATCATGTTTTAATATTATGAGAATCAGTCACTAAGAGAAATAGTGATTACCGCCTGATTCTCATAATTCTCACTCATTCTGATAATATTAAGCATGATTCCAAAAATACTTGAGGTTATTTACTAAGGCTTATATGATTTACATTCTTGAATTTCTTTCTATTTGTAAAGTATTAGGAATAAAATGATTGGCATCGCTACTGTGTCTAGTGTGCGGCTTTAAGAGAACTACTGATTCTAAAAATATTAAAACATAATTCCAAAAAAACTTCAGGTTATATACTAAGGCTTATATGACTTACATTCGTGAATTTCATTCTATTTGTAAAGTACCTATTAGGAATAAAATTATTCATTACTAGCTGTTACCCGAGGCTTCGCCTGCATAATATATAGCCTATGCCCTTCTCGGTACCCTAACTTATGTGTATGCAAAATTTCATGATGATCGGTTTAGTAGATACGACGTGAAAGCTGAAAGCGTAACAAACAAACAAACAAACTCACTTTCGCATTTATAATATTAGTTGGGATTGGGATTGGAATGGGATAGTTGGGATTGGCGTATCGCTAGTGTGCCTAGTGTGGGCCATTAATATATATTATATTCTGTTTTTAGTATTTTTAGGGTTCCGTTCAAAAATTGTAAAACGGAACCCTTATAGGATCAATCGTGCGTCTGTCTGTCCGTCCATCCGTCTGTCACAGCCGATTTTCTCCGAATCTACTGAACCAAATTAGGTGAAATTTGGTAAGATGGTGTAATCCTATGACCCAAACACGGATGTGCAAAGTAAATAAAGATTTTTTTGAAATAAGGGTCATTTTCAGGGGCCCAATTACAAAATTTTAAAAGAAAGTTTTGCAAACCTTACTGTGTCATATATATCAAATGAAAGGGCTCATTATGAGGATTTCAAAAATATTTTTTTTTGTTCGGGTAAAATCAATGCTTTTGATTTTATTCACGAAAGAAGGCAAAAATTTACCATTCCCCCCCCCCCCCTGATCTCCGAAACTACTGGGCCGAAAATTTTGAAAAAATTACAAAATATAGTTCATTCCTTGAAGATTACAGGAAAAATAATATGAATTCTATCACTTGACAATAAAGTGGTAAACTCACTATAATAAGTTCATCCAGGGAAATAGTTTCAATTGAATAAAACATTTTTGCACATTGTGTGTGTGTTCACGAAGCATATTGTACGGAACCCTCATTGCGCGAGTTTAACTCACACTTGGCCGGTTTTTTGTAGTAGTGGCAACAGAAATACTACATTATTTGTGAAAATTTCTACTGTCTTGCTATTACGCTTAATGAGATACAGCTTGGTGACAGACAGACATCGAAGTCTCGTGAATAGGGTCCCGTTTTTACCTTTTGGAAACGGAACCCTAAAAAACAGGTTATAGGTGCCGCGTGTATATATATATATACACATACACACATACTCGACGAAGCCTAGAAGTAGGTAGTCATTCAGTCCGTCAATATTATAAACTTTTCCTATGTTGGCGGCTGAATAGTTTTATCGTCATCTGTTTTTCCCGCTTGCGTCCACAGCTGAGGCACATTGGGAGCCCGGGCTCCGGCATTATATATAATTTCTCAGCCTTTTTACACCCGTTACAATGAAGTAGGTACCTACAAGGTACTTAATAGCCTACGCTGGGAACAGCGTCAACCATGAGTTTATAATACGTGACTAGTAAACGATTCGATGGCTCGTAATAGTAAACTTTTGTCTACTCGATAAAAAACGAAGGTCAGTTTTGTAACTCATGGTGCTGATACCGCAGAAAATGTTCCTGTAAACACAGGAATCAGGATCGTATTCATTTACATTCAACCTTGAGTCGTATTCGATTACGAGATTCGACAACTACTCTGGTATATCGTTCTCATGGTGGACAAAGTATAGTAAACTAGCTGTTACCCGCCGCTTCGCCCGCGTAATTTATAGCCTAGGTATGTCCTTCTCGGTACCCTAACCTATGTGTATGCAAAATTTCATGATTATCGATGGATTATCGGTTCAGTAGACACGGCGTGAAAGCGTAACAAACAAACAAATAAACAAACAAACTCACTTTCGCATTTACATAATATTAGTTGGGACTATGACGGTTATACAAACGTTACCGTATACTTCTCTCGTAAAGTAGGTAGGTATAAACTCGTTGTTGACGCTTGTGCCCCTAATTTACTATAGGTAGTCTGGCGTGTAAACCACTGCGCCACGGTAGCTATCTGAACATTTTTGTATAGGTAAGTATATACCTAAAATAGATTTCCCATCATTTTTCCTATGAGGAAAGATGTTCGTATTGGCGGTCTGTATCGCCCTTTTAAAGCTATGGCGATGGTAAATTTACACAAGGCATTATACATTCTATAAGTCTAAAGTCTTCGTAAAAGCACAGAGTAAAAAAACACAGGCAACTTACTTGCAATAAATCCACCAAAAGAAAGTTCTGCTCTCAATTATACACTAATAAAATCACTTAATGAAATTATATGCTTAATAACAATAAATGTTTTACTCCAGCAGATCTATACGCTCAAAATGAAACCACATGAAGAACTGGGTGTGAACTGGACAGGACAGATACCTATGTATCGAACGAAAGTTGAAGGAAGGAATGAATAAACTATAAACACAATGCCTAGGAGAAATGAAGCGGCAGCAAAGACGGACACATTTGTTGCACTCTTTCTCTCTCTTGCTGATAAAGATTCGGAATGAAAGAGACAAATATATTTATGCGATTGCGTTGACAATCTCTCGGCATAGAATTACGGGAATCCCCCTACCATCGCTTGGTTTATTCGGGGAATCCGTGCACACTATAAGGCGAATAACACACTGCGCCGGGGCGCACCACCGCGCGCGAGCCGCAGTATTTTCAACCGACGAAAAAGGGGGAGGTTATCGAATCATTTTTGTCAAAAACGGCAACTTTGTGTGAAACCAATTTTTTTTTTTCAAGTCAATTATAGCTTGTTAATCGATGATAACAAAGCTTAAAAATTCTGGTGCTAAAATTCTTTTTCTATTAAATGCTTTATTATCAGCGTATAACATAATTGCATTGTAATTCTTCTTTCGCACCGATGGTCCAATCGTCGTGAAATTATCACTACTGTAAGCCTTTAAATAGATATACATAAATTTGGATAGTTAGAATACTTATAATTCATTTAGTTATCATAATTATAATATTTTTATAGTATTTAAGTAATTGTATAACTGTGAAGTGTGTCCAGATACTCAGATGTTCTTGTTTTGATTATATCTTGGGTGTGCGACGGTCGAGGAGCACTCTGTATTTGACGCGCATTGAAGTAGGTTCTGTGTAGAAAATAAATGTGAAAACAGATAATCCAGTAGTTTTTATTTGGATGTTACCACACTCCTGAAGCTTCTCCATAGCTTCAGAAGTGGGATAAGCGAAAATTTACACGTTTTCGTACTACGCCTATAAACGAAAGAAGAAAAAGACTGTAAGTAAACCGTTTTATTTGTCTATTTTTGTGTGTTTTTGTAATTAATGGCTCATGATAATGATAGTTATTATTAGTACATTGCATTAGTGTTTATCAAATTGCGAACTAGTTTTGCATACATGTTCGTATAACCTCCTCAACCCGCCTGGCCAACGTGGGGAGTGTGGGCTATTATGTCTCCTTATCTTCTGGTGTTACCGTGTTTAGAAGTGGAGACTTATTTGACAGGCTGTTATGCTGTTTGTATAGCGTTTTTGAAAAATGCCTGTCTTTAGTTTGAAAATAAGAACTAATATTTACCGCTTGTGAACAAAATTGCAGTTAAATATTAAGAAACGTTTATGTCTTTTTCCGTAACTTGTTTACTTTTTATATATTTTACATTTAACGGAATAGTTTTTTTTTTTCGGCCCTATAATAAACTAAACATTTTATTGTTGACGACCTGATAAACACGTAATGCTATGCAAGTGTTGTACTTAGTGCTGGACTTTGCCAATCACCGTAGCCGAAAACGGCCAGGGATATTATTATTATTACTTAATCTAGCTTATTATGACCATATATTGTAGTATTTATGAATTTCAATAAACGAAAATAATGAAAATATTCTGAACTAAATACAGCCAAGTGAGAACATAATGAGTTATTGCCGCAGTGCTGATTTCGGCGTAGCGATTAAGTTTGTTTATGTTAACAACATTAGTATATGAAGCTTTTTGTTGAACAGTGTAGTGACTATGCTTCACTGTGCGAAGCTGTGGGCCCTTCCTTTCGTAGAACTGCTAATCTAATAGTTTTGTTTATGTTAAGCGGGATCAATCAAAGCGTCTCTAGGACTCACAACTTATTCAAGCTCGAAACAACAAGCGCAGGTTGCGACCGGGCTCACGGTGTCGTAGACCGTTGTTTGTGACAGAAAACAAAAGTAGCCGGTTCTTACTTGTAGATTGCAAATAACAAAAGTGGTTTTTATTAGCAGAACTGAACAGTTTAGTATCTAAAAGTGATCGTGAAGTGCCAGAGAGAGTTTAGCTTTCTGTCAGTTATGAATTAACTGGTATGTTAATAAAATTTTGATATTAAGATAAAAAGGTTGTTAATTTGATATTTAGATAAAAAGTTTCAATGAATACGAGATGTAGGTATAGAATGATTCGTCAGTATTAGTATAATTTAATAATGGGTGCAATATTTTTAACAACCCTAAGGAGCAGTTGGTAGTAGAGTCTTTTTAGTTTAAATGTCTTTGTTTAGACATTTAAAGATTACTTATGCAGTATTTACAGATTGGTATTTTACTTTTCTTTGAGTAGGTATTTATATCTATAGTATTCAACTTAAAATTGCAACTAGATAATTTGTGACACATTATTTACTATTACTGGTATACAATTATATGTACGTACATGCAATCTCATCGAGGGGTTACTAAGCTGCAATGTGTCAGTTTCAGATATGGATCGAGAAAACTGTGAGAGTCCAAACATGAGCCATGGAAGGTTCAATGCAGACCCAGGAGTACCCATGTGTGAGGGTCGAGGTCACGATGCACTGAACTTGAGGCGGAGAGCGTTTAGTCATGCGAGTTGGCCAGGCAAACCCAGACGTGGGTGCGAGGATAGTTCAACAAGGAGAAACTATTCGGAACACCCAGAGGGGTTGTGTAGTGATGTATTTGACGGAGAGCGTCAAATACCTCATTTACAAAGGCCACGGGAGAGATTGCTACGTACACCGGTACGTTCTCGTTTGAAGCAACGGTGTTCATCCAGTCCGGAGTGCGGAGGATGCAAGAGAGGGTCACGCAGGCGTACACCCGAACGTGAAGATATGGTGAATGAACGACATGGATCCGGGCGTAATCGGAAGAGGAGTCGTAGTTCATCGAGAAATGCAACGGGTGAGACACGACCATCTAGTTCTAAGCAGCATAAAAATAATAAATCTAATACAGATGGTATATTAGATAAATTTTTGTCTATTTTGCAATCGGTTAAGAGTTCAGATAAGCCGAAAATTACTTTTAACACTAATATAGTCCCCGAATTTGATCCGATGTCAAAGGAGCAAACTATTTTAACTTGGCTAACTAAGGTGGAAGAATGTGCCGAAATTTACGGCTGGGAAGATAAAGAAGTTATTCATTATGCTCTACCTAAATTAACAGGTGTTGCACGATCTTGGTACCAAAGTTTACCTACCATGTTGTTCACATGGACTGAATGGAAGAAAAAGTTAATAGAGTCCTTCCCCATTAGCGAAGACTATGCTGAACTTTTAACCGAAATGCTAAATCATTATTATTATGCAAAGATTAACCTATTAAATAGATGCAAAATTTATGGGCGACAGGCTGTGGATTGTTTACTGCACGGTGTGGAAGATAGGGCCATTCGAGTTGGAGCTCAAGCGGCACAATTTTCTGAACCTGAGAAGGTTCTGAAGTATTTTAGAACAGTCAAGGTAGGACATAGTCGTGATAATTATGAACCGTCTTCGAAATTCAAGAACGATCGCAAAAATGTAGCGTGCTTTGCTAAACCGGGTAATTCGAAGTCTGATACAACAAAAATTACATGCTATAATTGTGACCAGCCTGGTCATCCCAGTTTTAAATGTGACAAACCTCCAACTAAATGTACTACATGCGAAAAGTCAGGTCATTTATCTATTCATTGTTTTAAAAATAAATTGAATAAAAGTCGTGAAGTAGACATGAACCAATTCAAAGATAAAAACAAAAAACAAGTAGCTAAACTAGTTCAGCTGAAGATTTAACTGCTAAATACATGATCTACATCAAAGTAAACGGAAAAGCCGTGGATTGCCATCTTGATTTAGGAAGTTAGTGTTCTCTTATAAAAATGTCAAAAGCCAGAGAGTTTAATTTAGACATTGCGTTACCAGAAGACTTACCTGCTCTCGGGGGAATTGGAGCTAATCTTACATACCCGGTGGGTATGACAACAGTTTCTGTTGTATAAAACGTGTGATAAGTGAATGATTATGTTATCAACCAATCAGTTTTGTTAGGACACTCATTCACTGAGAAGCCGGATATTATCTCCGTGTCGCAGCGGTCAACACGCCTGCCTGCGATACGGATGGTCCCGGGTTCGATCCCCGGTCAGGTCAAGATGGAAAACGATCTTTTTCAGATTGACCTGGGTCTAGGATGTTTATCTATATATATATATATTTGTAATAAAATATAGTATCGTATAAATATAGTGAATTCCAATGGGTTTCGGCCAGGGCAACGAAAAACTGAAGCGGCGAGTAAAAAAATTCCGAAACCAAGTAATCATTCATTCATTCATTCAAATCATCGTTATTTTAGAAGAATTATAAGAAATTACGCTTTGCTGGCGGCACCTTTAACTGATCTATTGAAAAAGAATGTGAAATGGGTCTGGGGTGATCGTCAAAATCACGCGTTTGATAAAATAAAAAAAACTTCCTGATTGAAAGACCTATTCTTGCTCTTTATGATCACCGAGCTGAAACCCAATTGCACACGGACGCCAGTAAAGACGATTAGCTGGCATATTACTCCAGGCTAATTCAGAAGGAGTTTTCCAATCTGTCTCATACTTTAGTCGTAAGACTACCGCGGAAGAACGAAAACTCCATTCTTACGACCTGGAGACATTAGCCGTAGTTGCGTCTCTTAACCGATTTATAGTTTATCTCGTCGGCATCTCATTTAAAATCTTCACGGACTGTAATGCGCTGCGGTCGACTTTAATAAAACGTGTGGTAGATTCAGCTGCAGGAGTTTGACTGCACCATCGAATATAGGCCGGGATCACGTATGTCACACGTAGCATCCACGTGTCGTGAAGAAGAAGAAGAAGTGAAGTCGCAATCCGGTCGGCGATAGTGAAATAGAATCTCCAATATGTTTGGACGTTTTAGTTATTGAAAACACCGTAGAAGACTGGAATGCCACTGTGCAGTCCGCGGATGACGAAGTTAAAACAATAAAATAAATTTTGTCAGACTCAGATTCAGAACGAGTAATGGACATCCATACCAACTACAAATTGAAAAATGGTCGGGTATAGGTAATACCTAGCTGGGGACGAAACAAAATAGCTCGTGCCTGAGTGCGTTTTCAAATCATGAAAATGAATCATGATGACGTCAGTCATTGCGGTTTTGACAAAACCCTCCAACTAATTTGTAAACATTAATGGTTTGCTAAAATGCGGAAGTTTGTCAAGAAATATGTTTCTTCTTGCTTAGAATGTTCACACCACAAAGCACTCGACGGGAAACGTGAAGGCGAACTTCATCCCATAGATAAACCAAGTGTGCCCTTCCACACTATCCATGCGGATCATTTAGGCCGTTTATGAAAAGTAAAAAAAGGTAATTGCTACTTACTTGTTGTTGTGGACGGATTCACAAAGTATGTTAGCATAAAACCGGTTAAAGACACTAAGTCTATTACTACAATTAGAGTTCATAAAGACTACGTTAGCTAGGTACTTTGGTACTCCAATACGCCTCATCCATCACTGATCAAGGTACCAATTTTACAAGCGGGGCTCTCAAAGAATTTGTGACGTCATATGGTATCAAGCACATTGTAAACGCAGTCACAACTCCCAGGGCGATGGCCAAGTAGAGCGATTTAATAGAACCATCTTAATTGCTCTGTCAACTTCAGCTGACGTCAAAGATGAAAAATCATGGGACGAATACGTCTTAGATATTCAACTGGGACTAAACACCACCACTCACTAAACAAATCAAAAGATTTTTGACGATACAGTTAACATAACATTTGGAAAAGAATTGGTAAACATGAGAGATAAGGCTGGGGAGAAAATAATTGAAAAACAAACTGGAGAGCAGGAAAAGTTTAATTGTCGCAGAAAATCAGCAAAACAATACTATGAGGGAGATTGAGTGCGTGTGGAGCGGCAGGTTCCTCATGACGGGCAGCCATAAAAACTAGTAGTCAAGTTTCAGGGACCGTACCGTGTTGTAAAATCACTTCGTAACGATAGGTATGTTATTGAAGATGACCCGTTATCACGTAAAAATAACCGTCGTTAAGAAGCTATATGTAGTGGCGGTAGACAAAATGCAGCCGTGGCTCCACTTTTCTAGAGACCTGGAAAGTAGTTGTGATGAGAATAATTCAGATTGTCATAAAATAAATCATTCAATTCTCGTTTTCTTTTTAAAAATCTGTTTGTTAATAAAAAGAGTAGACTACTTAATTATACATTGCATTTTGAACCACTGAACTAATCATTAATAATAAAGTATTATGTATGGTTATATGTAAAAATATAATTTAGGTTTAATATCATTAGTTACTTATTAATTGGCTGGTACATGTGTGTTAATAGTGTGTATTTAGTATAAGACTAAAAAAAAAATGTATTATTATGTATGTCCTTTAGATTCACGGGTTTTTTTTTACCCCGGTCCTTTGAGAGGCTAGCGCGGGGATACAGATCCAACCTGTAAAGGCTCTTTGGAGAAGCTGACGTTATGTATTATTGTATGTTTTCTTTTCTTAAGTTGATGTTATGTATTATTGTATGTTTTCTTTTATTTTTGTTAAATTATTATCAAAGCGAAGGGACTCGCTTTTTGCAGGAAGGCCGAGCTGTAAGAAAATAAATGTGAAAACAGATAATCCAGTAGTTTTTATTTGGATGTTACCACACTCCTGAAGCTTCTCCATACTACATATTATAAAACAAAGTCCCCCGCCGCGTCTGTCTGTCTGTCTGCCTGTCTGTTCGCGATAAACTCCAAAACTACCGAACCGATTTTCATGCGGTTTTCTCCAATGGATAGCGTGGTTCTCGTCACTAGATATTATAAAACAAAGTCCCCCGCCACGTCTGTCTGTCTGTCTGTCTGTCTGTTCGCGATAAACTCTAAAACTACCGAACCGATTTTCATGCGGTTTTCTTCAATGGATAGCGTGGTTCTCGAGGAAGGTTTTAGTATATAGTTTGTTAAGTTTTTGCATACATTTTTGTATATATACAAACGATATTTGTTGGAGGTGTCGTAAAAAAATGAGCCGTTTGGGAGCTTTCAACGAAAACGCTCTCTTAACCCTTTGATATATAACAAAACAATGTATGGTGGAATTGTGTATCTTATTTAGGTCTCGAAAAGTTCGCGATGGCATATGTCTATATATTAAGGATAACATGCTATATCCATTTTAATACTTTAAAAAAACCGGCCAAGTGCGTGTCGGGCCACGCGCAGTATAGGGTTCCGTAGTTGCGAATGACAACTTTTAGTTCACACTGTTTACACTCGCACCTCACAGTTTAACAACCAAAAACATCTAACAATAAAGATTGTATGAAATTTTACATTTTCCAGTACATTTTATAAGTTGGTTGCCTATAACTTTTTAGTTTGCACTTAATACCCAGCGATAGTTTTCCTTTCAACTTCAGTATATATTCTACTGCTGTAATTTTTTTCACGTATCCATATATAACCGTTTAGCAGATAGAGGGGGGGGGACACGTACCTCTAACAAAAATTTGCACTTTAAAACCAAATATTTCGGAAACGGATCAGTAAATCGAAAAATGGTGTTCTCAACCTCATAATATTTTTCAGAGACCTTTTTAACGATACCCCACACGATGGGTAAATAGAGAAAAAAAAATTACTCCCCCACTTTACTTGTATGGGAGCTACCCAAAATAAAAAATTTTTTCAAGATTTTTTTCTACGACTTTTTTGCCATGATTAATATACATACTCATACCAAATTACAGCTTTCTAGTACTTATAGTCTCTGAGTAAAACCGCGGACGGACAGACAGACAGACAGACAGACATGGCGAAACTATAAGGGTTCCTAGTTTACTACGGAACCCTAAAAATGGGCAATTATCAAAGATCACGCGCAGGCCAAACCCTTAGAGACAGAAAATTGAAATTTCGCTCACGTATTCCTCTTATGACGTAAGCATCCACTAAGGAAGGATTTTTCAAAAGTCATCCCCTAAGGGAGTGAAAACTGAAACTTTTTATTCCTTGGACATATTTGTATGAAATTTCGTGTGAGTTGAGAACGGCAAAAATAATGAGTAACATTTTTAATAGTTTCCCGAAATCAAACCTCTAAGGGGGTAAATCGGGGTATATGTTTAGTTTACCGCTTTGTAGCGTCATATTTTATAATCCCCGCATTCCAAACCTGAAGTCACCGCGGACGAAGTCGCGGGTAACTGCTAGTTATGCATAAACCTTTTTAGGTCCATAGAGTACTACGCACATAACATGAGGATCGCACTACACTGGATTGGCATGGGATGGCATCGGAAGCGACGTGTCATATCAAAACAAGCTATATGTCTAGTGACATTATAAGACGAAAACGGCGGCTGTACGCTCGCGGGCGTCTAGTCAGGCCGCCGGCCGGCTGGCCGCGTTCAAGCAGATATGCATCTTATGTAGCTTGGCATAAAGCTTATTTTAAAATGACGCGTCGCTTCCAAAGCCATCCCATACCAATCCAGTGTAGCGCGGCCCTAAGATATCTCTCAACTCTCAACCCGGAGAAAAGGACTGTTTTCGAGAGCGAAATTAAAGCTAACGTGGCCATGAACGAAAGATGACTCGTAAAATGTATGTACCTATCAGTATTTATAGTTTGTTTGTAGATCTAATACCTAATAGATTTCAACTCTTACACATTTCCACAGAAGTCCCACCTGAGAATTAGAATTCTGGTCTATCATAAGTACAGTTTTAACATAGACTCGCTCCAAATTATCATATCCTAAAATATTCGTGATATAATTGCTAATGCCTTTTAATTAGTCGTTCCGTCTGTTTCAACAACGATATATTAATAATACGGTCCCTTTGTCGGTACCTTTACATTTCATTAGTTTCCAACATAGATGAAAGCGGGAAGGAAAGATACGCCACGAGCATAGGCTTTATAAATATGTATAATTTAACAAATTTTTTACAAAAAACTAAAACCGACTTTAACCCTATCAATTTGTTTGAATAAGCATATGAATAAAATGGAAATAAGTAAGTGTAAACCAAACCGCATGCGTGTAAATATTTTTTTTCATTGTGTATTTTTTCACAAAGCGCTCCACACATTTCAATAAAAATTTAATGAGACCATCTGTAAAGTATTACCTATTGAACAAAAAAAAAGAATTTCTTAAATCGGTCCAGGCATCTTCGAGAAATCGGAGAACATACATAAAAACAAAAAAAAAAAGATTATGACGAATTGAGAACCTCATCCTTTTTTGAAGTCGGTTAAAAAAGAGAATGTTCGTGATGCATTGTAACTGAAACTAACTGCTACTAAAGGAGGTACAGCTCGCGACTTCGTCCGTGTGGGTCTCGATGATATCACAGCCTATTTAAGGTTTCAATGAAACAGTTTTAAACTTTTGCATAACTCTATTAGCGTATCTCAATTGATCTTAAATCGCAAACAAATCCATTATCTATTAATGTCTTTTATCTGGTCTGTACGTCAAATGTCATGAGGGTTTTCGGCATCGGCATTTTTCCCCAGGCACTGTGACTAGAGAGAGGCATTTTGACCGCAGCTGTTGAAATTTACCAACCATTAAAAATGATAATTAAACGTAATTGGTGGATTTTGAAGCGGAAAAAATCTATTCCTGAACTCTAGTTCTGGGGAAATTGTTGGGGGGCAGTAGCCCTAGTATTGGGTATATACTTACTAGTAGTAAACCAGTAAATAATTTTAGTAGATCTTTATGTTATAATGAATGAGGCTGGTTGGTTACATACATACCTTATGGCAATGGGGCGCCGCCGCCGCTAGGGAAGTGGAGCGGCACCACCGCGCCGTCCGCCACCGTAATAATGTTCTGGACTAAGAGAAAGAGAGAGAGAGAGAGAGAGAGAGAAATTACATTTAATAATAAAAATATACACGTTATACTCAATTCAGTCTGTCCAATTTTGAACCGCTCGCGAAGTATCTTTCCTTTTACATCTCAGACGTTACCATCTGCGTCTCTATTTCCAAATTTTAATATTTTAGAATATTAAAAGGCAACTTCTTCTTCTTCTTTTCGTGTCGATGGCTCAAAATGTTTAAAAAATCCTATATTTTATCCCTCCAGTATGTTGCAACAGCCACGCTACTTGCTGAGGCGTAGTTGAGGTCGTACTTTGTGCAGGTAGTGGGGCACATGGGGCACGACATGAGGTGTGACATGGTCTGGTCTCTTTCACCACATTCACACTGAACGTTATTTTGGTCGATGTAGCCCCACTTGGCTAGGTTATGCTTACATCGGCCTACCCCAGTACGAAGGCGGTTAAGACTTTTCCATGTAGCCCATAGGAGTTGAGATCCCGGAGGAAGCTCTTCAGATGGGGGGATATAGTCAGTAGGAGGTGGAAAATCTTTGCGCCAAAATTGTAGTCGGGTTGATCTTGGGTCGCCATCAAGAGGTCTTGTAGTTTTTATAAAACTATTACGGCTTTTAAGTCTGTTGGCAGAAGGCTGTATTCCATGCAAGGGATGTCTTGGGTCTGACTCTTGCTTCTCTTTTTCAATACCGCAGGTGTTATGTCTCCGAACCGAAGGTGGCGCAATTGCTGCAATAGGATATAAGAGTTCGAGCGGTGTTGGTTTAAGACAACCAGTGATAATGCGACACGTTTCATTAAGTGCGACGTCTACCTCCTTAGCATGGGCAGAACGATGCCACACTGGGCATGCATATTCGCCTGCAGAAAAACAAAGCGCCAGGCCACTGGTTCGGAGGACATGTGGTGTAGCTCCCCATTTGGTTGAAGTAAGCCGCTGGAGGAGGTTATTGCGTGTTCCCACTTTACTTTTGGTTTTCAGGCAGTGGTTTTTATAAGTAAGTGACCTGTCGAGTAGAACACCTAAGTAAGAGGGCTTGTCGCAGTGCTGTATATTGACTCCTTGCCAGTTGATGTTTAACTTCCGGTTAGCTTGGTGATTCCGGAGATGGAATACGCAGCACTGGGTTTTACTAGGGTTGGGACGTAATGCATTTGAGGCGTAGTATACACTAAGGTCGTCCAAGGCTCTCGACAGGTTTTGTTCTGCACTTTCGAATGTTTTTGTCTGGGAAGTTAGAGCCAGGTCATCGGCGTAGATAAATCTCTCTGTAGAAAGGGAACCAGGTTGATCATTGGTGTATATGTTAAAAAGTATTGGGGCAAGCACGCTTCCCTGAGGAAGACCATTTTTCTGTACTCTCCAGCGGCTCTCAGTTCCATTCAAATGTACCCGGAATCGTCGATTTGTCAGCAACTCGCTTAGTATGCGTAAAAGTCCCTTGTCGTTTATGAAGGTAAATACCTTTGACAATAGACGCTGGATGTTTACAGTGTCATAAGCTGCTGACAAATCAACTAGAACAAGCCCAGTCACTTTTCCTGATTCGAACCCATCCTCTATATGTTGTGTGAGCCTAAGAATCTGTCCTGAGCACGACTTGCCAGGGCGAAAACCCGCCTGTTCCGGAATCAGATTGGGATCTATTATTGGGGTTAGTCGATTTAAAAGGCAACTAACGGCTGTCAAGGGCCATTGGCCGGGCGATTTGTTGATTTTTATAATCATCATATAGTCGGGGTACGCATCTGCCAGCTTAAAAAGATATGTTTTTACGAGCCTTTTTGTCCCTAAATATTACTAATTGCTTGTGTTTTGATTCAATGTGTTTGTTAGCGAATAGAAATATTGTTTGTTTGTGAACAATTCTAAGAACAAAGGGTTTTTAGAAAAAAACCGGCCAAGTGTGAGTCAAACTCGCGCAATGAGGGTTCCGTACAATGTTTTATTCAATTGACTAGCGCCATCTAGTGGTGTTTTAGTGAACTATTTCCCTAGATGAACTTATTATTGTGAGTTTACCACTTAATTTTCAAGTGATAGAATTCTTATTATTTTTCCTGTAATCTTCAAGGAATGAACTATATTTTGTAATTTTTTCAAAATTTTCGGCCCAGTAGTTTCGGAGATCAGGGGGGGGGGGAATGGTCAATTTTTGCCTTCTTTCGTGAATAAAATCAAAAGTATTGATTTTACCCGAACAAAAAAAAATATTTTTGAGATCCTCATCACAAGCCCTTTCATTTGATATATAACACGGTAAGGTTTGCAAAACTTTTTTTTAACATTTTATATTTGGACCCCCTAAACTGACCCTTATTTAAAAAATATATATATTTACTTTGCACATCCGTGTTTGGGTCATAGGTTTACACCATCTTAGCAAATTTCATTTAATTTGGTTCAGTAGATTCGGAGAAAATCGACTGTGACAGACGGACGGACGGACAGACAGACGCTCGAGTGATCCTATAAGGGTTCCGTTTTTCAACTTTTGTACGGAACCCTAAAAATATATATTTTGAGGCTATTTTTTATTGTGATTGAATACGCGTACTTGTATAAAAACTGTTGGTTAAAATACTGCCCGTGTGGAAGTTTTGTCCTATATCTTATTTCCTAATTTCTGGGTCTTAGATGTTATCTATCATCATCATCAGGTCTTTTTTTTTAGTCTCCACTGCAGGAGCACAACTCTCTCTGATTATCATAAGCATTTATCAGCCAGAACAGTCAGAGGATTTGGCCTACTCTCTCCACGCTGGCCAGACGGGTTGGAGAGTATTATGTAATTGTTATAAAATTAATATCGTAGAGTTAGTATCCGTATCACAAGTCTTGAACTTACTTTGGGGCTTGCTCAATCTGTGTGATTTGTCCGTACATATTTATTATTTATTTACTTATTTAATTTTAATTTAATAGTCCGGTCCGAGTATATCAATACATATAATACCAGGTCTTTTAATATATTAATAATCCCAGTGAAACAAAACTGGGAAAAGAAACTATTTTATAAGAAAAAACATTGATCTATCATACGAATGGGCCATCCGATTCCTTGTCTTACAATTCAAGTAAAAGTTAAATTTCCCATCATTTTTTCGGTCGGTAAAGTAAAATTACTTTTATTACGCCGAACACTGCCCAATCTTGTCATTTTTATAACTGTTATCCAACTTTTACGATAGTGAAGTAATTAACGAGTAATTTTAAAGCTCGCACCTGTTTCTGATTGGGGAATGTTTACGGTGCATCGCCTGCATAATAATGTCTTTGGGCACTTAATGAAGGGTTTCAACGTGACATTAAGAAAAAAAAAGTAATACCTAAGTCATCAAGTTCATCTAGAGAAAGTTAATTTATTTGCAGGTGACATACGCTATAATTTACGCCAACGAAGTCGGTAATTAATACTTAAACATATAAAATATAATATTTTTTTAATCCGAAGTTTAGTCCATAATACAGACAAATAAATTAGTTACTGTGGACGGACTCCTGTAAGACCTTTATTCATAAACAATTTTACTACCATAAACATAAACGCAGTGGTCTATCTCTCCATTAATCATAGTTCGGTCCATTGCACGCAAAAAACCGATACACGCCAAACAAGGTAATTGATGTATAATATATCATTGGATAAAATCTGCAGTGTGCTACGGGAAAATGCAGGACATTTCATTATACACCGACCGCGCGACTGAATATATGTTTGTATATAAATGAAAAAAAAAATTGGTTCCTCTAGAAAAGTTGTTTAAATGTAGGGGCTGAATCATTTCTTAAAAAGCACAAAACAATGATTATTTCATTGGGTATATTACACAGCCCAGCAGTCCGATTTGCTAACTCGGTGTACAACGATTTGATTGTAACTTAAGCATCCATTAGTCATGTATCATTAATAGTCATTCATACCGAAGCCGTAATGAATATTGAAGTTACCATGAAAATGATGTACACCGTAGTTGTCAAAAGTTAGTAAATAGGCCTGCTGGTGGTCAGACGACGTGACCAAGGTCGCAGGGAGGCGCTGGATGCAAATCGCTTCCAACCGGTCGTACAAAATACAAAATATCTTTATTGTGAACACAGGTGTAAAATGATATTATAATTGAACAATGTGTGTATCACTGTGTTCTGCCCTGCATGGACATACAACAGTACTAACAAATCAATTCAGAAAATTGTATGGTCATATAAAATTATTACATTCATATAAATGTCAAATAATATTTCATTTCATTAAAGCTAAAAAATAATAATAATAATAAAAATGTCAAATATATCAATTTCTAAAATATACAGTTACAATATTAATTGATACTACATCAAATTGTCATTCAAATATTCCTTAACATTATAATAGCACTTTTCTGTCAAAAATAATTTTAATTTATTTTTAAATGTCGCAATGTCTAAATACTTAAAACTATCAGGTAATTTGTTAAAAATAATAGGTGCTATGCCGATCACATTCTTTCTTAACATCGCAGTTTTGTGACCACCAGTGACCAATTGCTGTCTGTACTGTGATCTCAGAAGATTTGGTTTATTTCTTGTTGTTATTAATCGAGTCGTATGAGAAATCTTTGGGGGCCTATGTGCATATATGGGTATCCCAGCAGTGGACTGCTTGCTTGCGGCTGAGATGATGATGATGACTAATATGATGTAATAGTAGCGGACCCCGGGTGATTAAAAAGTGGGATAAGGTAAAGGAAGAAGAAGAAGAAGTAGCGGTCCTCGGGTTCAAGATTCAATCGTTTATTTAATATAGGTTTCTTTCAACACTTATTAATTGTCATATTTGTGTATGTATGCATGTTGTGTAGTTCCAACGCACCATGCCTGGAGCACGGTAATACTAACAATTACTGTGCCTGAAGGTGCAACCTGAAAAATGCTCAATTGAGGTAATATGAAGTCGCACAAGAAAAGGTGCCATAACAGCGCGTTTATAGCGCTATAAACGAATTAGAAAATTTATAACTCGCCAATTTACAACCTCAAGCATATTCTGTTTTATTTGCTGTAGATTCCGTTTAATGGAGGGTTTATGTTGCTACACAGCCGCATTTCGAACAAAAAGTAGACACAAAAGACCGAATATATTATGTAGTAGGTATTTTTATACCGTTTTATTATTTCATCCTTATTTATATGTAACCATTTAAAGATGCGACGTTTTCTTGTCTATTTCTTCGAAACGAAGCTTCGAATGTAGTTTTTATGCAAAATGCAGTTTAAATATTTAGAAACTAGAAAATGGTACAAATCGTATTTTCTGCCTGATTTTGAATAGTTAAGGCTGCCTCCGCCACCTTTATCGAGGGGACTCGCAAGGGCGAGGACCCTGCAAGCGTAAGGCCCCCTTTGTCCACCACCCTTAAGGCCGCCACTGTCCCATATATTTCTGCAGAAATTCCCATTATTTAGGTTTCCTCCATATACTTTAGTTTTTATCATCTGTCGATATACAACGTGTTAATGAATAAGCGCAAAACCTCATAGGCGGTGAATGTGCTTATGAATATGAAATTTTTTTACTATGGAGCCTAAAAAAAACAGCTATTCCATATATTCTGGTCGAGTAGGTATTGACAATTTGTATGAAACAGCAGATTTTTTTTGTCGAGTAGCAGAGTCGGCCCCATAGTAAAAATTGTTCACATTCATAAGCACAATCACCACCTAAGAGGTTTTGCGCTTATTCATTAACACGTTGTATATAGTTGTAATATTATATTAATATAAAATTGAGCCTATCCTCTCAAAATATAACGTAATATTTCTCTTTATATCCAGGAATAAAAATTCAAAGTCAAACTCGCGCTCGAAGGGTTCCGTACCAACAAACAAAGCGGTAAAATGAATAAGGAAAACACACATACATTCTTACATAAATAAATAACAATAAAAAAATATTTAAGAAAATTCTGACAAATTACACAGATTGAGGTTACCCCAGTAAGTTACGATATTACTTATAGATAAAGTTCCAAGACCCAGGTAAATCTGAAAAATATCATCTTCAATATTGACCAGAACGGGGATCGAACCGGAACCTTTTAGTGTGCCAGCTTGGCGTGATGACCACCAGGTCACAGATGTCATCAAGACTCTCAAAAAAAAATTATGTGTTCTATTTCGGGGAGCCGTGTAAAAAATTAATACTTTATGTTTCTCTTATTTAATTAAGAAATAAGATATTATGGAGAAATATACCATGCGGGCAGGATATGAACCAGCAGACCTTAGGCTTTGAATGACAAACTGCATGCGTAGATTTTTTTCATATCTTATTATTTAGTTTAAATGAGATTATGTCAGAAATAGCATTGTGAATACGTAAAAACACCTCTAAAATAAAATCGTTTGATATTTTTAATACAGCAAAATCCATCGTATATGTCCTTCTAATGCTCGAATTACGTCAAATCGTATTAAGGTTGAACCCTTTGGGTATTAAAAAAATAATCCTCTTTTATTTTCACGCCATCGAATGACACATACGGGAAATTATAAAGGGGCTTAATGTAGAGCTAATATTTACAAGGGAATTGGGCCCCCGTAGGATTGAATAATTCATAATTGGTCCGGTGACCTAGTTTTATTAATTTGCTGTCTCTTTTGAATAGACGAAGTGTGTGTTTGTTTTGTAAATTCCACTTTCGTAATAAATATTTTTTTATTTTTAATATGGTGGCAGTGGTTTAGCTATGTCAGATGCCTTCAGGCAGCTCTGATACCAGTGTTGGCCACTCACGAAAAACAACAACAATAAAAACGAGAATTGTGTGAACAATAAGCTTCCAGCAGGCCTATTTGCTAACTTTTGACAGCTACGGTGTACATCATTTTCATGGTAACTCCAATATTCCTTACGGCTTCGCTATGAATGACTATTTTTATTTAAGATATGAAAACCGTAATGGATGCTAAAGTGACAATCAAATCGTTGTACACCGAGTTAGCAAATCGGCCTACAGGCAACCGATGGACAAATCACTAATAAAGTAGCTGGTGCAGAATAAGTAAATGTGGTAATGCTATATCAACATCAGGCTCGCTAGGGAGAAATGTTCATCTCTAGCGTCAGTTGCGAGCCGAGGAGGCAATTGGAGAAGTGGAAAGTTTGGAGCGGGAGCGAGGTGGTATGCTCGACCGCCACAAAGGAAGATCTTCCCGCTGGGCAAGGTGTGCGCCCAGGGAACCGTACGGCTCCGACTGAATTCTGTCGGAGGTCTTATTTATGCCGAGATTCGAAGAAACTTTGTTTGCGCGTTTCAGGATTGATCAGCGCCATCTTGTGAAAAGTCTTGCAGTTATTTGTTGTGTCGCCACTTTCACAGTTGAGTTTTTTGAGTTAGTTCTTGAGGCGAATGTAGAGGTCGCCACAAGTTCATCACGAAATTCCCACTGCATGCCTTTTAAAAATGCGGGAAGCACAAATCGCCTTGAAGGATACCTCCTTCTGCCTCTCTCTTTCACTCATCAAAGCTTACTTCTGATTGAGAAAGTGGTACTCTAGTGCTCGTAATTAACTTTACTACGTTTTCGTCTTCAAATCATTGGCACGTATATCACCTTTGATGACATTAAGTCACAATTTCTTGAGGTTTACTCTTTCGGGGGGTACGTACAAGGTGGCATATAGAGGTATTTTATAAAATTACTACAGGGAAGCGCTATCTGTACGTAGATACATATTTACTACTAGCTGATGCCCGCAACTTCGTTCGCGTGGACTATATGACTCCGGCGTATGAATATATCTTAATATGAACTAAACATACATAAGAAAATACTTGTAGCAGTGTTATAAAATTGTATGGCATTGCATTGGCTGCTGCTAAATACTGGAGGGATAAAATATAGGAACCTTTTAGACTTTTTGAGCCACCGACACGATAAGAAGAAGACTATATAGCTATAACTCCAAGTGAGCTTGCGCTACTTCATCAAACTTTGAGGTATGGGCAGAGCGCCTTCAACCTATCGCACATCTCAAAAGGGCCTTCGGGAGGGACGTATCTCGGATTTAGGTGTTGTCTATGTGTTCAAGGCTTGGAGAGACAGCAAACTCTCATGTTTTGCCGTATGGGCTAAAAACTACGTTGCCAAAAGGGGGACCACTGGGCGGTCACCAGTAATATGAGCTAATTGTACTCTACGCAATCTATCCCAGAGGAGAGTGTGACTCTGTAAAATTGTCGATATAAAATTTAACATGGTACTTAGTGTATCAGATGTTCCAAATCTTCGATTTTTTCACCTCATCAAAGAATACTAATCAGGCTAAACAACTTTTGCTAGAGCGTCATTTTTATATTTCCTATAGTTTACCTGAACCATTATGGTTCTGCATCAGGTGTTCCAAATCTTCAAATTAAAGACCTCAACAAAAAATGCTCATCAGATTGATTAACTTTTGCTAAGGCGTCATTTATTTATTTCTTATAGTTTACCTGGACCATTATGGTTCTGCATGAGGTGTTCCAAATCTCAGATTTTTTACCTCAACAAAATGTTCATCAGGCTTAACAAATTTTGCTAAGGCTCCACTTTTATATTTCTTATAGTTCAGCTGGATGATAATAATGCTGCATCAGGTGTTCCATTATTCAAAATCATTTCTACCTTATATGTTGCTCCGGCCTAATAGCTATATAGCAAAAAAAGTGTCATTCAAATCCGTCCAATATTTCCGGAGATAAACGTGATCATACATACAGACAGACAAGAAATTCTAAAAAATTTTTTTTTCTTTCTATTATTCTTTTTAATTGTCCATTTCAGTCAAAAATACTAAATGTACAGACAAAATATTTTTTCTGTTTTATTATATGTATAGATTATGTTCACTACGGGACGTACCGCGATTATTTTTGAGTTCTGTCTCAAAAATAATCGCGGTAAGTCCCGTGGTGAACATAATAGTGATTGTGACCGCGAAAGCTTAAAATCGTACATATTTAGGTTATGTTGTTCATTTTGGTGTTAAGGTATAGGCAAGTATAGGTAAGGAAGGTAAGGATAAATTTTCAAATAAATAACATTTAAGTATTCTACCTAAGTTTTATTATTGTTCGTTAAAATCTGATTTGAATTACATATACAAAAGCACTTTACGCACATATTTACTAACACTCGCAGCGGGCAAAAACCTCGCAGTATTATTTTACTATAACGATCGAAACCAATAAACAAACGAACCCTACCAATCAGCAGAATATTAGTCACGTACTGCAATTGAATTTGCCACATACGGTTTATGGGAGTCATCAGCACACACTCGATGATTTACACTAGTCGAGTTACTTACTTAGTTTTTCACAAGTCACCAACCGCAGCAACATTATATATGTTTCGAGTTAGTTTTTCGTGTGTGTAAGTGTAAGCGGCCTACACTGCTGTCAAATTTTTAACCCTTTAAAAGGCAGTAGGTATATTCAAAAGTCATTGTTTTTGGACGAAGGTTCAATTTTTGGTGGCTTTATATTCACCACTAGTTTAAACTTCTTTTTTTCTTATGGTTGTCCAGGAGAGAATGCTCATAGCATTAAGTCCACCAATTGTAACAATTTATTTTGGTACAATAAAGTCTTTAATAAATAAACCTACTTATTGAGACATGGACGCGATGGTTCTAATCACACTCCAATAAATCTATATATATAAAACAAAGACGGGTTTGTTAACACTTATAACTCGAGATCTGCTGAACCAATTTTCATGGTTATTGCTTCGTTGGATTTGTCTCCGCCCCGAATTATTCGGCTAGAATACATCTTAAAAATTGCCTGTTAGGCGGTACGAAGTTCGCCGGGTCAGCTAGTTGGCATATAAAATTGTGTTACTTTATCTCGTCAAACCATTAGTTATACGACCTACTCACCCTCTGAACTAGTCCAATGTGAATATTATCTTAACGGCAGTATCAAACGGGCGATATTTTTATTTATTTTATTTTCCGTAATGGCGCCCACGCTGTTTGACGGGAGCGGCTTATTTATGGCAACACTAATTTATTGTTCGGAAGGGAATGGTCTTTTGTCAGTGCACTGTGCCTCATTGTCGCCCTAATTAGGGATTGTTGATGAACGACTCGAGATACATATGCCTATAGATTAGCAACTAGAAGTGTCATGTTTTTAAGCGATGGAAAGTGCCAAGTTCATTTGTGAATATAGCTTGTAAATTGACCCTCAACATGGAAATGTTGAGGGTCAATACAGGATTGACTCAGAACGAAATTTGAAATTTTTTGTCTTTCAAATAATTTTACAATAGTAAGTATGGGTCAAAAAATATTCGAGTCCTGCCCGCGGGCGGCTAAATTCTTTTGTATGAAAAAGCCGACACTTTTGAGTTACCGCAGCATTGATCCTGGCAACGTGAGATGGTCAGATTATTCGAAGTAAATTAATCTGAACACTAGTGAAATACTTATTAATTAAGATTATTCTTATAACGGTGATATAAGTACATCCTAACCCTATTTAAGCCGTATTATACAAACCTAATCTTCGCCTGAAAGATTATGTATACTAACATAGGAGTCAAATCAATGAAAATAAAAAACATATTTTTACAATTTTCATGGGCTTCATATAAAAAAATTCTTCGTTTTAGTGTAGTTATGTTGAAAAGTTTCTCGCTACCTTTTCTAACTAACTGTATCTGCACAACTTTTCATAGTTGATGATTTAGCAAGCATTAAAAACAAATTGTTGTATTGTAACTCGATCAGAGGTGCAAAAAGCTCCGGTCGGATTCCTTTCTCAAGAATAACTGTATTATATTATCTCA
Source organism: Rhodophaea formosa (assembly GCA_963082605.1). Taxonomy (NCBI): domain Eukaryota; kingdom Metazoa; phylum Arthropoda; class Insecta; order Lepidoptera; family Pyralidae; genus Rhodophaea; species Rhodophaea formosa. The sequence continues at coordinate 7,527,349 of OY720221.1, forward strand.
AAACTGTTATAACCGATAATAGTTATAATTAAAACGGGTTTGCCTAGTTAGTGAACACCGTAAAGTCGTCATCAACTTGATTAATTTATTGTCTGATTAAATTTGATCATGCTTTTTATGTTTTGTTTTTGCAGTTCATTGCTTCAATTTATCAATTTTAGAGTGATCACACAGATTGAGCTAGCCCCAAAGTAAGTTCTTAAGGAAGACTTATGTTATGGGATACTAACTCACCCCCCCCCCCCCCCCGAATGGTTCCCATCTTGTCGCGATGGGGGGGGCTCTAGTAGCCGCGGTCTTGCCACCCGCGGTGAAGCCAAGAGGAACCGGGTGGAAGGCGCTCGAGGAGGGTCTGGGCAACCCACCTAGCGCCTGACGTAGAGGAAGACAACCTCTTAAAAAAATTACTGGTGGGGGCCGCTCGCTTCGAGTGGCCTGGCTGTGGGTGAAGGGGGCGAATTCCCCCTACACTCACAGTCGTAGTAGGGGTCGCGGGGGAAGAGGAGTGTCGGTGATAAGGTGCGCCGCTCGCCCTGCCCTCCGCGACCAAGCGTGGCCGTGGCGCTTGGCATGGCATCGGTGGGGCCGCAGGGGAAGAGGAGTGTCGGTGATAAGGTGCGCCGTTCTCCCTGTCCTCTGCGGCCGAAATCTGGTGGGCCGCTGTCAACTTTTTGGTTGTGCAGAGGCCAATCTGAGGGCTGATTGAGCGGCGGAAACGGGATTCCGTCGTTCGACAGACAGCCCTCCGAATTGAGACGTCGCTGGTGTCACTATGACGTCTACCCATTAGGGCCAGAAGAGCTGGCTGGAGTCAGCTCCGACCCCTCTCACAGAGAGGGTACCGGAGCCAGGTGGGGCTGCTAAGAAACAGCCGCCGCGCCGAGGTTGTGGAGCATATAGAAGCACACGGCCCCGGCATTATGCGGAGTGATGATGACACCGTGTGGTTTTAGTGGGTTCAAGCCCCACATACCTGTTCGGCTTCCCGTGGCCGGATGGACGAGACGAAAGTATTTCCGCACGTTAAAAAAAAAATGGGATACTAACTCAACGATACTATATTTTTAACTAATACATATATAGATAAACTCCAAGACCCAGGTCAATGTGAAAAAGAGCTCCGTGGCGCAGCGGTCAACACGCCTGCCTGCGACACGGATGGTCCCGGGTTCGATTCCCGGTCAGGTCAAGATGGAAAATGATCTTTTTCAGATTGACCTGGGTCTTGGATGTTTGTCTATATAAGTATCTATTATAAAATATAGTATCATTGAGTTAGTATCCCATAACACAAGTCTCGAACTTACTTTGGGGCTAGCTCAATCTGTGTGATTTGTCCGTATATATTTATATTTATTTATTTATTCATCTTGACCTGACCGGGGATCGAACTCGGGACCATCCGTGTCACAGGCCGCTGCGCCACGGGCCTCGTCATATATCTTGACAATATACATAGGTTGTGAATATTTAAATATCAGAAACAAACAAAAAACTAAATAGGAAAAAAAAATTGGTCAAGTCCCAAAAAATTTGTTTCTCATAGAAATTACACCGGCTGATAATTTTGTAAATAAGTAATTTCCATTTGTTATTCATTTGCCAACGTGAAATCATTACGACTTAATATTGCCTACAATAGTACCAAATTCTATTGAATCTGGGTTTAGAGTAATCGTGGAATATTTAATAAGTACTAAGCTATACACATAAATATGTTTGCGCCCCAAATCGATTGGTTTGACCAATTATCTTTTCTCTATTTCATTATCACACCCGTACCTGTTGTTAAACTAACAATTTTTCCCGCGACTTCGTCCGTGTACAACTTCACCTTTTATGGGTTGAATTCTTAGTACTCACTTACATCACTAAAGGACCCGTGTACCAAATTAAAAAGTTCTCGGTATTGTAGTTCCGGCTGTGCATTGATATTATAAGTCAGTCAAGTTTGCCTTTTTTTTTCCAACACGCTTTTATTAACTTCACTTGTATGTAAGAAAATCTTGGAATCTTAATTTGACCCACTTCCCGGTCTTCGATTAGGATGAAATTTTGCACACGCTCTGAGTTCTGATGACAATACATGACTAGCGTGCTAAAAGCGTGTTTTTTAGTTTTTTTAAACTAATTATAAATTATATGTCATATATTTAGACTAGCTTTCGCCATCGGTTCCGCTTGTTTCAATGTCAATCCCTCGGGAATAGTAGATTTGTGCGGGGTGAGAGGTTTCCTATGTCCTTGCCCGCAGTTCAGAGAACGTGTGTGCAAAGTTTCATGATGATCGGTTCAGTAGTTACGCCCTGAAAGCATAACAAATAAACAAACAAACTTTCGTATTTATTATAGTTGGGATAGGGATAATTTCCGCCACGTATGATGTCTCTTCCGCGTCCACAGATTATTAATGTATCTACGTTGACAAGCAATAAGACAAAAGAGGGTGGTCGGCAAATGAATGAAGCGTTTCTGAAACGTTCTCCGGGAATAGGCAGGCACCTATCGGGAATGTGGGACAATCGGGAAGATAAACTGGTACAGGGGAAGTGTTATGATGTTCTTAGAGAGATAGACGCGTTGGGGCATTTTTGGGATTCGGGCATTCTAAAAGTGCTGGCGGATTTAGGATCTAATTATACAGGATTTAGTATAAAAAGAAGTGTTCATCATCATCATCATCTCAGCCACAGGATGTCCACTGCTGGACATAGGCCTCCTTCAAGGATTTCCAATACGACCGGTTAGAAGCGGCCTGCATCCAGCGCCTTCCTGCGACCCTTATCAGGTCGTCCGACCACCTGGTCGGTGGATGTCCAACGCTGCGCTTGCCGGTACGTGGTCGCCATTCGAGAACCTTTCTGCCCCATCGGCCATCGGTTCGTCGCGCTATGTGCCCCGCCCACTGCCACTTCAAAGAGCTAATCCGCTGGGCTATGTCGGTGACCTTCGTTCTTCTACGTATCTCCTCGTTTCTGATTCGATCTCGCAGAGAAACACCGAGCATAGCCATCTCCATAGCTCTTTGAGCGACCTTGAGCTTTCTATTATGAGGCCCATAGTAAGGGACCACGTTTCGGACCCGTAAGTCATCACTGGTAACACACATTGGTCAAAGACTTTCGACTTTAGGCACTGAGGTATTTTGGACGAGAAGACGCTGCGGAGAGAGCGAATAGAAGTGTTAATACACTCTTATCCTTCAGACCATCAAAATAAAAACAACTTTTACTATGGGAAAATGTACATAAAAATTATTTGATACTTTCATATAACAGTATTCTGGCAGCCCGGAAACTTGTATGAAAATGTCGTTTTTATTTATTTCCCAGCAATGGTCCCATAGGGAAAGTTGTTCTTATTAACGGTTTTTGTTCGTTTGAAGGATAAGTGTTCATACTAACACCAAGTATGAGTCTCATATGAGTGAGGCTTGTTATAGGTTAGGTTAGTTTGTGCCACTGGTCTTCATTTATTTAGGTATCTGTATTAAAATTATTAGGAATTTTAGACAATAATAATTATCATTTATGTGTCTTTCTACATGTTCCTCATTCCTGTGACTGACTCACAGCATATTTCCACCAAATCTACTAGACCGATTAAGTAGAAATTTAGTACCATAGCTTGGCACACTCGAACACAGCGAGGGCGACTCGAACTTGTCCGGTTTTTGTTTTCTTGAGAATTTTAAATTTCGTCCTCCGGTAAATAGTGTGGAAATGGGATTTTAGGTTTTGTTTTTAGATTGAATCTTGGTTATTCTAGAGACAAGTGACATTGTTCAATATTAATTCATTAAATATCTCTTCATGAATTCGTTGTTCAATAAATTGCGCTACTTACATTATTATCGCAAAGATATCGTTTTAATTCGCACTTATTTTTCATTGACCATAAATAAATAATGCTATTTTTACGCTGGCTACATTTGCAATAGCTACACAACACACAACTTTGTCGACCAATCTTCTTTATTTACATCGTCGTAGTGGCAACACTTTGAGAGAGCTGTTGTAAGAATTTATGCCTTTATAAAGACCAGATAACGTCCATTGAAGAAGACGTTTCTAGGTAATGATGAGCCAGTCTCCGATTTTGACTTCGAAAGCAGTGTAACTTTTAAATGCCCGTTTTCAATGAATTTTAATGGAAATTCGGAAATTTTTCGATGGGAACTCCCGTAGACAGTTTTATCACAAAAGTTTAAGTTAATAGCTAAAGCAAAATAAGGCAAATTAGATGCAGTGACAGTTGATAATATTGAATGTGATATTATAAAGAGGAATGATTTGTTTGTAGTAGGAGGAGGAGGAGTGATTGTTTGTTTGTTTGCATTGAATAGGATCCGAAACAACTGGACTGGATTTTTTGAAAGACACCCTCTTCAACCCGTCTGGTCTCCCGTGGAGAGTGTAGGCCAAACCAAAATCCTCTGACTGCCCTGGCTAATAAATGGCTCTGGTAGAGAGGGTCGTGCTCCTGCAGATGAGACTAAAAAAGACCTGATGATGATGATATAAGATATATAGAACACGCGTCAATTGAGCTTAAATTTGTACCCCCCATCATCATACATTTAAGAACTTTGTTCTTGTCGGTGGAGTATTTTCCATTTTTCTATCCTCCGCTATCCCCTTGACCTTTCTACGACACGACTTTTGCCTTCTCTTTTATCTCGTCTGTGAATGCCTTCCTTGGCCTTCCTTTTCCTCTCCTAACTTCAATGTTTCTTTTTTCTTTTGTGCCCCCTTATATATATAAATTCAAACTTAATTTTATTTCATTAAATCGTCTTCGCCCTCTCTCTAATATTTGTCTACGGTCTCTATTGCATAAGAAAACATTAGACAGTTTGTTGTTTGATAGTAATAGCACCTTCTCCGTAGTTTGTGGCTAAGAAGAAGGTGTCTCCATAATTTTTATTAGTATTCCATACCTCTGCTCACAGATTTTCGCGTGTTATTTATTATTTGGCAGCTGGTGCCGCTGTAACCAAGTAATCACGAGCGAGCTCCCTAAGGATTTGCTTCAGTTTCGAGGCGAAACTGTATTCAGTCGTTCAAATTAACCTGTGTTTGGTTTCATTTTGTATTTACACGTGGATCTGTAATAGCACAGGTAAATGCAAACAGTCCCCGATTCTTTAATAAACAATATTTAATCATGATTCACAATAATACTAAAAGTTACGATACATAATAACTACTTACTTGTACAAACTGTTGACTCAAGTAATTTTTTAGGTTTCGTACCCAAAGGGTAAAACTGGACCCTATTCACGAGATTTCGATGTCTGTCAGTTTGTCACCAAGCTGTACCGATGTACATATATAATAAACTTTAATAGCTAGACATTTAAAATATTTACAGACCGTGTTGCCGTTATAACAAAAAATAGTAAAAACATTTAAAAAACATGATTTTTAGCCGTTTGTGGATAATTAGTCTTATGTTGCATATGTAAATAATGGCACGGAACCCTTTATACGCGAGCACGACTCGCACTTGGCCGATTTTTACTCGTTATCGCCGAGAAGTATGACTGCTATGTGTAGCGACGACCTTGACACTTGCTAAATGGATAAATTCTGAATTGGCTGAACTTATCGCTACTGTGCAAAATCTAGTAAAGACAGGATAAAAACATTGATCCAAAGAACATTGTCTAGAAGAAATGACGAAACACCTTGAGTAATTTAATCGACATTTTTCTGACCGCCATCGATTAAGTAATGCTCTTTAAAGGTGACGCAATTGTTTCTGTGTCGAGTATTTCGACCTACGCTGTCTGATCTGTCTTATGTCCGAACGTCATCCAAAAACATTCAAATGCTCAGGTCTGTGGTTAACATGGCGCAGTGGTTAACACGCCACCATCCGACACGAGGGATATTGGGTTCTCTTACCCCGGTTCGGGTAAATTCAGTTGAGTGTCGATTATCTGAACGTCGCTCAACCGAACGACCGCTTATCTGAATTACTATACAATGCACCGAGCATTGTATAGTAATTATAATAACACTTAACGCGACTTGTCGTATGTCACAACCGCAGCACTTTGTTTATTCATTAAATATTTCATGTGTCTACTTGTAGCCGTAATTAATATCGAGCAAAAAACGACACAAAAATCACAAGTCTAGTATACAAACTCACAACTTACAAGTAGGGTGGGGTGCTAGGTCCACCTGATCTGTGATAGTACTTGTCCAATTGTCTATATCTTTGACTACTTATGTCCATATTAAAATTTATTTATATTACATTGTGTTTTAATACTGCTTGGACTTGACCACATCTATAGATCTCAAAAGGAAAACTACGTTATTTGTTACTGGGTTTTAAAATTCTATAATGCAGACATGTATTATTAACCGAGCGAGCAAAAGGAAGGCTTTAAGGCTAAACTCGAGATGTGATGAAAACGCATTTTTTAATGTAAATTTTTACTTATGTATCTCCAAAAATGCGTTTCTACAATATATAAATACAAGATTATGTAGCAATGTTTGTTCCTTGATAAATGTCAAACCAGTGCTCCGCAATTAAGATGAAATTTGGAATGTAGATAATGTGAATTCTCAAGATCGTTGGGCATGAAAACCGGTTCAGCAGATAAGTAAATATTTGTAAAGTCCAATTTCGCAGCGAACTACTAGTATTTGATATGATACCTTTCATACAAAATACGGAATGTTTATGTACGAGTATGTGCCATACGATTAAATAAATATTTTAGTGTTTCTGGGTCAAGTAGTTTGACCTACACCGTCTGATGTCCGAACGTCATCCCAAAAGAGTCGGTTACTGCCCTGTGATCGACATAAACAAAGTCATCATCATCATCTGGTCTTTTTAGGGTTCCGTAGTAAACTAGGAACCCTTATAGTTTCGCCATGTCTGTCTGTCTGTCCCTCCGCGGTTTTACTCAGAGACCATAAGTACTAGAAAGCTGTAATTTGGTATGGGTATGTATATTAATCATGGCAAAAAGTGGTAGAAAAAAATCTTGAAAAAAAAAATTTTTTAGGGTAGCTCCCATACAAGTAAATGGGGGAGTAATTTCTTTTTCTCTATTTACCCATCGTGTGGGGTATCGTTAAAAAGGTCTTTGAAAAATATTGTGAGGTTGAGAACACCATTTTTCGATTTAGGGATCCGTTTCCGAAATATTTGGTTTTAAAGAGAAAATTTTTGTTACAGGTAAGTGTCCCCCCCCCCCCTCTATCTGTTAAACGGTTATATATGGATACGTGAAAAAAATTACAGCAGTAGTATATACTATACACTGAAGTTAAAAGGAAAGGCTATCAGAGCTGGGTACTAAGTGCAAACTAAAAAGTTATAGGCAACCAACTTATAAAATGTACTGGAAAATGTAAAATTTCATACAATTTTTATTGTTAGATGTTTTTGGTTGTTAAACTGTGAGGTGCGAGGGTGCGAGTGTAAACAGTGTGAACTCAAAGTTGTCATTCGCAACTACGGAACCCACACTGCGCGTGGCCCGACACGCACTTGGCCGGTTTTTTTTTTAGTCTTTACTGTGCAGGAGTTAGTATTATATTGTCTTTGGCAGGAGCACGACCCTCTCTGTACTACCAGAAACATATATTAGCCAGAGCAGTGAGAGGATTTAGCCTACACTCTCCACGCTGGCCAGACGGGTTTGATGAGGTCATTTGTTTAGCTTGTGTTTCTAAGTCGCCTTCTAAGACATCCACGAGAAGACTTGGAGTGGTTCTGTGCTACTCTGCTGGGAACCATACGGCATAAATAAGCGAAGTAGGTAGTCGAATGGTGGAATATTTTACACGACTTGCTAAGGGGAGTGAAAAATTTTCAGCGTTTATGATGTGTGCATGAACGATTATGTGACGACGTGACAACCTCCGTGGCGCACCGGTCAACAAGCCAGCCTGCGACACGGGTGGTCCCGGGTTCGATCCCCGGTCAGGTCAATATGAAAAATTATCTAATTCATATTGACCTGGGACTTGGATGTTTATCTTTATATGTATTTGAATTTGAAATAAAATACAGTATCGTTGAGTAAAGTATCCCATGACACACGTCTCGAACTTACTTTGGGGCCAGCTCAATCTGCGTGATTTGTTCGTAGTATAGGTATATTTATTTATGGTGTGTTGACCAAAATTGGGTTAGTTTATATTATCATCGTTTAAGTGTGTGAGAGAAAGGAAGGTTGGCATACGGCAGGCAGCCGGCTACAAAAAAATTTTCCACATCACATCATAAATGTTGTCATGCGGACCCCGGGCTCTGACGCAACGGCGCTCAGATAATGACGATGACAATAATATAACCTTGTAGGCAAACAAACTTGATCGATAACTCACGTTACTATTCTATTTGCCTCCAAAATGTAATAAAACTCGTTCAAATTAATGCTTCCTATCTATCAGAACGAATTAGTTTGCACCAGTAGGTAAATTAAACGGTTTTAACTTCGATTCCAAAGTAGCTTCCATCATTAAGAGCTATTTAAATAGGTCACTGGATTCTCTGATCTGTCAACGTCACGAGAGCTCTCTGCAAAATTACGTTTAGTTCAGGGTCTCGCTGCCAAGTATTCTATTTCATCCGATTTCATTTATTATTTCTTGGATTTGGATCATTCTTATGATATTTCTTATAATCAAATCTGTTAGTGTTTTGTGTGTTTGCAATAGGACGGTTGGATAATTCACGTCGTGTTCGACTATTATGAAAGGCAAACCTGACTTTACTCACTGACACATATCAATCAACGCACAGCCGATACTACCATACCTAAAATATTGAATTTTGGTACAGCGGTTTCTTTCATAATGTAAGAATAGAAAGGATATTTAGAAATTCTACCCTAAGAGGGCTGTGTGCAAATACTTGTGTTATAAAACACAAAAAAAGAGGGTAGACCGATACGGTTTCCCTCAGTCAGTCTGTAAAAATGGCAGGTGCATTGTTGAAATATCAGACGAAACTAAAAACTAATCACGGTAAGTCCCTTAAAGAAACAAAAGTAGGAAGTAAGTTGTTTGCATAAAATAAAGATGGCGAAATTGTGATCGTTTTGGACCCTTAGAGGACTCAATCAGTCCGTCAATATGAACAACTTTTATTTTGGGAATAATGCTACGAAGCAGTTGGGTCAATTTGTATGGAAATGTCAATGTTTTTTTTATTTTTCTGCAACTGTCCCGGGCGGAGGGAATTTCGCCATCATCATCATTTCGTGTAGGTGACACGGTCAGTCGACCATGCACATGCACACCCTGGTGTCAGAGTTATTCGGAACCGCCTACCACGCCATGTAAGAGTGTTTTTTATTAGTTTGCAGCCAGATACTAGACTATTCACTTTTTAATCCACTTGCATATCTGTCGGCATCTGCAAAATGGCTGGATACGTCTAAAAGAAGCTAGACATTTTTCAGAAAGGCGAATTTCGCAATACGCCTTTTACTTTGACATGTTGATAGTGCACCCAAATATAGTCCGTAAGCAAATATTAGCATAAAGGAGGCGCGTATTGCTGCATCAGTATTTTCCAGAAAATATGATGATGTTCCTAAATACATGTAAAAGCTTTGGTGCCAACTTACGCATATTATATTTTCTAAATATTCTATTTTCTATTTTCTCATATTTCTTTCTGGAAATGTGTTGGCAAATATACGAAAATTATTATATATATATATACTACTCCCTTATCAGGGGATTTGAATACTTTCACGGGCTTTTGGCAAAGCAAAAATATTTTCCTACCTAAATGATTATTCCAATGACAAAAACTTTCTGACGATTCTACAGGTATTATGGATAAGAGCTTTTTGTAAAAGAAGGTAGGTAAGGGGGTGAATTTGTAAGCTACTAAGGATATTTTGTAGAGTTTTAGGGATAACACAAGTGGCGGAATAATAATCATTATTATTATATTTGTGACTATTCACTAGGCACCATTACTTAACTCTTATTTCTTAATTTTTTATATTGACGGTTTGTGGCACCACTTTAAGTTTAAGGGAATGCCGTGGGTCAATTGACACTCTGTATCAGGTATAAAAAACCTTATAATCCCCTAGCGCGGTTTCCGCTCATTTCTCTTTCCATCATCTCCTGCCTATGCCAAGGCGGTCGCCCGTTGCTCAGAAAGTGGCAAAATTTGTCCATCCTTCTGGGCGCATGCGACAAACAAAGGTCTTTTTTTAGTCTCCACTGCAGGAACACGACCCTCTCTGTACTATCAGAGTCATATATTAGCCAGGGTAGTCAGAGGATTTGGCTTTCCACACTGGCCAGGCTGGAGAAGTCTCTTTGATGTTTATAAGCTTTGTTTAGCTTGAGTTCCATTAGTCGCCTTCTACGATATGAAGACTTGGTCCTATTCTACTCTGTCGAGAACCACACGGCAATATTACATTGCCCAGCACCCAAACTGACGGTTTTTGCACCTATTTTTGCAATTCGTGTCAGGGAACGCATCTCGATATTCTCGATGTTGCTAACTTTGTCTATAAGTCGCCCTAGTATACTGCGCTATAATTACTTGATTATAAAAAAGCTGTAACTGCGAACGTGGATAAATTAATGAACAGTCACCTGCAAAAGTCCATACATAGCCTCAAGGCGAAAATCAACTGCACTGATGAGGAAGACATAAATATTTAGCAATATCATGAACCTTATGCATAATACATAAGGTTAAATTGCTACTATTTTTTATATAATCTCCAAAGCTACAAGCGATTTTTTACGAAAATTCTATATGGACTTTTGCAGATGACCGTACATACACTGACCTATACGGCTTTAAAAAGGTAAAAGTAGCTATCTAATATGCATCAGTGCGACGTAGGTACTTTCATAAATTACTATGCTTTTCACCGCAAATTTGGACCTCACGGTTATCTAAATATCTAATACTATTTTTTGATACGATTTTGATACCCAAGGAACTTGAAAATTTAATTTAAGTACATTATCGCCATACGTTCTAAATTTCATCTTTATTGGAGCGTTTAGAGTTATCACAGAAAATTCATAAAATGTGTTTTCGCCCAAACTGTATTTGAATATTTATAAATATAAATAAATACCTATATACAGACAAATCACACAGATTGAGCTAGCCCCAAAGTAAGTTCTTAAGTAAGACTAGTGTTATGGGATACTAACTCAACGATACTATATTTTATAACAAATACATATATATATATAGATAAACATCCAAGACGCAGGTCAATCTAAAAAAGATCATTTTTCATCTTGACCTGACCGGGTATCGAACCCGGGACCATCCGTGTCACAGGCCGGCGTGTTGATCGCTGCGCCACGGATCTCGTCAACATTTCAATTTAGGTACTAAGCTTGTTTTTACTGGCTTTATCCAAAACCATTTCGTGGTATAGGTATGATCAGTCACAATATTTTCGATAACACAAATTTTAATAAAATTACATAGATATTCAATTAAATGCATATGCGTTTTGTGATAACATTCGAAGACCTATTTTTGTTTTTGCTTCTTCGATTTAACCATACTGACGTAAATTTTGCTTTTCAAAAGTAAGTCGACCTGATGACCCAATGATGTAGCCCTTTTTTACAAATCACACCGATTGCGCTAGCCCCAAAGTAAGTTCTTAAGTAAGACCTGTGTTATGGGATACTAACTTAACGATACTATATTTTATATCAAATATATATAGGCTGATTTTAAACCTATGAACTATATTCCATTCTCAGAATCAGAATCCCCAATGGAATATAGAATTGAAAGAAAAAAAGGTGAAAACCGAAAAATAAAAGCAGACTTCCCTTAGAAATTCGCCCAGCTGATCGGCGGCTTTATATGGGAGGTCTAAAATTTTTCATCTCACCTATCCTTAAACAGTGTCATTAAATGCAAGCAAAGTGGGCTGGATGGTCGCTATTACGACCGTGGGCTATAAGATTTCATATAAATTCCATTGAGCCCGAGAGCGAGTTAAGTATTTTTTTAAATTTAATAGGGCACTATATCTCACACAAGCGTTACATCTTCTACATCCAAACAGTTTTCTAGTCGAATATTCAAATTTGGAATTGCTACTGAACCCGATAAAAAAAAAACATTTGAACGATACTGCGAGTTTTTTGTTCTTAATTCAAATTTGGAATTGTTAAGGGGCGTGGTGGCTGGCTGTTTGTATTCATCGATCTTTGACTTCCACTTTTTGGATAAAACATTTTCACTATCTGTGGAATCCTTGGACACATTTTCTGCTCACTGCAGTTTGCCGCTATTTATTTTTAGGCAAAATATTTATATGAAGTAATCGTAATCTTCATTAATTAGTATGAAATACATTCCCTATGATAAATGAATAGATGGTTAATATAATCAGCCAGCTTGCAGACGCACAAATATTAATTTTCAAGGTATACTATATTCATACTATACAATTTCAACCAATATGAAAATATTCTTTTTAGGGTTCCGTACAAAAAAATGAAAAACGGAACCCTTATAGGATCACTCGAGTGTCTGTCTGTCCGTCCGTCCGTCTGTCACATTCGATTTTCTCCGAATCTACTGAACCAAATTAAATGAAATTTGGTAGGATGGTGTAAACCTATGACCCAAACACGGATGTGCAAAGTTAATGTATATTTTTTTAAATAAGGGTCAGTTTAGGGGGTCCAAATAGAAAATGTTTAAAAAAAAGTTTTGCAAACCTTACCGTGTTATATATCAAATGAAAGGGCTTGTTATGAGGATCTCAAAAATATTTTTTTTGTTCGGTAAATATTAATACTTTTGATTTTATTCACGAAAGAAGGCATAATTTGACCATTCCCCCCCCCCCCTGATCTCCAAAACTACTGGGCCTAAAATTTCGAAAAAATTAATATATATAGTTTATTGCTTGAACATTACAGGAAAAATAATAAGAATTCTATCAGTTGAAAATAAAGTCGTAAACTCACTATAATAAGTTCACCTAGGAAAATAGTTCACTAAAACACCACTAGATAGCGCTAGTCAATTGAATAAAACATTTTTGCACATTGTATGTGTGTTCACGAAGCATATTGTACGGAACCCTCATTGCGCGAGTTTGACTCCCACTTGGCCGGTTTTTACTCTACTTTTTACTCGGTGAGATGAAAAACATTGTGTATATCACGGCCGGTATTAGACATTACAAACTCGTAAGTCGCTTGTTTCACGTAATTTCTTCTATACCGCCCTTGCTACACAATGTAGTATTACGTTTTATTCTTACTTTTCTTACAATTCTGTATTCTATTAAGGCTTCTGATCCTGAGATTACAATATAGTTCATAGGTTTAAAATCGGCCTGAATAGAAAAACATTGAAACCCAGGTCAATTTGAAAAAGCAAGCATGAAACGCTGTTAGTAAAAGCTTCTCATAAAAATAACTTTAAAAATATTTTGTCTTTTATCTGAATTAAAGTGAACGCTACTATCGATTGCCTTTAAAAGTGTTGTCATAACGCCCAATTCTACGACCTCGAACAGCAATTAACTATCAATTTCCGATGTTCCGCCATTTTGGCCCTTCACCGTCAGTCACCTTTGGACTCTATTTACAGAATTAAATTTAACATGATGTTACTTTAAAAACAGGTAGATGGGTGTAGTGCACAATATCGCCAGTTACTACAGGTTAATTTTATATTATAGTCCCAGCCCTAGTCCAATAAACTTATAAGTTCTACCTTTACATCGCTATAAAAATCAGCTGCGTTGGAACCAATTTAAGCCGAACTAACTGCGCTCACCAACCCGTTTGCCAACGTGGTGAGTATAACAAAAAGTTTAATTATTGAAATCTTTTAAAGTAGGCCTACGTCCATCACTTAGATTATATAAAACCTAGATAGACTCTTTTAACTTAAAAGCGTAGAAAAAACTAGTGGCCAACCTTTTAGTCGGTCACGCACACCCACAGCTACTAATTTGACGGATTTTCAGGGCACAAATTGACAGGACGCATGTGATGACACAAAGCTGTCACGCACACCAGCATTGAAAAATTGGCCTGTTTTTTATGCATTGAAATAAAGGCATGATGGTGTCTAGAGAGATATGGTCAAAGGTCCAGCAGTAGACCACTCACGGCTGAGATGATGATGATCATGCAATCAACCTTTAGTTATTGGAAGCCTCTTATTGCAGATAGTTATATGAAATTTAGTATGTAAGTGATAGCTACTCGTATGTAAAATTAAAGTCATAGTAAAATGAAGCATCTCCACCTAAAATATCGTTGCCACAAATGATGTTCATTTAGGACAAAAACTTCGGCGGTCGCCGAAAGTATCTAATTTAATTGGAAATTGACTTCTGTTTTCTGTTGCCTTGCCTTTCAGTTTATTTATTTGTCTCCGCTGTTTATCTTTTTGGCAATGTTTTGATGGTATCACATTTTATTTTAATTACATTACGTCCTTATTTTTAGATAAATCATTGGGTTTGACTATGCAAAATCTATGTGGTTCCCGGCTGAGTTGAATAGGACTACTCCAAGTTTTCCCGTGGATGTTGTAGGAAACACAAGCTAAACAAAGCTTATAAACAACAAAGACACCTCTCCAACCCGTCTGGCCAGCGTGGAGAGTATAGACCAAAGCCTCTGACAGCTGTGGCTAATATATGGCCTCTCGTAGTACATAGAGAGTCGTGTTCCTGCAGTGGAGACTAAAAAAGCCTCGATGATGATGATGCAAAATCCATTAAAGCGATAGGTAGGGGCTTAGTGATTCCTCAGTTGCCTCGGTGGTGCCTCGGGTTGGTATTCCGCCCGTATCCATGACATTGTAGTTCAAACTTCAAACTGACTCGTCGACTACAGAAGTGACTACTCCGGGGAAGGAAGTCATCGTAAAAAAACAATTACATAATGAATATGTGTAAAATACCTTGCAAAATCGAACACCACCATTTTTGGCAACCACCCAGTGGCGTAGCTAGCACGGATATCATTCGGTGTGGTCGTCATGGGGTCACCCCAGTGCAATGACGACCTGCCCTGCTGCGCCCTCTGCTCTTCATGATTTTGACGGCGAATGAACGTGTCGCCCCTAAACTTTTATTTATTTAGGTAGTAGGCTAGTTTTTTTTGTATGTGGCACCTGCGCCGAGCAGGCCCCGTTGTTGCCCCCCTTAGCTACGCCACTGCAACTACCAGAGACGAAAAACAACATTAGAAGTTAGAAGTTAGAACCCTTTTGTTTTAACCAAATCTTTATTTCAAAACTATCTGTTTTACTATGTAATTTAATGCCCAGTAAATTAATACAAATCGGTGTTTAGATTCGACGTTAATCCTCTAAATGGTGTTGTTTACTGGGCTTTGACACAAATGTTATCAATGGAAATCCATCAAAACTAATCATACGAGGTATTTATTTAAATGATATAGTGGCGACATCTATCCAATCTAATCATAGCCTCGAAAATAATTGAATTGATTTGAATGCACGATGAATATTTGAATTTTATATAACACTTACGAGCAATTTTCTCGCGACTTTGTCCGCATATAACTTCACATTATATCACGCCTTTAGGTTAAATTACAAAAAAAATATTAGAGATGATGGGTTACATAAAACCAAACAATATTGATTTAATCGCTTTTTTGAATATTCTAGTAGTGCAAACGATTATGGAAAAATTAAAAATAAATAAGTTCTATAAATAAGTTGACATCAAGCTTGATTGTTTTACATACGTTCTCTGTGAATTTATCAAAATAATAAACATTAGTAATGATTCTTAAATATATAATATTAGAATTGTATTTGTTAAACTTCATTATCAACAATCGGTTCTTCGAAAATTTTGTCGGTTATTTTTAATTGGTGCTGAGCTCACAAATTATATAGATTAAAATATTTATTAATCGATTGTAACTTTGCTAGCTAATTTTCCGATATTAAATCTGTGTTGAACCTTGTTTGAAAATATTATTTGCGGAAGCGTTTTGTTTCTTCAGTATTTTCTGCAGCCATTTCCTTTGTACCGCAAATACTCGCGATGTCGCTCATCTAGTCGGTTTGAATTTGTGGCTTGAGTTCTCCAACTCGCCAGCTCAGCACAATCGCAGCAAGTTATGACAGTTTTATTTAAGTGAAGAATTTTTCTTGTTTCTTTCTCTGAGTGCGACGTGTATCTAGTAATATATGTATACTATCATATAACTTTTAGTAGTGGACATAATGTAGTACTATTATTAATTCTGTGTATATGTGAAAATCATGGTAATGAAAAAGCAAAGTTATACATCTGTAGGGGCTGAAATTATAAATTCTTCATTATCTGAGCGTTTCTTTTTCTGGTTGCGTATTCAGCTGTGATACTTCGGAGCATAGGGTTCGCTATCATGATAACTTTCATATTGTGATATTATTGTTTTGCAATTTTGCGTGTTTTTTTTACGGCTTGCAATTTAATACCTTAAGTTTCTTCTTATTAGGTCTAGAATCTCAGACAAATATTCGTATTTACAAAAATAAAGAACAAGAATTCGCCCATAGCATCTAATATGATGTCAATATAAAATTTAAAATGTTATTATGGAAGAGTTTTGCTTTTCTAGTATTTTCTGTAGCTATTTCCTTTGAACTGCAAATATTTGCGACGTCGCTCATTCAGTCGGTTTGAATTTGTGGCTTGAGTTCGCCAGCTCCGCGGAATATTTCTTGTTTCTTTCCCTTTAAAATGCTATGTTTCGTTATATATCTGTGTAAAAATAACCTCGATTCAGTCAACCTTGTGATTCAGTCCCGATTCAGCCTCTCAATGTGATCAATATTTCCTATAAGTATGAGGCGGATTCTGGTAAGCCTTTATTTTTTACATATTCATACAAAACAGAGCTAGTGAGCAACTTGTACGAAAATGGTAAAAAGTTGCAGAAGTTTATATTTTTGTAAATATGTAAGTATGTATTATTATTATTATTATTATTATTATTATCATTATTTTACCTTAACTCATGCCTGAACAGATTCTGTTGACAGAATCGTTGGAATCTTTACATCACAGAGTGTATTTCCGACATGTAACACTGGGAATATTTTATGATTTCGCAGTGACGATATTTAAGTTTTGGAAAAAAAAACATTGTTTCTGGCTAATTCGTCTCAATTTTAACTCCATGAAATGCAATGCATTCAGGTAACGCGACATTTTGTTTTGTTGTTTTGCTTTGCCAACATTTCTGCAGCTAAGTACAACGCAAACCAATATCTACTTGCGACGTTTCTTAATACAGTCAATGTGAATATGTTACAAGGGTTTTGAGTTTTTTCATAGATATCGAACAACTTATGTATGATTTTAGCAATAAGTGCTTCTTTGACTTTTGAGCAACTAGCAGCGGTAAGGGTGAGTAGGTTAATCTGGAGAATTATGTAATTATTTTTCTATTTAATCATTTTTTAACTTTAAAACTAGTCTGAGATGTTACTTTAAACAACTTGCGACATTTTTTCATTCATTTGGTTTAAATCTGTGGTTTGAGTTTGCCAGTTCAGCATGATTTCAGCAACTTATGACAGATTTTCTTACTTGTTAACTATGTGTAATAAAATGTTCACATTTTTTCTATACAAATATTATTAAGAGGGCAGATTTGTTTGCTTACATTGAATAGGCTCCGAAACTACTGAACCGATTTTCAATATTCTGTCACCTACATATAGAAAGCTTATATATCTGATTTGGCTACTTGACTAAAAATAATTTCGTGTCGCTATGTAAAGACCTGCCAAAAATAAACACAATAGTGACCGAAATACATTTCTAAACAAAAAAACTCTTTCAGATATAGAAGTTTTAAAGACATATATTTTTAGACGTTAATTTTTAGACGTGAAAACGCACTGCTGAAATGCCTACATATTTGTGACGTCACAACTTTGTATTTTGTATGGGCGGCGTGAGAACTTTGTTTGGTAGTTATACGAAATATTGCGTTTGTGGTAATGGTTCCATAATAAAAGTTTCTTTAAATTTAGCGGACTACAATACAGTATAATTGTAATTTAAGATTTTCATACTTTAAAAATGGTCCTATTCACCCAACTTTAAAGAAGCTTTAGAACACTTAACCAATCGATATCAAATTAAAAGTGTTTTTATAGTGTTTTTAGATAGAAATTGGTATCATTGGAAACAAATTTTAAATAATCTTAACATTAGGCAAATACCGAATTAGGCCATTACCATAATGCGGCATTAATTAATTTGCGTGGAGGAAGTCGCGGGATAATTGCTAGTTATATAAAAGAAAGCTTTATATATTACTAATAACGGCGTACCAAATTGTTTCTTTAGACATGACGACAGTTGCAATATTTTAACTCATAGTTTTCTGAGGATGAAAATTATTTTTCCGAGTTTGAAAATATTATTTACGGAAGTATTTTGCTTTACCAGCATTTCCTTTGAACACAAACACTTGCTCGTTCAATCGGTATGAATGTGGTTTGTCTTCGCCAACTCAGCAAGTTATGACAGCTTTTTCTATTTTCTTTTTTATAAGATTATAAGTTTAAATTTTCTATGCTCTTCGAAAGCAAATAAAAATGTAGAAAACGTGGAAGAACTTTATTTTAGCGGTTTTTTTATGCATTCACAATGCTATGTTTGATATACTCTATAATAAATTAATAAATAAGATATGGGAATGCCCGCGTGGATTTTTTTCCCACATATTATTTCTTAATTTATTAAATATCGAGTGGAAGAACTTCTTTTCCCATGTTTTGAAAAAGATTGTAAGTCACTCAAGAGAATGGATATAAATAAAGAGATAATTGAATTAAACGGTTTTTAAATAGCATTACAATGCTCGGTCCCACCATGGCGAATTCTTTTAATAACATATTTTCAATTTTAAAAGGTATTATTATTATAAGAGAATGGGCTAGTCATTCATCACTATTTATTTATATTTTTTTATATATTCAGGCCAACCACCTTGCTTAAAGAATAGTTTATATATTGCTTTGACCATAGATTTTTTTAAGTATAGTCATAACTAAACGTGTGCGGGTTAGAATCAAATGGTCGCGAACGTAACTAGTCTAAAGTAGCAACTCGTCTCACTCGTGCATTGTCTAAAAAACAAAAGGTCACTATCGTAAGTAGTCTACAGTGGCAACTCGTCTAAAACACTCGTCACATATGTATAACATTCTTGCCCTGTCTACCCCGTGAAGGATGAATATGTGATACCTACGGTAATAAAATCTAAGGTATTTCAGCAGATTTGCTGCTAAGTTAAGACGACGGGTGTCTCTTTTGTTTACGTGACAAACTGCGTGATAAGAATAGTTAATGTTGCTTTCTCAAGTGATCTCGTAAACATATTGTTATTATTTTAGCTCTTTAACTTTGAGCGATGAATATAAATTAAGATAATGGGGACTAGCATAAAGATTTTGAAAAACGTTACTGATTATGTAAGCATCTAGCTGCAAATGATTGTAAAGGATATCTTTAAACTGATATCGATACATTAAAGAGAAGCATGAATTTTCAGGGTCCAAATAAATAATTTGAAAGGAAACGGAGCTGTCACTTAAACTTTCTTCTTCAAAGAACAAAGTTACCCTATATAAACCTTCGCACTATTTAATAAACTATTATTCACTTTTTAAAGTAAAATCGTGAAGCTTTGCTCTGCTTTTTTGTCAAAAAACTGCCACTTTTGGCGAAAACGGTAAATACAAGTTTCTCGTTCACATTGCAGCTCCACAGATCGAGACGCTTACTTCAGTTTATTATTCTACAAAGCTGGCTAGGTCCAATTTAAAAGTCTTTTGCATACGTCAAAAGCAGCCGTTACTGACTGAACTATTAACACAGATCAATGAACTTTAAATCACTAACGGACTGCTCTAAATGACGTAGGCATTCGCTAAGAAAGGATTTATCAAAATTCACCCCCTAAGGGGGTGAAACGCTGGTCCAAAGTTTGTAGTAAAGCCAGTAAAATAACTATTAAATTTGAAGAACCAATACAACGCAATGAGCAATAGCGGAGGATAGGAAGAGATGTAAAATACTCCACCGACAAGAACAAAGTTCTTAAATATATGATACTAGCTGTTATACGCGGCGTCGTCCGCGTGATATATAGCCTATGTCCTCAGTACCCTAACTTATGTGTATGCAAAATTTCATGATGATCGGTTTGGTAGTTAGGGCGTGAAGGCGTAACAAACAAACAAACTCACTTTCGTATTTATAATATTAGTTAGGAAAACGTATCTTAATCGTTAACGAGCTCAGATGAGAGAGTTGTGCCTAACTCTAACTAAAACTTGAAGGAGACCTTCCTCCCAATGCATACATCTCAGGCGTAAAAGCTTGAGTAAATACTCCTCAAACTTTGCCAAAACTTTCCTGACGGACTGAAAATTGCTGAAACTACAATCTGAGTAACGGTTGAATACTCTCTGTTATTCTGTGGGAGAACCTGATAGCTTGGGTTAGTAATTTTGGTGTTATAATTTCTTTAGAAATACAATACTTTTTTTTTCACATCATGCCTTTGATCCGTGGTTTTTGTTACCAGGAAGAGGACCCGTTGTTGTAAAAATTAAAAAATGTACAGATCCCCTTTGAAAACAATGTCATTTTAATATTTGACGGGCTTGTTAGAGGACAAAAGTATTACTTTCCCGCTCATTTTTATTTATTACAGTTTCGTAGCGGGGAAAATATGTCAAAGGATACTTTTTTCCATATGTATTTGTTTTATGTCATTTTCATTTGCCACATGCTCAAAAATAAAAACAACGTTCCTAATAGTAATCTTGCTTTAATATTTCCAAAAGCACCTATTAATATACTCCGTGGTAAACATTATATTATTATATGGATAGTATATTGGGACAAATCACACAGATTGAGCTAGCCTTATAGTAAATAGTGAACTTGTGTCGTAGGATACTAACTCAACGATACTATCCTAATCCTAACTAACTAATATTAAAAATGCTAAAGTGAGTTGTTAGTTACGCTTTCACGCCATATCTACAGAACCGATCATCATGAAATTTTGCATACACATAGGTTAGGGTACTGAGAAAGACATAGGTCTTCCAGAATCGTTGACTTTTATTGCTATAATGTTATGGACTCCCCATTTTGTAACAATGCGTCTAATGCGTGTAGTTAGTTAGTGAAACTTACTTTGTTTTGTCAAACAAGTTGCCCGTGGGACGCCCACAGCGTCGATATGGCCATTGTACACGAACCCGCATTGTTTAGGTTGCAATTTAGCTGTAACGACAAGCCTCGTCCGGCATCCGGCAACATTACCCCAATGTCCTTCACTTGATTACACCCCTCACAATAATAATAAGATGGTTGGAGAAATTACTATGAAAATCGTGCACGAAATGTTGTGATTCAGGAACTTCTATTGAATGTGGAAGCGTTCAAATCTATACTAGTGTTATAAAACTGAATAGTTTTTTGTTTGGTTGAACGCACTAATCTCAGGAACAGCTACAGCTGGATCGATATCAAAAAATATTTTCACCGTTGGATAGGTAAGTACCTACGTTATCCCCAAGTGACTTGTACCACGGGTGAAGCCGGGGCGAGCTGCTATTTTTTTTTTTATATAACTGCAGTAAAATTCTCTTGAGATTGCCTTGAGTTGCGAGCCAAAAAATGAGAATTATGTTCCCTGTCGTTCGTTCTAGGATTTTTATTCTTCATACATTGTGTGTTTTTTGTTCATTGCATTCTCTTGCTTTCGTCATTCTATATGTTGGTAGTATTTATGGAAATACTATGTACTTTATACATAATACCTCGATGGTAGTATATAATTAATATCGCTTTTATCATCATCATCATCAAGTCTATTTTAGTCTCCACTGCAGGAGGTCGATCACTATCGATAGAGATCGCTTTAGCCCGCTCTATATAATCTAATTTGCATGTTTAATTATTTACCCGCCTGCGACAAAAATAGTGGTGCACTCTCGCTTTTAAGACCATTTTGCTAATTTGACGATGAAAATCTTCTTAACGCTAAATAGGACCTGTGCAAGTATTACTCGTAAGTACGTAAGTAGAATATCGGTTACTCTAATCCCCTTCCCCTCTGATCAGCAAAAACTATTGGTATATTGGTATTGGTATATAATTGTTTATATATTACGCACAATCTTGCTGACATCATCATCATGTAAGTATTTCTTGTCATCAAAAATACGCTAAGCCTAAATTGACCCCGATTTCGCTGTTTAGGTAAATCAAATCAAATAAACAGCGAAATCGGGGTCAATCTACTTACTTACTTACGAGTAATACTTTTTTAGTGCACTTCATAATATGAAACTGGTGTTATAAATGCTCGTGCCCATTATCAATGTGTGAAATAGTTAAAGTAGACTGAACTCGTATAGATTTGTCACCAGAAGCTCGCTTAAAGCGATCAAAGAACCTTTCTTTAATCGCCGTTTCACGCCAATCATAGATATCAGAATATTTACACGCCAATACTTTGTAGCTCTCTAAACTGGACATTGGCAAATCAATGAAACCCAGGTGGAAGCCATAAAATAAAAACTAGAATAGAGTAGATGCGATTGAGCAATGAAATGAAAAACTTATAAAGATTAACAACTATTCTAACCAATTGCGTTGTTAAAATAGTCTCAAATATTCTTTAACTTCTAAGATATGAAACGTTTGTGTCCGCGGTTGGATTACCAACTTTACGACGGCTTGGCTATGAAAAGAGATCCATGCGTTCCTTTATTCATTTTAATGCAATTTAACTTTCATAATTGCATAAGAATGACTAACATACACACATATTAATACCCTACAACCCGTCTGGCCTGAGTAGAGAGTGTAGGGCAGAACCTCTGACTGCTTTGGCTAATATATGGCTCTGGTAGTACAGAGAGGGTCATGCTCCTGCTGTGGAGACTTAAAGCTTAAAACAGTCGTAAAGCTATGTCAGACACACGAAAAGAAACATAGTAGCCCTTCATGTTTAAACAAGATAAGTGTCAAATCATGTTGCGTGAATGCCGTCATAAAAGTGGACCCGGCTCCATCGCGTTATTGCTGAGGACCCAACCGGAAAAACGTTCACATGATGATGGATGATGTACTTATATAAATAAGATTTTAAAAATGGAACTCACTTTTTTATGAACCAATTAATAATTTTTTTTAAGCGACCTCGCTTTGAATTCATTTATCTGCCTAAGAGGACATGTCACCATCAAAATTGTCTTTAACCAATTACTGCCTGCTACTAATTATTCTTACACTGTAGAGTTTGAGTAGGTTCTCTTACTTAGTTTGTAAGTCCGTATCTATAAGAATAACCACTATTTATCGATCGTTACCAATAGATTCTACCCTTACAGGTAAAGTAAACAAAGCACCCACCCGCAGAATACAGAATTCCCTGTATTCTGAGCTCCACCGCTCCACCTTAAAAATACAAGATTCAAACATTGATATCATTTTCACAAATAATAGTCGCGTGTTTCGGGGTTATACAAAATTTTAGATTAAGCATATGTTTGTTGCTTATATTGAAAATATACTCGGTGAAATATTTTGGGTAAGAAGAATTTGGGTAAATCTTATAATAACGGAAGTTTTAAAAAAGTCCCTTATGGGAAAGTCCGTGAGTTTTCAGGGTAGTAGTATAAAATTTGGTACCATCTTAAATAATTATAATTAACTTAAATGAATGTTTTTTTTTAATCTTTGCTAGTCAGGGTTAAAAGTTGGTAGAAATCTTTTATTATTAACCAAGTTATCGCCTTAAAAATCCGTATTAATTTCATCCATTTCAGAAAAAGCATTCTCGAGGAAACTTTTTTTTTAAACGCACGCGACGCTGCGGGTAAATGCTAGTGTACGTATATATGCCTTACAATAAACATCAAATATTTAAGACTATAGTTGTTTATATAACACAGATACATCACCCTTCATCTGTTGATTTAATGCCGATTTGGGAGAAGGAAATAGAATGTAGACTTCCACTTATGTTTTCCTTGTCTTTATCCGCAGTTTGTAATATTCTATCGAGGAATAAATAAATAAATATATACGGACAAATCACACAGATTGAGCTAGGCCCAAAGTAAGTTCTAATGAAAGACTTGTGTTATGGGATACTAACTCAACGATACTATATTTTATAACAAATACATATATAGATAAACATCCAAGACCCAGGTCAATCTGAAAAAGATCGTTTTCCATCTTGACCTGACCGGGGATCGAACCCGGGACCATCCGTGTCGCAGGCAGGCGTGATGACCGCTGCGCCACGGAGCTCGTCAAAAACGGAAATGAACACAAAAACCAATCACTGTATCTTATTTTGACTATCAGCACAGAATTAATGATAAAACTAACGAACTAATAGTTAATGTAAGGGCCTCAGGCTTCGTTTACCCCGTAAGGGGTATAGACGCCATAAGTATGTTATTATCGAAATTATAGTTTTTGTCACTATAATCCCTGCAATCTGCGGCTCAATCAACACGAATTAATGATTTTATAATGGAGAACTGGTATTTTAATAAAGCACAAATCCTTGAACTGTTATGCCTAATAGGCAAAGAAAACAAAAACCGGCCAAGTGCGCGTCAGGCTCGCTTTTATAATGGCTCCATATCCTTAACCTAGAAATTGCTCTAGACAAGTATAAAGAAAAAAAAAAAGAAATTATTCCCTATGATTTTCAAGTTTATTTAATTTGCTTAGCCAAATTTTAATTTAACTCGCTGATTCTATAACCATTTTGAGATTAACGGTCAAATAACAATATTTTTAAGATTCAAGAAATAAATTTCACGTTTTGTGACGCAAATCGCGGGCACGCTATTTTTCCAACTGTTCATATAGATTTTTCGTACAAAAAATATTTATTTTTGCTTTATATTAGACTTCCTTCATGGTATTGTGTTACTAAGAATATTGATTTTCTGCCTTATTCCAAAAAAAGTAAAAAGTGGCAAAGAAAATGACGTCACTTGGAGAAAATATTAAATTCAAGGTTATGAATGAAAACTTTTTTGAACCGCAGATCGCATCGAAAATACTAATTCTGTAATTTTCATCTATATTTCATGCTTTGTACCAAAGTACAATTTGTTTATTACATCTCGCTGACAAATATACAAACAGATAGCAAAGTTCTCAGTTATAGGTTCTCAATGACACCCTTTGGTATCTTCGGAACCCAAAAAACAGGTAAAATAATTTTCTCGTCCTGCAAACTCGCAGCACTCAGCAGTGAAAACCCATCACCTCTGCCCATTCAGTATGTTTTTGGTCCGCAGTAGGGACGCACGTCTCTGCTCCGTCGCGCTTTGACCGCGCTAGTGCGTATCCGAACGTAACTAATTATGTGTTCGAAATTCAAATCTATGTGTAAATTTATCGTGTGATTTTTCTCTTGTGACACTTTCGTGCTTTGTAATATTTTTTATTGGTGAATTTGAAAAAAGTTTGTATTTTGTGTGGATGGTTTATGTTATAAAGGTACTAACTGTAAGAAGTGAAACGAAACTTTTTTTGGAAAATTATAAGGCGTAAGTATTTAATTTATTTGCTTCATAATATTATATTGTCTCATTATGGATTTGTCACAGAAAGTATTAAAAACAAAATTTTAACTTCAGCATTTTGACGCACTACAATTTTTATCCAATAAAATATTTTTTTTACGCTAAGTACAATTATTCTAAGAGTATGATTGTATTTATTTTTAAATTATTTTATTTTCCTCATTTTGTTTTCAGAACGTTTTATGATTTTGCCATATATTTAAGTAGTGTACTTATATTATTTTGTAAAACTTTACGTAAACTTAATTCGGGTTTTTACAATAACTGTTTTTACTTTTCTTCAGACACACGCCTAAAATAACGAATAGAAACATAATTATCATTTCTAATTTATTTGCTCAATCGATGCCTATTGGTTCAAACTCCAGTTTTAATCAACACATTTAAATTACAAAATCGATAACTTTTGAATATTGTCACTCTTTTTAATAGATATGAAATTTTTACTAATTGAGCGCATATCCGAACGGGAATTTTCACTCGAATGACATAGGAACTTTTTTTTTACTTTTTGACTAATGAAACTTAAAAACGCAGACTGATATATAGTTTAGAATTTTTTCCCTATGTAATACCTGCACAATTATAGGTGTCATTTTTTTTAAATGTTTCTTTCAAATGCCAATTGTGTAAGGATTTTAATCCTTACACAGTTGCTTTCGTTATTATAATATATCCAAAACAATGGTGATTAGCAATAAACAGTTAGCAGAAGTAGTAAATTTTAACCCATGGACGTAACTACCTAGGTACCTATAAAGATAAGAATTACTACTGATTTTAAACATCTGATAGTGGCTCACGTATATTTTTAAACTCTAGATTCTTTCGTCTTCTCAAACACACATACTACCTATTTACATACTTACAATTATTTCCAAAATGGAATATGGTATGTATGTAAGTAACTTCAATCAATGATAGCATTGAACTATTTAGGTTTAGTAAGAGAACACGGGACTACACATCTAATGTGAAAAAAAAATGTGTCCGTTGATTGAATAACCCATATTGTGTGGTCTTCACTCGCGATAAGAAATAGTGATGTAGAAAGTCGATAACTAGAATAAACTCAAAAATGGTTATTTATTACAGTCATTTAAACGGTTGATGAATCCATTACATTTTTGGGCGCGTTTGTGCATCATAAAAGCAGATAAAAGCTACTGAGATGAGTGTAGATAAATGTTGCCTTTTGAACTCGCCGCCAGTAGTGAGATTAATAACCTGGCGTGTGTACATAAATTTCTTAATTTGACCAAATCGATCGAAGTGAGATATCGATTAAAAATGACGGCGCGTTACTAATTTGTACGTCTATGAAATTAAATTACTCGATTATGGTCACTCGAATATGCGTTAACGATTTCAAGCTAAGACTTTATAGGTGAATTATTCTGAAACTTTATATAGGTCACATTGAACTTTTGGTACAAGCTAATGATTTTTTGAATTGTTTTTACAAAAGATAAGTGGAACATAGATACATATTAATGGCGTCTTTATTCCTGGTGAGGTAGACAGAGCCCAGGATTACAAGAATCGAGGGCCATGATTAGCGTTTTGGTGGGTTTGTTTGGGAAGACTAATCGAAATAGGGATTTGTTGTTCGCTAAACGATTGACAATTCCTTACATTTTGCCCATTCCCTTAATCAGTTTTTACGATCTGTGCGGGATGAGAAGCAGATAATACTTTTTCAGTTTTTTCAATTCTCCATACCAGAATGGAAATTATTTATTGATGATACTATAAATTGAATCTAATAAGAGCTAGTTCAGACACGGCGGATTCCGCGCGGTTTCAAACAGCGCGGTTGAACCGCGCGGATCCTAATTACATTAGCGCCTTACAAATCGTTCATACCTGTCCGCACGGATTGACAATCCGCGCGGCTCCCGCCACTCAACCGCTAGAAAATGAATTCGCGCGGTCGCCGCTCGGTTTTATTTACTTGACGTACCTAGAGGGCGTTCAGTTGCTCCGCGGAAGCCGCGCGTATCGGACGGTGACAATGGATCGCTTCGACACCGAGCTATTCATCGATGAGGTGGAAAAAAGACCTGCTTTGTGGAACATCCAATGTGCAGAATATTCTAACAAAACGATTAAAAACGGAGCTTGGCAGGAGCTGGTGGAGATTTTTGGAGAAAATGAGGATTCTTTGGAAAAGAAGGTTCTTTTTGGTCAGTAGACATTTAATTATACATTTTACCAGGGTAGTTTACATGTTTTGTAATAGACAGTCCACCCCAAATAACTGAAATGTGTATAACGTTGTTTGGCGGTACGTAACGAGCGCGGGAAAACTATCACGTTACCACAGTAACGTATAGCTATTAACTGTAATATGTACAACCCACCAACGCGACGCGCCATCTTGAGTTTAGTTATTTGGCGCGAACTGTAACAATTTTAATTTCATATTTTCGTGTCTTGCCATTCTACACGACCCTCATTCACAAAGTAATTAGCATATTTGTCTCTAATGTTTAATGATGATGGTGTACCCCTTCCTGCATGTAATGTAATAAGATTACTCATTGGCGCAGTATGTAAAGTATCTTCATACTGTATACCATCTCTAGTTCTAACAAAATTGTGTAGCACGCAACAGGCCTTTATTATGTCTTCGGCAAAGTCTATATTCACGTTTATAGGCCTATGAAAAATGCGCCACTTGTTTGCCAGAATTCCAAAAGTGCATTCAATAAAACGTCGAGCTCTTGATAACCTGTAATTAAATATTTTTTTTTCGTATGATAGCCCTTTACCTGCATAGGGTCGCATTACATTTTCGGATAAACCAAACGCTTCATCGCCAACTATGACGTATGGCAATGGTTTAGGATCTGTTTCAGATATTGGTTTAGGTTTTGGTATGTGTAATGACTTTTCTATTAACCTTTTATAAAATGCTGAATTTTTAAAAATTGCAGAATCACTACTTTTTCCGTAAGATCCGATATCTATGAAAGTAAAACAATAGTTACTATCACAAAGTGCCAACAGTACTATGGAAAAAAAAGTTTTGTAATTATAATACAAAGAACCCGAATCTTTGGGTTTTGTAATCCTTATATGCTTGCCATCTATGGCGCCTATGCAATTGGGAAAATTTGCATATTTTTCAAAATCTTTAGCTATTTTCTTCCATATATCTTCGCTGGGTTCAGGCATGACGTTTTTTGTGACTTTTTCCCACAGAGCTTCACATACTTCACGGACAATTCCTGTGATTGTAGATTTGCCAAGACGAAAGTTGTAATGTAGTTCTCCAAAGGAACAACCAGTACCCAGATATCTGAAAAATAAAATATTAATCTGTATCGTTTTGAAAGTCTGCCGGGTCCGCTAGTTAAAGCATAATGAGTGTCTTGAATTACCTAACCGCTACTGTATTTATATTTGTTAAAGATAGTGATTTCTGTTCCAGGTGTATCATTACAAAAAAAATGGAAGAACATCCGTGATGCTTATAATAAGGAATTCAAGAAAGGCAAATCAATTCCTTCTGGTTCTGGTGCATGTAAAGGTTCAAAATACATGTATTTCGACCGGCTTTCTTTTCTTCAGAAGACGATAGAAAACAAAGAAACTATCACAAACATAGATGAAGCCAAAAATGAAGAAATTCGGAACATTGACCAAAAGCTAGATAATTTTGTAAATGCACGTGAAATACAACCGGTACCCAATAAAAGGAAGAAAACTAAAATTACTTCAGAAGAGCGATTGGCTGACATATTAGAAAATAGTATTGAATCAAGAGATAAAATACAAAGACAGATACAAGAAAGTATGTCAAAGCAAGATGATGATGATAAACTTTTTTGCATGTCATTGTATAAAGAGTTAAAGAAAGTTCCAGAAAATAAACGATTGGCTACTAAAATTGAATTGCTCCAGGTAATACAGAAAGGGCAGAAATTACCATCGCCTATTCATATCACGAGCCAGCAAAACACGCCTAATGCAGTATTTTGGCAAAACCAACAATATTCAAACCCACAAGGATATTTCACTGGATATTCTACAATAGTACCAGGAGAGTCTCCATCGCCTTTATCATGCAATAGCACTGACGATTCACAGTCTTCTATAGTACAAAATATATATTCTGACGTATAAAATAAATATCTTACCTTAATGTGATCACGAGTTTTTCTTCTGGGGACACGCTTGACCTCATATGGGTATCATTAGATTCAATTTGTTTACTTATCATTTCTAATAATTCATCAAATGAATTTATCGACATTCTCAAATAATTGAAGAATTTTGGTTCAAAACTTCTTAATTTTGGATATAAAGTCTGAAACTGACCATGAGTAAACCGATCGCGTAATATTGGATGCACCCAATACTGCCGTTTCTTCTTTCTTTCTTTTTTACGGAGCAACAAGTACACACATATTGCTTCTTCGACTTCCATGATTGGACTGTCACCCTATGCGAATAACGGCACTCCGCATGTACATCCGCGCCTGTCTGAACACTTGCGTTTAGAACCGCGCGATTTGCATCTGCGCGGAATCCGCCATGTCTGAACTAGCTCACAGTTATTTTAGGTCTTGCCGAGGCTTGACCTTTCGGAGATTAGCTACCACTTCCTTTCATGTGCGAACACTTACTTACCTTGTCATGTCTATGAGAACGTGTGGCAGGCGCGGGGCGGCCCCCCGCGCGGGGCGGTGCGACGGCGGGCGCGTGCGATAGGCTCGCGCTCTCTTTAGTACGCTGTTATTTACTGAGTAGTGTGCACGCTAAACGTTGCGAAACGTTCGCAGTGAATAAACAGTGAATGGATTGCAGTTACTGTAAGTAAAACTTACCTTTTTATATTGTCGTGTTTATGAGATATGTGGTATTAGTATTTTGTTTTTATATGGGAGATGAAATCTTTCGTCAAGATTTGCATCTCTAATGACCGATGTGTTTAATTCACAGTAAAGTTAGTCCTGTCTGTGAAACTGAACCGATCGTTTATACCTGTTGTATTCATCCTTTATATTTCGTACTACTTCTTATGCTATACGTGTATGTGCGTGCGCTATACCTACAGGTTAGTGTTTTCGTTATTATCAGTTTGGGCTGCTCCCTTCGGGACTCCCTATGTGTGTCTGTGGTCTCAAGTTCCGCGGCCAGTCAGCCCTCGAGCCGCAGCCGATCGGCCCTCGAGCCGCAGCCGGTCGGCCCGCGAGCCGCAGCCGGTCGGCCCGCGAGCCGCAGCCGGTCGGCCCGCGAGCCGCAGCCGGTCGGCCCGCGAGCCGCAGCCGGTCGGCCCGCGAGCCGCAGCCGGTCGGCCCGCGAGCCGCAGCCGGCCGGCCCGCGAGCCGCAGCCGGTCGGCCCGCGAGCCGCAGCCGATCGACCCGTGAGCCGCAGCCGGTCGACCCGCGAGC
Source organism: Rhodophaea formosa (assembly GCA_963082605.1). Taxonomy (NCBI): domain Eukaryota; kingdom Metazoa; phylum Arthropoda; class Insecta; order Lepidoptera; family Pyralidae; genus Rhodophaea; species Rhodophaea formosa. Next base: position 7,558,414 of record OY720221.1, read on the forward strand.
CGCAGCCGGTTGGCCCGCGAGCTGCAGACGATCGACCCCCAAGCCGCAGCTAGTCGGCTTGTCAGTCGCACGCAACCGATAGTCCCGATAATGACCGACAATAATGGGTACTTCTTTGCTTCAGATGGCACAAGCTAAGAACTTCATCACGTTTCGGGAGCTGCTAGAGGAAACAGCGACTTCACCAGAAGATGACATTGTCTTGGAGCGCCTTAAGATCCTCGCGCAAGAAACCATGCCAGAGGGTTGGATTGATTGGAAAGTGGTTGACTCCTCTTCAGAGGAGATATTTGGGTCATCTATGGACCCACAAATACTTAATAAGATAAGATTTTGCCTGCCAACGGTAGAAATAGTAAAGGCTTTCGATCCAGATGCCTCCCATGTCTCCGAAAAGACGCACAAAGATATTAAGCTCAAGTTAATAAGTTGGGCTTTCACTAGGAGCCTGATTATAAGCCCACCGGCCATAACCAACAAGATCAGAGGATCCGCCGCAGCATCTGAGATATTTAATCAAGCTACCGCTAAGATACGCCCTCGTTTAGTCTCGAGAAGGGAAGCAGAGAGGATTCTAGAATCAGAATCCGAGGATGGTGGAAGTCGAAAGAGGAGAAGTTCTTCAGTTTCCAGTGGCCCATCCAAAAAATCAAAGGTAGATTTGCTAGAAGCCCGAATGGATGAAATGTTTGCTACGATGATGACAGAAATAAGGGCGCTGAGATCGTCCCGCGTAAGCGTCGTGAGTGACGAAGAGGAAGAGACTCAACCTGTTGAGGAATTTTATGAAGATCCGGAACCAGCTCGTACTATTTCGGAACCTGATGAGGAGTGGTCCGCCCCTAACTTGTATGTGGATGCAGATGCTAGTGACGATCTTGAATTTCTGCCGGAGGTAAAAGAAGCCGAACCAAAGATCCCTGCACCTTCAAATCAAATTAAAGCTGAGGGTATCGCTTGTCAAAGGTTGGGGTCTGAGGCTTGGAACAAAATAAGGTATAAGGATGTAGAGAAGAAGTTACATGCATCTCCAGTTTTCTCCAGCCTGAAGGTTAACCCGGAGTTAAGCGGTTTAGGGGTTAAGTCAAGTTTGTTAGCTAGACAAGATGGAATGCTGGGTACCATATCACATGGTTTGCTCAAACAGAGGAAGGAGCTGTCTGAGGAGTTAAAGAATATAATAAAGATATTCCCAGAGACGAAGGACTACATTAAAAAACTTCTGAGGGAGTCAGAGTTTCAGTCCACCTCCGACAATCTCCTGCAATATGTTTGCGCTCACAGGGCAGAGACAATTGAAATGCGTCGGAAGAGTTTCAAGGCCAAAAATCAGGCACTGTCGGCTAAACTAGCTGAAATACCGCCGTCTACGACACACCTCTTTGAAGAACAAAGATTGGGCAACCTAATTAGGGACTCAGGGGGAGTATCACGAACATTCGTTTCAAGCTTCCCTCCTAACAAACCCAAGTTCGCTGTACCATCCACCTCTTCGGCAGTGCGCAAGCCATTCCGTCGGGTGTCACCCCAGCGTTCTACTAACTCACATTCTCAGAAAAATGCCAAATCGTCCTTTCGCACGAAAAAAGAGGGAGGATCGAAGAAAAGGGTACAAAAAGCCCGTGACGAGCGATCTCATCAACAGAGACGCTGACGTTTTCCAAGCGGGTCAGTTAATGGAGTGCGAAAGTCAGTGGAGAAAATTAGATGCTCCAGTATCTATTATAAAAACAATTACGGGCTACTCTATCCCTTTCGTCAAGAAACCCCCGTCGGTTCCGTTCAGCAAACAAGTCTTAGAAAAGTTCGAGACGAAGCCTTCAGTCGAAATGGACAAAGAGATCGAGATACTTCGAAAAACTCGTGTTATAGAGAGGGCAAAGGACAGGACAGGGTTTTTGTCTCGAATATTTCTAATACCAAAACCAAACGGGAAGGTTCGACAAATCTTCGACCTTCGCAGACTCAATACCCACCTCAATCCGAAGAAATTCAGACTAATAAACCAAGCTCAGGTTCCGTCATTCCTGCAAAGAGACGACTATTTGGGAAAGCTAGATATCTTTCATATTCCAGTGAAAATGTCGCACAGGAGATACCTAGCTCTATGTTATCGAGGCCGTCTGTACCAAATGACTTGCCTCCCGTTCGGATTGTCAAGTGCCCCTTTAGCGTTTTCTCGCGTAAGCAACTGGCTGGCGGGACAACTGAGGTCAGAGGGTTTCCGGGTTCTCGTCTACCTCGACGACTTTCTGTTAGCCAATCAGGATCCAGACACCCTCAAGAAGCAACTGAATCGTGCGGTACAATTATTTCAAAATCTAGGGTGGGCAGTCAACCTCGAAAAATCTGTTCTGATGCCAACCAAGGTAATAGAGTTTCTAGGGGTGATCTGGAATACCGAAAAGAATATGTCAATATTACCGGAACAGAAGGTATCTCGCCTAAGGAGGGATCTATCACGGATCTTAAAAGAAGGCCAGTGGTGCTGGCAGAGGGGGACATCCCTGATAGGGAAACTGGGTTTTGCATCTACTGTAACTCCCCTGGGTCGTTTAAATCTACGCCATCTGCAAAGAGCGGCTCGTACTCTTTCCGAAGAACAGCCTCTAACGTTGTTCCCGCTCCCGGTGGAAGCAATGACGGAGTGTCAATGGTGGATAGACAATTTGTCATCGACGGGAAAAATCTTCGTTCCCGATCCAAATCTGTTCATCACAACCGATGCTTCCGATATAGGATGGGGAATTCAAATTGGAAACCGCCGAATATCCGGGCAGTGGAACGAGACCCAATCACGCTGGCACATAAACCGGAAAGAACTGTATACGGTGTACATAGCTCTAGCGAAAAACAAAGACCTAATCCGCCGAAAGTCGGTAATGCTGCAGGCGGACAACAGAACAGTTGTCTCTTACATACGAAAACAGGGAGGGACAAGATCACTACCTCTTTTAAAACTCACAAAATCGATTTTAACGTTGACTCAACGTCTGTCAACCGAACTATCAGCATTTTACATCCCGGGACAATACAACACTGTGGCAGACCGGCTGTCAAGAGGTCAGAAACTCCCGGACTGGCACCTGGATCAGGAGATCACGTCTCTGATATTTCAGGTTTGGGGCGTACCGGAGATAGATCTCTTTGCAACAAACCTCTCAAAGGTGGTCGTTCCGTATGTGTCGATAGATGCCAGAGATCGGGAAGCTCTTTACATAAATGCGTTCAGCAGAAATTGGAGCTATCGCCTAGCGTGGATATTTCCTCCTCCCCCACTAATTCCAAAGGTGCTCCATCACCTAAACAGAGCAGAGGGGCTCTTTCTGCTGGTAGTTCCGAGATGGCAAAACGTTTTTTGGAGAGGAGATCTGAAGCACAGAGCGATAGCAGCACCTTTCAAGATTCCCGACCTGAATTGGCACTTGACCGACATGTCCACGAACCTCCCTCCTCCCAAAGTGAAGGATATGTGTTTAGAGGTCTGGAAGGTACGGGGTGGAGTAAGTTAGTTTCTGGTCTGAGCCAAGAAAATATATCCCTGTTACAAGGAGCCTGGCGAGAATCTACGTGGCGAACTTATAGCTCAGCCTGGCGGAAGTGGGTCGAGTGGTGAACCGTTTTATTTTAGCTCTGTGCCTTCGGCTTGACCTTTCGGAGATTAGCTACCACTTCCTTTCATGTGCGAACACTTACTTACCTCGTCATGTCTATGAGAACGTGTGGCAGGCGCGGGGCGGCCCCCCGCGCGGGGCGGTGCGACGGCGGGCGCGTGCGATAGGCTCGCGCTCTCTTTAGTACGCTGTTATTTACTGAGTAGTGTGCACGCTAAACGTTGCGAAACGTTCGCAGTGAATAAACAGTGAATGGATTGCAGTTACTGTAAGTAAAACTTACCTTTTTATATTGTCGTGTTTATGAGATATGTGGTATTAGTATTTTGTTTTTATATGGGAGATGAAATCTTTCGTCAAGATTTGCATCTCTAATGACCGATGTGTTTAATTCACAGTAAAGTTAGTCCTGTCTGTGAAACTGAACCGATCGTTTATACCTGTTGTATTCATCGAATTCTTTATATTTCGTACTACTTCTTATGCTATACGTGTATGTGCGTGCGCTATACCTACAGGTTAGTGTTTTCGTTATTATCAGTTTGGGCTGCCGGGGCAATACCTAGTAGGCCTCGACCTCAGGAAGTAGCCTCTTACTTAGGATTTCTCCACAGTTCTGTGAAATTAGGCTATTCCACAATTTTAGTGCATAAATCAGTCATTAACTCATTAGCAGATCCGGAGCAAGGCTCCGTGTTGAATTCGCATCCTCTTATATCTTCAATGCTAAAGGCTATTAACTTGAAAGCACATTCTTTGAAAGCCACTAAGTCCCAGATTTGGAATGTTCAAATTCTGCTACAATGGCTAAAAAATAATCCTCCGGACGAGAATAGTTTATTTCAGGTATCTCGATACTCCGCTTTTCTCCTTTTACTGGCTTCGGGCCGTAGAATCCATGATTTGACTTTACTTAGCATAGACTCCGATCACTGCGTCAATTGCGCCCTGTACAAGTCCTATTTACTGTCTTGCAATAATGTTTAAAGAAGTTTTCTTGGCCACGCCAGTTGCCCCTTTTTAAAATGTGATCCAAAGGAACATTATTTTCGTAATCATATGAGGCTACAGCCGAACGAATGGAACCTGGACTACAGGCTATCCCAATCTCTTGAAAAGTTGTTTTAAGCCATCCTGCTATGACAGTCCTTGAAGCCGCTTTCACGGTACCCCTAGTGCTAATGAAAAGATTTACCAAACCATCTCTTGCTTTTCTCCTCGCTTCAGAGATCCTTATTAATCGTTTAATCCATAAAATCAGGTCAAAAGCTTGATCCTGTGATCCAGATAAAAGCCAACCAGACTGGCGGTTCCTAGCATTATCCGTTTTGGATCCAAATTTGGGCCAAAAGGTAATTGAAGAGTCTTCGATGACGCAGTGATCGGAGTCTATGCTAAGTAAAGTCAAATCATGGATTCTACGGCGCGAAGCCAGTAAAAGGAGAAAAGCGGAGTATCGAGATACCTGAAATAAACTATTCTCGTCCGGAGGATTATTTTTTAGCCATTGTAGCAGAATTTGAACATTCCAAATCTGGGACTTAGTGGCTTTCAAAGAATGTGCTTTCAAGTTAATAGCCTTTAGCATTGAAGATATAAGAGGATGCGAATTCAACACGGAGCCTTGCTCCGGATCTGCTAATGAGTTAATGACTGATTTATGCACTAAAATTGTGGAATAGCCTAATTTCACAGAACTGTGGAGAAATCCTAAGTAAGAGGCTACTTCCTGAGGTCGAGGCCTACTAGGTATTGCCCCCGTGATTGGGTCTCGTTCCACTGCCCGGATATTCGCCGGTTTCCAATTTGAATTCCCCATCCTATATCGGAAGCATCGGTTGTGATGAACAGATTTGGATCGGGAACGAAGATTTTTCCCGTCGATGACAAATTGTCTATCCACCATTGACACTCCGTCATTGCTTCCACCGGGAGCGGGAACAACGTTAGAGGCTGTTCTTCGGAAAGAGTACGAGCCGCTCTTTGCAGATGGCGTAGATTTAAACGACCCAGGGGAGTTACAGTAGATGCAAAACCCAGTTTCCCTATCAGGGATGTCCCCCTCTGCCAGCACCACTGGCCTTCTTTTAAGATCCGTGATAGATCCCTCCTTAGGCGAGATACCTTCTGTTCCGGTAATATTGACATATTCTTTTCGGTATTCCAGATCACCCCTAGAAACTCTATTACCTTGGTTGGCATCAGAACAGATTTTTCGAGGTTGACTGCCCACCCTAGATTTTGAAATAATTGTACCGCACGATTCAGTTGCTTCTTGAGGGTGTCTGGATCCTGATTGGCTAACAGAAAGTCGTCGAGGTAGACGAGAACCCGGAAACCCTCTGACCTCAGTTGTCCCGCCAGCCAGTTGCTTACGCGAGAAAACGCTAAAGGGGCACTTGACAATCCGAACGGGAGGCAAGTCATTTGGTACAGACGGCCTCGATAACATAGAGCTAGGTATCTCCTGTGCGACACTTTCACTGGAATATGAAAGTAGGCCTGAGAGATATCTAGCTTTCCCAAATAGTCGTTTCTTTGCAGGAATGACGGAACCTGAGCTTGGTTTATTAGTCTGAATTTCTTCGGATTGAGGTGGGTATTGAGTCTGCGAAGGTCGAAGATTTGTCGAACCTTCCCGTTTGGTTTTGGTATTAGAAATATTCGAGACAAAAACCCTGTCCTGTCCTTTGCCCTCTCTATAACACGAGTTTTTCGAAGTATCTCGATCTCTTTGTCCATTTCGACTGAAGGCTTTGTCTCGAACTTTTCTAAGACTTGTTTGCTGAACGGAACCGACGGGGGTTTCTTGACGAAAGGGATAGAGTAGCCCGTAATTGTTTTTATAATAGATACTGGAGCATCTAATTTTCTCCACTGACTTTCGCACTCCATTAACTGACCCGCTTGGAAAACGTCAGCGTCTCTGTTGATGAGATCGCTCGTCACGGGCTTTTTGTACCCTTTTCTTTGATCCTCCCTCTTTTTTCGTGCGAAAGGACGATTTGGCATTTTTCTGAGAATGTGAGTTAGTAGAACGCTGGGGTGACACCCGACGGAATGGCTTGCGCACTGCCGAAGAGGTGGATGGTACAGCGAACTTGGGTTTGTTAGGAGGGAAGCTTGAAACGAATGTTCGTGATACTCCCCCTGAGTCCCTAATTAGGTTGCCCAATCTTTGTTCTTCAAAGAGGTGTGTCGTAGACGGCGGTATTTCAGCTAGTTTAGCCGACAGTGCCTGATTTTTGGCCTTGAAACTCTTCCGACGCATTTCAATTGTCTCTGCCCTGTGAGCGCAAACATATTGCAGGAGATTGTCGGAGGTGGACTGAAACTCTGACTCCCTCAGAAGTTTTTTAATGTAGTCCTTCGTCTCTGGGAATATCTTTATTATATTCTTTAACTCCTCAGACAGCTCCTTCCTCTGTTTGAGCAAACCATGTGATATGGTACCAAGCATTCCATCTTGTCTAGCTAACAAACTTGACTTAACCCCTAAACCGCTTAACTCCGGGTTAACCTTCAGGCTGGAGAAAACTGGAGATGCATGTAACTTCTTCTCTACATCCTTATACCTTATTTTGTTCCAAGCCTCAGATCCCAACCTTTGACAAGCGATACCCTCAGCTTTAATTTGATTTGAAGGTGCAGGGATCTTTGGTTCAGCTTCTTTTACCTCCGGCAGAAATTCAAGATCGTCACTAGCATCTGCATCCACATACAAGTTAGGGGCGGACCACTCCTCATCAGGTTCCGAAATAGTACGAGCTGGTTCCGGATCTTCATAAAATTCCTCAACAGATTGAGTCACTTCCTCTTCGTCACTCACGACGCTTACGCGGGTCGATCTCAGCGCTCTTATTTCTGTCATCATCGTAGCAAACATTTCATCCATTCGGGCTTCTAGCAAATCTACCTTTGATTTTTTGGATGGGCCACTGGAAACTGAAGAACTTCTCCTCTTTCGACTTCCACCATCCTCGGATTCTGATTCTAGAATCCTCTCTGCTTCCCTTCTCGAGACTAAACGAGGGCGAATCTTTGCGGTAGCTTGATTAAATATCTCAGATGCTGCGGCGGATCCTCTGATCTTGTTGGTTATGGCCGGTGGGCTTATAATCAGGCTCCTAGTGAAAGCCCAACTTATTAACTTGAGCTTAATATCTTTGTGCGTCTTTTCGGAGACATGGGAGGCATCTGGATCGAAAGCCTTTACTATTTCTACCGTTGGCAGGCAAAATCTTATCTTATTAAGTATTTGTGGGTCCATAGATGACCCAAATATCTCCTCTGAAGAGGAGTCAACCACTTTCCAATCAATCCAACCCTCTGGCATGGTTTCTTGCGCGAGGATCTTAAGGCGCTCCAAGACAATGTCATCTTCTGGTGAAGTCGCTGTTTCCTCTAGCAGCTCCCGAAACGTGATGAAGTTCTTAGCTTGTGCCATCTGAAGCAAAGAAGTACCCATTATTGTCGGCCATTATCGGGACTATCGGTTGCGTGCGACTGACAAGCCGACTAGCTGCGGCTTGGGGGTCGATCGTCTGCAGCTCGCGGGCCAACCGGCTGCAGCCAGCGGGCCGATCGACTGCGACTCGCGGGCCGACCGGCTGCGGCTCGCGGGTCGACCGGCTGCGGCTCGCGGGCCGACCGGCTGCGGCTCGCGGGCCGACCGGCTGCGGCTCGCGGGCCGACCGGCTGCGGCTCGCGGGCCGACCGGCTGCGGCTCGCGGGCCGACCGGCTGCGCCTCGCGGGCCGACCAGCTGCGGCTCGCGGGCCGACCGGCTGCGGCTCGAGGGCCGATCGGCTGCGGCTCGAGGGCTGACTGGCCGCGGCACTTGAGACCACAGACACACATAGGGAGTCCCGAAGGGAGCAGCCCAAACTGATAATAACGAAAACACTAACCTGTAGGTATAGCGCACGCACATACACGTATAGCATAAGAAGTAGTACGAAATATAAAGAATTCGATGAATACAACAGGTATAAACGATCGGTTCAGTTTCACAGACAGGACTAACTTTACTGTGAATTAAACACATCGGTCATTAGAGATGCAAATCTTGACGAAAGATTTCATCTCCCATATAAAAACAAAATACTAATACCACATATCTCATAAACACGACAATATAAAAAGGTAAGTTTTACTTACAGTAACTGCAATCCATTCACTGTTTATTCACTGCGAACGTTTCGCAACGTTTAGCGTGCACACTACTCAGTAAATAACAGCGTACTGAAGAGAGCGCGAGCCTATCGCACGCGCCCGCCGTCGCACCGCCCCGCGCGGGGGGCCGCCCCGCGCCTGCCACACGTTCTCATAGACATGACGAGGTAAGTAAGTGTTCGCACATGAAAGGAAGTGGTAGCTAATCTCGATTGCTTTAAAGGTATAACTTTTAGGGATGCTTTTAATATTTTATTGGTTCAAAAAATTCAGAAAAAAGTTTCCTGGCACATAGGAATAATAGGTACATATTACCATGTGGTCTCAACGCTCACGTCTCAATTTTTATTTTATATTTTTATAAATAATTAGAACAATATTTTTGGCTTTTTATTTTAAAATTACACCTCAGTTTTAGTAAGTTTTAGGCTAACGCAGATTAAATCAGCCACTCCATACTTGATGGCGGTAATCTGCACCGCCATATACTTGGCCACACATTCGCCTACTTTTCGCCACCTTAATTTGGTCCAATATTTTTGTATGAGGTGGGCAGTCTATACGTTAGTATTATATTGTCTTTGATATTACGGATAACTGCTACTAGATAACTTCGCCCACTGACCTATTACCACTTCTATGTAGGTCCTATCCTCTGCCATCCCGGTATGAGTTGAGCCTATGCATTTATCATTACACTAGATATTCCCATGTGACATAATATGACGGAAGAGGAACATCTCAGACCTTATTATCAGGGCAACATTAGTTATGCAAAACAATAATTTAATCTGTCACGTAAAGCTGCAGAGGTAGAAACGGGTAGAAACCGGCGAACCGGTTAGTTACAAAAATAAGGTTAAATAAAATTAAATAAATAATAATAAATAAATATATACGGACAAATCACACAGATTGAGCCAGTCCCACAGTAAGTTCTTAAGTAAGACTTGTGTTATGGGATACTAACTCAACAATAGTTACTATATTTTATAATAGATACTTATTATATAGATAAACATCCAAGATCCAGGTCAATCTGAAAAAGATCATTTTCCATCTTGACCTAACCGGGGTTCGAACGACCTCCGTTTTGTAGGTAGGCGTGTTGACCGCTGCCCACGGAGCTCGTCAAAAAAATTAAATTAAAGTAAAAAGTATTTAATTATTGTGTTATTGTGTATGGAGTATCCCTTATCACAATTATCAACGATACTATACGCACGCTAGTCTGGGAAAAAAGAAACAACGTATTATACAATGTACCAGCTGCTTCTCTTCCTGCGCAGATCGTAAAAGCCGATCGGGGAAATGGGCCGTGAGGAATCATGTCAATAGGCGATGCAGCTAGCAACCCATCACTATTTTGATTCCGTTCTCCGCCTACAAGCCCACCAACATGCTGAACGTGGCCTTTAGGTTTTATAGACCCGGGCTCTTCCCCGCAAGGGAAAAAGACGTTAATAGTATGTATGTATTATTGCGTTATGTACAACAAAATATATTTCACTTCGCAAAGGCAGACATCTCCGGGAGGTCCTATAAAACTCGAGCAGAAATTAGTATTTAATCAAACTGCACTACGAGCCTGCGAACAGAATGTTGTAGATATTATACAACTGTTTAATATGCGTTCAATATGAATCCGAAACCTGTCTGGCGAGGTTTTAGGATGAGTATTATTGAGTGTGTCGCCTCCATTCTAACTTGTTTTTGCGGCGAGTTTGTTGCGTGTCACTCACGTATTATTTTCGTCCCATGTATGGAGAATGGTGATATGGGTATGTGGTAATGCTTAGCTTTTTCCGCACAATTAGAGGCACTTCTGGAATTTATCAGACGCGAGCTTAGATTTATCTAAGCTTCATTATATATTCTAAATAATATTATAAATGCAAAAGTGAGTTTGTTCGTTTGTTTATTTGTTTGTTTGTTCTCTTTCACGCCCTATCTACTGACCGATCATCATGAAGTTTTACATACACATAGGTTAGGGTGCTGAAAATATACCCGCGGGATATATAGCCTATGTGCGGCCGTGGGTAGCAGCTAGTTCTTAATAAATCTTTATCGAAAATGCCTATAGATCAATTTCAATTTTCAATTTCAAACGGTTATGTAATTGTACATTGTATGATGCTTGTACTCAATAAACTGGCTATTATAGTCATCAATTTATTGTAAGCATTCGGCTTGGCCTCGTGCCCTATAATATTCAACGTCTAACCGTACTTGCATCATAGTGTTTTTTCAGTAAATAGTTAAATACTTGCTCGTTTGCCGTCCTATGACATAAATAAAATATTGTATAGGGGTACAGAACCCTTTATGTGCGATCCCGACTCACACTTCACTGGTTTAATTTCCGTTTTTGTTTATAAGTGATGTGTATCCCGTATTTTAAAAGGGGTTCAATGTTTTGTTTCGTGGAAAGTGCGTTTCGTGCCACTGGCCTATTAATTTTGTCCAATGTACTTGTTACATGGCTCTGGTAATGCTTCGCTTTACCAGTCTTACGCAATTTTCTCTGGATTTCCAAAATTTTTATTCTGTGTTTAATCATACTTACATACATATTATCGCGTCTTTATTCCTTGTGGGGTAGACAGAGCCCAAGGTCATTAAACCCAAGGGCTACGTTTAATTTAGCGTTTTCACCATTAGGTATTTTTGATGGGAAGAATTGTAGTGGTCACTATTTCAAGAAAATTTCAATTTTAAATATATATTTTTTAAGTAATTTAGTTAGTTATTTTGAAAAGCGACAAACTGGGAGCGTTGAGAAACCGACCACTGCTGAGAATAACTGCTGAAGGGAACACTTTTCAATAGCTTACTTAGTGCCGGGATCAACAGACTACTTATCACACATTTTCAGCTCATCAGGCAAAAAATAGAGTTTCTGCTCAAAAAAAAAAACAAAAATCAAAACGTTTATTCAGAAAATAGGCCTTTGCAGGCACTTTTTCACGTCATATCATATTTAAAATTATCTCATTAGAAATATGTATTTATTGATTGTTCAAAAGCTACAGACTACTAGCGTTTCGGAACCGACCACTGCAGAGAAGAAACGCCGAAAGAAACTCTTATCAACAGTTTTGGTCGCCTACTCGCCTGAAGGGCTTTATATGATTACGAATATTCAAAAGGCTTCTCAGCATTGATTATCAGATCCACCATACGCATTAAGCATTCGCGGCCCTGAGTTTGCTGCCTCTCTTTACGCACACAGGCAACGTCCGAAGCCAAGGCCCTCCTGGTGGCTCTTTGGTGATGTTGGATATAAGTTAAATACTCTCAAGAGCCGACTCTGCCCTGGCCTCAAACGACCGGTGATGAAAGCTGGTGAACACACCTCAAATGTGCAGTCGGTGTTTCCTGAAACCCTTAGAGCTAAATTTCCTGCTAAGTTGACTGGACTGTTCGCCTTTCTGTTTTTAGACCTGGCAAACCTAAGTATGGTATTACACAATAAACATTTTTTATGGGTACTCGTAGTAAAGATAAATGACCTTATCGTCATGAATGACAGGTGGATGCATTGCCATACATATTTTATGGATCGTAAAATTTGTTATTGCCCCCATTATGATCGGATACCTAATATCATATAGTTACATATGACTTGATTCACTACGTCATATAAAGCAAGTTACAGGGAAAGCAATCTCATCTAAGCTTATATTATATCCAAGCTAATGATGAATGGAAATAATAGTTAAATATAAATATAATATGTACAAATCACACAGATTGCTAGCTAGCCCCAAAGTAAATTCGAGACTTGTAAGACGGGATTTTATTCATTACATTTCGTCGTCATCGTCTTAGCCTCAAAAAGCCCACTGATGGATACGGGCCTCCCCCAAGGATTTTCATTATCATGGCAAAAACCCCCCTTGATTTGCCATATTCTCCACACTTAGCACACGGGTTGGTGAGCGCAGTTTGTTTCGCTATTCTAAAAATCTATTAGTACTTATTCTTATTCATTCTTTATACTATTATTTCATGTCACTTTTTTTATATTGCAAGGCCCTCATCCTATTTATGCCTACCCTCTAACTGTCGTGATTGAGAGATTTTGAGCACCAGCAATAAATGGACAATAATCTTTCCCTAGTGGAACAAAGTATATAAATTCAAATCACGCCCTCAGATAGAGCTAAAACATCGGTAGATAGAGCTTAAACTTTTAAAATTTAAGGCATAAATATAAAAAGAAAAAATAAATACTACTTATTAATCAAAGGTTTTAACCAATTTAATGTAATTGCCTACAGTTTCTCAAAACGACAGATGTAAATGCTGCCTGGAATCAGGAATTATTGTTTTGTTTAGAATTGCTCAGGGGTGGCGGGCCTATGAAAATTTATTGGCATCGGAAGCCCGCACTGAAGTGGAATAATGCGGGAAATTCCACGTCTGGCCTTTGTCACGGCGTGACAAGTCTCTGCTATAGATTGCCGACGCTAGATTTAATAGCCTTGCATGAATATTGGAAAAAGATAACCACTTTTTTTTCGGTAAGGTTAAACCAAAAACAAAATTGTTTCAGCCTTTATAATACTGTAGAGTTATCGAACCATTGAATGCAATCAAGGCAATGATATATAGCTTTCATAAGAAAGCTCAAGGTCGCTCAAAGAGCTATGGAGAGGGCTATGCTCGGTGTTTCTCTGCGAGATCCAATCAGAAACGAGGAGATCCGTAGAAGAACGAAGGTCACCGACATAGCCCAGCGGATTAGCTCTTTGAAGTGGCAGTGGGCGGGGCACATAGCGCGACGAACCGATGGCCGATGGGGCAGAAAGGTTCTCTAATGGCGACCACGTACCGGCAAGCGCAGCGTTGGACATCCACCGACCAGGTGGTCGGACGACCTGATAAGGGTCGCAGGAAGGCGCTGGATGCAGGCCGCTTCTAACCGGTCGTATTGGAAATCCGTGGGGGAGGCCTATGTCCAGCAGTGGACTTCCTGTGGCTGAGATGATGATGATGATGATGAATGATATATTGTTCAGAAATAGCTTATGACTATGAATCGGTACTCGCTCGTATTAATTACTTTGGTTTGCCTTTAGCTTCTATAGTTGAAGGCTCCGTCTATCACGTACGGGACAAAAAAGTGATGGTGTTCTATAACATAAAATGGTTTAACAATAAATAAAAAAAAAACAAAAATCTTAGCTTGAAACTTCATTCGATTTGAGAGAAAAAGAACGCGTTGGTGGCAGACGAGATGCGTTGTATATTGGGTTATTATCGGATGGTCGCAAGCGCAAGTAGGCAACGGCAACAACTCGTATAAAACGCAACTGGAAACTCGTGAAAGAAGCAACTCGTATTTTTTATGATGATTTTGAATGACGAAAAGTGAAAAATCCATCGTGGACACCTGGGAAGGGAAGCCCAGGTAGACCTCGTCTATCTTTCAAGTAGTCTGAAATTAGGTACTTGCTCAAAGTAACACCTAACAAATTCAATATAACATAAGTTATTTATAAATGCTTGGGTTGGCGACGTATGAAAATTTATTGGCACGAGAAGCCCACACCGAAGTGGAAAATGCGGGAAAATTCCAAGTCTCGCTTTGTCACGCCGTGACCAGTCTCTTTAATGGATTGCCGACGTAAGGTACAATAACCATACATGAATATTAAAAAAAGATCTATATTTAGACATAAAAATCAAAAATATCACAGCCCTTATGATAGAAATCACTTTAGATAGAATTTTTATGTTTTAAAATCTTTAGTCTAGTATGTTTAATAGGTACAATTTACTTAACACCAGTTCCAAAAACTCCTTAGCAAATAGGTTCAGAATATCAGTAAGTTCCTGTATTAAACAATTGATTATTTAATAGATTCAAAACTTACTTCCAGTTCCTTAACAAAAAAAAAAAAAACAATATAAGACACCATAAATACCATCAAATATGTTGTTTCTACTTATTAGAAATTCTCGGGAAATTCCCTTTAAAAAATATTTGCTCTTGAATACTCAAAAGAGTGATAAACACACCAAAAGCCGACATGAAATCAAACATCACACAGAAACAGTATAGGTATATTTGGTTTGGAAAAAGTCTCGTACTTATAATTCCAGCCTTTGTCTTTGTCATAACCGGGATTACACTGATATAAGAGACTATTGTACGGTGGGAGGATGAGACAAGTGAAACGATCGAAGTTTACTGACGTATTCTAGGCTTTATTGATACACCAAAAGCTTATATATGTAACTGACATAAGAACGACTACATAGGTACGTTGGATACATAGGTTGACTATACACTACATCATTCCCCTAGGAAATTAAAAAAAAATGAAGTAAGAACATTTTTTTTTTCAAGTTTACTAAGTATTATGAACTAACAATCATAAAATAATATCATAAAAATATACATTTGGGTATATACACACTTATAAAAATGTAACACAATATTTATTTATTTTTCTTTTAACATTTAAACAGTTTTGTTCTGTTTTTGTGTACTATTTCACATTTTCCATCTTTAATTATTTCTACATTTGGGCTACAATCCTTAATTACTACATAAGGTCCTAAATACACCTTTTCTAACTTACTGTTGTTTACATTTCTTACTAAAATCTTATCATTAGGCTTATAAGTAACAGGATTTATATTTTGATCATATGTATTTTTTCTAATAATCTTACTTTTAATCAAATTTTCTCTCGCTTCATTTTGTGCTAGCTGCAATCTATATCTTAGTTCTTGTGGATAGCTATCATGATTATATAAGGGTTGAACATTACAATTTGAAGACAAGTTTGAAGGCAACATACATTTTTTTCCAAAAATTAACTCGTAAGGAGTGTAATTCGTTTCTCTATGTACAGAAGTGTTATAAGAAAATGTCCAAAATGGTAACCAATCACTCCAACAGTGGGGATGGTTATCTGTTTGAATACGGAGAAAAGCGCCCAAACTCTTATGCGAATTTTCTAAAGCACCAACTGTTTGGGGATGATACGCTGTAGATGAAAGTTTTGAAATTTTAAGTAATTTACATACCTCTTTAAATACACTGGACATAAATTCAGTGCCTCTGTCTGTCACTATTGTCTCCGGTATTCCGTATCGTAATATGAAGTTGTTTACAAATACACGAGCTACCTCTACACTATGCTTAGAAACAAGTGGATACGCCTCAACGTATTTAGATAACTCACATTGCAGGGTTAATATATATGAGTAATTATTATTATCCTTATCTAAGGGCCCTACTAAATCTAAATATAGCTTTTGTAAAGCTGTATGAGCTGTCGTAGTGACGACCATAGGCTCTTTTGTTTTTACAAAATGTTTCTGTTTTTGGCATTGTATACATCGCGACACAAATGCCTGTATGTCCTTTTCCAAACCAGGCCAGTAATAATATTTTTTAATATTATTGTACATCCGCCTAATACCCGAGTGGCCACTAGAAGGTAATAGGTGAAAGTCATTAATAATCACCCGGCGATCCTCTTTATTCTCAACATGTATTACATCATGCAAAATGCATAGTCGTGGACCGGTCCAATTACTAGTTTTTTTTATCTCTCTAGTTAATTTCTCAATGAATGATTTATTTTCTTTATTCTTGATTATATATACTTCTTTTATATTTAAGTTATTACAAAATATACCTAACTCCCTCACAAAGTCGGCTCGCGTCCATTGTGATTGGGCAGTTGGTTTAATAATTATATTCATTTTATTTGGTACGTACGCAAAAATTTTATTCTCTCTTTCAATTTCATTATTTTTCAAACATCTTTTATAACCGTTCTCGTCTATAAAACTTAGCTTGACAGACCTTTTCGGCATACTATGAGTCTCCATTACTTGCGGTTGATCAGGCCGTTCGTTACTAGAGCTCATACCACCCGAATGATCCGTCTGTGAAGCACTTGGATGCGCTTTTTTATATTGAGACCTTGTCATAACATTCATAATACAGTCGTTCATTTCTCTAAGTTGCGATGACGTAATGCGTATTCGCGACAAAGCGTCCGCGACAACGTTATCCGAACCTTTTACATACTCTATCGTAAAGTCGTATTCCTCGATAGCTAATCTAAATTTAATTAAACGACTTGATGGGTCGCGCATGTTGAATAAATATACTAAGGGTCTATGGTCGGTATATATTTTAAAATGACGTCCAAATAAATAAGGTCGAAAGTATTTACACGCCCACACTATAGCTAATAGCTCTTTTTCTACAGTCGGATAATTTATCTCTGCTTTATTAAGTGTTCTACTGGCATATGCTACCGGCCGCCCGTCGTTATTTGATAACACACAGCCTATAGCATATCCAGAAGCGTCTGTCTGTAATACGAATTCGTTTTCATCTGCAAAATTTGGGTATTGAAGAATGGGTGGAGAAATAAGGGCTTCTTTTAATGAAATAAATGCATTCTGACAATTAGAATCCCAGTTGAAAGGTACGTTCTTTCTACATAATTTATTTAAATAAAATGATTTCTCTGCGAAATTTGGAATAAACTTACGATAGTAATTAGTAAGCGCTACAAATCTTTTTGTTTCTTCAGCATTTTTCGGACAAGGGTACTCCTGAACAGCTTTTACTTTTTCAGGGTCAGGCAGGATCCCTTTACTAGATACTATGTTACCTAGATACATTATATCTTTCTTTAAAAAATCACATTTCGCCGGATTTAATTTAAGGTTTACTTTTCGCAGGCGATTCAAAATATCAATTAAGTTTTTATTATGATTAAATAAATTTCTTCCAAAAACTATGACGTCATCTAAGTAAACAAAACATTTTTCGTATGTTAGTCCGGAAAGAGCTAATGTAATCATGCGCGAAAATGAGCTAGGACTAATTTTTAATCCCATGGGCAATCTGGTCATCTGATATTGCCCAGAACAAAAAGCTGTATATTTTCTACTGTCCTTATCTAGCTCCATTTGAAAATAGCCAGAAAATAAGTCTAAATGTGTAAAGTACATAGATCCAGATAGGGAGTCCAAAATTTCGGTAATGTTTGGGAGAGGAAACTTATCGTCTAATATTCGATCATTTAGTTTCCTATAGTCAACTACAAGTCGCCATTTTTTCTCTCCGGTATGGTCTAATTTTTTGGGTACTAAAAGAACAGGGCTGGACCACTCACTTCTAGATGGCTCAATGATACCATCGTCAAGCATTTTTGAAATTTGGTTATTAATTTCATTTTTAAGGGAATGTGGTAGCCGATATGGTTTTGTAAATGTTGGGCTAACTCCCGGTTTAAGTTGGATACTTTGTTTGCAAATATTAGTAGTTGTCAGTTTATCGTCAGGTAATTGAAATACGTCTGCGTATTTAGCACAAATTTGTTGTATGGAAGACCTTTCCTCATTATTTAAATGACCTAATTCTAACACCGAAAATAATTTTTGAACTCTTTTTGAGTCTGAATGTGACTTTTCTAATGAACAAATGTTAAATTCCTTTAAATTTTTCAATATTGGGTAAAACTTCCGTATTTTTACTTCCTGGTCCGTGGTATTCAAAATTTGAATGGGGATTTTACCATCAATAGACTTCACAATTGAACTAGCAAGAAAAATACCTGGCTCTAATTCTTGACCACATATAACAGCTTCCTCCGCTAAGCTACATTGAATAAAACGTATTGATTCTGACCTAGGTGGCAAAATTAGGTTCACATCATTATTAAAACTTCCTAACAGCGGTAAGTAAATGCTTTCATTATTTAATCCTGTTAATAATAAGTTATGCGCATTAAAATCTAAAACGGCGCCATACTTTCCTAAAAAGTCCTGTCCTAAAATTCCAGACGTCGTACAGGGCAATGACTCGACTACATAAAACTTATGACTAAACGTTTCATCTTTCGCCTTCAATTGTAAACATACGTATCCGATAGACTCGATATTGCCTCCGATACCTTTTATGATAGTTGTCTCTCTAAACAAAAGTATCGACTGATCTAGAACAAACTGATATTTGACAGCTGAAATTGAGGCTCCAGAATCTACGAGCCAATTATGTAAAGTATAATTGTATGATAATTGTACAGAAAGTGAATTATTACAAGAAAATATATACTTTTTAGTCTCGAAAAAATTCTGTAGTTTTTAATGAATTTGAATTCTGACATTCTGGCTCATTTGGAGTCATAGTATTTATTTGTTGTGAGTTGCGATTCCACTTGTTTCCGCGATAGAAATACCTACCTGTATAACCACGGTTACGGGGCGGAAATCGTCGCCTGTTATCACTGTGATAACTCTGCTGCGCTGCGCCTCGTGACTCATATTGACCAGTCCAGTTACCCCTACTATTTGCTCTCGCTCGTCCACGATACTGCGTTCGGCCTCGAAAGTTTCTCGCTTGGAAATTACCTCTATAAAATCTGTTATGAAACATACCTAGTATTTCTCCCGAAGTGCTGGGCGTTGACGTGACATCCTCATCCTGTGCAGCTTGAATAGCGTCCTTTAGCGAGTTGAAATCTCTAGCTGCAATGATAGTACTTAAACGCCGGTTTCGCAATCCATCGGCAAATACCTTAATGGCTAACTTCTCATTAATTGGCTTTAATACTTTATAACTCTCGGCGTCGCTTTTGGCTTGCGAAACCGTCAAATTCACAAAGAGTTCTGACAGTTCTTTTCCGTATTCAGCTATTGTCAATCTATTTTGGCATTTTTTTAATAACTGTGTTTGTATGGCTGTAGCAGATTTAACTGGTAGTAAATGGCATTGCATATCCTTGACCAATTCTTTAACAGATGTATAGTTACCATTCAATTTTAATTTAGCAGAAGTCGATAGTCGACTTTTCAATACAAACTGAATTAAATTAGTTTGACATTCCGGATTTTTGAGAATACTACTATAGTATTGTATATTATCAATTAACTGCTTAGTATTATTCTCTTCGTCAGTCATCAATGGTAATAAATTTAGAGCAACCTTTAAATCAAATGAAGCCATCTTTACTGATTGTTTTTCTTTCTGTTTATAAGACGAACACAAGCTAGAAATCTCTGTATATATAGTATTAAATTCTAAACAATAATTAGTAAATAAATCGTGTTCCTCTTTTAATAATGTAGTCAAAGAAATGCAGTCTACATACTCGTTATATATTTCAAGTAAATTTTTAGCCTCGTTGTATTTTCTCAACACAATATCTCCTTCCCGTCTAGCGGGGCCAATCTTAATTAAATATGTTCTTATTTTTCTTAATTCCTGTACTAAATTATGTAAATCTTCTGCCATAAGATTATTATGCAATAAGTAAAATTAAAATACTAGTCATTAGTAATAGTACTCAAACAATAAAATATAACATAGTTAGCTCACTTTTATTTCACGTCACTCACACTTGGTCTTCATCCTCCTTACTGCAACGGGGACATGGGCGGGCCATCTCCATGGGGTATACTTCTCTCGGGTTGACTCTCCTTCTAAATGAAATTCGACGAAGTTGCCAGTCGGTCATTTCCTGCCTCATCCAGGACTTATGGCATTTTTTGTAAACTTTGTATAGCAGAATGACACTTCCAACACAGATAAGGATAGTAATGAAGGTCAACAGAATTGTTGATGTCGATAAATTGGACTTCATTTGCTCCACAATAGATGAATTATCTCCTCCAGCTGCATTTTGTGCGATTATTGTTTCTTCTGTAGACTGCGAGGAACCCATATCTATTTCAGTACTTTATGCTTGCATCATCACTAATTGCACTTAGGAACTTATAGTTTTTCATTGTTCAAAGTTCACCAAAGTTCAAAAACAATTAAAACGTAATAATTCAATAATCAGTTCATCTCAAATTTCACGAAGACACGAACGAGCCGCGCCTCGACCACTATATATGGCAGAGTCGCCATGTACGGTGGGAGGATGAGACAAGTGAAACGATCGAAGTTTACTGACGTACTCTAGGCTTTATTGATACACCAAAAGCTTATATATGTAACTGACATAAGAACGACTACATAGGTACGTTGGATACATAGGTTGACTATACACTACACTATTTTCTTTCTCTGGTATAAGGTTTTATAACCATCAATAGCCTACACAAGTGTCACTACATACAATTAAGTTATCCGAGAGTACTTAATGTCATACCAGCCAAAATAAAGGCCCACTTGAATTTTAAGTGGGAGTCTCCTTCATTATTTGCTTCCAGTTTTCCAAAAACATAGAAATAGTTACTACGCCTACCCAAAACCAACATGAAATAGTATATTTTGTTTAGAAATACTTGAGGTTTGCGCAGGCCTATGAAGATTTATAGTCGCCGAGAGACGAGGCTCGCTCCCGAATAAATATCCGAATAACGCGGGAAATTCCAGCCCTATCTTTGGCACCCCTTGACATGTCCACGTCGATACATGAAGCTAGTTTTTTACAGCCTTTTGTAAAAAATAGTGAGATTTCTATTAAAGAAAGAAAATGGGGCTAAACGGAATTTGGAACACATATGCAGAATGCTCGATAGTAGATAAAAACAAGTTCTTAGAGTCTTAATAGCAAACACTGGCCATCAAAGCGACAAAACCCAGTACACAACCGGTAATACGCTGATATGAAAAACTGTTCTGTTTCTGTAATAAATAATAAGGCAAAGAAAAACCGAATCAGTTAGCCTATGCACAAGTGTCACTATGTACAAATATGTTATCCGACAGTACTTTCTCTTATATTAGACAAACTAAAAGTCAAACCTTGCCTCACCTTACCTTTAATGTAAATTAACACTTGAATTTTAAGTGGAAGTCTCCTTCGTAATTTGCTTCCAGTTTTCTTAAAACACAAAAACACACCCAAAACCAACATGAAATAGTATTTTTGTTTAGAAATACTTGAGGTTTGCGCGGGCCTATGAAGATTTATGGCCGCCGAGAGACGAGGCTCGCTCCCGAATAAACAGCCGAATAACGCGGGAAATTCCAGCCCTGTCTTTGGCACCACTTGACATGCCCACGTCGAAACATAGAATCAGTTTTTACAGCCTTTTTAAGAAAATAGAGAAATTTCTATAAAATAAAGAAATCAGGCTAATTGGCAAATTGGAACACAAATGCGGAATACTCGATATTAGAAAAAATAAGTTCTTACAGTCTTAATAGCAAACTCTGGCCTTCAAAGCAACAGCGCAGAATACAACCTTATACGCTGATATGAGAGATTGTTCTCTCTCTCTGTCTGGTATAAGGTTTAATAATCATGAATCGTAAGGGCCAACAAAGAAATCGAGTCCGTTACCCTATACACAAGTGTCACTTTATGCAAATATGTTATCTAAAAGTAGTTTCTCTCATAACAGCCAAAATAAAAGCCCTTTACCCTAAATATAAATTAACACTTGAATTATAAGTGGGAGTCTCCTTCATTATTTGCTTCCAGTTTTCCAAAAACATAGAAATAGTTACTACGCCTACCCAAAACCAACATGAAATAGTATATTTTGTTTAGAAATACTTGAGGTTTGCGCAGGCCTATGAAGATTTATAGCCGCCGAGAGACGAGGCTCGCTCCCGAATAAATATCCGAATAACGCGGGAAAATCCAGCCCTGGCTTTGGCACCCCTTGACATGTCCACGTCGATACATGAAATCAGTTTTTTTTACAGCCGTTTGGAGATAATTATGGAATTTCGTTAAAAGAAAGAAATGGGGCTTTTTATGTCACGGGATAAGGAAATGATTCCTGAAACATCATAATCTGTTTTGGGCATAAGAACTGGTGAAGTAAAAAATCTCACATACATAATCTCTATATTAATATTATAACGCTGAAGAGTTTGTTTGTTTTATCATATAGCCCTTCATGCGAGTAGGCGACCAAAACTGTTGATAAGAGTTTCTTTCGGCGTTTCTTCTCTGCAGTGGTCGGTTCCGAAACGCTAGTAGTCTGTAGCTTTTGAACAATTAATAAATACATATTATCTAATAAGATAATTTTAAATATGATTTGACGTGAAAAAGGCAAAGGCCTATTTTCTGAATAAACGTTTTGATTTTGATTTTTGACTCTTATTTTACAGGTGTTATATTGCATTTACAATGTTTGCTATTCTATCTTACATATAAATCTATACAAATCAAGCAAGAAAAGAGAACGCTCGAATAATCATGCAGTAATGAAACAAAAAAGAAACATCCATAGAAGTATGAATGAGACGAAACATTTTTTTTTAATCTATGGAAACAAGAAACCGCGCACAATTTTTTTTAGTTCTTAGTTTAAAAGAAGAACCTTTATAAGTTTACTTTTTTCAAATCATGCAAGAATCAAATCGCAGAAAACCCGTTACCTTTACCACAATAACATTGCCGTAATATTTTTGCAAACCTGAGTAATGATGTTATTATTGCATTCGAGATACAGCAATGAGAGCACGATAAGTTCTGCGGATTGTAAAAATAACCTATTATTATTTTAGGATCACTTTACCGCGGAGGCTCCCGAACTATCTTGTTTTGTAGATCTTTTCTTATGTTTTTGTTACACCTTCTGTCTTCTATCTTGTTCACTGATACTAATAGCCTAATAATGACGGCTAGTACCAACGGCTTAATGTGCTTTCAAAAGCATGGAGGATATATTTGTGGTCACCCATCACAGGACCACGCCCGAGACCGATTAGCTTGCGGAAGCGCCTCGTTGGCTTCGGAACCCTAAAAAAATATTAAGCTTGTAATTTTTCAAAAATGTTAAGCTTGCACTTTTTCCTGTTGAAACGTCCGTCTGTCTGGCCAGACTGTATCTCGAAGCCATGATAGCTAGACAATTGAAATATAGATGTCTTTCGGTTGCCGCTAATGCAACAGATGATTTTTGTGCTCGATAATCATAAATATATAGTACGGAACTCTTCATGTGCGAATCCAACTCGCACATGGCCGATTTATTTCACACAATAATTAGAAGATGTTTAAGACCAGAGGCCCATATAAAGCAGGTTCTTATTATTGCTCGCCATAGTGCTTCAACTTTTTACTTTTCAGAAGCTTCCAACATTTTTATCGTCATTAAATTAAAAGTGAGTTAAACCATTCTTGTTGGTCTATTCGTAACTTTTTTCTAACCTACATTGTCCCACGGCTGGGCAAAGGTCTCCCCACATTCTTCACCCACTACTCAACACATTATTCAAGATTCTGGGACCAGGATACAGGTCAATTCCTTGCTCCAACAATCAGTCTAGCCTAGCTCACGCTACACATCACTCCGTAGCAGGGTGATCCAATTTGAGGCGGTGGACCGTAGCGGCAATTAATATGGGACGTGGCGGAACCACCATGCCGTCTCTCACAGTGACAGGATGAAGGTAGTCGATATAATATTTCCTCCTGTCTAACTTGAGCAAATGCATGATATTTCCAAGCTGTTTTGAATTGAAAACTTTTTAGCGGCGCTGTGCACATTTTGTGATGGGAAAAAATGTTAAACTCGCGATAGGTCACGTCATCATCATCATTTCGAGAAGGTGACACGGTCAGTCGACCATGCACAGCTGGTGTCAGAGTTCTTCGGAATCGCCTCTCGGCCTCTGACGTGGTTCCTTTAACGACTACCAGATGGCAGCCGGGACCACCGGCTTTACGTGCCTTCCGAAGCACGGAATCATCTTTCTTATAAGACAATCAGGTGATTCATGCCTGCTATGTCCTAACCAAACTGGAAACAACTTAACAAAGTATGCTTCCCGCGGGAATCGAACCCACGACCCCCGGGTCAACAAGGCAAACGCTTTAACCACTGGACCACGGAGGCAGTTATAGGTCACGTGACCGACAGATTCGTCAGTTTAAAAAGTCGTAAGACTGACACGTGATCAGATCGAAAAACAACATTACAAGTAATATTCAAGTTTTCACTTCTGACTGCACTCCCGGAGTGCCGTTGTTTTAATTTCATTACAGACTTTTAGTTAACATTATACGATTTTTAGCTTTCGCGATCACAATTTAGTTAACAGTGCCTTATTATTCTGTCTGTTTGAGCCGGTCAAATCTCGGAAACTAACTAAAAATACTTCCTGACGCCCGATTGAGCTAAATTTTGCATTATACTCCTTTTCAAACTAAAGAGACTAACTACATGACATTTCCCAACAAAAACAGTTGGAAAATATCATGTAGTCCCTCTAGTCTTTTTATTTACTGGATTGTGGATACAAGAAAAGGAGTGACACTGACTATATAATAGGCGACAGAACATAATGCAGAAAAAGCAATAGAAAGACATAATATAGACCGACTTTTACAAAAAAACAAGAACTTAGTAAACCATTTAAAATCCCAGTACAAAATATTATATGTTTGTCCTTATATCTGTATAGGCCTAATTAAGGGTAGTTAGATGGGAGTGACGTGTCGTATTAGGCAGCTACGTAACTACTTAACACATTACGACATCAGTTAGGCGCAGGCCATACTGCCAGCGAGCGAGCGGGCCGAGCGGGTATTATAATTGAAACAATTTTTTTATACTTTGTACAGAGGCCAGTCAAGTATTACGTAAGCAAAAAAATTGCTGTTTTTAAGCTCCTCCCCCCTCTTGTCAGCAAAAGTAAAAAATGTTCTTCCCCCTCCCTTAAGCTTACGTTGGTATCATTTTCACAAAAAATGTTAATGTATTTTGCGAAATGTTGCTGCTTACGTTACGTACCACGTACGATAATATTTACTTATTTTAATGTAAGTACATTTTAGGGGTCATTCAAATATTACCTAGGGTAGTAAGGTAAGTCAGCCATTCAAAGATGCAAACGAAACCATCTGACGATTGCTACGAATTCATTCAGCACAATAGCGTAGCGCCTGAACACTCAAAGGCATCTTAGATGCATCTTAACTTAAAATCGTTCTTTAGTCTCGTTCTGTCGCTTTCTAGGTAACCTAGCAAGACAAAGACAGTCTGAGATTTATGATTGTCATTAGTTAAGATTATTTTGAATATTCGGGGGTGCTAAATCAGCGCTCACGTCACGAGTGTCAATCAAGGACGGAAGCCTCCCTTGCACCTCGAAAACTACGAACGGATCTATAGTTTTCAATGTGAAACCATATCTGAACTGTGGGTTCACACCACCAAGTGTGTGTAGTTTTCGATGTGAACCCATATCTTAACTGTGGGTTCACACCGAGACGAAGAGACACACTCGCCAATTAATGCTTACCTTGGTTTGAATAGTTTCCCTCGCCTCGCTTCGCCCGGCTGCTCGCTTGCTAGCTGGCTGTTTGGCCTGCGCTTTATGTATCATGTATTGTTTTAGAAAACCTTTACAAGTTTATTCTCACGCGACTGTGTAACTAGAAAATTACGGCATTGCTTTGTCAAACGTAATTGTTACAGTAGCAGTAAGTAATGATTTGTTTGTATGCTAGAAAAACTTGTCAAACTTATTTTCGTCTATAAATACGAAAATAATATAGCTGTAATATAGCTGTAAAAATATTTTCAAAAATATACCTGTTTCTCTATTATCTGAGCGTTTTTCAGGTTATCTCCTCATCAGCTGCTATGCGTTGGAGCCGAGGTCTGCTATTAAGACAGCATTAATGCTGTAATTTGATTTGCCAAATTTTTTTGAACGGTTGCCTGCCTGACGCCAAAACCTCCTGGGCTACTCTTAGTACCAAAACCGCAAACAAGTATCTGTGAAAATGATTGAAGCTCAAAGCCCTTCGTGTAGCAGCCTGGCCTCTCCGCCACACGATAATTAAAAAATATCAATGATTAGCTGTTTCCCTGCGACTTCGTCCGCGTAAATTATAGTCTATGTTATCCGCTAAGCAATCAAAATTCCATACAGAATTTTTTTTAAATCAGAAATAAATTATAAATAGTAAGGTCAGAGAAAATACAACACGATGTACTTCGACTAACTCGTTATTAACAAATGGGTAGACTAGTTATTAGGCAAATGTAACGGGCAAACGTTTATGCTAAGAAAAAGTATACCAAACATAAAATATCTATCTACAATACCTAAGATGCTTTATAAAGCGTCGTTACATCATTTGAATATCCAACCGGTTCCGAAGGCTGGGTATTTGAATATTTTGCTTTTACAAAACGAGAAAAATATTGGCCTCGGATGACCATACAAGGTGAGATGCGAAATTGTTACCTCACAAAAACTGGTAAGTTCACGGCAATCATATAACCTTTGCCGGAACGTTGTTGTATATTTGAATTCAAACAATTTAAATTAGTCAAACTTTTATTTTTACTTGGCCTACACTCTCCACGCTGGCCAGACGGGTTGGAGGGGTCTCTTTGATATTTATAGCCTTGTTTAGCTTCTGTTTCCTTAGTCGACTTCTACGACATCCACGGAGAAACTTGAAGTGGTCCTATTCTACTCTGCCGGGAACCACACGGCATATAAAAGAGTTTACTTATTGGCAATTATTTTCAAACATAGAATAAACATGATGAACATTTCTAGATTTACCTAACAGTTTTGGGTTACTAATAAGCAAGTACTTTCTGAAAATCTAGGAATTTACACCAACTATTTCAAGCGAAAATTTCTCTTTCTGGCCAGGGTGATGTGAGGCAACAACTTGCTGACAATTTCAAGAATTTATTAATGACGAAGAATATAACTAAGCATATCTTTGTGGTATATCACTTGAAAATATGGTTTAGCCAGCCACACACTATCTTGTTACCTCCAATTCGTGATACGAAAACGTCATGTCAAAAGTTTATTTCTAATTTGGTGTGACGTCACATAGTCAGTAGATGGTTAAGTAAGTCTGGTCAGGGTTGTCATCCTATTGTCCAGCAATGGGCTTGTTGTGGCTGAGATGATGATGATAGTTAAGACGCGTCTACCGACATTTCAAGATAAGTTGGGAAAGTAAAAAAAGAATATACAAAAATCCCGCGTTTGTATGTATATATCGCAGGTAAATGAGGTTGCCAGGAATTACACGAAATCCTTAAGAGTCGCCTGGAAGCGCATGTCTCCACACAAACGGAAAACGGGAATTGTGGCAATATTTGATAATTTAAGGGCAAAATTAAGCATCCAATCAATTAATCTCATTATAATCTACGTACGTTCCTATACAGTTTGTTTAAATAATCAAATGTTTGAGAATTATACGCCTCTCAAGATTTCTATACATATTTGAAAAGGCTTGTAATTCTCAAACAAACCATTGGTATTTTAACCAAGCTGTATAGGAACTTACGTAGATTATAATGAGATAAATTGATTAAATGCTTAATTTTACTCCAAAATTATCAAAATTGCCACAATTCCCTTGTTCCGTTGGTATGGAGACATGCGCTTCCAGGCGACTCTTAAAGATACCATGAAATCACGCTAAATGATAGAAAAAATTATACTCTCCTTTTAGCTTCGCCGTAGTCGGGTAAAAAAGGCCGCAAAGTTGGGACTCACCAGAATCCCATGTGTTTACAAATGAGCTGTCGCGCTAACGCCGGACAACCGCAATTTGAGGAGCCCGATGGTCCAGTGGGTGTGAGCTCTATGAGCGCTTACGTATGTTAAGCACCCCTGTTGCAGTCCCTACTTGGATGGGTGACCGCAAGTGGCATAAAAATATCTCGAGCTCCTCCGTGCTTCGGAAGGCACGTTAAGCCGTTGGTCCCGGCTGTCATCGTTGATGGCAGTCGTTAAGCTATGTCAGATGCCTTAAGGCAGCTTGAAAAATCTGACACCAGTGTTGGCCACTTACACATACAAAAAACAAAAACAAACCGCAATTCTTCACGACTCATGCTTTCATTACTACGGCACTGTGCAATACTTAGCTTCGGGAATGCGGAAAATAAAGATATTGCTGTTTGAACTCTGAACTGCTTTTAGGGTCCCTACTCGTACCTTAAATAGCGAAACAGTTCATAGATTGTACTAAGCCTCTTTCGCCTGTGTATTAATGGTATTTGTATGTATGGCATGGCAATCTCAAAAATAGTACGGTTTTTGACCCGAATGAACCACCTAGTAGGAGGGTAATATTTTTAGCGCGTTTACTGTATAAGGTCGCAGGGAAATAAAGATACCAGGAATTTCACGAAATCACGGTAAATGATAAAAAAACATACTCTTCTTTTGGCTTCGCCGCAGTCAGGTAAAAACGCCGCAAAGTTGGGACACACCAGAATCCCATGTATTTACAAATGAGCTGTCGCACAAAAACGCCGGACAACCGCAATTCTTCACGACTCAGGCTTTCATTACTACGGCACTGTGCAATACTCAGCTCTAGGAAAGCGAAAAATAAAGATATTGCTGTTTGAACTCTGAACTTCTTTTACGGTCCGTACCCTAAGTAGCGAGACACGTTCATAGACAGTACTAAGCCTGCACTAATCACCTATACAGCTTATGTAGTCAAAGAGTAAAAGTACTTTTGAAGAAACAAGAATTTAATATTATAAACAATTCTACGGAAACGCCATTTTTCGGGACGTTCACATCATACTACTTACTTACGGGTACCAATGTCAATCATAGCGTTTTGGCACCAAAAGTTCCGCATTTTCTATTTTTGGAATGCTTTAATATTGACGCGTTGTATGGAAATCGCGAATACTTTTCCGCAAAAAGAACATATTTTTGAAGTCATGTTATGAAATGGTTCGCTCGCGAAATTTTGATCGTTTTGGACCCCTAAAGGGGTAATTGAGTCCATCAATATGAACTTCTTTTTCTATGGGATCAATGGAGGATATTTAAAAAAATTACATTTCTACTCGTATATAAAATTATTCAGCCGTCCGGAAAATTTGTATGGAATACGAACAGCCTAAGAACATTTTACCCGGAAGTTTCTTAACATACAACGTACTAATTACGAGCAATTTTAATATGTGTTTGTCACAGCCATAGATATCAGAATAATACTAGGTGTCACAGCGTATTGACGTCACATTTAAGTGGATCGAGCGATTTTTGTTATGTAGTATCTTAAAGTTACGCAGAGATGGATATGAACCAACCTCAGGACATTTTCCCCGGAACTTTTCTTAACACACAACATAGTACTTAAGAGTACTTCCAAGCATTTGTAATATGTGTTTGTCACAGCATATTGACGCCATAAGTGTCGCGTTGGCAATTTCGAGAACGTTCAACGTTGACGCGTTATTCGGAAAACCGCGAACACTACTCCGCAAAAGGAACGAGGAGTATTTTATTTATGACAGGGCTGAATAGCTTTTTTTAATAAAGCGCAATAAATAAACTTAAAACCGGCCAAGTGCGAATCATAATCGCACACGAAGGGTTCCGTAGCATGAGCAACATTTATGTATCTGCAGCCAAACATACAAATTCGCATTTATTATTTTAGTAGGATAGAATAGGATAGTAGAATATTATGTAATATTTGAATACATTTATTTACATTTACTCAGAACAGAACATTTCTCTGAACATTTTCCCCGAAACTTTCTTAAGACATAACGTACTACTTACGAACATTTGAAATATGTGTTCGTCACAGCGTATTGACAATTGACACGTTGTCAATTTCAAGAACGTTCAAAGTTGACGCGTTGTACGGAAAACCGCGAATACCACTCCGCAAAAGGAACATAAGAGTTATATGTATTTTATGAAATATTTTGCGGACTGAAAAATCTATTTCAATAAAGCGTAACAAATAAAGTTAAAAGTGTAACCTGGCCGAAACGTCTGGAGAAAAGCGGTATGTTTTCGCGTTAATTCCCGACATTGCATTTAATAAAGTTAAATATAACCGGGCAAGTGCGAATCAGAACCGCACACTAAGGGTAACATTATCTCCAAAAAAAGACTGTACTTCTATGTGGTTCTTCCCCTTGATGTATATTTTATTTCGTTTTTATTATTTGTTGTTATAGCAACAATAGATAGAGACGTTCTGTAAAATAATCTCATCTCTACATATTACGGTTCAGTAGATACAGCTCTGTGAAAGACGGACGGCCAGACATCAGGGAGTTAGTTATATTAAGGCTTTTGTTTACCCTTTGGGTACGAATTCCTAAAAATTAATACTTCAACGATTTTAATTTAAAGTACGTAAAGACTCATTTTGATAGTGAGATTATCTCAACGCGAAACCAGGAATAAAATGTAAAAACTCTTGGATAAAAAAGAAAATCCAACAAAACTTTCCTTTACACGCATCACATTAGTTAAGAGTATAACACGTGTCTGTCACAGCGTATTCACGCCATAAGTATATCGTAAGTACCTTATGAAACTTGATGATATTATATTTTATTTTGTTGGTGGGAACTTTAATATTTAGAATAAAACTTGAAAAGGGTAACAATTTTTACCTATAGTGTTCAAAATGTAGGGGTTTTGCTGTTAATTCCCAGTGTTGGTGTTTCTGTAGCTAACGAAGCCACTAACTTTGGCAACAAAGCTGTTTGTTTTGTTCAGTATCAGTTTTTGCGGTATAGTTTTATATTTTCTACATAAAGATAGTAATCGGTATGAATTTTAGGCGCTATGGTATGAGACACTAGCGTTACCCAGCAATTAATACTTTTAATCCTAAATCATAACAAATTAAAAAAAACTAAAGTGTTATGCCCTAGTAAATTACTTGTATCTAGTATTTTGGTATGTATAACTTTTAATAGATATCATAATTTAAGTTTAAGAGAATTACTTATTAATGGCAGTAATGAGTAGGTATCTTTTAATTCATCATATTGAAAATACTGAAAAGTTGTATCAAAATCACTACAAGTAATTTATTAGGGTATTCCGCTATTACATTTTTAAATTTGATTCTATTTAGGATTAAAAGAATTTATTGCTGGGTGTCTGTCTGTCACATAACACACTGTCACATAATTAATGCCTTTAAAGTCACTTCAATAAAAAGGGCGTTTCTTGGGAAATTTACAAATATTTTCCTCTGCATCACGTCACTGGTATTTTCAATTTTGCGAGCAAAAACATAAGTGACGGAGGCATTTTATGAAATATTTGCAAGTTGAAAATGCAATTTTTCTTACCTTAGTAGCAATAAAATAACAAATTCGTAGTTAGGGAAGTAAATAAAACAACTTGAGCGGACTCTATATGGTACTATCTTAAAAAATCATCATCATCATCATCATCTAGTCTCCACTACAGAAGCACGACCCTCTCTGTACTACCAGAGCCATATATTAGCTTGAGTAGTCAGAGGATTTGGCCTACACTCTCCACGCTGGCCAGACGGGTTGGAGGGGTCTCTTTGATGTTTATAAGTTTTGTTTAGCTTGTTTTTCCTTAGTCGCTTTTTACGACATCCACGGGATGACTTGGAGTGGTCCTATTCTACTCTGCCGGGAACCACACGGCGCCCTTTCCTCCCTTCCTTTCTTCTTAAAAAATAAAAAAAAAAACGTTTATTCAGAAAATAGGCCTTTGCAGGCACTTTTTTACGTCATATCATATGTAAATTATCTTATTAGATAATATGTATTGATTATTTGTTCAAAAGCTTTCGGAACTTCAGCTAGGGTTTCGGAACCGACCACTGCAGAGAAGAAACGCCGAAAGAAACTCTTATCAACAGTTGTGGTCGCCTACTCGCCTGAAGGGCTTTATATGATTACGAATATTTATTCCTTACTGTCTTTTTCTTTCTTTTCTTTTTTCTGTTTTCATGTTACAATTTCAATATACATAGATTGATTATTTTGGAACATATTTATGTTAACGATCGAGTGTGCAAAGATAATAGACAACATATGATACTTAAAGTAGTCTCAAAGAGGCCGAGCAGACCAGTCATTATAAATATTAAATCAGTTTGATACTGAGAATCAACAGAGAACATCATACAAGGAAAGATAAATAGAACTTTAATCTATAGTGATAAGTATTATAAAGAGGAAAGATATGTTGTTTGTTTGTTTATATTGAATACGCTCCGAAACAATTAGACCGATTTTCAAAATTCTTTCAACTACAGAAGGCTTATTTATCTGCGGGTGACATAAGCTATAATTTATGCAGATGAAGTGCGGGTAAATTGCTAGTAACAAATAAAAGAAAACAAAGAGATTACGACTTAAAAAGAAGCAAAGGTGGAAGAAAGAGGGGAATGGAAAAACATCCATCGACAAGAGTCCAGCTCTTTCATTTGATGATGACGGAGAATAATATCACACTACTTTAACTTATTATGCCGGAATTGACGTAGCAAGTATTGCCTTTTCAATTTCATAAACGCTCAACGTGTTAAAGCGTTATAGAGAAAACCACGGACCCTTCTTCCTCAATTCGCATGTGACGGAGCATTT
Source organism: Rhodophaea formosa (assembly GCA_963082605.1). Classification (NCBI taxonomy): domain Eukaryota; kingdom Metazoa; phylum Arthropoda; class Insecta; order Lepidoptera; family Pyralidae; genus Rhodophaea; species Rhodophaea formosa. The sequence goes on from OY720221.1 coordinate 7,591,514, forward strand.
TATGGAATATTTTTAGAATGGAAACGTTTATTTCATATATAAGACGCAATAAAATGATAAATAAAAACTGAAATTAAATAACTTCAGCGGTTTTATTTGACACATACATATAATCACGTCTGTTTACCTTATGGGGTAGACAGAGCCCAAGGTCATAACCCAAAGGCTATATTTAGTGGCGAGTAGGTGGAAAATGGAATCTAAATAGTGATAGATATCTAGCCTATTTAAATTATTCCTAATATATTGCACATTCCCTTGAACGGTTTTTACGTTCTGCGTGGGATGAGAAGCAGCTGGTACATTCTACGTTTTTTTTTAGTTCCAGACCAGAATAGAAGTGAAACATCAGGCTTTATTTGATACTAAAAATAGTTAATATACTTACTTATTTAACATCTTAACACGAAAGCAAGAATTTCATATACACACATGAATGAAAAGGACATTTTCATTTAGGATTTCTCCTTATCGGTGTATTGAAGTGGCAACTACCGCTTTTCCAATTTCGCGAACACTATGTGTTGACTTGTTTCAATAATAAAGGCGAACACAGGCGAACACTTATTCCGCAATAAGTAAGAGATGGAAGCATTTTATCGATATTTTTAGGGAAGTAAATAAAATTACTAATAACAGATTTTTACTATGTTTATAATGAAATTTAAAGATATTGAAAACATTCATTCAATAAAAAATCAAAGTAGGTAAGTACCTACATAATCCTTACAAAAAATATGATTAATTCTTTTTAACATCAAAAATGTATTTATTATATTCGTTTTCAACAACAAAATAAAACGAAAATTTCTTTGAGGATTTCTCTTTACACATATCACACTGCTTGTAGTCGGTAAACTGACGTCACAAGTACCGCCTTTTTCCAATTTCGCGGACACTACGCGTTGACTTGTTTCAAGAATAAAGGCAAATACTTATTCCGCAATACGAGTAACTTAGTTATGGACGCATTTTATCGATATTTTGTGGGTGGAGAGAGATTTTTTATATTTATTTTAGACTTCATCTAATATCAAGTAGAGTTCAAAATCAAAATCAAAACGTTTATTCAGAAAATAGGCCTTTGCAGGCACTTTTTCACGTCATATCATATTTAAAATTATCTTATTAGATAATATGTATTTATTAATTGTTCAAAAGCTACAGACTACTAGCGTTTCGGAACCGACCACTGCAGAGAAGAAACGCCGAAAGAAACTCTTATCAACAGTTTTGGTCGCCTACTCGCCTGAAGGGCTTTATATGATTACGAATATAGGTTAGAGAAGTACTTAAATAAAATAACTTCAATGTTTATAATGAAAATTAAAGATACCGAGAACATTTATTCAATAAACAAACAAATCAGGTTCCTATTCTACTCATTAAAAAAAAACTAAAAAACCTTAAATTTTTTTAAATATCTAAGCAACGAAATAAAACGAAAGTTTCTTTGAGGATTACTCTTTACACATATCACACTCACTACTTATAGTCGGTATATTGAAGTCGCCAGTACCGCTTTTTCAATTTCGCGAACACTCGACGTGTTGGCGGAAACCGAAGCGAACAGTTACGAAAAACAGAACTTTTTTTATAATAATCTTTATATGTTTCCATATTTCATTCCGAGAAAATTGTATAAAATCCTTATTTTTTTGTCTGTTAATCCAATGTTCTAAAATATTTATAAGACACTGCACAAAAAACAATCGAATGCCTAATCTCTAAAATAAGTTTTTTTTTGTGTATAAATGTGATGATAATCTTATATCATCACTTCTATACAAACAATATTCGTGTACTTAATTAATAAGTTTAATAAAATTTAGTTAAACCTTATATTTATAATAATAAGATCGTTGATCGTTATTTCTACACACAAAAAAATATTAATTAGGTGTATTTGAACTAAAGGAGAAATTTAAGTAACAAAAATATTAAGTAAGTAGTATATTATTATTAACGTTCTTACGTCACTCACTACTTTTTATAGTGGTTATTGACGTCGCAAGTAGGTACCGCATTTTCAATTTCGCAACACATTACGTCGACGCGTTTCACGGAAACCGCAAAACATGCGTGTAGGAGGACTTTTATGAAATATTTTTCTAGTAGCGAAAAGGAAAACTTATTCGCGGTTTTGATCTGATCGGTTTTTACGATCGAAACGGGAAGAAAATCTGGCACCTCTTGTGTTATTTTGTCATCAGCGTGGATATTCTTTTAAAAACAGTAACATAAAATATGAAAGCTTGAAGAAAGCTGCGGTTTTGTTGGCTGTGAGTCATAGATTAAAAAAAATCCTGTGAGTAATGTGTAGTAAATTAAATGCTGTCTCTAGTCAGTAGTAAGTTTTTATTTTAATTCATTACTTAGTCTTTCTTCACAGTTAACCACAAATACGATAAACAAGCACCTTAACAATTACTATAATTTTATTGCTTTTTTTGGCCTATCACACAAATTGAGCTAGCCACACAGTAAGTTGTGAACTTGTGTCGTAGGATACTAACTCACCGATACTATATTTTTTTATATATACTTATATAGATAGACATCCAAGACCCTGGTCAATATGAAAAAGATCTTTTTTCCATCTTGACCTGACCGGGGATCGAACCCGGGACCCCCGTGGCCCCGCAGGCTAGCGTGTTGACCGCTGCGCCACGGAGCTCGAATTACAATTATTAGACAATACAAACAACGCCGTAAGTGTGAACTCACTCAAACAACAAAAATAAAAGGTCTATGCTCTCTGCCATTCGATTGAGAGTACGCAGAGCTCGAGTGATGCTTTTATTTTATTTTATTTTATTTATTACGAAAATCAAACAGGCCTTTTCAAATATGCCAAACAATTTATAAATTATACATTGCCAAAACTTTTCTACAGCTAGCTTTTTTCGGTAAAGACGATAAAAATCTACCATTATAGTATGTCATGTAAAAAATCACTTGATAATATTTTTTCAATTGCGTAGACAAGGGCCCTTAGACCACCTCTAGCTATTGAATAAACTCATTTATTTTCTCTCCACAGGCATAAAATATTACAGATATAGGTAAAGTACAATTTTTTTATCAGGACCTAAGGTGGAGAGAACTGGTGCTTGAGCTAAGTAGGTTTAGACCCAGTTGTATTACAAGTCACCAGGCTCCCTCCGCACCTTTAGAACGTTTAAAAAAAACGTGTCTCAACCTGCAAGGTGGTCAGACGCGTGTGAACGGTTATAACAAATGACAGTATGTACAAATAATTTTATCAATAAAACAGAATAACAAAAGGTAAAAACAAAAGGAAAGTACCTACGTAGTAATACTAAATTAGAAATAAAAAAATAAAAATAAATAAAGAGCGTAAGCGTAGCGTGGTTCAAGAGTCGGGGACGGACGGTGATTAAGTGTGTGTGCGTGAGCGAGTGTTGAGCAAAGGGATGTGTGTATTTGTGCGAGTGTTTATACGGCGTGTCAGGAAGTGTTTTTTTTTTTGGAAGCTTTTACTAGAAAAATGGGAACCAAGTTACGGTTACCTAGTCACATCACAGATTCCATAGATCTTTGATTATTCCCTAAAGCGACTTTTACGATCAGTGCAGAAAAAGAATTAGCTAGCATTTTACGCATTACTTCCTAAGGTTTAATGCAAAAATACGACACTGTTTTGCTACTAATACAATGCAATACTAATTCTTAATTGCACCATTAAAAATACAAAATAAAAATTGTACAAGAGGCGGCCTTATCGCTTACGGAATCTCTTATAGGCAAAGATTTATGAAAAATGCGTGTTTATATAGCAAGCAAGCCTTATATATGAAATAGAGCAAGGAACAGGTGGCGCAGCTAAAAGAAAATATTAACTATATATATATATATATATATATATATATATATATATATATATATATATAATTAAACTCCACTTAATAAATAGACTGAACATGTAACATATTTATATAATACATAAAAAATAAATATCAAAATAATTATGAAAGATAGCATTAATTATACAATGAATATATTTTTCCTTTCTGAACGTACCTGACAAGTTCTAATTAAATAACTAGCTTAAGGCCGCACACTAGGCTTTTCACTATTTCTCTTAATTAGTCATTAAGAGAAATAGTGATTACCGTAATCTGGTTCTCATAATTCTCAGTGATTCTCATAATATTAAAACATGATTCCAAAAATACTTCAGGTTATTTACTAAGGCTTATATGATTTACATTCTTGAATTTCTTTCTATTTGTAAAGTATTAGAAATAAAATTATTGGCGTCGCTACTGTGCCTAGTGTGCCCCCTCAAGGCAAGCTAATGAACAATATCAGACTGACCTAGTTTTATACATTACTAGCGGTTCCCCGCGGCTTCGCCCGCGTGATAAATAGCCTATATCCTGCTTAGTACCCTAACCTATGTGTATGCAAAATTTCATTATGATCGGTTCAGTAGATACGGCGTGAAAGCGTAACAAACAAACACACAAACAAACAAACTCACTTTAGCATTTATAATGTAAGTTGTGACTTAATAATAATGTGTCCATCGGCACTTTTCTTAATATTGATGTTTTCAAGTCTTTATAATTGCACTATCATTATACTTAATTTATGACCTATACTAATTCAATGGTTTCGTTATTTTGAAACGTCGCACTAGGTCCGTGTTGCCAAGGAGCTGGATTGCCTCGACTTTCACATGATGAAGCAAGCTATACTCGTGTGCTTCCGCATATTTTTTTATGAACTCTCTCCACGGACTGTATATTGAGGTCCCGTTTCAGGTCGTCGTTTCTTACATACCAGGGCACATTTACAATTACCCTCAGTACTATTTTGAAATTGTTGGATCTAATTGATGTTGCTCTTTCTGGTATAGCCCGGGGCTATACCACAAAGAGCAAAATCAATTTGGGCTGTGGGGCTACCCCACAGCTGTTTACCATCAGTTTGAGAAGCCCGATAGTCCAGTGGGTGTAAGCATTATTCTAATGCTCACGCATGTTGAGTAACCTCGGGAGTGCAGTCCCCACTTGGATGGGTGACCGCAAGTGGCATGTAAAAATATCTTGAGCTCCTCCGTCATCCGGCTATCATCATTGATGACAGTCGTTGAGCTATGTCAGAAGCCTTTAAACACCTTGAAAAATCTGACACCAGTGTTGGCCACTTACACACACGAAAAACAAACAAACTATAAGTTCATACTGTCATGAAGACTTCTTTGAAGAGAAGTAATTTGTTATGTTCTAACAAAGCCGAGTTTTTTCCAAGTAAACAGTATATGTTTATAAAATTTCATTTCTAGTTCTTGTTTTTTTTTAAAGTGGGCTTTCTCTAAGCTTCGCGTCTAAAGTCATAGGTACTTGGCTGTGTATTCATATGATACGCTTTGCGTTTATGTATACAGGCCTGTATTGTTTTTGGTTGTTGATTGCGTTAACTTTTAACGTAGACTGGTTTTGTTTCATTTAGTGAATATGAGACGGATGAAAAGGAGGTACTGTAAAAGAGAATTTAGGTTACAGCGAGAGAAATGGAACTAATAAAATTAGAACTCTCGACAAGAAAAAATACAAAAATTTCCGAAGTTAGAGGGACGTGCCAGGATGCAATAAGTAGTTACTTATGCGACCCACATGCTCACCCGAAGGCATTATTCTCAGTGGTCCTTGGGTCTCATTTTATTAATTACCACAATATGTTGTTATTACGTCAACTGCGGATTACTCCTCCCTATTTTTGTGTTATATGTTTTAATGTATTTTTTTCTGTTTCTACTTAAGTAGTTTCTATTATGTAGTTCACTTACAACGTCAACCCATGTCATAAACATAAAGAGTTGATTAATGTTAGTTGAATAAATCTCAGAATTTTGCCGAAATGTGTATTAGTTTTAATAGAAAAAGGTAAACATTCATTCCCTTCTAGCTTAAAACAATTCCACTTCAAAGGAATGATATCAAAACAGTTAAAAAAATGTTTATTTATAAATAGATTCATCATAACTTAGCTGATCGTTTTTCTATAGAAAATATTTTTTTCGCTATAACTTCAAATATTATTTTGACATTATGTTACCCCCTTTTTCGAATCTTCTACTAATGTATCTTATTTTCTTGTAATATTATATGTATGGAAGTTTATGTCTCCTGCACGCAAAAACTACTAGATAGACTTTAATGAAAAACAACTCTAGAACTTTAAGGCTTGCGCTAATGACCTTCAGGATATGGGCCGAGTTTTGAACCTTAGTTCCCCGTCAGAAAGTCAGCGGTCGACTGCCGCCCGTCTCCCGCGCGCATTCAAAATATTAAATAACATAAATTTAATATTAAAAAGAAGAATAATCTGTAAAATAAAAATTCCTCGGGAGAGTTTGTAGGTTGATTGGTATTGTATTGAACATAAAAATTGCGTGACTTTTAAACAAAGAGTTACCTACGTAGTTAATGAATATTTGCAATAAAATTCGACGTACACGGTACTTTTTTTTTCTAAAAAAACTATGAATTTTAGAAAAATGTCCTCCTCAGCAACTAAAGATTAAAAACCATTCTACAATATATGTTTTTTTTTAGGTATGTGCTTTATGTTTGACTATTTTTATAGAGGTTAAACATAGTCGAAATGGCCAAGGAACACCCTTAAAGCTAAATATGTCATCACGACTTTACTCACATTTATTTAGTCGGCATTGCAGACTAGTTTCGGTCTGTTACGAAAACCATCATTTAGGTGAGTGTTAAAAGGGTGATTCGACAGTTTCACTTCCCTCTAAGAACTGAGGGCCGTCTATGTGCGTCAAAAAATATGCGGAGCAATCTGGAGCGATTGAAATTAATGGCCGTCCGAATTTCAATTGGGATGGTAAAGGGACGTTATCTGGCACTTAGAAACCAGTTCCCTTCAGTGTTTGAAGGTAAGTACAATTACCGTGTTGCCAGTACCCCTAACACTCGCTCCAATGATGTTCTTGGTATCAGACCAAAACTAATTTGCGATTCCGACTAAATAAGTGTAAGTAAAGGTACGGTTGCACATGCTACTTAGTAGCATGCTTCCGTGCCAGTCTTGACACGTATACTACTTAAAAGTACGGGTAACAACCATGGATAAGTATAATAAGCATGCTACCTGAGACGGGGGTGGAAGGAGAAAGGGTAACCATTCTTCTTCTTTTCGTATCGGTGGCAAAACAATATAGAAACTATATTTTCTGTTCCCAAAATTTGGTTATTTGGTTATTTGTATTGCATCATTAGTAGGAATCATCATGTCGTCCAAAGTACACGAGGAAGGACACGTGGAGCAAGATAGAAGATGTGGCATTGTAGGCTAACCATTGAGTATTACGCTTGAGTATATTGCTGCATACCGCATACAAGCATGCTCAAAACTAGAGCTTAAACCTATGATGTCACAACTTAGAATTTGGCTCGCGTAACTGTAAAATGGTTAATGTCCAAGGTCCATTGCTATTTATAGAAACAAAACATAGAATTTATTATGTTCTGACGAAGCCGCGGGAAAAGGAAGTATGTAATAAATTCAGCTAATGTATGCTCCTAATCATTCGTTTGATTAAATACTCGAAGTGATATCTATTGAATTTCAGTGCGTGAAATGAGATACAAATTGTAAATAGCTTCAAGCCGCGTGCATTAGCCCGAGTAATAAGCACATGTTCTTCAATTAAATGTAATGATGAAACATATATCTACAAGATGGAACCACGGTGTGGAAACCGGAAGATATGTCATGTGATATATATGATTTGGCGAATATTTTTACAGCCTGCATGATGCGAGCCCTCTAGGTATCTCCAGATACGCAGAGAAATACCTAAAAAGATGAAGTATTTGCCCGTGTCGGTGTTCGAACCAGTCTTCCATGTGTTTTTTTTTATGATATAGGATGGCAAACGAGCAAGCGGGTCGCCTGATGGTAAGCGATCACCGCTGCCCATGAACACTGCGACACCAGGAGTGTGACAGGAGCGTTGCTGGCTTTTTATTTTAGGATAGCGATAGGCCTTCGGCTCTCTCACTCACCAAATAAAGCACAGAAGTGGTAAAACTAACAGTACGTCAATTTTCTGTGAGAGTGTGGTACTTCCCTGGATGAGCAGGCTCATTCATTCTACAAGCAAAAGTGAATTCCGCAGGTAGCGTGGCTCTACCACAACTAAACATTTTGTATATAAAAAATTAATGATTAATTCTTTTTTGGTTTATTTTTGACGAGCTCCGTGGCGCAGCGGTCAACACGCCTGACTGCTACACGGATGGTCCCGGGTTCGATCCCCGGTCAGGTCAAGATGGAAAATGATCTTTTTCAGATTGACCTGGGTCTTGGATGTTTATCTATATAAGTATCTATTATAAAATATAGTATCGTTGAGTTAGTATTCCATAACACAAGTCTCGAACTTACTTTCGGGCTAACTCAATCTGTGTGATTTGTCTGTATATTTATTTATTTAATTCTACGTAGCACCTCATCACGTATTTAAACTCACGATTTTTTCACAAAAATTTTCTTATTATTGGTAGTACTTTCCGTTCCTTTAGGAATACTTACGCTTAGAAAGGCTAGCCATCTTTTGTGTTCATGACCTTATTTCCATTATAAAGCCTGATATTTTGCTAAACCTTTCTTAACGCGATTTTACCATTTCTACACGATTGCTCGAAAACGAATATACTGTTTTTAGAATTAATATGTGTTTGTAAGTTTCCTTATTCATTTATAATTTCAAAATGGCTTAACGTATTTGGGTGTATACCTAATATATCGATAGATCCTCCTCCACCTCCTGGGTAACATAAAATATGTTTTTTTTTAAAGTACGTTGTATTTTATACTTGTTAAACTAGCTACGATAATTGTGAACATTTACTTACCCAATAAACATTTTTAATTTTATTTTGTTAATAGATATTATTATAATTATATTGAAATCGATGTGGCCAACGAGTATGCTGGCTGCTCCTGTGAACTACAAAATGATCAACATCAAGATATTTTCTTTTCTGGAGATTTCTTGTGAACGTATACCAAAAACATTAAAGAACTAGGTACCTAAGAATGTTATCATTGTAAATGCAAAATGATCCAACGTAATCGGCTCACCGCGGCTGAAACGTAATCCGTAGGGCGACGTTTGATGCCACGGAAACTACTCAATGGGCTTTTATCTAAACGGAGATAAACACTGTTAGCAAAAAGATTCCTTGCAAAAACGCTGAACATAAAGGATAAAAAATAGCATAGAGCAATTTTTTATCCTTTATGTTCAGCGTTTTTGTCCTTTGGTAACATCTTATTACCTTTTTACGATAGACCTACTTACGACTTATCAATCACTATCACTTCACTAAATATTATAAAACTAGCTGTTACCCGCGGCTTCGTCCGCGTGATATATAGCCTTTGTCGTTCTCAGTACCCTAACCTATGTGTATGCCAAATTTCATGATGATTGATTCAGTAGATACGGCGTGAAAGCGTAACAAACAAACAAACTCACTTTCACATTTATAATATTAGTTAGGAAGTTAGGATTAGGATTTACCTATCAATTACCATCACTTCACTACATATTATAAAACAAAGGCGGCTTTCACCAAACGTATAACATGCCCCGGCGCAGCAGGGGGAGGGGGATTTTCATGCTTAGTCTGTCTCTTAGAGTTACAACTTTTAGCTTTGTCTCTCCCGTAAGGTATAAAAAGTAGTTTTCTGTATGTGCCCTGGCTGAGTCGTGGCTAAGAATTTTACATTGGATAGGGGTGAACTATTTGATCAGTTGATTAAACATGTCGTCAGATATTCTCCTTTTTAATATCGCGTTTCATGATTTTGGTCTTGCTTTCCATCATATTAATTTTGATATTTATTTGATTTTAGGGTTCCGTGAGTACCAACGGGGCTATATAACTGCTCAGTTATATAGCCCCGTTGGTACTACGCTGGCCGTCCGTAAAATACCCACTAGCCTAGGGATCTAATGAGTGAGTATAGTTATCTATTGCCGCTTTAACAACAAAACCTATAATATTAGGTATGTTTTACCTTTATCTAACTCTAAATTAACTTATATATAAGGCCGGCAACGCTATTGTCACACCCCTGGTGTTACAGTTGTCGCTTACCATCAGGCGACCCGCTTGCTCGTTTGCCATCCTATGACATAAAAAGAAGATATAGGTACATTGGTGCCCAGGCACCGCTTTTGTCTTTAAGTAGTTAAAGTTAGTAACTTATACTACTTATGCTGTAAAATGATTTGGCAAAGCTTTGCTGGTCTGCGAAAAGGTTTTTGCATTTTGTCAATAAAGTCATATTTGTAACAACAAACAATATTACTATAATAATAATTATACGGAACTAACACATTTTTTTGTTGTGTTATAAAAAGAACTGTCAAAAATAGTAATATCAGTGAAAATATTACCGTTCTACCCCAAAAACTCTTCAAGATATAGAGGTTACAAAGTCACAATTTTCCTCTCGGCGTAAACGACTCTAACAAAAATCGTCATAAAAGTGACGTCACTCCGTTAGCATCTTATATGAGTGATGTCACAACTGTTTCGGCAGCTATGTTAAATATTGCATTTATGGAAATGGCTGCTTAACAATAGTTACTATATATTTTAAAGGCTATCTTTTGGTAATAGTAAATTTATAAATATAAAATCTATTCTTCATGCAAGTTCATTTATAATATACATCCAGCTAAGCTTCTAAATCTCATGCATAAAATTTCAAAGGATTTCTAGCACACATATTTACAATAATATAGCGAGATAAGCTGCCTGGCCATCCAGTATCCGTTCTTATCGCGACTGAGCTTCGGGTCACAATACGTGAATTACGACCGGAAGGGTTGTCGCACGTGTACAGCAGCCCTTATTGGCTCCATTTTAACGCCACAATAGTACAAGTAGGTCCGGATAATTCTTAATCACTTGGCATACTCGAGGGTCTACAGCATTGACATGTTAGTTATGTCGTCGCAAGATTTTATAAATGATCATGTTAATTCTCGTTTTAAGTATATGTTGATGTCCTCTTTTTTGTCTGTCCTTTTTTCCTATCAGCTTTTTGAACTCTCTACATAGAAAAAAGTAAAGTTGGTACTTACAGAGAAGTGAAAGAACTAGCTGAAGAAAGAGGCATGGAAGAAGCTCCACCGATAAAAACCCAGCTCTTTAATTTGATAACGCCATGTGGTTCCCGGCAGAGTAGAATAGGACCACTCCAAGTCTTCCCGTGGATGTCGTAGAAGGCGACTTAGGAAACACAAGCTAAACAAAGCTTATAAACATCAAAGAAACCTCTCTAACCCGTCTGGCCAGCGTGGAGAGTGTAGGCCAAATCCTCTGACGGCTCTGGCTAATATATGGCTCTGCAGGCCTGTTTGCTAACTTTTGACAGCTACGGTGTACATCATTTTCATGGTAACTTCAATATTCATTACGGCTTCGGTTTGAATGACTATTTTTATTTAAGATATGAAAACCGTAATGGATGCTAAAGTGACAATCAAATCGATCGTTGTACACCGAGTTAGTAAATAGGGGGGCTGGTAGTACAGAGAGGGTCGTGCTCCTGCAGTGGAGACTAAAAAGACCTGATGGTGATGATGATACCCTGTAAAAATACGATTGACCTGCCAAAATTTAGGTACAACCAAGACACGTAAAAAGATACAGAGCCGATTTACGATTTGCTTATAACGCTTGTAGCACGAACACTTGCTTTGATGCGTTTGTTGAAGGCAAGTAGTTATTTAAAGAAATTCACATAAATATATGAACTCTATGTTTTCAGAATTCATGTAGGTATTCATGAGTTTCTGTTTGGTAATAGTATTATAGACAGAATAGATACAAGCAATATAAAAACTTTAATAGCAAGCAGTATAAAGAATAGACGCAGGCAATAATGCGTTTAAGGGGAATAGGATATAGTGGAGAAATTTGACGTGTAAAACGTGAAGCGCGGTGGCCTTATTGGTAAGGCGTTACTCGTACAAATAGTAAATTAATAAATAATAAATAAATAAATATATACGGACAAATCACACAGATTGAGCTAGCCCCAAAGTAAGTTCGAGACTTGTGTTATGGGATACTAACTCAACGATACTATATTTTATAATAGATACTTATATAGATAAACATCCAAGACCCAGGTCAATCTGAAAAAGATCGTTTTCCATCTTTACCTGACCGGGGATCGAACCCGGGACCATCCGTGTCGCAGACAGGCGTGTTGACCGCTGCGCCACGGAGCTCGTTCAAGTCCTGCCCGCGTGGATTTTCTAAAACCATATCTTATTTCATAATTTATTAAAAGAATAGCATTGTGAATGCAAAAAAATACCTATAATAGAATAGATACATATAGAGAATGCAGCGTGATGCAATAGTGGATTTGATCCACTCAAAGCGAGTCTTTTGTGCCCTCTATGGAATTAAAACTGTCACGTAATCCGCCTAGTCGTCACGTGTTCACTTTGGAGATATGTCTGCGGGAGAATATCCTCTGAAAGTTTGTTTGTATTGAAAGGACTTTTTTGACTGGAATTTGGTAATAGACATCCAATTTGCCTGCCGTGTCCGAATGGAGAAACGTGTTGCTTTTGAAATAACCGGCCAAGCGTAAGTTAGACTTGCGCACAGAGAGTTGCGTACAAAAACTAATTATTTTTTGTTCTAATCTACAATATTTAGATTAGAACAAAAATAATAACTGCACCTGCTAAACCAAAACATACTGTAAAAACAGTTCACACGAAACCTAAATAGTTGTAAAAAACAAAACAAATATGTAGAGTTTTAAGGTTTTAAGAAAAAACTCATTTTATCAATATATTTAATAATGGCGGGCCAAAAAAAAACTAGGAAAATTAAATACTCGCGAGATTCGTGACGAACTATTTTTAATAATAAGTCACTTTCATAGTTACCATTAAATAAAGAATATAGCGTAAGAGTAAAAACCCAAAGGCTAACAATCATACCGCATTGAATAGCAATAAAAAAATAAATAAATCGTAAGTGACTATTCTTCGACATGACCTTCACTAATTTATCATACCTTAAAACATAAACAGTTTTGTAATTTTCGTAACAAATTTCGGTAAGAATCTAAATAATAGGAAGATAGCTACTCATGTAAAATAAAATAGGTCATTGCCCAACAGTTTAATGAAAAATAAATATTACATCATATCTAAAAGCGGTTTCCTTGCTCCACTCTATGTTATTTTCTCCGATACGATATGTCATACCGCGTTAAATTAAAATTGTCATTGACTGAGATTTGTGGAAATAGCAAGAATTCTCACTCCTGAAAGCAAAAACATGTTACTTTGACCTCCATCAAATCCAATATACAAAAACGACTACTTCGGTAATGACGCAATTTGGTACTTTCGCAAAATGACATACGTACTATCATGTCTGTTTTCTAAGATTTAAAAGCCACGGTTAGAATGTTGTTAAACGTGTATGTCGAAAACGGAATCAGAACAGGGGATGGGTTGCTACAACGCCTTTTACCATGAATCCTCAGCTTAACTCCGGGCCTATTACGGAAGATGTGAAAAAACAACGTGAGACTTTCGCAAAAAGACATAGGCATATTATGTCTCTTTTTAAGACATAGCCACGTTTAGCATAGCGTGGACAGGTCGAAAAAAGACTCAAAACAGTAATGGGTTGCTAACTGCAACGTCTACTGACACGATTTCTCAGCTAATCTTTGGAGATTGCAACTTATGACATTGTGACTTTCGTAACAAACTGCCTAAATGTAACGTTTTTGCGAAAATTACATTTTATGAAAGTAACCAATTGATCATTATCGCAAAATGTCATTAATTGATCACTTTAGCAAAACGCCACTTACACAGAAGCATTAAGGTCTACCCCACACATCCGGGACGTAGTCGGAACGTGTTTCGTCAGTTCTAAAATAATATCGGTATACATTTTCTATGGATTCGATCACACACATTCAGACCCCACGTCTTAAGTTGTTTCGCATCACAAGCGATTCGAACCGCGGTGGGAATGGCCCAAGAGCTCTTTTTGAATGGGATCTCTCACACCGCGGTGCGAATCGTGCCCGTTCCGGCAACGGAGCTTCAGTGTACAGACCGAAGCAGTGACGTGTGCAAGTGTTTGCCATTACTTGCACGAGTTTATTAATATTTTCATCATACCACACTCTTAAACGGTGTCAATAAATGCTAGCATATTGGTGATGAAATGATGGTTTCCATTATTACTAAAATATAGACAGGCAAGCGTAGTTAGATGTACGGACTTGTTATATCCATTACTGACTTGTTTGAACAGACAGTCCCTGACGAGACACGGATGCACAGTCTCGACACGGTTACAAAAACAGTGCCTACCCCGTCCGGTATATCCCAAATATTTGGGGATAGGCAGCAAATTGTCACTGTGGTAATTAACTATGACATTTTGCGAAAATTATGTTTTAGGTTACAACCAGATTTTCTTTTCTTTGGGCATTTTTCCGGCAGATTTTTTAGTAAAGACTTTTTGCGACAGTAATTTAGATTGGGGAAGGGAACGTTAAATTATAAGACGAGACATTTACTGCTCTTTGTCGTGGGTTAATTTTGCTTAAGCGAAAATTTTCATTTGCTCCGCGAGCCGCAGATGCGGTCACTTAGAGAAGGAAACGTTACAGTATCTACATAATAATAGTGTATTATGAAAAGTTACACAGAAGCTCGATAGCCAGCGATGAACATACTTAACTAGTAGTTTTGTGAATTGAAGACTTTGCGAGTATCCAAACATTAAAAATATGTTCAAAAACTGAAGTGATAAAAAGTCGTTGATTATCCAAGTGACCAGTGATGGCAGTCGTTAATCTATGCCAAATGCCTTAAGGCAGCTTGAAAAATCTGACATCAGTGTTGGCCAGTTACACACACGTAAACAAACAAACAAAACAAGCGGTCGTGATTCGCGATCGCTCGGTCTTACTCGTGGCAAGCACTTGTGAGCATGGGCTACGTCTTAGTTGGGTGGGAGTGGCATCACAAATAACATACATTATGTCTCGGGTTTATTCAAACAAAGCTTTCGATATCGTTTTTCCATTTGGCCCTTGGAACAAAAACCCTGTTTGGCCTATTTGTGATCGCTAGATGACAGTCAACAATTAGGAAATGTCAAAGAAATTAGATTACAATAAATATAAGATATCATGATTTTTTTATGTACATACTATGCTCGCTGAGTCTACTCGTATGCATAGAATTAGGATTATTCTTTCTTGTCCAATATACTAGCATATATACGTCAACACGTACATGCTTACCTAAAAAATCATTCACTAAAATACAAACAAAAGGTTATTTTGTATTGAATCTCGCTGTCTGTGGTGTTGTTTTTCAAATTTATATATTTCTTTGAAAATACAACCACGATTTCGGAGGCTTTAACTTGGATATAAGCTTCCTAGAATATTAAAACCGTATTCTAAAATAAGTTCCACTGAAAAAACTTAAATAACTTATAAAATGGACTATAAAATTGATGGTGAAATCATTTCATTCCAATTTCGGTACTTCCTAATAGTCGCCAGTCAGGCTGTTAGTTTGGTTGACCGCACTGGTAAAATTTTAAGTGGCAAGCGTCCGCTGGGCTCGATTCACAGAAATGTCCACACCATTTACCGTGAAAGGTAGCATTTAGAACAGATTTAATTTATATGTATACATCGTCACTAAAATTTATCAGCTACAATAAAAAAAAATCTTTGGGGAGTTTTTGGTGGGTAGTCAAGGGGTTCAGGTGTCGTTTGCCTTATACAGTTTTGCAAATTGATTTTAGTGGACTTTATAATATGAAATTGGTGTAGTTTGGTGTTATAAATGCTCGTGCTCGAGAACAATTTGTGAAATAGTTAAAGTATACTGTTAAATGGACTCGTATAGATTTCTCGCCAAAATCTCCCACGAGGCTGCCAAGGAACATACGCCATCTTTGATGCCACATACCGTACAACACCGATACTTAGTATCTCATTATACTGAACATTGGCAGAATCACCGAAATCTCGGTGGAAGCCATAATTACAAAGAAGAAAGAAAGAAAAAAATCTTTTAATAACGAGGGCCATGGGTGCGTTTCATTTGCATGTTTTTTGTTCTAGAGCTACTTACCCAAGGGTTAGCCAGCTGTAAAAGTTTTGCCAAATCATCCTAATTAGTTTTATAAATGCGAAAGTGAGTTTGTTTCCCCTTTATGACCTATCGACTGAACCGATTATCATGAAATTTTACATGCTCATAGGTTAGAGTACTGAAAAGGATATAGGCTTTATATCACGCGAACGAAGAAGGGAGTAACAGCTAGTAAATAATTAATATATAGAGACAAATCACACATATCGAGCTATCCCCACAGTGTGTTGCGAACTTGTGTCGTAGAATACTATTTCAACGATTATACGTATAGATAAACATCCACGACCCAGGCCAATCAAAGAAATAAAAACACCTTTTTCATCATGACCAGGCCCCGGGTTCGATACCCAGAGTCATTGAGTCATTAAATAAAAAAAATAGAAAATACAAAAATCTTTATTTCTCTCTCACATGTGACTCACTCATGTCACAGGGTGACGTGTTAACCAATACGCCAAGTCAAACTACATGTTTTATTTCCAAATACATAGGTATTTACATATCATACATTTTTGTCATCAAAAAAACATGATATCAATCTGATTACTATATTTATAAAGGACTTTTTGTTTGACCTGCAAGATTGCATTGGATGATGCTAAACTCCCTGGCAATCAGAATACCTTATTATTATAGAAACAAAAGAAAAAAAATTAAAAAATCTAGGTACCTACTACTCAAATTCACCGATCAGCTAGTCACATTTCTATGAGAAGTCTCAGCTTTTCGTAATCCCTTTTTGTGGATGTACCTCTATATATAATATTCTATAATGGACTCTGATTTCGTCATTAAAATATTATATATATATTTATATATATTATATATAAATTACTCACCTACGTATATAAATATGTATGTATAATAATAAAATGTATAGGCATAATATTGATGGCATAATTTTTTACTTGTGCCCCGTCACTATCAAGTAATAAATTATGAAATACTTTCAGGAAAATTGAGCTTTTACTTAAAATGAGTTCCATCGTCGCAAACATAAATCAAGTACCTATTTGATAACAAAAGAATAATGACCTTTGTTAATCTAAAAATAGATTGTTGTTGACGGGTGTACACCATCTAAATTGTTTTTCTAGCTTCTTCATCATTCTAAGATTGTAAAAGCTGGTATGGAATGAATAAAATTGAGAATCGCTATTAGACAGTTGTAGCAATAAAATATGAAATATATTTTTTATGGTAGCTTATAACTAAACAATTATCATCCAATATGTTTTTTGCATTAAAACAATTTATTAATATTTAATTTTTGGAATATTAATCTCAGTTTTTTTTATCTGTGGTCTACAAGTGGCGGCCATGATTAATCTTCGTATGACGTCATAACTCAATAAACAAAACGTCCAAGACAACGTGATCAACGTCAAGTGCTCGTCAAGTCGTTTGTTCTCATACATATGTCTCCATATTTGTTCTATACAATGTTTTGAGCCTCCTTGGTTCTATATTTTGCTGAGAAAAAGTGGAGAAAATCGCTCCACTATTTCAATTTATGCTATAAAAAGAGTTTCACGAAATGGAGTCAGGCTACATTAAAGCGGATAGTGCAGCCCAGAGTCCATTCGTTTATGATCGCTAAAATATTTAAACAAACATACAGACAGCGGAATGCGACTTTGTTTTATGCTATTTATTAGTGATAGTGATTAGTGATGATTTTAAGAAGTTAGGTTAGGTGTAATTTGTTTTTGTAAAATCGAACATATTGATTTCTTCTAAATACTTACATCAAAGTGATCCGCACAAAAGAATATCACAGACTTATCAGATGATGGAAACTGTGGGTCTCGGCCTTGGCGTGGCAGGACTGGACTTATAAACATGTATAAACAATTTCTTGGGACATTTAACTGTACTGTACTGTAACGTGTGTGTAAGCATAGGCACCGCACACGTTTTGTAACTTGTCATTTTCACAATTCCAGTTAAATCTGTTTAATTTACACCTCAAAACAGTTAGAATTTTAAGCACGTATTGACGACCACTGTGGCAACCACTGTGTGACGATTTTAAGGCACTTACGGTACCCGTAAGTGCCTTAAAATCGCAGGGCCCTGGGTTCAATCCCTGAACATGGCATGATATAAAACGATCTTTTTGACGCGCTATTTATACTTCTATAGCGCGTATGTAGCAAGCACAGGACTTTATGTTTCTAAGATAGACCATAAACTGTAATCGGAACCGCAGGTTTGTGCTAAGTCCTTTTAATATTAATAATTATGTGTTTGAAGTGCAAAAGTTTAAAAAGAATGATGTGTGAAACTTAATAACAGCGGTATCTTTGATCAAGGGTGAAAATAATTAGTTATAAATAGACATTTGATAGAACAACAAAATCAATAGTTGATTGAAGTCTAGACATAAGTGGAAACAAGATAAATAATAAAACAAGAATAAATTATTGAGTCTGAGAAATAGACGCCACGCCTTAATTATTCGAATTGGATAAATTCTAGGAATTTCTAGGCAAAATTTATTTTTATATCTTAAGCAAATATACATCGTTTAAAGGGGCACCCTAGGCACAGTAGCGACGCCAATAATTTTATTCCTAATACTTTACAAATAGACAAAAATTCAAGAATGTAAATCATATAAGCACTAGTAAATAACCTGAAGTATTTTTGGAATCATGTTTAATATTGTCACGAGAGTGGGTTGGGGATAGGAAAGAAAACACCAACAAGCGTAACAAACAAATTTTAAATTGCTTTGATCCAAATGGAGACTATTCAGCCCATATCCTACATCAAATTTTACTCTTCTGTCAAAAAGATCAATTTTTGAGAGTCTGTTTTTCTGCTATTAAAAAAGTAAGAGACTTAAAATCACACTCATTTTAAAGCTTATTTAGTCTTCTTTTTTTCATTGTATTGCAATTTCCTGTATGACTTTTAGTTTCTTAGGTACGGGCCAGGAAAGCAAAACTACCCCAAATTGAGCCAAATTTGGAAAAAAATGTTGACATAGTTTGACCAGCAAAGACTCAATAACTATAAGTCACAGAGAGTTCAAATTATTCTTAAACTGTAAATAACTTAGTGCATCATACTACTTAAATAGCCAAAAAAGGTATTCTTAAGATATTTCTTTCTTAAATACTGAAAAAAGCCCACATTACGGGCCCTCCAGGAGTAGCACAGGGTTACGAAAAATGCAAACTTGGATGTAGGCTATTCTTAGTGGATTCTACAATATATAAAAAAAATCGCCGTTACATGCGTTTGCAATATTTGATCTCGATATCGACTGGCCTTAATAGAAATTCAAACTTAATTTATTTACATTTAATCATTTTTTTTTTACCCACACTCCAAATATTTGTCTTTGGTCTCTCTCTATTGCCTAGAGAAAACAAAAAGCAGTCAGTCTTTAGATTCTACTATACTATGGTAATAGTATCTTCTTCGTAGTTTCTGTTGCCATGTTTAGTCTAATAAATATAATGATTTTAGAGAGCGTCAATTGAGTATGAATCCCCAAATACAAATTCAAACCTCACTGTACAACTTTTAATCATCTTTACCCTCGCTCAAAAACTTTTGTATGTCTCTATTGCCTAGAAAAGTCATAAGGCTTTCAGTCATTTTGATACTAGTAATATGTATCTTCTTCGTAAATTGTGCTCGTAACGACTATCAACGCGCATTTTATAGCTATCTTTCCCGCTCCTTGACTAAAGAGCGCAAGAGATACTATATTAAAAGTTCACTAAACCTTTTTAATTAGTTTTTCACTGAATATACAGATAGTTAGGTCCTGTTAATTATGCTCATTATTATAATAATTATTTATAATATGTTTCAAGCTTCATGGTAACATAAAAAGCTTAATACATGATTACTTTTTGTCAAATCATAAGGTTTCACACCTTATGGATCGTTTATGTAATACTGCTATAAAGTTTATTAACAATTTTGTTAAAGCGTTCCAAATGCAATGGAACATTATTGGCAAGAAATGTAGGTTTAAGCTAAATTTCATAGAACGTTTCATGATTACTGAGCAATTATGAAAACAAAAAACGATAATTTGTAATAATTAAAAACGTTTCATATGGGTTGATACGTATTTGTAGATTTAAATATATCATTGGTTGGTAAAAGTGTGGATTGGAACGTGTCATGAAAAAAATTAATACGAAAATATCACTTGAGAACTGAAACCTCTTTGTGCAATAGGTAGAAGGTGTCAGATCTGATAGTTTGGTAATAATAAGTCAATTTTGACCGACTTGTGGAATGGAACGTTTTTGTGTAACTACGTCCAAATTTTCTATCGCCTTCTCTTTCTTTCCCTTCCATTTGGTCTGGAATAATCCAGAAATTTCTTCAAGTATCTCCTTCTCTCTCACACATCTTCTGTCCTGTATTTTCACTTCTATTTAATCTAGAATAGCCTAGAAAATTCTTTTAAACTTACAAAACAGAGTAACGTGGGTTGTGATTCGAACCGGGGTCTTCCGGTTCTTAGCCCAACGCCTAGACCGTTAGGCCAGAGATGTTCTGACGTCAATGTTGAAATTTCCCTTTAGATGAATTCTTTTTCATTCGAATTCATGACGTTGACATTGTCATTCAGCGTGCTACGCGACAATATTATCAGAATCAGAGAGAATTATGAGAATCAGTTTACAGCCAAATACGGCCGTTTTTGGCGGTTAAAAGAAAGGCATGGCGGTGTCTAGAGAGTCTAGAGTTAAAGGTTTCTAAGCTATAACCATAATTGAGTTTAAAACAATAAGTAGCATTAGTACTGCTTACGCATGTAAAGTTTCACGTTTGAAACTATTGAGTAGGTTTCAAGTATGGTACGGCGTGAAAAAGTAATCAAATACAGTTAGAACTAAACAAGGCGATTCTATACTACCGGCCCATATTTTAATGACGGAACCAAACTCAGAATAATTCTACTAACATTCTAAGATTATAAGTTGCTTACTAACATATATGAGTCTTATGTTACTTGAAAATAAATAATTAAGTAATTCATTCATTCATTCAGAATCCCTAATAGAATTCCGGAAGAAAGAAGATAATAGTAAAAAAGTTAATCGACTGATTTGTATCGGTGATCTTTTTTATTAACACGCTTTTATAAGCTTCACTTGTAAAAGAAAATCTTGGAATCTTAATTTGACCCACTTCCCGGTCTTCGATTAGGATGAAATTTTGCACTCGCTCTGAGTTCTGATGACAATACATGACTAGCGTGCTAAAAGCGTGTTTTTTAGTTTTTTTAAACTAAAATTACTAGCTGGTACCCGCAGCTCCACCCGCGTGATTTATAGCCTATGTCTTTATCAGTACCCTAACTTATGTGTATGCAAAATTTCACGATGATCGGTTCAGTAGATACGGCGTGAAAGCGAAACAAACAAACAAACTCACTTTCGCATTTATAATATTAGTTAGGATTAGGATTTCTTTTAACTTTATACTTTCCGATTCGGACATTAAATGGCATACATAATGCAGTTTGATTCTGAACGCAGAATCACGCTGTGTATGTAAGTAACGTTCTGTTATGAGGAAGTCCCGGTCGGTCTTTTTAAAAAAAACGCGCACTTAAAAACACCAACACTTTATTCCCGAAAAATTACATAGATTAAATTCGGCACTGTATCCCGACTTTGCTTCCCGAGCTCCGAGTACTAACTGACTTTACTTAGCTGCGGAAAGCTATGAGGCGAGCAAAATGCTGACCCAATGGAAAAAATAGTAAAATGCTTATTGCATCTTAACCCACGTACTAAAGTAGGGTGTAACAGCCCCCCCCTTTTGACGGAGCTTTATCCAAAATTAAGATGAAGCGGAGTTAAGAGAAATAGAAAAAGAACTAGAAAGATATAGTAGTATGTTTAACTAAGTGAGTCAGGGATGCAGCGCTTACAAACAAAAGAAATAGAAATGAAATAGTAGTTAAGACTTAAAATAAAAATAAGAGTAACGTATTACATAGTTCAAGAAAAACATAGTTATTATTAAGTACATAGCTTTAAAATTTAAATGTTTATATTTCTAGTAGAACTATGAAAATCGACCTTATGTTGCTGCTGATGAAAAGATAGAGATTTAACTGACTGCTTATCTTCATCAGAGCTAGACATATTAGACATCTCAATAGAATTAGAAATCTTAGATTTACTTCTTACAATCTTTTTGTTATTGCACTGATTAAAGATTTGAATACAACATCCAGAACTAGTATTATGATTTTTAAAACATTTATATAATTTATAAACAGAATATAAGAAAATACAAACAATCAGGATATAAGTAAATGTAGAATAGTATGTGCCATATTTAATAAAATGAGATTGACTTTGTACATTATTGATTTCATTCTCCAAATTATCTAATTGATGAGTAGCATATTTTAAATTATCTAAATTTATTTTACTTAAGGATAACGGAGATAAGGACGGTAATGTCTTATTAAGGATGTCTCTGTTGCAGCAATCGTCTGCAGTTATATCGAAGCTTATATTTATAGAAGACTTAATATTAAACGTGGAATAACTAGTTGGAATTAGTAGCACGGTTTTAGAATAACCCATACAATTATCAGTTAATTTAACTATCCCAGTACCTACAATAGAATGATCGCTTATGTCGTCATCACATTTTATTGTTAATTTATTAACATTAGATTGAACAAAAATCCATTTATTATTTAATAGCTTCTGCCAAATATCTATCTCACCATATAAGAGTTTAGAGTTACATTGAGAAGGCAGAGATAAGATAACTTCAGTTAGCAACATTGACTCGCAGCTTGGACTTGCAATACAAGAGTACACACTTATTAATTCACATATGGAGTATTCGTCACTAACCTTCTTACATATATCTAAATTATCTAACATAGCATAATGCATTCTGTCATCGCTTAAAGCAGTGTACACACTGGAAGGTTGAATTAAAGCAAATGTTTTCACGTATGACTCATTATGAGGTGTAGGTAAGGGTATGTTCTTATAGAGGATGTACTTAGTATCACTTATTAAGGGGATTTGCAAAACAAAAACGATCTTATTATTATAGTAATAGCAACTAAGTTGAGAAACATCCATTATAGAATGAATAGTATTAATATTTAATTGCAGCGGCAAGTCTAAATGCTTCTTTATTTGATTGCTATGCTTGCTTAGTTCACTATATAAACTTAGAGGACTTAGTACACTAGGATGTAGAATATTAACCTTAGAAAATAGTATAGCATTTAGAGTAGAATCTAGTAAGTTAGAAATAGCTAATAAAGAGCTTTCAATTAAATTTAGTAGATTATTTATCTTAGACATATGATATAGTAAGTTATTCATTTTTGTTGATTGAGACAAGATTTCATTCATAATGTGTATTTGATTGTTTATTTTATTTTCATTTTGATTAAGCTTAGGTATAGTAGAGTTAAAATTATTAATAGTAGATTTTACAATATGTATGTTATCTCTCATGAGCCCGTAGCTCTGAAAATAGTAGGAAATAGTAGGTATAAAATTAGGATGTAGCAGGCTTGATTTCATTAGTATGGTATTTAATATGTTTACGGCCTACTTGCAATGTTACGTTATGTTTATTATGAACCTTAATTATCTTGTAAGGGCCCTTCCACACTGGGGACAGAGCCTTGCGCAATCTGTGATGGTGTTTCAAGTACACCATATCACCTGATTTATAAGAAATATCGCGAGAGCTAGAATCATAGTATTGTTTTGATTTTTCTTTGCTATTTATAATATTTTGTATAGCTTTTTCTCTGCTGAAGCGCATTCTGTACTGTAGAGCGCGAATATATTCATTATAGGTAGTATTATTACTAGTATCATATAAAGAATTGGGAATAGAAGGTTTATAACCGTATAATAACTCGTATGGAGTGAAATTAGTAGTACAATGTGGAGTAGTATTATAAGATAAAATAGCAGTAAATAAATAGCAATGCCAGTCGTTCTGGTTTTCATTAACGAATGATTTTAAATATTCTTTAAGGGTAGAATGGGACCGTTCCAGGGCACCGTTTGTTTGGGGATGATAAGGGGTAGTAAATAAAGATTTTATTTTACAGATTTCGGCTAGCTGTTTAAATAAATCTGAGGTAAAACATGTGCCTAAATCAGTGAGAATGGTTTTTGGGAAACCGAATAGAGACATAAAATGAACTAGGTTTCTAGCAATTTCTTCACTGGTAGCAGTTACCATAGGATAGGCACTTGAGAATTTGGTAAGATCGTCTTGCAGAGTTAGTATAAATTTGAATTTTTGGAAACCAGCTTCTGGTAAGGGACCGACTACATCGAGAGCTAGTCTCTCGAGAGGTCTAGTAGAAGTAGAAGTAATCTCCATTGGAGCTTTGTTAGATTTCCGTAAAGGCTTATTAATTTGGCATGACTTGCAACTTTTCACATAATTTTCAATATCAGAACGCATGCCTTTCCAGTAGTAAGCAGCTTTAATTCGATTATACATCCGTGTTGAGCCGGGATGTCCCGCAATAGTTGAGTCATGATTTTCTTTTAATATTTTAGGGACCTCAACAGGTGTAGGGTAAATTAACTGATTTTTGTAAATATAAATTTTAATATTAGTATTATGAAAAATATAGGAGATCATATTATATAATTTAGTATAAGGTATTTTTGAAAAAGGGTCCGTAAAGTCGGACATAGCAAGTTCAGTGACCTCAGGATTTTCAGTAATAATTTTATCTCTTAATTTAATAAGTAAATTGTATATGTCTTTAAATTTTGTTTCTTCATAATGATGAATTTTTGTGTAAAGGAAATAGTAAGTTTTATTTTTATTGTTTATCACTTGAATAGTATAAGGCTCACGCTCGGAATTTACTAAGTCAGCGGGAGCGTCGAGCTGCGATAGTATTTCTTCGCAGTAAGGCATAGAATAATCAAAGTCTAAAGAGACTGGACAAACGATTGATTTAATTTTAGTTAAGGGTAAACTTTGACTTTGTTCTTCAATAGTAGTATTAAGGGTTGGTAATTTATTAGTAAATTGCATTTTAAAGTATTTTTCATAGGATAAGTTATGTAAATTATTTATATCAATAGCATTAATAGGGTAACGAGATAGTGCGTCAGCATTAGAGTTAAGGCGACCTTGTTTATATATAATCTCGTAATCATACTCTTCGAGTTTGAGACGCCAGCGAATGAGTCTACTACCTGGGTCTTTATTATTGAATAGCCACACTAAGGGCCTGTGATCAGTAACGATCTTGAATTTACGCCCAAATATATAGGGACGGAATGTTTTAACAGCGAAAATAATGGCAAGGAGTTCTTTCTCCGTGGTAGAGTAATTTCCTTCAGCCTTATTAAGGGTTCGGGATGCGAAGGCTATAGGTTTATCTTTACCTATATCACCTTGAGAGAGCACTGCTCCTACAGCATAACTTGAGGCATCCGTAGTGATTATAAACGGAGCGGAAAAATCAGGGTACTGTAGTAAAGGAGCTGTTGTAAGCTTATTTTTTAGAACATTGAAAGCAGTGTCTTGCTCAGATGTCCAATTAAAGGTAACATCTTTCTTTAGAAGAGACGTGAGAGGCTTAGTAAGCTTAGAAAAATTCTCAATGAAACGGCGATAGTAGCCTACAAGACCTAGAAAAGATTTTATATGTTTGACATTAGTAGGGGTTGGAAATTCAGTGACGGCCTTGACCTTGTCGGGATTCGGAGATACACCTTTATCGGTGATAATATGGCCTAAGTATGCAACCTCGTGACGTAAAAATTCACACTTGTCAGGCTGTAATTTTAAATTAAATTTACGTAGTCTATCGAATACAAGCTTAAGTTTTGTAATATGGCTAGGCAAATCGTGTGAGTATATAATACAGTCATCTAAATATACGTATGCGTGGAGACCTTGAAGGCCTGAAAGGACTGTATTCATGAGCCTCTGGAATGTAGAAGGGGCATTTTTTAAGCCAAATGGCATTCTGTTGTACTGATAATGACCAGAAGAGCTCGAATTAGTATTTACACTAAAGCCTGTCTTTTCAGCATCATTAGGGTTCATTTTAATTTGGTGGAACCCACTTGACAAATCGAGGGTACTAAAATATTTCGAGTGACCTAATTGATCAAGAATGTCAGTGATTAGAGGCAGTGGATAAGTTTCAGAAACAGTGACGTCATTGAGACGGCGATAGTCTATGACTATCCTCCATTTGCGCTTTCCAGACGCGTCTAATTTTTTGGGAACTACCCAAACTGGGGCACTCCATGGTGAAACAGAGGGACTAATTATGTTTTGGTCAAGCATCTTGCGAATTTGAGTATCAACTTCCTCCTTATGGCATTCAGGGAAGCGATATGACTTGACATGTATAGGAGGTGCATTACCTGAATTAATAGAGTGTTCAATTGCATTAGTATGAGACAGTGGTTCATCTGGAAGATGAAAAATATCTGTGTATTGAGAGCAACATTCTAAGAGCATTTTTTCTTCTTCATTATTTAAATGAGAGCAGCGTATAAGCTTTAACACTCTCTGAACACGATCAGAGTTAGAATAAGAAATAGAATTAATACTTTGATACTCATAGGTACTTAAGTCATAATCAAGTGGTAGCACTTCTGCGTAATAATCTTTGATCCTTACGTCAGAGTCAGTGGTGTTCAATACTGTGACATTTATTCTTTTATTAGGTTTAATAGAGACAATAGAATTTGCAATATAAACACCATTGCATAAAGTTTGATCTAGTACGAGACCTTCATTATTACGATAAGACTTGGGAGAGTAATTTGATATCGCACATTCAATAACAACTTCTGAGCGGGCAGGAATAATATAAGTTGGTTGAGTGTAATTTATTTGTAAATTATGCCCTTGTATGTTTAATAATTTAGAGTCGTAATTAATGTTAGCTTTAAAATAACCTAGAAAATCGCTACCTATGATACCGTCATAGTCTAGTGAGACGTCATCATTAACTACGTGAAATTTGTACTTAAAAATATTACTGGATAGTAGGAAATCCATTTGAAATGTGCCTAATGTCTCGCAACAGGACTCAGTGTTATTTATACCTTTTAGTTTAACAATTTCGCGAGATAAAAGGGGTGTCGTGTTCATGCTTGATTGTTTTATCAAGCTTATTGAGGCACCAGAGTCTAAGAGAAAGCTTAAGGGTTTAGAAGAGTAGCTTGATTTTATGAATACGTGAGGCAGAGATATCTTTTTAATCTTAATATCTGTCTCATAAATAGGAATAGTACTATCGACATGACGAGATTCAGAGATTTTATTTTTGTTACAAGATTTAGTAAAAGATTTAGTATGACTCAGTTGCTCGGACTGAGATGAGGATTTAGTATGACTCAGTTGCTCGGACTGAGATGTAGATTTAGTATGACTCAGCTTCTCAGGCTGAGATGACGATTTAGAAAGACTCAGTTGCTTGGACTGAGATGTAGAATTAGTATGACTCAGCTTCTCAGGCTGAGATGAGGATTTAGAAGGACTCAGTTGCTCGGACTGAGATGTAGATTTAGTATGACTCAGCTTCTCAGGCTGAGATGACGATTTAGAAAGACTCAGTTGCTCGGACTGAGATGTAGATTTAGTATAAGATTTGGTATTAGATTTTGTATAAGATTTAGTATAAGGTTTAGTATAAGGTTTAGTATAAGGTTTAGTATAAGGTTTAGTATAAGGTTTAGTATAAGATTTAGTATTAGGTTTTGTATAAGATTTAGTATAAGATATAGTATAAGGTTTTGTAGATTTAGTATAAGATATAGTAGGTATAATCGTGTCATTTTCGACATTCGATTTCGGTAGACACGCACCCGAAATCGGGGTTAGTTTAACTGTGTGTCGCTGGATTCGAACCGCGACTCAATTGCATCACATACATGCACCGTGCCAGTGGCGTTATTGTTACCACGCGGCGACTGATAGTCACGTTGTGCATAGTTAGCGTTTCCTCGGTGCTGCATGTTATATTTACGCTTACGGCACTGGTCAATTGTATGACCTACATTTTTACAATAATTACATGATTTTACACTGGAATTTGTATTAGAAATAGAGTTAGGATTAGAGTTATTATTAGAGTTAGGACTGAAATGATAAGTTTTCTTAAAATTATGATGATTTCTAGGGGTTTTACTCCTTAAGAAGCATTCAGAGGAAGTATGCCCTGACTTATTACATATAGAGCATTGTTTAACATATTTATTGGAATTAGATTTAGATAAATTAACTATTTTCTCTTCCTCAATTGCGTGTTGCACCGCCTCATTTAATGTTGAGGGATTTTTGCACCGGACAACCGCAGATATAGAGCTATTTAATCCTAACATAAAAGTATTAAGAGCAAGGTCCTCCATGGCGGCTATTCGACCAGGAAGCTCTTTTGTGTCCTTGCAGCTGTAATGGGTCTCAGAGTGTATCCTAGCTAATATATACTCGATTCTGAGGGAATACTTAGTTACATCTTCACCGCTTAATTGTTTACAATTTTGCAAATCGACTAATAAGTGCGTAGAATGCTTTTTCTCGCCGAATGTATTTTTTAAGAACGATTTAAGCTCATCCCATGTTTCGAATCTCCTTAAACTGCAAGCGGCTTGAGCTTTGCCCTCTAACTGAGATAAAATAAATTTACATAAAACACTCTCCTGCTCTTGGGTGGCTAGAGAAATAGCATTATCGCAATTTGTTAAAAAGGCGGGAAGTGACTCTCTCTCACCATTAAAAGTTTTAATGAATTTTGATAAAAATGTTAATGGGACCTTCTCAGATTTTTCTGAGGTAGAGGTCTTGCGACCATCTGATTCTGCTTTGAGCGACATCAGGGTAAAATATTAAGAAATAGTAAAAATATGGAAATAGTAAAATATAGAAATAGTAAAAATATAGAAATAGTAAAATTGTATAGATCTTGTAAAAATAAGAGTCAGTTCACGAGTATGTAAAGAAATAGTAAGACACTCACAGAATCACGTAGATCACCTTCACTAGCACTAGCATTTCTGATGCTGGATGATGAACTCGGTGATGAAGTGCTCTCGCCCTAGCGGAGCGGGAACTCGAACACGCGGCCGTCACGTGGGCAGCCTATGCGTCTGGAGCACTTTGTGGTATGCTAGAGGGGTGCTCGTGATGATGTAGATGGTGGTGAGTTGGTGAGTTAGCACTGGAGTAGGTAGTGGTGCGGGCTCAGGCTACACCTGAGGCTGAACGTCGACCTTGTGTGGGAATACAGCGAAACACGTGGTGCGGGCTCACGCTATAGAGCGGAGGCTGACCGTCGACCATCTAGGGGTGTGTAGAACACGTAGTGCGGGCTCACGCTAAAGAGCGGAGACTGACCGTCGACCATCCAAGGGTGTGAAGAACACGTGGTGCGGGCTCACGCTATAGAGCGGAGACTGACCGTCGACCATCCAAGGGTGTAGAGAACACCTGGTGCGGCTGATGCAGGCTCGACCTTCGGGTTGAGTCTTACTGTCGATCAGAGACCGTGCTGGGATCCTCGGGTTCTTGAAAGGACTTCAACGGAAGCCACTTACAACTATCCCACTTCTGACACCAATTTGTTATGAGGAAGTCCCGGTCGGTCTTTTTAAAAAAAACGCGCACTTAAAAACACCAACACTTTATTCCCGAAAAATTACATAGATTAAATTCGGCACTGTATCCCGACTTTGCTTCCCGAGCTCCGAGTACTAACTGACTTTACTTAGCTGCGGAAAGCTATGAGGCGAGCAAAATGCTGACCCAATGGAAAAAATAGTAAAATGCTTATTGCATCTTAACCCACGTACTAAAGTAGGGTGTAACAGTTCGCTAAGTAGAGTTCGCCTTATAGCTCCGTGGCGCAGCGGTCAACACGCCAGCCTGCGACACGGCGGCCCGGGTTCGATCCCCGGTCAGGTCATGATGGAAAACGATCTTTTTCAGAATGGATGTTTATATATATAAGTATATGTTATAAAATATAATATCGTTGAGTTAGTATCCTGCGACACAAGTTTACAACTAACTGTGGGGCTAGCTCAATTTGTGTGATATATGTATATCTATTTATTTATAGTGGCCTTGAACAAAAAAAAATGTTATTTCTAACTAGCTTTGTCCCGCGGCTCCGCTTGCGTTAGTGTCGATCCCTCGGGAACAGTACTTTTCTCCGGGATGAAAGGTAGCCTATGTGCTTCTCCGTACTCCAGGCAATGTGTATACAAAATTTCATGATGATCGGTTCAGCAGATAGGGCGTTAAAGCGTTACAAAAAAACAAAAAAAAAACTCAATTTCGTATTTATAATACTAGCTGTTACGCGCGGCTTCGCCCGCGTGATATATAGCCTATGTCCTTCTCAGTATCCTAACCTATGTGCATGCAAATTTTATGATGATCGGTTAAGTAGATAGGGCGTAAAAACAAACAAACAAACAAACTCACTTTCGCACTTATAATATTAGTTAGGAAGGATGAAGTTGGGATTCTATTAATCCGCTTACTGTATAAACTTTTACGATATACGTGTGAGTAAAAAAAAGCAGCGACTTTTTATTGTAAACATGTTCCGATGGCAGCTGAATCGATTTACTGTGTCAGAATTGATATGTATTAAATCGAAATAACTCTTTTCGTGCATCGCACTGATGACCCCCGATCACGCGACCGTTTTATTGCAATATAGCTGCTTTGATAACTTTTCCGTTCAATCATATCCGCACACGAAACGTTACGTCTCGTAACGTCACTCATGACACGACACGACAAATAGTATTTTCTTCCAACTACGCTGCAATTCTATCATAACTGCACTACATATCCAGCACAAAGCGGAACTTTGCTGCACTAGAAGTAAAAAAAAAAACTTAACAGTGCAGTAAAGGATTTCCATACATTTTTGCTGCTCTAGTGCAGCAAAAATGTATGGAAATCCTTTACTGCACTGTTTAGTTTTTTTAAATCGTGGGACAATAGTTGTCACCTGTCATAAAGAAGGTTGGCCAACCTAACGGCCGTATGGAGTTAACAAAGGGACGTGTGTATTGCCTTGCCTAAAAAAAAATACTGGCCATAAAGAAAAAAAGCGGGAATGTGAACAACAAATTTTTAACTATTGTAATTTGTCTTCAGTTTTATTTTCAACTACTTTTATTGCAGTAGTTGAAAGAAAAGCAGATTATGCACCTCGCATTAAGTAAGTTAACTTGCACTCGTGCTTTTTAGAGCCCTCGCTGGCGCTCGGGCTCCAAATAAACACTCGTGCAGCAATAACTTACTTTCTGCTCAGTGCAACAATCTACTATTATAGCTGCTTCCAACTCACCCAGCTCTTGTTAGAGTGGGCCCGACATAAAATGATAGGTGAAGTAAGCGTTGCTGAGCGGAAAGAGAGAGAGAGACAGTTCAGGCAATAGGAAATTAGGACACATTTGACAGGAAAGATAAATATATATATATAAGCTAATCTTGCAAGAATAAGCTCAATTTTACTTTTTTATTTTCAGATTTTACTCCTGCCCTGATGGTGCCCTGGTAAGTTACGCCTGATGCGCAATTTTAGTAAATTATTGCTTTTACTGTAAGGTATGGAACAAACGTTTTCTCTCACATGTTTATAGTCGGTGTAGGAGTAAGTAGGCTTTCCAAATAGTTGGGATTCGTGGGGACTGTCCCAAAATTTTACGATGAACTCTCGAATTAGTATGCTTTAGTTATTAGTATTAATTTGTTCTCATAGTTCTCAAAATATGAGATAAACTGATGATTTTTTCAGGGAAAATATTACGCGAGTGTTTAGTAGTTACTTATTAATTTCTACTGTTAAAGCTGGGCTCACTGAAACATCAATATTTTCAAAAGACAAAATATTCTAATTTGTTGGTGACTGTCACGTTTACATTTCACTTGGTCTAATACCAATTCGTTGTTGATCACAAGAGCTAAGCACACATAATTTACGTATGATGATTTATGTTACGAGTTGTTTTCTTACTATCACTCTAATTGATAGTTCTAAATTTAGTTACACATCAAAATATTTCAAACAATATCCGTATGTCCATAATAAGTCCATATGCCGATCTTAGACTGATCGACATGTCACCCATTTTCACCCGTATTTTATAGTGTTACCTAAAAGTTAGGAATCAATTCGTTCAATTTAAAACGTTTGTATTGCAGTATTTCCCGCGAACTGTGAATAGCGTTTAGTTTGAGCTCTAAATTTTTCAGCCGCCGATCTCCAACAGTTGGTGTCGCGTTTTGTTTCTGTTTCAAAGTTTACAGTTGAATGGCTAGAATAATTCTGCTGTATTTACGAACCAGGTTAAACATCAAAAGATAAAAATACAACTTACATATCTATAAAATAAGTTAAAACAAAATTGGTAAGTACCTATTGTGTATAATTTGGTCTACTTTTTGATTTATCTATTCACTATGAGTTCCGTGGCGCAGCGGTCAACACGCCAGCCTGCGACGGTCCCGGGTTCGATCAGGTCGATAAGAAAATGATCTTTTTCAGATTGACCTGAGTCTTGGATGTTTATCTATATAAGTATCTATTATAAAATATATTATCGTTGAGTAAGTATATAACCATACCATAAGACAAGTCTCGAACTTACTTTGGGGCTAACTCAATCTGTGTAATTTGTCTGTATATAATGAGCATCATTGTGAATTTTTACATCTCTACAAAAATAATTCTTCTATCTAATAATCTATTTCTTAATGTTACATAAACTCCGTTTCGTCGTTGCTTGTTAAATTATTCAGTAATATGTAGGCACGTACGTACATAAATGACTTATTAAGCTTCGTACCTACTAATTTAAGCACGAGACTCCCAAATTTAGCCGTAGGATCAGTTCTAATGTGGTTCGTTTGACATGCATAGGTAATATTCTTTTAGTTATTGATACGAACCATCTTCTTGCACCTAATTTTGTTTATAATATACTCTGCTTCATCCTCATCAGCAACAGGTCTTTTTTTACTCTCCACTGCAGGAGCACGACCCTCTCTACAAGAGCCATATATTAGCCGGAGCAGTCAGAGGATTTGGCCTACACTCTCCCTGCTGGCCACACGGGTTGGAGAGGTCTCTTTGATGTTAATAGCTTTGTTTAGCTAGTTTTTCCTAAGTCACCTTCTACGACATCCACGGAAAGACTTAGAGTGGCCCTATTTACTCTACCGAGAACCACACGGCATATTTTAACTCTGCAATGTAATCTCACTAATGCGACATTTTAACTTCCCATTCCAAGTTAGCCGGGAAAGTAATTTTATTTCACTCTAAAATACATGTGGCGTACGTCAACCTCAAATAGAACATTTTTCACGGGCCCACACTTTCCATCTTATTTCCTATGTACGTCGAATTTATTTACGACTTTACACGTGGTCGATAAATTATTCACTTGCAAAAAGAATCGGCCTGGCCTATACATTAATCATGGCTGGTCAAGTTTGGGAGGGGACGGTAAAAACGGCACTTTAGCTTCAGAAAACGATAGTGTAGCAGAGCAACATTTACCCTATGGTCCCTGGTTCAATCCTTACTAAGCCCGAAGAGTTTGTATTATAATCTAGAATAAGTGGATATTAGAAGTTGTCATCTTTGCAGCGATTATTACCAATTCAATGAGCTTATCAGCTGGGCTGTCTGGTAATTTTTACTCCCGATGCAAAAAAAAAATGTAATAAGTTTGACGTCTGGTTCCAGGCGCAGTAGAATAGCACAACTCCAAGTCTTCCCGTGGTTGTCGTAGAAGGCGCCTTAGGAAACACAAGCTAAACAAAGCTTACAAACATCAAACAACTCTAACCCGTCTGGCAGCGTGAGAGTACAGAGAGGGTCGTGCTTTCGCAGTGGAGCCTAACAAAGACCTGATGATGATGATGATGAAGTTAGAGGTGTCTGTTTGTGTCTTGCTGCAGTTTTTTTTGTGCGAACAATCACTCAAGAGTGTTAAAACATTTTATAGGAAAGACAAGTGGTATCTCTTGGATAGGCATGTAACATCCTCGCCTTCATCGTCACATACCATCACGTGAGATGGGAGACAAATGCCTAATTCAATAATTATAAAAAAAAATAGATTCAAATGTATGTTTAAAGTTTCGTCTTGTTATTGTGAATTGACTCTTTAACCTGCTTATTCATTTTTACTTTTCCCCACGACTTTTCCCTTGAATATTATTCGATGAACAAACTACGAGTCAAAGTAATAAATTATACACATTCAAAAAGAATCAACTTTGCCCACTCCATCAATCATGATTGATCAAGTAAGTGGCGAGAACTTAGTAAAAACTTACTCAGGGATGGAGGCACACTATCTAATTAACTAATAGAGAACTTTTTTGGGAAATCTTTCGGGCTTAAAAAAGATTGTTTACTTAGTATCTCTTAACGTATAGTAATAGTTTTCGATGAAAATTGTTTTGTAATCTGTGGTACTCGAAACAAACATTATTTCTTTTACGTCTTCCTTATTTTTCACCTTAAAAACCCTGGGTCCGCTTTTGGTTGGGTTGAAAATATCCATCATATTTCCATCCTTGCGGGTAGACATGTGATATATGTCTACCCCGCAAGGGGAGAGTGATGTGATGTTTGTTTGTTTGTTTTTCGTGTTTGTAAGTGGCCAATACTAGTGTTAAATTTTTCAAGCTGCCTAAAGGCATCTAACATAGCTTCACTATTGCCATCAACGATGACAGCCGGGACCAACGGCTTAACGTGAAAGTATGTATGTCATATATAATGTTTCGGTTTTAAACTTTCGCACTTCAAACACATAATTATTAATATCAACAGGACTTAGCATGAACTTTTTATGTATTTTTGAATTTATCATAGAAGTGTCAGCGGAAATAAATAAAAGGTTTGTGCTAAGTCTACCATCGTACCAGAATACGAGATACCAAATAATGAATATTTACTTACAAAAATTAGCCCCACGCAAAGTTTTGAACTACTGTCATGAAATACATTCTAGAAAGTTTTTACTACCTTGCCTGACTGACGCCAATCCTTGCTTAAGTAGCTCCAAGTGATTTTGTGCATACATACATAGTTCCAGGTCTTACTCCCTAACGGGGTAGACAAAGCCTAGGTCTTTAAGACCTGAAGCCACGTTTAGCATGGTGGTGGGCATGTAGATGGAAAACGGAATCAAAATAGTGATGGGTTGCTAGCTGCACCGCCTATTACATTCCTTAGATTTGCACCCATTCCCTTGGCTGGTATGTACAGTCTGCGCGAGAAGAGAAGCACCTGGTGCATTCTATATTTTTTCGTTTCTCAGAGACTAGCATTGAAGAGATTTTGTGCCGGCAATAAATTATTCACATACTAAAAGAATCGATTAGCTACTCCATTAATCATGGTGGTCAAGTTCGGGAACTCGATAAAAACGCCGACTTCCTTAACTTACTTATGGATGGGGACATGTAATTAATTAATGAGGGACTCTGCGCGGCTCTTTTTCATAATACACCAAGAAGGCGGCTAAGTTAGAATTTCTTTATTGAAACACATTTATATTATTTATTTTTAAAAGCTCTTCATCATTTCATCATGCTGGTTTGGGAGAAAATGAAAAATATAAAAAAATACCAGCTTTTCTTCCCGCTCTGATAAAAAAGCCAGTCAAGGGATTGGGCTAAGGAATCACGTTAATAGACGATGCGGCTAGCAACTCATCACTATTTTGATTCCGTGTTCCACAGTAACGCCTACTATCACGCTAAATGTGGCATTTAGATTTAATGACCTTGGACTCTGTCTACCCCGAAAACATGCCGAGAAATTACAACTCATAATTCCCTCTTACCGCTGATATTTATAGAGTTTATGTACCTATTACTTCACTATTATTTCGTTAATGAAGTACTGACGTAGATTTTTTTAAATTTGATCTTATTTAGGAGTACAAGAATAAAATTAAGGGTATCGTTAGTTTCGCTGATGTAAACCTCATAATAGGTATGCATATTCTACGGAGAAAATATTACACATCTTGAAAAAAAATACTGTAAATAAACGAACCAACTTTTGTTTTTCAATGCAGTTACATAAGAAAATACGATGTCATGTTGCAATAAAGGTTTTATACATTGTCGGGATCCATTTTAGGGATCTGAGGCAAGTAAGACATCTGTTTCCCGGGATTATCCCAAGTTGCCGGAATGACGGTATTGTATTTTACGCAAACGTAACGTGAAAACATGCCAGGAAATGCCTACTCATAATTTTCTCTTTCTGCTGAAATTTAAAAAGTTTATGTATTACTCCATTTGTTATTTCGTTTATGAGTTTTTCGAACCGTTGCAAGGTCACGGTTGTGGAAGCGCGGAGCTTTGTGTGGGCTAAAAGAAT
This sequence comes from Rhodophaea formosa, assembly GCA_963082605.1. NCBI lineage: Eukaryota > Metazoa > Arthropoda > Insecta > Lepidoptera > Pyralidae > Rhodophaea > Rhodophaea formosa. Next base: position 7,628,182 of record OY720221.1, read on the forward strand.
TTAGGGGCGAAACCGTTTGCAGAAATTTAAAAAATAATAAAGTGGTTTGTTGTGTCTCGTGTGTGTATTGAGATCAGATGTAGTGAACGAGTATCGAATTTTTAGGCTGCCTAAAGATATCTTACAAGGTAAATGAAAGTGGTAGAAGGTGTGTCTCTCTTTAATCTGAACGTGTTTCCGATTTCATCCTGAGCCCTGGTTGCTTGGGACGATGTCTATATATCTATTTATTTTAAGCACTTTTTCTTGTTTTTTTTTTCAAAATCATTTGGGAATTCTGGATTCATATGCGTGGCATTGACAAAAGAATCTTATAAATCATTTGAAGAATCAGAGCAGTCGGTCGAAGAGAGATAATGATGATGATGATGATGAGTGGCAGCATATAACAACAGACAGGGATGATTTGAAGCAAATAAACATGGAAGGCGAACTGTTTTCCCACATAAAGTTACTCGTACCTACCTATATGAAAAACATTTGCAAATGTTTATGTTAGCTACATCCAATAAAAGTGATCTGTTCAATTATTGACGTGCTGAGTTGCCCCATCAAGTAGGTAATGCAAATCGAGGTATATTTTTTTATACGCTTTTTGTGATACTTAAAACGTAAAAGTTTACAAAGCTCGATATATCTATAAAAAAAAAACTTAGCCCATTATTAAGTAAACTTTCGAATTAAAACGCGACGAAAAAAATATACGAGGTATAACTTGTTTTAAATATAACTTACCGGCTCTATTTAATTGCTTCAAAGTAGTCTTATGTCAATAACAGAACTGGAATGATTTGTTTACTAGACATTTATTTGCATTTTATTTATCGATAGATTTTATCGCTCAATTAACGTCATCTCACATTCCCAGCTTTATATGTCTCAAGTGTCTCAAGTCATTTCAGCCAGTTTACTCGGTTGAAATTAAGCTCTATAGAAAAGTGTGTTTCAGGCATTTTGATTGTAGCAATTTCTATTTTGGCAATGTGAGCATAAAAGTATTGAGGCAGCTGTAAAGTTTTGTTAGGCATCAATAAAAGATGTTACTATGGTAAACTCAGTTTAACGACAGCCGCCAATGATGACAGCCAGGACCAATGGCTTGACCTTTGATTATTTAGGGCTTGACGTCCCCCAGCACGAAGGAGCTCCGATTTTTTATGCAAATTTTCACCGATCCAAGTGGGTACCGCGCCCGGGGTGCTTTACATGCGTAAGCGCTTACAATGCTTACGCTCATGATTACTAGATTTCACCCGCGGCTAAACTCGCATTTTTTCAATCCCTCGAGAGTAGACTTTTTTCGAAATCAAAGGTAGCCTATGTACTTTTCCCTACCTTCGAGAACGCGTTTGCATATTTCACGATGATCAGTGAAATTCCCAATGCATCTGAGCAAGTAGTATCCTAAAAACTTTTGTCCCGTTCCCCCAGTCTAACTACTGTCCCTTCTCTGGCTTAAAAAAAGATTTCGGTGGGCAGCTGCATCAGAACCGAGATAAGCAAAACAAACTGCGCTCCCCAACCCATCTGCTAAGCATGGTGAGTAAGGCAAAATCCCCTATCATTGATCCCTTAGGGAGGCCCATGTCCAGACTTCTTGCGGCTGAGATGAGACGATGGTAAAATTGAATTGAAAAAAAAAAACAAACAAAGAAAATGACTTCGCATAAATAATAGGGGTGTGAATTAGGAAAATTAGGATAGGATACGGATAACGCACACCATAAAAAAGGAAGATAGCTCATAGTGTTTTATGTCGCTCCAACTACTTTATAGCTACTAGCAGTGTTTGCCATCCATTTTGTTTATGACCTTACTTACTTTGACGGCTTCATTACCAAAGAGTAGAGGTCCTGTTAGTATTCACAGCAGTAATAAATTTGTAATAACCTTTAACCTCGTCGTAAAACTAATTTTATAATCATTTGAGAGTCGGGGCCCCTCTTCACATAGGTTTATTTTGTGGTTTTCTTGCAATATTGTTGCTAATAGGTACCTTCGAGGCCTTAGTGACATATCGGTTAATGTCACCAATGTAGTTTTGACACAGCTTAGTGTGTGACCAGTTTAGGGTAGCTATCCTGTTGCAAAATTGATAAAAAATAGTAGTTCATTTTATTCTAAACGATGCAAAGTCCTACTTAAAATAACAACTTTTATTTTTAATAAAGCCCGCATGTTATTCGAATAAATTAAAGCCAGTGTTACTCCGGATGAAGTAAGAAATTCTAACGATAATTACTTATATACATCCAAAACTGTTTACTGTTAACAATTAAGGAGTGGTATAAAGAAACATACATAAACTCTAAAACCTGTGTATAAATACGAGCTGTAATTTTGTTCAAAAAGCTACTAAAACCAACTATTTTCCTTATCTCTAAAGAGAGAGCACTGAAAATACTTCAGTCTAAACAACAATTTCTAAGTCTAAAAATGAACGAAGACTTTTAAAATAGCTTGAATAACTACATTAATTCTGAATAATGCTTACCGTTAAAAATGTAATAAGAAGATAAAAAACTCACGACTTTGCCTAAAACATTTATTTTATGAACACAATATTAAAATTTACTTCTTTGGCTTAATTTTAAATAGATTTAGTGAACGATGCAAAATAAAATAAACTCTGAGATATCACCTTGCCGAAACACATACATACATACATACATATTATCACGCCTTTTTCCCATAGGGGTAGGCAGAGACTATGGATCTCCACTTGCTACGATCCTGACAAATCCCTCTAGCTTTATCTAAACTCATCACTCTCCCCATGCATGCTCTTCGGTTTCGGGTACTTCTTACATCTCCTTTCTTAAAAACGTCAGGAATCTGATCGCAGTACGTTCGACGAGGTCGACCCTGGCCAACTATCCCATTCACACTGGCTTTATAAATATTCTTTGTTACTCTTCTTTCATCCATCCTTTCAATGTGGCCAAACCACCTTAACATTCCTTTCTCAATCTTAGTCACTACATCATCTTTCACTCCACATCGCTCCCGCACTACGTCATTCCTTACCCGATCTCTCAAAGTTATACCACACATACTTCTTAGCGATCTCATTTCAACTGCATCTATTCTACTTTCATGCCTTTTCTGCCATACCCAACTTTCACTGCCATACATAAGAGTTGGTACTAACACCCCTTCATGAACAGCAAGTCGGGCTTTGTAAGATATCTTCCTACTGTTCATAAAAGAATGCAATGCCCCATTTACCCGATTAGCAGCAGCCACTCTTCTTTCAATATCACCTTCATGCTTTCCATCCCTTGTAAAAACACTACCTAAATACACAAACTCTTCCACTTGTTCCACTTTTTCTCCATCTATAAGAACATTGCATACCGTCATATTTTCTTCTCTTTCAAAAACCATTACTTTTGACTTACTAACATTCACTTTCATACCCTTTTTCTTAAAAGCACCATTCATACATTCATACATGTTACCATCTTCTGTAAATCCTCCTGAGATGACGCAAATATGACTTGGTCATCGGCATAGAGGAGGCATTTGATTAGTAACTCTTTCATTCTTAGTCCACACTCATTTTCTTTCAAATCCTTCAGACAACTATCCATGAATAAGTTAAACAGCCAGGGCGAGGCTACACATCCCTGTCTAACACCTTTTTCGATATTAAACCAGGATGAGTAGGCCGCATTAATTCTGACACAGGCGCTGGAATCCTTATAAAGGGATTTCAACGCCCGAATCAGATGGCTGCTTACCCCATACTCAGACAGTGTCGACCACAATTCCTTTCTCATCACTCTATCATAAGCCTTTTCCAAATCCACGAATAAGCAGTACACTTTTTGACCTTTAGCCAAAAATTTCTCAACTATGCTTCGCAAGGAAAAGACCTGGTCCGTACATCCCATTCCCTTTCTGAATCCCGCTTGCACATCCCATATTTTGTCATCCGTTTCTTTCACAACCCTTTCAATCAATACCTTTGCATACAGTTTGCCAACCACACTAAGAAGGCTAATGCCTCGATAACTCTTGCAGTCTTGCTGCGAGCCTTTTCCTTTATAAAGCGGCACAATAACCGCTTTGCACCAATCTGTTGGCACAACACCTTTTTTAAAACAAATATTGAAAAGGCGACACAGCTGACTAGCTACGATACCCTGTCCAGCCTTTAACATTTCGACCGTAATCCTATCATAACCCCCAGCCTTTCCTATATTCATGCAGTTCAGCGCTTCCATAATCTCTTCTATTTTTATTTCATCATTTACATCTTGCATATCACTCTCTTCTTTTTCACTGTTTACTGTACATATATGATCTTTTTCAAACAACCCTTCAAAATATTTCTTCCATTCTTCTAACACATCCTTTTCATTAATTAATATTCTCCCATTCTCCCGAAACACAATCACACTTATTTATATTTTACCAAAATTTTGCGGTTTATTTCGGGTTTATTGAGTTTATGATGATTATATTAAAGAACAGTAGTACCTACGACGTTTATAAGTTATAAGTTACATCGGCGTTGTTCGATGGGGCAGAATAGCGCAACCGACAACCGACCGAATGAAAACATCAGTTAAATAACGAACTTGTTGCTACAGCATAAGATTTTAAATCCAACAGCAGTAGAACTCGTGCTTTCTCGCTCACAATACTTGTACGCCTGCCGAGATTGGCCGAGACGCCGCATGGCGCGTACGCATCAACCAGTAGCGGACAGATATTTCAGTGCCATGCAAAAATTTGATTTCTGCGCAGGTACATCGGTGTAACTTATAAAAGTGGTAGTACAACTGTATGTTATATTAAGGTAATGATCACGGGTGTCATCCTCAACTGTCTATCCCGTGGTCGCAAGTGTGGCATCTGGCCAAAACTGGCCAATATTTCAATGCTTGTGTGCGTGACAGCTTTGTGTTAGCACACGCGTCCTGTCTATGAATGCCATCAAAATCCGTCAAATTGGTAGCTATGTGTGTGCATGATAGACTATGGCTTGGACACAATTTTTTTCTACGCTTTACGGCTGCTACTTTTTCATTCTCAATCTTTCCGAGCATCCCAATTAACTTTATCCATATCCCCAGTCAAAAAAAAATCCCTTACTTCGTTTAAAAAATCGGTAGGCAGCAGCGTCGAAACCAAGATAAGTCAAATAAACTGCGCTCACCAACCCGTCCTGCCGAGCGTGGTGAGTATAGCAAAACCCCTGATAATGATGTGATGCTGTCATCTTGTCGAAAAACGATCACACTTATCTTTATTTTTTTGTAATTTTACAGTTTATTTTAGTAAAGAATTTTATTAAAGTCATGCTTTTGGCTTTACTTTTACTGAATTCAGGGAGAGATGGAATGAAAATAAACTATGAAATACTCGCTTTGTCACAAATTACTTCGCCTTTATTTTTTGAAAAATTTGTTAAATTCTGTTTATGAAGATAAAAATTAATTTACACTGAGAAATACCGTTTTACTGAAACAGAATTAAACTTTTCTTTTTTTTTAGGTTAAAAATCCTTATATTATATATGCGCCATATCTGTCTGATTGTCCATGGTTTAGCAAGAGTCGTAGTACTAGAAATAATTTGGCATGGGTATAAATAAATATTAGTCAGGCCGACAAAGTAAAGAAATAAAAATAAAGGGGGGTTTATTTTTTCTCGTCAATGTTATAGGGTATCAATGGATAGGTCTTTCAAAAATATTGTTGGTGTCTAAACAACATTTTCGATTGAGGGGTCCATGTGCAATTATTTTTTGTTACAGCTTCAAGGAGACGGTGTGTGTAGACAAATTTAGTTATAAATAACTAGTTATTTATAACTAAATTTAGTTAGTTTAGTTATAAATACTAAAGTACGAGGTGGAATGAAAATTAATTCCATAATAAATACTGTTTTGCTACAATCATCATCATCATCTCAGCCACAAGAAGTCCACAGCTGGACATAGGCCTCCCCTAAGGATTTCCAATATGACCGGTTGGAAGCGGCCTGCATCCAGCGCCTTCCTGCGACCTTTATCAGGTCGTCTAACCACCTGGTCGGTGGGTGTCCAACGCTGCGCTTGCCGGTACGTGGTCGCCATTTGAGAACCCTTCCGCCCCATCGGCCATCGGTTCTTCGCGCTATGTGCCCCGCCCACTGCCACTTCAAAGAGCTAATCTGCTGAGCTGTGTCGGTGACCTTCGTTTTTCTACGGATCTCCTTGTTTTTGATTCGATCCCGCAGAGAAACACTGAGCATAGCCCCCTCTATAGCTGTTTGAGCGACCTTGAGCTTTCTTTTGAGGCCCACAGTAAGGGACCACGTTTTGGACCCGGAAGTCATCACTGGTAACACACATTGGTCGAAGATACCTACCTACAATACCTTAATTTATTTCACCGTAAATTTTAAGTCATTTCTGCTTTATTGAGTATGACGACAAGATTAAAGTTTACTTTTTCCCTCGTTTTAAATTGATTTAGTGCGCGGTGTAAGGTAAATAAAGTGTAAAATACCGCTTTGCCGCGACACCATCACACTTTTCTTATTTTTCGGTGAAATTAAGTTACTAAGGAATTCCCCCGTGGCAAATAACTTCATATTGTAAAGAAAAATGTATTGCATGCAGTCTGGAAAAAATGGTTCTGTTCATCATCATCATTTCGTGTAGGTTCTTCGGAACCGCCTCTCGGCCTTTGACGTGGGTAAGTGGTTACCACTCCAGCCAGCGACAAGGGGGTCCCGGGTTCGATCGATCCCCGGTCAGGTCATGATGGAAAACGATCTTTTTCAGATTGACCTGGGTCTTAGACTTGGGTGTTTATCTATTTAAGTATATATTATAGAATATAGTATCATTGAGTTAGTATTCCGCGACACAAGTTCATAACTTACTGTGGGGCTAGCTCAATTCGTGTGATATGTATGTCCCTATATATTTATTATTTATTTATTTAAAATTATTTAACTTAAATTCTTGTCAATGGAAGTAGGTATGTATAGTATTATAAATTGAATGCATGTACAGAAGAAGTTAAATGTAATTTCCGATCGGTAGGACTAGTAATCGGCGTGTGGTGTGGTTCCCGGCGGAGTAGAATAGGACCACTCCAAGTCTTCCTGTGGATGTCGTAGAAGGGAACACAAGCTAAACTCATAAACATAAAAGAGACCTCTCCGACCCGTCTGGTCAGCGTGGAGAATGTAGGCCAATTCCTCTGACTGCTCTGGTCGTGCTCCTGCAGCGGAGACTAAAAAATACCTGATGATTATGATGAAGAATTAGTATAAATGGCCATTTGGCATAACATTTTGCGCAGGTTGTATATAAATACCACTTTTCCATCTATAAGGAAATCATCAACAAAAATCGGGAGAATCCACGCTTCCAACTTATATTATTACAATAGTACTATTATTAATTCTGTGTTATTCTTAGAGCATTAAACCAAAGTTGGTTTAATGCTCTAAGGTGTTATTACATTCTCTCTTTTCTAGGAGATAAGATTGACGTTCGCTCGCACACCGCTACTTGTCGGTTCGCCGCCGTGTGTGTTAACACATTCTTAGAGAGTGTATAGAAATATTTGGCACGGCGATAAAATCGCCGCGATTCTCTCGCCCGTGGAAATGGGCACTAAGCTAAAAATTGTCTATGTACGCCTCAAGAGTTCATGTGTAATCATGGAGATATAGAGAGACGATTTTTTTTAAATCTATGGAGATATATGTACTACGTTATGTAATAGTATCTGAATTTTCGAATTTCGAATTAAGTGATAAGGTGCAAGCTGTAAGTGCATTACACTCCTTTTCTTGGACAGGCTTGTAACAAAAGAGTAACTGTCCTTAAGGGTCAGTTCACACCGAGACGCGACGCGGCGCGACGCTGCGCGCACATTTTTCATAGAGCGACTCAGAATATACTTTATTCACTACACGAAAAGATACACATTACATTGTGAGAATTCAGATTACGTTGCACCACGCAGCACTGCGCCTCGAGGTGCCTCGCGGCGTAGCGCGACGTATCGTGACGCAGCGGTGCATCGCCGGACGCCCGGCGTGCAAGAGCGGTGCTGCGTCTCGCGGTGCAGCGCAGCGAGGCGTCGTCCTGCTACGATTTTAAGATGCGCCTCGCGACGTTGCGATGCGTCTCGCAACGACGCGCGGCGCAGCGCGAAATCATTGGCCTCTTTGAGTATCGTCGCGTCGCGTCGCGTCTCGGTGTGAATTGACCCTAAATTTCGAGATTTATACCTAGGTAGATGTTCAAATTAGTCGAAAATCGCTGATTCGTGGAACCAATATCGTGTTTCCTATCTAAATTTAATTACACGCCATTGGACGATGAGTCGGCACAATGTTAATGAGGTAGCAGCAACTAGGTACCTACTTAACGAGGCTCGAGTGGTAGGTACAAGATAGGTATCCATTTACATTGATTACCTACTTTTTGATACAAAAAGCTTGTTGCGCAAATTTCAGTGTCTAGTTATTTTTTTCTTTAAAATATAGGTACTTATGAGGTATTTTGTCAAATATAGTAATATGAAATGGGTTTCGCCCACGACAAATTCCATAATATACCTATTTAGGCCCGCAACGCTCTTGTCACACTCTTGGTGTTGCAGTTGTCAATGGGCGTCGGTGATCACTTACCATCAGGTGACCCGCTTGCTCATTTGCCGTCCCATATCATTAAAAAAATACCTTTTAATATACTCGGTTTAGTAGTTGCAGAATGAAACATTAACAAACAAATAATTGAACTACTTTACCTTTGGGGATTAGGATAGATTTCTTTTATTTGTTATTAAAATTATTTTGGAATAAGAAAACTGTTATAACTTGTCCGTTAGGAAGATGAAAAGGCAAATTTATCATGAAGTTATGAAAGTCTAAAAGTAACAGAATTCAATTGAAGCTAAGAAAACATTTACTTTGATGAAATGGAAAAATCCGGAATTCGACCTAAAAATGCTCAGTACTGAAAGAAGTAAAAAGTTTTTAGTCTAAAAATAATTATTCTCAAGAAAACCAGATCTGCTGGACAGAGGAAAGTCAACATTTATTCTTTTCAACTTTACGGAGAAAAAGACTAAGGACCTTCATTTAAACCCTTTTTTTTCTAATGTTACGTGAAATACATAAGTAGGGATAAGACTGATAATTCCATCGTCTGTCGGTTGTTCACACACAATATTTAGACAATTTAAAAAAAATCACATTAAAAGTAGACCTTTCTAAATCAATCAACAATAATAACGTCAATAAATTAGTCAATCTTAAAGTTTTTTTTCTTTTATTTTTACCAGCACAGAGAAACTACACATAACACCAAAACATGCCTCGCTAGGGAAGCATATTTTTGGAGCGGATTTGTGTGGGCTTTATTGTGATTTTATTTGTATCTGTCTATTCGATTTTGAATTGTGAGATCTCGTTACGGCTCTGAAGCGTCGATTGAAGCAACAAAATATAACTTTGAAAATCCGTGCCGGCACAATTTTTTTTAAAGAGTTGGGGTGAAACACATTTTTCGTAGTACGACCTGCGGTAACTTTGGAACTAGTGCTCTAGGTAATTACTTGTGGTAACATTTGAAATTTATTTGGGTAATCATTTTGTCATTTTCATCTAACTTGCAGTTTGTTTGAAATTAAAATCGGTTTAGTCGTGTAAAGATATTCAAATAAATTAATGCCCGCAAGTTTGAAAAAACTGAAAACGATTAGTAACTCATAAACTCGGTGAAGTAGCGAAAGCTCGTTTGGAGCTTGAGATACATACATCATCGGCAATTATAATCAAATAAGACTGACCTTTTCAATAATATTTTTTTTTTTTTATTAAACCTAACGTGAGATGTTAACTTTATTAATCTGTAAAATACGGGTCACTCACGTATGAAGTCAGCTACAGGCTGGTGATCGCACCCTTATGTTATGTGCGCCCTCAGACTGTGCCGTACTGTCACGGCGCGCCCAGCGGGCCGCGGACCGTGCCGCCCGCACCGCCCGCGCCGCCGAAGATGCCGCGCGCTAACATCAGTGCGGACTGGGACGACTTCCTTCGTGCGCGCGTCTCGGTTCACATTCGCCCTGAGGAAGACCTCCGGATGAGGTTGAAATATGTCGGCCTGTTGCTGACTTCATACGTGAGTGACCCGTATTTTACATATTAATAATAAAATATCGGCATTTTTCAAGAACTGACTTATACAACTACCTTAATTCTCCTTTGTCTCCTCAACGTATAAATTAAATATCTAGGTTTAGAATAAAACGAGCACATACAAAACAGTAATTTTTCATACATGAAAAACATGATGAATTGCCACAATCAATTGTAAACCATACTAATCACGGCTAACGATTAACCAAGCAAAAACTGTAATCCTCAAGCAATCATGCGAACACCCAGCTTCAAATTAACGTGACGGTAAAAACTACCGTGGAATCCGTATCCGGTTTACATAAAAAAAGCTTTTTTAGGGTTCCTCTGACTGAGGTAAAAAAGGAAATCTTATGCAATGACTTCTTCTTGAGCGTCTTGAGTGCAGTAGACCACTAGTGAGAAGAACGCTTTACGCGCTTACATTAATTTTAAAATGCTATTAACTAAAGTTGTGAAACAATCAAACTTATAGATCAAAATATTTTAAAGTTGAGCTGTTTATGGAACAATAATTGGATATTTTTACAAATTCGCAAGGGAATTAAAAGTTATTGGATACTTCAAGATACCAAGAAATGTTAAATTTAGCACGAAACAGGATAATTCGAAAACAAAATTTTTGTTACTACTTAACAAAAATCTCTTTGCATACTAACATAAAGATTTTTTACCTCGATGCGTAAGTGCCACTTACGCTTGACTATCGTTTTTTATTGAAAATTAAATGTCCGTTTGATTGGAGCCTTTTGTGTGACAGTTGTTTATTTTACTGGTGATTTTGTATAGCGGGCGATAAATGTAGAGGCGTTGTGTGTGAGGTCACCGTTCATTTTGTAACTTAATGAAATATTGCATTACTGTACGTACAATGTACATGTTATTCTAAAAACGACTGTAAATATGTTTGGTTACCTTCAATTAATTAAATATATTATGAACGGGAAAAATATGGCAAGAAAACGGAAAGGATGACAATGAAGAGCATTTTTAGATCAGCCTCATCCTCTGTGCCGCAGTGTTTAACACGCCAGCCTGCAACACGAGGGGCCCGGGTTCGATACTCGGCCAGGTCATGATAGAAAACAATATTTTTCAGATTGGCCTGGGTATTGTATGTTTATCTATTATAAAATATAGTATCGTTGAGTTAGTATCCTACGACACAAGTTGACAACCTATCGTCGTGGGGATAGCTCAATATATCTGTGTGATTTTTTTAAGAAAAGTGATTGTAGGAAACGGCTGTAGTTGTAACGCGTTAAAAGAAGTCAAAAGAATGGCTGAGAAGTGAGCGACATGGAGAGTACCACCGGCAAAAAGTTCTTAAATTGTAGATAGATCGATAGGACTATACGACTCCATGATATACCTACTTAACACTAGTTTTATATTTTGAAGTATGTATATTATGTAATAACATTGTAACCAAAATCCATGCAGTTATTTTTGTGACATGTAATTAAGGGCCCACACTTACTAGGCACACTAGCGAAGCCAATAATTTTATTCCCAATACTTTAAATAAAATTTAAGAATGTAAATCATATAAGCCTTAGTAAATAACCTGAAGTATTTTTGAAATCATGTTTAAAATTATGAGAATCAGTCATTAAGAGAAATAGTGATTAACTACTTGGACGACTCCGAATGTTATTGCTTTTCCAGTATTGTACGAGCAGAATGAAACTATAAGGCGGCTCGGATATTAGCTTAGTAGCTGTGAGCTGTGCCGTACGCGCTCCGCCCCCCGCGTGCGCCCCGCTGATCCTAATATTGTGTACTGGCGCATTGATTCGCGCGATGTTTCCAGCCGCCATAATGTTTGATTCGAACTGTACGCTCTAAATAGTAGGTAGCTACAATTTGTAGTGTACAGTTTGAAAACGGCCACAATTCGAACCGCACGTCTGTAGGCCCGGTCATGTACGAAACAAGGGAACAGTGACCCAAATACCACTGAACGGCCTGCTACTAGCTGCTACGTATACAAACTCAGCTAAATTAAAAAGAAATCAAAACGATAGCTCACATAGACTAATGACGACATCACAACTACTGTCTCCTGCAAATATAAAACACCTAAGTATTTGTAACTTTTGAAAACTACGGTGGGCACCGTCTTGTTGCTTACTTAAACGTCCATTACGGTTTATAAAGATGTCCTAAATAAAATAAGTCAATTATACGCAAGCCTTAATAGATGTTGAAGTGTCAATTTACTCCGTAGTTATAAAAGTTAGCGTATATGCCTACTGCTGTACTTAAACTCCCCATCCAAAGTCAACAGCATTTCCGACTGTTAAGTACATTCCAAAACAAATCAGCCCAATAAATGGTTTCTCTCTTTAAGATTAAGAGTTCACGTGGCCATATTCTAAATCCATCATCAGATCATCAATCTCTATGCCTCCATAATATTGTATTGCTATCGTTAAGTAAGAAAAAGTTTTGCTCAATCTAACGCCAAAATAATTGAGATCTTCAAGATTTGACCCCACATAGGCAGACTACGAGTAACCGGGCAAGCTGGGTACCTGCTCCTATACATTGGATAATCTGATGACAGTAAACACTAAGGCCATCCAAATGGCTGCATTATGGGAGCAAAAAATATAATGAATAAAATAATTGTTTTCCCACCGACACGAAAATAAAAAAAAAAAAACTTTAGAGGGACACCTGGATGGAACGAAATTCCTTTCGATTAATTAGTGAAGAAATTGTAATAAAATTTTTAACTCACACCGCCTTTAAAAAAGTAAGAGCTCTAGTTATACTGGGCAGATCAAAGTTTGTACCAACTTCTCGATATCAACCAGATTGACCTGACCCCGGCTCAAGTTATAATTGACGGAAATGTGAGTAGAGTGAATTCCGCGATCGCCACCATTTTAAACAGATACCGGCTAAAAAGTGTCGTTACAACTTTTGGTCTTAATTTTTTCCGTCTAGCCCCCTTTCGCAACGCGCGATAAGGAACTTCGTCCAAAAAAGAAGAAGGGCGAGTTACACAGTGTAGAAGACTTATGCATAAAAATCGAACATGGGCTATACTATATCACTAAACTTAGTACCTAGCTAGTAAATTAAAATTTAAATAACATCAAAGAAAAGCAAATAAAACTACCCATATATAATTACGACAAAAATTCTTTTCCATTCTGTACTCTCCATATTTCGCAAACCCGACATGAAGAACAACGTGTTTCAGTAAAAGTACTATATAATATACAAGTAAAAAGCTGACGCGCTACTTTGTCCGCGTAATCCGTGGAAATGTGAAAATTGTGAGCATGACGTGACGAAATGGGCAAAGCAAAAATCTGTTCTCTGTTTAACCATGAACAAAGGTACAAAACTTGTGAATTTTAGAAGAATCTCCTACGGGTTAATGTGATGAAAGAATTCCATGCGGTGGCTCGAAGTCTCGGTGCAGTAAGGGCGTATACCGAAATGTCGTGGCTTCGAATCCAACCTGTGGCGAGTTCAATTTCATCACATATTTTCAATTTAAAGCATCGTTTTGCTATTTAAAAATCAAATTAGTGGAGTAAAACCTTTCTTCAATTTAATCAACTTTCTATTCATCTGATATCATCATCATCATCTTTAGGTTTTTTAGTCTCCACTGCAGGAACACGACCCTCTCTATACTACTCTCTACCAGAGCCATTTATTCGCCAGAGCCGTCAGAGGATTTGGCCTCCTCTCTCCATATTGGCCAGACGGGTTGGAGAGGTATCTTTGATGTTTAGAAGCTTTGTTTAGCTTGTGTTTCCTTAGTCGTCTTCTACGACATCCACGGGAAGATTTGGAGTGGTCCTACTTTACTCTGCCGGGTACCACACGGCATCTGATACTTATAATAGGTAGTATTGAAGGAGTACGAATGCTTCGAATTCGTCGTTATACATACGAGGTAATATGTCATGAAAGAATATGACGTGGTGATTTGAAGTCACAGTGGTGTTGTTAGTATCACACTAAGGGTGTATTTTCTGTAGTTCTTTGATGTTTTGTTGTTTTTCGTGTTCGTAAGTGGCCAACACTGGTGTCAGGTTTTTCGAGCTGCCTAGAGGCATCTGACATAGGTTAACGACTGCCAGCAATGATCACAGCCGAGACCAACGGCTTAACGTGCCTTCCGAAGCACGGAGGAGCTCGAGATATTTTTGCCACTTACGGTCACCCATCCAAGTAGGGACTGTCCGGGGTTAATAGAAGGCCACTAGGCCATCGGGTTCCTCAGTTCTTTGATGTCTTATCTAGCGGACGCCTTACAAAGGTTTTGAAAGTGCACTGGACTGGTATATTATTGCAATCCTTGTCAGTTAACTTGAGATTTCCTGAGTTGGTAATTAGCAAACCCAAAGATCACAGACCACAGAGATGTACGCAAATAGAAACTTTGTTTGATCAGCTCATTAAATTAATTGTACGTAAGTAAATAGAACAGTCACTGTCTTTTCTTGTATTTTTTTTACAATTATACAAAACAATATATAAATAAATGAACATATTGGATAAATCGGTCGTATTGGAAATCCTTGGGGAAGGTCTGTGTCTAGCAGTGGACCTCTAGTGGCTGAGATGATGATGATGAAATTAACATAACTTAATACGAATTGAGCTAGTCTTACAGTAAGTTGTGACTTGTGTCGTAGATACAAACTCAAGACCAAATACAATCTTAATAATACATGTCTGGAAACTGGTTTATGATTGCAAATAAGCAAAAAGAGCTTTAAACAGGTATCTTTCTTGTAGTTTTAACAAACAAAGAAACAGCAAGCGTTTGCACCATTTGATACGGAATTCAAGAAACGTAGGAATAGACAAAGCTCTTCAGTTTAGTCTATTCTCGTGAATTCCCCGCCTAAAAACCGAAAAGCGCGTTCTGCTCGAATTCTGTAGTTCAACGAAGTTGTTTACAAAGCCCAGTCGTCAAAGTGGGAAAAAGGTATATGAGAAAAGCGACTAAGAGTGTCTGCCTCACTATTTTTGAGTGGCTGACCGCATATACTTTTATTCTAAATCCATGTAATATTATTGACCAAAATTATTATTTGGATTTACCATAATCAGAAACAATAATTAAATAACTCTTTTCGTGCATCGCACTGATGACCCCCGATCACGCGACCGTTTTATTGCAATATAGCTGCTTTGATAACTTTTCCGTTCAATCATATCCGCACACGAAACGTTACGTCTCGTAACGTCACTCACGACACGACAAATAGTATTTATAGCTGCTTCCAACTCACCCAGCTCTTGTTAGAGTGGGCCCGACATAAAATGATAGGTGAAGTAAGCGTTTCTGAGCGGAAAGAGAGAGAGAGACAGTTCAGGCAATAGAAAATTAATTAGGTTAATCCTATGTAATTATAATAAATTTATAAATCAAGTTACATTACTTAAAAGATAAAGAACAGGCTGTCGTTTTTGACAGTTTATGTCCGCCATATTGATTTTCTTCTGACGTCACATAGCCTATGTCACTCCGGGGAAGAAAACGAATCTAATGACTACAGCTACAGGATGCAATAATGAAAGAGACATAAATACATACCTATATACGCATCAAAAACATTAGGTACCCTCATTTTTGGGTAGGTCATAAAAAGTAGACATTAATGTACAATTTATTTTTTGGAGGCGTTACGGGACTGCTACTGATTTTAGTCTTGTTTTAAGCAAATCCTGTGGGAGATATTTTTAACTCAACATAAATAATGTAATCAGCGTAAAACAAATAGTAAATTAGAAAAATGTTAATGTACTTATTTCTGCGAATTTTATAAAGGTACCTAAATGAGATTTTGGTGCAAATCACGGTCTGAACACATACCTACTTCAATAAATAACAATCTATAAAAGGCAAACCTGACTGACTCACTTAAGTACTTAAATGTCAACGCACAGTCGAAACGTGTGTCATTTCTTTAAAATTAAAATTGTATTTCTAATGTAAAATTGTACGGATATGTAATCTGAAATAAATGATTTTTTTTTAGTTTAACTATACCTACTTAAAATTTGGTACATGGGTTCCTTTTATGAGGTTAATCAGTACTAAGAAAGGATATTTAGAAATTCCATCCCTAACGGGGTGAAATAGGAAGGTGAAGTTTAACGCGGACGAAGGCTCGGGAAAATTGTGAGCCTCAACTATCCCATCCCATCCCATCATCATCATCGGGTCTTTTTTAGTCTCCACTGCAAGAGCACGACCCTTTAATCCCAATCCCATCCCAATTAATATTATAAGTGAGTTTGTACCTATATTCGTTTGTTAGTAACCTCTTCACGCTTTATCTACTGAACCAATCTTCTTGAAATTTGGCATACACGATGATAATGTTACGGAGAAGGACATAGACTATATAACACGCGGGCGAAGCCGCGCTTTATTTTCGAGCTTTTATATTAAACAACTAGTTTAATATAAAAGCTCGAAAATAAGGCAAAAAATATATGCTTAATTGTCAGCCGGGTGTTTGGAAATAGCCCCATCAATTTGCATGATTAAAATTCAATAACAGCCCAAGTCATTTTATTTCACAAAGCCATTACTAATTCAAATGCAAAATTTGAAATTGTAATGAAGAGAGCAATCAATGCAAAATAACGGGTCGTTAGCTTTCGCACGCGGCTTTTCATAAGGAATATTGTTCTCCCTTCCATTCTAGCCTAAGAGAAAAAAAAGAAGAAGCCTATCGATAGAACGAGCTCCGTGGCGCAGCGGTCAACACGCCTGCCTGCGACACGGATGGTCCCGGGTTCGATTCCCGGTCAGGTCAGGATGGAAAATGATCTTTTTCAGATTGACCTGGGTCTTGGATGTTTATCTATATAAGTATCTATTATAAAATATAGTATCGTTGAGTTAGTATCCCATAACACAAGTCTCGAACTTACTTTGGGGCTAGCTCAATCTGTGTGATTTGTCAAAAAAAAAATGGGCGAAAATTGGGGAAACATGTTAACTGAGGACTTCTTGCCGTGTGGTTTCCGGCAGAGTAGAATAGGACCACTTCAAGTCTTCCCGTGGATGTCGCAGAAGGGTGTAGGCCAAATCATTTGACTGCTCTGGCTAATACATGGATCTGGCAGTAAAGAGAGGGTCATGCTCCTGCAGTGGAGACTAAAAAGAAGACGATGATGATGACGATGGGGGCAGCAATTGACTCCTTAAAAAGGCTAATTATACGTTCTTAAGAAAGGAGTAAGAAATGATGTAAAAAGTGCCCGAAACCGAAGAGCAAGCATGGGGAGAGTGATGAGTGTAGATGAAGCTAGAGGGATTTGTCAGGATTGTTGCAAATGGAGATCCATAGTCTCTGCCTACCCCTGTGGTAAATAGGTGTGATAGTATGTATGTATGGATTAAAAAGTCATGGCTTCACAGTTCATCTCTCTCCCCAGTTTGGGGTTGACACATCGTATGAATTATTAATCGCTTCGTTTTCCCAACAGAATTTGTCAAACACCTACAGCATAAACCTTATTTAGACGGGTAGGTACACAGCCAAACGGGGGTCAATGAGGTAAAGGGTACAATGAACTCAATACATACATATTATCACGTCTTTATTCCTTGCGTGGCAGACAGATCCGAAGTTCATTAAACCCAAAGGCCACGTTTAGCGTTTAGTGGGCGTTATGGCGAAAAGAATCGAAATAGCGATGGGTTGCCAGCCGCATCGCGTACATAATGATTCCTTAGAATTTATCCCAATCCCTTGACTGGCTTTCACGGTTTTCGCGGGAAAAGAAGCAG
The DNA here is from genome assembly GCA_963082605.1 of Rhodophaea formosa. NCBI lineage: Eukaryota > Metazoa > Arthropoda > Insecta > Lepidoptera > Pyralidae > Rhodophaea > Rhodophaea formosa. The sequence continues at coordinate 7,646,132 of OY720221.1, forward strand.
CTGGTATATTCTATGTTTTTCCTTTTCTCTAACCAACCAGCATGGAAGAGAACTCAATATCTCTGTCTATGTTGGAATCTTAAAAAATAAATATACATGTTGCTTAATTAGAAAAAAAAAAACTTCGTTGTTGACAGTTTACGTCCAAAATAATAAGTTTTTGCTGACGTTACATAGCCTATGACACTGCGGAGAAGAATACGAATCTAATAACATCTCACACTTTTAAAATTTAAAAATGTCAAAACGTTAAGGCTACAGGGATCAACGATGGAACAGACTTACAAACACACATATACAACGTGTTAACGAAAAAGCGCAAAACCTCAGACACTCTGACTTATTTTTATTATAAAAGAATTATATAAATCATTAAATTTAATTTTCTTGGATTATTTAAGAAGATATAGCTTTTCTTTTTGCTCTCTTGTGTTTGTTACAAATTTAAAAGTCTATGGTAATTACACGCGACCTAGGGAGACGTTGTCGACTGCGTGCCTTCGTATGATAGAGTTAAATAATGACAACGACGTTATAATTAATTAAATTGTCTTTGGTAATGAATGATCAAACACGGCGTAAATAAAATATTTTTTGGTTAACATTTGACTCCTATTATTTTTGGGTCCCCTACGTCATTCAGATGATGATGTTCAACCTATAGCTTCATTAAACAAATATTTATAATGTCGAGTACTCTAACTACAATTCTCATTCTACCATGGTTCGTTTTACAGAAACATTAAATAAATAAATAAATAGGGGCATATCACACAATTTGAGCTAGCCCTAGTAAGTTGTGAACTTGTGTCGCAGGATACTAACTCAACGATACTGTATTTTATAACATATACTTTTATAAATAAACGAGCTCCGTGGCGCAGCGGTCATCACGCCTGCCTGCGACACGGATGGTCCCGGGTTCGATCCCCGGTCAGGTCAAGATGGAAAACGATCTTTTTCAGATTGACCTGGGTCTTGGATGTTTATCTATATATGTATTTGTTATAAAATATAGTATCGTTGAGTTAGTATCCCATAACACAAGTCTTTCATAAGAACTTACTTTGGGGCTAGCTCAGTCTGTGTGATTTGTCCGTATATATTTATATTTATAAATAAACATCCAAGACCCACATCATTCTGAAAAAGATCGTTTTCTATCATGACCTGACCGGGGATCGAACCCGGGACCCCCGTGTCGCAGGCTGGCGTGTTGACCGCTGGGCCACGGAGCTCGTCATGTAATGAACATTTAGTAGGCGATTTTTTTGTGGATTCGATTCTTCTCTCGTTTAAACTAATTGCAGGTTTTGCGCTTTTTCAATAACACTTTATATACATACATACGCGTAAAATTCATTATATAAAAGAAAGTTTCAGCATATAAAATGACTATTAAAGACGAGTGGCAAACAGAGAAGCACCCTGGCGCTAGTTTTTACGGCGATCCATTACAGCCCGCTACAAGGCGGGATGCACTTAAGGGACTTTTTGTCTTCGCTAGCTCAAGTTTCTGGGAATTACGGAAGTGTAGCAATTTGTATTACGGCCTTATGAGAGACGACACAATTTTATGTGACGGTGAGAATGTTACGGGAAGAAGAATTTTCATTATTATTATGATACTTTGTTTGTTTTTCGTGTGTGTCAGATTTTTCTAAGCTGCCTAGAGGCATCTGATAAAGCTTAACGACTGCCATCATGTCATAATGATATCATTGATGGTCGGTACTGATGACCGGCTTAAAGATCCTTCTGAAGCATGAAGGAGCTCGAAATATTTTTATGCCACTCGCGGTCACCCATCCAAATGTGGATTACACCCAGGGTTGCTTAACTTGCGTAAGCTCCAACAATGCTCACGGCCACTAGGCTATCGGACACCTCAATTATGAGACTAATAAGTTAGTATTAAGCGTTACTACTTGTTTTATGAGGATTTTAATAAGAATAATTGACTAACGATTTTCCCGCGACTTCGCCCACATTGTACCTTTTGTCACCCGCAGATAAATTACCTTTTTAGAGGTGAAAGTTTTTTTAAATCGGACCAGTAATTTCGGAGCCTATTAAATGCAAACAAACGATCAAATCATCCCTCTTTATAATGTAAGTATGGATTCATTTATTTATACAAAACTGTATTACCATAACCTTTGTAAATGTTGAACAAAAACAAATATCAGTACCAAACCAATACACAGTAATATTTTTCCCATATCGCTGTACAGCGACAATTCTTTCACATTAAGCACCCATGTGACATGTTTATAGGTTGATGAAACAGCTCTGCGCATGTATTACGTTTATTTAGTACATAATACAACGTTAGCAAATGCTGTATATTTCACTTATCCGAGCTTGTTCCCGATTCCGAAGCTGTGATGTTTTGGATCCCGGAGTCCACTTTTAAAGATGGAAGCTGCTTAACGCTCTCCATTCATGCTGTGAAATAATTCGACAAATGTGAATATATTTCCCTCCATTGTAATTGTAATCTATTGGTCGAATTCCTATATATTTATTTCCCAAATTTATATTCTTGAATCATTCAAATAGTCATTTATTGCATAATAAAATTTGTAGTATAGACCGACTATTTTAATTTAAGATATATACCGTAATGGATTTAAATTGAAGCTACCATCTACATCTTGAACACTATAGACTATTATGTATTCTGTGACTGTAGCTAAAAGTAAGTTAACCGAGTAGCCTAGATAACAGGCATTCTTGTAAAACGGCGTACATGTACTCTCCCTCAAGTGCTCACGCTGGGAATTAAACCAAGAGCTTTCCATGTAGCAGATTAGCGTGCTAACTTCTGCGCCACGTAAGCTGTCAACTGTATTGGTTCCGTAAGAAAAGTTCGCCGCGCTTTGCAGGAACTATCAGCATTATCACGTTGCGAAGTGACGATATCGCCGTAACGTTTTACGGCATAGTTTCTAAATTGACGTTAACTATTAATTTCCTTATAGCAGAACGTCTGGATACTTACTCTATCAGTATATTATTTGACGTCAAAATTTGTTTTGAGGTAAAATTAGGCAACCGCAGCTGAATATATACAGTGCACTATAGTTACGTTACTTATATTAATCCTGGGCTATAGTTCTAAACTCTTTTTAAAGAAATAACTTTCGCGCAAACCAAGTATCAATGTAGCTCTTGATTGCTGGCCCACTGTACCAAAGTGATAAAGAACTTTTGCGTTTGACGGTACATTCCGAAATTTTAGACTCTCTTTGAATTGGAGGCATCGAGGCTTAGTGGGCTTTGATCTCCGAGCGGTACTTTTGAGCTTAAATTCCGTTTCGTATGAAATCCATCCTTTCACTCAAAATCAATACTGGAACAAATTTTTCCAATCCCCAGTCGAACGAGAAACTTTTATAATTTCATTCTATCCATGGACATGAAAAAAATTAAATGTAGGTACTTTGGGTCGAACGGTTTTAGCTACCCTGGCTGGCTACCCAATATGTATTATGAAAAGCATATACTCGTATCCAGGGTCTCAATTACACAATAATAAAGGATACACATTAATAAAAAGGGCAGCATATCAAATCTATTACAGAATTAATCCTGTATGTAACACTTATTTGGGTGTTTTAAACCTGTGAGAAGTATAACAGATATGTTTTCTGTAACCAACCTGTTAGAAATAAATTTTTACAAACTTGATAAAAAATTCTGTGTGTGTATACACAGTACCTACTGACATAAGACTATAGTATCTCTAAGGTACCTACATTCCTAGGCATTTCACAATATCTACTGTGAAAACTCGAGTACAAATAAAAAGTGTACGCGTGTGTGCGTGAGCTATCGCAAAGTTATGACAATGTAAACCTTATTTACTGTAAGAGTTATTAACATTTGTAAAGATATTTTTGAAAACAGATGCAAGACATAAAGTGTTACATTTTTCCGTTTTTATTTTAAAATGCAATGAAAAAAAGGTGTTCGGAAAACTCAATTCGTATATTGGTAAAGTCGCTGCTCGTATCATAGCGAGTAGCACGGGCTCAACACACTATTTCGCAATTTAAAAACACTAAGGCTCCGATCCGTCGACATTATGTCGCCGTCTATACCGTCAGCAGTGACCGCACCACAGAGCAAAGAATGTCTCATCGCTCGAGCGCTAGCTACATTGAAATTTCTTGCTCTGTGGCCCGCACCCTAGAGCACGATTTAAAATTAGCTTGAGTGTGTAAAGTGCAAAGAATTGGTAAATTGACGAATCAACTAGATGCACAGACATTATACATTACAGCTAGATATTCAATTAAAAACAAAGCTTTTTAGAGTGTCTTCATGATCTACGAATAACTGATACTGGTGATATCCAATACTGGTATATGTGCTAAGTAAAGCCCCGTCTGGCCAGCTTGGAGAGTGTAGGCCAAATACTCTGACTGCTCTGGCTAATTTATGACTCTTGTACTACAGAGAGGGTCATGTTCTTGGAGTGTAGGCTAATAAAGACCTGAAGATGATGAAGAAAGTGTAAAGCTCTGTAGAGTTACTCGCCTTAGGATCAGCGTAGATGGTGTGCAGCGCAGTGGAGAGCATTTTTCGTAGTGCCTTTGACTATATAAATAATCAAAGTATAGCGCATACAGGTTCTAGCTTGCGAGGCCTCGAGACCGTGCGAGCATTTTTATATTTAACTTTATGTAAGTATACATTAAAGCAATTGATCTTAAATTGATTTATGAGTTTCCTTAAAATCGGCCAATTGCGCAGGAAGATTCAGTACTGTACGGACGGAACTCTTCTTCTGGCGCGACAAGACTATCGAGCAAAAACGGCAAAAAAAACATATTTGTTGAGTGGGAGTGAATATTTATTTTATTTTGATTTAGTTACCCCTTTAAAGTGAATAAACATCTAAATATTCTTTGAATATTTTAAACGTCGTCACCGTTATTAATATCGAGAAAAAAAAACGGAAAAAAATGATGATTGTTTTATGGAAGCTTCCCTTAAATATGTATTTTATTCTGTTTTTAGTATTTGATGTTTTAGCGCCAACAAAAATACATTGTCTGTGAAAATTTCAACTATCTATTACGGATTATGAGACACAGCCTGGTGATAGAAGACAAAAAGACAGACGGACGGACATCGACGTCTCGTGAACAGGGTGCCGTTTTTACCCTTTGGGTACGGAACCCCGAAAATGCTTTCCGTTGCGACTTGCGCTGTTCTCGGTCTGCGCAATTTAGACCCGGTAAATCAAGATTATAAATATATCTACGCCGAAGTTAAAAAAAAGATATGGTTCCGCAATAAACAATAAATACCTTTTAGTTTCACTATGCTCGTCTGTATGTCTGTCCGCGGTTAGGCTTTGAAGCTATAAGTACATATAGTAAACACGCTGTCAAAGTGGTAAAATATGCTTATATCAAAATCGACTTGTTAAAAAAAATTGTTTTGAATAAAAATATTTTTTCCACATACCCCTGCTTTACGGTGTGTCTTAAAAAAAATTTGTTAGTGTTTGAATCCCATTTTTCATATAGTGATCAGTTTGTGATTAAGCAAATTTAATGCAAATTTTTTGTTGGAGTCAAGCGTCCCGACCGCTATAAGCAAAATGGTTGTTCATGAATATGCAGTAGCAAAAAGAAGGAAGTTAAAAGTGTAACTATCACAGTTAAGTAGGGTTTACAGGTCAAAGAGTTATAATCCACCATCTAATATAATGACGTGCAACTACGGAACCCTGCACTGCACGTAGCCAAAAGCGCACTTAGCCTTGTTTATTTAAATATTTACGAATACCACACATTCTTGCTCGTATGACATTGAATTCGGAAGCCAGTTCGTAATAGGTACTTATCAATTATCATTTACGTAAAAAGTTATTTTGGTAGATACGACTTTTAACCTTTTATTGTTCTCTCTGATCAAAATGAATGAACCTACTTAGTACAATACTAATGCCATAAACAACAGAAAGCTTTTAGGCTAAGAAATCTATTTTGTGACGACACTAATCAAGATTTAACTGTTCTTGTATTAAGGGGGAACCTTTATTAACATTACATCCACCGACCAGGTGGTCGGACGACCTGACCAAGATCGCAGTGAAACACTGGATGCAGGCCGCTTTCTACCGGTTATTTTGGAAATCCTTAGGAGAGGCCTATGCCCAGCAGTGGACTTTTTGCGGTCGTAATGATGCTGATAATAATATTATTTTGGTTTCAAAGAATAGAACTTCTATCATACCTTACCTTACTATAACACCTTTTTATTCTTAAATACGGACGTTATTTCTTAGTGGAGATGATTTTTTAAAATTATTGCACCGATTCAAATCAGATTTCAAAGTCACTTGCTTAAAAATTTAAATTTTTGGCTTACAGGTCTATTTGTGTTGTTTCTTCATCATCATCTATACTTACATAATACATTATTCGTAGTAGTCTTTTCGAAGTATCCGATAATAATTTATGGTTCACACAGATTTCATGTTTGGATATTAACTAAGTACATACCCATAAAAATCGTATCTTTGTTGTTTTTAAGCTTATTTATGGAACAGTAAAAAAATAAATAGACTGATTTTAAATAAAACAAAAACAGACTCGACGTATCTACATAAGTATGCAAACTGGAACTTAAAAGTAAAAAATAATAATTTAATTACTAGAAACGAAGAGCAATAAACACATTATTGATAGTTTTAACCTATTTATAATTAGTTTTGGAGTCGGTGCCAGCAAACCATCCTCTGTGATATCAATGACAAAGATTGAAGTATAGTAGGTAATTGCGATAGAGAACAAGGTCCTCCTCCACATTTGAGTATGTTCCTTGCGTATGCAGCTGTAGTTTACGGTAAAGAAGAAAAGGATAGGACCACTCCAAGTCTTCCCGTGGATGTCGTAAAAGGGAACATAAGGAAATAAACAAAGCTTAGGTATAAACATCAAGGAGAGGTCCCTCTTCAGCTCGTTCAAGCTGTGGCTAATATACGGCGGAGGAGAGAGGGTCGTGCTTCTGCGGTGGAGACTAAAAAAGACCTGATGATGATGCGGCTGTCGTGCGTCGGAACCTGGCACTATAATGACATCATGAAAGTAATTCATGTTGTAATAACATTTAGTTACGTTTTTTACATACTTTGGTATAACAAGCTTATTTACTATTAGTAAATACTCAAATAAAAATGGTGACTTATCATTAATTACCTCGATATAAGTAATTACATTTCTTACTTATTTGGTTTTTCTACCCACTGAACATTAGTAATATGAAAAGGACTCAGGCCATCATACTTGATCATCATCATCATCATCAGGTGTTATTTAGTCTCCACTGCAGGAGCACGACCCTCTCTGTGCTACCAACGCTACATATTAGCCTGATCAGTCAGAGGATTTGGCCTACACTCTCAACGCTGGCCAGACGGGTTAGAGAGGTTTCTTTGATGTTTAGAAGATTTGTTTAGCTTGTGTTTCCTAAGTCGCCTTCTACGACATCCACGGGAAGACTTGGAGTGGTCCTATTCTACTCTGCCGGGAACCACACGACATGTGGGATACTTGATGCTGATTTTCAATTCAAAGGAATAGATCCAAGTCGTTCTAGCGAACCCGTTTTAGTGAAACACCTTGGGCTAATTGCGAGAATTTTCCAAGCGTCTCGCGTCTGTCCAGGTATGGGCGGATCCAACGCAGCAGGTATGATAATATATATCTAACGATGGTTTTGACACTTCGCGCTCCCAGTCTCTAATTCGTTTGGGTGCAATAAGCATTATCCGTCTCTTATGGGTCCAAAGGTATTTTTAAACACTTTTCTTTGTAATGTAGCAAGCTTCTGTTGGTTCTTTTTGGTCGTGGTCTCGCAGGAGTAAATTACAATTAGTCAATAAGCATGAGATCATAAATATATCTGCTGATGCTTAATAACTTTACATACTATCACGTCTTTTTCCCTTACGGGGTAGATAGAGCCCAAGTCTATAAAACCTTAAGGCCACGTTTAGCATCTTGTTGGGCTTGTAGATGAGAACGGAATCAGCATAGTGATGGGTTGCTAGCCGCATCGCCTATTGAAATTATTCCTGACGCCCATTCCCTCGATCGGCTTTTACGATCTGCGCGGAAAGAGAAGCAGCTGGTACATTCTACGTTTTTTCTTTTCTCCCAGACCAGCATGGAATAACTTTCCCTTTAAAATATACTTACTCAAACACTTAGAAAAACAATTCTAGGACCTTTCTCGAAATGTGATAAAAAAAAAATCTCCTATCGTTATATTTTCCAGCTCGTACCATCAGTTAGCAGCACTGCGCGCTAGTCACGAAAGTAGAAGTAGGGGGGGCCGAACCCACAACTTCTGGGCGCTGAATACGCGTCCATTCAGCTCCAGACTTTAATTGATATCTAGGCTTTATATTTATTTATGACTTGCTCGCGGCCTTATGGCATTTTATTTTAATTGGTTTTCTTTATTCTAGATTTTTGCATAATTTTGTGACAATATTATTCTGTCTTCTTTTGATCACAATTTCCAAGGCTGAAACCGAATTAAAAACTTAAAGAATAAATGTACTGACTCTGCGGACGATAACAGTCATTTTAATTATATTCTTAAACTTTTGAAATAAAAATTATTTTAACCTAATATCTAGAATCTCAAATGGCTTTAATTATGGCTTTTGGGTTTAAGCAGTAATAGTCTAATTTTAGAATCTCTAAATCGCTAACGACCTTAACGAAGTTAAGCATTTGCAAGGTTTGAAATATTTTTTGTTCACTATGTACATACAAAATATTAAGCTTCTTTCCTATGGGGATAGGCAGTCGGTAATCTTTTTTTTTTCATATCTACCTATATTGATGATATGGCTTGGTCGTATTCTCGGCCAAAAACCACACAGATATTACTACCAAGGCCGAATTTGATTAAAAAACATGTTTACCTTCACACAAAGTAATAAGGGCTAAAATGGCGAGATTACGGTTATGTTTACGGCGGTTTAATATTTCATAGGCTAAGTTATGGAGTGTTTTAATTTATGGACACCGACGGTGAAAACGTGTGAACTGAACGAGTTTGTTAAGGAAAGTATTTTCTTTTTTTTCTTTTTAGGGTTCCGTACCGTACCCACAGGGTGCCAGCGAGATTGCGCCATCTTGTCCGTCCATTCACAGGTCACAAGACTAATCCTATAACTTCCTAACCAATATTATAAATGCGATAGTGAGTTTGTTTGTTTATTTGTTTGTTACGCTTTCACGCCGTATCTACTGAACTGATCATTATGAAATTTTGCATACATATAGGTTAGAGTACTGAGAAGGACATAGGCTATATATCACGCGGGTGGAGCCGCGGATAACAGCCATCCTATCCTAACTAATATTATAAATGCGAAAGTGAGTTTGTTTGTTTGTTACGCTTTTACGCCGTATCTACTGAACTGATCACCATGAATTTTGCATACATATAGGTTAGAGTACTGAGAAGGACATAGGCTATATATCACGCGGGTGGAGCCACGGACAATAGCTAGTACTCAATATATTTAAAACCATTACAGTTGAATTTTTTATAAAGTCGCCACATATCCCGTCGATGTAATTTCTTGTCTTTCTCGGTCTTCTATTTCCCCTTTAGCCATTTTCAGGTGGACCAATTTTCTTTGTGATATGTTGGCCATCTCGGTTCACGACTTTTTTTGTCTGTAATCTAGGCTAAAACTCTTTTTACCCAACCGACCATCTCAGGAGGGTAATGTTTTCCGCGCATATGTAAATATCTGTGTATGTGAGTATCTCTTCAATTGCTGCCTATGGTAGCCTAAACGACTAGACCGATTTTAATATTTGAGGTGTCTTTAGTTCCTTAACGCTCTCCAGAGGATCATAGTCTATGTGCCGTTACCACTAGGTAAATATTCTGATATCTATGGCCGTTACCAAAAATCAGTATAAATCAAAACGCAACTTTTATTGTTTTTCGAGTTGTAATAAAATATAAACTAATCATACTACATTATATGGTATTGTCGCCTTAACTCTAGTTACCACACCTATAAGCCTATTGTTTGACAAAATGTATGTCAATTACATTTAGCTAAGTACGTACTTAAATGTGCGTTAAGCTGGTGGACATGACTTTTAAGACAAAAGGCAAAGTGATATCAGTCTGCAACGTTCACGATAGCTTTTACGTAACTAAAGCTTTACAATGAGTTCGGGATTTGCGATGTTATTTTAACCCGACAGCGCTACGAAAAAGAGTTAGATATTAATTGTTTAGAAATTAATTATCTGGGTTCCCTGTATCTGGCAGAATCTTGATGCTCCGAATTTCATTTTTCATTACACACTTAATATAATATTCTTTAAATCATATTTTTTTAAAGCATAAAAAATATTTAATATACTTAACTATTGCTTGGCCGAATATTTATATGTCCGAATTTAGATGTGTGACCAAAATAGGAGCGAGCGAGAGAAAATATTACCCCATTATACCCACAAAACAACTTGGCACACTGTTATAAAGAAAACTAGCCTACCAGAATTTCTTGGGAATAAATGAAAAAATTAATGAAAAAGATCCAGACATAATGGATAAGATAAGATATATTATATGGAATTCGAACTTTCGTTTTGATAATGAAGCACCCGTCAAACCAACTGGGCTATCCTGAATATCGTAATGATTGATGAATTTATTCCATACATTACGTAATCGCTATTCGTGCTTACCACACATAACACACATCATCATCATTTCGTGTGGGCGACACGGTCAGTCGACCATGCACACCCTGGTGTCAGAGTTCTTCGGAACCGCCTCTCGGCCTCTAACGTGGTTCCTTTAACGACTACCAGATGGCAGCCGGGACCACCGGCTTAACGTGCCTTCCGAAGCACGGAATCATCTTCTTATCAGACAATCAGGTGATTCATGCCTGCAATGTCTTAGCCCAACTGGAAACAACTTAACAAAGTATGCTTCCCGTGGGAATCGAACCCACGACCCCCGGGTCAACAAAGCAAACGCCTTAACCACTGGACCACGGAGGCAGAACACACATAATTGTCACTGTCGCGTGATGAGTCCTGGCAACGGACTCCTAGTCGGACGGAGTCCACTCTTGGATGGATGACCACAAGTGGCTAAAATAAATATCTTGAACTCTGTCGTACTTTGGAAGGCACGTCAAGCTGTTGGTCCCGGTTGTCATCATTGATAGAAGACGTTTTAAACTATATCAGATGCCTCTAGGCAGCTTGTAAAATCTGACAACAGTTTTGGTCGCTACAAAAAACTTCTAGTTGCGAGAATCAGAACTGTGATATGGAACTAATTTCCAAAAAACACAAATGTACAAGGCACCATTATACCGACTCAATTTATAACATTTACTCATAGATTGCTAAATTTCACACTCTATTTTAATCGGAAATGGGTATCGCCTACACACACATCCCCTGTACATAAAATTCAATTCGCACTATTAACACTCGCACACTAAAGTCTGTGGGCGTGGAGTGATTAAATCGCTACAATTGACGTATTTGGCGAGATCAATTTCGTCGTGAATAGTCGTGATTTCAATTTCAATTTTCAATTTATTTATTAAATAAAACACATATTACAATAACTCGTAAAAAAACAAACAAAAAGAGTACTTGGTATACCTATGTATGGCAACGACTCTCTACTCTTTAATGTCTTGATTATTAAATTTTGTAACCGCAAACAAATTAAGTACCGTGTGGTTCCCGGCAGAGCAGAATAGGACCACTCCAAGTCTTCCCGTAGATGTCGTAGAAGGCGACTAGGAAACACAAAAGCATGTCAACATAAAAAACATCTCTAACCCGTCTGGCCAGCGTGGAGAGTATAGGCCAAATCCTCTGACTGCTCTACTTATATATAGCTATAGTAGTACAGAGAGGGTCGTGCTTCTATAGTGGAGTCTAAAAAAGATCTGAAGATGATGTATAAGGCCACTATGCCGTCTTAATTTATAACATTTACACATAGATTGCTAAATTTCACACTCTATTTTAATCGGAAATGGGTATCGCCTACACATCCCCTGTACATAAAATTCAATTCGCACTATTAACACTCGCACACTAAAACTTGTGGGCGTCGTGTGATTGAAACGCTACAATGGACGTATTTGGCGAGATCAATTTAGTCGTGATTACTCTTTAATGTCTTGATTATTAAAGTTTGTAACCGCAAACAAATTAAGGTTGGTTTCTTAATAAAATTATAAATAGTGGCTCGGTGATCTGTAGACCTCAAGAGTCTTATACCAAATACAATTCTGTTTTTTTTTTTTGAAATTTGTATAATAAGTATTGTAATTAGAAATTAAATCAAATACATATTATAAAAATTTGCATGCTGTAAAGAATGGCTAAGTAGGTTAAGCTACACTTTTACATCATGTCACATCTTTCTGTACCCTATTAAATAAATCTATTTTATCTTACCTTACACAGTGGTCTTTAGCCTCAACGATTATAAATAAATTTTCAAAAAAAGTGTTTATTTGTTTTCCAAAATCAACAAAAAAATCGAACCTGCCATTCGAAACGTAACAACAGGTTAACACGTAAGTCAGCTACTGGCCGACATGTTTAGACCTCATCCATAATTAGTATTTTAATGTCTATATCTCACGTTAGTTTTAATCAAAAAATTCACGAGAGCGTTGGAGAAATCGGCATATAGAGGAAAACCAGCCAGATTGCGGAATAGATCGTCATACGAAAGTATTTTCACCTCAAGCTGAAACGGAGACGCTTCGAGCTCGCTTGGTCACACTGGGTTTTATCCGCTAGGATCGCGTAAGGCAAAAATGATCTTTTTCTGACAAAATAATTTGATATATCTCACACAACTTAGAAAACCCTAGAAATAATAAAACATGTAAAACTTTGTTGTCTCTTCAATCGTTTCGAAAAAAGTTTTAGTCTAATAGGCGACTACTCAAAAACGTTAGCTAATAATAATTAGGGTTATACATTTTGTTACATTGTACATTTTGACGTTAGAACAAACCATAAAAGCTTTCCCATTTAAAGTTATAATCCAATAAAAATAAAGTGTACATACTTTCCTAAATATCAAATCACGCCGCGGAGAAATGTCAAAGGCAATTTATTTTGCTCTCCGACGCGATACACTCATATCCAACATTTTAATTTAACTTTCTTTGCCCAAAGCCTCGTGTGAATGTTTCTAACGTTATTAAACTTCATAACTTACTTTGCAATTTCGTTATAGCAAAAAGGTTTGCGACGCAAAAAATACTTATGAGATTAGGCAAACCTCACTTCCAGAGACGCTAAGAAGACTCAGATCTCTTTATTGTATTCATGATTTATGACGTAATAAAATAAAAACAATGAATTTGGAATTATTAATTATGGCGTTGTCAAGCACAGGGGCAGCGTAGGAGAAAATTCCGCAGATACCAAAAAGGGTTTGTACACACTTCCCTAACTGTTCAAACCACGATGGTTTAAAACCTGCAAAGCAGTTCTATCTGCTTTATTTTTTTATTACTTGAATATCCCAACTTATGGAAATAAAATCAGCTTTTGATAGAATGTGGCACACTGTTGTGGATTATTTGTTTACTAGCAGAAATGCCTGTAACTTTATTTGCATGACTCTATGAATCCGGTGTAAATATAAACTAAAGTAGTTTTTACTGTTCTATAATTGTATGGATATAGATGGATTTCGTTGTAACCTGCAGCCCATCGTTATCATTACAAAGTAGATTATAAGTACATTGAAGTTCCCCATATGTCTTGATTTGATGTGATTTTGTCTATAATGCTAACGAAACAAACTATAATACTGAGCATATCTTCGGAAAAGTTCACAAAATAAACCAAGCAATATAAACAAAGCACACAAAGCAAGCGTATAACACTAGATATAGTATAACTTTTTGTGGAAGGTTATATGCACAAAAATGTATAATTACAACGACAATTAAATGTTTGAAAAAATAATATTGATCGTCCTTCTTAAAGTAATAAATAACGAAAAACTAAAATAAAAATTATTGTCACATTATTACTTATCCTAAATACCCAGTAGGTTCAGATTGCTGGGTTAAAATGTGGGTAGAAAATGGAAACACCCCCTGAAAATGTTTCGTTGTTCGCGTAGTCGTTTATCCGGCTTAGGACCGACAAATTTTGTGTCGGTATGCTAAAAAGTCTTTTAAGGCAAAATTAATAACAGTCCCTTGTTCTCAATAAAATTCTTCGACATTTTTTGAAGGTAGATAATAAAATTTTCGAAGAAGCCTATTAATAATACGTCAACTCAAAGATTGACTACTCGTGTATTGATTTTTCATAAGGAAAATTTTGATAAATCTAATAAAAACTCGGCTTTCACATAATTTAATGTGTTTGTTACTCTAAGAATATAAGCCGAGGTGTATAATGAACATTGACATCATAAAATTAATATAGGGACGCCCGAATGTATATACTGGATTCGGGGCAACTTGGAAATATTTTAATGTTGAATGACTTCCTACTGTTGATTAATACAACTTGGTTAATCGTACAAACACAGGCTGGTTCAAATCCGGCCCACGTGAATGTTTTTCTGACATCTTATTTCTTAGTCGTTCCTTATAATACAATAGCATTGTGAATGCATAAAAAATCTTCATTGAGATCTGTAAATTCACATGTGAAAATCATAGCATACGCGTAGCTGCCACGAAAACGCCCGTACATTGTAAAGTATTTATTTAAATGCCAACTACAATACAAAATAGGTGCCATAGCCACTTAAACTCGTTCTCTAAATACCATTAACGAGCCAAAATGTCAATAGTTTTGGTTATATAACGCCGAAGTGGGCCTCGGCTTAGGATGTGTACTTTCGGGCTGAGCGTTGGCCAATTGAGTAAAAAATATGCAAATTCTCGGACTGAGCAAACACGCGCTCGGCACGGGCAATTAGCTCTGTATAAGCGAGTTTATCGTATAATCCTAAACGTATTTTATATGTAGGCGTTATGTTTTTGTGTCAAGCGGGATTCTCAAACTGAGCAAACGGGCACTCGATACGCGCAATTTGCACTGTATGTATACCGTGGTTTTTCGTAGTATAACTTACTAGCTTTTACCCGCGACTCCGCTCGCGTTAGTGTCGATCTTTCGGAAACAGTACTTATCTCCGGGATGAAAGGTAGCCTATGTCCTTCTCCGTACTCCAGACAACATGTACGCTAAATTTCATGATAATCGGTTCAGCAGATAGAGCGTGAAAGCGTAACATACAAACAAAGAAACTCACTTTCGCATTTATATTTTTTTTTAATGTCATAGGACGGCAAACGAGCAAGCGGGTCGCCCGATAAGTAGTAAGTGATCACATTGCTGCCCATGGACACCAGGGGTGTCACTGGAGGGAAGAGGGAGATGGGCCTCCGGCTCTCTCACTCACCGAACGAAGCATAGCTGCAATAAAACTACTACTCAAACGTCGATTTTCTGTGAGAGTGTGGTACTTCTCTATTAGTTGGGATAACAACAACGTAGGCATAGTGGCTCTGTAAACTGTAGACCTCTCGAGTCTTACTGCCGCTATCTCACAATGGTCCTAAGAGCAATGGACAGAATTCCACCATTTTGTAGAGTAACGGAATTGAATGGAAAAATCGATTATTAAGCCTGCTTACAAATTTTTAGGACAATCATTTGAGAAATGCGACCTATAGGGACCATCAGGGATAAACGAAGAATTTTTGTCAAAGATGCAATGAAAACGCTTCGCACTTACTTAGTTTCTTTTTTCATTTTTTCCATAAAAAAGAGCGTAAGACATGTAAGGAAACGCCAACTACGAGTACTTTTTGCGATAATTAATTAGTTATTGCCAAGCCTTTTTCACTTGCTAAAACAAAATATTTAATTGTGTTTGCTCACGATGTCCCCCAAAAAGCAGGAGATGAATAAAAAAAAACACTCGCGTATAATTGTATGAGACGGGATGCGCGGAAATTTGAAAGTAAAATATATTGAGTAAAAAATATACGAGTATCTCGGACTGTGCAATCATGCGCTCAGTCCTCGCAATTAGCTTTGTACAGTGAATGTAACTGGCTGTGTATATGTTGCAGTCATCTGGTTGAATCTGCTATTTGATTAAATGACTAGCGCGTTCATTGAATGACCACGTTTAATTGAATGACTAAAGGACAACTTGTCAAGTCGTTGAATGTAACGTTCAACATCTTGACTGAATGAACGTCATTTAGCGAAGTCGTTGAATCTTAGCCGACTTTGTAATATTTGGTGGTAGCATGATTTCCAAAGCTTTATTTAATCTCATATTTATGCATTTTTTCTTAGTTTTTAAACTAGCCGGTGGTGGCGTAATAATAGGTAAATCCATCATGGTATCGTCTATCATACTATTTTATTACAAATACGCACTTTTAAGTAAATTTAATCGAAAAACATATGTGTGCACACCGTGCCATCTGTTCGAGCTGTTTGTCGCCATATTTGTTTTGGTGACTACTAGCGCCACAGTGGGGAAAAAATGAACTAAATTTAAATCACCTGACTGATTTTATGTCCGCTCTGTTCAAAGGGCTATGTGACAATCCGCTAACTAGTTGGACGTTGAGCGACGCTTGTTCAATCAACGTTCGGCCTAGTCATTCTATTAAACGTAGTCATTCAATGAACGCGCTAGTCATTCAATCAAATAGCAAATTCAAGCAGATGACTGTGACATATACACGACTTTAATTAATCCTCTGGCAAAATAATTTTCCCCTCTGCGCTATGGAAAGTTATAAAAAGAAAAACAGATATCATACTGTCTTGTCCTTTTTTCCTTGCGGAGTAGACAGAGTTTAGCATGGGGCGTGGGCGTGGAGATGGAAAACGGAATCAAAATCGTAATGGGTTGCTAGCCGCATTGCCAATTACCATGATTATTTTTTCGGATTTTACGATCCGCGCGGGAAGAGAAGCAGCATGTATTCTATGATTTTGAAAACAGAATAAACCACCAAAAATATTTATTTAATTTGATAAAATTTAATAAAAATGTTAATTAATTTAAATAAAAGAGTTGTACAGGTATATAATTAACAAGCCTCCTATTAAAGTAGATAGTTTTAAATGTGCGTAAATAAAAGTATAGAGTAACAGAGAAAAATAATATGTTAAAACTACAAACAGGTATAAAAAGATGAAGCCCTCATCGTCATCAGGTCTTTTTTAATCTCCACTGCAGGAGCACGACCCTCTCTATACTACCATAGCCATAAATTAGCCAGAGCAGTCAGAGGATTTGGTCTACACTCTCCACGCTGGCCAGACGGGTTGGAGAAGTATCTTTGATATTAATAAGCTTTGTTTAGTTTGTGTTTCCTTAGTCGCCTTCTACGACATCTAATCGCAATGCATTGCTAAATGAGTCCGAAATTAAGGCACAATTGCCCCATAAAATAGCGCTTATCATAATAATATTTCACTAAAAATAATAAATGTAAAAATAGAAATAAAACAAGTCTTCATCGACGAGACGTCCTTTTGTTCCAGACATAAAGTGTGTAAAATAAAAAAGTAATCTTTGTACTGGATTTTATAGCTCGTATAGTGGACATAAGATACTTTATTTATTTTTTATTCGCGCCGCTCGCAAAATAGGCCATTCATATAGTTTATGCAGGCTCCGTGTATGTTTTAGTAATGAATGTCGTAAGAAAAAGGCTCGAAGGACCACTGACGGCGAGCTTAATCATATTACAGATCTGATTTACTTCAGATTTAGGAGATACTTATGTAAAGGTTGTGTTGTTTAGATAAAAATCTTATTGAAAACTTTTGGACTCTGTTTTAGAAAATAACTCAAAATCGATTTATACGACATTTCATCTTAAACTATCAGAGTTAGCGTAGATGGAACTAATTGTTGCTGCATAGTTGTGGCATAGTCTATGAAGACAAAACACTCTTTTAAAAATAACAAGATTTTTATTTTTTGGTGGGAAGTCAAGGGGTGCAGTTGTCGTTTGCCTTATTCAAGTTTGCAAATAAATTGGTGTAGTTTGGTGTTATAAATGCTCGTGCTTGAGAACAATTTGTGAAATAGTTAAAGTAAACTGTTAAATGGACCCGTATAGATTTGTCACCAGAAGCTCCCACGAGGCTGCCAAGGAACATACGCCATCTTTGATGCCACATACCGTACAACACCGATACTTAGTATCTCATTATACGCAAGCTATAATTTAAAAAAAGAAAGAAAGAAAAAAGGATTTGATGAGAACATAACATACATACGTCGAGCTCCGTGGCGCAGCGGTCAACACGCTAGCCTGCGACACCGGGTCCCGGGTTCGATCCCCGGTCAGGTCAAGATCGAAAAAGATCTTTTTCATATTGACCTGGATCTAGGATGTTTATCTATATAAGTATATATTATAAAATATAGTATCGTTGAGTTAGTATCCTGCGACACAAGTTAACAACTTACTGGGGGGCTAGCTCAATTTGTGTGATATGTCCCTATATATATATATATTTATTTATATTTTTATATTATAACATCATTATATCTTACGATAAAACGTTATGGGCTATGGCTATTAAAATCACAAGTTTAAACTTTATTATTCTTTTATAACTAATCATATAAAACACAGGTTTAGTATTTATTAGAATCTCCACACTTTAGTCAAGAGTTCATCGAACCCTTAAAACCTGCTAAATAACAGGCAAAACAGAAACAAGTTCTGGCTGAATAATTATACAACTTAGGTAAAATATGTCGACGCACACAACCTTTTTGGGAAAACTGAATAATTCCACAACCTGTTAAATCTTTCAATCCTTCCCATCTGAGCGTTTCTCTGGACACCTCCTCAGCTATGCTATAATTAATGGCTATGACATACTTAGAGGCTCTGGATAGTTTTTGTCCAAGAATTATCCCTTAATTAAGTGAGCAAAAACGGGTTCAAACTTTGAAAAGAGAATAGATAATTTAAGTTACAAGTTACCATGTGACGTTCCGGGTAAGAATACAGATATAATGACATCCGTGGCGCAGCGGTTACTACGCCAGCCTGCGACACGGGGGTCCCGGGTTCGATCCCCGGTCAGGTCATGATGGAAAACGATCTTTTTCAGATTGACCTGGGTCTTGGATGTTTATCTATATATGTATTTGTTATAAAATATAGTATCGTTAGTTAGTATCCCATAACACAAGTCTTTCTTAAGAACTTACTTTGGGGCTAGCTCAATCTGTGTGATTTGTCCGTATATATTTATATTTATTTATTTATCACACACTTCAAAATTGGTCAACCTGTTTAGGCTACTATACCGGAGGCAACAATGGAACAACCACTTACATACCTACAAACATTTATACATACATACGTGCGAAAAACATTACCGTCCTTCCGGGTTGGTCAGTCCGGTTAAAAGACCAACATCTTAAATAATAATACAGGGGTCATTCCAAAACAGATACACCAAGCTCTATCTAATCTTGATTTACATCCGCAAACCTATGTTTCAATGCAAAAAGCAGTTATAAATACTTGTAGAATAGTTGAAAAATTCCTCCAGTCCAGTCAGATCATATCCCCCATGATACTCACTTGACTTAGGTCCATGTTTATCATTATCACCGGCTTAGTAGCCGAGAAGAATTCAATTCTAAACCAAAAATAATATATAAGTATAATATAAAGGCGGACTTAACACTATGCAATTTCTTCCCTTCAATCTTATTGTTGTTACAAATAAAGACATAGAAACAAACTTAAATTCTGTTTCCCCAATCCAGTTTGAGTTTCCTATCCTAAATAAGGTATAACATCAAAACATCTGCAACACTATGCACTCAAAGGCTTCGAAGCAAACGTTATCCAGTTGAAATATATCCGAAATGCATTTCTAACGTATATTTCAAGCCTTTCTCGTTACAAGAAATGGCTTTTAGGTACGGGCCAATGGTCACACTGCCAAACAGCACCCTGTTTATCCATTTCGGAATAGAAACACATCTTTTGAATATAATATATTTTGAGAACTTAATTTAGTAACTGACGTCTAAAATATTTTTTCCAAATATTTATCATTGGAATACTATCAAGCTAACATCGGTTCGAAATTAATCTCGTAGCCTTTTCGATGTTCGTCAGTTTTATATCTATCTTTATCTATACGTATCAATAGTGTTAAGTACCTAGTACGTTTGTTTGTAATGGATAAATGTGAAAACTATTAAACATTTAAACTTACTCGTCTTTATCTCTTGTGGGGTAGACAGAACCCAAGGTCATAAAGCCCAAAGGCCATCAAAATAGTGATGGGTTGCTAGCCGCATCGCCAAAATACTAAACCGATTCTAAGGATAGCTACATTACCAGCAGGTAACATTGGTTATTCATTGTACAAAACTCTCTTTAAAAATAAAGATTTAAAAAAAATATGCTATAATTGACGGGGGCAAATATATATGAATTAATAAATAAATACATAAGTAGGTATATTATAAAAAATCACACAGTTTGAGGTAGCCTAGTGAACCTGTGTCGTGAGATAGGTACTCATCATCATTTCGGGTAGGTGACACGGTCAGTCGACCATGCACAGATAGGTACTGACTCTACGATACTATTTTTTCATATTTGATGTAGGTGTATATTCATAGATAAATATCCCAAAACTTACCCTCCATCTGGGTGGGTTAGTGGAGTAAAAAACTGGCCAATTTTTCAATGCTTGTGTGCGTGGCAGCTTTGTGTTGGCACATGCGTCATGTCAACTTATGCCATCACGTCAGTAGCTATGGGTTTGAATCATAGTCTATGAGTTGGACTCATTCTTTTGCTATGCATTTAGACTAACAACGTCTTATTATAAAACAAGGACTAAATTTAGTACGTCTTATTATACTGTCTTTGACCTGGTTTAAACCATTATCCGACCAAAATTAGTCGACCATTTTCACTTTGACGGTTTTTCAGCTGTCATTGTCAATTTGTTTTGGTCGGATAATGTTTTAAAATAGGTTCTCACAATAGCCCTCGTTTTATGAGACGGATAGAGTCTATTTAGATTCTATATAGTCTAAGATATTACGTTTCTATTCGGTATATCAAACAACGTTTTTTCGTAGTCGCATTTTTAAATCGAATTAATAACTATTGATATAGATTCCAATTTTCTATTGTTAAAAGCTGACTATTAAACTCTGCTATTAAATAACACAATAGATATTGTGATAGTCCAATGTAGCATTTATTTTAAGGGGTATTATTACTTAAGTAGCAATATGAATACATTAATGGTTTTGTTCTAAAGCTATTGAGAGTGGCTAAATAACCGCAATTAAGTACATTAATAAATGAATAGTAGGACTGTTGGTTGTTAGTTGTTTTTATGACAATAATTATCGAATCTAATGCCCCAAAAGCAATACTATGAGTTTGATAATTACTTCACATTAAGTACCTATACTCCTATACCTAGCACAGAAAAATAATAGTTGTGTGTGATGTAACGGGGAGAATAAGCATTAAAATTTTTAACTTCAAAAAATCGGTCAAGCGTGAGTCCTACTCGTACACGAAGGGTTCCGTACCATTATCTATACAAAATGATGTTTGCTGTATGGGAGACCCCTTATAGAAAACGAAAGTTAGTAATTTATACATACCTAATATATTTCCATTCTCCCGTGAAATTTCAAAATTTGCCCAGAGATATAGTCGGGTTTAGTTTTGAAATTTTATCTTGTCCCTTTTTGCACATAATCTACTCAATCAATCAAATTTCTAAGTTAACAACTTTGAAATCAGATCCCTTGGGATACACGCTGCATAGTCAAACTTAGCTCTTTGTAATGAAATCTTTACGTAGGTACCAACTTCATTTATATAGCCCGCAAAGAAATTAAAACTTGCACGACGAGCCACGACAATCCATCTTTCTGGCTCCATAGTGGGAAGCTATAAAACTAAACCGTATCTTTTGATATGAAAAATTGTTTTTTCTCCTTTCCTGCGACAGTTCCGGAGATAAACGCTTTCATGAGGACCTCATTATAAATCACTTTTATTCCATCAAGTGAAGCGATACTTAAATTTAACTATGAAAACTGAGCGACTCTCGCTTAAATGTGGAAACTAGGATTTTATGTTTGTTATCTTATGCGATGATGACTGATGGCTAAGTCTTCTACAATCCCCAGGTGAATGCTTTTTTCTTTGATTAAATGCTCATCTTTTATTCAAGGATATTTTTAAGCAAAGGCTTTATTTATCAAATAAGGCTTTTTAGCTAGGATTAGCTGCGCACTGAATGTATTTCAATTATGAGTTTTCAGTGAATTCCATCAGCAATTTCTACGTGCCGTTCATTCTCTGTATCATATCCAGGAATGGGTTAAATTGTGAAATATTTTATGTAGACGACGGACTTAACAAATGTCACATTTGTATTTTTTGATAAACATTGCCTTTGGTCTTTTTCAAAATCTGTTTATTTGCAAGATAAGCACATTTCAGCAGATATTAATTAAACAATTTTTGTTAAAGATAGAAACATATAAGTGCTAATACTCACGATAATTTAGTATTCATCTATAGAGTAAAAGCACTTATCCTCCAGCCACACTGGACGATTTTAAATTCTTTCACCTATAGAAAGCATATTTATCTGCTGGTGACCTAGGTTATAATTTACGCGGACGAATTCGCGGGAAAATTTCTAGTTATATTTTTATAAAAATACATTAATATTCACTATCGCGAGTATTGCACCACTCATTCAAATTTTTCAGCCTAATTTTGTAGTACCTTTATAATGGATGGCCAGTTCAAAGAGCATTTTAATCTCTACGACTAGTTGTCAAAGAAAAAATCTAAATCAGAGTTGTCTATCTCTCATAGATAATCGATCTAGAGCAATATAGACGCGCAGTTACAGGCCAACTTTACGGCTTGCGGTCGCACTAAATTTATTGCCAAATGTATCCCGGGCTCCCGAGGCCCGAGTCCTTTGCGTAAAAAGATTTGGCAACTCCTCTCTTAGATAGCGTAGGGACAATATTGTCCGATCCATTTTCAGACCACAATAGTAAAATTGACCTATAATGTGTGACGAGTTTTCCAGATAAGAGGGTGAATACCGAATTACCGTAAACACTTCGCCAATGAATAATTTCTAAACAGCAACAAACTGACCTCATTAAAACACTGGTGAAGAAGTACATTTTTATTTATTTAAGTACTGTCAAAAAGGCAGACGTGCTTTTATTTTTTGAAATTGTTCATTTGTGTGTGTACAATATTGTTATAGTAAAATATTGAGTGGAACCCTTCAACAATTGCGAATACATTTTCGCGTATATACTGCGTGTACATGGTAAAGGATGAATCGAGCGATTGCTTTGTGTAACAATAAAATAAAAGTGAACGTTAAAAGAGTTATTACACAAAGTGAAGCTTACAATGGTAATTTTTGTCGAGGTAACAACACCCCATTTGGCTTCAGGCATACAACAACGGACAGGTAAAATTTTATGGACACTTTGCATTTTAAAATCATTTATTTTTACAGTTTTGTGGTTTTAACGCTTACTATACAGATTAACGTTATTTTTTTACTACTCGGATGACAAAAATTAAGCGTTTTGTTTTTCGAGTTTATATTTGTTTATATACATATAAGTATATTGATTTATGGCCAGCTATAAATAAGAAATTAATGTAAACAAATGAAATGGAATGGGACAAATGAGTTAGCCCTTGAACTTGTAACGTAGAATGCTAAATGAACAATACTAAGTATATTATTTATTAGATTACCCCGGCCAATCTGAAAGAGATCGTTTTTCATTATGTCCTGACCATTGATCTAACCCGAGACCATGCGAATCCCTGCTATGAAAAGATGAAATTAAAAACTACAAGAGCCGCTTCATACGAAAAATAATTAACTCTGCATTCTAAAATTTAATTTTAGAACCAAACTTTTATTGTTAGCTTGTAAATATTCCAAAATTCTGTAACCGATGTATGCAGTTTTGAAAAGTTCTACAACTAAAATCGGCTTGTTGACTCCAACACCGTTTGTTACTCGTACGTTTTCACGCTTTAAGCTCCACTTTCTATACAGATGTTGAGAGGCTTACAATTCTCAAACCATTGATATTTTAACCAAGCTGTATAGGAACGTACATAGATTATAATTGTATTACTTGAGATAACAATAACAAAGGTGCTGCTTATTTCATACGAAGTTCAATTACCTACCTTTATCTTCATTATCGGCTTTATCGTGACAGTTGATTTATAAAATAAAAAATATCACGACGACAACAATCTTTTTCGTGGCTACATACGAATAACTGAAATAATCTGTGAACGTACATATAAAACATGCACATAAAAATAAAAACTACATAAAAACACGGCGTCAAAAATGCTCCCACAGTCAAAACTCTAGCCATCGACGGCGTAGTGTACTCGAAATTTACAAATTTAACCCGTTGAGTGCACTGCGGGACTTTCAGCCCCTGCCGCAGTTCTGTGGTCTCGAATAACGCTCAAAGGTTGGGAAGTGTTAATCTGTTGTTTCAAATACGAGGCTAAAATTTAATTACGTCGAAAGGTTAAGGTTAGTGTAAAGACAAGTGGATTTGACGGGGTATTTTGTACCGAAAATATTTTGGGCTTTTTGCTAATTTGACACTTGAATATTTAGGTATACACACATTACTTTTTAATCGACTGTATATAATAGGAGGGTGTCAACTAGAACCAAACGTGTGTAAGAATTGCACTTGCAGTAGCGGTATATCTCATTCGAGATTCTGGAGTGCAAGAATCAACATTCAAGCAGCCTGCGGCTACAAATCGATTGGTGGCTGAGGATTCCAGGTATCTCTCGAACATGCATGCTATAAGTATTGATCTTTTCGTACACTTAAATAAGCTACTATTGGAAGAATCATAGTGACGACATATACAGTATCTGTAAAAATGTATTAATAAAATTAATAAATAAATATATACGGACAAATCACACAGATTGAGATAGCATCAAAGTAAGTTCGAGACTTGTGATATGCAATACTAACTCAACGATACTATATTTTATAAGAGATACTTATAATTATAAACATCCAACACCCATGCCTATCTGAAAAAGACCATTTTTTATCTTGATCTGACCGGGGATCGAACCCGGGACCATCCGAGTCGCAGGCAGGTGTGTTGACCCCTGCGCCACGGAGCTCGGCAAATATTTTCACTTCAGAAATCAAAGTAAGTGCTAAAATTTTTCCCGGCTGGGAATTGAAGCATTACTGCGGCCCGGGGTCCATTTACTATATAGGTATAGACTCGTCACGTAATATTTAGAGGCTAGGCTCTTATCGTCATCGTTGTTTCAAGAGAAGAACTAAATAGCATTAATAAACAAACCATTATTGTGAGTGATACATTAAACTAAGCCGATGCAATAAAACAGAAACAAGCCTCAAAACCCCGTTGATTTAGGTCGGGCGCGTGTAACCTGGCTGTATTCCAGATTGGGGTTCTCCTCAACTCAATTAACTAACTACCGGCCTGAAGTGCAACGCAAATGTTTTAAGGTTGCGGGGAGTCTATTATTGTTTTTAGGGACCCGCGAAGAAATACCTATTTCTTCGTGGGTTCTCAAAAAGGTTTTCACTTCGAAAGTCAAAATTCTTACAGCAATTATACTTATATAGTTTCTGTAAGAATTTTGACTTTCGAAGTGAAAACCTTTTTGAGTGTTGAGTGAGTTTATCATAGGGGTTAAACATTGGGCTAGCCCAAGTCGTTCTCACTTTTATCAGTAGTCCCTTTTACTGCCTTTTTTGTTAACCTGGCTGTATTCCAGATTGTCCCCTCAACTCAATTAACTAACTAACGGCCTGAAGTGCAACGCAAATGTTTTAAGGCTGCGGAGAGCCTATTATTGTTTATAGGGACCCGCGAAGAAATAGGTATCTGTACATAGTTTCTGTAAGAATGTTTACTTTCGAAGTGAATTCTTTTTTATTCGCGTTGGGTTAATTTTCTTAGGGGATAGACTTCGGGCTATAGCCCAAGTTTGTTTCATTCTATTGGCAGTCCCTATTACTGCCTGTGTTTTTTTTTTTTATTATTTCCTTTTGGAGTCAACGAGCAACTCGCTGATGATTCGGGTACCCGTGACCCCCGTGTAGACCGTTTTAAAATTATTGGTTCAATAATTTCACCTTAGGCTAGCACAGTATAATAGAAGACAAACAAATAAAATAAAACTTAGAGACATATAACAAAGATTGAACTAGCCGCAGTAAGTTGTGAACTTGTGTCGTGAAATACTAACTCAAAATTACTATATTTAAGTATCGACACATATACAGCGTGTGAATAAACCATCGACATTTCCTAAAAAGGACCGTCAAAAAAAACTTGTCTTACAGGACCGGGTTTCTTAAAAAAAACTGAAGCCCTACCTGAGCTAAGAGTATAAAAAGCCTTGAAACCACAATTCCTAATCACCCTTGGCCGTCTTGGAGCGTCCTCGTAAATGGGGTGAAAAGAAACAGTTAAGTGGGTGCCGGACGTTTTCGGGTCAATTTGTATAAATGAGTTGCGTCACTTTATTCCTGCATTAGTGGCGGCTACACCACACTTAGCCTTCGACAATTTGACAGGCAGATTCGATCAGTCATTCATTACAATCAAAAACAAAAAGTGGTCCAATAGTTTTTACGAGTTACAATACCAATAAAAACTTAAACTTTAATCATTAATCCGTAAAATGTTTAACAACCAAATGGCTTCGACGGAATACTTTAAGAGTTCCAAAAGGACTGAAGTGAGAGGACTGCGGGGTGACTTATCATTTCATCATCATAATCATAATCCTAATTACGCAAATGGGGTGAATAGACACAGTGAAGTAGGCATCGTATCTATTGATTTCGGCATAAGTGGTGACTAAACCACATTCTTTACAATAACTTGTGGATCTACAATTGCAATAAGTATATTAATAACAGACCCTGATGTGCGGAAGTGGCGCAACAGTACATTTATTAATTTATTTTTTTCATTTAAGAACACACAGACTGTTTTTACAGAAGTTCTAATTGCTCTAGATTATGAAGCAAGGATGTAAAAAGAGGAGGCGATTATTCAGCTTTGAGTGAAAATAATCCTAATCACTCTTCCATCATTTTTGATAGTACCGAAAATGGAGTAAAAAGGAACAGAGTGGCTAACGGGCATTTTAGGGTCAATTTTATAAATGAGTTGCGTCTTTTTATTTCTGCAGTACTTAGTGATGATTAGACCACACTTTGTCTTTGGTAACTCGATAGTAAATAAACTTTGTCATTACGTTAAAAAAAAATTAGGTCTTTACTCTTGAATCTGTAATTTATTATAGACATTCACGTATAATCAGATGGATCCTAGAGACTTCTCTGTAAGTTCTAAAAAGACCCAAGTGTTGAAACTGACTACGGAAGAGATGGCAGCACAATACATAGAACTTCTTAAGTGAATATCAGCAAGTTACCATATTTTACTTGGAAAAGCGGGGTGAAAATAGGTTCAAAAATAAAAAAATAAAAACTATATCCGTACGACAAAACTTAAACCGTAATTCTAATCACCTTTGAATCTTTTTAAGAAGTCTCGCAAATGGGGGGAAATGTAGCAGTTAAAGGAGCACACTAGGTACAGTAGCGACGCCAATCATTTTACTCCTAATACTTTACAAGTAGAAAGAAATGAATCAGGAATGAAATCAGGAATGTAAATCATATAAGCCTTAGTACCTGAAGTATTCTTGGCATCATGTTTAATATTATCAGAATCAGTGAGAATTACGAGAATCAGATTACCGCCAAAAACGGCCGTTTTTGGCGGTAATCACTATTTCTCTTATTCACTCATTCTCATAATATTAAAACATGATTCCAAAAATACTTCAGATTATTGACTAAGGCTTATATGATTTACATTCTTGAATTTCTTTCTATTTGTAAAGTATTAGGAATAAAATGATTGGCGTCGTTACTGTGCCTAGTGTGCCCCCTTAAGTGGCCGGCGGACATTTTCGGGTCCATCTGTATTAACGAGATCGTATCTCTTCATTTCTGCATCGGACCCTACTCAGATTCGGTTTGTTGATTGGAAGCATTGGTAACTAAAGCCGTATAATAGGTACCTAGAATAAAAAAAAAATATGGTAGTTAGTCGCTTCATTATAGTACGCAAGTATTGAAACTGACTATGGAAGACATGGTAGCATAACACAATAATTTTTTGAGTGGATGTCAGCAAGTTACCATAGATAAAACAGGTAAACGGGGTGCAAATAGGTTCAAAATAGAAAAAGTAATATCAATATGACAACACGAATCGTAATCCTAATCACCTTTCCATCTTTTTTAAGAAGATCCTCAAATTGGGTGAAAAGAGACATTTTCGGGTCAATCTGTATAAACGAGATCGTATCTCTTCATTTCTGCATCGGACCCTACTCGGATTCGGTTTGTTGATTGGAAACTGTAAACATTGGCGTGTTTTACGAGTATATTTAAACGTGATGAGGGCTTTTCCTCTGAGGATTAGGATAGAATGATTTATTATTAGACTTTCATTCCTTTTTAAGTGTGAAGTTAAAGGTACATAGATTTTATTTTTCTCTTTTATATACTGCGTATAAATGAATCCTGGACATACCCTTAAAAGGGTGACTCAAAATTATTCCCGACATTATCATACAGGCAATTTTTATGGGAATGTCAAAAACGTTTTCGAGCACACATATAGCGTACATATGTATGTCATCATCATCATCATCAACAGGTCTTTTTTAGTCTCCACTGCAGGAGCACGACCCTCTCTGTATTACCAGAGCCATGTATTAGTCAGGGTAGTCAGAGGATTTGGCCTACACTTTCCACGCTGGCCAGACGGGTTGGAGAGGTCTCTTTGATGTTTATAGCTTTGTTTAGCTTTTGTTTCCTTAGTCGACTTCTACGACTTTTACGGGGAGACTTGGAGTGGTCCTATTCTACTCTGCCGCGGGAACCACACGGCAAATGAATGTAGTTCATATTATTTATGTTGTGACAAGGTAAAGCTAAATCAAAATCTATTTACTACTTTTCTGTCAAAAACTACTTAAATAAGGTTATAGAAAATTTTACCAAAATTCAATATGATAAAATAAAGTGATTGATTATTATCATAACTTTCAACATGTTCCAGATAATTAATGACCAAACAGACACCAATATTAATTTAAAACTCATTTTGTGCCAGTTAATTAAGTGAAAATTATAATAAATTTTGTGGACAGCTGTAAATATTGTTTTTAACGTAATAGAGAGAGATGTTTAAGCAAAAATAAAATCAAATTCATTTGCAGCAACAAACATAATAAAACATGAAGTTGCTATTGGCGGGGAGGTACCTAATAATAAAGTAGTTCAAACGAACAAATATACTTTAAGGCTTTGGGTTCTAGAATGGATGAATAGGTTTTTCATGATTAATTAATATAAAAATTAAAACGACAAGCCCATTGAAATAAGAGTTGCTATTGTAGAGTACTTGCATTTGCGACCATAAGTTAACCTTAAAAATCTAAGAATAAGTATCTTGAAAGATGGTTTTTCAGTTCATTATAATTGCACTATTTAATGACAATTCGCATGCTTTTGAACGATTTTACTGTATTCTTCGTTACAACGCCCACAGAAATGAAAATAAAGTATGAAAACAATGAAGTTGCGTTTTGCGTTATGTTGCGTCTCTTTGGTTTTGGTACTAGAAATCTCAAGCAATTATTTAATTATTAGGGACGATTGCTAAAAAAGAATACAAATCCGACCTCAAAATAAAGCATCCGTCCATTCTAAGTACATTACACTTATTTAGAGACGTGTGGCCCGAATACGGATACAGTAGAACAAAATACAGTTTTGCACATCAACTTCATCAGTAACAAAACAAACATTTACTTTTTGAACTCTTTTAAAGATTTTTCTTGTTAGTTTTCGATATGTTTGCATAGTAAAAGAGTGAGAGTGGAGCTCGGTAAAGGTGGACTTTGAAAAGTAAAGGTGAAGCGAGCGTCTATAGCGACAGTGGCGCGGCGTCAGTGTCGCTATGCTCGAATGATGTTCACTAAAATTTCATACATTTGTATTGAACAACGATCTGTCGCTCGGTCGCGGCGTTACACACGCCGCGCTACTGACGCTATAGACGCTCGTTTCCAAAGTCCACCTTTAAAGTTGTTGAATTGACCTTAATAATATAACTATAACTAATAGAAACAAATCACACAAATTGTAAAACATATAGGCATATCAGTTTTTTTTATGTCATAGGACGGCAAACGAGCAAGCGGGTCACCTGATGGTAAGTGATCACCGCTGCCCATGGACTAATGTAAACCCAGGGGTGTGACAAGAGCGTTGCCGGCCTTTTATTTTTCCCTCCCCAGAGATGGGCCTTCGGCGCTCTCACTCACCGGACAAAGCATAGAAGATGTAAAGCTACTACTCAAACGTCCATTTTCCGTGAGACTGTGGTACTTCTCCGGACGAGCCGACCCATTCATGCTACTAGCAAAAGTGATTTTTACCGGTAGCGTGGCTTTACCACAAATTTATTTTAAAATTAGAATTAAAATTTTATTTTAATAAAGTTCAATAGTTTTGTTTTACTAGTTTGTCCGTAACCGATAACGTATTTGTACACTGTTAAAGTCTTTTTTATCATCTTAACATGTTCACTTCCACGCTGGTCTGGGAGAAAAGAAAAATCTTAGAATATACCAGCTGCTTCTCTTCCAGCGCAGATCGTAAAAGCCAATCGAGGGAATGGGTGTAAAGAATCATGCCAATAGGCGATGCGGCTAGCAACTCATCCCTATTTTGATTCTGTTCTCTACCTAAAAGCCCACCAACATTCTAAACGTGGCCTTTACATAGACCTGGGCTCTGTCTACCCCGCAAGGGAAAAAGACGTGATAGTATGTATGTATAGCATGTTTACCATCTAAGTTTATCCAGCCGGCTGACTGCCTACCCATCTAGGGCATGCTCTTGCGCGATATAGTCATACTTTTGATCCTCAGCCTAACCTTCGTCTTTACAACCCTCAAACACGAAACGGAGGTAAACTTTTTATTCTTCTGTGAATTGTACTGTTTTAAACTTGATTATAATGTGCACTCGTTTTACGGCGAACTAAGTATAAAATGGGATACAAATAAGTCTCCAGACGGTAGTTTTCGGGAGAGCGGCTAAAGATCAGAAGAAATCGTTACTTCTAGATAATTAGCTGGGGTGGGTTCATTAGGGAAACACTATGGGGAGTCGTTTGACTTGGAATAGAAATCTCAAAGCTGAAAATAAGCTTGAGACCAGACTGAGTCAGATTTAATCTAAGAGACTTATCTACACTTGGTAATATTTTTAAGAGGAAAGATTTGACATTGTCTGTGTGATCATTTGTCTGTCTAGTAGACTAATATGATAATAATAAATGGGAATTTGTGTGGTTGTTTTGTAATGGACAAACTCAAAAACCTACCAAAACTAGAATGATTTAAAAAATGTATATTAATAGCGAGACATTATCAGCGAGAACATAAGGCTATATTCAATTTATTGCAGTTAATTTAGAATGTAATAATTAGAATAAACTTATCTTATGTTTTAACTTAGACCTGCATACTATCACTTCACACACAGTATAAAACAAGACGCTTTTCGATGTCGGTCTGTGCCTATGATCACGGTATTTGCTTAAAAATCTTTAAACGTGAGTTTTTTGAATAGATAGAATAATTTAAGAGGAAGGTTTACATGTATTATTATACATGTAAACCTTCCTCTCAAATTATTCTATTTAATTAAAGGAAGGTTTACATTTATAATAATACATGTAAACCTTCCTCTTCAATTATTCTATCTATTAAAAAAAATTCCTTTGAAAAAAACTGTCTTCTACTTTTAAGTCGTGTCGATTGGCTCAAACTGAAATACTGTTTTAAAACTGAAAATTGTTGAATACTGTTTTACAATTGTTTCAATTCTACAATTTAAACAATTGTAAAACATAAGTCCGATATTGCAGAAGTTAAAATAACGAGGATTTGAAACAAAGTCCGAGTTGCTAACGCCACAAAGGTAAAGTAAATTACAGACGTCAAACGGTCTAGGTAAAAGAATCCAAGTTTCCCGGGAGTATTGTTTGCTTTGTAACCTGAGGTTTATGGCCTTGTGATACAGAGTCACAATCGCGCTTTATTTATAGATTTTAAAGTATTGTAAAAGTTAGTCTATTAGTCTAATACCTTTATGTAATCTAAGATTGCATCTTACTATTTTAAAATACAATATAATAATAATAACGTAAGTTAGTGTTGTAAAATGTATGAAAATGAAAGGGTATGGGGACGTGAAAACTATATAGCGACGAGCTCCGTGGCGCAGCGGTCAACACGCCAGCCTGCGACACGGGGGTCCCGGGTTCGATCCCCGGTCAGGTCATGATGGAAAACGATCATTTTCATAATGACCTGGGTCTTGGATGTTTATCTATATAAGTATATATTATAAAATATAGTATCGTTGAGTTAGTATCCTGCGACACAAGTTCACAACTTACTGTGGGGCTAGCTCAATTTGTGTGATATGTCCCTATATATTTATTTATTATTTATTTATTTATATACTAATCGCAAATACTACTGGATATAGGATTTAAATGATATACTAGCTGTTACCCGCGGCTCCGCCCGCGTGATATATAGCCTATGTCCTTATCAGTACCCTAACCTATGTCTATGCGAATTTCATGATGATCGGTTCAGTAGGGACGGCGTGAAAGCGTAACAAACAAACAAACAAACTCACTTTCGCATTTATAATATTAGTTAGGATTAGGATAGGATTACACTGCTAAAAAACATACACTGCTGAGTTAATACCGAAGAATAAATAACAGATAGGGATGATTAAAGGCTATTCGGAAGTCATTTATAAATTAGGCATTTTTTGGATTGGATATAGGCAATCAACGTTTCCCGGTAGTATTGTTTACATTGAAATCAATTTTGTTCTTACACAGATTGAAAAATTGGCCAGTTTATTGAATTATTGAAATAAAGGCATGACGGATTCAAAGAGTATTCAGTAATAGTAGTAATAGTGAGGCGATAAATGAGCCTCATACCTCAAACATATCTTCATAACATGCAATTTATTTTTGTTACAGATATTTGGACACACAAACTTCGGAATTAAGGTATGGAGCATGAAATATAGTTTTAAATTTTTAATAAGATATTAGAATTATAGGATTTCATTATAGTTTTGTCAAGAAATCCAAAAACTGCAATGTAAACATGTCACAAAACAAACAGGCACGTAATAACATACATCTGAAGCGCGCCATGTCACAATAAATTATACATGAGCTGTTTCATAGTACGCTGACTTAATAGTCCGGAGTGACCGAAAATAACTCTCACTTGTAAACTACCAAGAGAATTAATCATTTGAGTTTACATTGCAGTCGGTCAAACCACAAACTGACGATAGGAGAGAAGAATAGTTCATGTATTCATTTAAACAAAGGTAACCGAATATAACTCTTACATGTAAACTACGTAGAGCATTAATCATTTTGAATTTACATTTCAGTCGGTAGGACCACAAATTAACGATAAGAAAGAAGTATAGTTCATGTATGAATTCTTACAATGGTGACCGAAAATGACTCTCAATTGTAAATTGGCAAGAGAATTAATCATTTGAGTTTACATTACAGTCGGTAAGACTACAAAGTAACTATAGAAGAGAAGTGTAGTTCGTGTATGAATTGTTATAAAGGTGACCGAAAATAACTCTCTCTGGTAAACTTCCGAGAGAGTTAATCATTTGAGTTTACATTATATTCGGTCGGACCACAAAACTAGAAACGTACGAGAGAAAAATAAGTTCGTGTATGAATTCTTACAAAGGTGATCGAAAATAACTCTCACTTTTAAACTTCAGAGAGACTTAATCATTGAGTTTACATTACAGTTGGTCAGACTATAAAATAAGGCCAGAAGAGAAAGATAGTTCGCATATAATTTCCTATAAAAGTGACCCAATATATTCTCACTTTTAACTATGAAGAAAATTGATCATTAGACCTATAAAAAGAGTGAAGGAAACATTGCAAATTTGTAACAATTTACGGCCTTTCGTTACGAATTACACACCTAATACAAACAGCAACAATTATATGAATAGATAAAAAATGATGGTATGTCTTCTACCCTGCAACAACCAATTCAAAGTATGTGGCATATGTGCAACAGTTCAGTATACATTTCTTTCAACCAACATTTACTCTCACTTGAAAACAACGCAAAGAATGAATAGTTAATCTGAGTTTACAGCCGATCGAACTAAGGGTAGAGATAAAGAGTAGTTAATAAACATTTAAGGCCAACTAGTTAGGTTAGTTAGGTCAACTAGTTTATCACTAAATTAATGAAATTGTTACCTACTCTACGTCCAAGCCAAAGAATTACTAAAGATATCAACCAAAAGTTTGCGCGTAGACATGAGTAATACCAAACGCACCCCGTTAATGTACGTACCTACATTAACGCGGCGCCTCTTTTGTTGGTGGTGGTGGTTGGTTACTTACAGGGCTTTGTTTTCGGTTACATGAGTATATGTTAAATAGGTAAATATCCAATGTAAACTTCGCCGGAAAATTGTAATGAGAATAGAATAGCGACTACTGTAGACGAATAAATAAAATATCAATCAGTAATAGTATGCGCGTCTCAACTTCACAAGACTAGAAGCCGTTGTTAAGTTCTAGGTTAGGTAAAAGTGCTAATTCTATCCTCTCCATATTTTCAGCAGTCGGTCAAACGGAATGGCCAGTCGTAAAGTCATCGTAAACAGCCTTTATAGCCGCCGACATTATTTCATTAATCAACCCATTGAGTAATATTTTAGAGGAGGCGTTAAGCCACATATAAAACCTGACATTGGGCGTAAAAGCCCCTTTTAAATGGAAGGAGTGTAAAATTGCTTTTAGAAATGTATTATCTACATTACCTGTGTTAGTAAGGTTAGGATCCCCGGTTAGGTCAAGATGGAAAATGATCTTTTTCTGATTGATCTGGGTCTTGGATGTTCATCATAATTTATAAGTATTTGCTATAAATAAAGTGTAGTAAAGACCTGATGATGATGATAAAGTATAGTATCGTTAAGTCAGTATCCTATACTTATCACACGTCTCGAATTATCTTGAGCCTAATTCAATCTGAGCGATTTGTCCATATATAGGGATTTAAACAAAAAGAACTTTGATTGACACGACCTTTAACCCTAAATCCTGATTCTTTTCCCTTCAATGGGTTGATTTATGAACCAAGCTTATTCTTTTTTGGTTTCTTTTTAGTCCTATCTGACCTTTTTACACTATTTTTGAGCTAGCTATGTTTGATACTAAAAATCATTCATATTGTGTAATCCCGTGCGTGAAAGCAAAAAAGCATGCCTTCGTAATGTTGCATTAGTTATTGAAGATTGTTTGAAAAAGGCATGTTCCGGTGCATTAGATGGTAACCAGCTAACCAAACATTGTTGCTTAGAAGTTACATTATTCATGCGTGTACAATAAACAGACCGCTGTGTTGTTCTTCCGTCTTAAAAGCACTTGATTCTGCCCGCGGCCGCGGTTACGTCATGTTAACTCCCAATATATCAACAAAACTTAGTACAGTCGGGTATACTACATACATATAACGTTGCAATCACTCACCTGATTCACAGACGTTTTACGACATAAATGCTAAAGATTGACCATTGCACTGTACAAAAAGCAACACATACATGGCGTAATTTTGATCGTTCTGGACCCTTAAAGGGGTGATTCAGCCCGTTGATATGAACCATTTCTCCTATGGGACCAATGCTGGAAACTCAAATTTTATTTCGATATTTTCATACAAAAGTTCAGCCGCCCGGGCAATTTGTATAGGAATGTCGAATTTTTTTTCGAGTTTACAGCATTTGTCCCATAGGAAAAGTTGTTTACATTGACAGGCTGAATCACCCCTTTAATGGTCCGGAACGATCAAAATTTCAAATCAAAATATAGGGTATGGCTGCACTTTCGTGATTGTGATTAACGATTTACCTGAAGGAGCAAAACAGTACCTATATAAAATATCCAGATTACCGCTATATAAATAGCCTTATTATATCCACTTTTGGTATCGTCGTCTCAGCCGCAAGAAATCTACTGCTAGGTAAATGGGCATCCCCCAAGGATATCCATCATAGGCGGGGTTTGACCATAGTAAGTAACCACGCTGGATGGACGGGTTGGTGAGCTGAATAATCATCTATCAATAAAGAGTTTGATAGAATTAAATACCATCGAACTCTTATGCACAGAGCGTAATTTGACCTTCGATATTCCCTTGACTCAGACCATCAATATGAACAACTTTTTCCATGGGACCAACGCTGAGAACTCAAAACAATTGTTGGCTTTTCCTCTCTAATTGCCCGGGCGGCTAAACACTGCTGTATGGTATGTCGAAATTATTTTGAGTTCCCTGAATTGATCTCATAGGAAAAGTTGTTTTTTGACAGGCTGAGTCACACCTTTAATGGTATGTCAATTTATATGCTGTATATTAGCCCTGGTATTGATCCTAATAAATGTCGTTTCAGAGACCTAATGCTTCACCAGCTCCTTTAGCGAGAAGTTAACACACGATAGCTCTCATTGGCTCATTCATTACTGACTCATACTCTCTCATACTCATACTCAAAATATCAAATAATATTAGTGTGTAGCCAAACATAATAAAATAATTCTAGACCTGCTGAATATTCACATGGTAATTCTGGCAACGTGCTAAATACTGCCGTAAGAATTCAGTTAGACACGGTACAATTGCAATTTGCAGTGCAATAGAGGAAGTATTTGTGGTATGCAGCTCACGTAGTGGGATTGTGTTCGGGCTTACGCGAACAATGATATTGTGAACATCGAGATTATTCATTCATTACGCCGCCTTCCCTGAAGATCGAAGAAAGACGGAAATTTGGCTCAAAATTATTGGTTTTATTAATTTCAATAAAATTATTTTAATACGGTTTTTATCGTAATTATTACATTATTTATACACCTAACGTTTCGAGCCTCACACAGTTGATCGCTTTCCTGCCATCTTACCATATGTAAAGGGAGTCACGGACAAAATTAGTAATATACTTAAGCGTGCTTCAATCAAGACCTACTACAAGCCGCACAAGAAAATAAACCAACTTTTAAGACCTGTCAAATCTAATATCCCGTTACAAGATGCTGGAGTTTATAAAATTGACTGTGAGTGTGGTTTATCATACATTGGGTAAACAAAGAGAAGCATCGGTACCCGTATAAGAGAACATATTGCTGACATGAAGCATAGGCGCTCAACGAAGTCTGCAGTCTGTGAACATGCCCTAGACAAACCCAACCATTATATGCGTTTTGATAATCCTCAAGTCCTTGCAAAAGAAAACAGATACATTCCAAGAATGCTTCGTGAGGCTATTGAAATTAAAAAAACATCCTAATTTTAATAGAGAGGATGGTTGGCAGTTACCACCAGCTTGGGATCCAGTCATCAATTTAATCAAATCTCAAGCTAAGCAGAAGACTGCAAGACCTTCAGACACCGTAAGCCAATACTGCGTACATCCGGAACGTTATCAATAAATATTTTA
Source organism: Rhodophaea formosa (assembly GCA_963082605.1). Taxonomy (NCBI): domain Eukaryota; kingdom Metazoa; phylum Arthropoda; class Insecta; order Lepidoptera; family Pyralidae; genus Rhodophaea; species Rhodophaea formosa. Next base: position 7,684,028 of record OY720221.1, read on the forward strand.
GGCGGTAGATTTTGCAGTTCTTATAAAATACTAGACAAATGTCAACTTAGTCTACCTGCGACCACGAACACTGTAAAGTGCTCGAAACGTTAGGTGTATAAATAATGTAATAAACGCGATAAAAACCGTATTAAAATAATTTTATTTAAATGTGTAACAATCGCGAAAACATAAGAAAACATTAGTGGTTTAATTTTTGAAATAAAGTTTTTTAGCCGCTTTAAGCGTTTTTTGTTAAGGAAAAACTTCACAAAGATGGGTGGTGACAAAGGTGACAAAATTCACAAAGACCCCCTTCTTTGTCAATTCGGTAGGTACCTACTTACTTTATGAATTCGGTCCTTTATTGTAACTTCCATACTAGACTAACAAATCAATGAATTATAATAACTTTCTATCCCAACTAATATTATAAATACGAAAATGAGTTTGTTTGTTACGCTTTCACGCCATATCATCATGAAATTTTTCATAAGCTTAAGTCGTCTGGAGTAAGTACGGAGATGGACGGACATGGCTACATTTCATTGGACACGAACGCGAGCGGAGCCGTGGGCAGGAGCTAGTTGGATAGTAAAAGCCAAACGCTGTGTTTCGGTGAGTAGATTAAAAAAGTAAAAAATTATCCTAACTTTTTACCAAAATCATTTCTGCATTCCATACCATACTCAATTCATTCAACGACCACCGTCTGTAATTTATTCAGCGACAGTGGTGTCCAAAGTTTTAAACGACGAGTTTTAAAGTTTGCGAACGCGGCAAGTTGCTAGTGAAGTTTGACAACAAGTGGTCGTTACAGAGGGAATACTAAACTAGCTCGAAATGTCAGGTAGAGCGGTGCTGGTTAGGTATGAAAATAGAGTTACACTGTCCTAGGCATAAAGCTTATAAATATGACAAGTAGGCAAAACGCGAATCCTTCTGTTTACGCATTAGGTATACCGTTTTGAAAGTGAAATTAGATGGTGATCATACATACAACATATTAACACCTCTTTTTCCCTTTCGGGGGAGACAGAGCCAAAGACATAAAACCCAAAGGCCACGTTTTCAAAGTCAAAGTCAAAGATTTTTATTCAAAATTGGATAATTGTATCTCTTCTTGAACGTCATATTTTTTTTCTTTCTTATTATTTTTAATTTTTAATATGCAAAATCAAAAAAAATACTAGCGTTTCGTAATGACCACTGGTGAGAAGAATACAATAAAAGAAACTCAATCCAGACTTTAGCGTGTTAGTGGCATTAGGTTGGAAAACGGAATGAAAATAAGTAGGGATGGGTTATCACCCGCATCGCGTATTGACGTGATTCCTCAAATGTTTCCACCATTCCCTCGAATGATCCTAGGCATAAAGCCAATAAATATGTCAACGGGCCGTCTAGTTCCCGGCAGCGTAGAATAGGACCACTCTAAGTCATCCCGTGGATGTCGTAGAAGGCGACTTAGGAAACACAAGCTATACAAAGCTTATAAACATCAAAGAGACCGCTTCAACCCGCCTGCGCGTGGAGAGTAGGTCAAATCCTCTGACTACTCTGGGTAAATATGGCTCTGGTAGTACAGAGAGGGTCGTGCTCCTGCAGTGGAGATTAAAATAGACGTGATGATGATGTCAATTAGGCAAAACACGATTCAGTCCGTTAATTATGTACACCAATTTGAAAGGCAAATTGAAAGGTATGTACAGTATACATGGGGAAATTTTATCGTTCTGAACCCTTGACTTGTTGAAACTTTGGGTTGATTCAGCTCGTCGATGAACAACTTTTCCTATAGGACCAATAGTAGAAACTCAAAAAAAAAATGCCCGGGCGACTGAACACTTCTATATGGAACTGTTGAATTTTTTATTGAGTTTCCAGCCTTAGTCTCATCGTCCAATAGTTCATATCGACGGGCTACGTCAATCCTTTTAAGGGTCCAGAATAATAAAGAAATCGCCATGTATTTAGTTCTATATTAGTACTTTTATTTATTTTTATAAGAAAGATGATTCCGTGCTTCGGAAGGCACGTTTAGCCGGTGGTCCCCACTGCCATCTGGTAGTCGTTAAAGGAACCACGTCAGAGGCCGAGAGGCGGTTCCGAAGAACTCTGACACCAGGGTGTGCATGGTCGACTGACCGTGTCACCTACACGAAATGATGATGATTTATTTTTATGGGTGTGTTATTGCTAAAACTACCACTCTAACTCTGTCTATCCCTTAACGTACAAAGACGTGATCACTGGGATACATCGTTGACTTTTGTTTCTTCTACGTAAAAACCATTACCCATAGCAGCTGAGAAGTGATTTGCCCTAAAAGAAAACATAATGCATGTCAGTTCATTATGTCATACATACGAGTAAGTAATATGTCGAACATGTTAAATGTTATATTGATGCATAAATGAGGTAATGCTCAATGTGACACGAATACCATTTCAGAATCAGCATGTATAAGCTTTGTAAACTTGGGCGTAGCTATGAGGGGCATAGGCATATTGTACACACCTTGGAAAAAAACAATCAGTTAACGTACTCCAAGAAAATTGGAAAGCACTGTTATTGAGAAATATACGTCGGTTTTTTTGTGTACCAGTATTCAATTTTATTAACTGGTAGGTACGTGTTTTCCGTAGAATTTAACGCGATGTGCCACTAATCGGGTAGACGGATTTTAATATAGATTTAACTAAAAAAAATTATTTAAAAAAATATATTTTATACTAGATAACACGATCTGGATCCTGAACTACAGCGTCGAAAATGTGTGAAGCCGTAGAAACTCCCTGCCGCAATGGCGTAATGGCGAGTATGGCAATAACCCCTCATGAATAGAAAATACCAGAACCCGGTCTCCACCTAGCCCGCTGTTTTTGGCTCTAATAGCAGTCACAGTAACGGTATGACGGTCTTGGTAACAGATTAAAGGCATCTATTTTAATTAGGTTACTAGAATTATGACTTTGAGCTAATACGACTGCTATGATCTAGGAAATTCAATACTCACTATGCTAAGTCTAATAGAATACCAAATGAGGCCGGGTCATTTTAATCGTTGAATTGTCCCTTTAGCGGCTGCCCACCCCATTAAAATCCCTAGTTACGCCAACGCTTATTACATTCCCACTCGGAGCACGTCCCTCCATAGACTGCTATTTAGAGGCAATCATAAAGAATATTTCCCCTGACATTTTTTAAATGAACTCCTACAATAAAGATTACGTCAAGGAAATTACTTATTTTTCAATTTACGGAATCCGATTACGTGTGACTTATTACGTTATTAAGGCAGCGTATGAGGAAAGCCCAGATGTTTTGCATACTTTGCGAAATAAGGGCTGAGTATGCTGACGCATCATTCAAATTGACCTGTCACTGAATTCCTATTAAAGTGACTTATTAAACCTGGGAGGTTTGTCGATACTTTAAGTAACCCGTTTTCATCTCTTACGGATATTAAGGATAGAATAGAAATGGTAGGAAAATTGATGAAAATCTAATTAAAGCCGAATTTATTGAGTTTTTCTGATATTGATTCATTGATATCGAAAAATAAATTTAAAATAAATACTTAAAAATAACTAAATATACAATATACTTAAACTAAAACTAACTAAAATTAAAAAAGTAATAATTAAAGCTAAAAATAACAATAATTTCTATTAACAAAAAAAAAAAAAAACTATAGATAAAAAATGTCCCGCAAATCACTGCCCTGCGGAAGTGTTCCCAGAAGGCTGGCAGCATTGCCACGTTGTATGGCAATGCTTATTCTTTGTGCAAAGAAATTGCCAGCCCTCTGGTCATTGGACAGCTCTACCAGCCTTTGGCTCACAAACTTGAAGAGCTTGTGAGCTGAAGGCCCCCACGGCCCCAACGTTTCCACCCCGAACGGCTCAAATATGTAGCCATCGCCGAGGCAGGCATATTTGCGCCGCTTGAGGGTCTCGGCGGCCGCTGCAGCCTCACCAGCCTTGGAACTCGTACCCTGGAGGTGAGAAGATGCGACAGTGTCGACACATGTAGCGTCCCACACTAATGGTCTTCCCTGCCTCCAAGGCACAAGTGTTATCCCATCCGGCCTCTTGCCATCATTCCGGGCCAGTCCATTCGGTTCCAGAACGGCTGGCACCTGTATGGTGACAAGAGCTCGGTGAATGATGTTGTTAAGGTTGGCATGGCGTGCAATACGGCCTGCGCTCCTGGAACAGGAGAGACCGTGATGGCCTAGGCGGTCGACTGTGTTACCGCAGGGGCAATGATGCGGGACATTAGTTGCAGCGCCTAAACGGAGGCTAGTCGCTATACGGAAGGTGCCGTCATCTAGAAAAGTGCCCAAATTAAAAGACGGTAGCGCCTGTAACCACAAACCTGACTCCCATTCAGCAGAAGCAAGGAGACGAGCTCGATCTACAGAGTTGCTGGCAGAAGATTCAATTATGCTACTCTGTACAAGTCTGCAAAGCGGCTCGTCCCATTGCCTCTGTGAAGCAGGGTGATCTGGAAATTTAGAATTTTGAGATAGCTCTGACCACGCGATTTTGGCCTCCGCCAAGCCAGTGACTTCGAGATGAGATGTTTTTAAAATTTTCATGAATAAGTTATGAACGCCATGAGCGGAGGACAAGAAAGCAGGCAGGGCAACACTAGAAATTTTGCGAATTCCTAGGCCTCCCAACCTAATAGGTAAAGAGGCCTGTTCCCAAATATGATGATGGTTCAAATCGATATTTAAAATAGATGATAATGAGTCTTTTATGACATTGTCTAATTTTGAGAGGAGGTCCGGGTATTTCCAGAAAGGACTACATCGTAAATTGTATGTAAAATTTGGAACGAAAAGGCAGTGTTTTAGAATAGTAAAAGCAAAATGCGTATGAATATTCGAAAGTCTGGCGGCAGCGGATTGGAAATTACAAATTTTTTCATCAATAAAATTTTGAAATGATTCCTCGAAGATTGGGGAGCCTAGGAGACGGAGTGAGGTTTTATTTACTATTTGAATTTGTGGAGCTAGGCTATTAAAACTAGTAACAGTTTGAATTTTTTCTAATAAAGGCATGTTCTCATCAATAAAAAGTTCACACTTACCAAAATTTAGTTTAAGTCCAACGATTTCAAGGTTCCGTTTTAGAAGATCCAAATCACTTAGAACTGTGGCAGGGGTGTCTCCTAAACTTCCATCATCTAGGAACCATGTGTTAAATTTAGAATTAAGTTTCTGAATGATGGGATGTATGGCAAGACTGAAAATAACCGGACCTAGGGGATCACCCTGCTGACACCCTACTTCTGAAGATAAAACGTGGTTTTGGTAGATTAAGTTTGAATTTTTACTATAACATTGCCAAAGAAAGTTGTATAATGAAGGAATTTTGTCTTTGACTTGTGTCAGCATGATGTCCCTATTTACCGAATTGAAAGCGTTTTTGATATCCACCTTTAGCAGAACTTCCCCTTTCTGGAGGTTAAGATGGCTACGCAAAGAATGGACGGCGGCTTCACAACCACCCTTGGAACCAAAACCTAACTGAAGTGGCTTGAAGTAGTCTCCAAGGGTGGCAGCGGCTGCTTTACAGCAAATTTTGGCCGCCAGCCGACGAAAACTCATTCCCACGGCTATCGGCCTGATTCCGCCGTCCTTCTTTTTAAGCGCGCATAAATTGGCCCCATAAAGAACCCCAGTGACACTCTCATTGACCCTCCCTGCTAACATCAAGTTAATAAGGGCAGTGAGTTCCCTCAAAAGCGACCCGCCCGTGGCACTGTCACCGCATAAAAGATCTTTAAGGTGTTGCGGTGACAATCCATCTAAACCACCGGCTGATCCGCTCTTAAAAGACATCACAGCCCTATATACTTCTTCTTCAGTAGCTTGAAGGGCCATATCAGAGTTATTGGGTGGCTCCGGAAGGTTCGAGTTCTCAGCTGAAGGTGGATGCTTATCATGTAAGGCGGAAAGGGTTTCAGGGCTGTTAGGGGCAACTGCATCATCTGAGAAAAGTATTCTAGCGGCTCCTTTGATGTCACCATCGCATATCTTAGACTCTACATGTCGTATAAAATTTTTGCTATTACCTGAGAAAGCTTGTATTGGCCGAAATGGACAGGGTTTTGGGTTGTTACAATTTTGTTTAATTTTTGAAGTTAAATTTTGATTACTACATGAGTTTTTACTTGTGACATGAAGAGTTCTATATGCGAAGGTGAGCAAATGCTCCCAGGCTTGGATAGAATTTTCAAGAACAGTTCTTCTAATCGTATCAGCTAGGTTTTTTGAAACTGTATGGCGTGCTCCTTTTGGAATGCTTTTAAAATAAATTGGGTCAGATATCAATTAATTCGATCGTATTTTTACGGGTTTGATGACAGCCCGAAAAAAATTGTGTCATGTTTTTTAGAGGCCATGTTTTTAATTACACGTAATTTTTTTCAGTTACACAATAAATTTCGTTACATTATCCAAAGTATTTAGTCGTGAGTGGTATGTTTCTTTTTCTGAAATATTATTTATTTTTTCCCTTGAAAAATAACTGTTCTTTCTCCTAGTCTTTAAGAGTCGCCTGGACGCGCATGTCTCCATACAAACGGAAAAGGGGAATTGTGGCAATATTTGATAATTTTAGGGCAAAATTAAGCATCCAATCAAGTAATCTCATTATAATCTACGTACGTTCCTATACAGTTTGGTTAATTTATGAAATGTTTGAGAATTATACGCCTCTCAAGATTTCCATACAAATTTGAAAAGGCCTGTAATTCTCAAACCATTGGCTTCCAGGCGACTCTTAAGACAACGGAAAATGTTTTATAAAACTCAATATTCGCTCATTACAGTTAACGCTTCAAAATTTAATTACCTTTTGTCTAAGCTCGTGGCAGGTAGTTTTCAACTAACAGTTTCCTACAACTTTCAACTAACAACGGAAAATCTACTTACAATTTCATGTGTAAGAATCTCTTTAAAATGTTAAAGCTTACATTCTAGGAGGAATTTTAATCCCAGCTCAATATGGGATGAAATTAGAATAGTCGGTTTGCTCGTCGACGAATGATTGGAAAAAGGAGGTTAAGGAAATGAATCGACCAAGAATATATGCGGCCATGGTAAAATTACGAAGATTGAAGATTCAGTTTTAAAATTGTTTAAAAATGGTCTATCAATCTTCGAGATTAGTTTCATATATCGTACCAAGGACGGTTGGCGTCAGGCAGGCAGCTGGCCTTTAAGGCCCCACACTTGGCACACTAGCGACACCAATAATTTTAATTCTAATACTTTACACATAGAAAGAAATTCAAGAATGTAAATCATAGAAGCCCTAGTAAATAACCTGAAGTATTTTTGGAATCATGTTTTAATATTATGAGAATCAGTCATTAAGAGAACTAGTGATTACCGCCAAAAACGGCCGTTTTTGGCGGTAATCTGATTCTCATAATTCTCACTGATTCTGATAACATTAAACATGATTCCAAAAATACTTCAGGCTATTTACTAAGGCTTATATGATTTACAGTCTGGAATTTCTTTCTATTTGTAAAGTATTAGAAATAAAATTATTGGCGTCACTAGTGTGCCTAGTGTGGGGCCTTAAACTTTTGACTTATCATATGAAAACATTAATTCTGTCATAATAACGGCTACCGGCCCTACCGCATCACTCCTAAGGACACAATCGCGAAAACACGTTTGAAAAATTATGATTTCACTAGCTTTCGCCCGCATCTTCGCTCGCGTCTATCTCTCAGGAACAGTACTTTTCTCTGGGATGAAAGGTAGCCTTTGTCCTTCCTCTTACTCCAGACTAGCGTTGAAAAATGCGGGAAAATCTTTTTTTTCAAAATCCTTCGTTTTTTCCAAGTTACATTCGAAAGTTTCAAGAAAAATAGATATGAAATTTTTCATGTTTTTTTTTTATCAAAAAATCGCGAAATTTTGTAAGAAACGAAAAAGTATATTGATGTTTTTGATGATGGTCCAACGACATAATTTGGCAATCAGTAAACAAATTCACACCCCCAAGACAGGTGGAAAGGATTTTGTCGTTGGACCATCATCAAAAACATCGATACTTTTCAGTTTCTTTAAAGTTTCCCGTTTTTTCCGTTTTATTGATAAAAAACATGAATATTTACGATGGTATTCTCCCGGAATATTTCAATGCAACAAACGAATAAAACGGTTAACAAACCAAATAAGGTTTCTTGCCCTAAAAAAAACAATTTGTTCTTTCAAATTTTTCAGCGCTACTCCAGACAATGTGTATGCAAAATTTTATGATGGTCAACTCAGTAGTTATGGCGTGACAGCGTAAGAAACAAACAAACTCAGTTTCGCATTTATAATAGCTGGGAAGTTGGGATATCTCATTAATTAAAAGAAAATCTTTGATTTTCGTCCATTATTTTATTGACATTGCAGGACTTACTCAAATTTTTAGACCCGTATTAAAAACGGCTCAACATATAATTACTTCTTGCTATTATACACTTTTCCAATTTTAATTACTTAAAACTCAATAGGCAACACTCTACGTGATTTTTTCTTTTTTCATGATATTGGATGATTAAACGTTAATTAGTGTTCAATAGTCGTTCTTCCTTTAATTAAGTGCGACAGAAGTATAATTAAGGAAATTAATGAAATACTCTAACACAAAATTACTCTTTATTACTCGCAGCTCTATGTAATTTTCCAAATGATTTTTATTGGGTAAATAAAGACCTAATATGACAATTAGGAAAGGTGAAGAAATAAAAAGCTTTTAAATTATAGTGGGACTAATTAGGTACCTACTTATTTCACTTCTTGCGGGTTGTAACGCGATTTTGTTTTGCCTCTCCCGTCGCATATATTAGTTACTAGCTGTTACCCGAGGCTTCGCCCGCGTAATATATAGACTATGTCCTTTTCGGTACTCTAACTTATAGTTATGTATGCAAAATTTCATGATGATCGGTTCAGTAGATACGGCGTGAAAGCGTCACAAACAAATAAACAAACAAACAAACTCACTTTCGCATTTATAATATTAGTTAGGATAGGATTAGGATTAGAATAAGTTTGAAGCTATGCCTATATGTGTGTCTACTTATCTGTGCCACCGTAATTCTTAAACGGGTAAACCGATTTAGATATAAGTAGTTTCTAGCGTTTAATTTAAGAAAGCAGGATTCCTAGCAATGTTTCCTAGATACTTATAAAATCTAAGATTTTCGTGCCGCAGGGTACTTTAAACTTTTAATTTCATATACATAACTTGTATGCGTAATTTGATAACTACTAAGTACCTACTTACTTACACACAGGTGCGTTTAAGCAATCTCATGTGCATTGTGAAAAATCGCTAAATGTGTTAAGAATATTCGTTGATCGATATCCGTTCAATAATCTGATAACCACCCATGTTAGTCCACCGTGTATTTGCTTAGCAACTAAACCGCTGGTATTCGGGTCGCAATCTACATACAGCGCTGCATAGTTTATTGGCCAGTTAGCCATATTCTGAACAATCGGAACGCTCGAGTTACATACATACATATTATCGCGTCTTTATCCCTTGCGGAGTAGACAAGGCCCAAGGCTAGGTTTAGCAAATGAGTGGGCGTCAAGGTGGAAAGCGCCGATTATCACTAGCATGCTAAGCATGTTAGTGGCAATCGAAATCAAAATGTATAGATTGCTAGCCTTAATTTTATAGCTACAAAACGGCATTTACATGCAGGTGCATTCAAACAATCGCATGTGCATTGTAAAAAAATCTGTATATGTGTTAAAGAATATTTGTTTATATATGTCAGGTCGATAATTTGATGATCACCTACGTTAGCCAAGAAACCTGACAACAGGGATCATCCACCGTGTATTTGCTTAGCGACTAAACCGCTATGTATTCGCGTCGCAATCTATATATACTCGTACCTACCACTGAATAGTTTATACGCTAGTTAGCCATATTCTGAACAATCAGGACGCTCGACTTACATATATTATCGGGTCTTTATTATTTGAGGGTAGACAGGGCCATTGGGTCATTAAACCCAATGGCCATGTTTAGCGTTTTAGTGGGCGGTAAGTTGACAAAGTCAAAATAGTGATGTATTGCTAGTTTCATCGCCTATAACGTAATTTGTTAGATTTTCGCAAAAAATGATTCATACTTCTATGGTGTTAAAGAATATTTGTTAATAGATCTAGTCGATAATCTGATGACCATAAATTAGCCCAGCAACCCGACAACAGGGATCACCCACTGTGTATTTGCTTAGCAACTAAACCGCTATGTATTCGGGACGCGATTTACATACACCGCTGAATAGTTTATACGCCAGTTAACCATATTCTGAACAATCAAAACGCTCGATTTACAAACATACATATTATCACGTCTATATCCCTTGCGGAGAAGACCGGGCCCTAAGTCATAAAACCCAAAGGCCACGTTTTGCATTTTAGTGGGCGGTAAGGTGGTAAAATGAAATATGGAAAAAACTCCACACTGGCAGAATTCGAACCTGTGTCTAAGTCTATAAACAACGTAGCTACACACGTAGCTTTCTCTTTTTGGAAGTAAATGGCCTAATGTACTTAACAACTATAAGATAGATACTTAATAAAGAAAAATACAATAGGGTTACCCATAAGACACTTTCATAAGTTATAAATATACTGCTACGACTGTATTCTGTCAAAAACCATTGTCTCAGCTAGCAGGGGATTCCCCGACATACCCGTTACTTAGGATTCCCGGCCGCCGAGTATCCAGCAAGGATTTGAACAATCCCCGGGACGCGAGCCAAGAGCCCAGACATAAATATTTTAAGATTAACATTCTTTGTTTTTGGCTTATTGTTTATTGCTCTGGATTTATTTTTGCGACGAGGTTTAAGATTTTCAGGATTAGCTCATTGTGATAAATGCGCCATCGTTAATACGAGGTATTTTGAACCACTTTATACAATTTTTTGTCAGTGGGTCGCTACGATAAGTTGGTCGTTTTTGAATTTGAAAGATGTTTTTAGAATGAGCCACAAATTAACGTGATAGACGGAACGTTTTTCAAAATCTTAAATATTTTATAGAAACTGCGTAGGTATAAAAACTAAACAAAAACCGGACAATGCCAGCCAAAATAAATTAACATACACGGACAAATCACACAGATTGATAACCCCAAAGTAAGTTCGAGAATTGTGTTGGGATATTAACTCAACGATACTATATTTTACTACAAATGCATATAAAGATAAACATTCTAGACCCAGATCAATCTGAAAAAGACCATTTTTCATTTTGATCCGATCAGGGATCGAACCCGGGACCACCCGCGTCGCATCCGTTTTGACCGCTTCTCCACGATGCAGAGAAACGTTACTCGTATGCAATAATGCGTATAAATTATAAAAACTAAGGGGATTACGGCTAAGTACAAGATTTTCCTCTTCCAATAACTTCCACTACCGCAAAGCTCGATCTAGTTCGCTCTAGAACGAGCAAGCCTATAGAGTCTTAAAAGCTTACTATCTGGAACGTCGGCTTCGATAAGCTCTTGACAAACATTTGACGATGGTAGCTGTTGACATTGGAAACATTCACAACAATACGGAGTGCAGAGACAGACTAGGTGTGACGTAAAAGGGAACGAATACTACAAGTTTATACGTAACAATGCAGTTTGGACGTATTACCGCTTTCATCATCATCATCAGGTCTTTCTAGTCTCCACTGCAGGAGCACGACCCTCTCTGTACTACCAGAGCCATTTACTTAATTAATTAACTCTTACCGCTTTAATTCCTATTTTTTCATAGTGAAAATACAAAAGTTTAGTAATATTCTTGTGATTTTCGTTTAAAACTAACTACTGAACCTAAGACAAGTAGTAAAAACCGGCCAAGTGCGTGTCGGGCCACGCGCAGTATAGGGTTCCGTAGTTGCGAATGACAACTTTGAGTACACACTGTTTACACTCGCACCTCACAGTTTAACGACCAAAAACATCTAACAATAAAGATTGTATGAAATTTTACATTTTCCAGTACATTTTATAAGTTGGTTGCCTATAACTTTTTAGTTTGTACTTAGTACTTAGCTCTGATAGTTTTCCTTTCAACTTCAGTATATATACTACTGCTGTAATTTTTTTCACGTATCTATATATAACCGTTTAGGAGATAGAGGGGGGGGACACGTACCTCTAACAAAAATTTGCACTTTAAAACCAAATATTTCGGAAACGGATCCCTAAATCGAAAAATGGTGTTCTCAACCTCACAATATTTTTCAAAGACCTTTTTAACGATACCCCACAAGATGGGTAAGTAGAGAAAAAAAAATGACTCCCCCACTTTACTTGTATGGGAGCTACCCAAAAAAAAATTTTTTTTCAATATTTTTTTCTACGACTTTTTTGCCATGATTAATATACATACTCATACCAAATTACAGCTTTCTAGTACTTATGGTCTCTGAGTAAAACCGCGGACGGACAGACAGACAGACAGACAGACAGACAGACAGACAGACAGACATGGCGAAACTATAAGGGTTCCTAGTTTACTACGGAACCCTAAAAACGTTATTGTCGACTTCTGCAGAGAACAAGAGCGCTCCCAAATCCTACTCCTTTTCTCTGTTTGCACAATCGTTTATGAATTTGTTTTTATAGTTCACTACTTACGCCACGCCGTCGTTTTATGTCGTAAGATGGTCGTAAGTAATTGCTTGTTTGTTCAAAAAACATACATTGGTCATAGTTATGTACTGCATGTCATTATCAGGTCTTTCTAGTCTCCAATGCAGGAGCACGACCCTCTTTGTCCTGCCAGAGCGATATACTAGCCTGAGTAGTCAGAGGATTTGGCCGTCGCTCTCCACGCTGGCCAGACGGGTTGGAGAGGTCTCTTCGATGTTAATAAGCTTTGTTTAGCTTGTGATTCCTTAGTCGCCTTCTACGACATCCACGGGAAGACTTGGAGTGATCCTATTTTACTCTGCCGGGAACGACACGGCGCTGTTTGCTGCATTGCATATAGTACAATATTATTCAATTAACTGTAGATATAGTCTTCAGGTAGGTACTAAGGTATTCCTAACATAACTGAACCGTTATTAAAATAAAACATGTATTTTTCAAAGAAGTTCTCAGCGTGTTAGAACCTTACCCCCGAATAATCCACATCATCATTTCTAAAAACATTCTTAAATCTCGTTATATCACTGCTCAGTCATTACCTAGTGAAAGAAGACTTGTGATTCGGAGCATATTGGTTGTGACAGACGGAGGGACAGACAGAAAGTCGCTCGAGTGATCATATAAGGGTACGTTTTTTAATTTTTTGTACGGAACTCTAAAAATTTCATAACTTAAATTATTTTAAGTCTTGTAAGTCTAAGAGAAAAAAGAAGAAGTTTATTGACCTCGTGAATTCCTGTGGCTTTTCCAGAAAGTGTAACTGAACTTTTATTAATGTTAAGTTAGTCAAGTTAAATTTGTATGGATTCCTCTCAACGATTATAAGAAAATTCGGCTTTCTTTAGTTTTATTTATATCGAAACATCAGCTTATTTTATTCTTATTTTTGTAAAAGGAAATTTTAATTTAGTCTTATTATAACATGCTTTCAATTTCTTCTATGGTCGCCTGTAAAGTACCTACTCATATTAAGTTTAAAGATAACGTTATGAACTAATAGTACAGATTGACTTATTTTCACATTACAATATATTATTTTATCATAAAGACTGAAAGGTTAACCAGTATGCTTAATGGAAAATATGATAATAATGTTATATTTATTTAGCTCGAGTGTAGTTTAACTTGATGATGCGGAATTAACTATTTTCTATATGTGTTTGAGTGGCGAGCAAAAACGTGAGGTAAAAAGAATAAAGGTCAAGGTATTACATATTATTACAAGAAATTTTAATACTAAATCTATAGTTAGAAATCATTTAGTTTGCATAGCTATTAAAATATTTGTTTGATTTAAATATTTTTTTATTAGAACAAAGTTTTCTATGCCGAACACTTACATAACACAGTAATAAAATGATTTCCATCACACCTGCTCTTAAACGTTGTCAATAAATGCGAGTAAAGTGGGCTGAATAGTCTCTAATATGCTACGCCAAATTATTTAGAGCGCGCAAAGTTACTTTTTAAAGTTAAAGTAAGTACCTACCACTATGCCACGAGTATAAAATTTACTAGATCCAAAAGTATCAGGTGTTTAAATTTGAAACTCTCGACATGAATGCGTGATAGTCGTAGTTGGCTGTAAGAATTCATCGGTTTTCGTCTTTTGCGTTTTTTCTCTGTGTGAGGAAAACATTGTGTTCCACTGCCTGGCAGTATATATGTCCATTCGGTTATTGTACCTTCTTTAGCACCCTCCCTGCACACTGTACTTTAATTTAATACCTAAGTATTTAGATGTTGATTTAAGTTAAATAAAAACTAGTCAAACTACTTAACTCACAGTGGGCATAGACGAAAGGTTTATCATCATCATCTTCATCATCATCATCAGGTCTTTTTAGTTTCCACTGCAAGAGTATGACCCTCTGTGTACTACCAGAGCCATATATTAGCCAGAGCAGTCAGAGTATTTGGCCTATACTCTCCACGCTGGCCCGACGTGCGGGAACAAAGCTTATAAACATCAAAGATACCTCATCTTTGATGTTTATAAGCGTTGTATAGCTTTTGTTTCCTAAGTCGCCTTCTAAGACATCCACGGAAACACTAGGTGTGGTCCTATTCTACTCGCCGGAAACCACAAGGCTGATGTTACTGCATCCTATCAAATCATTTTTTCAATGAAGATTTGTTACTAGCAACATGAGGCAACAACCTTATTTCAGTGTAATTTTCACCAAATCATTCACAAGTCAGTATTGATGTAATGCCATTTAAGCTATTGTAGTTAAACATCATTACAACAATCAAAGAACATATATCTGAGCGTTAATTAATGATGAAAATAAAGAAATACCACCCACTAAGACGTTAGTATTCCTAATGATTAATGATTGCTAATTAATGAGAAGTGTCGGTCTCTTTGTCGCCTTTGGCTTTTTAATGTTGTGAAACAAACAATTTCGTATGCAAAGTACGGCTTGTTCCTGATGTTATATCTCTTCGTTACAAGACAAAACAGTTACAATATTAGACTGATTAAAAAAATAGAAGAAAGACGTTGCAAAGAAATATCTTTAATTGTAGATAATAAATTGCGCATGGTGAGTAAATGACAAGTATACACATTACGAATATATTACATGAATATTATACTCGTAACTGTGGTCTATATTGTAATTCTTACTGTGGAATTATATCTTATTCTGGGATGAGAAAGCTTATGTTACCGCCCGATAGATTCACAGACTAATTTCGCATTTATATTATTAGTATGGATAAAATATTACACTATATGCAATGAAACAATTTGTTATTAAAGCACAATTATTTAATTATTTAAATCTAACCAATTAATAATTTAAACAATGTTCAATTTGTAAGGTAAATAAAATATATAGGTTAATTAAACACTGGGTTTAACTCCTTTCGTTTAAAGTTCCTATGGCCAACTTTCGACTCCCATCATTTAAATAGCTCATCTTCTAAATATATATTCTTCTATCTAAATATCTAAATATATATAACTCAAAGGTGACTGACTGACACAGTGATCTATCAACGCACAGCCCAAACCACTGGGCGGATCGGGCTGAAATTTGGCACGCAGGTAGATGTTATAACGTAGGTATCCGCTAAGAAAGAATTTTGATCAATTTTACCCCAAAGGGATAAAAAAAGGGATGAAAGTTTGTATGAAACTTTGTCAATTTTAAACCGATCGGGCTGAGACTTTGCATGCATAAAGCTATTTTGACGTAGGCATTCTCTACACTGCTACAAGTATTTTCTAATGTATCGACATTAGTTCTTATTGAGGGATATTAATATGCCGGAGTCATAAAGTCCACGCGAACGAAGTCGCAGGCATCAGCTAGTTGACTCCATAAAATTGTATTGCATTTAATAAATACATTAAAGTAGGTACTGTGCAAAATATGAGCTTAATAGAATATCAGATAATAATTCAAAATTGATTCTAAGATTTGTTTTACACAGACATACAAACAGGGCAAGTTTAACAATGTGTAATAGCGTATCTATTTTTTTTTTCATCTATGGTTAGTGCCGTCTTTTGGTTGTTGTGATTGCGTCTGTGGGTAATTACACGATTGGCCGTCGTAAAATATTCAAATGAGATTTTTTTATTGCATAAATTGGCAATTATAAAATTTATAGAGATTTACGAGTTCAGAGACACGTAAAATAACTGTAGTTTGAGCAAGAGATTGTAAAAAATTGAGTATCCTAATAAAATGATAAATGCAAAAGTGAGTTTGTTTGTTACGCTTTCACACTTCATCTACTTAACCGAAAATATACATACGCTTTGCCTGAGGATACGGAGAAAGAAGGACATATGCTATCGGCAAAATTCACTTTTGCTAGTAGCATGAATGGGCCGGCTCGTCCGGGGAAGTACCACACTCTCACAGAAAATCGACGTTCCAGTAGTAGCTTTACCGCTTCTATGCTTCGTTCGGTGAGTGAGAGAGCCGGAGGCACATCTCCTCTTCTTGGGAGGGAAAAATAAAGGTCGGCAACGCAAATGATATTAACGTGAGCGAAGCTGCGGGCGAAACTAGTTTTAAAATATTCGAATGCTCTATCAATTGTTAGCGGCAAAGCTGATGCGACCGGCTAAAAGAGGTTGTCAGTTAGTCGAAATCTACAGTTTTATTGTGTTACCTCGTAACTGTCATAATCACAAGTCAAGAAACAATTTTAAAAAGATGTTTTTTTTATTTGGATAAGTATACTTCAATGTTAATTTCAATGTAGTCGTCTTTTATTTGAATGATTTTTAATTAAGTTTTATTATAATCGTAATTCACAAAGTCAACATTCAAAGTGTTCCCTATTATTTCAAGAAAGCAAGAGGAGTTTGTGGTGGAAAGTCAAGAAGTGCAGTTGAGGTTTGCTTTAGACCATTTTGCAAATTGATTTTAGTGTACTTTATAATATGAAATGGTGTAGTTTGATGTTATAAATGCTCGTGCTCATGAACAATTTGTGAAATAGTTAAAGAAGATTGTTAAATGGACTCGTATAGATTTGCAGCCAGAAGCTCCCACGCACGAGGCATCAAAGAACATACACCATCTTTGATGCTACTTGTTAAAACTTTACCGTACAACACCGATATTTAGTATCTCAATTTACTGAACATTGGCAGAATCACTGAAATCTCGGTGGAAGCCATAATATTATAAAACAGAAGAAGAAAAAGAAAGCAAGAGCACGTATAACACTTACAATCCACGAGACAGAATTTTTAAATAAACCTGCTGATTGCGAGAATACGAGAATATATTGTACTTACCTACTCGTACAAACCAAACTGAAATGCTGAACCCATTTTTACTTGCAAATAACTCCTTTCACGATTTGATTAGTATTTTCTATAGAATCTGTTTTAAAATTAGACTAATTAGAACCTAACTTCGGGATAAAGTCTCTTTTAAGTCGTTTAAAACATTATCTACATATGTATCAAATTTCAATCAAATTTGTCAAATTTCATGCGAAGAAAAATAAGTAAAAAATATCATCACTATTTTTTTACTTATTTTGTGGAATTGTATAATTTTTTTTTTATTTGCCAAAAACACAAATACACGGCATGATATTTTTTATTCTTTAACTGACGAACTAAATAGAATTATCTTTTTCATACCTTATCGTTATTCCTAAGCTTTATTAACCTTCCTTTTAAAACTCGTCCTACATATGCATGACAGATCTAAAACGCCCCAATAACTTTAATAAAAACAGCGTTTCCAGACTTTGAGTTTCATAGGTTTGAATAATATTAATTCCAAACTTTTGTGTCGAATATAAAACCACAAAACAAAGTTTGTGTATATATTGCCAAAGTTTTTTCAATATCTAATGTTAAATATTAATAGGTAAAGTTTACAAAATTCCCTTTGCTGACAAACACATCTGGCAGTGTCGCAGTATAAATTCTAAATTGTTCACAAACATCTAATATTAATTCCTTAGTGAGATTGTTTAATTGTTTGCTTACTTGTAACGCTTTCACGCCGCCACTAAGTAGGTACTAAACAGATCATCATAAAAAATGGCACAAATATTGTACACGTTGTTAGGGGTACAGCCAAGGTCATTGGCTACTTTTCACCCCGTAAAAAGTACTGTTTCGCGAGTGACCGACGCTTATGGAGCCATAGGTGAAATGTATTATAGTAGAAAAGTATAAAATTATCGCTTAATAATACATACATACTACTACTTCTTTATCTCTGATGAGGTAGACAGTACCTATGGCCATAAGGCCCAAAGGCTACGTTACCGAGTAAGTAGGCAAACAGCAATCGATAACGGAATCAAAATAGTGATGGATTGCTAGGCGCATCGCCTATTATTATGATCCCTTTGATTATTGCCCAGTCCCTCGATCGGCCTCTACCACCTACGCGGGAAGAGAAACAGCTGGTACATTCTATATTGTTTATTTCCTCACAGACCGCATGAAATATATCTTAATAAGAATATAATAAGATATATAAATATGAAATAAGAAATTGACTAAAAATTTAATATTTTTATTCTTACCCAATTTTAAACATAAAAGTTTATTGTGCCTCTATCAAATGCAATGGAAATTTAAGTTTAAGAGCTTTTTTATTTTGATTTAAATGCAATGTTTTAATTACATTTAATCAGATCGATTCAGCTCAGTCAGATATCCAGATTCGTTTAAAACTTCACCTTTTCACTGAAAAATGTAGTTGGTAATTTTGAACACGAGGGGTTTCACAGTTCACAGTTTGTTGTTAGACATGGGATCCTAAGTTTATATTATAAATGGGAAAGTGAGTTTGTCCCATTCACTTAACATAACAACAAGAGATTTTGTATGTTGTCAAAGTGTCATGTTAAAAAAATACCGTTATGCAATTATGCTTCAATATGCTACAATACTAGCCATTTTTCCGCGATTTATATAACTATAAGTTATATCCATTGAGATATAGTACTAGAGGGGCTACCTTATTATATTGACATTGTTCCATTCCTCGAAATTTAAAATTTAAGCGCTGCGGCGCTAAAACAATAACGAAGCGTCCAATCATACATAACTCTATACCTCAGCGCTATATTTGCTACTCTCACGCGTTTCCATAGCAACATGTCAACATAATGCAAAATGGCGGGAGGTAATCATATTGACTTTTTTGTTAAAAAATAATGTATTTGCTGATGAAAAATTGTTCCTTTGCACTGTGCTGTGCAGAGTTCGATAAGTTATTACTGCAATAACTCAATACACACCAAGGCATTTTTTATGATTTTGACCAAGTTTTTGTTTATTAATCGTGGGAAGTACCACAAGCGAAAGAGCTAACAACCGACTGAGTGAGTTGTGGCGCGACGGCCACAGTTGAACGGGCAAATTAAGGATTTGCGGTGTCTTCTCTATAGTTATATTTCAATGGTTATATCACACGCAGATAAATTAGCTTGCTATACGTGAAATAATTTTGAGAATCGGTCCAGTAGTTTTCAAGCGTATTCAATTCAAACGAACAAACAAAAAATCATATCTATCCTCTTTAGAATATAAGTATAGACTAAAACACCGGTCTAAATAACTGAGCTATTTATACGATATGTAATAAAACCCTTGCCGAGTGACTTAGCCCGTCAATACGAAGAAATTTTCCATTGGGACTAACGCAAGAAAACCGAAAAAATAAATCAACAATTTCATACAAATATCGGGCCAGGTGAATGAAAACATTTTTATAAAAATATCGCAGTTTCTTTTTTAATTTTTGAGCACTTCATTTTGACGTACCACTTAAGGGAATGTTGGTGGTAATTTACACGCAGCATACAACTAAAATTTTTTAACAAATATTTGGTAACATCCCGGCCATCATGTATCTTGAATAATTAATTAAAGGTAATAAAGGCAAGTGAGAATTCTCTATTAATTCTCACTTGCTTCTATTGCAATTGCGTATCAATAACCAAATAATACCAATAAAATATATAATGAAAAATAGTACCATTTAATGGAGAATATCAACTACAACCCGGAAAGTAAACCTAAATAAGAAAGAAAATAACGAAAATACTAGAAAACTACGTAATTGCTATTTCTATACATTATTTCTCACTTTAAACAACTTAGTTATTGAACAATGGCTGCTTTAGTCAGTAATAAATAAATTGTAATTCTATTACGAAACCAAGCAAAACTCAGGTAAAAACAACAATAAATGACATTTAGTGCTAATTAGTGGTGAAAATTGACTTCACCGGAACCATATTAAATGTCATGTACTTGAGAATTTATTACCTTGAACCATAATTTGTCTTGCCATTTCTATAGTTTATTTCTTGCTTAAAATTTGTTAATTATCGAACAAAGACTAGTAAATACAAAAATAATTTATGGTGTTTACTGGGTACAGTAGGCTATCAATCAAGTGCATTACTTTTAAATAAAATTATTTTAATACGGTTTTTATCGCGTTTATTACATTATTTATATACCTAACGTTTCGAGCACTTTACAGTGTTCGTGGTCGCAGGTAGACTAAGTTGACATTTGTCTAGTATTTTATAAGAACTGCAAAATCTACCGCCTAAAATATTAAAATAATTTTATTTAAATGTGTAACAATCGCGATAACATAAGAAAACATTAAGTGCATTACTTATTTAAACACCTTCTTTCATTGTTTGTAAGTAGTAGTTTTTTTTTTTCAGGACTTTACAGAGTGACCACTACATTTTTAAGGGTTATGTACCCAAAAGGTAAAAATGGGACCCTTTTACTATGACTCTGTTGTCCGTTCGTTCGTCTGTCACCGGGCTGTATATATTGAAACATAAAACATAGCGATTTTAAATTTTCCCAGAATGTGTAGGTACGTATTGCAGCTATAACAACAAATAACAAATGAAATATCAAAGGATACAGTACAAAAATCTTGTTCAACGTCTTCTGGGGCCCCCTGGGACCTTTGGTGATGTTGGTTCTTCAAGTTGAAGGCACTCCGCCCTCACCTCGTCCGGTGAAGTAGAAAAAGCTCACTTGAAGCTACATAGTCCTTTCAAAAGTAAAAATAAAAACTCGGTATGCACTGAATCATGCTCCAATGAAGTTGAGCATTTTAAGAAGTACATAAGTCAAGCTTAACGCAAAGCTGACTGTATCAGAGTAGCGAAAGCCTCACAAGCATATTCAAATTAGTAAACGTGTATTTTACGATTTTGTTACAAAGCCATAAACCGCGTAACAAATGATTCGAGATTACCATCTGTTGACGCGCTGATACAGTCACTTTCAACGTTGGATTTGGAAGTATTTGCATACTTTTGTTTACAAGCGTGTTCGTGGCCTTAGATAACAGAAGTCAGAAGAGTTTTACTTTGGTTTTAAAAGAATTTGTATATTTTGTATCTAGGGCGGGTTCCGGTCCGCTTCGTCGCAAAATGTCCCTTTTTCTAACCAAAAGTGAAAGGCGCCCGCGCCGTGCGCGTACATACTAGTATTATATATATTTCCTTGTAAGTAAACCCGATATAACTCAAATATTTTTTTATTCTGTCATCAGAGTTTGCTGTCTCTTCAAGCCTTCCGCACCCATGCAACGCCGTAAGCCGAGATCCGTCCTTCCTAAGGCCCCTTGGTGATAATTTCCTTATGCCCTCAATATGAGCACTCAGCTCTCACATCAAAAGTCCGGTGAAGTAAAGCTAACTTGGAGTCCTATCAAATTAAAAAAAAAAAGCTCAGTATGCACTGGAACATGCTCCGATGAAGGTACATACGTCAAGCTTAACGCAAGCTGACTGTATCAGAGTAGCGAAAACTAGACATAGGGTATGCTCAGAGTATTCTGAGCAGCCCTAATTCTGATGCCACCTTCTATTTGTTAGTTTAGTGGAGTACGGCCAGTAAAATACACAAGTACTGGAAATTGCATTATAGAATAAGGTGTATAGTATATAATTATATGTTTGTATTTGTAAAGTGTTATGTTGTAACGACTTTGTATCGATGGAGCTGTCATGTCAAAGAGACAAAAGCTCCTAAATAAATAAAGATAATAAAAAAAAAGCATATTCAAATTAGTAAACGTATATTTTACGATTTTGTTACAAAGCCATAAACCGCGTGACAAATGATTCGAGATTACCATCTGTTGACGCGCTGATACAGTCACTTTCAACGTTGGATTTGGAAGTATTTGCATGCTTTTGTTTACAAGCGAGTTCGTGGTGGCTGGGCCTAGATAACAGAAGTCAGGAGAGCTACCTCAGACGCGTCACTTTTAACGCTTTCAACGATGTATTGGGAAGAATTTGCATACTTTTGTTTACAAGCGAGTTCGTGTTTTATGGCCCTAGATGACAGAAGCCAGGAGAGCTATATTTTATAGGTGTTATTTTGCATTCACAATGCTATTTTGATTATAGTCTTATTTAAATAGACTACCGGTTCAAATCCTGCCCACGTAGAGTTTTTCTCATGTTTTATTTCTTTATTTAATTCAGGACAACTACCTCAAAAGATGCGCTGTTTTAGTCTCTTTTAACACTTTTAACGTTGGATTTGGAAGAGTTTGTATACTTTTGTTTTCTGTGTGTTTTTGGTGTATGGCCCTAGATGACAGAAGTTATGGGAGTTTTGCCTTAATAAACGCGTAACAGTCACTTTTAACACTTTCACCGTTGGATTTGGACGAATGTCAGGTTGTATAAAAATATGAAAATAATATTAGTGTATTAGAAGCTACTATATCATACACATTTTGTATTAGACTTCTTGTTAGTCCATCATCATCTGGTCTTTCCAGTCTCCACTGCAGGAGCACGACCTTCTCTGTACTACCAGAGCCATGTAATAGCCTAAGTAGTCAGAGGATTTGGCCTACACTCTCCACGCTGGCCAGACGGGTTGGAGAGGTCTCTTTGATGTTAAAAAGCTTTGTTTAGCTTGTGTTTCCTTAGTCGCCTTTTACGACATCAACGGGATGACTTGGAGTGGTCCTATTCTACTCTGCCGGGAACCACACGGCATGTCTGTCCAGTTTAACGAATTCTTCATCACCACCCAAAACTTTTTATTAAAATTAAGAGAAGTTGTATAAATGTATAATCGCACGCTGAAATAATTAAAATAAGAAAATTACATCGTAAACTTTTAACATTGGTATTCCTATTATCTGTGCTCTGTGAGTATAACGAATTTTCGGCTCTTCTGTTTCTGATCCTATCTTATTTATTTTATTTATCTAAGCTTGTTTTTCCCTCGCGAGGTTTTTTCATATTCAAGGTAGCAATCCTCTGGGAATCTTATTTTTTTGTTATGTACTACAGTATTTTTTTTTTTACTTTTTGAATTAAGCCTAAAGAACAGGTATAATTAAGATAATAAATAATTCATTAAATAATGGGTTTCAGTTGGTATATTTTTTCTCTCCACTTAGTTTACATATTGAAGATTGTAATCTTGTTCAAAATAAGCAGGCAGTATTTAAGATGTTTTCTAAATTATATATTTTAATACTAGTGGATGTGATGGCACGTAAACCGCATTTAAAAGAATTCATAACTTTTCGAGATACAAAATGAAAATGTAGGAAAAATTTGCTGTTTGCGAGTTTATTATACTTATACTTGGTACCATCATCATCATCATCAGGTATTTCTAGTCTCCACTGCAGGAGCACGACCCTCTCTGTACTACCAGAGTCATATACTAGCCTGAGTAGTCAGAGGATTTGGCCTGAACTCTCCACGCTGGCCAGACGGGTTGGAGAGGTCTGTTTGATGTTAATAAGCTTTGTTTAGCTTGTGTACCTTTACGCCTTTTACGACATCCACGATATAACTTGGAGTGGTCCTATTCTACTCTGCCGGGAACCACATACTTGGTACCATAAGATGATTTTTTTATCTACGCTTGGTACCTTGTTGAATTAAGGAATCATTAATTCAGTCAGTCATATTATATAAACATAGATAGATAATTGATCAAAATTTATTTCGCAAAAGTCGTATCCATATTTTTTAGAGTTTGGTCTAATAAAAGATAGAACTATTGTGCCACTTAGCTTGCGCTAATTAGTCACTTACAAGTTCACAACTTTGCAACTGGTTTGAGCTTTCGTAAATAGACCTGAGACAGGTTGAGACGCAAATCGTCACTTTCGCATTTAATTATTGATACAAAATCGGTCAGTTTCGCAGGATGTCACTTTCGCAAAATGTCATATACGCATCATGCCATTTTCACAAATTGTCCCTTATAACGCTCATAACTTGGCAAATGTTCATCCATAACTTTTTACAGTGTGAATCGGGACGACCTCCGGATGAGGTCCGGATGACTCCGAAAAATGTGGACGTATTTTTAATTTAATATTATTAGTTTTTCTAGCTACTCGTTTTAATCAAAGAATCCAAAATTATAATTACAACCCTCATTTATTCCTAATCCGACATCGGAATATAACATAAATAGTAATATCAAAATGAAACATTGCTTCTCCCGAAAACGACCAGGGGCACGATTGTTTTGCATAATCGGAGCAAATTGTTTAGGGAATAAAGGGTTGGCAGGACGCTGGATAACTGACGATAACAACGCCGGCCCCCGGGAATCGAACCCGAGACAATGGTGTTGTAAAACGTAAATTGATCTCGAACAATCAATGGAGTAATCACTTATTCTGATTTCAATTAAGGGATTGGTTTTCTTGGAATTTGGAAAGCTAACGACTCATTTTCAAAAGTGTTGATTCATTAGCGAAAGTCGAATCTCTAAGGGCCGTAGCCGTAGGCATTGGTTCAGCAGGTGTAAAGCACCTTAGGTGAGGTTCTCATTTAGATTGCTGAAGTGACTGTTACTTGGTCATTTTAGGATTGAGTGATTAAAGTGAAAAGGCTTATTTACAACCAAACAAACTCAGTGTCGCATTTATAAGGAATCCATCCTGTCCTAACCAATGGTAAGAGAGAGATTCTATGTTTGTTTGTTATCCTTTTACACCTCAAGTACAGAACCAATCAACATAAAATTTTGCAAAAAGTACAGATATACGTATATGGCTGGAGTAATTACTTATTCTGATTTCAATTAAAGGACTGATTTTCTTGGAATTTGGAAAGCTAACGACTCATTTTCAAAAGTGTTGATTCATTAGCGAAAGTTGAATGTCTAAGGGCCGTTAGGCATTGTTTAAGCAGGTGTAAAGTACCTCACGTAAAGTTCCCATTTAGATTGATTAAGTGACTTTTGCTTAACCATTTTAGTACGATTGAGTGTAAAAACTTACTATCAAACAATAAAAGAACTCATATTTATAAAGGAATCAATCCTGTCCTAACTAATAGTAAGAGAGAGTTTCTATGTTTGTTTGTTATCCTTTTACACCTCAAGTACAGAACCAATCAACATGAAATTTTGCAAAAACACAGATATACAACGTATATGGTTGGAGTAATTAATTACTTATTCTGAATTCAATTAAGGGATTGGTTTTCTTGGAATTTGGAAAGTTAACGATTCATTTTCAAAAGTGTTGATTCATTAGCGAAAGTTGAACCTCTAAGGGCCGTAGGCATTGTTAGCGTGAATGTAAAGCACCTAGGGAGAAGTTCTCATTTAGGTTGGTTAACTTACTCTAGCTTGGCCATTTTAGGATTGAGTAATTAAAGTATAAAAGCCTCTTCTTACAAATAAACAAACTCTTTAATGTAAGTTGGAACCTATCTTGTCCTAACCAGTAGTAAGAAATAGTTTATATATTGTCTGTTTGTTAACCTTTTATACCACAAGTTCATAGCCGACCAACTTGAAATTTTGCAAAACGCACGGTACCTATTTGATAAAAAAATCATGTCTGCATAAAAATGTTATCGTAGTACATACAATACCTCCTTCCTGGAAATATCTGTTTGAGAAATCTACTACAAGTAACGAGAGACAGATAAGATTACTGTGGTATAAAAATTTAAAAGGGATTTTGTTGATTAGTTTCTTACTGAGCGCGTACTACACATACCGATTATAATGTTATCTTTCATATTTTATATGTTTTCGTGGGTACAGAGAAGATACGTATTTCTTATCCCAATTTCAACTTCTCAACTAATATTATAAATGCGAAAGTGAGTTTGTTAAGCTTTTACGCCATATCTACTGAACCAATCATTATGAAATTTTGCATACAAGTTGTCTGGAGTACAGGTAAGGACTTAGGGTAGCTTTTATTCTGGAGTAAAGTACTGATGCCGAGGGATCGACACTAACGCGAGCGGAGCCGCGGCGACAGCTAGTTAGATTATACATGGCGAAATTTAAAGGGTGAAACTTAAAAAAGGTGACCATTTTTAAGTTTTTTTCATGTTCCTTGGGGACCATTGCTGGAAACAAAAAAAATTACATTTCTATATATTTAAATATTTTGTATGGGAATGTCTTTTTGATAGTTTAGTAGTAGCTAGTCCTATAGGAAAAGTTGTTCATATCGACGGGCTGAATCACCCCTTTAAGGATCCAAAGCGATCAAAATTTCGCCATGCACTAAATAATATACATACATAGTATCACGTCTTTTTCCCTTGCGGGGTAGACAGAGTCCAGGTCTATAAGACCTAAAGCCACGCTTAGCATGTTGGTGGGCGTTAGGTGAAAAATGGAATCAAAATAGTGATGGGTTGCTAGCCGCATCACCTATTAACATGATTTTTACATTTTTGCCCATTCCCTCGATCGGCTCTTACGATCTGCACGGGAAGAGAAGCAGCTGATACATTCTACAGTTTTTCTTTTCTCCCAGACCAGCGTGCAATAAATTTCATAATATATCCTGAATAAACGCGAGCAAAGCTGCAGACGAAGCTAGTATCTCAAAAACTTGAAGTAACACGTACTCGTAACATACATAAATTCTTATTACTAAGTCAGATCAAAGAAATAGATCGGTCTCGAGCTTATCGTGAAATTTCCACTCCCCGGCTCCCGAGGCGTCAGCAAAAACACAAGTTTGGTTCGGTGACCTATGTCACCTACGAGAATGCCTGCTAGTCGAAGATAGCGCGGTATTATTCATAAGTTCATTTATTACTGGTTTAGAATGTATTCTGTTATATTGAGATACATACAAAAACATCTGCGTACCATTGAGGCAAAGTCGAGGATCAAAAGATGCAAAAAATATGTTTTGATTTACAATACAATTATTTTATAACATATTGTGAAAAAGCGTTTTGAGAAATGGGACTGTACTGTGATGAAGGATGGCCACAAAAATTTAGTTCCGAGAAAATAAAAAACAATTTCGTGGAACCCTTCATTTTAAATTTCATTAAAGTAACTGTTATATAACAACGTATACATAACTTTTCTGTGAGCTGTAGACCTCGCGCGTCCTCCTTTGAATACAACTGAATAAATGTTTACCATGTACCTTAAAACAAAATTTGGTAATTTAAAAAATCGGCCTAATGCCGATTTTTCACGGCACAAAACATTCATACCATTATTTATTTATTTCGACATAGCTTAAATCTAACATTACAGTATATTATCTTTACAACATGAGACTATCGAGCAAAAACCGCCAAAAATATCACATTTGATGTCATCATCTCAGCCACAGGAACTCCACCCAAGGATATCCAATTTACGACTGGTTGGAAGCAGCCTGCAATTTGATGTATACCACTTTAAATATGTATTTAATTTTGATTGATCGATCAGCTGATTAGTATTGTTCTATGGGGAACCCCCATTTCTTTTCATAATTTGATCTGTGTTCCTTAGGGAAAGTTGTTCAGTATCCTCAGTATGGGTTCATTCAAGAATATGGCAAGTTTACAGATTTTCTCGTTGTATATTTTTTCATGGAAAATATGTTTATTTAAGTACAAGTAAAATTGTCAAAAGACAGTTCCAGTCAACCAACACTTGAGGGGAAAAAACATGCGTTGAGATCCCGGATGAGAAGTAATAAATCAATACTTGCGAGATCTATGTTCCGGAAAGTTCTTACATGTTGTGATAACGTCTTACCTAACTCAGACTTATGGTGGAAATTGTTACTTATTGGAAAATTGAAAGACCATTTTTTGTTACTATTTGTTTACTCATGGGCGCTTTTTATTACCTCGACTCTTTACATGTATCTGTCGTATTTTTCTGTTTAGTTACTGCTTTACGGATTACCCTTTGTTTTACAAAATACGTGGAATTTTGTTATTAATGACTTCATACCGCAACAAATATATCAAAACATTTAAGACTGTTGTGATCGATCAATCAACAATTGAGTGAATGAAAGATAGGGTGGGATCTCGGGTTAAGAAGTATTAAATCAATATTTGTTAGATCTTTGTTTCGGAAAGTTTTTACATGTTGGGAGAAAGTCTTACCTACTTTAGACTTATGGTGAAAATGATTACTTATTACAAATTGAAAGAGATTTTTTGTTGCAATTAGACACGGGTGCTTTTATCAACTCTACAAACTTTTCTACAAGTCAAGTACAAGTCTAAGTATCTGATTGGATTCCGACAAGAATTATTCCATGTTTTACCGATTAAAAGTTTGTTCGTTTGGTTTTCGTGTGTGCATGGTGTCAGATTTTTCAAGATTAAGAGTAAATTTTATTATATTTGTATTGCAACAAAAATATCAAAATAGTAACGTTGTTGTAATCAACAATTCAGCGGAAGAAATAGGCGGGAGCACCTCGAATAAGAAGCAATAAATCAATATCAGCGAGATCTTTTGGGAACTTCTTACATATTGTGATAACTTTACACCTAACCCAGATTTATGGTAAAAATTGTTTCTCACTTCTTTGTTGAAGATATTCATTGAGTTCTTACGTAAAAGTTATAGGTAGGACTTTCTTTCAAAAGATTGACAATGAGATAAAATATATTTGAAACCTCAATGTCATTTTAAAGAGCCATCTAGAAACACCCCAAATGCACGTATAGGTTTATTATGTATTGGTTTCAGTTCCATGTATAAAGCACCATAAATAGCCGCTTTGTAAATATGAAAACCACTAAGAACTGTTCGCACAATGCAAAATTACACACACGGCACCATTCACGGAGTTAAGAACCAAAAGGAACTACAAAATCAACCAATATTAGAAAAATTAAAAATCTATTCGCCTTGTTTGAAGATATGTTAAGGCGAAGTGAGTTCACATACTAGCACCACCCAGCAATTAATTCATTTACTCCTAAACCAAATCAAATTTAAAAAATCTAATATAGCTGATTGCCCTAGTAAATTACTTGAAGTATTCTTTTTGTTAGTTTTCATAGATATTACAATCTAAGTTTAAGAGAACGAATTTACTAGGGCATTCAGCTATTAGATTTTTTAAATTTGATTTGATTTAGGATTAAATGAATTAATTGCTGGGTGGCGCTAGTGTGTGAACTCACTTCGGCTTAAGACAGGACCAATCATTGATTTTATTCAAATGTGACTACGAACCGAGTGATAACGTCACAACGACTGGCGGATCGATTATACCAGTATATTACATTCCGAAGAACTCTGACACCAGGGTGTGCATGGTCGACTGACCGTGTCACCTACACGAAATGATGATGATGATAATTACATAACAGACCTTCTTCTTCTTCTTCTGCTATAAATTATGGCTTTCACCGGGTTTCGGTGATTCAACCAATGTCCAGTTTAATGAGATACAAATTATCGGTGTTGTACGGTATACAGTTAACAAGTAGCAATCAAAAATGACAAAGGTCCTATGATTGCCTCATCGGAGCTTCTGGTGTCAAATCTATAGGAGTCCTCTTAACAATCACTTCTATTTCACAACTTGTTCATGAGCAAGTGCATTGAACACCAAACTACACCAATTTCAAATGTAGTCCATGATCAATTTGCAAAACCATCGAAGGCAAAACCTTAACTACACCTCTTGACTTTTCACCAAAAACTTACACTACAGTTACACCAAGGTAACCACTCACCGCAAAACCGCTAAAGATTGAGGGCACGAAGTCTGACACTGACGTTTCCATACCAAAGGAAAATGGTGTTGCCAAATAAAATGTACAGAAACCTTTAGAATAGTTCTTCTTTTGAGAATAATAAAACAAGCTTTGTTTACAACTATTCCCATGGAATACCATTGGGAAAGCATTTTTTTAATTAACACTGCTACAAGCGCGTTGTACAATTTTGAGATAGAAAAGCCATTAAGTTTTTCGACATCGTTACAAAAACAAACCTCTACTTATAAAAATATTTTGCTCAATACAGGGCGTTCAAGATACTCGTACTTATCCTTCAAACCACCCCGTCAAAACGAACAACTTTTCATTTGGGACCAATGCTGGGACCTCAATAAAAATTCCGTCATTTCCATACAAAAGAGTTCAGTAAGCCCGGCAATTTGTATGAAAATGTTGTATTTTTTTGTGTTCCCAGCATTGGTCCAATACGAAAAGTTGTTCATTTTGACGGGTGGTTTGATGGTTAAAAAGGATAAGTGTCTTGAACCTAACACCCTGTATAATATTTCCTGACGATTTAAAAAAATACTAATTGTTCCAGTTTTCACTTTTTTCGGCACTCCTGGAGTGCCACTGTATTTGTTATACATCTCTCTACAAATGTTTTTAGCCGACCAGACGATTTGTAGTAGTAGGTATGTCGATTTTTTCCCGACTTCCCGACAATTGGTACCGTAGAAGAAGTTGTTTCTGTTGATGCCTCTTCAAAGGTCAGATATAGATACTATATATATAGCCTAGCATACTTTAAATGCTATTCTAGACTCTGTTAAATAGTTTATCTTTTTAACGCTTTTTTTTTATTCTGGAAAAAAATACATAGAAACCGGTTGCTTCTGTAACTGTGTCTGTCTGTCTGGCTTTTACGCCTAAAATTAAATTTAGTACACAGATAGTCTAGAACCTGACTAAGGACATAGGCTTTCTTTTCCACGCGGATGAAGTCGCGATCACAGCCAGTAATATTATATGTAAATAGAAAAGTTCTCTGTGTTTGTTTGTAATGGATAAACCTATTATAACAGATTAGTTTTATATGGAAAATTCTTTCCATAACATTGTATACAAAAATAATGACATCTTTTGTGAATCACTTAAGTTCTTTGTGTCGTCCCAGTTGGTTTGTTTAACATTTATTACGCTCTCCCCTTTGACAGTGCATAGTTTATGTAATGGCTCCATAAAATATACAGCAGGGCACTGCCAAGGAAAAGGGCTGAAATATGGTCACTTTGCAACGCCAAATTTCAATTTATGATGATAATATGATTTTGTGTTGAAACCTTGTTAAAACTGAAAAAATGCTTTTTGTATCAAACCTTGTTCCTTTTTCATTTTTAATGAAGTTTGAAGCGTAATCTTTTTACTTAAGTCATTAATAAAATATAATTTCTAATATACGTTAAACAAAATTACGCGTACAATAAGTAATTTATTTCAAGGAGGAAAATAATTGTATATCTATATAGGAACTAATGAATTTTCTTTATACATAAAATATTACTTAATGTGTTAGCAGCTTGAACTATAATCGTTGTATAAGAATTACTAGTTATTGTCTACAACACACTTTTATTGTTTATTATTTTAAAATAGAATCTAAGTTTCATAATAATACAACTGTTAATTTTTCATGAAAAACAAGCATGTTGTTTATACCCTAGAAAATAGGGTAGTAGAATTGCAAAGTACAAAAATAGGAACCATATTCGAATCGATTCAGTATTTTGCAGATAATGAAAAACATACATTTCAAGGCAACAATAAGAGATCTAAAATTGTTTTGTCATATGGCAGCCAGTCATGATCAAGTTTGGTCAAAAACTTTCACAAAATATTTTTTTAAATTTTCAAATTCACAAACTGCCATAAGTTCTATCCGCTTGATATTCGAATGTAAGAAATTGGATACGTATTTATGTTCAATAATGAAGTTACCTATTTAAGTATACTAGTCTCCAAACACTATATTATATACCTACTTAGATTATATAAAGCCTAGAAAGACTCTATTAGCCTAAAAGCGTAGAAAAAAATGTTGGCCAACTCATGGTCAGTCGCGCACACACACACAGCTAGCAATTTGACGGAATTTGAGGGCATAAATTGACAGGACGCGTGTGAATAACACAAAACTGTCACGCATACAAGCATTGAAAACTTGGCCAGTTTTTTAATCATTGAAATACAGGCATTACGGTCTCTAGAGAGTATATAGTCCAAGCATATATATAAGAAAATGGTATTGGAACAACGGTCTATTACGCGATATGGGTCATTGATAACAATTATAGCAATGTAAGGTTTTTAAAAATTCAATCCGTATTTTTTTAAATAAGTAGTCACAAACATCGTCACATTCATACAAATTTTAACATTTATATTATAAATAGGATGATACGCGATGTTATTAAAAAACACTAAGAAGAGCATGACAAAAAAGTGTAGTAATCTGATGACTGTTGTTGTTGCGTACGAACGAATTTTTTAAGAATGATGTCACGCACGACTAATCAATTAATCCTAAATACGTGGTGATGATGGGCCATAAACGTTGATTAACGTTTTGACGCTCTATTACATAATAACTCTATCGTAACATAACCCGTTTGGGGAGATCGCCTGCAGAGTCAACAAATGACATGATTAATATAAAAAATAATTGATTGCCATCGAAAAAATTTTCATATTTCTGGTGGAATAAGGGAAAGCATGCTTATTTCTTACATGGATTTAATTTAATTTATGTAAGTATATACACTCTCTTTTCGGATAGGTACTTAGTCGTATCAAAAAGGAAAATACCGTAGGACCGTAGAAGTAGTTTCAAAGACATACAAACGGCCCAATTTTAAAGCGATGGAATTACATAAATTGAAGATTAAAGAAAAATCTTAAAGTATGTAGAAGTCAATCACAAAAAATATTGACCTTTTGGAAAATTTGTTAATGATACGAAAGCATTATTATATAGATAGAATCATAAAGTTGCGTAAGTCCTAGAAAAATTAAAAAGCTGTTATTCATTTTATTACAGCTGCTGCTGCACTGTACGTAATATTGCTATAAATTTACAAGGAAATTGCTAACTGCGTAAGTCTCATTGTTACATCTATCTGTAGCCGTTTTCGGAGCAAAATAATTGAGTGCCAACAAAGGCACCAATATTTCATCTTCGGCGATATATTTTTGGCGCCCTGCTCCTTTTTCACTACTGTTTCGATTCGCTTGATGGATGTATTGCAAGGCAATCGAATGATTCTTTTCTACTATAGAAGTCGATTTCTATAAGAAGAATAAATTTTAAGGTAATAATTTCTATAGGTACTTAAATTTTTCTCTACCTGGAACAACCGGCCAAGTGCGTATCGAGCCACGCGCAGTTTAGGGTTCCGTAGTTGCGAATGACAACTTTGAGTTCACACTGTTCACACTCGCACCTCACAGTTTAACAACCAAAAACATCTAACAATGAAAATTGTATGAAATTTTACATTTTCGAGTACATTTTATAAGTTGGTTGCCTATAACTTTTTAGTTTGTACTTAGTACTCAGCTTTGATAGTTTTCCTTTCAACTTTAGTATATATACTACTTCTGTAATTTTTTTCACGTATCTATATATAACCGTTTAGCAGATAGAGGGGGGGACACTTACCTCTAACAAAAATTCGCACTTTAAAACCTAATATTTCGGAAACGGATCCCTAAATCGAAAAGTGGTGTTCTTAACCTCACAATATTTTTTAAAGACCTATTTAATGATACCCCACACGATGGGTAAATAGAGAAAAAATATTTACTCCCCCACTTTACTTGTACAGGAGCTACCGTAAAAAAAAATTTTTTTTTCGAGATTTTTTTCTACCACTTTTTTGCAATGATTAATATACATACCCATGCTAAATTACAGTTATATATTAATATATATACTTTCTAGTACTTATAGTCTCTGCGTAAAACCGCGGACGGATAGACAGACAGACATGGCGAAACTATAAGGGTTCCTTGTTTACTATGGAACCCTAAAAATGGGAGAAAGTACAAAGTTCTTCTGTTATACAAAGTGGAAAAGACATACACCCGTAATAAATCAAACCACGGGCTATACCAGATCACTTTACTAAATATAAGTAAAAAAAAAAAACAAAAAAAAATAATATTAATCCAATTAAGAAGAGTATTTATGGGAAATGAAAACCTTCACATTCGCCTTGAGGAAGAGTTCCGAATGAGACCGAAACATGTCGGCCAGAAGCTGACTTATTCATGAAACGTTTTTAGCTTACGCATATTTTTCATCCCACCAAATCATGATGGGAAACGAGAATACCTTGTTTTGTGGAGATTCAAAACCGTAGTGAATGTGGAAAAGGCCGTTCCTCGTCTTCGCGATACATTTTTGGCTTCCGCTAACGCATTCCATTGTCTCACCGAGTAATTATGCGAAATGAAAGCAGCTGAAGTTAATTGAATTACCGCACCTTCATAACTCGTAATCTCTTTTTACCTGTCCCATTTTGCAGAACCAATTTTCCGTTATGAGCATTATAATTTGTAATTTGCCTTGTAAGATGTTAGGTACTGATATTACACCCCATTTTGTGTTAAAACACATTTGTGGATTTTGTTTACAAGACACATTAATCACCTTATTATATCCCGCGGACTTGCCATATTCAAAGATAATACACCCTTGGTTATCTTCTTAAACGTATAATATAGTGGACAATGTATAGAATAAGGTTCTCCTTATTCTATACATTGTATACTGAGCCTAGACGAGGGTAAATAAAAGATGCAAAAAATCGTTTGTTTCATCAAAGTGGAATAATTGAACTGAAAGGGTCGATTCATATATTTCACTAGTAAGCAATATCAACTATTATATAATGCAATCTCTGAGACACTGTTTGGAAAAGCATATCATAGTAGACTAAATAGAGGGTAAGCGTGCCAGAATAAAACTACCAGTAAGACAGGCCGACTGCATCAAAAGAACTGTTGGTTCCATGCATAAGGCTGTTCATACAGTACTGATGATCGGGAAGCCTGGAAGCACATATGCGGTCACGATCCTCAGCATTGAGGGACCGATGAAGAAGAAAAGGTACCAAATATTACGTAAATAGTATCATTTTTAGGGTTCCGTAGTAAACTAAGAACCCTTATAGTTTCGCCATGTCTGTCTGTCTGTCTGTCCGTCCGCGGTTTTACTCAGAGACTATAAGTACTAGAAAGCTGTAATTTGGTATGAGTATGTATATTAATCATGGCAAAAAAGTCGTAGAAAAACATCTTGAAAAAAAAATTTTTTTGCGTAGCTCCCATACAAGTAAATTGGGGGAGTAATTTTTTTTTTCTCTACTTACCCATCGTGTGGGTTATCGTTAAAAAGGTCTTTGAAAAATATTGCGAGGTTGAGAACACTATTTTTCGTTTTGGGGATCCGTTTCCGAAATATTTGGTTTTAAAGTGCAAATTTTTGTTAGAGATACGTGTCCCCCCCCCCCCCCCCCTCTATATGCTAAACGGTTATATATGGATACGTGAAAAAAATTATAGCAGTAGTATATATACTGAAGTTGAAAGGAAAACTATCAGAGCTGGGTACTAAGTGCAAACTAAAAAGTTATAGGCAACCAACTTATAAAATGTACTGGAAAATGTAAAATATTTCATATACAATCTTTATTGTTAGATGTTTTTGGTCGTTAAACTGTGAGGTGCGAGTGTAAACAGTGTGAACTCAAAGTTGTCATTCGCAACTACGGAACCCTATACTGCGCGTGGCCCGACACGCACTTGGCTGGTTTTTTATTTAAATAATTATTGAGGTTCAGGTTCACGAGGAGAATAGTCAAGGTGCTTACAAACTTTGATGTTTTTATGACACATCCCAAGGGAATAATAAAGCTCAATAAAATCATGGAGTTAAATAATCATTTACTGACAAATATACAGTACATGCTGTTATTTTAATGCGTACAAGAAAGTTAAGACAGCAGTCCAACTCGAAAGCAATCGTACAATCCAACATACATAAATAATAACACTCGGAGCGATAAAAACCTATTGTATGCAGAATTTCCATTGCTACAATATTTCTTATCATCGCTTGATCGTGCTTTGATCTCCCAGATACCTACTCCATGTTAATCGTTGTTTTACACACAATGCACAAAATAGGGACTTACGTATAGGGTTGCCACCATATGACCAGAAATTCCGGGAAAGTGCCGGAAGTTTTCGTGTGATCTGTATCGAGTGGTTACGCCTTACTGTCCCAAAATTCATGAATATTAGTTTTTTATTTCACACAATTACGTAACTCTTGCCGCGGTTTTTAGGTATATGTATACTAACTATATTAACGTTTTATCTTTTACTGTATATGGTATGGTTGATATGTTTTTTTTTTTACAGTTAGGTGTTAGTTATTAGATTTCTCAACAACTAAAAGTATTTTTTTTAATTATTTGAATTTCTGTTTTCAATTACCAGACTAGTCATTCTGTAATATTTTGTGTGAAAATAATATTAAGTGTTCTGCAAAATCCTACTCTATTTTGACTCTAAAACTCCAACTTCGTTTGTAACCTCAGGAATGACCAGGAAAAGATAAGTTCGTATCTGGCAACCCTACTTTCGTGACTTCCGAATCACGGATCTTAATGTTATGACGTCCATATTTCACAGATTTAATACATTTCCTTATAAAAAGGCCCGATTTTAATATGACTTAATTATAATTACAATTTATTAAAGTAATTTTGGATGGAGCCAAAATTATTTAGTCATACCTTAATATGATTAAGAACTGAAACGTAGGAACCACGTGTTCGTCACTTTGAGAATTACAGTTTAGAACTGAGCTGCTGAACTTACTCGCGTAATTAAATTACTTCGCAGTATGTACGCCAGATGTTTATCAAAATTTAATTAAATCGTTTTCTTCCAGATTTCCGCATGCGTGCTCATGGCGTCGTCGGCTGCGTTAGTCGCCATCCGTGTACTATATGCGTGTAGTGGCGCTCCGCTCGACCAATGAGAGCGCGGCGTGGGATTATGGATGGACCATAGGATGCGCGTCACTTCGGCGCTCATATACTTATTGCTGCTGTTCTTCACACAAGTCTACACATTCATACCTGGAGTTGACGGTAAGAAATCTTTATCTTTTTCTCTCTTTGACACTGATATTTAAGAGCTAGGCTTTTGTTGATGTTCTCATGGGTTTTGCCCACAACTAAATCATTTGGCAAGAATAGTGGAGGAGTTTGATGCTCATGGCTTTGGCTGTGTTATTCGCGCCCCGTGTACTATATGCGTGTAGTAGCGCTCTGCTCGACCAATGAGAGCGTGGCGTGGGATTATGGATGGACCATAGGATGCGCGTCACTTCGGCGCTAATATACTTATTGCTGCTGTTCATCACACAAGTCTACACATTCATACCTGGAGTTGACGGTAAGAAATCTCTATCTTTCTCTCTCTCTCTCTTTGACACTCATATTTAAGGGGCTGGGCTTTTTTTATGTTATGAAGTGTTTTGCCCACAACTAGGTACATCACTTGGCAAGAATAGTGGAGTTTGTTATTGCCTTCTCTTTTCACACGCAAATAATTTGTTGGTGTAGGGTTTGCTCACAATATTCTTTTCCGGTTGCCGATCAACATAATTTTGCTACATATACCTACCTTATATGAGTCAGACTCGATATAGTATAACAGGTTTACTCAAGTTTTTTTTTAGTCGGTATTGCAGACTAGTTTCTGTCAGACAATCTTTATGCGTTAAGGTGGCGACAGGTCTGGTTATCTAGCACTCGTAACATACCTAGTCGGCGATTCCGACCGAAGACATAAAACTTGGTAAAACCGTGATCCTACAATAAATATTCCTCACTTTTAATCTATATAGTTGGATTGTATAAACCGATAGGTATGAGTCAGTCTACTCAGGAATGAACCCGGAACCTCCACTTGATCATCATTACTTCTAATAATAAATATAAGATACTTAATCCAAAAATAATGATGACGACCCGATCTCTCTCGGCCACAATGACCACTCATTATCATTTTGTGGGTGTAATTGTTAACGTTCCAAATTATGAGGTCAGAAAAAATTGCATGTTACAATATTTACTCTACTTGTATATGAGTGTGTCTCTTGGGCGACTACACAACATACTAAAATTGGGAATTAGGTTACTTTCGACATAATTTATCCGTTATAATTTATCTTCCATGCTGGTATGGGAGAAAAGATACGTAGAATTTACCAGCTGCTTCTCTTCCCGCGCAGGTCCTAAAAGCCGATCGAGGGAATGGGCGTCAGGAATCATGTCAATAGACGATGCAGCTTTTGATTCCGTTCTCACCTACAAACCCACCAACATGCTAAACGTGGCCATTAGGTTTTGCAGACTAGGGCTCTGTCTACCCCGCAAGGGAAAAAGATGTGATAGTATATGTATGATGTTGTACAAGAGTGTGTCTCTTGGGCGACCACACAAATATACTAGTGGGAATAAGGTTACTTACGACATAGGTAATTAAAACGTTTGAAATCTACATACAATGATAAGAAATACTGCAATTATTAGTTGCCTTATAAGCTTATTGCTCTAGATAGTGGTTATTGGCTAGTTAGCTGACTAGGTACAGGTAGCTTAAAATCTGGCATTAGTGTTAACTAATTAACGTTACAGCATTTCTTGCTATAATATAATGGTGCAACTGAGCACGCGACCGGAAATAAATACTTATTACACTCTTATCTTACGAAAAGAACACACAAAAAATCTAACAAAACCAATTTACGTATAATATGACGAATAAATTGTTGTATAGGTAGACCGAAACCTTCTCCAGAATTAAACAAATACTTTTCTTAAAACAGCACCAAAATAGGTTTAGTCAAGCGCGAGATAATCAGTGACAAATTAAAAGGTCAAACTTAACCTCCTTATTTGAATTCGGTTCAAAAGAATCTTTACTACAAAAATGTACCACTATAAATCACCATACTAGGGGTAAAAAAAAAACACGCACTTCGCGTGTCAGGCCACGCGCAGTGTAGGGTTCCGTCGTTGCGAATGACAACTTTAAGTTCACACTGTTCACACTCGCACCTCATAGGTTAACGACCAAAAACATCTAACAATGAAAATTGTATGAAATTTTACATTGGTGTTCATACCCATACCAAATTACAGCTTTCTAGTACTTTTAGTCTCTGAGTAAAACCGCGGACGGACAGACAGACAGACATGGCTAAACTATAAGGGAACCCTAATAAAAGGAGAGGAGACTAGAAATCACCATTCATAAAAAGGAGAGCAGCAGCAAACAAAAGTTAGATAAAACATAAATGTAAATTGTATCTACTTATTTGATGGCGTTGAACGAGTCATCATAACCATAAAGGTTTAGTGTACTAGCGTTTGATTGACGAGGTCGTTGTACGGAATATCCGCAACAACTTGTTAAGTCGAAACCCGCAAAAACCCGATTCATTCAACGGATTTCGTTTAAAGATTAAGACACACAGAGTAAAGCCTTATTTGGGTGCTACAACTGATTGATTGATATTGCAAGAAAGCTGTTTATAAGAACCTTGAAAAATATTGATATGTGTTTCCACAACCTTGGACAATAATTACACATTGACAAAAACTGAGATAGGGCTACAATAATACGAGTAGCATGAAATAATATAGGATGTTTAAACTTCTTAAAAAATAAATAGGTACGAGGACGAAAAATTTTTGAAATATTTTTATGTAATATTTTAATACAGTGTGTTAATTGACCCTCAACATACCCTTAAAGGGGTGACTCAGACCGTCAATATCGACAACTGTTCCTATCGGATCAATGTTGAAAACTCAAAAAAATATTTCGAAATTTTTCGACAAAAGCGTGTCCGGGCAGCATTGGTACCACATTGGTACAGTCAATTAACACGCTGTATATTTATTATAATGTTTACGATGTGTAATATTTTATACTCACTTTATTCTTTTATTGAATTATAAATCTAACTGGTCCGCATATATATTTATTGTTCACCAATGTAATTAGCAAAACACACTAGCTCAAACCACAGTTGATTTACTTCAATTCACAAATATACTACATGCCGATTTGCCTTAGGTAAAACTAGCAAGGAAACAATAAGCGATAAACCCGTCTGGCCAGCGTGGAGAGTGTAGGCCAAATCCTCTGACTACTATGGCTAATATATTGCTGTGGTAGTACAGAGAGGGTCGTGCTCCTGCAGTGGAGACTAAAAAGACCTGATGATGACTAGTCTTAATTTATAAATTTACACAGAGGTGGTGATTTACTTAATAATGCACAAACATACTATGTGCCGATTTGCCTTAGGTAAAACTAACAAGGAAATAAAAACACAGCTTCTGATTATGTCTGCACTAAGCCTAAGATACCGATAGTACTTACCAAAACAACGAAAGGATTCCAAACCCCATTATTCCGCTGCTGAATTATTTCCTCAATAAACTTTTCCTTTATTGCGGAAGAAAACACCAAATTATTTTGTAATCGAAGTTATCTAATTAAACAGAATTCTCCTTGACCCAAAACTGATGCAAAAATGTGTAATAAAAATATTTTCGACCTGCTCACATTGTATGAATTTTGTCATTTGACAAATGACATAATATTATTGTAAAGTTTATCCGCTGAAATGCTGTGCACGCTTTGTCAAGGCGACGCCGGCTGCCGACAAAGCAGTGTCGGCGCCCGTCAAAGGCGGTATCGGCGGCTTCAAAGACGCCGCATAGACGCAGTGTGCGTTGGTGCGTCGCGCGAAACGGACGTTTAATTTTATTAGTAAATTACACGAATAAAAATGTTTTTTATTCGCGTAATTTACTAATCAAATTCACGAATAAAAAAATGGCGGCATTTGATTGACGAAATGGCAGCAAGGAATGTTTCGAAGTTGTGCTTCTTCCGCCATATCATTGTATATTTAATCCATTAGAGCAAATTTGGTCAAAAGTCAAACATGACATAAGAGCGCGCAATTGCAACCCGACTAACAGTAATGCCGTCAGGTTATGTCAAATGTGACACCCGATTTATGGAATAGATATGTTGAAAATGCAAAATAGATATTTCTGTGCAGACCACGATGTTGATCTCCACCGAGAATCATTTATTATAAATATACAGGAAGTGATTCGGAAGACTCTGATTAGGAAGCAATTTTTTTAAATATTTCATGTTCTGATTTCGGGCTATTAAAAATATTTTCCAAGTTAAATAATTCAATTATTATTTTTATTTACTTTCCAAAATCTCTTGTGGGTGTACTACACATCATTTGCCGGGATACACTATAGAAGCGAAGCCTTGATAAACTAAATGATCAGAAACCGATGCAAAATGTATGAAGGAAAAGATCTTGGGCCCTGTTTCGCATCTATCTAATCTAATCCTTACTTCTAGCTAATATTATGAATGCGAAAGTGAGTTTGTTTATGTCGCTTTCAGGCCCTATCTACTGAGCCGATCATCACGAAATTTTGCATACACATAGGTAAGGGTACTGAGAAGGACATAGGCTATACATCATGCGGGCAGAGCCGCGGGAAATAGCTAGCAACACATAATTATAGAAGTAGACTCTTTGATACCCTGAATCTAATAATAAAAGATAATTTCAAATGTGTCGTGTTCGTTATCAATTCAAACTATTTTGATGTGGAATACCAAAATAGTTACAATCTACGAACAGGTGGTCGGTCAAGGTCGCAGGAAAATGCTGGATTAGTTCTTGATAATCAAGATTTCCACTATAGAACCATTCACCACGAAAGTTCAATTATTCCGAAAAATAAAGTGATTTTCCTAGTATCGTTATCTCAATCATACTTATTATCTTACTTGTTGCCTAATTATTGGGGGCCTTTCCTTGACCCAAAAGCGATGCAAAAACTGTGCAATGGTAATCTGGCAGCCTTCTTAGAAGCCAATTTGCTTGAAGGTTGGAGGAAATGCGTCACGCATACCATGACAAAGTCGTTTAGAAAAACTGTTTGATAAATTAACGTGGTATTATTGAGCTGATTTATTAGGGGACCTCGGAATGTCTCTTAATGAAGCTAAATTGCCTGCAAGAACAAGTTTGAAAATGTGCCGTGTGGTTCCCGGCAGAGTAGAATCGGACCACTCCAAGTCTTCCCGTGGCTGTCGTAGAAGGCGACTTAGGAAACGCAAGTTAAACAAAGCTTATAATCATCAAAGAGACCTCTCCAATCCGCCTGGCCAGTGTGGAGAGTGTAGGCCAAATCCTCTGACTGCTCTGGCCAATAGGCTGTGGTAATACAGAGAAGGTCATGCTCCTGCAGTGGAGACTAACAAAGACCTGATGATGATGATAATGACAAGTTTGAAAAGGGTTTAAACCGTTTTTCCACTAAAGCTGTGCGATGCAAAGGAGAGGAACGTCTCGTGCGAGGACTAAACCACAAATAATATAGCTTAGTTTTCTTAGCCTCGTTTAACCACAGCTATAAGTAATAATAATAATAATAAACTTTATTTCTTCGTAAGTTTCACTTATACTAGGTAAACAAAAATTTCTGACAGTAACTCACTGACTGGACTGCATTGTTCACTAAAAAATAAAGATGAAGAAAAAAAAACATGGGGTTAAAAAACCATGTAAACAACTTATCCTAATAATAATATAGTTAAAGCACTAAATACTTGATTTACAAAGTGTAGTACAACAACATGGTAACAGGTAGGTAGAATAAGTAGAAACGGTCAATGCCTTGGGGTGTGAACAAAGAAGTGATAGTTAAAAGTGTTAGTGAAATAGTGTCTTCCAAATGTAACGTACCTCTTCAACCCTTCTGGCCAGCGTGGAGAATCTAGGCCATGTCCTCTGACACTCTGGCTAATATATGGCTCTGGTAGTACAGATAGGGTCATAGTCTTACAGTGGAGACTAAAAAAGACCTGCTGATGATGATGACGACATGTAACGTGAAAAGTTGGCGTCATTTGTGACATCCTCCTCGCCCGATCCATAGTATTCTAAATCCATGATCTAGTTTCAGTTTTATAAGAAATAAAGACGTTATAATATATATATATATATATATATATATAAGTATGTTATATTAAACTGCCTCCGTGGTCCAGTGGTTAAGGCGTTTGCTTTGTTGACCCGGGGTCGTGGGTTCGATTCCCACGGGAAGCATACTTTGTTAATTTGTTTCTAGTTTGGTTAGGACATTGC
This sequence comes from Rhodophaea formosa, assembly GCA_963082605.1. Classification (NCBI taxonomy): domain Eukaryota; kingdom Metazoa; phylum Arthropoda; class Insecta; order Lepidoptera; family Pyralidae; genus Rhodophaea; species Rhodophaea formosa. The sequence continues at coordinate 7,727,513 of OY720221.1, forward strand.
AGGCATGAATCACCTGATTGTCTGATAAGAAAGATGATTCCGTGCTTCGGAAGGCACGTTAAGCCGGTGGTCCCGGCTAACATCTGGTAGTCGTTAGAAGAACCACGCCAGAGGCCGAGAGGCGATTCCGAAGAACTCTGACATTAGGGTGTGCATGGTAGACTGACCGTGTCACCTACACGAAATGATGATGAGTATGTTATATTCAAGAAAACTGTTATCGCTATCGTAACCTAATATAACACGTCTAATATGTAACTACTTACAGTTCAAAGACAGATTAATCTGAGATTCATGGAAATCCCTATTGTGAACATTGCTGAGTCACGTTTCGAGATAGTACTGTGTTAGATATTGAAACTACATGATCAATATGATTATTGGGAGCAAATACGTAGCTTATATGCTTTATCTATGATTATTCAATCTTCTGTTTTATATTATGGCTTCCACCGAGATTTCAGTGATTCTGCCAATGTCCAGTATAATGAGATGCTAAGTATCGATGTTTTACGGTAAAGTTTTTTCAAGTAGCATCAAAGATGGCGTATGCTCTTCGATGCCTCGTGGGAGCTTCTTGTGGCAAATATATATGATTCCATTTATCAGTCCACTTTAACTATTTCACAAATTGTTCATGAGCACGAGCATTTATAACACCAAACTACACCAATTTCATATTATAAAGTCCACTAAAATCAATTTGCAAAATTGTCTAAGGCAAACTTCAACAGTACTCCTTGACTTCCCATCACAAAAACCCCATTCAATCTTCAATTGATTGGTAAGTATTAATTGACATTTTAACTAGACTTGAGGTATTTATAAAATAAATATTAATTTTTTTAAATAACCATGGTAATTGTACGTATTATTTTACAAATCATCGCAATGAAAGTCGCTATTTATCATCTGTGGTAATTTATACTTAAATTTTCAATAATAACAATAAGTTTTCCAAAAATTCATTCAATGGGGAATCTAATAAAGGTTAATTTTTAGACTATAAATTTTCTTATTTACGAAAAAACGGAACCCTATTCACGAGGCTTCGATGTCCGTCCGTCGTACGTTCGATGTACCCCCTGCTATCTAACTAGCGCCGTAGATATCTAACTACTTAGACAGATTGTATCTGAGACTATTCATGGAAATCCCTATTGTGAACAGATTTGCTGAATTATGTTTCGAGATAGCTCTGAGCTCTGAGCGGTTACTGTGTAGATAAGAAATTCGAAACTAAGTACACGTAGATGAAAGTATATTTTTAATCGACTTCAAAAAAAAGGTACTTCTCAATTCAACCCTCCTTTATATGTGAAATATTGTTAGAATAAGCTTGTTTTTTTAAATATGTTAGTCCACCTACATCAGCTTCTAAACATGTGTTTCGCACACATGATAAGCTGGATAAATATATGTGACCTAGATTACAAAAATATTTTTTTAGTAAAAATCTAATTCTGTATTTAGCTCATTTTTTTTAAATTAATTATGGTAATTTATTGAAAAAATTCAGTTGACAATATAAATAATTCGATTATTTAAATATAGAAAAATCTTCCAACGCTTCACATCGAGGCAACGTGCCCAGAATACTGGCCGCGTTCCCTCGTCGGATTGCGAGACTTATCTGCTGGGCAAAATAATTGCCAGCTCTTGGATCTCCCGTTGCCTCGATGAGCCGCGTTGTGACGTCCGTTAAAAATAATTGGAGATAATACTGCAATGTTCTCCCGCCAGAGGGCAGCATTAGCAGAGACAGTAAACAAATGTTTGACATTGACAAGTCTGTCAAAGTCGCAATAAATTGCCTTTATTTTACAAACAAATACGCAGCACAAATACGTTGTTATATTTAAATACTCATAGGAGTATTTTAAAATCAAATTAATAAAGGAATAATGTATAATTTTACAAATTAATAGCGACTTTGACATTTTTAAGTACATACTTTTCAGTGTCAAACCTCTTTTACTGTATGTGCTAGTGGTGCACTCTGGCGGCACAGCTTTCAGTAATATGTCCTATTCAACAATAATTCAACAAAGTAGAATCCAACTTGAGTAACGGTGCATGTTTCATCGAAATCAGTTCAGTGGTTTTTGAAATAGCTAAGGCAGTATTAATCATACAAAGAACGTGTTGTTTTACGCATTTATTTCGCACTTGGTAGGTTTTATTCTTTTTGATATTACTTATTGTAATAAGCAAAGCAAAAAATTTGATTTATTTTCAGATTATTATATCTTGCAAAATTGTTTAGTTGCCAAAAAAAGAAGGTAACAAGCGGGGTCACGGTCACGGACAACACGTACTTAGTAAAAAGATTTTTAAGTAGGTCAGATTTAAAAAATTAAATATTCAAAACCCTTCAACTAAGCTTTTTAAAAACAATGTTTGAAATTTCCCAAAATATGTTTCGTGGAAGACGTTATAAAAGACATTACAAGGATTGTTTTACGAGATTGTACGTACTCCTAATGAGTTTCTTGCAAAGGTCTTAACACCTGAACAAGGGCGTATCCAGGGGGAGAAGGGGGAGTAATATTGTACGAAGCGATTAAAGGAGAAAAACACTCATGATAAATAGGTTAGGTAGAAAAGTTTATGTCAGGCAGGTAGTTGGCTATAGGAATATTTCAATACCTTTTTTATTTATAATTCCTTTATTTATAAATGCCAAAGTTTGTATGAATGTGAAGATGTTTGATAATCCTTCATGTTTTTAATGTTATAGCTGACTCGTCAGAATAGCACATAGGCTAAATACATTTAAAATAGATTACGCAGACGTAGTCGCGTAATCTATTTTACACACACAACATCTAGTTTTACATTTCACTATAGTAACACTAGCAAAGATTATAATTTGATTGCATATCTTTAGGTCGACCCAAAATTGTGTTGTTCTATGTTTATTTCAACACTACCAGTCCGCCTCGGCTTCGCCCGTGGTACATATAAGTATAGCTTATGTCACTCAGGGATAACGCACTTATCCAACGGTGAAAGATTTTTTTAAATCGGTCCAGTAGTTTCAGAGTCTTTGTAATTCAAACAAACAATCAAATCTTTCCTCTTTGTAATATAAGTACATATTATCCGTCTTATTTGATAGAAAAAACATTCTTGCTTGATTTATTTTAATCTACATGAGATTTCATACATATTAAATCGCTTTTATCCCTTACGGGATAGACGGCGCCCGCGGCTACAGACCTAAAGACCACGTTTGGCGAATTCGTTGGCGTATTAGGTTTATAAATACAAATAGAACTAAATAAACTTATATTGATAAAGAGTTAGAGATTGTCGTAACTAGATAAGACTTCGCTCGTTTTGCTCCCCCTATCCTGAAAGCTGGATCCGCCTTTAACACTTAAATCTATTAAGAATTCTCGGCTTACTCTAAGAGTCTTTCTTAGATATTTTCATTCACTCTTTTTCTTGAAATGCAAATTCGGAAAAGAAAAAGCTAATGAATAAAGTGCCGCCTTTGTTTCAGTTCTTACAGTGAAACTAGAATGCTAACGGATTCTAGATGTCTCCAGTTAAGGTTACTTAGAGTCCAAGAATAAATTACGGGAAGAAAAACTCCGAAATGACTCTTAATTCCATAGAAGTTTTTTTTTGTAAACTTCGTGGTCAGAAATTTTAAGACAATATCTTGAAATTGTCTTTAAAATTTTTAGATAGAAGTTTATCTAAAGTTTGATCAGTGTAAAGACACTGCACAAAAGTAGCCGGTTTTCGCTCTTATGCTTTCTTCTTCTTCTTCTTCCTTTACCTTATCCCATATCCTTTACCATATCCTCTTTTTTATGTGGGGTCGGCACAATATGTCAGCTCTCTCCACCTTGATCTATCATCTACCATAGCCTTTGTCACTCCCTTCCTGTTCATACTCTCCTTGACACCATCGATCCATCGTTTCTTAGGTCTTCCTCTGTTCCGCGTACCATCCACTTTCAAATCGAATGCCTTTCTTGTGATATGAGTTTCTTCTCTCCTCATCACAAGTCCAAACCAACTCAGTCTATGACTATGGAGCTTTTCTAATGCTTTCTAACTATGCTTTTGATCGTTGTCCATATTATAACTTGACGGTTCTAATTATGAATTGTAATATTGATTTCAAAGTTTATTTAATAGCTATAGTAATTTCAGCATCAAGTCAGGTAAACTACAAAAAGATGGTAATTTAATAACGTACCAACTGTAAGTTTAACAAAATCTCTCGCCTCTCTCGATTTGTTAAAGGTTTAAGGACGATTTATTTCAATTGACGTCACCACTGAACTCAAGGCATCCCCTTAAGAGGCTTAGATCAGTGAAACTAGCGCGCCATTTTATTATTGTCTTTCTAAATCAGATCAAATTGAAAAATCTATTTCAGTACTTCAGTAGTAAATTACTTGTTGTATTTTGGTTTTACTTTTCATTACTTAGAATTTCGTAAATAAAGAGAAATACTAATTACCTATTGGTAATGAATGAGTAGTTCGCATAGTTATAAATGATGAATATAATTTTTAACAAAAAACTAAAAGTTGACTTCAACTTTATACGTAAATGTACAAACTGGAAATAAAAATTAGGTTTCAGTGAGTGTTGTAGTTCAATTAAAAATAGAAGTACAACGGCGTCATCAACTAGTCTTGATTCGCGGAAGAATTAAACAGAAATAAAATTAAACCAAACGGCACAAATAGAAAGAAATTGAAGAATGTAAATCATATAAGCCTTAGTAAATAACCTGAAGTATTTTTGGAATCATGTTTAATATTATCAGAATCAGTGAGAACTATGAGAATCAGATTACCGCCAAAAACGGCCGTTTTTGGCGGTAATCACTATTTCTCTAAATGACTGATTCTCATAATATTAAAACATGATTCCAAAAATACTTCAGGTTATTTACTAAGGCTTCTATGATTTACATTCTTGAATTTCTTTCTATTTGTAAAGTATTAGAAATAAAATAATTGGCGTCGCTAGTGTGCCTAGTGTGCCCCCTTAAGGTTCAGCGTATTTACTCAGGGCTGGGAATATCTTAGGGAAATCCTGTTATAAATAATCTTTAAGAAAATTTACTTTGGGACCGTCATTTATCAGATGCAGGTGGCTTAGGGCGGCCCTTAACGACAATGTATGGCAGGCCTACTTCCAACTGATATTTCTGTGCTGACATTGATGCCATAAGATATTCATTCGTCCGCGACTTTGTTCGCGTGGACTTTATCATGTTTATGCAAATATATTTAATTCTGCATCATGTATTCCAAAACTTAGATTTTTATACCTCCATAATAAATTCTCATCAGGCTGAACAACTTTTGTTATAGTTTCATTTTAGTACGGAACGGAACGGTACGGAACCCCTCCGTAGTAAACTAGGAACCCTTATAGTTTCGCCATGTCTGTCTGTCTGTCTGTCCGTCCGCGGTTTTTCTCAGAGACTATAAGTACTAGAAAGCTGTAATTTGGTATGAGTATGTACATAAATCATGCCAAAAAAGAGGTAGAAAAAAAATCTTGAAAATTTTTTTTTTCCTATTCAAGTAATGAGGGAGTAATATTCTTTTTCTATACAAACCCATCGTGTTGGGTATCGTTAGATAGGTCTTTAATAAATATTGTGAGGTTGAGAACACAATGTTTCAATTTAGAGATCCGTTTCCGAAATATTTGGTTTTAAAGTGCAAATTTTTGTTAGAGGTAAGTGTCCCCCCACTAACTGCTAAACGATTATATATGGATACGTGAAAAAAATTACAGCAATAGTAGTACTGAAGTTGAAAGGAAAAGTATCAGAGCTGAGCACTAAGTACAAACTAAAAAGTTATAGGCAACCAACTTATAAAATGTACTTTGTTCTGAGTCACATGGGGTATTATTTTTGGCATGAGAGTCGTGTTTTTAACTCATCATTAAAAGAACTTGTTACTCTAAACTTAAGCACTTTGCGAATGACATTAAGTAAATAAAGCCACGAATATCTTATGTACCTATGACTCAGATTTCCAATTGATCTTTGATTCAATACGGCAATGACATCACATGTGGAGAAGTTTATTCAAATAGTCAGAGTATAGACACGAATACTAATTAGAATTTAACAGCGGCGAAGTTCATCTATTCCAGTGGCCTAATTTGCTACTTGAGATATCTAATAACATGTAAATTTTGAATATGACTGATAATCCTCAAGTCCTTGCAAAAGAAAACAGATACATTCCAAGAATGCTTCGTGAGGCTATTGAAATTAAAAAACATCCTAATTTCAATAGAGAGGATGGTTGGCAGTTACCACCAGCTTGGGATCCAGTCATCAATTTAATCAAATCTCAAGCTAAGCAGAAGACTGCAAGACCTTCAGTCACCGTGAGCCAATACTGCGTACATCCGGAACGTTATCAATAAATATTTAAGGCGGTAGATTTTGCAGTTCTTATAAAATACTAGACAAATGTCAACTTAGTCTACCTGCGACCACAAACACTGTAAAGTGCTCGAAACGTTAGGTGTATAAATAATGTAATAAACGCGATAAAAACCGTATTAAAATAATTTTATTTAAATATGACTGTTGCTCTATTTTACGGCTTCACCAATATTTTCATGCTGTATTTGAAAAAAAAAGATGGATCTTAAAAGTCGATCTAGCCATCATAACTTTTTTTTTATTTTGCAATTAATACCATTTTATGATAGCCTCCGTGGCGCAGTGGTTGACACGCCAGCCTGCTCCACCAGGAGCCTAGGTTCGAACCCGGCCAGGTCATGATGGTAAACGATGTTTTTCAGATTGGCCTAATGTTGGGTGTTTATCTATATAAGTATCTATTACAAAATAAAGTATCATTGAGTTAGTATCTTATGACATAAATTTACAACTTACTGTGGGGCTAACTCAATCTGTGTGATTTGTCCCTGCACAAATAAAAAAAAAGTACTTTTGCATGTTCAGTTAAGTTTCATTGATCTATATTCTTCAAGTCTTACTTCGTTTTCGTATTGCCTTCCTTTTGACCGCTAGGCTTATAACAGTTGTCGTAACCTCAGCGCCAGGTACAGTGGTTTGTTGTTTTTCGTGTGTGTAAGTGGCCAACTCTGGTGTCAAATTTTTCAAGCTGCCTAAAGGCATCTGACAAAGCTTAAGGACTGCCATCAACGATGACAGCCGGGACCAACGGCTACAACAACGTTCCTTCCGAATCACGGAGCAGCTCGAGATATTTTTAAGCAACTTGCGGTCACCCTTCCAAGTCGACTGCGCCCGGAGTTGCTTAACATGCGGAAGCGTTTATAATGCTTACACCCACAAGGCCATCGAGCTCCTCCACAATAACAAGCCAGGTACAGTGAATTGACATACAAAGAAAGAAAGAAAATACACTTTATTGCACCATTATTAAGAAAAAATAATCTGAAAACAACATAAGATAAATTAATAGGCAAAATTTAGTTGTGAATATACGACGCTGGCAAAATTGACTCGCCAGTGTTTGTCGGATCAATCTGTCATTGGGATATAAAGGGTTAAAGGGCAAGAAAATACAACAGTATGGGGTTTTTTTTTTTATTAAAGCTACGTGAGATACTAACATTATTAATATGTAAAATACGGGTCACTTCATACGTGAGTGACCCGTATTTTACATATTAAAATAAAGTATGGTGTGTTAATAACTACTAGGTGTTCAATATTTAATTTCATACACTTGTTACAGGCCCAGTGTCCCATCAAGAAGCTCTAGAGGGCGGCAACACAACCCTGCTCTGCGACACCTCAGTAGACTCTGCTGCTGACGAGTTTATGCTCCTGGTGTGGTACAAGAACAACGTTCCTATATTCAGGTAACTATTTTATCTATATATTATATTCATCATCATCAGGTCTTTTTATTCTCCACTGCAGGAGCAGGACCCTCTCTGAACTGCCAGAGTCATATTTTACCCAGAGCAGTCAGAGGATTTGGCCTACACTCTTCACGCTGGCGCTGGCCAGACGGCTTGGAGAGGTTTCTTAGATGTTTTTGAGCTTTGTTTAGCTTGTTTTTCCTCAGTCGTCTTTTACGACATCCACGGGGAGACTTGGAATATAGAATACAGAGTAACATCAAAGCATTTATAATACAATAAGTATCTATGTACATATAGTTCAGATTTTTTTTATATTACATAAACTTATTCTATGGTTTCCTCATTAGACAAGCCTATATCGAGGAAGCCAAAAATAGCAATGGAATATTTTTTTACCACTAAGATTCCCAGCCAGATAGCCTAGCCATATAGATAGCCAGGCACTAAGCAAGTCCAAAAGAGATATAATTAACTACATCCCATAAAATAATAATAATAAAGTTTTGATTGTTGTTTGCATTGAAACTAATGGGCCGACTTTCAAAATTAATTCACCCATAGAAAGCTATTTATCTGCGGGTGAAGAGTTTCTTTCGGCTTTTCTTCTCTGCAGTGATCAATTCCGAAACGCTAGTAGTCTGTAGCTTTTGATCACTAATTAATTATATAAACATATTATGTTAGTAAATAAGAATTATACAAAATATAGAATGACGTGAAAAAGGTGCCTTAAAAGGTCTATTTTCTGAACAAATTCTTTCACTACGCACGGTGAATAGCCGAACAATGTTTCTTTTAAAAATTCATTTTTGTGACGAAGTTTTAATTACGAGCAATTTATACTGTACAATATTTGCCGAGAAATTCAAATAAGCTCGAAAACGATCGTTTTAACAATAAAATGAGGAATAATCACTACTACATATTATAAAACAAAATCCTCCGCCGCGTCTGTATGTTCGCGATAAACTCAAAAACTACTGCACAGATTTTGATGTGGTTTTCACCAATAGATAGAGAAAGGTTTATGGTTATAATACATGCCCGAGCGCAGCCGGGAAGGGCAGCTAGTTTACCTAGCTGTCATTTTCATTTTTTTGGGTGGTTTATAATTTAAACAGGTACTATGTTAGTCCTCTATAATAAGACAGACAGGATGGGTTATTTTCTTTAGTTTAGAAGTACCTATAGCCATCTTCCAACACCACCGTCAGATCAAATCTGTAATATAACATTGTCACCCAACCTACATAACATTCAAATTAATATTTACTGTAAAAAAAGTCATTATCTACACATTATTTAAAGTCAATCAGTTAAGGATAAGTTTTTCATAATTGAGTTGCTAGATTTGGCCCTTACTGACAAATTCACGAGCAAGTTTAATACAAGCTTGTAAAGCAACTTGTAAAAAGAAATAAAAACATAAAATCTCCGAACTGTAACTCGCATTAACGAAGACGAATCTGACGATCCTCATGTGCCGTACATAATCCATCACGCCGTTTATAGAGTTAAAAACATATAGATATAATAAATAAAATAGCTTTATTTAGTTCCACACAAAAAAGGAAATTAGTTATAGGTTTGAAATACTTATGTATGTATGTTGAATTTATGGACTCCCTTAGGGTACAGATACCTATACTCTTATTAAATTAGGATATAAATTCCACCGGGCAGGATTCCCTTATTCATTTATTCCCAGGAGAAATTCTTACCATATTTTAAATCTTAATTTAATGCAAATATATCAGAATACCATACAATAACATAGAGATACATAATATATACATAAGAAAAAAAATACATACAGTGCGGCAAGGATCCTTAAGCACTTGGAGACACTGAAATGGGGGCGCTATGTGTAGTGTCACTAAGACTACTAGCTAACAAAATATTCTTAGTTTATAAATAGCCTTTACACAAGTAAGCACGAAATATCCGCAACAAACATCAATTCAAGCTATCTTCAATTGAGACTTTACAAGATGAAGGCAATGGCAGTGTTAAGTTCCGATTATGGCCACGTGCCAAAAGATCCTTATAGCACTGTATGCAGACGGATATAAAAAACTTTATTAATATTAAAGAGTTCTAGGACCAATGAATTTTACCTTTTCCATCTTATTATTACGTCCCACTGCTTGAAAAACGCTCGAACTTTCTTTAATTTTTTTTTCACGGCGACCTACGCCGCCTACGCGAAGCCAAAAAGAAATAATCTAGTATTACTCCTATCAAAGAAAGTATGTTAAGGCGCTGTGGTATCATGCACTAGCGCCACCCAGCAATTAATTCGTTTAATTCTAAATCATATCAAATTGTTGTTTGTTTTTCGTATGTGTAAGTGGCCAACACTGGCTGCCATTAACGATGACAGCCGGGACCAACGGCTTAACGTGCCTTCCGAAGCACGGAGGAGCTCGAGATATTTTTATGCCACTTGCGGTCACCCATCCAAGTAGGGACTGCACCAGGGGTTGCTTAACATATGTAAGCGCTCTTAGAGCTCACACCCACTGGACCATCACATTTACAAAATGTAATAGCTGAATGGCCTAGTAAATTACTTGTAGTATTTACTTTCATATTTATTATAATTTCAGTTTAAGAGAATTACTCATAATCGCCAAAGTGGCCACTTTTGGCGGTAATAAGTAGCTCTCTTAATTCATCAAATTTAAAATAGTAAAAAAGTATGCAAAAAATACTACAAGTAATACTAGGGCATTCAGCTATTAGATTTTTTAAATTTGATATAGGACTTAAAGAATATAAAGAATAAATTGCTGGGTGGCGCTAGTATGTGAACTCACTTTCAAACAAGGCGAATAGATTTTAAATTTTTCTAAAATTGGATGGTTTTGTAGTTCCTTTTGATTCTTAGCTCCGTGGGTGGTACAGTGTATGTAATTTTACATTGTGCAAACAGTTCTTAGTGGTTCTCATAGTATCTGATACTACAGCACCTTAGCTCACCGTATCCCTCATGACATATCTCATCATCGGGTTCCTTTTTTTATACTAATACTAGCTGACCCGGCGAACTTCGTACCGCCTAACAGTCAATGATTAAGTATATATCAACAACATAACAATACCTATACAAAATTACAGCGAGTTGAAGTTTCGTATCGAAAACTTGTACTCGCTATAATTTTGTATAGGTATTGTTTTTAAAATTGAAATCTGATTATAAACATCAATATGCCTTATCCGGTCGTATGTACGAAATTTAGTTGAGATTGGCTTAACTGTTGTAAAACTAAAACGAAACTACGTTTGTATGGGATTGCGCCTTTACGTGGGACTCTTAAGATGTATTCTGCTATTCGGGGCGGAGACAAATCCAACGAATCAATAACCATGAAAATTAGTTCAGCAGATCTCGAGTTATAAGTGTTGTAACAAACCCGTCTTTGTTTTATATAGATTATAATATAAAGAGGAAAGATTTGATTGTTTATATAGAAAGGTAATTTTGCTGCGAGGGACATAGGCTATAATTTATGCGGACGAATCGGGGAAAAATTGCTACGTAGTTTTTAATTAAAAAAGTACTTCTTAAGCTATGTTTAGGACATATTAAAGGGTTTAATTCGACCTACCGCAAAGTAGCTTATGACAAAAACCATACTGTCGTTGCCTTTTATAATAATATCGCCATAAATCTAAAGCTCAAAATGAAACATCATCACAGCAGCCATAGAAATGCCATAACAATGGCAAGAATTTATATTTGAATTCCTCGCGGAGGAAATGAAAAGCCGGAGTAATACCTACTTGTTTCAATAACACCATTGAATACCTCATTCAGAGACAGGATATGGAAAAAAATATGGTATTGTGAGTGTAAAAGGCTTCAATTTCGATATTGTTGCATGCACGGGCATAGCCAGTTAGCCAGGGGAGGGATTAGAATAGAATATACTTTATTGCCGAGTGGTCGCCGGCAGATTAGAATAGGACTACTCCAAGTCTACCTGTGGATGTCGTAAAAGGCGACTTAGGAAACGCAAGCTAAACAATGCTTATTACCTTTGATTATTTATCGTCTTATAACATCAAAGAGATCTCTCCAACCCGTCTGGCCAGCGTGGCGGTTGTAGGCCAAATCCTCTGACTACTCTAGCTAATAATATACGGATCTGCTAGTACAGAGAGGGTTGTGCTCCTGCAGTGGAGAAAAAAAGACCTGATGATGATTACTTATTCCACCAAGAAGGAAATAAAAATTATCATCATCATCATCATTTCGTGTAGGTGACACGGTCAATCGACCTTGCACACCCTGGTGTCAGAGTTCTTAGGAACCGCCTCTCGGCCTTTTACGAGGTTCCTTTAACGAATACCAGATGGCAGCCGGGACCAACGGCTTAACGTCCCCTACGAAGCACGGAGGAACTCGAGATATTTTACGCCACTTGCGGTCACCCATCCAAGTTAAGACTGCACCCGGGGTTGCATGCTCTCTCTCTCATCTGAGCGTTTTCCCGGTTGCATCCTCAGCTGGAGTGCTTTGGAGCCCGGGGTCCGCTTTCCGGCTTTTTCTTCTCCACTTCGCACGATCTTCGGCATCCTTGGCTGTGAGGCCATTGGCACGCATATCCTCCCTAACAACATCAAGCCAGCATTTCTTGGGCTTTCCCCTTCTGCCGGGGCCTGGTGGAGGCGGCATAACCAGACATTTGTTTCCAATGTAATTGGCCGGTTTTCGCAAAACGTGACCGTACCAGCGTAGGCGGCTCTCTTGCAGTTTATCCGCTATGTCTCGGACATGGAGACTGCCACGAATAAGGGAGTTTCTTACGCGGTCTTGCCTCGAAACTCCACACATCCAGCGCAGCATGTTCATCTCCGTGACATGCAGATCCCTTTTGTGCCGCTCAAGTACTGGCCACGCTTCACTTCCATATAAAAGGACAGGTCTTATGATGGATTTGTACACCTGTCCCTTTAATTTAACGGGCATTTTTGGGTCGCAAATGACACCAGTCACCTCACGCCATTTTGCCCACGCTGCCGATATGCGAGCTTTAATGTCACTGTCAATGTCCCCAGACGCGTGAAGAACAGATCCTAGGTATTTGCACTGGTCAGTACACTCGACAAGGTTTTCGCCTATGCGTACTGGTAGGGGATCTGTGACATTGCAAGCCATGTACTCAGTTTTCGCCACGTTTAGTTTTAGACCGCCGGGGTTGCATGCATAAGCGCTAATAATGCTTATGACCACTGGGCCATCGGGTTCGTCTACATTCAACATTATAAACAAAAAACAAAGAGACTACACGTCTCTTTGTTTTTTGTTTAGCCATACCTTATTAGCAACAGATTATTACACTACACACATATTACACTACACTACTATTGCGAACTCTTTTTAGTTTTAGGATTCTTTATTTTAAATTATATTTTTTAACCTTTTGTTGTAATCTGAGGTTGTAATGTATGTCATTCTAATTTGTATTATCAAAAGTCTCAGTAAAATATTCGTGAATGCAAAGCGTACTTCATTTATATTTTAAAAGAACCTTATTAACGTAAATAAATATCGATTGGTAATAACTTCATATTATTTGGATTCTCCTTTTGTTCTACCCGCCTCCATATGCTGTCGAAGGGTTGGCTTTCATGAATATTACAGTTATTTCATATACTTTTAGTTATTTTATTCTCTTGAAACCAGTACTAAAACCTGGCTACGCCCGTGGTTACCAGCTTTTCAATAATACTCTGAATGGGAGTTATTTTTTACAAGCTAATCTAATGATTCCATTCATATCTTTTTTTCTTCACTTCTGTTACTGTAATATAAAAACACAATTATTGTAAACAATGCTTAAATCATTTTTCTCCCACCCGAGCGTGTTTCCAGGTTGCATCTTCAACTAGGGAGCTGGGGTGCTTAGGAGCCCGGGGTCCGCGTTGATTGCAACTGATGGTTCACTTTTGCTTATCAGAAATCCTAAAGTAATTTGGAATAAGTTATAGGCATTTATAACCTTCCATTTTTCTGGTATTTCATAGTCAAAGGTATTTCACTACAAAATTAATATTTACATTACTTCTGAATTCTGAACAGACAAAATCAAAATACAAGAATGCCGAGACAGCCTCTGTAACAGACAAGTCTGTTTATCCAAGGTCTTCAATAATAAGGGCACTCAATGTAGAGACAAAGTATAACTGTGATTCAGTATAACCTACCTACCTACTTATTTTAGTAACACAGAATTTTCTTATCGATAAAAAATATTATTGTTAAAAAAAATTCTTTACATTGAGAAGGCATCTAAGATACACGTTATTTCAAGTAGGCATACATACATAACCTTCGTAATCTAAATACCTAGGTCGAATAATTTTCTTTTTATCCTCTCAGTAATTAGTATAGTTATATAAATGTCTTTCCTAATTTAGCCACGTATACATTTTTTTTTTGTTTTTTTTTTTTAAGTTTCAAAACGTTTATTCAGAAAATAGGCCCTTGCAGGCACGTTCACGTCACGTTCATTTTTCACGTCAAATCACATTTAAAATTATCTTATAGTATTGTTCAAAAGCTACAGACTACTAGCATTTCGGAACCGACCACTGCAGAGAAGAAATGCCGAAAGAAACTCTTTTCAACAGTATAGGTCGCCTACTCGCCTGAAAGGCTTTGTATGATTAATCATTATATTATATTTCTTTCTTTTTTACTTTTCTTTTTTTTTTCTTCTGTTTTTATTTTACAATATCATTATACATTAATTACCTACACGTGGAATTTCTTAGCTATCCTACTTATTTTAAGAGGCTTAAAACTGCAAGAAACCTTGCGTATAGACGTTTTCAGAATGCCTGGGTAATTAAGAAGCGAAATATGAGAGGCAACGACCTCGCCAAACCGACATTCCTTTTTTGAGCTCCAATTTAAATTATGTCTGGCAGCCTGACCACATTTGTTTATATTTTTGTGCTGTCACTGGCCCAATATTCGTGTATGCTTTTGAGACTATGTTAAAAATAAGCTTTTGTTTTCTTGTATACTAGAAATGCTCTAGCTTCGCTCGGGTAAAGAATGCATCTTGAGTTTTTCACTTTCCCGGAGAAATGTTCAGTCCTAGTTCAGTCGCTCAAAGGACAGTCAGACAGAAGTGAGATGAGTTGGAGGACTAAATAATATGTATTAATTGATTGTACCTATATGTTATAGGTAGTCTGGATGGAATATACCTTTGTAAACATATATATAATCTTAATTTAAAATCGTGATGTCCGTGGCGAAGCGGTCAACATGCCTGCCTGCGACACGGATGGTCCCGGGTTCGATCCCCGGTCAGGTCAAGATGGAAAATGATCTTTTTCAGATTGACCTGGGTCTTGGATGTTTATCTATATATGTATTTATTATAAAAAATAGTATCGTTGAGTTAGCATCCCACAACACAAGTCTCGAACTTAATTTGGGGCTAGCTCAATCTGTGTAATTTGTCCGTATATATTTAAATTTTAAAACATATTCACTCACGTAGTCACTTTTATATGAGACTAATGATTACTACTTGATTTTAAAGATTATTTTAGTAAGCAACAATAACAACAAATTAAAAAGATATATTGCGTACCCATTGCGATTCATGAAATACAGCCCACAGACAGAAAGTTGACTGGGCAAAAATCCTAGAGGTTTAGTTGTAGTGTCCTATAACCAAAAATCTTCGCAATTGGGACCAAACTTATTCTAACTGCTAGGGAAGGATTATACTTAGGGATTAGTTATGTGTGTGAACTGCTCGAGAAGGCATATGTGTAAATGTAAGTCCCAGCCTAGATTAAGCCTATCTCTTGGAAACCAGGTGAACACCTAAGTTAGACTTAAACATAAACATATTCCAGTAAGTTTCGGCTTACATGAAACTAATTGGATTAAGGATGAGAATATCTTATACTTAATTAATTGTATGAGGAAAATGTACGAACAAACGTTGTCTAGAAATATTTAAAATTCTCTATCTAAGTCTAAACCAGCTTTAGATACACGATTTTAAGCTAATAAAATCGCTGGTAAAACCCGTAGTGACAATTAATAGGCATTTAGAAGGATATTAAATAAAGAATAGAGTTCAGGATTTAAAATATATTTTATCTATTCTTCTTCTTCTCGAGTCGTAGGGTCTGTTTTTTTTATTACAGCTGTCATTTGCCTACTCTAGGTCTTTTTGGGTAAGAGCAGGGCATTTAGGCCAAGTTAGAAGGTTGTTCACTGACTGGACGTCGCCGCAGTCACACGTGCTATTGCCAAAAAAACCCCACCTAACCCGGATTTCCGGGCATCTTCCTGCACCAGCCCGGAATCGATTTAGCGACTTTCAGATTAACCAGGAAAGATTGTTCCCCGGTAGAAGTTTCTCGGCTATACGTTAGATTATTTTGTTAGTTAGTTGTGGTTAGATGATAATTTTTATCTTTGTAAGCCATTAGTTACCAAAGGAATTACAGATACTTGAGTAACCCTCACTATTTTGAAAAGTAATTTTACTAAATATCTACGTACTTGTAGATAGCACATCGTTTGGCGCAACCTGCACTCAGTTCATTATTCAGAACTGGCTTAACTATTGACACAGATGAAAAAGCTGTCATCCAACTTTTAGGGTTAAGCCGAACTATAGCTTTGTTTGAGTTGAAATTTTAAGCCATAGCTACATCAAAGTCCCTGGGCACTACAACGACGAAAAGCTATTGTTTGTTTTTATTTTACACTAGATTTTTTCCGCGACTTCGTCCGTATTTGCTTGAAAAAAATTACACATTCTGCGTGGGTCAGTAGAGTAAATAGTGAGGGTAGTAAACATTAAAAACCGTAGATATTATTCAAATTAATTCAGTATTTTTGAAGATGGTAAAATACATACTTATCAAACTTGTCATGGTAATAATAAATCAACAGAAATAGATCTTAACTTGCCGATCCATAAACTTATGACTTCAGTAAACATTTACCTCGTGATTCTCTTCTTGATCTTGTCATATTGCATAATATCTCGTAGTAATAAACTCGAAAGGTCTGTTTCTGCTAACTGAAGTACCTAGGTTCAATTGACGAGCTCCGTGGCGCAGCGGTCAACACGCCTGCCTGCGACACGGATGGTCCCGGGTTCGATCCCCGGTCAGGTCAAGATGGAAAATGATCTTTTTCAGATGGACCTGGGTCTTGGATGTTTATCTATATAAGTATCTACTATATAATATAGTATCGTTTTGAGTTAGTATCCCCTAGCACAAGTCTTGAACTAACTTTGGGGCTAGCTTAATCTGTGTGATTTGTCCGTATATGTATATTTATTTATTTATTAAATTACCTACATCAATTAGTTTAGATTAGGATGAATGATCACTTATGTATCACTACAATCACTGCTTACATATTATCTCCAGCAAACATACCAAACTCAAAATGTCTTAACAAACAAGAATTAATAAAGTTTGTGTTATGTCTAAATATTATACTCGGAAAGTTCTAAATACACAGACATTTTGGTAATTTTGCTACTTGTTATGTTAACGTACAAACTTCCTGATTTAACGGAATAGTAAGTATTGAAGAGAGAAATCTCGGCGAAATTACCATAATTCTGAGAATGTTTATTTCTTCAGTTGCTAGAACCGTGGAATTTAATTCTCTGAGATAAATTGCTTTTGTGTTCTCAAAATTATCTTTATTTCCTTGATGGGTGACGACGACTGCAAAATAGGATTCGGAATGTAGTTGGTTAAGTCTGTCTGGTATGAAACAAAGCCTTACACGTGGAGGCTGTAAGACTTCAGCAAAATAAATGAGTTTATTTGATTTCTACTTTGAATCTTCCATGCCAGTCTGACAAAAAACCAGGTACCTTGAGGCAGCTTGAAAAATCTGACACCAGTGTTGGCCACTTACACACACTAAAAACAAACAAACCCTAGACCTCATCGTTGCTTCCCACCAGACAAGAGGGGGGTCAAACGCACTCAATTGATTCATAAAAAAAGAAGATATGGAAAAATCTTAAATTTTCGTCTTGTTGCAGTTACGACGCGCGAGACGAAAGAGAGTGGTCTAGTGAGATCTTCAACACAAGTGGACGTCTGAAATCCAACGTGCTGGTGCAGCCCACTGCCATCACCATATCAGCATTGAGGAAGGACGACCAAGCGCTGTTCCATTGCCGAGTAGACTTCCTCGTATCTCCCACGAGGAATATCGGCGTTAACTTGACTGTTATTGGTAAGTCTTTGTATACTTTTTAACATTCACTATTGTTCATTTTGTAATGCTTAATGATGCCCGCCACCCCTTACACAACTACTTTGATGCTCCAAGGAGACTTAGGAGTCGAAGAAGCTTTAAAAATTGTGTTGAACCGATGTCGTCCAATGTCCAATGGGCAAGATGCACTCTTTGGCACAGCAATCGAAATATTCCTTCCCCATTTGTACCACTTGTTGAAGAGCTCCCACCTGGATATCAATTGCCATGGCAGACCTGGATGTCTTCCAAGACTTCGGACTCAGTTGGCCGGTGCAAGGAAAACCTGTCTAGATGGGGGTTTACTAACAACTTTGATGAGTTGTGCGAATGTGGACTCCCCCAAACAATATCCCATTTGTTGTCTTGCTCTTTGTGCTCCTGCTCCTGTACATTGGATGATCTATAATTGCCACAATTGGGTTTAATGCCACCGACACGAAAAGAAAAAGAAGAAGACCCGCGGCTTCGCCCGCGTAATATATAGCCTATGTCCTTCTCGGTACCCTACCCTATGTGTATGCAAAATTTCATGATGATCGGTTCAGTAGATACGGCGTGAAAGCGTAACAAACAAACAAACTAGCTTTCGCATTTATAATATTAGTTGGGACTGGGATAGTTGGGATTATGTAAATAAACGGGATGTTTATATCAACTATTGATATTTTATGGGTTAGCAAAATATTCATGTTTTTGTTTATGATTTTAATGCTGATTTATCGTTGCTAACAGATATTTATTACGGCTGACTATTTAATTATTTCTTTTTTTTTTTACTCTTGAAATATTCACAGAGTAGTGACTTAAGCTACACTATTTTAAAATTCTATTACGACTCTTGCCCAAAAGGATTGCCGAACATGGCTTTCATAAGACCGAACCTAGACTATGATTCTGACTATATAAACGTGATTAAAATCGTAATACTACTGTCTCAATCTGTTGACGCTAAACGCTACAAAGCTTTATCACTTTGATTCGTGAAAAAATATAATATATACCTACTTGAGGTAAATTTTTATTCTTAATAATCCATCTGTTCAGTACTAGTACAAAATAGGCAATATACAAGGATCAGCTGTCTGTTCTGCTGAAGCTGGCAAAAAGCGGAAATACGGGTTTGACATAAGTACAAATCCCGGCTCTGAAAACTTTGGGTCCCCGGGACATATATTTTTTTCCGCTCTTGTTACAACAGGGAATTGCTGCCAGCGTGTTGGGCACATATCCTCAACTTGGCGCCTTAAAAGAAGTTTTTTTGAAATTGATATAAATTTTTATACATTTCGTCATGTTTGATAATTTGGAGTCAAACAAGTTGTAAGACTGTTGAAACACATCATAATTCACAATGAAGCCTTCATTAAAAGTATAGAAAAGATGGCGTATTTGAAAATAATTTATTTAACAAAGTGGTTGTTCTCTAACAACTCTCAAAAGGGAATCATTTCAATTATCCCGAACTTGGGACCGTCGACTGGCGGAGCTTTGGAAAATTTCAGAAAATAAGACTCAGCCTTAACCGTAATCCGCAGTATTTGGGTAACCCCGGATATGACGTCATCTTGTGTATTTTCATAAAAACCGCCTTTTCTGAATTCGAACATAAGCTTGGTTAGGGAACGTAATGAGGAAAGAGGAACAACTTCCATACAATTTCTAGAGACAAACTTTGCACAAAAGTCATTTGCAGGAGTCTCATCTTGCAAGCAAGATATTTCAAACAGCTATTATGACGTGATTTTATTATTTTTATTTCAAAGAAGCAAAATAAGTAGGCCCTAAGGACGGCCTCCATGGCGGAGGGGTCAAGACCCAGCCTGTATTCGATTCCCT
This sequence comes from Rhodophaea formosa, assembly GCA_963082605.1. Taxonomy (NCBI): domain Eukaryota; kingdom Metazoa; phylum Arthropoda; class Insecta; order Lepidoptera; family Pyralidae; genus Rhodophaea; species Rhodophaea formosa. The sequence continues at coordinate 7,747,500 of OY720221.1, forward strand.
GCGCGTTCAAATCTTCATTTTAACAAGTATTTATATGCGGATCTGGAGCTACCCAAAAACGGCTGGTTTGCTAGAACCGACAGGCTGCATGTTTATGTGGCCAGCTTTAAAACTTTTCAAATCATATGTATCGTGCTCTGAGTCCCACGGCTGAGGATGCGACCAGGAACAAATTGCATTAATTTAAAACCATTGCCCTTCTGGGTGGAACAGACTTGTAAAAATAATAGATGAGGCTGAAAAGAATAGACTTTTCCGACAGCGCATTATTACTATCAGCATTGATCACATTTCGGAATGAGTACCTACTTACTTATGATCCTAAGGCCCCTAGGTGGGGCGGAGGGCTTCAACAGACTTTTACTGTTTCAGTTTCTTTAATCTGTTGGGATTCAGACAAGTAGGTGATTAACCCGTTATGTCCTAGTCTGCTGATGGGGCTGCCACCTCAGAGTTTGCAGACGTGCTCGGGTTGGTTCGGGTATCCTCCCTAGTGATAGTATCCTGTTTTAGGGCGCAGAACGCTCGCCCTTTGCCCTGCATCCTTGGCAGCTACAGCACGGTCACGCGGCGGCGTGGCTGTAGCCGGTCCCAGGGTGGACGACGGGGACGTGGATGACTCGGACTGGCTGAGGCTCTGCTTAAGTAGGTGTCCCACCATTGACACAGCAGATGGTTACTCGGCATTTGTTGGCAGCTCTGACTCACTATCAGAGCTCCCACCGAGACCATACCTAATGAGTACCTAAGTGAATATATATTTTTTAGCCTTCCTTAATATATTTATTACTGTTCGAAGGTTAAAGTTGCGACGTTTAGCCAAGTCTTTTTCGCCGTCCGGTTCCTATTTCACAATATCCGGTGTTGTTCGATTGCTGTGTCTCATCATCCGGTGCCGTCCAGTTCCCATGTCACACTATCCGGCGCCATCCGATTCCTGTGACTCGCCTTCCGGTGCCGTCCGGTTCCCTTGTCAAGCAATTCAGTGTTGTCAGATTCCTGTGTCTCATCATCCGGTGCCGTTCGGTTCCTATTTTACAATATCCGGTGCCTTCCGGTTCCCTTGTCAAGCTATATAGTGTTGTCCGATTCCTGTGTCTCATCATCCGGTGCCGTCCGGTTCCTATTTAACCATGTCAAGCTATAAAGAATTCAGACTCGGTCCTTTAAGAGTACTTTAAACAAACAAATCTTATCGTAAAAGTGCGAGAGACGTTTAACACCCTCTGTTTAATCGGGGATCAAAAACGACAGGAAGATTGTGTGCATTCATTATCTTCGGATTACGAATTACCTTCCGTCAATTCTAATTTTAGGAAAATTACATGAAAAATGTTTCCGCCGGCATAATCCCAGAGATTAGGACTGCCATGGCTCGCTCATGCATGCACGACTTTGATGAAACGTTGCGACGTTTAGCCAAGTCTTTTTATTTAATAATTCTGCCTTTTGATGCCTTCAGCGTCGTATATATTTGTGTCACTCTCTGTCACATCCAAATTTATTTCAAAAGTACTCACGAAATAGATTTTTTTTTCATTAGTAAAATTTTTGGAATCGCTACTTCTCAGAATCCGACAGATGGAAAGAGAAAGAGAGGAAGAGAAGACCAAGAACAAGGTGGTCGGATGAATTATACCACTATGAGAATTACTGGAAGGAAAAGGCTAAGAAAGAGACGCTTGGAGAAATAAAGGGGAGGCTTTTGCCCAGCAGTGCGACATAAAGAGCTAATTAAAAAAAAAATTGGGGCTAGCTGAAATTTTATGATCAAATAGACTTTTTTTCAATCTTGGGATTTTATTGGGAACCAAGTAGTACTGCAGAATGCGGAACTTGCACACTCGTTTTGTCCTTGCTGGTACTATAGGAAGTTCTTTGCGAGAAATAATCATCTCCCTAAAAAGGCGCCAATCTCATCTATACATAGTATAATAAAACAGTAAAAAATATTTTGTCGGTACATTTAGTATTTTTGACTGAAATGGATAGAGGGACACTTAAAAAGAATAATAAAAAGCAAAAAAAGTTTTTTAGAATTTCTTGTCTGTCTGTCTGCAGGCCGCTTCTAATCGGTCATATTGGAATTTTCGAATACTCATTATCATACAATTTCAACATTAGGTGACTGCTATTCTATTCAGCGTTGAAAACTTGTGAATATTCATCAAACAAGTTCCAGAACATCATTATATTACACTGTCATTCAGTTTACTGATTAATATATCATCATCATCATCATCATCAGGTCGGTTTTAGTCTCCACCGCAGGAACACGACCCTCTCTGTACTACCAGAGCAGTATATTTGTCAAAGCAGTCAAAAGATTTGGCCTGCACTCTCCACGCTGGCCAGATGAGTTGGATTGCTTAGCTTTGTTTAGCTTGTGTTCCCTAAGTCGCCTGCTACGACATCCACGGGAAGACTTAGAATGGTTCTATTCTTCTCTGCCGGGAACCACACGGCATCCACGGGATAAATATATATTTATATATAATTTAACTTGTAATATTTAATTACAAACTCATAGGCATCTATAAATAAAAAAAATCGTATTCATACCTCTCACAGATTTAAAAAAAAATATGATACTACTTTCATTTCTTCCTCTGCTCATTTTACGTTTAGTGCGACTATCAATATGTACGTCTCAGGCCTCTAGTGTATTTAACTCTATCTTTGACCACCACTCACTCAATCTATCTTTTTTTTGGCCTTTACCTTTTCTAGTAGCCGTTTTTATTATCGTCTTACTCATTACTTTTCTAATAATTACTCTTCTATTTGGTATAGTAATTAGTGTTCTTCCCAGTTTTCATAATTTACTTTCTACTATAGAAAGTATTATAAAAATATCTCCCTCCATCGAGATATAAGTGTACATATAACTCGATGCCTCCCCCATCTGCAGGCCGATTTGCTAACTCGGTGTACAACGATTTGATTGTCACTTTAGCATCCATTACGGTTTTCATATCTTAAATGAAAATAGTCATTTATACCGAAGCCGTAATGAATATTGAAGTTACCATGAAAATGGTGTACACCGTAGCTGTCAAAAGTTAGCAAATAGGCCGGCTGAACGGGTTCCGGGTTCTTAGCTGTGATTTCAAAGAGAAAATGTCAATATAGAATATTATATCACCTTAATATTCAACTTTTCCAAAAAAAATCGCTGCAGGGTTTTCCGTGCGGCAATTTAAAGGAAATCGTAGATTTTTTTGTCATCTCTTAATTCACACTTCAATACACCTTTGATCTTGAATGAGATAAGCTCATATAATCTTTTTTGGACACGATTTAGGAAGGACAAAAATATGTTTACGAAATTTTTCGCCAAATAAACTAATTATGTAGCTCACCTTCTTGCTTTGACGGTTGCGAGTAGGTCACGTTGCTAAATATAAAAATAAGACTTACACTTTACACGCTGTTTATAAGTTTAAATCCCCAGCGAGAAGATTTTCTAAGTGAATTTATTTATTAAAATACATTTAGATCTTCATTATAAATAATAAATATGTAGGGACATCACACAAATTGAGCTAGCCCCACAGTAAGTTGTGAACTTGTGTCGCAGGATAGTAACTCAACGATACTATATTTATAATATATACTTATATAGATAAACATCCAAGACCCAGGTCAATTTGAAAAAGATCGTTTTCCATCATGACCTCACCGGGGATCGAAACCGGGACCCCCGTGTCGCAATCAGGCGTGGTAACCACTGCGCCATGGAGCTCGTCAATTATATCCGTATCTTTTAATAATTATATAAGAATTTATTGTTAAATAGTGAATGAATAGTAATAGTATCCTTTGGACATAAAAAAAGTTCGCACCAATTTATTTCCCACGCACTGGAACTCGTTATAGAAAAATTGCTGATTTAGAAAACCGGTTCCAATACCTTTTCTGTCTCCAGAATTCTATAATCGAACTGAATAACCTTTAAGAATTGTACGGTCTGTAGAGAGTAGGTATTCACCACGAATTGTACTGATGCTAGGTAGCATTAATTTAATGGGATATGTACGTTCATGGACCTTCACATACGTACGTACATATTCCCTAAAATTATAGAATTCATTGGTTTTATTTTACTCTATCATATTAAATTCAATATTTTGTTTTCAAAGTACAATTTCAATTAATATTTTTTTGTTAGTCACTGATTAAACTGACCAATAACAGTAAGTAAGTAACACCAAAAAATACTCCTTTCCAAAACTATATTTTGCTCTAGTAAACAGAAATAAATAAATTAAATATTATAGAGTAGCTTTGGCCCGCGCCTCCGCTCGCGTATGTCTTTCTCCAGTCAAGAAGTGTGCAATTTATGACGGTCGGCTTAGTAGTTAAAGAGTGAAAGCATGAGAAATAAACAAACAAATTTACTAAAGCATTTTTTTTAAATATTTGTGAAATAGAAAGTACAAAAAGATAGCAAAATATTTCTATCTATGTAAGTTACGTTACGTTTTGTATTATGTAGTCGGAAAGTATCTGTGAAACAAAACAGTATATTTCTTGTCATCGCTTTCGTGGTCGCGACACAATCAATCAAAAGCCACACTTTGACCTTTGACTTGGCTTATTACGTAGAAGAAAGCTGTTTTTGGTCATTTATCATTTCACTAGCTTCCTACCGTGAGTTCACTCACGGAAAAGTGAATTGGCATGTTGCCTAAAAATTTTTTCGTGTTGCTATGGAAAGACCTGCCAAAAATAAACACAATAGTGACAGTAATACATTTCTAAGGAAAAAACACTTTCAGATATAAAAGTTTTAAAGACTCGTGTTTTTAGACGTTAATTTTTAGACGTGAAAACGAGCTGCAGATTTGCCTACATATTTGTGACGTCACAACTTTGTATTTTGTATGGGTGGTGTAAGAACTTTTGTTTGGTAGCTGTACGAAATATTTCGTTTGTGGTAATGGTTTCGTAATAAAAGTTGCTATAAATTTAGCGGACTACAATACAGTATAATTGTAACGAAAGATTTTCATACTTTTAAAAATGGTCTTATTCACCCAACTTTAAAGAAGCTTAAAGATCACTTAACGAATCGATATCAAATAAAAAGTGTTCTTTATGGTGTTTTTAGATAGAAATTAGTATAATTGGAAACAAATTTTTTATAATTGTAACATTAGGCGACTACCGAATTATTGCTATCCTACGGTGAAATCTTTGATAAATTTATTATTCTTCCAAGCTGGTATGGGAGAAACAAAAAAACGTAGAATACCAGCATTCTTCTCTTCCCGCGCAGATCGTAAAAGCCGATCGAGGGAATGGGAGTGAGGAATTATGTCAATAGGCGATGCGGCTAGCAACCCATCACCATTTTGATTCCGTTCTCCACTTACAAGCCCACATGTTAACCGTAACTCTGTCTGCCCCGCAAGGAAAAACGACGTGATGGTAGTATTGTATAAAATTACAATGTTCAGAGCAAAACAAATTAAGTGAATACCAAGAAAATTTTACAATTCGCATAAGAGACAATGAAATGTTCATAAACTTTACAATAAGAGCTTGAGAAACTCTTATAATGCAAATGAATGATTTGATTGTTGTAATGAGTTAATTGAAGCAAAAAAAATCAGATTCTATAATCAGTAATGAAATAAATTACAATGATAAGCATGAGAGACGAGATAAAGTGTGAACATTTTATTATAAGCCGTGTGGTTCCCGGCAGAGTAGAATAGGACAAATCCAAGTCATCCCGTGGATGTCGTAAAAGGCGACTAAGGACACAAGCTAAACAAAGCTTATAAACAAACATCAAGGAGACCAACCCGTCTGGCAAGCGTGGAGAGTGTAGGCCAAGTCCTCTGACTGCTCAAGCTAATATATGGCTCCGGTGGTACAGAGAGGGTCGTGCTCCTGCAATGGAGACTGGAAAGACCTGATGATGACGATGATGATGATGATGAGTCCGCTGGTCAGATGACATTGTACAGCTGAGCGGAAAACAGAGGATAGGAATAGGAAAGGACCGTAGAAAATGGCGCCAAAATGGGAGGCCTAGGCCCAGCCGTGGGCTGATGTAGGCAGATAATGATGATGATGAGGCCTTTTAAACTCACGGTGGTCAAACACATTTCACCAAAGCTCTTGCTTAAAACAACCCTTTACCGGAGTTCCTGGCTTATCCTATTGTAATAAAGGATAATAATGTGTAGCAAAAAGAGATTAATTTCCAAACGACATGAAAAAGTCTAGTACAAAACTGGCGTGTCCATTCAAAACTGATAACACGCTTTAACTACAGCTTTAAGCACGCTACGGTAGTTATTCTGCTTTTTAAGCCATTCATCACAGTGTTATCATATCTTCCGCTTAATAAAACTAACACTGACTTTATACCAGTGAACATTGTCGAGCTCCGTGGCGCAGTGGTTACCACGCCAGCCTGCGACACGGGGGTCCCGGGTTCGATCCCCGGTCAGGTCATGATGGAAAACGATCTTTTTCAGATTGACCTGGGTCTTGGATGTTTATCTATATAAGTATATATTATAAAATATTGTATCGTTGAGTTAGTATCCTGCGACACAAGTTCACAACTTACTGTGGGGCTAGCTCAATTTGTGTGATATGTCCGTATATATTTATTTATTATTTATTTATTTCTACTTTTTCCATGACCAAATTTGTAACTAAAACAATTCAAATTATTTTTTTTAAGTAACATAATTCATGGCTGATAATAACAAATATAGTTGTTATTCAAGATAAGAGTAAGACAAGGGTAGTAAAACTATACATTTCGCATCTAAATATCTTTAGGTATTCAGAATTTATTTTCGATTTATTAAATACACCTATAGGTATCTACTAATTATACAACGTATGATCACTGAAAACTCAAACACTTCATTTCTTGGGCAGTTGTTTAAAAAAGTAGGTTTATTCTCACGTCATCACTCGCTCGCTACTTACTCTATACTCAGTTTTTCTGTGCCACTTACATCGCGTACTAATGTTTTGTATTAGTTATTATTTTTAATATTGGTTAGTCTTAGTACGTATGTTTATTGTATTGTTAAATTTAAAAAAAATCACACCTACAACACAAAACACAGATTTTTTTCCATATTTCCACTTTTCCACAAATATTTTAATGAGGCTTTCATTATTATAATTCCATAATAACCCATATCCCAATCCCATCCCAACTAATATTATAAATGCGAAAGTGAGTTTGTTTGTTTATTTGTTTGTTTGTAACGCTTTCACGCAGTATCTACTGAACCGATCATTATGAAATTTAGCATACACATAGGTTAGGGTACTGAAAAGGACATAGGCTATAAATTACGCGGGCGAAGCCGCGGGTAACTGTTAGTTTTTTATATTCTTAAAAAACACATTTATGCACTATACAAGTATGGATTACAGCGCATTTGCAGAAAAAGAAATTCGATACAACTAGATCGCCCATATATAGCTCATTGTTCACCCATACCTATCCTAATAGATATTGCAACAGCCCTTATCATTTTGGATATTACCCTCTATCTATTGTGGCTACAGTGTGCCGAATACCACAATAGAATGTAATATTCACGTATTGGTTCGATACACAACATGAAACAAGACCTGCTACTGATAGACGAAATGTTTCATTAAATATTTAGGATTACAGATCGATAGTAATCAGAATTATTAAAATGGCGCTAGATATTTCTTCAGAAGTGACCGCGTAGATGTGAGGTTATTGAAAATAGGTGCCATGGACCTTTTGCGTTTGCTGCCCCACCACCCCACTAAAATTATAATAATGGATATAACTTATTGTTTTCTTAGAAGCTTACTGAGGGTTAGATACCTAATGGGGGTTCAAAACAGAGTGTGCTTTCTTGTCATGTGGTTCCCGGCAGAGTAAAATAGGATCACTCCAAGTCTTCCCGTGGATGTCGTAGAAGGCGACTTAGGAAAAACAAGCTAAACAAAGCTTATAAATATTAGAAACCTATCTAACCCGTCTGGCTTGCGTGGAGGTGTAGCCCGAATCCTTTGACTGCTCTGGCTAATATATGGCGCTGGTAGTACAGAGAGCGTCTTGCTCCTGTAGTGGAGACTAAAAAAGACCCAATGATGATGTGTATAAGACTGCAGTGAGGCCAGCCATCTTGTATGGTTCTGAATGTTGGGCCATAAAGAAAAACCACGAACAATCATTGCACGTTAATGAGATGAAGATGTTACGCTGGGCTGGAAGTGTCACGAGACTGGACCGCATAATGAATGACCACGTTCGCGGTAGCTTTAAAGTCGCTCCGTGGTCGCTCCTATACGGGAAAAACTTCTGGAGGCTCGGTTACGGTGGTACGGCCACACTCAGAGAAGAGGAAAAAACCATGTCGTAAATCTCGCATTACACCTTCCCGAACACCCAGGGGAAGAGGTAGACCGAAATCCACCTGGTGTTCCAATATCAATAAAGACTTGCGGAATCTAAACATCGCGCATGAGACTACCCAGAATCGACTACTCTGGCGCAATTTAACAAGGAGGCCCGACCCCACGGAGGTTGGATTAGGGAAAGAGGAAGAAGAAGAAGATGATGTGCTTTCTTGAAATGATGTTCACTGTGAAAATAATTAACAGACACGATGTAGAACAAACGTCGACATTATTTTTTAAAGTCTCGTTGAATACAATACATATAATACCAACGTAATCTCGGAGTTATTTCGCTGCTCGGAGCAAAAGGATAGGTGATAATCGGATGAATCATGATTCGTTACGTATTTTGGGTGTATCACGTTTCGTCACGTCTTTAAGATAGGTACTTTAAATATTACAAGCTGGATGGAGATAAAACAATTAAAGACTTCCACCCTAAGACCCTCTTTGCCCTAAGGGCGGTAGGTCAAAGGAATAATTCATTGAATATAGCGCATTGTAAAGCGACATTACCATTAATTTTCATAAGTCAATAGTGGCCAGTTTAATCTACAGAATTGCCGGCCTAGAGGCCTTGCTAATACTTATCTCTAACCCAACTGAGTCCGAACATTGTGGTCGATTAATATTGAAGCTTTGATGTCTGATGTCGTTAAGAGACGAGATTTCATCAAATAAATAATAAATAAATATATACGGACAAATCACACAGATTGAGCTAGCCCCAAAGTTAGTTCTTAAGTAAGACTTGTGTTATGGGATACTAACTCAACGATACTATATTTCATAACAAATACATATATAGATAAACATCCTAGATCCAGGTCAATCAGGAAAAGATAATTTTTCATCTTGACCTGACCGGGGATCGAACCCGGGACCACCGTATCACAGGCCGGCGTGTTGACCACTGCGCCACGGAGCTCATCAAATTAGCAATACAAAACAATCAGCTGCAATAGACTTCGATTACAACTCTCGTACTTATAGTCACTTCAAACTAAAACGTCGCGAACATTATATATATTTTTTTTAATTTGTAAATAATCATTACAGGCTACCTAGCTAGCTTTAGGTACTTTGTGCACTAGGATGGGTTACATATTTGAAAATTATCAAAAAATATCGAATCCAATCCATCCAAACTAATATTATACCTAAATGCGAAAGTGAGTTTGTTACGCTTCCACGCCGTATCTACTAAATCGATCACCATAAAGCCGATTTTGCCAATCCGCCCGCAACTCCATCCGTATCGTTTTCATTATTTACACATTGTTTCATAATACCTTCCTACCTTCGAGCAACACGGCCTCCGTACCGGACGGAGGGAGTGGGCAAAGCGACAATTTACTATGACAATTTTTCTGGCGTTTTTTGCGGTGGGAAATGTGCACACAAGTTTAGTTCCGCACACCTACATACAAAACTTAAACTGTCACTTGATAGTAATTATGACATTGTCACAAAAAATGACATAAAAAAGAAAAAATAATTTGTGTACAGATGAGTCACACGCAACTAACACATAGACATGCATATGCCTAATTTTGGCTTGTACCTTGACAGAGGGGAATGCAGCGTATGGCTACTCCATTCCGTGTTGCTCGAAGCTTCCTACGGACAACGGACAACATAAAACTCAGATATACATCAAAATTTCATTCCTTTTTCAGAAAGGACATTTAACTAGTATTATAATGTAAATGGTTGTAAGGAAGTATGGACGGTTATTTTTTGTGAGTCATCATCAGTAGCACGACCCTCTCTGTACTAATTAGCAGTCACAAGATTTGGCCTACACTCTCCACGCTGGCCAGACGGGATTGATGAAAAGGTCTTTTGATGTAAGCTTTGTTTAGCTTGTGTTTCATAAGTCGCCTTCTACGACATCCACGGGAATATTTTGGGTGTGTTGTTCCCAGCAGAGTAGAATATGACCTATATTCTACTCTGCCGGGACACAACACAGCTTTGTGAGTGTGTAACTCTAAACTTTTGACTATACCTATTATTTCTGACTCCGTCAAGCCTTTATTTCAATGATAAAAAACTGACCAATTTTTCAATGCAGCTGTCACACACGTCATGTCGCCTTATGCCATCAAATCGTAAGCCATGTGTTTGCAATATAGTATTTGAGTTGGATACAATTTTTTTGAATGCTTGCAGGCTAAAAATGTCTATCTAGACTTTAATCTTAGCTCTAAATAATATATTAGGTACTAGTTTTTGTCCAAGGCTCCGCTCGAGGAAACAGTACCTTTATCCGGCATGAAAGGTACCCTATATCATTTTCCGAGCCTCAAACTACCTCCATACTATATTTCATCTAAATTGATTTAGTCGTCGAAGCGTGAAGATAACAGACAGAGCTACCTTCGCATTTATAATATTGAATTATAGAATATAGATCATATAAACGTAGGGATAGTATAGATTTAATTTATTTAAAAGCTTTTGATAGTAACATAGCAATAATGGATGAAGGCAATTAACAAACTGGAAGTCTCCGCCATTGGATGTCCATTATAATAGTATATAATTTGTTTCCTACAAATAAAATATTTTGAGAGTCCGAGCGAGTTTTTTTTAAATAAAATGTTTTTGTTTCTCAAACAGGAGCATTTTATTTATTAAAAAGCTATTTATTTTCTTTTTATTCATGAACAAATGATAAAATAAAGATTCTCTTACTTTTATTATGCGGTTCATCATTAAAATCCAATTTTGCTCATGAACAATAGACAAAGAAATCTGCAGTTGCTAATTACTTTATTTAAAGTTGGCAACTCAGAGGTCATTATAGAGGTCAAAGTTTCCGACACCACTGCCCTGCTGTTTGTGACATAGTTACAATGCCAGTAGTTCAGTAAGGTCAACCATCCGTGCCCGCAATCTCACTGTCTCAAACTTATGACGAACTTCCAGTATCACAACTTGGAGGTAAAAGCAGCAAAGCTAATAATTACGGAATAACGCTAAAAATAAACTTTCTAACGTTAAATTTTTATCGTCACCTTTTTTGACCGTCAATTATAAATGACGTTTATTGTGTTGGTAGAAAAAATGAGTCGATTATAAATTAATAAACCAAAAGTTTTGACCAAAAGTTCGCTACAAGAAATCGCTTTTGTGAAACCTGTCTCAAAAATAAATATGAGTAGGTTTTACATTGCTCTTGGTGTTTTTGTTCTTATATTACAGCAGGTGTAAATATATCCTTGACATTCCCTTGAAAGGTCTACTCAGCCCGTCAATATGAACAACTTTTCCTATGGGGCCAATGATGGGAACTTGAAAGTTTTTGACATTTTTATACAAACTTTTCTTCTTAAGAAACTGTCAAAGATGACCATCAGAACAGCTATTTCCATCTCAATGAATATTACAAGCTAAAAAGAAAGTTATTCATATGGGCTGAGTCATTTCTAAATGCTATAGAGCTTCAAGAGTGAATTTACACCCGGTGTACAACATTGATGTTAAGAGATTTAAAATTAGGATACTACCTACCTTACAATAAAAAGATGCATATATTTTTTTTTTTCGTTCCAAAGTCAAATTTTTTTCTCACGGACAATAGACAAAGAAATTTGGAGTTGCAAATAACTTGAGATTTAGATTAGATTAGATTAAAACCCTTTATTGCACAAGAATAAAACATAAATTACAAATTTCTCTTAAACTAAAGAAATGCGCAAAAGGCGGCCTTATCGCATAGCAATCTCTTCCAGGCAACCTTCTGTTTGAAAAGATACTTGTAATAAAAGCAGGTGGTGCGGGGTAGTAAACACTATCAAAATCGGATAATAACTACTTATGATAAAGAAAAATAATCAACATCAAATAAACATACATAAATACAAAAGAATAAAATAAACATACATATATATATATATATATGTTTATATATAAAATTACAAACATACATACAATATGGTGAACTTACACAGAAGGGGAAATAACGTGATAGCAATCAATAGGAAAAATATCATAGAGATAAGAAATAAGATTTTACTTGAGACTTAAAGCTGGCTAGCGTTTGAGCGCACCGGATAGAGAGTGGTAGGGAGTTCCAAAGACTAACGGCTCGAACAGTAAAAGAACGTGAATAGAAATAAGTGGTGTGCTGTGGAATTATCAGACGTAGGTTCTCTGCACTACGCAGGGGACGTTGCTGTTTATCTCTGAAGAAGGTAAAGCGTTTCTTTAAATAGTCAGGAGAGGTTGGGTTAAAAAGAATAGTGTATAATAGAGAAAGAGTATGCCAGTCTCGGCGACGTCGAATTGGGAGCCACTTGAGTTGATTAAGAAAGTGAGAAACATGGTCGTATTTACGAAGTCCATATATAAATCGAATGAATAGATTTTGGAGACGCTCAAGGTTATTAAGTTGCTCCTCAGTAATGTCTAGATAGCATGTATCGGCGTAATCAAGGATAGGGAAAAGAAGGGAATGTGCAAGCATAATTTTAGTGTTCAAAGGCAAGAACCTATTGAGTCTCTTTAGAAAACTGAACGTAGCAAAGATTTTTCTGCTTAGCTCTGACATTTGAGAATTCCAAGACAGAGTTCGGTCAATGTGAAGGCCTAAACTTTTGACATTGTCGCAGTAGCTAATAACAATTCCGTCAAACACTATTGGTGGGAGTTGAGCATAATCTAATTGACTGAGAATCCTGGAACTGCCTACAATAATGCATTTCGTTTTCAACGGATTGACTACTAATCCATAACTCTTGCTCCACATCACGATACGTTCCAAGTCATTATTTGTAGTGGTGATAGCTGAAGGCATATTTTGGACGCTAGTGCTTGTATAAATTTGGAGATCATCAGCGTAAAGGTGGTAGGATGACTGAAGTTGAGATGAAATAGAATTAATAAATATAGAAAAAAGAAGAGGAGATAGGACACCACCCTGTGGAACACCAGCAGATGTCCGACACCAGGAAGAGTAATGTTCCTCAATGCGGAACTCAGAGGTCGTTATAGGGGTCAAAAGATACGGAACACCGTTGTCTTACTGTTTGTGACATAGTTGCAATGCAATGCCAGTAGCTCAGTAAGATTATTTCCATCCGTACAACCTCACAATCTTTAACTTACTAACTTTAAAACTTAAACTTACAAAACAAAACAAAAATTGACGGCATTAAACTAAGAATTGAGGGAGGCTGATATTTATTTTCTTGATAGAGAAAGAAGTTAACCCAATTCATTCATCATCATCATCATCATCAGGTCTTTTTCAGTCTCCACTGCAGGAGCACGACCCTCTCTGACTATCAGAGCCGTATATAAGCCAGGGCAGTCAGAGGATTTGGCCTACACTCTCCACGCTGGCCAGACGGGTTGGAGAGGTGTCTTTGATATTTTAAAGCTTTGTTAAGCTTATGTTCCCGAAGTCGCCTTTTACGACATCCGTGGGAAGACTTGGAGTGGTCCTATTCTACTCTGCCGGGGACCACACGGCACCCCAATTCATTCAGGCTGAAGAAATAATGTGATCATTTTGTTTTACTCGTAATTTCACGTTCAGTGTACACCCAAAGCTTCACTAGCAGAAATTGCTATTTTTATAAGAATACCAGCCATTATAAAATCGAAACAAAGAGATTTAATTGAGTTTTATTTAGAAGTTTTGTTATTCTTACTTACTCAGTATTTGTGTATTTGATTGTTTAAATCAACTAATGTATTATAATACAATAGATGACAAATAAATCAGGAACTAAGTTGAAATTTACAACACAAATATAAATAAATATATAGGGACATATCACACAAATTGAGCTAGCCCCACAGTAAGTTGTGAACTTGTGTCGCAGAATACTAACTAAACTACTATATTTTATAATATATATATATAAACATCCAAGACCCAGGTCAATCTGAAAAACACAGAGATCATTATTGAGCGACAAAAGTTTCACAAAACCACTGTCCTACTGTTTGTGACATAGTTGCAATGCCATTCTTGCAATCTTCGCAGACACCAGAAGGACTCAAACTTTATGACTAACTTTCCGAAACATAGCTTGAAGGCAAGATCAACAAAAGAAAAAGGCGAGGACGTATTTATTTGAAAAAAAAAACTAGCTAAAAGAAGTAAGCTAAATTCTAGCTGTTGCCTGCGGTTTCACCCGCGTGGTATATAGCCTATGTCCTTCTTCGTTGCATTATCAACGTGTATGCCTAATTTCAAGAAGAGTGGCTCAGCGTAAAGAGGTAACAAACAAACATACAATCTCACTTTCGCATTTATAATATTAGTTGGGATTTACCTAATCGTATTTCATGCGCAGCTGTTATATTTTCCACACGTGCTACACACAATCAAAATTGGACTTGCATTTGATGAAAAAGTACTAATTAGACCCTGACGCAAGAGAGGGATTTTATGTTTGACCGCTAAGTGTGTGTCTGAGGCACCGTAGATCTTAAATGGGTGAACCGATTTAGATGCGCTCTTTTAAATATGGGAGCAAATTTATTGGCGATTGTTCTTAGATATATTTTTTTTTTAAATCGTTTCAACCGTTAACAAAATGAAGGACATTTTTTAGACGGGAATCGCTTAAATTTTTTAATTTTATATACCTGTTTTATGAAATACGATCATCCGTGGTATGGTCGTATTTTTGGGTTTAACGTTCTATTGGCCAAAGTTTTACTGCCAATGATTTATTAGACGAACTAACTTTATACAATATCCACTTAATACTCATATTTGTTTTGATGTTGTTCTTCTATCGTTACATCTTATGTGCCATGTGATTAAGAAAAAACATTTTCTCATTTGCTAGTCGAAGCAAATGAGAAAATATTTTTTAAGAGGTAATTGTATCATAACAAAGCAAGATATGCAGTATTTTCCCTACACCGCCCTCCATGTAACCAGTCAATTACATCGACAGGAAATAGACCGACATACATCTACGCCATATAGCTGTATAATGGTCCCTAAAATGTTCTAATACATTAGCTCGTACATAGATAATTTGGAATCGAACATGCGTCCCTGGGGGCTGAAATCTAATTCCGTTGTGGTCACTATTGAATTCTCCTGTTGTTACGAAGTTTCTATTATGTATAGGCTTGTTGAATTAGTTCAATGGGTAGGCACCTCGTGTACATTTAGGTATTACAGATACATCTAAAATATTATAAATACATACGATACACTGTGGTATGGAGATCTTGGTATATGCGTTTATTTGCCCAAAGTTTACCGCCAATAATTTATTAGACCAACTGACTTTAATTCTGATATATCCACTCAATACTCATGTTTGTTTTGATGTTGTCATTCCATCATAACATCTTACTGGGCCATGTAATTAAGAAAAAATATATTCCCATTCGCTACGACTAATTCTGAGATAATTATTTCATAACAAAGCGAAATTTGCAATCTTTTCCCTACACCGCCCTCCATGTAACCAGTGAATTACATTGACATGAAACAGACCGACATACATCTACGCCGTATAGCTGTATAATGGTCCCTTAAATGTTCTAATACATTAGCCCGTACATAGATAATTTGGATTCGAACATGCGTCCCTGGGGGCTGAAATCTAATTCCGTTGTGGTCACTATTGAATTCTCGTGTTGTTCCGAAGGTTCTATTATGTATAGGCTTGTTGAATTAGTTCTATGGATTACCTTTGTGTACATTTAGGTATTATTGGCCTATTGGATAATAGGCCTATAATGAGGCCTTGTTGAGGATTATATTAAGGTATCAGGTATCTGCATTAAATATAATCCTCAACAATAATTCAGATAATGTCTTAGAGTATAAATATAAGTTAATGTATTCTGTTAACACTGACTAGGTCTTATTCATGGGAGAGTGAATGTGCCGTGTGCCTCCCGGCAGAGTAGAATACGGCCACTCCATTGCGCTCACCAACCCGTTTGAAAAGCGTGGTGAGTATGGCAAAATGGTCATTGGGGGGAGGCATGTGTCCAGCAGTGGACGTCATACGACTGTCACTAACGCTGGATTAGATTTTTCAACTTTAATTGTTTTCCAGCGTAGAGTGTAGGCCAAATCCACTGACTGCTCTGGCTATGAAAGTTCAGATGATGATGATGAAATGTTAGCAATTATTTTCATTATTTCTCCCTTATCACATTCAATATGAGTTTAATGATGGCCTTCTGAATTGGCTGAAATTTGGCGGCAATACCGACCAAAATACGTGAGTGATGCCGTTTCTTGTACTAGTAATTATCTCTCGCGTTACCTTTAATAATAATTATATAAGTAATGCCTAAATTATAGTGGTAATTATAGTAATTTGTTATTATAATAGTACTTGAGCTTAATAGCGATCTACTTTCATTACAAAAGGTTTTTTGAGCTCTTTCGATGGCTATTTTTTTTACTACTTTGAAAGAATAATTTAATTAGCTCTCCTTATAAAAGTTAAGTAGATCCACTAACGGTGCTAATGCGAAAACTAGACATTAACTTCATTTGGTTAACTGCGTTGGAGTAAAACTACTAATTTTGTACAGCACTTAGAAACAAAGTATATTTTATAAGTAGACTTTTATTGGGCATTTTGCATAAATATATGGCAATTTAGGTTAGTAGAAATGGATTTTAAAAATTGACTCGTGTTATTATGCAAATTATCTCCTCCTCTTGTTGTATCGTCTTAAAACATTTATTTTAATAAAACGAGTCGTGTGCGTCTTGAATTTCTTCCTGACATTTTATTGAGCTGAATTTTTGTAGACTTATTCAGATCAGTAGATAAACTCATAGAATGTTGGCTCATATGATTTCTCTTGGCAAGTACTTTATAGTCAGAATTTTGTTAATGAAATGAATAATTTTTATTCAAATTTTGGATCTTATGTATAACTTTATGAACGTAATTTTGGTTCAAGTAATTTTTTCATATATGCACAAACTGCTAGCTTTTCGGAAAGACCACTGCTGAGAAGAATACGCTGAAAGAAACTCAGTTTAATATTGGTCCCTACGTGCCTGATGGGTTAATATACAGAACAGGAATTTTAAGCTCGGCGCTCATATATCTAAACTAGCCAAAAGACTTAGCTCTGCAGCTTATGCTATTAGGAGGATCAGACAGCTGACAGACGTGGCAACTGCTAGGCTTGTATACTTTGCTTATTTTCATAGTTTAATGGCTTATGGCATACTTCTGTGGGGAAAAGCTGCCGATATAAATACTTTATTTGTACTACAAAAGAGAGCGATCCGTGCTATTTACAGCCTAGGTCCGAGAGAATCTCTCAGAGAATTGTTTAAAGAAATAAATATAATGACAGTAGCTTCTCAATATATATTTGAAAACATAATGCATGTAAGGAAAAATATTTCTCTTTTCAAAAAAAATTGTGATTTCACAGATAGGTCATTACGTAATAAAAACAAATTGTTTTTTCCGCGGTATCGGCTTAGCAGAGTTAGAAATTCGTTTTTGGGGAACTGTATACGCTATTATAATAAATTGCCAGAATCAGTCCTTGATATGCCTGATAGAAAATTCAAAGCGTATGTTAAGCAAGTACTATGTAAAAAGGCTTATTACAGGACTGATGATTTTCTAAACGACAAAAATATCTGGCTGGAGCTTGGCGCCGGACCCTCATAATGGCTTATATGTATTAAATATCACGAAGTGGTACGTTTTGTACTTATCATATTTTGATTTGACATAAATTTACATTTATTTAATTATTCATTTTTCGAAAATTATTATTTGACATCTCTCATTGAATTTTAAATTATTATTTGACATATTTAATTGAATTTTAAATTATCACATGACAATGTAAGCTCACGTCCACATATTAGTTCTAAGTAGGTACTTGTATGTCGTAGATTGTAAGTTGACGTCATTTGGAGAAAATGCGTTGTGCAGTTTGTTGCCGCTTCTTCTGCACTCCGCCTTGGAAGCGGTGTAAACTTAGCTTTAAGTAATTTATTGACGTTAACAATAACATAACATTGTAAACCAATTGTAAATGTAAAGTGACGTTCAACAAATGATATTTAAAATATCTTAAGATGAATAAAATTTTTGACTATTGACTATTGACTATTAAGTTACATCAACGATACACATTTATCACAAAAATTCAGTATATCTATAACAATAATTGCTTGTCAAAATAATAAAATATTTTGGAAAGTAAAACTTATTTTAAGAGTTTGACTTACTCGCAAATTAACGGTATTGTACGTAAATATCACGTTCAAATTTGATTTATTTGCAGTCTACCTGAAATATTTAGGCGCAAAACCAACAGCGTATAACTGGCAATTATCATTTGTCTGTTATTGTAGCAGATTAGGGTTACTAGCCTGCCGCTAAACACACAGTAATTACCATTCGGCTATATTTTGACTTACTGCCTGGGTAAATACATTAATTAATGAGTAGCAATTTTCCCACGACTTTTTTCGCGTAAATTATAGCCTAGGGCACCCGCAGACATAGATGTCTGCAGGTGACAGAATTTTGAAACTCCGTCCCGTTCTTTTAATTAAAATTTTAGACAACTAGATCAGGAAGTCTAACGAATTGTTAAAATAAAATTATAGTTTCTCTGTTTCTTTTTATATCCAAAGATGTTCCTCGTTGCACCTTTAGCTCTGATCCAAACACCGGGGTCAACTAAATCGATGTTGAATCGTTGACTTGTCGAATGACACGACTGTTTTGCTGCGCGCTTCGTGACTACCCGAGGCAGTAACTGAAAACCAGTGCATTGCTCTCCGAGTGATATACGCACTGAGATACTGCCTTTTGTACCACTGCGACGTGACTGCGACACACAAACGATCACGCACCTACTGTTTTATTTGTTAAGTTTCTTATGTTTTGTTTGCTTATTGATTGTATGTGTGTTTTTGATAGTACAATAAATCTTTTATCTAACTATCTATCGTGACGGCATTTGAGTCTATACCGGCCATTCTCAAAGTGTGTTCAGTGAAACCACAGGATCCACCACAGAGAACGCAATGCGCCTCGCGAGCAGCAGACACATTTCCTGCTCTGAGAGGTCCACAAAAAAAAAGTTTTTTGCCCCGAGAGACAATAATTTGTAATTGTAAGGACCGGAGGAGCGGTAATGGGGTGCTTTATTTGCTTCGTCTATCTGTTTGTTGCTTTCCAATAGAGTACCGCCGCGAATACAGTTTGAGAAGCGCTAGTGTGTCCTAACGATGTTATCACTTATCTACTTACCATGCAGTAAAATTATTTGGCCAAGTTTGTCAGGGAAAATTAATTATTTGGCACCCTGCTCAGAGGGTCGTGCTCCTGCAGTGGAGACTAAAAAAGACCTGATGGATGGATGGATGGATGGATGGATGGATAGATAGACCCTGCTATCCATCACTTCACTTCACAACACCATTAATAATAAGAAATAATAAAATCGATCAGATAGAGAACAAATATTTTTATTCTAAATCTGATCGAATATCTACTATAATCTACGTAGCATGATTTGGTAGGTATATGAATGTATGTAGGTACACAATTTCATTAGTGGCCCATATGTCTTTGGCCAACTTCGGGATTGTTTGATTTCCTCTGTCCTTATTGAGTTAGGATTTTTGTTTAGGTATTCGATCGCAGCGTTAAAAACTAGGCTTAGAGAAAAGTCGAGTCCGCATGTCCCTTTTTATAAACTCCACTAGTTTTTACAGGATTCGGTAATCTTAAAACTCTTGAGAGTGGGGTCAAACGACTTGACTCTTCAAAAAAAACCGGCCAAGTGCGTGTCGGGCCACACGCAGTGTAGGGTTCCGTAGTTGCGAATGACAACTTTGAGTTCACACTGTTCACACTCGCACCTCATAGTTTAACGACCAAAAACATCTAACAATGAAAATTTTATGAAATTTTACATTTTCGAGTACATTTTATAAGTTGGTTTTCTATAACTTTTACTTCGTACTCAGCTCTGATAGTTTTCCTTTCAACTTCAGTATATATACTATACTACTGCTGTAATTTTTTTCACGTATCCATATATAACCGTTAGGGACACTTACCTAATATTACTCCCTCTTTACTTGTATGAGAGCTACACTAAAAATTTTTTTTTCAAGATTTTTTATATACCACTTTTTTGGCATGATTAAATGATGATTATACCAAATTACCGTAAAAAATACCGTATGGTTCCCGGCAGAGTAGAATAGGACCATTCCAAGTCTTCCCGTGGATGTCGTAAAAGGCGACTTAGGAAACACAAGCTAAACAAAGCTTACAAACATCAAAAAGACCTCTCCAACCCGTCTGGCCAGCGTGGAGAGTGTAGGCCAAATCCTGTGACTACTCTGGCTAATATATTGCTGTGGTAGTACAGAGAGGGTCGTGCTCCTGCAGTGGAGACAAAAAAAGACCTGATGGATGGATGGATGGATACCAAATTACAGCTTTCTAGTAGTTATAGTCTCTGAGTAAAACCGCGGACGGACAGACATGGCGAAACTATAAGGGTTCCTAGTTTACTACGGAACCCTAAAAAAGTTAAATTCTAGGAATAGACTCGGAAGTTAATTCGCCTCAACAAAATGTCGATTAAGACTAGCAGCCTTGTTCTTTTAAGATGTGTCATCGTACATACCATAAACTATACCACTTCACAACATAATACTACTGGGAAACAAATACCTATTAACCTTCCACAAGTATTCCGTCCGACTGAAAACTTTTGTGATTTTCAAAAACAAAGTTCCCCGCTTTGGCACCACGGGATGACTTGTTCGTATTACTCGGCTGAGTCGCCCATCGAGTGTAAACAGGCCCGCAATATAGGTAGTATTGAAATAGGCACTGTTGAAACTATAGTCCTCGGGAATATCCGCACGCGGAAGGAATTATGGGCCATAGGAAAAAGATTCAACAAATTGCCAACTTTTTTATTCAAGCAAGTATCGTACCTAATTATTATGAAGCAAAAAATTGAATACAAAAACTAGCATTTTGTTGATTAATTCCAAAGGAATGGTTAATTAAATAGTCAAATAAATAAATTGCTGTATTAGAAAAAAGTAATTTAACAAAATTAATTTGTAAACTTCGAACTAGAATTTACTAAACAGGAATGAAAGTATCTTGAATTTTCAATTTGTTTCTCTGTAATAGGCATTTGTAGCCTCCAGCAGCAGCTTAGTTCGTTAACAGTCGTGAAGGGAATAGGCGTGGTAAAAAAAAAACTAGAATTCTCACAACAGGCCAAGTGCGTGTCGGGCCACGCGCAGTGTAGGGTTCCGTAGTTGCGAATGACAACTTTGAGTTCACACTGTTTACACTCGCACCTCATAGTTTAACGACCAAAAACATCAACAATGAAAATTTACATTTTCAAGTACATTTTATAAGTTGGTTGCCTATAACTTTTTAGATTGTACTTAGTACTCAGCTCTGATAGATTTCCTTTCAACTTCAGTATTTATACTACTGCTGTAATTTTTTTCACGTATTCATATACAACCGTTTAGCAGATAGGGGGGGGACACTTAACACTAACAAAAATTTGCACTTTAAAACCAAATATTTCGGAAACGGATCCCTAAATCGAAAAATGATGTTCTCAACCTCACAACATTTTTTAAAGACCTATTTAACATACCCAACGCGATGGGTTTGTATAGAAAAAAAAAATAATTCTTCCTCTTTACTTATATGGGAGCTAGCCTGAAACCAATTTTATTACATTTTTTTTTCTACCATTTTTTGGCATGATTAATATACCAAAACTTACCAAATTACAGCTTTCTAGTACTTATAGTCTCTGAGTAAAACCGCGGACGGACAGACAGACGGACAGACATGGCGAAACTATAAGGGTTCCTAGTTTACTACGGAACCCTAAAAAAACCGATGGAATAGGTAGTTTGCAAGTCCCACGGAGTATACATTATAGAGGACTTACCCTAAACGATGTAGAACTGCGACCAAAATATAGACCAGTGACGTCACCATATTAGTTCCAGCTACCCAACAGCCATCAGTTGGCGACTTTTCACTTTGAAGATGCACCTGTGCACTATCGCTCCGTGATATATAAAAACTTTTCAAATTGTGTCCTCAATTCTGTAACTATAATGTTCACTACGGGACTTACCGCGATTATTTTTGAGTTGAAAAAAAAATTAAAAATACTTTTGTTAACTGCAAAATAGAATACACAGTTTCATCAAAGTTCAGTTCTGTCTGATATTTCGACAACATTGCAGCTGCCATTTTCACCATGAATTTTTTTTTTAAATCTATGATTTTCACAGACAAAAAAAACAAAAAAAAATAAAAAAACTCAATTCTGTAAATTAAGAGAACGACTCATTACCATAATAAATAAGCAAAATTTAAAATTTTTGAAAAATCCCACGACAGATCATTGTTTTGCACTAATATTGTGGCGCCTCTAGTGAGTCACAGCCATGACACCTGTCATAAAACATGAACTCATCAAACACAAACCCGTTATTGAAACCCGCATCAAAATCGGATCATTAGTTTAGAAGATAGGTGGGAACATTACTTTGCACAAACGCACACACAAACAAACATCTCTCACCCTAAACGCATATACCTGCTCCGTTCCGTCGTGGGTAAATAGTGGCCACTCTAATTCTCTTAATTTGAAATGTTGATATTTATGATGCGCCTTCCCCAGTGATTGTTGGAAACTTCACCCTTGAACCTATAGAGCAGCATCGACTTGGTCAATTGATCCAAGTCGGAGGCTCCAGTTTCAAGGACGAGGTCTATCGTCGAATCCATGGCCCGTGGCGCTAGTTGGCTTAATATATCAATTCAAAAACTGCTAAATCGACTTTGATCTTATGCACGTATGAAGCTTTACATTATTAGTATGTGATGATATCATTTGCATGGATTGAGTTTAGAGATGAAGGCCACAAATAGGTTGAAACTATGGCTAATTAAATAAATAAATCGTCCCTACTTCTATGGTTAAAACCAAAAGTTTTTGAAATAATCATCTCTGATACGAATGACATAATATGTTGTCTTTAAATTGCACCTCGTCTTATAATTGAGCTTGCATAGACATCAAAGATACGTAATCCCACGTGAGACGAAATTAATTAGCAGACAGTGTACACGTACTTTCGGAAGCGGGTAGCGCGGGTCGGCTGAATTTATTATGAATCCCATATCCATGTACAAAAGGGCTCCCACTAGCTGAAAACTTTGTTTACACTTTTTAATATTGTAAAATTGAAAATTCCTTGTGTAACGAAGTTTGACAGGAATTTCCTGAATGTAATAAACAATCTATATCTGTCATCTCTTGATATTGGCAATTTTTTATTGATCTAGTTTTCGCCCGCGATTCCGTTCGCCTAAATGAAGGTTCATCAAGATTTTTTTATAGATGAAAGGTATCTTCTGTCCTTCTATAACAACTAATGAAGTGTAACAAATATAAATTTAGTCAAGTAGTTATTAATAGGATTTTCATATCCATCCTATTTACACATTTCCGGGTCAGAGCCATCTGGACTCTGGACCATCCATGTCCATTTTCTCGTCAGGGCCGGGCCGTTCGAAATAGGAACCTGGAAATATGAGAATAGCGCTTTCAAAGATAATTCGGGCAATTTTCCAATGTTTTTTTTCCTGTACCTGTATAATTCCTGGAGAAATGGGTATTAAACTATATATTGTATTGGCTTCACTTTCTGCCCTATGTCCTCCGGTGGGGTAGAGGGTTTCCACAGTGTTTGTCATCTCACTCTATTCTGGGCAACAAACTCAGAGCAGGCACTGAGCGTCGCCAGGTTTGCCTGGGCCGACCACGCTACTTCCTTTTTTGTGGAGTTCATTCTAGTGCCTGTCTAGGAATGTGGGCGGATTCCCACCACACCCGTTTGTGTCACACGTTAGTGTATTGGAGTTTTCACTCAAAGCTGTCGTAGAGCAACTGTTTTGTTTTGTTTTTCGTATGTGTAAGTGGCCAACACTGGTGTCAGATTTTTCAAGCTGCCTTAAGGCATCTGACATACACGGTAGAGCAACTATGGCAGCTATATGGTAAAAAATCCGAACTGATATTTAAGATCATCTGAGGCTAGAACTATAACCTCTATAAAACCTTAAGTGTATTAATTTTCACTAGCAATTTTCCCACGAGTTCGTCCGCGTTAATTATAGCCTATGTCAACCGCAGATAAATGAGCTTTCTATCATCATTTTGGAAATCGGTCCAGTAGTTTCGGAGCCTATTCAATGCAAACAAACAATCAAATCTATCCTCTTTATTATATTAGTTTTTTTTAAAAGCAACCTGCTGCAACCCTTTTTTACCATAACATAACCGAATACACTTATTCATAATTTTGTAAGTAGTAATATGAAGCAGACTGCCTATTACGAATTTCCATATCCTTGCACGCTACGGTGACCGCTTACGGAATTAGCAAAATAATAAGCATTTTGAAATTTTTTAAGCTATTTATGTCACTACCGAACATAATGGTTAGGGAGGTTCACGGAAGAAATTGCATTTTATGACTTGCCATTTAGGTATACATGACTGCCGGAAAATGAAGTGTTATGGTGCTAAATATCATATAAGGTTATTTTTCAATCTAATGAGGTAATGTGGCTCTGCCACAACTAAAAATAGGGGTCGTATTCTTGTGGAAGAGCCACGCTACCTGCGACATTCACTTTTTCTAATAGCATAAATGGGCCGGCTCGTCCGCGGAAGTATCATACTCTCACGGAAAATTGACGTTTGAGTAGTAGTGTTACCGCTTCTATTCTTCGTTCAGTGAGTGAGAGAGCCAGAGATCTATCAAAAATAAAAGGCCGGCAACACTCCTGTCACACCCCTCGCTTTCTTCTTCTTCTTCTGTTTTATATTATGGCTTCCACCGAAATTTCAGTGATTCTGCCAATGTCCTGTATAATGAGATACTAAGTATCGGTGTTGTACGGTAAAGTTTTTCCAAGTAGCATCAAAGATGGCGTATGTTTTTTGATGCCTCGTGGCAGCTTGGGGCGGCAAATCTATACGAGTCCATTTATCAGTTCACTTTAATTATTTCACAAATTGTTCATGAGCACGAGCTTTTATAACACCAAACTACACCAATTTCATAATATAAAGTCCACTAAAATCAGTTTGCAAAATTGTCTGAGGCAAACTTCAACTGTACCCCTTGACTTCCCACCACAAACCTCACCTTTGTCAGTTGCCTGTTGCAGTTGTCAATAGGTAGCTACGACAGCTTGCCATCAAGCGACCCGCTTGCTAGTTTGCCGTCATATCGACGAGCTGCGACACGGAGGTCTCGGGTTCCACCCTCGGCCAGGCCAAGATGGAAAATTATCTTTTTCAGATTGGCCTGGGTCTTGCATGTTAATCTATTTAAGTATATATTATAAAATATGGTATCGTTGAGTTAGTATTTCATAACACAAGTCTCGGACTTATATACTTTGGGGCTAGCTCAGTCTGTGTGATTTGTCCGTATTTATTTATTTATTTATGACGTAAAAAAAACTTGCCTGATAGAAAGCAACGATGAGGTCTAGGGTCGTACACGCAAAATCAAATAAAGCCTATTCGTTCACCCTTGCCTTGTAAACTAACAAAAATGGACTATAGTTGTCTGAATAAATGAATGAATGTAAAATTCCTAAAAGGTACGAGTCGGAAAACACTATAATGTATGTAAGTGTATTTATACGTATTATTTATATATTAAATAAACATATTATTTATATATTATCTTATGTAATTTATTTATTTATTTCAAATGTACGTTGTTTATTTATGTTTATGCATTAGTATAGGTATATTGTTCATATTGGCACTATCCCCAAACTTTTCTTATTTCTTTTTCAAGCATTTGGTTGAATGGAAGAGATCCCTTCTAGGGATAAGTCCGCCTTTGTACAAAGGTCCTTTTCTTGGAAAACTGTTTCTTTTAAGTTTTAAGTTGTTATTTGTGCAAAAAAAAAATTACATACAAACACTAACGCTGAAAGTATATATGAAAGTTTATTTATTTTTTTAACTATCGTTAACCTTTCTTAAATGTCGTTATCATTATTATCATTATCAAATCGTTGTTAATCTCCACTGCAAGAACATGACTCTCTATGTACTACTAGAACCATAGCAGTCAAAGAATTTGGCCTACACTATCCACGCTTGCCAGACGGGTTGGAGAGGTATCTTTGATGTTTATAAGCTTTCTTTAGCTTGTGTTTCCTAAGTCACCTTCTAAGACTTCCACGGGAAGATTTGGAGTGGTTCTATTCTACTCGGCCGGGCCGGGAACCACACAGCCGTGTGGTTCCTAATTAACCATCGTAATACAGGCAAGCAAAACCACAGAAACCTGAATTTTTTTGGAAATATCAACCCTAACCGAGGATACATATACCAAGGCAGCCATATTGTTCCCATAGTTCATCAGCCATATGACAACAAGCCGTCGCTTGTAATTAGCTCCTGTCGGGTGCAATAACATTCGTTGCAAGTGTTCGTGTCTAGAATTATTTTCGGCCAGGTTGAAAAATATTCAGGATAGGTTGGGTTTCTGTCTAAAATACTTTTATTTCTTTTTTTTTTACTAAATTTTCATCCCCGGATCTCACTTTATGGCATTTTCTTTATGTTTTCAGTGTCATCTTATACATTAATACAAACAACGCGTTATTCTCAATCGTAACTTTTTCATTACGGCAAAAAAAATATATGTTTTCATGAGTTGCTGCAATGTGCTGCAAAAGTTCCACACACATGGATAGAAGTGGATCAAGGACACACAGAGAGAAACAAAATCTCTTCAGCTCGATACGGCTCGTAATATTGGAATAGTCGATAATTCTGACAGCTTGCCTTTGGGCAGAATCAAGAATGTACAAATTTTCCTTTTAAAAGTTCACACAAAAGTTCATGTATATGGAGGTCATGTCTAGGTGATACTTATCACATTTGAATACAATATCTGAAAAAGAACATACAAATCTAGAAATTGAAATTCTCGCAAGGCATGTCTGCAATGATGAAACAATCTTTACTACTGTTTTTGGCACTGCCATGCCAAATTACATCTTTCTAGTACTAATAGTCTCTGAGATCAAAAGTGGATAGACAGACAGATAAATTGGCATAAAGAAACTATAAGAGGGAAAACTTATCGTTTCTTCTGTCTAATACGGAACCCTAAAAATTTTAAAAAGAACATACGAACTATTCTTGTTCCGCTAACCTCCACTTGCATGCTTGCACGTGGTGACATTTTTCTCCGAGAAAACTATCGACCAAATAGAAATATAAAATGCCATCTGAATGTAGGATGTGTAGTGTGTAGGTGATACTTTATCGGATTTGATTGCAATCTCTGATGGGTATTGAAATGCAAGCATTCCAAACACCGCATTGACTCAATTTTAAGGAAGGAAAGGAGACTTTCTTGTTTCGCATTTCCTCTTATACCACCCCTAACTACGCAAAGGGGACATTTTATTCTTCAAAGGAAACAATGCGCCAAATACTTCAATAGGAATAAGAAAGTTCATGTGAATTTACTCTGTGTGTAGGTCATATTTTATCGGATTTGAATGCAATCTCTGCTGGATATTGGAATGCTTGCAAAGCTAACACCGCACCGACTCAAGTTTATAAAGCAGAGCTTTTGAACTTAGGAACAGGAAAGAAATCGTTATTGGTTAGTTTGTCTTGCACCCCTATACAAAGGTAACATTGTTCTACAAAGAAAACAATCCGCCAAATAGAAACATAAAATGCCATGTGAATGTAGGATGGGTAGGATTTAAATGCAATCTCTGCTGGATATTGGAATGCAAGCATTCTAAAGACCGCATCGTTTCAATTTCAAGACTTAGGAACATGAAAAGAAACTTTCTTGATCGCATTTCCTCTTACACCATCCCTAACTAAACAAAGGTGACATTTTATTTTATAAGAAAAACAATCCACCGCATACTTTGATATAAATAAGAATTCCATGTGAATTTACGCTATGTTAAGGTCATATTTTATCGGATTTGAATGCAATCTCTTCTGGATATTGGAATTCTTGCATGTAGCTTGCATGGCGAACACCGCACCAACTCCAGTTTATAAAGCAGAGCTTTTGTACTTATAGGAACAGGAGAGAAATCGTTATTGGTTTGCTACTTTCTCTTGCATCCCTGTACAAAGGTAACATTGTACTACAAGAAAAACAATCGCCGAATAGAAACATAAAATTCCATGTGAATGTAGGATGTGTAGGTGATACTTTATCGGATTTGATTGCAATCTCTGATGGGTATTGAAATGCAAGCATTCCAAACACCGCATTGACTCAATTTTAAGGAAGGAAAGGAGACTTTCTTGTTTCGCATTTCCTCTTATACCACCCCTAACTACGCAAAGGGGACATTTTATTCTTCAAAGAAAACAATGCGCCAAATACTTCAATAGGAATAAGAAAGTCCATGTGAATTTACTCTGTGTGTAGGTCATATTTTATCGGATTTGAATGCAATCTCTGCTGGATATTGGAATGCTTGCAAGGCTAACACCGCACCGATCAAGATCAAGTTTATCAAGCAGAGCTCAGAGTACTAAGGAACATGAAAGCAAGCTTTCTGGTTCGTATTTCCTCTGATACTATACCTAACTGCACAAAGATGAAATTTGTTCTTCATGGCAAACAATCCGCCGGATACTTCGATAAAAATAAGAAAGTCCCTGTGAATGTAGGTCATATTTTATCGGATTTGAATGCAATCCCGGTTGGATATTGGAAAGCAAACACCGCACTGACTCTAGTATATCTATCAGAGCTTTTGTACTTAGGAACATGAAAAGAAACGTTCTTGGAACCTCTTACACCATCTGTAATTACACAGAGGTGACATTTTATTCTTCAAGGAATACAATCTATACCCGTTACAAGACATTTAGAGATCTGTAAGTAGTAATCACAGCGTATTCCGTGTGATTCCAGGCATAGTAGAATAGGGCCATTCCAAGTCTTCGCATAGATATCGTAGAAGGCGACTTAGGGAACATCTACACAAAGCTGATAAACATCAAAGAGACCACCTTCAACCCGACTGGCCAGCGTGGAGAGTTTAAGCCAAATCCTCTCACCGCTCAGGCTTATATATAGCTCTGGTAGTACAGAGGGTCGTGCTCCTGCAGTGGAGACTAAAAAAGACCTGATGATGATGATTATGAAGCAGTAATCAATCGTTTGCCTATTTACATTCTAAAACTAACTCGTACTACAATGTAAGCACTCGTTAGAAGACTCGGTCGTTTGCTACTGGATAGCGTATCTAGAGCTGTCCATCTAATCTATGATTGCGATCCACATGGACTGTCTGTTTGCACATCTAAAAGGGGTATGTTTACTTGAAGTTCTAAATGGTAATGTCGTAAGAAGTTACCAAATAATATTTTTTTTATATATTTGTCCACGTAGACATATTGGTGTACATATTTCCTCTTATTGTGATTGAATTCATCATCATCCTCAGGTGGAGGGGTATCTTTGATGTTTATAAAAATAAAAATAAAAAATAAAATAAAATATAGTTTATAAGCTTTGTTTAGCTTGTGTTTCCTGACTCGCCTTGTACGATATTCGCGGGAAGACTTGGAGTGGTCCTATTCTACTCTGCCGGGAACCACACGGGCCAGCCGATTGTTATTGAATTACTAACTGTATTTCTTGATAACTAAGAAAATAAATACACATATGTTACAAAGTAAAAAGTAAGATAGATCACAAGTACATTAATATTTCTGCATTAAGATGTTATACCGTAATATTTGAGTTAAGTTATTGCTTCACGCCACGATTAAGTCGTACGTAATATAATGGGTTTTTCTTATAAAATATCCAACTGTATCAAGTAGTCAGGGGTGTCATCCTCAACATCCTGTCCGGTGGTTAAAGGCGGCATCAGGTACGCTTGCCTGGGTTGTCGAGCTGTTACCTTCTCATCCTCAATCCTTCCGAGCAAGTAGCGACAAATACCTTTATCCCGTTTCCCCAGTTCAATATCTCCTACTCTTCCTTCGCTTAAAAACGGTTTCCATGGGCAGCAGCGTCGAAACTATGTTCTTCCGCTTTTCAACCATTACGTTGTTCCGCTTTTACGGTTTGCACGGGAAGAGAAGCAGCTAAATAGTATTTAACGTGTTTTCTTTTCTGTCAGACTAGCATGGGAAAAATACAAATAAACTACTTAATTAATAAATGGCTAAATTAAATAGTAGATTAAGGGGGTACACAAGGCACAGTAGCGACGCCAATCATTTTATTCCTAATAAAATCAGTGAGAATTATGAGAATCAGATTTATATTTTGATTAATATTATGAGAATCAGTCATTAAGAGAAATAATGTTAATTGTGTCATTAAAAAAATAATTATCATAATGTTAAAACATGATTCTAAAAATACTTCAGGTTATTTACTAAGGCTTATATGATTTACATTCTTGAATTTCTTTTTATTTATAAAGTATTAGGAATAAAATGACTGGCGTCGCTACTGTGCCTAGTGTGCGGCCTTAAAAATTATATAAGTATTATTAGGTTATTACAATAAGAGCCAGATCCACGAAAGTTTATACAAACATATACTTCCATGGCCAGATCTAAACCAGACCCTAAAAGAAGAGATTAGTAAGGTAATGCATAGTAGCGTGTGGATAAAAATAAAAGTAGACGTACCTCCACAGTTATGGCATTAACAAAACAAATATAAATGTGCTCCATTAACTCTAAAAACAAAACGTCTAATATGTTTCGATGAAACACACTGATTCGCCGTGGGATGTATAAAAACAAACATACTACACCCACGCTCACCTGGTATTTAGTTAGACGTACAAATATAAATAAGGATATTGTAGACAAGCTAGAAATAGCTTTAGTATGTTCAGCATTTTTCTCCCGGGTGTAATAAACTTTGTATGTAAAATATTTCGGTAAAGTACCAAGTGATTTGTAAATAAAGTATTTACCGAATTGAAAATTTTGTTTGTTTAGGAACTTTTTTTGTTTGCTCTAGATCGAGGTCTGTAAAGCGTATGGTGCTCCCAAATTGCCGAATAAATAGTCAATCACCGAAACAGAATAGTCACCACGCACAAAATAAAAATAAAAAAAACGTTTGATAATATGGGATTGGGACCTATTGCAGATATCTCTTTCATGCTGGTTTGGGAGGAAAGGAATTTTCTATATACCAGCTGCGTTTCTTCCCATGCAGATCGTAAAAGCTAGTCAAGGGATTGGGCTAAGGAATTATGTTAATAGACGATGCGGCTAGCAACCCATCACTATTTTGGTTCCGCTTTCCACCTTAACGCCCACTAACACGCGAAACGTGGCCTTTAGGTTATATGATCTTGGGCTCTGTCTACCCCGCAAAAGATAAAGATATGATAATATGTATGTATGAATCGACGAAAAAAAAACTATATAATTATTGGACTTACTCACATAATTATACAAACATTGCCACCCCTCATTTTTGAAATGAATTATGGTGTAACGTGTTTCTTAGCATTTTTGACAAAAGTGGTAGCTTTTGGCAAAAAGTGACTGACTAATGGAATAACAGACTAATAGTGGGCTCAATCCTTTAACATAGTTAACACGTGTAAGGAAAATTTTTAATTTTGTAACAGCTTTATTATAAAGGCAAATTAATTTCAAATAGCAAAATTGACTCTCAGGCATTAAGGCAAACTTTAGGCAGAATACAATGTTTAATTGAGTCTTGAAATACCAATTTCAGGATCGCAAACAATGTTATATCTTACAGTTAAGGCTTTATTAACATTTTATTCGTATAATGAAGACGAGGCGAAGACAGCAGAATTTCTAACGAATTCTTCCGGAAACACGCCGGGGGCTTTAGATTTCGTGGCACCAGAAATTCTTTGTCTTCGTAATAAAAATACTTCATTGAGAAATATGCTGAAAAAATAATGAAGGCGTTTGGAATTGTGAGTTATTCAAGGCCTTGTAATGCCGTTGTCGAAGGGTTAACAAATTCTCTCTAACTACCACTCATAAGAGTATTTTTCTAAAAGCTGTGTCAGTCAGATCAGATGCACCTAGAGGCACCTGCAGGCCTATTTGCTAACTTTTGACAGCTAGGGTGTACATCATTTTCATGGTAACTTCAATATTCATTACGGCTTCGGTATGAATGACTATTTTTATATAAGATATGGAAACCGTAATGGATGCTAAAGTGACAATCAAATCGTTGTACACCGAGTTAGCAAATCGGCCTGCTGATCTGACATAGCTTTACCACTGCCGTCAATGTCAGCCGTTTCTAAGCACGGAAGAACTCGAAGCTAGGTAGCTTAAAAAATTGTGACGCCAGTGTTGGGCACTTACACACATGAAATCAAACTTTTTAAGTATTTCTCTCTCTTTATATTAATGGTACTGTTTCCGCACTTCTGTTTATCAACTCCGACCACAAATCATTATCATCGGCTGCCACACGCAGTAATAGAATTGAATTGCGTTCATAGTTAAATGCGTTGATGAAAGTTCTTGACAGTACCGTTAGTACTATTATTATTTCTGTGACAGTACATTAATTAAGGATCTGTATCCCTCATTCGATATGAAATGGATCTATGTGAAAACTTCTCGTTTATTGTCTTTGGTACTATCGATAGAACTACCAGTAGTACCGCGGGGTCAAAAAATAATAAGTGATCCTGCCGTAGTACCACGGTAAGGAACTTTCCGATTGTAGGTACTAATCCCTTTCAAATAAAAAATATTTTCCTTATCAATCCATAAATTCCTTCGAAATAAAAAACTATTTTTCTAATCGGTTCATAAATGACGGAGTTATGTAAAATAGTATATTCTTCGTAGTTTATGGTTATGATATGAAGCATAGATATTATAATTCTACAGTTACGTACAAAATATATACCGACGGGCCGACGGGTTATACCCAGCTCCTTTTTAAGTCGCTTGAAAAAGTGACTGGTCATAAACAATAAGCAGACGTAGCGGCAGAAAAAAATAAATTCATATCATCATCATGTCCTTTTAGTCTTCACAGCAGAAGCATGACCCTCTCTGTAATACTAGAGCCATATCATATTTACCAGGGCAGTCAGAAAATTTGGCCTACACTCTTCATGTTGGCCAGATGGGTTGGAGAGGTCTCTTTGATGTTTATGAGCTTCGTTTAGCTTGTGTTTCCTAAGTCGCCCTCTACGACATCCACGGGTATACTTGGAGTGGTCCTATTCACTCTGCCGGAAACCACATAGCTAGCAGTCAAATTTATATAAAGATAAATAATAATACATGTTTCCGCATTTACGTTGTTTATCAAGACCTCAAATCAGTTATGATCGGCTGCCAAACACAGCGAAACAGTTAAATTGGGTTCATAATTACCGAAATTCGTTGTGCGTTAATTTGGGTTTGGAACCTCTATAACTATTGAAAGGGAAATTTGACCAATTAATGAAATAGCTTTGTTTACTATCGCACGCCTTACAACGCAGAGCGTTTGAGGTTGTGCTTTACTCTCGAATTCTCAACTCCAGGTCAAGTCATCTTCTTCCAGCGATAATTTTAATTATAACTTATAGTAGTTATATATAACCATAAGTAGAGGGAATACGCAAAAATCTGAGAACGCCAAAAACTATGTATGTGGTGGGCAACCCGTTGCTTTTTTATTCCATCTACTTATAACCGACTAACCCACCCAGAGGGACAATAACGATTTTCGCGTTTTTTTCCGTTGGCGTAGCCTCGCCTCCTGTAGCTTAAACAGCTTGACCGATTTTGAAGTGTGAGGTACCATTAGACACGTTTTCTTCCCCGGAGTGTTTAGGTGACGGACGATTCATGGCCACTGAGTGTCAACTTGTATAAATAAAGCCCTGGGGTCTTGCATTATTCAAAAACAATGCGCATTTTGGCATTTAGTTTTGTATCAACTCCGATCGCAATCATTATCATCGGCTGCCTCACGCAGCAACACAGTTAAATTGAGTTCATAATTAAATACATGGGATGGAGGTACACAGCCCAGTGAGTTACTCGTAATTTGGACCTTTATCACTACATATGAAGCAAACCCATATCGCGCTACGTATCGGGAGAGAAATTTGACCCACTTCATATTGCGATACGGTAATGTGCTGTTTAGATTGAAAACTACTTTTATAAAGTATAAAAAATTGATATATAGAGAGAGATAGATCACACAGATCGAGCTAGCCACACAGTAAGTTGTGATTTTTTGTCGTAAGATACTTACTCAACGATAATTGATTGTGAATACATATATAGATAAACATTCAAGACTCAAGGGGCCAATCTAAAAAAAATCGTTTTCCTAGCATCAAACCCGGGACCCCCTTGTCGCAGGAGGCTGTCAAAACATAGTGGACGTATAAAGTTCATTAACGCTGTTCTGAGGGAAAGAAATTAATGAAAAATACATAAATAGTAATGAAATCATGTTGGATGAAAGTGCTAGGGACAATGCGTTAATTTGGGACCTCCATCACAGTTTATGAAGCAAACCCGTGTCGCGCACCATTGCGAGGGATATTTGACCCATTTCATACCGCGCCACGGTAATTTGCTATTTGAATTTAATAATGAAACGCTTTTATTATATTGCTCTTTCGTTCTAGCCTGGTTAATTTCAAAAATAAAATAAAATGTAAAGAGATAAAATGAAAATAAACGTAAAATGAAAATAATGTATGTCTAATCTAAAAATTAACGCCCTTCCACCTGTTGTTATTAATACATTAATGCACCAGCTTGCTGAACATACAAACGTACGTAATTTTTACAAGCCGCTTAAAGTACCAATAATATTCTGATATCTATGGTACCAATAGACTAGATCAATTCTATCTACTTGTATTACGTATATAAATCTATTTATTATGTGAGTAGAAAGAAAAATAAATATATGGGGAAAAATACAAAGATTAAGCTAGCTCCACAGTACGATGTGAACTTGTGTCGTTAGATACTAACTCAACGATACTATTATGTTATAATAGATACATATATAGATGAACTCCAAAACCCAGGCATATCTGGAAAAGGTCTTTTTCCATCATGACTTGGCCGGGGATCGAATCCGGGGACAGGCGTTCAATTTTAGATGAGCCAACTATCATCTGCTTCTCGTCCGTATATAATGAGTGAGGTTGAAAGCATGGGCGAACCTCTAAGAAACTATGCTCCTTGTTTTTTTTATCTGCATGCTCCGAACTCTAAACTTGGTCTGCCTTTGAATCTAACTGTCCTAACCTTTTCTACCCATAAAGAAATAAAGACGCGATTACAATGTTACTATGTTCGTTATTTATTAAGTCGCTCTTATATTATAACACTAGCGCCACCCAGCAATTAAATTCTTTAAATCCTAATAATATCGAATATTAAAAATGTAACAAGTACAAAACTAGTAAATTACTTGTAGTATTTTTAATTATTACAAGTAATTTACTAGTGCCATATTGAAAGAGAAAAACAGGTTAACTTAAATTTTTTTCGTTAACCTGTTTTTCTCTTAATTTATCAAACGAATATTAATGAAAATGAATACCAAAATACTACAAGTAATTTACTAGTTATGTACTTGTTAGATTTTTAAAATTCGGTATTATTTAGGATTAAAAGAATTAATTGCTGGGTGGCGCTAGTGTTACTATAAGAGCGCCTGTTTTTAACAATGTTAGACTTTGGTACAGAATCGAAATAAGACTGAGTTCGTTATGAACATAATATTTAGATAATAGCAATGTCCCTATGTCTATGTCTTCCGCGTAAATTTTAGCCTTTGTAACCCGCTGATAACTTAGCTTTCCATAGGTGAAAAAATAATTCCATAAGAATTTTGAAAATCAGTTATTCAATGCAAACGAAATTAATCAAATATTTCCTCTTTATAATATTAGTATAAATAACATATAAGGTATCCATTACTTCACAATATCTTTTATTTTCCGTTATTCTTGGTAGAGTTGTTACCAAAGCAAATCTACGTCCTATCCGCTACACCTAACATAGTACATAATATATTGTAACATATAATAATAAATTGTGTATGTTTGTTGCAGTGCTGCCGAGCCAGCCATTTTTCCTGGACGAGCTCGGCAATAAGGTGGAAGACAAGATCGGGCCTTACCACGAGGGAGACACCTTGGTACTCAGCTGCCTTGTTATTGGAGGTAAGTATACTTACTATACTAGGCGCTGGATGCAGGCCGCTTCCAACCGGTCGTATTGAAAATCCTTGGGGGAGGCCTATGTCCAGCTGTGTACTTCCTGTGGCTGAGATGATGATGATGATGATACTTACTATACTACGTTATCATACAGTACAAGTATGAGAAAAATAAGTATTTAGTAGTAAGTTGCAAGTCTGTACTATCGGGTTCTTGTATTTATTGTTGTTCAAAATCGTGTAAAAAGAAAACCTGCCAAGGGCGTGTCGCGCCATGTGCAGTGTAGGGATCTGTAGTTGCAGTTCAACTTGTTCGAAAAAAGCTCTTTAAGGGGCTTAGAGCAGCTATCTAGCACCAACCCTCTTTTTTTTAATCAACGAATTTTTGTGAAATTTTGTGTGCCGGTTTGACAATTGCATAGTTTTTTTTTTTGGCCATTTTTTTTTTTTTCTCAATCTAAATTTAATTATTATTAATACAGGCAATTAAAATGATTACACTATTTAACTATTTACATAAAAAAGGAGCCGAAAACACAACAAATTTAGAATAATTCCTGCCCGTTTGGCATGGTGGCAAGAACACTGGCTGCGTTCCCCCGTTGGATAGCTATGCTAATTCGTTGGGCGAAAAAGCAGCCAGCCCTCTAATCACCATTATTTGGCCATTTAGTTTTATATTTTCAAATTGACGAAATTGGCCCAAAAGACCTAAGTGCCACTGAAGTAAATGGCGCTTATTATAACTGTAAATTCGTGGTAATTATAATCTCAGCCAATCTTCCGCCCACTGCTGAGCTTAGCCCTCTCGTCGTTTGTACCTTTTAGTATTTTCATTTTATTTTCAAACATCTCTTAGCTTTTTATTTTAAAGTAGGTATTTCTGCAATTTTCATCATCATCATCAGGTCTTTCTAGTCTGCAGAAGCACGACCCTCTCTGTACGACCAGAGCCATATATTAGCTTGAATAGTCAGATGGTTTGGTCTACACTCTTCACGCTGGCCAGACGGGTTGAAGAGGTCCCTTTGATGTTTATAAGCTTTGTTTAGCTTGTGTTTCCTTAGTCGCCTTTTACAACATCCACGGGATGACTTGGAGTGGTCCTATTCTACTCTGCCGGGAACTACACGGCATTGTGCAATTTTCAACCAAGCTAAGACAGGCTCGTAAGGTTTTCTACATCTCACAGAGCCACTAGTATGTTAGGTATGCATATTAATCTTGTAAAGATTTTGGATCAGTCGGATTGGTGTATTGTTACGTTAGTACTATTATTAATTCTGTGGTATTGTCCTAATCCTTAGGCCGTGTTCAGACCAAACTGACTGTCAGCCGCCGATAGTGAGCGAGCGTTACGCAGTGTATTGTAATTCCATACATATTCGCTTTTTCGTTTACACCAAAAACCGACAATACGCCATTACTATTATATGGGCCAATTGTACCTGCTCACAATCGGTGGCTGACTATACGTTTGGTGTGAACACGCACTTACTACTATTATTAATGTGAGAGTGAGTTTGTTTATTTGTTTGTTTGTTACGCTTTCACGCCCAATCTTTTGAACCGATCATCGTGAAATTTTGCATACACATAGGTTAGGGTACTGAAAAGGACATAGGCTATATATCACGCGGGCGAGGCCGCGGGTAACAGCTAGTATGTGATATTTTTCAATTAGACGTTCATATTTTCACGTCTTCAGTAATCAGTCATTTATTCACCAAAAATATGAGTACAAATCTTAAATAATAATGATACCTGTCATATTTTGCCAACATAAGTTAGCATGTCAATATTTAAATGCAAAAATTGAAGTTTTAGTTAATGATTTAACAATGATAATGAATAAACTGTATGTCAATAATTATAATGTTTATAAATGTCAGATGATAATGTTCAATATTTGATACACAATGTCACAACAGTAAAATTAATTTTATTTGTCTCTTTCTACGAATTCCTTGACTGAATAAAAACAATTTTCAATAAGCCAAGCTTTTAAAGACTTTAAGAATCTTTTTAATGAAAGTGTTTTAATATCCTATTAATGTCTTTGTTCCTTACAGGGTAAATAGTGGTATTCGTTCGTGGTATTGGATTGAAATAAATCACAGTATCAAGAGCAAAATTCCTGAAGGAAACGTTTTAATTGCTAGATTGTATGATTAACACGGGAGCAGAAGTAGCTGATTCACAAAAAGAAATAAATATACGTAGTCATATAAAGCCCTTCAGGCGAGTAGGCGACCAAAACTGTTGAAAATAGTTTCTTTCGGCGTTTCTTCTCTGCAGTGGTCGGTTCCGAATCGCTAGTAGTCTGTAGCTTTTGAACAATTATTAAAATATATATAGTACCTATGTAATAAAGAAAATTTTAGGCTCTGGTAGTACAGAGAGGGTCGTGTTCCTGCAGTGGAGACTAAAAGACCTGATGATGATGAAGAAAATTTTAAATATGATATGACGTGAAAAGGTGCCTGTAAAGGCCTATTTTTTGAATGAACGTTTTGATTTGGATTGATAACATTCTACCTTTTGTCTTTTCTCCCAGACTAGCATAAAATATTTCCAAGAATAACTTATTTAATAAATAAGTTATGTACTGGATATAATAAATTTACATTTTCTTAGAAACAGGCGTCTTATGTGACAAGGATTATCCACAATTAGTATAATTGGACCAGTTTATAAACAGGTTCAGCAAAAAAAGCGAGGTAGAGATAATCTGGCTAGATAATAGGGAGTACGCGCGTAATTTTTTTATTTGTTTAGTATAATCCTCAATAACCACAGGAAAAAAATATGAAAGAACTTTAAAAATATCTTAATTAACGACCACGATGTGAAACTTGAAAGTTTACATAAAAAAGAGAAGTCCGATATGGACTAGTGACGTCATAGTCTATGTCATGCATACATTTGCCATATAAAATAGTGTTTTCGCGAGTAAGATAGACATATTTTCGTAAAATCATTTTATCTCGTTCGTTTTTCAACCAAATTTTATTCTGTTTTAACCTTCAACACTTTACTATTTAATATTTTTGGATAAACAGGTAAGATAACAGATATTTTTTTCATGCATATTCCCTATTATACCTCTAGTCTAGAACGTTACACCAACAATCCGAAAGAGGCACTAAAGATTAACTCTTAAATAAGAAACAATCTGTGGAACTCGCTCTCCAAAATATCGCAGAGCAGCAATTTTCCCGCAACTTTGCCCTCGTAAATTATAGCCTATGTCATCATAAGGCTGCATCACCTATTGTCAGTATGACATACATTTTCTCCTTTTTCTCGATCAGCTTCTACGATCTCCGCGGGAAGAGACGTAGCTGGTAGACTGTTTTTTTTTTCATCAGAGACCAGTATGGAAGACCAGCAGGCCTATTTGCTAACTCGGTGTACAACGATTTGATTGTCACATTAGTTAGCATCCATTACGGTTTTCAAATCTTATATAAAAATAGTCATTCATACCGAAGCCGTAATGAATATTGAAGTTACCATGAAACCGTAGTTGTCAAAAGTTCGCAAATAGGCCTACA
This sequence comes from Rhodophaea formosa, assembly GCA_963082605.1. Lineage (NCBI taxonomy): Eukaryota > Metazoa > Arthropoda > Insecta > Lepidoptera > Pyralidae > Rhodophaea > Rhodophaea formosa. Next base: position 7,787,775 of record OY720221.1, read on the forward strand.
GATGGAACAGCAGTGTTCAGTTATCTTTCAGTTCAGAGTCTTTACTAATATTATAAAGAGTAAAGATTGGATTGTTTTTGTTAACAATAAATAAGCTCTAAAAGTACAGGACTGCTTTTCAAAATTTCACCTATAGAAAGCTATTTTTAGACATAGGCTATAATTCACGCAAATGAAGTCTCGGGAAAATCGCTATTAAGGGTGCGCTAGTCAGGTGTTTCGCCATACAAATTCTGTAGGGTGATGACTCCGTTGTTCGGTATCGTCTGTTTAAAGTTTTTAATTCTATCGATTTGTTTTATCGTTATCTATGCTTGTATGGAATCATAATTGTAAAATTATAAGTACTTTAAAAGTTATGAGTCTCAAAACATTCCGTTTTAACACGTAATTTTAACGCATCTTTGGGCACAATTAAATACCGGAAGGAGTATAAAATCTCTAAAACAAAATTCATACAAGCATAGTTTGGTTATTAAAAAATATAAATTATATTACTTTTAATAAAAATATTCAGCTGTTTTATCACAAGAACACTTCTCCCAAACGCATACTCGCGAATTTTTAGACGACGAAGATTTAGATTTTCAACAATATTTGTGTTTGCACACACTAGACTGTTGTTCCGATGTGCTTATACATCAGTGTAAATAGTTCCGCACTGTTCAAAACCGAGTCTATCCCTTTCTCAGCGAAATAGCACGCATTTTAGCCACGTGCGCTGACGAGTTCGAGTTCCCGACTAGCGCATCCTTAAGGGGGCACACTAGGCACATTAGCGACGCCAATAATTTTATTCCTAATACTTTACAAATAGAAATAAATTCAAGAATGTGAATCATATAAGCACTAGTAAATAACTTGAAGTATTTTTGGAATCATGTTTTAATATTATGAGAATCAGTCATTAAGAGAACACATGATAAAACGGCCGTTTTTGGCGGTAATCTGATTCTCATAATTCTTACTGATTCTGATAATATTAAACATGATTCCAAAAATACTTCTGGTTATTTACTAGTGCTTATATGATTCACATTCTTGAATTTCTTTCTATTTACTTAAATGGTTTTTTAAGTAGCATTACAATGCTCGGTATATTATTAAAATTGAAAATATGTGATGAAAAAGAATTCGCCACAGGTAGGATTTGAACCCACGAGTCTTAGGTCTGCGCCCTAAGTGTGTTACCAACTACACCCCCGTGACTTCGAATCACCGCGTCGAATTCTCTCATCACATATTACCCCGTAGGGTATAACGCATTCAAAGCATGCGTATTTCTTCAATACTACCCACTATTTAGTAGTGTGGTATTCTACTTCATTCGTATCAGATGAATAGAAAGTTGATTAAATTGAAGAAAGCTCTTACTCACTTAAATGGTTTTTTAAATAGCATTACAATGCTCGGTATATTATTAAAATTGAAAATATGTGATGAAAAAGAATTCGCCACAGGTAGGATTTGAACCCAAGAGTCTTAGGTCTGCGCCCTAAGTGTGTTACCAACTACACCACCGTGACTTCGAATCACCGCGTCGAATTCTCTCATCACATATTACCCCGTAGGGTATAACGCATTCAAAGCATGCGTATTTCTTCAATACTACCCACTATTTAGTAGTGTGGTATTCTACTTCATTCATATCAGATGAATAGAAAGTTGATTAAATTGAAGAAAGCTTTCTATTTGTAAAGTATTAGGAATAAAATTATTGGCGTCGCTAATGTGCCTAGTGTGCCCCCTTAAACTGTTTATTTCTTCTTTATTTGGTAACAAACTTAATTTTAAGCGAACCATTTTGTACTTTTCCTTTTTTATACGAGTAACAAACTTATATACACATATTTTCTTACACTTATACTATGTAAGAAAGTATGCGCGATCCGTGGCGCAGCGGTCAACACGCCTGCCTGCGACACGGATGGTCCCGGGTTCAATCCCCGGTCAGGTCAACATGGAAAATGTTTTTTTTTTTTCAGATTGACCAGGGTCTTAGATAGATCTATATAAGTATCGATTATAAAATCTAGTATCGTTGACTTAGTATCCCATAACACAAGGTCTCGAACTCACTTTGGGCTAGCTCAATCTGTGTGATTTGTCCGTATCTATTTATTTATTTCTATACTTATATAACTTCAAATTATACAAAATACACATAATAAGAAAATTCCATAGATCCCGTTAAGCTGGATATATCCTTTCCAAATAACGGGTATGATGTTCTGATGGATGGATGGCTGACAGACAATATAGGACAAACATTTTTGCGATCAAACTGTAACACAATTAAATTGTGATCAAAAACTAGTGCCGTGTGGGACATGCATCAATGCGCACAAGTAAAAATGTTACGCTAAGATAAAAATATGGACTCCTTTGCAAGCTAGGCTGCAAGATGCAAAAACTTAGAACTAAAAAAAAGCAGCAGTGAAAACTTCTTAAGTTGTGTTGGGCATTTTTGAGATGGGGAATTGATCTCGCGACCTCGTTACAAAAAACCGACATCTCTGTATAATTTTTATCAAGTTTCCACTTCTGTCGGCACTCCGGAGTGTCATTGTATTTTTTTAATTGTTTTAAAACCCAAAGATACGGTTCTTTTGGAGCCTTTCTTTAGCCATTTCGCGGGTGTGATCTATTTCGTTGGTTCATCAGAGCCCCTGGCGACAATTATTCGCGAATCTACTCCTTTCATCATAATTATAGACGACGTAGCAGGGCGGACAAGCACCGGCCCGCTAAGATCTCACTACTGCCGAACCATGACAGTCTATTTTCGTTATTCCATTAAAGTGTTCAACACCATGGGCAGCCTTAACACAAATTTACACCGATTTCACATTAAGTCCAAAGAATAATTTGCAAAACATTCTGAAACAATCACCGTGTAGTTTAAAGCCAAAATTTAGGATTACGGAAAAATAAATACGGACAAATCACACCGATTGAGCTAGCCCCAAAGTAAGTTCGAGACCTTGTGTTATGGGATACTAACTCAACGATATTATATTTTATAAAAGATACTGATATAGATAAACATCAAACCATTTTATAAATAAACATAAACAAACTGGGACGAGCGTGTGAAGTGTAGATTTTGTGAAAATGCGAACTGAACTCATATGAAATTAAAGGACAGGCCTATGCCTGCAATTATTAAATACATCACTCAAAGGGCATGGATTCTCTTGTAAACATTCTAGTGACTTTAATATGTTATAAGGCAAAACCCACAAACAACTCAGCTAGGATGAATGTGTGAGATGTGAATTCTTCGAAAATGCGATGGTTTGGATTCTGGACTGATATAACTAAGAAATATATCCTTAATTAAAAGTCATAGTCAAAATACTTAAAGTGCGTGCACTTTTTCTAGTCACACTTTAAAACCATACGTATAAAAGAAATATAAGCAAACAGGACAAGTGTGTAGGAATTTCTTTGTTTTTCGTGTGAGTAAGGGGCCTATATTGGTCTCACACTTAGAGTATCAATGTCTCACATTTTTCAAGCTGCCATAAGCCATCTGACGTAGCTTAGCGACTGCCACCAATGAAGACAACCGGGACCAACGGCTTGACGTGGAAATGCGAGCCTAACTCCTAAACTCCAAACTATAAAATTAAATGAAGAAGCCCACGTCTGCAATTTCAGGAGCGGCGTATTAAAATCTAAATTCAACGTTTGGACACTTCGCTGCATCTGTGGTCACTCTTAAGACCGACTTTATTTGCAAGTCAAATGTGGCTTGGAACTTTGAAACGTAAGTGAATTTCTTAGGCAATTTGCTCGTCAACTTTATTATTCCGGTAGAATTATTGAAATTCTTTCAAGGTGCGATGATTATATTTTTCTTGAAACTTTATTGACGATATTCGACAGCCTCCGCGGTGCAGTGGTTACTACGCCAGCCTACAATACGAGGGGTCCTGGATTCTATTCCCCGTTCTATTCATAACGAAATAGGATGTGTTGTATATTTATCTTTATAATTTTTCTATAATTATTTATTATAAAATATTGTATCGTTGAGTAGTTCCCCAAAAAATTACCCCATACAAAAATATCTCGAGCTCTGCGCGATTCGGAAGGCACGGTAATCCGTTAGTCCACACATACGAAAAACGAAACAATTATCAAACAAACTCGCTTCACATCACGGAAATCGTTTAAAAAAATGCTTCTTCAAATCGTCTCCTCATACAAACAAATAGAAGTAAAAGAGAAGAAGTAAAATCCACATTCGCTAGCATCCAATCGGCCGCGTAGAGTGCCGCATGCAATCGTATGCAGTTTTCATGCCATGCCGTGTTTGCGGCAAATTACTTTGCCAACACGCGAGTATTGGCCCGACGACGGCATGTTTGTTTTATGCTTCACGACACTAATGACGATAGACTCATGACATATAGAGTGAATATGCTAGTTTGAACTAAATTTAACATATTTCTTCGCATTTCTCTTGACTTTTATTACCATCATCTTCATCAAGTATTTCCAATACGACCGGTTGAAGGCCGCCTGCATTCAGCGCATTCCTGTGACCTTAGTAAGGTTGTCTTTCCTATTAGGATTATTAACAATCAAACTAGATCTAGAAATCACTGAAAAATAAAGTATCTTCTCGTTAAAACAAATGGAAGTGGAAGTAAAACCCCATTCGCTAGCATCCAATCGGCCGCGTAGATTGCCGCATGAAATCGTATGCAGTTTTCACGCCATGCCGTGTTTGCGGCAAATTACTTTGCCAACACGCGAGTATTGGCCCGACGGCATGTTTGTTTTATGCTTCACGACACTAAATTGACGATAGACTCGCGTCATATAGTGTGAATACACTAGTTTGAGCTATATTTAGTAATATTTCTTCGCATTTCTCATTGAGTATGCTTTTGTCATTATCATTATCTCAGCTGCAATAAATCCACTGCTGACCTTACCCAACATTTTCATTGACATTAACATCAACATTGGCCTTACCCAACAATTTTCAAAATGCTAGTTTGAGCTTTCAAACTAGCATTTTGAATATAATTCAAACCGGCCGCTTGGCCGGCGTCTTCCTGCGACCTTGGTATAGTCGTCTAACTACCTGGCTATTAAAAGTTGTCCCTATTTAAGTTAATTCTTGTTATTTTACTAAGATGATTAACAAACAAACTAGATCTGGAAATAGATGAAAATAAAGTATGTCCTCGTTAAACCAAATGGAAGTGGAAGTAAAATCCCTATCCACTAGCATCCAACCGGCCGCGTAGAGTGCCGCATGCAATCGTATGCAGTTTTCACGCCATGCCGTGTTTGCGGCAAATTACTTTGCCAACACGCAAGTATTAGCCCGATGGCATATTTGTTTTATTTTTTACGACAGTAATGACGATAGACTTACGTCATAGTACTAGTTTTAACTATATTTAGCAATTTTTCTTCGCATTTCTCATTGCATATGCTCTCATCATCATAATCCAAGCAGTAATAAGTCTACTGCAGGACAAAGGCCTTTCCCAAGAATTTTCAAAACGACCAGTTGAAAGCGGCCGGCGGCATCTATTGCCTTTCTGCAACGTTGCTAGTCCCAATTTAAGTAGATTCTTGTTATTTAACTAAGATTATTAACCAACTAAATCTAGAAGTCGATGAAGAATAAAGTATGTCGTCGTTAAAACAAATGCAAGTATTAGTATTATCCACATTTGCTAGCGTCCAATAGGCTGCGTAGAGTGCCGCATGCAATCGTATGCAGTTTTCACGCCATGCCGTGTTTGCGGCAAATTACTTTGCCAACACGCGAGTATTGGCCTGGTGGCATGTTTGTTTTATGCTTCACAGCACTAATGACGATAGACTTGCGTCACAGTTTTAGTTATGTTCAGTATTATCGCGTCTTTATCCCTTGCGGGGTAGACAGAGCCCAAGGTCATAAAAACCAAATGCCACGTTTTGCCTATTAGGGTGCGTAATAGTACATTGTGTACCAAGGGCGGTATAGAAGACATTACGTAAAACGAGCGTCCGAGTTTGTAATGTGTAATACCGGCCGTGATACACACAATGTTTTTCATCTCACCAAGTAAATAGTAGAGTAAAAAATACTTTTCATATTGTTTTGGTTAAAATTGTATAGTATTAATATAGTTTACCTTGAAAATATTTATGCGTCGTCAAGCTAGCTGATTATATTACCTAAATCAACATTATTTACAATCTATTAATTTATCACAGGGAATGTATTTCATGCAAATTAATGAAGATTACGATTACTTATAAATATTTAGCCTAAAAATAAATAGCGGCAAACTAGAATGAGCAGAAAATGTATCCGAGGATTCCACAGATAATGAAAATGTTTTATCCAAAAAGTGGAAGTCAAAGATCAATGAATACAAACAGCCAGGCACCACGGCCATTAACAATTCCAAATTTGAAGTATATTTCAATTTTTTTTTTCACTAGCAATTCCAAATTTGAATATACGACTTGAAAACTTTTTGAATGTAGAAGATTTGACACGTGTGCAGTGCATGGTATAGTGCCCTATTAAATTTAAAAAAATACGTGTCGCGCTCTCGGGCTTTATGGAATTTGTATGAAATCTTATAGCCCCCGGTCGTAATAGCGACCATCCAGCCCACTTTGCTTGCATTTAATGACACTGTTTAAGGGTAGGTGAGATGAAAAGATAAGAAAGCGACTATTGATTGCTCAGATTTTTGCCCAATCCCTTGACTGCGCGGGTATAATAGCAGCTTGGTATATTATATGTTTTTCCTTTTCTCCCAAACTAGTATGAAGTTGCACAGTAATATTTTTTTGCATTTCTCATTGGGTATGCTTTCATCATCAACATCTCACCCGCAAGAAGTCCACTGCTGGACTTAGGCATTCCCCAACGATTTCCGAAACGACCGGTTGGCAGCTAAATCCAGCGCCTTTCGGCGACTTGGGTAAGGTCGTTCTACTACCACCACTTACCAGCACGTACCAGTTCGGTAGATGTATAACGCTGCGCTTACCGGTACATGGTCGCCATTCAAGAACCTTTCTGCCCCATTATAGAGGTATTTGTGATACTACTCGCTCGGATGGATATATTTACCTTCATACAAAATCACTATTCGGAAAAAGAAGTATGAATCGTTCTAAGGTTTTTCTTCAATAATGTTCCTTGACTATACAAATTAAAAATGTGACTCACTTAAATGAGAGAATCTTAATTGTACTATTAAATATCATATCTTTTTCAAAACTTGCATTGAGATCTTGTGTAATCTTATCCTAGCAAAAACATAGGTTGTGTTGTCTATGTATCCTGGCAACCGACTTCACGTTAATGTTTTAATAAATTAATGAAAGATTAATGTTACAAGGAGCTATTTTTACATCCAGTAAATAAATAAATAGGCCTCTTGTAAAATAGCTATTAATGGATCAAATTTTGTAAATATCTCAGACCGTCTCTCTGAGAAATTTACAAAATTGGTCCAAATCCGTTTGAATAACAAACATCCCAGGTTTTGAATCTATAACTAGTTGGAGCGAATTAAGCTACTGGCCGCTCACGTAGTCGCGAAAATTAATTTGACAACTGAACGGGGATAATAAGATTAGAATAGACTTAAATAGATTAGATCCAAAATTCAAACGTATATTTAGAAACTAGATACTAGAAATTTTTTTTGACTTTATTGAGATGTAGAGTACGGAACCGGGAACAGTACTTTTCTCCGGGATGAAAGTAAATAAAGGTAGCCTTTGACCCTCTCCGTACTTCAGACAACGTGTATGCAAAATTTCATGATAATCGCTTTAGTAGATAAGGCGTGAAAGCGGAACAAACAAAGTAACTAACTCACTTTCGCATTTATAATATTAGTTGGGATTAGTACAAAACATAACCACAAATTTTTTAAATTAGTACAGTACATAAACTTAAGGATGAAAAGTATATATTTTTGTTACTTTACTCGCTGCATAACAAAATTAAACAGCCATTCTGCGCGCCGCATCTACGTACTGTATCTGTACGGCGCTTACCGAGTTTTAGAACCTGCCGATAGCGCCTTTGGCGGGCGCCGACACTTCTTTTGCCGGCTGTCGGCGTCGCCTTGTCAAAGCACGCAAACCATTTGAACGGATAGACTATAAGGTGTTTTCTGTCTATTACAAATATATAATATAAAAAAAACATAAATAAATAAATACGGACAAATCACACAGATTGAGCTAGCCCCAAAGTAAGTTCGAGACTTGTGTTATGGGATACTAACTCAATGATACTATATTTTATAATATATACGAATCCAAGACCCAGGTCAATCTTAAAAAGATCATTTTCCATCTTGACCTGACCGGGGATCGAACCCGGGACCATCCGTATTGCAGGCAGGCGTGTTGACCGCTGCGCCACGGAGCTCGTAAAAAAACGTCTATAAATATACCATAGTAAGTGCTCTTCAGCCTTACTTGAACGTTTACTCTAACAGTGTTTAAGAGGCTTTAAATGTATATTTGAGAAATCAAATTCCTCAAATTAAACTTACAACTTAAATTTGATTAGCAAAAATTTTGCATTCATGTGTAACTTGGATGACAATATAGATTTTACGGGGTAGACAGAGCCTAAGGTAAATACGCAATGACAACGGCATAAGTGGAAAACGAAATCAAAATAGTAGTAATACACTCGTACTAATGATATGAGATCCCGTCGATATTCGCCAATTGTCTCGGGCGGCTTATATGCTTGGTAAGTTAGTTTTGAACATAAATATTAACTAAGTTTTTTTTTGTCTAACCTATATTATCCCACTGCTGGGCAAAGGTCTCCCCCATTTCCTTCCAGGACTCCCTGTCTAGAGCCAATTGTGACCATTCCTCATTAAATTCTACCCCTGTTACGTCGCCCTCCTTCAGGACTCCACTTCGTGGTCATATGGGCGCAACGATCCGGGTGCATACGACGCCCGCCCAATCCCACTTCAGCCTCGCAGCTTTGCGCCCCACATCGATAATGCCTGTCTTTGAGCGAAGTGTAGTGTTTAGGATTCTGTCCATTAACTAAGTACACTAATTAATTCTACTTCTTTAATTAAAATCATCTATTTTGATATGTAACAAAAACAGTTATTACAATAAATCACACAAACAACCCGTCAATACGGTTATTTATGTTCCCATGAATATTCAAACACAATTCGGATAGTAGCGGTTACGATAAAAATGTAATCAAAAGCTAAACGGTTTCGATAGCGATATTTTTTTCATCGGTTAGTTAGTGAAATGCCTTTTAGAATGTTTCTTGTTAAATTGTATTGCGAACCGATATCTTTATGTTATGCAAATAATGTATTGCAAAAAATTTCTTTTTTATTAAAAAAACTTATGAAGTTTTATATATTTAACACTATCAAATATATATTTTTTTAGTAAGACTAATCCGATAAGTTTCCCAGTTAATAAAATCACCCATACAACAAACTTGTTTTTTGCCATTTTTGCTCGAAAGTCTTTGTATAGATAATGGTATTTATTTATTATTATTATTTATTATTTTGATATATATATATATATTATGTCAAGGCACATCTTTCTAGTCCTAAAAGCCTCTGAGCTAAACCGCGGATAGACAGACAGACATGGCGAAACTATAACGGTTACTTGTTTACTACGGGTCCCTAAAACTGGGTTTTCGAGCAATAAGTAAGTCATGTGAAGGTAAAAGCTTTTTATCTTGAAGGTTACAGAACTCAGAACCCAGTTATTAGGAATTTTAACTGAAATTACATACTATACACATAACTTTAAATTTAACCAATAATAAAAATACAGGCAATATATTGTAAAAGACTTTTTGTAGGACGAACTGTATTATTTCTTAAATTATAACCTTGTTGTGAAAAACGCTATGTTGTGAAGTGTCTAAAACTTAGTTATGAACCGTATTTTTTTTTGCGATTTTTTACTCCATTATGTTTATTTTTTATTAGAAATATCGCTCACATTGGCTAGGTGTTTCTTAAAAATTTAACGGCAGGTTCAACCTGTTAGTAGGAATATTTAGCCATAAATTAGAGAAATTTAAAGACCAACACCCTGTGTGTGCTTGACGACCTCCATTACGCAGTAGTTGAGGTTGTTCACAGGTATTTATATGCGGTTCTAGCGGTAGGCAGGCAGCTGGCTAAAAATTCTTTAGCAAAATAATATTACAGCATGATCGAATCGGATACATAATGTAATATAGAACTTTTGGAAAAAAGGTTAAAAAAGTGTGGCTACAGAAAACCCAATGTTTTGTACGTTATTATATTTTTTTTCTTGCAATATTATAAATGTTAAAGTAGCTCTGTCTGTCTGACGGTCTGTCTGTCTGTATTTCTTCACGCTTCAACCATGGAACCGGTTGAGATAAAATATTGAATATAAACAGTTTGAGGCTTAGGAAAGGACAAATGGTACATTTTGTCCCGGAAAAGCTATGTTCCAGTGGAACCATGCTAATATTCTACCTATCTTTAACATTCCTACATATATGCATAGGTACATATTATCACATCTTTATCCTTTGCGGAGTAGACAGAGCCCAAAGTCATAAAACGGAAAGGCCATTTAGGGTGTTAGTGGGCGTTAAGGAGGAAAGCGAAATTAAAATAGCCCATACATATATACCATCACTTAAAATTCCTATTCCAAAATTAGAAATAAAAATATTCCGGCGAGAAATTCCCACAAAGTAAAAAAGTCGAAATAGTAGCTTTCTGTTGAAGACACAGGCCTCTCAGAGTGTCCAATTTGCCGGCTCTTTTAATGAGATCACGTACGTCGGCCTTAGTTTTTCTGTGTAATCAACTAATTCCAGGGAAATCCGTCAAATGAGACAAGATTTACATAATCGGGTTTATTATGAGATTCCTCTTATCTTAAAGTAGGCCTATTTTTACAAGACCTGCGAATTTATTAGGTTTTTAGGGTTCCGTAGTAAACGGACAGACAGACAGACATGGCGAAACTATAAGGGTTCCTACCCTTATAGTTTCGCCATGTCTGTCTGTCTGTCTGTCTGTCGGTCCGTGGTTTTACTCAGAGACTATAAGTACTAGAAAGCTGTAATTTGGTATGGGTATGTATATTAATCATGCCAAAAAAGTCGTAGAATAAATGTAGAAAAAAAATTTTTTTAGCGAAGTCGCTTACATGTAAAGTCTTAGTAATTATTATTTTTCTCTACTAACCTATCGTGTGGGATATTGTTGAATAGGTCTTTAAAAATATTGTGAGGTTGAGAACACCAATTTTCGATTAAGGGATCCATTACTGAAATATTTTGGTTTGCAAATTTTTGTTACAGGTACCTAAGTGTAAGGTAAGGATAAAATTTCCGCTTCAGTTGTTCCAAACTATGTTAGTTTTACAATAGTAGGTATATATCATAAAATAAAAGATGCTTTAGTTATAATATCATGTATGGCAAAGTATTTTCCAATGAAGGTAAACTGACCGTTATAACAAATGAAAAAGGTAAGAAAAATACCCAACTGCAGTAAAACAGCCTGAATCAACACGCAATTTGCATGTTAATTACGGTGTACCGGGAAATGTAGAAATTTTCACTTTTTTATAGTTTCGGAAGTAACAACATACATCCCATTTTCTTTTTTGCTGTATCTGTAGTTTTGGTACCGTGGTTTTGGCATACAATTTTGTTTGTTTGTTTGTTTGTTAATTCTTTATTGCACATAAAATAAAGTAACATACACCTTAAATGAAATATATAATAGGTACTTAAAAGCTAATTAAAGATAATATGCACAATGGCGGACTTATCCCACGAGAGGATTTCTTCCGGTCTACCGGTATCTGAAAGAAGACCATCAGAGGTTTTATGGGGTACAGGTATAAGTTCTAATGATGAAATAAAAAGATGGTAATAAAAAAAAAACAAACAAGATGAACTTTGGAACACTAAACATACTACATATACGTACATATACTACATAATCTAAATATACTACAAATACTACATAAACTATACATACATAGATAACTATATATATAAGCTCAAAGCATTGACGTAGAATTTGAAGGCATCGATCGAGGGGGCTATTCTAATATGTAACGGGAACATAGGAGATATGTTGCATATTTTTCTCTTCTATTTCTCTCCAATTAATCACTAGGTACTATACATAACTGTAGAAACTTAAAAATTTTGTAAATTACGTTTCCTGATGAAAGTGAACACTTAGAAATTTAATCCCCTATTATTCCCCCTTAGGGATTATATTTCAAAGGTATTTAAGTTTTACGCGGGTGAAGTCGCAGGAAAGTAGCTAGCTTATAATTAATTGCGTTCAAAAAAATTACGTAAATTTATTGCAGTTTAAACGCTGAGGTTAGTCAAATTAATTAAAAAAGTTTATAATATTAATCAATCATCTTTCATAAGTATCTATCTTTTTAAAGAAGAGGTTATAATAAAATTCAAAGACACAAAATGCGGTAGTTTATTTCTTGACGTAAAAAAGAAAGAATAACCCGCGCGTTTTTCTTCGCGGTCGTAAGACGACGTAAAGAATGTCGTCAAAACGTTTTCTAAATAAATCCTTATTGAATGGGGCCTTAACCCGCAGGAAGTCTATGAAAAGAGGTTAGTTTATCAAGAGACGAAGGAAACGATTTTGTGTGACGGGGAGAAATCAGTAAGGTTGTTTCTGACCATTGAAAGCCGATTGGAAACTAGAAACATGACTTAGTATTATTTAGCGTTAAATAATATCACTAAAACCTTTTGCCGATATAATAACAGTGTAAGGATCCGTATACGCATACTTATTACCGCCAAAAGCGGATACTTTTGGCGGTAATGACTAGATCTCTTAATTTAAGATTATGATATTAAGAGGGCCCTGGACGCGCATGTCCCCATACAAACGGAAATAAGGAATTGTGACAATATTTGATAATTTTGGAGTAACATTAAGCATTCAATCAAATAAATCTCATTATAATCTACGTAAGTTCCCATACAGCTTGGTTAAAATATCAACGGTTTGAGAATTATAAGCCTCTTAAAATTTGTATGATAAGGTTCAAACAAAATTATCAAATATTTCCACAAAATTTGATTGCCTTATTTCCGTTTTTATGGAGACATGCGCGTCCAGAGCCCTCTTAATGAAAACTTATAATAAAAATACTACAAGTTATTTAGTACCGAACTAATGACGTAGATATTTTTACATAAATACAAGAATTAAATAACGGGTGTCGCTAGAATCGCTGATGTAAGCTTTTTACATCAGCGAAACTACGCAACACTATATTAAAATAATTAAAAATAATAACTATGTCATATTTGGTATGTTAACGGGACACAATTTAGTTACTTAACTAACAAATGTTGACAAGTCAACACGAAAATTTACATTTACTCTACATTTACTACTCCCTCATGGAATTACGGGGTAAGTACTGTGACAGCTTCAAGTTATAAATTAGGATAAGTTCATTTACCCTAAGGGAGAATTCATACAAAAGTTATCTCCATTGCTGCCTTACTCTTGGCACCAAACAGTTATTATATTATTATACTTATTGCCAGTAAGTAACCTAGAGTAAGGCCGCCCCGCCCAGCCGTTGTGCAGCGCCCCCAAAGGCTCGGTATTTTTTAAGTTTATTACCCAATCTCAAATCTGCAATGGAACAGCCCTTGAAGAAACCCATGTAGGGCCCTTTTATAAATATTTTTGAGTCTAGCGGTAATTACAGCCACCATTAAACCTATAAACTAAAAATATCATGCCTCCAACCAATTTCTTTCCCAGTTTCGGCCTCATGATGGAATCAGAATCCCTAATAGAATATACATATGCTAGAAAAAAGGTAACTCAATTATAAACATATACGGACATAAAAATTTCAGCAGCTGATTAATGAATTTGTGTCCATTGTTGGGTGGTCCATTTTTTTTTAATTTTTAATTTTTTTTTGCTGGTCGATATTCTATTAATGGTTTAGATTCCAACATTAAAATATTGCTAGGTTTTTTTGAATCAATATGTGTTGTTACAATTTATTACACTTTCAATACGATGTTAGACATATAGGCCAGTCAATCAATATCGACATCAATCATTGCAAACGCGCATGTTACTGCGATTTTTTATATTTGTAAAGAGTAAGAATAGTCTACGCCCAAGTTTGCAACTTTTTAAACCATATGCTACTGCTGGGGGCCCAAAAGTGTGGGCTATTTCCAGATATTTCAGAAAAACGACCTTTTATGGTGCATTTTTTCGATTATCTTTGTGGTATGCTTTTATAAAATACACTTAATTACCTGCCATTTGAGTATAATTTGAACTCTGCGATGTATAGTTATTGAGCATTACATGCGTGTTTGCAATGTTTGCATTTTTTGTGTTAATATTGACTGGCCTAGTGTTATTAGGTCACAGAGGAGCTCGATTGACGCGATAATGCATTTATTAGCACTCTAGCATAGCACTCGGTCGTAGTTGCTACTTAGATGGGCACTTCACCGTTGGGACATAAGTTATGTCTGATGAATTTGAGTAGCCTGAAAAATGCCTGAAATTAAAATTTTCATTTTTGTGACAAGCTTTTTTACATAATGAGTGCTTGCCAAGAAAAGCTAATGAACCCAAACTCGGGGTTTATATTCTTTAGTATAGAAGTACATATAACCACCTTCCGATTCCATAATCAGATCAGGTCCATGGTACGATAGTATTGCATTGTCATCCGACTTATGTGCACAAAATTTTAGCTCATATTTAGGCTGAGTGCTTTAAAATTGACCCTCACGGACAAACCAACAAACAGGGCAAGTTAAATGAAAGCTATTAAATTAGACATCTTTCTAGCTTTTTCAAAGTTGTTGACCATTGACGTACACGAACAACAACATGAACGTACAGTACACTGCCGAAAAATTGCCTTTATGATGAATATTAGGGCATAGAACACTTGTCTATTGAGTTTGAATTTGTAGCTCCCAATAGAAATACAAATTTAATTGCATACATTGAATAATTTTTGCCCTCACACCAATATTTATCTATGGTTTTTATTCCCTAGAGAAAACATAAGGCAGTGGGTCGTCTGATATTATATCTTCTTCGTAGTTTGTGAAACTGAGTCTGGTTTCAGTATAAAAGTCTATCCTCTCACATCATAGTCGAGCTCCGTGGCGCAGCGGTCAACACGCCAGCCTGCGACACGGAGGTCCCGGGTTCGATCCCCAGCCAGGTCAAGATGGAAAACGATCTTTTTCAGATTGGCCTGGGTCTTGGGTGTTTATCTATATAAGTATATGTTATAAAATATAGTATCGTTGAGTTAGTATCCTGCGACACAAGTTCACAACTTACTGTAGGGCTAGCTCAATTTGTGTGATATGTCCCTATATATTTATTTATTTTATTATTTATCAGGGCCGTGCCCGGGACATGGCAGAAGCGTCACCGTGTCGAGACCTTGCATCGGTGTCCCGTCAGGGGCTGTCTGTTCACACACGTCAGTGATGTGACCGGACCGTGGATAGACCGAAGCCTTCTGTCACTTTATCCTTTTAGTAATTTAAGTATTAATAGAACATCGACTGTACTATGCCAGCATTTATTATCATCGTTTAAGAGAAGGTGTGATGAAAATATCTTTAAACTCATGCAAGGAAGGTGCAAGGGCCGATGCGGTGAGCATCAAACGCGAACGTGTGTAACCGAAACCCTTAGATTATATAAAACCTAGATGGACTCTATTTGCCTAGAAGCGTAGAAAAAACTAGTGTCCAACCCAACCCATAGTCGGTCGCGCACACAAACACCTAACAATTTGACGGATTTTGAGGGCATAAATTGACAGGACGCGTGTGATGACACAAAGCTGTCACGCACACAAGCATTGAAAAATTGGCCAGTTTTTTAATCATTGAAATAAAGGCATGACGATGTCTAGAGAGTATATAGTCAAAGCCGAAACCATAGAAAATGTATTACTTACCAACATTTTGAACCACGTTATATATTAATAAGACTCGTTCTGACCACGTCCTAAGCTCCACCCGTAAGTGTCGGATAGACCTTAAATTGGCGACCACGTTAAGCGTCTTACAACACGTAAAGTCAGCGGCTGTGATCAAATTCCTTTATTTGCCTTCTAAAATCTGATTTCACTGTTGGCTCTTCAAATATACGAAAGACCAAATCCCAAATTCAGTCAATTATATTACTTTTATAGCTTGTTAGTGTAAAAATATTCGGGGAAAGACGTTCATATCGCGGGCTAATGAGGCCTTTGTGACATCGTTGTTTATTTTGATAACGCAATTATGGGTGTTGGAAGCGTAGGTTGGAAAGAATTTCAAATGAACAAGCTACTTATTTTGCGGGCTTGCTAAATCCAAGGAGTAGATTTTCAGCTAAGACTTGTGTGTTTTCATCTCATGTGTCCTACTTCTCTGTAAAATACTTTTTACACTCTATATGTGTGCAAGAGCTTACCTAAGGAGTGTAGAAGTCAAGCAAAGAAACTTTGCTACACTCACTAGTTTTGGGATTTTTCATAAATGTGCCTTTATTTTTGCCAAGCAGAAGTCTTAAATTACTTTGAATTATGGATATAATCTGCTTTAAAAGGACGCCAATGAATTTAAATTCAGACTGATACATGATGCTACATTTCAATGATATGGCTTTTATAATTATCAAACATTTTCCATCAGGATTTTAAAAATACCAGTATACTTATCGCAACTTACACACCACTCGTTACAAGCACCGTACATGACGTTCGTTTGAAAAAGCGAAATAAATAAATTTCAATAAAAGCGCGCTTTCAAAGCAGTTATCCATATTTTTGCGAAATAAATTGAGCCATCATGTTGCACATATAAATTGAAAGAAATTTTAAAATGCGCGATGATTTTAAATGTCAGTATTTATTTTACATCTGACAGTTAAATGCAGCTCCACGTATGTTTTCTTTTTGCAGGATAGTGGCTTCTGTTTTGGGTACAAATTTCGTTATCTTTTTACAATTTCAGTAATTATATATCAATCAACAATAAAAAAAAATAGTCAATTAAAAAAAACCGGCCAAGTGCGTGTCGGGCCACGCGCAGTGTAGGGTTCCGTAGTTGCGAATGACAACTTTGAGTTCACACTGTTTACACTCGCACCTCACTGTTTAACGACCAAAAACATCTAACAATGAAAAATTTATGAAATTTTACATTTTTCAGTACATTTTATAAGTTGGTTGCCTATAACTTTTTAGTTTGTACTTAGAACTCAGCTCTGATAGTTTTCCTTTCAACTTCAGTATATATACTACTGCTGTAATTTTTTTCACGTATCCATATATAACTGTTTAGCAGATAGAGGGGGTACACTTACGTCTAACAAAAATTTGCACTTTAAAACCAAATATTTCGGAAACGGATCCCTAAATCGGTAAGGTTGAGAACACTCAACCTTACAATATTTTTCAAAGACCTTCTTAATGATACCCCACCAGATTGGTAAGTAGAGAAAAAAAATTACTCCACCACTTTACTTGTATGGGAGCTACCCTAAAAAATTTTTTTTTTAAGATTTTTTTCTACCACTTTTTTGCCATGATTAATATACATACCCATACCAAATTACAGCTTTCTAGTACTTATAGTCTCTGAGTAAACCCGCGGACGGACAGACAGACAGACAGACATGGCGAAACTATAAGGGTAGGAACCCTTATAGTTTCGCCATGTCTGTCTGTCTGTCCGTTTACTACGGAACCCTAAAAACCTAATAAATTCGCAGGTCTTTTTAGGGTTCCGTAGTAAACTAGGAACCCTTATAAAAGCATAGAAGCGGCTTAATACTACCGATATAGTTCATCCATTCCCCCCGTCCCAAGGCCAAGCGTGGTGGGTGAATATGGAAAACCACCCCTATAATGGAAATCCTTGGGGGATGCTCAAGATCTATGGGCTCCTTGTGGCCGAGACGACATGTGTGTCAGCAGGATGAACGATGTGTGAGGACGTCAGACGACTGGAGTCCTATTTTTGAATGTGTGACCATTCGTTTTCGAACGATTTTTGTGTAAAAAAACCGTTGATTTGCGAACGGCGAAATTTCAAAAATCTTACCCCTAGACTATTCTTTTCTGGGAGTTCACGATAAAATATCATACAGTCCAAAAGATACATCTGTATGACAGTCGGACATTCAGTGAAGTAATAGGATCCTATTGGCACTTTGTATACGGAATCCTAATAAAGAAAAGTCTCTTTTGGAGTGATATTGAGTAATAAAACTGAGCGATAAAGCGACCATGAATACATTTTACAGCGATATGAATCTTCCATTATAATGTGGAATCAATAGCAGGAAAGATCGTAAATGTCGTAATAGGATATCACTGATACAAGGATGGCTGTTATTTTTTAGCCTAAAAAATAAATTGACTTCTTTGATAAGAGGGAACTTGCTAAATGAGTAAATCTTGAAAAATGTTTCTGATTATGCATTTATGTCTAGCTGAAAAATACTGATCTGATAAGCATAATATTAAATATTTCATATATTCGTTAAGTAAACTTAACGTTGCTTGGGAAAATTCAATTTTAAAGTATAAAACAAGTTTCATTATTAGAAAAACCGAATAGCCTATGAAACTCAGGGAAAAATTTGAATTAATTATCCGGCGTAACACCTTACCTTTCTAAATCGGTCAAGCCATTTAGGCTACAGGAGGCAATAATAGAACAGACATACATATGCGCGAAAAACATTACCCTCCTTCTAGGTGGTCAGTCGGATAAAAAGCGATAATAATATCCCATAAGACAGCCGCTGCCGTCAAAATGTATCGCAACTTTTGTACAAGACCATTATATATTAAGCACAACATGGCAGCTGAACAAATTAAGTTTTGGCATCATGTAACTTTTCTAAGTAAGCAATAACAACTGTCTCCCCTTATCAATTGACCGTTTTGAGCGAACCGGAAAATATGAGGTAACTTCTACATTTATCTTAAAGGGTTTCGTGTTAAATAGGTATTTTTACTGTGTTCCTATTTTTAGGAGGTTCCATTAGCTCAACAAAAAGTACGCTTTTCTTCATATAGTGGATGATTTCTCGTATAAGACAGTGATATTGCACTAGTGTAGGTGGCCACCAATCGTAATCAAATAAACTGAAATCTTTAGAAACTATCATACGTGAAACGTGTTCCAGTCTAACTAGTCACCATGGTATGGACATAGCTAGGATTACTCCCGGTCCATATTATTCCTAGAATAGACTTATCGAAATCAAAACGTTTATTCAGAAAGTAGGCACTTTTTCACGTCATATCATATTCAAAATTATCTTATTAGTTAATATGTATTTATTATTTGTTCAAAAGCTACCGACTACTATTAGGAACAATATGGTTCGGGCGCATTAGCGCCCGGTCCATATTAGACATCACAATGTGACGTCAATTTTTTACGTTACATGTGTGCCACATTGAGAGGTTATTAATATGCATACATGCATTAGGAACACAGATTTGGAAGAGTTTGTATGTCGAACAGCGGAAAAGATGTTTTTTTTTTAATCTATGGCGGAATATGTAGGAAATAATAAAGGTCCTATAATATTGATGTGTGCGTGAGCTTGTGGTGTGACACGTTTGCATGCATTGGTAGGTATCAGCGTCACTAACGTTTCTTCAGGACCTATCCTAATTATTCTTAGATCTAAAAGTAAATTAATCTTCTTCCTTGCCTTTTCCCGTTACTTGGGGTCGGCCCATCTAAAAGTAAATTAATGTTAGCGCTAAAAATAATAATATCTGTGTCACAATACGAATGCTATAAGAAAAAGAAATAGAAAGCGCAATATCAATTTACAAACTTATTTTAAACATTTTCTGATACTTGGTTGAGTTAAATTAAATTGGAAAAATGTCCGCTTCCGTTTGCAATTGGAGTCCGCCGATATTAATTTTGTCTCAGTGGAACTAAATTAAAAAATATATAAAACATTGGTTTTATATTTATAGACCGTAATTTTACAAACCAGCCAGTTGCGAGTCGCGCACGAATGTTTCTGTACCAAAAATATTAATATCGAGCAAAAAACGGTAAAAAAAATACTTTTTTTGTATGGAAACCCCCTTAACCTTAAAAAAGCTAATCATATTTTTTGGACGGACTTTACGCCATAGCGAGTCATAAGAGTGCACACTGGTGCATACATTTCTCGTTTATAGGGCAGAGCACTTGAGGTTATCATTAGGAGGTGGTTCAATGAATATAGACCACCTCGTTCGCACAAACTGTTCCAGAGCTCATCCTTAACTTACGTACCTTAAAGTATTCTATATAAACAGAGGTAGACGTGTCCTACTCCAAGAAACAGCCATTTAAAAGCAATCGTGTCACGTGACGTGGACGGCGTCTTCACGGTAAGTACAAAGTTTAGAGGTGTAAGCTAAGCGCAACGGTGTTAATTAGCTCCCTTTGAAGGCGTCAGAAATAAGTACGTTTGGCTCGTCTACCTCAGTTTATATAGAAGTCGTTGACGTACCTAGCCCTACAAGACGCTAAACTATTGGACTTATAAAAAATCCTTTTCCAGGTCGCCCGCCGCCCCGCATCAGCTGGTACTCCGGGCAAACCCTTGTGGACGCATCAGACGGCGCCAGCGACATCCCCGACGTGAGAGAGAACGAGCTATACCTCCCTCTCACTAGGGAGAACGCCGCAGACCTCTCCTGCAGAGCCTCCAACACGAAGCTTGCTCCTCCACTGATCAGCAATCTGCAGATTGAATTGTACTGTAAGTAGAAATTCTTCTTCTTTTCTCTTGCAATACGTTTTTGGGAGCAGAGGAAAAAATCATAGAATGTGCTACTTCTGTCGCTAAGATCGTATCGTATGTCAACAAAGAGATCATCATGGCAATGAGGATTGCCAACTTTGCTTTACTTGTAAATCTTCTGTACATATATAAAAGGCAGTTGTTGCTGCCTGAAAGATCTATCAACGCACAGCTTCAACCACTAACGGATAGCGTTGGAATTAGGCCCGCAGATAGTCATTATGACATTCGCAAAAAATGGTATCCCAAAATTCACCCCCTAAAAGGGTGAAAACGCAAGAGTACTATTTTATAAGTAACTAGCTGTTACCCGTGGCTTCGCCCACGTGATTTATAGCCTATGTCCTTCTCAGTACCCTAACCTATGTGTATGTAAAATTTCATGATGTTATAAAAATACCCAAACCTTGCTAACTATACCTCAAAAGACAAAGACGTCATAACTATGACTTTAGAAACATTTTCTCCACAAATAGACGAGAAAATAACTATCCATACCGGGAAATTACCCTTACTCATAAGTTATTGAAAAGTTGTTCCACGTAGAAATTGCACGATATATTCCCGATAGTACCTGTGAGACCAAACGTCGCTCGATCTTATTTACTTACTCGGAGTACTTTTTTCTACGTCCTCGTAGGTTCACGTTTACTCCGGCAAATTGAACCAATGGAAAATACTTTTTTGGCACTATTCCATATACCTCCAAAAATGGAATTGTTCCTGTTCGTAAATGTGTATTGTGAAGGAAATAATAAGTATATTGGAAATATCCATCATAGAACAACGTCTCAACACGATTTTCTGTATCGGTTGTTTCTGTAATGTTTGGAGACTATACAATACATTGATGCCCACTTTATTATATTCTATAGAATGCATATTTTTTTGCCGCGCAAACCGTAAAAGCCGGTCAAGCGATTGGGCGAAAATCTAAGGAATCACGTTATAGGTGGTGCGGCTAGCAACCGTCACTATTTTGATTCTGCTTTCCACCTAAACGCCCACTAACACGCTTGACGCGACCTTCGGGTTTCATGAACTTGGGCTCTGTCTACCCCGAAAGGAATAAAGATAATAGAATGCATGTTATGAATGGTTTCCTTACTCTTGAATGTACCCATAGCCTCACATGCAAATGCTTCCAGAAACCGTGACGAAATTGGTTCACAAAACTACTTAGAACAAAACTGCCAGCACGGGCAGCAGCAATAAAAATTTTAACGCAATCAATTCAACATAGTTGTCAAAACTCCTTTTCGCTTTCAATAAGGATTTCAGAAATTGGATATGAAGTGCGCATCCATGTAAGTCTCTAAACAATATTTTATTAGAAAATCGCGCTTGGATGACGTTCTATCAGTACCTCAGTTATTTTTATCTTAGGCTTATAAAAATGAGGTTTTTCCAAATGGTTAAAATTGTGGTTCATGCTCGACATATTATTATCAATAAATTTTTGAATATTTTATCAGCGTCAATCTTGACAAGTTGTGTATGACGTGCGTAGAATATGACTAAATCACTTATATTTTTAATAAAATCCGGTTGACCTCGATGATCTATCTGCCATCATCGGAGAATGAGTAATTTCACAAAAAACTAATGAGACGCATAAATCATTTTTGGAAACTAATTTTCTTCTTCTTCATGCGAGCGTCTTTCCGGGTTGCGTCCTCAAATATAATGCTTCGAAGTCCAGAGTCAAGCTATATTGACAGCATTTGCTTATACATGATTTTGCCAAAATCTACCCACCGACCAAGTAGTCTGACCACCCGACCAAGGTCGCAGGGAAACGCTCGATGCAGGCAGCTTCCAACCGGTTATTTTGGAAATCCCTAGCAGAGGCCTATGTCCAGCAGTCGACATCCTGCGGCTGAAATGATGATGATGATTACCGCTGGCTGCCTGCCTGACGCCGACCGTCCTTAGGTATCTCCAGAACGGTGGAGAACCTGTGACAATGAAGAACAATTTCAACCGTGCCGGTAATTGTACCCGGTACCTCTTGTCCACCAGCTGGCGTGTTAACCACTGCGCAACGATGACTATAACTTGCTTATGAAGAGTAAATATCTTAGAGGTTGGCTCATACTTGTTATTATGGCTTTGCCAAGTCATATTACAGCATGAATTGTGAACTTACATGAAGTCGTAAAAGCTCCGGTGCAGCACAGCACAGCTGAGGGAGGATACTTCCGGGAACATAAATTGCGATGCGAATCCACATAATACTTACATTTGAAGATATCAAAGTAATAAACGGCAAGTTATTTGATACTGAAAGTCAAATTATTTATAATAGCAGTGCGCCCCGGCTTCGCCCGTGATAGCCTATGCCACTCAGGGATAACGTACCGATTTAAAGGTGAAAGAATTTTTGAAATCGATACAGTGGTTCCTGATATTACCGTGTTCAAACAAACTATTCAACTTTAGAATTTTTGTATAGATTAAAATTTAGGTCATCCCCGACAGATTTTGATAAAACATGTCTAAAACCAAGGAAATAAACCATAACAAAGACAAGAATATAGGGTTGAAGTCGGTTTTTGTTTTTTTTTTAATGTCTGTTACGCCTGTTACGCCATAAGTCTGGCAATTTATGAACCTTTTTTTTTATTTAGAAGAATATACTTCCACACCGGACCCATTTGAATTTCTTCAAAATTGGTTTAGTAGTTTGGTTAGAGTAGGATTTTTCTTGTAAATGATTATCAATAAATGGAATATCGACGTGCCACGCACGCCTATATGAACTTGGGCAAATACAGCCTGCGGCAGTATTACGTTATAAGCCATCAAATTTTTGTTTAATTAACTTTTAATATGGAATTCTCATGTTACGGTCACTCGAGTCTATCCCCTTGAACTTGCGTGAACTTTTGCATAATGTCCAAGTCCCATCACAACTACGAACAACGCTTGAACTTTCAAGGCCGTGTGTTACATGGGTCTAATTTAATTTAATATTAACATTGATATCATAACCTTGGGTATATTTATTACAAAAGTTTTTGACGTTGTGTGGTGTATGTTTCTGTTACTCTGTGAGACAAGCTTTTTTTGTTAATTATTTTCGGATTTAAAAATATACGTCCACGTCTTTTAAATCACTTCTCTATAATATCTATACAGTTTAGTCTACTACTGAACAGATTTTAAAATTTTAGGTCACAATTGGCTAGGACGTAGTTACGGGAAAAACAAGTTTAGTTCTGGAGACTAGTTTTATTTTATTTACATTTTTTAATAAAGGAGGAATATCCCGACATTATGGTTTAGTTGTTGGCTATCACTCTCAATAAATATGTTTCGATCGACAAAAACAAGAAAAATTAACAATAATCTTAAAAAAAAAACGACTTCAACCAATCGATGCGACCGATTTTGATGAAATTTAATTGGTACCAATCTCATCCTATAACCATCCAAATAAAATTAAATATTTCCAATCATTTTATAATAATGTCAGACTTACGATATGAATGTAACAAATATTTAGAAACAACTTCGAATTGATAACCTCTCCCTCTTTAAAGTCGGCCAAAAAACAACAAAATTAGTTTTAATCAATTAATACGCAATACAGTTGAAAGCAATGGCTCCATATTTATTTTAAACAAAGAAATAAAGTATCTACGAGTATTTTCCCTCTTCTCTTGGAGAACTTCCACGTAAGTACAGACACAGATTCCAGATAGTTTCATAATAGTAGAGGTGTGATTGGTCATGTCATATTAAATTACCACAAAATATGGTTTTCCAAGTTTACTACTACTTGTGATTCCGGCGTCAGATTGGACATGCACTTTGATCTAAATTATGCATATAACTTCGCCTGAGTTGCGGCAGTAACGCCTGAATCGATTAAGGAGCCTGCTTTGAAATTATTGATGAAAGTACTTACGGTAACGAAACTAGGTAATATTTTTATGGCTTACCTTTAACTAGAACCACTTGCTCGTATTCCATTTCCGTTTGCTGCGGCCATCGAGTTAATAGAAGTTTAAAAGTTATATTAGAATTGCACTTGAACATTCTATACCTACTACAACTTAATTCCACGCTCGCAAAAACCAGTTGCGTTTCTTCTCGTGGAAATGGGATGGGGATAAGCGATAAATCTTAGAAATTAGCTCTAGAATCTAGCAACCCATCACTGTTTTGATTATGTTTTATACATATACGTCCATCAATAACTTGCTCATGATTTTGTCTATCTCGTGAAAGAAAGAGATATCTTTTTTAAGTATACACATTTCACCGTAAATTTTCCTCAAAACATGGTTGATTCGGAAAAATCTGATGTTGTAGTTACATTCATATAAAAAGCAACATCCAATTATTATAATCGCTTGCAATATAGACTGTTATAAGGGTGGTGATAGAGAAAGCACACTCTTCCATTATTCCTGCCACAATAGTCATTGTATGCGTTTATTTCCCTTCAATTACTTAATGCTTTGTAACTAATAATAAATGGCGTGAACAGGTCAGCAAATATGAAGTTTTCCATTCATTTTTCCATTCATCCATTCTATGTAAAACTCGTATAATGGAATATTACTTGTACAAAGAGGCATTTTTAACGCCTTTTTGTACAGAACGATCAAACTTTGATCTTTCTGTATGTGTGTGTCTGTCTGTTTGTTTGTGGATGCGATTTTTTCACTTGAAAGCGGGTTTCTTGGCGATGGTTCTTAGACATGTTTTATCCAAAGCTGTTCAGCAGTTAACAAGATGGTTTTTTTTAAGCGTGGGGGTTACTTAAAATTTTTAATTTTATACAACTTATGTTATTTAAATAACGTCTCAGTAATTAAAAGACTTGCGTATGTACGATATTTAACCACCGAAGCCGTGACCGTAAGGGCTCATAACTTCTCAGATACAGACCTTCCATTGCCGTTCCAAGAAATATTTTACTTACCCAATTAAGGATCATACGCGTACGGATCCTCAATTAGTCAATCAAAATGATTAATGAGCTCTGTTCTCGAGTTGTTTATTAATATATCTGTAACTATCTGTAGCAGTATAAATATTCTTTGATGAATATGTTGATGTTTCTTTTGTAATTATTGAATAAATGAGAAATAAATTACTAGGCAGCCGGCTAGAGCATAAATTTGTCCTCACATTGTACCTAAGTAGGTTGTGTAATACATACGCTTATAACATCAAATTCGCCCAAAGAATTTGATGTAATAAGCGTATGTACTCGTATTACACAACCGAATACCAGAATTTAAAAAAATCTTGATCATCCTTTTGCTAGACATGACAGTGCCCTCTATGTTGATGTTTGTTTTTAGGGTTCCGTATTCAAAGGGTAAAAACGGGACCCTATTACTGAGACTTCGATGTCCGTCTCTCTGTTCGTTGGTCACCAGGCTGTATCTCATAAAACGTGATAGCTAGACAGTTGAAATCTTCACAGATAATGTATTTCTATGACCGCACTAACAGCTAACACTCAAAACAGAATAAGATAATTATTTAAGGGGGCCTTCCATAAAATTATATAATAAAAACCAGATTTTTTTGCCGTTTATGCTCAGCAGTCTAATGTCCCTTGACCGGCTTTTACAGACGGCGCCGAAAAAAAAACAGCTGGTATATTCTTTGCTTTTCTTTTCTTCCAAACCAGCATGGAAGATAATCAAAAAAATTATATTGTTATACTTATTGTCTGCAGTGCCAGCATACAACGTGTCCATACACTGGGTGGAAGGAACTGACGGCGAAACATTGACAGTGGGGAAGTCGGCCTTAGTGCAGTGTACTGCTTACGGCTCCTACCCCCAGCCCGACCTGTCCTGGTGGCTCGACCACAAGCATCTGACGCAGCATAGCAACCAGGTGAGAGTTTGTCCTTAGTTTTTTTTTTCATATAAAACTAGTGACAGATTTATCAACCGGCATCGAAAAGCTAGTATATGCGAATTTAGCGACATCCAGCAGTGTATTATTTTACTCACATTTACTAAAAAATATAATCCCTTGCTGCATTTGTAAATTACTTGTAGTATTTTTCATCTAAATTAATAAATAAGCCAAGTACCACCAAAAGTGGCCACTTATGCTTTGCCGTGTTTGATGTTTTTAATTTGATCAGATTTAGGAGAAAAAGACTAAATTTCTGGGAGGCGCTATTTCCGCATATTCTAGAGGCTTATTAAGGGGATTTTGCCTATCGACATTTACTTGTGAATCCTTCTTTTTACTAGTCAACCCCGACTTTATCTCCATTGTGGTACTCACTAGGTGACAATTTGAGTAATAGAAGATGAAGGAAGATATAATAATGATATTGCCTTTGGTACAACTAAGTACTTTGTGTCAATGAAGTCCATAAATTAATCACGGAAATGACTTACTGACAAAGTCTAACATTCAGTGTTACATTCTGACTTTTAATTTGTAGCCGGAAAATAGTAAAGATAAATATATAAAGACATCATCATCATCATCATCAGGTCCTTTTTGTCTCCACTGCAGGAGCACGACCCTCTCTGTACTACTAGAGCCATACATTAGCCAAAGCAGTCAGAGGATTTAGCCTACACTCTCTACGCTGGCCAAACATATGAAACTTTATGCTTAATTTCTTCACATTTATTGAGTTAAGCACTACACTTTCCACGGCGGGAATAGGATTACCAAACGGCAATCCCTAACTTCCCGGCCTCTGCAGTAATGTACTTTTTCATATACTCGCGTGGATAGTGTGCTGGTTACAAATTTAGTAAAGTTGTCATAAAACTTAGTTCAAAGTCGTCTCGATAGAAATATAATTCCACAGACAGAATTATACAGTTAGTCGAACTTCTTAATGGAATTTACTCCATTAACCACCTTTTCTTAGGCACAGTTGTTTCATCAATTAGAATAATTTAACTCAAGTCTTTTTGTAGTCAAAATGTACGCTTTATCTCCTATATATAGGTATATACCTCCTTTATCTGGGAATATAATACAAAAGACTGACTGAGATGACTTTTATTCCATCACAGCTTTTTAATACCTACTTCCTTGTGTAATGTTGTCGTAGATTTAAAAAGTTCTACTACGGAAATAAAACAAACTTGGTTCGCTCATCCAACGTCTGGTCTAGTAGACATAAATTGGAATCTTACGCGACTTTTCTTAGTTTTTATTCCAACTTTTGCTCGTGCGTTTAATTCATTAGCTGCTTCGGGGAAGGAAAAAGAAACCTGCGCACTGAGATATTTTTATAATCTACATGTTTGTAATGTGTAATCCTCTATTTAATCATATGATATCCAATAATCAGTGTAGCTGTAGCCCAGCACTCGTGAATTTTACTTCTCTCGCCTAGCGACATTACCCTTATAACACTAGTGGCAAATATATATACACTAGTAGCTGACAAGGTAATATGGTCTGCTAGGTATTATGTTCACAGGTGTCTAAAAATACTTCAAACTAAGACTAAGCTTGGCGTGTATTTGTCTAAACTTTCGAAGGGAACATAACAAGGAGGTAGAGTTCCCTGTCAAAGACACTTAACCTAAATTTTTGGCACCATGGCAAACAGTGACTTAATCATATTCTGTATGCAGGGTTATATAAATCAAGACTCATAAATATAAAGATGTGTTTACTCCCTGCGTCACAATTACTCACAACTCACAACCTTCCGCGTCACACTATTCGTGGGACCAAATCAGCTGTTCGAGGCGGCTTCTATCCTTTTTCATTCATTGGTAATGTCATTCAAACACACTTCCAATCATTTCTCATTAGTCATTCACTAAGCATTCAAACCTAAAAATATCTGTTTTTTTCAGACATGGAACAACAAGCTCCGTAAATCGGTGTCGTTCTTGGAGCTGACGCCCTCGGTGGTGGACAATGGTGCTACCCTCGCCTGCGTAGCCACCAACCCCGCCATGGCGCCCTCCAGGGGCTCCAAGGCTGACGTCATCAAGCTCAACGTTACTTGTAAGATTATTACTATTAAAGTATTCCTCTAGGTTGATTTTTGAGGACACAGGAATATTTGTAGTAGGTACAATTGGGTGGGGACCTCAACAAATTATCCGGTGCCTGAAGTAAGAAATCTTTAGTAAGTTTTCATGTTAATCAAATAAACCTGGACTCCACCAAAGTTGTGAGATATCTAAAGCCGAGCTGAGAGGACATGTTTTATCAAAATTATATTTATTGACGAGCTCCGTGGCGCAGCGGTCATCACGCCTGCCTGCGACACGGATGGTCCCGGGTTCGATCCCCGGTCAGGTCAAGATGGAAAACGATCTTTTTCAGATTGACCTGGGTCTTGGATGTTTATCTATATATGTATTTGTTATAAAATATAGTATCGTTGAGTTAGTATCCCATAACACAAGTCTTTCATAAGAACTTACTTTGGGGCTAGCTCAATCTGTGTGATTTGTCCGTGTTGTGATACCGTACCGTATATATTTATATATATAAATATATACGATACGTACCGTATATATTTATATATATAAATATATACGGTACGGTATATATTTATATTTATATTTATTAAATTTGTGTACACATTATTTTTACAGAAAAAAAAAAATAAAAGAAAATAAAACTACTATTTACAAATAAAATAAGCCTGGCAGCTCGTTGCCCCGTGGTAGCGTGCCCAGAAGGCTGGCAGCATTGCCACGTTGTATGGCAATGCTAATCTTTTGGCCAAAATATAAGCCAGCCCTCTGGTCATGAGACACCTCTATTAATTTTTTGGCGATGGCATTGAATAATTTATGTGCCGAGGGTCCCCACGGCCCTAGAGTTTCAACCCCAAACGGTTCAAATATATAATTGTTGCCAATACATTCATATTTGCGCCGTTTGAGGTTTTCCGCCGCCGCCGCTGCTGTGCCGGCTTTTGATCCTGTGACCGGGAGGTGAGACGTCGCCAGAGTATCGACGCAAGTAGCGTCCCATACCAGGGGTCGCCCCAACCTCCAAGGCACAAGAGTCATCCCATCCGGTCTCTTGCCATCATCCCTAGCCAAACCGTTTGGTTCTAAAACGGATGGCATATTGATGGTAGCAAGAGCCCGATGGATTAAATTGTTTAGGGCGGCGTGGCGTCCTAAACGACCGGCACTTTTGCGGCAAGACAGACCATGGTGACCCAAGTCATCAACGCCATCGCCGCAAGGGCAACGATGTGGCACCGTACAAATGGCACCTAGTCTCAGGGCAGCTGCCAGGCGAAAAGTTTCGTCGTCCAATAAGGTACCAAGGTTGGCAGATGGTAGGGTTTGAAGCCAAAGCCCGGACTCCCATTCGGCGGCAGCTAGAAGACGGGCTCGCTCTGCAGCACTACCAGATGACTGTAATAAATTAATCTGGGCTAAACTGCAAAGCGGCCCGTCCCACAGCCTTTGCGAGGACGGAAAATCCGGAATTTTAGAATTTGGACACATCATTGACCAAGCATTAATGGCCTCCAACTTGTGACTTATCTCAAAGTCAGGATTGTCCAGAATTCTTTTATAAATTTCTTCAATACTGTGTATAGAGGACAAAAATGCTGGTAATGCAATACTGGAAATTTTGCGGATACCTAAGCCACCGTACCTAACAGGCAAAGAGGCTTGGTCCCAATTGTGTTCATCCAAATTTATATTCAAAATAGTCGAAATGGAATTTTGGATAAGGGTGTCAAGATTTTGGAGTAATAAAGAGTGTCTCCAGAAAGGGCTGCAACGCAGGTTATAAGTAAAATTTGGACTAAAAAGGCAATATCTTACAATAGTAAAAGCAAAATGTGTTTGTATTTCCAAAAGGCGCTGTAAAGCCAGGTTAAAATTTTGAATTTTTTCTTCTGTAAATTTAGAAAAGGACTCTTCAAAGATTGGAGAACCTAGTAGGCGTAAAGAGGATTTGTCTAGAATTTTAATATCCGGTGCAATCGACCGAAACCTTGATATAATATTGTCTTTATTATCGCAGGTATCGGTCAAAAAAAGTTCACATTTTTTAAAATTAAAATCTAAGCCGATCTTGTGGAATTCATCGGTTAAAAGTTGGAAGTCACTCAAAACAATGTGAGGAGCTGAAGATAAACAGCCATCATCGAGAAACCATGCGTTAAATTTTGAATTTAGTTTTTCTAGGATTGGGTGGATAGCGAGGCTAAAGATAGCTGGCCCTAGAGGATCACCTTGCTGGCAGCCTACACAGGACAAAATTAAGTTATCTTTAAACATCAATTTAGAATTTATACTGTAGCATTGCCAGATATAATTATACACAAATGGAATTTTTTTTTTTATTATACTTAAGCAAATAAAAATTAATTTATATTTATTTATCAAACAACTCGATCATGATACTACGGGACAATCTATGCAGGTATTTTTTTAATAATCTGTTTATGGTACTTATGTTCTGGCGACAAAAAGAAAGTAGTTAGGTACTTTACTTTATGTCTAATGCGACTACTATTTACATAGATTTAAAAAAAAAATTTTCCTCACTATTTACCATCTTGTTATTAAACCTAATCATAGGAAGAAGTAAGACTGCGTAAGTCCACTAGAAGCGATACAAACTTTTTTGCTGTTAATCGATGATACTATCTTCTCTCTTCTATCTCTAAAGTTTTGAAGTATACCTAATTAAAATACTTTTATTCAAACGGACTTAGAACTTCAGCACTAAAATACAGATTTAACAAAAAAAATACCTTAAAATCTGAGTTTCAGCTTCAGCCAGGCATACTACACTCGTACGTTTTTAAATATTCTTTTGGTGATTGCATAAAGCATTTTTCCACATATTTGCTCTGTAAAGTATTTCTTTGCCGCATGTTTGAGTGGAATTCCCACATACAATAAAACACCCCGAATGAGACCGTTTCGGGTCGAAACGAAACGAAATGTTTTATGCCTTGCCCGTACATTGAGTGAATATACCTACGTAGGTATAGAGTCGACAACCCAAGGTATTTGTAGGAATTACTCAAAGTATTTATACCGAAATATATTAAGAAAAAATATGTACTCATGGTAATGTCTGAAAAATTTTTTTTTTTGTTTAGTTGCATTAATATTTGTTGAAAATTATTTCAAAAAGGGATGGATTCCTTAAACAATTCTACCAGTCCTACCTATCCAGTCTACATGAACTATCATTAAATATTTTATAAGTTTATTACCATTGTCGCTTTAATACTATTTAAACTAACGTTTTACTCACGTATATTCCGACTATACTAATCAATAATACCAAATATTACGTACAAAATAAGGAGTCAGCGGTTCTTTTTTAAGACACAGATTTGAGTAAAAAAATATTCGGATATGCAAAATCCATGTCTGTAATTACGTTTTAAGTAATTCATGTTTGTTAGAAATTTCAAACACTTGTTCAAAGTCATCAATAGGGCCAAATTTATCAAAGATATGAATGTCTTTGATAAAGGCCTATGAATGTGTCAGTTCTATAAATAACCTTCCTCGACGTCATTATTCTTTGCAGATAGTCCTATAGTGGAAATATCGAGGGTGGGCGACGGCAGCCTGAACAGCGTCGTAGAGATGGACAGCCTGCAGTTGGAGTGCGAGGCGAGGGCTAACCCGCCCGTCAACAGATTTAGATGGTATTTTAATGTGAGTATTAGTGTCGGAGCGTTTTATGGTTTCACCAAAGTGATGCTGTATACTTAACATTTTCGTACATTCTGATTTAATTGAAAAGTAGTAAACGATGAGCTTGTAAACGTAAGTACTCAACCGTCTACCGTTTCCCCTATGCGTGAACCGGAGGTAGTCAGCAGACTAACTCATTAAGTAGTAAGGTCGCATGCTACGTAATAAGTAAGGACATTACCATCCGTCCGTCCTTCCGTCCGTCCTTCCGTCCGTCCTTCCGTCCTTCCGTCCGTCCTTCCGTCCGTCCTTCCGTCCGTCCTTCCGTCCGTCCTTCCGTCCGTCCTTCCGTCCTTCCGTCCTTCCGTCCTTCCGTCCTTCCGTCCTTCCGTCCTTCCGTCCTTCCGTCCGTCCGTCCTTCCGTCCGTCCGTCCTTCCGTCCGTCCTTCCGTCCTTCCGTCCGTCCTTCCGTCCGTCCTTCCGTCCGTCCTTCCGTCCGTCCTTCCGTCCGTCCTTCCGTCCGTCCTTCCGTCCGTCCTTCCGTCCGTCCTTCCGTCCGTCCTTCCGTCCGTCCTTCCGTCCGTCCTTCCGTCCGTCCTTCCGTCCGTCCTTCCGTCCGTCCTTCCGTCCGTCCTTCCGTCCGTCCTTCCGTCCGTCCTTCCGTCCTTCCGTCCGTCCTTCCGTCCGTCCGTCCGTCCATCCGTCCGTCCGTCCGTCCGTCCATCCGTCCATCCGTCCATCCGTCCATCCGTCCATCCGTCCATCCGTCCATCCGTCCATCCGTCCATCCGTCCATCCGTCCATCCGTCCTTCCATCCATCCGTCCATCCATCCGTCCATCCATCCGTCCATCCATCCGTCCATCCATCCGTCCCTCCTTGCTGTACTCTACCAATTTCTAGTACACTACCGGTGCTGTTATTTATCACAGCACGTACTCTACCGTACTGTCTTCTACGCGTGTACCGGAGATAGTCAAACTGAAATACTAATTATTAAGGTAGCGTGCTACAAATTAGTAATAAGTAAATAAGACATAACTCATACCTAGAACGCATAACATAATATCCGCTATTTTATTGTTTTCTCTTATTTACCAGGATAGTAAAATAATCTCCGGAAATATATGGGGCGACGAAACGACGTCTCAAAAGTTGGTAATCGACGAGACTTCCAAGCACCACGCGGGGTTGTACTCCTGCTCAGCCAGCAACTCTGTGGGGGAGACGAGAGCGGAGCCCGTCAGCATCACCGTATATTGTAAGTTTCTTTTAAAAAATGGTTTCAGACCAGATATAAAAATGCTCTTTGGATGAAAATAATCTGAAATGATTTCTCCAGCATCAGCAAGGTGCATGTGGCAGTGGCAACAATGGTATTGCAGACGTACATAGTCTCTGGTAACTTTTCTATCAAGCACCCGCTTGAAGTCATATCATAAATAAATCTAATTATCTGTGGTAATAAGAAAGATATAAGCTTCCTTTAATCCTAGAAAAAAGAGGTTCCCGAGTCACCCACATTAACGTGAGTTGAACTGCGTGCGTTTAATTTTAAATGAAGATGTATTATAGTGAGAGCGAGGTGATACTCGTATGCTGGACTGCCGCAAAGAGAAGATCTTTCCGCTGGGCAAGGTGTGGCCAGAGAACCGTATACAGCTCTGTCTGAGTTTTGTGGGAGGTTCTATTTATGTGCCGGAATCTAAGAAACTCCACTTGCGCGTTCAAAAATTTTTCATTGCCATCTTGTGATAATAAGTCTTGTAGTTATTTATTTTGTTGCCATTGCAACAGTAGTCTTTGTATTCATTCTTGGGGTAAATGTAGAGATCGCCACATATAAAAGTGTCTGAACCTTTTTGTTTCAAACTATTCTTGTACCTTTCCAGATCCTCCAGAATGCGCGGGGCCCGGCATCAGCCTCATCAAGGAGACAATAAAGTGCAACGTCAGAGCTCTGCCGAGCCCCGACACGTTCTTCTGGCACGTGCAGCCGGTGGGCTTGGACGTGCAGCATCTCACTACTGGCTCGCCGGTACTGCCGCTAGCGCAGATCACTGGGCCACTGTCAGGTAATAGATTTCTCCTCCATGAAATGAAGGAGGCAATAAAATACAACTACAGTTAGAACAGACTAGGGCTCTAGCCCTTACACCTTCTTACACCTTCTGGCACGTGCAGCCGGTGGGCCTGGACGTGCAGCATCTCACTACTGGCTCGCCGATTCTGCCGCTTGCACAGATCACTGGGCCACTATTAGGTAAAAGACTTCTCCTTAAAGTGAAGAAGAAAATAGAATACTTACAACTAAAGTTAGATCAGACTAGGACTAGACTATCCTTACACCTTCTGGCACGTGCAGCCGGTGGGCCTGGACGTGCAGCACCTCATTACTGGCTCGCCGATACTGCTGCTAGCACAGATCACTGGGCCTCTGTCAGGTATTTGACTTCTCCCCCATAAAGTAAAGAAAGCAACAAAATTAACCTTTGGCTAGTGTAGTGTAAAACCAGAGTAGAACTACATATATACTCGTAGTTTGGACAGTCCTTGCACCATCTGGCATGATCATACTGTGATCTGCGCTAAAGGGTCCGGTAAGGGAGCACTTTAAGAAGATAGACTACTTGTAAATTTTCATACAAAAAGCGATAACGCTTCCCACCCCAAACATAGTCCAATTTAAATATTTTTTTTTTTTACACATTATTGATAAATTGGAGAAGTAGGGCTGTACGTTTTGATATTTAAGATCTATTGCTTACAACAAAATTTATGAGCATCTAAGTAAATATCCACATTTTTCACGTAAAAAATACCCGGGGCATTTTAATTTATTTAAACCGAATCAATAAAAAAGAACAGTTAGCCCTAGATTAAGGTGTGCTAAATCGAATGACACCAAAATTTCCTCATTTCGTAAAGGTTTAGGGGGTGGAATAGTTATCGCTTTTTGTATGAAAATTACAGGTAGTCGATCCTCTTTATAAAAATATATAAGAATAGCATTGAAAAACTAATTTATATTTTTAAAATAACAATTTATTTAGTTAGAGCAGTAAATATCAAATGCCAAAGAAATTTAACTTCGTAAATTTAACTTTTGCAAACTAAAAATGGAATAATTCCGTCAATAAATATTGCTTTTCCCTAATTTATTACAAATATTCGTGAAAACTTTTCGGGCAAACAACTTGTGCTCAGTAATTTTGTTTGAGTTTTCTTTACGCGCTGCACATTAACGTAAATATTTTACTTATGAATTTCTGCGAATGTTCTTTTCCTTATGAATTGTAAATTCATGTAAACGATTTCGTAATAATATTTTCCTTTGCATCATTTTTAAGTCTAGAGCGAGTAAAAACAGAAGGCTATTCGTTACATTTATGTATTGAATAAAAATACATACCTACTCGTACCTGAATGAATTTTAATTAAGTATTTGTTTTTGTTTCTGCACACAAAAAGAAATAACTGGACACTACATTTGTTGCCAAAAAATAATAAGTTTATCTAATATTGAGTTATGGATCTAAGAATCCGTGAATAATTTTGGATGTATTGTATGAGACAATTTCAATTTGTTTTTGTTTCTTCCCACAATGAAAAATAACTAACCACAACATTTTTGCCAAAAAAGAAAAAAACATGTAATATGGCTATTCTAATATTTAATTATGGATCTAAGAATCCGTGAATAATTTTGGATGTGTTATATACAAATACATATTTCAATTTAAGTTTGTTTTTATTTCTGCACACAATAAAACTGATCACAACATTTGTTGACGAAAAAGGAAATTAAAATATTTAAAATGGCTATTATAATTTTGCATTATGCATCTAAGAATAGTTGAATTGGAATACCTATAAAGAAAGTTTTCTTCAAGCTAATCATGTTTGCACATTTATTTTTCGTAGGCACAATAAAAGTAAGCTGTGAGGCCAGCAACGGCATCTCGAGCCAGTACGAGACCTGCCAGAGAGCCTTCAGCTTGGAACTGCTGAGGCCCCAGCAGCCGAAGCAGTGTGACCTGGCGTACGAATATGGGGAGTTCCAGATGAGATGCATTCCAGGTAATTACTTTTTTTATTTAATAGGACGGCAAACGAGCAAGCGGGTCACCTGATGGTAAGTAATCACCGATGCCCATGGACAACTGCAACACCAGGGGTGTGCTACTTACAAAAGTGAGTTTTGCCGGTAGCGTGGCTCATCCACAGCTACATGTTTTGTTTACATCTTCATCATCCATCTATTCATCATCCATGCCACAACAATAGAAGGCTGTAGCGGTGGCAAGTTTAATTATTTAATAAAGAATGGGAGCCCTTTATAACTAAGGGGCCCTGGGCTGCAGCCCAAAAAGCCCTTGTTTAGAACCACCCCTGGGTTGCGTGTTAGTAATGAGACGTTATTTCAAAAAATTTACGAGTAATGTTACGTCTTCTGTTGTGCAACACCTATAATCAAATCAAAGAAATTAAATCAATAACTAGTAAATCCAAACATAGTTACTACCATATTGTAATAATAAAAATTGATATGTTTTAGCTTTAGCAACGTGGCACAACATGCCAAATAAATAAAAATAATACTAATTATCCTTTCTGAGACGATTTTTTTTTTTAATCTATGCTTTCTATCATGTTTCCAGTTGAAAATGCGACATACTACGAAGTGTCAGTATGGCGGATGTCCACTTCAAACTCGTCATTAGTCTTGGAACGCCGAGGGTCCATGGGCTTTGGGGCGCGACAGGAGCCGCTTGCCCAAGGCATCGAAGGGGCCCTAACCACAGGGACATCCGGCTGGTTAGTCCGGGGGGCACTAGGAAGCTTGAGGCCCGCAGATGAGGCTGGCGCAGCCGCCTGTAATAGATACGGGTGCTCCGCCCCCCTGCTCCTTAGGCCGACGGAGAATTTGCTGGAAGCCGCCGAACCTCCTTGGTGGCATTGTAAGTATTTCTTCAATTAACTAAAAATTTCTGTGTATATGTGTATTTGTTCAAGCGGAAAAGAATATTTATCAAAACTAGTGGCTCTGTGAGTTGCAGACCTTGCGAAATTCGTACCTATATATTTGTTTATTATATTCTTAAATTTTAATTAAAAGTGTTCATAAAAATAGAGTTGAAATTGGACGAGCATCGGTTGAGAAATGAGTCCTGTAGGAGAACAGCTGGACAGACACACCACATACATTTTGCCCAATTTAAAACAAACGCTTCACTCGTGCTTCACACTCATCAATTAGATAAAAGCAGCATCCACATGACCATCTGTTAAAGCGAGATTCTTACATATCAAATTATGTAAAAATCAATTTGGTATGTCCCATAACAGTTTTATTTTTTGTACTTATCCAATACCCATCTGGAACACCAAAGTTATAAATCTATCTATACTTATATCGAAACCCTGAATTTTTTGTCTCTTCAAAACTATTTTATATAGAGTTGTGCCAAGAAAAATTGTCTCAGCAAATGAAAGAAACTAAATGGTTAGTATTTAATTTCACGCTTCTCGCGGACAGCGCAAATTGCAGCGCCTGGACACAAAGACCTTACTTTTTAATGCGGAGTTGAGTTAATTAAACTAATTAACCACTTCTACCATTTTTCATGCAGTTTGGGGAAGATAAACGTAGGATTAGGATTATCTCCCCCGACTGTAGGTACACACTCATCACCATGCTAAACGTGGCTTTTAAGACTTATTATCTCGTCTCTTCTGGTCTACGCGGGAAGAAAAGTTTCTCCCTAAACAGCATGGAAGAGCATAGTGTGTCTAAAAAATGTTTTGTAACGTTCTAAAAGATGCATCACATGGTACGAAACCAGATGATAAGAATCTTACATACAACATTAGATTCTAGACCTCCGTTTCGATATTTTCAATAAAATCGGTTGTTCAATCGATAGAGTTCCTACACTGGCCCTTAAATACATACACCCCATAGAAAAATTTTCGAAGTATAAAATCTTCGACATTTTACGTTTGCAACACAAGCCTGTTTAAAAAAAAACAACTCAGGCCATCGTTTATTGGCTTCACTTGTATGTAAGAAAATCTTGGAATCTTAATTTGACCCACTTCCCGATCTTCGATTAGGATGAAATTTTGCACATGCTCTTAGTTCTGATGACAATACATGACTAGCGTGCTAAAAGCGTGTTTTTTAGTTTTTTAAATTATTGAAATCTATACTCACGAAGTATAATTTCCAAAAAAATAATCGCTGAGCACGAGTAATGTAGGTAGGTATTTCACCTTACTTAATATCTATGATGATTAATAACGCTAACTGAAAATAATTCCAACTAAGTATAAAAAAACATGTCGCGTGCTTTCCCCATTTTCACGTGTTAATGTCGAGTGAAAATAATAATGTGTGTAAACGAACAGGCTCTAAAGTAACATGTAAATGAAACTATACCATAAATATGTAAATGCGGTACTTAACGGATGTGTTTATATTTCACGCTTGGAGGAAGCAAATGAAGAAACATAAGTACCTACAGTAGGTTACGTATGTAATACTCAACATAGATACTGCGTACTTATACAGGTGATTCTGATTTGAACTCCCTGGCATTATTTTAGTGCCGGAATCAGAAACCCTAATAGAAGAAAGAATAAAAATAAATAAAATGAAACCAAAATTAAGACTTCTCATAGAAGTTTATAAAAGCCACTTTGCCTATACCTATACAAAAGCCAGTACATACTATAATAATTTAACATATTTTTAACAAAAAACAAAAACTGACTTCAATTGGTTTGGTTTGTTTTTGGTTTTTGTGGATTTTTTCAAAAACCGCCCACACATTTTGATAAAAATTGAATGGGACCATCTGTAAAGTATTACCTATCGAAAAAAAATGATTTCTTAAATCTGTCCAGGAGTCTTGGAGAAATCGGGGAACATACATAAAAAAAAGATTCCGTCGAATTGAGACCTTCCTCCTTTTTTTGAAGTTGGTGATAAAAACTAATGCCAAAAGAGCTTCGAGTTTCGGCTAAGAAAATTTAATACCTGCGCTTGGGCGTGCGTCATGCCATCTACCCTACTTATTCTGCATTTGATTCACCTAGCGAGCCGCGGGTTCTCTTACCCCAAACCATTTAGAACCCCAACTCAGCTATTGTTACTCCATCAGACGCCTAGATGGCGACACTTATTCTACTGAAACAGCGTCAAACATAAGTTGATAATACGTGAGTAGTAAACGATTCGATGGCTCATAATAGTAAACTATTGTCTTACTCAATAGAAAACGAAGGTCAGTTTTGAACTCATGATGCTGATACCGCAGAAAAATGTTTCTGTAAACACTGGAATCGTATTCGTTTACATTTAACCTTGAGTCTTTTCGATTACGAGATTCGAAAAACTACTCTGATATATGGTACTGTACTCATGGTAGAAAATATATAGTATAGTAAACTATGACGGTTATAAAAACGTTACGGTATACTTCTCTCGTAAATGAATATCACAGTGTTGAATAGCAACTCGACCCACGTCGGTCGAGTTGCTGTTCAACATTGTGACATAGACGATAATATTGGAAGACGCCTACTGTTGCGTGTTATAATCAACCTTGCACATTGGCAAAATCATCGTTTTTGGTGAAATGTTTAGGCCATAACCTAAAGAAAGATTAAAGATAGGAAAAAACTCATTGATTTTGATGATTATTAATATGTAAAATACGGGTCACGTATGAAGTCAGCTACAGGCCGACATGTTTCAACCTCATCTCCATGCAGGAGGTCTTCCTCAGGGCGAATGTGAACCGAGACGCGCGCACGAAGTCGTCCCAGTCCGCACTGGGACTGGGACACTATCAAAGCATTTTAGCCTCTAGGTACTTGCCCTTAAAATATTTGCACTTGATTTAAATAAACCCCATGTAGATCTCTATACGTTGTGTCAATGTGTACTGCGGGCTTTATTTATGCCTATGGCCTTCTTTCAGTTTTCCTGGAACGCGACGTGGGCATTTCTCTAGGGGCAGTGTTCTTGGTGATCCTGTTCGCCGTTTCGTCTGCGCTGGTGGTGCGCCTGATACGCCGGCCGAGGTTGAAGCCTCCCGCGCCCGTCATCCAGGTGCTGCAGCTCGATGATGTCACTAGGAACTACCTGGACACCATGTCTGGTGAGTGTGAAGATGACTGTATACGCAGAAAACAGGCATATATTGTATATCCCTAACAGACACATGGAGCCCAAGGTTCCCTAAAATTTTATTATTTAATTGTCGCCCAATCCCTTGATACTCGTAGTTGCAACGGTCTGCGCGGAAGAGAAATAGCTACGCACAGAACAAAGAATTTCGATGTAACTCCTAGCGCGCGAGATACATAGAAATTCCTTGCTCTGTGTAGGTACTTTTTCATTTAACTTTTTTTCTTTTCTCCCAGACCAGCAGTACGAGATTAAGGCTCTATTGTAACAATATTTTAGAAATCTTTTAATTATACTCTGGTACGAAACTTCATGGGGTCTCGGTATTAAGTAATTATTACCTCAATAATTATTAGGTTCATTACATACTCGTAAGCATAGAAGTATGAATCGGATTTTTAAAAAAATCTATGCTCGTAAGCATCGAAATGAGGGTGGTAGTTCAGGCTTGTTTATTTTTGATGACATGGGAATTTACGTGACTTCAGCAACATTTCGCAAGCCAAATTTCATATACATAGTTGTTAGACACATTCTTATTAAGGTAGTTGAGATAATTCGTTCGGTATCTCTAACATTAAATTTTAGGAAACATTATCTGTAGCTGCTCATAAAATACATAAATTATCGTTGTATGAATTCCAGAACACAAAGTCCGCGCCTCAAGCAGCATTCGTTCTTGCAGCAGCGGCTACTCCGACAGATCCTACGAAGACTCCGCACTAGCGCCGCCTGTCGACCGCCGGCGGAAACCCCCTGCCATCTGGCGGGAGAGCTGGGCCGACGCGCCGCCGCCAGATGTCACTCTAACGCTCCACAGGGAAAGCGCCGTTTGAAACTACTGACCTTTCTAGCCAATTTTAACGATAAAATAATAGATATAAGGTAGGTAGGCAACAGTTTATAAAAGGCAGAACATGGAAATTCAGCCAGTAATGTAATAAAAAAAAATTACATCCATGAGGACTTCAACCAATCTATTTTTCTGCTACCCGCACTTTTTTGTATCACATTTTTTTTCATTATTTGAAAAAAAAATCTTCTAAAGTCATAATATTTATATTAAAATAGTTATTAGTTATAACTGTTCTTTAATTATATACATATTCTCTTCTACTTGCCTACCTACTTTGA
Source organism: Rhodophaea formosa (assembly GCA_963082605.1). Lineage (NCBI taxonomy): Eukaryota > Metazoa > Arthropoda > Insecta > Lepidoptera > Pyralidae > Rhodophaea > Rhodophaea formosa. The sequence goes on from OY720221.1 coordinate 7,829,614, forward strand.
AACAGCTTTAATTCTGCATTTGAGCGCATAGCGCTATCCTAATTTTTAATTCAGTTATCAAAATGACATCAATGTAGTAGATTGAATAAAATGTGAAATACGATCCCAATCGATAAACATATTTGTCTAGCATGTAAGTATCACTTATTAACTGGTAAATAAATTATGTAAGTCTAATATTCGAAGTTGATATTTGTATGAAGATCTGTTCAATTCGACTATCGTACGTTTGGGTGCTGTTGATTAAAACATTTGCCAAGTTTGTGTTTAAATGAAGAGACTTAAATAATTATAAACACGTTTATTGTGTAAGCCTATAATTTAGTTTCTTATAAATACATACTACTATTTAACAATAAATACTTAAAACAAGAGTTAGATTTTCATTTTAAATCGTACAGCAAATATGATCCTTACCACATTATAACTTTTAAACAAATTCATAACTTAATTCGTTTAATAACATTATCTAAAGAAATCCAATACCTATAAGTAAAACTATTTACATCGTTGAAATTGCACACACACACACACAATTTTCTTAAGGCGATTCAGGAATATCTCCTCTGTTCCCAACGCGTTCCTTTGAAGAAATATTGACTGAAACAAAACTCTGGTCACTTTCCACGTGAATAGCTGAACCATCAGTCTTTCTCTGCTGGTATGAATACTTCATCGGTTCATCTAAAACGACAATTGGATGTTCGCTCAAAGACTTTTCCCCACACGGCACTACATCAACAGGCGCCAGAACTACTACTGATGGAGGGGTTTGCTTTTCTGTACTTGTTTCGTGTTTAGGTATAAGAGGTTTAATGGGAGGTGGCTCATTTACATTTGCCGGTGGAATGTAAACATAATCCTTAGGAATTGTATCTCCTGTTGCTGCTTCATTCGTGCTAGCACTGGCTGCTACTTGGGCTGAAACTTTAAATTCACTCTCCGTCGACACAGTGTCGCCAATATTTACTGCTACTTTAAACTGATCAGGTGAATGGTGGTTGATTTGTTTGTACGAATAACTGGAAACAACGGGCTTTGTAAACAAAACTTTGTTGGAGTCAGCAACAAGTACATTAACAGGGGTGACTGGTAAATCATCACTTGATAATTCAGGTAATTTCGGAGCTGGAGGAATTATTTGAATTTTCTGTTCATCTTCAAAAGCAGTTGATGTTTGGTCTTGATTTTTAACATCCTGCTGAGACGATTCACTTTGTATGTTACTTACAGAACCATCACCATGTACTGTTTTGTATGAAAATGATCCGGAAGGTTTGCTATTATATTGTGTATTCGTATGAACATTCATTTCTTCAGTCACTTCATCATGTTTATTACTTAAATTTTGTTGGATCAGAGCATTTACAGGATTATTTTGACTCAAAACTTTAATTTCTTCAACAGTTTGTCCTAAATAATTCGTTTCAGATCCATCACTGTGTACAGCTTTATACGAGAACGAGCTAGGTGAAAGCGTACCTTTATTCTGTTGATTTGTATGGAGTTGCTGTTCATTCATATTTACTTTTACATCATTTACAGATTTTTGAGATTGTTTATTGTAATACTTGTTTCCTTCAATGTTTGATTCTTTTGCATCGGTTTCTGATTGAACACCACTTTGTGTATAGGTAGTCTTAGAGCCATCGTTATGAACTGCTTTGTAAGAAAATGAACCTGAGACTGGACGAACAATATTTTGTGTATTTTTTCTTTGTTGGTTGAAGCCTGCAGCACTCGATGATTGTGGATTTTTGTTTTTGAATGGTACATTTTCTTCTTTGACTCCATTTTGTGAATATATGGTTGTTGAACCGTCACTGTGAACTGTTTTATAAGAAAACGACCCTGAACCACTATTATGTGCATTTACATGAATATTTTGTTGCACAGCTTGTTCATTGAATGCTGCACCATCATTATTTGGCACACTTACTTGCAAATATTGCTTGTTGCCTTCCTGATAATTACTATTACCTGCGACACTTGATAATTGCTGGTTCTTTGAGGCTTTATTTTCTTCTTTCACTCCTTTTTGCGAATAAGTGGTCATTGAGCCATCATTATGGACAGTTTTGTAAGAAAATGAACCTGATACTGGAAAAACAATATTTTGTACACTTACATGATTATTTTTATAGTTTCTTTGCTGATTACCGTCTGCAGAACTCATTAGATTTTTGTTTTTTAATGGTACTTTTTCTTCTTTGATGCCATTTTCTGAATATATGGTCGTCAAACCATCACTATGTACTGCTTTGTAAGAAAAGGACCCTGGACCACTATTATGAGAACTTCGTGCACTTGCTTGTAAATATTGATTGTTTCCTTCTTGATGAATACTTGGAATACTTATGGATTGATGGTTTTCATTTCTTAATGCTGTATTTTCTTGTTTCACATTATTTTGCGAAAAAATGGTCATTGAGCCATCATTATGGACCGCTTTGTATGAAAATGATCCTGAAACTGGAATAACAACATTTTGTTCATGAGCATTTTGTTGATTATTTTCTTTCCGGTTAATTAAATACGCTGAATCTGATGCTTGTTGGTTTTTATTTATTTTCGCCGCATTTTCTTCTTTCACTCCATTTTGTGAATAAATTGTCTTTGAACCATCATTATGAATTGCTTTGTAAGAGAAGGAATCATAACCTAATCCAATATTGTTCTGAGAACTTACATAAATATTATGCTTTCCTGCTTGATTATCCAAATCTTTATTTTGTGTACTTCCTTCAATAAATTGATTACTCTCCGGTTGCTTAACACTCACGGCACTTGATGATGATTGATCTTCATTTTTAAATGGTGATTTTTCATCTTTTACGCCATTTTGTGAATAAATGGTTCTTGAACCGTCATTGTGATTAGCTGTGTAGGAAAATACGTTAGAAGCTGGTACAGCGTTATTTCGAGTACGTGCATGGCCATTTTGTTTTAAGTTTTGGTTATTAAATATAACACCAGCGTTGCCTTGTGTATTTCCTTGAACGTTTTGTTTATTTGATTCACTAGTTCCAAGTGCAATAACTGACTGCTGCAACTTATTAGAATCCGTAAATTTTTGTTGCTCGTTAATTTCCTTCACTTCATTTTGTGAATAAATACTTACTGATCCATCACCATGAACGACTTTGTAGGTAAAAGATCCGGGGGAAGGATTCCCAATCTTAGGTGCATGAAAACTATTCTGATGGAAAGCAAGTTCACTTGATTTTGAGCCACTGTCTGCATTACTTGCATGTTGTCCATTTGTTTGGTATGTATCATGTGAATACATTCCCGCATGTTGTTGATTATTTAAATTTATATGTAGATTTTCGTTGTAAGTTTTCTGTAGGCCATCACCTCTAAATTGATTTTCTGAATTTTTCCCATTTATTTCGTCTACTCCATTGCTTGAATAGCTAGTTACTGAACCATCACTATGGATTCTTTTGTATGAATAACCAGAAGTGCCTTTATAATTTATATCTGGCTGATTAGCCGTTCCTTTGTTTTCGGATACAAAAATATTTTGTTGGCTGGTTTCCGGTTTTGTCTTCTGAAAGGGCACCATTTTACTGTCTCCTTTATTTTTTTCTTGTATTCCAAATGCACCATAGTTTGTCATTGAACCATCATTGTGTAGTATTTTGTATGAATATGAGCCACCGCTTGTCTTTGAAATAGTTTGCAACCTGTCCTTGATAATTGTCGGGGATACTGGCTTTATTTCGTAATTTTCCGGTTTGGAAAAAACTGAGCTGCCTACTCCATAATTAGTCACACTGCCATCTTTATGAATCGTTTGATAAGAGTAAGTACCCTGTGAACCAGTATTTTGTTGAGTATCTTGTTGGACTTTAGCATCAACACTGACTTGCACTCCTCCTTTAGTGTCGACTATTTGGTGTCCATATAAAAGTGGATTATACCACTGAGCTTGCGCGACGTTTAATCCTGCAAGAACCACGGGGTTTGGCTGTTTCCCAGTAGCAGCACTATCAGTAATTGTTTCTATTCTATGTGAAATAAATGACGGTATAACGGGTACTTTACCACCCTCCATTACAACAACGTCATCGCCTTTCAGACCAGATGCATATGATGTTACTGTACCATCGTTATGAATTTGTTTATAAGAATAGTTGTTCTGTACTGGACGGTAGGGGTTAACTTTTGGTGAAGTAAAGTGCTGAATTATTGGCCTTTGGATATTTCCTGCAAAAACTGGTATTGTGCCAAAACCCTGCATGCCATGAGCTCCCAATTTCATAACTTCCTGTATTCTGTATGTGACAACAGGTGGTAGAGGACCTGGTTGCTCAGACTGAGTAACTATGACATTTTGATCATCATTTGCTGTATATGTAGTTACTTTTCCATCGCCATGTAATTGCTTGTATGAGTACTTCGTAGGTAAAGTTGGAACAGGTACTTTTACTGGACCAATAGGTTTGAATATAGTCGGAAATTGAATTGGCCTTTGAAAGATAGACAAAAATGGATGACCTTGCCAGATTGTTGGTTGTTGGACTACTACAGGCTTTTCATCTGCCTGAACCTCCTCACAAAGACTTGAAGTGTCTAATAAAATATGTGGTTTTTCAAATGTCCCTTCTCCTACCGCTATCAGCTCAAGGTGAGGGGGAAGAGGGGGAAGAGGGCCAACCGGAACAGCTTGATCTTTAGTGGCAGTCAGTATTCCAGATCCGAGTAAAGTTTTGACTCCTTGCAAAGCGTTCAGAGTTTCACTTTGCGTTTTGGTTCCGAGATATGAAGCAACAATACCTACTTTGGAGTCTTCAGGTGATACTAGTTCAACTTTTTCTGAAACTGTTCCTGCCATTTTGGGTACTGCTTTGACTAAAACATTGTCAAAGCCGGGAATTCTGAAGATTTTGTAATTTTCACCACTGTTTACAAGAACGAGCGATGGGTTGGTTTTGTTTTGGCTTCCAAAAATAGCTGTTTTGATAAAGTTCTTCACATACGATAGATCTCTTTTGTGTCTTGAGCTTTCAGCTTCAGTGGCTAACAATATTGCTAAGCCTGCCAGTAATATACACTGAAACAAAAATAATAATTTTTATATTAAACAATACTTTAAAAATTTATTTAGTATGTATCAAAAGAAAAGTAAATATCCGTATTCGTGACAGTTAAATCGGGAATCCTATAAATAAAAAAAGAAATATCTATCATACAATATATAAATATATATAGTATATAGTTTTTTTTATCGAAAAATAAATTTATTTTTATCAAAAAAAAACCGATTTCAACCTAAATAGGTTGAAGTCGGTTTTTGTTACTTTTAAGTTCCTGTTTTCACAGTTAAATAACTGTACAAACAAGAACTTAAAAGTAGCAAATTAATGATTTAATTAATAGAAACTGCAATATACAAAAATATTTAAACTTTCATACCTATTTATAATCAGTGTTTATTTGAGTTCGGTACCAGCCAGTATCACAAAGGTAGGTAAGTTTTAGTTTAGTTGCAGTTTATACAGTTAAATAGGGTTGAAGTCGGTTTTTGTTTTTTTGACAAAAATAATTTTATTTTTCGATAAAAAAAAAACTATTTAACCACCTTTGAAGTGCAAGGAAAACAGAGGAGCAACGTTCTTATCACATGTGTCTTGATTCGCATAAGAACAAAATAGAAATAAGTTTAAACCAAACGACATCCGTGTTAATTTTTTTTAGTGTCGTTGGTTTTACAAAAAGCGCTCATTGCATTTTGATAAAAATTTTATGAGACCTTTGAAAAATTACCTATTGAACAAAAAAGAATCATCAAAATCGATTCATAGCTGACGGAGTTACTGCGTAACAAACATACAAAAAAAACATACAGACGAATTGAGAACCTTCTCCTTTTTTGAAGTCGGTTAAAAATCACTCAACGCGCCTAAAGAAGTTTTGATTTTAAAACGTGCTCGCTTCTAAATTGACTATGGAATAATATCTGCACCCCGATTGAGACTGAAAAACCTTATTGTATAAAAACCGCAGGTTTATCTAAACATTATTTTGGATAAAAATGGTCAAGGAAAAGAAAAAGGAAAAAACTTTTACAAAAGGGACTAAATGTAAGTAGGTAAGTAAGTAGCCAAGCCGTGGCGCACGGCAGAGTAGAATAGGACCACTCCAATCTTCCCGTAGATGTCGTAGAAGACGACTTAGGAAGCACAAGGTAAACAAAGCTCATTAACAACGAAAAGACCTCTCCAACCCGCCTGGCCGGCGTGGAGAGTGTAGGCCAAATCTGAATAATTTGCGAAATAGTTCCATTATTAGATATTTGTATTTTTTAAGTTCAGCAATAATCAATTTAATATTAAACTAATTTTACGCACTAAATACAAATTTTGGACACCCCCGTTTCACCTCCATAGAAAATCCTCTCTCTCTCCTACGTTATAAGAATTACTTATCTGCATGCCAAATTTCTGACTAATCCGATGAGTGATTAAGATCAGTCAGAAACTCTTATATACTTATAAGTACACAAATAATACTCACATTTAATCGTAACCACCGCATCTTGACAATTTCTCTGATATCATTCACTTAATATTCACTTTCTATTTTTTTATTTATTTGGAATAATATTTATTATTTCACTTAGTGACCTTCTTGTATCACTCTGTCTTTAGCACTGACTTACAAAATGACAAATAATATCTTTTATAACAAAGTTTTTGGAGAAAAGTCGATTAGGAAGTAATGACGCATATAATGTAGGCTCATTAACTAATCCAAATGAATAACTGTCTAAATATTCGTATTGTCTGGACTAACTGCCATTATTGGTATACGTAGATGGCTTGTTTAATGTAATTCTTATTAGGTCATTACGCATTTCGGTCATAATATCCTTTGTGATTATCAATATCAAGAGCTTTTGGTAAGAAGTTTGGAACCTGGAATATAAAAGTTTAGCAAAGGCTGACAGATAAGTTAGTAGATTTATACTTAAGTAATACTTATAAATGTGTGGCCGTGTGGCTTCCGGCAGAGTAGAACAGTACCACTCCATCTCTTCCTGTGGATCGGGATTCGGACTGTTCATGGAAAGTCTTTTTGGATGGATATTATTTTTGTATTTTTGCTAAATGTATAAAAAAACCGTTGATTTATATAAGTACTTATGTGATTTTATTTGCCTTTCGAATATATGGCGTTCAAAGAAATGTACTGTCGCCGATATGGAATAACGTACATTTGGCTTGTCGGTGAAGTGGCCCATAGGTAAAATAATCAAATGGTTCCTCGATAATATGGTGGTTGGGAAATGGGTTTCGTTAAAGACTTTCCATGAACAGTCCGAATCCCCTTGCAACGGGACTAAAGGAATAAGCGCAAATATTTCGTGCAACAATTATCCTCTGTGATTGGTTCTGGTCTGCCCTTTGGGTTGCGAAGGTCAGACGGCAACTGCTCTGCATAACAAACCAGTAACCTTGTCAAATCAACTAGGATAGATAGCGGACCCCGGGTTCCGAAGTGTCACCGCTGAAGATGTAACCGGGACTACGCTCAGATAATGATGATGACCATTGATGATGACTAATTTTTTTTTGAGTTCCCAGTATTGATCCCATGGGAAAAGTTGGTCATATTGAAGGGCTGAGCCGACGGACCCTAAGGGTATGTCGGGGGTTAATTTACACATATAATATATAGTGAAAAAAAAAAAGTGGGTACTGGATTATTTTTTCTGTTAATTAGGCGATATAGAATAAAACCTGCATTTAGTTTACTATAAGTTATTTAATATATTTTTTCAGAAAAATACTTATTATCTTATTTTACTTAGTTGTATAGATCAGCTGTTACTGTTAGGCAAAATGCGTATAACACACACGTCCATTTTAATTATCTTTTCAATTTCTTACAATTCCGAAAAACTAAGTAAAATAGGAATAATAGAGAAGTAAAATATAAATAGGTTACTTAAGAGTCGCCTGGACGCGCATGTCTCCATACAAACGGAAAAAGTGAATTGTGGCAATATTTGATAATTTTGGAGTAAAATTAAGCATTTAATCAATTAATCTCATTATAATCTACGTACGTTCCTATAGAGCTTGGGTGAAATACCAATGGTTTGAGAATTACAAGCATTTTCAAATTTGAATGGAAATCTTGAGAGGCGTATAATTCTCAAACTATTGATAATTTAACCAAACGGTATAGGAACGTACGTAGATTATAATGAGATTAATTGATTGGATGCTTAATTCCACTCCAAAATTATCAAATATTGCCACAATTCCCTTTTTCCGTTTGTATGGAGACATACGCGTCTAGGCGACTTTTAACTCTATGCATAAATAAATTGTTACAAGTACCTTAATTACTTATTATATGACTTATAAGATTGACTAGTGGAAGACATTTTTTCCGTACTAACTTAACATACAAGCATACAAGTAAGATATAGGTAAGCAATATAATAGGGCAGGTAAGTGGAGCCCTAGAGTTGATATATAAAATTGACCCACGTCACACGTGGTGATCCTTCTCTTTGTACACCTCTTTGCAGTTCATCTGGGGTCGTGTTTCCTTTTTACTGATGGAAATTATATTGACGGAAACGCTAATAAGTATACGCTGCCGGCCTTACATAGTCTGGTTTATCAAATAATAGCAAAGATTATCACACAAACAAACTTATGTAATGATTAATAAGTAGATAATTTTTTTAAAAATAATTGCACTCCTATAAAGCTTAAAATACGTCCTCTTCAACAGTTTTTTTTTTTACTGTTTTTCCTCATTTGCGTTTGCTCATCATCAGGTAGACTGTTAAGGTACTTAAATAAATAGATGATTTAAGCACACCAGGGTACCTCAGCGTCAAACACATGTCTTGGAGGCAAGGGGTGGTGTGAGTGATGTGGTTGTGGAGAGCCGTGGAGGAGTTCACACATGAAGCTGATGTAGGTGATCGCCAGTCGAAGAGTCTCGATGCGGGAGAGCCGCTTCTCATATGCGAAGGTTGGGACCTAGGAAAGAAATACAACTATATATCAACTATAAATCATATTTTCGTCGGATTGTTTTAAAACCTATAATGAACAAAACACAAAAAAAATACTTTTTTATAGCCAGGGGAGGACAAAGGCCTCCCCTTTCTGTTTTCAGTCATAACCATCAAGTAGCTCTTGATGGGGATTACTGGAAACGTACAAATACTATTCTATTTCAACGTATACTTAGTTGATATAGTATCTACACGAAACAAGGCAGAAAAATAAGGTCCCTTTAAAAAGTAGACAGAGTCAAGGGTCGCAGAGTACACAGGTCACGTTAAAGCACATACCTAGCCACATAGGGTGGTTAGAAGCAAGAAAGCGAAAAGGTGGGATATGGCTAGCCTCGACTACCTATCCTAATCCTAACTAATATTATAAATGCGAAAGTGTGTTTGTTTGTTACGCTTTCACGGCGAATCTACAGAACCGATCATCATGAAATTTTGCATACATATAAGTTAGGGTACTGAGAAGGACATAGGCTATATATCACGCGGGTGGAGCCGCGGGCGAAAGCTAGTTTCAAATAATAAGAACAGATTTTGTTTTTTGGTCGTATTACAAAAATAAAAGCGCTACATTCTGTTTGTCTATTTTTAGAATAGGATTTTGAATAATGGTTACCGTTAATTAATTCACTTAACTAAATGGCGGAACAAGATTAAGGTATCTCGTTCTATTCTAGCCGTTTAAATCATTAGCGCAAATGCTCTCATTTACAATGAGCCCGCGTCATCTCATACATAATTGACGGATGTGGCCATTCGGCGGCACTATTATTATCAAACGTTGGAATTTAAATCACTACTTATGCGTGATACCTAGAATATGGACAGAAAAGGAGAAGAAAATTGACATTCCCCCATAATCTCACCTCAGTCAAACTACCGTATAAAATTAAAAAAAAAAATACAAAAAATACAAAATTACAATAAATGCTTAGTTTGTTGCCGCTTCTTCTGTACTCCGCTTTGGAAGCGGACTTATAGTTCACTGATCGTAGATGACATTGAAGCTTTAATAATTCTATCAATTGAAAATAAAGTGGTAAACTAATTGAATAAAAACATTTGACTTTGGAATTGTACGGAACCCTCTTAGTTTTCATAGTCTCTAACCTAGCTAGACAAACAGTCGAATCAATCGAATCCAACTTATTACAAGACCATATTGGAACTTAGTTATGTACCTAATGCCTCTTATTTTCAACGTGTACTTACTGGTTAAATAGGTATTGATCATTTTGGACCCTTTAAAAGGAGTGATTCAGACCGTTGAATTGAACAACTATTCCTATGGGACCAATATTGGGAAATCATTTGTTTTTTACATTTCACTACGTATATGTATTGAAAATACCTTTATTATTTATTTACCTTCCGTCTCAGCTTGTCAAAGGCCTCGTTCAGGTTGAACATGCGACGTCGCTCGCGTATGTTGGCAGCGCGACGTTGCGCGACCGACGCGACGCGACGCCGCGGCTTCTTGCCGCCGGGCGTCGAACGCGCCGACCCGCGCCCGCCACATCCCGCCGCCGACCATACTGTTACGAAAAAAATTTCAACCATCTGCTATTACCACTTTAGAATTTTTAACCTACGTGGGTACATTATAATTTCATGTTTTTTGGAAGGTAGAATTCAAATTCTCACATGATAAAGTCTGTATGGTGCCGAACTTCGTATTAGGCCAACCCCTACATGAAGAGATGTTGTTGCTTGATGGGTTGAAGACCACGTCACGAAGAAAGTACCTAATTTACAGTTCTTGTTGGTTACATGGTGATGGCTGGGTGTGTCGGTTCCTTTCTCGATGGCAGTATTCAGCTGCTTAATTTACATTATGTAGGCAGCGGTTGTCAATTTAGAATGATCAGACAGGGAGTTCATCCTTACTTTTTGTGTCGCACAGTACGTTTTGCAAGGATCTTTCTTACCTACGACATACGGTAAAGTTATGAAACGAGCTGGTTTTCCTGAGAGCCTACAACTCTATTTACGCCCTTTTTAAAGGACCCTTATCCTTTTAAAAGGGTCGATTCATTCAAGTATATCAGGGCCACTTCAAGTCTTCCCGTGGATGACGTTGAAGGCGACTTAGGAAAGAAAAAAAAACAAGCAAGCTAAACAAAACTTTAACATTAAATAGACCCATACTATTATTAAATAACAATCTGAATGCAAAATAACACCCATAAAATATCAATATAGACCTATATCCAATCCGTCTGGCCAGCGTGAAGAGTGTAGGGCAAATCCTCTGACACAGTACAGAGAGGGTTGTGCTCCTGCAGTGGAGACTAACAAAGACCTGATAATTATGATGATGATACTGACCTAGGTCGGCAGGCGGGAACGCCAGGATGTCGGGGTAAGGCACGGGCGCCGGCGGAGCGTCCCACAGCGGCCCGTACGGAGACACCTCACTGCCCTGGACAAGGAGATTTCATTACAAACTTAGGTATTTGTGAAAGTCACCCAAAAGATTCCGAAGGCATAACATTTAAGAGAAATACCATTACCACTAGAAGTGGCCATTTATGAGTAATTCTCATTCAGGTGTAATTCTCATCATTGGAGGTACTCGTAGGTAAGTGTCCTTTGAAACCAATTTGAACTTACCGCCTGGTTCTGAAAAATTATCGACGCTTTCTAAAATTCAAACTAGTCTAGTAATAGGTATATAAGAACCTTGTGACCGCTCAATTTTTCTCTTTTTCTTTTGCCTAATATTGTTACAGAATATTTATTCTCTCACTTGCTTACTAGAAGGATTAAGTATATCTTGGAAAATATAAGTAGAAGCGTATTTTTTTATTTCTTGGCTTCGATTGACTTCGATCAAGTTGTATGTTTTTTTAATAAATTAGGTCAATAGGTCATACTCTTATTATGTTACATATTTATATTACCTATATCGATTTTGGTTAAAATGATTTGTGCACTATAAAAAAAAGTGACTCTGCTCAAAATACATAACCAATTTTGATAATATTTAAACAGAGTTATTCGAAAGTATGCCCTTTTATATAAAACATTTTGTTATCGGTTATAAAGACAGCGTTGTGAGGAAACAACCCATACCAAACAACTGAATTCTGAACCTCCTACTTTTGACTTTAGACTTCAAGCTATTTGTTTGATTTCTCCCTCATTTCTCCCCATTCTGTATATATGTACACAGCGTGTAATTTGACCATCGACATTCCCTGGTCGGGGTGTCTCAGACCGTCAATAAGAACAGCTTTTCCTATCAGACCAATGACGCGCACTCTATTTTTTTTTTACATTTTCATACAAAAGCGTTCAGCCGCCGCCGCCGCCCGGGCGGGAAATGAGTAGGGAAAACTCGAAACATTTTTTTTTATGGGACCAATGATAGGCTTTCGATTTTTTTTCATATTGGCGGTCTTATAATCACCCCTTTCAGGGAATGTCGAGGATCAAGTTACACGTATATATACAGGTATATATACAGATATATATTTAGATATAAGTAGGTACCTATATTTAAGGCAAGCGAGATAAAATATAATGTATGGGTGGCGAATCGTGGAAATTGTGGCAACAGCCTTTGCAGCCAGGATCGAAAGCATCTGATTGAATATTTTTTTGTCTAGAATAGACGAAATATTTTCGTATTTAGTACGTCTATGTTCAGACGGCATGTCTGGTCCGGTCAATGTAGTTTCCCTTCTCTTTCTTGATTTTGTAATTATGATCTTATAATTTGTTCATTATAAAATTATTTGATGTTTTTAAATAATTTTAGTACATACTGCAGAGCTGCTCCAAACGTGCGGCGTCTCGCTGCCGTAGGACATCAGCGGGAAATGAATCTTGATACCTTTCCACCGCACCACAAACTGAAACCACTCACCACTGCACTCACAGCCACCAAATTTTATAATTTTCAATACCTATCTTTTTCTAAGGCTTTATGCCAACGACCGGAAACAGTGGAACATGAAATTGAACTAAATCAAAATGTTATATCCCGCCATCCCAAAATATGGACGGGAGAATTTTATGAATTTTACCATAAAGCACCAAAACAAACCTTATTGTTAAACATCAAAGTTAATTTTACTTTAAAACGCAACAATTGCACCCTTAGCGGTCAGAACGTCAGATTTCTGCATCCTGATTGGATGATCTCGGGGTAGTGTGAGGGAGGTGAGATGTCATTGGCTACAGCTGATGCAGGGCGGGTCTTACTGGCTACTGATTTCAGGCATAAATCTTCGACCCAGTATAGTCTTCTCAAAATGCAATATAAAACAAAATATGTAATAATAGACATCATATGTGTTATAAGTTACAAAAAATAGGGAACATTGCATGAAAAGGAGATTTTATAAAGCAGTCAAGTGCGTACTGCGTTCATAGGGTTCCATACCATTATTTATACAGACTATCGTGTAAAAAACGGCAAATAATCACGTTTGTTGTATGGGAGTCCCCCTACATTTAATATATGTATATAATATATGTAATATTTGTATACCAGCAACAGGTAAACATCATCTATGTAAATTTCAACTGCCTGGCTATCACGGTTCATGAGATGCGTGGCGTGATAGCCAGAGGGACGGACGGGCAGTGAAGTCTAGTGAATACGGTCTCCTTTTTACCCTTTGGGTACGGAACCCTAAAAATGTTTCTAATTATGTAAATATCTAGTGTGCGACTTGCGAGTGTATCTCTAAGCTCAACAGTTTGAGAATTGACCGTTGACATTCCCTTTAAAGGAGTACTCATCCCACATAAATGAACAATTTTCCCTACGAGACAAATTTTGGGAACTCAAAAAAATCGTCGTTCTCCTACAAAATTGTTCGGCTGACCAGGATATAGTATACAATGTGTCCTCGTAACCCTGTCGGATCCTTAAAGAAATGACTAATACATATACGATAATACAACATCAATATATACGGACAAATCACACAGATTGAGCTAGCCCCAAAGTAAGTTCTTATGTAAGACTTGTGTTATGGGATACTTACTCAACTATACTATATTTTATAACAAATACATAATATAAATAAACATCCAAGACGTCAATCTGAAAAAGATCGTTTTTCATCTTGACCTGACCGGGGATCGAACCCGGGACCATCCGTGTCGCAGCCTGGCGTGTTGACCTCTGCGCTACGGAGCTCGTCAACTTTTCCTATATGAGACTAATGCTAGAGACTAATATAAATTGCAGGCCGGCTGAGCATTATAATGGGAATATTAATTTTATTCTAATTTCCTGCATCAGTGTCTTATAGGAAAAGTGGTTCATATTGACGGGCTGAGTCACCCCTTTGAGGATCCGACAGGGTTACAAGAACACATTGTATACTATATACAACGTGTTAATTAATAAGCGCAAAACCTCTTAGGTGGGTGATTGTGCATGTGAATATGAACAACTTTTACTATAGGGCTGACTCTGCAATTCGACAACAAAAACAGCTATTCCAATATTCTGGTCGAGTAGGTATTGACAATTTCTATGAAACAGCAGACTTTTTTGTCGTGTGGCAGAGTTAGCACCATAGTAAAAATTGTTCATTATTCATAAGCACAATCACCACCTAAGAGGTTTTGCGCTTATTCATTAACACGTTGTATATTCCAAATAAAAGTTTAATGTAATAAAACCAATACGTGCCATTATGTTAAGGAAAGTTGCCTGATTGTTCTATTAGCTCGTAGCAGAAGCTACGTCTCGTAGCACATTATAGTGGCATCGTAGCAAAGTCGTAGCTCTTTGATAGATTAATAAAAGCACTAAAATATTGAAATCTAAGCTTCTCTGTGGTAATCTGTACTAGAAGCGTGATAGTAATTTTGCTGCCTGTGTTATGGAAGACTCCAGTAACGCGTAGAGTAAACGGTAGAGTACTTAACTACTATATGTATTACTAACTATACTAGTGTTAGGAGAGCCGCTTGCTTGTTTGCCGTCCTATGTCATAAAAAGCAGCATCGGTAGAGTACTATAAGTTAATAGAGAGACTAGCAAAGTGTAGCCTCACTTTGCTTACTAAGCTTATTTCATATCATAAAAAAAGCAAGCGGGTCACCTGATGGTAAGTGATCACCGCTACCCATGGACACTTGCCTTTGCTCACCACTGCGTTCACTCTACTCTATTAATATTCGCTTACCCTACCCATGCATACCCATGATTAGTTAGAGTCATCCATCATCATCATCAGGACTTTTTTAATCTCCACTGCAGGAGCACGACCCTCTCTGTACTACCACAGCCATATATTAGCCAGTGCAGTCAGAGAATTTGGCCTACACTCTCCATGCTGGCCAGACGGGTTGGAGAGGTATGTTGGATGTTTTTAAGCTTTGTTTAGCTTTTGTTTCCTTAGTCACCTTCTACGACCTCCACGGAAATACTTTGAGTGGGAATAACACGGCATACGCATTAGTTAGAGTAAAGATCGAGTACTAGAGACAGTCGCGGCGTTCTTACTCTACTAACAAAATCAAATTTACGTGTAAACATCTACTTTACCATAACTAATAGAGAACCCAGAATTGGTAGGGTATACTCTTCCACATATGTGTGCATTGGAGGCTTTAAAGTAGCCCGAAATACCTCATAATTGATCATCAGCTCTCTTTCTCTCACCTGCTAAGCGTGTTCTCGGTTCTATTCTAAGTTGTGTAAGTTTTTTCTTCATAACACTAGGTCTTCAAGAATACTACCTTGATTTACCTACATTTTTTGAAAAGGAGCAGATTTATTTTTACTCAGCTGCAGGAAGTTTCCCGAGGGGTAATGTTTTTTACATCATCATCATCCGGGAGTATTTTCAGCGGTAACGCTTTAGAGTCCAGGGTCCACTCCCTTCCTAGAGAACTTGAAGTTTTTACTACAATGTGTATTTTTATATGCTGCTATTATTACATCCAACTGCAATGCACTTGCATCGCACAGTAATTGCATACGAATTAATCTGTTATTAATAACTCGCTCGCATTGCGATTAGTCGCGCCTAAATCGCAGATGTCGATTCGTCATCGCCATATTGTTCCGATGACGTAATAACCTGACACTTGTCATTTTGGCGCGAAATTGGGGCGGATGGGGTAAATCCGAAAATTGAATTAGGCAGAGGGTAGGTGCAGCTGTCAGCAGGGTTTTCAATTAGCATGGTTTTGGGAAGCACAGTGGGTTTGATAAATCAATCTTTATAATTTAGTGTCAAATCAATACAATTTTAGTTTGAGCAATAGGCTATTTCATATTTTACTTATTTATATATTTTTTTTCTGAATTGATAATTTATATATTGAAATAATAGTCAACAATTACATTTACACCTACACACATTCATATAAAAATATACACGTCAATAAGTATATTTTCCTAGTCAAAAGTCCGCCCCGAATCGTCTCTCTCTATTTTGTGAGGGATATACGTTGCGTGCGTCAGGTCAGGTACCTATGACTCGGCGCGAAGGTCAGCACATTGTACCTGTTAGTTTCATAAATTATATTGAGTTTTATACTTTGTAGCTTTCCGAAACTTTAGTAGGTAGATCGAATGACAAGATTCGTCCATTTATTAGACCTAGGTACTTACGATATAACTTGCAATTCATGATATAGTTGCGTTAGGATATTCCTATCGGTATATTTTTCACAGTATGAGACATTTTACAATGCACAATAAGTGTCTGAATACACTTATTGAGAGACTATAAATGTAAGTTCTTTTATTTTATTTAAAAATCAACTCAACGAGGGGCTGTTTAGCTGTGTCAAATTATAAGATTTAACAAAACATGTCAACGAATTACACGCTTCAATTACAGAGGGTGACATATTAAACGGGCGGGGGTGCGGCGACCGCACGTGGCGTCACTTGAGGGTTGACTTTTGATATGATAACTAGACGAGAATCATATTGTTCTCTAATTGTTTTATTTTTGAGATAAAATACGCGGTTGATAAATTTAACTCTTTTAAAGAAATGTAAAATATTTTTATCCCCGCACAAAACACGACGGCTTGTTTTACATGTGTCGTACATGTTTGTGTGTATGTCTTATGTGTAAGTAGTTCCTGTTCGAAATATATTATTGCAGAAATGATGTAAGATGATACGATCATCTTTCCTAATCGAATTTGATCAAAGGGTCACCGCTAACCGCACACAAAGACCATATATAATGCCGCAAATCAAAAGCGCAATTTCTAGATAATGAATCCATCAGATAATCGATATCATCATAATTTCTATATCCTATAAAGACGAATCGAGTTTAAACTATAAATACTTCAAATACAGTTATAAGTAATATTAAAACGGTTAAAAATTTGCGGTTTTGTCTGTGCGGTAATTAAAATTAGGTTACAGTATGTTGATCGGTAATTATTAGGTAGATCCTACCCCGCAACACTACTTTCTAATAGTGTTAAACGAGTACAACGCCGGTTACGTCGGGTGGTGCTGCGGTGTATTCTTGTGTTATGAAAAATATTACAACAGTCCTTTGTAAAGCATATAGGTAAATTTCGAACTTCGGCGGCAGGCTGTGACTGTGACCGGCCATAGCGGCCAGGGTCAACATTTTTCTTCAGTCATCAGTGTTCTTCTTTCATTCTTATTTGAGACGTCAATATACGTCTCGTACAAATTTTGATTTAATAATTAGCATTATCATCAGCTCTTTTTTAGCCTCCACTGCAGGAGTACGACCCTATCTGTTCTGTACTACTAGAGCCATATATGAGTCAGAGTGGAGGATTCGGCCCACACTCTGCGTGCTGGGTTGGAGAGATCTCTTTGATGATTATAGGCTTTGTTCAGCTTGTGGTTTTGCTAAGTCGCCTTCTACGACATCCACGGGAAGACTTGGGGTGATCTATATTCTACTCTGCCGGGAACCACACGCACGGCATTGCTAAAAATAATACCTAATAATAAAATGCTTAATTTATATAAAGACTTATATTTTTATTTCTTCAGATTAATAAGGTGCACGAGCGTATAATCGCATATCCGTCTCTAACGCGCTAATACGATTTTAATGAAACGGAACCAAAGATAACGCGGAGATTAGAGAGAATAGACAATATGTCCCGAA
Organism: Rhodophaea formosa; assembly: GCA_963082605.1. Taxonomy (NCBI): domain Eukaryota; kingdom Metazoa; phylum Arthropoda; class Insecta; order Lepidoptera; family Pyralidae; genus Rhodophaea; species Rhodophaea formosa. The sequence continues at coordinate 7,847,761 of OY720221.1, forward strand.
TTCACCCTCCTTCTGTATTGTTAGGTTACAGTAGCTAACAGGGGTTGAAATATACTAGGGTGACCATTGCCGTCACCATTGTAACAAAGTGCCAAAACAATGTACTTAGTGCTTTGCAAATTTTGTCATCATCATCAATCAGTCTTTTTCATCAGAAAGATGATGACGAGTCTACACAGAACTCATAATTGTATTTTTGTGTTCTGTGCCTTCTCCATCCTATGTTTTACACCTACAATTTTACTAAACCTGACCTTTGAACTTGGGTCATTTATTTATGCACCAAAATCATTTATACAGCGTATAAATTGTCATACCTTAAAGCGGGTGACTCCGCTTATCAATATGAACGACTTTTCCGATGGAATTTATAGGAGGATTTAAAAAAAAACTTATTTTATACAAAAGTATTCGACCGCCCGGGCAATTAGAACTGAACAGTAAAAAATGCGAGTTCTCAACATTGGTCCAATAAGAAAAGTTCTTCATATTGACGGTCTATAACTCTATAAGTCACCGCTTTAAAGGGAATATGAAGGGTCAATTTACGCGCTGTGAAAACTCCTCCGTGACAAAACCAAAAGAGATAAACCTCTCTTCTATTGCTCAAAACCATTTTTCGGTATCATTTCATTCTTTTTGAGCCCTGCTCAAAATTAAAACAACAAAAATGACTAATAATATGCGAGCTAAAATAGTAAGGACCTCTGTTAAACAACACTGCATTTTTGTATGTAGACACCCTACACTTTGAATGCAAGTGTTTAAGCGTAACAAATACCGTTTTCAACTTTAGACACAGTTAAGTATTTTGATCTATTTTCATTAATTACATTAATGTATATTCTTATTATTATTTAATCATAAGAGCCGCTATAAGTTAATCAATCTATTTTATAATCATTAGCAGTAATTATGAATGACTCAGGTCAGATCTATTTTAATGACTCTACTATATAATTTCTTAAATACAATACGTATATTGGTGCTCTAGTTTAAATAAAATCGACCGTGCGAGTCAGATTCGTGCATGAAGGGTCCCGTACTATAATCTATACAATAACTATCGAGCAGAAAACGGCAAGAAAATCATGCATGTCTGTTGTATGGGAGGGCTCCCATACAAAAAACATGCATGATTTTCTAAATAATATTTAAAAGCGGTAAATAACCCTTAAATATTTATTATACATTGATTTAATTTTTAAAAGTTAATTTACAACTCAATATTCTGTGAATATTTCAAGAGTACCTGTTGCTGTTATAAATATTGAGCAAAAAATGGCAAAAAAAATACTTTTGTTCTTTGGATGTTGCACCCCTTAAATATTTATTTCATTCTGTTCTTAGTATTTGTAGTTATAGCGGCAACAAAAATACATCATCTGTGAAAATTTCAATTGTCTAGCTATCACGGTTTATGAGATATGATGGCCATGGCCTGGTGATAGACAGACGGCCATCGAGGTAGTTATAGGGTCCCGTTTTTACCCTTTGGGTACGGAACCCTAAAAAACACTGACTTGTATGCGTCCAGTAGATGTCGGATGAGATAAAGTTTGTCCAGCGGCAGCGGCAGCGACCGGCGGCAACGGTAGCTGTTGAGGCAGCCCGTGACTCGAGTCACTTTCGGGTCTGCTTCAGGAAATAAAAATCTTAATGCGATCAAATCTTCATCATCATCATTTCAGCCGCAAGAAGTCCACTGCTGGACATAAGCCTCTCCTAAGGATTTCCAAAATTACCGGTTGAAAGCGGCCTGCATCAAGAGATTCCCGACCGACGACGACCTTGGTCAGGGCGTCTGACCACCTGGTCGATGGGTGTCCGGCGCTGCGCTTGCCGGTACGTGGTCTTCATTTAAGAACATTTCTGCCCAATCGGCTATCGGTTCTACGAGCTGTGTGCCCCGCCCACAGCCACTTTAAGGAACTTATCCTCTAAGCTAGTCTGTGACTTATGTTCTTCTACGATCATTCTGGTGGTGTGATCAAATCATTTTGGTGGTATTAAAATATAAAAGTTGTAAATCGAGCGACACTCACAAGCACAACCTACCAAAGTGACCTTAGATGCTAGAGTCCCAGATGAAGGCTTGTAAATAAAAGATATTTCTAGTTTTATTTTTACACATTTATTTACCCAATCCAATACTTCCAAAAATATATACAAAATCATACATTCTCTTACTTCGCTTAGTTTTCATTTCTCTTACACTAAACATTTTTGCAGTAACTTAAGATTATGTCTCTTAATTTAAAACAATGCTTAATTAAAAATATAGTTTTGAATTAATTTTTCCAAGAGACCAATACATAGCCCATTTTTCGGAGCGTTTCAAACATAATTTGATTATATTTTGGTCGATGTCATGAATAGGAGATAATACTGCAATGTTCTCCCGCCAGAGGGCAGCATTAGCAGAGACAGTAAACCACCAGTAAACAAATGTTTGACATTGACAAGTATGTCAAAGTCGCAATATAATTGCCTTTATTTTACGCATTTCGAATACGCAGCACAAAAGCATTTTTATATTTAAATACTCATAGGAGTATTTTAAAATCAAATTAATAAAGGAATAATATATAGATAATTTTACAAATTAATTGCGACTTTGACATTTTCAAGTACAAACTTTTCAGTGTCAAACCTTTTATACCATATGTGCTTGTGGTGCTTGTGGTGCACTCTGACGGCACAGCTTTCAGTTATATGTCATATTATCATTAATGTTCGCGATTGTTACACAGATAAGTAAAATAACTTTTAAAAAAATTTTATACCGTGTATTAAATTATTTTTACACCTTACGTTTCGAAAACTTTACAATGTTCATGGTTGGCAATTGTCTATTATGATGACCTACAATATTTATTGATAACATTTCGATTTATTCAGTATTGGTTACTGCTGAGCTTTAGATTTGAATAAATTACTGACTGGATCCCAAGCTGGTACTGAATGCATGGTCTATTAAGATAATAGACATATATCAACCTAGTTCATCTTAACGTGTAAAATAATTTAATAAACGCGATAAAACCGTATTAACAGTAATTTAATTTATCATGAATTCTCAGAAAAAAACAATAATGAGTATTTGCTAATCAAATGAGTGCATTCTGAAATGCTCAGTACCAGATGGCACCACTATGGTCGTTGACCTCGATAAGCCGCTGTAATTGGATAATATTTGACATGCAGCAGCAATTGCTATATATCATGGACCAATCACAGCTTGCCGGAAAATATCCTCATTATGTATAGAACCTCTAACAACTACACAGGCCGCACACTAGGCACAGTAGCGACTAGCGACGTCAATCATTTTATCACTTATACTTTACAAATAGAAAGAAATTCAAGAATGTAAATCATATAAGCATTAGTAAATAACCTGAAATATTTTTGGAATCATGTTTTATATTATCAGAATAAGTATGAGAATCAGATTACCGATATAATCACTATTTTTCTTAATGACTGATTCTCATAATATTAAAACATGATTTCAAAAAGACTTCAAGTTATTTACTATTGCTTATATGATTTACATTCTTGAATTTCTTCCTATTTGTAAAGTATTAGAAATAAAATGATTAGCGTCGCTACTGTGCCTAGTGTGCCCCCTTAAAGGGAGATATAAATAGAATATCGCGCGATAAAAACCGCGTCGCGGTTGCCATGCTACGGGTACAGTCATTTATCTGAGAGTGTTCCCGGTTGCATCCTCAACTGACCTATCATCCAGATTGAACAATGAACAAAACTGACCAAAATATAAACAATCTCACATTTTTTTTGAAAATACTAGTATTTTTTCTAATTGCCAGTAGTTTCCGCGGTAGGTTTGGTGTGCACGCGCCGATGCGAGGCGTGACGCTGTCAGGAGCCGTCCTTGAGTTTGCCGTTCTCGGTGACCTTGGTGGTGATACGCTCCATCACCTCGTGGTTGTACGTCGAGTGCAGCATCAGGCCCAGCACGCCCGCCCTGGGAGGAAACGATTTGATAATCATAATCATATTATATAGAGGGTCGTGCTCCTGCACTGGAGACTAAAAAAAAAGACCTGATGATGATGATGATGAATCATATTTATTCGCAGAAAACACGGTACATGAAGATGTTTAATACAATTTTAAAGAGCACATGTTTCGCCTTCTTCTTGGGCTTCTTGGGCGCTTGCCAGAGCCCACCCATAGACTCAAACACTCTCTTTCTTACCCTATCAACTTTGTCCACTAGTTATATTATGACTTACCTAGAAGCCATAGCCAGCCTTATGCTTCTCTCCTGCTCTACCAGCTCATCGAGTCTCAACCACTGCCGCACTCTCTCCATATCAATCTCGGCTCTCCTCAGCTTCTCCCACTGGTAGTGCTTGAGGCAGGACTTCTTGGACGCTAAGCAGAGCCTACCCGTGTACTCAAACAGCTCTTTCTTACTCTATTATTTCTCTCCACCAGATATGGCATAACTTACCAAGAAGCCATATCCAGCCTGTTGCTCTCTTGTTCCACCAGCTCGCCAAGTCTTATACTCTGCTGAACTCTCTCCTTCTCCTTCGCTCTTCTCACCTTCTCCCAATAATAATGCTGGAGGTTCCATATCTTGAGCGCGCCACAGAACTCAACATCTCTTCCTTACTCTACTAACTTTGTCCACTAGCTGTATCATGACTTACCTAGAAGCCATAGCCAGCCTGATACTCCTCTCCTGCTCCACTAGCTCATTGAGCCGCAGCCATTGCCGCACTCTCTTTAATCTCCTCTCTTCTCAGCTTCTCCCACTGGTAATGGACAGACAGAACTCAACATTTCTTACTCTAATAACTTTGTCTACCAGCTATATCATGACTTACCTAGAAGCCATAGCCAGCCTTATGCTTCTCTCTTGTTCCACCAGCTCATCGAGTCGCAGCCATTGCCTCACTCTCTCCATGTCGATTTCGGCTCTCCTCAACTTCTCCCACCGGAAGTCCTTGAGGCAGGGCTTCTTGGGCGCTTGCCAGAGCCCACCCGTAGACTCAAACACTCTCTTTCTTACCCTATCAACTTTGTCCACTAGTTATATTATGACTTACCTAGAAGCCATAGCCAGCCTTATGCTTCTCTCTTGTTCCACCAGCTCATCGAGTCGCAGCCATTGCCTCACTCTCTCCATGTCGATTTCGGCTCTCCTCAGCTTTTCCCACTGATAATGCTTGAGGCAGGACTTCTTGGGCGCGCGGCAGAAGTCGCCGGTGGGCTGGAACACGTTGCGCACGAGCGGGCAGCCGCAGCACTCCGTGTCGGTCACCTTCGGGTCTTTGAAGTGCTCGGGACACATCACCTGTCGTAGAAAACTTAGTTATAGTAAAAAACCAAAGCATAGAAGCCGCCTCTACCGATCATCGCTAATGGAGTGCTGCAGTAGAGGGGGGCGGGGCAAAAAAGTGTGCCGCAGAGAATATATATGTTATGGTCACGACACGAGTCTTAGTTCATAATAGCCTCTATGTAGTTATTTATTGCAACACTTTATTTTGACACCGCGCAAAATGATATAGATTAATATGGGGCTTATTTTATGCTGTTTTTGTTTACTGCTGTTCTTAATAGCCTTGTTGTGAAATTTTCTCCATTATACCTCCTAACAAAACAAGTTATACGAGACAACCAAAAACATGGTCTTACCTTCAGACGCTTGCAATAAGTCCCATTGACTGGATTATAGTAGTCACAGAACATGCTCTGGCCATCGATCCCGGTGCGATTACGGCTGCCGAAAGAAGCCTACCATACTTGACGAAGCATTTCTCATCATACCTCCTATTAATAAAGCAAGGGGCAACTACAAAAATGGTCTTACCCTCAGCCGCTTGCAATAAGTGCCATTGACTGGATTATAGTAGTCACAGAACATGCTCTGGCCATCGATCCTGGTGCGATGTCGACTGCCGAAGGAAGCCTGCGCTTCGTACTTGACGAAGCACTTCTCCATGTGCTTGACAGCGGTACGAGAGTGGATTTCGTGGCCGCACGTTATGCAGTACATTGTTAGCGTCTCGTCGTCGGCTTCCTGTGGGAGCAAACCACACAAACATGTTATAAATTCAACACTTTTTAAAACTATTCGAAGTAAAACAACTTCTTATGTAAAGTCGGGCAGATAAACTTAACCCCCAATATACAGTTTCTTTTTTAATTATTGAATTAGGCTTTTGTCTCCCATCTCACCTGATGATAAGTGACGATGAAAATTGTAGGGGGGGACTGAACTTGTGTTAAAAATGTTTTACAGAGCAACATTTTGGAAAGTCCAGTACTTGAGAAATGATAATTAACATTTTTACAAATTCAACATTTCAGGTAACAAAATTCAGAAAATTCAAGTTATTGCAAACTCAACATTTTAAGAACTTGTTGGTCCTAAATTGACATGTTTCGATAAAAAAAAAAGTTTCTCTTGTTGGAGAGTTATTATTGGATTAAATTTTCGTTTTAAATTAAAGAGATAAACCAACCAAAAGTGGCCACTTATGGCGGTAAGCAGAGTTGTATAAGTGGGCTAGGACCAAAAGGATGTCATCACAGGTACCATTACGGAAGAGTTTTTTCTGTATATATTTCCTTGGTGTACATAAACTGTTAAATAAATAAGATTGTTGAGATTGCCTGCCTAAATTTCCATCAGTTGACCCACCTTATCATCAGTGTTGACAATGGTAGCATTCTTAGCCCTGGCCACGATGGCGTCGAGCTCCGTGTGTTGTTTGTCCAACGCCCTTAACGCCGCCTGGGCCTTCGCCATGCCGCTCCGAACCACTTCCAACGCCTTGCGGTTCTTCTGCTCCGCCACGCAGCTGGACAGCGACCACTCTTGGATGCGTTGTGGGAGGACCTGAGAAGTAGGGTGTATAAATAAAATGCACATTTCGATTGGTTTCTATTGTTTAAATTAAGTTTTGTCTCGGAGCCTGTTACTCTAGAGACCGCGTCCAGATGATGAGGCTGATAAAGTGTGCTCATCCAGTGCCAAATGTGCAACTGGAAGAGCCGGAGGGAAATAAAATACTATGGTGGTATCATCTTTGACTTGTCCACGAATTTTCATACAAACAGGAGTTGTACTCCAACTATACATAGATGGCGCTACGTGCTATATTTAAAATATATTTATCGTTACAAGTACCAAAAAAAGCATTATCGATTATTGCATTAAATCAGAATTGCATTTTTATCTTCCTAATAAATGCGAACTATCCTTTTTACGCTTAAAAACATTCCGATGGGTCTAGTTGACTAGTATTGGGCCTACTGCCATCTAACGGTGGCTTCCTAAAACTAAGCTTGCCAGAGCGCATGCCTCCAGATGAGACATCTATTCCGCCAATCATAAAAATTATGATCATTATTGGCGGATTTTGAGAGCTGCTGCAAAAGTACCTGTCACAGATCTGTATATGTACTTCTCATCAGGGGAAAATATCGATGCCGAAATTCACAAATTTCCGCGTAGGTCTTTACTAACAAAACGCAATTTAATTATTTATGTGTTTTCAACTGATTTAACAGAATTTTACTCAAAAACTGTAATAAAAAGCTCAGTTTGAGGTATTTTGTTTGTTTCAGAAAATAACATGCAAATGTCGTTATTACCTGGTATATCCTAGCAGTCGCCAGTCGAATTCCGCACTGACTGGAACAATACTTGGAGCCATATAGTGCGGCGCGGGTACACTGCGGGCCGTAGCATTGCCTCGCCTCCGCTGTTTGCAAGTGAGAGATGGACTCTTCCGGCTCGTAGGATTCGCGTTCGTGATGTTTCTTCTTTATTCTTGTACTGTGCAGTAACCCAAACTTATTGTATAAACAGTAGAAAAAATAGAGACGTCAGAAAAATAACAATTAGTATTACTAAAAACAATTAAACTCTCCCGATCGATCGATCTGGTTGGAGATAATAAAGAAATTTACAACAAGATATGCGTGAAACACAGTCAGTCAGGTAAAAAGTCAAAGGTTTTTATATTTGTAAAATTGATTATACTCTATAATAAAATAATATTCTATTACGATAAAAAATACGATGAACATACTACAGTGAGACATTCATTATAAACAAGACATAAGGATTAAATAGCATGAGGATTGAAGAGAATAAGGTATAAAGACAAACCTAAAAACATTCGTCAGGTTAGGATCATAACTAGTGCTACAAACAAATACAATGAAATTTAAAATGTGTGTAGGTTTTACTATAACAATTTCAAAATGGGCGTCAAATCGATATTTCAATACATGTTCGCGAGGTCAAACTCGCGACGAACTATTAGTAATAAAATAAATAGCATTTTACCTGGACTGCCTTCTGTCTGTCTTTTTATTTTTGATGCAAATGCGCTGCTTGCACTTGTGCTTCGTCTTATTGCTGCCGGCATACTTGTACATGTCTTCACAGGCATCACAACTGTGGAAGACAAGACTCATTAGGAAGTAAGCTTTTGATTACCTTAAGCGCTACCTAAACAGGCTGACTGGTAAATCACATGTCATACTTAATAAATCATGATCTCAAGTAGCGTTAAAAAATATAAAACCAACAAAATACTTATTAATTACAAAGAAAAAAAAATAATCACATCATGCATAAACTTATGATGGTACTATTACCGTGACAAAGTCTCGGAATGTTTGGACACCGTGAGCTCGCTTCGCGAATAATTTAGCTAGACGGTCCGCGGCCGACACGCAACACGAACATTAGTACCTTGTCCTCTTTCGATATGTAACATGATTTAGCAGTCAGCCTGTATAAGTTGTTTTTTAAAACATTCTGGGATAGACTTATAGATTTCTGGTTCCAGCTAGATGGATAAATTATAAATGGTGTTTAACCAGTGTCAGTTTAAATCATGAGTAAGCCTAAAGCATTTCAAGCTCCGTCACCAATGTAGGACTAATCCACGTAGAAGCCCTAAGCACTCCGAGTTGTGTCACCAGTACTGGATTTAGCCATGTGTAGGCTGTTGGCAGTTAAGCTCGGTTGCCAGTACTGGATTAAACCAAAAAATATTGCTTAGGTCCTATAGACCTAAGCAATATTTTATGGTGCTGTTTCGGCCCTAAACAATTATTTAATTATAAATAGAGGAGATCAAATTGGAGGTCTTTACTAAAAAGAGGTCTTTCAAAATAAATAGAAAAATCTTATACAATAAGAAAAAATATTTGTAAATTAATAAATGGCTTATTATTATTCTATGATTTGCACAGAACAGCTACAGGTATGCAGTCTAATTTAGAAGAAGTATAGGTAAAACAATAGGAACTCACTGCCCACAGTCATGGGTCTGCAGGCACCCCGCACAGTCTCCACAGCCATCCTTGGTACTTGGTCTTTTCGAAGATTTGTTCTCCGAGTGATCTTTCTCTTTACGCTTCTTCTTTCTGTCATCGCGACCTGTGATCAATTTAGTATGTTAAATTTGTAAAAGAAAATCTAAGCTTTAAGATATTTGATACAGCAGAGTTTAAACAAATTACCAAATTGGCCCAAGCCACTCACATTGGAGAAAGTGACCTTACCATAATTTAAAAAATTACATGGTAAATTACTTATGTATTACCACATTATCTTTATAAGATAACTTGTTTTATTACCTGAATCTCCATCATTCTCTCTCTTCTGTGGTTTAAACCTAGTCTTTAAGGTAGGGTCTTCTTCTCGGCAGCGGTCACAGAAGTAGTTTTTGATGTACTTTGCCTCTCGCTCAGATATGTTGATGCAGTCACCATGATACCATTCCTCGCAAGCATCACAAGCTCTGATAAAATAAATTAAATATGTCTAGTTCAGGATATTACAAACAAACATACTGTGTTACCAGGTTGTGTTAACCAGCAAGGCTTTGGAAGTGAACAGCAGATCTCTGTGAGGCCCCTGTTCAGGACCAGACATGAATGTGAGGCCATTTAGTTGATAGCTTAATTTATGACTTATCATTGCTTTAACCCTTGCATCTGTGGCTAGCACATGGCATTGAATTAGAAAATGGCAATGGTGTGTGAAACTCCATGGAGTTGCCAAGACAGGGCCTCAGCCCTGTCTTGCCACCCCTAATCATACTGTATCTGTACAGTATCACATCTTTATTAAAGGGATAAGGAGGATTGGAGAGCCAAAACTGACAAGTCAAAACATTTTAAAGTTATATATATTAATACTAACTGATAGCAACGATCCCTTTAATTTTTAATGGAATTATACCGAAGATTCACACTACAGATTTAACTAAATGTCATAGGATTATTTTATGTCTTACATCATAAACCGTGAGCTGTCTGAAGATCTGCAGATGCAATACGCTTGACCAGCCTGATTTAGCAGTGTGGTGATCTTGGACTGCCTCTCAGGCAGGTCAAACTGCTTCGCAATGTCTGCTTTCTGCAAATAATGAGAAATGTGAAAATAAAAACTTATGCAAGTGGTATAAAACAGATTTCGAAATAATGTAGACTGTACGGGCTCCGTACTGTAGACTTACACTCTGCTTGTATTTTTTGTCTCCCATGTTTTGATGTTGTTACGTTATAATAAGATATTGCCTTTACTTAAATCGTTCTAATAATAGATAAACAATAGATTTACACTCTAAGTGTATTTTCAAATTACATTTTACTAATTTATTCTCTTTGATACGAAAAGTATTTCACTCTTTGATAAATACAATCACAATCATCACAATGATGGCGATTTTGAGAAACGTCTTTGTCAATGTCATTGTCATTTCAAGTGACTTTATTTTTTTTAATTCACCATTTCTGGGTCGGTCAGTTACCGCAAGGCCACGCCACTCGCCACGAGTACGCGCGTCACGCGACGGCGACTGGCTTCGGAAGCAGGCGCTTAAGCTATGGGTTCCCCGAGCAAACGCTCGTGCAGTGCACGATCGTGCAGTGCCGCCGCTATCCGACGGTGGATCATGGGTGGACTGTAGACGACGGACGTCAATCACTAGTGTTGCTAGTCTAGCCATTTGTTAAATCGATATCATAGACGATTTTACTGGGGTACTATTTTTGAACGTGTGGCACTCGTCTTCGAACGATTTTGTATGAAATTCGTTCGCAGACGAGAGTCACGCGTTCAAAAGTAGTCCCCCTATTCAGTATTTTACGATACAGTCTCTCTAATCTATGGGTAATACGAGATGAGCACGAGATGAGTCATTCGCAAAGCTAAGCACCTGAATGCATTATTTAAACCTCTGTTTACTAACTAGCACGATAACAAATATATACACGTGGATTCAAAAGTATCTTAACTCTTTGATGTAGTTACATGTTGTTCCTTTGGAACCTGTCCTGTCTGTTTTAGATAACTATTTTGTGAAAATTAAGGCGAAGTGGTATATGCGATTCTAGTGCCAATGCCACCCAGAATTATTTTTTTTACTCCTAAAATAATTTATGGTGGCGCAAGTTTCGCATAACACCTACAGCGCCTTAAATTTTATGCTGAAAATCATTTAAGTGTTTGGTATGACAGTGTGTGTACAAGATATTTAAATTTAATTAAGATTAGGGTTTTTAAGTGCTCACAAGTGGGCCGTGTAGTTCCCGCAGAGTAGTATGTATGCTCACTAACATGCTAAACGTGGCCTTTGGGTTTTATGACTGTACTAAATTTACCCTGCAAGTAAATGTAGCAAGGCCACAAACATGAAAACAGAAGTTTTTTAGCTCATGGCGGACAGCAACCGCTTGAAAATTAATAATTTAAACTATTTAAACAAAGTTTTAAAAAAGGAGATCAATTCGACTTACCCGTACTGTACTGTAGCCCACCGTAAAGTAATATTGTCAGAATTACTCAGTTATTTTCTATACGTCAGTCAATTCCAGCAGCCTCTTAACATGTGTACCGAATTCCGAAAGTGTAAGCACGTATGAATATTATATTTGTCTTGTCCGTGCATATATCAAAAATTATAATTCGGATTGCGACAGGTAGATAAACTAGGTATAAAGACTTAGTTATGGAACAGTTTTAACGAAAGTGTTTTGATGTTGTTGGATTATTTTCAATTGTTCTTGTTGTATTTATGTTAATTATACCATAAATACATCAGCACCCTTAGTATGGCACCCGCGACGCCGTTAATATCGCGCGATAAACTATTTACATCTCCCTCTTTAATATTACGGTAAATAAGAGGGCGATAGTCGATAAACGTTGTCTCCAATTTCAAAATAATCTTCTTGCTGATCTTAAAGTCACAACTTAACGAGTATAAGAATATTATTCAATTTAGTCTAATTACTACAGATACATTCTGCCAAATATTTAATTGTTTCAAAAACATTCCGAGTAGAATAAAATGTAACGGAACTTCGTTTAATAAAATGATACCTTTCAACATGAAGTAATATTTAATCAGACAAACGTCCAAATTGAATGGCTATACTTACTTTAAAATTTTCTACGTAGGTAATCAGTATTACGAACTATTATGAGATCTACCCAAAATTCATAAATACAGTCAGTTTGTTATGTAGTATATACTTTTCATCTTTTTTTAAAATTCAGATGACATCTAAATCGAAAATCGATACCATAAAAATGTAAAGATTAATGTGGAAACTCGCAATTTTTTCACTTGGGAACACTGTTGCGGTGAACTTTGACCACCGCCGTGCACGATCGTATACAACGCCGTCCGGGGAAACCATCCAAACTTGTTTTCACAGAAAATGTATGGGTGACGTAATTCAACGTTTGCTGACGACCGTGCGATCACGATCGTTCAGTCGGGGAACCCATAGCTTTACGGCTCAAAGTAAAATTTTTCTATGTATCGGCATCTATTTAAAAACTCTCTAAAAACTCTATTGTCTACGCCCGTGTACGTTTTGTTTCTTCGAAGCCAATTCGAAGCTCATGAGTATTCTTAGTTCATATCATACATACACATGGGACTGCGCGCACCGGTGACTTTTGTCACCGTGACTTTTTTGTTTCCGTCACCCTGTCCATGGAGATGTATGGAGGTGTGGGAGGTGCGCGCACGAAGCGACGTGACAGTGACGTGACTTTTTTGTCCTTCGACCAGCGAACAAGCCGGCGACAAAACTTTTACGATAGACATTTTATGTAATAGACGTGCACGCACGGATGTCAAAATTGTTACTATACGTGGAAAAAAAAATTTGCATAAAATTTGACCGACTTTAAAAAGCGACTATACTTGAAACCAAAAAATAAACTGAATCATTTATTTATTTCAATGGACAAGAATGAGCGATTTTTAATTCAATCAATAACTTCACTAAGTAAACAACCTATCTACCACAGACAATATATTAATTTATTCATTTAATATATTTAATGTATTTCCTACCTAATATTTTCTGATCTATTTGAAGTCTCTGCCAAGCCAAAAATAATCAGAACATTATTACTTACATACTATCACGTCTTTTCACTTAAGGGGTAGGCAGAGCCCAGATCTATAAATTCTCAAAGCCACGTTTAGCTTGTTGGTGAGCTAATATGTAGAGAACGGAATCAAAATAGGGATGGGTTGCTAGCCGCATCGCGTATTGACATGATTCCTAACGACTATATTGGAAGTTTAGAAGAATAAGGAATAGGGATCCTTCGAAACTTCCAACATTCATTAGAAAATATTTGAAAAATTTATTTCCATGTTCTTGAGTTTTATGAAACTTTAGAACTTTCAGTGAAAAGTTCTATACTATGTTGACCGACTTAGTGAAGTAACCTGTCACTCCAAAGAGTGGGTACCCAGCATTCTTTTTTACGTTTCTTTTGCAAGAGATGAGTTCGCAGACAAAGACCGTTGGTTCGAAATCCATGCCGACAAATGACCAAAGAGAATTCAAATACCACGTAATGACTCTTTGATAACTAAAAAGATTTTTCATGGTTTACCATAGTTTTGTCACTGTCGCCTACCGTGCGCGCACTCCGCTTGGGAGACATGACGGAGACACGAGGAAGACGTGACAAACACTTTTTTGTCACCGTGACAAAAGTCACCCGTGCGCGCAGTGCCTAACACTACAAATGACAAGTAAAATAACTAGGTATTCAAGCAACACGAAAAATCTTTAATATTAAAAAGTAGTAAAAAGTCAGCTGTTGCCATAGCAACATAAAATGTTTATCATATTAGGTTAGAATAGTTGCGAATAATTAGAAACACTCCTAATAAATAAGTTAAAAGTTCCAGCTATGGAAGATTTAGATACTCCGCAAGTAATCACTCATATTGAGAGTAATCTTAACCACACTCTCTTTGACTGTAAGTGGATTCCGTGTTCTGCAAAGTTTGTGGTCATTGGGTGTTTACCCAAAGGTAGTGGAACCATAGAAATATATGAAATTACATCTGGAGAAGCAAAGAAACTAAAGGAAATAGAGAGGCCTAATTCATTCAAATGTGGGACGTTCGGCGGTAGCAGTGATGTGGAGCGAAGACTTGCAACTGGTGATTTTAAGGGCACATTAGAAATATGGTAAGTATGTATGTAGAATCAGGTAGAACCTAAAAAAAGAGATTTTAATGTTTTTTTCTCATTTTCTGCACTGAAACCTGAGATTTGTAAGTTCTAACCCAAGGTCAGGCGTGTCATCCTGAACTGCCTGTCTGATGGTTGCAGTTATAGCATCAGGACGCGCGCCCGGCCTCCCGAGCTGCTACTTTCTCATTCCCAATCCATCCGGGCAAGTAGCATCCCGAATACCTTTATCTTTTACTAAGTGTGGAAAATAGCCCACGGTAGCAGTAAGTACCTTTATCTGGTTCCCCTAGTCCATTGAACTGCTCTCATCAATCTGTCTGGCAAGCGTAATGTAATGAGTTTGGCAATCCCCCACAGTGAAATTTTTTAAGGGACGGTGATATCGACCTCTTTACTACACGCACCATAAATTTTATATTTGTCACTTGTCAGTCAATGTTTGTTATTGTATTCTTGTATGACGATTTCTATTAGTTAATTAAACCTTTAAATTCCAAAGGTTTACTTATTTCACATCAATCTGTCTGGCAAGCGTAATGTAATGAGTTTGGCAATCCCCCACAGTGAAATTTTTTAAGGGACGGCCTATGTCCAGCCTTGGACTTCTTACAGCTGATATGATGATGATGATAAACCCATTGGAGCTGCACTAATCTCAAACTCAAAACTCTTATTTAATTAAATATATTCTGAATTCTTAGTTGACTTCTAGTCTAATCAAACACATGATTCTCATTACATTGGACACTAGATTTGGGTGAAAAAAAAGATTGTCTCGTAATCCTGCAATCTTACTAGTAGGCACAATAACTTCTTCTTCTTCTTCACGGTGTGTGCACAGCGAGCGGGTGGTCGTCCAGGGTTTCGGCAATTCACATAATATTCAAAGTCATTGCCATAATACTCACCCTGCCAAGAACCTCACATTTGGAATGGAATGAGTGACAGTCATAGGTAGTGGTGGCACGAGCCAGAGGGTGTGGGTGGCATATGAAACCTCAGGCTTAAGGGTTTGTCTCAAGTGTGTCAGAAAGTTACTAAAGGTTGTAATTACTGGTGTGTCAAATGAAGGAAGCAATTGCAACCGCTTGACTCTATTTCCACATTATTATCTTAACCCTCACTCATTTCTGTTTATTCATTACATGCTTCAATATTATTCAATTTATCGATTTATAAACAGGGATTTAGAGAAGAGGTGTCAAGTATACATCACCAAAGAGCACACAGATATTATAAACTCAATCGATGGGATGGGAGGAAACACAACAAATTGTGGAGCCCCAGAGATTGTAACGGGAAGCCGAGATGGTAAGATGAATAAGATATTCAAACTTTTTTAATTTATTGTTGTTTACATACCAAAATCACATCACTCCCTATATCTGAAGAGATGGGTTAGGCCTGAGTGTAAAGACATTTACTCATTTGATATGTGCCAAAATAAATACTGGGCAAAACCTAATTTCTAATTATATGTAGGATGGTATATTAAGTATACTTTCCTTAGATGATCCTTAGATGCATCTTTCGGCGATTCACACACTGCTCCGCACTACACAGCGTACTGAGGAAATGAGTGTTCTCACATTGCTTGTAAGTACCTACCTCTCTTGGTATTGAAAAACACGTAGAGAAACACAATGTACACGCAGCCACGCGCAGTGTTACAAATCACGCGCCTACATGCAGAGAAACACGCGACCCCACGTGGGTGCAGGGCAAGATGCATGGTATGACATACCGAGTTGTGCAAAATGGTTACACGATAATCCGCCATTTGGTGACCCCTGGTCTATACTGACTAGAGTTTTGAATAAATTCCGAATGGATGACCCGTTTATTGATCTTGATATACCCAATATATTCCATAGGCACGATTTTTTGTAAATTGATATAAATGAGTTCTGCATTAATAACCATTTTTATGATAAAACAATGCTTTGCACAATGCATTTGTTCCTAAACAATAATGTATGCATATTACAAAAGCACAAAACCGCATTTAAATCCATTCAGTGTTCTATCTGTTCTATCACCACTGCAAGCTGCTGCTGTAATATGAAGCCTAGAGACTAAATAGCCGCCGCATACTGTACTGCAGCCCCACGCATTTTTGCGAAGAAATCTGCAAGGTTATGCAGAACTCCCGCTACGGCGAGACGGAGTGGGGTGCGGGGCAGTGTGTGAATCGCTGTAAGGTAGAATATAAAAGTAACCAAACTTAATCTAAATATTATATTTGTAATCCACCTTCTAATAACTTTATTTTACTTCATAGTACAGCAACAATACAACATGCCGTGTGGTTCTCGCGAGATTAGAATAGGACCAATCCTTCCCGTGGATGTCGTAGAAAGCGGCTTAGGAAACACACGCTAAACAAAGCTTATAAACATCAAAGAGACCTCTCAAACCTGTCTGGCCAGCGTGTGTAGGCTAAATCCTTTAACTGCTCAGACTATATGGCTCTGATAGTACAGAGAGGGTCATGCTCCTGCAGTGGAGACTAAAAAGACCTGATGATGCAGATCTGACAAAGACAGTATTCCCTAAGTAAATACCAACTATTATCTTATTTCAGGCACAGTCAAAGTGTGGGACCCCCGCCAACGAGGCAAGCCGGTAGCCAACATGCAGCCAATGCAAGGCGAGGCGCACCGCGACTGCTGGGCGGTGACTTTCGGCAACTCGTTCAATGACGCGGAGCGGATTGTCCTCGCTGGCTATGACAATGGAGACCTAAAGATGTTTGATCTTCGCACTATGTCGCTAAGATGGGAGTGCAATCTCAAGAATGGGGTAGGTTCTCAAAACTTGGAATTATTAACATTGACTGCTGCGCCGCTTTTTACTAATACACAAAGTTTGCACAACAAATTTTGCTGACACACCACCTGAACAAAAAAAAATTAATTAATGTCCTTAATATTATAGTAAGTACCTTCCTGTATTGTACAAACTACTACCTTCCGTCATGTTTATAATTTTCCTTTGACCTATTTACTTACCTACTGGTCTACTAGAATATATCCCTTTTGGGATAAGTCCACCATTGGTATGTTTGTATGTTCAAGTCTTATGCAATGCTAAAGACATTCTCAAATCTCGTTCTGTCATACTGTCTAGATAATTACCTAGCAAGACAAAGATAGAAAGGACATTAGTTAGTAGTGTGATACATCATCATCATCAGGTCTATTTTATCGGTCTCCACTGCTGGAGCACGACCCTCTCTGTACTACCAGAGCAATCAGAGGATTTGGCTTACACTCTACACGCTGGCCAGACGGGTTGGAGAGGTCTCTTTGTTGTTTATAAAATTTGTTTAGCTTGTGTTTCCTAAGTCGCCTTTTATGACATCCACAGAAAGACTTGGAGTGGTCCTATTCTACTCTGCCGGGAACCACACGGCTTGGCAGTGTGATACACCTACTGTATTTATTTGAAATATCTTATTCCAGGTATGTTCAGTCGAGTTCGACCGCAAGGACATTCCAATGAACAAAGTAGTGGCCACCACGCTAGAGGGGAAGTTCCATGTGTTCGATGTTCGGACACAAAACCCTTCCAAAGGATTTGCTCAGGTATCTATCTAACGACTTTCGATAGTTCACATACCCACTACTATGGAATGTAAGAAGTTGGTATTTATGTTGATGAAGTGCCTATGCATGCATAATAGTCTCCAGTGTAAGTCTAGATTCTGCCTGCGGCTTTCCCCGCCTGAATGTCGGTTATCAACCAAAACCTATTTTTCCGTCCTCATGGTTTTACATGTTTTACAACATAAGGGGGGATGGATTATAGAAAACCGGAATATATGTGTTCGATTATTTGTATTTGGGAGCTATAGTAACAAATATAATGGAAATTGGAGAAAATTCTCCAATTAATATCTTATAAATTAGAAAATTGCGTTAAGACGACGGTCTATAAGAGGATAAGTAATAAGAGGAATAGGATATGGTGGAGATCTTCGACGTGCAAGGTATGAAGTGCCGTGTGATTCCCGGCAGAGTAAAATAGGACCACTCCAAGTCTTCCCGTGGATGTTGTAGAAGACGACTTAGGAAATACAAGCTAAACAAAGCTTATAAACATCAAAGAGACCTCTCCAACCCGTCTGGTCAGCGTGGAGAGTGTAGGCCATATCCTCTGACTGCCCTGGCTAATTATGGCTCTGGTCGTTCAGAGAGGGTCATGCTCCTGCAGTGGAGACTAATATAGGCCTGATGATGATGATGATGAAGGTATGAAGTAATATTTCAAATATGTTTTGTTCTTGTAGGTTTTAGACAACACCTCGAAAAGTGGCACCATCTGGGTGGCGCGTCACCTACCTCAGAACAGGGACTTATTTATTACATGCGCCGGGAATGGCCATGTTTCGCTGTGGAAATAGTAAGAACCTATTTTTGTCCCTATTCATTATCACATCTGTATCCGGCATGGGTACACAGAGCCCGGAGCCATAAGTCCAGTTCCGTAATAGAAGCGTGCAGGTGGAAAAGAGAATCAAAATTGTGACTGGTAGCCAATTATATCGCCTACGCTTTCATTCTTTTTTTTTTTCATTTCGAGCCATTAACTGTCCCACTGCCTTTTTTTCTGCATAAGAAAGCTGGTACCTACATTCTATCTTTCTTTAACCATCAGAGTGATCTCTTTTGCAAAGAAAAATACCTCGTCTTTACCTGACTGCCTGCATCAACAAAGACTGTTGATACATGTCTTCTTCTTGCTAACACTCCTTTACCTCAGTCGATGATCTAGGCCAGCAGGGTAGAAGTTCATGATGTTTTTTGTTGTTGTTTGAGGCGTTGGCAGAATACCCTTAACTTGACTATTTAACATCAAAGAGGCCCCTAGGAAGAACAAACACATTTTGATGAGTCTATAACTAGCAGTTGACCTCGTACCATGTAATGGTAGCTTTTTAAAACTAAGCTTGCCAGAGTGCGTGCCTCTCAATGAGACATCCTTTCCTGTAAAAATGTTATAATATCTAGATTGAGCTAGCCCCAAAGTACGTTAGTATTATATTGTCTAGTATATATTGTAAGTTCTTAAGGCGCTTACACCAGCCAACTAACGCCACCCTTGGTTTTATTTCTTTTATTACTAAATAAGATCAAATTGACAAAATCGACGTAAGTACTTCACTAGTAAATGACTTGTAGTATTTTTTGTATTGCTTTTCATTATTTTGCATTTGGTAATTCAAGAGAACTACGCATTACCGCCAAAAGCGGCCACTTTTGGCGGTAATGAATAGTTCCCTTAATCTGAAATGCTGATGTCGATGAAAAGTTCTACTAAAAATAATACAAGTAATTTACTAAGAAAGTAGGTACTTACGTAGATTTTTTCAATTTGTTCTTATTTCGGAGAACAAGCATTAAATAACGGGTGTCGCTAGTTTCGGTGGTGTAAGCCTCGAGTCGCCTGGGAGCGCATGTCACCATACAAACGGAAAAAGGGAATTGTGGCAATATTTGATAAGTTTGGAGTAAAATTAAGCATTTAATTAATTAATCTCATTATAATCTACGTACGTTCCTATACAGCTTAGTTAAAATACCAACGGTTTGAGAATTACAAGCCTTTTCAAATTTGAATGGAAATCTTGAGAGGCATATAATTCTCAAACATTTGATAATTTAAACAAACTGTAAAAAAACAAAACGTACGTAGATTATAATGAGATTAATTGATTGGATGCTTAATTTTGCCCTAAAATCATCAAATATTGCTACAATTCCCTTTTTCCGTTTGTATGGAGACATGCGCGTCCAGGCAACTCTTAAGTAAGACTTGTGTCATGGGATACTAACTCAACGATACCATATTTTATAACAAATACATATTAGATAAACATCCAAGACCCAGGTCAATCTGAAAATGGTCAATCTTGACCTGACCGTGGATCGAACCCGGGACCATCCGTGACGCAGGTAGGTATGTTGACCGCTGCGCCACGGAGCTCGTCGTTGGTATGCTTATAGGCTGGGCTGAATTCTGATTTATTTCACTTTCAAAGCTATTTTTATCTCCCTTTCAGCTTATATCCCGAACAGCGCTGCCGTACGGATGACAAGGGCGTGGCCATGGGCGTGCCGGGCAAGCTGAAGAGACTCCAGCGCATGGTGATCAGCACGCAGCCCATCAACGCGCTGGACTGGAACCGGGACCACACTGGACTGGCCGTCGCCACGGCGTACGACCAGTACGTCCGCGTGCTCGTCACTACCAAGCTGAACTTGCAATAACGTGTTACCAGCTTATAGGTTAAATAAATTATTTTAATATTATCAATATTGCTGTTTTATTTTTAGTTTCATTGTAAATTTAAGATAGCTCATCAACTAGTCTATCGTAGAACCACGCTCCTGGCGAAAATCACTTTTGCTAGTAGCATGAATGGGCCGGCTCGTCCATGGAAGTACCACACTGTCACAGAAAATTTACGTTTGAGTAGTAGCTTTACCGCTTCTATGCTTCGTTTGGTGATTGAGAGAGTCACACAGTGGTGTTGTGTTGCAAGTCCATGGGCAGCGGTATCACTTGCAATCAACGACCCGCTTGCTCGTTTGCCGTCCTGTGTCATAAAAAAAACTGTCTTCTAGTTTCCTCAGTTAGAATCCTGTGTGTGTAAAGTGTAAAATAAAACAGCGTGTCAATTTCTAACTCAAAAGAGCGATTTTATTATCCTAGCACTTATTATAAATAAAATTAAGGCTAGCATTCAGTTCTTATTACCACTAATAAATGTTAGAACATGTTAACGATTATGCACGTCAGGCCTAAGTCTTGTTTGGGATCACTTTTTTAACTTCGCAATGATTTTAACTTAATAAAGATAATTTAAATGGAAATTTGGATAAATATCTTTATATATTCGGTAGCCAGCTCGCTTTCTTACTGGAAAAACGAAGGTACATAATCTTTTCAGTAAGAAGGCGTAATAGACTGTCATCAAACGCGCATTACATTAGAGAATTTTGAAATAAGAAAACCACAACATAAATATACTGATATAAAATACTAAACAGTGAAACTTAGAGAACTTGAGACTGAAGTGCAAAACGGTCGACACAAGCGTCTACATGGGAACGTTCTAAACATAACGCTATATAAACTATCTAGTGCAATGTAATTTTTACAACACATCGAAGCATGCTCCGTGTTGGTGCAGGCAGGGTTCAGTGACCCCATGTCGCACCGTCGTCGCCATGACGGTCAAATCAATAGTCTTTAACAATTGGTACACGAATAATCAATTGGTTGTTGTACATTTTCGTCTGCATTGCTTTGAAACACTTTATTGAGCCCCAGCGCAAAAGGACACTTCAGTTTGCATTTTATTAGCTTTTTTCATCTCAAAATTTATGATGTGACGAAAATGTCCAAATTCCAAAATGACGGTAAATAATTCTAGGTTTTATTTTACTATGAAGACAAAGTTTCTGAATAAGGCGCGCAAATACTTTATTTATGAACTTTGCCAAAGTCAACTTATGGTATACCAAATTAGTTTCATCTTTAATTTTTATGATGAATCAAAACGCAGCTTTGAATTACCGGTCAATTTCACATATAATCTTTTATTGTTACAAATTACGTCGAAAATTATATCATGAATATTGGAAGAGGAATTTAACAAGAACCATTGCAATTTATCGACTCGAAGGCAACATCTCCGTGTTATCACTAACTAGTGGATTCGACGAGTTGTTCACATTCGTCGTTCTATGACCTCTCAATTTTTTTCTTATACTATTCTCACAAAATATTGAATATGAGTGTCCTGTCACTGTCCTGAGATGACTAAGGGGACTAACTTACTCAACCCAATAGAAAGTTTAAAAAAGGAAATAATCGAGCACATAGAAGGATTTCTTGACGTTTATATAGTAGTAAAAAGTAAATGACGTCATAGGATGAATGCGGAACAATCCGTTTCAAATTGTACAAAAACTAAATTCTCAAACGCGATAGCTATCGGTCGCTACGATCTAAGTCTTACGCTATTTTTACAAAACCCAGAGGGATCCACGAGTCCCGAACGCTGCCAAATCGGTAAATACTTCTCATATAACAGAGACTAAGTGTAGAGATTACCATGTTTTCGTCTTATATTTGATTGATTAAAGAATTCTGCTTCAATATACTACAAACGATCGCGTATTCTAAATATATTTAACAATCCAGTACAAATATAACGGTGATATATATTCACGAGAGTACTGTTGCGCTATATCGTCAACTGTTTTTAGACTTGAGGTTATAATACTTATCATAAAAGTAAGTTAACCAGTCTATCCAGATATCTCAGAGTCTGTATTCAATGTCGCCAGATTCGAAGCATTATCCCTCCATACTTATCAATATTGTAGAAAGGGAAAGGACAATATATGCCTTTTTTTCTTGCCTTAGTAGTGAATGATAAAGAAAAAGATATGATGAATAATTGTCCCTTATTACATTGTCTTGCTTATATTATATAGTGGTCATCTGTGAACGATACAGCACAAAAGCCCCCCAATCAAACCGTTCACTTCAACATTCCTTACACAAACTCCACACAAAACAAGTTTTAGATAGAAAGCTGAAATCATTACAATCTAATACAAACCGCTTATAATTATACTGTTTATAAACAATATACATGGCATGATTATCACGTTAGGTGATCGTCGGACATCTTGCGGGAGACGACTGTTAAGGATCGTGTCTCAATGACGACTAAGCCAAACAATAAAAAAGTTAGACGCCCAACAGGCACAAAAATAAATGACTTACCTACAGTATAAAAGCACATTTTCTTATAGTCTTACTCTTCAAGAAGATTTTACCTAGTCTATTGTGATTTCATCTATATACAAAAAAGTGAAGACAACACTTTTGAACTTGAAGACGACTCATATTTCCTCTGTCTCTTACCGTTTGTATGAAAGAGAAAGATAGTGTTTCTGTCTCTTTCATATACAGTACTCTCCATGTTCGAGATTATTATTTTATCTTTATCATATGTAGGCGAGATTTCAATAATATAATCTACTTGCTTATACCACATGCCATCCAGAATCTACGCGCCACGTGATAACAAAATAGACTTTATTATGTATTGTCGTACGGTGACGCGCCGCTTCGCTTGCATTACGCATATGAATAGCTGCCAACAGGCCTTTGCTTTCAGTCATAAACAAGCTTTAGGCAGACAAAAGTAACTTTTTTATAGGCAAGTCATTTCAATTCTGTGCCCGTAGCGACGTTCTAATTAGCCCTTTCTAACTACGTCTAAGGCTGCCTTACCATATAAAGCATTCCACACGCTACTGAAACACCCAACATAAATTACTTAACACTAATGCATAGGAATTAACATAATAAATATTTACATTCATCGACTAATGCTCCATATGCATGTTCACTTATCACGTCACGGTGTTACTAAATTCAACGTTTTATATCGTTATTTAAATTATTATAGTTTTGTAACGTAAACGTTTGCACGACACAATTATACGCTTATGTATTTGCAAAATTAAGAGGAAAATAGTAAATATACAAGTCGCCAGTTGACGCGTTAATAGAGGTCATTGCGCCCTAGGTTCTGTCATCATTAATGGATACTTTACAACATACATGACAGCTAATATATTTTTTTTACAGCTTAAAAATATTATGTCGTGCAAACTATTGCCTGGACGCTAAGCAATCCTATTTTCATACATTATTTCTTGTCTCTGTCACTCGTTTTACCATCTCGT
The DNA here is from genome assembly GCA_963082605.1 of Rhodophaea formosa. NCBI lineage: Eukaryota > Metazoa > Arthropoda > Insecta > Lepidoptera > Pyralidae > Rhodophaea > Rhodophaea formosa. The sequence continues at coordinate 7,872,072 of OY720221.1, forward strand.
TTACCACTATAGTCAATGCACTTATACGGAGACATCATTGCGAAATCTTTTCTGCTTAGCGAACAGACTTTCTATGTTAACCAGGCATAGTCCGTATAATTTATTTATTGGTTTTGAACTTAATTTCAAGGCCATAAGGTTCAATATAATGTCGGCTCTAATACACATCTGCCTGGTATCTTATATAATGTCTATATAATATTCCACGCCATAGCAAAGTGCGAGCAAAATAACTTAAAGATATTTGAGAACATTTACGCTTCCATTCATACTATCTCGATAGCGATGTACAAAGCTTTTAAATACATGTTTTTTTAGTACTTTCAGTTATCGTCACGTCTTTATACACGTCGATTAACAAATAAATATCTATCCTTATTTTAAACATACAGACACCGTAATCAAACATCAATTTTTGAACGTAAAATATGCATTCTGGAAAATTTAGTTCATATGATTGTATTCAATCCATAATCAACATTATTAAGGAGCGTATAGACAACGTCCCTTGTCGGGTCAATATGACCTTCCTTTCCGGTATGATAGCATTAGAAGGCCACGAGAATGTTTCTATCGCGCTACGGACTTATTTCGACTAACGTATGAAAATTTTAATTATATTTGAATAATATGAATTTTATTCAAACTTAGACATGTTGTATCTCTTATTTTCTAATGTCATATTATTCTTCTTTTACATCTGCAAAATCGACAAACTACTAGTGTTTCAGAAAGGTGTTGAGAAGAATTTGCCGAACGAAACTCAGCCCAGTAAATCAGATATTGTTTCGTTCTTGTGAGAGGTTGTTCACCAAATTCATGTAAACGACATAACCGTAATTTCTCCAGTATTTCTATCAGAACCAGACTAATTAGCTTAAACAACGAAACTTTCGTTCAGCATGTACGATGGAGCATACGTCCTTTTAAATACGCCTTCTCTTCTGCCATTCCAAACTTGTATCTTAATCCGGCAAGTAACGCCGTCTAAACGCCTTAACTTCATCAATCATTTGCATAAACGTTACTAGGAAAACAAATAATTCTAATTACACGTGCGTATCGGAAGCTGCGGTGTGAGATTCCATTTGGTACCGTCAGTGCGTCACAGGCTTAGTGAATTAATGTATGTATTTCCGAAATATAAAGCGTAATGTATTAACTATAGTTGGTATAGTCTTTAGGAACTGAGAGTCAAACACATACTGAAAATAAAATAAGGCACCAAAAAACACCCCATTAAATACGGAACAGACCATAAAAAAAAATCTAGAAAAACATATAAATATGGAATACAAGCCGTGATATATTTTGCAATGACATAACAGCAAATACACAAAAGCTTCATTACCTCATATGAGCCATTGTAAAATGTATCTACGGTCTATGATATTAAGACTCATATTTAAAGGCGTTTTATTTTATTGTGTTGTGAACAGCAGAATTAATTAAAATACTCTTATACCTTACAAATTACTATACTTTTACTAATTGTTTAACTTAAAAACTAAATGGAACAAGTGCCAATGTTATCTGTAATACACTTTATAGACCGGAAATACGTGTATGCTCGACATTGTTCGAGTGGGAGCAACATAGCCACAGTCAAACTGACCACGGAGTTCGAATAGGCGGTGTAGCTTCGTCTCGACGGTTGACACGTGTCACGGGCCTGGAAATATAAATAATCTATTGGTAAAAACGCATGAAAATCCATACAGACGCGGGGGAGAATTTAGTTTAATAATATGTAGTGATGATCCAAGACCCATATCAACCTGAAAAAGATAATTCTCCATCATGAATTGAACCCGGGTCTTCATAGCCACAGAGGTCGTCAAATGATACACAATGTTCTCCTTTAGAAGCTGGAGCATGTGATAAATATTGCACAACTTAGATATTTCATGACGGACTAGCTGATGGGGCTGGGCTTATTATCTAAACCGAAACTAGATTACTGAACAGGATATTGAAAAATAAAAATCAATTTTACCATTCAACACCCTGGTTTTTTGCATAAAATGATGCAAAAACCAAGGTCTTAAAGATTTAACCTGTATTTTGTTTAAATGTCATGAAGTGTTCTTTTATGTTAAACGTTGGACACATAGGTTGACTCTACAATCTATTGGTGGTGGACGGAGAACACTGTTATTAAATGCAAGCTCACCAGAGATTCAGTCGAGGTTGTCCTGGAAGATGAGCCGCACGTAGCCGGGCGAGCCCTCCAGCGGCGACGCGCAGAACGGGCAGATGGCGTGGAACCCGTTCGTGCCGTGCGGGATGTCCACCGTCGCCCAGTATCTACGATTAAGAAAACTTTTTATAGCGCGTTGGGCGTATTTACGATGAATAATAAATAAATAAATATATAGGGACATATCATACAAATTGAGCTAGCCCCACAGTAAGTTGTGAACTTGTGTCGCAGGATACTAACTCAACGATACTATATTTTATATTATAACATATACTTATATAGATAAACATCCAAGACCCAGGTCATTCTGAAAAAGATCGTTTTCTATCATGACCTGACCGGGGATCGAACCCGGGACCCCCGTGTCGCAGGCTGGCGTGTTGACCGCTGCGCTACGGAGCTCGTCAAACGATGGGAAAATACCATTGCACTAGCGATACCGTTACTAAAGGAAACCTCTGTATATAGAAAGTGTTAATGAAAAAGCGCAAACCTGAAATTAGTTGGGGTCAAATTTTAATAAAAAAAATACGCTGTGTTTGATCATTACATAACTCTATCATGCGACGGCACGCGAAGCAACAACGTCGTCCCAGATTGTAATTACCATAGCCTTTTTAATGCCCGTCCGGCAAGCACATTCATATGGCCTACTAGACTTATGAACCGATTGCAACTTGATAGCATGGGTTGAAGGCGCAAGTGGACGGGTCGGAGTCAGACGTAGAAGATCTCCATGATTAGCACCGACTATTACACTAAAACCAAGGACTTCTATATAAACTAAATAATTTTGAAGCAGAATAAGTATTCTGCTTTGAATTTTTAATGATTAAGTAATCATTTTATCAATAAATCTTTTTTTGTGTTATATGTAAATATATAAGTATGTATGTATATGTGTACATATGCGCATGCACATGCTTGTATATTATTAGAATTTTAGATATCGCGAGGCTTGTTAACACGCATAGTCTTAAAGTATAATATTTTATAATATATGTTCGGCACTGTTTGGTCTATTTCTCAAAACCTATAATATAATCAATTATTATTTGTATGACTGTTTGTGCCATAATAAATAGAAAAATAAAAATAAAAAGTAAACTGAGGTAGATGAGACCTACTCCGAGAAAAAGACATTTAAAAGTAATCGTGTCACGTGAACGGCATCTTCACGGTACAGAGTTTAGGTGTGAGCTAAGCGCATCAGTGTTAATTAGCTCCCTTTGAACGCTTCATAATTTGGTTCGTACGGCTCTTCTACCTAAGTTTATACAAGTCTTTGAAGTATTATAGAAGTCTCACTCACTTGACGGTCCTCTCGGAGGCCATGTGCCCGCAGGGGTTGAAGGCGTAGGTGGGCGGGCCGGAGTCGACGTAGAAGGCGGGCTCGATGCCCATGCACACGCGCACGACGGGCCCGTCCGTCAGGCACATGGGGCAGCGCCGCGTGCCCGCCTCGCTGCCGTCCGCGCCCCACGAGTGCTCGCCTGAAGACAAACATACAACATTATTATAATGCACTAGCTTCTTCTTCCTCTTCCAAGTATCTTTCATTTAGCATCTTTCACATTAATATTGTAACCATTACATACATGAATTTGTTACTCTCCTTCCCTAATAATATGCACTTAACATCCTGATTCAAGATTTCTCAACATCTCCGTATAGTTTCGTACGCCAAATAGTAATCTTATCACCGTGCAGTTCTACCACTTTTATAAGTTACACCGATGTACCTGCGCAGAAATCAAATTTTTGTATGGCCCTAAAATATCCGTTTGCTATTGGCTGATGAGTACACGCCATGCTGCATCTCGGCCATTCTCGGCAGGCGTACAAGTATTGTGAGCGAGATAGCAATAGTCCTACTGCTTTTGGATTTAAAATCTTATGTTGTAGCAATAAGATCGTTATTTCACTGATGCTCATTCATCATTCGGACCGAATCGGCCGTCAGTTGCCACAAAATCAAATAACCACTATCAAATAACTACCCTTCCTGATATAATTGATAATCAACCAAATAAAGTTAGTAAGTACGTAGTGGATGACTTCCGAGGGTGATCCCTAGTGCGTTTAGTGTTCATCAAGCCCACAAAGCACGTGACTGGCCTGCATTTAGTTCAAACAAACAAAACAGTTCATCATCATTACTCACTTTGAACGTGTCCGCAGTTAAGATAAACGTAGGGCTGGTTGAGATCCTGATGGGCCGTGGACAACTTGCGAGGAATCACTAGTGTGTTCAAGCCCACAGGGCACTGTAGCCGCCCTGCGTTTAATTCATCATCATCATCACTCACCTTGAACGTGTCCGCAGTTGAGATAAACGTAGGGCTGGTTGAGATCCTGATGGGCCGTGGACAACTTGCGTGGAATCACTAGTGTGTTCAAGCCCACAGGGCACTGTGGCCGGCCTGCGTTTAATTCATCTACTAGCGTCTCCAGTACACGTTTTGTCTGTAACAATCAATAAATATAACGTATTACTTTAAAATTAAAAGCTATGTAAATTTGTTTAATATTTTTAACACCACTAACATACATGGAAAGTACTCCACCGACAAGAACACAGTTCTTAAATTGTAGATAGATAGACCACTAGATGTATGCGCAAAATACGAAAGGGTCATAAAAAAGTTGAGTTGCACTCCAGGAGTGCCAATAGAAGTAGTAGAAAACTGTAACAATGTCCGTTTTTTGGTAACGGTGTCGCGAGTTTAATGGTTTTTTCCCATCTCAAAATGAGTCAACGACTTCTATGTTAAATGGCGTTTAATGGCGACGAGTATAGATAGAAGATAAGATATGTAAGTGTATGACATCCAGATTTCTTAAGATTCCCACGTAAAGCCGCCATCCCATACAAACGTTTAGTTTCGTTTTAGTTTTACAACAGTTAAGCCAATCTCAACCAAATTTCGTACATACGACCCGATGTACGAAATTTGGTTGAGATTGGCTTAACTGTTGTAAAACTAAAACGAAACTACTTTTGTATGGGATTGCGACTTTACGTGGGACTCTTAAGACCCATCTCAAAATTCATCTCCAATAGAGCAGCAAATTTACGAAAAAAAAAATTAATAAAAGTTAATATTTAGAGCAATTATTATTCCCAATATTTTTTAATTTACTAAATCCAACTACGTCATATACAAAAAAGTTACAAATTAAAAGTGTACATATTAAAATAAATGTCCTAATTTTCACACTATACGTATCTTCGGCAACTTTATTTCATTAAACTTTAATTCATAATTACTACAGTTAGGTTTATTTATTTCTATTGAACCTCTCCAACCCGTCTGGCCAGCGTGGAGAGTGTAGGCCAAATCCTCTGACTGCCCTGGCTTATATACGGCTGTGATAGTCAGAGAGGGTCGTGATCCTGCAGTGGAGACTGAAAAAGACCTGATGATGATGATGATGATTTCTATTGAGTTGTATAACCTAAGCTTCTGTACTGAGTAGGCATCACAGACTGACACAGTGTATAATTATCCTGGCCACAGTTAACAGTACTAAATAGTGCATGCGTGACCCGTTGACCCCGCATTGTGTGCGTGCGCGGAACCGAGAGACAGCTGCTAATCAGTGTATTGACATGTCACTGACACGGTGTATATTTTTAGATTTTCAATAAATTTTATGTCGCGTTTTCAATACATTGTATGTGTATTCTATAGCTAGTCTAGAAAATTCTGAAAATATAAAAAGTAGGATGCGACTATGTCTTAACACTCGCATCATGCGAGTGTCTATAAAGTTTTAAATCATAATGAATAATTTTTATCAACTTTTTTTTTATTTTTCTCCTAAACGGGACTTGAACCTTAGATTATACAGAATTGATATCAAGTAGAGCCAACGGAATTTTGGGAGGAAACGCGCTTTATTTCGAAAAATAAGAGTAGGTATCGCCGATGGCTAGTTTTTCTACAGTCATCCAAAAATGGACTGATTTGTAATTTCTGCTCTTTCACTAATCTAACATTAATCATGTATTCTACATTTAATCATTATATTAATATTGAGTATTTATGTACTTACCGGAGAATTTTTGAGTCCCTCTGCGCTTCGCCATAAGAGCGTAGCCCCACACAAGTCAATCATGGTGCCGTCTCTCAACACGTTCGTCTCCGATTGACACGGCAAACCCTGCAACAGGACAACGACTCATGATTAATTTATACTCAAATATGTAGATACTTGCGGACGAATATTGTAAAGAGTAATTAATACACGTTGTCAGAAAGCGGAATCCATTTGAAGAAGATTGTATTTACCAGGAAGCTCAGGCAAAGGTCTCAAAAGCGTCCCCTTGATACTCGAGATCACAGTTAATGAGGCCGTTCTTAGTATAGAGCAGTATACTGAAGTACTGAAGTAACTAACAGAAGGTGTGCCACAACGACCACAATGTCTTTGTTTAACATCTTAAAATTTGTATGGAAATGTTGAGAGGCTTATATTTCTCAAAGCATTGATAATTTTACCAAGCTGTATAAGAACGAACGTAGATTATAATGAGATTAATTGATTGAATGCTTTTTTACTCCAAAATTATGAAATATTACCATAATTCCTTATTTCCGTTTGTCAGACATGCCCGTCGAGGGCCCTCTTAAAGGGCGCAGACCAAGTAAGATATTGGTTGCAAAGATCACATCGCCACATTTTAGCAATTTTGAACAGCAAACGCGGTTGGATACCCGCGAAAACATAAAAATAATCTAATTTATTAGATTAAAGTCAATAAACGTTAATGAAAAGTCAATAAACATATCAGCGACAAAGATGAATGATTCACACGGCGATATACACAAATACTTACTTACTTCTTTATCTTCAGCTTGAAGCTGATCATATCGTAGGTGACCATTAATCATTTCTTATCAACAAGGTGTGTCAACATGTCTAATTGTCTGGCAATATCATGCGATCTTTTAAAACCATAGTTGATGTATAACAATGCAGTAACAATGAAAATTCGGACAGCTCATACATGACTATGAATGAACGTGATCAAGATTTTATTAATTTTATCACTTCATCGTCTTAATATCGTTAGTAGTAATATCGACGAGCTCCGTGGCGCAGCGGTCAACACGCCAGCCTGTGACACGGAAGGTCCCGGGTTCGATCCCCGGTCAGGTCAAGATGAAAAATGATCTTTTTCAGATTGTCCTGGGTCTTGGATGTTTATCTATATATGTATTTGTTATAAAATATATTATCGTTGAGTTAGTATCCCATAACACAAGTCTTACTTAAGAACTTACCTTGGGGCTTGCTCAATCTGTGTGATTTGTCTGTATATATATTTATATTTATCGTCAGGTAGTCTCTTCATCTCTTGGAAAATCTGACAGTAGTGGTATTTTATCACTGCCTTACGTCGAGTTGCACCTTTTGAATATTTTACTAACGTTTTTTAAATTTCGTGTTTAACAATTTGTAATACCTGAAGTATCAAATAAATTATTTTTATTTCTTTCTCTCTATTGTCTTTCAAAGCACTAAAAGAAAGAAAAATAATCCATGAGATTTTGTTTGTTTCTAACAGCGGTGGAAGATTCAATAAGTGCCACCCCTATTGCCATTGGGTATTGCCCACCAAAAAGGGATTAAAACTAGGTGGCTCGAGCAGACTCTTCCACATTCTAGCCTTCATTCCTCACCTTCTGCTGTGCGGAGCGAATCTCACGCAGCGAGAAACCGGCGCCGCCGACCGACGTGTCACTCCAGGGCTCGGAGGTGGCGTTGCTTTCTTTTAGAAGCGTCACCTTTCAGATGGGTATTGCCACCAAAAAGGTAAAAAAATTAAAACTAGTGTAGCTCGTGCTAAGCCGACTCTTCTGTCCCTCATTCCTCACCTTCTGCTGTGCGGAGCGACTCTCCCGGAGCGAGAAGACGGCGCCGCCGACCGAGGTCTCCCTCCAGGGCTCGGAGGTGGCGTTGCCTCCGCAGAAGTCGCCCCGAGGGTGCATGATCAACACGCCGTTCGTCGTCAGACCGTCGATCTCGTGGTTCTCTGTCCATTTTGTCGCTTTCTCCTGTAATTGGAAAAGAAAGGGTTTAAAATCGTTTCTTGAGATTTCATCAACTCACCCACCAGTTACGAGCTAACATAGAAATAGTTTCTTCGTATCCAATGAAATGTTCATTTAGTTTGAGTTAGACTAACGTACTGCCAATTTCATAAAAACTGGTGGCCCAACGTAACTTCTACTAACTGCCACAGCCGCTACTAAGGGAGTCAGCGACGGCGCCGCAGTGCACTTCTAGTCACTTGATAGCGTCAGCATAAACTTGGTACAACTGGATTTTTTTTTTTAATGAAAGCCTAAAATATTGCTTTTATTTTAAATACGATATATTTCGCTTTTATTTTCTCATCATTGGATACATAGTTGTGACGAAACCTATGGTGCTATCTTTGTACCTTTGTACAATCGAATCGTACGCTATGAGAATATAAAACATACTCACACCAAGGAATATGTTCCTAGAGGAGTCGAAGCCTGCCGCGTATATACGGCAGTTGTTGACGTCGTTTCTGTCTGCAATTATTCTGCACGCGAACCGTGATATCGTGCTCTGGAGAACTTTGGTGTCGCCCGTCTTGTCGCCCGCAACTGTGTCCATAACTACGAAGTCGATTGGTGGCTCTGATGATCTCCCAATCTGTAACAATGGAGATTGTTGATAAATTATTTGATAACATTAGAATTTTGTTTCTGTGCCCTGTGTGTGCGTGTCATATGTTTATAAATATAAACGAGTGAACGGAAGTAAGGCTGAGATGAAGAAACATGATGAACGATAATAACGAAATTAGTAGATAAACATTTGATCAACTTTAAATTTGTACAGGAATGCAGAATCTTTGTCTTGGTCAGAAACTTTGGTTTGTCGTCTTGGACCGGATCACTGGAATAACTGTCGATCTCGAAATGGGATCATGTTTTTGGACTGCTTGAAAAATCTTCAGCTCACAAAACCTCTAGTCTAGTAGATGTAAAAAAAATGATATTTATGTTCACTAATTAATGATATTGCTTGTATGTTTGTATAGTCAGATTATTCAAGCAGGGGTCTATCTTCTTCTAGAAAACTCAGCCACACCCTACAGTGTAAACTTAAGTTGTGTTATTTACAAGGAAACATCATAAGCCTGAAGCTCGTGCTCAGCCGTTTCCTCAACTCACAACGCTGCAGACCATTTGTGATATGCCACACACACGCGCATCATATCCGGTTTTCATTTTTAAGCACCGTTTGCTCGATGTTTCATTGCGTTTTCCGGTTCTAGATATAATATTATCACCGACACTGATATTTCGATTAGGTACGGACATGATATTCAAAAACCCTAGATTGCTTCATCAAATAAGTCATATCCATAAATTCGAAATTTGGAAGTAAGGGATGGCGAATTTTACTTAATTGAGAAAGAAAAAGGTTTCGCTAACAAGCCACAACTATAATTATAAGTTATGTATGACAAAATACTAGATCCTAATTGATTGATTAGCCCAGCTAGCCTTAAAAGAACGCAGTTTCAAAGTGAATAAGCAGAAAAAGCAAACTATTAAAAGAATATTTTAGCTAGAATTGTTACGAGAAATTATCCTAAACTTCATAAAATTGCGACACCTCATCAACTAAGTGTCGCAAATTAGTTCAGGTATGCCACCCTTTCTTTGCGTTGACAGTTTGACATGTCTTGCAAAACGGAAATGTCAAACTGTCAACGGAACAGTTTTATCATTTCTAACGTTATTATAACAAATACTCGGTTTTAACTTTATTTTGTTTTGGGAAACCCATTACTATTAATTCCGATATTTTTTTTATGTTCCTTCTTTGATATTGTTATTGCGTGCGTGTTATTGTTAACTTTGACATTGGCAAAATCATCGTTGGCTAAAAACGATGGAGCCGTAAACCTAAAGAAAGAAAGAAAGAAAGGAGTGATAGTGACTTTATGGAATTACTCTATCACAACTAGATGAAATAATCTAAGTGTCTCTAATTGGTATCTTCAGGTGATCGGTACCAGAGCATTCGCTCAGCGGGTGTGAAGGCTGCGTTACGTCAACCTGCCGTTCCGCCGTGCGCCTGCGCCGCTCTGATTGTTGACGATAGAGAGGGACGGACTGGGCACGTCTACATCTCAGGGCATTTCCACCAAAACCAATGTGAGGAAGATGATTCCACGTATGTTGAAGCCGACACGTTTCTTTTATGACCATAACAGATAAAATAACACGAATCAAAAAAGGATTTTCTTCTTTTACAATTTTCGCCTTGATTTGTATTTCGCCAAACTCTAGTACCTAGTTTAATTACATATATTTAAGTTGTAGCTCATATAAGAGTTAATAAAACATAGTCTTCTAATCATAAGGTAGTGTATTGGTCGCACTTATTGACATGATTCATCATTATTACACATTCAAATATAAATTAAATTAAAATGTATGCACTTACTTATTTCTGCCATAATTATATTTAAAACTAATATTTTCAAAATAGGCCTGATTTGTAGCTTGTTATTGCAATTTGATACGAGCTCGAGGCGGGTATAAGATAACATAGACACAGTTATTTCTCAGGCCGTTGTAAAGCAAATTAATATGGAGGGATAACGGCATAATATGTAAGAAGTTAAGTACACGCAATCAATCCGCCGCCGGGTATTAAACGCGTGATTGAAAAGTCGGCTCGCCCTTCCCAGAACACCTTATTGGTCTATTCCCCGCTGGCGAAAGACAGGCTTTATTTGACTTCTCAGAAAAATTCTTTTATCGAATTCCTCATTCCTCGCTCCCGGGAGCAATGAATATTTGTCGGTTGGCGGCTGAAAAATCCACCATATTATTTAATAGCTCTTACCCACAGCTCCGTGTGGCTCGTGAGAGCGAATTTCTCACATCCCTAGAGAACTTTGTTTTTCACTCCAGCACAAAATTAAACATAGGTAAATATGTCTCAAGTTCAAAATGATAAAATATGGCCACTTTCACTCACCAAACACAACAACAATGATAAAATAACATCAATCATTCATTTTATGACACCAGGGACAAACTGCAAATGTTATTATATTTATATAAGGATTTCTTGGAACGCATACGGCGCGATCTCAAGTAAACTCTTATTAATTTCTCTTCGAGTCACGTTTGCGCGAAGCCATATCGAAATTTCGCAATTAATACTCCGGTATTGAGGTGTATTTACACATCAATTTACCAAGTTGGCGAAGTTTCGATCTCCAATTAGGAGGGAACGAGACGTTTCATTCAAAGTTTAATTACAAAATGTTGCTTAAGCCCGGTATTTGGAAATCAGTAATACTTGCGACAAACAGGCCTATCTTCTATTGGCAAAGATTCTTAATTAGATTTTTTTATTAGCTATCATGCCCAACTAAGCACCGATCTGCAAAAATGATAAAATGTAATAGTTGAACGCACTTTTAGTATATAACTTATTATTATTTGCCTTAAGCTTAAACTATAAAGAGGTACATAGAACATTTCTTTGTGAGGAATATTATTTGAAAGGAAACGATTTTATCACAAAATTATAATAGTAATAATCAACTCCGGTTCATCTTGGCACCCTCCGGAGACTGTAAAGGACATTGATTTTCGCAAAGAAGGTATTATTATTTGTTCTTGTTAAATTACACGTGTATGTATGAATATGCAATTTTCTTGTTTTCTCGACGGCTTCCGGCAGTGTGAGCAATCGTATTTCACGATCAGTTGTCAAAGCGGTGTTCAGACTAGTTCCGAGGCAGTAGCTATGAGCGTCACTGTGTAGCTAATCTTTCTTAGTAATTAATTTGATTTAGTCTAGTCTATAAGATACTGTCAAAACGCTATCAATACGAAAAATTGACATTTTATACGAATTTTAACCAAACTTAAAGTATCGATATTGGATTAAAAGTGCCTTTATTTACATAATCAGCAACAGTTTACAAAATCTACTCCTCATGCAAGTTCAATTTATTTAACGTCATGAATGTTAGAATCAATATGGTCCACGTCCATGTTTGGCGTGAAACTTTCATTCATGTCGACCGGCGTCATGCCGCTGACAGCATCAATGCGTTATGCAGACGATGCGCGGAATTTCGAGTAGCTGTACTGAGCTGCACTATATTTGCGAATTATAATCGCAGTTACGATGCACATGGCGTTAATCTACGATTCCGAACTCGAACACACGTCGATATATGGGCGTGATGGCGGCAACGACAATGTAAACAACGTGAATAATAAAAAACTAGTGACACTGATGCTATTTATACGTAGCATCTGTGTCGCTAGTTTTTTCATTTTAATTTGTATCTTTTTGGAGTCACGGGTGTTACCCCGGTCCTTTGGAAGGCATGCGTGGGGTTAAAGGTCCAACACGTAGAGCCCCTTTGGAAGAAGTTCATGTAATGTAGGTCTCCAGCCATAACCCGTTCCTGGAAATTCCAATGCATGATTGAACAGATCTTGGACGGAGAACTATTGCATTTTAAAAGAGAAATTAATGGACTGTGGGATTGAAATGTGGGTGGACTTGTGCTGGGTTATTGGCGGCAGTCGGAATGAAGCTTTGTGTTTTACTACATCCATCGATACTGACGACTTTTTAGTCGGCAGTGTGTGTACTAACAAATAGATAGTGTCTGTAATCTGTTGTTTTCAGAACGGAGATTTTTAAAGAGTATTAACTGATGTTAGAACTATGGATCTTCATCAGCTATTGGTGGAAATATAAACTAGGCGAAGATCCAATCCCAAGAAATAAAATTAATCACAAATGTCTGCGGTCTGTTGGCCGTGTAGTTTCCGGCAGAGTGGAATAGGACCACTCCAAGCCTTTCCGTGGATGTCGTAGAAGGCGACTTGGGAAACAAAGCTAATAAACATCAAAAAGACCTCTCTCATCCGTCTGGCCAGCGTGAAGAGTGTAAGCCAAATTCTCTGACTGCTCTGGCTAATATACATACAGCTCTGGTAGTACAGAGAGGGTCGCGCTCTGCTCCTACAGACTAGGAGAGTCTCTGGAAACTGAAAAAGACCAGCAGGCCTATTCGCTAACTTTTGACAGCTACGGTGTACATCATTTTCATGGTAACTTCAATATTCATTACGGCTTCGGTATGAATGACTATTTTTATTTAAGGCACTCTTATAGTAACACTAGCGCCACCCAGCAATTAAATTCCTTAAATCATAAATTGTATCGAATTTTAAAAATCTAACAAGTACAAAACTACTAAATTACTTATAGATTTTTTTGTATATACAAGTAATTTACTAGTGCCATATTTAAAGAGAAAAATCGATTAACGCCAAAAGTGGCCACTTTTGACGTTAATCGATTTTTCTCTTAGTTTACAACAAACGAATATTAGTGAAAATGAAAACAAAAATACTACAAGCAATTTACTAGTAATGTACTTGTTAGATTTTTAAAATTCGATATAATTTAGGAATAAAAGAATTAATTGCTGGGTGGCGCTAGTGTTACTATAGGAGCGCCTTAAGATAGGAAAACCGTAATGGATGCTAAAGTGACAATCAAATCGTTGTACACCAAGTTAGCAAATCGGCCTGCTGATGATGATGTCTGCGGTCTGTCTTGGAGTTCGGAACATCACCTTTCAAACGCATTGCCGTTGAGTAAGGTGTGTTTGGTCACGAGTCGCCGCGTGCATCGCGTCCCTGCATTATGCACTTGGGAAATTGCAGTTAGAATCGATCGACCTTTGTTGGGTTTCTGAATCATTATTGGCCAAACGATAAATATTCGATTGGCTTTTAATGCGCTTTGGTTGAGTGAGTTTCAATTGTATACCATTTGGAATAAACTGTTTTCCATTTAATCTAACCGATTATAAATAAAATTTAAAACGCGAATCAAATGAGCCACAATTTTAGAAATATTTAGAAGGGCCTATTACCACCTTCTAACTCTATCATAAGATCAGAGCTCTGGCAACATAATATGGCATTGTCATCCGACATAACTACACAACATCTCAATCAGCTTAAGTGCTTCAAAATCGAATTGAAAGATTTGACACTCACAGGCAAGCAAACTGACAATTAAACTGACGAACAAACTAATAGGGCAAGTAAAGTAAAAGCTTTGAAAAATATTCAACCAATACCACAGAGGTATACGAGAAAACCGATAAGGTAAAGAACTGTGGAATCTGCTCTGAAACGCCATCCCATGAGCTGTCAATCTCACAGATGTTGCTATGTCAAATAGTCATGATGATTATTGATCAGTTGTGATTATTGATCAGTTGTGATTAGATGATAGTTGATCAGTTCATCCGTGTTCCAAGTTCTGTCATTTCAGGCCCTAATTACAAACTTTTTTTAAAGGAAAAAGAAAACACGGCGACAAACTTAAATCTCTACAGGTCTTTTACAATTAGATCGAACCCAAACATTTGCATTTCAACAACAGTTATTCCCATCCTTAGACATCCATCATTTGCAAGCCAATTTCAACACGTCTCATTGAGGAACTGCACTTAGCTTGTAGAGCTTCCTGGCGCGGTTATCCTCGTGGATTACAGGATGTTACTCTTCAAAGAAGCCCATTATATCAAGTTCCCTAGGATCAATGTGCAATATACACAACACATAGCCATGTTATGACATGACATACTACAGCATGCTCACAGCTCTGTTTGTTTCTTCAACAAATAAAGTAGTTAAAAAATTACTTTCTTTCAGGTCGACAATGCGCTTTTAATACTATAATGTTCCCGCTTTTCGTCATTTTTGATTTTTTTTACTCAAGTGTAATGGCGGATTTAAAGCCGATGGCTTTAGGTATTAACCAACTGAGTGTGTATATTATTTTTCTACTTATTATTTTATTGACAAACTTTTCTATTGTTTTACATCCATTTTAATCATCATTGTGTGATGTGAAATCAAAAGAGTAAAAAATTTTATACTTTATGCTTTATTATACCAAACCGATTAGCTTCAGAGCGTGACGCTTCGAGATATGGAAGATTACTTATTCTATCCAGTTCCGTTACGCGGGTGAATTCCTTTGCAGCATGCATGCTTAATCTCATCTTAAACCGTTGTTAGTACTTATATTAATTATGTGACCGTGGTTTCATTAACCAGTACATCGTTAAAGCTGATAAGAACCGGTTTCTAGAGAATAATTTAACAAGTTATATAAAATTCAAAATGTTACATATGTAAATCCCGTCAACATGTACAGATTTTGATAGAACATGTCTAAGAACCATCAAAATACAAAGCGTTTTGTCAATGTTATTATGTGTCGCCATAAATATTGATTGCAAAGAAACCTCGTTTTCCCTTGGCCCTAGCAAGATTGTATACAAAATTCCAAATACAATGTAGTGACCTCGAAAACCTTATTCTAATTCAAGTCTAACACACGAATTTAAAATTCTATATTAGAAGAAGTAAACATATTTGTCCCAAATTGCCTGCCTCGTTTTTTCCATAAATAGACTGTTGTTGACAAAACGTGCCCAAAACTACCGACCCTAATGATAATGATCTAAATTGTACCTGACCAATGGCTAAGTCTTTGAGTGCAGCACGCACGTGCAACAGCCATTTCCAAAATGGACCACGATTATAATCTTACAAATTGACTACGGAAGAAAAATCATGTGGTAAATCCACAAATATTTTCTAGTAGTAGTAGTAGTAGTTTTAAAGTGACTATTTTAACTCAGGTTTGCGATATCTCTGATCAGACTAGGTTTGCAGTGGTATACTTCGCTGGTGTGCTTTGGAAATCTATCGTCTTCTTTTAACATAATATTTAGTTTTATTCTATTGATACTTATCAAATTTCAATAATTAATTTCACTTCATAAATTTTACAAATTTTCTGTCGTAGTACCGATGAACGTTGGAGTAGACGGGTTCTCGAATGGAGACCACGTCTCGGCAAACGCAGTGTGGGACGTCCCTCTGCCAGGTGGACCGATGACCTGAGGAAGGTCGCTGGTAGTGGCTGGATGAGGAAAACAGCAGATCGCACAATTTGGCGAGCCCTTGGGGAGGCTTATGTCCAGGAGTGGACTGCAATAGGCTGATGATGAAATTTTAACAAGTCATAAAACTTGACTGTGACTACATATAATCGACTGTGTGGGTTGTAACACTAGATTCGTTGCCAAAAAGTAACCTAACCACTGCCATTGGCAAGGGACTAACTATCTATCAAATACAAATACTGCAATCAACTGCAGTACAAAACACGTGGGCGTGATTCAAATAACTTTTCGCAATACTAAAAAGGTAACAAACATGAAGCATTTGAGCTTAGAAAACGAGTACTGAATTCAATAGAAGAATAAACAAGATCATATCACTGTAAGTATGTAGATAGTGAGATAATTCATTGTCAGATCAATGCGAGCATTCATCCGGCTAATTATAATACGAGTATATCGAAATAGCTGTAGGCGGCCTAGGCATGTGAGGTTGCGTATTGCGGTGGTAAGATCTTGATTACAGAAACCAAATACTGCACAAGCAAGTTATACAAATACTAACTATAAAACCAAGGACCAGAAATAATTAGAGAAATTGTTTGGGAAATTAGTGAAGTTTATAGTCAGAACATTTGTTTCGGTACACTACCAATCAAGGACGTTAAAAATTGACGTCCTTCTTGCTACCAATGTCATTCATTTCATTTACAGGAGTTAATCGTTAACTTTTTATTCCATTGCAGCATTACATTAACTATGGTTGGTTGGTAGCGATAACGTAGTTATGTTGATCATATCAGCCGCTAGAAGTCCACAGCTCGACATTCGCTTTTCTCAAGGATTTCAAAAATGACCCGTTGGTCGCAGCACTCTCAGCCTGCATCCAGTGACAGCCAGTCCGATCGGTGGGTATCCATCCAACGCTGCGATTGCTGGTACATGATCGCCATTCGAGAACCTTTATACCGCATTGGTCATCGGTTACCCCCGGCTACTGCCACGTTAAATAGCTAATTCGCAGGGCTATGACGGTAAATTTTGTTACTTCCACGGATCGCCTCATTTCTGATGCGGTCCTACAGAAACACCGAGCATAGACTTCTCTAGAGAAGTCTATGCTCAGTGCTGTAGAGCTATAGCTCTTTCTTATGAAGCCCATAGTAAGGGACGTCGTGTTCACCTGTTTGGAAATTCTGTTAGGTATATTTTCTTTCAATGACAATAGAAGCACAAAAAATACGTCATTACTACTGATATGAATCGATTTCGGTTTAACCGGTATTGTCGACCTTAAATTAACTCTGCCACAATCCAATTTATCATTCATAGAGGTTTTAAGGAGCGATAGTTCTTTAATAATATGTTTAATAACCAAAGAACGACATCATGTCGACGCCTAACTAACCGCAACGCGATAAGGACGTGAATATTTAGAAACATTTATAACCTTAATAGTTTCTCGATAACCAAGTAGGTATATTCGTTATATTTATGTAACAAAGAAAATGTTTTAATGTCGTTAATGTCTCATTACATTACCCAAAACGGAAAATGAAAACGTTATGATTACTTATCACTCAAAGTGCAACAAAAAAGCGAAATATTTCATATCATCATCATCTCGTCGTCATCATCTCGTCGTCATCATCATCATCATCATCATCATCATCGCTTAGAAATATCTTATAAATATCGGTTTCGATAGGCAGCAGAGTCGGAACCGAAATAGGTCAAACAAACTGCGCACACCAACCCGTCTGCCAAGCGAGGAGAGTATGGCAAACACCCCCTTTCAGGATTTCAGAATTTCCATAATCCAGAGGCCTATGTCCAACAGTGGACTTCCTACGATGATGATGAGAAACAACAATAGCACACCAGAACGCTAACTCTTGAAGTATATTCTATAAACTTTTGAAAGTATCTTAAAGTTTTCGTGGGTTTTAGGCATTAGAATTGGCCACTTGCTGCCACTGTTCCTTAACAACTGGATACAATTTCATTTATTTTATCTGACTAAATTATGACTTAATAGGTGGAGGGAAATGATTAGAGAGAAAGTGATTCTGCGTGGGAGTCACAATCACAAACCTCAGCAATGAGGAATACGACGCATGGAGGTATCTGACCAAATAGGGCAACAATAAATGCTCCATTATTTTGATGCGCAAAAAGCCAAGCAATTATACAACTGATTATTCAATGTTCAAAATGTAATTACCGCTCGCTGCTAACGGAAATTCAATTATCATATTAAAACGTAAACAATGCCAAGTTCCACTTCAAATATCTCGAAGGTTGGCTTAAATTCGGCCAAGTTCGTAACGCTACTGTAACGGGGCTATGTAGTGTGGGTTAGATCTTAAAGTGTAAATACATCTTCCTTAATAAGAGGTTAATTTTATTTAGAATATACTAAGCAAATCCTGTCCGATCAAAGAAAGGGTCACTATTTTTCTATTGGGCCATGCATTGCTAAGATCTAAAAAAACTTATTTCGACTTTCCCATACAAGTTCGGCCAGCCCATATTATGGATCGGACACGGTTTTTTTTAACATATCGTTTGTATACCAAACTAGACTATTACATTAGAACTGTCTAATAGTACTCTTCTCAGTTGTCTTTTCACTTGGGTTCTACCTTGTTGGTTAAACAATCAGATTTTCAAAAGATCATATTAAAGTTTTAAAAAAAAGAAACCTTTGATTTTATTACCCTAAGATAGGTGCCAGATTCACAGTGCGATCTGATGAATGGACTTGCCGGCAATTTTAGTTACGTAAAAGACGAATAGCTAAAACTGGTGTTGTGAACTTGTAAGCCAAAAGGGGAATGTTAACAAAATTGGACATGGTCAAGTTCAATGCAGGCTGCCGTGTACGGTCACATGAAGAAATCGGCATAACTTGTTCAGATACAATCTTTTACTCGTTTTAACCTACTTTGTGCAAAGAAACAGTTAGTGTATGAGAGAACGAAAGAAGTAAAGATTATGGCCGTATTTAATATCATTCCCTTGAAATTAAATACGGCTATAATAAAATACGTTATTTTATATCTTCACTCAATACAACCAGATTGAATAGACATGGTAAATGAGACTCATGTTGGACTGAAGCAAAGGACTTAATACCCAACTCCAGTGACAATAGTTTATTCCACACATTTTTATAGGAATGAAATACAAGTGTGCTTCGCTTAGACTTACGTCAGCGAAAAATTACTTATGAAACCTTCAAATATTGTTTTCAAAATAGACAGACATTATCATTTACTTGTAATTCTAGTGATTACAGTCAACCTTGCCGCAAGCAGAGACAATGAATTTCGGAGACTAATGTCTGCCAGTGACATTACGAGTCTTCTAACAAAATTAACAGAAATGGACGTTAATTTCTATTCAACGTTCGACAATGAAGGAAATCGTTAAACTAAATAACAATACATATCGGAGCCTATAAAACTTTGTCTAGTCAATGGAACGAGTTACCAAACAAGTGTACATCGATTCGGCGTATAACTTCGAGTAGTGCCCGTAGCAGCCACTCCGTGGCAATTTCCTGGCAACATAGGCTATCATCGCGCCTGGATCTATACGCAATCTAATTTGGGAACAAGGAAGCGATGCAGTTTGCGAACAATGTAAAGCTATATTTTAGTTTTATGTGAGATATGTTTATTATTGTATTAAATCCTGCAGAAATTAACCGAAACATAATTTAAGATTTCATTAATTATACTGCATCATTATAAATCATAAAACTGCTAAAAAAACCGACAACGTGTGCTCGCTCTATGCTCTTTGAATGAATGATCCTCGCTTAGTAACATAACTGCACAGTACTTAAATATCACGGTACTTTTCTATTAAAATTAATATTTAACCAAAACAATACCTTATAGTGACCTACAATCCTCTTGTTAAATCTATAGCTGACAAAGACAAGCACAGCTTATTTCCCCTGACGCGAAAGATAGCCGTAGGGAATCGAAGAAACAGCAAAATCCCCAACAGCAGTGTTCCAAAGCCGACATTCAATATCCTCACTCGTATTTGTTGCAAATACTTGTCGGGCCATCGGCCAACTGGTGTTTACCTGGCAAACAATATCCATTGATCTCCTTCCTGCAGGCGGCACAAAAACATACAGACAAACAGTAATTGAAAAGACTGAATTCACAATAATTTCGGTACGTAACGGTGTAACTTCTTTTTGCATGCCGCAGTGAATTACCAGTTTTGTGAGAGCTCTCACGATTCCCTGCTAGCCGCTTCGGAGTGGAACAAAACGCGAGGTATAATAGATTTAAGAAGATCTTTCAAAGATGGCCGACGCAATTTGGAAAGCGGACTAATATTTAGGAAACATTAGAACGGGCAACTGAGCATTTAAATGCGGTCTGAGCTGTTTACGGTCAAATAAGCTTCTAAAGCTATCATATTATGGTCGGCACATATCCCAAAACCGTTGAAATCTATTCATACATGCCTGTAGGCGTATGTAGGCGAAGTACGGGGGCTAGACTAATAAATATCTCCGAAATGTATTCAATATACATAATCAAGACACATTAAGTAGACAATGAACTTCGAATATTATTCTCGAACAACTCAGGGTCAGGAAGCATAGCAACCATCCGTTTTAGTCTTGCAAGGCTTTTTCTATGTAACGTCGATAATGTGCGTATCGCAGACAGGGGAAAAGGTAAATCAGTAGGTACATATATACTGACGATATGGCCGTATGCTTTCGAAATGAGATCTGTGTCAACGAGGGCTATTCATTGAAGACATATCATTGCGGACAGCCCTAGTCGCCGGGAAGTGCCCTATTTTAACGACATTTAGGTAGATATTGGCATGTAATTTCCATCAACAACACAGGTGGTTGTCAAGTAAGGTTGTAAGGAAATTGTGCGAGGCTCGGGCGCCTGTCAATATGGCTTCCTGGTGTGGGACGTTTCATTTTCAACCGGGGCGTTATGAAAATGGCAAGAATTGAAAAGGTCAGTTATGAGGATGACAGGCGCTGAAAATGATAGCCCAGTTGAGAGGGTGTATATTTTTGTAAAATAAACGGATAATACCGGATAAACCCATCGTTCATGATGGGTGCGGTTTCTGTGTAAGTGAGTTTGTGTAATGGCTGTATAAAAATAAACCTTTCTCGCAGTAAGAACAGTTACTTGTCATACATAACACAAAACGTGTGGGCAATAAAAATTAGGCTTTCTGTTTGTATGTATGCAGTAAAAGTGCCGCGTAGTACCGTATCATGACTTAACGACTTTTCCCCCATTGTATAACAGAAAACATGTAACTTAGTATGTACTTAAATTTTTGTGTTATGCACTTATCAATTCGGTATTAGACAGTTGTAGCAATAAAATATGAAATATATTTTTTGTGGTAGCTTATAACTAAACAATTATCATCCAATATGTTTTTTGCATTAAAACAATTTATTAATATTTTATTTTTGGAATATTAATCTCAGTTTTTTTTATCTGTGGTCTACAAGTGGCGGCCATGATTAATCTTCGTATGACGTCATAACTCAATAAACAAAACGTCAAAGTCAACGTGATCAACGTCAAGAGCTCGTCAAGTCGTTTGTTCTCATACATATGTCTCCATATTTGTTCTTTACAATGGTTTGAGCCTCCTTAGTTCTATATTTTGCTGAGAAAAAGTGGAGAAAAATCGCTCAAATATTTCGATTTATGAAGTCAGGCTACATTAAAGCGAATAGTGCAGCCCAAAGTCGATTCGTTTATGATCGCAAAAAGATTTAAGCAAATATACATACAGACAGCAGGATGCGACTTTGTTTTATACTATTTATTAGTGACAGTGATTTGATTAGTGATGATTGTAAGAAGTGAGGTTAGGTGTAATTTATTTTTGTAAAATCGAACATACTGATTTCTTCTAAATACTTACATCAAAGTGATCCGCGCAAAAGAATATCACAGACTTATCAGATGGAAACTGTGGGTATCGACGTGGCAGGACTGGACTTTTAGAAACGTGTATAAACAATTTGTTGGGACATTTAACTGTCGTACTTCTAAGCATAGGCACCGCACACGTTTTGCAACTTGTAATTTTCACAATTCCAGTTAAATCTGTTTTATTAACACCTCTAAACAGTTAGAGCGCCGTATTAGCCGTGCTTTGTTTATTGAGTTGTGACGTCATAACATGGAAATATCACGTGACACAGTGTTTTAGCGCGAATTTCGAACCAAAAGATAAAAAAATCATGTTTTCTTATCAAATAAAGCTTTTTTGAAAAAAATATAATTGTAGGGGGGTTTAAAATAAGTCTACAGATATTATAAAATATATTTCAGAAAATTGTCAAGTAGCGAATTAATTTTATTGACGTTTACGCATAATATCGTAACCGTTAATTTATACCTTTGACGTCGAAACACTGTGGTTTTTCCAACTTACGTTACACGTTAAGAGGCTTATCACAAAATAGTGCTCTGAAAGATTAGGTTTTTACGCACGGCGACCACTCAGTTGGGGTCACGAGTTCACGACGCTATGCTGTTGCTACAACTGCACGATTTTGATACTTTTTCTATTCTTTAATTTTTTGATATTGGATTTTTTTATTTTGCAATATTGGTAATCATGACAAGAAATTCAATAATCTGAGGAAAAACGATGAAAAAAGTTGTACATTTTTGTTGGCTTAAGATACTTATATCAGCGAAACTAGCGACACCCGTTATTAAATTCTTGTACTCTGAAATAAGAACAAATTGAAAAATCTATGTAAGTATTCATTAGTAACGTACATTTAGTATTTTTAGGAGAAGTTTTCATCAAAATCATCATTTGAGATTGAGAAATCTACTTATTACCGCTAAAAGTGGCCGCTTTTGGCGGTAATTAGTAATTATAGTATTTACATATACTATCTTACATTTACTAAATGAAAAGTGTGCTTCCCGTGGGAATCGAACCCACGACCCCCGGGTCAACAAGGCGAACGCTTTAACCACTGGACCACGGAGGCAGCAGTAAAAGAAATAAAATGAGGAATAGCGCTAGTTCGCTGGTCTAAGCGCCTTAAGCTCTTTAAGTTTTTGCCAACATTTTACTTACAACCTGCGTGTAATTTTGGAATATTTTTTTAGGATTTAGTACCTAAAAACGTAAAAAGAAACGTAACGTTGGTGTGTCACCCTGCCTTAACCATTTGCTACGAAACTACTGAACTGATTAAGTTGAAATTCGTTACTCATATAAGTCTGTATCCCGAAGATGAGAGATCAAGAGAGTATGACGTGTATAATATGTTTCTCAAACATGCTGGAAATGTTCACATTATTTTGACAACCTTGTTTGGGATAAATCGATATACACGCCAGCAAAGTATGTATGAAAATCCATATCTGTCGTGTTTTAACGGCCGGCAAAGTAACTATGAAAACTCATATCTGTCGTGTTATTTAAAAATGGAACGACGCGTTTGCTGCAAAATAATTCAAGTATGGAGGTGACAAATTCGAATTTCAATCTTTACCTAGCTAGTAAGAATAAAGACATTAAAAAATACAAGATTTTGGCGCGATATTTTCTACATATTGTTGTTTATGAACATTTGATGAATATTAATTGACATATTTACATCAATAATTCATGATGGTCTAAGATAAAAGAAAAATCATAGAATATACCAGCTGCTTCTCTTCCCGTACAGTTTGTAAAAGCAGGCCGAGGAAGGGGGCGAAAACCTATGCAGAAGAATATGTCAATAGGTGATGCCACTAGCAACCCATCAACTATTTTAATTACATTTTCTACATAAAAGCCCACTAATACGCTAAACATGGCTTTTGAGATCCGTCTCACCTGTAAGGGTAAACACGTGATAAAATATGTATGTTTGTTTGTCTTTATTCTATTCTTTTAATTTCCGCGCAATATTTGAGAAAAGTACTATACAAGCCTTGGCCGCAATCAGGCATTGATGGACTCACGTATGTGTGCGTCGGCTACGCGTCGGCCCACATTCACACATGCTACTATTGCCGGCCGCTGCAGTAATGTACTTTATTGGTGAATTAGACATTTACAAAAAAGTTTTTGAAATATATTGTAATCGTATACATATGTCTGTTCACGATTTATATAACAAATAAGTAGGAAAGTATTTGACCAAATTAATTCAATAAAACAAAAAAGACATTGTTATATACATGATATTTGTTATTTGACCAGCAGGAATTGGTTTTTTGGCTGACCTAAATTATTAAATATTTATAAATATATACGGACAAATCACAGATTGAGCTAGATTTTATAACACATACATAATTACATATATAGATAACCATCCAAGTCCTAGGTCAATCTGAAAAAGATGATTTTTCATCTTGACCTGACCGGAGTGACCGCGAAGCGAACCCGAGACCATCCGTGTCACAGGCCGGCGTGTTGACCGCTGCGCCACGGAGCTCGTCGTCATAATCAGATTAATTACAATTTTTACTCAATAAAAATAAATTAGAATACTATGTGCCTCAGTGGCAAGGATCTCGACTAGTTAGTCGCACTATACGCTTTGCACTCGATCATTCGACGAAGAAAAATTGGCATAGGTCCGCCGTCAATAAGCTCTCGCGCAGTACTGAGTTCAAGCGGTCGACGCCTCGAAATATATAGTAATTTGGCGGTTGGAATTACGTTTTTTATAGTCATATCTTCAATTATTATTATTTTAAAGTACAAAATTTAAATTCCTTATAAACTTACGTTTATTCTAGTATATATTTCATGTAATAATATTATTGTACTAAAGAGAAATTTGCAGTTGATGTTTTAGAAATTTTGTGGTTTTACGGTTTTGAATGGATATTTTTTACTAAATATTCCATACATATTTTAAAATTCCAATTCCGCTATGAACTTGAGCACTATTAAAGAGATATTATTATATTTTTTTCGTTTTAATTCCGTTTGTACAGTTGTTCAGTTTTGAGCTCGAAAAAGGGCCTCGCGCTCATTTTGTGTAAAACATGCTTCGGAATTTTGGCTTTATTTAAATTGATTAGATAAAAATGCAAAAAGTGAAGCCGCTAATAACTTTACTAATAACTGTTCTCCATCGTTAAATAGATTTAAGTTGTCAAAGTCTTTCAGTTTCTCAGAATTTGAATGCCAAAATCACGGTCAAAATGTAATAGGCCTCTTAAATTGGAAAATGATTTCTGTGGTTTAAATTTTTAAGGTTTTGTTAATGAGCATGACATCATCCTCAAAGAAGAGATTATTTTATAACTTTCTATAAATCATTAATATGTTTTTTATGGATAATACGGTCTTTATTTATAGGAGTATTACGAGAAGTATAAAGTATCTTTCGCATGCAAAATTTCAGGTGCAGCACTTAAGTCATAAAAACAGAAACATACAAACTCACGTTAGAATAGTCAGTCAGGAGTAACCAAAAATTTGGTGAACTTTCGAAATATTATAGGAAACGCATTTTTAAATGTATATTAGTTATTGTAACTAATCCTTGCATTGCTTGAAGTACCTGTGCAACTTTCGTTCATAAATCCAAGTGTCGAATGCAACAGGCCGTTTACGAAACAATGCATCTGATGCAACTGTGTACCGAGTATGAAGGATGTGCTATTTCATGACGTTGCGTGGGCCGGCGATTATTTGATGAAATTCCGCACTTCCAGCACTTTTATTATTGAAACGTCACTCCGATAACACCGTATGGAATGAATATATTACCCAAATTTAAAAATCATTTATAAAATTGTGGTATTATTTGTCACAAAGATGTTCGAAAAACGTGTAAAAATGCAGAATAAAATTGGTAAAATTTAGTCATGTTAAAAAGAAAAGAACGGTAGAACCGAGACACATTTAAGGAAAGGTAGGCTCCTTTCCTTAAATGTGTCTCAGGGTTTTTGTTTTTTAAACTGGAAGTCTCATCCAACTTTTGATAGGCATCAAGAGTTGGATTGAGAAGTTTAAAAAAACAAAAATATTTAAACTAAGGAGTTTAAACACCAGCTAATTAAAAATGAATTATAAATATAAAGTCTTCAGTACTACAACTATGAACTGGAAAACAGGAAGAAAATCCGTATCCGCTTACTTAGTTAAGAAATCAATTTTTCTTTTATACCTTATCAGAAAGTCAGTTTGACTTATAAAATACAAAATCTCAACCAAATGTACGGAGGGACGTGATACGCTTGACCATCGCAAAGGCAGGTCTTTCTTTACTCCACGGTTTGATGATCTTCTGTTTCGGTAGAACAAAACTTCGGTTTTGTCAAATCATCTCATATCGGAAATAACAGATTTTTGATCGCTCGACACCCAATTTCTTATTTCTAACTATACTTAACGATAGCAAAGAATATAAAAACTTGATTCGAGAATTAAGATTGAAACGAAAAGCAAATCAGTGTTTTAAATTGTCAATTTCCATGAAAAGCGTTCAGTAATGAAAACTGTTGCGAGGCGAGGCAACGTGCAATATTGTATTCATAAAGTTGAAAACAGAACTTGTGCGAGCGCTACTACGACGATTTCAAGATAATTTAACTCTATCTTACTTTTCAAACGCAGATTTACAGATAGAGAAATATCTAAACTATTATCTATATATATGTTTAAACCACAAAGGACGTACTCGTATAAATTAAACCAGAATTTAGCTACGTCGACGCCTAATTATATTTTCCAATACATACATACATACATACATACTATCACGCCTCTTTCCCATGGGGGTAGGCAGAGACCAAGGACCGCCACTTGCTACGATCCTTACAAAACTCTTTCGCTTCATCTACATCCATCACTCTTTTCATACATGCTCGCCGGTTTCGGGTACTCCTGACTTGCCCCTTGACAAGAATGTCCGCAATCTGGTCACGGTATGTGCGTCTAGGCCGGCCCTGACTTACTCTTCCGGTCACATCTGCCTTATAGAGTTTCTTTGCGAGACTTCTTTCATCCATCCTTTCTACATGTCCAAACCACCTTAACATTCCTTTCTCAATTTTTGTCACTACATCCTCTTTCACTCCACATCGCTCCCGCACTACATCGTTTCTCACTCGATCTCTCAAATTTACACCACACATGCTCCTAAGCGCACGCATTTCTACCGCATTTATCCTACTTTCATGCTTCTTCTGCCATACCCAACTTTCACTTCCATACATAAGGGTGGGCAACAACACTCCCCGATGAACAGCAAGACGTGCTTTAATGGACACCTTCCTACTGTTCATAAAGCAATGCAATGCTCCATTCACTCGATTTCCTGCAGCCACTCTTCTTTCTATATCCCTTTCGTACCTTCCATCTCTAGTAAACACACATCCTAAATACACAAACTCTTTTACTTGCTCCACTTTTTCTCCGTCTATAACTATATTGCATACCGTTGCACTTTCATCCCTTTCAAAAACTATCACTTTCGTCTTATTAACATTTACTTTCATACCCTTTCTTTTAAATGCATCATTCACACCTGTTACCATCATCTGTAAATCCTCCTCAGACGACGCAAGCAGAACCTGGTCATCGGCATAAAGGAGGCATTTGATAAGTAACTCTTTCATTCTTAAACCACTTTCATCATCTTTCAAATCTTTTAAACAACTGTCCATAAATAAGTTGAACAGCCATGGCGAGGCTACACATCCCTGTCTGACACCCTTGTCGATGTCAAACCAGTCTGTATAGTCCGCGTTAAT
The DNA here is from genome assembly GCA_963082605.1 of Rhodophaea formosa. Classification (NCBI taxonomy): domain Eukaryota; kingdom Metazoa; phylum Arthropoda; class Insecta; order Lepidoptera; family Pyralidae; genus Rhodophaea; species Rhodophaea formosa. Next base: position 7,900,075 of record OY720221.1, read on the forward strand.
TCTGACACAAGCACTGGAGTCCTTATAAAGAGACTTCAGTGCCTGGATCAGATGGCCGCTCACCCCATATGCAGACAGTGTCGACCACAATTCATTCCTCACCACTCTGTCATAGGCCTTTTCCAGATCCACGAATACGCAGTACACTTTTTGGCCTTTAGCCAAAAATTTCTCCAGTATGCATCGCATGGAAAAGACCTGATCTGAACATCCCATTCCTTTTCTAAATCCCGCTTGCACATCCCATATCTTATCATCCGTATCTTTCATAACCCTTTCAATCAATATCTTTGCATACAGTTTGCCAACCACACTAAGAAGACTAATGCCTCGGTAATTCTTGCAGTCTTGCTGTGAGCCTTTTCCTTTATAAAGTGGCACTAAAACGGCCCTACACCAGTCTCTGGGAACCACGCCTCTTTTAAAACACATATTTAAAAGACTACACAGCTGACTAGCCACGATGCCTTGTCCAGCCTTTAGCATTTCGACAGTAATCCTATCATATCCCCCAGCCTTTCCTGCTTTCATACAGTTTAACGCTTCCACAACTTCTTCAATTTTTATTTCCTCATTCATATCTTCTGCTTCAATCTCTTGTATCACATTCTCTGCAGTAACAAACCTTCTTACATCTTTTTCAAACAACCCTTCAAAATACTCCTTCCATCCTTCTAAAACATCTTTTTTATTCATTAAAACTCTGCCATTCTTATCTCTGATCTTATAGAGCTCTGATTTTGTTTCTTTGCATCTTACCTGTTTTATGCACTTCCAAAAATATTTGACATTGCTCTTAAAATCTTGAGACAGCCTTACATCAAAATCATCCTTTTGCATATCCTTCTTTTCTTTTACAATTTCTTTTACACATACATTCATCTTCTTATATTCCTCCTTAGCAGCCCGCAAGGCCTCATCAGTCACCTTTTGAACCGTTCTTAGAGCAAGCCAATCCTTCCATGCTTTCTTCTTTCTATACACAGCATCCTGTACTTCCTTGTCCCACCATACATTCGTCAACTGATTACCTCTCTTTCTTTTTGATGTCCCACAAATATTCAGAGCTGCATTTACAATTCCATCTTTTAAAATGTTCCATACCTTTTCTATCTCACATTCCTCCTCTATCTTTTCAAAACTTTTAACCAACATTTTTTGGTAATCTACTATCGCTTCCTCTTCTTGCAATTTTTCCACTTTTATTCTTTCTAACTTATTTGAGGGTACCGATTCACGGTGTCGCCATCGCTGAAAAATGTTTCTGGCTTTACAAATTACCAAATAATGGTCTGTGTGAATTCCTGTTCCTCGGTACGACCTCGTATCAACCACACACTTTCTTAGTCTATCATCCACTATCACAAAATCAATCATACTCTTCGATCCATTCTCTTCTCTTGTATATGTATGAATCATTTTGTGCTGAAACATGGTGTTCGTCACACAAAGATTCCTTTCCAAACATACCTCAAGCAAACTTCTCCCATTTTCATTCTCCCTTTCATCCCCAAACGAACCTAATACGCTTTCAAATCCATAGCGTCTTACTCCTACCCAGCTATTAAAATCACCTAACATTACTAATTTTTCATTTTCCTTACAACTACATAACACATCTCTCACATTATTCCAAAACTCTTTTCTTTCCTCTTTGTTCCTTTTACTCGTACCTTCAAAAGGCGCATACACCCCTAACACAAACAATTTATTTAATCCTACTTTCATTCTTACCCATACAAGCCTCGAATTCACAAATTGATACTCATTCACACACTCTGCCATTCTTTTGGATAGGATGAGGTCGACTCCTTCACGGCCTTTATTGGTATCTGGAACACCAGACCAATAAAAAGTAAATGACCCACAACTTGTGGTTTCGCATCCTTTCCGTTTCGTCTCATTTACACAAAGAACATCAATCATTCGGTCATTCATCATCTGACATACCTCGTCTACTTTACCATCCATCCCTCCTCTGACATTTAAAGTAGCAAAACGGCTTTCCGTAGCCCGCTTTTCGCCCCCATGGAAAACGAGACGTGATGAGTTGCGAACCGCATCGCCGCCATTTTGATTTTGTTTTCTAGAAATCATTGCGTTCCCACGAGTGTAGGGGATGAACTGTCGCACCCGGCAGTGCCCCGTGTACCGGGTGAAGGCTAGCCTTATTCTGGGGTCGCCCGGTCCCAGGGCAAAATGGCACGCTTGAAATTAGGCTCACCCCTAACCATGCATCCCTCGGCACGGCAGACCTTGGATTGGCGGAATAGGAAAAATGGGACATAAATATATACTGAGCCTAAAAAATATATATGGACAGGATTATTTGGCTTTAAGACAGGATAAAGGTAAGAAAGGATGCTACTAACTCGGAAGACATAAGGAGAGAGTCAGTAGCAGCTCGGGAGGCCGGGAACGCATACCCCGAATGCAAAACCCATACACCACCGGACAGGCGGTATAGGATGACACCCCTGACATATATATATACGGATAGCGGTATAGGATTTTCCAATATCAATAAAATATAGAAAAAAGAGACCAATAATATGCTCTTGTACCACTGTCATAATTTCCAATCCTAAACTTACAACATTGTGTATTTTTTATTTGGTATCAGCTTTATATCAGCCTATATTTTGATATACCAATACACTAACAAAATCGGTAGCAATCACCCTAAAAACCCAAACAATGGTTTCTCCGATACCTTCTACTAGATAATATGGTGGGTTTTCCTTTGTGATATTGAAATATCCGTGCGATTAGGGGGAAAAGCGTGGAGGAAATAAATTAATAAATATAATATTTTATTCCAAAAATTACTATTCAGAACGATACAAAAATGCTCACCTATTTTAGGTAGATAAATTGATTTGATTGAAAGAAAATTATCAACCAACAACTGATAAAATGAATCAGATAAATCTACGGTCCAACGGCTACTTACCCAGGGAGAAGGGACGTAATAAGTCGTACGTAGTAGTCGGGATTTGGGCCTGGCATTATCTACCCCGCAGTGGGACAATGAAATAATGGACAATTGAAAAGTGTATAGTCATGCCGGCGAAAGCAGGCGTATTTCCAACTCAAAATTAGTACGGATCGATTGATTGCCTATCGACCAATTGGTAATTCAAAATGGCAATGCTTCTTCTTCTTTTAATTCTTTTTCTTCTTTAATTATGGCTTCCACTGAGATTTCAATGATTCTGCCAATGTCCAGTATAATCAGATACTAAGTATCGGTGTTGTACGGTATGTGGCATCAAAGATGGCGTAAGTTCTTTGGTAGTCTCGTGGGAGCTTCTGATGACAAATCTATACGAGTCCATTTCTACTTTAACTATTTCACAAATTGGTCTCGAGCACAAGCATTTATAACACTAAACTACACCAATTTCACATTACAAAGTCCACTTAAATCAATTTGCAAAATCGTTAAAGGCAAACGACAACTGTACCCCTTGACTTCACACCAAAAACTTCGGCAATGCTTGTTCTGAGGTATAACGATGATAGACATTCATGACCATTTCTCATTTAAAAATAACAAAGCACCAGTTTAGATAACCTCATACAGGTTTTCTATATAACAACCAATTCATATTTTTTAATAAGGAAATCTGAGACAAAGCCACGGTTTCTCCCGGACAGAGTTGTGGTATTTTATGAATTCATCATAAAGCAATGAAATGCACACGACCATTTTCTCTTGCAAACTTTAAACGGTGTTTAATTTCTCCAAACGAATTAATATAATACGCGTGCGTAGCAAAAGACGACTCTAATAACAACGATTATACATGCACATAAAATACAATATTTACCTACGTACATTTGAAATCAGCTGAATTTTACATAAGGATATCGAATTTTAAATTACAAATGGTGAATAAAGTCGCTTATATACATAAAACATATTGAATAGCCAATTGGACAAGGGTTTGTATACATAATCGACAGGGGTTTTTTCATTGCACTGAAAAAAATAATTTCATAAAGTAAGCAAAAGTAAGTAGTGGGTCTGTTTTTCGTTATTTCTTCCGGTTACATTTGAAATATTAGCTTTCTCTATCGAGTGTGTTAGGGACAAACACAACTGGCAGCTGCCTAAACGAAAAGTTAGGCTAACACCTTACTAACTCGATATTGATGTTTTCGGAGGCGAGAGGAAGAAACGAGATTACATATTACAAAGTATTAATTTACATTTCAATATTGATTACTAACAAGGTGCTAGTTCTATTTGCAATCAATACATATTATATTACTTAACACTCATCACAGAACTGTATATTCTATACTACATCTACCCGATCATCTTACAAATGTGGTAATCAACGGTGACATTTATTTAGTTTTTGGAATGTTTGGCATAATATAAATGCTGTATTATATTATACATAGGTTTTTATTTTTCATGTTTTTATTATTTATGTACCTACTACTCTTTTATATAAAAATCTTGACATTCAGGCTGTGTCAGGCGCGTTCACATGTTTTGTATTTAAACACACGTCCGTTTCCCACGTATCCGATTGGCGTGCATTCAGCAACCCACACATGAGGTCGCACAAATCCCACAATCGGTAATGAGTTTCTGATTATTTACTATTGTCCATATGGACGGCCTCAAGGCGACAACCCTGTGCCGCAGTCAGTGTCCGCCGAACAAAGGACCAGCAAGATGGCGACAAGATATCTTGGCGGACATTGCGGAAAAAACTGGGTAAGTCGCAAGGTTGCCAACTGTTGCATGAGTAAGTGCGCTAAATCACTACAGAAAAAGCGCTAGATTTGCCAGTTTCCTGTAAAAAAAGCGCCATACTACAAAAAAAAATATTTTTTCATTCATCACACACTAATTTTGACAGAAAAACTAAAACAAACAAAACAAAAATTATAATATGTAGGGTGTTAGATACAACAACTTAATCATCTTAAAAAAAAAAAAAAAATTTACTTCTAGTCCTTTTAGTGCTATTTAGATAGATATACTTACTTCGATCTCGGCTCCACCCAAACTGCCCCATAGACATCTGTGATAGCCCCACCACAGGAAATCCCCGTCAATAGATTAAAGATAGAATGTGGAGATGTGCGTAGTGAGTCGATACTAGTCGATAGTCGAATCAATGGAATTACTTAAATAATGATTTGTACCTATACGTTGAGTTGAACATTTTTTTAAATAATGTAGAAATAATTTCATTTTGTTTGTTAGTTAACAATTTCATAATCTAACTAAAAAAAAATAATTAACTTCATAAATCTGAAAACGCGCTAGATTGGGCGCTAAGCGCTAAACATAATAATGTCGCGCTGATGATGCGAAAAAAGCGCTAGATCTGGCGCCGAAAGCGCTAAGTTGGCAACCTTGGGTAAGTGGGAGTCTTAGTCCTGAACGAACGCGCATATCTGCATACAAACGGAAAAACCGGCCAAGTGCGTGTCGGGCCACGCGCAGTGTAGGATTCCGTAGTTGCGAATGACAACTTTGAGTTCACACTGTTCACACTCGTACCTCACAGTTTAACGACCAAAAACATCTTACAATGAAAATTGTATGAAATTTTACATTTTCGAGTATATTTTATAAGTTGGTTGCCTATAACTTTTTAGTTTGTACTTAGTACTCAGCTCTGATAGTTTTCCTTTTACTTTCAGTATATTTACTACTGCTGTAATTTTTTTCATGTATCCATATATAACCGTTTAGCAGATAGAGGGGGGGACACTTACGTCTAACAGAAATTTGCACTTTAAAACCAAATATTTCGAAAACGGATCCCTAAATAAAAAAATGGTGTTCTCAACCTCACAACATTTTTAAAAGACCTATTTAACAATACCCAACACGATGGGTTTGTATAGAAAAAAAAATATAAGATTTTTTTCTTCCACTTTTTTGGCCTGATTAATATACATACTCATACGAGTACCAAATTACAGCTTTCTAGTACTTATAGTCTCTGAGTAAAACCGCGGACGGACAGACAGACAGACAGACTTGGCGAAACTATAAGGGTTCCGTAGTTAGGTAGGTTCCTAGTTTACTACGGAACCCTAAAAAAGGAATTGTGCCAAGCTGTATAGGAACGTAAGTACGTAAATTATACTGAGATTTATTGATTGACTTAATTTTATACCAAAATCATCAATTATGCCACAATTCTCTTCTTCCGTTTGTATAAAGATATGCGCATTCCGGACTCCTCTAAGGATTCTGTGCGAATAAATAATCTGACCAACTGCAAAAGCAATAATCGCAAAAAATATACATTTTATATGAGTGCAAATGAACTTCAAAATAAAGATTTTCGGTAATTACCTATGAAAATCTTGTCAAGCAGTTTTCGTTTAGCAAAAAGTACTAGGTATATGTCATGGTTATGCAGCAAGTATGGATTTTTAATGGCTAGATTTATCTTTTTTTTACAGCTCTAATAAATCAACATAAAGAATCAATTTCTCCATGAGACCCACAGGCGTCGGAGAAATAGTACTTTGCTGAAGACAGACAACAAAGGGGTTTCTATTTTTCACACGGGACCCTAAAAAATGTCAGAAAACGGCCGATCGTTTAGACTGGGAATGTTCTGGAGACGACCCAATTTGGAGATTCCCCAAGGCTTCAAATTGCGTCGTTTAAGAAACCAATGGTCCCTGCGGGGGAGGAAAGCGGTGATACACTGTTAAGCCTTGTATTTACACGATTTAATGTTAATTGACTCTTTATTGAATGTAATAGGGTGTAATAATGCACTTCGTTTGGGCAAATAAGGCGGTGTGCTATAACAATAATACGGCTCATTTACCTATATAGAAAGAATATACTTATCACCTGGTAAAATTATGCTCGGCTGTATTTTGACAAGAGATAAAGGAAAAGGAGGCTGAGAAAGTCGTGGATGCTAACATGGGGAAACAGAAAACTTTGAAGAGCGTCGACATAAAAGCCGACCCCAAATAGGGAAACGGCGAGGCGAAAGAATAATACAATAATGTATCATCATCAGGTCTTTCTAGTCTCCACTGCAGGAGCACGACCCTCTCTGTACTACCAGAGCCATATACTAGCCCGAGTAGTCAGAGGATTTGGCCTACACTCTCCACGCTGGCCAGACGGGTTGGAGAGGTATCTTTGATGTTAATAAGCTTTGTTTAGCTTGTGTTTCCTTAGTCGCCTTTTACGACGTCCACGGGATGACTTGGAGTGGTCCTATTCTACTCTGCCGGGAACTACACGGCTATATTGCGGGCAGGCAATATTGTATATGGCTCTTATTATGAGCCGGCAGGGGATTATTGCACGGCACCTGATGTTAATAAGCTTTGTTTAGCTTGTGTTTCCTTAGTCGCCTTTTACGACGTCCACGGGATGACTTGGAGTGGTCCTATTCTACTCTGCCGGGAACTACACGGCTATATTGCGGGCAGGCAATATTGTATATGGCTCTTATTATGAGCCGGCAGGGGATTATTGTACGGCACCTGATGGTAAGTATAATGGCATTTAGATATCAGCAGCACCACAGTGTCACCAGTGAGCTGTCAGCTCAGTGACGATGGGTCGTCAACATATCTGACCCTTTTTAACAGCTATACGGCTGTTTGGAGCAAGGTATCAATTAAGAATATTGCTTCCTTGTTTCAAACAGCTTGTTTGTATTTAGTATATCTGGTAAAATCATATTGGTCATGTCATCAATCTTACAAGTTGCCCTTTTGCCGAGGTCGACACCAAGGTTTGTCGTTGTCATTTGTGTAAGAGAATAGTAATACATCGCATCGCATACAATTACGTTTTGTGTACAAACTACAGTATCGACTATTTATATATTCAAAAAAATCAACAATGATGGTGAAAATTTATCAATATTTGTAGTTTGAAACTTTAGCGTGAGAATCCGCCACATGGAACGTTTTATACACAACTTAATTTAAATTGGTAGTTCAGATTTGGTGTTTTTTCTTGCTTTTAATGCGGAAAAAGAAAATTTGACGGGTAATGCTATTCACGTTGATTCTCAAAAACATTTTACAGGAATAAGAGTAAAAAAAAACCAATATGAAAAATGAAACCGCCCACATTAAAAGCACAATACTTGATTAAGTTACTGTGAGTTTGTTTATACCTATATCCATATGCTTCAGGGAAATTTGTCCTAGTTCTAACGTATTTCCTTCTTTAATTTACTTCTGTTAGACCTAATTTATACCAAATTTTGTTAAAACTTTACAAATAAAGCTTCAAGAAACATTTACAGACGTGAAACTCAGACCCAAGATCCAAAAAATCAAGTTGACAGTGGGTGGGTCTAAATGTGAAAAATGGGAATCAAAATTAGTATTAAGTGGCTTGTCTATCTTCTCTAGCGATTCAAGACCGGGGGGCAGCAATTGCTTCTTTCGAAGCTCATGCCAGATGTGTTTAAGTTGGTAAGTAACTGGAGCCACAAGGAGGTCAAATGCATCGCTAACGGTCGTCTTATAATAGACTACGTGCTGTGAATGCGTCGCGTTTCATATAATTTACAGCACATCACATCCAAAATATATACTCAAGGGTTTTCGGCTGAAAAGCCTCCTTGCCTGTATAATATCTTATAGTAATACAACCCTTTAGGTTAATCAGTGCAAAAGAAATACAGTAAATCTTATTTGCATGTGATTAAGTGACTAACTCAGGTAGATTGACTGAGATTTTCAAGCTGTCTTAACCTAAAGGCATCTCATATCGGCTCGGCTCTGAACGACGACCCACGCCATCTAGCTACAGCATATGAATTCTTCTAACAAAGTGCCATCCGAAGTTTTATGCCGTAAATGATAAATCATAACATTTAAAACTTCGCAAGTGTGTATCTTATTAAAAGGCGGGATCGAAAATCGAAGCAAATAATCGGAATTGGTTATTGGGGCGTAATGTGACTGGTAAGATGGTAACCGGCGGTATTACGGCATAAAACCACTTTCCGGTAATGACGAATCGTAAACGGAATTCGTATCGAAAACACCGGAATTTACTGTCGCCGTGTTTTTTATTAGCGAATGTAACCAAAAATACAAAGCAATAACGATTTATAATTTACGCGTTTAATATTTTGGCTGTGTCGCCTTTTCCGGATGCGACGCTGCGGAAGGCATTCGAATTGATGCTTTATTTTATATAGTATGGTACCTATAAAAAATAAAGCGAAAACCTACTAACTTCCATTACATTTCATATTGTCAACTCTTGTCAATATGGATAATTAAAGCTCAATATTCTTATACTAACCTTTAATTCTGTGCCTAACGTGTGTATGGTTGGATAGGTAATATTTAAGAGGCTTATATCAGGCAACTAGCACCACATTTTTATTGCTTTTACTACGTAATCAGATCAAATTGAACAAAATTTTATTCAATTCTCCGGTAATAAATTACTTGTAGTATATTTGGTATAGCTTTTCATCAATATCAACACTTCAAATACATAAACTACTCATTACCGTGGCCACATTTGGCGGTAACGAGTAGTTCTCTTAAATTTCTAAATGCAAAATAATGAAAAGTCATACCAAGATTACTACCAGTTATTGAGTACCGAAGAGTATTTTTGTGAGTATTGTTTTTTTTTTATTTGGTCTGATTAAGGAGTAATAATAAAATGAAGGGTGGCGCTAGATTCGGTTATCTCAACCTCAAAAGTGTTCGAGAAAAACGTCTTCACCGTCTAATGCGGTAAAGCAATACAATATTACTAAGTTAGAGTTAGAGCCTAGTTAGAGCACAAGTTTCCATTCCGTTAGCAATTATTATTAATCAGCCATAATTTCTAGTTCAAGTATACTAAGTAAGATGATAGCGCAATGTTAATAATAAATTATTAGTAGATAGTTTTTTGAATAAGGTTATTTATTAATTAGTTAAAAAGTAAAATAACGATCAATAAAACATATCCCAATGATCACGATTTCAAACGCAGAGTGCAGTCTAGACGCAAAATAATAACCCGAGATTCGTCTCCCACAGAACTCCAGGGTCCGATGAACCGTCTCGTCGCTATCACCTCCCCTAAACACCCTCCCCATCCCCGGGGACTCTTAACCAAATACGATTCAAAATAGAAACCTGAAAATTATACCGAAAAAGTTAATAGACTGGACAAGTGAAGGTTGGGATTACTTGCCGTATTTTTTCAAACATCTGTCTCAATATCTTTCCATCATGTCTTTAGCTTTACTTTTCTGTGTCCTGGAAAGCTTGGAAGCTGCTGGTTTGTATCTGAACTATTAGTTTAGAAATCAGAAATGACATACTTAAGATGCAATGCACGTATTTACATGTGTATTGTGTGTATATACGTGTGTTCGGGTTAAATATTGAAAGCTAAATAAAAATAGCTTCTTAACGTCTCGCGCAGCTTCTAAAACAATATAATAATATGGTATTGTATAAAAACTTAACAATATAATCGTATATGGGCTCCTTTGATTTGTATTACATTAATTACAGACAGCATGAATTCACTTATAGTGATATCAACACTAAACTGTTTAAAAAAAACTTTTTGCAATTTACGTACTGTACCCTAAAATTATATGACAATCAGAATAACAATGTTCGCAAGCCTGAAACGATATAAATTGTGTACTAAGTTGTTAGACATAAATTAATTTCAGAGCGAAATGAAACTTTGTTTATTACAGTTTTAATCAAATTCGTAACAAAAGCTCGTAATTTCATTCTAACGTTAGTCTTAAATGAATTTATGTCAAGTACTATTATTTAATTTACTTACCTTTTTACAGAGTAAATACTTTTAATTGCTAGGTTGTTGTTTAAAATTACCCTGTATAGTTAAGTAATGGAGACTTTTTGCCTGAACTTTTTATGTATTCAATAAAACGGCTTCCTTAAAATCAAAGTAAGGATAGGTATTTCTTTTTCATTTTTATAAACTTTTGATAAAAACATAAAAGGAAAACTTTGGCTGAGCTACATTTTGTGTAATAACGAAACTTTCCTTTATAATCTAAACTTCAAACGATTAAATTTCCTTGAAGTTATAGCCTATAGCTACGTCAGTAACTGAAATGAAGCCCCTTAGTAATTATTTTGCCTTATGTAATGATTGCGATGCTTTGGCTAGGAATAGGAACTAAAAAATAGTACATTAAATCAATCACACAAAAATGTAACCTAAAATCAATCCTAAAATATTCAAAAATTGGATACTTACTTATAAATCTGACTTTTTAAGGTACCCTTGCAATCTTAGGCATTAAACACAGAAAATGTGTACGGCGAAGGCACGGTGTAGATACGGTGCAGGCGTTAGTGACTATGATAGGATTTTAAACCGTATTGACATACTGAAAAGACCAATATCGCAAAAACTAATTGACGCCTCCTCTGCCCGCACGTGGCATCTTGCGATAGCGTTTTTTCTCGCGATGCTGGTCATTTGGAGTATGGCAATAAGGTTTAAAATCCTATCTAATGTCCCACTTGTGCACCGTATCTGCTCCTTGCCTTCGCCGTACGCTTTATGCCGTCGCCCAAAAAGTCAGATGTTCGATCGGCATTATTTTGAGGACAAGCCGGGACGTGACGAACATGTAATCGACGGTACTATAAGGGTTTGATCAATGTAAACCAGTCTTACGCTTTTTTTCCTAAGTTTTGAAAGCATCAAAATAAAGTTTTCGAGATTAAAACTGAGCACCGTTCAAAACTTCATCATAGAAAGAAATGTCCGCAAGATTGTTTGAGAAGTGGCTTATCGTCTGTTGACTTGTGGTTTATAGACATAACTTTTACCATTATCCAAATATTTTGCCCACCAACTTTACAATCCTTTGTTCTGTTATTTTTGTTTGTTGCCTATTTAAATAAACTTTCCAACTTTAAATAAAGATTGATTGTATGACGGAAATACAGTGTTTTCTTTTCTTTTGCAGCACATACAAATAGTTATTAATAGATGTTTCGTTTTCAAATTAAAATATCTATCTGTTAGTGCAGTTAAATATAACTGCTGAAAAATATTTCGTGCTATGCTAGTTATGAAGTAAAATTTTCACGAAATTAAGTGGTAATAGAGGTAATGAATAACAACACTCTTGAGATTTGTGTCTTCTTAAAAAAGTTCAGGTCATCCATACTATAACTCATGTGTGTGACTTAAAGTCAAACTTTGCACAAATAAATCTTGCAGCAATGAAACTACTTAAATATCTCATCTCATACATCAAAAGCAAAAGTGGACTAACTTTCGCTTCATCTTTGTAGAGTATTCAGCAACCTTCAAGATCACGAGTAGCAAAACGGGTTCCTATCCAGTCTCAGCTCGGTTTACTATGTCACGTAAAATGCATAGTAAACGTCTGGCTGAAGTGTTCTTGACTTACTTAGAGCAAGACATAAACATTCAGTTGATAAGTATGAACCGTTGATCATCACTAATATTATAAAACAAAGTACTCAGGCGCATCTGTCTGTCTGATAGTAATAAACTCATAAACTACTGCACTGATTTCCATGCGGTTTTCACCAAAAGATAGAGTGATTCAAAGTATATTACTTGCCCGGGCGGAGCCGGAGAGGCTGCTAGTTTATAACAATTAGCTGGATGGACTAGACTTTTTCAACTCACTTTTCAGACTCATTAAGTACACCATTTACTTTCGTATAGTAGAAAACAATGTAAACACTAAGACTATTATGAAAGAAAAAAAAATCAAGAGTAGTGTGAAAGCAGGTTGCCATGATCGATTTTTACCGTTCCTGTGCAAAATGCTACTTGTACATACAATCAGATTAAAGTAAGAAGATATTTATACTTGAGAACCCAATAATATACTTATATACAATAATCCCCCACCCCAATAATAATTTTGTGGGGGAATTTTACCTTTTTGCAATTTGAATTATTAAATCTTATCACGAAAATCTGCAAATCAAGGCTCTGACATGGCGTAAATGAAATTTTGCATTACAACATTAGTTAATCTGCGTTAGTGCTCTGGCCTGCTTCCAACGAGAATCACGCTCTTACTGGTGAAAGTCTGAAAATATGTATTAGCAATACGTACGCTGCATCAAAGTACTGCCAACCTCTACGAATGAAATTCAAATAGTCTTTATCTTTTACGATTAGATAGAGACATGGGTATGTCATAAAACTCCAATGCCAAATTTAGCGTATTAGTGGTAAAAAAAATTGACTAAAACTGATAATAATTAAACCTTAAAACTGTTTTCAATGAATGACATATCTAAACATGTCACTCATATTTAATATGGATATTTGTCATAAGCGCTATTTGTGTCAAGACCAAGAGTTCATATTTTACCTGTAACACTCCAACCACACAAAACAGAAAAATCTATTATTGACAAACAAGTTTCCATGCAAGTTTCTAAAATTAATCTGATTTTAAATACCTAAGAAGTATAAACTTGAAAGTATGCCAATCAACGCGAGGACATCCTTGATCTTTGTCGAGCGTGCATTCATAACTTGAAGAGGGCCTTTTGATACCCCTTGTTTGACGGAATTTAACAGTTAGGGTTGAAACACAATAGAGAGGGGTATAACATTCAGAGTCTATCAAAGCTTCCTATCTGATGTCAAAGTCCAAATCAAAATTACTGTTAGGCTGCTAGGTATTTGAGCTCGCTTTTGTATATTCGATATTGTCATTCCGAGTTGTGAAATTGATATTTGCTATCAATGGTCATGATAACTATTAGCTTTCGACAGTTCTACGTATACAAAGGTAGGTTCCATCCTTCCATCTAAGTCGTTAAGCAACTATGTTTCAGTAACAATGAGAGATTACGATTTAAGATGTATGGATACGCAATACTACACCTATGGCCTTGTTAATGTCCATGTCCGTTAGAAATGTACACAATTGAGTTTCCATCAAATAAATCCATGTACATCATACATATATGTATGCTGGCTAAGTTATGCAAACTTGTCGATCGATTAGAAAATCGATATCAGAACATCTGCAGATCATGTCTTATCGATTGCGGCGGGTGTTGCGCGCTGGTCGGCCCGGCGACGGCCTTGGCCCGACCACGCCGTCTACCCCCGCCCCTATGACGTCACGCCCCACCCTCGCAGTCATGTGGACCGGGTCATCTGTGACGTCATGCTGCAACCGCTAATGCATTGGGGCATCTTGGGTCACGCCACATAAGCGAGAAAATATCAAACTGCACATTATTTAACAGCATTCGCGATTTTTTAAGGCGCTTAGACCAGCCAACTAGCGCCACCCCCCATTATTTTATTTCTTTTACTACTAAATAGGATTAAACTGAAAAATTCTACGCAAGCCCTTTTAGTAAATGACTTGTAGTATTTTTGGTATTAGTTTTAATTACTTTGCATTTGGTAAATCAAGAGAACTACTCATTATCGCCAAAAGCGGCTACGTTTGGCGGTAATGAGTAGATCTCTCAATCTGAAATAATGATATTGATGAAAGTTATACTAAAAATACTTAAGTTTACTAGCGAAGTACTTACGTTGATTTTTTCAATTTGTTCTCACATCGGAGTATAAGAATTAAATAACGGGTGTCGCTAGTTTCGCTGATGAAAAACTCTTAAATAAGAAATTTTCGTAAAAATAATGTTATTATATTGTGGTTAAAGGGTAATATGATTTCATTTAAAAAAACTAGTTATTACAAATGGCTTGACTGGATCAAACATGATCGCTGTTCTTCGAAAACCTATGAATAACAGAAGTAGTGTGTAAGTGGGGTAGACAATGCAAATTATGATGAGTTGATGACTCATCGTCATTTAAATAAAATACCGAATCATCTGATGACGGGACATTATTACGTCACAAATGTTATAATGATTGCAGTATGAAGTGTTCTGATAATTAATCAAGATATCAAAATTGCGATATGAATGCATTAACAATGGATGTACGGATATGCAGCTTTTAAGTAAATTGTGATTCATTTTTCTTTAGTCTTTGTTCTCGAAATTCTTTTTGTATTCCCTGAGAGACAACAATGAAGTTTTTTTATGTTGTGGGATAGAGGCTACCTACATATAAAATAGTAACTTCGAGACAGCATGTAACTTCAGAGCCTCATCATCAGGTCTTTTTTAGTCTCGACTGTAGGAATAAGACCATCTCTGTATTACTTACTAGAGTCAATTTTAGTCCGAACAGTCAGATGATTTGACTTACACTCTCCACGCTGGCCAAGTCGGGTAGGAGAGGTCTCTTTGATGTTTATAAGCATGTTTAGCTTTTTTTCCGAAGCCGCCTTATACGACATCCACGGGAAGAGTTCCTATTCTACTCTGCTGGGAACCTCACGGCGGTTGTTCGTTGTGTTTTATCGTTATTTCATTAAACACTAAGCGAATTTCATAAAGTAATATGACATGAGTAAATACAAAAATGCTGCATACAGCATAATTGAACAAAATCAATACCAAAGTGCAAGCCAAGCGACCCACCAAGGAACACGTAATCACCGCAGTAATTCGAAGCCTTGAGAAGTTACAACGCTGGCAACTGCTGCCGTCAACCGGAACACGCGAATCAAATGCATATTGCAAAATGAATGCCGCAGCGGTATCGTCCATCGGGCCCGGGTGCCTTTGACTCATTACCAGCACAAAGATCCAATCAGAATACATTGAAATACGGGCGTGGATTCCGCATCAAGTTTGAAGCTGCCTATCATCAAAAATTGCATAGCATCGCTTTATCCCAGTATAGGGTCTCAGATAATAGGGTCGAGGTCAATTTTCAGGATGCTGTCTCCCTCCACCGGTTCTCATTCACACTGATACATAACCATATCTCGATCACATCTCGCATTGATTGATACCCATCTTATTGATGGGTGCTGTCAAAAATACTCTCGACAGAGTGCCATCTGGGGGAAATCACGATTCCAAACATTTATTGTAGCTTTGATCGGCTTGAAAGTCGAACGTTGTAGGGACTTGGTGCATACGTCTTTCATAGAAAATTAACTGTGAATTAGCTCATGCATGACATACCGATTTTGAATTATGACGAGCTAGCCCACAGACCCTAGAAGACCAAAAGAAAGTTCATTATTGGGAACCTATTTATCTACAACCGTCTGTAATGTTATAAACAAGTTTTAGCACCAATACAAACTTTCACGTTAGTTTAGGAAAGTTGGGAGAGCTAATATTCTTGCTACGAGTAGCTCGGCCGGGTGACTGAATTCTTTGGCTCAAGTTATTGGATTGCGCCAGCAAATGTTTTGAACAAACTGCTAAGTCGTTAAGCCGTCCTTATTAAGGAGTAAGTACTTGATACTATTAAAGATTGTGTTGTTATTATTAACCACTTCACATAAATA
Organism: Rhodophaea formosa; assembly: GCA_963082605.1. Classification (NCBI taxonomy): domain Eukaryota; kingdom Metazoa; phylum Arthropoda; class Insecta; order Lepidoptera; family Pyralidae; genus Rhodophaea; species Rhodophaea formosa. The sequence goes on from OY720221.1 coordinate 7,916,460, forward strand.
GTAAAATGCTATTCTTCGGTCACTCACCGGCTTAAGATAACGGGACAAAGGAAAATAGAAAACTTGTAGATAACAATTACGGCGACAGACAATACGCCTACTGAGACCACTTTGAGGTTATTCCGCATTCATTATTCGAAAGACTCATTACAATGCATTTTAGTTACTGTACTGATTTCTTTTCTCAACTCTAAAAAGCCAAACGTTTAAAACGGGACTATTACTAAGACTTCGATGTCGGTTCGTCTGTCTGTCATCAGGCTCCCACGAACCATGGATAGCTAGACAGTTGAAATTTCAGATGATGTATTGCTGTTGTAGCTATAATAACAAACACTAAAAACAGAATAAAATAAATATTCAAAAGGGGGCTCCTATACAAGAAACGTGATGTTTGTCGTTTTTTGCTCAGTAGACTGATGTTGTATAAATAATGATACCGGAACGATACGATTAAAACTAACGACATAGTCGGACTATTTAAAGGTGTTTAAAGGATAAATACAATGAAAAGGATCGAGAGATAGAAGGAAAGAACTTAAAAGTTTCGCGTGAGTGTGAGTGTATGGTACAGATACTAAAACCAAAATATCTAAACCCAAAATATTCAATAAGCAAAGATAATTAAGTAAGATAAATCACTTTAGGACAAGTAATACTTTTAACTTACGTAGTATAAACCTAGTAGGATTTTAATGGAACAACAGTTTATTTCAATTAGAATTTCGGTCGAACATGCATTCCCACTCCACAAAATTGGTCGTCTATATTAAATAGTCCTTCATTTGAATATGTGATAAGAGCATTATTACAGGTCAGTAGGTCGATTCAACGTTGGCGAATGCGGGGGCGGCCATTCATCAAATGTATAGATGGGAGACGCCTTCTTGGACCATCGACTAGAACCAACGTTCCTCTACATATTCGTATATCTATGTGGAGTTACAAGAATAGTAGTCTCAGTGTGGCTACTTTAGCTTTAGCTTCTACCTCCATCTCCACGGGTAAGGTGACAACGCTGGTAATTCTAGTGACAAATGGAAATTGTAAAATAACTCTATATTAATAGGTTTGACTTGACTATTTGTTTGTAGGTTTGTTTTTAAAGACTAAAACTCAAACTACTGAACTGATTAAAAAAAAATCCTTTTGCTATACATAGAAAGCTTTGTACTCTAATACGAGAGTAGACAAAAAACTTATCGTTTATAAGTAGAAGAAAATATATCCTTTATTATGTAGATATTTTATTATTTACGAAAAGCGGATTTTATGCCATCCTTATTTCTATACAAATTTCATTTCAATAAGTGAAACTTACAAAGGAGCATAGTATACCGCCCTAGATATTTAGGGTGAATAGCCCGCGAGGTCGTACGTGTTTGCGATTCAAACAGGTTAATCGTATTAAAATTTGGACAATAACGTTTGATACGCTGCGCAATAGACGCAAAGAACAATAAACATTGGTATTTGATGCATGAGCCTTTCCACAAATCGGTCAGACACGAAAATAAAAACAAGATGTTTATTTGGCCGATAACAGACATGTGTGTGTACGGCGTAATATTCATTCTTTTTTTCAATATCGCAAAAGATAACACGAATCACTAAAACGTCACACACGTCCGATACGAAATACAAAACGTGGTTCATTAATTCGAATTTGGGATAAACAATGACGGTGCAAAGAGCCACGTTCAATCGTTGATCGCTTCCGTCCTATGTAAATGAAGCGTGTCATTAGCACAAATAAATATTTATTTGTGTGTTTATTCAGGATGATACTGGCAACTGGCAATAGTGTTGAACTTGCGGTGGCGGTAACAATGAAGCGGCGCCCCGGCAAGCTAACAGGATGTAGTGCGATCGTCGACCGCAGCGGCAACGAACTTCGCCGCCCCATAGGAATTAAACCACACGTACTCATTAAGGAACAATGTCCTGTAACTTGACACGCGGCTGGGGGACAAAAGTGAAAAACCTGATACTTTGTTTTGTCCTCAGACTTTATGTTGGCCTTACCGCACAGCCTTAACGCAATAGTATTCGATTCTAAAGTGGGAAATAGCATTTCATACCTTGAAGCATTGTAATTGTAGGAAAATTCAGAAGAAATAGGCTGGCCGGGCATTAGGCAGGTGATAAGTATGGAGAAAATACTCTGGAGAAAAAAGATAATGTGGTAATAACGACACAGAAAGAGGAAGTAGTAAAAAGAGGAGATTAAAAAGGTTAATTCTACCGCCACTAAAACAGAAAATGTAAGGAAGAAGAAGTGACATCAAACAATAAAGTACCGGAAGTAGTATCGAAATAAATAGCAGGAAGAGTATTTAACGTCCCACAGCGTAATTTCGCCCTCATTGATATTCATCGTAAATCATGTCGGCACGTCCCACGTGTTTCCGAATTCGGTGCAACAACCCATGACACAGATTTGTATTTAGGAGATATAATAGATAACGCTGTCAAGTGCGCATCGAGTATGAGCCTTTCTCTCGCTTCAAGAAATTGACAATCCCTAGTTTCCAACCGGGGAAATATAAAAATACCTTCATTAAAATAAAATCCTAGACCAAATATGTTTTTTTTACTTTCATTCTCAAAAGTAGACTCTCGAGAATGAAAATCAAAAAACATACCTTTTATCATGATTTAAAATATTCAATTCGGATTCGCAGTTTGATTAAAAATAAACATTATCAAACGAAACTTCTGTAGTCAACTATGACATTAAGGTTAATTTGTATTGAAGAATCAATATTAAGGTGTAAGTAGTAATACCGTCTATTGTAGGCATTTCAAATACAAGTTTAATATTAACATAATTTATGTGCCTTCACAGAAAAGTTCGTATACCGTATATGACGACATGTTATTTACACGCGTCTTTAGATTAGGGTCGTTGTCACGCGTGACAATAGCGTGCAGTACCGGGTTCGGGACCAACGCATTGTCTCACTCCGGGGGGCACTAACCCATGTGGTGATTAGATACCACGCCAGGACACCCGGCGGTGCGTAAACAGACCGCCTCGCGCGGAAAAATAAACAATGAAGCAAGAATCGCACATTTGTGTAAGCGATGATGCTGGGAAAACAATATCCTGCTTGTGGAACAGTTATAAACGAAAATATTTCAATTCTTCCTTGGTGGTCTTGGAGCGGATGAAAAAAAGTAATGTGCTTAGTTGTATTTCCTCTCGCGCATAGACATAGAGTAAGTTTGTTTGTTTTTCGAATGTGTAAGTGGCCAACACTGGTGTCAGATTTTTCAAGCTGCCTAAAGGCATCTGACATAGCTTAACGACTGCCATCAACGATGACAGCCGGGACCAACGGCTTAACGTGCCTTCCGAAGCATGGAGGAGCTCGAGATATTTCATGCCACTTGCGGTCACCCATCCAAGTAGGGACTGCCCAGGGGTTGCTTAACATACGTAAGCGCTCATAGAGCTCACACCCACTGGACCATCGGGCTCCTCCATAGAGTAAGTAAAAATCGCCGATTTACGTTCATTTGTGTGAGCAATGAGGTTGGGAAAACTAATATACTGCCCGTGGAATCGTTATATAAACGAATATATTTCAACATCTTACTTGGTGGTTTTGGGGCAGAAAAACGTTATCCTCTCGCACAAAAACTGAAGAGAGGTACAAGAATTATACATTCACGCTCATTTGTTACTCACACACAAATGAGGCTAAGGAAACAAAGGAACCTGTACTGTAAACTGCTAATGAATTATTTAATGAACAAAACCTATTTCGACACACTCCATGTTAATCTGAAAATGCATAAAAACCCTCTGCTGTTCCCCCGCTTAAAAACATTGCACCGGTTGTCAAAGTCAACTCCGAAGCTCTAAAGCCGTACTCGCACGGCCTTCATCTAGATAACAGTCGATCAAGTATCTTTTCCAGATGAGTTAAGACGGCCTGAATGATCTGACACTAGTGATAGGCAGTAATCAAACATGAAAAGAAAATATGACGTGTAGAATCGTATCAATAACATTAACACGTATTCGCTCAAATCATAATGTACACTGAACAGCTCATTCGGCGAAATTTCAAATCGGATATGTTTTGATAACAAGAAGTGGGTACGTGACAATATGCTCGATCCAAACAGGATTTAATCTCGATGTTGTCCTCTATTGGTATGTTGTTGGAGGCATGGTTTTTCCAATAAGGTATGACGAGTCGTTATCCACTTGTAAATACGACATTTAAACGCTCTTAGAATAAAACGTAAATGCAGTACTAAACCAAGAAAGTGCTTAAGAACATTTGATAGCACTTATAAAGACAATTAAGCAACCTGAAAACTCAACACTAGTGATGGTTGACAGCATTATGAAATGGAGGATTTAAAATGTTTGTATAAATATGATTGTCCCATACAATGCTCTTAAAATAAAAGATAAAGGCTGCAAAGTTATCTGAAGAAAGTTGCAACATCCCTGGTGAATCCCTCGGTTTCGAAATTGAATCACAGCACAGACGGTTCCCGGATGGATGCTTATCAGGCGTCAGGCTGGCTCTGTTTAAACAACAAAGCGCCTGAACAAAGACCCCACCTTGGCAAGATGTACTCGTCAAAATAGTTAGCCAATGTTCATAAACAAATTCGTCAAATGTTAATCAGACAAACATTTGAATGTTAAGGCCCTCAGAAAAATATGATATAAATACTACGCAAAAAATTGCGATCTATTTTTGATATCTTGCGTCACCGACGGACCTTTTATCTAATGTTTCGAAAGCGTCAGAACAAATTGTAAATAGTGCGGATATTTACGCCAAAATCACGGAATATTTAAACACAATTTTATTTTCGCTGAAAAGCGTTGGTTTTGTGCCAGAAGCGATCGTGTGTTGGTTAATGGAAACATCAGAAAGGCGATGGCGAAATGCAGATACATTATCACGTCTTTATTCGTTTCAGAATAGAATCAAATATCGTTAGTCGATAGGGCAGGTTAAGCCCTAGCTTGCATTTAATGCAAAAGGATGTACCCTTTAGGAAAAAAGTAAGCAAGAAAATAATGTGTTTTGAAAAAACTTACGAAAAAATATGTTATTTCAGATATGTTGACGACCTCCTCCGTCGCGCAGTGGTTCACACGCCAGTCTGCGACACGAGCGGTCCCGGGTTCGATCCCCGGCCAGGTCATGATTGAAAAAGATCTTCACATTGGCTTGGTTACTTGGATGTTTGTTATTACAATTATCCATTATAAAATATAGAATCGTTGAGTTAGTAGGTATCCTAGACACAAGTTCACACCTGACTGTAGGGCTAGCTGAATTTGTGTGTTGTCCCTACTCGTATGTATATTTATTTGTTTATGAGTAACCAAACCTTATTAACGCAAGTGAAAAATATTATTTTGTTTTGATCTTGTAGTTTTTTCCTCCAAAGTTTGATTAAAATGGTTAGAACCATTTTATATATAACCGTTGCTTAGAGACAAAATGCATCGCAAAATACATAGGTTATGATGTGGTCGGTAATTGATTTAATGCTTAATTTTATACGAACATTATCAAATATTGCCACAATATTCTTTCGCCATTTGTTTGGAGATACGCGCCTTCGGGGCACCCTAACATACTCGTAGATGAAAGCTTACAATGCACGCACACCACTGGGCTCTTAATCTCCTCATTATCACTATCGAAATTACCATGTGAACCCGCAAATGTTATTGGATTTACATAACATCAGTCAAAGCTAATTCGTAAAGAGCACGTGCGACTTCGCAAAGCACTCAAATCTCTCGGGCCGAGGTCAACCGCCCATAATTCCCGCGAACGACATAGAGGTCAAGAGATCAAGGTGTGAAGTACCTCTATCAAACTGTTCACATATTTAATTGAATATTTGCACTTAATAAGATATAGGATCATAAAATACAGAAGGACGTTTTTATCCCTTGCAGGTAAGAGATTGCTAAGTAGTAGGTTTGGAGAAGAGCAACATAGATAAGACATGCAGTTGGATTAGAGAATCGCGGATCATTCATCGACTACTCCGAACAAACAAACGGTGTTTATGCACAGACCCTTACTTTACTCAATAAGGCAATGAACACAGTATGAATGTTATCTATCATAGTTACATAGAATAATTAAAAATAAATTGAATGAAAGCAAATAACTAGGTAACACGATAACAGTATTCTCTGAAACTTATCACTGTTTGACGTTTACCCCTTTCAAAAGTTCAAGTGGAAATACCCAATGAATTAGTCAGTAGCATGATACATTCATTGGAAGAAGTGTAAAGTTGAACAAACACCCAAATGTAAAATCTAGGGTAATGAAACACATACGTCATATTATAAAACGAAGACTAAATTTAATACCTATCTGCTTTTAACCAATATTCGACCAAAATAAATAAACACATCACCTTGAAGTGTTCTGTTTGTTTTTGGCGGATAATTAGTTTCAACCAGGTAGTTAGTCCTCGTTTTAAATAAGACGGATCTTGTCTAAGGATTCTGAGTTTATGACGACAAGGAATATTAACTGAAAGCTGAGAAAAAAAGCAATACATAGCGCTAAGAGATAGATTTCGTATTCCAGGTCAAAAGTCAGCATCAGATGTGGTTCTTGTAAATCAAACATTTTTACGGTCTGGTCTTTATGCCGACCTTTCAGCGGCAAAGGCAAATGCATAACCCACTTGAGTAAAATCCCATAGTCTGAATGACACTCTCTTTGAGAATGAGGGAACACCCGCCTCCTAAGTTGATTAACCTCAGTTCTAATAACTTAAGTGACTCAACGCATAGGTATGCATTCATAGTAGTATGTACACATTATGAAGATTTTAATGACGTAGTGAGCAATGTACTAGAGGAAGTTACAGTTTAAAATAATTGTTAAGTCTGTTTTTAACATTCAAGTACGTTCTGAATAAGTAATAACGCTCTGCAGATGTTAATCTTTAGGATGTAAAAAAGTTCTAAAAGAATTTAGCAAGTTAAATATAAAGTACGTTATTTCTTGAAAAAATCGTTCAATTCTTTCATAAATGAGTTTATTAAAATCGACTTAATATTGGAAATTGCCTCCGCAGCTAACAAGCGCTTTTCCATAATTGGCGTTCTCTTTAAAGAGTGATTAAGAATTGCGAATACTTAGTACATATAAGAAGAACAATGTTTCGCTAAATATGGAATATAACTAAATCTGCGATTGCGACAATAAACCGTGATACTTCCACTCACTACATATAAAAAGTTACATCCCGATGTCTGTCTCTGTGTATGCTTAGTTCTTTAAAAATACAAAATGGATTGTGATGCATTTTTACAAATAGATAGAATGATTCAAGGAAGGTTTATATGTACAATACATGCCTGGGCGCAGCCGGAGAGGGCTGCAAGTAAAGAATAAAAGACTGACCTGAAACATGTCTGTGTCCGGGTCTTCTGTGTACTCGACGATAACAGCCTGGTTGCGGTTAAGGGTGTAAGAGATCGAGTGCTGGCTGGCGTCGAGGATGGCCTTGCTGCTGTGCGGTGTCTTCACCACGTAGTGCTTGGAGCGGCGCACGCCGTTGGCCGCGGGCCGCCGGTACAGCACGAACTTGCTGCGCCTGCGACCTCGCTCGCCAGCGGGCAGTGAGCCGTTGTATCTGTTGGAGGAATTGATCGTATAAATAGATTGTTCTTGATATATAGCCGTATTGACCGTGTGGTTCACGGTAGAGTAGAATAGGACTACTCTAAGTCTTCCCTTGGATGTCGTGGAAGGCGACTTAAGAAACACAAGCTGAATAAAGCTTATAAACAAAAAGCCCTTTCCAACCCGTCTGGCCAGCGTGGAAACTGTAGGCCAAACCCTCTCGACTGCTATTGCTAATTTATGGTAATACTGAGACATTCGTGTTCTGTGTGAAGACAGACAGTGGAGACTAAAAAAAGACATGATGATGATGAATAATTATAGATGGAAGAAAAGAAGATAATTAAGAAGTTAAATTGGAAGTCATCCTTATAGTTTTAATAATAAACTGTAATGGTTTATTACATTAGAAGCAGCTTGAAAATTCAAGTCTTTGAATTGTCTTATATGGTCAGTGGTCCAAGACCAAGATACTTCTAGGTCTTAAAAGTCTTTGTCTAAGTATATAATACCTAGAATCTAGATATTGGTGAGTTAAATTTTTTAAAAATGTTATTTTAGATTAGGTACTTAAAAACTGAAAGAGCAATATACCTAAATAGGAGTACTAAATTGATAATTATAGAAATTATTGATGTCAACTCTCGTCAAAAATATAACTCGTAACCAGAATATCGTCTAGAAAACGTCGTTGCTGAAATCAAATGTTAGTTTCAAACAAGACACATACAAAATCACAAGAAATTTATTTATACAGGACGGCGATTGAATAAACTCGAACCGTGTTCCCCTCGGGCCGAGCGCAAGAAATTGAGATATATGTCTCTGGGAAAAATAATGTTTTGTCAAAAAACAAGACCATTTGTTTGTTAAAGAATGAGCGAGTTACATACGCTTCATGTCTCTTCCAAAGAGTTAGGAAAATAATACAACATTGGTAATATGAACATTGACAAAACGCCGGCCGGAATAGGCTTCTGTTTCATACATATATATGTATACTCTGTCAACCTCCAACAATGGTAGTAATGAATAAATTAGCTACTATCTTGTATAATGATGCTACTACGTTCGCCTAAAAATGTAATTTGAATGGCACTCCGGGAGCGCCAACAGAAGTGAAAACTTCAACAATTACGTGAGTATTTTTTTAATTGTTGGAAATATTTATTAAGAAATACGCAGCTGTAGGTTACTGTAACGGTAACATAGACGCGAGTTCAATGGTTTTTTTTCCATATAAAAAAAATGCCCAACGCACCTAAAGAAGTTTTCACTTCAAAAAGCAATAAGTGTCAAACAGACAAACTTTGTTATAAATTCAATAGCCAACGATGGGAAAGGTTCGCTTCCGTGAGAAACTGCGAACAATGAGCCTTAACGCGTAGCATTGATTTCACACAGATATTGACTTCGGAAGTCTAGCATGAGATGCCTACTCAACAGATAAAAGGGTTACACTCAGGGACAGATAACAAATGTTATTTTCACAATTCTGGCTTCTTTGATACACTAGAGCAATAACAGGTGTTATTAGAGATAAACAAAGCCCGTATAATGAGTATCTGGAGCATATATAAAGAGATTCTTCTTTTATTTAAACATTTATTTACCTAAAATTTTGAGAAATTACCTTGAACTTATTTTGAAACCGTTATTATAATGAATTAAATGGGTTATCTTAAAATTTGTAGTTTTCTACATACTAACCAAATTACTTCGAAGTACAAATATCGACACCAGCTCTAACAATTCTAACTTCTAGCCGTGGAAAATACCGGAACGGTCATTATAACATCGATAATGCAAGTCAAGTTCATTGCATCCGCCACGTCAATGATATCCAGCTATTCTAGCGTGTTCGCATCAAATTGTAGAAACAAAACATCTGGCGGAGTAGTTCACTGCTATTAAAACTCATCGTAACTGTATTACGCGCAAGAAATCGGACAATGTTGAGTCGCCTGGGAAGCTGCACAAGTGCAGCCTTTGTTGTATCTTAGATATTGTATAACTCTTCGTAACGTATGTGACATAATAACCAGTCGATTTTTTCAAAACGCACCACATTGTCTCACGCATTATGACGTGATACCAGTATGGATTCTAATATAATGCGTTAATGTGTTCCGTGTTTCAGACCGATTAGGAGATAGACCATAAATATCTTAATGTGTTTACTACGTTATAATTGGAATTGCTTTAACAGGATCTTCGATTTAATTGGATTACTGACTACTGATTTATGGAAAATCCATGCAGAAAACAGAAAAACAAAGCGCGCGTCTGCACTTGAATCGTTGACGTTGAGAACTTGAAAAATTAGCTTAAGTAATTTATTTTCAAAGGTTAACGTTACTCGACATCTGACCTTATTAGTACTGCGAAAGCTAATTTTTCGAAACTGGGGGCAATTACAGTTCACTGCACAAGAAATCAATTAAAACCGACACAAGTTCACTGAGGTTCAGCACGATAAAGGTCCCTGGAGAAATAGTGGGCGGCACGGTAATAAAAGTGATAAATTGGGTGAAAGTACTATTGTGCGGGTATCAATAGTCTACACACACAATAAGCACGCTGTTTGCACAGAGCAAACAATGCATTCGTATGTAGATCACACGCACCCGGTACTGGAGTATCTTTGTGTATGTGCAAACTGCAAACCTGCACTTTGATCGTAGGATAAGACGGCAGATAAGAGGAAGACGCGGCTTGAGGACATTATGAGATAAGCTATCTTTGAGAACAAAGAGCTTTGGCTATGAGATTGAGCAGTTGGGAACAAGACCTACATTATAGGTAGGGTTATTCCGTATTCATCCCAGTAGTCTTTATCGAATTAAGTCGTTTTTGTTTCCTGCAACAATTTTCCGTTAAGATGAATATACGATGCTCCATGTCAAGAAAAACTTCATTAAAGGCCTGGCAACAAAGTGACACCGTGGCGTCTTTGCAAAACATACTAATATAGATGATCAAGATAGCGGGAGATAATCAGACGAGTTTCTCATGTTATCACACTCACGCAATGACGTAAGAGATGTCTCAGTGGATTTGAATTTAATTCACAAATTCAAACGTAAATTTGCGATTAGTTTAAACTGTTTTTCTGTCTGAGGTTGCACATTATTAATAAACGAGTAGTAAAACGTTAACGGAAATCAGCGTACATTGATATAGGAAGCGGCATCAAGATCCAAGTGTAATTGAATTAGGGCTGCATTACGCAACCGCCGCAGAGGGTAGAAGCCCTGACAACGTTGGATCGATGACTCCATGGTATGAATAAACAAATCATAACTAAGCTTCATTTCTTATGTATACGCACTTTGAAGGCTCCACTGCGTAAATTATTTATACGCCAATTTTGTTCCCTTGTTCTGTCAACTGTCGCAAAATTAGATTTAGAGCGTATTTCACATTTCTTGTTTATTTGGCTTCAGAACACCTTTACACCTTTTCTCGTTCATAGTTATTATTTTCATACTTGAAATTTCCTGTGTAAATAGGCCAGAAATACGTTTATTCAACCCTCGGATTCCACTGACCTTTTATAAAAAAATGTCAAGAAATAACAAATTGGGTGAGTTTGTTATGAATACAGTGAGCTCATAAGCTTCAAAAATATGAGAAGGCCGTCCACCATCATTAGGAGAGCGTAGTTTTGGCTTCCTACGTGCCTAAACACTGTCCAACTGTGCTCTAAGATTCCTCTTGTGTCCCCAGAACCCTCGACGACAATTTGACTAAGGCGGATATAACATCTGTTGTTTGACTTTGTTTTAGCATTGTTGAACTTCCTTTTTATATGAATGGGAAAACAATAGGCGCAATATCAACAAAGCGTATAGTCGTAAAAAAGCTGAAAGACTAGTTGCTGGTCGTTGTAATAATATAATGAGTCTGCTTTGTAATGTAGAGTAGGTTACGGCCCAACACAATACGGATATATACACATTGCAATAACCACTGGTAACCCTTTATCAAGTTAAGGACGTTATACAGCATGTTTCTCACTGAAACACGAGATATTTCTATGTCATCTAAAATTGATTGCTTACATATCTAACTAAACGTTCAATTCGGTAATTCTTTTTCGCGCAAGAACGAATGGTAGAGCAACCTCGTGGGACACACCCTTTGCCTAGTATATCTTGTCTTGTTGCCGTAACAGTGTAGTATGCGAATTCAAATAATACCTTTATACAGCCAAAGTAAGTAACTCACAGAAAATAAAGACCACAAAACATCTTTGCGACGTAAGTCTTTAATGCAATACTCTAGAATAGGCTTAAACATGGAGTGTTACTTTGATCTTATATGTTACATGTGCGTATAGTATATTATGTGGAAGATGTAATGCCTTACATTAGAGACTCTGCGTCCTATTTGACGTACGTTGATGTATCGAGTGTTTGCTGTTGTTAAGAGCCACACGATCGATATCTGATGAGTGGTATTATGGAAAGAAATAAGACGCTTCAGTTTTTCTTCTGTAACTGGTCACATCTGATGTTAGAGACCTTAGGCCTCTTTAACATCAGATGGATATTATTCTATTAATAATTAACTATAAAGCCTCATTTAATTTTGCTTGATAAGAAAAAAACCACAAACTGATTAATGTGGTCTACATGAAATTAATTATATGAATTGGCTAGATAAACCTACCAGATCAAAGATGTATAGTTGTAGAATAGTAAAAAACAGGGGCACAGATAAAGGTAAAGTAACGTCTTTAAAGAGCCAAAGAATAGACTAGACTAAAGGCCGCTAAGCAGTATTAGAAAAATGACCAGTTTTACCTTTACGTCCATTCATCAGAGCGACTTCTACATTCGCTTAGGAAGACAAATAGCTGATTCCATTAATTTTCATGCGTTTTACTTTGCTTTTAGTAGCGCAAAGTCACGATCGAGTTCGAGAACAGCGATACGTATAGCTATACAATTAAATTCCATTTAAGACCTTAACGCTTTGAACTAAAAGCCGATAATATACTGAACAGCCATTTAAATAAGATAAAAGGAAGAAATTAGCAAAGTGCGAAGCATAATCAAAAATTCTATTAACTTTCTTCATTAAATCAAATCTCATTATTCTCGAACCGCTTAGACACGACAAACTTATAAAGATTTTCCCGTCACGGGCAGTCTCGATCCTGGCTCGAGCTCCCCTCAGTTGGAAGCTAATTGAAAACCAAATTGATTTAAAAACGTCCCCATTAAGTCTATTAATAAAGTGACTAAGCCACGCCCGACGATTTAGCACCCAGTGACGTAATGCTTTGAATTTTAGGGTTTACTGTGTCCTCATGTATAATCAATGATTTTATTTGCATTACGAATTTAAAAGTAATGTTTGTTGATCTCAGATTTATACTAGTTGTTCTAAATAGAAAATACTTATTAAACAATGAAGAAAGTAGGCCTATGTGAAATGCACAGAGATTATGAAGGATAAAAGAGAATTCGGTTTCTTCTTATTAGGATTTATTTCCAACTTCAAACCCGAATGTTGGATTCGTTTATAATAATCGTAATACTACGTTAGTACTATTATTAATTCTGTGGTAATACACAAAGCTTAACGATTCTAGAATCCCCGTTGTATTCACCAAGTTCAATTTATTTCTAGTGATTTCCCAATGGATTTAACCCGTAATTAGGCGTTGTGATTGCCAACATTTTTTGCAGAGCGTTACTTCAGAAAATCGCACATTTCTCAATTTTGTTGTCAACCGCAGTAATTTTGCAACGTCCAATTTATGTCAATTATGAATCAAATTGGCAAAATTGTTTTTTTTTTCACAAACATTAAAATTTTCATAGAGCCGTAGTTTTCTAGTTCACCATCTTGCGAAATAGATAATCGCATATATTCCTATCAAATCATGAAAATTACGTCTCTCTATCTGGTTTGTATTTTGTAGTAATTATTAAATACACTCATTTTGATTACTCAATACTTTGCCAAAATGTCAGTACATACAATCGATAAATTAAAACTACACAATCGTGGCCGGCATTGAGTTGTTGCCGATCTTCATTAGTTATATCGAGACAAATTTTAGATACATTTTGCTGATATCTTTCAGATAAAGTAATCGGCCAAGTGCGAATCGGACTCGCGGTTAGTACCATTAATACAACATTCATTAGACTATCGAGCAATAAATTGCACAAAAATCACGTTTGTTGTATGGAAGTCTTTATTATTTGTTGTTATAGCGGCAACATACATCATCTTCATAATTTTAATTGTCTAGCTATCACGGTTCATGAGATACAGCGTGGTGACAGACAGCCAGACGGACGGACGAGCGGACGGACAGTGAAGTCTCGTTAATAAGGTTCTATTTGTAAAAACTGACTTCAACGAAACTACTTAACCATTTCTGAAAAAGGTAGATGAGACAGACTCTGACTGTATGTTTCTTGCGACTTGTGCGCAATATTGGCCGGTAGTTTAATAACTATTAGCAAAGCACGTATCGCCGCTGGTCCACATTCAGTTATTTTAGTAGCCGGCGCTTCCGCAATGTCTAACTCCTGATTGTAGATACAAATTAGAATTCTACAGAAACTAATCTTTATACAAAATGCATTTTGGTACGCGCGGAAAGAAATCTTCGTATTTTTGAATGCGAACATGTCAAACGTATAGTGCGGAAAGGCGAGCACATACAAGGAAGAATATTCAAGAAGGGGTTTAGGTGGACTATCTGACGCTTTTTCTTCTGTGATGATCTGGCATGCAATAGTTAATGAATTGGCGAAAAGACGATGATACCAATAGGCGATGCAGCTATAGCAAATTTTTCCATTAACACGTCCACGTGGCCTTTGATTGTTATATTCTGGTAACGTAGTTACGTCGTGAAAGATGCTTCTGTAGATATTTATTTTGTGTTGTAGACGCGAAGAAATAATGCACACTTGCGTAACACGGACTGTAAAACGACGATAAACCTAACTAATAAAGTTGAAAAAGTCGTAATCGTAACGTTAAACGTTCTAAAACTTTATTCTTGTATGTCTTTATTTATATGTTGAGCAATCATGAAGGTGCCTTTGTAATTTTATATTAAAACGATAAAATAATTAAAGAGATCAACGAAAATCAAAAGTAGACGCGTTTTGTTTATATTATAGCTGGTTTCGAAAAATATGTTACGAATTAATGAAGTTTTACTGCCCTCTATCAGTCTTTAAAAACGGAGAGTTTGGTTTATATACAGAACACAGAAAGACACGTCTTTCTGTCTTCTGTTGGTTTATACCAATAAAGATGAAAGCAACTTAAAGCAAGTAATAAATCAGAAGAACTGAAATTTCCAAAACAAACAAGCAATATCACGCTGTCAATGTGATCATGAAGAGCAGACTATGACACATCTCCTCTCATGCCCTTTACGTCCCTGTAGCTGCACAAAAACGGATTATAAATTGTCGGAGAGGGGTCTCAAAGTGGCCACCATCTGGAAAGATAAAATTTAGTTTGGGCCAATCCACACGATAAGAAGTAGAATATCACGCGGATCATATTGGACTGCTATAAAAACTGAACTATAAGTCGTTTGTTTCCTATGACTGCCATTAAGGCTACCCTTAATCCACGACACTTAAGACAAATTTCGCCATCAAGATGGGAAAGCTTGCTGCTTATCATTTGATCGATGTTCCCAATACCTAAAATGCAAAACCAAGTACGTTGTCACTTATACCTAGTTATTACACAAATCAGCGCAGGAAAAAGTGACGTAACCGACACATCTTATCATTCTACAACAATCCACGCAACAAAGACTGCAGGTGACCTAAATAAATAATGGAAAACGGTACAAAAATAGCATGGTGGGAGATTGAGGCAAATTGTAGGAACGTGACTGCGTGAAGAGAAGCTTGGTCATGACCTCTGACGCTTCAATACAAGTTGCATTCAAACTATCAACGTACAATTGACGAGTCGAACTTGAAGTAATATGATTGATGTTAACTGGAAGCTTAAATAAGTTGTGAAAGTGCAAAGATTATCGGAAATCAATAGTTATTCGAAACTCCAATAGAAGCTTCAAAACTACAAACTATTTACAAACACATTATAGCGTTAAATAGCAGATAGCAAAACATACATATGTTTACTCACATTTTGAGATCGTATTGAAGAATCTAAGCGGTTTGGTGCTCACTTGTGCAAAAGAGAAAACCAACAAAGAATGCTTTGGTATTTAAAAAGTATACATAAGTCATCTGGTAATTTAGAAGACTACTTGATAGAATGGAAACCAGACTAACAAATATAACAAAATAGTAACGTCTTTCTCACCATTTACTGTTACTTTGAAACCAAAATAAACATTGGCAGTATTTAAACTAAAGACCCAATCATTAACCATCTATTATCCCAAGTAGGTACCCCTTTCGGACGGAAATTCCGAGATTCCGAGTAAAGCTGGGTGTTGTTTAGATAAAACGCAACATTCTCGAAAAGGAACGCAATCGATAAGGGGGATCCGGGAAGTATGGCGACAAAAGGCGAGACAGTGACGTCATTTTATCATACGTCTTGCTTACTATAACTACGTACCGTTAGAGGTTTGACCCAACTTCGTACGGATATGTTTCGTCGCATACATAAATCCCAGAAAAACTGGACTTCCAGTTCAAACCGCATTGATATTACCCAAATTACTGAGATAAGCTTAGTTACATCTGATTATGCTTGATTTAAATCTATGATGATTAAAGTAAAACGTATAGAAGTAGTTATTGGTATCTCAGAAAACAGATTTTTGTACCGATTCTCCTATTCTTGGTTATTGTTAGTTAAATTTCAATCATGATCGCACCAATTTTCTTCCAAATATATTCAGATCGATACTCAGAATTGAAATCGCTTCCACGCTTATTAAACAATCCTTTCAAAGTAATCGATTGACGCTTAAATTATTAGAAGCTGATTCACACACATGGCTCTCTGAAACGGGAAATAAATTATTCCATACAATTAACGTTCCAAATATAGCCGATCACATAATTAACATGTGTTGTTTTGAGACTTAAACACAAGATAAAGGTACAACTACAATAAAGATACAACAAGATAAAGGTTGCAACTTACCTTTGGGGACATAGGAGAATATGAAAGGATATTTGGATCTTGTACAAATTGAACCATCAGGTCATCCAATTCTCGTCGAAAGTGAAAGAATCGAATTTCGCTATCATATGTCGTTACCATTAGAACCCACTACGATTTTTACACTATACAGACACAACAGATTGATATCAATTTCATCTGGAGTGACCATGATTGTGATTGTGTTCATTGCAAAATCGATATAACAATCGTAATCGGATAATCTTGGCACTCGTGAGTAGCATTGTAATTTCTGACAGGATTTCAGTAATGCATTGCGTTTGCAATGTACATTATTATCACATTCGTCATAAAAGAGACATATGATCGTTGATTAGTAAAATAGGATTCACAGAGATTACAGACAGACATGTTGGTACGCTAATGAAATTTTAATTTCGCCATGTTAACATCAACATGGATATTTATTTATCTGCAATAGAATATAATTTAATAGGCCGTGATTTAATATTTAAAGGTGAAGAAAGATATAGAATAGAAAACGAGAAAACGTTCTCCAATAATTCAGCTCCACTGCAACTGCATCATCGCATCGTGAATGACCATATCTTTGACCAATGACATTGGATGTTAATTATTTTGACTAAGATTTCAAAGCAATTGATATTAATGCATCATCGAAAACGTCAGCGAATGCGCAACACCAACAATCATGGCACCAATGTATGACCTTGTGTGCGCACCTTAACATGTCTCAATACCAATCTAACAATGAAGCGATTATTCTCGATACATCATTATCATCATCATCAGTTCTTTTTTAGTCTCCACTGTAGGAGCATGAGCCTTTCTGAAATACCAGAGCCATATATTAGCCGGAGCAGTCAGAGGATTTGGCGTACACACTCTACGCTGGCCAGACGGGCTGGCGAGGTCTCTTTGATGTCTAAAAGCTTTGTTTAGCCTGTGTTTCCTAAGTCGCCTTCTACGACATCCACGGGAAGACTTGTAGTGGGCCTATTTTACTCGGCTAGGAACCACACAGCGGTTCATTTCGATTCTCGATTAAACTGTTTTATAGCAAAATCGCATTACTCTGCATCATCCCTAACGTCAGCTGTAGGCAGTGGCGCAGCACGGAAATATCACGAATGCGCAATACCAGGCATGGCACGCTATGCGCCAATGATCGACCTTGTGTGCGAGCACTGACGTCTGAATGCCTAGACAATGCCCATTTTTTATCGCTCGCTCTCGCTAGTCCTTCGAATGACAATGCGTCTGGAAATACCTTCTTCTAACTTAAACTGGAGGTCGTACGATCATTGCATTACTAAGCCTAAGGGCTGTAATGCTATTAGCAGGCCGCATAATCGTAAACATCTCACGCGTTAGCCAGTCTAGACC
Organism: Rhodophaea formosa; assembly: GCA_963082605.1. Classification (NCBI taxonomy): domain Eukaryota; kingdom Metazoa; phylum Arthropoda; class Insecta; order Lepidoptera; family Pyralidae; genus Rhodophaea; species Rhodophaea formosa. Next base: position 7,934,618 of record OY720221.1, read on the forward strand.
GTCGCGTCATCCCAACGCGATTTTCTGATGTATGAGATAGTGTTTAGCCACCATTTGACATGGATACTTTTATTAGCGAATATAAATATCCAATTTACTACATCCGAACAGAAAGCATGTAAAATTGCATTTTGAAAATTTCAAATGTTCAAATTTTAAGTTTGTGACAACTGTGTTGGTAACATACACACATAAAAAACAAGTAAACAATCATTACATGGTAATTGTAATGAGATTGTCTACCGTACCGGCAAGTGCAGCGTTGGACACCCACCGACCAGGTGGTCGGACAACCTGATAAAGGTCGCAGGAAGGCGCTGGATGCAGGCCGCTTCCAACCGGTCATAGTTATTGGAAATTTTTGGGGGAGTACGTCAAGCAGTGGACTTCATGTGGCTGAGATGATGATGATGTCTAAAGAATTAGAACACATGTGTTGGTTACTTGTGTATATTTTAACCCATAATTGGCTAGCAGCGTGGTGGAGTAAACATCCGAAACTCCAAAACCCCTCCAAAAATTTTCAGGAAAAGTTGTGATTTGAAGAGCATCATAACACCTTATAGTTGAGTTCTCATTTTAAAAACAAAATTAAATCATTTTTATAATATAAGTAATATAATACTGGCGGTCATGGCTTTTGGTCACGGTTACCTCGTTTATTTATCATACAAATATTGGTTGTTGGCATAGCTGGTCTGGTGGTAAGCTGTTGAAAGCAAACAACAGTAGAATAGCATTCACAAATATGCATAAGAATTGTAATATTGTAAAGAATATCTGATTTTGTAATATTTGCTTGTGTAATATTAACTTACTCTTACCCGCGACTTCTTACGCGTGGGCTTCGGTTTCATCACGGAATCTATGCGGGCCATTTTTTTTAAATATAATAAAGCCCTTGTTTATCGCTAATAGTATAGCTTCCTTTAGGTGCACAATTTTTAAAATCGGTCTTTGATGTTTATGATTTTATTCTTTACAAACAAACTGAACACAATCAGATCTTAACTATTTATATTAGTATGACACACATTATATTAGTGGTCATATGAACTAAAACTTCTGTTACCTACGAATTTGTAAATACATATAATGTAATGAGACGTTATGACAAGATTGACAATTGACGTTGCTAGCTAATTCATTTCTCATTATCTATACGTCCTTGTTCCCCAGACCCTCAACAAATCCCGTAGTATGTGTATCAAGCCGCTATTACCTGGCTGCATAGCGCCTGCGATCGGTTAATCCTGTTTAATAAATAATAAGCGTATATTATTTGGCACAAGGATTCCTCCTACATGCATCCTCAATAATGATGAATAAATTCGTACGTCATCCATCAGTCCTCGTATTGTAAGTTTTCTGTTTCTTATATATGTCGCAGGGATTTTGTCAAACACGTGACATTATAATTTCTCTAGTGAAATTATAATTACACTGATTATTGTCAATAACGTCTGGTTCGTATAATTTCACGGGCTCTTTTCAGAGTTATTGTAATTTCACTGGGCCGCAATAGTGATATTATAATAAATCTAGGTTTATTATGAGTTGCTTTTGTGGTGGGAGCCCCGCGTGTTCTGATTGGTCAATCGAGTTAATCAGCCATTTGCAAAACAATCGTTGTAAACATTGGTGATGCTTTTTTAAATAGCAGTTTATTACAAATTTTTGGTATTTTATGAGGTTTTTACGTGATTATTTAAGTCAATATCTTCGAAATGAGTGAACATGAAACATAGAACTAGCCGATTTCCCGCGACGCATAATGTAACTCGGTCATAAATTGGGCAATCGAAACCCGACAATTCGGTAAAGACATTTTTAAAGGATTTTAATAAAAGCCCGAACCGCGACTTACTTTTTGATTGAGCGCACAAAATGCGACTTTACGCCGAATACATTTGTTTAATGTTGAAATACGGGAATCGGGACTAACTTTCTTGTTTCCAAAAAAGCGACGACGCTTGAAACACGTCCAGATGAAGTTTATATCAGTTCTGTAGTTTTTGAATCCATCCATTACAAACAAACTCACAAATCTTTCTTCTTTATAAGTAATATACTCTGTATATGTTTGGTTGGCATCGTAATCGTGATAACAAAAACTACAAAGTGACTACAACAAATGTAAGAAAAAAATGTAAAAAAAAAAGATTTGTCGATATACTACTTACCTACAAAAATGATCTCGCTCTACTGAAAGATGTCAGACATTATGTCAAAGAAGCAATCACAGTCTGATGATATTTAAAATACCTAAAAGTACGCCCTATTTCGTGATATTGACATTTTGTTTTGACTTTATGTTTAGACAAGCCGAAAAACAAACGCACCAAGTTATAACAAGCGGCAGGTTAACGTTACGTCCGATGAAATATTAAACAATGTTTGCGCGCAAGGGTGGCTGACGGAACTATTTTTAAGGACTTACCCCTAATACCATGAATATTTAACTCACGTCTAATAACTACTAAATATTCAAAAACCTTAGGGATAAAAAGTGGTGCGAGCTATGTGCCAAATGATACTAGTTTTTACACAATTTTTCAGCCCCTTTAACAAACTTTATAAGATCTACGTAAGTATATCTGATGAATATGTATATAATAAACATGTTATATACAAGTCGCATATTAATAACTTGTTATATGTATTTAAAATAATGTAATCGTAGAATTAAATACGATGTTTTACTTCCCGTAACTTAATATTGTATTGAAGGTCAAAAACCGAGTTCTTTTTACGATTCAGAATATGATGGTAGCAATAGAAATAACTCTACCGTACTAACTGCAGTATTAAAGGTCAAACTTTAGTACTTCTTAAAGACGGTAGCTTTCTTAAGTGCAGGGTTTAAATGGCAGCAAGCAATTAAGTAATTATGACCGCCTTGACCTAGGGACACTTAGATAGAAATTGCCAATATACCTGAAGTCTTAAATGCTGGGATAATTAAGTACAGGAAACTGAACCACTTCCTGAGAACACAAAGCTCATTACGAATGTATGTCTCATTACTGTAAAGTTTCTTTCGATGACGTTAGCTGAAGTGCAACTTTACAATTTTTTGGCAGGAATCATCAATTAGGTATGTAATAGTGACCGCCTTGACCTAGAGTCACTAAAACAGATATGCCACTAAACCTAAAGTCTCAAATGCAGGGTTAATTAAGTACAGGAAACTGCACTAAACGAAATCTTATATCCCACTATTCTGATTCCCATTGACTTAGTGTGGGATTCGGTTCAGACTATCCGGGCCCCGGACCCCGGACTCCAGGTCTCAAAGCATCTCAGGTGAGGTTGTAACGAGGAACACACCAAGATGTCAGGATATAATGACGTTTATAGGGATTCTATTATTCCATGGGGTATCTTAAGTTAAAAATGGATCCCTAATTTAAAAAATACCTTTCTTACTCGCGGATAATGTGGCTTTTCTGTTAGTAAAGAATTTTTAAAATCAATCCAGTAAGTAGTTGACTTTATTCATTCCAAATACACGTTAGAAATCTATAGACTGATTGATCTAAACTTTCTTTCTAAGGACGGAAGCTGAAGTGCAAACTTACCATTTTATGGCAGCCAGCAATTAGGTAATAATGACCGCCTTGACCTACGGGCACTAAAATAGAAACTGCCACTAAACCGTCCACGGTCACGGCGGTCAACCGGTTCTCACATTTTACGGACAACTTATTCTCGTAATGTCATCAATATTCGTCTTTTACTCTACAATTCGTTGCACATGAGTTGCATTGCATATTATATGTTGAACTGATATTATGACAGAAATCTTTTGAAGGTTTAAATAATTTTACATTTTTGATTTTGATACTGTATACTGTTGGGATCCTAACTAATATTCTTATTCTTTTGTATACTTATAAAAAAGGCAACCATTACTATTACTGATTTATCTACACACAACTCAAACCACTTAACATGACATATCGGATTGCGCTGAAATTTAGCACGCAGATAGATTATTTATTATGACGCAGGCATTCGCTAATAAAGGATTTTCCCAAATTCGCTCCATAAAGAGGTGATACGGGGTTCCAAATTTGTATGTAACGCAAGCGTAGCCGCAGGCAAGAGCTAGTATAATAAAAATCCGAAATGCAGTTGTTTGTTCCTTGTGTTACGCTTTCACGCTTTGCTTTTATTGAACCGTTGTCTAGGATACGAAAGAAGTCATAAGCTACCTTTCACCCCGGAAAAAGGTACTGTACCAGAGGGAACGACATTAACGCTCTTTCAATGGAATGCGAGTGAAGTTGGAGATTTCCTAAAATGGTTAGTTAAATTACCAACCTGTCACCGATTTTATTTTATTTCCCATGTTCTCTAATTAACAATATCCGAAAATGGCAAAACCAAAACCGGAACAAACACCTTTGTTTGGATTTGGGGATATTCCACGGATGAGGAAGCTCTAAATAAGTGGAACATACAATGATATGAGTAACACAAGTAATTAATTGACCTAAAAGCTCTTTCCTCGAATTTTAGGCAAATCAATTTGTCCTGTGGTTTTGGAAAGTCCCCATAATATTTATGTGGGTTTGACCTGGGTTTGATACCAACTTTAGCATGGCGATATGACAAGCTTTCTACGTATTACGAGGTGTTCACAATGTTTCATTAACTCCAATTTTATTCACCATCATCACACCCTCAAGAAGTTCAGTGCTAAACATTGGCCTCCCTCAAGTATTTAAAGTATGACCAACAACCATCTTGCAACGTGGTTGCCATTCAATAAATGTTTCGGTCACATCGGCCATCGGTCCTATGCCCTACCTTCTGCCTAAAGAGCTAATATTTCTTCGAATTAAAGGTTAATGAGTCTGTTAGTTACTCTCATAAAAGAGGATGTTACTGTTAAAGACGACTTACCCCAGTATGACGAGTTCTCCATATTTGACTAGCGGCTTGGGTTTCTGCTCTGAACCACTCTCGCCAGCCTCCTCAAGTATGGGTGAGTCCGCACTGTCCGCAGCACTGTAACAAACAAAGCATACTTGATTCCACCACATTAGATTTCATTAGCGACTGTTTTTATCATGCGGTATAAGGTTCCCACATCGAGAATAGGACCACTACTATAGATAATATATAAAACGATAAAAGCAGAAACATTTTGTGAACAAACCAAAGATATGCCTTGGTATGCCAAGAGTAGTATTAAGAAATAAAAATACATATGTCTTTAATATCCAAGCTCCAACGCATCACAGCTCTAAGGATAACCCTAAGCTTTGTCTCCGCCGTTAAACACAACACATTAAATAAATAATGTTCCTTTATAGGAACCAATTACACAAATTTAGCTAGCCTCACAGTAAGTTGTAAACTTGGGTCGTAGGATACTAACTCAACCATACTATATTTTATAAGATACTTATATATAGATAAACATCCACGACCCAGATCACTCTGAAAAAGGTCGTTTACCATCATGACCTGGTCGAGACCGAATCCTATACTTCGTGTTGCAGGCTGGTGTGCACCAATGGGCCACGAAGGCTATCAAAACACAAGGACGTAAGAAATGATTTTTACACCATGTTTATTCGTCCAGATAATCAGTGGCAAGCAGAAAGCGTGTCTGGGCTAAAATTGTGATGATCGCGACATTAATTTCAGGCGACGTGCCTCCGCCTGCTTGCTACCTAATTCCAGTCCCTCAGAATTAATTGCTTCTGAAGGTCGACTCGTGTGCTCAGTATCAAAACACAAGGATGTAAGAAATGATATATTTTTACACCATGTTAATTCGTCCAAATAATCAGTGGCAGGCAGAAAGTGTGTCTGGGCTAAAATTGTGATGATCGCGACATTAATTTCGCGCGACGTGCCTCCGCCCGCTTACTACGTAATTCCAGTATCACAGAATTCATTGTTTCTGAAGGTCGACTCGTGTGCTCAGTATCAAAACACAAGGACGTAAGAAATGATATATTTTTCCACCATGTTTATTCGTCCGGATAATCAGTGGTAGGCAGAAAGCGTGTCTGGGCTAAAATTGTGATGATCACGACATTAATTTCGCGCGACGTGCCCTCCGCTCGCTTACTACGTAATTCCAGTATCACAGAATTCATTGTTTCTGAAGGTCGACTCGTGTGCTCAGTATCAAAACACAAGGACGTAAGAAATGATATATTTTTGCACCATATTTATTCGTCCGGATAATCAGTGGTAGGCAGAAAGCGTGTCTGGGCTAAAATTGTGATGATCGCGACATTAATTTCGCGTGGCGTGCCTCCGCCCGCTTACTACGTAATTCCAGTATCACAGAATTCATTGTTTCTGAAGGTCGACTCGTGTGCTCAGTATCAAAACACAAGGACGTAAGAAATTATATATTTTTGCACCATATTTATTCGTCCGGATAATCAGTGGTAGGCAGAAAGCGTGTCTGGGCTAAAATTGTGATGATCGCGACATTAATTTCGCGTGGCGTGCCTCCGCCCGCTTACTACGTAATTCCAGTATCACAGAATTCATTGTTTCTGAAGGTCGACTCGTGTGCTCAGTATCAAAACACAAGGACGTAAGAAATGATATATTTTTCCACCATGTTTATTCGTCCGGATAATCAGTGGTAGGCAAAAAGCGTGTCTGGGCTAAAATTGTGATGATCACGACATTAATTTCGCGCGACGTGCCCTCCGCTCGCTTACTACGTAATTCCAGTATCACAGAATTCATTGTTTCTGAAGGTCGACTCGTGTGCTCAGTATCAAAACACAAGGACGTAAGAAATGATATATTTTTGCACCATATTTATTCGTCCGGATAATCAGTGGTAGGCAGAAAGCGTGTCTGGGCTAAAATTGTGATGATCGCGACATTAATTTCGCGTGGCGTGCCTCCGCCCGCTTACTACGTAATTCCAGTATCACAGAATTCATTGTTTCTGAAGGTCGACTCGTGTGCTCAGTATCAAAACACAAGGACGTAAGAAATGATATATTTTTTCGTCCGGATAATCAGTTGTAGGCAGAAAGCGTGTCTGGGCTAAAATTGTGATGATCGCGACATTAATTTCAGGCGAGGTGCCTCCGCCTGCTTGCTACCTAATTCCAGTCCCTCAGAATTAATTGCTTCTGAAGGTCGAGTGTGCTCTGTTTCAAAACACAAGGATGTAAGAAATGATATATTTTTACACCATGTTTATTCGTCCAGATAATCAGTGGCAGGCAGAAAGTGTGTCTGGGCTAAAATTGTGATGATCGCGACATTAATTTCGCGCGACGTGCCTCCGCCCGCTTGCTACGTAATTCCAGTCTCACAGAATTCATTGTTTCTGAAGGTTGACTCGTGTGCTCTGTATCAAAACACAAGGACGTAAGAAATGATATATTTTTACACCATGTTTATTCGTCCGGATAATCAGTGGCAGGCAGAAAGCGTGTCTGGGCTAAAATTGTGATGATCGCGACATTAATTTCGCGCGACGTGCCTCCGCCTGCTTGCTACGTAATTCCAGTCCCTCAGAATTAATTGCTTCTGAAGGTCGAGTGTTCTCCCGTAATGAAACATCGAACCGAAAATATGATTTATTGGAAATATAATATCGCATTGAATAGCTTTTCTTCTCATAATTGAACATTAGTAAGTAAATAAAAAGGACTGTTTTGAGAAAAAAAGTAACATGACAAAACAAACGAGATCAGTATCGAGAACTCGTTTGGGATAATGATGTGGATGATAAGTCAATATTTGCTCAAATCATTATATTACTATACAGTTACATATATTGAAGTTACAATTGAAATCCGTCTGTATAGGTTAAGTTGATCTTAACTAGCAACCTTTTTAATATGTATGGCATGCATAGGCATGTATTACACCTAGTAATACATGCCCTCGCGAAAGTGGGGCGGTACTAAGGCAATGTAGCTACGCACTCATTTTCCAATACACTTATTATTCGATACGTAAATCAATTTTCCCATAGCTACCTTATCCTAAAATAGTAGCAGGAAACTGGAGAATGCCGTAGCACACGAAATTCCATAATATTACAACATCACTTTCCGGGTTCACAATTCGAAATGGAATAAAACCGACACCAACATAGGCGGTATGCCACCCGGTAACTATACCTACAACGGGAAAACACAACTGAATCAGTCTTCGCGAAATCAACGATTGAATTGAAAAAATAAAAATAATGTTTTAATTGGTGAATCACGGGAATTCTAACATGTTATCTTAATTTAAGGCGCTCTTATAGTAACACTAGCGCCACCCAGGAATTAAATTCTTTAAATCCTAAATTATATCGAATTTTAAAAATCTAACAAGTACAAAACTAGTAAATTACTTGTAGTATTTTTTATTTATTATAATAAATTGACTAGTGCCATATTTAAAGAGAAAAATCGATTAACGCTAAAAGTGGCCACTTTTGGCGTTAACCTGTTTTTCTCTTAATTTATCAAACAAATATTAGTGAAAATTAAAACCAAAATACTACATTTAGGAATAAAAGAATTAATTGCTGGGTGGCGCTAGTGTTACTATAAGAGCGCCTCCTTAATGTTATTGTTAAAGACACAAGATAAAATGACCTATGAAGTCATTAAAATAGAATAAAAACATTTCATTTGAATTATTGTTACGCGTTTAGAAAGGTAATATATATGTAGGAATGAAATTAAATTGTTACCTAAAATAAACTGTGGCTATTACTTATATGCCTCTTTGTATTCAATGAGAGAATATGAACTATCTACAGATAGTCGTATCTAAGAGTTAGCGTGTTTTGTAATTCTCATAAACAAGTACTAATATCAAAATATCGGAAAGTATATTTTAATTGTCGATAGGTCATTTTATTCTAGTAAACTTCACTTTGTTTTCTGTATTTTTTGCATGCTGGAATAACACCGCATTTAATCGTTAACCAAGTCAATCTTTCTCGTACTATTTGTGTAAATAAAATTGAATTTTAATTGAAAGGGATGCAGAAAAATTGGCGGTGTAACATGTTAAAAGATGTACTTATAAAGTATATATTTTTTAAAAACAGGATGGTATAAAAAGACTAATGTACGCAAATAGATGATGTAACAGAAGGCCGTAGTACCTAGCGTCGACTTCACTTTTTTATCTCTATAGGTTATTTTAAATATAGCCTCATAAAGGAATACATAAGGAACTATTTGTCTCTCTCTAGCAAAGTTGCAGTTAAGGCGCACTTTAGCATCAATCACATCACCTCTATAAAAGAGATATAATAATATGACTTATAATGATAAATAGTATAACGAACGCAATTTCCTTCGGAACTGGGTCATTGCACTTAAATTTTAATCGCTTTTCCGTTGGTTAATCGAAAATTAATTGTCTCAACGTCAGGGTCATCGAGGCTTGACCGATTAATTGCACTTTATCAGTCACACTTTCTTTTGCGGCAAAAGACAACAAATTTCAGACAATTATAAATAAGACAGATTTTAAAGATAATTTTATGAAGTGTCATTGTGCCTGCGATATAATTAAAAGCCAATTCTTTGTGTGTTTGTTTGGTTCTGAAAAGTAATAAGTATCTTAAAGTTCTAAACGATCAATTACTTTTTCCAACCTGGCAGTGCAGTCTCTGCACTTCTCTTAGCGCAACTATTACTTACGATATAAATTTTAAATAGTAACATTTTATTCCGCAAAGAACACCCACGTTCAAAAAAAGAACGTGCACTACTCTGTTTTCGATAGTTTCAGTCAGTTCCCAGTTTTATCCAAAAGTTAAAAATAGGTGCGCTTTGCGGAATAAAATTGATATATTTTAAATTGCTACCGTGAGCGCAACTAAAAGGTGCGCTCCGAGGAATAAGTTAGTTGCGCTTTATTAGGTGCGCTTCAAAATGGTTGCGCTACGAGGAATACCTCAGCACTACAGACATTGATACAAACAGGTAACTAACTTGATGAAGATTTCATAAAGTATCCTCAGGAGAACAGATACAAATACGTAAATAATTATGATTATAACCTGTTCTAACAGTCTCAAATCTATAGGTTTCCTAATACTTTTAAAAGGAACTCTAATTTTAAATTGTAACCTGTAAGTGACTTAAATTTTTACTTTGAGTGACTCGAACCAGCAGTAAAAACTTTTTCTTCACTCTATCTACGTCGTGACTGCTGCAAGATAGCATCGGGTAGCCTATCATTACGGGCAACACCTGCGCTGTAAATCATCACTGCGGCGAGCAGCCAACAGCGTAATTACAAAAAGTTGGTAAAAAGCGGCGCGGGCGCAGACTTACACCGACACATCAAGTTACAAGCCCTGTTTCAATCACTGGATTTACTACTTTTGGATCGACACTGGATTTACTTTTCGTAATACTGTTACCTATTTCCTTTTTACCTTATTTATCATTTTGGACAGTTAAACACTTCAAAATTGGTGGAATATTGGCATGAATTTTTAAGTATAACTTGAATCTAAGAGAGATTTGTTGATGTCAAACTTAAGCCAGTTGCCACTCAACAAAAGAACAGGACATAGGCACCTTCGGTAAAGGTAAACGTAAGTTAATATCCCTAGTAATTCCTCAAGGAACATACTGATATGAACCGACTGCACAATATAAAAACGCGCATGCGCGCCGCTCTGGATATACAGTTCACCAAGACCACAGGTATGACGCTCCATCAAGCGGAGTGATAATAAGTTGTATAAGTTAGTAATTCGGTTATTAATATTGCGCCCAGACCATTATTTAATTATACTTTTGAACACAAAAAGAATGTCAGTCACAGACTGTCAGCACTTAGCGCATTCTGCTAAAGTATCATAAACATAACTAACTTTAACCAATGTATTAACGACCGCCGACAGGCAATTCCATACCCTCAATTCTTATCTCCATCTGTTCTTTTCATTTTACTTCCGCCCGATCTTACTGATATCACGGGCGCAAGCCCAGAACTGGTCCAAGACATCTGTGGGTCAAGATTAGTGGTAAATTATAGAGGCGGGGCAAACCGGTTGCGGGCGATGCACCGCACAGGGTTGCCAGTGTTCGGTTTATGGGTCATTTTCATTTCACATTTCCAGAATGTTCATACGTCTAGATGGTCTTATATCGAATGTAACACTTTACCAGTTCGTTCAATTATGTATACCTAAGCACTTTAGCTATATAAGCATGATCACTGATAAATATGAATTACGTAATATAATATTTAAAAAAAAGTGGCAAAACATCATGCGACGTGGTCTGTGACTAACCCAATTTTCAGTTTTACAAAATTTATATTTTTTAAATTATTACTATAATTCCAAATGTTTTAAGCATGTCTTAATAAGTATTAAATAAGGCATCAAATAACATGAATCGTTATTTAATAAAACATTTTTTAACTCATTTCCTACATGTGAACACTTTGTGATCAAACATTTTGTCATGGACGTGGGCGATTACATTTACATCCATATTTCGGTAGAATTTCGGGTGATAATATTGGCAACACTACAATAGAAAAAAAAAGCAATCGCCATTTTGACTGCTGTGTTGTGATTGCGGAGATCAACCTCAAAAACAAGGTACGATTTTTTATTGTTTAATTTGCATATCCTGGAAAGCATAACACGTCAAACACATGCCCGGCTTTTCTATGTTATGTACAATTGATTTTATATGATATTAATACGGTGTGTGAAGAATTGAATGTATGTGTCATTATTTCCTTATCAGCTTGCTAGTGCTTTTTTGAGGTTATGTTAAGCCGGCCATGTCTCGAAAACGTCATGAACGTGGCTAAAATTCCGCATCAAACACGTGGACTTTTTTGGCCACGTTTTGGACAGGTCGTACACGTTTTTGACAAAAAAGTTTATTTGAACGCTTTTATAGTATTTGCATGTTGTTTGATGTGCACTATTTTTGTTTTATATAGAAATGGCCAGAACTAAGTCGAAAAAGACAGACGAAGAGAGAAAAAAACAAAGGAAGGAAGCTGAAAGACGTAGACGTGCCCGCATAAAAGCTGATCCAGCTAAAAATGAACAACACAAAGCTAAAGAAAAAGCAAGGCGCCTCAAAAGGAAAGAAGAAAAAAAGACCAAAAGTGTTAAAGATATGACTCCCAGGGAACAGCGTGCCCAAAGAAAACAATGGTGCGAAAGTGCTAGAAGGTACAGGGATAACAAAAAAGCTAAGGAACGCTTTCTGGACCGATTAAGAGAAGATTCTCCGCCATCTGATAGTGACCAGAGCAGACGAAGTGTTCAGTTGCCATTAGACGCTGATGGTTCCTCTCCAGGCGTAGTCTCTGGACTTGCTTCCCCTCAACCTTCTTTGTCAGATAGAGCTTCATCGACAACGTCTGTTTTAAGTAGACAAAAAATTGCCGGCTTAAAAGTGCAAAAGAAAAATCAAAACCTAAAAGATGCTATTATACAAAAACAAAAAGCTACTATAGAATTACTAAAGAAAAAAATCCACACATTGATCGTAAAAAATAGAAGATTGCAAAAGACTTCTCCAGTTCGTAATGTGGTAGTGCGCAAACAGACACGATATTACAAAAATAAGATAGCAGTACAAATATTCTTAGAGAAAGACGAAAATAGCAAGCTTTGTCCAGGTAAAAAAGACACAATAACCTGTTATGGGAGAAAGAAGCAAAAGCGATACCTTTGCGACAACTTACAAGAACTGCATAAAAAATACAACACAGAGTCTGACAACCCAATAAGTTACACAACCTTTACGAGATTCCGACCGTTTTGGATAGTTGCACCAAAAGTTACTGAACGCGATACATGCCTATGTGCTTTACACGAAAACTTCAATCTTATATTTGAAAAGTTGAGACAGCTTCGTATGATTAAAGAAAGATCGGTTAATGAGCTATGTGATTCTGTTGTATGCAACAAAACCGATTATAATTGTATATTAAAGGAGTGCGAAAAATGTGTGAACAAGGTTCCAAATTTTGAAGAATTTGATAACACCGAGAAGATAAGGTACAGACAGTGGTTAGTTAAAACTGAAATCAGAATAATCAAAGGTAAAGCTAAAAATATTAAACGAACTGTAAAAGATTTAATAGAATGTAACAAGAAAGAATTAGTCGAGAAATTAGTCGAGATGTTGCCCAAGTTCCTGAAACATAGATTTAATATATGGCATCAGTACCAAGCAATCAATAAATTGAAACAAGAGTTAAAGCCAGGAGATGCCCTGATTCACGTTGATTTTTCAGAAAACTTTCAATGTAAGTACGCATCTGAAACACAATCTGTACACTTTGGCGCTTCGAGACAACAACTATCTTTATATACGTGTGTTCTTTATCATTGCGAAGTACCAGGGATAATAAAAACTATATCTTTTTGCTCTGTTTCGGATTGCTTGCGACACGACGCTGCAGCAATTTACGCCCACCTCTATAAAAGTTTGAAAAGCTTACAAATGAACTACGAAATAAACATCAACAGATTACATGTACTAAGCGATGGTCCCAGCACGCAGTATAAAAATAAAACAAATTTTTATCTGTTTACTCAGCACTTGACAATTACTTTAGGCATCACTAGCGCTACATGGAACTTTTCCGAATCGGGCCATGGCAAGGGAGCTGCAGACGGCATAGGGGCAGTAGTAAAAAGAACTGCGGATTCTCTGATAGCTCAAGGTCATGACATACCGGATTTTGGCACCTTTGTAACTAAAATAGTTGATCGCACTAATATAATTTTATTTACTGTGCTGGAATCAGATATAGCTGATGCTGAGAAACTTATTCCGAAAACCTTGAAACCAATTCCAAACACCACAAAAATACATCAGATTACATGGTGTTGTAATAATCCTCACAAGCTATATTTACGTGAACTAAGCTGTACTGAATGTTTACTGACAAGTTTGTGTAGCCATTATTCATTAAAGAAAAATGTTTTTGATTACAACGTAAGTAATAGTGGTATTCCCACAGAAGAACCATGTTATCAAGGGTGATTATCAAAAATTTGCTCAAAATGCCTAATTTCTTTGGCGCATTTTTTTTTTCATTTTTCCTCCAAGAAAAACAACATACATTGTAGATGCCGCCAAAAGCAACAAATAAATGTATTTGGCACTCAAATTGATTGTGCCATTCCGAAGTTTTAGCGTTTCAAAAAAATCGTGCCCAATGAAATTAGATTTGACCCAAAGAAATTAGGATTTTTTCCAAAGAAATTAGAAAAGTTGCCAACGAACTAAGATTGCCCCCAAAGAAATTTTGAAAAGAAATATTGTAAAAGAAATTATAATCATGTCCAAATTATCTTTTAACATTTGATATTAGATTCTAATGCAATGATGATGAACTTTGAATTCGTTTTTATACTATGTACAGAAGTAAATGGGACTAAAATAATAAAAAGAACATCGTTTTGTTTCAATCTACTTTCATTTATTGTTCATCAAACATGCAAATTCACAATCTCTGCGTTAATTATCAATGAAATATTCCATTCATACTTAGTTGTAACCTTATTAATACAAGCAACAATTAACATTTACCTACTAAGGCAGTCTTGTTTAAAATAAAACAACATCTTCAGTTTTAATAAATTCAAACAATTAACCTTTGAACAGACACATTCACAGAAAAAATAATAGTTCTTTGGAAACAATTGACAGAACATATCTGTTAGAAAGTCCCTAATAAGTAGACATCATTATGTTCACTATCATAACTATACATACATAATTATATGCAATTTTTATCATCATCATCATCTCAGCTACAAGAAGTCCGCTGCTGGACATAGGCCTCCCTTAAGGATTTCCAATATGACAGGTTGGAAGCGGCCTGCATCCAGCGCTTTCTTGCGACCTTTATCAGGTCGTCTGACCACCTGGTCGGTGGGTGTCCAACGCTGCGCTTGCCGGTAAGTGCTCGCCATTCAAGAACCTTTTTGCCTCATCGGCCATCGTTCTTCACTCTATGTGCCCCGCCCACTGCCACTTCAAAGAGCTAATCCGCTGGGATATATCGGTGACCTTAGTTCTTCTACGGATCTCCTCGTTTCTGATTCGATCTCGCAGAGAAACACCGAGCATAGCCCTCTCCATAGCTCTTTGAGCGACCTTGAGCTTTCTTATAAAGCCCATTCGGACCCGTAAGTCATCACTAGTAACACACATTGGTCAAAGACTTTCGACTTAAGGCACTGAGGTGTTTTGGACGAGAAGACACTGCGGAGCTTTTCGAACGCTGCCCAGCCGAGTCGGATTCGACGAAAGACCTCGTCATTAAAACTGGAGCTTCCAATCTGGATCAATTGACCCAAGTAGATGTAGTGCTCTACAAGTTCAAGGGTGAAGTTTCCAACAATAACTGGTGAAGGCGCAACATGGACATTTGACATAATTTTCGTCTTGTCCATGTTCATTTTAAGGCCCACTTGTTGGGAAACTTCATTGAGGTTATGGAGCATGGTACTTAGATCCTCCAGCGACTCCGCCATGACGACAATGTCATCAGCAAATCGAAGGTGAGTGATATACTCGCCGTTGATGTTGATGCCAAGTCCATCCCATTCCAGGAGCTTGAAGGCGTCCTCCATTGCAGCAGTGAACAGTTTCGGAGATATGACGTCTCCCTGTCTAACATCTCACTGCAATGGAAGCCCTCTAGTCCTCGGACTCTGCTCCTGTACTCGGACTGACATTGTGGCGTTGCTGTATAAGCACCTCAACACTTCGATATACTGATGGTCAATACGGCATCGCTGGAGAGACGTAAGCACAGCCCATGTTTCGATCGAATCGAAGGCTTTCTCAACAGACGTCCACAAACGCCAAGCATAGTGGCTGTATAATCTGCCGCAGCGTATGGATGTGGTTTATGGCACTATAGCCTTTTCGGAAACCGGTTTGTTCAGGAGCTGGAAGGCATCGAGCCTGTTTGTGAGACGATTCGTGATTACCCTCGAAAACAGCTTATAGACGTGGCTCAGGAGCGTGATGGGTCTATAGTTTTTTAGAAGGGTGTTATCACCCTTTTTGAAGAACAGCACCACCACGCCTCTATGCCACGATTCTGGCGTCACGCCCTCGAGCAGAACGGAATTAAAGAGCCTCTGCAGGACTTTCAGTACCGGCTTTCCGCCCGCTTTCAGAAGCTCTGCTGTGATTCCGTCCTCACCCGGCGCCTTGCTGTTTTTGAGCTATTTGAGGGCAATCCTAATCTCGTACAGGCTAATGTCCGGGATGTCTTCGGTATAGTGTCGTGTTAGTTTGGCCCTAGGATCTTTGGCCAAACTTACACTAGGTTTGGCTACTGAGGTATGCAGCTGTCCATAAAACCTCTCGATCTCTCCCGTCACCTCGGCTTTCGTCGAAACCACGCCGCCGTCCTCCTTCTTCAGCTTAGTCAATTGGCTCTGCCCAATAGACTCTATCCTTGCAAACACTTCTCAGCCTGCCTTTTTTTTCTGAAGCCTTTCTTCTTCTGTTTGTTTTCGCTTAACAACCATACTTTTTTCTTCTTCAGTACCGTCTTCTTCTGTTTGTTTTCGCTTTTCGCCTATATTGTTTTCTCCAAACTGTGGATAGGCGCTTTTCGGTGAGTCGTTTTCTTGATCGAAGACTTTTTTTGTCTTGGCATTTTAATCTGAAACAAGGAATATCGAAATAATAACTTCCCCGCCGAACCCTTTTTGTAATTTCTTTGGACAAAATCTAATTTCTTTGGCGCGGCAAGCCAAAGAAATACAAAGAAATTAGAGACAAAGAAATTAGAAATCAAAGGTTAATCATAATTTTAAAAAAAAGTTCTAGCTGTAGCATAACCTGTTATTGCCACATGCATACTATTCGAGTATTATGATTATCATAAAAAATATCCAAGTGATCCATCGAGATAACAGTATGAAAATTAACATCGAAGAAATTAGACACTTACGTGACGAAAGTTTCCAGCCGAGGTGAAAAATAATTTTAAGCTGACGATCCGAAACGTGACGCACGTCTGCCTCCAGTGTTTGATAGCGGGTGACTGGCTTGTTCAGGGGGCGGCCAGTCGAATAAGCAGCTCCTCGTAAGAACTGAGGTAGATCAACGATTTTGTCGCGCCAACGTGATTAGGTTTTTCCGGCGGACAAAACTCTTTTGAATATTATGTGGAAAGTATAAGCCAATAATAGACCAAAATACATACACAATATCTTTGAATATATGAGAAATGAAATCTATTTAAATTATATTAACAATTTGATATTTTAGTAAATTAATAGCTATCAGAAATTAATAAGTAAGCTGTGGACGCGCCAAAGAGCTTAGAATTTTCAACTTTAGAAAATCAGTGTGGATAATCTATGCTATTTTGTGCTGAAAATTATAATGCACTTATAGCCTACCTACTACCTCAATCTAAAAAAAAATATATCTGTCATGTAAAAATAGGATTTCATGGTATTTAAGGCTAGGACACGTCTAAAACTCTGTTCCTGATAATCACCCTCAAACAGGAATTAATAATAAAGAAATAGCCTCAATACAAATAACTTCCAACTCTTCTGAAATAACAACTTCTAACTCTACAAAAGACACACGCCACACTGCGAAAAACTGTGACTTATCAGTTAAAGTTGGTTCATGGGTGATAGTACAGTTTGAGGGAAAGAAATCTGTATTGCACTATGTCGGTCAAATAACATCTATTGAACCAGATAATCAGCTTTCTTTTGTTGTGAAGTTTTTAAGGAGGAAGTGTCCAAAATCAGATGCATTTGTTTGGCAAGAGCCTGAGGATGTTTCTCTGGTTATAAATAATGATATTGTTTGTGTGTTGCCTGAACCTACCCCTACTAGGAGGGGTGAACTTATTTTTGAATTTAATTTTTGTACTCAAAATTACACAATTAAGTAAAATTTATAAAAGAAGAAGACTGATTGATTCATGAATATGATTAGATAATGTTAAGAGGCTTATCACAAAATAGTGCTCTGAAAGATTAGGCTTTTACGCACGGCGACCACACGGTTGGGGTCACGAGTTCACGACGCTAATGCTGTTGCTACAACTGCACGATTTTGATACTTTTCATATTCTTTAATTTTTTGATATTGGATTTTTTTATTTTGTAATATTGTTAATCATGACAAGAAATTCCCACATACATTCATTTTTGTTGGCTAAAGATACTTATATCAGCGAAACTAGCGATACCCGTTATTAAATTCTTGTACTCTGAAATAATAACACATTGAAAAAATCTATGTAAGTATTCACTAGCAAAGTACATTTAGTATTTTTAGTATAAATTTTCATCAAAATCATCATTTGAGATTGAGAGATCTACTCATTACCGCTAAAAGTGGCCGCTTTTGGCGGTAATTAAAAGTTCTAGTATTTACATTTACTATCTTATATTTACTGAATGAAAAATAATAAAAAGTTATACCAAAAATACTACAAGTCATTTACTGAAGAAGTACTTACGTAGATTTTTACAATTTGCTCCTATTTAGCAGTCATATCATCATTTCGTGTAGGTGACACGGTCAGTCGACCATGCACACCCTGGTGTCAGAGTTCTTCGGAACCGCCTCTCGGCCTCTGACGTGGTTTCTTTAACGACTACCAGATGGCAGCCGGGATCACCGGCTTAACGTGCCTTCCGAAGTAAGGAATCATCTTTCTTATCAGACAATCAGGTGATTCATGCCTGCAATGTCCTAACCAAACTGGAAACAACTTAACAAATTGTGCTTCCCGTAGGAATCGAACCACGACCCCCGGGTCAACAAGGCGAACGCCTTAACCACTGGACCACGGAGGCAGCAGTAAAATAAATAAAATGAGGGATAGCGCTAGTTCACTGGTCTAAGCGCCTTAAGCTCTTTAAGTTTTTGCCAACATTTTATTTACAACCTGCGTGTAATTTTGGAATATTTTTT
Source organism: Rhodophaea formosa (assembly GCA_963082605.1). NCBI lineage: Eukaryota > Metazoa > Arthropoda > Insecta > Lepidoptera > Pyralidae > Rhodophaea > Rhodophaea formosa. Next base: position 7,953,556 of record OY720221.1, read on the forward strand.
TAGGGTTTAGTACCTAAAAACGTAAAAACGAAACGTAACGTTGGTGTCACCCTGTCATAACCATTTGCTACGAAACTACTGAACTGATTAAGTTGAAATTCGATACTTATATAAGTCTGTAACCCGAAGATGAGAGATCAAAAGAGTATTACGTGTATAATATTTTTCTCAAACATGCTTGGAAATGTTCACATTATTTTGACAACCTTGTTTGGGATAAATCAATATTGCTGTACTGGCCAATACACAGCAGCAAAGTATGTATGAAAATCCCAAGAAAATCTATATCTGTCGTGTCTTAAAGTAACTATGAAAATTCATATCTGTCATGTTATTTAAAAATGGAACGACGCGTTTGCTGCGAAATAATTCATGTATGGAGGTTACAAATTCGAATTAAAAATTTTACCAGGCTAGTAAGAAAAAAGAAATTAAAAAACTTAAGATTTTGGCGCGATATTTTCTACATATTGTTGTTTATGAACATTTTATGAATATGAATTGACATATTTACATCAATATTTCATGATGGTCTAGGATAAAAGAAAAATCATAGAATATACCAGGTGCTTCTCTTCCCGTACAATCTGTAAAAGCAGGCCGAAGGAGAGGGCGAAAACCTATGCAGAAGAATATGTCAATAGGTGATGCGACTAGCAACCCATCACTATTTTAATTGCATTTTCTACATTAAAATCCACTAATACCCTAAACATGGCTTTTGAGGTCCGTCTCACCTGTAAGGGTAAACACGTGATAATATATGTATATTTGTTTGTCTATATACTATTTTTTTTAATTTCCGTGCAATATTTGATAAAAGTACTACACAAGCCTTGGCCGCAATCAGGCATTGATGGACTCACGTATGTGTGCCTCGGCTCCGCCTCGGCCCACATTCACACGTTCGTCCATCAATACCTCTTTTGCCGGCCGTTGCAGTAATGTACTTTATTGGTAAATTAGATATTTACAAAAAATATATCGTAATCGTATACATATGTCTGTTGACGATTTATATAACAAATAAGTTGGAAAGTATTTAACCAAATTAATTCAATAAAAGAAATAAGACATTTTTACAAACATGATATTTATTATTTGACTAGCAGGAATTGGTTTTTTGGCTGACCTAAATAATTAAATATAAATATATACGGACAAATCACACAGATTGAGCTAGATTTTATAACACATACATAATTACATATGTATATAGACAAACATCCAAGTCCTAGGTCAATCTGAAAAAGATAATTTTTCATCATGACCTGACCAGAGTGACCGCGGAGCGAACCCGGGACCATCCGTGTCACAGGCCGTGTGGTGTTGACCGCTGCGCCACGGAGCTCGTCGTCATAATCATTAATTACAATTTTACTTAATAAAAATAAATTGGAATACTATGTGCCTCAGTGGCATGTATCTGGTTTAGTTAGTCGCACTATACGCTTTGCACTCAATCGTTTGACGAAGAAAAATTCGGCATAGGTCCGCCGTCGACAAGCTCTCGCGCAGTACTGAGTTTGAGCGGTCGACGCATCGAAATATATAGTAATTTGGAGGTTGCAATTACGTTTTTTTATAGTCATATCTTTAATTATTATTATTTTAAAGTACAAAATTTAAATTCCTTATGAACTTACGTTTATTCTAGTACATATTTCATGTAATAATATTACTGTAGTAAGGAGAAATTTGCAGTTGATGTTTTAGAAATTTCGTGGTTTTACGGTTTTGAATGGATATTTTTTACTAAATATTCCACACATATTTTAAAATTCCGATTCCGCTATGAACTTTACCACTATTAAAGAGATATTATTATAATTTTTTCGTTTGAATTCCGTCTGTACAGTTGTTCAGTTTTGAGCACGAACAAGGGCCTCGCCCTCTTTTTGTGTAAAACATGCTTCGGAATTTTGGCTTTATTTTAATTGATTAGATAAAAATGCAAAAAGTGAAGCCGCTATGAACTTTACTAATAACTATTCTCCATTGTTAAATAGATTTAAGTTGTCAAAGTCTTTCAGTTTCTTAGAATTTGAATGCCAAAATCGCGGTCAAAATGTGATAGGCCTCTTAAGGAGAAAGTAGAAACTTTTTTGTTTGTTAGATTAGATCAAAGAACAGATTATGCTAGTTAATAAATAATAAAACCTGAGTTAGAAGATTTTTTAATCATTATTGTTTGATACAAAGTTCAAAATGTTAATTATATTTTTTGTTCACCTAATTTTAAGAAATTCGAGACTGTTTGCATTATAAAACGAATTGATCTCAGTGTAGCAAACAGTGTTCATAAGCATTAATTATTTGTACTCAAAATTACACAATTAAGTTAAATTTATAAAAGAAGAAGACTGATTGATTCATGATTATGATTAGATAATGTTAAGGAGAAAGTAGAAACTTTTTTGTTTGTTAGATTAGATCAAAGAACAGATTATGCTAGTTAATAAATAATAAAACCTGAGTTAGAAGATTTTATAATCATTATTGTTTGATACAAAGTTCAAAATGTTAATTATATTTTTTGTTCACCTAATTTTAAGAAATTCGAGACTGTTTACATTATAAAACGAATTGATCTCAGTGTAGCAAACAGTGTTCATAAGCATTAATTAATAAAGAAAAAAATATTAAAAATGTTGTTTTAATCATAAACATCACACACGTGTCCAGGTTGTCCAAGACGTGGTGCCCAATTATCACCGACGTGGGTAGGTTGTCAAAAACGTGGCTGTAGTTTTTTTTTAAATGCATTTTTCTCAGTATTTAGAAATATTTAAGCTCTAATATTTTTATCAAGAAATACCTATATATACCCGCTATCAAATAAAATATTTGTTTTTAAAATAGAGAACATGAAGCACTTGAACACCCAAAATGAAAATGACCCTTATACCACGACTGTTGGGTCTATCTACACAACCCTACCTCATTTCCGCGTTCGATTGATGGGTATTTTATATGGTACCTTTAAAGACTTTAAGCTTTTTGAACCTCTTTTAATAGCCGTGTGTAGTCAGCAAATAAACAATTGAATGATTTTCATTGCTGTTTAATAAACAAATGGTCCAATGAGGATGAATGACAGCGACATGTATTAAAGGCTGAGGTACACAATTAGAAACCTGTTTCAACTTTCAGACTTTTCATTGTATGAGGTCTATAAGAGAGCGTTAGCTTAGTTATTTTTTAACTGAAGGCTTGCAAAAGGTCAGCCTGTAAAATTTGAACGTTGATTAATACAGAACATGTATTTATAGGCCTAAATGAGACTTAAGAAAGGGAGTTATGATAAACTGGCAACCCTGGCACCGCCTTGCGCAACGCTTAAAACTAACGCTCTTGGTTATTAAAACTATTAAACACTCTCGTGTTAGATCATAGCCCTTTATGAGGCGATGAAGTAACACATTGGAAGCGTCTGTCGATTGAAGACCCTTGAAATTTAATCAGAGATTGTTTCGATCCAATCGATGGTGATCATTTAACTGTTCGATCGAGATTAGAGGTAATTGCAAGTAAAAGTAATAAAATCTAGAACGTTTGGACCTGGTGAGATTTTCTGAGGATTCAACATTAACCGTTTGTAATCCTTTTTTTTTTCTTTATTTAAACAAATATTTAGTAGTTAAACCTTCCAAGAGCTCCTTGCTTTGCTTGCAGCTGTACCAAACACATTTGGACGTGGTTGTGGAATTAAACAGAATGTACTTCAAAAAATTTACTGACTATATGGTTAAGTACAAGGCAGAAATCAGATCACCAAAGCCACCGGAAACCACTGTAAACTGTTTGTGGATAGAGTTTTCTTCTTCCAGTATTTGGTCACTTTAACGTGGCATTAGACAATCGACGTACAAGTAAAACCTAGGAGCAGATAAACCTAAAAATTAGATTAATTCACTCTCCACGTAAACTCATCCATAAAAGGGTAAACATTTTAAGCGCCATCACTTTGTGCATTGTTCCCGTAACCCAATATGTGTGCTTAATGCATTGGAGTGCTATATCGATCGCGTCGCGATAAGATATCGTCTGGAAACTAGGCCGCTCTATCTAAACGGCTACTTAGTTCAAGTAGACTGACACCAATAGCAAACTCTCGCTTTTGTTGGCAACGGTCAAACTTTTGCCTCATTTTCGGTACATCTAACGGGGTTTTGGCGATGTCTATTATCGAAATGCCAATTCGGTGTGTTGCATCAAGAGATTTTGGTATAACTTCTTAAATCGGTAAGCATTAATGAAATTTCAGAACTTCGTCTTTCAGGTTTACGCCTGTTGCAGATTGTATTTAAAGGATGATCAATGGCAGGGACCATTCATAGTTCCAAAGCACAAAGTGTTATTTGGCGATAACAGATAATTTTTTTTTGTATGTGACGTTTATATTAGATTTAAATTTTTATTTTGTTTAACTTGTATCCTCGGAAGACCAGCGTTGTGGTCAGAAGGCCACAACTTATGCTGAGTGGAGGCCATTTTGGTACAGGCACAGATATTTGCTGACAAGTTGTAATCACTGTATAGGTACCATGTTTGTGCAATATCAAATAAATATCTTCTTTCTATCTCTTTCTTTCTTAACAGAAAAAAATCATATTTCTTATGTTAAAACGGAGGTTTTTATCACATTAAAAAGCTTTGTAGGTCACAAAGCATAGAATAGATTTATCGATACTGTGACAGGCCAATTTCGGTAAAAATATCGAAAAATCGGTGTAGAGTTGAAACCTCTGCGGGGTTTAGAAAGGTCGCCGTTGATGGGCATTAATAAAAAATGCTCGATGTGGGATAGCAAGGCCTGTCTGCCTGAGCGGCCGTGATTACGGGCACGGGGTCAAAGCCCCGACTCCACCCCCGCTCGGCTCCCGCTCGGGATAGGCACGGTTTTTACTTTTACCGACCACATATACTGAGACAATTATTACTAAGTGCTTTAATGGACCAGAAGGGAGGACGTTGTTACGAAATAAGTTGGCTGTTTTCGATATCAGATTGGATATTTCATTTGTGAACAGTAAGAAATTGCGCATTTCCTCTATCGAAATAGCAAAACATTTTTGCTACTAGCGACCTATCCTGGCTTCGCTGGGTAAAAAATATAGTATAGGTACTTAATTTCATGGTAAAAGATGCCTAGTATTTCTAAGTATACCACGAGAACAAACAACAACATCAAACCAACCTCTTTCATGATTGTGAACAACCCCGCTATATTTTATTGATGGAATCAGAATACCTAATATAGAATTATGGGAGCCCATCACTTACACAATTAACTTCCACGATTTTCGTTCCCCATAAAAACTATTCGCAGATCTCTTTATTCAATATATAAAAATACTATAATCAGGTTACATCGCAATTTCATTTTCTAGCAAATTTATTATCTACAAACTCGTCCAATGTTATTTCTTTTTCATATTTTTCGAAACAATGTTAAGTACATCAAAGTTACCCATAATTTTGTTACCTATAACAATGTAAAAAAATAAATTAAATATTTTATCAAAATCACGACGTTGCTGCACCTTTCTTGATTTCTTTAATTGTGTCCGAGTTAGAGTGGAACTGGATTGGAATCGAACTTGGTTGTATTTTGTAGTAATTGAGTTGGAGAAGTGCATTCACTGACTCGTCTCCAATTTTCAACACAATTTTATTTAATATACTCCAATTACTACTGAGTAAATAATAACATTCTTTTTTAGTATGTTCAATTTGGCTATAAGTTTTTTGATAATAACAGTCTTTATTTTTTAAATTTCAAACGCTTATTATCTGTCACTGTCATTTTTAATTTATCACACAAGCTACTTTGCATTTGCTCCGCTAGAGCCAACGGCTTGACTTGTTTTTAAAGCGGTTTAAAACTACGTATTGTTGTTATGTACACATTGCCTAGAGAAGACGACGACGCCCGTAAGTTCGATACCTTAGTTAAAAAACTTTCTGTGAAAAACCCATCTTCATAATTATTTTTCTTTAACGGGCAATCATATTTATAACCAATTGTTATTCTGTAGTTTATTACTTACTAGCAGACATGCAGCAAGTTAAATAGAGCAAAGAAACATACTTGTAAATCATACTTAACTGTAAAGACTTAAAGATCTTGTTATTATTATCTACGCGTAAACTGGGTGAAGTAATTTTTGCCATGTTTGAAGATGCAATCGTCGAAAGGTCAAGGCATCAATAGCCAGACTAAATCTCAAACAACTAATGTTCACAATATGAGATTGTGTTACTTCGTAAGCTAAGTTATTGAAGCCAAACATGTGATTATGCAATATTCCCTCGTCCAAGAAAATATTTTCGAATCTTCATTAGAAAATTTAATCTTTTGGACAAGGATAACGTCCTGGAGAAACCGGCATCAGCTACATATGTGTAGTAACTAGATAAAAAAATAATTCGAATCATCATTAGAAAATGAATCTTTTAATAAGAATTAGACCCTGGAGTATAAAAAAAGAGTGACAAGATATTGTGAGGTGGTGTCTGAATGCATTTTGTCCTGTTTGCCTGACATCTATTAAAATTTTAGAAATATAACTAACCTGTATTTCATCGGCCACACAGTCTCATTCAACGTTTGACTTCCAGATGTCACGCTCAAAAAACTTATGCTGCGACGGAATCTTATAATTACGAAAGGAGTATATGAGATGTTCATTGCATCACATAGATAGAATATCATCGTTTCACGCATGTCGATGCGATAAGATTACAGCGTAATTAAGTCATACAGACTTCCTCATGCATTTGCATGGATGGCCGCAATTATACGTGTGTACACATTTCTTCCGCCGGTCTCGGCTTCGTCTAGAGTCGCAACGAAGAGGACTTTTCTGATGATTCTAGTATGATTTATTGACTAATTACGTAACGTTTCAAACTCTGTAAAGACGGATGCATCTATTCAACTCGTCGTGCAAGCAAATTAATGATTATCACTTTAATAAATAATCCTTAAAGTAAGTCAATGAAAGCAATGCAATTTTATTGCAGTACAATATCTAATAATCATTTTTAATTAAAATTACCATTGCGACTTTTTTAATTATGAATATACTTCGTGAAAGAAAATACCTCAAGCTAAATCAAAGAACCTTCTGTCCCAATTTAAAATGTAACCAAGTAGCATTCTTTCATAATCAAGCTGTTTTAATTGTTCAGGTAAAAACACACATAGGAGGATTACGTTCTACATTTAATAAATGTAAAATTTTGCTTAGAAATCTGTGTACTACGTACTACTGTGTACGTGGACGTCTACTAACGATGTTGTCCTTCACTGGTAAAAAAAAATAAGTCGTCACTAAAAATACGTCTCCGTTACCTCCTATTCGGTAGGTGTTCTCAGAAATCACAGGGTATACGAGGTACCACAGAACAGAGAAGAGAAGAGAGGTGCTTAAGTAAAGGTACGGACGGATACACATGCTACTTAGTAGCAAGCTCAAAAATCGATCGCGAGTATATTTTGGGAGTGGAAGGGTATTAATTGAGTTTACCGCTGCGCATCGCAAACAAGATGCTTATTTTAAGCAAGTATGAGCAGGTCGTGTGCAGGACATAAGCAAGCATGCTCACGAGGGCGACAAGATAATAGCGTTCGAGCGCCCCGGCCTGCTATTCGTGTTCAACTTCCACCCCTACCAGAGCTTCATCGACTTCAGGGTCGGCGTCAACGAGCCAGGGAACTACAAGGCACATAATTTAATACACTCTCTCATCTCAGTGCACAAGAATCAGGGAAGGACCAGTGGGCGTGAGCATTTTTAACGTTAAACATGATGGAAGCATACTCATTAGAAGTATGCTTATTATAAGCATGTTCAAACCTAGCATGTGTATCCTTATCTTCACTGCTATAAGGCTGTGCCGCATCCGGCCGAATGAGGGCATGAGGGAACAGCGGAAGCGGCACACTCAACTCTGACACGACGAGAATATCCATGACTCATTTAGGTTTTTTATACGCACACCTAATTTGGCATCGTTCAATTGAAAGCAAGACTTGTTTTGGAAAAATCTTTTTTAAGTCATTAACCCGGAAGTAAATTATAGGTTCCGTGGTAATAAAAATAAATTGTTTCTCTGATAAGCACAATTGACAAGTAATCACTTGAATTTTCATTTTGTTCACGAATTGAAATAATATATGAATAATTAAGTATGCGTGCCCAAATTATTTCACTAGGAAAGTAGTATTTGTGTGTTTACTAATAAGGAGTTAAACAAGAGTACTTAGGTTAATAAAATAAAATCCAACGTTCATTTATTTACATTTGATTTGATATTACTAAGTAGTTAATGGAAAACATATATCTTCTTCCGATACCAGTTTCATGTTGTTATACATGATAGGTATTAGGCAGAATAATAAAATATACTTATATGTGTGGGAAAAAGTAAATAGAGGAAAATGGTATAGTAATGTAGGAAAACTGTGTTAAACCTAATGAAACGAGAAACAGACATTCGAGCACCAACAAGCTGCGATTGGAGATCACTGAGTTGGAAGCGTTGACAGATTGTCGCGTCCCGTTCGAACCCATGAGAGCATCTATGACATATTCCCAAATATACAACAGAGATTTTGACTATGTCACAAAGATGGATAGATATTATGATGGAGACATATACGTAGAGATTTGATTGGTTAAATAAGACCTCAATGAAATATTTGCTTATCTTCACGAGTTCTGCTTTGTCCGTGTTGGGAAACAATGACTCTGGAGGGAATTCCATTCCTTTCGCGTAATGAAGAAGGAGGCGAATCTAGATCATTTTTCTTAGCTAATAATTACAGGCAGATGTAAGAGACTGTCCCCGTGGCTTAGAGGTTAAAACGCTTGCGGGCACGAGAGGTAACATTACCCAATCGGGGCAAATACATTTTTGCTTGTATAATTTTCGCAGTACCGTTAGGAAGGCAAGCGGCTGTTGAAACTTTCGAAAAATAATATCACAGCATTAACACTGTCATAAAATCATAATAACAGAGCCGAGGCTCCGACGTATCACAGCTGAGGACGCATTCGGGAAAAACGTTCGGCCGATGCGCAGCATCAGACTCAAACACAGTGAAACATTTGTATACAATTTCTATTACTCCATACGACGTAACAAAAAATTGCCTAATGCAGCGCTCCCATACCATGAGACAAAGCTTCCGGCCTTAATGAAGTAATTACTGTTTCTACAATTAGTTGTTTTCATTGCGCAATATCCCTTGTTTGGTCCATTTCATACTTTCACTGTTCGCACGGTCGTGATCTCAGTGGTGCCCATGGTTACATGTTACAACATAGGGATAGTGCAGAAATAACGCTTCATTTACTAGTTAAACAAATCGGACCAGACCATTACCAGCATTGTCCATTGTAATCATAATAATAATCAAAACAAAAAGGCACCTCGCTCATACGGCCAAATTCACAAAATAAGATTTCAAATCTCCTGCTGACCCTATCTAGACATTAAACCAGTGGCGTGACTTAAGCCTTGGGAGGCAAATTTGGAGTCATAGTCATAGTCAATAGTCATCGTCCAACTAATCCCATCCCAATCCCAACTAATATTATAAATGCGAAAGTGAGTTTGTTTCTTACGCTTTCACGCCCTATCTACTGAACCGATCATCATTAAATTTTGCATACCCATAGGTTAGGGTAGTGAGAAGGACATAGGCTATAAATCACGCGAGCGAAGCCACGGGTAACAGCTAGTGAAGTATATTTTGCTTTCATGAGCGCTAATAAGCTACACTTCTGTACCCTCTCTTATTAGGATCAGAGGTGCCACTTTCTCGATTGCCTGGCCTTTCCCGCTGATCGCATCGGTCTTTTGTTAACTTAATTCTGTTAGCGGGACTAATCTACCATCAGTTCACTTTAATTGCTTGATTGATTTAGAAAACGAAATTGATTTATCAAATCATTAATGTGAAAAGTGAATTTTTCTTTCGATAATTAATTAAATAAGGGCTTTACGTGTAAACCATGATTTGAGATGTCTTGAAACGATAAAAAATAATCTTAACCGCCTAGTTTTTTAAAAAAATATTCCCCCCATAGATACAGATTCCTGTTGGTTTTCAATTTTGGACAGGCTGATGTTTCTATGTACACAAACTACATTTTTTTTAAATCCATCATTTGGCCAGCAGAATGTTCTACTATTCCTTGCTGTAGCCATTGTGTTAAAAAATATATCTAGTGATTTTGATGAAATGCTTCTCTATTGTACAAGGTAGTTAGTTGGCTTAGCAGCATTATGATAGTACCAGTTGGTGGTAACTGCGGCTTTGCGTTCACTTGATTGATATAGTAGGTATAACTATCTACCTACTTGCAGTAGTATCGACATTAAATGTATGAACTCGATCATCACAACATTAAAAAACACTTACTAAATACTTCCGATATGGCATTTCCCTAGAACTTGAAAGCAATTACATAAGTACCGCCTAACTACAAAGTAATAAGTGCCAAGTTGCAAGTAAAGTACTTGAAGTTCCCCTACATTGCCGATTCAGTGAGGCAAGGCGTAGCAATTACGGAAGATGGCTTCGTCTATTTTAAAACTACTGTCATTATTTACGCTCTGAGCCATAAAACTACAAAAGTTTCAAAGTGGGAGTAAGGCAATAACTTTGTAATAATGTCCCACCCAATACAAAGAAAAATGAGAATTGTTAAGTTGCTTTACGTTAAATGACAAAAAAATCTTTTGAAATTGGGACGATCGATCGACAGAAAAAAACACTTCGACCTCAACATTTGTCTTGTCATTTTAAGTTAGATATTACATTAAGATCATAATTTATGAGCAATAAAATATTAAAAATGCACCCCATTACTAATTCCATCGACCGAATAGAATTTATGTACAACTAAAAAGTCATCAAAATAGGTACGCATCATTCGTAATGGTCCCCTTTCGGATTCGTAATAAAATTAAGCACGCGCCGGCCGTATATCGTCTTCAACGGCTAGGGGGCTCGCACGAAGGCTATCCCCTCTTGCACGCGCACTGCCAAATGTTGCGGTTCGCTGACCGCCGCAGGCAGACAATATGATCGCGAAATGCATGGCCGCATGGCCCGTTTGCCATACTATCAAGGCGGTTTGAAGACATATCAATGCGCTTAGGATAATAATAAGTAAACAATGCATTTAGTTCTATTGTTTCTTTAGTAATTGGCTATTGATCGAAGATGCACCTATCAACGCAGCAAGAATTTTGCGAGATCGATAGAGAATAGAAGAAGCCCTAGCCCAGCCCTTCAAACTATTATTTAAACTACTGTTTACAACGCAACGCATCAGCACCTCCTCTTCTGTTGCAGATGTCCATGGGCGATGGTGACTACTCGTCTGCTCGTTTGCAGTAAACATAATTAATATTTTCCGAATAGAGCTCGTCTATCGCCCATCAAATTATTTTGTGTACTCGATGAAAATAATTCTTTATATCAAATTAAATATGTTTGAAAAGTATTATCAAATTGCGGATGGTTATCTAAAAAATCTAACCAACGCTCTAATTAATTAAGGATTCACTTCTTTTTACACGTATGCCAAAAAACAATTGTATTATCGACTTCAAGTGTGTAATTATTAAGTAGAATATGTTAAATGTGTATGTATGCAAGTATAGCTTCTAAATGTCTCAATGAATTTGGACATATGTATGGTGTATCGTTTGAATCCTTAAACCCTCTCGAGTAACATCTACGCTTTATTTTTCGCGAAAGAAGATGCTTTTATTGATCTGATTTATTTTATATATTTTTAATTGAGCTTAAATAATAAAATATCTATTTCATTTTCCCCCATTGGAAAAACTGTTTACTCGAAGAGTTGTACGCTTCTCCTTTACACCGCAGGTGGGCAAGGACCGGTCCAACCACAAAATTACGGGACAGGGTGATTACGTGAATTGCTTATTATTATTTTTCGGTAAATGTAATCAATCAATGAGAGCAACCGTAATATTGGACCTGCGGTAATGATATTAGTCGTTAGGCAGTTTACTTCGGAGATAAGGCAGAAACCAAATAAAATGATAAAAGGTTCTCCGTTTCTTGTCAAATTGAGAGAAATGTACACCAAATCTTCTTCATGTATAAGCCTACTTCTGAACAATCGATGTGTTTAGAGTTCCACTGTCTAGTAAAGGTTGAACGACTTATAAATTAAACTCAGACAAAAAAGTAAATAAATACGTGGTTGAGCCTATAGAAAGATAGCACAAGATATTTATAAATTCTAGAGCTCGGATACAAGTCGGGGTTTTCTGACCACTTGATGACCACCGCACCGCTTCAATCAGTAACTATACTTTCCTCTTCAGCCGGGAGCATAGATTAGCTAAGCTAAAATGTCTTGGGTTATTCCGTGGAGAAGGGCATCCTGACTCAGTTTCTCGCTAAACCGCGCGGTATCCGGACTCGGCGGCGGCGTTGATTCAGAATTAATTTCCGTGTGCCGTAAAAAAACTGACCGTTGGAACATTGACCGTTACGTATTGGTGAGCCCGTATCGTCGCATAGGTACTAAGATCATGTGTGATGCTGTTCAGTCATATTAGCAAAAGCTGTTTGTGCTACTTTAAACACGTAGATATTCTCAAAAATTACATTGTTTCTTGATCAGTATTTGCCAGTTGAGTTCTTCAGTAGCCCTAATCGAACTTAAACTATCTTGTGCTATAACTTCTTTAGAACCGCGATTTCAATTTAGTTCAAGAGTGATTTGGAACGTTTATGATTCTGTGTCTATTACTGAAGCGTTTCTAAATGTTTTTTCAATGCCATATGTAATAATAAAAACAGCACTTTTAAATTTTCAAACAGAGCGATGTACTCTAGCGAGAGCCGCGCAGTATCCTAGACAGCGATCTAAAGGACAATGTACTTACAAAAATGGTAACTAAATAAATCTTCCGACACCTTGCCAACATGTCCTAACGTTCGCATTCCTCCACTAAGCGTCGCCAATTCTAACGCAGCAAAAAATTTCCCTCCAGGCTTTCTACCCGACTACCCGGCTGCGAGACTCCGAGCATCTGTCCCGCAGGTGTGCGGGCAGGTGCGGCGGCGGATGTTGCTCTAACGAACTGTTCAAATATACTTTAAAATGTGGATCACTATGGAACGGTTACATCAGACGCTGTTATTTTACTACTGGAGTGGAGCATGTTTATGCCCGATTGGTTGCGAAGGCGTGCTATGGTTTTTTTTTTGTATGAGTCACTTTTATTATAGGAATTTAGTGATTGCGTCTAGTAAGTATGTTTAAAAAAGGCATTTTTATAAGATGAACTTATTTAAGAACTGAATCACGCAGTCAAGATATTTGATTCAGCTATAATTTAATGATTTCACTCATTACAATTTGATTTAAATAAAGCTGAGGCTAGATGGAAACAAATAGGCTCTCGCCCGTAACCTAGTCAAGGAAAGGCTATTACAAAAAAAAACTGCAATAACATCCTAAAGTTTAAATCTTGTCTGTTAGCACTGAATGGCCCTCAAGCTCCTTAGTGATATTTCATCCACGTCCACGGATCGCATCATCGAATCTAAAAATATGTTTGCAAGATTTTTTGCATGTTTGTTGAAACGTATAAAATTTATTATCTGTGCGTCGCGGTCTTTACTGCCATCGTAAAGTTAGACGTGAGTTCCTACCATACGAGTAGATAAATATTATAGCGTTTTCCGATTTACTATATAAAATACAATGTGACTAAAATTTTGTTCATGAGGTTGCGTTATTTTGTAAAATTATTACTGAACGATTTATGGTTCGTTCACATACCAATATATCAGAGCAACAATAAATTAGACGTATAGAAGTACTTAAACCTAACAAAATACAATTAACAGAAAGATGGGATTAAACATTCGGCTTCGTATATAGAAATCATGCACCTAACTAACGGAGCTATCGAATCATCATAGATAGTGAAATTACTCTTGCGAATTGCATACGTACGTCATCATCATCACAGCACGTACACAACGTATAGAAGTACTTAAACCTAACAAAATACAATTAACAGAAAGATGGGATTAAACATTCGGCTTCGTATATAGAAATCATGCACCTAACTAACGGAGCTATCGAATCATCATAGATAGTGAAATTACTCTTGCGAATTGCATACGTACGTCATCATCATCACAGCACGTACACATTTACTGTTACGTGACCATTTCCTGCCAAATCAAACTAGGTAGTAGCAACCCGCGTTAAGAAACTTAAGTACCTATGTAATTAAATATTAAATATATACGGACAAATCACACAGATTGAGCTAGCCCCAAAGTAAGTTATTAAGTAAGACTTGTGTTATGGGATACTAACTCAATGATTCTATATTTTATAAGTGAATAACAAATACATATAATTCCTTCCTAAAACTGATTTTTGCATGATTATTGAAACGTATTATTTAGCTGTGCGTGGCGTGTCTTTACGGCGGTCGTAAAGGCGTGTGATCCTATAAAACTTTACCATTCCGTGTGTGGTTTAGTCACCGCAGTAAATGAATAAATATTGTTATAGCAGTAAATAAATACAGTAACGTTTTTGCGATTTATATGAAAAATATGACTGAGATCTAGCTCACGAGTTTTCTTTCAATTTGCAATGTGCTGAACGCTTTATTGCTCATTCATACTCGTATAGAAATCAGCGGTACAATAATTTGTTGAGTGACATAAAAACATGATGGACTTATCCAGCGTGAATGTGTGCCCTCTTTCTATTCTAGAAAATAACTTTTTCACAAGAAAGTTCCCTAAATGCGAAAAATAGGATTTGATATATCAATCCTATTTTTCCAGTTTAATGTGTGATATATAAGATATCTGAGTTTTTTTTCTCTTTTGAATCAAAAGATGCATCGTCTAAAAAAACCACTACTCAATATTAAGAACATCAGGACAGACTAATCCGTATTAAAATTACATAGTATAAAATGAAGTCCCTTTCCATGTAACTATATTCGTTAAGATCTTCTAAACCACCCAAAGAATTTTTGTGCAGTTTTCAATTTAGATACAGAATTCGTGAGGAAGGTTTATAATATAATACATTCCTGATCGCAGCCTGGAAGGTCTGCTAGTAGGTAATACATTAAAAGAGAAATTATAAGTCTTCACTTCTCTTGTTCATCCTGTTGAATCGAGTATAGGAAGCCGTTTACAACAGTCGCCAACACGCGTTTCACAAAATATTTATTCTTTCCTAACACTTGCAAAGTCTAGCTGAGTAAGCAGCATTGGCCCGCCGGATACGCATTGGCAGACCTCGCAGGTAGAAAGATAATAAACCTTCTCGGAAATGTAAATCGAGGGCTCCTCTGCCGCCCTGTGCAAATTTTACGATAATAGACGACCACATTTAATGCGAGCTGTGCCTGTGTAACTTGACTACTTCTATTTTTAGGAGGCAATCTGTAGCAGCTGTAATGTTTTTCTTTTCTCCTTATTATCTCCCAATATTTTGTCTGTCCACAACCGAGCCAAAGTCGCTGGTGCTTTGACCTCCAAAGCGGTTTTCATAATAGGTATTATAATGAACCGTACTCGAATGGGCAGTATTTGAAAAGCTCCTCAGTGTCTTCTCGTCCTTAATATCTTATCTTATCCATTCCACCAATGTGTGTTACCAGTAATGACTTACGGGTCGGGTCTGAACTAAGGGTCTGAAACGTCACTTATTACGAGTCTGATAAGAAAGCTCAAGATCGCTCAAAGGGCTATGCTCAGTGTTTAGAAAGGTTGGAAATAAAGAGATTCATAAAGGTCAAGGGTCCCTGACATAGCGGATTTGGTCTTGTGTTTGTGGGCGGGGCATATAGCCCGCAGAACTGATGGTTGATGGGGCAGAAATATTCTCGAATGGCGACTACATGCCGGCAAGCGCAGCATTGGACACCCACCAATCAGGTGGTCGGACGACCTGACCAAGGCCGCGGGAAGGCGCTCTGTATGCAGGCTGCTTCCAACCATTTATATTGAAAATCCTTGTAGAAGGCCTATGTCAAGTAGTGACGTCTTTCGGCTGAGATGATGATGATGAGCTACGAAAACGGCATTGTATAAAGTGGTTATCTTGTATGGGATACGGAGTAGGACGACATAGGTTATCTTTCCTTAGGAATCCCAGGGATTGACAGGAGGCACGAGCGAAACTAATAATTTAATAAAACTGAATTTTCAAACTATGTAACTATTTTCTTTCACTTTGGTGTCAAGGGTTTTGAGCACAAAATCCTAGAACTAACCTGTAATTGTATAGGTTTGTAAGTACTGGTTCAATGTTCGCCATTCACACGTGGAGTCGTGGAGTAATTCTACTTCCACGGAACCTTTGCAGACGTAGGTACCGCTCGAATTTTGTGTTACGCCTGGGGACTAGCCAGTCACATTGAAACTTTAATGAGCGAGGGTTAAAAGAGGACTTTACGTAAACGCTCCTGTCACAAAATATAGAAGTTCAGAAGAAGGAGTCTCTACTTTTACCATATCTTTGCCGGCGCGTGCACTTCGAAAGTCTGACGATTGAGTGCTTCATCTGGGGACTAGCCTGTCGTAGTTAAACTTAAATGAACGAGGGCTCAAAGAGTGCCAAACGGAAACGCTCCTGTTTCAAAATAAAAAGGCGCAGAAGATGGACTTGTGTAGTTAATATTTCACCATATCTTTGCAGGCGCTGGCGCCACGATAGTTGGACTATTTAGTGCTACGCCTGGGGACTAGCCTGTTGTAGTTAAACTTTAATGAACATGGGCATAAAGAGTGCTTCACGTAAACGCTCCTGTTTCAAAATACAAAGGCGCAGAAGAAGAACTTGGGTAATAACTATTTCACCATATCTTTGCAGGCGCTGGCACCACGAAGTCTAACGATTGAGTGCTATGCCTGTGGACTAGCCTGTTACCATGAAACTTTTATGATCGAGGAGTAAAAGAGGGCTTCACGTAAACAAACGCTCATGTCACAAAAATAGAAGTTCAGAAAAAAACGAATTGTGGCCTACGTTTGTATATCTTTGCAGGCACAGATACTATCAAAGTCAGACGAAAGAAGGGTGACGGCTAAAAGGCGTTCACGTGACAAATATACAGGGCTCAGAAGAAATAGATATAGCATTTTAATACTTGATTTTAAGTTATCTAAATTATTCAGTACGAAAATATGTAAAGTTAAACCAAAATATACACATACAATATTGTAATTGCAATGAAGTCATTATATATATACAGTACCTACCTACTTACATACACTATTTTGGAATTGTGATCTTTACACAAGATAGAGTCGAGTGGAGCGTCTGGCGTCTGTTTTGAATTTAAGACGAGCTCCGTGGCGCAGCGGTCATCACGCCTGCCTGCGACACGGATGGTCCCGGGTTCGATCCCCGGTCAGGTCAAGATGGAAAACGATCTTTTTCAGATTGACTTGGGTCTTGGATGTTTATCTATATATGTATTTGTTATAAAATATAGTATCGTTGAGTTAGTATCCCATAACACAAGTCTTTCATTAGAACTTACTATGGGGCTAGCGCAATCTGTGTGATTTGTCCGTATATATTTGTCCGTATATATATTTGAGTATCCAATTGCTGATGCATAGAGTGTCAAAAAAGTAATCTGCAGTTCAGTTGCCGTTTTGTTTTATTTGTCTGAGTTTCTAACCCTTTTCTAAATTTGCCGTTTGGTCTTTACGTTATCGGTATTGTTCGCTTTTTTTAAAGCGTCTCTTGTCTATGAATTAAAGTCGCATGATCGCATCTGTTTTGTATTATAATCGGCGCCTCTGAGCTCCCACAAGCAGGCTTAAAATAAAACCGGCATACCAAAAAAAAACCGCCGAAAGCAAATACATCCGTGTCTTATGGGCCGTGGGTGTAATTGAGAGAAACGGATTGTTGGCAAAAATATTCAAAACAATGTCACATTTCTTGCAGCTATATCGTTCGTTACAAGAAAGTCGCATCTGTTAGTCTGTAATTTGTGCCACTGTGATACACAACAAAGCCGGCTAAAAATAAAACTGGAATACCACAAACAACCGATGAAAGCAAATACATCTTTGCCTTGCGGACCGTTGGCGTAATGGCGAGAAACGTTTTGTTGCCAAAAAAAATCTAAATAATGTTTACACAGGAAAGTAGGTGCCTATTAAATATTAGTTTTTGTTGCTAATATAAGTAATGAAGCAATGAAAGTTAGACAAATGGATATGATTTTATCCATATTTATAAGGATAACCTGATTAACCACCTGCCACCACTAGCCGCCAGCATCATAAGGATAATAGTGAAACATACTATAACTAGGTCTCCCTCATAATTCCTAAAATGATCGCCGGAAGAAGCTTGCAACAATATAATGTTACACTCAGTGGTCATAAAAAGATATCCTAGTTTATGCCATACTGGATTGAAGTTTGATTTCATTGTCCAAATAGGATTAAATATAGTATTAGTAGTAGGAATAAGTAATTTTACTAAATTTTCAACTCCCGGATGGATTTGATAAAAGGTTACATGTTAATCTGACACATCTAAGAATAGCACATAGGCTACAAGTATAGGTTCTGAAATAATACCCAAGAATCATACAAAAAATTATCCTTGGTGAAGTGATTGCCCAGTTATTATCAGTAAAAAATGTACAGTGAATGTCAAAATGCAAATTCATCAACAAAAAGGTGTGGTGACATAACACAAGGTCACAGTCACATCTAGGTAGGCTATTTATTTAAAAAGTTGAGTACACAATAAAGAATAAGAACAACATTTGTTAAGAAATCTCTTCAAGTAGCCCTGTACTACTACTACTGTACCTACAACAGAAAATGAGGGCTGCTGGGTAGAGTAAATATGTTACATATGGCTCATAACATAAGTACAATGAAGAGTCATGTCTTGATTGCCCAATATTTTTCTTTTATTAATTTTAAATGAAGCTGATCGCAGTGTTAAGCTAACCACTTCAGTGGGCTTTTTTCCACTCTTACAACGAGGGGAGGCCTAACTCGAAAAATAATAATAATACAGTTTATCTGGATCCATTGTGTATGAACAGGTGGTCATTTTTCGGCCCTGTTGGAGACCATTCTGCTCTCACATTTTGTTGCTTTTTAAATTCTACCCAAGCCAACCCAGCTCAAGGAAGCGTCAAACTGCAGAGGGTTTTCTGGCCTTGCTGATAATTGCTGGACTGCAATGTTTCATGCATGCTCTCGGAAGTAATACATAAATAAAGTAGGCACTAAACTACAAAGTAGGTAACTGTTAAGGGGGAACACTAGGCACAGTAGCGACGCCAATCATTTTATTCCTAATACTTTACAAATAGAAAGAAATTCAAGAATTTAAACAATACAAGCTTTAGTAAATAACCTGAAGTATTTTTGGAATCATGTCATCATCAGTACTTTATATATTTATTATTTTTCACTGAGGGAATAAGTGCAGTCTCTGAATCAGTCTAAAAGTTATCTTGGAATAACTACAGTTTCCTGAAAGATATCAAACATTCTAATTCAATAATGTTTAAAGCATGAGCTCCAACTACTGACAGCCTATGAAAGTATATTACAAAACCTACTTATTATTTTTTTTACAGTTAAGATTTAATACAAAATTAATACACTAAAATAATATTTTTGCTTCATTTATAATATTATTTGGTTTTGTTAATAAAATTTTTTAGACTACTTATATTTTGAACACTATTTTCTTGAAATATGTAGGTATTAGGTAATTGTAATTGAATAAATGAAGCAGTAAGGTTATTTTTAAGAGTCAATTCGTATGCCTCTTTGATATAAGTGTATCTATCTATATGTTTAGTGTGTTTTATCACTAGGGTTTTGGAAATGTTTTGTCGTAATTTGGTCGATATTTTGGACAAAAAGTGTATAAGGAATTATTTGCTTTTCTATTTATTACTGTTTTGCTTAATTTTTAACTAAGACATAATTAATTGTTAAGTTTATTCAAATAATATAGGCGTATGCACATAACCCAAAAGTAAACAAACAATAGTGGATACCTTGAATACGTAATATTTCTTGATTATCAACATCGGTATAAAAGCGATGATTAACAATACGCATAGTTTCAACCATGTAATAAGAAATACTGTTGAATTTGACTATGCAATAGAACAAATGGGTCAAAACACTACACAAAAAACATGCAAGCTCATGACAAAAACTTACCGTTTTACGACCATGGTAGAATCCGTCTGCTCGTTTGTGGACCCTATGATTCGAATTATTCGTTACAAATGACACTGACGATGTAAAAAACACCATGAATTTTATCAAAACACCGTCAACTTAATTTTATAAATTCACACATCGCTAAAGAGCGATAAACGCATTGCTCCTCATTATTCCACCAACCTCGATATTGCACTTCACTTTTAGAAACATGTAAAAGATATCAAATCTTTATTACCCGCACTTCACTTTCCTTGCAATAAGAAAATATTATACAACTTAGCACTTCAGTTATCACCACTGTTTTAGTTGCAATCGCATAAACACAAACTAAACTAAAAATGTGTTTGGAGAATAGCATCAACTTCATTCATCAGTGACAAACTTCACTTCGAGGATGGATACATGACTGTCATGTCAACCAACTTACAGAAGCGAAAAGTTAGCTACCAACTAAAAGAAAATAAGGCACTCAAAAGTGATATTTTATTCATATTAAATATATTGAATTTATTAATGTCTATGTAAGATATCATGAATTTAATCAATATGTTATTGAAATAAGGGAATAAACTTAATTTTTACAAGGAATAGACATTACGATAAAGAGAGTTGTCGCAGTTGGCACTCTGCTTCTTAATGTCAAACAAAATGTCAAAATTAATTTATGTTGCCAGGATATTCGAGAACTTTAATTTTAACTACAACTTTTTTTTGTGGTATTTATTATACTATAGGAGATATAATTAGGTATCAATATTAAAACTAACTTATATAAACTAAGAATTAAACCTACCTATAAAATAAAACTACTAATAAATAAAACCTACCTATAAATAAAACTAACCTATAAATAGATAATGTCCAGCAGGTCATTGCCCTGCGGTAATGTGCCCAGAAGACTGGCAGCATTGCCACGTTGAATGGCATTGCTTATTCTTTGGGCAAAATAGTTGCCAGCCCTCTGGTCATTCGACACCTCGACCAGCCTTTTGCTCACAAACTTGAATAGTTTGTGAGCTGAGGGACCCCACGGATCCAGTGTCTTGACCCCAAACGGCTCAAAAATATATGCTTCGCCAAGGCATATATATTTGCGCCGTTTTAGGGACTCGGCGGAAGCTGCAGCCATGCCAGCCTTACAACTTGTACCATGGAGATGAGAAAACGCTAGTGTATCGACACATGTTGCGTCCCACACCAGCGGCTTTCCCAATCTCCAAGGCACCAGTGTCATCCCGTCCGGTCACTTGCCATCATCCCGAGCCAAACCTACAGGTTCTAAAATAGCTGGCAGCTGGATGGTGACAAGAGCGCGGCGGATAATGTTAGCATGACGTGCTATGCGCCCCGCACTCCTGGGACAGGAGAGTCCGTGATGGTCAAACTGGTCGACTGTGTCACCGCAGGGACAACGATGCGGGATATTTGCTTTAGCACCTAAACGGAGACAAGTCGCTAAGCTAACCTACAACTTATTACAACGATGAATATACTAGATACCTGAAGATAAAAAATTACTAGAAACCTGTTTAACTTATCATCTTCCAGATTGGGTATTCTATTATTCCATATTGCTTACACTATTTTAACACGTTGTCTTTATGTTCCTAAATTCACATATATCCTTGGCACAAACGGTCAGAAACCCAATCTGGAGACATCTGGAAGTTATAAAAAAATAGATGACTGCCTACATTCGACCTTTCAAAATATATTGATTATTGAACCAACGATTCGATCAAAATTCCTGGACGCAATTAACCTTACCAATTAAAAACTGCTTTCCTTTTGTCTGTTCACAGCGTCACTGGCTAACTCCAAAACGTTCGCTAGTGCGTTCCTCTGTCACTTGCGCCTGACGCGCATACTCGTGAACGAGCTTTTATGATCAACACTTCGTTCAGACGTTTATTAGTTGTAGTAAGTACACTCAAGGGTGACGTAACTATTCAACAGTGAAAGAATTTTTGAAATCGTTCAAGTAACTAGTTACTGAGATTAGCGCATTCAAACAAACAAATTCTTCATATTCTATATAAAGCGATATATAGCTTTATATTCTATATAAGGACAGCTTGAGCTGTAGAAGGATATGTCATATTTTTTAGTGCTCATTCATATCACGTAGTCTGTGGGCCATACCAAACTTAATACATGTAGTTTTACATAAAACGACGTTGTAGTGCGTACACGTTTATAAAGAAGACAAACAATTAGAATAGTATTTTTAGAAAATGGTATATTATACGTATTAT
This sequence comes from Rhodophaea formosa, assembly GCA_963082605.1. Classification (NCBI taxonomy): domain Eukaryota; kingdom Metazoa; phylum Arthropoda; class Insecta; order Lepidoptera; family Pyralidae; genus Rhodophaea; species Rhodophaea formosa. Next base: position 7,976,098 of record OY720221.1, read on the forward strand.
ACACAGAGGTATAATATAATAGATCCTCCACCACAGAGGCTCTGTGGCTTAGTTGTACCTACCGCAAGTGGCTTTGCTAACTTTGAATAGCGGGGTCCAGAGTTTGAACCCGATCAGGTAATATTATATACTTCCGTATACTATATACGAGTAAAACATAGTAACGTTGAGTTAGGAAATGTATGAACTTCGCACTTGCACTAATCAAAGTGTATAGCCATTGGTATTCCACGAAGGGGGCTGGCTTGGCTCAATCTAGGCGACTAATTTCTACATATTTATATGTTTAATTAACCTATAAAATAGCTGGTTATTTTTTTTCTAATGTTTATAAAGGTAACATGTGAATAATTTAAGAAATAAAACATTTTTCATAAGTTAGTTACTAAGCGCTAAATATCCACAGATATTTTTAAATATTATAAATAAATAAATAATAAAATAAATAAATATATATATACGGACAAATCACACAGATTGAGCTAGCCCCAAAGTAAGTTCGATACTTGTGTTATGGGATACTAACTCAAAACGATACTATATTTTATAAAAGATACATAAATAGATAAACATCCAAGACCCAGGTCCATCTGAAAAAGATCATTTTCCATCTTGACCTGACCGGGAATCGAACCCGGGACCATCCGTGTCGCAGGCAGGCGTGTTGACCGCTGCGCCACGGAGCTCGTCAAATCGAAATCGATTAATCGACAATTAATTAGAAAATCTTACAAAACACTGAAGCTGAAATCTTAAGATTTGTCGCTTTCTGTTAAACTTATCGACGGTATCGATGAAAGACAAGCCTCTTTCTTGTGCGTCGGGTATTGCCCCACAATATTGGGAAAATGAAGTTGCAACACTTGTAACACTTAGAACAATGCTGCCAACCAAAACTCAAAATATAAGAACCCGCGAAATTTTATTAAATATAGGCACCGGCGGGCAGCGGCATTATCAAATTAAAGAAAAACTTAATCGCGCAAGAAAAATCATAATAATATCCAATTAAAATATGATTTGTATTATAGATATTTGCTTATAGTGTATATTCAACTATAATGTATAATGTTTTACAGTACATCAACTAACTTGTATTGATGAGGTAAGTATTTAGAGCAATAAATTTTATGCTCTAAGGGTAAGTATTTATATTAGTTGAATTAGGCCCTAATGAATGCGTTTAGAGAAATAAGGGATATTTTAGAGAAATTCGACGTGTTGTATCGAGACGCGGTAGCCTAATTGGCAAGGCATTAGTCGTACAAATACTAAAAAACTCTAGATTTAAATACTGCCGTTATATATATAAAAAAAAAATCCATATTTTACTTATTTCTTAACATAAAAAGATAAAGCACATCAGTAAAATATACAACTTACCCACCATATGCTTTGTCTTGCGAACTTTGTTGACGTGAACGCCTTCAGCGCTTCAGCGCCTAAATAAATCTTGCAGCTATTCATTAATTCCGAAAAATATTGATACAATTTAAAATTTATCTTATGATTCGTGCTTAATCTATTTTTAAGACTTTTTTTTAATATCCGATCCTGAGTCATACACCTTAGTCCCATTTTAATACTGTTGGTTCCCTAAACTATTATGCAAATAAGTTATATTTTTATATATTAGACACTATTAATATATTAATTTATTTTGACTAGAAGACACCAAAGTCCAAACACAACTACTTTTAAAACGTTGTGGAATTTAGCTTTATATCTCCCATCTCTTTCATTCGGCAAACTCACATGTAAAGGGGCGTTCACGAGACTGAGGCAAGTATGTAAACACTCTATAAAAATAATACATTTTTTTATGTGCCTGTCTTCGCGTCTTATGGTACCCTTAGGGCCTTGTCCACACTTACCAAATGTCACCGAACTTTTTGAAGATAACAGTGGATTTTAATGATGATTAAGTTAGCTAAAATTTCATTTTTTTGACATTATTTCTTGTATTATCAATATTTTATATTATATATTTTTTTTGATAATTAGTTACCTTAAAGTTACATAGTTATTTTAACGGTCACCGTTAAAATAACTATGTAACTTATGAACTATGTAACTGAATGCTACCGTTACGGTAGCATTCTTATTACAGTAGGAAGATTTGTAGCTACTGGTAACCCCCAGCAAGAAAAAGTAGTAGTAGTATAAAAATTAGGTAGGTTCCTACACTTTTATGATTTCTAATGATTTAGCGATTGTTACACATTTAAAATACACTTGTATTACGATTTTATTAATCGCGGTTATTGCGTGCAAAACTTTAAAAATGCATAAAACCGTATTAAAATTAATTTTATTAAAAAGAAAATATAAATTTATGTAATATGATGTGTCGCTCTCCGTGCACAATAGAATAAATCCAATGGATCAAGCAAAGGCAATATTTTTCATAATACATGCAGATGGGATAGTCAACATTCTAGCAAGAGTAATTTCATAATCATCGTCATTATCTTCGACAGTCCTCTGTATCCCACTGCTGGGATAGGCCTCTCTCAATGCATGCCAATTTAGGCCAGATAATTTATTTAAATAGAAACAAAACAAATATACAGTTTAAGTTTTGGGACTGTGAACATCGCCCTATAAAGTTCCTGACCGCTGACGATTCGTGTATGAACAAGTTTGCGACTGAGTAGTGGCATTGGTCCCGCACCCATTTACCTCGTGCACACTATGTCAAATCTGTGACCCGTTTGTCTCTGTCTTATTTCCATGGTTAGTTAGGTATAGGTACCTATTATTTGGTTCTTTCACGTTTGTAGTTTTCTAAAGAAGCAAATTCACAAGAATGTCTCTATTGAAACACTTATCAAACTTCTTTTTGTAATGGAAAATGCTGGCTTCCCAGCATATGTAGAGCTACGTAGGTACGACATATTCAAATCAAATCAAATCAAATCAAATCATTTATTTCGCATAAGTACATAAATAGGGCACTTAGCTGTTTCCAGCATGCAAAATTATAAAGTTTTCACAATAATAATTCAACAATATAAAATTTTCAATAAACAATTAATAACAAGAAAGAACGAAATATTCATGTCCGAAAAAAATAAATAAATGTTATATTACTTCATTATAAATAGTAATTATGTCAATGCTTGATAATTTAATTATTAATTTAAAAATTCATTTATATTATAAAAACATTTTTCAATTAGCCAATTATTTAATTGCTTTTTAAATTTGTTGTGGGATAAACATTTGATAGCTTCAGGCAAACGGTTAAAAATTTTTACACACATGACACTACAATTTCTGGAGCCAACTTCCGTTTTGTTGTCAGGTAGTAAGAGTCTATTTGGATATCTACAATCGGAATTATGGAAATCACCCCGTCGTCTAAACAAGTGTATGTTATTTTTTACAAAAATACAGGTCTCATATATATACAAGCACGTCACAGTCAGCAGTCTTAATTTTTGAAAAAGACATTTGCAACTAGTCCGTGGAGGTACATTGCACATGGCTCTTATACATTTTTTTTTGCACGACAAAAATTCTATTCAAGTCTACAGAATTACCCCACAACATGATGCCATACCTCAGATTGGAGGCTACGTAGCCATGATAAGCTTGGAGGGCTGTTTTTTGGTCAGTAACTTTAGTCAGTCGCCATAATGCATATACAAAGCGGTTGAGTTTTGTGCATAATCTGTCAATATGTGGCTTCCAAGTACAACATTTGTCTAATGTTATGCCTAAAAATTTCGATTCTGCAACTTCTTCAATAGCTTCGTCTTTGAGAACTAGTGATAGTGGATGCCCCTTTGCTCCTTGACTGTGAAATTGTAAATATTTCGTTTTTGAGATATTTACTTTTAGATTGTTAACTTCTAACCATTGTAATATATTAGATATAGCATTATTAATGTCATTATTATATGTAATGTTGTCTGTGCATGATACAACTAAGGCTAAATCGTCTGCAAAAAGCGAACATTTGTATTCTGTGACTTTAGGGAGGTCATTTATGTACAGCAAGAAAAGAAGAGGACCTAAAATACTGCCCTGGGGAACACCAAGTTTGTTAGGTTTCCTCATAGATTGGTAAAAGACCTCCTCTTTTTCTGCGTTCAAATCAGAAATTTCTACATATTGGCTACGTCCTGTGAGATATGTTCTTATCCAGTCTAGTGGTTTCCCTCTGATGCCATCAGCATTGAGTTTGAGTAGTAATATTTCATGGCAGACCAAATCGAATGCTTGTGTCATATCAAATAAAATAACCGTTGTTGGACGCTTTTTATTTACATTTTCTATTATATTGTTAATTAGGGTAAAAGCTGCTAATATCGTGGTCTTACCTTTTTGAAATCCATGCTGTTCTGAACATAGTATTTTGTTTTTGTCAATGAAACCCGAAATACGGACATGCATTAATTTCTCAAACAATTTCGAAAATATTGAAATTAGGGCAATTTGTCTGTAATTCTCTATGCAATACTTGTCACCTTTTTTATAAACGGGTTTTATAACTGATCTTTTAAGCGTTCGGGAAATATGCCCTGAGTGAAAGACAAATTTATAATATGTGCTAGAACAGGTGATATGATATGGGCACATTTCTTTAATATGCTAGTGCTTATAAGATCATATCCTGTTGCTGGAGTATTGTTTAAAGCCAATATGGTTTTTTGCACTTCGTAAGGGTCTGTGGGAAGCAAGAACATAGAGTGGGTTCTGGGAATTATTTTATGTTTATTTGTATACTTATTTACACTATCATTAGGTACTTTTGTGAAATAGTTATTAAATATATTTGCAATATCTATAGGATTATTAATTGAATTACCATTATAATTAATTTTATCTATTGTCGATTTATAATTATTACTATTTGTTTCATTTTTTATTAATTTCCAAATCGATTGGCATATATTTTTTGATTTACGCATAAAATTCATGTTATTGATTTTTTTTGAAGCAATAATACACTTTTTAAAAATATAGTTGTATTCGCGATATCTCGTTTTAGTTTCAGTGTTTTTGTTTACATAATACTGATATCTAAGCTTTCTTTTAGTTTTTGAAGATAATCTTACCCCTTTAGTGATCCAACGAGCCCGTTTGGGAAAATTAAATCTTTTCACGCGTTTGAAGGGGAAACATTGTTCAAATAGTAATGTAAACATATCATGGAAAGTGTTAAAAGCCATATTTGTATCGCCTTCAGAATATGTTTCTGTCCATGATAGACTAGACAGGTAGTTGCAAAACTTTTGCACATTATCATCACTATAATCCCTCTTTTTAATAAAGTAATGTTTTGGAATAGCTTTTTTATCAGTATAAATTACGGAGAATCTCAGTAATTGTCCCGTATTATGGTCAGACAGGCATAGATTAATTACTTCAGATGTGGCTTCAGAAGAATTACTCAAAATTTGGTCAATACAGGTATTTAGTCGAGTTGGTTTTTTAATATGTATAATAAGATTAAAATTGTCAACTATTCTTTTTAATTCTGATAGATGTTTACTTTGTTTTAAATAATCAATATTAAAATCTCCCGAAATAATTATTTTTTTGTTGCATTTTTTGCGCAGTTTCGTCATTAGCAGTTTAAGTTTATTTAGGAAAATATCCGCGTCACTTTCCGGTGTTCTATATACACATATAATTATACATTGTGTAGATTGTATTTCCACACCACATGCTTCGAATGACTTGGGTATACAGAGATCCTTGATAAAGTCTATCTTTGTACAGACCAGGTGTTTTTTGCAGAAAATGCAGACACCGCCTCTGCACTTGTCTGTCCTAGAGTACCAGTTAACCAGAACCAAATCTTTAAGAAACATGTTCTGCTCACTACCCGATTTGATAAAAGTTTCGGATAGACATAAGACATCTATGCTTTTATTACGATCCGAAAAGTCTTGTAAAGCTATCTCCAAACTGTCCTTTTTACTATTGAAACCAGCTATGTTTTGGTGGAGTAATATTAAGTAATTATTAGGGACGAAAACACTCTTTATCTATATTTATTTGGGATGAAGTATAACATAACTGCTGTCGTTCTGTATCAGTATTAGGCAAGGATGTATTTACTGAATTTTGTTGAACACTACGTGTTTGTCCGTCCGTGCAAGATAAAGATATCAAATGATTACACAAATTTAGTAAAATATTTTTCATACCTGTATTCTTTAATCGGCCTGAATAATCTGAGAACATATCAAAAGTAAGTTGCTTGTTAGAGTCAAAAAAGTAACAATACTGATGCTCCAGTATGTCAGCATTCAGAAGCGTAATAAAAGTTTCTACTCTGCTGTTGTAGACGGGTGCACCACAGATGTAAGTTGGGCAGGCGATGGTAATATTAGTATGATTAATTTTTCCTATCTTATTTCTAATTATACTAACTAGGGCACTATAATTTTGTGAACTTTGAAAATCGGCTTCACCTATCAATATTATACAGTGATCTTGGTGTGTAAAGTTTTTTAGTTTAACATCTAAATCGGTAAATAGCTGTTTTATACCACTATGCACTTTAATGAAATGACAAGATTCATAATTTTCAAACTGTTCCATATTTCTTAGGCAGGATAAAATCTTGTGTTTATTATTAGAACTTAAAATTAATAGGTTATTCTTTAATGACCTCTTATCTTGCTTGGAATAAACTTCTTTGTTCTGGAGAGTTGCGGTCTGCTGATCAACGGAATAGTCTGTAGTAGACACGTGTAGGCCTCGGATTAGCAAAGTTCGGTCGTTTTCTCTTTGAAGCTTCTTGTATTCTGGCATCATTTGAGTCCTTTAGAGATTGTTGAATACTGTCCAATTTTTTGTCTATGTGTAATAACAGTTGTTCCCTTAAATTACAATTTTCATTTTCTAAGGACTTAATTTTACTTTTTGAGAAATGTAGTTCTTTTTGTAAAGACCCTATCATATGTTTTAATTCGCTTATTTCATCCGATTGATTGCAAAAACCAGTGTTTGAGTAGCATTTACTTTGTTTATCCATAGTGAAAGATACGTATTCTTCATCCTGATCAGATAACGTATCCGATAACATTTCAAATGAATTTTGTAATGCTATGTTCAAGTTCTGCTTTGGTCTTGTTGTTATATTATCTGGAACTAGTTCTGGCGAGGAAGCACTGGGGCCAGAGAGACAAAACATACAACGCCATGTCTTCTTGTGTTCAGACGTCATAGTTGAATAGTAACGTTTCTCTGCTCCAGCACATTGGAGGTCAAAACAGTCGTTACATATTTTGCAAGTCAAGAAATGTCCATCTTTTATCTTCTGTTTACATTTTTTACATTGTATAGGGCAATCATTACTATTTATGTTTGCAACTGGTGGCGCCATCTCTTATAACGCGTACGCAATTCTCCCTACACTCGAATCGCTCGATACGAAATCGTTTCCCCAGTCGTAATGTAGATGGCGTAGTAGTGCTACTGCTGTTTAAGGTTGCTTGTGTAGGCTGCTATATGGAGCCGCCTGCTTTTAATGACTGCTCAGAGCACACCATACATTCATTTATGTGGTAGAAACCCAATGTTTTGAATTTGTAACGATATTGATAAAAAGGTATTTCTGATATTTTAAGCACAATACAATAGCAATTTCAGGATAAAAGTTTTTTAATTGTTCGTTATATATTGACGCACTGGATTAAAGTTGTTTGTAAAGGTATATTTATGAATTTTGACGAAATGTCTTTGTTATTCTGGCACTCAGAGTTTAGATTTTACAAAACACTATTAACGTCACTTATTGCGAAAAGTTTACACCAATAACACACACACAGTTTTAGTCTGCTGATTTTTCCTCATTCCTCTAATCTGTGCGAAAAATTAGTAAGTATAGTTACCTATTCAGAAGGAAAATAACTTAAGATTATTACGGGATGAGATGTAAAGGGACAAACGAGTGCGAGACTGAAGCACTAGACAGGGTAAATAATTCAAAGCTTTCGTGCATTTCAAGAGAAGACGAAAGTAAACACTTTTGATAAAAGGGTGAAGCTGATGTATGCTGAATTGAATTATGCCCTTTTTATTTGATTTAAATATGGAAATAAAACTCTTTCAAAAAAGGGTTCATCTTCTAATGGAATAAATAAGAATACTTATTGGGATCTGGATAGCTATATTTCCGTTCCCACATAATCACGTCCCCATTAACAAAGCGTTTGGAAGGTACGCGTTTCGCAGTTATTTTTTACCCGACTGCCCCCCAGAAGGAGGAGAATGTTTGACGCGCGTATGTATGTATGTCTGTTCCATCGTGTAGCCTAAGCGGATTGACCGATTTTGAAGTGTGTGTCATTCTACTTAGTATTTTCCCCTGGAGTGTCATAGGCTATGTGAAGTCAACAAAATAATAAGGTGAACGTAAAGCACCAAAAAGGCAGCCGAGTTTTTTTTTAATAATTTGTACTTGTTTATTTGATATTTTGTTAATTTTTATGCGTGGAGAGATTATTGCAAAATCGTTATTTTTGATTTTGCACTCGCAATGGTCCTAGGCGCCCTAGACCCTAATGCCGTGATGAGATGAGAATGAGATGAAAGAAAGAGAATGAGAATGATGCCTAGGTCCTTTGTGTCAGTCATCACCATCATGTAAAATCGCAAATAACTGAATATACAAAAAATCTACATTCCATTAGGGATTCTTATTCCGTCATTAAAATAATGCCAGGGAGTTCAGAATCACCTTGTATATCTACTCTAAAGGGTGTTGGTGTGTATGGTATAAGGAGGGAAATAGCCACAATGGTACCATGAGGCGCCATGTAAAAATCTATCAAATTGACTCTGACATTCTCATTGTATTTGTTCCAATCAAAAGGAGGAAACGCCTAATATAAGACGGTTCCAATGGGGGTTTTTGGAATCGATTTTTCCCCAGGTGGCGGCAAAGGGGCGGAATAATAATTGTACCGAAAGCATAGAGGCAAAAAAATAAATAAACATGATTGGTGGATGCGAATAATTATGATTGGTGTATTTTGATAGTTGCTGTCGAAAATACTTTCCGTCACAGTGCCGCCGCCTGGGGGAAAATCGATTCCGAAAAGTCATTTAATCGATATGAGTACATATATATACGCAATCATTATCTAGTTTGTGACACGTGGACTCCTCCATGTGACACCGCCCCTACTACAGCGGCGTCACGAGCAAGTCAGGACATGTCTGCCATTAGGTGCATTTGTTGCGCTGCGATGATGTAATGCATAACAGTACTTTATTTAGGTATTTTTATATGTTGCATCTGAATGTGAATGCACGATTTTATGTATGCGTTACTCCAGCCGAAAAGTATCTCTTTTCGAAAATTGACAATGGCAAATAATTAGAGCCTAACGTAGTATAAAAGTGCCTGAAAGTCTTGAATTTGTGCCGCCAGCCGTTTAAGAGATATTCGAAAAAACAATTTCTGGCTGGCGTAACGTTACTCCAGCCGAATTTTTTTGATCCAGACTACCTAGGTCTAAATGAAGTACACACACGGATAGCTTCAATTTGTGCTCAAAAGTGCCTTATATTTTCAAATTTGTGCTCCATACGGTTTAAGAGGTATTCAATTTTCGGCTGGAGTAACGTTTGCTCAGTTGCTGTATCTTTGAAACGGCAGGCCAATCAACCGTCGTTTTTTGTATAGATATAGAACGCTATTTGAGCCAATTTGTGCCATAGGTTTCATAAGTATCACTATTATGGTTAACGAGTTATGATTTTTTCTCTAAAAATCGAAAATAGGCTCTAGCTGTTAAACAAAGAAACCTTACCAATTCAAACTGGTACCAACATGTAGTTCTTATACCACCACACATAATTAGAAGAAATCATCAGCCTATCCTACAAATTCGGTGAGTTATGACGATATTCCTTATTTCGGAAAGTCAAATCCGGTCCTGTGATTTTGAATAAAGAATTCACTATTTTCCTGTGAGCTGACTGATTTCATATTTATACATTATTTAGAGCTTTCATTTGAGAATATACCCTCAAAAATGTAGATAGAAATACCTACGAATTAAATTAATAATAATTGAAATCTATACTTAACCATTCTTACGCGATTACCCGACCAAATTCAAACGTCTATTAAAAAGCGGCCGTGGCATACTGCTAGGCATTTACTCCCACTTGGCGGTATTATAATCGAATTTAGTCAGTACAGGTGAGGTGAAAAATGTTAAGTCATAACAATATTTTACTAAAATAAATATTGGCTACTATGTTCTTCTATGTTCTATGTATACCAAAGCATTGTGTGTCACAGCAGCGGGCAGCGGTTAGAATAATAAGTTAGACTTATTAATGGTTAATAAAATTAAAAGGAAATAACAAAAAAAAATTGTAGGGGCAGCCTTAAATCTCAAGTAAGGTTAGCTTATTATGAGTCGGAGAAAATAAAATACAGTGTAAAATCTGTGACATTTATTATTGTACTTTGATTTGCTTATTTTTTAAGTTGCTAAAATTAATAGGAACTGCAGCTGTGTTTGTTCTTTTGTTCGTCATTTTATTGTTTAATTGTCTAGCTCATATAACCTTAACTGTCGGCAACGTATGTACCGGTTTTAAGAAATCCGTTCTTTTGTTCGTTGCGAACACTTTGTATGTGTTTACCGTATACCGTAGCTGCTATTTATTATTATGCGTTTATCCATAGGCCATTCATTACATTCTTGGTACCTAGCTCAAAAACTTTCTAACTATGAACATGGCAAAATAACTCGTTTTCTATTATTGACACAATAAAGATGGGACAAAAGTGAAAGAGTTCATTTAATTTTCTCTTCACGCTGGCCAGACGGGTTGGAGAGGTCTCTTTGATGTTTATAAGCCAAATGTAGGCCAAATCCTCTGACTGCTCTGGCAGTACAGAGAGGGTCGTGCTCCTGCAGTGGAGACTAATAAAGACCTGATGATGATGATGATGATGATGATGATGAATTTTCTCTTCCGCATAATTTTATTATATAGAGAATACGAATACCGTCTTTTCCCTAGTAATTCTTGTGTAACCTTTGATCTGGTCCGGAATAAGATAACCTATTTCCGATACCCACGAAACTGTATATTTTACGAGTAAACAAATTCCTGATGCATGTGATGTTTCACCTCCATGCATCAGGAATTTCTTTCATTTGCTTCAATTTTTGTGTGGTCTTCAATATAAATAGAAAGAAAGAAAGAAAATCTTTATTCGACAAATACATATCTAACAACAAATGAATCATTAGCAATTCTAAGCAAATTAAAAATAAAAATTGTCGAAAAGGTGGCCAGCTCAGCTTTATGCTGCTAGCGGGGTGCTACAGCGCTGATTTTCAGCTGGTGCCATGAAGACGTGGGTTAGGTGACTTAATTATTATCATATTAATTAAATTACTTTTTATACAATTTGCTAACATATTTTTTATTAATTTCGGAGAATACAGACAAGAGAATATAAAGTAAACAAACAGCTACAAATTTAGATACGGAATGAAAAATACTATGAATATGAGTCAACAGAACAAATAAAAAATATCTAATACATAAACATATGTTATAATATTTTAGCATATGTTCTAACCATCTAAAACAAAAATGAAAGACGTACCTACTTACATAAATTTGGTGTTCATAGTTCGCATGACATTGGTCCATGTGTGTAACAAACAACATCTTAATAAATTTTTGATCTTATTGTTTTTATTTATTATTTTTATTATTCGTTGAGTTAGTATCCTGCGACACAAGTTCACAACTTACTGTGGGGCTAGCTCAATTTGTGTGATATGTCCCTATATATTTATTTATTATTATTATTATTTAAAATAATACAAGCCTTCAAAATATATATAAACTTTTTTTCTACACGATTGTACACCGCCACATAATATAAGAGTACATATTTAAGAAGTGATGCATTAGGTACTGCGCGGCCGCTTTTTAATAGACGTTTGAATTTGGTCGGGTAATCGCGTAAGAATGGTTAAGTATAGATTTCAATTATTATTAATTTAATTCGTAGGTATTTCTATCTACATTTTTGAGGGTATATTCTCAAATGAAAGCTCTAAATAATGTATAAATATGAAATCAGTCAGCTCACAGGAAAATAGTGAATTCTTTATTCAAAATCACAGGACCGGATTTGACTTTCCGAAATAAGGAATATCGTCATAACTCACCGAATTTGTGGGATAGGCTGATGATTTCTTCTAATTATGTGTGGTGGTATAAGAACTACTTGTTGGTACCAGTTTGAATTGGTAAGGGTTCTTTGTTTAAGAGCTAGAGCCTATTTTCGATTTTTAGAGAAAAAATCATAACTCGTTAACCATAATAGTGATAGTTATGAAACCTATGGCACAAATTGGCTCAAATAGCGTTCTATATCTATACAAAAAACGACGGTTGATTGGCCTGCCGTTTCAGAGATACAGCAACTGAGCAAACGTTAATCCAGCCGAAAATTGAATACCTCTGAAACCATATGGAGCACAAATTTGAAAATATAAGGCACTTTTGAGCACAAATTGAAGCTATCCGTGTGTGTACTTCATTTAGACCTAGGTAGTCTGGATCAAAAAAATTCGGCTGGAGTAACGTTACGCCAGCCAGAAATTGTTTTTTCGAATATCTATTAAACGGCTGGCGGCACAAATTCAAGACTTTCAGGCACTTTTATACTACGTTAGGCTCTAATTATTTGCCATTGTAAATTTTCAAAAAGAGATACTTTTCGGCTGGAGTAACGCATACCGATTTTATAATGTTTTTCCTTTTAGTGTATAGATAGTCTATGACAGATTTTTCAAAATGCTAACTCACCTCATTGAGTGCCATCAAAAAACCGCTAAAAAGTGGAGATGGGCTTAGCGCGCTTTTTATAGCACAAAGCTAATTACAAGTGTATCATCATCAGGTCTATTTAGTCTCCTCTGCAGGAGCATGACCCTCTCTGTACTACCAGAGCCAATATACATATTAAGCCAGAGCAGTCAGAGGATTTGGCCAACAATCTCCACGCTGGCCAAAAGGGTTGGAGAGGTCTCTTTGATGTTTATCAGCTTTGTGTAGCTTGTATTCCTTAATCGCCTTCTACGACATCCACGGAGAGACTTGGAGTGGTCCTATTCTACTCTGCCGGGAACCACACGACACTTTACAAGTTAAACTGCGCTATTTCGTAAAATAATGCATTGAAGAAATTTTGAAATAAAACTGCTGAAAATTTTGCAAAAGTAAAATCTGTAATTATAAAGATAGTTCATCATCATCTACACGATTTACACATTAATTAATTTACAAATTAAAAGTAGTTACCATTATACATAAACATTATACTAGGCTAATTCAATGTGGATTATAAACATTTCACAATACTTTTAAGTAGGTATGATTTTTCTGTGTTGTTGTGTAATAAAAAAAAACAGGCACGAATCTTAGATTCGAGGAAATAAGTAACACATCATTTATTTTAGAAGGTATGACCGTTTACACATCATAAAAACCTAAAATAAAAATATCATACAATATGCCAATTTAAACATAACCAATCTCAGATCTTGCAAATAAAATTCTTGGCTAAACTTACTTTTGTTGCTTTTGCTTAGCTTTTCTTTGAAAAAAAAAATGCTTTCATTTTCAAACATTTCTTTCAATGATTTAAAGTTTTTTTTGATGGCAATATTTTGACGCGACTTTTCCATTTTTTATATAATCGTTACGATTCCTTCTATACTTTAATGTTTTCTTTAATAAATAAATAGGGACAAATCACACTAATTGAGCTTGTTTGCTTGTTTATCTATTGCTTTGTGTATTATTAGACATATTATTTACTTATAGAAACTGCCTGGACAGAACATAAATTAACTAATGATTCATCCATCACAGAGCAACTGGTTCAGACGCGCTCGTGCGAGCTTACACACATTTACACTGGTTTCTATTAAAACATACATAATTATACATCAATTTACTAATCAATTCGTTAAATTGAATTACCTCTGCCAATATTTTTGATTCTATTTATTATCAAAATGCATAATATGTATAAAATAATAACCAAATTAATGTAATGTACCTACCCAGTACTATTACTTTTATTCTTTCTAGACAGTCTAGATTTGCAAAATTCTCCGAGGGGAATAAAAGCTTTTCAAACTTACAGATATGTATTTACATACAACATAACATATACTTACAGTTAAAAAAATAATTTAAAGCCATTAATAATGATTTATTACACATATTTCAATTACACGTCTAATCGTTATTTATGACGAAAAGAAACGCATTGCTAAAATTATTAAAAGATAAATAAAAATCAGTCGAATGTATAGTTTACATTTTTATACATATACATTATTGTAAATTGTGTTGCTTTTCGATATTGTAAAATTACGCCTTACATCGCTCCATTCACCATCACACAAAATATCATACCGATTGATACTACTTAATTATGAAAAACAATGCACTGTATATCTACTCAGTTTCCTTTCCATATTACAGGCTGATTTCGAACATTGAACCTATGAGCTATATAACAATCTCGGAATCAGAATCCCTAATGGAATATAGAATGGCAAGAAAAAACAATATGAAACGAAAAAAAATAGGCCTCCCATTTTTTTTCGTTTTTTCTTGCCATTCTATATTCCATTAGGGATTCTAATTCAGCGATTCAAATAGATCACAGGTTCAAAACCCTTTACACAAATGATAGTTCGACGAAAGAGGACAAAGACGAAGAGATAAAAGAATTCGTTAACTATTTTTTTTTTGTTATTTTCTTTAAGCCACACGTAGGTAGCTATCTAGGACAGCCAGTTTTCATTCGCATGTCGCTGACGACATTTCCTGAGTATTCGATGCTTTATGAACCTAACTTCTTGCCGTAGGAACAAGGACGCATCCAGGTGGAAGACCTAGGTTAACCACAAATTAAAAACACTAGCCAAAAGCGGTACTTAAAGAGGCGAAACCCACGCGTACGAATTTAAATATAGGTAGGTATTTTAAAGTACATTACTTACATTTATTTATAAAATACCTACTTTTTACTTGTATCTATTACTATCAAAACTTCTTGTGACTTGAGCACGGCTATGTGACCCCCTTGGCGTGCCAAAACTGGATCCGCCCTTGCTTAGGTTGTTGTGATATTTGTACTAACCGATTTGGAATCAGTAATGGGTACATTTTCGTGATTGAAACGAAGTACGTAGTTATTATGGAATTCTGTAAAACCTCCTTTAGAGTAAAGCATGGTCTCGTGCGCATATTACGCAGCGTGTCTTACAAATTATTGTACTTTAGCTATTTCAGTGTGATTCTTTCCGTATTCGGATCGGCTGCAATGCGAAAGTTCTCTTACTGGGAGTAAACAAAATATACTTTTCTTTCTTGCTTTATCCCTAATTGGGGTCGGCTCTCTCCTTAAATTGCTATCGTACTATACCAATATTGACCCCGCATCCGATCTGATTCATTCCATCCACGGCTTTCCTCGTCCTCTGCTACGTCATCATCACCATCATCAGGTCTTTAGTTAGTCTTCACTGCAGGAGCACGACCCTCTTTGTACTACTAGAGCCAAATATTAGCCAGAGCAGTAAGAGCTCTCCAAGTTGGCCAGACACCCGTCTGGCCAACTTGGATAGGTGTCTCTTTGATGTTTATAAGCTGTTTAGCTTGTGTTTCCTAAGTTATTCTACGACGTCCTCGGGAGTTGGAGTGGTCCTATTCTACACTGCCGGGAACCACACGGCAACCTCTACCTCCCTCTACTTCTATTTGATATACATAAAGCCTAAGCAACCGTTCAGTACTCCTCGTAGCCATAATAGTCCTCATCGTCTCCGCCGTTCTGCAGCATCGCGGCTAAGGACATTACATCGCCCGCGCCTGTCGTCTCTGCAGCGTCGGCTTCCAGGTCTTCGTCGTCATCGTCTGCTGGATCTGAGAGATGTAAAGATCATTTGAAAACAATCACTACAATACGTAATAGGCCATTGCTTTGAGATTTGTCTGATATTTCGACAACATTGCATTTGCCATATTCACAGACCAACGTGATGATGGCAGCTGCAACGTTGTTGAAATATCAAACATATCTCAAAAACAATCGCGGTAAGTCCCGTAGTGATGATAATAATAGTGGTTGTGACCGCAAAAGCTTAAATCGTATACGTAATACGTCCCTGATGGTTTTGGAGACAGGCAAAAAATTAAAATGTGAGTCATCTCAGCCGTAAGGAGTGCACTGCTATACATATGGCTCCCAAAGCTTTTCACCATTCGAAAGGTTTTGCCATACACACCATGCTTGTTAAACGGGTTGGTGACCGCAGTTTTAGAGTGAAAAAAGTGTGGAATCTTTGAACATTACACTAGTACATGAATAATTGATGTGACGTGCTTCGGAAAGCACGTTAAACCGTTGGTCCCGGCTGCCATCTGGTAGTCGTTAAAGGAACCACGTCAGAGGCCGAGAGGCGGTTCCGAAGAACTCTGACACCATGGTGTGCATGGTCGACTGACCGTGTCACCTACACGAAATGATGATGACCAAATGCTGAAAGTCTTGCAAATAGTGAAATCAAATTTGGCTGACATGAAAATAGGATTTAATCTTCGACCTGTGCGAAAAATAGCAAGCCAGAAAAAAAAGGAAGTTCAATATTGAGATATAATACTAGAGGAGCTACGTTATATATTGGCATTATCCCATTCCTCGAAATTTAAAATTTAAGCGTTTATTATTCGTGGGAAGTAGCACAAGCGAAAGAGCTAACAACCGACTGAGTAAGTTGCGGCGCGATGGCCAAGTTGAACGGGACAAAGTAAGGATTTGCGATGTCTTTTCTAGTACTTATATCTCAATGAAGTTCAACATATTTTCTTTGTTTGACACAGTGACAAAGCTTACCTTGTGCGGGCGTGGGCGGCGCGGGTGTGGAGGGCGCGGGCGGCGCGGGCGTGGAGGGCGTGCGGGGCGCGGGGGAGGGCGGGGCGGGGGAGGCCAGCGGCAGGCCCCCGCGCGGCAGGGCCGGCGTCGGCGCCTTCTTCTTGCGCTTGCGCGGCACGGGCGACGAGGGCACGGCTTCCATGGCCGGTGTTGGCTTGGTTCTGTTCGACGAAATGGACTTAATGTTATTCCATTGGCTAGTTCCTGAACATTCTGTAGTTTTGTAAGTGTATATGTACAGCTTTGTACATGCTATTGGTGCTTAAGTATACAGATCTGAAAATCACACGTATAGTCTACCACCGTGGCGGGCGTCAGCGCGGACGTACCAGGCTGGTCGAGGCTCTTCAGTATATGTCGTTAGACCTTCTCAACAATATTTACTGTTTCACTCACTTTTCTATGACAGTCTCTTCAGTCAAAGACTTCAATATAAACTGAGGTAGACAGACATGCTCCAAGAAACAGACATTTAAAAGCAATCGTGTTACATAACGTGAACGGCATCTTCACGATACAGAGTTTAGGTGTGAGGTAAGTGCAACAGTATTAAAAGTCCCACGTACGGCATATTGATGTTTATAATCAGATTTCAATTTAAAAAACAATACCTATACAAAATTACAGCGAGTATAAGTTTCGTATCGAAAACTTCTACTCGCTGTAATTTTGTAATCTGATTATAAACATCAATATGCCTTATCCGGTCGTATGTACGAAATATGGTTGAAATTGGCTTAACTGTTGTAAAACTAAAACCAAACTACGTTTGTATGGGATTGCGGCTTTACGTGGGACTCTTAATAAGCTCCCTTTAAACGCTTTAGAATTTGGTACGTACGGCTCGTCTACCTAACTTTATATAGAAGTCTTTGTCTTCAGTATGTCGTAGTAGCCTCTTTAGAGAGAAAAGTGCCACGTACAATTGCGGGTCCTGTGAGAGAACCGGACGGAACATACCGCCTCCGAATGAACCATGAACTCGACACACTTCTGTCTAAAGAAACCATAGTCAGGTTCTGTAAGTCGCAACGGCTAATATGGGCCGATCACCTGGAGCGTATGCCGGATAACAGGCTCCCAAAGTTATGTCGAAATGGACGCCACAGCAGAAACGACCTAGAGGCAGACCAAGGAAGAGATGGATGGATTGCGTTGTGGGAGACCTTAAGAGTCGCCTGGAAGCGCATGTCTCCATACAAACGGAAAAAGGGAATTGTGGCAATATTTGATAATTTTGGAGTAAAATTAAGCATTTAATCAATTAATCTCATTATAATCTACGTACGTTCCTATACAGCTTGGTTAAAATACCAATGGTTTGAGAATTACAAGCATTTTCAAATTTGTATGGAAATCTTGAGAGGCGTATAATTCTCAAACATTTGATAATTTATCCAAACTGTATAGGAACGTACGTAGATTATAATGAGATTAATTGATTGAATGCTTAATTTTGCCCTAAAATGATCAAATATTGCCACAATTCCCTTTTTCCGTTTGTATGGAGACATGCGCTTCCAGGCGACTTTTAAGAAGATGCGAAAATATAAATACTGGAAGAAAGAGGCAAGGGAGCGTGACAGGTGGAAGAAACTTGTGGAGGAGGCCAAGACCCATAAAGGGTTGTAGCGCCGTAGGAAGTAAAGAAGTAAGAAGTATGTCGTAGTTCATCTTCTTCTCAGCAATATTCACAGTTTTACTCACGTTTCTATGACAGTCTCCCTAACTGGCGTGGCGGGCGTCGGCGCGGGCGTACCAGGCTGGTCGAGGCTCTTCAAGATGTCGTAGTTGATCTTGGAACTGATCTTCTTCTCAGCCAGCATCTTCTCGATGGCCTCTCCAGCAGTGGCTGCGTTACACGCCACCTTCTTCTTGTAAGAGCCGCGGACTTTCTTCTTCTTGTCTTTAGCTTCCTCACGCTCTTTCGCTCGCAGTTCTTCTTTAACTAATGAAAATAAATATGCCTTTAAAAATCATTGTAAGGCATGTTTAATAGGTTATAATCGAGTAGCATTATTAGCGACTACGCATTTAAAGCGACCTCGACCCTGTAATCTTAATATTTATTCACATTAAGCAGAGAATTATAAAGTAGCTTATCCTCATCATCATTATCATCAGGTCTTTTTTAGTCTCCACTAAAGGAACATGTCCCTCTCTGTACTACCAGAGCCATAATTAGCCAGGGCAGTCAGTAGTCCAGACCACTCCAAGTCTTCCCATGGATGTCGTAGAAGGCGACTTAGGAAACAAAAGCTAAACAAAGCTTACAAACATCAAAGAGACCTCTCCAACATGGCCAGGAGAGTGTAGGCCAAATCCTCTGACTGCTCTGGCTAATATATGGTTCTGGTAGGACAGAGAAGGTCATGCTCCTGCAGTGGAAACTAAAAAGACCATGATAATGATTTTTTAAAATCTTACTTTTCTGCTCCTTGAGATATCCCGCATTGATCTTGTGCCAAAGTATCGTCTTGTGCTTCGCCTCTTCATCAGTCATGATGAGACTGCTGATGTACTCCTCATCCCGGTCGCTCAGGAGCAACTCCTCCGACGTGAGGTCTTTGCTGAACTGCTGTGGTTGTTGCTTCGGCTCGGGCTTTACGAATTTGTCCTTGTCTGTTTTGTCTTCTGATTGGCCGAGCCCTATGACGGCTAGGTCGGGAGCTGAAATTTATAATAATAATACATGTCAATATCATAATTCAGAAACCCTGATAAAAATATCATAATTCATTTTGCTGAAATATCCTAATAAAATTTATAGCATTATTCGTTTTTTCACTAAGAAAATAATATCGTGAGATATATATACTATTAAAATACGTTACGAACAACGGTTTAGTCACATAAATAGTCACCTCCTGGCCGACATGTTTTAAGTTCATCCGGAGGCATTGCCCAGGGCGAATGTGAATCGAGATGCGCGCACGATGTCGTGCCAATCCGCACTAAGAGCAAAGTGTTGATTGGGAAGACATTGTGCGCGCGTCTCTAAGACGAAGACCTCTGGATGAGGTCGAAAACTGTCGGCCAGTAGTTAGTCGGCGACTATTTACTTGGATAACCCTTTGTTACGTATTTTAATAAAGCATATTAAGTTGTTAATATGACGTAGGTACATCATTGTAAAAGTTATAATGAAACAAGAAATTGATGTGATTAAGGGCATTTTTGAATTTCTTGAGATACTAACGTTCGTTTAGAGAGGTAAAGAAAACCTGAGATTTAAGAATGTCATTAGTCAAGGTGATTTGAGTATTCGTGGCTAAGAATAATAAAACAACAAAACAAACTAGATACATACCCAAGCCTCTTTCTAGTTTCAGTCGTTCCGACTCTGCCAAAGCCTTGTCTTTCGAACCGGAGTCATTTGCTATTTCTCCGATGAGGTTCAAGGTGTCTTCCGCTGCGAATCGTGAAGCGTCCGCATCTTCGGAAACGCCTAGGTCTTCTATCAATAGTAGACAGAAAAATAAAGAATAGTAAATACACAAGATATAGGCACAAAGTCGAACTTCAGAGATCAGTGACATTCGCAGCTTTTTTTCTTTGCAACCTGAGAACTATCCAGTTACGAGAGTTATTTTTTCATCAGCTATATGCTGAATCAAACGTTTCTGTGTCTGTCTGTGTATATGTATAACCTATTGCTCGTGAAACTACAACACCAACTCGATGGCATGATACTATAATTTTAGAAATAATATGAAAAGCGGGGATTCTGAGAACATTTACAAAAAATGTGCGCCCAATTTCATAACTATGTACCACTACTAGACCAACAGCAGGATAAATATCTTCGAATATTTATATTGAATCGTATGACGGTTTAATATTTCTAGTTTTATCTAAAAGTTCTTGTTGTCAAACGACGATTTTGTTAGTCGTTCTAGATACGATAATAGTTTTTCGAAAGTATTCAATCACTTGGTCTCCCTCCATGATCTAAAGTGGAAAACAATGAGCCTGGTTTAATCACGTGTAACTATAAAATGTTATTACTATCGATGGTCCATTACCTACATTTATATTCCAATTAAAATCATATTAATAGCACGTTATTTCCCGTTTACGAGCGATAGATTAAAATTAGATGTTACGTGACGCGAAGGCGCTCGCCGTGTGTTTTTAACGGTAATATGATATAAAACTAAGCATTACATTTTGTCTCGACCGAGGGGCTGGTATTCAACCAATCTTTATAAGGAGATTAGTTGAAGGGGTAAGGCTTCACTGGAGTATCGAAACATGCAATCAATACCGACCGTCTTGAAACCATGTCAAAGATTAGAAAACCCTGCAGAGCTTAATTTGGGTGATAAGTCTCAGAACATCACTTTTTAGTTAGTGATCAATTGATCATGTTAGCTATCTTCTACACGCACTATACCCTTATAGATAAGCGTTCATATGGGTTTCTATCAAGAGAACTCTACGACTAGCCGACGTCCCGGCAATTGTACAAACAACTACCAAGATTAAAAGATCTATTTTTTTATATAGGGACATATCACACAAATTGAGCTAGCCCACAGTAAGTTGTGAACGTGTGTCGCAGGATACTAACTCAACGATACTATATTTTATGACATATACTTGTATAGATAAACATCCAAGACCCAGGTCATTCTGAAAAAAATCGTTTTCCACCATGACCTGACCGGGGTTCGAACCCGGGACCCCCGTGTCGCAGGCTGGCGTGTTGACCGCTGCGCCACGGAGCTCGTCTCTATCGTCTATGATCGAAGTAAGGTGCTGGATGCAGGTTGCTTCCAACCATATTTATACATATATTTAGAGAGCTTATATATATCAGTGGTCCTCTTATAGAAATGGTGACTTTAATGCCGGTCATCTTGATTTAAACTATAGAATTTTATTCTTCATCATCATCATCATCTGGTCTTTATTAGTGTCTACTGCAGGAGCACGACCCTCTCTGTACTACCAGGGCCATATATTAGCCGGAGCAGTCAGAGGATTTAGCCTACACTCTCCACGCTGGCCAGACGGGTTGGAGAGGTCTCTTTGATGTAAATAAGCTTTGTTGAGCTTGTGTTTTCTTAGTCGCCTTTTACGACATCCACGGGATGACTTGGAGTGGTCCTATTCTACTCCGCCGGGAATCACAGGGAGTGTTATCTATCACAACCCTAAAACATTTTAAATTTTCTTACAAGGAATCATTTCACTACCGCAATTATTTTAATATAACGCATTGGGATCGTTTGTACTACTCTGTACTACCAGGGCCATATATTAGCCGGAGCATTCAGAGGATTTAGCCTACACTCTCCACGCTGGCCAGACAGGTTGGATACGTCCCTTTGATCTTTATAAGCTATGTTTAGCTTGTGTTTCGCAAGTCGCCTTCTACGACATCCAGGAGAATACTTGGACCTGTTCCTCTTCAACTCTGCCGGGAACCGCACGGTAAGAATTTCATTACCTAGCCCTATTAACGACGAGGGAGTCGATACAGCAGCCGCTTTTTTTCTCCGCGAGTTGTCTTTCTCCAACTGTGTATCTATCTCTTTCTGCAGCTCTGTCAGTTCTTTCTCGCCGTCTTCTTCTTCTAATAACTGTAAAAAAGATGAGGACACCGTGAAAGCTTTTTCATTAAATCCGGCCCCTTAGACAGCTATGCTATGTGCTGCCAGCAGAACATTATTTTGAAATAAAATAAAAAAGAATTAATGAATATTTTTATAATTTATATTTATTATTATTCTATCATATCTTGTAGGTAGTTTGTTGTGTTTAATGGTTTATTTTACTTGAATATTTATGTGCGCATATGTGTTGAATCACTGTCTAGTATATGTATAAATATTGATGTTTTTGTTTATGCTGTAAACATGGAATTAATGTTTTATATGCCTTTGTTTAAATGTTTTATCAATAAATTGGTTCGCTCTCTGGGTGCTTCCGATTGCAATATGAAATTTAACTCAGCGTTCAAAAAATGTTTTAGGTATAAAGGCTCCGGACCCAAGTCGGCCGAAGTAAGGAGAATATGAACAGGTGGTTATAGCTCGGAAATCTCCTGTCCGTGTGTTGCTACTCCTCAGACCATGGCACACCTTCTGTCTTGCCGCTTGCCCTGCGTGTTCTACCACACTACCTGCACACGCGAGGACCTTTACAACGCAACTAATAACGCTGTGTCAGTGGCAAAATTCTGGTCAACACAAATAATTCGCCCAAGTCGATACACTAAGAAGAAGAAGTGAAGATTGAATAGACAAAACATTTACTATATACCTTCTGCAGCCTTTCCTTGTCCCTCTTCCTGGCCGCCCTAAAAGCCGGTGGGTCCTGTTCCTCCTCCAGGTCCACAGTCATGAACTCGTCCACGGTGAGCGCGCTCGAGGGGGTTTCCCCGAATTCCATGAGCCGTTTGCGTATAGTGGATTCGTGGACCTTCACTATCCGTACCACGTCAGCCGGCGTTCTTGAGAAATTGTGGAGGCGAGCGGCGATGAGGATCGCTGGAAATTGATTTTTATTGTTTATTGTAATTTTATTATTGTTTCGATTCAAAAAGAGGTGTTTCATAAGTGTATGTCTGATTGATGAAATCGGAGACACGCTAACATAAGAGGCAGAGAAATATAAGTTTTGTGATCCGCAGAAACAAAACAAAATATTCAACTAAAACTGTGACAAAGTATTTCCCGAAAGCAACAGGGATAACCTATAAAATGCAACTGACCTATGTAAAAATCTCTATATTTGACGCACCCAGACGGAGGGTAAGGTTTTTACGGGTATGTATGTATGTATGTATATTTGTAAGTATGTCTGTTCCATTGTTGCCTTCTGTAGCCTAATGGGCTGGAACGATTTTGAAGTGTGAGGTGTAATTAGATTTGTATTTTTCCCCGGAGTGTCATAGGCTATGTAGCCTTTGCAATAAATCAATATGGCGGATGTAAACTGTCAATAACGGCAGTCGAGTTATTATATTTTTTAAATAATGCGACATGTACAAATAGCTCTTAATTTAATAAAATTGTATTATTTATAAAGATTATCTTGTCATGCAGATAGCTTTTTAAATTATAAAAAGTTTCGCGATATGCCGTAAATAACTGATAAAACAAACGTTCAAACTTTATTTTTATCTAGAAAATACGCAATTTATTTGAAACAGCCTCATAAAAAACACATTTGCGATAAGCAATCACTTTTGGCATTATTTCCACATCGCTCTGGTACAAACTAATCGTTCATCTTTCTTGCAACAGCAACAGCATCTTTCACACCTGTCGCTTGCAAGCATGGTAACGCAATAAAAAACTTTCAAAGGCTGTGGAACAAAAGTTACACTTCGTGGTTCATGGGCAATACACAATGGGCTATACATGAGAATGACCTTAGACATCTTTAAATAGTAATGATTCTGTGGCCACCTTTGGAAATAAGTACAGATGTTATAGCATAGTCAACAAGGTTAAAAACATTTTAAATGAGGGAAACCTCCTAAATATAATATATTAATTTAATAAACTAAAAATAATAATCCCTTGCCGTTTTGGGCTACGGTGATGTATATATTTATCTCATGTTTATGAAAGGCTTTCGTTTACCTTTATTTATGGAAAAAGATGTATGGCATGCTGCTGCTATACTCCATTTTACTGCATATAAAATATTTGATACAATAGAATCATAGTAATTTACTGAATGACCTCTATTTGGTAATGTTCTAACAAGAGCGTGTTCTGAAAATTGTTTCCGTAACAACCAAAATTCATGTTCACGGTCGCATTTAAAACGAATGATAATAAACTTGACCTTTGTTTTTCTCTTGAATTGTTTCATTTCCCAACACATTGAGTAGGTACATTAAACAAATTGTCTTGCAAATAAAATAGTATTTAACTTATTATTTTTACAAAGAAACACTTGTAGGACATGGAAATTATGAGCGTGCATGCATGACTATAAATAGCTAATTTACATACGCACGTACAATAAAAAATAAAAAAACGAAACAAGAGTCTCAAATCTCACAAATAAAAATTTAAATATATGTATGTACTCAAAGTATTTAGATAGTACTAGATAACATTAATTAAATAATAATAACAGGACCGGGCGTTCATTTTTAGATCTATATATACATAGTTAAAATCTAGTTTTATTCCATTGCACATATTGGGGAAACCATAGATATCTGTGGGGGAAACCCTCATAGCGTTATATCTGTAGAAAAGAGATAACCTTAAAATGAAAGAAAATTTGTTGCTTTCATAGCAAAATATATATTATGTTTACGTAAGGGACAAGTAAATTTTTCGTAAGGCCCTAATTATTATTCACTCATCGGAAGTTAATGACAAAGTTAAAATTTTTTGAAGATAATACAGTGGTCTTCCGCTCCACATACCTTATAGCTTTAAAGGTACTTTTTTACCCGACTGACCCAGAAGCTTGGAAATGTTTTTCACGCGTATGTATGAAGGATGTCTTTTTAATACGCTTTTATTAGCTTCACTTGTAACTAACTATCTATGTAAGAAAATCTTGGAATCTTAATTTGACCCACTTCCCGGTCTTAGATTAGGATGTAATTTTGCACACGCTCTGAGTTCTGATGACAATACATGACTAGCTAAGAAACGAAAGCGTGTTTTTTAGTTTTTAAACTACTATTATTCATTAATAATAATAAATAAATAAATATATACGGACAAATCACACAGATTGAGCTAGCCCCAAAGTATGTTCGAGACTTGTGTTATGGGATACTAACTCAACGATACTATATTTTATAATAGATACTTATATACATAAACATCCAAGACCCAGGTCAATCTGAAAAATTCGTTTTCCATCTTGACCTGACCGGGGATCGAACCCGGGACCATCCGTGTCGCAGGCAGGCGTGTTGACCGCTGCGCCACGGAGCTCGTCCTGTACCCTAAACAGTTTGACCGATTCTGAACCTGACCTTCTTCGTAGGAGGTGACATTAGATTCGTATTCTTACGAGTACATGTGACGTCGGCAATAAAAAAGAAGAATCCTATACTGGCAAAAAGGGCAGTAGGGTTTTTTGTTAAACTAAGTGGACGGATGCAGAGAACTTGAAACGCAACCATTGGAAGGATTCAAACCTAAGACAATATTTCTAAACAAATTTATATACAACGATTCTTTATATGTTACGCACTCATCCTCCACTTATACCACAGTACGTATATCACAGCACATCCGTCCTCACTGTTTGTTCGGTTCATTTTGTATTATGCTGCATATTGCCAGTACCCACTTATTTTAGAATTTACAGAAAGTTTAATTTCTGTTAATTTTCTTATGAACTGTAGAGTTTTAGCCCTCATATCAATGTCCCCGCATAACATCTCAGAGAAGGGGTGCCTGAAAATCAGCGCTACCTAAGACGCCTGTCAAAGGCCGCCATAGTAGCAGATGTTAAGGCAGCACAAGCTGATATGAGGCATTATTCTTTGCCTACATCATATACTTAATGGAAGTGTACCTTAAGGATGTAAGTGTTTTGACGAAGCATGTCGCGGATTCCTATCTGTTAACTTTTGACGAGGCGTGTTGCGGATTCATTCCTGTAAACTTTTGAAGAAGCATGTTGCTAATGATTCTTTGTTTCAAGGTTAATTATAAAACGGTTGCAGAAAACTTGATACACAGCCATTGGAAGGATTTAAACCTAGGACAATATTTCGAAACAAATTTATATACAGAGGCCCTTTATTGTTTTTGACGAGGTTTTTGACGAAGCTTGTGGTGGATGACCGTATGTAGTAAATTTCAATAGTGTGCCTAAAAGTATAGCAACAAATGACTTTTCATTTTTTTTAATAATAAAAATTAATATTGTTCCGGTTGTTGTTCGGCTGATTCTGCTCATACGCCTACACACACTTCTAACTAGACAGAGACCTACATAACTGTTAATTAATTCACGCTCTTATTGTTCAAAGTCCAAGCCCTTTATTGTGGTACACTCACTATATCGAGATCTGTTAGTTTCTTGCCAAGTTACATAAGTCTGTTCATAAATAATTTACCAGTTACTTAACCGCGATACCTCCAGCGGTTATTTTGAGAGCGAACCGGGTGATTGCCAATCAAATTACTGTAAAGTGGGTCGCAATGGTGGAGACATGGGTTAATTGGTGGTAAAAAGGGTTAAGTTCGAGCATGTTTCTTAAAATCTAAATTTAAAGATTTTCTTTTTACGAATGGTGATAATATGTACCTAATGAAGTGATTTGGTAGTCTTGCTTGATTCTTGATTATCTGGTATTCTGGGACTTGTGGTGGTGATAGATATTGGTCTAGAATCCATACTATAAAGTGGTTATATAAGCGATAAAAAGGGGCTCTAGCATGTTTCTTAAATTCAATATTTTTATTTTCCGAACGGTGATAATTTGTAATGTGTTTCATTCACATTTGTTAGTCATGGTTACTTGATAGATATTGTTCTAGAAGCTATACGACTAGTCCTAGAATAAAGCTAGAAAGTTACCATTATTCTACTCTAAGATTAAAAAACATTCCAATTAGGGAATATGTAAAAAGTTTTCGCTGTCAATTGAGTAGACAGCTGATAAGGAAATTCATATGATATACATAAATACCATACCACGAATTTGCATTACACTTACAGCTTAAAAATGGCTGAAGAACTAAATATAGTCATATAAGTAAAGATTCTTGAGGCATATAAATAATATGTATATATTTTTAAAATAACAAAAATAATTTATTTGTATTATCTAAGTTAAACGACAGCTTGTCCAATGGCCGCAATCAAATCATTTATAGGTCACGTTTGATCAAAATCTTTTCAATAGTCTAGCGATAGGCTAGTCATGCTCGACCTTCCATGTACAAGGATAAGCCTGTTGAAGTATAATTGAATGTATAGAAATACAAGAATACCTGATTTACCGGCCTGCTACCAATGAAAAACAAGTTAACTGTGCCAGGGTAAAGTCTGGGTTATAATCGACGACAGAGAAGCCTTTGTTTGGGTAACAAATGTAAGAGCTAAAGACGACGAAGATAATCGAAAATGTACTACTAAATACAACTACTAAAATATGTGCTAATTCAATTACGATATACTAACAGTAAGTATACAAAGTTTTTCTCACTGAAAATTATCCAGACTTTCAAAATAAAGAGACAGAGTTGATTGTTTATTTATTTTTTGTAATGAATAAACTCAAAAAATTTTGAAATAATTTTTTATGTCTTTCAGTTAAATTTGAATATTTATACCTACCCACCCTATCAACGTAAATTATAGCCTGTATTTTATCACGCTATAATTTACGCAGACAAACTCGCAAAGAAACAAAAGATTTTATTATCTGTAGGAAAAAATCAATGTATGGCATTGAACCCCATGGCTATAATAAATCGCGGAAACTTAATGAGCAATTTTTCTATCATACTTAACCTTGTATTGCTATAATAACCCGAGAAAGATGTTTAATTCATCTTCAGATATTCTATCATTTTATCAACGTTATTGTTATTTCATTTCGCAACTCCTTGACGTCACTAGTTTGAATTGCTAGCAACTTTGATTGCTTTATTATAGGATCGTATTAATGTTCTCTATTTTCTAGAATATTTTATTCATCAAAACGACTAAATGCGTATTTAATTGATTGCATAGCAATTAGTTCGTCTTTATTTCTTTTCTTTTTACAAGCGGTCTATACAAGTGTTATTTTTACTAAGTAGTTTGTACAATACGCACCATAACGTCTCGTCTTCTTACGTCCACTGTCCAATAGCTTACATCTTTTTTTTTTCATTATATAGGCTGGCTATTGACAAGGCAGCGGTCGTTGCCGTTATACTACCCTAGATGCCCTTAGGCGACATTAAAATCTGACACTAACCTCGCATATAGGTACTCAAAAAGAAAAATTAAACTATAGTCGGAAACAACTTTACCGTACAACACCGATACTTAGTATCTCATTATACTGGACATTGGCAGAATCACTGAAATTTCGGTGGAAGCCATAATATAAAACAGAAGAAGAATAATAAATATATGCTTGTCATTGTTATGCCTATATGTCACGTTTCATTTAGCTATATATGTACTTGTCATTTTCTAATGGAGGAAACAACTTACCAGCCCCACATATGCCTGAGGGTCGCCGTCCAGAATGGATAGAATCTTTCTGCATCCTCTTGACCAGCCGCAGCGCAGTCGTGGTGACCTCATGTAGCTTATTTTCGAACTGCAGTTGTGATGCGAAGCGGAGTATGTACATGCAGGGATCTGAAACAAGTTAAAGATTTTGCCATGAGTTGGTTTCTAGAGTAACAAGTTAATAATTTAAAAAACAAAAAACCCGCCTGCATGGATAACTACAATTATTTTATATTTCACCTACCTAAGAACACTCGGGCTATTAAGACAAATCTAACGATACCTCAAATGTGAAAATCCATTCAACGGTTCTAGAGATACAAGGTAATAAAGAATATTACATACATACAAGATACGCGCTAAACACATAACCCTCCTGGCAGTCGGGTAAAAATATCTAAAGTGTGCGTCCCCGGAACCCTCTCGTATGATTTTGAAGTTTCTTGAATTTTTTTGTACAAGGTGTTACGCCGTTGATGTGGCATATACGTTATACATCGTTGCTGTGATTTTAACAGTGTGGTAAATTAAATCTAACCACAGCCACGAAGCTGCGTAATTTATATATAATACTCCTCGTTATTACCTATATGATCATACCTAGAGTTGCTAGGCGTCCGAGTCCGGATAAAGCTGGACATTGTCTGAACAAATTAGCTAGAGCCCGGCCTGTGCGGCTTTGGTGAGGCTTTTAAAATTTGACTTTTATGAAAATTTTATGGTAACGAACCCCTGCCTGATTAACATCAAAAAATGTTCTGCCATATTATAAAGGTACTACGACTAAAATATTAAGGGACTCTGTCCTTTTTACTCAAACATCCGGGATAATTGGCATTTCTGTCCGGCTATTCACTTTAAATACCTGGCAACCCTACTCATACCATGAGCTAGCTCCTCTCAGCTAGCTCGTGGCAGCTGCTGCAGCTTTGCTTCACTCTATGTCGCACTTGACCAGTTGTCCCCTACATCGTCAAGGACGGGAACGTGCAAATGCATGACGCAATTATTTTATGTATTTTATTTCGACATATAAAATAAAACATATGCATGCGCAGATGAGGTGGAACACCTCATAACATAGCTACAGAGATGTCCAATTTTTGTCTGCACATATTTGTAACATTTTATTCTTTCTATCTTCTTTCTTCCACTGAGATTTCAGTGATTCTGCCAATGTCCAGTATAATGAGATACTAAGTATCGGTGTTGTACGGTATGTGTCATCAAAGATGGCGTAAGTTCTTTGGTAGCCTCGTGGGTGCTTCTGATGACAAATCTATACGAGTCCATTTAACAGTCTACTTTAACTATTTCACAAATTGTTCTCGAGCACGAGCATTTATATCACCAAACGACACCAATTTCATATTATAAAGTCCACTTAAATCAATTTGCAAAATCGTCTAAGGCATACGACAACTGCACCCCTTGAAACTCCTAATTTTTTATTATTTGCGATATAAATACCATACAAATGATATTAATGTCAATTTATCTATATATACCTATATCTGTTTTATGCATTCAATAAATTATACATCACATATGCTAAGTAGATATTTTTATTTCATGCGTATGTTTTAATAACTATAAATTACAATATGCCCCAATAACAGCGCTTAATGTTGTCATAAAAAATATTTCCTCGTATCAAAGTTACAGGAAAATTAAGTTATTATTGTGTATAAACACAAGTTGTAAATCTACAACATATTAGTTTACACACACCCATTAATCGAAGTCAATGAACTAAAAGGACAGACGTGTTTGAACTCAGGTTATTTATAAAAGTAGGTACTATGTGGCAGTAAGTAAGTAGGTACATATGTTTGATTTTGTTATTTGCATAGATTTAAAAAAAAAAATTTCGTCGTTATTTGTCTGTCCTGCATTTACCTACCAGTCTGTCTGAGGTAATTAACACAAGTTTATTGTAATTAGGTACTAGCAATCGCATGGGAATCATTAAGGGAAGCCTATGTCCAGCATTGGACTTTTTACGGTTGAGATGATGATTCATCATCATCATCATTTCAGCCGCAAGAAGTCCACTGCTGGACATAGGCCTCCCCCAAGGATTTCCAATATGACCGGTTGGAAGCGGCCTGCATCCAGCGTCTTCCTGCGACCTTTATTAAGTCGTCCGACCACCTGGTCGGTGGGTGTCCAACGTTGCGCTTGCCGGTACGTGGTCGCCATTCAAGAACCTTTCTGCCCCATCGGCCATCGGTTCTTCGCGCTATGTGCCCCGCCCACTGCCACTTCAAAGAGCTAATACGCTGGGCTATGTCGGTGACCTTGGTTCTTCTACGGATCTCCTCGTTTCTGATTCGATCTCGCAAAGAAACACCAAGCATAGCCCTCTCCATAGCTCTTTGAGCGACCTTGAGCTTTCTTATGAGGCCCATAGTAAGGGACCACGTTTCGGACCCGTAAGTCATCACTGGTAACACACATTGGTCTAAGACTTTCGACTTTAGGCACTGAGGTATTTTGGACGAGAAGACGTTGCGGAGCTTCCCGAACGCTGCCCAGCCGAGTCGGATTCGACAAAAGACCTCGTCCTTGAAACTGGAGCTGCCGACCTGGATCAATTGACCCAAGTAAATGTACTGCTCTACAGGTTCAAGGCTGAAGTTTCCAACAATCACTGGTGAAGGCGCAACATGGACGTTCGACATAATTTTCGTCTTGTCCATGTTCATTTTAAGGCCCACTTGTTGGGAAACTTCATTGAGGTCATTGAGCATGGTACTTAGATCCTCCAGCGACTCCGCCATGACGACTATGTCATCAGCAAATCGAAGGTGAGTGATATACTCGCCGTTGATGTTGATGCCAAGTCCATCCCATTCCAGGAGCTTGAAGGCGTCCTCCATTGCAGCGGTGAACAGTTTTGGAGATATGACATCTCCCTGTCTCACACCTCTTTGCAGTGGAATAGCCCTCGTACTCTGCTCCTGTACTCGGACTGACATTGTGGCGTTGCTGTACAAGCACCTCAACACTTCGATATACCGATGGTCGATACGGCATCGCTGGAGAGACCGAAGCACAGCCCATGTTTCGATCGAATCGAAGGCTTTCTCATAGTCCACAAACGCTAAGCATAGTGGCCGGTTATACTCTTTGGTCTTCTGTATAACCTGCCGCAGCGTATGGATGTGGTCTATGGTACTGTAGCCTTTTCGGAAACCGGCTTGTTCGGGAGGTTGGAAGGCATCAAGCCTGTTCGTGAGACGATTCGTGATCACCCTCGAAAACAGCTTATAGACGTGGCTCAGGAGCGTCAGTGGAGTGAGATGATGATTAAGACAGGCTTAATATCACGACTCCTACCCCACGCGGGCCTGCCCAGGGAAGGCCTTAAACTAAGCGTTAATTTCTTCTTTGTCTGTTTGGGACAAGATGGCATCATCATCAGGTCTTTTTTAGTCTCCACTGCAGAAGCACCACCCTCTGTGTACTACTAAAGCCTTTATTAGCCTGAGTAGTCAGAAGATTTGGCCTACACTCTCCACTTTAGTTTCCTAAGTCGCCTTCTGCGACATCCACGGGAGGACTAGGATTGGTCCTATTCTTCTCTGCCAGGAACCACATGGCCAGACAAAATGGCAATTTTTCTGTAATTACGACAAGAATTTGATGACCTCAACGGCTACGTACGTCGTTTGGCTCAAATAACGTAAGCGTACATCACGCAACATGTGCAAAATGCAATATTTCCGGCAGTAGAATAGCAAATAGTAACTAAGATGTTAAGCGGCCAAGTGCGAATCCGATGCACAGAAAAATACTATGGGTTCCGTACCACTGTAAAATAATCAACTACCTACAAAAACCACGTATCTTGAATAGCCGAGGATATATGCGTATAAATACGCATGAATAAAGTAATAATAGGGGCAAGTCACAACACAATCAAAGCCAGAGTTCCTTGCATAAATATTAAACACTGTATTGTTCTTACTTATCTGCGATTTTCGTTTTATTACTTAGTGTTGCTTGTTGTCATAGGTTGGCAATAGATATAAAGGTACACATTCTGTCAAAATTTCAAGTGTCTACCTAATATACGGTTCAATAGGTAGATATAATAGACGCGTGATTGTCGGACGGACGGAAAATCGGAGGCTTAGTAATAGTCCCTTTTTTATTTGAGCACGGAACCCTAAATAATGAATAAAACCAACGCCACACTGGTCAACACGTGAGATTTGATGGTCAAAGTCAAAATCCAGTCAGTGTACGGCGCAGCCTTCACCTTAGTTTGCTAATTCCGCTTCCCGCCGCCGCGAACTCAAGGTGGTCTACTAATACGCGTTAGGAGCAATAGACGGATATTTTTGTTAGTACAAAAAGTTATAAAGTTAATACTAAGCTTCGCCCCGACACGACTTCGCACTAGTACATAAATCTTTATAAAAAAATAACTACGCGCCCCAAGAGTTTCTCAGATTCCTTTCAAAACAAACAGACACACCTATTACTGGGACAAATAGTACATGAAAATGTATTAATGATAAATCATTAATAAAAGCAAAAAAAAAAAAAAACAAATTATTTACAGATTTATTGTATACATTTGACCTATCTTAACAACTACTTATACTAAGCTATCTATTAATATTCTGAATGCTAAAAATTATGGTTGTGTATTCAAATAAAATTAATTTTAATGCGGTTTTATCGCGTTTATTACATTATTTATACACCTAACGTTTTAAACACTTTACAGTGTTCGTGGTCGCAGGTAGAGGTAGTCTACCTGCGACCACAAACACTGCACTGTACTGTTAAACGTGTAACAATCGCGAAAACATACGAAAACATTATGGTTGTATAATTTGTGGAATCAGGAGAGCATATGAGGACCGGCGGTACTTTTTCCATAGAAAACCCGTACCATAGTACGGATTTTGATGAAATTAGGCATAGGTACAGAGTTGTTTAAGCCCACCAAGATTAACACGAAATGCGGTTGTATCGCGCAAGAAGTCGCGGGCAGAAACTCTTTTGTCTATAACTTAGTCTCTCACATCAGTGCGTGTTAGGTAGGTTATATTCAGCTTGAATGCTTCAGAGCCATAGAAGTAGGAATACTTACGCTATTTTTTTTATCTATGTTCAGAGCCGACTGCGGCGACTCCGCTAACTATCCACAAGTTTGTATTTAGTTTTGTTTTTTTTTTTTAACAGAACTACAAACGGATTTTCCTGATACCTTAAAAAACAAAACAACCAAGTGATGATCACAACAGCGGACGCAAAATAAAAGTATTAAGGTCGATGAACATATAGATACAGTGGAGTTGAATATTAATCAGGCACTTACTGACTTTGAACCGAAGAGGAAATATCCTTTTCATATACTCGTACTGCCCACTCGAGTGTGACGAACATATATAAATCCAACTAAGATGTATTGATATGAACAATTGTAGTACCTACATATATATGAAAAAATTCTCGTCGTACGTAACCGTACAAGCAAAAAAGTCTCCCTTTGTTTGTTAACAAGCCTCTTTTTACCCGACTATTTTTCAAAAAGGAAGAGAAAAACGCGATTGCCTTGGCAAAGAATTATGGCATAACACTCGGGAAGGAGAAAAGATTTTAACTACACCCTATACTTCCAAATCTGCTGAGGCATTTCACATTTGGAAGTAATGGTGGAATAAACTCCAGACAATCATACATGAACTCGAAAAACAATAGAGTCCTTTTTTGCAGTCGTGTAAAAAAACCGAAAAGTATTTACAAATACATGTAACCTTTTTTAAAACATTTGCTATTAAAACGGTCGATATGAAATCGAAACTTGGATCGTAATGTTGTATTTTATGGTCTAGCCCTATTTTCTTTACACCAATCATAATTGCTTCTACATATAATATATTTTATGGTATTGCTAATGTTTTGAATAGTCATCGGTTTATTATAATTTCGGTTCGGTTAAACACGTCGACTATAATATCCAGCTTTCCGTACTTGCCTCATACGTGTTAATGTTAACCCTTATAAATTTCTATCCTAAAAATAATGACCCTCTACAGCTGCGGTCCTGGAGAGCGGAAAAAAGTTTTTATTTAAAAGCTTGCTTTAAGTTAAGACTATTAAATAACATTAAATCATATGGAGATCCTTGTACAAACTTATGGTAATTCATACTTAATTCATTGTGATATGGAATAATAAAGCTGTAATTTGGAAACAAAAATAAAGAAATAAAACACGTCATGAAGTCTTATACATACAAATAGCGAAATTTTTACATTTTGTAGTTTTTTAATTAATATCTAAAAATAAAATTCACAAACAAACTAAAATGTGATCAAAATAGCAACCCCTAAACATTACAATTTTCGCAGCAGATATAGAACATTTTGTTCGCACACGCAATAATCAGTCTGGGCTCTGGACTTCCTCATTTACGTCAGGTTCTACGTCAGTACAATCCTCGTTCGTCAGAGAATTCTTCCTCAAGACAACATTACATATTTTTTTGTATTTTTAATTCATTTTGATACCAAAACAACAATCCAAAGTAATGTGAGAAAATCACGCAACCATTTACGTGCGGTCCAAGAGACTACTGGCAGTCAGAACATCGCACGAGTCGATGCGCAGTACACAATATTAGGTAGGCGCGGGGCGTGCGTGGGGAGGCGGGGCGCGTACTGCGCAGTTAGCAGGTAATGTCCGAGTCCTAATTAATTGTGTCTAGAAACTATAGCACTGGAAAAGATAAATAGGTAATTCCTCTTCTGAAACTAATATGATAACAAAAAATGCACACGGACGGAGTCGCAGGCAAAAGTTACTTTAAAATAATGGGAGGAGGAACCATTCATATACTGTAGAGGTAATTATTAAAAGAATATATTTACACAGGTAAATTACACAGTACAGTTATTTACCTACAAAGTGCATCTCTGTATACATATTGACATGTAAATAAAACTCGTCCTTGTTCGACCAGAGTAATTATATTTTATAAATACATATTATCACATTGACTGATTTATATTTTAGTCTTTAAGGGAACACAATTTTATCGCCGGAAGGTGCAATGGCTGCATTGGAGAAGGCGGTTACAAAGGTGCCTGATGCGGAATGGAAAATGTGTTTTAAAAATTGGTTTAGCCGTATGAAACTGTGTGCAGACCCTAAAGGAAATCAGTAAAAAAAATAATAAAAAAAGCCCAGGCTAGAAGCGGGACTTTAATTATAAGGTGCTGAATGAGTATATATTTTGTAATTTTGAGTTCAGTATTTGTGACAATTCTGCTCAAAGCGTTCGACAAATGATCCTGCCACAATCCACTTAACCGAAAGTTTTCGGTTTCGGCAGAATAACCTGTTTCGGTTGATCTCTAACAACCTTATGCAGTTCTTCAAAAGAAACAGTAGCGATCCCAAATGTAGGATTTGGGATCGCTACTGTTTCTTTTTGCAGTATACT
This sequence comes from Rhodophaea formosa, assembly GCA_963082605.1. Taxonomy (NCBI): domain Eukaryota; kingdom Metazoa; phylum Arthropoda; class Insecta; order Lepidoptera; family Pyralidae; genus Rhodophaea; species Rhodophaea formosa. Next base: position 8,012,715 of record OY720221.1, read on the forward strand.
ATAAGAGTTCTCTGCTTCTGCTTTACTGTAGATTCCTCGAGAACAGTACTTTTTCAGCGTGAATGGTAGGGAGTCTGTGTGTAGTGCAATAATTAATGTAAGCCATTTCAAATAGGTTTAATAATTTAAAAGAAAAAGTCAAGTATCGAACTACTTAAAAATTAGAATACATTGTCTGCCGTATCATTATCATCGTAATTTTAATTATTCCTTTCCCTATCGTTTCGCTCATATTACCATTACGTTCCGTTTTTATTACATACCCGTATTAAAGTTTCTTAACCGATACGTTCTTACGATATGTCGACATAGGTATAATTTTGATTTTACACTGGTAGTTAAAAACTTGCTAAATCATTAAACAAACAGTACCATCGAACTGACGCGGATCCAAGATTTGGTTTAGGGAATGAATGAATGAATACTCATTGCACCATAATAAAAATAAGAGCACAAATATAAATAAAAGACAACATAAAAATTGGTACAAAAGCGGACTTATCGAATCACAATGGGATGGCACGTTAAGCCGTTGGTCCCGGCTGTCATCGTTGATGGCAGTCGTTAAGCTATGTCAGATGCCTTAAGGCAGCTTGAAAAATCTGACACCAGTGTTGGCCACTTACACATACGAAAAACAAAAAACAAACAATGGGAAGGGCAATCTTAGTAAATTTTACATCATATTCGTCGCGTGAATTGACCTTGGGCCAACTGTCGTTTATGGAATAACTTTTAAAGTTTGTTTGTTTTGTATTAGCTATTCATGTCTGGCTCTTGTAGTGATAAGTGTATTAATAACAATTTAGAAATTCAAATGGGACTTCGCGTAGTGATGTTGCTATAATAAAAGGGTTTTCTGAAGTGGTTATTACCAGATGGCAGTTCAGAATCGTTGAGTCCAATAAGCCGCTTTGATCGGATACTTATTTGTCGACAAACAAACAGATTGTTGCCCAGTTACAGCCTAACAGCTGACAAGACCATACGCTTTAGTGCTGTCGCCACTTATTTAGAAAAACCTTATTGGTCGTACGTCCCTTAGTTAGGTCCAATTGCATCCCATGGATTCACGCCTGCGATCGTATATTGCATTAGATTTTTGATTTCGAGTGAATAGGGCCGCCACTTACGACAGTCACTTAAGCAAAATGACTCATCAGTTTCAATCATTCAGTCGCTAATGCATCACAAGGTCGAAGACGATGATTCAATATTAATCAGAATCGAAATTGCAGTAACTTTGTCTATTACTCGTGTTTTATTATGTAAGGGGAAAATTTATTAAAGGAAAGAGTGTAGTGATTTTTATTTCTTTTTTCGTGAAACCTTCGTTAAACTCAGACAAATATGAAAAACTAGCTGTTATCCGCGGCTTCGCCCGCGTAATACATAGCCTATGTCCTTCTCAGTACCCTTACCTATGTGTATGCAAAATTTAATGACGATCGGTTCAGTAGATACGGCGTGAAAGCGTAACAAACAAACAAACTCACTTTCGCATTTATAATATATGTTAGGATAGGATTTTGCGGCAATATATCTGAGCTGATCAAGAATATCGCGTACAAGCGATACCATGAGCAACAGGTAGTACTAAATTATAAAAGCGGGCTATAAACCACGAAGAAGCGATGTACCAACGCCGACCTCCTTTGTTCAATGGGTGGCAATGAGAGCGCTGTTCATGGACAGTTTTCCTGTTATGGCGCGTTCCACGGGCTTTGCTCATGAAGTACAGTCGGATCTACACAGATAATGCTATTTGTTTATATAAACCACCTCATAATATAAACTTAGAATAAAAAATTAGGGTACAATTCAAATGCCAACCAAAAAAAATTTGCAGATAAAGTACCTACCATGTAAAATATATTAGCTTCATATTGAGTAAATCCACTCTATATCGAGGTGCCAGGGGTCCCGATTTGCGCGGGACATCCTGGTTTTTAAAGGTCTGGGGACACGTCCCGATTTGCACCTGATGGAGTCGCTAGATGTCCCGACTTTATTAAATACCATTATTTTCAGCAAAAAATAAATAAAATAACGTATCAAAGCAGGGTCTACGTCGAGTGCGGCATTAAAGCAGAGTCAATAATAAGGTAGGTATATTATTAACTATGCACAATCTCATTGTTATTTCTACTAGTCAAACAAGTCTGAATTTTGTTGTACGACAAAAAATAAGTAGACTTAGTTATAGTTACTAAAAAGCAATAAATTACTCGAACCTGTATTTTAAAACAAATATTTTTGTTTGTTTCCTATCTATAACTCTCAATCCCAATTTTGTTTTACCTTCCGCCCCGATCTGACACTAGTCAGATCAGTAAAAAATTAATACCAATAATACGTATGTACATACATACTGAGATAAGCTGATAATGTAAGTCAAATAGACAGATAATTCTTAAAAATGTTGTGTTTGTGTGACTATGCCATTTAGCAATAAAGGGCTCTCCACAAATAGACCAGCTCATTAGTATCTTTCATCCGTTTTTATGGGTATGCAAAATTTCAGCTCAAGTGGACACCGGGATCTCGGTCAAATTATACTTGCAAGATTTAATACAGACTGACATATAATTTGTATCAAAGCACATGAAATGCTACCGTCGCCAATGGCGTTACCATCTTCTACAGTGTAAATTAAGCGTTTCTTCTCGGATAACAGGCAAAAACTCACGTGGAAACTACAGAAGAGGGTTCTGAAATAGGTGCAGACCACAGAACAATGTTCTGTGGTGCAGACGATTGTACACGTGATTGCACATGAGCCGCTGTAGTTGGAGCGTTGGCTCTGCGCATTTTTTTTTTTAGATTTTATTATAATATTTAAGTAATCTTATATAAAGTATTTATTTCGCTATTTTTCTCGGATATCAGGTAAAAACTAACGTGGAAACTGGAGTAGAGGACTCCAAGCTAAAATAGGTGCAGACGATTGTACACACGATTGCACATGAGCCACTGTAGTTGGAGCGTTGGCTCAGCGTATGCATGGTTATGGACTACTTACAGACGCGCCCGCGCGACTTGCATGCTGATCATCTGGCAGCCGTGATCAGGGACTAAAATTGGACTGACCATTGTGATTTTGTCCACAACCGAAGGGAAAAAGATTTTGATACGCGAGCTCCTGTTTTACATTTTACTGATTACAAAAGGTTTTTGTGATCTTAGTGACTGATGAAAAGAGATGATAGACGACGTACGTATGATACCTTTGGATAATAGGGGACCTAGGGTTAACATTAAAAAGTAATATTAAGCTTGAATTGATAAATAATTTTACGTCTGATCTGATTTCATAATGACATTTCATGGTCTGAAAATACGTCAAAGATGTAAATGAAACAATGACTGATTTACGTCTAGATATCAAAAAAACGCTTTAATTGAATACAGACGTACAAACAAGAGCAGAAGACATAATCACAGACGAACACAAAATAAAATAACTATAAAGGATCAGATTTAGTTTTAGTTTTTCATGGCGGGGAAATTCGTTTCAAACAGAAGCAGGTACTAATTGGTAACAATTTCACATGTTAGAAGGTCAACGGAATACAAATAGCTTGTTGCAAATATTAGGCATTTTGATAATTTATTTCTTCTAGTTCCGGCTAACACCAAGGAAACTTCCGGATTCGATCCAAAACTCTAAACTCTTATATGGATTATTGAATATATTAAATATCAAATTATTTGTCAGTTGTGTTTTAGCAGCTTAATCACAATATTGTATCGCTTTTTGATAATGAAGTTTATTTTTGAATAAAATCAATATCCTCATTTAATAACGTTAAATTGCGAATCAAAACAGATGATTTGGCTAAGTTTAATCTTCATTGGGTAAGTTCATCAAAAAATCTTGCTCTATCATAGACAAAGCAAAAAATAAACAAAATGTAGCGTCCGAACATAAGCAAACAATTTTCTAGACACCTATCATAACCAGCTAATCTATAAATAATCAAATTATACGTTCGGTCGCTATCTCTAACACCTGTAGAGCTTGCATCGATAGCAGTGACATCACCCACTTTCCTGATCTCGTGTATAGTGTCTCTTGAAACGGAGTCGACCTTGCGCAAGTGGCGGTGCGTGCGGGCTTGACGGAGAGCTGCCGCAGTCTAACTAGCGCATTGGCGCGCGCGCATATCATATTGGAAATAGAATTTCGAATTTTTAAAATACTTTTAAATGTGTCTATGTGTTTGAGTGTATAAGTGAGACTGTGAACATTACACATGGGGAACCTCCGGAGATGAAATGAAGGCTAGGGCTGTAGTGCCTTGTAAATTGCCTGTTGATATCGGGAAGTTGTTCCTGCGGTGGATCTTCACTAAGACTGATCTGGTGTATTTTGTTTACCGGTTAGTTAGTATGTTTACAGTTATAAATGATGTGTTTCCATATTAACCTAGTAAAAAAACAGGTTTGTTTGTCATATAATATAACTGTGTCTTTTGATTAATTTAGTTTTCATAGATTCCTATTTTTACAAGAAACTGTGGATTTGTTTATACTCTGTGTATTGAAGTCTCCATATCAGAAATCAGAATGCGGTCTGCATATTTTGCAAACGAAAATCCCATTGGAACTTGAACTAATACATTGGCGCGGATTTAGGCCTTAAAAGAGGCTGTAATCAATACATTTTATGATATAATTTCAGTATTCATTCAGTAGAAATATTTTACTATTTTAGTGGCATGAAAACGTGAAATAGATTCAAAATAAAATCGGTATTCTGTTTTTTTTTTGGTACATTGGACATGAAAACGACGTTATCATTGTCAATATCATGCCTATTGACAGATTGTTAGAAATGCTGACTGCACTCAACCAAACCAGATCAGACTTAACTTATTTTTGAGTTTTCAAAGAATAGAAATCCTAATGCGTTTTTATCACATAATTTAATAATGATACATTTTGAATAGCCCTATTTGCAAGAGGATTTTCTGTGCAAAATGGAGAAGGCAGCGGCAAACTACATCATTATATCTGCCATTGACGCCAACAAGGCAAATCATAACTTATACTACTAAATAATTATAAATGCGAAAGTGACTTTGTTTGTTTATCACGCTTTAACTTCTGGCCCGATCATCATTTATCATACAAGTTTAGGCGTTGCTTAGGCGCATAGGCGTTGTCTCGGATACGAAGAAAGACACCTTTTATCCCGAAAAAAACTGATTCTGAGGGACAGACATCGAAAGCTCGTATTTCAAATATGAGAAAGACGCCAAGATAGAGGCCAATAGATAATAGGTCAACGAATTAGAACAGAGTATAAGTCGCTTTTCCATACCAAAATTCCTGGTAAATGGCTTGGAGAGTGCAGCCCTGGGGTTTTAAAGGAGTCTAAGGCTCGCATAACCGTTTTGCACCTATGAATTTTATAAAGCTTATTCTAATTGAAATTGTCGTGCTATTACAAGTTAATAATTATTTTTTGATGCCTACGATATGCCTTGTTTGTTGCTTGGGGATAAAGTTGTAATTTTATTTGTATTATTGATCCGGAAATAAATAATTCATGCATTTATACATTTACCCCCATCAGAGCGATACGCATGACGCATTTTCCATATAAATATAAAGGCTGATCTGATCATTCAAAAACGTGATCACGTAAACAATTTTATTATTTATTTAGTCCAGACAAAAAGAAACTACCAGTTTTTGAGCAGCTTTTGCGCAGGTAATAATATCTCCTAAAGTTGGACACATTAAAATTCAAGAGGTATGGCATGCGATACGTATGTTAATGCCCGAGACATTTTAAAAACAATAAAGACTGAATTTAATGAATGCCAAAAGTCATGAAAGATAAGAGAATTTGATCTACGATAATAAGATGAATATTTTTAATAATTTTTTTTACAAGATGAAGCAAATTTTCCTTGATATCTCTTATCTTTTTTGTCATCTGAGCAATCTTTTTCCATGAAGCAAAAAAATACGATAAATGACCTGTCGCGGCACATCCCTATTTCGTAAATGTAAATAACAGGCAACACTCCAACTGTCAAATTACTCAGTGGGATTTTAAAACGGACTTATAATAATATACAAATAATAAATAATAGTGAAATAAAAAATACTCGTCTGTCCTGCCAAATGTACAGCCTATGAACAACATAGGAATCACGTCTTTACCTCTTACCGAGTAGACAGGTTCTAAGGTCATAATACCCAAAGGTCACGTTTTACGTGTAGTAAAAATCACAATCAAATAGTGATGTGATGTGATGAGTAGCTAACCGCATAGTGTATTGACACAATTCCTAAGCTTCGGCGTGCAGTCTGTGCGGGTTAAATATCAGGTGTGTATTACAATTTATGTTTTTCCTTTCCCCCGGACCAGTATTGAAGTATGTCCCTCGGAGGATTCTCATGATACCTAATAAATTCTAATCTGTTAAGGCATTCGGTAGTTATGGTGGAAAAAAGAAACTCTATTACACCTCTCTTTTTTTAGGCAGTCGTGTAAAAACGATATGAATAGCATAGCGGTGGCAACGCAAAGCTAATTGAATTTGTCGCTGCGTGCGGTTGTTCCTAGTAAAAAAGAAATATTTTTTTTCTTTTTACGAAACTAAGTAATGCTTGAGAATAATAATAGTGACAAAATGTAAAATAAAATGTTTTAAATATATATTGTTTTTGAGTTAGCAAATAAAAAAATATTTTTATAGATTATGTTTGCTAGCTTATAATATAATATACAATTTTAGATGTTAATTGATTGGGAGAGCGAAGCGAGCAAGGTCTTCAAGTCGAGTTGGGGCGAAAATACAATTTTATGTACGTATTCAGATTAGTGTTTTGTTCTGTAATTGATAACTCACAAAGCGGTGCTCCAAATAAAAAATTTAAAACGTAGGTAGTAGCTACTAGTACGTGTTCAATTTTCAAGTTCTTTGTGCATCAAAATGTGTTCGGTAGTCTATGATATGTTTCAATAAATGTTTGCGAGGTCTAAGTTCGCGACAAACTACTAGTTTTACCCAAGATTAAGTCATTATAAGAAAAAATATTTTTTAAGTTCGAAGTCCATACATTTGACGGTTTGTATCGGAACACTCGTAAACAAGGTACCTATCTACACCTTGTTTACGAGTGTTCCGATACTAACTGTACTTGAGTAGGTAATTCTTTACAGTTAGGTGCCACTGCCACCTACTTCGTGTTTGCATACACGTCAAATGTTCTCTTTTTAACCAACTGACCCACCTAGAAGGAAGGTAATATTTTTCGCGCGTAGGTATTTATGTAAGTATAAGGCAAATTTTTTTCACAACTATATTCAGCCGCCCAGGTCAAGAATGTAAAAAAAAAATGATATTGCAATACTTTTTCCTCGAATTCATATTCAAATATTATAGGTATTACCGGCAATCTGTATAATTCGGCATTACATACAATGCCTAGGCTATGTATAATAAAATGCCTAAAACGTCCAGGCAATGCATGACATATTATTTATTTCTAATATTCTATATATTATTTAGGTATGTAAAAGAGTCAATAAATTCCTTTTTTGAAGACGGTTAAAATTATACAAGTCTCGAGCCAAACAGTAAAAAATAAAGTACTTAATTTGAAAATTATGTTCATCTACTTTTTCTATAGGTAGATATATCTAAGTATATAGCTATCAGCGCCTCCCTCATCGACCGCAGCAAATTTATTTTTTAGTGTCAATGAAAAACAACAATGATGTAATACCATTCTATTTGTTGAAAACTATAGTAAACATGAAGTAGGAATTACAAAAACAACTTTACCCATATTTGACACCTGCCATATGTTTTTTAATTAACAATTGTTTAATTTTAAAATGTTACATTTTGCGCAATCGCAAGTGAGAGTCAAAGTAAAGCTTACATTGAATAAATATAAATATTTAGTCTTTTTAAAACCTGGCAGACCTTGACCTGTTGCCCAAATAGGTATTTAAAGTTCCGAAAGGGCATTTTACGTGCTTGGCGCAAACCGGTACTGCCAATATTACGATTTAAATTAGTACAGATTGTTTTATATATTTTTTCTCCCCAGCCAGATATACTTTATAATCATCAAACTAGCTTATTTATTACAATTAGAACACTTTTTTGTTACCGACTGAGAAAACTAAATTAAAATAAAGAAAGTTTTACTTCTAAATTTGAATTAAAGAACCAACCAAGTAAGAGTCGGACTCACATACGAAAAGTTCCGGACCACGGCAAAATATGTACACACCGTGTCATAACTCGTGGACAAGTGTATAAACCACATGTGTTTTAAAAGCTAAATAATATGTAATGCGGTAAGGTAAGGTAAAACGCACCTGTGAGGTAAGATATTTATAGTTTTTATTCTGCAAAGAGTTCTCAGTTTCTACAAATTTAAAAGCATATTTTGAATGGCTTGGCATCAAATTGCAAGACCGAGTTCGCAACACTGAGATCCGGCGTAGGACGAAAGTTCACGATGTGCTCTCAAGGGTTGCAACTCTGAAATGGAACTGGGCGGGACACCTGGCTAGGAGGAACGATGGTAGGTGGAGTAAGGCTGTCACCGAGTGGTATCCCAGAAATGGGAAACGTAGTGTTGGAGGTCCGGTAGCGAGGTGGGCCGACGACATAAAACAGATTTCAGGAAAGAACTGGATTGCAAATGCTAGGGATAGAGAAGGATGGCGCAGACAAAGGGAGGCTTATGCCCAGCAGTGGGTTATGGAAAGCTAATGATGATGATGATGATTTTTAAACTTTTACATAATATAAGTACTAAAGTGTTAAAGTCAAAAGATATTTAAAGAAGAAAACAAAAGAGTAAGGAATGTGAAAATCGCTCGCGTGAGTGACATTCTTTACTCTGTGTCAGCAATGCTATTTACTCACAGACGACGCCCGGTGCGTCCAACTCTCAATAATTAGACCACGAGTAGGTCAAGTTTGAGCTTATTTATGTCTGTTGTTATTATTACATGTTATTATGTAAGAAATGAATCGCATCGCGTGAAGTAGTTAACGCACAAATAAATGTATTCGTAGCGTAGCATGAACTCACATTGGATTTCTATGTGTTGATATTGCATTGGAAATTGTTTTATTCAAATTGACTTTGGCGTTGATTTTGGTAGAATTAAAGCTTATTTTGTATTTTTTGTTATTACTGGAAAATAAAGGTGCTAAATAATAAAATGAGATCGAGTCCCTAAACCAAGTATGTAGTTGCAAAATACTATCAACAGGCCTGATAGTCGCCTGGCCACTTAATGCAGGTTTTCCAGATTTGGGTCCAGAGTATTTAAAGTGGTCAGAGTATTCTGGCAGTTTAAAATCATGAAATAATTAAGTATCGTAGGTCTGCGGTGTGGTGGCATTCAGCATAATAAACTTTGATAATCAAAGATAATCTATACATATAATAAAACAGTAAAAATAATTTGTCTGTACATTTAGTATTTTTGGCTGAAATGGATAGAGCTTGATAGAGGGATACTTAAAAACAATAATAGAAAGTAAAATTTTTTTTTGAGAATTTCTTGTCTGTCTGTCTGTATGTATGTATAATCACGTTTATCTCCGGCAATATTGGATGGATTCGAATGAAACTTTTTTTGCTATAAGTATAGCTAAAGCCGGGGCAACATATGGGGTAGAAATAACTGTGGAAAATGGAACACCTGATGCAGCATTATAATGGTTCAGCTGAACTATACGAAATATAAAATTGGAGCCTTAGCAAAACTTGTTAAGCCTGATGAGCATTTACAATGAGGTATAAAAAAATCTGAGATTTGGAACACCTCATGGAGAACCATTAGTGTGCAGGTAAACTATAAGAAATATATAAATGACGCCTTAGCAAAAGTTATTCAACCTGATGAGCAGTTTTTGTTGAGGTATTTAATTTGAAGATTTGGAACACTTGACGCAGAACCATAATGGTCCTGGTAAACTATAGGAAATATAAAAATGACGCTGTAGCAAAAGTTGTTCAGCCTGAGTAGTATTTTTTGTTGAGGTAAAAAATCGAAGATTTGGAACATCTGATACACTACCATGTCAAATTTAATATCGACAATTTTACAGAGTCACACTCTCCACTAGGATAGAGTGCGTAGAGTACGATTAGCTCATATTACTAGTGACCGCCCAGCGGTCCCCCTTTTGGCAACGTAGTTTTCAGCCTATACGGCAAAACATGAGAGTTTGGTGTCTCTCCAAGCCTTGAATACACAGGCAACACCTAAAGCCGAGGTCCTTCCCTCCCTAAGGCTCTTTGGAGATGTGCGATAGGTTAAGGGCACTCTGCCCATACCTCAAAGATTGGTGAAGTAGCGCAAGCTCACTTGGAGCTAGCTATATAATAAATAATAATTTTATCCCTCCAGTATTTAGCAACAGCCAATGCAATGCCATACAATTTTATAACACTGCTACAAGTATTTTCTTATATATGTTTAGTTTTTATTCCACGCGAACGAAGTCGCGGGCATCAGCTAGTAAACAATATAGGTGATTGTTGTTTCCAAGAAACTTCTCAATATTACAACTATCACCAGTAATATAATAATATCCAACACCTGTCTAAATATTAATTTTAATTTAACTGTATTTTCTTTCCAGTATTGTGTGGTATGCCTGTCATCTACAAGTCCGGTCATCGATGAACAGCAGCAGTGTGGATTTTTTCGAAAGCCTAATTGAAGAAGATGGACGCTTTTCGGAGCTCAACTGTCAGGACCCACCACAGCGCCGACAGCGGCCGAGACATAGGCCAATGATTCAAGGCAAGTTTGCAAAAGGGGCAGTTTGGTTTATTTCATAATATGCTTCTTTAAAAAAAAGAAGAGTAGAATAGAATCACTCCCTCCGTCCTAGTCTTCTCGTGGATGTCGTAGAAGGCGACTTAGGAAACACAAGCTAAACTTAACTTAACATCGAAGATACCTCTCCAACCCGTCTGGCCATCGTAGAGAGAGTAGGCCAAATCCTCTGACTGCTCTGACTTATAAATGGCTCTGGTAGTACAGAGAGGGTCGTGCTCCTTCAGTAGAGACGGGTTAGGACTAGAATGGCCAAGTAACAAAAAGAACACATCTCAAAAAGACTTTGTATTCAGATCGTCTGTAACTTTCAATTTCTTTATGCCTTAGAATCGCAGGGTCCCACGTTCAATCCCGGGTCAGATAGAAAACAATATTATTCCGCAATCAGAATCAAACGAGTGAGTGACATTTCGAGGCAATATTTAGGTCTTTAGGTCATGTTTATTTATACCTAAACGTCGTGACCAGATCTTAGAATCGATCAATTCGTGATGTGACCGACCAATTTACGTAATGGTACGTTAGTACCTAGTTAGTACCTAATATTAATAATTCTGTAGTAATAGTTCTACCAATTTAATGAAAGGGAAAATAACTGTTGCCCACATCATGATATGATTAATAATGAACATTTGATACGAATGAACGGTACAATACGTTGAACTTTAAATGAACAGATATTTCAATGTGTCGTCAAACATTAGTGATGAAATAGTAAAACAGGTAGGAACAGCTGCTATACACCGTTACCGAGAGGTCGAGTCGTTTTGAGATTTTTTGTTATGAATCGTAGCGGTGTAATCAAACTATCGGAGAACAATCTTCTTTCTTTTTTAAATTATGACTTCCACCGAGATTTCAGTGATTCTGCCAATGTCCAGTATAACGAGATACTAAGTATCGGTGTTGTACGGTATGTGGCATCAAAGATGGCGTAAGATCTTTGGTAGCCTCGTGGGAGCTTCTGACAAATCTATACAAGTCCATTTAACAGTCTACTTTAATTTCAAAAATTGTTCTAGAGCACGAGCATTAATAACCCAAAACTACACCAATTTCATATTATAAAGTCCACTTAAATCAATTTGCAAAATCGTCTAAGGCAAACAAAAACTGCACTCCTTGACTTCCCACTAAAAAAAAAACCTCGGAGAACATATTGGGTAGAAATCGTATATAAAAAATTTAAACAGTTCTATTAGGTTAATATGAAGAAATTTACTAAATATATAGATGTTATGAAATCGGCCGGCCACATGTAGGCTAAGTACCTATAGATAATATGTAAAGTAGAGTAGAATAGGACCACTCCACAGGACCACTCCAAGTCATCCCGTGGATGTCGTAAAAGGCGACTAAAGAAACACAAGCTAAACAAAGCTTATAAACATCAAAGAGACTTCTCCAACCCGTCTGGCCAGCGTGGAGAGTGTAGGCCAAATCCTCTGACTACTCAAGCTAATATATTGCTCCGGTAGTACGGAGAGGGTCGTGCTCCTGCAGTGGAGACTAGAAAGACCTGATGATGATGATCTATCGTAAAATGTAGAATCGTTCACAACCACGGTTTACAACTTACTGTGGGACTATAATTTGTCCTTTTAAATAAAATTATTATGAGTTTTGTAACGCTATTAAAAATCATTCAATGTCATTCTTTAAACAAGAAAACAAAAACCGCCTTCATTAAAAGAGAAGGTTCTCAATTCAACTGGATGTTTTTTTTTTTCAAAAATTTCGAATAATGACTGTCTAAAGTTATGAAAGTATCATAATTTTGTTTATTTTCCTTGGTTTCAAGTGATATTGTTATTTTCAACTTTTTAGTTCCAGTTTGAAGTAGGTTTTTGATTTTGCCGAAAAATCATTTTAATTTTCCATTTTTAGTATATTTGATAGTTCAATCGAAACAGAGGATCAACGTTTTCATTTCGTCTTGATTCGAAAAAGAATAAAATAGAAATAAATTTAAACTAAACCGCATCTACATTTTTTACAAGAAGATTACAGATTTTTCAAAAAGATTGTTAAAAGAATATACATTTACAAAGTAAATTTTCATCAATGTTCGTCATTATTGCGTGAAAGAGTAACAAATAGCCACACATTCATCTTCACTAATTCACTACGTTAGAGTATTTTAAAATTACCGCTAATTTCCCATTTTCTTTATGACGTATGGAAAGATCACTCGTTTCGTGAACTCACTGGTTTCAAAAATAGTACCCTAGGTTTCCGAACGAGTGACATTTCGAGTTTCGATCGCATCTCGCTCGTTCCACCCGCCCCGCCCCGCCCCCCTCGACAAACAAGATGGCTGACGTCAATGCGTGAAGTTTGTAGTGCAAATGTTTGAAATAAAAATTAAAAATTTGTGAAGCTTTCAATCATGTCGAATCTGTGCTCTAGAATCGTTTCAAAGCCACCTAAAAGACTGCCAGATAACAGGGACAGTAAGTCAGTGGCGCAAACGAACGCTTGGATGAATGGTAAGCGTTGGCGTTTTGTAAATATTGATTAGACGGACCTCTGCGAACCAGTATTTTTGCGACGTAATTAAGGTCACTTAAATTAGTATAAATGAGACAAATTGGTGTTTGTGTCAGGGCGTGTGCATTAAAAACAATAACTCTTTGAACGTTACTTTGCTTTCACTGATGACTTTCCTCGTATTTTTCCAGCGGAAAACATAAATAATGGCGGCGAATTGTCTTTGTCTCCACCACATACGATATCTCAGCGCGAGACAGGCACTCAGGTGTCTCAGTGCTACAGTGGTCCGCCCTCCCCGAGTGGAGCCGTGAGTGCCACCCCAACGCCAACATCATCACCCGCCCCGCCGCCAGGAACTGCCACCCTAGACCCTAACTGGCAAGCGACCAAACCTACTGTGAGGGAGCGGAATGCAGCTATGTTCAATAACCAACTTATGTCAGATATAACATTTTTAGTTGGTGGTCCAGGTGAGATAATATTTTGTTTACATTACTACTTTCTTACAAAAGTTTATATTCCTGACAAGTTATAAACATCACCTCATTATATTTTCAGATCACATACAAGTTATACCAGCACACAAATATGTATTAGCGACTGCCAGCTCAGTGTTCTATGCAATGTTCTATGGAGGACTAGCTGAGTGCAAACAAGAAATTGAAGTGCCTGATGTTGAGCCATCAGCCTTCCTTACATTGTTGAAGTAAGGAGAAAAAGATCTTAAATATAATTTTAGTTCAAATGAAATTTAAAAATACATGTGGTCTCTATTAACTTATATCCTCTTTAATTCCAGATATTTATACTGTGATGAAATACAACTCGAAGCTGATACAGTGCTGTCTACACTCTATGTGGCAAAGAAGTACATAGTGCCGCATCTAGCGAGAGCCTGTGTCACATACTTGGAGACTAGTCTCACGGCAAAGAATGCATGCTTGTTACTAAGCCAGTCAAGGCTTTTCGAGGAACCAGAACTAATGCAGAGATGCTGGGAAGTAATTGATGCCCAGGTATGTGAGTCCACTGAGAACCTAGCAACACTCTGCTTGCAACCATCCTCCTCGTATAGTAGCCTGCTTATGGAACTTTCAGACACCTCAAGTCCGAATGTCTCCAGCCCAGAGAGCAAAGAAAGTATTGAAAACCTAAATAATTTTAATTAAAATGTGTTGATTCCAATTTATATCAATACACAAATAATAGTATAGTATATTGTACTATAAAAACATGTCCCCAAGCACTACCCTAGTGTAGATAGACTAATTTTTCATTTATTATACCTAATATAAAATTATTTGTGCCACAATTAGTAAAGTCATTTTTGGTTGTGACTTTAGACTAAGATCTGATTAATTATGATAAGTTATATACTGTACAAATTTAAGTTATACATTCCCAAAATTGTGTATTTCTAGTCATTCTAATGTACCTAGATTAACAGTCCAGTAACTGCAATACAGTTTATTATTGTTGTATGCATGTTTAGTGTTTGGTATTGTAATTTGTTAATTTATAACAATTACAGATACTTCAGATGTAAAAATTGTCATTCCATGTAAAAGATCTGAATAAAGTATTAAAAAATTGTATTGCAGTTTCAATGTACCTACTTTTAAATTAAATATTTCTATTGTAGGCTGAGATGGCTCTCACATCTGAAGGCTTTGTGGATATTGATGTGTCGACTCTAGAGTCAGTGCTAGCTAGAGAAACACTCAATTGCAAGGAGATAAATCTATTTGAAGCAGCACTAGCATGGGCGCATGCCGAGTGTGTGCGAAGAGAAATTGAACCTACTCCAACCAATAAAAGAGCTATGCTGGGAAGTGCCATATATCTGATAAGGTTTCCAACAATGAGCCTTGAAGAATTTGCAAACAGTGCTGCACAGCTTGGGATTTTGACTCCACAAGAGACAATAGACATTTTCCTGCATTTTACGGCTTCCAGCAAGCCGCAGTTGTCTTACCCAATCAAACAAAGAGCTGGACTCAAAGCACAGGTAAATAAATTGAAACAGAACAAGTACATATTAAAAACTTTAAAAGTTTATCTGTCCCATCACCTCAGACAAAAACTGTGATAAGTCATAAATAACCAGATTCTGATGTACAGATATAATAACTATACTATATATACACAAGACACAAGAAGCAATGAAGACAGTGCTATGAATATATAACAATTTTTATTCATTTTTTTTCTCTTTTCAGATTTGCCATAGATTTCAATCATGTGCATACAGAAGCAACCAATGGAGGTATAGGGGCCGCTGTGACTCCATTCAATTTTGCGTAGACAAAAGGATATTTGTTGTTGGATTTGGATTGTATGGATCATCTAATGGTGCAGCGGACTACAATGTCAAGATTGAGTTGAAACGCCAAGGCAGAATACTTGCCGAGAACAATACAAAGTTCTTCTCAGACGGATCAAGTAACACCTTCCATGTGTACTTTGAGAATCCAATACAAATTGAGCCTGAGTATTTCTATACTGCATCTGCCATATTGGATGGTAGTGAACTAAGTTATTTTGGACAAGAAGGACTAAGTGAGGTGTACATGGGCACAGTGACATTTCAGTTCCATTGCTCATCTGAAAGCACCAATGGAACCGGAGTGCAAGGTGGCCAAATCCCAGAGTTAATTTACTACGGTCCAACTGTTACCACAACCATGACAAACTCCAACTCAAACGAAGACTGACAATTGACCAGAACTCGCCCTTTCAATTATTACTCTGTATAGTTCAGCTCTCAAAGCTCAATTAGTCCCAGGAATTGTTCAATTCTACTTGTATATTTATCCATTCCCAAATGTTAAATTGTTATGTTAAAATTTGAAGTTTTTGTGTATATTGTTGATTAGGAACTAAGAGAGGAACCTAAAATTGTGATATGGGTGTTGTAAAAGCTCTCTAGCATTCATAGAGTAAAGGAATCACAAATCTCAGTAATCCTTAGGATTTGTGTTTATTAATCGCCTTTGCCCTTGTATAATACTATTAGGTCACAGAGTTGTACTGCTTATTGTACAAAAACTGACTTAGGCTTAAATTATTATTCCTAGTATTAGCTGAAAATAAAAATTATTGAAAAATTTGTTCTTTTTTTAATAACATGTCATAATGGTATCTTAACCCCTATTTTATTACTATACTGTTATAAGGGTTCTATCATAAACAAGGAACTTGTTGTGTGTCTGTCTGAAAAAATATACACATCTGTGTCTGTCTGCCTGTCCGCAGTTTATAGGTGAGTCAGAGACTATCCATACTAGAGAGCAGTTATTATCACTCTTACAAAGAGGTGAAAAACACCCTATTACTGTTTTTGACTGTTTTACATGTAGTACTGTAAGGTAATGGCTAGGTAGTGTATGGCAGTGAATATCAACTTCAAGAATTGATATTTCAATTAAGGTGAAGTGAGTTCACACACTAGCGCCACCCAGCAATTACAATTGTAATTCTATAGGTCCTAAATCATATCAAATTTAAAAAATCTAATAGCTGAATGCCCTAGTAGTATTATTGGTACAAGTTATCACTATTTTTAATTTAATGAATTAAGAGAACGAATTATTACCGCCAAAAATGGCCACTTTTGGCGGTAAAAATTCGTTCTTTTAAACTTAGATTGTAATATCTATGAAAAGTAACAAAAATAATACTACAAGTAATTTACGAGGGCAATCAGTTATTAGATTTTTTAAATTTGATTTGATTTAGGAGTAAATGAATTAATTGCTGGGTGGCGCTAGTGTGTGAACTCACTTCGCCTTAAAGAAAATCTCCCGCCTTTATGACGTCAGTTTCGCAGATCACATTTTTTCTATTTTCTCCGTATATGTACTAGTAAATACTTTAATTTTCTTTATAGGAAGACAACATTACACCCGCCATTCTGAATTACACGCGAATATGTCTTCGAACATCCGTGTGGTTCCCGGCAGAGTAGAATAGAACCACTCCAAGGCTTCCGGTGGATGTCGAAGAAGGCGACTTAGAAAACACAATCTAAACATAGCTAATAAACATCAAAGAGTCCAACCCGTCTAGCCAGCATGGAGAGTGTAGGCCCAATCCTCTGACTGCTCTGGCTAATACATGGCTCTGATTGTATTGTATTGAGGGTCGTGCTCCTTGCAGTGGAGACTAAAAAAGACCTAATGATGTTGATATCTCTGGTCAGGATCCCCAAGCTTAAGACTAATCTTACCTGTAGGAGGTATGACGATGCAGAGTGCTCGTGACAACCTGAAGTATGTGCGGCCAAGTTGGTAGCAGCAAATCTGCAGGGCATCACTGATGTCTATCAACAAATCTGTTTTGGCAGTTATGAAAATTACTTTTATGTGGGTTAAAAATTTTGTCATGAATCAATATGAAGTTTAAGACCAACTTATTTATTGCTTTATTAGTTATTCCTTAGGGCATCACATCTTGGGGATATCACAAGGGACAGGGCCTGTTATTCATTTGTTATCAAAGTTGTATGCTTTTTTTGCTGTGCGTGTAATTGGCCAGCACTAAGTTGCCTATGGGCATCTAAGCTAGCCTTATTTTATTTTAATACTAGCAAATATCCCGCGACTTCGTTCGCGTAAATTATAGCCTATGACACCCACAAATAAAATAGCTTTCTATGAGTGGAAGAAATTTTTTTAAAATCAGTTCAGTCATTTCGGAACCTATTCAAAGCGAATAAACAATCAAATCTTATTATATACTTATATTAAACTAGAACGGGCAATACCTAGAAAACACTCTGAATCAAACTTTATGGTGGCTCGGAACATCGCGCGAGGCGATGCGCAGAACACAATATTAGGTTCAGCGGGGCGCGCGCGGGGAGGAGGGGCACGTTCTGCGCAGCTTGATTCAGAGTGTACCTATTACAGCTCAAACCCAGGTTCTAACCCCACATTTACACTCAGCCACTGCCACTGCTCCTGCCGCTGCCGGAAATATTTCCCTAAATACTTCTGCGGTAATAACGACGCAAGTGAACACTCAGCCTTCATACTTCTTTACTGCTGAACTCGCAACAATGACCGACGTAGAGGTTGTTGCGGCGACAGCATAATGTCTGCTCAGTATATGCAATGTAATTATGTGTATAATTTTGCAGATATACAAAAAAGTGCGTTATAAAATTGGTGGATGAAGGAATTTTATCGCAATAAAACGACGTCATTAAATATAGGACTTAAATTATTTCGAAGTGAGCGAGAATGCTGAATGTAAACGCTCACTCGCGCTGGCGCTGCTTGTCCTTTGACTTCCGCGCGAAAAACCGACAATCGAGGGGGCGCCGCGCCGGCAGTGGCAGCGCGAGTAACCTCTTTACATACTCGCGCTGTCCACTGCCCTGCTCACTTCCCTGCCCAACAAGGCTAAGTGTAAATGTGGCATGAAACACTACAATCAATGAAGAAACCAGGATAATGCTTATATGGTAAGATTATCTTACTGCAATATGATCTAAGGTTATATATTAACTAGTACATACTTCACTGCCTCACAAAGAAGCAAATAAAAAAAAGGTGCGAGGAAGTTATCCAAGCAAACACTCACCATCAAGTGAATAATATCCAAAAGAATGAAAATTAAAACCATATTTGCTAACAATTTTTAATTCAACTTTTGACATCTATGGGGTACATTGTTTTGATGGTCACTTCAACATTTATTACAGTTTATGTATACCTAAATAAAGCTTATCAACAGCGTGGAGAGTGTAGGCCAAATCCTCTGACTGCTCTGGCTATAATATGGCTCTGGTAGACCAGAGAGGGTCATGCTCATGCAGTGGAGATAAGACCTGATAATGATGATGTAATATCTCGAAAAAAATAGTTAATCATATTAAAAGTCGCCTGGAAGCGCGTGTCTCCATACAAACGGAAAAAGGGAATTGTGGCAATATTTGATAATTTTGGAGTAAAATTAAGCATTTAATTAATTAATCTATGTACGTTCCTATACAGCTTGGTTAAAATATCAATGGTTTGAGAATTACAAGCCTTTTCAAATTTGTATGGAAATCTTGAGAGGCGTATAATTCTCAAACATTTGATTATTTAACCAAACTGTATAGGAACGTATGTGGATTATAATGAGATTAATTGATTGGATGCTTAATTTTGCCCTAAATTATCAAATATTGCCTCAATTCCCTTTTTCAGTTTGTATGGAGACATGCGCGTCCAGGCGACTCTTAAGCCATATGGATGATGAATTGACCATCAAACATTGTACAACACATTTGTCAAAAGTTAGCAGTAAGGCCTGCAGACCTCAGATCAGCAGATCAAGCTGGCTTTCACAGGCTCTTGTTTAATACACACAAACACATACATAATATCACGCTTTTATCCTTTGCAGGGTAGACAGAGCCCAAGGTCATAAAACCCAAAGGCCACATTTAGCATGTTAGTGAGCGATAAGGAGGAAAGTTGAATCAAAATAGTGATGGGTTGCTAGCCACTTCCCTAATTGACGTGATTCCTTCAATTTACACCTTACTCTTGTTTATAGTTTAAATATATATATTTTTAAAAAGGATACGATCAGTACGTTCTGTCCTGCATGTCATATAAACACAAGCAGCCTGTGTGTGTGATGCAGGTCTGCCAATGGTGAGGTGTCTTGACAAAGCCATTTTGAAGAAGTTGCAAGCGATGTCTATGCACTGCTGGTTAAGACGCAACTGCTGGCATAAAGCTGTGATGCCTTCTCTAGCTTTCCTTAGTGTTATCTCTCTAGACTCTTGTCCAATACCCGCATTGAATGCTGAAAAAGAGAAGTCAACTCTAAAATTTTAAATTTATCTGTTGCTTCTAAAGATGGGGTATGGATTGGTGTGGGGAGAAGGGACCTACCCCTTCCTCTGCCTTGATGCAGTGGTTCCTGTGACATTCCCGATTTAAGTATTGATATTTATTAGTTATACTAATTAAGAATCATTATTAGAAACTAAGTGTTACCCACGGCTTCACCCGCATGATACAGAGCCTATGTCCTTCTCAGTACCCTAACCTATGTGTATGCAAAATTTCATGATGTTTGGTTTAGTAGATAGAGTGTGAAAACGTAACAAACAAATAAACAAACTCACTTTCGCATTTATAATAGGATTAGGATAAGATAATTGAAAACACGTATGAAATATTTAAGAATTATTGTGTGATCGGTCACATCACAAGGTAATCTAATGACCCTAAACTACCCTCCATGGCAATGTTGTTTTTGCTAGCCCCCTTAACATGGGGGACATCTTGGCCTCAGAAACTGCACACTTTGAAGTGTCTTGGCACAGGGGTCCCTCTACTCCCCTAACCTCTGAAATTCTGTGACTCTATTCTATAAAAATCCCTTGTATTCCCAGTCCAGACCATATCAACTAGGTACGCTTACTCCAGTGATATCAAGCTTCTCAAATTTAACTAAGCATATCACTATCAACAGAAAGAGAATAGGAAGACCAAACACATTCTGAAGGATTGTGAGTGAAAGAAGGAAATTCTTTGAAAGGCAAAAAACAAATACATTAAAAAGAAAATGAGAAATATTAAACTTCATAATAAAAAAGGTAATAACGAAAAGACAGCCAGCTTTACATTAGGTAGGTACAGATAGATGAAATGAAAAGATCAGAGATGGCAATTAAGTAGATTATTATAATGAATGAAATCACAATAATAAATTAATACTAACCACGGCCAAAGCCTGTCGCACCACCTTTCGATTCAGCAGACACGAACTGACCAAT
This sequence comes from Rhodophaea formosa, assembly GCA_963082605.1. Lineage (NCBI taxonomy): Eukaryota > Metazoa > Arthropoda > Insecta > Lepidoptera > Pyralidae > Rhodophaea > Rhodophaea formosa. Next base: position 8,033,837 of record OY720221.1, read on the forward strand.
TGCTGAAGCACCACCGTGAGCATTCTCTTGGAACTCAACTTCTGCTACAATAATATTGTCCTCCAACACTGTCCCACAGTTGGTACAGACAGCGTCTCCACGAGCGGGGTCTACCTCGATCTCCGAGGAACCGCAATGCTTGCATTTTTTACCCGACATTTTGGTACAAACTAGTTGAAGTACTTCAACTGTTTGGTAATATATTGCTAGAACTTGTGAGGCATACGACTGGAAGCGAAACCACACTGATATTGAAATTAATTGTATTCCAAAAAGATAGAAAGAAATAAAAACAGCAGTCACATCACATGCGATTGCAAGGAAAACAAATCATTGTTTGACATTGACATTGACAGTATGTGACAGCTATTGCGTGACATTTGTCATTCACTTTATATCGTTATCTTTATGTTGGTTATCTATTTTGTGCAAGAAGTACTTATTAGCCAATTTACTTCCGGTTTTAGCCTACCGGAAACCTTACGGAACAGTACAGTCATTGAACTAAATCCACCTCCGAGCAACACAAGTCACATATAGGTACATAACCAAAAATACGATCAACATCAAGTTGAGATCAACTAAATATATTGCAAATAATAAAATAATAACATTAAACAATGAAACTAACTTAAATGAACTAAAACTAACAATTAAACCTACCTAAGAAATACAAAAAAAGTAAAAAAACAAAAAAAAAAAAAAAAAAACTAAATATCAAAAGCAACATTTGTATGACGTCATATTAGTTCTGCACAGGGTCTGTTGTGTCGCCTTTACGAGATTTTACTTTAGCACACATGCAAAAAATATGAATGTGTGTGCGTGCTATAGCATCCCATATGAAAAAATCTAGAAAAATAAAATACCAAAATCTGGCAGCACTGAAGGTTTAATTGACGTTAATGACAGGATTGATCCGGTATTGTCAGTAAAAGGTGTTTATTACAGATTGTGTACATTTTTATACCACCCAACGTATTATTATTTTTGACCAGGGTAATTAAGATTGAATTTTTTTATATTTTATTAACTAAACAATGTCCCATTTACCGAAATAGCACTAATTCATTGACTGTTCAAATGATTTATAACCTGGGTGTTAAATTTTATATTTTTTGTCCTTTTTTGTGATATATCATCTGGCAACATTGGTAGGTACTGCTTTTCTCGTGGTAATTTTCGTTCGCTCGCCATTACAAAGTTTTGTGTCGATCGAGAACTTTTTCTCTCCACAATATATTGTAATCATATCCCACTTTTTAACGAAGTTTTATCAGTTTTCAGCGAAAGGACGTTTTATTTAGTTTTATATTTACGAAAGGACGTTTTTCCCATAGATTTAATAGTTGCGACAGGACGTTTTAATAAGTTAGTTTAAGTAGTTTGTACAGTGATATTTATTTTTGTGTGTTTGTTTCTATGAGCAAGTTCAGACAATCATGAGTAATCGAAACAACCATAGAAGATGCGCCAAGTGTGGTAAAACACGTGCTGAAGATATGTCGGTGTCATATCATAGATTCCCGTATCCCGGCGTATCCAATATGACTAGGTAAGCAGGTCATATACTAATATCACAAACGTTATTCGAAAAAGAAAATATTTTTTTTCGATTTCGCATAACTATTGTGAACATATCTACCTTCATTACACATAATGTTTATTGAACATAGATATAAACAGTCTACAGACTTTGTTTGCATCTCCAATATGATTATGAATGTCGCGGAAGTTTTGGTGAGATTTTGATGTATTTAATTTATACAATTGAAGCTGTTTTTCTTATTGCCATGGTTAACATCATATTAAGTTTCGTTATGAAACATTGGATTAATAATCTTAGTTATCAGCATTTGCATCTTAAATTTTTCTGATTGTATTTCCAGGGCTAGTTCTTGGGCCAAATATTGCTACCCAAATGAAGACTGGACTTCCTTAGAATTTCTACAGTCACTTTACCGTAAAAACAAGGTTTTATGTGGGAGGCATTTTCACTCTTCCAAGTTTTATGACAATATGAGGAAAAAGCTAAGCATATTTGCTGTTCCTGATTCAGATGAAGTGGGACAATTGTTAAATGAAAGAGAAAATATATTTACTGAAGTAAGTACACTGTCATAATATGTTTTTCAGTAAATTTAAAATTAGTAGAAGAATATAAAGTATCTACAATTTTGTTTTCATAGTCATAGGTTTCAAGTTAAAGATAAATATTGGAAGATAATTATTATTAACTAGCTGTTAATAAAAGTACCCTAACCTATGTATATGCAAAATTTCATCATGATTGGTTCAATAGATACGGCGTGAAAGCGTAACAAACAAACAAACTCACTTTCGCATTTATAATATTAGTTAGGATTAGGATAGATAAAATAATGGATAATATAAATAAGATAAATATTAGGAATAATAAATGTATTCCTTACTATGTTTTTTCAAATATTAGAATTTTACTGTCTCACACATAATTTTGTAGCTTAAATACAAAAAAAAATAGTGTGTTTTCTTTTATTATTTTTAAAATAGTAATTTGATTTTAGAATGTTCAGCAAGCAGTAGTTGCTGGTCCGTCACACCCATTATCTTCAGTAGAAAACATAACTCACCAAGCAAGTGGTACACAACCTGCAACTGTTGAGAAGACATCTCAAGAATCCTGCATGGAACAGGTAAAATATACTTGTAAAATTATACATAAACTAGCCGTATTCAAACTCCAAAGCATTATGATCGACGGTGTACTAAACTAGAAACATGCTCAGATAAGAGATGGATGTTTCATGAAATTGTTGAATTATTATAAAACTATGTCAATTAATTTTAAAAAATATATGGACGTAATAATAGAAAAAAAAAATCTAGTTCAGTGGTCTTAAAAATTATTTCAAAGTATTCTTTATTATGGAAATGGTGAAAGTTAACTGCAAAGTAAATTATAATTAATCTATCTATCAGCCAGGGACATCCACTGCTGGACAAAGGCCTCCCCCATAGACCGCCACAATTTATTGTCATTATAATTAATAATGACAATAAATTAAAATGCAAAGTCGTTAAATTTTTGTCATTACAAATACTGCATCACAAGCAGCGTTTTGGGCAGTTGAATGGCGCTTATGTTAAATGATTAATATTTTGTTTATTTCAGGATGTATCCCAAACGAAAGGTGTTGGTTCATTCCAGCCATTGACTTCAATTGAAAATTTGATGTCTCAGCAGACAACACATGATACACTTTTTGTTGCTTTTGAAGCTAAACAGGTAAAATTCTTTATGGAACACTTAAAATAAGTAGGTATGTTCCTCTTCCTCCAACCGCTTTCCTTTAAATCATCGGGGACATGCTTCAGCAGAGCCTATGGTCCAATTACTTAAACTCAGTAATATCTAGGGGTTATAGTCTTAAACACCAGAAGCAAGGCAAAAAAAAATCAATAGTAGTATGGGACTGATGGTCTTTGAAGGACAGTGCTTAACGTTAACAGCCTCCGTGGTCAAAATCAACCAGGGTGTGCATGGTCGACTGAGCGTGTCACCTACTCGAAATGATGATGAGTGCTTAACATGCCTGCTTATACAAGGGGCGACAAGCAAAATGGTGTATTTATTTTTCATAGTTATGTGTTCATGAAATTAGAGCTGAAACACCTTCTTTCAAAACAATTTACTGCATCCATACAGGGCAAACTAGGACACTGTATAATTATGCTATCTATGATCATACAATGTACTAATTTTTGATTTTATATGCCTAGTAGAAACATTATAATTTGATAATATTGATAATTGAACTAATATCATATTACAATTTTAGGAAGTGGTAGTGGTCTAGGTGCAGGTTTAAGAGGGAGATCCACAAGCAAGTTGGCTGGTTAAAACCCCACTCGTCTCAACTTGTACCTCTGAGTTAAATAGGTCAACCTGACTCAATCTAATAACATTTACAAGGGCCTTAGCTCTTATTATATCTGAAAGAATGAATTAATTTTTAAATATTTTTTTCAGCCTATTTTGCAAGCTGCACTTGCTGGACCATCACAGCCATTAAAATCATCAGTTGATAATATAATGTATCCCCAGACAAGTGGCACTCAGCCTGCATTAACAACAACCACCGCTTTTGTCGCTGTCAAAAATATATCTCAAGTGCCATGCCTAGATGCACAGGTAAAATTATTATTGTAAGCCTTAACAGCTACTTTCACTATCCGCATCCGACTCCGAAGTCATTTGGAAAACAAAATGAAAAATATAAATTAAATATTTAAAAAAAATGTTTATTCAGTAAGAAATGTTTGCAAAATTGTGCTTCATAACGAAGCAGATTATATAACTATTTTCAAACATTTTTCAATACATTTGCTAATAATATGGTTCTTATGACATCGAAATCTGTATCGTAATGATGTATTTACGGCACAAGTGCTTTTTACTTTACACCAATCACAACCGCTCAATAGCTCAATGCCACAAATGCAAAATTTAAACTTTTTCATGGAATCCGAGCAAAGAGTTTCAAGTTCAGCATAAAAACCTTTTTCTGATTCGTGAGATGTGATTTTTAAACTACGGGTGACGCTAGTTTAGCTGCTATCAGCGCCTGAATATATCACGGTGCTATTCAGCAAATTAGGTACTTGTACGATCTACCTATTGTGTGAATCTAATGTACAATATTTTTTATAGAGAGTAACTGGTACGAGTACAGCTGGACCATCAAAATTATTACCTAAAGAAAATATAACTTCTAAGATTCAACCTGCATCTATGGAACAACTATTTATGACAGGAGCATGCAACGAACAGGTATTATTTTTAAATTATTAAGAAATAATTTGATATATATTTATGTTGTCCTTGCCAAACCACAGTACTGTATATTACTCATAGTTATCATGCTGTCTCATAAATACTTAGTGTTGTACTGAAGATGCACCCGAGAATTCGTTTAAATAAGAAGAATAAGTTATCTCTATTATTTCTCGGTTTTATTATTATTATTTTATTATTAGCCTTGTTTCCAGACTTAACTTTTGCAGTTCTACTATTTGTGCCTTGCTTTTCGTTTGTAAGTCTGATTGCCCTTCGGCAAAGGCCTTCTCCAGCCTCTTCCACTCCTTTCTTTCGCGTGCTACCCTGGGCCAAGTCTTTCCTCCAACCTGGCTTATATCGTCGTCCCATCTAAATTCTAAATGTAAATTCAAATCTACCGAGAAATTTCAGAGAAATTTCTCAATAGCTTTTAAAAATAATGTTGTCTAATTTAAATATAAAATAAATGTTGAATTTCAGAACCCGGTTCCTAAGAAGACACGCGGTATTCTAAAACAACTTAATGTCTCAAAAAGAAATGAACTGACACCACGGGAGTTAAAGCTGTACAACATTTGTCAAAAGAAAATTAGAAATATTAATAGGCTCAGAAAACAACTGAAAGGAAAAAAATCAAACATAATAGAAAAGCTTTCTCAGGACGAAAATGTTCAAGAACTGTATAATTTAAAAATGACTAATTCATTTGTTACTTTATTACAATCTCAGTTACAAAACTGCCCCAGAAAACCAAAAGGAAGGAGATACTCCATAGATCAGAAGTTGATGGCCCTTGTAATATACAAAAAATCGCCAGCCTGCTATAGGTTACTTCGACGAATGTTCGCATTACCGGGCCAAAGCTGCCTAAACCAATTATTAAATAGAGTGCCCTTAAAACCCGGTTTAAATAGACACATATTTGACTCTATAAAGAAAATGGCAGAAAATAACACCAAGGAAGAAAACATTTCCTTACTTTTGTTCGACGAGATGTCGATAAGAAAACACATGTATTACGACAGCAAGCAAGATATGATACTTGGTTATCAAGATTATGGTAATCATGGCAGAAGCCAAGATGTGGCAACAAAAGCATTGGTCTTCATGCTGGCTGGGTTGCGAAAAAAATGGAAACAACCAGTTGCGTTCTATTTCACGCATGCGCTAACTGCCGACAGGATGACAGTAATTATAAAAGAGGTAATCATTGATTTTAATACTAATAGTACATACTAACTGGTACATAATACTCGTAGGTTGAAAAGCAATCGCTTAATAACTACGTTCGTCTATTTTTACTCTATTTTATATATTTTAATAATTTACATAACAAACTAATATTATGAAGATTAAATATTTATTGACTTACATCAAATATTTAATCTTCTTAGTATAAAAGTACAGATATTTTATTTTGTAATCCATTCCATCTTCTTAATGTGTTTCATTTGTTTCAGATTCTTGCCGAATGCATCAAGGCAAAAGTTGATGTTGTGGGCACTGTATGTGACCTATCAACAGTAAATATCAGAGCCCTTAAAACCTTGGGCGCTACTACGAGGGAACCGTATTTTAAATATATGGATCGGGAATATGTCACTATATTAGACCCACCGCATTTATTAAAATGCACGCGTAATCTATTAATGAAACATAATGTGGAGTGCATTACTGATTTTCAATCTAGTAGTATTTCAGTAAAAGGTAAATGAAAAACCTGGATACACTTAAAGATCACAGTTATAATATTCTTCTCCTAAAATTTTATTTATTGTTATTTTAAATCCTTATCTTAACTAATCCTAACTAATATTATAATTGCGAAAGTTAGTTTGTTTGTTTATTTGTTTGTATGTTACGCTTTCACGCCGTATCTACTGAACCGATCATCATATAATTTTGTATACACATAGGCAAGGATACTGAAAAGGTTATAGGCTATATATCACGCGGGCGGAGCTGCGGGTAACAGCTAGTATTATTGTAAATACAAATAGTGGGTTTGTTTGTTTACGTCTTCAGGCATCGAACCGACCATCATTAAATATGTGCTGTGCATACGCGTTGTCTGAGGTATGGACCAGGACAATGTACCTTTCATCGCTGAAAAATTTCCTGTTCCTGAGGGATCGACATAAATGCGGGTAGAGCCACGGGCCAAAGCTAGTATATCTTAACAAATATTCCAACTAATATTATATAGAAACTTAGTTTATTTATTTGATACGCTTTATCTACTAAACCAATCATTATGGAAGGTACACACATTATCTAGGATTTGGAGAAGGACATAGGGTATTTTACTTTCATCCCAGAAAAGTAGTAATATATATATTTTTCATTTTAGGTACAGCAAAGTGGAGTCATATAGAGGCGTTTTACGAACTTGATAAAAATAACGCCCATTTTGTATACGCTCCTGCTTTAACAGATCAACACATACATCCGAACCTTAAACAGCAAATGAGGGTCAAGTTAGCAGCTCAAGTGTTCAGCCACTCTGTTGCAGCTGGAATATTATCCAAAATTGCATCTAGTTAGTATTTTTTTATTCTATTTGTTAATAAAGGGTGATCCAATTTCAGTTTCCTATTTCCAAACTTTTCTTACACGAATTATGCAAATCATTTTAAGTTATTTAATAATTAAATATTGAGTATTGCTCATTTAATATGAAAGTTTCATCAATCAAATGGCCGTCCCTGGACATTCTACAGAAGTCAATATGTTTGAGGTACTTTTCTATGACATTTCGCAAGTATCAAGTGTCACTTCTACTGAAAGTCATTGGATGTTAGTTTTCAGGTACTCCAACGTTTCATGTTTGTCGATATATACCTGTAACCTGACTCTAAAGAAAATCTCATATAAAAAATCTAAAGGCATTAAATCGCATGATCTTGGCGGACGAGAAATAATGCGACCTATGAACATGTCTCGCAAAACATGCAACGTTTCTCGTTAGGTTAAACTACACATTTTTTTTGTGTTTCCAATATAGGAAACTTATTTTGAATCACCCCTTACAATAGCATTGAAACATAATTGAAAATCGAATTAGGCAATTATATTTTTTATTCTGAGTTATTAAAATTTTTATAGGTACATAATTGAAATTCGATTAAGGATTTAATTTTATAAAATTGTTTTTTTTTCAACCTCAGTGTCATGGTTTATTTTTCTTTAATAGTTCTTACGCGACTGCTCATAAAATAGTATCAATGTGATCAATGTAAGTTACTTTATTCCTCCCATGCCTAAACAGATTTGATACGTGACATTGGCTTTTCTTGAATCTTAGATAAGAATCATAATCCTAATGCTAACTAATATTATAAATGCGAAAGTGAGTTTGTTTGTTTGATACGTTTTCACGCCCTATCTAATGAACTGATCGTCATGAAATTTTGCATCATAAGTTAGGTTACGTAGGCTATATAGCATGCGGGTGGAGCCGCGGGTAACAGCTAGTTTCTTATATTTTTGCCCATTTGCTTGGCTGACTAAAGCTTTATTTTTACTTATTATTTTCAGACGATCTTCCCTCAGAGGCGCATGCAACTGCAAGTTTCATCAAAAAATTTGATGACCTTTTTGATGCCGTCAACGCGGATAGCCCGGATCTACGCAGAGGGAAAAAATATTCAACAAATTTAACTCCACATAGTCCTCACATAGAACTATTTAATGAAATGAGAAAATTCATTGATTCAATGAAATATATAGGCGCAAGGAGTAGGCCTCCGTCGCAGGATGGATGGATACATACTTTAAATGGAATCGAAAGACTGTGGAAAAATGCCCAAATTAAAAACATTAACGCAATTTCGACACGTCGTCTCAATCAAGACGCGTTAGAAAATTGTTTCGGCTGCATCAGATACAGTTGTGGTTCAAATTCCAATCCCACAATTCAGCAGTTTGTGGCTGGGATCAAAACGGCCATAATTACAAATTTGAAACATGCCGGGCAAAGAAGGAATTGTGAGGACGACAATTCCTTTTTAAATGACAATTTAAAAACATTTTTAATGCATGATGTAAATGAAGGGGAGCCGCAAAATCTTTTAGAGTCAATAGCAGAGTCTTCTACAGATGATATGGAAAAAATGTTATCTGATGCAGTCGAAACCGTAGACGAGGCGACACCGGAAAGTCAAGCTTGTGCATATGTGAGTGGCTTCATATTTAAAAAATTAAGACACAACAAGTGTCAAGATTGTCGTAAAGCATTTTTGACTGATGTTCAAGAAGCCATTCACATATTCACAAGCTTGAGGGAATATAATGAAAAGACCTCATTAAATTACATTAATAAAAATGTAGTTATCATAGTTGAGCAATGCGCATACCTAATAAATAATTATTTAAAAATGCACGGGAGTGAATGTAAATTAAAAAACAATATTATGGTGATTTTAAATGAAATTGATTTTAGTTATCTGAAATTGTGTCAATTTCATTATGACCAAAATATAAAACATATTAAGTTAAGTACTTTTATTATATGTATTAAAAGATATATTACGATAACTAATAGAGAAATGGAGGAGGAAGAAAAAAGTAAAGCATTGGTTAGAAAAATGAATATTATAAAAAATAAATGATGTGGAGATAATATAATATGACTGAAAGTTGTTATGTAAATTTTCACTTTAGTAAATAGTCACTTTTGCAAGTTGTCATCCACAGCTTTTCTTTCACTTTTCTGACGGTGAAACTCTGTGATTGTATCACATATAGAATTATTAATTTGTACGGTTTTACCGCGTGTATTAGGTACATTTTAATGTGTCAACTCTAATGTTTCGAATATTTTACGTAGTAAACGCGATAAAACGGTATAAGGTTTTAATTCTAAACAAAAACGTTTTTTAAAGTGTTGTCTTCTCGTAACAGGTGTCATCAAATGTTAATCAGTTCTTGGGTGCATAAGGTATTTTTTAAATTTCATGTTTTACACTATATCACACACGAGTGTCAACTCTACTACAACTAAAAAGTTTTCTAAGAGGATATTTAAATTTGAAATTATGAATTCCTCCTCCTTTGAGCTGACTGTATACCTCTTCGCGGATAACATGAAAAACATTGTGTGTATGACGGGCGGTACCAATATTAAATACTTTTAAAAGCACCCTGCTTTGCCTCGTGCAGTGCTTGTTAGTAGTCACTTGCTGGTCTAATGTAAAGTCTATTGTTTGGCGTACTTACTACACAATTTACATAAGAATATATATATTGTACTAAGCACACAAGAAAAAGCACTAATTTATGATTTAAAGATAACTTTTATTAATTAACTTGTAGACAATGTAAATTAAAACGTTATGTTCCTCAACGAAACTGTACTAAGATATTGATTTGGACAAATAATGTATAGATATTGTAATATTACAGCATTTAAAGTCATAATTATATCTATATCATTGATATTATAATCTATATTCAAATTAAACACAATTTTATTTGAGATTTTTGTATTCAAGTTGTGAAGATTTTATAGATTTAAAATGTACGAATTTTATTTTAATAAAACATGTATTTTTTTATTTATTTTTTTATTTTCTAACAGACGGAGACAGCATGCGGTGCTAAACATGTAATGGAAGTAATTATATCCGTTTTCATGTTTGTCATTGCAGTTAGTTTCCGTCAATTATTACCCTTTAGTTTTAAATACCTACAAATAAAAATTTATAGTTTAAATATTCCCGCTCGCGCTTTATAGTACCGGTGCTTGACCGCTAAAGCGGTAGTGTGCGTCAGCGTGTATATCTATGGTTACATTTTTTTTATATGGAGTTGTCATTCTTCTCTCGTCAGAGAGTATTATGTTCCTTGGTTCTGCAACACCATTGGTCGAATATCACGCCATGTCATAAAAATAGCCGATGAGATCACCGTTCAAATTTTGTTAAGCTGAAGTTGGATAACAACTCAAAAAGTATGCTCTTAAACGATAATGATAGGTGGTTACGTCTTTTCGTTTCGTGTTCCTAAGAAATTCTGATGAGAAGGGCATCCCCAAAGAGGCGACGACGTCATCGCGTGCAAATGCATTGATGACTCATCATTGTTGTGTTCTTGTTTCTGGATAATCTTTCGAGGTTGATTTCTTTGCTGTCATTTATGATTTTGTGCGAACTGTCATGTCAAATCTACGTCGTAGTGAGATTACAGTTTGATCAAGTTTTGATACCTACGCGGAACTTTGGTTGTTTTTAACTTTACATATTGATAATACGACATTGGACTGGTCAATTACGTAAATTACTTGGTTGTGTTAAATCTCAGTGTGCCATTGAAGTAGAACTGATGACGATGAAGGTGGAAATCAGTGATAGTCAGTCCAATCACTCGGACTTTTCTTGCGACAGCCAATCTTCGCAAGGATCCTCCACAAATGACTTTATATCGTCAGTGCCGACCTCCAGAGCCTTGCTTACGGTAAGTTCTTGGCTTGGATTTTTTGTTTCAGGTTATGTTTTAACATTGTTTTTGTTATATGAGCAGGTATCCTTGAAAGTTCTTTGATCAGAATAGGAGGTACCTATAAAATCTAAAGTGAAGTACAATAATAACAATAAAAAATCGATTTTGTCAAAATATTTACTAAGAATATAATCAGCACAAGTCACTACAGCTTCACACTTTATATAAACTAAACAAAAATAATGTAGATACTTAGGTGAGTTTGTGGCTTAGTATTGTTTTTATTGCTGTGGTTAGGGATAACAGAACAAATAAATAGGTACATACATTATCCTTGTGACGTTTTCAGTTTACCATTAAACAACATAATTATTGATTTACCTAGCTTTAAAATAAATACTTATTTTTAATGAGAGTGAGATATGCTTCTGTAGGCTATAGCACCAAATTATTTACTTAAGTACATTTAATGTATTTTACCTCTCGAAACAGTCTGACCAGCATGAAGAGTGTTGGCTAAATCCTATGACTGCTCCTATGGCTTGGGTAGTAAAGAGAGGGTCATACTCTTGCAATTGTGAGAGGTTTGGTAGGATTATAGCAAGTGGAAATCCATAGTCTCTGCCTACCCCTATGGGAAAGAGGCGTGATAATATGTATGTATACTATTGCAGTGGAAACTAAAAAAAAAATGTGATGTTGATGATTTACTTAATATATTTTACTTATAAATCTCAGTAAGTAGGTTTGTTTCTCATCACTTTGCAATAGTTTGGATGTTAGGCATTAAGCATATCTGTTTAAAAGGAAACTTTAACCCAGTATTATATTTCTGAAAGATACACACACTACAAAGAAGTTGCAGGCCATTAAGAACATAATAATATATGTATAAGTAATATTTTGTTTATTAAAGTTATGGGATTTTTAGTTTTTTCTGTAACCATGTAGGAGGCAATTAAGTACTAATTAATTATAAAAATTTATTCAATTATTCGATAAATATATTTCAAATTATTACTTTTTATCAAAGTCATTACAACAGAACATGATAAAAGTTTTAAGATGTAAAAAGAGCCAACAAAATGTTTAGTATGTATCTCAAAGTTTTGTTTCCCAGAATAGAATGGTTTTATCTTCATAAATATTGGTTCAGACCTCCCCTGATTTAACTTCCTTTAATTTCAAACTAATAATGTGTAACACATTCACCCTGAGCCCAATGGCCTAGAGTAGGTGTGTGTGAACATTATTAGCGCTTCTGCATGTTAAGCAAACCCGGGCACACTTCTCACTTAGATGGGTGGCCGTAAGTGGCATTAAAATATCTGATGAAGAAGGCATGTTAAGCTGCGGTCCCGGCTGTCATCATTAATGGCAGTTGTGGCTAAAATAATAAAAATATAACACCAGTGTTGCTAGTAATACACGAAAAATAAACAACCATCCTGTATGTACCTGTATTTGTATGCAACTATACAAACAGGATGATTCTGTAAGCTTAGGCAATATTTTAATATCAGAATCAGCATCCTTGATAAAATAAGATTTGCAAAAAAAAGCAAATAAGAATAGATTATAGAAAATTTCACCGACTGCTTGGTGAATTTGCAAGAAAGGCTTTCAACTTTTTTTTCTTGCGGGCTCATATGTTAAGGTAGGGATTATGATCCTAACATTAAAATATGTACAGGATTTCAGAATCACCTGTCAATAATAGGTGTCCTAATTTTATTATCCTTGCAAGTTTTAAAAAGTTAACAGTCAAAGTTAGTATCATCTATACTAAGTTTTACAGATTATTTTGTTAAGAATTTCATTTCTGCCTTACCTGGAAGCTCTCTATTGATAACACATAAATTTATCTAAGCTGATAAGAGCTCATTCATATTAGTCACCATTCTATTAAATACTAATAATGACATCATCCTCTTTGATTAAAGGTACAAATAAGGTATTATATCATAATATGCGTATAAAGTAAACAACAATATTAACCGTAAATGAGGTGTGTCAACTATTTTGTTAATTAATAAGATGATTGATGATTAATTAACATTGTATTGTATTAACTATCGACTGCATATATAAAAACTACCACTTCCGTTAAAAATAAGATGATACTATTTACGAATATTGCAAAAAATATATAAGTAATTAAGTACTAACAACAATCTTGATACTATATGTATGTGAGAAAGTCTGAAATATTTGTTTTTAAAACTTACGGCCTCCATGGTGAGTGGTTAACATGCCAGCCTACAAGATAAGGGGCACCGGGTTTGATTCCCAGGGTAGTGCAAGCAAATATGTATTTCATTTTCACAGGTAATAGTCTGTGATGTTGTAAATACCCAAGGGTTGGCATCAGACAGACATTGGCTAAATCATATGACAGCATGAATGCTGGTCTTCATCACAACACAATTGGGATGCAACCTGGAAAACCCTCATATATGATGATTTGTTATTCAATCTAGTTCTTCCACATGTAGGTAATGTGCATCTCCTGATGTATGATAATACCAGTTGGGTTGTTATTAAAGAAGTAATATCTTTCCTTATTTTCATCTACAAACTTTTACATCACTATCACTACATATTATAAAACAAAGTCCTCCGCCGCGTCTGTCTGTCTGTCTGTCTGTCTGTTCGCGATAAACTCAAAAACTACTCCACGGATTTTCATACGGTTTTCACCAATAGATAGACTGATTCACGAGGAAGGTTTTAAGGTATAATACATGCCCGGGCGCAGCCGGTTAGGGCTGCTAGTTTTTAATATTAGCGAGTTGTGATTTACATATTAATAAAAAATTTGTCATAATATATTATTTTATCCCTATGTCAGATTTTTCAACTTGCTTAAAGGCATCTAGATTATCTGGCTCCACATATAGACAGAATGGTGGGAGTAATCAATATAAAAATGTAATATCCTAGTTAAAGATAACAATGTTCCCACCATATGATGATTTAAGCATTTTTAGGGTTCCATAGTTAACTAGAAACCCTTATAGTTTCGCCACACCTAGTATTATTGTGATATCTATGTTTCGCCATATCTGTCTGTCTGTCTGTCCGTCTGTCTGCGGTTTTACTCAGAGACTATAAGTACTAGAAAGCTGTAATTTGGTATGGGTATGTATATTAATCATGCCAAAAAAACCGGCCAAGTGCGTGTCGGGCCACGCGCAGTATAGGGTTCCGTAGTTGCGAATGACAACTTTGAGTTCACACTGTTTACACTCGCACCTCACAGTTTAACAACCAAAAACATCTAACAATAAAGATTGTATGAAATTTTACATTTTCCAGTACATTTTATAAGTTGGTTGCCTATAACTTTTTAGTTTGCACTTAATACCCAGCTCTGATAGTTTTCCTTTCAACTTCAGTATATATTCTACTGCTGTAATTTTTTTCACGTATCCATATATAACCGTTTAGCAGATAGAGGGGGGGACACGTACCTCTAACAAAAATTTGCACTTTAAAACCAAATATTTCGGAAACGGATCAGTAAATCGAAAAATGGTGTTCTCAACCTCACAATATTTTTCAAAGAACTTTTTAACGATACCCCACACGATAGGTAAATAGAGAAAAAAAAATTACTCCCCCACTTTACTTGTATGGGAGCTACCCAAAATAAAAATTATTTTCAAGATTTTTTTCTACGACTTTTTTGCCATGATTAATATACATACTCATACCAAATTACAGCTTTCTAGTACTTATAGTCTCTGAGTAAAACCGCGGACGGACAGACAGACAGACAGACAGACATGGCGAAACTATAAGGGTTCCTAGTTTACTACGGAACCCTAAAAAGTGGTAGAATAAAATCTTTAAAAAAAAAATATCGTGTATCTTCCATACAAGTAAAGAGGGAGTAATATTTTTTTTCTTTACAAACCCATCGTGTTGGGTATTGTTAAATAAGTCTTTAAAAAATATTGTGAGGTTGAGAACACCATTTTTCGATCTAGGGATCCGTTTCCGGAATTCCGAAAATTGCAAATTTTTGTTAGAGGTAAGTGTCGCCCCCCCCCCCCCCTCTATCTGCTAAACGGTTATATGGATCGTCATCGTCATCAGGTCTTTTTCAGTCTCCACTGCAGGAGCACAACCCTCTCTGACTATCAGAGCCGTATATAAGCCAGGGCAGTTATATGGATACGTGAAAAAAAAATACAGTAGGAGTATATATACTGAAGTTGAAAGGAAAACTATCAGAGCTGAGTTCTAAGTACAAACTAAAAAGTTATAGGCAACCAACTTATAAAATGTACTCGAAAATGTAAAATTTCATACAATTTCATTGTTAGATATTTTTTGTTTTCGTTAAACTGTGAGGTGCGAGTGTAAACCGTGTGAACTCAAAGTTGTCCTTGAGTTCACCCTACGGAACCCTACACTGCGCGTGGCCCGACACGCACTTGGCCGGTTTTTTCTGACTAAGTTTGTGGCTATAATATTTACCTGGAAGCAGTTCGGGTATATCTTTTATACATATAAATAACATATTAAAAAAAACTACTGAGATATAACTATTGCAATATTATGACAAATTTCAGAGTTCTTATGCTGTGTGTTCTTATCTTATACAAGGCTTATGGAATAGCACAAGAGCCAAGCCGCTGCAAAAGTAATTACAATTAGCTGGTCAATATTGAGTATTCATGATAATGTGGGATGTTTTAATAAAGCGCATGACCTTATCAAACTGACCTTTTAATTTAAAATATTACAAACTGTCTACAGGTAGATTTGCAACGTATGTCTGACGTATTGTCGTATGAGCACGGAGCAAAGCGGTAGAGCTAGAGATCCTTCCCCGGAGTTGGATATCCTTGAGGACTTCAGTGGCCACCACACAGGGTGGCTTGGATCCCAAAAAATCCCGCGAGTGCGGGGAGATGTGCCTAAAAATTTACTCTGGCCCATGGATTCTTGCCACTGATTGATTTCGTAACCAGAATGCCGTACGTACAGTATACCATATCGAGAACCATAGGAGCTCCATACTGGACCTTCTGCTGACAGTGTGTCCAGAAACTGTCGCAGGAGAAGCACCTGGGATAAGAATAATGTTTCCCATACTATTTGGCTTAGAATGTTTGCGATTGTTTCTGTATCACTCAAAATCTACTCTAGTTGTCTAGGGTTAACAATTCCTTCGGAGCTAGTGAATAGTTATAAACGTTTTTTTATTGGGCAATTAAGACTGTAATTCGAGCCAAAAATTACCCTCCATATTACGTGGAACCCCTGACAATTCTTAGTTATTCCAATAAGTTGAAAACAAAGTGAGCGGGTTCGCAAGAGGAAAACGAGCGCAACTCGACGCTCGGCGGCCGGTGACGTCATCGGTTCGAGGAAAATCGCGGGTCGCGCGGTACAGGCCCACGCGCTCGTAAATCAAGTGAACAACAATTGAAAACAATTTTGTTTTCGAGTGTTAGGAAGTTTGCCTGAAATCTTGGATGACCTTTATTGAAAATAATAACTACATTTAGGTTAATCCATACGTCGTCTTGTCTTGCCTACTCAGAGCGGGATGGAACGAATGAATTCTTCTAATCAAGAACTGTACTATGTTACGATGTCAACTAATAACGTTACGTATAAATACTCCTACTACTTTATTTACGGGTATTCAGCGTGCCAAATCAATCTAGTTGACTTCTTCTTTATCCCTGACTTGATATGTTTTAAACGGTTTGTTTGTACAATAAATATTATGTTCACTACGGGACTTACCGCGATTATTTTTGAGTTTGAAAATGGCAGCTGCAATGTTGTCGAAATATCAGACAGATATTTCGACAACATTGCAGCTGCCATTTTCACAGACTAACTGAAGACACCGCGGTGGTGTATGTTGAGTACAATAAATAACTGTCCCAAAACACACCCATCATCTCAGTCGTGAGCATTCCGTTGCTGAACATTGGACTCCTAAGTAGTAGAACTCTCAAGGAAGGTAGGAGGAGTTGATTGGACTGACTTATGGAATAGGATAAAAGTTTTCATTTGGGTTTCTATCTGGATGGATAGGAAATGAGAAATTAGCAACTCGGGAGGCCGAGAGTGCGTACCCGATGCCATACCTGCAACCACCGGACAGTTAATTAATGATGTCACCTCTGACCATAATTTAGTTAGAATAATACGCAATCTTCAATAAACTGTCGATAAGCTACTCAAATATCTATCTGGGATCCATAAAAATCAAGGCAAACTGGAACAGTGAAAATGTTTTCTTTGTCCACCGTGTCCAAGTTCCTAATAGTATCATTGATGCGTGCTCTCCGTGTCAGAAGTACTACCTAAAAGTACAACTGGTAGACAAATGATACAAAGTTGTATCATTAGTACCTACTACTACAAAAGACACAAGCAAATCACTTGGGTTTGCTTAGAACTAAAGTATAGGAGGCCGCGTTTCCCGAAAGCCAATTTTTTCAGTGGTATCCAAAGATATGTAATTTAATACTTAGAGCCTCCTTTCCGACTTAATGTTCATTCGAAACTATAAAACAAAACGTCGATGCGATGCGTACTGCTGTGGTGAGGTGAGGGTGACGCAACAAATACAGTTATGTGCTGAGACCTATCTTTTTTTTTTAAGTTAATTAATAAAACGCATACATTTTCGTCTTTATCACCAACGCCGATGGTGGGCGTGTAGAGGAAAAACTAAATGAATTTAAAAAACGGATTGTTAGTAGCCGCGCCTATTGACATTATTAAATAATTATGACTTTATTTTCAACTTAATGGTCCCATCATGTCATCACTAACATTTTTATGTCAATGGACCAAAAATGCTGCTACTATTTCTATAAAAGGGTCACACGAATCAAAGATCGCAGATCACAGAAACAGAAAAAAATTTGCTAGTAGTAATAATGTAATATTACACATACTAATTAAGTAGCTGCAATAGGGTGATTATCAGAAATTTGCTCAAAATGCCTAATTTCTTTGGCGCATTTTTTTTTTCATTTTTCCTCCAATAAAAACAACATACATTGTAGATGCCGCCAAAAGCAACAAATAAATGTATTTGGCACTCAAATTGATTGTGCCATTCCGAAGTTTTAGCGTTTCAAAAAAATCGTGCCCAATGAAATTAGATTTGACCCAAAGAAATTAGGATTTTTTCCAAAGAAATTAGAAAAGTTGCCAAAACGACCTAAGATTGCCCCCAAAGAAATTTGAAATATTGTAAAAGAAATTATAATCATGTCCAAATTATCTTTTAACATTTGATATTAGATTCTAATGCAATGATGATGAACTTTGAATTCGTTTATATACTATGTACAGAAGTAAATGGGACTAAAATAATAAAAAGAACATCGTTTTGTTTCAATCTACTTTCATTTATTGTTCATCAAACATGCAAATTCACAATCTCTGCGTTAATTATCAATGAAATATTCCATTCATACTTAGTTGTAACCTTATTAATACAAGCAACAATTAACATTTACCTACTAAGGCAGTCTTGTTTAAAATAAAACAACATCTTCAGTTTTAATAAATTCAAACAATTAACCTTTGAACAGACACATTCACATAAAAAATAATAGTTCTTTGGAAACAATTGACAGAACATATCTGTTAGAAAGTCCCTAATAAGTAGACATCATTATGTTCACTATCATAACTATACATACATAATTATATGCAATTTTTATCATCATCATCATCTCAGCCACAAGAAGTCCACTGCTGGACATAGGCCTCCCCTAAGGATTTCCAATATGACAGGTTGGAAGCGGCCTGCATCCAGCGCTTTCCTGTAACCTTTATCAGGTCGTCTGACCACCTGGTCGGTGGGTGTCCAACGCTGCGCTTGCCGGTAAGTGGTCGCCATTCAAGAACCTTTTTGCCTCATCGGCCATCGGTTCTTCACTCTATGTGCTCCGCCCACTGCCACTTCAAAGAGCTAATCCGCTGGGATATATCGGTGACCTTAGTTCTTCTACGGATCTCCTCGTTTCTGATTCGATCTCGCAGAGAAACACCGAGCATAGCCCTCTCCATAGCTCTTTGAGCGACCTTGAGCTTTCTTATGAAGCCCATTCGGACCCGTAAGTCATCACTAGTAAGTAACACACATTGGTCAAAGACTCTCGACTTAGGCACTGAGGTGTTTTGGACGAGAAGACACTGCAGAGCTTCTCGAACGCTGCCCAGCCGAGTCGGATTCGACGAAAGACCTCGTCATTGAAACTGGAGCTTCCAATCTGGATCAATTGACCCAAGTAGATGTACTGCTCTACAAGTTCAAGGGTGAAGTTTCCAACAATAACTGGTGAAGGCGCAACATGGACATTTGACATAATTTTCGTCTTGTCCATGTTCATTTTAAGGCCCACTTGTTGGGAAACTTCATTGAGGTTATGGAGCATGGTACTTAGATCCTCCAGCGACTCCGCCATGACGACAATGTCATCAGCAAATCGAAGGTGAGTGATATACTCGCCGTTGATGTTGATGCCAAGTCCATCCCATTCCAGGAGCTTGAAGGCGTCCTTCATTGCAGCAGTGAACAGTTTCGGAGATATGACGTCTCCCTGTCTAACATCTCTCTGCAATGGAAGCCCTCTAGTCCTCGGACTCTGCTCCTGTACTCGGACTGACATTGTGGCGTTGCTGTATAAGCACCTCAACACTTCGATATACTGATGGTCAATACGGCATCGCTAGAGAGACCTAAGGACAGCCCATGTTTCGATCGAATCGAAGGCTTTCTCAACAGACGTCCACAAACGCCAAGCATAGTGGCTGTATAATCTGCCGCAGCGTATGGATGTGGTTTATGGCACTTTTCGGAAACCGGTTTGTTCAGGAGGCTGGAAGGCATCGAACCTGTTTGTGAGACGATTCGTGATTACCCTCGAAAACAGCTTATAGACGTGGCTCAGGAGCGTGATGGGTCTATAGTTTTTTAGAAGGGTGTTATCACCCTTTTTGAAGAACAGCACCACCACGCCTCTATGCCACGATTCTGGCGTCACGCCCTCGAGCAGAACGGAATTAAAGAGCCTCTGAAGGACTTTCAGTACCGGCTTTCCGCCCGCTTTCAGAAGCTCTGCTGTGATTCCGTCCTCACCCGGCGCCTTGCTGTTTTTGAGCTATTTGAGGGCAATCCTAATCTCGTACAGGCTAATGTCCGGGATGTCTTCGGTATAGTGTCGTGTTAGTTTGGCCCTAGGATCTTTGGCCAAACTTACACTAGGTTTGGCTACTGAGGTATGCAGCTGTCCATAAAACCTCTCGATCTCTCCCGTCACCTCAGCTTTCGTCGAAACCACGCCGCCGTCCTCCTTCTTCAGCTTAGTCAATTGGCTCTGCCCAATAGACTCTATCCTTGCAAACACTTCTCAGCCTGCCTTTTTTTTCTGAAGCCTTTTCTTCTTTTGTTTGTTTTCGCTTAACAACCATACTTTTTTCTTCTTCAGTACCGTCTTCTTCTGTTTGTTTTCGCTTTTCGCCTATATTGTTTTCTCCAAACTGTGGATAGGTTCTTTTCGGTGAGTCGTTTTCTTGATCGAAGACTTTTTTTGTCTTGGCATTTTAATCTGAAACAAGGAATATCGAAATAATAACTTCCCTGCCGAACCCTTTTTGTAATTTCTTTGGACAAAATCTAATTTCTTTGGCGCGGCAGGCCAAAGAAATACAAAGAAATTAGAGACAAAGAAATTAGAAATCAAAGGTTAATCATAATTAAAAAAAAAAGTTCTAGCTGTAGCATAACCTGTTATTGCCACGTGCATACTATTCGAGTATTATGATTAGCATAAAAAATATCCAAGTGATCCATCGAGATAACAGTATTAAAATTAACATCGAAGAAATTAGACACTTACGTGACGAAAGTTTCCAGCCGAGGTGAAAAATAATTTTAAGCTGACGATCCGAAACGTGACGCACGTCTGCCTCCAGTGTTTGATAGCGGGTGACTAGCTTGTTCAGGGGGCGGCCAGCCGAATAAGCAGCTCCTCGTAAGAACTGAGGTAGATCAACGATTTTGTCGCGCCAACGTGATTAGGTTTTTCCGGCGGACAAAACTCTTTTGAATATTATGTGGAAAGTATAAGCCAATAATAGACCAAAATACATACACAATATCTTTGAATATATGAGAAATGAAATCTATTTAAATTATATTAACAATTTGATATTTTAGTAAATTAATAGCTATCAGAAATTAATAAGTAAGCTGTGGACGCGCCAAAGAGCTTAGAATTTTCAACTTTAGAAAATCAGTGTGGAAAATCTATGCTATTTTGTGCTGAAAATTATAATGCACTTATAGCCTACCTACTACCTGAATCTAAAAAAAAATATATCTGTCATGTAAAAATAGGATTTCATGGTATTTAAGGCTAGGACACGTCTAAAACTCTGTTCCTGATAATCACCCAATAGCACTTCAAAATATATTTAAAAAAGATAATGTATGGACGGCAGGTAGTACGGATTAGACTGCGCAGGCGCAGGCACACATTAGCAAGTCAATTAACACGGATTTAGGTTGGGCAATAACTTCAACACAACCGTACGATTCTGTTATGAATATTCCACTAGCTCCTTCTCTAGAAATCATTGTTCTTGAATTTTGACCGAGAAAACCCTGACTGTAAGTATAATTATATTAAATGCCTAGTATGAAGAAAACCTGTAGAAGGTTTTTTCATTGCAGGCTGTAACGTAGAACCCACGTAGAAATATAGAATTGCGCTTTCATAACTAGCAATCATACTATTTATATTTGAATTACAATACGGTTTTCCTCGACAGGTTATTAAAATTTCTTCCCTTTAAATCACATAATTTTTTACGACTATGCTCTCTCTTATCGGAGTTTTTGGTTGAATCCGGGCTCTGCTTCTGAGGGACTTCTTTTCGGCATTTTCTTCTCCTCTTTGCATTCGCACACATATGAACCGTGATAATAGCAAGCTGGATTTTTCCTCCTCCCGGCACGGAGTGCCGGGCTTGGGCAGAGGTGGCATATCCACACATTTGTTTCCTATAGAAGTGGCAGGTATTATCGTAAGCATCTTTCAAGAAAATTGTCTGCCTGACATGTTATGAACGTGGCGAATGCAGGGTTCCTCACATTCAAACGGATTTTCCGGAAAACTTGGCATATCCAACGTAGTATTAATTACATATCTGAGACGCTCAAAGCCTATTAGAATACGTAATTCGTTGGCAATGAATTTGAAAGATCTTATCTATACTAATATTATAAAGCTTTAGAGTTTGTTTGTTAGGTTGAACGCGCTGATCTCAGGAACTACTGGACCGATGTACTTACCACGGGCACACCCGGGGCGGACTCCTAGTTCGATATATAAATTTACTTCATAATGTTCTCTAGATTTGTAACGCGCATAACTATACGATGCTGTTTTCGCTTAGAAAAAGTGTTGTGATGTAAGTGCTATAAATATCTACAAGCGAACTTTTTATGAGGTCACTATGTTGTCTTAGGATTCCGATTCTCGTTATAGATAAGATTATACTTTTGATTATTACTTAAGCAGTCATACCGACCCCTAAAAGCCATAACTATTCTTAATAGCTCAATATTATATCAGATAGAAATTCTTGTTCTGTTTGCTTTTGATTATTTTGTTCGTAAGATTATTCAAATATCTTACGATAATATTCAAAGTGAGTCACAAATTGCTTGCTTTCTCATTGTTTCGCATGATTATCAAAATATTCAGGCTTATGTTATCAGGTACCACAATCGGACCAACGATAACGATTATGAGTAACGAACGTAACATGTTTATTTTCAATAATGATAGAGTCGCATTTCGTGGAATCGGGGGTCGGACTACTGGAAAGCTGGTCGCGTGCCAGCGGCGCCCTTGAACTATCGCCCTAGTAGGTGATTCATTCAGCTAAGGCTCTTCCAATATTTTCTTAGTCAAGACCATTTGTTGTACTTTCTCATCAATCATGTTGTAAATGAAATGAAAATAACACTGTTTTCAATATTTTTCTTATGGATTTTGCACGGCCTTAAATATTTTATAGTTAACTAGCAATTAAGACCTTTGTGCCCTGCAGCGTAAATTAGCTTTCCATAGGAAAATGAAAGAATTGTGAATTTGTGCAGTGGTTTCGGAGCCTATTCAATGCAAATAAACAAACGTTAGGATATAGTAGTATGCATTATGATTCTTCTTCTTTTCGAGTCGAAAAGGCTATATCTATTAATTTTATATAAGTGCTAATTAAATAGGCTTCTTTTTAATAGCATTATTTGCCTCTTAAAATCTACATTGCCATCTAAATTACTAAGTCAGCCACAACTAACGAGCATCTGAATAATACTATCTTAGCCACTAGTTATTTTATTAGAAGCCACTTTAACTCAGCATGGTGGTTATTTTTTAGCATCTAAATTAATAACATGCATTCAAGCAGTAAGCTTCTAAAATATTAATATACGGCATCCAAAAAGATATTAATTGGCTTCTATTTTTTTTTACTTAGCACTGTAAAATATAACTCACCCCCCATTATTTAATCGGCAAAATTTAGCTAAAATTGTCAGTAAATAGTAAATTATTATAATAATAAAAGTAAATTAAGAGCCGTGTGGTTCTTTTTATATCTATGTTTGACGGCAAATGAGCCATCTGATGGAAAGTAGTCACCGTCGCCGGATATCTGTAAGACCAGAGGAGGTGCTGATGCGTTGCCGACTCTTAAGATACCTGTAAACACGCCTTTTAAAGGACCCTAAGTCATAGTACGCTGGGAAAACCTCGGGAAGGAGCCCATTCCACAGTCCTGTTTTACGCGTCATCATCATCATCATCGTATAGATGGTAGAACACACATAGAGAGCCAACGTCTCTCCAGAGACTGAGGGTGTCTTAATCGTCTTTGACTGTGGGAACGAACGAAAACGAAGTCAAGACCAGACCAGATATGTTTTTTTGAAAAATTTAAGTATTTGTGTACAGTAATTTCGGCTATTTTTGTCTCCCCATGGCGAGATGTTGTAAAATTTTGACGCTACCACTTTCCTCTCCCCTAAACCTCACGTGAGATTTTTGTACCAAATTTTTTTGGAAATTCACTTTTTTTTAGGTACGCAATAATAAATAGGTATCAAATACAAAAATGTATTTTTTTATGATACAGACTACGAATATTGAGGTGAAAAATTGGAAAGAAAAGGGATTTGCCTAGACTCTTCTTCTCCCCAGCACCTGAGATTGGGTGAGATTCACCACGAATCCAACCCGAACACCCGACACGAAATTTTCCAGTGGCTATTTTAATGATAAAAGAATTTGAAGTTTATTTTACATGCTGAGTTATAATATATGATGTGTCTATGGAGGCTTGAATCATATTTTTTGAGGACCTTGTGTTGAAGCTGTAAAACGTAAAATGGTGACCAGATGTAAAATCCGTGGCCGAGTTAGTAAATTAGGTGGCATTATATAAATATGAAGGACAAGTCATAATAATTGATGGTCTTTGCTTGATGCTTTCTATAGAATATTTAGTTGGCGTTGTAAAAAAGACAAATTAGTTTATTAGAGGCTAGGTCATTTTCCCGTTGCTTAGTTATAAAATTAGAAGCTTGATCACGTTGCCAATAAATAATTTTGTGGCTCGACTTATAATTTCCCATTTTATATTATATTAGACCAGAATTTGGCCACTAGGACTATTACTATGATAGGGTATACTTAGAAAATAAACTTACTAATTTTTAATATATTAGATACTAGTTACGGATCGTATCTGGATGAGAGCTTCACAAGACCACGGCGGGCGATGTGAGCGATGAGATGCCCATGCTCAGATCTAGGCCGAGCATGGTTGAAATGATGATGGTGATACGGGATCCCTACGAATTTAATATAAAGGCTTACTAGTCTTACAAGAAACTTGTCTATCAACGAAGATTCTGCAACGAGAAAATAGTAGTATGGAATAGTACTGAAGTATTTATGTTGAGGAAAAAATATAGTTATTTTATAATTTCTTTATCATTTCCTTTAACCCATTCTTAGTATTCAGCGATTGATATTAATCGTTCGATTTCGCCAAAGCTGTGTACACTCATCCATGTTACTTATCAGACAGCATGGCTGCATTATAAAATATTATTTCATAGCCGCAGGTTCCACTCTTCAGTTCAATTTTCAAACGTTTTCTTTGATACAAAGATGTCGTATTTTTTATTAGCCTATAGTGTTCTATTGTTGGGCTTTTCTAGTCCTCCAAAGGTCTCTTCTCTTTAACTAACAATTTCAAATATATTGCAATATATAACATTCTATGTTTGTTATTATTACTTATTTTCATTATCATTGTGTATTAAGTATGTGTATTTTAAAAAGATTATAAAAATTCCTACGATTATATCTTAACATTTTTGTTAAGAATTAGACGTGGAAAAAATTCGCCCTACCTCCTTATCAAATCTCCTATCATCCTAGTAGTACTCCAAAATTCCGTGAATAAGAAAATATTGAAATTTGGAGCTTAGGAATTTGATCCAGTAAACTTGTTTCATTTACATGAATTCGAATAGCCAATAGAACGCGTCTGATAAATATCGCCCCAAATGTAGGAAACGGGTGAAATGATTAAAACATTGGATAAGATAATTTATTGCCGCGAGCAGCTGCAACTTTGGCAACCCGAGTATCCGCCGCTGTATCTCTAGACCTCGATTGAATAGTTAACTTTATTCCGTTTGGTGTTACTTGATTTAAGTCCATTTCTGGTATTGCATTAATGTGATTATATGTACTGCAATATTGTATCGCAATATAAATTACAGATGCATTGTCTTCATGGTAAATGATTCATTTGTGTAATTATAAATTTTGCATCTGCATAACCGAGCGATATCTTTGTCTACTTAACGCCTATTAACATTGTTTTGTGTATGGAAGGAGCAAATGACCTACTTTACCATATTAGATTTATTGTGTCAACTTATGTCCTCTAATTATTTAGAACAAAAACAACTGCCTTTGTAATGTATTAAGAACCGTCGTCCATTTGCTATTGGGTTAAACCCTGGAACAGATAATTGAATTTTGTTTATGAAATGATTTTGGCAAGGGTTATCAACACCTGCGAATTTGTAACAGTAAAAATATTTACTTCCGAGGCGAGTGTCATGGAGAAGCTATTCCTTGAATCATTGAAGAGTATCTTTCTCGTAAAAAATGTATTTGGCTCAGTTTGCAAATTGTTAGAATACTTGGCGACATACGACGTTTCGCTCCGGAGCGTGTGTTTGCGCGTGCGCGGTTTGGTTGCCCGCCATCGTACTCGTACAAAACCGGCCACAAGCGCGCTCTCTGACTCAGTCTGATATAAAACATTCTAGCCGCACGTTCCTCCATAGTTGATAGAAGACATCGTATGACTCATACTCTTATCACGGTGAATTGACGCGCTACTCCTGTGATTCGCGAACTTTTTCTTTAGTGTTTTTGCATTCGCAACCCTCTGTGGATATCTTTTTTGGACGGTTGTTGTGAAATCCCGCCTTGATGTCTCAGTTGGTGCCCTACAACTTCAACAGCGAGCAAGACGACAGTCTCATGTTCGCTACAATGTTCGACTACCAGACAGATGAATACAATAAGCCGGTGGTGAGTTTTTATTACAAACTTTTTCTTTGATAGTTGATAGGGTTTTTGCGTCGTTGAAGTAGCGGTCGCGGGCGCGAACATCTTTGTAAACAACTTTCTTGACTTTACCTAGTTTCATAACATCATTTGAATTCGATATGCGTATGTTTATTGTCGTTTCTTTTCCTGAATGTTCGTTGGTACTTTGCAACTGTTCGAATTAAAAAACATAAACATTTTTACGCTATACTTTAATTCAAATTTCAACCAGATTTGTTAGAATGTCTTTAATAATTTTAAGTAGATATAACATTTAAAAGTTAAATTGAATATTCTTAAATTTAAAATTCATCAAAACACTTATCTTCAAAATATTGGAATTGAATGTTATCTGGTCAGCTCAGTTGTTCTTGGGCAGACAACTTTCGCTTGACGCTTGACAGGCTATTGTATCCTTGAAGTTCTTAGCATTAGTTTAATTTGATTAATCGACTACTATATCATTTTGTTTGCCTTTATATTGTTGTAGATATATTAAGAAACTAGTACATAAATAACTCGTTTCAATTCACTTTAGTATTTATTTCCTTAAATTTCATAATATTTGTTAATATTTCAAAGAAAGTACCTAGGTAATATCAAAGTTGCCATTTCATGAGTTAATTTATTTACTTGTTATGTCAGTAATATCAGCCTTTTTTCCTTCTATCAATAAAAAATTGTCTGAAAAATACAGTAAATTGACGATTAGGTACTGACCTATAATATTGTAATGAAAATATTATTATATTCTAAGGAGATATGTAAAACTGGTAAAACTTTGATTAGTTCGAGGTGATACTGACAGATGGCGTTGTAATCCTTAATTTATGTAAAACCCTTATCAACGACATTTATAACTTGATTGTATCGCATTTTATAGATATCTAAATATGTTATAGGTAGATAGTTAAAGATAAATGTAGGAGATATGTTGTAGTTTCGCCTTCACTTTTGTCTGAAACATACATTAAGTTGGTCCCCAATTAATGTTTTAGTCAGATTATATTTCTGACTTTGTTTCACATAGGTACCAGGATAACGTGACTTGCTAAATAGTTTTATGTTTGTCACCAAAAACATTAAGGAAGTTAGTAAGCAAAGAAAGAAAGTGCGTGCTTTTATCATATATCTCAAAAACCCTGACGTCACAGATCGTGTGAGCGATGACGTCATTGCATGACGTCACCCGCCCCACCAATGCGGCGCGCCGCGACGACCAAGCGAGTTCCACGAACTCGCGAACACAACAGAAGGACATGAAATATGCTTTAACATCGTGTATCTCATATTTTTATGCTTCTACAGAACCTTGTACTGTATTCACATAATTTGAGAATATGGCATATTTCACAATATTGTAACGTTAAGCATTATTTATGGTAGATAAATCCTTTTATTATGTATGAGTTACGGATTTAAGAGCAGTTAGTTAGTCTTGTACAATTTGTCCTGTTTAGACTCGATTTGACCGTATATAAGTACTTAAACGAGGCCAGGTTTAGGTTTTCCTCAACATGGTAACACCAACAACAATTGAAACTAATTCGACGTAATTGTCTTAATGCTTGCAGCTTTAACCGCAATGTACCTCTTATTAGCAGCTGCTAGCAATTATAAATACTTTATATATTTTCCTGACGATAAAGTTATGATCAAATCAGTATTTTCACTGATTAGTGTAGTGGTTTAATCAAACATGATAACAGTCACGTCACAGATCAAGACAACGTGCCGACACTCACGACTGTTTTGTTTTACTTATTATTTGTGCAAATTCAGGTTTCCTCGATTGTTCCCTAACAATTCCAATATTTTCTATTTTTTGTTACAATTTATCCGCAGACGTCACAAACCGCAGAGTTGTTTATACAAAAACATTACTAATGCTATGCATGAATGAAAATCCTTGGATTTACCCAACATGGCCTGCAATGCTACAATACTATGTCACGTACGTACGTACCTATAGTTCGGATCCAATTAGTATTAGTAGTTCAAGTAAGACTGAGATAAACGAATTATTCCAGTTGGCTTTGTCTCGTTGCAAAGCATTACATGCTTGTTCTAGAAACAACTGATCTTTTAGGATCTGATAAACGAGGCTATCAATTGCGCAAGCGACAACCGGACTCGCGCTGCCGTCAGCGGCGCGCCGGCGATGGTTGGTAACCTTTGCGCGAGACGTCAAGTCCGGCTGACTTGACCCACTTGTGAAATTTCTCCTGCGTGCTCGCTTCCAAGAACACGCCCGTGCAGGGATTCCCCAAGCGCTACCGCTACTTCGTTTACCTGCCTCATTATTTCATTAAGAACCACCCAATTAAACTGTGCGTTAATTAACAATAACAACCTTCGCAGTTTTAATTTTTTTGTTGAGCAATTAAAATGGACTTACTTATGGCACGGATATCAACTCCAAAAGTTTCTACGATACCCCATCTCTATTAATATGACTCTCGGAGTAACCAAGTGACCTCGCGCGGACCCGAGCAGATGTGTTCGATTGACCGACACCTCTGTTTAATGACCAAAGTCAATACAGGCCGGATGCAGACAATTCAGTCTCATTTGTACTAGAATTAGAATAGCCTACACAGCTGATTAGAATAGACGAAGAAAACGCCAATATATACCGGCTCACGTTTATGTACTGTGAGAACTGTAAGACATATGGAGACACATTCTCACGATGGCTCATAAGAAACTGGTCTGGTGTTATGCCATGTTGGAGAAGCATTAGGTAATTTTAATGCCGTTTTCTTAGAATTAAATTAGTCATCCTCACGAGCGGCGGAAGTAAACAATTTGTATGAACATGTGTCAATTCCCTTATACTATTTTATCTCAAATAATCAAGTTATACAATTTTTATTAATTTAATCATCATTTAATTCAGTTTCCATAACTTCCCCATAAACAACGATTTTGGTTAAATGATGAATTAACCTTTGTTGTAATTAGTAGTTTCGAAAATGTATTGATAAATGTAACGTTATCTATCATTGATACAAGGAAAAATAAGTTGGTATTCGACGGCTGTAGTAATTTCCAGGAATGTATCGGCTTCCGATGCAAGACTTGTTGGAAAAAAAAATTGGTTGCTCGCACACCTGTAGTTAACGCATGACGTCATAGGCCAAGCATGCCAGTTTCTCGCGTTCAAGTAAATGTATTAAAATGTAATGGGCGAGCTGAAAGTGTTAGCTGCCGTAAACCATGGAGCTTTTATGTAGTTGCACAAGCAGCTCCATAAACACAGAAAGTGACTACTTTATTGCCACTCCGAAGATAACTACTGACCGGTGTTATCCGCTTTGGACCATTACATAAAATGCTTCCCATTGTCTCTCCACTTTCGTTTGCTTTTGTAGTGGAAGCTTTATTGCCCTTGTATATCTTGACGATAACATAAATGCAGTAGAGTGACAACTTAGTCTGCTTTGAAAATGTATTTGTTAGAAGAAATGGCTTTCTATACAATTCGGATTGCTAATAGTTACCATGGGTTAGGAATAGAGTCATTACTTCCATTATATACAGTCGATATACGGTATACGGTCGAACGTCCACAAAAAAGGCAAAAAATGAATGTAGCGGCTCTATTATAGTTTCAATTGTAGTGGTCCAAAGTCAGACGTCGGACATTCCTACCTGTGATGCTCGGTGACCCATGTAATGGATTTTGTCTACTGTTGGTTGTCAAGTTGTCACATCATAACCACCCATCGTGCAGGACTTTTTTATTCTTCACACAACAGAGCAAGAAATGTCAATGCAGTTTCTTGCTCTGTACTTCACACGATTGCTTAGAGCATAATAATTTTGCAAAATTTGATACGAGTTATTTGTGTTATGATTTTTATTTTACTTTAATTCACGGCATTTTTTTATTGCAACTTATAAGGCTCCGGGAAGTACTATTATCTTGTATAATAACAAACAGGAAACCAGTTTGCTATTATGCAACAAAATAACTGTATATTAATATCCCTTTTAGACACAAAATGTGTTTGCGCAATTAATACTCCTTCACATTGACACAAAACTTCCTGTTTTGAACATTAGGCCGAGATTTTCTTAAATACATTTTCAATGAATTTCGATGAATTTAAATCACAGAAACATAATAATCAGACCGAATCTGATTAAAGCCAAAAATTATATAAACATTTATTTTAATTTTAACTGAAAAATTGTATCTTCTACAATGAAAATTATTTATTATTCTGCATTGATGCACATTCCGTAA
Organism: Rhodophaea formosa; assembly: GCA_963082605.1. Classification (NCBI taxonomy): domain Eukaryota; kingdom Metazoa; phylum Arthropoda; class Insecta; order Lepidoptera; family Pyralidae; genus Rhodophaea; species Rhodophaea formosa. The sequence continues at coordinate 8,065,050 of OY720221.1, forward strand.
AAATGAATAAGTAAACAATTAGTGTTTTTTAGTTGTCTAATGTATTTTAATGGCAAAAAAGCAATTTCGACATGAAAATTCTGTGACTTTACAGTATGGCCTACTTTGCAGTATTTCTTTTTTTAAATAAAATTGTATAACGGGACTTTATTTGGGAATTTGATACATTTTGTTTATAATCTATACATCATAAAAATATAAACATATTTCTAATGGTATTAAATACATCTAGGGGGTCATTCAAGTATTACGTAAGCAGAAAAATAGCTATTTTAACCCCTCCCCCCTCTTGTCAGCAAAAGTAAGAAAAGTTCTTCCCTCCTCCGCCTAAGCTTACGTAAACATTGGTATTATTTTCACAAAAAATGTTAGTGTATTTTGCGAAATATTGCTTATGTCATCACCACGTCACTTCAACCCCCCCCGTCCCCCATGTCATCAAAAATAAGCCAAGCCTAGACCTCCCACACCCTTTCACTGCTTATATAATATTTGAATGACCCCTAGTAGGTACAAGACTTAACCGAAGATAATTTGTTACAAATTTAGACAAACATAAAATACAAATGACTTTTTCCCCGACCTTTTATCTGTGATTTAAATATACGCTTATAAATGTCAATAACAATGCTGCTGATACAACGTTTTAAAATATCACTTTGATTTATCTCTACACAGCAAGTCGTGCAGTAAATGAATAATGCATTAGAAAGTTAAATGCATCTGATGTTAAAGAGTTCAAAAAATTGTCGTTGATTAATGTTCCTTCCCACTTTTATATCTTTAGTTACGGTTCCTCTCCAGTTGAATATAAAACAAAGCCTAAATTAGTTAGCGTTGAAGAGTACAATCCGTTTCTCTAATTTAAACTAAAAACCATACGAAGCATTCTCAGAACGTGTACAATAGTGCAGGCTAATTTTTGCCATCATTTTTAACTTTTTGTTTCCTGAAACGTCGGTGTTTCCTAACATTTGACGTATTCCGACAACAATAGTATTGAATCATAATAATGGACAGTGAAATTTTGGGAGCGGTCCAAAGACGAGATCACCGCAAACAAATAAATAACAGGAACACTTAGAGGGACGATGCCGAAGCTGTGATAACAATTGCATCGTTGGCTTCTGAAGGACCGGGAATTCCGCTATAGGTGGTAGAGATCCCATGCCAACCAACGGTGACTCATCCTTTCGGAGCGCATGGTATTTCACCGGACATTTCAACATTCCGTTCAAATCCCAAACCTCTTGATTACAGCTTGCTAAGTTACTTTTATCATTAACAATTTGCATTGGAAGCTTCTTTTTGTCCGCACAAAGGATGCTCTGTGTGAATTGCGAATTTAATTTTCTTTGTTCCACGAAGCGATAATAATTACGTCACAATAATAAGCATGGAGCTGATATTTACAACAGCTGCAGAGGCCTTGTTCCGATTATGGGCGAGAATCGTGCTTGCAGCTCTGTAGATTACTGACATTTTCCACGTTTCCGCCTCCAACGCCTTATAAAAGGATGTCATGCCTACATGGTGTGCAATTCCACGTGTACCCATTGTGGACTTTACTTGATATAGACAAATACATTTTAACATTCTCTATCAATATCGTAAAGAATTTCTTTCAAAATTAAAAGTATTTCAACTATTATTAGTGGCATTTGACTATTCAATCAAAGGGTTTGAAATGTTTATCACGTGTCCCATCAGTTCGGGAATCCCTCGCTCGAATAACATTGCTTCGATTAAGCCAGCGCTCCCGCCCACCGCAGCATTTGTGATAGACGGCACAATAACTGCACTTCCAATACCGACGCCATTATTTAATGAACCCTCGTCAGATGAAAAGGTCAAATTATTTGAAAAGATTAATCTCGTAATTTATGTGGGCCTAACGCGCCTCGCCAGATTTCTCTGTTTCGGTTTCGGCTGACAGACTGACTTATACGACATTGATTTCGTGTTACACAAAAGAAATGTGAGCTCATTTTTTCGTGGTGTCTACCACCTCGTTTGGGTCACGAAATAGGTTCCCTATTGTATTTTAAATATTTTGATAGATCTTTTTACGGATGTTGAATTAGAATAGGAACGTTTTTTATAAGTTTCAAGAAATATGTATGTGAGTTGCTCCGTGATAAAATAAATCGTTCGATCAGTTTGAAGAATCGTTTGGCCGTCTCGTTTACTGGCCGAGAGTAATGCACTCGTAAATGTTTACGGCTGTGGCCGACTTCAATGTTATTTAAATCATTTTTTTGAGATTCTACTTGGAGAGCCTCTATGCCGCTAAGGATTTTAGGCTAACAGAATTCCGGTGTATTCACGCAAGAATTGTAGAACCGTGCGTGACATCGTAATAATAGCGTCTGTCAATTGTTATTGTTTTTTGGTGCGATAATTTTACATAACATCGTTCGATTCCATTCCATATTCAACGAAATAGCATGCTACTAAATAAAATGTTGCAGTTGGTTGTTCCGATCATATTACATTGCATTGCCGTTTATATACGTAGAATTTCCAATTATGATGTTAAATAGTATTCTGTGATCGAATTATGCGTAAAGCATAGATAACCGTCGATATTGTCTCGGATAACTACTCGGTAAACAACTAAATTTATGTTTTGAACGGCTGCTTACTTGCCGCAATTCTTTGAAACCAATTTTGTATTTAGCTACACCTACGCAGTTCGCAATTCTGGTGCGGTTGCAAAAGGTCACATGTCAAGATTGTTGGTTTGGGTTTTTACTCATTTCCGTTTAAAGTTGAAAATTGCAGGATGATCTTGGGTGCTTCGGTCAGACAGTAGTTGCGCTGTGTTGTGTACCTTGTTATTGCGCGTGAATATTTTGAAGTACTTATTTGTAGTTATAGTACGTATTTGTCGAACATTGAACCCTTCCACATCTACTACGAGTATGGTAGGTGACACCATGTCATTGCCATCTTGATTGATTGCCGTGGAATTATAAATTTTATTTTTAGCACTTACGCGCACACATACATTTATTTATCTAAGATCTTAAATTAGGTGTTTTCCTCAACCGTTTCTTTACTCCACGTTTGCATAATAAATAAGGTAATGCAAATGTAACCTTCCTTATTTTATGAACTTGTAAACATTCGTTTATTTATTACTAGCTGTTTCCCGCGGCTTCATCCGCGTAGGACCTTGGTTCGACCCCGGGCGCCCGAACCCTGGGTGTTGGGTGTCTTACCATCGCAAGTGAGGATGCAACCGGAAACACGCTCACGTGCCAGAAATTAAATGTCATTCCATATTAAGTTTTCGCAGCGTGCAACTTGGGTTACATTATTGCAATTGTCGTACGGAATCCTAATTCTTTTGAAAATTAAAAAAAGTCAATCGAAAGTCGGCAATCCCGACAAATAGCACGTGAGTGACCCGTTGTTATATATAATGTCTTTATCTCACGTTAGTTTTAATGATATAATTAAAAAACCGGCCAAGTGCGTGTCGGGCCACGCGCAGTGTAGGGTTCCGTAGTTGCGAATGACAACTTTGAGTTCACACTATTCACACTCGCACCTTACAGTTTAGCGACCAAAAACATCTAACAATGAAAATAGTATGAAATTTTACAGTTTATAAGTTGGTTGCCTATAACTTTTTAGTTTGTACTTAGACTCAGCTCTGATAGTTTTCCTTTAAACTTCAGTATATATACTACTGCTGTAATTTTTTTCACGTATCTATATATAACCGTTTAGAAGATAGAGGGGGGGGACACTTACCTCTAACAAAAATTCGCACTTTAAAACCAAATATTTCGGAAACGGATCCTTAAATCGGAAAATGGTGTTCTCAACCTCATAATATTTTTGAAAGACCTATTTAACGATACCCCACACGATGGGTAAATAGAGAAAAAAAAATTACTCCCCCAATTTACTTGTATGGGAGCTACCCTAAAAAAAATTTTTTTTCATGTTTTTATTCTACCACTTTTTTGCCATGATTAATATACATATCCATACCAAATTACAGCTTTCTAGTACTTATAGTCTCTGCGTAAAACCGCGGACGGACAGACAGACAGACAGACAGACAGACAGACAGACAGACATGGCGAAACTATAAGGGTTCCTTGTTTACTACGGAACCCTAAAAAAGGTTAATGTTACTTGCATATAATGTAACTTTCATTTTGTTTGAGTTTATTCATTACAAATAAACACACATACAAACACAAATCTTTTCACTTTATAATTATATGAATAATAGTCTAGTTATATGTCTTTCGTATATTACATAGCACTAACGAAGATTATTTGTAACATTTAGTCTTAAAAGATTTAATTGCGTAGTTTATCTAGACTATACTCAATCTTGCAGTTTTCCTTGTAGTAGTCATTTAAGAAAATAATTTTGTTATTATGAGAAAACTAGATACATACTTTAGCATCAAGTTTTCTATAATTTGTTGTGCTACTTATTTTAATGACCTCCGGGACTTGCCCGCTCCTTGGTATGCGAGGAGTTTATGGGCCATAATATGCCAGCAGTGGTCTTAAAAACGCATATTTGTGCAATTTGTGGCATGTTGCTCGCGGCGATGCCGGAGGCGCGGACAACAACGTCTGCTTGAGATATAAGTTGAGTTTTCTTGCCTGCGCTTTATAGGTGGGCCATAGTTGTACTGCGGTGCTAAACACGCTAGCTCTAATTCAATTATTCCGTTTATGTAGCGGTTCGATCGCATTGCACATTGAGTTTCAGCTCGCCGGCGTGCCTATAGCCCAATTAGGAGAAACTAAAAAGGTTCTGTGTTTGTTTGCGCCTCATTGTTCTGATCGGTATCTGGGCCGCCAGTTTCGCAACGGTAGGCTTGTTCCCTCGTCTTTTTAAGGAGTCGAAAGTTGCTGATTTTGTGCACTGCGTTGCAGTTGTGAAATTTGTGTAGGTGCAGTGCATAATGCGCGGGGGCCTGTCTGGCGACGACGGAGTCGGGAACCGAGGGGCGGCTGGCGGCTGCTCGGTGGTGTTTACGATGCACCGGTGCGGCGGCGCCGAGTGGGGCGTAGGCGTCGCCAGGGGGCGTCGCGCCAGGCTTATCAGACGGTGGCGGGGCCGGCGCGCGAGCCTCATTCTACGGTCTACCGCTGACCGCGCGCTCGTGTCGTGCACGCTCACTGACACCGGTTTTAGATAACAAAACCTTTGTCCAGTCGAAGCAATAATATTTACACAGTGCGTCCTCTACGCCGCGTAGTTTCTGAGGGGTTTTCCGACGCTGACCGACATCTGTCACATTGTTTTCACTGCGCACACGCGTGTTCGCGCCTGATACATCAAGTTTGGACAAGTTTTCATGTTTTGTATGGTTCTGTGCAGCACCCTGTAATTTGTTGTGTTTATTGGATTGCAGTTTGAGGAGTTTTGTGAGTACCTTATCGACTTATGTTTTTACGTTGTTTATCTAACTAGGATAAGTTGATCATTGCATTATATTTTTACAACGTTGCATCATGTGACTATGTTTGTCTAGACTGATGCGGATCCTATTAGTGGTGCATCCGGTCTTTGTTGTCGTAAGGCTTAAGATCCTGGGATCTGACCATGCAGGGTCGTGTGTCCCTGGGGTGTCAGCGTTTGATCAGCGTGACGCTGCGCCGCGACGCTGCGCTCGCGCCCCGTGTCATCGTTCGCGGTCAGTTTAACGAACCCTCACCGACCGACGTCAACCTTGCCATAATCGCGATTATTTGCATCACCATTGTACCCGATGTGGGCTGTAGCGCGCCTCTAATTGTCTCACTAAGTACACATGGCCGGCGGCGTAGCCCGGCAGAGATGTGACCTGATAGCTACGATTATGCGCACCACGTGTTGATGTGTACATGTCAAGGTTTCAAAGAAATATTGGTACTTTTCATTACTAACAACATTTCATTATTTATTTATTTACATAGTATCAAGTCTAATGTTTACTCTTTGGAAATTACCTATCAAATGAAGAAGCTTCGAAATAGTATCAGGGAATTCAGAGTAAGTATACATATTTTTTAATTACAAACTACAGAAAGGTAAATGATAATAACGCTTTGCGGTTACGGAAAATAAACGAGTGGACTTCACAGATATGCGTGATAAGATACCGAAGTTTCGAGCATTAATAAACAATAGCTAGAATATGTCATATCAAAGAGAAAATCAATATAGAAATAATGATCACAATTCTATTACATTTATATATTTTAAAATTTTACTTGGATGACATACTTGTGAATGTGCGCCGGCAATAAATAAGAATAGAGTAATATTCTGAGTTTGATAACAAATAATGATAAAATCTTCTCTGAATAACCTTTATTATGGTATTCATAAAGTAAAAACCTTAACATATGAAGCCTGGTAAAGACCAAAAAGATAGTTATCACATCATCAACATAAAATCAACTAGTAAACTTTATTGTGCGTACATTAGCCATACAATGGCTTTATTCTGAACAATTTTATAAAAGCGCATGATTCCATTATATGCGATGCGGGCTTATTATTCGTTGTGCGTCGTTAAATGCGTCTCGCCTGTCTGTAATCGTACAAGTAGTAGGTACCGACTGTAGGACGATGGTCCCTTATTTGTACTATGATCGTTCATATTATGTTTCTATTGTTTCATCGAAATAAGATCCCGTATAATAATCAAATCATCAGTATAATAATCAGTATTTTCCTGCTACGATATCTTTCTCTCACCCAGATATATATACTTTTACCAGTTTTCAAAGGACACTAAATCTGAAAGTTTGCAGACGGGAAATCGTCTCAATTTCGCACAATCTCATTAATATTAGTTACTTTTTGCAGTTAACGTTGGATAGTAACGTATAATAAATAATATTTATGACAAACTAATTAGTTTGCCGAGTTTGCGCCGCACACGTTGAACAAAGGTCCTTGGGTCCGTGCCAACCTGACGTACTCCTGCCGTATGAAATAATGCCAGAATATAAGATATTGTTTATTAAGACAAAACTACCTACTTATTGGAAGATTAATATTTGTACAAACACAGCTTTAACTTAACATTATCAAAACATCCTTTAATTTTTAGGTATTATTTTATTGGAAGAGGTGGTCAATAAAACTTTCAATAGTAAAGAGACACGTTATACCTTAGAATACGATACGTCAATAGTAAAATAAGCATTAGAATCAACTGTAACACACCATTTATCCTTATCAACGGAGTTACTACAAGGAAATAGTAGTGTTTTAGATAACTGAGAATTCCATTTATAACCTTCCTTGAGCAGTTTAAGGCTTATTATATTGGCATTTGAAATATACATTTAACAAAGTAATAATTTGGAGTCTGTTTTGAAATTGATTTACCTTTTTTAAAATACATCCGGCATAATGTGTAACATTCTCTCTATAAATTAGGCTTCTTTTCTTCGTGTTCCTTCAAACAGTCTTCATAGTTTTGAAAATCCTTGATAGAATTTGGCCATCATGAAGCTAGAATGACACCAGTTTCAAGTAATTTATCCAAAATATTTTACAGAATAAGCAACATTAGCTCAAAGCTTATATTTTCCTGTCAAGACTAGCTTTCGCCCACATCTCCGCTTGCATTGATGTGGATTCCTCAGGAACTATACTTTTTCCCGGGGTGATAATATGGCACAACTAGTAAATTAAGAATTAAGATAAATAAGCCTGTAATAATATTTGTAAGTTTGGAAATAAATAAAACACGCAAAATTTCGTGATGATTGGCGCAGTAGTTAAGGCGTGAAAGCTTGACAAACAAACTATAAACAAATTTACTTCATCATCAGGTCTTTTATAGTGTCCACTGCAGGAGCATAACCCTCTCTGTACTACCAGAGCCGGTATTTTTTGACAAACAGACTTACTTTCGCATTATAATATTAGTTAGCATACGAAACATACTTTCTTTCCTTACATTCTTACTACCGACAGCCACTGCAGGTAGAGCTGTTTAACTTCAAGGTGGATCAAATATACTCTAACACACTCCAACTTTAAATAAGTGTTTTTACTTGCATTCACAATGCTATTCTGCCTACCCGCGTGGAATATTTTCCCATATCTAATTACTTCATTTAATAAGAGTAACTATACCACTCTCAACGTTTTAAGAGTACCTATACCACTCCCAATTAATCTAAATTGTAATCACAACACACTGTAACAAGTTTACGGTAACAATGTAACAAGTTTTTGAAACTGCACATGTAGTACCGTACAAACAGATATTGTGAAATTTGCGATAAACGCAAGTGTTTGTTATTCCTGGAAGTGATAAGTCGTGGGCAGACGCTTCGGATGCCGCTATCTCGCTGATAACGTACAGCCATACAGCCGGCTTCGGATAGCTGGAAATCTGATGACGTTCTACAAAAATACCAAATTTCTACAAAAGATAAGACATCAGAACTTGCTGACATAATTAAATATGTATTAAGAATTTCCTATTTTCCAAATCATATTAATAACAGGCGTCGTTATCAAGAACTTTCTAATTATTTCTTTTAGCTTAGTTAATATTTTATTATCTCATTATATTGCCACGCTAGCCTGTTTCTTTAATGTTTACGTATCACACAATTTTACATTTCCATAACGTTACTCTACTCAATATTTAGTCATGTCTTCAACAGTTTCTCAGATTTTACCAGGTCTATCTGCAACTATTCCATCTTGCAAATTTCTACTTACTGAAAGCGCTGCGTGCGATTGTGAAATGTTCAAACTGCAAATTGTCACGAAATTGAAATGTCATGTTTCTATTCCTCGAAACACATGTAGTCCAGTAGGTCGTAGACCTGAACGTGCGTGCGACGCGGTATAAAGATCTCTTTGTAAATTTTATCAATTCATTACCCGCTTACTGCACCCAGCCGGACACAAATTACTTTATTAATTATGGCAATGCACTGACACTTGTTACTTTCTGTGTCCTTAAGAGTCCAGATAGAACTATATCTCGGTAGTTAAGAATCTTGGTATCCTTTCCAAGCTAAGTATTCCCTAGTTTATTTTTATCTCTTATATTATTAAATTTTTGATTAAAAGCATCCTTATCTCTATGAAGAGATACAATTGTTTGCAGATGTATTGTAACGACTGTTTGGTGAGTCAGGGAATTCCCCAGATAATTTTGCTATACTTGTGTGCTCGTACGATATTACACTCTAGCAACTAAATTTAGAATATAATTAATTCTTACAAAAGCCTATCGTTCCTTGTCCCGAAAGTTATTTTTACTATACATATTAATAAGTTGTATCGCAATCTTAGCACCTAAATCATTCAACCATTGCATTAAAATCACGCGACTCCAATGTTACCTGCAAAACAAAATATTTATCTGTGGACTTAAAATGGCGCGGGGTTTTTCCTCAAGTACATATGCGTTCCGTTAGGTCGATGGGCGTTGCTTATCTGGTGGTGCTAGGCGGTGCCAGGGTCGTTGGAAGGCCTCACCCTGTCGATAAAAACGTACTTTCGACTGCGCCCGCGCACGCTGTCACATTACGTACAGTTGAACTGCAGAATTTAATAATATTAGGTTTGGTTTGGGTACTCGTATTGCATTGAGAGTAATTTAATGAGGATTGCGAGACTTTATGATTTTAAAATGTTGAAAACTAAACAAAAAATGTCTTATAAAAATCAATACTTCATAAATAATTAAAGGTTGCTGACCTAGAGACTCGGCTAATGTGGTAGATAATTGTTATAAGCTTATCTCATTCCTTCCGAACCCTATTGTCATCGGCAATAAAAATTGTTACCGCCAAGGATCGTTATCCTCAAAAGAAATTAGCATAAGTAACCGAGGCGGGACAAAGCCTTTGTCTGTCTATCCGTCTGCACGTCGCCTGGTATAACTGTTTCGCTTTTATTTATTTACAACGCAATTTTGAAACGCCGACAAAGTGCTCATGTAGGCCAATATGACTTTATGCGCATTGTGATTCTTGTAGTGTTCTGCGCTGTTCGCTGAGAGAACTCAGAAACAAAATTCGATGTTTATCTTTAATCTAATAATTTCGTTTTCAATTTTTTATTTGAACGAAAACCATTAGGCATACTGCTATCTAAATAATATCCTGCCTATTTAAAGAAAAAAAAAGATGAGTAGCAAGTCAAAATCCTATAAAAATAGCTGATCTGTGCAATATGTCGTTATCCTCAGAGGACATTAGAGGGAATATTGAAGGTTTCATATTACCGTTCACGGTATAAACTTTGCTCAAAGTTCAGTATCATGCCGTAGTTTGCCGAACGTGACCGAGGAAGCACGAAGTTCGCATCTTGGAGTACGTGGGCGACGCAATTAAAAATTAAATAAAACAACAACAGGAGCGTGGGCTCCGCCAGGCCAATGCCTAAGCCAATTGGACTCCTTGAATTGAGAACTCGAGGAAACATGAATAAAATTTAATTGAGGATACAGCCTGTACTTCCACTCCGACAGCCTCGCTCATAAAATGCATCCACTTGCAAAAAGATAAAAGGGCAATCTTAAACATGTGTTGATGTGGCAATCTTAAACATATTGCTCAATAAGCTCCTGAAACCTTACTGCTTGGTCCGTAATGTGGTAATAATGATTCGATGACGTCGCAGAATCATATCATCATGACTCATCTACAACCAGCTTTAAAATAATAACGACAAGGGGCAAAGTCTTACTTCCAATTTAGCATTTGTGACCATTATCGCGTTACTTGTGGCATTTCCAGCTAATTAATTCAAGATAACCAAGTGTATGTAATCTGTTTGACCATATGGGGCGCGATAATGAATCGAGTAGCAATATAATTTGCATCGTTATACGACGCGCTAGAATTATATTTCTTTGTTCTACCGCGCGCGTGCAGCTGGGCTTTATCGTTTAAAACAATAATAATGTAAGTACGGTATTACGACACCGCTTGAAAACAATTCCCAGTATAGATAACCTGACTATATCAAAACCTCTGCGAACCTTGTTTGTAAAATGTTCTAGGAACTTTTTTTCTTTTAAATCCGAGGAAAATAAGCAAAGCCAAGGTTCCTGAGAAAACCGTAAGGTGAACGCGATGAGAATCTGACAACTGAGTAGGCTCACAATAACAAGTCGTTTTTAAAATGTATATAAAGTTTTTTAGTCTTTTTGTTGAGTGTTCCAATTACAAAAAGCATCATTTATTTTTTTGTTCGCCCAAGTCTGCGGTTTGGCAGCGGCGCCGCGAAGAATGCCCGCCATTTCCGGACCGTTTCCGGAGTGCCAAAGGCACATAGCGTCGCGGTTTTAGATAACACTATCTCAAAACATACAACTGGTACAAGATCTTGCCAGTAATTTATGGATCTTCCTAAATCTACCTGTTCTAAACCAACTAAAGGTTCAGTGGATTTTACACCAATTTAAATATAGTTCACACGATAATATGGCTACTACAGCTTCACATAAATGTTATTTTAAGCATGCATCGTACCTTCGTAACAGGTTTGTATTTTCCGCCATGTTGCCCGTTTTTCCTGTTTTTCTAATGCTTCCTCATTTGCAACCTTCAAACGTTCAGTCTTTGGCTACTCGTTCTACTTACCTTTTTTTGTAACGCGACAAGATGCGTGTTTTTCAAAAGTTAAAATTTCATGACAGAAAATGTTTTTTAACAGACTTTTTTAAAGAATGTTTCCTAGTCAAGTGAGTTACGGCAGTTGTTGCTAGTGATTTTTCTCCAATGTCGCGCGCTGATTCATAGTTCGCATGAATCATTCAACGTAATCGAGTTTTTGAATCGAGCCGACGACGAATGTAAATACGCGATCGTAGTGACCCGCGATAGAGAGTGGTGAGTCACGCGGGTTTTCCGAGAAACGCGCGCCGGAACGCTTTTCGTGAAAACGAAGGTTGGCACCGTTCATCGCCGGTAATAACCAACTCTTTTGTTTGGGGACTCAATTCGCTTTTCACTGTAAGCAATTTTGTGCGGGAAATTATGGTGCATCGATCGTGTTGCGTTTCACGAAGGTCTATAACCCTTTGTCCTTAACTGGGGGTGGAAGGGTGCAATGAAAAGCGACAGTGCATCGATCGATTGCGCGGTTTTCTCTTTATGGTGCGTCGTTCATTGCTGGTTTTGATAAGCACGGTTGCTTGTTAGGGAAACTGATCCAGCGGTGGTAGAGCCAGCAAGCGACAGTTCCGTGGTCGGAGTTAGTGAAGGGATGTTGGCGTGCTGCCAGTCAGCGATTAGTTTTATTATTCACGCGGTGGCGGTCAATGTCGCGACGGTCGCCGGCGCCATACATTGCTAACATGTGTGGCTTTTAATTGTGCTATTATGTACCTTTTTGAATTAAGCTCTTTTCAAAGAAATCCATCAACTAATTTTTTAAACTCGAAGTGTAGGTAGGCGACAAACAATTATTACTTTGTAGGTACTTGAATTCTAAGAAATTGTTAAGACACACGGTAATGACCTCGTTTCCTTTAAGTACTCGTAAAATTTTAGTGTCGGTGGCGTGTAGGAAAAATTGTATATTGACGAAGTCATTGTATGTTTGAATTCAATATAAAACCTTAATGAACTTTTAATTCTGCGTAGTTAGACAAGGCCTACTACAAATTATACCTTCCAAGTTCTCACGGTGACAAAATGAGTCCTTTACAAATACGCCTTTTATGATACAACAAATGTATCATAAAAGGCGTATTTGTAAAGGACTTTGTGTTGAATGGGATCATCAACTTCACACATTTTAAAGTGGAGTAAATACAAATATCCGGTGATCAAACGTCTCTTTAGAATCGTCTCAAGGAATTTACTAACTCGAAGACCGAAGCGCTATTCTATTAGTGTGAGCAATTAGCGGTGCGTTAATGATCTCCCTAACAACCGGACAGATATAAAATGCCCATCCTTCGGACATCACTCGCTGTCTAGTATACCACTCTAAATTGATAGCGTTATATTCTGCTCGTGTTTTACGATCTGTTGGCTGCAGCTGAATTGGTTCCATATTCTGAAGTTATTTAGGTCACTTTTCGTGGGACTGGCCTTAGTGGCACGATAGGAATTTTACGCTACTCTACATAGGTGCTGCATTCCCAGGATCTATTAACCGTAGTACTTCAAGCCATATAATTATTTCTTTGTTCTCGTTACACCTATCATTTTCAGTTTGCTATATTGTCAGGGAATTCGAGTTATCTGGGTGACTTTTGATGTTTGGAGGAGCAATATGTGAGTAAGTAAGATGCGTAAAATACTCAAACGCTGAAGTAGAGGTTATCCGTTGTATATGTATAAATAAAGATGACAGAATTAAAATAAATGATAGACAAAGCCAGTAGATTAGAAGAAGTGCTAAGTTAATATAACATAAAAGTTCGTACTAGGAAACAGATCAAAGAACTTTATTATAAATAAATTACAAAACGATATCTCTCGATTCAGCAGTAATCCTGATTCCAGTAATCGTCAGGCTGGGTGGGCGGACCACCAATCCACCACCTGTCACGAGGCTTACACGTGCATAGCTGTACGCAACTACGCGCATGCCATAATGTTATTGTCGCAGTATTGTCCAAAATACGTGTCCTATCTGCCAACGGCAACGCCCAGCGGCTATCGAAACGCAAAGTACAAACTCTGGCCTTCATTATAAAACAATTAGTGAATTTTGCCTGGTTTGGGGAAATGTATATGTGTTCGTGAATTATGGATAGTCTGATGCAGGTAAATCTTTCTTTTTGGCTTTGGACGGTAATTAAATTCGACGGTAAAAAAATCACGGTGTCTTACGGCATATTACGTCCATTAATTAAAATTCTTATGGTAATACTCTTCCATGCTGGTTTCGGAGAAAAGGAAAAAAACATAGAATATTCCAGCTGCTTTTCTTCCCGCTTCCCGCGGGATTGGGGGAAAATCTAAGATGCGGCTAGCAAGCAACCCATCACTATTTTGACTCCGCTTTCCACCTTTTAACGCTCGCTAACAAGCTAAACGTGGCGTTTGGGTTGTATGACCTTGGACTCAGTCTACCGTGCAAAGGATGAAGACGTGATAATATGTACGTATGGATTAATTACGTGTTATTTATCATTATCACAGTCGCCAGTTGCTATCGGGCAACGTTCCCGGAAAGCTAAATAAAACAGTGACGACACCAACGGGAGGTAAATTCGAAATGACAACCGCTTCGCGGAAAACGCTAGCCGAAGGCCAAAATGCGCAAATCTGCCGCTGCCTTAATTTGTAGTGGAAAAACCATAGCGAAAAATACATAGGCATCCTTGATAATTCCTTAACCTTCCTTACATAGTAAAATGGAGTTGTTTCCTAATGGTAATAATGTTGGAAATTAAAAAAAAATGGCTTTTTTTATGTGCATTGTATTTTTTATTTGAGTTTCGAGCATTAGCCTTATTAGAACCTCCCTTTGGGTCCAAAACTATAAAAATTTCGCCATGTATCCAAATCACAACTTTCTAGTACTTTAGTCTCTGAGTTACTGCGTACAGACAGACAGGCGGACATACTTGCTTTGACGAGCTCCTTGGCGCAGCGGTCAATACGCCTGCCTGCGACACGGATGGTCCCGGGTTCGATCCCCGGTCAGGTTAAGGTGGAAAATGATCTTTTTCAGATTGACCTGGGTCTTGGATGTTTATCTATATAAGTATTTATTATAAAATATAGTATCGTTGAGTTAGTATCACATAACACAAGTCTCAAACTTACTTTGTAGCTAGCTCAATCTGTGTCATTAATTAGTCCGTATGTATTTATTTATAATACTTGTTTTCTATGGAACCTGAAAAAAAGTCTATGGTTTGCTGGCACCAAATACGTTGGACAAGTGTAACCACTCTGTTATTTTTATATCTTTACCAGTTTACCTGTTTGTTGTACCATTAGACCATTACTAATTTATCACTAGCAGGCATTCTAATCTTACATTCCAAAATGATCTAATTTCACAAGTGTCTATAATCAGATTATCTAGGCACTCCAATTGCATAGAACTGCATACAAGATTACATTATTGATAAACATATTGGCTCTCGTACGTGGAAGAGAGCAGAGCGGAGCCTATTTACGATATTTTCCTTTGTCTGAGTACCGTACAGTGGAAAATTCCGAAATAATTAGCAGAATAAGTGTTAATTATGATAATGGTGCTTCCAATGAGTACGTTTTTGCTGTTGTAATTTCTATATTAAAATATAACTCTTCACTAGAAAGTATAATCTTATGAGTACAATGATATGGGTATAAATACATGTGATAAAAAAAACAAGGTGTTTATATACCTACACTTGAAAATATTCGAATTTATGTCCGTAAAGCTGCTGTTCAAACATAAGAGAAAACTACCAATTCTTGTTATTATTTATATCTCTTTATTGTACATATCCGTTAAAAACACAATTAATTTTACCGATAAATTAAAAAAAAAAGTGATTGATCGGTAACAGCGTTTCCGTGTATAGCCGACCAGACAGGCAGTAAACACGAAATAACAATAAACTGCAGTGCATTAAAAAGTCTGCTGTACAGCACGTCACAACTAGATATAGTGGTGATCTCATGGCCGTCCTACCGGCCTACCACGCGTTATCTTGCCATGTGTTCCGCCGTAGAGTAACGCTCTGACTTTACGAGAGCCCTTTATTTTAGACTAGCAGTTACCCGCGACTTCATCCGCGGTGACTTCAGGTTTGAAATGCGGGGATTATAAAATATGACGCTACAAAGCGGTAAACTAAACATATACCCCGATTTACCCCCTTAGAGTTTTAATTTCGGGAAACTATTAAAAATGTTTCTCATTATTTTTGCCGTTCTCAATTCACACGAAATTTCATACAAATATTGTCCAAGGAATAAAAAGTTTCATATAAACTTTAATCCTCTATTTCACCCCCTTAGGAGATGACTTCTGAAAAATCCTTCCTTAGTGGATGTTACGTCATAAGAGGAATACGTGAGGAAAATTTCAAATTTCTAGCTCTAAGGGTTTGGCCTGCGCGTGATCTTTGATAATTGCCCATTTTTAAAGTATTAAAATGAATATAGTATGTTATCCTTTATATATAGACATATGCCATCGCGGACTTTTCTGTAGACCTAAATAAGATACACAATTCCACCATACATTGTTTTGTTATATCTCAAAGGGTTTAGACAGCGTTTTCGTTGAAAGCTCCCAAACGGCTCATTTTTTACGACACCTCCAACAAATATCGTTGGTATATACAAAAATGTATACAAAAACTTAACAAACTATATACTAAAACCTTGCTCGAGAACCACGCTATCCATTGGAGAAAACCGCATGAAAATTGGTTCGGTAGTTTTGGAGTTTATCGCGAACAGACAGACAGACGCGGCGGGGGACTTTGTTTTATAATATGTAGTGATTACCAATATTCCCCCGAATTCGTATGCGTAAAACTTTACTCTCCTATTTCACCACCTTAGGGGATGATTTCTAAAAATCCTTTCTTAGTGTTCACTTACATCATGAAACTGTAACAAATTTCAAGTTTCAGTACAGTCGTTTCGGCTGTTGATATGAATAAGTCAGTGATATAAAAATAATCAAACACATTCCCGCATTTACAAAATTAGATTTAAAGATCAATACGCTAATGGAAATGTCACTTGGAGTCATCGTGATATTATGGATTTACCTCTTACCAATTATGATTGGAATTTTAATAATTTTAATTTAGTTTAGCTTCTATTTTTTTTTGTGCTATTAAGTAGCCAAATAGGCATACGGCCCACCAGGAAAGCGGTTAAATAAAAAAACATATAACGAATGTTTTTATTCTAAACCACTTTCTTTTAAAACTACACTTCTCAGAAGCCAAAGAGATAGCGCGAGTCAACTTTTCATTTTCTTTAAAAATGTATCTTACTTAGAATTGCTAATTCCAGAATTTAAAGAAATAATTAAATTTTCATTAAAAAATGTCAGGCAACGTAAAAATAGCCTTCAAACTCCCACTAGAAACAATAGAGTCCGATAAAGATTACGGGCCAATGAAATTTACGCCGTTACAGCATTTGCAGGTTTATGTGCCGTCAAAACCCAATCGCATCGGCGGCAAGAATGCTGATCCAGATCAGATAATTGCTGGTAAGCAGCGTGCACCGTGGCCAATTAACTCGATGCCGTAGCGCAGACAAATGATATGGTTCCTTATGAGATTGATTTCATAAAAATTACATTAGAATTAGGAATATTATGAGGGGAGGAATGTGGCAAATTCTATTTTTTATTTCTGGGTTCATCATCATGATCAGGTCTTTTTAGTCCCCACTGCAGTAGCATGACCCTCTCTGTATTACCATTTCTAAATTGCACATAATGCATGAGTTAATGTTTATTTTTTTGGGTATTTAGTTTCTTTGTTAACCAAATTACCTTGCATTGCGAAAAGGTGATAGGTGTGCCGTAAAAATCCCGAAACGACAAGCAAGAATGCTGATCCAGTATCAGATAATTGCTAGGTAAGCACCGTGGCCAATTAACTTGATGCCGCGGCGCAGACGAATTTCATTCGGCCAATTGTGGTAATTGACCATGCTCCTTCCGGACCGCCTTTGTCCCCTGCACTCAATTTACGAAGAAATTGTTTAGTATCATCTCTTTGTCATATGTTCAAGATAACAAAAAAAATAATTGCTGAACTTCTCCTTTCCAAACAGATGCTGAAATGCGGTGTATTAAAGAAAACATTTGACTTTAGACTTTGTCTGTTTTATTGCTATGAACACTCCTAGTGCCATTTAGTGAAAAGCCCATATATGGCAGTATACATTTAGTAGGCTTATCAGCGAGCCATATAAGGCTGTATTAACGCGGACGCGCCCACGGCTCCCCGCGACCTTGCCGCAAGGACCGGCCAGCCTTTCGCCCACCATAGCGCTGCTACTCTGAGCATCAATACAGCAGTTCTCCGTTATTCGGTGACAGTGATGAATTATGAATTTGATGAAGAGTTGGTAGGTATAGAGTACAAAAGATGATGCAAAGAAATGATGCCATTCCTTCATTGGAGACTTATAAGGGGAATAACAAAGGCGATAAGTAATTCCAAGCTGCCAGGAGCACAAAGATGCAAGGGAATTGCGGCTCAAAATTATGGTTCCCATCGTGTCCCTGAGGTTCTAGAGCGTGCGTTTAACGCCTGCCCTGCACCAGCTCTTCAGCTTCAGTTGAAACGCGGTCGCCCATTACCTCAGATAACTTGTGCCGCCGCGTGCGATGCGAAATGACGCGAAATATTTCCGGAGTTAGAGGAGTATTCTATTAATAAATGATTCCAAGTCGCTCGTGGGCGAAGATTTCGGGCGAGAGCGCGCGGGCGCGGCGAGGCAGTAGCGCGCGATCCGCCGCGGCCGGCCGCCGTACGACGCGCGCGCAACGAACGAACGACCCGCACTCCCGCGCACCACCACGCACGCGAACTGTGAACTCGAACCGACGATACCACCACTATCCCTCGAATCGCACAAGAGACCCCAAAATCTGGTCTATTGAAGGAACTTGTTGGTAGTACACAGTACTTGCGAGGGCGGATTATAACGAACAAATCGACTTACAAACTCGAACCGCACGAAGGTGTCGCGTCGCAAAAAGCGCAACACAATAGAGTAAGCGTCTAATTATAAACGTGGTTGAGTTAGCCGCTAAGATGCAGAACATCGATCCACTGGAGATCGCCAACATCCTGGCCACGGAGCTGTGGTGCCACCAGGTATGCGGCGAGAACCTTAACAACCCCACTCTATGTACAAATTCGTATGACATCCAGAGATAGCGCGCTAGCTACTTTTCGCTTCTAAGGGAACCAGTAAATTAACCTAATTCAAATTGTTATTGTTTTTCATAATGCTGTTAACCAACCGTAAGTGTAGGAGTGATGAGCCAAACGTCTAATTCGGTGCGTTCCCTCAGTAATGAGAGTATGAGTAACGAAAGTTAGGAGTGATGTTTAGAGTATTTAAATCGCGCGGGCGACTGATTTATGTATTTTTGCTTTCAGCCGCCCCGCACGATAATGTTGCACTTACCACGTGTTAAATGCATGGCAATGTCTAAATACTTATTCAATCAATAATAATTATCATAAAGGAGGCGCTTAAAGAAAAATTATGAGGTTTCTTCATTAAATTTTATTTTCTTTCAATGAGCCTCAAACTGACTTTTGATGTACTAGTTTCAATACGTTACCTTAACTTAATTTACTAGATTATTCGTTAACTTAAAGAGAACTACCTAATCTGATGAATTAACTGATGCTCAATATAAAAATCGTGAGTTAAGATCAACACAGTCAAGAGACTTCATTGCAATCGTAGTAGCTTTAAGCTGCTATAAAATTATATTTAAAATATAATAAATGTGCTGGACTATTTCTTGTTACTTTATAGTCTCATTATAGAGTAGAAACAAATGTTGACGTTTTTCCCTGAATAAATACCTACATAAGGAAAAAAATCCAACAGGTGTATTATTGTTTGTTAACCAATTTTAATCTTTCTTATTCAACTTTTATTAATTATTTACATGATATACAAAGAAAGATATAAAGACAGAATAAACTTACAAAAGTTACTTAAGTAATTAAAAATAAAACAAATTACATAAATTATGAAAAAATAACTAACTAAACTAGAACTAAAGAGATAGAAAAAGTAATATAGCTTTCTTATTTAGCAAAATAATATTTTTACAAAGAAAATGACACCTATTATAATTATTTACATTTGATAACATATACAAAACATATAAAATACAATATATTATTGTTTTGCATCACGCCACATCAATATTTTGCTGATAAAAGACGATCGGAATGTGGAAGCGATTGCATGCAAGTAAATAAATAAACATTGCATAACAATTGCACAATGTAGCCCGTAATTACTTATATATAAGGTATCTATAATAAACACTTGTTGCGAATAGCAAGTTTGGAGAAAGGGGTCAATAGGGTAATGCTCAAGTTTTTTGCGCGTACTTGCTAATTGTGGGCAAACTTTCCAAGAACAGAACATATTTATGACAGTTACTTTACCACGTGTGTTTTTAGCCATACTCTCCTAAATAATATTATAAACGCGATAGAGAGTTTCTTTGTTTCGCTTTACTTACATACTCCCAACTTCACTTTTGAACTGATCATGAAATTTTACATACGTGTCAGGAGTAAAGGGAAGAAGATAGTCTACATTTTATTTCAAATAACGCGTGCATAACAGCAGGCAAAATTCAAAACAACTAATAAATTCTTACTTATTTACATATGATGTAATTATTACAGAATTGTGAAGGAAATTTAACACATATGTTAATAAGGAAAAAAAAAGATAAGGAAAGTCCTGTATAGTCGATATAAATAACTATTTTATTTGAAACTTCAATTATGTCAGCTCTCATAGTAATGCTTACAAAACATTTGTTTTAATTTTATAGGTATTGGTAGTTTACGATCTATACAACGTATATAACAATAATTCCAATTGTAACTAAACAATCTGAAAGTTTATAAGTGAATGTTTACAACTTATTGTTTAAATACCTTCGCTGCATTTAATACCGTTTTTTACAAATATTTCATAGTAGAAAGATTTAAAAGATAAAAATAAAGAAGTGAAACAATTGACAGAAAGGAATGAAGGAGAGAGAGAAAGAGAGAGATGAAGATTACATTGATAATAAAACAAAAATTAAAATTTCATGATACAGTTTTGCACTCCCATTGAACGCTGAACCACTGATCAAGGTGTTCTATGAAATCGCTTAATTGTCAGGCGGGCGATTATTGAAAGATTGCTATAAAATAATGCCAATGAAATAAAATTTATAACCTCAGACTGCTCTGGCTAATACATATATGTCTCTGTAAGTACAGAGAGGGTCGTGCTCCTGCAGTGGAGACTAGCAAAGACCTGATGATGAAGGTTTTTAGTTTCGAATTTGTAACTAAAGTTTTGTTTTCCTTTGTTTCCAGCTGGCAAACCTAGAGGGCCTCCAGTCAGGGGTCCCGACCCGCACCACGGCCACCATCACGCCCACGCAGCTGCGCAGCTTCGAGCAGACCTACATCGAGCTCAGCAACTGCCGCAGCGAACAGACCAACCACGCGGGCTTCGTCCCGCCTTCCGTCTCGCACGCCAACAACTACGGTAAGATCATCATCATCATTTTGTGTAGATGCCACGGTCAGTCGACCATGCATACCCTGGTGTCAGAATTCTTCGGAACCGCCTCTCGGCCTCTGACGTGGATCCTTTAACGACTACCAGATGGCAGTCGGAACCAACGGCTTAACGTGCCTTCCGAAGCACGTAATCATCTTTATTATCAGACAGTTCAGTGATTCATGCCTGCAATGTCCTAAACAAACTGGAAACAACTTAACAAAGTATGCTTCCCGTGAGGAATCGAACCCACGACCCCCGGGTCAACAAAGCAAACGCCTTAACCACTAGACCACCGAGGCAGTTACTAGCTTACAGATAGATTTTTAATCTATAACATCTATGAGATAGAAATGGTCGGAGATAGCGCAGAAAAGAGAGGAGGAAGGAAATGGGGGAGACCCAGCCAGCCCAGCAGTGGGACAGCATAGATATATTAGTAAAAACAATCAATAATAGACAGATAGATTAGTAAAAAATAATCTATGAGTGCCGTGACTCTTCAGACCATGGCACACCTTCTGTCTTGCCTTACGCCTTTCTTGGCTGTTTGAACTCATAAACATCTAGCAATGATAACGTCATCTTCTGAAAAGGTATACCTGTACCTTTATGTAACTTGTTAGTATTTTACCAATTAGAACATATTTAATGAAGTCCAATTTGAAATATCGCACCAAAACGTGAATCTATGCAAAGTGTAGCCTCATCATGTACCCGCGTTACCTAACGTAATAATTATTCAAACTAACGCTGGCCATGTAAGTAAATTGCGGTAAGCTCTGTGGGCGACAGGTAGTGGGCAGCTTTGCGCTGTCTAGATCTAGACTGAGTGTCGACGACGTTAAAACAACAATATTTGGATACACAAAATCATCAAAAACAAGATCATCATTGCTGTATTAATTGTATACCGAATAGAAGTGGATCTGACAAATTTTAGTCTTTTATTACTCTTAAAATACTCTAGAAAAGCAAGTTGCTCGTCGCTCGCGTACCGTGCGAGTTACATTGAAATTCGTTGCCTTGTATGGGCAAAAACCGTCCATCTAGTGTCCAACAGGGCTTTCTCCAATTCCATATTCAAACCTTCCTCATCACGGCACTAACAGATGTCTCTCCAATGTTACAGGCATCCTGAATTCCGTGGGGTACTGCGACTCGGCGACGACGGCGCTGCACGTGTCGCCGGGCCCGCTGTCCGCCAGCGGCGACAGCAGCAGCAGCCCCGGCCTGCCCGCGCCCAAGCGCCGCAACATGGGCGGCCGGCGCCCCACCAAAGCCCCCCAGGACCTCTCCCCCGAAGAGGAGGAGAGGAGAAAAATCAGACGAGAGAGGAACAAAATGGCCGCAGCGCGCTGCCGCAAGCGGAGACTCGACCACACCAACGAACTGCAAGAGGAGACTGACAAACTGGAAGAAAAGAAGCAATCCTTACAAGAAGAGATCAGGAAGTTGAACGCGGACAGGCAGAGCTTGGAGTCGATACTGCAGAACCATTTAGTGTCTTGTCGGCTGAAGACGCGGTCCGTGAGTCCGCCGGACGTGAAGCCTTTCCAGCAGTACACGTACGAGGCGCCTGAGGACGGCGTGAGGGTGAAGGTGGAGACCATGGAGCCCACCGTCGACCTGGGCTTGAACGACAATGACCTATTCTCGCCGATCCCAGACCAAAAGTAAGTTGAGCACCTACTGTTGAACGTTTTCTCCTAAGTTATTAACTTAGGTGTAACTTATTTAGTTGTAACAGAGTCTGCTCATGGCCTATTTTCCAGCAAAAGATTTTTTTTATATTTATTTATATGGTGTCCTAAATCGTATTTCGGTTTTTATTTTTGTCCGTTCATTTTAAAAACTACTGGATAGATGGACACTAGCAGCCGAAAGTAACAGTTCATTTAAATTAACTGTCTTCAACCAGGTGTACCTTTCTTTGAAAATTCTTAAGTTTTCATACAGTCGCCCGTACATACAATGCTCTCAAATCTCGCTATACATAACTTAGCCGGTCCATAGGTAATATTTTCCTTCCTTGTTTCCAGGATAATGCTGTCGGCGGCGAACCCGTCGGTGGTGTCGTCGTCCCCGCCGCCCGCGCTCGTCACGCCCCCCGCCCCCTCCGCCGCGCGCCCCGCCCGGCCCAGCTTCCTGCACGTGCCCGTGCACCCTGCCGCGGGACAGGTAAATAAGGTATGCACATTACACCACCTTTTATAAAGTTTCACTTTAATTTATTTTGTAATGAAAGTAGCCATTAAACTGTTGCTTTGTTTTGTTTGTTAACTTTTGTTTTTATTTGAACCGTATGAGTCAACATGCCATAGTATGACGCATAACAAAGCGCTTAGACCAGCCAACTAGCACCACCCCTGGTTTTATTTCTTTTATTACTAGAGCAAATTGAAAAAATCGACGTACAGTACTACCACATTTATAAGTTACACCGATGTACCTGCGTAGAAATCAAATTATTGCATGGCCCTAAAATATCCGTTTGCTATTGGCTGATGAGTACGCGCCATGCTGCGTCTCAGCCATTCTCGGCAGGCGTACAAGTATTGCGAGCGAGATAGCAATAGTCTTTCTGCTTTTGGATTTAAAATCTTATGTTGTAGCAATAAGTTCGTTATTTCACTGATGTTCTCATTCGGGCCGAGTCGGCAGTCGGTTGCGCTATTCTGCGCCATCGAACAATGCCGATGTAACTTATAAAAGTGATACTACTTGTAAGTTACAAGTAGTATAAAAATTATAGTAGTTACAAGTTGTAACTACTATAATTTTTTTGTACTGCTTCTCATTATTTTGGATTTGGTTCATCAAGAGAACTACGCATTACCGCCAGAGTAGATCTCTGAATTAGAAATGCTGATGTCGATGAAAATTTCTACTAAAAATACTAAAAGTAATTTACTAAGGAAGTACTTACGTAGATTTTTTCAATTTGTTCTTATTTCGGAGGACAAGAATTAAATAACGGGTGACGCTAATTCGTTAATGTAAGCCTCTTAAATATTTCTGGAGACAGCCTCTTAAATATATCTCGGAGACATGAGTCGTACAAGCGAATCTCAGTCCTAGTTTTAATAGAATCATGTTTATTTGCAGGCACACAAACTGAAAATCCTCGCGAACAACAACTCTGTGCCGGGCGTGGAGATCTCGACGCCCAGCAACGGCATCCCGTTCAACTTCGACAGCCTGATGGAGGGCGGCACGGGGCTGACGCCGGTGCACCCGCACCCGGCGCTGCACCCCGCGCTGCACCCGCACCCGTGCGCGCAGCAGCAGCGCGCCGCGCCCGACCAGGCCTCGCCCGACGCGCACAACAGCCTCGTCAGCCTCTGATGGCCCGGCCTCGCGCCCGGCCTCGACCTCGACCTCGCGTGACGAGGCTGCCTCGCACGCGCCCGAACCTAGTTCGCCTCTAAAGACTTTATTCTATCTTCTCTTCGTGTATCCCGGCTATCTTATTTATTGTGACTTAGGGAACGTACTTGCTCACTGTGTGCTTTCTATTCATCGGGCCCGCTCTACCGTCGGCCCGCTCGAGTCAATTTGTCTATTGCGTCTATTTTTATACGAAGTTTGTATCGAATAATAATTGTGATGAATAAAACAGAGTTTTATTTGGAGCAGGGATTGTTTGCGCTTATCTAGCGAAGCTAGACGCGCTAGATCTCGACCGCCCGGCACATCCTCCGTGTATCTTGTCATAATAAACTTTGTGCCATTAACTACGTCTACTCTCAGGATTACAATAATTACGAGTACGAAATATTTAGTTAACCATAAACTAACAGCAATATTACTTAAAGAATTATTAATATATTGAATGTAAGTTAGCTCAAAGTTGATGTAACGTCTTACCGTTCCATTGGTTAGGTACTGGTAATGTAGCATTACTGTTAAGCGATTTATGTGATACGTCCAGTGACTGCTCGCGCTCTTTTGCCGCACTCATGCCGCAGGGATGCTATTCTGTAATATTCTGCACGTTTTAGAAGCATGTATTAGATTAGACATTTTAGAATACTCTCAGACAATATATTTTTACCTTGGCATGAGTCGTTTAGACGGTCAAAGCAATAAAGACCACTGGAATTATATTAGTGTAAGGTAATAATTAGAATAAGGACACTTAACCTTTAATTATAATATTCATAACTTAGACCAAATTATTACTTTATGTGCTTTATTGTAGATGTAATTAAAATCTAAGCCAAAAATTGATTTTATGTCGTTATTTTAGACTTATCTAGCCTTCGTTTACTTTAAAGTATTATAGGTGAGGCGTCCGCGCGAAGTATTTATTTAGAAGTATGTGAAACCATCACTCGAGGACTCGTACTAACGAATCCGTGCCTATGTTTATTAAATTAAACTACGTTTTATATACACGTATTAAGCATTCGAAATATTACGCATAATATGAACATCTAGTAAATAAGAGAGATGTAATTTTTTCTAGTGGATTTTTCTTAACGCAATTGTAGAAAACTTTTGTATTTTTTCATGGAAATTAGCAAAGCAATATATTTGATAAAATTATTGAAAATTATCGCCAGATTATAGTGAATTATATGTAAATCAGAAAATATAAATTTGTTACATACACCTGAATTGAGTTTTTATTTATACTCGCCTTTATCAAATACCCAATGAGAGTGACACATAAAAATCGTGAAGAAATATTTATTATTGTGCATAAACCATGATGAAGACATGTTTCAAATATTGAAGTATTTTTTACTACATGAAACAAACACAAATGAATCGAGTAACTTCGTCACGAAGTGGCTCTTTATTAGATACTTGCTGTGACCCGCGGCTTCGCCCGCGTGATATATAGCTTATGTCCTTCTCAGTACCCTAACCTATGTGTATGCAATATTTCATGATGATCGCTTCAGTAGATAGGGCATGAAAGCGTAACAAACATAGTTAGGACGTAAGGATATCTGATGTGTACCTTGGTGTGTGTACTAATTAATTATTGGGTAAACACATCGTCGCACACGACGCCGAATATAGTTTCTGATAGCGATGTAGCTGAAAAACAGAATCTCCAGGACGCTTATCGCGCTGCAGCCCAGGCAAAGTCCGAAAACGCCGCCCAAGTTTGCTTGAAAATAAGGAAAGACGTGTTAAGAATGCGCAAAACAGGTGCTTCGCAATTGTGCACTCGAAGAAAACGCACAAACACACAAACGCACGCTATTGGTGTACTTCTTAAGAGTCGCCTGGAAGCGCATGTCTCCATACAAACGGAAAAAGGCAATTGGGGCAATATTTGATAATTTTGGAGTAAAATTAAGCATATAATCAATTAATCTCATTATAATCTACGTATGTTCCTATACAGCTTGGTTAAAATACCAATGGTTTGAGAATTACAAGCCATTTCAAATTTGTATGGAAATCTTGAGAGGCGTATAATTCTCAAACATTTGATAATTTAACCAAACTGTATAGGAACGTACGTAGATTATAATGAGATTAATTGATTTAAAATATAATGAGATTAATTGATTTAAAATTATCAAATATTGCCACAATTCCCTTTTTCCGTTTGTATGGAGACATGCGCGTCCAGGCGACTCTTAAGCTTTTCTCAAATGTGTACTTCGCAAAAACAGCATTTCTTATTGTCGTTGTGTTTCGTGTGCGTAAGTGGCCAATACTGGTATCAGATTTTTTCAAGCTGCCTAAAGGCATCTGACATAGCTTAACGACTGCCAAGTGGCACCAACAATGACAGCCGGGACCAACGGCTTATCGTGCCTTCCGAAGCATGGAGGAGCTCAAGATATTTTTATGCCACTTACGGTCGCCCATCTAAGGGTAACAATCAAACTCACTTTTGCATTTATAATATTAGTTAGGAAATTAGGAACGATAAATCTGCGTTTTCTGTTAAAGAAACTTTTTGCAAAAAATGCTTATGATTTCGTTAGAGGGGAAGGAAGGAAATCTTAAAAGGTAACTTACAAGTGAGAGTGATGAGCGACATCACCGTTTCCTGTTTCTGCTTGACGTACACCGGGCTGGTGAAGAAGAAATGCATCATTGACGTGCTCTTGTTGAACACCAGGTGGGAGCTGCAACGTGGGAGAAAAAAATAGAGGACCGCAGCATAGAATTTTTTATCGACGTTATTCGTCAATCAAAACTTTTTACAATTATAAAAAAAAATATGCATCGAGCGAATTAAATAATTTTCTTTCAAATCCCCTAATAACAAGTTTGTTTTTTAAAATTCTCGATTTTGTAATTATTTGCTATAACCACAAGTCATTACCAATATCTCAAAAAATATCCTCTCCAAACCCGACTCCGGTCTTCACCGGACCCAGGTGGAATTTTCTGGACTGTCACAATCATCAGTAATCATTACCGGGCGTACCCAAGTTTTAGTATCGGTGAGGGTTAAAGAAAATAAAACGGCTAAGAGTGCATTAAATAACTACTATTCATGAGATGCAAGCCGTTCATCTAGGTGCGATTGAATAATCGACGAGGACGCGGCGGTGGGTAAGAGTGCGAATCCAAAATACATGTAAGTGTAATAAATAATCAATTATAATTAAGTTAGAGCGCGATTGCCTCTCCTTTTTATAATAAAGATTTAATTACTATTAATACCCTAACTTTTTTGGTTTGAACCTCCAAAACCCTTTCCCTGCCTACAAACAACTTTTTCTATGGGACCAAACCAAAGGGATCCAAAACGATCAGTATTTCACCGTGTATAAATTTGTCGCATATACAGGCTTGATTTTGAACCTATTAGCTATTTTAAAATCTCAGAATTATAATCCCTATTGGAATACAGAAATGTAAGAAAAAATGGTGAAAACTTAAAAATAAAATTTGACTTCCCATAGAAATTCCAGCTGGATTAGTTACTTTGTATTGGAGGTCAAAATCTTTTTTCTTGCAATTCTGTATTCCAATAGGGATTCTGATTCCGAGATTTCAAAATCAGCCTGTATGAACATCTCCAGATTTGGGCTAGACAACTTACTACGGCTTATTGACGACGTAGGACAGAGCGTCGAAGTTGCCCATGGATGTGTCCGTCTGGTAGCGGCGAAAGTCGCAGTCTCGAGGGCAGTCACATTCTTCGGGGGTTACGTAGCGGTACACGTGCACTTAAACAAATCATTTATAATGATGTTAGGTGTTGAAGTCCGGGATGAAATCAGAGATGGCGTAAAGGAAACGATGGTTTTGTAGCGGGAGCGAGTTGGTATGCTCGACCGTAAATGGAAGATCTTCTCGCTGGGCAAGATGTGCGCCCAGGGTACTTATTTATGCATCAAATGTAAAGAAACTTTATTTGCGCGTTTCAGGATTGTGCAGCGCCATCTTGTGAGAATTCTTGTAGTTATTTGCTGTCTCGCCATATTCACAGTTGGGTCTTCGTATTAGTTCCTGGCGAGTGTAGAGGTCGCCACAGTTTATTGTTTATAACTTTTACAGTTGAAATTGAAATGAATAAATAAAAAAGCCATTTATTGCCATACTTTAGGTATTACATTAAGTATTTTTTATGTAGGCAAAGGAATGCCTCAAAGGAATGCTTGTGCTGCCTTAGAAAGGCTTTCAGTTAGTACAGCGCGCTCTAACGATGTCTCCTCCTTTTATTTTTTATCTTATATATATATTTTATTTTTATTTTTTTACTAACTTATTTTTTTATTTTTATTAGAGGTTAATGAATAAGTTCGTTTTATGTTAGTATTGTGATAGTTATATTAATATTAAAAGTGTGGGAAAGAGAAATAAACCGACTCTCCAAAAGAAACTCACATTTAACCTTCAAGACGCAAGCGATGCTAGTGACATTGCACGTGCGGCCTTCGCGGAGGTACGGCACGTGGAACAGCTGGCAACGACACTCGTTCTCTACGGCCTTTACGTAGCACAATGTGTCGCAGTCGGCGTTGTGGAAGTCGCCGAAGAACGGCAGGCTGTGCTCGTCTTTGAAGTAACATTTGCGGCTGAAAACCACACACCTAGACTCTATCACCGGTTCTGGGCGGGTGTCCGGGTGGCGGTTAGTAAATGAACCTGATCACCATCATGCTGTGATCAGGTTGCATTACTTTACGTCTAGCAAACAAGCACAATATTTTTTTAACATTCCCGCCATTTAATACAGAAAACAGTGAATAAAATTGGCCAAGCTCGCGCATGAAGGGTTCCGTACGATTATCTTAAAAATCACGTTTGGTGTAAAGAAACAAATTTCATTTCACTGCGATAGAAATGTAATTATATTGTTTAAATTTTGGATGTAATTTTTTGGCGGTATTTGCGGGCTCTTATAAACCTTTCTCAGGATTTAGCTGCATTAGGCATGTAAAATACCTGTGTTCTGAAAGCGCGAGTTATGTGTCGTACCTCCAGGCCGGGAGCTGTTGCACGTCCTCGGAGCAGTAGGTGTAGGTGGCGTGGATCACGTGGTACGACTCCCCGTGGGGGCGAACCAGCTTCATCTCGTCGTCTGACGGGAACTCGCTCACGTCGTTGAACATCACCTGCCATGAATGTTACAGTGTTTACTAACGTAGAGGGTGGGGGTAAAGGTTAATTAGATGTATGTTGAGCCACATAGTACAGTGTACCACCAATAACACTCGTACTTATTATTTACGTACGAGTATTAATACCTAATAGGATTTCTTTACTTTTCTATGTGGCTCATAGTACCTTTTTACGACGAAAGAAGAAACTTTCGAGGTAGAAATAAAAATCGGTATAATTTCGGAGTCCGGTGCTGGCCCCATGTGATTCCCCTGCGGTCTGCGTGCCCCTAGAATAACACTTTTGAAGTTAGTATAGTTTATAGATTTACAAAGCTTACTCAGGTTTTTTGACAGGAAGGCTTAGAAAAGTTTCACATTTTTACTTTTATTTGCAAACTGGCTGTTACCCGCGGCTTCGCTCGCGTAATATATAGCCTATGTCCTTCTCGTTACCCTAACCTATGTGTATGCAAATTTTCATTATTATCGGTCAGGTAGATACGGCGTGAAAGCGTAACAAATAAACAAACAAACTCACTTTCGCATTTATAATATTATGAGTTGGGACTAGCTGTTACCCGCGGCTTCGCCCGCGTAAAATATAGCCTATGTCCTTCTCGGGACCCTCACCTATGTGTATGCCAAATTTCATGATGATTGATTCAGTAGATACGACGTGAAAGCGTAACAAACAAACAAACAAATAAACAAACAAACTCACTTTCGCATTTATAATATTAGTTAGGATTAAGATAGTTGGGATAAGTACATAAAATAAGTTTAAAGAGTTAGCTAATTCCTCACATTTTTTTTTTTTCAAATAAATAAATTATATATAAATATATACGGACAAATCACACAGATTGAGCTAGCCCCAAGGTAAGTTCGAGACTTGTGTTATGGGATACTAACTCAACGACACTATATTTTATAATAGATACTTATATAGATAAACATCCATATAAGTATAGAGACCCAGGTAATCCAAGACCCAGGTCAATCTGAAAAAGATCATTTTCCATCTTGACCTGACCGGGGATCGAACCCGGGACCATCTGTGTCGAAGGCAGGCGTGTTGACCGCTGCGTCACGGAGCTCGTCATTGATTTTGTATTTATTGTATTTTATTTAAATGGGAGCTCTAGACTTTGGATCTATCAGGGGTTTGTGCTGATCGATAGAGTAATATGCCGCCAAGTGAGATTTTTTAGCTGCAGGATTGATTCAGACAGCGATAGTATTATTGCATGTCAAGCGAGATATGTTTCACCACTTGAAAAATGTATTTCTAACTCCTTTGTGCATCCGGAGCAGGCTGTTGTTCTGGTTGTTCTGGTCTGGCATTATTAGTTGGCCTGGGCTCGTCAAGCGACTAGTATGTATCTTTAAAAATCTAACTCTAATGTTAAGGAATACTCACTCTAACCGAGCCAGCGTTGACGATGGTCTTGTCGAGGGCGTCTGCAGGGTTGTAGTCGGTTACCACCGTGAGACCTTCAGAGGCCATCGTCGTCATCACCTTCTGGCTCACAAAGTGAGGGTCCTTCTCATTCCTGGAAATAAGTAGATTTTTTATTTTTGTGATATTCTATGATTTCATATATTCCCACACCAGTTTAAAGACGAAAAAGAAAATAATTTTTCATTCCCCTAAATTGTCATGGAAATCATCGTTGAAAATTAAAATAACTACAAAACTCTAGGCACATCTCAAAATTTGAGAAGTTAACTTTCAAACCAATTTTTTTCATTCAATTTTTCAAAATATTTTTGTATTGTAACTATTTTGATACAGCTACGAAACCCGGGTCACTAAGGAAATCTTTGAGACTCGGTTCCTGTGTATTTTTTAAAATCTTTAATTGTGATTAACGTGTGATTCGACTAGTATTATAATCGCCTAAACAGGAAAAATATGTTTTCGAATGTTTTCCCGATTGCCTGCGACCACAAACTTTAAGTGTGCAAATAATGTAATAAACGCGATAAAACCGTATCAAAAGTAATGTTAAGGATAAAGATGTGACCTCTTTCCATCCTTAAAGTAGTAAACGCTGTTGAAGACGCAGCAGAGGCCGTGCGAGGTGAGGATGGGCCGCAGCAGGCCGCGGCAGTTGGGGAACAGCTGGCGGTGGAACACGCACAGGCGCAGGAAGTCATCGCACCGTTGCGGCAAGGACGTCATCACTTCCGGCACCTGGAAACATATTGCTCATCTTCTACTATTTACCTATCGCTCTATACAAAGTGGAAGGGACATACCCGTAATAAATCGAACCATGGGCTATACTAGATCATGATAATGAAATTAAAATAAAGGTAAAAAAAAGACGTTCCCATACATATCGCCCGGGCGGCTGCACACTTTTGTATGGAACGCAGGAACGGTAGAGGTACGGGGAGGTTTGTTGTTTGTTTTATGTGTGTTAGTGCCAACACTGGTGTCAGATATTTCAAGCTGCCTCAAGGCATCCGACATAGCTTAACGACTGCCATCAATGGTGACAGCCGGTACCAACGGCTTCACGTATCTTAGGTTTTAATTAAAATATTTCTACTTAATGTAGGTGCTTGCCGCGCTTCTGTCGCATTGCTGCCGTTTCATTATAGGTGTTGCTTTGTATGCTGAAAAACATGTTTCCTGTATGTACGATAAATTAAAGAAGGTAGTTTGATGGGAAATAACCACACCTAGTAATTATTTTGAAATCTTGGCATGGTCGCCATGTAGTATTTTCTTGTGGTTGAGAAGAGTAACTTCACATAATTACAAAGATGTTTATCGTCTAAGAGTGAGAAAAGGGGTAATAAATTTGCTTAACATTAATAACTGTCTCTCAAACAAAGAGCTTACGTTTCACTCCATGTTATATGTGCTGGTGTTCCAATTATTAACTTGTGTGGTTTGTAATAAGTGTAAAGTACAATTTACTACAGTATGAGAGCGGCTAATACATATATGGCTCTGTTAGTACAGAGAGGGTTATGCTCCTGAAGTGGAGAATAAAAAAGACCTGATGATGATGATGACTACGACTTCTTATCATTGCAAGTATTTTTGATAATTCCAGCTCTAAGGGAGTTTCAGAGGCAAATAAAACGGAAATGTCTCACTGTGTAACGGTTGAGGTCTATCAGCGACTGCAGATGGTCCAACACTCCCTCGTTGTCCAGCAGCATCGGCGAGTAGAAGCCCAGTAACTGCGGGAGAGCGCTCTGAAGGTCTAGTGTGAGATTGCCGTCCCTAGAACAATAAAAAAAAAACACTTTATTTGTGCATACACATTGTCTTCTAATTCATCTTTGTTAATTCTAAATAGGTACCTAGATAAAAGAAAATTATTATTCTTTAATTTAGGCAACAATTATACTAGGCAAATTTTTCTTTTTGTGATCAAGATCATTGTTTCCTTGTCTGTACTTTTTTCAAATATATTTCCAATCACGCAGCGTAGGCATTGGCGTAGAGTGCTACAACTACGACGCCTACGATGTCGTAGCAATAGAGAGCGCGGCCGCCGCCGTAGCAGATTTCAAGAAAAGGGGTGGGTCGTACGTATTACGTAGCAAGCGCGTAGGCGATGCGTAGCTTAGGCCTACGACGACACGCCCGGTCTAAACAAGGCGTAGACTTTTGCTTTGTGCTTTCGCTTAGTTAGCAAAAGGCGTCTGGAGTTAGGTTGTAGTATGGAAAAAATATATAAAATACTTGAGCGTCTCAAAACAGAAGCATGCATACTCAAGTTATCTCTAATGAATAAGTTCATTAATGAAATAAAAGCATTTTGTCATCTAAAATCACAATATTTTGACCATAGAACTTAATTTATAATATCTTAAGTTATCTACAAAATAAATTGAGGAGGAGAGCATATACTAATCGCTGGGTAAGGCACGTTTAGCAGCGGTTCCTACGGGTTCCAGCGGTGATGATACTTACACGAGCGTCCTATTAAAGTGCTTCATCGCGCTAATGGTAATCTGGTTGGGCGAGCAGATGGTGATCGCCGGGTAAGGCACGTTCAGCAGCGGCTCGTACTGGTTCTCAATGGTGATGCGTGTAGGAATTTCGCCGAAGCGGTTGTAGAGCAGCCAGTTCAGAGCGCAAGCTGCGTACACGATAGACAGCATGGTTATGGCCCAGAAGCATCTAGAATTAATTGTTATCTAATTCAAAACACGGGGAGATCTTGATGTTATACAATAAAAGAGGTACCTCGTTGTAGCTTATTTCTACCGCCAACTAGGGTGACGGACGGATGACAATATTATGTGTTGTGAAATCATTGGTAATCGTGACCTTTTACGGCTTATGTTTCTGAAAGTAGGTGCAGATATCCACGTCGACATTTTTCCATAAGCAGTTTTTCTAAATGTGGCAGATTTTTGAAGATGCATTTTGGATTTTGGCGAGGAATAAGTATATGGTTTTAGAATCGTATGTGGGTTTACCAAACCAAAAATGCAAAAATTTTGATGATTAACACAAACTGCATCCACGAAATGAGCGCATTCTAGCAAAATGATCATCGAAAATTTACACACCACATATGCGTCTGTACCACAGAACTAGAACTAAAGAAAAAGCTTTTCCACTTCCTATGTTCTATATGACTTAAAAAATATAAATATCAAGACCAAAAAAATTATTTTGCAGTTTACATATGCGAAAATGGTCCTGACGATCAGTGCAAATAGTTAAAGCTAAATTTTCACCCAGTAAGAGTAGCAACTACCAACCAATAGTGAATTTAATGTTTTACTCACCTTGATATTTTGTCTGGATAAATGTAAAAATATTTCAATCCTAAAATGGACGTCTCCATACAGAACTTACGAAGCAAATCCTTAAAATTGCCATCCATATTTAAAAATACCACAGAATACTTATGAATTTTTAGTTGACTAGGTATGTTAACTGAAAATTAGTCCGTGATATTAAAAAAAAAAAGCTACAGTTAAAACAATGAATTTTGTCAAGCCGTGTATCCGAATTGTACAACAAAAATTAAACTGTATTTAGTTTTAGTCACGCAGAAGCATATTAATTAAGTATAATTTATGCTCCGATAGTATCTAAACAACTCTGCATTGAACATGGTTTAATCATAATTACAGTGTTTTTGTTATCTTGCACCTGGTGGTAAGCTCACGGTGCACAATGGTAGATATACGCATACGTAGGTAGAGTTACAAATTTGAGTTATTATTTACTACCCGAATAGGAATTGCTTGGAAAAACAAATGCCGCTAGATTTACGAGCTCCGTGGCACAGCGGTCAATACGCCAGCCTGACACGGATGGTCCCGGGTTCGATCCCCGGTCAGGTCAAGATGAAAAATGATCTTTTTTAAATAGGCCTGGGTCTTGGATGTTTATCTATATAAGTGTCTATTATAATGTATAGTATCGTTGAGTTAGTATCCCAAAACACAAATCTCGAACTTAAGCCCGCTCCACACTCTCGTCGAGAGGTTTCGTTCCCGGTATTCGCCGAAACAAGACGAGATCGGGAGCAGCTCTCCACACTCTCGCCTATTCATTTGTACATTCGTCGCTCAAACTAGATGGACGTCGAAACGGCTATCGCTTTAGCATTTTGTGCCGTAGCGTATTATGCTTAATTATTTTAAGTCATAACGAGAAAAAAGTTATTATAAGGCATTGGAATAATATTTGACATATTTTATTGAAATACTAGTCGTGCCCGCGACTTCGTCCGTGTGGAATAGTGATGTTGGGTAGCATTTTCACAGGCTATTTGTATTCTGTACCAAATTTCATTAAAATAGGTTCAATTGTTTTGGCATAAAAGCGAGATAGACAAACAATCTTCGAATTTTTATAATATTAGTATCGATTTAAGGCCCCATACTTAGGTATCTCATTCCAGGCATCATATTCCTTATTTCTACTGTTATAATCATATTTGTTATGTAGGATCATGAGATAGCATTGGTACGTTTCCAAAAAGGTTTTTTTAGTTCTTGGGCCCAATTTTTCGACATTTATAAGTATGAAATCGACGTGCACGCGCTAGAGTCACAGCAAGTAGACTGTCGCGGCGGGAATGTGGAGGCAGTGTCTCGCGCAAACACAAAACTACCCGAGACTCCTTTGATGTTTGCACAAAATACCGCCACCAAATGGGGACTTGACGAATATAGCCGAGACTTGCCGATACTTGCCGAATACTGCCTCCACACTCTCGTATTCGCCTATTCCCGTGTAGTTTCGCCGAGAGTGTGGAGCGGGCTTTACTTTGAGGCTAGCTCAATCTGTGTGATTTGTCCGTATATATTTATTATTTATTTATTTATTATGTCCATTGTCACATGTAAACCTTTCAGAATGACCAGTGGTTGTTTGCCTCCAGCATTTTATCGATATAAGTCGTGTCGTCTAGTGTGTCCACACCAATTTAGACTAGGTAAGTACAAAAATAAAATACCAATTTAGGAAAAATGTATAAAGTGGTTTTATTGAGGATTTTACATGTTTATAATGCTAACAATTTCAAAGTTCAATAAAAGACAAGATGTCAAAAACAACAAGCACTCGAATGTACTCTTCGCAAACTATTTTTTTCCATCACACAGTGGAGTACAAAAGCTTTACAGTGATATACAATAAACATTCATTAAGTAGACATTAGACATCGCTTACTAAATAGAGACAAAACTTTAACTCTCAAACAAACGAGATGGGCAACGAGAGTGCCACCATTTCATTCATGCAAATTATTCTCTCAAAACTTTCTTATATATAAATATTGTTTCGTTTGTTCCTTATATATATCATAAAATAAAATAGTAAGCATTATTTTTTTAACAATGTACCTAAGGTAGTGAGTAAATTAGGGGTTTACAATAAATATTTTTTTAACCAAAAATAAGCAAATTATATATATAAGTAGGTAAGTGCCTAAAGTCAAATTGTATTTCACTCGATCGATAATATCCAGTACGGTACAATACTACGAAAATATCATTGAACGAAGTATATATATTTTTATTATTGACGAAAAAATTATAATGTTATTTTTAAGGGAAGATAAATACAAGTAGACAGATATTTTCTAAAAAAATGATAATTCGCTACATTACTAAGTTGACTGCATTTAATTTGAAGCAGTAATTACTATGTATGTTATAAATGTTTGATTACAAACTGCATTCCCGAAATTTAGTCAATTGTAAATGACTGAAATATATGTATAAATCTGAATGTTTTGCCTATACCTATCGAATTTATCTATTATTATAAATTTAACTTGACGTAATTAATATGCAGGTACTAATTTGGCTTGAGGTTCCTAGCTACTCCTGTCGAGATCGTTTTAAATGTTTAATCAAGATTGTTGTACTTACTAGAACTATTAAAATGCATATATCATATTTATAAATACTAATCAATGCTCTACTGAAACCCCAAATTAACTGAATTATAACCATACATTAAAAAAAAATAAGGTTAAATACAGTACATTTGGTGAACAAAAAGACTATGAAAGTAGGAATAGCAAAACCAAAGATGGGGTTGCTGGGGAGCATTATATAAAAAAATGCATTTTAGACATGATAAACTAAACTTATGATAATCTTTTATTTGGAAGGCGGCTTTTATGTAAATATATGCTACTTGTTGGACTTTGGTACCGTCCCTCGCCTCCCTCCAAATTTTACGATAGCAACTTGTACCAAAAACAAATACTAAAATCATTTGTTTATTAAACAGTAGCTGGAGTTTTCCCTTTTACAAACATTATGATAACTATGTAACTTCCGAATAAGTAATCTTATTCGTAGTATGAAACACTATTACATGTATGATGTAAACCTATAGTACTTATATGCAACTATTTGGTCAATAATTAGATTTTTATAAGTAATTTAATACAAAGTGCTAATTGCTTTATAATAAAGGTACACAAAATACATATTAGGATGAAAGCCTAACTCATTTAAGCTGTATATACTGCTGTATTTTTTACATTTGACCTTGACAATCAAAACATTTAAAAATGAAACTAAAATATTAAATGTCAACATAATTTTACAAGATACCTAAGGTAGTTTATACTTTAAATATTATTATTAATATCAACGAACGATTTGCGATTATGAGATTGTACATAAGCACTCACTCAACTTATCTGGCAACGGAATCCCTGTTTTATAATCTACTAGATTTTTTAAAGATTTGTAATTAGTTAGACTGTGCCATAGTCCACACTGATTTTGAAAATAGCTTAAATGTATGTAGGTACTAAGTATACGCAAATCACTTACCAACCAATGGGAATATGTTGGTCAAAAATCCCCGAAACTCTAATGTGACTTGCACCCGCCTGTTGTATATTGTATATAATGTTGTTTTAAGTTACGAAGTAGATAGGTTCTTAACTTATTACCTACTCGTAGGCTATAAGTATATTTTAACAAATAGGTATATATTGCAACAGATTTTGAGATAGATTTAGTAGTATCTGTGGTAGTAGCATAGGTATACATATATGTATGTGCTATAATGATTATGATGCAATTAATATTAATAATTAAAACTTCAATATTCGCAGCGAATAAAAATATGAACAAATAGCACAAAATATTTTCAGTATATACCGTATAACAAACACTTACTTAGGTACCTATGTTTTCACAGTATTCCATTTCCTTTACATTAATTTCTCGAACTTAGAACTAAGTAGCAACTATATCTACTTAGTTATAAATATATATTTGGACTATGTTTTAAATCTGAATACAGAAAAATGTAATAAAATATTATATATTATATAATAACATATTATGCCGCTGAAAATAGGTACGCACTAAACTTGTTTGGAAATTATGTCGAGCAAATTTAACGAAAGTTATTATGAGTTAATTATTAATTTTATTATTTATGTATTTGGATTTATTTTAAAATACTGTAATAAGTACCTGTCATTTAAATAGAAAAAAACTTATGTATTTACTAAGAAATAGTTATATAATGACAATATTATACGTAATATCAATATCCAATAATATCTATAGGTAACATTATATTCTATCTCACATGTATTGTGCGCTCCAAGTCTTCATCATTATAAAACGCTACAAAACTCCTTCAAAATACCACGAACTAATTTTGTAAATATTTCTCTACCGCGGAACCTCTACAATAATCCAATTGAAATACAATTCCTGTGTAACGCATTTTATACGAGTACATAGACTATAATCAATACATTGAATGCTGAACGTATTAATCGACAGAAAGAAATACACCGAACCTTAAATACTAAGTTTAATACATAAATATCTTTTTATAATATCAAAACTCTCAATCAGAATCAGTCAGAGCGT
Source organism: Rhodophaea formosa (assembly GCA_963082605.1). Classification (NCBI taxonomy): domain Eukaryota; kingdom Metazoa; phylum Arthropoda; class Insecta; order Lepidoptera; family Pyralidae; genus Rhodophaea; species Rhodophaea formosa. The sequence continues at coordinate 8,104,166 of OY720221.1, forward strand.
GCTTTGCAGTAACAACTCCACACTTTGAAAACCGTATCACAATGCGAGGAATCAATATAGATAAAATGAAATCGATGTTCGTGTGATATAAAAAGCTGATTTCTAGTGCTCGATCAATAAAAGCAACACGAACCACGTGTAACCATGAAAAATGCTTACCCGTCTATTGTTTTTTTTTTGTTGTTTGTTTGACGGCAAACAAGGAAACAGTATTACTTGGTACGCGAAAAATAACACGTGATCGAAATTTCCATACCTATTTTAAATCGTATGACGTTCAGAAAATTGTACCACAGACCAAATTTGTAAGTTAGATAGCACAAGCTGACGCAGTCGAGTCGAGTGGCTCCGATCAGCGTCTCCGCTTGGGCCGGCAGGCGCGGGCGAGCCGCGTACAAGCACCGGAGTGCGGCCAGCGAAAGCCTGGAAGGCGGCGAGGGAAGTTCAGGCGAGCGCATCTTCCACGCGCTAGGTCACTGACCGTCAGGAGTCCAGCAGCACGTGCCAACGTTGCACCTGAACAATCAACACATGTTATTACTTATTTTAATTGTTTAGCTATCGTATCCAGGATTTACTAATGTCACAGAATTAATAATAGTATGCTAATGTACGGATAATCCCCTAGATAGGATACCTAAACAATTGCGTCAGTGGCAACATTATATTGTGAAGAAGTATGTATATTATTCTAGTTAATTTTATGTTGTTTTCTAATTTTTCAAATTTTAACGTTCTGCACCACTCTGAAGTGCAAAATTTAAAAAACTGTTCTTATTGACTAGCAGAAAAATTACACTAATTAATTATCTTTTACTTGCAAGTATAATAATGAATAAAAATAATTAAATTTCGAATTTAACATCCTACTGATGTAATAAATGTGAAAGTTTGTGAGGATATATGTGCGATGGTTTGCTACTCCGTAACTGGCAAAAGCTATGAAATGTAAAATTACCTGTTCTCCTTGTCGCTCGCACAGCTCCTGCCAGTGGCGTTCCTCTTCGCGGCCCGAAGAGCTGTGCCCCAACGAGAACCAGCCTACCATCTCGTTCCGCTTCACGCTGCGGCGCCACCACACCGACACCATCAGAGTCACCTCGCTCAGTTGGAATAAGGCCACCTGGAGTGAGAGCCAACACCGTTCATGTACAGAAAACTACAAAATCTCATCATAGTAAATGGGTACACAATGACAAACCCTTCACACTAGTGGTATGTTTGCTTTAAAGACTATACCATCTGGGACCTATGGCAAATTATTTTGATGGGAAAAATGAATCAACATCTTTTTGTTTAGGTTGGTTGAAATGCTTAACGATTAACTTGAAATTGTATTATGGTCTTTAGTTGTCTTACTTTGGATTTTAAGCAGAACTCATAAAAATATACTTTTCAAATAAAATAATATACTCTGGTACAATGTAAAAAAAATATTTATGAATTCGCGACCTTTTAGGCCGGGGCCCTTTTGTGTCGGGGGCCCGTGGCATTTTGCCAGCACTGCCACCCTATTTTTACGCCACTGTGTAATATAAATTAAAAATAATTGGTTTGCCACCGACACGAAAAGAAGAAGAAGTGAGAAAGGCACGTTATCGCCTACATATGTTGATGATGATCCCCCGCGCGCGCGCCTGTCGAGTGGCTGCTCTTTGTATTACGTCTACGTTTGTCTAAAGTAAAAATAGTTAAAGTACTGTTTTAAAAAATGTCCACTTATTACCGCGTAGCCTGTGATCTCAGCTATTAAATGGTGATATCAAAACTATATACAATCAACTATAAAAGTAAAAAATAACGAAATCATTTAAATAATTAACTGTGATGCTTTCTAGTTATTTAAAGTTAATGAATATAAAGTTAATATGGCGAAGAAATGTGAAAAGTGTAAAAAACCTATTGTGGATAGACAATTTCTTCCATGTTGCACCTGTTTAAAGACATATCATCTGGCCTGTACTAATGTGACAGAGAAGTTATTTTATCTTATGAAAGAAAAAACTAGCAATAAATGGAACTGCGTCCTGTGCATTGGTAAGCGTCGGGAATGTGCTAAAACGAGCACTCCTTTAACCTCGGCGGTGTCCAAAAAAAGTTTTTCAACAAACACACCAGCATCTACGGACCCAAGCAGGGATTCATTTACGCCTCAATCACCCATATTGACCACAGCTACATATAATATTCAAAGTAATAATGAAATTCACGGATTGCCACCTCATGAGGTCTCGACAAAGGTGCAGATTGAAGAATCGCTTTCTGGAGCAATGGAGTCGGTTGTATCCGAAGCAACCTCTAATTCATCAGAGTTACATCAGAATTTTATTACTCATCGAACTAAACCTATTAGTAATATTCCAACAAAAAACTCTTTCGAATCTCTGGAGTTAGAGAATTCAAATGATGAAGACTGCTCAGATGAAGAAACAAATAAATTAAATAGAAGCTGTCCTGAAAAGATAAATGGAAGTTGCCTTAGCGTGGAAGAAGTGGAAGAACTAAAGGCCAAAATTAAAACCTTGGAAATTAAATTACAAAGTGCGGATAAACAGATTGACGAATTATTAGTAGAAAACAATACTTTAAAAAGAAAAATTTATGACTATGGAAAAAAGACCGATATGCTAACTCATATATGTTGCTCGACCACAAAATCTATGAAAAACAAAAAAAGACAGAAACGTGTAAATAATACCAATTTCAATTTGACGTATGAAAGTAAGGACGACAATGAGGAACAATTATCAACATCACAAACGACGACGACCGGTGAACATTTTCAAGAACTAAACAAACAGCACTCCGGCATTCATGACAGAAACTCAGCTAACACAAATGAGCTAGTTAAAAAAAAGGACTTTAAATTATGCGTTATAAGTAGCAATAACAAAAACAAAGTAGTACAAGCTGTAGAGAAACTTGATATTACAGGTCTTGATTTTTGTCATTACATAAAACCACATGCTACTACAAAGGAACTTATAAAGGGATTAGAATCAAAAATAAAGGACTATAGCTTAAACGACTTCTGCATACTGTTAGTTGGGGAAGAAGATTTTAAAATATCGAAAAACTATACTAACATTGTGAGAGAGATAACAGGAATTCTACAAAATATAACCCATACAAATGTAATTATTGCCTTGCCTACGTACATATGTGGAGCACCTTTGTACAACTACAGAGTTGAGATGTTTAATATTGACGTGCTAAATAGTATACAGCCATTCGATAATATATACGCTTTTGATTGCAACTTTAATTTATCGTTTGACATGTTCTCCTATAGAACTGGTAAAGTAAGTAACTTAGGAATTAAAAATATTTTTGAACATCTCTCTAGGATTTTTTTTCGTTAATCTTAATTATTATTACACTGTCAAAAACCTTGATAAAGACAGAGTGTACTTTGGCAATGATTATATACAGAAAACCATAACAGATGATGACAAAAATGTATCTTGTAACTTGCGAATGGATAATAAGCATGTATCACGTGACTTTTACATATATCATCAAAATGTGTGTAGTTTGACGACAAAAAAGAATGAATTGGACATTTATATAGAATCACTAAATAACTCAAGACCGCAATTTCTTTGTATTACAGAACATTTTCTAAATAGCAAAAAAATTGAACTGTTTAATTTTAATCATTATAATATTGTATCGCATAATAGTAGAGCAACCAAAAAAAGAGGTGGTAGCCTTATATTGGGACATAAGGATTGCAATGTTGAAGACTTATTAGTTTGTAAGAAATTATATAAAATAGAGTATTTTGAGGTTTGTGGCATCAAAGCTTTAGAAACTGGTTTGAATTTAATCTGTGTCTATAGAAATACACTGGATAAATACTTTAAAGCTTTTATTACTCAACTAGAATTGCTGCTACAACACTTTTTCAATAAAAAGTGTATAATTTGTGGTGATTTCAACGTAGATCTTCTCACTGATGATCATCAAAGGACGGAATTTCTATCCTTGTTGAAATGCTATAATTTTAGACCTCTAATCTCGTCAGTTACTTACATACAGGGCAATAGACAATCCTGTTTGGATAATTTTATAACTAATCTTCCGGACGAATGTATACTTAGCACTGTTATTGATCACAATGGTATTTCAGATGGTCATGCAGCGCTTTTATGTAATGTCACTCTACCAATCACAAGTGAAACAAAGAATAAAAATATGACAATTAGGAAAGAACAAAGAGCGTTTACTGAGGAAAACAATAATACGTTTCGAAAACACATTCTTAAGCATAATTGGAATGAGTATGGGATAAACACTTTTCTGAAGTATATAAATGAAATTTTTGAGAAGAGTTTCAAAAAGAAAATTAAGGTATTCAGATTAAGAACTACACGGAACATAAACTGGATAACAAAAGGAATAAGAGTATCCTGCAAAATGAAGCGTGTTCTTGTGCCTGCACACGGATCAGTAAATGACAAATCTATAATAGATTATAAACATGACTACATTAGAATATTTAGGAGAGTAGTGAGATATGCCAAAAAGTTAGCCGTACAGTCAGAAATAAAGAAATCAAAAGGAACATCTAAAGCCATATGGAGTGTGATAAATAAACATAGGAAGAAAGTTTCAAATACTGATAAGAATAAAATTTTGTTAAAAGACAACAACACATATATAAATAATACAGACACTATAGTAGAATTATTTGCAGAAAAGTTTAATCACGGTCAATCTTCCATTTCAGGGAACTTAGATTTATCAATGAAATCACTTAAACAAAACAGCCAGCAATGCAAACGTGATATGACATGGGACTATGTGACTCCTACAGAGATAACTGAAATCGTTTCAAAAATGAAGGATAAGAGATCATGTGGCTGGGATGAATTACCAATTTCAGTATTTAAACAAAATTTAGACTTATTGGCCGAACCGCTAGCTATGTTTTATAATAAATGTTACGAACAAGGAATATTTCCTGATCAGTTAAAGATAGCCAAAGTTTTGCCTGTACACAAAAAGGGATCGAAAGCTGATTCGGAAAACTACAGGCCTATTTCCTTATTGACGACTCTTTCTAAAATCTTCGAGAAATTAATCAAAATGCGGCTCTCTAAACACCTCAATGATAATGACATACTGAACACTAGGCAATTTGGATACCAGGCAAAAATAGGAAGTAGTGAAGCTATAGAAACCTTGGTTCATGATGTTATTCAAAATTTAAATCGAAAATTGAAAGTTGCTGGACTATTTCTGGACTTGAGATCAGCCTTTGATACTGTTGATCACGAGATCCTACTTGATAAGCTGGAATTTTATGGCATCAGACATAATGTTCTTAAGCTTTTCAAGTCTTACTTAACAAACAGATATCAATTTGTGGAGCTAAAATGCACAGAAGGTAAATATGAAAAAACATATAAATCTAAGTTGACAAAAATCATTAGAGGCGTACCACAAGGATCCATTTTAGGGCCATTGCTATTCTTGGTATTCACAAATGACTTGATACCTTTCATGTGTAATGTCATACCAGGTATTGGACTGGTGCTATTTGCAGATGACACAAATGCTGTCATAGCAGCACAAACAATTGATGAACTCAATAAGGCAATGAATAGTGCAATTTTAGCCTTTTCTGAATGGTTTAACGTCAATAACCTAAAACTTAATTTGTCAAAAACCCAGGCCATTTTATTTAAAACTACGGCTAATAACAAGGACACCTTAGAAGTTAAGTTAAACAATGAGCATGTAGACCTAGCGGATGCTGTGAAATTTCTTGGTATTCATATTGACAATTGCCTTAATTGGAAAGAAGAATTAAAGCACATAGAAAATAAAATAAGTTCTGCATGTTATGCTCTAAGAAGCTTAAGAGATGAATTGACATTGACGCAATTAAAAATGGTTTATTATGCTCTGGTTGAGTCTCATTTGAGATATAGTATTAAATTTTGGGGAAAAAGCTATGATTATAACCTAAAAAAAGCATTTGTGTTACAAAAAAGGGCACTTAGAACAATGCTTCGCATACCTCAGATGGAGTCGTGTAGGAAATATTTTGTGAATTTGGGAATCCTTACAGTTCCATGTTTGTACATACATATATTACTCACAGATTTTGTTAAACATTTGGACAAGTATGAAACGGAAGACGAAAGAACGAAGCGTTTAAAAACTAGACGAAAGGATATTCCAAATACACTTCAACCACATTTAAGAGTAACTGAGCAAAGCGTAAAATTCCAAGCGACAAAACTATTTAATAAGCTACCTCGCGAATTAAAAATAATTACAAATGCGAATATATTCAAGAAGCAATTGAGGACTTATTTATTGGAAAGGTGTTTCTATACAGTAGACGAATTGGCTTGATGACATGAATTTCTAGTACTTTGACTTTTGATTGGATATATTTATGAATTATGTAATATTGTGTAATTAATTGTGAATTGTTATTATTATTTTATGTAGATGTGATTATTTTTCAATCTGTAATTTTATGTTATTATTTCTCTGTAATTTCCGACACAATGTTTTTATTGTATAATGGAATAAATGAATTGAATTGAATTGAATTGATGGAATATGACGATGATGAAGCTGTTGCCGGGAAATGAAGCTATATATGGTCAGTTCCGGATTAAACCGCTTGGAATACCTAAGCACTTTAAGCTCGGGGTTCGTGACGTCACGTGATGCGCCAAGCAATTGCTTAATTTGCTTCAGGGTTAATCCGGCACAAGATATAGTTGAGTTAAGCTTTATCTAAAGAAACTGAAAATTCTGACACTAGTGTTGCCTGGGATTACTTGAAAAATGTGCAGTAGTTACACAACACAATTGACGAGCTCCGTGGCGCAGCGGTCAACACGCCGGCGTGTGACACGGATGGTCCCGGGTTCGATCCCCGGTCAGGTCAAGATGAAAAACGATCTTTTTCAGATTGACCTGGGTCTTGGATGTTTATCTATATATGTATTTGTTATAAAATATAGTATCGTTCAGTTAGTATCCCATAACACAAGTCTTATTAAGAACTTACTTTGGGGCTAGCTCAATCTGTGTGATATGTATTTATCATATATTTATTATTTATTTATTTAATACCAAGTTCAAAAAGCCTATGTCCTTCTCAGTACCCTAACCTATGTGTGTGAAAAATTTCATGATGATCGGTTCAGTAGATAGGGCGTGAAAGCGTAACAAACAAATAAACAAACAAACTCACATTCGCATTTATAATATTAGTTAGGAAGTTACGATATGATTTACGACACTTACACCAGCCAACTAGCGCCACCCTTGGTTTTATTTCTTTTACTACTAAATAAGATCAAAATGACAAAATCGATGTACCTAAGTACTTCACAAGTAAATGACTTCTAGTATTTTTTTTATTGCTTTTCATTCTTTTTTCATTTGATAAATCAAGAGAACTACGCATTACCGCCAAAAGCGGCCACTTTTGGCGGTAATGAGTAGTTCTCTCAATCTGAAATGCTGATGTCGATGAAAAGTTCTACTAAAAATACTACAAGTAATTTACTAAGGAAGTAATTACGTAGATTTTTTCAATTTGTTCTTATTTCGGAGAACAAGAATTAAATAACGGGTGCCGCTAGTTTCGGTGATGTACCTAAGCCTCTTAAAGTAAAAAACTGAAAAAATCTTTACTGTCTAGTCTAGAATTGACTCACCTGGAAGATAAAGACCTCATTGTAGAGCGGGTTAGACTACACACGGCGCGTGGTGAACTTGCAGCGGCCCATCTCCGTCCCCAGGGAGCTGATGAGGCACAGCTTTACGTAGGTGTCGGGAGCTTTGTTCGGCGACAACCCTATATATGTATTACCCCACAACCCCACAAGCCCTTGTCATGTACATAAAAAGTGAACAAATCTTTACTGTCTAGAATTTACTCACCTGGAAGATAAAGACCTCTTTGTAGAGCGGGTTAGACTGCGCTCGGCGCGTGGTGGACTTGCAGCGGCCCATCTCCATGCCCAGGGAGCTGATGAGGCACAGCTTCACGTAGGTGTCGGGAGCTTTGTTCGGCGACAGTTTGCGGAAATGGGTGCCTTTTATAACCTACAAAGAGTACGTTTGCAGTTGTAAATTGAATCAATCCCTTTCCTATCAAAGATCAGGATAATGACTATTTTAATAATAATTATTCTCATATTTACTGTGTTAAATGCGTATGACGACAGCAGACACCAAGTCGAATGGAGTAATCTGGGTGGACACATACACTCTAAGGAGGCATTTGGTATGGACAACGCCAGGTGGCACAAAAGGTTTTGTAAATATAACAGAAAACAGACAAGATTTCTAATGGGAGCTCAGACCAGACATTTCGAAAATAACAGTCATCTCTCCAAATTGAAAAATGTCGAACGCCCTTTATGTAGGTTATGTAAGGAATCGGAGGAGACAATGAGACACATCTTGTGTTACTGTGACCCTTTGGCTGGTAAGCGTTTCGACTTCTTCGGATGGGCTTATCCTGATCTAGGTAGAGGACTTCAGGCACTACGCACCAGGTGATAGCCTAAGGCTCATGAAGTCTTTCTTTGGAAATCACCATGTGGGTGAATAATGTTCAGTACAAAATAACCCGGATTTTAAGTGCTTCCGATTTCTAATCGGCCCCATTGAAAATAAGATACGGTGTATAGGATACTGGACTTGGTGTATTACTTTAAATAACTATATAATAGATCTACGAAAAAGCGCCTACGGTCGCGAAGCTAAAACAACTTCCACTCTCGAATCACTAAAGCTGGCCCTCATCAGGTGGGCTGATACAGCGGCTGGGCCACAAAAAACACGGCTGCATTTCGGAGAGTGTGCACAGGAGTTGCATGATTTATTTCCCCCTGCACCATTTTACCAACGGACGACGCGGCGTGGATTGGGATTCCATCCATATGTGGTCGATATTCCTGCTCAGCGCAACTCAAGATTCGCCTTTCTTACATTATGCGAACCGCTAAGGAATGGCATTTCCTCCCCTCGCCAGTTTCCCGACTCGTACAATTTAAGGATTTGCAAGGCAAAAGTCAACAGTGAATATGCATTATTTGTGTTCGCGTTTACCGCCCTAGACTTCATTATTGCTACCCGTCAGACAAGATAGGGATCAAACGTAATCAGTTAATTAATTCTTATAAAAAGGAAATACATCGAAAAATTTTTACAACAGCTAGACAAGCTGTTATGGCGTTTTTTTTTGACGTAACAATAAAGTAATTGTTACATAGGCTTCAAGAATTAATCAATTTCTTACCTCAACTGACAAATGACCAGTAGTGGAATTATACTGCAACCCAAGCAGCAACTCAGGCGCGGACCTGGTGCTGCAGCAGGAGGATGCGGAGTCCGAGCGGGCGAGGCTGCAGGCCTCCCCGCCCGCGCCACCTACACCCGCGCCGCTCGGTGTCGTCACCGTCGCGATCGACGACGGGCTAGCCAGGATCCCGGTGATTGACATAGAGTGGCTTAGCTCCAGCTTGGGCAACTAGAATATTTCATAGAAGTTTTTAAACAAAAGGTAATGAAGTTTATATTCATCTCATGAAAAATAATATTTTTGTTGTAGGTACAACCATATCCTTATATAAGCAAAAAAGTGAATTTCTGTAGGGACCTTTTTGAAGTATGTGAAATATCCTTGTACAACCAACAGTTAACATATTTATATGGACAGTATTGAAGCTTAATAAGTTGGGTAGGGAGGAAAAGGTTTTTTTTAATGGACTATGTAGCTACTTTAGAGGTGAGTGCAGAGTGCCCTCAATCTGTAAGGCGAACATCACCATCTGGAGGGGCGGATCTCGGCTTTGGGAGTTGCCTATGTGTATCTTGGAGAGACAGATAACTCTTATATGCTTGATGGGCCACGATTGGCATGCATCCTGAAGGGCCAAACTGAGAAACAATGGCAAAGCCTTAAAAGATCAGCAACTCTCATGTTTTGTTTGCCGTATGGGCCCAAATAGGAGAAAGTGATTTGTAAGTGTTTGTGTAAGTTTTTATGGCACGATCACAGCAATGTCATAGAGTGTCTATAAATTAATAAAAAGAATATGTCGAAGCTCGATTTCTCGTCAGCTACACAGGACACTCCACACTAGCAGCGTTTTGGTCTTGTCTATGTAAACCGGAGGAAGCAACATCGTCGAAACTCGTGTTCCCTTTTTTATATTTCGGTAAATAAGAAAGAACATCATACTTGTAGCGCGGGTTGATGATGCTGCCTCGGGGCAAGCTGCAGCCACAGACTGTTCTCCAGCTCGAAGTTGAGCGTGGCGAAGCTGACGGCCGCCTCGCCGAGCAGCCGCTGGCGGCGCATGCGCTCGCACCCGTAGATGCGAATGCGTAGACCCAGCCCGTGGACGTCCTCTGCACGAGAAATAAACACACACAAGGTCTAATTTATAGGTATGTAAAAGAGTAAACATAATACCATGATACTAGCTGTGCCCGCGATTTTGTCCGCGTGGAATAAGTAGCCTATGTAGGTACTTAGGCTCTAGACTATCTGTGTACCAAATTTCACTAGCTTTGAATACTACTTAATCATAAAATTGAAGTACGTAAGGTACCTAACATGTTGCGACACGACCAGTTTATGAAACTATTGTAGAATTGTAGAAGGCAACATAAAAGAAAGACGGGGAGAGGAAAGCCCAGGCACAATTACTTCAAATAAATAAAGGAATAAATTGGGAAGTTCATACTAGGACGATAAAAGATTGGCATCCTCTGCTCGAATCGAAAGATGGAAGTAGTCCACCGACTAGAGCGCCGCTCTTAAAATTTTGATTATAAGTCGTAATTATCATATGCGTTAAATTATCGGATAATATTGCTTATTAAAGTTGTATATTTATCTTGTAAGAATATCATATTACAGCATGAATTTTGTCATATTAGTGGACCGCGGGATCAATAATGTCACAGTTAAAGATGCAACAGGGAAAACTCTAGATGAGAGTAGGTAAGTAAAAAAATATTGTAAAATTTACATTGTTCCATACAAGGTGTGTTGTGTATTTAGGTACCTAAGTAGTTGAATATAATACCTGGGTTTATTTTGTGAAGAACAAAACTCTCCATGTACTGGGGATTCTCTCCATTGCGTATTTTAGACTTGAACTTTTGTTTTTTTAGCGGCAGCAGCACGACTCGAACCTAAAAAAATAAGAGTAATGAATAGCTTGACGAAGCATATATCTCCTATATTTCATACTAGTAACCAAGTAGGCAAATATATACCGTGGCAGTGTGGTTGCCGGCAGAGTAGAATATGACTACTCCAAGTCTTCCCGTGGATGTCTCGAAGCTAAACAAAGCTTTAAACATCAAAGTGCCCTCTCCAACCCGTCTGGCCAGCATGGTGAGTGTAGGCCAAATCCTCTCATTCTCAATGACTGCTCTCCCTAATAAAATATGGCTCTGGTAGTACAGAGAGGGTCGTTCTCCCGCAGAGGAGACTAAAAAAGGCCTGCTGCTGATGATGATGATATCCTTATACTTACATTACATCATAGCCGCCAGCACAGGGCAAGGAATGTCTCGTCACCCGCGAGCGCGCGAGCTTAATTGAAATTTGTTGCTCTGTGTCCGCCAACTTTACCTGGCTCTGCAATATCTGCCCCTGCGTCCGCAGCGGCAGCGCTCGTGCCTGGAGCACGTGCACCGTCATGCTGCGCACCGGCGCGTCGTACAGGAGGGTCAGCTCCACGGACCCACGTTCTTGGGAACTGCTGCTCTCGCCGCAAAGAAGCGAGGTATCCTAGGATGATATAAGTAAGGGACATTCAAAGTCGGTCCGTATTCATTATTAGATACCTACATTTAGAATGACTATAGTGGTGTATGCTGAGATTTAAGATTGATTTCTTGGTCTTCTGACCATCTTTATCAAAGAATCATGGAATGACAGTTTGCGTAAAATGCGTAAAGCTATAACCGGTATATATACCGTCGTAGACCGATAATATCGACGTAAGGATTTTAAGAAATAAAATTCGATGAATTTGTCTTCCGCATTCAAGAAGGTATTCCATACAAAGACTTGTATATAAACTGGAGGAGACGAGCCGTACCCGTGAGCCGTACGTGCCAAATTCTGAAGCGCCCAAAGAGAAAGAGCTAATCAACACTGTTGCGCTTAGCTCACACCTAAACTCTATACCGTGAAGACACCGTCCACGTCACGTGACACGATTGCATTTAAATGTCCGTTTCTTGGAGCAGGGCACGTGTACCTCAGTTTATATAGATGACTGACGATATTTCCCTATTATTCAAATGAAGCTAATAAAACATTATCGACGGCTTTGAATTCGCTAAAGTTATGGCTGGAAAAACAAAATCTATAGAAATTTACCTTGATAAGACAAAAATTATACATTACACTACCAAAAATCTGCATTAAATTTGACATTGAAATATAATAACCATAGAATAGAATTGAAGAAGTTCCAAATTTTGACTTACTAGGCCTTTCAATTGACTCACATTTTACCTGGAAGAGTCACGTAGATAAGACAAAAACTAAACTTTCTAGGTTCATATACGCACTAAGAGTCATAAAAATGAACACAGACTTTAAAACGGCCCTATCAGCATATTATGCATATGCTTGGCTTAAATACGGCGTTATTCTTTGGGGAAATAGTGTTGAAGCACAAAGCGTATTTGTGCTACAAAAGAAATGTATTCGCATACTAGTTAACATAAGACAAAGGGAAAGTTGTAGGCATCACTTTGAAAATCACAAAATCTTGACATTACCTTCAATTTATATTTTTGAGGTGGCCTTATTTGTAAGAAAATATCCCCAGCTGTTCACCAAAATTGAAAAAACACATATCCGAAATACGCGACATAAAAATAGATTAATAAGCATTGAATTTGGATTATTCTGTGTATTAAATGTGTAAATATTTTGTGTACTAAATGTGTGGAATTTATGTACTTGTTCTTGTGTGTGTAATGTAATGTGTAACTTTTTGATTGACATCTTTAAATTATTTTTCATCTTGACTTACCAAATAATATTTTGATTTCATGCTAGTTTTATATAATATCGCGACACTCTGACAGAGTACATGCGCATGATATTTCATCGGTGCTTTGTATCATCTTTGTATATTGTATGACATGGTTGCGATTAATAAATGAATATGAATATAAAAGTTTTTGATTCCATATTATTCGAGAGCTTACATTATGGGCGATGACGTCACTGTCGATACTGCTCTGCGCCTCTAGCGTGTGGATGTACTCCGCGCGTTGCGGCACCACGTCGTCAATCCTGGTTTCCCGCAGGCTGGTCTCCCGCAGCGCTGTCTCCACCAGCTCTACTTCCAGCTTGACCGGCGCTTGGTTCTCGTTCTTCTCCTCGTAGTGGCATTCCACTTCCTCCTTATCCTAGAAATGACGTTGATCGAGCAAGTCGTATACTACTAACATATTGCTGTCAATTAGGGACAAAGTGAATAAATTATGTAGATCTCAAATTTAGGATTTTTATCAACTTAAATTATTAAATGACAGTAAATTTTTATTTGGAAATTTTATTTCTTTCTACAAAAGTGTAATTTAAATTAAATCCATTGCTTATCCTGTTTACATGTATCCACCTAAATTTTTATTTACTTTAGTTTGGCTTGAGGTAAAATATATACACATCAGGGGTAAATACAGCCCTTCTATTCTAATGTCTTTTTGTGTTCTGTGGGTAAATGCTTCTTATGAATGGGCGAATATACGAAACCGTAACATTTTCTATAAAACACGCTTTTTAAAAAATTTGATTGTTACCCATTATGGTAGGTACTTAGTACTTATACCTTGTTTTAATTAAAAATTATAAGAATTATTGGTATAGAAATATTGGTGGCAATAAGGATATTTAAATTAAATCACTCAATAAGGTTAAAATGTTTCTAAACGTTTATGACATAATTTTTACACCTGACGACTAAAATACTTACAGTATTTATTCATGTTGCAGGTGTAGGTTTAAAAATAATGTAGGAAACACAATAAACCGTATTGACTTAATTTAAATGTGTAACAATCGCGAAAACATTATATAAGAAAGATATTTTAAATGACGGAAATAAACCACATTAAAGTGCACCGTTTAAGTACAAAATTAATTTGGTTAAATTAAACAACTGGACAGAAAGTATAAAACGAGATGTAAGTACATACATATTAATAAACCTGATTATTATGCAACGTATTTGTACAAGTGGATTTGGGCCTCTATTGATAAAATTAATGTGATTTATTTTAGTAGGTACCTAGTGCAGTCTAAACAGAGCGATCAACTCTGTGGGTGCAAACTTCAGAAGGTACCTACAACAATTATTTGCACATCTTTCGACTCTGCTCTATAGGTAACAAAGAAATACATTGATGCTAACGGAAGATGATTACATAAATGGCCTTATTCTAACGATTTAAAAGAATATAATGTAGTAATGATGATAAAATTAGGCTAAATTAATGAGAATGTGTATAAATTCTACTTAGGATTAAAATGATTGTGAGGGTATTGCCGTATTTACTCGGAAACTAAATAAACCATAATTTCATGTATATATAGATAACAACGTTTGCAATAATAATGTACTTATATTTAAAATCCAGGCACTTTATTCGTGAAAAAAATTAAAATTTATTCCAAATGTTAAATTGAACCAATATTGACTGGTACGTTCTGAATAAACTAAACTTTATTAATAATTCATACTGGGTACGACGTTACTTTATGTATAGCTAATTCACTAAGACCATAATGAGGTATATAGTCCTACACATTTACGGCTTGGAAACTTCTGGTAGGTAGGTATCTTATATATATGGCCTATTGGGCAAGCTTATTTTGGAAGAATAATCGGATGCTTGTAATTTATTTTTAGTAGGCATGAGAGGAATCCGATGCAACTGTTGCATAATATGACGCATACTTTGTTTATCAAGAAAGACGCATCTATCTATAGGTCGTGTAGCAAGGAGATCCAAATATAATTGAATCTCTTTGAACGTATAGGTATATTTTAATGGCCTTGCAGTTACAACATACTGTTTATAACGATGAATCCTTAAGTTTAATTTCCACACAGATGTGCATTACACAAATGCTGAATTAGGTAGTTTCCATGGTACTTAGCTACCTGTTATAATTTAATCTTTCCGATTAGCTGCCATACTTATTGTTTGTCTAGCTAGAAATTATACATAAACTGTAAAATTCTAAACAAATCTAAAAACGGTCTCTAGATGAAAAACTTAAACGAGGATTTTCGAGGACGTTAATACCATGCACCTAATTTAAATATTGAACTTTCAGTCCACACTAGCGCTCTCACCTGTTGGATGCGCAAGCGCAGCTCTTCATCCGAGTCGGAGGTCTCGAACGTGAATATGCGTTCGGGATAATGGATCGGTAAAGCATCTATAACAACACAGACGTACGGACAACTTCAATCGATATACGCAATACCCCAATATAGTGAAAAAAAGCCTTATCTACGCTAATTAGCACATCTATGTTAAATCTATGTCTATGTAAAGTGGCACTTTCTGTGTGACCAAACTATCGGTCGAAAGGACAGCTAGCCTTGGTGGGACCTTGGGCGAGTCGCCCTTGAAGCTAAATCAACACTACATTATTGATGTTGACTTTTACTATTCTAGGCCTATAACTTTCGTGAATAAAGGTATTTAGGTGTCTATATAACAATCATTGTTTTTTATTGTCCCTGTTTTGTTGTTTATTTATTCTAATAAAGTGTTATTCTCAATTTATTCTGGTCTAAACCCTACATTAATATTTTATCTATGGTATGGGTTATCTATGACATAATTAATTAAAAACTTATTTAAATCAATTTATTAAATTCGTCAAAAATAACTCTAGAAACAAGAAAATTGAGAAAATTCGGATAATTATTCTTTCAGTTAAATTGATAATTTCATAACTATGAGTACATACACTACGAGTATGTGTATAATACAGCTTTAATTGTTGTCACACACAAAAAGAGGTAAGCTCTACTGACCAAACTGAGCATTGTCGAGCGGCAGGCAGGGCTGCGGCAAGCGGGGGTTCACGGGCAGGTCATCGCAGCACTTGCGGCCGAACACCGCGGAGTAGCACCATCGTCTGCCCAGGAACAGCAGCACCACCAAAACCACTACAGCGAACGCCGCTACGGCACTGATGTAAGCGGTCGCTTCCACTGCACACAAACCATAATTACATTACACAGTTACACGATAATTGGACGACGAGATGATAGCGATGTTTACCATTAGTAGGGTTGATAACGCCAATGTTGGCCACCATCCTGGCTCAGCAGAGCGCCGCGCGGCGCATTGCTCTCCTCCGGGTGCGTGTCTCTTTTATAAACCCGACGCGCAACGCACGTTCACTACGAAAATCAAACCAGCTTGGATTTGCGACGTTGATATATTTAATGAAGGAAATTGGGACGTGTTGGCACGGTCGGGCTGTCAAAGCCACGCATGCGCGGTGGGCAGGGGGCACGACGAGGCGTGCGCCCGTTCTGCGCGGTTATAGGACGAAGGGTCTCGGACTTCTGCATACCCTATAAGTAGGTACCTACGTATATGCCACAGGATACAGTCGTCAAGGCCGAGGGT
Organism: Rhodophaea formosa; assembly: GCA_963082605.1. NCBI lineage: Eukaryota > Metazoa > Arthropoda > Insecta > Lepidoptera > Pyralidae > Rhodophaea > Rhodophaea formosa. Next base: position 8,120,855 of record OY720221.1, read on the forward strand.
GACACGTGCCCTATGAGGATTAAGGGTTGCTACTAAGCACGACTTCGGCTTTAATGTCCTTCACATGAATAAAATAATTTATAACGCTGTGCGGTATTACGGTCCGTAATAAAGAGCGTTGTCTTTTATAATTCCCTTTATTTTATCCTGTGTAATGAAATCGTTGTGGACGTTAAAAGACCATAAAGGTGTAACATTCATTTCAGCCGCAAGAAGTCTAAGTACTGCTGGACATAGCCTCCCCCAAGAATTTTCCAATACGACTGGTTGGCAGCGGCCTGCTTCCAGCGCCTTCCTGCGAACTTTATCAGGTTGTTCGACCACCTGGTCGGTGGGTGTCCAACGTTGCGCTGCCGGTACGTGGTCGCCATTCGAGAACCTTTCTGCCCCATCAGAAATCGGTTCTTCGCGTTATGTGCCCTGCCCACAGCCGCTTCAAAGGGCTAATCCGCTGTGCTATGTCGGTGACCTTTGTTCTTCAACGCATCCACTACGGATCTCCTCGTTTCTGTTCGATTCGATCTCGCAGCGAAACACCGAGCATAGCCCTCTCCACAGCTCTTTGAGCAACCTTGAGCTTTCTTACGAGGCCCATAACATTAAAAATACCTATTTATTTTCAATTTCTGATTAAACCACTTGATGTCGTATACCTAGTAGAAATGACGGATATAGGTACCTAGGTACCAATATTTATTTTATTTATTTATTGATACACAAACAGAGTTTCTATAATCAGTGTACCTAAGTCTTAACATATTAAGGTTAATACAATATGTATACAATCCAATTAAATGTGTAATATAGGTTTGCTAAAAATTAAGTTTGCAAACTTGAACTTCAGAGTAAGAATATTAGTGATAGGTACAAGTAAACTCGCGTATAAAGCCTTTGTTCTAACTTCTGTGTTTTCAGATGCTGATGAGCTGTGCGCGACAACCCTTATTCAAGTCGGGGCAGGGGCGGACTCACTACACTTGAGTACAAATGTACTTCATGGAACATTATGTCCTATTCACCAATAACGTTATTACTTATTAGCTATAATCCCAACCCAACAACAGGCGATTTAATAACACACTTCATAATAAAATAAAAACATGTCATATTAGCAATTAGACAGAACCACTTGAAAAGGGATATCTGTGTTATAAATAAATAAGGAAACGCGGAGAGTGACGACGAAATTTATTGGCCTCAGTATTCTCTATAAAAAAAAGAACTTAATATTTATGAAAAAAAAAAATAGAATAGCAATAAATTCCTGATATAAATGACATTTTTTAATTAGTGAGCGCCAAGTGTTGGGTAGTAATGTCTTAGTACAACATGCTTATCGAATGATCCCGTATTATCCCAGATGTTTGGAGAGCGATTTTACAGCGCACACCTAATGAATTTTAAAAAAGTATTCATAAGGGTAAACTTTCCAATTCGTCCCATTACAATCGGTTCAGTAGTTTGGTAAAAGTAGGACCTCTCTTTCTAGTATCGTTGTTGCTCATTAATCTCATTATAGCCACCGAAGAACCTATGTACTTATTTGATAAAGAAATGGAGTATTGGTAAATTTCCTTGTCCCAGCTTTCTGCCTTCATCACCTTCCATTCCAGTCGGCGTGCTCATCGACTCTCGAATCCGTGATTCTACCCTGAGTCACTCGGTGTTTTCTCAACAATAAGACTAACTGCGTTTATACTGGAACCACGCCAAAGCTGTAAAGTTTACGTTTTCCCAAATTCTACAAATTGGCCGTAACGTGGTCATTAACTCTTAAAAACAAGGTGTTAAATTTAAGATCAGTAAAATGAGTCAATGTGAATACAAAGCGAAAAATTGTTTAGGAGCTATTCGAACATACAACAATGTATGCAGTAAGAAAAGACTGATTGGCGTCCTAAAGTCCTAATGATGTTCAGACAAATATTTTTATAAATTTCCATAATATTTTATTGTAAAGTCACCAAAAACCATTATAATACTAGTGACGTGTAACGGGGTTCTCATCACGTCGTATACTACGAGACGAGACCAGTCCCCCCTCCTTCAGTTTTTTTATAGTTCTCAAAGGATATTTCCGATATTCGAGCTATATTCGAATTAGGTATATACTTTCGGTGATCGAAGGCGGGAAAGGGGGGTAAAAATTCTGATTGTAACTCAACATCCTAATTTACAGACAAGAGAATTTTCAACTATTGAGCAACTTCTAACAAAGAGAATGTGACATGGAAGGATAATGTTAACTATTATAGTATGGTGTATCTACGCCAAAAATTAAAAGGAAGCTGGCCATCCCTTATGTATATGTTCATCATGAATCAACAGTTATTGTAAATTTTAGTTGTGTAAATTTCTGAGAAAAAGATCGGATTCGTCAGAATAGTACTGACATTTCATTCATGTGATATTCAGAGTCCCGGCAAAATACAAATTGTCTCTCTCTACAATAAACCTTTTTCGTATATATTAACGTGTAAAATGTGTAATTTTACACGTTAAATATTTATAAAAATTATTAATTATCTTTCAGATAATAAATCGAGATTCCTTCAAATTATGCATATCCCCTTTTTTCGAAGTCGGGAGTGCCTTCAAGGACACTAATGTATTATAATAAACAACGATTATTCATTAAAAAATGCGTACTTATAACCTAACTTGCCTGAAATGTAACTGGACATTGTCGAAAAAATAAACAAATAATGTCAGGGGGATAGCAATGAAAAACATAAATAATATTTTGAAAATGTTTTTTTTATTAACACTTACATTTTTACAGCGCTCCTAGCCAACAGAGTAATACTATAAAATGAATCGGTGTAAAGAACTGTCGAACGCAAAACAATGTTAGTTCTACAGTGTACGTTAAACAAATCGCTTACAAACGTCAGATCGTTACAATAATATCATCAACGACTATTGTCAGTGAGATGTACATCGTTCTCATCAAACAAGCACAGAAGGTCACCCTAAAGAAACGAACTTCATTTAAATCTATAAACATTTCATATAATTTAGATTTATTAGTCGCTATAATGTTATATTTTACTTTTGTAACCATTATTATAATGTTATATGTATTCGTTACGAAAAATTGAAATGAATCTCTCCACTTGGTCCTTCTAGCCGGCTGTCTCCCCGCCCTCGCCTCCCTCCCCGCACCCCGTTCCCGCCCCGCCCGCGCTGGCGCCGCGGCTGGCCGCGACGCGATACGATACTTCGCACTCTGTTCCGTCCTACGCACACTCTCGTAGAAGAGCCAAGTGGCGACTAAAACAAGATGACTCTATCATAACTGTATAATTTTAAAAATTTCTAATTACGCATCCCTACGTTTTGTTATTATCTTTTAATTAAGAAATAAAATCTTACGTAATTACCATGAGCAGCCTATTTAATAAATTTGACGAAATTCGCTAATAATCTGATTATTTTATAAAAGAAAAGCGTCTGGTCTGCTGGCGCGCGCACTGCACGCCGGCGCACTGCGCCCGCGAGCCGCAGATACCGATACAAACGAACAATAGTCGACGGCAGTGCTGTACGAACGAGTCCGGGCCGGACCGCACTCTAAGCATTCGCGACTGTGTATGCTTTATTTATCTACTTTTACGATTGAAAATACGGCATCGAAATTTCAACTACCTACCTAACAGTAAGCAGTAGTACGCTAAAACTCAGGCACTCCACATCGACCTCTCATACGCCATGCACCCGATCGAATCCTCAACTAAACTTTATTCACTCGAAAAATTCAACTTAATCTAATTCACTTAAATTATAATAATAATAATGGCTTCTTAACTGTTAATTTTACAACAAATGCTTTTCGTTGGCCGCCGAGCACGGAGCGCGGCGGGGCGTGTCGCCGGACTACTACCGCTACACGATCATTATTACTTATTACATAAGTATGTGAAAAACAAGTCATTAGGATTAGTTATTCTAACGTTAGCCCGAGCGGTCGCTGCTGGCGGGCAGGGCCTGGCTCCGGGCCGGCGGGCGCGCCCGTGCGGGTCGCGCGAGATTCCAAACTCCACTCAAATTACATTTCAAACGATTCAATATAAAAATAACATGATTCACGATTTAAAAATAATATGTGTATAATATTTTTTTTATCATCACAAATATCAAACTTCATTCTCCACTGTGCATATATACATACATAGTTCATAAAAACAATAATAGTGAGTAGTGCGCGGGCGGGGCGTGCCCGCCGGCGCTCGCATCCGTCGGTCACGTCACATCGCATAAACCAACGTCATAATTATACATAACACTCGACAGGTACATACACAGTGCCCCTGTGCGGAGCGATGCGGTAACAAGCAGTGAGAAGCGTACACGACAGCGATTACACATATACCGGAACGGCACCGCAACCTCTGTCAGTCTGGTACTGGCCGAGCGCACGGCCCCCGGCGCGGCCGCGGCGACGGACGCACGCGGGCCGGCGGGGGGCCGTGCGCTCTGCGATTGAGAACACAAATGAAGTAGTTATGTATGCAGTAACTAAGTGATGCACGATGGCGTGGACAGTGGTCGGTGTTTAGTAGTAAGTCTCTTGTTCGAGCCAGCCGCCCGGGTAACGGCGCAGGTAGAAGCGCCGAATCTCGTCGTAGATGAAGATCGACAACATGAAGGGAATAGCGGGCAGCCACCACACGAACCTGCACAAAGCCGACATAATAAGGATAAAAGGAATGTTAAATAGCGAGAAAACAGTGATGGGCGAGAAAACCATGAAATGAGCGAGAAACTGCCGAGAAACGCATTTTAAACGGTTAAATGACACAAAATAGTTGAATAGACCATGGCACTTACTTGAGAGGGTACATCCTGAGACCCTTGTCCATTCCAGGGGTGTAGGAGAGGAACGCGGCCAACGCAGTTTCGAAGATGATGCCGAAGTTGAGCGCCCAGTTTCGCATGCCCTGGTGGATGATGGAGTTCCGGCGGGTCTTGCAAATGATCAAATCAGCCCACTGCACCACGACGATGGACACGAAGAAAGCGGTGTGGCAGGTGAACTCGAGGGCTTTACGATCGCGGTAGGTCTGTGGATATTTCAATGTGGAATTAATATGTGACAGATTTACATGAAATGGTTTCATTTTGATATCGTTTGACCAAAATTTGGCTACGCTTATCGCGTTATCGTCAGCCTCATTGAGATATTCAACTGCGCAGGAAGAGGGACAGTTAGGACACGACAAAAGGTGAGTTATTGATTAATTATATAACTAATGAGCAGTCCACCCCAGCTTCGCCCGTGGTAGATACATGGCTTATGTCATCCAGGAACAACGTAACTATCCAATAGAATTTTTTAAATCAGTCTAGTAGTTCCTGAGATTAGCGCATTTATCCAAACACACAAACTCTTAAGCTTTATAATATTATATAATATAATATATAGATAATTACAAAAGAATACGTACCCATTCCTGTCCATAGGAGTCGGTCAAATCGTTGATAGCCTTCGAGTCCCAATGCTTCCTGATGCCGAATAGTTTCATCGGAAGGAATCCGTTCTCAGCCATGATCACAAAGTACACGAAGAAGCCGGCCGCGGCTTGGATCATACCGATCTGCCCGTAGGCCATCGAGATCAGCCTGCGAAATACAAATGTGTCACACGAGAAGTGGTATGTGGAATCAAATACTTTTCGACCAAGCCAAGTAGACCAATGACAATATTCTGTAACTTTATATCGTTAGGTGTCTCGACCATTGATATAAAAAATTGTATATGTATGATTAAAAATGGTTTGTCAAATTTTTGAGCAAAGTGTGTCTTTATAGAGAAGAAACACTTTTGTATCGGGCAAATAGATGTATTGAAAAATTAATTTACTATTAGTCTCGGGTCTCGGCCTGTTTCGTTTTTGATTACGAAGCCTGTATGAAATGTGATGATTTTGTTTAAGCCGTTCACAATATGCGAAACTCAGAGGTAAAAAACAGAGATGTATACGGCCTAGCAGTGCAAGTCCGGTTTAGCACTGTTTTCGTTATATTCCTTACATAGATGGTAATAATATATCATTAGTTTGTTTGGCTTGATCGAATAGTACGTACTAGTGCTCAGTCCACATTAAGAAAGCAATGATGCACTATATGAAAATTGAAAGGAGGATTACTTGTTTTTTTTTGTTCCGATAAGTTTCAATTATAAAGTAAATTTAATTGTGTATTGGAACAACTACTTTTTTGTTTGGAGCTAGAATTTTTCTCTGTCAAAGCAAATAATTTTGATTATATTGCTCAGAACATACTGACTAATCAGTGCAATAGAAATGAGGCATTTGTCGCTGTTCATTCGTTTATATTTTTTAAAACTTCTTTCAAATCTTTTTGCTCTCTGGTCTTCGAAAAAACTATATTTGTATGTATACTTAAATGAATATTAAATAAAGTGAATGTATCAGTTTGTTCTTAGAATAATTAAAATTGTCGTCATAATCAATGACACAGAAACCATTACCATTTAGTTCACCATTTTTACTTTTTCGTAGACCCCCTACGAAGTGCTACGACTCTTTTATCCGTTACAATTCTTTTTTACGTTTCTTCACAATATCATTTAATAATTTCATAATATTAGTTCATATTTGTACTTATTGATTTTTTTTAATTATTATTTTTATTTATTTAACATACTCAAGTATAAAATTTTTTTATTAATTTAAGGACTTTTTGTGGCTGATATTGTAGCTAATTCATTTTTAATTTGTTGAATCACCTTGTGGTTCTGGTTTGCGTTTCATTGGTATCAATTATAGTTTATATAAACTTACCAATTAACACCAAACATGCAAAGTTTGAAGAAATAGGTAAAGAGGCAGAAGCGAAGTCTTTGGCAAGCGGTAGGGCAGAAGGTCCCTATATTTCCTCTCAATATGTTTAATAAGATATGGTTTCGGATATTATAATAAAGCAGAACAGGGCATTGTAAAACCTAAAGCTGAAGAAAAAAATGCTGAACCAAATTAGCTCAAGACCTGTCACACTATGGGAATCTTTTATGAAACTTTAAAATCAACCATATGTACAGGAATCTAAGGTACAAAATAAACATGACCAGAGTGTGACAGGGTCTCGTGTAGTGTAAGGTGAGAAGTCGAAGCTTGTAGCGAGTGATATTTGCGGCCGTAGCACGTGCCAATATAAATAGACTACGTATATTACATAGCATATGGTAAAATAAAACTGTACCGCTGTAAACAAGAATGAAGGACTATCACTATATGCTCCATGTCACCTACAACATTCCTTTAAACAGGTGGATTATATATTTTGTCTATGACGCTAAACTAATACGACAACGTCACACAAAATCGATTAGTGCGCAGCTACCAATACTAAACTTTCTTTTTTTTTTCACTATACGTGCATTTCTTTCATAATTTTCTCACTAATTTCGAAATATGGAAGAGTGAAGATTAAAGATAAAGTAATAAGTCGCTAAACGCTATATCTATGGCGATAGATAGACGGCTAGACCAAATTTTGAAAACTATTGCAATTTTCAAAGAAGTAAATTAATTGATATAAAACAATTTAAAAGAAAGTTTCACTAATTAAGTATATCTTTGTATATTTATTGTGTACATATTTTTTTTAATTTGTTACTATATTTTACTTTGAGTTACTTACTGAATGTATCAATCAATTGCTAAAAATTGTCACTAGAAAAGTCAAATAGAGAATATTAAGTAATTAAATAATGTACTTTAACCTCAAAAAGTTACAAAAATTGCGAGAGCCAATTGCTTAGTGCTGAGTATTCATATCACTCTTCCACATCCAAAGGATCAAATTACTCGAGTTGCTGAACCACAAGTAGCCGCACAATTCAAAGTATCGTAATTCTCGCCTTGGGCGGCGGGAACTTGCTCAGATATCATTATACGCACACATAGAGGGATACTTTCCCTAAGTGCAATTCACGAGCGCTCTTCAAATTAGACTGACTGTGAGCATTGGATGAGTCTAGAATAGTTTAGATCTATGCGTGTGCGCGGGCGCTACGAGCCCAATCATTACGTTTACTAATGTGATAGTACGCACCCAACTAACACAAATGTATATGGCGCCCGTATATTGCAATTTCAAAGTCATGCATATATTTATACGGTCGGCATCACTCTGAAGCTGCGTATAAAGATATCTGGCGCAGCAACACTGTTTGAAAGTGGGCTAACGTTTGTGTTAACACCCAAATGAAACTAGAAAGCGTTGCCGCCGGAGCGCGGCGGTTGCATGGTGCGGGGCCAACCTTCTGTTGACGAGGTTGTCGCGGTAAGGGTCCCGCGGCTGCCGCTTCATGATATCGGACTCGGGCGCCTCGTACGCCAAAGATATAGCAGGCACCTTCAGTAACACCAAGCAATCAGGACATACCAACACACGCTGTCGCGACTATTACATAATAAATATACGTACACGTCGGCCGGCAGAGCCACCTTACTCCTACTACAACTAGCGTCAGAGTACTCGTTAACAATAAAACTAGACTTATATTCACTTAAAGTAATTTGCATAAATTAGCTAGGTAGATGTAAAGGTAGAAAAATTAGCGTGATTAGAATTTAAAAATTACTATAGCGATACCTTCCTTAGTAAAGTATAAACTTGAAATAACTAAACTAGTGACAGAAGTTACAAATAAGCCCTGCAGCGTATAATAATATAATATTGTTACATGAAGTATATAATACAAATAGTGTAATTACACCTGTAAGAGTACTTATATAATGATAGAGGACTACCTATCGGTGATATATACGACTTTGTATGTGATGAAGCTGGCGAGGGTGGCATAGTCTGATGATGACGAGTAGGTGTCAAAAAAATATTGTGTTGTGGTGTACATGGCGATCATGAGAGGTAAGAATTAACGTAAAAGTAACAAATACGATTAACGATACAGATATAATAAAACACTCGCTAATCAGATGTAGGAGGCGCTGAACGTCAGCACTGTCGCGGGCGCGAACATTTGATTAGTAAGCTGAGAGTGGAAATATCGTTGTGCATGCACATTAGTTAGGCAGACAAAGACAGGAAGACATCAAACACTTACCTTCCGAAACCACATTAAACTGAGTACAAAAACCACACACATGGAACAAGGGGTTCGCGGGAGATCCGCCGAACCCATTGTTCCATAGCGACACCAAGCTACATACGGTTAAGGAAAAGGAGAGTCGTTAATAAGAAAATGTAAAAGACAACGCAAGGCATAGATCGAGCGGTGCGGTCGTCGCCTTCAATATCCACACTAGAGTCGTGACCTACAGGACACCGTCCACACACTGCAGGCAACAACCAAACCTCAATATTGAAGACTATTACACGTGGTAGCAAGCAAGTAGCGGATAGAAATAATAATACTTTTGAACGAGTGCGGGAGTCACTCGTGATGTTTTACCTCTCGTTAACGAGTTTATCAGTGAAAGGATTACGCGGCTGTCGCTTCATAATGTCAGATTCGGCCTCCTCGTAGGCCAGGGAAATGGCGGGCACCTACACAAACACTAGCGAGTGAGCGGCGGGGACGCGCGCGCGCGCCGCCGCCACGCCAAGCGTGCGTCAGATCACAGGTGACAACATCGAACACTTAGCAAGAGCTGCAAACACACGCCGCTGTCGGGGCTGACACGGCATCGCCGGCGCATGCTTGCAACTACTTGTATGCTTAAATTATGTTAGAAAATAATCGGTAACACAAAAAATGCTGATCATGAGGTGACTCAACGTCGGGAGTTTCGTATGGAACCCAAAACTCGCCCATGAATGTATGGCCATAGTTCGAATACTCGATGGTCTCTCGATGAATGTTTAACTGAACGGATGAGAATGGAGATGACATGACGGTGACTGTAGTAACATCAGTGTGTTGTGTGTTTCTACTGCAAGACATCGAGTTCCTTACGCCTCGGCGGCGGCGGTGCTCGGCGCGGCAGTTGAACGCCGCACACACACAAACGGTAACTATTCATTCCATTCCGTCTACACTAAGAGGCGCTCTCTGTACATCACAAATAAGGCCTCACATACTGTATGTTAGTAACCTTTGGATTAGTTAGCCGGCACGACAACACATCTTATAACACAGTATTAATATTAGTACTTTACATAATAACACAGCGTTATTAACACCACATTGCATTGAACTTATTCTTATGATTATATAAAATAAGGCACATTAGGATTATAGCGGTCACTGTCACGATATCGAGACAACAGCGACAAAATAGCTGAAAACCAGTTAAAGGTTACACCATAACAGTTATGCAATGCAGTATAGAGACCTCTCATTGACTAGTTTGTCGCAAAACGGATTCCTAGGCGGGCGTTTCATTATGTCCGCCTCGGCTTCTTCGTACGCCAGCGCTATCGCGGGCACCTAGTGGCAATCACTCGTGAGTTACAATATAAATACACCTGCGGGACTAAGGAAAATACTGAATAGCTGCCGTTCAGTCTTGTGGTCGTGGTGACTTTTTTAGGATAAACTTGACAGTTATTACTACCAGCTTTAGATAGAAAGACTGAAGGACAGCTACGGATTATTACATTTATAATTTAAAAATAACATTTTATAAGGCCTAGAAATACATCAGTATTGTATCCGTTATCTTCTAAATATTGCTACAATGCAATATTTTATATTAAAACAATATGTTTATTATTACAGTGAAATTTGTTTTTTCCTAAAAAATCCTAAAAATGATTCCACAGTACTATTTGTACGTATTAAAAGAATACAATATCACCATAGACCGTTTCTAATTAGCTTATAATTATGAATAATATTGCACTGTAGTATTTACGATCCTACGCTGCTAAGTAATTATGTAGCGAAGATATTATTTCCCTCATGTCATATGTATTTTTAGTTTCCAATTACCATATCTCACTCTCTCATAGATTACTGTTTTATGTTATGAGCCACGAATAACAGGGAGGCCATCAGCGCTCAAACCCACTACCAAAATCATTTTGGAGCGTAAAAGTTAGCTGGAGCTTTGGAGCTTAAAAGCCATTAATAAAACACCGGGTTCTGTAAAACCACAGTTGACGAAGCTCCATAAACACGCTTAAACACACACAGATACAACGACATAGTTTCAAGTCCCTTGAAAAATCAATTTCGCTACGAAATTCCTCAGCAACAGAGATCGCGTCAAAACAACAGTAAATTCTCCATTCAAAAGCAAACTTACCATGTCAGTTCCAAGATCGATACAGAGGATGGTGACAGTGCCGAGTGGCAGCGGGATGTCGCACAGGATGAAGGCGAGGAAGGGCGAGATTTCGGGGATGTTGGAGGTGAGGGTGTAGGCGATGGACTTCTTCAGATTGTCGAAGATCAGGCGGCCCTCCTCCACGCCAGTCACGATGGATGCGAAGTTGTCGTCCAGCAGGATCATGTCGGCGGCCTACGTCAATGTTTACAATATTTAATTTTATTCCGAAATCATTACCTACTACATAGTATAAATGATACCTACTACATAGTAACTTTTGATGCGTTTTTTTTTAATAGATCGTGATAAGCCGGCGATGCCCGATGCTCTGACAAATCCAACTACACATGCCGTGTGGTTCCAGGCAGAGTAGAATTGGACTACTCCAAGTCCTCCCGTGGATCTCGTAGAAGGCGACTTAGGAAAACCATCTTAACAAAGCTTATAAATATCAAAGAGACCTCTCCAACCCGTCTGAACAGCGTGGAGAGTGTAGGCCAAATCCTCTGACTTCTCTGGCTCATTTGGCTCTGGTAGAACAGAGATAGTCATGCTCCTGCAATTAAGGCTATAAAGATTTGATGATGATGATGAAATCCAACTAGTTTGGTACCTGTTTGGACACGTCAGAGCCAGCGATACCCATGGCGACGCCGATGTCGGCCTTCTTGAGGGCGGGCGAGTCGTTAACGCCGTCGCCGGTGACAGCCACAATGGCGCCCAGCCGCTGGCAGCCCTCCACGATGATCAGCTTCTGCTGCGGGGACGTACGCGCGAATACGATTTCCGTGTGGTACCTGCGTGAAACAAAATACGACTTTTGACCTATGTTTCTTCAAATTTAAGTCTAAGGACTGAGAAGTATGATATTTTTGGTGATGGTAAGACCCTGTGTTATTCAGATGATCCGTACATTGATATACGGACACTTCAATACGAACAACTATGTGATCAATATGGACATTTAGTGAAATATGACAAATAATTTCGCCGTTTCATAGATAGTATTTTCTTTTTCTGTCTATCACGAATTATTTTTATGGAAACAAGTTCAGTATCAGGTATTAAACTTGCTGTTAAAACGGTATTTTTTCACAAGTGTGAGATGAAGTAAGATATAAATTTACGAGGTTAACTTCTTCATGAGCCCTGCTTGAAACTGAGAAACCAATGGAGAAAACTATACTCACTTGAGAATCTCATCAAGTTGATCAGAGTTGAGTTCCCTGAGCTCAGTTCCGTGGATGACGGCGGCCTTGGCTTCGCGCGGGTTGACTTCGGAGACGGGGATGTTGAGCCGAGCAGCAATATCCTCCACGGTCTCGTTGCCTTCCGAAATGATTCCGACGGACTTGGCGATGGCCTTAGCTGTGATCGGGTGATCGCCAGTTACCATGATAACCTGATGAAGAAAATAGTATAAAATAGTTAGATGTTTATTTTTGTCTTATATGTTTCTCGCATTTCATATGTACCATTCTTCCAATCTTATATTTCTTAGTAACCAGTTAAATATTTGCTATAGGCAACAATTACACAGACATTGATATCTTGCTTGCCACAGGAGCTTGATCAGCTGAGTGATATTTTAGTGAGTTTCGTTTTCTGTTATTCCGCAACTTTAATAGCTTACTACAACAGCCTATAATATGTGTGTTCAAATATCTTTGTCCATCTTTATCTCTCACCTTAATTCCAGCAGATCGGCACTTAGCCACAGCGTCGGGTACAGCAGCACGGGGAGGGTCGATCATGCTCATGAGGCCCACGAAGCGCAGGTTGTCCAATGGGAAGTTGGGGTCGTCAGTGTTGAACTTATAGCCGATGGGGTACTTGTCCGAGGGCAGTTGCAGATCGCAGAAACCAAGCACACGTTCACCCAAGCCACCGAGCTCCAGATAAGCATTGTTGAACGCCTCCTTCATTTCTTCGTCCAAAACCTGGCAAATGTTAAAAATAATAAGTGAGAAACCTACTATGTAGTAAAATTTCAGTTTTTACTTGTAGTAGTGAACTGATAGTTTTTTTTATTTGTCTATGAAAAAGAAATGGTTATTTATTTTCCAGTCTGACCTTTTCCTTGCCACCAATGAAGATAGTGCTGCAGCGTTCCAGGATCCTTTCGGGGGCGCCCTTCATGACAAGCAAATGGCGGGGGTCGCTGGGGTCGTCGCTCTCGTGCACCGACACCTGGTATTTGTTGGTGGAGTTGAAGGGGATCTCGCACGCTTTCTTATTCCTCTTTCTGATAGACAGCACGTCTCCGAGAGCCAGTTCCATGCACTTGAGCAGAGCCGCTTCGGAAGCGTCACCGGCGACTTCCTTCTTCAGGATGGGGACGCCATCTTGGCCACCTTTGAACTCGGCGCGGTTGCAAAGAGTCGCGATCTTGGCGAGAGCCTTGAAGCCGGGGCTGGTGCGGTCTGGGAATAAAACATAATTGGTTAAAAACCTTCCACTTCCAAAACCATCGGAACACCTCATTTCATGTGTTATGATTAAGACATTTTCAAAGTGCCAGTGGAACTCTTCTTCCTTCCCCTCAACTGAAGTAAAGTTTCTCAAAGTGGCTAGACAATATTTAAATGTTACGAATATAAGATGAAGCAAAACTCACCATATTGTACGCCAGACTGGTCCTCAGTGGTGTCAGCCTCGATGATCTGGTTGTCGAACCACATGTGGGCTACAGTCATCCTGTTCTGGGTGAGTGTGCCGGTCTTGTCCGAGCAGATGGTGGAGGTAGAGCCGAGGGTCTCCACAGCTTCCAGATTCTTCACCAGGCAGTTCTTGGAGGCCATTCGCTTGGCAGTGAGCGTCAGACACACAGTCACGGTGGCCAGTAGACCTTCGGGTACGTTGGCTACGATGATACCTACAGGTAAAAGTTTACAAGTCAGATAAATGTTTCTATAACGAATAACGTGATGTATTATAGACATTTTTTTGCACTCCTAATCTGACACCAGTGCTGGCCACTTACACACACATGAAAAGAAAAGCTCTCATAGACTGTGGATCAAAAACATATTTCATAAACTTACCAATAAGGAAGATGACAGCGTCCAGCCAGTGGTATCCGAGGATGAAAGCGATGATGAAGAAGGTGACTCCTAGAAAGACGGCCACGCCCGTGATCAGGTGGATGAAGTGGTGGATTTCCTTGGCGATGGGGGTCTCTCCAGTGTCCAGGCCAGAAGCGAGACCGGCGATACGGCCCATAACCTGTCATAAATAAATTATCCTTAGTGGATTTCAAATACTTTACTATGTTATCTTAATCCAGTAGGGAGAGTCAGGATGCAAAACCGAATTGCCAAATACAACAATAATTTGGATGATGTTTTATATAGCTTTTATTGTAAACAGAACGAGGGAAACAGAATGGTTGCAGTTATTTACGATAAGCCCATGTAAACGCGAATTTAACTTTTGTTCTTTAAAAAGAGGTTAAATTTTATTAACGTATTAAAGTCCTAATATAAACAGAGTACTTATTATTAAATATTAATAAACTAACTTAAAATACCATCATCTGATAAATACAATGATAAGCTTGCAAAAATGCTGACTTGTTTATTATCGTAATTTGTTCTCGACTTCCAAGAAAACAGACTCGATCAGTTCTCCTTCGAGTAAGTTCGAGGTTACAAGCGCTATACCGCAATAGCTATATGCTCTGGCCATTCCAGTAATTTATGGTCGAGTTACTGCTAATGCAACGATACAATGTATCAAGTGCAACATTGCAACTAGGTGTGTCGCCGCACCTACCGAACTTGAGCGACCGAAGGTGATATATTTGACCCATATACTCTTGTTGCTATATTGTATTAGCCTACTTGTTGAGTGTGAAGGTCCAGAGAGGTACACAGGCACACAAAATTTTTCATACTGTAAAAAACTGACAGATCGACCAAGTCTAGAGAGCTCTTGGCGGGAATTTTAGCGGTATTTGTTTAGATTGTTTAGCAAAAAGATTCTACTGGACTTTGAAACCGGTGTAATTGGTGTTATAAATGCTCATGTATTATAAACAATATGCCGGATAATTTAAATAAACTGTTATGGCGCGGCTGTAGTAAGATTTACTAAGCGGGCTCGTGGACACCCACGAGCCCGCTTGCTTGCTGCATGGGCTTGCTGCGTCGTCTATGATCGAACCAGTGGATTCGGGAAGAATTGTCTTCAGGAGCTCCTCCGAATCAACGAAATGCATTACAAATAAATAACTCGCTAACTGGCGAAGTAAATGAAGTAAGGCCGTAAAACAGAACAAAAAATAAGAAGTCTATTCGCTACTAATAGTAAATTTAACTCGCTTCTGTCTGATATTTCAAACGGATGCATTGGGGAATTTGCAATTTAATAAAAAAGTAAATTCTTACTCTGAATATTCAAATTAATTTTAACAAACGACTTTCTCAAATCTCAGACCGTCTTTGTCTCTAGGTTTTTTAGAAAGTGACAGAACGAGACTTGAGCACGTTTTACGTTAAGATGCATCTAAAATGCCTTTGAGTTTTCGTGCCTAAGTTGAATTAGGGTATTGGCGCCTATAATCAATTTGGACCATATTATGAATTTCAAGTAATTAAGTAATAATCTTAGCCGTTTTTAGATAGGAAACTCACCGTGTTGTCTCCGCAGCAGATGACGATTCCTTTCGCGGTGCCCTCAACAGCGTTGGTGGAGAAGAATGCCAAGTTCTTGGTTTCCAGGGGGTTCTCGTTCGTGAACTCGGAGCCTCGGGACTGGGGCTCCGACTCGCCGGTCAAGCTCGAGTTGTCTACTTTGAAGCCGCGCGCCTCGATGATCCGGATGTCAGCTGGGATTCGGTCGCCGAATTTAACCTATGATACAAGAACATACATTTATCGAACTTCTTCATGACGATTATAAATAGAGTAATTACAAAGGTTGTTGGCTTCGCTGCTAGTAAAAATTCCAATTATGGTAAAATACTTAAAAACGTCATTATTTGCCGAAATCTTCGCTAACTATTGATGTCTCAACCATCTCAGCGTGTTCACGGGTATTTCTTATTCGAGATACTTCCGACCCCGGGGCCGGATAGACTGTGTGCTAAAACCGAAATTCACGCGAACGAATTCGCGAAAAACCCGCTAATTAGTAATAAAATTTGAGAAAATCTCCAGTTAAATACTATATATGGCACTTTTTAATTGAATAAATAAAAGATCATAAAATATGAAGTGTTATCTATCACAACCCTAAAATATTTTAAATTTTCTTACAAGGAATCATTTCACTACCGTAATTATTTTAATATAACGCATTGGGATCGTTTGTTTAATGCGGTCATACCACTGTCTCAAAACATTACTAAATTAAATGTAACATAAGTAGACGAAACCCTTTTTGCACTGAAAGGAATGTGGCAGGCAACAGAGGCAACCGTTTCTAGCCACTTTCTAGTTTATACCAGAAAAGGTTGTCTCCACAAGCCATACAAACAAGACATCCTTATTTTACTAGTTGTGCGCTTCAAGTTGCCTTTATTATATATTCACTTTTATGTTTTCAACTTTTCATAATAAATTAATGCTTTCATACAAAGTTCAAATACCGTATGCACCCGGAAAGGTGGGCTCAAATTCTAACTAACTGTTCCCATCCGATGGACACAATACAGGAAGACCGAAAAAAAGTGGTCAGATCATATAAGGACATTCAATAACAACTGGAAGGATACCACCAAGAAACAAGAAAAATTGAAGAAAAGAGGGGAGGCTTTTGCCCAGCAGTGGGACATAGAAAGCTATTAAAAAAAGTTCCAATGTCTACCAACCAACGTTAAAATTACGAAGAATGGTTTCTGATTGATTGGCGAAAACGTGTCTCAAAAAATTGGTGATTCCATTTTGATATCGATGCTACTGTGAAGTGCTTAGCAAAACGACGTCCTTAATATTAAGATTTAAATAACGTGTGAAAAATGAAAGAGTAATGTAATTCAGGAGCTAATGAAAAATAAATTAGGCCTACAACTTAGCAGTTTATAAGGCCGCAATGTGCGTGAGAGCTCACACTTGACGAATAAACGTTAATACAGGGAGTCACGCGACCGATATCAGTCTAGCGACGTGTTTAGTAATGTAGTATTTCAGAAAACGAGGCCTACAGTATTACACTAATACACGTAATAGCAGTATAAGAAACATACAAAAATAGGTCAATGTCTACTTAGTAATTGAGTTTTATATTATTGAAAGTGGTTAACAATCCGGCTAAATCTAAGATTAAACTAAATCTAGAGATTTCATGATTGCTTTGAAAAATTTCTTTTTTTAAACAGAGTTTTGAGGCGGTAATAGGTTACGTTTTAATAATATTAAAACTTACGCGAGATAAATTCACTATGAAAACACGGCTTTACTCGGGCGGCGACGCGCGAGCGCCCTCAGTGCTTTGAGGGAAGCGTAACCGTCGTGTCGCCACCCCTTTTTACTCGCCTTGATGATGGTCTTCGTAACAGACCGAAACTAATCGGCGGATCCGACGTAATAAAACATGAGTAAAGCCGTGTTTTCATAATGAGGTTACGTTTTGTTTTTTAATATAATTTATTTTCGCACATTCACTCCTATAGCTATAGGAAAAAGGAAAATACTTGTCAAATATAAATTGTACGAACATGAACTGTAAAGAACATACCTCAACAATGTCACCAAGCACCAGGTCCTCAGCACGCAGCGTCAGCTTCTCGCCCTCTCGAATGACCGTCGCGAACTGCGGCACCATGTTTTTGAACGACTCCATGATCTTGGAAGACTTGCTTTCCTGGTAGTATGAGAATATGCCCGTCACGATCACCACAGCCGATAACACGATGCCCAAGTATAGATTGTCGTCCGCCGGTTCTTCCACAGTACTTGCCTAAAACAACATGCAATAGCATAATGAAATATATAAGAACAACTCTTTTACGTGATTGTATGCTGAAACTATAGCTCTCTGCTTGCAAAAGTCCTTCTTCTCACGCAAACCCTCTTTGATTCATCACCTGAATAACTTCATAAACGTAGTACTTGTAACGAATGTAAAATCTTCCGATGTAAGAAATAACTCAAGATGAATGCCACTTGTTGTTAATCCTAACATGAGTCTTCTTAACTTTTCTCATTATATGGTGTCTGCACAGCATATCAGTTTCTTCTACTTCTACCTATTTCTGGTCATATTCTCTGTTACACCCCTCTTACCCATGTTCTTCCTTACGCACTTCACCTACATATTCCATACGCACGTCACCTACATACGTTATGTCATTATTGTCCGTGTCCGTGTAAAACATCAAAATCGAAACAGACAACTCTGACCTGTCCAGTCACCTATGATACGTTTACTTAGCAGCTTTTCAGTTCCCACTCTCTACATATTTAGTGAAACCCTAACACTATAGTTTAATGTTTAATTGCTATAATAGTTAACCTAGAAACTTAGACAGTATAATGCAATCAACCTAAGAGTTAATTAGATGTTGTAAAATTAGAAGTTTTAGTACTTACGAGAATTCCGTAGGCAATAAAGCATAGAATAGCACCAATCCAAAGTAATAACGCGAAACCACCGAACAGATTTTTACAAAACTTCACCCATTCGGGTGTCTGTTTTGGCGGTGTGAGCGCGTTTGGACCGTCCCTTTCAAGATTTTCTTTCGCTTTTGCATGACTAAGGCCCTGAAATAGAAAATGCAATTAGAGGTGCATTTACTTGCACAACACTTTATTAATCAAAGCTTGGGGCTCCGCGCCTTGCGGGTGGTAAGTAGATTAGATTTTCTTGAAATGTGTCAATTTGTAACAATCAGCGAATATGACAAATGCTGATTGCCATGCCTGAGCAGCCTTACAGTCGCCTTTAGTAGAATTAGTAATGCCGATAACCCAGAATTTTCCAAGAAATATAAAGCTAGACAATTATATAATTTGCTTGGAAAATTATAGTCCTATTTGCCAATAAATGGGGAATTTGACTAGGTCAGTAAAATATTCTAACGTGCAAATTACACCAAGTGCTTATCGACCTGATTACGGTACATTACTTACGTTTTCTGGGTGTGTCTGAAATCTTTGGTATAGTTCTTCGGGTGTAACTTTGTGGAAGTCAATATCCAACTCCTGTTTGAGATCATCTAAGTCTCCTGCTTTCCGTTTTTTCGCGGGGGGTTTTCGGCGTGTCTGCAAACATACGAACAGAGCATGTTAGGGTCTTGCAGTAGTAAGAGCGCACGAGACCCAGATCCATCCACCGAGATATAAAGCTTTTATAATGCGTTTCCAATATTTCGAAGATGCTGCCATTAAATACGCAAAACTGAAAAATCGTACAGTCGAACACAAAGCGCTAGGTACATATACATGTATCATATTAAATAACAATAGTATCTGATAATCGTCTGAAGTTGCGCAAGACCTGTGGTCGAATGTATTTTACAAGTTCGACTTAATCAATAATAAGATCAAATGATAGCAAAAATTATTCAAATAGTACCATGCATGAAGAAATTGACAAAAGACAGGCGCATCATGCGCTGAGCGCTGATGTCGATTGTCACTCCAGAAAATAAAGTGAAAGATGGAATGTAAATAAAAACCTTGTACTGTCCGTCAGCGGTCCTATTATCATCCTTAATGGGGCCGATGGTGGCGACGCGGTACGAGTCGGTACGGCCATGCTGCAAACACAACTAGGGGCTAGACACATTCTACTAGGCGGCCCTACGGGCCATGCATCATGGATGATGGTGATGTGAAACGCAACGACCTTGCATGACTCTCACATGTATGAATAACATTCAATGAGAAATACGAATCTGTGATTATGAAATCAAACAGAATCATGCAAAATCGATATGCGAAAGTGATAAAGAGAATTTGTAAGGGGGTAAAGAACTTACACAAGCTTAAAGTAACAAAATTTCAAACACTCGTTTGAGATAAAACATACGCAAATAAGAAGCTTCCTACTAATGACTTTAAATAGGTAACATCCTCAATACAAAAAGGAGTACAAAAGAGCAGTAATAAACGTGTTCTATGAGAATACTGGTTCTGTGTATAATTCAAAAGGGGAATTGTAAAGCGGTGAGCACAGCAACGGAGACCTTGCCAAATAGGAGTCCTGGGGCCACTGATCAATGACGCTCAATTGATGTGAACTAGATGTGTGTGCGAAACTCGGCGATGCCATTACGGAACAAAAGCAGGCACATACAAACGTACTTTATTAGGCAAATGATCTCAATTATATACTGTATCGCTAAGATTAACCGCAAATTCAGTAATTTTCCGGTAAAGATATGAGTTATTGAAAATACCCTTAATATATGATCAAAAAACAAATACTATGAGGATGTTTTTTTATATGTTTCGCATAAGAATTCAGTTATATGATTTTATTTATTTCCAAGCTGCTTCGAAATCGATTGCTTCAGATTATCAGAGGTTCATTATTACGAGGGCGAAGGATGTAATAAATATGGAGTTAATAGGTATGATTTCCGTAAGTGGCAGTCCATCTAATAAGGTGCGCGTTGTGTGCACTAGGGGCGTAATGTCATTGCGTCTAAATGCGTCCGCGCTGCCGTAAACAAGTCAGCCGTCGCCGTCGATAATTGATGAACGTTTTCATGCAGGCCTCATTAAACCGTGCCCTGAATTCCAGCGAAGGCCATCGTGGGAATAATTCCACTAATTTACTGAAACTAAGGAGATTGCGGTTGGGCGGCTGCATAATTAACCTGGATTAAGAATCGCCCTTAGCAAGCTCTAATAAAATTAAGCAGCGCCCGAAAGGTCTGGCATTATCCGACCTTTCTCTAGGGCGATGAAGATAATTAGAAACTCCGTCCGTAAAAGATGGAATATTTATATGACAGGGGATGGTGGATGAGATCACGTTAACTGGAGATCAGACATGCGGCGGCGTGGTCCGCCGAGTTATATAAGCGGCACGCACTGAGCATGCGCACTGCGGCCCAACCCCCACTTGGTACCCTCGACATAAATAGCTAAAAGACAAGGTTGCCACCCCCGGGCCCCGGCGACCGCATTTATAATCTCTATAAAGGTTAAACCGGAATATCTGATGGAAAATCGAAACTGGTTCTCTGTAGGCTAAATGTTAGCACAGTTTAAGGGGTTGACAAGCACATTGAAATACTGTATTCAATAAGGGCAGAAGATCGCGCATGAACTGGATTTAATCGACCTTTAAGTATCTTTAAATAATTTATTTGAGTAAAATGAAATGTATTTTAAGCAAATTAAGAGTTTCTACTCTTAGTTTGCTTAAAATACATTTCATTTCAAGAGAGACTAAAAATTAAAAGAAAGCGCATGTGGCCGAATGTAAGAAATAACAATAAATGTGATACGAATTGTGTCACATCAAATAAGCTAAAAGCGAGAAAAATGAACGGTGACAAATTAACAAATCAAGTTGCTGAACATTTGGCAGATGAAACAAACGGAAGACATTGTAGCGAACATAAAAATCGTCTAACGATACGGCGGAAGAAAGATTCATCGACCGATCACAAAACTGCTTTAAACCGAAAATTAGTGGTTACTATCGTAGTAGATGAATGACGTGTGAATGAGACAATTATTTTTAACATTAATGAAGCGTCGCATGACGCGGTCCCCGTCTTGAAGTGACGAAACGTGGCGCTTGCCAAAACATTATTATTATCTGTATCTGCATCACTTTATGCTTTATTTACGGTAGTAGCATTACCCGGCACATTACGTGACTACATTGTTATCAAAGCTTACGCCGTTTAATCAACTAATTTTAAAGTTGTTGTAATAGATAGATCTTCGTTGGTGCTTATAAAAACGTTCGGTAGTAGTTTAAACGGTATTTAAATGTTTTAAAAGAATTAAATAAATATACCAGGCAGATAGTTTATTTTGTAAGATCTGGAGTTAGCAGCTAAAAGATCTACCAATGCTAAATAAATTCCAATTTATACTGCTAATTTTTATTTGAAACTTAGCAAAGGCGTTTATGGACCAATTTATATGTGAGGTGAACTCAATAACGAGAAGGAGAATGAATTATCCTTTTTTATTGAATGCTTATAAAAATCAAATGCATTTACATCGACGACTTTATTGTTATTCATCGGCGTGACTAAATGTCACCTTGCTTTAGATAACCTATTTCGTGCAAATAATTATAACATTGAATTTATCAATAAGATGTTTAACTTTTAGGGCCGTTAACCTGAATAATCTGACAAACAATACAACTAACGTGTCCTAAGAGCTCACAGATACATTTTATATAACCTATTTTTTGATGGGTCAATAAATAAATTTATATCATTAACGATATTGTCCTCTTTTTCTTTCTTCCTAATTTTAGCTTTTATTGATAGTACGGAAATTCAAGGAACGAAACTCATTTAGAATGCGGTAAATCTATTAATCAGAAAACTTTCATTAATATAACATTGCTTGTATAGTACATCAATAAAATTCGGTAAAATTTATTTAGTAATATAATAGTTATAATTTCATTATCATTGTATAGTAGTACATTAATGGAATTATTTTCCCGTATCATAATGTACATCAGCACGTATGTTCATCTACTTTTTCCGGTATAGGTACTTATATTACTTTTAGATAAATTGTTTGAAGCTAAACGCTTTTTCGCAAAATATTAAGAACATTTAAAACGTGTCAAATTATAAAGACCATTCTGTACATTAGGAATTTTCCCCAAGGACCACATCTAGTATCCTAATTGATGCATTCTGTCGTCATAAAGGATAAAGGAAATACTCCAATAGAGCGACGGTACTCTATGCGATTTAAATGACATAATGACAAGCAATTTTCTAATAAACCTTCGGGCTTATAGTTCTCGTGTCCGAAGCACGGTCGGCTCCCGCAACCTGTTACCTACTTCCTTCAGAACACCTAGAAAGAATTGTCTTGACGACTGGACGGCATCATTACGCGAAATTTGATAATGTGGAAGGGGACTGTCGAGATCTAGTTTGAATAGTTTGCTTTCATGAGCATATACTATGAATTATGAATATTAGTAAGACTGCGGCGATCCAAGCAGAAATTCTAGCCACAGACTATAAATATATATTGTAATTTACTTTTTAAGAAATTCGTCGAATCTCCAATTTGGAAACTCATTTTTTTCAGGAAATTATTCGAAAAGGATTTAAGAGATTTAAATGAGCAGTTCCCTAACTCTCTGATTTCTCTGGATTACCAACGTAACAATGAAATTTAGATTATCTTCTTTTATAAAAAAGAGGTTTTCAGAGAGAACAAAAGAATCTCAAGTTGTAATCTATGATAAAATTATGTTCCGAATGTCAATTACTGTTTTCTGGGTATTGAGATAATTTATTGCAATAATAGAAATTGAGATCTTTATTTTATTCAAGGCATTGAGGAAATGATCCTATTGAGGCTTATGGAAGACCATAACCAGTGTCTCGCCCGCACAGATCGATAACGACAGTTACGCAACCCGGCCGGCGCCGTCTCCTGCCTGACACACTTGCTTCCTCTTAGCTTCCCGAACCTCCCAATTCTTACTTTTTACTATTCAAATACAAATAATGAATGATAGAAAACTTAGCTTATGAGTAGAAAAAGTTTTGAGAGTTATATAGAAATTCAAGCTAAAAAAAAACGAAACAAACGTGATGGTCACTCCTCATAAGCGTGCTTAAGCTGATGCTACACAAATTGAGTTGGTGACAGAACAAAGACATTGCTAGTGCGAATGATATCCAGCGTGAAACGACACAAGGGATATGCCCTGAAGACGCAAGCACTGATCACAAGTAGTCCCGGCGACCGCTGCTGATGCCGGCGGCGTTCCGTCGGCTTTACCTTCCGCACTCACTGTACTCGACATGCACTTGCACCTTCACAAAAGCACTGTCCCGCTGTTGGGGTCCCTACTGCAAAGGCTAAGGCAAGCACTACTGCAAGCACTGCACTCACCTCGCCCATTTTCGCTAGTCTCTATGTAAAAGGCGGATAAAAAGGAACTGGCCGCCTCTCGGTCTCGCCTCTATCCCTCAACGGAGCGGGGTGGGTCGTCGCTAGTTCTGCAACAACGGGACCTTTACGGTTTCCTCGTTCCAACGAAAAAACTTAAAAATATGTGCGCTTTCACGTAGTTTCGTGGCACGGCACTGGGGCTATGTCATCGTGGTACGAAACTAAAACCCGGTATGAGAAAGAGCGCGGGTGGCAAGAGCGCGTAGGGCGCGACGCTCGGTGGCCTGCTTCGGGCGGCGACTGACGGCGGGGTCCGCGCGTATCGAGCCGACGGCGCACTGACGTCACACTGCGTCACGACGCCAGCGCCGCCGCCACCAGCGTCGCGCGCATCGCACCGCGCAGGGCGCCCTCTGTCGCCGCCGAGCGCGACTCCGCCGCCGCCGCCGCCCGGCGCCCAAGCCCGCCCCTCGCGTAACCTTCCACAACCGGTACGTTGACAGCCTTCTGCAATCGACAAACTACCCGTCGACGTACGCCCATGATTCGCAACCTCCATAACCCTCTCCGGAACGTCTCATGAATAAATTCGAGAAATAAAACTTTTTAAACAAGTTCTGAAGCTAAGGAAGAATTTACCTTAAGCAAGTGATGCAATAATTTAGTCGACTAAATAGCAGTTTCATCGTTGTAGTTTCGATAGTATGCTGGATAAACTCAAAGGAAATGTGCTTTCGGGTAGGGGCTCAAAGCCTGTTAAGAAATCTCACGATTGATTGATAGTCAAGCATTGATAAGATGTTTAATTGGTACCTACTGTGTAATAAACTAAGTACATTTCTCTGGATAGTTCTAGAGGCAAATCGCTTATCGTAGGCGATATGTAAGATTCTTTACTCCATCATTCCTTGACAATATATCGTCAACTAAAACCGAACCTCCATACTTTTAACAAAGTACTGTAACGTACATTTAAACGTACCTACGTCGCCATGTTATAAAATACGTTTCAGAATATGGGATTTTTATGGTGAGCGAATATATCTAAGTCCATTTTATCGCTTCCACATTATGATAATGTCATAAAGGCGGTAAGTACATACATAAATATATTGCAGACGTAAATGTTTTATGTGGCGAGTGTCCGGGAGTAGCCGCGGCTCCCACTCGAGTCCGTCCGACCAAATCCGCAAGTCCCGCCTTGTGGAACAAGCGCGAAATTTATTACCTCGCCATCAAGGGCTAGGGCCGCATTACAACCAAGAACCCCTTCCTTTTAGCGTATTATATGTCCTTAATATGGTCTGTGTATGTATGGTTAATATGGAAGAAATGCAGTAAAAAAGTCGTAAACACATAAAATTCAAGTAAGTTTTATTATAGAACTATAAGCCGTTGCCTTAGGTAACAACCAATGTGAAAATAAAATTACGTAAGTAAGACAAGACACTATCAGCCAGTTGATCAAATATGGGCCAGGCTGTAGAAAATGTGAGGGGTCAGGTCGAGCCTCGCCGCATAAAGCCGCATTTTCTTCAGCCGGCACTTTAAATTTTCATTGCAGCGATGCATTTACACGCTATATTTAGAAAATCGATCAAATAAATTGCCTTCATAGAACCGCCGCGCCGCACATTCGGTATTATGTACTAGATGTGATAAATTGCTTTTACACGAGCCTGGAGATTGGAGACATAAGAGACGCAAATAACAATATTTGAACAGTTGATTGAGGCACGAAAAATAAACAATACTCCAACGAGCCAGATTAGGAAAATTAATAGGAGCCCGTAGTGATCGTCAGAATGATTAATGGAGACGTCGAAACATACGATCAATTTTGAAGGGATGAAGTAAGCAAAGAAACGCGATACACAAGATGATAAATTAACGGCAGATACAGCAGTTTATTGTAAAGTTAACTCTAAGCAGGTACTAATTGGTTAGGGATTAAATATGTTTGGAAAACGTTCAAGATTGAAAACGGATCAATATGCCGAAATTTGAGGTTTTACGGGCCTATCACCACGCAATTCAAAAATTCATGTCAAGTATACGTAGAATATTGATACACCTCTGTCACGCAAATGTAGTTATTTTTTAAATATTTAACCAAGCCAATTTAACCAACCAATTCTCGTTTACACGCGTATTCAAAATTTGTTTTTATAAATTAAATCTTATTGATGTAATGATGGCCATTATGGCCAGTTTCTCAATGCATTTTAGACGCTTTATGGTGGACATCCAATACATACAAACAATAACAGAGCGCTGACGGCCTATTAAAAATAGGAATTTACCCGTCTTTTGAAGGAACCCAAAAGCTTAGGGGAAAACTAGAGATTCAAAAAACGACAAAATATTATAGCGATAGCCATACAACGCCACAGTTTATTTGAAAACTAGGTTATATATATATATAACTTATTAGTTTTTTACTAAAACCAATCACTTTCAGGAATATCGCCATGATCTTATCTATTCCTGTAGTAAATATGTGATAGATATACCTACCTGCTTAACTGAAAAGTAATGCAAACAACGTTTAATATTTAACAGAATTAACGTGAGAACATTGAGAGAGCCAAGTTGGTAAATATTTATAGCGATCTACGCAACGCCACATTTTATACGGACCCTCGAGTTCCAGCTAATAGTTTTCCTCATTGTTAGAGATGCCACTAAAACCAACCACTTTCAGGAATATCGCCATGGTCTTATGTATTCCGGTGTAAATATAATATACCTACCTAACTAAAAAGTAATACTAACAACTGTTTAATATTCAGCAGGATTAACGTGAGAACATTGAAAGAGCCCAGTCGGTAAATATTAATAGCGATCTACGCAACGCCACATTTTATACGGACACCAGGGTTCTAGTTAATAGTTTTCCTCATTGAATTGCTAGAGATGCTATTATGTATTTCTATAGTAAATACATATGTAATATACCTGCTTTACTAAACACTAATACAAACAACTGTTTAATATTCAACAGGATTAACGTGAGAACATTGGGAGAGCCGGTAAATATTTATAGCGATCCACGCAGCGCCACTTTTTATACGGACACCCGGGTAAGCTAATCGTTTTCCTTCTTTCATTGAATTGTTTCAAAGCCCACTAAAACCGACCACATCTCCGACGTTCTGGAAAATTCTACCGCTATTTATTTCCTTTTCTATTTTTTGTACGAAAAACGTAATAGGATATTTTATTCAACAAATGAGCATGTCTAAAAGCTCCAGCTTTTTATTCAATTTGAACCATTTGCCTGAAAATAAACAATTATTTTCAGTATACATTTTTTTGAGTAACTTCAGAATTTTTTCACGCTCTAAAAGAAATGATTAATATTCATCTGAACGGAGTAAATATTTTTCAGCTTCTTCACTTTAGTAACAGGCTAATGAATCAAATTTAACTCGTTTACTTAGAAAATTCTCTAGAAACATCGATCATTTAGATGAAGTTTTTTTGTTTTCAAGATTCAAACGTTTATTTAATACCTACCTATCAAAATAAAAATTGTTGACGCCAGTAATTTACTTATGGCTAATTTTAGTGCCGCTTCCAAAGCGGTGTGCAGAAAAAGTAGCATCGATGGTGGAATTGCAAGTTGTCTCCTTAGTAATAATAATGCAAACAAACTTATAGGTATCATATTAGCGCACAATGAGGTGTAATCCGAAAAGATAGCCATCAAACTGAAATGCGTTAGAGTAAACGTTTTATTCATACATATTTACGATAGCATATATTGACGAGTCTGTAGCTCAGGGGTGACGCAATTGCCTTTTAATCTGCGGGCCACGCGCAGTGTAGGGTTCCGTAGTTGCGAATGACAACTTTGTGTTCACACTATTCACACTCGCACCTCACAGTTTAACGTCCAAAAACATCTAACAATGAAATGTATGAAATTTTACATTTTCGAGTACATTTTATAAGTTGGTTGCCTATAATTTTTTAGTTTGTACTTGGTACTCAGCTTTGATAGTTTTCCTTTCTATTTCAGTTTATATACTACTTCTGTCTGTAATTTTTTTCACGTATCTATATATAACCGTTTAGCAGATAGTTTGGGGGGGGGGGGGGGGGGGCACTTACCCCTAACAAAAATTCGCACTTTAAAACCAAATATTTCGGAAACGGATCCCTAAATCGAAAAGTGGTGTTCTCAACCTCACAATATTTTTTAAAGACCTATTTGACGATACCCCACACGATGGATAAATAGAGAGAAAAAAATACTCCCCCACTTTACATGAATGGGAGCTACACTAAAAGAAATTTTTTTTCAAAATTTTTTTCTACCACTTTTTTGTCATGATTAATATACATACCCATACCAAATTACAGCTTTCTAGTACTTATAGTCTCTGCGTAAAACCGCGGACGGACAGACAGACAGACACATGGCGAAACTATAAGGGTTCCTTGTTTACTACGGAACCCTAAAAACGATGTTTTTAAGATTGACCTGGGTCTTAGATGTCATGTAAGTATTTATCAGAAAATTAGGTATCTTTGAATTAGTATCCCACAACCAAGTTAATGTGGGGCGACTTGGGCGACTTCATCTTTGTACATAATAGTCACTATACAAATAATTACATAGCACAAATCACTAAGATTGATATTTGCTTATGTGGTGAACTTGTGTCGTGATATACTGTTGAATGAAAATACATAACATCTAAGAGCCTAACATCGGCCTGGGGCAAATCTGAAAAAGGTCTTTATATATTATAATAATAATAGCTCGCCGGGGCTCGCATTACCACTGACCAACAGAGGTCGTCAAACATATTAATTTATTTACTTAATATCTCATACTGGAAGACAATCAAATCGTTGAGCGCACAGGAAACTAACAAATCCAACATGGCCCCGAGTACCTACCAAGTTACGGTGGAGTGAAGTGGGTAGGTGGCGAATACGTTTCCGGTTCGCCGGGAGCGCCACCTGTCAGATATTAATTTCCGGCACTTGACGCGGCCGGCCCGTAATTACACGTCAGCAAATATAGACGTATCACCGCGGGTACCTCCGAATACCCCGAGGGCAACCCCACGCCACTTGGGCACGTAACTGAGCTACCAAACTTTTTATTACAAAGAGAGGCTTACCCGACGGCAGGGACGTCTATAAAATGCAATATTAAGGGCCCTATTGACCTTGAACGCATTTATATTCAGGGAGGAGCATTTTTGCTTACATCCTGAAGGTTCATTCTGGTGCCTGGCATCTTTTTAATATGAGCGGCTTGTCACCGACAAAGCGATGAGAATTTCAAATGAATATAATACTTTGAAGAAAAATTCTGCCTGATCCCAAATAAATTTAGATAAAAACAGCCAAGAAATGACATCTCAATTTTGAAGTACATAAAAATCGATGGAAGTATACATCGACATCAAATAAACGAGCTTAGATTGCATGCAGTTTGTTGCGGCTACTATTGTAAATGCAACTGCTGGTTAGTAAGGTAGGGGCTTAAACCGCGAAGGCACATTTTATTCGCAATCTGCCGGGAGTAGCGCTCTCGCGGCACTCGGCAGTACTCGGCACAATAAAACGCAAAGTTGCACACTTTTCAATTTCAACGTCCGCCCTGCCCTCGCTGTCAGCGTATTTTTCATTTTCCCAGCCCTGGTCTGGAACGTTAAACAAAAGGATTTTTCTCCTCATTGTTTCACTTGATTCATAGTTCCGAATATTCCTTTACAATAAAAACATTCTCATGCTTAATGAACCGTCCCCAAAATGAGCAAATTAATTGCTTTGTTTATTCATTGCTGGATTTGTAAATTGCCGAAATATTTATAAAGTCACATCTTACCCCCGCGGGTAAGGAGGGGATGAGGTGTTTCTGAAACGTATAACAAAGCTCGTTTGTAAAGAAGTATAACAATTTTAATCTAAATTGCACGGTTTATTGACGTCAATGTTGCATTGGAAATTCCCGGGTAGCCGATCAATATCAATGCAATATGTCAGCCATCATAGTTCTATACAGTACGCATGCACCAGTTAGCTGCGACCGGGTATTCCCTAGACATAGGTCAGTTCCTGCCTGCCCTACTACCTGCGTGTAACGGATCTGTTATGAATGTCATGATATGAATAAATTATCGCGTCGTGTAATTACTTGTTTGTGATATAACCATTAAAATATTTGTTTTAAGCCTGATACATATTTATTCATTGCTCTACGCTTTGAATATACAGCAGCGAAAGTGATCTCGAAAGTTTACAGTTGAGGTCCTAAAACTTTCACACCCTGCATCACGGCCGAAAGCGCGGCCTGTTGTTCTCGGACAAGTAACCGCAACTTGTAAAGAAGATTGAAGTGGGCGAAAGCGGATAGAATAAGCAGACACCAAAATGTCAAAGGGACAAAGAGATTTTAAGCGGAGATAATTCAACAGGGCGTTTGATATATTATGTAAAGCATTAGTATCAGAGTCGAGCCAACGGGCCATTCCTTCGCCGTGAAGGACCGGCTGATATGAAAATTCGTCGTCGAGCGGCCGGCGGGTGACGGGTGGTCGTGAGGGGCGCCGGGACTGGGGGCTGAGGCACACGGAGGCTCTATTTGGGTCACCCCGGGCGTCATTCCCCACGATCAATAGCGGTGCCGGCGCGCGCCGCGGCTCTCTCTCTCTCTCTCTCTCTCACGCGCCGCCAGTTACCTAACGCGTCTCGCACACTGCCCCACCGACATTCATTATTTTCTAAATCGCTTCTTATATGAGCTATTTAGTCTAAACTGAGAACTAAATTCCGGAGTGACTGGCGTAATGGGTATTCTTTTTGTCATCATAGGCATGCTTCAATATCCCGCCCGCCCATGCCGAAAACGACAGTCGTACTTTTCTCAGCGAGTATATTGAAGAAAAGTTACATAACACGGAACATCATCAACATCATATACCGTGTGATAACAAACGGAAAGATAAATATTAATAGAACGATAGATTAGGTTTTTGTAGCAAGTGAAATAAATAATTTGACACGAAAATTTATGGAGTAAAAATTGCCAGTCGCCTTTATCTCGGCGGATTCGTGTTTAAAATTGCACGGAAGGCTTATAATGAGGCGTCCTGAGTCAGCTAGCGGGCTCAAGTGGAGGCATAAATACTGCTGGGATGAGCACGCTGCCGCCGCCGCTAACTGGATCAAAGAAATCACCACTGAATACGTAATAGCGTTTATAAAGTTGGGCTATTACAGCGTTACAGTTACAGTGATGAGGAATAGTTTACCTGACAAAAAACTACTAGCTGACGTTGGGAACGGCCAAGTCTACCCGAAGGGTCCTCAGCATTTGCATTTTAACTGGATCGAGTCCCGCAAACTTTCTACATTAAGCAACATTCGCTGAACAACTTTTTCGGATGGAATTTAATATTTTATTCACGCATCTTTTGTCTTTTAATGGAATTATTTTCCGAGGAAATTGGATTGACAGCCTATATTCGATTACTTTTATTTGAATACGCCGATGAAAAGATTCGATGCGACGAACCTTCGCGTTGCGATTTTATCATGTTATAGAAGATGGTCCGAAGATAAATTCGTTAATGATACCTCTATCAGTTGCAGTGTATGAATTCTCAGAGAGAAGACAGAAACTTCAGCATCTTCTTCTTTAACTTCCATCTTCGCTTACGACACATCGATCCCTAAATAACGTTGCTCATATAAACTTGCGTCTTGCTGTATTTTTCGCTTTTCGTCATTCCTTACATGCCGATAGAGCGCAGTAAATCATGTATTGTTAGGTAAAACACCTAGACCGCAATACGGTCGCTTCAGAAATAGCCAGGAGAGTACCGCGTCGAAATAGGTAAAGGCGAGTGTGACGTGCACCTAGCACGGTGCCAAAACGTGCCCATAAAACCCTTGGGTTTATTGTAAACCAGCTAGCTAAATGTGATCCAACCAGACGCGTCCTGCTTCCCACTGTTATAGTAAAAACGTCTTTTGAAATAACTGGATAACCGTCGTGAAATTGTACTTGTACGTTCATATTTTGTTTGGTAGCTGTCATCGCGAAATGATTATATAAACTGGTACATTTAATGCAGAAATACTTAACTTCCATGATATAGATCATGATATATAGATAAAACTCCCTAAAATTGTCTTGTTACTATGTACACACACCAGTAAGCCTACAGCAGTCTAGTTATATAATGGCTGCAATAATATAGAGCAACGTTATGGTTCCGCCGCACCGAATCCGCCCTGTCTACTGGAATATGCCGCTTACTGAAAGGTTTATGTCTCTAAATGGGTACTAGAACCGAATCGAAACAGAGATACCGTTCGCGGTCCAATTATGTTAACAAATGGCCTGAAACTTCTCGGCCGCTGAATTTTAAAAAGCCAATTTATCTTTTGATTCTACGGATACTGAATATATTAACAGCTTTATGGTAGATGTAAACGCTAGCTAGGTTTTAAAACGCTCATATCCAATAATAATAATAATAATCATCATCATAATACGTCAAACAATAGATAAAACGTGGAAAGATAATATAAAAATCCAGAACTTTCACGGGTAAATGTTAACAAGACTAATTTACTTACGTCAAAACTGTCAAAAGCAATATAACACGTGAAGACTGGAGATATAAAAAGAGTATTGTGATACTTTTCTATTAATATAATATTTTAGAAATCTGTGCAATAATTGTAAAGAAAACCTTGTAAATTTTCATTTTAAGCATGAAACTCGTATAGATTTAGTGTAGGTACCTTATCAAATAAAATCTCACCAATTCAAAGCTCTATTGTTAATGGATGAGATTGCAGACTTTCTATTATTTTATACGCACGAATCGAATATTCCGATCGGAGGAACGGAAACTATCATAAATCATAAACATTGAATGCGAATTCTGGACTATAGGCGGCCGTTATATTAATAACCATGTTTAAGATACAAATTATGGCGATGATAAATGTTCCTTCAATTTTCAATAATTCAAAGACAATATTATCGTAAGTACAAAAAATGAACAAGATGGTAGATTCATTACATCAGATTTGTTTACAGATATTACTTGTATTTCCGAATTACTTATAATAGTCTTTCGCGGGGACTTGATGATATCGCAGGGAAATCTTCATAAAATTATGACGTAAAACGCACCTGTCTGCGTCAACTTGTATTACTTAATGTTCGCATGCTCTGCATTTTTAGACGTGACCTCGTGTTAACAGAATTTGCATAAAATATTAGAATACTTATAAGCTATAAATGTGATAACAAGATCCATCTACATACATGATACCTTTATCTAGGTTTATCGAATTACACAGCAACGTAAATGTAATTCAATATTTCGCGGCTGGGGAACTGGATTTTCCCGGTTGTAAGCCGTAATAAAATAGGATTAGCCTTGTTCACCTGTACTCAACTAATCTATACATATGGGTTACCTGTAAAAGATCCTGTTGGGTAACACAATTTTGTCGTGGAGGTAAATTTCGCGCCCGATGTTTTCGACTAAAAGCTATCTCCCGAGGCAGTTCCTGATAGCTTAATGCAATAAAGAGGTAGATAATAGTTTTATCTCACCTCGAGTCGAACCGAGCGAGGTTAAAGGTCTAGTCAATTTCCGATATTTGCGAATGGGTGGGAGGAAACAACACTGAACGAAGTCTGGGTTTAATCTTCTCAACAACTGTCACAATACATTTCCCAGATTTCTAATATAACTACAAAAGCGGGGCTGGGTAGAGAAAACTTGATTAAGATGTGTCTTATCGATAAACTAAGCTCTAAAAGAAAAATAGCACCTGCCACTCGCAATTTACTAATAGCTTTTCTGTGTTAACAATTTCCATTAAGTAATTGAGTAGTACAGTTGAAGCCCCTGAAATTATTCCGAAGAAGGAAATTTTATAAAATTCGCATCTCGTTATATCCGCAGCAGACGAAGAGAGGAAATTGCTAGAAAAATGTTTAGAAATACTACGTAGCGGTATGATTTTATGGAGAATCACGCCGTGGCCTCGACGCGGCGCGGTTCTCAACTTAGAACACGGGATTTAGACCGACGTCCCGTAAAACGCTTCAGTCAATGAAATTATTATAGAGTAAACTAATATGAGCAAATATAAACAGCGCGTCATGGCGTTGCTACGCTGTTACTGTTGATTCACTCAATTCTCGTGTGTGTGTTCCGAAGGTGAAGACGAAGGAAGTTTATTACAGCATATACCAGCAGATAAGATTTATAGTTCTACGAAACATTCTTAAAATTGCGCACGACCCTGTATATAGAATATGGCCGCTATGAAAAGCAATTGCGTCTAAACAAGACACATAAAACGTATCCTTGAATGATCTGTAGTTTATTTGCATCACGTGTGAATACTGATATTTATTCTGTACTAATATAATTTTACATGTAGATTTTCGATTTGTTCAGCTACAAGAGCACATCGTTACTAAGCTAAGAGTAGAAGGATTCCTGTCTTTAAACAGTTTCGCAAACTAAAGCAGCCCAATAAATAAAAAACTTTTTCTTCCAACTACGCTGCAATTCTATCATAACTGCACTACATATCCAGCACAAAGCGGAACTTTGCTGCACTAGAGCAGCAAAAATGTATGGAAATCCTTTACTGCACTGTTTAGTTTTTTTTTAAATCGCGGGACGATAGTTGTCACATGTCATAAAAAAGGTTGGCAAACTTAACGGCCGTATGGAGTTTACAAAGGGACGTGTGTACTACCTAGCCTAAAAAAAATACTGGCCATAAAGAAAAAAGTCGGCAATGTAAGTAACAAAAAATTTCTAACTTTTGTAATTTGTCTTCAGTTTTATTTTTCACCTACATTTATTGCAGTAGTTGAAAGAAAAGCAGATTGCACATTGCATGCATAATCATGCACCTCGCATTAAGTAAGTTATATTGCACTCGGGCTCCAAATAAACACTCGTGCAGCAATAACTTACTTTCTGCTCAGTGCAACAATCTACTATTATGTCCAGATCACCATGGATTTCTTATTTGTTATATGCGTTGAGACCTTTTAATAAAACTAACAATAAATTTGGCTATTCAGAGGAAAGATATTCCCATATTTCTGGGGGTTTAATACAACATTACGATATCTGACAATAAATAATCTTACTACTATAAAATTTTGTGACGAAGGACTGAGTATGAATGTGTATAACTCCTTCATTAACTCATTCAAATAACAATGTATTAGCTTATACATCAGAATATCTTCAAAGATTATATCATGCGAGGACGAGGTAACGGAGAAAAACTAGTGTCATATATTGACCTTTTACCTTTCAATAAAATCACAAATGCTAACAATATACAGATAGAAAACGTAAGGCAATGATGTCGATAGCGTGAATAATAATTTCAAAGTATTAGAAACAAAACAAAGAAACAAAGGGGAGTTCCGTAATCCTAACCGCAAAAAGTAAGCTGACCATTGAAACCCGGCGATGTTGTGAGAGGCAACGAAAAGGGTTGCTTGAGGGATAAACGGGAAAATGTACACCTCGACATGTATATCCCAACTATATTTTAAATGCGAAAGTGAGTTTGTTTAAATTTTGCATACACATAGGTTAGGGTATTGAGAAGGACATAGGCTATAAATTACGCGGGCGAAGCCGCGGGTAACAGTTAGTAGTATTATAAATGCGAAAGTGAGTTTGTTTATTTGTTATGCTTTTACGGCCTATCTATTGAACCGATCATCATGAAATGCATACACGTTGTCTCGAGAACGGAGAAGGACATAGGCTACCTTTCATCCCGGATAAAAGTACTGTTCCCGAGGGATCTTGACTAACGCGAGTGGAGCCGCAGGCGAAAGCTAGAACTCATCATTTCCTGTAGGTGGCACGGTCAGTCGACCATGCACACCCTGGTGTCAGAGTTCTTCGGAGCCGCCTCTCGGCCTCTGACGTGGTTCCTTTAACGACTACCAGATGGCAGCCGGGACCAACGGCTTAACGTGCCTTTCGAAGCACGGAATCATCTTTCTTATCAGACAATCAGGTGATTCATGCCTGCAATGTCCTAACCAAACTGGAAACAACTTAACAAAGTATGCTTACCGTAGGAATCGAACGACGACGACCCCCGGGCACAGAATACAGAATAAGTCCCGGGTCAATAAGAACGCCTTCACCACTGGACCACAGAGGCTGTTAGCAGAGCTAGTACTTATATTACTGAAGTTGATCACAGCACTACTGGAAAAATCCGATTTATATATTATGTAATAGGTGAGACAAAGAGCGCAGTCGCGATGTACGCAAAATTAACCGGGCTAAAGTTGAATGTTCTTGCCGATTGATTAATTCGCGTTGAAAAAGTCAGCTTTGTCAGCGACGACTGCATGGTTGGCGAAGAAAATTTACTAACAAGTAAATTTTAAACAAAATTTAAAGATGCAGAGAATTGCCAATATCGTAATTATTCCTGGTCCTAGTAGGTTTATAAGCTTGTAGTTTAATTACAAATATTAAATAAATTAGCAGGGACATATCACACAAATTGAGCTAGCACCATAGTAAATTGTGAACTTGTGTTGTAGGATACTAACTAAAGATACTTCATTTTATAAAAAAATAATTATATACATAAACATCCAAGACCCAGGAAAATCTGAAAAGGATTGTTTTTTCGCCATGGTCTGGCTGGGGATCGAACCCGGGACCACTCGTGTCGCAGGCTGGCGTATTAACTACTACGCCACGGAGGTAGTCAGCAGTAGGTGCTTTATCATTATGGAAGGTTGTCTGGTTTTATATAGGTACAAGGTATCGAAGTCACTTTCACTGTTGTTATTTAGTGGTCCTAATTTTGAGAAATTTTAAGAAGCACTTTTTATATGTAATGTTTGAATGAATCCGGATGACATAATTCAAATCAACATAACTTTTAGACTCGTAGTTTATTTGACTCTCGTCTCCGTAGTACTTCTTACACAAGTCTTGGATAGGTAGAGCATATCATACGTCTGAGATAGAGCACACAGGTCGGCGATTATCACAGTATTGATTCGGCCGCGATTAACACCGCTAACATAATCGGGTATCGCGGACAGGGTCGGGTAACGCTAAACACTCCAGGGTACTTTATGTTACGTAAGCCAGCCGTGAATCAGGCTGCGTTAAGTGCACGCGAGAATTGCCGTGCTCTACATAATTCAATTACAAGCCTGACGGCTCTCAGGCTCGGCCTACCCTCGCACCCTCGCTGCTTTATTTAGAATGCTTTGCCTAAACCTAAGGCCTAGTTTTGACTATTTACTTCACGCCTTAGCTGCAGACCATACTCACAATAACGATGGTCTTCTGAAAGACTGAAAGAGAGACGTGGATGAAGAGATAAATTAAATCTGACAATATCTGCCTATGGACAACAAGGATGATCGGTTAACGGTGGCTTTCACCCAGTAACTGGGATATAAATAGCCACAATTAATAGATCCTTTACTCAGGTGTTAAAATGACCATGTCCGTCCGTCATGCAACCGTCGACTAACACAATTTGTCCAATATCGGCGTACTCGTATCAATAATTCGAAGTGGCACAGATCGAACATAAATTATTCCCTTCAAGGTAATACAAATGGAGCACGCTAGAGCATGATACATTACGTAACTGGCGAAATCGGAATTTATTTTAGCTATGAAAAATCAGTTTTACGTGTGGTGAGTCAAAGTTCTCGAAGACGGCATCTACCGAAATACATTGGATCCTTGAGGAGCCGTTCCAACTAGTGCGAGCCGGGTGAAACTGAGCGCTGCTAGCGGGGCTTCCGTTCCCAACTCTCAGGCGACTTCAGTTCAATGCACCGCCACAAACCCACGAATGGAATAACAGTGCACTTGCACTGCCACATGAATAAAACATCGTATAATATTCAATTATATTTACGAGGTACTTTGGTGCGCGTTCTAATTTAGCTAAATCCGCACCAATTAGATTAAAACTTGACGCGAGCTGGCTGAATTGTGTAACTGCTAGCATAGCTTTATCGCAGCATGAAAAATTAAATTTGCTTTGCTAATTTAACGAGATTAATTAATCGCGGTCCACAAATCCTGAGCAAATAGCATACAGAAATACAAACCAATTATGCGACACTACTTAACCGAAGTCGTTCGGCTACTAAAATAGTTTACAGTAACAAGTCGTTCGTTCGAAAACAAAGAATATCAAGTCTTTATCAGATTAGAAGCTCGCACGGGGTAAATTAAAATAAACGAGCGAGCCTCG
The DNA here is from genome assembly GCA_963082605.1 of Rhodophaea formosa. Taxonomy (NCBI): domain Eukaryota; kingdom Metazoa; phylum Arthropoda; class Insecta; order Lepidoptera; family Pyralidae; genus Rhodophaea; species Rhodophaea formosa. Next base: position 8,159,427 of record OY720221.1, read on the forward strand.
ACCGTCTCCTAGCCTAGGGCTCACGTCTTGCCCTCATTACAGTTCTTTAGATCCTCGTAAATGAGACTTACATTCACCGGCAGAATTCAGCCATGTTCTTTCCTCATTAAATTGTAATCTGAGAATAGAGGACAAATTGCGCGTGGGTGGGACATGAATGAAATTCGCGCATGGAACCGCACAATGGTCGTACCTGTGTGCACTGGTTCATGACGATGCGCATCAAGTAGTACGTTAAATGGCACAATAAATTGCACAACGACAGGAACTAATTCCATTTGATAATTGTTACATAATATATGTGATTAGATTTTCTCAATATGTTGATATACCAGTATAAAAGCCACATATCCACGTAGTTTCCAATATATAATATTAGTTATGGTAAATTATGAAGAAAACAATAGTTCTCGATATAATTCAATGTGACTCATCCACAAGCGTAGTTTTTCAGACTCATGCGATCTGAAAACTGTTTTGAGGCGAAGGCTGGAAGCAACTGTACATGTATATTTTTTGCGTTATATTGGTTATTCACGTATTACTAACTTGCCAAGAAAAGCATAATGCTTAGATGTTCGATACTTTATCTTAAACCGCCACACTACTTTAGATTGGAAATAAAAATAACATAGACGATTTTTTTTTAAAGAAATGTTGCATCGACGAGTCAGTGCGCTCCACTGTAACTACATCAAGATAAAATATGCACATTAAGTAATAGTTTGCGAGTCAAAGGCAGGGAATGAGTCAAATAGGATTTTCCGTGCTCCGCTGAATTGCAGAATTAATTTTTGCAAGCCTTGCTAATTCCCGCGGCTATAACTGATAAAATAGTTGGGAATGCTTCGAGGCCTTTACTTAAGCTACTTTTGAAACTACGTAGTTTCAGGAAAGTTTTTATCACACAGGTAAAGTTCATAAGAATTCTCGAAATAATCAAAACTAGCCACAATAAAAAAATAACTTTTTGTTTGATTTGTGAGATTAAAAGAAAAAACAACAACAACAAACAAACACTTTCTGAATCGGCACGCGACACAACTTTTAACTATACATAGATATAGAGACTGTAAGGGATACCATAGGTATAGAAAAACCCTACACGAAATATAACGTTAATATTAACACATCAAAACTGAATTTTTCAAAAGAAAATTTGCATCAACTCGTTCCACTGTAACCAGTGTGGTATCAAGTTAAAATATGCACATTATGTAATAGATGTCGCGTCAAAGGCAGGGAATGAGTCAAATAGGATTTGCTGCGTTCCACTGAATTGCAGATTTTATTTATGCGGATGTTTGCTAGTTTTGCGCACTTTAAATGAGAAAATAGTTGAGAATGATTTGAGTATTATACGTTAGCTAGAGGTGAGATACCGTTGCGTAGGAAAACTTTTTATTGTACAGCAGGTTCGATTTGCGGGATTATTTAAACTAGACACGAAAGTAAAAACTGTATTCTTTGTTCGTTTACGGGAATTATTAAATCTAGTCACGAAAGTCAAAACTGTATTCTGGGTTTGTAACTTAAAGGTGATAGCGGCAAAAGGTAGAGTTTAATAACATCAGGTACCTGCTACTTACGAAGAAGTTTTGTTAAAATTTGGGCACAAAATAATTGTCAATATGACACAGCCGAATTTTGGAAAAGTCAACATTGCATCGACGAGCATCACTGTAACCAGTAGTATCAAGTTATTATATAAACATTAAGTAGTAGGTCTCGCATCAAAAGCACGAAACGAGTCAAATAGGATTTGAGGCCGTGCTCCGCTGAATTGCAGATTTAATTTCTGCGGAGCTTAGCTCGATCCCGCGACTTCAAATGCAAAAATAATTAGGAATGCTTGAGGATATTGCTTAAGCATCGCAGGTTAGGATATTTTTCACACATCTGTCAGGTTTAATTTTTTGGATGTCTTCTATGCATTAGCCTTAAAGGATTTAAACGTATGGGGTATCCTTAGAATCGTAACATGCTCCCGAGTGACATAGTTATTTTGCCAAGCCAGTAATGTTTTTATTTTTATGTAAAAACGCTTGTAGTGTAGTGCACTGGATCTGAGTAATCATGATATGTAATTATGAAACCTAGTCACGATAAAGAAACCTTCTTCTTCTTCCTCACCTTATCCCACTTATGTGGGGTCGGGACAGCATGTAAGCCTTTTCCATTTCGCTCTATCACGAGCCATCTCCTTCGTCACCTTCTTTTTCTCCATATCCTCCTTCACACACTCCATCCATCTTTTCTTTGGCCTTCCTCTATTCTGGTTTCCAGTAACTTTCATTTCCAGTACCCTTCTAGTAATATGGCTCTCTTCTCTCCGCATAACATGGCCGTACCATGCCAATCTATTACTCGTAAGCTTTTCTGTTATTGGGGCTACTTTTGTGCTACCTCTCACATACTCATTCCTTATCCTATCCCTTCTAGTCACTCCACTCATCCATCTTAACATTCTCATCTCCGCTGCATGCAGTCGCCTTTCATCCGTTACCTTGGTGGCCCAACACTCCGAACCATACAAAACAACCGGTATTTAAATTTTTTTAGCATTTCATCATCATCATCTCAGGTCTTTTTTTAGTCTCCACTGCAGGAGCACGACCCTCTTTGTATTACCAGAGCCATATATTAGCCAGAGCAGTACGATGATTTGGCCTACACTCTCCACGCTAGCCAGAGGAGTTGGAGAGGTCTCTTTGATGTTCATAAGCTTTGTTTAGCTTGTGTTTCTTAAGTCGCGTTTTACGACATCCACGGGAAGACTTGGATTGGTTCTATTATACTCTGCCGGGGACCACACAGCAGCTAATTTATCTACGGGTGACAAGAAATATAATTTACGCAGACTAAATAGTGGGAAAATTGCTAGTCTAATATAATTAGAAAAGACTTCACTTAAAAACATAATATAATTTAATTGTACTGATAAGAAATTTCCTTTACGTGAGACATCAGCCAAACAGAATGAACGATAATGAACCTCGAATTAAGTTCCTCGGAACCGTCCGCCGGCACGAACTAGTAAATAAATCCATGAGTCAGAGGAAAAGAGCCATCACGCACGACCAACAATGAGACCAAACGCACTAAACCACTTAAAACCTACATATTAACAATTTGAACAGCACTGGTACACGCTGGAATTTAATCTCATTATGAATATGGTTGGAAGTTGCAAATTTTTTGCGTTTTTATAAGATATGGCGATTTGTACATGAAGGTCAATGATACTTTAAAAAGTAAATTAGAAATTGAAATTGTTAGTATAACATTAGAAATTGGATTATACAAGTGAGATTAATTACAAGTGAAAAGGAAAACCCCATACAAAAGTATTATCAAATACTGATGACATTATTAGATTGTAGATGTCATGGATTTTATTAATATTTCTAGTAAGGATAATGTAAAGAAAAGGCAGCGATAGTTAAATACATTTCCGTCACACTAGTACTTTTCAAATCGTGTAACAACCATTACTAATGGTTATTTAGAACATAAGAAAGTTAGCCCTCTCTGATCCCGGTGGTAATGAAAGGGACGGAAAAAGCCAATAAAAATACGGAGGTCATTTATTAATTGAAATTGCAGATAAGATCTCTAATTCGCGTCGTGGCAATCAAGAAAAGGTCGCCAATTCGAACATTACAAATTTCACCTAAACCGACTTAATTTGGAGTTGGGATCAAAGATAATAGTAATAAAAGTCAGAAAGGTGGATGTGGTGAAGGTAAAATGAAGGTTAAGATAATTGGTATTTTGCTAAATAAAGAAATTGATGAAACAAAATTATAGCGGAGCCCCTAAATAGTCCGGCTGAGGATGCAACCTGGGAACATAACACGCTTGGATGAGAGAGAGAGAAGAGAGAGGGGAGAGAGAAGAGAGAGAAAGATATCTATAGAATAAATATAAGAACAACAACTAAGTTGATAGTTGTCTTTTAATAATATTTTCCATGACGTGGAGAGATTTCACAGCGCTCTAAAAGACGTTAATGTGAACTTGTGGCGTACGTAACTTACTTGAAGAATCAAGAAGTCAAGCAAGACCAATCTGTGATGTTGAGCATGTGTTCAAGGATGTTAAATTTCAGGACTTTATTTTTCAGTCATCATGTTAGTGGATACGAGATGCAATTTAAGGCGTTCTACAGTTTGCTGTGAGTACCGAGGCTGCCTGAAGGGGTGTGCTCGGCTTACGAAAAGCAGGGCGTAAACGAGCGTAGGCCGCCCTCTACACGGCTTAAAGCAAACATAATTACGCTCTTGGGTTCAGACCCCGTCTTTATGCTGGAGACATGGAGCATTGTAAAATAATTTATTAGATAGCAACCACAACTTATGAAAGAGGATCCCACACATATTTGATTGGATAAATTAATAAAATAATAAATGAATATATAAGGACATATCACACAAATTGAGCCAGCCCCACAGTAAGTTGTGAACTTGTGTCGCAGGATACCAACTCAACGATACTATAATTTATACTTATATAGATAAACATCCAAGACCCAGGTCATACTGAAAAAGATCGTTTTCCATGACATGAAAATTCATCACAGTATGAAGTGTCACCATCGATAAGTAGATTATTTTTTTGAAGAGAATTAGTACTTACTGCTTTTTGCATGTATTGTGTACGTACGTGTACGCAAATATACATGTAGCATTGTGGTATACTAACGTAACCGCATTTTGGGTGTCAAGTCAATAGATGTTACTAGGCGGCTATGATAGGCTTACGCGAGCCTGGGCGCAGAGCTTTAGGAAGACTGTATATGTACAAGGCCTAGATATTTGCTGTCAAGTCGTATATCACCCTTTTTTAGGGTTCCGTAGTAAACAAGGAACCCTTATAGTTTCGCCATGTCTGTCTGTCTGTCTGTCTGTCTGTCTGTCTGTCTGTCCGTCCGCGGTTTTACGCAGAGACTATAAGTACTAGAAAGCTGTAATTTGGTATGGGTATGTATATTAATCATGGCAAAAAAGTGGTAGAATAAAATTTTGAAAAATATTTTTTTTAAGGGTAGCTCCCATACTAGTAAAGTGGGGGAGTAATTTTTTTTTCTCTATTTACCCATCGTGTGGGGTATCGTTAAATAGGTCTTTCAAAAATATTGTGAGGTTGAGAACACCATTTTTCGATTTAGGGATCCGTTTCCGAAATATTTGGTTTTAAAGTGCGAATTTTTGTTAGAGGTAAGTGTCCCCCCCCCCTCTATCTGCTAAACGGTTATATATAGATACGTGAAAAAAATTACAGCAGTAGTATATATGCTGAAGTTGAAAGGAAAACTATCAGAGCTGAGTACTAAGTACAAACTAAAAAGTTATGGGCAACCAACTTATAAACTGTAAAATTTCATACTATTTTCATTGTTAGATGTTTTTGGTCGTTAAACTTTAAGGTGCGAGTGTGAATAGTGTGAACTCAAAGTTGTCATTCGCAACTACGGAACCCTACACTGCGCGTGGCCCGACACGCACTTGGCCGGTTTTTTTTTAAATGGGATCCTTTGAAATTGTATTCAAAGATCATGGGTGAACGGTCTCAACACGATGACGCTCCCGCCACGGTCATGATGTGTGGAGAATAGGCTTTAAACCAGCATATGCTCTATAGAAGGAAAACGAACAAACATAATTACGTTCTTATGTTGACTCCTGTCCCGTCTTTACGCCGAAAACACCAGTGACAAGTCTGGTTCATGTTCTTGAAGGCCGGGCGTAAACGAGCAGTTATGAGACCCTCTACACGATCTAGAGCAAACATAATCACGCTCTCGTGTCGCGTCCCGTCTTTATGCCAGAGACATGTAGCATTGTGATGTAATTCATTAGACAGCAACCGCGTCTAATAAAGGGAGAGCCTATTCGTTCGTGATATTGATATATTTTACCTTTTGTCGTGGAGATGGATACCGGGCGATAATTGAATCGTGATCGACAAAATAAGACTATTCTTTCATGCTCGCATTTCTACACAGCAATAATGTAAAGGTAATAGAAAAATTCCATAGTCATAGACTGGGTTGGTATGGGCATGTGATGAGGAGAGAAGAAAGTCATCACAGGAAAGGCATTAAATTTGAAAGTGGATGGTACGCGGAACAGAGGGAGACCTAAGAAACGATAGATCGATGTGTCAAGGAAAGTATGAACAGGAAGGGAGTGGTGGGTGGGAAGGAAATGGTGGATGACAGATCAAGGTGCAGAGAGCTGACATACTGTGCCGACCCCACATAAAAAGTGGGATAAGGCAAAGGAAGAAGAAGAATAGATGTAAAGGTGGTAACAGTAACAATACATTAATTTGGCCTACCAGAAAAGTGACACCGGTCTCCAGTGTATATAATTTAAATACCTACATGGCCTTTGTAAGGATACAATGTGTCTAACAGCAATTTTGTCGAAGTTCCTGTGGCATGTGATTTATAACCAAACCGTTTACTCCAGAGGGTGAGAATGGATCCTCACATGAATAACAAGATTAACAACTTTCGGGGCCCTCGCATATCATATACAATGTTACTTGGGAAACTTAAGGTCCACAAAAAGAGGATTATCACCCTAAGCTCAAATATACGTAAAGCTTCCTTGTTTGTATACTCTTGCAAATAATATTTTATTTCCATTTGCATAAATACAAGAGAATAATGATTGTTATGCTGCAGTTATTCCAAGTATCATGTGGGCGCCACCTTTCATGAACGCCCGAATCAAAATAATGAACAGACAGAGTGTCTCCCTATATTGAATTTGTGTGATGGAAGGTGGAACGTTGAATACATTTAGCTAATGTTTCAAATACAATGAAACGTAAAACAATGAAATATGACTTTACGCATGTATACTTATATTGTGCTGTCTGATGTAGGTCTCAATACTTACGTCATATGGTTTTTTTTGAGACTAATGCTGGAAGAGGCATAAATCCATCATGGACACCTGGGAAGGGAGACCCAGGTAGTGCTGGGTAAGGATAGATATATATAAGTCTCAATACTTTTGTCAAAGGAGTAAGGGACGTAAGTAAGTTTCATGACCGTTTAAAATATGATCGTGAAAGTGACAGCCAAAATGATGCCTCGTTAATAGGTCTGATAAGAAGGCGAGCAAAATAAAAAGAACATTTTAAAGATGGCGCGGAAACGAGGTGTTCCCGCGAATGGCTGGCGGTTAAGATATTAGATAACATTTGTGCTGCGGTTTTTCTCTAAATAACATTCGTTTCATTTATTTATTTACGACTGTTTAGCGAATGAAAAAGTTACCTTTTTATTTATCTTTATTGCAAACTAGCAGTCTTCCCCGACTTTGCGTGGGCAGGCAGTTCAGTACTCATCAAATTCGCAGCAGTAGCTTTAAATATTATTAGATTAGATGTTACAGTAAGACAAATAAATGAGCTGGAGGAATTAAATTGGTACTGATTAAAATTTACGACATTGATAAAAGTAGCGAATTAGCACTTTTAATTTTTATTCCACAAATAAAATGCTTTTCAATATAATAAGAAATTAGAATATTTTGTAAGATCAAAGCAATGTCGGTACATATAGGTAATCGTAAAAGCACAACCCAAAAACAACTTAGATATTCATAGTAATTTTTTTTCTATGAAAATTTATAATGACGTATGAATTGAAGTGTTTGCATAAGTCCATATAAAGAACAAATGCGTCAGGTTGCGGAAACATTAGCATCCAGCTCGGAGCCGTACCTAGCCTGGCAGTCTCCGAGTCTGCGGCCGCGACGTCTAGTTACATAACACTCAGCAGTCCTGTCTAATCAATACGAGGGCGGGCATTTTGTGCTATAACAGGGCCAATGTACGGGAAAAGCTTGGAGCGCCACTGTTGATATCAGCGGCCATCTTGGCACAGATCCGCCTTGTCTAAATTTCAACTGATTCATGCTCCGACGTTAAGATCACGAGAGCACTGTGAAAGCTCACTCCTCTGAATTATTGCTTTGATATCGTTCAAATTGTAATGAAACAAAATCTGATAATATCTTCTATTAAGGTTAGTAAGCAGCTTTATTTGTGAAAGATTTAACCATTCATAAATAAAGCTGCCCTATGCGATATCTTCTGGTGTGCTGTATATATATTTATACTTTACCGATTTACTTTTTAAACATTTTAGTCTGTAGATTATGGAAAATATCTGAATTACACTTAAATAAGAGGCCCCTTATAACATGAGCAAGTCCTAGTCGGTTGGTCTTGATTTCTTTTAGTGCTACGATTTCCAAGCAATCTTCGTAGCACGTTCTACGAATATGCTACGAATACAAAAAAGAAAAGTAATGTCTTGATATGACAATATTTTTGTTAAATAAACTCCGGGCTCTGACGCACACCACAGCAGCTGTCGATGAACCGGAAGTATGCTTAGATGAGGAGTAGGCAATAACATCAATAAAAAAAGGTCTTAGAAAAATTTTATAAACTGCAAATTTAATTAATTTAGGAATAGTATACGGTGTACTATCGCAGAGTACTTTTTATTGAATTACCTACACAGAGTGAAAAACACCGAAACCTACTGTATATCAAGAGCGGAGCTCCTGAATTATGTAACAGCAGCGAATAATATTCCCGAATATGTTCCAGAAAAACAAAGGTGCACGATGTAGAGGCAAGGAGCACTTTTATTCACGGCTTGTGGAAAATTAGGGACCGCTATAAAGAAACATGGCTGCGTTTATTTCGCACGGAATAGTTTTTAATTCCGCCTGTTATTTCTCACACCTAAAAACAATAAGACCCCGGGGTACGGGTACAAAGACCTGATAGCGTGCGACGTGATAAGAATAACACTGAAATTGTGCCTTTGCCAAGCATTAAGGAAAAAGATTATTGGATTATTGGTGACTGTTTGCTACTGATTTTTTTCATTACATTTATCTTTGGCTTAAATTACATTATAGCTTTAGTCCCCAGTGACACACTACCTTTACCCCGAATATTCAACATAATCTCAACTGATGACATTGTTAAATCTCAGTCTGTCTGTCTTGCTAGGTTAACTAGACAGTGACAGAACGAGACTTGAGCACGTTTTTAGTAGAGACGCATCTTAGATGGCGATAGAAATCAACCTCATAAGCCTACAACGGTGGTGCCACCATGGTTACTGGAGCAACCAAGCGAGAAACACCAAAGCAGACAACATGCATTGGTTATCGATAAAATCATATTTATTTACGACTAGGCCAATTTTTTTAACTGTGTCAAAGGCAGGCACGCACGTAAGCACAACTCTAGTCGTACGTAACACAAGTTGTCGGAGGACGAAATGTTTCAAGGACCTTTTTCGCTTTTACTTCCCCAATGGCACGTAAGCATTCGAATACCGGCACGCGACTCCCTAAAACGTATGACCTTCTAAATGTATCGACAAGCGAGGGTGGGGCAGTACGGGAAATATTTCCACACGTCAATACGTTTAGCCCATTTTCCCTTCCAGTAACAAGTACGATCTTCCATTCCGTCGTTCTACTGCAATATCAGGGCTAATTTACAAATAAATTGACATCTCGTCTACAAAATCTTGATAGATGGCCTCTACGCTGCTACTGTGAAAATATATTCTTGTAACTATTCCAAAAGGTAAAGTACCTACGTCACTGAACCCTTGTAATCTAATAAAAATAGGTATTTGCCGGGACATAGATATGAAATAGGCGCTGTATCTGCTCCCTTGAAGGTAGCTTTAGTTTCATTCGATATCTTTAATATTTCTTTTTCTTGGTACTTACTAGTTTAGTTACGTACTATTTTATATTTAAATGATATCGTGTGGAATTTAAAAATAAGAATACAACGAGAAAATCAATTTTAAGAACATGCCTAGGTAAAAGAAGCAAAAGCTTCTAGAGTAATGAATTTCCAAATAATCCTGCAGGTGCTAAGAAGAGTGTAAGGCTATAATAACGATATTATCCAATAAGCAGTGATTTATATCTTACTGTTATTCTTTCACTCAACGGAAACTTTGTTTCAAATACAGCAAGGATATTGTCTAACTTAATCATCTTCCTTTTTTTCATTTCCAATCAATGGCATTTCTTTCTTTACTAATATGACCATTACGAATATATTTGAGAACGATGCTACTTTTGTTGGTCCCATTTTATCAATCTTTTATGTAAATTGTTTTGTCTTTCTGTTTCTTATTAAGTCGTAATTTTTCTTATTTGTTATATCATCTTTCGTCGTCTGTTTTCAATTACTTCTCCAATATATTTCTTAATAATACTTCTCCAATATGATTCGGGACTCCAGAATTCGATACTTTTCTAAACAATCTTATCTTCGCCATTCTTTACTAGCATCACAGTTTAAATGCTTCAAAGTACTGTAACCATATGCAGTATGAAATAACAAAAGATGTTTTAAACATGAAAATCTGGCTTGATGCCTCTGACAAACTTCAGCACTTCATTACGGGAAAACTTTTGTCAAGTGTTCTTTGGGGATTTTAAATGTGCTAAGGATACCACTCTGGGAAAGATCGTTATAGAGAATCTTGTAAAAGCAATTTAGTAAAGTTTAGAGAGCATGATTTATTCATAATATTGATTAATATAATAATCGACTTTTTAATTCTATCCAATTCCTTGGAACTTTTGAGTTTTGTTTATTATTTATCATGTGAACACCGAATAAGCTACGAAATAAAACTAGAACATAAGTGTAGCTTTTATTCAGCGAATTAACCGTAGCGTGCAAGTAATCAGTTCTCTCTAACTCGAAATGAAATCCTGTATCTTCAGGCCTGAATTATAGTACATTACTGCAGAGGCCGGGAAGTAAGGGATTGCCGGACGAGTATAGTTTTCAAGGCCGAGCGACAGCGAGGCCTTGACAATAGTTACGAGTCCGGCAATCCCTTTCCCGCCGAGGAAAGTATGGAACTTTTCTCAATAAATGTGAGGAAATATAACTTAAAGTTACACATAAACTTACATGCCTTAAATATTTCCCCTTACTAGGTATTTGCCGGTAGTAAATTTTCCACTTTAAAATTCGGCGAAATAGGTACTTAAAATCCATTGCAGTGTTGCTTTCATCACTAAAACTCATTTTGAACCGTTTCATTTAAAATAAATAACCAACTTTGCACATATTTATCGAAAACAATCAATGTTTACTGCAAAGCGTTAATCACTACGGGTATAGTGAACAAAGAGCATATAATCACTACGATAGTGAAAATAACACCATTCCCGCGTTTCTAATTTTTTAATTTTCAGTTGTCAATTCCAGCAAAGAAAACAATGCCCATAGAGCCCAGTCATATTTTACATAAAAATGTAATAGATCATAGATTATTGTTTTTTTCTCTCGCAACGAAAATTAAGCATATTTTCGTATGATCACATATCAATATTTTAATAAAATTGTAGTCATATTCACATATTATATGCATTTTTTTTTAAATGCGGTGGTAGTAATTGGCTGTATGACAAGTTACATAAGTCAAGTTACATAGCTGAATTAAGAAGTTTTGAGCAGCGGCCAGGAAGTAATTTACATACTTACTTCCTGGCCGAGGCCGGCAAAGAAATGCAGGAGCCAAGAATTACAAACTTCCTGTATTATTTTTACTACAGTAATGCCAACATTTCCGAGCATGTTTGAGAAAATTCCTTTACGTCGCTTCCGAATGTGTTGTTTCTCTTATCGAATCTAGAACTGTAGATAAATAACCAGCTGCTCGGTGTACATAAATTACTTTCTCGGGAGATATTTGTTGAAACTCATTATTCCCGGCCTTCTCAGTCTCAGACCACGCGAAACGCGAACAAAGTGGGATAGCATAACAAGCCGACAGTGAATAATCACTCTTAAACCATAAGGATTATAACAAGGTATTTCCTGATAAGAGAGCATTTTGATGGCGGCGCCGCTCCCTCCCTGAAATTAATCTTGAAAGTAAACTGACCTTCGCTGCTTAATTGGTTCCGTTCGGCCATTCGGTGATGAGGTACTTAGGTGCCGTAAACAAAACATTAATTGAAGTAGGTAACGTAGTAACTATATCATAGCCGCTTAGGCCTAGTAAGTAGTTTAAATTGATTGGTTTTGAGCTTTTACATAATTCGTGTATAAGCACCTAAAACAAATATGCGTCACTTTTATGTAATGACGGTGATAGCAATTTATTGTAATATTTACTCATTTGCTCTTATTCATGCTTTTTAGAGTTCCGTTATAAACAAGGAACTCTCACAGTTTCGCCTTGTTCGTTTGTCTGTCTGAACGCGGTTTAGGTAAGACTTTTAGTACTAGAAAGCTATAATTTGGCATGGGTGAATACAAAAAAACTCTCGACTCCCTGGCAATATTTTAATGACCAAAATAAGATTCCCTAATCGAATATACATCTGTAAGCAAAAGAGTTAATTACAAATAATAAAAAAAATTACTTCCTATAGAAGCCAGCCAGATGATCAGTATATTTGTATGGGCGATCAAATTTTCTATTTCATCTCTTTTCTTGCGGTTATATATACTGTTAATGAATCTGATTTAGTCATTAAATCATTGTTATACCATCAAAATTGTAAGAATCAATTGTCTCCACTCCGCAAGCTAAATGGTTGTTCATGGATACTTGAAGAAAATTAAGGCAGTAGTATACATAAAGGAGTCAAAAATAAAACTATCACATCATAGTAGGGTTCGCAAGTCACGAAAAGTCAAGGTATCTTGCATTGCGCGTGGTCCGACACGCTCTTAGCCGATTTTTTTATTCCAACCTAGTATGCGATTACACACAACGAACGGACTAATGACTCGAATAATTTTCTTTTACTAAACACAAGACTTTCTTCAATCTCAAAATGAGGATATTATTCTTAAATAACCATCATTCAAAACAAACTCACGTGGAATCAGAATCTTTTAGTTGTTTGTTTAATTTTTTTTTCTCTTGAAATAATTTAATTTATTTTGTACGTAACAAGATCTAAAAAATTTCTATATTTGAAACATTAGGTAAACTTTTAGCTATCTCTGAGATACTATTTCCAACACGTTTCCATGACGACGACGAATGTTCACGTTCCGTCTTTTATTCAAAAGGTCATCATCAATCACCGAAAAGATTTTAGGAAAATACAGCAGCAGAGCAAATATTATAATCCAGTTGCATTTAATCCTATTTCGAGAAAGGCCATCCCCTCCGACCTCTGACATTTGTAGCTTCTTCCCAAATGAGAAAATATCATTGTGGAAAGTTCCCACTTCGTTTGCTTTACAAACGGACGTGAGCTGATAGTATAAGTAATACAACATTATTTGGTAAACTGTGGCAATATGAGCGAACAATTTTACTGCACAATTTACTTGGACACTTACAATTTTTGCTCTTAACATAATGAAGCAGATCTTTAGTTTTATAACCGATTACTGATAAGGAGGAGGTTCTCAGTTCCACTGGTAAGTTGTTTTTTTTTAATCGGCTCTGCCTCACGCGAGCCCTTCTATGGTATAATCTATCCATCCATCTATAGAAATCAGAGTTAAAATGTACGTAAACTGATAGTAGGATCTTTATCCGCAGTTCCGCGACATTAAAAGTTAACCGCCGCTAAATTATATTGGCTTTTTCCAGGTTTCAAATGCAATATGTGGCATGCAACGAACAAGTCGATTTGCAGTAAATCAAGCGGGCAGGTCAGGGGGTGAGCGCGAACGGCGCCGTGTCGCATCACTGCAGTTCAGTACCTCTGCATAATGCAATCCATATAACACCTTATCTATGTCGAATTCAACTTTATGGACTGAATCAATAGAACGACAGCTTTTTGATACTACCGAAGTCAAAATTCGATAATATTTATGAAAATACGGTGTTAAGTTTATCTTGACGATTTACTAGTTAGGTAACCAACCGGTGCTAAAGGAGTTCGAATACTAACTTTTCCTAGAATATGACCTAGATCTACCTTTCCCATCAGAAAAAAAAACATGTTAGGGAGCTCCTCGTTTCTATTCGTTTGATTTATATTGTTTTTTTCTATGCTACTTCATTTGGGACTATCTATTTTTGTCCTTGCTATGTTTTGGCTATTTATTTACCACTCTGCTGATTGGAAAAATTCACAGACATATACACATAAGACTCAAAAAACAGTTAAAACTGTTTGCCGGAAAGTGTCCTTAGAGCCACATTAATCCAGTGCTATGATTGCTTTGAGGAGAATTTATTGTAATTAATACGATTACACTGCGTTTGATAAATTCTCTTTGAACAGGCGGTCAGCATAATGAAGGGCCCTGGATTAGGGTTAGGGATTTGTTGTCGCTTTGTTCGGTCAAGACCTCAGAAGACCGTCACTCAAGTGGTAAAGTGGTAAACGATTAAACTTCATCCACTGGCTTAAAGATACATTAGTTCTATTTACGTTTATCATAAATTGTGTGGGCAAGGCCATTATCCCTTATCCCTCTTCCTAATTCATGATACTCGGTCTTGGGCTGAAAGACACGGTACACGATGTTTTGTCTAAGTTCAAAGGTCTTGCGCGCTTTTGTAGCATAGGTCTTGAAAAAAGGATTTTTTTTAAGGATCAAGTTTTTATTCCACTCTCACTGGTTGGCTTGCGAAGAAATTTTTAGAGTTAAAGCATTAGGGCAATGGAAAAGCTGCTTTTTCACTTTTGACTAATCTTTCATAACATACAATAGTTTTTAAAACTTAATTTATATTATATACACTTGTGAATTTTGGTCAAGGCGAAGGCAAGCCTTTTTTCAAATATTTTTATCGGGGAGTAACTATTAGTAACATACATATTAAAAAGTCATTAGGGATAGCGGGAGCTGAGGCGACTGAACCGAAAGAGTTAATTTTAAATGACCCAACCGTTCCTAACTAAAACCCTTTATCATACCGCAACCACAACTTTCCGTGTAATCTAAAACGCTTACATAAAACATTTGACTACAAACAGTTTGGAAACAACAATAGCTAATAGTATTTAGCGTAACCTTAAACGCGATTAAACTTAGTACGGGCCAAGTTGCCAAACTTGCCGAGCCTGTCATCATAATTGACTACATATCAAGTGGAATTGGATGGTGTTCAAGTCTCCCAAGCATTTGTCATAGAGCGTAAACAGAAATTGGTACAATTTGGAGCCAGTGCACAACTTACAAAGCCGCGTCGCGATCGATAGTGGCGACCTCTTTACCGAGCGATGCACCGAGTTGCCCGGGACACCGTCGAACCGTGCCGTGCTCCTTAATCGTCTTTAAAAAAAACGCAGTTGCAATGTAATTACTGTCCGATAACTTGGAAAGATGGATGAATGTAAAGCTCTTGGGAAGCGCTCGAGAGGAAAATTTCATAGCTACTTTAATACATTTATTTTTCTTAAGTTTTTCTTTCTCGTCGTTATTTAATTAATGCAGGGAGGAATAAAGTTTTAATTAAAACTGGGGTGGTTAAGAATACGAAAATAAATTTAAGAAAACTTATGATAAATTTTTGTGTATTGTGACTCGTGCTAACATAAAGAAAACCTCGGGTGTTCCCGAAGGAAACTTGATTTACACCTTTTGTACAAAGACGTTATTGGAAATTTCACCACACCGAATGTATGTAGAGTTCCTAAGTTATTAAAAAAAACTGTGCAAAGAAAAATTTGCGGTTTTCCACAAATAATTTTCAAAACACCTAAATTACGCGGCTGTTCACATTTGATCTAACAATGTTTAAGATCTTTAGGGTTATAGTTAGTACATCATATAACATGTCCCATCCAATCGTTTGTTATTCAAATAATAGCAGCTATCCCCTGTGCGCACGGACATGTATTATACTTTTAACCCTTCCTCACGGACCACTCTATCTATTGGTGAAAACCGCATAAAAATCAGTAACATTAGTATTCGAGTTAATTGCGAAATGCGAATAGACAGTCAGACGCGGTGAAGGACTTTGTTTTATAATATGAAATAATACTAAAACGATGGCTGTTGGCCTATAAGGGGCGTTGGAAAATTGATGGGATGAGGTCAAAAACTTTAACAATTGGCCGAAAATCAGCCTATTTACTCTTAAGCAATAAAAATATGCAAATATTTTTATCATCTTCATTTCGGCGCCATTGTAGTAGTAATCCAAATGCAAAGGAATGCGTTGAAGGAGCCATTTGCGAGAAGCCAAATGGCATGCCGCCATGCCAAATGAAGCTGCTACTTTAACTTCATTTTCCTACTTTTAATATTCATAATTCTTATAGTCCTTGCTGTCCTTGGCATTTCCGCAAATGGACTCCATCGCTGCTTATGATTACATAAGCTCGCTTGTTTTCTCTTCGTCTTTTTTCTTAATTCCTTTAATTTTTCGAAAATCTTAAAGATCACACAAGCATTCAAACATGGACTAGCACCACGGCCCACGGCTTTTTCGCAATCTAACACGACGAGTTATTTTAGCTTTTCAAATCAAAATACGAGTATTTTCTGGCTCCTGCAAAATTAGTCCAGATGTCGACTAGTCAGATATTTGCTTCATACATAATCTCTATTACTATAGGCCGTTTTAAGGATGGTAGTTGCGAGAAAGCGAGGAACCTCGCCTTTCGAGAAATTTCCAGTATATCAGCTTTACTGATTCAGGTCGCTCTATCCGTCTAGATTGAAGAGTTTTCTTGGCTTCAGAAACGAAATACTCGTACTATAGGATACAGCGGCTCCGTGGAGGATACAAGTTTCTGTTTGTCCCTAAAATCGAAATCACGTAGCACATTTGGAACAACGATACACCGGCGGCGTCTGTCTTAGAAGTCTGCGTCACAGAATAATTTAAAGGAAAGCAGAAAATTAATACAAAGCAATCTTTTTACGAAAAACGTGATGTAATAATCTCAAGACATAATATAGCGGGGTCATCACACAAGGCATGCTGCACGAGACATTCACTTGGAAACATGATGCCTCTGCATTTCTATGGGTTCTAATACCGATACTTGTAGTAACAGATTACTTATGTGACATAACAAGAATCACTTTCTGTCAAAAGTGCTTAAATATGTAAATATAGATAAAAAGTACAGGGAATTCTTTTTGGTTAGGGTTTGGGGTAGAGATACATAAAATTATATCATAGCTTTCTTATAGGATTGGTTTGACATAACTTTCGACATCTACCACGATAAACAATCAATAACTACTTAGGTTTTAGATTAAGGTATGCTCATGATATGCAGATTAACTGGAAGCACAAAACTGAGTGTGCTGTTCGATTGAACTTGAGTTGAATTGAATTCTGAATTTTAAGTCAAGCTTGGCTGAAAGCTTTAGGATTCCAATACGGGTTGTTTTGGAGTTAACCTTTCAGTAAAGCTTTCAATGGAAAAAAAATACGCCTTCACACCTTGAAGGCGTTTTTCCCATTGAAAGCTTTTTCACGCGACCCACAACTCAAAAGGAGAGTTGCAAAACACAACTCCCTAAAAACGTCATGGTAGCTTAAAGTGCGATTGATCGAGAAATCAATAAGATCGGTCTTTCCGTCGCAGCAAAGAAAACAAAAGGAAAACCTTCGACATTTCTCAGCGAAACTTTTATCGTTGTAATTCGATACAAAGGCAAGCGCGTCATTTTACAAAGTAAAAGCTTGTAGTACAAATAAAAATCTGTAGCATTAATTGCTAACCTATTATTATTATATGTTAACGAGTGTTTTTTATTCGTTGCATGGATTCCTCAAAAATACACCGAAATATATTCCTCAAATATACAAACCCATCGTGTTGGATATTGTTAAATAGGTCTTTAAAAAATATTGTGAGGTTGAGAACACCATTTTTCGATTTAGGGATCCGTTTCCGAAATATTTGGTGTTAAAGTGCAAATTTTTGTTAGATGTAAGTGTCTATCTGCTAATATGGATACGTGATAAAAATTAGAGCAGTAGTTATAGTGAAGTTGAAAGGAAAACTATCAGAGCTGAGTACTAAGGACAAACTAAAAAGTTATATGCAATCAACTCATAAAATATACTTGAAAATGTAAAATTTCATACAATTTTCATTGTTAGATGTTTTTGGTCGGTAAACTGTGAGGTGCGAGTGTGAACAGTGTGAACTCAAAGTTGTCATTCGCAACTACGAACCCCTACACTGCGCGTGGCCCGACACGCACTTGGCCGGTTTTTTACCATTAAGGTGCTCTTATGGTAACACTAGCGCCACCCATCAATAATTCTTTTAATCCTAAAATGAATCGAATTTTAAAAATCTAACAAGTACGTAACTAGTAAATTACTTGTAGTATTTTGGTATTCATTTTTATAATATCCGTTTGATAAATTAAGAGAAAAACAGGTTAACGCCAAAAGCGGCCACTTTTGGCGTTAACCGATTTTTCTCTTTAAATATGGCACTAGTAAATTACTTGTAATAAATAAAAAATACTAGTTTTGTACTTGTAAAATTTTTAAAATTCGATATTATTTAGGATTTAAAGAATTTATTTGCCGGGTGGCGCTAGTGAAGATATAAGACAAAATTACAGCGAGTACAAGTTTTCGATACGAAACTTCAACTCGTTGTAATTTTGTATAGGTATTGTTTTTAAAATTGAAATCTGATTATAAACATCAATATGCCTTATCCGGCCGTATGTATGAAATTTGGTTTGACTTAACTGTTGTAAAACTAAAACTAAACTACGTTTGTATGGGATTGCGGCTTTACGTGGGACTCTTAGAGTCGCCTGGACGCGCATATTTCCATACAAACGGAAATAAGGAATTGTGGCAATATTTGATACAGCTTGGTAATATTATCAATGGTTTGAGAATTATGGTTGAGACATGCGCGTCCAGGCGACTCTTAAAGAGGTCATATAGGGGTTTATACTTAAAACGGGAACAATTTATTATTTCAGTCATCGCTATGATATTTATTATCTTGGGTATAATCCTAAAATTGACTTGATTAAAGTCTATCAATAGTTTACCCCTTACAGGGTAAATAAGAGGTTGCAAGTTAGCATAGACATATTATAATTTTTGAAGTCGTTGCTATAAAAATAACCTTTAAGAGGTTTAAAAAAATTGGCCACCAAAGGGATCCAAGGGGTTGAATTATTGGTATGAAAATTTTATTATTCACGGAGTTAACACTATTAAATTCAGTGTCATATTCAAGTTTATTAAGTGTAGAAAAGTATTCAAGTGCGATCTTCATAATTACAAGTAAAGCCTCTGGTAAATGCTAGTAGTGCAGTAATAAGCTTATACACTTATTTAAATCTTATATAGACTCTATTAGCCTAGAAGCGTAGAAAAAATTCTCAAACCCATAGTCACAAACACATAGCTACCAATTTGACAGATTTTGGTGACATTAATTGACAGGACGAGTGTGCTAAAAGCTGTCACGCACAGAAGCATTGAAAAATTGGCCAGTTTTTTAATCATTGAAATATAGGCATGAAAGCTTCTAGAGAGCATAATAGTCAACGAGTATACATAGCCAGACACAAAAGCAAGTCCTAGTCCTATATCGAAGCGCGAAAGCCTAAGAAGGAATTTCCGATAGACGTCGATCATGTACCCTGACCATTCATCTTAAAAGGTTCGCATTACTCGCGGAAACGCCCGAGGATCAATACAGTTGTTCCAGAAAATGTTTACGATGCCGGAGCGATATGGCTACTATTCACTTATATAAAGCGTCTGTATAGGTAAAACAACTGGAACTGTTATATAATACACGGCCTCCTTTGCATTTACTCTCTTAGACATATAACGAGTAGGCTTGCATGGAAACAAACAAACACAGTTTTAATTTTTTATAGAAGAATGGCGTAGTGGTCTTAAAATATTTCTGGTGAGCGTTTAAATTATACCCGTTTTGTATTTCTTTCTCCATTTCACTTACAACGGATAGATCTATTAAATAACAGATTTCCTGTCTAGATTTCCTTGTTGATATTTACCATATTTTAATCAGATGGCTCTATAAATTCTAAAGGAATAAAGAGCGAGATTTTAGCCAACATTAGCTACAACTTAATAAACAATACCTCTACTCTATCCTAATTACATGAAAATTAGATTACGACGTGGCTGCTTTTGTAAACGACATTAAACTCTAAGGCTGGTTTCAGAGTTACGCTGGCGGCACGCACCGGTTGCCAGCGCGTCTCAACAGCGCGCGTTTGACCGGGCGGCGTCACTCTGAAACGCTAACTCTACGACGAGCTCGGACCGCGCGTGCTTCACCACCGCTGACAGCGCGCGTCTCACGAACGGCGCGTGTGAACTGCGTGACTTTGAAACGCTGCTACTATTCTAGTGTAATTGCAAGCGCGCGCGTGTCGCACTGTCGCCGGAGCTGGTCAAACGCGTCACTCTGAAACCAGCCTAATACAAACCTCCCGGTGCGATCTAATATGTACAACAGTAATCTACGTTACGCATGTCGCCTCACGCACATAATCACCGTGACAACAATTCTAATTCAATATAAGTAGAGTCTAATACAATGCTCTGTCACGTCGGGGTGTCGCTTAATGGCCCTGAAAAAGCCTGGAGGTGGTCGTTACATACGTCATTAGCTTTAAATACTGTTATTGGCCTTACACACAATCGTTAAGCCACGCTTCCATTGTAGATGGCGGGAACTGGATAAAGCTACAAAAGTAAACTGAAAATAATTGCGTTCCAAAAGTAGGAAAAGCAAAAAGGAGGGGGTCGAGGGATAATTATAAAAGTTTTTTGACTATGGCGACTATAGAAGTGTGGTTGTGCACGTTTTATAACAAAGAATATGGACAGCGATATAAAGAAATAGTACTATAATTGTACGCTTAGGACATAATAGCAAGACAAGCCATAGACCATGATGGGAAAACAAGTAGTTCTTGTTGCAACATTTTCTTTGTGTTGTTATAACAAATATATTAATAGACCTCATGGATGTTGTCAATTTGAAATCTGGTTAGGCAAAGTTACGCCCCTTTTTAGTGGTTGGTTCCGAAATGCTAGTAGTCTGTAGCTTTTGAACAATAATGAGTAAATGCATAATATTTAATAAGATAATTTTAAATGTGATTTGACGTGAAAAAGTGCCTGCAAGGGCCTATTTTCTGAATAAACGTTTTGAATCTTTGAATCTTGAATCTTTAGGATTCTGTAGCCGAATGGCAAAAAACAGAACCCTTATAGATTCGACATGTCTGCCTGTATCTCCGTATGTCACAGCCATTTTAGTCCGAAACTATACCTACAGTTGAAACTTAATAGGAAGATTTATTATGTGACCTTCTGCTTTACGATTTTTATCATCATCATCATCATCATCAGGTCTTTCTAGTCTCCACTGCAGGAGCACGACCCTCTCTGTACTACCAGAGCCATATACTAGCTTGAGTAGTCAGAGGATTTGGCCTACACTCTCCACGCTGGCCAGACGGGTTGGAGAGAAAGCCGTGTGGTTCCCGGCAGAGTAGAATAGGACCACTCCAAGTCATACCGTGGATGTCGTAAAAGGCGACTAAGGAAACACAAGCTAAACAAAGCTTATTAACCACAAAGTGACAATTTTTATAAAAAAATATTTTAAAAATATTAAGGTACTCTCGACTTGCACCTAGCCGCTTTCCTAGATGGATCAGAAGTTATGGCCATGGCTAGTTTCGCCCCCTTTTCAGTTAGTAATCGTAATCTACTTTTAATGGCAGTTTCAATTGCTGATGTTCGCGCGGCACGAATTCTAATCTAACACCTCTGAAAAACTATAAACGTGCTTGTTGAACTAAGCCTTGAAGGTATTGATCAACCATTAAAACTGTTTGCTAAACTACCTACAAAGCAATACACATATGAAACAGATCTATCCTGATTAATGAACAAAAGGCAATCAACAAAAGTCACCACATTACAAAAGGCAATCAACCAAAGTCACCACATTCATTCGTTTAGGCTGAAAATTTAACGATATGTAAAGCTAAAATGACTTTTTAAAATTATTCCAACTAATTATGTTTTTGGCCGCTAGGTATGTATGTACGATGTAGGTATGTGTGTAAGATGTAGGTACGTATGTATATCTATACTAATATTATAGAGAGAAAATATGTGATCCTTCGATTGCTTGAATTGAATAGGCTTCGATACTATTGGATCGATTTACAAAATTCTTTCACCTATAGAAGGCTAATTTATCTGTGGGCGATCATAATACCTAGGCATAATTTACGCAGACGAAATAGTCGTTTCTCCTAAACTACCCAACGAAATTACGTATGACATGTCGTTAGATGCGTCTTGGCCGTCTATGGGATAGGATGGTGTAGGCTATGTGACGTTACACCAAATTCAAACTGGCGCCCTCTAAAATGCAATAAGTAAGAAAACATTACGTTACGTTATACGTGCTAGGTATCGAATGAAAAGTATTTTTAAATTTCTACACTAAAATATAATATTTAGTCGTAATCGTAATAACTTTTTGATATAATTGTTTCTAATAACATATTATTTACATAGAATAAAAAGAATGTTGCGGATGCCGATATTTTCACATCAACTGATGCAGATTTCTGTACACTCGCATCCGCATCTGCGAATGCGAGTAAACAGAATTATTAGGGATTCTGATTCCATATTTAAAATATTTCCAGATTGTTCAGAATCAAACTGTATAACAGGCCCTTTTGTTATATATGTAAATAGGTAAAACATAAGGAAGTCGCATAAATATCCGCATTGCTTGTTGCGGATTTTCAGCGGATGCAGATGTTCAAATCGATGCGGAAGCTCCGCAATTGCGGACGCGGATGCGAATATCCGCAACTACCCTGCGACGTTTTTAAAAGACTATTTTAGAAATTGGTTATAAAAGCGAAGTCTCCTTTGAAATCTTCCGACGACACTATGAAAATAATCTTGGATAATGTTAAGTACTTAGAAGAATCTTTTTTCTTTTATTATACATGGCGAAATTTTGATCGTTCTGGACCCTTAAAAAGGGATGATTCAGCCCGTCGATATGAACCATTCTTCCTATGGGACCAATGCTGGAAACTCAAATTTTATTTCGACATTTTCATACAAAAGTGTTCAGCCGCACGGGCTATTTGTATAGGAATGTCGAAATTTTTTTCGAGTTTACAGCATTTGTCCCATAGGAAAAGTTGTTTATATTGACAGGCTGAATCACCCCTTTAATGGTCCGGAACGATAAAAATTTCGCCATGTATGTATGATATGAATACCAATATTAAACTGTCATGTATCAGCGATTATATCAGTCCCTCTTCAATAACATTTAATCACTGAGCATATTATGTAAGTCCGCATGAACACAGGACACGCGCGCCCTCCGGTATTCATTAATTGAAAATCGATGCCGGCTTAATGAAAATGGGCAGGTGAAGAGGATATTCGCGTGTGGTAGTATCGGGAAAAGTATTATTTAATTTGCTTTCATTACCGCGAAGTTAACAACGGCAACTAAGCAACTGATGGTGAAAGTTAACTTAATTTTCATTACTTAAATGAGTTTTTTGTTTTTGATACAGTTACGTACGAGTGCATTGCTGAAAGTAGTACTCGTGTGTTATATCCATATAGTTACATATGTTATATTAAAAGTAATAACTAAATATTAATTTGCGATTTCTATCTGTTTTCGAAATATTTTGCTATATTAAACAGGGTCTTGACACTTGATCTCTGGACAATGTGCAGATCTGACATAATTCGATGATTGGTTTGTTTTCATAGAAAAAGATTAAATAAACATTGTTTAGCGTAGAATTTAAGAATGCGTCTTTCTGGATTGTTTAGGTACTTAATTAACCTAAGATAGCACTTTAACAGATAATTATTATAGATGAATATTCCCAATACTATCAGTGAACCTACATACGGGTGGAAAAAGACAAAATCGAACTAGAGAATACACTATGCCACATAGAACGTATGTTCGGAATAACCAGATAGAGACCCATTTCCTTCGTCGCGTCCTTGTAACCTTTGTAAAGTAGTCTTGTCGTCGGGGGCTTATCTCGAAGGCTGGCGCACGCAACCTATTGTGCCTACAGCTACTACACCCCAACCTCTTCGATTTTGCTATAGAGCTATACGCAAAGCTAATATTTAAACCTTCGTTGCGTTGGTTACGTGAAAGTCGTGAAACCCCTAAATAAAACTGCCAAGTACTACCTTATACTGTGTCCTGACTTTATTACATCGACTATGTGAAATTGGAAAACAAAGAGCCCGTTGGTATCACTCGCGATGATGGCAAGAGGCCCGACGGGATGACACTCATTCCTTGGAAAAACGGGCGGTCGCTTGTATGGGATGCCACATGCGTGGATACTGTGGCCCCATCCCACTTACAAGCGACCGTTCGCCGAGCAGGCGCGGCTGCAACGGCGGCAGAAGCCATTAAGGGGCGCAAATATGCAGCTCTAGGCGAGCCTTACATATTTGTGCCCTTTGCCGTGGAGACCTTAGGGCCTTGGGGTGCGGAAGCCCGACAGTTATTTAAAGAGATCTCCGCACGCCTAATCGACGTTTCTGGTGACCAAAGGGCAGGCGCGCATTTTGGCCAAAGGCTGAGTTTGGCCATCCAGCGTGGAAATGCCGCCAGCCTTTTGGGCACCCTGCCCGCTGACCACAGCGATTTGGCTTCAATTTTTTATTTATCTTAATGTTGTTTTTCCTTTTTTTTTTTTATAGGTTAGTTTTTATTTTAGGATTAGTTTTTGTTTTTATCTTAGTTACCGTTAATATTATGTTAGTTTAGTTCATTAATATTAAATGTTTAAAAGCGTTTTTAAAAACAAAGAGAATTGAAGAATTTATTTATAAACCTTAGGCATATTCCCCTGATTTTAGGCGTATTTCACTAAGTTCAATATCGGACAATATAAAAAATAATAAAAGTGACCAAGCAAGTAAAGCTGCTTTTGTTCAAACCTCAGGTTCAAACCTGTTTTGTTTCTTTTTTGGATTGGAGCAAATTGGTTGGTATCAACAGCATTTATATATTAATATGTAAAATACGGGTCACTCACGTATGAAGTCAGCTACAGGCCGACACATTTTACATATTAATAATGTTAACATCTCACGTTAGTTTTAATCAAAAAAAAAAAAAAGCATTTATATATTTTTTATTTTTTCAATCTTTTAATGTAAAAGTTATTTACACATTTTAACACTTTGGAAGTACCTATCTTTCAAAAGATTGAATTGAGAAAATCTATTTTAGGAAGCTCGACACAAAATACGGCACAGCTGCGGAACCCTAATAAAAGAGGCAACTAGGTTGCCTACCCCTTGAACTGAATGTTAATGCCGCTGTCTATAACAATTTGAATTGGTAGACAAAATAAACAGGCCGATATTTCTATAAATCACTTGAAATAAAGATCGGCAAATGAGGTTTACCATAATTATAGAATTCAGCTGTATCAGCAGAGCCAGACGTTGGATGGTATGGAACAAAATCAATAAAGACGACACAGATCTCTCGTGAAAAGTAGACCAAACGTCTCATCTACTGCAATTCCTCTTTTTGTGTCAATCGCAATAGTTTAAATTAAAACCTTTGTTGTTTCATTATAGGGTTTCTGCAATGAGAAGACTAAGCCTTTCGAAATCTCATTCAAGATAATAGAGTTTTCTCGTGACTTCGTACTAGTCTGTACAAGTATATTATAGCCTATTTCACCCGCTAATCATCATCATCATTTCGTGTAGGTGACACGGTCAGTCAACCATGCACACCCGCTAATAATAAGTTTTTTATAAGAGAAACACTTTAAAATTGGTTCAGAAGTTTTTGAGTTTATCCATTACAAACACGCAATATATCCTCTATAATATTAGTATCAGGGGTTTAAAATATTTATTTCTTTTATAAGTATAATTTTGTGGAAATAAATTTGCACTATTTTTGACAGAAAACGTGGTTAACCATCGGTATTCCAATTCCAAAGTAATATATGGTGTATTCTTTACAGGGAACAAGTAGCAGCCGATGATCGAATGATCGATCAGACATTTTCTCTCTTATATGACCGTGGTCTCGGATGTATCCTCTGCTCAAAAGTTTTGGAGCCGCTCGACATGAATCAATCATATATAATTTCGAACAAACTTTGTAACTCGTTCACTCTTGTTAAATAAAATCCTCCCGGGAATTGCAAAGAAATAGAAATAACCACGAGACCTTGCTTAAAACTCACAAAGTATTTTCAACTAAACAAAAATAAAGGCTTTGTAGCGAAATTAGATTGTCACTAAACGAGATAACATAAAGCTCTATGTCACAAATTGTTACAAGGACTTTTAAAATGACCGACGTTAAAGAGATTTTCTAATGGTTTTTCGGCGTACAAATTTCCTCCCTTCGAGATCTTGTTATAAAAGTGGCGGTCATTACGTTTCCTCCCCGTTACAAAGTCCGAAAGGGTCGAGATAAATTTTTCACGCCCTGGCTGTTCAGTATGCCTTCGAATGATAAGTTATTTTTAGATATTGTAAGGGAAAGCTATCATTATCGCAAAGCAGGTGTTCTCTATGTCTGCCAGGTAGATTGATTCCCGATAAAGCATCACGTAACAGTAGTGCCAAAAAAAACACCAATTTGTGCACGAACTGCATTGTGTGGGCGTTCTGGCTATGTGTGAGCAATCGAATTTTGAGTTAAAATACGAATTCTCTAAATTTATATATTTTTATTACTGCTAGCGTTATTAATATACCTATATTATTGTCCAAAATAATGTGTATACACACGTAATTGGCATGTTTTCTAATGCTGTGACGTCAGCAAAAAAACAACATGGCGGAATGAAACTGCCAAAAACGGCCGTCAGCTTTTTAATTTAAATAAAATGAAACTTATCCAATAATTATTATTATTTTGAACACTGCTGTATAAATAAGTAAGCAACAAACGGCGGAAGTAAAAAACGTCCCAAAGCATTATGTGTCTCCATCTCACAAGAATAAATAGGACAAGCCTAACAGCAACTCCACAAAACTTTTGATAGATAGCGTCAGTTACCCCACCAGTGATTCATCATAAGCGCGAATGTACAAGACAATGAACTTAGAGAGCTATCCTTCTTATCGTTGTCAACCAATCGCAATTTAGTACAAAATCCGTACAATAAGAAATGTCTGTTTAGAGAGCGTAGTGATATACCTCTATTACCTATTTACTAAATAACTTTCAGCTACTTTTTTCCTGAAAAACTGGGTATACAAATTAAAAGACATTCCCAACTAAAGTGTTCAGCCGGCCGGGCAAATTGTATGAAAATGTTGAATTTTCAGCATAGGAAAAGTTGTTCATATTGACGGACTGAATCGCCCCTTTAAAGATCGGACAGGGTTTTATTAAATTGCCTTTTTTGCGATCTATAGGAACATTGCGCTCCGTCACAAACAAAAGTGGTCAACGTATGAAAGCAGTTCACTAGGGCAAAATAGGGTAAATAGAGAAACCTAACATGAGATGGCCAGGGTTGCCTTCTTTAGACTGGGGATGACAGGATAAGAACTGGGTGGAAAATTTCAAACAAAATAATCGGAACTTTTGTAATAAAATAATTGAAGATCATTTAATATAAAATTGTAATGAAAAAACCCTCGTATGATTAGAAGATACCGCCAAGACGCTTCTTAATAATATCCTCATTAGGACTAAGAGTTACACAACGTCTGAGTGAGATGAGACACGATCGCCACCCACGACTGCTCCAGAGTTATGAGGACACGCTCTCATTCCCGACATCCTGCGGGAAGTGCGGCTACTTGCGTCAGCGCCGGCCAGGACCTTAGCCTCGCCCATGTAGACGATCTGTCAGACGATTGCTCGCAAGATATATGGTTGCCGTCGCAAATAAATATCACCTTGTAGTTCGCCAACACTTAAGGGCTTCGAGAACATCGCTGCACGAGCGTCAGTTCTCCAACGGAAAATTTTCAGCGCCAGCGAAAAGTAGGACGTGTGCAAAAGTGGAAAATGAGTTGCTTCTAATGAGTTCAACGGGTAGACCTTTGTGAATTGAGCCGAGTTATCTCTAAAAGGGGTTCCCATTTTGACGTGCCCTATTTCAGTCGAGACTGTTTTCTAATTTCACGCCAGACTGCAGATTAGGAAGGAATAGGCGTTAACTTTTCTATTAAAGTAAAATATAAGACTTTAGTAACCTCACTAGCCAAGCTTCCATCCCTGTACATACAGCTTTTCCCTTACGGAATTAACAACTCACAGAAGCTTTTAGGCTGAATATAGCGAACCACTTTTTTGCTTCCAAAATGTTATCTTTTCAAACCCAGGAAGTATAAATGATACATGTAGAAAAATCTTTTGAATAGGCAGGCTCGCAGTACATCCGCTAACGATGCTAAAAAATGAGACGCATTGCTATTCAGAACACTCATTCATCGCATAATGTCGGGATGGGCGAGGAAGGTCGTAACTATTCATCTATTGGCAATGGTGGGCTTTATGGCCGACGATACAAATCATATGATGAAGAAGTTACTTTTCAGCTAGTTACTATGCACGCATATTTAGATTTTTGCCCTAGCAGATGACTCGGTAACAATTAATTAATTCACATTGGCTTCTTTTTAGGGTTCCGTAATAAACAAGGAACCCTTATAGTTTCGCCATGTCTGTCTGTCTGTCTGTCTGTCTGTCTGTCTGTCTGTCCGCGGTTTTACGCAGAGACTATAAGTACTAGAAAGCTGTAATTTGGTATGAGTATGTATATTAATCATGGCAAAAAAGTGGTAGAATAAAATCTTGAAAAAAAAATTTTTTTAGGTTAGCTCCCATACAAGTAAATGGGGGAGTAATTTTTTTTTTCTCTATTTACCCTTTGTGTGGGGTATCGTTAAAAAGGTCTTTTAAAAATATTGTGAGGTTGAGAACACCATTTTTCGATTTAGGGATCCGTTTTCGAAATATTTGGTTTTAAAGTGCGGATTTTTGTTAGACGTAAGTGTCCCCCCCCCCCCTCTATCTGCTAAACGGTTATATATAGACACGTGAAAAAAATTACAGCAGTAGTATATATACTGAAGTTTAAAGGAAAACTATCAGAGCTGGGTACTAAGTACAAACTAAAAAGTTATAGGCAACCAACTTATAAACTGTAAAATTTCATACTATTTTCATTGTAAGATGTTATGAGTCCCACGTAAGGCCGCAATCCCATACAAACGTAGTTTCGTTTTAGTTTTACAACAGTTAAGCCAATTTTAACCAAATTTCGTACATACGACCGGATAAGGCATATTGATGTTTATAATCAGATTTCAATTTTAAAAACAATACCTATACAAAATTACAGCGAGTTGAAGTTTCGTATCGAAAACTTGTACTCGCTGTAATTTTCTTAAACTGTAAGGTGCGAGTGTGAATAGTGTGAACTCGAAGTTGTCATTCGCAACTACGGAACCCTACACTGCGCGTGGCCCGACACGCACTTGGCCGGTTTTTTTTAATTTAAGTCTCATATCAATCAACCGATGTATCTCAGCTCTCGAGTTCCATCCATGATAAAAACAAATTATAAAAATCTTATTTTGATGGCCTTCGGTTATCACTCCACTTTTTTACAATAGAACCAGTTTCTTCAAACGAATGTGTGATGCTTAAATCATCATAAAGTCAACAATATTATCAATATCTAGGATAACTACATTTTTACATCGATTACTCCCACCATTCTACCCATCGTTATCTCACCAAAAAAACAAGCAAGTGAAGACCAACCTGGAAGGGTTAAAACAAAATTGCGTAATCACCAGTCCTCAGGGTTACAGATTCTTATAGGCCCACCAAGAACGGCAGATGAAGACCGATGCGTCCGCTATAAAACACAACCTACATGGGCCGAGCAGGCAGTGTTCCGCGGATGTGGAGGTAACCTTGTGGCGAGATGAGCGCGTCTTGGAGCGCGTGTCCTTTGACACAAATGCGGATGCGCTCAATTGGCGTAGCGACCGTTATCGAACAGCGCTAAACACCGCGCAAGGCTGCACAGCCACTTCTAGTCATGTTGCAAATCTAGACCACTTCTATGTCTTCTGAATAAATCAAAAAGTGCTTGCTAACCGATCAGAAATAAAGTTATATATCCGAATCGCTTCAATTGGGTCTTTAGTGGTTTCGCACCACAAGCGATTCGAACGGCGGTGCGAATGGCCCAAGAGCCGTTTTTAAATGGGATCTTTCGCACCGCGGTGCGAATCGCCCAATAGCTCTTTTTGAAAAGCTGGTCTTATTAGCCATAGAACATAGACAAGAGCCAAGAATATGATAAGCTTAGAGGTAAAAATATACGAACCGAGCTAGAACTTGCTTTTTTCTTGTGCTACGATAAGCTTCATATTAAGTGAACGAAAGAGGTAAATAGGAAAGCATGTTGTTAAAAAAAAGGGGGCTTGGATTTCATCCTTCGTGATCTTGACAGGAGAAATATTCTTAAAAGCTGAAGGTATGGAAAACATGCCACGCATGGCCTCTACGACGCTAACAACAAAAACAAAACTCCATATCCTTGACCATTATGTAACTGGGTGAAAAGGGTGGAGTAAATTAGAGGTCTTGAGACTCTAGCAAGAATTACAAAGTACACTTATTGTGGTTTATACACTATTAGACCAAAACTCACCGGCTCCTAAAAAAAGTACCTTTGTGTGTATGACTTGTCTTAGATATGTTGTATATTATTTAAAAAACACATTTATTATGGATATATTTTATTTTACTTTTTAATTCAAAATGATGTACATAATAGAAGATCCACTCAAAACTTTTCTCTTTTTCTTCTTTTCGAGTAGTCTTTTGATTTTAATAATATTGCCCGAATGCGACCACAGCCACTACCTGTCATTTGCCTCCTCTAGATCTTTTTGTGTGCAGTGAGTGGCGCATTTAGGGCACGTCAAAAGAAGGCTCATTAACTTGGCATGTCACCTCCGCTGTTGCCGGTGAAACCCCACCTAATCCAGTTTTCCTGGCATTTCCCTACCAGCACGGAGTTGGTTCAGAAACTCCCAGACTACATAGGGAAGATTACTACGCGGTAGAAGTTTCTCGGCTAGCTATAAGGTAGATGATGTTAGTGGGTACCGGCCTCCCCCATTGTTCCAATCTGTCTCATGGGGCTTTTTTGGCTTGATTCATAATGCCTGAAAAAGCTTGTTAAGAATTTTCAGGAGTGGCGAGACGAGGGATGCCGTTCACCTGAGTAATAGGTTGCTCCACTTAAATGTGACGGGACATACAGGAAAGGGAAGGCCGAGAAAGTCGTGGAGGCAATGTGTGAAGAGTGATATAAAGAAACTGGGACGTAGTGCCGATAGGGTTGGGAATAGAAAGCTTTGGAGAAAGTTGACATACAAAGCGGACCCTAAATAGGAAAAAGGCGAGGAAGAAGAAGGAGAATCTTCAATCGTGATGGTGGTGTATTTTAAGACCATATAATAGATGTATGAGATTTCACGCTTGCCTGCTTATCCAAGGTACACGCAATATTGCGTCTTAAACTCAGGGCAGCTATACCAGACAGAAAGTACAAGCGGTGACGTTCCCACGTCACCGCTTGTACTGTTGTAATTCTTCAAATAACAACCTTATGGTAGCACACTTATAAAAGAAGCGACTGAAACACGACTAAAAACTAGTAAAAGTTTCCTGCTCGTATTTTAAAATTACTTAAATTTAGGGGGTTTCTTGGTACATTAAAAAAGAATTATAAAAAACTATAACTCTATTTTACTTGTTTCAAAACACAAGCATACACAACATGATCTATTTCAATTGTGAATATTGTATGTATACGTATGTACCCTATTTATTGTCATGTATATATATATGAACAGAATTTTGTTTGACTGTGCCTCTATGTAACCGTACCAATACTATATGTATTGGCACGGTTAAAGAAAGAAAGAAAACTTTAATTTTAAGTTTTCTTTAAGATTTTTAACTCAAAACTTTAAACCCTTCAAAGAGCGTAAGCAAAAAAATCACATGTCTAGCCGTAAGGTCGATTATTGAAATGGTTGTTCTTGTGATAACTCTTGTGTATTTTTTGTTATAATTCTTGTTTTTATTTTGGGTAAAAAATGTTATCAATATATATCATTTTTACAGAGATAGTTTTGGTTACAGATATAGTTTTGGTCATAAAAGTTGGCAGTAACTATCAAACCATAAGATCTTCTTCTAGGCCAGTCAAAATAAGGTGAAACCTTGCACTAATTCAGAACTACATGATTTTTACTCTAAGTAGGTAATCGTATGTCGTAGTCGACGTCATTTGGAATTTGTTGCCGCTACTACTGCACTCCGCTTTGGAAGAGGTGTTATAAGTAAATTATTGACGGCAACAACAACATAACATTGTAAACGAATTGTAAATGTAAATTGACGTTCACCAAATGATATTTAAAATATCTTAAGATGAATAAAATTTTTGACTATGGACTATATACATATAGTGTATATGTATATATAGTAAAGGGAAATGCAATCATAAAGCACTCATTATTGCAAAAATAATATACAAATTTTTTTTTATGTTTTATTAAGGTTAATTTAGGTTAATGGTATACCCAATATGAAGTACCCAATACCACAGATTTTATTTAAACCCATAAAGTTGAACTTAACACTGTGAAATCATAGAGCACTCAATTTGCAAAAATAATCAGCAAAATGCTTTTTTTTTTGCAATTTTTTACTTTTCACAAGATTTTTGTTGTTGTTTTATTTAGGTTAATGGTAACCCATTATGAAGTACCCAACTACACAGATTTTATTTGAACCCAAAAAATTGAACCTCACACTAGTGTGAAAAGGGAAATGCAATCGTGGAGCACTCACATTTGCAAAAATAATCTGTAAAATGATTATGCACAATTATTTACATGCCACAATTTTTTTTATATTTTATTTAGGTTAATAAACCCGATATGAAGTACCCAATACTATTATGGTAGAATATGTCGCACTTATTTCATTGTTACCATCTTGACTTAATGTTATATCACCATATTCTAAGGAATAAATGACTATTTATTTATTGATTTTATATGAACTCAGACAGTTGTAAATGGAAAAGGATGTTTTTCATATTGTACACTCTTAGCTACAGAATGATTTTTTGGTCTATTGTACCTATGTAAAGAAAAAATAATAATTCAGCAGCCAAAACTATGATGACAATGTATATTCTCAAAGTAAAATGTACAACCACGATGCTCATAAAATGCAAGCTCATACTTTGTATTTTTAATAATATGCTTAATTACATGGCCTTATTCCTTGCTATTCTGTATGTTCCAATTTCCAAGAAAAATGCAGTTAACATTATGGATTCTAAACAAGAAGATTTAAAAGGGAAAGATTAATAAGCCTTAATGGTAGATAATACCAGCAAGGTACAGACTTACAACTAAATTGTAAGTGATATAATTTTTTGTATGTCATAAAACGGCAAACGAGCAAGCGGGTCACCTGATGGTAAGTGATCACCGCTGCCCATGGACTAATGTAACATCAAAACTAATGTAACTGGTTATAGTATAGGTAAATCTCAATTACTTCTGCAATGACTAGATAAATAAGTACAGTACAATCTCCAGATCTAAGATATATAAATACTACAAATTCTTTAGAATTTTTTGAATATGTTCTATTATTATTGGTATAAATAAAAATGAACATACCTACCTATTAAAAATATTAAAGCGGTTCTAAGAAAACCTCTTCTTTGGCAATATGAGTATGATTTATATCATCATTATTTAAAACTTATGTGTACTCATACAGAAAAGTTATAATTTAAACATAAAATATGACATCACAACCAAAAATATTAGTTTTTATTACACTTCATCCAATAATACCGGCCGTTTGATAATAATAATGCAATAAACAAAGAAAGCATATGCATACTTTTAGATTAATTTTATTAATGAAAAAATGTTTTAAAAACGGCAAAAACTGCAATCTTATACCCTTGGATAAGACAGTTAAATATTACGATTAAAGAAACGAGTGTTTTCCTTACAAATAATTTAGAAATCGGCGTAAAAGAAATCTAACTAGAAAAGCTCTGGGGCGTGGTCTTCGCCGCTATTTAACTCGTATATGAAGAATATAATTCACATTATAAGTCAACAAATCAACATGACAAACATTTCCTACAAATAAAAAGTATATTTTTACACGCAAATCATACAGATAGCGCTAGAAATTAAATAAATAATATACTCACATCCAGAGATTCCTTTGACGCCATCTTTCACATACAAACAGTTTGACGTTTTTCGAAAATCGATAACAAGGCGTAGAAAAAGTTTCCTTGCGATCGGATATCTGTACAGTAGTGTATGTCTATTTTCTAACTTGCATATTATAATATTTATAATATAACGGCATGGTGAGTAGGTGCCTGGAAAGCCTAGAAACGATGATCTGCTGAAAAAAAGCTGTAATACAAATATTAAAAGGCCACGTTTAGTATGTTGTGCTTGTGTCCATCGTACAATGTAATTTTTTTCAGTTTATATGAAAATATATCTTTTTCAGTCTGTTAAAAAAGCAACAAAAATGTCATATCTGTGGCGTTTCCTAAATAAATGGGAAAAAATCACTCGTCTTGCGAATCACGCACAGATTCAAAAATGGGTCTAGATCATAATATTATATAATTTATCGAAAACGCTCCATAGCGAAAGTACCTCATATCGATGGTCGCTGATGGTGTGGCGTATCGACAGACACAATATTGACAGGGCATCATATGGAAGGTTCCTGCGTCGACAGTTCATCCAATAGATGATAACGTCTTTGAAAAGGCTGCGATGATAACAAATAAACACAAGCTTATTAAGGGTCTTATTATATAAGCAGAATCACAACCATATTGTGAACTCGTTCTATGTTTTTTTTTTAATGTCTTGTTCATTTACAATTTCTTGCATGGAGATATATGTACTAATTTCTTGTAATTTTTTTAAATGTTCAGTTCTTATTTATATTGGTCTACTACAACTATTGAAATAGGTTTGTTGTATTGGGAACCCCTTAAACATTTATTTTATTCTGTTTATAGTATTTGTTGCTATAGCGGCAACGTGAAAAGTGAGTTTGTTTGTTACGCTTTCACGCCGTATCTACTGAACCCATCATCATGAAATTTTGCATACACATAGGTTAGGGTACTGAGAAGGACATAGGCTATAGATCACGCGGGCAAATCCGCGGGTAACAGCTAGTACATCATATGTCAAAATTTAAACTGTCTAACCACGGTTTATGAGATAGAGCCTGGTGACAGACGGACAGACAGATATTGAAGTTTCAGTAGTAGAGTAGCTGCCTCTGTGGTCCAGTGGTTAAGGCGTTTGCCTTGTTGATCCGGGGGCCGTGGGTTCGATTCCCATGGGAAGCATACTTTGTTAAGTTGTTTCCAGTTTAGTTAGGTTAGGACATTGCAGGCATGAATCACCTGATTGTCTGATAAGAAAGATGATTTCGTGCTTCGGAAGGCACGTCAAGCCGTTGGTCCCGGCTGCTATCTGGTAGTCGTTAAAGGAACCACGTCAGAGGCCGAGAGGCAGTTCCGAAGAACTCTGACACCAGGGTGTGCATGGTTGACTGACCATGTCACCTACACGAAATGATGATACGTAACCACGCCGTTTTTGATATTGTACATGTCAAACGTTTTGGAAATAAAAAGTAGATTATGCTTAGGTAGTTGCCAAATGATACGATTGAATGTAAATAAATAATATTATAATTTAAGATATTTTTAACAAAATACAAAAACCGACTTCAACCCTATCAATTTGTTTGAATATTACATTAAAATAAAATGGAAATAAGTGTAAACCGAACGGAATCCATGTAAACATTTTTTTGGTTTTAGTGTATTTTTTCAAAAAGCGCTCGTCACATTTCGATAAAAATGTAAAAGGACCATCCCTGCAAAGTATTACCTATCGAACAAAAAAAAGAATTTATTAAATCGGTCCAGGCGTGTTCGAGAAATCGGGGAACATACATAAAAAAAAGATTACGACGAATCGAGAACCTCCTCCTTTTTTGAAGTCGGTTAAAAAGTTTTGAAGTCGGTTAAGAAATTAAAAATTTATTAGCTACCACAAAATTATGCTCTTGTCATGAAACTGCCGATGACTCGAATACGAAGAACACAGAAGAAGTGGCACAACAAACCTCATCGCAGCCTTTTCAAAGACGTCATTGTCTATCATCTATTGAATAAACTGTCGACGCAGGAACCCTCGATATGATGCCCTGTCGATATTGCATCCGTCGATACAGCGACCCTTCGCTGCGGCGCATCTTTGATATTGTGCCTGTCGAAGTGTCGATACGCCACACCACCGATATGCTTACCTGTCGATGCAGCGACCGCCGATATGAGGTACTTTCCCTATAGTAACCTGTCGATGGAGCGTTTTCGATACTGCGAACATCGATGCAGTGGCTGGCGATATTATGATCTAGCTAGACCCTTTAAAAAATAGTACCCCTGTTAAGAATGAGATGGACGTCAGGGGTACGATTTTGATTATTCGCCTTTCGAAAACAAACGGTATTTTTTATACAAAAATTGTTCGAAAACTATTGGTCACACGTTCAAAAATAGTACCTCAGGGGTGATATTCTTGAACGCGTGAATGTGTCTCACTAAAGTGAATACGCGAGTGTTTCCAAATAGCTTTATTTTTGAGTCGTTCGTTGTCGAGAGATTGCAACGAGTGGTTTATCGCTCATTTCCGCAGCTGACGAACCCCTGTAGATTTTTTTTATGGAAAACCGCTCGTTTGCAAACGGCAAAATTTCAAAAATTGTACCCCAGGGGCACTATTTTTAAAGGCGTGCCACTTGTCTAGAACGACTGTCACACGTTCAAAAATAGTATCTGCGGGCGACTGACTAGCGATTGACACGTCGATCTAAACATCTAAACGTTAAATGTCAATGTCACTGTCATCGGACGCATATCGAATCGAATCGAATCGTGCTGCGACAGTGCTGCGATTGTCTGTCATGTCAAACATAATATTTTTTCTTTGGGGAAATTGTGTTTATGCTATAAAATTGTGAAATTAATTAAATATTATAGCTTCGATAACATCAACGTATTTAAAAATTACGAGAATATAAGTGTTAGGAAAAATTACACGGGCTTATCATGATGTAAGGACTTTTTTTTGTGAAAATGAAGTAATAAAAACAGAGACGCAAAGCCGGACTCCGTGGAGCTAATCTAAGTTATATACTCTTTGTCTAAGACCGTGTTATTTATCAGTATTTTCGGTAGATTGACTATTTTCAATCAAATTGTGAAACGTGG
The DNA here is from genome assembly GCA_963082605.1 of Rhodophaea formosa. Taxonomy (NCBI): domain Eukaryota; kingdom Metazoa; phylum Arthropoda; class Insecta; order Lepidoptera; family Pyralidae; genus Rhodophaea; species Rhodophaea formosa. The sequence continues at coordinate 8,196,873 of OY720221.1, forward strand.
CTGGCTGATTCAGAGTTTCGGTTCCGAGTTAGGTCTATCATCATTTGCATAATAAGAATAGCTTGCGATGAGGGTCAGAAGGCTCTCTGCCGTGTTTTGGACGACAAGTATTATTGCTTTTATTTTCATTTTGTATGTGGTGACGGACCTAACATTTAAATTGCCCAGCACCAAACCCATGGGACAAGAATTTGATGATGTAAGAATATTCATGTTTCTATTTCTTAGTTACATATATTAGTAGTTCCAAAATAATTGATGCTGCTCCTTACTGTGTTCTTTATTAATAATAAATTTTGATGCTGTATTATAGTTTATAATATACACAACTATAATGACCATAAGACTAATTTTATACTTAATTTTTTAGAGCAAATGGTCTTCTTTGGAAACTAAATTGAGGCATATAGAACATGAACTGTCCCAACATAATGCTGTTGTAGAAGAGATCAAGCAGTCCGTTGATCAGATTGTGGAGCAATCTCCGGAGATGCCGTTGAAGATCAATGAGCAAAATAATGTGGAAGGTGCTGATAAATATGTTGATGAGGAAAAACCAAAGATAAGGGAGTTTAAACTGGTTGGGGTAGAACCCCCACAGATAAGGGTTAATTTTGATGAGTCTACTTGCCCTATTAGAAAGCTGAGTGTTCCAAAGACCGATGTTCAGGTATTTATATTTTTAATTTTCATTTAGGTATGTGCCAGTAGTTAATTTGATAGAAAAGCTATATAAGTCTTTCTCTCATGTTTTTGAGCTTGAGTGCAGTAAAATGTAAAGATATTTTTTATTCTAAATAAATGCAGTAACTTTAATAATTGAACTTTTCAGCATCAAGTTTTATATATGAATATTAAGAGTTTATTAGTGAGCAAAAGCTAACAAAAAAATTATTTAAGAATTTTTTTTTTTTATATAATATTATCTGAGGTCTCATTTAGCCATTTCCTAGTCGCATACTCGGCTATGTGCTTTGCTTGAACTTTTAGTCAGCTTTAATGACAACATGTTTTAATGACACACTGTGTTATTATGTGGCTGACTTAAAGCTTTACAGCTGACCTGATGTCAGTCCTTGTTTTTGCCAAGATTATAAAATGGATACACATTATAAAACAGAAAACCTTGCATGGCTTTACATTCACTTTATGTTACAAAAATTAATAACTAGAACTCATAAATATGATTTTCATTTTTTTTCTCAATATGTTAAAGCTTTCAAAATAATGAACCAAATTAATATGGTTTTCCAAAATAGATTTATTATTATATAGTATTAATTAGTTTTATCTTAGTTATAATAGATTTATCTTCTTTCAAATCAATGGATTTGAAACAATTATCAACATTGAAAGATAATTTGAAACTTTGATTTGTAAAATTTTTGTCATGAAACTTTCTTACCAAATATTGAAATGGATATTAGCTTTGAGGGTTTTAAGATTGTGTAAAGTTGTTTCCTATCTTTGATATAAACAACTTTATGAAACAGACCAACTGTGAGGTTCGAAAAAAATTACAGTTGCTGTATGATTTTGTATTGTCATTCATATTGATTAACAACTTTTATTATGTCATGAAATGTGTTGTGTTGTTTGTATGACTGTAAAACACAGTTATTTTAAGATTTGTGGAGCTACGTATTCATAACTTCCATGCTGGTCTTGGGAAAAAAACCGCCAAGTGTTAGCTAGCCCTCTGAGCGTAACTTCCGAACATTTTTTTCGCTCTTCATCATGAGCATATTTCTGGTTTCTAAGTAGTAACACTTCAGAGCCCGGTCTGTTACCTTTTCTTACATGTACAATAGCTAGGGACTAGACTAGAATAAATACCTAGGGATCATCATAGATAAAAACTTAAATTTCAGTCCCCATGTAGAAGCTGTGGCTAGAAAAGTTCGCAAATTGATAAATAAATAAATATAAATATATATGGACAAATCACACAGATTGCCCCAAAGTAAGTTCTTATCAAAGACTTGTGTTATGGGATACTCACTCAACGATACTATATTTTATAACAAATACATATATAGATAAACATCCAAGACCCAGGTCAATCTGAAAAAGATCGTTTTCCATCTTGACCTGACCGGGGATCGAACCCGGGACTATCCGTGTCGCAGGCAGGCGTGATGACCGCTGCGCTACGGAGCTCGTTGTATGTATATGTTTAAAAGACTTCATCATGCAAATTATTAATATTTCGGAAACGGATCCCTGAATCGAAAAATGGTGTTCTCAACCTCACAATATTTTTTAAAGACCTATTTGACAATACTCAAAATGATGGGTTTGTATAGAAAAAAGAAACATTATTCCCTCTTTACTAGTATGGGAGCTACCCTAAAAAAAATTTTTTTCAAGATTTTTTCCACCACTTTTTTGCCATGATTAAATATCCATACCAAATTACAGCTTTCTAGTACTTATAGTCTCTGAGTAAAACCGCGGATGGACAGACAGACATGGCGAAACTATAAATAACCCATACTTTCGGGCCCCCCAGGAGTAGCACAGGGTTAAGAAAGTTGCATACTCGGGTGTTTCTTAGTGGTCTCCACAACATATGAAAAAATCGCCAATACATGCGCGTTGGAATTTTTGCACTTTTTTGTGTCGATATTGACTGGCCTAGTCATACGTTGTTTACTTTTTTATGGAGAAATAAATCACATTATTATTATTGGTGATTTGTTGAGTCCACTGTTTTACACAGAGTGATTACTATCTGACCTGATATATACCTATTACTATCTGGCTTGGTTCTGGTAAAATTTATATATAGTAAAAAAAATGGTTTTAGAAAGGTTTTAAACAAACGCTAAAAAAATTCGGGACACATGCATTCCAAAGTACGCAAGTTTTGCATTTTTAAAAATTTAAGAGATGATGACGCAACCCCGATATACCTGCCAGACCGGTACTTTTATAATTAGCAGATAATAATATATCATTTTAAAAATTTCTAGCTTTGTGGGAAACGGGTTAGTCAGATGGTTCACAAGCTCTACCACTAGTAGTGGGAGAGCGGTAGTGGGCCACTGCTATAATTGTTTGATTAAAACCTTCGAATAGGGGAACATTTTTGTGCAGGCTCTTGCTAATATACTTTTTTATTTTATTTATTATGTTGTAGATGTTATCCATGTATGAGAGCATAACGTTTGAAGACAAGGATGGCGGAGTCTGGAAGCAGGGTTGGAACATAGAGTATAAAATCAACCAGTGGAGTGAGAAGAACAAACTAAAAGTGTTCATCGTACCCCATTCACATAATGATCCTGGTAAACAGCCGGAAAAACAACCTGTTCTGTCTCTTTCTAAATGACCTCTATCTTGTATACTTATATGTTACTCTTTACTGGTTTGATAAACCGAGAGATATTTCCTCGTTACGGTATCAGACCAGCATAATCTTCTGATGAAAATTAAATTGTTATTAGTGTTAAATCACTGGAAATGTAATTATGATAATAATTGAGTATATTAATTTTAAATGGTACTATCATGTTTGGAGGTTATGGTGGGATATAAAGGTTTGAGTCAAGTTACTTTCAGAAAAATTCAGAGATTTAGCGCTTCGGCATGTTAAGCTATGACGGGCGCAGTCTCCACTTGGGCATAAAATATCTTGAGTTCCTCCGTGCTCCGGAAGGCACGTTAAGCCGTTGGTCCCGGCTGTCATCATTGATGACAGTCGTTAATCTATGTAAGATGCCTTTAGACCTTTAGGCTTAAAAAATCTGACATCAGTGTTGGCCACTTACACACACTTAAAACAAAAACATAATACAGGATGACTGGTAAATCGCCTGTCATACTTAAGGACATAATAAATCATGATCACAGAAAACGTTGAGAAATATAAAGCCAACAAAATAATTATAAATTACGAGAAAAAAAAAACAAATTAGTGCACAAATTCTCGGAATGTTTGGACACCGCGCGCTCGCTTCGCGAATAATTTAGACGGCCCGCCGCGGCCGAAACGCAACGCGCAAACATTAGTACCTACTTAACATCGCGCGCAGGGCGAGTGTCCACACTTCTTGTTTTTATTGGATAATTTTGGTCAACTATATGCACCTATTTTTTATATATTTGTAACGAGAATCGTGTACTTAGTGCGCCCTCTTTCAATATGTAACGTGATTTACCAGTCATCATTCATCATCATCATTTCAGCCGCAGCAGCTTCAGATTTACCAGTCAGCCTGTATATATTTCGGATAAACAAGATCATCATCATTCAACTACGTCATTTATGAAATAAGTACATTGTTGTCGCAAAGTGTGTTGTTTAAAAAACATGTACATTGCAGGATGGCTGAAGACATTCGAGAACTACTACAAGACTCAAACAAAGGCTATTTTCAACAACATGGTAGAGAAGTTGTCCGTAGGCTCTGACAGGAAGTTCATCTGGGCCGAGACGAGCTACCTCTATCTGTGGTGGCGCGACCCTGACACCACTGACGCTGAGAAGGCTAAATTCCAAAAGTTAGTATCATATTTTGTTTTGAAGGATGTAATTATTATTATCTATTATTTCAAGCCATCATGTGTCCCACTGCTGGGCAAAGGCCCCCCTCCACTTTTTCCATTCAGTCTGGTCCTGCGTCATCTCCTTCCACTTTCCGTTAAATTTATCTAGCTCAAACAAAACCAATATAAACAATGTAATGAAGGATGAAAACAATTAAAAAAAATAACGCCTACTCTGCCATAAAATATAACCTACTAGCTGTTTCCCCCGACTACGTCCGCGTGGCTTCCAATTTTATCACACAAGTCTTTTCGAATCATAAAGTATCCTTTGTCCTTTGTCAGACTCTAGACTATCTAAGTACCAAATTCGGTTCCGTAGTTTTGGCGTGAAAGCGAGACAGACAGAGTTACTTTCGCATCTATAATGTTACTAGCTATTTTATACCCGCGGCTTCGCCGGCGTGATATATAGCCTATGTTCTTCTCAGTACCCTTACCTTTCTCATTTACAATATTATATATAAATGTATAACATAATATATATAATATTACGAGTTAGGATTATGGATAGGATGGTAGTTTGGATGTCACTTGAATGGGTGTAAGGATTTTAGTAATATAACCCACATTTCCAAATCCGTTGAGTTATTTAGACGATATGGTGTACTAAAGAAACGCTCATACATGCATACCTTATTGACCGAGAGAGCGCGAAGCATCTCTGTTGCGGCTTGGGCAAATGTTCTTGGTATGTCCGTCCGGTTGTTCTCCTCTACTGGCCGCATGTTTCAACCAATTCTCTTGAAATTCTGTGAGTACATTCAATTATTTCATACACATATTTTTTTGGTTAACGTTAGTGGCGCCTAAGTCACTTCACAATTTTCAGTCTCTGATCTGACGGACACCGCAAGAAATTACACATTTAAAGAGATATCCCTATCTATATCCGTTGAATACCAACTAAACAATACTAACGTATTTCATATAGTAGATATCTGTGACCCAGGCCAATCTCTAAAAATATGGTTTTCCACCATGACTTGGCCGGCACTTGCTTTATAGCAGAAGTTCTTGAATACTTATATCCCCACCGAAAACAACAACCCTCCTTTTTTACATAACCTTACTTTTTTGGGAGGCTTAAGTTTCTGAGTTTGCATTTAAATAGAGTTAAATACATTTTTGGCTCGCGGAATCTGCGTTGAATGCAAAGCGTGAAAATGCATATTTCACACTCCGTATCTTCCGCATGCCTCATATATATATATTCTTGTATTGAAGATTTTAAGTAACAGATGTGACTCAAAATTACTAAAATTTAGTTGGTTTTTTTTTCAAGCAATAAATGAAGCTGAAAATAATGTTAGGTATCGGGTTGATTGTCTGACTTTTATACAGGGGTTACTTGTAAAACACAAGTAACTTCGCAAGAGTAGATATCGTCAACATAAACAACAACGTTTGTTCTACGAGTTTTGATAATTTGTTAGATTTTAATACATACAAAAATAAATGTTCATTTAATTTTCCGGTTGATTATTTACTACGGGCAGCGCATGCACGCGCCGGCGTCGCGTCGTCTATTCGTACGAATGAATGTTTTGAGTGACGTTAGCTTTTAACTGCTGCGATGTTGCAAGTAACCCTCTATATAATATAAGTAATGATAGGGCGTAGTAATTTAGTTATTTAGCGGAAATATTCCTATTTTTAAAAGGGCATACAGACATTCTGTACGTGATGCGTACACCTACGTGCGCTGGCTTGGACCCTCGTAGCGGTCGCACGGTTGGAAACTATATTGGCTGATGCTATCGGTCTTACTATAACGATTCGCGGCGCGGGTGTTCGCTAGCCAACGTGGGGGTGTCAAAGAAACAGGATGTCAAAGAAACAAGACAATCAAAGAAACAAGATGGCCCCAGCGTGGCAGCGATATGGCAAGCACGATTGTAGCACTGTGACGACCGAAGAGACCGAAGCGAACATGACTGAAGAGTCCGAAGTACTGACTGTGTGTCTGACTGCGCTAATTTTATGTCTATTTTCTGTACTGTGACTATTTACTAGTTGAGCGCGACAGATGGTCCAATAAGAATGGCGCGTTTTGTTACCTCATACCCCGCGCCCCTCGATCGTGCATACCATATACTGCCTAGGACCTACTTTATTTATTAAAATCAAATAAGTTATTTACTATTTTTATGTATAAACTATGTTATCCTATTTCTAATAAGAAATTGTTTCTTATTAGCTATCCAGAACTGTGGAAAATGAAACCACGATAGGAGTGATTGTTTAATTTGCCTACCTAAACTTATAACCTATCTACTACCTATCTGTTTATTTAATTATCTATCTGTCTATTTACAATGTATATGTTATTTATTTGCTGTTTGGAGTCGATGGCTGTCCCGTACATCTCTCCCGCCGTGCGTCGTCCGCCAGGTCGTCGCAGTCTTGAACTCGGTGCGGGACGGCCGGTTCCGTAGGCAGGATCACCAGCTTCCTTGTAGGGCGTCGTAGCACTCCTCCTCTGGTTCGCACGTCGACTGTTCTTGTGATGCCGTCGGGCCCGGGGTACGCGGCGGTGACGACGCCGCGCGGCCAAGTGTTGCGTGGCAGCGTACCGTCGGCTATTAGCACCACGTCGCCGATTTGGATTGCGGGGCCCTTGCCGTGGGGCTCCCGCCGGTATTGGAGGTCAGGCAGGTACTCGCGCAGCCACCTCGCCCAGAAGAGGTCGGCCAAGCGTTGTGAGGCGCGCCAGTGAGGGCGCCCGATGAGATCGCTGTCGTCGAAGGTGCCGTTGCTCGGAGATCGCGCTGAACCACCAAGGAGAAAGTGGTTCGGCGTGATGGCCTCGGGGTCCTCGGAGTTGACGGAGACGTGAGTGAGAGGCCGACTGTTGACTGTGTATTCGGCCTCGGCGAGTAGCGTGCTGAGGACTTCTTCTGTAGGGTGACGCTCGTTGAGCACGGTGTGAAGCGCAGTTTTCACGCTTCTGACGAGTCGCTCCCAGGCCCCACCCATGAACGGGGCCCCTGGCGGAATTTGTCTGTAGCTGATGTTTCTGCGGCTGGCCTCGTCCTCCGTCGCTTTGGCTGCTTCGCGTAGCTCGAACTAAACGCTCCCACCGTGAAAATCTGTAGACCGCCGGGATACACTCACTCAGCGTGGATCGCGGTTTCTTTTCTGTAATGTGGCACGTCTTCTCTTCGCCGGTTTTTTCTGTAGTGGTAGGCGTGTCAGTCGGCCACGTGGACTGATGTTGTAGTAGGAAGGGCGGACCGGTGAACCATCGATGACTGTTGTCGAAGTTTGGCGGGACTTCACGCGTGGCGTCGTCGGCGACGTTCATTTTCGTAGGCACCCACCGCCACTCGTTGACTGTGCTATTTTCTTCTATGGCAGCGATGCGATGGGCGACGTATGGACGATAGCTGCGCGCGCCGTTCTTAATCCACGTCAACACCGTCTTGCTATCGGTCCAAAATGCCTTCTCGTCGGGCTTGTGATCGTGTTCTTCTATGACCGCCGAGGCCATACGACTTCCCATGACGGCGGCTTGTAGCTCCAAACGAGGTATCGATGTGATTTTTAGCGGCGCGACGCGTGCTTTGGCGAGAACTAACGATAGCGAGACGTCACCGTTCGGATGCACTATGCGCCAGTACAGCGCTGCGGCGTAGGCGACCTCGCTGGCGTCGACGAATGTATGTAATTCTCTTCTATGTGCGTCGCTGTAGCCTCGTAGACATCGTGGTACGGTGACATTGCGGAGTGCGCGGAGGTGACCCATCCATTCTTGCCACTGTTGTGTGAGATCTTCATCTATTTTCTCGTCCCAACCGGTGCCCCTTCTCCATACTTCTTGTAGCAACTGCTTGGCTCGCGTTGTTATCACTGAGGCGAATCCGAGTGGGTCGAAGAGTGACATGACGACTTTCAGTATTTCACGTTTGGTCGGCCTGCTGTTGTTGACGATCTCTGTAGGTAGCCGGACCAATTCCAAGTTGAAGGCGAGCTCGTCTGTGTTCGGTGTCCATATTAGGCCGAGAGCTCGTTCTGTTTTTGACCCATCGTGTAGGTCGATCGATGTTTGTGCTGTGGTGGCTTCGCCTAAGCCCTGTAAGACGCGCGTTGAATTGGACGCCCATTGTCGTAGTTCGTAGCGTGCCTGCCGATGTATGTCGCGTACGTCGCTCGCTGTAGTGATCGCCGTTTCTTCGTCCGGAAAACTTTGCAAATAATCGTCCACGTAGTGATTTCGGACGATGGCGTCACACGCCGCGGGGTGCGTATCTTCAAACTTCTTCGCGTTGAGATTCTTGACGAAAATCGCCGTGGCTGGTGATGAAGTTGCTCCAAAGATGAGTGAAGTCATTCTATATTCCGTCGGCTTGTGGTCTCCTCGCTGCGCGCCCCGCCACAAGTACCTCAGTGCGTCCCGGTCTTCTTGCTTGATTTTCACTTGCATAAACATTTCTTTTATATCTGCCATGACTGCTACGGGATGTTGTCGGAACCGCATGAGTACCCCAGGCAGCGACTGAAGGAGATCGGGCCCGGTGAGTAGAAAATCGTTGAGCGCCTTCCCTTTGGTTTTAGCGGCTGCATCATGGACGACACGCACCTTCCCTGGCTTCGAAGGGTTGAGCACCGCGAAGTGTGGTAGGTACCATGTCTTGTTGCTGTTGGGCGATCTCGGTGGCGCAGGCTCGGCGTATCCATTGGCGATGAGCGCGTCCATTTGTTGTTCATATTTCTGTTTCAGCTGCGGGTTCTTGTCTATCTTGCGTTCTGTAGCCAGCAGCCGTCTATATGCGTTGTCGTAATTATTTGGCATTACGACGTCTTGTGATTTCCACAGTAGCCCAGTTTCGTAGTGGCCGTCGTCACGCTGTCTTGTATTTTCTTGTAAAATGACGAGGGCTCTTCGTTCAGGATCGTTACTCGGCTGTTTTGGTTCTATGGTGAGGGACTCCAAGGCGAAGTGGTGTCGTAGCTGTTCGTCCATACTGGCGTCGACGATGTCCGTTGCGTTGTCCGGTTCGGCGATGTGATTCACATAGTGTACTCGCTGTCCAAGTGTACGTGTGTGAGCGCCGTGTAGCACCCAGCCTAACGACGTTAACGAAGCGACGGGTTGATCGCGTCGACCTCTTCTTGTTTCTGTGGCGAGTAGCATGTGCCAGTTGTCCTGCCCAATGAGTAGCTTAGGCGCCGCATCTTGGTACTTGAGGTGTTCGGCTATGTCTGTTACGTGGGTACAGCCGTTCAAATCTGCGTCAGTAACTCGTTGCGGCGACAGTCGAAGATTGCTGAACGTGCGTGCTTGCATCTTGTTGCTACTTGATGACCCATGGATGGTGAATGACACTCGTCGAGATTCTGCTGCGTTCACTTTATTCTTGCCGATGGCTTCGATGTGTAGCGGATCACGTGGTCCTCTTGCGCCGATCTTGTTTGCGATTTCTTCGTCGAGGAGCGAAATAGTAGAGCCATCGTCGAGAAGAGCGTAGGTACTGACGTCGCCCTTAGGACCGGAGAGTCGAACAGGAACAATCTTCAAGAACGCGTGTGCGCGTGTCTGCTTTGTCCATGTTGAGGCAACGACTTCACTTGGTTCTTCTTTTTTCTTGAAGTGCAGCAGGCTATGGTGAGTGCGGGTGCATCCGTCGGTATCGCAGGTCTTCTTGTCGCAGGAATGGCCTTTCTTGCGGTATTCCAGACACCGGTAACACAACCTTTTTGTCTTCGCGATGTCCCATCTTGCGTTTGAATCCGCATCTATAAATTGTTTACACGCGGACAGAGTGTGGTCGGACTTGTCACAAACTGCACACTCCTTTTTCTGCACTGTCGGTTTTGTAGTCTCCGTAGCGGCGAATGTTTTCTGTGTTCGTTCCCGCCGTTGTTGAGGTTTCGACGATGATTCCGTAGTACTAGGGTTCGTTTCGGGCTGAGCGTACGGGCTGCATCGATCTGCTTCACGTTGTAGAAAGCGCGCGAGTTTTTCTAAGTCGGCTTCGTCTTGACTGTTTTCGGCGGCGAAGTCGAACCATCTGTAGCGCAGCGTCGGAGGGAGCTTCTCTATGGATTTTGTAGTAACTTCCGGATTGTAGAGGTAGTATATCTTGCCAAGCGCGCGAAGTGTAGTGACGATGTTGACCACTCGAGTTGCGAAGATGCATATGTCCCTTGGCGCGTCGGTCGGGCGCGGAAGCGAACGGAGGCGCTCCAACTCGGCGAGGGCGATTGCGTCGGGACGTCCGAAGCGTGACTCGAGTGTCTTCATTAATTCTTCAGGCTTGGTGCTGTGTATAAGGAGAGTTTCTACAGCTTCCTTAGCTCTTCCCCGTAGACTGCGACGAAGGCGCGCGACGTTTTCGATGTCGGTGTAATAGTGCGATGTTTCTTGATACGCAGCTCGGAACGACAGCCATTCTTGATATGAACCGTAGTACAGAGGCAGGTCTTGCATGTGACGAGGATGATTTCCCGATCGCGCGGCGAGGGCGATGGCGTTCGCGAGCTCCGATAGTTCTATTTTCTGCGTTTGTGGCTGACGAACGGCGACTGTAGCGGATGCTCCCGCCGGTGACAAAACGGGAATCTGTGCGGCGTGCGGGGCTGGTTGAGGTGGTGCACGCTGAATCGTAGACTGCAGTACTGGCTGTGGTTGTTGGACGATCGGTGGCGGCGCGGTGAACTGTGGCTGTAGGGGTGGCGCCGCGACCTCTTCTGTATGTACTGCAGGCGATGAGTTGAACGGTTGATCGGTGATGGCTAGCTGTGGCTGACTTGTATTCAGCCAGTCGGTGACTCGACGCGCCGTGTCCTGTTGCGTGGTGACCGTGTCGTCGTCCTCGATGTCTGTGTCTTCTTGTTCGAGCGTGGCGACGCGGGCGGCGGCGAGTTCCATTTTCAATCGTAGTAATTCTTCCCTAGCTTGAGCGAGGCGCAGCGATTTCTTGCTTTTGATGCTGCTTCGAAGGCGAGTCAGGGGGCGTGGAGATGGCGGACGATCTTCTGTATGCGAGGGAACGTCTCCCGTGGCGGCGACAATGGTTGAGGGGCGCGGGGGGACTTCTCTCGCTGCGGTGCTGTGTGACGTAGTTACTGTAGTTCCATGCGACCACGTGTTGGTCTCTTCAGACGTCGTGTTACGCGATGTGGATGCGGTGACGCCGTCGCTCGATGTGATATTGCCGCTCGCTGCAGGCGCTATTGCTTCCGACGGACGCTCGGAAGCCCCCCGCGGCGAAACGGCGACGGTGGGTGCGACGGTGGGACCACTCGATGCTTGAACGGGCGTAGGTGACGGCCGAACGGGCGCGGCAGCCTCTGGTGCTGCCCTCGATGTGCGCTCGTCGCGGCCGGACTTCGATCTTGTAACTGGCATCTTCTATTTGTAACGACGATGAAGAGACGTACGAGAATCCAACGATGTAATCCGGCTCCGAATGGACCAGCAATGTACGTGATGCGTACACCTACGTGCGCTGGCTTGGACCCTCGTAGCGGTCGCACGGTTGGAAACTATATTGGCTGATGCTATCGGTCTTACTATAACGATTCGCGGCGCGGGTGTTCGCTAGCCAACGTGGGGGTGTCAAAGAAACAGGATGTCAAAGAAACAAGACAATCAAAGAAACAAGATGGCCCCAGCGTGGCAGCGATATGGCAAGCACGATTGTAGCACTGTGACGACCGAAGAGACCGAAGCGAACATGACTGAAGAGTCCGAAGTACTGACTGTGTGTCTGACTGCGCTAATTTTATGTCTATTTTCTGTACTGTGACTATTTACTAGTTGAGCGCGACAGATGGTCCAATAAGAATGGCGCGTTTTGTTACCTCATACCCCGCGCCCCTCGATCGTGCATACCATATACTGCCTAGGACCTACTTTATTTATTAAAATCAAATAAGTTATTTACTATTTTTATGTATAAACTATGTTATCCTATTTCTAATAAGAAATTGTTTCTTATTAGCTATCCAGAACTGTGGAAAATGAAACCACGATAGGAGTGATTGTTTAATTTGCCTACCTAAACTTATAACCTATCTACTACCTATCTGTTTATTTAATTATCTATCTGTCTATTTACAATGTATATGTTATTTATTTGCTGTTTGGAGTCGATGGCTGTCCCGTACACATTCACAGCTCATATATTTGGGGTGGTAATTTTTATCCTTCTGAGCATAGGGCATTCTCGGTTGTATCTATGAATGTATGTATGAATAAAATCGTAGCAGGCTGGCATGTTAACTACCGCGCCACGGAGGCGGCTTACTAACTGTTATTCTTATTACAGCTTATTGAAATCTGGCAAGATCGAAATCGTTACCGGCGGCTGGGTCATGAACGACGAAGCCAACTCCCACTGGCTGTCCATCATCCAGCAACTGACGACCGGCCACCAATGGTTGCTGGAGAACCTGGGCTACATCCCCAAGAACTCCTGGGCCATCGACCCGTTCGGCCACTCCAGCACTCAGCCGTACCTCAACAAGTTAGCCGGATTTGAAAATGCCCTGATACAGAGGGTCCATTATAGGATCAAGAAGGAGCTGGCTTTGAATAGGCAGCTGGAGTTTAAATGGAGACAGTTGTGGGGTAAGTTGATGTGCGATAGATGATTCTATAGCATCGCGTGGAGCAAATTTAGCTCAATACTGGTTCGTAAATGTCAAAAGTAAGGAAATTTTATCTGTTCATACATCAGCTGTAACTTTGACATCAAAATTCTCAGACAGAATTTTAGAACCTACTGTTACTGTATAAACATTACAATTTTGCTCGCGACCTAGTTTGCATTTTCCCCTTTTTCAAATTATCTTTCGAAAATATATAAAGTCTCATCGTTAGTCTGTTACATTTTAATTGACAACAGTTGAAACATGGCGTGAAGATGTTTTTGAACTTGTAAGTACATAAACTTTTACCCTTCTTTTGGTATCAAACCCACCCAGATATCATAACAGGATTCCATCTATCTAATAGAATCTTGTCGCCTCGAATTTCATTTGGGATACATACACTTGGTAGCAACTTATGTAATAAGGCATACAATTATTAAAAATATTTTGTTGTTTGCCAGAATGTTTGTATGTCTGCATACTTTTAAAATGGCAGAATTTAACATCGATTCAAGATATTTTTATATGATATACCTACGTATAATTTTTATGCCAAAAGGTGATTCTTGTAAACTTTTTGCGACATGACGATTCTATTTTTTTATTATTATTGCTATGACATTTATGCTATGGGGTGGGGGCATTCCGGTTACGTCCCACTTTTTCATCCCAGTTTTGTAAAATTCCGCTTTCATACCAAAACCTTTTCCGCTTTCAACCCAAGTTTAAAAATTAATTTTCAATTCCGTATTCTACCCAAAAATTTTTCCGCTTTCCCCCACATTGTTTATTTTTTATAAATTTGTACCGATAGCAAAAGCTTACTCGCAACGGGATTAATTAATTACTCGAAAATAAGTAGTAGGTGATTCTGACTTGTGAAATTATTTATTTGAATTTATGGTAAAAGGCCAAAGACTTTATATTCTACGAAAAGAAGTCTGCCATCAAATGTTATGCATCATACATAACATTCTGAAGTAAAGTAAGTTCTACGATAAAGGGTGTACCCATCATTTCTACTGTATGCATAACAAAATACGAAAACTTTTTCACTTACGTAATAATACCATTGCGAAAAGCGCGCGCTTGTACGCATCGCGTAGATATTTATTATCCATGGTGTAATAATATCCGCTTCCTTGAAGTTCAGGTAAATACGCTCCACAAGATCCGCCCCTGACCAATTTCGATAATATTTCAAAATAAAAATATCTCGACCAGCGATGTTTTCTGTAATGGTATATTTAATAGTAACTGTCTATTAGTATTATTGCATTGTTGTAAGTAAATTCTTTTTTGAAAATGTTCTTCAGTTTGACGACCCGCTAGAGAGAAAGTTACGCTTTTATTTTCTTTTGAATATCTTTTCTATTTCATTAGTGCGGTCTACAGCCTACACGACTTGTTTTTTATATTTATTTGTTTTTCTTCATTTTGTCGTGGTTGTGGAGTGACATATGCTATATATCTGCAGTCATTTTTATTTTTATTTGCTGTTTAATTATAATTAACTGATTCGCTTCCACTCATTGCAAGATTAACCTATTATAAGTATCTGTAGCTAAAGTGTTATTTTTAGATGGTGTTGGTAAAACCGATATGTTCACACACATGATGCCATTCTACTCATACGACGTGCCTCACTCGTGCGGCCCCGACCCAAAGGTATGTGTAAAACCATGGTGGTGTCATCTTTGACGTGTCAATGAAGTTTCATACAAACGAGAGATGCGCTCTAACTTTACACAAATGGCGATGCGTGCTATATCTAATACAAGTACCTAGTAAAATCATTTTCGACTTTTGCATTTATAAATAAATAAATATAAATTTATACGGACAAATCACACAGATTGAGCTAGCCCCAAAGTAAGTTCTTAATTAAGACTTGTGTTATGGGATACTTACTCAACGATGCTATATTTTATAACAAATACATATACAGAAAAACATCCAAGACCCAGGTCAATTTTAAAAAGATCGTTTTTCATCTTGACCTGACCGGGGATTGAACCCGGGACCATCCGTGTCACAGGCAGTGTTGACCGCTGCGCCACGGAGCTCGAGCATTTGATAAGATTAATTTTTATTATATTTATATTTTACGCTTAAACACATTCTCCTACTGCCATCTAACAGTGAGTTTTGGAAACTTAGCTTGCCAGAGCGCATGCCTTCGGATGAGACATCTATTCCAGTTGAATTATAATATCTATAGTAAAACATTCTTATTTTGAATTTCATGGATTTGGAAATTATACATATAAAGAACTTATAATAAAGGAACAACCCAACTCGCTTTCGCCGAGGCAACGGGAGATCCTAAAACTGGCTATTATTTCGCTTAACTAATCACATTGCTATACAGCGTGGTAATGCTGCCAGCATTTTAGGCACGTTATCTCAATGTGATGAGTTGGAATTATTTCTAATTTAATGCCTATCTGTAAGTAAATTTTTTTGATCATGTTGCGAATAAAAATTTGCAAGTTTAAATAATAAAAATAAAGAAAGTAACTGTTTAAAGCACGAAAGGATTAGGAAAATTAAACGGATTTTCAGTAATTTTGAGGCTTTTTTTAAAATTCACTCCTAAGTTTTATGAAATGTACTTGTTTGTTCTAGATCTGCTGCCAGTTTGATTTCAAGAGATTGCCAGGAAACGGAGTCACGTGTCCTTGGGGAGTTGCGCCGAGGAAAGTCATTACGAAAAATGTTCACGAAAGGTAACGATAATAAATATAAATTAATTTTACATACGAAAGTGAGTTTGTCATTAAAAAGGTTTTGTATGAAAGTAAGGGTCGATTCCCTGATTGTTCCCATTCAGTCACAACATGAACTGTAACGCTGCTGCTCAATGGGAAAAAATCCCGTTGTGTAACAGTGTTACACATTGCAACTTTTCCCAATGAGTAATACTGTTACTTAATGACAGCCTTTATTCCCTTTCAGTAACACCTTATGCAACTAATATAAAGGTTGAGAGAGTGTTGAAACACTAGGATTTTTATTACATTTCTAACGACGAAAAAGCTCACTGTTTTAAATTTTTTTTAGAGTCATCGCCTATTTTCTAGAAGTTGCCGCCTAAAACAGAAACGAATGAACTCTGATAATAAGCGGCCGTCCCCTGCGTAGTTTACTGAGTGCTGGACAGTCACGTGTCACTGGCCATAGGATGTAGTGTACTGAATCTGCGGGTGGGGGACAGTCACTTGTCAGGGGCTTAAGCTATTCTGAGTGGTGTAGCGGTGTAGTCAAGTACCTATTTAGCTAACGTTTTACACCCTGTGTCTGTATTGTAGAGCGGGCATGATCTTAGACCAATGGCGGAAGAAAGCGCAGCTGTACCGCAGCAACGTGGTGTTGTTCCCGCTGGGCGACGACTTCCGCTACGACCGCGCCAACGAGTGGGACAACCAGTTCCAGAACTACGAGATGATTGCCGACTACATCAACAACACCTTGCCCTGGAACACTGAGGTAAGGGCATATCTTAGGACGGTTGAGGTCTTTTGAAACACAAATAGTGAGGGTATTCTGAAATGCCTAACAACAGATGGCAGCACTGAATTCTTGGGTCCGCTGTCATAGGATAATATTTCACAAGCAACATTGTTGCTCAAAAACGTAGAATGTACCAGTTGCTTCTCTTCCCGTGCCGATCGTAAAAGCCGATCGAGGGAATGGACGTCAGGAATCATGTCTATAAACGATGCGGCTAGCAACTCGTCACTATTTTGATTCCGTTCTTTTCCGTTCTCTCCTACAAGCCCACCAACATGCTAAACGTGGCCTCAAAGTTTTACAGACCTGGGCTCTGTCTACCCCGCAATACCCCGCGTGATAGTATGTATGTGTATGTACCCTCACTCGTTGAAAAAATTCTTCGTTGAAAAGGTACTTCTGTTATCAAATATACAGCATATAAATTGGCCCTCGACATTCTCTCATAGCATCATTGCTGGTCTGAGTCATCTCAGACCGTCAATATGTACAACTGTTCCTATGGAACCAATTCTGGAAACTGATTATTTTTTTGACTTTCCAATTCTAATTGCCCAGTGGCTTAACACTTTTGTTTGTAAATTTATCGCATAGCAATAGTTGTTTATATTCACGGGCTGAGCCACCTCTTTAAGAGCGGCCGACCTGTCTATCTTTTCATACAAACGCTCGTACGTGATTATGGCGGTGTAACAAATCGTTCTTTGAAGCTTTTTAACTAATAGGTATCTTGTGTACTATAACTAGGTTTCTATCAAAACGAGAATTAAAAATTTGGAGAAACAACTTCAGTATTAGCCTCCAAAAACCGCACAACTTTAATGTGAACTTTGGGCGTTTATAATGTACTCATTAATTGTAACAGTAAAGAAAATATTTATTTAGAAACCTGCAAATGTAATGGAGATTCTAGATGTACAAAGTTTTTTTCATAAACTTGTAAGGCTTACTAATAAACACGTATTTCTTGAAACAAGTTTAATGAATTTTTCCGCACACTATTTTTCATTCAATGTCTTCGCGTACTCACTAGCTTGTTACCATGTGGCAGTAAGAGGTGTGCGGGAAACGAGGGCAAGGGGATCTTTTCGCTTTGCCTCTTTATCTGACATTGCGCTGGACGGAACAAGCTTTTCGACCATGCTCGCGTTGACGATAGTCGGTCGGGGAAGGGCCCTCCTAAGGGTATGGCAAGGGTCAACTTACACGCAGTATACTCATTTACATATACTGAGGTAATAGTACATTACTGCAGAGGCCGGGAAGTAAGGGATTGCCGGACGAGTATAGTTTTCAAGGCCGAGCGTCAGCGAGGCCTTGACAATAGTTACGAGTCCGGCAATCCCTTTCCCGCCGAGGAAAGTATAGAGATTTTCTCAATAAATGTGAGGAAATTTAACTTAAAGTTACACATAAACTTACATGCCTTAAATATTTCCCCTTACTAGGTATTTGCCGGTAGTAATTTTTCCACTTTCAAGTTTCAAATTAGGCGAAGTAGGTACTTAAAATCCATTGCAGTGTTGCTTTCATCACTAAAACTCATTTTGAACCGTTTCATTTCGAATAAATAACCAACTTTGCACATATTTACCGAAAACAATCAATGTCAATCAATTACTGCAAAGCGTTAATCACAAACTACGAAGAAGATACTATTACTAGTATCAGACGACCGACTGCCATATGTTTTCTCTAGGCAATAAGGATCATAGACAAATAATGGAGTGAGGGTGAAAATGAAAAAAATGCCATACAATTCCTTTTGAGTTTCTATGGGGGGCCATAAATTCAAAGTCAATTGACGTGTGTTCTATGCCCTAAAATCCGTAAAGGCAGTTTTTCGGCAGTGGCGTTAATCACTACGGGTATAGTGAAAATAACAGATCTCCCGAGTTTTTAATTTTTTTATTTTCAGTTGTCAATTCCAGCAAAGGAAACAATGCCCATAGAGCCCAGTCATATTTTTCACAAAAAATTTAATAGATCATAGATTATTGTTTTCTTCTCTCGCAACGAAAATTAAGCATATTTTCGTATGATCACATATCGATATTTTAATGAAATTGTAGTTATATTCACGTATTATATGCATTTTTTAAAAATGCAGTGGTAGTAAACTGGCTGTATGACAAGTGACATAATTTACGTTACATAGATTAATTAAAAAGTTTTGAGCAGCGGCCGGGAAGTAATTTTCATACTTATTTCCTGGCCTAGGCCGGCAATGCGATGAATGAGCCAAGAATTACAAACTTCCGGTCTTCTTTTTACTACAGTAATGCCTACATTTCCGAGCATGTTTGAGAAAAACAAATTTTTGTGTTAATGTTCTAAGGTTCGATTCGGCACACTACAAGACTACTTCAAGGCTGTGCACGCCGAGGTGAAGCTGTCTAATTTCCCGGTGCTGTCCGGGGACTTCTTCACGTACGCCGACCGCAACCAGCACTACTGGAGCGGATACTTCACCTCCAGGCCCTTCTACAAGAACATGGACAGGGTGCTGCTGGCTTACGTGAGGTGAGACATGTCTCAGACAGGTGCCAGTGCTACTGGAGCGGCTACTTCACTTATAGGCCATTTTACAAGAACATGGACAGGTTGCTGCTAGCTTACGTGAGGTGAGATGTTTCAGACAGGCGCCATAGTGCTACTAGAGCGCATATATACTTCAATTCCAAGCCCTTCTACAAGAACATGGACAGGGTGCTGCTTGCTTACGTGAGGTGAGACATGTCTCAGACAGGAGCCAGTGCTACTGGAGCGGATACTTCACTTCTAGGGCCTTCTACAAGAACATGGACAGAGTGCTGCTGGCTTACGTGAGGTGAGACATGTCTCAGACAGGGCCAGTGCTACTGGAGCGGATACTTCATAGGATAGGGTGAAGGTAGAATTTCTCACCTCACGTAAACTAGCTTTTACGTGAAATGGGAGATCAAACCTTCATGCAGGATCGTTCGCCGTGCCTAGGATACATCAAGGGGAGCAGTCACTCTAGAGTCCTTTGTGGACTCCCTGCATACAGGAAAGCTCTAATAGGGACGGTGGACCGAGGGAGTTACGGTGCCCGCCAACAACAACCCGAGTTGTGGTAGAGCCTCGCTACCGGCGAAAATCACTTTTGCTAGTAGCATGAATGGGCCGGCTCGTCCGGGGAAGTACCACACTCTCACAGAAAATCGACGTTTGAGTAGTAGCTTTACCGCTACTATGCTTCGTTCGGTGAGTGAGAGAGCCGGAGGCCCAGCTCCCTCTCCCCTCTGGGGAGGGAAAAATAAAAGGCCGGCAACGCTCCTGTGACACCTCTGGTGTTGCAGTTGTCCATGGGCAGCGGTGATCACTTCCCATCAGGTGACCCACTTGCTCGTTTGCCGTCCTATGACATAAAAAAAAAAAAAAAAAAAAAAAAAAAAAAAATTTAACAACAAGAAGCACCGAAAAATCCACCAGTGGTATGCAAGGCAGGATATTTAAATATGCAACTTGGTCACACTCCCTTTTTGACATGCTTGAAATAAGTTATTGCAAATCCAAGATGTGCATAACTAATTTTTTTCGTCTTATTTGGGGGAAACTCTGTTTTGATTCTTGATTTTTATTCATATTAATAGACTTTACTTCAAAAAGTATCTTTTAAAGCTATATCTACACTGCTGTTCAACAGGGCTGCCGAGTCGATAACGGCGCTAGCTGTGACGTCATCGTCCGTGAGCAAAATAGGGTCGCTACAACTGCGCGACAGCGTAGAGCAGGCTCGGCGCACGCTCGCCCTGTTTCAGCACCACGACGGCATCACAGGCACCTCGCGGGATGAGGTGCGGGAGGACTACGCTTTGAAGTTAGTTTGTTATTTTATCCTTTTAAAGTTGTAAGTTGAAATAAAATATAACAAAGGGGTTGCGGTTATTAGAGGGTTTAATTGTATAATGCTCTAAAGTTAATCTGAGTCACATATTAAGTGTATAAGGTTCTAAAATTCACCTGAGTCGCAGATTATGCGTAATCTAATCTAAATCGCAAGACAGAGGCCTATACTGTCATCAAAAAAAAAACTAACCTAGTGATTTACATGTCTTTCATTAGTCACAAGCGATCATTAGATTATGTATAACCGTTAAGTTTCTAAATGTTCCTTACGGCAGTAAGAAAAATCTGTCACTAGCATATTTATTTATTTTTTATTTTATTTATTGAGAAAACCAAAACAAAGAAAGAAAAATGAGTATTACTATTTATATTCCAGACTGCTAAAAGCCATCAAAACAAGCCAATCCGTACTCCAACGCGCCGCCTACTACCTGCTCAAACAGCCCGCCATCATGGACCAAACACAAGATGACATATTCTTCGACGTGGACGACATCTGGCGGCGCCATGATGAGATTCCCACGAGGATCACTATTGCCCTGGATGTGGTGTCGCCAACCAGAAGACTGGTGCTGTATAACGCTTTAGCGTTCAATAGACAGGAGATCTTGACTGTTTTGGTGTCTACGCCTCATGTTCAGGTCAGTTATGACGAGAAACATACGAGAAATTAAATCGAGGTAGCGAGAAATTTATTAGTTATTTACGCTGTATGATTTGACAACGTTCCTTCAGTCGGTCGCTTACTTAACCCTCTTTGGGTAGATCCAGATTTACAGAAGATTAATAAAAAAAAAAGGAAATATGTAGGCATATTGATTATAATTAACTCCTGTCTTAGAGAACATTCTATCAGTGCACTTTTTTACAGGTATTCGACCCAGAGGGAAACGTGATAATGGCCCAAGTGTCCCCGGTAGTCGCGGGTGAAAAGCGTCTGATGTTCGCTGCCAACAAGTTCCAACTGTCCTTCCCAGTGTTTGTGAAAGCCCTGGCTCTTACCACCTACACCGTAACACTGAGAGACACCAACACGCTGAACAAGTAAGATCAACAACAAGAAAAAACGCGACTAGCGCGTTTGTTGAATTATTTAACATCAGTAGATTTGTGGATCACGTTTTTCTAAACTGTAACAAAAACAACAGACTTTTATATTTCGGTTGTCAGATATTGTACTTGTTTAGCTAATTTCAAGTCATTTGAACTATTTTATTGTTAATTTTCGTTAGTTCCTTGGAGATGAGTATTGGCTATAAAGAGAAAAAGCGACTCACCATAGTGCCATTATCTCTTGACGCGACTATTTTATATATCTCTAGTAAAATATGTGCTATTATCTTTTAAATTAGTAGCTTTTTCTCAGGCACACGTCATATGCGAGAGTACGTGTTTATAACGCGGACTACTGGACTATCGACTTGCCGAAGATGTTTGTCATCGAGAAACCTTTTGCACAACTCACGACAGACATAACACTCAAGGCTGGCAATGGGACGAAAGTCGTGGCTACCAAAGAAGGGTTGATTAAAGCGCTGGTCGGCAGAGACGGCATTACTACTCCAATTCATATGGAATTTGCACAGTAAGTGTAAATATTGACTAGCTACGATGTTAGCCATCGAAAAACCTTTTGCACAACTCATGAGATAACATTGAAGCCTGGCAATGGGACGAGAGTCGTGGCTACCAAAGAAGGGTTGATTAAAGCGCTGGTCGAAAGAGACGGCATTACGACTCCAGTTCATATGGAATTTGCACAGTAAGTATAAATATTGACCAGTTAAAGATGTCAGCCATTGAGAAACCTTCCGTATAACCATTCCGTAACTCATGGCAGAAATAACACTGAAAGCTGGCTATGGGACAAGAAGCGTGGCTACCAAATTAGAGTTTATTTAAACATTAGTCTCTCCAGGACGCACTATTACGCCAATTTATATGGAGTTTGCGTGGTAAGTACAAATGTTGATTAGCTTAAGATGTTTGCCATCGAGAAACCTGCCGCGCAATACATGACAGACAATACTAAACGTTGACTCTCAAGAGATGGCGCTACACTCGTATTTATTTGCCGTCTTATTATAAAACGAGAACTCACTTCCCAGTTTAAACCATTTCTTTCTTTCTTTTTCAATTATGGCTTCCACCGAGATTTCAGTGATTCTGCCAATGTCCAGTATAATGAGATACTAAGTGTGTTTCCGCATATTCGTACTTTGAAAACTTCCGCCGCTTTTTCGCAAGCCAAAAGTTAGTCCTCGTTTTATAATAAGAGGGATGGAGTTTTGCACAGTAAGTAATCATATTGGCTAGCTAAATTTGGACGAAAAGGATTTGGCCTACATTCTCCACGCTGGCAAGACGGGTTGGAGAGGTCTCTTTGATGTTAATAAGCTTTGTTTAGCTTGTGTTTCCATAGTAGCCTTTTACGACATCCACGGAATGACTTGGATTGGTCCTATTCTACTCTGCCCGGAACCACACGGCGCATCTATTCAATCCATCTTTAATCCACTGTCCTATTCAATCCATCTTTAAATAATTATCCCTTGCAATATCTGCAGATACGACTCGCACAAGGGCCCGGACAACAACAGTGGCGCGTACCTGTTCATCCCCGCGAGCCCCGCCGCGCCCTTCAGGCCCACCGCCTTCCCCGAGATGGTGGTCGTAGAGGGGCCCTACAAGGCCTCGCTGTACTCCGCGCTCAGCTCGCTGGCAGACGCTGACATCGTACTAGCGGTGAGAAACATTTAGAAATACTTGTAGAGATAATTCGTTTGAAAGAAGTTGCCTGCGCGCCCCATCATAGCTCTCAATCTGCAGTGTTAGCGGTGATATGTCTTTACAAACAGTTCGTTTATTGCACCTAATGGCTCTAAAAGAATAAAAAGGGCTACAGAACTGATAATCAAGTATCGTTTTTTTTTATTTCAATTGCGAACTTGATTTTTGTATAACATAGATATCATCACCTGGTAAGTCGAGAACGTTATGTAAAAATGTTCTCGATAAATTTATTTTATTACTTAAGGTTCATCAGTATTTAATTACATCATTTGAAAATTATTACTACAACTTAGAATTAATTTTAACGGAAGCACCAATAACCTAGTATACACAACTTTTTCTATAAAGTAGGTATCAAAAAAGCTATATAAAGCCATAGCCAGGTTATCACAAAAAATATATCCAATAGGCATGATGACTGGGTCTTCAGATTCTTAAAAATGTTTCATAAAATATCAAAATGTGTCTAATAAGACTATAAAAGTACACTTTCAATTTGATAACGATTCGTTTACCATGCTAAATAACCTTTTAAAGTTGGTTGGCAATTCCATTTTAAAAGTATGAAAAAAGTAAAAATAAATATTACCATTATATATGTCTCTAAATATAAAGCAACCTTTATTATAAGACCATTACAATAAACGCAATATTTAATGTAGCTGTCGAACAAGTTACTCATATCATCATCATATATTTAAGAACCTTGTTCTTGTCGGTGGAGTATTTTCCATTTTTCCCTATCCTCCGCTATCTCTTTGACCTCTCTGTACGACACGACTTTTGCCTTCTCTTTTATTTCGTCTGTGAATGCTCTCCTTGGCCTTCCTTTTCCTCTCTTAACTTCAATCTTTCCTTCTAAGATGGTTTTAATAAATTCGTCGTGTCGTATAAGATGGCCAAACATCTTTCCTCGTCTTATGTCTATACCGTTCAATAAAGTTCTCTTTTCATTAACAAGTTCCAGAACTTCCTTGTTTGTCTTTTTCTCCGTCCAGCTTATTTTTTCCATTCGCCTCCAACACCACATCTCGAAAGCCTCCAATCGTTCTCTATCCTTCTTATTCAAAACCCAGGCCTCACAACCATATAGAGCTATACTCCAGACATATGTTTTGATCAAGCGTTTTTTTAATGTACGTGACATTTTTGAGTTAAAAAGTAGTTTTTTATCATGGTATGCGCGCTTTGCCATTGATATTCTAGCTACAATATCATTTTTACACCTGGAGTCAGAATCAATGATGCTACCTAAATATTTGAATTTATTTACTTGCTCTATTGGCCTATTGTTTAATGTAATGAGTGATGTTGGGGGGGTTTTATTCCTAGTTGTATGTAAAAATTTAGTTTTATTAACGTTAATACTCAATCCTATTTCCCTAAATGCTTCGTCCATTATTCTTAACATACTTTCTAATTCAATACTATTTTTAGCTACAGCGGCTATGTCATCAGCATATCTTATAAAATAAATTGTTTTTCCGTTAAATTTTACACCCCCTGTTCCAGACTCCTTAATTTTATTGATGGCATTTTCTATAAACATGTTAAAAATAACTGGTGATAACGGGCAACCCTGTCTTACTCCATTCCGGATTTTTGCTGTCTCTGTTTCACTTCCCACTTGAACTAAGGTTTCTTGGTGTTTATACAGTTGGTAGATTATTCTTCTAGTTACTCATATGTCCCATACATTTTACTCAACCGTGACGTCACGATAGAGCAGCATTTTCTGGGGAGCGTTTTGGTATCGCACAAAAAATGTGCTAATAAACTTTAATATCTATAGATATCAGAAATTTACGTGGTAATATCTAAGAGAGATTTAGTTTAGCATGGCGATTTTTTCGCGGATGTGTCTTTTTTTGGGAGGACTTACCATATAGTAACGAAAAAAAAATATAGTCATCCGTATTATAGAAGAACTTAGCTCAAGATTGAGCTGAATGAAAAAATGGACGAAGCCCTTTGCCCAGCAGTGAACAGTAACTGCAGGAAATATGAAACGAAATTGATGGTCCATAAGAAAAACTTCCAAATCCTCTGACTACTCAGGCTAGTATATATGGCTCCGGTAGCACAGAGAGGGTCGTGCTCCTGCAGTGGAGACTAGAAAGACCTGATGATGATGATGATGATGATGAAGAAAAACTTGCCTGAACTTGGATTGGATACACTAACTTTCGCCCGCAGCTCCGCTCGCATTAGTGTCGATCCTTCGGGAACAGTAATTTTCTCCGGGAGGAAAGGTAGCCAATGTCTCCTCTCTCTACTCCTCAGATAACATGTATGCAAAATTTCACTATCCGTTCAGTAGATAAAGCGTGAAAGCGTAACAAACAAACTCACTTTCACATTTATAATATTATTTGGTATTTAAGGGCGCGCATTCAATCTACGGCGAAATTTCAGTTTCTTGGTGTTTTAGACCGCCTTATTTACGCGTAAATTAACCAAATAAAATAAAATTATTCGTGATTATATAAAGATCAACTCTTTTTTTAGTGCACTGCAACGTAAAATTACCGTTTATAGGTGTTCACTTTTATTACTATGAGGTTTTCGTAACGCCGAATTGCAAAAATGCCGGTTAAAGCTCACTTTGAAATATGAAATAAAAATTAAATCATGTTAATGTAACTAATTTAATATTTTTAGAACGCAGATTATATTGTCTTTTAGTGCACCTCAGAGGAAAATATGATAAATTATTTATCTATATACTGATAAAAATTCGTTAAAAAATGTCATAATTTACGTTTTATAGAGCTGCTTTTCCACGATAAATACTTATTTTTTTCTTTGATATTCTATTTATTACTAATAAACATACTGTTTGCAAGCAGATCTAATTTTTAATTTAATTAATATCCGATGTTTATAATTTAATATGAATTTTTTAAAATCGCCTATAAAACCAAGCGCCCGTGTAGTGACAATTTAGTTCGCGCCAAGCCTTCCTGACGGGTGGACGTATCGCTCGTCGCTCGCCAATCGACGTCTACAAGGTCATCGATCTACTGTGTGTAGACACGTATAGTGCGACCCGAGCGGGTTGATCGTTTACTAAGTATTAATACTTTTCGATTGTTTTGAGTAACTATTATATGTGTCCATTTTGACTCGCATAAAAATCTTATTCATATTATTTTTTTATATTATTAGGATGTAAAATTGTATGAAAACAAAATTCGGACTACTGGTAATAGGAGTTAAAAAAATATGTGAGACAAGGCACGCCCTTATTATGTACAAGGTGACATTAAAACTGGTGAAATTTTCTAGGGCATCGTTTTTGTAGTTTTTGGGGGTGCTCTAATGGATATGACGACATTTTCTTAATCCAAGATGGCGGATGTTAAATGCTATGAAATTTTTGATATGGCTATCGTTATCGAGGTTTTACGGGGTGCAAATGATGATATGACGTCTATTTTGCAATCAAAGATGGCGGATGTCAAATGGAATGAAATTTTCGATATGGGTATCGTTTTCGAGGTTTTTGGGGGTGCATATAATGAATATGACGTCTTTTTCCGAATCTAAGATGGCGGATGTCAAATGTCATGAAATTTTTGATATGGGTATCGTTTGTGAAGGCTTTGGGGGTGCTCATAATGGATATGATGTCATTTTTGGAATCCAAGATGGCGGATGTCTAATATTATTAAACTTTTGATATAGCTATCGTTTTCGAGGCTTGTTGTTTTTAATGTCATCCTATATACAAAAGACACGAAAGCAATTTACACAGAAATTTGAAAAAAAAACTGGTAAAATTTAATTATGTTTCAGTAATGGAAAAGAAACGCAAGAAATACAGTTGAAATTCGTAGATAATCGATCGCCCGCGTGAATTTTGGTTAAATTGTGAAATAAAATGTAGCCTATGTTACTCACCGAATTCTTCACTACCAATATCTAGTACGAGTATGAAGTTTCATCTGATTAGTTCAGTTTAGTTTGTTTTTGCTTGAAAGACGAACAAACACAACTACTAGGGGCAGGAGCTTGTGTGTGTATCTGTCTGATCATAGCTCCCAAATCGACAAAAGATTTAGATTTATTTTTATTTTGTCTGAAGGTGAATAACTCGGGACTATAAAAGGGCTTAATATTTAAATGGAAAAATAAAAAAGATAGAAATGATTAATACAAGCTTTACAATAATAATATACACTTATTATTTCTTTTAGGAAGTATATGATGCACTTATATCCGATGTAGAAAAATCAAATGGAGGGGAACAAATAAGTACACTGGAAAAAACGAAAAGTATTGAAGAGCATGATTTGGTTTATAACTACTAGGATTATAAGTACATTGCAAATATCCCAAGCTTTACTAATAGAATTGATAGTTCATTTTATTTCATTACAATTAGAGCCAGCAATACCAACATAAAAGAAACCGGCTTTTAATTAAAAAAAATATTCAAATTGTTGAATTATTTTATCCCTACATTTATTCTACACTTTAATTTTTAGGTCTTATATTATATGTATAATTTGTACCTTATCTATACATATAATAAAACAGTAAAAATATTTTGTCTGTACATTTAGTATTTTTGACTGAAATAGATAGAGGGACACTAAAAAAGAATAATAGAAGGGAAAAATGTTTTTTTAGAATTTCTAAGCTGTCTGCCTGTCTGTCTGTATGTATGATCACGTTTATCTCCGGAAATATTGGACGGATTCGAATGAAACTTTTTTGCTATATAGCTACTAAACCTAGGCAACATAAATGGTGAAAATGATTTCAAAAAATGGAACACCTGATGCAGCATCATAATGGTCCTGCTGAACTATAAGAATATATATAAATGACGCCTTAGCAAAAGTTATTCAACCTGAGGAGCATTCTTTGTTGAGATGTTTAAATTGAAGATTTGGAACACCTGCCGCAGAACCATTATAGTCTAGGTAATAAAAATGACGCCTTAGCAAAAGTTATTCAACTTGATGAGCATTTTTTGTTGAGGTATTTAAATTGAAGATTTAGAACATCTGATACAGAACCATGTCAAATTTTATATCGTCAATTTTACAGAGTCACTCTCCACTGGGATACAGTGCATAAAGTAAGATTAGCTTATATTACTGGTGACCGCCCAGCGGTCCCGGGCCACTCGCAACTAGGATATGCCTTTTGGCAACGTAGCTTTTAGCCCATACGGCAAAACATGAGAGTTTGCTTTCTCTCTAAGCCTTGCACACTTAGGCAACACAAAAAGCCGAAGTCCGTCTCTCTCGAAGGCCCTTTGGATATGTGCGCTTTTTAAGTTGCAGCATGACAGCAGGTCAAATTTACAGATTACGCTTATGTATCGACTTTAGTTCATATTAAGGTATATTAATTCACCGGAGTTATAAAGTCCACGTGAACGAAGTCGCGGGCATCAGCTAGTATCTTATAACATTCATATTTATACAAGTATTGAAATAATGAGTAATTTTAAAATTAATTACGAGTATCAAAATTACTTGTCCGACTACACTCAATCTAGCGCTAACACACACAATGACATCCTGTATAGTTTTACGTCTGTGTGAGTTAATATCGACTCCCGCTCATAGTTTGACTTGCACAAATTTGGCTGCTCGCTCTTAAGTGTATAATTTCATAGGACTACAATTATTAAACTCTTAAATAAATAATTAACAAAATATTAACTTTTATTAACAGATCACAGTGTATGACAACCCGTCGCTGCCACAAACGGAGGTAGAAATCAGCAACACCCTGCTGATCAACTCTCAAGTGGACAACTTCGAGTTAGCCATGCGCTTCTCCACAGACGTGATGAACGGAGACGTGTTCTATACGGACCTCAACGGCATGCAGGTGATTCAATATGTCTACAATGAGTATTAACGCCGCGTAGTTCTAAATTTAGCTTTGTAGGAGTTGATCGTCGATGTCAGAAGTGGGATCCACACTTAAGGGTAGAGATAAGATGATTTATTTTATTAATTACAAATTTAAACATTATTCAAATAAATAAATAAATACGGACAAATTACATAGATTTAGCTAGCCCCAAAGTAAGTTAAATTAACTGTCGGGATATTGTTGGGGGGGTGACTCAGTCGATCAGAATATTACAACAGCAACTTTACCTGATCCAATCCATTTGCGACACATGTTGTCCAGCTTGCTGAATATTTCTATACATTATTTCAAAATGTTCTTTGAAATATATTTATTCCTTTTAGATCTTGAACCATTGACTTAGAATGCTGAGGCAAGTTTCGTTTAGTTTAAAGATCTACAGTCGAGTAATAATTCCTAACGATATTAGCAACTTGGCTGCCAGCTGGAGTTCCTGGTGTCACTAGTATGGCCAAAATATTTTTTGTCTATTTCAGTTTCGCTGGAGGCCACGAAACACGCAGAGCGTTTCGCTCAGTGCCGGCCGAAATCTGGCCGATTGAAATTGTATGGGCATAGTCCGCAGATATGCGGGGTTGGCCTCTCGCGCGCATCCTACACCCCGCACATGTGCGGAGTTGGCAGTGAAGTTGTTAGACTACAAAAATCTTTGCGATTTTTTGTCAAACACTACGTGCTTTGAAAACCGTTTAAATAGCTTTAATTTTTGTCAGATGGTAAAGCGGCGCTACTTCGAGAAGCTTCCGATCCAAGCGAACTTCTACCCGTTGCCGGCGGCCGCATACCTTGAAGACGAAACTACTCGGTTCACACTGCTCACTTCCACACCACTGGGCGTGGCCGCGCTGCTACCCGGAATGATCGAGGTTTGTTGTGTGTTCTGCTTCTATTCGCTGCCCGCTGCTGCAATTGATATGCGTATTTATCAATATTGATATCTATAACATACTAGTTTCTTAGTTTTAACCTAGGTGGTGAGAGCGCCTGCTTCTTCTAATGATAATCCTTCGAGAACCTACAAATATAAAACGTATCCTATTTCAATGTTTGGTGTGTCCGCATACCAAAACCAATTACAATGCGTTGCTTCGTTTCCACCTTGAACTACCGGGAACCCACTACTTTACCGGGAACATCATCAGGTCTTTGTAAGTCTCCACTGCAGGAGCACGACCCTACCTGTACCACTACCCAAGCCTTATATTAGCCCAAGTTGTCAGAGGATTTGGCCTACACTCTCCATGCTGGTCAGACGGGTTGAAGAGGTCTCTTTGATGTTTGTAAGTTTTATTTAGCTAGTATTTAGGAACGACACGGAAAAATTAATTTATATATTCGAAATGATTCTCAGCCCATATCAGCCCACTGCTGGGCATAGGGCTTTCTTTTTGGCGACAATTCCTATTATTCATATCTTATATAGTTTTAACATTCGCAGGTGATGCAAGACCGGCGTCTGAGTCGCGACGACAACCGCGGCATGAACCAAGGTGTTCTCGACAACGTGCTCACCAGACACACCTTCAGGCTGATCGTGGAGCACGCAGACAGTCAATGCTCGGTGAGTCCAACTTGTTATTCTTACGCGACATAAACCAGGGCGTGCTCGACAACGTGCTCACCAGACACACCATCAGGCTGATCGTGGAGCACGCAGACACACATTGCTCGGTAAGTCCAACTTGTTATATCTAACGCGACATGAACCAGGGCGTGCTCGACAACGTGCTCACCAGACACACCTTCAGGCTGATCGTGGAGCACGCAGACACACATTGCTCGGTAAGTCCAACTTGTTATATCTAACGCGACATGAACCAGGGCGTGCTCGACAACGTGCTCACCAGACACACCTTCAGGCTGATCGTGGAGCACACATTGCTCGGTAAGTCACACCAGACACACATTGCTCGGTAAGTCCAACTTGTTATATCTAACGCGACATGAACCAGGGCGTGCTCGACAACGTGCTCACCAGACACACCTTCAGGCTGATCGTGGAGACAGACAAACACTCTTTGCATTTTTTTTGTTAATCATTTGAGTGCGTTTGAACTTTGCCTTGCCTAATGAAAAGCTTTTGCCTTGAAAATCCCTAAATTTCAGTTCATATGAAAGTAAATGTTTTTTTTTATATATATTGCCAACTTTTTTTTATATATATTTAAGTACAACGAAAATACAACCAACAACCAACAACCAACTGGAAAGTGGTTATCGGAAAGGCAAACTTCAATGATGTGGTGTCGGTTGCAGTCGCGACCGCCGGCGGAGCACCCGAGTGAGCAGCTGTCAATACTTAAGGCCCTACTCTACTGATTACCGCCTAAAACGGCCGTTTTTGGCGGTAATCAGTAATACTCTTAATGACTGATTCTCATAATATTAAAACATGATTCCAAAAATACTTCAGGTTATTTACTAAGGTTTATATTCGTAAAGTATTAGGAATAAAATTATTGGCGTCGCTAGTGTGGGCTTATAAGTTGCTTATAAGTGCTCGTATAGTTCACTGATGTCGGTTACAATGTTGTGGTGTCGGTTGCAGTTGCGGCCGCCGGCGGAGCACCCGAGCGGGCAGCTGTCGCTGGGCGCGCACGTGTCGCAGCAGACGCTACTGCAGCCGCTGGTGGCGCTGCACTACGCGCCGCGCGACGACGCCGCGCCGCCGCAGTACGCCGCCCGTCTGCCCAGCGCCGCCGACATCGTGCTCGCCTCCTACCGCGCGCACGTGCAAGCCAAGGTACATGCATACTATCACGTCTTTATGCCTTGCGGGGTAGACAGAGCCCAAGGTCATAAGACCCAAAGACCACGTTTAACATCGTAGTGGGCGTAAAGGTGGAAAGCGGAATCAAAATAGTGATGGGTTGCTAGCCGCATCGCCTATCAATGTGATTCCTTAGATGTTCGACCAATCCCTTGACCGGCTTTTACGGTCTGCGCGGGAAAAAAAGCAGCTGGTATATTCTATGTTTTTTCTTTTCTCCCAAACCAGCAAGAAAGCCAAGGTACACAAAGCTAAGCGCGGGTCACTTCTGGTGTATTTTGCCACAATAAAATTTTATATTACGCATTTTTCTTTCGTCTTTCGGCTCGTTTAAACTTTTTTTACCCCAACGTACCAGTGACGAATGACTATTGTGGGAGGCGCTACTCGCCACAAAAATAGAGTAGATTTTATCGGCTTGACTAAATTCCTAACTCTAAACATTGACAGCGGAACATGTTTGCGTGCGACTAAGATTAGATACTAAGATTGGGATTTTGCCTAATTGTCAAACTGGAAAGGACCAGTATCTCGAGAAAAAAAAATAGTCGCTAGCTACCGCAAGATGCCAAGTGCAGACAGAGGTGGCGTTGATTTTTTGCTGCGAGTATGGCAAAAAGTATGTAGTGTCCCACGCCTGCAACATATCTGTGCCGTGTCTTCACCGTACGTCTTTTCTGTGTATTTTAAGCCATACACATCTCTCAAGAATCTCTCTCTCTCTCTCTGGTGTGTTTTTGAAGCTCCACCAGAAATGTAAAAACTTGCCATATTACTGAAAATTATTGGATATGTCTTCAACTGGCCAATAAGAAATTTTCGCATAGATTGTTTTTCAACCATTAACTTTTGTCTCCTAGAACAAAGACGGCAAGGTGCTACACGGCTTGGGCATGACCTTCCAGAGGATGTATCTCGACCAGTGCTACGGCAACAAGGAGATCAGCAAGTGGTATCCTGTCGGCGACGGACAGGTAAGATTTGCATGGCGAATCATCATCGGGTCTTTTAGTCTCCACTGCAGGAGCACGACTCTCTCTGTACTACCAGAGCCATATGTTAGCCAGAGTAGTAAAAGGATTTGGCCTACACTCTCCACGCTGGTGGCTCTAGAGAGGTCTCTTTGATGATTATAAGGTTTGTTTAGCTTGGGTTACCTAAGCGGCCTTCAACGACATCCACGGGAGGATTTGGAGTGGACCTATTCTTTTTTTGATTTATTTTATTTTATTATGAAGACTGACACTAGATGAGAGAACTGAAATGTTGGATTCGATAAGCCGTTATCATAAGAATAATGCAGAGCTCCGTGATTCACTAGGTGTGAGCTTACGCATGTTAAGCAACACCGAGTGTAGATTTTGCATAGATTGGCGATTACATAGTGGTATACAAACACGAGTTCGGGCGTAAGGACAACTCGAAGATTACTGCCAATAGATTTATTCCTTTACAAACAACTTGTATTTACCAGTGTTGGACGAGAATCACTGTACCGAACTCGACATTATAAACGATGCAAAAAATAGGTCTTTTTCCAAACTTATTTGGCGAGCTAAGTAAGGCCTGCCTCTTGGTCCACATTAGATGACTGTCGTGAAACAATCAGACATAAAGTCAGATAGTCTTAGGCAGTTTGAGAAACCGGACAGTAGTTTGTGCTTCTTCACGTTGAGTCATGCATGTAGCAAACTAAATCAATAAAAAAAATGTAAGACAAAGATAATGTTTTTGCGTTTAATTAGTTTCACATTTAAATAAAATAAATTTTAATACGGGTTTATCGCGTTTACATATACCAAACGTTTACGTACCTGCAACCACGAAACGTAACAACAAGTCTACCTACCTGCGACTACGAACACTGTAAGTGTTCGAAACATTAGGTGTATAAATAATGTAATAAACGCGATAAAACCGTATTTAAATTAATTTTATTTAAATACAAAACAAAGATGATTTGTAAAAATTAACTCCAGCCTCTTATTCAACAGATCCGCATAGATGAAATAGCAGAGGCTCGGCCGGAGCAAGTGTTGGAGAGCACGTTGACCCACGTGCGCGCGCGTGGCTTGCTGCCGGGCGCCGCGCTGAAGCTCTGTCCCATGGAGGTGCGCTCCGTGTTTATACAACAGGACTGAGGGCTGGACTCTGCTGTACTGCTCAATGGACACGGTAAAGGCGTAGGCTTACACCACCGAACCTAGCGACACCCGTTATTTAATTGTTGTGCTCCGAAATAAGAACAAGAAAATCTACGTAAGTACGTCCTTAGTAAATTACTTGATGTATTTTTAGTAGAACTTTTCATCAATATCATCATTTCAGATTGAGAGATCTACTCATTACCACCAAAAGTGGCCGCTTTTGGCGGGAATGAGTAGGTAGTTCTCTTGATTTATGAAATGCAATAGTAAATTGTGTAGCAAGGGCGGGATAGAAGACATTACGTCAGACGAGCGACTACTAACAAGCACGAGGCGAAGCCGAGTGCTTTTAGTAGTCCGAGTATGTAATGTCTAATACCGGCCGTGATACACACAATGTTTTTCATCTCACCGAGTAAATAGTAAAGTAAAAAAAAATATTTTTCATATTATATTGGTTGAAATTGTATAGTATGAATATTCTATATAGTTTACCTTGAAAATTAATGCGTCTGCAAGCTGGCTGATTATATTATCTATATCAACATTATTGACCATGTATTCATTTATCATAGGGAATGTATTTCATGCAAATTAATGAAAATTACGGTTACTTATAAATATTTTGCCTAAAAATAAATAGCGGCAAACAGTGAACAGAAAATGCATCCGAGGATTACACAGATAACGAAAATGTTTTATTCAAAAAGTGGAAGTCAAAGATCAATGAATACAAACAGCCAGCCACCACGGCCATTAACAATTCCAAATTTGAATTAAGGACAAAAATCTCGCACAATAGTTCAAATGTTTTTTTCATCGGGTTCACTGGCAATTCCAAATTTGAATATTCGACTAGAAAACTTTTTGGCTGTAGAAGATTTGACGCTTGTGCATGGTATAGTGCCCTATTAAATTTAAAAAAATACTTTATGCGCTCTCGGGCTTTATGGAATTTGTATGAAATCTTATAGCCCGCGGTCGTAATAGCGACCATCCAGCCCACTTTGCTTGCATTTAATGACACTGTTTAAGGGTAGGTGAGATGAAAAATAATGAAAAGCAATACAAAAATACTACAAGTCATTTACTAGTGAAGTACTTACGTAGATTTTTTTTTCAATTTGATCCTATTTAGTAATAAAAGAAATAAAACCAAGGGTGGCGCTAGTTGGCTGGTCTAGGCGCCTTAAAGCTCTTGCGAGGTAGGCATGTTCTCTTGTTTTTACAGTGCTATAAGGATCATTTGGCCCGTGGCCACAATCGAAACTAAAAGCTATCATTGCCGTCGCGTCAAATTTGAAATTGATGTTTGTTGCGGATATTTCGTGCTTTTTCTATTTCTTAAACTTTATAAAGCTGCTACGGAGATTTCGTTAGCTGTTAGCGCTAATAACAAACTTAATTACACACCCACGCACCCATTTCAATGTCCAAATGATCCTTGTCGCACTGTATATCTAAAGAGAGTTAACGTTCGTAACTATAATAAATTTATAAGACGCCTATGACCCTAAAAAAAAAAAAAAAATGCCAAAAAGCTAGAATTTCTAAAAGACAGGTCATTGTCTGAAAATTCAAGCAGCGTTAATATTTTTAATGGCGATGCCTCGCTAAGATAACTATAGTAAAATTGTTTTTTATTATTTAAAGAAAAATAAACTTAACTAGGTTGTTTTAATTTCAAAAATATTTCGAATGCTTTATCCTATGTGTGATAATTTTAGTTTTGTGATTTGAGATCGTTAGTCTAATTATTTGAATTGTTTAGTCGTAAAAAATACTTGATGCAGTATTCACCTACCAAGTCTACTGTGCCGATGGATATGTTAAGAATATTGCTTGACCACACAAAAACATACGTGACCATCGACGCAGGAAACAAAAGGTAAATTAAATTATTATCAGGTTTTATATGATTTTTTCTCGTCAGAATTGAAACCGAAATTCAATTTAAGAGGACATGATTTTTTTTAGCGAAAAGTCTTTAAACTGCGGCTGGACGAAGATATTTTTAAGGCGTTTTAAGACGATCTTTCGATTGAATAAATTTCATTTTGAATCTCTTGTTGTCTTTGTCTGATTTTTGTGCAAAATCGTATCATAAAATGCCTTAAAAATTCTTCGAAAGAAACATCAGCGCTCTTAGGTCATGTCTCTTTACGCAGAGTGTTTTTTTTATGAATTTCTCAATGAATAGTCACACATTTGGCTTAGGTTTCACTTTTGGCGAAAATAACTATGTATTGTAATACTTTAATATTTAATAATTTTCAGTGACTTTTATATGTATTTAGATGCTCATATGGGTATGGCATCTTTCTCACGCAAATATTACAATGACAGATATAGCATTTATGTGATCTCTTATAATAACGTATGCTCCGTTGTTTATACACAACGTGCTGGGAAAAACAGCACTCGAAGAGGTTTCTGGTTTAAAGGTCAGTTATCGCCACTAGCGTGGCTATGCAAATTAGGTTTTTTGAAACGTAACACTAGGTGGCAGCACTGAAATATAAACTTCGTTATGGTATCTACAATTGTTTAATAGTACATTACTGCAGAGGCCGGGAAGTAAGGGATTGCAGGACGAGTATAGTTTTCAAGGCCGAGCGTCAGCGAGGCCTTGACAATAGTTACGAGTCCGGCAATCCCTTTCCCGCCGAGGAAAGTATAGAGATTTTCTCAATAAATGTGAGGAAATTTAACTTAAAGTTACACATAAACTTACATGCCTTAAATATTTCCCCTTACTAGGTATTTGCCGGTAGTAATTTTTCCACTTTCAAGTTTCAAATTAGGCGAAGTAGGTACTTAAAATCCATTGCAGTGTTGCTTTCATCACTAAAACTCATTTTGAACCGTTTCATTTCGAATAAATAACCAACTTTGCACATATTTACCGAAAACAATCAATGTCAATCAATTACTGCAAAGCGTTAATCACAAACTACGAAGAAGATACTATTACTAGTATCAGACGACCGACTGCCATATGTTTTCTCTAGGCAATAAGGATCATAGACAAATAATGGAGTGAGGGTGAAAATGAAAAAAATGCCATACAATTCCTTTTGAGTTTCTATGGGGGGCCATAAATTCAAAGTCAATTGACGTGTGTTCTATGCCCTAAAATCCGTAAAGGCAGTTTTTCGGCAGTGGCGTTAATCACTACGGGTATAGTGACAATAACAGATCTCCCGACAATCTCCCGAGTTTTTAATTTTTTTATTTTCAGTTGTCAATTCCAGCAAAGGAAACAATGCCCATAGAGCCCAGTCATATTTTTCACAAAAAATTTAATAGATCATAGATTATTGTTTTCTTCTCTCGCAACGAAAATTAAGCATATTTTCGTATGATCACATATCGATGTTTTAATGAAATTGTAGTTATATTCACGTATTATATGCATTTTTTAAAAATGCAGTGGTAGTAAACTGGCTGTATGACAAGTGACATAATTTACGTTACATAGATTAATTAAAAAGTTTTGAGCAGCGGCCGGGAAGTAATTTTCATACTTATTTCCTGGCCTAGGCCGGCAATGCGATGAATGAGCCAAGAATTACAAACTTCCGGTCTTATTTTTACTACAGTAATGCCTACATTTCCGAGCATGTTTGAGAAAAGTTATTTTTATTTTATGTATTTTCATTATTATATATTTTTAATTTTTATTATATATCCGTATTAAAAGTAATTTTATTTAAATATGGACTGTGTTCAGAAAGTGCTCGCCTGCAAGTATTTTATTGTGAGTGTTGTTACATAGTGTACGGAAAGATTATATTCTTGGAATGGTTTGGTACTTAGAAGACAGGAAGCTACCGGTCTATCCCCACACGTCCGTGTCCGGGACGTGGTTAGAACGTGTTTCAACAGGAGTCTCCAAAATTATTGTTACATAAATTTTTTTGGGATCAGTTCACATACGTCCGTCCCCTTGCCGACATCGGAGCTTCAGTATCCTCTGACGTGCGAAAGTGTTTCGGGCCAATACCGTGACTTGCACTACAATGATATTTTCATCACACCCCTACTCTTATCAATAAATGCTAGCATAGTGGGATGGATTTTCTCTTTTATTATAAATAGGAGGCATCTCTATCCACAGTCCGGTCTCATCACTGATGTGTGTGAACATTCAGCCCCTGACGGGACACGGATGCATGGTCTCGACGCGGTGACGGTTCTGCCACGACCCTGATGTGTAGGGATAGGCCTTACGCACTACTTAATGGCCAGAAAGCTCTCAGTCAAACACGATAGCTCAGTCGTGAGCGTTTTCAGGAGAACTACTTACGTAATTAATAAAACTGTGGAATGTGTAGTTACCTTTAATATTATAAAGAAGTAAGTAGTTATGTTTTGAACTTCGAGATAATCAATCATAATCAGTGATCGGATTAAGTAAATACCTCTACTTAAACGTCATAGAACATATACCTATCAATAGACTGAGAAAAAAAAATAAAGAAAATAGGTACTTTAAATAAATTTACTCGTCTCGATCCTATTACTGATTATGACATTGATTAAGATTTTCTTGGATCTACACTCTGTTACATAATGTTGTTGACATTTAGTGATGTAATGATCATCATCTACTGAAATTTATTATTTTAAGATACTCTTAGCTTTGTTGGTTGGACAAATAAACTTTTTACACATTTCTGGGTCAGAGCCTTCCAGGCTCCGGTCTGTCCATGTCTATTTTCACGTCAGGGCCGAGCCGTCCGGGATCTGTGTAACACATATCGGGAAATCATTGTCAGTGTAATGTTTGTTTGTCAAAATTTGCTAGTCATAGATCTATCTGGCAACTTCGTCGTTCGTAAATAAAAATCGGAAGGCACTGAAGGCTGTCTGGGCCCTAATCTATGTGATCGAGTTCATACAAAATCGTATGGTATCGATTTTCCCCGACCCCGGAAATGTGTGAACAGCGCTTAATAAAGTAAGTGTACAAAACTCATTCGCGATAGATACCATAGCAATATTGTTAATATACGTATTCTTGATATGTAATGTACACTTACTAAATAGCGAGTGTCTTTTTAGCTAGTATTCTAGCCTGAATAAAATGAAGTTCTTGCAATTGAATTTATTGGCATCCGTAAAAAATGTTTACATGTAAAAACATTTCTTGCGTCGATACTAAATTGTTGGTTGTATACCGGCCTAAAATTACATGTTTAGCGTAAATTTAGCGGGCCGACTAATTTGTTTCTTTTAAATGAATTTGTTTTTCGGTGTTTTTTGATAAGTTTGCCCTGTTAACATTTTTGGTTTATGTGTATTTTTGATTTCTTACACGCGTTTGAGGTACCCTTTTTTATTCACAAATATAAACCTCTATGTCCGAAGTCGGGAAAGACACAACATGAAGACTTGTTGTGTTTTTCTTGTCTTCGATTGCACTTTTTTACACGACCTAAATTGCACTATTGCGTTAAGTTGGTCAAGTTTGTGCACAACCGAATTTACACATTTTATTTAGTAAAGCTAGCAAATATTACGTATTTGAAATTTTTTTTTATAGTTTTAATTTTATATCAGTCTCAAATATACTTGACACACCATAACATACTCAGTTTATAATTTCATATTCTAGAGATTATTTTTTATAAATTATCAGTGCATATTTATTTTAGAATCAAAGTGTAGACATGGCACTTTGGCACTCTCACTCATTCACTTATATATTCCAAAATGCCAAGTGTTTGTCCCAGTTTCAAAGTTAATAGATACTATATGACATGTTAGATTATTTTTGAATATGTTATGTCACAAATTACTCGATTGTTATAACTCCAATATAGAGATAACTTTTAAATAAAATTATGAAGTAACATTTGACAGAATGCTCAGTCGACGATATTGAACAGTTTGCACCAGGGGAAAGTGTATTATGAAAAAAATTACCTGCACTCACCTTATCTAATTTCAATGGAGACAAACTTTATCTTTCGTATTTCGATATTTTTCTCCCGTGGTGAAAGATATTCAAAATGTCCTTATGATACAAGTACGGTAAGCTGGATATTATTGTCGAGGTGTTTATAGGCACGAGGCGAAGCCGAGTGCTTAAAATAAACCAACGACTATAATAGACAGCTTGCCGTACGAGTATCATACGACGTTTTTCAATACATTTGCAATAATGATAAACTAAAACAAGATTACAATTTAGCAAATAAGGAATTTATAAAAGTTAGGAACTAAAGCAGCTTGTAAAAATACATTTTTAATAATCAGGTACATTTACTCAGGTTTATTTTCTCCAAAAAGTACATTGGTAATCTTCTCCTTTTCGAAGTTGGTTAAAAAGTCACATCTCACGAATCAGAAAAAAGTTGAACTTGAAACTCTTTGCTCGGATACTATGAAGAAATTTAAATTTTGCATCTGTGGCATTGGGCCATTGAGCGGTTGTGATTGGTGTAAAGTAAAAAGCACAAGTGCCGTAAATACATCATTACGATACAGATTTCGGTGTCATAAGGACCGTATTATTAGCAAATGTATTGAAAATATTATTGCATAATTTTCTTACATGTTAAATGAATTCAGTAATACATTATGAAGCGTTTTTATTTTTACTATTGGCAAAATGTATTATAATATAATGAATTTATGAGTGAATATTATGTTTATTATGCACGACTGAATATCTTGTACATATTTTTTGTGTAAATATGAATATAAAAATGGTGCAAAATTATATTATGTATAAATTAATCCAAAATAGCTTAAACATAAACCTGCCAATTTTTTCATAGAAATAATATATAATATCTTGAATGAGGTAAAGTAGATAGTTCTTTGTATATATCTATATTGTGCCGCATATGAAATTAATTTGTAAATAAAGAAAATATAAAATGATTATAATGAGTTTTATTTCATAGCCTAAATTATTATTTCAATTAGTTGAAACTTGGAACAAATGTAGATAGTAAAATTGACAAGTTTGTATGATATGAAAAGGGGTTCAATAGCCGTTTATAAGCTGTTTAAATAAATGCTCCAACAAATTTTCATCTTATTCAACTTTCACTATAAAAAACAATATTTATTAACTTGTTATATTCGCTCTATTTTTCTGAGACTGGCACATAGTATTACGGCACCCATAGGATGCATTACGACTTTAGTAGTAGGGGCTACTTACAATATACCTGTATCTTTTTTTAAAGTAATACAAGCAAGATTAGTGACGAGTGGAAAAGTGCACAGTAGCGCCGTCGCTGCTGCCCATAGTAGCAGCCGCGGAAGTCAGTGGAACTGAATGGTCGCCTAAGTTGTACATGCTCATATAAGGCCTTAACTTGGGCCAATATTCTTGAATGAGGTTGGTAGTTATGTTAAAAAAAAATAGTCATGTTAGTATTAGTAGTCTTTGGTTAAAACAACAAAGAAACACTATTAGACCGTATTGTTTTTATTAAAATATTAACAATAAAAAATCGACAATTTTCCATTTAATTAATCTCTTTCCATATATTTTTTACAGATTCAGACTTTATCATAAAAAAGTAACATTAAAAACCGTGATATAAAAATTAATTGATATTTGATGAAAATGGGCAGAAATGTTGCTCGTGCTATCTGAAATGACATATACACAAAATACCAATCATCGATGCAAAATAACTTGGACCATTCATGAGAAATGGGAAGGAAAGCGGAAGGTGACAGGAGTTACCATTACGTCCGCCATCTTAGCTTTGCTCGCATTAGTCACTTGCACATTATCGATGCCCTGCACATTTTAAGGCATAGGATATACAGCACAGGCTTGACTAAACTCAGGTACTAACAAGTGTCAGATACTACTGTGACTTTTTTTTTAATTCACAAAGGTTGTGTATACTGGAAAAAATAAATATAAACTTACCCATCAAAAACCAACTAAAATACTTCTTATAAAATCATGCATGTTGGGCAGCTTATTATAAACTTAACACATGTTTGTTTAATTGAAAGATAAGTTAACATAGGTAAAATGGTAACACTTAAAATGACTAACAACAAAAAAATATATGAATTCTCCATTTATACAAATCAACTTGACCACAATAACACCGCATAACTTATATAACAAAAGAACAGGTACAGGGTAGGATATAAACCTACACACATTTTCGCTACGCGACGCTCTGTGTCGCATTAAGGATTTTCCGAATCGATTTTTCCCCCAGGTGGCGGAGGCTTGATGATTAAGGGGCCACACTAGGCACACTAGCGACGCCAATCATTTTATTCCTAATACTTTACAAATAGGAAAGAAATTCAAGAATGTAAATCATTTAAGCACTAGTAAATAACTTGGAGTATTTTTGGAATCATGTTTTAATATTATGAGAATCAGTCATTAAGAGAAAACGTGATTACCGCCAAAAACGGCCGTTTTTGGCGGTAATCTGATTCTCATAATTCTCACTGATACTGTTAATATTATACATGATTCCAAAAATACTTTACTAGTGCATATTTACATTCTTGAATTTCTTTCTATTTGTAAAGTATTAGGAATAAAATGATTGGCGTCGCTACTGTGCCTAGTGTGCGGCCTTATGTATGATTGGTGGATTTTGACAGCAGCTGTCAAAAATACCTCACAGCACAGTGTCGCCACCTGGGGGAAAAATCAATTCGGAAAACCCTCATTGGTAGCATAGCGCAAATGCGTACACGTCTTATGGCATTAACGTAAAGTTTTTTAATACTGACACCAGAGCGAGATCGCATAACATAATAAATAATATAATATGATCCCGTGATTATAATTTTATAAGCAGCAGTGATCGACATAGAGTATTTCTACAGAATATCAACACTTACTCAGAAATATTTACTTCTTTATTAAACGTTAAGCTAATATACTCTACGAATCACTGTTTAATAGAAAGCCAGGTAAAAAAGTTACATAATACCCGTTGGTAATATACCAATATTTTATAGTACTACATAATCGTTGTCAATTTGTCTAATAAGAGCCTTATAAAATACTTGAAAATGGTTTAATACAAAAATCTTCCGGTCGTATATTACATGAGTTGTGTAATTATATTTATTTTATGCAAAAGCTTTGGTTATGATTTCAACAATTGTTACTTTGTTATTTCCAAGGTGAAAAGATGAAGTAATTAATAATGGTTGACAAGTCCGACTAGCATAAACAAGCAATAATTACTAGTAATTATTCTAATTTCATCTATGAAAAAAAAATCATGAAATAGTTATATAATATTTTCTCATAATATTGTTTATCATCTTTAAATCGGAGACTTTGGTAGAATCTTGTCGTAGAAGCATCGATATTTGAACGAACGAAGCAATGCATTTTGGACACGGGAACTGGGAACTTTGCCGAACTGGGAAGTCTTTTTTTTCGTGTTCCCAGTATTGAAACAGTATTTTTTAATAGGCAAAGTAAACTCTGTATATACTCTACAGAGAAAGTTGTTCATTTATATCAATTGCTCCCTCTCTGCGAATAATGAAACTATACCGAGACGTCCCACATTTAAGTCTATGTCGCTTATTATCACCTGACGTTTCAATGCCGTCACGACTTTATTAACCCCTCAATCAGAAAATTATCTGGTACCGATCCCACAGCTATTGTATATCCCCCTTATTTTTAATACAATACACAAATTTTAAGAGGTGGCTACACCCTTCAACATGCACAACTTTTGTTATGGGACCAATGCTGACAATTAAATATAATTTTTACCTCTTCCATACATTTGGTCCGATCGGCTGGACACTTTTGTATGGGTATGTCAATTTTTTTTTAGTTCCCTGCATTGGTCCCATATCAAAAGTTATTCACGTTGATGGGCTGAGTCACCCCTCAAAGTTAATGTACTGATTTCAAAATAAAGGTGTAGAAGTGTTTGGCCACAGCACTAGAGTCGAGCGTTTACGTCGGCATGGTCCATGATGGCTGCGTTGTGTGTGGTGAACTCCACTTGCAAAGCGGGAAGCAGGGCGCCAACCAGTTGGCGAGCCTGCTCCATGGCGGCCGGCACTACTCTGTACGACATCTCTTTGTCTCTGCCAACAAAGATATTATGGATTTTATTTCTACCAACGACCTACATTAGTAGAAGTACTAAGTACCCATAGTAACTTTTGGCATAGAAAGAGACAAAAATACTATAGGTTGGTGTCCCGCTCGCAGTGCCCCAATCGCATATGCAGTTGTATTAAAAACTAGTATAGTTATAGCTACGAACATATTATACAGGCTGACTGGTAAATCACGTTACATATTGAAAGCGGGCACTCAGTACACGATTCTCGTTCCAAATACATAAAAAAAGGTGCATAAAAGTTGACCAAATTATCCAATAAAAACAAGAAGCGTGGACACTCGCGCTGCGCGCATGATATGGTAGGTACTAACTAATGTTTGCACGTTGCGTCGTCGGTCGCGGGCCGTCTAGCTGAATTCGCATAGCGTGCGCGCGGTGTCCAACCATAACGAGCCTTTGCGCACTAATTTGATATTGTATTTTGTTGGTTTTAAATTTTTTAACGTAACCTGAGATCATGATTTATTATGTCCTTAAGGGGGCACGGTAGCGACGCCAATCATTTTATTCCTAATACTTTACAAATAGAAAGAAATTCAAGAATGTAAATCATATAAGCACTAGTAAAT
The DNA here is from genome assembly GCA_963082605.1 of Rhodophaea formosa. Taxonomy (NCBI): domain Eukaryota; kingdom Metazoa; phylum Arthropoda; class Insecta; order Lepidoptera; family Pyralidae; genus Rhodophaea; species Rhodophaea formosa. Next base: position 8,241,706 of record OY720221.1, read on the forward strand.
AGCCTGAAGTATTTTTGGAATCATGTTTAATGTTATCAGAATCAGTGAGAATTATGAGAATCAGATTACCGCCAAAAACGGGCGTTTTTGGCGGTAATCACGTTTTCTTGATTCTCATAATATTAAAACATGATTCCAAAAATACTTCAAGTTATTTACTAGTGCCTAAATGATTTACATTTTTGAATTTCTTTCTATTTGTAAAGTATTAGGAATAAAATGATTGGCGTCGCTACTGTGCCTAGTGTGCCCCCTTAAGACACGTGATTTACTAGTCAGCCTGGCACTGACGACTGGACGAGGCCACAGAGGTTGTCGAAAGTAAAATCTGACGTCTAATCGGCCTGCTGGGAAATCCACCAGCAGGGCTAACATGCGCGCCACGACATATCTCTTAGACGACATGACATATCTTGTCGAATTCGACAATTATGTCGAATACCCTAACATGCGCGCCATGAAAGAGAAGTATCTCGTCGTGACTTGGCTATCACTTCTCGAAACGTCAAGTTTTATTTTAAAATTGCAACACCGATATTCAGTGTGTTTTTTACAGCGTAACCATGGTTACCAAGGCGCGGAAAATAATAATGAAAAGATTTTTTTTAAACAAGAATAAAGATAAAGATGAAACTATTGTTAAATCTTACAATTATGATATCAAATGTCGTTGTAAGATGGCGGACATGACTTTTCATGAAAATTAACATGGGTGTAGTTATATGCGTTTTTCAGGATATAGATTTCAAAAATGACGTCAGTTATAAAGCCAAGATGGCGGAAGCGATTTTTTGTGACAAATTATCATGGGTATCATTATATAGGTTTTTTGGGGTGTAGATTTCGAAAATGACGTCAATTTTAAAATCCAAGATGGCGGACACGACTTTTTATAAAATATCGACATGGGTATCGTTATGTGGGTTTTTAGGGATGTAGATTTTGAAAATGACGTCAGTTTTGGAATCCAAAACGAAGGACGTGACTTTTTCATTAAAAATCGACATGTGTATCGTTTTATGGGGTTTTCGAAGTGAAGTTCGTTTTAGATTTCAAAACCGACGTCATTTTCGTCAACAAGATGACAACCATGACAATTTTTCATGAGAATTCGCGTCCGCCATCTTGGATTTCAAAACTGACGTTATTTTCGAAATCTTCACCCTGGAAAACACAATTCCAGAAATGATGTAACTTTGGTAATCAATGTGTGTATCAATGCACCCTTTAAGCCTTTAAAAAGGTTTGAATAATATGCAAATTCAGTTCGGCCTATGCCAAACTAGTTCATCCTGAAATAGGGTTTTGCCTGAAACATATAGATTATAGGTATCCAAAAAAAATACGAATACCTCAGTCTTTCATTTGAGCAGTTTGAACATTTTTGCAGGCACAAATTCGAGTGTTATATTTTCTCGTCGTTTGTCGTCGAAGAAAAATTCGACGACAATCTTATCGAATCCAAATGTAAAAAATCGATAAAATTTGAAGTGCATGTTAGAGACCGTCGACATAATGTCGTCAAGTCGTGGTCAAGTCTTCATTTGACAAAAGGACATGATTTAAGTGTGCTGCCATGTTACCGACTGTCGACATATAGAGATATGTCGTCACAAATCGAGAAAATGCCGCGACAAAATTTTGTCGTGGCGCGCATGTTAGCCCTGCAGGAATGCCAATGAGACGAAGTTCAGATGAGGACACTTACATCTTCTCCATTACGAGCGCGCCGGCCAGGCCTTGCAGGCAGTTAGCGACGTCGTCGAGGCTCAGGCTGTAGGGGTGGCAGCGCGAGGCCTCCACCCTCACCTGCACGAACGTCAGCGCGCGCCTGTGCGGACGGTGCGCTTGCTGAAACATCATGTGTAGACGAGAGGAGCACTTACATCTTCTCATTGACGAGCGCGCCGGCCAATAGTAGCCCTTGCAGGCAGTTGGCGATGGCGTCCAGGCTCAGGCTGTAGGGGTGGCAGCGCGAGGCCTCCGCTCTCGACTGCACGAGCTTCAGCGCTTGCCCGTGCGGACAGTGCGCTTGCTGGGACGTCATGTTTAGATGAGAAGGACTTACATCTTCTCCTTGACGAGCGCGCCGGCCAGCAGGAGGCCTTGCAGGCAGTTGGCGACGGCGTCGAGGCTCAGACTGTAGGGGTGGCAGCGCGAGGCCTCGGCCCTCGCCTGCACGAGCTTCAACGCGCGCCCGTGCGTACAGCTCGCTTGCTGCAACGTCATGTTCAAACAACTACAATGTTTGTTTAAATGAAAGGACTTTAATACGGTTTTATCGCGTTTATTACATCCCAACTTCCCAACTAATATTATAAATGCGAAAGTGAGTTTGTTTGTTACGCTTTCACGGCGTAACTACTCAACCGGTCATCATGAAATTTTGCGTCCACATTGCCTGGAGTCCGGAGAAGGACATAGGCTACCTTTCATCCCGGAGAAAAGTACTGTTCCCGAGGGATCGACACTAACGCGAGCGGAGCTGCGGGCAAAAGCTAGTTATTAATACACCTAACGAACGAACCACGAACACTACAGTGTTCGCCAGTCTACGACTACGAACACTGTAAAGAGTACATGTAAACGCGATAAAACCGTATTAAATTAAATGTAATTTTTTTAACGTGTAACAACCTTGAAAATATTAGAAAACATGACATTCAATTTTTTAAGCTGCCTAAGGCATACGACAAAGCATAACCACTGGCATCAATGATAACAGGCTAGACGTGCCTTCTGAAGCACAGAGGAGCTCGAGATATTTATATGCCACTTCCGGTCACCCATCGAAGTGGGCACTGTGGCCGGTGTTGTTGAACATGCGAAAGCGGTAATAACGCTGACGCATACGGGGCTTCGGGCTCCTCTATTGAGCTTACCTGTCATGATTTGTGAACACATGTCCTGGGTCGTGAGTGCAGGCCACAAAGCCCACTGCAGCAAGCCCTGCAGCTTCCGTGTGCCGCCCGGCGACAGCTGTGACGAACTACAACGACGCTTGTGCCCCGAACAACTACGTCGTTTGCTATGTGGTAACAGCTTACCTCTGTCGTGACTTGTGCACATGTGTCCAAGGTCATGAGCGCAGGCCACACGGCCCACTGTACCAAGCCCTGCAGCTACCGCGCGCCGCCGGCGCCAGCTGCAACGAACAGCCCCAAACAACTTCACCGATTTCTATGTGGCAACAGGCTTACCTCTGTCATGACTGGTGCACACGTGTCCAAAGTCGTGAACGCAGGCCACACGGCCCACTGCAGCAAGCCCTGCAGCTTCCGTGCGCCGCCCTGCAACAGCTACGACGAACTGCTCCAAACGAATACGCCGATTTATATGTGTCAACTGACTTACATCGATTGCTATGCGGTAACAAAGCTTAGGCCACACGGCCCACTGCAGCAAGCCCTGCAGCTTCTGTGCGCCGCCCTGCAACAGCTGCGACGAACTGCTCCAAACGACTACGCCGATTTCTATATGGCAACAGACTTACCTCTGTCATAACTTGTGCACATGTGTCCAGGGTCGTGAGTGCAGGCCACACGGCCCACTGCAGCAAACCCTGCAGTTTCCGCGCGCCGCCCGGCGTGAACTGTGACGAACTGCCACGAGCAACCACGTCGTTGGCTATGCAGTAGTCCAGCGCTGAGTCAAAGGTCTGAGGAAAATGAGGGTGTGTAAGCTTGACATCGGTGAACATCTGTCTGTTATAGGAATGATTGGCAGTCCTTTTTGCAGAGGCCGCTTAGAGCCTGAAGCAGCTAGGCATCTTCTACTGGAATGCTCGAGCGTGTCACCTATACAAGAAGAGTTCCTGGGAAGACCAGCAACTATGAGCGAGGCCGCTGTAAGGGCACTGCAGTTCTACGCTTCCTTGGTGAGCTGGATTGCCTTGGCTAGAATTCAAAAAGCTGTCTTAAGAAGCCGGCGACCAATGAATTTCCCATACAAACATAATACCAAAATAATTTTTAGTTCGAGCATATTTCAACACAAATATGCTATTATTTGTATTAAGACAGTATTTATCTATGTACCTGTTAAACTTTTTTTTTCAAAATATTAACGTACTTACATATATTTGCGTTTTAATTTCGTTCATTTTTACGACATTATCGACATATTTTCCGCCTATTTGTTTTGTATTAAAAACTAAACCAATCATTATGTAATTATAATAGAAACACACCTTATATTGTCTAGTTACGCAATGTCTGAAAGAAAATGAACATATAATCAATTTTCATTCATCATTTTTGGTATTCACAAATACGCTCAAATTAGTGAGAAATTTTGAACAGCCATCTAGCTGTTTCCTCTCGCACGGGGCGGACGCGGCGGCTGGCGGGGCAGGAGGGGGGTACGATACGCATGCGTAGAGACACAGTTCGGATGTGTGTGTGTGCGTTGGTGCCGTCGTTGTTCTTTTGATTATTTCAATAAACTGTTGTAGTTTATTTTGGTTTTCGAATTCTCGATAATGGACTTCGAAGTGTGGGATGTATCCTTCGAGCAACACGGAAGGGAGTAGCCATACGCTGCATTCCCCTCTGTCAAGGTACAAGCCAAAATTAGGCATATGCATGTCTATGTGTTAGTTGTGTGACTCATCTGTACACAAATTATTTTTTTCTTTTTTATGTCATTTTTTGTGACAATGTCATAATTACTATCAAGTGACAGTTTAAGTTTTGTATGTAGGTGTGCGGAACTAAACTTGTGTGCACATTTCCCCCCGCAAAAAACGCCAGAAAAATTGTCATAGTAAATTGTCGCTTTGCCCACTCCCTCCGTCCGGTACGGAGGCCGTGTTGCTCGAAGGATGTATCACACAGTAAGTAGGTACATATTTTTATCTGAAGAAATTAGAATATTACTCGAATCTTTTTTTTTCTTTTTGAGGTGTACGTCACCATAGTGACGTCATTGTTGAAATCCGTAATGGAAGACGCGACTTTTCATGGAAAATCGACTTGGGTCGTTTCATAGCTTTTCAGGGTGTAAATTTCGAAAATGACGTTAGTTTGAAATCCAAAATGGCGGACGCGTCTTGTCACACAAAATCGACAAGGGTGTCGTTGTATAGGTTTTTCGGAGTGTAGATTTCGAAAATGACGTCAGTTTTGGAATCCAAGATGGCGGACATAATTTGTCAAATAAAATCGACATGGGTGTCGTTGTATAGGTTTTTCGGGGTGTATATTTCGAAAATGACGTCAGTTTTGGAATCCAAGATGGCGGACACGATTTGTCAAATAAAATCGACATGGGTATCGTTGTATAGGTTTTTCGGAGTGTAGATTTCGAAAATGACGTCTGTTTTGGAATCCAAGATGGCGGACATGATTTGTCAAATAAAATCGACATGGGTGTCGTTGTATAGGTTTTTCGGGGTGTAAATTTCGAAAATGACGTTAGTTTTGGAATTCAAGATGGCGGACGCGTCTTGTCACACAAAATCGACATGGGTGTCGTTGGATAGGTTTCTTGAGGTGTTGATTTCGAAAATGCTGTCAGTTTTGGAATCCAAGATGGCGGCTGCGACTTTTTATGCAAAATCGACATGGGTACCGTTGTATAGGTTTTTCGGGGTGTAGATTTTGAAAATGACGTCAGTTTTGGAATCCAAGATGGTGGACCCGATTTGTCAAATAAAATCGACATGGGTGTCATTGTATAGGTTTTTCGGGGTGTAGATTTCGAAAATGACGTCAGTTTTGGAATCCAAGATGGCGGACCCGATTTGTCAAATAAAATCGACATGGGTATCGTTGTATAGGTTTTTCGGGGTGTAGATTTCGAAAATGACATCAGTTTGGGAATCCAAGATGGCGGACTATTTACACCCCGAAAAACCTATACAACGATACCCATGTCGATTATGCATTAAAAGTCGCAGCCGCCATCTTGGATTCCAAAACAGACGTCATTTTCGAAATTTACATCCCGAAAAACCTATACAACGACACCCATGTCGATTTTATTTGACAAATCGGGTCCGCCATCTTGGATTCCAAAACTGACGTCATTTTCGAAATCTACACCCCGAAAAACCTATACAACGACACCCATGTCGATTTTATTTGACAAATCGGGTCCGCCATCTTGGATTCCAAAACAGACGTCATTTTCGAAATCTACAGCCCAAAAAACTATGTCGATTTTGCACGTCTTCGATGAAGGAACGCACGCACACATTCTCACTATCGCGCGGAGAGTGCGGGGCGCGGCGCATGGTTAGCCGTCGGCCCGCTCGCGACGAATGAGATAGCGATATGCCCAACAAACTTAGGCGCTCGCCTCAAATTCGATTTGAGCGGGCGGTCCGCCGGCTTCTTAACAAGATGGGATTTCATGACAATAGAAGGCCGAAAAACGGACGCCTTCTGTTCACACACAACGGACCAAGTGTGGTAAATAGGCTTTATTTTGCAAGCTTTTATTCAGTTTTACTTGACCCGATGTCAGTTTGTTTGTTATCCAATCTTGAAATATAAATTTGACCGGCTTTCTGGTGGTCAATATAGCTAAAATTGCCACACAGATATTTGAAAAACGATGTAGCTAATGTACCTATTATAATGAAGCGCTTTTCTACGATTTAACCGATTATAATGGAGCGTTTTATGATTATACGTTAGAAGATTTAAAGTTGTCTTACTTTTGCTTCATTCTCTTCTACATAGTAGAACTCATAGTGCAGCAATCGTCTGATACTCTGAAATCGCGACGCTAATTCATCTGAAACAAACAATGTTGATGAACACAATTACCTAGCTCACCAGTTTATCGAACTACCATTAGAATCAGGATTTGAGCGTCGAAATGGTTTGAATAATGATTATTAAAATTGACGGCCCCTTGGCGCAGTGGTTTAGCCAGCTTGCGACCCAAGGTAACCGGGTTTATTTCTCGGCGCGCAAGCTGGCCAAGGAAAGTTGGCGAAAGGCAGGCAGCTGGACGAAAATCTTTCATGGAATCATATTACAGCAAGAATGCTGTAAATAGCGGATCCAGGGCTCCGACGCATCAAAACTGAAGCCATAACCGGGAAAACGCTCGGATGATGACGAATGACTGCGAACATTCTAGATTGAACAACATCTCGGAGATATCAGAGTAAATGACGTATGTATAGTCTGTCCGGGCAAATGGTTTGCAGTACATCCACAAGAAATTTTGGAAAGTAAATGAAAATAATTTAACTTGGAAAATACTATTTTTATGAGAACAAAACATTACCAATTTTTTTTTATTAGTACAATATATGTAAGTCAAAACACGAAAAACTTATTTATGTACTTTACTTCGCTTCGATTAACCTAACTTGTGTACGTAACATATATTGAAACTCAACTCAAAACAAGTTGGTTAATTTAAAAAAAAAGAGAGAGGTAAAAAAACAGAGTTAGATACTGGTTCCTTTTGTAGGCAAAGGCTGTGTCACAGAGATCAGTGTAAATAGAATTATTTGCATAGAACAGCTTGTTTTTATTTACCTCGCGTGGCTGTCCACTTGTCTGTGATGAGACTGATGAGGTACATGAAGGCCGGCGGCACCAAGTAGTGCAGCACAGGGTTCACAGTCATCGGTGTAAATAGACATAAATATAAAACGCTACTACGTTGTTATAATTTTCCGAGAGCTTGTTTTTATTTTTGACGACCTCCGTGGCGCAGCGGTCAACACGCCAGGCTGCGACACGGTTGGCCCCACGGTTGGGGGTTCGATCCCCGGTCAGGTCAAGATGAAAAACGATCTTTTTCAAATTGACCTGGGTCTTGGATGTTTATCTAAGTATCGTTGAGTTAGTATCCCATAACACAAGTCTCGAACTTATTTTGGGGCTAGCTCAATCTGTGTGATTTGTCCGTATATATTTATTTATTTACCTCGCGTGACTGTCCACTTGTCTGTGATGAGGTAGATGAAGGCCGGGGGCACCAAGTAGTGCAGCACAGGGTTCACGTACAGCTGCAGCTGAATGATGGGCAGCGCGGTTGCCATGGTTTCCGCCTTTAAAGTGTGCCCTAAAATGTTATATCCTTTTTACAGAAACAATAATAATTTAAGATATTTTTACCAAGAACCGACTTCAACCCTATCAATTTGTTTGAATAAGCATAACAAAAAATTGAAATAAGTGTAAACCGAACGGCATGCTTGTAAATTTTTTTTTTGGTTTTGTTTTTTTTTTTCAAAAAGCACTAGACAGATTACGATAAAAATTTAATGGGACCATCTGTAAAGTATTAGGTACCTATCGAACAAAAATGAATTTCTTAAATCGGTCCAGGCATCTTCGAGAAATCGGGGAACATACATAAAAAAATATGACGAATTGAGAACCTCCTCCTTTTTTTGAAGTCTGTTAAAAAAGTGAGAAATGGAGAAGAAATAAATTCCTGATTCTGCTTAACTTGTATTTTCCTTAAAATACTTTGCTACTTTGTTTTTTTAGCTTTCGCTCGAGCTTCACTCGGTCAATGTCGTTCCATTGGGAACAGTGTATTTTTTCATAGTAACTATAAACTCATTTTCGCATTTATACTATTAGTTAGGATTCTTACTCTAGTATGTTTAGTTACTTCGCATTTTCTATAAGCATAAAAATGAAAATAGATGCAATGGAATAGTTTAAAGTTACTAGATGAATTTATGATAATGTGAACAACTACTTCAAATCCGAACGTCAAAACTACTATTGTGGATCTGTACCTACAATATAAATGCGATAGTATGTTTGATTATTTGTTTTTTACGAACTCACGCCTTACCTACTGAACCGACCATTACGAAATTCTGCTACATTTTATCCCGGAAAAAGGTGCCGTTTTCGACATTAACGCGAAGGAACCGTAAGTAAAAATCAGTACTTAATAAAGTACTTAAATAAAACAGAAAGTGTGGCGTTGAAAATGGAGTTGTAACGACAATCAAAAAGCTAGCAGAGAACATAAAGAACGAATGGAGAAATAGAATTTGACTGACGAGAGCTTCGCTCTTACATTTTTATGGTAATTTAAAAAAAAATGTACAAATAAGGTGGTCTATAAAAATGCAATTGACAAGTGAATTAATTTGGTCGCTAGAGAAACACGAATGGCACACTTAGTGATTACTTTGTATTTTATTAGCGACAGGCGATACTATTGATAAGACGGAAATAACTAACATTCTTTACGAGCACAAACTAGATAAGCACAAAGATAAGACCTAAAGGCCTATTAGCTATTATGTCATAAAAATATTACTTCGCAGATATTATGATTATTATTTTTTAATTTTACAATATAACCAACTAGTCCGTTAGGTTGAAAATACCGTGATCACGATTTTTTTTACGCATGAGAACTTACTGCATAAACCCGGGAGGGAACGTGCAAAATAGAGGTAAGTTTTAAGGGTGCCCTGGAGGCGCATATACAAACGGCGGAAGGGAATGGCGATACTATTTGATAATGTAATAAATACGTAGTGTACATAGTTTGTTTAGTCATCATAAGATAAAATAAAATATTTTTTGCGTAAGAACCTATGCGGAATAGTTTCTCAAAACACCTTTTTCCTAAAGGATAGAAGGCGTGTAGAAGAACGCTCTGTTAATCGTCCTCTCATCTCCCTCGGTAACGTATGTTTAATGCAGGTGAAACAGCATAAACTCAAGAATGTGTCTAACGCCAAGGTCGCGCTGCTATGCAGTCAATTCTTAAGTCGCATCCTCTATCTCCCCTCTCTCTCTCTCCTTTGAGCGTGCTTGGTTACATCGCTCGACCCAAGGTTTGCTGATGCTTTATTGATATTTAGATAATTCGTTTCAAAATTCTGTTCATACTGTAAAATAAATTGGTTTTTAAGGCTGGCCTGTCGGTAAATAGCGAGTTTAAGTTTGAAAAATCTGAAAATTAGCTAGTAGGGATGACACTAAAAACTTTTTAATAGACACAAAATATTTCAACTAAAATAAATTATCTTTTAAGGAAGTTCATTGCCATACATTAAGTCAAAGTACATTGACCGACTTAATTATATTGATAACAGTAATATCATGCTATTGGTATTAACCAATAGCAAGATACTATTGTTGTTAGTATTTTTGTCGTCCATCAAAATATCTTTCAATAGTGAATTATTAGAAATTTACCTAGTTAGAAATATTTTGTACTGAGTTTTGATACCGAAAACGCGTCAAAAATATTTAAAAAAAAACCCGGCCAAGTGCGTGTCGGGCCACGCGCAGTGTAGGGTTCCGTAGTTGCGCATGACAACTAAGAGTTCACACTGTTTACACTCGCACCTCACAGTTTAACGACCAAAAACATCTAAAAATGAAAATTGTATGAAGTTTTACAGTTTATAAGTTGGTTGCCTATTACTTTTTAGTTTGCACTTAGTACTCAGCTCTGATAGTTTTCCTTTCAAATTCAGTATATATACTACTGTTGTAATTTCTTTCACGTATCTATATATAACCGTTTAGCAGATAGAGGGGGGGGGGGGGGGGACACTTACCTCTAACAAATATTTTCACTTTAAAACCAAATATTTCGGAAACGCATACCTAAATTGTGTTCTCAACCTCACAATATTTTTGAAAGACCTATTTAACGATACCCCACACGATGGGTAAGTAGAGAAAAAAAAATTACTCTCACACTTTACTTGTATGGGAGCTACCCTAAAAAAATATATTTTTCAAGATTTTTATCTACCACTTTTTTACCATGATTAATATACATACCCATACCAAATTACAGCTTTCTAGTACTTATAGTCTCTGAGTGAAACCGCGGACGGACAGACAGACAGACAGACAGACTTTGTTGTGTACTACGAAATCGTAAAAACGCAGGATATCTGTACAATAAATTGACGATTTAAATGTAACATATCCTTCGACCGGTGATTTATTTCACAAAAACAGCGCCCCAAATATTTGTTATCTTACAAAGATGCGGGAATGTGGTCTGTCACTTTTGGTTTCGCATTCGAAGTATATGCAAAAGTAATGTTATTAAGAATAAATATAAACTTTTTGTAGACATTACAAAAAAAACTACGACTCGAAAAGAAGAAGAGGAATACAAACTCACCCTTCATTTTCTTCTGAACTTCCGTGGAGACATCCATCAAGGCGCCGGACACCAGCCTTAGCCGCCTCTCCCTATCCAGCCGCACCATTTGTCTGTGCACTACTAATATCCTCTGCACACTGCCCTCCACATCGTCTTCATACACCAGCGCGCCCAGCGCTCTTAACACGTCCACCATCCATCGAACTTCACTCAACACATCGTCGAAAACCAACGGTTCATTTTTCACCACACTGTTCATTAAAACTAACGCAAGCAAATTCGATATTGTCGCAACAGTGGCTTGCTGTTGCAGGCTTATAACGTACTCGGCAACGGATTGCACTTGTTTGAATTGGTCGGGGGTCAGTTCCTGGAGGTCCACGGGCTTCAGCACTTCGTCTGTGGAGGTCACGTCTCCGAGGTATGACCGGACAGACAGCGGCGCGCCGAAGTTTATGTAAATGTTGCCGTAGTGGTCGTTCAGTCTGTATAGAGATTTCAATAGGCCCTGTAATTAAAGATATAGATTTCTGATTATATTTTTTTGTGTAATAAGGGCTTGTTCAGACGTATTTGATAAAAGCTACAACAAGAGCCTTCTAACTGAAGTTCATCCACGGCGCGTAGTTGCTTTGTGTCCACGTGGGATAGACAAAAACCCATATTTGTAGTACTAATTGACTCAATGAAATCGAAACTTATTTTCGCCGACCATGTCTTGTCCTACTGAGGGGCGAATGTCACAACCATTCTTATATAAACATTCATATTTTTCATTAGTTTCGACCATTTCATTTCAAAGCTCCTAATCACATATCAACGAGCTTGACTTGAGTAATAGAACCCATTTATATAATTCAAGCATTCCTCCCCGGCTGCGGCCGGGCATGTATTATACCTATAAACCTCCCTTATGAATCACTCAATCTATTGGAGACAACCACATGAAAATCCGTGCAGAAGTTTTTGAGTATATCGCGAACAGACAGACTTTTTTTAATAATACATACCTACGTAGTGAAAATGATATTGTAGGCAGTAGAAGGTCAGAGGTGAGGTTTTAGTAAAAATAAATTCCATTTTCTTGATTTAATATGACATGCTAAAATCACGCAGGCAGTTTAGCTGACATCATTTTTAGTATGACATCGCAATATATAAGTAATATATAATATTTATGCCCATCAATCCAAAGTTCGAAGTTTAACTGTCAGTTAAATAAATTAGAAACAAATGTATGTCGAAGGCAAGTCTCTTGGCCATCAAGCGACCGCGACCGAGCAAACGCTGCTGTTTAAATAATAGCTCATTCAAATAGTAAATGAGATTTACATGCGCTTCTCGCAAGTTTATGTCATTCACTAGTCCATATTCTACTATTACTCGGTATACATATTCTACATCTTCATCAAGTCTTGTAAGTCACCACTACAGGAGCACGACCCTCTCTTTACCACCAGAGTCATATATTAGCCAGAGCTGTCAGAGGATTTGGCCTACTCTCCCCACGCTGGCCAGATAGGTTGGAGAGGTCTCTTTAATGTTTATAAGCTTTGTTTAGCTTGTATTTCCTAAGTCACATATTCTACAACTCGGCTCAAATATAACTATTTATACCTATTTCATACACCGTTCTTTAGCAAATCATAATAATATAGTTATTTGAAAGGCAACGATAGTATATTTGAGAGACTCATGTTTATAATAATGGAGGAAAAAGTGTGAAATAATAGATTAAAGATCAGTGATTTATAAATTTAGACTATTAAGTCATTTAACGACGACCGGCGGTCAACACGCCAGCCTGCCACTCGAGTGGTCCCGGGTTCGATCCCTGGTCAGGTCAGGACCCAGTTTTGGATGTTTATCTACTTATGTATCACTATCAATAAATATCATATCACTATCACTACATAATAATAATATAAATAAAAGTCTTCCGCCGAGTCTGTCTGTCTTGGATAAACTCTTAAACTACTGTACGGATTTTCATGTGGTGTTTACCAATAGATAGAGTGATACATGAGGAAGGTTTAAAGGTATAATTCAACCCGGGCGCAGCCGAGGCGGGTAGCTAGTAGTAACAATAAAAAACTGCACCTAGCTAGAGTGTGAGTATTGCAATATCGGTTATGAAAGCCATAAATACGTATTGAAATAACATAAATCAGCTGGATTTAAATTGAAGTTGGCCTTCTTCTCGTTCGCGATAGGAGGTATTGCGGTCTTAGGAATGCGAACGCCCAATTATGGCGAGTATCAAAATCAAACCACTGTTACCAGGAAAATGATGGAAAAGAATGGAATAATTTATTGGTTACTTAACTAACTTATATACTAAATAAAAAGTAAATACATGTGAAATAGGAGGGAAGCTCGCTGAGTTAGGAATACGTGTATTGAAATAAACATATTTTACCACTTCCTATAGGTACATCATGATCGCATTCCTAAGACCGCGATAGGAGGCAGGTCGAGGGCCGAGGGCGGAGCCCGCTACTAGAGTGGGCGCGTCTCGCTGACAGCGTCCGGCGGCGGCACGGGCGGATAGCCTCTTGTTTTTTTTGTGCTTGTTATGCGACACAAGGCACAAAAAAAACAAAAAACCATACGTCCATACAGTCTTCTTTTTCGATATGGAAGACTGGAACAATATTACAGATCTGTGGGGACAATACACCATTACACATGAGGTAGACTATCTCTACCTGCGACCACGAACACTGTAAAGTGTTCGAAACGTTAGGTGTATAAATAATATAATAAACGCAATAAAACCGTACTAAAATTAATTTTATTTAAATGTGTAACAATCGCGAAAACATTAGAAAACAAGATGGTTGTAAGTAACCTTAAAACTCAGGTATGCATTCAGTGGCAGCTTGATGATGTGCGCTTACTGTGGCGAATTTCCTACGTATGCTGTGGAAATCACGCTGTGGCAGACTGTAATTTTAAAACCTGTGTTTAAACCGCAGTACAACAACAGCATAAAATTTAAAATCACCAAAGTGCGAGTCGGGAAAGCGCACGAAGGGTTCCGTACCCTTATCTATACAACTTAAGACTATCAAGCAAAAACGGCAAAAAACAATGTTTGTTGTATGGGAACCCCCGTTAAATATTTATTTTATATTTATTTGATTATTAATTTTTTAAACTACATATTACTACCACATAATTCATGAGGTAGGTCGATAGGTAAAATTCATGCCCGGGCACAGCCAGAAAAAGGCTGCTAGTTTGATTTATAATAAACTAGGGAGTCCAATCAAACCCCATTCTTGCACGGCCAGTTGCCTGCACAAATCACTTTTGGTAACTTTTACTCGTCTTTTTGAGAGAAATTCAACAGGTAAAAAGTTATGCCCTTGATTATTAAGCGCGTGGCTACTTTTTCTTGGGAATTCATCAACAACAACTCCGAGCGAACAGTCGACTGATAATAATTGATTTCCAAAATGTTGTCTATTGCATGTCAGTAATGACTAAATGTGTGTTTCCATAACTTGATGTTTACCATCACCACAAGACCATGTTTAAAGCAATAAAATACAAAAAATACATTCATTCATCAAATAAAAACAGATCACCACTATACAGGCTTACCTGTAAATCACGTGTCATAAGGACAGAATAAATCATGATCTCAAGTAACGGTAAAAAATATATAAAACCAACAAAATACTTCAAAATTACAAGGAAAAAAATAATCAAATTAGTGCATAAAGTGTCGGAATGTTTGGACACTGCGGGCTCGCTACGCGAATCTAGCAAGAAGGCCCACGGCCGACACGCAACGCGCGACCTCTTTTTTTCAGTTCCGTCCGTGATTAGTACCTACATATCACCGCGCGCAGCGTGAGTGTCCATACTTTTTGTTTTTATTGGATAATTTGGTCAACTTTTAATCACCTATTTTTTATATGTAACTCTTTCAATATGTAACGTGATTTACCACAGCCTGTATAATAAATAACGATGAAGTAACATGCATAAAAAATAAAAGATTCAACGAATTTGAACCTTCTCCTTTTTTGAAGTCGGTTCAAAACATAAAACGATGGACGGATGACACAATTTGGAGGACATCAGCGAAAACCTGAGAGAAGTAAAAACAAAGAGCGGAGCTTATGTAGGCCCATTGTAACGCTCGGTCACACCGAACATGTTTACAAACCTTTACCTCGGCATTGTTTACAAACACTTATGTCAATAAACATGGTGGCTCACTGGCACCAATTGGTTTGCCGACCTACCTCGGACATAGACAACAAATCGGAAGGTGTGTTTGCTTGGTGTGTCAACTACAATTCTGATATTATTCGATACATATGGGTATATTGATCATCGGAGACCCAAATAAAAGAGTATAATTAGGTCTTGCTCCTACACAAACCTAGTTGTAGTTTTAGTGTGGTCGGAGTTCCAATATTCAGTTCAGTCTCAATGCCAAATGGGAAAGTGTATTAAATTTCAAAATAGAGATAATGAACAGTACAAAATCTAAGCTTTACTACACAGCTTTAAACTTAAAAAATAAGTATTTATTGTTCCGTTTGGTCATGTCAGGGAGAGTTCATCCTAGCATGACCTTTGTATCTCCGAAATGGAGTGAGTGACGAAAAAAGGAAGTGAAATTATAAAATAGGTGTATTAATAGCATAAACTAAAAGCTATATTTTGGCGTTTCAATTGCTGCCAATCAATGGGTGTGATGTCATGCTGGAAAGAAAGCCTCTTGGCACGACTTCTCTCTGGAATGGGCTTCGAAGGAAATTACTAGCTATCTTAATGCGTTTTAATTAATTAATCGACAAAAATAGTTTCGCTTGGTTATGTTAGGAACCGTGCTTTCTAGTATATTCAAAATCTCCAAAACTAAATCCGTACAAAAAAAATTGAGATGTACAAAATCGGATATAATAGCAAGCTACGTTTTACAAAATTACACGGAAAGCGTTCATGGTCATGCTGGCAAGTACCACACGAAAAATTCATCATCTTTTAACTCTTTTATACTCCTGCATCATCATCATCAGGTGTTTTTTAGTCTCCACTTCAGGAGTGCGACCCTCTCTGTACACCCAGAGCCATATATTGGCCAGCGCAGTCAGAGGATTTGGCCTACAATCTCTACGCTCGAGGGGTTGGAGAGTTCTTTTTGATGTTTTTAAGCTTTGTTTACCTTGTGTTTCCTTAGTCGCCTTCTACGACATCCACGGGAAGACTTGGAGTGGTCCTATTCTACACTGCCGGGAACAACAAGGCAATTTTAAAATTAAAGAACTTGTTTTTAGCTGAACTCACCCCCGTGGACTCCTTAGGCTTGGGCACCCCCAGGTGCTCGTAGGCGAAGAGGCCGTGCTCCATGAGCCGGTCGTAGCTAATGTTGACCGGCACGATGGTGACGTCGGTCACCTCCCGCGCGAACAGCGGCATCAAACTCATTGATAGCACACCTGGAGGGCAACGATTTTTAGTACATTGTCATTTTAATTGCTTGAAGCGAATGATTATAGCGTTTCGTAAGGATTTGGAGTCTCTTGTTGCTGCGGCTTCTGGTTCCCTCCAGAAAGAACTCTACTGACGCTGCGTACTTGGGTAGCTAAGTACGCAGCGCCTGTAGAGTTAGCACATACTGCTTGAGCGTGGCCGCGTACAGTGGCGCCCCCACCAACGTGCGGAGAATGTAGACACATCTAGGTGGTAGTCATCTCGGATAACTAACCATACTTCGAATTTAGGCTCTCATTGCTGCGACTCAGCCTTCAGGAAGAAATCCAACGGCATCACAGGCCTCACTTACTGCTTGAGCGCGGCCTCTTATAGTGGCGCCCCCACCAACGTGCGGCGAATGTAGAAAGTTCATCTAGGTGGTAGTCATCTCGAATAACTCACCATACTTCGGATGAAGGCTCTTGTTGCTGCGGCTGCCGGATCCATCCAGAAATAACTCTCCTGGCGCCGGGTACTTGGCTACCACCGTTCTCACATACTGTTTGAGCGTGGCTGCGTACAGTGGCGCCCCCACCAACGTGCGGTGGATGTAAAAAGCTCATCTAGGTGGTAGTCATATTGAATAACTCACCATACTTTGGATGAAGGCTCTTGTTGCTGCGGCTCCTGGTTCCCTCCAGAGAGAACACTACCGGGGCCGCGTACTCGGCCACCACCATTCGCACATACTGTTTGAGCGTGGCCGCGTAAAGTGGCGCCCCCACCAACGTGCGGCGGGTATAGAAATTACATCTAGATGGTAGTATATCTCTGATAAGATAACTTACCATGCTTAGGATGAAGACTCTTGTTGCTGCGGCTCCTGGTTCCCTCCAGAAAGAACTCTACCGGGGCCGCGTACTTGGCCACCACCATTCGCACATACTGCTTGAGCGTGGCCGCGTAAAGTGGCGCACCCACCAACGTGCGGCGGATATAGAAATTATATCTAGATGGTAGTATATCTTTGATAAGATAACTTACCATACTTCGGATGAAGGCTCTTGTTGCTGCGGCTCCTGGTTCCCTCCAGAAAGAACTCTACAGGCGCCGCGTATTTGGACACCACCGTCCTCACATACTGCTTAAGCGTGGCCGCGTACAGTGGCGCCCCCACCAACGTGCGGCGGATGTAGAAAGCACCGGTCTCTCGCATCCGCTGCCCGACTATCGCCATCGAGTAAAAATCTAAAACAAGATTATTCAAGAATCGGATATATTTCGTATTGGCAATTATACCTACTTATTGGGAATTTCAAAATTTTGGACAGCAGGCGTGCTAAGTTTTGCTCTTGCTTAGATTCGATTGTTCACTGTGTTTGATTCATATATTCAACACACATATAAGTCAGTAGCCACTGTGACCGATGAGCCTTAAAAGCTTGGGTGAAAATTTCGAAGTCGAGTACCTATTGATCTATATTTTTGAACCCGACTGACGCACCTAGAATGAGGGTAATCTATGTCGTTCGTATGAAGGTATTATATACCTATATATGTTAGTATTACTGTTCTATTGTCGCTTTCAATAGCCTAAACGGCTTGAACAATGTTTAAATATGAGGTGGCATTAGATTCGTATTCTTCCCCGCAGTGTCATACGCAGTGGCGGCTCGTGACTCAAAGAACTGGTGGTGCACATCATAAAACATGCCTAAAATTGTTTGGATAATTCCTAACAGCAGAAATAATTCTCTTATTTAGATAGGCATTTTTCTATTTACACAAAGTATAATAATAAGATTGATAAGTAAAACAAAACATAAAAACAGCGAAAGTAAAACACGAACAAATACAAACGTAAGACAATTTACACGAAAACTACCTAATCCGAACATATCCGAACGTCGGCGTTCGGCCCGCGTCGGGTCCCGTGCGGCGCACCAGATTTCGCTAAACTTCCATACTAATCTTCCGTCTCACGCGCCAGGCGTTTCGTCGCCTTTTCCATAGCAGCTGTATATAGGCGCGTTGCGTGCACTGGGAGCGGGCGCACGGCAAACTATTTTGTCAAGCGAAAAAATTACTTATCTTGTTAACGACACGACTGATTATCATTTGACACAAAATTAATATATTTTTACGTTAAACTGCTTATTTATTTTTTATATCAATGTTATTTTTTAGTATATATTTAAGTGCACGAGAGTGCACTTAAGGGGGAGCCGCCACTGCGCCATGTGACGTCAGCAAAAATCATATGGCGGACGCATGGAGATATATGTCCTACGGGCGGAGGTAATCTATCAAGGACAGCAGTGTTTTTTTAACTGCTTCCTTTTTTTCTATGCCAACTATGTAATTATAGTTCAAACATACCTACATGGATGTTATAATTCTTCGGAATAAGGTTAATTTATATAGGCCTTCGAGCAACACGGCCTTCCGTACCGGAAGGGAGTAGCCATACGCTGCGTTCCCCTCTGTCAAGGTACAAGCCAAATTTGGCATATGCATGTCTATGTGTTAGTTGTGTCTGACTCATCTGTACACAAATTATTGTTTTTTATGTCATAATTACTATCAAGTAGTATCAAGTGACATTTTAAGTTTTGTATGTAGGTGTGCGGAACTAAACTTGTGTGCACATTTCCCCCCGCAAAAAACGCCAGAAAAATTGTAATAGTAAATTGTCGCTTTGCCCAATCCCTTTGTCCGGTACGGAGGCCGTGTTGCTCAAAGATATAGGCCAGACAAATAAGTATGAAATCAAAACAAAAATTACAAATAATACACATATATATGTACTTACTTACATACATTTACAACTCGAAACAGTTTCATATTTCCGTTTTTAAATCTTATTGCAGTTAATAAGACAATGGTTAAACAATTAGGTATACTGTGTGTAATGTAACTTGTAAAATATTATTCAACAAATAATGTAATGTCAAAATTAATTTGTAGAAAATTTTAAAATCTTAAGGAGTCATACGACCAAAAAACCATATACCTATTAAAATGAAAAAAGATTTATTTGACCTCCGACCAATGACAAATTTACCGTTGGTAGGCCTAAGGCGGCAGATTCGAGTGTGGGGGCGACTATCGACGAATTGGGGTTGAATAAAACAATTTATCTTGCTATTGAATGGAACACGACACGACTTGTAACTGTAGCACGACAGAGTTAAGTGAAGAAGTGGCGAAATTTAAAGTATTTTCCTATAGCATAATTTCAAATAACATCGGAAGACAGGACTGCTTATCGTTTATTTATTTTAATAGTTATTTATGTAAAAAGAAACAGTTACAAAAGGAAACCTGAGTACATACGTACTAATTTCAATAGAAATTTCTTCCAGAAGACCTGCATGAGTAAAAGGGAAATAAGAGGTGAAATTGGCTATGATCGATATGATTTTTCGCCGCCCCCAAATCATTACGTCTTAATAAATGTTGAAAGGGGCGGCAATAGTTAAAAGCCTAAAGGCAGCAGGTGCCTAGATACGCCACTGCTTCCGTCAAACAATAATCATGCGACTTGTATGTACATTGCTACACAGTTGATAACGTGTTAATGTTGTTTTACACTTTACGCCGTTTATTGTTGATAACGAGTCAAGAGCAAATAAGTGTTTGCGGTACAACGAGAGCTAACATCATCGTTCGCACGTTTATGTTAATTCACACAATACATAATGACACCGCAATGACGTCACGCATCTTAAAATAAATATACGATTGCAGGTACAGTCTACAAAACCATAAAGTATGTTAGGACGATATTTTAACAAAAGTATTCAGAAAATAATAATGGTATGTATTACAATGACATCTTAATACACTAACTCGGTTTGATAAAATTATTAGATAGTAGAGGTATAGAGACCGCAGCTCTGTAAACCGAATTTATTTGCTCAGTGTTCTACTAATAATAATAGCGTCTATTTGATTGGTATGCTTACCCTCTAATTGTGCACTTGTGGTGGGGGGGTAAATATACCAATGGCGCTTATTATTATTTTTTTGTAATAAAAATTTGTACACGAATTCTTAAAAATATTTGTTTGATACAATCTATTCAAATCTTAAGAGAATAGCATCTGACCAAGACAGCTAAACATAGAAGTGAACAAATATAAACGTTTAGTAAGAGCAAAACAACGATGTATGAAAATAGACCCAAATAATTATTTTTAACAAAAAAGTAAAACCGACTTCAACCCTATACGTAAATGTAAAAAGTGGAACAAAAAATTAGATTTTAATGGGTGTATAGTTCAATCAAAATATAGGAACAACGTCGTCATCAACTTGTCTTGAATAGCGAAAGAATTAAACAGAAATAAAATTAAACCAAACGGCATACTTGTAATTTTTTTTTGTTTTTGTTGATTTTTTCCAAAAAGCATTGGATACATTTCG
This sequence comes from Rhodophaea formosa, assembly GCA_963082605.1. NCBI lineage: Eukaryota > Metazoa > Arthropoda > Insecta > Lepidoptera > Pyralidae > Rhodophaea > Rhodophaea formosa. The sequence goes on from OY720221.1 coordinate 8,262,649, forward strand.
ATAAAAAAAAATTAAAGGACCACCTTTAAAGTTCAGTCAAAACATAGAAGTAACGTTCATCAATTTTTCTTGATTCGCATAAGAATAAAATACAAATAAGTTTAACCGATCGGCATCCTCTCACAATTTTTATGGGACATTGTTTATTTTTTAAAAAAATTCTCGATACATTGCGACAAAAAATTTATGGGACAACCTCTGGAGCATGACCTATCGAAAAAAAAATCACTAAAATCGATCCATAACTGACTGAGTATTCGCGTAACATACATAAAAAAAAAGAAAAAAGCATACAGACGAATTGAGAACCTCCTCCTTTTTTGAAGTCGGTTAAAAAGGAAAGCTGGAAAATGCTGCAGAAAACGCTGTGGATGTTGCGCCGACCCAATCTAACGGGATAAGATGAGGCAAATGATGACACAATCTTATCTAATAGAGGTTCTTTTTGATAAGATTGTCATCATTTGCCTCTTATAGAAATCAAAATAATTGATCTCATTTTAGCTTTTTTCCTAGTCATCTGAAAGAATCGAAAGGTAAAACATTTTTTTAACTTCCTCCCACACAAATCGTAAAGGACAACAGACCAACAGAATGGACTGAATGTCGTAAAAAGCGATCTACAGATTGGAATTAAATCCTGGAGTTTCATATTAGTAGCTACCTATACAGCGTATAAATTGACATTCCCCATCAGTCTACCTTTTTTTTAGTATACATATTATTAAGAAAAAACCTCATTGAAAAACATAAGAGGTAGAGCATCATGTGTGCAGTGCTGTCTCATCTGTGGGCGTGGTACTCACGCAACACAACCGTCGCGTCGGCAGTCAATTACGCATTCATCTCGTCAGGTCGTCAGTGCTACGTGTACTGACGTGATCCATTCTTATGTCATGCTCTGGTTCCGTAGCGATAGTTTCGGATGACCTACGACGAATGTCTACCACCTCACTTCAAAACAGTGCTAAGCTGCAGTACTACCACAGAATTAATAATAGCACTAACGTAAGAACGGACGTGTCCGTAAAGTTTCGTTTGCAGTTAGTTTTAGGCATAAATATCACTCCGATTGTATGAAGCTCCATACCATAGAAACATGCCTGTCTAAACTGTATTGAGAGATCGCTGGGTGCAAAAACTCAGCAAAGAAGCACACAGCCTTAGGCGCCTTATGCCTGATTTTTGGTTGCGGCTTCTTATTCATGTTCCAGGTAACGCGCCTGAAACCTCCATATGTTTATTTCCGGCGAGAAGCGAGAAGTCAGTAAATCATAATCATTTATTTGTAAATTTTTTATCATCCCAGCACCCCCTAAGATACGAGGTCTGGACGAGCCCCCAACGGTATTTATTTCAGAATAGCGCACCTTTTGATGAGCTCCGTGGCGCAGCGGTCAACACGCCAGGTTGCGACACGGATGTGCGGGTTCGATCCCCGGTCAGGCCAAGTTGAAAAACCATCTTTTTCAGATTGACCTGGGTCTTGGATGTTTATCTATATATGTATTTGTTATAAAATATAGTATCGTTGAGTTAGTATCCCATTACACAAGTCTCGAACTTACTTTGGGGGCTAGCTCAATCTGTGTGATTTGTCCGTATATATTTATTTACTTTGGTGACTGACTCAAGATGGCCCAGTTAGCGTACATACAAATGTAGGCAATATGTGCTTATGAAATAGGAAAAAAAAAAACAAACACATTACATACAATAAATGAGCTTACCATTAATTCTGAATGTTAAAAACATTGGCAAATATTGTTGTGTAACTAATATTTACATAAAAGATTATTAAATTAAACATATTTTTTCTAAGAAAGAATCCACTAAAGGATCACAATATCCTGAGCTATAGTAAATTTTTTGCTAAAATCAGGATCACCAATCAGAATTTTATTGAAAGCATGGAGAAAATAGTTAGCTCGCTTATGCAACAGTTTCACTTTTTAGAAATGGAATAATTTAGCAAAACAGTTACCTAACTGAAGGTTAAGGAGTTTAAGAAAAAAAGAGACTTACCCATGCCTGCTGCAACAGCTGGAAACTCAATATCATAATGGTAGCATAGATATGTTAGTAGACAAAAATCAGCATAACTCCGGTGCGTAGGCAGAAACAGAATAGGGTTTCTTCCCATTGATGATTTTATCTGAAAAATAGTTATTAGATGAAAATAAAATATGAGTACTTGAGTCTCTTTTAAAATGATTTCGAGATTGAAGTAATCAGATAGAGATAAATAATAAGTCGGGTTGCAATTACCCCCTAATGAGTTAAATGTGGAAAAGCCCTCTTGGATCATACATTTAATACATTTTTTTATTGATATGGGACCGCAGAAGAGCAAGCAGTTCACCTGATGCTAAGTGATCACTGCTGCCCATGGACAACTGCAACAAACACCAGGAGTATGACATAGTACAGCCATAAACTATTTGATTAGAGATACTTATATTATGTATAGTTGATCAATAATTGGTAAATAAATAAATTTAATTAAAATGGCTCTGGTAGTACAAATGAGTCTTGCTTCTGTAGTGGAGACTAAAAAGATCAGATGATGGTGATAGGTTAGGTTATAAAAAAAGTGATTAGATAAATTTAACAATTGATTTTGTACTTAAATGGATCCTTCATTTAATAGGTTTTTAACTGAATGGCAGGTAAGTATTATCATTTTCAGTATACAGTACAGTATAATAGAGAATATGCACATAATTTTTTTATTTGCTTAGTATAATCCCTAATAACCACAGTAAAAAAATATGAACAAACTTTTAAAATATCTTCATTAGCGACAAAGATGTGATATGGACTAGTGACGTCAAAGTCTATATCATGCATACATTCGTCATATAAAATAGTGTTTTCACGAGTGAGATAGACATATTTTCGTAAATTCATTGTATCTCGTTTGTTTCTTTCAGTACATAACTATTGAATATTTTTGGATAAACTGGTAAGATAATATATATAATTTTTCTTATGCATATTCCCTATTGCACTAGTCTTATTTTGGGGTGTTTTTAGCAAAGAAGAAACATACCCTTAGCACCGCTGGTTCATTCACAAATATGCCAACTTTCATCATGAAGGACACTTTCAGAAACCCAATTCCCATCCATCTGATGACATGCAGCTTTTTGTCCAGGCCCATCTCCTCCAAGTAGTCTAAAACTTTTTTCATAAGCTTGTCTTTACTTGTGCCACTCCTAGCACTTTCCTAAAACATAAAAAAAATCATAATGTTTATTCAGAAAATAGACCTTTGCCGGCACTTTCATATTTAAAATTATCTTATTAGATAATATGTGTTCAGTTAATTGTTCAAAAGCTACAGACTACTAGCTTATCATGGACGTATAAAATTCTTTTTTTATACGTCCATGTAGCTTATATTAATTTTAGTCAAATATTTGTTAGCTTCTTGACTTTTAGTTAGAGACCTGACACAAAATTTAATAGAATCTTCAGGAAGGTTGTAAAATTATTCTCAAAGGACACCCAAGACTTACAGTTTAAACTTGGCTGAAAATCATGGTAATGAATGAAACCTCAACACTATAAAATAGGTAATTTCAAAATTATTTTTGTTGAACTCTTTTTGGTCTACAGCTTTGCTCCTCAATGGATAAAATTTACTTTTTAATACAAAATTTATAAAGTCACACATCAACTTTATTACAACTGACTGACTATTATAGATGTTGTAATAATCATCTCTGTTATATTTAAGGCAGAAATAACTAATGTTAGATAGAAAAGCTCACCGCTTCTATAAAAGAATCCAGAAAGACTGATTTAGCCGCCACTTCCTTGAGTTCCTGAGGCGAGTAATATTTATCAGTGGAGAAGGTCCTGTGCGGGTGCCACGCTCGAGTCATGAACCTGAATATCCCGCATTCAGCCTTCCTCGGCTCTAGTATATTTAAAAAATCCACTTCCTCGTGCATTTTTGTAAAATAAATATTTTGTGAAAGGATTAGAAATTAACGCACATTTCTTTTTACGTGATAATTAATAACAGAAAAGTAGTTTGTTATATGACGAGATATTTTTTAAATTGATTATTTTGAAGAAACGGATGTTTCCTATACAGTTAAAATTATATTTTAAATAAATTATAATGAATTAAAGAAATTATTTCGGAGAAGTCCTCTCAAGAAGACAGAATTTGACAACTGATGAACTGATTGATTTGTTAAGATTTGACACTGACATAAACTCGTTTGACGTTGACACATGAAAATGACGCGAAAATAAGAAAAAGAAATGAAAGCAAAAGAAATGGAGATTTTGCAGCTGTATAACTACACATCTACTTTACCGAAAGTGGTACTTTTTATATATGCTATCGAAAGTACCTCGTATGTATATACTTCCCTATTATATAATTTTTTAAACCAGTATTTGTTTTTTTCTTCTTCTTCTGTCTTATAAAATGGCTTTCACCGAAATTTCTGTGATTCTGCCAATGTCCAGTATAACGAGATACTAAGTATCGGTGTTGTACGGTAAAAATTTTCTAAGTAGCATCAAAGATGGCGTATGTTCTTTGATGCTTCTATTCTATACTACACCAATTTCATATTATAAAGTCCACTAAAATCAATTTGCAAAAATGTCTAAGGCAAAGGCAAACTACGAATAAAAAGGCAAACTACCCCTTGACTTCTCACCAAAAACTCCATTTGTTTTTTTATAAATTTTTGAACATAGGACACAAACGTAGGATTTATAAACAAATATCTGTGCCTTATTCCCTGTCATTGTCAATCTGACGTAAAATAATGACATTGACAAAACTTTGACCGTCTGAGTTGCCAGATTTAGGAAATTTTATCCGGGAGTCTGGAAATTTTCTAAAGGTCTCTCCTAATGTGAATGATAAATATCGTATCCTTTTTTACTGATTTTTTTTCAATGTCAGTGCCAGTCAGAATGTTTTTCGATATAATAATGATTTGGTTTGGACAGAACCTAAAGTCGAATGTTCAAAGCAATAAATAATGGTTTGGCGTCAGGTTTGGGCTTCGCCATGGCGCTCAAAATTATTAATTTATCAGTTTTGTAATCATTGAGCAGCCAGCACACCCGAAAACGTCCCTTGCCTTGTCCCAACTAATATTATAAATGCGAAAGTGAGTTTGTTTGTTTGTTACGCTTTCACGCTGAATCTACTGAACCAATCATCATGAAATTTTGCATACACATAGGTTAGGGTACCGAGAAGGACATGGCTATAAATTACGCGGGCGAAGCCGCGGGTAACAGCCAGTACATTATAATTTTATGGTATATATGGATGGACTTATTTTGCCTGGGCTTATATGGGCCTCCGGCTCTCTCACTCACCAAACGAAGCATAGAAGCGGCAAAGCCGTCGAACCTTCAAACGTCGATTTTTTGTGAAAGTGTGGTACTTCCCCGGACGAGCCGGCCCATTCATGCTACTAGCAAAAAGTGATTTTTGCCCGTAGCGTGGCTCTACTACAACTAAAATCTCTATCGCAACCTGATAACATTGGCTTGACTTCTGGACACCGATATCTCCTCGCGTGCTGACTTGACTTCTCAAGCCAGACACTGGACCCCGATTTCTTCCGTCCGACTCCGCCAAGTCAAGAAAAGTGCGATTCCGTGCTGGCTCTCAGATGTAGCTTAACCGTAATTAGACCAAAAATTACCATTAACATACTCAATAGATAAAAAAAACATTAGTAAAAAAGTATCACTTTTATTATCACTTGCCTTATTTACTAACAAAAATGCGTAACAAACTTATAAAGTACTTACCTATACTTAATTCTGACTTACACGAGTTATACGTATACAAATTATTTCTGTATTTTTTTTTTGTATTGTCTTTTTTCTTTACTGAGACTAAATTTTAACAAAACTTAAAAAAGAGGCCATGTGCAAGTCTGACTCGCCCGTCAAGGGTTCCGTAGTAGCAAGCTTAGATGTACCAAAATACTACTATTAGTTTTCGCCAGTAAATTTACTCTGTTTTTACATAGTGTTTGTGTATTAATGACTTACGCATGTGATTATTGTTAAATAGTATTGATTTTATTTATAAGACGAAAATTGACCATTCCGTCCTACCCTGTTCTCCGTAACTACTAGGGCCAAAATTTTAAAAAAGTACAGAATAAATTTTATTTCTTATAGATTACAGGAAAACATAAAGAATTCTATGAAGTATTGAAACAAAGGTGCGTTCACTTACGGAAAATAGTTCACCAAAACACCATTAGATAGCGCTAGTTGTAGTTAGCTAGCGTCTGAACTGTGAGGATTTCAAATATCATATTTTTGACTTTGGCATTGCACGGATCCCTCTCCACGCGAGTTCAACTCGCATTTGGCAGGTTTTTTTTATTGTGGTATAAAGTCGTAAAGTGTTTCACATAATAAATCTACCTATCAGCTAAGTTTCAACTGTATATTCTCAATAGTTTCGGAATAACATTTAATTACATATAATTAACATACAACAACATAACTACAACTGTGGCATACGGACAGACAGACCTAGACATGACGAATCAATATGGATTCCGTTTTTGCCATTCGGCTACGTAAAGGACGTAAAAACTATTTGCCTTTCTTCTTACTCTCTGAATAACCACAAGTACGTATCAACATATTTTTTATCTACGTACATATGTACTACATATTTGTTGCTTACTGTATTCAGTGCTTACAACTTGGTTCTAGGAAAATTGTATATCGAGGCGCGAACAACCTACGATTTTATTTTCATGGAGTTCTTATCTTAGTATACCTAATTTGTGTAATTTGTTCATATATTTATTTTTACTTAAATCTACAAAAATCATAATCATGTGCCAGTAACAAAAAAAAAAAACTTCTAAAAGAAAACTTCTAAATGGAAGAAGTTTTTATAACTTTTCTTACTTACCCAAAATATAAAGGACTACAAAATAACCTAAAGCCTGTTGCACACTATCACGAAAACCAAACCAGAGTCAAACATTGTTGACAAGTTAGCGACTCATCCTGCTGTGTGTGAGATATGAACTAATAACTATTTTATTTGCGATCGGACTGCTTCCATGACAGCGTACCACAGGCATTAACTTGTACATAATTAGGCTTATTTCCAAAGACAGTCCATTCAAGCGACGGCAATGAGCGCAGCGCCTTTCTTTGATTTTTAACAAGAGAGCAGAAGAAAAAGAATCGGTGCAACCTTCACAACTTTTATATCCTACAAGAGAAATAAAGATTATGAGCTGCGCGGGTTTTGTCTATTTGTGTGTATTATACAAGATGGGTATGAAAATAAAAGTGTAAGAATATGAAGTTGTATGAAAAGTGTGAAGGAAAAAATAAGCAGGAAAGGAGACAAGCATATAGTAAGAAGAGCATAGGGATAAGTAAATATCATGTCACAATAATCTGTCTCCCGATTTAGGGGACACTAAAGATAGTTATATTATAATCACTTTGATTGACGTAATATTTCTTAATAATAATTTGTTTAACCCAAGTTTAAAGATAGTTTAAATGTAAATAGTCTTTAAAAAGGTAAATGCTATATAAAAACAACTTATTTATTGGGTATAACTATAGTTTCCTAAACGTTAGGGTGTGCGCGCACTGCGGTGTAATAGCAGGAGTAGTAGCAACAGTAGGTATGCCGAATGCAGTGGGGGTGCGGCTGCCTGGCCCCAGTGCACGCATCCTTTTACCTTGCTTTTTCCAGTATAATAAATATAGAGGTAGTATACGTTTTTCATATTCATTTCGTTCCTTTACGTACAGTCGCCTGTTCAAAAATAGAACACCGAAACAGCGGGTTGGGCGTACGTTTTCATTAGATTAAGGGCTCTCCTAGGCTCGTGAGATAAAAATACGGCACCACTGGTTCTAAGAAGTGACCGTTTGTTGAACAAACTAATAAGATATTTAAAGGTACGACGATACCGAAGGCAGTACACTTTGACACGGCACGCAAAGTCAGATGGCTTCTGTATTTCCAGCCTTAAGGCGCTCTTATAGTAACACTAGCGCCGCCCAGCAATTAATTCTTTAAATCCTAAATCATATCGAATTTAAAAAATCTGACTAGTACAAAACTAGTAAATTACTTGTAGTATTTGTATGCTGGGTAGCGCTAGTGTTACTATAGGAGCGCCTTAACTGCCTAAACTCGAACCCAGCCTCGCTGCTAGCGATGCTATAGGTATAAGTTTTTTTTTGTGTGATATTTATACATATTTAACCTTTATTTAAACCTAGTCTTAATAATAAAAATCTGTAAAGATATAAAATAAAATACTTATTTTTTATGAGGATATGTCTTTAAGGCATCGCCTCCACGAGCGAGAATCGCGACGATCTTATCGTCGTGCCACCTATTTCCATCGAGTGTGAGAGTGCGAGCGAAAGTCAATCGTATTCCGATTCGAATAAGATACATAATAGTATAAGATAGAAGCGTCGCGTCGCGTCGCGATTCTCTCGCTCGTGGAGGCGACGGCTAATGCCGTTCGCTGCGTCACGCGGGTGATAGGCCACGGGCCGATCCGCATGACTTGCATGCAATATTGTATGACGGTCAAGATCAGATTCGGGCGCGCGGTTTGTTTCTTGTTCTTCGTTACTAAAGGTAAAAGTGCTTTAAATTATCAGTTCTAAAACCAATAATATTTTTTAAAACATACCAGTGAGCGGATCTGCGTGACGCCGCGGACGGCCTAAAGATTTCCTATTTCTATACTTTATAGGTAGACAGTTACACTGTACATATTCCTTTTGAATATGGCACCTTCATTATCACGACTACTACTTTCCATTCGTGTTAGTAAACTATAAAATTTCAGTACCCAGCATATAAGCTCTATTCTTGTTAGTAACAATTTTGAATCATGGTAAAATAACAACAAAAATTTAACAACGTTTAGTAATTAGCTTTTTATGTCTACCTTTATCGTATATATCAATACCAAAGGACCAAACTAGTTCAAATAATACTTTTTGCACTCAAAGACAGCATCAAAGAGAATTTAATACACATCATCGAAAATAAACGAATTCTGTCATTCTGTGTGTACCTTTCGACTGAATAAAGTGCCGCTCTAAGTTATAATATGGATTTTAGTAATTTAAAACACTATAACCGTCTTACGTTACAAAAATACATTCATCTCTTGATAATTAACGTGATACTCATTAATAGACAGTCAGTCAAAGTTTCCAAAGTTATTATCTTAACGTTTGCGAGTGAGTTGATAGGGATTTTTTGATTATGGCTAAATCTTTTACTTTCTTCATGGTAAAGTATGTACTGCAAATTAAAGACCTGTTGAAATAAAACTCTCAGTAAATACGATGTCCGGTTGATATCGATGTGCGTGATTGTAGGCTTTAAAGTCAAGATAATTTCAGACCTATCAATACGCTTACATACCCATACTACGTGACCAGTTCAGGGGAGGTGGTCTTTAAAATAACACGCTTTATCACAGGGAGGACGGGGGTTAGGTTAGGTTATCAATTTTCTCTGAGAAAATTTCGCAGTTTATAGAGCCATATTCGAATTTTACTATTACTACACTGCTATTTAATCATAAGTCAATAATAACGACAAATATTAACACAAATTCTTTCCTTTTTACTTTGTATTCGCAAAATATTATTAAAAACCCCATATAACTATGTGAAAACTAGAGTGGGGCTTTTTTTACTTCAGATGGTCAGAGGCGGGAGGGATTTTTTTTTCAAAATTTGGTCACGTAGTGGGCACATTCTTCAACAATGAAATGAAGTCCAACCCCTGAATCTCCATAAACAGAAATCAACTCACGCGCACAGCACAACTCTTATTTACTTCTTTATATCATTGTTGTTTTTCTTCGCTTGCTCGATCTCGTCGAGGGCGTCCAGCACCCTGGCCTTGCTGAGGCGCGCCTTGATGTCGAGGTGCAGCGCAGCCGTGCGCTCCAGCTGCTGCGCTTCCTGCCCGAAGTAGCAGCCGAGGCTGCGGCACAGCTCCATGTAGTAGCGCCATTTGTAGTCGCGCACCAGGCACGCGGGATTCCCAATTATAATCAGCTTGGCTTTCGCTCGAGTTAGGGTCACGTTAAATCTCTGTAATAAATAAAACAACAGGTATTGCTACTTTGGAATAGATTCTGATATGAGCTGAAGTATTCTTTTGCAAAATATGTAATTGTAGATGTCGTTGCGTCCGCTTTTAAAACTTATAATATCTCTATTTTAACATTTCGATGCAAGTTCATTAGCATAGTTATAATAAATAATGTATGTGTGTAAAAAATCATTTGAATATTTTACGAGATGAGATTATGGAGATCATTATTTTAAGAAAAAAAAAATTTACTCAAACCTCCATGCATTTGACAGTTTATTTGGGAACAATCGTAAACAACGCCACTCGTGACAGTTGACATCCCCATTTATTTTTCATAGAGAAATATGTTTTAAATCATAGAAGTATGAATACTCTCTAGAATGTAAATATTGCTTGATCTGTCCTACGACTTATACTCGTAAAACATACACGCGGCTTTCTCGCGACCCCAGTCATCTGACGTCTGTCGAAGTGCAAATATCAGAACGAAATTAATTGTTTATAGCCGTAAACATGCCTAGTTGTGCAGTGAAATCCTGCAAAAATACTGACAGAAATATTAAAATGTTATCCCGACCTGTTACTTTTCACATGTAAGTAACGCAATGTATGTTTTATTTAAAAAAATTAAATGTATTTATACGCCATTTTAAATGTCAAAATCCTTAGTAAGTAAGAGAAGATAGTACGAATAGTGATGCCCCTACTTACTCTTACAATATATCGATAAACAATGTACATGAATACGACATGAGTACAAAGGAGCGTACCAGAAGTATAATTGTGACCCGATTCTACTAACTCATATAACAGACCATGTCTTACCTCTATATCCTGTCAATCCTTGATTTCAAAATATTTCTAATGCAATGCCTTTAATTTTTGCTAGTTTTCATTATTCTTTTTTCTTAGAAACATATATTTAATTTGTCGTATTTCTCCTTTTTTTGACAATGTCAAATAATCAAAGTAAAAGTAATTTTATTTTTAAAATCCTAACCGGCCTTTTAGTAAACTTCTTTATAGACAGTACTTCTTCTTCATATTTTTGCCAAATTAAATATTGGCATGAATGCCGTAATACGCTCAGATTATGATGATATACCTATACAACATGTTACCAGTTACACTTGTTTGTCCTTAAAGTGTCAAGATAAAATAGTTTGTTTCTAATGTTTGGATGGTTTAAGGGGTGTGATTTACAAATAACTTCAATTTTGGGATCCAAGATTGCGGGCACCGCCTATGAAAATTCGATAGGGGTGTAGTTTTAGAGGTGTTTTGAGGTATAGATCGCAGATATAAAAAACTTGTGACTAATCTAAATTGTGACTAATCTTGTTAATATGTAAAAATTTGTCATGTGGAGTACCAAATAAACAATTTTTCTTTCTTTCTTTCTTTCTTTCTTTAATCTTTCTCAGCCTCACCTTTAATAATAAGCACAGATACTGAAAGAGCTTAAACAAAAATGAAAATCGTTTCACAGTGTGAATTCTCCTTCACTTTATAACTAACGCGGTTAAAATAATGACCTCAAACTACTCAGCCTAGTGAAGTTTTGTCGTGTAGCAGACAAGCAAGAGAGAGTACCAGATTCGATGTCTGGCGCGGCTAAATATTTCAACTTAAATTTCACATGTGTATGTCCGCCGTTCTGAAGCTACCCACGGAGATACAACCCACAACATACATACATACAATCATATAATCACGTCTGTTTCCCCTACAAGCAGCCAGAGCTCAAGGTCGGACCCAAATGCTACGTTTAGCATGTTTGTATATAGGTGGAAAATGGAATTAAAAAATTGATAAGTTGCAAGCCGCATCATTTTTTGATATTGTTTAATATATTTTCGCCCTTTCCCTTTGCCGGCTTTTACTTTCTTTGCACATTCTACATCTTTTTCATTTCTCCCATAACAGCCGTAAAAACTTTGCCAATTCTTATATTACCGCATAAATACGGTCATAATAGCGGAACAACAAAGCTTATGATGCTATTAGGAAATAGCTCAGACAATGATGACTAATACTAATTTTGATGGTATTTGCACTCTTAGGTAGCTACGCAATGATAATAAAAACATAATTTCACATTCAAAAACCTTTGTTTTCTAAATTGCAACCGCTGATCTGTAAACCTACATTAAATCTGTAATTGCAACAAAATGGTTTGTTTTGTGTTTTCGATATCGATATTACGCGGTGTTAATACATCACTTGTGACAGCAGTGTCAAAAGTCATGAGTGCTATTTTCAAACTGGCGACTAAATACGCTGGTTTGAATTTCGGTTGTTTGAAAAATCAAACGAACGATTTCTATGTAAATTTTTGTACGTCTTCATGATATCACCCGTTCAAAAATAGCACCCCTATCAACCCGGCCCCCTTTCCTCTTTTTCACACCCCCCCGGCTCGACATTCTAGGTTTTCATACAAAAATGGCTTTATGCGACATCTATTCAGAGTGACGAAAATTTTTTTTTTAAATCTATGTTTTAAATCTCAGAGTAATAATCCTTACTAATATTATAAATGCTAAAGTGAGTTTGTTTATTTGTTTGTTTGTTACGCTTTCACGCCGTATCTACTGAACCGATCATCATGAAATTTTGCATACACATAGGTTAGGGTACTGAGAAGGACATAGGCTATAAATCACGCGGGCGAAGACGCGGGTAACAGCTAGTTTTAAATACATTAAAAATATAAAAATATGACAAGTATCGGCCACTTATAAACACGATAATTTTTTGTTTTTGTACCTTTGTTTTTTTTTGTACACAGCTACGCTTCAATACATAAATGCTATTTTTGAACTCTGTAGCTTTTGAACTAATATTCTAAACATCTACAAATAACATGCTGATGGCAATAGAAGCTCACCTTATCGTCGACCAAGAACCCTAGGCTGTACTTAGCGTCGTAGTCCAGCAGCTTGCAGTTAGCCCGCACCGTGGACACTATGATGACTCTCTTTTCCTTGCCCTGGAACGACTCAACTGTGCCCACTTCAATCTTATCGTAGTTTTCGCTGTTCAGCCAGCCCTTCACTTTGTAAACCTGGGGGATAAACATCATAATGATAAATCATGTCTCTTCCAATCGATGTCTATTTAGTTACGCACAGTTATTTGAGCCAGTATCAGAATCGCAATCGCAAATAGACCTTACGGCACTCTGTGCACTGTAGGAACCATACAATTAATATGGCGTCACAGCTCCATGGCACAGTGGTCAGCCTGCGACGCGCGTTTGATCCCCGGTCAGGTGGTCATGATGAAAATCAATCTCTTCCAGATTGTCTTGATTGTAAAATATAGTATCGTTGAGATATAACTATATATTTTATTCTTTAATATAATAAACAGGTAATACTTTTACATCAAAAATATGCATTTTACGTATGGTAAATAATATTTGTCCGTCACATTTTTGCGTCGAATTGTACCTGATGAAAAAGTAACAATGAAACTTGCAGCATTCCCTCGCTGTATGGCAAGGAATATACGTTGCACCAGATACGATTCATGTGCCAATCATCTTAATACCATATATTAAGGGCTAGTTCATATAGTATCACAAGTTCACAGCTTAACTTAGCTAAACTTGTGTGTTTCCATAATGAAATTAACTCGCGTAAGTTTAAATATTATTAATTAATGAAAGTTGCATTCCGTAATAAATCCTGACGCTGAAAATGGTGAATTTAACTGCTGAGAACCAGATGTTAAAAGCAAAGAAATGTAAACAAGAGAAACTAACCTGTCTTATGTAAGGTGCGATGATGCCGATGTCTTCCGGCAGCACTTGGTGCTTTGTGATCAGTGCTTTGACGTATCGCTTCACCATGTCCAATTCTCGCTCGTTGAAGTAACTGTTGGGGTAATTTATTTTTTAGTCTCGATGCGATCCAATCGCAAGTCTTGTTGATAACTGAGAACTTGATCATCCCATCTTTTTACTGTATCGGGCGCTCCGGGTCTGATAATCTCCATGCAAGCAACCCACCGCATCTTGATGTCGTGGGTGGAAGGAGTCTAGGGGATGGGCAGCCGGACTTTAGGGGGAGAGGTATGGGGTACAACCTCCACGTCCATATATTAGATGTCTGGATTAAGATTGCCTTGAGCTCAATGGCCGTAGTGCGCATTCCCTCCCTATTAGTCAAGGTTAAAATTAAGAATAAAGGAGTAAAATTATTCGTCATGGTTATTTCTCTTTGGTTGGTGAACAAGCACAAATAGCATACAATGTCATCAAAAGATGGCAGTCGTTAAGCTATGTCCAATAAGATTATACCCTATTGAGTGGTACACAAAGAGACACACGGACGAAGAGAACATACAGTTAGTATTCAATTTCAAAGTCAAAAACTAGTGTTCACTTTGTTGATGCCGACGAGATCTCCATAGAGTAATCGCTTTAGCTATTTCACATGTTAGGAAGTTTGAAAAATATGACACTAGTGTTGGCTATTTACCTATTTACACAAACAGAATCCGGCCCAGTGCGCCGAGACCCATGCAGTTAGCGTTCCGAGATTCTTGTACAAAAAGTTTTTTGTCATATAATACTGTTTTACGGCTTTGGATTTTTCCATACGGTCTCGCTTCCTGCCAAACTATTTCTTGTTCACCTCGTTTGAGCATATTTTCACAATGCGATTAACAAGATCGTATCTTTTGATCGCTTCAACTTGACCTATATTTTTTACAGATTTAGAGCACCACAGACCTTTTCATTTGAGTACCTAACGGAGATCGGGCCAACCTCAAGTGTAGATGGGCTAAAGAGAAGGCCGCTAGGCGTGTAGGATTGCGGCATGGAGACCTAGTATAGACCTGGATGGAGAAAAGTCGGGAAACCACCAATGCGCTGGGCCGATGATATTACAAAACTATTGGGTAAGACTAAGACCTGTATGCAAACAGCGAAAGAATGGAGCAGGTGGAAAAGCCATGAAGAGGCCGATACCCAACAATAGGTGAACACAGACTGAGAAAGAAAAAACTTACAGTGTGGCAAACATTTCATCCTCTCCAACCCGTCTGGCCAGCGAGGAGAGTGTAGGCCACTATCTGACTGCTCTGTTTAATATATGGCTCTGGTAGTACAGGCAGGGTCATGCTCTTGCAGTGGAGACTAAAAAGGCCTGTTGATGATAATGAAATATTTCGCCTTTGCTAAAGAAACTAATAATTACCTGGGCGCGTTCCCCATCCTCTGCTCGATGGAGTGCACGGCGTGGAAGACGACAGCTCTTTGGCCACCGGGACCGCCTAAGATGCTGACCTGACTCAGTGGATCAGGTTTCGCTAATGGCTAAAATAACAAAAATACTCAATATAGAATTATATTAAAAAAAAAAACCGACTTTAACCTTATAGGTAAATTTAATAATTAGAAACCAACTGCAATAAACAAAATTGTTCATTCTTTCATAACTATTTACAATCAGTTTTTATTTGGAATCGTTGGGGCGCTGTCACTAGCGCCCTTAGCGTTGAACAACTGAAACTAATACGGTAACGTCACTGGTGTACACATTGTTCACAGTTCTACATTAGTTAAGCCAACTCCTCAATTATGTTTACTTTGTGAGCTCACACATGATTTCGAGGTCAAAAACTCCATAATGTCGCCGCATGTAATACATAAAAGACATAAGTACTAATACTGTCTTTTCACATGTCATGAAAGTGCGAAAAAACTTAAAGAACTGACCATACCTAGGTCGGTTAAAGTGATCCGCGACACAGTCATCGCAAAATTGCTATAATGGCACTCTGAATTAGCGGGTCGGGTCGCAACTCATAGGCACTGAGTCTGAGGAAAACAAAACTTAACCATAAAGAAAAAAAAACTTAACCAAACGGTTTTCTGGTTAACTGTATAGATATTAGATAATTTTTTGGTCATATATATTCACGCTCCAAAGTCCAAAGGTTCTTTTTTTTCGCCATCGTCGGACCTCCAAAGTACAAAGGTTCCTTTTCGTTCGCCATGGCGATGTGATTAAACAATAAGACTTACTTTCAAGTTGTCCTCATAGAACAGGTTGTTGGGGATCTGCAGGACGTCGGGGTCGGACCTGAAGTTCTGCACCAGCATGGTGATGTAGTTGGAGTCGTTTTTGTACAGGTTCTCGTACGTGTCGTGCAGCCGCTCCAACAGAGACGTGCCTGCCGACATCATGCATGATATTAAGCTTATTTAAATACTAGCAGTAGCCGGCTTCGCCCGTGGTACATAGGTTCCTAGCTTATGGCACTCAGGCTTCGATCAACAATACCAACTAGATATCGCATTACGTACAAAATCGAAGCAAAATTCTGTCCGCTTGAATGTAGCTATAAAACCGTTTTAAGTTCAACGTATTCTCGACCATAGCACGTGATAATAAAGTCGCAATTATATTATTCCAACTAAACAAAATAAGAGCTCACCGTCTGGAGTGCGCTCTTATTGCCGAGCCGCTTTTCTTGCGCCGACCTGATATCTAGTTGGTATTGTTGATCGAAGCACTCAGGGCTTCACGTATCTATCCAATGCAATGGTGAAATAATTATTGAAATCGGTCCAGTTCCTGTGATTACCGCATTCAACCAAACAAACAAACTCTTCAGCTTTATAATCTTAGTATAGATAGATTCGTATAGATTAAAAATTCAAATATGAATTTAGAAAATAGGCATTTTCAGGCACTTTTTCACGTCATTTCATTTCGAATAACTCTTATTTACTTATATTAGTTTATATTATCAATTAGTGTTCAAAAGCAGGACATTATAGAAACGGCGAATTAATTAGATTGCACGACCGAACTTTTGTGCTATGTATCTAATACATTTATTTGTTATTGCTTTAAACAGTGGAAACGGTTAATGAACAATCGAGCCTATCTTTTTAATTAGATGAACAAGAAGCAAAGAAATGACAAGAATACAAACCTAATCCTCTATGGTGCGCCTCCCTGGATAGACAGACAGGGCCAAGTTGCTTGGGGTCACCAGCCAGGATCAGTTTCCCGTTCGAGGATAGAAGACCACAGATGGGGACCAGGGTCGCTGGCTCTGAGGCCTGCGCCGCCTCATCGATGAACAGATGCGTCATTTGGATCTTATGTACGGATTGGTTTCTTGGCCTGTTGAAAAAGAAATCAGGGTTTTCAGAATTTATTTATCCTCCATGTGGCGGCACAGTGTCGGGAGGTCGAGCTGTCAAAATCCACCAATCATAAAATTGATGATTAAACGTGATTGGTGGATTTTGACAGGTGTCAAAAATACCTCTCGACACAGTGTCGCTACCTGGATTTCTGAAAACCCTCATTAGCGCCAACAAAGAATTCGAAAGTGCGACTTTCTTTTCATATAGCCTTTGGTTTGCTGATAAGAAGCTACTGGTGATCTTAGACGTAACCTAACTTACCTTAAGTTAGGTTTTGAAGTACTCGAGTTTTTAGATCAGTAAAAATGTGACTTCGGATAAATTATTGCGTTTCTGTTGGTGTGCGTGAATGTATCACGCACTCACTCGTAATTGCGTCGCGTGTAAAACAACTACAAAGGCTGCTACTATCTCAGCTGGTGTATAATTTATTATTCTATGTTTGCGTGAAAACTCATATCTATAATTTTATCTAGGCAAGAGGCGAATACATGCTTATAGAGTGCGTTGCTCAGAAAATAATAAAAGCGTGCCATGATTATAAACCTTTTACAAAAGAAAAAACTAAAAAGCTGTAAGTCTTATTACCAGTGACCGGCACGAGTGGTCTATATTTGCCTAAACTTCAAGGAATTGGATAAAATTACCTATGAAATTGGCGTTTTCTATAGAGAATTTCGAGTGAATAAATTTTTCATACTAACGTTTTTAGTCTAATTTTGGATTTGTAAAAGTACGGACAGCAGTAAGGCTAATTAAGACGTTATAAAATTTACAAAAAGTTAAGAAAAAATTGCATACAGACATACCTGAAACTAGTTCTTTCCATGAGCATTTTTCAATAGTTAAATTTACAAAAACAAAAATTTTAATGCATGCAGAATGTTAATAATATAGGCCACTTTCAATTAATATTCCCTAATATATTCCCTATTGCACAGCTTATACTCACATGGCATACTTGGCGGCGTGAGAGAGCGTGGTGACCACGATCCTGTAGCTGCCCATCTGCACGTTGCTGACCGGGTAGAAGTTCTCGTAGCTGGTACCGTTGGACACGGGCGCCAGCACGGCCGGCATCACCGTCCTGCAGACAAACACAAATATCACATCCTCATTCCACGTTACATCCTCTAAACTGCCCATCAGACATAATATGTTTGCGTACAAAATGACCGTCAACTGCCACGATGACAAGTTGTTACAGTCCGAATTAAACTTTATGGCGGGTCGGAAAATCGCGCGAGGCGATGCGCAGAACACAATATTAGCTGCGAGCAACGATTACACGCCCCGCCTCCCCGCGCGCGCCCTGCTTAACCTAATCTGTACTACACACCAACTGGCGTGATGTTCTGAGCCGCAATAAAGTGGGGCGCGAGCTGTAAGTCAGTCGTCTTTTAAAGAATAGTTTTAAAAACACTAGTTTAAAATAACAGTTTGAGTAACAAATCTGCGTAAATTACGATCAAATATCATGAAAATACATCCCACAACTGATGTCGAATGTCGATGCGTCGACTCACCATTCTCTAGACTGCGAGTTAGCGCGAAGCAGGTAGTTACTGATGTGGAGCTCTTTGTTATATTGCAGCAGCATGACGGCGATGTGGTCGGCCGCCATGTTGGAGTCCGTGCATACCAGCACGCGGTTGCGCGGGTTGCTCACGACAAGCTGAAATGGTGTTGGTCGATTATGCATCTACACTGCTATGTTAGGGAGTAAGTGAGAGCTAGATTTTGGGAGACGCGATGTGAAGAAAGAAGAACCTTATATGTTAGTAGAAGGACTCAGTACCCATAGTAACTTTGGTAAAGAAAGAGACGGAAGTACTATCGGGTACGACGGGTCATTCAAATATTATGTAAGCAGTGAAAGGGGGTGGGGGGGTCTAGGCTTGGCTTATTTTTGATGACATGTGGGACGGGGGGGGACGGGGGGTGACGTGGTGATGACATAAGCAATATTTCGCAAAATTCACTAACATTTTTTGTGAAACTGATACAAATGTTTACGTAAGCTTAGGGGGAGGGGGACAGCAGTGAGCAGAGAGAGAACAGCAATTTTTCTGCTTACGTAAAACTTGAATAACCCTACAACCTGGAACTAAAAGGAAGAAAATAATAATTTAATTACAAGAAACCAAGAACAATCAACAAAAATACAGATTTTTTCACCTATTAACAATTTATTATAGTTACAGTTACGAGTATATTATAATCAATTGTATATATAGTGCACGGTGCACCAACTTGTAGAATTTCTGTCTCAAGGTCGACCAATAAATCTTTGCACTGAATTATGTTCTCTATAATAAGAACAATAAGGGTAAATATCAAAATTTTAACAGTTCTATCAGGGTACTAAGGAGAAGAAGCTTACTATACAGATGGAACAAACATGTTATAAGGTCAGCGTGGTCTCTGCTAACCCGGTAGTAGGAACAAAGTAAAAAAGGAGCATAATGGAAGAAGCTTACCTATACGTTGTCCAGACTCTATATACAGTGGCAGGAGTAGAGGAATGAGACGACAGAAAGTGGAAAAGTAGATTTTATTGTGGTAAATCCTGCCTAGTAAGCGTGCAAAGGGCGGGCATACAGATTGCACTCACAGAATTATAAGACGCGAAAGCGAAACAAACACGATATTAGTTATGCAACTATATATGTACTGTCAGTTAGGATTCTAATACTTGTATTAGAGGTAGGTATGCATTAGATTTATGTTACCTGTATGATTGCTTCGACGATGGTCATGGTCTTGCCGGTCCCCGGCGGCCCGAACACGATGTAGGGCGCCTTGCCGGAGGTGCCCGACACGATGTGCTGCACGGCCGAATGCTGCTCCTCGTTGTTCTGGATCAGCTTGTTGTAGAACCTGTCATAGACAACATTACTATAATCAAAGAATACACTAATCGAAAGAAACAACAGTTAAGCATGTGTGCGCGTAAAATCGTTTGCGGCCATGTGTGGGTGTATGGATGTTGCGCAGGGCGTAGAACGAACCGTCTCCAACTGTTTTGGCCGAGGACTGTGTGTGTTGAGTTTGCGTCTCTTGCACGGCTCGCTTCGCAGTCACGAAGTGAGTAGTGAGTTCTTGTTCCATTTTATCAACCTCAGCGCTTGCGCGCCCCGGCTTAAGGTCACCCACCGGTGCCGGTGTCTCACGTACAGAGAAGGAGTGTCACCACTGTGCTAATATGTAGTTGGTAAACAAAAGAAAACTCTTGGTAATGATCTAAATACTTGCCCGTGATTTCGTCCTCTCGCCACATTTGTGTATGAAACTGATGTACATTGTGACGGAAGGGCGGTAACGAAGATACAAAAAACGACCACCAACATGCACGAGGCGAAGCCGAGTGCTTTTAATAGTCAGAGTTTGTAATGCCACCCGTGGAACACACAATGTTTTTCAAATCACCGATTATTTTACCAGAAAATACTAAACTATAACAGCTATAGTAGATTGGTTGTTATTTTCTATGCGAGAAGTTTCTATGGGTGGGTACGGAGGAAATCTCGGAGTCTAGTTCAAATTATTATATTTTTATTGGGTTCATTAGCAGTTCCAAAATTTTGCATCCGAAAACCTGCTTGTATTTAGTAGATTACATATAATGTTAAAAAAAACAACTTTTTGGGCGTCCCGATTTTACGAGATCATGACGCCCGCCCGGGGCCATAATAGAGATTTGTATAGAATCTTATAGCCCGCGGTCATAATAGACCATCGAGCCAACCTTTCTTGCCTATTCTTAGACAGTGTCATTACTGTCTAAGAATAGGTGTTACAAAATCATAATTTAACTTTATTTTTAGAACAGCTTTTTTATGTCAGTTTCGCGGTAACGTTAGCACGATCCTTGTTAGACTTACTTGTCGATATTTTTGAGCCTGACGTTCTTGTTGTTGGGCACCGGGAACACCCGGCAGACCTGCTTGCTAGTGTGCAGCTTGGAGACGGCATCATGCATGCGCTCGAGGGGCACGCGCGACATCAGAAAGCGCACGTCGAATTCTGCTTCGGGGCTGAAGTGGCTGTGGAAGCTGGAACAAGAAAAAAATGCTTCATTTTATACATACACTTTACAATATATGTAATAAAAAAATCAAATCGAACAAAATATTTCGGTCTTTAACCGGTATTTTGAACTGATAACCGATTTAAAAAGGCTCTTTGACCAAAACCGAGATAATAACGATTTAAGCCGAGCAGGATATGAATTGAAATTAAATGATCGCGAAAAAAAAGCAAGTGAAATAACCAACTTATTTTTTTAAACCAGTTTCCGGTCCGCCATTGTGTAGTACGTATTTCAAGTGGTTTTGTTGTAATTATAATAAATTACCTCTCATCAAATCCATACAAATGTACTCTGCAGTCCTCCATAGTCTTGATGTAGCTCTCGAAGTGTACCGTGTTGTTCTCAACAGGCCGTATCACTACTCTATCCCCTAAAATAAACAATTAGCATTTAGTAATTAATTAACAAAAAGTAGTCCCTTATAGTTATTCCGTCTGTGTTTGATCTATACAAAGTAGAAGGGACATAACCCGTAATAAATCGAACCACAGGCTTTATATAAATGTATAATGAAATTACAATAACAGCCAAAAAAGATTTTTGTTTTTTGGCTGTTATTTTAATTTCATTATACTAAAGTGATCTAGTATAGACCGTGGTTCGATTTAATATGGGTAATGTAATGTCCCTTCCACGTTGTATAAAAAGTACTTATCCATAACTACAAATTTGAGGCAACTGAAAGTTATGTTTTTTAATTTGAAATGGATACCTGGTTCCGTGGGCAGTTTTCCACACTTAGGCCTCTTGTTTGGGCCCATTGTGTGTGAGCAGAGGACTTTTCGTCATCTTATCCTCTGCGTTATGGAGACTTCGTTCTTCATTAATTTGAAATGGATATAAAACCTTTAAAATCTTACCACGTAACAAAGATGGTCGCTTTTCGGCCAGTCCGGGTACCTCGAGAACATACAACTCGCCCACTTTTTCTAATTTCACTCCAATCATGTTATATTTCTAAAATAAAAATATTGTTTTAGATTATATGTCATAGATCTTCAAAATAAAAAGAAATAAAAAAAGATATAGAAACGTAAGTACCTTTAAGTTAATTTTCTCGATAACTTCTTCCCACCAAAGTAAATGATGGAAAAAGATCATGTAGTTATCTTTAGTAATACCTTCCTCAATAATCCCTCTGTAATAAAATTATTGAGTTAGAGAAAGCCACATTCACAGACATACACATAAAACCACAAATACATTAATATTTTATATCTGTCTCAAACAAGACCTAAGTAAGTAGCTTAATTAAACAGTTATCATTTCAGAATCAGAACAAACCCATAGACCCTCGAACACAAATAATTTTTGTTTGCTTACACCAGCAAGTTAGCTCATGCTCTCATAGCTCTATCTTCACTGCTTGTCTGTCATCAGCATTAACCATAAGATGTAGACAATTGTAAACTTCACTGAGCAGTATGTGTTTTTTTGTTGCCATTACTTATTTAATTTGGCAAACCAAAAAAATGTACCTTCATCACACAACGTAGAATAAAACAAAGTCGCTTCCCGCTGTCTGTCTGTCCTTATGTATACTTATATCTTTAAAACTACGCAACGAATTTTGATGCAGAGTTTTTTGAATAGATAGTGATTCAAGAGGAAGTTTATATGCGTAATACATCCGGGCGTAGTCGGAGGGGGTTCTAGTTACAAAGCTAAAGCTTTTCTATAGGTTTATTTAGGTAACACCTTATAATTAAGACTGACATAGAGGTCGACTTACCTCGTGCCAACAAGAACGACTCTCAACTCATCCATGACATCAGCGGGATACTTGAGTTTCTCCAACGCGTCCTCGTTGAGGCCCTGGGGCAAGAGTATCTTCAGCAGTTTTGGCACTTTGAACATTTGCTGGTGTCCCCTGCGGTGTAATCAAAGATTGCTTATTATGGGTTGCTCGATTTTGACTCTATTATATTCGACTTATTTATTTGATATTCGAAAACTCAATCTATAATTTAATAAATAAGAAGTGCGATGGCCCAGTGGGCGCGCACAATATAGCGCTTTCAAATATTTGGCTCCGGATTTGCTCTTTCACTAATCGTCCAGCAGGTACCATACATTTGAACTTGAGAGCCAAAATAAAATCGTGGAATCAGAATCCCCTAATGGAATACCAGATTGCAAGAAAAAAAGGTAAAAGAAAAAGCGAAAGACTCCATAAAAATTCGTCAGATATTTTATCTTTTTTTTCTTTTTACCGTTATTTCTTGCAATTCTGAATTCTATTAGGTATTCTGATTCCAATTTAATCTTTCAATTATAGCTCAAGAGGTTCAAATTCATGCTGTATGATAATGCCTAGACATCCCTGTTCCGTAAAGTACCGTAGCCATTATACTCGGCTACCATCATTAGCTTGTAGCCGCTAATCTACGACAAATGTGTTTACCTGTATCTTGAAGATCGAGGCCGAATCCAGGGTATTGCACTAACATACACAAGAAAAAAATCTTTCATAAATTTGACCTTATACGATAGACATGATATATAGCTGTAAACAGTGTAGTAATAATAATAGTTTAAAAAACTAAAAAAACACACTTTTCATGTATTGGCATCAGAACTTAAAGCGTGTGCAAAATTTCATCCTACTCGAAGACCGGGAAGTGGGTCAAATTAAGATTTTCTTACATACAAGTGAAGCTAATAAAAGCGTGTTAAAAAGGGGGTACTTAAATAGTCAAACCCAAATATATCATTCATCATATGATATTTCAATATCATTTGGTGAACGATATTTTTATTACCTACAAGTTAATTATTGATGACGTCAATAATTTACTACAGCCAAGTTTACACCGCTCCCAAAGCGGTGAAAGCGCGATTTACTTATACAGCTAAGTCTACATCGCATCCAAAGCGGCAAAAGTGGGGGAACTTCACTATGCCTTCGTTTGTTCCAAGATATAGTAGAGACACTGCACACTACTTATATTATAAAAGTACCAAGCGTCTCGTGCACTAACAACACATATAAAAATTACCTACCTAGATTCAGCCTATTGGTAAATGCGCCACTGACATGGAAAACTTTTTGTAACTTTTTGTGTCTGTTTTGGTTTTATGCAAAAGTATCGATATTACTATGTATTGCATGGTATCCCTACTAATATAATAAAGTGTTAAGTTTTGATTGTTTGTTTGCCTTGAATAAGCTTCGAAACTACTTAACCAATTTTCAAAGTTCTTTGATCTATGTAAAGCTAATTCATCTGCGGGTGTCATAGGCTATAATTTACGCGGACGAAGTCGCGCGAAAATTGCTAGTATATCACAAACAAAGACATATCGTTATCCCACTCGCTAGCTCGAGTGTCACCTCTGGAGAAATTCTCCCAAGCAACGCGGGTACTAACTAAACTATTAGTATAGTACATACTTACACATTAGTAGATTTCATGAAATGCTCAGGTTTATCCCAACGGATCTTAGCGTACGGGCTCTTCGTCTCCACATATAACATTGGATTTTCCTGAACAGAAACCACCTGAAAGTAAAAGGGCGCGTTAAAGCATTTATACATTTTGTCAGCTGTCTGAAATTGGCTGAAAAATTTGGCAATAAATACTTATTTACAAGGCATGTTTCAAAATATAAAAGTTATTTTAAATACAAATAAGACTAACTAAAAATTCAAGTAAAATTACAAGATAAATAATAAGAATTGTTATTTCATACCATTTCTCGCATGAAGATCAAGCTTCTTTCTTCACTTGGTTTGAAGAAAGTGAATATTATAGGCATTTCATACTGGCCTATATCGGCGGCTTGGAAATTAACCACCACTGCTGTTGGCACGCTGGATTCTGATGAAAACAAATATACTAAATAAGAAGTCTGTAAATCATTATCATTATAATTATATAGAGTGAGCTTGCCGAGTGGTTCCCGGCACAGTAGAAAAGGACCACTTAAGAAACACAAACACAGCTTATAAACATTAAAGAGACCTCTCCAATCCGTCTGGCCAGCATGGAGAGAGTAGGCCAAATTCTCTGCCTGCTCTGGCTAATATATGGCTCTGGTAGTACAGAGCAAGTCATGCTCCTGCAGTGGAGACTTAAAAAGACTTGATGATGATATACAGTGAGAACTAGTTGTCGCTCTGTGCTCGGGCTGCGAGCATCCCGCGAGGTCGTCGTGCAATTGAGGAAGAGTCATGTGCCTTGTGCAGTTGAAGATGGGTGAGGTAACTCGTGTTGCTTAAATAAAAACCGGCCAAGTGCGTGTCGGGCCACGCGCAGTGTAGGGTTCCGTAGTTGCGAATGACAACTTTGAGTTCACACTGTTTACACTCACACCTCACAGTCTAACGACCAAAAACATCTAACAATGAAGATTGTATGAAATTTTACATTTTCCAGTACATTTTATAAGTTGGTTGCCTATAACTTTTTAGTTTGCACTTAGTACCCAGCTCTGATAGTTTTCCTTTCAACTTCAGTATATATAGTATTGCTGTAATTTTTTTCACGTATCCATATATAACCGTTTAGCAGATAGAGGGGGGGGGGACACGTACCTCTAACAAAATTTTGCACTTTAAAACCAAATATTTCGGAAACGGATCCCTAAATCGACAAATGGTGTTCTTAACCTCACAATATTTTTGAAAGACCTTTTTAACGATACCCCACACGATGGGTAAATAGAGAAAAAAAAATTACTCCCCCACTTTACTTGTATGGGAGCTACCCAAAAAAAAATATTTTTTCAAGGTTTTTTTCTACGACTTTTTTGCCATGATTAATATACACACTCATACCAAATTACAGCTTTCTAGTACTTATAGTCTCTGAGTAAAACCGCGGACGGACAGACAGACAGACAGACAGACAGACATGGCGAAACTATAAGGGTTCCTAGTTTACTACGGAACCCTAAAAAGGTTATACGACAGGGGCTACAAAGTAAATGTCGATCAATCTTTATAGGATCTGGATCAGAATCTGGCGCCTTTGTTTGAGCTGACTCTTTCCTGGGCTAAGTAGTAGACTGCTACTTTTTAAAAGATGGACTTCCAGCAATGGTATAAGTTCTCATGTTCATCACCACGGGCGCAGGGGACACGCGAGGTGCGGGGCGGGGTGTCGTATGACAGTTGGCCGGTCGGTGGCGATGACCGGCGATTAATCAAATTTCACTGACGTGAAACTTGACTACAAGGCGTCGAGTGCTCCGCGCCACGAGTTATAATTTGAGTCATCGGGTTCACTTGAATTGCAAAGCAATAAATCTGCATGTAGGTCACTACATGCGGAGATATTGCTTTGCAATTCAATTCCCTTAGGTAGATCGTTGATTTCGCCTTTCACGTTGGTCTGGGAGAAGAAAAAAACGTAGAATGTACCAGCAGGTTCTCTTCCCGCGCAGATCGTAAAAGCCAATCGAGGGAATGGGAGTGAGGAATCATGTCAATAGGCTATAATTACGAGCGAGGCGTACCTCAGCTTTCGCGCTACGAATTTCTTCTCCTACCCAGTTGCTGGTTCATACCTGGATCATCTCGTCGATGTAATCCAGTTGCTTCTCCAGGAACGCCAGGATAGTAGGATGGCGAATAAGTTTATATGTTAATACTTCCTACTATCCTGGCGATTTGGATCCAAGATGATGTGGACTTAAAGTAATCTTTACGTCCAAATCATCTTGGATATGGGTATATGTGGTATCAATGCATTTAACATCATATGTTCTGAATACAAACAAGGGCGGGGGTAGTAACAATGAAGTCGTAAATTCGACGGTACAAAAAAATAAATGTCATTGACGAATTTTTAGACACACTATTCCCAATATGTTTTTAAAAATTTTAATTTGATTTATTACCTACTTACAATACAATAATTTTCATTTAGTAAACAAATATGAAGGAAGGTCCCTCTCGGGAACTTAGCCACCCACCATTATGCTAATGCTTATAGCCCAAGGTTCTGTCCACCAACGTAATATGTGATAATATGCAAAATCTTACTTTTTGCCAGAGTTTTTGGTTCCCCCCCAAACACATAAGGGTGGTCATTGTCTTGGAAGTGCGGCTGCGGGTGAGCCAGCAGTATGCCCACCACCAGTACGTCGTCATTGCGCATGTCGTTGGCCATGCTGAACGAGAACCTCGCTCCTTGGCCTGGTTTCACCTAGAACCATTAAAACAAACCAAATAATGAGCTGAACTAATAAGCTTTCCCAGTTGAATGCTTTTGCGGGTGACAGGTATTTATCAATTACCTAGTACTTCCACTTCCACGAAAATGTGAAACTGAAATGTGATGTGAATATCTTAATCACAACATTTTTGGCTCGAAGGACCAAAAATGTTGTGAATGGGCTGTATGAATAATGAAAATGGTATCAAAACACGTAGTAAAATATAAAATATACAAATATTGAAATGGGCTTTCTCTCAGACGTTTTCTTTATTGACTTAAATCAAAATTTAAAAATATATACAAAAATCAATAAAAAAGTATTTATAAAAAGTAAAGAAAGATTTTGCAACATCCTAATTTTATAAATGCAAAAGTGAGTTTGTTTGTTTGCTACGCTTTCGTGCTCTATCTACTGAGCCGATCATCATGAAATTTTGCATATACATACATAGTTAAGGTACTGAGAAGGACATTGGCTATATATCACGCGGGCGAAGCCGCGGGTAACAGCTAGTTTAGTAGTACTCTACTGAGTTCGAGGAAAAGTGCGCGAAGCATCATCTTGTACCCCTTCATATAAGAAAAGATGTAGCAGATCTCATCTTATTTTCAAAAATATTAAATGGTCTGCAGGATTGTCCTAACCTGCTGGCCAAAATATTTCTCAGAGTGCCAACCAGGAGATTTCGTAACAACCCGCTTATATTTACACCAGTGGTCAGTACGAATTATAGACAAAATTCTTATTTAAATAGAACAGGTAATTTATATAATCAAATTGCATCTAAGACGGATATTGATATATTTAATACTAGTATTCCAAGGTTAAGGCGATTTCTAACTGACTTCTTCTTTCCGAACGATGCAGTGAGCGACAAACAGTAATACAATATATAATTTAGTATTCCAAATGTGTGATGGGGCTATTTAGCTTGAATTTTAAGTTAACTTAGTTGTGTATACATACTTACCTTTAGTGTTGTTATATTCATTTTAGTCTAGAGATCGTAATCATGTTTCTTTTATGTGTTCTAAATGTGAGGACCTGTAAATGACTTTTTGTTTCCTTTTCTGTTTCTTAACATTATTATAATTGTTGTTGGTCTTCCGAATAAATAAAAATAAAATAAAATAAAATAAAATAATTTTAGAGAATACTACTCTCATTAGTTTTAATGGCAATGTTTGGATAAAATTGTTTTAACAACGTATCAGTTAATATTTTGTTGAAAAAATACTTGCAGCTTAATAATAAAAACAGCAGTCAAAAGTGGCTTATTTTCGTGGCCATACTGTTATCCTAATTAGCTTAATATTAATCTAAGTATCTAATGCATAAACATCAATTAACTATAGACTTAAATTTACTTTAAATGTGCTTAAAAGGTTAATGACGTTAATTAACAAATGTTCAACAAACAAGTGAAAATGTTTAAACTTACATTGACTCTGATTTTCTGATGATCACTTTTTTCAACTTTTTGAATGATAGCATCACCATGTGCGAGGCTGTGTACTGAGCCCAAAATGATGATTCCATCACGATTTTTGCTGTAGAACTTTCTGTAATTTTATTATTAAGTATGAACCATTATAGAAATACAAGTGTAGCAGTAACTATGTAGTAGAAGAAGGCTTAATCCAAAAAATGTATTTATTTAGATAAATAAAAAGAAGCTATAAACAAAAAATGTCCCGCAGTTCGTTGTCACACGAAAAAATTATATATTTTATATTAAATATAGTACCTATACGTATTAATTCTAATAGCAAAGGCCCCAAGATTGATTTGAACATTAATGAGATAAACTTTTGGCAAAAAAACACTGAAATTTTGCCTGTTCTCCACTTTATATTTTTGATAGATAAAGTTTACTCAACATGATAAGTAAATAATAATCACTTAAAACTTGAACATTCTTTAAATTATTATTATAATATAATGATAATATACATTAGTTAGGGCCGGTATAAAGCAAAGAGCTAGAATATAGAATAAGTCACCAACAAATACAGAGATAAAGATAACTTAGCACACAAGTTTTTATCTCTTTCATTGTACAATGAAAAGTAATAGTTCTAGAATAGAAGTGACCACACCCAACCAAAAGGTGATGCAATATCATACGACTTCTGAAAACGGCTTACACATAATGTTTCATAATTTATGATTTTATACAATGATCCTAAATGAAACTTATAGCTACATTCACCGAAATTCGAGCAGTGTTTTAAAAAAGGTTGGCAATTGATTTCATAAATTGTTGATTTGTATCAATAGAATTAATATGAAAAGATAATTCAGGCGTACATTTGCATTTCATGAGGAGATACAACAACAGAAACTTGGTTGGCCTGACCAAGTTACTTACTTATGTTCTTCCACATACATAAATAAGTGACTTGGTTACAAAAATATTGAGATCTCATGTTTTGAAGGACATTCGAGATATAGTATTTAAAATATGCCAATTAAAAAGAAATAAGATATATTTTTGATTAATATAGGTATGCAAGTAAGATGTTTATTATAAAAAAAGGTAAGCCAAAATAAGAATAAACCAAGTCTGCTTGACTTCATTTACAAACAGATTTTGATTCTATTAGATACTAAATATGTGAAGAGTTTGTTTGTTTGGGTAAATGCACTTATCTCCGGAACTACTGGACAGATTTTAAAAATTCTTTCACGGTTCTGTAGGTATTCGGTGGTGCATACATAGCCTATGTTGCTCAGGGATAACGCTGAGTGGCAAAGGCTATGTATGCACCACGGGCCGAATCCAAAGCTAATTAAATAATAAGAAAGGCTTACTTATTTGTTTTGTAGTTTTGAAGTATGGTATTGCACAAATGTTTGGGTGTGCTGTCATGAAACACTGCAGCATTTTCATCATAATGCTCATCTACTATTCCACAAACATGGCAGAAGACCCTTTTGTCTGAAAATACAATTAATTTATAATTTAAAGTTAAAGAGTGGAAAGGAAAACATATAATATTGATTAAATATACCCAATCAATGACATTCCATTAGAATGTCATTGATTGGGTATATTAAATTAATATTATATGTATATCTATTAGAATTTTTTTATTTATTTTAATACATATTTTATATATATAAAACAAATCACAAATTAAATTATTCAAAATACAATACATTAATATTCCTAATAAATATACATCAAAAAGATTTCGTCAATGTTAAAACCCGTCCCTTAACGTCTCTGGTGCAAAAGTGCCTAAAACGCTAGCTGCATTGCCTCGTTGTATTGCAATGGCCAACCTCTGCACCAGAAACGAGCCGGACCGGGTGTCACCATTCCGTTCTGCTATGCGGTGCCCTATTTCTGAAATTAAACGCTTAGCGTCTGCCCCCCAGCAACCCATAGTCTCCACAGCAATGGGCACGAAAGAATAATGTGGCTCCATAGCTGCGTATTTTAGGCGCTTTCTTTCCGCTGCATCCTCAGCCGCTGCCGCCGCCATCCCGATGGTTCGACTTAGATGACTAGCAGCAACGGTGCTGACGCATGTGGCGTCCCATATGATGCACTTTCCGTGTTTCCACGGAACCAATGTCAATCCGTCAGGCCTCTTGCCGTCTGATCTACTGAGGCCAGGCGGCTCCAACACGCACGGAATATTAGCGGACACAAACGCTCTGCGTACTATGTCATTTAGTGCATGGTGACGCGGAAATCTACCCGTGCAGCGACGACAACTCATCGCGTGATGACCATCGGCTTCTACCATAGACCCGCAAATGCATCTGTGTGGTTCGCACACTTTGCAGCCGAGGCGTAGTGCCACAGCCACCCGCAAGGAGTCGTCGTCCAATAAGGTACCTAGATGAGGCGACGGGAGAGCATTCAACCATGCACCAGATTCAGTCCGTGACACAGCTTTTAGTCTTGCGAGGTCTACACCCATGGCGCTGTGTAATAGTTGTTCGTGGGTCATCTTATTATTAATATATTATTAATATATATATATATATTCTAATAGAATGTCATTGAGTATACCGAATAACTCAATAACGGTGGTTATAAATTTTAAGAATTAAAAAAATATATTGTGTCTTTGTTTGTTTAATAC
Source organism: Rhodophaea formosa (assembly GCA_963082605.1). Taxonomy (NCBI): domain Eukaryota; kingdom Metazoa; phylum Arthropoda; class Insecta; order Lepidoptera; family Pyralidae; genus Rhodophaea; species Rhodophaea formosa. Next base: position 8,294,316 of record OY720221.1, read on the forward strand.
GTTTCAAGTTCTGATCACTCATTTTACAAAGTAACGCTCATTTACACTCTCAGATGAAGTATTCAAATGGGTATAGGGTACATATCCATTGTACTTATAGAAAAGAAATAGGTAGGTACTGTTACTGACAGATTCAGACAGACATACAGCATAAATGGAGCTGAGTGCAAACATGATTAAAGGTTAAATATTCACCTGTATCAACTCCGTCGTCCATTTTGGAAAATCTGGGAAAGTATATAAAGATGTAATAAAGTTGTAGAGCAACAAAGACAATAAAAAACCAAGTAGTTATGTACATCTACATAATATCAAAGTTCTAAGAACAAAATGGCTGTTACAACACATGATTAAAAATATAAATTCTACAAGAACTAAGTTCTTGAACATATTTTTTCGACATGATGTAGTAAGTAGTACAAACATATACTTTAGTCTTGATTCAGCCGGAATTTTATAATATTTCATTTCAATTGTGAAGAATCATGAACTTCAATATTCAATATGGCTGTAGCTGTAGACTACATTTTGCTTAACTTAATTATAACACTAAAATTTTTAAGTACAGGGAAATTTTGCAGCCCTAAAAATTTAACTGCTTCTATCTTTGTTATATGACATAAATAATATGAAATGTATATTACTTTACAACAACATTGCAGTTTGCAGTTAGTTGTAACCTGAGAAGCAAAACTGATTATCTAAGCAAATGCTGTCTATTTACCTTCCAAAATAAATGTTACTTTTATTGTTGACCAACAAAAACTTTTCACTGCCAACACAAATGACTGTTAACCGCGCAAAACGCGACTCAAGTGAGACAGCTTCAACATGAAAATAAAGTAAAAACTACTTACTTGGCAATTTACTTGGAGTGTTTTTATCCTGGACTTCCCCGAACATGAACAAAGAAAGAAATGAATAACTGCGAGCGAGTTTGAGTTTTCGGTTAAAAACAAATGTCGAAAGCACAGATTATAGAATGCACAGAACAATATTACTCCTAGCGGAGATAGAATGTGTCAAAAGTAGAATCGATTATTTCTTGATCAACGAATACGATTATTGTACTATTAATCGTTTATTTAATTCTGAAATAAGAAAAAATGAGAAATAAACCTAGCCAAGTGTGTGTGTGAAGTGTGAAGCACGGTGTGAAGATTTCACAGACACACGGGATACGTCCGTACCACAGGAACGTACAATAATCAGGTTATTTTGTTTGGGGAAAGAGATAGATGGAAAGAGTTTCTACGGCCGCTTTGTGAAAAAGAGAGGAATAGAGATAAGTCATTTTCTGTTCTTCATCGGTTGTTGTTGCGGTTACATATTAAAAAATTCGTCAAGTGCGAGTTGAGCGCGCCCATGAAGGGTTCCATCGAAGCAAGCTTGACTTTGACTTACTTATGATTCTAAGGCCCTTAGGTGGGGCAGAGGGCTTCAACAGTCTTTCTCCATCGCGAACGGTCTTTGGCAACGCGCTTTACTTCGGGCTAGGTTAGCCCGATTGTCTTCATCTCCGCCGCAACTGTGCGCCGCCAGGTATGCTTGGGATGGCCAACCTTTCGCTTGCCCTGAGGGGTCCACTCCAGGGCTTGCCTCGGGATTTGTCACATTTGCGGCGCACAATCTGCTTGTCTATTGGCATTTCCTGGCACGCCTCCCACAGGCGTTCGTTGGAGATCTTCTCAGGCCAGAAAATGCCAAGTATTTGCCGCAGGCAGCGGTTGATGAAAACCTGGATCGGCTGCGTGATCTCTTTGCTAACCTTCCACGTTTCGCACCCATATAGCAAGACAGACTTGACATTTGATCTGACGATCTTGAGTTTTACTCTGCGGGTCAATTTTTTGGATCGCCATATGGGTCGAAGTTGTGCGAAGGTTGCCCTTGCCTATTCGCGCCTTGGCTATTCTAGAAGTCGTGTCCTCTTCCGCTCCTTCAGTTTGCGAGACGATGCTACCAAGGTACGAAGCAAGCCTAGATTAGCCATAATCTTCTATAATTTTTCGCCAGCAAAGATAACTTTATTTTTCATAGTGTTTGTATGAATGACAAAGTTATTATTGCGATTTATGAAAATGTGCTATATTTCAATAAGTTAGTTTTAGTAATAAGCTTTGATAGCTTTCCTTTCAACTTCGTTATATGTACTATTGCTGTAATTTTTTTCATGTATCCATATAATAACCGTTTAGCAACCCAACTAGCAAAAAAATGCTGTAAAAGAGCTGGTTAATAGATTTTCATATCCTTAAGGCTGGTTTGAATTGCTGGTTAAAGTATGGCTAAGCGCTTCTGCACCTCTTTTAAGTGTGAAAAAGGACCATTTTAAACAGCTTAAATCCTTCAAAAGTCTGGTTAAAGGCTTTATGACAACTATTTATTAGCTGGAGTAAGGCTGGTTAATGGCTTTTTACAAAGATTTCATTCTAAAATTGTGCCATATTACATCTCTTATACTAGTTTTAGTTTTAAATTCAACTTATATTAGTTTATTTGAAAGTACAAAGGATTAAAAGACATCGACATATAAATAATTTCCAACAAAAAAAGTAAAAGTGCAGTGTTTATTATTTATTTCACATTCATGAGTGTTTTTGGTTAATTTAAAAGTAACACGGATGCGAGGATCAGTTTACTGTGTAAGTATATATGTATTTTAGTTAAAATTTTCAAGCGCCCACGATTATAGATCATATAAGGGCAAAAATTTAATAAAATAATTATAGGTTATATTATGATTGTTACTATTTACCCAATGTTTGGGTTATTTATAGGTATTCGTAACATACAATATCTGGTGGAATATTAATAAGTCTTTTTGAGAGCAATTATTATACTAAACTTTTGTTAAAATAGTATTTTTGAATCAATAATTACGAAATTAATGGCGTCAAAATATTATACAGCATTAATATTTGAAAACAGTTCTTTAAAAGCATCAAGCATGTTAAATCCTTTACTAAAATCTCTAAGAAGGGTTATGTTTGGTGTAGGGCTGGAAGAGAGATTTTAGTAAGGTTCTGGCTGTATGATAATCTTCCAAGAATCTCTATTATTGCTTGATGGTGCATCGGTTTAGGGTATAATATACAAAATAAAAAAACGCTAAGTACTATGATTTTTGTAAGTAATTTAATTACATTTTCTTTTCTTTATTTTAGGTAATAAATCAACAACATGACCCAAACGATGCAGTACAAGAAGAATATGCAAATGTTGAATGCATTGATTCTGGCGAACAAGATCCAAATAATATACAGAATAACATTGAGCAGACTTTACTACATATTTCAAATAGTCAACAATTACAAAATCATTAAATAGAACCGGTGCGATCGAAGTCGCACGATATTGCCGAGACGCTATACGAGCTCTAACAAGTTCGATTGGTTGAGAGAATTTGGCGCGGTGATTCGAAGTCACGGTGGTGTAGTTGGTAACACACTTAGGGCGCAGACCTAAGACTCGTGGGTTCGAATCCTACCTGTGGCAAATTCTTTTTCATCACATATTTTCAATTTTAAGAATTCGCCTCCGGCTCGTTTCAAAAACCACACTCATGTTTTAATGCCGCTCATTATGTATCAGTTGCATAAACTAGGTACTATTACAGTATGACAATACTTGTCATACTGTAATAGTACCTAGTTTAGTAGCTTAATTAAGTATTTATATACTTAACTTAAGGAATAATAGTATTAATAAATTGATCCTTAAAACTCAAAACGGTTTTTTACTTAGTTACATGAACACCTATGCCATTTAGTTTTTTTTTTACACCTAATTAAACATATCATTTATATAAGTCCGAGCGGGAGAATCACAAATAATACATCTGATTTTTACTTCAACATCTTTGATACCTTCTTCTAGTCCTTTTTTCATTTTCTTACTAAATTCTTCCAAATTAATCTAGGATCATTAGGTAAAATATACGGAAATAGTTTGTTTAAAATTGCTTCTAAATTTTTCAGCACAGCATGTAAAATATTTTTTTCTATAACCCACCCTTTAATTTCTTTACGGAAAGTAACATTTTTCATGAATTTGCTAGAAGCTTTGAGTTTTCAGAATTGAGAGATTTTAAATATACGGAACCCGCGTTATTTGACGCCAACGCTTGACCGGATTCCGGTTGGTTCACAGTGGTTTGTTTATTCACTTTATCCGAATTTTCTTCGTCAATTGTCTGTTTTGTGACATCTAGATACTCTTTTAACACTTTTATCTTAGATGCATCACTTTTTTTCTGCATTTCCATGATTTAAGATCTTGTAAATTTGTAAACGTATTCTGTATAAGAATTTACAATTCACTTTATCTACAGTCTAGATTTTAATAACGATCTTCATTGTCTCACTAATACAGTAAAAAGCTGTTATATAGTTTTACTCTAGGGTCTTATAAAACTGTACTTATTACGGTTTTGAAATATTCCACTAAACAGCTTATTGTTTATTGAAAGTCAATTCTCAAACTAAGAGTTTTTAAAAGCATTATATTTATTCTCTTTTACATCTTAAGCCTTGTTTTTATAGACTATGCAGCTATAATTCTACAATAAGAGTTTTGGCTGTAAACAATACAGCTTTAATCTTTGTATTTGAATTTTTTTAAACTTTTGTGGAGCTTATGGCTTGATATTATTGACGTAAAGTCAGTAATCCAGCCAAACGCTTATATAAGTTTGATAAATTCCATAAAACAGCAAGAACACGTCGTAAAATCCATTATATAACCCTAATGTGACTCTAGGCTGTAATTCGATCAACATTATTCTGATATACTACTACTGTGTTCGTTGGGAAATAGAGGGGGGGACACTTACCTCTAACAAAAATTTGCACTTTAAAACCAAATATTTCAGAAACGGATCCCTAAATCAAAAAATGGTGTGTCCAACCTCATAATATTTTTAAAGACCTATTTAAAAATACCCCACACGATGGGTTAGTGGAGAAAATAAAAAATAACTCCCACTTTACTTGTATGGAAGCTACCTACCCCCAAAAAAAAATATTTTTCAAGATTTCTTTGTACCTACCACTTTTTTGCCATGATTAATATACATACCCATACCAAATGACAGCTTTCTAGTACTTATAGTCTCTAAGTAAAACTGCGGACGGACAGACAGACGAACGGAAGAAGGACAGACAGACAGACAGACAGACTGACAGACGGACAGACGGACAGACGGACAGACGGACAGACGGACAGACGGACAGACGGACAGACGGACAGACGGACAGACGGACAGCGGACAGACGGACAGACGGACAGACGGACAGACGGACAGACGGACAGACGGACAGACGGACAGACGGACAGACGGACAGACGGACAGACGGACAGACGGACAGACGGACAGACGGACAGACGGACAGACGGACAGACGGACAGACGGACAGACGGACAGACGGACAGACGGACAGACGGACAGACGGACAGACGGACAGACGGACAGACGGACAGACGGACAGACGGACAGACGGACAGACGGACAGACGGACAGACGGACAGACGGACAGACGGACAGACGGACAGACGGACAGACGGACAGACGGACAGACGGAGAATAAGGGTTCCTTGTTTACTACGGAATCCTAAAAATCAAAACTTCATTATTATTTTGATTTTAGTATTTGTTGTTGTAGCTACAATAAAAATACATATTCTGTAACTGTCTAGCTATTACGGTTCTTGAGATAGAGCCTGGTGACAGACGGACGGACGGACAGCGAAGTCTTAGTAATAGGTTCCCTTTTCTGCCCTCAGTCTTTCTGGGTGGTCATAAAAAAATAACTCGAACCTAACTTCTTTTGTGACTTTCGAATCATTTGCAATTATGAAATATGACATGGAATGATTTAGTAGGTATTTTATATTTATTTCTAGCTAATTTTTGGTCAGTCGTTCATTTGATAACATAAACATTGAGATTATAATTTTTTTCTAAATAAAACAATCTTGTTAATTCATTTGTTGTTCTTTTGTAATTTGCTCTATGAAGTGTGTTGAAATCATCCTTTTGACCTTTGATCGATTTGGCAAAAAGTGTAATAGATCACATAAGCGTTGATATTCCACACTTTGGTCAGTTGAACTTATGATCAAATGACTGTTGTATTTTAAGAATTGCTCGTTGTTGTTTTGAAATTTGCTCGGTGAAGTTTTGATTTACTTATATGTGACCGTCATACATAATAAAGATAGATTCTGCGTTGTCGGTTGTTCTTCCTTATTTCTTCCGGCAAACAAATGGTCGTGTAATCGTGTATCATTCATAATTAACCACTACGTAGTGGTCATCCGAGTTAGTAAATAAGGCCTGCAAGCAGGGATTGAATAACCGAAAAAAACGGTTAAATCGGTAAGCGGTATGACGTCATACCTTTATATTTAGATACCTTAGAATAACGGTACCTTCAAATTACCATACCATAAAGAAACTGTACCTGTACGATTCTGGTACTGTAATATTGCGGTATCGTTATTTTTTTCGATATTGGAATTATGAAATAAAGGTTTTTATTGAATTTTACCACCGAGGATTCGCCTCAATGTTATTCGTTGCATCATTTTTTCGGTCCTGAAAATATTTCAGTTAAGGTACCAGTAATTGTATACATTACGATATCGTAAAAGTATAAATACCATTATTTATATTTAGCTGTATCACAACCGTAATTGTCAACCGATTTGGTTCTACCTTTAAATCTTAGGTGTATCGTAATTTTATACCAGTACCATACCCTTATACCTTTACCGTTTTCAACTCCTGCCTGCAAGCAAGGTTTTTCAGTCAATATGGGCAATCAATGAGAATCTTATTCGATTATTTGATTCGTAAAACACATTCACTACCTCTGCTTTCTGTCAATGTAATCGTTGAAAGATGACAGATCTTAACGATGCGTTCTTCTTCATTACATTCTTTGATGAATATAAAAGTAAAAGTACATAGGTTCGTTTGTATATAATATAAACCAATGTCTATAACAGCCAGCTTACTGATTACGAGCATGATACGACGTTATTCAATACATTTGCGATAATAACGATTCATATCTAATAACTCTAGTCTGTAAAAAACAACATTGCGATAAGGAACATACCTATGTGTACTTATTGAAAATTTATTTTAATTTTGACTAAATTAAAAACAAACCACTATTTTTAGTATACCTTTATTTAAGTACTTGCTTGGTTCAGTTTATTTGAAATCACAAATTTTTCAATATAATGTTATTGATACATTTGTATTTAAATTAACAATGGTAATTGACGAAGTATTAAGCATAGTTGACTAATTACATTCATACATCATTTTTAGAATAAAATAAAAATTCTTAGTTATTTTCAAAAACTTTTTTTAGTCACAAGATATTGTGGTGCTTTGCCAGGACAAAATCAAAGTGAGCCCATACACAATCCGTCTAGGAGTTGATCTTCTTTAATTTAGAAGTGCCTATGTTATGTCTGCCTTCTGATTCCATCGAGTCTTACCACAATATTCCATTCAACGAAATCAATCAAAATGTTTAATATAATAGATGTATCTTAGAACACTTTTTGATTGTCAATTTTACATGTTTCATTTTACAAGTGAAAATAAAATAAATAAATAAAAATAATAAATATTGATGTAGTCAGTCAGTCATTTACTTATGTTTATGTAGAACTAAGGTAGAAGTCATAGATAAAAAAAATTCGTTTGTATCATACTTCTATGGCAGAAGTGCTTTGTCATCCGACTTAGGTACTTAAATTTTAGGACAAGTGCTACAAAATTGAGTTGCAAGATTTGACCCTCACAGATTAACTACTTTAAAGGGAAATGTAAATAAAAGCCGTAATAGGTATTAGCAAGTACTAGTAATATGACTTGGGTTACTCAGCCCGTCAATAAGAACGAAATGTTCCCATTCAAACTAGCTGGCTGCATAATATGTATAATAATTAAAAAAGAAACCAGCATGGACTTGCAACGGGTCGCCCCTTCAAATTAACTACTTTAAAGGGAAATGTAAATAAAAGCCGTAATAGGTATTAGCAAGTACTAGTAATATGACTTGGGTTACTCAGCCCGTCAATAAGAACGAAATGTTCCCATTCAAACTAGCTGGCTGCATAATATGTATAATAATTAAAAAAGAAACCAGCATGGACTTGCAACGGGTCGCCCCTTCAAAGCTATGTCGAGGGTAAATTTATACGCGATATATGCTTACTTAGTCAACTATGCGTACAACATATGGATTTTTTGAAATGTGACAGTTGATGAAAGCAGAATTTTTCGGTGGGTAGGTATTGTAAGTAGGTAGGTACCTACTTTCTTGATATGTCGTGTAAAATACAGATACTTCCTGCTGATATGGATTAACACGATGAAACATAATATGCAACATACATTCTGCGAACTTTTTATATAAGTATAGGTATTTTTCTGTATACATTTTTAATTATCATTGATTAAATATACCTACTGTGCTAACCATTATCAATTTAATTGACTAGAACGTTAAAAAATAGGTCCATAAAATAACTTAAGAAAATACCTTAGATTATACAAAGAAATATAATAAATAATAAGTGACTTTTTAGCTGTAGCTTAACAGCTACAGCTAAAAAGTAACGCAATACATAGTTTTAAAAATTGAAAAAAAAAAACTTGTCCAAGCTGAAACGGAGTCGCTTGCTCGCTCTTCCCAAATCTTGTCTCCAAATATATTTTTATCGAATATTTATTTACGAATAGTTAAAGGCATATAATCAATCTCATTTAAAACTCATCAAATAATAAATCGTTAACTAATTATTATATCCAATAAAATACTACATCATAATAATATACTTAATACTGCTCAATTATTAAAATACTGTTTGAGTTTCAACGCAACTTATTTTTCTAACGCGTTACATTTTTTTTATCAATTCTGATCCATTGTTTGTTTCGTCCCGTAATCAGTTCAGATGTGGTTCAGATGTGGTTCAGATGCTTCTCCTCGCTCTCAGGGGGTATCGATGGTTGGGGTTGAGCAGCCATTGAGTCTTACTCTCCACGTTGTACTCGAGGCCGGTGCAGACACCGAGGTACCTGTTGCAGTAGTACCCTGGAGCGCACTTCTGACCGAACGTGTCGAAGTCCATTTTTTCCGTGCATTGTTCTCTTGGGCCCTATAAATGAATCAGGTACTTAAGAATATGCTTTATATATCCAAAAGTTAGGATTTTTATGAAATATTGCCTTGTAACGAATCCTGAATGTAACGGAGAACCTTATGGCACACTGATCCTCTTTCAGATTCGTCGATGTTGGCACTTCGCCTTCATTCAATTTATAATTTTAAAAAACCGGCCAAGTGTGAGTCAAACTCGCGCAATGAGGGTTCCGTACAATATGCTTCGTGAACACACACACACAATGTGCAAAAAATGTTTTATTCAATTGACTAGCGCCATCTAGTGGTGTTTTAGTGAACTATTTCCCTAGATGAACTTATTATTGTGAGTTTACCACTTAATTTTCAAGTGATAGAATTCTTATTATTTTTCCTGTAATCTTCAAGGAATGAACTATATTTTGTAATTTTTTCAAAATTTTCGGCCCAGTAGTTTCGGAGATCAGGGGGGGGGGAATGGTCAATTTTTGCCTTCTTTCGTGAATAAAATTAAAAGTATTGATTTTACCCGAACAAACAAAAATATTTTTGAGATCCTCATAATGAGCCCTTTCATTTGATATATGACACAGTAAGGTTTGCAAAACTTTTTTTTTTAATTTTGTGATTGGGCCCCTCAAAATGACCCTTATTTCCAAAAAATCTTTATTTAATTTGCACATCCGTGTTTGGGTCATAGGATTACACTATCTTACCAAATTTCATCTAATTTGGTTCAGTAGATTCGGAGAAAAGCGACTGTGACAGACGGACGGACGGACAGACAGACGCTCGAGTGATCCTATAAGGGTTCCGTTTTTCAACTTTTGTACGGAACCCTAAAAATTACTAATACCCCGTTTTCCCATATTGTAATTATTTGGGCAGCGTTACCCGGTAGCAGTCCAGTCGATTGCCGCACACGGTGTTGACGTAGGTCCCCAGCGGGCAGCGCTTGTATCGCTTGTTGCCCCTTACGATGGGACACACTTCATTGGAAGGCAACCAGTCGCTGGTACTGGACTCGACGCACACTGGGCATTCCACTATGTCCCTGTAAAGGATAAACAAGTATTTCGACGCATAAAACAACACGAAGTTGGCGGCATCCATGGCGCAGTGGGTAACACGCCAGCTTGTAACACAAATCCCGGCGCGGGCAAACACTTATACTTTATTTTAACAGGATTTTTTTCTGCGTTTCTGATGATAGTTATCTAAGAAACGTTGGCGTCGCAGAAAGCCGGCCTTAAAAAAGCTTTCGCTAAATCTTATCACAGCATAAGTGCTTTCATAATTTGAAGACCCTTACAGTGGCGTAAGTATACCATGTGGGGCCCGTGGCAAATTCTTTTGATGGGGCGCTATCAGTGCAAATCGTCACGTTGTACTCAGTTTAATTTTAATTAACTTCGAGATTTTCGGCGTACTCAATTACACGTTGTATTTGTCCCACTAATGGCCATAAGCCTTCTCTCTTAGGCGAGAGGGAATGGTCTGTAGTCCCCACTCTAGCGCAATGCATATGAAAACACATTCACATTAATCCATAGAATATAATATCCTTTTTAGGGTTCCGTACAAAAGTTGAAAAACGGAACCCTTATAGGATCACTCGAGCGTCTGTCTGTCCGTCCGTCCGTCTGTCACAGCCGATTTTCTCCGAATCTACTGAACCAAATTAGATGAAATTTGGTAAGATAGTGTAATCCTATGACCCAAACACGGATGTGCAAAGTAAATAAAGATTTTTTTTAAATAAGGGTCATTTTGAGGGGCCCAATTACAAAATTTTAAAAGAAAGTTTTGCAAACCTTACTGTGTCATATATCAAATGAAAGGGCTCATTATGAGGATCACATAAATATATTTTTTTTGTTCGGGTAAAATCAATACTTTTGATTTTATTCACGAAAGAAGGCAAAAATTGACCATTCCCCCCCCCCCTGATGTCCGAAACTACTGGGCCGAAAATTTTGAAAAAATTACAAAATATAGTTCATTCCTTGAAGATTACAGGAAAAATAATAAGAATTCTATGACTTGAAAATTAAGTGGTGAACTCACAATAATAAGTTCATCTAGGGAAATAGTTCACTAAAACACCACTAGATGGCGCTAGTCAATTGAATAAAACATTTTTTGCACATTGTGTGTGTGTTCACAAGGCATTTTGTACGGAACCCTCATTGCGCGAGTTTGAGTCACACTTGGCCGGTTTTTTTCTATTTCTTCTAAAATATTTTTGAGCTCGCGGCCTCTTGGGCCGGGGCCGTCTTGAGTTGGGGGCATTTTGCTCGCCCTGCCACCCTATTGTTACGCCACTGGACCCTTAGGTTCTAATGTGCCACAGCTTAAGGAGGAGGAAGGTTATGCACATAACACGAACCAAACTGTTTTTTTACTGGTACGGATTAGGGACAAGCAGCTAGAGTATTATTATTTAGTGCCTTGGATTGTAATTTTTTTCTTTTTGCCGACATGAGCATTGTCTACATATTTCTCTTGAGTGGTGAGAGTAGGCCGATTTTTTATCGATAATGTTTGATTCATACATGACATCATACCTACTTAAAATCTGTGTTTGAAAATTTTATCTTATATTATTGTTCTTGACGTACGATTACCTACATTTGAACGCATTTGTGCTACCAGGAATGTTCTGATAAGATTTAGGTACCTATTGTCACAGATCGGTTCCAAGAATACTCCGATAGCATAATAGGTAGTGCTATACAATAAAAAAGTCCTTATCACTTACTAGAAATCCTACTTACATATAGTTGTCTAAAATCTTATTCCATTGATGATGTAATATTCAGGTTTCAAATAATAATTTGGAAGTATCTAATTGAGAAATATCTCGTAATTTTTAAGTCGTTTTTTCTCCTAGAAGTATTATTTGTATCTGATTGGTCTTTAAAAAAACGTTCTTAATTAAAGTGTTAAAACATTTTATATCACACACTAGCATTTGCTCGCGGCTTCGCTTACGTTAAGAAGATCCCCCGAAAATTCTTTTTCTAGAATAAACGTGAAACTATTTATTATTGATAAGCTAGTAAAGCACCTTCTAAATTTAATGTTTTACATTACTCACAGGAAACAAGTTTGTATGCAAGATACTAACTTTGTTTCCCCTTCTTTACGCCCTTAGGGGACGAATTTCCAAAAACCCCTTGTAAGATATCAACCTAATATTATAAAAAGAACTTAAGTGCAAATTTTTAACAGGCGCTCACTCGCAAACGTATCTTGAATTCTTGATACGTTTGCGAGCGAGCCTTTAGGGTAATTTCTTCTTCGTGACCTAAAATTCTGAAACTTTATAGGTATTGCAAGTACAATAGAATTTTTTTTTCGAAAATAGGTACTATCTCGTACATAAGTACATCACATTTTCTTTTTACACAAACCGTCTGTGCCATGTGCCATTGTTATTATCATCTTAATAAGATTAGATTACCCATCAAGTTCCTCCTGAGGTTCCTCCCTGTCGATGAGGTTGCGCGACTCGTAGCTCCCTCTGTAGTGGGCCAGGCAGGACCCCACCAGCAGCAACACGGACAACAGCTGATGCATAGCTTGGGAGTTCTATAATAACAACTTGAGTCAGAAACTTCAATCAAACGGCCTCAGTGGCGCAATGATTAATACGCCATCCTGTTACAAGACGAGTAGGTACCGGGTTTGATTCCCGGCGTGGGCAAAAACTTGTAGTTCAGTTTCAGTTTTTTGTCCGAAGTGTCGTGACGTGGGTCGTAAAAACTTTCGTCAAATCATAGTACATTATGAATGCTGTCTGAATAGTGTATCCCGGGCTCCAACGAATCACGCATAGTTGGGGATGCAACCGGGATAATACTCTCTTTGCGACCACTAGCCCCCGGCCCCCAATCGACAACGTGTATGCAAATCCAGACGATCGCTCTATGGTTGACATCACAGAGCAGGGAGTGTGCCTCGCGCGCAAGAGTAAAATTCCGATAAGTGTATCTTTCGCATTTACAACATTAGCTTGAAATCAGGAATCTACTATATCTATAAGTAAACATCTGTTATATCTATCTTCTTTTATATAAACATGCAGACAATAAAAATAGATGCAAAGCCCTCGGCATTGTCAATTACGCATTAGAAATTAGAAATGTAAATAAATCATACAAACGAATTAGGAGAAATACGTATTGGACTACACGTGATGGATATAGAGTAGTTGTATGGCACGGATTGCTATGTATATTGAACGTACTTATTACTTTTGTCTCTGGATACACCTATAATATTTTACATATAGGTACTTCTACCTATCAAGCATGTACACAAATACATGCAATGTTACAGATGGGAATCTGGTAGGAAGCTGGTAGGGTACCAGTACAGTACGCTTGGGCGTAGGCGCAGTAAAGCGTAGTTGACCAGTTTAAATACAAAAGTAGAATAAATGGGTATGTCTATTTGCTATTTGGATTGTAACATATCGTCTGGCACACACTTGCAACCCTCAAAAGAGGTTGGCGATTTTTTTTTACACTTAAACATAATTAAATTATAACATATTAAAATTGTAGCCTTGTGGCAGAAGGTTATGAATTACCGTCCCAATGACAACTTTGCTATCGTCTTGCACACACTTGCAACCCTCAAAATAGGTTGGCAATTTTTTTTTTACACTTAAACATACTTAAATTATAACATATTAAAATTTTAGCCTTGTGGGAAACGGGTTAGTCAGGTGGTTCACGAGCTCTCCCACGTCGTCTGGCAGGTACTTGCAACCACTAGAATGGTCTGGCTGTTTACATATATTTTTTAAACAATTAAAAGAATGTTCCCTCAAAATTGTAGCCTTGTGGCAGCAGGTTATGAATTACCGTCCCAATGACAACTTTGCTATCGTCTGGCACACACTTGCAACCCTCAAAAGAGGTTGGCGATTTTTTTTTACACTTAAACATACTTAAATTATAACATATTAAAATTGTAGCCTTGTGGCAGAAGGTTACGAAAAAATTTTTTTTTGCATTTTCCAAAATTTTGGGTTGATGACGCAACCGCGATATACCTACCAGACCGGTACTTTTATAATTAGCAGATAATAAAATATCATTTAAAAAATTCCTAGCTTTGTGGGAAACGGGTTAGTCAGATGGTTCACGAGCTCTCCCACTATAGGTACCTATTTTAGCTTTCACCCGTAGCTCCGCTCGCGTTAGTGTCGATCCCTCTGGAACAGTTCTTTTTCTCTGAGGTGAAAGGTAGCCTAAATATGTCCTTATCCGTACTCCAGACAACGAGTGTGCAATATTTCATGATGATCGGTTCAGTAAATACGGCGTGAAAGCGTAACAAACAAACTCACTTTCGCATTTAATATTAGTTGGGGTAGGATGAAAGTAAAGCGTGGCCTTTACTTGAGCGGCACAAACGGAAGCTGCGAGCCACGGAGATGAATATGCTGCAGAGGATGTGAGGAGTTTTGCGAAAAGGGCCGCCAAGCGCCAGGTGTTGCGTAAATCGACAAATTACATTATCTCTGGGTTCCCGGGTTCCAGTAGCTAACTATGATATGCGTGCCAATGGACTCTTAGCAAGGATGCTGAAGACAGTGCGAAGTGGAGGAGAAAAAGCTGGACAGTGGACCCCGGGCAACCAACCCAAACCCGCAATGAAGGGGCTACTCAGCCCTCCATTGTCATTTACGCTCAAATAGATATTGAATATTTGTTTATTTTGTACCAATTTGATATTCCAATTTAAATTTATATTCATAAAATTATCTTATAAATGTCAGCACAAAATCTGAAGATAAGAAATCTTTTTCAGATTAACCTGGGTCTTGGATGTGTATCTATATAAGTATGTATTATAAAATATAGTATAGTTGAGTTAATATCCTACGACATAAGTTCACAACTTACTGTGGGGCTAGCCCAATTTGTGTGATTTGTCCTTATCATCATAATGAGGTCTTTTTTTAGTCTCCACTGCAGGTTCATGACCCTCTCTGACCACCAGACCACCACTGCCAAGGCCATATATGTATTAGCCAGAGCAGTCAGGATTTCGCCTCTCTCCACGTTGGCCAGACGGGTTGTAGGTAGAGGAATATACCTATATATTATATTTTTTAGTTTTTTTAGGGTTTGTAGGTAGAGGTACATATTACTATATTAATAGTTTCTTTACTATTCTCATAACGTTATACATTTACATAAGTGATACAGGCGTGTTTGTCATAGCTTTGATGGTCATAGTTCTGCTGTAACAATAGTAGTAATACCTAGTTACCGAAATTAAAATAAATGTTTCCGTTTCACAAGTCACTGACTTGGAATTAAATTTAAAAATAAAGCGTCATTGCAATGCGGTCGGACAAAAAACACAGGATGGTTTGAATATCTTTGTTAAGATTTCATTGCTGTTTTTATAAGAGTTTGCGTTCAGTTATCAGAAGCGAAAACATCTTTGGAAGCTAAAATATACTTTTATAGTTTCAAATCGTTGTTTATGCTGTTTTTATACTGCGTGCGCAAGCGCCGTCGCCCCGCCCGCCCATGCGTTTGGGCGCTAAATGCGCATTCGTGAGACACTCTTCGCCCAAACCGGAGCCATCACTGCAGATACCGACTGTTTTGTGATTGAATTTGTGTTTTTATTAACGCTTATCTTTAGTGCGAGCGTAGAAGTTAAAGACATTTTATTTTTGGAGCTTTTTGTTCGCAATGGGCATGATTTCGCGTGTGCGCGGCCGCGTTCGAAGTGACTCTTTCTCGAAAATTCAGACGATCAGGTCCGAGGACAAAATCGCCAACATTGGTATGTGAAGCTTTTGAATCGCACGAGTGCTTACAAATTAGGTCGAGGTCACAATGAATAGCAACGTCTGGACTTTTTTCATAAAATGTTCTCCGTGTTACTTTTTCTGAATTTGTACCTATATAAAAAGAGCATTATTTTCTTTTTTGTATACCTCAAAAGGGGCTGAGTATATAATTAATGTTTCGCTTAAAAAAACGCGTTAAATTAAAATAAATAAAAACTCATTGTGGCTTTAAGAGTTGTGAAACGCTTGTGAAAACAATACATTACAACTATTTTAAAGTGTTCTTGAAATAAATTAAAAGATCACCAGAAACAGTAACATTTAAGATGGACAGGATAATGTACCTAAATATTGATGAAACAAAGGAATCAAGTATTTCATTATATATCATAATTTCATTACCAACAATGCATGACACGAAAACGACATGACAACAACACGACATGTAAAAGGATGGTAAAGTTTTTATATAAGAAAGAACGCTGTTTCTTCTTCTTCTTCTGTTTTATAAAATGGCTTCCACCGAGATTTCAGTGATTCTGTCATGTCCAGTAAATTGAGATACTAAGTATCGGTGTTGTACGGTAAAGTGCAACAAGTAGCATCAAAGATGGTGTATGTTCTTTGATGCCTCGTGGTCGGGAGGGTATGGTGACAAGTCTATACGAGTCCATATAACAGTCCACTTTAACTATTTCACAAATTATTCCATGAGCACGAGCATTTATAACACTAAACTACACCAATTTCATATTTAAAGTCCACCAAAATCAATTAGCAAAATCGTCCAAGGTAGACCCCAACTGCACCCCTTGACTTCCCACCACAAACTCCAGGACGCTGTTTAGTAGGGTTTCATTGGTGGGTAAAATATACGCTATCGTAAAAATTTAACCAACTGACACTAATTCTATATTTTTTTGGTACCCAAATCAAAAACAGTGTTTTTTTACTTGCAACTTTTAATTATAAGTATCTTTTAAGTATAAACGACACAGATTTCCCTAACTTCTTATCATGTTTTCCTTTGACCGAAAGCCAATGGTGAACCATAAAATGGTAAGTAAATCGTATGAGGCGGCGTCGATTTTTGAAGTTCCCCTCAGTGCATCCTAAGATTCAGAAAATGCTCGTAGATTTCCACCAAGATCGCCAAGGTCTTCCTGGCTGCGTTCAAATAGTTTTTCTCCGACTTTCTTGGTTTCATAATGTTGGTAAACAATTCGCGGGAACTGTGTCACATGATTTTGTCATGTGGTGGATGAAAGAAGAGATTCATTCACGTGTTCTTTGAGCAATTTTTTTTCTAGGTTATTAAGTATATATGATTAATTATTATTAAATATAAATAAATAAATATATACGGACAAATCACACAGATTGAGCTAGCCCCAAAGTAAGTTCTTAAGAAAGACTTGTGTTATGGGATACTAGCTCAACGATACTATATTTTATAACAAATACATATATAGATAAACATCCAAGACCCAGGTCAATCTGAAAAAGATCGTTTTCCATCATGACCTGACCGGGGATTGAACCCGGGACCCCCGTGTCGCAGGCTGGCGTGGTAACCGCTGCGCCACGGAGCTCGTCAAAAAAATTTATTATATACACACATACATCGGGAGTTAGTGAACTAAAATATACATAAAACGGATATTTTTTAAGTACGGTTAGTTGTGATTTTATATTCAAAGAAACAAAAGAAACGTGGATCTAAGTATTTTTCATACATTAACTTGCTCTAATGATCGTTTAATTTTAAGAAAAATTACGATGAAATAATATTTACGTGAATAATATAAAGTTGATATTTTTATAATCATTGTTTTTTGTAACCACATAGGTAGGTACATAACAATGGGACTACGAGAAACAGTTCTCCCTCGTAGTCCCATTAAAGGGACAAAATCCTGGGACCACGAGAAAACAGCGGTTTTGGTTTGCTTTAGTATCATTCAGTTCCGATAAGGAATGTTTCTACGTTAGTACTTTGTGCATATTAATAATGAAATTATATTAATATAAATATTTATACATAGCGATCTCGTAGCATCTTCGTAGAGATGTCAGCGCGCCGTCTACGAACAAGCTACGAAAGCTGCATCAATTCCGTAGAATCGTAGCATTTTTACGTAGAATAATAATAACTATAGCTTATTTATATATTCAGAATCGTGAGAGGCGTGATGTTAAATGGTAACTAAGTAACCTCATTGGGACGTTGGCCCGAACTATTTTATCTCGGAGTTCTTGAAATATCGTGTTGTTGAGAAAATTAATTCTAAAAGCATTTTTACGAGAGAAACAGCAGAGTTCCCCAATCTTAAGCCTACTCCCTTTATGAACAGAAGAGGTTTGTCTTTTTTGTTCATAGAGGTCTTATAGAAATACACTTATATTCGTATCAAATACTGGCCAGTGAAATATTTTGCATCTAATCTTGATATCAAATTTTGTGCAGTACTAGACTCACTTTACTTTTAAGGCACCCGAAGGGTTAAGACGGAACTAAACCTTCTATGTCCGTCCAATAGCCGTCTATCACAGGGCTGTATCTATTTAAACGTAATAGTTAGAAACATGAATTACATAGAACATAACAAAAACAAAACATATTAAAGATTTAAGAGAACACAAGAATTACGTGTTTTTGAACGTCTTTTGTTGTAAATATTATATACTAGCAATTTTCCCGAGATTTCGTCCGCGTAAACACAATTTTGAAATTCAAATTGTTCCAGTATGGCTGCTATCGCTGGTGCTACTGTTGCCTTACTGGGCTCCTCGAGGCCTGCTCGTGGCGCTGGGAGGCGCCTGGCTGATGGCTGCCTACACGTGCCTAGTGGTGCCCGTGCTCATCTCCGCCAACTACAGATACCCCGCGAGGTGGTATCCAGCGGTGGTTAAACTAGCACAAGGTTTGTAAAATTAAACTTAACAATATTTTTAGGTATTATTGACTACATATCTCATGTATTCCTTTAACGAACTATATCAGAAACAACTTTTATCTGTGCATCGAAATATAAGAATATCTGTTAGTATAATTTAAATGAATATGTATTGTATTGAAATTTTTTTTTTCATTTCAATTAGTTTTCCTGCGACTTCTTTCACGTGAAATATAGCTTATTGCACTGATAAATTAGATTTGTTTAGGTGAAAGAATTTTGAAAATCGGTCCAGTAGTTTCGGAGCCTATTCAATGCAAACAATCAAATCTTTCCAGTTACTAAAAGCAAGGGCTTCTGGCTGTAATTTCAGTTGAAATAAGATTCAAATTACGATTAAAATTAATACAAGTAGGACACTAGATGGAAATTCCCTAAGTATTTGGAACAATGGAGATTACTCAGAAAGGCATAGGCATCTGTATAAGGCATAGGTATATTTTTCCAACGTCTCACGCCCTCGTCTGATCATTTCGTCTGTGTGTCATGGTCATACGACACCGCAAAGGAAGCTAAAATGTGAAAAATATTGTTACATCTTGACGCATCGGCTGCGCTGCTGTAAAAAATAACTACTTGCATAAAGACGTCACTCACATCAATTGGCGTGAGCGAATTTGGCAAATGGAAAGAACAAAGATCAATTTGGTTTTTTGCTCATAGGCCTCGACAGATTTGATGATAAACAAATTTCGCTAGGAATACTTGGCATAAACAGTGGGTGTGCCAATCTCCTGACCTATGTCCCGCCCACGCTATTTTCTTCGCTCCGTCATGTATAGACGAGACGTTGGTTGAACAAGCGAAAATATAGGTAAACAGAAATATAGTAAACATGTACCTCATCATTATCATCTCAGCTGCAAGAGTTTATTGCTGGACATAGGCCTCCCCCAAGGGCAACGTATATTCCTATTTTAATTTAATTAATTACCTTACTTATTTGCATTAAAAATCTGAAATAATTATTTAAATTTTCATAAAATTATTACGAGTATTTATCCCTTCTGACTCATATCCGAACGCTCTTACATACTCAGTGCTGTCTTTCAGAGCTCAGGGTTCGATACTAATTTACCCCTTTTGTACAACATACCTTGTTTAACATTCATCGCATACGATTATTTATCGTGTTCCATCTTTTTCAATATCTAATAGAAAGCCTGTCTGTTCCGTCCGTATCATTGTATATTTTTAGATAAATTACGTATTTTCCGTTGCATATTTTACTCACGCGGAATTTCATTCCTACCAAAGAAAAGGAAATTAAAAATGACTCGCCGTCGGTCATCGCCTCCGCGACGATTATTCAGAAACGGACAAAATATTTTCGCAATAAATAACCCAATTTTATAAGCCTGACTCATCAGCTTTTCGGTGGTTATTCTTGACTTGGATTAAACATATTTTGAGGTATAGTAAAGTACATAAGTATATACGGAGAGCGTTAAACTGAAAACGTCTAAGCTTATTTGATTACGGAATCAGGTAGGTACAATATGGTGGCTCCAATACAGGCTTTGTTGAGGATTTTCTCAAGACCGATCTTATTTGTATTTTATTTCGGTTTTCATCAAACCTACAAAAACCCGAGTGACTACTTGATATAGACAGACGTTAGAGTATGTGGGCTGGGTAGTTTGAACGCGTCGATGTTTATTTATATTTATAAAAACACACAAACATACTATTTGTGTGGAAGAGTCAGGTCATTGTCGAGTCGAGCTGAATGGGCCAGCGGAAGCTGGCCACGGGCCAGGGCTCGTGCGTCAACGGTCACCACTTTTACTTGTGTTTTCGTGTGTCTCGACACGAACACATGGCTATACAACGAAAACCACACGCCTCCTGCATATTTTTAGTCGGCGAAATATTAAAAAAATACCGTAACATATTTGCAGATATTTTTTTTCTAATAGTTTCAATTAGAATCACGTGAAACCAGAATCTAATAAAAAAGACAGGCAGTCAACCTGATTTGAATGTTTGAGTGGCTTTTCAATTTTGAATCGCGATTTGCGTACTGATATTAATTTTTTTAATTGATTGTATTTTCAATAGACTTTTGGTAAAAATACCTAATTTCTGTTGTCCGTCACGAAAACATAATGCCTTGTAATGTAACTATTCTCATTAATGGCATGTTTTGTTTTCTCTTTGTAATTTGTAGCGATTTATGTAGCGAACAAACAAAACAACGTGATTAAAAAGCGAGACGCATAAAATGTTTGTTTTGAAATGATCTCGACTCTCGGACATATGTTTGTGCTTCGCTTCCACCACTGCGTAGCTATATTTGCGTAGGAACTTCTCTAAGTAAACATATCTCAAAAGTAGACGAAAACATGTGAAAAGAACATAACTAATTATTTCTCGCCGGAATATACCAATTCGGTTTAGAGATATACAGGCTGATTTTGAACCTATAAACTATATTGCAATCTCGGGATCGGAATCCTTAATAGAATACAGAATTATAAGAAAAATAAGGAAAAAAGCGTATTTTTTTTAGATTTCCCATATAAAGTCGCCTATCAGCTGGGCGAATTTCTATCCAATGGGAAGTCTTATTTTATTCGTCGATTTTCACCTTTTTAGGGTTCCGTAGTAAACTAGGAACCCTTATAGTTTCGCCATGTCTGTCTGTCTGTCTGTCCGTCCGCGGTTTTACTCAGAGACTATAAGTACTAGAAAGCTGTAATTTGGTATGAGTATGTATATTAATCATGGCAAAAAAGTCGTAGAAAAATTTAGCAATCATTTAGTGATTTAAGCCGTTTGGGTGTGTAAGCCAAATCCTCTGACTGCTGTGGCTAACATAATATGGCTCTGGTACGACAGAGAGGGTCATGCTCCTGCAGTGGAGACTGATGATGAAGTAATTTAAGAATAATGTGAACGTATTATTGAAAAACTAGAAGATAAAAAGAAGATAACATAAGCTATAGATACCTATTTATGTAACGAAAAGTACTTACCAGAAATATTTCCAAGAAGGATGGTGTTTGAAAGCAAGGGTTGATCTGAACTGGGGTTTCCTTAGTGGGAGCATCCTTTTATACTTATTTTACCAGAAGTACATCAGCTTCACGAAGAAAAGCTAAAGAAAGGGTTTATGCACAAGATTGTTTAGCTAAGTACACTATTAAACATATAAGTATCTATTAAAGATTGCCATGTTGTTGATGTTTTTCTTGTGGTGGCCAACACTAGTGTCAGATTTTCAGGCTGCCTAAAGGCATCTGACATAGCTTAAAGACTGCCATTAAATGATGGCAACCATTGCCATAGTATAAATAACCCATTTATTATTATCTTCTCTGTCGAGGTAAACTAAATTTACTCTGAATAATAAAGAATTGTTTTCCATAGACTTAAAAGTAATAAAACTTTAAAAACGTTACATTCTTCCTATCATAAAGAAAAACAAGCCCCCTGCCTTTTTGGTCTACTTCATAGTGTAAGGCTAGGATATTAGGAAAATAGATGCGTGGTCAGGTATTCATTCATATCGTGAACGATCTTGATTCTTCCATGCTGGTTTCAGAGAAAAGAAAAACCTAAGTAGATGTACTTTTGCTTCAGTTTCCGCGTTTCCGTAGAAGCCGACAGATCACTAGTTATACATATAAGTTACATTTTTAACCACTACACGCTACACGCTCTGTCTACTCTATTAGATATAAAGACGTGTTAATATGTGAACGATTTTCCTCTTTAATTTCTAATATGTCAAGTTAATTCTTAAAAAAATAATGTCTTAGAATTGTAATACGTACTACATCTCGCTTGATCCATCCATATTTTTTATCCTTCGGATCTAGAAATTTAAAAGAAAAATATTATGCAAATGAAGCGTAAATGCTTCGAAGTGGACAAAAGATTATGACAGGTCCTAACACCCAAGGACATAATTCTAATAAAATGTTAAAATATTATTTTCTGATTCTAAAGTTAGGTAAATAAGTACTATTAAATGTCAGTACTTAATGAATATAAGTAAGGATTTAAACACAGTGCAATCAGTACTGTGTTACCTATTATTTATATTTGAAACCAATTTGGAGGTTTAGGAAAGCGTAAAATACTTAAATCATCCTAAGTGACGGGTTATGGGTACGGCAAGCTGTATTATTTAATTATCTGTTAAAATATTTTTATGTTATAGTAGATTCTTTTAGGGTTTTATGTGTATTTAGTAAATATGCGTAAAATGAATTTTATAAAGGAAATTGCAGTAAATTACTGCAATTTCCTTTATAAAATTCAGGGCGTATACTGACGCCAGGACCGGGCCGTGGAAGGGCGCCTACGGCGCGGCGGCTAATTTATAACGGAAGGGCACCAAAATTAAAGGTTCTCACAAAATTTTGCATACACCAGAGGTAAAACATAACAGCACCTTTGATCCAAAAACTTGACGCCGTGCAAAAAGTAACAATAGTTAAAATTCCATTGTTTCAGAAGGGGCACGTAGGTTGCGCGCTCCTTTTACGTGCGTCCTGGGAGTTCTGAAGTCAATCTACGCCCCCCTGGACCGTGCCGAGGTGATGTTCCTGCAACTCAACAATCTTTCCACAATGATTAGCCAGGTAAATAATTCATTAAACTGTCATACATATTTAACTGTTTTTTGCATAAATGTAATCGCAAATCACTAATTAACTATTGTCACTTTCAGTTGCTGATGTTCACCGCGTGCGATCGACTGCTGGTGGCACAAGGCCAAGGCAGGCTGACATGTCTATACTCCCTCATGTTCTACAATGTTGTCACCTACTCTGTGAGCTACGTCCGCGAGATCTGCACCAAGGAAGACTGGTCGCCCTACGTCAACGTCACCCGCCACTCGCGGGTCAAGCACCTGGCCATGTCCGCCACCAAGATCGTGCTCGAGTGGACCAAAGCCGTAACATTCATAGTCACTATCACCTTCGTCCTCCTCACTCTCGGCCTAGAACAGGGCTTAGAACACTATCGACCTAATTTCCTCTACACACTCATTACCGGGGTTTATTACCTTCTTACCGAAAGGACTTTCCTTGAGCTATGGCCGATCGGTCTTTCAGCTTTGAAGCTGGAGAGATTAGAGGGGATGGAAGCATTGTACTTTGGAGTTTGGGCACGCGCCTTGACCACAGTTCTGGCGATACCACTAGTTCCAGCTTTGGCGTGGTACGGGCGGTGGAGACTGGCTGTGTTTGTGATGTACGTGTGCGTATTCGTGCACGGGCGACATCGTCTCGGCGAGGCGTTAGCCAAGCTCAACGAAGCGCGTGGCTCTTTGGCGAGGTTCCGCCGAGCGACGTCTGAGGAGCTGTCCACGCTTGAGGACGTGTGTGCCGTGTGTCTTGGCACCATGCGCTCGGCCCGTGTTACGCCCTGTGCCCACTTCTTTCACGCGGACTGCTTGAGGAAGTGCCTGGCCGCCTCGGATAGATGTCCTATCTGTGTCAGGCCTTACGTGTTTTGCTGATTGTAGGTTAAGACCATCATCGGATAAGACTGCCCTGAGTAAACTCAGCAATTTGAAATTCAAGTTGAATGAGTTTGACTTTTGTTTACGCATCGAATGATATAAAGAATTATATATTGATGGATTGTGATAGAACTATAAGTCGTGGTCCACCCAATTAAGTGTTTTGAATGTAAATATGACACCTAACTATATTACAGTATGTTACGATAAACTAATTAGTCCGATTATTGAAGAGGCCGCGCGAATAAAAAAATTCTCCTACGAGACTAAAGTTTGGATTTCGTAGTGTTTTTTTTGTCCCAGCTTAAGTACTATATATAGCTGTTCGTATTGTCGAGCTGACGGCCTCGTCATGGATCTGTCAGGATTTCCTAACATATTGTATACAGTATGGATTATGTATAGAGTGTGATTTTCAACCTCTGAGCTATATCGAAATCTCGGATTTGTTTGAGAGGTGACTTTGTATGAGAAGTCTATCTTTTTTGTTTTTCCGTTTTTAATTGCATATCAATATAGCTCAGAGATTCAAACTCAATCTTGCCGTATATCTAAGAATAAGGTATTGTTAAAGCTTTTGTACTTACTTAGTTCCTCAGTTTCTAGCTTAATAACTTTTATTGAGAATATTTTATTGTTAGCGCCTTTTTGCATTGGTATTTTCATCAATTCGGATGATATAGCAGTATTCAATTACATAGATATAATTAAAAACTTTTATATCACTCCGAATATTTTAAATAATGTATATGTGATTTTTTTGTTTTCTTTTCAGGTAGGATCTATAATGGTATAGTTAAATGTATATTTTTATATATATATATATATACTGTTAATAATCATGGCCATTCCCGAACTTAGTGCACACAGTAAAACAAATTATTTTGTAATTATCCAAAGGCGTTAGTCTTTGTTATATAAAATTAATCAGGTGATATATAGAGATATATATATTGTTTGCATGTAGAAATGAAATAGGTACTTTATCTTATCTATACTATAAACAAATATTAATCTGTTTAAAGTGAAATAAATGGTACTCATTCATTGATTGATATTATGTATTAATCTGAGATATATATATACACACAATGTCGAAACATTGCACTAATAAGTACCTACTCATCAGTAGAAATCATCAGTTTTGTCATCACAAAGATCATTGTATGTAAGAAAAGAATAAATAATAATACATGACATCTGTCAAAACTGTCACACAAATTTAGTAAAGATTATTCTTTAATAATATTATTTTTCAGGACTTAAGCTCAAAAGTAATCCAAACACAATAAATATAAAGTAATTTTTGATTGAGTCTAGCAAGAACAATAACCAAAATTTTTAGCAAAGTGTAATCAATTCAATACTGAAAATTCCAAGCTTGTTGTCCATGTTTGGCTCCGTAAAAGAGGGAAAAACAGTCCAATCATAATCAGAAACTTCACCAGCTTACATAATAAAGGAAACTAATTTCTGCCGATACTGAAGTGTTATTTTGGAACGGAGATTTCAGCCTACCTATACTATCTCAAACATCTTATCTATAGTGCCAATACCTAACCAAGACGAGTGCGAAGTGATACCTATTCTTTTATCCTAGAGATGCAATAGTTCCCGCTAAAATATGGATTATTGATATTTGATGCAGGCTGACCTTATGATGTCAAAAATCTCAGTTCTACAGTTCTACTTACCTGAATATGTTTACGTGCAACATGCGCCAAATTTAAACAGTGCCAGTGCCTTTTTTTTGTATATTTTAATCTTGTTATTTATTTTAAAATCGAATAGTTATGTAATTAATGTAATGTAAATAATTAATTTTAAAATAGCTTTTTTTTTTAAACCTTTTTCTGTAAGGCCCATATGGCCAGCCAGTCAGCCACGGCCCCTGAAGATACTACACCCACCAGCCAGTCCAGCGCAGCGACGTCGCTTGAACTAGTCGAGTGCAGTGAATGCCCCCAGCCTCGTTTTTTCAAAGGACAGAGAGGCCTACGCATCCATCAAGGCCGATGCCATAAAGGGCTGCAGGTAAGTGGCCAAAGAGTAAATACAAATTTAAGTACATTTACTAACGTATCAAACTCTGAAGCCCCCACCGGCAGCCCTTTATGGCAACTATTAAACAAATTAAAAAAGAGCCTGCCGGTTTTGAAAAGAATACCGCGCGGATCTAGAAGATGCGTAGCGAGCTCTTTGTCCTCAGTTATTAAAGACGTAGTAAATAAAAATGAGAAAAGTGTCTGGGAGAGCTTGCTGACATTTAGTTATAAAACACTAAACGTCAGCCTAGACAAAAGCAGTTCCCTAACCCAAAAAGTTAAAAATAATTGCTCCCCCAATTTTAGGCCATCTTTGGACAATGTTCAGGAAAGAAAATTACCACCGTACAAAATTTCAAAAAAAATTGAGTCAAAATTCGATGAGGGGGATGTGAAGGGAGCTGCCAATCTTCTCTTTTCGAGCGACGTCTTTGCACCTAGCACTCCAGAGACATACGCCGCCCTTTTGTCGAAACATCCACCTTTATCCCCTACATCGCATCTGCCGGATGCCCCTGATCCTTCGGATCCTACACCGGTAGCCACTCCCGAGGATGTACGAGCTGCGATTATGTCCTTTAGGAGGGGCTCTGCCAGCGGTCTTGATGGGCTGTCGCCACAGCATCTTAAAGACTTGATCTGTGGCGCCTCAGGCGATGTTGGTACGGCCCTTTTGGAGGGCCTGACGCAGCTAGTAAACCTAATGCTCTCGGGAAAGGTTTGTGACCAGATAGTGGATGTCCTATATGGTGCAAACCTTTGCGCTCTCCGAAAGAAGGACGGTGGCATCCGCCCTATTGCAGTAGGTAATACAATCCGCCGCGTCGTTTCCAAAATTTCTTGCAGGCATTGTTTGCCAGTTTTGGAGCAGGAATTTCAGCCAAGACAGTTAGGTTTCGGAACTAAGGGGGGTTGCGAAGCCGCAGTACATGCAGCTCGCACCTTTCTCAAACGCGGCGGAGGTGAGGTTTTATTGAAGGTGGATGTTAAAAATGCATTCAACTCAGTAGACCGGGGCGCTCTGTTGACTCAGATTAAAAATACTATACCAGGCACGTTTCCTTATTTATGGCAATGCTACAGTAAGCCAACGTGCCTGGTATATGACGGTCAATTGATAAATTCAGCAGTTGGCTGTCAACAGGGCGACCCTCTTGGACCGGCCATTTTCAGTTTAGCTATCCAACCTTACATCAAAGATTTGGCATCAAAATTCAACGTGTGGTACTTGGATGACGGGACCCTAGGAGGAGATGCTGCGTCAGTTTTATGCGACCTAGAAAAAATTATAAAGTCTTTCGGTGACATTGGCCTCGAATTAAATTTCGCAAAATGCGAGTTGTATTTCTGCAAGAAT
This sequence comes from Rhodophaea formosa, assembly GCA_963082605.1. Classification (NCBI taxonomy): domain Eukaryota; kingdom Metazoa; phylum Arthropoda; class Insecta; order Lepidoptera; family Pyralidae; genus Rhodophaea; species Rhodophaea formosa. The sequence continues at coordinate 8,322,150 of OY720221.1, forward strand.
TTGACCCAACATTTACGAGACGATCTAAATTCCAAATTTAGTGTTTTGGCCCCCAACATAAAAATTATTAACGACCACTCTCTTCACCTCCTTGGGGCACCGGTGCTGGAAGATGCTTTTAATAAGTTTGTAGAAGACCAGTTACTGCTTTTTAATGATTCTTCCAGCCGTCTAGGCGACATCAACCCACATATGGCTTACACGATCATAAAATTCTGTATGTTTGTTCCCAAGACCACTTACACGCTTCGGTGCACTCCACTTTGGGCCCACAGCCAACTTCTGTCCCTCCTTGACAATACCATCAGGAAAACAATTATTAAAATATTTAATTGCTCCCTCAATGACAAAAGTTGGGACCAAGCCACATTGCCCATACGCCATGGTGGTCTTGGTATTAGGAAAATTTCAGATATTGCATTACCAGCATTTCTGTCATCGGTTAATAGCACAAGTAACCTCGTAGGTAACATTTTAGACCCGTCCTTTCCTGACGTAGAGGTTACTGGCTTAACCGAGGCCAGAGATGCTTGGTGTGATGCAGTCGGTCCAAATGTTCATACACCCTTGAATCTGGCTTCTCAGCGACAATGGGATGAGCCGCTCTGCGTGCAGGCGCGTAGTTTATTAATTGAGTCTGCTAATAGTAATGCGGAGCGGTCTCGTCTCCTAGCTAGCTGCGAGCCAGAGTCGGGTTACTGGTTGAATGCAATCCCGTCAGCGAGCGTAGGGACTCTTTTGGAGAGGACTACTTTCAGCTTGGCGGTGAGTCTGCGTCTTGGGGCCAGGACGAATGAACCTCATCGCTGCCGATGCGGGGGACATGTCGATTCCCTGGGCCACCACGGCCTGGCCTGTCGCCGCAGTGCAGGACGCTTTTCGCGTCATGCCGCGCTTAATGATGTCATCCGTCGTGCCCTTGCCTCCGCAGGTGTGCCAGCTGTGCTCGAGCCTGTTGGTATTACGCGTGATGATGGCAAGAGGCCCGACGGAATGACACTCATTCCTTGGAAAAACGGGCGGTCGCTTGTATGGGATGCCACATGCGTGGATACTGTAGCCCCATCCCACTTACAAGCGACCGTCCGCAGAGCGGGCGCGGCAGCAGCGGCGGCAGAAGCCATTAAGAGGCGCAAATATGCAGCTCTAGGCGAGCCTTACATATTTGTGCCCTTCGCCGTGGAGACCTTAGGGCCTTGGGGTGCGGAAGCACGACAGATTTTCAAAGAGATCTCCGCACGCCTAATCGACGTTTCCGGTGACCAAAGGGCAGGCGCGCATTTTGGCCAAAGACTAAGTTTGGCAATCCAACGAGGAAATGCCGCCAGTCTTTTGGGCACCCTGCCCGCTGACTGCAGCGATTTGGCTTCTATTTTTTATTTAACTTAATGTTTATTTATTTATTTTTCTTTTTTTTTTGTAGGTTAATTTTCTTTTTTTAAGACTAGTTATAGTTTATAATCTTAGTTTCGTTCTTTGTTTTTAGTTTATTTAAATAAATAATGTAAGAAATTATTAAATAATAAAATTCATTTTTTTTAATATACCAACGACCTAAGTGTTTGACTATCTTTACCCAGAATAAATATGTTTGACTTATTGGTATTGAAGGAACCAGATGGCCATACAATACATCGTGTAAATTAAGGTACCCTCGACATTTCCTTAAAGGGACGACTCACGACAACAATTTCTCCTATTAGGCCCCATACTGGGGACTTAAAAACAATAAAGAATTACCTTATAGGAAAGTCGATGATTGTTGTTCACTCACACTTCTCGTAAGGGATCAATGTTGGGATCTCGAAATAGTTTTTATCAACTATTTCTTTTCTCATAGTTACATTTTATAATATGTATAAATACGTATATTTTTTCTCCCAGTATTGGTACCATATATAAAGTAGGTGGATGGGATCGGTCGCCTTATCTTTGTAAAGACGATCCAGCACGTTCACCGGGTGTAAATATACGTATATTCGATAGATCGCACATTAAAAAAAATGTATGTGCGAATTGTCGAATGTATGAACATTTACACATTGTACTAGTAGTACTTTAACTAAGAACAATAGTAATAGAGTATTTTTATAAACCCTTGGCGTCAATGGTTATTTTTTTATTTAATTAGGTATATGTAAATAAGTACCTATTATAACAAAATGATTTTATCTAGAATAAACGCTTATGGTAATTTGGTAATTTGTTTTGTTTCAAACCCCAAAAACATTTTACCTCGGCTCGATTCTCAAAGTCGGGTTGACTTGCGACACCTTAAATTTTTTTTTACAGCGATACTATTACTTGTTGGAAAGGCACTCATTTAAAGCGGCAGTTATCCTTTTTCAATTTTGTTACGATAAAAATAGACAATAATTTAATACCCCACCACTAGGCACACTAGCGACGCCAATAATTTTATTCTTAATACTTTACAAATAGAAAAGAAATTCATGAATGTAAATCTTAAAAGCTTTAGTAAATAACCGGAAGTAAGTATTTTTGGAATCGTGTTTTAATATTATGAGAATCAGTCATACCGCCAAAAACGGCCGTTTTTGGCGGTAATCTGCTTCTCGTCATTCTCACTGATTCTGATAATATTAAAACATGACTCCAAAAATACTTCAGGTTATTTACTAAGGCTTATATGATTTACATTCTTGAATTTCTTTCTATTTGTAAAGTATTAGAAATAAAATTATTGGCGTCGCTAGTATGCCTAGTGTGGGGCCCTTAAGCAATTATTTAAAGAAAATTAAGTACTTTACTTACAATTAAAAAGGCTGCGGTGGCGCCAACCTGCTACATAAGAGTCACTGAGTTCGATTCCTGGCGCGGTTTTAATAAAATATTGACTTTTGTTTTTCGCTTATCTGCATTTCTGGAGCTACCCAAGGAGGGTTTGCGTCAGGCAGGCCTTAAAAATATTCCCAAATCATTACATCAGCTAAAATGCTGCCATAATATACCCTGGGATTCGAGCATAAAATTCAAAGGGAAAACGGTCCTAAATACTTTACTTACCTCACTTAGGTACTTTAAATTGAAAATTTAATAATCCGCATAATAGGTTTATATGGCCAGTTAAAATGACAAAATAGGCAGTGAATAATATAAGTATAGCACTTTGGTAATTTAGTATAACTTGACAATATTAAGTAGATACTGAGGGACAAAGTCCTCAACTAACTTAAGCATGTAAGTATACCTACTTAAATTAGCTTGCAAGTTTATATGTAAGTGATTGCGATACTTGAGATAGTTGGTTCTCGACTGGAGCAACGATAAGATATGCTTGTTTTGTTACATAGTACCTACCTTTCTAGTCATACTAAGGGCCCGCACTAGGTCCACTAGCGACACCAATAATTTCATTCCTAATCCTTTACAAATACTGTATGTAAATCAATTAAGAGAACTACCGATTACCGGTACTCAGTGCTGGTAATCAGTAGTTTTCTTAATGACTGATTTTCATAATATTAAAACATGATTCCAAAAATACCTTAAGTTATTAACTAAGGCTTATATTACTTAGATTCTTGAATTTGATTCTATTTGTAAAGTAATATGAATAAAATTATTGGTGTCACAAGTTGGCCTAGTGCGGGCCCTTATTAAGCCATTTAAGACACGAGGTGTGGGACTTGTGGATAACTCCGTGGATATCATCATCGAACATCGAAAATACCCGCCAAATTCATATGACAAAGATCAAAATGGCGGCCGCGTTGCCATGACATCATGCGGTTACGTCAGATAAACAAAGCTTGCCGCGCCGACCGAATGTATGTACCGAAGCAGAAGCTCGAAACATACGCGCGTCCTACTCGCCTCACCACGATCCATGTTTTCGTGCTATCCTGCTTATAGCCGCACGCTCAGCTATAACGAGGTGAATCAGAATGCAATTATCGCCTCGACTAAATTTCCTATTGGAATCAGTCAACGCGGCGTGCGTAGTTGATACGACGTGTGTGTTGTGCGAAACCGAACATTTTCATCTGCTATGGATTTTATTATTATAAAAATATCAATGAAAATGTGAATAACCTGATCTGTGACTGTTATTGACGTGTCCTCTGTCTCATTCAATTGGATTTTAAAGGTAGGCAAGTGATCACTGATGACAATTTGTACAAAACAGATAAAAAATGCACATCGGCTTATCTTAAAAATATTGGTAGATAAAAGAGAAGAAACACGTTATATTATTTTAAGTTATAATGAGGCAAATGCACATATGAAGCTTAGAGATAGAACATAAGTACCCACTTGCAACCTAATTTATTTTTACAATTATAAAAATCTACAATATTCTCTATCAGTAGGTAATCTATATCATGCTCATGCATGAGTACATATATCTTCATGATGTCATGTAATATTATTTGTATATTATCTCATATTGTAAAATCTAGGTATAAGGAAGATAATATAACTTACAAAATTATCTATATCGATAAATATATTTTTAATCCATTGTACCACAGCTGGGAAAAGGTCTCCCCATGACGAGACCCCATATAAAAGAAGAAACTGATTTGCTGACTTACTGATCCATCAACCAACCACACGGCTGAAAACGCTGAGTCTTTAAGCATAAAATTTTGCTAACGTTCCTGACGACGATTTTCGAAATCCCCTAAGTAATGAGTTAAAATTGGGGTTGAAAGTTTATTATTATACATATGAAACATGGTCAACAGCGCAACTTTAAATTAAAATGAATAACTTTGAAATATATTTGTATGTAAATTAATACCTTGGAAAGGTAAAAGTACTAAAATAAAAATGATCTTATGTTATTTGTAGCATTTCAATAAGTAGGTATTATGTAAGATAATACGGTTTACAAGGTAATTAGCTAGCACAGTCATCAATGAAATTACAACCCAAAGGTTTCCATGAGAAAGAAAAGAAGAAAAAATTACTTAAATATTTTTTAGTCAGTAATTTCATTGTAAACGCCGACTGTCTTTGATTTGGTAAATCCTTGTCCTTGACCCGCGATTGTGATCGCGCCAAGACGTCGCCGGTCGCCGCTGCCATCCCTATGGTACTTCAAGGGTGTTTTATAATATATTTAAATCAATATACTCGTTTTTTCTTGCTATTCGATCCGCCTTGCTATTCTATTCTCCGTCAACTGCCACAGAGGAATAAATTCGGCAAACCATTATAACATGTCACTCGGAGTTTGGGAAGGGTTCAAAATCTACCTCACACATCTAAATTCTGTGCAGGCATTCAGAAGTTGCCGTGTGGTTCCCGGCAGAGTAGAATAGGACCACTTCAAGTATTCCCGTAGATGTCGTAAAAGGCGACTTAGGACACAAAATTAACAAAGCTTATAAACATAAAAGAGACTCATGGGTCACACCTAGGGTCATGCATCATGCTCCTGCAGTGGAGACTAAAAACGACCTGATGATGATGACGATGACCCAAAAGTTATGGTGTAATAAAAAAACTCACATAAGTAGTACATTCTTAATGCATTGGTACATTCATTCAAATAAAAGGAATATACTATTCGTTGTAAACAATGCAGACACCATCAATCGAAACTGTGGCGGTGTGGTGACTATAAAAAACGTGTATAAAATTGAGCGCATGACATCATCGGCGTGCGCCTGCGCCTATCGAGAAGTAGGTATTATTATGGTGTCTACGGAGATAAATCCGCTTTTGACGTTCAATTGTTTTTATATACTGGTTTGGAATAAGTTTAAAACAAAATGGCCAAGTGCGAGTCAACCTAGCCCATGAAGGGTTCCGAAGTAGCAAGCAAAATTCCACTATCATTTTTCGTATGAAAAAATTACTTTGTTTTCCCTAGTGTTTTTATGAATGACAAATTTATATTTGCAGTTTTTAATAGTACATTATGTATTATCATACGACGTTTTTCAATACATTTGCGATTACCTTAAACTAAATTAAGATTAAAGTTTAGCAAATAAGGAATTTATAAAAGTTAGGAAGAGCAGTTTGTTAAAAATACATTTATAATAATCAGGTACATTTACTCAGGTTTATTTTCTCCAAAAAGTACATTGATAACCTTCTCCTTTTTTAATTCGGTTAAAAAATCACATCTCACAAATCAGAAAAAAGTTTTCATGCTGAACTTGAAACTCTTTGCTCGGATTCTATGAAAATATTAAAATTTGGCATCTGTGGCATTGGGCTATTGAGCGGTTGTGATTGGTGTAAAGTAAAAAGCACTAGAGTTGTAAAATACATCATTACGATACAGATTTCGATGTCATAAGAACCGTATTATATCATATGTCATTTGGTAATATAATTTAACATATTTTTAACAAAAAACAAAAACCGCCTTCAACCCTATCAATTTGTTGAATAAGCAAATGAATAATGGAAATAAGTGTAAACCGAGCGGCATACATGTAAAATGTTTTTTGGTTTTTGTGTATTATTTCAAAAAGCGCTCGACACATTTCGATAAGAATTTAATAGGATCATCTGTAAAGTATTACCTATCGAACAAAAAAAGAATTTCTTAAATCGGTCCAGGCGTCTTCGTGAAATCGGGGAACATACATAAAAAATATAAAGATTCCGACTTATTGAGAACCTCCTCCTTTTTTTGAAGTCGGTTAAAATAGTTTTAAGGCGTGGTTTTTGGGGTAACTTCAATTCGCAACAAAAATATAAATAGTTTTTCAAAGAAAATTAAAATGCGACTGCTCTGTCTGCCAAATATTGTTACAGCCTATGCCACCCAGGAATAAATAAAGATTCTAACGATTCAATTCGTTCACGTCTAAATAACAAGTTATGGTGGATTAAATTACTGCGTAAGTGAAACCTCACGTTTTACTTACGTACAGACTGATTTTGAACCTCTGAATGATATTGAAATTTCGGAACATAAAGGTAGAAAGCAGGTAGGTAGGAAGGTTTAACAACATACAAACAAAGTGACCGATCAGCTGGGCGAATTTCAATGGAAAGTTTTATTTTTTTCGTTTTACTTTACCTTTTCTTGATTATTGCAAATTCTGTATTCCATGAGGGATTTTGATTGCGATATTTCAATAAGTTCAGAGGTTCAAAATCACGATTTATAGGGTAGCTATAATCAGATGTAAACCTAATATCCTACAACAAAATCCATTCAGTTGTTTTGCCAATCGTACTACCTACACACACATTAAAATTTATAAATATTCGTAGGATAGGATTTACAAATAACTAACTTTGGAGGAATAAACAACCATAGGTAACTTCAAGGTTAAGGCCCATTGAGGTCATGTCCATTAATTGGAATTGAATGAATGTATTCAATGTGTTCGTCAGCAACTTCTGGCAGAGGGCCAAGCCGGGGTTGAAATTATAACATGAGTTATCTCTCAAATTGCTCAAATAATGCGGCAGTAACTAAGACACGCATAGCTACTCTAACCTTACAAGTATATACCAATAAATGATGAGAATGAGCTAGTCTCACAGTAGTTTCTGAAATCTTAAAAGGTTCGTTTTCCATCATAACCTGTTCAGGTATCGAACCGGGACCCTAGGACTCAAAGGCACTTTTTTATAAAAAAATAACTAATTGTAGCCTCAAAATCGTTCATCATCATCATCATCAGGTCGTTGTTATAACGTTATGTTACATAACGTTATTTAAAATAAATTAAATATGACTGACCGTTTTTAGGGTTCCGTAGGAAACTAGGAACCCTTATAGTTTCGCCATGTCTGTCTGTCTGTCTGTCTGTCTGTCTGTCCGTCCGCGGTTTTACTCAGAGACTAATAAGTACTAAAAAGCTGTTATTTGGTATGAGTATGTATATTAATCATGGCAAAAAAGTCGTAGAAAAAAATCTTGAAAAAAATTTTTTTTTTAATATCTCCCATACAAGTAAAGTGGGGGAGAATTTTTTTTTTTTCTCTACTTACCCATCGTGTGGGGTATCGTTAAAAAGGTCTTTGAAAAATATTGTGAGGTTGAGAGCACTATTTTTCGATTTAGGGATCCGTTTCCGAAATATTTGGTTTTAAAGTGCGAATTTTTGTTAGAGATACGTTTCCCCCCCCCCCCTCTATCTGCTAAACGGTTATATATAGATACGTGAAAAAAATTACAGCAGTAGTATATATACTGAAGTTGAAATGAAAACTATCAGAGCTGGGTACTAAGTACAAACTAAAAAGTTATAGGCAACCAACTTATAAAATGTACTGGAAAATGTAAAATTTCATACAATCTTCATTGTTAGATGTTTTTGGTCGTGCGAGTGTAAACAGTGTGAACTCAAAGTTGTCATTCGCAACTACGGAACTCTATACTGCGCGTGGCCCGACACGCACTTGGCCGGTTTTTATAAATACGTTAGTTAAAATATATACTTAGGGACAAATCACACAGATTGAGCTATTTGTGTTGCGTCGTAGGATACTGAGGCAACGGTACAACTATATTTTTATATGGATAAAAATCTAACACACAAGCCAATCTGAAAAAAAAGTATATTTTATCATGCATGACTGGGCTGGCATCGAATCAAGGACCCTAGGATTCAAAAGCACTTTTGCGGTATAACTGCGCCACGGATTTCGTCAGTACCACTACTCAGATTTTAAAATCAACCAAGTGCGAGTCGGACTCGCGCACAAAGAGTTCCGTACCAATGCCTATACAACATTGAGCTATCCAGTAATAACGGCAAAATACATGTCTTTTTTAAAAGCCTTTATATATTTTTTTTTATTAACTTAATAATTTTTTTATAGTGAATAATATACAATTTAATATTCTGTAAATATTTCTAGCGTCTACCTATTGCTGTTACCTATGAATTACGAGCAAAAAACGTGAAAAAAATCACGTTATTGTTGTATTCCAGCCCTCCTTAAATGTTTATTTATTTACTGTTTTGAGTATTTTTCATTTGTGAAAATTTCAGCTATCACGGTTTATGAGATACAGCCTGGTGACAGACAGACAGCCGGACATCGAAGTCTCGTAAATAGGGTCCCGTTTCTACCCTTTGGATACGGAACCCTGAAAAAGACGAAAAATAATGTAAAATCTGAATAACAACATATTTATAAAACTAAAGTTCAAACTATGTAGATTTTGGTATTGTAAGGAAAATCCAAACAAAAATTCAACGAGGTAAATTATATGTAATAGGTACCATCATGTGTAATAATAATAAACTTTAGTATCGCAATGAATTGGTGGTAAAATGAATATTATTCGAATGTCTCCACAATATCAATTTTAGATATAAAATATTTAATAATAATATTAAATAATATCTCAATAAAAAGGGGAATCTACCAAGGAGACTCCTTGAGCCCCTTATGGTTTTGCCTCGCCTTAAATCCTTTGTCATATTTGCTCAACAAAGAACGGAAAGGATATCGCCTAAAAACAACAGATCCCGTAACAAACATATCTCACCTCATCTATATGGATGATATAAAACTTTACACAAGCTCACAGAAAGACATGAAATGCTTAATAGATATTACCGCCACATTTAGTAAAGATATAAAAATGAAGTTTGGACTAGATAAGTGTAAAACTTTAAATATAAAGAGAGGAAAAATAAATGCAGGGAATCATACTACAAATATTGGTGAAGTCGTGACAGCCATAGAACCGGATGAATTTTAAAAATATCTTGGATACCAACAATCTAAACAGGTAGATCACACAGCCATAAAGACAGCACTAAAGACAGAATATAAGAATCGAGTAACATCTCTCTGCAAAAGTCAGCTTTCGGGGAAGCATCTCACTAAAGCCATTAATACTTATGCCGTACCAGTTTTGACGTATTCTTTTGGGGTAATAAAATGGTCCAAAACAGACATAAATAAAATAGAAATTAAAACACGCTCCATTTTTACAAACAATAACAAACTCCATCCAAAATCTGCAATTGAGAGGATGGTAATCAAAAGAATCAATGGAGGGCGAGGTTTAATCGACGTACAAAATCTGTGGAAAAAACAGCTACATAGCCTTAAGTCGTTCTTTTACCAAAAATCTAACACTAGTAATATACACCGGCTAATAGTAGAAAGTGACTGCAATTATACTCCATTAAATCTCGCCTCATACACCACAGAATATATAAATATCAATACAGATTTAGAAACTGAAAAAGCAAAAGTTACTCAGTGGAAAGCAAAGGTTTTACACGGAAGACACCCACATGACTTAGAACAGGCACATATTGACAGACAGGCATCCAACAAATGGCTAGTTAACGGTACTCTTTTTCCAGAAACTGAAGGTTTTGCTATTGCTATCCAAGATCAGGTGATTAATACAAAAAATTATAGGAAACACATAATTAAAGATCCTAATATGATAGATGATAAATGTCGCAAATGCAGGAGACAAGCCGAAACTATACAACATATAACAGGAGCTTGTTCAAACCTTACTCAGTCTGACTACACTCACAGACATAATCAAATAGTAAACATAGTCCATCAAACACTTGCCATAAAACACAATCTTCTCCCTAATACTTGTTAATACTCCAAAGCCATATTACAAATACACCCCAAGTCCAATATTAGAAAACACTACCCATAAACTTTACTACGACCGAGCCATACTTACAGACAAAACCATTCATTATAATAGGCCGGACATAACTCTACAGGACAAAATTAATAAGATAACTTACATAATAGATATAGCCGTACCCAACACCCACAATTAAAGACCATAACCGAAAAAATAAATAAGTACACTGCACTAAAAGAAGAAGTAACTAGAATATGGAAATCACAAAAAGTATACATAGTACCAATAGTCTTATCTACAACCGGAGTAATACCGAAACATCTTCACCATAGTTTAAAACTATTAGATCTACCACCACACACATATATCAATATGCAAAAAGCAGCCATACTTAATACGTGTAGAATTGTACGAAAATTCATGCAAGCTGACGAAATACCCGACCCCGTTGAAAACATTTCATGAAAAGCTCGATGTTTACTTGGCAATAGCCCGTAAATATCGGAAACAAACCAGCTTTAGCTGAGATCTACATATGTAGAAAAGAAAGTAGTTTAATAATAATATATTTTTTAATGTTTAGTTTAGCTAGTAATTTATGTTATAAAAATAATTAGTAGTTAGAATAATATTTATCATATGTATTTTCATATTGTATGTCAAGGTTTACTAGATATATTCCGTTAAGAATAATAATAATTAAAATTACTTAAAATGAATTAAAATATTTACAAATTATATAGTCCCTGCAAACCATCACCTCGCGGTAACGTGCACAAAAGGCTGGCAGCATTGCCACGTTGGATGGCAATGCTTATCCTTTGTGCCAAGTAATTGCCAGAATGTCAATAAATTTATCTCTTCCATTTGATGTCAATTATAATTATGAAAAAAAAAATTTGATACTCTACCTTGTATTTACCTTTTTATATTATTGTCCTAGATATAAAAAAATCACAACAATAATGTTTGCTTTCGCATTTAGAGTATTAGTCTACTTACTTCACAAAAGTTAAAGAATACATTTAAATTAAGAAGTCCTTTATGCATAGGTCGACAGACTCGTCTCGAATCTCGAGTGGTTTTCGGCCGTTGCCACAGTATCCATGCATTGAGTATTTGTGGTAATTTATGTACATAATGACATCAGGATGATGTCATTTGTCTATTCTATAGAGTGTAGACGGAACAACTACGCACCTAGGCGTCTTTATTAACGACTCCTAATGGGAACGGTGTTAGTGTTGCGATGATAAATTACTGACCTTCTCCATTTTATACTCTTAACTACCTGTTTGTTAGAACTACATTCAATCGACTAGAGAGCTGTGTGTTTTGTGGGAATTGCAATGCAATGTAACTAAGTTCGTACTTCGAGATTCTTACGAACATACTTACTGTCTTCCTATAGAAATACCTACACAAATGATGGAGGCACGAATATGAAAAAATATTAAGGTTTGTGGTAACAAAGAACATGCGTGACACATTTTTAAAATACAGCCACACATTACACAGATCTGTGAGAGGTAGAATTGATTTTTTAAATGTACCACATGTTATTACTTAGTTTAATATATCTAACACAACTTTTATGATTATTTGTCAAAATTATTAAACATCATTTCTGCTGATAAAACTAATGAATACTGCATACTAGCTATTTATTTCTAACGCCAGCGCCAGGCTCTTCTGTCTCTCTGAAATGACGATGAGTGTCATCCACTTCCTACTTACACTATCTTACCAATTACTTTTGGGTAGAAAGAAAAGATTAATCCATTCTGAGGCTAATAGTGATGTTAATTTGAGACCAGGGTCACGGACTGGCTCAAAATAAAGATTACAATCACATTGTAATGCAAAGAACCTCGACGTGACCACTCATTTGAGACCATCCAATATAACATAACGTAATAGGTACATATGTATACATAATCTTTGTGTATATGTACTTAGGTTCACACGTGGTAGGTTTTTTGTGTTCTTCCTTCCTTATTAAGTTTCCTCAACGAACAATTTAATGTTTTGTATTTTTAAAATAAACGCAACTATCGTATATGTAAATTAAGATAGGTACATATATGAGTTAAATAATTGGAAGTAGCCAAATTGCTTTAATATTAAGGGCTTACTATACGCCTACATATGTATAGGGCGTACTGTAACCATACGTATACGCTAGTTTAGCTAAACGTGATATACCTACACGTCCGTCAACAGTCAAGACGGCTTTTAGGCACAGCTTTTAGGTCTTATGGCCCTGGGTCCTGGATCTTAGACCTGTCTCTTTCTCAATGATCTATAGAAGGTCTGGCCAGACCCTCAATAAAACCTACATTATATTGTAAGGAAGGTCAGCGTCATATATATTTTTACGACCGCTGTTAAACGTCTTTGGAAACGAGTATTTAAATACACCGACCGACTGACCAGTTTGACCTATATTTACCAAACAATATTATGTCCATACTTTACGACTTAATGACTATTTAGTTATAAAAATGCTTTTATTAAAGGACACTATATTGCCATATTTTTTATTGTTTACTATAATGCAATGGTATTTCTTAAATTGTTTACATTTAGAGGTAAAGATCAATGCTTTTGTTTAAGTAGTTAGACGTCAGATAGACTTTTAGAATAAGTATCTTCAGATTAGATAATAGAAAATTTTAATGAAGACTACTTAATTGATTATTAAAAATAAATACTTTTGAAACCACTTTAAAAATCCATAAGTACCATTATTTCCAGTCGAATAAAGTTTATACGTATATTGTCAACAGCAATGCCTATGAACTTAAGTATTTGAATATTGAATGATAAATAGTAAATAATTAAACTGTAAATAAATAGACTTAAATCAAATCGAAATTCTTGAGGCACGTATAAACATGAAAAGGTTTTTTCAAATATTTCATTTTTGTGATAAGCTTTTTTATGAGCTATTGCCAAGACAAATAAAATAAGCCCAAACACTAGCTTTCAACTCCATGAAGATCAGGTTTATGGCACTATGATATTTCATTATTATCCGACTTATACAAATACAAAAACTTCAGCTTAATCGGTTAAGGATAAGTGCTCCTTTGATCCTTTGATCGATCCTTACAGATAGACCAACTAACAAGGTAAGTTAAATAAAAGCTTGTAGTGAAACATTATTTCAAAGTCGGATAAAAAACGCAATTTACATTTTTTTATTCTAATATAAAAATTGGCCTGCCGCTGCCGGCTAATCTTCGGGGACCCTTTACTTCCTATACGTTTAATTAATTAGAAAATGAACCTTTTAATTTTGTGGGCGGCTCATCGATCAACGGGTATTTGGGTTAGCACAGCAGCATTTTTTTGTTTACAAAAACGACATTGACACATATTATATCACACACAACTAAATAATATTATATGCCACAAAACTATAACTTCGTGTTATAGGGTCCAATTAAGTAGCTTCTATGCTCTGGGCTGGTTTAAATATATGAACGCTGACTTTTTTCTTGCTCTGAGGGCTAGTATAGTATAGGAAAGACATTCCTTAACTAACAATTGTCATTGGTAATTGTGACGTAAGTATGCCACAATATCGTAGTGTCGTTGAGGAGTCGTTAAGGCGTCGTAGCATTGTCGTAAAGGAGCCGTAGTGCTTCCGTAGCGCATTTAAAACGCTGTCCAAAAGGAGACGTGAAGACGTCATAGCATTTTCGTAGGGGAGTCGTAGTGCTACCGTAGCACTTTTGTAAAGAAGTCGTGAAGATGCGGTAGAGAATTCGTAGTGCTGCCATAGCGCTCTCGTAGCGCTTTCGTCGTAGCTATGTGGAAGGAGTCGTAGTGATACCATAGCACATTCATAACGCAGTCGTAGAGGAGACGTGAAGACGTTGTATAGTATTGTCGTATAGGATTTGTTGCACTTCCGTAGCGTACCATAAAGCTGTCGTAGAAGAGTGGTGAAGACGTCATAGCCTTGTTACAGCATTGCCGTAGAGGAGACGTAGTACAACCGCAACGCACTCGTAACGATGTCGTAAAGAAGTCGTGAAGACGTCGTAGCATTTCCGTAGAGGAGTCGTAGCACTACCGTAGCGCACTCGTAACACTGTCGTAGAAGAGTGGTGAAGACGTCGTAGCATTGTCGTAGAGGAGTCGTAGCGTTACCGTAGCGCACTCGTCGCTGTTGTAGGAAAGACGTAAAGACTTCGAAGCATTCGTATAGCATTCGTAGCACTACCGTAGCGCACCGTAACGCTAAAGGAGACTTGAAGATGTCGTAGCATTGACGGAGAGGAGTCGTAAGGTTACCGTAGCGCAATCGTAACACTGTCGTAGACGAGTCGTTCTGGCGTCGTAGCACGTAAGGGTGCGTAGCAACGACAAATAGCAATCTCACATCTATGATTCTACTCGTATCGTAACGTAAAACAATCGTGCTAAAAGCTCGTATGTATATTATATAATATAATATTAACGATAAGTCGTATATCATTCGTAGAGAGACCGTAACGCTGACGTATAACAGCGCTATTGTTGAAAATTTATTTCATTTCAGAAATCGAAGCGCTGTCGTCTTTGACATTGAGAAGCGACACACTTATATTTTTTTATTAAATTGTTTATAATAGTACTCTGAAAGTTACCTTTCTGGATCGTAATTGGAGACCACAACACAAACACACAAAACTACAAGTAATAAATCCCTGTGTGAGCGTTCGCTGGATGCAGTCCCCAATCGTATTGGAAAACTTGGGATAGCCCTAAGTCCAAGATTGGACTTCTTGCGGTTGAGATGATAATTAATTAAATAAGATATGGGAAAATCTACGCTGTATAACATTAGTGACAGATGTAGTACCTATTTTACCGTAAGATTTGACCTTATCTTCTTCTTGGACAATATGATACGTTAAGGATGTAGCTATGATAATAGTTGTAAGTTTGGAAAATAAATTAACCCTATCTTCTATTGATTTTTTTTCTCTAAAGCCAGATTGTGAATCAAAAAGGAGAATAAATTTGTTGATCAATTTCTCTACCGTTTACACATCCGAATCAAGTCCAAAGTTCGATCAAATCATCCCTGTCAACACACATTCCTTTAAACAAAGGTGTTATTTTACACTTAACAATTACTACTCCACAATTAAAACCTAGATAATAAAACCAAAAAATCTGGTTTATGGGATATGCACAGATCTGTAAATCTGTTGGGATATGTACCAAGCACTGCAGTGTAAGTGTAAGAGGCGGTGATTACATAAAAATAGCTCCTCGCATTGCAGATCTGTTAGTGCAGTCGAAATTTATTCAACCACATCTCTGTCTCTCATTCGAGCGTGTTCCCGGTTGCATCCTCAGCTGCAAAGCTTCGAGCCCGAATGTATATGCTAGAACTATGAATCTTTTTTAAAATTCTAACACAGAAATATTTGTCCTCAGATTTGATAAAATGGATTAGGAAGAAACATGACAATCTTACTTTACGAGTACTGCGAGCTGCACGAGCGCGCGGCGAAGAGTCTGAAGGTTTGGAAAGGTAAGCGTTTAATTTTTTCATGACATTTATATATGAACCATAAAGTCTAAATCAAAGTGAATTACCAATAATCTTTTGTACCTTTTCCTCCCTGGGGAACCTACATTAATTTTGAGAAAATGCACTATAGGTATCTTATCTGTTAATCGTTACTTACTAGAAACCTATTTAGATTAAAGTACTTATAGAGCTGCTCTTTTAAGATTACAATTTCTTTATAAACAAAGGTTATCTTAGATATTATAAAAAGCTTTATTGCAATATGGGTTACCTCAGTTTACTGTGTTAGAGCAATAAACAAATTCATCTTATATCAGTGCGTGTAAACTCGAGCGGCCTAAATAGCAAGCTTGGCGTCGAGCCAAAACGCAGCGCAATACTTGAGGCTTCCAAAACCTGCACTCGGGCTATAATTCAATTTGCATGAATTCCGAACAAGCTGTCCATTTTATTTCCTTCAGAAATAAAATGTACAGCTTGTTCGGAATTGAAGATGATAAGTAAAATCTATTTGATTAAGTAGGATCATATTGTTTTCTTATGTGTTTGCGATTGTTACACATTTAAATAAAATTATTTTAATACGGTTTTTATCGCGTTTATTACATTATTTATCCAACTAACGTTTCGAGCACTTTTCAGTGTTCGTGGTCGCAGGTACCACGAACATTGTAAAGTGCTCGAAACGTTAGGTGTATAAATAATGTAATAAACGCGATAAAAACCGTATTAAAATAATTTTATTTAAATAAGTAGGATCAAATAGATTTAAGTTCTATTTAAAATATTGAGTTATACCTACTTACTAATTGAAGGATGATTAACTAATTGCTCTGTGAGTGTAGACCTCGCGAATTTCTTTGGTCAAATTATAATCGAATGAAAGTTCACCATAAACCACGCTTCGCGCTCGATCAGTCCGTTATTAAGTAATTTATATATTTTTATATCAAAACACAGATCAACCAAAATCGTGTTATTCTAAGCTTGATAACTCGATCATAAAAACTGAGGAACAAATAACAAACAGTAAGATGCCGTGTAGTTCCCGGCAGAGTAGAATAGGACCACACCAAGTCGGGAAGACTTGTGAATGTCATAAAAGGCGACTTAGGAAACATAAACAGCAAATATACCTCTTCAACCGGCCTGCTGCTGGGTAATACATGGCTCTGGTAGTAAATTATAGTAGAGAGGATGGTGCTCCAACAGTTAAGACTCACAAAGACCTGATGATGATGAAGAAAGAGCAGAATTAGGTATATTAGGAACATAATTTGTCCAAAATAAGGTGATTATATTTTGCTGTAACTACTACAGACTGCTGGTTTCATTCCCTCGCAGCCAAAACATGCCGATTACAATCTCTGTCACCTTGTGTGTACCGACGCTGCATTTTAAGTTAAAGTGCGATAAGTTGGCATGGCACCGGATGACTAGTTGCGACAGCCGACGTAATCTCGCCGTCACCAGCATGACCTCACGCTATTGTCGGGTCTGCTTTAGAGGCCGTTTACACCTTTACGATCGCTTTATTTTATACAAATTAATTTCGTACATTTGAACAAAATATGACCTATGCAATGCAAAATTCCAGATTTACTTACTTAGGTAGGTCGAAGTGAAACAAAAAACATTATTTAAAAATACAATAAATCCGATTGCCCTTTTAGACAGTTTACGTCGACCAAATTGATATTTTGCTGACGCCACATAGCCTATGACACTCGAAAAATATTCCCTTCGTAATATACGCTTTCCTTCACTGTATCGCAGTACTAGATTATCCCAAAAATTAAGCAATTCTTAGGGCATCACGTCTTGATGCACCAGAAACTGAACCAAAAAAGGTAACATTCAAAAGTAACATAACGAACCTTGGAAACCTTATATTTTTGCTCCATTGGGACCTGTTAGCATACATAGCAAATAGTCTGAGCAGACATAGAAGTATGTATACGAACTGTAAGAAATTACACAATTCCTTCCTTTAGATTCTGCCATTCATATTCATATAACTATGTAGGTAATTTCGCATCTTGACCCTAATGTTTTTTGTTATTTCTCTTCCAGCATGGCACCTCATTCTGTTCACCTGCGCCGCGGTCTTCGGCATCGTGAACTACATCTTCTTACATAAGACGATGGAGCTTGTGAACGGCAATTGCGTACTCTTTCCTCGAACGCTAGAATTCCATATGGTAGAACTGCCCGAAATTGACACTCAAGTAATCAACCCAAACCATGTGGAAGGGGAAAATAATCCAGCTCAAACGATTACTGCCGCCCACGATAACTCAACCGATGCTCAAATCACCAAAAGAGAAACTGCCGCAAATGAAACCAGAGACGTTGAAAGTAACAATAACACCATGATTACAGGTTAGTCCCATATAAAGTATTGTATGGCTTCCTACACATTAGTTGATTTCCAAATTCATTGCAAAATGAGTTGAAATCAAATACCGCACTTGTAAAAGTGGGGTAGTTGTGTTGGGTGACGCAAGCCTAGATGCGTGTAAGAGGAATGGGATATGGTGGAGAAATTCGGCGCCGGGGCTTGAAGCGCGGTGGCGTAATTGGCAACGCATAGATCGTACTGAGATCTAGACGCAGGTTCAAGTCCTGCCCGCGTGGAATTTTTTCTCCATTTCTTATTTTCTTTATTTAATAAATAAGGTAAAATAGCATTGTGAATGCAAAATAAAATCCCATATAAAGTATTGTATGGCTTCCTACACATTAGTTGATTTCCAAATTCATTGCAAAATGAGTTGAAATCAAATACCGCACTTGTAAAAGTGGGGTAGTTGTGTTGGGTGACGCAAGCCTAGATGCGTGTAAGAGGAATGGGATATGGTGGAGAAATTCGGCGCCGGGGCTTGAAGCGCGGTGGCGTAATTGGCAACGCATAGATCGTACTGAGATCTAGACGCAGGTTCAAGTCCTGCCCGCGTGGAATTTTTTCTCCATTTCTTATTTTCTTTATTTAATAAATACAGGTTAGTGTTTTTATTTAGATACTCACTAATATAATTTTGTAGACCACATTGAAGGGTTCGATCAGGCGTATCATCCTCAACTACCTTTTCGGTGGTTGAAAGTTGAGTACGCGCGCCTGGCCTTGCGAGCTGCTACTTTCTCATTCCTAAACCATCCAGCAAGAAGCATTCTGCATACCTTTATCCCGTTCCTCCAGTCCTCAAACTCCTACCCATTCCTCGCTTGAAAACGGTTTAGATGGGCAGCAGGGTTAAAACCAATATAAACCAAACAAACTGCTCTCACTCCGTTTGCCAAAAACGTAGGGAGTATGGCAAAACACGCCAATGATAGAAAATTTTGGGGGAGGCTATGTTCAGCAGCAATGGATTTCTTCAGCAGTTTTTAGTTTTTTTTTTTAATAATGCTATGTAAGTAACTACTTGTTCTATTATTTATTTTTCTCCCTAGGACACGTAGAACGAGATCCTGACGATCCATACACGGTTCACGTAACCGTGACGTTTTCAAGAAAACGAATTGCGCCGATCAAAAGTTTGTTTTAATGACTTGCAAAATGTTTTCTCACGCGTTGAGAGTTCACCCACGTTCACCGCAGAATTGTTTGTTTACACTAATTTGACCTGAATCATTAGAAATTGCTTGCTAAATTGTGTTATGCCCGAATGCGAAAATGATTGCGAATTTGCAATGTGTGATTGTGACTAAACGCCAAATTCTTAGAAAAACCCTATTTCCCAACGTGTTTTAGGTTCCTCCTATATTATTTTCTTCATTTTCTAAGATATTCTTAAAACAGCAGAAGAAATCTAAGTAAAATTCAGTTGAAAGATATAGGAAATCATTTACTATTTCCATTGTTTATCCTACGTATCATTAATCTTATCTTTATGACCCCCTTTAGGTTTGAGATAGATGGTTTGAAAAATACCTACATAGCGCGATAAATAAACCTATTCTCTTCGTTAAAGTACATCCATGCACCCTGTTAAAAAACGTTTAAAAACTTAAGTAAGGAAGTACTTAATATTCGTAGACTTAATACTGTTCAAATTCAATAATGCAAATACAGGTAGGTAACGAAGATACAAGATGCCTGTGCAGAAACTAATAACGATTTACAACAGTAGAATAGATACACGTTTCTAAATTATTGCTTGGCGTGTTTTTGATACTGAATTATAAAATTATTAGGTATACTGTAATACTTTATTTTAAATATTCAACTTTTCCAGCCAATGTTACTCATCGGCTGGCGTTGGACACATCGCGGACTCTCTTCGCGACTGACAACCGATGCCAGTTTGCGGAGTACATGCCCGTGATGTCCACGGTGCTGGCTGCCGTGTGGCTGACCTTCTTCACCATGTGTCCCGGTGGTGGCCGTGTTAGGACTGGGTGAGATGCAATAATCTCTTCTCAAACTCTTACACTTGAAATATTACCTATTTAGTACATGCCATTCCGATCATAGCTCTTTCTTGTGCAAAGCTCTCTGAGCAGTACTCTCAGTATAGATAATATTCATCTATGACTCCGATGACTTGTCACTCAGAACCACTTAAATCTAGAGGAGGTTACCTTTGTATTAGTTGAAAGGACAGTGGAATGAAGTGGGATTCTCGGTAGATGCCGCGTGGTTCCCGGTAGATGCCGTGTGATTCCAGATAGAGTAGAATAGGACCACTCCAAGTCGTCGTAGAAAGCCATTTAGGAAACACAATCTAAACATCAAAGAGACCTTTCCAACCAGTATGGCCAGCGTGGAGAGAGGCCAAATTCTCTGACTGCACTGGCTAATAATGGCTCTGGTAGTACAAAGAGGATCGTGCTTCTGCAGAGGAGACTGAAAAAGACCTGATGATTAAACAGTGGAACAGACTTACTCGTACGTGAGTTAAGTCATAACTAGAATACTTAACCAATATTTGTTCCAGGTTGCCGCAGCCATGGCGGATCCTCGCACCAGCACTGATCTTCGCCCTCGTGATGGTGGGCCTCACTGGGCATAGTTTCACCTCTACTAACAGTGGGATCCAAGACTTCTGTGCCTCCTTTCAAGATGTCACCAATTCCACCAAGTAAGTCGTTTGTATCGGATGATTTTGGCCCTGTTTCAATAGAAATTTAGGAATCAAATATTTAGCTATAAAAATAGAAGTAATTGGAAGGTATACATGTGTTCTAAACAAATAAGAATATTTTTCGTGTTTCGCTGCAAGTATAGAAAGATACCCATTAAAATTATCTACCTCTCGAAAGTAGATACGAACTTATGATTTAAACGAAGGCTGTTCAGTGTCATCAACAAACCCTCCTCAGTCCTGCTCCTTTATTACAGCAATTATTAAAAAATAACATATTTTACCAACTTTCCCAGCTGTTCTCCCGTGAACGACTTCCTGGAGTTGGGATGGAATGTGACATGGGGCTTCGGAGGGCGAGTGGCGGCCACGCGCGCCGCCAGCGCTGGCGTGTGGGCGAGTTGGGCGTGCGCTGCCGCTGTCTTCCTGGCCAGGTGCCTCACTGCACCAGACTTCCAAGTCAAGAGAGCCAAAGTCTACCTGACTAGTGACCCACAGCAGGTAAACCTGCCCCAGCTGTGACTGTAATGCAATAAGCCAAGTAGGAGAGTACTTGTGAAGAATCCACATTTGATTGTTAGCCAATACGTAGGATAACCGAGGCAGCTTTCAATATTAGCTTATAAAAGTACTTTACCTGAAACTACAAGGTCTGTGGTCTGGCCAGACAAGACTGCATCTAAATCATCCCATAGAACAACTGTCTTAGTGGTTAGAAAAGATCTCCTTCATTCCATAGTTTTTCCATCTAAGAGGATAGGATTCTAAGGGATCTTAAATAAGAAGAAATAATTTATTCAAGCAGGACTTATTAAAGTGCCGCTGGCACTTTAGCGTTGCAGGCATCCACGTGCGCCATTAAAACTGGAACTGAACATGGAACTGCTCTAAATTTTCCATATTCTTTACAGAAAATAACGCCGTTTCTCAAAAAAGGGTCGTCTCGTCGTTCGAACAGATCAAGCCGAAGTTCGCCGAGCAAGCGGGTGCCTGACAACGTGTCCGTTCGCTCAGAACCGACGGTGACCACCGAGTTGGCCACCGTCTCCGTCGAGCCAGGACAGGACTCCGCGCCGACCTCGCTGCTGGCCACCCCAGTTAAGAAAGAGATCAATGGAGAAATGATTGAGATGGATTACACCAAGCAAGAGAGACTACAATAAAAATATTCAGTGACTGTTCCGGAAGGCATGTTCTACCGAGTGGAGTTCGAGGCCCCCAAAAACGTCGTTCCCCCAAAGTAAACTTTGATCGTCATTCGCACAAGAATATGCGATATATTGCTTTTAAACAGTAGACACTATACGCACCTTACAATGTTATGATCGCATAAAGCTCAAAAATCTAGTATGCTCAATTTCAAAGTTTATTTCCATAAAACGACGCCAAAGATTGCTCGAAATTATTATTTATGCGCTCAATATCCGCTTTACTTTGTATACACATTGGACATTCGATATACGTAGAAATGTTGAGAATTGTCTGTAAGAATCATCTTAATAAAAAATCTTAATAAAATCTTTTATTTTTCAATCCATAAATACATACCTTCTTAGTATTAGAATCCTATTTAATATGATAAGAATAAAATAAATAAGTACCAGTTTAAACAACATTAGACCAATGAACAAAAACGGCAAAAAAATATGGTTTTTGTATGTGAGTTTTATTCTGTTTTTAGAGACCTTTAATATTTATTTTATTCTGTTTTTAGTGTTTAAAAATGACAACTGTCTAAGCTATCACGGTTTATGAGACACAACTAGGTGACGGACGGATAGATAGACAGATGGACGTTGAAGTCTCAGTAATAGGGTCCCGTTTTTACCCTTTGGGTACGGAACCCTAAAAAGAATTCGAAATATGACCGAAACCCTCATATGGACCCATTATGGGGTGATTTTTTTGATAATCCAACAATCTCGAAGAGCACCTTAAACTACCAACAACCTCAAAGACTGCCAACAACTACCGACGTACCGTACCAATTGAGAAAAAACCACCAAGAACTACCTACCAATTCGTTTGCTTTGTTGACCCGGGGGTCGTGGGTTCGATTCCCACGGGGAGCATACTTTGTTAAGTTGTTTCTAGTTTGGTTAGGACATTGCAGGCATGAATCACCTGATTGTCTAATAAGAAAGATGATTCCGTGCTTCGGAAGGCACGTTAAGCCGGTGGTCCCGGCTGCCATCTGGTAGTCGTTAGAGGAACCACGTCAGAGGCCGAGAGGCGGTTCCGAAGAACTCTGACACCAGGGTGTGCATGGTCGACCGACCGTGTCACCTACACGAAATGATGATGACCTACCAATTGGTAGGTAGTTCTTGGTGGTTTTCTTAATTGGTTTAGGGTGCTTGTTAACAAGCACCCTAAACCAATTAAGAACCACTAATAACCCTTAGAAACCACGAAAAACCTCAGCTAAGGTTGCATACTGCGCCGTTTGGCAACCTCAGCGCCTTCAGCAGCTGATCCGGCTCTCATGACTGATCCCCTGAGATGAGAAGTGTGTCGACGCATGTAGCGTCCCACGCAGAGCCCTATCACGTTTCCAAGGGATCAGCGTCATACCATCAGTCCTCTTGCCATCATCACGCGCCACACCTCGCGGTTCGAGGGTACAAGGTACATTGATGGTGGCAAGGGCCATTCTAATTATGGAAATCGTTATTAACCACAATTTATGATAAAAACTCAGTAAAAACGGCTTTTACGGAGTATTTGTCAGTTATTTTCAGTATTTACTCAACTTGGATA
The DNA here is from genome assembly GCA_963082605.1 of Rhodophaea formosa. Classification (NCBI taxonomy): domain Eukaryota; kingdom Metazoa; phylum Arthropoda; class Insecta; order Lepidoptera; family Pyralidae; genus Rhodophaea; species Rhodophaea formosa. The sequence continues at coordinate 8,346,061 of OY720221.1, forward strand.
TTTATCCCCGCCCATCTCTACACTTATAATTATTAGATACGTACGTGTTTTATATTTAGAGTACCTACCTACATAAATAAAGTTTATGAGATCAACCCACGGTTACAAAACGACCAATATCGCAAGAAGAAATTGACGCCTTCTCTGCCCGCACTTGGCATCTTGCGGTAGCTAGCGACCATGGAGATATATGTACTAGCTAGCAACCTCAGTAGCGTCTAATTTTTTTTGCGATGCTGGTTTTTTTTTTCAGGATGACAAAAGTCTTAATAAAGCCCACAGAACTAGAACTAAAGCAAATTCTTCTGAGCTTAAAACCTATCATTGTGTATACTGTATCTGTACTGTTTACCCAGGTGTATGTGAAAATCAATAAAATGATAAAACGTACTAGGAAAATGCTCTCAAAGAAAAAAAATAATAAGAGTTTAGTGCAGTTAAGAAAAGAAAAATTATGTTTAATTAATCAACTAAAGCACAGTGAGGAAAATCTTTATTTAGCTAGCCGTATATATGACACTGAGATGTATGAATTACAGTCAAAAATTACCTCATTGCAAGAGTCCCTAGATACCCTTACAAAAAAATATCAACTTTCTCAAAATGAGAATAAATTACATTTATATGCAGCGCAAGCATTAATTGATTTGGCCCACTGCAATGACAAACAGTGCGACTCCGTATCACAGGCACTTCAGTGCAGCAATGCGTCACAGATACCTGAGTGTAGCTCTGCCTTACAGGCACCTCAGTGTGACTCCGCTCACAACATCACCGCATCAACGGTAATGAACTGTGATCTTGAAGAAAAAGAGTGTCCAAATGTTAATATTGGTTTGCAGACAAAGATTAGTACTATTGACAATTCTTTTAATAAGAAAATGTTATGTAAAAAATTATTAGTATATTCAGATCAACTCGGTCAAGGTCTGAGCAGCTATATCCAAAACTACATTCAGGGTGATATAACAGTATATAACACATGTTCACCCGGGGCTCCTTTTATCAATTTAATTAATAATATAAAATGTGACATTTTAGACAAAGATACCACAATATTAATTCTATGTGGTGATAGTTCTTCTGTTAAAAAGAAAGACATAAAATTAAGTATTGACAAGCTTTTAGAGCTTAGTAATAAGACAGATTGTAAATATATTATATGTGCTTTCCCATACTTGGAATCACCTGATTGTAATTTAAACAACCACATATATGACCTTAATGTACACTTGTACAATTTGACGTGCCGTCATAGCGACGTTATTTTTTACTTAGATGTTAATAAGTTTATTTTTAGACTTAAGTTGACAGGAGATACTTTGTATCTCCCAATAAAATCGAAACGACAAATTGCTACATTAGTAGCTTACAATATACAAGACTCTGCTGCAGTACTTTGTACAAAGCAGAATGTAGACAGTTCAAAAAATGTTAGTATTAACATTGCCAGTATTAGTAATAATTTAAACTAAACTTTAAGACAACGGCCAGAGTCAAACGTTTCAGCATTTTTCATCAAAATATGCAAGGCCTGGCCAGCAAGCTATTAGAATTAGAACTATTTTTAGATACTGAGTGTATTGATGTACTTTGCTTAACAGAGCACTGGTTTCAAGAAAAACATAATGTACAATTAAATTTCAATAATTACAGTATGTCAAGTGTGTTCGCCCGAAAGGCCGCCATCCATGGAGGCAGTATAATCTTAATTCGAAATGGTCTAAAATGTAAAGAGCGAAAGGATGTAGCTGGCCTTACGGTGGAACGGCAAGTAGAGCTGTCCTGTATTGAACTGGATAAATTCATAATAGTATGTGTTTACAGTCCTCCTACATCAGATTATAACTTACTTGAGACAATTATGGAGGATGTTCTTAATAAAGTAAGTCAAGGCTCCAAAAAAATTATAGTTTGTGGTGACTTTAATGTCGATTTATTAAAAAGTAACAAGGAAAGTATTGGATTTGTTAATTTATTTAAGTCTTTTGATTGTGAATATCTTTTTCTTGAACCAACTAGAGTAACAGAAACGTCAGCCACATGTCTTGATAATGTTTTTTGTAGTTGTGAGGCTCTTGAAAAAAAAGTAGTCAAAAAGATATCATCTGATCATTTTGGATTATTAGCCGTTTTTTCAGATATTGATACTAACATTGATTTGCCAAAAGTAACTTATAGACCATCTTCAAAATCTAAAATAGATAAATTTAAAAGCAAAATATCAGAAAAAATGCCCATTATTTGTGATAAGAGGGATAATCCGCATATTCTTTATGAAAAATTATTTAAAACCATAGACACAGAATTTAACAAAACTTTCAAAGCTAGGACTCGTACTATATCTAGTAAAAAGAAATTCTGTAAATGGGCTACTGTAGGGATTTATAAAAGTAGAAATAAATTATATGATTTGCTGGCTATGAAACAATATGACAGAAGACCTGAGTTTTTAAATTATGTCAAAAATTACTCTAAAATATTCAAAAAAGTATGTACGTTAGCCAAGTCTCTATATTTGTGTAAAAAAATTGCCAGTTCCGGGGACAAAATAAAAACGACCTGGAACATTATTAATCAGGAAACGGGTAAAATCAAACAACGTGATAATGATTCTTTAAAACTACAAGTTAATAATCAAAAGTTTGAGACTGATGCCGAAGTTGCTCAATGTTTTGAAGATTTTTTTACTGAAATTCCTACTAAGACAACTGCCTCGCTTCAGTCATCATCTCAAAAAGCTGAAAAAATATTACGCGATAATATACCTGAATGTAAGGATACTTTAATTTTTGAACATGTGACACCCCAAACGATTATCGATACCTTTAAAGAATTAAACATAAAGAAAACTGGGGATCTTTGGGATATATCCGTTTCTTTAGTAAAAAATATTATTAAAGATATAGCTCCTAACCTGGCCTTAATATTTAATGAATGCGTTGTGACCGGAACATTTCCAGATTTAATGAAATGTAGTAAGATTATACCTTTGTATAAAGCGGGAAGTAAGGACGATCCTAATAATTTTCGTCCAATTTCAATTTTGCCGGTTCTTAGTAAAATTTTTGAAAAAATAATTTTCAAACAGTTGCTCTCATATTTTAATAAGAATAAACTTTTCCATAGTGAGCAATACGGATTCACTAAAGGTCGTTCTACCACTGATGCGGGAGTTGCTTTACTGGCGCACATTCTAGAGGCATGGGAAAAGTCGCAGAATGCAATAGGAATATTTTGTGACCTCTCTAAGGCCTTCGACTGTGTAGACCATGAAACCCTCTTAAATAAATTAAAGTATTATGGAATAAAAAATGAATCTTTGAGACTTATTAAATCATATTTAGCAAATAGAATTCAAAAAGTTAGCCTAAATGGAGTAAAATCTAATGGGTCCGTTGTAAAAATGGGAGTTCCTCAGGGATCCATCCTAGGGCCCTTATTATTTCTCATTTATATTAATGATTTGCCTTTCCATGCCTGTGCCTGTAAAGCTGTGTTATTTGCTGATGACACATCACTTGTTTTTCAAGTTGATAGACAGAAGACAAATTTTGACGATGTAAATAGCACTCTTGCTCAGGTATCAGATTGGTTTACAGCTAATAATCTCCTTCTTAACGCTAAAAAAACGAAATGTATTAAATTTTGTACGCCTAATGTTAAGCATTTGCCCACTAAAATAGTTGTTAATGATGAAGTGGTAGAATTCGCTGACTCTACTAAATTTCTAGGAATAACTCTTGACTCAAAGTTACAATGGGGTCCACATATAACAACTGTTGCTGCAAGACTAAGCTCCGCAGCTTACGCCGTTTGGCGAATAAGACAGCTGACAGATGTTGAAACCGCACGCCTAGTTTACTTTAGCTATTTCCACAGTATAATGTCTTACGGGATATTGCTCTGGGGAAATGGAGCAGACATAAACAGTATATTCGTTTTGCAAAAGCGTGCTATTCGATCAATCTATAAACTTGGGGCTAGAGATTCCCTAAGAGAGTTATTCAAGGAAATTGGTATTTTAACGTTTACATCACAGTATATTTTTGCAAACATACTGCACGTACATCAAAATATTGAGAAATATGTCAAAAATTGTCAAGTTCATACGTACAACACTAGAAATAAGAATAAACTTACCGCAAGAGCCTTTAGACTACATAAAACAAGTAATACGTTCTTAGGGCTTAGTATTCGTTTTTATAACGAAATTCCAGAAAATATTACAGCTTTGCCCTTTCCAAAATTCAAAGAACTTACAAAACATATTTTATTAAAAAAAGCTTATTACAAAGTTAATGACTATTTAGCAGATAAGAATGCTTGGAGCCTTGGCGTTGTTTGAGACACGCTTGCTATTTGTATAATAATAATATGTTTTTCACAACCAATTGAAATTGTATAGAATCAACTATTTATTAATTGTAAAATATGTAAATGTTTGCGATCGACAACTGTAGATCAGGGTCATATTTCTGTTTTGACAATGTCTTAGAGGCTGAGTAGTCATGCTCACTAAAATGTTCAAACTGGTGGTGGCGTTATGTGTCGGGTCGTTGAGTTCCCTCTAATATGGTTGAGTTTAACGATGGCTGACCCATACGTCAACTCGTGAACGGGTGCTGCCAGTGGGGACTGGTCTGGTTGGCCTCTTTGAGACTACTTCATGTTCTGTTGTTTTTTTTGATTTGCTCACTCGATCGTAAACATAAACATGTTCCAAAAATAATGAATGTGTAATAATATTGTTAAATGAAAACAGATGAAAAAAAAAAAAGAAAAGTAAAAAAGAAAGAAATATAATATAATCATTAATCATACAAAGCCCTTCAGGCGAGTAGGCGACCTATACTGTTGAAAAGAGTTTCTTTCGGCATTTCTTCTCTGCAGTGGTCGGTTCCGAAATGCTAGTAGTCTGTAGCTTTTGAACAATAATGAGTAAATGCATAATATTTAATAAGATAATTTTAAATGTGATTTGACGTGAAAAAGTGCCTGCAAGGGCCTATTTTCTGAATAAACGTTTTGAATCTTTTTTGAATCTTTGAATCTACCTTTTTGCTACACAGACACAAAAAATGTGTTTTTCTACCCCTCAAAGCGCAAAGCTTCTGTAAAAAGTATAGATTAAAAAGCTATGTAGTGCTGCTACCTGAGGCTGCTACACGTAGTACCTATATCTCCATGGCTCATAGAAGTATGAATACTCTGAGACGAAAATTTTTTTTTATATCTATGCCGTGGCTGCTACCTGCTACGGTTTTTTAAACACACAAAGCATAAGAAATGCTATTACTAGGCACAAAGTGCTTCTGGTGCAAATACCTACATCAAGTCGGGCCTCGGACCAAGATCCTTGGTCTGAGGGTCAAGCTGACGGCGTAGCAGCGGGGCGTGCGGGATGTCTGGCTCAGTATTTATGTTCCTTGATGTCTGGTATTTTGATAGACAATGTACAAGCCTGTACAAACAAGCTATCTCAGCTCTATAGTACAGGCCGCGCCAAACTTTATTGCGCCTCCGAATATCGCACGAGTCGATGTGCAGTACTAGTACACAATATAGATTAAGCGAGGCGTGCGCGGGAAGGCGGGCGGGGCGCGTAATATCTGAGCGTCAACCATGAGTTTATACATTTCATTTACGAGAGTAGTATACGGTAACGTTTTAATAACCGTCATAGTTTACTATACTTTGTCCACCATGAGTACAATATACCAGAGTAGTTTTCGAATCTCGTAATCGAAAACGACTCAAGGTTGAATGTAAACGAATACGATCCTGTGTTTACAGGAATATTTTCTGCGGTATCAGCACCATAAGTTACAAAACTGACCTTCGTTATCTATCGAGTAGACAATAGTTTACTACTCACGTATTTTAAACTCATGGTTGACGCTCTGACTCGCAAAAAGTTTGGCGTAATCGCAATCTGGTACGATTTTTGAAATCTCTCAGTTCGTAAACGAGCGATTTTTTCCCATAGAAAAACCGTTTATAGACGAGTGGTAACACGTTCAATAATAGTACCCCTGTACCTTATAGTATAGATTTGCCCTGTACAATGAAAGAGGTGACAATGTCATAAAATTGATTACTTGTCAGTGTCAAAACTGACAACTAACGCTGAGTGATTTACGATAGGTACGACGAATTGATTGAATTTACGAAACAAAATTTTGCAATAAATAATGCAACAGAAAACATAATTTATTGGATTAAAGCATATTAAAACCATGTTATTAAACCAGGTAAATAAGCTCATTCTCAAGCGTAATTTTTTCTATCAATTTTGCCGATATGTACATTCAGAGGCATCACAGATTCTTTACCCGCTGGAAAGTAGGAGAATATTGAAAATTAGCGGCAGAGATGCACCGGTGTTCCTACAAGGGCTCATCACCAACGACATGCGACATTTCGAGGAAGGTGCCCAGTCCATATATGCCATGTTTTTGAATAATAAAGGCAGAGTCTTATATGACACCCTCATACATAAATGGGAACCAGACGATTCATTTCTGATTGAATGTGACAAAAGTATCATAAGTCTACTGCAGAAACACTTAAAAATGTTCAAACTCAAGAGAGCAGTTGACATTGAAAATCTGAATGAAAATTTCAGGTTATGGTCCTTGATACCCTTGACCAATGAAGTGATTAATACAAATATTGATCCAAAAAGTAGGGTTAACATTTATAAAGATCCAAGGTTAGTTGAATTAGGCTATAGAATTTTATCATCTCCATCATTAAAAGGACCTGAAGTTGCATCAAGGTTTGGAAAAAATGTAAGACTTGATAATAATGAAGATGGCTATAAATTATTGAAGTATAAGCTGGGAGTGAGTGAGGGTGCAGAAGACTTAGTCCCCTCATCATGCTTTCCACTAGAAGTAAATTGTGATTACCTCCATGGAGTGAGTTTTCATAAAGGCTGCTACATTGGGCAAGAAGTGACAGCACGGGTGCATCATACTGGTGTTGTAAGAAGGAGAATTATGCCCTTAAGATTTAAAGAGCCTGTAAAAACACACTTAGAGAAAGATGCTGAGATCTCAGTTACTGGTAATCCAAAAGCCAAAATAGGAAAGTTGAAAAGTTACCACCAAGAGTATGGGTTAGGATTAGTTAGGATAAAAGAAGCCACAGATGCTAAAAGTCTGGCTATTGGCAACTGTACTGCAGAAGCTGTGAAACCAAATTGGTGGCCAATTGAAGCACCTAAAGAGAAAATATTTAAAGATAACTGAACTGGAAATAATGATATTATCTATTAAATAATATTTTAAAAGTTATGTATTTCTATTTATTGTCAATATTATGTATCTAAGGAAAATATATTGATTTGTGATATCCTCTAGGTTCAGCATTTAATTAACATTGATACTAGTTTTGAACAATTATTACTAACTAGCTGTTACCCGCGCCGCTAGGTTCGCCCGCCTGAAAATTAGCCTATGTCCTTCTCAGTACCCTAACCTATGTCTTTAAAAAAATTTCATGATGATCAGTTCAGTAGATATAGCGTGTAACAAACAAACAAACTCACTTTCGAATTTATAATATTAGTTCGAATAAACTAGTTGCCGAAGCTGTAAAATGTGATTTGACATGGAAAACTGCCTACAAAGGCCTATTTTCTGAATAGATTCAAGATTTAATCGTTTATTTAATATAGGTTTCTTTGAACACTTATTAATTGTAATAAACCCCTTGACCTTGACTGATAATTTTTGTTATCACTTCTTCCATCCTTTCTTTGGAACTATGTAATTTTTTGATAGTGAATTTACGTTATGCCATCTACTCTAATAATAACTACAGATTTATTACCTTTTCCTCATTTCAGAATAAAATGACTGATATTAAGCCTAAGGAGGATCCTGAGCAAACTATTTACAATTTCCAATGCACACTTTGCAATGTCACAGAAAAAGCAAACTACAAAGGGACAAACCCACCATTTTCCCGCAACATAGTTCTTAAGTATCCAAGCTATGTGATGAAGGACCCATTCAGTCCACATGGAAAAGGCGAAATCTTGGTATTGGGTGCAGACTGTGCTGTGTGCAATAAAAGTGTGTGTATAAACAAAGAGTGCAGTTTATTCTACACAAAGGCATATTGCTTAGACTGTGCTTGTAGTTCAAAAGACAAATTCCCTGCAGAAATAAAATCTAGGTTAACCCAACTTAAAAAATCTTAAATATATTAAATTCAAATAGTTGTTTTTTATTGAAAAATACTCTCATGTACATTTTTACTTTTATTTTTTCAATTAAATACTTGAGCAATAGTTATATACCTTTGAAGTGTTCCAAGGAAACAAACTAGGATTCAGTAATAATTAGAGGATGAAAAATAAAATACACTTCTTATAAAATACTGTTTACTTTGGCTTTCCAGTCCGATTTACAGTATTTACTTTTTTAAATTCACAAATAATATTCAATAACACAGTTATATTTGACTGAAACTCAATTCAGTAACATGTAATTATCATACAAAGATCAAATGTTTCATCATTACAAGCCACAGCATGAAATTAGGTGCAATGCAACTGCCATACACTGAGTTATATTTAGGCTTCTGTCACATTACACCAAACTTCATTAAAAACAAAATATAATCTTAAAATTAATAAAAAGATAATTACAGCATAGCTATGTATATTAGGGTATATATATTAATAAGCTCTAAAATCAGGACAAAATTAAATACACATTTTGTCTTAAGTCCAGTCACTCAATCAGTTTGATAGCACCACATTACATCAACCCTTTACAAGTCCAGTGACTGATCACTCTGCACTCACACTATCGTAATCTATAACGTAAGTAAAATGTAATTCATTTATAATAACATTACATATTCATTGAATAAAGTACAAAAACGATTGTGAAAAATTGAGACTTCATTTAGTGAGTAATATTAATTCGTATGGTTGATTATTATTGCTTTCTGTTTTATTTGTGGATTTAATTGTTACAACTATAGACTGCTACGATGTTTATACAGTCGGCAACACATCAAATGTACCAAATTGTGTTACACAAGTGGTTACTTTTTACATTGCAGTCACTTTTTTCAACAATTTATGTACTGTTGTTGTGCAGCCCACCATATATTAATGTAGGAATAATATTCGAGAGATATAACTACTAGTTATCAATTAGCATATATTTTTAAAGATATAAGTTGTGATGGTCACATAGCAGTATTACTATAAAGATATAAAATGGACTCATTTCTAAAGATCCGTAAACTGTATATTGCTGACCTAATAATGCTATCTATGCACAATGAGATAAACATTTATTTTTATTGATTGGGCAGTGAGTTACGTAGGCCCTATCGGCTAGACGCAGCTGGAGTCTAACTACATTAAAATTAATTAACATGTACAATCGTCTTAATATTATGTCTTGCTGAACTCGAAAATCTATTAATAATTTAATGTCCTATTACATGAGAGACATACATAAAAATAATAGCTAGGATACTCTAGATGACAAAGGTATATTGCCATTGACATTTAGAAAATCCTATTTTAAATGAAATGAAAAAAAACTTGAAATTTTTAATTTATGTAATTACATGCAGTCTATATGTTTAACCTAACATAATTGTGTAATTCAGGTTACACAAAGATACAACAACATTTACAAGAAAATTTTAGACAACAACTTCATCTCTGTAAGATTTGTCACTTTTTTTCAAGCCTGAGCCTGTTTGTCAACATTCCTGTAGTCAAAACTGAAACTGTCACAGAGACAAAGCTGTATAGCTTACGAGATAATATTAAAAGATTATATACAAAAATTGTACTGTCTTAATTTACACAATTCCGAAAAAAAAAAAAACAAAGTACGCGCCTTGGACGGGAGTTACAACTTACAATATTGATATTTTGATATAATAGCCCTCGAATCAACCCAACCGGGATGAAGAATTAAATTTCTTATACTAACAAGTCTCACAGCCGAAACGCAATAATGATTTTGATGCAAGTGATTACATCAAATTGGTGCATCTTCCTCTGTGCAGATTTTTGATACGAAATAAATGCATAGAAGAATTTTTAAGATACAAAATAGTTCAAGATAAACCTAAAATAAATATTTCATTTAAAAATATTTAGAAATCAATTTAGATTTTTCAAACCACTTGCAATTTTATCACATACTAAGATCAAAAATAAATCTTAAGAACTATTTTACCTCAACCATTATTGATTGCTCTAATACAATCATGAACCATACCGATGTCTACTTTTATCATGACAGGCCGTTTCTAAAATAACTTAACAGTAAGCCTCATCAGACACGCTGAAACGATACCGCTCGCAAGCTACTTGTGATGTTGAAATTTGGAATGTTCAATAGTACAGACTAAGCTGATAAAGTATACTGAAATAATATAAAAACGTAAAACAATTTGATTCACTCATAAACAGCAAAGCGCGGTAGACACATTCCACACATTTTGCACTTTTAACTAACGTAATAATGACTTAAGATTTTAATTACGAACTAACATGTAAACACTTATAGCATTGAGCTGGACACACGGGTCTTATAACTACGACTTGCAGAATCGTTTATAATACGAGAGACGATTTAGCAATATACTGAGTTCACGGAGGCTACATAGTGTCGGTCGTGGCGAGCACCTGTCTCAATCTCAACCAGTGTGTCATCATAATGCACATACATGTTGCGCATGTTAAATTAGGCCAATAGTACACTAGTGATTTGAAGAGCGTTCTCCCATGGGAAATGAACTGCCATTGAATCGCGAATAAGGTTAAACTAAACGCTTCACACACAGTTCACTTTGTCATATAATTAGAGCAAGACTTATCTAGAAGTTTCAACGGTTTTAACACAACATCACGCTGTGTTAAATGATAATTTGAACTTTGTGTAGACCATTTAAGTAATTTCCATATAACACTAAACGCTCGTCCCTCGCGGTTAAAATACCCTCAGTGGAAACACTTAAACCTACGTCACGCCCTTGACTGGGGTATGACGTAAAGTTGTTTCAATTAAAATAAATTGCAAAGCGTTTTGTACTCAAGCTCTCGTAATCGAGGTCAAATAAAAAACGCTTTGGGCTCTATCTGTCATTGAAAATCTTCGAAATTTAGACTTTATTACATTACCTGTCTAAATATAAACATGCTGTTACTGTTACAAATAAATAGATTTTATAACAAAATCCGAAAGTTTCGAAGCTTCTCATCAGTCAACTGTGTTGACTCAACACAGTTGACTGATGTGTCTCAACACTGTTGAGATTGTTGCACCGTAACAAGAAGCAGAAAATTATAACGGAGATCACATCCTCTGGTTACTTGAAAGTATGAGTGAATATGTTTATCACTTTCACTGGAATATGTTGTACTTAATCGTACCACTCCACGGGTCCTATCCGTTACAACTTTGAACTTCTTAAAACCTATCACATCTCACGACTTCACTTCATATTCACATAAAGATTTCCACCATAGATATTGCTAGATAACGCACAAGACATACAAATCACCACTCTGATATCACGTCGCTATATACAAGTTCATTTGATATACCAAACCGGGGACGTGTCGTGGCATTGATGCCTGTAGCACACAGCCCCGAATGCGGAACGGAAGCGTTCCGGAACGAAACATAGGCGGAACCGCGAAATGCTGTTGTATGATTCCGTTTCGGTTTTGTTCCGCTTGCGGTGTGCGACGTACCAAACAAAATCATACTTACTAATTTTCCGTTCCGGAACGCTTCCGTTCCGCATTCGCAGCTGTGCTACAGGCGTGAGTGTCCCGGTTTACATGTCTCGGAAGTAGGTGAGGGCGTGGTAGCCGAGGCAGCCGGCGGCGAGCGCCAGCAGCACGAGCGAGGCGGCGGCCGCGCACGCGACGCGCCCCGCGCCGCTCGGCTCCTACGTGTCGGCCGGCACCGCCGCCGCCGCTTGCAGCTGCTGCGCTGCCAGCGCCACCTGCGCCGCACCACAAGTGGTTACAATGGGGAACTTGAACATATTTGTTTTCGTTGTGCTATGGAAAGACCTCCCAAAAGCAGAAATAGTAAGAAATGTCCATTTGATCACCAGTTAAGTCTGAATAAGTCATTCTAGTAGATTTATTTGTGGCTGCTAAATATTTTTGTTTCAGTACGAAATAGCTGACTATTATACTAATATTCTAGCCGTTAACTAGTCCTAAATCGAGCAACGAGTGTTTTAATATTAAAATAGTCTCTACTCGACTACACAGCCTATATGTTAGTCGAGTAGCGAGCTTATTCGTACTTAAACAAAAATATTTTGCGGTTACAATTATAACTACTATAAAAACGAATTCGGACTTATTTTGCCGGTGATCCAGAAAGTGATTCATCGAGTAGCGAGTAGCGAGCGAGTGCTTGAGCACTAGGCAAAGACTTCTATATAAACTGTGGTAGACGAACCTTACGTACCAAATTCTGAAGCTTTCCAAGGGAGCTAATTCACACCATTGCGCTTAGCTCACACCTAAACTCTGTACCGTGAAGACGCCGTTCACGTCACGTGACATAATTGCTTTTAAATATTTGTTTTTTGGAGTAGGGCACGTCTACCTCAGTTTATGTAGAAGTCTTTGGTTGCAATGGGAAAAATGAGTGGACGACGAGACGTAAGCTCGAGTACGGAGAGGGGTAAATGGGGGGAAGACAAGCCAGTACGGGCACCTCAAGTTGACCGACTCGCAAAACGGTGCAAGAGCTAGACTCGAGGCGGTGCCATTACGTTACGATTCCGATTAGAGTTGGAGTAGCGAGTTTCCTACAAAGAATACTGAACTGCTCGAGTTGATAAATTTGCTGTCATCTTTATACGATTACTAGTTGTTACCCGCGGCTTTGCCCGCGTGATATATAGATTATGTCCCTCTCATTACCCTAACGTATGTCTATACAAAATTTCATGATGATGCTGGTCCAGTATATAGGGCGTGAAGACGTAACAAACAAACAAACTCACTTTCGCATTATAATATTAGTTACGATTACGATATGCCGATTGAATTAGAACGTGGAATAAAATTCAGTCCATGTTTATTTACCAGTTAACAGCCTCCGTGGTCCAGTGGTTAAGGCGTTTGCCTTATTGACCTGGGGGTCGTGGGTTCGATTCCTACGGAAAGCATACTTTGTTGTTTCCAGTTTGGTTAGGGTATTGCAAGAATGAATCACCTGATTGTCTGATAAGAAAGATGATTCCGTGCTTCGGAAGGCACGTTAAGCCGTTGCTCCCGGCTGCCATCTGGTAGTCGTTAAAGGAACCACGTCAGAGGCGGAGAGGCGGTTCCGAAGAACTCTGACGCCAGGGTGTGCATGGTCGACTGACCGTGTCACCTACACGAAATGATGATGATTTATCAGTAGGCGTACCTGCGCGCGGCAGTCCTTGGCGCTGGGCGCGGGCGCGGGCGCGGCGGCGTCGGTGTCGGGCGAGTCGTCCAGCTCGGCCGCCAGCTCGTCCAGCGGCTCGTCCGGCTCGCTGCCCGACGGCGTGTGCAGCCGCGGCGGCTCGTGCAGGCACTCCGACGCCGTCTCCGGCTCGGACGTTTCCTCTTCTGTTGACGAAATAAAAAAAATATTACAATCACAGCATGGAGTGTCGCTTGTGCCTTACTAGATTATTTACTAGTTATAGGTACATAATATTATATCCTATTATCCTCTGACTACTCTGCCTAATATATTGCTGTGGTAGTACAATAAAATATGTTCATTTATTTCGGAAAAGTTGTTAACGTAATGCTGCAGACTGCAGTGCTCCGCGTCATCGAAATAAGCCGAGCAAAGAACCTCCCTCCCTTCGCTACATATGTAATATTTGAACGCCTTAACATATGAAATATTTGAACGCCTTATAGTTGTAAAGCCGTGTGTAGTTTACAATGTTTACTAAGTAACCGTAACCGTGGTAACTACCACCGCACCACCGCTACAGGAGTAAAGTTCATCCCGACATCCATGACACTTGGGTCTCCAAAAATATCAGAGCGCCACGTGGTTTTTCCCCCGTACAGCAGGATTGTGGAATGGGCTCGAGGTTTTCCTTGTGTGCTTGACTTGGAGTCCTTCCTCTGGTGTTGCAGATGTCCATGGGCGACGGTGACCACTTTCCATCAGGTGAACCACCTGACGCGGTTAACCGGTGAACCACCTAACACGCCTACGCGTTTGCCATCAAACAAACATAAAAAAGTCAGTCGGTCATAACGCCTAGTAAAGCGTTTGTCTTTCTAACAGTGTGTGTTGCTTAAAGTGACGCTAGAAATGAAAGAGTAAGGATGTCGTCGAGTACACTCGTCCCCCGAGTTGTTTCGAAATGTCGTCGTCGCGTCGCTTCCGATGCCATCCCATGCCAATCCAGTGTAGCGCGGCTCTACATGTGTTTTATTGAGGCCGCACATTAGGCACAGTAGCGACGCCAATCATTTTATTCCTAATACTTTACAAATAGACAGAAATTCAAGAATGTAAATCATATAAGCACTAGTACCTAAAGTCTTTGGAATCATGTATAATATTATCAGAATCAGTGAGAATTATGAGAATCAGATTACCGCCAAAAACGGGCGTGTTTGGCGGTAATTACTATTTCTCTTAATGACTGCTTCTCATAATATTAAAACATGAGAGTTTTCGATACGAAACTTCTACTTGCTGTAATTTTGTATAGGTATTGTTTTTAAAATTGAAATCTCATAATGAACATCACTATGCCTTATCCGGTCGTATGTACGAAATTTGGTTGAGATTGGCTTAACTGTTGTAAAACTAAAACCAAACTACGTTTGTATGGGATTTCGGCTTTACGTGGGACTCTTAATTTGGTGAATAATAAAAAAGAAAGTTATGGTCGGTACACTCGCCTGCGGAGAGGTGCAGGCGCTGCGTGACCTGGAGCGCGGCGCGCTGCATGGCGCGCGCGGCGGCGGCGGGCAGCGGGCGCGCGCACAGCACCACGAGCGCGCGCAGCGGCGCCAGCAGCGCGCCCAGCCGCGCGCGCGCCGCGCCGCCGCTCACCTCCTCCGCCAGCGCCTCCGCCGCCGCGCCCGCGCCGCTCCCACCGCCCCCGCCGCACAGCTGCAACTAACATTCGTCATCATCAGGTCTTTTTTTGTCTCCACTGTAGAAGCAAATACCCTTTCTGTACTGCCAGCGCCAAAGTAGTCAGAGAATTTGGCCTACACTCTCCCTGACGCTGGCCAGATGGGTTCAGAGGTCTCTTTGATGTTTATAGCTTGTATTTCCTAAGTGGCCTTCTACGACATCCAAGGAAAGACATGGAGTCTTCATCATCATTAGGTCTTTTTTACCATATATGAGAGCCAGAGCAGTGGATTTGGCCTATCCACGCTGGCCAGATGGGTTAGTTAGATCTCTTCGATATTTATACATAACTTGGAGCGGTCCTATGCTACTTTGCCGGGAACCTTTTTTATGTTTAAAATACACTATATTATCATTTCTTTCTACTTGCCCCTGTGTGATGTGTCTCGACCGGTCTAGACATGGCGGAATTTTGATCGATTTGGACCATTAAAGGGGTGATTCGGATCGTCGATATGAACAACATTCCTATGGGGCCAATGCTAGAAATTCGATCACTAGAAAAAATTTAAGACGGTTTAATTTTTAAAAACTACTTTGCGTAATAAATCACCTTGGGGTAGTAGTGGCGCATGAATTGGTAGATGGCGGGGTCCTCGAGCGAGTCCCGCTCATCCAGCAGCACCGCGTCCACGTACTCCGACACCACGCTGCACTCCAGCAGCATCTCCTCTAGCTTCGCGTCCGCCTGAAAAAATATAAATGTTGTTAAGAAATGCTATAATTCCTCACAAGTTTTCTCATCCAAATATCTTCCCTTCTTCTTCTTCCGTTTTATATTATGGCTTCCACCGAAATTTCAGTGATTCTGCCAATGTCCAGTATAATGAGATACTAAGTATCGGTGTTGTTCGGTAAAGTTTTTCCAAGTAGCATCAAAGATGGCGTATGTTCTTTGACGCCTCGTGAGAGCTTGGGGCGGCAAATCTATACGAGTCCATTTATCAGTCCACTTTAACTATTTCACAAATTGTTCATGAGCACGAGCATTTATAACACCAAACTACACCAATTTCATATTGTCCACTAAAATCAATTAGAAAAATTGTCTAAGGCAAACGTCAACTGTACCCCTTGACTTCCCACCACAAACTCCAAATATCTTCCCTAAGAACCCACATTCCTTGCCCTATGCAGTACGAAGCTAATATAAGTTCAATGTGACGTTTCGGCGAATCGCAACGCACTTCACTTTCGCCCGTCACAAATCTAATATGGCGCCTACAAATTAAACTTACCGGACAAGCTGCCACCTCGTTCCAGAAGGTCGCGAAGTAGTTGAACCGCAGCGGGACCGCCTCCAGCGCGCACAGCGCCGACAGCAGCACGAGCTGCTCCGACATGCAGCGCTGCGTGCGCGCCACGCGGCAACACGTGTCTATCGGCACAATGGAAAAAAAACATATTGATTTAACTGCATGTCATTGAAAATCGCAAAAAAAAATCAGCTAAGCGCGAGTCGGACATCTATGTCATTGAGATCTTCTTCTCGAGTCAAAATGGCTATAATTTAAACTAGTCTTGACCAAAATTTGGCCACCTTAATGGCACGATCGTTTACCTCAAACAGATCCTCCACAGTACCAGATTCTAAGTTTCGAAGAATGGAACAATGCCAATATTCAAAGTAGCTTCTCTAGTACGTAGTACTTATATCTCAATGATCTATGTACATAAACAACATTAGAATATCATCCAAATAGTAAATTAGTATTTGCTGCTATAGCGGCAACAGAAACACATAATCTGTAAAAATTTCATTGCCTAGCTATCACGGTTTATGAGATTCAGCCTGATGGCAGACAGACATACATCGAAGTCTCGTGAATAGGGTCCCGTTTTTACCCTTTGGATACGGAACCCTAAAAGCATTATCGATTATTGCATTTGTTGAGTGTAAATGTTTATCTTACAAATTAATGCCTTACTTTCCTTTTTGCGCTTAAAAACATCTGACTACGCTAGTGAACTAGCTGTGGACCTACTGCCATTAACGGTAACGTTTTGAAACTTAGTTTGCCAGAGCGCGTGCCTCCAGATGAGACATCTATTCCTGCCGATTTCTTTTTATATAACGAAAAAGAGAAAACAGGGAAAGCGGTTACCGTAGCCTATGGACGGCTGCAACACCTGTGGGAATTACAAAATGTATGCTAAAACTGACCTATAAACTTGTGGTAGGGCCGGTAGACGGGCGCGAGCGGCGGCGCGGGCGGCGTGACCTGTCGCGCGCACAGATGTAAGTGAGCGCGCGAGCGCGGCGAGCCCCGCCCCGCGCCGCCCACGCCGCGCGCCGCGCAGTGCGCGCCCGCCGCCAGCGGCACCAGCGCGCCCAGCGCCGCGCTGCCGCCGATCATCACCAGTTCGCGCAGCACGCCTGCAACGCAACAACACAATGTATCGCCTGTACTGGTGTGAAAGCAAAACCTAAGCGACTTAAAAACACGATACGATACGCGGTACGTGAAGCAAAATCTGTCCCTGTGTCTTTTAGCGCTGTGACACCGCAGACTGAGAGCAAGGCAGTGCAGAGCATTTTTTAAGATATTCGAAAATATACTTTAAATCCATTACGTACTGAAAAGACAAACATATTGTACGGGTAAACCCGACATATTATACTTGTATTGAAAATCTGCCGTCTAAGCGCCTGCGCGCGCGCGTCACATAATTCGACATACTTTTAAAACAGTGCAATAAACACCTTCAAGACAATCACATCGTTTTTTGTACTCATACATACCTTTACATAATTTACATTTCTTAGTGTTCGGGAAACATCCCCAACATATTTTTTGGTCCTTCGAATAGTGGACCTCGCGCGATTGTGTACATATACCTCAACTGTGTGAGGTTCAGAATCAGTGCTAGTAATTTGTGGGCAATACAGCTCACAGTTCATGCCACGTCGAGGGTGACCGGGCAAACAAGTCAGGTCACACACTTACACTACACCTCTGCCTGACCACCTTAGTCAGCCAGGGAACACATTGACACCTGCGGGATCCACATCATCGTCGCAACGTGTATACAAGTAAGATCTTTCCGATTTTATTTACATACAAGACTTCGTTTCTACAATGGAGGTCATCATCAAAAGGCAAAAGGAGATTGTAGACAGCATTAACAGCTTGGCTACTAATTTTAGGAAAGATTCTGCGAGTAGGAAGACCTCTGACTACATTAACAAACGGTTAGAGGCGTTGAATAACTTGTGGGGTGAGTTTCATGACAATCATAATAAGTTGTTAACCGCCGAAACAAAGACCCATGAGTATTTTACTCAAAACGTTTATGTAACAGTTAAACAACAGTACGAGTATTTACGAGATTCATTGATGGGCTTCAATTTAGGTACTCCAGTGATGGAAGAAAGGGCTACTTCATCTAAATCCGACGATTTAAAAGGTCAGCAATACACCAACTTTAGGGCGTTCTTACGGGTTGTGCGAGGCATAGATGTAAGTAAGTTAACGGAGAAGTGGCAGCTAGAAGATAAGCTTCAGATGCTGCAAGACAGCTGGAAGGAGATTAAAAACCTTCACTTGCAGATTGACAACATATTAGTGGGGACTGATGAGGAGTATGAGAATCATTATACGGACCATGAGACCACCTACGAAGATACAAAAGCAGCTCTTCACCGGAAGCTTAACTCGTCAACTCATGAGGAGCAAGCCGGTGTGGCTTAAGGTCGAGTTGCCGATTTTTACAGGTAACTATACATCTTGGCCTACTTTCATGGATCTTTTCGTCGGGGCCATTCATAACAACAAAGGTTTGACCAAGGCGCAGAAGATGCGGATCCTCAAGAGCAAACTGAGAGGGGAAGCGGAGCGGTTGGTTAAACATCTCAATGTTACCGATGACAACTATGACACATGCTGGGACTTGCTGTGTCACAGGTACTACAATATACAAACATTATTTAACAAACATTTTTCTACCTTCGTTGATCAACCTAAGATGACGAAACAAACAGCATACGAGTTAGGAAAGCTTTATGACGTCACCATGGAGACGGTACATGCCATACAAAACTTAGGTGTTGAGACAACCACATGGGATCCTGTTCTGGTGTTTCACATCATTCAGAAACTCGATCCAGAAACATACAAGGGCTACCAGCGAGCTAGAAAAACTCCAAGAGAACTTCCGTCGTTCGACGAACTCATGGAGTTTCTTAACGCGACGTTCACTGCGTTGGAACCCCTAACTGAGAAGAAGAACAACAGTTCTACGTTTCAACTCCAACCCCAAAAACAAAACAGCAATAATAAAGATTATAATAAAAATCGTAATTACCAAAATAACTTTAAATCAAAATCTTTTGTAACAACTCGAGCCGTTAGCGACAATCGGAAATGTCCAGTTTGCAAAAACAATCACATATTACTTTTCTGCCAACAATTTCGTAACATGGAAAATGCAAAAAAATTGGATAAGATCAATGAACTAAACATATGTCGTAATTGCATGTATGTGCACGGCGACAATTTATGCAATTCGACGAAAAGATGCAAAACATGCGGTGACCCACATCACACTTATTTGCACAACACTTTTAATGAATGCAATTCGACGTCACCTATGCGTTCACTGAACTCTAATCACGTCGTAAAAGACGATGAGGGAGTGATGTTGGCAACCGCAATAATAAAGGTTAAATCTGCAAATGGTCTTTACATAAAACTTCGTTGTTTAATAGATGGCGGTTCACAGTGTAGTCTTATCACCGAAAATGCAGCACAAAGATTAGGTTTGAAGAGATGTAACCACGGGGAAAGTGTATTAGGAGTGGGCCTTCAAACCAACAAAAGTAAAGGAGTGGTCAACTTAGTTTGTAAATCGATTTACGGTAATTTTACATTTAGTTCGGACGCTCACGTAATGACAAAGGTTTTGCGTCGATTACCTAATTACACATTCGACAAATCGTCATGGACACATGTACAAGGTATCAATTTGGCCGACCCTGACTTCAACATTTCTCGCGACGTTGATATTCTTTTCGACGCGGGGGTCTATGCCAACATTCTTCTAAAAAGAAGCATTAGAGGGCCGCCTGAACTACCTATCGCACAACAGACGAAGATCGGATGGATTTTATTTGGCGTCCAGGGAAATCAACCTAAATACAATTGCTTTGCTGTCCTCAACAACCTCGAAGAAATTTCACAATTCTGGGAAATGGAAGATATCGCTAATAACACCAACACAGTAATGTCAACAGAAGACGAATATTGTGAGCAATTTTTCGAAACAACTACAAAGAGATTACCCGATGGAAGATATCAAGTGCGGATTCCTATGAAGAAGGACTTTGAGGCACAGTTAGGAGAGTCAAGGTCACAAGCTGTTGCACAATTTTTTCAGCTCGAACGAAGAATGTCCAGAGACTCGTCTTTAGAAGAAAATTACAAAAACTTTATACAAGAATACATCCAACTTCATCATATGAAGCTGTGTACCAGGTCCGTAATGCCCAGCTGTTTTCTCCCACATCACGGCGTCATCAGATTGGAGTCACTTACAACGAAGCTTCGCGTTGTTTTTAATGCATCTGCAAAGACCAGCTCCGGTCACAGTTTAAATGAATTGATGCTGCGTGGACCGAATCTCCAACAAGATCTGCAGGCGTTACTTCTGAGATGGAGGAAATACAAGTACGTCTTCACAGCCGACATTGAAAAATTTTTCAGACAAATATTGGTTGCTGAAGAGGATCAAGGTCTTCAGAAAATCGTATGGAGAGATGTCAAAACGAACAAAATACAGTCGTATCAGTTGTGTACAGTAACGTACGGCACAAAGTCCGCGCCATATCTATCAATGAGAACAGTCAAACAGTTGGTCAAGGACGACGGTCACAAGTATCCTTTAGCTTGCGAGACCTTGAACAATCAGCTATACGTAGATGATGTCCTCGGAGGAAATAACGATTTTCAAAAAGCGAAGGAAATGCAACAACAGTTGATAGATATTTTACAAGGAGGCGGATTCAATTTGCGAAAGTGGACATGCAATGAGCCTGCGCTACTTAAATCCTTACCACAAGACAAAATCTCGGATAGAATGTTCGATTTTAAACATTCTCAAAGCAACAAAACATTAGGTATTAAATGGAACCCACGCACGGATCATTTTACATTTCAACATAACTTCGCCGCGGACAATGCACACAGAGAAACGAAAAGGTCAATGCTCTCTCGTTTATCGACACTATATGATCCTTTGGGATGGTTATCGCCCGTTACAGTTAAGGCAAAAATACTATTTCAGGGAGTCTGGACTAGAGGGATTGACTGGGATGACGATCTCCCATCTGACATACATAAGGAATGGGTTACTCTTACAAAAGACATGTCACATATAAATAACATATTCATTCCGCGTTGGATAGGGGACACAGACAATAAATTTGAACTACACGGTTTCTGCGACGCAAGTGAGAAATCATATGGGTGTGTCATCTTCTGCAGAACAGTACCAGACGATGGTGAGCCTACGATCCAATTGGTTTGCGCGAAAACAAAACTTTGCCCACTTAACAAAGATATTAAGGAGAAAATATCGATTCCTCGCCTAGAACTAACGGGAGCGCAGCTTCTTTCTCGCCTTATGAAGAAAGTAAAGGAAGCAATAGGCAACCACAACGTAGAAACTTTTGGCTGGACAGACTCTATGGTTGTCTTAGGATGGTTGAATGGCGATCCCTCTCGCTGGAAAACATTTGTGGCAAACCGTGTTCGAGACATCATCAGCACCATGCCTTCTGGCTGCTGGAGACACGTCGCATCCGAAGACAATCCTGCGGATTACGCCAGTCGAGGATTGCTACCCTCACAGCTTGTGAACACTCGGTTGTGGTGGGAAGGACCCAGCTGGTTAAAAAACGGGACTAATAACGATAGTCCTGTTATAGAAATGCCAACGCTGGAGATGAAACCTAAATCTACATTACAAACATACGCTACACAATTAAAAGGCCCTACTATTATTGAAGAGTTATTACATAACAATAGTTCAATGACTCATGTTATACGAATCGTAGGATGGTTATTACGTTTCATATCTAACGCTCGCGTCAAAACAAACAAAATACAACACAAATACCTAACTTCATCTGAAATTAACAAGGCTCATTTGTTAATAATAAAAGACGTACAGTCAACCACATTTTCAGATGTATTATCCGACATGAGTACTTTAAGTAGAGTGAACACGAAAAGCAAACTTCTTCAGCTCCATCCAGTTGTCGATGAAGAAGGTATTTTGAGGGTCGGAGGGAGGCTGAAGCACTCCAACCTACAGGATGCAGCCAAACACCCAATTATACTACCCAAAGATCATCGATTAACGGAACTCCTCATAACAAGATCTCACCAGAGGACTTTGCATGGAGGCGCTCGTCTTACTTTGGCCCACTTACGCAGTCAATATTGGATAATTGGGGGCAACACTACTGTCAAGAAACAGCTTCGACGGTGCGTCAAATGCAGACGTTACAGTCCCTGCGACAACAACCAGCTAATGGCCGATCTGCCGGCTGCACGGGTAACACCTTCACCAGCATTCAGCCACTGTGGCGTTGATTTCTCTGGGATGGTAGAAGTAAAGGCCAACAAGGGCAGAGGCATAAAAACAACAAAAGGATACATCGCCGTCTTTGTCTGCTTCTCTACAAAAGCTGTACATTTGGAACTCGTGTCGGACCTTACTACAGACGCGTTCATTGCAACTTTCAAACGCATGTGTGCTCGGCGAGGTACCCCCAAGCATATGTACAGCGACAACGGCACCAACTTTGTCGGTGCGGCGAGAAAATTGAACAAGGAGTACAAACAAGCTCTAAATTACTACGTTAACACCGAGTTCATGGACCTTTTAGCTAACTCAGGAGTGCAATGGCATTTTAACGCTCCAAAATTTCCAAGTGCTGGGGGTCTATGGGAGAGTGCCGTCCGCAGCATGAAACATCACCTCAAACGCGTAATAGGAGAGCAGAAGCTTACCTTCGAGGAGTTCACAACGCTCCTGACACAGATTGAAGCATGCCTCAACTCGCGTCCCCTGCTGCTACTAAATGAAGACAGTGAAAACCTGGAGTATTTGACACCAGGTCATTTCTTAATTAACGGTCCAATCTTGTCACCACCGATCGGCACCGACATACAAGGTTTTAGATCTAGGTGGCAGCTTACAGAGAAATTACACCAGGACTTCTGGAAAATGTGGTCTTCAGAGTATCTACATTCGCTACAGGGGCGCAACAAATGGCAAACAGTGAAGAATAACATAAAAATTAACGACATTGTGCTCATAAAAGAGGACAACGCCCCGCCAGCTAAGTGGCTTTTGGGAAGAATTACAGACCTCCATCCCGGCAAGGACGGACTCGTAAGGGTAGTCACACTTAAAACCAAAAACGGGTGTACTAAGCGTCCCATTTTAAAACTCTGCCCTCTACCTATAACACAGGATGGGTCGGCAGGACAACAGAGTCCAATCTCCTTGGCCAAAAATGAGAGCGAGCAAAGCAGACGTACTCGGCAGAAGAAGTCAGTCTCAATGCTACAAGGACTTAATACAGCACTTACTATGCTGCTGATGTTATTCGCTTTTTTCATAACTCCGTCAACCCAGCAACTCTTCAACATAACGAGCCTAGAATCTACAAAGCTAGTCTATTTCGATAAGGTCGCTGATTTACAAATTGTACAGGACGAGTGGAAAATGGTTGTATATTACAACATGACAACCTATAGAGATAACTTAAATCACATCGAGTCATATGTTAACCATCTAAGCAACTTTTGTAAATCTCAAACCTCCTACCTGGCTTTAGTAACGCAGTTAGAACACGAAATTAGCGAACTTAAGTACAACGACGCGCTTTTATCATCGTCACAAGGACACCGGAGAAGAAGAGGACTAGTAAATGCGGTCGGATACGTGGCCAACTCGTTATTTGGGGTGCTTGATGAGAGATTTGCTGAAAAATACACCGAAGATATCAAACGCATTCAAGAAAACGAAAAACATCTACAAAATTTATACAAAGAACAGACATCCATCGCCGAAGGAGAGTACAATTTATTGAAGCGGAATGAACTTACGATGAACAAACAATTCAAACTCATAAATTATAATATTAAAGAACTGTACGTCAAAGGAAACAAAATGCAAGTGGAAGCCGAAAAATCGGCCTACATTACATCCAGTGCCCTAGCAGCAAACGTCATCATATCGAATTTACATCGAGTTCAACAGTTACTCCTGGATGTTGTTACTGACCTACGAAGTGAACACATCGATCTGCATTTGCTTAGGCCAACCCAGCTCCAAGCTCAGCTAAACGTCATCGCAGGTCAGCTGCCAAGTGAACTGACTTTGCCTATTCAGAGTCAAAACATCAAGGATACCTACAAACTACTTCGAGTACGGACTAAGGTTACAAATGAGTTCATGATATTCGAAGTCAAAATTCCTCTGATCAACAAAGATCTCTATGAGTTACACTATGTTATTCCGATCCCACAAAAACTACCGGACGGACACAGTCTAACCATAATTCCTACCACAGAATACATCGCCATTAATCTTCGCAAGGATATGTTCCTACCGTTTCCTCAACCCCAACTACAATTGTGCGTGCATTCTGACGAAACGCACTTACTTTGCCCTCTAAACCAACCCATACATAACATAAAAGACGCCCGAACAAACTGTGAAGCTCAGTTAATTAACAATAACAAGATAACAGAATGTAAAACAACAAATGATATTTGTCGCGACAAGTGGATCAAGTTGCAGCGCGGCGGCGGTGGCGCGTGGCTCTTCTCGTGTTGCCAGGAACGCACCGTGCGCATTTTCTGCCCAGCTGGTATGACGTCGAAGTCATTGTCCGGCACAGGACTTATCGCTCTGGGTCAAGGTTGCTCATTGAAAGGGGACACTTTTACCATACATTCACATTATAATTTTAACAACCGCATTGATACACACGAGATATCGATTACCATCCCACAAGTTTCTGATATTAACAACTTTGTCAGTAATTCTACATATAACCTCACAACGCCAGACACCCACTCGCAGATGTTAGACGATCTTAAACATAAAATTGATAACATCAAATCGCAGCAAGACAATGCAATTAGTAGCATCTCCCCACATGACATCCATCAATACTCCATTATGTACATCGCATTTTCAATTGGCACAATATCCTTGCTTGTATGGGGTATCCGCAAATTTCGAGGGAGAAGAGCTCGTCGTAGCATCAGCCAACAGGGGGATAGCCCGCCCGCGGTACAGCTGGCCCTTGCGCCGGTGAGCAGCGGGGGCACGCGAAGCCGCGATGCGACGGCTAGAAGTGCGAGTGAGATAAGTGCGGGAGTGTACGGTCAATCTTTGCCAAACCTCGATGAAGGTGTAGAGTCAGTGCGCGAGTGTCCTCAAAATGCACATAGAGTCGATAAAGCTACATCGCCCATTACATTTTAATAAGACAATATAGTGGACACTAAAGGTCGTTTTAAATAATGTTATATTTCCTTTTTTATATTTCTTTTTATTTTTACTTTACATTTTACATTCAACATAAATATTTTCTTATTATTTCTTTAACTACCTCTTATTGTTGGCATTTACATACAGTTCTACTTAATTTCTTTTTAGTCGCCAGTATGTACGGGTAAACCCGACATATTATACTTGTATTGAAAATCTGCCGTCTAAGCGCCTGCGCGCGCGCGTCACATAATTCGACATACTTTTAAAACAGTGCAATAAACACCTTCAAGACAATCACATCGTTTTTTGTACTCATACATACCTTTACATAATTTACATTTCTTAGTGTTCGGGAAACATCCCCAACACATATATTTATTTTGGTGAACATATAAATGAAGCTTGCGTGGCCTCGAGACCGCGCGAAATAAGGCATATTTTTGACTGTCTTAAAAAACGCTCTCCACTGAGCTGCTATCAGACCTTATAAAGGCAGCATAAAGTGATCTTCAAACGGAACGAATCACCGCTTTCGAGTTTATTTTCAAATAGCTTTTGTCAACATTTGACGTTACGTTCCGATTCCGTTAACTTATGCCCTTCGCAATTGCGGCTATTGAATACAAAACCTATTAATATTGTCTCACCCAGCGCAGCCCGCCTGAGATGCGCTAGCCGATGGTGCAGAGTGAGCATGGTGAGCAGGCGGCGCGCGCACTCGGGCCAGTCCTTGCAGGCCAGCAGCAGCGCGCGCGCCTCCTTGGCGTCGCGGCGCGTGCGCAGCGTGCGGCACAGCGCGCGCGCCCAGCGCAGCGCCGCCGTCAGCTCGCCGCGCACCGCGCCGCCCGCCGCGCCGCTCCCCGCCCCGCCGCCGCTCGCGCCGCCGCCCTCCACGTACACGGCGTGTAGACTGTGTAATGCCTACAGAAAACAAATGAATTTAACTCGGCTCTCTGTAGTAGTTTCGAAATAATAATAATAATATAGAATATAAATCTGTAACCGCTTAATAATACTTGTAAGAATTATTGAGATCCTGCTTGCACAGACTTTGAGAATGGAGAACGAATCTTTTCGTTTCTGTAGCTTCAACCTCGCAAAGAAAAACCGAGCGTAGCCCTCACCATAGCTCTTTGAGCGACCTTTAGTTTTCTTATAAGACGGGACCACCTTTCGGACGCATAAGTCATCAGTAAATAAAAATAAATGAATAAAATAAATGTATACGGACAAATCACACAGATTGAGCTAGCCCCAAATTAAGTTCTTATGTAAGACTTGTGTTATGGGATACTAACTCAACGATACTATATTTTATAACAAATACATATATAAATAAACATCCAAGACCCAGGTCAATCTGAAAAAGATCATTTTTCATCTTGGCCTGACCGGGGATCGAACCCGGGACCATCAGTGGTAATACACACTTGTTGCTTGCTATAACAAAACCAAAATAAATAATGTCAGTGTCGTACCTCGAACGTCATCTGCAGCCCGCCGTTATAGACGACATATAACCGGTCATCCTCGTTCTCGACCAGCGTGCAGAACGCCGATATTAACGTCGTCCAACACGTCCGACCATTTAAACCTACAAACAAAAATGTACAAACTTAGAACATAACTTCGGTTTTGATGTGTATGATGTATGTATAATGTATACAAGTGTCCAACTTTTTAATATATCGACAAATTTTTGTCAAAACAGGAATCACCCTAAACGTCTTTTTTCCTTCACATAAAGCGCACAATACTAATTGACTTCCCAAAGGAATAAAAATTAACTTTTCATCTCACCTACCCTTAAACAGTGTCATTAAATGCAAGCAAAGTGGGCTGGATGGTCGCTATTATGACCACGGGCTATAAGATTTCATACAAATTCCATAAAGCTCGAGAGCGCGTAAAGTATTTTTTTAAATTTAATAGGGTATTATAGCTTGCACACGTTTCAAATCTTCTCCATCCAAAAAGTTTTCTAGTTGAATATTCAAATTTGGAATTGGTGGTGAACCCAATAAAAAAAATTGAACTATACTGAGAGATTTTTGTCCTTAATTCAAATTTGGAATTGTTAATAGCCGTGGTGGCTGGCTGTTTGTATTCATCGATCTTTGACTTCCACTTTTTGGATAAAACATTTTCATTATCTGTGGAATCCTCGGATACATTTTCTGCTCACTCTAGTTTGCCGCTATTTATTTTTAGGCAAAATATTTATAAGTAATCGTAATCTTTATTAATTTGGATGAAATACAGTCCCTATGATAAATTAATTGATGGTCAATAATGTTGATATATGTAATATAATCAGCCAGCTTGCAGACGCATAAATATTAATTTTCAAGGTAAACTATATTCATAATATTCAATTTCAACCAATATAATATGAAAAAATATTTATTTTTGTATTCTACTATTTACTCGGTGAGATGAAAAACATTGTGTGTATCACGGCCGGTATTAGACATTACAAACTCGGACTACTAAAAGCACTCGGCTTCGCCTCGTGCTTGCTAGTAGTCGCTCGTTTGGCGTAATGTCTTCTATACCGCCCTTGCTACACAATGTACTATTAAGTTCAATTTTATTATTACAAAACTAACCCGTCTATTTATGGACTAATTTCTTCCGTTTTTCTTTCAGATTATATTTCACTGTGATGAAGTAATATTTCACCCTCACAAATTATACTTTAAAGAAAATTTTGTTTTTTTTTTTTAATTAACTATACCCTGTAAATAGGCAGAGAGCGTGCTCCTGCGGAAGGAAGCGGCCTCCCGCACGTCGGCGCTGTCAGGCGCCGCACTGCCGCTGCCGCTGCTGCTGCTGCTGTTGTTGCTGCCGCCGCCGCGCGACGCCAGCACCCGCGCTAGCCTGGCAAAAAAGTTGGCTTCAGTTACGCACGAATACTCAAAGGCATCTTAGTTGCATCTTAACTAAAAACTTTCTCAAGTCTCGTTCTGTCACTGTCTAGATAACCTCGCAAGACGAAGACAGCCCGAGATTCGGTGGTTAGAGAACTAACCTAGCGGGTTAGTTCTCTAACCACCGAATCCGAAGGTATTTCGAAGACCTTTATTCTTTTACGAATCTCCTCGATTCTGATTCAATCTCGCAGAGAAACACCGAGCATAAACACTAGAAGTGTGCACGAGTAGAGGTGTGAACACTAGAAACGTGAACACCGTTCGATTGACCCAGATAGACAATGAGATATCTAGATCAACTAGGTCAATAGACCACTGTCTAGAGCTTAAAATTTGCACTAACACCTTACATTAAGGGATGTTGCTGATAGCTTTTAGGTGTGGCTTTTTTTCTTTTCTTTTCTTCTTTTTAATTATGGCTTCCACCGAGATTTCAGTGATTCTGCCAATGTCCAGTATAATGAGATACTAAGTATCGGTGTTGTACGGTATGTGGCATCAAAGATGGCGTATGTTCTTTGGCAGCCTCGTGGGAGATTTTGGCGACAAATCTATACGAGTCCATTTAACAGTCCACTTCAACTATTTCACAAATTGTTCTCGAGCACGAGCATTTATAACACCGAACTACACCAATTTCATATTATAAAGTCCACTTAAATCAATTTGCAAAATTGTATAAGGCAAACGACAACTGAACCCCTTGACTTACCACCAAAAACCTAGGTGTGGCTGTTGTTGTTTGCAAAGTGACAGAAAACAACTGTCAGGTTTATTTGCACCTCATTATACATTCATGGGACACTGAATCATCATTAAACCGCGTCAGACTAAAAGCTTCAAATTATGAAAAAGAAATTATAATGTCAACATATTTACCTCAGTAGCTCGTCAGCGGCCGCCTGATACAGGTGCGCGTGCGGCGCGATGTTCCGGAACGCCCAGTGTATGTTCTGATGCTGCGCCAGCGCTCTCGCGAACGCGCTAGACCGCCGGCAGCATAGCCGCAGCAGCGCGTAGTATGGCGGCAGCATGGCGCGGTTGTACGCCACCACCTCGCCGTCATCGTGGTCCGCACTACGAATAGTTAATGACAGCTATCGTGAGAATTTTTACAGTTAAAGGAATTTATTTTGCAGGCACATAATTGTTATAACATTTAGGTTTAAAATAGTAGCGACTGCTTGATCGGATCTGGCCAAATCCTGGCACATAAGTCACATCAAATCTCTCTCTCAATCTCATCTGAACGAGATCACACAAGCAACATTCATTCTGTGATTGCACATTGAGCTATTTAAAAAAATATTTTAGAATGTTCGTATTCCACAACCTCGATACTGTCAGCGATATTTTTATTTCGTCTAGTGATTATCGTTTTCTGCAAGGAAATGGTTTTGATTATGGTCTGATAAAGCCTCTCAACATTTCTATACAAATGTCATCATGTCAACGCCACTACACACTCACAGGATGTAGTTGAAGGCGATGTGCTTGATGAGGCGCGGGTTGGAGACCGCCAGCTGCACGTTCTCGGGGCAGTCCAGCGACACCGCGTGCCAGAAGGTGAGCAGCGCCTGCTTGTTGGGATGTACTGCCACCGACGGCTCCGATATCGCCGGGTGGTACAGGTCCCACAGGTCGTTGAAGTATTGCCCGAACTGCGCCAAATATTTGTTATTATAGGTCCAATAATGATTGATTGTAAAAATCTTTTGTCATAAAGTGGGATAAGAAGAGGATGAAGAAAGTTAATAAATGAACAATGTGATTTAAAAGAATCTTTAATATATATTTTAGGCAACAATTAGGCCATCAAAAAGTTTAATCCATAGTAATATTTATAAATGCGAAAATAAGTCTGTCTGTCTTGCTTTAACGCCAAAACTACTGAACCTACAATGACCATAAATAGTTCAGTTGTTTTGGCGTCAATTGTGTTGGTTTCTTACCATTAATTTCTCGACCCTGCTGACGACGCAATACGACATGACTCCGAAGT
Source organism: Rhodophaea formosa (assembly GCA_963082605.1). NCBI lineage: Eukaryota > Metazoa > Arthropoda > Insecta > Lepidoptera > Pyralidae > Rhodophaea > Rhodophaea formosa. The sequence continues at coordinate 8,376,687 of OY720221.1, forward strand.
ACGCCGTCAACTTCATGGTTCCGTGGACTGCGATGTCTGTGTACTTGCGGGCAGCCTTCAGTTTGCTTAGGAGCATCGTGTACACCTGGTCGGGAAAATAATAAGTCAGGAAAATTACTACGCATCTTAGGAATGACTAGGCTACTAACAACGCACTCAAAGCTTGTGAGCCACGGTCATATTGCTAGCAAGTGTGTAAAATTTTTGTACCTGCTTAGTTCAGACACCAGTCTCTCACAATCTTATCATAAGTATACAATTTGTACCTAAATTTGTATTTGTGGGTATAGATATAGATTGGAGAGAAAAATAAAGCATTTTCGAATTGAATTTGAATAATTATGGTACAAAACATAACTGTCAGCATTTGATGAAAACAGTTTTTCAGCGTCTACTCGCAGTCCTAAAGACAATAGTCGTTGCTATAACATATTGAATCATCTTAATTTATGAATTTCGTGAAAGAAAATAGACTAGAATTTATTGTAGGTATATTCTTGAGAACCTGCTAATCTGGAAGTACAGATTTCGATATCTAACTTATGCAACGTATTATACTGCCACTTTACGAGGTAATGCGTACCCCACGCGGAAGACGGCACCAACGCCACTAGTAGTAATGCTGCTATCACAAAAGCCAGCACACACCTGGATGCAATGTATGATGCGCCGTGTCCGGCAACTTCGCGAGGTGATGAGCGTGATGCGCGTGGTGGGGATGGTGGGGTTGTCTCGCGCGCGCATACCCCGCGCGGAAGTGCTGCTACGGCACCAACGCCACCAGTATTGATGGATCACGGATACGACGCCAGCACTCACCTGATGCAATGTATGATGCGCCGTGCCCAGCAACTTCGCGAGGTGATAAGCGTGATGGAGAGGGTGGGGTTGTCTCGCCCGTGCGGAAGTGTTAAGACGGCACTAATGCCACCAGTAGTGATGCTGCTATCTATCACGGACTTACCTGATGCAATGTATGATGCGCCGTGTCCGGCAACTTCGCGAGGTGATGAGCGTGATGCGCGTGGTGGGGATGGTGGGGTTGCCTCGCCCTCGCGTACCCCGCGCGGAAGTGCTGCGACGGCACCAACGCCACCAGTAGTAATGCTGCTGCCGCTCGCACGCGCGCGGCGCTGGCGGCGAGTAGTTGGGGCTCCACCCACCGCTCTGCCGTTCGGAGGGCCCACGCGTGAGCTGCTTTATTTCTTGGCACCTGAATGATAACAACTTTTGTCAGCTAAGGCATGAAACACACATAAATGGCGTACGGAAAAGGCAAGGCAGGCAGATACGGTGCAAGCGTGGGACACTATGATAGGATTTTAAGCCTGTGGGCTACTCCCACTTTATTATGTAAAATATGTATATTAAAATCACTCACACACTTATATACCTATATTTTACATAATAAAGTGACTGGCTACTCCCACTAGCCTATACTTAAAATGACCAATACTGCAAAAAAATTGACACCTCCTTTGCCCGCGCATAACATCTAGCGTAGCGTTTTTTCACGTTATGCTGGTTGTTTGGACAATAAATCAATAAGGCCTAAAATCCTACCACAGTGATCCATGTTTGCGCCGTATCTGCGCCGCACGCAACAGATAACTGTTACTTTTACGCCTTAGAGTATGGTTTTAAAACACTATTCACACTTGACTTAGTTTAGTCACTGAAGAGAGGGACGCCGCAGTACGTGAGATACAAATAGCGATATCTCCATTCGTGTCTAACGTACTGCGACGTCTCGTCAGGGACTAAATTTTGCCAAGTGACACTGAGACTAAGTACTAAGACTGTAAACATTCTCTGAGAATAACCGACATTTCTTCTACATTTCGTTCTGTATTCATTATTTACAGTAGCCATGTTAGTGACCTCTTTCAATATGGTAACGTTCTAGTTCAAGGATTATTTGTAAATTTATTTTTTGATATTTCAGGTATTTCGTACACAAACGAAACAATGTCGCCGACTTACCTGCAACGCTAGCCACTCTAAGGCCGCGTGCGGACAGACGTCAGCCACGTCCCACAGGCGCGCCAGCACCAGTTGCGTGAAGCACGGCAGCCCCCCCGGCGCGCCCGCCCCGCCCCCGCTACCCTCCGCCAGCAGGGTGAGCAGTTTAAAAAACGCTCCACACGTCTGTAAAGAAGACGAAAGTCTCAGTTATCCAAATCAAAACAGCAATAGGAACAAACTAGAGAGACTGGTTGAGATGGTAAAAACCAAATGGTTGTGATGATGCAGCAGGACGACGCTCTGTATTCACCTCCGAGTGCTTACCTATGGCCTGGAAGATACTATTGACGATCTTCCGCACGAGCGGCTCTTTCCAGCGGAAAGTGCAAAGATTAACGAGTTCACTGTAGTGTGAGACTCTGCACTCACCTCTGAATACTTAGCAATAGCCTGGAAGGTCATGTTAACGATCATCTGCGACCGCGGTTCTTGCCAGCGGCACAACGCGACGATTAACGCGTTCGCTGTAGATGGAGGCTCTGTACTCACCTCTGAATACTTAGCAATTACATGGAAGATCATGTTGACGATCTTCTATGTAATTCTAATATTTAATATTATCATAACAATCTTCTACGCGAGCAACTCTTTCCAGCGTAACAGCGCGAAAATTAACGAGTTTACTGTAGTGTGAGACTCTGTACTCACCTCTGAATGCTTAGCGATGGCCTGGAAGATCATGTTGACGATCTTCTGCGCAAGCGGCTCGTTACAGCGGCACAGCGCGAAGATCAACGCGTCCGCTGTAGTGGGAGGCTCTGTATTCACCTCTGAGTTCTTACCTATGGCCTGAAAGACTATGTTGACGATCTTCCGCACGAACGGCTCTTTCCAGCGGAAAGCGCAAAGATGTGAGTACAGAGTCTCCCACTACAGTGAACTCGTTACTCTTAATGCTTAGCAATGGCCTGGAAGATCGTGTTGACGATCTTCCGCACGAGCGGCGCGTTCCAGCGGAAAGCGCAAAGATATGCGAATTCACTGTAGTGTGAGACTTTGCACTCACCTCTGAATGCTTAGCAATAGCCTGGAAGATGATGTTGACGATCTTCTGCGCGAGCGGCTCGTTCCAGCGGCAACAAAGTAAAGATCAACGCGTTCGCTGTAGAGGGAGGCTCTGTACTCACCTCTGAATGCTTAGCAATAGCCTGGAATATCATGTTGACTATCTTCTGCGCTAGCGGTTCGTTCCAGCGGCACAGCGCGAAGATCAAAGACCGCGTCTGCTGCAGGTTCAGGCAGTCCCGCGTCTGCTGGTAGATGAACGGGAAGCCCTGCACACAAACCTCTGGTTGTAACTGATGGAAAGAGAAAACGACACTTTATTTATGGCCCATAGCGGGTAACAGTCTCCATCTCGACTAGCAATCTGGGAGAGTTGTCGGGCAACCGCTAATATTGCTCGAACATTTGATTTCGATGTCAAAAAAACTTGAAAAACTAATGAAAGTATCATTGCGTTTGAGTCTCAGGTCCGTTAACCACAAACGAGCTTACACAACCTAAAACATGCCAGTGAAAATGGGAAAATGGGAATCGAACCATATGCAAAGGGGCATATGGTTCGTTTCCCCGCGGCCATAGCAAACGAGATATTTTTTTAATCATTACGTCGCAAAGGCTAACAGAAAGTATTTTGTTATAACTTTACGGCACATAATTGGCCACTTAAACTTGCACAACACATTTAGACCCGCTGACAAGAACCTACGAAAATGTAGTACTTATTCAGAGATATCACTATACCTTGCCATATGGTTCCCAGGTAAATATAACCACTCTAAGTCATCCCGTGGATGTCGTAGAAGGCGACTTAGGAAACACAAACCAAACAAAGCGTATAAACATCAATGAGACCTATTCAACCCTTCTGGCCAGCGTGGAGAGTGTTAGCCAAATCCTCTGACTGCTCCGGCTAATATATGGCTCTGGTAGTACAGACACGATTGTACTCCTGGAGTGGAGACTTAAAAAAGCCTGATGATGAAAATGACTCTACAGGTCGCATCATGTTACAAGATCACTGGCTGTAACACTGCGTCATGGCAATTTATCGTCTATTTCTTGGCAAGAGATGCAATAACACTATACCATAAATCAAATAGGTATAGTGTTGTACTTCAAAAATAAAATAATATGCCTAGTATTGTACTTCGTGAACGTTATAAACGGATACGCAAACACACCCCTTACAATTTTTCCAGCGTTCTTTTTATATAACGCGTAATACCTTGGCATGTAACAGAGCCCTGGCATCCGGCTCGTGCAGCGCCAGTACTCCCTGCGCGTCCCGCGACCGTTCCACGAGGCCGGCCACGAGCGCCACCATCTTATCCAGCGCCCCCGCCCGCAGCTTGTCCCCCGCGCTCTCAGCCGCCCCGCTCCCGCTGCCGAGGATATCACTATACCTTAGCAAGTAACAGCGCCCTGGCATACGGTTCGTGCAGCGCCAGCACTCTCTGCACGTCCCACGAGGCCGGCCACGAGCGTCACAATCTTATCCAGCGCCCCTGGCCGCAGCTTGTCCCTCGCGCTCTCAGCTGCCCCGCTCCCGCTCCCGAGGATATAACTATACCTTGGCATGTAACAGCGCCCTGGCATCCGGCTCGTGCAGCGCCAGCACTCCCTGCGCGTCCCGTGAGCGTTCCACGAGGCCGGCCACGAGCGCCACCATCTTATCCAGCGCCCCCGGCCGCAGCTTGTCCCCCGCGCTCTCGGCAGCCCCGCTTCCGCTTCCGCTACCGCTCCCACTGCCACTTCCGCTAGCCTCTTCTGTTGGTGATTCCACCTACAACATATATTTAGTATGATTCATAATCTCGTGAGTAGACAGAGTCTTCCGCAAAATATGCCTCAGCTGATTGTTAAACAACAATGTTCAAAGAAAATGACATACATACAGCATCTACCTTAGGTCTTGTACGTTCATCACAGTATAGTATATAAAGGATAAGGACTATATTATATTATAGTATCTTATATATATCTTAATAGACTATAGTATATTAAGGATAAACTCGCTAGAGTTATTAAAGATTGACCTATGCCCTTTCTCAGGCTCTAGATTACCTGTACTAAATTTCATTTCAATCGGTTCAGTAGTTTTCGCGTGTTAGCTAGACAGACAGAGTTACTTTCGCATTTATTATATTAGTATGGATTTCGATAGTAAATGAGCAACTAACAGCGTTTAGATATCGTAATCCACTGTGTATACGCGGGATGATAATACGAGTACTAAATCAACTTACCGTAGTAGCATTCTGCCCTAAATAAAAGTCCACCATGCTGGCGATAGCATTGACCCGCAGCATGAACTTCCCCTCCTCCTCCCCCATTTTGCTGAACTCGTATAGAAGACTAAAATATTCAGTCAGGTGCCGCAAGTGTGATCGCGCGCCGCTCTCCATCTAAATAGAATAAAACGACTAAGTTATTGTTACAGTTTGGCTAAAAAGGGTGTAAAACGAGTGTACGTTTTGTACGTACATTGACACCGCGCAAGTGCGCCGTCAGCATATTGACGCCGCGCCCCAATTCTTTTTATTTTAACTCATTTTCTCAGTCAGTACACTATCAACCATCTAACCATATTCGCGTGTGCTCCCTAACCATTACCATTCCAATTATTTACCATATTTATACCATGTTCATCTACTCTTAATTTTACCATAACTTCACACGTATAGTGATACTAATTTTTATTTGTATTTTTTTTCTGTTTATTTGTGTTATACAATAAACAATTACTTAATTACCATTTCAAGACTTTATCTTTATCTACCATATTTCAATGTACAAACCAAACCCGTACAACTAGGTTGCCTTGTGTAACTTATAACGTAGTTTATATCTATTTTGAAATGGTAACACATCTTGAAATTGTAAACTTTTCACGATTTATAGTTCATGGATAATAAAACTAGATCGGCTACTATTTTTCTAGTACTGTACATCCTTGACGTACAAATTAATTACTTTAGAATCTACAACGGAAGAAAACTCTAACTTAGTACTCACCAATGATAACAACATCCTTATAAACCTAGTAACACAGCTGGCTTCGCCCAACTTGCTGTTGTCCTCCCCTTCCTCACTACCTTGAAGGTATAAGGCACAATGACTAGATCTGAAACAAACGTTGGTCGTTATAAAAACATTTCTAACCTACTACGAAACAAAGTATTGGCGTCAAATTTGAGATTTCAACAATTTGTACGGCTACAATAATGTATTTAACTAAATTAACCGGAGCCCGGTGGCCCTGTGAGTATAAGCATTATTAGCACTTACGCATGTTTACCAACCCCGGGCGCACTTCCTACTTGGATAGATGACCGCAAATGGCATAAAAATATCTCAAGCTCCGCTGTGCTTTAGTAGGCACGTTAAGCCGTTGGTCCTGGCTGTTGTCATTGACTCCAGTGTTGGCCACTTACATACACGAAAAACAAACAACTAAATTAAATAGCATCCATGCGAAAAACTCGGTTGATCGGGCCTGACACTTCAGTGCTTATATAACGCTGGTGGTCAAGTTATATTACACTTTAGTCTGCTATTTCATTAGAACTATGAGTCTGTCAGAAATCGGCTTACCTGAGCCTTTGTATGACGTGCATGCATAGCCTCTGAAACATCTGCCGGACCATCTGGTTCGGACATTTTATTAACACCTGAAACAATGAAATCTCAAGTAAATTTATCTAAACCGCACTGATACTTCATAATGGGCTATAGTGCAGAAAAACGTTTTTTTCTGGTGTACATTGAATGAATTTACTAAAATAGCTCTATACACTTTGTGCTACGAAAAGATGATATGTATTTGTGTTAATGAATTGGCTCAACTATTGTATTAAGATTAATAAATAGCCTGTAATAATAGTTCTAGGTTTGGAAATGAGTAAGAGTAATAAATAAAATAAATAAATAGCACGTAGCTCGTGCTCGGCATACGTCGTGGTATCGTTGACTCTGCGTTTATCTAATTTCTTTTGATGTTTAGGATAGATATTTAAATTCACTAGAAAATATTTCTTATTTGACAAAGTATAACTTAAGTGCAAACATTAAATTATTTTGAACAATTTTTTCTATATATTTCTTATGAGTACAGCATACCTGCATGGGCCACCACGTGTCGTCGGCCATGTGGCCCAGGAACCACTCTGACGCCGCCGCGGACGAGTTGAACTGCTTCGTCACCAACTCCACCCACGACACCATTGTTGGCTAGATGAATGTTACAAGTTACATTTTATTTCTAATGATTACAAACAATACGAATAATAAAATCAGTTCTTGTCTGTAATTTGTAGGATACTGTCTATTGTCAATGGATGGGCAAATCCTTTTGAAAATTTGAATTCTGACTACCTCCGTCACCGCAGCGGTCAACAGGCTGGCCTGCGATACGAGGGGTTCCGGGTTCGATCCCCAGTAAGGTCACGATGGAAAATGCTCTTTTCCAAATTGACCTGGGTCTTGGATGATTTTAGATAATCATATGTATCTATTATTATATTATATTATTATTCACACTTTTAAAATAAGGAACTAAACTAACATAATATTAACGATAACTAAGATAAAAACAAAAACTAACCTATAAAAAAAACAACATTAAGATAAATAAAAAATTAAAGCCAAATCGCTGTGGTCAGCGGGCAGGGTGCCCAAAAGGCTGGCGGCATTTCCACGCTGGATGGCCAAACTCAGCCTTTGGCCAAAATGCGCGCCTGCCCTTTGGTCACCAGAAACGTCGATTAGGCGTGCGGAAATCTCTTTAAACAACTGTCGGGCTTCCGCACCCCAAGGCCCTAAGGTCTCCACGGCAAAGGGCACAAATATGTAAGGCTCGCCTAGAGCTGCATATTTGCGCCCCTTAATGGCTTCTGCCGCCGCTGCAGCTGCGCCTGCTCGGCGAACGGTCGCTTGTAAGTGGGATGGGGCCACAGTATCCACGCATGTGGCACCCCATACAAGCGACCGCCCGTTTTTCCAAGGAATGAGTATCATCCCGTCGGGCCTCTTGCCATCATCGCGAGTGATACTAACGGGCTCGAGCACTGCTGGTACACATGCGGAGGCAAGGGCACGACGGATGACATCATTTAGCGCAGCATGACGCGAAAAGCGTCCTGCACTGCGGCGACAGGCCAGGCCGTGGTGGCCCAGGGAATCGACATGTCCCCCGCATCGGCAGCGATGAGGTTCATTTGTCCTGGCCCCAAGACGAAGACTCACCGCCAAGCTGAAAGTTGTCCTCTCCAAGAGAGTCCCTACGCTATCTATTATAAAATATAGTATCGTTGAGTTAGTATCCTACGACACAAGTTCACAACTGACTGTAGGGCTCGATCATTTTGTTTGATTTGTCTTTATTATTTATTTATATAATTTTGCAAATACAGAAAGCGACAAACAAAAATTACCTTCTCCTTTGCATGTATGAAAGTTTCAATGAAAAACGACGTAGACAACCGCGCGGCCACCTCCGTGACTTCGGGCCGAAGCGTGAGAAGCGACTGCGGCACCGAACTGCACATTTGGCCCATGAAACTGCAAACAGAAAATGGAGCAGTCATTTAATGAATTTAATAACCTCAACTCACAAAAAAGGCGAACAACGAAGGCGCGGCGTAGATTCGGTGCACTATATAGGATTTAAAGCATTATCATACTTAAAACGACCAATATCGCAAGGAAAAATTGTCGTCTCCTTTGGCGACTCGTGGCATCTTGGGGTAATTTGCAACGAATGTTTTTCTCGAGATGTTACTGTGATATCACAAAGGTGGCTTCATACGATATGTGCACCATCCCACCTTTGCGCACATTGCCTTGGGGAATCACTTGGGGAATATTCACTACGGGACTTACAGCGATTATTTTTGAGTTTCGTCTGATATTTTCAAGTGCAAGCATAAAATGATTTTTTCGATTTCGACAACATTGCAATTGCAGCTGCCATTTTTACAGACTGACTGAGGAAAAAACCTGTGTAATAAAAGACAAAGAAAGAGGGTAGACCAATACGGTTTCTCTTGACAGCTTGACATACACCACCGCAGTTTCCTCAGTCAGTTAAGACTGTACACCGGGCGATACCGATACTTTGTATCTCATTTAATCCAATTAAATGAGATATTATTATAGACATTGGCAGAATCACAATCGTAAAATAAAGCAGAAGAAGAAAGATGTCACTCAAACATATTTCAGCATTAGAGCAGCTGACTCACGTGAAGTAGGCGTGCTGGAAGATGTTCTTGTCGTGCAGGAACTGCATGTTGTCGTCCCAGATCCACTTGAGCAGTTCTGGCGGCAGTTGCACGGCGCGCGCCGCGTCCGACCCGCGCCGCTCCAGCGCCGACGTTGGCGTCTCCTCCGTGCGGGACGACTGTGAAAATAAAAATAAATTTATGAATATTAAAGGAGCCGATGCGTGGCACGTGGCCGCCTTCGATTTTCAAATTAATTACCCCTAAGGATGTAAATCGAACTTACAACCCGGATTTTGAGTTAAATACAACCTCCTTTCAGAGTTAGAATGATGTGAAATAATAAAATCAGATATGGCCCTTCATACAAGCAGAGTGATATTTATGCCTTAAACTACTACAAACGAAACTTTGCGTCTGTGCACACTTTAGTCTGTGCGTCACGTCAACAGATCAGGTTCGACACCGTAGAACAAATTCAAATATTAACGAATGAGAACAGTAGCAGCTAACCCTGTTTTCCGACACCTTAAGAACTCCTTAGCACAAGAGACAGGTGCAAGGACGCCATATTGCGAGGGACGCTACGTGTATCCGTTACGTTAGTACTATTATTAATTCTGTTACACTATACCAATTTAATCTCTATTATTTTCTCTTCTGCTCGACTTTTGTACGTCTAACTTCTAAAAGCTGCGGCTATTTACCCGGCGAAAAATAAAATATTATATTTTATTTATTCAAAATACTTACATCTATACATTACATTTTAAAATATTTATAGTAAATATCTATGAGCCATTAACAAGTTTTCACAATAGTTATTTTTTTTTTAAATGGATAACCGAGACTTGGTATGGAAGTAACAAAGTATAGTTATAATCTTAAGAAACTTAAAAGAAAAAGGAATCAAAATACAACCATTACTTAAATGAAGAACGAGATGGTCAGTAACCAAGTAATTTGATAGATGTTTACCTGCGCCTCTTCCTGCTGGCCGCTGTCGGAGCCGCGCTGACTGCGCGGCGGGCTCAGCTCGTAGAACAGCATGTACGCGCTGTTGGTCTTCTCGAACGAGAAGTCCATGAACTTCTCCGTCACTGAGTCGTATGTTTTACTCTGCAACCAAAAGCAACGGATTAGGAACGTAGCGAAATTAAACTGAGAACATCATAAATTCAAAACAAACTTAAGCAACTATGTGATCACAGCATACAAAATATGTAAAAAATTAATAGTGCTCAAGCACAAGATCAAGATGATTCAGCTGCAGACATCTGATTGTAGGAGTAGGAAAGGTGAATCTCTCTTCATGGAAACATTTCTCTCTTTTAACAAGGCGTCAAGAGCTGGTAGCTACTAACTACACTACTAGACATGGGATGGCAAACGAGCAAGCGGGTCATCTGCCCATGAATAACTGCAACACCAAGGGTGTGACAAGAGCGTTGCCAGCCTTTTATTTTGCTTGATAAGTCCAATATAAACTTGCGCAACTATGTATGTGCTCACAGCATACAAAATGTGTGAAGATTTAGTAGTGCTTAAGTAAGCTCCAGCAGAAATCTGATTGTAGGTGTAGAGCAGTTTTGAAACAGGTGAATGCGCTCTCTCTTTTCTTGGAAATATTTCAATCTCTTTAACAAAGCGTCAAGAGCCGAGAGCCAAAAGTTTTCGAGTTAACTTTTCAATGTTTACTAGTGCGCTATTGGCACTTAATCTTGCACTTGGTATACTAACCAATATCTCGCCACCTGAAGCACTCGGAACCTATACATATGTGATGGCTTGGTGAGGCAAAAGGCTTAACTTCAGCTTCATTTAGCAGCCGCCATACATTATGGTTCTCGTGGATCAACGTGTCTAACCACTTTAGACGCAATGTTTGGTTTTATACTCACCGTCATCTCACCCCCAAAGCACTCAGCGGCTATATGCGCCGGGTCGAAGGGCTTGACTTCAGCGTCATTGAAGAGCAGCCAGCGGTCATGGTGGTCGTGTTCGCGGTCTCGGATGAACGAGTAGTAATGTCCACCGTCCGCTGTGCCCGTGTGTACTGTCACTCCGATCAGCTCATACCTGGCCAAATAAACGAAATAATTTAGTAATCACAGGTGCAAGTACTCCACTCCTGGACATGGGCCAAAATTTCCCCAAGGATTTTCATTAGGGGGATCGCCATACACACCACGCTTGGCAAACGGGTTGGTGAGTAGAGTGTGTTTGGCGGTTCCGTCGCTGGTGCCCATCGAAACCGTTTCTAAGCGAAGGAAGAGTAGGAGTTGGTTGGGCTGTGGGAATGGGATTAAGGTATTTGGAATGCTACTTGTTCGGATAGATTAAATCACTATTACAAAATTATCTTTACAAATGATTGCCATTTAGTGATGAGACCACGAATTTGTATACCTGTCACGCCAATAGATCTCATGTACCTTAAATCTCGTTACAAAACTAAGGGATATGACGCCAAAAGTTACTTCAAAATGTGTAAGCAATTAGCTGTATATTATCAAGAACTTACTCATAATGTTCTTCAAACTCTGAATTGTCCTCTACCTCCGCACTGGGACTGCCTTCTCCATCTTTCTTTCCTTCAACAGATTTCCGCTTCTCTTCTAAAACAACAATGATTTATATTTAATAATACCCAAAGATGTAAAATTAAGAACAAGACCCTTCCCATTGCAGGTTTGAAATGTAAAATCAACGCTACCTTGGTACTGAGCCGGCATGAGATGCTTCTCCACGTATCCGGACATGTCGAGTCGCATCGGAAACGAGAAGTGCGTGTTCACCTTTTCCTTGAGCATCGTCAACATGTTGAACGTGTACCGCATGGTGTTGAAGCATAGGATACGAGGAAGCTTCTTGAAGCATGCTCTAAAACAAAAATAGAGACATGAGTAGACATTCTCGAACTATGACAACTGTTTTTTATATATGCAGGACTGTAGCCCGAACAATGAGCTGTGCAAAAGTAGATAGCGCCCTCTACTAATGAACATAACCATACAGGATGAAAGGGGGTTCTTCAAAATACCACGCTATATCACAGGGTGGACGGGGAGCTTACGTCTCCGGCACGTGGTCAATGTTCTGTAAATAAATTTTACTACTTTTCCTGCTATATTAGAATTATAAAGGGGTCTATTTCTGATATATTAAGCCAAAAAGTGCTAATATAATTTTTGTTGGAGTCAATTGTCCCCACCCCTTGCAAGTTAAATAGTGTTAATAGATACATATACAAGTGAAATACCGAAGTTATAAGGAAATCCAACCCAGTAAAGTAGGCTTCAACAACAAGTCAAATAGTTATAATTGACCAACTTAAGGGGGAACAGTAGGCACAGTAGCGACGCCAATCATTTTATTCCTAATACTTTACAAATAGAAAGAAATTCAAGAATATAAACAATACAAGCCTTAGTAAATAACGTGAAGTATTTTTGGAATCATGTTTTGATATTATGAGAATCAGTCATTGAGAGAAAAAGTGATAACCGCCAAAAACGGCCGTTTTTGGCGGTAATCAGATTCTCATAATTCTCACTGATTCCGATAGTAATAAACATGATTCAAAAAATACTTCAGGTTATTTACTAAGGCTTGTATTGTTTATATTCTTGAATTTCTTTCTATTTGTAAAGTATTAGGAATAAAATGATTGGCGTCGCTACTGTGCCTACTGTTCCCCCTTAAATGAAGTACAGCGACGGGACCCCAACCTGCTTGTAGCCCGACACGCACTTAGCCAGTTTCATCATTAAACTTAGTCGACAGTCAACTCACCGTTTCTCTGCCCGCACTTTGGCCGCGCACTGCGAACACGTGTAGCAGTTGTCTCCTTCCAACGTGTCCTTCACTGTGACTTCATCAAGACTTTGGTGTAGGTTGCGCATGTCCGCCACTTGACACCGCACTGTGTAGAACTCTTCCAGTGTTCGTGATACATGTGGACAGTCCTATAAAAGAGAAATTTATTAGTAATTGAATGTGAATATTATTAGCGCTTCTGCATGTTAAGCAACTCTGGGCACAGGCCCCTTTTAGATGGGTGACCGCAAGTGGCAGAAAATATCTTGAGCTCCTCCATGCTTAGGAAGGCACGTTAAGCCCTTGGTCCTGGCTTTCATCTTTGATGGTAGTCGTTAAGCTTTGTCAGATGCCTTTGGGCAGCTTGAAAAATGTGACACCAGTGTAGGCCACTTACACTCAAGAAAATCAAACAAACAGTGTTGGATGTTGCCTCTTCTTCGTGTAAGGTAGGTCTGATACTAGTATTAGCTACCCATATTCATGTGACGTAACCGGCTCGTCTTATTCCATAGCACGTATTGACTGATATAAGTGTGCAGGTCCCTCATGATGTTTACCTTCACCAGAAACTAGCCACTTGATAATCCCGATCAATCGATCCTTAAATCCTTAATTGCCACTGCATGACACTGAAATCTTATCTGCTTTTGGCAATATTCTTCTTTGTAAGAGTAACTTAAGTAATAAAGACTATATGTACTTAGAAACAAGAACATACCAGCTGTTTTTCTTCCCGCGCAGACTGTAAAATCCGGTCAAGGGATGGGGCGGAAAAATCTAAAGGATTCACGTTATAGCCGATTCGGCTAGCAACCCATCACTATTTTGATTCCGCTTTCCACCTTAACGCCCACCAACACGCTAAACGTGGCCTTTGGGTTTTGATGACCTACGGGCCTGTCTACCCCGCAAGGGATAAAGACGTAATTATATGTATGTATGTACTTACCAAAGATACTACGTTGTTGCTGAGCACGCCGCAGAACAGCGTCTTCACAAGTTTCTTAAGCTCGGGCGTCATCTCCTCCAGCTTGGACACGAGGTCTATGAAGAACTCCGCCATGTCCTTCTGCTCGCCTGTGTTGAGAGGCTGGTGGTCCATCTGGTACACCTTGCAGAAGCTGCGAGGGTTGTACGCCTTGCGCTCGCTCTCCTGCAATGATAGTACATTATGATGCAAGTACGGTAAGCTGGATATTATAGAAAGGAAGAAAGATAGAAATAGTACATTATGATGCAAGTACGATAAGCTGGATATTATAGTCGAGGTGTTTATAGGCACGAGAGGAAGCCGAGTGCTCGTAACAAACCGATGACTATAATGCCAGATTACTGAGTACGAGCATTAAATTAAACGACGCTTTTCAATAAATCTACTATTACCATAAAACAAATTTAGCAATTGTGTGATTGGTATAAAAAAGGGGCGAGTCGGTAAAATTTCGATATTATAATTGTTAATCTTTTATATTTTAGACCCTAGTTGCAATAAAAAAAGCCATGTTACCATGAGGCGGGCGAACATCTTCTGCATTTCGAACAGCGTGGCGCGCTATTAGGATTACACAGTTGTAACTAAGTAGGTTCAAGTGAATCCACTTCTTTTATTTCTTACATGCTAGTTCCGATAAAAGGAGACATGCTACCATGACATACTTCAATAAAAACTAAGGTAGACATGTCCTACTCGAAGAAACAGACATTCAAAAGTAATCGTGTCACGTTTCACAATTTGATACGTACGGCTCGCCTAAAGCAGTTTGGTTACCATGAGAGAAACTATTAGGACTACACAGTTGTAGCATAGTAGGATCCAGGGGATCCTTAATCTTTTATATCTTAGACGCTAGTTCCGATAGAAGAAGCCATTTTACCATGAGGTAGGCGAACATCCTCTGCATCTCGTACAGCGTGGCGGCGTGGCGCGTGCCGCGGGGGTCGGCCGCCAGCACGGCCGCGCGCGCCGCGGGCATCATGTACAGGTGCTGCATGCACGACGCCATGTAGCACGTGGCGCCGAGGTTCGTCAGCCCCACGTAGCCGCACTCCGAGCGAGACTCTTCCGCGGGCCAGTAGTCCCAGGGATACGATGATGATGGACCTGGATAATGGTTATACCAATTATTGGGATGAAGTTCCTTATCAGAAAATGTCACTAAGCAGTCCTATCTTCGCGATTGTTGTTAGCAAGTGCAGAATTTTCGTGACTTTAATGAAATTAAACATAACAACGGAAGAGAAAAAAGCATCGAAAATATGCCAAAATGTAAAGCAGTGATCTAAATTTATAGAAGCCGCCTCGAACTACCGAGGCTATAACGCAGGGAATTACCACTTTTATGTAAAAGTATCTTGGTTTATTATCCTGCATACTGAATATAATTGAGTCAACACAGTAGAGTAACTTGTTAATGACCAATTAAATCACTCGTTAGTTGTTTGCTCTGTCAAAAACTGCTAGTTACCGTTGTTTTGATAATGATAGAAATTTGATATGGAAGGCGGATTCAATGTTTTTGTTGTTACTACATGCATACTATATGCAGATATCATAGCCGCTCAGTATAAGTTGCAAGAATACTCATCATTAACAAAGCGAAAAAAACATAGAAGCCGCATTTGTGTTTAGATGAAAGTGACCACTGTACCTGGCTTATGATGCTCCATGAGCTTATGATGCAGCACCATATAATTGTCCGGCGCTCCCCGCACCAATTCCACCAACAAGTCGTAGGCGGCCGCGCGAGACTTCTGCGATTTGCACTTAGGCAAATTCCGTTGCTCTGGGTTCGGGACCTCGAACAGGAAGTCGAACACCATTTCTAAGGTCCTAGTCCCCTGCTCAGAGGTCTTGAACCTCAACGGGTGCTTGACTAGATGTGTAAGCAGGCTGAGTTGACCGTAGAGGCCGTCGTCTGGGGTGCATGGCTCTGTGCGTCGCTCTATGATTTCGCGTTTTTCGAGAGACGAGCGTATCTGTTCGCATAGCTCGTTTAGGTCCGGCGCGCCGCTGTCTTCGGATGTGGCGCCCTCTGTGAAACCAATATATAAGTTATTAGTCCCAAGCAATCCTAATCCTAATATTATAAATGCGAAAGTGAGTTTGTTTGTTTATTTGTTACGCTTTCACGCCCTATCTTCTGAACTGATCATCATAAAGTTTTCTATACACATCGGTTAGGGTACTGAGAAGGTATATATCACGCGGACAAAGCCGCGGGTAACAGCTAGTAATATTATAAATGCGAAAGGAAGTGAGGTTGTTTGTTTCGCTTTCACGGCGTAACTACTGAACCGATCATCATGAACTTTTGTTTTTTTTTGCACACACGTTGTCTGGATTACGGTGATGGACATAGGCTACCTTTTATCCTGGAGTAAAGTACTGTTCCCGAGGGATTGACACTAACGGGAGCGGAGCCGCGGGCGAAAGCTAGTTTGGCATATATTGAAAAGTCTTTCCGTGGATGTCGTAAAGGCGACTTAGGACACACAACTAAACAAAACGTATAAACATCAAAGAGACTTCTGCAACCCGTCTGGCTAACGTGCAGAGTGTAGGCCAAATCCTCTGAGTGCTCTGACTAAAAAGACCTGATCATGATGATGATCCTGGTGACGGATTCGGACGCACACACACGATATTGATAAGATATAGAAGAAGACAAAATGATAATGTTACCTTTGAAGAAGTCCTCCGGTAGGCCGTCAATGAGCCTGCAGACTAGCCAGAAGTAATCTCGGCACGCGGGGCCGTACGGCTCCTTGCCTTCTTCGGCGTGATGGTGCACCGCCTGCTAACAAGTAAATCTCGTTAAAAGTCATACATGAATTTCGGGGTCCTGTGCTTTTGAAGTAAATTTTTTGGAAAAAAGAAACAGCAAAATCAGATAAAATTTGGTATGCGAGGCCCTAGAACCATCGAACTATTGTATGAACTACTTTTTACAATTTAAACTGAGAACTTCAAGCTTTTCTTAGCGTTTATGTTATAAACTAGCTTTTGCCCGCGGCTTTGCTCGCGTTAAGAAGTAGAATTGATCAAAATCCTTTCTTAGCGGATTCCTACATCATAACATCTACCTGCATGCCAAATTTCAGCCCGATCCGTCCAGTGGTTTGGGCTGTGCGTTGATAGATCACTATGTCAGTCAGTCAGTCACCTTTCAGTTATATATATTTAGATGGCCACTTTTGGCGAAAACTATAAGTAAAGCTTCATATTCACACACGAGCTCCGTGGCGCAGCGGTCAACACGCCTGTGACACGGATGGTCCCGGGTTCGATCCCCGGTCAGGTCAAGATGGAAAATGATCTTTTTCAGATTGACCTGGGTCTTGGATGTTTATCTATATATGTATTTATTATAAAATACATATATAGATAAACAAAAAAAAAAACTGTTTCGTTTTTTATTGACATTTCTTGTATATGGACGGACATGGCGCATACCTCGTGCGAGTGAGTGTGGTGCTGGCGCATGTCGGCGGCGCGCGGCAGGTGCGACAGCAGCAGCTGCAGCAGCGGCGCCACCACGCCCGCCTCGCCGCCCGCGCACAGCCGGTATAGCGCGCTGCCAGCCTCGCGACGCACCTGTACCAATACGCCATCACAACAATGTTAGAAAATCTTAACTAACGTAGATAGCCATAATATTTTTCTTAAAAAAGGAAAAATGACATAACTTTGTTTTTTTTTTCGAGCTCCGTGGCGCAGCGGTCATCACGCCTGCCTGCGACACGGATGGTCCCGGGTTCGATTCCCGGTCAGGTCAAGATGGAAAACGATCTTTTTCAGATTGACCTGGGTCTTGGATGTTTATCTATATATGTATTTGTTATAAAATATTCTATCGTTGAGTTAGTATCCCATAACACAAGTCTTTCATAAGAACTTACTTTGGGGCTAGCTCAATCTGTGTGATTTGTCCGTATATATTTATTATTTATTATTATTTATTTTTTTTCACGAAGTGCCCATATCACTATCTCGTGTAAATGAAACGGAATGACGCAAGCAATCTATCTTTTTGTCCGTCTATGTTCGACTTGGACTACCTGGTGGAAGCTGGCAAAAAATGAACACATGAAGTTTGTTGTTTGTTTTTCGTGTGTGTAAGTGGCCAACATAAGTGTCAGAATTTTCAAACTGCCTAAACGCATCTGACAGCTCAAAGATTGAGGGACCAACAACGGCTTAACTTGCCTTTCAAAGCACATAAACAAATCACTACATAATACAAAGTTCTTCGCCGCGTCTAACTATATGTTCGCGATAAACTCAAGAACAACTGCACGGATTTTCATGCGGTTTTCACCAATAGATACGGATAATGATTGTTGCGAAGGTTCATAGGTAATCCATGCCTGGGCGCAGCCGCAAAGGGCTGCTAGTGTGGTATAAATCAAAGATGGCACTTACGGCAGGATCGGCATCATCCAGCAATAGCCGCGGAGCTGCGCGTCGCAAAGCCCACGCGAGCGCGGCCGCGTCTCCGCCCCCGCGGGCCCACCACACGCACATCCTCATGGCATGCTGCACCACCTGAATATTAACAAGAAAACGAGGTGCTTAAATATTTTATCACGTCTTTATCCCTTGCGGGGTAGACAGAGCCCGAGGTCATAAGACCCAAAGGCCACATTCAGCATTGTAGTGGGCGTAAAGGTGGAAAGCGGAATCAAAATAGTGATGGGTTGCTAGCCGCATCGCCTATTAATATGACTCCTTAGATTTTCGCCCAATCCCTTATCGGTTATAAAGACTTCATCGTAATATACACGATAACATATTCATGTTATTGACTGAAGACCGCAGACACCTACGAGAGGAATGCCCAGTACGTTCATAAATAGCCTGTCCGAACATCGTTGATGCGCTACAATACTTGAGCCCTAACAGTACCCTAAAATAACTGTTGTATTTCACTCTGTTAAGGTTGAAATCTTATATAAGCAGCAAAAAAAGGCCTAGAAAGGTTACAATCAACTGATATTCCGCTTACATAATACTTCAACAATCCCGTAGACACGGTAAGACATACCTCCATTCGTGTCTAACGCTCTGCGGCGTCCCTCTCGTCAGTGACTAAATACATTGTGTAATTGAGCTTTAGGTCCTAGTTTAACAGCTTCATTATCTGCACATTGTCAATAGGACATTATTGTACTAAGAAACTTCACGACATTTACCTGTGCGCGTCCCCAAAATCCAGTCTTGTAAGTGGCGGGCTCTTTCGGCGTCGCTGCTTCGCACAATATTGATATGAGCCTGTCCGTCGTCTCCTCCACGCTCATTAGTGATAATAACGACTGTAACAATTTATCTACGATTAAATCTCAATGGCATACGACTAAATCGAATAGTATCCGCATTTGAGGTATTAACATTTCAAGCACATTCTGCGGGCCTATTCACTAAACTTGATAAGCACGGTGGCTATCAAAGCTCGGTTGACAACTCGAATTTGATAGTCACGGTGGCTAGCATGAAATTGGCATTCCGTAACTGTTTTCACGGTAGTGGCTATCGACATAAATGAAGTGGCTTTGAATATGTTCAAGTTGGCAGCTCTTTTTTCTGTCGACATTATCATAGAGTAAATTGAGATGCTATTCTCAAAATTTCAACTCAGGGGTACTATTTTTGAACGTGTGACACTCGTCTTCGAAAGATTTTTGTATGGAAAATCGTTCAAAGACGTGTGCCACGCGTTCAAAAATAATACCTCTGTTTTACCACTAGCGGCGGCCACATAGAAATTTTTGCGAGTACATCAAATCATCTTTTATTTCTTTAGTTGCATAATGCATAGTGTTATGAAGATTTTTTATTTGACAGAAATATTTAAAGGTACTATTTTGCAGCTTGGCGCTCCATATAATTTCTATAAGTAAAATGTTCTCTCGCGACGAGAGATTGTATGAAGCTTTTGTGGATTAATTTTGTTATAGTATTATGAGAATATGATTGTATAGATTACTTTAGGTACCTATCTAAGAAGAGAGACATTAAATTTAAATACTCTATACTATCATTCTCCTACTAAAAGGACCTCAGAATATTAGGAAAAAGAGCTGTCCAGGCGAGGATCGGCTGTTTCTGCCTCTACTAATTCTCAAATCAACCCTCACGACACACACCTCCTAGTCACAGGGACACAAAATCATGATGTTGACTGAACTTTTTAGGTTAGGTTTAATGATGAAGGATTTAAAATTTAAAGTGGTCATATTGTATTATTAGGTACCTATATTATAAATATAGTAGGCGAACACGGTCAGATTTTCCTTTAATGCAGAAAAAGCAAAAGAATAATTGCCTCTAACCTATAACACTGAGAAAAAAAATAATTGAAAATATCTTCGTAATGACTTACATATATACCTACACAAAAAAACCGCATGAGAGGAAGAGGAGTGTCTGACCACAAATCCCCTCGCCAATTCCAATAACTTAAGTCAAACCAACTTAAAACATTCTTAAAATACAAACTGACCTCAAAACCAAAATTTTACGAATATTTTAGCAACCATGTGTCTTCGAAGGGGTGGGTTGGTTAAGGAGACTTTAAATTTTATTTGGGATACTTATATTTTAGAGACAATATTTGTTATTTATAAAACCGATGATAAACATACAAAAAGAAAAAGTTCCTCATTTTACGGTAACTTGTTCAGCTGTCTCGTTTTCGTAAAAAAGGATGGCTCCGTTTGGTTAACCTACTAAACGCAATAGTAGTCACTTCTCTACATTTAAACAAAGACTTGCAGCATCTTTACTTGGCGTATAATAGTGTGTATCAATAAAACACTGCTCTTGACCCGTTGCTATGAAAAGCTGTTTGATAGATCAAGTGAAGATCGATTTGATAGCCACTTCAGTTACAGAATGCCGTCTATAGCTTATCGATACGGAAACAAATGTCAAAATTATGGTGGAGTTGCTATCATGGAGATGACGTCATTTCGGTTGGACACTGACGATAGTGAATACAAAATTTGAATTCTGACAGCCGTTTGATGTCAACTTATTAGTTTCATAGCCATCGACACTTGTCATTCGAGTTAGTAAATAGGCCCGCTGGTCATTTGGCACATCCACCAGGATTTGCAGAATTACTCGCTTACTTACTTTGAAATTCGGCGATAGCGGCAAGGATGACGCATTTTATATATAAAACAAGGGATTTTTCCCGCAACTTCGTCCGCTTAAAACTTTACCCCCTTAGGGGTTGAAATCCTAAAAATCCTTCCTTAGTGCTTACTTACATAATGAAAGGAACCCCTGTACTTTCAAGTTATGTACAGTAGTTTCGGTTGTGCTTTGATATTAAGTCAGTGAGTCAGGTTTGCCTTCTAAATAATATGTAGATAGGCCGCGCGGCGACCGATGTCGCTATGATACACATAAAATGCGCAAAACTTGCACCTGCCGCACTTCAAACTCAAACTTAAGTAATATACCTATGTGGCTATTATTTATACGATTAATTATTGATAAAGTCTTACCGGGTGCAGTTTGGGAGTCTGAGCGGGATCAGAAGTCGGTAACGTGCCGATTCGACACAACAGCTGTAGCAGTAAAGCCAGGCAGTCTTGTCTCCATTCGCTGTCATCGCTTCTTTGTAGAATGCCTAGAATTATACAATTCTCAATAATTATAATATACTTTAACCACCCGAAATAAATAATACAAAAAAGAATTGAAATGTTCTTTACCAGACATCATGATATCATACAGTATCCTCAATCCGCCCTTCTTTATAAACAACTCATTCCAATTCTCCACCAGTTCCTTGTCTTCCTCACTCTTATCTGCAGTAGTAGGTTCCTTCACGTTCGGACTGGTATTGCTCGAGCTCAACTTGTCGATGATATGTAAGGAATACATGAGCTTCTGCGGGCTGGTGGGGTCCAGCAGCTCGGGTAGTTTGCTCTCGGTGGGGTTCTGGAAGGCTTCCAGGAGGGTCGGGTTGAGAGGTACCGCTTGAAGGATGTCCCATACCCGTCGGGATAGTAACTGCGCTTTTGTATGTGCCACTGGCTCCTGCAAAAAAGCATGACATCAGTAATTTTATGGAGAATAATATGGGAAGGCATGAAAATTCAGATCTAGCGATTTGAAGCAGTTATATTTGGAATTTTACATACAACGTTGCAAGTTCTATTTATATCTAAGTAGCAGCCGTTCTCGACTGCGCCCGGACATAAATTATAATAATAGACCTTCTGAAAAAAATGGTACACGTTAATTGAAAAACCCCATCAAAATCGCCTCTGTACAGACGGACAAATGACTTCAATTCATACTATATACCTATGTATTGATTGCGTATTTGACAAGTTTCTAACATGTGAAGGTGAAAATAAATTCTCTCTTTCGAGCTAGATATGAGGTTCGATATGAATCGAGCGTCTATGCAGTGCAAAACGGGAATCTAAAAATTAAAGGTAAAAACTTACCCCACTAGCTCCCGGCTCCTTCATCATGCCCAGCACCTGCATGAGCGTGAAGAGATGGTGGAAGTACGTCGGGTCCAGCAACAGAAGCGTGGGCAGCCTGGCCCTGGCCGGCGCGGGCTGCGCGGACGGCCACTCCGCCCACGCGCCGCGCCCGCCCACGCCCACCGACACGAACACCAGCTGGTGATGGGACCATTCACATTAAAACTCTATTGACTGTATCTCTATGATACTCCTATTCTATAAATATCTTAGCAGATAATCAATACTATATATCTATCAGCCAAAAACGTCCAATGGAAGTAGGCCTCCCCCATAGATCCTTAATCCATACGGTTTACACTAATTTTATAAATATGAAAGGGCGGTGCGAGCGAGCGATGTTGGCGAAATATATATCTACAGGGTGTTCGCCCTTATCAACAACGCCCTCCGCTCCCTTTCTATTACTTCATCATCTATGAGGGCAGACGCAAAGATGTGACCAAGGTATTTCACTTAGTATATCCGTCTTTGTTTAACAACGTTCAAAGTGATTGCTGGTATCGTTGTATATCTGCCTCTGTCCTCAAACACCATGATTTCACTCTTCTTTCATAATATACCAAACCGTGAGATTTGGCACTTATCATCATGGTCTTTGTTAGTCTCCACTGCAGAGCGTGACTCTCTCTGACTGCTCTGGCTAATATTATGGCTCTGGTAGTAGTACCCCAGAGCCATATATTAGCCAGAGTAGATAGAGGATTTGGCCTACGCTCGCCATTGGGTTGAAAGAGACCTCTTTGATGTTTATAAGCTTGGTTTGGCTTGTGTTTCTTAAATCGTCTTCTACAACATCCACGGCAAGACTTGCAGTGGTCCTATTCTACTCTGCCGAGAACCACATGGCATTTGTCAACATCTATTTTTAAAACACAAGTTTTGTCTGAGATACTATATCTTACCTGATTATCTTTAAACCCCATGTCATAGAGCGTTCTCTCATCGTAGTCTATGGTGAGTTCCTGCCCCTGCGTTATCATCCGCAGGGGACCGTCCGTCGATAGCGCGGTCACGCCCTCTTCGCCTTGTATCTGTCAAGAATAACGTGCGTTTTTTGTATATTATACGAACTTCATTGTATAAGTTCGGTCCGAACCTCGCATTGTTAGAATTTGTTGATTAAGCTATTCTACGCGCCGCGTGCATTTTACATTTTATAGCAAAAATCAGTTCACGTATCATCGCCGTCGTGTACTCACGTATCATCCCTAAAATTGTATCAGTTTCCTATTGTTTCCAGTCGCAATAAACTTAATTATTATCAATACCATCTTTCAATCATATCAACTAAAGGTGTCCCAGACATCTTTATGGTCCTTCGATAGCCTTCAAACAGGCTCAGGATCAGTCGCGCGTGGACTTACTAGACAAGGACAGTTTTCGTGTGAGTGATTCTGTGTTAACCAGCAAGACATTGGATGCAGTGCTACTTTATCAAAGAAGAGCGGACTTTTGGCAAACAGCTAAAGGTCATCAGCATCACCTATCAGCAGCATCAGCAATCAGGTTGCAGGTTTAGCAGCAGATAAAGTAAGATCTATCCTTTTTACTAGTATACATATCAATTACTAGCTATCAAGATGGAAGATCTCCTTGCAACCCAAAATCAGCTTATTGGAGCCATCAATCAGCTCTATTCCAATTTCAAGAAAGACGGAGTAGAACGTAAAACTGCTTCGTATATCAAGAAGAAACTCGATATTTTAGAGTCGTATTGGAGTGAATTCCAGATCAATCATAATAAATTATGTGAGTTCCAAGATCAATCTCATGTATATTTTAGGGAAAATCACTTTGAAAAAACTTATCAATTTTACACCGACATTTTAGCAGCTTTACACAAGTATATTCCAGCAGGTCCGAGTAAAGAGGACAAACCGGTGCTTAGGCCGGCGACTCCTCTATCAATTCCTAAAACATTTGAAAACCCCTCTGACCTTATGTCTCCCACTGCCGACGCTCCAACCGGGACTTCACCCGGGACGTCCCAATCATTTGAACCTCCCTTCTTATCATTGCCAATTACTTCGGCACCTTCTAAACTTGTTTCTAGCGGAAATATGAGTAGGTTAGATGAAATGTTGCGTAAGCAGAAGAGCAATTTTAGGGCTTTTTCCCGTACCATATCAAGTATCAATCTCGATTCGTTAACGGCTAAATGGGAACTAGAAGATTTACTGAAAACGGTCAATTCACGTTGGTCTACTATTGATGATCTCCATTGGGAGATCGATAGTGAGATGCATGAAGAAAATGTTGAATACGAGCAGGCCTACAGTAACTATGAGCTAAAATACAACGAGGTCAAGAAAGAAGTAAACAACAAGATGTGGTCAGCGTGTCACCGCGAACAATCGGTGCCTAAAACTGACCTTCCCACCTTCAGTGGATCATACCATCAATGGACTTCATTCAAAGATCTTTTTTGCGAAGCCATACATAATAACCGGTCCTTATCAAATGCCCAAAAATTACAGTTTTTAAAAGGGAAACTTCGAGGGGAGGCCGAAAAAATCGTGCAGCATTTACATATCACTTCGGATAATTATCAGGTCTGCTGGGACATTCTAACTCATAGGTACAATAATCAAAAATTAATTTTCGGCGCTCATATTAATATCATTCTTAATTTACCATCGGCTCAGCAGCAATCATCAGCTCATATCAAGAAAATACACGACAATACCAATGAGAGTTTGAACGCAATCAAAAATCTCGGTATCGACATCAGTACGTGGGATCCCTTACTAGTACATCTCATTTGTCAGAAATTAGATCCTGAAACTCATAAAGAATACATTGAGTCCTTGAAAAACCCAAGAGCTTTACCCTCCTTAAAAGATTTTACCAATTTTCTTGAGAACAAATTTACATCATTAGAAGTCTCAAGACGCAAGCAAGAACCCTCGGTGCAAAAATCTATTCAGCCTGAAAATTCTTCACCGTTCAAAAAACATCAAAAATCACAGCATTATTTAAAATCATTCAACAATCAAAGTAATGTGCAATTAGCAGACAAAAAGGCACAAACAGGATGCCCACTATGCAAAAAACGCCACGGAATATTTCATTGCGACACCTTTCTCGCATTACAACCTACGGAAAGGCGCAATATGATTGCGAAATACAAATTATGCATAAATTGCCTTTACGATCACCACGGCACCGCGTGTATTTCTGAAAGAAGATGTCGCGAATGTAATGAAAAGCATAACACCCTTATTCATGACGCCTTTGTAAAACAACCAAGCACGTCAACTGAGTCTCGTAAAAGTGTGAATCACGTGGCCCAAGAGAATATTAGTGAGACCCTCTTAGCAACAGCTCTCGTGAAGGTGCAAACAGCTGATGGATCATTCATCATTTTGCGAGGTCTTATCGACGGTGGTTCTCAAGTCTCTATCATTTCTGAAAGGGCGGCGCAGACCTTAGGACTTCCTCGTCAAAATTGCAAGGGCACTATTTTTGGTATCGGGACAAATGCGCATACGAGTAAAGGCTTTTTAACGCTAAGTTGTCAGTCAACGTTCAGTGACTATTCTTTTAGTACAGATGTACTTATCATGAACAACCTCATTAATAATTTGCCAAATTATTCATTTCCAAAACCATCCTGGCAATTATTGGAAGGCATACAGTTAGCCGATCCTGATTTCAACATCAGTCGTCCAATCGACTTATTATTAGGTGCTGAAGTATATGCTCGTATTATCATGAATGGCATCGTGAGAGAGAATGACTCCACTCCGATAGCCCAGCAAACACGACTCGGCTGGATTCTTTGCGGTAATTTCACATCGTTTCAATGTAACGTCGTCATAAACAACGTCGACGAGTTAAAACAATTTTGGACGATTGAAGACATTCAGTCGGACTCTGATTTATCACAAGACGATTTAAAGTGCATACAGCACTATAAATCAACTACCATCAGAAATGAAAAAGGTCGATACGTCGTAAAATTACCTTTGCATGAAGACGCCACAGAAAAATTAGGACAATCGAAAACCAAAGCCGTGGCTCAGTTCTTAAATCTCGAGAGGAAATTTCAAAAAAATTCGAAATTAGAATCTGATTACAAAGCATTCATTTTAGACTATATTGAATCGGGTCACATGCGCATTTCTGATAACAATCAGTCACTCAGCAACTATTTGCCTCATCACGCGGTGCATCGGACTGATTCAACCACGACGCCACTACGTGTAGTCTTCAACGCTTCATCGAAAACATCGACTGGGCATAGTTTGAACGACGTCATGTATTGTGGTCCTAATTTGCAACAAGACCTATTACTTTTGATCTTAAAATGGCGAAATTATCAATTTGCATTTTCTGCGGACATTAAACAAATGTATCGACAGATTCTTCTTGATGCCAAAGATCAAAGCTATCAAAAAATTGTATGGAGAAACACTCCAAAAGACATGTTGCAGGAATATCAGCTCACTACTGTAACATATGGCACCAAATCAGCGCCTTTCTTAGCCATGATGACTCTCAAACAATTAGCAATTGACGAGGGCCACAAGTTCAGCAAAAGCTCAGCAGCTATCGTTCTTCAAGAACAATTCTTCATGGACGATGTCTTGAGCGGAGGTCACAGTTTGACCTTGACAAAGCAGCTACAAGCAGATCTCATAGCCCTTCTGAAACGAGGTGGATTCGACCTAAGGAAGTGGTCATCCAATAAACAAGAACTGCTAGAAGGTATGAGCACTACGCAAAAAACACAAGAGGCTTACGATTTTAAACACCAAGAATCGACAAAAACTTTAGGCCTGCGATGGTGCCCAAAGAGCGATAAATTTGAATTTAGATTAAACATTGACACTTCCCCGAGTCACAGAACATCAAAGAGAAAATTGTTATCCGATATCTCAAAGATATTCGACCCTCTAGGTTGGCTCTCTCCAGTTACTACGAGGCTAAAAATTTTATTCCAAAAAGTGTGGGTCTTCGACAATCTATCATGGGACGACAACCTGCCTGACAGTATCAACGAGGAATGGAATAAAATAAAATCAGATTTAGAAAACATCAATGCTATCACTGTACCAAGATGGCTTCAAACTCGTGGGGGCGGGCACTTAGAGCTTCACGGTTTCTGTGACGCATCAATCAAGGCGTATGCATGCGTCATATATTGTAAAGTTCGTCAACAGAATCAAAAACATTCACTTGTAATAATAGCCGCGAAATCACGCCTAGTATCATCTTCAAACAAAGATAAGACGACATTGCCTAGGCTCGAATTACTTGCAGCCGAGCTTTTATCAAGGCTAATGGATAAGGTCATATCTTGTTTAAAGGACTACAATATCACTTGTTACTGTTGGTCAGATTCGACTGCGGTATTAGGATGGCTACAAGGCGACCCATCTCGGTGGCGTTCATTCGTAGCCAATCGAGTAAACAAAATAATATCAATAGTTCCTGCTAAAAGCTGGCGGTACGTCAAATCAGGCGATAACCCAGCTGATTGTGCAAGTCGGGGTATTTCTGCAGAAGTCCTAAAACAGCATCCGATTTGGTGGAGTGGACCTACCTGGCTTCCTTCGTTCTCTGATCAAGGAGAAACAGAAATATTCATCACAGACGAGGAGCTGAAAAAATCAAAACAAACAAACGTAGCCACTACGTCGACGCGTGACGTAGACACAAGCGATGACATCATCGGTTCGCTTATCACAAAGTATAGCAGCTGGACGCGTGTAACCCGAGTACTCGCTTGGATATTACGTGTCGGGAATAGTAACAGCCGTTCCATTCCCTACCTTACGATCAATGAATTGAGAAAGTCAAAATTGATGATCATTAAGTACGCTCAACAACTCGAATTTTGGAAGGAAATCAATGACCTGAAAAATAAACAATCTATTAGTACAAAAAGTAAGTTGCTACCTCTTAATCCGATCTTAGACAAAGACGGTTTACTGAGAGTTGGAGGCAGACTAAAAAACGCTAACATACATCCTGACATGATTCACCCATTGATACTTCCCCATGACAGTCAAACTACTAACTTATTAATAGATCATGCACACATACTTACCTTTCATGGAGGAGCAAAATTGACTCAGGCATGCCTTCGTCAACAATTCTGGATCGTAGGCGGGAATAGAGCTGTAAAGAAGCGTTTACTTACCTGTATCAAATGTAGAAAGCAGAATCCCATTAAGCAATCACAACTCATGGCTCCCTTACCTGAAGCAAGGGTAAATCTCATTCGTCCTTTTCTTAAATGTGGGGTCGATTATACGGGTTATGTAGAGGTCAAGGCTAGCAAAGGTCGTGGAATCAGATCATCAAAGGGGTACATCGCCGTGTTCGTCTGTATGGCGACGAAGGCCGTTCACCTCGAGTTAGTGTCAGACCTAACATCATCAGCATTTTTGGCGGCCCTTCGCCGCATGTCAGCAAGGCGTGGAGCACCGCGTCACATTTTCAGTGATAACGGCACGAACTTCGTTGGATCAAATAACATGTTACGGAAGGAATTTCTAGACCTCACTACCATCATTGATGAGGAATTCTTATCAGAGATAACCAACATGCAAATCGAGTGGCATTTCAATGCACCAACTTGGGCTAGCGCCGGAGGGCTATTTGAGGCGGCTGTGAAAAGCCTCAAGTATCATATGAAACGCGTAATTGGCGAACAGAAGCTCACTTTCGAAGAGTTTTCTACCATATTAACACAGCTGGAAGCGTGTTTGAATACCAGACCTCTCTGCGCAATCACTGAAGACCCCGATGACTTCGATTACTTGACTCCATCACATTTTTTGGCGAGTGGTCCAGTTTTGAACATCATCGAAACTGAGACTGACGAACGTACCAGATGGTGTTTGACACAAAAATTATTTACCGACATATGGAAACGTTGGAAGGGTGAATACCTAACACAGTTATCAACAAGGACAAAGTGGCTGAGAAAGCAAAACAACATGGCATTAAACGACATCGTGCTCATCCATGACGCCAACTTGCCTGCCGGTAAGTGGGCTATGGGCAGGGTCATCGAGCTCCATCCCGGAGCTGACGGACTCGTAAGAGTGGTAACTCTAAAAACAAAGTCTGGAGTCTTGAAAAGACCCATAACAAAATTATCACCACTATTGCGCGACAGGGAAAACAATCCTACTCAGCAGAATATTGAGAAATCATCTCACGTCACTCTCATCACTTCTCAACCACAAGTTCAAGGATCACCCCCGAAACGGAATTTTAGTTTCTATACCGTGTGTTTCATGTTACTAAGTATGCTAATATCAACAGCAAGTGCTTCGTTCAATATCACTTCACTGAATAATAATCAATCTATGTATTTTGATAAAATTTCCAACATGTATTTGGTACGCGACGATTGGAAGCTGGTAGTGTACTACAACATGGATCCATACTGGCTTAGTACCGATCTTTTTGGTAAATACATAAATCATCTCGAAAACCTATGTAATGCATCATCGGAGAAGAATTTGTGTGACGTAGTCCTCCTCCAGTTACGCAACAGCTACGTAGAGCTTCAATATTACAATGACATGTTGCTCAATCAGCATTTTGGCGCCGCACCGACTCGCTTACGTCGCGGGCTTATCAACGGCATAGGTCATCTCGCTAACAGCCTTTTTGGAATTCTGGATGAAAATTTTGCGGAGCAATATAGCAAGGACATCAAGTTAATCCAAGAAAACCAAAAACACGTTATGTCATTGTGGAAAAATCAAACTTCTGTTGTTGAAGCCGAGTATAATCTTTTGAAAAGAGTGGAGAACAGCATGGAACGACAATACAAGATCTTCAATCAACACGTCAATAACTTAGAATCAGCAATAACGACTCTAAAAACACATATGGAGTTCACTATGTCCGCTATCTTAGCGAATGGATTAATAGTTCATTTGAAAAACATTCAAGACTGTTTCCTGGACACGATTGCAGACATATATCATGGAAAATTTGATATTCATCTGATCACCCCCGATCAGTTGAGAGAAGAACTTAGTATTATCTCGGGACAGTTGTCAAAGGACTTAGCTCTTCCTATCAATAATATTCACACCGATCTATCAAAAATATATCAATTACTGAAGGTTAAGGCCCGAGTCACCAAGGACTACTTAATCTTCGAAATCAAGATCCCTCTCGTCAACAGAGAAGGTTACGAAATCTTCAGAATGCTGCCCATACCTCATCAAAACGCAAAGAGCAAAATTGAAATAATTCCTATCTCTACCCATTTAGCCATCAATCTCCAAAAAGATACATACGTACCGATGACAACCACCGATTTTCTGAATTGTATACATTTTGAAGAAAACGGCTATCTATGTGGATTGTCTAGCCCTATTTACCAAATGATGTCCGAAAACGACTTATGCGTAAAGGATCAGGAGACCAAACAATGTAAATATCATAAGGAAGAATGCACTAGCGTATGGCAACAGCTGACCGCTATTAATACCTACCTATATTTCTGCTGTAATCATTGTTCGTTCCGTTTCATATGCGGATATCAAGTTACAACTCAACAGGTGAGCGCGGCAGGTATCATTCTTCTCGGCAATGATTGCCTTATCAAAAGTGACTCATTCACTGTATATTCTCATAAACAACAATTCAACGAGATACATTCTCAATCCGATTTCATCAAGTTAGAGATACCCCCTATCAATAAAGTTCTCAACTTTTCAATCCCTCAAAATGTCACTCAACCCGATTTTGGAACTCATCAGATGGAAATAGGACAAATAGGTGACCAAATTCAAGAACTCAAAAAGGCACAACCTCTGGTGGACAATATTTCCTACCACGACGTACATCATTACGTAGTCATCTACCTATTGTTGGGAGCTGCAGTTATGACGGGCGCAGCGTTGGCCTGGCGGGCGCGCCGAGCACGGCGCCGGCCCCGGGCAGCCTCGACGACGGAGCCCCCCAGCGCGGACACGGTCAGCAGTGAACGTCTCGCAAATATAAGTGTTAGTGTTCCGTGCGGGAGTGAAAAAGTGTGTGTCAGTGAGAATAATATTCCACGGGTGCTCAATCGGGCGACCTCCCCCGTGCTTACAAAATTTGACTTTAACGAAATCAAAAACAATTAGTATCATTTAGGGACATTAGTGAAAATTATCTATCATCTAACAATTAAGCAAATTGTTTTTCACCTTGTATTAGCATTAGCTCATCTTCCATCCTCATCTCTCTCGCCCCGCAGCATGTTCGGTCCGAACCTCGCATTGTTAGAATTTGTTGATTAAGCTATTCTACGCGCCGCGTGCATTTTACATTTTATAGCAAAAATCAGTTCACGTATCATCGCCGTCATGTACTCACGTATCATCCCTAAAATTGTATCAGTTTCCTATTGTTTCCAGTCGCAATAAACTTAATTATTATCAATACCATCTTTCAATCATATCAACTAAAGGTGTCCCAGACAAGCAAACTAATTTGATCGAATTCTTGATCATTTCATTGTATTTGCTATTTTAAGAAATAAGAGATTGAACAAACATTTAGCCCACATACCATGGTTGAGTGGTTATGCTCCGATCTCTCGCCAAAATCCACTCATAAGTCCATACATACAAATAGTGGATTTTGGTGGGTCCATTAGGTGTCTACGCCAAATTAACATTATTACATAAATAGTATATTTAAATCCCGCCAAAACCATACACACTCTCTCTCTCTCTCTCACACACATAATCTATCCTTCCCTTTCGCACCCCCACTCCCTTCCTAATGAAGATGGCTGGCTAACGAAAGTTCCGCGCGCGCGGAAATATAGGGAAGAATGATGGCGACGGATTGAGTACCCTTAGTAACTTTTGACATAGAAAAAGATGGAAATACGACAGGTTGGTGTCCCGCTCGCACATATACATGAATTATAAATGCATGTATTTTTTCTTTAATAAGGTACACCAACAGTATTTACATGTAACACTTTAAAAAAACACACTTATCACTTTGTTCTAATGTAAACACACATAACAGGTATACACAACATTCGTATAATACAAGGCTAAGTATACTAAACTATTATATGTAAGGTCCTCGCGTACCTGTTTCTCCCACCAGACGTGCACGTGCGCGCGCAGATGCGCGACGAGGTCGGAGTGGTGCAGCGCGAGCGAGGCGCGCGGGCCGGCGCCGGCGGGCTGCAGCGTCAGCCGCACCGTGCCCGCGCCGCCGCACGCGCCCTCCCACGCGCCCGACTCCGCCAGCGCCCAGCGCCGCAAGTGGTATGCGTATCTAACATAATTTAACATATTTTTAACAAAAAACAAAAACCGAAATGCTTATTCAAACAAATTGATAGGGTTGAACCCTATCAATTTGTTTGAATAAGCATATGAATAAAACGGAAATAAGTGTAAAACGAACGGCATCTGTGTATAATTATAAAGGTTGACCTACCGAACAAAAAAAGAATTTCTATCGGTCTACGCGTTTTCGAGAAATCGGGAACATACATAAAAAAAAGATTACGACAAATTGAGAACCTCTTCCTTTTTTTGAAGACGGTTATAAACTATCATTTTTTCATCAGGCTTCGTAGTAACTCTTACCTTCTTCATCAAGATAGTAGTCGATCTACACACAGTATTCATTCCCTTCTTCTCTAAAACCCTGTTCATTCAACCGAATACTCTAAATCCTTCACAGTTCAAGCCATTTGGCTACGCAAAGGTTAGCTGGAAGAGATTGCTTAGACTCCGCCTTTGTCTCATATATTGTACTAGCAGTCCGCCCCAACTCCGCTTGTGGTACATATCTAGCCTATGGAACTCAGGGATAACGTACCTATGCAACGGTTAAAGAATTTTTAAAATCGGTCCAATAGTTCCTGAGATTAGCGCGTTCAAACAAACAAACTCTTCAGCTTTCTAATATTAAGCTTATGAACCGTTATTTGAAACCTAATTAAACAACAATTAAACAACAATTGAGAGTAGCGAGCTTGACTTCCGGTAGCAGGTCGGCTATTTTACCGATTTTCCCTTACGACGTCGGCTAACTTCCGGTGGCCAGGAGGGGGGCACGTGGCGCCGCGCCACTGCTCTGAGCCTCATTGGCGTCTTGACTATCGTAGCAGTCGGTTGTATTGGTAAGTTCACGTTCTTACATTTTTATTACTTATTTTTGCTTTTTAGCTTTTTATTTTTCAGATTACTGATTTTCCCTGAACATGTTATTATTATAATTCAAAAATTCAATATAATAACGGATTTTTTAAAGGATTTTAACGATGCAAATCGTTCGTTACTTATATATTGGTTATTTAACAGTCCATCTGATTATCAAACAGTACTATTTAAAAGTTGAATTCTTAAGTTGTTATAGTCTATATAATTCAAAGTGACTGTGTCAGTGAATAAATTGAGAAACTATCCAGACCAAGGAATTAGTTTGTTTGTATACTCTTTATTGCACACGACACAAAAAATACAAATTAACAAAAAGTAAGATACAGTTTTAAGGAAGTACATGTACAGTGGCGGACTTATCCCTAAAGGGATTTCTTCCAGTCAACCAAATAAGTGAAAGAATTCTAAACAGAAAATAACAATGGGTATCATGCATGAGGTGATATTTAACATATTTTTTGAAAATTTAAACAATGTAAGTAAATATAGGGTAAAGTAAAATCTTTAAATATATACTTTAAATTTACATAAAATAATACTACATTCAACATATATGTATAATAAATAAATATATATATAAGCAAATAAATATTAAATATATAAACTATAAAACGTTAACTCAATACATCCGGGGGGTTCAAGTAGTAGCTGTTAAGTCGATTTTTAAAAGATACAAGAGATGTAGCCGACTTTACATCTAATGGCAATGCGTTCCACAGTCGCGCAGCTGTTACAAGAAATGACATTGCGAAGGTACGTGAAGTGTGCGAAGGTATATTTAACATGGGGTTTTTACATGAGCGAAGACGACTATCGATATCTCGGAATGAAAATTTTTCGTGAAGGTAATTAGGATAAGAAGGATTGAATAGACAATTGAATAGAAGAGAAAGGATATGGACGTTGCGACGTAATCTTATAGGTAGCCAGTTAAGCTGGTTTCGAAATTCTGAGACATGATCAAATTTACGTAGTCCGAAGATAAATCGAATACACTGGTTCTGCAGGCGTTCCAGTTTATTCAACAGTTCCTCAGTAATATCAAGGTAAGCCACATCTGCGTAGTCAAGAAGAGGGATGAGGAGAGATTGGGACAAAATAATTTTAGTTTCAATGGGCAGGAAAAACTGCAGACGACGTAGCGAGTGAAGTGAAGCAAACATTTTGCGACTAATATCTTGTATTTGTGGAGCCCAGGAAAGAGTTTGGTCCATGGTTATACCCAAATTAGTAACCGTAGAGGAGAAAGGGATCACATTATTGTCCAATACTAGATTTGGTAACACCATGGCATTAACTTTTGATATAAAGTAAGGACTCCCAATCACAATGGCCTGCGACTTACTTGCGTTCACTAGTAAACCAAAATTTTGAGACCAGTTTGCAATTCTAGCTAGGTCAGAATTGATATTAGTAAAAGCCAAGTTTAAATTATCCACAGGGGCAGCTGTGTAGATTTGCAAGTCATCGGCGTAAAGGTGATATGAAGAGGAAAGAGATGACGTAATGCCATCAATGAAAATTGAGAAAAGGATAGGAGAAAGAATTCCACCTTGAGGAACGCCAGAAGTCAGATTATTCCAATCAGATCGAAGATCATCAACCTTAACCGATTGGCGGCGACCAGAAAGATAGGAGTAGAACCAAGAAAGAGAATCAGGAGAAAAGTTCAAGGAACGCATAATAGCGATCAAAATGTCAAAGTCCACAGTGTTAAATGCACTAGTAAAGTCCAAAAGGACAAGGACTGTAAGCATTTTGCTCTCTATATTAGCGCGGAAATCATCAGTGATCTTGACTAAAGATGTTGTGGTACTATGACCGACCTTAAAACCTGACTGGAATGGGCTAAGCAAGTTGTAACGCGCTATATGTTTAGATAACTGCTGATGGACATGGTGTTCTAAAATTTTTGAAAGAAGAGGAAGGATAGAGATAGGGCGGAAATGTATGGAAGAAGATGGGTTAGGCTTCTTGGGCAAAGGTATTACGAGTCCCAACTTCCACGCATTAGGAAAAACACCTGTAGAAAGTGAACAGTTGAGTACGTCAGCAATAATAGGGGCAATCAAGGTGGCTATCGGTTTGATCATGTCGATACATATCTCGTCATTACCTACTGCTTTTGAACTAATAGAATTAATTATTTTGACTACTTCATCGGCGGAAATTGCACTGAGGCAGAAAGGGGGAGTATCACGAGTAGGAATATCCGCAATAGCAGCTAAAGTTTTGTTTTTAACATTTGAGGAAGACTGACAGGAGACGTACAAAAGTGTTTATTAAGGTCGTTGACATCCAAAGAAAAATCAATTTCCGACTTGCGCTTACGCAATCCAAGACTTTTCAAAAATTTCCACAATTTAACGGGAGGGCAATTCAAAGTATTAGCATGTATGTGCTTACGCTTGGCCTCTTTTAATCTCCGGTGAGAGCCAAGGTGCTGGGAGGTATTTAACACGAACTAAGTGAATAGGGGCATGTTTATTAAACAGGTCAAGGATGGTGGAATTAAACGCTGTCACCTTTGAATCAACATCAGGTGCAGAAAAAGTTGCATCCCAGTCTGCGCTAGCAAAGTCAGCCGCAAACTGCTCCTGATTAATAGCAGCAAAATTGCGCACCGACACAACCCTGTGCCTCCGCTTAGGAGAGCGTAGCTTAAAGGAAGCGTAGATAAGGTCATGAGCGGAATACCCTGCAGCATTGAACTGACCGTGCGATGACACAAGACTGGGAGAAGAAGTAAGTATGAGATCAAGAAGAGAAGGGGGGCCATTGTGGGGAAAGTGAGTGACTCCTAAGGGAAGAATGTGCATATCCAAAGATAGAAGAAGGGAATTAAGAGATTTTGACCTAGAATCATTTTTTACAAGGCAGGTATTGAAATCTCCCATAATGATGAGATGTTCAAACTGATTACGAAAATCGCCCAACAAAGTTTCAAAACAATTAAAGTAGTTAATATGCAGAGAGGGACAATAATAAACACCAAGGAGGACTTTAACATAATTAAGGGAGATTTCCAAAAAAAGATGTTCAGGTGCCTCAGGCTCAGAAGGCGATTGAGAAATAATTTTACAGGGAATGTCACTCCGCAAATAAATCGCAACCCCACCGCCTCGCACCATTTTTGTCACACCATTGCGGGTGACATCATAAACTCGGTCATTTCTAATTAATCTGTATCCAGGCAGCGGGTACAAGTGAGAGGGAAGAGAAGGTTTTAGAAAAGTTTCAGAGATAAGGATAGCGTGAATGTTAGAATTAGAAAAATTTGAAAGTAACTCTGAGAAATGTTCAGGGACACTTTGTGCATTTATGTGAACCACATTAAAATTCTTCGCAACGGACGAAAATGTAGAATTTAAATTATCATTAAGTGATGGCATATCATGCGTCTCATCCTCGGCGCTAAAAAGGCTTTCAGATGAAGATGATAAAGAAAAATATTCATCATCAGAATTAAATGTAAGTACATCAGACATTTAAGTTAACGATGTAAATAAAATAAAATATATATAGGTGTTATAAAATAACTAAAAATTAAATAATCTAATTAAAACTAAACTAAAACATTAAAAAAAAACTAATAAATATCTATTACAATTCAGCCACTTGCCAGATAAATAACGATATAAAATTAAAAACTAACTTGACATACAACGGTTTAATTAAAATATGTGGTTTAATTAAAAAAAAAAAAAAACAGGAATAAGTAGGTACTCCAGTGACCGATACTTACTGCAGATTAGCACCAAGCAAAAACTAAAAAATCAAAAGCTAAACAGCCACAGATAATTATAGTACAGTTTTGTATAAAAAATAATAATAATAATGAGCCAAAGTCATATCGACAACGAAGTCTGATGGCCCTACGCACCACTCAGCCAGCAGCAGCAGCGCACACTTACAGTACAAACGACAACCTAGGCAGCCAATTTCGAACGAGCGAGCGACGCCGAAAGTTGAACAAATGTTCCTAAAAAAGTTATTCGTCGTTTAGTTTAAAACAGATTCTCGCTCAAAATTGTGACGTACAAACGTACACGATCATGATTATTTTCTAATTTCAGTGCGTACACTGCAGGATGTGTACTGCGTAGGGCCCCAAAGTGATGATTCCAGACAAGGTAAAGAAAAAAAAAAAATGTCAATGTCATGAAAAGGGATAATAACAGTCTGACATAACAATTGACAGCAAACAAGACAAGTTTAAAACTTGAAGTTTTGATTTAAAAACATTGCTGGTGGAATAAAAATAAAACATATTAGAAAGCCAAGAACTAAATACCGTACAAAAATGAAATGTAATACTGTGCTAAACATACGTAGGCACCTACACATTGAACAAGAAAGCAGTTGTTGCAAACCGACTATGTAAAAAAGCGCAATTCTCATCGCATTATTTCTTGACCGCCTTCGCTTGGAGCCGGGCACTGCGCAGCTTATTATGGGGACGATCATGTTCGTCGTTGGATAAAGGTTGCTTAGATGCAGGGCCAGACGTCGATGCAGCACAAGACGAGCCTTCCCCGGACTCGGGGCGTGATTTAATAGCCGCATACTCGTCCGTGATATTTCTAAGCTCAGCCATGGTCGTAATTTTGCGTTTCGAACCCTTGGCAGTCACAGCAACGATCTTCCCGTCGCTCGTCCAACATCCTTTAATCCCTAAGGACTTGCGCGCTTCGATAAAAACTTGATGTCGCGACGTGGTGAGAAACTCGGAGAAGGTCAAGCCACTACCCTTGAATTGCTTCTTGGCAGTCCACAATTCACGCCTTACATGAGGGTCAGCACAACGGATGAAGACCGGGCGTGGTTTATCGTCTTTTATAGTCCTGCCCATACGCCAGCAAGCCGATAATGAGCTTGAAGTTACAGATAGTTGTAGTGTTTCTCGGCATATACTCTGGATGACCTCAGAGAGCATTTCATTTTTATTTTCAGCTAGGCCATGCAAAAGAAGTATGTTGGACCGGGTCTTCATCTCCGTTTCATCAAGAGTGCTGGCTACCAGTTCTAATTGTTTTGAGAGACCTGCGACAGCCTTCCAAATGAATTTTTTAAAGGATTGGTACTCACTGGAAAGAACTGCAGTGTCATTCTCCGGTCCTGGAGTACTGAGAGACTCCTCAAAGGAAGACATTTTGGCGGCAAACAGCTCCTTCATCTCGTTCATATTTTTGAAGAGTAATGATAATGTGTCCATTGTTGTGTGTGAATAAATCCAGAGAATGGGATAGGAGTGTGATGAAAATTATCTGGCAAGTACCAAGTGGTCAATAACTACAACATTTAACAAAAAAAAAAAATATATATGATTAATAAGAAAATAGATAATTTAGGATTAAATTACTAAGAGCACACTTAAAGACGTGTGGTTTTTTTTGCCTCTACCCGCCGAAAAAAAAAAAAAATTAGTGTTGCTATGCAGATCATGCAAGTGATATTTAAGATTATATTAACACGTTGGCGTGGCATATTAAGCCTTTTTGAAGTTAAGGCCGTTGCCTTTATAAAGATTAACTATATGTCAAGAAAATGTGCAGCCATAGACTGCGTAATATTTTACGTTAATAAGCGATTGACAAGATTAACAATAAAACTTAATATAGATATGAATGATTTTCATTTATATCACTTCATGAAACTGGTTCTTTGCTGCATAATGAATAATAAAACTAGCTATTTAGCTACTCAATAAAAGGATTAACGGAAAATCCTTTTCGATTGCGAAGATTTTTTGTTTTGTTTTCATATCACTTACCCTCAAGGAGATGAGGATATGGAGATCAATTCCGTATATTAATTTTGTTCCTAAAGGTAACTTAACATTTCATTAAGTATATTAAAAGATAGTATTCATTAAAAAGTTGAAGTGTGAACTTATCATTGAATTGCTAGTTTATTCAATTGTCGATTACGGTGGACAATTTTGTTTATTTCTTTTTACTAATTTCTTTGTGGTTAGTTTGTAGTTGAATAGGGAATTGATACATAAGTGAATTTTATATAATAGGGTGATACCTTGACCACTTTATCGAAATAATGCTGTTAGCTTAGCTATGCTTAACGTGCAGACTCGGGTCAAGCCCAGTCATGCTGGAACATTGGATTATTTATAAAGCTGCTGCGCAAGCTCAGCTGAACGTGCAGGCTCGGGTCAAGCCCAGTCATGCCAGAACATCGTATTATTCATAGTGCAAATAAATAAAGCTGCTGTGCAAGCTCAGCTGAACGTGCAGGCTCGGGTCAAGCCCAGTCATGCTAAAACATTGTATTATTCATAGTGCGAATAAATAAAGCTGCTGCGCAAGCTCAGCTGAACGTGCAGGCTCAGGCCCAAGCCTAGTCATGCTGTCTATTGCGTCTATTTTAATTATAGACATGCAATACATGAAGTAAAATAAAATACATTTTGGTTCTTAATATAAACTTTTATTTTGCTGAAACAAAGCTGCTACGTAAGCACACCTAAACGCTTGAGCTCAGGCCAAGCCTAGCCATGTCGCAATTTTGGATTATTTTATGAATGACGTAAATAGAACTATTGTTGAGTCATGATGAGTAAAACTGCAGCAAAAGCTCTAGTAAACCCGCTAATCGCGATGAATCAAGAGGAGTTACGTTCTGGTTGTATAACAATTTTATTTAAGTGCAATTGATTAGCTGTTGAGTATGCTCAGCTTAATGCGCAGGCTCAGGGCAAGCCTAGTCATGCCATAACATTAAATATTTTTTATAATAAGTGGAGCGACATTTTGCGTCGCGAATAATGATCTCTTTAAATATATTCATGAAGTTATTAAAGTAACTACATTTTTCATGTTTATTTACTTGGGCTTTTTTATTATAAGACTAATGTGAAACCTCAGTTTAATTCATGGGCTCGGGTCAAGCAGTATTTTCAATGCTGAAAATGTTGTCAATTATGAATTTTAGTCGTTTGGGCTATACTTGAAGCCAAATGCGTATGATCTAGATTTGGCTCCTTATGAATAATGCTAACGTTAAATTGAACACACAGGCTCAGATCAGACCTGTTGCGGTATTAGCTAGTTATTAACTTTCACAGTAAATTGAACTGTAATTATAAAATTAATGTTTAAGTTAGCCACTTGAATCAGTTACGAACTTAAATAAAAGCTACATCGCAAACTTTGCCCAAGAGACGCAGTCTCTGGTTAACACATTCACTGCCGGAGTTTCACAATAAAGTGTTCTACGAAAGTACTCGTAGTTTGCACCGAGCTTGTTTTTAGTTATCCTTCACCATCTCATTGATAATGAAATATTTTTATATTAATATCGTATAAAAATAATTGTCTTGATCTAAGAAAGACTTTTACCAACTTTCATTGCAAAGTCGCACCGGCCAGGCGAGTTTTTCTGATTACACTATAATGTAATGTCGCAGATATTTTTCATGTTCAAACTATGACACTAGCGATGAAAATTGACTAACGATTTTTTTTTATGGTCATTTTACCGTAATGTATGAATAAGAGTAATGCTGGGTATATGCTACACTAGTATTTAATGCAAACGTATAACACATAATCATCATCAGCTTTCTACGCCCACTGCATACTATAAGCCTCCTTTCTATCTTAAGAATCTAGCATTTCCTAGCATTTTGCCTAATTTCAAAATGTGTAAAAATAGTAAAAAGATTAGAATATACTTCAAGTCGACAAAGAGTGTTCGTCTTTTGACCTTGCTTATTTTATTCACCGACCTCAGGCGGTGATTATAACGGTTCGTCAAATTATTTTGAATATTTTAAAGGAAACTTTAGCAGCTTTTCGTCGTAGATTAGCCTCCTCGTCATATCAAGAGGCTATTTTTGGGCTTGGCAGGTTAAAGATGCGCTCTAATTTCACAAGGCAAAGTCGGTTTTATGTTGTAATATTTCTTACAAAAATGTTTGGTATCGGTATATTGAAAAATATACTTAAAAAATTCATAGAGATTTTTATGATTATATCAGTTTACCATATTTTTAAAAGTTGAATAAAATTTAAAAGACATGCATGTTAAGCAATAATTCTCGGTGTTTTCTTTAGCTACTAGCTACTTAACATCTCATCCAGGCCCTTCGCTGAGTGATGATTGGTTTGTCCTGTATCGTTTGCCCGACTCCTCTCTCATCTGAGCGTTTTTCCGGTTGCATTCTCAGCTGGAGTGCTTTGGACACCCATGGCCCGGGGCCTGCAGACATACACATCTTCGATTTTCTTTTAGTCTAAATCTGTTTGAGTTTTGAGGCTTTATCACGGTTTAAGGCTTACAACAGCATTTGATATTTTGTAATTTATTATTATTTTTTTATTAGTTTATTTATTGGACAACATAAAATATTTTATTGGACTACTTATATTTGAGCAGTGAATGCAAATCTGATTGCAATCTCAGTATTTGGAGTTTATTGAATTATTTAATGTACGTAAAGAAACTACAATAAATAAAAAAGTTCGTATAACAATCTTATTAAACTTGCTTTCTTTTGCTTCTTTAATTGAAACGGTTCTACTAATCTTCACTGAATAATTTATAAAGGAACCTTTAGCTAGCCCTAGTCTTACCAAAAATGGTATTAAAAGGTGTGTTTGACGCTAGTTATCACTTAAAATGATAATATCGCACTAACTTTTATTTTTGTTTAAATTAAATATTGGAACAATCCGAATTAGATTTTCAAATCCGAACTTTAATCCTATACTAGGATGGAAATCCAGATCATATTGCTTTAACAAGGTATATTGTTTATGTGATATTTTTTGCCTGTTTCAAAATTCGAAGTATTTGAAATACCAGGTTTGATTGTTTTTAATATCAATAATAATAAGACTATTTATTCATCTAACTAATGAACGATCTCCCGTTTTTGCCTCCGTGAAGTTGACTAGTACTATTCCAGCCTAGCAACAGAAAAGCAAGATATTTTTAGTCAAAATTCAATTTATTACTTTCTTTTAAAGTTTACTTACTACTTTAAGTTTAGTTTTACTTTTTTTTGTGTAAAAATAAAATGTTTTTCATTCCTCTGCATTTTATCATCTCAAAGACAATACAGTTGCGAGAGCTATTTGTATCTACCAGATAGCCTTTGTATTACTTCTGGGTATATTTTAGCCAGAAAGAAGTTGTTTTGTCCTAATTACGGCTATCATCTTGCTAAGTGCGGTGCATAAGCATATTTTACTTTATAAAGATTAAAACGGTCAAAGTTCATCTCAAGTTTCCTTACTTTAAAATTACCTTTTTGGCTTTATTCTAACCAATGTACATATATGTCATATATTTTGAAAATGGAACAGAATTACTCATGGCTAATTTTAGCAAATTATTCTATTTGTTTCCATATCTACGTAATAGGACTTGAACATGCAATTCAAATGGTTTTATATCATGGATACTGAAACTTATTGCACGTGACAACAAGGCTGTATGATAAAAAGCTTATAGAAAAATAAATATTTTCCGCAAGGTAATCCTTGCAATTTGTTAAGTGAGTTTTTGAAGTTCTTTCCTCCATGTGATTTTTTTTTTATTGAAAGTAGTCCGGTTATTATTGATCTTCGATGAAATAAGGAAAAGTCCCTACATGGTTATTTGATGGTCTGATGCAAATCCTGTTTTACAATATTTTTATTATAAAAATAATAATTGTTCTGAATTTCATCATTTATTTTTGGCCAGGTATAGTACGAGTTATTCGTACTCATTACCATTTATATTATTGTAAGTTTGATATTTAAGCTTTACCTATACCATCTGTGTTGTAAATGAATTTGACACTTAAACAAGTGTTTATTAATTCAGTCTTTGTTTACTTTATTATCATTCAAATAATTTTTATTTTTTAAATGATATTTTTTTTTTGTTTATAAAGTCCGATCTAACCTTTGGTAAAATAACGTTTTTCCTATTCAATATTTTTTACTATTCTTTCTTGTAACTCAGTCTTGTCATGCATTTTATTTTCACATCTGATTTATTTAAATATTCAGTTTCACATGAAATCATATCCATCATGTTATTGGCTACAACCGGTACACCAGGCGATAACAGACAATCTCTCAATTGTTGTTTAATTAGGTTTCAAATAAAGGTTCATAAGCTTAATAGCAGCGTTTTACCTACCAATAAAACGCTTATTAAGCGATAACCTTATTTGAAACCTAATACACAATCACTGCCAGGTGTTTCGTATGCGAATCAATTTCGAGATCCAATGAGGCTCAGAGCAGTGGCGCGGCGCCACATGCCCCCCTCCTGGCCACCGGAAGTTAGCCGACGTCGTAAGAGAAAATCGGTAAAATAGCCGACCTGCTACCGGAAGTCAA
Source organism: Rhodophaea formosa (assembly GCA_963082605.1). Lineage (NCBI taxonomy): Eukaryota > Metazoa > Arthropoda > Insecta > Lepidoptera > Pyralidae > Rhodophaea > Rhodophaea formosa. The sequence goes on from OY720221.1 coordinate 8,420,784, forward strand.
GCTCGCTACTCTCAATTGTTGTTTAATTAGGTTTCAAATAAGGTTATCGCTTAATAAGCGTTTTATTGGTAGGTAAAACGCTGCTATTAGAATAGAGTATAGATTAATTATGTTTTTTGGGTATTTTTGTTACTTTGGCGAAATAAATATGTATTATACTGTATTTCTGTGTTTATTGATTGCAGTACTAATATAGGTTAAGGGCACTCTCGCCTAAAACGCCAGGTGAAGTAACGAAAGCTCATTCATCGTCCGCTAATTAAATAAAAATTAATTTACTCTACAATTGATATTGTACACTATGAGAATTTTATTAAAGTTTACTACTAGTTGGTAACATTTAATATGGAGATGAGCTGTTGTTGATGATAGTCATGTCATATCAGATGGCTAATAGGCAGCTAGCAAATAACTCACCTTCTTTTAAACGTGTCTAAGTGAGTCTTCAGTAAGAGCAGCGCTCTCTGTATGCACTGCAAAGCTGCCTCCTCAGTCATGTGCTCGTAAATATTCTGCTTGGCCGTCGGTTTGTCAGTCTCTTTGCTCTCCTCACAAGGTACACTGGGTGTCAGCGAACTCTCCCCGTCCTGCTCTTTCGATATGAGCCGCTCGGCCGCGGAAGAGAGATGGAACATGCACTTCGACACGAAGTCATCTTCCTGCTGAAGCTGCTGCCCCATATAATAACTATTCAGGTACTGTATTGCGCCCATAGAAACATCTAGAGAGAAGGAAAAGAGCTTTGAGTTAAAATAGCTGACTAGTTTCGGTATTTTTAGGGTTTTTTATACGTATAATACACTTCAAAATAGTATCGGTATGTTACAAAGAACGTCCGACTCAATGTTTAGATTTTATAATGAATAAGAATGACGATCAAAAAGCGATACTTGAGATCCAAAATTTGAATAAAAACTATTCATTTCATTTCATTTAAGCTTCCCACAACTCACTTACTTCGGAAATAGTTTTTCTTAGAATATGGTAATCCTAATAAAGTGTATGCAAAATTTCATGACGCTCAATCATTGAATCGACCGTTCCATTACAGTACAAGCAGACAGCGTTCATTTCGCATTTATAATAAATGTATGGATTAACGCGAATCAACATATTTTTTATATCTGGGAGTGACACAGTGTAGTTTGGTAGCGACATTAAATTCTGCATATTTTTCAAGTTTTCAAGAGATGATTTTTTTACGAGAAAGTAATCGCTCATTTGGGAAGATGCGAAAGTAACGTATGGAACAGTTATATTTCCTAAGCATACATGTGAGGACCTGTGATTGGCTTCTTGGTATCTAAGATTATTACCTATTTTTATAAAAGGTAACCGTTGGTCTTTTTAAATAAATTAAATAAAATACTAAACTAAAAGTGGTTCGTATAAATCTCACCTGTACTATTGGCTCTTAACGCGATCTTCCACAAGTGATCCATAGCCAACGTGTGCGGATGGGCTGAGTCTCGCGAGTCACCCGCGCCGAGGGCCATGCGGGCCAGGTTGCACAACTGCTGGTATAAACTCAGGCCCATGATGCTGATCGTCTATGAAAAAAAAGGAATTACATTTTAATCAAAGTTGAACCTTATAATGTTCGCGCCGGAGTCCAAAGTAGGGAACATTTAATTTGGAAACATTTCATTCAATTTCAATCAAATTTGAACCTTACAACGTTCTCGCCAGAGTCCAATGAGGGAACCTTATATAACTAGAAATCTCAGCGCATTAAGCTAAATCCGCGTCACTCGGGAGTTTAAAAGTGAATGCATGCATAAATATAATACGGCGCAGTTTTTCTTTTGCAATAATCTAGTTGTTTGGGAGTAAAACTCATTATAATCTAATTCTTTTTATTGTCTAATTATGACACTGAAAAATATACTTCAAATTATTACAGTTCAATATTTTCATAAGTCATTTAACTTATTAACACCATGAACATTGATATTAAGAATAGAACCTTATGGTGCTCACCTCAGGGTCCAAAGTGGGCATCTTCTCAACGTAGAGAAACCTTAGCGCGTCAAGCCCGAGCGCGTGCTGCTCTGGAGACTTGGTATGCGATAGCAGCCATGAGTACAAACAGTCCGCGCATTCCCCACCGCCTTTCACGACGAGGCACTGCCAGAGTTCCTCCACTTGCTCCACCGTTAACCTGTTTGGAGAGATAGAATATGAATAGAGATATTGTTATTAATTTTTGAAAGAAGAGAATAGAATAAAATCCACGTGGGTCGGTATCGAAACCAGCGTCCTTAATCTTTGTACGGCGTCGGATAAAGACTAAAGACGCTGGTTCGAATCCCACGCGCGTGAATTTTTTTTCCCATAAGAGAGTAGAGTATATCAAAATAGCAGTACAAGAAAGAGTATATCAGAACAGCATTGTGACTGCATAAAGACACCAACCAACCAATCAGAAAACATAAATAGAGAATTAACGAACCAAGCACAGACTTGTGAGCTTGACTTTGGGTTTATCAAAGGCGGGTAGTCGCAGCTTCATATCGGTGTTATTGAAGCTGACTCCGCCCTTGCAGTTCCCTCCATTTTCGAAACAAGTCTTCACTTCATTTAAGTGTAGAATATCGTCGAGGAGAACAATGAGTCAATGAGCTACACCTCATTAGATTATAGAACTGTCCTGAAATGTTACGGCGACTCCATCGGCGAGAAGATAGCCATGATAGAGATGATGATACTTCAGAGTAAACCCCGCTCCCTGCTGCCCCCTCACATCATATGAACTGACCTGAAGTGTTGCGGCGACCCCACCGGCGAGAAGATAGCCGTGAGGAAGTGCAGGCGCACCGTCAGCTCGGTGATGTGCGCGTAATGAGCCGCGTCAGAGTTCACCCCGCTCCCCGCTGCCCCCGCACCCCCCGTCGCGCCCGCGCGGGCCATGTAGTGCCGCAAGTCTTCTAAAAATAACCGCATCATGCCCCGTTCGCGCTCTGCCCACATTACGACCTGGTGGAAAAAAGAGGTTAAAATCATCGTTGCATGACTATGAAAATTATAGATAGAAGTTTCATGAAATATAAAATGACTTCGTTAGTTTGAATTAATTACCTGGTGCATATCCATTCCACGTAACTGTTGAAACGAGGAAAATAATTTCGGTAGTAGCCGAAGCGACACCGCGACGGATCTAAAGAAAACAAAAGTACAACATCAGTCTTAAGTGTTATTTGAGCTTATTAAAAAGCCATCACTACGCAATACGTAACGCAAAGACCAGAGACGAATAAACATATGCCTATAAACTGAAATTCATTTATTTATTGGTAAAAAAATTACCTATGGTTGGCCAAGTTATCCAGACAGCCTTCGATGAACTTGATTCGTATATACTTGTCGGTGCTAAAGCACAATAGAGCGCACAGCGCCTTCTCAGCTTCGATCGCTAGGCCCTCGCCTAGTTGTTCCTGAAATTTTGTATTATATTTTATCTCTAGGGCAAAAACATCTTTATACATTTTTAAACCAAAGTAAGGAAAATACAGGTTGTAGTCGCATCTAACGAACGTTGCCCTGAATCTGGTACAGTAAAGTACCTTATGACGGGAGTCCTCAACGTGATGGTTGTGAGAGGTCGATTATTGATTAATATACTAGTTTGTGCTGACCTGTTTCAGGATGAAAATCAATTCTAATATACCTTTTAAAAGTGTCTCGTCATCTTGAAGACATAAAAGTAGAAATAGGCTGCTGTAATGTATGTAAAGTAGTACCACGTTTATAAGTTACCTCGGTATTGTTCGATGGCGCAGAGTAACGCAACCGACCGCCGACTCGGGCCGAATGAAAACATCAGTGAAATAAAGAACTTATTGCTACTACATAAGATTTAAATCCAAAAGCAAAAGGACTATTGCTATCTCGCTCACAGTACTTCTAGGCCTGCCGAGAGTGGCCGAGACGCCGCATGGCGCATACCTATCAGCCAATAGCAAACGGATATTTTAGCGCGATGCAAAAATTTGAGTTCTGCGCAGGTACGTCGGTGTAACTTATAAAACTGTAGTGCAAACGTGCTCGCGCAGAGCAGGCCATACAACTCACAATGTTGCCGTCCTGCAGCAGGTCCCACAGCAGCGTGTCGCCGGGCCGGCACACGTCGTCGCAGGCGGGCGCGGGGGAGGGGGGCCGCGCCCCGCGCTCCAGCGCGCGCGCCGGCAGCGACAGCGCGCGCGCCGCGCGGTACTCCGACAGACTCTGCGCCTGAGAACAATGTTGAACGTTACTTATCTGAAGAATCAAAGGGGTAGCAAAATAAAAAAAAAATATGATGAACTCGAATTACTTTGTTATTATTAATGCTATTACAAAGTGGCAAGTGACTTTTTACAGGTTAGGGCCGCGCTACACTGGAGTGGCATGGGATGGCATCGGAAGCGACGCGTCATTTCAAAACAAGCTTTATACTAAGTAACATAAGATGCATAACTGCTTGAACGTACCCAGCTGGCCGGCGGCCTAGCGCGTACTCGCGCGGATTAGACGCCCCCGAGCGTAAAGCCGCCGTTTTGCATCTTATATCACTAAATATAAAGCTTGTTTTGAAATGACGCGTCCCTTCCGATGCCATCCCATGCCAATCCAGTGTAGCGCGGCTTTTAATCTAGCTAGACAATAAAGCGGTAAGTTCTTCTGCCCGTCTGCGTCAAGTAATGAGGCTGCTACTAACCTGTGCGGCGAGGCGAGCCAGCTCTTCCTCGCACGCCGAGTCGTCTTCGTCGAGGTCGGCTAGGTGCGGGTGAGAGTGAGGCGACAACGCAGACGAGGCGCTGCCCTCCTCCTCCTCCGCCTCCACGCCTATGCCGGCCACGCCGCGCCGCTTGTAACTCTCCATGAGCCGTAGTTCCATGAGACGCCTGAAAAGACAGTGTGGTTAACAAACGCATCAACTTGCTATCAGATAATTCTGTCCTAACCCTAACGCCTGTAGCACATAGCCGCGAATGCGGAACGGAAGCGTTCCGGAACGAAACACTGGCGGAACCGCGAAACACTGTTGTATGATTCCGTTTCGGTTTCGTTCCGCTTGCGGTGTGAGACGCACCAAACAAAATCATACTAGACAGCGTTTCGCGGTTCCGCCAGTGTTTAGTTCCGGACCGCTTTCGTTCCGCATTCGTGGCTGTGTGTTACAGGCGTAACTGCAGACAATTATTCATTCATACAACTATAGAAATATGTATTTTATCAAATTGAAACTTTTTTCTTTACTTTTATATTTGGCTCTAGTAGTACAGAGAGGGTCGTGCTCCTGCAGTGGAGACTATAAATACCTGACGATGATCTTTATTTTGATAATTTTTGAAAGCGAAAATTCTACTTGTCGAACAAAATGTTCCTATGTGACAAACATTAAAAAAGCCATAGCTTTCTCATATTCAAAGTACCCGATTAAATCTTTCCTTTCAAGGATGATTACACTAAGTAAACTAAACACGACATAAATAAAAAGAGAAGGTATAAATAATATATAAAGACATGGTCTCACCGAGCATCCACGTTGTCGCATAGTATCTGACAGTGCGTGTCGCTGCCCGACGACTCCTCCTCCACTTCGGACACAGACTCCGCCAGCTCGGCCGTCTTCAGCTGAGCTGCTACTGGACCAATATTCGTTTCTTAAGACATTAAGAAAGATAGATGTGATAATTATTGCAAGTTTTAAATTAGTATGGATTATTAATAAATACTTCACTTTTGTAAAACATAGCAAGTAAAACGGAATCGCTTACTATGAAAAATGCTTACTATATAGGTAGATGCTGCTGCCAAAAATACCGGAAAAGTAGATACCGAAAACCTTCATTGCACATCAGTGCAACATTTTAGAAGCTTTTATTTAACTAGCTATGTATGTAAGTTTGTCCAGGTGGAATATTGCAACTCAATTTTGAAACACTTATTCTTGTACCGGTTGAGTTAAAATTTAGTGTACCTTTGTAAGTCCAATGACAGTACAATATTATTGTACCATAGACCTGATCTCATGATGGAGTCAGAAGGTTACCATATGCACTTCTAAATTAAGAAAGACTGACAGACAATTTGTACCAAAATTTGTATTTGTGGGTATAGATATAGATTGGAGGGAAAAATAAAGCATTTTTGAATTGAATTTTGAAAATTAAGAAAGATTGTTCATTCAATTTGTCTTGGTAAGCACTTTACAGCACAAATCACAAAATATTTTTTATGCAGTTAAATAAAATAGTAGAAATAAGAACAAACACTCACGGAAATGCCTGGCGTTGGTAGGCTTGTGCCGCTTCTTGTAGAGCTTCTTCTTGCGCGGCCGCAGCAGCTCCTCCGCGCCGCTGCTGGCGCTGCCGCTGCTGCCCGCGCGCTTGCTGCGCCTGCGTTCAACATCCACCGTTATTTAATAGTACATTATGATGCAAGTACGGTAAGCTGGATATTATAGTCGATGTGTTTGTTTATAGGCACGAGGCGAAGCCGAGTGTCTATAATAAACCGATGACTTTAATAGACAGCTTGGCGCACGAGCATCATACGACGTTTTTCAATACATTTGCGATTACCACATAAACTAAAACAAGATTGCAGTTCAGCAATTAAGGAATTTATAAAAGTTAGGTACTAAAGCAGTTTGTAAAAATACATTTATACAAACTGCTTTAGTTCAGGTACATTTAATCAGGTTTATTTTTTGCAAAAAGTACATACAACCGAATTGAAAAACTTTTCCTTTTCGAAGTCTGTTAAAAAATCACATCTTACGAATCAGAAAAAAGTTTTCATGCTGAACTTGAAACTTTTTGCTCGGAAAAAAGTTTTAATTTTGCATCTGTGGCATGAACCAATGAGCGGCTGTAATTGCTGTAAAGTAAAAAGCACTAGTGCCGTAAATACATCATTACAATTCAATTTGATGTCATAAGAAAAGTATTATTAGCAAATGTATTGAAAAGGAATATAACGATTGTTTCACCGTGTGGTTCCCGGCAGAGTAGAATAGGACCACTCCAAGTCTTCACGTGGAAGTCGTAGAAGGCGACTTAGGAAACAGAAGCTAAACAAAGCTTACAAGCATCAAAGAGACCTCTCCAACCCGTCTGGCCAGCGTGGAGCGTGTAGGCCAAATCCTTTGATTGCTCTGGCTAATATATGGCTCTAATAGTATAGAGAGGTTAGCGCTCCTGCAGTGGAGACAAAAGACCTGATAATGATAATGATGATGAAAGATTGTTAATTTCTACGAATAAAAACGCATAACTTAAAGAATTCAACTCTAGTAAAATCGCCTGTTTACCAATTGAGAGTTTTCTGAAATGCTCATCACCAGGTGGCAGCACTGAGGCATCGACCTCGATAAGCCGTTGTCATTCGATAATATTTGACAAACAGCAACAATTGACACATTGTAGCCCAATCACAGCTTAGCGGACTCGGCGCCTCAGTGCAGCCGCTGATTATTTCAAAACAACCTCATTTTCTATAAATTCTGAAAGTGTGCCAGAGAAGAATAAAACTATCGTTATAAAACTATCATGTTTGCGGTTTTTTATTTAGCAAACAGCTGGTCGTACGATGAAAACAAAGCCTCTTTTATAGAGACGGTAAATAATTAACTAGGTACTTACTTTTGGCAAGATTTGAGTGTAGCACATTCCTTTTTAGAGAGCTCCTCTCCTTCACGCAACCACTCTTGTTCCGCTAGGAAATAGAAGAAATAAATCGGTTAATAGAATTTTTACAAAAAAAAAAGAAGACCAGAAAAACAACAGGTTAAAAAAACTGTACCAGTAAGTTCCCGCTGATGCTTGCTCTGTTTCCGTGGAGGTCCCGCCTCTTCACCTGATGTACTGAGTTCTTCACACTAAAATGCAAAATACTTTTTCAATATAAATTTCTACATTTTAGCTCAACAAATAAACCAAATTATATTTGTAACTTTTTCTGTGTGCCAACTGCAAAACCAGGAGGTTCTATGAATAATATATCCTTTCGCATTTATAATATACTAATATTATAAATGCGAAAGTAACTCTGTCTGTCTATCTGGCTTTCACACCAAAACTACTGAACTGAATGAAATTTAGTACACAGAAGTCTAGACTCTGAGAAAGGACATAGGCTACTTTTTAATTCGAAAAAAGGCTACCCAAACTCACTATTACACGCGGCCGAAGTCGCGGGCAGAGTATAATAACCAATTATTTCCAAGAACTTTTACTAGTTTCTTGGGTAAACTATCAGAACAACTACTACTGCTACGAAAAGTAACTTACTGGGTCATCATCAGAGTTGGTCTGGTCCATACTGACGCTGGCCTCTGAAGAAGAGTTGTGGTGCGGCTTGCAAGCTGGCTGTGGTTGTCTGAGAGCGGCGTCTTCAAGCGGGGGTGGGGTCGTCAGCGAGGCGCCTCCGCCGCTGCCGCGAGACCACATAGCGCGCATTAGCGCGGACGCCAAGTATAGACTCTGCCGAGAAAAAAGTTATGAAATAATCCTCCTCTCATAAATTAAGATAATCAATCTAACTGTTGAAAGAGACTAGATCCACTAGTGCTTGTTTTATATTGAAAGGATTTTCACCTGCTCAGTTGGGTACTTAGGCGGCAACACTCACAGCAAAAGATGCCAGCAGTGCGTAGCTACACGAGCTTGTTACATCTTGTTACATTAGCAGCTATCAGCTTGATACATCGTTAAAAGAATATAACTACCTGCTCAGTGTGCTCCTTGGGTGGCAACGCACACAGCAAGCTGTAGAGATGTGCGCAAGGCTTCGGCGCGAGCGCCCGGATGAAGCCCGGCAACAAGTCGTACACCTGCCGGCCGCAGTGGTTCAGCTGCGCGGCCGCCCACACCAGCTCCACGTGCTCGTGCGATCGCTAAAGACTTGAGGGTTGCGAAAAGAAGATAACTACCTGCTCAGTGTGTTCCTTGGGTGGCAAAGCGCAGAGTAAGCTGTAGAGATGTGCGCAAGGATTCGGCGCGAGCGCCCGGATGAAGCCCGGCAACAAGTCGTACACCTGCCGGCCGCAGTGCTTCAGCTGCGCGGCCGCCCACACCAGCTCCACGTGCTCGTGCGATCGCTAAAGACTTGAGGGTTGCGAAAAGAAGATAACTACCTGCTCAGTGTGCTCCTTGGGTGGCAACGCACACAGCAAGCTGTAGAGATGTGCGCAAGGCTTCGGCGCGAGCGCCCGGATGAAGCCCGGCAACAAGTCGTACACCTGCCGGCCGCAGTGCTTCAGCTGCGCGGCCGCCCACGCCAGCTCCACGTGCTCGTGCGTTCGCTAAAGACTTGAGGGTTGTGAAAAGAAGATAACTACCTGCTCAGTGTGTTCCTTGGGTGGCAAAGCGCAGAGTAAGCTGTAGAGATGTGCGCAAGGTTTTGGCGCGAGCGCCCGGATGAAGCCCGGCAACAAGTCGTACACCTGCCGGCCGCAGTGCTTGAGCTGCGCGGCCGCCCACACCAGCTCCACGTGCTCGTTTGTCACGCGACCTTCCACCGCCAGGAACTTCAGGATCATGTGCGATTGCTTTATGACCTGAATAAAAGTATATAAATAAATAAATATATACGGACAAATCACACCGAATGAGCTAGCCCCAAAGTAAGTTCTTAAGTAAGACTTGTTGATTTGACGTGTTATGGGATACTAAAAACTTAAACCTCAAAGATACTGCATTTTTATTACAAATCCGAAAAAGATCATTTTTCATCTTGACCTGACCGGGGATCGAACTCGGGACCGTCCGTGTCACAGGTCGGCGTGTTGACCGCTGCGCCACGGAGCTCGAAATATTATTATTATTGGGTGCCGTATGTCGTAGAACGCGACTTAGGAAACACAAGCTACAAAGCTTACAAACATCAAAGAGACCTCTCCAACCTGTCTGGCCAGTGTGGAGAGTTTTGGCCAAATCTTTTGACTGCTCTGGCTAATATATGCCTCTGGTAGGACAGAGAGGGTCGTGCTCCTGCAGTGGAGAGGAGACTAAAAAAGACCTAATGATGAAGTAGGTATTGAGTAACAGAACCTTTTGATCAGTATGAAATAATAATAATGCAAAACATAGAAATATATGAAAGAATAATTTACTTTTTTGTGGTTTTGTTTGATATTGAAATATAGGGAAAAAGGAAATAAATAGCACCAAGCTGTGGTTTCCAAAGAATGTAATAAAAGTATTATGTAACATGTAAAATAATAGATAAAATAAGGAAAAGAATACAACACTTTTGCATATTAACCTAAACAATGATTTTACGACATATGTGGGCATTTTATAAAAACATTTTGTTAGACATCCTCTTGTGCAATCACATTTTTCTCTAAAGGCTTGTACTTTGCAATCATTCAGGTTGCAGTACACAATTCACACAATATAAAGAAACATTCTTACCTCAACATGCAGATTGGGACCAAAGAGGTGCTCAATGATGTTATTATAGGTCAGCCAGGTGGCCAGCCTCTGCCCTGCGACTTCAGCCTCTGCTGCGGGCTCCCCAGCACACAGCTCATTGTGGGCCGCGATATGAGCATTGATCTGTGCCACTCCCGCTAGTCTCATAGTCAGAGTGCTACTGTTGAAGTACTTGAATGCCAGTGCAAGGCCATCTACATCAAAGGCCAGTGGGGCATCTAATGGCTCTTTTGCTGCACCCCACATGAAATCTAAAAACAATAATAGATTTAGGATACTCAGTTGACCAGTGTTCCATACTGTTGTAATTTTCAGAACATTTTTTACAATTCTTAAAGAAAGTATAAGTATATTGTAATCGAGTGTCATAACTTATAAAATCTATAAAAAGGTTATTGATATTAAAATCTTACCGGCCATGGATTTAACAGCTGGTACCCTGAGGTCCTTGTCTTCTAAGCTGCACATATACTGCAATATCTTGCTCCTCAAGGGCATGAACAATTGTGCCACTGCTCTGAAATTGAGCCACAGTTTCAGGTTGCCCACAGCTGCCACTATGGCGTGGGCCATAGACAAGGGCAAAGAGCTTGGAGTTGCATGCTCAAAGACAGAGGTCATGGCAAATACCCCACCGAGCTTGCAAAAGAGACTCACATTGCGCAGGAGATAGGCTGGAATCTCTGTATCATGAAGGTCACAATATGAGCTTAAATTGGATATCTCTTGAGCAGATAAGTCATCTAAGCGGCTCGGAAGTGTCGAATGTTTACAGGCTAGGTAAAGAGGGAAGTTGAGTAAAAATATCTTTGAGACAATATGCATGAGTTTCTCTTTCTGCTGCATCGGCCACACTTCTGTTTCCTCAGAGGATGTTGATGGTTTTTCCTTTGATGTTGATGATTCTTCAGTCTGTTCCGGCTGGCCAGTGTCACTAGACTTTTCAGGCTCAGCCGTAGCATCTGTTTGTTCTTCACTTTTTTCTTCATTCTCAGTAGGGGTGGTGGTAGCTTCAGTTGGCTTTGTTTTCTCCTCGGCTTCATCAGGTGGGGAGACAGCCTCTGCTAGTTCATCTTTCAGCTGCTTCAGTTGGCACACTGACAAGCACAGTATACTCTGCACTACTAGATAAAACCTTTCAAAGTTTTTCACATCCCTATAGCAGCACATACATTGCCTAAAAGAAAAAATGTTTTATTTATATTTGAAGCAATGATAACACAGATTATATTATGTTCCCATTCATAAATATACACTGTACTACATATTCATTGCCAACACAATGTATCTATAACAGAATTACTTTGTTGGAAATATTTGCATTACAAAATTACAAAAGATCTTAGTATTAGAAGCTGTGCCTGTCTTTTCTGTCACCAAAATACTTTTTAAAGACAGGTGTCTCACAAAATACAAAATAAACAAGTCCAGAGGCTTGAAAATAATTAAATTTGAAATGAACACCTTTTTCTAACACATTTAACAATAATCATTGACCCCTTGCAATAAGTCAAGAGCCTGAAATAGTTGTAAAAGTAAGCATGCTATTTTGAACGTAATCAATGACAAATTGAATTACAAAACAAATAGTTAAAAAGGATTACCTTTGGGGCCAAGAAAGAATGTAGTTCAACACTGTTTCTAGCTCAGATTGGCTTATAGTCGGATATTGAGAAACATCGTCGGTTAGCCTAGCCTCACCTGGAAAATTGCACTTATTTATACATAATCCACTTACATCAAGAATATTGACAACAAAGCAACAAAATAAATGAAATAACACAATGTTTCTCACAGAGAATTCATGCAACAAGCAAATGGTCCACAAAATTTCGAAACAATGTAACTTACAATTCACCAAAAGCTGCGAAAATTCCGAACACACATCACACATTCTTATAGTTTTAAGTTAATATAGAGCGAAATATTATAGTAATATTATCGCGATTATTAAATCGTATGAAATATTGATCATTATTGATATTTTTCGTATCAGAAAACGAACACTGCCCAAAAATGTCAGTCACAGAATCCGTTCCACCATTGTTGACGATTGTTGTCAAAAAACGTTTTGTTATTGCACGTCAACGTCTTTTTGGAAGGTTTTTTTTCTAATGCAGCCTAGCCTCGGACAATTTGGCTCCGAAACAGATTTTATGGCAAAAAAAATCTGTTCCGGAGCCACCTAGAGTGCCTTATGCCTTGAGTTCCTAGGGTTGCGTTCGGTGCCGCACTTGATGTCCGTTCGAGTAGGACAGAGCTCTATACGTAAACGGGAAAAATGATAGGGTTTCTCTTTTATGTATATAGGTTTATCCTACTCGGACGGACGTAAGTGTGACACAGCCTTAAAGCATTTGCTCTAAGGGCACAGCACGCAACGCAACCCTATGAAGCAAAGCAGTCTATATTTTTCTCTGTCAACGTTAGTAAGTCAGCCAGTGACTGAAAAGATATAACTAAACGCAAAATAACATTTTGTTTTCGTTCAGAAACATGCAGGAGTACTATCTTTGAACGAGTGACACTCGTCATCGAAAGATTTTTTAACTGACTTAAAAAAAGGAGAAGGTTCTCAATTGACAACATGTACTTAACCGGAAGTGGTACTTTTTATTTATGAAATCGAAAGTACCTTGTATGTATATACTTCCATAACTTTTTATATTTTTTTAGACCAGAATTTATTTTTTTATGAATTTTTGAAAATAGGGCACAAACGTAGGATTAATGAACTGAATCTGTGCCTTATTCCCTGTCATTGTCAATCTGACGTAAAATAATGACATTGACAGGACTTTGACCGTCTGAGTTGCCAGATTTGGGAAATTTTACCTGGGAGTCTGGAAATTTTCTAAAGATCTCTCCCAATGTGAATGATAAATATCTGGCCTATTTTCAAAAATTCATAAATAAATAAATACCAGTTTAAAAAAATTATAAATAATATTGAAGTATATACATACAAAATACTTTCGATTGCATATATAAAAACTACCACTTCCGCTAAAGTATATGTTGTCAATTCATCTGTATGTTTTTTTATGTTTGTTACGCGATTACTCAGTCAGTTATGGATCGATTTTAGTGATTCTTTTTTGTTCGATAGGTAATGCTCCAGAGGTGGTCCCATAAAGTTTTTGTCGCAAGGTATCAAGCACGTTAAAAGAAAACAAAAACCCAAAAAACTTGTAAGAGGATGCTGTTCAGTTTAAACTTATTAAGTTAGTTAAGTCAATGGTGAAGTTTCCAACAATAACTGGTGAAGGCGCAACATGGACATTCGACATAATTTTCGTCTTGTCCATTTTAAGGCCTACTTGTTGAGAAACTTCATTGAGGTCATTGAGCATAGTACTTAGATCCTCCAGCGACTCTGCCATGACGACAATGTCATCAGCAAATCGAAGGTGAGTGATTTACTCGCCGTTGATGTTGATGCCAAGTCCATCCCATTCCAGGAGCTTGAAGGCGTCCTCCATTGCAGCGGTGAACAGTTTCGGAGATATGACGTCTCCCTGTCTCACACCTCTCTGCAATGGAATAGCCCTCGTACTCTGCTCCTGTACTCGGACTGACATTGTGGCGTTGCTGTATAAGCACCTCAACACTTCGATATACCGATGGTCGACACGGCATCGCCGGAGAGACCCAAGCACAGCCCATGTTTCGATCGAATCGAAGGCTTTCTTATAGTCCACAAACGCTAAGCATAGTGGCTGGTTATACTCTTTGGTCTTCTGTATAACCTGCCGCAGCGTATGGATGTGGTCTGTGGTACTGTAGCCTTTTCGGAAACCGGCTTGTTCGGGAGGCTGGAAGGCATCGAGCCTGTTTGTGAGACGATTCGTGATTACCCTCGAAAACAGCTTGTAGATGTGGCTCAGGAGCGTGATGGGTCTATAGTTCTTTAGAAGGGTGTTATCACCCTTCTTGAAGAATAGCACCACCACGCCTCAATGCCACGCTTCTGGCGTCACGCCCTCGAGCAGAACGGAATTAAAGAGCCTCTGAAGGACTTTCAGTACCGGCGTTCCGCCCGCTTTCAGAAGCTCTGCTGTGATTCCGTCCTCGCCCGGCGCCTTGCTGTTTTTGAGCTGTTTGAGGGCAATCCTAATCTCGTACAGGCTGATGTCCGGGATGTCTTCGGTATAGTGTCGGGTTAGTTTGGCCCTAGGATCTTTGGCCAAACTTACACTGAGTTTGGCTATTGAGGTATACAGCTGTCCATAAAACCTCTCGATCTCTCCCAACACCTCGGCCTTCGCCGAAACCACGTCGCCGTCCTCCTTCTTCAGCTTAGTCAATCGGCTCTGCCCAATAGACTCCATCCTTGCGAACACTTTGGAGCCCTTGTTTTGCTCTATCGTCTCCTTAATACGCTCGGTATTGAAGGAGCGAATATCGTGTCGCAAGGATTTCTGGATTCGTCTATCGAGTGTCACACTTTCAAAAATAGTACCCAGAAGTCAAACCGATTGTTACTTTCTTTGTGTGTAAGGGCCTTTATATGTCATTTCTAAAATTGTGACATTGACATTCTGTCATCTGTTTTTGTTGAAAGAGCTATGGGTTGATTAATTGGTATTATTTAGAATAATTTAAAATAAAGATATGGTCCAGTTAATGTATATTGTTGCTAGTTTACATGTTTTGTTATGCCCTTTCACTAAAGTGGAAGAAAGTTTTAATATTCAAGCGTTTCATGACATTTTATATCATAGACATAACCTATCACAGGTGGCTATTAGAAATCTAATTTTGGATTCATAAGTTGTAGTGTACAGTGTATGATGATCTATTTTCTTCCAGTACGATCACAATGAGTTCCCCGGTGTCGTGCCGCGTTCATTTTTGGGGCCGATAGTAGTATCAGTGCTTTCGGCGCCAATTGTTGGAATATTACATATCGCCGGAATTAACAAATATTGGATGCAATATGTAGGTTCGTATATCATACTATTGTTGATAAGCAATATTTTACGCAAATTCATGAAACTTATATGAAAAGTATCTCTTTAAATGACATTATTTTTTGGTGAAGTGAACAAATTGGTTATAAATCGTACTACATACAAGTGGTTTAGTATAATGATGGCATACAAAAAAATCATTTAATTTCATAGTGGTTTTAGGAAAATTTAATTTTTCAAATATCAGCTGACTCTGTTGAACATGCTGTAGAAAACATGACTTAGGATAAAATAAGATAAAAATTTCATTAGGTTACTTTTGGTTCTTTGACTGTCATTATAATTTTACTATAAACTTTGTATTTCAGTTCGTTTGACGCTAGCTCTGACAGTTATAGGAGCATGGAGTCGCCTCAGGGATGCACTTCGGAAACAGTTTGGCAACACATTTGCTTGGTGGTTTACGATTATTTCGGTCACACAGTACCATTTCATGTTCTACATGAGCCGTCCCTTACCTAACATTATGGTGCTGCCACTGGGTAATTTAAATTTAAAATTCACATTATTAAATATATGTTTTATCCATATCTGTAGTATCTATATGTATATGAAGCCCAAGAGTTTGTTTGTTTGATTGAGTGCACTAATCTCAAGAACTGCCAGACCAATTTCAAAAATTATTTTACCATTGAATAGATACATTATCCTTGAGTGCTATGCAAAGTATGTACCTTTGGCAAAGCCAGGGTGGACTGCTGGTTAATTATACTCAGGGATAAATCAGTAAGTTAGTTGTGAAGGGAGCTTGTGTTATGAGATTTTATACTCAACTAGTATACTTAGTAATAGATATATATTTTAAGTCGCCGTGTGGTTCCCGGCAGAGTAGAATAGGACAACTCCAAGTCTTCCCGTGGATGTCGTATAAGGCGACTTAGGAAATGCAAGCTAAACAAAGCTTATAAATATCAAAGAGACCTCTTCAACCCGTCTGGCCCGCGTGGAGAGTGTGGGCCAAATCCTCTGACTGCTCTGGCTGATATATGGCTCTGGTAGTACAGAGAGGGTCGTGCTCCTGCAGTGGAGACTTAAAAAGACCTGATGATGAAGATGATGATATATTTAAAAAAATCAAACTCTAATCTGAAAGAAATGTCTACTTGGCCAGGGATCAAAACTAAAGACATTGGAGCCAAAAGTCAACAGTATTAGGTCCTTTCCTATGAAATTGGCGTTTTCTATGGAGAATTTCGAGCAAAGTGAATTTTTCATACCAACATTTTTAGTATTATTTCTGGTTTGATAAATTCAACAAAATTTTTATTTTGCATGTAGTTATGGACAACATTAAGCCTAATTCAGATATTAAATTTTACAAAAAGTTTGTAAAAGAATAGAAATAAACTGAAACAAGTTCTTTTCATGTGTATTTTACAATAAACAAATAAAAAAAAACATTTTATGCATGCAGAATGTTAATAATATAGGCTACTTTCTAGTTTAAATAAAAAAAAATGTTTACATGAAAATTATTGTCATAGGAATAAAATGGCAAGCGCAAAAAAACGCCAATTTCATAGGTAAGGACCTAATATTATTATTGGGCCACAGTGTAATTGTCAATCTTTTGATAAACTTATCACTAGTAGGCATTACAAGGTGATAGGTTCATAGATAGTAATTATATTTATAGGTCCTGTTTATCTCACAACCATTTTTCGTATCTTCCATGCAGGTCTGTGTGAAAAGAAAAACATAGACCATACCAGCTGCTTCTCTTGCCGGCGCAGATCGTAAAAGCCGATCGAGAACCATTTCCTGACAAACTGTGATTTAGCATACTCATGCAAACCAAATGACAACCCAATATTGTGGAGTCATAGATTTGATCTGATAATGAAAAATCTGTTAAAAGGCCTGACACAAAATTTACAGTATCCTGTGCAAAATTATATTTTTTATTCATAGAAAATATTTAAAGATAAATATTTTACACTTTGCAGAAGATGTTAGACAAGTATGCTACTAAAAATAGAACTTGTGTAGCCTACCTAGTTTAAAGTGACCCTTGAATGTGTGTTGTATATGTTTCAGTGCTTTTGGCCTTTGAGGGATGGGTATCAGGGCGGCACAAGCAGTTTCTGATATCAGCTGGTGGCTCAATAGTAATTTTCAGATCGGAGCTGGCCATGCTGTTTGGATTGTTCCTCATCATAGACTTGTATTTCAAGAAAATTGACATCAAAACGTAAGTAAGGATGACAGACTCGCCTAGTGAACACAATACTTAAGAATATAGAGTTAGTTTTGGGCAAAGTTGTAGATTTGTAATGCAAAAC
This sequence comes from Rhodophaea formosa, assembly GCA_963082605.1. Classification (NCBI taxonomy): domain Eukaryota; kingdom Metazoa; phylum Arthropoda; class Insecta; order Lepidoptera; family Pyralidae; genus Rhodophaea; species Rhodophaea formosa. The sequence continues at coordinate 8,438,463 of OY720221.1, forward strand.
GAACAGAGATAACTTTTGAACCCCCATATAATTTCGTTTTGTTCTTTTTTTTTTTTCATTTTTTTTTCTAATCTATTAGTAATCTTGAATCTAAAATTTCTTCTTCTTCTGTTTTATAAAATGGCTTCCACCGAGATTTCAGTGATTCTGCCAATGTCCTGTAAATTGAGATACTAAGTATCAGTGTTGTACGGTAAAGTTGTAACAAGTAGCATCAAAGATGGCGTATGTTATTTGATGCCTCGTGGTCGGGAGCTTATGGCGACAGGTCTATACGAGTTCATATAACAGTCCACTTTAACTATTTCACAAATTGTTCCATGAGCACGAGCATTTATAACACCAAACTACACCAATTTCATATTATAAAGTCCACCAAAATCAATTTGCAAAATCGTCCAAGGTAGACCCCAACTGCACCCCTTGACTTCCCACCACAAACTCGTCTAAAATTTGTATATCGCCAGATTGTTGTAAATAATTATGTGTATTTAAATCCAGGTTAATGAAAATAGTGATACCGGCTGGAGCAGGCCTTGTGGCTCTTACTGTGGTGGTGGATTCCATTTTCTGGAGGCGGCTTGTGTGGCCTGAAGCTGAGGTGTTTTGGTACAACACTGTCTTGAACAAAAGCTCTGATTGGGGTGTATCCTTTATTATAATATCTGTGTATAGTTTGTTTTCAATACATTTGCTAATAATACGGTTCTTATGACATCGAAATTTGTATCGTAATGATGTATTTACTATTTACGGCACTAGTGCTTTTTACTTTACACCAATCACAACCGCTCAATAGCCCAATGCCACAGACGCAAAATTTAAACTTTTTCATAGAATCCAAGCAAAGGGTTCCAATTTCAGCATGAAAACTTTTTTCTGATTCGTGAGACCGATTACCGACTTCGAAAAGGAGGTTATCAATGTACTTTTTTGGAGAAAAAAAAACAGAGTAAATATACCTGATTATTATAAATGTATTTTTACTAACTGCTTTAGTCTCTAACTTTTATAAATTCCTTATTTGTTGAACTGCAATCTTGTTATAGTTTTTGGTAATAGTATGTATATATATATATTGTATATATATACAATATATATTTATACATATATATATATAATATAATGTATTGAAAAAGTCGTATGATACTCGTACGGTAAGCTGTCTATTATAGTCGTCGGTTCATCATAAGCACTCGGCTTCGCCTAGGGCCTATAAATACCTCGTCTATAATATCCAGCTTACCGTACTTGTATCATAATGTACTATTATTTATATATATTATATTATAAAGAGGCCAGATTTGATTGTTGAAACTACTGGACCTATTTTACGGGTGTCGTAGGCCATAATTTACGCGGACGAAGTCGTGGGAAAATTGTTAGATGTTTATAAATACACTCCAAATCTGATAATAACTGCACTCGTGCTTTTAAAGTTTTATTGTTTTTAAAATTTTTCTTTGACAAATTGGTTTTTGACACTAACTGTCACTTTTTGTGCTTGTGGCCGTTAGTATTATATTGTCTTTGTAGCACAGTACCATGGTTAACAAATAAATTTTACCTTCTTTTCCTCATAAATAAAACTTTTATGGTATACAACATGTTTCGAAAAACGGAATTTTCTTAACTCCAAAAACAGACGTCACCATTTCTCTGGTACTTCTATTCAGCTCTGCCTCGAGGGTTGGGTCCTAGCCTGGTACTCATCCCGGTGGGCGTGTACCTAGACCGGCGACTGGTGCAGTACGCTGCGCCGGCGTTCGTGTACATACTACTGTACTCGTTCTTACCTCACAAAGAACTAAGGTTTATAATATACGTCTTTCCTTTGCTGAACATGGCATCGGCAGCTGCCTGCTCTTATGTGTAAGTATTCATAACTTTAACAGATTTTGTAGACTGTTACAGTCCGAATCAACCTTTATGGCGGCTCGGATCATCGCACGAGTCGATTACGCAGTACACAATATAAGGTCAGAGGGGCGCGCGCGGGAAGGCGAGGCGTGTACTGCGCAGCTAATATCCGAGCCGCCATAAATTTGATTCGGCCTGTACCTGTCAAATTCGCCACCACATTTTTAGACATCAGAATCAGAACTTACTAGAAAATTTCACAATACTTTTACTAGTTATAGCAATTAGTGGATGATAATTTAAATTATTTGTACTATTGCAGGTATATTCGAAAAACTAAAGCGCCAATCTATGAGCTACTATTTTGGGGCACCATTGTTATTATAGTGGGCAACATACTCATGACATTGGCGTTTGTGCTAGTAGCTATGACAAACTATCCTGGAGGAGTAGCAATCACAAGGTAAGCTAATCCAAACAACTTGCATTTGAGTAGTCAGACTCGTTCCAATATTTTGTTGATGAACTTGAAATTCGCTAGCATTTAAAAACTTCACATGACACTGGCGCAGGTATTCGAGAAACGTCTGTTTTTATAATTTCTAATATCATCAATTGTGTGTACACTTCTTGTATACCATTGGTCTCTTATAAGGTGCGACAGATCGCTGATCATAGAGGCCTTCAAATTAACCTGTCAAAAAATTTTTCAGATTCCACAAGCTTTTAAAAGACGAGCCCTTCGTTCATGTTCATATCAGTAACTTGGCTGCTCAAACCGGCGTGACCAGGTTTACTCAGGCCAACGACCACTGGATTTACAGCAAGAACGAGTCGTTGGACACCGACCAACTTCAGGAGTACACACATCTCATCATTGAAGCCAAGAGCAAATATTCTCCGAACGTCAAGGCCTTCGCCAACTCTCACGTTGTTTTAGATAGTATAGACACTTTCTCACAAATCGCTATGAATTATAAACTGATACCACCAGTTAAAATTAAAACGAAACCAGCCCTTTTTATCCTAGAGAAGAAAGGCTTCAGCAAGTATCCTCCAACACCTATTCAAAAAACTTCTGCACCTGCATCTGAAGAATCAGCTGAAGAAACTGTCGATTCAGTCATTGAAAATGTTGAGGAAATAATAGCGGAAGACTCAACATCAAAAGAAGAGACGTCACCTAATATAGAAGCAGACGAAAAAGTTACTGAAGAAAGTGTTCAAACAATTGATGAAACAAAAGAAGCAGTCGAAGAAATTGCTCTTGAGGAAAATCAGATAACAGTTGAGGAACCAGTAACAATTATAGACCAATCATCATCATCAGAGATTGTAAAACTTCCTAAAGCAAAGAAGGCAATCGATGAACTACGAAGCTTGAGGCAAGAACGAAAGAAAAAAGCAATTGCTAAAATTAAATCTGAGACTCGAAAAGAAGTAGTGGCTTCTGCTAAAGAAAAACTCCGCGATATAATGAAACGGCACAAACACATTGCTCACGAACTATCCGAGAATTCAGTTACTGAAGATCTAGTTCAGCACGAGGATAAGGATGGAAGAGGCGATATTCCTGAAACAATTATTGAAGCACCAATAGTTGAGAAACAAGAAGAAATTGAACAGCGAGGAGATGCTGACCCACAGGCCGCCGACGCCTTTGAAGATGTTCTTCAGTTTAGCGATATGAATACAAATGAGAATATTGATGCTATAGTTGAAGAAGTTATAGTTAGGTTGATAGATAGGAAAATTTACGATGACAAAACAAAACCAGAAGATATAAAAGCTGAAGATAGGCAAATCATACAGAAAATCGTTGAAGAGGTCCTTGCAGAAAGATTGAATTATAATGCTGAAAACAAATAAAAATTGATCTCAATGAAATCTTAGATAGTTGCAAAATTATGTGCCAAGACGATACTTACATTTTCGAAAGTTCTTTATGTGCCTTGTGCGAGTTTTAATGTATGTGTGTTATTGTACATTTTCCAAAGAATTTGTAATATTCCTTCATGGTAAAAATTTGAATTCAGAAAACCAGCATATATGTTTGTCAAGTTCCTAAATGTTAATTTCTGCTAGATTACCTCCTGCCGATTTGTTACTTGTTATAAACGCAGTAACGGCATTTACGAATTGTTTGAAGCATTTCTATGAACATTTTATGAAAGCTACAGCAGCAAGTTTTCTAGTCATAAGATAATGTAAGAGAATTTTGAATTATAAATAAAGTATGAAAGTTACTAAATACTTTTTAATTTAGTAAGCATTCTCTTGCGACTATCGAGATCCAAGTTGGTCACATATTTCGCAATTCATATTAAGAACTGCAGTGCTAAATAAGGCGAAAAACAAACGTATCACCGTGTGGTCAAGTAATTGTTAAATTTAAGAACTTTATTTAAAATTACTGTCGCAGTCATCTGGTTGTATCTGCCGTGTATTCCCAATTTGATTAAATGACTAGCGCGTTCATTGAATGGCGACGTTCAATTGAATGACTGAAGGACAGTTCGTCAAGTCGTTGAATGTAACGGTTAACGTCTTGACTGAACGTCATATAGCGAAGGCGTTGAATGGGATATTAGCCGACTTTGTAATGTTTGGTGGTAGCATGATTTTCTAAGCTTTACTTAATTTCATATATTTGCAAACTTTTCTTAGTTTAAAAGTAGCTGGCGGCGGCGTAATAATAGGTAAATCCATGCTGTCATACTATTTAATTACAAATACCGCACTTTAAAGTAAATTTAATAGAAAAAATATTAACACAGTGCTATCTGTGCTAGCTGTTTGACGCCATATTTGTTTTGGTGACGTCTAGCGCCGCAGTGGGAAAAAAAATTAACTAAATTTGAATCACCTGACTGATTTATGTCCGCTCTGTTCAAAAGGCTATGTTACAATCCGCTAACTAAACTCCCCGCCACGAGGAGATATAAATTAAGTACATCAATAAACTTAGACTGAGTTGGAGTTACCTAGCGACAATATTATGAGTTGACTTAAATTACTATACGGGTAATACGAAACTAAAGACCAATTCTAATTAGTCGGGTTATATTTTAACGATACAAAACGCTGTCGCTCAATGTTTTTTGGTACAGGAACGAGTCCGACTCCGTGAATGTAAACATTTGGCGCATTTCTGAGATATAATAAAGTTTCTGTAGCAGTTTTTGCTATAAGTAGTTTTTTTTATTGGCGATTGAGTCTTACTGATTTATAATAAAGTTCCTGTTACAGTTTTTGCTATAAATTGTTTTTTTTTTTATTAGCTATTGAGTCTCAATGCAGGGCAAAAGATTTTTTACGATGCCAAATAATTACTTCACCTGCAAACTCCCTCCATTCTTTATGGAAAAATATTTCCAACCATCTCTTCTTTGGTTTATGTTTTTACACAAAAAACAACTATTATTTTTTATTTCATCCAAATGTTGCGAACCCCTGAACATTTGTTTACATAATTTATAGCTTCTGAAAGGGACTTAAGTTGGACGTTGAGTGACGCTTGTTCAATCAACGTTCGGCCTGTCATTTCATTAAAAGGAGTCATTTAATCAAACAGCATATTCAACCAGATGACTGCGACATTACCACAACTCCAAAAGAAGATAGAGATCGGTCAAAATAGAGTAAAATAAAACAGGGATGTTAGGATTGGTGTTCCAAGAAAAAAAAAATCTTGCTTCAAACTCGTATCACAAAAGTTTATGGGGAGAATTCAGTTAAATTTATAAAAAAAGCGCATAAATAATTAAAATGCGTCTTGTTCAATTCAAGAAGTATCGTAGGGAATGTGTGATGGGAATTATTTGCTGAAAACGGGGCCGAAGTTTTTATTTCTGTTTTTTAGAACATTGCCAGGCGATAATATTTTCGACACAAATTACTATATTATGTTTGTAGAAAGTTTGCAGTACGCCGTGGATTATGCTGAGGATAAGAAATAAAATATGCGCTGTTTATAAATCTAATTTATAACCAATATAAAATATTTGATTGATCATACATACGTGGCCACAAACGCATCTCTAGTCAGTCTAATAAGGCATACACAAATAAGTTACAATACAGGTACATTAGAAGTAATTCATCACGTCAAGACAGTCAACTACCAGTTCCTTTACATACTCTTACTAGTGTTGTAATAATGCTTATGTAGTTAAACTTTATAAAGAATAACATTTCCAATAAAGCCTAAGATCATTGTATTCTGATTAAGTGGAAAAAGTGAATATTATTCCACCGAGTGGATTGCCAAAAATTATCCTGTGAAATCTATAATAAAATAAATATCAAGTTCATAAGTACAAATTATCAAAAAAAGGGGATATTATCGCCCTGTCAACAAGCAATCAGTCGATTACAAACAATGCTGTTAAGTTGGAATAAAATCTGATTTCAAGTAAACATATCGATCACACTTATGAGACGAATGAAGCCGAGCCGGCTTCTGCGTGACATCGATAATTTTTGTGACACATACCTTATTTCGCACTATGTTATATACAACCTACAATAAAATCTCGGAATCAGGATCAAAATAATAATAGAACACAAAACTTAAAGAAAAAGTGGACCAGAAGTTTTAGAGTTACACTGAAATGCTATCCAGCTGATTGGTCAATATGTATGCAGTCCTATTCTTTTAATTTTTTACGGGTTTTGTGTGATTCTATTAGTGATGCCAATCCGAAATTAAAATATTGTTAGGGTGTTCAAAATTTGAACATAATATAAACAAGAATATAGTATTGGTTGGTATTGGGTAGCAACGCAAAAATTCTCTTTGCCTGGCAGGCAATTTTAATACGAATATGAAGTACACAAGGTACAAAATATCGCAGTATGTTTACACAAGTATGCATTTAAAGGAACGTAAATCACAGTTAACTCGCATAATATACCTTATTTAAAACTTTGATATAATTACATTGAATCTTAATAAGAGTGACGAGAGCATTGTTCAATGCAAGCAATGCTCTCGCCTCAAAAATCTGATTTGAATGTCGGATATGCTGACTGAGTTCTCAGCTAATGATAGTCGGCAACATAAGTACAATGCGTAGTATCACGTGTAACGATAACTTAACTAAGATTTATCTAAAAATATCACACTCATCATCATCACTATCACACATTATAGAATACAAAGGTAGATTTCTAATACAAGGAAATATATTCGTGTGCCAAATACTAAAACACATAAATGAGTTCTGCTTATCGTCCAACATCAACAAAGATTGAAAATTATAGCTAAAAGGAGATTGTAGTTGGAGCAGTTCACTATTGTTGTTAATGGCAACACTTTGTTTTGGGGAAAAAATAGGGCGTGACGACCGTATACCGGCAGTCGTCTTTTCACTAACCAAGGAAGTGGTATGGAATAACTAGCCAAATTTTAGCTAAATGGCACCTATTTGTGCACTACATTAAATTTTTCCGTCCAGCAATCAGATTTTTAGGGTTCCGTAGTAAACTAGGAACCCTTATAGTTTCGCCATGTCTGTCTGTCTGTCTGTCTGTCCGTCCGCGGTTTTACTCAGAGACTATAAGTACTAGAAAGCTGTAATTTTGTATGAGTATGTATATTAATCATGGCAAAAAAGTCGTAGAAAAAAATCTTGAAAAAAAATTTTTTTTTGGCTAGCTCCCATACAAGTAAAGTGGGGGAGTAATTTTTTTTTCTCTACTTACTCATCGTGTGGGGTATCGTTAAAAAGGTTTTTGAAAAATATTGTGAGGTTGAGAACACCATTTTTCGATTTAGGGATCCGTTTCCGAAATATTTGGTTTTAAAGTGAAAATTTTTGTTAGAGGTACGTGTCCCCCCCCTCTATCTGCTAAACGGTTATATATGGATACGTGAAAAAAATTACAGCAGTAGTATATATACTGAAGTTGAAAGGAAAACTATCAGAGCTGGGTACTAAGTGCAAACTAAAAAGTTATAGGCAACCAACTTATAAAATGTACTGGAAAATGTAAAATTTTATACAATCTTTATTGTTAGATGTTTTTGGTCGTTAAACTGTGAGGTGCGAGTGTAAACAGTGTGAACTCAAAGTTGTCATTCGCAACTACGGAACCCTATACTGCGCGTGGCCCGACACGCACTTGGCCGGTTTTTATTTACGTTTGTGCTTTTGATTTCCGTATTTTTACATAATTTTTCAAGTTGTCTACAGGTATCTTAGAATGGTAAATACTTGTGTTATACCCGTAATTTTATCGATCAACATTTGTCCTTATTCGGCGCCGCTTTGGTCCGAGATAGTACCTAACCTAAGCAACTTGACTTAATTTGCACTTCATCATCATCGGCGACTGATATTATCGATATGACCCATAAGATACCCCTTTCCCCTAAGCTTTAAGGCTTGTATCTAGCGGCACCCAATCTGAAGCATAAAAATTGAGGCAGTCATAGGAACTGCAAATAGACTATTTCTATTTATAGGCCATATGACTGCCTCAATTTTTATTCTTATTTCAGAACCAACAAAAACTTTAGTATCACGCATGAATCGTAATGCGCGAGTAGCGCATTACGATTCATGCGTCAATCAGACGCCAATCCACAAGTTCAACGCCTGCGAAAATCGATCATCGCGCCAAAAGAAGTTTTCACTTAAATGTTAAATACAGATGTTAATTGGGTGTCTGACTGTTGACGGACCAACGCACAAATTCTCCAAAACCTCATGACATTTAATAATACCGTCGGAAATATGTCATAAACACGGTCTTTAAAGGTCAAGGTTTTTTCGGACAGTACGAGTGACTCCATCTATCATTAAAATTGCATGCAGCCCCGGATCTAAGGGGGGCAAACCAGCAACATGCCCCGGGCAGCAGTTTCATGGTGGCAGTATCAAAATCTGTATTTTTTCTGTGTTCCTGTTTTATATCACAAATGAAAGTTATTAGCTTAGAGATGATAAAAATTATTGATTAATGAAAAGATTATTATTTTAAGAAATTGCCACGATAATCCTATTTATTACAGTGTTAACAGTTTTTCTTTGACACTGTAGGGAGGGGGCGACTCTATCAAGTTTTTGAACTGTTCGAATAAAATCGTAGATCCGGGGATTATTGCATAAAGTACACAAACAGCCTACATACATTGCCTGTCGGCGCACGAGCAAGCCTTCAGACCAAATACTTCTAAATAAACTGAGGTAGACGTGCCCTACTTCAAGAAACACGTGACGTGGACTGCGTCTTCACGGTACAGAGTAGGTGTGAGCTAAGCGCAACGGTGTTAATCTCTTTGAACGCTTCAGAAATTGGTACGTACGGCTCGTCTGCTTCACTTTACATAGAAGTCCTTGCTTCAGACTTCGAGCCTACATGCCAGTCGGCGCACGCGCAAGCCTTCAGACATCGAGCAGTATCTTCCAGTCGAAGCGGCCAGAGCTGGAGTTGATGCTGGGCGGGCAAGGCGGACACACCACCTGCCACGGGCGATCGCGCACGGCGCCCAGCGCGCAGTAGGGCACGCGCAGCAGGTTCTTGCTGATCTGGTAGGGCTGCTCGGCGCGCGGCGAGCCCAGCCGCTTGAGCGCGAACACCGCCATGTCCAGCGTGGCCGCGTGCCCCACGAACATCACGTTGCCGCCTGCAACAGTTGGGTTGCTAATTACCCGTTAGCAACTTCATTTCAAGTATCGTCTCAGCGACTCCCGGAAAAACCGCGGAATTGGCTTCAGCCGGTCTGTTAGAAAAACGTCAATGTCTACGGAATAACGGTGTCGAGCCGCCGGCCGTAGTCGCGTCGCGTCGTCTGCGCCGGGCCAATGCGAATTGTATAAGCGACAGCCTTACTTCGTAGATATAAAAGTTACTGAGTAGACTAGTGTGGGGAGTTCCTAAGACGATACATGATTTTTACGAGGTCCAATGCTGCCCCCATTAAATCATTTGAAAGAAAACGGAGACATTATTTAAAATTTTGATCTAGGAGGCCTTAGCCGACCTTTCAAACTATTTTATGAACTACTGTTCACAGTTTAAAGTGTGAACATGAAGCTTTTCTTAGCGTTTTGCCGGTGCCATTGAATGAGTTGCCACGGGCTATAGTTACGCCAATGTCCTTATATTCAGAAAAAGTATAAAGACTGAACAAAGAAATCATATAACTTTAGCAGAATCATATTATATTGAAATAATCACTTGCCTTCAGCTTCGGTGGCTTTGACGGCGGAGTGAAAGACCTTCTCGTTTCTGTCGTAAAAGTCTTCCACGGTCTCTGTGGTGTCTACAGCCAGATCTACGTACGGCTTGTAGCTGAAAACATAACCATTATTTAATTATTAGGTAAATATAGATAAAAAGGAAATGCTGGTGGATGAAGATATGATTGAGCCGACGCGATGGAGAACTAACACCGCTGCATCAGTCATCCAGAAACCACGGTCGGTGTGACCCGGCTGAAACGTCTAGAGAAAACACGGTATCATCATCAGGTTTTTTCTCCACCACAAACCTACCAGCGAGAGCCATATATTAGCCAGAGCAGTCAGAAGATTTGGGCTACACTCTCCACGCTGGCCAGATGGATTGGAGAGGCCTTTCTGATATTTATAAATTTGTTTAGCTTGTGTTTCCTTAGTCCCTTTCTACGTCATCCACGGGAAGACTTGGAGTGGTCCTATTTTACTCTGCCGGGAACCACACGGCCGAAAAACGGTATGTTTCGCGTTGATTGATTTTGCATTTAATAAAAAGAGACTCACTCAAGATCCACTTGGTAGCCGGCCTTGTGCAGCTCTTGCGGCGTCATGAAGGGCGCCAGGCCCTTGGCTGCGTGCCAGAACTTGTACTCGAACAGACCCGGCTCTACGCGGATCTTCACCGATGGCTCTTGCAAACCTTCAAAAACGAAAGTTTGCCTATAAGTTCATGAATAGGCTAGTTTCCTAATAAAATACAATTAGTCCGTTAGATCATCAAAAAATATTTGACACGTATTTGTTATTTTGTTAATTAAACAAAAATTTACAATCTATCCCGTTAAAAATCGTTGTGAAGTCACTGTCGAGAACACTTTAGCGAACTGTGATGTCACGAAACCCTACACACGAATCTTGCCGCGCTTAACTTTATCATTTATTGTTTTGCACCCACCTGATAGCGCCCCACTATACAATGAAGAAAGCTACCAATGTACAAGTTACCTTGTAAGAACTCATGCGGAGTCTCGACACATCGCAGCGCGGCGGAGGCGTAAACATGCTTAATGGTTATGCCGGCCAGTCGCAGCCCCTCGCCCACCAGGTACGCCTGGTAGCGTCCCACGATACAATGAACGCTACAAGTTACCTTGTAAGAAGTCATGAGCAGTCTCGACACACCGCAGCGCGGCGGAGGCGTAAAAGTGCTTGTGGTGATGCCGGCCAGTCGCAACCCTTCACCCACCAGGTACGCCTGGTAGCGCCCTACGATACAATGAACGCTACAAGTTACCTTGTAAGAACTCATGAGCAGTCTCGACACACCGTAGCGCGGCGGAGGCGTAAACGTGCTTGATGGTGATGCCGGCCAGTCGCAGCCCCTCACCCACCAGGTACGCCTGGTAGCGACCCACACGCGTCAGCGGCGAGTCCTTAGAGTAAGAGTCGCGTCCGCCAACCCTACACATAATACACACGAAATGTTAGTAAATCATTCATAAACACTGCTATTAACCCTTTACAAGGCAGTAGGTATATTCAAAAGTCGTTGTTTTTGGACCTTATCTCCGGGGCATAAGGTTAAATTTTTGGTGGCTATATATTTGGCACTGCCTTGAAAAGGTTTATAGAATTACCAACCCCATTGGGAAGATTCATAAATGATGAAAGAAAAAGCTTTTCCGATTATACATTAATCAACATCTAATAGGTTTGCCTGAAGATGCCTCGTGTAGAGGCAAAACACGTGTCATGAGCACGACGGCCGATGCTGCTGCAGTCTCAACGGATGCAGTAAATCGGCAAGGGTCGCATGCATTAACTATTGGTGACGGGCATAAAGGGCAATAGTTTGCATGAACTAACTGGTGGTGGAAGCACACAATTTAACTTAAAGTGTATGTATATCATATAAACGCTTAAAAATGATTTGATTAGTCTAGTTAACTACCAGTAGATACAGCTATCTAACGATGACTTTTGGAACTAAGCTTGCCAGGGCGAAGGATTAGATATCTTTTTCTGCAGAATTATAATATCTAAGGTGTTTCGGAAACTTTTGTGTATCTGCGTAACACCGGACAAGTTGAGATCACTTGCCCGGTTTTTACATCTTTACCGACTGACCTGTCTCCCAACGTGAGCGGCATATTGAGGTCCTTGCGCACGTAGGTGTCGTTCTCGTCGAAGCAGAACGGCACCCACTGGCCGTACGTGAGGTCCACGCGCTCGCCGTGCCGCATCGCGAAGAACCAGCGGCGCCCGGACTTGTCCCCGTTCGCAGTATCCTGAAACATCATCATCTCAGCTGAAGGCTTCCAAGAATTTTTAATACATCCGATGGCAAGTGGCTTGCATACGACGGTTTCCTGCAACCTTTTAGGCAGCCGATATTCAAATTACATTTATTTTGGCCTTGATTTGGCCCCGTTCGCATTATCCTGAAACATCACCATCATCACAGCCGCAGACTTCGCAAGAATTTCCCATACGACCGATGGGAAGTGGCTTGCATCCGACAGTTTTCCGCGACGTTGATTTTTTAGTTGGGCCTAATTGCTAGCTTTTCACAACTACAGTGTATGATTGACACTTCGACATCCATTACGGTTTATATATCTAAAATAAAAATCGATAATTATCCGAGAGCCGTAATGGATAATGAAGAGACTATCAAAATGTTGTATTGCTTACCGTTGTTGATAAAAGTTAGAGAAAGGTATGCAGGTCGTTCGCCTAACAGCCAGTATGTGCTCGCAATTCTTGATCTTTGCTGCTTTGTACTTGACTTTTTGCCTCAGAATCGTTACACTAACTATACGTACATTGCAGGAGGTAGTTACAAGGATGTAGTGACAATGAATTCACTATTATTTTATTATAAGAAAAGTTCTTCTAAGAAACTGCTCCAACGGTTTTGATGTTAACAATGAAGAGAGGCCCGGGCTATTATTAATTTAGTTAGGTTTCATCCCTGGGAAAGTCTTTCAAGCGATATTCGCTCGCCCAGTTACTGGTGTCTGGAGAAAAACGTTTGAACAATTAAGTTACTCTGTAAGATAATGTTTAGTAATGAAGTGGCAAGTTCATTGACTGCGCGTAGCCTTGACGTTATCTTGCCCTGATAACGTCGTTGATTTTAAACATTCGGTTCTTTCCTCAGACTCACTCCGGTAGGTAGGTATCTAATATCCATACGAGTGTATGTGCCTTCAAGAAAATTTAGATTTTTCGATACTCGATGTTATATACTACATGCGAAATAAGATGGTTATAAATAGAGACTGGAAATAAGAAATAAAATTATCATACTTTTAAATTCTTTTTGCTTGAAAATTTACATTATGACACTTTTAATGCATATTTAAAGCATTTTTCATTTATATTTGTATGCATATTTCAAATAAATAAATAAAACATCATTTATTGCCAAACTTAAATCTTAGGTTTATATGTACCTAATTAATTTAAAAAAGAAATGGTGACATATTTATTAAGATACCTAGATTTACCTATGTTATATTTATATTGCATATAATACGGTCTAGTAATAAATGTGTTACATACATTTCCAGCTGCTGCGACGTCGGCCTCTCCGTTGCCTGGCGCTGATTTGCTCTCGGCCAATTCTAATAAAACAAACACAAATTGTTAACTTCATTGTTGCGGTCGGCGCATTTGTTACACCAACAACTAAAGCTACTTATATGCGTTTGACAAAATTACATAACTGATACCTAGGCACTATATCGTCTTAAAAATATTTTTTGTTATTAATATTAGTTTTAGTTTATACTCTAAGTTTTTAGCTATTATTGTTCATTATTTGTTCTTTGATGTCATCTGACTCATTGTCATAACAACTTTAATTATTTGTGATAACAAATTGTAAACGATATTTACGTAATAAATCAAAACACAGTCTACAGTAGATCCCTATAGCATAAGGAAATTAAAATAACAGTAAACGAGAAAAAAAAACTGCATTTTTATCCCATAGTGTGCAGCCCAGCCGACCGGGCAATTAATATATTCCCGTGTACTAGCAGTCCTATGTCACTAGGCATTACGTACCTAACCAACGGTCAAAGATTTTTCAACCCAGTCCAGTAGTTTGTGAGATTTGAGCTTTTAACCAAACAAACATTCTTTAGTTTATAATCTTAGTCTACACTAATATTACAAAGCTGAAGAATTTGTTTAAATTTTTTTTTTAATATACATATCGCTTTTAAAATATGGATGTTCCCTGCATGGTGCATGGTGAGTAGATTTATTTAAAATTAATTACTACAGTATTTTGTATTTATCTTGTTCTTATTTATTTCTGGTGCAATAAATAGATTTTATCTTATCTTATGTAACAGATGGAATATACAATCCACATGCGTTAAGCAAATGGCGAATTCGCACGAAATAACGGTTAATTGATAGAAAGGATCGTAAACGCCGGTTTACGACATTTTACGGACAGATGCCGATCTGTCTGATCTGAGTTGGACTTCCGATACCAAATTTTTTTCAAACTGTTTTGTAAATATTGTCGTAAGAATAAGAACCTACTAAATATTAATTTAATTAAAGTTATTAGGATTAAGACTACGCAACCAACCCACCCCTTGGAAACGCTTGGTTCCTATAATATTCGCAAAATTAAAGTTTTGAGGTAGGGTTGCATTTTAGAGATGTTTTTGAGTTAACTTGATTAAGTGGAAAATGAGAAGATGGTTTGTGGTGGCTATTTTTTGTGTATGTAAAGAAGAATTACTTGCAAAGATAGTTTCAATAAAAAAAATTACATACATACATACATACTATCACGTCTTTATCCCTTGCGGGGTAGACAGAACCCAAGGTCATTAAACCTACAGGCCACGTTTAGCATCGTAGTGGGCGTAAAGGTGGAAAGCGGAATCAAAATAGTGATGGGTTGCTAGCCGCATCGCCTATCAATGTGATTCCTTAGATTTTGGAATTTAGATTTGAGAAAAAAAATGTTTTATGTTTTCTATTTATATTCTTCTGTAATGTTTACAGACTAGAAGCCTTCGATCAACAATACCAACTAGATAGCGCGTTACGTACAAAATCGAAGCAAAATTCTGTCCGCTTGAATGTAGCTATAAAAACCGTTTTAATTTCAACGTATTCTCGACCATAGCACGTAATAATAAAGTCGTAATTCTATTATTCCAACTAAACTAAATAAAAGCTCATCGTATGGAGCGCGCCCTTATTTGCCGAGCCGCTGTTCTTGCGCCGACCTGATATCTAGTTGGTATTGTTGATCGAAGCTAGAAGCAGATTCTAATATTTGCTTTTACTGCCTTAAGAGTCCCACGTAAAGCCGCAATGAAATCTGATTATAAACATCAATATGCCTTATCCGGTCGTATGTACGAAATTTGGTTGAGATTGGCTTAGGTAACTGTTGTAAAACTAAAACGAAACTACGTTTGTATGGGATTGCGGCTTTACGTGGGACTCTTAAAGCCGAATCACTGGCTCTGTTCCTGAATTAAACTTTTACAATAAACCACTTTTAATCAACATTATGATTCTGGAACCTGGGTTATTTTATGGGATGGTACGGAGAGACACATCCTACATTCCCCTGGACCATCCCTTTACCAAAAAATTCTGCGGTCCTTTTAGTAGGTACATACTGTCGAGCATTCAGATTTGATGTCTCTCTTATCGGTACTTTCAGTAATCTATAAAACCATGTTGTCATAACAATCAATTAAAAGCTCCTCACATCTCTTGCCTCGAGACAACTTATTACTTGCAGAAGTTATATTTACGCCAACTTACACTGTCTGAACAGTCGAATAAAACATCTACATAACACTATGTATTAAAGAAATGAAAGATAAATTTGATTTAGTAACTAAACTTGTAACTGTGTCGTATCTAACGTTGCAGCAAAAAAACTGAGTTGAAATAAGCATTAGCATCTCGATTTTCTCTATGATAATGTCGACAGAAAAATAGAGCTGCCAACTTGAAAATATTTAAAGCCACTTCATTTATGTCGATAGCCACTACCGTGAAATCAGTTGCGGAGACCAATTTTGTGATCGGCACGGATATCAAAGCTTGGTTGACAACTCAAGATTAAAAGCCAAGGTGGTTAAACATTTTCGGAATAACCCCGCTGGTGTTCCCCTTGGGTTGCAGAGGAAAAATTGGTGAATGATTGGGTAACCGTGATAAAGTACCTACTTTATCACGGCTACCCAATCATACACCAATTTTGTCCAGTCCCATCAATCGGACAAGTGAAATAGGTATTTTACTTGTCCGATTGATGGGACTGGGTCGATCAATAGTGGAATAAGTCTTCTTTCAATATTAGAACGGCCATCGAATCTTCTTTCTCGTCCTAAAGAACTATTGAACAAAAGAATCTAATTTCCCATTTAAAATCCAATCATCCCCCTTCCGGTCAAGACATGGGCATATCATACACTGGTATTTACAGGAATGGGTTCTGGCACATTACATCAACTGCTCCAAGGGCCTCTACGTGTTGGTTCGATATCCCCGCGCAAGCCTTCCAAAGGACTGTGGTAACACCCGTGACTCCAAAGGAAATACAAATACTAATAACATAAAAGTACTTACCAGGCGGCGCCGTCAAAACATCCTGAGTCTTGAGTGCCTTCGCAGATTCCCAGTACACAGCCCATTCCTTGTACGTCTCCTCAGACTTCTCAAGCCCCAGCTGCGCTGCGTCCTCGTGGGGGTATCCTCCCGACATCTCCACGTCCGTCGAGTCCGATTCTGATTTGCTGTCAGAACCTAAAACATTTAGGAATAGCAGGAATAAGTGAACAAGCATGTCTGGCCGGGATGCGGTGTGGTTCTGGTGTGCCTAGACCGGTCAATTACCAGAGATAGTTGAGTAAACTGGACATGTCATCACAAAATAAAGATAGTTGCAGAAGTACAAGTATTAACCTATGTATATGTAGAGTAGCAGAACAGAATTACTCTAACTGGTCGAGTCAAAATAGATATTTCAAATAACAAAAAAAGCCGGCAGGGCTGAATTTTGGTAGAGAGCTTGGGTACATTATTAGAAGTCAAGTCCAACCAGTAAAAGACTCAAGGTCTCTACTGAAATTCACCGATGTCGGAATTTTTGTTATTAGTAGATATACACTATTTTATGTCTAATTTCACTACTCTATTTTGTTCTGACGGCAAAGCACCCAAAGTGTCACTTACTTATTGAAATATGGTATATAGATTTCGTCTGCATTTTTAAAGCTGTGTGATTTAATAATACAAATAAACTGTAATGAATTATGTGTGGCCATGTATAAATATACCATCTTCTCTGTACTATAATTTAGGATCGTGTTGATATCAAGGAAACTGACACGTGACAAGTACATACTTAGTTATGTTCGAACTCCATTTATCAATAATTTCAATTTATGAATAAGCCGCGTATATTTCCATTGTATATGTTCTCATATAAGTACATTAAGGGTAAAACGTAAAATTAGGCTTATATGTTCCGTAAAATAAAAATAAAAAGATTTTGCCTCGCGCCTAATTAGCACTGCTCTAGATAATTTGAAAACGCACAGTATGTGTTTTGAACTATGGCTGTAAGGTAAACTTCAAAATATGCCTAGCGCGTGCGCGCCTCACAGGTGGCAGGGTTCCGAAAAACGCGCGTCGCGCGTATTTAGCAGTCAAAGTGTAAGAACGTACGTAAATTAGTTACTTAACTTATTGATTTAAGGAGACTGCTAATATTTCATCATTTTATGCTTGAGCCTCAGACCCAATTTCAGAGCTTACTTTGCGGCTAGCTCAATTTGTATGATATGTCCCAAGGTATGTATTTAATTTTCCTTTTTATACAAAATTGAGTGATTGAGATTGATATAAGTATGTATCTCCTTTCGAACGTCATATTTTTCTTTACAATAGGAATGCACAATCGAAAAACTACTAGCGTTTCCGCAAGTAGTCTAACAAGTTATTTATTGTCTCAGTGGCTCATTGAGTTCTGCTTGTTGTTAAGAAGTCAAGATTAAATAATATCTTTGACCTAGAGCAACACCATGTTAGACTACTGGCAACTTAGACGAACTCCGTACGACTTTCGTTTTAGACAAGTACGAGATTTTCGTTCGCGACCATACGATACTAACTCCAATGGTAGATATAGTGACATTATCATGCAAATATGGACATTCCATCACCGGATGATTAGACGCGCTGATCTTATCTGAAAGAATGCAACAACAGAGCAAGATTTGCTCGATCTGTAGGTAGATCTAATCGCAAATCAGCTTCAACATTGTTTATCAAGTGCAATGTTATACCCAATGACTTTGAGAAAATAGCGTATTAAGAACAAGTTTTACACTAGATGTCACCTCAAGAAGACTGGGATAGGTCAGGAGTTAGCTTCTTGAAATATTTTTGATATTGAAAAACAGAAAAAGTAATTTATTTTAGGAACACTACGGTACATACCATGTTTTTTACAAAACTAGCTGGTCTTAATATAAACAAATTGAAAACCCAAGATAAAATTAAAAACCTTAAAAACACGTAACAAAGATCAGTGCTGTGCTCATGCAGGTGACAATTTCCCTCAGTTATGTAGGTATCATTATTTTGTTTAATGTTATTTATTAACAAAATTGTACAGCATTACAGTTACACCAAAGCACTGCACAACTTAACCTAGGACTACGGATTCATCCATCCTTTTCACAAAAAGGATGGATGTTTTAATGTTTAACTATGTAATGTTACACATTAATTACATTAAATAATAATTCACACTTTTTAATGTTAGAAAGGTTGCTACATCCGAGCCTACTTACACAGACCATAACGGTAACATATCGTCAATTCAAAGTTATCATCAGAAACATCGATCCGTGTCATCTCATCACGAGTCAGCAACTCAAGATTTCTTATCAAGTAAAAACTGCGGTGTTGTGATGACATTGAAAAACACCACAATTTACGAACTCATCTCAAATTTATTAACGACATTGTTCATATTTTTGTTGGTACTAGCACTAGCTGCTGTCAAGAGAAGTATTACTAAATGAAATGAAATGAATGAAATAAAATAAATAATGGTTATTCAAATTTTGGATCTCATGTATCATTTTTTGAACGTCATTTATCTTTCTTGTTATTATTATTATTTTTTTATAATTGCAAAATCGAAAAACTACTAGCGTTTCGGAAAGACCACTGCTGAGAAGAATACGCCTCATTCAAAAGAAAGAAACTAATTTCAATAATGTCAAAATATTAATGTCCCTAAATAATTGTCTGAGAGAGTCTCGAGCACCTAATTTATATATTGCTCTAATAGCACAAATATAGTGTTGACGTCTGCAGCGTTACCCCACAGCAATATTCCATAGGACTCACTGTGAAAGTAACTAAAGTATACCAAACGCGCAGTGTCAACATCAGTCAGTAAAAACCTAGATAACCTGTTTCAAACAAATAACAACTTATAATAATTGCGTGAAATTATCTTGTCTGTTACTTTTTCACGCCTAAACGCCTGAACCGATTAGGTACTAATAGCGATAGATGCGACGCACGCGAATTTAATAAAGGGGCAAGTGCAAGTCGGACTAGCCCATGTAGGGTTCCGTAGTAGCATAGCGTAGTAGCAGGGTATCCACTTAATTACGTACACCAAGCAAAAATACCACCATAATTTATCGTCAGCAAAAATAAATTTGTTTTCCATAGTATAAGTAGTGTATAAATAACAAACTTATATTTTCGGTTAATAAAAATGTGCTACATCGCTACATCTCTAACTAATTTTCCTTGAAAGTTTTCATTGAAGCCAACAGCATATATTTTTTTTAGCTTACTTTTTTTGCTTACTTCTTTAGCTTTACTTCTATACTTTAGCAGCTAGGTGGATCGACCACATATAACATTTTTGTGTAAAGAACTAGATTGCGAAGGCTAGGGATAAAGAAGGATGGCGCAGACAAAGGACAGGCTTATGCCCAGCAGTGGGTTATGGTATGGAAAGCTGATTATGATGATGATACTTTAGCATGCAACCGCGTGCTGCAGATGCTATCACATTCACATGCGGAAGCACAGGCGGATGGAACAAGTGCTGTTCCGTGCTGAGATGAGTTCCAATCTTAAATTTCTAATTTATAACGAGCGGAAATATAGTTTAAGATATGACTTTAATTGTGATACTCATCATCATCCTAATATATATATTGATTTACACCATCGTAAAGAGAAAGTGAGCGCGATTTAACATTTTATCACTCTTTGAGTACCGGTAAGAATTCGCCCCTTATCAACAAAGAAGTGCAGCGATGCAGCAACTGTGGCGTAGGCATACCTGCACAACAATTGATTTTTTGTATGCTCGTGGTCGTCTTGAATGCCTTTTCAAGACAAGGTTGACTAAAATAGGTATTTCGCTCTCGTAGAATTAAGCTACGTATTTAAAAAAAATATAACATGAATTTTTAAACAAATATGTTAATTTCTTAGAAATAGTTACAGCTCTTAGTTACAGCTACATGAATAAAGCGAAACACTGGCTTCTGTTACTTTTGTTATCATGAATAAGTATTATCTTATATTAGGATAAAAGGACAACAGAGCGAGCTACTATTTAAATTTATTTTTGCTTAATTATTTTTTTAAAACGGAAATTTAAATTACCAAATATATAAATATATATAGTTCTGACGGACAAATCTCACAGTCTGAGCTAGCGCCAATGTAAGTTCGAGGCTAATGGCATACTAACTCTACAATATACCCGTATACATATAATTTTATAACAAATACATAAATAGATTCAAGACCCAGGTCAATCTGAAAAGGATTATTTTCCATCTTGATGGGGATCGAACCCAGGACGTCCAGTCCACTGTGCCTGCCCGGCGTCACGCCTTCGACTAAAACGGAATTGAAGCGTTTCTGAAGGACTTTCAGTACCGGCGTTCCGCCCGCTTTCAGAAGCTATGCTGTGATTCCATCCTCGCCTGGTGCCTTGCTATACTCGTATTTTTGAGCTGGTCGGGTCACCTTGACCTTAGGACCTTTGACCAAACTTCCAATGGGTTTGGCTACTGAAGTTTAGAACCTCTCGATCTCTCCCAACACCTCGGCTCTTCGTCGACACCACGCCGCCGTCCTCCTTCTTCAGGTTATAACATACCTACATACATATACATACGTATGCGTTAACATTACCCTCCTGGTTGGGTGAGTTGGGTAAAAATTGTACCATTTTGCTTATAACGCTAAGATTTCTATTAGTACTGACAGCAGAAAAAGTTGAACACATATTAAAAATTAATATTTTGTAGTTTACCGTGGATGAGATCGTAACTAATAAGTGTAATAAAAAATGTTACGAAAATATAAAACTTGTTTCAATAGAGCTTTGATAGAAACCTCTTTTTAGTAATCATTTTAATGTTTACTTTGAAGTCTGGCGGCAGCGGCAAGTGTCGCGTTATTTTTATTACCGACCAGTCATTATGACGAGCTCCGTGGCGCAGCGGTCAACACGCCAGGCTGCGACACGGATGGTCCCGGGTTCGATCCCCGGTCAGGTCAAGATGAAAAAAAGATCTTTTTCAGATTAACCTGGGTCTTGGATGTTTATCTATATATGTATTTGTTATAAAATATAGTACCGTTGAGTTAGTATCCCATAACACAAGTCTCGAACTTACTTTGGGGCTAGCTCAATCTGTGTGATTTGTCCATATATATTTATTATTATTATGATTTATTTCACCATCGTCATGATTTATTTATTAGTCATCTATACTAATATAATAAAGAAGAAAGATTTGGTTATTTGTTTGAGTGCATTGAATAGGCTCCGATAGTACTGAATCGATTTAAAAATTCCTTTCCCTAATGATAGCTGATTATCTGCGGCTAACATGGGCTATATTTTACGTGGACAAGGTCGTGGTATAATTGGTAGTTTCAAACAAAAGCTTTTTTAAATTGCTTTACTGCTCTGGATAAGAGTCCTTTACAGCATTATCTTGATAGTTATGTAAAATCAATCAAAGCCAAGGGACGTTGGTGCTAGGGTTGCCAACATTTTTTTGGCAGAATATAGTATTTTTATAATAAAAGCTATAAAAATATAGTACGATTCAAAAAATATTTAGTACTTTAGTAAACGGTTACACACACAAACACACACACGTTAAGTCTGTCGTACAAAATCGCGTTAATATATTGCAGGTCACTTTTTAAAAAAAATTCTTAGTTTTGCAAAATATAAACATTGATCTATTGTACTGAAATATAGTAATTTCGCGTACTATATACATATTTCTTCAACAGTATATAGTACGAAGTCTCGAAATATTGTACAATACTATATGTATATAATAGTACCGTTGGCAACCCTAGTTGGTGCGGGTGTCACTTTCAACTTCATTGCACTATCGGTGACTAGGGTCCACAAAATTCCTTATAGTTTCAAACAATTGCTTTAATCATTATAATGTACATAAGTATTTACATATGTAAGTGTTGCAAATAAAGCGCAAAAGCGGAAATAAATTCTTGCAAACTCTACAACTCTATTTGTTAATTCGAGCAAAAACTTTAAGGGGTGCCTTAGCCCGTCAAAATGAACAATTTTTCTTAAAGGAGCTAAGAATTTGAAAAAAAAAACATATCCATACAATTACATGTTTGCCCGGCAATTTGTATGAAAATGTCGAAAATATTTTTTGATTTCCTAATATTGGTCCCATTTATGCACTAATTGAAAAATAGGTTGTATTATGTACTTAAACGATATAAGATTATAATTTCAAAAATGACGTCCAGTTTGTTACCATTTTTTAGACGTAACAAATATTGATTCAATGAACAACCCATATTTTCTGCAAATCAAACACATTCTACTATCGCACAATGATGAGATCACAACAACCGACAGCCTATTGACACAACAAAATTTATCCAAAAACAAAACGGTCAGCGGCGATTTCCTAGATTTTACAAAAAAAAAAAAATTACTCCAAAAAGCATTAATATTTATACAAGTCATCAATAACTGTTCTAATATGCTAGTATAAGTGGTACTATTTTATTGGTACAGAGATGTTAAAATGACTTACTGTTTGTATGACCAAGAGCGATGGCTTTGTGCAGCGTCCAAGCGTCTGATTCGGCGGTGCGTCGCGTGTAAACTGCCGGGAGGTAGCCACTCACACCTACAACACAGAGCGTCGCTAGTCTCTAGTCTACACACAAGGACAAACCTAGGAACGTCTACGACTATCTCCGACCACGCGGAGGATTCGTCAGCGCAAGTTCAAGGTCAAGAGCAGAAAATATTACCACATTCATTCCGTGTACTATTTCAGGTCAGGGTTGCTGTTGTATATTGCTTGATTTGTGTGCGTGTTAGTAAGGCAATATAGAAAACACAAAGGGATCCCTCTTTTTTATTTAGGTCTGTGTAAAAGAAACGAGGGATGCCGGATACGGCCGATAAAAACTATGCAAAAAAAAAAACTGTGTAATTAATAGCCACAGTCCACAGCTGGTGTAGTGAATGTTATCGAAATGCTGATTGATCGGTGTTTGTGTTGACGATTCAAATCTCTCTCTCATGAGCGCTTTCTCGGTTGCATCCTCAGCTGTTACATTATAGAGCCCAGGGTTGACACAATGATTCTTGCTGTATTATGATTTAACATTTTTTTTTATTGCCGGCCGTAAATAAATATTGCCTATTTCTCTGGTAGCTCTAGAATCGCGGATAAATACCTGTGAAAAATGGAGTAAAATTATTTGTCCGCGCCGGAAATTGGACCCGGTACCTATGTTTACGTTTCAAATATCTATTCCAATGCTATGTCGATGAGTGTTATTAAATCATATTTGTTAACACATATTATTGTCCCTGACGCTTACACTTTTCTTTATTCATTATCTCTCTCTCTCTCTCTCATTCTTAATTTAAAAAATTGCTGATTATAATTAATACAGTTTTCCCTGACCATTTCGCAAGTAAAATTTGCATATACTGAAGTAAGTATATTTTACTTCAACATTTTAGTAGTCACAGGCTGCAATGGGATAGTATTACTTTTTTTTAACTCTAACCATTCAATGTTATCAAGATTAATTAGTCTCAATTATGTGCGCAATGCGTACGACTTTGCAAACTATGCCAATTACGCGCGCTGACGGCGTTGGCGATAATCCTATTACATACATATACCGATGACGGCGCTCTAAAAAAAGATTCTCCACAGATACTCCACGTCACCGTAGTATCCAAGTATCATATATATTACTTCTCATACTCGCGGAAAAGTAGTTAGTAATTTATATTCGTCCAACAACACTAACCTCGCAAATTTGAGTTTAATATACGCAACAACTTCATTGTAGTCGATACACAAACACTGGCACATTGATAAGATATGACTGATAAAATTACCAAAACAAAACATAACTTTGATTGGTTCTTAATAATCTGTGTTTCTGTCATGCATGCTATGATTTCCTCGAATACGGCGCCGGTCGTACACTTAACGAACCGGCCGTACAGTACGACCTTGCGCCCCGGCGCGCCGCGCTTAGGCGATTCGCACACTATCCCGGACCCCGCTGCGGGCTGCAAGAGTGCGTGGTCTCACGTTGCTTGCCTAGAGCGCCCCGCATACTATCTGCAGCCCCGCGCGTGATTGCGGAGTGATCTGCACGTTAATGCAGATCTGTACTCCAGCAACCACGCACGTGGCTGCGTTGCGGGATCTGGAAAACTGTGATGACCGCCTTATACGTGTGGAATGTAGATGAAAGACTACACTGACTTGTGTTGATCACTAGCCATTTGTTAAACGAGTCTATCTAGGAACCTATTTTAATTCTACTAAAGATAAACCTGGATTATGGCAACTTTAATCAGATGCCAGCACTGTCCGACGTTCACCGTCGAAAAACCACCGTCTGCGCAGGCAACTGTAGAGAATGTTTCTTTTAGAAACCACGTCATCACTTTGTCATAGAATATTTATCCGGGAAAGGCCGTACTAGTACGACAACGATTTCGACGAAACCACAGTATAATAGCGACAATACCTGTGAGCCAAGAAGTCCCTTGCACCCAGCCATCGGGCGAGTTGTCCAACTCCTTCTGCTCGATGTAGATAATGTCCCCGAGCACAAGTTCAAGTTCATCGCTAGCTTTCGGCGTGTAACCTTGAGTTACCTTGTACACCTAGACAAAAACATTACCGAAATAACACGGAGTTGCCATGGGCAAAAATATCATATGCGAGATAAATTAGCGACTCGCACTTGTATGTTTAGCGTATGTTGTTTACCTACCTAAAAGCAATATTGCGTCCGTTGACATAATCAACTCTATATCTGACGCCATTAAGGCTAATTTACATTGTAATGCCATAAATAATTCATGTTCTTGACTCACAGTGAAAATAAATGGCTTTGCTACTTCCTAAATAGGTCAAGCGAGAATCAAAGTCTAACTGACACCGCTAGAAAAAACAGATATGCTATGCAAACAGAACAGATATCACACCTGCATTCACATGCATGCATTCACATTAATTTGTAGATATGGTAATAAACAAATATCAATCTACTTTATAAGTACTTGATAGCAATACTATTGACACAATCGAATTCTTATTATTAATGTAATTTGATGACTAAACCTATTGTGTATAGGTGTACTATTTGCAGGCATGCATTAAGAAGGCCCTGAACGCGCTCGTCTCCAGACGAAAGGAAAAAAAGGTATTGTGGCAATATTTTTAAATTTGGTATAAAATTGAGCATTCATTCAATCAATCTATTTATAATCTCGTACATTCCTATGCAGCTTGGTGAAATTAATAATGGTTTATGGTTTAAGAAATTATTATTTTTTTATCAACAACATGAATAAAAAAAATTGTATTTACAGTTTTACAATGTGGGTAAGTAATATAAAGCCTCTCAATATTTCCATAATTTTAAGCGGCTTATAATTCTCACACCATTCATATTTTAATCACACTGTATAGGAACGTACTTACGTAGATTATAATAGCATTACTGAACTGACTGAACTGCTTTCGCTGCTACTGCTGGATATTTTACACCAAAATTATCAAATTTTGCCACAATTCTCTTTTTCCGTTTGTATGGAGACATGCGCGTCCAGGGCCCTCTTAAGTGCATATATAAGAATAAACATTAAAAACAGGCATATATAGATTGAAGAAAATCCCTTTTCTTGTTCTGGCTGGACTGATTTTGACAAGCAAGTCTAAGAACCATCCTTAGAAAACTCGCTTTTTGATACAAATATAAAAAAATAGGCCAAGTGTGAGTAAGACTCGCACACGACGGTTCCGAAACCATTATATATACAGCATTAGATAACGAGCAAAAAACACGTCTTTTGTATGGGGCCCCCCTTAAATGATTGTTATTTTGATTTATAGTATAAATAAGTGATTATCAACTAAATATTCTGTGACAAGCGTCTACCTGTTGCCGTTATTAATATCGAGCAAACCACTGCAACAAAAATACATCATCTGAGAAAATCGACTGTCTATCTATTACGGTTCATGACGTACTGATACAGTCTGGTGGCAGATAGAAGGACGGACGGATGGACGGACAGTGAAGTCTCGTCGTTTACCCTTTGGGTTCGGAACCATAAACACCGCATCCCAATCAGTTCATCCATTCAGGCAGGGCAGGGCGACCGCCCTGTCTGGCCAGCGTAAAGATTGTAGGCCAAATCCTCTGACTGCTCTGTCTAAAATGGCAGAACCATTTTAGACAGAGCAGTCAGAGGATCAAAAGTTCAAAAAGGGTCGTACTCCTGCAATTTGATGCTGACATTCAGAAGGGTAACAAAATTGATGAATTTGAGCGAACTACACGGTGTTTGTTTTGGATTGTCGTGCAAATTGTTTCTAGTGGACTTTATAATGTGCAATCTGTGTAATTTAGTGTTATAAAAGCCCATGTCAAGGAACAATGTGAAACAACTAAAATAAACAGTCATGGTGCAGCTGTAGTTTACATAGCGGGCTGGTGGTTGTCCGCTTTGCTGCGATGGCTATGATTGAACCAGTGGGTTCGTGAAGGATTGTCGCCAGGGGCTCCATAGAATCAACAAAATGAATTTACCCCATCATTTCGTTGATAACAAGAAAACTCGAAAAAGGGCGGGAATTTTTTTACTTGATACTGGCTAAATACGTAATGCGTGAAAGCCATAACACAAAAAAAAATTGGACGTGGGCACAGAGCCTTGTTTTGATTTCTACCTTGTTAGCATAGAGGCTGGCATGCCGCGTACCGACATACACGTCGCACCATTTTGGCAAAATTACTTTACCAGAAACTTGTCTAACTAAGTCTTGGAGTAGTCCTATTCTACTATGCCGGGAACCACACAGCGTATCTTTTCCGGGAACCACACGGCGTATCTTTTTGTTGGAGTCTGTTTAATTTAGTGCTTTGATAAGCAGGTTAAGCCGTTGGTCCAGGGCGATAAGTTAGCCTTTTGGCACAGGGCAGCTTGCAACGACATCCACGGGAATACTTGTAGTGGTCCTATTCTCCTCTGCCGGGAACCACACAGCAGCCACTTACACAAAACACAACAGTAAATTTTTTTAACTAGCCTGGTGGTTGTTCAACAGCCACTTACACATTATAATCAAAACAGTTCAGTTTTAGAACTTGCCTGGTGGTTGTTGAACCGGGGGTCCCGGGAGTAGAGCCGTAGCTCCCAGCTGCTCTGCGCCAGCGGCTGCAGCTCGTCCACCAAGCTCTTCAGCGCGTCGTAGGCCGCCACGTCGAAGTGGTACGCCAGGGTGATGTGCAGCGAGTTCACGTGCGCCTCGAGGTTTACTGCTGTTTACGACATTACAATGATTTATTTAGTAATTAATTCTATTATTTATTTTTTGTATTTTATAAGAATATAGTACGGCTGCGATAAGAAGTCATTTTTGATATTTGTCATCATAATCAAAAATAAACATAAAAGATTCCGACGAATATTAACACTACTCTTTTTAAAGTCGATTAATAATAATAGAAGAAATATTTGCATCAATCTAGCCTCAATGAATAAACATGATACTTATGGTTCGATCCATAAACTACGTCACACGCTAGGGGAGAGAGGGTTATAAATGGAAAAAGGTCACGGGAAGAGTCAAAAACATGTACTCACAGATAGCATTTTGCAGTAGATTCTAATGTTGGTTGATTAGGATTCTTAGCATGAAATGCTTGGGTAAAAAGCTGAATAAAAACCGGCCAAGTGCGCGTCGGGCCACGCGCAGTGTAGGGTTCCGTAGTTGCGAATGACCACTTTAAGTTCACACAGTTCTCACTCGCACCTCACAGTTTAACGACCAAAAACATTTCGAGTACATTTTATAAGTTGGTTGCCTATAACTTTTTAGTTTGCACTTAGTATTCAGCTCTGATAGTTTTCCTTTAAACTTCAGTATATATACTACTGCTGTAATTTTTTTCACGTATCTATATGTAACCGTTTAGCAGATAGAGGGGGGGGGACACTTACCTCTAACAAAAATTCGCACTTTAAAACCAAATATTTCGGAAACGGATCCCTAAATCGAAAAAAAGTGTTCTCAACCTCACAATATTTTTGAAAGACCTATTTAACGATACCCCACACGATGGGTAAATAGAGAAAAAAAAATTACTCCCCCACTTTACTTGTATGGGAGCTACCCTAAAAAAAATTTTTTTTCAAGTTTTTATTCTACCACTTTTTTGCCATGATTAATATACATACCCATACCAAATGACAGCTTTCTAGTACTTATAGTCTCTGCGTAAAACCGCGGACGGACAGACAGACAGACAGACAGACAGACAGACAGACATGGCGAAACTATAAGGGTTCCTTGTTTACTACGGAACCCTAAAAAGTGATCAAAGACGAAATATTAAATTCATTATTAAAATAATGCAATATCCATGCACCAAAGGTTAAAATAATGAAATGAGATAATAAAAATAAATGATAAAGCATAAAAAAATTACCTTCACAATACTGGGCATGCTCAAATTATCTTCTACCAGTTTAGCTACATGACACTGATGGAAAAGAAAATAATGTTAAAACAAAATACTTATAACTTAAAGCAGCATAAACTATGCTTACATTTAATGGGTTTCTCTTGAGGCATGGTGCACCACGGGAAACATGTGCCCAATGCATCCAAGTGTTCATAAGTATCCACCGTTACCCCCACTGCATAAATGTTACAACATTTTAATATTTGCCTTTATCAAGAAAACAATGTATGTAGCTGTATCCTAACTAAATATTGACCTTTGGGGTCAAAATGCCATCACCTGAAAATGGTATTGAAATGGCTAATCTTTGTTGCACATCCCAATTTTATATAAATTAAAACATTTACCAGTCATTCTAAGTCGTGAGCATTCTTACTATCTAAAAAAAAATATCACAATTTTTTAACAGAAAAATAAGTTTGATTATGAGGATGTACAAAAAAGAAAATCCCATCCAAACACCGGTACAGCCGTTCCCTATTATTTTTTTTTATAAAAATCATTCTGAAATTGACCTCATAAAATTAACATACCAAAAATTAATAGTTTTAATAAAATACATCCCAACCACCTAATTTTCTCATTACTAAGACATTCAAATATCCTTTTTTATATGCAATATACATAAACAAACATGAAATC
The DNA here is from genome assembly GCA_963082605.1 of Rhodophaea formosa. Lineage (NCBI taxonomy): Eukaryota > Metazoa > Arthropoda > Insecta > Lepidoptera > Pyralidae > Rhodophaea > Rhodophaea formosa. The sequence continues at coordinate 8,468,294 of OY720221.1, forward strand.
ATCAAACCTACATGCAGAAGACACTTGCTTCACATACTGCACAGCGATTCTTTTCAAGTAATCTGCATGTTCCTCTGATACAAAGAGCCCCATGAAGTTCTGAGACATGTATGGCTCCAGCTTCAAGGGGCAGTTGGGAGGGTCACCAACACTCTCGACAACATGCTTCACTGCTTTGGCTAGCTGCAGAGATGTTTCGTCTGGGGCCTAGAATATAAGTAGACAATATAAGCTCAATTAAAACCTTTGTTTCCTATCTATGACACTGAAATTTTCTCTGCAAAATTCTGATTCCCCTTAATGTTTAGGTATCAGTACTTATTTTTTTTTTGTTTACATGTCATTATCATCATTGAAATTCAAGAGCTCTTGACCAGGACGTCAACTTTTCCTCGGTCCATCCTCTGCCAATTATTATTATCAGTAAAGAACCAATCTCACTTGCTCCTTCCTTTTAACTACTACTTGAGATAACGCCACTGGCCAGGTCTGGCTGGTTTTATTGCTTAACAGGTTAGGCAACTGTGCATGGGTTTTAAACTGTTTCTTAATTGTCACATCTAAAGGACTGCAACATAGTTCTAATATTTACCTTGAAGAATGATACCAAAGTTATGTGGGGAGGAAAATTATGAGCTCCATTCCATCCACCATTAGCCTTAGATTTTTCCCAGAATTCCAGCAGTTGAGCGAGTAAGGGCCCTGTAGGGCTTGCATAGAAGATATATTCTCTCGGCTCTTCAACGTCGATACTAGCATCATTTACGTGAGTCAACAGCCAATCTGATGCTAGCTGGACACTACGGTTCCCAGTAGCAGCTAAGGCTTTCAATCTAAGACATAAATTATCATTGAATTTTTAATACATCAAATATCTTACTAACATTATAAGGGTTAAAAGGAACTAAATAAATTTGAACAACAAAACTTTTAAAAACAACTTACGCCCGGTGTGTTGGAAAACCCATTTGTAATAAGATTTGAAGTGGAGAAGCATCTTGTTTTGATGTTTTGTGTAAAGAGGAGACTTTTCGCGGCGGTAAATTAGGCATTTTAGGAATTTTTGGGGTCTGGATGAATTCTAATAAAGTTCGTCTCATTCAATTTAATTAACAATTTATTATTTATTTAGAATTTAATTACCTAAATATTTTTGTTGTTGTTGTGTTTTTTTTTTGGTTTATTTATTGACATGTGACATGTGTGAATGTGATTGACAGACAATTGACATTATTATTTTTAATTACAACAGTATTGGAGTACTATTTTTGAACGTGGACACTCGTCTTCCAACGAAGTGTCACGCGTTCAAAAATATTACCCTTGAAATAATGTCTTTACTCTGCCAAATTCCTCTGCTTCGTATTTTTTTTTACTATCAATAATTGATATTTGACATACCAGCCAGCTGTCAGCTGTCTGTTCTATTTTCCCATTGTTGTGACAGGTTGGGTGGTTGTGTGTGACTTTTCTAGCGTGTGGCTTGGCTTGGAGTAAAACGCGTGCAATTATTTGATTACTAGATACGCATAATAACATTCAGATCTTAAATTAACGTTTTCAATATGTATTTGCGCTATTATCTTAACGAAAATGGTGACAGGCAATACACATTGGCGGTATGTCTATAACATAACCTTATTCCATTCACTAGTAATTTTGCGAAATTTATATCGTTGTTTACCTCAGACTCTCTAAATTACTACTGGACGCCGTACTTTATTTAAGCCAGATTTACATAATTTTTATTTGTTTTTCAGACCATTGATCCCCAAGGAAAACCTACACTCTCAGCTCATCCAGGTAAAACTTTCTAGAAAGCAATCAATGAAGTTACTTAAATCTATTTAAGTATCCTACTACTCAAATATGTTTACTTACCGACTGATGTATTTTACATTGTTCATATATTTGTTTCAGCTCGCTTCTCTCCTGAAGACAAGTACTCTAGGCAAAGGATAACAATCAAGAAAAGATTTGGACTGCTCATTACACAACAACCAGAACCTATTCATTAAATCTCTTTAATTTTAATTAAATATCTTTTGTGCTCTAAGTTAACCGCTTAGCTCTGGGCCTATTTTTTCACCTCCTCTCTTATTTATTTATGTAATTTTATATTTTATAGAGGATTCAACTTACAAGTACAAAAATTTAAAAGTGCAAGGTGGTCATACATAATGTAACAACACATTTCCTGGCATCACCTCCACAAGTAAAATATCAACCATTTTATTGTTGTGCCACCTAATACCAATATCAATTGTAGTGCCTACTGAATAGAATATATAATTATATTAGACAGAAGTGAGGACTTGTCGAGATTCTCTCGCTCGTGGAGGTGATCTTACCCCTATATTTTTTTCTCAAGTACCTGTGTAGTGATAACCCCTCCAAATCTGTATGGCATTTTAAGATGCATTATAGTTCTCAAGGAACAGAACTTTTAAGGTTCCGTAGCTGAACTGCAAAAACAGAGCCCCTATAGATTTGTTATGTCTGTCTGTCTGTACGTATGTCAAACACAACCATTCTAAAACTATTAGATTACACTGTTGAACATTGGTAGGTAGATGTCTTCTGAGAATCGCTTTACGGTTTTAATAATAAATAAAAAAAATTTTAAGAGGGACTCCCCATACATGAAACAGAAATTATTTTTTTTACCATAGCTATATGTGTGGATTTTTAGGGTTCCGTACAAAAGTTGAAAAACGGAACCCTTATAGGATCACTCGAGCGTCTGTCTGTCCGTCCGTCCGTCTGTCACAGCCGCTTTTCTCCGAATCTACTGAACCAAATTAGATGAAATTTGGTAAGATAGTGTAATACTATGACCCAAACACGGATGTGCAAAGTAAATAAAGATTTTTTTGAAATAAGGGTCATTTTGAGGGGCCCAATTACAAAATTTAAAAAAAAAAGTTTTGCAAACCTTACTGTGTCATATATCAAATGAAAGGGCTCATTATGAGGATCTCAAAAATATTTTTTTTTGTTCGGGTAAAATCAATACTTTTGATTTTATTCACGAAAGAAGGCAAAAATTGACCATTCCCCCCCCTGATCTCCGAAACTACTGGGCCGAAAATTTTGAAAAAATTACAAAATATAGTTCATTCCTTGAAGATTACAGGAAAAATAATAAGAATTCTATCACTTGAAAATTAAGTGGTAAACTCACAATAATAAGTTCATCTAGGGAAATAGTTCACTAAAACACCACTAGATGGCGCTAGTCAATTGAATAAAACATTTTTTGCACATTGTGTGTGTGTTCACGAAGCATATTGTACGGAACCCTCATTGCGCGAGTTTGACTCACACTTGGCCGGTTTTTTATACAGATCTTTAAAAATTACATTGAGGTTTCTAAAACCATTTTTTTCTCAAAGTAGGTAGATCGTTTCAAAGATAGGCACTTCCAAATTAGTAAAGTACCCCCTCCCCCCCTACCTATTAAAATAGAAAAGCGAAAAATATAAAAAAATTGGTATGCTGTAGATCAGTGAACTTTCAGCGTTCGAAATTGGTTTGAACGAGATTTAATCAGCAGTTTTTGAGATATAGCACATTTACATAAACCGGAAAATATCATTGTCATTCATATAAACACTACCAATTTCTGGCGAAAAATGATAGTGGTATTTTAGATAATCTAAGCCTGCTACTATGGAACCCTTCATGGGCGAATCCGACTCGCACTTGGCTTCTTTTTGTTATTATAAGCGGATGGCAGATACCTACCTACATACGTCATTTTGCAAAAGAATATTCTACCTATTTATTATCATAAATATAATCACGTCTATATTGTAGGGTAAACATAGCCCAAGGTCATAAAACTCAAAAGGCCACGTTAACGTGTTAGTGGGCATGCGGAATTAAAAATAGTGATGGGTTGCTAGCCGCATCGCCTATAGAGTGTGGTCATTCGCTTCACATTGCGCTGTGTCAGCATTTTTACACGTACCTACCAAAAATTTTACCTACTTAAAACATGCAAAAAAATGGATCGCGTGTCGATTTTTGAGCATGCTAGGCACAGAACTATACTAGGCTACCTGTGGGACTTGACTTGGTAGGTACTTGGAAGTGAAAGGGTATCTATCAAGATATACGGTGCATTTATTGCTCTGAGGTGCGTTTACACGTGGTTTACACGCTTGCCAAACGTCAGCGAGCGACCACAAGCCTTCAAGTCCTAGGACATACCAAAGAGTATATAATCACTTCGTGGACATACTCTGTCTAATCTGTGATGCTGAGCGGCCGCATACTATCAGAAATTTCTGTTAGAAAAATTCTGACGCTCGCCGGAAGGCACTCGCTGCATACATTTTGTATTAGCTCCCGCACACTGTTAGAAAAATTCTAACGGGTCGTCCGTTTCTGATGCCCGCCGGATGGCACCTCAGCCGGACGTCAGAATTTTTTCTGTTAGAAATGGCGGAAGGCGTGTTTTCCATACATTTTGTACTAGGCCCCGCACACTATCAGAAATTCGCGTCAGTTTACCGTCCGCCGCCGTACGCTGCACACGTGTTTGGTTGTATTTTAGGAACCTACGTTTTTGACGAAAATGAGCTTAATTCAAGATTTAATTGCTGATGTGGAAAAATATCCATGTTTGTGGAACGTGATGATGAAAATTACCATAATAAAATACACAGAGACTTAGCTAGGGAGCGAATATGCCAAATATTATTTTGTATTGAAATCCAATTATCAATATCAAGGTCTTTAGGGTTCCATGTCCAAAGCGTAAAAACGGGACCCTATTTACGAGATTTCGATGTCCGTGTGTCACCAGGATGTATTTCATAAACCTTGATTACTATACAGTTAAAATTTTTATAGATTATGTACTTATTTGCTTTTGCCGCTATAACAATAAACACTAGAATCAGAATAAAATAGGTAATAATTAAGGGGTGCTCCCATACAACAAACATGATTTTTTTGCCATCTTTTGCTCGTTATTTATAACGGCAACAGCTAGACGCTTCAGATATTCACAAAATATTTATTTGTATATTCATCGCTTTAAAAATAAATAATTTAATCAAAATTAAATAAATATTAAGGGCTGTTGTACTAAGAACATGATTTTCGTTGCAAGTTTTGCCCGATAGTCTAATGTTGTATAGATAATGGTACGGGACCCTCCATGTGCGAGTCCGACTAGCACTTGGTCGATTTGTTTTATTTAAATAAAAAAAAGCGCTAAGAGCAATAACATACGTATCTTCATTCATATAGTTAGATGTGCGTAAGCACACAGATGCAACACGACTGGGCTCAAAAGCTGCCGGATCAAAATTTCTGATAGTATGCGTGGTGCTTCCGGCGAGCGTCAGAATTTTTCTAACAGGGATTTCTGATAATATGCGGCCGCTCTGAGCGGCCGCATATTATCAGAAATTTCTGTTAGAAAAATTCTGACTCTCGCCGGAAGGCACTCGCTGCATACATTTTGTATTAGCTCCCGCACACTGTTAGAAAAATTCTAACGGGTCGTCCGTTTCTGATGCCCGCCGGATGGCACCTCAGCCGGACGTCAGAATTTTTTCTGTTAGAAATGGCGGAAGGCGTGTTTTCCATACATTTTGTACTAGGCCCCGCACACTATCAGAAATTCGCGTCAGTTTACCGTCCGCCGCCGTACGCTGCACACGTGTTTGGTTGTATTTTAGGATCCTACGTTTTTGACGAAAATGAGCTTGATTCAAGATTTAATTGCCGATGTGTAAAAATATCCATGTTTGTGGAACGCGATGATGAAAATTACCAGAATAAAATACACAGAGACTTAGATATGGAGCGAATATGCCAAATATTAATTAAGAATTGAAATCCATATTTCAATATCAAGGTTTTTAGGGTTCCAAAGCGTAAAACGGGACCCTATTTACGAGATTTCGATGTCTGTGTGTCACCAGGATGTATCTCATAAACCGTGATTACTATACAGTTAAAATTTTCATAGATGATGTAGGTACTTATTTGCTTTTGCCGCTATAACAATAAACACTAGAATCAAAATAAAATAGGTAATAATTAAGGGGTGCTCCCATACAACAAACGTGATTTTTTGCCATCTTTTTCTCGTTATTTATAACGGCAACAGGTAGACGCTTCAGATATTCACAAAATATTTATTTGTTTATTCATCGCTTTAAAAATAAATAATTAAATCAAAATTAAATAAATATTAATGGCGGTCGTACTAAGAACATGTTTTTCGTTGCAATTTTTGCCCGATAGTCTAATGTTGTATAGATAATGGTGCGGGACCCTTCATGTGCGAGTCCGACTAGCACTTGGCCGATTTGTTTTATTTAAATAAAAAAAAGCGCTAAGAGCAATAACATACGTATCTTCATTCATATAGGTAGATGTGCGTAAGCATACAGATGAAACACGACTGGGCTCAAAAGCTGCCGGATCAAAATTTCTGATAGTATGCGGGGTGCTTCCGGCAAGCTTCCGGCGAGCGTCAGAATTTTTCTAACAGGGATTTCTGATGATATGCGGTTGACTGACAGCTGACACTGACAGCGAAAAATAACCATACTGTCTTCTGTGATCGATCTGTGTTGTGTTCACTTGAACAAGAAAAAATTCACTTGAACAAGAAAAAATATGTATCAATAACCCGTGTTTCAATTTAAATGATTTATTTTATCTAGTATAGGTAAAGAAATGGCTGGAGCTAAAAGAGGAGATCTTAAGGTCTATTGGAACAAAATAAATTATGCTTTTCCCATTTTAAATGATACAACATTTAGTGACTGTACAAATGCAGAGTATGAAGAAATACAACAAATAATCGTTGGTCTGGGCATACAAATAAGGATACGGGATCTTGTCCTAGTTCATTTAGAAAAATATCTTCGTCAGCATGTCGCGCCCTCCTTCTGGTCCAAGTTTATCAAAGCAGAAGAGGAAGTCAAAGGTTTCCAGTTATTCAAGTCAGCGGTCAACGATCTTTACGAGTCCGTGTCGAGCTTTCAAGACATGTTGCGACGGCTGACTGTGCTAAATAGCAGTTGTTGCGATAACAAACCCATTTTTGGCGAGAAAGATGTTGTAATGGGATTCAAACAGCTAGTCAGAGCCACCCTGCTGTCTCAACTACCACTAGACTATCATATTATCATCAATCACTTCTACAAAGTATCATTCAATGTATTTGATAATGAGTATGAAAATTCTGACATGGGAGAAGATGTCATGTGTTCAGGATGCTGGAATGAATATTCAGATTGTAACTGTGCTTACATTGTCAAAGTTTTTCATGAAACAAACAGAAAGCTTATGGACCTGCAGTTGCTGGAAAGACTAACAGGACAGGTGTTGACTACTTTCATACAAACAAGGATAGAATCTCATATTCAAAAGCTGTGCGATGGCACTTTTGATGTGTCTCATATTGGATTCTTAGAAAACTGGCTGGATACCACAGTCATGTCCTGGTTGACGAGAATATACTGTGCTGGTTCTTCAAAGCCACCACCTGATGACAGGAACATACAAAATGCAATTTCTAAATTCAAGCAGAAGTTAAGCTACTACTTATATCATAGTTACACTAAATTAAGAATAGATCAGCTATTTAATATTATAATTGATTACCCAGACTCCCAGCCTGCAGTGGAAGATATAAAGCAGTGCCTGGACAAGACTGATCTGAGAGCAACACTCTGTAGGAATCTGCAGGCAGCTCTGGAAACCAGGTTGTTGCATCACGGAGTGAATACAACTGACATATTGACTGCCTATGTGTCTACTATTAGGGCCTTGAGGCATTTAGATCCATCAGGAGTTATTTTGGAAACTGTTACAAAACCTGTGAGAAATTATTTGAGGAATAGAGAGGATACTGTGCGTAGTGTAGTTAGTAGTCTCACAGAAGATAGTGCAGGCAGTGAACTAGCTGAAGAGCTCGCCAAATTTGCTGCAGAAGGTGAAGGTGAAAGTGACAAGGATGATGCATGGGATGAGTGGAATCCTGACCCAGTTGATGCAGACCCTAAAGTGAATTCCAATGACAGGAAAGCTAATGACATAATTTCTATGCTCGTAAATGTGTATGGCAGCAAAGAGCTATTTGTTAATGAATACCGCACACTGCTAGCAGACAGGCTATTGGGTCAGGGTGTCATCAACACTGAAAAAGAAATAAGATACTTAGAATTATTGAAATTAAGATTTGGTGAATCCCAATTACATTTTTGTGAAGTTATGTTAAAGGACATATCCGATTCCAAGAGAATCAATGCTCTCATACAACAGGATAAAGATTTTGAGGCAGCCAATAAAAAGTTTGCATCTAATGCTATGATTTTGTCTGCACAATTTTGGCCACCATTCAAAGATGAAACTTTAGAATTACCAGAGCAAATTAAAAATCATTTCAAATCTTATACAAAATCTTATGAAGCTCTAAAAGGGAATAGGACACTGGATTGGAAACCTCATCTTGGCAATGTCAACATTGAAATAGAAATAGGAAATAAAAAATTGGATCTGACAGTTTCCCCATTCAATGCTACTTTGATCATGCATTTTGAAACAAAACCAGAATGGTCACTTGAAGAGCTCCACCAGGTCATGAAAGTCCCTGTCACTATTCTCCGGAGGAAGATAACATACTGGCAGTCTATGGGACTTATTTCTGAAAAGAGTACTGATGTTTATGTACTAGTAGATGGCTCCGATGCAAACAAGTCTAATGTGGCAACAAATCAGGTTCAAGAAATGATATGTGAAGATGATGAAACAGAAAGTGCAATGGCATCAGCACATGACCAGAGGGAAAGGGATCTCCAAGTGTTCTGGTCTTACATTTTTGCCATGCTGACCAATCTTAACTCACTTCCACTGGACAGAATTCATCAGATGCTTAAAATGTTTGCTCCTGGCACTGAATGCAGTCTCCAAGAGTTAAGACAATTTCTCGACACCAAAGTGCGCACACATCAACTTGTCCTTCAAGTAGGCATGTACATGTTACCAAAAACTTAATTTAAGAAATAAATGAGACATCCTGAAAAAGTTTAACAACTTTATTTTTGATACTGCATTAAATATAAAAATTTGGTTACAATATGTATGTCTGTGGGTTAATATCCAAATTACTTAACATTATTGTAAGCGACAATTATTCTGTGAAGCTATTAATTTGATCAACAAATATTAATAAATTAATTACAATAAACAGTGATACCACCACATTATTTAATACAAATTTGAATAATAATTTAATACTTAGTTATTTCAATACATAATCTTGTGTCAGTCTTAAAATCTATTAAAAAAATACTGTTTAAATTAAAAGTGGAAACAATGTATTTTACTCCATTCTTTCCTCCAAACAGATTACAATCAACAACATTTATCTATAGTGAGAAACAAGTACAGATTCATCAAAAAATATTTTAAATGGAATGTGTTCAATACACTTACCATGAAGAAACATAAATGCAAAGAAACACTTTTCTTAAAATTTTCACATAGAGATATTTTCTCAAAGAATATGCCCTAAATGGAATGTCAGATTTTTTCGTGTAAAGCACCATTTGTGTTCATAATAACAAACTTCCTGAAATAAAATAAATAAGTTGGTAACCCAGAAAGTGTACCATTTGTGTTCATAATAACAAACTTCCTGAAATTAAATAAATTTTAATTAGTTGGTAACCCAGAAGGTGTTTGATTGATTCCTAGTAGTCCTTCTGGACCACAATGTTGAATTTGCAAAATTAGTGTGAAACCAACATTCACAAGTACAGCAATACATCATCTAAACTATCATTTATTTAGCATTGTCCCCGACCAGCAAAACAAGATGGATTCGACATTTGCTTAATAAATCAAAACACGGAATACACTAGATCACTATCATATAGTAAAATTATAATAACAGTTATGTAGTTTTCATACAAAATAATTCACCAAATTTCGATGTCAAAAATCGTTACTGCGGCATGAAACTTTGATAGGTATAAAACACTATATTTTCTAAATAGCTGACATGTCAAAATTGTTTTTCTCGAAAATCATTGAAAGGATTTTAATAATTTTTTTAACGAATATTGTGACTATCGATGTGGTATGATTTATTACGCATATGTTTTATCCACATTGTAGAAGTATGGTTGGGTAAGTTTTTAAAGGCGAATCTCAGTCTGTTATTTGGCTTATGAAGCAAATTATTTAGATTTATTTTTTCGATGAAATGCATGTGTGTGAAAAACGAATTAAAATAGATTTTTTGTAGATTAACAAATAAATACCAACTACATAGTACAAATTCAACTACGACAGTTAAAGCTCTACAACTAGTTTACATATATACAGAAACTCTTCATGCCATGTTTAAATTTTGGATAATATTTAATTAGCTTACAATAGTTTTGTATAAATTTGCCCTGATCAGTTTAATTCATAATAAATAAAGTCCACAGATCTGTATATTTTGTGCACTCGAGAGTCCACTGCATAGGTCAGATCTCTTGATCACAGAACATCTCTGTTCATTAGATAAAATTTATGCAGGCCTGCAAGCCGTCTCAATACTTTACTCCGATGCTTTTTTATAAATATTTGGAGCAGAAATCTGAAGCAAGCAATTTTCGGGTAGCAAAATTTTTTGCAAATTTGGAAATATATTAACCAAAACAACAGATATGCTCAGGTACAACTAGTGCGGCTGTAGTAATTTATTCAACATACTTTAACACGACATGAATATTTTAAATGCGACACTATTAAATAGTTAAAAAGCTTACACAATAAATTATTAAGTACATAAAAAAATCATTAAGTCTGGAATTACAGTGCTAAAAATCTCTCATTGGACGAATCAAATAAATTTAATGTGGATTCAATCACATTAATTTCAAATCCATTGTTATTTGTAACAAAAATAAATAAGTTTCAAAAATGTCTAATACCTCAATTAAAAAGAAACGGGTTTTAAACCCTGACCGAAGTCAAATCCAAAACACTAAGGATGCAAGTGAAATCGTAGATGAGACTGAAAGTGATATTGTATTCCGGTTGATAAGTTAAATCAAGCCTAATTCAACCTATTTATACATTTTTATTGTTATCTACAAATAAATTTTTTACCCAATTTATATTATTATGTGGGAAATTTTGTTCACGTCATAATAATAATCGAATGGATATTCGATTAGATTATCGACGCTAGTCTATAAGCACAACATAGGCCTTATCGACGGCTTATTGATGTGGCCGTGTTATTAGGGACGATAAACGTGGTCGCGCGTGTCGTGCTACACGGCCTGTCCGTGTAGCACGACACGCGCGACCACGTTTATCGGCTGTCATCATCTTGTTTTACGTTATATTAGGTCCTAATCTATGAATTTGGTGATTTCTACAGATAATTTCGAGCATATAACCTGAATCTTTTTAAAAATAGAGTGAATAGGCTTGTTCTGGGTAAGCTCGCTTCATCTTAGGCCATATCTTTGCCTCTGGGCTAGATGATGGTCAAGAGCAAACCCATTTAAAATAAAATAAAAATATGTAATTTCAAAAAAATTAGAAAGGTAATAGATATATTGCTACATTTTTTATTAAAACGGACAAACCTGAACCGAGGTCTTTCCATGAGCGTTTTTCAATAATTACATTAACAAAAACAAATTTTTTAATGCACGCAGAATGTTAATAATCCGCCACTTTTATTGTTTCAATAAAAAAAATGTGTTTACCTGTAAATTATTGTCATTAGGAACATAATCGGCAAGCGCGAAAAAAAAAAACGCCAATTTCATTGGTAAAGACCCAATATTAAAGAGCGAGATAGGGCTAGTTTATCGCGCGATATAAAAACAGCGTCGCGGGCGCCATACTACGTGTTATGTGTACCAGACTTTTAGACCACCAACGCGGAAAGAAGACTTTCCGCGTTGGTGGTCTAAAAGTCTGGTTGTGTTACCAATTGTTGGTAGATAAAGATACGATCACTAAAACAGTTTTTATGCAGTTAAGTGGTGCAATAGCGGTCTTGACATAGATATACCAATCGACACCTTTGTTCAGTAGTCTGCTTGAATTTCATAGCTAGGTCAAATTCTAGAAATAAAAGAACAGTTACCACATAAAATACCACTTAGCGTAGCATCGAAAATATTCAACAATTATGTATTATAAAATAAGGTCTAATAATTATACCAAACCTAACTATTTTGATTATAAATATAATCTAACCGAACTTTACTAAAATTATAACAATTATGCTTATTGAATGCTATTCAACATTAAAACTTGTCTATGCGATATAGTACTTGCCTTGTGTATCGGACAATAATATTTGGTGTAACATCGCATTTCTTATACAACAGTGACACAACAATAGCGAATCTTGTAAAAATACTTATAAGCAGCGCCTTTCAGTTCACTTTTCACTAGTGAGAAGATAGTGGCGGTACGATAACATAGCCAATATATAACATTAGTCGGAAAGAGTATAATTAAGTACCAAGAAAAGTCTGTCATTTTTCAAATACGACCGTAAAATTTGTGCAGGTTACCTCTTTTATTTTGCTATACTCATTCTAACTAATGTTGTAGGACTTAATAATTTCAGATGTTTATGTTGACCTTACAATGTCCTTTTACATTAATTTTAAGCTGTTTATATGTATGCTTAATCATTCTATGTTAAGCTAGTTATACTTATATATTTTTCTATTATTTTAAACACTATTTCAATAAGATTGAAAACGTTATGTTAAAGCACAGTTGGAATCCAAATGATTCATTTCATGAATTCTCGATAAGTAGTAGGGTAATATACCTTGTTAATGATACACAACTCAATTAGTGTCATTTTTTGCTGTCTTTTGTCAAATAGTGTAATGATTGTGGTCGTTAATACATTTGTTATTTTTCTTAGTAACTCTTCGATGTTACTTTAGAAATATGTCGTGACAATAATCGGTCGGTTGCCTGTAGATGGTATTCGTACCCTATTTAGCGTAGTTAAGTCCGCAGCGTAGCTTTTCCAGCCAGCGAGTAGTGAGTTCTGAGCAGCAGCGACGGGAGTTCACCGGTTGCGGCGCGGCGCGGGCATGGGCTGGGGTAGCAAGGGCTGCGGGGCGTTGGGCGGCGCGGTGTGCGGCGCGGCGCTGGGCGCGGCCACGCGCTTGAAGGGCCCGAGGCGCTTGGCGGGGCGCGGCGACACCGTGTGCGCGTCGCCCGCGCCGCCCCACGCGCTCGCGCCGTGGTCCAGCAGCGCTGCCGCCAGCCGCCCGCTGCCTTGCTCTGCGAGACGACAGAATACGACGCTATTGTATTATTTCTAACATTTGAGGACGGCCTCTCGACTCGATGGTCTTGCGTGTGATGATAATTATTATAGCCACGAGCTATTACTAGTAATCAGACGACCGTCTGCTTATGTTTTCTCTAAGCAATAGAGACCACAGACAAATATTGGAGTGAGGCTCTAAAGATGATTCAATGTATACAATTAAGTTTTAATTTCTGTCACAAATTCAAACTCAATTGACGTGTGTTCTATACCGTAATATTCATATAAGCTATTTTTCAGCAGTGTCGACAACTGAATAGACCTAAAGTGTTAGAAGTTACCTGGTGCAGATGTCGCCGTCTGCTGCGGCGGCACGGGTTCCCGTATCCTCTCGACGAAGTGCTCGAAGGTGGTGGGCTGCGTGTGGTGCGCGACGAGCGCGTCGAGGCTGCGCGCGCGCTCGGCGTAGGCGTGCTGGTACAGCGGCATGGTGGCGCGCACGGAGCGCCCGCCAGAGAACGCCGCGCCCCGCACTAGCGCCGCGCAGCAGCTCACGCGGATTATGCATTCTTCCCAGAGTGGGCCGAACACTGCCACCTGCGGAAGGATAAGGGGAAAAGGGTAATATGGCTAATTAAACTTAAAATTGAGGACGTCTGTTTCTTCATTGTGATAGTTTTAAAACAACAGTTAAGACGTGGAATGATTTCTCCACCAGAGTCCTATGTTATGTTTGAATAATGCTTATTGCGGCAAAATATCTTACGAGTTAGTAAAGGCAGTGTTATACAGCGGAATAGACGGCTAATGGGCGGTAAAATAAATACAAGACTATCATAGGCGGATTTTTCATAATTGTGCAAACTTCAGGCAAAAATGATGTTATTTATCAAATAAATATGAATTAAAGAATTTTTCATAGTAATAGGGTGGTACTCAGTCATTTTTATACGGCAGAGACTCACATCAGGCTTCCTGGAGACAGTGCAGCGCAGCAGGCCGCCGGGCAGCGGGTACAGCACTATGAGCACGTCGCAGAACTGCGTGGGCAGCGTGTCGCGCTTGTACGGCCGCCAGTGCTCGCTCCACACCACGTGCACCTCGTCGTTGCCCAGGTGCCGGGTCTAAGGGAAATGTTAAGAAATTACCATCATGAAAGGAAGCAGGCAGAATATCATTCTTCAAATAGACTTCAGCCATCGGATAAACTTTTTAATTGAGACAAAATAAGAAGATTTACGCTCTCTAATACGAGTCTAATAAGAGTTTATATCGCATATCAAAATTTTTTACAGTTCTATGCTTTGACTGATATGTTATCCTAAGAACGTGATGGCGTACAATAAAAAGTGTGTGGCGACTTCTACATTCGCCAGAAAAACATGAATAAAAAAAACTTGACTGTGAATATGGCGAGACAACATATAACTACAAGACTTCTCACTAGATGGCGCTGAACGATTCTGAAACGCGCAAACAAAGTTTCTTTAATTCCGGTAAATAAGCCTCCGACAGAACTCAGTTAAAGCCGTATACGATTCCCTGGGCTCACACCATGCCCAGCGGGAAGATCTTCCCTTTGTGGCGCTCGAGCATATCTCCTCGCTCCCGCTACAAGTGGCATACCTTGTTGAGGATGGCGTCTGGCGAGTCCGCGGGCATGCGCGTGGCGACGTGGAACAGCGCCTCCAGCGTGAGCGTGGCGAGGTAGGGCGCGCTCACGCCCCCGCCGCCGCCGCCGCGCAGCCCCCCCGCAAACCCCACGTGGCTCTCCAGCTCCACCTGCGCCAAGAACGCCATCTTGTTACTTCAATGTGTACATTATAATTTAAAATAATGTTATCTACCATGATAGTACAGTCGAAAGCAAATAAACCCGACTGCCTTACAAACAAATTTCAGCGGGGTCAGGTTTATTTTCCCCCGACTGTTCTATCACTCTAAAATTCCTACTACAAATTTTTTTTTAATCCCGACTGATCTGTTAGGAACTCATTGCACATGTCACTCGGGAGGGTAAGGGGTTGTCACGATATCCGATATGTTCCTTTACTACTATACTCCTTTTTGGGAAGTCATGTAAAAATAGCAAATAAAAACCAATATTGGCAATCCATTTCGTCGAACTGGGACTTTTTACCAGGATTGGTATTCACAAAGGGTGGACTGTATAGTCAGGAGAGGCCAAAGGTTACTATAATTTAGGCCCGCTTACTGCTTTATTGCACGAAAGAGATGCATTTGGTCCTAACGAATATTTACCTCCCATGCCAAAGCCGCCAGAAACGCTTCATATGCAGGGCTTCCGCAGCGGTTTGATAATATTTCGTTGCGGGTCTCCTGACCCTTGCCTACGTATATGACGGCTACTTTGTGCGTTTCACGGCACCTGTAAAAAATATTACATTATTCAGAACGTTCCATTCATGACATGACAATCAATGATTATATACATAAATAAAAACATTTGACAACATTTTTTGAAATAAATCGATATTGCTGTACTCGTCAATACGCCAGCAAAGTATTTATGAAAATACATATCTGTCGTGTTTTAGCGGCCAGCAAAAGTACTATGAAAACTCATATAGAAGTTTATAATTATATCTGGTCGTGTAATCTCATAATAGATCGACAGGTTTCATACGGAATAATGTAATCAAGCAAAAGTTTTATTTAAAATACAATCTGGCATACCGTGGAACCGTAACTTTTTGTTGGTCAACCAATTTAGATTTTTTGAAAGCAGGTTTTTTTAGTGATGGTCCTTAGACATGTTTTGTTAAAAATCGTTACAGCTGTTTACAAGATAGAGGGATTTTAATAACTTATTTATTATTGGGACATTAGTTGAAGCTGTAAACTTGTCTTGCATATACCTTATCTGAGCGCGTCGAGGTTCCTGAGCTCCCTTAGCAGACGGTCCGCGCGGCGCAGCAGATGCGCGTGCGGGCGTCGCGCCGTCGCCAGCGTCCGAGCTTTGCCAGCAGCAGTGCTTACCTGAGTGCGTCGAGATTCCTGAGCTCCCTCAGCAGACGGTCCGTGCGGCGCAGCAGGTGCGCGTGCGGGCGTCGCGCTGGGGCCAGCGTGCCGAGCTGAGCCAGCAGCAGTCGGCTCTGTGCGAATGGCGCCACGGTGCCGTCGGCCCATTCAAGGCTCTCGGCTTCCTCCTCACTGCGATCGAAAAATACCTTCAGAATGAATACTCAGGCAACAAACCGTAAATCCTTTTTTCCATTCACAATGCTATTCTAATATATTCTTATGAAATGAATAAATGGGAAAATAAGATATGCGAATAAAATCCCACGCGCGCAGGATTTGAACATGCGTCTTAGTCTTTATACTTGTCGTACAAAGAGTAAGAAGCATGTTCTAAACCTGCCCCTCTTCATTTAATTAAGTCCTAGATAACCCTTCAAAGTATTTAATGAACTACTATTTACAATTCAAAGTTTTTTTGTTTTTTCGTATGTGTAAGTGGCCAAATTCAAAGTGAGAACGTGAAGCTTTAATTTTCGCCAAAACTGGCCGTTTTTGGTAAAAACACGAACTAAAGCTTTAAATTTATACTACTACCCTCCCTTTTTTTGAGTAGTCGTGTAAAAAACATTGCACCCCGTTTTTTGGCACCCAAAAATTACCAAAAAATATATAATAGAGCTAGTTGACCTGTCCCTGGCGGCAAGGTAGTGCCTCTCGGCGTTGCGGTGCGCCTGCAGCGCGGCCACCAGTTCCTGCTCCACGCCGGCCGGCAGCGGCGACGGCCCGGCCGCGTCCAGCCGGCGCCCGCACACCACTTCCGGAGACGTGTGTCCGATGTACGCTAACACCTGCGGCAAGAGAAAAATATTAAAAAAATACAGTAGCATTCCAGTAGTGCCAACTGCCGGAGGCAAATGACCGGGCAGTGGCTGTGGCCGTATACTGGGAAGAACTACTTTAATGGGAGGCATTACGACTCGAAAAGAAGAAGAATCGCCAATCGCAGATAAAAGTGAAGACTTTAAATATTACGTGTGTATTTTTTTATATGTACAAACAGAGGTATCAGTTTTTTGGTAACGGTGTCGCGAGTTCAAAGGTTTTTCCCAATGCAATAAACAGCTGTAACATGAGCTCAGTAAATTGTTGCAGTTGATAAAATATTTTGATACAAGGGTTTTCTGAAATAAGTGGCGGCAGCAGCGAGGCGCAGGGTCCGATAAGCTGCTATTTGGAAACAATGTATCTGTTGTTGCTGCTGCTTGTAAAATATTTTTCAGTAACAGTGTTCTTATTTCATAAATCATTCAAATTTTAACACGACAGTAAAACAAATATGTTCAAAGTCTTCTTAAAAGCTTACATGATCCAGCTGATGTTTGTCAGGTGGCGAATTTTTATAATCGGGCAGCAAATCCGGCGGCAGTGGGGGAGGTAACGAAGATAACGTGTTGTGTCTCGGGCTTTCCACACTGTAAAAGGTAGAAAATGTAAATACTTGATGTGTTCAAGGTATTATTAAAACATAGGCTTTTATCTTTGATCTATCAAAAACATCATTACTTACTGTTCAGGCAGCGGCAATAGTTCTAAAGTCTCTATTGAAGTGTTGGAGGGGTCGTAATGTAATGCCGAAGCGTCCCAGCACGCTTTGCCCGCGATGTCACGTAACAGTATGCGCACTTGGCGGTCAGATGTTGTTAAACCTGCACAAAATAAGAAAATAGTGTTATTTAATAAGTCTTGTACTATTACCGCCGTGTGGTTCCCGGCAGAGGAGAATAGGGCCACTCTAAGTGTTTCCGTGGATGTCGTAGAAGGCGACTTAGGAAACAATGGCTAGACAAAGCTCAAAAACATCAAAGAGACCTCTCCAAACCGTCTGGCCAGCGTGGAAAGCCAAATCCTCTGACTGCTCTGGCTTATATATGGCTCTGGTAGTACAGAGAGGGTCGTGCAGTGGAGACTATTAAAGACCTGATGATGATGATGTACTATCATTAGTTAATCTGATGAAGTGACTTCCATTCTCGATCTTAGCAGCTTGATACACAAGCCAAATTGTGCAATAGGCTTGTTCTTAAATAAATTGTTTTTAAAATAATTAGTCCGTCCGGTAGATTATTGAAAATATTGACTCGTATTTTTTCTATTGTCAATCCAAAAAAATGTAAAGATATTTAAGCCCGTTAAAGTATTGCGTAACTTCACTGTCTGATACACTTTTTACCGGACTGTTGTGTCATGCATGAGCCTCCACTCCTGCACTTTGTAGCGCATTATCTTTATGATCTTTATTTTGATTGAAAAAAGAAAAATACGTATCTAATATTTTTCGTTAATTTATAAGACGGATTAATTATTTTAAAACATTTTTTAAGGAACTATGCTTATAGGGTGCCACTCGAGTCAGGCTACGAGCTTCGAGTCACTGTGTCTAATCAGCAGTAGTGACATCTGTATGTCGTCACTGACGACACTGTTGAGACGAGCTGTCTTCACTGCAGAGAGACCCGCCTACGACAGACTGTGGTGAAGTCAGCTCTGCATATTGATATAGTTTACCTGGAGTGGTTCCTCCCGCACCTCCCGCAGGCATGTCCAGGGCGGGCAGTTCCACAAACGACGCAAGCGTCGAGTCACTGAGCCTCATCAGCTGCACATGCGGCGCCGTCAGTACGGGCGGTCCAAGAGACCCGCCTAACGACGGGCTGTCGTGCTGCTCGCACACGCTCGAAGACAGCTGACAGCCGCTCCAGAGCGGCCAGTGGCCGAGGAACAGTACTAGCTGTGTGCATATCTAGCGAGGAAATAACAAAAGATAACAAATTTCATAGATCAAACGCAGCTAAAGCCAATATACCTTCAATTCATTGTGTATTTTTGACTGTAAAGTCAATTTTAATTTGCCGTCCGATTTTATAATCTTTTCTAGTTCTTTCAACGCCCATTATTAGTACATAGACATAAGACAATAGTTATTAAGTTTATTAATTATAGCGGTAAAAGAAATTCATTTACTGCCTAGCTATCATGGATTATTAGATGCTGCCTGGTGATATACGGATTGGCAAAGAGACATCGAAGCCTCAGTAATAGGGTCCCGTTTTTGGGGAACCCTGAAAACAGCTTTACATACCGTTTGAGCCCAAAGTTTGACGTCAATGGTGGAGGCCGGCAGCGTCTTCGGTCCCAAGTTGTCCGACTGTACATTGGGGTCGAAGTCTTCATCGACGGGCAGCGATAGGCCTTCAATGTCCGACCCGTTCGTCCCTCTCATTACCGCGTATAACACCTGAATAATCAATAATAAATATATACGGACAAATCACACAGATTGAGCTAGCCCCAAAGTAAGTTCGAGACTTGTGTTATGGGATACTAACACAACGATAGAATATTTTATAACAAATACATATATAGATAAACATCCAAGACCCAGGTCAATCTGAAAAAGATCATTTTTCATTTTGACCTGACCGGGTATCGAATCCGGGATCATCCGTGTCGCAGCCTGAAATAATGATATTGATTTAAAACCTGATTTGTTTTATTCAGAGGGTGTGTTGCATAGTTGGTTCTTGCCTCGAAATTACATGAGTATTAAATTTGATCATCCTAAATAAGACATAGGAGGATGGGTTATTTATAGATTGTCTTTATCTTCTTTTTTAAGAGTTATCTATAAAAGGTATTTTTTAAATATTCATTAAATCGAGCTTATATCTAAAAAGCATTCGAGCTTTCTACAAGGACACGACAGCAGTGGAATTTAGCACGAAATTTAGAAATATCACTATGATTTTCAGGCAGGAATTTTTCGAATATTTGCAAGATATTTGATTCTATTATAGAATAGTTGGATTAAAATAACTACGTACTTTAACGAGCTCTTTGTATCCTAATAATAAATACAGAACAACACGTAAACTGCTCAATTTCTGAAGTCGGGTAAAAAATTGGGTCACCATATCGTTATCACAGTACTATGAAACAATGCTTTCAAGGCGATGTGTAAGACGCCTTTTTATTATGTAATGGTATTGAATGTCGTATGTGTAAGGCGGCCGTCTCTCTGCTCATTAGCACTTCGCGCGTAGACGCATCGAAGACAGTTTTGACATCAATTAGGGGTTCCGTTTAAAACGGCGGCGCGCCCCGGAGATGGCACAGTCCACAGCTGTCTTCAGCTCTTCAACTTACTCTCAGAGTAAAATCTAGCCTATATCAAAATGCACAAATCCGTAAGTTTCCCTAAATTTATTCGAATATTTTCTTCGTGAGAAAACACGAAGAAAACTTCTTAAGTGGAGACGATTTATTATAAAATCAGTCGTCTTTTGCCATTTATTATGTTTCTTGAGAATCCAATTCTGCTCATATTTTTTTTATCACTGATCTTGTTCGAACATAAACTAAGTCTCATTCGCAAATCGTAGGTGTTGTTCGCCCTTGCCTTCGTCGCCGTGGCCCTGGCTGCTCCCCAGGCTCAAGACCCCGTCTACATTTTGAAGCAAGAAGGTGATGTCAATCCAGAGGGCTACCAATTCCAGTAAGTATTTTCATATTTTCAGAATTTACAATTATATTTGACTAGCAGCCCTACCCGGCTGCGCCCGGGCATTATACCTTAAAACCTTCCTCGTGAATCACTCTATCTATTGGTGAAAACCGCATGAAAATCCGTGGAGTAGTTTTTGAGTTTATCGCGAACAGACAGACAGACGCGGCGGAGGACTTTGTTTTATAATATGTAGTGGATATTCTCGTAATGCCTAATCACTAATTTAAAATTTCAAAAGTGTCCTTGCTTTTCTATTTTTAATACGATCAATATAAGCAAAGACGTTGCATTGCAGAGACTTTTTTTAGCGTCAATGATTCATTCCTTTCTATACATTTCTGAGTGATAACAAAACCCGATATAAATAACCATGCAGAGAACAATCTCAAACAAAAACCAAAATGAAAAAGCCAATGATCTTAATTTGCTATTTCTAGTTTCGAGACCAGCGACGGAACCGCTCGTCAAGAGCAAGGCACCCTCAAGCAGTTCTCCGAAGACCACAAGGCCATCCAAGTTCAGGGCAGCTACCAGTACGTGGCCCCCGACGGCGTCACCTACACCGTCACCTACACCGCCGACGAGCACGGCTTCCAGCCTCAGGAGCACGTCTCCCACTAGGACGGACAAGGACAACAACAGTACTAACATAAGCCTATCCTTTTCTTGGAGGTATGATCAAGCGAGATCTATATTTGAACATCAATGTAGCTATTGACCAAAGTGTACCTGCCAGTACTGGCTTTAGGATCAGACGATCATCTAATTACACAAAAAGACGGTATAACTTCAGAATCGCTACTACAGTCATTGCTGTTTAAATTATTAAACCGTGTGCCTGCGACTAAAGCAAGTACTGGTTTAACGAAGTTATGAAACAAATGTTCAATTTTGGAACACTATTACGCGTATCTTCAGGCTATAAGAGGAAAGGTCAAATTAAATGTTTGTGTATTTGCACGAACAGTGCCATAAATACTCGTGTATTTTGATATTGAGTCATCATTTTTTGTGTAGGTTTTACTACACGCCTTGAAAGCTATGTCATCATACATTACATCAATGGATATTTTGAGATGATTGCATACAACTATTCAAATAGTGATGATGAATGTGACAGAAAGAGAAAGTGGTAAGACTAAAGAATCGTTGTGTACAAACATATCGAGTATCTGGTCATTTCTCAATAATTTTCGCTTTTTTAATGTTTTTTTATTAGATTTCTATGTTTGTTTTATAAATAAATTAATATATTGTTACTATTGCACTTTAATTTATCATCCATCCTCCAACTCCAACCATTTAACTTTTTTATATTAAATAATGCAACAAGTTTGTATTAACAGACTAAAAACTCTTACGGCTTATTGTTTAATTCGAAGTAAAAGTTCAATATTCGTACGAAAGAAACTAGTAGAGGTTGTCTTATAAAACTGAACACCCCTCCAGTGTATATACACTCACACACAAAGTTGATATAAGTAATACACATCAAATGAATTTGCATTATGGTTTTCCAAAAAGTCTTGTCAAATTCTTGAACTGCTGGCTGAGTCGATCGACTTGTGCATCCCTCCAAATCCGTATGGCATCTCAAGGAAATTATATGCCAAAACCAGGGAAGGGTTTATGACACGAAAGTGCAATAAAGCAAGTGAGCATCTCGTAAATGGCCCGCATGCCGCCATATTTAGATATTACATGGATTGGTGGCTCTATTAGTTTCAGGACTAATCCAAAATCACCAGAGGTACACGAATAAAGTTTTGCAATAAGTATTATTCTCATACAAATTAAAATAAATTTGATCGGTTAGGGGCGTTAATTTTAAGAATAGACAACTAATATTTTTGCAATTTCAATGGTGTGTGGCCGCTCTGTTTGTGTGTGTTTGTCTGTGTCATCGTAGCTCTGAAACCGATTTCAATAAGATTTTTTTTTTATTTGAAATCAGGTTTCTTGACGATGGTTCTTCGACTTTTTTTTACAATCGGTTCAGCCGTTAACAAGACGGACGGATTTTCGTGTTGGGAGTAGCTTATTTTTAAAATTATTGTGAGTGGTTTTCAAAGTGCCATTTAAAAAAATCTTATAACTATTTTTCTCTTTCCTCTTTCTCAAGTCAAGTGTCAAATAAGGCCCTAGTCGGCCCTAGTAATATAAAAAAGGGTCACTATGAAACTTTGTCATCCAGGATATCGACACTTGCCTTTTAAACATCGCCATCTAGCGAACTTAAACTTTTTTTTATATTGTCACTTTGAAATCCCCTCATTTGAAACTCTCATCTCGAGTTCTTGGCGGGAATTTTAGCGGGCTACACGATGTTTATTTAAGATTGTTTTGCATTTGATTCTAGTGGACTTTATAATGTCAAATTGGTGTTATTTGGTGTTATAAATGCCCATATTTAAAAACAATGTGTGGAATAACTAATATAGACTGTCATGGTGCGGCTGTATTGAGATTTACTTAGCGGGCTGGTGGTTGTCCGCCTTGCTGCGTCGTCAATGAGTCCACCAATGGGTTCGCGAAGAGTTGTGGCCAGGGGCTCCGTGAATGCAACGAAATGAATTACACCATCATTTCGTTGATAGATTGCCAACTGGCGAAATAAATGAAGAGAGGCTCTAAAGGACTCTTATCCAAGGCCGTAAAACAATTACAAAAAAAAAAAAACTCTTGAAACATGCACGTCGACGTACTTACTTTGAATATGAGCAGCAGCAGCGTCTGGTCGCCGTCCTTCTCCTGCATGAGGTAGGCGGGCCCGCAGCGCACGGCAAACTCCGCGAGGCACAGCAGCAGGGACCCCGCTAGGGGCTTCACGGATTCGCGCCCACTGTTGGACGATATCTGGCCGAGGCATGCGCAGATCCATTTTATTATTTTACCTGTCGAATTCATATTTTGGTTTAAACCATCCATATAAGTACCCCTATTATAAATGCGCAAATAACTCTATCTGTAACCCCTAACAATTGAATCGATTTAGATGGAATTTGTTTATGCAGGTAACTTTAGACCTGGGAAGAAGTTTGCATTCCGTAAATGTTCCTAAGGGAATTGGAAATCCATTCAAGCGAATGGCGTCGCAGGTGAACGCTAGATTTTATAAATTGTGATTCTTTACATTCATCAAGTTGTGATTGGCCAACGTTTGGAAATTACTTACTAGGTTGTTGTTACTGTTGTTCTCATTGGACAGCAAAGTAACTACTATATTTGAACTATTTAAAGGTAGTTTGTAAATTTTGACACCAAGCGCTGATGGCAACTTGCAAAAAATTAAAAGGAAAAAATAATTTGTTGAATCTTTTATAAGCATAGTGTACTTACCGGCAAGACCCGGATATTGCTCGACGATCCGGTCGGTGTAGTCGGCTAGCATCAATATGCAGTCGCTCACTACTTTTGCTATATTTTTGTTCTTCAGCTGAAACAAAATATATTGCATAGTAGAAATAACCTTATACTTTTTCTGGCGCATAATGAAAAGAATTGGGAAGACCAATATAATAAGGCAGCCGGTACGTGTGCGTCCTGGTTGCCAGGAGGTGCGCCATGTGCGCGCACAGCGCGGTCGCGCAGACACACAGTATGGTAAGAGATGGGGTATACACTTGTTCGTGTGACTCACCATCAGCATCTGCAGCAGACACGTGACGTAGGCCGGCAGCCGCTCCGTGTGCGTCCTGGTGGCCAGCAGGTGCGCCACGTGCGCGCTCAGCGCGGTGGCGCCGGCGCAGCGCGCGGACGCCGCGCCCTCGCGCCGACATACGCGTACCACTATGTTCAGCACGTGCTCCTGGACAATTAACAATCAATTGATATATGGTACCTGCTCAAAAATCGATGAGAAGTCAAAACATTTTATGCTGTAGATCTCAATAATAAACACCTTCAACGAAAATTGGATTGAAGGACATAAGTCAGCAGTTTTTCAAAATCTTAAACCGCAAATTTAACTGTCATTCAAACAAACATTATGAAAAACAAAGTATATTTAGCCGACGAAAAATGATAAGTGATATTATATGCTTGCTACTTTGGAACCCTTCATGGGTGAGTCCGACTCCCACTTGGCTCCTTTTTTTTATAAGCGCATAATGACTATATTTCTCGTATGTTTCGTTAGAGGAGCCCGACGGCCTAATAGGCATGAGCGTTTTAAGCAACCCCGGGCAGTCCCCACTTGGATGGGGGACCGCAAGTGGCATAATAATATCTCGAGCTCCTCAGTGTCCTGGCTGTCATCATTGATGGCAGTCATTAAGCTATGTCAGATGCCTTTAGGCAGCTTGAAAAATCTGACACCAGTGTTGGCTACTTACACACACGAAAAACAAACAAACAAACGTTACTTTCAATACTTCAACCTCGTTGCTTTACCTTAAGGTCCGGGCATGACACGGTGTTGTACTGATGCGGGTAAGGCTGCAGCATGGGCGCATTCATCAGCCCGTCCGGCAGCGACAGCAGAGATCCTAGGAACGTCACGGCGGCCGTGCGGGGGCACTGCAACGAAATACTCGTCAGGATAAAGCACACAAATACCTATACACTACTAGCATGATGGTATCATCTTTGAGGTGCCCACGAAGTTTCATACTTAAATCAGAGTTGCGCTCGAACTATACACAGATGGCGCTACGTGCTACATTTCATAATTGTTGATATTACTGCTATAAAAAGCATTTTCGTTTACATTTGTTCAGGTTACATTTTTATCTTTCCAATAAATGCGAACTATCCTTTTTACGTTAAAACACATTTTGATTAATCTATTTAACTAGCAGTAGACCTTCTGCCATCTAACGGTGACTTTTTGAAACTTAGCTTGCTAGGGCGTTTACCAGAGCGCGTATCTCCGGATTCGGATGAGACATTTGTTCTTGTAGAATTATAATATCTATGCTACTAGATTCCACCCGCGGCTCAGCTTGCGTGAATGTAAATCTCTCGGGAAAAGTACCTTTTTTCCATCATGAAAGGTACCCTACCCTATATATCGCTGGGTTTCAAACTATGTGCATACCAAATTTCATCAAATCCGTTCAGTTGTTAAAGCGTGAACAGGTAACGGACAGAGTTACTTTCGCATTTGTTTGAATGAACGTGTTTTTAGGCACTCGTAACTTACCGAGGGCGCCATGTCGGAGGAGTTGAGCACCACGGTGGAGGCGTGCACGAAGTCGAGCAGCAGCAGCGAGTAGCCGTCCAGCGCGAGCGACAGGTAGCGCGGCGCCGCGTGCTCCACCAGCACGTCCACCACGGACCGGTCCTCGCCCGTCAGACCTGCGTGTTAAATATAACGTTACTGTCCTGACTAAGTGACTTAAAGTGAGTCTTGGTCTCCAGCATAAGAACACGCCAGCGCTTTCGTTCCTGCGCTAACTTTCGCTAGTTGTCGCTTACCACTTGCAGAATGGGATCGATTGGTCGGCACTGGTATACTCTTTTTACCCCCAGATCCTCCTCCATTCTTTCGACTTGACCGAGCCAGAAAAACGGTGCGCTTTAACTTCGCCCATAATGTTAGGCTCGCCTGCTAGTTTTGGTATTTCGGAATTGCTTCTTATTCTCCATGCACCATCCTTTAATTGGTCCGAAGTACCCTTCTTTCCGTTACAAGAAGCCTTATTTCCCTTGGGATATCTTAAATTTCCTCAACAGAAAATTAGGTTGAACTTCAAACACCGAGTCTCAGTCCCGTAATATTATAAATCGCCACTGACCCCCCGCATTCGCGACACCTTTCAAATCCATGACATAGGAAGAAGCAAATAAACTAACACAACTTGCGGAGACGACAAGTGGTATAAGGAGTAAATGTACTAAGGGGCCCGCCTTAACTCTGACAATGCTGGTTTTACGATGCCTGGAATAATAGATATCACAACCAAGGATGCAGAAAACCGTTCGAATAGAAAACGCAAATTCTTTTCTTAAGTATCACTGCCGAGGATACTATCGGTCGGTATCCCCTTAATGAGAGTAGTAGATATCTTCAACAGATAGTAGACAGCTAGATAAAACCGAAAGTTCGCACATATGCAATTGTATATAATATTAACGTACTTATAGTTTTTAAACAATTGCATATGACGATCTGTAATATTTCCGTCTCTTTCCATGTCAAAAGATACTATGGGTACTCAGTCCTTTAACCGATAAATAAGGTCCCTGGGGTTAACATGCACTCACCATGATGCAACGCCCGCTGGTACAGGTGCAGATGCGCGAGGTGCAGGCGGTTGTTGCACGAGGAGGGCGCGCCCGGGCCTTGCGCCTGCGTCGACTCGCACAGCAGTCGCAGAGCCAACAGCTTACCAGCCCTGCATCACAATGTATGCATACGTATACAATCCATCAATCACACCAGCAGCATGTTGTCTCAACGCCTTAATCGTACGATTTGTTCTCAGAGACTCGCATAGATGGCGCCACTCGAAACTACACAACATTGTATCTACCGTATTATGAGAATATAAAAACATGATTCACAAAATATATATTATTAAAAATAAAAAAAATATTTTAGGCATAATATTTTAAAATGACACCATATATTTAGTAAGTTAAAGGGTAACGCAGATTACCGCCATCTAGTATCGAGTAGCAAGCAACTCTCCTGCACCATACATTCGCCTGCTTTTCGCAACCTTAATTTGGTCCAATATTTTTGTATGAGGTGGGCAGTCTATTACGTTAGTATTATATTGTCTTTGCCAGCAGTAAAGTCGTAAGAAAATGTCGGCCAGTAGCTGATTATTTAAGTGAGTAACCATTGCAAAAATATTCAAATCTAGCTATTTTCCCGCGTGAATTGTAGAATTTGTCACCCCCGCAGATAAATTAGCTTTAGATCGGTGAAAGAAATTTGAAAATCGGTCTAGTAGTTTCGGAGCCTATTTAATTCAAACAACAAACAACACATCTTTCCTCTTTATAATATTACTATTAAACAAGTAAGATTAAATACATACAGATAATTTTGGTATCGCCCGGAGAGGGTTAAATGCTCGATGAGCTTGAAAAACTGTAGTTTTGCAACCAAATTGGAACTAAGATGACACTATAAAATTGGTCACACACAGTTGAGTAAATATTGACATAATCAGTTTGATAATGGCCTTGAAGTTCTTTATAACAAACATGAGTCATTACATTATGTTAGAAAATATAAATAAAAAAGATATGACTTTTTGATTGACACGGTGGATACCTCATAATGTACCTTATTGCAAGTAAATGTCAATATAATGTGTGAAAGTGGCTGTGGCACCGGACTGAGCAATAAAACGAAAATAAAATGACTTGCTAAAAATGTAATATATTATATGTACTTAATTACATTAAAGTTTGAAATCTTAGCGCGATCAACAAGAGGAAGGTCGCGGGTTTGGGCCCTGCTGGGTCCAACATTTACCTCTAGGTTTGGAGTCCAATAACATGCAAGTTCGGTAATAATTAAAAAAAAAAATCACCGACCACTACCTGCTTCTTGTAAATGAAAACATTGATAGTTTTTCCGGGATGAAAGGAAGCCTGTCCTTTTCCGTACACCAGAAAACGCGTATGCAACATTGTATGATAATCGGGCGTAATAGACAAATGATCATTTTCATTTTTTTTTTCATCAGTGCGTATTGGGACGACACCGTGCGCGCGTCTCAATTCACATTCGCCCTGAGGAAGACCTCCGGATGAGGTTGAAACATGTCGGCCAGTAGCTGACTATTTACGTGAGTAACCCGTTGTTACGTATTTTAATAAGATCATTTTCACATTTATAATTATTAGTTAGGATAGGATATGAGGAATACCTGTGCGAGGGCGGCAGCGCCTCGGCCTCGAGGCACCACCCCGCCACCAAGTTGAATGGAACATGGATCTCGGTGTTGCCATTCAGAGTCTGATTCGCGCTGATCTGTGAACAATCATGGTCATCAACTCGTCATTCACTGTAAAAAATCTTTGGCTACGAGCCTCACAACAACAGGTTGGATACCTCGAAGTTAATGTTACCTAAGTTTTGCCAATATATGAATACGCAAGTATGCGTAAGACGAGTACTTACTCATAGTTGCGTATTACGAATGTAAAAACGGAACCATACTACTGATCCTCCGCTGGCCGTCCATCCGTCCGTCCGTACGTCACGGGACTGTATCTATTGAACCGCCATAGGTAAATCATCATCATCATCAGGTCTTTCTAGTCTCCACTGCAGGAGCACGACCCTCTCTGTACTACCAGAGCTATATATTAGCCAGAGCAGACAGAGGATTTGGCCTACACTCTCCACGCTGGCCAGACGGGTTGGAGAGGTCTCTTTGATGTTTAAAAGCTTTGTTTAGCTTGAGTTTCCTAAGTCGCCTTGTACGACATCCACGGGAAGTCTTGGAGTGGTCCTATTCTACTCTGCCGGGAACCACACGGCCATAGGTAAAGACTTTAATAATTTATAGAATGTTTATATCTATTGCCACCCTAACAACAATAAATAAAAAAGTAATGGGGGGCTACATTGAGTGTTTTGTTTTAATATTACATGGTGATACGGAACCCTTATTGTGCGATTCTGACTCTTTTTACTTAATTTACATTAATTGATTACACGCAGATACGATATTGGCAAAGTTTACAATTTTACTGAATAATGTAAAGTTATTAGAAGGAAACGAATGAAAAACCACAAATGACATGAATTTTAGCTGCTAAATAAATATGAGACAACACTTGAAAATCATTTGAACGACAATCCAATTCAAAATCACTACAATCACATAAAAATTAATAACGAATATATTTATTACGAAGACGATAACCTACTTCATAACACGACTGTTTGTACAAGTGCATAACATATTAATTGAACACAGCACCTCCCATTAATTTTTATGATAAAATTGCGTATATAGACGAAAGTTGTTATCAATAACATTTTTTTTCTTCTATATACGCAGATATCAATAAAAGTAAATAGTTAGTTTACCACGTCAAAATGAGTTCGTTGTTTCAACAAATTTTCAGTATCGATAGATTTCTCGTTGATATTGCTACCGAGTACGAGGTTGAACATGTTATTTTCACGGAGATTAGCTCAAATGCGCGATAAAATTCCTTATTGTTCTCTGTTATGATTAGAACTGCTACGGCAGTTTTACGCGTACCCGCGCGTTCGGAAATGCACCGCAAACTACCAACTTTCTATGCAATTATATATCACGCGCAAAAACTCGAACTCAGGTAATTTAATCCTACTGGCAATATAAACAGGAATTAACTGTTATGATGTCATATATGTTATTATTGTTAATTTATGTTACGAGCGGCGAACTACATCCGTGTTAATAAAATGAGAATCTGCAGAACTATTATTCAATTAATAATGGAAAGGAAAAGAACATTAATTTTATATTGTTTTCCTTTTTTTTTGAAGAAACAAATGCATAAATGTGCGATAACGCCGTTCTCTACGTTTGATTAAATAAGCACTACAGCATAAATAATTGAAAAATGCTATGTGGTTTTTTTTTATTCCGATTTATTCAATCTACAAATATTTACGCGCAATTTAAAAACAAATGCTAACTCTGGACCTGATATTTCCGTCGCCTCCTCAGGAGCCTTCTTTTTCCTGCTCTTCTTTCGCATTGGCACTCCTTGAAAACCTTCGAGTTGGACAGCGCAGCGCACACTCGCAACAACAACATGCACAAGACTTGACCGCACGAGTACCTACGGCGCTCTATTATGGAAATAGGTATTTTTAAATAATCACAAACAATGTGAGATGCGTCAGGTCTGTATCGGGCATCTGCGTTAAGATATCGCCGATAAGTTACCCCGGCGTGTCATATTTGTGATAAACATTAGCAGATGCCGCGTGCGGTGACATGTTACGTAGGTGCCGATTGAACTAACGGTCCGCGTTCTGTGGACGGAATGGGTTTCATTGAAAACTATAATCATCTCGTACACGATATTACGACTACTTTTTCAATTAAAATTTTGCTTGTTTATAAATACTTCTTTTTATTTTTTCATCTTGAATTAAAACAAAGAACAGTAACATGAAAACAGGATCTAAGATATGTTTATATTTCCCAAGAGATTAAAAAGATTTGAATAGTAAACACAAACATTGTTCCAAAATTTCCCATGATTAAAGGTAGCATCGAATTTTTATAGTGTTTCACTGGTCAGTTACATTATTAATAACATAAATCTCTGATGACGCCTGGCAATTTGCCTCTCTTCCAGTACGTTTCGGAGGCATCGGGGTGCGTAGGGTTTCCGCGGTGGCCCTTCCTGCTTTTCTGGCTTCCGCCTATGCTTCATCTTCACTATGCGGTAATGTTCTTGGCCCATCTATGGGTTCCGCTAAGGTGAGTGGCTTGAGCGGTGCTAGAGATGCTTGGCGGAGCAACGTCTCTGAAGAATTGCCATCAAATCTGTGTTCACAGAGACTGTGGGATAATCCCAAGTGCAAGGAGATACAACAGAGAGCGCTTTCTCAGTCTGATTGCCTGGAGGATCGGTCCCGTTTATTGGCGTTGGTTGAGAGGGAATCGGGACACTGGCTGCAGGCTCTTCCTTCTGCACATGTCGGCACCCTTTTGGACAATCACTCTTTCACACTTGCCATCGGTCTTCGTTTGGGTGCAAAGATAAACCAGCCTCACGTATGCCGCTGTGGGGCAGCTGTGAACGAATTGGGACATCATGGCCTCTCTTGTTCCAAAAGTGCGGGCCGTATCCCACAACATGCCTCAATTAATGATACCATTAAAATATCGCTGGCAACTGTGGGCATTCCGTCTGCTTTGGAGCCGAGTGGAATCATACGTACAGATGGCAAGAGGCCAGATGGTGTTACTCTTATTCCATGGAGGCAGGGTAAATGTCTAGTCTGGGATGCCACATGTGTAGACACTCTGGCTCCTTCGCACTTATCGGGAACATCTTCCCAGGGTGGGGCGGCAGCCCGCGCCGCCGACCCAAAAGACGGAAATATATAGCTTTACAAGACAATTTTATTTTCCTTCCCTTCGCAGGAGACGTTGGGTCCCTGGGGCCCGGAGGCTAAGATTTTTTATAAGGAAATCACAACTCGTCTTATTGAGGCAACGGGCGACCCTAGAGCTGGTCATTACTTCGCTCAACGCATCAGCATTGCTGTTCAGCGCGGTAATGCTGCCAGTATTTTGGGCACGTTGCCTCAATGTGACGAGTTGGAAGATTTTTTCTACTTATAATTAAAAATTTGTAATATTTTATGAAATTTGTATATGAAATGTCCAATGATTAATAAATTCTTGTAGCCCTGTAAAGTTAAGAAAACATAAAAAAAAATAACATAAAAAAACTCAATTAGGTACCTTAATAATTTTAATACTGATCTAAACAATAATAATTTTGTTTATTTTACCATTCAAACTTTTTGATAAAATAGTTCAATGTTAACTTAATATCTTACATTTATTTATTTTCTCACAGAATGTGTTTTCTCGCGACTATCATTATACTTTTGCTTCAGGTAACATACTCTGAATCCTTTGCTCCACTTAGGAGTCTATCAAGAACCCCTTAGCTACACCCTGGATTCAAAATAATGCCCTCTTACCCTAAAAAAATTGTATTATGTATAGCTAGCTTCACAATCTACTATACATATGTATAGGTGTGATTTCAGTTTTGATTTTTTACGCCCGACTTATAATGAAAGGTGTGAAGAGTTCCACGCCTACTTCTGTTGGTGCGTGATTCCGTGGGGATTGGTTCTTAAAATGTTTGGCGAACATTGTTAAATGTTTGTAGTCAATATCATGGGTTATGGTTAACTTTATTCAAAGGATTCGCATAGATTTGATGGTTCTGGAATATCATTATCGTCGGGCTTGGTAGTCAGTTATCATTGACGAGCTCTGTGACGCAGCGGTCAACACGCCAGCCTGCGACACGGATGGTCCCGGGTTCGATCCCCGGTAAGGTCAATATGGAAAGTGATCTTTTCAGATTGACCTGACCTTCTTGGATGTTTATCTATACAACGTGGAAGGGACATACCCGTAATAAATCGAACCGCGGTTTACACTAGACCATTATAGTATAATGAAATTAAAATTACAGCCAAAAAACAAAAATAAATTTCGGCATTTCCATACAAAAGTGTGCAGCCGCCCGGGCGATTTGTATGGGAAGGTCGAATTCTTTTTTTGTTTTTTGGCTGTAATTTTAATTTCATTATACTATAATGGTCTAGTGTAAACCGCGGTTCGATTTATTACGGGTATGTCCCTTC
Organism: Rhodophaea formosa; assembly: GCA_963082605.1. Classification (NCBI taxonomy): domain Eukaryota; kingdom Metazoa; phylum Arthropoda; class Insecta; order Lepidoptera; family Pyralidae; genus Rhodophaea; species Rhodophaea formosa. The sequence goes on from OY720221.1 coordinate 8,501,450, forward strand.
CACTTTCTATATGTATCTATAATAAAATATAGTATCGTTGAGTTAGTATCCCATAACACAAGTCTCAAACTTACTTTGGGGCTAACTCAATCTGTGTTATTTGTCCGTATATATATATTTATTTATTATCATTATAATGGGAACAGATACACATTTTTGTAAAATTATCATGTTCCTACCGATAGCATTTCATGTAATAAGACAAAGTCTACCGACAGACAATGTTGTATAAAGTGGGCTCGGGGGCGTGGCACGTGGGAAAGCAAATGTTCAATATGTCCATTCTTCTCGAACACGCTGTCAGTCGGCAGACTATGTGCATACGCTTAATACGATCGGATATTACTCTTAATTTCCGTGTTGTGTGCAAAAATATAAGTTCCGATAAGAGTCAAAAACATGTTGTATCACCTACCATTTGTTTTTAATGCATTTTAGAACAAAAAACTTAAAATAATGAAAAAATATACCATCGAAAATTTAATGTCAACATTGTTATAAAACCGGCCAAGTGCGTGTCGGGCCACGCGCAGTGTAGGGTTCCGTAGTTGGGAATGACAACTTTGAGTTCACACTATTCACACTCGCACCTTACAGTTTAACGACCAAAAACATCTAACAATGAAAATAGTATGAAATTTTACAGTTTTTTTTTTTTTTATATACGGACAAATCACACAGATTGAGCTAGCCCCAAAGTAAGTTCTTATGAAAGACTTGTGTTATGGGATACTAACTCAACGATACTATATTTTATAACAAATACATACTTATATAGATAAACATCCAAGACCCAGGTCAATCTGAAAAAGATCGTTTTCCATCTTGACCTGACCGGGGATCGAACCCGGGACCATCCGTGTCGCAAGCAGGCGTGATGACCGCTGCGCCACGGAGCTCGTCATTATAAGTTGGTTGCCTATAACTTTTTAGTTTGTACTTAGTATTCAGCTCTGATAGTTTTCCTTTCAACTTCAGTATATATACTACTGCTGTAATTTTTTTTCACGTGTCTATATATAACCGTTTAGCAGATAGAGGGGGGGGGGGGACACTTACCTCTAACAAAAATTCGCACTTTAAAACCAAAAATTTCGGAAACGGATCCCTAAATCGAAAAATGGTGTTCTCAACCTCACAATATTTTTAAAAGACCTATTTAACGATACCCCACACGATGGGTAAATAGAGAAAAAAAAATTACTCCCCCACTTTACTTGTATGGGAGCTACCCTAAAAAAAAAATATTTTTAAGATTTTATTCTACAACTTTTTTTGCCATGATTAATATACATACCCATACCAAATTACAGCTTTCTAGTTCATATAGTCTCTTCGTAAAACCGCGGACGGACAGACAGATAGACGGACAGACAGACATGGCGAAACTATAAGGGTTCCTTGTTTACTACGGAACCCTAAAAATGAGTATACGTATTTCAATGCGCGTACCGTCTTTCATTAGTAGTAATGAGACTGTTTTGACCGAAGTGCAACCTTACCTAATAGCGTAGTACGGGCGCTGCTACTCTATCGTAGGTGTAAAGTTGTTGAATGTGTGAGCTCGCTTTTACGCGCCAACACGTATTTGTGCCTGTCACTCCCATTGGCCCCTTAATTTGTGTGCGTAAGATATATTGCCACTGAGTGCGTAAAACTTGTGTTATTATGTTTATGTGCGTGTAAGTGTAAATTTTTCTGGAGACATTGGGACTCCAACCAATTCCCACCGCGCACCGATCTAACCTAGTATAGTTATACTGATATCTATGGACAAGACTAGTAGATTTCAGAGGCTTAGTTATGTCTTGTTGATACAAAACAATAGAACACGATAAACCATGTAAATGTGAGTGTCAAAATCCATTGGGTCATGTATGTATTCTTTTAAGTGACAATTTACAATGAAATACACACCCTCACTATGAATAAGCACCAACATATAATCACAGTTTTGTAAGTAAACACGCAACATTTTGCTTAAATACGAGTGTAAAAGTTTCACTACAAGACTGTATTTGAACAGCAGACATGGAATGTTTTTTAGGGTTCCGTACCCAAAGGGTAAAACCGGGCTCCTATAACTGAGAATTCGATATCCATCTGCCTCTCTGTAACCAGGCTGTAGCACAATAAACCGTGATACGTAGACAGTTAAAATTTTTAACAGATGATGTATTTTTGTTACTACTTCAACAACAAATACTATAAAACAGAATAAAATAAATATTTAAGGATCCCATATAGCAAACATGATTGTTTTGCCGTTTTTGCTGAATAGTCTAATGTAGTAGATAATGATATGGAACCTTTCATACGTGAGTCCGACTCGCACTAGGCCGATTTTTTACTTGAACATACAACAAAATAAAGTCAAAAGGGTAAAAGCCGACTACCAAATTTTTACTGAAGAATTGTGATACAATATTTTCGTATCTTACACAGAAATACATTATATTTGTTACCTAACACAGTTAATAGGTTTAAAAAACGGAGGAGGTTATCAATTCGGATACATGTGTACGGATACGTCATTAATTTTTTTTTTATATAAAAAGCTCATGAATTTAAGATGTATTTAATAAATCATTTCCTTTTCGTTTGTGTAAATAAGCAGATTTTTATGGTGTTAAACAGCCACGTCTAGCGGTACACTGTCGATTTTGTACACAAATGCCCAAAAAAGGAGCATAATGTTTTGTAGTATGTTTCAGAGTTTCTGTATTCCACCATAATTCCTGAATGTCTAAACAGATTTGGATTTGTTTTGTTTAGATCGTAGAGTCCTTACATCATCAGTAGTAACTTTACAGTTTTTTAGGGTATTTTTGGAAAAGCAGCTGCTATTTTAGAGAAATAAGCCTGTTGACTTATTTAATAAACTGGCTTCCGCCCGCGGCTCCGCTTGCATTAGTGTCGATCTTTCGGAAACAGTATCTCCGGGATGAAAGGTAGCCTATGTCCTTCTCCGTACTCCAGACAACGTGTATGTAAAATATCATGATGATCTGTTTAGTAGAAGCGTAACAAACAAACAAGCTCACTTTCACATTTATAATATTAGTTGGGATGGGAAGTTGGGATTGGGATTTTAGCACCTCCATTAATGTGATTAAAATTCTCAGGTACTCATTTTTTTTTCTGAACATATGAAAGTATTTGACTTTGAATACTTAGAATCGCATACTAATTCGCGTCGTCATCATACAATATTAACGACAAGTAATTAAAAAAAATAAAATTTAACCGGCTTACATTTTTCGTAAGGACTGTTATACACTTAACTCTCTCAAAAACTACTACTAAAAAGTCTCTACTTATTATGGTTCAATAGATACAGCTTTGTCATAGACAGGCGAACGGCCGGACATCGAACTCTCACTAATAGTGTCTCGTTTGCACCCCTTGGGTCATCATCATCACAGCCGCAAGAAGTCCACTACTGGACACAGGCCGCCCACAAAGATTTCCATCATGGGAGGTTTTTGCAATAATCACCATGCTTGGCAAACGCAGCTGGTTTGGCTTATATCGGTTTCGACGTTGCTGTCTATCGAAGTCGTTCTTTAAGCGAGGAAAGGGTAGGAGTTTGTTGGACTGAGGGAATGGGATAAAAGTATTTGGGATGCTACGTGTTCGGATGGATAGAGTAACAGCTCGGGAGGCCGGGCGCACTTACCCGATGCCATACCTGCAACCACCGAACAGGCAGTTGTGGATAACACCCCTGACCTTAAGCCCTTTAAATACTGGACCCTTACAGCAGTTTAATAGCCTCCGCGGTCCAGTGGTTAAGGCGTTTGCCTGTTGACCCGGGGGTCGTGGGTACGATTCCCACGGGAAGCATACTTTGTTATTTCCAGTTTGCTTAGGATAATTTAGGCAAGAATCACCTGATTGTCTGATAATAAAGATGATTCCGTGCTTTGGAAGGCACGTTACCGGCGTACCGTTACGCCGTCCCGGCTGCCATCTGGTAGTCGTTAAAGGAACCACGTCAGAGGCCGAGAGGCGGTTCCGAAAAACTGACGCCACGGGTATGCATGGTCGACTGACCGTGTCACCTACACGAAATAATGATGACTGGACCCTACACTAGTAAAGCATGTACCTTGAGCAGCGTGGAGTTGAGGTGTATGAGGTAGTCGTAGAGGTGCGCGTGTGCCTGCGGGTCGCGCAGCGCGTTGGGGTCGCCGAGCGCGGCCAGCATGCGGCGCCACATGACGGCCGCCACGTCGGGCAGCCAGCCGCGCGCCGCGCCGCCCAGCGCCACGCCCACGCCCGCCGCGCCACGCCCCGCACCGCTGCCCAGCGACTCCTGCTCCGACCACTCTGCGCACAACACACAAACAGGTTCACAACTATCCTAGGCCAAAGACAATACTACCATATAGACTGTCAAACACATACAAAAATATTGGCCCTAATTAAGTCTTCCAGCTGTTAAGTGCCACAGAGTTGTTTTCAACAGCATTAGTTCGCATAAGCTTAAACTTGCTTGTTTGTTTTGTTTGTTTTTCGTATGTGTAAGTGGCCAACACTGGTATGTCAGATTTTTCAAGCTGCCTTAAGGCATCTGACATAGCTTAACGACTGCCATCAACGATGACAGCCGGGACCAACGGCTTAACGTGCCTTCCAAAGCACGGAGGAGCTCGAGATATTTTTATGCCACTTGTGGTCACCCATCCAAGTAGGGACTGCACCAGGGGTTGCTTAACATACGTAAGCGCTCATAGAGCTCACACCCAATGGACCATCGAACTTGCTAAAACTGCGATATTATTTATAAATAATATGCCAAATTATATATTTCGTGAACAGTCCTTTAAATTTCTCAAATTATGGTGGATATAAAGTTGTGAAACCACCAGTGGCGCTATTTTTGTAAGCCTGTGTGAACAAATCGTACTAATTAAAGGTTGGGATCACATGCCTAGGGTCAAATTTTGGGAACGAATAACTAACGAATGACCGATTCTCCTAATAAATAAAAATTGCGTCTCAGTGCTTTTCAGATAACTTGCAGTACAACTACTTTTATAAGTTACAGCGATGTGCTAGCGCAATTTTTTTTTTATTTGTATGAAATCATCGGATCGGATCAGGCAGCATTTGTTCTTAAGCTTCTGTGTAAATAAGTACGAGTTGGTATTGCACACACAACAGATATGAATTTAGCAACGTAACGTCATGAAATCGTAGGCGGAAATTATGTCAGCGGGGATTTAGTTTGAGATATAACATATATATTTTCCATTTTAAATTACGCGAAAAGGCTTTTGGTTTTTACTGGCTTAGTAGGTAGACTTTTAACTTACCAACATTGCCTCCATCAGAAGCCAGATCTATCTGCAGAGGCGAGTCTTTTATTGAACTACTCTCGACGCCACTAGAGGGCGCCGGCGAAGGCGAGCGAGACCCTGCGACAATGAAACATAGCATGAAAATATTGTACCACTATCGAATATAATTAATTGATTCGTGCATATGCATTACTTACCGCTGGCCGAATCCCGCTCATCGTTGCTCGATGATTGTCTCAGCGAGTCCAATGAGTACCATCTTCTTGATTTGTTGCTTATTGGTTCTTTGGTCTCTTCTGTAGAAATAAAAAAAACTCATTATTTCTTATCGTAAAGTTTTTTAAAAAAGACGACCCAATCCAATTTAAATGATATGTTTTTGTGTTTTCAAAAAATAATCATCATTATTTATGTATATTTTTTGTCTTTAATGTATCATATCGTCATTTATGAGCATTTTGGCATTCAACGAGGATATGTAAAGCGTCATATGTATACTAATGAATAAGCAACAATAACAAAAGAAAACAACTAACCTGAGTGATACTGTCCAGCTTGCGGTTGCGCCTGCGCATGCTTGGCGAGGTGCGGGTCGCTGCGCGCGCGCGTCAGCTGTCGCCGCGAGCCGCCCGCCTCCTTGCGCGGGTGCGCCTCCTGGCCCACTTTGGGGGATTTGCCTGCGCACAACAGTCACTTGAGAGCTAACTATTTTGCTAGACCGACTGATCAAATCCGTACTTCATAAGCTGATCAAGACAGTGGACATTATGTCAGATGCGTACAAACAGCTAAAAATATCTGAATTGTGAGAAATAAAAATTGCGACGATCGAACGTTGCGAGGTTCGCTAATTACGAATGTGCGAAAACTATAATATAATGCATTTTCAACCTTATTGAATTATATTTGAATAGCAAATTTTTAAAAAATCGCCAATCGAAGCGATTTTTTATAGCACTGAACAGTGGTTCTACAATTTAAAGGTTAGAATGGAATGTGTTACCAGGCGTGCGAGTGTCGGGCTGTGCGGCGGGCTGGTTGAGGGGCGCGGGGCGCGGGAGGGGCGCGGGCGCGGGCGCGGGCGTGGCGCGGCGCGCGCGCCCGCGCTCGGGGCCCGCGCTCTCCGACAGGTCCAGCGAGTACACGTGCCGCGCCAACACGCGCGTCAGCGTCTCCATCGTTTTCTGCAACGGTCGCATTCAGTAAGACATTGCCAACACTTTTTCAAATTAATTTGGTTCCTAATTATATTAAAACTTACGCGAGATAAAATCATTATGGAAACCTAGTACTCACGTTTTGTTTTGTCGGATTCGCCGACTGGTTTCAGTCTGTTACGAAAACTATCATCGGAGCGAGTTATAAAGGTGGCGACACAACGTTTATGCTTCTCTATAGGCACTAGTCAGCGAATCCATCGAATAAAAACGTGAATAAACCCGGGTTTCCATAATAAATTTAGTTCCAGATAAAGATGAGTGTACAGCTTTCAGGGTTCATACATGTATGTGAGTTTAATATAGCCCCTGAATACCTGATCAAATTGAAATGTGCGTCGAACAGTTAGAATCCATCATATACTCCCGAGAATTGATATAAATTTTACTGAGGGCCAAGTCGATGAATTTGTTCACTAAGAAAGATAAAATCTGCTATTCAAACGGCAACATGTCTTTTAAATCTTAAAATTAACAAGATTTAGAGCTACAACTCACCGCCCACTCCTTGATCAGGTCTTCCCAGTGGGTGAGCCGCGTGAGCAGCTCCATGAAGCTCTGCCACAGCTCGGGCTTCACGGCCACGTTCAGGTTGGCTTTGATCCACGTCACTATCAGCGTTTGGAACAGCGCTGGTGCTAGGAAGCCACCTGCATGGAATAACATCTTTATTTCTTAATAGCAATTTCTCGCGACCTCGTTCGCGTATATTATAGCTTATGTCACCTGTAGATACATTAGCTTTCTATAAGTGAAAGAATTTTTAAAAACGGTCCAGTAGTTTCGGAGCCTATTCAATGCATAAAAACAAACAATCGAATTTTTCTTCTATATTATTAGTATAGAAAACGTAGTTTAAGTTAGGTTTTAATTACCACTTTGACTGACACTAACTTTAATATAACTATATAATATTAGTATAGAAAAAGTAGCTCCGTGGCGCAGCGGTCAACACGCCTGCCTGCGACACGGAGGTCCCGGGTTCGATCCCCGGTCAGGTCAAGATGGAAAATGATCTTTTTCAGATTGACCTGGGTCTTGGATGTTTATCTATATAATAAGTATCTATATCGTTGAGGTAGTATCCCATAACACAAGTCTTACTTAAGAACTTACTTTAGGGCTGGCTCAATCTGTGTGATTTGTCCGTATATATTTATTATTATTTATTTATTAGTTTAAATTAGGTTTTAATTACCACTTTGACTGACACTAACTTTAATATATCTATATATACGTGCAGTGTCCATCAATGAGTTAAGAAAAAAAATGTTATGACAGCGACACGTTGCGAACCCATTGCCTATTGATATCAATCTAAACAGTCATATTAATTTATTTGTTTATGAAACAATTAACAAGTTTTATATAAACTTCTAAAGCTCTTTCGAGGAGGGCTTGCGCGAGCAGAAATGATTTTTATCTGCCTCAGGAGAAGTGAAACACTTGTTATATAAGATGCGCAACACAATTCTATTGGCACTTTCTGGAAACCTGTGACATGTTTTTAAAATAAGGAATAAAGAGTAACTAACCTAATGATTCTTGTTTTCGCTTTGGCAACACTTTCGTCAGCACGAGGGAGGTTATTTGAAGAAGCACCAACAACAGTTGTTCCCTGTAAATAAAATAAATTGAACATGTAGATTTTCAACAAGATTGTAATAAAAAAAAGATGTTTAAAGTCGGCGATATGACATACGTATCCAAGCGAGCTACTATGTATTATGTATGCCTGAACACATGTCATACAATTGAACATACAAGGTTAATAATTACTCAAAAATTGTGGGAAGCTTAAAGTTTTTTGTTAAGTCGGTACGAAATTCAATGCAGCTGTTGCTGGCTGAGTCGATCATCATCATCATTTCGCGCAGGTGACACGGTGACGAAGACGCTAGAGACACGCTTTATAACTCACCAAGAGCTAGCGTCCATGGCGACGTGCATCATCATGTATCTGTATATGTTGAGCACGCGCTTCAGGTGTCCGTCTGCTCCTCCAGCAGCTGTTGCTGGCTGAGCACGCCAGGCGGCGCGACCGGCGACGGTACGTTAGGAACTTGCTGTATACTCACCAAGAGCTAGCGTCCATGGCGACGTGCATCACCTTGTATCTGTATATGTTGAGCACGCGCTTGCAGGTGTCGGTCTGCTTCTCCAGCAGCTGTTGCTGGCTGAGCACGCCAGGCGGCGCCACCGGCGACGGCAGGTTAGGAACTTGCTGTATACTCACCAAGAGCTAGCGTCCATGGCGACGTGCATCACCTTGTATCTGTATATGTTGAGCACGCGCTTGCAGGTGTCGGTCTGCTTCTCCAGCAGCTGTTGCTGGCTGAGCGCGCCAGGCGGCGCCACCAGTAACGTAGACGCTAGAAACACGCTGTATAACTTACCAAGAGCTGGCATCCATGGCGACGTGCATCACCATGTATCTGTATATGTTGAGCACGCGCTTGCAGGTGTCCGTCTGCTCCTCCAGCAGCTGTTGCTGGCTGAGCACGCCAGGCGGCGCCACCGGCGACGGCACGTTAGGAACACGCTGTATACTGACCAAGAGCTAGCGTCCATGGCGACGGGCATCACCTTGTATCTGTATATGTTGAGCACGCGCTTGCAGGTGTCGGTCTGCTCCTCCAGCAGCTGTTGCTGGCTGAGCGCGCCAGGCGGCGCCACCAGTAACGTAGACGCTAGAAACACGCTGTATAACTCACCAAGAGCTGGCATCCATGGCGACGTGCATCACCATGTATCTGTATATGTTGAGCACGCGCTTGCAGGTGTCGGTCTGCTCCTCCAGCAGCTGTTGCTGGCTGAGCGCGCCAGGCGGCGCCACCGGCGACGGACACGCCAGGAACACATTCGCAGCCTGGGTCATGAATACTTGAAGCACATTCTGAGGATAAAAGTACAGACTTCAAATAATACTGCTTATTTAAGTGATCTCTAATAATGAAACACAATGATGATTGCTGAATGTATTTTATAATCATCATCTCAGCCGCAAGAAGTCTACTTTGTTGTATATAGGTTAAAGTAAGTTGGATATAGGTCTCCTCCAAAGATTTCCAATACGACCTGTTTGAAGCGGTTTGCATCCAGCGCCTTCTTGCGACCATTATCAGATCGACCGACGGTAGGTCCAACATTGCGCTTGCCGGCTTGAATGTATTTATTTGACAACTAGCTTTCGTCCGCTGCTCCGCTCTCGATAGTGGCGATCCCTGATGGGGAATGTACTTTTCCGGGATTAAGGGTACAGTATGTCCTTCTCCGTAAGCCAAACAACTTGCATACAAAATGACATGAATATCGGTTTAGTTGCATTACAGAAGACAGCATTACAAAAGACTCACTTTCACATTTATAATATAAGTCAGCACGTTAGGATATGAAATTGAAATTTGGCCACACGTTTCCCGGCTGGGCTGATAGTACCCTTTTGTATAGAAATGTAATATTTATTCGAATTTACAGTATTAGTCCTATAGGAAAAGTTGTTCATAATGATGGGCTGAGTCGCCCCTTTAACGATCGGACAGGGCTTAAGTAGCATATTGCGTATGTGAAGGTATTATCAAATGTCTTTACTTTACAAGGAAAAAGCGAAACGAAAATTATAACCTGTCTCTTGCTAATAATATCACTTCCTATAGGCAAAATAAATTTTAAAATCGATAATATTCAACCTCATTTTTACCATTTATAATTAGTTTAGGTAGGTTCAATATTACATTTATGATCAGTTATTTATAAATAATGATTAAAATCTGGCTCTCAAAAATGCAAATTGTGTAACTATAAATAACTTGTCATTTTACATATGCCACAACTGCATAATATAAACAGATTCATATCACAATAATTTTCGTATTAAAGTGTGAATCATGCCATGAATTTAAATTGGTAATAAGTATATTAAAAACACGAAGTTCAACGAATGGTTTATTTGCATTCATTTATGGACATGCCATATCACCTACTCAAACATAGTTTTGAAGGCTTCTCAAACAGCTATTTGCAAACATTTGAACAGATGTTTTGTAGAAAGTGGGATATGCAGATTTCGGATTTTTAACGATGCTTTTAGTGGGTTTTCGGAAGATTTGTATGCTTAGGTATATTATTTGAGGGCTTTGAAAGTTTGACACCAATCCTCATATTATATACACGGTTCGGTTGGTATAAAAATTGAGAGCTTGTAGTTTATTGATCAACTAAGGGCCCTTGCATAACTCTAGTAAAAGTTTGTTTTTTTATAAATTGATACGAAGTGTAATTTACAGCCAACGAGAAAACGGAGGGGCGCTTTGCAAACCATTTGCTCGGACTGACATTATTTCCCATCAACGTCCTTGGGTTAATATGTTTTGTACTGTGATATAAAGTATTTTCCTCATTAAATAATTTTATCATATAAAATTTCTTGGGGTGCACTGCCAACCATTTGCTTGGACAGGGTGACTCAGCCCATCAACATGAACAACTTTTGTTACGGGACCAATGCTGAAAATTCAACATTTTTACGTTTTTTGTACATTTGGTGTATGTTGAGCTGTCAAGGGAAACCGTATCGATCTTCTCTCTTTCTTTGTCTTTTATTACCTCAGAATAGTAAAATATCCAGAATCCGCATTGGCGTATAAAACTGAGGAAGAAAAAGATACGCTCAAATGACCTGAGATACGCTCATGGATCGTCAATTGACATTTGTCATGGCGGCCGGCTAACGTGTCGGCGCTCTTCAATTTTAATTTAATTATGCCGTCGTGTGCGGTTCCCACATGCAGAAATGCAACCAGACGTAACAACAAAAATGACGGGATCACATTTCACGTATAATTAGAACATTTACAAGCTATATAAATCATTTACAGATTTAATTTTACAAATAATATTTTGCCAAAGACAATGTCCAGTCCATATGACGTTCATTGTAAAGTGTTGCTGTTCTATAAAATATTTTTACCCAGTATGTGAGAAAAACTGTATTTTATGATTAAATTTTTGGAAGTAGTATACTATAATATACCTAACTAATTATTACGTTTTAAGGCATCATGCATTTAGTCAATTTAGCTATTTAATAAAGAAAACGTTAAGTAGGTAAGTATTGAAGTTAAGGTTTTCATTATATATTTATTTATGTTACCGGCCAAACCCGATTTCAAGACAAACTGTCCTGGGCGTGTTAGGATAAACTAGGTTTGTCCTGAAATCTTTAGGATAAACTAGTTTGACCTAGGAAGAACTGAATTTGAATATGATTAAAATCTTTTTAGTAGCTTTAAGGGGGCATCGAGCACCATAGTAACGTAATTTTTGGAATACATATTGAAGGAGGAGACTTTTCATAAAAATATCGACTTGGATGGCGTTTTATAGGTTTTTGTGGTGTAGAATTCAAAAATGACGTTAGTTTTGGAATTCAAGATGGTGGATGCGACATTTCGTGAAAATCGACATGGGTGTCGTTGTGTTGGTTTTTCTTGGTGTAGATTTCGAAAATCACGTCAATTTTAGCATTTAAGATGGCGAACGCGACCTTTCATACAAAATTTACATAAGTATCGTTATATGGGTTTTTCGGGTGGAAGGTTTTGAAAATGAAGTCAGTTTAAGAATCCAAGATGACGAAAGTGACTTTTCGCACCAGTTTGGAACTCTCCCAAAACAGTGGTAATTTTCGAAATCTACACCAAAAAAAAAACAATACAACGACATCCACGTTGTTTTCACGAAATGTCGCGTCCACCATCTTGGATTCCATAAATAAAGCCATTTTTGAAATCTACACCCCGAAAAAAACCTATAAAATGACACCTATGTCGATTTTTCATGTGAAGTCGCTTCTTCGAATTCTACACCTCGAAAAACCCACGTATGTATACACAACTACACATATGTCGATTTCGCATAAAAAATTGGGTGCGCCATCTTGATTTCAAAAATGAGGTCTTTTTAGTCATCTTTACCAACCAATAGCAACTAAACAATTTGAAAAATATTCAGAAATCAGTCAATCTTAGGCCAAACTAGTTGGCCCTAAAGATTTATGACAAAATAGTTAGTATGTCTTATAATCGGGTGTGCCCAGTAACATATTATATAAGGGAGGCACTAATTAGATATTACTTGGCACAATAACACAAACAATTGGGCATATAAAAACTAACAAATTAACTCAGGTGTTGTTAATGTGGTTCCCAGGAAATGTTGTCAGGTAGACAGAGCCGAAAGTCATAAGACTTGGCCACTTTTAGCATCATATTGGGCGTAAAGGTGGAAAGCGGAATCAAAATAGTGATGAGTTGCTAGCCGCATCGCCTATTGATGTGATTCCTTAAATTTTTGCCCAATCCCTTGACCGGCTTTACGGTCTGCGCGGGAAGAAAAGCAGCTGGTATATTCTATGTTTTTCTTTTCTCCCAAACCAGCATGGAAGATTTTTTTTTAAATAACTAAATATTATTTTATAGGATTTAGACGTTATATATTATATTCTTGGTTCAAAAATATCACATTAACCTAATTCAGACAATTACACAAATATTTATAATTTTCCCCAAGTGTATGTTAAAAACTTATAATCTAGCAACACTAAGCGGGTGTGAAACGCGCGGGCGCGGGGGATTATGCCGCGTCTTTGGACACAGTTCGATGCTTAAAAAATGACAGAAGACTCATTCTGGATTATTTTACTATTCTGAGTTTATTACACAGGTTGCACACAATAATAGAAGACAAAGAAAGAGGGTAGACCGATACGGTTTCCCTTGACAGCTCAACATACACCACCGCAGTCTCTTCAGTTAGTCTGTGAAAATGGCAGCTGCAATGTTGTCGAAATATCAGGCGAAACTCAAAAATAATCGCGGTATATAAGTCCCGTAGTGAACATAATAATAAGGGTTTATGTCGTATGCCCGCCTCACCTGCAGGCCGGCGCGCACCATGACGTTGTCGCGGCCGAGCGCGCCGAGGTACGAGTCGTTGCGCAGGCGGCGCGGCGGCGCCAGCGGCTCGCCGGCCGCCAGCAGCTGCTGCTCGTACGTGTTCTCGACCAGGAACGGCGGGATCTCCGCCACCTGTATATTAAGATAGACAATGCGAGTTATCTGTAATGCTCACCACTAGATGGCAGCACTGAGGTATCGAAATCGATAAGCCGCTGTCAATGGATATTATTTGACCAGCAGCAACAACTGACACATTGTGGCCCACCCTCATCACAGCTTTCAGGACATTCATTAAGACTACATTCTGTTCTAACCAACAAAACTTCAATATAAACTCTTGTTTTAAATTTTCCTCGGTAAAATTCGGTGAAATCAATTAAAATAGGATTATTTCAAGAAACAAAAAACCCGACAGCCCTTTTTGACGGTTTATGGCCCCATAATGATTATTTGCTGGCATCACCTATTTAATCATATACAGATCTACGGTTCGATATATACGATCAAACTTTATTCAATGTTATTCGCGTGTCCGCGTCGGTAGGAATCCTGAATCCACACATGCTCTCTAGATGTCGCTAAATGCATAACAACCAGTAGCCGAACACCACAACACAACATTGATGTTTGCCACATATATTATGATATGTGGTGTGTGGACATCAAACTTGACTCGCCTTAGGCATAAAACACACAGAGAAGGCGTACGGCGAAGGCACAGCGCAGATACGGTGCAGTCGTGGGACACTATGATAGGATTTTAAGCCAACGAAACGAAAACGACCAATATCGCAAGAACAAATTGACGCCTCCGTTGCCCGCACGTGGCATCTTGCGATAGCGATTCTTCTCGCGATGTTGGTCGTTTTGAGTATGACATTAATGCTTAAAATCCTATCACAGTGTTCCATGTCTATGCCATCTGTTAGTTTTACGCCTTACATTCATCTGTATCCAGTCCTTGTAGAGCGCGATGACGCGGCGCGTGGCGGCGGCGTGCGAAAACGGCAGCAGGAACGCCTGCCGCAGCACCTCGATAGTAAAGTCTACGTGCTCGCGCGACGAGCAGCACAGCACGTCGCGGACCACTTGCTCCGAACTCAGCTCTTCGTAGACGCCAGAACCTAAGGGAAAAAATCATTAATGTTCACGGGTTCGAACCCCGGTCAGGTCAAGATGAAAAATGATCTTTTTCAGATTGACCTGGGTCTTGGATGTTTATTTATATATGTATTTGTTATAAAATATAGTATCGTTGAGTTAGCCATAACACAAGTCTTACTTAAGAACTTTGGGGGCTAACTCAATCTGTGTGATTTGTCTGTACATATTTATATTTATTTATATTATCACCATAATCTCAGCCGCAAGAAGTCCACTGCTGGACAAGGATTCGCCTTGGGATCCTCCCCTTAGGGAGAAAATAAAAGCGTGCTTTATACAAGTGTATCTGAACAACCTGGCAAAATTTTAATGTTGGAATCAGAATCCCTAATAGAATATATGTAGACCGCAATAAAAAAGGTGAAAATGGAAGGAAATATTGAACTTGCCATCCAAATAATAACTTTCATTTTCATTTTTGAAGTGTAAACTTCAAAAATGAAAATGAAAGTTATTATTAGCGCGTTGAGCATTTAAACTCGCGACACCACTGCAACAAAAAAAAAAAAAACCGATAGCTCTGTATACGTTTTTTCAAGTTTTCATTTATATCAGCACTTTCGTAGTGCCACTGCATTATTTTTCATTTTTCTTGCATTACGCATATTCTATTAGGGGTTCGGATTCCATCATTAAGATATTGCCAGGTTGTGCAGAGTCGAGCTGTATGATGGAGTTAGGACCTTCAAATTACATGCAGGCTATCCAAATGACATACGTTTAAATGTACGTAAAAATGTAGCTGTATGATAAACAAGAGTCAATGAAAATGAGTCTCGCATTGACGTGAATGATTCTATCAGTTATTTTATTGCACAAGTGTGAGTGAGCCTCAATTCTAACATTGGGTATTTTAATGTGTTAAGGTTTTATCATCATTTATGGATTTTCACAAGTACCCTTCTGAGAATTCCACAAATTCCCCAGATTCACTCAGAGGAAGTCGCAGCAGGTCGCCATAGAAATAAAAAGGAAAATTTATTGCTAATAGTGGTATTTCCTCTTCTTGTTTATCAAGTATCTATACTGTCTTTCCTTGTTGTATTTATGTGAAACAAATACATAGATGACAAAATGGATTCGGATTTTTTTAAATTTTTTTCTATTTCAGGGGAAGAGAAACAAATTAAAGAAATTGTTGAAATGAAGTTATTTGACGCACCGGAAGACAATAAAGGTTACCTTTTATACAATATTACAGGACAGCGATAACTAAAAGACATTGGAACGTTACTAGTAAAGCTAGTGCTTTCCCAAATTCAACCTACCAGATTCCAAACTAGGATGTGGTGTATTGGATGCCGAGTCATGCGATGACGCTCTACTGGAGTCCGATGGGTGTCCGACAGTGAAGGAGGTCTCCTCCTCGTGGTGCAAAGACTGCGCCGGAGTAGGGGTGTTCGAGTGCGGCAGGTGCGACCCGGTACTCGTCATTGACGAGGGCTGCCCGCCGTCACTGCCTTGCTTCTTCATGAAGTGGGCATAGTTTGCCACCCACTTGATTAATGTCACCCGGCAGAGAACAAAGTCATCTTCTAGGATGTTATGTTGTACTGGTAGTTCTGCAAGAGATTTTTTGTAATACGGAATCTATCTGGTTTATTTTTGTTCTTTCGGACCATATTTATTTGGATGTTTATCTATATAATGTACCTATTTGTAATAAAATATAGTATCGTTGAGTTTGCATCCCATAACACAAGTCTCGAACTTACTTTGGGGCTAGCTCAATCCTGTGTGATTTGTCCATATATATTTATTTATTTTATATTTATATTGATATTGACCCACTATCGGAAAAAAGCTTCGTTCAAACGAAGGCGAATCTACGCGCACTCGCTTAGCCACCAAAACTGAGGCGAATACCGCGGGTCATTATTTTTTGTCTCCCAATAGGAAATCATGCCTTTTGATATATTACAGATGCACATAATAAATAAGAAGAATAATAACAACAATGAGGAATTTAGTTTAAATACAATAAAGTACACATATAATATGATTTATGACCACTTGTATGGAACTCTGTTCCCATTACGTCTCATACCCTATCTTTATTCCTATTATTTTAAAAGTCTTGGTGGTCAAACAGAACCTTGTTTCTTATTACTCAAAAAAAAAAACAAGTTTTAACAGCATTTCGAAATATTAGACACGTCCTGTGAATATTTCGCTGCATCGCGTGCGACTATTCGCGCCAACGTGAACACCTTCATACGAGTTATGTCTATGACGTAATCAGCGCGAGCAAATCGCGTCCCGCGTCGAATTCGCCTCAGTTTGAACGTAACTTAGCCAGCTCTTATATTTATTTACTTTAGTTATTTATAAATATTCTCAGGAATATTGATTAATTCATGAGCCAGTAGCTTTTTATTAAATTTTGTTGCATTAACTTACCTAGATTAGGCTTGTATAACGAATTCTTATGGTTGAATTGAGGACAAATTACGGGCAAATAATATAATTTAAATTTCTCGAGAAGAAATGCGAAACATCTCATAGCTTTGGCGTGCGAACGATCCCTCCAGTGAATTTTCGTCACAGATGTCGCCATACCGTCCAGTAGGATTTCAAAGAAATATCTGGTCTCATTTTCTACAGCTCTCTCATTGGCACTGGCTGGCAGCAAAGGCTGAATCTCTACCGACTGAACAGGATTTAAAGCATTAGTATCATGGAATATTGATGCTGAGACATTTGCTATTTTTCCAATAATTCCAGAAGGTGTTTGTTCTACAACAACTTTCTTTGCGTTATCTGTGGTAGCAGTAAAATTTGGATGCTGCAATATATCGTCCATACTAAAGTCGTTAGCTTCATGCGAGATGTTCCCCGCAGCATCAAACTGTTTGGTCTTGAGAGGGGAGCCAGTGGGCATGATGTTAGGTTCTGGCAGCCCCGGCACAAGTGAAGCAAACATTTTATGCACCTCAAGAGGGGCATTGTCACCGAGGGCTTGGTACCAAAGCAGAAAGTACCTAAAATAGTATTGAATCAAGTGAATTTAAACAACAAACTAAGCAAAAGTATACATTACATACAATGAGTTAATAAAAAATGTCTCACCTTATAGCTTCTGCTCTTAATTTTTGTGAATTCCAACTATGGAGGAGTTTTGAAAATACTCTTGTCAAAGAGTGTAACTGCCATCTTTTCCCAATCAACTCGGGAAGGAGGCATAATACTTTTTCTAATAAACATAAAGCCCCCTCTAGTTCTTCTCTACCGGCCTTGTGTACTGAAAAACATATAGCATTAGCATCCCAAAAGCAAGAGAAATGGATTGGTTAGTACCAAATAAAGCTAAAACGATTAGTTGTTCCATTAAGAAATTATAACAGGTGGTCACATTCCAGTTATCAGCATCATGTAATGTCTGCAATGAGCCAGCCTATTGTTATGCAGCAGTCAGGTAATGGGAAGGTTAATAATGGAGCCTGATAATATTCCAAAAAGATTGTTTGGAAAGGATCAAGTAATCCAACATTATCAAGCTTCTCAAGTTTAGTAAACAGATTAATTATTTTTATATTTTTAATCAAAGATTTCAAGGATAAGAGTTATTCATGCTTTACGTGACTGTGATCGAATGATGATTAGCTTATGTTGAATTGATTTCTTCATATGTATCCAAAGATGCACCGTCGTTAATATTGAATTCATAAAATTTTAGGATAAAACTTTCAAGGAGTAAAAAATAGGGGTCCTAGTATTTAAATAAGGCATTTTAAATAAGGCTTAAAGGCGAGACAATGCACTATGCAAATGCCAATCATTTGAAATAATTTAATTTCAATGGATTGGATTAGATCAATCCAATGTTATACAAAGTCTCCATTGAGACAATAGCAATATTGTATGTATAGAAGAGAGTAAAATCTTTCTCATTCAAGCATATTCACAATTGCATTCTTAGCAGGAAAGCCCAGAGTCAGTTATTTATAACAGAATGGCAATGTCTATATTGTCATCAATCAATAAAAAATAACTTTTGTAACCATTGTAAAGTGTAGCTTGGTAAGATTTTAACTTAAAGAATATAACCCAGAAAGGATAGATACAAAAATATAATAACTACTTAAATTAGTTATTACAACTTTAATTGTTGATGAGATACATGGAAAAATATGAAGTATCGAAGGCCCAAAAACATAGAAAGATATCTTTAGATACTAGATTTAGTCCATACTTCTAGTTATTGTGCATAATTGAAGGGAATCATAAAAAAAATTCTTACATTAAAAAAGAAATTCATGTTTTCTAAAAAAAATTTAAATATGCATGAAAAAAAAAATGATAGATATTTTTTTCTTTTTTCAATCAAACAAAAGATCATAAAGATAATCATAAAGATCACCAAAGTGCAAGAGTGGGGCTAATTAATAAATTTGACAGGGAGAATAGGTGTTTCCTGCCTATTTTCCATGTCAAATTGTAAAAATTTTTTTTTAAAATAATTGAACATGCAAATATATTAAACCTTCTATGCATCTACAAAGATAAAAAAAAATATGGAGAAAACATCATATAACAACTTTCAAGGTGATGTTGATGTATGTGTAAATCAATCTGTGATCCTACTCATGATAACGATCCAGTACCAATGGGCAAGCTTGTGGCATGATAAGATAATCTGAAATTGATACTAAGCTCCGTGCTAAACGGAAATAATCTGCAACTACAACTCACCGAGATGGAATGGTAGTTCTGGACGCAGAAACAAAAATATTAAAGAACATTAAATAACGGCCAATATCAAAGTAATCAAGAAATCATAATTAAGTTTCTGAAAGAATATTACCCATTTATTGTGTTTAGATAAAACATAACTAAATCCATAGTGTAAGTTAACTCCTATAGAAAAAATCTAATGACTTTCATGGGTAATTTTAATACACAATAGGTATATACTTAATACATAGAAAAGACTTACCTCTTTGTCGAAGGTTATTTTCTGCCTGTATGAAATTATCATACAGTATAAAATAGACATGACTGAAGTTTCCTTCAAAATATGTTTTTGCTTCATCAGCATCATAATGCTCTGGAAAAAAAAACTAAGTGAAATACCTATAGATCATAGGGTGTAGTGAGCCAGGTGGGTCAATCCTACTTTTCTCAGGCACCAGTTCTCTCCACTTATTTTGGGTTTGTTTTTGCCAAGCATATAATATGTAATTTATTTACAGACATTTTAAGTCTTAATAATTACTTTCACTGTTGTTTTCTACTAACTTTCTTCCTTTAAACTTTTTCTACAACTACTTTTTTAGACAATAGTATGAAAACCGTTAGTTTACTTTCATAACAATATTCATATACCTAATCAGAGATCAGTTTTGCAATAACACTTAGATAGGAAAACCTACTATTGACTTTATTTTATAATAGTTTATATATTACAGTAAATATGTGAAATGCTGTTGCGTTTCTCAATAAATGAAAAAATAATTTGTGGTCATCATCACTGAAGCATAATACACTATATTTTTCTTGAAACTATACTGTATGAAGTAAGTAAATAACGTGCTACAATTTATTATTGCCCAGGAAAAGCGAGATGAATAGACATAGTTTTTTACAAGGTGACATACATTTTTGTGATTCAATGTGAAAAATAGGTAATTTGAGAAAATTACGGTAAATGCTCTGAAACAACTATTAAGGTATGAAAAAGCTGCATTGTAAACATTTTTCCAATAAAATAAACACGATGGATAGCTAATATCAGGTAAGTACATTAAATACAGTTATTCTCAACCCATTAGCATGTCGTGTTAAATGTAGCGTTAGGTAAAGTTAGGCACGGAAAAGATACTCCTAGAAATATTTTACGACGTCCTAAAGCTTAGAGAGGCGTCTGTATACGTAAAAAACTTACCTAAAACGATTTTTAAGTGCTTTAGCCGAGTTGCTGAATCCTTCTTTGAATCCTGGATTTTGACTGTAGATTTTTTAACATCTTGATGTGATTTTTTAGTAAACATTTCGATAATAAATTTACAATGTCATTACGGAGATCTTTTGCATTATCAGAGTGAAAAAATTAATAATTTCCTATTGTTTTCTTCGGTTTTCACTCCCATTTTGACATTTCATTTATATTACACACAAGTTGACGTAAACAGTATTTTAATTTTTTAAAGTAGGTAGTGCAAAAGAAATGATAATCCATTCAGCCAATTCGTTTTGAAATGTCAAAAAGTTAATGCATTGGTTTCCTCATTGAGTAGCAGGAGTCCGGTTAGGACTCGGGATAGACCTATGCGTAAAAGAGAAAGTTGTAAGTGTTTCTCTTTTATGTAAATAAGTCTGTCCTGCTAACGGGGTCAAAAGCGGCACCGCAATGTAGGAAACCAAGGGTTAGTTTCCCAGTTTCCAAGGCCTTCCATCGCCGTCTTGTTTTGATTCGTTGGAGACTGTGGAGATAGGTGTCATGCATGCTCTGTTGATTTGAAGAACTGAATCGTCGTTCGTAGTAAGCCACCGAAGCCGTTTAATCCGCAATCAGTATGCCAGGCAAGCAAATGCGTAAAATAAAAAAAGTAAAACACACACATCGTACGATCGATCGTACATTTTGGCGCCAAAAGTTTAAAAAGCCCATCCACTCAGACCAATTGGTCTGAGCCCATCCATTCCAGCTCACTTTTCATTTTTAAGTACCTACCTACTCTTCGGATTTTGAGTTCTTTTATAAGCTCGCTTAGCTGGATAGAAAAGAAAAAAAACTTAAGAAACATACGTAAACTTACAATTTTAAAACGTAGGTAGTTATTATATATAATACTTTACTTTTTGTGGAGAGCGTGGCGGAATTTTAGCGGAATAAGTACCTTTACGGTGTATGTTTTTTAGATTGTTTTGTAACCGACTTCATGCCTGCCAAGCCCCGCAACACTTTACAGTGTTCATTTTCCCAGGTAGACTAAGTTAACGTTTGTCTAATCCTAACTATTCTAATGAGTTTGTATATTTGTTTGTTTATTACCTCTTCATGTTTTATCTACGGAACCAATCTTTTTGAAATTTGGCATGCACCTTGATAATGCTACGGAAAAGGACATAGGCTATATATCACGCGGGCGAAGCCACGGGCAAAAGCTAGTATTTGATATAAATATGCAAGACTATACCATCTAAAATACTTATTAATAACTTTCTGGATGTACGCAGTATTGGCCCTCGGTGTCTGAAGGTCTTTTAGTCTTCTGCTTGGTTAATTGATGACTGTATCCCATAAGCATCCTCTCTATTGAAATTAGGATTTTTTTATTATTTCAATAACCTCACCCGTAGTACATATGTATATCTCCATGAGCCCCACGAAGCATTCCTGGAATGTACTTATGCGTTTTCTTTTGCAAGGACTTGAGAATTATCAAAACGCATATATAGTGGTTGTGTTTGTCCAGGGCATTTTCACAGACTGCAGACTTCGTTGAAGAAAAGACGTTCTTCATGTCAGCAATATGTTCTTTAATACGGGTACCGATGCTTCTATTTGTTTGCCCAATGTATGAAAACCGCACTCACAGTAAATTTTATAAAATCCAATATCTTGTAATGGGTTGGTTTATTTTGTTGTGAGGCTTGTAGTAAGTCTTGATTGAAGCACGCTTAAGTATATTACCAATTTTGTCCGTGACTCTCTTATCGATAAGATAGCAGTAACCGATTTCAATTGTTGAAGCTCTTCCTTGGTGGTCGTCACAGATAACGTATGCTCTCCGAAACAAAGATTTACCAACGGTAGCCAACTGACATGGATGATGGTGGGATTTACCCTTGAGATATCGGTCCGTATGGGTAGGCTATTAGTATCAATGCACATGCACAGTATGACTAGCTATTGTAAGGATTTCTTATTGTTACAATGTCAAGGAAAACCAATGAATTGTTTTACTCAGGTTCTAACGTAAATTTAATTTTGTTATTTAAAATTTGAATATCAAGATATATTTTGGATCTGAAAATTTTACACTGTGCGTAATTAACTAGGACTCTTTTATTTATTTTTTTATTTGAAACGATCATAAATGTAAAATAGAAAAAATGATTTTCTTTACCCATAAATCCCATAATACTTATATGAACATAATTTACCTAACATTCTAACTAAGTAAATTATATTAGTGTTCGTTTACCGAAGCGATAGAATGAACTTGCGGTAGGTATTACGTACCCGCATTTTTTATCGAAAACTTGTTTTGATTTGTCGAATGACGTCGTGCGGTCATTATTTATACATAACTTGATCATTCAGCTCCACAGCATCTCCCTAGTCCGTCTCAAACGGTGCATTTGCTCGCGCGTGTCACACACTAGGTATAATTAAATAATGTGTATATGTGTTTGTATCTAGTCATCAATTTATTTATTTTTCGCAGTAAACCTTTTAGTAGGTTCAAGGAAGATCATTGTGCGTATATTTTAGCGTGAAGTGTAGGTACATAATGTTTACTATAAATAGTATTTTGATTGCGTGTCTACTGGTTGTCGCTTCGAAGGCTCAGAAGACTCACAATAAATCGGAATTATTTGGATATCCAGAGGTTGAGGAAGACGACAATTCGAAAAATAAAGAGGTAGGTAATTTTGATGTTTATAAATTCGAAACAAAATTACAGCAATATTTTACCATATAAAAAACAACGTAGGCAGGTAATCAAAACGTTTACTTAGGTATAGGGACACGTCACTGTATCAAATAAAATGTTAATAATTATCGCTGTTACGTGACCAACTGGGTTCTTGCATTTGGGTTCCTGTTGCATTAATAACCTTCCTAGTACATCACTTTACTATAACTACCCAGCAGAGTTAATTAATAGAGCTTTATATTAAACAAGGGAATGGGTACTTATGAATTATAAATATACATAGGTTATTAGGTACATAATATTAATTGCTGCAGGTTCACTTAATTATAAAGATCTGTATTGATATAAGGCTAAGTTTCAGTGAATTTAAAACTGAAAAACAGCTACATACAAAATCTTTGGGACACAAAACAAACGTTTTCTTATCTATACTAACATATATCTATTATGTTAATAATAGTATATGTATGTTTATCAATACACATTTGACCCCTCTTAACCGTCGTTGATTTTGAGTTCAAGTTGAACAGCTGATAACTGGCGTCATTCTAATGGATTTGGAATCTATTATCTGGAATACAAACTTACATACAATACTCAACTACTTACATACGTGGGTATATGAACTCTTAGAACAATGTCAAGTGTCGAGAAAATAAGTTGAGTTTGGGACAATTTCATAAATTGTCCCAAGACTCACTTTATTTTCTCATATTCAGCTTGTTACTGTTGCAAGTTAGAATAGCCTCTTTTGATATCGTGACTGTTGATATGAACATGTTTGCATAATACGCCCATGGGTGTATTATAAAGTTCTCAATTTGCAAAATCGTCTAGGTCAAACCCTAAATGTAACGAGTTAATTACAAATGATTTTATTTTCTATAAAAATAAATAATAAAAAATATAAAATAATATGCAATTCTTTTCTTTTAAAATTATGATTAAGAACCTTTTTCTATCAATAAGAAACCATACAAATTTTGTTGTTTCGCCAATTATTAATAGATTTTGCACTGTTTAGTAAATTACTCAAGAATTATTTTGCCTAGGCATAATGCTGGTCTTTGTCAAAAAGAATTTCATTCTTAGAAAACACTTACTCTTCTGCCCTTCTACATGCAGGTCCTTTAAATCGATTAATGAAAAGCACAATATGTATGTACATACTTATACATCTAAGAAATCGTTTCATAACTCTATGAAAGTTTAATTTATAGCCGATATACACATTGATTAGTGCAAGTGCGAAGTTTATACCTACATTTGCTACTAAAAGTTAAGTTGGAAATATATGAACTTCGCACTTGCACGAATCAAAGTGTATACCGTCCAGTTAGAGTAGCGACCTGCCATTTATTATTTACGTAAGTATCTTACGAATCTCAAAAATCGCTTCAAATTTCAGAACAGACAGCCCGTATTTCTGCCAACGGTGTGTCCAGAAACGGAATTATACTACCCTGGTGATCAAAAAGACGATTGGATATGTGATTGCAGGCCAGGTAAGTTGACTTGAAACGAAAAATAATAAGTAAGGAATAGAACTGATTGCCCAAAATATTTTCCTGTTTTTTCCAGCGTACCTCTACCATCCTGCTTCAGATAAGTGTTGGCCCGCCTACCGCAAGGGACCTTGTGCAGAAAAGGAGTACCTGATACTCCCTCAGAACTCTGTAATACCAGTGTGCGTGCAGAACCCTTGCGTGGTGGACGGCTACGTGCAGTGGAACCAGAAGTGCCAGCGCTTAGGATCCACCATCGCTTGTGACGATTTGTTCCCTATCCCAGCAGCGTTGGGGGTAAATGCTACCACGTTGGTCGTGAGTTGCGTGAGGCTGAACGTTCAGCTGAGGTTTGCGAACGTGGTCCCGGTGTCACCAGTCGCCGCGTGTCCGCCGGGTTGTAAAAGAAGTGTCAATGCGAAGTGCACGAATTCCTAATAAACTTCTCATATTTACTAATGTGTTTTCGTTTTACTATCAAAACTAGTTGTTTGCCGTGATTTCGTCTGCGTGGATTTTGGTTTTATCGCACAGGCTAATCGGGCTGACCCCCGGCTCCAGAACCTCGGAGATGCCGCCACATGCTAAAATTAAAGAGTTTTCGCAGCGCTCACCAAAAAAGACGTTTATAGGCAATTTTTTGATTCGTTGGGTGCAATACATGCAAATTCCTGAATTTTTAAAAAAATAAAGCCTGTGTTAGTCGCAAATTTTATTTTTTTAAGTTCAGTACAGAAGTTCTTGCATGTATTCGATACAAACAAACACGCAAATCTTAATTTAATACTACAAGCAATTTTCCCGCGACTTCATCCGCGTAAATTATAGCATGTGCTAGTGCCATCAATAATGACATCTGGGACCAACGGCCTATCGTGAATTCTGAAGCACGGAGGAGCTCGATATATTTTACTGCCCCTTGTAGTCACCATCCAAGTGGGGACAGCGCCCAGGGTTGCTTAACATGCAACAAGTACTAATAATGCACGCCTTACATTTGTCGAGATAACAAATAAGTTTCATTTTTACTAATAAAAACATTTTTCGCATTTGAATCTATCGCTTTAGAGTGTTAAAGAGTTAGATATAAAACATTACTAGCTGTTACTCGCGGCTTCGCCCGCATAAAATATAGCTTGCGTCCTTCTAAGTACCCTAACCCATTTGTGTACGCAAAATTTCATGACGATCGGTGCAGTAGATAGGGCGTAAAAGCGTCACAAACAAACAAACTTACTTTCGCATTTATAATATTAGTTAGGATTAGGATTTTCATATTCCTAGAGACAAGAGGAGACTGTCATAAATATTAATTAAAATATTTGTTAACCTAAACTTTACCAATTACTCGTACTTTTATATCTCTCGTACATAAATATGGCAGTCTATATTTGCAGGCTTCGTTAACTGATACCATCGAAGTCGTTAAACAATCCAAAATTTAAGCGTCGTTATTAAATCTCTTCAATCGAGCCACACGCTAACTTTAGAACTTTTAGGCGCAGCAAATTTTTGGCCATTATCAAGTGTAGTAGTGTTTGTAGTAAGTTTATTCAAAAATAAATTAAACAACCCTAACCCGATGATGATTTGGTTACCATGCAAGATTTGCAATCCTGTTGCGAAGTATAAGTATATATGTACCATATTTATAACGGAAGCTATGTTACGCAACAGGGGCAGAAACTAGTTATTTATATTTCAATTACTTATTATTAGTGCTGCTTCCTAAACATTTTATCAGATGTCCTCTGAACTCTTCCGAACTTCCTCAATAACTATCAATAGGGTCGATTATTTTGTTTTGCTCGTAGGTCATGACGTTTCCAATAAATATTTTAAATTACTTACTGATATTTTAGATGAAATATCAGTAAGAAATTTAAAATATTACGGTACTTTTCGTGTATACATAGCTACAAGGACAAACTCTTATGGTCCGTGTTTTCTATCACCATTCCAAATCAATATTAATTTCGTTAATTGAACCCCTGACAGTTCGCTGAAAGAGTTACCTAACCTTGCACGGTGTGGCACCACGAGGGTCTCCAAGTCTCCACCAATCCACCTCCACCTGAGGGCCGCTATGGCAACAGCGAGCGTCCCTCAGTAACCATGGCTACGGCACTGCCTGCACACCTCGATTATAACGTGTCATTATCGTTTATTTACCATTTATACCATCGGCCACTGAGGTGACTGTCCACACTTTGAAATATCGATATTCTAGATAGTAATCAGTATTAGCTCACCAACGAATAAAGTGCCTTGTGGTCAATGTGGCGTCATCAGCTGATGGGACTGGCTGTGCTCAATTCTTGTTCATTAACGACGCAATAGAAAAGTTTTAAATGTTTTAAGTGCAATTTAATAGAGCTCTAATTATGCGACATCAGTTTGGTAAGTATTCAGACACTTACAACACACATCAAAACTATTTTTCGCAATCTTGTTTTCTTATTTAAATTGTGAGTTGTTAAGTAGGTAGATTTCCTTTATTTTAAGTGATAACATTCGCTGCAAAAAATATTTGACTTATTTTTGACTGATTGGTACAGAGTGAAATTGGACTGATTAGATAATTATTTATTATTGCTTGCAAACCTTCGTGTCCAGCAATGTACACATAATATGCACTTTTTCTAGATTTGATTAAGATTAAAACTGTTGCATTCTGCATATTCTACTTCCGTCCCTTCCATATTTTCTTACAGAAAAGGTACAGGATTCAAATCGTTTTATTCGCCTGAAAATTATACTTATTTTCTGTTTTCACGATCATCGATATTCTTCATGAACCATATATTTTACTTCTGATTAAGTGTTTAAATCAATTTTGATGATGAAACCGCCTTATAAAATTATATATATATAACTCTAAAATGATATCTATAATTTTATAAGGTGTACTACATATTTAGAAAAACATATTTAGAAAAACAACCCATTTAACAGTAAGATATATCTAAAGCATATAATCACTACGTTTTAATATTCTTAAACCTTTTGTAACAAGTTCGTCCACATAACTTTGAAGTTTCTGATTAACTGTTTTTTTTCATTAAAAAGTTCGCTCACAAGAAATGGGTCACTAAATTAAAGAATTAATTGAGTAAAAACCGGCCAAGTGCGTGTCGGGCCACGTGCAGTGTAGGGTTCCGTAGTTGCGAATGACAACTTTTAGTTTACACTGTTTACACTCGCACCTTACAGTTTAACGACCAAAAACATGTAACAATGAAGTTTGTATGACATTTTACATTTTATAAGGGGGGACACGTACCTCTTAACAAAAATTTGCACTTCAAAACCAAATATTTCGGAAACGGATCTCTAAATCGAAAAATGGTGTCCTCAACCTCACAATATTTTTAAAGACCTATTTAACGATACCCCACAGGATGGGTAAATAGAGAAAAAAAAATTATTCCCCCACTTTACTTGTAAGGGAGCTAGCAAAAAAAAAAATGTTTTTTAAACATTTTTTTCTACCACTTTTTTGCCATGATTAATATACATACCCATACCAAATTACAGCTTTCTAGTACTTATAGTCTCTGAGTAAAACCGCGGACGGATAGACAGACAGACAGACAGACAGACAGACATGGCGAAACTATAAGGGTTCCTAGTTTACTACGGAACCCTAAAAAGGTACAGTAGATTCGTAGCAAATTGATGAATATATAGACACACGCAGACGCAGATATACGTAACCCTAAAATTAATGATGGGCATTACTTATTTCTAAAATAAAAAAGTGGGCAAGTGATTGCCGGACTCACCCATGAAGGGTTCCGTATAATAGCAAACATGATTGGCCGGGGAACAATGAAATTTTCTGTGTCATTATGTTTGAGTTATTAAAGGTAATTTGTTATTATTATTTTACATTTTTAATTAAGGACGGGCAATAACTATATTAAGTTTACCTTTAAGCTATTATATTAGCGAGATTATATAGGAGAAGATTGTGCGGACGAGACTCCAAAGCATCTCAAGATTAAAATCATGCCCCATTAGGTTTGGTGTCGACCAGATGCCGATCGATTGTAGAAATTATCATTTTTTGGAACGAATAGTTAAAGTTATTATTCTTTGCAGTGAATCTAAGAAGGCTACAGCTTTCTTAGGCTAAAGACAATATACCTAATACTTAGGCGTAGGTTTGCCTTACTTAAATCCATTGCGGAAACGCCTTCTGACAATCTTGAGATGGCGCATGCGGCCAGTCCCAGTAGTCTTGCAGTTAATGTAACTTTATTATAATATTACGACAAACTCTTTTGAAACGGGTCTCCTCGGGCTCCTAAATGCCACTACGTACCACACCATTATGTAAAAACTGAAAGTCTATAATAGCTCAACATCTTGGCGAGCTTATCAGCGATTACAACGTTGCTCCAGCTAACAGCATTAATCGTGGAATTTCCATAAAATGGCGGTGTGCGCGAGCTTGCCCTATCAGATTGATCGCCGACCCACTTCGGCCGCTGGTCACCGCTGGTTAACGAGCGACCTTCGCCGATTTTTATACGTCTACTGACCGAAATCTCGTTCCAAGTCAGGTTGTAGTTTACACTAATTAAGATATGCTCATAAAATGGTGGATTTAGGGTTCCAAAGTTTTCAAAGAAATTTTTAAAAAACTAGTAATTTTCACGTGACTTCGTCCGCATAAATTATAGCCTATACCACCCGCAGATAAATTAGCTTTCTACAGGTGAAAGAATATTGAGAATCAGTTCAGTAGTTTCGGAGCCTATTCAATGCAAACAAACAATCAAATGTTCTCTTTTTAATACAGTATAGATCAAATTTCTATAGAAATGTACCAAAGCATTCTCATGTTTATTGAAAACTAGCTGTTACCCGCGGCTTCACCCGCATGATATGTCCTTCTTAGTAATTAACCTATATGTATGCAAAATTTCATGGTGATCGGTTCAGTAGATAGGGCGTAAAAACGTAAAAAAACAAACAAACTCACTTTTTTATAATATTAGTCAGGATTAGAATAATAGTCGTCTGGTATACCTAAGAAAATCAACTTATTCTTAAAGAGGTAGACGAGTAAAACGATAGTAGTTCAGCAGCATCAAATTTCAGATTCTGATATACCTACCTACTTCCAATTTACCTTTACGAAATAAGAAACAACGGTACATACACGAACGTGTATTATTTTTTATGTTTCCGAGGTTGTGACGAAATAAACAGAATAAAATTTTCGTAAGTATTAAATAATATTTGTTTGCAGAATATGCAGTACATTTTTTTTATAATTCAACAAGGGCTATTTTTGTAAGACCTATCTGAAAATCTCATTATATAATGCTTTTATATTAATCCTATATAACTGGGCCAATGTGCCGTTGACATGAGTTCAATGCAGAAAATAAGGAATAAGGTAGCGCAGCAGGCTGGCTGGCCTACATTAATTACATGATAAATCGTCCACTGAAGGGGCTCGGGTAGAGTTAATAGCCATGTTTCCCGTAACGCGTCAAATCTCGATAGGTTGCACACGCCGGAATAGTAAATATCGCAAGTAGGTCAGTGCATGACCCGCTTTTCTAGTAATTAGCAAAGTGTAAATACATAGGTTAGGGTACTGAGAAGGGCATACGCTATAAATCACGCGGGCGAAGCCGCGGGCAACAGCTAGTTTTAACATAAAATACCCTTGCTTGTCAAACCATCAATAATTGCAATCGCTGTATAAAATATATATACATGGGTAAGTCAAAACTCGTAGCGATTGTCGTAGCATGCTACAGGTTTGCTACGAACTGCGCTACGCGCAGCTACATGTTTTGCGTGAAAGTAGAGCAATGTCTACGAAATTACAATGGGTGTATTGATGGTTTTTATTTCTGTAACCCTTTTGCCAAGTTAACATCATTCAAAGTATAAACGGGCTATTGCATAATTTTTCAATTAAGAATGTTGTTATTAGACTTATTTTAATTGCTATTTTTACCCGACTGACCTACCCAGAAAGAGGGTAATGTTTTCACGCGTATGTATGTATGTAAGTATTACTATTTCATTGACACCTCCTATACATTAAATGGCTAGATCGATTTTGAAATGTGAGGTGTCATTAGATTCGTATTCTGACCCGAAGTCTTCTAATTAAAAATTCTTTTCTAAAAAAAATTGCAGAGCGGAAACCACCGCTTGAAAGTTTGCGTGTGTACTATTCATCCAGCTATATTTCCAATGCTTACAATAATGAGCGGAAAAAATACTTGAACAAATTAAATAGTTCGTTTTGTTGCGGTTATTTGTGAAATCACAACCAATTGTAGGTCTTCGGGTGTAAATCGAGGCCAGTGGGTCAGCCTTGGAGCAGATCTGCGGAACTACGGGGAAGCACGAGAGGTACTCGTGTGGCCCTGCGTTGCGTGGCCTAATATTGCGTGTCGAGAACAAAAATTAAGCGTTTCAAATAGCCTAGGCTAAAATACAACGTGGAAGGGACATGCCCGTAATAAATCGAACCATGGTCTATGCTAGATCATTTTAGTATAATCAAATTAAGATATCAGCCAAAATACAAAAATAAATTTCGGCATTTCCATACTAAAGTGTGCAGCCGCCCGGGCGTTTTGTATGGGAACATCGATTATTTTTTCTATTTTAATTTTATTATACTAAAGTGATCTAGTATAGCCCGTGGTTCGATTTTTTTACGGGTATGTCCCTTCCACTTTGTATATAGTGTACACTAACAACAAGCTGGTTTTGTGTTGTTTAATTATATAAAATCCACGCGAACGAAGTCGCGAGTAAAAAACGATAGCATGAATTGAAATTACGATGTTAAAGCCCAAACCTAAAGATGTGCATTTTAATGCATTTTTGTGGTACAGTTAACTAAAATTACCATCAGGATCCAACTGAGTTATACATATTATAACCACCTGCGAACTGCTACTCAATAAAAAATGTAAATGGCTGGTGTTTTCAACAGATAATGTTAAATACACTAGCCAGCCTCTAAATAATGGCTAACCCCTCAAAATCCGGTATGGCATCTTAAGTTGCCGTCTGGGTCTCAAGGACATTTTATGCAAAAACCAGTGTCTTAAAGGGTCTTACTCGTGAGGGTGTTCTGAAGAAGAGGCGGGAGCACTGAAGCCTCGGGCTTGGTAAACTGGGCAACAATGTTACATTTGCAGCTTATAATCCAAAGACTCATTGGACGCTAAAATTTAGTGCTGCCATCTTGTGTTAGTATGCCAGATAACCCTCTGTGCTACAGCAGGGAAAAAGGTGTCATTAATTTAATTTTGGGTGTTGACAAGGAATTTAAAAGGATCAAACAAAACCTTTATATTAAAATTGACATGACTAAAATATGCGAACCCGGCTCTAAATTGCAAATAAGAAATTGAAAATCAATGTAAACAGATGTTCATTAAAAACTTACCTACATATTGTTTGTGTTATTTTTATGAGCTCTTGTAATACTTTCCGTGGGTCTAAGCCAATTACCACAGTTATTACGTTATACTATGTTAATACTTTCGCCTACAGCCTTCCAAGGACGTTTCCAAACATCCGGCTAGCTGATCTTATCCGAGCTTGTAGTGGGGGTGAAAATGTTCAAATGGCGCTACCGTGACTTTGTACTTTTTCAGCCTGCAAAATACGATTCCTCATATTTCTAAATACGGAAAACTCGTTGTAACTTTGTTATACTACATGCGGCCTACTTACCTGTATCTGACGAAGTTATATCATTGTATAATTAAACTACAATGCCTAATTTTATAAGGCATTTTGTAGAGCACTTCCATGCTGGTCTGGGAGAAAAGAAAGAACTTAAAATGTACCAGCTGCTACTCATTCCGCGCAAAAGCCTAAAAGCCGATTGAGGGAATGAGCGTCAGGAATCATGTCAATAGGCGATGCTGCTAGCAACCCATAACTATTTTAATTCCGTTCTCACTTACAAGCCCATCAACATGCTAAACGTGGTTTTACAGACCTGGACACTGTCTACCCCGCAAGAGAAAAAGACGTGATAGTATGTATCTCGTACATAAAATGTTCATACAAAATAGCATTAAAATTTTTAAAAGTCACAAGAAGTTGGGATTTCGTCCTAAGTTGAGGACGCTCGCTCTGTTTTGGTTACAAGGAATCTTAACGAACCTAACATATCTTCTGTGACCAACTTATTTTTTTTTTGTAATTTTATATGTAAAATATGAAAGTTAATGAGCTTATAATTTAAAAACGACCCGACTCCGCGCTTTAAATCTATGACTTTTATGAGTTCTATCGATTTCAATCTGCAGAATATCGAAATTCGTGGTAAGCTATACTAAAGCACACCCTGTATGTATTTTGTAGAGTTTCAAAATGTGATGTGGATGTGAACAAATCGCGCCACGCCTCAGATTAAGCCGGTTTTCCTGTTTGTTGGAAAAACAAGGGTTTTACCGGCTATTACTCAATTGAATACGGGTTTGTTGAGCTTTGGATCAGAGCGATAATGGATGTAACACATACGCATTTACTACTTATGTAGGACCAATTAATTGAGTCAGATAAAATAATTGGTCCCTAAGTTAGGGACATTGGAATCTCCAAATTAAAACTTTATTTGAATGACCGAGATTGGGTATTCAACGAGGTTAAGTATTCCATTAGTGATTCAGGTTCTGTCTCTTTAATATTGCCACGGAGTTCAAAATCAACCAGATACAGCCCAAATTATTTTTAATTCTTCGTTATTAATATATGACGAGCTCCGTGACGCAGCGGTCAGGTCAAGATGGATAATGATCTTTTCAGATTGACCTGGGTCTTGGATGTTTATCTATATAAGTATCTATTATAAAAATATTGTATTGTTGAGTAAGTATCCCATAATACAAGTTTTGAACTTACTTTGGGGCTAGCTCAATTTGTGCGATTTGTCCATATATATTTATTTATTTATTATTTATTCGTACAACGTGTAGAGTACTACTGTACATATTACTTTTTCTCTTTGATTTGATATCATTCATTAAATTCATTTTATCTATACTGTTATAAAGAGTAAAGATTTGATTGTTGATTTGATTTGATTGATGCAAACACCGTTGAATAGGCTCCGAAACTTCTGGACCGATTTTCAAAATTCTTTCACCTATGGAATATCAGCGGTTGACACAGGCTTTAATTTACGCGGACAAAGTCGCGGGAAAATTGCTTGTAACAAATAAATCTACTTCGCAACGACGCCAGATTAAACTCATGTCAAGGATGCGTTTAATTTACAGCGTACACCGCTATTCTTTCTTGTAATGGGCCTTTTCGTGATGTAAGTACGCTTGAAAATTTAGATGTCATTGACAATACGGTAATATTTTCTAAAGTTTTACAACGCAATCACGCAAAATCGTCTCTAACGTAAATTATGTTAGTGCGATTGCGATCGACGGGGTGGTAAGTTAACCCCGGTAGCTTGCGTCACCCGCGCCAGCTCACCGCCTTTCATACCACTAAGTATAATATGAATAAGAATTTGCCCGACACAAAGGATATTATTAATTTCTAGCATTATGAAATTGGATTTGCTTAGAACGAACTGCGAATGAGTTGTCATTAAGGGGGAACAGTAGGCACAGTAGCGACGCCAATCATTTTATTCCTAATACTTTACAAATAGAAAGAAATTCAAGAATATAAACAATACAAGTCTTAGTAAATAACCTGAAGTATTTTTGGAATCATGTTTTGATATTATGAGAATCAGTCATTGAGAGAAAAAGTGATAACCGCCAAAAACGGCCGTTTTTGGCGGTAATCAGATTCTCATAATTCTCACTGATTCCGATAGTAATAAACATGATTCAAAAAATACTTCAGGTTATTTACTAAGGCTTGTATTGTTTATATTCTTGAATTCCTTTCTATTTGTAAAGTATTAGGAATAAAATGATTGGCGTCGCTACTGTGCCTACTGTTCCCCCTTAAGTAGTTTGGTTGACGCGTTGACCGCGCCATAGATAATCCTGTTTATATCTATGGTTGACGAATTCCATTAATGGGAGATAATACTGCAATGTTCTCCCGCCAGAGGGCAGCATTAGCAGAGACAGTAAAAAAATGTTTGACATTGACAAGTATGTCAAACTTGCAATAAATTGCCTTTATTTTACATCCGAATACGCAGATTAATTGCATTTTTATATTTTAATACTTATAGAAGTATTTTAAAATCAAATTAATAAAGGATTAATGTATAATTTCACAAATTAATTGCGACTTTGACACTGACATGTACATACTTGTCAGTGTCAAACCTTTTTTACTGTATGTGCTAGTGGCGCACTCTGGCGGCACAGCTTTCAGTAATATCTCCTATTGTGACATCGAAATATTTTTTTTTTAAATCTATGAATTGTGAAATATCACCGCGCAAAACAGTCCAGCCACGAGAGATTTTTTTAATCTATGCTAGCCCCAGTCGTTGCTCATACATATCTATACTAATACAAATATTATAATTATAAGGCTGAAGAGTTTATTTGTTTGGTTGAACGCGCTAATCTAACGAACTGCTGAACCGATTTAAAAAAATCTTAAACCATTGGATAGGTACTTTATGTACAACCGGCGCAGCCGAGACGGACTACTAGCATTTTATGATTCTATAATGCACCTGATGGTGTCAATCACCAATCACGTTCTTAATGATCTTTACTCTGTAATGCCGTATAATTTGATCCAGAAAATCCACTGCTTATTTCAGAATTTCTGTGTTACAAATTAAAGTGCCGTGAATATGAAATAAGCTTTTACTGACACATTAATTTGAATAGAAAAGCAAAAATCAAATGGCTTGTTTAAAAAGTAGAGTTAGAAATCTTTAAAAGGCGTCTGCTCAATAATGACTGAGACCAAATTAATCTTGCTCCTGCGAAAAGTAAAAACGGTGGTGATTTCAACTTTTGACATTTCGTGATTTCCATTCGGGCAGGGTTCACACCGGACGCGCCGTAAGTGAGGCCTGCTGTGAGTCATGAAGAACACGCACGTCGGCAGTTACGAACAAATTTGTCAATCTCAGGGTCAGTCAAATTGCGACTTGCGAGCTCTCGGTACTCCTGAAACATCAAAAGTTTGTCAAGTTCAAGATTATTTCGGCAATTTACAATAATAAAATCTTTTACGAGCAAAGTTTTGGATTATACTTCGACAAACAGCTAACTTATTTCATATCAGGTAGATTAAGCTCTTGTTCTCAGTTATTTTTTTTGAAGTAGATTATATAAGCACGTTTTATAATTCTACATAAAACTAATTTTGAGGTCACTATTTGTTAAAAGAATTAAGTAGTATTTGGTTTCTTTGGAAAAAATACAATTTTGACGCGCGTACAATGCGTTTAAGGTTTATAAAGCTACTAAAGAGTTACGTAAACAGTTATGTATTTGTATTATGTATCGTAAAAACTATGATTTATGTAATCAAACCTTTAAATACCGCACTTTTATAATTTATGACAAATATACACGTTTCTTTATTTCAGTTGTATTATTTAGTTAAGTTCTCTATTATTTATCCAATTATTATGAAGATCGGAAGGATGTAGTATAATGATTGAATGAATTTCGCTTTCGGAGAGATCATCAAAAATCGTCCAACAGGCCTATTTGCTAACTTTTAAAAACTATAGTGTACAACGTTTTGATGGTCATTTAGACATCCATTACGGCTTATGTATGATTGACTTTTTTAATTCAGATATATAAACCTTAATGGATGTTGAAGTGACCATTAAAACGTTGTATTGGCACCGTCGTTGTGTTGTCGTCAGTCTTAGTCGATAATGACTTAGTTCACTTTTTGCAATAAAACAAACTGGATTTTGTAGTTTTTACGATTCGGTACCTAAAAAAAGTAAAAAGGAACCCTTTAAGATCACTTTGATGTCTGTCTGTCAGAAGCCTTATTCTCGGAATCGCGTGAACTTAACATGTTGAAATTGTTTTATAATAAGACGAATAAAGTTTAGAAAGTATCGATTTATATTTAATGTAGTTTTACGTCAATTGTATAAAAGTAAGTACTAACTACGTAGGTATATTCAGTATCCAACGATGATCGTAACAATTTAAAGGGAAGATTTCGCCTTTAGTAATAAAGAAACGGTGACCTGCTTTTGTGCTGTAAGTTAACTAATAGATTAGGTGTGAGGCGGGCGGAGCGGGTGGCGAGGGCGAGCAGCGGTGTTGCGTGTCACCGGCGCCGCCCAACATCAGCACTGCCCGCTGGCCAGGGCGGCCAGCGGCGGCCCGCGGCCAGTCAGAGGCACGCGCCCTCCGCGCCCGCCCGCCCGTCGCGAGGCGCTGCCGACACTCCGCTCACATGGCACACATGAATTAACTCGCCTCTGTTATGGACAAGCGCGCAGCGAGCGGCCGGGGCGAACCCATCCCGAGTATCCTCAAGAAACCCAAGAGCCGACGCAAAGGCGACTTGCTGGACAAAAGCACCAAGATTAAACGGGAGAAGGTGGAGGGCACGAAGAAGGGTGAAGATGTGAGCGCGCCGCTGCCACAGGGTTGCACGCCGCTCATGTACGCCTGCCAGCAGGCTGACTACAAGGCGGTCGTGGACGCTCTCAACAAGGACGTGAGTGTAGCGTCACTAGCACCCTCGACGACCATCAATATTTCCATGAAAATTCAAAATTAAACACTATTCACCAATATTGGTTTTCAAAATTATTAAAGCTGAATAAATTAAACAACAGATTGTGATGGGTGCTGTTAAGTTTTCATTTCATATGCGCTATCAATCAATCACATCATCTGCTGAAAATCAAAACACCAAAATATTTATCGATTTCATTTAACTTCGGAGAAATGCATGATGCATAAAGTCACGAACATAGCCATTACGGAATACGGAGGCGTTAGGAGAATATGAAATGAGAAAAGGCAGTGAGAGCGGCACGCGATGTTACGCCGCGGCGGCAACGTCAAACAAGCTCGCGAGCTGCGCCGTAATGCTTCCGTCAATATTTTCGCACCAATTACCTTGTACAAGCCATTGCCGGGTTTATTTCCAACGAGACTTCTCAAAGTCAAAATAGACAAAGCGCTGGAATAAGTAAACACTGCAGAGACGTCTCCATTTGTAGACGGCAACAAAAATAAAATAGCATGAATCAAAGCACTGTTGAATTGAAAAGCTTTCAAGGAAATGCACCGGAGCATGCCGGCGATGGTGGCGGGGGTAGTCAATCAATAGATAGAATCGACTCACAAAAGGGGAGCCGACTCACGTGTCGAAGCAACCATTAGCGCCGTCAAGAAACACGTGTTGGCCGAGCAACCTGTACCTGTTTTTTATGTAAATTATTCACAGAGGTATACGTACTCGCACGGGTCATAGCCGCACCGTCATTACTCATTCACTATGAACAATCTATTCTGTGACCAATTTAATCACTAAACTTGTCAGTTATTAATTTTACAGTCGCAGTATCTTTCTCGTACTTCTATAAGAATCGATTTTTGGAAATAATACACGTTGTAATCTTATGGTAACTAAATCCTTATTCTATCTATGCTAAAATGTAAAATCATGGAGTTACTCTTCCTCGTACCACTAACTCGTGCCACCTCGAGTGGCTCGAGAAGGAATTTTACTTTCCTTGATCGTTAGTTTATACTTCATATTTATATATATATATATACTTATATACTATTAATCATAGTAAAATGAATCCAGATTTTTTTCTTTGCAAAGGACTTTCAGATGTCCTTGTAATTTGGGATGTTTGAGTAGGTACACAGATTTACAAATATCATGTACAGTTATGTCAATATATACAGTTTTTCTTATTTTGTAACCAGCCATCATCGGTGCGGGTTCGTGACCGGGGCCTCCGCTGCGCTCTACACTACTGCGCGTCGAGCGGCGCGGGCGTGAGCCAGGCGTCGCGCGCCGCCTGCGCCGACCGCGTGCTGATGGCGGCGCCGGCGCTGGCCGACGCGCGGGACGCCGACGGCCTGACGCCGCTGCACCTGGCCGTCGTGCACGGCAACGTGCCGCTGGTGCAGACGCTGCTGGCCGCCGGCGCCGATGTCAACGCCCGGGACGATGAGCATCATACTGTCGTGCATTGGGCCACTGGTAAGAACTTTTCATTCATACCGTTACTCAGAGCTGTTATGATAACAAGATGTTAAGTAGTCCTTTATGGTTGAGGACTTTATTAAAGTGCACGGATGTGATAACACAAACTATGTCGCCATAACTATTTCCATATTAGGTGTATGCAATAGTTTCCATGTGTTTATTGATTTTAATTGACCGACTGATTATCAGACGAAGCATAAAGTACCTACTCTAAGTAATGGGTCTAGACAAGACGGAAGAAATATGTTGATCACTAGCTATGCAATATAGTCGCTTAAAATTATAATAAGTAACTAAGGGATGTTTTAAAAGAAGTGTTTGAAAGTTTTGATGAATGTTCAATCAGACATGAACACTTTCATGACATAGTGCGTACGAGAACATTATTAATTAGTTGTTAAAAACATTTAAGCTTACGTAATGTGGATGAGTAATGAACTAAGGTCTTAATTAACAACATTTAGTTGGTGGCACAAGATCATGGGTAGGGAAATCACCCAGTACCATTAGGCAGTTCTTCAAAGTTATAGTAGTTAGGTTAAACGAGTAAATGCTCCGTGTGATCATGTAGTTTCTATTAAATTTAACAACCAGTTTGGCCAATTTTGGATCTCCGTTCTGTATACAGAACGTAAAAAATACAAACTCGTATCAAGCGTGTCCAATAACAAATTCTGGGGAAAACCAAATGACTCGAGATGAAAGCTGATACCATTTATATATCGGTTACCGTTATTACCGTATGCGTTCGTTCTGAATGTTGTTATTTATTCCCACATTACAATCAGGATGGTGACGTGCATGAATGCAGTTTCTTATGTGAAGTTTGTGACCTACTCATTGGCATTTCCGAGCGATGATATCTCTCTACCTATATAGAAATAATTTGTTATTTTGTTACTATCATACCTATTTACAATATATGAAAACGGGACCCTATTCATGAGGCTTCGCTCTCCGTCTGTCTGTCTGTCACCAGGCTGTATCTCATAAACCGTGATAGCTAGACAGTTGAAGTTTTCACAGATGATAAATTTCGGTTGCCACTATGACAATAAAGACTGAAAACAGACTAATATAAATATTTAAGGTGGCTCCCATACGCTATAATAAGCTTCACTTCAGGTCTTATCTACACGGAGTGTCGCTGTCAAGCACATAGGCGCGGTATCTGCGATGCACGCGAGACTATAAAATCTGACTTGGGACGTGCCATCAACACAATCTTACAATCTAAGGCACCTAATCCGTATAACTGCAGGCAATCGAGATTGTAGAAAAAAAGCTTTTAAAACTTGATTATACAAATATTTTTCTTCAACCTAAGAATACAGATTAGGCTAGCCCCAAAGTAAGTTCGAGATTGTTACGAGTATGCGTTACAAAATCATGATACTAGGTTAGTAACAAATAAGTACATATATTTATATTGATAAACACCCAAGCCCAGATAATCTGAAAAAGATAATTTTTCCATCACGGGCTACTCGCTAGCATTTGCCAAGCGTACATCTTTTTTTTTATCGTCATTTCAAAATATACTTATTGCGGCATTCGTTTGATTGACTCGTACCCATATAAACCGTAATGGATGATGAAGTGACCATCAAAACGTAGTATACACCGTAGTTGACAAAAGTTAAATTAAGTCAAGTCAAGTACCTGCGCAGACCAGGGATCGAAACCGGACCCTGCGGTGTGACAGCCTCGCATGAAAGCCAAGGCCACAGGGGTTATCATGACATATTAAGTATTTTTTGTTCATAGTTTTGACTGACAGTCTAGAGGCGCACATTGCTGTTTCCGTCTAATCACTTTGTTTCCCTGCTTTTGTTTGCTGATGTAAGCTCAACCGCCAGGAACTATCAATGCAACGTGAACCAACTGACTTCGCGCTCGGCACGCGAGCAATTAGTTCCGAGGCTTGCAGCTCGTAAGTTGGCAGTTCTCTTTAATTTAATATACGGTTTGCAGTTGGAATCATGACATCAGTTGTAGATGATAGCCTTCCGCGAGCGTATTTCTTATATTTTCTCAGTGTGCTACACTGGAAAGTTTCATTTAGTATGATAGTCTCTATAAATTGTACGTCAGTTAAATTAAAAACATAAAAAACACAGGAAAACATTTGTTTATCTATACTTTTACATTATAAAGAGTGAAGATTTGATTGTTTGTTTGCATTGTATTGGCTCCGAAACTACTGGACCGATTTATAAAATTCTTTTACCCATAGAAAACTAATTTACCTGCGGGTACGAGGATGAAGTAAAAAAAATCGCTAGTAATATATTTTCAATTTCATATTAAATGGTGCCAATAGGCAATAGTTTTATTTGAACAAAACAAAATAAACAAATTTCAAGTTCATATCGATATTCAGCTGATATCAGGTTCTGTTATCAATTAGTAACCAAGCATTAAATTATTACCGCATTAGATATTTTTCGTTTTGGTATAATCAAGTTCATTAGGTCTTTTTTAGTCTCCACTGCAGAAGCAGACCCTCTCTGTACTACCAGAGCCATTTATATA
This sequence comes from Rhodophaea formosa, assembly GCA_963082605.1. Lineage (NCBI taxonomy): Eukaryota > Metazoa > Arthropoda > Insecta > Lepidoptera > Pyralidae > Rhodophaea > Rhodophaea formosa. The sequence goes on from OY720221.1 coordinate 8,542,902, forward strand.
TTAGCCAGTCTCCACGCTGGCCAGACGGGTTGGAGAAGGTCTCTTTGATGTTTAGAAGCTTTGTTTAGCTTACTTTCCCTTATCCCCTTCTACGACATCCCCGAGAAGACTTGGAGTGTTCTTATTCTACTCTGCTGGGAACCACACGGCTAGGTTTAGCTAGCAACAAAATTATTTCTTTTTCATTGCAAATAATTCATCACTTTAATCAAAGTTGCAAAGACTTGGTGATCTTTGAAATCTTGGAGAATAATTTGGCGAAGGTTGGTTTGGCGATGACGATTCCTGACTATTCTCTTCTCCTCTCGAGAACACTTCGTTGATGACTTCTTCTACCACATAACAGTGGCACTTCAAACCTTGCGGTGATGTCAGGGGTAACCGTATCGGCGCGGGGGCACGCGAGCTCGAATCATTATTTCTTGCGGCTCCGTCAGTCCGCTGTTGTAAAACCAGTCGTTGGATGCGGATTAATGGTTTACGAGCATTAATTAAAGATAAAGAGTTTGTTCCTGTAAAAAGTAATTTTTTGTCCACCGATCAAACGGTATGTGCCTATAGCATCAATCATTTTGTGATTCGGATTCCATTTTTAATATGCTTATGTGGCGCTTATCACTTGATATTAGAGATGCGCAATCTAATTTTGTTTTATCTAAAGTGACTATCAAGTAGTAACATATGAAGAATTTGCAATTGAGTATACCTATAAAGTCAAAGACCTAAATATCTTAGCTAATTAGGTAGACAATATGTAACCCTGTGGCGTAGTGAGTTCACACACTAGCACCGCCCAGCAATTAATTCTATAAAGTCCTAAATCATTTGAAATTTAAAAAATCTAATAGCTGAATGCCCTAGGCGGTAAAAATTCGTTCTCTCAAACTTAAATTGTAATATCTATGAAAAGTAACAAAAAAAATACTACAACTACAAGTAATTTTCTAGGGCAATCAGCTATTAGATTTTTTAAATTTGATTTGATTTAGGAGTATATTAATTAATTGCTGGGTGGCGCTAGTGTGTGAACAACAGTGACTCGGCCTGTCAATATGAAGAACTTTGCCTATGGGACAAAAGCTAGAAATCCGATGAAAAAATTACCTTCCCATAAATAAATAAATAAATAAATAATAAATATATAGGGACATATCACACAAATTGAGCTAGCCCTACAGTAAGTTGTGAACTTGTGTCGCAGGATACTAACTCAACGATACTATATTTTATAATATATACTTATATAGATAAACATCCAAGACCCAGGTCAATATGAAAAAGATCTTTTTCCATAGTGACCTGACCGGGGATCGAACCCGGGACCCCCGTGTCGCAGGCTAGCGTGTTGACCGCTGCGCCACGGAGCTCGACAATCCCATACAAAAGTTTTTCGAATTTCATTCTTAGCATTAGTCCCATAGGAGAAATTGATCATATTGACAGGCTGAGTCGCCCCGTCATGGATCGGACAGGGTTTTATAAATATAATGTAGACGTCTGTTACAGACCGTAGAGATAGCATCAAGATCAGGACCATTAAGATTTTTTCTGTAAACAATCGCTATAAAATTTTGTTAATTACTACTTTACTAAGAAAAAATAACAAGCAATTATTGCTTGATGATCATAGATTAAAATTAAATCGAGTCTCTTTTTATGATGATGACGAATAAAACCACAAGTATTTTCTAATTTGATAAAGATTACAGGATAACTTGCGTTGATTGCTTGACTTCAAACAGGTAGTACGAGTATCGTCGACACGAACGGGGAAAAAACTCAGATAATTATATTTGCGGTTTTGTTTTTATAAACATAAATTCAGGTAACCCAGAAATGGTCAAGAACGTTATGGTAAAATATAATGAGGTTTATAGCCAGCATCTAGAATCAGACTTTATCTGTTTGCACATCTAGAATTTTTTAGACAGATAGAAGATAAAGGTAATATGTATGTGCAGGTCTTTACGTAAATTAAGAGAAGAGTAGTAGGTAGACCACTTGAGCAGATTATGGCTAGATCTGGTCACGGGAGCGCATGATTTCAAACCTTAACAAATTAATGACAGGTAAGTAAACAAAAGGTCACTTCCCCCGAAATAAAACCCTCTTGCAGCCTAAGAGATGGTGTAAAATTTATAATTTTGGCCCGTAGTTATGTATTCTGTATCCGAAGTGAAAACATACTCGTATGAAGAAAGGGCTGACCAACAACAGAAGTAATGTTTCCGTTCCTTGGCCACGGGTCACGGTTACGAAGGTCCGGCGGACATCCGACTGCTGCGACCTTCTCTGTTCCGCTGCCAAGGGCTTGCGACCTTCGTTTTTAGACGCTATAGCTGTTTGTTACAACTGATAAGGTTCTATTAATAAGGCTTTTTAAATAAATTCTGAAATTAAGTTTAAGAACATAATTAGCAAATTAGGCTACAAAGTTCTGAATTAACGCGTACGAAATGCTTAACTTGTGACGTCACTACTCTGTAATATTTTTAAAGGAATGCAATTATAGCTAGAACATTAATATTTCACCGTCATTATAAGATATGGTGGTGGGCGTCGGGTGTCCAGCCGAGGGGGTCGTCCGGCGGTATTGAGCGGCGGGCAAGGTCGGGCCCTTGAACTGCCCGCGGCACATACCTATCTAGGCTTAAACTTGGGAGAATTTACCGCAAAGGTCGTGGCCGGCTAATGAGTCCAGTGGTTTATGCACGACACTCGACTTGAGGTCAATTCTTCAATTGATCATTTTCAAGCAGGCTCATGCGTGCTATAACTTTTTTTAGGACGAAATAGTGTGGCAAACTGCTTAAGTAATTACATACTAGTATGACCACTTAAGTTATGATTCAAACTATTCCCCTAAATTGACAATAATAGTCGGGGCCGGTTCTTTCATCATAAATATTATTATGCGCGAAATTGATAATAAAGACAAATCAAAGATCAAAAAGTCTCATTGGTGGTTCGTTTACATTTGATTGAGATATCTACACTGTAAAATTTTAGGTGATTAAGTCTTCACAGATTTTCTTTGCTCTTGATATTTAACATTTACATCATGATGTAATTAACTACAATCCTCAAAGCATCAATGAAAGATCCTTCCCTTTCAATAAATCTAGACGTTTTGTACAATATCCGTACGTTTTGGTTCTAAAAGACATAGGTATGGCAAGATATTAGACTTGTAACCTCGAATATATTTATGCTCTCGCTTGATTGTCATTTTGATTAGGGGAAAATTACTAGAAAACATTCCAAGTTACCAATAATAATCTTAATAATAATCTTTGCGTCTTTTTTTCAGTGTGCGGAGAGGTGGGTGCTCTCCGGGCAGTGCTCGCGGCAGGTGCGGACGCCGCGACTCCCGATCAGCATGGGGGCTACCCACTACACTATGCGGCTCAGATGTGTGGCGCCCCTGCGGCCACTGACCATCAAGTACTATAAGTTGCATATAAGAACAAATTTTCCAGTTAAGCAAAATTTGCCTTTAAAAAAATGTCGACCAGAGGATTCCATCTTAGTGGCTTTCCACCTATTTATGTCAAAAGACCATTTAATAGGTAAAAGATTCGCTCAAGCAAGATGTTAAAATGTGCGATATTTGCAGATAACTTAACATCTTATGTTCATGTCAAGCGGTTATGAATAATGGCTTTGTTGTCTGCAATAGGCTCGTGGTGCCGCGTTGGAAGTGCTTCGAGCGCTGGTGAAAGAAGGCGGAGCGCGTGTAGACGTGCGGGATGCTGATGGTCGCACGCCACTGCTGTGGGCTGCTTCCGCTGGTTCCGCGGCCGCGGTGCTTGCACTTCATCAAGCGGGAGCTAAGGTCGATGACGCTGACAGGTAAAGTTTATATGTCAATAAAAGGAATTATGCACCACTTTATACATTATGCTGGCGAGTGAATAAATCATTAAATGTATAATTAAAAAATGCAGGGATGGCTTGACTGCTTTACATTGTGCCTCGGCGCGAGGTCACACAGAGGCACTAGAGACTCTGCTCGGCTTATGCGGTGCAAGAGTTGACGTGGCTGACTCCCATGGATGCACGCCGCTGCATTACGCGGCTGCACTGGGCCACGCTGACGCCACCGCCGCGCTTTTGCAGCACGGGGCCGACTCTCACCGACAAGACAGGCGGGGCCGCAGCGCGGCTCATACCGCTGCTGCTAAAGGCCAGATTGAGACTGTCCGAATTCTAGGTAATGCACTCTTATAAAAAAATAACTGTTTTCTTAACTGGGTTTTATAAGCTATCCCATTATCTATTATACCTTTATATTTATCTGTATTTCAGGGTCCAGAGGAGCCAATCTTTGGCTCCGTAATTCAAAAGGAGATCTGCCGCTACATGAAGCAGTGGCATCTGGCAGAAGAGAATTAGTAAAATGGCTGCTTGATGGCAGACCATCTCAAGTTAATGCTACGAACCATGAGGGACGCACCCCATTACATATCGCTGCAGCAACAGACAATGCTGATCTTTGTCGTCTTCTTCTCGATCGCGGAGCTGAAGTCAATCCTGTTGCAAGATCTTCAAGAAACGAGCCTTTGACACCATTAGACTGTGCTTCCACCCGGGGGCATAGATCGACTGCTAAATATTTACAAATGCATGGTGGTCTTCCTGCCTCAAAACTGACGAATACACAAATCGTCATTGACGGTGCACCTATCACAAGCTTACCGTCACGACGAGTAACTAGTACCAAAATTGACGTTCGAGATAGAATTAGGATCGAAAAAAGGGAAATAGTTGAACTTTCAAGCCCTCTTACTGAAAGACGCCAAATAAAAGAGGGCAGCAGTGATAGTGATTCAAGCAACGAATCTTTATCAGGTGAAAAGAAACGTTCAAGACATAAACCTGAAAGTAAATATTTGGAAAAGCGAGATAGAAGAAAAATGATGGTGCAATCTCAAAAAAGTTTTAGCGATGGCTATGATAGTGAATATGATGGTTATAAGAAAGATAAACATGATCAAAAGAATAAAAAAGGATCAAGAAAAATCAGGTCTAAAAGTGAACCTTCTAAACGTGATAAAAGCAGTAGTAGGCGCCATCGACGGTCTCATAAGTCAGGTACTGAAAGTTGTTCTGAGTCTGACAGTTACTCTGAGAAGAAAAAAAGCAAACGCCATCGGAAAAGGAGTAAAAGAAAATCAAATTCTTCAGAGAGCAGTTCTTCTGAGTCCAGTGAACGTCGCAGTACAAAAAGGAGAGGAAAAAAGACATCAATTCATATAGAAAATGACGATGAGAAACAAAGCGTTAATATAGTAAAATATAAAAATATGGAAAATGTAGAAAACACAGAAAATAAGGAAACATTAAGTGAAAATATTGAAGTATCAGCCACATCAGCAAAACCAGAATTATCTGAAAAATTTGAACCTCAACTAATGAAAAGTAAAACACTAAGTGAAACTGAAACTGATACTCTATCTGTAAAAACCAATATGATTGTAACTGAAGCTCAAATTCATATGGAACGTGAATCAAGCCAACATGGAAGTTCAGAAATAACAGTGACTGTTGATTCTTCTAACAATGTGTCAATAGAAACAGCAAATTTAACAGTTACACATAAAGACTTAGATGAAGATAAGAAAATGTTGGAAAATAAGCTAGAAGCAACCACTGATGACAACAAAATACAAGAAACTGTTATGGAAGCTAAAGTTGATACACCAATAGAATCACAAAAAGTTGAAGATGAAGGAAAGGATCCAATTGTTCTTGAGGACACTGAAAAAAAAGATGATTCACTAGGATCTTCCACAAAAACAGAAGAATTAAAACCGGCTTCTCCTGAAATTTTAACAGAACTTAAAGATGCCAAAAACTTATCAAAAATTGAAGATGATACACGTCAGAAAAGTTCTCAAAGATCAACAACAACTAGTCCCACATCAGGAAATGAAATAAAAAGTGGTGGAAGCTCACCGCCTACAACAGGTACTCGAAAACGATCATTTCAAGTGTTATCAGGCCCTGACGAAGCTTTGATGCAGAGTAAAGATATGTCCGGTGATTTAAAAACAAGCCTTGATGCTACTAGTATAGAAAAAACAGAATCGCAGGATAAAAGTAGTTCTCCTGTTGTTTCTTTTGCAAATAAGGACGAAATATTTGAAAGCAAAGATTCCGAAAAGCCTTGTGATCATTTAATGGGAGAACATGTAGATCATCAGGATGCAGAACCGGAGGCCAATGAGCAACGAGATGATGTACAAAAAGAGAGCAGTGAGAGTAATGTTTTAAGCTCAGAAGAAAAGAGAAAAGAATACACTTCTACTACTGGGAGTAGTAATGAAATCAGTCAAAGTATTGATAAAGGTCTCGTTTCAGTAATTGATGGTAGTATTCCTTCCGATGATCGAGCACTACAACAGGTGATAATGGAAAATGTACCAGAAGAATATGACATTAATTTGTCCTTGTCGCAGTCATCTCCTGGAAGAATCAGAAAATCTTCAAAAGATAGTCAAGCAAGTAGCAGAAAAAGCAGTATCTATGAAACAGAGAGCTATAAGGTTCTTTCCGATATAGCTAGTGCTCCTGATACTGTAGTCACTACTGGCATATTGAAGAAATCTCCGACTAAACTTGAAGATGGGTCTCTTGAGGATGACAGAGATGTTTTTGACAATGACGAAAGGGCAATAAAAGACAATATATACGGGCGAGTACCTAGCGTGAGTGATAATGAAATTTATAGTCATACTGAAGCTAATGGTAGAAGAAAAAGATTTCGCAAAAAAGGACGCACAAAAAGTCGCACAACAATTAGATCTAAAAGTGAAAATTCGGAAAGAGGTTATGAATCTAGTGGAATGATGGATTCTGGGTTCGAGCCAAGTCCAAGGGCTTTGCAGCGCCGCATAACAAGTCCTCGTCTAGCTGCGTATTATCAGAAAAGAAATGCCAGTGGACGATACTCTGGAAAATCCGATAGCAGAATACCAGTAAGAAAACCGGGAGATAAATATGCTGTAGATATGAAGTCTGTCACCCAACGAATTCAGACTAATATGAGAAGGTTAGTTATTATTTTTCTTTTAAAATCCCTTAAAGTATTTGAATTTTACTAGTAGATTTTCTGTTTACAGGTATTATTGCGAAAGAAAGCTATTTCAACATTTACTAGAGCTGAAGCGTCTTCAAATCAGAACAAGTAAAACAAATGAAGCTGTACTTGTCAAAAGAGCTATTGATGAATACAACAAGTCTAGTCTTGCTAACGTAGGATTGGGACCATATAATAGCCCTGATTACTCATTTAGCAATTTCGAGAAATTTCTTTACGACAGTTTAAGAAAATTGCAGAAGAGTAGTAAAAGGCATTTAGACAATTTACCGGAGAAACCAATCGATTTTGACTATGGAGAGAGCGAACTATATAAAATGAGCGCTATCCCAGACAACCCTTGTCTTTGTACCAGCAAAACACATCGATGTTTCCACGCAGTGCACGCATACACTGGTGTACCTTGCGCTGCTTATTGTAAGTATATGTCATATAAATACATTGTATTTTATAAGATTATCTCTTCCATGCTGGTCTGTGAGAAAAGATAACATGTAGAATGTGCCAGCTGATTTTCTTCCTACGCATACCGTGGAAGGAGGTCAAACGAACGAATCAAAATCATGTCATAAGGCGATTCGGTTAGCAACCATCCGTGTGTATTATTATTGAATTTCGTTTTCCACCAAATACGCTCACGGACACGCTAAGCGTGGCCTTTGGTTTGGGTAGCCCTCAAGCTCTGTCTACCCAGTAAGAGATAAAGATGTATAAAAATAATGCAATTTAACATCTATACATCAGATACCTAACAGTATTTTTGCAATATGTTTTCAGTACCTTATAAATGGGACCATCACACCATGCCGAAACCAGCCACAGCAGGATCAAGCACGAAATCCAAAGGCTTTCTTCCAAAAATCAATTCAAAACCTCCGAGTGGTTCAGGCAAAGCTCACGTGACGCTCGAGGTATCTCATGGAAATGAAAAGCAGCTCATAGCTTTACCAGCTGAGAGATTAGATAAGAATAAAAGATATTACGTTACGTTTACCGTGAAAGGCTCAGAGCCACCTTCGGACAACGACAACTCGTCGCCCAATGCTACTCTAAACACTAAAAGTGTGCGAAGTGGCTGAAAACGAAATACGAGATAAGAAGTAAATACTCACTGCCAGTTAGTGGTGTAAAATTATTTTTGTTGGTTGGCACATAAATCATTATTGTTGTGACATTATATTGATCGGAGACTGAGACGAGCCGTTCTTACGCAGCATTATAGCTGGAAATCCTATTTTTCTATACAAAGAAACAAACATTATGTATTTTCATGATAACTACACTATTTAGTATTTGCTAATGTCTAACTTTGTAGTCTTCCCTCCAGCAGATGTTGTCATTTGTATGCACAAAGTATTGTTTATGTATGTATAAATACAAAGTTTATTCCGTCCATTGTTGATAGCACTGAAATATTTGTTCAAAGAATCTCGAATGTGTAGAAAACTATAACGTATACAATAAAATGTGGAGAAAAGCGTCATTGATTTTTATTACCTACATACTTACTTACATAATTTAAATCCCTTTGTTCCGATTGAAAACAGATACCTAATTCTATCTAGGATATGTTCGCAATAAGAAAATAATAATTTGCTGCAGATAATAACAAAATAAGTAATTCGCAGCGAAGCAGAAGAACTAGCGCACTATCCAATATTTAGGCAAATACTCGTATCATGGGCTTTTAGCGGAATCTAGCCGAAAAAGCACGCGAACCAATGAAATATTTAATATATGGTTGGGGGACTAATAGACGCAAGACCGGACTGAATGGAAGAAGTGGAGGGAGGCCTTTGCCCAGCAGTTGGACAAGTGATGGCTCGAAAAAAAAAATGGTTGGGGGATTGATTTTGTTTATGCCACATTTAAGAGTATCGGGGTTCTCAATCAATCAATACTTTATTTGCATCCTCAAATGTTCTCTTCGCAGGGGTAGGGGCGCAGGGCAGGGAAAAATCAAGACTACAAAAAATCAAGTAGTAAACTTTTTTGTAACGGTAGAGCCACGCTACCGGCAAAATTCACTTTTGCTATAGTCCTCACGTTATCAACTGAGTCGTCGGGCCATAAACGTCAGTCGGGATAGGAAAGTGCAATGCACCCGAACGTGTTATCGATACCTGTGTCGATACTTAGCTACCTGCGCACATGCAGTCGATGAATCACTAATAAAAGTAATAATATTATAATATCAGTATTACACATATTGTGGGAATATATTTTATATCAAAGTTCAAATTACTATTATGTTCACTACGGGACTTACCGCGATTATTTTTGACTTTAGTCTGTGAACATGGCAGCTTATATCTCCATGGTGTCATATTTTTCAAGCTGCTCAATGGCATCTGCCACATGACGACAGCCGGGCCGGGACTAACGGGGTAAAGAAGAAGATAGGTTTAGGTTACCTACACAGAACTATAAAGTTATTAATCTGAGGTTACCTATCTTCTGTGGCTAAGTCCAGTGTTTGTGACATTATAATAGCAGGAGCTTTATGTTCCCGTGGCCTTAGTAATAAAATAAGAGGTTGGATTCAGTGGCCAAAAAAACTGTGACGACTTAAAATTTTCCCCTTAGCCCACATTTTCATGTCTGTTCTCAGCGAATTTAATCATCCAAGCAACTTTTTTAAAGCAACTTTTTCATAGATATCCTTTTAGTGCACCCAGATGTTCTTCGGAAAGTTTTGGGCATCGTGCAACCTCACAAGATTATTAATAAAAGTCATATTTTAACAACCAAATAACTTTATTTATAAACGAAATTAAAAATTACACTAAGTAAATAATGTTACACAATTGGGGCAGCATTCAGACTTCAATGTAGCATCAAAACTATATTAACTAAGCGGTAGTGTATATATGTATCTAAACGCCAAGCAGCAGCGCCACTCCGGCGAGCGTCCAGCGGGTCGGCTTGTCCTTCGTCTTCAGATTGAAAGTCCACACGAACGTGGGCCCACGCATACTGGAATTCAAGAGTTACGAGTTATTACTTATATGATGTTATATTTATTACATGTTCACCAAATACATTAGTATCAGTCAGAGTTTTGTTTTTGCAAAGATCGATTAAACTTATAGAATGGCATTGGAAAGTTGATTATTTTATAACAAAACTAGCCAAAGTGCGAGTCGAAACCGCAAACTAGAGGTTCCGTATCTATACAATATGAAATAAACAAGTATAATAAAATATTAAACAAAAAGTGCTTAAAACGATCCTTGCATTACGTCTCTTATTGTTTTTAAATTTACTTTTGTTTTTTATTTGTTGTTATAGCGACAAAAGATACACACATTCTGTGAAAATTTCTAGTCTACGGTTCACCTATATGACATACGGACATCGGAGGCTTTCAAATAGGGTCCCGTTTTCACCCTTTCGATACGGAACTCTATAAAAGGAAATATTTCTCAGGGCAGGAAATCTCATATACCTACCTCAAAAGAAAACAGGTTAGGCGAAGAGCTGCCAGTCCAACTTACCGGATTTTATAGACGGGGCATTCGTATACATTGCGCGTGTCCTGCTTGTCCTGCGTGACGGCCTTGATGTAGATGACGGGCAGGATGGGGAACAGCTCCATCATGCGCGACTCCACGATGCCGCCCGAGGACGTGTCCCAGCGCGCGCCCTCCATGTACAGCCCGTGGATGTTGGCGCCCTCGCGCGGCGGCGCGCTGCGCGGTACGTCACAATTCCACAATTATTCGAAACTCTATTAAAATAACAATCGGGTAACTACCAATCGGTCAAACTGCTTTGTCTCTTGAGTAGTAAACCCAACATTATTTTTAACAATAATGTAGAAAGGGAACAGTACGTTATGTAACTGTTAAGTAATAATGGATAGAACACAAATGTGAATTTATGAAACATCCTACACTCTCAGTACATCACTCGTACGTGACGACTTTTATTATGTTCATCTGGCTGGCGGCCACTACAAGGTACGGTAATTTTTTGAAACTACACAACTTATTTTCCCTGATTTTATTAATTTACTTGGAATTTCAGATAGCGCGTACAATCAAGCGTCAAAAATAAAGTCAGAACTTTTCCTACAATTAGTATGAAAAGTTCTGACTGCACTTTTGACGCTTAACTGTACATACCTATTGTGTCATGACTTTTTGATTCGCTATCATTCACTTTTTATTACAATCAAATCTACTTCCCAATAGCGGACTCTATTATAGAGATATAAAATGGAATGGTGCAAATAAAGGAAACTGAAATGAGAAAACGTAGAGTTCTCGCCCACCGCGCTTATCCAGGAGAATATTCTGCTCCATGTCGCGGACTTTTAGAATCTCCTTCTCTCTATGAGAATGTATTGCGGCATTTAGAAGAAATGAATGTTTACTTGAAATCGCCTCTGCTCTTCTTGGTGACGTCGCAGTTGAGGCACATCTTGTCGAGCGGCCACTCGTTCTTACGGGCCGTCTGCTGCATGATGGCGGTCAGGAAGGACTGCGGGTTGAAGAACCCGGCCAGCCACACCGCTGGTGGCAGCTGTTATAACGAGCATAACGAATTTAGAGGAGAACGTTGACATCAGAACTTAGCAACATTGTTGATCTCTGGTGAAGAGAAGCTTTAGATTGTGGTTTTTTATTCAAATTATTACTTATGGATACGCCAGTCTGCCTTTATTATTTAGCTTTCCTCTCTCGGGGCTTTTAGGCATTATCAGTACACAAATAAATAAGTAAATAAAGGCCAAGTACACGTCCTTTACGATGCATATCTACTGGCTAAACTTGATCTTACCGTAGTTTATATGGGATTTATTTTGCTATTTTACCTGATCTTACCGCATGATTCAAAACAGATTGCCAGAGCTGTTCTATTTATATGTATCGATTTCTATTATAATCCTCCTACTTTCGCATCTCTTGTATACAACGTGTTAATGAATAAGCGCAAAACTTCAGAAACCCCTAACTTATTTCTTTTCTAAAAGTATTATATAAATTATTAAATTTAATTTTGGCGGCTTATTTACGTAGATATTAGCTTTTTTTGTTTTCTTGTCCTTACGCGTTGTCGTTAAGTCTATGGTACTTACGCGCGATCGGGTGACGTTGCCGCTTCGGGTGCCGCCACCGCATAATAGAATTAAGTAAACATCAAACACGGCGTAACTAAAATATTTTTATGGTTAAAATATGACCCCTATTTTTTATATGTGGAACTCATTCTACTCTCGATTCTGAACAAACTAATTTCAGGTTTTGCGCTTCGTTGTATATAAAAAAGAAACTACCTTTTATATCATATTTTACCCGTAAGTCAGTACAATATAAATCGAGGCCTGGCACGGAATACCGCACGAGTTTTACTCTTATTAAAGCTTCCTTTTCACTAAATTAGAAGATAAATCTCACCAGAGATGGTAAAAGTAATTTAATATAGGACATACATTAAAGTCGCCAGACCAGTTCTCCAACTCAACCAGCCGCAGACACAGGTCGGAGAACCAGGCGGCCAGGCCGAGCAGACTGGGGTAGGCCAGCTTGGTCCACGAATCAGGCACCTTGTCCATGAACAGCGACTCCATCAACTTCTCCATGTCGCTGCTGATCGTTAGTTCGCCCTATGAACAGAAGCAACCGTGAGACCTAAATATTTGAACATCATCATCTGGTATTTTTAGTCTCCACTGCAGGAGCATGACCCTCTCTGTACTACCAGAGCCATATATTAGCCAGAGCAGTCAGAAGATTCGGCCTACACTCTCCACGCTGGCCAGACGGGTTGGAGAGGTCTCTTTGATGTTTATAAGCCTTGTTTAGCTTGTGTTTCCTTAGTAGCCTTCTACGACATTCGCGGTAAAACTTGAAGTGATCCTAATTTACTCTGCTGGGAACCACTATATACAGCAATAATAATTACACAAACCAAAAAAATGTTTACGTGTGCCTTTCGTTTTACACTTAATTCCAATTTATTCTTATGCTTATTAAACAAATTGATAGGGTAGGTAGTAGTCGGTTTTTGTTTTTTGTTAAAAATATCTTTAATTATTGTATCAATATTTTCCTTTGTATTAATCATTTCTTAGGTTATTCCCTTTACGAGTACTACTCACAAATCGGTCCTTATCATACCTGCTCGCTGATAACCTATATCTTATGCTAATTAATAACTATTGAGTTGCTTGCACGTGATTCATTAGGTCACGTCCAAGCCAACGATTAGAGGGGTCAATTAACAAAGCTGATGACTGTATGGACATGGCTTACAAATACAGCGTGTAAATTAACTACCGACATTTTTTGAGGGGGTGACTTGGCCCCGAAAAACTTGAATCATATATACTTACGTAGGTACCTATTTGAAACAAAGGCATGCACTGCATGAAAAGACGTCTAACATTCAAATAGCCGGACTGGCTGAACAGTTTTGTATTAATATGTCTCGTGTTTTTTTGCGAGCTACCTGCTTGGAATCCATAGGAAAAATTATTCCTTTTGACGAGCTCCGTGGCGCAGTGGTTACCACGCTAGACTGCGACACGGGGGTCCCGGGTTCGATCCCCGGTCAGGTCATGATGGAAAACGATATTTTTCAGATTGACCTGGGTCTTGGATGTTTATCTATATAAGTATATATTATAAAATATAGTATCGTTGAGTTAGTATCACAACTTACTGTAGGGCTAGCTCAATTTGTGTGATATGTCCCTATATATTTATTTATTATTATTTATTATCTGAGAACCTCCTCCTTTTTTGAAGTCGGTTAAAAATAAAAGTAGAAGATCACCTTGAGACCGAGTTCGAGCTCCTTGAGCGAGCGGCGGATCTCGCCCATGAGGCGGTTCATGCGCTCGCACTCCTGCAGCGCCACGATGGTGTAGGGCGTCAGCTCCTCTACCTTGCCCATCAGCTCCTGCAGGTTGAACGGCTCGGGCACGCGGTCCATGATGTCGTCCAGGATATAGCGCACCTGCCACAACGCACACGCATCAACACAAGCAAAGCTACGGAGACAACGTCTTGAGTATAATCATCATCATCATCGGATCTTTTTTTTTGTTTCCACTGCAGGAGCATGACCCTCTCTGTACTATCAGAGCCATATATTAGCCAGAGCAGTCAGAAGATTTGGACTACCAGACGGGTCGGAGAGGTTGAGTATAAGCGGAGTAATTTAAGGTACATAAACAAAAAAATATTTTTTTCTGACTAAAAACCTAATCTGCGAAATATAGAAATTAGAGTTTATTTATCTTTTTTCTAAAAAGGTTTCAAACATGCCTGTTTAATATGACTTTACCATTTCTTCTTTGGTGGCTCCACCACCAGCCTGAGCTCCTGTATCACGCGGTTGCATTTCAAACACCACCTAATAGAAAAACGCAGATAAATTAAATACTCTGTATCAATGCTTGAGTTACAGATATCTGCTTCATGAAATTAATAAAAATACCCTGAACAATCTCTCGGAGACAGTGGTGAGGTATCCGATCTCGGCGTTGGGATGAAGACCGTACAAGTACGGGGTTTCTTCTGGCAGGTAGTCGTCTATGTACTGATGGTAGCCCACGTAGTCTGAATTCGGCGGGGAGATGAAACCGGGCGCTAGTTGACACTCGCCGTCAACCTGTCAAGAAAAACATAGTTAAATATCTAACACTAAAGTCCCTTTCATAAGAAGCTATAAATTATGTAAACAAATGTTTAGGGGTTCGCAACATTTGAATGAAATAAAAAATAATATTGTTGATTTTTGTGTAAAAAAATAAACCAAAGAAGAGATGGTTAAAAATATTTTTCCATAAAGAATGGAGGGAGTTTGCAGGTGAAGTGATTATTTGGCAACTTAAAATATCTTTTGCCCTGCATTGAGACTCAATAGCTAAAAACCGGCCAAGTGCGTGTCGGGCCACGCGCAGTATAGGGTTCCGTAGTTGCGAATGACAACACGTACCTCTAGCAAAAATTTTCACTTTAAAACCAAATATTTCGGAAACGGATCCCTAAATCGAAAAATGGTGTTCTCAACCTCACAATATTTTTGAAAGACCTATTTAACGATACCACACACGATGGGTAAATAGAGAAAAAAAAATTACTCTCCCACTTTACTAGTATGGGAGCTACCCTAAAAAAAATTTTTTTTCAACTTTTTATTCTACCACTTTTTTGCCATGATTAATATACATACCCATACCAAATTACAGCTTTCTAGTACTTATAGTCTCTGCGTAAAACCGCGGACGGACAGACAGACAGACATGGCGAAACTATAAGGGTTCCTTGTTTATTACGGAACCCTAAAAATTACAATTTATAGCAAAAACTGTTACAGAAACTTTATTATAAATCAGGAAGACTCAATAGCTAATAAAAAACAACTTATAAATGCGCCAAATGTTTACATTCACGGAGTCGGACTCGTTCCTGTACCAAAAACATTGAGCGACAGCGTTTTGTATCGTTAAAATATAACCCGACTAATTAGAATTGGTCTTTAGTTTTGTATTACCCGTATAGTAATTTAAGCCAATTGTATTTGGTTAACTCATAATATTGTCGCTAGGTAACTCCAACTCAGTAGAAGTTTATTGATGTACTTAATTTATAGCTTTTCGTGGCGGGGAGTTTACGTGTTGTATATGCGGATAGAGAATTTTAATCTGCAGCCAATTGACAGAACGATGAAGGCGAAAAATACATACAATATGCTACAGCTTGCTACATGGAAGTCACGCGCAGGATTCTTTCCCGGTTGCATCCCCAGTGATGGATGACAATTCGCAGCCCGATATCCGCAATTATAACCGCATGTTTAGTTGTTTAGATAGAACTTCCTATGAAAATTAAGAACAAGTATTTGACCGCGCTGGGATTCGAATCCAGAGCGTGTAAGTAGCAGACTAATATGTAATCCAATGCACCGCGGAGGCCTGTTTATTAGAATCTATGACGTTTTTTCTAAATAAATAGCAGCGTTTTACCTACCAATAAAACGCTTATTAAGCGATAACCTTATTTGAAACCTAATTAAACAACAATTGAGAGTAGCGAGCTTGACTTCCGGTAGCAGGTCGGCTATTTTACCGATTTTCCCTTACGACGTTGTCTAACTTCCGGTGGCCAGGAGGGGGGCACGTGGCGCCGCGCCACTGCTCTGAGCCTCATTGGATCTCGAAATTGATTCGCATAAGAAACACCTGGCAGTGATTGTGTATTAGGTTTCAAATAAGGTTATCGCTTAATAAGCGTTTTATTGGTAGGTAAAACGCTGCTATTAAGCTTATGAACCGTTATTTGAAACCTAATTAAACAACAATTGAGAGATTGTCTGTTATCGCCTGGTGTACCGGTTATAGCCAATAACATGATGGATATGATATCATGTGAAACTGAATAGTTAAATAAATCAGATGTGAAAATAAAATGCATGACAAGACTGAGTTACAAGAAAGAATAATAAAAAACGTTATTTTACCAAAGGTTAGATCGGACTTTATAAACAAAAAAATTATCATATAAAAAATAAAAATTATTTGAATGATAATAAAGTAAACAAAGACTGAATTAATAAACACTTGTTTAATTATCAAATTCATTAACAACACAGATAGTATAGGTAAAGCTTAAATATCAAATTTACAATAATATAAATGGTAATGAGTACGAATAACTCGTACTATACCTGGCCAAAAATAAATGACGAAATTAAATACAAATTACATTCAGAACCATTATTATTTTTATAATAAAAATATTGTAAAACAGGATTTGCATCAAAACATCAAATAACCATCATATGACGTAGGTACTTTTCCTTATTTCATCGAAGATCAATAATAACCGGACTACTTTCAATAGTAAAAAACAAAAGAAATCACCTGGAGGAAAGAACTTCAAAAACTCACTTAACAAATTGCAAGGTTTACCTTGCGAAAAATATTTATTTTTCTATAACCTTTTTATCATACAGTCTTGTTGTCACGTGCAATAAGTTTCAGTATCCATGGTATAAAACCATTTGAATTGCATGTTCAAGTCCTATTACGTAGATATGGAAACAAATAGAATAATTTGTTAAAATTAGCCATGAGTAATTCTGTTCCATTTTCAAAATATATGACATATATGTACATTGGTTAGAATAAAGCCAAAAAGGTAATTTTAAAGTAAGGAAAATTGAGATGAACTTTGACCGTTTTAATCTTTATAAAGTAAAATATGCTTGTGCACCGCACTTAGCAAGATGATAGCCGTAATTAGGACAAAACAACTTCTTTCTGGCTAAAATATACCCAGTAGATTTGTAATACAAAGGCTTTATGGTAGATACAAACAGCTCTCGCAACTGTATTGTCTTTGAGATGATAAAATGCAGAGGAATGACAAACATTTTATTTTTACACAAGAAAAAGTAAAACTAAACCTCAAGTAGTAAGTAAACTAAGAAAGTAATAAATTGAATTTTGACTACAAATATCTTGCTTTTCTGTTGCTAGGCTGGAATAGTACTAGTCAACTTTACAGAGGCACAAACCGGAGACCGTTCATTAGTAAGATGAAAAAATAGTCTTATCATTATTGATATTAAAAACAATCAAACCTGGTATTTTAAATACTTCGAATTTTGAAACAGGCAAAAAATATCACATAAACAATATACCTTGTTAAAGCAATATGATCTGGATTTCCATCCTAGTATAGGATTAAAGTTCGGATTTGAAAATCTAATTCGGATTGTTCCTATATTTAAACAAACAAAAGTTAGTGCGATATTATCATTTTAAGTGATAAATAGTGTCAAACACACCTTTTAATACCATTTTTGGTAAGACTAAGGCCAGCTAAGAGTTCCTTTATAAATTATTCAGTGAAGATTAGTAGAACCGTTTCAATTAAAGAAGCAAAAGAAAGCAAGTTTAATAAGATTGTTATACGATTTTTTTTATTTATTGTAGTTTCTTTACGTACATTAAATAATTCAATAAACTCCAAATACTGAGATTGCAATGAGATTTGCATATGTTTATTAATATGCATTTCACTGCTCAAATATATGTGGTCCAATAAAATATTTTATGTTGTCCGATAAATAAACTAATTAAAAAAATTAATAAATTACAAAATGTCAAATGCTGTTGTAAGCCTTAAACCGTGATAAAGCCTCAAAACTGAAACAGATTGAGACTAAAAGAAAATCGAAGATATGTATGTCTGCAGGCCCCGGGCCATGGGTGTCCAAAGCACTCCAGCTGAGAATGCAACCGGAAAAACGCTCAGATGAGAGAGGAGTCGGGCAAACGATACAGGACAAACCAATCATCCATCACTCAGCGAAGGGCCTGGATGAGATGTTAAGAAGCTAGTAGCTAAAGAAAACACCGAGAATTTTTGCTTAACATGCATGTCTTTTAAATTTTATTCAAGTTTTAAAAATATGGTAAACTGAATTTTTTAAATATATTTTTCAATAAACTGATACCAAACATTTTTGTAAGAAATATTACAACATAAAACCGACTTTGCCTTGTGAAATTAGAGCGCATCTTTAACCTGCCAAGCTCAAAAATAGACTTTTGATATGACGAGGAGGCTAATCTACGACGAAAAGCTGCTAAAGTTTTCTTTAAAATATTAAAAATAATTTGACGAACCGTTATAATCACCGCCTGAGGTCGGTAAATAAAATAAGCAAGGTCAAAAGACGAACTCTCTTTGTCGACTTGAAGTATATTCTAATCTTTTTACTATTGTTGCACATTATGAAATTAGGCAAAATGCTAGGAAATGCTAGATTCTAAAGATAGAAAGGAGGCTTATAGTATGCAGTGGGCGTAGAAAGCTGATGATGATTATGTGTTATACGTTTGCATTAAATACTAGTGTAGCACATACCGTGCATTCCACTTATTCATACATTACGGTAAAGTGACCATAAAAAAATCGATAGTCAATTTTCATAGCTAGTGTCATAGTTTGAACATGAAAAATATCTGCGACATTACATTATAGTGTAATCAGAAAAACTCGCCTGGCCGGTTCGACTTTGCAATGAAAGTTGGTAAAAGTCTTTCTTAGATCAAGACAATTATTTTTATACGATATTAATATAAAAATATTTCATTATCAATGAGATGGTGAAGGATAACTAAAAACAAGTTCGGTGCAAACTACGAGTACTTTCGTAGAACCCTTTATTGTGAAACTCCGGCAGTGAATGTGTTAACCAGAGACTGCGCCTCTTCGGCAAAGTTTGCGATGTAGCTTTTATTTAAGTTCATAACTGATTCAAGTGGCTAACTTAAACATTAATTTTATTATTTCTTGGGATACAGTTCAATTTACTGTGAAAGTTAATAACTAGCTAATACCGCAACAGGTCTGATCTGAGCCTGTGTGTTCAATTTAACGTTAGCATTATTCATAAGGAGCCAAATCTAGATCATACACATTTGGCTTCAAGTATAGCCCAAACGACTCTAAAATTCATAATTGACAATATTTTCAGCATTGGAAATACTGCTTGACCCGAGCCCATGAATTAAACTGAGCTTTCACATTAGTTTTATGATAAAAAAGCCCAAGTAAATAAACATGAAAAATGTAGTTACTTTAATAACTTCATGAATATATTTAAAGAGATCATTATTCGCGACGCAAAATGTCGCTCCACTTATTATAAAAAAAAAATAATGTTATGGCATGACTAGGCTTGCCCTGAGCCTGCGCATTAAGCTGAGCATACGCAACAGCTAATCAATTGCACTTAAATAAAATTGTTATACAACCAGAATGTAACTCCTCTTGATTCATCGCGATTGGCGAGTTTATTTGAGCTTTTGCTGCAGTTTTACTCATCATGATATAGTTCTATTTACGTCATTCATAAAATAATCCGAAATTGCGACATGGCTTGGCTTGGCCTGAGCTCAAGCGTTCAGGTGTGCTTACGTAGCAGCTTTGTTTCAGCAAAATAAAAGTTAATATTAAGAACCAAAATGTATTTTATTTTACTTCATGTATTGCAAGTCTATAATTAAAATAGACGCAATAGGCAGCATGACTAGGCTTGAGCCTGAGCCTGCACGTTCAGCTGAGCTTGTGCAGCAGCTTTATTTATTCGCACTATGAATAATACAATGTTTTCGCATGACGGCATGACCCGAGCCTGCACGCTCAGCTGAGCTTGCACAGCAGCTTTATTTATTTGCCCTATCAACAATACGATGTTCTGGCATGACTGGGCTTGACCCGAGCCTGCACGTTCAGCTGAGCTTGCGCAGCAGCTTTATAAATAATCCAATGTTCCAGCATGACTGGGCTTGACCCGAGTCTGCACGTTAACCATAGCTAAGCTAACAGCATTATTTCGATAAGGTGGTCAAGGTATCACCCTATTATATAAAATTCACTTATGTATCAATTCTCTATTCCATACAAAGATTTTGTTCCTACAAAGAAATTAGTAAAAAGAAATAAACAAAATTGTCCACCGTAATCGACAATTGAATAAACTAGCAATTCAATGATAAGTTCACACTTCAACTTTTTAATGAATACTATCTTTTAATATACTTAATGAAATGTTTAATTACCTCTAGAAACAAAATTAATATACGGAAT
This sequence comes from Rhodophaea formosa, assembly GCA_963082605.1. Classification (NCBI taxonomy): domain Eukaryota; kingdom Metazoa; phylum Arthropoda; class Insecta; order Lepidoptera; family Pyralidae; genus Rhodophaea; species Rhodophaea formosa. The sequence goes on from OY720221.1 coordinate 8,563,623, forward strand.
TGATCTCCATATCCTCATCTCCTTGAGGGTAAGTGATATGAAAACAAAACAAAAAATCTTCGCAATCGAAAAGGATTTTCCGTTAATTTAAATGTTTTATTGAGTAGCTCAATAGCTAGTTATATTATTCATTATGCAGCAAAGAACAAGTTTCATGAAGTGATATAAATGAAAATCATTCATATCTATATTAAGTTTTATTGTTAATCTTGTCAATCGCTTATTAACGTAAAATATTACGCAGTCTATGGCTGCACATTTTCTTGACATATAGTTAATCTTTATAAAGGCAACGGCCTTAACTTCAAAAAGGCTTAATAAGCAACGCCAACGTGTTAATATTAAAATTTTACCTTCCAATAAAATTTGTATTATGTTTCCTTAGACGTCCGAAGTCCATTATGAGAGAGTACCTCGCTTTCGTTTACCATTTGCCGCTAGATGTCGCTAGTTTCCCGCATGTCAGCCTCGATCCGCGCGCCCCCTGACGGCAAACTTATGAAACTTGTCAACCTCATACAAGCCGCCATCTTTTTCGTCATTGTTCGGCTCATAATGATGTAGGTGCTGCTTAGGTTCACCAGGAAGAACTAATTTGGACTTCGGACGTCTAAGGAAACATAATACAAATTTTATTGGAAGGTAAAATTTTAATATTATGTGTTCCGATTGACGTCCGAAGTCCATTATGAGAGACGTGTTTGTTATCTCCTGGTGGCTTGTATGAGAAAATATAAGTAAAAATGCAACAATGTGATCAGATAGAAGGATTTATTGCATTTATAAGGAAATAAATGTCATAAAAGGCTTACAGAGAAAAAGAAAAGATTTTAACTATTTAGCAAATCATAAAATCAATAAATAATCATTTATGGTACCGAGAAATATTGGACAATGATTTCTCCGATACACTATTATTTGCTACAAAAATTGGCTTCTTATAGAATTTTTGAAAGGTACATCCATGTTGCCAGTTGGCTTTGGCAAGAATTTCGTTAATAGGATAATTTTCAATCCAGTTTAAAGATGATACGGCTGACCTACAGCTACCAGGGGACGCATCTATGCCAGCATCTCTTAATAGGGTCTTAACCCAACCTCCAATAATAGCTGAAGAAGCTGGTCTATATGGAGCTTTTGTTGTGAGAAATAAATTTGTTACTGAACCTCTGATATCCTTAGAAATCTCTACCAGAGCTTTGACCCAGTAAATAGGGTCGATATTTTGATCAGGGGCAGATAACAGTGTCCAATTTGATTGCTGATATGAAGATGAGTCAGTTTTTGATCCATATGAAGGACAAAAAGTAATGGAATCTGCACTAACTATAAAATGAGCTTGATCGCAATGTAACAATGATAAATCATGTACTCTACGTCCAGATGCTAGCAATAAAATGGTAGCAGTCCTTCTTGAGATATCAAACAAGCTTTTAGAAGGGCAGATAGACTTTAAATATTTTATGAGTAGCCTTGCATCCCAAATGGGGACTTTAGGAGGTATTGGTTTAGCTATAGAAATTGCTTTTAGAATGTGTTTTACAATATGACTACTAGAAATTTTAGTGTTAGAAACAGTTTCACAAACAGATGCTATTGTCGACTTGTGCACTAAAATTGTACGGTATGCAAGATTACTGGACAAAAATAAATGAGCTAAATATTTTGCGACTTCCTGAGATTGTGGTGAATGTGGTGTGACATTATTATCACGACACCAGTTTGACCACCTGGTCCAAATCGGTGCATAAGTCTTGAACGTGGAAGGTCTCCAACACGATAACAGAAGATTCTTTTCATCTAGAGACCAAGATGTGGTTAATTTGTCCCACCCGAAATGAGCCAAGCCTCCAGCTTGAGATTGTCGATTTGAGCTGGAGGGCGACCCGTTGTCGTGTCTATCAGCGAGTTCCGCAGACATTGTATTTTCATTGGGCGAGTCACCGCGCGCATTTTCAAGTCCGGTCGCCAAAACGGTTTCTTCCACTTTGGAGCTATCAATATGAAGTGACCCGATGCTTTGTTTAGATGCTGAAGTACTCTTGGGATTAGTCCCGGAGGAGGAAAGAGCCATGCAAGTTGGTAATGCCAAGATCTGCTGAAAGCGTTGTGATAAAAGGCGTTCAAGTCTGACAAGTCGAGCGTAACATAGTTTGGCACTACATGAGCTGTTTCTGAGGCGAACAGATCGATGTTTGGTGTTCCCCACCGATCGAATATTTTTGACGTTGCTTCGACTTGTAGGTGCCACTCGGAGCCGGCGCGATTGCGCGAGAGATGATCGGCTTCCGTGTTGTATATTCCCGGAAGGTGGTGAGGAATAAGTACAACGTTGAGGCTGTCCGCCAGAGTCAATAGTTCTTGTGTCAATCTCAACAGCAGAGGCGACTTTGCCCCGCCTTCGTTTTTGATGTAGGAGACGACTGTTTTGTTGTCGCTCTGCAGTATCACCGTCGAGTTCTTCAAGACGCGAGCTTCCTTTGTAAGGGCTGCAATCACTGCGTACAATTCTTTTGCGTTGCAGTGCCAAGTCTGTTGCAGATCGCTCCAGGAACCCTGGCTCCTTCTGTTGTTTACAACCGCTCCCCATTTGATATCTGACGCATCTGTGATCATGTAGTTTGTGGGAGATGGTTGCGGATGTATCGCTGTGTTCAGGATTATATTTTCTAGCCACCACTCGAGTTCCTTTCGTACTTCTTTTGGGTAAGGAAATTTCTTGAGTGGACACAAGCGCAGGAGATTGCTGTGGCGTTGCAGCGCACGGCAATGCAACCTTCCCCGGTGGGTGATGAAGGTTGCAAAGTTTAGAAGCCCTAAGAGGCGTTGAGCCTGCTTCAGAGTCCAACTGCCGGCTGCCAGGAGAGACAAAATGTTTTGGCGGATCTTGGAAATTTTGTCTGGGGGCAGAGCTTTCGAATTCGATTGTGTGTTCCAGCTGATGCCTAGGTACTCCATCGATTGTACTGGTCTTGTGATGGATTTTTCTATGTTGACGCACCACCCCAGACTGGTTAGAAAGTTCACCGCGGTATGTACCTGTGCCTGAAGCACTTGAGGATTCTGATGAGCGATGCAGTAATCGTCCAGGTAGACTACAATCCGCATACCCTTGGCGCGAAGCATTTCGGCTGTCCAATTCGTAATCGAAGCGAACATTCTCGGTGCTGTTGCTAGGCCGAATGGCAAGCAAGTCATTTGTAGCAAACGACCTTCGTAACTGATGCGGAGGAAGCACCGATGTCGGTGCTTTATTGGCACGTGATAGTAAGCCTGACTGATATCTAACTTTGCCATCCAATCGCCTGGCTGAAGGAAGTTTAACATTTGACGATGGTGAAAAGAATAAAAATGCTTGGTGGTCATGTATTGATTTAAGGCTTTTATATTGAAAATTACACGATTCTTCCCGTTGTTCTTGGTTATTAGGAACAGAGGAGATATAAAAGATGGGGTTAATGGTGCGGGCTCGAGAACACAATTTTGAATCATAATTTGAATCTCCTTTGACATCTCGAGGGAGACTGGAGTTTGAAATTTTTTCATTACCTCTAGGGTAGGAAATATTAAAGGAGGTGTCTGATTGAATGGAATTCGAGCGCCGGAAATCATCTTTAAAATAAATTTCGGGGGATCGTAAGGGATCCAGGCTTTTTGATAAAGTTGAAGACAGCCCCCTAAAAACCTTACTGAGTCATCTTTGTTTTTTACTCGATTTGTAGGACCCCTTTGAATTTCGCCCCCCCTTTTTCTTGTCTTCGTCAAAATTTTTCTTGTTGGAGTAGTTTTTGTTTCCAATTTGTTTTCTTTTATCTGAACGACCCTGAAATGTCTTTTCTTGGTTGGAGGTTGAAGGCTCGGGAGATTTAGCACGCTTAGGTTGAAATTTGGGTTTTTCTTTCTGTATTTTTTCTACACCTCCAACTTTTTGTATGTAAGACGCTAAAGATTGTGGATTAAACATGTACTCTGAAGATGGTGGTATCTTTTCGATATCCTCACGTATATATTTATCTTTTAACGGCTTTAAGAGCGATCGACGGCGTAATTCTAACACTTCTGCACGTTTTCCACAAATTATTTGTAAAATATCATGAGACACGGTTTTATAATTGGAGTCTTTCCCAAATAATTCGGTTAATTTCTCATAAAGACAGTTTGGGGTCAAATTTAAGTCAGGGTTAGACGACCAGTCAATAAGAGCTTGTAAAGCAGAGTTAACACATTCATTCTGTCCTAAAAAGGCATTAGACAATGCTGCGAAACTACGTTCCATCTGGTACCAACGAATAGGAGCGAAAGGATCTTCCAAACGGCGTAACTCTTCGTTTACTTTCAACTCGGTAAAAGCCGGAAAAGCCGCGTATTTCTTTTGAATATCGGTATAACGGACAGCATTCCAATCGGAAGAATCAAATCATTGCATAGCCGAAATTTTTTGTACTCGATCAGGAATCGCCTTAGCCACAACCGGATCTTTGATTGAAACGGTCAAGTCGGTGATACTATCCACTTTAAAAGACGACACGGACTGGGTTGGTGGGCGGAGAAAAGGCTCATTTTCGATTCCTGTATTTACCGGTGCAATACCCACTGTGGACAGCGTCGCTGTCGATATATCGGGTGTGGTCGAAATGGGCACATTAGAATGTATGGGTACCGGACCATTATTTGAAAAAGAGGCTTGTGCCGCAGCAACGTGTGCATAGATCATAGAATTGAAATGACTCACCAGCTGTTGTGACAGTGCTTCAAACCTGCTTTCCAAATCCCGTCCGGAAAAACGCTTCCGCTTCGCCATCGAAGTTTTTGAACCCGACGAACTGCAATCTGCTTTTCCGCTGCAAACACTATTACTCGACGAACTCGAAGATCCAGATCGGGGCCTTTTTCTCCGTTTTCTTCCATTATGGTATTTACGTACGTAATAGGTACACTACTATAACTAGTACAAAACACACGGAAAACTAAAAATATCCCGAAAATATTTCACTTGGGACTAAATTTACTACTTTAATCTCGAAAATTTCTTAAAATAAACAAATGAATTCGAATTTAAATCTAACGGCAAACGGTCGGCACGAAAAACGACGCAACAATGACGAAAAAGATGGCGGCTTGTATGAGGTTGACAAGTTTCATAAGTTTGCCGTCAGGGGGCGCGCGGATCGAGGCTGACATGCGGGAAACTAGCGACATCTAGCGGCAAATGGTAAACGAAAGCGAGGTACTCTCTCATAATGGACTTCGGACGTCAATCGGAACACATAATATAATCTTGAATATCACTTACATGCTCTGCATAGCAACACTACATTCCTTGGTCTGGATAGTTTCTCAATTTATTCACTGGCACAGTCACTTTAAATTATATAGGAATATAACAACTTAAGAATTCAACATTTAAATAGTACTGTTTGTTCATCAGATGGACTGTTAAATAACCAATATATAAGTAACGAACGATTTGCATCGTTAAAATCCTTTAAAAAATCCGTTATTATATTGAATTTTTGAATTCAAATAATAACATGTTTCAGGGAAAATCAGTAATCTGAAAAATAAAAAGCTGAAAAGCGAAAATATAAGTAATAAAAATGTAAGTACGTGCACTTACCAATACAACCGACTGCTACGATAGTCAAGACGCCAATGAGGCTCAGAGCAGTGGCGCGGCGCCACGTGCCCCCCTCCTGGCCACCGGAAGTTAGCCAACGTCGTAAGGGAAAATCGGTAAAATAGCCGACCTGCTACCGGAAGTCAAGCTCGCTACTCTCAATTGTTGTTTAATTAGGTTTCAAATAACGGTTCATAAGCTTAATACAGACCAAGTGCGAGTCGGAATAGCTCATAAGGGTTACGTGCCACCATACAATTTTTAACTAACTGATTTAACTACAAAAAATGCTCAAGATAGGTTTTTTAATGGCTTCCCCCTACCTCTATTTTTTCAATATAATTCAATTTTTATAAAAAAACACTTAAAACGGCAGTATCTATCAAGATCAAGAGAACCAGCTCTGTGTCCGACAGACGTACGAACATCGGAGAGACGGAAATTAGTAATACTGTCCCCTTTTTGACCCTTCGGGTATGGAACCCTAATAAAAATGGCTATCAGTGTACATCACTTACCAGTTCGGCCTGCATGTACTCCAGCAGGAAGGTGCGACAGAGCCGGCGGTCCCAGTCGTCGGTGATGTGCCCGCCGTACATGATCTCCCCGAACAGATAGCGCAGGTCCTCCCACGGCACGCGCGGGTTGGCTTCCAGGTAGTTGTACAGCACGTACACGCAGATCGTCAAGTCACCGAAATTGAATGGGTACACCCTGAACAGTTGCCAAATGCAGTTATGCCATATTGCTACAGTATCAAGTATTTTGTGCTCAAGGGCTTACTCAATGCGCGAATAATTTAAGGCCATACTCAATATGGTTGGCACACAGGTCGGGCGCTCACCGACCTGTCTGCCAAGCGTAGCGAGTAAGTATGATATGCCAAACGAATTGCGCTCAGTTTGTTTGGCTTATCATGGTTCTGTCTGATGCTGCTGCCCATTTAAAGCGAAGGAAGGGTAGGGGTATTTAAAACCATTATTCTTCGTACAGTCTCACTCTCTCGCATCAAGAGCTAATTCCCGTATATATCCTTAGCTGCAGCGTGTTGGAGTCCGGGGTCCACTATGATAACATAATTTATAACCGCCTGCCTAACTGACGCCAATCTTCCTCAAACCGCTGACACATGCCTGTGAAAAATGGAGTACTTTGGCATTTGCTTGCTTGGAATAGAACCCGTGTCCCTTGTATGGCAGGATGGCGAGTTAAACACTACGCCACGGAGATCGTTAATTACTTTTCTTTAAAAAAAAATATAGACAAATCAACCAAGTGGTGGTAAAAACATTAGGGAGAGGAAACATTGTACAAGTACAAATAAAGTTTACAACGCCAATAAGAAGTAACTTTGCTGCCAGTCGGGCAGTCGGCAATCTTCTTCTTTATATATTTTCACATATTTTCTTTGCTTCGACCGACCTGTGTCCGAAGTCTATTTAAAGACTTCTAGGTTAGCCATGGTAGTTTATGCCCAGGAGGAAGGTTCTCTTCTGGTGGAACAAATGGATTTGGCAGAGAGACTCCTTCACTCCATAGCTTGCACCTAGCTTTTGATGGCTCCATGGACAAAGGCTCAACACACTTGGTGAAACTGTAGCGACATTTGTGCCTTGGTAGCACAGGGATATGCCCATGCATGGGATGCCGTGTGTCGGTTACCATTTTGGTCCTCTCTGAGGAATTTGCTACAGACCTACGGACGGATGGCGGCGCTATACCAGCCAGTGGGTACAGCAGCCTTACCGGGGTCGGTTTCAAGCAACCCGTGATGATCCGGCAGGTTTCATTTAAAGCTGTATCCACTAGCTTTGTATGGGCAGAACGACTCCACACAGGACACGCGTACTCGCCGGCGGAAAAAGCTAGCGCCAGCTCAGTGGTTCGCATAATTTGCGGCGATGCTCCCCATTTAGTCGTAGTGAGACGTTGCAGGATGTTATTGCGAGCATGCACCTTATTTTTAACAATTTGACAATTCCTCTCAAAGGTGAGCGATCTATCCAGTACTATACCTAAGTACTGGATAGATCGCTCACCTTTGGGAGGAATTGTCAAAGTCGGCAATACAGATTTGACTGGTTGGTTATGTGTTTAACTAAATTACCTATTCCACCCTTGAGGGCCGAATTTCCGCCGTTCAGCGACTACGGCATGGAAGTAGCAGAGAGCAAATAAAACTGCTTTGAATTCGGCTTCCTTACTGCACATCTCAAGGGTTTCCTGACTGAAGTTGTCCAAAGACTGAAACAATGATTTAGCCAAGAAATAGTTTAGGTTTATTCTTTTTCTTTTCGTCTGTAGTGACTAAACAGACTTATCTAGTAGAGCTGCGTCATAGGGCAAGTTCACACAATATTGAAATTAGTAACCAACTTTCATAAAATTAAAGAAACGGCTAAACCATTTCTAAACAGTTGAGCTGTTTAGAAATCAAACACGTCAAATTTGAATCCATTTTTTTGCATTGAATGTTAAAAAGGCAATGATTTCTGCAAGATATTTTACATCACCGGACGCAAAGTGGACATATGTACGTACATACATCAGATACACCTCATACACCTAATTATAAGTCCGGATCGAATTCGTGTTTTATAGACACCTCGCTCCATATTGACGGTATTCGTTAATGATTAGCAATGAATGGCTTACCTTGTGCAAGTTAGCCCACATGCCGATGGGAGGCTCGTTGGTGATCTTGATGGCCGACTCCAGGATGCCTTGCGGGATGATGTGGTACGCCGGGTCTGCCGCAGGCTCCGCGCTCAGGAACAATCTGAAATTATTTGCGCAACGAATTTACAATTACATACGTACTCATAAGCCAAAAAGTATGATGACAAGGATAACAAGGATTAAGGATATAAAGATAAGATTTTTGTCACACAGTCTTAAACACGGGTTTTAAACATTAGTTCACTTAACTGTTGAACATTAGAGCGCGTGTTAAGGATCCTTCGATAGTTTATAAATAAAATAATGGACTGTGCTTTACATAACTATACATTTACGATGATAAATTGTGATGACTCAACTAGATATTGTATTTTTGTTGTTGTTTTAATTGATTTAGTAAAATCCATGTGGGCACTAAAGGCTTAAAAATCTTAGAAAAAGCTCACCTATAATCCGGCAAGGGATTATCAAAGGTTTCCTCCATTTTTTTCTCAAGCGTAGCTAGCCACTTGGCGACCAGATGGATGTTCTGCAATATGACCCAGTCACCGTTCGCGGACGCCACGGTCATGCCTTCCTCGGCCACAACTTCCTGACCCTGCCCTAGGGACACGATGTGGAAGTTCTTCTTTTCAGTCGAGAAACCTAACTTGCGACCCAACTTTTCGAGATCCTAAATAATGAATAAAATATTTAAATTAAAAAATTGTGATGTATCCATCACAATTTTTATTAATTATCATTAGTACAGGTAAGATTTGGTAAGGTATACCTTCAGCGGATCAACGCCAGCCGAGAGGATGAAGAACATGGCAGTCGTAGAGTTACTTTCTTGGAAAGACTTTTCAAGCGGCGGCGTTCGAGCTTCCACGTACTTGGTGCCTAAGTTCTCTTCGCAGAAAGCTCTAGAAATTGTGATAATATTATAACAATGTCATTTTGTACACAAGTGTAAAGGTCACACAGCACACTTATCAACTCGGAAAGGGATCAATACCGTATCGCCTTTCGCCTCACCGTCAACCAGGCGTAAACCTAACGTAAGCGCGTAACCAAAAGGCTAGGCGATGCCACGGCTTGCCGACCGCTATGGCCTGGCTGGCACCAGATCAAAAGATTCAAAGAATTCAAAACGTTTATCCAGAAAATAGGCCTTGCAGGCACTTTTTCACGTCAAATCACATTTAAAATTATCTTATTAAGTATTATGCATTTAATAATTATTGTTCAAAAGCTACAGACTACTAGTATTTCGGAACCGACCACTGCAGAGAAGAAATGCCGAAAGAAACTCTTTTCAACAGTATAGGTCGCCTACTCGCATGAAGGGCTTTGTATAATTAATATTATATTTCTTTCTTTTTTACTTTTCTTTTTTTTCATCTGTTTTCTTTTTACAATATCACAAGATCATTTTGAATCCAAACGTGAAGTTAAGCGCACACTTATGTCCCGGTTTACAATACACTGCATATAATAATAAAAGGGCCGCAGGGCAGCTTGTGACGATCTGCTGGTTAGTAACGACAACACGAACCCGAGTGCTTCAGAGAATCGGTCGGAGCCCTCGCCCCCGACGTGCCTTCGTCGGTCGGAATTGAAATCTAAGAGGGCTCGCAGGAGTTGAGCTCTGGCTTGCCTTACTTGGCCTAGAGGTGTCGTAAGAGCTGTTGCTCCAGGGGTGGAAGTGTTAAAGGAAATAAAGCCGCAAGAACTTTGGAAAAAGCGCAGCACACCTGTTGACACCCCTGAGCTACCCGCACTGGTGTTGGCCCTTTTGATGGTAGTAATCTTCGGCTAGTTTGAGGGGCCCAACTAGTGGGCGGCAAGCCACTACCTGCTAATTTTATTCAGTTATCATGATTATGGCAGGTGATCGACCCTTTGCAATAACCCAGCATAAGTCCACCCATATTTCAATCCCATAGCACAAAAGATTCCCTTTTAAAATTCAAAAGCCTCTGGCCAAGACCTGTTCAAAATATCATAAATATACCTATAATCGGTATTTAAAGGAATGAGTTCTGGCTGGAGATCCACATTACATCAACTTCGCCAAAGGGCCTCTACGGTTTGGATTTATATCCCAATTCAAGCCTTGCTGACGACCGGGTTACTTCCGACCCGTGACTCAAAAGGAGATAAAAATAATAATAAAAGCGCATATAATAAAAGTGTGCTACAGATAGGCTGCGGGAGGGGTGCGAGGTGCAAGGGTGGATGAAGAAATGTATGCTCGGGTACGGAGAGACGTAAACAAGACACAGGACCGCAAATTATTATTTACCGACCTGCAAAGCGGATTATGAGCTGGTGCCGAGGCGAGAACACGTTACGATTCCGATTAGTGTGCGTTGCAGTTTTTTACTCTATTATTATTATTATTATATATACTATATAATTAAACTCCCTAGTTTCATTCAGAGAATACTGAACTGCTCGAGTACTTTAACCAAAGACAATATAACTTTAACTTTAACTTTTCGTTTATGAGTTGGAATGTGCTGTGAAATTTAATGCACGGGAAGAGCAAAGTTGGTATTTTAAAGTTGCTACTGAAAAAATGACAAATCTTTCGTCGAAAAAAAATAGTCTCCATATTAACTACCTTTTTTATATCGATGTTATACGTATACGTTATAATTTTAAGTTATGAGAACGCACTAGTTTTTTTTAGTAGATAATAATATATTATTTAACTAACCCAGAAGCATAAGACATACGGTCAGGCCGTAATGCTCTCATGATGCAAAGCCTCTGTAAAGAAGTCTTGTTTTTCCATTCGCCTGGTAACTTGTCTCTTTCAGGAGCTTCTCCATCACTGTACTTCTGCCATCTAGATCAAAAGACATCTAAGATAATATATATATATATTGTTTGTAAAACATAACAGTGGAGGGTGCTTGCGAAGGATAAAGGCATGCGCTGAATGAAGAAATTGGATATGGTTAAATTGATAATTAAACCATATCTTCGGCGCGTGTCTTTATTCATTGTTATTCGTTTCTCGCCTTACGTTTTTACTTGCAACATTCACTCAAATTGCTCCGGACTCTGAAAGCGATCGAATGGGCATATTGACTAAATTTTTTTCATGTTGCTATGTAAAGTCCTGCCAAAAATAAACACAATAGTGACAGAAATACATTTCTAAACAAAAAACTCTTTCAGTTATAAAAGTTTTAAAGACGTGAAAACGCGCTGCTGAAATGCCTACATATTTGTGACGTCACAAGCTTGTATTTTGTATGGGTGGCGTGAGAACTTTGTTTGGTAGCTATACGAAATATTTCGTTTATGGTAATGGTTTCATAATAAAAGTTGCTATAAATTTAGCAGACTAAAATATAGTATAATTGTAATTAAAGATTTTCATACTTTAAAAAATGGTCCTATTCACCCAACTTTAAAGAAGCTTTAAGATCACTTAAAAATCGATATCAAATTAAAAGTGTTCTTTATAGTGTTTTTAGATAGAAATTAGTCTCATTAGAAACAAATTTTATATAATCTTAACATTAGGCAAGTACCGAATTATGGTTCCCTCTCGCAAAAGTGAGCTTAGCAGATATATGCCAACGCGTTCTCCACATATGTATTCTCCATAGTTTTATCTAATCAAATCTTAGATCTCACTTCGCAGACTTTAATTCTACGTTAATCAGCCAGTACGTATCGTAGTACGTACAAAAATTTAAACATTTTAACTGAATCTGCTTAGAACCTTTTTGCTGCCCCTTCAATGTCTTTGTCCAAGTTCTCGAAGGCGTCCATCTTGGCGAGCGCGATGATGCCGCCCCACGAGTTGTTGCTGAGCCACGTGAACGGGGACACCTCTGGAGCTACCGCGTACTTCAGCAAGAAGTCCAGCTCCCTTGCATCTACTTTACCTTCTGATTGTAGTATCTGTACATAAGGCAGATGTAGGCCAGTCAATATGGACATCCAATATTGCAAACATAGATTATTTTTAAGTTAAAAAGACTAAATTTTATTATAGGTAGATATTTATATAGATAAACAAGTAACAACCAAGACGAAGGTCAATCCAAAAAATATCGTTTTCCACCATGACCTGGCCGGGGATCGAACCCGGGAACCCTCGGTTGTAGGCTACTACTGAATGTCATAAAAGTAATTAAAAAAAAATGATGATGAAGGGTTTTAATTTTCAATTAGATGCCCGATGTCAGTAATTTAAGCGTTTGGATTGTTGTAAAATTACTTGGAATACGATATAATGAGACATATACTAGGCTGGCAAGCTGTAAACATTACATAAGGAGTTTGCTGACCTGCAGTGTGACGAGGAATAGGAAAACAAGTTTATCCCTTTCAAACAGTCCCCTGCAGGTGTAGACATACACAGAAAATGTGATACTGTCTAGGAGGTTTCGGACTCTAGAATCCAAATCTTCAGCGGTTTCGGCATTAGCTAGTGCGTCTTTGAAAACAACGCTATATGCCTTCAGCGAGAATTGATACATGGGGTTAATCTTGTACAGGTCGTTCAAGATGAAATACAGCAGAGAGGCGCGGCCAGCAGCTCGTCTGTAATAAACATTTTTTAATAAGTATAATTAAATGCTTGTTAGACAAAACATCTGTATGTACAATTTTGGTGTTCCTTACGCTTTTATTAGTTTCAGTCACCTGTACCGGTGTAACTGTATCTAATTTTGCGTAGGTTGTCGATGTCGGCGAGTTGGATGGATAGATTAACACTAACACTGAATACCGAATGATTATCAGTATCTTCTACATTGCTTACAGTAAAATTGCCATCCGAAATTTAAAAGCATTACATATATACATATACATTGTATAGCTAGACCTCTTGTCGGTATTACTGTATGGAAAGAAAAGCACACAACGACAATTTTTGGCAGGAGTAATTGTGTGGTTTCCACTTTTTTCTCCATTTCACAAACTAGTGAAAAGTCAAAAGTTTTTTATTATTCACTTTTTTTCCATTTCACAGACTAGTGAAAAATCAAGTTTTCTTATTATTATTTACATACAGTAGATGGAGCCCAAGGTCGTAAAACCCAAAGGCCACGTTTAGCGTGTTTGTGGGCGTTAAAGGTGTTTCGCCATACAAATTCTGTAGGGTGATGACTCCGTTGTTCGGTATCGTCTGTTTAAAGTTTTTAATTCTATCGATTTGTCTTGTCGTAATCTATGCTTGTATGGAATCATAATTGTGAAATTATAAGTACTTTAAAAGTTATGAGTCTCAAAACGTTCCGTTTTAACACGTAATTTTAACGAAACTTTGGGCACAATTAAATACCGAAGGGAGTATAAAATCTGTAAAACAAAATTCATACAAGCATAGTTTGGTTATTAAAAAATTCAAATAACTTTACTTTTAATTAAAACATTCAGCTGTTTTATCACAAGAACACTTCTCCCAAACGCATACTCGCGAATTTTTAGACGACGAAGATTTAGATTTTCAACAATATTTGTGTTTGCACACACTAGACTGTAGTTCCGATGTGCTTATAAATCGGTGTAAATAGTTTCGCACTGTTCATAACAGAGTCTATCCCTTTCTTAGCGAAATAGCACGCAAATTAGCCACGTGCGCCGACGAGTTCGAGTTCCGGACTAACGCATCCAAGCGGAATCAAAATAATGATGGGTTTCTATCCGCATCGCACTATAACGTGGTTTCGTAGATTTTCGCCCAATCCTTTTACCGGCTTTTACGGTCTGCGCGTGAAGAAAAGCAGCTGGTATATTCTGTTTTTCCTTTTCTCACAAACCAGCATGGAAGATTTTATTTTATTTATACGTAAAACCAAATTATACTCGCCTGTATCTCTCTCTGGCCTCGTCAATTTTAACAGCGGTAATCTTCCCCTCTTCGACTTTGATCTCGATGTCAGCAGCCGTCTTCTTGGTGGTCTCCAAATTGATCACGAGCGCCGAGTCACTGAGGATGTCGGGCCCGGCGGACGACAGGCGCTTGAGCAGATCGTCTTCTAGCGTCTTGAGCGTGATCTTGAAGTCGTTCTGCTGTTTCGTGAGCCCTGCTCGCAAGCTCTCGAGGTCGGGTCGCTCAGCTTTTACTACTTCGCCCAGCAGCTGTTCTTCAAGACTTTATAACAAAAAATGTATAATAGGAATTAGGGTAGGGCTGTAACCTGTCCATTGCGGTGAAAAGAGCACATCATCGTAGATTTGGTCTGAAAAGTTGCGCAGATTTCAAGTTTAAATTTAATTCAAGCAGTAACAAAATCTGTGAGTATACTCACTTTATAAAGATGGGCGATATGACTCATCTGTTTTTTGTCGTTTAAGTAGGCTTATCTTACTTACCCGTCTTTAGTTACAGTAAAGTTGATAAGGGTACACTGAGCTTGCATCTCAGGTTGGTAGTGGGGATTAGCCAGTTTCGTTTGTATGATGAGTCTGAAGTCGGGGTGATAATCTATTTCTCTGTCTCCAATCTGAGGGAATAAAAATATCACTGTCAATAAAATTTATAACTTAATAAGATTATAAATAATTAATCATCATTTTTAATTAATAAACTGAAAAGAATAATAAATCACATTACAATATACTAGGTACATCGGGCATACATCCAAGAGATTTTGTCAATGTTCAAAATAAGACCTCTTAACGTATCCGGTGCAAAGGTGCCTAAGACCCTAGATGCAACGCCTGGGTGTATAGCAATGGCCATCCTCTGCACCAGAAAGAAGTCGGAACGGGTGTCGCCATTTCTTTCTGCTATGCGATGCCGTGTTTCTGTGTTAGCTCCTTTACAATATAAGCATGGATTGTTTAGTCACCTTGAGCACTTTGCCCTTGCGAATAAGCACTCGTCCAAGCAGCGGGTCCAGCACAGCATCCACATTCTCCCCGATATTCTCCAGCAGCACCACGTTGCCGTTATTCACAGCCCGCTCAATGCGGTCCAAATAGTTTCGCTGGGTCAACCGGATCGTCACCAGTGCGTCTCCGTATTTCGATTTGATCCACTTAAGTCCTTGTCTGTTTTAATAAGGATTACTTAATGATATTATTTTAAATACTTACTTATAATATCATAATATGAAAAACGAAAAAATGAAAATTATGATTTGATAAGCCAAAATTAACACAAAGTAGTCAAAACAAACAAATTGAAGTAAAACGGGAAGATATCGTTTAATTGAAGAATGAACCCCCTTGATTTCAATGTGCGATAGGATAAATAAAAATTATTTATTTCTCACACAACTAAGTACAATATATACTGGGATAGAATGCTCTAGCATTAAGTCTGCCTTTTGTTACAAATTTTAAATTTTAAGCAATAAAGTTTATTAAATTAAATTAAATGTTACGATAATAGAAATCTACAAGTGTCATTTTAAATCATGTGAGCTAGAGTCTAAACAAGGGCTGCCCTGTATTCTAGGCCTCCAGGTTTCACCGATCAAAACGACGCCGAGGGTGTTCATTTCATTAAATGTAATTTCAAGATATTATAATTGTGGTGAGGATAATATTTATTGTAATACTATTCCTGTGATTGCGTTCAGTTTATTCCGCAAACTAAAATGTCATGTGATATCTGAATCACTAAAACTAAAATATCATGTGATATCTGAATCACTAATTGCAAAAAGGGCACATGCTCATACATTTGGTCAAAACAGTTATTTCAACGTAAAATTGCTTTAAAAGGTCATTTCTACCATAGACGTCATGACACGATAGATTCTATCGTGTCATTAATGCACAAATCCAGCAGTTAAAGAATTTGACGAGAGTTTGTGGTGGGAAGTCAAGCGGTACAGTTGACGTTTGCCTTAGACATTTTTGCAAATTGATTTTAGTGGACTTATAATATGAAATTGGTGTAGTTTGGTGTTATAAATGCTCGTGCTCATGAACAATTTGTGAAATAGTTAAAGTGGACTGATAAATGGACTCGTATAGATTTGCCGCCAGAAACTCCCACAAGGCATCAAAAAACATACGCCATCTTTGATGCTACTTGGAAAACCTTTACCATTCATATATACTCATTATACAGGACATTGGCAGATTCACTGAAATTTCGGTGGAAGCCATAATATAAAACAGAAAGAAAGAATTTGACAAGACGTTTTGGTATACCAAAAATGGCGAAGATAAATTTGATGTGTATTACGTATATCAACCAAAACCTAAGTGAGCGTAAAATGCACTGTATGGGTCTTATATTTTGAATTTGATAATTTCTTATAAACTGAAAATTCAGGATGAATTGGAAAACTTTTTATAAGGTCTAACTGAAATTGTAAGTTGACGTCGCTTGGAGAAAATGCGCTGTGCAGTTTGTTGCCGCTTCTTCTGCACTCCGCTTTGGAAACGGCCTAAACTTAACCATAAGTAATTATTGACGTCAACAAAATTTTTTTTTGTAAAAATTTTATACACAAATATGACAATTAATAAGTGTTCAAAGAAACCTATAACTATTATATAAACGATTGAATCTTGACTTACAGCTGCGGGTCAATAAGGAGCGGCCAACGCGCCGAGTTAGTCAGAATGGTCGCGTTTTCTGTACTCATGGTGTCGGTGGGCAAGCCCTCGTTGTTCCACGTGGCCACCTGCGCGTCATCAGTCAACATCGACAGCGGCTCCAGTCCTTCTGTTGTGTCGATCTTTGGCTGCGTAGTGAAGAGTGAGTCAATCAATCAGAAGAAATATAAGACTTACATCAAGAGTTTCCCAACGATACGTTAAGCCTCCTTAGATTATCAATACAGTTTTCATGCCAAAATTTTGGTAGGACCCTATAAAAATATAGGCTTTAATATGGGAACTCTTCTTTCTAAAAATGGCCTAAGTTAATAGAGAGGTTAATTAAACTAGGAAATGTCA
This sequence comes from Rhodophaea formosa, assembly GCA_963082605.1. NCBI lineage: Eukaryota > Metazoa > Arthropoda > Insecta > Lepidoptera > Pyralidae > Rhodophaea > Rhodophaea formosa. The sequence goes on from OY720221.1 coordinate 8,580,793, forward strand.
GGTGTAGGAAAACATCTTGTACTAGAACCTTGAACTTCTGGTATCTAGTACTGAGTAGGCAAACAGGCATATGGCCCACGTAAAGGGTAACCCTTTACGTGGCCCATATGCCTGTTTGCTTAAACTTATTACCTACGCCCCACTTGATATTTCACTACGCCATCCAGGGATTCTTACCCTTTTGGAACGGGTTCCCTACGTGTCTGCGAAAACTACTGCATTATATGAATAGCACAGTACTTAACCAAATTTGTTGGCTAGCTCGAGATGGTTTACATAAACAAGTTTATGAAGTTAATGTTAAGATAAGACAAGATAAATAAAATAAATCAACGATGGCGCCGTACTGTACCAACATCAATAAAGCAATAAGAACAGGTAACAGGCGGTAGTGTAATAGTATGGGTATTAAAAAATCCTTTTGCACCACCAGCTTTTGCAAGCGGTGGTGTCAAGAGTCCGAAACGTTAAGCACGGTAGATGTGTAGGTATACAAGCCATACTATACGGATAACATACATACACACATACATACATACATAGGTACTATCACGTCTTTTTCCCTTGCGGGGTAGACAGAGCCCAGGTCTGTAAAACCTTAAGGCCACGTTTAGCATTTTGGTGGGCTAATAGGTGAGAACGGAATCAAAATAGTGATGGGTTGCTAGCCGCATCGCCTATTGACATGATTTCTGACGCCCATTCCCTCGATCGGCTTTAAAGATCTGCGCGGGAAGAGAAGCAGCTGGTACATTCTACGTTTTTCTTTTCTCCCAGTCCAGCGTGAAAGCGCGCTAAGCGGATAAATCTGTGCAATTAAGAACATAGATATACTTAGGTATTTACATTAGTTTTCGCAAGAGTAGGTATCCAATCATCGTACATTAGCTGTTGGCGGTAGCGGCGCATGAAACAGCCCACGTACGATATGAAAGCCGTGACGAGCAGTACGTCTCCAGGCAGCATCTTTCCCGACTCCTTCAGATTCACTACTGTTGCAGACCATCTACCATAAACATTAGTCTTATAGTACCTATCAAACAGTCTTCATTATAGTAATTCTTATTTCTTCTTAAAATAAGTCGATCATCGAATCAGTTCATATTTAAGATCTTTTATTTTAATAACAGCGCGTCTACCTGGCAAAAACTTAATAGCTTATATCATTTAGGAACAAATAAGGATTCTAACGATATCCCGCACGTATGATTCCATTGAAGCATTAAATTATGGTGGGATAAAGTACCTCTAACATACATGCACTCGAAAAACAATACACATTTTTTTGGCAGGCGTGCAAAATAACCTATAATAAGAGAATTTTCGAAATAACTGAGCTATAATTACTAAAAAAAAAATAGAAACACGATTGTCATTAGCTGCTTCTTGTAGTCGATTTTTGGTCCCTATCATATTTGCATACCCTTTTTAAATTCACATTTAAGTACCTAAGTAATGACTGCCTAGCCATAATTTTTACAGCTAGTTTTACCTGGAGAATACCTTATACACCAAAACCTGATCTGGCACAAGTCATAGCGGAACAAAGAAAGTCACATAGGTACATTTAAAAATCTGCACTCCTTTTTGGGCAGTCGTGTAGAAAAGTATTAATGGTAAGCTAGTAAGCTTACCTTATTTTTTCAGAAGCCAAGCCGTTAACAAGCCTGTTGGCCAGGTCGATGGTGGCATTAGTGGCGTCAGCTTCCGCTTGGCACTTCATCTTCTCATTGACGGCTTCTTGGAATGCTTTCAATAGCACTTCGAGTTTCTCTTCCAATTCCTGATTGAAAGAAGGATAATATTAATAACTACTTATTGAGAATCTTAGTTCCTGTGTAGTGAAAAATCGGCCAAGTGCGAGTCGGACTTGCGCACGAATTATGCTTTCTATCGAAAAGAGTAAAATCGTACGTATATCAAAAATTTAAACAGTTCTATCAGGGCACTTAGGTGATGACTCTTACTATATACGTAGATGGTGTTAGCAAAATACCTGGATCCGCTTGGTCAAGAACGATAGCTTGTCCCTGGCTGCCTGCAACTCGGTGTTGGCGGCGTTGAGCGCACGTCGCTTGGGCTCCACCACCGCGTACACGTCGTAGACCCTGACAATGTTGATCACCCACGCGCATAGATGTTGGCTGCTGTCGATAGCCAAGACATCGGTTTTGGTAAATACCTGGATCTGCTCGGTGAGGAACGATAGCTTGTCCCTGGCGGCCTGCAGCTCGGCGTTGGCGGCGTTGAGCGCGCGTCGCTTGGGCTCCACCACCGCGTACACGTCGTAGAACTTGACGATGTTGATCACCCACGCGCACAGCCCGGCTGCCGCGGCCGACTTGGCCATTATGAACTCCGCGGTGAACTCTGGATTCTTAATGTATGGTTGCACAGCCTGTGATTTTCAAATTTAGAATAAATAGAATACCCGATATGGTCAATACGGATGTTGACTTAATTTTTTTTCGTTATTATATGGAAAGTAATTATATGGAGAGCTAAACATAAAACTCTCTTAGATATTACAGTTTTAATAATTTCACTGACGGTACGTCTACATTCGTTGTTTCTGATGCGTTTGCTGTGATGGTACGGCCAAGGGCGGTAACTTTTGGTGAGATTGTTCTGATGAACCGCCTATACCGACGGGCTGATTTGTATAGATGTCTAAAGAATCACGTGATCTAGTGTCATATTGCAAAAACTCTAAAAGTTTTTATGTTGAATTTTCGTGAGCTGTCTCCAGCTTCAAATTTAACGGAAGTGTTCATTCAATTTAACGGAAGTGTTCATTCTGGTACGACGCCAGGCCCGAAGCCATGTTTTCCTCACTCCGTCGGGTCCGCTGTGTCACAGCGAGCTCGCGTCGCTTGTTTTTTCTTCACAATATTATTATTTCATCTATTTTGATGGTAAATATTTGAATTGTATGAGTATATGTCACTTCAATTGTTTTATTCCATTTAATAAATATAAAATCTTGCAAACGATAAAACCCGCTAATACAGTGTAAAATATCTTTGAAATGTATTTTAGTAGTTTAGTAGATAAAATCTGTCTTGAACGAAATTTTACTCAACGAAAACAAAGTTGATTATTGTGCTTGTATTTTATCTTTCTATCCTTATTGTATATTAACAATAATATCTTGAGCCTATAAAGGAGATACCATCGGCTGTGGGCGGGCCGCCATAGTTTGGGTCGTACAACCAGTTCGGTATTTATTTATTTATTATTATTATTTACATTGTACAGCATTACAGTTTACACTAATGCGCTGGACAACTTAAAATATGGACAACAAATTCATACCTCCCTTTCACAAAACAATAAAAAATCATTCTTCAATCGCGCAAACCCACAACAAACAGATCAGTCACTGCCACGCTCTAATGCCACAAAAGCATTGAGTTCTGCCAGTCCGCGTAAAAGGGGCGACTGTTTGTGAGATTTGGTTCGCGCCTCTGGCACCGCAAGCAACTTATGACGCCGACTACGCAAATAATTATTGGGAACAAAAAGTTTACACAGTCGAGAGACTAGTTCGATACAGTCAGAGTCACCGCGAAGGCAACGACTGACTAATTGCATGAGCTGCCAATTACGTCTCGTACTTAAATAATTGTCCCAAAGTACCCAAAAGAAATTTAGTTGGGTATACATATGGGTAATACCCATAACTTTTTTTTATAAAGAACTCTCAAAAAAGCTTTTTGAACTTTTTCAACTGGTAGAGTGTATTTTGCCTCATGCGGATTCCAAATTTTTGAACTCGTTTCTAGTTTGCTTCTAACAAATGCCGAGTACAACATCTTTACTGCATGCAAATTATTGAAATCATTACAATTTCGTATAACAAAACCTAATTGTTTAAAACTACTGGTCGTTAATCTTTGGATATGATACTAGGCCAAATACACCGCCATGCTGGAGAAAATCCAGAACAAATTTGTTAGGTTCCTTTACCTAAGACTGTACGGCGTGTACCCACAGTACCCACTTATGTACCCAACTTTGTTTGTTCTGGGCATGGTAGGTTACACCGAACTAAGGGTCAGGAGCAGTGGCGGCTCGTGACTCAAAGACCTGGTGGTGCACATCATAAAACATGCCTAAACAATATGGATAATTTCTATATGCAGAAATAATTATCTCTCTTATTTAGTTAGGCATTTTTATTTACATATACTTAATGTATGATAATAAGATTAATAAGTATAAACAAAACATAAAAACAGCTAAAGTATAACATTTCCGAACGTCGGCGTTCGTCCCGCGTCGGGCGGGCCCCGTGCGGCGCACGAGATTTCGCTAAACTTCCATACTAATCTTCCGTCTCACGCGCCAGGCGTTTCGTCGCCTTCTCAATAGTAGCTGTACGGGCTCGCTGCGTGCGCTGGGAGCGGGCGCACGGCAAATTATTTTGTCAAGCGAAAATACTACTTATTATGTTACATACATGACTGATTATCATTTGACAAAAAATTAATATACATATTTTTACGTAAAACTGTTTATTTATGTTTATATCTTATGTAATTTTTTTATATATATTTAAGCTTAAACTGGTAGTGCGCCGCACGAGTGCACTTAAGGGGGAGCGGCCACTGGTCAGGAGGGAACTCATACTTTGTTCGTATGTATTTAAAGTTAAAGTTGAAAATACTACCTTGCTAGAAGGGATATGTTTATGTGTACCAAAGGGATACGTGTCCAGGCGTCGCCGGCCGCAACTGTTTGTAGTGCCGCGAGCGCGGACAAACTTACTCAAAGAGGCGCCACTATCATGTGCTCTTCGGACTTTGAACGTTATAGCGCAGAAAACCGATTTGTTCTTTTGCACATTGAATGAATTCACAAAAGTAGCTCTATTCGTTTTGTGCTACGGCAATTAAGGTATATAAATATTTGTTGATTTGGCACAACTATTGTATTAGATATACCTATAGCCTGTAAAAATAGTTGTTAGTTCGAAAATAAATAAATAAATAAATGATCATGAACATGATCATCAACAATCAATTCAGTTTTGGATCAAAATGGACACCAAGGTCCTCTGTGAATACTCTAGTTATATTCTTATTATCTAAAGTATACTGAAATAATGAAGGATGTTTAGACCGAATAAAAGACATAGCACAGCATTTAGCATCATTGAAAAGTAGCTTATTGGTTTGACTCCAGCCTTGAATTTCATCAATATCAGCTTGCAAGAGTGCGTGATCAGACTCTTTGCTGATTTCCAAAATGATTTTTAGATCATCAGCAAAGAGAACGCATGTAGCATGCCTGAGACCCTGTGGGAGATCATTGATCATAAGCAGAAACAAGAGAGGACCGAGGATGGAACCCTGGCTTACTCCAGAACGGGTGTGATATACGCCAGATTCATAACAACCATGTCGCACGAACTGTTTTCTATCACGCAAATAATCTGCGAAGAACTCAAGAAGGTTAGGAGTAAAACCCATGGAAGAAAGTTTAACTAACAGTATATCGTTATTAACACGGTCAGAGGCCCCTTTAAAATCAAAATAGATAACATCAACCTGTGAGCCTTCATCCATGCGCGTGGAAACAATGTCTACAAGGGTTAGTAAGTTAGAGTCAACTGAACGGTCACTTCTGAACCCGTGTTGGGCGTCTGTTAGAAAAGGGTTAACTTGTTGGCTGATCTTTTTGCGTAGAATAGACTCTTTCAGTTTAGGGAGTGCAGACTGGATGGCTATAGGTCTGTGGCCCTCCACTTCCAAAGTATTACTTGTTTTGGGGATAGGCGTAACACAAGACAATTTCCACAATGAAGGGTAGACCCCAGCCCTCAAAGACATGTTAAACACAAAGTAAATCGGCTCTAGCAAGAAATCGCCTTTAAAATGAACGCTGGAACGTTATCAGGGCCAATTCCTAAGGGGTTTGAGGATTTTTAAACCAGTAAGAATATCTTCATGAGATATATAGTCTATGTCTATCTGAGTGGAACTAGTTGAGTCCCCTAGAGCCTGCGCTCGTTTATGATCTAGCGTGGGGGGATCAGAGAGGAATACACTTGAAAAGAAATGTGCAAAAGCATTTGCCACCTCTTGACCTTCTCGCTTAGTTCCACCGTAAGTCACACTCGGTTCAAATCCCCCTTTTGACTTTAGGTTAGATATGTGCCGCCAAAACATACGAGGATTACTTTTGATGTTAGCCTTAACTCTGAGTTTGTATGTCTTATAAGCCTCTGAGATACGCAATTTTAAATTAGCGCGGAGATCACTAAAGCACGGTATGCAAATTGGTTATTAGTGGCTTTCCACTTACGATGATAGTAAGCTTTTTGTTTGAGATCCTATAATATATCTTTAGTAAACCACACCGGATAGCGCCTTACAGCTTTCGGAGACCTAATTTTTTTGGGAATACAATTATCAAATATACCTATTATAAATTATCTCATACATTGACTCAACAGCATCATCAATTGTTTGAGCCATATAAACTGGTGACCAAGACACGTTTGCCATTTGCTCATAGAGTAGGTCGTAATTACCCTTTTCGAAGTTCCAATCACGTTTTTGAAGTTTTGTATGAAAATTGTGACTGCCATATTCCACACTTTCATATTTTTTTTATGTAAGTGTTAATAGCACATTTTTTAGGCGATACCAATACGCTCCCCAGAAAATGCTAGTGAATCGTGACGTCACAGTTTAGTAAAATGTATGGGACGTATGAGTAACTTGTTCGACAGCTATCTATACATATAATAAAACAGTAAAAATATTTTGTCTGTACATTTAGTATTTTTGACCGAAATGCATAGAGGGAAACTTAAAAAGAATAGTAGAAAGCAAAAAAAATTTTTTTGAATTTGCTCTGCCCATACCGTAAATATTGGTAAAGTAGCGCTAGCTCACTTGGAGTTGGGGCTAGCTATATAGTCTTCTTCTTATCGTATCGGTGGCTCAAAATGTCTAGAAGAATCTTATAGTTTATCCAATCTAGCAGCCAATGCAATGCCATACAATTTTATAACACTGCTACAAGTATTTTCTTATGTATATTTAGTTCGTATTAAGGTATATTAATATGCCAAAGTCATATAATCCACGCGAACAAAGTTGCGGGCATCAGCTAGTATTAAATATTGCGTTTATTGTAACGATCTAATAATAAAACTTGATTTATATTTAGAGGAATATATAATGGTAATATTTATTTTTACTTTTTTCATACTTTTAAAATGGACTTGCCTAGCCAACTTTATTTACTTAGTAGTTATTTATTTAGCATGGTGAACGATTCGATATCAAGCTAAAAGTGTACTTTTATAGTCTTTTAGACACATTTTGTGAGAATATGAAACAATTTTAAGAATCTGAAGACCCAGTCATCATGCCTATTATGTATAAAAACTGATGTATTGGATTGCAACATCGTAGTCATGTGTCAGTGGTGCGATTCCAAAGAAAATAAATTCTCTCTGAAGAATTTGTGTTTTACTCTAAATCCCGAACAATTACAACGTAACAATACCATGGTCTAAAGTCCCTTTCATAAGAAGCTATAAATAATGTAAACAAATGTTCAGGGGTTCGCAACATTTGGATGAAATAAAAAAAATATTGTTGTTTTTGTGTAAAAAAATAAACCAAAGAAGAGATGTTGCAGTCTTGGGATCCAGTCATCAATTTAATCAAATTTCAAGCTAAGCAGAAGACTGCAAGACCTTCAGACACCGTGAGCCAATACTGCGTACATCCGGAACGTTATCAATAAATATTTTAGGCGGTAGATTTTGCAGTTCTTATAAAATACTAGACAAATGTCAACTTAGTCTACCCGCGACCACGAACACTGTAAAGTGCTCGAAACGTTAGGTGTATAAATAATGTAATAAACGCGATAAAAACCGTATTAAAATAATTTTATTTAAATGTGTAACAATCGTGAAAACATAATCAAAGAAGAGATGGTTAGAAATATTTTTCCATAAAGAATGGAGGAAGTTTGCAGCTGAAGTAATTATTTGGCAACGTAAAAAATCTTTTACCCTGCATTGAGACTCAATAGCTAATAAAAAAAAAACAATTTATAGCAAAAACTGTTACAGAAACTTTATTATAAATCAGTAAGACTCAATGGCTAATAAAAAAAACAACTTATAGCAAAAACTGCTACAGAAACTTTATTATATCTCAGAAATGCGCCAATGTTTACATTCACGGAGTCGTACTCGTTCCTGTACCAAAAAACATTGAGCGACAGCGTTTTGTATCGTTAAAATATGACCCGACTAATTAGAATTGGTCTTTAGTTTCGTATTACCCGTATAGTAATTGAAGTCAATTGTATTTGGTTATCTCATAATATTGTCGCTAGGTAACTCCAACTCGGTAGAAGTTTATAGATGTACTTAATTTACAGCTTCTCGTGGCGGGGAGTTTAGATTGAAGATAGTTCTTACATCATTGATATAGTTTTTTGACAATATTTCTATCCCATTGGTATTCATAGTGACCAAATTAATATGAGAACTAACGTTCTTTGGTTTAATAAAATATTTCATTACATACATACCAATACTACTTATTTTAAACAACTACTGGTACCTAATAAGTTCTAGTTGATATAAAAAAATATTAGCCAAGTGCGAGTCGGACTCGCGCATGAAGGGTTCCGTACCATACCGTGCTGTATTTATTATTCTGTTTTTAGTATTTATTATTATAATGGCATCAGAAAACAATCTGTAAAAAATTTCTACTGTCTAGCTATCACGATTTATGAGATACAACTTGGTGGCAGACAGACAGACGGACATCAAAGTCTCGTGAATAGGGTGCCGTTTTTATCCTTTGGGGACGGAACCCTAAAAATAACAATGAAGATAACCTAAAAATGCGCATAACGTCAATCATAGCTTATGGTTGATAATAGAGAATATGCACGTAATTTTTTTATTTGCTTAGTATACTCCCTAATAACCACAATACAAAAATATGAAAGAACTTTTAATATATCTTAATAAGCGACGAAGATGTGATAGGTACTTTAAATTTTAAATAAGAAAGAGAAGTTCGATATGGTCTAGTGACGTCAAAGTCTATATCATGTATACATTTTCCATATGAAATAGTGTTTTCGCGAGTGAGATAGACATATTTTCGTAAAATCATTTTATCTCGTTCGTTTTTCAACCAAATTTTATTCTGTTTTCACTTTCAGTACTTCACTATTGAATATTTTTGGATAAACTAGTAAGATAACACATTTTTTTCATGCATATTCCCTATTACATAATACTTCTACAGTCAAGTCTACTCATTTTACCTTAATAACGTCTGGATGAATGTTTTCTTTGTCATAATACACCAAATCGTACAGGAATTGATCAACTTTAGCCATCATGAGCTGTAAAAATAAAAGAATCATAATTTTATTCTTATTAAAATAAAGAAATCGTTAATTTCATCAACATCATCATTTTCACGTTTTCCCGGTTGCATCCTCAATTTTGTCGTATCGATACCGGTTCCGCTATTGTGGCAAACAGTATAATAATAATTTAGGCTGTATGATTCGACAAGTTTTCACACACATGCCAGACTCCTTGATTACTTGAGTAGCTCACCACAGACAAACACGAGTGAAAATGAAGTAAGAAGGTAGGTACATAATTGTCAGCGCTGGGAATCAAAACCGGAGCCAGTAACACGCCAAAAAAGATAAAATCATTAGATAATGATATATAACTTTTTATTATTACCTTGCACGCCTTCCACGACCTGTCTTTGGGTACTTTGCCCTTCTTAGAGAACAGGACGAGCACAGCCGCCGTGACGTTGACTACAGCGTCCGGTGGAGACCCGAAGGACTTCAACTCTGTCAGGTTGTTTTTGTTCAGGGTGTTCAGCGCTTCCTGGGCGGCCATCAGCGCGGGCTCGGCCTTTGCCAAGTCGTCCGCGCAAATCTTGGCCTTTATCGTGACGTCCTCTTCAATCACTTTCACTTTCTTTTCCTCTTCGGCAGCTGTTAACCAAATTATTTGAATAATTAAATATAAATCAATACGTTTGTACTTGAATTTATATTACTTGGAGACCAAACTATAGACTAAAACATCTTCATTATTCATTTTTACCGAAAGCTTTTTCCTTTGATACTTTGTCGCTCTCAGCTCCGACGACATCGATTAGCTCTTCTGCAGCCTTATTCTTGACTTTCAGCAAAATTTCTTGCTCAGCTAGTGTCACCTGCGAACATTACAAAATAAAAAACCTTGAAAAACTTATTAGGTAGGTATTTTGTTGTCAAAAGCGAAATCACGAACGATGTAACCGACGTCACGGCTTGTCTTCTCATTTTATGGGAATTCTACTAGCATTTCTCCGCACGATTACTTCTCTACCTCTCTAGCATGTCAAATGTCATCCAAGCAAGTTATCGAGTTCGATAGGATTGAAGGTTTAAGACGATTAAGGTTAACATGGAGGTACCTTGAGTACAGCGACATCAGCAGCACACGAAGCTAACTTCTCAAGACCATTCTCAAGTCTTGATATCATCATTACCAAGTTTTTAGTTTTCTCGTTAAGAAGTTTGGAATACAAAGCGATCTGCTCGAGGAAAGTCTTGGGTGTCGTGTAGTTATATCGCTTCTCGTTTTGGAGGTATATCGCAGACATCTGGTTCACTCCTTGGTGAACATGGGACATAAAATTTGACACCGGCTCGACAAGGTGTACCTGAAAAAGTACATAGGAATTAAAAGGCAGAAGATTTACTTTGTATATACCAGAATATTAATACTTCGGTCCTTAATACAATTGTAGAATAGAATAGAATAGAATAATGTTTATTTGAAATTGTACGTGTTTAATATGAACTGAACATCATTGGAAACAAAAAAATAATAATATACTAGCAATATTGTGTACCTCTTGGTTTACGAAATAGTTTACTAAGAAAAGTTTTTACATAATTTCAAACCAACAACCTTAAAATTGAGCTTTAATTTTTCAATAAATGATTAAACTAATAAGTTCCATTTGACTATTTTCCAGTACTACTCTAGGATGTATTGTTAGAGAATTGTAGAGAATTTTTGTAACTTAATAAAGTGTACCGGCAAAGACTCCACTTCAGCGATGAACCGCTTGGAGACAGACCTCAACGCTTCGAGAGGCCACTCGTGGAACCAGTCTATGGATGTACAATTCACGATGGACGGGAACTTTCGCGCTCGAATGCGCAACGTTGCTCCCACCGGAGAGAAACATAGCACCACCTTTGATTTTAAAACATATATAGCGAGTAGTAGTCGTCCCAACGCGATTTTTATGTATTTAATAAGTGTTTAGAGACTATTACTATTAATACATGGATGCGCACTTCAATTGCGAACATTAATATCAAACTTCTTACATCCGGTTAGGAAGCATATAGAAGTTATGAAAACATATATAAAACAAATACATTATTTTACAGTTCGTCCACCAGGATCCCCCAGTCTGCTCCCCCAGGGGATCCCCATGAACTTATCAGTTCACCAAGATCCCCTTTTCAAAAGAAAATATCTAAAAGGCTGTATCACACTGAGTAGGTACTAATATAGCGGATCCCGGAAAATAAGTGAAATGGTTTTAGGATGAATTGAGTATCATCATCGTCATCATCATCAGGTCATTCTAGTCTCCACTGCAGGAGCACTAAATCCTCTGACTACTCAGTCTAGTATATGGCTCTGGTAGTACAGAGAGGGTCGAATTGAGTATGAATATGTATAATTAATTAAAAAATATTTAGGATTGAACTGGCCAGTGCAAACAAATGCCATATTCTTGTTTATCAAAATACTAATGTTTGTTAATTATTACAATAATTGGGGATAACGAAAATTCCTTTTATAATATAATTAAGAAGCACGGAAATGTAATGCTTCACGACGGACGAAAATATCACAAAAAGAAAAGTTACAAAAATGATCATGAATTATGGCGCTGTACTTATTGGCGAAAATTGAAATGCGGAGGATATGTTACTATCGATGTAAGTCACATTGTACATATTTTATGACTCACTGCTGCTATCCAAGGCTCTACTCGCACAGAACCGTCATTTCTTTATTCAAATCGGTTCATCGGGTGAAATGTAATTGAGAACATACACATACGAGTACATCCAAACTGCCAAACTTACTATGTAATTTTAGTTGTACTAACTTTCGACCGCGTCTCCGCCTGCGTTAATGTTGATCTCTCGGGAACCGTACTTTTTTAGAGTTCCGTAGTAAACAAGGAACCCTTATAGTTTCGCCATGTCTGTCTGTCTGTCTGTTTTACTCAGCGGCTATAAGTACTAGAAAGCTGTAATTTGGTATGGGTATGTATATTAATCATGCCAAAAAAGTGGTAGTAAATAATCTTGAAACTTTTTTTTTGTGTAGCTCCCATACAAGTAAAGAGGGAGTAATATTTTTTTTTTTATACAATCCCATCGTGTTGGGTATTGTTAAATAGGCCTTTAAAAATATTGTGAGGTTGAGAACACCATTTTTCGATTTAGGGATCCGTTTCCGAAATATTTGGATTTTTTAATTTGCAAATTTTTGTTAGAGGTAAGTGTCCCCCCCCCTCTATCTGCTAAACGGTTATGCAGGGTGTTTTTTAATTCATTGGCATCCTTTTAAATATAGACTATACTCATGATTGAAAGAAATTTAAGACTACTTTCGAGTAAATTAAAATTACACATTTTTCAAATTTGAGAAAATCTCAATAACTACCCCAAACGCTTTGAAAGAGGCTTAGATTACAACCAAAAATTAAAACAGGACTGAATTTCCAAAAACACCGAAAAATTAATTCATTTAAATATTATAATATATCGTCCTATTACTGCAAAAACCGCTAATGTGACATTTTATCGAAATTGCTTTTCTTACACTTTAAGCATCAGTTTTTAATGCTCTACAAACTATTAAAACCCATTTTTACCAAAGAGCATTCGTTACAAAGATAGCTTTTGTATAAGGTTACTTAGTGCTTATTTTTTGATTCGATATACAAGTAAAAACTAAAATATGTATGATAATTTTTATGTTTCATGATTTTTCTCCAAGTAAAACCAGTTATCTGTACATTACGTTTTTTTTGCAATGTGACTTTAGTTAATAATTGCAAATTTTGCACTGGAAATAAGTTCCAATGTCCAATATCTGATATTTGCAAAAAGTCATAGTTCTACATCATTTGCTATATAGCCCGAAAAAAAATGAAAAACATCTTTAAAACTTTTTTCCAGACAGTATTCGTTTCAATCAAACTGCAAATTATACATCCAATAAAGCATGCAGTAACTTTATTGGTTTTACCTGTTACCTTATTTCTATTGAAGAGAAACTTTATACAGCAGAACTGACTAAGTGTGCGTTCGAGCTTCACTCTGATCACTAATACCTAACTTTATTCAGCCGCGACACACGCGCCTCAATTTGCGGTTGATGCGCACATGATTTTTTGATAAATTACTATTTATTATTAGTTTCCAAAGTACAACAACTGCCTGACCGGTAGTTGCAGTTATCAGGTCGCTATTTTCTCATCCCCAAACCATCCAAGCAAGGGATGGATCCCACTATTTTCATTATGCATTTCCATTGATAGAAATACTGGAACAGAGTCTCCCACTATTTCCATTGCAGGCAGCAGCGGCAAAAAATCGCTATATCACCTAACGTGCACATAAAAACTATTTATTTAGTTTTAGGAAGGTTTTACTCCCGTTTATTTATTTTATTTATTTTATTTATTTATTTTATTTATTTAAGAAGACCAACAGCTTTTTATTACAAAAATAGGTAATAATCTTATAAACCAAGAAGCCAATTACAGGTCCTCACATATAGAAACTGAGTAAGTTAACAATAAGGTTGAACATAAAATACGTACACGCTACTTTTAGATTAAATAGAATTTTAACTGAAGACAATATTGGGAAAATCAGTAGTTGCTAACATCTACTAATGTATTAAGAGTAAATCTTTTTCAATGTATTATTATATAAGCCTAAGTAAGATGTCAAAAAAAAAAAGTGTAATGACAAATATAGGAATTATAAACATACCTAAAAGTCACTTCCTTTATAATTATAGAAAAACAAAAAAGAAATCTATGGTACTACACTACTATACTGGAGCAAATATTCATACAGTAAACGCTTAGCGGCCGCTATGCCTGTGGTGAATAAGTCAATATCAACGGTTTTAGAAATATTATTGAAATTACTACCCACACGCATGAAAAACGAGTTTTTACGGTAATTCGTTGAAGTACCGGGAAGAAATATAAGGGGGTTACATCTAAGTGTTTTTGGAGGGGCATATAACTGCAGTTTTGCCAAAAGTTCAGAGGAGTCAACTGCACCAGAAGCTATCTTTAGTAAGAAAACTAAGTCGGCAACATCTCGTCGAACCTTCAATGGAACCAGGTGATGCCTTTTGCAAAGATCTAAATAGTTATTAGAATTGTAATAGATTTTTTGACGGAAGCAGAGGTATTTAACAAACTTCTTTTGAATGTTTTCGATGCGATCTATATATTCTTTGTACATGGGATTCCAAGCTTGTGAAGCATACTCCAGGTGAGGACGTACATAAGTACAAAACAATATTTTTATTGTTTTGAGGTCTTTAAACGACGCTGCACATCGAAGAACGAAACCAAGTGATTTATATGCTTTCGAGACTATTTTATCTATGTGAATGTCGAATAACAATTTAGAGTCGTGATGTACTCCCAGATCACGCACACTTGTGGAACGCTGTAGAGGCTGTCGCTTGAGCATGTAACTTGTAGGTATTATGTTCAGTTTTCTTGTAAAGGTAACTACACAACACTTAGAGGGGTTGAGTTCAAGCCCATTACAAAAACAATAATGCTCAAGACGGGAGATGTCGGCCTGCAGTGCAGATGCATCATTTTGAGAAGATACAGTACAGAATATCTTCATATCGTCCGCGAAACAAAGTAATTGAGATGAATGTAGACATTTTTGGATATCGTTGACCAAGATATTGAAGAGAAGAGGACCGAGCAAAGAACCCTGAGGAATACCACTAGGTATGTCTACCCATCCAGAAATATAATTTTTGACTACTACTGCCTGGGACCTATGGTCTATATACGAGGAAAACCACCTAAGAAGATCCCCAGTGACTCCCATGGATGCAAGTCTCCTTTTAAGCACATTATGATCTATGCGATCGAAACATTTGGAGTAGTCGGTGTATACAACATCAACCTGCTTACCAGCCTCCATAGCCTGCGTAAGGTAATCGTTAAAGAGCACCAAGTTGGAGACGGTGGATCTTCCGCTGAGAAACCCGTGTTGAAAAGAACCAAAAGAGCTTTTTAGTGCTGTATATAATTGATTATATATAATACGCTCAAAAACCTTAACAATTATACACAGTTTTGAGATTTGTCTGTAATTTGAAACATCAGTTTTTGGTCCTTTTTTGTGCACAGGGGTTATAAATGCAGACTTCCATATACTTGGGACAACTCCCTCTCCTAACGACTTCCTAAAAAGCAACGTGATAGGTATCGAAATCGATTCAGCAGTGGCTATAAGAAAATGGGCCGGCACCTTGTCAGGTCCGGCTGATTTAGACGAATCCAGGTCAAGTAAAAGCCTCTTCACCTCATCAAATTCAATATTAATACTAGATATATGCGAAACCGGGATATCAGTCAGCGAACTGGGATCTGTATTGCCGGGTTGAAGCACCGAAGTCGCCTGAGTGAAGTTAGAAAGAAAATATGATGAAAAGGTTTCACAAATTTCACTGCCTGTGGTTGCTTGAATATTATTATACTTAAGACTGCTGGGAATAATACTTGACTTGTTATTGCTTTTTGATTTTATGTAAGTCCAAAAATACTTGGGATTTTTTACAATTGACTTTTCTACGTTATCGAGATATGTTTGATGAAATTCACTTTCGAGGTGCTTTACTCTGTCCCGAAGCAATTTAAATGACTCAAGGTCGCTACGATTTCCGTAAATGTTGTATTTGCGTAAAAATTTATTTTTTTCTTTTATTACTTTAATCAAAGCTTTAGAGTACCAAATAGGATAAGATTTAGAAGTGGATTTAACAGAGGGGATATATTTATGGATAAGATTATTTATAGAATCGTAAAAGTATTGCACAGAATTTATTTTCAAGTAATTTTATTAATCAGTAATTTATCAGGTTGTTAATAAATGTTAAAGTGGAAACAGACTCTCAAATAACACAGCTGCGCGTTTTTTTTGTCGAAATAGAAATAATGGTATATAATTTTTAAAAAACGTTAGTCCCACTATTTCCATTTTGTATTTCCATGGAAATAGTGGGATCCACCCCAGGCAAGTAGCATCCCAAATACCTTCATCCCGTCCCTTCAGTCCAACAAACTCCTACTCTTCCCTCGCTTAAGATCGGTTTTGATGGGTAGCAGCGTTGAAACCGGTAGTTGCCTAAAAAACTGCGCTCACCAATCCAAGTAAGGCATTAGCATTCAGCTTAGATAAGGCGAAAACGTTCGATAAGGTTTAGAACCGGAGTCGTCTATCGAAGTCAACTTCTTACGGGCTTTTGGATAGATTTTGCAATTGGATTTATTGCTTTTTGTCCGAAAGAAGTATTAGAACATTAGTCACAACAGTGATGATGATGATGATGTTATGAGGATAATAGTACAAGTAACAGGTCTAGCACGGGTTTTTATGCGTTCCCCACCAAAGAAAACCCCTATTTTCAAAGGCACGTTCCTTAATTTCCAGCAAAATTGGGATTCCAAGAGTTGATACTTCAGTTTAGTTCTGCAGTCATTTGGAGGATATGGCTAAGTCACAAGTCTATCCACACATGGAGTACTGAGCAGGCACATCCAAATATCATGATACTATTTCCACTTAAATCGGTCCAAAGGATCTGGGAAGTTTCAGTTTCAAGGATAAGGTCTTTCGACGAATCTGACTCGGCTGGGCAGCGTTCAGGAATCTCCGCAGTGTCTTCTCGTCCGAAATACCTCAGTGATTAAAGTGTCTATAATCAATGTGTGTTACCAGTAATCACATACGGGTCCGAAACGTGATCCCTTACTATGGGTCTTATAAGAAAGCTCAAGATCACTCAAAGAACTATGGAGAGCGCTATGCACGGATTTTCTCTGCGAGATCAAATCAGATACGAGGAAATCCGTAGAAGCATTAAAGTCACCGACATATCTCAGCGGATCAGCTCTTTGAAGTGGCAAAGGGCAGGGCATATAGCACGCAGAACCGATAGCCGATAGGGCAGAAATGTCCTTGAATGAAAACCACGTACCGGCAAGAGCAACGTTGGACACCCATCAACCAGTTGGTCGGACAACCTGATAAAGGTCGCAGGAAGGCGCTGGATGCAAGCTGCTTTGATAAGAGGGACAAGATAATAGACAATCATAAGTCAATAACATCTTGACGAGTAGTAAAATGGCGCAGATAAAAAGTTAGGTTAATTAAGTTTTCCTTTCCTTATTAATAAAAACTGTGTGACAAACTAATGTCAACTTCTACAGCAAAAAGGAAGTATTTGATCATCACCTTTGGAAATCTTGAACAATATCACGGATGCTTTCACTCTTTTTAGAGCAGAACAGGGCGTAATTGGGTTTCATATGACAGCATCTTAATCAGAACCTAGTGATGAAGAAGAGTAGGTACTCAGAAAAAATTATTACAATGTTTTTTTTTGTTTTGTATCCAGCTCTTGCTGAAAAAAAAATGTTTTTTATAATAAACATACCGGTTTTAAATAATTTAAATTAGTTTCTATTTAGGAAAACAGTTAAAAAAGTTAGTCTTATGTACTTACTTTAACAAAATTCGTACTGTCATTAATTACAAAAGATGTTAAGCTACATTTATCAGGGTTTTTTTCATTTTTCGTACAGATAAAACCGGATATGTTACTAACAAAGGCATCAAATCTCGAAAACTAACGATAATTTTTTATTATTTTTGGAGATTTAGTTAATTTGCATATAAAATAAAGCTTAATTAGGAAAAAATGCTGGAGTAGATGCTTTACTTAGTGAAATATTCGAAAATGTAGTTATACAGCCAAAACCATTTAAGTGACATAAATTACGAGACATCACATTTTGAATTGCGTTTTTATTGTCCATTAAAATAGAATTGAGTATGTTTCATGAAATAATTTTAAACAATGATAAATAAAGCTTCAAATGACATTAAATAACTATATAAATGTCTAAGCTTTCATACAAAAAATTATTCTCAAACCTTTAAATTAAGTTTTCTCAAAATGTGATTTTTGCACATTAGCGGTTTTTGCAGTAATGTGACGATATAGTGATCTATATCGGTGAGTGAAATTTACGCAAAACAAGTGACTTTAGACCGATACACAACCAGCGATTTAATATTGACGCAAGAAATGTTTTTACATGTAATTTTGTTTTGCGTATGCTAACGAATTCAATTCCATATATACAGGATATAGATACGCGAAAAAAATTACAGCAGTAGTATATATACTGAAGTCGAAAGGAAAACTATCAGAGATGAGTTCTAAGTACAAACTAAAAAGTTATAGTCAACCAACTTATAAAATGTACTCGAAAATATAAAATTTCATACAATTTTCATTGTCAGATGTTTTTGGTCGTTAAACTGTGAGGTGCGAGTGTAAACAGTGTGAACTCAAAGTTAAATTATATTGTTAAATAGTAGCTGACAGCTTGACCCCTGCTTGACCTTGACGTTTTTGTTGGCCTTATTTTCCATGCTGTTTTCCATTTGTAAGATTTCGTATGTACCTATATTTACATTATAATTCTAGGTCTAAGAAATTAACTGTAATTAAATGTATAAGTACAACTACTCGGTGTGATCTTGTCTTTACTTAATTTTCTTTAAAGGGGATTCTGGTGAACAGGGGAGTTCACGGCGATCCCCTGGGGGATCAATCTAGGGGATCCTGGTGGACGAACTGTTATTTTAAACGTTTCAAAAAATAAAAAAATAATGGCAGTAGCGTTCTGAATAGTTTAGACCAATTTTTGTAAAAGTATCAGGAAGCACTCGTTTGGTTGGTCACTGCTGGCTGCCACAAATTAAACTTCATATCTTCTGAAAGCTTCGTAAGAAATGGTAAAGAAAGGGTTTTAATTAATGTATCATAGGTGTCCGAGCTCCTGAATGTAGTTACATCACTCTATATCATTTACATAAATTTTGGGCATATGGCAACCAGCCATGACCAAGTTTGGGCCAATGTTTCCTTTCCTGAAACCGTGACAATGGGTCTAAACTTCTCGGAACAATACTGCCGATCGTGTTAATAAAGAATTTTGACATATACAATTCCAATTATTTTTTTTACAAATTTTTAAATTTTCAAACTTCTTTAGCTTCTATACGCTTCCCATCCGAATGTAAGAAATTGGATACTCGTATTTATGTTCACTAATGAAGTGCCTATCCACATCCCAACTAATATTAAAAATGCAAATGTGAGTATGTTTGTTTGTTTGTTACGCTTTCATGATATTTTGCATGCACATAGGTTAGCGTAGAAGGACATAGGTAATATATGACGCGGGCGAAGCCGCGGGGAACAGCTCGTTCATGTAAAATAGTCTCTAAACACTCTTATACATAAGAAATCGTCGGTCTATATTATATACATCATCATAACTGTGTCTATCTAGCTAGATCTATAGAATCTGGTGATGCGGGAAGATGAATTTTAACAAAGTGTTAGCGAATCCAAAATGGCTGGGGGTAGGCATATAACGCGGCTCCTTCGCTACACTGAACGATAAAAGAAAGCACTGACCTTTTTTGTTATCCTTGCGAAGACAGGCACGCCGTATATGATGCGGGCTGATTGTATTATTTTTGGTTTTGCGAGCGAGTAGCGCGGATACACGCGCGAGAGTGGGATCCCAGCGAATTTTGGGCGTATGTATTTTCTCGAGCGAGCAGCGTGCACGCTCGAGTAAGCGGCTAGCTAGACTGACTCGCGCGAGGGCGTTGTCGCGAGGCGCAAGTACTATCAATACCGACAGCATAGACAAAGTCGCGCGTCCAGAATCGATAGTCGGTAGATGATCATTGGTCGGTCATTAACCATGTTTTTGGGTAGGAGGCTAAGCGGTGGTGGTATGTCATTAAAACTGCAGAACAATCTTACAGAATTTAAGTTTTCTATAAAGAGCGAGACGCCACTAACAGGCGTTCCCCTCTGCCAAAGTCATGAGTCTTACTTACGTTACGAGCTCTGGGGCGCAGCGGTCAACACGGATGGTCCCGGGTTCGATCCCCGGTCAGGTTAAGATGGAAAATGATCTTTTTCAGATTGACCTGGGTCTTGGATGTTTATCTATATAAGTATATATTTTAACATATAGTATCGTTGAGTTAGTATTCCATAACACCAGTCTCGAACTTACTTTGGGGCTAGCTCAATCTGTGTGATTAGTCCGTATATATTTATTTATTTAGTAAGAGCGCAGTTTTTAAATTTAGAATATTAAATATTTTAGTGCGTGGCTGCTCAGAATAAAATTATTTTAAAATCCAATAAAAATTTCACAAATCTCTCAAAAAATACGTGTTTTTATTTTATTATGAAAAAGTGCACTCTTACTGAGACTCCCTTAATTTTATTTAAATAAACAAGCTATACCTTCAACAAGGTCCGGACCCGATTAATAAAGAATTTCCAGCAATTTTCACGTGTGTCTGGCACGCCCGATGCTTTAGTCTGTGTAGAATGAAAACCATTATATCAAAACATTTAAACATAAAAGTATGTAAGTAGGTGTTACATACTGCTTAATAAACAATTAGACAATGAAGGCTTACAACTGGATTTTCATGGGTAAGGGATGAACTAACCTCCGCGCGGACACCGTTAATGACGTTTTCAATTTCGTCATCAGCAAGCAACTCCGGGATCTCTCCGGAGGCGAGCAAGTCGTTGATGAGCACGAGGAATCTCTCTTCAGAGACCTGCGCGTCAGTCATCAGGAACATGATTCCGATGCTTTTTACACCCGCTTTAATGTACAGAAGAGCTAAAAGACAAAAAGTCGTCAGTAATGTATGTAAGTAAGTCAAAAATATAATAATAATCATACAAAGCTCTTCAGGCGAGTAGGCGACCTATACTATTGAAAAGAGTTTCTTTCGGCATTTCTTCTCTGCAGTGGTCGGTTCCAAAATACTAGTAGTCTGGAGCTTTTGAACAATAATTAGCAAATGCATAATAATTAATAAGATAATTTAAAATATGATTTGACGTGAAAAAGTGCCTGCAAGGGCCTATTTTCTGAATATAGTTTTGAATCTTTTTGAATCTTTGAGTAAATAATTGTCGAAAAAAGGCTATTTTAATTTTTAGGAACTTTTACGAGTGGGACTTGCATAACCAACTCAATTTTCAGTTCTGCTTATTTTTTTTATAATATGCTATAAGTATAACTTCATTTAAATTTTAATAGATTTTTTTCTTAAAAATTCTTACCAAGGTCGGCTTTGAGGTCATTTATACCGTATCCTTTGCGGAGTTGTATCTGGAAGACCTCTAGTGAGGAGATGAAGGCAGACAGTCGCGACAAGGATTGTTTTCCCGATCCGCCCACACCAACTAATAAAGCGTTACCACGTGGAGCCTCTAGGATGCGGTTGATCCTGATCAGAAGTAGAAAAAAACTGAATGAAATGTCTGAGCTTTTTAAGGTTGTTTTCATTGCAGAAAATAAATCTTCTTGGATATCTTATGCAGTACCTGTTCAGCAGATCTGTAAGGTAAGTAGGTAACTGCTTAGCAGATCTTTAAGTTAGTCCTATTTTAAAGAATTCTATGTGTGATTTCTCTATTAGACATATTTGTTATGTGCATAGATGGGTGTCCTAAAGGCTAGAGCCTAAGCCTTTGAACGCAGTTAAAAGTAAAAAAAAAATCGCAACATGCGACACCCTTTAGAAATGGAAGTAAGGAATATCTAATAAATTTATTCGAAGTGCGAGTCGGATTCGCGCACGTAGAGTACCATACCATTATCTATACACTATTGAGCAAAATGGCAAAAAAAACATGTTTTTGTAAGGGATGATTAAATAAAAAATAATAGGGGGCTTCAATAGTTATTTAATACTAGTTGATGGCCGCGACTTCGTTCGCATGGACTTACTGTGGGGCTGGCTCAATTTGTGTGATATGTCCCTATATTTATAAAAAAAAAACCTATCGCACATCACCAAAGGGCCTTCGGGAGGGATGGACCTCGGCTTTAGGCGTTGCCTGTGTGTTCAAGGCTTGAAGAGACAGCAAATTCTCATGTTTTGCCGTCTGGGCTGAAAACTACGTTGCCAAAAGGGGGACCGCTGCCGCTGGGCGGTCACCAGTAATACGAGCTAATCGTACTTTACGCACTCTATCTCAGTGTGACTCTGTAAAATTGTCGATATAAAATTTTACATGGTAGTGTATCAGATGTTCTAAATCTTTGATTTTTTTACCTCAACAAAAAATACTAATCAGGCTAAACTACTTTTGCTACAGCGTCATTTTTATATTTTCTATAGTTTACCTGGACCATTATGGTTCTGCGTCAGGTGTTCCAAATCTTCAAATTATATCCCAACAAAAAATGCTCAGCAGGTTGAATAACTTTTGCTAAGGCGTCATTTATGTATTTCTTATAGTTTACCTGGACTATTATGATTCTGCATGAGGTGCTCCAAATCTCAAAATTTGTATACCTCAGCAAAAATGCTCATCAGGCTTAACAACTTTTTCTAAGGCTCTACTTTTATAATACCTATAGTTCAGCTGGGACATTACGATGCTGCATCAGGTGTTCCATTTTCCAAAATTATTTCTACCTTATATGTTGCCCCGGCTTAATAGCTATATAGCAAAAAAGTTTCATTCGAATCCGTCCAATATTACCGGAGATAAACGTGATCATACATACAGACAGACAAGAAATTCTAAAAAATTTTTTTTTCCTTTCTATTATTCTTTTTAAGTGTCCCTCTATCCATTTCAGTCAAAAATACAAAATGTACAGAGAAGTACTTTTTATTATATGTATCATCATCATCATCATCATCAGGTCTTTATTAGTCTCCACTGCAGGAGCACGACCAGGTCAGGTCAGGTCTTTATTATATGTATAGATTAATTTAATTATTAATTTCTGAAGTACATATACAACTAAATATTCATTAAAAATTTGAAGCGTCTACCTGATGCCGTTATTAATATCGAGCAAAAAGCGGCAAAAAGCTTAAAAAAAATCATTGAGATAGAGAAGACACCGCAAATTCTTACTTTGTCCCGTTGAACTGTGGCCGTCGCGCCACAACTCACTCAGGCGGTTGTTAGCTCTTTCGCTTGTGGTACTCCCCACGATTAATAAACAAAAACTTGGTAAAAATCATAAAAAATGCCTTGGTGTGTATTAAGTTATTGCAGTAATAATTTATCGAATACTGCACAGTGCAAAGGAACAAATTTACATCAGCAAATACATAATTTTTTACAAAAAAAGTCATTATAATTACCTCCCTCCGTTTTGCATTTTATGTTGACATGTTGCTATGGAAACGCGTGAGAGTAGCAAATATAGCGCTGAGGTATTGAGTTATGTATGATTGGACGCTTTGTTATTGTTTTAGCGCTGCAGCGCTTAAATTTTAAATTTCGAAGAATGGAACAATGCCAATATAATAAGGTAGCCCCTCTAGTACTATATCTCAATGCAAAAAATCAAATTTATTGTATGAGACCCTCAAATATATATTTTATTGTTTTTAGTATTTGTTGTCATAGCGGCAATAGACATGCATTATCTGTGAAATTTAACTACCTAGCTATCACGGTTAATGAGATACAGCCTGGTGACAGACAGACTGACAGACGGAAATCGAAGTCTCGTGATTATGGTCCCGTTTTTACATTTTGGGTACGGAACTTTTAAAAACGGACAAGTGCGAGTCAGACTCGTGCTCGAGGAGTTCTGTACCAATACAACATTAGACCAAGGAGCAAAAACGGCCGTTTTTGCTTAAATATTCATTTTATTTTAATTATTTATTTTTAAAGTAAATACACAACTAAACATTCTGTGTTCTGCGTCTACCTGTCGCTGTTAGAAACTGCCTAGTTATCGCGGTTAATGAGATACAGCCTAGTGACAGACCGACAGACATCGAAATCTCGTGAAAAGGGTCCCCCGTTTTACCCTGTGGTTACGATACCCTAAAAAAGATGAACTTGCTAGTATAGCAATTTTCTTATTCATATTTCGAAGTACTTTATTGATAAATTTGAATGCAGTAAGTGTGGCAGATTTTCCTTTCTGGAAATCGTTTTGTTCTTCAGCTATAATAAGTATTACGTTATTTTTAATGAAAGACGATGCATAGCTTTTTCGTATACTTTTGACAGAATGGGTGCTAATTAAATTGGGGCAGTTGTCAATTGCAAATCTATCACCCTTCTTATGAAAAGGATTTATAACCGATATTTTAGTGCTTCTGTGAACACACCCTGAACAATATTGGTTTATAAGATGGCTGAGAGCCGGGACCACAATTTTTGATGTCAGATTTATCATTTTTGAGATGATTTTTCATGCAATAATTGCAACAACTTTCACTGTGAATAACATACAAGTATATTCTACTTTAACGATGGAAAAGGTTTCTTACTACTTAAATAATATGAATGCTCTGCATGAGTCTTTTTTAATGTGGCAAATGAATGAAATATCTTAATGTGAATATACCTGCAAATATGATACATAGCGTCTTCGAAGAGCACCAAGTTCATGGTAGCCACGAGGTCGTTGTACGCAGACAGGGACTCGTCTAAGAGCTTCTTGATTTGTGGCCAGTCATGGATAGGGAAGTATTTGGGGTCACCGACGCCTTCCGCAAAATGGCAGTAAATAACAGGCTTTTCGAACACCACGTTTTCATCGAAGTCCTAGTAAAAATTATGCGTCAAGTAGATGAAATCGAGTTACAAAATACCAGAATATTATATGATGGTCTGAGTAGGGTATGCTCCCAGTTGCAACCTCAGCTGTGACACTCCGGAACCCAGGGTCCGCTTATCTGACAGCATTCATGTGTTACATGATTCGGCATAAATTTTACGGCCAGCCGCTTAACTCCAGAATCACCGTGACCGTCACCATATGAGATGGGAGCTTATAAAATTATGTAGAGTAATAATCAATAGCATAAAATTTGAATGGCTATGAATTCTTTAAAATATGTTTGAAAATAAATGAAATACATTATTTGACGACAACAACAACAACAACACGCTAGCCTGCGACACGGGGGTCCCGGGTTCGATCCCCGGTCAGGTCAAGATGGAAAAAGATCTTTTTCATATTAACCTGGGTTTTGGATGTTTATCTACATAAGTATATATTATAAAATATAATATCGTTGAGTTAGTATCCTGCGACACAAGTTCACAACTTACTGTGGGGCTAGCTCAATTTGTGTAATATTTCCCTATATATTTATTTATTTAACTTAAAGCCTAAGGCCTTGTCTACCAGTCAACCAACAGGTGATGCCGAATGCCGAGAATAAAATTGTAAGAAGTACGTGCAAATTTCTCTATTTTAGTGTAGAAGCCATACCTACATAAATAACAAAACAAACTTGTATCCATATTCATTACTAAATTCTATATAAATAAAGTTACATACCACATCACATAAAGAACAGTGATACATACATAAATAGACTATATAAATATATAATACTCTTTAAATATTATAATACCCTTTAAATATGTTGAGAGATTTAATTTTATTTTCATTTTTAGAGTTATGTGTTTTATTTCATTTCTTTATTGCCAAAAGACCAAAGTCAACGTACCTCGCAATTCTTTTTTATAGTATCAGCGATGAGTTTCTGGAAGTTATCTATATCAACCGTTTCGACCAGTTTGTCAGAGTATACCCGAGTAGCTTCATGCATCCATAGTCGAATGAGTTCTGATTGCGCCTTAATAGCATCTCCCGTCGTAAAAAGCATACCCTGCAAAAATTCACACTTCTCTAAAGAAGCTAAACAATGGATCATTTCGGCAGGTTCCCAGGGCAAATTTACAACATATTACGGTCAGGGTGGGAAGTAATTTGTGCAAAGTACCCATATAATTACGATTACGCTGCGGCGGACACGGAGAGGGAGGAGAATTCTCATATAGCCGGTCAAAATAGACATTGCCCCTTGCATAAATTCAAAACAAGAAATAAATATAAATATATTCAAATTCAATTTATATGATGTATCGCTGCTACAACAATTTACAGCGACTCAAGAGAATGCAGAGAAAAAGGAAGAAGATAATAATTATGGAGGAAGAAAAAGTTCAATGAGACCTGATTTACCACTAAGGCACTTGTCCCACCGGCAACGATGAGCGATAAACGAGTAGAACGATAAACTACAAACGAGTGGGCGAGCGGCGAGAAGCGAGTGTTAGCTCCAATAGTTTTGTCGCTCAGCTGTAGGCGAGTGTTCGCGTGCGACGGGCTACTCGCGTGACTCGCTCAGGTGTAGTCAGTACAGCCGAACACGCAGACGCAGGATAATGCATCATCATCATCGTCTGAACTAGACAACAATGACAGCTCAAATGCTTTTCTCAAATTCATTGCAAATATCTGCACTGAAATAAACGCTGTATAAAATCACCGCTGATTGGTCTCGCAGGTTGATTTCTAAACCAAGCGAGCATCGCCGAGCGAGTACCGCTGAGCTAGTTTTATCTTATCGCTGTTATCTGGGCGACAAACTAGTAGAGCGAGTGCTCTCGCCGGCAGTGTGAACAGCCAACGATGAACTATTAATATATGTGTCTCTTTTACTAACACAGGATCCTTTATCTTTTGTTCGTTTCTTGGGCGAGAAAATCGCCGATAGCTAATCGCTTCCTCGCTCTTGGTGGGACAAGTGCCTTAAACAGATCATGGAGTACGCCTAACGAGAAAAACCCCGTTAAAAAAGGGGGCTCCTCACAACCTCACAAGGGGCGTAGAAACGAGTGCATTTCATGAAGAATACAGCTCCAGTTAACTTTCGAAAGGCATTTTTTCAGAAAATAATAAAGTGTAAGGACCATTTTAGTATATAATTACCTGATCTACAACTTAGTCTTAGCTTTTTTTATCGTAAAACTAAACGTTAGGGCAAAAAATAAAGATTTGCGACCTTGAAAAAAAATTTATCAATCAATAAGGACTTTTCAGGATTTCATTAGAGTGGCGGGAGATGGCGCAATCCCTGACGTGACTGTAAATTTTTAGCTTGTTGTGAATTTATTTAAGGATACCGCTGTTTTTTGGGTTAATTTGACCGGACTTATTATAATAGGCGTGACAGAAACTAAGCCAGTAAGGGCAGGGCAGCACTTTTCAATTCTAAAATATAAATTATATGTTAATCGTTAATGAATATGTTATGGACTAAGTGATAAATTGGGCATACCACATAATAAATAATGTCCGGTCATTATGAAAAATGCCCAATATGAGCGAGCAATATGATAATAACTATTAAAATAATCAAATTGACCGGGCATTATACATATTGTCAATCACTTTTTGGGCAGAGTAATACAAACATATTGAATAACAATATTTTTATTATTATTATTGTCATTAAACTTAAAATAAACTAAATGTTAAGCAAATTCAAATAATCATATCGGTCTTCAATTGTGCCTGTTGGGCACTCTGTGTCGAGTGACGGTCCCGTTTCCTTCAAGTATTCACTTAAATTGGATATTTATCCGCCGCCCATCTCTACATGTTATACGTTCTTCCCACCCCGCACCCCATCAAATTTCGCTTTATTATCATATTGCCGAATTGTTACGTATAGTAGCAATATAATAATGACCATGCAATGTAATAAATAACTGTAATTAATCACTGAGCCCGATAGAGATAGACATTATGCATAATGCCCGCGTATTATTAATGGTCCATAACATATATATACCTTAATGCAATCAGGCAATCAGACTAACTATTTGTGATTTTTTTGTACACGCTAACCTGGAAAATATTAGACAAGTCCCTCAAATTAAATATGTAGTGGAACTTGATAGCAGTGGGCAGGAACATAGAGGACAATTTGCTGTGCAACGCTAGCGCGCAGTTGACGAGTGGCTCTGCGTATCTGCTTACTACTATGTTGAACTTATTGATTGGGTTAGAAAGGTGCTGAGACAGGATTTGCTTGTAGATATGGAAGCACGCTTCTAGGCCGGGGAAACTGTAATGTGTAAATTAACGCAATTTTAATATTTATTAATTTAGTTGCAAACCTTGTTGTTGCAAAGTTGTTTAGTTGGTTATCAGCCCACTTTTATTATTGAAGTTTAACTTATTTTACTATTAACATATGGTTAGGTAACCGTAGTTCATTAACACAAGTTTTACCTGACGGCGTAAGTACAGAAATGTCTCTGCAGTCGAGAGTCAATTGTGAAGGAGCCAGCCGTGGGATTCATGCATGACACAAACATGCAGTTTGATATATCTTTCAGAGATAATTTCTGTCGGTCGTACCTAAAAACAAATTATTAGGTAAGTGTCCAGCTCGCACAGGTATCGCTCGATGCTAAAATTCATGTTTTGCACGCCTACAGAAATGTTCAGTGCAATCAAATTGTCCAATATTGGACACCATTCATCAAGAAAAAGGGGTCCATTTTAACGAGTGTGCTTTATTTGTTACCCAACTCGGAGGGTTCCTCGGTTGATAGATACCTAGTAGATTCAAGATTCAATCGTTTATTTAATATAGGTTTCTTTGAACATTTATTGTCATACTTGTGTTTATAGTTTTTACAACAAGAAAATTTTGTTGACGTCAGTAATTTACTTATGACTAAGTTTAGGCCGAAGAAGTTTTGCAGAAGCGGCAACAAACTGCACAGCGCATATTCTCCAAGCGACGTCAACTCGCAATTTTAGTTAACCTTAGAGACTGTTTAGGTGCTCGTATGTGGACAGAGTATGCATTGTTCTAATTTAATGTCATTATCATAAATTTAATTCGAGAAAATTGTGTCATATTATTGAATTAAAATGTAAAAAAATTGAAAATTAATAAAAATGACCACTTTAAAAATATTATGTACCGAATGTACCACTATATAGTATATACAGAATACGGATGATGACTATATTTTTTTTCGTTATTATATGGAAAGTCCTCCCAAAAAAGACACATCCACGAAAAAAAAAACACTATGGTAAACCAAAAACTCTCTTAGATATTACAATTTATAGCACATTTTTTGGGCAATACCAATATGCTCCCCAGAAAATGCTATACTACTCTATCGTGACAGCTTAAATATTGCGTTTATTGTAATGGTCTTATAATTGTAATATGCCTTTTTACACAATAATTGTTTCACATAACTTTTAATCTACCAGGCATATCAAGGACTGACTTTGGAAACTTATTATAATAACTTATATAGTTTTCCATGAATGATAACTCAACTAACTCTGCTTAGCCGATACCGCGGAAGGAATAATCTATGATTGTTAGTGCTATTTCCTATGTCTATGTACAAGGAATAATAATAATTCAGAAAATCTTCTTAAGATATATCTTAAAATAGTAACTTCTTCTTAGTCGTTTACTCTTGACAGAGTGGTCGTGGTTGTGCAGATGATCCTGGTGCGGGATCTTCTATACTGCCCGTCCATTGGGCGAGGGTTGCTGCTTGTGCAATGGCTCTCCACCTCTGCCTGTTAGTAGCATTGCGAGCACATTGCACAATGGAAGACTGGGTCGCTGCTTTTATAGAGATGAGTCGGAGCCAAAGAGTCGGAGATTTGCCTCGAGCTCTTTTGCCTTCTACCCGACTATAGACTAGTCTTTAAGTCTTTCCATCGACGACTCATTTCAACTAATATGCCTAAAGAACTTAAGTATTCGTAGCTGAACAGTTGACGAAAGTCCTTCCTTTACCTATGTAAAGTTCCTTGAGAATCGAAATATTAGTGCAAAAGGTGGTCCACGGGATCTTTAGTAACCGTCTCCAGCACCACATCTCCAGGGCGTCGATTTTTCAGCGATCTTACAGTTTAAGAGACCACCTTTCGACGCCGTATAATAGAATTGGAAAGACCAGGCATTTCTAATTATAATATCAAAAAAGTAACTAAATAGCCACTAAATAGCCCACTAAATTCGCCCGCCATTACATGTTCTTAAATATATTTGATTTCTTTGCCCGCCAATAACTCAAATGCCTTTTTTGGCTTATGTCAAACGACTATGAGAAACCCACCAAACCATTAAAAAACATCTAAAATAACATTTTGATTAGCCATTCAAAAAAGTAAAAATTGCCGCCGGACTGGATTGATTTTCTACACGAAAATTACAATAAATTGTATGATCAATAATTAGTGAAGTAAAAAATGTATGTTATGGAAATCAATACCGCGAACCGTGAGAGAGAAAATGTCCCTTATACATTTTTCGACTTGCGTAACAGTGTATGGCATAAATGGTAGTCTTCTTCATGACCCACACAATACAAATTAATACGGGCTTTTTAAGCATGTTTAGTAAGAAAAATATTTTTAGGGATTATATAAATATACAGACCAATAAGTATACCTACCTAGGAGTAAGGATATAGGATAAGGATTGGTTGTAACCAAACAAACAACTTTTTGTCGTAGCTGCGTATGCCGTGGTTAAGAGGTGCAAATATAATTTAACTTATTTATTCCTTGACCTTTAACTTACCAATGCTTATAATCCATGAACTGTCTGACAAGAGTATGAGGCTGCACCGTACCGTACGTGTCTACCTCAGGCATGTTAAAATCGTCTACAAAGTAGATCATGAACTTGCTGCCTGGTGGGCCAAAGTTACGTCCAGATTTTTTCTCTAAGGGTTTCTCCAGCACTTTTTGAATCATTTCTATAACAAATATTGGAAAAGAGATCATTGATAAGAAAATAACACAATAGTAGTTTCTTTCAGAAGTCATTTATGTCTTGCCACTACAGTGAAGTCTTTTTTTTCTGACTGACTACTGAATAACAAACTGTTCTAACAGAGTGTTGTCAGAGGTTCGGAAAGAGGAATATAGGACATCTTTCAACATATTAATATTGTTTAGGGATCTACAGTAACGATTACAGAGGCGGAGGAGAAAGCTTAACAAAACGTTAATCATTACGCTGAATAATCTGATATAAGATCTATTAAGATAACAAGTACTAATGTATAGTTCGCTGACCAGAAGTGGTGTAGAAGTTAAGCGACACGTTGGTGATGGTGTACGAGTCCGGTAGCGCGTTAAGCTTGGCTGCCATGCTGACGGTCTTGCCACTGCCAGCGCTGCCAACTAACATCACTGGTTTCTGCTTGGCTATCAGCAAGTCCATAAAGAATCTAATTCGAGTTGTTTCTGATGTTGACACCAAGCATGACTGGGAAAGAGATATAAATATTAAAACTTAATGTAAGTTTTTAAAACCATTATACATCTAGCCGAAGAGAAAATTTTGCTTCGTATTCAGTCAATAAGAATGAGAAGAATTCACACTGAACGTTATTTTGGTCGATGTAGCCCCACTTGGCTAGGTTGTGCTTACATCGGCCTAGCCCAGTTCGGCGGCGTAGGCGGTTAAGACTTTTACGTGTAGCCCATGGGAGTTGAGATCCCGGAGGTAGCTCTTCAGATGGGGGGATATAGTCAGTGGGAGGTGGAAAATCTTTGCGCCAAAATTGTAGTCGGGTTGATCTTGGGTCGCCATCGAGAGGTCTAGTAGTTTTTATAAAACTATTAAGGCTTTTTAGTCTGTTGGCAGAAGACTGTATTCCATACAAAGGATGTCTCGGGTCTAAGTCTTGCTTTTTTTTTTCAATACCGCAGGTGATATGTCTACGAACCGAAGGTGGTGCAATTCCTGCAGCAGGATATCGAGGTCGAGTGGTGTTGGTTTAAGACAACCAATGATAACGCGACACGTTTCATTAAGTGCGACGTCTACTTCTCTAGCATGGGCAGAGCGATGCCACACTGGGCATGCATATTCGCCTGCAGAAAAACAAAGCGCCAGGCCTCGGGTTCGGAGGACATGTGGTGCAGCTCCCTATTTGGTTGATGTAAGCCGCTGGAGGAGATTATTGCGAGTTCCCACTTTACTTTTAGTTTTCAGGCAGTGGTTTTTATAAGTAAGTGACCTGTCGAGTAGAACACCTAGGTAAGAGGGGTTATCGCAGTGTTGACTCCTCGCCAGTTGATGTTTAACTTCCGGTTGGCTTGATGATTCCGGAGATGGAATACGTGGCACTTGGTTTTACTAGGGTTAGGACGTAATGCATTAGAGGCGTAGTATACACTAAGATCGTCCAAGGCTCTCGACAGGTTTTGCTCTGCACTTTCGAATGTGTTTGTTTGGGAAATTAGTGCTAGGTCATCGGCGTAGATAAATCTCTCTGTAGAAAGGGAACTGGGTATAAAGGTAAATACCTTTAACAGTAGACGCTGGATGTTTACAGTGTCATAAGCTGCTGACAAATCAACCAGAACAAGCCCAGTCACTTTTCCTGATTCGAACCCATCCTCTATATGCTGTGTGAGCCTAAGAATCTGTCCTGAGCACCACTTGCCAGGGCGGAATCCAGCCTGTTCCGGAATCAGATTGGGATCTATAATTGGTGTTAGTCGGTTTAGAAGAAGCCTTTCAAACGGCTTGTACGTGTGGCTCAGTAAAGATATCGGGCGGTAGCTGTTCGGGTCTGATCGGGACTTACCTGGCTTAAGCAACGCGATAACCTTGACTTTTCGCCAGATGCGCGAAATTTTTGCGAATTTTAAGCAGTCATTACAAAGAGCCAAAAGCCAAGAAATTGCAATTGAACCCAGGTGTTTCAGTTGCTCGACTGTCAAGTCATCATACCCTGCAGCTTTCCCACTTTCGATCGCTCTTATCGCATTATCAACTTGCCCTGATAGACATGTACTTAATAAACCTAAAAATTATGTATGTTATATATACAAGAATTGCTAATTTCTAGTGAAAGATGTAATTGCCAACTACCTGCAGTGGTAAATCTGGATCCAACTCGAAGGACTCCACTTTTTCGGACCAAGGTAGGAACTTTTTGGTCTCTGGGTCGATGAAGAAGCTGAAGACGTTGCCTGAGGACGGGAACTTTATCTGTTTGAACTCGTTCTGGAACCACTTGCTGAATTCATTGCGCCAGTCCACCAGTTGATCTTGGAAGAGAGCAGACCCAAAGCCCCACACTATGGCAAATACGAAGTAGGTTTCGTACCTGCCAAATGCATATAATAAAACTCCAAGCATGATTCAAAGCACATTGAAAGTAAAGTTATGAAGAACAAACAAACAAGTACAAACAAGCGGCCTTATCACTATAAGCAATCTCGACAACGGCGATAGGCGACCTATCAAATATGAGAAAATATAAAAATAGATTGGCAGGTGGCGCAGATATTATAACATATAAAGCTGTTACTTAGTAATGAATTATTGAAATATACAATATATATATCACAATATATATAATACACATACACATATTAATAGAGGACTCGGAGCAATTAAAAAGCACAAGCAATGAACGAAGAGAGAAGATAACTAGGAAGAAAGAAAGTGCGATTTAACAAGATTTTTGAAAGAAGGAGTTGTTTAAGCGCGCCGAATGTGCTTGGACTGAAAAGGATTTTGAGTAAAAAACTTTGAAATGGACTGGAGTTAAGGAGAATGTTTTCTGCGCTTCGAAGAGAACGATTTTGTCCTTCGCTGAGAAAGACAAAACGTTCTTTTAGATAGGGAGGGAAAGTTGGATTAAAAATGATAGAATATAGTAATGAAAGGATATTCCAGTCACGGCGACGTCGGATCGTAAGCCATTTAAGCTGAATGCGAAATTGGGTGACAGGGTCATATTTACGAAGACCAAATATGAACCGTATGCAGAAATTTTGGAGGCGCTCAAGCTTATTAAGGTGCTCCTGTGTTAAATCAAAATAACAGGTGTCCGCGTAATCAAGTTGCCTCAGTTGGCCGTCCAGAAAGTAGTCGTTAGTACTGTTGCTCCAGGGGTGAAAGTGGTTAAAGGGCATAACGCCGCGAGTAACTTCGGAGAAAGCGCAACCTCTCGACACCCCTGGGTCGTCCACACAGTTGTTGCCCCTTTTGCCGGCAATAATCGTTGACTAGTTTAAGGGGGCCCCTAGTGAGCGGCAAGCCACCGCCTGCCAATTGTAGTCAGTTATCATGATTATGGCAGGTGTCCGACCCTTTGCAATAACCCAGCATGAAGTCCACCCATATTACAGCCCCATAGCCCATTAATTTCCCTTTTTAAACGCAATAGAAAGCTGGCCTAGCCCTGGCCAAGACCTGTTCAAGGACATATACATCGGTATTTCCAGGAATAGGTTCTGGCTGGAGACCTACATTACATCAACTTCTCCAAAGGGTTCTCTACGTGTTGGATCTGTATCCCCACGCAAGTCGGTCAAATGACCGGGGTAACACCCGTGACTTGCGTGGAGATAATTTTTTTTTTTACAAAAAATGGCCCATACAAATGTATGCCTTAAAGACAGAAACCGCACGCGAACGTACCATTCTTTAGGACAGTCCGAGGGCAACAGCGTCTTATTGAGGAAGCACTCAAGGAGATAGCACGTGAGTTGTATTTGCTGCAGTTCGGTCAACGGCGTGACCCGCTTGTACTTTTTGCAGGACTCCAACAGGGATGGTATGTACTTGTCGAACATTACTGTTAACATCGCCTTCTCCGACTCGTCATCCCGGGTCGTATCAATCCACGAAGCCACAAACCTGTGTATTAAAAATTTATTTACTTATTTTCAAAGTTTAATACATCGATGGTATAGAAAAAAAACCAGTACCAACACTTTCTGGATATCGCACTATTGTTACTTACGGGTTCCAACCTAAATCTTGTGGATTGATGTACAGGATACCAGCACGAGATACAGTAGCTGGCGTAGCAGTCCTCAAATTGGAGATTTCGAACAACAATCTCATCGTCTTATTCAGTGCAATACGTTCGTTACTGGCTAACGTCAGTACTTTGTTATCATCCATCAAGGTGTTTAAACTTTCTATCCACATGGGATCTATATCTCCATCCAATACGATCCACTTGGGGCCATCGCCCGGCATGTTCGCCATATCTCTCATAATAGTTGAGAATAAGCCATCCTTCCACTCTCTGGTGGCAGGGTTAATGATACCGAACAACTCATCATTAGTCACTGCCTTAGGGTCTAAATCGTTGTAGTAGGGTTTTAATTTCATCATGTAATAGGTTTTGTTTAGGCATTGCCAGACCATAGACTTGCCAGTTCCGGCGAAACCATCAATAAATACAGAATGCCTCACAGCAAATAATTCTACTAATTGTACCATCTAAAAAAAGTAAATAATAATATTATTAAAACATATTATTCTGTTTACTAATTAGTACTTTTAGTATTTCTGTTAGCTTGTTATACCTTCAAAATAAATCCGGGTTCTGGTTGCAGCTTCATGGAAATAGCCGCGTCTACCAAACTCTTTTCAAAATCGAAATCTCGTTTCCTAGGCACGTCAAGTGCCGGAAATAGATCCCCAATGAGACCCATAAACACTGGCCTGTCATCAGTCACAATTTTGGGAATGTTAAAATCTCTCAACGCTCTCATCAGTACTTGATCTTCGGGCCGTAGACGATCACCTCGCTGGATAAGACAAAATTAGTTAGTTTACACTTTGCAACTACTTGCCAACTTAAAGTTCTTTATAGGACATTTATAAATAAATCCTGCTTACGATATATTAAAGGGAATAAACGCTGGAACCTAACTCGCACCATAGACCTATTACGAGACTCCAAATGTCAAATGACGAGTATCGCCATTATACATAAAACTAGGAATACTGTCTAGAATGTGAATATTGCTTGATCTGTCTTCATACTTCTTACTTCTTTTTAATTATGGTTTTAGTATTAATTAAGTCATGAATAAATGTTTCTATTTACATGTTGATTATTAATGTTTTTTAATGATATTTGTCATTTATTTATGTTAACGTAATATACGAGTATTACGTAAAGATTTTATAATTAAATATATGAAGTTTTTTTTAGATTTATAAGTCGTATCATACGGAAACTCGTCTCGTTCTCGGCATCAAAGAAACGTTCCCGGCAACAAGGGAATGTTCCCTGTAAATTTGGGAACATTTCCAGGGAATGTTCC
This sequence comes from Rhodophaea formosa, assembly GCA_963082605.1. Lineage (NCBI taxonomy): Eukaryota > Metazoa > Arthropoda > Insecta > Lepidoptera > Pyralidae > Rhodophaea > Rhodophaea formosa. Next base: position 8,617,188 of record OY720221.1, read on the forward strand.
CACATTTCTCGGAAATGTTATTGATTATTGGAAATATTTATATTTTGAGTATATTAGTGTAATGCAGTAATGCATTTACATTAATTTAATGCATTTGCATTGGTGAAAAAATTGCCTGATAAATAAAATTACAACTTTCTCTGACATTTCCATTTATTGGGAACGTTTCCGGGAACGAATTTGGAAATCTGGGGAATTTGGAAACATTTCCGGAAACGGCACATCACTATCAAAAGTCATAAGTGCTATTTTCAAACTGGCGGCTCAATTAGCTGGTTTGAATTTCAGTTGATTGAAAAATCAAACGAACGATTTCTACGTACATTTTTGTACGTCTTCATGATATCACCTGTTCAACAATAGCACCCCTATCAACATGGCTCCCTTTCTTCTGTCTCACACCCCCCCGAATCGACATGCTTTGACGAGCTCCGTGGCGCAGCGTTTACCACGCCAGCCTGCGACACGGGGGTCCCGGGTTCGATCCCCGGTCAGGTCATGATGGAAAACGATCTTTTTCAGATTGACCTGGGTCTTGGATGTTTATCTATATATGTATTTGTTATGAAATATAGTATCGTTGAGTTAGTATCCCATAACACAAGTCTTTCTTAAGAACTTACTTTGGGGCTAGCTCAATCTGTGTGATTTGTCCGTATATATTTATTTATTTATTTACATGCTAGGTTTTCTTACAAAAATGGCTTTATGTGACATCTATTCAGAAAGACAATTTTTTTTAAATCTTTGCCATTATACGACTTCTCCGACCTTTAGAAAGAGAGATGAGACTACTAATATCGACTATATCGATTATATCTACTAATATCGGTTATATATAATATTGACTCGTCATTTACTCGCCGATGTGAGCTGACATGTTGACTATTTGAAGTGATATAATTTAAATAAACAATTTATTGTATAACTGTGTGTGACCTACTCTAGATTACGTGCTCTGTTACTGTGTCAAACGTTCTAGGCACTACTAATTAATCAATATTTTTCTCTTTATGTTTTGACAACTTAGTGAATGAAGTGAAAATCTAAGTGTTAATCATGGACGGTAGTCCATTTAACCGCAGCAGACTGACGCCCCGTAGTCCTCCGCCCACTCCATCAAGACAGCACACCGAGCCCACAGGCAGCCATAGAGATGATGACCCTCCGGATATAGTCAGCACGCCAGAGATACAAGGGTGGCTGAACTCTATAGAGCAGTGTCTTCAGGAGGTGTCTACCATATCCTCTGAAGGAAAATTAAATACTGACCAAAAGCTAAGAATCAGTAACCTCTGCCGTAAAGTAGGAAATGGCACAGCACAAATGGCGGTTCAGTACCAGTCATTAAAGCAAAAGGCTATCCAAGCACATAATACCGTCCAAATCTTAAAAGAGAAACATGATCTTAAGCAGCAGCTCCAAGATCTACAGCAGAGCATCAAGGATACGTCAAAGCCTCCAACGGGACCAGTTTCATTCGCGGACATGGTAAAAAACAGTGCCCAAAAATATATTCAGCCAATGAAAACTAGCTCAGTTGCGATTTACCCTACTGACAAATTGAAGACCAGTGAGGAGACTAAATCACTAGTCCAAAAAATTATAAGACCGGAAGAAATGAAGTTACATGTTAGAGGTCTACGTAAGATAAGAAATGGCGGTGTAGACAAGAAATGGCGGAGACTAAGGCAGACATTGAAAAATTAAAACAGTCCTCACAATTAACGACCTCCGGCCTCACTGTGGATGAGCCTTATAAAAGAAAACCCAGAATTGTGATTTTAGGAGTGCCCTCGAATTTGCAGGAGAATGATGTCTTCAATTGCCTGTACAACCAAAACCTATCCGACAAGCTCGACGATATGTCACTTGAGAATTTCTTAGCATCAATCAAACTAAGTCACAAGTCAGGAAGGAAAGACGCCGAGACATGTAATTTCGTCATCGAAGTGACGGCGTTTATCCGCAAAGCCTTAATTATGCAAGAAAGGGTTTTTGTAAACTGGTCGTCCTGCCCGGTAAGAGACTTTACACTTGTTACTAGGTGTTTCAGATGCCAACAATACGGTCATGCAGCCAAGACGTGCAGAGTCCAAACCAACACGTGCGGTCATTGCGGTGAACTAGGCCACGCAACAAATGACTGCACTAAGAAGGCCGAATCACCGAAATGTGCTACTTGTATGCACTTTAAAAAGCCGAACAATCACAAAACCGGCGCCTCTGAGTGCCCAGCTAAAATCATGGCAGAGAAAAGATATATAAATTCGATAGATTATGGAGGCCTAAGAGCGCCGTTTTTCATATAATTTCTACAATGCATGTCGTACGATCAAACTGAGAGCTTGTTGCATATTGTAAATTAAGTCTAAGCTAAATTTTAGTAAGTAAGTAAGTAGTAAGCTAGTTTATAGTTATTAGCATATTATGTGTTTAATGTATATATAAATAAAGATACCTACATAATTCCTACTTGTTATTGTTTAGGTTGCAATATTTATAAGTTATTTTTAAACTTTTTATTTAAAACTTACGTATAGTTTATATCTTCTATAATTTATGGTTTAATTGTTAATAAGTCCTAAAACTAATGACGAGTCCTGGTGATCCGTAATACAGGTTTTGCAGAAACCTAGCATGGACACCAGTTCTCCACATGTAATCTTATCCTCTTAGTAATATTTTTTACCAATGTTCATGTTGTAGTTATAAGACTTTTGGAGACAATAAATATATTTTATTATTATTTATTATTAATATGAGGCTTATTTCAAAAAAACCCAGGGTCATAAGGTAACTTTCATTCCGTACGTAACGAAAAGTACTGTTCCCGAGGGATTTACTCGAGCAAAGCCTCCGGCAAAACTAGTTTATAATGTTTGTTAATACCATGTCGACGTGGTAGGTAGTACCTTCAAAGAGCCGGCAACTACGAGCACTGACTTGATAGCTCTGAGTCCCCAATCGTAGTGATCTTGTTTGGAAAGTAGCTCTCGACATAGCGTGTAAAGGGTAATGAACTTTCTCGCCAGCAGACGCGCGTCTTGGAAACCTTCAGCCACTAACATGATTTCACAGATCAGTTCGAAATCGGGAACCACCATAGCACATGGTCTGTTGAAAAATGCATTTATTAACCGACTTAATTTTTACTTAATATGAGATAAGATGGCAACAACTTATAATACGGGAATACTTTTTTTTATTTAGACTAGGTAATAGAAGGTAGCCTACATGACTGAAGGCATGGATCCGGGGCCAACTGTTAAAAATATTTTTTATTTTTAAAATCGTTTTATCTTTCTTTTCATAACATTCTTTCAATATATATAGTATAATGATCTGCATATTTAACTTAATCGGTCTATGGTAGACTGACGTCACATCTTTGGATCTGTGCCAAAACTGACCCCGGTCAAAACAAAACGTACTTTTTTTTCGTTATACCTATTCGATCGAACACCCAGCTGAAACTGTTTTTATATGTTAGTATAGCATTTAAGCATTCATAATAACGGTGACTAACGGTCGGAAACCAGGGCCTTCACCAAGACTGACGCGCCTGAAGTTGAGGACCCATATCGGTACACTTTCATAACATCCTTTAAATACATATAGCATAACGTTCTGTATATTTAGCTAAATCAGGATTACGTAGACTGACGTCACATCTTTGGATCTGTACCGCAATTGACCCCGGACAAAAGGTACTTTTTTCGTTATACCTATTCAATCAAACATCCAGCTGAAACTTTTTTTATATGTTAGTATAGCATTTAAGCATTCATAAAAACGGTGACTGACGGTCGGAAGCCGGGGCTTTCACCAAGACTGACGTGCCTTAAGTTGCGAATGAACAAAGGTAGGTACATATACCAAAAATAAAAATAACTATTAAAATGCAAATAAATTAAAATGGATAACAAAGGGAATTAAAAAATGTTGCTATCATAAGCGGATCTTGTACTATCTTTCAACTAAATTTTATAGCGAGACTCTCAAAAGTTATGCCAAATAATACAGTAAAATATTTAAAAAAGTCAAAGATGAAGTAATTTAAAAATAATCAATAGCGCAAAAAATAAATATAAAGCTATGTGGCAAATAATTAACCAGAAATTAAAAACCAGTAAGAAAAAAACACACTACAATATAACATTAAAGGATAATAGTGAACGCATAGTATCGCCTACTTAAGTTGTTGACATGTTTAATAAATATTTTTAAGCGTTAATCATAACGACAATAAAAATTTGTCCTGCTAAACAAATACACAAGCCATTGACAAATTCAATATTTATAATAGCTTAACAGAAGACGAAATAATAAAAAAACGATAACAGCAGTGGCTACGACGAAATACCCGCCACTCTGATAGAATATTGTGTTTTCGAATTTGTTGCACCTTTGACTTTCTTGATAAATCAACTTATGACGAAGGAAATTTCCCATTTTGTCGCTTTGTAAGAAAACAGGGTCATTATTTTGAAAAACAGGCTGATAGGCCTAGCCGTTATACCTCGCGCCGTGGAAATGATTTAGTCTTACCTAGGCCACACCTAGAACTCTATAAAAATGGTCCGTATTATATAGCCATCACTTGTGTTATGGGATACTAACTCAACGATACTATATTTTATAACAAATACATATATATATATATATATATATATATATATATACATATATTTATATATAAATATATATAAAATATATGTATAATAAAAAATATATATATAATATTTAGTTAGGTTTATTTAGTAATTTATAGTACAATCATGAATCTGTTTAAAATAAATTTATATATAAATAAACATGAATCTGAAAAAGATCATCAAAATCTGAAAATTCACGATGCCCGAAGAGGTATATTTATAAATAGCTTTAAAGACCTTACCTACATGTTTTAATAATGTACTGTAAAAAATATTTATAAATAAGTGAATAAAAAAAAGTACGTTTTGACCGGGGTCAGTTTTGGCACAGGCCCAAAGATGTGACGTCAGTCTACTTTTATGCAGAGCATTATACTATACATATTGAAAGGATGTTATGAAAATATAGATAATTATTTTTTTTTTAATTATATTTTTAACAGTTGCCCACGGATCCATGCCGTCAGTCACGTAGAGCTACCTTATATTACCTAGTCTAAATAAAAAAAACGTAGTCCAGATGGATGTTAATTGAATAGGTCACTGGCTATAGGCCTTCCGGACCATTAGGAATAAACAGGTTTAATAAAAAAGTATTTCACCTGAACAAAGCCTTCAAGTTTTCTGGCAGCTCCGTTCTTCCTGCATACCCAGGATTCATAGTGATGAACATGCCCACAGTGGCAATTAACGTTATATATTCTCCCATGAAGTCGAACTTCTTCTTTTTGGTTTTAATGGCATCTAACACACTTTTCACTTGGACTGATACTACGGACAAAACTTCGACGGAGATCCTGTTGAACTCATCGAAACATCCCCAGGCGCCGGTTTGAGCCAGACCTCAAAACAGAAAAGTTACAAGCATAGAGTAATTAATAACCTCTTCATAAAAACTCGACATGGGGACATGGGTGTCTTTCTAATGCCGAATTTTCATGATGTGGTCTCAGACATTCTTGGCACTTGGTGTTCTCACAGAAAAAAGTCCCGAAAAACCGTAACAAATGCTACCTGTTAGGTAATAAAAACTTTTAATATGGAACACTTTCAAAAATAAATTTGTTTGATTGTACCCGATAGAAGTTCAAATATTAACAATTTACCATTCTATTCATTAAAACATTAAAAGGATTTTAAATGTTACCTTTGTAAATATTTCCGCAGGACTTGTAGTCCATCTGTTCAGAGCAGTTGAATACGTACACCATAATGCCCAAGGCGCGACCCAAGTCTTTGGTGGTCTCCGTCTTTCCAGTACCGGCGGGCCCGGCTGGGGCACCACCCATTACAAGATGGAGGCTCTAAAGTAGAAATTAGAACTATTACTTGTGCCTGAGGGTGGCAAACAAGCGCTATTGTGCCGGCCATAGATCTTGAAATACATACTGTTTGAGGTTTAATTCGTATAGAAACAGAACGTGTGACTACTTAAAACAAAGCCATGTTAACTAGAATTAACGTCTGATTTGAAAAGATAAGGAACCATAAAAAGGGAACTACTTGTACAAACTGATTCCTGCCCCCGTAGCATGGCTCCCGCGACGCCGTTTATATCGCGCGATAAACTATCTACTTCTCGCTCTTTAGTATTGCGAAAAACAAGATGGCGATAGTCGATAAACGTTGTCGCGCGTGCCATGCTACGGGGGCTGGGCCCTTTGGTAATAAATTTACTAAAACATTGTCACTAGATTTTGGGTCTGTGCTGACAAGCACGGTTTCCCAGTGTGCCAGTAATTGGACGTAGACTTCCGAGAGAAAATTGATGAATAACATAAAATTACATTGTATTAATTCCGGCTGGTTATCTCACATTCCTAGGCTTTTCCGTTTATTTTTTAAACAAGTTTAATATTTCATACCAGCGAATTTTTGCAACTTTGTTCACGTGAACAACCAACGACGTTAATTTAATTAAAATCCTATTATGTATCCTATAAGTTGTACTAGCCTGCGTCAATGTGATGTAGCAACGATCGGTCAGTGGCGTAATCACCAGACGAGGAGTGTTGCCTAGGTACTCGTAGTCATATAGGAATTGTGCGTCACAAATATTAGCGAAGCAGTTATTCAGGTTCATGTCCCATCGGTGTCTGTCAATAAAATTCAATAAAATTAAGGCGGTTCCGCAGAACTCTGATACCAGGGTGTGCATGGTCGACTGACCGTCTCACCTACACGAAATGATGATGATGTCAATAAAATGTTCAAGTTTTAAAGAAACAGCAGGCGATCTATTGAATGAAGCTAATGGTAAATAAGTAACAAAGTCGGCACTTTGTTACTTATGTTGTCAAGACTCAAGATGTGTCCAGGACGTAAATAATTACATTACACTTAACTGAGCAAAATTTGAAAAGCTTCAAAAACGTAATCACCTTAGTTGACTCTGCCATTGGAAGGCCTGCGAATTATCTACCTTGGCGGTGATAAGTTTGGCTACCACGTCTCGGGAATGCACATCTATTGTACAAATGGTCATGATCTTCTGTCGATCACCAACTGTCAGGTCGCCCAATAGTAACACAATAAGTGCGTTCAGCTGGGCAATTTGCTTCTTTTGATAGTCTTTCAGTGCGTTTTCGTATCCTAGTGAATTAAATAGATTTAGCAGTTAATAAAATCCTACAAATTTCAAAGATAAAGAAAAATATAACTAAAATGCAATAATGTTAATTCAATTCACATCACAATACTCTTACTAGAGGTAAGTAGAGAGCGTCTTATCTAAAAATTAACGGTCCTCGAAATCTTGAGTATTTTGAGGATAATATTTATTGTAAAACTGTAGTTGTGTGCGTGTGTCAATTTTATTGTCAATTTCGATTAGCCCGCTTGCTAAAATGCTTGCTAAAACATATCTATATCCATTTCACAATTAAGTCAATGTTCTAAATTAGAGGTACAAAACTTTTTCCTGCCATCAATAGCGCGGTTTAGCGCAAAGCGCACTTACATAAACTGCTTTTCTTAATTCTTTGACATAAACAAAAGGTACTATGTAGTCTTGAAATAAGACAAAAATATTGACTAACCTTCTTCAAGCTTTTCAAATGCTTGATTAGTCTCCGTGGTCCACCAGATCTGTGTGCCCACCAGCGCCGGTTGCGCGGGCCAGTCAAATACCCATTCATCCCTAGGCTTGTCCTCGTAAGATTTCACGCTGTGTTCGAAAATGTCACGGAGAGTATATCTCATGCAATCAGTAACACGATTCAACCATAATTCAACCTAGAAAAATAATACACGATTCCAACTGCTCAAGCTTTGAACGGATTGATTTGGCGAGATTTCCACAGACAGTGTTTTGGTGGATAATCTGATTTATCAATAGCCTAATAAAAAGCAGATGCCTTCATCTGCTTTTTATTTATATTCAGAGGCACATATCCGGTCAAAAAAATATTAAATTACTTTACCTTTCCAGAACAGTCGCAACATGGAGCTTTGAAAGGTACATGTTCCTCGTTTTCCTTCGATATCATCTCGAAAGCTTGTTTACTGCCAGGCTTGGGAAATACCAAAACCGCCAAATTGTCGTAAAGCTTGGTCAAATGACGACATACAGCTGGGGGGTTGTTGCCGTTAGATAGAATGTCTGCGGAATAAAACATTGTTTTATGACTTTACAGTTACTAGCGAGAGGTTGATGTGCCTATACCTAGGCAGGGCTGAAAAAACTGTTTCAATTAAAAAATAAATAATATGACAGCCCTGCCAAAAACTAATACCCAGTGTCAATTCAAGATGATGTAAGCATCGCAACTGTTGGCATAGGATCTATCGGTACTATGAAAGTAACCTACTTAGCAAGTAGCGCCCCCTGACATGCTTGTTTCGTATAAAATGTGTTAAAATGTGTGTTAAAATGTTAAAATATGTTAATTGTTGTGGCTCTGGTAGTACAGAGAGGGTCGTGCTCCTGCAGTGGCGACTAGAAAGACCTGATGATGATGATGATGATGTGTTAAAAAGGAGTCTTTTAGTAGCGCGCGAGCGACAATCTGGGACGTCCCTCTGCTAGGTGGACCGATGCCCTAAGAAAGGTCGCTGGTAGTGGCTGGATGAGGAAAGCAGAAGATCGCACAATTTGGCGTGCCCTTGGGGAGGCTTATGTCCAGCAGTGGACTGCAATAAGCTGATGATGAATGAATGAATGAGCGACAATCACATTTCCTGCTCTGTAGTATCCAGGTAACTGTTCACGTTGAGCGCCGTCAAAATGACCAGACCTGAGCTTTTTTTTGAGGCTGGTTTAGAACAAATGATTTCTACATAATCATGATCAGGTAAATTACCGAGGAGATCTGCAGAGGACACGAAGTAAAAGCGAGGGTATGCCAATCGCTTGGTCTCCAGGTAATCGTTGAGCGCCTTTTCGCACAAGTTTAGTGAAGACATTAGGTCTTCGAGTTTGTCCAGAAGACCTGGCTTGTTGGTAGCAGTAACCACGTTAGGAGTATTTCCAATATCTTTCAAAAGTTCCTGCCAATATCAAATCATTTAAAGATAGACCACATTTTATGAGTACATTCTTGTAATCTTATGGCAAAGAAAGATACGTCATAACGAAAAGTAAATTTTTGTGTATGAACTACCCTCCTCTTGCCAAACCACATATGTAGTTCTAATTTATTATCGTATTTGGTTCCTTACCCAAAGCGTAAAAAAAACCGGCCAAGTGCATGTCGAGCCACGCGCAGTGTAGGGTTCCGTAGTTGCGAATGACAACATTAAGTTCACACTGTTTACCCTCGCACCTCACAGTTTAATGACCAAAAACATCTAACAATGAGAATTGTATGAAATTTTACATTTTCCAGTTCATTTTATAAGTTGGTTGCCTATAACTTTTTAGTTTGCACTTAGTACTCAGCTCTGATATTTTTCCTTTCAACTTCAGTATATATACTACTGCTGTAATTTTTTTCACGTATCCATATATAACCGTTTAACAGATAGAGAGGGGGGGGGGGGGTTCCGTTAGGGTTCCGTAGTAAACAAGGAACTCTTATAGTTTCGCCATGTCTGTCTATCTGTCTATCCGTGCGCGGTTTTACTCAGAGACCATAAGTATTCGAAAACTGTAATTTGGTATGGGTATGTATATTAATCATGCCAAAAAAGTGGTAGAAAAAACTTTTGAAAAAAAAAATTTTCAGGGTACCTCCCTGTTAACAAGCCATCCATATGGCTCGCTGTAAGCTAGAGTTAAGCGCCACGAACCTTCAACTCTATACATAGATACTTTGCTATTACCAATTTAGTTCCGAATAAATTAGTAAGGTGGCGCTTAATCACAGTATATAAATATGTACGTAGGCATCCGTAAAATCTCTTTACTTTTCACAAGCTCTCTGAGACAATAACTCTGTACGAAATAAACGATCATACACATTCTTCTCTTTAATTTGGGCACCAATTTTACACTCCCATACAAATAAAGTGGGGGAGTATTTTTTTTTTTCTCTACCCTTCGTGTGGTATCGTTAAATAGGTCTTTAAAAAATATTGTGAGGTTGAGGTCACCATTTTTCGATTTAGGGATCCGTTTCCAAAATATTTGGTTTTAAAGTGCAAATTTTTGTTACAGGTAAGTGTCCCCCCCCCCCCCCCCCTCCATCTGCTAAAAAGCTGAGTACTTAGTGCAAACTCAAAAGTTATAGGCAACCAACTTATAAAATGTACTGGAAAATGTAAAATTTCATACAATTTTTATTGTAAGATGTTTTTGTTCGTTAAACTGTGAGGTGCGAGTGTGAACAGTGTGAACTCAAAGTTGTCATTCGCAACTACGGAACCCTATACTGCGCGTGGCCCGACACGCACTTGGCCGGTTTTTTATAGCTAATATGTAAAAGAATGAATTATTATTAAAGAAATATATGTACTTTATTGCACCAAAATAAAGAGGATACATTTACTATACTAATTCAGTACAAGAGGCGGCATTACCGCTAAAAGCTAACAACCCTTCCTTCTGAGAACCCTTCAAGGGTTGTCAGAAGAAAATAGCATGAAATCTAGACAGGTTGCACTGAAAAATAAATACCGAAATAAGATAGAAAAACAAGTTTTACTTAGACATCCATAATTTTATTAACAAATTGAAAGGAAAACAGAATAGTTCAAATTAATTCAATTATTTGACCTCATATTGTATGTATTTGTTATATGTTGGATCAAATAATACCTACATGTAATACATACATACCTACATACAAAAGTGACTTAATAACTATATTCGAATCGATGTTATTACGGCCGATCGATTATAATACGTAGTCTGGCCCTATACTGTGAGTACTTCTGAGGGTCAGCTGATGTGGCTACAGTCTATAACAAGTACATGTGGACTCTTTCTACCTTAAAGGTTTTGTCAATGTTGTCAAATCTCTTGGAGTCTTCGGGTAGCTGTGCACGTATATCATCAGAGCCAACAAAAATACTCTCCAAATATTGCCACTTCCGTTGTACTTCAAACCAAATTGCAATAACGGCATCCGCCGTGCCCAATTTTTTCTGCCATTCTGTAACTTCCTTCTCATAGAAGCCGACAAACTTAGATGACATCATATTTTGTACTTGGTTCTGAAATTTAAATAACCAATATCGTAATTAACACGGGTCCAATTTCTAATGGTCAAGGGCCAAGGGTATGGTGTTTTACACGTATACAGGTATATTATCTATAGATCTATACATATAATAAAACAGTAAAAATATTTTGTCTGTACATTGAGTATTTTTTGACTGAAATGAATAGAGGGACAATTAAAAAGAATAATAGAGCAAAAATATTTCTTTTTTTAATTTCTTGTCTATCTGTCTGTATGTATGATCACGTTTATCTCCGGAAATATTAGACGGATCAGAATGAAACTTTTTTTTCTATTTAGCTATTAAGCCTGGGCAAGATATAGAGTAGAAATGATTTCGAAAAATGGAGCACCTGATGCAGCATCATAATGGTCCAGCTGAACTATTAAGAAATATAAAAGTGGAGCCTAAGCAAAAGTGTTAAGCCTGATGAGTTTGTAAGATTTAGAACACAACCATTATGGTCCAGGTAAACTGTAAGAAATATATAAATGACGCCTTAGCAAAAGTTATTCAACGTGATAAGCATTTTTTGTTGAAGTATAAAATTGAAGATAAACACCTGACGCAGAACCATAATGGTCCAGGTAAATTATAGAAAATATAATAATGACGCTGTAGTATAAGTTGTTCAGCCTGATAAGTATTTTTTGCTGAGGTATAAACATCGAAGATTTAGAACATCTGATACAGAACTATGTTAAATTTTATATCAATAATTTTACAGAGTCACACTCTCCACTGGGATAGAGTGCGTAGAGTATACGATTAGCTTATATTACTGGTAACCTTCCCGGGTCACTCGCAACCAGGATATGCCCTTTTGGCAACGTAGCTTTCACCCCATACGGCAAAACATGAGAGTTTTCTGTTTCTCCAAGCTTTACAGGCAACACCAAAAGCCGAGGTCCGTCTCTCCTGAAGGCCCTTTAGAGTTGTGCGCTTTATAGGTTGAGCAGCATGACAGCAGGTCAAATTCACAGCTGAACAAAGGGAAATATTTGATTTCGTGATTCAAAGTGTTTAAACAAAGAAGGGAAGCTGTTTTTCTAAAGATGCTTCAGAAAGGACTGGAAAAAAGCTGTTTTTCTAAAGATGCTTCAGAAAGGACTGGAAATAATAAAAACCATCCTCACTGAAATCAGTCGCCAAAATAAGAATGCTCTCACCGCAGCATCGTCAGGTTTGCAATACAATGTTCAAAATCCCAATCGATTTAGTCAGAACTGAAACACAGCATGCTCTGTGACACGAAACTGTGATAAAGTGAAGGTGTTTCAGGATTGTTGACTAATCGTTTGGGAGAAATGCCCAATGAACAACAAAAAGGCTGTACATAGAACAAAGCGAGACATTCGTTGAGATGACAGGCCAATGGGCAAAGTCACATTTTTGTATTCGGGAGATTTTCGACAAACCCTTCCAAGTTAAGTCGGGGCACTAAGGCAGACGAAATTAAATCCTTATTAAATCAGTTTTATCATTGGCGTAATACAAAAGTTCAAATTGATACTTAATATGAGACTCCAGCTTGGTGGTAGCTCAGATGCACAAGAGTTTCCAAGAATATTATTAAAAATTGGGGAAGGTCTCCTTCATGACCAAAATGGTCAGGTGAGTCTTCCCGAAACTTACTTGGCAAAGTTCTTTCTTTTTAACAAGAACTTCTACGTTCAGTATTTGTGGATCTTCAGAGCATTACAAACCCGCGGCATTTTGATACCAAAAAACTTACCCAAAGGATAGTTCCAACACAGTATATGAAGTTTATTTTTCAATACATTTGCTAATAATACGGTTCCTATGACATCGAAATCTGTATCGTTATTTACGGCACTAGTGCTTTTTACTTTACACCAATCACAACCGCTCAATAGCCCAATGCCGCAGATGCAAAAACAACTTTTTCATAGAATCCGAGCAAAGAGTTTCAAGTTCAGCATGAAAACTCTTATCTGATTCGTGAGATGTGATTTTTTAACAGACTTCGAAAAGGAGAAGATTATCAATATACTTTTTTTTGAAGAAAATAAACCTGAGTAAATGTAGCTGATTATTATAAATGTACTTTCACAAACTGCTTTAGTTCCTAATTTTTATAACTTTCTTATTTGCTGAACTGCAATCTTGTTTTAGTTTATGGTAATCGCAAATGTATTGAAAAACGGTTTATTATAAGCACTCGGCTTTGCCTCGTGCCTATAAACACCTCGACTATAATATCCAGCTTACCGTACTTGTATCATGCATAATGTACTATTGCAAAATACGTTGATATTTATTAACTTTTAATATATAACATATAACACTGCTCCAAGTATTTTCTTATGTATCGACATTAGGGGTCTTTTAGCTCGTATTAAGGTATTATTAATACGCCGGAGTCTTCAAATCCACGCGAACGAATTCGCGGGCATCAGCTAGTATTCTATTATTTATGATGATCTTCACAGAGGGTGGTGACTAGTCAACCAACATAATAATTATAATAATACGATGTAGACGCAAATCCCATAAGTACAGTGCTATCTAGCATACCCACGTGCTCATTCAGGATACGAGTATGTTTTTTGTAGGTACAGATTTTTGTTCTTTGTATACATAACCTTTGCTATAAATTTTGTTTTAAAAAATACGTTTAACTTTGTAAGTAAACAAAATAACAAATAACTAAAATGGGTGAATTAGTTTAATAATCTGTACATTCGATGTGAGATGTCACTTCTTCCAAAGCAAGTTAGCCTTGGAACACAGGCCCACAACCTTTTTTTACAGCTGGATCCATGTCTGCCTATAGTACTTAAAAGTTACTGTACCTGATTGTCTTCCAGCGTCTCTACTAGCTCCTCGCTGGCCTTTGGCAGTTTGATTCCGGTTCTATCGTGTGACGTGTAATCAAACTCCATAATAGCCCAGGTGGCCTCCAATTCCCTGAAAGAAATATGCATGGAATATAAATATTCCATCCCTTATATTCACATTTAAAGCAAATAAATGATTTGATTGATTGATTGATTTGATAATATTTGCCGCAAATTCTTTCTATCAAGGCAGATAAACGAAATCTTACTTGAGCGTTTTCTCCATACCAGCCTCTTTAACAGATTTGTCGACAATTGTCTTCACTTCTTCCTCATATTTGTGTAGATTCAGTGCTAACAAATCAGCCAAAGTAGTGTCGTCAGTAATATTGAATTTCACCTAAAATATTGTTTAAAGTATTTTTATTAATTAAACTAACGGGCAAGTAAATTATTATCTCGGTAATTATATACTCACGATACTTTTTTTACTTCTATATACACTAATATCTAATTGCTATTTACATCTAAGTAGATATCTACAATATGAATTCTGATAATATCAATGAGCAGTCAAATGATTTCTTCTGTGGCGTTTCCTTCCTCTCTGGCTTTAGCTGTATGCCTTTCTCTTTAAATTCTTGTAGCGAGTATGATCTACTTAATTTTCGGTACTTAATACCAATGGCCTGACTTTCTTGCATTTTTGGTCGTCTGAAGTCTTGCAGCTGTTGATATTGCTTGTACTCTGTTCGTATGATTTCCTTTTCAGTAGATGGAAATTCAATAGTGGCAGCTAATTCTAATGATTTGAAGTCATCTAAAATCTCTTGTAATGATATTCGACTTGGCAATTTAGCTAAGGTTGGTGAGGGGAAAACATGCTCTGTACTGATGGACATGATGTGGGAGTGCACTGCTTGCTAAATGAGACAAAAACAATACTAATGAGAAATCTACAGTATTAAAGTTGATATAAATAAAAACATATATTAAAAACAAATGTTCACCTTAGTAGCCATCATCAACTCTATCCAATGTCTGTCCTTAATAGCTGGATTCTGCAAATCTGTGACTGCACGTAAAGACGTCATCAAGTTCTTTATAGTTGTTTCAATGGCAAGATATGGTTCCCTGATGAATAGAATGTCATTTTGTTACAGATGAATTAATACATTACTGGAAAGTTGACTTTCATATAAGCGTCAAAATAGCGGGACCAATCTCGTAACGTTAAAACTTTGTTTTGTCTACTCTACTACTATTCAACTTTTCGATACTTTCGTTAAAAAGGGTATCCTGCCTTTTTGCAGAAAATTGTTTCGCTGATTATCACTTGCCCACCAACCTTTCACGTATTTTTCACTTTGACAACAAACGATTATCAAATTTTTGTATGACGTTTCATTTGGTAGGATTTTTGTTAAGCGGATTATTATAATGTCACAAAACGTTTGGGGTATTTATTATTTGTCAAGTCTTTTACTAGGCCAAACTAAGGCCAAACAACTATTAGATGAATAATAGTTCCCTTTTCGTATATTGATATAATGATGGGTACATATCAGAATTTCAATTTTCCTTTGTGACTTATGGTTCTGCGAAAAATCTTCTCTGAAGGTAAGGAATGAACATGAACCAAGCACGCGCGAGGCGAGCGAGCGAAGCGAACATGCCGCGGCAGCGGCCGCCGAAGCGCCAGAAACGAAAGTGCCCTGTTATTCTTAAATACACATGATATTATATATTAGTTACTTAACGGAACGCTACCTAATGTAACATTTGGTCAACAATTAACAACTGAATGAATATTACGCTAAGCATTTAGAAAGGTGTCTTATTAAAAGGGGACCAAACATACAGTTGGCAACTGCGAGGTTGGGAAATAAAACAAAATTATAAGAAAAGTTGGCAAATAATTATTCCGCAAAATAAAATTCTTCGAAACGTTAGTTGTCAAGTGATAATCGGCCGAATTTTTTTCTGCATAAAGGCTTTGGCGCTAAGGCGGAACCACACGAAACAAAAAAATCTGTGTAGATAATCAACCCGAAATTTTCAGTGCACCCCTTTTATACATAAGAGGGCTGCACTGAACATTACGGGAATCAAGGAAGAGATACAATATTATTAGTATATAAATCGTTCAGCAAGCTTGAATAAAACACATTGATCAGTAAATAAAGATTATTATTATTCTGTTCTGTGGGCGGTATTGTCGTGAAAGATTATGGTGATGCGGCGGTTGCAGTTCTATTTACGAAGTTCAGAGACGACCTGCGACAAACAAATGCTAGCATACCATTCTACCACCGTTTTTGTCTCTCAAGGGAAATAGTCGCAACATGGCCGGTTTTGGAGATAAATGTGGCCACCATATTTGCGACGCTCCGTGAACGAACAACTTTTGTTAGCTTTAACTCATTTTCGAACACCAATATAAACAACTATAAACTACTTAGCTATAAAAAATATATGACTTATAATACAATATTCAAAACAATCAAAAGAGTGCGGTACACTTTATACAGGGTAACTTGTAAAACACCAGTAACCTCGCAGAAGTACATAACTGACATCATAAACAATAACGTTTGTTCCACTATTTTGATATAGCTCAATACATTAAAAATTATATTTTCAATTTTTATTGACATTTTTTGTGACATTTGATGACTTTCATAGAAATTTGTTATCAAAAATACAAGTCGCCTAATGGCAATGAGATGTTTTATGATATGTCTGTCGATCCTTCTCAGAACTTACATTACACCCAACGACGTAGCAGTAAAGCTGTATCCCGTTTATCTAATTTTTCACTATTGTGAAAGAATCTTACTTACCAGAATCTTTATCGACTAAGAATCAACCACACTTATGAAAAACAAAGCATATTGGAGTGTACATTATTATCCCTTACCAAGCTCGCATTTCCTTGTCCAGTTGTCTGAGATCCTTAGTGAATCGCTTGCACTCCTGGTCCATACCGTCAGCATCAATCTTTTTCCATGGCGATTTCTTCCAGAACTCGATAGTTCCCATGACCAAGTAGTAGTAATCCCACAGTTGCTTTAATAATAGGATTCATTCAATATCCAATGAATAAAACAATTCAAGTAATATTTTTTAAATTATTTAAAAAATTAAAGTGTCTAGTATAATTCAAATGTGTTTTTCGAAAATGAATAGGAAAAAGAACTAAGCTACTAATACCAATAACGAACGAATTAAAAAAAAGGAAAACTCATTTCTACGAAAATTTGATTTTGAACCAATGAACTATATTAAAATCTCGGAATCAGAATCCCTAATGGAATATACAATCGAAAGAAAAAAAGGTGAAAATGGAAAAATAAAATCAGACTTCCCATTGAAATTCGCCCAGCTGATCAGTAACTTTGTATGGGAGGTCTTAAAACTTTTACGTTTTATTCCTTATTTTTCTTACAATTTTTCTGATCCTGAGATTACAATATAGTTCATAGGTTCAAAATCAGCCTGTATTTTAGCAAAGTTTTCATACCTTCACCAATTTGAGTTCCCTACAACACTGCTTCAGGTTCTTCTCGTCTGGCGGCTGTATGTCGAACAGACCGCAAGACTTTTTCAAACTCTCCAGTATGTCTTCAAAGCCCGCCAACTCTATGTGGATTTTGTCAATATGCTTGTATGGCTCTTTGCAACTCTCCAGGAATACCTAAGTTGTATACATAAACTATATATATCTTGTTGTTCAGATCTAAGATCAGCACCTTGTGGTAAAGCTCTATTTTTGAAGTTGATCATTGACATGCATGATGTACATTAAATTAATTATAGGATCACAGTTTCACTTAAGTTTTTAGGGTTCAGTACTAAAAGGATGCTAACTACTAAACCTCCACTGTCCGTCTTTACGTCCGTCTGTCACAAGGCTATCTTTTGAACCGTAATAGGGAGACACTTGAAATTTTCACATAATGTGTACCTATATCTCGAAAGAGGAATTATGCGTACTTTAAAATCAGGGTATCTATGCAGGAAGTATGGTTTTTGTAGATAGGTAAATATTGTATGGAGGTACAGAACCCTTAGTATGTGCGAATCCGACTTAGACTTGGCCGATTTTAAGGTAATCATATAAATATGACGAATTCTACAAATCAACGTAATTAAAGTATGTAAGTAAATAAAACTGTATTCTATAAATTCATTTATCTCACTTAAATAATAATTATAAAAAAAATTTCCTATTTGAATAATGGGAGCCATAATAACCTCTTTTAGCTTGAACTGCTCCCTGTACATGGTGAGCCTCAGGTTGATCAGCGCGACTCTCTTCGCAATAAGCGCAGCCTGAGCTGCCTGCAACGGTGCTATGGTGTTCTTCATCACCGTTGCCAATTTCACCAGATTTCGCCACCTCTCAGGCAGCATATCCAACTATGAGTAAAACAACAGTTTGATTGAATATATTGAATACTGTACAAGACGCTGGTCAATATGAAGAATACTTATACAAAATGGCGGCCTTAGGAGGTGGTATGGAAATCGCAGTGGAATAAAATTTACGATAGGTAAATGTGGATATCTTACCAATGTGTGGACAGAATATTGATGATGAGTTTCATTCTGCGTATAGTCCAATGGTAAGCATAAACAAAGTATTGGAGATTAAATAACTACTTAAAAATATACAATCATTTAAGATTCAAAAACATCTAACAAAATAAATCATATTATTCCGATGTAGTCATGCACTATAGCCAATGCCTGTGCTCTCACCATGGGTTAAGTTTCTCTTGACCGGTTGTAAGCATGTTTTCAGAGTTTTCCTGTGACCTTGGTCAGATTGTCCAGTTGTCCGACCGCCTCAGTCAGTTTGTGTTCGTTGCTGCGCTTGCCGGTAATTACGTGGATGTCGTTCCACAGTTTTTCTGCCCATTAGTAATCAGTTTTGCGTGCTAACTGCTTAGTGTTTTACGCTGCAATATTTCTATTGAGTTTACGCTATCAATAATCAGCGGAAAATGTAACTCACCTGTTCGTAAGTTTCTTCGGGGAAGTCGACTCCATACTCCTTGAGTACATCAATGATATCCCTCAGCGGCTCAAACATCTGGTCGGTGCCGGCATCCTGCTTGGCGCGCACCTCGTTCAGGATGCGCATCACTTGCAGTAGACCCTCGTAATCGTCTTCGCCTAGCTCCACTGACAATTCCTTGGTGGCGTAAATGATGAATTTCTCCAAATCATCCAAACTAGACAACGAACAATTATAATTTTTATAAATGACTCCATCTAAGTCAATATGGAGATAAATAAATAAAATAATAAATAAATATATAGGGACATATCAAAACAAATTGAGCTAGCCTCACGATAAGTTATGAACTTGTGTCGTGGGATACTAAAATCGATATTGCTGTACTGGCCAATACACGCCAGCAAAGTATGTATGAAAATCCATATCTGTCGTGTTTTAGCGGCCGGCCTAGTAATAAAAAAGAAATTAAAAAATACAAGATTTTGGCGCGATAATTTCTACATATTGTTGTTTATGAATATTTATTAACATATTTACATCAATATATCATGCTGGTTTAGGATAAAAGAAAAATCATAGCTGCTTCTCTTCCCGTACAGTCAGTCCGTAAAAGCAGGCCGAGGGAGGGGGCGAAAACCTAAGGAGAAGAATATGTCAATAGGTGATGCGGCTAAGCAACCCATCACTATTTGAATTGCATTTTCTACATAAAAGCCCAATAATACGCTAAACGTGGCTTTTAAGGTCTGTCTCCCTCACCTGTAAGGGTAAACACGTGACAATATGTATGTCTGTTCGTCTATATACTATTTTTTTAATTTCCGCGCAATATTTGAGAAAAATACTATACAAGCCTTGATGCAATCAGGTATGTACGTATGTATCAGGTATGCTACGTTACGCTACGATATAACCGAACTCCACGCGGACGAAGTCGCGGGCAAAAGTTAGTATTAATATAATGATATGCAATCATACGAAAATATGCTGTTTCGTTGCGAAGGAAAAAGTAATAATCTACGATCTCTTACATTTTTTGCGTAAAATATGGCTGTATGTTTATTTTGCTAATTAGCAATTGAAGATTAAAAAATATAGGTGCTCTCTGTAAAAAACATTGTTTTCGGCAAATATGTGCAAAGTTGGTTATTTATTCGGGATAAAACCGGCCAAAAAGAGGTCCAGTGTTGAAAGCGACACCGCTATGGATTGTAAGTACGTACTTCGCCTAATTTGAAAAAGGAAAATTTATTGCCGACAAATAGTAAGAGATTATGAATACATATGACACTGTGTAACTTTGTGTTTAATTTCCTCACATTTGTTGAGAAAAGCACTATACTTTCCTCACCGGGAAAGGGATTGCCGGACCTAACTATTGTCAAGGCCTCACTAATGCTCGGCCTTGAAATCCTCGTCCGGCAATCCTTAACTTCCCGGCCTTTGCAGTAATGTACTATCATATTTAAATGGCATGTTGGCAGCTTCTTACGGTCGCTTTAATCAACTGTTTATTTTACCCTAATATGAAATAATTAGTTAGAAGACTAATTATGTGATGAAATTGTTTGACCGAGCATAGTAATGCTTACAAAAAGACCATTTTCCTTCTGGCACGACTTTGTGGGGATACTTACATTAGACGATACAACTTACCTCTTCTGCACAAAGTCCTTCAAGTTCTGCTTATAAAGGTTGCTCCACTTGCAAATGATATTCAAAATGGCCTGGTTCAATCTCTTCAAGGCTAGGTTGAGCCAGCCGTTGCACAAGTAGTTCGGAGGCAGTGCTGATACTTCGTCATACAGAGTGTTGTATTTGTCAATCTAATTTTGAAACAATTATTCAAATGAGCAGCTGCCAAACCATTATTCAAAAAAGTATACTCTAAAATAACTAGTCTCTATAGTCCAAGAAATTAAATATGTAAATATTTTGATTTATAAAACGTATATTGAAATAAAAAAACTTATCACGGTTGTTAACACTTTTTTAAGTACCTGAACAAATGGATAATAGTCAGATCAATTACGGCTTAGCACCGCGTCGTTTAACGGCGCTGGTAATCCGGTAAAAAAAGCGTAGAGGAAGTACTTCGATTTTTATATGGAAAATATGCTCTACGAAATTTCAGTATGTATGGAATTTCAATGCACAGTGCATTGAATTTCCATTAGTCTACAATTAGAGGCTGAGAATGTGGTACCTCTTTTTGGTATTCGGCCAATGTTGGTTTCGCTTCTGGTGGCTCGCACTGATTCTCGAACTGGTACTTATCGAACTCCTCCGGGGGGATTACTCTACCGTATTTCATGAAGCCAGCCAATACCTCTTGTCGATCCTCTAGCCACAGAGGAACATATTTCTCATATTTCTAAAAATGATGATAAATGTTGAACACGGTCTGATTCGAGCAGTATAATCCTTTCGACGGCTGATACCAAAATAAAAAAATACCACCTGTACTGTATGTGTTACTTGAAATGATTGAAGAAATGATAAATGATTTTCCAAGTTTCTTTTTATTAGATTAGAAATTTCAAGCTTCTTTGATCAGTCAGCGGTACATTATGAACGGCTGGTTAATTAGGATAAAATTCCAAGACAATGGTATAATTTTACATTTAGTGTAACATATTGGGTAAAATTAGTCTTTATTTTGTAATTTCCACGAAATGCCGAAAAAAAGAAGTTCTTAGTTAACGTTTGTGGTATTGTTCGTTGAAAGTAGTGTGAAAAGTTGTGTCAATTCAAGATTATTCCACTCGAGTACAGTAGAATGATTGATAGTAATGAGAACGCGATACAATCTTGTTTACTTTACTCTCAAACTTGAATTCTGAATATTAAAAATTCATAATTATAAATTACTTCTTACCCCAGCGTATGAAACAACATCATATATACTGTTTTCAACTCTTTTAGATATTTCATGGAAAAGGTCGATCAAAGCGTCTTCTTTTTCGATATCATCTGTAAAACATAATTTTCATGTTATTGTGATCGAATAACGAGTGAAAAACTATTGCTGCTGATCAATATTTAAATAATTATTAGATGCTGATCTGGTAAAAGGAAAAAGCGTAAGATATACCAGCTGCTTCACTTCCTGCGCTGCGCAGGCCGTAAAACCCAAGGAATCATGTCTATAGGCAGGCAATGCAGCTTGCAACTATTTCGCAATCGCTCTGTCTTCTCCGTAAGGGATAAAGCAGTAATAATGGGTTATGTATAAACAGTACTTTGTTCGAATTTCCACGCAATAAATGAACTAACTTGTGTGCCTGGCTTTGTCTCGGCCCACTTTTCAAATTTATCCATTTATTTATTTATTTCTCACGTTTATTTTGCCGGTCGCTATAGTAATGTTCTATTAAAGAAGATTGTAGCAAAAACAATAGAAAATAACATGAGTCGCTTGATAACGGCGGTCTGAAACCGAATGTGGCGAAAACAGACAAATATTACGGCCAGTAAAATAGGCAAAGACATATTAGAGCGTATTTATTGAACAGTAATCTATACTTCACGCGTCGAGAGGTATCGATAGCGCCCCAGCAGAAACGAAAACCCTAAAAGTGTTGGCTTGATGCTGATAAGGACGATATACGTCACGTGCTCTGCGTGCAATGGTCTGATATCCAGGAATACCAAAGACCGTGCGAATTAGATAAAAAAAAGTCGGAAAGTGGACCCCGGGCCAATTTTCCAAACAAAATAAAATTTTGTTTGTGCGGGGATGTAACAAGTGCATTAATTAATTTCATACAGCAGTTATGTTAAATTTATCTCATTGATGATATTCTTATTTCTAAAAATCATTGAACGGCGTTGCTGCCCGTAGCTAAAGGTACATGATTATTGTGTTACGATGTTCTTGATTCATTAAATACCTTCGTAGGAAGCTATGGGCACAATGGGATCAATCCTCGCGAACAGCGTCGCCTGCAGGAACGTGTCCTTCATCATCTCTCTCATGGTGTCGTAGAGACCGTCATCATCCTCCAACTCCAAGGATGGTGAGAAACATATGTCTAGATAAAAAAACTGAACATTTAATTTTTTTATAGCTTCCTTATTACGAGGTCGCTATACTTAAAGGTACTTCTAATTTTAAAGGTCGATGTAGAGATCTAATCGACCTTTACATTACTAAACTTTCCCTAGTACAAGTTTCTCCCTTTCCCGAGCGGGGTTTAAGCCGCTGTCTACTGTACACTAGTCTACCAAAGGAACAAATGTACTAAGGTTCATCTTTTGATTCGATAAATATTGATGTTTAAAACAACCCAACTTTATTTTTAACCACCTCGCTCGGTGCTCAAGCCGTTTCGCCTTATTATAATATATATACATACAACTAAGCTCACTTGAATCATAATATACTATTATATGCGCTCACAGACTGGATAATTAACTTTTTAGTTTGTTATTTTGTAATAAAAAGTTAATGACTTTTAATGCAAATAAATGATTTTGAATGAATAAATTTTATGATAACGTTTTTAAAATATTGTATTTGAACAGAAATAGGTCACGGTTCCATAATACCTACTTACCGGGATCTATCAGTTCGACGACAATTTCCATAAACGCAACCCTTGGACCTTTCTCTAAATCAGTCTGTACTTCAAACAGTTTTAGACTCGACATTATTGCTTTCATCACTTGTTTTGAAACCTGCAAGTAATAATGAATCAGCAAATTAATGTTTTATTAATTAATCTTGAATGTGGTAAAATATTACTGCACGGTAGTTTTTTTAACGCTTGACCGGCTTAATACACAGCAAATAGAAAAAATATTTTAAAAAATGTATGAGATTTTAAAACAGCATAAATCCTAATCCTAACTAATATTATAAATGCGAAAGTGAGTTTGTTTGTTTGTTTATTTATTTGTTTGTTTGTTTGTTACGCTTTCACGCCGAATCTACTGAACCGATCGTCATGAAATTTTGCATACACATAGGTTAGGGTACCGAAAAGGACATAGGCTATATACCACGCGGGCGAAGCCGCGGGTAACAGCTAGTCAAATATAAACATCAACAAAGCTAATTCTCTAATGGATTCAAAAACTGGTACCGTCGTCGCTTTTAAATGTACCAGTGAAGCCAGAATGTACAGAAGATATTACAGAAACAATTGCTACAGCTAATATACATAAAACACATCCGCGGAAATTGTAGCCTATATCACCCGTGGATAAATTATCTTTCAATAGATGAAAGAATGTTGAAAATAGGTCCAGTAGTTTCGGAGCCGATTCAATGCAAACAAACAATCAAATCTTTCGTTTTATAATATTAGTGTAGATTACTAGGACCCTGAAATTCGGCACCATTTTTTATATTGTCAGTGGAGGTATGGTGGAGGTGAAGGAAAGAATGAGGTTTTTCCAGCAAATGAAAAGGAAATTAACTGTGAAAACCTTTAAGGAAACAAAACAATTAGCCGAGAACAGGACAATCTAGAAATCGCTCGACCGACATGAGTCTGGCTATTAAAGTAGAAGAAGACGAAGAAAGTTTTTAACATATTTTCCTTGAAATAAATTTGTTTTACTTGATTATCAATAACTTTTAGTGACTCTTATATTAGGACGATAAGACTTACAAGAGAATCCACATATCGCACATAAGCTGGCCAGCGCGCAGCCCTGAACGCCGCTTCCTCAAGCTCCCGTCGCTCTTCTTCAATATCAGCTAGCTCATCAGGGTCATCAATCACTTCTTCCTCCTCTGCTGGAGAGTCTACTTCTTCACCTGCAATTTTATTGATAAAAATCCAACACTTCAGATTTGCCATAAATTAATTAATTTTCCTTTATGTTCATCACATTTAGACTCTATGTTCACTTCACGACATAATTTTGCATAAAAATATAAATAAATAAATGTATATATCACCGGAAAATAACAGAATCGTAAATTAATCAACTTTCGGAAAATCCTAAACGGCAGTTGAAATGTATTATTTAACGCAATCAATTTAAGCTAATTGATCAATAATTTTAAAATTAACGATATTGCCACAAGTCAAATTATACACGAATGGGTGCTCCAATCGTTGCTCAGTGTACATTTTAACGGTTCACTATCACTCGTAACAATACACTGGTCTCTGATTGGTCGATGGTATTGGTTGCAAGAATTTGGCAAGTTTTTTAATATTGATATTTTACTTATAATTGTATAGAGATCAAGATGTGAAAGTTCACGTATGCTAAATAACTACCAAAAAGAGTAAAAATATATCAAAATTTGTAAAACTAAATGATTTAATAAAGAATTTATCATTATTAAGTAGGTATGTTTTCTCAAAGGACAATGAAAAAACTCCATTGGTACTATTGGGGTGATATGTGGTCGATTGGAAAATGGTAGCTATATGGTAAGGATTATAACCCCTATTATTTTAGACAACGATTTTTGAAAAGCTGGTGGAAACCTCAAGCTGGCTGTCCTATGTTTAGAAACACGTACAAATAGACAGGTGATGACTCTTTATTTCAGTTAATGGGCGCCCGAAAGATTTCAGCCTTCTGGTTCCCGCGTCACCAACTTGATCCAGTGGGCCTCCTCCTTCTCCAGCCAGTGCTACTCGTGTTACATATGAGATATTTAATACCTTCAGCTCTGCGGGCGTCTCGATCCCGCTTCTCTTCCTCCTTCGCTTCCCTCTTCAGCCTTCTAGCCTCGCGCCTCTCGAACTTAATCCTGTCGGCCTCCTCCTTCTCCAGGCGGCGCTCCTCGCGCTCGATCATCTTCAGCGCACGGCGCTCTTCGATCTCCCTCATCTTGGCAGCGCGCGCGGCTTTCTCTTCATCGTCCAGGGTGGCCTCGTCTACGTCTTCCAGACCTTCGTCTTCATCATCAGACTTTAAAAAATCACATGTATTATTTTAATATTGGGGCACAGAACTCCTCATTTATATCCTTTGATTATGAAATAAATAAGATATCGTGAAAAAATGAAAGGCGAAACGAAATTGAACCTACAGCTTTGTCTTTATTCGACCAGTGCCGTACATTTGTAAAAAAAAACAGTAGCTCTCATAGGAGAGTAGCTGTTTTTATTACTGCCCAAAGTTGGTAAAGGTCCCAAAAAGTTTTTATTATACGCAAGAAAAGAAACTTAAAATTTTAATCATCTTCAATCCCTTGGTCTAAAATTCTTGTAATTCATAATAAAAGTATGAGAAATTGCTTCAACTATTTCGAAAAGCAAATAGTATGAAGGGTGTTTTGGTGGCGAAATATCGATGTAGCTAGGCATCATACCTGGGAAAAACGTTTTTCCGTCTTAATCTTACTTTCCCGGACTGACTGTAAGCAGTGAACGGAGGGTGAGCACTTATCAGTGCTTCCATACCAGAGGTGTCCAGCTCAGTACGCTTCGCCGCTTCTTCTCGTCAAATATCTCTACGATATTCCATTTATACGCATATCCATCCATCTTATACGCATGAGCTTGCTTAAAGCGGAAGTTTCAATGGTAGAGCACTAGTCGCACAAAGAACAAGTTGCAGTTGCGAACCCTGCTCACGTGGTTATTAGGGTTCCGTACAAAAGTTGAAAAACGGAACCCTTATAGGATCACTCGAGCGTCTGTCTGTCCGTCCGTCCGTCTGTCACAGCCGATTTTCTCCGAATTTACTGAACCAAATTAGATGAAATTTGGTAAGATAGTGTAATCCTATGACCCAAACACGGATGTGCAAAGTAAATAAAGATTTTTTTGAAATAAGGGTAATTTTCAGGGGCCCAATTACAAAATTAAAAAAAAAAGTTTTGCAAACCTTACTGTGTTATATATCAAATGAAAGGGCTCATTATGAGGATCTCAAAAATATTTTTATTTGTTCGGGTAAAATCAATACTTTTGATTTTATTCACGAAAGAAGGCAAAATTTGAACATTCCCCCCCCCCTGATCTCCGAAACTAATGGTCCGAAAATTTTGAAAAAATTACAAAATATAGTTCATTCCTTGAAGATTACAGGAAAAATAATAAGAATTCTATCACTTGAAAATTAAGTGGTAAACTCACTATAATAAGTTCATCTAGGGAAATAGTTCACTAAAACACCACTAGATGGCGCTAGTCAATTGAATAAAACATTTTTTGCACATTGTGTGTGTGCTCACGAAGCATATTGTACGGAACCCTCATTGCGCGAGTTTGACTCACACTTGGCCGGTTTTTTTTTGCCGTTATCTTATTAATTTTCTTAATTCAATAAAAGCATGTCGGAATAATAGTATGAATGCATTAAACACTTATAAAAATATATCCTAAATATATCCTTTGGTTTGGACATTGCACTTTAGTCAGATTTACGGATCACCTGATTGCAGGCTGATCCTTAAATCAGACTCGCAATTGGCCGCTTCATTGTTTTAAAAGTTAAGAGGCTTACATCTGCTAAACTAGCGACATCAGTTAATTTATTCTTATACTCTGAAAAGTAATACCAAAAATACTAAAAGTCATTTACTAGTGAAGTATTTAAGTAGATTTTTTCAATTTGATCTTATTTAGTAGTAAAAGAAATAAAATTAGGGGTTAGTTAGTTAGTTGGCTGGTCTAGGCGAAGTGAGTTCACACACTAGCGCCACCCAGCAATTAATTATTTTACTCCTTAATCAAATCAAATGAACGAATTATTACCGCCAAAAGTGGCCACTTTTGGCGGTAATAATTCGTTCTCTTAATTCATCAAATTAAAAATAGTGAAAACTTGTACCAATAATCATCATCATCATCAACAGCCTTCTGCATCCCACTGCTGGGTATAGGCCTCTCTCAATGCATGCCATCCATTGCGATCTTGTGCCTTACGTAGCCAGTTTCGACCTGCGATTTTCCTAACATCATCAATCCACCTAGCTCTCGGACGACCTACGCTTCGCCTGCCATCTATTGGCCACCATTCTGTCAAAACCCTACTCCACCTATCATCACCACGCCTTGCCAGGTGTCCTGCCCAACTCCACTTTAGTTCCATAATACGTTTTCCAGCATCTTGAACTTTCGTTCTTTGTCGGATCACTATGTTAGGAACTCGATCTTGAAGTTTGATGCCGAGCATAGCTCGCTCCATAGCTCTTTGTGCAACTCTGATTCTTTTGTACCAATAATACTACAAGTAATTTACTAGGGCATTCAACTATTAGATTTTTTTAAATTTGATATGATTTAGGGCTTATAGAATTTAGGGCTTATTTATTGCTGGGTGGTGCTAGTGTGTGAACTCACTTCGCCTTAACAGGAAATGCAGTTGAAATATATAATTTGGATTTTTCCCTGGTATTTTTTAAAATTTTCTATGGGAATAATATATTACCTCCTCTTCCTCTTGAATGTTGAAGAACAGTTTGTAATTGTCCACCAATATTTGCTTGAACTCCTCGTGGCTTGCAACTATTCTATTCCGCCTGCAGAATTAAAATGTTATTTTTCAATACATTTGCTAATAAAAATGTTCTTAAGACAACGAAACATGGATCGTAATGTTGTAATAACTGGACGAGGCCTTTTTACTTTACACCAATCAAAACTGCTCAATAGCCCAATGCCACAGATGCAAAATTGAATCGTTTTATAGAATCCGAGCAAAGAGTTTCAAGTTCAGCATGAAACTGTTCTCAGCTTCGTGAGATGTAATTTTTAACCGACTTGGAAATGGAGAAGGTTATCTGTATGTACTTTTTAGGGTTCCGTAGTAAACAAGGAACCCTTATAGTTTCGCCATGTCTGTCTGTCTGTCTGTCTGTCTGTCTGTCTGTCTGTCTGTCCGTCCGCGGTTTTACGCAGAGACAATAAGTACTAGAAAGCTGTAATTTGGTATGGGTATGTATATTAATTATGGGAAAAAAGTGGTAGAATAAAATATTGAAAAAAAATTTTTTTTAGTGTAGCTCCCATACATGTAAAGTGGGGGAGTAATTTTTTTTTTCTCTATTTACCCATCGTGTGGGGTATCGTTAAATAGGTCTTTCAAAAATATTGTGAGGTTGAGAACACCATTTTTCGATTTAGGGATCCGTTTCCGAAATATTTGGTTTTAAAGTACGAATTTTTGTTAGACGTAAGTGTCCCCCCCCCTCTATCTGCTAAACGGTTATATATAGACACGTGAAAAAAATTGCAGCGGTAGTATATATACTGAAGTTGAAAGGAAAACTATCAGAGCTGAGTACTAAGTACAAACTAAAAAGTTATAGGCAACCAACTTATAAACTGTAAAATTTCATACTATTTTCATTGTTAGATGTTTTTGGTCGTTAAACTGTAAGGTGCGAGTGTGAATAGTGTGAACTCAAAGTTGTCATTCGCAACTACGGAACCCTACACTGCGCGTGGCCTGACACGCACTTGGCCGGTTTTTTTATATAAAATTAACCCAAATAAATGAAGCTGATTATTATAAATGTATTTTTACAAACTGCATTAATTCTTAAGTTTTATAAATTCCTTATTTTAATGAATGAATGAATAAACACTTTATTGCACCAATATATCTAAATTAAATAAAAGTAGGTAGAACACACAAACAATTATACAAATATAGGTTATTATATTATATATTTCTTCCAGCCAACCTCATACCTTAGGGTAGGAAAGAAATAATAAAAATTAATTGACAGCGATGCAGTTTTAAACTTAACTTAAATATTAAATATATATTAATATTATATCTAAACACAAACAATAAACATACATACAATATTTAATATATGAGTAGTGATAGATAACAAACAGCAATTGAGCAAAAATGAAAAGATTGGGTGAAGATTGGATCTTAATCTTATTTTAAACTATAGAAAAATTAGGTCTTTCACAAGCGAACAGACTAAACAGTGAAGGAATGTGAATAGAAAGTGGAGACGTAAGGAGGGGTAGCAAGTTGGAGGGAGGCAGACCTGCGTAATTCACGATTGTTAATTTCACTGAGAAAAGAGCAGCGTTCCTTGAGATAATAAGGAGTATGAGGAATAAATAGGATAAGTAAGAGAGAGGATATGTAAGTTGCGACGAAGTCTGATTGGGAGCCACTTGAGTTGAGAACGAAATGATAAATTAAATTTCCGCAAACCAAATATGAATCGTATAGAAAATTTTTGAAGACGCTCAAGTTTGTCAAATATCGCTCCTCAGTGACATCCAGATAGCAAGAATCAGCATAGTCAATAATAAAATGGAGAAGGGATTGTGCAAGACTATGATACTTACTCCATTCCGCTATCCGAGACAAGTTCTCATTGATTTCCACAACGTTCATTAAGATGACATTTAACAACGTATGATAGTAGATTTGCAGGTCATCTGCGTAGAGATGATAGGAAGTGTGGACTTGAGATGTAATCGAGTTAATAAATAAAGCAAAAAGAAAAGGAGATAGCACGCCGCCTTGAGGTACCCCGCAGGTCGACAAACGCCACGTAGATAATGGTCATTAATACGAACACGCTGCTGACGACCATGAAAGTAGGAATAAAACCAGTTGATCGCTGATGGAGATATGTTAAGAGAGCGCAGCACACCCAAAAGAACGTCAGAATCGACGGAGCTGAAAGCATTACTAAAGTCTAAAAGTGACAAGATTGTGAGTTCAGTTCGATCCATAGCAGAACAAATCATTTTATCAAAGCTGTGGCTGTGCTATGACCTGTTCGGAAGCCAGATTGGAAAGGACTAAGAATATTATTTACGTTGAGAAAGGAGTTGAACTGAAGTTGAACCAGCCTTTCAAGAATTTTGGAAAGGAAAGGAAGAATGGAAATAGATCGGTAATCGGAAAAACTGGATTTGTTGAACTGCAATCTTGTTTTAGTTTATGGTAATCGCAAATGTATTGAAAAACGTCGGATGATGCTCGTACGGTAAGCTGCCTATTATAGTGATCGGTTAATTATAAGCACTCGGCTTCGCCTCGTGCCTATAAACACTTCGAATATAATATCTAGCTTACCGTACTTGCATCCAAATGTACTATTATCCTTGTCTGCAAAGTTAAAATATGTTATTTTATTGATCTTTATTCTTTCCCGGAGTGTAATATAAATAATTAATAAAACGTATTTATTTCGGGTGCGTATTGTTTGATATAATCACAAATTATATATGTTCATTACAATAAAGTTCAAAAGATATAATGTTTACTTGATATAATTATTACTGTTTATATTCTCAAAAGTTATAATATTCATAAAATATTCAATTCGAAAGCCATAAACTCATTTATTATAACGTTTATGAACACTAAACATCACCTGTCATACAACACTTTCAGTATACATGCCATAAAATATAACAATCAAAACGAATACTATTTAAAATATAGATCAATAAAAATCTAAATCAATCAAATTGATTATGAGAAACGAGCAAGCGATGACCTTAGGTGCGATAGTGACTGGTTTGGATACGCAACTTGGTTACAAAAGGTAGGTTAGGTTATGGTTAGACAAAGACCACCATATGAGCGAGCGAGCAACGACTTGGTGCGAAAGTGACTGGTAACAGAAGGTAGGTTATGTTATGGTTACACATAGACCACCACATGAGCGAGCGAGATAGATCAATAGATAAGAAGAATATTGTAAAGGAAAAGTTTTAGCTGTTACTTAAAATTATAAATTAATAGTCACAGTGGAATATATGCTATAATATACGAGAACGATTTGCAGTTGTGAAGCGGGATGTCACCCCCTACGATGTTGGCGGCCAGCCCGCGTTTGACGTTGTTCTGAGAGAGCACCGTCTATAGCAGTTTTAAAGTACCTCTTGATGAATCTATAATGCCTACCATTGAAGTCCAGCAGTTACATCTTGACGGAGTTTACCTTGCGGTTATACAGCGAGATGTCTCGCCTCAATCCCGCGATGTTGGCCAGCCCATGTTTGACGTTGTTCTGAGAGATTACCATCTGTAGCAGTTTTAATGTACCTCTTGACGAATCTATTATGCCTGCCATTGAAGTCCAGCAGTTAAATCTTGTAGGAGTTCACCTTGCGGTTGGAAGCGGATGTCACCTCATTCTCGCGATGTTGGCCAGGCCGCGCTTGATGTTGTTCTGAGAGAGAGAGAGCACCGTCTATAGCAGTTTTAATGTACCTCTTAACGAATCTATAATGCCTGCCATTGACGTCCAACAGCTCCATCTTATCGGGGTTCGTTTTGCGGTTGTGCAGCGGGACGTCGCCCCAGGCCGCGATGTTGGCCAGCCCGCGCTTGACGTTGTTCTGTGCAGTGAGCACCCGCTCTTGTAACGTGTTGATCGCTGTATACACCTCAGCCATCCAGTCTGTGACTGAAATATTATAATAAGGCCTTAAGTTCATGAAATATGAAGAGTTTAAACATTTTTTTGTATGTCGGATATCGGGGGCGCGACTACAACAAAAGTTGTTGGCGCTGCTCGTTATAGGCGGCCGTTGGACAATAATTTGTATAATTTTATAATGTTTTCATTATCAATTGAGTTCTAATACAAATAATTGTATGACGAGTTCTGTGGCGCAGTGCTCAACACTCCAGCCTGCGGCCTTTTTTTTTTCAGAACACTCTCATTTGTGTGACTTATCCGTATATAAACCTATTTATTATTTATTTTATAAATGTGATTAATCGATATTGTTTACATAATGAATGAGTAACATTCGTTATGTATGAATATAAAGATAGTCGCAGAGATTTGGAGCTAGAAGCAAAAATTAGGTCGTAAGAGAA
Source organism: Rhodophaea formosa (assembly GCA_963082605.1). Lineage (NCBI taxonomy): Eukaryota > Metazoa > Arthropoda > Insecta > Lepidoptera > Pyralidae > Rhodophaea > Rhodophaea formosa. The sequence continues at coordinate 8,650,016 of OY720221.1, forward strand.
AATCGGCCAAGTGCGAGTCGGACTAGAGCACTAAGGGTTCCACACCATTACCTATACATAAAAACAGCAAGAAAACACGTTTGTTGTATGGAAGCCCCCTTAATTATTATTTCCTATTTTTAGTACTTTTTCTTATAGCTGCAACAGAAATACATTATCTGTGAAAATTGCAACTGTCTAACTACCACGGTTTAATGAAATACAGCCTGGTGACAGACGGACGGATACACAGACAGACGGACATCGAAGTCTCAGTTAGGGTCCCGTTTTTACTCTTTGGGTACGGAACCCTAAAAAAGGAATTGTCTGTGTGTGTCTGCCCGAGCGTAGTAATTTTGTCAAGAGATCGTTGATTATTATTTGTACTATTATTATGAAAGATTCCATAATAAAATTATATGTACCTGTGTGTTTCGTTACCTGAGAACCCCATTATAGCCAACTGTAAATGAGCAAAAGTGTCGTAAATGGGTAACGAGCCCACCATGACGCCGCCGGCCACCATCGAGGCCTCGACGCGCCATGTGTTGTTTTAAGAAAAAATAGGCGCGTTGATGTCTTTTATACTAGCGATTTGTGTGCGATCTTAAAAACCAAATTAAGACTATTTTAATTACCATCTACTACTAAATTTTGTGTTTCAACGGGTCCAGAACAAAGACATATATATAAACCTTGGTAGATGAGCCGTACGTACCAAACTCTAAAGCTTTCAAAGAGTACCGTTGCACTTAACTTACACCTAAACTCTGTATAGTGAAGACACCGTCTACATTACGTGACAGATTGCTTTTAAATGTTTCATGGAGAAGGGCATGTCTACCTCAGTTTATGAATTTGTTATTGAATTTAGAAGTCTTTGGTCCAGTGCTTACAGTCATCATTCCACGTGAGCTCCTCGACGCCGCGGCCCAGCAGTTGGTCAATGGCGGAGATCTCCTTCTCAATGAGCGCCACCTCGGTCTCGTGGCTACCCTCGCGGATCTCGTTGTACCATGCTATGGCGCGGTTCAGGCGATTCAAATCATACTAAGGGACAAAGACGCATCGATATACCAAGACTATGTCATCATCATCAGATCTTTTTTAAGTCTCCACTGCAGGAGTAAGACCCTCTATACAACCAAAGCCTTATAGTGGGAGAGGTCGTGAACCATCTGACTAACCCGTTTCCCACAAAGCTACAATTTTCATATGTTATAATTTATGTAGTAATAAAAATATATATTTTTTTACACTTAAACATACTTAAATTATAACATATTAAAATTGTAGCCTTGTGGCAGAAGGTAACGAAAAATTTTTTTTTGCATTTTCATAAATTTAAGGCATGATGACGCAACCGCGATATCCCTGCCAGACCGGTATTTTCATAATTAGCTGATAATAAAATATCATTTGAAAAATTTCTAGCTTTGTGGGAAACGGGTTAGTCAGATGGTTCGCCAGCTCTTAATCTATTATAGAAGCCAGAAGCAGTCAGAGGGTTTGGCCTACACTATCCACGCCGGCCAGACGGGTTGGAGAGGTCTTTTTGTTGTTTATAAGCTTTGTTTAGCTTGTGTTCCCAAGTTGCCTTCTACAAGCATCCGCGGGAAGACTCCGAGTGGTCTTATTCTATTCTGCTGAGAACCACAAGTCTATTGATATATCTATCCGTGTGGTTCCCGGCAGAGTAGAATAGGACCACTCCAAATCTTCCCATGGATGTCGTAGAAGTCGACTAAGGAAACACAAGCTAAACAAAGCTATAAACATCAAAGAGACCTCTCCAACCCGTCTGGCCAGCGTGGAGAGTGTAGGCCAAATCCTCTGACTGCCCTGGCTAATACATGGCTCTGGTAGCAGAGAAGGTCGTGCTCCTGCAGTGGAGACTAACAAAGACCTGCTGATGATGATGGTGATAATATCTGTGCGCAGTAATAGACAACAATATCTGTTCAATGATTTTTAACATAACTCGATACATTAAATAAAAATAATTACGACTACGCAACGCTGGCGCGCACACGCGCTGCTCGTGGCGTTGTTAACATTCAACCGGAAACAAAAGTTGTACAACTGTTGTAGCTGTATAATAGCTTACAAAGATGTAAGCTATTTTCTCGTTCAAGGTTAATGATGATTAACATATAGCTGTAGGAATAGCAGTTAATCCAAATATCCAGGATAAAACGGCTAGTCTTATCTATCAGCTTTATCAACGACTATTGGGCAAAATGAGGAAAAGATATTCTACATCAAAGACAATAAAAGTGTAATAATAAGAACCTGTAATTTTTCATTCCGTGCGTACAACTCCAGTCCATCTGGAGGTATGCCTTGCTTGTCTAAATATTTCATATAACGTATTTCACGCAGCAACATCACCAACTGCAAAAATTAGTGATATTAAATTGAAATCTGTTTGTATGGACAGGTTCAAGGCATAACGTATCAAAAGACAGATTAAGAATTAACTTAAGAGGCTGCAATCAGCATAACTAGCGTCACCCGAAATTTTATTCATGTACTCCTAAATAAGATCAAATTGAAAAAAAATTACATCAGTACCACGGTAGTAAATTACTTGAAGTAATATTAGTAAAATTTTTCTTCAATACAATCATTTCAAATCAAGAAAGCTACCCTTTACGGTCAAAAGTAGCCGCTTTTAGCGGTAATAAATAGTTCTCGTAATTTACCAAATGCAAAATAATGAAAAGTAATACCAAAAATACTAACAGTAATTTATTTTTGTATTTTTTTATTTACGTTATGACGTAGATTTTAAAAATTTGATCTTCATTATTAAAAAAAAGAAATCAAGGGAGGACGCTAGTTGGCTGACCTAAGTCCCTTAAAACATTGGTTGGAAAGCCAAGAAAACAAAACCTTCCTTAAATTAGGTTTTCGTTAAGATGAACCTCACAGTTGTAAGTTCACCATTGCTTGAACTATCTTCTTAGAGCACAACAAAGGAGTATTTGTATTACTACGGCTTGATTTAAAATAAGAATTGGCACTAAATTGGTTTGAAGATTACCTCGGGACTGAAATTGTTCCTCACGAAGGGCGGGTCTCTGTAGATGAGGTTCTTCGCGAGATGGACTTTGCAGATGCCAGGCACGGTCGCACACCACTGCTTGAACTGCCTGTCTTCGAGCACGTTCAGGTAGCCGAGCATTTCGTTATGCTTCTGCTTCATGTATAGCGCAAACTCTGTCTCTATGATCCTTAACAAATTGTTAAAAAATAATAAGTCATATATTTTTAACAAGAATCATTAACTAGGGGTTAAAGTTCTCGCTACTAACTATTCTTGTTGTTAGCCCAACTGTCAATATTAGTACCTATAAGCCCCTAACATAATCGATAAGAAAGACATCTCAAACCATTTTTAGTTATGTTGTTAAAAATATATACATGGGACAAAACGTTTGTATGTCAGTCGTGTTATGCATTTTTGTACGACATTGTAACAAGTATACGTACGGATCTTCAAACATTATAAAGTCTTCCATGGGCGCTTGGAGTCGTCTTCGTAACTTGTGAATCCACCAGAGCATACCAGCGACTGGCGGAAAATATGGATCCACCATAGGTCTTTCGGGTCCTTTAGTCAATTTCTGAAAAAAAAGTTTTTTTTTATTTATAGTGACTAATAATCACACAAATTGAGCTAGCCCTACAGTAAGTTGTGAACGTATATACTATATTTTATTAATAGATACTTATATAGATAAACATCCAAGACTCAGACCAATCTGAGAAATATCGTTTTCCATCCTGGCCGGGCATCGAACCTGGGCCTATACGTGTCGCAGACTAGCGTGTTAACCACTGTAGGCCGTCGAACAATAACTCATAGGTAAATCAAATCAACTAAGAAAGTGAACATTGAAGAACCTTTGATGGTATTAATTATCTGGAGTAGTAAATGCCACTCTCTGTCTTTATTAAAACGCAGCTTCGTCATTGCTGCATCTATCTGCGCTACACTCGGACAATCTACACGGCTGTGTAACTAGAATTTATTGATGTTAAATCCATGTGTCATACTAAGTATGACCATAATTCTTTCGAATTCTGGCATAGAATGAACATGGAACTAGGGATATTCTTAGATCCATGTGAATGAACTAGATTTTTAAAAAAACCGGCCAAGTGTGAGTCAAACTCGCGCAATGAGGGTTCCGTACAATATGCTTCGTGAACACACACACAATGTGCAAAAATGTTTTATTCAATTGACTCTAGTGGTGTTTTAGTGAACTATTTCCCTGGGTGAACTTATTATAGTGAGTTTACCACTTTTTTTTCAACTGAAAGAATTCTTATTATTTTTCCTGTAATCTTCAAGCAATAGTTTCGGAGATCAGGGGGGGGAATGGTCAAATTTTGCCTTCTTTCGTGAATAAAATCAAAAGTATTGATTTTTCCCGAAAAAAAAATATTTTTGAGATCCTCATAACAAGCCCTTTCATTGATATATAACACGGTAAGGTTTGCAAAACTTTTTTTTAACATTTTCTATTTGGACCCCCTAAACTGACCCTTATTTAAAAAAAATATATATTTACTTTGCACATACGTGTTTGGGTCATAGGTTTACACCATCTTACCAAATTTCATTTAATTTGGTTAGATTCGGAGAAAATCGACTGAGACAGACGGACGGCCGGACAGACAGACGCTCGAGTGATCCTATAAGGGTTCCGTTTTTCATTTTTTGTACGGAACTCTAAAAATGAGATGTATTACCGCTATTTCTTCATCGTAAATCTCCTTGACGTCATCCAGATTTCGATGCATCATATCGAGCAGCCTCGTTAGTTTGGGCTTCAATTCATTTTTGATGATAGGCCGGTGAAACAAATCTCCCATGATTTGAAAGAACTGAAAAAGGAGCAAGTACTACTAAAGCCCTTGCGACAAAATCGGTTAAGGACGACAAATAAATATATATTGGGTATTTTAAAATCATCTGCAATAAAATAAAATTTATAAATACACCTTATAAACAACTTATCTTAGACGCAAAATAAAAAAGCAGAAAAAATATTGTGAGTAGAAACGCTGGGTGAGAAAAACCTACATGAATAATTTTGTCTTGGTTTCAAAATAGGTCTTTAAAGAAGCGCCAAACCAAAAACCTTTGCGACACCCCAAAATTTTTATCGATAGTGACAAGCAAGCAGTAAAAAAAATCCGCACTGATTTGCTGGTGATGCACACTAGTGAAAGATAAAGACGATGGATTTACACATATTATCACGTCTTTATCCCTAACGAGGTAGACGGAGGATTAATGCAAATTCTAGGTGTTTTCTTTTCTCCCAGACCAACATGAAAGTGTAATTTATACATACCTTGAAGAAATGCTCGAGGTTGTGGCATTCGTCTAGTCCCTGTGAAAATAGAGAAGCTAATCTCCTGTCCACGTCTTCCAGTACTTTCATGTGCTTTTCGTAGTCAGGCAGGAACTGATTGCTCTCCGGATCGGCTGGATCGTAGGTGATGTTGCCCAAGTTTTGGTAAATTATAGAGTATTCTTCTAGAACCTGGGTAAAACGACATAAATATGCTTTATATAAATGAATGAATTTTTAAAATCATTCCAATAGTTTCGGAGCCTATTCAATGCATACAAACAACTTCATAATATAACTTAGTTAAGATGACATAAAACATACCTTCATGCATTCGGTGCTAAGAATCTTGCCCCTCAGTCCGCAGAACTCCACTTTTTCTAACTTGAGTATCTCGACAGTGGCATCTAAGATGTTTTCTATCATCTTGAGCCGCTTCATGTAGATGTTGAACCTCATGAAGACTCGGTCGAAGTCGAAAGACCAGCGCACAGGCATCACGCCGCTCGGGAAAAACGTGTGGACTTTGTCTCGGTTCATTTCATAAGTTTCTCTGTACAAAATCACAAATCAATAACGTATTTTTTTAAATATATAACCTGGTATTTATTAGGTAAAAAGTAATTTACAATAGACTTAATAAATTAACAAATTAAATAAAAATTTAAACCTATATATTTACAAATAAAAAAGCCCGGGTAGATCGTTGCGCCGTGGTAGCGTGCCCAGAAGGCTATAATTGTATTTTTGTAATTACTGATTTTGAAAAATCAATTTTCTTACACTTTTATGATATTTAAAAAAATCACATGAGCTGTTTATTCCACGGAAATCGTACGAAGACAGGAGTTGCCTCACATTCAGACTGGTTTCAGAGTGACTTAGCTGGCGTCTGCAATCAGCCTTAAGCGCTTTGAAAATTTCTTCAAAATAAGCGTTAAAGTATGCTAAAATTGGAATAAAAGACCACTACGATTTGTCTTACAATACGGGTCGTCAAAGATTTGCCAAATTAAAACATACGTTTAACAACTTATTTTTTAGTTTATTAATTTTCCTCAATCTCAAACAAATGAAGCTTTACGAGTTTGAGATTGAGCATAAGTAGCGAAGCTCCGTCAGCATTATATTGTCTTTGCTTTTGTTTACGGAGACGCGGTGTGATGCGACAGACGGCGCGCGTAGCGTTACGTTTTACGACGCCACACGCGCCGTCAATATTGCTGCATCCGTTAAGACACGTGTTTTGCCTCTCTACAGGCGTAACTCACTTTATGAAAACTTTAATAAATTTGTACGTACATAAAATGGTTCAAAACATTTATGCCCCTCCTCAACTTTATTATTTGTTCATCCGCATCTCCTTGGAATATAGAGCTAGGGTCGATAGAGTTCGTGCATTGTTGTATTACCAGGTTGCACACCTCGCGAAGAAGAGCTGAAGATAATAATATATTTTTTCATTAAACATATAATAATACTTTAATATAAGTACGGCAAGCTGTATACTGAAAAGTGTTTTTCAATACATTTGGTATTTATATGGTCCTTATTACTTTACGGACTAGGTCCTTACCCTCCACACCTATCTCAATTGTTCAATTTATTTTAAGTTTTTGAGTTTATCTATAGAATATTATAAAAGGAAAAGATTTGGTTATTCGTTTATAATGGACTAGAAATTATCCTGTGATTTCGTCCACGTAAAACTATAAACCTATATCACCCGCAGATAAATTAGCTTATTTCTATAGGTTAGAGAACTTTGGAAATCGGTCTCGTATTTTCAAGCCTATTCCATGCTAACAAAAAAAAACAATCATATCTTTCCTCTTTATAATATTGTACAGATAAACTCAAAATCTACTGACCCATGGCTATAATTCATGCGAAAAAGTTGCATAAAAACAGCTAGGTTAAATATTGTAGTACATTAAGATGCAAATACGGTTAGTTGGATATAAGATATGCTTCGCCTCGTGACTATTAGCATCTCAACTATAATATCTAACTTGCATCATAATGTACTACAATATTTAAACTTGCGGCACCAATATAAATTAACTTACTTAACGCATTGACGGACAGTAAACGCCTATAGACATTATAACAATAAAAGTTCTATTGTGTCTGGTTTAGTGTCCGTCAAAGTAATATGTAGTGTACGTATAGTTATAACGCGTGAACATGATAATTCTCGGCTTACAACAGCCCAATGGGTTCGCATCAGCCCACTGCTCGGTACCCCTCAATTCTTTTTTTTTCACCATTTTCTACTGTCATATATTATAAACTTTTAACTTACGTATCAACTTTTCAACACTGCAAAAGTATCTGGAATTGCCCCAAAGCAGCCCAATGCAATGGAACATCGGTCTTATCAGCGGCTTCGAATCCGAAAAATCAGTTCCTTCGTAGGTCTCGAAGTGGTACTGCAGAGGCTTTTGGTACACATAAATATCTCTGCATTCCACGATCGCTGAAAATAAATCTCTTGGTAGGTACTTTTTTTTGGGACATATTACACTTGAGCTTGAGCCGTTTGGAAGCTTTCAACGAATACGCTTTCTAGACCCTTTGAGATATAATATATATGTATGGTGGAATTGTGTATCTTATATAGGTCTACAGAAAAGCATAGCTGCAAGCTGCGATGTAATGCGATAAGGATAACATACTATATCCAGTTTATTACTTTAAAGTGCCAATTGCGAGTCGTCTCGCCCAAATGGAGTGAAATAGGGGATTAGTTTGTATGAAACTTTTTATTTCACGACATATTATAAGAAATTTGTATGAACTGAAAACGGTAAAAAAAATAAGTTACGGTTTTCCTTTGTACAAAATTCAACCCCTAAGGGGGTACTCCCTTTACTTTACTTTTAAAAATCAAATGGAGTGAAATAGGGGATTAGTTTGTATGAAACTTTTTATTTCACGACATATTATAAGAAATTTGTATGAACTGAAAACGGTAAAAAAATAAGTTACGGTTTTCCTTTGTACAAAATTCAACCCCTGAATTAGGGGTTGAATTTTGTACAAAGAATAGGGGATGAAAGTTTTAAATAAACGCATAGGCAAAACCCTAAGGGGGTACTCCCTTAGGGGTTGAATTTTGTACAAAGAATAGGGGATGAAAGTTTTAAATAAACGCATAGGCAAAACCTGAGGCGCCTAGCAACTGAAATTTCGCACACGTATCCTCGTATAACATTGACTAAGGAAATATTTTTTAAAATTCATCGCCAAGGGGATGAAATAGGGGAATAAAGTATGTATGAAACTTATTATTCTTTAGACATATTTGTTTAAAATTTCGTATAAATTGAGTACGGTAAAAACAATAAGTTATTTATTTCATCGTTATCGAAATTCAACCTCTAAGGAGGTAAAATAAGGCATGAAAGTATATACGCACAGTCACTAAGGGCTAGAAACTTGAAATTTCGTACATGTATTCCTCTTTCAATTATATTGCAATTTCCCCTGAATATGTGATAAGCCATGCACGCCACGCAGTAGCCTGGTAATACTGGTATCTTCTGATATATTTACCAAAAACCGTCCAAGTGCGTGTCGGGCCACGCACAGAGAGGGTTCCGTAGTTGCGAATGACAACTTTGAGTTTACACTGTTCACACTCGCACCTCACAGTTTAACGACCAAAAACATCTTACAATGAAAATTGAATGGAATTTTACATTTTCGAGTACATTTTATAAGTTGTTTGCCTATAACTTCTTAGTTTGTACTTAGTACTCAGCTCTGATAGTTTTCCTTTCAACTTCAGTATATATACTACTGCTGTAATTTTTTTCACGTATCCATATACAACCGTTTAGCAAATAGAGGGGAATACACTTACCTCTAACAAAAATTTGCACTTTAAAATCAAATATTTCGGAAACGGATCCCTAAATCGAAAAATGATCTTCTCAACCTCACAATGTTTTTTAAAGACCTATTTACCAATACCCCTTAACACGACGGGTTTGTATAGAAAAAAATATTACTTCTCTTTACTTGTATGGGAGCTACCCTAAAAAAACCCATACCAAATTACAGCTTTCTAGTACTTATAGTCTCTGAGTTAAACCGCGGACGGACAGACAGACAGACAGAAAGACATGGCGAAACTATAAGGGTTCCTAGTTTACTACGGAACCCTAAAAACGGCATATTTTAAAACAGTCCTCCGCCGGTCTGTCTGAGTGATAGTGATATGAAAAAAAAAATTATACAATGCTAGCGGCCCGCCCATCTAAGTAGAGATTTTTAATAAAGTACCTATAAAGAAATGTTAAAGAAGTTCCAAAGTAAACGTGACAAGTATATGTTCAGTTTGCCGCTTTATAGCGTCATATTTTATAACCCCTGTATCCAAACCTGAAGTCAACGAGTACGAAGTCGCGGGTAACAGCTAGTATATTATAATACTTAGTCGGGTCATAAGTTCTGTCAAAACCTTATTATTATTATTTTTTATACTGGCTAGATGAACTTAATCAATTTTAAAAATAGAACGTTTGCGCTTGCCGAAAATAGAAAAGACATAAATTTTTATTCATTTTCAAATATGGAGTGGTCGAAAAAAGAAGATAGAGTAGCGGTTATCGCGTTGCACCGCTGTGGTTACGCGCCAAAAGAATTTTCAATTTTCTACAAAAATTTAAAATAACCCATTCGATTTGTTTATCGCACTATCAAACGATTCACTGAAGATTCAAGCTTCGAAGATCGTAAAATGACCGGCCGACCTCGTACAGTTAGGACACCAGCGATCATCAAAGCAGTGAAGGCGCTAATCCAACCAAATCCTGTTCGTAATCAAAAAATCTTAGCTCTTCAGATGGGCCTAAGCAGAACTACGGTCAAAAGAGTGATAAATGAAGACCTAGGACTACGAGCTTATCGTAAGAAGACCGGTCATTTTTTGAACGCGCGTTTTTAAAAAAAAATACCGCGAAATTTTGTTTTTCGGATGAAAAAATTTTTAACATCGAAGAAAGTTATAATAAACAAAATGATAAGGTGTATGCCTACAGCAGTGAAGAAGCCAGCACGCGTATTCCAAGGGTTCAACGAGGACATTATCCTTCGCCACTCGTGGTTTGGCTTGGAGTCTCATATTCAGGCTTAACTGAGGTGTTTTTCTGTGAAAAAGGTGTAAAAACCAGTGCCGAGGTGTACCAAAATACCGTCCTAACAAACATAGTGGAACCTCTTTGTCAAACAATGTTCAAAAACAAACATTGGATATTCCAACAGGACTCTGCACCAGCTCATAGAGCACGAAGCACGCAATACTGGTTGACCGCCCGTGGAATTGACTTTATCGGACATGAAGACTGGCCCTCTTCTAGTCCAGATTTAAACCCACTGGATTACAAGATATAGCAACATTTGGAGGAGAAAGTCTGTGCTAAACCTCATCAGAATTTGGAATCTCTACGAGCATCTTTGGCTAAAGCAGCGGCAGAAATAGATATGAATGTGGTGCGTGCTGCGATTGATGATTGGCCGCGTTGATTAAGGGCATGTATTTAAAATAGGGGAGGGCAAAAATATTGAAAAATGTAAATAAAATTGTATTCTAAATGTAAAAAGATCGTTTTCATCGTGACCTAGCCGGGGATCGAATATGGGACCTCTCTTGTCGCAAGTTGGCGTGGTAACCGCAATGGAGGTTTTTCTTTTCATGAAAAAGATTTAGGTTTGAAAATGCATAGTAAATCTGAATTGATTTTATTCACGAAAGAATAGTCTTGAGAACTAAGTAACAACTTGGACTGACCAAAAAGTGATATTATGGTGTATCGGAAGGTGCTAGAAAAATTTAAAAAATCAGTATTGCATGCTCACCTTATGATATGAAAAAGTTTTTCCAGAAAACATATCAAAATATAAATATAAAACGTAGATATAAAATACTTCTCGTCTTTATGTTATAGCACCACATCATCATCCTGATCATCAGGTCTCTTTAGTCTCCACTCTGCAGGAGCACGACCCTTTCTGTACTACCAGAGTGATATATTAGCCAGAGTAGTCAGAGTAGGTATTTGGCCGACACACTCCACGCTGGCCAGATGGACTGGAAGGATTGTTAAAGCACTAAGTAAAAGAAATGTCTAATGGTTAGAACTCACAGGCCACCACGTTAGTGAGCATGGACTTGAAACAGCTGAGGTAGACGCTCTTCGTGTTCTCAAGGTAGTGCGCCATGCGCTTCACGCGCGGATCCCGGAGCTGAGAGTATATCCCCTCCAGATTGCGGAGTCGGTTCGCGTAGAATTCTATGTCTGCGACAGGCAGTGGAAACTTTGTTCTTTTGAACGCTGAAAGAAAATAAATAAATATCTTCTAAATTATAATTCTCTTCCGCGCTGGTCTGGGAATAAAGAAAAAACATAGAATGTACCAGCTGCTTCTTTTCCCGCGCCATCCATTCCATCTCCTCGCCCACCACTATGCAAAACGTGGCTTAAGGTCTTATAGATCTAAGCTCTGTTTACCCCGCAAGGGAAAAAGACGGGTCAATATATATGTTTGTATGTATAATTAAAATATAAATTTTACCACATTATTTTCATCACCTAATTGTACTAACCATTCTTTAGTCAAGATTCTTGACTAAAGAATGCTTAGTACAATTCAAGAATCAAAATTTATTGCAATAATACTCGCTACGATTGACCGACCTATATATGAATCCTCTTGTAATAAATCGTGAACTTGTTGCGCCCACTTGATGACAGCGCCTTCAATATTAGTTTTCATGTATAAGTCAACAACTTCACCATCACTGCAAGGAAAGACGATACGTATGGAATAACATTTTCGTCAGCCCCGTAGCATAGCACGCGCGACAACGTTTATCGACTATCGCCATCTTGCTTTTCGCAATACTGAAGAGTAAAAAGAAGATAGTTTATCGCGCGATATAAACGGCGTCGCGGGAGCCATGCTACGGGGGCTGAACAATAAAGATACACCATTAGTTCACATCGCCAAAATTTTTTCATTCCTTATTTTTAAAAACGAAAATTGTTTTTAAAGAAAAATTAGAACGACAGTCCTGACAAAAAATATAGCCTATGACACTTGATAGGGTGTACGGATTCTTATGATACACCGTACGCCCAAATATTTGGAGAAAGTTTAAGGTAGTGAGTTTCTTAAATATAAACATACAAACAAAAACATAGTTGTTTGTTGTTTGTTGGTAGCATACATAAACCCAAAATAAACAACACACTTTTTTTAACAGTTGTGTTAATATAAGTTAAGTTATCTGCCCTCTCATCTTTCCATCCAATGGATCCTTGAGGACCTTTTATTACTTTTTGATGAATCTACTTCAGTTTATTAGTTCCCCCTACTACCAACTTAGGCAAACAACTCGTTTATATGATTTAACCTTTCTCTTAGCAGCGATTCAGCATGGTATATGTTCTCCACACCGGCAGGCATTGGCAGCATCACTTGGCTGGACATCTCACCTTTGAGCTACAATCAATTTCGAGATCATGATTTCAGAGGTATAATTCTTATATTATTTTAATGAATAATGTATCAAACAATGTAAAATAAATAAGGTGCAGTCAGTAAAGTGAGTCGAAAAAGTAGAGCTTTTTTCGTTGTAATATTGAGTTTCGGTCTTTGCCGAAAGACAAGTTTCTGATTAAGTTTTAAAAAGATACCATATTTAGCCGTGTGTTTCCTGGCAGAGTAGAATATAATAGGAACATTCCAAGTCTTCCCGTGCATGGATGTCGTAGAAGGCGACTTAGGAAACATAAGGTAAACAAAGCTTATAAACATCAAAGAGACCTCTCCAAGCCGTCTAGACAGCGTGAAGGTGTAAGCTAAATCCTCTGACTGCTCTGGTTAATATATAGGTCTGGTAGTTAAGTGAGGCTCGTGGTTCTGCAGTGCAGACTCAAAAAGACCAGATAATGATATTTGGAGTATAAGTTACGTTCATTATCTACATAAATCAAGTAAAATTAGATGCGATAGGATTTTTTGCCTCATTTCCTTCTTCGGCCGTTATTTCGCTGACGTTACCAACTGCACTACGGTTGCAGCTGCACCCACTGACCTGATGCATGAGATTCCTCAGGTCGTTAACGTGCCGCTTCATGTCGTTGCACACGATCTTCGGCCAGCCCCGCTGGTTCTCCGGGTTGCACAGCAGCGGCCCGATCACTTCGTCAGCCATCACGCTCAGGTCCATCAGCACGTTGCCTGATACCTCACCTATAGTTACCGCCTGTGGGAAACAACATATTAAATATCTAGTAATACAAAGGTTTGCGTTAGTGTAAATAGGGATGTTATAGTATTAACCTGAGTAAATACATTGTGCAAATTAGTATTATAATATCTATGTTTTAACCTAACTTTTAATTAAGTAGTTTTTTTCAATACCGAAATATCGAAAACCAAAAAATCGTTGACTCCTAAATTTGTCTCTTTTATTCTCTTTCTATGCACGATTCCGTTCTTTAGCATTTCTGAGACAGAATCGCAGTTACGCCTTTTACATGTGAACTTAATTTGCTATAAGTAAACGTATTTATAAGATACGGTTTTATTTATAAGATTATATGTTAACCTGTAATAAGTTTGACTATACATATTGTAAAAAATGTTACCTTGCGAAAATTTTGTTGCGTAATTTTGTCTTCGACGTTTCTCAGGAAATACACCATTTTCCCCCTACTTATGGGCGGGAAGTTTGTCGCACAAGTCAGAAGACCCGCGGTGTTCATGCGAAACACTATAATGTCGTATTTAGGCATGTCGAAGTATCTGAATAAAATGTGCTGAAATGTGCAAACATTTTTTTTTTCATAAATATGTAGGTTTTCTATTAGTGATTGACATGGGGTGATGGATGAGCACGGGTGATAGTTATGTGAGACGAGTTAAGTATATGTTAAGGGGGTGTTGGATATGTGTAACGAATATGCGAGGGTGATAGATGTTGTTTGTATACATATATGTCCACCGCGCTTAGCCTTTGCGTGTGTTTGTGGTTCAATATTGAATCTACAGACTAACTAGGGAAAAAATATGCAGGTAGGCATTTTAATTATACTATATTAAATTTGGGTAGAACAAGGCCAGATATACTCAACCAAAAAGGTGTACCTAATCACGGTATGAATCGCGGCAAGTCAGCCCATCGAATAATTTTATTTTGTATGCCAATTCTTTTGTGTGTGGTAGATAAGGCTAAAGCTGACATTTACTGTCAACTTTAGCCTGATACAATACCTAATCTAACAATACAACCCCCTACATTTGTAGAGGGTGGTTACTCTGCCCCCGAGAGGAATGGAGACAAATTAGGAATTACCTACCACATGCGTATGATAAACCTATAGGTACATAATATTAATCAATCCTTTATCCTTTATGGGATAGACAGAGCCCTTTGCCATAAGACCGGAAAGCCACATGAAGCGCGATGGCTAGCAGCAGAAGAAAAGGGAATCAAACAATTTTTTTATGCCAAAACGTTATACCTAGTAAGTGTCATCCGGGTGACCTAAGACCAACAAGCCAACAAATAGGCATAATAGGCATAGAAGAAATTTATTTGAATAAAGAAACTTACATACGATCATACATAGGTACGTATATACATTCATGTCGAACTATAAAAATAATTGCACTTCTTTTTTTGGGCCGTCGTTTAAATAGTGATAGGTTGCTAGCCGCATCGCCTAATCACATGATTCTTTAGATTTTCGCCCATTCCATTGCCGGCTTTTACAGTACAGTATGGTTTGACATGCTTAACAACAAGCACCAGGTAGTACCTACCTACCTACCTACTTAATGTAGGTTTTTATTTAAAGGTATTATTTTTAAAGCAAATACTTACTCTTTCATCTCCTGTTATGAACTTATTCCATTTCTCTATCTTCTGCTTAAGGGATTTAAGTAAATATTCACACATGAACTCGAGGCGGATATCTACGTCTTCTTTCTGTGAAACCAGTCATATAAAATAATAAACCTGTACCACACAATACATAATAGTACAAGCCTGTACGTTTGAATACCATCAGGACCCATCAGGTCCCGTCAGGCCCTCTCGGATCCCATCTGGTTCCATCAGTATGTCCATCAATCGGTAGGTGTCTGTATGAGCCAGACATAAGCATAAGAACTGGTTCGTGCGATTCAAATACGTAAAACAAGACCACTTGTTATATTAAACATATGTGAACACAAATCGAGTGATGACGTGACAACGAAGTGTAGATCGATTCTACCAGATCTAAAATTGAGGTTCTATTTCTAGAGCGGACTAAAAATTTCTTCATTATCACATTTGTCTGCGGTTCTGGGGCTACCCAATGAGCGTTGGCGTCAGGCTTGTGGCTGGCTGAAAAAACTTTGCCAAATTATAATTAGGTAGGTAACCTACCTTTGGCTGTATGGATTTATAGCGTTCTTATGCACTTTACTGATATATAACACCTAGTTAAGTTTCCATGAATACGTTAATTGCAATATCGTTTGCAAGAAGCAATCGAAGAGCATAAAGGTACTATTACTAGTAGCAATTTTGAATCGGAAAGTACTGACCTCTGCCATATTGTTATTGATTTAAAATCTTGATATTTATTTACACGTAATAATGAACAATCAGACGTAAACAAATCATGATTAATTATTATATTACAATATTATATAAACAATCAATGTTTCTCATAAAACAGACAGCTGTTTATTTTGTCGCTATAGAAACAAACTTCTTTCTTCTTGATATTTTGAATTTCGAGCCAATATTCAAAATGCTTTTTTTTTATAATTCACCACAGAGGAGCTCGATAGCCCAGTAAGCACTGTAAGCGCTTACGAATGTAAAGCAACCCGGGCGCAGGCCCTACTTGGATGGGTGACCGCAAGTGGTATAAAAATATCTCGAGCTCTCCTCCGTGCTTCGAAGGCACGTTAAGCCGTTGAACCCGGCTGCCATCATTGGTGGCAGTCATTAAGCTATGTCAGATACCTCTAGGGCAGCTTGAAAAATCTGACAACAGTGTTGGCCACTTACACACACGAAATACAAAAGTGTTTTTCTACCAGAAACTAACAACGTGGATTCTTTGGTTTACGGGAATAAGGTAGGTAGGAATACACGTCCGTTTTTCCATCCGACTATACTTTACCGGAAGTAGTATTTTTTATACATGCAATCGAAAATACCTTGTATGTATATACTTCCATATTTTTCATAATTTTTTTAAACCAGTATTTTGTTTAGGAATTTTTGATAAAGGCCACAAACGTAGGATTTATGCACAAATATCTGTTGCCTTATTCTCTGTCATTGTCAATCTGACGTAAAATAATGACATTGACAGGACTTTGATAGTCTGAGTTGCCAGATTTGGGAAATTTTACCCGGGAGCCTGAAATTTTCTAAAGGCCTTGCCTCTCTCAATGTGAATGATAAATATCGTATCCGTTTTCACTTTCTTTTTTTAAATGTAAATGCCGGACAGTATATTTTTCTTTGTAATAATGATGTGGATTTGCTTATTTCTTTTAGCTGTCAACTATGTCCCTGATATTTTTACTTGTATCTTTGACGTTCAGAAAATACGAAAGTCGAAAACACATCTCTTATTCTTTACAGACTGGACAGAACCTGGGGTCGTTTGTTCAAAGCAATAAATAATGGTTTGGCATTTTGGGCTTCGCCATGGCGCTCAAAGCTATTCATTTAAAATTAATGATGAATGTCGTTTTTTTAAATATTTTATGGATCTTTTGGGAATGACATCAGTTTTGTAATCATTGAGCAGCCAGCACACCCGAAAACATCCCTTGCCTTATACATTATAATTTGATGGTATACATGGATTGGACTGAATTTGCCTAACAAACAAGGCAAGAAAAAAGGCTGCTATGCTTATAAATGTCAAAAAAAGTTCGTTGGTTTGTTTTTGTTTGGTGTTTGTACATACCTATCGTTGGATATTTTTCGTTCTCGATCGCAACCTGATAACATTGGCTTGACTTCTGGACACCGATATCTCTTCACGTACTGACTTGGCTTCTCAAGACACTGGACTCCAAGTTCTTCATCTTTTGACCATGGATTTCCACAAAGGCAGGACGTTGACGATTTTTACCAAGATAACAAATTATGGCATTGTGCAGCCGTGAATGAAAAGTGATTCAATAAACAGGTCAAATATTAGGAATATAGTTAACAGGTACAAGAAATAAGCAAACCAAATCAATTATTACATGGAAATACATTCTGGCCGGCATTAACATTGAAAAAAAAAAACCAGTGAAAACGGATACAATATTTATCATTCACATTGGGAGAGGCCTTTAGAAAATTTCCAAACTCCCGGGTAAAATTTCCCCAATCTGGCAACTCAGACGGTCAAAGTCCTGTCAATGTCATTATTTTACGTCAGATTGACGATGACAGGTAATAAGGCACAGAAATGTTTATAAATCCCACGTTTGCGACCTGGAGTGCTATTTTTGAACGCGGGCCACTCGTCTTCGAACGATTTTTCCATACAAAAATCGCTCGACGACGAGTGGCCCGCGTTCAAAAATAGCACTCCGGGGGTACTATTTTTGAACGCGTGCCACTCGTCTTCGAACGATTTCTCCATGCAAAAATCGCTCGAAGACGAGTGGCCCGCGTTCAAAAATAGCACTCCAGTTTTCAAAAATTAATAAAAAAGTAAATACTGGTTTAAAAAATTATAAAAAATATGGAAGTGTATACATGCAAAGTACTTTCGATTGCATATATAAAAAGTACCACTTCCGGTAAAGTATATGTTGTCACAGACAGTGTTGCCGTTTCAGGTACAGTCTCCTAGCAAAGCGTGTATTCTCACCACATATCAATAAAAAAAATACATTTTGGCAGCCGTTACGTCAATGTCAAATTTACGCGCCAGAAAGTTGTGTACTGCTTGCATGCATTTGTGTCGAGTTAAAATTTCGTTTTTGTTTTATTTCCATCCATAAGCCAAGCATAGTTCTAATTAAGCAGTAAAAATGGAAGGTTTTGATGACCCAGGTGTATTCTTCTCGGACAATTTTGGTGTAGATGAAAATGAGTCGCAAGATCAAATTAACCTCCAAGCAGTAAAGAAGAAGTTTAAAGAATTTATTCGTCAATTTCACACTGGGAACTTTGATTTTAAATACAGGTATTCGTTATATTTACACTTTTGAGTTCAGTCCAAATATTTTGGTAAGTCAGGCAAGTTTATTTATGTGTCGTTTAAACTATCTTCATAACCTTTGATATTTCGTTTTAGAGATGCTCTCAAACGCAACTACAATTTAGGCCATTACTGGGTAGAAATAAATATAGAAGATTTATCGAGTTTTGATGAAGTATTAGCTGAAAAGTTATACAAAAAACCTTCAGAACATTTACCCATTTTAGAAGAGGCTGCAAAAGAGGTAAGTTCATCAAAAAAACAATTAAACACAAGTTTGCTATACTGTCGAAATTCGCTTAGTCGTTAAAAACGTTTGAAGTGAACTTTAAGTGAGGCATTCACCGCCTTTTGTATGTTACCTACTTTGACAATCTTGACCTGTCTTATTCTTACAGCTAGTTGATGAACTAACAGCTCCACGACCAAAAGGAGAGGAAAATGTTGAAGATATACAAGTGTTGCTTTCTTCGGATGCTCATGCGTCTAATCTGAGGGAATTAAAAGTGAGTATAGTTCCACTCTATTGTTTTTCCTTTTTTCCTTTTTTGTTAATATTGTTAATGTTTATTTCTTTTTATTATTAAATTTTTTTTTTTCTTTTTTTTTAAATATATACGGACAAATCACACAGATTGAGCTAGCCCCAAAGTAAGTTCTAGACTTGTGTTATGGGATACTAACTCAACGATACTATATTTTATAACAAATACATAAATAGATAAACATCCAAGACCCAGGTCAATCTGAAAAAGATCATTTTCCATCTTGACCTGACCGGGGATCGAACCCGGGACCATCCGTGTCGCAGGCTGGCGTGTTGACCGCTGCGCCACGGAGCTCGTCAAGTAATTTACGTCGACTATTAAGTAATTTATTCATCCATAGATCTTTTAATTTCAGTCTGACACTGTATCCAAACTTATCAAGATTCCTGGAATAGTGATATCTGCCTCTGGTATCAAAGCTAAAGCTACCAAAATATCAATTCAGTGTCGCTCTTGTCGCAATATCATACCAAACTTGCCGGTTCGACCAGGTCTGGAGGGATATGTTATGCCCAGAAAGTGTAACACGTAAGTTTAAAATTTAAGAACCATCCAAGTAGTTTTAACATTTATAAATAGATTCCCCTTTAAGAATTGAAAAACTATTTTTAATTGTGTTTATAAAGGTCCAAAACAGTAGAACAGAAAAAAGAGCATGTAGGTAGTTCTTGTTGCAAATTTTAGCAAATTACACAGGTTATGGTTTAGACTTAAATTATTAAATGTTACGCGAGACATAATTATTATTATTAAAAACGGTTGCACTCACGTTATATTTAGTCGGTATTGCCGACCGGGTTTCGGCCAATTCAGATGGCCATCTTTAGGGCGAGTATCAAGACCGTCGCGACACGGCCGTTCCTTGAGCACTGTCGGGATTCGCGCGCGACTAAATATAACGTGAGTGCAACCGTTATTAATAATAATAGTTATGGTTTAGACTGTTTTGCAAATTGCTTTTAGTGGACTTTTTAATGTCAAATCAGTATAATTTGCCAGAATGCCCATGTTAAGACAATGTGTGTGGAATCACTAAAATAAACTGCCATGGTGGACCTGTAGTGGAATTTACTTTGTGGGCTATTAGTTGTCCATTTTGCTAAGGTTTCTATGATCAAATCAGTTGATTCATGAAAAATTGTCGTAAGGGGCTCCATATAATCAAGAAAATGAATAACATATTTACATAAACGACTGTATTCTTTTTCCGACTTTTTTTTTATTTAATGTTGTTTATGTTTATTCCATTGCAATAAAGATATTAATGTATAATTTTATATATAGTCAACAGTACATAGAACTGAGGTTACAATACATAGTTTTGTTATAAAATAACCAAGTCATTAAAAGTTAATACAGGCCCATTTATAGCCTGTCCCTTAACGTTTCTGGTGCAAAAGTGCCTAAAACACTAGCTGCATTGCCGCGCTGGATAGCTATGGCCACCCTTTACACCAGAAACAACCCAGAGCGGGGTCGCCAGTCTTTTCATCTTTGCGGTGACATAACTCCTTAACTAGGTCAGCTTCCAAAATTTATATTTTATTTATATGAATAAAAATATAAAATTAAAAAAAGTAAAATATTCATCACCAAAAAATTGAGCATGTAATTTTGTTTTGTTTTTCTTAACTAGTTATTAATCTCTAGGTTGACTGTAAGTAAAAAACCGGCCAAGTGCGTGTCGGGCCACGCGCAGTGTAGGGTTCCGTAGTTGCGAATGACAACTTTGAGTTCACACTGTTCACACTCGCACCTCACAGTTTAACAACCATAAAACATCTTACAATGAAATTTGTATGAAATTTTACATTTTCGAGTACATTTTATAGATTGGTTGCCTATAACTTTTTAGTTTGTACTTAGTACTCAGCTCTGATAGTTTTCCTTTCAACTTCAGTATATATAGTACTTCTGTAATTTTTTTCACGTATCTATATATAACCGCTTAGCAGATAGAGGGGGGGACACTCACCTCTAACAAAAATTCGCACTTTAAAACCAAATATTTCGGAAACGGATCCCTAAATCGAAAAGTGGTGTTCTCAACCTTACAATATTTTTTAAAGACCTATTTAACGATACCCCACACGATGGGTAAATAGAGAAAAAAAATACTCCCCCACTTTATTTGTATAGGAGCTAAGCTAAAAAAAATTTTTTTTCTACCACTTTTTTGGCATGATTAATATACATACCCAAACCAAATTACAGCTTTCTAGTACATATAGTCTCTGCGTAAAACCGCGGACGGACAGACAAACAGACATGGCGAAACTGTAAGGGTTCCTTGTTTACTACGGAACCCTAAAAAGGTAAAGAAAATACCTACTGTAACTTTATAGACTCAAAAAATGATTAATAAATAAATATTACTGTTTTTAAGGGAGCAAGCAGGTCGTCCAAAATGCCCTTTGGATCCTTACTTCATCATCCCAGACAAGTGTAAATGCATTGATTACCAGGTATGCTTTCTCAGGCTAAAAACAGATAATGCAGATTTTGTAATTGTTAAAAAATTTGATATAATTATTTTACATTTATTATTTTTTGTAGGTTTTGAAATTACAAGAAGCTCCAGAAAGTATCCCTCAAGGAGAAATGCCTCGCCATTTAACAGTGTACTGTGAGCGTGTGCTATGTGAAAGAGTGGCACCCGGTGCCAGAGTCACAGTCTTGGGGATCTACTCCATAAAGAAGATTGCAAAGATCGGGGTACACTTTTTTATATTTTAAAACTTTAATCCAAAACAATATTTTCTAAGTTTAAAAAAAAACATGAGACACAATAAAAAACAAAAGAAATGTATGTGTGTGTGTATGCATATATGTTTGTCTAACATATCTCAAAAACCAAATCGGATTGCAACAATTCTTTTATTGAAGGCATAGTCAAACTCAGGGAACAAATTCATTAAAATTGCTTTAATAGTTTTTGAGATAGATAGTTACTGGTATCAGTCTCTAAGAAAAATTAAGGTAGATTTAATTTTTTTTTTGTTCCTCATATTCTTTTTTCCGTTACAGAGAGAGGGTCGCGAAAAAGGCTCGGTAGGAGTTCGTTCGTCGTATTTGCGCGCGGTGGGGCTCACTGCCGAAGAAGGAGTGACGGGCGGTCTGCGCCCCTTCACTGCCGAAGAGGAAGAGCAGTTCAGAAGACTTGCAGCGTCGCCTGACATATACGAACGCATTGCTAAGTCCATTGCACCTAGTGTTTTTGGAGCAGTTGACATGAAAAAGGCCATTGCTGCTTTGTTGTTTGGTGGTAGGACTTGTTGACCGAACCTATAAATTAAAAATATTTTATTATTTTATTAGTGTGCTATTAGAAAGATGTTATAAATGACTAGCAATTTTCCCGAGACTTCGTCCGCGTAAATTCACCTCCCCTATTTAACCCCCTTAGGAGTTGAATATGAAAGGAAACCTGTACCAAATTGCAAGTTTCTAGGTACAGTAGTTTCGGTTATGCGTTGATATATAAGTCAGTGAGTCAGGTTTGCGTTTTATACAGATAGTTAAACATGATCACTGTTTTCTATAGGATCTCGCAAAAGATTGCCAGACGGCCTGACTCGACGTGGCGACATTAACATCCTGCTTCTCGGTGACCCAGGAACTGCCAAATCCCAGCTGCTAAAGTTTGTGGAGAAAGTCGCACCGATTGGCGTCTACACATCTGGCAAAGGGTCCTCAGCAGCTGGTCTCACCGCATCTGTTATACGAGATCCCGGGAGTGTAAGTAGACTTGTGTATTGAATATACATACTAGCTGTGCCCGCGACTTCGTCCGCGTGGAATAATGAGTTAGGGTAGCCTTTTTTTCGAATTAAAAAGTAGCCTATGTCCTTTCTCAGGCTCTTAGACTATATGTATATTAAATTTCATTTAAATCGTTTAAATAAAATTAACTTTAATATGGTTTTATTGCTTTTATTACATTATTAATACACCTAAGGTTTCAAACAGTTTACAATGTTAACAATCGCGAAAACATTAGAAAATTCATTTAAATCGGTTCAGTAGTTTTGGCGTGAAAGCGAGACAGACAGACAGAGTTTCGCATTTCGATTAGAGACTTTCGCATTTATAATATTAGCATGTACATCATCATCATCATCAGGTCTTTGTAAGTCTTCACTGCAGGAGCATGACCCTCTTTGTATGTACCTGTGTATCTATAGCTTACGTGACATGTGATAAAGCATGTTCAGCATGCTGACTGCCCCTATGTTTTTCGTTAATCTTAAAGTCACGTGTCGATAAGTGAAGTCTTGAAAGTGGATTTCTACCGTTACCTTTAATTTTTATCTTGTATGATTATTTAACCCTGCCTATAATTATTTATTTTTCACCTCCAGCGTAACTTCGTGATGGAAGGCGGAGCGATGGTTCTAGCTGATGGGGGTGTGGTCTGCATCGATGAGTTTGACAAAATGCGTGAAGACGATCGTGTTGCTATACACGAAGCTATGGAGCAGCAGACCATATCCATCGCCAAGGTATACATGTTAGAATCTCTATTTGATGCATAGAGGTAATATTTAATTTTAATGTTAGGAATTACTAACAGTAATTATGACTTTTTCTATTGGCTTACAATTAGTATGCAAGTGACGGCCGAAATAAACATAGTAATTGAATCGGCGCGCACTCCCAATGCAAAATACATACATTTGCTAATAATACGGTTCTTATGACATCGAAATCTGTATCGTAATGATGAATTTACGCCACTAGTGCTTTTTACTTTACACCAATCACAACCGCTCAATAGCCCAATGCCACAGATGCAAAATTTTAACTTTTTCATAGAATCCGAGCAAAGAGTTTTAAGTTCAGCATGAAAACTTTTTTCTGATTCGTGCGATGTGATTTTTTGACCGACTTCGAAAAAGAGAAGATTATCAATGTACTTTTTTGGAGGAAATAAACCTGACTAAATGTACCTGATTATTATAATTGTATTTTTACAAACTGCTTTAGTTCCTAACTTTTATAAATTCCTTATTTACTAAATTGCAATCTTGTTTTAGTTTATGGTAATCGCAAATGTATTGAAAAACGTCGTATGATACTCGTACGGCAAGCTGTCTATTATAGTCGTCGGTTTATTATAAGCACTCGGCTTCGCCTCGTGCCTATAAAAACCTCGGCTATAATATCCAGCTTACCGTACTTGTATCATAATGTACTATTATAGAACTAGAGGTTGGATCTCTTTTCTTTGTACCTTGCTAAATGTCTGGCCCGTTTCCATTTCAGTTTTAACCATTGGTCATCCTTTATCTTAGTTTTCCCGTGAATATCAGTGTTTCTTGTTTTTTCTACTCATATGTCTCCCCCTGATATCTGAAAGCTAGGCTTTTGTCGGTGGCAAGTATTAAGAAGTGGTTTCCAATTGCCTTCTCCAAAGTTTACAATGATATACTACCTGTTTATAGTCTTTGTTCCTTTGCATATCCCAGCGAGCTGGGTCGGATCAGATATACAATGGTACAAATGAAAATTATACTAACGAGCGCTAAGCGTAAGAATTATCCTGATTTTATTCCCTAGGCTGGAATAACAACAACGCTGAACTCTCGCTGCTCGGTACTAGCTGCCGCCAACTCTGTGTTCGGGCGCTGGGACGACACCAAGGCGGACGATAACATCGACTTCATGCCAACCATCCTCTCCAGATTCGACATGATCTTCATTGTGAAGGACGAGCACGACCAAAACAGAGATATTGTGAGTTTACTAGATAAAAATGTTGAAATCTTTTTTCCCGAAAGGAGTACAATAATAATGAATAAGCCCATTGAGGAGATATTCTAGATTGAAACCTGTACCACTCATCATATCCCAGGGTATTCCCGATAATTTTCTATAAGTAATTATTATTATATAGTATACATTTTTTAATTTTGCAAAGTTATTACAGCTGGCCTGTCGTCAATCCTCCTTGAAAGCTCTAAAAGCCCAAACCCACTACAGGCTTTAAATAATTGATAATCGATGTGTAAAAGACATGCATAATAAATAAAACCACAGTTTATAAATGTACTAGATCACTAAAGTATAATAAAATTAAAATAGACAAAAACTTAAAGGCAATCTAAACTCGAGTATGCAGTCGTTTTGACCATTTGTATGGAAATATCGCAAGCTTATTTAACTGTTATTCCTGTTCTTCCTTCTTTGGTTTCTTTCCATTCTGGACCGCAGTTGATTTTCTACCAAATTTGATTACTATAGGTATAATAAAATTAAAATAGACGAAAACCTAAAGGCAATTTAAATACGAGTATGCAGTCGCTCTGGCGATTTGTATGGGAATATCGGAAAAAGCTTATTTGACTGTTATTCCTTAAGTTCTTCCTTCTTCGTTCTCTTTCCATTCTAGACCGCAATTGATTTTCTGCCAGAGCTGCACTGTCATGATTTGTTGTTTTAATTTCCTCCATAAAAATTTGACGGACTATGAGCTTAATCCTAACTTCTTAGTTTGTTTGTTACGCTTTCACGCCGTATCTACTGAACCGATCATCATTAAATTTTGCATACACATAGGTTAGGGTACTGGGAAGGACATAGGCTATATATTATGCGGGCGAAGCCGCGGGTAACAGCTAGTTAATTTTAATTGCAGACATTAGCCAAGCACATAATCTCTGTGCACATGGGCGGCGACACGTCGGAGCGGTCAGCCGCGGCGGGCGAGCTGCCGCTGGCGCTGCTGCGGCGCTACTCGGCCTACTGCCGCTCGCGCTGCGGCCCGCGCCTGTCGCCCGCCGCCGCCGAGCGCCTGCGCGCGCGCTACGTGCTCATGCGCACGGGCGCCTCGCAGCACGAGCGACAGGCCGACAAGAGGCTGTCCATTCCTATTACCGTCAGGTATCATTCAAGGGCGGTTAACACCGCCAGCGAACGAGCGAGACGTACGAAACTATGAGCTAAGCGATGTGTTTCACACGGCGAGAGAGCTAACTAGCGAGGCGAATCAGCACTCTTGAATATCTTCGGCCGCATCGCTCATATAGGTAGTTCGCTGATTTAACCAAATTATGAAAAGACATGAAAATATGTTCAGTCGTTCACTCGCTCGGTCGCTGGCGGTGTGAAAGAGTCGCTGGCGGTCACTATATGTTCATTTGATCTCTCTTTGCCCCAAAAGAGTAAAAAACATACAGGTTCACAGTATTGTGCCAATGGTCAAACAAATCCATATACCCAGTAGTGTTAAGATCGTCTTTCAGCTCAAAATTATTTCTGACGTAAGTATTCTTGTTGACCACAGCTTATACTTGTTTCTTTTCAGGCAATTGGAAGCCATTGTGCGCATATCGGAGTCGCTCGCTAAGATGCAGCTGCAGCCATTTGCGACGGAAGCGCACGTCACGGAGGCGCTGCGCCTCTTCCAGGTATCTACTCTTGACGCCGCTATGACGGGCAGTTTGGCCGGTAAGTAAAATTCTATTTACCCCAATTTTAATGTATTTAGGGTTCCGTGCCCAAAGGGAATTCGATGTCTGTCTGTCGGTCCGTCTACGACGTTTATTAATCTGTAACGATTGCCAAGGTGTATCTCATAAACCGTAATAGCAATTGAAATGTTTACAGATGAATGTACAGACGTAGTACATATATCTCCATGATGTACAGTCATCTTGAG
This sequence comes from Rhodophaea formosa, assembly GCA_963082605.1. Taxonomy (NCBI): domain Eukaryota; kingdom Metazoa; phylum Arthropoda; class Insecta; order Lepidoptera; family Pyralidae; genus Rhodophaea; species Rhodophaea formosa. The sequence goes on from OY720221.1 coordinate 8,676,810, forward strand.
TAACTGAATTTCATTCCAAAAAGTATGTATGTTTTTTTTTACATACGATAAATATAGGTCAAATTTAATGTTTATGTGTATTATTCAAATCTTTTTTTATAGTATTTAAAAAATACATACATTATTTTGGATTCGATTCTAAGTTAAAATGAAATTCAAAGTTTCCCAAGACGACTGTATTTCTTAAGCCAATATCGGGAAAAAACGCGAAACATACCGTTTTTCTCAAACGTATGTTTCGTGTTAATTCCCGATATTAGATTTAATAAACATGCGACGCGAAAGTTTAGACTGTATTTCTGTTATACAACACATTTGCCGGTTTTGCTCGATAGTCTGATATTGGTATGGAACCCTTCGTGCGCGTGTCCAATCCGCACTAAGTCGTTTTTTTTTAAAGGTTATCAGCCCAACAAAAATATTCTGCATCGCTCTCCGTTTGCACTCAGGAGCGGAAGGCTTCACGACCGAGGAAGACCACGAGATGCTGTCTCGCATCGAGAAGCAGCTGAAGCGCAGGTTCGCGGTGGGCTCGCAGGTGTCCGAGCAGACCATCATCCAAGACTTCCTGCGGCAGAAGTACCCTGAACGTGCCATACAGAAAGTCATCCACACTATGATCCGCAGAGGCGAATTGCAACATCGATTGCAGAGGAAAATGCTTTACCGACTCTCCTAATTTGAGTCTCGTTTAATATTAATGTAGCCTTGCCGCACACGGGCCACTAGCCACAACCACCAAACGCAGCCACCGACCCATTTCCTCTTGTTTGCATACATTTTATATGGACTCGCCACACAGAGTTGACGCTGGTGGCCCGTGTGCGGCGACCCTTAATCTTCACCTATTAATATTTGTAATCTCCAATTTACATTTAATAATAAAACATACTGAAACAATTTCATAATTTTATTCAGGGAAAAAACAAACCGATATTCTAACATAATTTATGCTCAAAGCACAATAAATTAACATGTATATCAGTCATTTCATAAAGCTAAACAGCAAGCTGCGTATATTGCATATACCTACCGCTGTGCAAATATAAATATGACTTGGTCATAATAATCTAACTACTAATTAAGAATAGTTTACTCGGAGGTAGTGATTGACTAGAATGTTGAAAACGAGTTCATGGTATAAATTATGTCTGTGCTGCGGCAAGGCCTGGCAGTTTAAATGGATACTCTGGATGTTTTTCGACGCCTTTCCAAAACAGAAAATTGAAGATGCGACCATTTTCACCCTTGTCCAACTTTTTCAACACATTCATCTCCGCTGGAAGTAATTCAAAATCGTATATGTCCATGTTTTCCTGTAAGCAAATAATATGTTGTAATTCTGATCTAGGAGAGAACTAACAAGGGTTATTTTCGAAAAAAAAAATGCCCTACTGCCTTAGTAAAGAGAAATATACCCTATGTCACTCGGGAGGATATAAGGATTTTAACAATACCTCATGCATGGTTCAAATCTGTTGAGGCATTATTGAGTTGAGAGGTCGATGGCCCAATGGGGCACGCGGTACCCAACACTTGGATGGGTGACCACAACTGACATAAAAATTTCTCGGCTCCTCCGTGCTTCGGGAAGCACGTTAAGCCATTGGTCCAGGTTGTCAACTTTGGTGGCAGCCGTTACGCTATGCATGCCTTTATGCAGCTTGATAAATCTGATACCAGTGTTGGACACTTACACATACAAAACAAACAAACAAACGATATTTAGTTGAAGAATGTTATGGTAGAATAAAGACATTTACATTCATAAGGTACATAAACTCGAAAAACAATGCACTTCTTTTTTGGCAGTTGTATTATAACTTTGCATCAAATTAAATATAAGTAGAGGGCGAGCTGGCAATAATGATTCACAGAAATCATATACTTATATCGTCTTTAACTCTATACAAAAGCCATGGTCACTAGACCCAAAGGTCATGCTTACCCGTTGGTGATTTACATATCTATTGGTCCCATCAAATGACAAAAAACAGATTTCTCAATGACTGGAAACTTCTGGCCCAAACCAAATGGAGTATTCTTTGGTGTTATCATTTATGATTTTAATGATCAAGAACTAAAATTAACGTAAATGAAACCAAAAATAATGTAATCATGCCAGACCTTCAGTCGATGTTCGCTAGTACTTTTTGGTATAACTACAATTTGTTGCTTCACCAAAAAATGTAGCAATACTTGAGCAGGCGTCTTTGAATGCTTGTCGGCTATCTCCTTTACTTCCGGGAGTCCCAGCAAGTCAGGAAAAGTGTCAGGACTGAAAATAATAAGTTTTAATGCAGACTACTGAAGATAAATTTCGTATCCAATTTGACAAAACTTCGATTAAAGTGTTAAGTATGATCAATAATAATACTTAAATATCATTTCTTTTTGTGATTGTGATGCAACTCGTAATTGAACTACATAAATAGCTACAGAATTAATAATAGTATTTATAAATACTGTACTATTTAATAATAATAATTGCCTTTCGACACTTAAAGGGTGCCTCAGACCGTCAATATGAACAACTTTTCATATGGGACCAATGCTGGGAACTCGAAAAAGTATTTGGCCTTCCCATACAAATTGTCCGGACAGCCGTACAGGCCATTTCTCATATCGTCAGAGACTGCCCATACACCAAGTACCTACGACGGCAACCCAGCAGACCTGTTCACCCTGGAAAACGACGCAATCCAGTGGATGCAGAATTTATGAGTCGCCTGGACGCGCATGTTTCTATACAAACGGAAAAAGGGAATTGTGGCAATATTTGATAATTTTGGAGTAAAATTAGGCATCCAATCAATTAATCTTCTTATAATCTACGTACCTACGTTCCTATACAGTTTGGTTAAATTATCAATAGTTTGAGAATTATACGCCTCTCAAGATTTCCATACAAATTTGAAAAGGCTTGTAATTCTCAAACCATTGGTATTTTAACCAAGCTGTATTGGAACGTACTTGATTATAATGAGATTAATTGATTAAATGCTTAATTTTACTCTAAAATTATCAAATATTGCCACAATTCCCTTTTTCCGTTTGTATGGAGACATGCGCGTCCAGGTGACTCTTAAGTATTTATATCTGAATTATTAACAACTGTAATTAAGCCATACGAATAAATAAATAAATGTCCGGACAGCTGAATACGTTTGTAAAAGTCGAAATTTTTTTGAGTTCCTAGCAAGGTAAATTTACACGCTGTATATTTCTTTTATCATGTCACATACCTGTAATTATATTTGTTGACGAAATGGTCCTTAGCGCCGGGACTACCGAGCGGCGCATACGCAGTGACAATGATATCGTGCTCCGCACAGAACTTTCGCAACTCCATCTGCTGGAAGTACGCGTGCAGCTCCACCTGCAGCACCTGCGGCTTCACACTGGCCTCCTTGAAGATCCTGGATATCTGGTCTTCATTGAAGTTCGACAGTCCTAAGTTACGGATACGGCCCTCCTTTTGACACTCCTCCATTTTCTGTAAAAATCAATTAGGATTTGCAGTCCACCTAAACGAGCAACATTCGTAACATCAACCGCCAGATCGATGTACGTACAGTCGAGGGCAGATAAACCTGACCCCATTACAATTTGAAATGTGTTTTAAAGTCTGTCGTCAGTTTTATCTGCCCACAAACGATTAGGCACATACCTTATTAATCTCGTCTTTATCTCTTACTTAGCCTAAGGCTAGAAGACCCAAATGCTCCGTAAGTGTTGGTTTACACATGTCACATGACAGACCTACATGGTCACCTAGATCTCCCGTCCATCCGCAGATATCTTAAAAACTCCTGCAAACATTTCTTTGAGAAGCCGCGCTACATCCCGTTAGTGGTGCAAGCAGCAACTACATCCCCACTTTATGTGCCAAGGACCGTATGTCGTTGGTCCTATATAGACGACCTGACGATTCCGATTTGTTGTCGTGTTCAACAAAACTTAAAACGATTTGTTATTAACTTGGAGGCACTATCACACTATCCTTGCAGAAAATGGTCTAACTTTGCACCGAATTGTTGAAATTTTTTTAAGGCAAGAAAAAGCAGTTATTATTTGATTAAACTAAAATGTCTTACCTTCCACGTCTCAACGTGATTGGTCTCCATATCCAACTCGTACTCTCCATCAGGCTTCACCTTCGGCGTCAGCTTTTCTGGATCGCAGTGGAAGCCGAAAGCCACGTGAATCAAATATAGGTCCACATAGTCCAGTTGTAGACGCTGAAGCTGAAGGTCGAGGAATTTCTTTACATCCGAGGCTCGATTCCCGACGTGAGGTAACTGAAAGGTTTGTGTAATAAATAGTATTTTAATAGCCCGTTATTTGCGCGTGATGCGCTACGAATAAGTACCTAATAAGGTGCAGCGGCAGTAAATGCGATTTATTTATTTAGGGAAGAAGATTGCATTCCACTGTCAGGTCTTTTTGTAGTCTCCACTGCAGGAGCACGACCCTCTCTGTACTACCGGAGCCGTATACGAAACACAATCTAAACAAAGCTTATAAACATCAGAGACCTCTCCAACCCATCTGGCCAGCTTGGACAGTATAGGCGAAATCCTCTGACTGACTTGGCTAAATAGGTATATCGCATCAAAATATATGAACACACATTGATTGTTTTCACTATTTACAATGTAAACTGTTGTAATGTTATACAAAAGCTGCTACAGTTTGGCCTTACAAAATTAAATATTATTTTACAAAGAAAAGTTAAATATACAGATTCGAATCAAGGCTAATCGATTTACTAACCTTGGTCGTGATAAATAAATCTTTTCTTGTGCCTTTACCGTCACTTATCCACTTTTTGATAGCATTGCCTATAGCCTCTTCATTGTTGTAATTAAATGCTGTGTCGATATGTCTATATCCCAAATCTAATGCTTTGTAAACGACAGTTTCTATAACATCAGATGGAGCCTGAAAAGGAAACATGCTTGCAACATTTCAAACCTTGCAGTTAATGTTAATCTTTCAAATATAAGAATTTAATTTACCTGCCAGGTGCCTAAACCCAAAGTGGGCATTAAATCTTTAGTTTGAGAAAGTGTAACGTATTTCATCTTCTTCAAAATACTGTAAAAACTGAAATACCGTGTTGAAATACTATAAATTAAGCGCACTTGGATCCCACACTTCATATATTTTCAGGCTGAAGTTAGGTGTAGTCTTGAAATATTGGCATGAAGCCAAAACCGCTCAGAAACGTAAAGCTATTATGGGATTGTTTCACACATCATCTTTTTGAGAAAAATATAATATTTTAACGAGAAATCTACAATAGTTATAATTGCTAATAGCTATTTATAATAAATATTGTATTGATTTTTCACATTCGAGGTCATGTCATTATTTTAAATTACGCGGTATGACGTTTTTACAATATTGCCAAGATTAAAATTGTATTATTTTAGATCCTATATTTAAATATTTGTAAAGTAAAAAAAATAATTTTGCAATCATGAATACGTTATATTGATTTGATTCATAAAATAAATCCTAGTATCTATACGCAGGTGTACTATACTACACGAATACTACAGAAAAGTAAGTCATTCATAATATTGATGTCATTGACCTTATCATTGATTGTTTTGTTTTCAAACAATGTGATTGGTTAAATAAAGTACTCACAAAATATTTAGGCCAATAAAAGGCTAGTTCTTTCTTCATTGATAGAAAAATCTTTCAACATCAATGACTCTGTCAGGAATGAATTGGGAATGAATGACGTTATCTTGTCTATGGTTGGTTTTGGTTGTTGTCTGTCATTGTGAAATCATTTGATTGATTATTTATTTCTATTATTTCCCGCCATTGCTTGTATTATACTATACAGCAGTATAATATAATAAAACTTAATTTTACTTGAGCAACTCCAACATTATGGGTGTAAGTATGGAAGTTTTCTTTTACTCGTTTACAAGATTTCCAATCCGAATTTAATTTCTCGATGAAAACAATAAAATATCGTTTAAAATTCTATCATAAAAATTTTTAAATAGATTGGCTTCTGCTGTTTTAATCATCATTTAAATATTTGGAAGAAAAACAAAACCATAACATTCAATTTTAGAGGTTATCTTTGAACCAATACTATTCAATGTTTATACACTGTTCTTTATTATTATATATCATAAACTACTTATTTATTTTTATTTAACATTTCAGAAAAAAACAACAGCTTCCGCTAGTAAAAGTAAGGAAAAACGGCAAGCCAGAAAGGTGGAACAGCGACGCATTGCTGATGGAATGGCCTACGTGAACTCTGCCAACAAGCTGCAAGATCTGTCATCTCTATGCAAGGAGCTGCTGGTATACAAGGGCAGTGATCTGGAAGTTGACATGTACATTCAGAGGGTGTCACAACTTGACAAACCAATCCTGGAGTGGGCTATAGATCTCACTGAACGAAACATGAAGAAATTGTAAGCATTCCAATCCTCATTTTATGTTTATGATGTGGTCCTATTTTTACCTGGCTGACCCATCCCAGAACGAGTGTAATGTTTTTCATGAGTATAAACATATGTATGTTTGTAAGTCTGATCCATTGTCGCATCCTGTAGCCTTTATGGCTTGACCGATTTTAAAGTGTGAGATGAATAAGCAATTCTAAATAAAGTAAATAAAAACTATGTAAGTACTGCACTCAAACTCAAATCAATTGTAATTAATGAATTTCCAGGTATGAAACTTGTGCGTGGGGTTGGAACAAAGAACGCAAAGTAGAAGAGATGATGGATGATTTAGCTTGGTACCTTATTGCCAAAGACAAAAGTGGAACACCACTAGCTTTTTCGCATTTCCGCTTTGACATGGACTTTGGGGAACCTGTCCTTTACTGGTAAGAAAAATATTTTTGGTTACAAAATAATATATATTTTTAAAATACTTGTATTGTGCCGATTGGTCAAAATAATTTGACCCAGTTGTATGTGATGATGAGCCTTAATTTTTTTTTACAATTCAAACCTATACCTATAATAATAATAATAAGCCTCTTTATTCTGAACTTCAGTTGAGTATAAATATCAGATATGTTCTTTCAATTATAATATATCCCGAAGCCCAGTTTGCCTTTTGGCATAGGCCTCCTCTAACATTTTCCATTGGGATCTATCCTGAGCTATTCTTCAATGGTGTCCAGCCGTGAGTTTTAGATTGTCTTCCCATCTTGTTTGCTGACGTCCTCTACTTCACTTGCCATCTCTGGGGTACCAGACAGAGACAACTTTGCACCACTTCTCTTGTGGATCGCGCATCATGTGACCTATCCATCTCCACTTTTGTTGGTCTATCCGGCTTATTACAGACCACCACCCTCTTATACTATACCTAAACATCATTATAATCATTAGCCTATATTCGTCCACTGCTGGACATAGGCCTCCCCAATTGCACGCTATCGAGATTTATCTTCGGCTGCTCGCATCCAGCTCCTGCCAGCCATCTTGCAGTACAATACACCTATAAAATTTGATTTAATTATACCTACAACCTACTAACAAAGAATTGTTTGCCAGTTACTTGGCGAGAATACTAAAAAAGTAAGATTGCAGAAACATTACCACAATATTTTATTTCATAAATATCTTACACATAATTATATACACCTAAGTACACTATTATAATACAATCTCACCAATAGAGAGCACTGGTCAATTAGCTTTCAACTTGTACTTCCAAAGAAGGCACAGAAATATGCTGAGGTTTCTCCTGAAAACTCTCTTCTCAGAGGTAATTTTTTGAGAAGGCCACCACCGTATGCATCTCGTGCAGAGGTATCTGAAGAGTTTATGCAGAATGTAGATGGTCATTGCTGTAATTACTACGCTAAGACATGCTACATCTATGAGCATGTACTGAGGGAAAGTGAGGTCAAGGGCAGGGGATCGCAGGTGCGCGGCGCCTTTGTGTCGGAGGACGTACTCGATCCAGTAGACTCCGGCATCCAGCGGGGGCAGAGGTCGGTCCAAGAATATGTCTCGGAGTTTCAGTGAATTTTCTTTATATCTGTAAAAAATAGCAACAATTGAAATGTGGTCAGCCCAACCAAAATTGATTAATTAATATATTGTGTGAAATTGAGACGGCAATAATAGCGTACGAATCATTTTTTTCTAAGAAAAATAATTATATTCTATTCTATATTTTATTTTAGGGCTTCCACTGACATTTCAGTGATACTGCCCAAAGTATCGGTGTTGTACGGTATACAGTTGACAAGACAGTAGCAATCAAAGATGGCGTAAGCCCGCTTTGCTTTATGCGAGCTTCTGGTGACAAATCTATATGAATCCATATGACAGTCTAACTATTTTACACTTTGATCTTGAGGTCGAGCATTTATAACACCGAACTACACCAATTTCATAGTATGAAGTCCACTAAAAACAATTTGTAAAATCTTCAAAGGTATACGCCAACTCAACCCCTTGACTTGACTTCCCAGCAAAAACTCCAAAATAATTATTGCGTTTCATTTCCTGGATTGACAGTGAAAAGATACTATCTCTTACTTTACGAACAAACTTACAAAAAACCGGCTAGGTGCGAGTTAAACTCGCGTGGAGAGGGTACCGTTCAATGCTAAAGAATTAATACAAAATATCACATTTCAAATCCTCACAGCAAGACGCGAGTTAACTACTACTAGCGCTATCTAGTGGTGTTTTACTGAAATATTTTCCGGAAAGTGAACGTATACTATTGAGTTTTCCACATTATTTTCCATTAAAATAATTCTTATAGGTTCTCCTGTTAACTCCAAGTAATAGACTATAATTTGTATATTTTTAATTTTCAAAATTTTAGCTTCAGTAGTTTCGGAGATCAGGTGATCAATTTTCATCTCCTTTAACGAATAAAATAAAAACTATGGATTTTGTTTACAATACAATGTCCCTTGCATGTTGGAACCCCCGGGGCTCAGTCGGTCGGATGGCAAGAGACCAGACGGCCTGACCTTGGTCCCATGACGCCGTCCCCAAACGCGGCAGGTGCGTGGTATGGGATGCTACGTGCGTGAGCACTGTGGCGGCCAGCCACCTTAGCCGTACCATCGGGTTAGCGGCGGCGGCCGCAGAGGATGCGGCTGCTAGGAAACGCATCAAGTATGCGGCCTTGGAACCGCATTATTGTTTTGTTCCCGTCGCGGTTGAAACGATGGGTTGCTGGGGCACTGACGCAAAACGTCTCATTCGAGAGATAGGCCACCGAATATCAGAGAGAACTGATGACTCCCGCTCTGGCTCGTTTCTCGTGCAAAGAATGGCCATAGCGATCCAGTGTGGAAATGCTGCCAGCGTATTGGGTACCTTTGCACGGGAAGCGACCAGTGGCGGGCTATAATTGTTTAATGTGTATTTTTTTTTATTGACCTGTATTTATTTTTTATTTTATATGTGTGAGCACTATTTAATAGTATTTTTCTAATTAAATTGATAAATATTTTCAAATATTTTCACGATTGTTAAACATTTAAATAAAATTACCTTTAATATGGTTTAAAAAAAAAAGAAAAAAAGTTTACAATAATTACAAAAATATATTTGAAATCCTCATAAGGATCAGTTTCATTTGATATATGACATAATAGTAGGGATTGCAAAACTTTTTTTTTTATTTCCTACTTTCTATCCGGCAAATGACCCTTGAAAAAATTGCATTTCGCAAAAATATATAACGATTCTGATGCTTCGCGATATTTTTGTAGGTTTTACGTTTTCATCGTTATACGAATGACTTCGCAACTACGCTACACTAAAGCCGGTGTGCAAGCAATTTAAATCTGTTCTTGAGAATATTCAAAAGTTTTTTGCCAAAGATCCTTAATTTATTAGACAGTCCTGCAACTTAATATTTATTGTTAAGTCATAAAATATTGTGGATATTTATCATCGTTGTTGTTGTAAGGGTTATCTCTGTGCCACGACTGTCACAAACCCCCATCCAGCGTGTATTTAATAAAAGAAACCGCTAATAAGGTACATATAATAACAGAAGCTCACAGATTTTGAACGTGTGATATTTTTGGATGTTATTACTGGACTGGACATAACTATCGATATAGATGACAAATCACCTATTTATCTGTCTATGCGTGTATTGCGCAAAAACGATAGTCCGATTTTAGTGTTTAGTAAAGATTCCTTATAAATCAGTTTTTAATCTTATGCACAGTTTATCTCGAAACAATAATCTTAGTACGTGCGCGTACAAAGTCGCAGGTACAATTAATATAAAATAAACGTACTCGTATCTACTATATCTGAAATTCTGAACCATAAAGGGAGTAGTTATATCCAAACCCTTCAGTAACTACCATATCCTAGTGTTCCATCCAAAAGAACATTCATTTCCAGGGATTCAGTGATAGCATGCTTTATTTTATACTAGCTGTTACCCGCGGCTTCGCCCGCGTGATATATAGCCTATGTCATTCTCAGTACCTTAACCTATGTGTATGCAAAATTTCATGATGATCGGTTCAGTAGATACGGCGTGAAAGCGTAACAAACAAACAAACAAACACACTTTCGCATTTATAATATTAGTTGGGATGGGACTAGCTGTTACCCGCGGCTTCGCCCGCGTGATATATAGCCTATGTCATTCTCAGTACCTTAACCTATGTGTATGCAAAATTTCATGATGATCGGTTCAGTAGATAGGGCGTGAAAGCGTAACAAACAAACAAACTCAATTTCTCATTTATAATATTAGTTAGGAAGTTAGGATAAGATTAAACTAGCAGACCTCCCGGCTGTGACCGGGCATGTATTATACGTATCAACCTTCCTCATGAATCACTATAAGTGTATTGGTGAAAACCGCATAAAAATCCTTGCAGCAGTTTTTGAGTTTATCGCGAACAGACAGACGCGGCGGAGGACTTTGTTTTATAATATGTAGTGATAGTGATTAAACCCTGCAATTTTACAATAATTATTATGTGTGTCTGGTTTGTACTCTTTATCTGAATGCCGTAAAATTATAAACATAGGCCTCCCAAAAAACCCAACAATCCGTCATACATAACAGACGTCGCGGAGACGCTACTGATAAACGAGATCATTAGTAAAAACAAATCGAGTGGCGGGTCGGGTCCGCACCCACCTACATGTCGAATTGTTTCTGCCAAATATTTCAAGATAATTTTAATTAAGACCTATGACCCTCAATAAAAACGTAAGCGTGTCGTTGACTTCTGATATACGTAGTGTAGAATCAGGCGAATGTCCTAATTGATCAACGCAATAGGGCCTACATATACCAAATTGGATCAGTCGCTCTTGGTATCACGGCAAAATGTGGTGTCCAACCGAAAAATTGGGAAATTATTTTGTAAATCCTCATCATCGTTAATCACAGTCCTTTGTTAGGCCCTCTCTGTACTACGTATGCCATATATGTATTAGCCAGAGCAGTCAAAGGATTTGGCCTACACTCTCCACGCTGGCCAGACGGGTTGGAGAGGTATATAGTAACATAAAATGTATATTTATTTTAATACCCACGTATTGTACGTAAGGTACTGAAAGTAAACGACGATCAAGAAGACTGGTGAAGTTTAAATAACGAAGAACTCGATATCCCTCAATCTAGGGATAGGATCAGCGATACACAAAATATGTAGTAATTCAAGGAATTCTCACTTAGGGTTTGTAAGCAAGTCGTGTAACGCCTCCATCCAGGAGTGTGTAGAAGTGTCCCTCAAGCTGATCGTCCTGGCGACACCACGATCGCTCATGGCGCGCGCGTTGAGAGCCTGGTCCGCATAGAGAGGTATGGTCAGCATGGGCACTCCACAGGCCACGGCTTCCTGGGTCCCAAGTAGACCCCCGTGAGATATGAACAATTTCACGTTCGGATGACCTGGAATTAACGTTACTTTTCAACAATGCGCGCATGAGACATCATCTTTAATGAAACTCAAAACGAAGAAATTCGGCGCGTGATACAATTTGTTACTTGTATTACGGGACCTGCGCCATCTAAACATACATATTATCACGTCTTTATCCCTTGCGGGGTAGACAGAAGCCACGGTCATAAACGGCCTGTAGGTTACAGGTCACGTTTAGTGTGTTAGTGAGCGTTAAGATGGAAAGCAGAGTTGCTAGCCTGTTGACGTGATTCCTTAGCCCAATCCCTTGACCGGCTTTTGAAGTCTGTGCGGGAAGAAAAGCAGCTGGTATATTCTGTTTTTACTTTTCTTCAAAACCAGATAGAATAATCCTTCTCTGATTGTCAATAATCATCATCATCATCATTTCGTGTAAGTGACACGGTCAGTCGACCATGCACACCCTGGTGTCAGAGTTCTTTGAAACCGCCTCTCGGCCTCTGACGTGATTCCTTTAACGACTACCAGATGGCAGCCGGTACCAACGGCTTAATGTGCCTTCCGATGTACGGAATCATCTTTTTTATCAGACAATCAGGTGATTCATGCCTGCAATGTCCTAACCAAACTGGAAACAACTTAACAAAGTATGCATCCCGTGGGAATCGAACCCACGACCCCCGGGTCAACAAGGCAAACGCCCTAACAACTGGACCACGGAGGCTGTTAATCCAACTATATACAATTATCAATAATATCCAACTTACACAATGTGGCATACTGCGGGATCCAGTCCATGGTGTAGACATTGTCGGGCACAGTAAGGTTCCTGGCTAACATCCGCCTGTCCATCTTGACGAGCACGGTCTGGCTGACGCGAGAGATGGCGGCGAATATCTGCGCCAGCTTCCGGCTGGGAATGGTCTCGATCCGTGACATGGACCCGAAGCTCCAGTAGATCACACCCTCGGTCGCCTCGTCCAACACTGACTTCAATTCCTGTAGTAAAATCAAGTCACTTATGAAATATAGTCAATAACAAGCTTCAGAGCCGGTGGTCCCGGCTGTCATCATTGATGGCAGTCGTAAAGCTGTGACAGATGCCTACGGCAGCTTAAAAAATCTGACACCAATGTTGGTCACTTACACACAAGAAAAACAACAATAAAAAGCTATACAGTTATATATCTTTATTATCGTTGACTATGGAGGTATGCTTAGAGAATTAAGTTCACTAAGTATATGATGCAACGTATAAACACATGACTCGCTCGTTTAAAACAAATCGGTCTACTTTTACTATATCTATTTGTCTGTTTAAACAAATTGTGCAAGTGCAATCAGCAGCCTATTTGCTAACTTTTAACGACTACGGTGTACAACGTTTTGATGTTTAATTCAGCATCCATTAAGTGTGACTTTCGTATGATTGTAGTAGTCATATGATGTATAAGCCGGAATGGATGTTGAATTGTTGTACACCGTACTCGTCAAAAGTTAGTGAATGGGCCTGCTGGACCGGCCCGAGAAAATCCTAACCATGGAACGCCAGGCTACGGAATCAAAAAATGCATTATGTTGAGTGTCTCGTCGTGATGGGTCATGCATAAGATTTTTAAACTATAGAGATCTAGAAATGTAGACCTACATTAAAGACCTACTAATACAATCTGCGCTTGTACCTAGTTGTAATTTGGCAATAACAACTTGATTCATTTGACGCTATCTGTTATGTCAGAGGGCCTAAGGTCCTGGGTCGCGAGATAGTTCCCTGTGCACTTGTCGATGTGGGTTAATAGTCGGCCACACAACATGCGCCTCATGTTTTTGTCCCTCTCTGGGTACTATTTCTGAACCCGTGACTACACAAGACGAGTAATTTACCCATAGAAAAACTTTCGTGTTCGAGCGATACACATTTAAAAATGGCCCTCCTGAACTGTTAAGCTGACAGTTAAATCTAGGATGAAAAATATTTAATGAGAAGAAATGCATTTCATAATTAAAAAATCTATTTATGCGTTGGTCTTTGAGTCTTATAGCCCTGAGCCCTGTCTGCCCTTACGTTATAAAGTGTGATTGTTCATGTATGACTTATACATGCAAGCTAAATGACTAAAGCATCAGTGATACTGCATGAAATCGACATTTCCCTAGCCTACGAATGAAGTGTTTAGTCTTGTCAATAAAACCATAATTATGTATAAAATAGATATTATTATTTCTTTTATGATATCAAAAACAAGAGTCTTTATTACTCAATATGAGTTATGGTAATTGCATTTATCAAACCTTTCTCTGAAATGATTGACAATGACGTCGTAAATTACCTTTTTATCTACAAACTAGCTAATACTCGGTTCTAGAATGTCCTATCACCCGGTTATCACATTGTTTGTTATTTAGTAACATCCTCGCCACAATAAGTAGCACATCATATCAATCCTCGAATGATACTTATTTCCCAAACACTTCCGCCTCTCATTAATTATTTTAATTATTGCACGGAGCATATTATCATATTCAATATAAAGGTCTATTCATAACCAGCTTATTGTATGTATTCGCGATTTCTGTGAGTACGAGCTGAAAAACTCCTCTTAATCGAAACAGTCCACATGCCATGAAAACGACTTTATGCGTCATTATCACCTCGAGGCCTGGTGATTCTCAACAAAACGTTTCACTATATCTTTTTCATTCCTTGCGTGTGTAAGTTGTGGAACGAGCTTCCTTCACCCCAGATCTAGAAATGTTTGGACCTGGGGCAATGCTTTGTGAATTACGCGCCCACAGCGTCATTCACGCCACCCCTATTTTGAGAAATTTACCGCCCACTACGCACGAACCCTGCTCATATACATTGTGATTTTTCCCCTTGAACTGCAGCGCACGGGGCATGGGGCTCGGCTACGATTAGTTGGAGATTTGTTGACAATCTATATAGACCCCGACTCAGACATGAGATTACGCTACTCAGTGTATAACTGCATGACAATGTAATTGCTGCTGTTGGTTATCAGCTAACCCCTGCGCCGGAGACTCCACGCAAAGACGGATATCAGATAATAAGACAATCCGGTCGGACATACGTAGTAAATAATGCAAGAAACGTAGAACTTAATCTTTGATTGCTTTCTCTTTAAGTTTTAAAGTTGAAGCTATCACCGAACTGCAAAGTTCACCTATGAGATGCTCTTACTATAAATAACTTACTCACTTATTAGATCATAACGATAAAAATGAATGAAATATCTATTTAATAAAAGGCAAAAATATTGGACCCGATCTGGTCACTTAGTTATAACTTACACTTGGTAATTTTTGGGAGTCGTCCAGATGCAGACCTCCAACTTCCACCAAACCAGGCACCAAGGGGCGCACTTCGTTGATGCTGAAGTGGCTGTTAGAGAGAACCAGGCTGTAGTTCTGCGCTAAGCTTTCCAATCTAGGTCCGGCTCCGAACAGTTTATCGGCTATTGTCTGTAATAGATAAAGAAAATAGGTTATTGTGCTCCATTCACGCCAACTTAACGCTATCTAAATTTTAATATACTGTAGTTATAATACTGACCTGCGATGGTTTCTGCGACTTGTGTTTGTAAAGAATTTTTGCCGTAATTACCGAAATGGTATTAAGGAATCTTTCGAATAATGTCATTTTTTGACCGAAGGGTGTCATGTAGGCGGGTACATATGCAGTTGCTTCCGGATTCCCCAGTTGCTCATTTACCCAAGGCAAAGGAACGCTGGACAGCAGTCCCACTATTGGGGCCCGGAATCTGAGCCCAAAAGGTAGAAAGCATTCGCTTCCAAATATTTCTACTATCACTAAATCGTAAGTGACTGAGGAATTAAGTAACGATTTGATTGCGGGCAGCTTGGACACAGTCTCGCACGCATGGACACATTCCTTCATTATGGTCTCTAGGTTTATCATGAAATCTGGCTTCAATGAATGGTGCTGCTGGGTGAGGTTGTTGGTTATCTCAGGTATGGTTCCTGCTAGACTTATTACTTCTACGTTCGGTGGGGGGTCTTTCTGAAAAAAGGAAAGGTTACTTTACAATCCACTGAGTTGTTAATTTAGCAAGAAATCTATTGAGACTGGTGCAACGCGTGCCGTGCGATAAGATACGTCAAACAGAGAGGTGAAAGGCCATACAATTCCACGATCTACTGCTACTATGTCTAACAGTGCTAAAGTATATTTATCATGTGTTTAATTAAAGACGTACAAATCTATACGTCGTTTCAACTGCAACTAGTTCACTGCTGGACATGGGCCTCCCCCAAGGATTTCCATCAAAGAGGGTTTTGCCATTCTTATCACGCTTTGGGTTTGGTGAATGCAGTTTGTTTGGCTTATCTCGTTTGACGCTGCTGCTCATCTGACCCGTTTTTAGGGTTCCGTAGTAAACTAGGAACCCTTATAGTTTCGCCATGTCTGTCTGTCTGTCTGTCTGTCTGTCTGTCTGTCTGTCTGTCTGTCTGTCTGTCTGTCTGTCTGTCCGTCTGCGGTTTTACTCAGAGACTATAAGTACTAGAAAGCTGTAATTTGGTATGAGTGTGTATATTAATCATGGCAAAAAAGTCGTAGAAAAAAACCTTGAAAAAATATTTTTTTTTGGGTAGCTCCCATACAAGTAAAGTGGGGGAGTTATTTTTTTTTCTCTATTTACCCATCGTGTGGGGTATCGTTAAAAAGGTCTTTCAAAAATATTTTTGAAGTTAAGAGCACCATTTTTGATTTAGGGATCCGTTTCCGAAATATTTGGTTTTAAAGTGCAAAATTTTGTTAGAGGTACGTGTCCCCCCCCTCTATCTGCTAAACGGTTATATATGGATACGTGAAAAAAATTACAGCAATAGTATATATACTGAAGTTGAAAGGAAAACTATCAGAGCTGGGTACTAAATGCAAACTAAAAAGTTATAGGCAACCAACTTATAAAATGTACTGGAAAATGTAAAATTTCATGCAATCTTCATTGTTAGATGTTTTTGGTCGTTAGACTGTGAGGTGTGAGTGTAAACAGTGTGAACTCAAAGTTGTCATTCGCAACTACGGAACCCTACACTGCGCGTGGCCCGACACGCACTTGGCCGGTTTTTTTAAGCGAGGGATGGGTAGGAGTTATATAGACTAGGAGAACGGGATTCAGGTATTTGGGATGCTCTTTCTCAGATGGATTGCGGATGAGAAAGTAGGAACTCGGGAGGCCGGGAGCGCGTTCCTGATGCCATACCTGCAACCACCGGACAGGCAGTTTAGGATGACACCCGTGACCACTGATATATTTATACGTAGTTAGGACAAATGAAGTTAATAGTTATGTAGTTGAAGAGTAGAAGTCAGGCAAAGTAAAATTGTACTCTACCCTCCAGGATACATAAATTCGTTGTTCTTCTGGCATGCTCGCTCATTATTTGGAGTCGGCTGTCTTCCATCTAAGGCATTAAGACAAGACAAGATCTTAAGTTTTTATCTTGCCGTGCCATGTCCTTCGAAGAATGTCCACTGATATGGAGAAGCCAACGCCTTTCGAACAACATGCATATTTCTCTTCTAGTTATCGCAAACTTCTTTAATAGGCCATTTTGCGTACGTAAATGCACTCTCTTTACTTATAACTTAGTTAATTTCTGAAAAAAGCACTACCTACAAGCAATTCCCTATTTTATAACAATTTTTATCAAATATCGTATAGGGTCGATAAATAAACGTGATTATAGTACCTACGAATGAATGACCGATCACTTTAGCACTGGTTGGACCAAACTTGAGTCCGTCCAACTCAAGTTCATTGACATTATCTTAATCGTAATCAAAGTAAGATTTGACATGTGTCGTTTTAGTGAACGTAGCACCGCGTCGTAGGGCGGTGGGTCATTTACCCGATTAGGCCTATAATTTACGAGTATATCGTTCACGTGTTTGAATCGTGAACCTTTATTATAAACAGTAATATATTCCTTGATATTTATACCGCTAACTTCGGAGCTGGACTTTTTTCATCTCCGTCCAAGTGGCAATGCTATTTAGTGACGTCTCTAGAGTTTTATTTTCTTAATGTCAGGCAGGTCATTATTTTGCAGTTTATCTCATTCGCTATACCTATAGGGCTTAAATATTTTTGTATTCCCGACGTAAAAAGAGGCATGTTATTATGGTGACCGCTATGTGTGTATGTCAATCTGTGGCACCGTGCATGGCTCTTAAACGGGTAACCAATTTGGATGGTTTTTTTTTATTTGACATAACAAGGTTTTCTAACGGAGTTTCTTACACATGTTTTATCACACATAGTCGTGTCCCTTACAAAAAAGAGGCATTTTCCGCTCGGGGGATGCTTAAAATTTTCCATTTATAAAGAGTATGTCGGAGTTTGTGGTGGGAAGTCAAGGGATGCAGTTGGAGTTTGCCTAAGACGATTTTGCGAATTGATTTCAGTGGACTTTATAATATGAAATAGTGTAGTTTTGTGTTATAAAAATGCTCGGGCTCATGAACAATTTGTGTAATAGTTAAGTACTGTTATATAGACTCGTATAGATTTATCACCAGAAGCTCCCACGAGGCTATCAAAGAACATAGGCCATCTTTGACTGCTTCTTGTTAAATCTATACCGTACAAAACCGATACTTGGTATCTCATTAAAACGGACATTAGCAGAATCACTGAAATCTCGGTGGAAGCCATAATAAGCAGAAGAAGAAGAAGAGTATGTCATCATTTTTATAATAAATAATACAGATCAGATGCTCTTTTTTCCATACTTCTTATAAGCTATGGCTCCGTGAGCCTTATGGAACTATTGTTAAAAATAAATTAAATATGCTCTATACATATACGATCTCAAATATCTGCATCTTATCCCACATTAAGTAATTATCCACCTGATGACTGAGCAACCCTCAAATTCACCCACTTTTGTCTATTTTCACTCAGTTAGTCCATGGTCATATATTATCCCCGATATGACCTACTACTGCAGTGCCGGCCATATTGGCACCCAGAAACATTCGTTATCTTGACTTGAAAATTAGACGGAATGTACAATGTATTGTACAGAATTAGACGGAACCGGATCTCATTGTTGTAACTTAAACTCTAGTCCATTATGATCAATAGGGTGTCTTCAATTGGATTTTACACGATTTTTGTCCAGAATTACAAATGACCATTGAGAATAATGTCCAATACAAAAAAAATCCGAAATACACAATCTTTGCTTAAACCTAATGATTCTCTATCATAAACTGAAGCGGTTCAAAAAGAGTTGATATTCAAGTTATCTACAACGTAGTTATTTCAATAAAAATTATTGTCAGCAAATGTGGGAAAATCTGCTCACCTATCATTTTCACAAATATTGTCATTTATTTCAGGTTTTTTTTATGACATAAGACGTTAAACGAGCTAGCGGGTCGCCGGATGGTAAGTGTTCACCACTGCCCATGAACAACTGCAACACAGGGGTGTTACTGGAGCGTTGCCGGCCTTGCATTTCCAGAGGGGAAGGGGTGATTGGCCTCCGGCTCTTTAACTCACCGAACGAAGCATAGAAGCGGTAAAGATTACTACTCAAACTTCGTGAGAGTGTCGTACTTCCCTGGACGAGCCGGCCTATTCATGCTACCAGCAAAAGTGAATTTCACCGGTAGCGTAGCTCTACCACAACGTAAACGCAATATAGTGCTAACATCATCAGTCAACACCGCAAACAAACCCCCGTCCCCATGACATCAAAAATAAACTAAGCATAGACCCCATCCTCTTTCGGTGCTTAGTAATACTTGAATGATTTAAGATTTGGCTACCTAACGTACTGACCCGATTTAATGAAATTTCTATGGGATTTATCCCATAATAATCTAATAAAAGTACTTATATACTTTCAGTCTTATACTACCTATAGGTATATAACATTAAACAGAATTATCAACCCTTCATTTTTGAAGTCGGTGAATGAAACAGGCGCTTCTCTTTTCAAATTAAAAAGATATGCATGGATTATCGTAATTACTTCGGTATTTACAAATATAAGACGATAATGTTACTAAAAATTATGACGCCAGTGCATTATCTCGGGGTTGCCTCGCCGTCTAGTATGTCGCGTCGGGATCACAAGATTTCGTGTTTTCCTTCTGAGCGACTATAGTTTTATCGGCTTTTTTTATCACGCTATAAGAGACACTTGCCACAAGTTTACATGTATATTTCTATCTTTCTAACTTTCACATGTTTTTTTTATTTATTTGTTACTTTTTAACGATAGGTATATTACATTAAAAGTTGTGGTCTAATTGAATTTCTTTAAAACTTCACGTTATGCATCAAACGTTAAATTTGGTGCGGGTACCATAATTGTTTAGTCTCTACATAGGTTCACTGACTACGTCGTCAAAAGTACTTCGCAGACTCTTTCATTAAAATGATTCAACTGCAGGAATGTGTAAATGATTAACGCAGCAAAAATCTAACTCTCTACTTACCATTGGGAAGTGTGAAATGACTGTGAGTTGGTGTTGCCTCCTGGCAAGGGCGTCGACGAGCTTGCCGTACATGGCATAGTGGCTCCTCGTGTTGGTGGGCAACACGGCCAGCAGGCGGGCCGCGTGGCCGGCCACCGCACACAACAGCACCAGGCAGACCGGCACCTGCATCTCTCTGCTGCTCGGCTCAGTTTGCGCAAACGCCGCTCGCCGCCGCCACAAACCCCTTTCTGATAAGTGGTGATGTCACCGATACCGCCTACCCTAGGGTTGCCGACCGTACTGTAATATATAGTATAGAAGTGTATTTCGGGGCTCCGTACTCCGTACTATATAGTACGCGAAAATACTAAATTTCAGTACAATAGATTAATGTTTATATTTTGCAACACTAAAACTAAAATATAAAATAAAATAAAAATAGATCCCGCAACTTTACAACGCGCCTTTCGTTCGACAGACGTAATGTGCGTGTGCGTGTAACTGAAAATAAATGAATAGATGAAAAATAGAACTTAGTCTATTTTTTTATTCTTCCCTACTAAAATAAATTTTTAATGCATTCTTTTTTATAGCTCTTTATAAAGAAAATACTACGTTCAGGTACAAAAATGTCGGCAACCCTAGCCAGCCAGCACTTCCGACCGCTGGTGCCCGCCTAATCAATCATATCGAAGCTTTCTTCAGTCATTCTCACATTCACCCCATGTCTAGTTTTCTATGGCTGGTGTCCCGGGTTGCAATTATTAATTTAGTGGTCAGTGTTCTACTTGTAACGACGGGTTTCATCTTATAAAAAAATTTATAACCTCTTTGTGTATGCGGCCTTTACAAAGAATGAATATTGAGTAGGCAAATTTAAAAAATTGGCAAAGTGCGAGTCGGACTCGCGCACGAAGGGCTCCGTAAGTACCATTATCTATACAGCATTAGACTATCAATCAAAAAAATCTTGTTTGTTGCATGGGAGCCCCCCTTAAATATTTATTTAATTTTATTTAAATATTTAGTTTTAAAGTTTTACTCAACTAAATATTCTTTGAATATTTCAAGCCGTTATTAAATCCGAACGGCAAAAAAATCACAGTTTGTTGTGTTCCCCCAAATATTCATTCTATTCTATTTTAGTATTTGTTGTAAAAGCATAGGTGGCATTAGGCAAACGTGATAGATAAACAATTATTGTCCATCTATCACGTTCATGAGATACAGCCTGGTGATAGACAGACAGGCGGGCGGACAGATGGTAAATAGGATCCCGTTTTTACTCTTTCGGTGCAGAACCTTAAATAAGCTGGAATTTGTTTGTAATTTATGAAATAGAATTTTAAAAAACAATCTTAAATACATATTATCAATTCGAAGAAAGTTTTCCTTATCAAATTGGGGATTTCGGTTTAATTTAATGAAGAGAGAAAAAAACTTAAGTTCAAATACATATTTATGTTGTATTGGCATTGGCAGTTTTTTTATGTGTGTAAGTGGCCAACACTAGTGTCAGATTTTTTCAAGCTGCCTAAAGTCATCTGATATAGCACATCGACTGCCATCAAAGCCATCAATGATGATAGCCGGGAACAACGAGGGGCTCGAGATATTTTTATGCCTCTTGGTCACCCATCCAAGTAGGGCCTGCGCATAGGGTTGCTTAATATACGGCAGTGCTAATAATGCTCACGCCCACTGCGCCATCGAGCTCGTCTTGTCAGTTGCAAAATATAGTCGGTTAAGGAGCCGTTAAGTTATTAAGAAAATAATAAGGTCTATAAAAATTATCAATATAACTACAGTTCGAGACTTCACAGGTCAACGCTATAATTATTCTTTTTATGATGACGAACATACAATATAAGAATATTGTACTTATAATTTATTAATAACTACGCATGTACTAACAAATATGGATCGCTGTAATCTGAAATAAAGACAATTTAATTATATTTTTATTATATATGGCTCCGATAGTACAGAGAGGGTCGTGCTCCTGCAGTGGAGACTAAAAAAAAGGACCTGATGATGATTATATGTAATGGAATTATAACAATTAACTAAGAAATAACAACCTATTTAAAAACTTCTTACACGGATAGTAAACCTGATTCCCGAGACGAAATCGAATCAAAATCAGTTGGGAACTAAATAAAGTATGATAGTAGGCGATATGCTACTCTATCTCCAAGGGTCCCAAACTTTAAAGAAACATGGCTGTTTTGGCAAAAAATGTTACTCGGCTCGGCTCCTAACAAACATGATTTTCTCCCCTTTTTTGCTACACGGTAAGAGATACACTAGAAATATTCACAGTATTTTAATCTACACATTTACTTTGAAAATAAATGATCAAATCAAAATAAAATAAATATTTAAGGGGGGCCCCCATATTTCGTTATGGTAGAGCCATACGCTACGCTAAGCTAGTAGCATGAATGGGCCAACTCGTCCGATGAAGTACCACACTCTTTGAGTCTTGTGTTTGCACTTTGAGTGTTGCAGTTGTCTATGGGCGGCAGTAATCACTTACCATCAGGTGACCCGCAAGCTCGATTGCCGTCCTATGTAATAAAAAATGTTTTTTTGCCGTTTTTGCTCCATAGTCAAATGTTGTATAGTAATGGTATGAAACCCTTAGTGCGCAAGTTCGACTCGCACTTCTCCGATTTTTATTATCCAAAGGGCATGGCAATAGTCACTGCAGAATCACTTTTCTCCCCTAAGTCTGCTTGTGTACTGCCAATACAGTGGTCGGTTCCGAAACGCTAGTAGTGTAGTAGCAAAAATGACGTGAAAAAGTGCCTTATATAAAATTTTTGAATTACCTATTTATTTTTATTGCAATATCCACCTGTCATGACTTGTCCACTGCACCAGAAGGTCAGATTGCACAGCCCGTTGCTACAGACAGTCGTTGCGTACCTACCTATATTGTTTTAGTTAGCACAAAGTTACAGAAAGACAGCACCGTGCTTCGGAAGGCACGTTAAGCCGTTGATCCCGGTTGCCATCTGGTAGTCGTTAAAGGAACCACGTCAGAGGCCGAATGGTGGTTCCGAAGAACTCTGACACCAGGTTGTGTATGGTCGTCTGACCGTGTCACCTACACGAAATGATGATGATGATGAGCATCCGAAGTTGTCACTGACAGGACTTACAAGTCTTTCAGGTATAAAACAATTAAATAAAAACCGGCCATGTGAGAGTTGAACTCACTTAGAGAGTCAAAGTTTTTATTTAATATTCTTATAGGTTTTTCTGAAATCTACAAGCAATGCACTATATACTGGGTGTTAGTATGAACCATAGATAATGAACACTCATATTCTGCAAACGATCCACGTAGGGGACCCCAAATTGCCGGGCCGAACACTATGTATAAAAATTCAATGAAAATGATATTTTTTTCGAGTTTCCGGGGGTCCCATAGGAAAAGTTGTTAATTTTTAGATCAGATTGTAGATGGAGAATGGTCAATTCTCGCCTTCTTTCATGAAAAAATCTAAATTATTCATTTTACGATAGCAACAATATATTTTTGCGATCCTCATAATGAGCCATTTCATTTGATATAAGACAAGTAAGGTTTGCAAAAAATAATTATTCATTTCTAAATTTGTCCCCCGAAAATGCCTAAATAAAGAATAAATTTACTTTGTACATCTGTGTCATGGGTCTTAAGATAACACCATCCTACTTGAATTGGTCCAGCAGATTTGGAGTAAATTGGCTGTGACAGACGAAGGTACAGACAAACAGATGCACGAGAGAACTTATATGGGTTCCGTTCCGTTTTTAAATTTTTGTACAGAACCGTAATAAGCGCAAGGTCGTAACGACATCAATATTTTCTTGTACAGTTACGAAGTGCAAGTGGAGGCAGCAGGGCGGCGGCGCGGGCTGGGGCAGCGCGTGCTGCGCGTGCTAGAGAAGCTCGCGCACGCCACGCGCATGCGCTTCGTTCGGCTCACCGCGCTCACGCACAACGCCTCCGCCGCGGCCTTCTTTAGAGCCTGCGGGTGAGTAAATACATATGACACTGTTTGTAGGTGGCTCTTTGTGTGGTGGCACAAATTTTTGTATGTATTGTATAGTCCTCGGTCCCAGAGTCTTCTAGGCAATACTTATTGAGGACTACTTCAGGCAGGGTCACAAACTCGGTCCAAATGTGCCTCATGAAGGCGGAGAAGGAGTTGACTGAGATACAAAGCGTGACAATAATAAAGCCACGCAAAAAAACTCGACGTGAAACATAATTGTCGCTAAGGGGAAGACGCTTAGTATATAGATGAATTGTCATTGCCCACAGGTACAGTCTAGACGAGACCAGCCCCCCTAAAGAGGAGGCGGCGCATTATGAGATCCTCAGCAAGGAGACGCAGAGCGAGGACGGCGCCGAGCAGTGCGATCTCAGCGACGGCATGCGCGCCGTTAATGTCAACCCCAACGCCTCATAGTATTTAGTATCAGGGGACTGAACGTCGAGGCGTCTCATGCGGACCAAAGGCTATGGCCAGCGTTTGTGGACTTCGGGACATGAAATCACGTATTAGGTCCTTACCTATGAAATTGGCGTTTTTTTTCCCACTTGCCATTTTGTTCCTAATGACGCAAATTTTATTTAAACTTGACAGTGGTCTATATTATTAACGTTTTGCATGCATCAAATGTTTTGTGTTGTGAAATTAATTATTGAAAAATGCTCATGAAAATAACTAGTTTCAGGATTGTCCGTTTTAATAAAAGATATTCAGCCAATATTCTATTATTTTTCTAACTTATTAGTAAATTTTACAATGTCAAAATTTTACTTCTGTAGAATTTATCTAACCCGAAATAATACTTAAAACGTTAGTATAATCAGTTTACTCTAAATTCTCTACAGATAACGCCAATTTCATAGGTGCGGTAAGGATCGAATATTTGAACGACCAAATGATTAGTACAATTATATTATTCTGGTAAAATTGTATTTTTGCGCGTTTGATTTTGCGTTGCGTCACGTTGCATAGAGAACTGACTACGGACAAACTACTGAACGTTGGCCACATCCTTGGCCTGTCTGTAGCGATCTCTAAGATGGTACACTGTAGTTTCGAAAAAAAAACGTAAATAAGGAAACAGAACAAATCCAATGATGAAAGGCGAGAATGAATGGCGAGTGAAAGATTTACGGATAAACTGATGGATGCTATACGTGGTTTTAGATTATACAATGTGATTTGTGTCAGAATAGAAAACTAGCGCAAAATCTCAGTGGCGCATAATAATTGTAAGTCTTAAGTGTATTTGGATTTATTATTTGTATAAACCAGTAAATAATATAGAATTTATTTATTTTTATACGTTTTTAAAAGATACCTACTTAGGTAATAGGCATAGATCTGTAGTAATACAGATGTGGATTTTTTTTTTCTTGTTGCTGCGTTCGAATTTAAAATAAAGCGCAATTTACTATTGCACAAAAATACGGAAAAAGAATTACGTTTCGCCGCGTATTATGGTGTCTCAAGGGAGATAACCAAGTGCGATCACCCTTCATAATCAGCGGGTCAGAGGTAATGGCCAGCGTAACTAGCAGGCGCATGGCAACTATTCGCTAGACCATGTTCGCTGACCCGCACACCCGGCCGCCTCGTGGACGAGTGCTATGAATCAGTCAGATTATCGTTGCCTCATGCGAACGTTTTCAACCTCAGCAGAATCTAGTACAAGTCTAATTTGTTTAATTTTTAAGATAAAGAGGTGAATGGTATGCTCATCGCTTTCCGGCTCGTACTGTTATATCATAAAATGGGTATTTACTTTATTTACCATATAATTTATTAAAATTTTAGCGGTTTATTGAGACCTCAAAAGATGATCCCAGTAAACTGTGTCTTAAATTGACCATGAAGGCTATTTCTATAGTCTACTTCTTCTTTCCTCTAGACCTAATCCCATCTACTTGGGAATGGGATCGGCCTTCCTTGTCCTTCTTTTCTACTTTGCACAACCCTGAGCTGCGCCGGCGTATAACTGGGCTTGTTTCAGGTCTTTTTCGACCATCATCACGCCACCAAATGGAGAGCGGGCTTCTTAGAAGTCCTTTTTAGGGTTCCGTAGTTAACAAGGATCCCTTATAGTTTCGCCATGTCTGTCTGTCCATCCGCGGTTTTACTCAAAGACTATAAGTACTAGAAAGCTGTAATTTGTATGTTAATAATGCCATAAAAAGGGTAGAAAAAAATCTTAATAAAAATATTTTTTTAGGGTAGCTTAATAGGTCTTTACAAAATATTGTAAGGTTGAGAAAACCATTTTTCGATTTAGGGATCCGTTTCAGAAATATTTGGTTTGGTGCGAATTTTTGCGTTACATACATAATAAAAAATGTTTGCAGATAGATGGAGGGGCGCCATCTATCTGCTAAACGGTTATACATGGATACATGAAAAAAATTACAACATTAGCATATGTAACAAACTTGAAAGGAAAACTATCAGAGCTCAGTACTAAGTACAAACTAAAAAGTTATAGCACTTTTTCGTAAACCGCAAAAATAACTTTGTCATTCATACAAATACTATGAAAACAAAGTTATCTTTGCTGCGAACAATACGAGGTTTTTGGATAATCTAAGCTTGTTTCTACGGAACCCTTCATGGGTAAGCCCGACTCGCACTTGGCCAATTTTTATGTGATAGGCATGGATTTTAAACTTTTCTTAACTACTTACATTGAAGTAAGTAGGTATGGTAGTATTTATTTTTAAAGAAAAATACATAAAACCATGATTGGAAGTGGACATTATTAGAATTGTAGTATGGTGTCTGTATGTACAATACAGTTATATTGTAAACAAAATTGTGCATAGATTCTCTAATAAAAAAATCTGAGACAATTTGACCAAATATCTTTTTTTTTTTACGTAATGTTATAATTCAATCGTTTGAATATTAAATACTATCATTCAGTTTCTTTACTAAATAAACATATGTATTTTATTACAACATCTTTTATTTCTCCTAATTTATTTTTTGGTTAACAACTCCGTACAAAACAACAGATAACGACGTAAACCCGAGTTCTTTTTACCTATCAAAGTACGAACCCTAACTCATGCTGTAATTTGCCCAAACTTTTATCTACTTAATTGTTGTTGTTTTTCGTGTGTGTAAGTGGCCAACACTGGTGTCAGATTTTTCAAGCTGCCTAAAGGCATCTGACATAGCTTAACGACGGCCATCAACGATGACAGCCGGGACCAACGGGTTAACGTGTCTTACGAAGCACGGAGGAGCTCGAGATATTTTTATGCCACTTGCGGTCACCCATCCAAGAGGGGACTGCGCCCGAGGTTGCTTGACAAGCGGTAGCGCTTATATGCTTACATGCTAAGCCATCGGGCTGCTCAACGAATGAACTGAACAGAATTGATCTTATAAAAGTTCTTTTTGCCTATTAAAGTACGGACCCTAACTGTTCTCGTATGGAACTTGCCTAAACTTTTATCTCCTGAATGAACAAAAGTCTTAAACGGTTGGCATTAACCCTGTTTACGATAAAAACGCGCATGAAGTCATTAGCTGATAATTAAACGGTTAGTAAACACGAGTATTGATAAAGCAATGAGCCACGGCCCACGGCGCGGCGGACGCAATGAATGGGCCCAGCCGAGCGTGCGTCCCCGCTACAGAATCGCAGATGCACATCTGAAACACTTTTTATATATTTAAATAAAATTAGTGCAATATTTGACCCAAACAAAAATAAAAATATTGTTTGAATCCAATATTGCACTTATCATTAACCGATTGAGCTGAAATTTTTTGGTAAGTACCTGATCTGATAACGGAGTCAGAAGGTAGCTATTATAGGCACTTCTAAACTAAAGAAGATAAAGCAATCGTGTTTGGAAGCACTTGACAGTGTGAATTACTCATATTAAAAGCTGTTAACTTTCTGGCTTATACCTAATCTAAGCTCTCTGGTTGGTGCATTTGTTGACTGCTTATTATGTTCGCCAATGGTGCTTCTTTTTTTAACCCCCGACGCAAAAAAGAGGGGTGTTATAAGTTTAACGTGTGTATCTGTCTGTGGTATCGCAGCTCCGAAACAGATGAACCGATTTACGTTTAGTTATTTTTGTGTCATAGATAATTTTATCCCGAGTGTAAATTTTTAGGGTTCCGTAGTAAACAAGGAACCCTTCTAGTTTCGCCATGTCTGTCTGTCCGTCTGCGGTTTTACTCAGAGACTATAAGTACTAGAAAGCTATAATTTGGTATGGGTATGTATGTATAATAGTTATGCCAAAAAAGTGGTGCTTGGCCGGTTTTATTTATGTTCGTTTTCATGAAAATCTGTTCAGACGTTTGAACATCATCAGCTCTAGTCAGTTGATGAGGGGTCTTACTAACTTCCTTATCTGATCGATTCGAAATTAGGTACTGCGTTACTTCAAGGATATTGAATGGTGGAAGCGGTTTTCGAAATTATTAATTTTACTATGATTTTACGTATGCTAGCTGTGCTTATGCATAAACTTTAAATAAATAAATAATAAATCTAAGCCAGCTTTATAGTACTTAATCATTTATTAAAAAATATGTAAATATCACAGAATTGTTTATAAGTATAATAATGTATGATTAACGTCGTTTACGTCATATAATTAATTACTTATGAATTTATCGCACTTATACTCTATATAAGCTGTTCTATTCGTCGACGCTTTCAACATCCAGCGGGGTTTCAGAACGTTCATCATCAGGTGACGCTCTCGTCGTTTGTGAATACAACGGTGATCGTAAGAGTGTCAAATCATACGGCGCTCGGTCTCCAGGGTCTTCATATGTTGAAACGTCTCGGAAGTCGGGTAAAGGATGAACATTTGTACACGTTATCCAAGGTCCGGTGGAAGACTCCACAATGCGCTGTGTCGGCGGCAGGGTTTCTTCACGTGGAGGGGTGATGTTAGCACTTTTTTCTCTTCTCTCACGCGCTCGCCGATTTTGGAACCAAATTTTTATCTGAAATATTATCAAGATTAATGACCTCAGATAAAATAATAAAAATATTTTCTTTATAAGTATAGTATCATCTTCATCAGGTCTTTGTTAGTCCTCCACGGCAGAAGCAGACCCTCTCTGTACTACCAGAGCCATATACCTATTAGCCAGAGCAGTCAGAGGATATATATAAATAACCTTATCCTGTGTAACCCGTTAGGGTTGGCGAGGTCTCTTTGATTTTATATAAGCTTTGTTTAGCTTGTGTTTTCTAAGTCGCCTTCTACGACATCCACGGGAAGGCTTGAAATATAGTCACACCACACATTATATAACATAACATTGTTAGAGTCTATGGAATCTATATACAATAATATATCCCAATCCCAACTATTTCATCATAACTAATATATATACTTATTCGAAAATGAGTTTCTTTGCTACGCTTTCACGCCTTATCTACTGAGATCATCATTAAATTTTGCATTCATGTAGGTAAGGGTACTGAGAAGGACACAGGCTATATTTCACGCGGGTGGAGCCGCGGGTAACAGCTAGTACAATGTAAAGGCAAACCTGACACACTGACTTATGCATATGTACCTATATCAACGCTCACCGAAACTTACTGTACTTAGGAACCTTTAGAAACTTGAAATTTGGTACAGGCAAAAAAACGCATTTTTTTTTAAATCTATGGGATAAGGGGATCTTTTCATGATGTAGGTACTTAAGTGAACAATAAAATTTAATTTTAGAAATTTAACCCCTAAGGAGGACCCCGCTCTACGCGGACGAAATTGCAAAAAATACTAGGTATACCTATAATACTCTGGAAGCAGCGCTGCCGCCTCAACTGCTGTGAGCTGTGAGCTCTGGTAAATGTAGTATTACTGAAAATACTCGATAACTATTATTAGCCCTTACTCTGTCGTCTCTGAGCTGAAGAGCAGCAGCCAGCGCGCGTAACGCCGGCGGGGCGAGGTACGGCGCTCGGGCGTAGGCCGCCTCCAGCGCCGCCGCCTGCGCCGCCGTGAACGGCACTCTCGCGTGCCGGCCGGAGCGCCGCGCTCGGCAGGCGTTGCTTGTGGAGCCTGAAAACAAACAAACATGAATCAGTTTATTTGCCAGCTAGCAGTGCCAGATATTTTCATCCACTTGATTACGAGTTATAGTGTTTGCATTCTATTAGCTTCTCCTTTTTCACTTCAGAAAGTACCAATCTGTCCTCTATTATAAAACTGCCAGACAACACGTCATATAAGAATATCTCTTATTCTATAACTACCATAGAAATTCGAATTTCTTTTATATTTTTAAATGATTTACGCAAACATCTGTAACCTTTCATACAAGGTACTTATGTACGCGATTATATGTACCACAAAAACACTAACGTGGGAGTCGCGGAGGTCTGTATCGAGTGCAGCACAGCCAGCTGGGAACCTCTTCGTTCTCTCTACGCCGGGAATCGTCGCTCAAGATCCTTTCTATACTGAAATCCGAACTGCACCGACCAGAAACTGGAGACACGTCCATTGCACCTACTCGATACAATTCAAACTAAATCTACATGTGCGACCCTTAGAAAATATTGGTTTCAAGAAGGGTGGACCAAAAACAAGCCACGCCCAAAGGGATAAATGCGCATCATCCCCTAAAGTTGTAATTGTATCCCAAATAGATGTTATCAGCCACCGCAATCGCGGAGAGCACGCACCAATAAGCCCACGAGTGTTGTGACGTCGGCCCATTCATACGATTTGCGGATCAATGGGAAATTGATACTGTTTGCACACAAAAGAATGTTATTACTTTAAGGGTATGTGGGAAAATTAATTTGTAACTTATATTGTGCTGCCTTTGTGCGTGATTACGCGTAACTTGATATCTGTTTTTGTAATAGCAAATTAAAAAGTCATTCGAATTTCCAATGCAATTAAGAATCGATTATATTCGAACCTTTTGGGAATCATAATGATGAGGCTTAGTCAGCTTTATATGACGTTGAATTAGTTTTATTTTATTACT
Organism: Rhodophaea formosa; assembly: GCA_963082605.1. Classification (NCBI taxonomy): domain Eukaryota; kingdom Metazoa; phylum Arthropoda; class Insecta; order Lepidoptera; family Pyralidae; genus Rhodophaea; species Rhodophaea formosa. Next base: position 8,708,200 of record OY720221.1, read on the forward strand.
CGTATGGATTGAGCTTTGAAGTATCTACTTACCTATGAACCACGTCATCATGACTGACTTTGTACCTCTAAAACAATATGAAAATACGTATAAATCCAAAAACAAGAGTAAAATCAAAAAATAAGTTGAATAAGTTGTACCTACCTACTTGTTCGTAATACGTATTAAATACCTACAGTTTAAATATCTTAATTCTATTCCACAGCAATACGTCGGTAATTTATAACGTCGGTTAAAATTGTTATTGTCCACGACTTGCGACTCAATAGAATTGTTTGCGTTTAAAGATAGTCCGATAGTTAAAGTGGCGTTATAATCGCCCAGTTTGTGCAGCGAGATACCGCTCGCAGATAATGCGATTGCAGATTGCAGCATTGTTAACACAACTATGTATGGCACAGCAGAATAAAGATTCATAATAATACTAGTTATAAGTTCTTAAAATAATTATGAACGTGTATTTTCATTTAAATACGTAAAATAAGATCATATCCGTACTATAAAGATATTATATCCTAGATAATGTTATAAGAAGTTACAACAGGACTCTAAAAATGGCGTAGTGATCCAATTCAATGCAACAAAAATAAGGAAATGAAAAATAAAGGAAGAAACCCAACTCCGGTGTTTTTGTTGACAAACCGTTTCGCGGATAAGGTTGAAGGTAATGCTGTAGCCTTGCAAAATGAGGCGATGGAATTTTATTGTCAACTGACAACGATTTATTTGTTAGCCATTTGCAACGACTGAGTGAATTAGCCTACTTACGGAAAAAAACCCCACGGAAGATCATCATTATGAAGAGATATGAGTGTATCAATATCTTTTTACTTCTTAAGTTGAGGTACCTAGTAGGATTTTCCTTATTAATTAATGGTTGCATTTACTTACAACAATGGCGAATTCAATGTTTACAATCTAACTATCGTATGAAAACCGGTATCTGGCCCTCATTAACAGTACGCCGGCAGCCATCAAGGTTGTATCGTCGTATGCAGGCTGCGCGTGCGCCGGTCACCGATCTCTCGCACTGTGATTTCGTCCGCGGCACAATACACAGCCTTGGCGGTTAGTTTGTGGACTTAATTGTTGCTGACAATGGCTACTCCCGAATACTACGAGCTAGAAGGAGGCGATAAGATGCCCCGGATCGGCTTTGGGACATGGCAAGTAAGTCATCCGTATCCCTTGATGAATCTCGTGCTTAATTGCTTCTGTGTTATTTTGAATATAGTTTTTTACATGGTATAATGTAATTGTAGGCAAGACATATAGTATAAGTACCTACCTAAGAGTGTTTGTTTATACCTAATGTCTGGAAATAAATCTGTTTATTTTTTTATAGGTACTAAAGTATTATTGAATTTATAAGTACATTAGATAGGTACAATAGCTATTTATGCGAATTCCAGATGAACGAACTCGTGGGAATTTTGACAATCTCTCACGTAATTTTAATTAACTGACCATGACAATATAAGATCCCGTCACAAGCAATTAAACACAACAATATCTATAGTTTAAGTCATGTTTGTGTCTGCCAAATCCCCCTGATTCTCCTGTTTGTCCTCAGACGGATTCCTCCTTCTTTTCTTCTTTCTCCTCTTTATACGACGCTTTAAGAAAGTTTTGATACTTCTCCACTTAGACTTATGGAGTTTTGTTGAGGAGTCGAGGATCACAAAAGGTCTGTCGTTCATGTTTGGTGGGAAGGAGTCCGAGTCACATGAACAGAAATCGTCGCAGTAGGAGCAGTGAGATCCGTTGAAGTCTCCGCTAGACCTGAAAGGCACCCCTCTGGAGGTGGTGGCCTGGTCGTTGTCGAGGCACCACTTGATTAAAACGGAACGGTTCCAGCATAGTTCTGAAGACATACTGCCCGATAAACACCCGCACAGCGCTCTTGCGCTATCACGTTACCCATTTTTTATAATTTAATAGTTTTACATTTATTTTTTCATATTTTTTTAGTTTACTTATCACATCCTATGGTATCAAATTAATTTTGACTTTTATTGTGTCAATTAAATGTCAATCAGAAGAAACAGACGATAGACAGACGATCTTACTAAGCCGCAGTTCTTAATCTGAAGACCATAGTCCTTTCTTCATGAACAAAGCCCACCTAAAAATAACTTTGTTTTTCATAGTGCTTGTATTAATGACAAAGTTTTTTTTTGCGGTTTATGAAAAAGTGCTATAACTTTTTAGTTTGTACTTAGTACTCAGCTCGAATAGTTTTCCTTTCAACTTCGTTATATTATAACGACTCCTATTTTTTTTACGTATCTATGTATAACCGTTTAGCAGATATAGGGGGGGGAGGGGAAATTTGCACTTTAAAACCAAATATTTCAGAAACGGATCCCTAAATCGAAAAATGGTGTTCTCAACCACACAATATTTTAAAAACCTATTCAACAATACCCCACACGACCGGTTAGTAGAGAAAAATAAAATTTTCTCACAGTTTACCTGTATGGGAACTACCTACTTACCCCAAAAAACAATTTTTTTTTTAAGATTTTTTTCATGATTATATCTTTTTTGCCATGATTATATCTCTGTGGGCATGATTAATATACATACCCATACCAAATTACAGCTTTCTAGTACTTATAGTCTCTGAGTAAAACCGCGAACGGACAGACAGACAGACAGACATGGCGAAACTATAAGGGTTCCTTGTTTTACTACGGAACCCTAAAATTGGAAAAGACATACTTACACATATACATAGATTGGTATACACTTAGATACATACGCGTGAAAATCATAACCCTCCATCTGGGTAGGGCAGTGAGATAAAATATAAGATATTTTTTAACAAAAAACAAAAACCGACTTCAACCCTATCAATTTTTTTTAATATGCATACGAAAAAAATGGAAATAAATTTAATCCGAACGGCATACCTGTAAACATTTTTTTGGTTTTTGTGTATTTTTTCAAAAAGCACTCGACACATTTCGTTAAAAATTCAATGGGACCGTCTGTGAAGTACCTATACCTATCGAACACAAAATAATTTCGGAATCGGAGAACATACATAAAATAAAAAAAACATTATGACGAATTGTTAACCTCCTCCTTTTTTAAAAGTCGGTTAAAAAAGAAAGAAATTCTGATAAATAATTTAGCTTCACCGTGATCCGTTCCAAAAACATGAAAATAATTGTTGTGTAATAATTATGCAAAATAAATTGAACCAATATTATTACGACTACTGGACTATGCGATTATTTTTGAGATTTGTCTGATGTAACTATCCTAAGATGTATCGGCAATGTTGCAGCTACCATCTTCACAGCCTGACTGACGAAGAGCTGCGGTGGTTGTTGGAACTAGGTATCATCGGTCGGCCTTTTCAAGTCTTTGATAGCACAGTTTTGCTTTTTTACAACTAACGTTGCCGAAATGTCAGACAGATCTCAAAAATAATAAGTGTAGTACGTACGGTAGCCTATGACACTCAGGTATAACATACCTATCCAACGGTGAAAGATTTTTGAAATCGGTCTAGTAGTTCCTGATATTAGCGCTTCAACCAAACAAACAAACTCTTCAGCTTTGTACCTAAAATAATATTAATATAGATTATTACTAGTTTCTAAGAATGAGGTGTTGTTAAAATCTGGCAAAATGCTTTGGTAGGATATATATACTCTATAAGGTTCGATATACTTACTTTGATCCATTTCGAAAAGGTAGTACTTATGGTTAGGTTTGAGTTCGAGAATCGCGTGAAAGAAGGGTAGATACCCCAGCGAAACCACGATGAGGACGTCTCATATTTAGTTGAAAGCGCAACGGCAGAGTGCACTATTTAGTTAGGGTTAATGTAAAAAACTGTGTAAACTGACAGGCATCAGACGAGGTCGGAAACTCAACGGCAGAGCTAAGAATTTTGTGTTACTGTAACAAACTGTCACCGTGTGGTTCTCGGCAGAGTAGAATAGGACCACTCCAAGTCTTCCCGTGGATGTCGTAGAAGGCGACTTAGGAATCACAAGCTAAACAAAGCTTATAACCACCGAAGAAACCTCTCCAACCCGTCTGGCCAGCGTGGAGAGTGTAGGCTAAATCCCCTGACTGCCCTGGCTAATATATGGCTTTGGTAGTATAGAGAGGGTCGTGCTCCTGCAGTGAAGACTAATATAGACCTGATGATGTACTTAACAAACTGTGTGATGTGACAGGCATCAGACGAGGTGCTGGAGAAGTCCGTGGACGCAGCGCTGGCGGCAGGCTACCGGCATTTCGACACCGCGAGGGCCTATGAGAACGAGGCCGCTTTGGGGCGCGCGCTCCGGCGCTGGATCGGCGCGGACCCCGCCAAACGGAAGGAGCTGTTTGTCGTGACCAAGCTGCCTCCAGGAGGTTCGTTGTTATGAATTACTAGCTGTTGCCCGCGGCTTTGCCTGTGTGATATATAGCCTATGCCCTTCTCCGTAGCATTATCAAAGTGAATGCCTAATTTCAAGAAGATTGGTTCAGTGGATAAAGCGTATAGAGGAAACAAACAAATAAACAAACACACTTTCGCATTTATAATATTTTTTGGGATATACATTATTTGGGATATATAAGTACATATTTACATACGAACATATTATTACGTCTTTATATCCTACGGGGTAGACAAAGCCATAGGACAGAGGTCATAAAACCTAAAAACTATGATTAGCGTATTAATGCGTCAAGGCAAGGCCCAAAAATAAAAAAATCTCGCCTAACCCCTTGACCGGCTTTAACGGTTTTGTAAATTCTATGTTTTTTTTTTTGTGAAGACACTCATATTACTTTTTTGGTTATAAACTAAGTATCGCGCTTGAACTAGGTACTTCTTAGACGGCTAAAAGTCAAACCGGCACAACGTTTGATCTCGTGAAACTTTTTTGCATCAGCACCGCTAGAACGAGCTGTACTCACAGATTTAAGAAGTAAAAAAAAAAGTTTTTTCTGTTCCGTGGCTGTACTAAATCGTATAAGTAACGTGATTGTGCCATATCATACCCAAATCAAATCTCTAGCTAACTAACCTAGTGTTTGAAGCACAAAACCTCCTTTTCAAAATGTTAATGGAGTATTCATCTTCTTATCGTCAAGGTTTTTCTTGATATCTTCATAAAATGTTTCACAATAAGTATGAGTATCTGAATTAAATTAGAACCCAGGTCATCGTTCTAAGTGAGTTCGGTTCTGACAAGTCTTTTTGAAAAGATAAAATCAAGAACCTAGTCTAGGTTCTTGATTCTCATAATTCTTACTGATTCTCATAATATTAAAACATGATTCCAAAAATACTTCAGGATATTAACCACAAATATTCTGATATCTATGATATTAACTAAGGCTTTTATGATTTACATTCTTGAATTTCTTTCTATTTGTAAAGTATTAGGAATAAAATTACTGGCATTGCTAGTGTGCCTAGTGTCGGCCCTTAATTGGAAAACATATGTTGACTTAATTATCTCTAAATAAATGGTTCGTTTCAGGTAACCGGCCGGACCTCGTACCGGAATACTTTGACTCCTCCATTAAAGACCTAGGCCTAGACTACGTGGACCTGTACCTTATGCACACACCTTTCGCCTTTGAACACATTCCGGGGGACTTGCACCCGAAAAATCCTGATGGTAGCATGAAGGTTGATCTCACCACTGATCTCATTGCTGTGTGGAAGGTAAGGAGTGAATAAATTAATCAGCTCAGTAAATTGATTTTCGTCACCTAGAAATATTGCAAAAAGTCACGAGAACTAAGCAATTCCTGACCATCTGGAGATTTATGTGAAATAATAATCATTCACTTATGAATGTGAAAGATTCCAACTACAGAAGGTAGGTTGGGTTATGGTAACATTTATAAGTCACCACACGAGCAAACGAGCGACGACCAAAGTGCGACAGCGACTGGTTTGGATATGCAAATTGGTAACAGAAGGTACCTAGGTTAGTATTTCGGTTTCACATAGACCGCATAGACACACACAACACGAGCGAGCGACGACCTAAACGCAAAAACTACTAGTTTGAATACTAGACTTGGTAACTGAAGGTAGGTTCTGTTGTGGTTACGCATAGACCATCACACGAACGAGCGAGCGAAGACCTGATAACTGGATGGCGAAATCATCTGCTCATACCGTTATCCATCATGCTGCATGCTTGCTGGCATGCTCACAGATTTAAACTTATATTGACAACACACAACGAAATATACGTTAATTTAGGAGTTAACTATGTGATATTACATTGTCAAGATTTTATTATTATATAATGTTTATAGTATTCACGCGGGCAGGATTTCAACCGGCAGTCTTTACTCTCTGTATGAGTAATGCCTAAGCAATTAGGCCACCGTGCTTCATACCCTACACGCAGTGGCGTAGCTATCATATGGCCAGGTGGTGCAGTGCACCAGGGCCCCGGAGCTCAGGGGGCCCTCTAGCCTCAGCTTTGAAAAAAAAAAGATTTTTTTTAGAAATTCTATTTTTTTTTTTATCAAATCAACATCACCAATTATAAAACTCCTTTTAACATTTTCAACACATGCGCCAGGCGTCCTCGATAAGCAGGTGCTGTTTGTTTGTTTGTTATCGTTTTTTCAGTTATATGGTAGTTTGGATGAGTATGCCCGTAGCACATTGGATCAGCTGACGTGCTTGACGGTCGTGAGATCAATTCACCATCCGCCCATCAACTTTTTAATGAAGTTTTCATTCGCTCTTGCCTTGCATCAGTTCTTATTTATGATATTTGTGGCGATGTTTTCAACTTTCTGGGGTCTGGGACGTACTACAGTAGTTGATGCTAGGTTTGCCGCTGACCGTTGTAATTCGTAATTCCCTACTACCAGCCTTATTTCATCAAGTGTCACCACTAATGCTATGATTTCTATTCCGCACATCCATCCATCTGGCACCAAATTCTGGAAAATCTCATTTTCGCAAAAAAAAACCGGTGACAAGATATGTATGATACAGGTTGTTGTTGCTGCTGATCGGCAATAAAAAATAACCAACGTTTTTCTAAACTCAAGTTCACATTGACGAACGAGCTACTATAGAAACTATAATATCTTCTTACGAGTTAGTATTGATTTTACCGCATCATTACCAAACAAGCTGTTTTATGGTTCTTTTTTGTTGAGCTTCATGTAATCTATACTCACAAATAACACAACCCAAAGACAACGCTTAGAAGAACTTTACTACGGACGACGTATGGATTTAGCCTACTAGGGATGAATCATCCCCACTGTTTCCTATTCTCATTCCCTCTCAACAATTTTGAAGGCCGATATAAGTTCAAACTACGCGGAAAGAGGGGAGGAGGGCCCGATTCTCTCCCTATGCACCAGGGCCCTTGCCCCCTAGCTACGCCACTGCCTACACGTCGCTGGAGATAGACAAACAGACATCGAAGTCCCGTTTGTCTCTAGGTACGGAACCCCTTAAACTCGAAGAAGACGGTCTACTGGTCTACCTACAGTGAGTGTAGTGGATTACCTACGAAGTAATAGATCTATAACTCCGTAAAATTCCCAAAGTGAATCACAGAATATGATATAGAAATAAGATGGAAATAAGTAAACATTTTTTGTTTTTGTTGTCTACCTATACCTATTCCGCTCTTGATAGGGATGTCTGGAAACGAAAAGGGGAGGCCTTTACCCAGCAGTGGGACAGTCAATAGGCTAATTAAAAAAAATAAATAAAAATACCTATTGTAAGATATAAGACCCATAGTGTTCAAATAATTCCGATAATTTCGTTTCGAACATTTCGTTCCAAAGATTTCGTATGCATATGGGGAGGTCAAACATCTAGTGCCCTATGCCGAACGATTCCCCGAAAAAAAATCTTTATCAAACTTTGTTTAAAAAAATCAATCATAAGCTCAAGAATATTCAGTTTATGGTAGTACATATATCTCCATGGTTTATGGTCTTGTAAGCTCTTTGCTCTTTGAGTCAGTCAGTAGCTGTCAGTAGACATTCTTCCTGCCAAATTGTAGGACAAATCCTGTCACATACTAAATTCTTTAGTGTTTATAAAATTAAACAGTGCACTAAGATCTTATCTTTCAAATTTTATGCAACATTAATTATACATTTAGTTAGGTAGACAAAGACAAATATAATCTCAGAATGGGATTGGCTTACTTGGATAACTATAATAATGAATTTCCTAATAAAGATAAAATGAAAAATGATGAAGTGAAAACAATAACAATGAATGCTTTGTACCGGTCGGATTCTATTTATAAAGATTGTGTCATCCCCGTATCTCTTACAACTGTAACTTGCAAACCAAAAGCCGGCAAAACAAAGGTAACAACATTTACGAATACATCCGAAGGTGGAGATAAGAAAATCTTACAAAAATCAACTGAAAAATACTCTAAAAGTTCTTGGTCTAAAGTTTACAAATCTCCAATTATTGTTAAAAGAAACATGGACAACAAACACTATATGCTGGATAATAATGATGATGAACAAGTTGATAAAAATTTATTACTTATCAATAACACAGAACAAGCTAGTGATCTACCGGCTAGAGACGAAGAATTTACCACTCAAACTATACGACCATCAGTTGCCTCTGTATTGGTTAACCAGCCGATTATCAAAAGACATGCATGGCAAACTCTGCCGAAGTTTCTTTGCCCTTGCTGTTGTGGTGGAGACGATGCTGTTGAAGGTCCTAACGGCTATCGAAGTGCTACAGAATCCTATGAGACAATAGACCTAAACGTGACTTCCGATAGGGTACCATCGACTTCTTTAAATTTGGATGCTTCTCTGATGAGTATTATACGTTTACATAAAAGTATTAAAGCAAAGAGGTCTCCTAAAGTATATGCAAAAATAATAAAAGTTATCCTGCACAATACTTATAAGAATGCTGCATTTATAGTGGAGTCACTAAAAGCAGTGTAGTTGGTACTCATTCCTATAGCGGACAACTTAAGAAAGAAAAATATTGACAGAACGAAGACAGACAGTATTTTATGTCTGTCAACTTTAAAAAAACCTTTTGAAATATTTATAAAATCATGTCGTAATTAAAACATTTAATATGGGCCATAAATAAATGTAATTTCTTTAAATGGTTGGTACCAAAAACAAAACATGTTACCATTTGGCAAACATAAATGATGATGAAGTACTCTGAAGACCATGTCAAAATCAGAAGGCGGCAACAGTAAATGTAAGAAGTGGATAACTAAATATCTCCTTTGTAATGGCTGTACATGCTTAAAGAAAAGGCGATCCCAACGGCCCATGAGTATAACTCGCCGTGAAGCTCACGTCGAATACCAGAAAAAACGGCCAAAAGGAAAACCCAGAAGTGATTTGCCTAGTGTATCCATTGTCAATACTGCTGAAGTTTATTTCTGTACACTACAAACCAATTTTACAGCGAAGTATAATAAACATGAGGAACGATATTTGAATCCATCCAAAATACTTCCCTCAACCATTCCTACTGATCATGAAGTCATTCCCAAGAGCAGTGAGGAAGTTGGACAACTGCGCTGCATCTATAAAGTAGATGGTACCGGAATGCAAAATAATTGTGCCGAATCTAAAAATGAGATCGATTCGGCTCTAAAAATAGCAGCATTCTCGCGGTCGCATGACATTCCTTTAAAACCTCCTAAGGTTCAAAAAACAAATAGTAAAAGAAAATCGAATTTCTCAAAACTATTTTTTTGCTGCCTAAGTAATGAGGAAGGGAATATACGTGCCGCAGCCGGCTATCCAATCCGCAAACATGACCAGCACTTACCTAAGGTGGTTTCCTCACAAAAGCGTATTACTAACTGTCTGCGCACTAGAATCTTAAATTATTCAAGTTCTGAACAAAAAGCCAACGATGAGTACAAGTACCAGAGCAGTATTTCCAGTCAGAGTTTAGAGATTGTGTCGCAGCTTCTAAATAGATCTGTCTCTGAGACATTATCTGTAAGGTCTACAAATGAAATGAAACGGAAACACGATCGAACGAATAAAAGGCATTCCAGTATTTTTTATATAATGATAAAGGGACTGGCTAATAAACTGTCAGGAAAACGGGATAAAATTAACTTTGCAAACAAAAAGGAAAACGTTATAGTTCTCCACGTGACTAAGAAAATAAGCAACTCGACAGTTGGCACGCAGCCGTCCGACGCCGCCCTCGCCAACAAGCCCAAACCTCGCAATCAGAAGTCGGTTAAGATTGAAAGACCCTTGGTAATCAAAGATAATTCTTCACATTTACCCGAAGTCGAAAGCAAGCTGTACAAAAAAATATGTGGGCCAGGTGAAATTATTATTCGAAGGCACATCTGAATATACAGCAATATTGATTGTTCAGAAGAAAAAAAAACCTAAATTACTTACCATTAAATTAAAAAAATTAAAATTTCTGTTAACTTTAATTTCTTCTCCCTTTCTATGAGGACCAGGAAGTTATCCTACTTATATTAGAAATAAATTAAAGACTAGCTGTACCCGCGACCCCGTCCGCGCTGACCTTGAAAACCGTATTACCGTACCGTTATTCAAACGATGAAATTCCCTTCAAAATTATTTGGGTTGCAGACGAAGTCGCTCTGTATAAAAACCTAGTAACCGTGTAAAATCACCTAGGTTAAGTAAGCGGAGCCCGGGTTCTGAAGTTTTACCACTGAGGATGATACCGAGAATACGCTAGGATGAAAATGATTAAATATGTAGTTAGAGGTATATTTAGGTTCTACTGCTGGGCTAGCTTTTTTAGAAGTTGTAAAAAATTACAGTAATGCTTCCCTGTATACGACATCGTACAGCCATCGGGGATCAAAAAGTTTTCTAGGAACGCTCGTATGTAAAAGAGCCAGATAAAGCTGACCGTGGGAAATGCAGCTATTTCTCAGATCCACACCTGCAAACTTTCAGCTTTTGGCCTTGTGCTTTATTAATTGTCATCGCGTAGCATAGGCTTACTGGAAGCTGGACTCGTTGTAAACAAAACGGAAAAATGTTTGGAATTAGAGGGATTCGGGGTATAAAAACAATTTCCCCAGCTCCGCACCCCGTCAAAATCTCTGCTTCTATCACGTTTCGTCGTAAATTGGTTACTTTTAATCTGGTGCCGTTACAGACTTTTGGTGGGCTTAAATTCCTAAGGAGTATTATAGGTACCCCAACTTTTAAAACTATTTTATGAGCTGGCAACCCAGGAGCACGGAGGGATTCTAAAAATTCGATGGGTATATTTGTAGCTTCTTCTTCTTCTATAACTTCTGGAACGAAGCTCAAAATTTCAGCATTTTTTGCTGCTGCTTGTTCATTCATTGGTGATCGCCCTTTCACAAAGCCACGTATTTTCTTTAGTGGCTATCATCTTAGAGGCTATTTTATAATGATATCTAGAACTTACCTAGTTCCTACTTGAGATCATCATTATCATCATCAGGTCTTATTTAGTCTCCACTGCAGGAGCACGACCCTCTCTGTGCTACCAGTATTAGCCTGATAGTTAAGCTATGTCAGATGCCTTTAGGCAGCCTGAAAAATCTGACACCAGGGTTGGCCACTTGCACACACGAAAAAATATCAGATTAGTTTTGGCCTACACTTTCCACGCTGGCCAGACGGGTTGGAGAGGTTTCTTTGATGTTTAGGACCGTTGATTAGCTTGTGTTTCCTAAGTCGCCTTCTACGAGATCCACGGGAAGACTTGGAGAGGTCCTATTCTAGGTACTCTCCTGGGAACCACACGGATTGAGATTTTACACGAAAGCAATGATAGTTAAGATGTATACCTATATTAGCCTTATCAGTCAGAGGATTTGGCCTACACTCTCCACGCTGACCAGACGGGTTGGAGAGGTTTCTTTGATGTTTAGGAGCTTTGTTTAGCTTGTGTTTCCTAAGTCGCCGTCTACGACATCCACGGGAAAACTTGGAGAGGTCCTATTGTACTCTGCTTGGAACCACACGGCTTGAGATTTTACAGGAAATCAATGATAGTTAAAATGTAAAGATATAGGTACGAACCTAAGCAGAAGAAGTCGCATGAAATAGAATATATATAGCATATATATAGGTTTTTAATGGACTATGTAGCTAGCTCCAAATGAGCTTTCGCTACTTCACCGGACTTTTGAGGTGAGAGCAGAGTACCCTCAACCTGTAAGGCAAACATCACCAAATGGTCCCCAGGAGGGACGAACCTCGGCTTTGGGTGTTGCCCGCGCAAGGCTTGAAGAGACAGCAAACTTTCATATGCCCAATGGGCCGCGATTTGCATGCATGACCTGAAGGGCCGAACCGAAGAACCAAAGGCAAAGCCTTTAGAGAGCAGCAACTCTCATGTTTTGCCATATGGACCGAAAGCTCCGGTTTCCGAAGGACCTATCATGGGTGCAAGTCACCCGGGACCGCCGGACGGTCACCAGTAAACATATATATATATATATACCAGATGGCACTGTGCTAAATTTAAAACGCGCTATTTTTGTTTTTTCGCTGGGACCGACTCAGCTTGCGTGGTGAATTCTATATACTATGTATATGTATACCAGGAAACATACATACATATAAATATATATGTATAATATATATGTATAATGCGGGTGACTTGCACCCATGATAGGTCCTTAATATATCCTTTTTCCACCCAGAAATCTTCATATCTTTAATTTATTTATTAAAAAACCTTAGTACTCAGCTCTGATAGTTTTCCTTTCAACTTCAGTATATATACTACTGCTGTAATTTTTTTCACGTATCCATATATAACCGTTTAGTAGATAGAGGGGGGGGGGGATACTTACCTCTAACAAAAATTTGCACTTTAAAACCAAATATTTCGGTAACGGATCCCTAAATCGAAAATGGTGATCTCAACCTCACAATATTTTTTAAAGACCTATTTAACGATACCCCACATGATGGGTAAGTAGAGAAAAAAAAATTACTCCCCCACTTTACTTGTATGGGAGATACCCTAAAAAAATTTTTTTTTTAAAGACCTTTTTCTACCACTTTTTGCCATGATTAATATACATACCCATGCCAAATTACAGCTTTCTAGTACTTATAGTCTCTGAGTAAAACCGCGAACGAACAGACAGACAGACAGCCATGGCGAAACTATAAGGGTTCCTTGTTTACTACGGAACCCTAAAAAGCAGATAGGTACCTACGTTTATTACGGGATGAAATTTTACACTGGGCAACCATCCAGGCTTCACAATAGCTGCTCATAATTTCATCTAAATTCATTACTTTTAAGAATTTCAATAGTTTCTATTAATTGATGTCCAATAGGTGTTAAATTATGGACATACGTTATAGGTAGGCGTTCTGGTGCTATGAATGCTTAATCGTAAAGCTAAGCTGCTTTTTAGGGTTCCGTAGTAAACAAGGAACCCTTATAGTGTCGCCTTGGCTGACTGTCTGTCCGTCTGTGGTTTTACTCTGAGACTATAAGGTACATGCCAAAAAAGTGGTAGAAATCTTGAAAAATAAAAATTTTGGGTAGCTCCATGTGTTATTGTTAAATAGGCCTATTCCCTTGATCGGCTTATAGGATCTATGCGGGAAGAAAAGCAGCTAGTACATTCTACGATTTTTCTTCTCTCCCAGACCAGCTTGAAAGGGGTCTACGAGTATATTGGTTCCCCTAATTTATCATTTTCCTACTAATGACTGGCGCACAAACTGTTCGTACAAAATTTTTTGGAACATTTTTATTACTAATGTTGTTTAGTCTAATTACTTTTCGTTAAATTTTTTTACGCCGTATATTTATTTTCCAAAATATTCATTAGGTATAATGTTTAGTTAAATATAATATTCTAAATGACTAAATATTTCGCAAAAAAAGAAAACGCACAAAACTGGTACGCCTAATCATTTTTGTGCATTTAAATTACTAAGCAAACTTTTAATTAAATACCACCTGCTAAGAAATGCAAATTGTCAATAAAAACAACAGGGTCACTAATGTTTTAAACAATAAGGCACATTATTTTAAATGAAAGATGAAAGTGATTTTTTTAAGAGTATTGTAATATATATATATAATTATTTTAATTTCTGTTACAGTAATTATTTATTAAAATAATTATAGAATACTAGCTTTTGCCCGCGACTTCGTCCGCGAAAGAAACAAACTAAAATATTGAGTCTCACTTCAAAAATTACGAAGTTTCATACAAAATTCAAACCCCCTTTTTATCCTTTTAGGGGTGCATTTTTTAAATCCAATTATGGCATTTTTATTTACTATCAAACAATAAATAAAATCAAAAATTTTATGGGTCTCACTTTAAAAATGACGAAGTTTCATACAAACTTTCTACCCCCTTTTTACCCTTTTAAGGGTGGAATTTTCAAAAATCCTTTCTTAGTGCTTGCCTACGTTGTATAAAGAACTTGTGTGCAAAATTTCAAGTTGCTAGACCTAGGGGTTTAGGCTGTACGTTGATATATCAGTCAGTCAGTCATTCAGTTTATCCTTTTATATATATAGAAGATGAATAGATGAATAATTTCGTTGATTCGTCGATAAACAAAAGTTTTATTAGGTATATAATTTTTGTTTATTGTACAAAAATGATGAAATTAAATGTTTTATACCATTTTAATTATTTTTTTTAAAAAGTTTACCTTTCTTATGATATCAAATCCATCCAAATCCAAGTACATACACCATAACCGATTTTTTAAATTACAATTACTTTTTCTGCGACCATATATAGGTACTATGCTGCTGACTGATGGAAGAACAAGAAGTTCCAATGTCATTTACTACTTTATTATTACAGTTAACGCACGAAGCACGATCAGATTTGTATGTAGGTATATAGATTTCGATGTATTATACAACTGGTGTCCATAGTCCGAGTGAGTGACAGGGACGCTTTGGTGGACGCTAAGAAGCATCTTTACCATACTGGACGCCCGGGTGTGAAAATCTTGCTTACGCGCCTTTCCAGGTAACGCGTGTCTTGATGAAGAGGGGGGTACAAATAGAAATGAAACTGCCTGACGCTCCCTTTCAGATGGGAAAGGGAGCGCCGGGGAGGCCTTTGGCACCGCCCCTATCGCTCGACTATCGTTCTTTGAAGTCTGGAGCGCAGGGGGTGGGGTACTTCCGTAGGGTAGTATATTTACGTTATATATTATTTATTTGCTCACCATAGTCAATAACAGGTAAGTAAGAACTGTAATGGATTAAGGTGAGCAATAAACGTTTAATTTTTCCAGCGCCTCCTAATACCGGCTCTCCGACCCCATGCAAATCCGGGTTAAGATTAAGACGACTCTGACGCAATTTTCTAGCATTCGTTTATTTCTAATGAATTAGAACACTTTCCTTGGTTTCAGAGTATATGTAAACTAAAGGAGTCTGGGAAGGTCCGGCACGTGGGCGTGTCCAATGTCAACGAGGAGCAGCTGGCGCGGCTGTGCGCAGTGGAGAAACCCGCGTGTCTCCAGATAGAGGTCCACGCGCTCTGTCAGCAGAAAAGCATGGTGGCAGCCGCGAGCAAGTTCGGCGTGCCCATCGTGGCATACTCACCCCTTGGATCTAAAGCATTGGCTGATGCTCTCGCCGCTAAAACTGGGTAAGATTAAAGTTTGAGAATTTGGGTAAACTATAAGAAGGAATACTTGCCGTAGCTGGCATCAGAAAAATATGGTGGCAGCGGACAAAAAACTTGGCGAGCCTATAAACTGACATTACTCATGTCACTATACTTACCTATTTAAATGAGATATGAGATTAGAATGCTTAAAATACTCAGTTCTGAAAATATTCCCTTCATGGTACCTATATCACCGCTGGGACCGCATTAGCTGGCTGGTGTTTTCCGAAGAAAAGCTAAGCTTCAAGTATCTTGCTCAAAAAAGAAAAATATTTTTCGTGGAGTGAACAGCAATCATCTGGCTCTCAGCGGATGCGATTCCGCTTAACCGTTCTGCCCGTAGCAGATTGGTATGCATAAGTCTGCATAACGCATTTTCCGCATGTAAACAAAAGTAACTACCCAACGAGCAAAAAGCGGTTTTATAATTATCCTAAGACCAATTTTCAATAGACTTAAAGTGAACTCATGAGCGCTTATAAGCCCGGAAAAGGGCCCACTTTATTAGTGTTTTCAGTTTTTTAACAGTCTAATAGTTACCCTCATGGAATTCAACTCACGATTGTACCAGCCGTGTAGTAGCATTTTGTAAAACCGTACAATCCTACGAAATCTATTATTAGTCTCATATAAAACTAAACTAGATTGTTATGCATTTCACAACTCTTCTATAAGTTCTTACTCATTCATTTCGTTCAGTCAATTATTCAGTTATCAGTATTGGAAGTTTTACACGCTCCGTGTACATAATAGTGAAAACTTTATTAAAATCCTTACTAATAATTTTCGGACATTAATAAGGTAAGTTATATGATATTTTTCAGTATGTTCGTTATTTCCATCGGTAGTTCCATATTTAAGTATGGGAACTCGTATTTTTCGAGCAACATACCAAGTTTCTGGTGAAAATTTTAAAGCCCCTCTTAAAATAAGCATTTATACATACGTATTAATTATTTTAAAAAAACAAAATGTTCCCTATTAGTAATTTTCGGTAGCCATTTTTAGGTTTGCATTTCGAAGTGTTTTACTATACCACTATTGATAAACTTGGTTCTATAACGTCTCATAGTCACTACATTTATTCGCCATGTTTTTATCATTTGGGGATCCGTGGTGAAATAAGAAAAACGTTAAATATACAACCTATTATTGAAATAACACCTGTAGGTCGTATGTGTGTTCATGAATATAAGCAGTTATGTATTTAGTGTCGATTTGTGTAAGTACTTAATTATGTTTTTGAATTAATGCGCTTTTTCTTATATTTTCGCGAGCTCGAGCAATGGTTATTTTTTTAGATATCGACCGGTTTTTGACCAAAAAAGATTACCGTTTATTAAAAAAATTAAAGTGGCCTTGGATTGTAACACATTTTGTACTGTCAGACAAATGCTACGGCTGTGGTCATGAAGTCTCTAAAGACAAGCCATTACATTTTCTATGAATCAAAAATTTATAATATCACTTGTTAATCAAGATAATTTTTGGTGTGAAAACTGTTCTATTTATACAGTTTATAATCACTTCCCAACTGATGAATGTGAAATTTGTCAGAATCAAGAAAGTCAGATTTAAAACAAAGTGTCATAAGCAACTTTTGTAATATAGTATGTCTTCTATTTTTGCAATTTTTTCCGCACGTCCGCTCACTCTGAACACTCTGAAAACGTGACAGTGGCATGTGCGGAGAGTGCGAGGTGCAAAGGAATCAAACCTTGACTATTTAAGTTGAAGCGCGTTGAGGGCGACCGATATGTATGGAACAGCTGTTTTTTTTCTGAGTTACAACATTGACTTCGTAGTAAAAGTCGTTCATATCCATGACCATGATACAAATTATCTCCAGATGTATACCGGATAAATAAAATTTTAATAAATATTATAATTAATTAAAACACTACATTACAACTCACCTACAACAAACGGAGCCACAGGTACTTTACAAATATTACACAATATGGGCCAAAATTGATATCTAGAACTTCTGAAAACTGGTAATCCATCGACATTAACATTAAGAAATATTTCATCATGGATGGACACGGGACACAAATCAAAAATAGTAGTTAAACATTTTATCAAGCCATTATGCCAATATTGACCTGGTGCTGAAACACTAAGGGACAAGTTTTCTTTATTAGTATGAAGAAGCGTTCGAGCATCTTTTCGTAGAGCATTGTTTGTTCGCTTATTTAAAATTTCTAGTGATGAATTTATAGCTGCATGTGGTATATTGAATAGCAAAGCCCATTTTTTATATTTTCTCGAAGCTCATTATTTTTGTTACTATCTGAAGTATGTTCTTCAACGTCACTTTCACTCTCACTTGATGAATGAACACAAAATTTTTCTTCTGTATTTGAATCGTAGTTAAATATACTATTAATTTATGCGGAACCCTCGCCCGGTTTTGTGACTTGAACTTCAACCGGCTTAAGATCAGAACGTGTCCCTTTTACCATTTCTTGATAGGTTTTTTGTATTTTTCTTTTATAGTGACCACTTCTTTTAAATCTGTTCCATTTATTTAAATCCATTTTAGAAAATAAATTTAGTAACAATGTAGTAGCAAGAAATCACAATCAAAATTGCCTACACAATATGTCGTTGCAAGGGTAAATAATCTTATAATGACTTTACCAACGAATCAAAAAGTGTTTTCTTGACAATAACAGCATTGAACATAACTCAAATAAAACCGTTACGCTTATAATATCATGTGGCAAGTATGTTATTAGAAAAAGTAGTATCGCTGTGAGTGCTTATAAGCTCGCATTAAACTAGATTCAATTACGACTTACAAATGCTTTAATAAAACTACTTTATTTGTAACGGACTCAAATATTGTACTTATTAGCGCTTATAAAACTAAGTAACAAGTGTAAATGGAATAAAGTGTATTTACACTTACGGACAGCTTTAACAGGAGATGCGGGTTCATAGTAGCCTAATAACCAATCATTGAAAGCGCTTACAAGTGCCACTTATAAGAACCTTCATTTTTAAGTCTGATTGCTCTTACTAAAAGCTTTTACAAGATGGTGCGGCTTATAATTGTCTATATACATGGTATTATAAGCGCTTAAAAGTCATATCAGGATAATCATGACCAAATACTAAATAGCATTTTCCGAGGCGCATATAAGAGTAATTGCGAACGCCAAAATCAATATAAGAATCTAATAAGTGTCCTAATAACATATGTGTCCTAAGACAATTTTGCTTGTTGGGTAATGGCTCATTTTAAATATCATATTCGAAATTAAATTGATATGTAGTTTAATACTTTTAAATGTCATTTATTAATATACTTATAGACTTATGGTATGATATTTCAGTCGTGAGTACCCCGACCTGCTGAAATTGCCAGCAGTGCAGCGCATCGCGCAGACGCACGCGCGCACGCCAGCACAGGTGCTGCTGCGGCACACGCTGCAGCGGGGCCTGGCCGCCATCCCCAAGAGCACCAACCCTGAGCGAATCAAACAGGTACGTCCACACGAACAACGTTGGGTTTATATTTTTCTTGAAGTTAGTGCCTTCTCTTTATAATCCTCTAGCAATTGTCCCGCGACTTCGTCCGCGTAAATTATAGCCTATGTCACCCGAAGATAAATTAGCTATCCATAGGTAAAAATTTTGAAAATCGGCCTTGTTTCGTTACCTATTAAATGCAAACAAACATTCAAATCTTTCCTCTTTATAATATTAGTAACGTATAGACTAGTTGTGACCCGCGTCTTCGTCCACGTAGTTACTAAACACGTCTCGTATACTTACACGTCGGACAGAGCCTATCGACTTATTTTATCAGATATTCGCCTATTTCCTCATAAAACTATGACTGCCGGTGTATTTGCTAACTTTGGACAACTAATATTACAACGTTTTGATGGTCACTGGAACAGCAATTACGGCTTTCGTATGATTGACTATTTTTATTTAAGACTAGCTATTTCCCAGCGTCTAAGTCCGCGTAAATCTTAGGCTATGTCACTCCCAGATAAATAACGATTTTATAGGTGCAAGAATTTTGACAAATGAAGATCCGTCCAGTGATTTCGGATTCTATTCAATGCAAAAACATTTTTTTATACTAGTATTATACAGTATTATAGTATAGATTATAGTATAGTTAGTATAAACCCTAATGGATATTAAAGTGACCATCAAAATGTGTACATCGTGGGTGTCAAAATCGCAAATAAATAGGTACTGCTGCTGCTGCTCGGGAGACATTACTGACTATACTACATCATCACACACATACTGCTGACGGAACCTACTAGGTACATTTTTTCTTTAGGTACTCACTTCCTGTTCCGCAGAGTAGGTTATTTTTTTAAAATGACCGAAAAAATAGCTTTTACCAACAAAAAAATAACAAAACAGGTAGGTACAATTATGTACTGAGAAGTTTTCTTACAAAACGCCGAGCTGATACCTTTTTGGTCGCATATTATAGAAATTAAAATTAGGCTAAGTACTGATCATGGAGATATATATAATACGTTATACTTCCGTGGGTAATATTTAGGTTTGTTGTTTGTGTTCATATAAATGTTTGTTTTATGCGCCAAATAACTATATTTCCTTCTTTCTTATCTACAGAATATCTCTCTATGGGATTTCGAGCTAAGCGAGAGCGAAATGTCGGAGCTGGCAGCGCTGGACCGCGGGGAACTTGGCCGCATCTGCGACTTCTCCTTCTTCCTCGGCATTGACAAGCATCCCGAGTTCCCTTTCAAGAAATAAACTTTCTGAGCACAATTTAAATCTATGCACACACAGCAAAAATACATATATTTACCAAAATACGCTAATATATTCATTGAAATTATACGTTTATTCATGCATTTGATAATTCGAATAAATAGTTTAAAAAATAAACATATTTAATTTCTTCAAACTATCAATTCTCCTCCGTTTTTTTTTCCGTTTTGATCTCAGATCCTTGAAAATCTTGTATCCCTCTTTCATTTTAGGCTTCCGTACCCAAAGGGT
This sequence comes from Rhodophaea formosa, assembly GCA_963082605.1. Taxonomy (NCBI): domain Eukaryota; kingdom Metazoa; phylum Arthropoda; class Insecta; order Lepidoptera; family Pyralidae; genus Rhodophaea; species Rhodophaea formosa. Next base: position 8,728,845 of record OY720221.1, read on the forward strand.
AAAACGGGACTCTATTATTGAAACTTCGATGTCTGTCTGTCCGTCCGTCCATCTGTTTGTCACCAGCCTGTATCTTATGAACCGTGAAAGCTGCTATACATTTGGGATTTTCACAGATTATTTATTTCTTTTCCACAAATTACAAAAACTAAAAACCGGCCAAGTGCGTGTCGGGCCACGCGCAGTGTAGGGTTCCGTATTTGCGAATGACAACTTTGAGTTCACACTGTTCACACTCGCACCTCACAGTTTAACGACCAAAAACATCTGACAATGAAAATTGTATGAAATTTTACTTTTTCGAGTACATTTTATAAGTTGGTTGCCTATAACTTTTTAGTTTGTACTTAGTACTCAGCTCTGATAGTTTTCCTTTCAACTTCAGTATATATACTACTGCTGTAATTTTTTTCACGTATCTATATATAACCGTTTAGCAGATAGAGGACAGGACACTTACCTCAAAGAAAAATTCGCACTTTTAAACCAAATATTTCAGAAACGGATACCTAAATCGAAAAATGGTGCCGTCAACCTCACAAAATTTTTAAAGACCTATTCAACGATACCCCACACGATGGGTAAATAGAGAAAAAAAATTACTCCCCTTCTTTACTTGTATGGGAGCTACCCTAAAAAAAATGTTTTTCAAGATTTTTTTCTACCACTTTTTTGGCATGATTAATATACATACCCATACCAATTTACAGCTTTTTAGTACTTATAGTCTTTGCGTAAAACCACGGACGGACAGACAGACAGACATGGCAAAACTATAAGGGTTCCTTGTTTACTACGGATCCCTAAAAACGAATAAAATCAATATTTTAGGGAGGCCCCCATACAACAAACGTGATGTTTTTGCCGTTTACTGCTATATTAATAACGGAAATAGGCAGACGCTTGAAATATTTACAAAATATTTAGTTGAATATTGGTTTACAAAATTCACTTTACAAAAAAATTGATTTTTTTAATCAAAATAAAATAAAACAACGCCTAATTTTATTTCAAAAATATATTATGTTAATGGTTTGGCTTACCCGTCTGGCCAGCGTGGAGAGTGTAGGCAATCCTCTGACTGCTTGGCTAATATAGGGCTCGGGTAGTACAGAGAGGTTCGTGCTCCTGCAGTGGAGACTAACAAAGACCTGATGATGATGATGAATGGCTCATGCCAAACCTAGATTTATTCGCAAATTCAATATTTGCAATTTTTTTTTTGTTTTTTTTTTTAGATTAAGTAACTAAGTTGTATAGATTCTTTTGTATGGATAATGGTACGGAACCCTACGTGTGCGAGTCTGAAGCGCACTTGGCCGATTTTTCATGAACACGTTTGCGATCATAGTCCAATTGATCGTTACTATAAGAACTTTTTTCTGTTGGTCAATTTCTTGTGTTTTTGTAGGTGCTTATCTTTTGTATAATTCTTCTATAATATCTGTGGTCTTAATTAACATATGAAAAAAATTACTGCACATCGAAAATTGCCCTTTTGCATTATTTACAATATATTTGCATGCATCAATCCAAAATAGTGAATTTCAGTGCATTGTAATTCCTCGTGCGAACCTGCCCTGTCGCCTAACCTTTGGCGGTGTGGTGCACTCGACTTTGCAATTCGTACGTGCCTGGTAAAATATGTCAGTGATACTGAAAGGAGCTGTGAGGCTCTACTACTATCTCAATGAAGAAATCGCTGGTAAGTACACTCTACTAGTACAGAAAGAGAATAGGCGTGGCGTAGGGTTGTGGTAAGAGACAACTTGCAAAACGTTGGACCCTGAACGCGCATGTCTCAGTACCTATTGTAATCCTATGCAGGTAAAATATCAATGGCTTGAGAATTATAAGCATCTCAACATTTCTATACAAGTTTTGAAAATCTCAACCAAACCATTGGAACGTAGATTATTAAGAGACGAATTGATTGAATGCTTAATTTTACACAAAAATGAACAAATGTTGCCAAAATTCCCTAAGCTCGTTTGTATGAAGCGCTCGCGAGGAGACATGCGCGTACAGGGCCCTCTTAATGAGTAGTTTGGTTTTAAAACACGTAAAGCAAGGAATACTTAAGTGAACTTTGTTATACACTTTGCATTGCTTGGCTGAAAGGAGCTGAAAGCACAGATTACTAAATAGTTCTAAAAGGGCAAACTGTTGATAAGTACCTACGTTACAATCTGTTACAATAGTAACATCTATTATTTACAGAGTTGCCATAAAGAACCATAATTTTGAGTTTCGATATTTTTACATAACAACCCGATTTTAATGTTTTGGCGATTCAATATTAAATCTATATCCTGTTGAATCACTAGAATTAACTGCTTAATTTATACACAAACGCGATATAATATATACCTACCTACTCGTATTTCTACGAAGTTCTACAGATACAATTAAAAACGAATGATCGTTATGAAACTTTAAGGCTGCTTCTCAGCTGTCTGGGAGATCCGTACGGGCTGTCTGTACGGGCGCCCGAAGCAGGAGCACGAATGAGGCGCTAGAACATCGTTTCACAGCAACCCGGACTGGTGCGCACGGAACCCGTTCCGGGTGTGAGTCTAACAACAGGCACATTTATACCGGAACTCTATCAATATTTTCCCCTGCAGACGAGAAAACCCAAAACTGGTTCCTGATGCGGACGCCGTGGCCGGGCCTGGCGTTCCTGGCGCTGTACCTGCTGACGGTGAAGCGCTGGCTGCCGGCCTACATGAGCACGCGGCCTGCCTTCGACCTGCGGCTCCTCATAGCCGCCTACAACCTTGTACAAATCCTAGCTTGCCTCTACATTGTTTATCATGTGAGCTGTTCAACTACGAGTACTAATTACTCTCCCACGCTGGTTTGGAAGAAAAGGAAAAACATAGAATATACCAGCTGCTTTTCTTCCTGCACAGACCGTAAAAGCCGGTCAAGGAATTTAAAATCCAAGGCATCACGTTAAAGGCGATGCGGCTAGCAATAACCCATCACTATTTTGAGTTTAAAAAATCTTTATTTCTCAAAAGAACATAAGTATACTATATTTATATATATTTTGATTCCGCTTTCCACCTTTACGCCCACTAACACGCTAAACGTTGCCGTTGGGTTTTATGTCATTGGGTTCTGTCTACCCCAGTAAGAAGATACCTACCTTGTTTAACTAATAGCAACGAAAAAGTGTCCGTTTAACGAAAATGCCGAATATAAAATCCTGGGCTCATAGGCTTTTGTATTCGGCATTTTCACAAACAATGTTGTATGGTGGGGGCTAAGAAAGTTTTTCGAATAAAATGGTTTTAGCGGCTTAGAGTAGGGAATTGTGAAACAGATGAGATAACTACTCAAGTGCCTCACAGTGAGTTATTAAAAATATTTGTTTTTGTTCAGAGTCTTACCCTCGGCTGGCTGAACCACTACTCTCTCGTGTGCCAGCCCGTGGAGGACGGACCGGGAGCTGTTGAGTTCGCGTGGAAGGTCTGCTACGCCTACTTCCTCGTCAAGATGATTGATCTACTGGACACGGTACAACTATTTTTTATAAGTAGTAAGACAGCGAAACCCAATATTATGACTCTTAAGAACTACTAAGAATTAAAACGGTTTCATCAGTTTACCTACTATGGTTAAAAATAAAACCGGCTAAGTGCAACTTGCTTTCGTTAAAAATCGAGGAATAAGACGTTTCTTGTATATTCATTTGTTTTAACCGACTTTAAAAATGGGGGTATTAATTACGTAGACCCGTATGTGAGTATGTTTGTCAGAACTGCATGATTATTATTCAAATGTTAGTCAACCTGCCCCCCATTTACTAACTCGGATGACAGGCGTGTCGATGCCTATCAATCGATAATTTACAGTTACAATGCGGGTTTTGCTTGCTCGAACTTTTTATTTGGAATACAAAAACCGCATTGTAACAGTAAATTCTTGATTGGTTAGTAAATAGGCCGGCTGTACTGTATACAACTTTTAACTTTTTCAAAATTTTCGGCCCAGTAGTTTCGGAGATCAGGGGGGGGAATGGTCAATTTTTGCCTTCTTTCGTGAATAAAATCAAAAGTATTGATTTTACCCGAACAAAAAAAAAATATTTTTGAGATCCTCATAATGAGCCCTTTCATTTGATATATGACACAGTAAGGTTTGCAAAACTTCCTTTTAAAATTTTGTAATTGGGCCAAAAGTCAAAATGACCCTTATTTAAAAATCATCTTTATTTACTTTGCACATCCGTGTTTGGGTCATAGGATTACACTATCTTACCAAATTTCATCTAATTTGGTTCAGTAGATTCGGAGAAAATCGGCTGTGACAGACGGACGGACGGACAGACAGACGCTCGAGTGATCCTATAAGGGTTCCGTTTTTCAACTTTTGTACGGAACCCTAAAAAATATGAAAGACGCCGTGGTCGTTGAATCCTAAACGAAACGACGAAAGGGCTGAAAAACAAGAGCCACTACTGCCATCAATAGAGGAATTTATGAATTTAAAATTTGCAGGTATTCTTCGTACTGCGGAAAAAACAACAGCAAGTGTCGTTCCTGCACGTGTACCACCATTTCGGAATGGTGATGGTGGCGTGGGGCATCGTGAAGTGGGTGCCAGGTATGTTATGCAAAGAGCATGATTATCCGGGTTACACGACTTTTGTCCCACCTATTAAAATGTCCACTAAGTAGTTACCAAATACCTAATTTGAGATTTGTTTTTATATTTAAAAACCTAGAAGTTCTTTACAAGAAAATTAGATAAATTCTCTGGTGTTATAGTTGTCCATGGGCGGCGGTAATCACCACCATCAGGTGACCCTCTTAAACGTCACATTTGCAATTGCAGAAACTAAACCGCGGAGGTGTGGGGACCTCCGCGGGATATACAGTCTCATAACTGAGGACCGTGGGTGATACATTCGATATGCCGTCAATTGGAAACTTTCTCTCTCTTACATCATGTTGATTCTAAGCAGTTTTTTTCTAGGATAAGTACTACTAGATAACATTTTATCGCGCTCGATTTAGGGAATCCTTAAGAAACACGTGTCAACTAGCGATATATACTCTTTGGTGTCAACATAATCATTTTGTGCAGGTGGGCACGGCTCGATGCTGGTGGCAGTGAACTCGTTCGTGCACATCGTCATGTACACGTACTACCTGCTGACCACGTGGAACGACTCCTACAGGCAGTCGCTGTGGTGGAAGAAGCACGTCACCCAGCTCCAAATTGTGAGTACACATGCGCTCATCAGTACATGCTAAGAGTCCCACGTAAAGCCGAAATCCCATACAAACGTAGTTTGGTTTTAGTTTTACAACAGTTAAGCCAATCTCAACCAAATTTCGTACATAAGTACGACCGGTTATGGCATATTGATGTTTATAATCAGATTTCAATTTTAAAAACAATACCTAGGTATACAAAATTACAGCGAGTAGAAGTTTTCCATACGAAACTTCAAGGGCAGGTAAATCTGTGAGGTGCTTGCTAGTGCTACATCGATGTGATGATGATGAAATGTATTGACGCCATTTCATCCGCGCTTTCGCTCCCTGCTACCATACTTTAAAATGCGTGTCGTCGTATCGTTCGTCTAGTGTGTCCGTTGTTAACGCTAGGTACTGCCAGATCTTTAAGCAGCATAAAGGCATTCTCAATACCGTTTAACGATATTTAGCAAATCATCTGCAAGTTCGCTACGGATATACATAATATATAACATAAAATATATATAACAGTAAATAATATACTGCGATCGCATATACAACGTGTTAATGAATAAGCGCAAAACCTCTTAGGTGGAGATTGTGCTAATGAATATGGAATACCTAGCTGTTTTTTTTTTTTGTCGGGTTGCAGAGTCGGCCCCATAGTAAAAACCGGCCAAGTGCGTGTCGGGCCACGCGTAGTGTAGGGTTCCGTAGTTGCGAATGACAACTTTGAGTTCACACTATTCACACTCGCACCTTACAGTTTAACGACCAAAAACATCTAACAATGAAAATAGTATGAAATTTTACAGTTTATAAGTTGGTTGCCTATAACTTTTTAGTTTGTACTTAGTACTCAGCGCTGATAGTTTTCCTTTCAACTTCAGTATATATACTATTGCTGTAATTTTTTTCATGTGTCTATATATAACCGTTTAGCAGATAGAGGGGGGGGGGGGACACTTCACCATCACCATCACCATCATCAGGTCTTTCTAGTCTCCACTGCAGGAGCACGACCCTCTCTGTACTACCAGAGCCATATACTAGCCTGAGTAGTCAGAGGATTTGGCCTACACTCTCCACGCTGGCCAGACGGGTTGGAGAGGTCTCTTTGATGTTAATAAGCTTTGTTTAGCTTGTGTTTCCTTAGTCGCCTTTTACGACATCCACGGGATGACTTGGAGTGTCCTCGGGGGACACTTACGTCTAACAAAAAACTCGCACTTTAAAACCAAATATTTCGGAAACGGATCCCTAAATCGAAAAATGGTGTTCTCAACCTCACAATATTTTTAAAAGACCTTTTTAACGATACCCCACACGATGGGCAAATAGAGAAAAAAAATTACTTCCCCACTTTACTTGTATGGGAGCTACCCTAAAAAAATTGTTTTTCAAGATTTTATTCTACCACTTTTTGGCCATGATTAATATACATACTCATACCAAATTACAGCTTTCTAGTACTTATAGTATCTGCGTGAAACCGCGGACGGACAGACAGACAGACAGACATGGCGAAACTATAAGGGTTCCTTGTTTACTACGTGTTAGCGACGCGCTCTTGTCTGTACATAGTATTGAGTACATTTTGATTTATTTGTTAATATTTACATTTATTTTGCGAAAAACTTGTGCAATTTGTTTTTAATTTAAAAAGAAGTAGGAGCGTGGTTTTGATTTATTGTCTGTGGTGACGCCCGCTCCGCCAATTTTCAAATGTAGAATAGGCTTCGGTCCGCGCGAGAAAAACGCTGTTGTTTGCCTTTTGTTTTTCTTGTATATTTTTTATCAATTTTGTATTATTGTGCCGTATTATACTTTAATTTTAACCGACGCGTGTTTTTTACTGGACTGGCCTAACTGTCACCTACACTACGGAACCCTAAAAATTGTTCATATTCATAAGCACAATCACCACCTAAGAGGTTTTGCGCTTATTCATTATTAACACGTTGTATATAATATAGTAGGTACTTATCGCATGCAATGTGCTTTTCAGTGCTTCGCCTAATTGCCAGGCGAGCGAATTTTCAAAGTTTTCTTTAAAATATTATGTCATTATTAGGTATAAAATTTCGAAATTAGAATTTTCCGCAAGTTCAAAATTATCGCTGTTTTTCCGCAAGTAAGATCCGGCATAATAATTAGGCTGAGTTGAACGGACTCAATTAAAATTTACATTTGACTGGCCATATCCTGTGTGAACTCTGTACATGTGACAGGCTGACCTTCCAGTTTAGGTATTTATATATCATGAGGAACATTTGGACTGTATACATATGCATCATTTTTATGCAGTACGGTACTGTTAAAAATTAAATAATTCAATCTCGTATTAAACTAGTCAGAATTTAAAAATGTTGATACCACCCTCCCTATTCCTTTCACTTGACCAGAGGAAGGAACTATACATGGAATTTCCTAATGTTCTAGCTGATGTAGATATCTCGAATCATGGCTGTCCAGGGTGGTCCAACTACCTCAGATTATCGGCAGCGGAGCGTTTCCTTGGTTGCATCGTGAGCGTCATCTCACGCGTCTCACGTCGAAGCCCGTAGCTTACTCAGTGTGAACTAAAGTATCTTTTCATATATCGGTTCACTCACACCGTGGTGAGACGATGCTCGTCTTTCGACCCGCTTCCGCTTTGTCGATCTTCTACGGACTGGTCAAGCCTGAAAATTGTTTTAATTCGTCAAGCTAATTTTTAACACCCAGTTTTGTATAAGTTCGTCAAATAAGAAGGTTTCGTTTCGCCAAACCATGTAGAGTTTCTGATTGGTCAAGTCTACGAAAAGTTTTAGGTAATTTGTCAAGTCTATTGGTAGTTTCGATTTGTCAAACGTTTAATATTCAATCATACCCTAAATCAAAATTAACACAAGAAGTTCTTTAATTTTAATGCATTTTTTAGTGATGAATAAACAAAACATTAATCTCTGTCTTTTCGTGATACACTCAAAAACTACCACACGGATTTTCATTTGGGGGGAGAGCTGCTAGTATCATAATCGGCATAAGACATCGCGTGGCCATTTATAATATTATATAAGGTCTATTGTATAAGGTCCAATTTCCTCTGTTGCATTGTGTATCCGATTCAGCCAGCCGTTCTGTAGAAATCCAATTTAGTTTCTATGTTTCAGATTCAGTTCACGGTGTTGTTCCTGCACTTCGTGTCGCTGGTGGTGGCGCCGCAGTGCTCGTTTCCGCGCCAGCCGGCCTACTTGCTCATACCTCAAAACCTCTTCATGGTCATACTCTTTGGAGATTTCTACTACAGGACCTACATCAAGAAACCCAAAGCTGCGTAATTGTTTATGCTGCATTGAGATACTTGCATTTCATTTACTACGAGGAGTTTTTATTTACTAAAAAAATTATTTTCGTTCGTCAACTGTTTCATTAATCTACTATTGGGCATACCTAATTTTTCCCGAAATCCAGCAGATCTATTTGCTAACTTTTGACAACTACGGGCGTACAACGGTTTCATCTCCGGTTTATCATCATCATCATCATCATCGAGTAGTCAGAGGATTTGGCCTACACTCACCACGCTGGCCAGACGGGTTGGAGAGGTCTCTTTGATGTTAATAAGCTGTTTTGCTTGTGTTTCCTTAGTTGCATTTTACGACATCCTCGGGATGACTTAGAGTGGTCCTATTCTACTCTGCCGGACCCAAACGGCTCCCGGCAGAGTTTATCAAAGGTAATCAAATAGTATCTGATGAGCTGCCCCTTCATAAATCTTTCAATTAATTTATCAAATATTTCAAGTTCAAAGGTAGCAAGATAGCTACCATTGAACTTGAATAATATTTGAAAACTAGATAGGTACACAAGTAAACAAGAAAACGCTTTGTCTGTCCCGTTCCAACTTTGACTATAAATACGTATGTGTTCAGAAACGAAATAACGAAGGGTTATCATCTACCACACAGCACATGACAATTATTTTTAATATTTTCTCACTGAACCTCAAAAAAGCAAGTATGTATTTCCTACATCTACAGTCCCACACAATTATCATCCATTAACCAGAATATATCAAATGACGATTTGAATTTAAAACTAAAAAATAAATACAAAACGAATCATACGAGTATATATTTTAAAAATAGGGTTTTCGATATGGAGTGGTACTATCGGTTACATACTTAACAATATACTATTGCATACTTAAGATTTGTCTACTATGTAGAATAACAACACTGAAAGGCTTAAGAACTTCGTATTTCAATCTAAATAAATCTCAATTTATACACCGTGTAAATCTGTAACCCTGCCATATTCTAGAATGTACCTACCTTTTGTGATACTGAACAACTTTCCCCAAAGAAATGTAAAGTATGAAAAAAATGAACTTATACTAAATTGATTAGCTCATTAGCAGTTTTGTACGAGATTTTTTTTTTTTATATTTCACTGCATGTACCTTGGGTAAAGTTGTTTAAAATGATATACGTGCCTAACTTACGTGCTATACGAAGTACAATTACGTTTGAGAATATGGCAAGGTGACAGATCTTCACGGTGTATGTGTACAAATATAATTAAGTTTTATTATGATAGCATTTTAGTCACGAACGAGTTATGTATACACATCGGTTCTTAAGTCAATCTAATAAGTTTTAAAATCGAATACAATTACATATATTTAGTAACCCATTCGCTCATGATGACTGTACTTATGACATTATAAATATACCTATAAAAATACGTCGCGGTTACAACATTAACAACAAAATATCGAGACATTTTTAAAACCTTGGCAGTGTTTTACACTTCAGTAAAATTTATAAACCTATCCAATTTTTCAGTAAGTAAAAAGATACAATCGCGTAAAGCGCGTCATAAATATTCTCGCTTAATATTACTTAGATAATGTATTATGCACCTTCAATTTAATACTAATATCACAAAGAAAATTACTCATAAGTAAATAGTTTATAAAATCAATCAGTCCCATTGAAGCAATTTTTTATCTACTAACTTAAAGTCAAACAAGGCTACTTACTGTGTCTACTACGTCTAGTGATTAAAAATGTCCTTTTGTTAAAAGATAGCTACAGTACTTCTAGTTCTGACTTCTAACTTAGTAAATAGCAGCATAATAGCAGGGCCTATTATAATATGAAGGAATTTCTAGAGGATAAGTTTTTAGATTAAGTTTTAGTCAGAAAGTTTTATGTTTTTTTATTGAATTATTACTGATTTGTTATATTTTATTTCTTGTTTATGTTGTTCAAATGTGAAAATTATTTAATAATTATTCGCAAATACCGAAAGGTTTAATGTAACATACATTTTATGTGAATAAAAAAATATGAATATGAATATGAATAGAGGCTCTGAAAGTGTAGACATCGTGAGTCTGTCTTTGCATGAACTATATAAATAAATATTCACCATACACCTTAAAACAAAAAGCTAAGAACATTTTAGAAATATGTTTTGCTGATTATACATTTCTCGGCATTTTTTTTTTTACTAATAAGAGTTTTTCTTATGTTTTCTTTAGACTCGGTCGAAAAAATAGATCAAAATTTTTTACTATAAACTAAACAACCTTCCATCTAGACTTTTGAAACAATTTTACCAGTCTTAACGAATCCTTAACCCATTGAGAATCGTGACTAGACCTTAAAAAGATTTAAAATCATATCAAAACTATGTTTCCAAGATAAAACCCTTTTCAAAGGCGAAAACGAAGTCTAATAAATATAGTTATCTAACTCAGTCTGCTTAGCATATTCTGCTTAACGAGATCAATGACATTGCTCTGGCTGAACGCGTCGATGACGGCCTTGGTGAGGCAGAGGTTGGCGGTGGTGCCGTCCACCTCATCCTCATCAAGAGACCTGCTCGTGTTGGCGTACTTCTTAATATTATCCTTGATGAAGTCGATCAGATCTGCATTAGTGATAGCGTGGGCAACCTCCAGCTTTTGGGTAGGGTCTTCCACGAGCGCCCGCCAGTCGCAGGGCTCGGCGTCGGCGGGCGCAGCCTCTTCTTCGCAAGTCTTCTGGCGTTTTATTCGGCGCGCCTTGCGCTTGCTGTCCAAGTACAAGTTGGAGACCGTTTCCAGTTGAAGAAACAGCACAGCCAAGGGTGTGTCTGCAATGTCGTCCTGAAATAACATTTTAATCGGGATATTGTAAGGTAGACTAAGGAACTACTGTAGGTACAGTCTGAATCAAACTTTATGGTGGGTCGGAACATCGCACGAGGCGATGCGCAGAACACAATATTAGGTCTGCGCGGGGCGCGCGCGGGGAGGCGGGGCACGTTCTGCGCAGTGAGCAGCTAATATCCGAGCCGCCATAAGGTTTGATTCAGGCTGAACCTTCATATAAAAGTGATAGAATCAGAAAAATAAATTGCCAAAGTGGAAAATATATGGGGTTAGTTAAAATATTTATCAACAATATCCAATTTGTAAGAGGCCTTAATGTTTCTCGATAAAACATAAATACATAGTGTAATGATCATCAGTGATAAACGTCGGTACATAAATGGTAAAACATTTATAGTGATGACAGATTGCATCATGTGATGATTCAGATGAATAGGATCATCTAAGGAACATGAGTCATACTGCGGTCATTCAGCACCGCGTAAACCTTGCCTTCAGCGAACATACATTATTGTTATGCATATCTATAACGTAATGTTATGTTCCGAAACAAAAGTTTTATCACAAGAAAAGATATGACTTTTCTAAACCAACCTAAAACTAACGTTAATAATAATAACATTAATAACATTTATTAATAATAACATTATTGCCCGCAGGGCAGCTTGTGTCGAGCTGTTGGTGAGTAACGACACCACGGACCCGAGTGCTCCAGAGAGTCGGTCAGAGCCCTCGCCCCCGACGTGTCTTCATCGGTCAGGGTGGAAACCCAAGAGGGCTCGCAGGATTCTCAGCTCTGGCTTGCCTTAGTTGGCCGTCCAGAGAGGAGTCGTAAGAGCTGTTGCTCCAGGGGTGGAAGTGTTAAAGGCCTAACGACGCGAGTAACTTCGGAGAAAGCGCAGCACACCTCTCAACACCCCTGAGTCGCCCGCACCGGTGTTGCCCCTTTTGCTGGCAGTAATCGTCGGCTATTTTGAGGGGCCCATCTAGTGGGCGGCAAGCCACCACCTGCCAATTGTAGTCAGTTATCATGATTATGGCAGGTGTCCGACCATTTGCAATAACCCAGCATTAAGTCCACCCATATTTCAGCCCCATAGCCCATTAATTTCCCTTTCTCTAATGCAATAGTCCCACCTCGTGCCAAAACCTGTTCGAGGACATATCAATTATTGGTATTTCCAGGAATATGTTCTGGCTGGAGACCTACATTACATCAACTTCTCCAAAGGGCCTCTACGTGTTGGATCTATATCCCCACGCAAGCCTTCCAAAGGACCGGGGTAACACCCGTGAGTCTCAGAGATTTACAAATAAAAATTGGTATCTCTATCTTAGAAGTATAGGCCAAGTGCCAATATTGGCCAAAACATCATGTTAGTTGTATGGGACCCCCGCTTAAATATGTATTTTATTCTGTTTTTAATATTTCTTATTATAGCTGCAACAGAAATACATCATCTGTGAAAATTTCAACCGTCTAGCTATCACGGTTTATGAGATACAGCCTGATGACAAACAGACAAACATCGAAGTCTCAGTAATAGGGTCCCGTTTTTATCTTTTGGGCACGGAACCCAAAAAACCACTAACTAAATTATATTTTCGAAAGTGATTTAATTGCTTGTTTATTTTTAGTCGATCGCTATCGACCGTTTCCCGATCTAACTACTGAACCGAACATCACGCAAAGGTACTAGTGTACCTTTTCGGTTCAGGAGCACTAAAGTAAAAGGGACTAGACTTGGAAATAAGGTATGTCTATCCAACAAAGAGCTTTGTTTAGTAGCGTTACAGTAACGCTCGTGGAGCCGCTGCCGAAAGCCAGTTCACATACAAAGTACGAATAAGGAAATAACCTGGCAAATAAACTTCTCCTCCACAAGCCGATGCAGTTTATGATTTTCATGGAAAATCCAGGTCAAATTAGAGTGATAAAAACAACTGATAAAGTACAGTGATGGAGTGATTCTAAATCCGCAATGATATAGTTATTTTGAAAATTCTTGCCAACGCAGCTGCGCGTTAGTTGAAGCATAATGGAGCGATGAGTGTAATTTAGCTATGAAATTACTTCGTGGAAGCGCGCCCGTACAATGTCTATTATTAGGGGGCGCGACGAAATAATTTGTATTATATCGATCTTCACACCAAAGACCGTGACCGCGATTTGATATGCATTTCACTGAGCTAAATAAATAAAAACTACGTCCACATAAACGCCTGTTGCCAACAACATTTAATACCAAATACCAAAATTTGGTATTATTGCAATGTTCCGCCGTGTGGTTTCCGACCTAGAATTTAGAACCACTCCGACTCTTTTTATGGATGTTGTAAGAGGCAACTAAAGGACTTAAAGCACTCTAGTGCAACGGATACATACCCAAGGAGGGTTGGTGTCGGGCATCGATTAGATGAAAAACGAGCATTGTTTTAAAAATGTAAGAATCGATTTGTTTTTATAGAGAATTAATTGAATGATTGAAAAAAGTTAGAAATCTCTACAGTCTAGCAAAAATCCAAATGGATTAAAAAAGGGCTTGAAATTCCTAGTGAACGCTTCAAAATGCACGATTCGACATTATCATCTACCTGTAAACATATAAGTAATGGCTTGTAACGAATACAACTATAAATAGTAGATTGTTGCACTGAGCAGAAAGTAAGTTATTGCTGCACGAGTGTTTATTTGGAGCCCGAGCGCCAGCGAGGGCTCTAAAAAGCACGAGTGCAATTTAACTTACTTAATGCGAGGTGCATAATCTGCTTTTCTTTCAACTATTGCAATAAAAGTAGTTGAAAAATAAAACTGAAGACAAATTACAATAGTTAAAAATTTGTTGTTCACATTCCTCTTTTTTTCTTTATGGCCAGTATTTTTTTTTAGGCAAGGCAATACACACGTCCCTTTGTTAACTCCATACGGCCGTTAGGTTGGCCAACCTTTTTTATGACAGGTGATAACTATTGTCCACGATTTAAAAAAACTAAACAGTGCAGTAAAGGATTTCCATACATTTTTGCTGCACTAGAGCAGCAAAAATGTATGGAAATCCTTTACTGCACTGTTTAGTTTTTTTTTTACTTCTAGTGCAGCAAAGTTCCGCTTTGTGCTGGATATGTAGTGCAGTTATGATAGAATTGCAGCGTAGTTGGAAGAAAAATATATTTCCTTGAAGAATGATGTGAGAATGATGCTATTTTTGTTTAGGTAGGTATGTACCAAAGTAAACTTAATTAATAATTATTATTACACACCTCATTAGGATTGACTAGAAGCTTAGCAGTCTCGTGCGGCAAATCCTTGCACACTTGAGCCACTAGAATTTTAATCAGTGCTTCTGAGACACGGGCCGATGCATCTTTTTCCTGTCAAATAAAATAAATAATTAAATTAAGTTCCTGAATATTCCTGATCACTGTATGATAGATAAGCAAGTTGAAACTGTTTGCACATGCATACGTGGTCACAAAGCTTTAGTATTCGGAATTTCACATTATAAAAAAAAGGTGATAATAAATTGGGTTGAAGGACTAATTTACGTCACATTCCAGTGCCTCAGAAATGTATGTATGTGCCTAAAACATTAATGGGCGCGATCAAATACAGTCTCACATTTAGGTATACTCACAAAACACAGACTGTGTTTATACTACTAGCTGTTTATCATGATTACCCTACACGTGCGTGCGCCGGAAAAATGGAGGATGTAAAGGCAAATAGTTCATATAAGTATGATAAGTTGGGTCACAGTGTAGGTAAAAATGTGCCAATTTAAAAATCAATCAGTTCAGAGATGAGTAACAAATTCAAAACAATAAACTTTCTCATTTAAAACACATGTAGAGTAACTAGCTGTGACCGCGACTTCATTCGCGTGGAAAAAAGCCTATCTCCTTTCTCAGGCTGTAGACTAACTGTGTACCAAATTTCTTTTAAATCGGTTTATTAGTTTTAGCATGAAAGCGAGACAGGCAGAGTTACTTTCGCATTTATAATATTAGTTTGGATATGTAATATGTATTACATGAGGCAGCCACACGTTGAGCGCGATGTTGAGCGGGTCCTCGTTCTGCACGTAATGCCACCAGCCGCGCGGGACCAGCAGCGCGTCGCCCGCCGACAGCTCCACCGACCGACCGCCGGATAAGCCTGAATAATAAATACACTCTTATTTTTTAATCAGTACACAAACTTTAAGGGGTGACTCAGCCTATGAACATGAACAACTTTCGATAGGGGCCAATGCTTTGAACTAAAAAAAATTACATACCCATACAAGTGTCTAGCTGATCGGACCAAATGTATGGAAGAGGTAAGAATAATATGGAATTTTCAGCATTGGTCCCATAACATAAGTTGTTCATGTTGATGGGCTAAGTCACCTCTTAAAGTTTGTGTGTTGAATTTAAAATAACTATTAAAATATATACTTTGACTATTAATTTTAGTGTAAAGCTGTCAGAAGTCATCATCAAATCTTACCATTGAAGACAGTCAAGTTATTGGGGCAGTAGAAATTCAGCTCACTGTAAACACTAGATTCTTCATAAGGCACTCTTGTGGGCTTCATCCCACCTGTTTCTGGAGGAAACAGGATCCAGCGCTTTCTTAAAAAGAAGTTCTTAAATTAATCACCACACCTCAAATTAAAGCAGTTTGAAGCTAATGATAAAGACATTTTAATTTATTCATGGTGATACTGTAAATAGCATAGATCCTATGGATTACTATAGAAAACAAGATAAACATAACATGAATAAAAAATGCAAAAAAATAAATAAATTTAAATCTGAGATTGAACTTTGAACTAGGTAAAAGGTTAGAAGAATAGGGCGGAGCCACGGGTAACAGCGAATAATGTATGTTATATCATTTAAGACTTAATATTCATAAAAATGAATATAAACTTTATCTATATAGTTTCCAATAAATTATTTGCCGTTGTAATTAGTTAGTCATCAAAGAAAATAAATTAACTACTAAACAAGTGACTTTCAGTTCAGTAGGTAACACCAACAAGTTTCAACCTATTCAGAAAGCCTTCTTCAGGCAAAGTGTCAGGCCATTACTAAATAAAAAATACATGAGTATTTGTTAAATTGTAATGGTACAAAAATAATTAAATACTAAAAATTGTGCATTCAACTTACTTTCCATGTACTTGAGTAACAATATTCACTCCATAAGTATCCTGGTGGGCCGGCGTGTGGGCTCCGCTGCTGCCTACCCACAAAGTAGTGTCAGTAGCACCTTTTTCTGGAAACCCAAACTGCTTCCATGACACTTCCTAAAATGAATGTTAAAATTATAAATCCTCCTGATTTAGAAGCATAAAAAAATATCTATTTATAACTACATATAATATATATTATAATTATTTTCTTTATAGCATAAATAATATCTGTTTCTGAATTAATGAAACTTTTGATTAAGTATTGAATTTATGGCCATAGTGTACCAAAGGGTGTTCAAATTTTGGTAAAATTTATATGTTGGAATTGGAATTTAAAAGTCTATAGATACATATACAGGTACTCATACAAAATATTTTTTCTTTACAAAATTGACATCATGCTTTTTGCACATTTAATTTTGCTTTTTACAATTATTATTTTTCTCTATGGTGCTTGGTTTGGCTACAGATCAGCTCCTAATATGAAAAATGAAAAAAAAACATAAGAGGCTTATTTTGGGTTCAAACTACTTATTTTACAACAATTAAAATAGGTTCTGCCTTGTAGACATCACAATATCATGCTTTTGTAACTCTCTAACCTCAGATTATTTTGTGACACTAACCCTTTGCAATATTTTTTTTAATGGACTACGTGGCTAGCTGCAAATGAGCTTTCGCTACTTCACCGGACTTTTGAGGTGAGAGTAGAGTGCCCTCAACCTGTAAGGCAATCATCACCAAAGGGTCCCCAGGAGGGATGGACCTCGGCTTTGGGCGTTGCCCGGGTGCGCAAAGCTTGGAGAGACCGCAAACCCTCATATGCCTCATGGGCCACAATTTGCATGCACGGCCTGAAGGGCCGAACTGAGATAACCCTTTACTAATTTCCAACTTGTTATTTATAAGCAAAACAGTGATGGCCACTTACAGACACTAAACAAACAAAATAGTTACAGTTCCATGAAACAGAACTTGAGATTAAAGTGTTAAACTATAATAAAAACAATATAAGTACCTACCTTAAATAATTCAGTATCTCCATTAAACCATTGGTGCAAATACTTATAATCAAAATACATCCATTCATCAGATGTGTCTAGTGTATTCATAAACTGTTTAAAAGTCGTCAACTTTGTCACACACCGGCGCTCCCAGCAAGGCTCGTCAGAGACGAAATCCCGCTTTAAACATCTAAATGGGATTTCTTTGTCACCAAACACTCTGCTCCATTTCTCTGGTGACCACTGGCACATGGGCCAGTTATTAACAAAACCCCTAAACACCACAGGAACAGAAGCATTGCGTACTATGCTACGAATAACATCCTCGTTTAGAAAAGCAGACATCTCATAAGAATTAGTAGATACAAGCTTATAATTATATTGACTGAAGTCAATAGCTTCTATTATCTAATAGGTAATGCTGCTGCATTAATTAATTAGGAGAGTCGTGTATTTCACGGATTTACAGAAACAGAATGAAAGAGGAATGCTGATACAATAAATGTATAGGAAGGTACTACTTGCACTGTTCACGAATGAGATATGCTATGCGCAAATTACTGAACACTATTTATTTTATAGCTACGGGGTCTGAAATTATATTGCAACAGAGCCAATCAAACTAAAAATGTTTTATATTTCGTTGCACAGCTGCACTTGCATTGCAGCACCAGCCCCACAGAGTAGGTACCTACCAAAGAGTATATAATCACTTCGTTTTAAAACTAACTAAATAAAAATAAAATACATACATTGACAGCTATTATTTTACCTCAATGAAATTTGGAATATGACATTGACGTAATTATGACACTGACATTTTTGAAGTCTTTCAAAAAGAAGAAACGGGATAATAATGTAAGGGTAAAATAATGCCAAACATAATAATAATAATAATATATATGCCCGCAGGGCAGCTTGTGGCGAGCTGTTGGTGAGTAACGACACCACGGACCCGAGTGCTCCAGAGAGTCGGTCAGAGGCCTCGCCCCCGACGTGTCTTCATCGGTCGGGGTGGAAACCCAAGAGGGCTCGCAGGATTCTCAGCTCTGGCTTGCCTTAATTGGCCGTCCAGAGAGGAGTCGTAAGAGCTGTTGCTCCAGGGGTGGAAGTGTTAAAGGCCTAACGACGCGAGTAACTTCGGAGAAAGCGCAGCACACCTCTCGACACCCCTGAGTCGCCCGCACCGGTGTTGCCCCTTTTGCCGGCAGTAATCGTCGGCTATTTTGAGGGGCCCATCTAGTAGGCGGCAAGCCACCACCTGCCAATTGTAGTCAGTTATCATGATTATGGCAGGTGTCCGACCCTTTGCAATAACCCAGCATTAAGTCCACCCATATTTCAGCCCCATAGCCCATTAATTTCCCTCTTTCTAATACAATAGTCCCACCTCTGGCCAAAACCTGTTCGAGGACATATCATTCATTGATATTTCCAGGAATGGGTTCTGGCTGGAGACCTACATTACATCAACTTCTCCAAAGGGCCTCTACGTGTTGGATCTATATCCCCACGCAAGCCTTCCAAAGGACCGGGGTAACACCCGTGAGTCTCAGAGAGATACAAATAATAATAATATGTCAATGTCAATCAATGTCAATTTCATTTCAGCAGTGCTTGTTGTGTTGTGTTGTGTGTGCTTCGGACAGTGTTGTTTTTTATATATCTTTTATATTTTATTATTAGTTTGTACTTAAGTACACACCTCACACATCGTAATTTTAAAGTCTAGAGCGTAAGTTATCATTTAAAGACTTTAATGTTGTGAAAATGGAACCCGGACAAGTAAAATCATCTTTCTTCGTTCATGAAAATGTGGTTTTTAAGACGAATGAGCTAGCTGACGAGTTCCTTGATCTGCTGGACGAATTAAATAATTCATTACATCATTTACAACTACCAAATAAAATAGAATGTATTTATAACCCTACTGTCTACGCACGGCATACTTTTGAAATGTATGTAAGAAAGTATTGCAACACGAAAAAGCCAATTATGTATTTTGGAATGAACCCTGGACCTTGGGGCATGTCGCAAACCGGAGTAAGAGCTGTAGTAATATTATAAACTACATTACATTCATTCTGGTATAATCAGTAGACATTATTTTATAAAGCATGCTAGCATTGGTGAAATTCTAACTTTGTGTCAACTACTGTTGTACTGTACCATTTGTAAATTACTGAATAAAGATTGTTCTATTCTATTCATTGTTCATTCTTCTTTCGCTTAGCTACCTACTTTCCTTTTCAATACAAAAATGATAACATGTTTACTGCCCATTTTTTTACAATGAATTACTTAATTCATTGTTTTTGAATACAATAGCTATTGGCTCTGAATGCGTTAAAATATTATAAGCAGCAATTTCAAAAGCATGATCCAGAAAAAATAACTATTCCCATGGATCAGATGTATATCATGCCAAATACCATAACACTCAAATTCAAATACATAGTACTAAGCACTGCTATCCATAACTGAAAAGGGCTTGCTGACCATACTATTTTAGTAGTGGGATTTCTTTTATGTAGCTCCTAATATCTATTTGCATGGCAATTAGTAGTTAGAAACATAGTTACTTTAAGGCGCTGTGGTATCAGACGATATGCGACACTAGCCCCACCTAGCAATTAATTCCTTTACTCCTAAATCAAATCAAATTTAAAAAATCTTATAGCTGATTGCCCTAGTAAATTACTTGTAGTATTATTTTTATTATATTTCATAGATATTATAATCTAAGTTCTCTTAATTCATTAAATTAAAAATAGTGAAAACTTGTACCAATAATACTACAAGTAATCTAATACTAATAGTAATCTAATTCAGCTATTCGATTTTTTAATTTGATATGATTTAGAACTTATAGAATTAATTGCTGGGTGGAGCTAGTGGTTGTATCGTCTGAACCCACTTCGCCTTAATACATTTACATTTTATTACAGTAGTGATGTGTTTAAAAGCCAAACGAAATTTTTAATTAATATTGTTTTTACTACAGCTTATTAATTTATTTTTTAGGTATCAGTCAAATAGTACAGAAATTAATATTTAATATTATTTTTTTTATTTCATACCATGTTATTAAACTGATTTCTTTTATCATAACAATTACTTTAGGTATCTAATAAATAACTCTTTCAAACCAGGAATAAACTTATTCACAATACTGTTGTGTGTATTGAGTTGAGATCCAACATTGACAATAGGTGACACCTTTATAACCAACTTAAAAAAATTAAGTTTTCAAATTGACCCTTATTTATATTGTCATAATTGCACACTTTTTTGTATTGTAAGTCTATAACAGTTTCTAAACATAATTGGCAAATTCCATAGTGTATGAATGTTTGTCTGTACATAATCTCAAAAACTACGATTTTGATCGCCAGAGAACAGTGCAAATTTCATCAAAATTGGTACAGTAGTTATTGTGATAACAAAGTGCATTTGTATCAGTTGTTTTAATTACAGTTTTGAAGCAGTTTTGACTTTTTTAATTTACTTTTGAAACAGGTCCCCTTTGGAGAAATAAGTTCAGTTAGAGACTGGCTCGGCATCGAGGGACCAGTTGGAAAGCCTCCAAGAGAGGTTCCTAGTCGGCCAGTCTTAGGATTCCAATGTACCAGGACTGAGGTAAATAATAATATTACAGAGCAACAAAATTTTATTTACAGGACTAATAATGTAAGATGATATCATCATGTCATCATCATCAGGTCTATTTTAGTCTCCACTGCAGGCACATGGCCCTGTACTAAGAGCCATATATTGGCCAGAGTAGTCAGAGGATTTGGCCTACACTCTCCACGCTGGACAGACGGGTTGGAGAGGTCTCTTTGATGTTTATGAGCTTTGTTTAGCCTGTGTTTCCTAATTAGCCTTTTACAATATCCACGGGAAGACTTGGAGTGGTCCTATTCTACTTTGGCGGCCACACGACTCGCCAGGTATATCATCATGTACCGTCTCGATATCTCTACCATCAAAGATATCCATTGATGTTAGGTGACCTTGCCTGTCCATCTATACATCAAGCAGACATTACATTACATTAATGACATATATCTTAATTCACTTGACAAACCGTTGTGTGGTTTTCTTTTTAATGAGGTAAAGATGTCAGATTTCTTAGCCCCCTTTACCGATGTGTGTGATACAGCATACTAGGATATTTTTGTAAGCTTTTTGGTAAAATTAAGTGACGGTTTGTAAAGCCTTGAATAAAATGACTTCTAATGCAACACACTATTGCAAATTTCTAATTTAAATTACAGGTAAGCGGCGCAAGATTTTGGGGATTATTAAAGAACATTTGTGGAACTCCTGAGAATTTCTTCAGATCTAGTTTTGTCTACAACTACCTACCTCAGCAGTGGATGAATAGCAATGGTGCCAACATTACTCCAGGAGAGTTTTCTGTAAGTTGATGAATAGGTACAGTCTGAATCAAACTTTATGGCTGCTCGGAACATCATGCAAGTCGACGCGCAGTACACATTAGTTTCAGCGGGGCGTGCGCGGGGAGGCGGGGCGCGTACTGCGCAGCTCGCAGCTAATATCAGAGCCGCTATAAAGTTTGATTTGAATTGTAATTTGATTGAAATAGATTTGTATGTATATTTATATGTTTTATTTTTGATGAGATGACTTTGCTTGGCCCTCCATGCCTCTCTTTACATTGCGGCTTGCCAATATCATTGAAAACAATGGATCAATGGCCTAATTGGTTGTGCAATTATTACGCAAAAATAGGAAATAATTATTCAATTCATCCAGTCGACGGCCTCTCTCGTGGGGGCCTTGTAGCGCAGTGGTTAACACGCCAGCCTGCTATACAAGGGGCACCAGGTTCGATTCATTTTCACAGGTCAAATACCTGTGAAAATGAATCCATGGTTCTGGAGCTAACACAAATGCAAGAAGGCGGCCGGCCGTAAGAACTATGCCAAATCATATAACAGTATGAATGATGTCATATTATTATTTTACGACGCAACACAACTAACCGTCATTCTGACGCTGTTTAGTCTAAAACTTATGGAAATTATTATAAGGTACCTACGGGAAAAAATCAAGCGGGCATGATTTGAACCTGCGCCTTAGTCTTTATATCTTATTTTAATAAGAATATATGTATAGCATTGTGAATGCATGAAAACTTGCATCTGTTGTTAAAAGCAGCTATACATTTCAGATGGCGCAAATGACACCACTGTTCAACATTTGTGATCCAATATTTGTCAAAATCCTACAGCTGTATGAAGTCAAGGTTATCATTGCGATTGGAAAGTTCTGTGAAACCAGAGCACAAAGAGCTTTGAAAACCTATCTACCTCATAGTCCTATCCAAGTAAGTTTTTAAATTCAATATGATAAGCCAGATACCACCGCTAACTTGTATCAAACTAGCAGTTCGCCGGTGGTACATATAATTTTTTTTCTCCTTAAGCACCATCCTCGTACTTCAAGGAGTATTAAAAAAATAATTAGCGAAATCGTTTCAGCTGCTCTCGAGATTTGCGCTTAGCAACACATTCAGCGATTCTTTTTTAATATTATAGACATTAAAACACAGTCAACAATATCTGTGAATATGCTTTTGCTTATCTAAGGAGATCCATGAGTCCAATGCTTATTTTCAAACGAGGCCCCCGTTTGAATTAAAATCATTTGAAAGAAAACGAACACGTTAGTTAAGCCTTAGATAACCCTTCAAAGTATTTTATGAAATAGTGTTTACAATTAAAGTGTATTCGTTAAACTTTTTTATAGCGTTTTTGTCAAAATTGGCCACGTTTGGTGAAAACTCTTGCTAGCTTTGTTGTGTTAAAGTTTACACTTTAAACTGTAAACAGTATGTTCTTTATAAAATACTTTGAAGGGTTATCTAAGGCTTTAATGGTACTAACTTTTAAATGACCTCTTGTTTTGTTTTCAAACTATTTATTTCAAATGAGGGAAGTACTGGACTCATGGATCCCCTTAAGGCGATACACAGAGTCCAGTGCTACCCCCATTATAAATGAATAATATGAAAGAAAACGGAGACATTATTGAAAATTTTAAGCTAGGAAGGTCGAAAAATCTTTGAAACTATTTTATGAACTACTTTCTTTTTGTTTAAAGTGTGAACATGGAGCTTTACT
Source organism: Rhodophaea formosa (assembly GCA_963082605.1). Taxonomy (NCBI): domain Eukaryota; kingdom Metazoa; phylum Arthropoda; class Insecta; order Lepidoptera; family Pyralidae; genus Rhodophaea; species Rhodophaea formosa. The sequence continues at coordinate 8,752,542 of OY720221.1, forward strand.
TAGCGTTTTTGTGAAAAAAGGCCACTTTTGGCGAAAACGTAAGATAAAGTTATATAATTAGACACAATTGTTTTTAGGGTTCCGTAAAAAAGTTGAAAAACGGAACCCTTATAGGATCACTCGAGCGTCTGTCTGTCCGTCCGTCCGTCTGTCACAGCCGATTTTCTCCGAATCTACTGAACCAAATTAGATGAAATTTGGTAAGATAGTGTAATCCTATGACCCAAACACGGATGTGCAAATTAAATAAAGATTTTTTTGAAATAAGGGTCATTTTGAGGGGCCCAATTACAAAAATTTAAAAGAAAGTTTTGCAAACCTTACTGTGTCATATATCAAATGAAAGGGCTCATTATGAGGATCTCAAAAATATTTTTTTTTGTTCGGGTAAAATCAATACTTTTGATTTTATTCACGAAAGAAGGCAATAATTGACCATTCCCCCCCCCTGATCTCCGAAACTACTGGGCCGAAAATTTTGAAAAAATTACAAAATATAGTTCATTCCTTGAAGATTACAGGAAAAATAATAAGAATTCTATCACTTGAAAATTAAGTGGTAAACTCACAATAATAAGTTCATCTAGGGAAATAGTTCACTAAAACACCACTAGATGGCGCTAGTCAATTGAATAAAACATTTTTTGCACATTGTGTGTGTGTTCACGAAGCATATTTGTACGGAACCCTCATTGCGCGAGTTTGACTCACACTTGGCCGGTTTTTTTTTTTTAATGTTAGAAAGTATTGCATAACTAGAAAAGGAGGCCTTAGCCCAACATTGTGACAGTAATGGCTTGTAATAATAATAGCTCCGCAAGTATACAGATCTTGCCATTGAGATTAAAACTCAATGGCGAGTAGAAACCGTAAAGACAATCCTTATTATCATTTCTACCACTGGCGTAATCCCTAAAACCTTACATATCAGTCTTAGCAGCTTGTAAATTCACCCTCTCACTTACCTCCTTCTACAGAAAGCTGCTATTCTAAACACATGCAAAATCGTCAGAAAATTCCTCTCTCTTGATTAAAAACTAGGTTAGTAAATATTTTTGCTTGGCCAAAAGCCCGTAAAAATATTCAAGTCCCCTGAAAAGGGAGTAAAATAAACATATAAATTCATAATAATAACCTCGCCAAATCGAATCCACAAATAATCAAATAGATTCAATTTAACCAACTTCTTAATATTTATTTGGTCGCGACCCATAAATATTAAAAAAATAAAACCAGCCTAGAGCTGAGAAAAGAAAACACACGAAAATAATAATAATAAAGTATTGCATAAAATACTTTGAAGGGTTTTCTAGACACTCCTAGCTCAACGTTTAATAATGTCTACATTTTCTTTTAAATTATTTATTTTAAGTGAGGGCAATTGCAGAGTCTTAATTGCAGGTAATTGGTGGTATCTGGCGTGTAGGTATTGTTATTTATACATTTACGGTTTTAATAACTAATTGTGTGTGTTAATATTTTTCTAACATATTAATGTATTTTAGATCTTATATTTGCCGCACCCAAGCCCAAGGGCTGTCAATAATACAGACTGGGACCAAAAAGCTTATCAATGTTTGAAATCGTATAATCTTCTGCCGTACTACGCTAATTAAGCTTTGTGAACTAACAGGTAACTGCATCTTTTATGTCGCATGTGCTTATAGCCTGTCCGGGGAAATGAGTTGCAGTTCACCCACAAGCGATTTTGAAAAGTAAATAAAAATAATTAAAGTTTTTAATACAAAAACCTAACCACACATTTTTTCTTATATTAGTACAATACATATTAAACCCTAAGAACCCTAAGGAGAAGAAGCCTAACTTGGAATGTACGCGGGCTCCTAGAAAAAGGGAAGATTAACATCATGGAACGTGAACTTGATCGTTACAAACTAACAATAACTGGAATAAGCGAGACACATTGGAGGAATAGTGGTCATTATAATTCCGAGAAACATACCATTTATTATTCCGGAAGCGACAATAGTAGTTTCTCTGGGGTGGCAATTGCAATTCCTAAGACCTGGAATGATGCTGTCCTAGGTTATAACCCTGTCAACGATAGAATTATAACAATGAAACTCAGCGCATCACCTACCCCGCTCAACATCATCCAGGTCTATGCTCCCCACAGCAATCATAAAGATGACGTAATAGAAGAATTCTACAAAAACCTTGAATCTGCTATTGCTGATGTACCCAATCGGGAACTTTTGTTGATTATCGGTGACTTTAATGCCAAGGTTGGGAGTACTGATATGGATGATGGCATCCGAAATATCGTCGGGAAGTATGGTCTGAAAGGTGAACGAAACCAAAGAGGTGATCGCTTTATAGAATTTGCGGCAAACAACAACTTGACCGTAATGAACACCGTATTTAAGCACCACCCGAGACGTCTGTATACATGGACATCCCCAGACGGTAAACATCGCAACCAGATAGACTACATCTTGGTCCGCTCAAGGTGGAGAAGCTCTGTTACCAATGCACATACTTTGCCAGGAGCTGACTGTCTTTCTGATCACGAATTTCTGGTTGGTAACTTACGCCTTAAACTTCAACGCACTACACGAAAAAAGATGCCACATAAGAAAGAGGTTACTGACAAAGAATTGTTGGCGAACATGATTAATAATAAAATATCAACTTGGAGTGCACTTACCGAAAATCAGGATTCTAACACCATGTGGAAGACAGCAAAATCTATGGTATCAGATGCGATAACCCAATCTCAACCTAGACATCCTTCCGACAAAAGACAACACTGGATGACACAGGAAACGTGGAGTCTAGTAGAAGAGCGTAGACATCTCAAAGCTACTGGTGCGAGTGTCGCCGAGCTTAACTCTAAGAAGGCTGTCATACAGGCAGCATGTCGAAGAGATCGCAACAATGCTCTGGCAAAGATTTGTGATGAACTTGAAAAGCACGCTGACACTTATCAAACTAAAGATCTCCATGATAAAGTGCGATTTATCACTCGTCAATTCAAACCCAAGACGTGGACAATAGAGAACTCCAGCGGAATAACAGTTACGGAAATACAGGATATTGTTAATGTTTGGAAGGAATACTGTGAATCACTTTTCGCTTGTCATGGTAATAGCTCATCATCACTACATCTAACGCCTCATCAAATGGACGAAGAACCGCCTATTCTGAAAGATGAAATACGAGCTGCTATAAAACACCTAAAATGCAAATAAGCTGTAGGAATTGACGAAATACCCATTGAAGTGTTCAAAGCCATTGGAGAGCATGGAGTCACCATTCTTTACACCATCTGTTGCAAAATATGGAATACGGGCATATGGCCTGAGGATTGGTCGCATTCTGTATTTATACCCCTTCATAATAAAGGGTCGACAAAAAAATGCAACAATTACAGATTAATATCTTTGATATCCCATGCGAGTAAGGTGATGCTCCACATTTTGAACACTCGACTACAGGCTTTTATTTCTCCACAAATAGCGCCAGAACAGGCGGGGTTCGTAAAAGGTAGAGGCACGCGAGAAGAAATTCTCATACTGCGACAGATTGTTGAAAAATCCCGAGAATTTAACACGCCTCTGTTCATTTGCTTTGTGGACTTTCATAAGGCATTTGATACAGTCATATGGACAAAACTATGGGATGTACTTGAAGAAATGGGCGTACCACAACATCTTATATTAATCATCAGGCGACTATATGAAGATAGCTGTGCAGTGGTTAAGGTGGATAACATTATTTCAAACAGCTTCAAGACCGCGTCTGGCGTTCGTCAAGGATGCATTCTGTCGCCACTCCTGTTTAACTGTTACACAGAATACATTATGCGGATCGTTCTGAAAGGATGGAACAAGGGTGTATCAATTGGTGGTCGGCTGATAAATAATCTTCGCTACGCTGATGACACTACACTTCTTACCCAGACCGAAGAAGATTTATCGGAGATACTGTCTCGTCTAGAAGCAACCAGTCTTCAGTATGGACTGACCATTAATAGGTCTAAAACAAAGGTGATGGTAGTGGACCGAGTAGAGGATAACCGACCAGAATTAGTAACGGTAGCAAATTGCCAAGTTGTCCCAAGTTACATCTATCTTGGTTCCACTATTTCCAATAAGGGAGGTTGTGGAGACGAAATCAAACGCCGATGCGCTATTACTAGATCTGCCGTGCAAAAACTGGGCAAGATTTGGAAGGACAAAAGGATAACCAAGAAAACAAAGGTTCGCCTCATGAAATGTCTGGTCTTTCCAATTCTATTATACGGCGCCGAAACGTGGTCTCTTAAACTGCAAGATCGCCGAAAAATCGACGCCCTGGAGATGTGGTGCTGGAGATGGTTACTAAAGATCCCGTGGACCGCCTTTCGCACTAATATTTCGATTCTCAAGGAACTTAACATAAAGGAAAGACTTTCGTCGACTGTTCAGCTACGAATACTTAAGTTCTTTGGGCACATTAGTCGAAATGAGTCGTCGATGGAAAGACTTGTAGTCCAGGGCCGGGTAGAAGGCAAAAGAGCTCGAGGCAAATCTCCGACTCGTTGGACAGACTCTATAAAAACAGCGACCCAGTCTTCCATTGTCCAATGTGCTCGCAATGCTGGTAACAGGCAGAGGTGGAGAGCCATTGCACAAGCAGCAACCCTCGCCCAAGGAATGGGTAGTATAGAAGATCCCACACCAGGATCATCTGCACAACCACGACCACTCTGTCAAGAGTGAACGACTAAGAAGAAGATATTAAACCCAAGGACGAAATTTTTTGCGTAACAAAATTAAACAGCCGTTCCCCCGAGTCCCGCGACGCAAGTATTGCGTCTGTAAGGCGCGTGCGGAGTCTTTGAAGCTGCCGAAAACACCTTTGGCGGACGCCGACACTCCTTTAGTCGGCTGCCATCGTCGGTTTATCAAGCGTGCATACCATTTGCCCGGACAGACTATACAGGCATCCCAAATCCTAAGTGATATTATAATTGCGAAAGTGAGTGTGTATATTATTTAGCTTTTATCATATGCTAATAAATTATAATTATTAATTCATTATTCAACGTCCACTATAAATTTTTTTGTCTGTAAATCTTACAAGTCAATTCTCAAACACTCATCCTAAAATTTTCTATACTTATGTAAGCCGGATGACAATGACAATGCAATAGCCTATGTTAATACAAAGTAACATAAGCTTCCTTGCCAAATTGTACTTTGCTTTAATATATAACATTACAAGGACTTTAGGGGATAAATTAAATTTCCGGGATTCACTGCTGCCCATTTGAAATCAATCATTTGAAGTAAAACTGAAACATCATCTTTAAAGTGAGAACAAGATTTTTTTTAGCGTTTTTATCAAAACCGAAACCACCGACACCGAAAATTGTAGGTAGAGCTTAACGTTCACACTTTTACTAAACAGTTCATAAAATAGTTTGAAGGGATATCTAGGGCCTCGCAGAACAAAATTTTAAATAATTAATCCGTTTTCTTTCAAATTATTTATTTTAAATGAGGGCAGCTCGGACTCCGAAGAATTCATGACTCGCGAGCGACAATCACATTCCCTACTCTGACATGTATCCCCATGAGGTTTTTCTGTCTAGTCTAGTTAAGACGAAGCAGGATAATAGAGGCTTTATTTACACTATTATATGCGAACATAGAATAATGTAATTATAAATCACAACTAGTCTTATTGAGGCAACGGGTCACCCTAGAGCTGGTCATTACTTCACTCAACGTATCAGCATTGCTGTTCAGCGCGGTAATGCTGCCAGTATTTTGGGCACGTTGCCTCAATGTGACGAGTTGGAAGAATTTCTATTTATAATTAAAAATTTGTAATATTTTTGTAAAATTTGTATATTATATAATAATAAACTCAAATTTAATTATAAATATTGATAATAAATAAATATACACGGACAAATCACACAGATTGAGCGTTATGTGATACTAACTCAACGATACTTTATTTTATAACAAATACATATATAGATCAACATCCAAGACCCAATCGACCCGACCGGGGATCGAACCCGGGACCATTCGTGTCACAGGCGTGTTGACCGCTGCTTGGCCACGGAGCTCGTTGTGATGTTGAATAAAGCATAAGAATAAGCACTTATCACATTTCATTGTTACAGGTAAAATAATATTATTCAGAATACTTATCCAATAGATATTAATAAAAAATGGATGATTTAATGAAAAGAGCTCTTGAATTGGCTAGAGAAGCCATGGCTGCCCAAGAAGTGCCTGTCGGATGTGTGTTTACCATCGACGGAAAGATAGTGGCGGAATCACGCAACACTGTGAATCTCAACCACAACCCAACGAGACATGCAGAAATAAACTGTATTGACACCGTTCTAGACTACTGTAAGATTAACGAAATAGATTATAAGGCTTATTTTAGAATGATAAGTGTCTATGTAACTGTGGAGCCATGCATCATGTGTGCAGCAGCATTGAACAATTTGAATATAAAAGAAGTTGTCTATGGTTGTGCAAATGATAGATTTGGAGGAAAAACTGTATTAGATGTTAGTGATTTTTATGGGCACTCTTATACTTTAACTGGTAATGTGTTGGCAGATGAGGCGATGGATTTATTGAAGCAATTTTATAAGGGTGTTAATCCAAATGCACCAGAATCAAAGGCAAAGAAAAAGAAGGGTAGTGATAAAATTTAACTTGTTTGTACCTATAATCTACGAATAAGTAATATCTTATTCATAGCCTGTAATCTATAATTAATAAATTGATTTTATAAATTGCGATTGAGATGTAATAAGCGCTATCTAAAGCGCAGGACACATAGAAAAGGCCTAAGACGCGGACGGGGTCCGGACAGGGCGCACACAGGGCGCGACTTTTGAAAACATAATAGAAAAGACGAGGCACAGACGTGACGCTTGGCGCTCGGTAGTTGTGGGTGATGTGACAGCGACGCGCGCGCGAGTGCCGGCGCCCGCGCCTCACCCCGCCCGCAACCCCGTTTCGCCCGTCCTCCGTCCGCTCGCGCCCGTGCCCCGTCCGTTCTGTGTATTTTAACATAGGGCGCAGACCCGTCGCAGACGAGTAAGCGTCGTGTCTGCGCCCTGTCTTTTCTGTGTGTTTTGGGTCGCGCGCGACGCTTCTATACATTTTGTATGTAAAAAGATGCGGAGAAGACATATGCCTGCGCCCCGTCCTTGTCTTACGTCTTTTCTATGTGTCCTTCACTTAGACCTCGCAGGACAACTTTTTTTTATATTGTTTTACGGCCCTGAATACGTGTCCTTTAAAGCTTTTATTCATTTATTTTGCAAATTAGCGAGTTATTCTTGTTTATTAAACGAAATCATGGTGTAATTCTTCACAAATCCACTGGTTTCATCATAGACAACCCAACAAGGCGAAAAAGTACCAGCGCGCTAAATAAATCTCCCTAAAGCCGACATGATTTTAGTTATTCCACACACTGATCATAAATATGGGCATTTATATCACTAAATTACAGCGATTTCACTATACAGTCTACTAGAGGATCAATTTGCAAAACAATCTAAAACAAATACCGTGGGTCCGCTGAAATTCCCGCCAAGAGCTCCAATGTTAAATGATATCTTCGGTTTATTTCAAATGGGGCCAGGACTGGACCCCGGAAAATGTGTGCTTCCCTGATTGACCCACTGAGCTTGATGCGATATGGTACAGTCATGGGCAGATAAACCTGACCCACATATAATTAAAAATCTGTTTGTAGGTGGGTCAGGTATCTGCCCACGACTGTACGTACAATGTACACAGGATGTAGGTATATTTTGAGTGTTATTAAGAAAAGATTGAAAATTGGTGCCATTTTTAGTAATAACTACACTAAATCTATATTTAGTGTAGTAATTTAATTAATCTAGGCGTTAATAATGTTAACCTGTTGTAAAAAAAATCGTGAGCGTTGGTGCAATTTCGATAATAACTTCAGTTGATATCATTCCTTTTAATTTGCCAAAAGTTTGCATCTCCCACGCCACGATGGATGAATGAATGAATGATGATGATGAATGCAAGATACTGCACATGACTTTATGTGGTGGTTTTAGATATTTAATCACATAGGTAGATTGGTTGTGCATTTGCTGTAAAGGCCAAAATAATTATAGTTTATGCCCGAGAGCCCTAGCTGGCAGTATTCGTGGCGCAGTGGTTAACACGCGACACGCACGAGGGGCACCGGGTTCGATATCCAGCGCGGAAAAATACTTTCACAATGTGGTCGCCTTAATCGTACGGTTTGTTCTCAGAGACTCGCATAGATGGAGCCACTCGAAACCACACAACATTGTATCTACCGTATTATGAGAATATAAAAACATGATTCACAAAATATATCTTATTAAAAATCAAAACAATATTTTAGGCATAATATTTTAAAATGACACCGTATAATTTAGTAAGTTAAAGGCTAACGCAAATTACCGCCATCTAGTATCGAGTAGCAAGCAACTCTCCTGCCGCGCCGTACATTTGCCTGCTTTTCGCAATCTTAATTTGGTCCAATATTTTTGTATGAGGTGGGCAGTCTATTACGTTAGTATTATATTGTCTTTGCTTTCACAGATATCTGCTGTACCTATGTAGTTCTGGAAATACCCCAGGAGGGTTGACGCCAAACAGGCGGCCGGCCGTAAAAACTGCAGCCAAATCATATTACAGAATGAATGCTGTCATAACATAATAGGACCCCGTTCTACAAATCATCACAGCTGAGGACAAAATCGGGAACACGCTCAGATGATAATTACTGTCGCCCGAGACCCCAGAATTTCAAGTGATGACTCGATTTGTCTGTTACCTACGAATTTTACCTCATTACAATCCTTATAGAACTTAGATTATTAAATTTTCCGGCTATGGAAGAAGTTTTGCCAAGAATATTAATTAAAATAAGCCTTTACAGCACAGCACACACACAGTATGGTACCTATATTTTGATATTAATAAATATTAAAATTTATATCTATACATTGATAAAATAATTGTGTAATGTCAATCCAACAAAATTGATTTTTTCAATGTTATTTCCTTAGATTACTTATCTGAAAACTCTTGTTTGTTTTGTAATGTGCAATAAAATAAAATTTATATTTAAAATTCTCTAATATTGTAATAGAAAGGTATTGATTAAAGGATAATTACTAATAAAAAAAAACTTGTTTTAAATCTTACTAAGTTTAATAAGTCTGCAAATTATTACAATCCCTGTTATAATATGTCTAAATAATATAAGCAATATACCTAAAGGACTATTCTACTTGACACATTCAATTTGGTTTATTATAGTAATGTAACCATAACGACTCGACATAAAGAAGATAAGTATTGTAGACAATCATACCCAACAAACCCAACAATAACCATAAAATATTATATCCAATAGCTAAAATAGGTACATAATAATATTATAACTTTGCATACACTTTTTCTTAAATTTAATACCTCACTGCATAAACATAAAAGTGAGATCTGATTTTGGAATATGTACATTTCAAACAAACCACTACTGACAAAATATCCACAAGGATATCACAGAAAATTTTCGCTAAACCTAATTTGAGATCTCACAATTACATTCCCACAGTGAACAACTCTAGAAAAGTATTTGTACAATAACAGGGTATATATTATTAATTCTATTCCTTAATATGTAAATGTAGGCAAGTAACTAAATGCATTATGCTTAATGTTCCCACTACACATACATCATACAGAAACTTGGGTATGTACATACAAAAACAGTAAGCAGAAAAGTAAAAGGCAGTATGTTTACTTATACTTCAAGACATTGACACTGGTTATACACGGCTTTACTCATTCACTCTGTGACTTGGAAGGATTTTCGCTCGCTTTCATATTAGGCCTTAAAGTACCACAGGTAAACATAAACTTGATTTCATCCTCATAATAAAAAACAATTGATGATGTCCCAATGTAATTGTTTTAAGTTGAGATAGTGACAGACAGTATTATACATGGATGCATATGGTCATGATAGTCATGTTGGATAATGAAGTGGGCATCAATGTATAATAGTCTCCAAACTTCTTCCAAACACTATCTTACTCATCAGGAAATGGCATTAAATACTGTTGAAACAAAATACAATATTTAGAGATAAATTTAATTTTCTGGACTGTGAAATCCATTGACAAGTGGGTAAGTAGATTCCAGTTCTTCTGCCTCTACTCCATTATGTGCATGCTCTTCATTTCCATTCGTTAATTCCTGTAGAGGCTGAACCGTTGGCTGGTCCACTGGGCTGACACTGCGGCTGGAAGTGCTACAGCTATCAGAACTCGAAGAGCTGTCGCTTTCCGAATCTTCACTAGATGATGCTTGGGACCTTTGACGTAGGTGATCGTTATCTATCTGCAATTTCTCATTGGCTAATTTAAGTTGCAATATCTGTTCTTCTTGTTCCTTTAATCGCTGCATTATGTCACTAAGAGATTGTTCCTCAGCTATGCTAGATACTAATGATGTTCCCGAGGTATCCCTTTCAGTTATCATGCTATCCCTATCAGTTGCAGATGTGTCTTTGTCTGTGATGATATCATTCTCAAGGTATTTTGGTTTCGATCGTTCTGTCCTCTTCAAAAGAGTGTCGTACTTGGCTTCCAGTAAAAGGTATTCTTGGATTAGTTCATTCTTTGACATATTAGACAAACGCTCGCTCTGCGCATCCTCATACACACTAGAGAACTCTTTAGTTAGATACTCTTCTTCATCTTCTGGTAGAGAGAAAAAATAATTTTCTTCAGAGTCCACACTAAAACTGGAATCGCGGGTTCGTGCGGAGGGCGCCCTCAATATATGAAAGGAATTCTCCGGTTCTGGTTTATGTATTTCCATTAGAAATTGGTTGTTGTTGAAGGGTGCACGAGTTTTTGCCAATACAATTTTTCGGAAACGATTGTTTCTTTTTGCTTTATCATTTTTTCGACGATCCTGCCAAGGAACTTTTACAAAAGGTTTCAGAACTTTGCGTTTAGATTTCCCGCGTCGCCTCTTTTTCTTGACATTTCCTTCAAGTTTGGGTTTCGCCATTCCTACTATAGATGGCGCCTCAATCAAAGAAGGTCGCGTCTCATCGCCATCTTTTATTTCCGAAATTATGTTATTTACATCCATTCTTTAAACGTTTTTGGACTCTTATATGAATATATTATAGAGATAGTAGACTTACAGATTTACTTCAATAACTTCAAGGCGCCGTTTTTCAGCAAAACCCGGCCAAGACGCACATATTTTCACACAGCTCGAAACAGGGTAATAGCAGTTCCGCCATCTTTATTTATTTATTTATTCATGCGCTGCGCATTTTTTTTTTGTCATAATATTGAGTGTTGCCATCATATTCACTACGTACGTTATCTTTCTTCCGGTACTGCCATAGATTAAAAAAAAATTTCGTCGAGAATAATTCATACTTCTATGGGTACTGTGCTTTGTATGCAAGTGTATGCCTATGTTAGGCGATTATATACTCTTTGTATGTTACGATCAAGTTAACCTTATCCAAAGAAAATCTGAGGAAGAAAGAGCCTGAAAAAAGAAATAATTCAATGGGGAAATTTAACTAGCCCCATAAACTTATGTCTAACCATACATACCTACGTAGGATACTATTCTATCTAATCAAACAAGAATCAAACTCAACATTACTTATTGATATACCTATTTGATAATAGTTTTTCTTAATATGTAGACAAACATTCAAAACCTAGGCCAATCTGAAAGAGATAGTTTTCCCAGGATCTTTCGAGTCATAAGCGTGGCGTGGTAACCACTGCGCTGCGGACGGAGGCTGTCGTTCAGTCCACAGAACAAAGGTCAGTCAGTCAGCAGTAGGTTAAAACCACGGAAGTAAAACGTAGTACATATATCTCCATGATGAAAACAAATTTGTCTACGGACAGCGTTGTCTACGATCGTGCGAGCATGCCGGCGGTGGTCAAAGATCTGTGTAGTGAATATTATTTTATTTAGGTAGCTTACAAAGAATATTAAAAGAAATAATAATTAAAACTACTTAAAATTAATTAAAATATTTATTATATTTATTATAAATATTTATTAATATATTATTCTGTGTAGTCATATGAAAAAAATTGCGAGTGTATCTGAATGGACCAAGTTATAAATCGGGTATTATACATAATGCCCGGTCCTTTTTCAATATGAGCGTGCAATATGATAATAATAATCAAATTGACCGGGCATTATACATTGTCAATCACCTTTTGGGCAAGGCAGAGTAATACAAACATATTAGAAACAATATTTTTTAAATTATTATTGTCATTAAAATAAACAAAATGTTAAGCAAATTTAAATAATCATATCGGTCTTCAAATTGTGCCCGCTAGGGTTGGTCATCTTGACACCGACACGCCTTCCAGCCGCCCCCGGCTGGAAGGCGTGTCGGTGTCTTTGTCGATTGACCGAGTCCCGTTTCTTTCGCCCAAATGGCCCTCAGTTTGGTCTCTCTTCAACCAAAAGGTAATAACAGAAGCCCACGAGTTATTGGCAACAGAGGACAGGAAGAGCGGCGCGGCGCACCTTATTACCGACAGTCCTCTTGCCCTGCGACCCCACCGATGCCGTGCCAAGCGCCACGGCGACGCTTGGTCGCGAAGGACAGGGAGAGCTGCGCACCTTATCACTGACATTCCCCTTACCCCGCGACCCCTACAACGACTGTTAAGTGTAGGGAGATTTCACCCATAGATAGACCACTCAAAGCGAGTGGCCTCCCTCCGGGTAGTTTTTAAAGAGGTTGTGACAGTTTTTGAACAAAGGTCTGTGGAGGTTATCTTTCTCTACGTCGGACGCGCGAGTGGATGGCCCAGATCCTCCTTCAGTGCCTTCCACCCGGTACCTCTTCACCGCAGGTGGAAAGACGTGGCTACTAAACTAATCGCGACAAGATGGGAATCATTCGGGGTGTATCCTATCCTATCCTGTCCTGTCTCGCGCCGTGCCGTCTTGTTTCGTCCCGTCCCGTGCCGTCACGTCCCATGCCGTCCGGTCCCGTCGCGTCCCATGCCGTCCCGTCTCCGTCCTTTCTGTCCTGTCCTATCCTATCTTACCCTATCCTTTCCACAATGGTTTGTGATAAACACTCAGTAAAAACGGTTGTTCACGGATATTTATCCATTTTAAGTATTCACTTAAATTGGATATTTATCCGCCGCGCATCTCTACGTGTTATACGTGCTTCCCATCCCGCACCCTATCTAATTTAGGTTTATTATCAGATTGACCAATTGTTGCGTAGCAATATAATAATGACCATGCAATGTGATAAATAATTGTAAGTAATCACTTGGCCCGATAGAGCTTGACTTGATCACTGTTCCATAACCTTCGAGCAACACGGCCTCCGTACCGGACGGAGGGAGGGGGCAAAGCGACAATTTACTATGACAATTTTTCTGGCGTTTTTTGCGGGGGGAAATGTGCACACAAGTTTAGTTCCGCACACCTACATACAAAACTTAAACTGTCACTTGATAGTTATTATGACATTGTCACAAAAAATGACATAAAAAAGAAAAAATAATTTGTGTACAGATGAGTCACACACAACTAACACATAGACATGCATATGCCTAATTTTGGCTTGTACCTTGACAGAGGGGAATGCAGCGTATGGCTACTCCCTTCCGTGTTGCTTGAAGTCCATAACATATCGATTAATCTTTACAATTTTATTTTATCGGTTGTCGACTTCGAGCAACACGGAAGGGAGTAGCCATAAGCCCGTAACACACGGTCCGATTTGGCAGGAGCCGACAAACTACCTACCGTCGGAAACCAACCATCCTGCAAGACTACACACCTTCCGACCGATATCATCCGACGAGCCCCGATCAGTGTTGCCAATGCTACAAATGGTATCTACAATCTAAGTTACCCCTACTCTGGGGAAAATCTAATGAACTAATGGAGGTATTGTAAATACACGCAAATATTAATGGTTCATTGTGTATTAAAACTGAATAACCATGAAATGCATATAATTACGTGGTAAGTTATTTTGACAAAAATAACAATGGTTGCTACAGGATTTCGCTACAACGCTATTAAATTGTTTCTGCCAGACACGGGAAAATAGTCAGATCTAGCTATAAAGTTGATAAGTTAGTTGGTAACGCTGCATCTGACTGTCTGTATATGTCGCCTCTTACATAATTCGCTACATTTTAAAAGGTTACGTTGTAAATGGATTTGAAAAGTTCGGTTATAAAGTAGATAAAGTATTTTATTTTAGTAATAATAAGTAGGTAAAAATGTTGGTTATAGAATTAAGCTACCAAATGAAAAAAATGTCGTTAACGATGTGGCTAAAAATTGGCTATAGTGGCAACACTTTGTCGGACCGACCGTCGGAACATCCTTCCACACGCACCGATTTGGCAGATGGTAGGAAGCCGACCGCGTCGGAAAGCCAACTACTCCCGACCGGTATAATTATTATTAATACTGGTCGGGAGTGGTTGGGTCTCCGACGCGGTCGTCTTCCTACCATCTGCCAAATCGGTGCGTGTGGAAGGATGTTCCGACGGTCGGTCCGACAAAGTGTTGCCACTATAGCCAATTTTTGCCCACATCTTTAGCGACATTTTTTTTATTTTGCTCTTTTCTTTTCCATTTTTAACTACTTATTATTAAATAAATACTTAAATTCAGTAAAAAAATTGTACTTTTCATGTCCATTTATAACGTAAGCTTATAAAATGTAGCAACCGAAAATGAAAAATAACATGCAACTGTGGCACACTTCATTGTAAGCTACGAATAAGTAATAAGATTGTAAGATTAAGTAATAAAAATATTATTGCCATTTTTTTTTATTTAGTCACTTTGGCTGTTAAATCATTGGTACTAGTAACGTTTACCCTTAGATTTAGCTACTTCCCCGACGTCATTGAGGACTGACTCTTTGACAGTTGCATTCACAACGTCCGAGGAAGGAGACATTAAAATGGAGCAGGAGGAATCGAACATAGGAGCCGGTGTTATTACGGAACGATTGTTATTACAAGTAGGTATGTGCGTAAGTAATTATGTATAATATAATAATAAGTAATTAGGAATAATAGATGTGTAGTTAGTTGAGTTGAAAGACTTACATTATAAGTAAAAATGATTTGTGTGTGTGTAAGTGTGTAATGGGTAAATGAAAAGCCCGACGGCCCTGTAGCCATAAGCATTATTAGCGCTTACGAATGTTAAGTAACCTCACGCGCAGTCTCCCCTTGGATATCTTCGCAAGTTGCATCAAAACATCACGAGCTCCTCCGTGACTGGTGACCTTCGTGGCGCAGCTGTCGACACGCCTGCCTGCGACACGGATAGAATAGTCCCGGGTTCGACCCCCGGTCAGGTCAAGTTGGAAAATGATCTTTTTGCAGATTGACCTGGGTCTTGGATGTTTATCTATTATAAAATAAAGTATCGTTGAGTTAGTATCCCATAACACAAGTCTTGAACATAATTTGGCCTAACTCTATGTTATTTGTCCGTATTTATTTATTCCTCCGTGCATAAGTAGGCTCGTTAAGCCTTTAGTCGCGGCTGGCTGTCATCATTGGTGAGGGTATGATATATATGATAGCTTGAATAATTTGACACCAGTATTAGCCACTTACACATACTAAAAACAAACAAAAATGGATAACATTTTTCACAATGGGGATGGCAACTGTCACGTTGACAGTTTAGTAGGGTTGTTCTGATACAACTGTCAAATGTATGGACTTTTACACTAATCAATATTTTTCTTCATAATCAGACCAAATCTCGTGAAATAAACTATTAAATTGTTTATACTACCTAGTTTCCCATAAATCGGCATATATATTTTATTGTTACTATTACAAAAAATATTATTGTGGGTTATGTTTGCAAAATACTTAAAAATCTTTTGATAAGGGAACATATATGCGTTTTATACATTTTTTTACGAAAGGTTTAATGTTTTGTCACTATTCTTAAGCACTAATTAATTGCATCAAAATCTAAAAATAAAGATATTTATATTTTTGTTAAGGATAAACGTATGCAGCGACATCTACAATTAGCTTTGCGCTGCCACCCCTATTAACATAAACGTCATGATTGAACGATGGCGGCTTAAATATACAAACATTATATTGCGTGAAATACATGTTGATGGTGGATGCGTCGGGTCCTTAACGGAAAGAAAGTTTTAGAATGTTAATTATTGGTACACCATTTTTAGGGCACTGTAAGTAAGTTCCACACAGCATGGATACATTTTCATTGTTATTCAGTTTTAATACAAAATAAACCATTCATTTCTTATTTCTATGACCTCCGTTGTTTCGTTATATTTCCCCAGAGTAGGGGTAACTTAGATTGTAAATACTATTTGTAGCATTGGCAACACTGATTGGGTGCTCGTCGGACGATATTGTTCGGAACGTGTGTAGGCTTGCAGGATGGTTGTTTCCGACGGTAGGTAGTTTGTCGGCTCCTGCCAAATCGGAACGTGTGTTACGGGCTCTGCATTCCCCTCTGTCAAGGTACAAGCCAAAATTAGGCATATGCATGTCTATGTGTTAGTTGTGTGTGACTCATCTGTACACAAATTATTTTTTCTTTTTATGTCATTTTTTGTGACAATGTTATAATTACTATCAAGTGACAGTTTAAGTTTTGTATGTAGGTGTGCGGAACTAAACTTGTGTGCACATTTCCCCCCGCAAAAAACGCCAGAAAAATTGTCATAGTAAATTGTCGCTTTGCCCACTCCCTCCGTCCGGTACGGAGGCCGTGTTGCTCGAAGGTTGTCGCTTTATTTAAAACATGTAAAACATCATGAAGAAAGGCTCTAATGGACTCGTATCCAAGGCCGGAAAACAATTATAAAAAAAATGAAAATGTCAATAACTCTCAGGGTTGCCAACCGTACGAGGTTCCTCGTACAAATACGAGATTTGTGGTCTTCCGTACGAGGTACGAGGACGCTATCAACCTCGTACAGTTATGTACGAGATTTTGATGATATTATGGCCATGCGATTTTTTTTATTGGATTATGTAGCTGGCTAGCTCAAAATGAGCTTTCACCACTTCACTGGACTCTAGGCTTTACCGTCATTTTGGATCACCATAATAAATTAGTGAAAACTTGTGCCATCTATCAAAAATAGTAGGAACTTCTTACGTTATAAATTGCACTGCCGGGGATTTCCCGGTTGACGGCATAGGTACCATAGACAATCATCACGTATATGGTAGTTCAACCGGAAAATCCGATTAAGAATATCGTATCTTTGCACTAGTTATTTACACTACGTTGTGTAGCAAATTGATTATTTTCTAAAAATTAAGATTTCTATTGTTTTTTCCATTGTTTAGTGATGTATTATATGTAATAAGTCTCGTTATGAGTGATAACGAAGAAAATAGTGACCGTAAGTAGCGCCATATGCAACATTAAAGCATAATAAATTTTTATGTACGAGGTTTGAAAGTCAATGTACGAGATTTTCAGCTGCACATGTACGAGGGACCTTATTTTTTTGTTGGCAACCCTGATAACTCTCTCGCGTGTCAAACAAAATATAATATGTATGTGTCAGAGACTACGAACACGAAGAAGCAAAATATTTGTTGTGATTCAGTAAATACATTAAATATTAATTGTTATCTTAGCTTTATAAGAATGGCAGACGATATACTTTTTGAGTTACTCCATTCAGAAATTATAAACTATTCTCTTGAACAATCGAAAGACAGTACTGATAAAAAAGTAAGCAATGACTCCCCCTCTGCAAGTTTTATAATATTAGATCAATATTAGCGCTATCCATACATTTCCTGCTCATACGTATAGTTCATACATTTATAGGGTTATCTGAATTCCGAGTCAGCATTGTCATTTTTACCGTCAGGGACGTGCCATACTGGATCTATGTTCACACATCAGGGAAATCTGTATCAGGGCAGTCTTTTTTATTCTTAATTTGTTTATAATTGTCGGGCAATTGTAGTGTCGGCCATCAACTTGGAAATGTGTAAATAGCAACAGTGTTTGATCTGTATACATAATTGTATTGGTAATTCTGATACGAGAGCTTGTTATGAAGGTTATAATAACATACGAATTAATTTTCAGGAAACTGATTTATCGGTAGTTGAGTATATTGGATTTGCAGCAGGTTACAAAATCATGGAACGGCTTACAAGGGAATGGCCGAGATTCAAAGACGAACTAGACACAATGAAGTTCATTTGTACAGATTTCTGGACATGTATTTATAAAAAACAAATTGATAATCTTCGCACGAATCACCAAGGAGTCTATGTATTACAAGACAATGCGTTTAGATTTCTCACTAACTTTTCTAATGGTCATCAGTATTTGGAATTCGCCCCCAGAGTAAGCCCTAGTGATAATATATTATGACAACACTCATGAATAGTAATTTTTGTTAAATGTAAGAGACTTAACTGGTTTAAACTTTTTCATAGTAATAAAGCAGTGGCTTATTCAAGTCATTTAAAAATTTATGAAATTATTTAAACTTGTTCTATTTTATTTTGTTCTTCCAAATCAAAATAATGAATATTTAGTATTGTCTAGTTAGATCTTTTATCTTTTTAGATTATGAATGTTACTTCAAAATTCTTGTCTTGTTTCAGTATGTGGCATATACCTGTGGCTTGATAAGAGGTGGGCTGGCTAACCTATGTATCAACAGTGTGGTCACGGCAGAGGTGCAAAACATGCCATCTTGCAAGTTTCATATACATGTTCAACGATCTTAATTCTATAAATAAATATTTAAATTTATATTTATTTAAATTTACATGTAATTATATTTTTGGCATGGGTTGATGTGATGCTACATCATGACTTTGAACCAAACTTGTATGATTCTATTAATTTCATACTATGAATAAATATACCTATTAATTTTCTATTTCTTTTATCTTTAACATTAGTTAGGTACTTAGGAAAATTAACTGTGTAAACCAATACAAATTAGAAAATCTATTGGTTCAGAGGGTTCAGATGTCTAATCTTGCCTAAACTGCTGGATGGATTTTAATTTAAGAAAAAACTGGCCAAGTTCTTTTCGGGCCACGCGCAGTGTAGGGTTCCGTAGTTGCGAATGACAACTTTGAGTTCACACTGCACTGTTCACACTCGCACCTCATAGTTTAACGACCAAAAACATCAAACAATGAAAATTGTATGAAATTTTACATTTTCTAGTACATTTTATAAGTTGGTTGCCTATAACTTCTTAGTTTGTACTTAGTACTCACTTAGCTCTGATAGATTTCCTTTCAACTTCAGTATATATACTACTGCTGTAATTTTTTTCACGGTTCCATATATACCCGTTTAGCAGGTAGAGGGGGGGGGGGGACATACCTCTAACAAAAATTTGCACTTTAAAACCAAATATTTCGTAAACGGATCCCTAAATCGAAAATGGTGTTCTCAACCTCTCAATATTTTTTAAGACCTATTTAACAATACCCAACACAATGGGTTTGTCTAAAAAAAATATTACTCCCTCTTTACGTGCATGGGAGCTACGCTAAAAATTTTTTTTTTCTGCCACTTTTTTGTCGTGATTAAAATACATACCCATACCAAATTACAGCTTTCTAGTACTTAAAGTCTCTCAGTAAAACCGCGGACGGAGAGACAGACATGGCGAAAATATAAGGGTTCCTAGTTTACTACGGAACCCTAAAAATAGGGTACAAACGATCTAAAATAATGAACATGTCCTTAATCTATCTTGCTTATAGTTATGACAAACATGTCAATTTAATAACTAAGTCAGTTAATATAACATAAATCATTTATAAGCAGTCTCCATAAAAAAAAACATGTCTGTGGTCTCCAGTCACAATATTTATACCAAAAATTTTTACATTATTATACTCCTTGATTTTCATATTATTATAGTAAAAATTGTCGAATTTTATTTATTACATTTTATAAAATGAGGAGCCAATAAAATGTCTCCACGTGTAGAAGTAAAATAAAAAAGAAATAGAAGGAAGAACACCCGGTGATATATGATATTTACAGTAATAATATCATGAATAGATATAAGATTGAAATAAAAATTAGAATTTGTAGGAAGTAACGAGTTACGTATCTAGAACATGTCGCGAAGCCAGTCAAATTGGTTCTGCTACTTTGGAATGAAATTGCATTTAATTAGTCTTATTTTTGATTTTGATTTGATTTAATAGTTTGATTAATTTGATTATAAAATTGTGTATGCCAAAATTTTAGAAATATCATCCGCAAAAAGTGGACACTTTTGAGGTGTTGCGTCGGGCAGGTCATTAATGTATAGCAGAAAAAGAAGTGGTCCCAGTATGCTTCCTTGTGGAACACCGTAACTATTAATTTGGTTTATAGTCTGATCTAAATGGTTTTAGTTCGTTATTCTTATCTTAATTCAATAGCTAAACATATTGCATTCCATTAGATAAAAAAGATTTTATCAACGCAACTTTTTAGCAACAATATTTGTTGTCAAAAGTTATAAAATGTGTAAAAAAATACATAAAAATCAATATTTCGGCCTTAACTCGTGCAAAGGCCAGCCAGAAATATGAAACACGGCTATCGCCGGAAAGAAGGGGTTATGGGCTACGTACTGGCACAAAAATACCCCAATATCCGGCACCGAGCGAGCGACGCGGTTTCGGGAGCTTCTCAAAGCTGCAAAGGCACGTTAGGTAACGACACGAATCCGCGTGGACCTTTACTACTATATTATTCTACAGGACTGTCTCATTTGGAGACACACTCTATTAGGTCTACCGCTAGTTAACTAAACTAATCAGGGGGCCGTTCAAGTATTACGTAAGCAGAAAAACAGCTAATTTTAATCCCCTCTTGTCAGCAAAAGTAAGAAAATTTCTTCCCCCTCTCCTAAGCTTACGTAAACATAGGTCACGGACTTTCGTGTCTCAAAAGTGCAGGTCGCATGGCGCGCCATGCCACACTAAATAGTATCATCCACCGGGCTCTTGTCACTATTCACGTGCCAGCGGTTTTAGAACCCAATGGACTGGCACGTGAGGATGGCAAGAGACCGGACGGAATGACTCTTGTGCCGTGGAGGATGGGAAGGCCGCTGGTTTGGGACGCCACCTGCGTGGACACGCTCGCGTCCTCCCACCTTCCCGGCACAGGTTCTAAAGCGGGCGTGGCTGCAGCCAATGCAGAGTCCCTCAAACGGCGTAAATATGCTTGTATCGGCAATGGTTTCATATTTGAGCCGTTTGGGGTGGAGACTCTGGGTCCGTGGGGCCCCTCGGCGCATAAACTTTTTAAGGTTTTGAGTCAAAAGCTGGTTGAGGTGACGGGTAACCAGAGGGCTGGTAATTTTCTAGGACAGAGGATAAGCATTGCCATTCAACGTGGCAATGCTGCCAGCATTCTGGGTACCCTTTCGTGTGACAACGACATGCGGGACTTTTTTTATTTATAGCTTTGTTTTATATGTATCTAGTTAGGTTTTATTTAATAGTTTTAATTTTTGTTTTTTTAGTTAAGTTTTAGTTTTTAATTAGTTTTAGAAAAATGTATTAGTACATAATAATTGACCCACAAATAAATATTTTCACAACAAATGTTTGTGTATTTTGCGAAATGTTGCTTATGTTATCACCACGTCAACCCCCCGTCCCCCATGTCATCAAAAATAAGCAGATCCTAGACCCCCCACCCCCTTTCACTGCTTACGTAATATTTGAATGACCCCTCAGAAGGTAATCTGAACAAATGCAATAATAGAAAATGCTTTTATGTATACGTATGTACATGTAACACGTAGCGCCATCTGTGTACAGTTGGAGCGCAACTCTAGTTTGTATGAAACTTCATGCACACGATACCAAATTACACATGATACCAACTTACCATCGATTCCGCGAACACCTCTAGTCTTCACCTCAAAGCAACTCTACCGCTGCTGGGGTACCTACCATTTTTTGAACGTGTGACCACTCGTCTTGGAACGATTTTTGTATCTCTATATAGTTTGTGATTTTTGTATGCAAAAACCGCTCGATTGCGAAGGGCGAAATTTCAAAAATCGTACCCCTGTATGCATATATATCAGAATATTTACTAGGTATGTGTATGCTGATTCGACGGTGAGTATGTAGGGGAATTTCGCGTATATAGTCCCCGCCTCCCCGCGCGCACTCAGCTAATATTTTGTGCTGCGACAAGTACATATTATATCTCCATGTTGTTCAACTCGCGCGATATTCCGAGCCGCCATAAAGTTTGATTCGGCTGGTATAGACGTTTCACGTTAAAACCAACACCCGATTTTTTTACGTATAAAATTTCGGTGGGGTTTTATTTAACCCCCAAAACCGTCCCTCTGGCTACTCCCGTGCGTTGGTAAATTACAGACAGAGACAGAACATCTTACTATCGATTACATTTTTTAATCAATTGATTATTCAACAGAATCGATTTTTTCGTTTTTCCTTTGCGTACTATATTGTCTATGGACAAAACTTCTGACGCAAACTTTTGATTGGCGCTCTTTTACTTCATTCGTTCTTTCAATTTTATAGAAAATGGCCTCCGAGGAGTTGGTGACTGAGCAATTTCAACTTTTGGGAATTGATGTGGAGAAAGAAGTTTTAGCTAAATGTAAGTATATAACTAGCTTAT
Organism: Rhodophaea formosa; assembly: GCA_963082605.1. Taxonomy (NCBI): domain Eukaryota; kingdom Metazoa; phylum Arthropoda; class Insecta; order Lepidoptera; family Pyralidae; genus Rhodophaea; species Rhodophaea formosa. The sequence continues at coordinate 8,775,293 of OY720221.1, forward strand.
CAGAAGTAGAATGTATATTGATGTCACTATAAACAAGTTCATTGAAAAGCTGTTGTTTCTATTTCATACCGCTAAGAAAATGAATGTTCAAGGCTGTTCATTATTCACGTCTTCCTCCTAGGTGTAAGTTTATGTGAAGAAAACTGCGTCGACGCAGAAACTTTCATAGAACGATGGATGGCATTCAGTTTGAATCACTTGAACGGCGCATCGCCTACTTTGGAGAACTTAGATCTACTTGCAAGAAAGGAATTTTCCAAGCGAGCGGCGGAACGAGCCAACGCTCCCGCTAAAGAAGCCTCACGGATAAGCACCGGCACAAGTTTGACAGTTTATGGAGCGCCCGTTACAACACAGTATCCTTTTATACAATCAATCCACGTGTTCAATTCGTATCTAAAGTTTCTTGGAAAGTTCAAATTTATAACCTGAGCATAATTATCGCGTAATGGTTCATTGTTTGTGGCTCTGGTATAACGCCAAGGGAGCACCGTGTTTGTTGCGTTTGACATCTGTAGGCACTTATGTTGCATTGTGATATTGTGTTTTTTTTTGTATTAGTGCTTGTTTTGACTCATGACTACTTGCCTGATTATAGATATGAACACAATGTTCTTCATTATTGACTGAAACAGTATGTAGATGTAAAACAATAAATTCCTTAATTGATAGATCAGATAACAATGTCCTGTCCAATTACATGACCACAACTCCCAAGGTATGTACATTTTATTGGTTGTATCTTGTCATACAAACAAATTAACTTAATTCATGATGCATCTAATTAAACACCATCAGCAGAAAAGTATTCAGTGATAACCTTATTTCACAATTACTTGTAAAGGTAACTATTTATAAAGAACATAATTGATGATAATGCTTTATTTATATATAATGCCGAATATGCATACACGAAATGTACATTCATGCAATAAACATATTTTACTAAGAGGGTTTAAGATATTTCCAAAACCCACATAATGCATAATATGACTCAAAAGCTGGAGTGATTAGAATATGCAATGAGTATTTAGAATAGAATAGAAAATGTTTATTTGGTGCATATAAAAATATTAAAACAATGACAGCTTTACAGAATATGTCACCAAAATGGTTTCCCTCAGCTGTGATGCCATGACGCTATGTCATTTAATGTTTTTACTTTAGGTTTGTTTTGGTTTTTGGATAAAGAATGAAGATTGAAGATAGCTACAAGAAGATTTGCCCGCTTGCATTTGATGAGTATAGGTCTAGTACCGCAGTGTATCCATCTTGTGACTAGATCTACACTCATTGATTGCTTGAAGGCCCACCGTCATTTAACATCTGATTTATCCCGTTACTTATCAAGTTGCATCTTATAATGTATTTTTGTCTGGCTGCTAGATATATCTTGTATTATTGTTGATTTTAGGACTCCTTATGATATTGCATACTTGCTTTAAACCATAATTTTCCCCAAAACATGTTAACATGAGCCTTGTCATTTTCTTAGTAACTTAGTGCTTTGGAAGGCATGTTAAGCCATTGGACCTGGCAGTCATCATTGATGGCAGTCGTTAAGCTATGTCAGATGTCTTTGAATGAGATGAATACACCATACAAAAAACAAAATGACTTACCAATAGAGAATATGCACATATTATTTTATTTGCTTTGTACAATCCCTAATAACCACAGTTAAAAAAATATGAACGAACATTTAAAATATCTGAATTAGCGACGAAGATGTGGTACTTTAAAGTTTAAATAAGAGAGAAGTCCGATATGGACTAGTGACATCTAAGTCTATATCATGTATACATTTGCCATATAAAATAGTGTTTCCGCAAATGAGATAGACATATTTTTGGTAAAATCATTTTATCTCGTTCATTTTTCAACCAAATTTTATTCTGTTTTCACTTTCAGTACTCTAACTATTGAATATTTTTGGATAAACTGGTACGATAACACATATTTTTTTCATGCATATCCCTATTATGGGCACCTAAACAATGTTGCTGTGCTAACAGCTAAAGCGCAATTGTAATTTTTCTTAAATTGTGAATTGGATTAGGTGATAAGCAGAAAAAAATAACTCAAATAAATTATTATATCAGATTGAGGTAGCCCCACAATAAGTTGTGCTGGTGTGTGATGTAGATTACTAACTCTACTACGGTTTAAAAAGTCCTCATAATATGCTTATAGTATGTATGTCTTGAAGAACATACATTTTCTAAACCACAGACAAAGACTTAGAGTTGACTCGTGTTTCAGTTTATACCAAGCCTCATAATGACTATTTATGTACTAGGGCCAGTACAAATGGTGATGTTGGTGGAAACTACAACTGCAACAAATATTGATTTTAAAAAATACCGATTATTTGTCTAAAATCTCGGCTGAAGTGCTGGATATTCGGCTGGATGTCCAATGACACTTTGATACATCTGCATCATTATTGGGTAACTACTCAGTTGGCGTATTTGTTTTATTTGTGGCTATTTCGGGTATATTACGTAGGTATGCAAGTACAGTACAAATCAAACTTTTGGTGGCTCTGATATTCTGTAATACAGGCCTTGCCTAATACAGGCTCCAGTCTCCTTACAGTCTTGGCTTATGTCAAATTGTAATTTCTATTAATGTTAAACCATGTACTGTTATGGAGAAATAAAATACATTTTTACCTTTTTATTAGCAAGGTGCGCAGAACGCGCCTCGACGCCCCGCGCGATTCTTGATTCGCGCGATGTTCCAAGGCGCCATAAAGTTTGATTCTGACTGTACATATCAATTATTTCGTTTCTTATCCAATGTTATTTGCTTTCAAGGAATTAAATTATTAATTTCTACTTTTTAGTTTTCGAGTTTATACAATTATGTATAAAATTGAAGTCGGTTATATTGTTTCGTGTATATAATAAGGCCAAATATTGCGTACTATTCGGCTGATTCCTGAATAGTAAATAAAGTAGCCTAATATTCGTGGCATCTCTAGTGGAAACTATAAATCACGGTGTTAAATGTTGGATTTGTTTATTTATTTAGTTGAAAGGCATTATTAGACCAAAAAAAAGAAGAAATGACTTGATGATATTTGTGGGCGAGTTTGCTTCTGGTTCATGTGTTTACTTATCATGACTAGATCCATACTCGTCTGCAGCCATCAACTCAATCAACACATATAACGCAGTCATAAGGTAACTTTTTGCAATACAGTACAAAATATGAAATTTTATTCTTAGTAACAACTTTATAAGTGTTAGAATTAATAATTATTTTTCCATATACATATAATATGTAGTATAGAAACATTTATAGCTGAACAAACTACCTATGTAATATATTTATTAACCACTACATTCTTATGGAAATTGTTATTGTTGTGTTGCGACTTATGCAATTGTATATATTTCAGAGAGTTAAAGTAGATCCGGACTCCACAGCAACTCGCGATGAACTGCAGCCCGTCACATATTCGCCGACCACGTTAGTATGCATATTATATTTCTTCAAGGTCTATCCCCAATTCCCCACACATCTGCAGGCCGATTTGCTAACTCAGTGTACAACGATTTGATTGTCACTTTAGCATCCATTACGGTTTTCATATCATAAATAAAAATAGTCATTCATACCAAAGCCGTAATGAATATTGAAGTTACCATATAAATTTATGTACACCGTAGTTGTCAAAAGTTAGCAAATAGGCCTGCTGGTCCGCGCCCTGGACGTGGTCAGAACGTGTTTCGTCAGGGGTGTCCAAAAATATAATTGCAAACATTTTCTATGGCTTGGTTCATATACGTCCATGGCCGTGCTGACAATGGAGCTTCAGTGTCTGGACTGACGCATTGACGTGCGCAAGTGTTGCGTCAGGGCCGATGCCGTCTTGTACGAAATTATTGATATTTTCATGACACTCTTATAAATCCATCCATTAATCTTCCATGCTGGTTTGGGAGAAAAGAAAAAACATAGAATATACCAGCTGCTTTTCTTCCCGCGCAGACCGTAAAAGCCGGTCAAGGGATTGGGCGAAAATCTAAGGAATCATATTGATAGGCGATGCGGCTAGCAACCCATCACTATTTTGATTCCGCTTTCCATCTTTACGCCCACTACCTACGATGCTAAATGTGGCCTCTTCTAGGTGTTGTGACCTTGGGCTCTGTCTACCCCGCAAGGGATAAAGACGTGATAGTATGTATGTATGCATGTACTCTTATAAATGGTATCAATAAATGCTATAAGTGGGGTGGACGTACATTACTAAAAGATTAAAGTAACAGAAGGGAATAAAAGGAAGGCCTCTGCCTATCCATAGCATAACATCCATCTCTGATATGTGTGAACAGACAGCCCCTGACGGGTCACGGAATCACGGTCTCGACACGGTGACGTCTCTGCCACGTCACGGGCACGGCTCAGATGTGTGGGGTCAAGAGTTTAGGGAGCGTCCTCTAGTAACGTAGGAGCTTGATGGTCTAGTGGATGTAAGCAATATAAGCAAACCTGGGTGCAGTCCCCACTTGGATGGGTGACCGCAAGTGGCATAAAATTTTCTCGTGCTCCTCCGTGCTTTGAACGGCACGTTAAGCCGTTGGTCCCGGCTGTCGTCATAGATGGCAGTCGTTAAGCTATACTTATACACACGTAAACACATACACACAAACAACTTATAACGTAGGCGATTATGGTATTTAACGATGACATCTGTGGCGGACATGCGGCTGGCAGGCTGGATGTCAAGATGGTAAATGTTCTTGTCAGATCGACCTGGGTCCCAAACCCAGCCAAATGCCTTATATGTATTTGTTATAAAATATAGAACTACATACTTCATTTGATGCAGACGAACAGAGACTAGGTGAATGTTGAGCAAAGTGGATACCTTAAACTTTGACAGTAAATGGAAAGAAAACCTACAGAAATAGGAAGTTATAAATAATGCCTGCATAAAAATGATACCGCTATCTACTTTGCCCTATCTCACCGGGCAAAGGAGTTAATACCTGTTGGATTTTTTTAAATTACAGGTTTACATGATGTTTGGCTCTTTGTAATAGATGGTTTCAAACCTGCATTGAATCTCTCAGTGTATTCTAACGACTGAGTTGTAAACTATTGTTGGTGTCATAGTTTATCTTCTCATCTTACTTTAGTACTATAGGTAATGTAGTCATAGTTCCAATGCATATGAAACAATTTATCCTATACAATGTGTTAGTTGGATACTTGGTTTTTAAAAATCCCTGCATGACAAAAATAATGTTACATACAAAAATATTTTCTAGCCTGGTTCATCCCATCCATAAATCGTGCAACTGCATCGTAAACTTTGAACAAGATTTTGTATTATAAAAACATACCTGTTTTCTCATCATCATCCCCTCCTTGTATACTCACACCACATTGCATATTTTCGTTAAATAAATAACACTAATAAATTAAGGATAGAAGACATTAAAGAAAAAGTTAACATTTAAAATTGAAGAATTAAACCTTACTGAACATTCGTCAATATAAATTTTTATATTTTTATTAAGCACATAAAAGAGAACACAGTAAATTCATTGAACAAGTCTGGTCACTTATCGGTCCTTCAATTGGCTCTGTGGTGACTACTGAACAGTATATTTTTTCTTATTAATTCCAGTGGGAAATCAGCCAAATATGCTACGAGGGCGAATCAAGGCACCGTTGTACATTCCTATGGCGATGAGAAGATATTAGAAGATATATCTCAACCAAACAGTGTCGTCGATACCTTAAATCTCAACATCACACAGATACCTAATGACGATGGTGACGTGTATACCAAGGCCATGTAAGTACTGGAACGGACTGGGCCGGGAGGGCTGGTTAGCTAGGGCATCGATATGATCCATCTTTCACTTTTCTTGAAAATGTATATCGAATATTATGTACTGCGCAGCGACTCGCGCGGTATTCCGATCCGCCATAAAGTTTGATTCGGACTGTACGTAAGCATCAAGTGCAGTCGCTAAGAGCGGATCCACATACGGGGTTTTTGGCCAACCTAGGGGCCTGTCGTTTTACAAGTCTCACATTTATGGCAGACTCACCGCCGCAAGTGGATCGCACACGGGCAGCTCCTCATGGTTTGTGTTTAGGGTTCATCTTATGGTGGGGATCAGCCAGAGGTAGGGGTTTCGACACACCTCTCCTCTTCTCGGGCTCCGAGTAGGTTCGCCCCTAAATGTCGCCTATTAATGGAGCGTGCTTTGAAATTTCCAGTCATTGGTACAAGACTATAAATTTTATAAGGACCTGCATTATGTAAGAGAACATAGTACAGTATGATTAGTTTACATTGAACTCCTTTACCTTGACCAAAAAGAGGAGAGGAATTGTTAAAATAAGTTTCACTTGTTAATCTCTGTTTGAGTGTGTGCTGTCTGTCCTACTATGTTTTTTATCATGTTAGGCACCTAGAACAAAAGTCGATTTTGGGCACCTACTATTGTTATGGTCAAGGTCATTTATATTTAGTATGTCATGCATGTGGTAGAGTACGTAAAGCCGGCAAAAAATTACAAAAAGAGTTAACGAAGTTCATGAACCTTTTGTTTTAGGTTTGGCTTTGAGCTACTCCATGAAAAAGCAAGCACATTCGACAACCACATACGTTACTTGTCTCAATGTATAATGCAAAAAGCGGGCATCACAGAAACTGCTTCCACCAGACACAAAACACAGGTAGGTAGCTTGAGGCATAGATACTCATGTCTCATTGGGATAGGTCAGTGGGTAGTATATTTTTCTCAAACATGCTTGGAAATGTTTACATTATTTTGACAACCTTGTTTGGGATAAATCGATATTGCTGTACTGGCCAAATACACGTCAGCAAAGTATGTATGAAATCCATATCTGTCGTGTTTTAGCGGCCGGCAAAGTAACTATGAAAACTCATATCTGTAGTGTTATTTAAAAATGGAACGACGCGTTTGCTGCGAAATAATTCAACTATGGAGGTTACAAATTCGAATTTCAAATTTGACCTGGCTAGTAAGAAAAAAGAAAGTAAAAAATACTAGATTTTCGCGCGATATTTTCTACATATTCTTGTTTATGAACATTTTATGAATATTAACTGACATATTTACATCAATATTTCATGCTGGTCTAGGATAAAACAAAAATCATAGAATATACCAGCTTCTTTTCTTCCCGTACAGTATGTAAAAGCAGGCCGAGGGAGAGGGCAAAAACCTAAGAAGAGTATGTCAATAGGTGATGCGGCTAGCAACCCATCATTATTTTAATTGCATTTTCTACATAAAAACCCACAAATATGCTAAACGAGGCTTTTAGGGTTCGTCTCACCTGTAAGGGTAAACACGTGACAATATGTATGTGTTTGCCTACATAATATTTTTTTTAAATTTCCGTGCAATGTTTGAGAAAAGTACTATACAAGTATAAAAGTACTATACGGCCGCAATCAGGCATTGATGGACTTACGTATGTGTGCCTCGGCTCACACGTTCGTCCATCAATGCCTCTATTGCCGGCCGCTGCAGTAATGTACTATATTGAAAGAGAAAAGTCATCAAAGGGACACCAAAGTTTGAGAAAATCAAAACTCCATTCATAAATTTTCTAAAAACCACCCAATCCGGTAATTGAACCGTGGATTTCGATAAAAAATGTTCATAAGGTAGGTAATTATTTTATTAGCAATTTTCCCGGGACTTCGTCCGCATGAATTGTATCCTATGTCGCCCTCCCCAGCCCCAGATAAATTAGCTTCATAGGTGAAAGAATTTGAAAATCGGTCCAGTAGTTTCGGAGCCTATTCAATGCAACAAACAAAGAATCAAAGCTTTCCTATTTATTATTTAATAGATTAAAATTGATAGGGAAGATTGTGATAATTAAATGTTTGCAATAAATACAATGTTTATTATTTAAAATTAAGAAAAATACCAATATCATCCATCAGTCAAAGAGGTACAACATTCTAGTACGAGTAAGTCTTAATTTTGTAAGGAAAGGTGACTACTATATGTGTGCAGCTAGTGTGTCCCTACACACTTTTAATTTACAACTAACAGCAGTTTCTTTCCATTTCGCGTGCAGTGTAATACAAACATTTTATACTTATAGACAACTATTATTCATTCTGTGCTTATGACCTAAGCTACGTTTCTCTATACATATTTTAGATTTATTATTATTTTAGATTGGTATACTATACATATTTAGAAAATCTTTGAATGTGGTAATGGTATTCATTTTCTTAAAAATCTAATCGATGAAATCTACCCACTTTACATGGTGTCTTTATTTGTCACCATGTATGACTGTATGTACCTTAATTCTATAGAAAATCGATTTGAATTCCAGTCAAAGCTTACATTCTCTTAATTTTATTTTAGACAGAAGTGTGGGTAGCCGGTCGAATAGAGTGCGACGCTGATGCGCGGCTTAATCCAAAAAGCGTGGTGCTGCAGGGCACCTGGGAGGAGTCGCTCAGCCAGGCTGTGCCCGTCGACCTTGACAAGTAGGTGTTTATTGATGACTTCGTTCGCGTGGACTTTATGACTCCAGCGTATTAATATAATCCCAAATAATATTATAAATGCGAAAGTGAGTTTGTTTGTTTATTTGTTTGTTACGCTTTCACGCCGTATCTACTGAACCGATCATCATGAAATTTTGCGTACACATTGATTAGGGTACTGAGAAGGACATAGGCTATATATCTCGCGGGCGAAGCCGCGGGTAACAGCTAGTTTGTAAATAATGAAGATTTGGAACACCTGGTGCAGTATCAATTGTTCCAAATCTCCGATTTTTATACCTCAAAAAATGTTTATCATTCTGAACAATTTTTGCTATGACTTCATTTTTATGCTTCATTTTTATAATTCTTATAGTTTAGCTGGACCATTATGGTTCTGCATCAGGTGATCCATTTTCCAAAATCAATTATACCTTATATGGTGCTCAGGCTTAATAGCTTAACAACATAAACTTGTATTAGAATCCGTCCATTATTTCGGAGATTAGCGTGTACAAACAAATAAACAGACACTTGTTTTTAAATTCTTTCTCTTATAACTATGTCTCCACCTGCCCAAGTTTTCAGGACAAATGACTATCCTAGGCCAAATTATTTTGGCCTAAGCGTTTTTGGATGAACCAAACGCACTTTACCGTTTACGTTTTCAGTTACTTGTTTGTGTTTGGACAGACTATTTCTGTTTAACATTTGTTAGAAATGCTGTGCGAAGAGAAACCTGAAGATAAGGATTTTAGTGTAACGTGTTCAACAGTTTGAAGCAGTACTCGCTTTTCCCCGGCCAAGTGGTTCTGATGCGCGGCGTGAACCCTCGCGGCGACCGCTTCCTGGCGCAAGAGGTGATGTGCGATGCCTCCAAGCCCGTGCCCGACCACAACGCTGACATGATGAACACTCTGCAAGGTAGTATCATCCATCGTGTCTTTGTTAGTCTCCACTGCAGGAGCACCACGCTCTCTGTACTACCAGAGCCATGTATTAGCCAGGGCAGTCAGAGGATTTGACCTACACTCTCCACGCTGGCCAGAAGGGTTGGAGAGGTCTCTTTGATGTTTAAAGCTTAGTATAGCTTGTGTTTTCTTTCGACTTCTACGACATCCACGGGAGACTTGGAGTGGTCCTATTCTACTCTGCCGGAATCCACACGGTAAATTCGTATTATAGTAGTATCATCGAATGTTCGTTAAACTCATAGTCTATTGTTTATTCATCATCTCAGCCGTCTAGTAGTCCACTTTTAGACATAGGCCTCCTCCATCATGGAGGGTATTGCCATACTCACCACACTTGGCAGACGGGTCGGTGAGTGCAGTTTATTCGGCTTATATCGGTTTCGACGTCGCTGCCCATCGGAACTGTTTTTAGGTGTGGAAATGGTAGGATGTTTGTTGGGCTGGGGGAATGGGATAAGGGTATTTAGGATGCTACTTGCTTGAATGGATTCTTCGGATGCATTGGTAATAAGTAACTAGCAGATCAGGAGGCCGGGCGCGCGTACCGGATGTCATACCTGTAACCACCGGACAGGCAGTTGAGGTTAACTTCCCTGTTGTTTGTTTTGTTTGTTTGTTTTTCGTATGTGTAAGTGGCCAACACTGGTGTCAGGTTTTTCAAGCTGCCTTAAGGCATCTGACATAGCTTAACGACTGCCATCAACGATGACAGCCGGGACCAACGGCTTAACGTGCCTTCCGAAGCACGGAGGAGCTCGAGATATTTTTATGCCACTTTCGGCCACCCTCATAGAGCTCACACCCACTGGACCATCGGGATCCTCACTATATGACACCCGTAAACCAGCTGTTTATTGGTTATTGTGAAAAACTGCATTTTTTTACTTAGTAACTTAACAACAAACATTTAAAACCTGTTCAGGTAAACTGACGATGGTGTTAGCGGCGGGTCCATACACAACATCTGATAACATGCTGTATGAACCCTTCAAGGATCTCGTGACACACATCAGCACGCACCGGCCGCACGTAGCGATACTGACAGGACCATTCATGGACGCTGAACATTCCAAAGTTAAAGACAACTCTATGGCGGAAACATACAAATCCTTCTTTGAGAAGCTTATGGACATTTTAGCTGAATTACAGACTACAAGGTAAGAAAAGACACAAAATTTCTCAAAGTATGTAAGTAAGCATTTAATGTATCAATTATGTTGTTGCTATGAGGTCATTGTATTTAACCTGACAAGGCCCAAAAATACATTTTCCACTTTCTATTCCTATTTTTCATGCAGGGCTTACAATAACGCATGGTTAATCAAAGTTAGTCAATTTTAGTCGATTTTAAAAAGTGTGTGTGTGGGTGTGCTGCAGGCCGATTTGCTAACTCGGTGTACAACGATTTCATTGTCACTTTAGCATCCATTACGGTTTTCATATCTTAAATAAAAAAAGTCATTCATACCGAAGCCGTAATGAATATTGAAGATACCATGAAAATGATGTACACCGTAGTTGTCAAAAGTTAGTAAATAGGCCTGCTGGTAATTGGTATTGGGCCACCAATACTTTGTTAGTGGTTAAGAAGTACAAACCGACAGCTCATTGGTGATATCTTGGGTATTGTATTTGGATTATGATGATTTTCGCTGTGTGGTTTCCGGCAGAGTATATGGAGGAGAGTATAAGACCACTTCAAGTCTTCCTGTGGATGTCGTTAAAGGTAAAAAAAGCTTATAAACATCAAAGAGACCTCTCCAACCCGTCTAGCCAGCGTGGAGAGTGTAGGCCAAATTCCCTCTGGCTAATATATGGCACATAGTGTCGCGCTCCTGCAGTGGAGAGTAAAAAAAACCTGGTGATGATGGATGATATGATGATTTTATACTGTCCACTTGTAATTTCAGCCCCTTCACAAAGATCTACATAGTATCGAGCCACAAGGACGCATTCCACGTGAACGTGTACCCCACGCCGCCGTACTCCACGCGTCGCAAGCATTCCAACATATTCTTCGTGCCGGACCCCTGCACGCTGAATATTAACGGCGTTGTCGTAGGAGTAACGAGCACTGACGTGTTGATGCATATCAGCCAGGAAGAAATATCATTGTAAGTACCTATACTTTTTGGCAAAAGTACTATCAATTAAAAACTTTTTAAGTATACTTCAATAAAGAACTAATTTTAGTACCTTCTGCATGTAGTGGCGGTATTAAGCGTCGGCGACTGCTGGATAGTACTGCCCAGTGACAATATTCAACCACAACCGACACTACAACCATAGACAAAAATATTGGATCAAATTAAATCATAGCACGTACAAGATAGACTGCATAGTTAGCCAATGCCACTGCTGAGTTCTTTAGGACTAATTGCCTATTGTCTCTAGTGCTTGCATGGCTCCCTGAACAGGCTATCACTATTTCGTTCTCTATGGTAATAACAAACGTTTTTTTTTTCTAAAAATGCCATAATTATGAAGAAGCAACGGTTCTCGTTGCTTCTTCATAATTATGGCACTGTGTTTTTACCAAAATATATTTAAAAAAAAGATGAGAAAAATAAGTGTGTTCTAAATTGGAAATGCGTTTCTGGTATTTATTTCTATATTGTCCTTAGCGTTTTGTGTGACTAAAATATCGGTTGGCAATGTCAGGGGCACGATGGGCGACAAGCAGTCGCGGCTGGCGGCGCACGTGCTGTGGCAGCAGAGCTACTACCCGGTGCTGGGCGGCGCGCTGGCGCTGGATGCGGCGCTGTGGGCGGCGCACGCGCAACTCAGCGCCGCGCCGCACGTGCTGCTGCTGCCCTCCAACTTCAGATACTGTATCAAGGTGAGCATGCTGGCGCCAAGTCTATTTGAACAGAGGTAGAGAAGCCGTACGTACCAAATTCTGAAGCGTTTAAAGGGAGCTAATTAACACCGTTGCGCTTAGCTCACACCAAATCTCATCATCATCATTTCGTGTAGGTGACCGCCTTTACCACTGGCCCACGGAGGCTGTACCGTGAAGACGCCATCCACGTCACGTAAAACGATTGCTTGTAGTATGAACGTCTACCTCAGTTTATATAGAAGTCTTACGGCTGGCGCAGACAATTCTGCGCCAAGGAGCAAGGTGGCGTAAAAATAACGTAGGTATTATCATCACACTGGACTTAAGTCACAGATTTTTATTCCACCTTTATTGCCCAGCATTGAATGTATTAATATTTTTGTAAATTGCGTAGGAGGTGAATGGCTGCGTGGTTGTGAATCCTGAGCACCTGACGAAAGGCCTGACCGGCGGCACTTTCGCGCGGTTGCACGTCACAGGGGGCAGCAAACTAAAAATCGGCGCACAAATATTACGCATTTAAGCCTAAAATAAAACTATTAGTAACCTTAAAAAAATGTGTTTTTATTTATAACATCAACATGCGATATAAAAGTTATTCTTATCACTAACATTACAAAATAACTCGAATGATGCTCCTCAGATAAGGAATGTTTGTTGTATTTTGTCGCGTGAATAATGAACGATAAACATTTTTAACTGACTTCCAAAAAGGAGGAGGTCCTCAATTCGGTAGTTTTTTTTTTTGGTGATGGTGACCCGTGGTGACCTCTAAACTCAATAATTTATGTTATGAACCGATTTATAAAAATATTTACGGTTGGAAAGGGTATGATTCCGATTGGTCCCATTTAGATCTCATCAAAATCAATTCACTAGTTTTGGATGGAGGCTTTTTTTTATTGAAAATTATTATGAAAAAACCTTTAAACCCCTTATACAAACGATAGCATAATGTCGTTCGAAACTTGATTGATCATAATGTTACGATCTATTCTGTAGTGATTAGAACTGCAACAGTGTATGAAACGACATGTTTAACTTGCAGTTTAGTACCTAGTAGAGTCTAGGCCACATAAATTTGGTCATCAAGCGACACCAGGCCTCCCGGGCCGGAGCGGAGCGCCATCTGTATGCCCATGCGGGGAGAGTTTCCTGCTGATCGCCGTTCGGCCGGGTTGGTCAACTGGCGGTAACTGCAATTAAATTATTGTGATTTATACATAGGTAGTCCATTTGTTTTGGTACATTAGAAAAAGTAAACAATCTTTATACCTATGTATTTAATGAAACAAAACTTTTTAATAACAAAAAATACATTTCAAACGGTGTAAGTGTAAAGATTTTGGTTTTAAAAGTGTATATTTCTTCAATAGAAATTAGGTATCAAGATTGATTACTTTTTTTAAGCTTTATTTATAACAAAATATACAGACACCGAAGAATAAATAAAGTAAGGAAAAAAATTACAGTTACTAAATTTAGTAACTACTAAGTTACCGAAAAGGTATAAGCTCCGCGATACGTTTGCTCGCTCTGACTACGAGTAGCTCCCACCGGCTAAGTGAGACTGATACAATACACTCACACATGAGTAAGTGAATAGAAATTGGAATTAATAAGTATACTTACGATTTAAGTGTTTCCAGTGGTTCTGTCTTGGCATCGCGCGCTCCCGTTTCAGGATCGATTGTAGTCATTATGCACCTAAAAGTTATATATTTTTTATAATAAAAAGAAGAATATTATTTCAAATAATAATAGGTAGGTATTTCACGATTTGACATGATCAATTTATTTAAAAAACCCGGCCAAGTGCGTGTCGGGCCACGCATAGTGTAGGGTTCCGTAGTTGCGAATGACAACTTTGAGTTTACACTGTTCACACTCGCACCTCACAGTTTAACGACCAAAAACATCTAACAATGAAAATTTTATGGAATTTTACATTTTATAAGTTGTTTGCCTATAACTTTTTAGTTTGTACTTAGTACTCAGCTTTGATAGTTTTCCTTTCAACTTCAGTATATACATATACTACTGCTGGAATTATTTTCACGTATCCATATACTTACAACCGTTTAGCAGATAGAGGGGGACACATACCTCTAACAAAAATTTGCACTTTAAAATCAAATATTTCGGAAACGGATCCCTAAATCGAAAAATGGTATTCTCAACCTCACAATGTTTTTTAAAGACCTTTTTAACAATACCCAACACGACGGGTTTGTATAGAAAAAAAATATTACTTCCTCTTTACTTGTATAGAGCTACCTAAACTAAAAAAAAAAATTTTTTCAAATATTTTTCTACCACTTTTTTGGCATGTTAATTATACATACCCATACCAAATTACAGCTTTCTAGTACTTATAGTCTCTGAGTAAAACCGCGGACGGACGGACAGACAGACATGGCGAAACTATGGGTTCCTAGTTTACTACGGAACCCTAAAAATGAGGCGAAGGGAGGGTAAGGAAAACCAAGACGAGAGTATTTGGATGAAAATGGAAAAGGTTGAAATAGATCAATAGAATGACCGAGAACCGAGAGACATGGAGAGTAGGTACTCTCCACTGTCAAGAAAACAGTTCTTATGTTATAGATAGATAGAAACATTTACTTACCTAGTGCATGGTTTGATGATTTCAAACACGTTGTCGCCAATCTTGACGAACTTCCAGTCATCTTCGGCGTAGGGATTCGCGCCCTTCAGCACGAAGTTGGGGCGGAAGTGCCGGTGCGTTACCTGCGTCTCCTTCAGCCGCGTGTTCAACTCTTCTACTGACGCTTCGTTAATCAGGTTGAATGGAACCTCGTCTGGCAATGCACCCTGGAAATATTCGATTGAGGACAGCATTTGACTTTGTACATGACATTGTTAATTCTGTGACATGACGACCTCTGTGGCCTAGGGTCACCATGCTCGGCGGTCACACAGAAGGTCCAGGGTTAGATTCCCAGTCAGGACGGAAAATGGAAAATTATCTTTTTCAGATTAATGTTTATCTATTTATGTATCTGTTATAAAATATAATATCGTTATTTCTTAGTATCCCATACGAACTTACTCTTTCGGGCTAGCTCAATCTGCGATTTTTACGGATATATTTGTATAAGATATATACGTTACCGCGAGGTAATGGTTTGCAGGGACTATATAATTTGTAAATATTTTAATTAATTTTAAGTAGTTTTAATTATTATTTTTTCTAAATATACCATTGTTTTCATTATTTGATATGCCTATCCCCAAAACTATGATCTAAAAAACAAATAAAGTACTTTATATTAAAAAAAAAAAAAATACTTATAGGATTATATATAGTCCAACTTTAAAAAAACATTGATATTTAATACAGAAAAATAGTGCGATGGATCTTAATGAATGATGAATCTTATGATCTAAGTACAAAAGATGGGAATGGGAAACAAGTAGAAATACCGTATCTTTCTCTGTGAATTTGTAAATCTTGTTGGTGCTCTCTCTCAAGGTGCGGCATTGCTGCGAAGCGTAGTACACGAGCCGGAAGTTTATCGACGACTTGTCCAGAAGTCTGCAAAGGTTGACAATAGTAGGTAAATATTTATACTTATTTTTTCAGCATCGGCCTTATGTCTTTGGTCAGACGGATCCATAGATGAATATTGACGGATCAGGGGGTAGTGAGATACTAGAGGGGGTAAATACATATTTCTACCTTCACGACACGAAACTTTAATCAAGACAGTTCTTTTAATCTTTCAATACACAAATAGCGTGTTCATTTAGAATCTCAAGAAAATAAAAAGTACTTCTTACATCTGTCTGTTCTTCGTCTGTACGTTCAAACCTCTGCTTTTCCAACCATTTTTTATCAATACTGTGAGGTGTTAACCGTTGGACAGTTTTTCATCCTCAATATCATTCTAAAACAACACTGTGAACAAAAGTCTATTTCTACTATTTCCCGTTCGACATGGCGCCCACCTCCGATCACTGCTCAATCACTCAACACTGTTTTCACCCACCGTTTCTACATTTTTCTTGTTCCATTCCTGTACAATAAATTTAACAGATTACTTACATTACACAAGCTCTCAAAATTTATCTGCAAAAAAAGAGTCACTGCATACTTACAAAATATTACCTCCTACCCTGAGACTGAAGAACGAATACAACGTATTGTTTAACTCTTAGCGCTCCGACTTTAAATTATATTATAACAACATAAACCTAAATGAATGCATTTCCAACTCTTACATGCTCCCCTTCACCCCTTTTACACTTACAATATAGTTATTATTCATACATATTACACATATTTATAATTCTTTATTATATTTACACACGCACACACATTAACTCACAAACACACACACACGCACAAGCGCGCACACACACACAAATACAAATATTTTATTTGCTAAAATAGGGACAAAAAACAGATGTTACAAACACACACACACACAAATGTATGAAAGCTCTCAATTTTAATTTATATGTCTGTTTTTAGGGTTCCGTAGTAAACTAGGAACCCTTATAGTTTCGCCATGTCTGTCTGTCTGTCTGTCTGTCCGTCCGCGGTTTTACTCAGAGACTATAAGTATTAGAAAGCTGTAATTTGGTATGAGTATGTATATTAACCATGGCAAAAAAGTCGTAGAAAAAAATCATGAAAAAAAATTTTTTTTTGGGTAGCTCTCATACAAGTAAAGTGGGGGAGTAATTTTTTTTCTCTACTTACCCATCGTGTGGGGTATCGTTAAAAAGGTCTTTGAAAAATATTGTGAGGTTGAGAACACCATTTTTTGATTTAGGGATCCGTTTCCGAAATATTTGGTTTTAAAGTGAAAATTTTTGTTAGAGGTACGTGTCCCCCCCCCTTTACGTACGTGATACGTTAAAAAATTACAGCAGTAGTATATACATATACTGAAGTTGAAAGGAAAACTATCAGAGCTGGGTACTAAGTGCAAACTAAAAAGTTATTATAAAATGTACTGGAAAATGTAAAATTTCATACAATATTTATTGTTAGATGTTTTTGGTCGTTAAACTGTGAGGTGCGAGTGTAAACAGTGTGAACTGAAAGTTGACATTCGCAACTACGGAACCCTACACTGCGCGTGGCCCGACACGCACTTGGCCGGTTTTTTCTTTTTATGTGTACCTAATTTTAGTTTCTATACGTATTTTCTTTTTGTTTATTTGTTTTGCTTACTTTGTTCTTAATTTATTTTAGTAATAGGTATTATTACATGGTTATTACGCTTCGGCTCTAAGTTGGGGGAGGCTGGTGTATTGAGATACAAGCTCTGCTTAGTTCAGACACCAGTCTCTCACAATCTTAACATATATTTCTTCAGCCATGTTACTTTTAAGTTTGTTGTAAGATTGGAGAGAAAATAAAGATATTATTATTATATTGAGTAAGTCACACGGACAAGTTCATTCTTATTTATCGCGCATGATAAGCAAGGTTAAAAAGCATATTTATAAAAATCAGACGTCGTCGATGTCGTTGAGTCGACAAAGTCAAAGTCGATGAGTCGCCGTGGGTGAAATGTAACAAGATTAATTGTTTTCGGCAAACCATGAAACTCACACAACATCGGGAAGTACCTACTTTTTTCTCAGTATTTGTACCTAGCTTACGCGTCAAAAACAATTATGTGTTATAGTTAGGTTTGTAAGATAAATGTCATGTAAGTAGGTCAGGAACCTACAGTTCTTATTGATTGTACCTACACTTATGTTTTTTATATTGTTTGTCATATTACAGTTTTCAAATATTACCAATAGACTCTTTAAAGACCTGTGCACCTTTTGATCTCCTTTGGCCTATAGGAGCATTATTGTAACACCATGTATATGAAAAAGACACTTTTATTTTTAAAATTTTCCCTCGCTTCGTCGGATTACGATTTGACTTTTGAGCTTAATTTATTACTTACTAGCAGCCCTACCCGGCTGCGCCCGGGCATGTATTATACCTTAAAACCTTCCTCGTGAATCACTCTATCTATTGGTGAACAGACAGACAGACAGACGCGGCGGAGGACTTTGTTTTATAATATGTAGTGATTTATTTCAAATATTTCAACTCAACAATCAACGACTTTAGCTCAAAAGCGTAATCGGTTAATACTTTGTGCTTTGGTACCTGGAGAACCACTCGCTCGCTTCCCAGCCACAGTCGTACACAGGCACCGACACACCCCAAACACGAGCGGTTTTTGGGGATTGAGATGCTACAACCTGAAAATAAAACAGGTAAGTACACTTACAATATATTATGTTAGGTCTGCGTGCGAAAGATAGAGAAACCCTCGAAAAAAAGAGGAGTGTTTTTTTCCCGTTTTTATCACCGTAACTACTGTTAGTTAATTAATCTAATATTTAACTTTTGACCCCCGAAAATAGATAGTGTCCGCTTGTGTCACCGTAACTAGGTAAGGTACTGTTTGCGAACCGATTTTTGTTTGAAATATTTGATCGAAATCGGTATAAGTGATTTTTCTACAACTTATTTTATACAAGAGGGGATTAGTATTTTTAAAATTATGCCCCAAAAAAAAACTCTTAGGTAGGTAGGTTACCTCGGTCAAATCAATATGGACGGGCTCCATATCGCCGTGTTTGAGCGTGAGCACCGCGCTCTTGACGGCCGGCTGCACCAACAACAGCTCGGGGTACGCCCGCGCCGTGACGAAGTTGTTCTTGTCGTCCACCACCATCAGGAATCTGGGATTACAGGCGTCATCACGCAGTCTTTATAAATCCTTGTTATGTCTGGATGGTATGTTATGTAGTTTGATTGAGTTCGTGATAGTTGACAATGTTAATGAGGGTATTTTGAAATAAGCGGCGGCAGCACTGAGGCGTTGGGTCCGGTAAGGCTGGTTTAAACATGGCGCTGCTAGGAGAGCGGCAAAGCACCGCGCCCGCTGTGACACCGCTGCACCCATCTCTTCTAACCTATATGGACCGTTTCACATGGCAACGCCGCGGCAGCCTATAAAGCAATGCCGTGTGTAAGGAACCATACAAATCCAAAAGGGACGAACACAGCGGTACCGCAGCGGCGGCACGCCGCTTTTCCTGCAGTGCCTTGCTGTAGTCCTGAATTTATAAATAGGCCGTATAGGCCGCGGCCTAGGGGCGGTAGATTTCAGATGAAGGTCACTTGATTTCAGAGGATAAAATTCAAACACGTCTACTGGTTTTCTCGTGATTTAGTGGCCTACACTCATCAAAAATATAAATCCGGCACTGCCTTGCTGTTGCAAAATGCTAATAATTAGGCTGCTTGTTAAATATTATTCAATGCCAGCGGCTTATCACCACTTGACGTCTCGGTGCTGCCTGGTGGAAAGAACGCTGGCTGTGTTTCCCCTTTGGATAGTTATGCTAATCCGTTGGGCGAAAAGCAGGCAGCCCTTTAATATACTATTCTAACAAACAACTGTTATTAAACTATGCTTAGACTCAAACTTGTCTAGTGTATGGTAAGTGGGTACCTAATAGTGGTTATCAGTGTAGCTATGTAACGTAACGATATGAATGAGTACCAACCTGTCCCTGAGCCATCCGTCCCTCAAGCCTAGAAGCGAGAGTTCAGCTTTCTTCATGATGACCGGCCCGCATGACTTGATCGGGTATAGGTAGATGTTTTGCAGAGTGCCGACTTGCGTCCATTCCGTGGGGATCTTAACCTTGCTGAACTCTTGGTACCAGCGGTAGGCACAGTAAGCCCCTCCAAGGGCACCCGCGGCTGCCACAGCTGCGGTCACATACTGACCTAAAGTTAATGGATTGGATTGGTGAAAAGTTAGTAGTTATGCGCGGACAAAATATACTTATCTATAAAACTGCAACTTGTGTCTAAAAGCTGGAGTAATCGATCGAATAATTGATGTCCATCTTTTTAGGGTTCGTAGCCGCATAGCAAAACTCGGAACCCTTATAAATTCCTCATGTCTGTCTGCCTGTCCGCGCAGATCATAGCAATTATTTTGAAACTATTAGACACAAAATAAATCTATCTACCAATTTTCACCTGTGTATTTGAAAATTGGGTAGAAAGATTTATTTTGTGAACCGCTTTACGTTGTTCATCATGTACCTATGTTATGTTTGTTAGGGGCTCCCTTCATATTTATTTTTTACATACATTCATACTATCAAGTCTTTTTTTCTTGCGGGGTAGACAGAGCCCAAATCTATAAAACCTAAAGGCCACGTTTAGCATGGTGGCGGGCTTGTAGGTGGAGGACGGAAACAATGATGAGAAATCATATTTTTTCTATGGGAGCCCTTAATTGTATGATACAATTAAGGGCTCCCATAGAAAAAATATAGCTAATACAATTTGTATCTATATTATTCTGTTTTCAATATTTGTTGTTATAGCGACAATAGAAATACATTCATCTGTGAAAATGTCAACTAGAATTATGACGAGGTTTATGTGATGCAGTCTGTTGACAAACGGGCATCGAAGTCACGTGAATAGGGTCCCGTTCTTACCCTTTTGGTACGGAACCCTGTCTGTTTACGACTGCCATATTGATTGATTTTACATAGCTGACAATCCGAGGAAGAATACGAATCTAATGACAACCTCACACTTCTAAATATACACGACGACATACTTAATTACTTACATAAATATTTATTTATTTATTTATATTTAATTTTGTGTGGGTCAGTCGGGTAAAAATGTCTCGAGCAACTACCGCATACATAATCGCGTTCCATCGGCCTCAATTTGTTTTTATCGCAACATGGCGACATTTATGTGCTTACTGAGTATATGGTAAACTACCAATTTTTCCGCAACTTCGTCCGTGTAAATCTTCACCCTTATTTCACAAAAAGAAAATCATTTCTTAGTGCTCACTTACTTGCATCATGAAAGGGACCCCTGGCCCTGTACCTCCCTGTACCAAATGTTAAATTTCTAGGTACAGTGGTTTTGGCTGTGCGTTGATATATGTCAGGTGAGTCAGTCTTTGTATGTAAGAAAATCTTGGAATCTTAATTTGACCCACTTCCACTCTTCGATTAGGATGAAAATTTTGCACACGATCTGAGTTCATGACAATACATGACTAGCGTGCTAAAAGTGTGTTTTTTAGTTTTTTAGACTAATTTTAAATTATATACATATATATACAGAGTGTTAGTATCAACATCTATCTTCAAACCGTCAAATAAAAATGAACAACTTTTCTTATGGGATAACCTGAAAACGAAATCGAAAAAATATCGATATTTTCATACAAACGTATACGTTCGGCCAACCTGGCAATTTGTATGATGTCATCCTTTTTTTATTTCCCAGTATTGGTCCCCTAAGATATGTTGTTCATTTTGACGGGCTAGTTTGATGAGTTTAAATAGAAAGAGATAGATTATCAGCAGTTATTGCGTTGGGTGAGAGAGACATACAATCTTAACTAGGTATTATAAATGCGAAAGTGAGTTTGTTTGTTACGATTTCACGGCCTCTAAACTGAAACGATCATCATGAAATTTTGCATACACATAGGTTAGGGTACTGAGAAGGACATAGGCTATATATCACGCGGGCGAAGCGGCGGGTAACAGCTAGTACATTTATAAGTATTTTATTTAATCAACAGTCAGTCAGTACCTTAATTATTTCTTATCTAAGTTTTGAAAACATAAGCAGTAAGATTCTGAGGCAGCAAAATAAGTAAGTTTGAACTTTTGTGTTTACAGTAAAGTCATCACCACATGCACGTCATGCATTCTTGAAGTTTTGTGTCCCCCAGTATGAATAATTTTAGGAGTGAAGGAAACTCAAATAACAACATTATCTATATGTGGTCGACTGATGTGATAAAATAAATAAAAATGATGGCAAGTACCGGTATTTGATTTGACTTTGAATCGCCTTGTCCCATACATGCAATAAAAATAAATTATTCAGAGCAAGCTATAAACAATTATGGAAGAAAGTAATTATTATAATTAAATGCATCCGTAAAAAGTGCTTTATTCTTACCGTGGTTCAACATAATAGTCAAATCACAAAAATATGAAGAAAGTGCACAGACAAAACCATAAAAAACGACTCGTTCGTATCTTCCGCGCGCCGCGGCGAGACTGTCCTCATAATAAATATAATCATGTAGATATGATTGTAGTCTGCCGCCTGCAGAGAAGGAAGAAAGGGTAGGTATTTAATAAGAGGACTGCAGGCTGGGCCGGTGCCGTGCCGGCCGCTTGCTGGATGCTTTGGTGGCTGGCTGGCTACGTGTGTATGTAAAGCGCTGTTCAGACATTTCCGGATCAGGGCCTTCCGGGCTCTGGGCCGTCCGTGTCCGTTTTCCCGTCAGGGCTGGGCGGGCCATCTGGGGATGGCAACTGTCACGTTGACAGTTTAGTAGGGTTGTTCTGATACAACTGTCAAATGTATGGACTTTTACACTAATCAATATTTTTCTTCATAATCAGACCAAATCTCGTGAAATAAACTATTAAATTGTTTATGCTACCTAGTTTCCCATAAATCGGCATATATATTTTATTGTTACTATTACAAAAAATATTATTGTAGGTTATGTTTGCAAAATACTTAAAAATCTTTTGATAAGGGAACATATATGCGTTTTATACATTTTTTTACGAAAGATTTAATGTTTTGTCACTATTCTTATTGTTCAGTTTTAAAGAAACTGTTTATTATTTTTTAAAATGATATTCAGTTATTGAGAGGCATTTAAATATATTTATTACAAGAGAGATGTTAGCAAAAATAGGAAATTATAACAATGACAGAAAACGAATAAACAAAGTATCTTAGCAACCGTTGTGATGTGAAGATAGGTACTAAGAAGGTGACATTACTTCTTAACACTGACGTCTTAAAAGGAAAAGAGGAAAGTCTTTGATGTGCAAATATATAGGTCATTATAAACTAAAAACATATTAAATAATTATGAAAAAATTAACCTAAAACTAAAAACCAAAAAATATGATACAATATCTAATATATATTATTAAAAGGAGTCCCTTTAGGCAAGGTTCCGAAGATACTGGCAGCGTTCCCCCTTTGAATAGCAAGACTAATTCTTTGTCCGAGGTAGCTGCCAGCTCTTCGGTCTCCTGTGACGTCGACTAACCTTTTTGCTATTTCATTAAAAAGGTTTGTAGCGCTAGGACCCCACGGACCAAGGGTCTCGACACCGAATGGGACAAAATCATATTCGGAGCCTAGACCCTTGTATTTGTAAGCTTTAGCTTTTTCAGCCGCTTCACAAGCCGCACCAGCTCTGTTGTTGGTTCCATGTAGATGGGAAGGGGCCAGTGTGTCTGAACAGGTTGCATCCCATACCAGCACCCGGCCCATCTTCCATATTCTTAACACTTATGCACTAATTAATTGCATCAAAATCTAAAAATAAAGATATTTATATTTTTGTTAAGGATGAACGTACGCAGCGACATCTACAATTAGCTTTGCGCTGCCACCCCTCGTATTGTGGTGTCTGTCGATCAAAGGCTTAGAGCATTTACCCTAAGGAGATGGCATAGCTAAAGCACTTATTACACTATCCAATTTTTAGGAATCCTAATTAGGAACGTGTTAGGAACCTAAATCGGAAGCTAGTGATCACACTACACTAAATCGGTTCCTAAATCGTAGTGTTGCCAGTCGGGTCATGTCAGAAATTACCTGAAATATAAAAAAAAAATAATCTTTTTTATAAAAAATAACCTTTCATATTTTTTTACTGGAAAGGTATTATAAGTTGATGGAATATAATATTAGTTGTATGATGAGCTCCGTGGGGCAGCGGTCAATACGCCGGCCTGTGACACGGATGGTCCCGGGTTCGATCCCCGGTCAGGTCAAGATGAAAAATGATAACTTTCAGATTGACCTGGGTCTTATTAGTATCTATTATAAAATATGGTATCGTTGAGTTAGTATCCCATAACACAAGTTTTACTAAAGAATGAAAAGCTGCAATACGATGATTGTAATCGTCAATATCATACTTAAGTGTTAGTAGGTGATAAATATATTTGATATAACTGAACAGTACTTTAATTTCTTTTTTGAAAATTTGTGAGGAAAATATGGGAAATATCGATTTTATTTGCCCCAAATTTGGGGATTTTCAGTTAGGCTTTTGGGTAATCCAGACTTTTGATGTCGGCAACGCTGGCGGGAGGGCAAATTGGCGTCCTAAATCGTAGCGATGCGATTACACTATCCTAAATCGTATACGATTTAGGAAATAGAGCGATCGGGACGTCCTATTCATCCTAAATCGGATCCGATCTACCCTAACTGCGATTACATCTTCCGATTTCCTAATTAGGATTCCTAAAAATTGGATAGTGTAATAAGTGCTTAAAGCACTTATTACACTATCCAATTTTTAGGATCGGATTTAGGATGAATAGGACGTCCCGATCGCTCTATTTCCTAAATCGTATACGATTTAGGATAGTGTAATCGCATCGCTACGATTTAGGACGCCAATTTGCCCTCCCGCCAGCGTTGCCGACATCAAAAGTCTGGATTACCCAAAAGCCTAACTGAAAATCCCCAAATTTGGGGCAAATAAAATCGATATTTCCCATATTTTCCTCACAAATTTTCAAAAAAGAAATTAAAGTACTGTTCAGTTATATCAAATATATTTATCACCTACTAACACTTAAGTATGATATTGACGATTACAATCATCGTATTGCAGCTTTTCATTCTTTAGTAAAACTTGTGTTATGGGATACTAACTCAACGATACTATATTTTATAATAGATACTAATAAGACCCAGGTCAATCTGAAAGTTATCATTTTTCATCTTGACCTGACCGGGGATCGAACCCGGGACCATCCGTGTCACAGGCCGGCGTATTGACCGCTGCCCCACGGAGCTCATCATACAACTAATATTAAATTCTATCAACTTATAATACCTTTCCAGTAAAAAAATATGAAAGGTTATTTTTTATAAAAAAGATTATTTTTTTTTTATATTTCAGGTAATTTCTGACATGACCCGACTGGCAACACTACGATTTAGGAACCGATTTAGTGTAGTGTGATCACTAGCTTCCGATTTAGGTTCCTAACACGTTCCTAATTAGGATTCCTAAAAATTGGATAGTGTAATAAGTGCTTAAGCGATCCCCTCTGCCGTAGTACCGTTGCCATATGACCATGCACGTTATATAAAACTAGTTCGTCCGCGATCGCTGCCATTTTGAATCGTGCCGTGTCGCAAACAAGTGCTCTCATAAAATGGTTAATTGTGTGGTTTCGACATGTAAGAGGCGTTCTGCTATTTCAAATTTGCGAAATCAGGGCGTTTCCTATCACATATAAGTATAAATTACCCATCAACTTGGTTTTATTTAAATGTAATCTTCATAATAACTTTTACGTCGTTGCGATAGAAAAATTTTGTGGTACGTTGGTAACTCAAACGTAGTACAGAGGTCTAGGGATGGGACAGTGTGAATGACTGAAAGATCGATTACGAATATTTTTCATTCATTCATGTTTAGATGACAAGCAACTATAAAAAAGTGTTATGTTTTATATCTTTATTTATTTATATATATAAATTTAAAAATTTAATCAGTTTCATAAATAAGTGGCATAAATTGTTTTTGGCATTTTTCTTATTGATCTAACATCCCCTTGTGTTAGAGGTTCTACTCTGTCAGGGACCACACGGCACGGCTCACGCAAATTATTTGAACTAAATCACTATAATGCCGTTATCCTTCAAACCATCAAAATGTACAACATTTCTTATGGGACCAATGCTGGGAACTCGAAAAAAAATCGACATTTCCATACAAAAGTGTTTGGTCGGTGCGGCAGTTAGTATTGCAATATAAAAAAAATGAGTTTCCAGCATTGGTCCCATAGAAAAAGTTATATATTTTAATGGGCTGATTTGATGGTTTGAAGGATAACGATGTTTACCCTAATATACTGTATTTAATTCCTCACGCGTCCCTTGAAGGGAGCCAACGACTCTTTCATTCTTATCATTGAGTCGCCCGGAGGACCTGAGGAGCCCGATAGTCTAGTGGTTATGAGCATTATCAGCGTTTACGTATGCTAAGTAACCCTAAGCATGGTCCCTACTTGAATAAGTGACCACAAGTGGCTTAAAAATATCTCTAGGTCCACCGTGCTTTGGAAGGCACGTCAAGTCTTTGTTCCAGGCTGTCTACATTGATGGCAGTCGTTAAGCTATGTCAGATGCCTTCAGGCAGCTTGAAATATCTGATAGCAGTGTTGGCCACTCACACACTAAAAACCACGGAGCTAAAAACAAATTGAGTCCCTGGCGTCGCGTACACCAGTGGCGCTCTCATAGCATCCCAATATCACGGTGTACCTGAGCGGGGAAGGCGCAACTTTGGTTCTTACATTTTTAAACTCGTGATATCTTTCGAATGGAAAGTCCAAATTGAATAATTCAAAAGGTAATATAAAGGTAATAAAACAGTCTTGAATATGAAGCAATTTATTTTGATAAGGATTAATACCAAGGCACACGTAAAGAGCTTTTTTTGGCGGCACAAATTCAATTGAAGTTTTTAAATATAACAACACTTATTGTGACATAACTATAATAGTTAGACATATGCTATCGCGACATTTTTTGTAGATAATGATGTGTTCTCCAAAGTTGTATTACAATATATTGTTCTATCATCAATAGTTTTCGCAGCGCACGCGTTATAATGAATATTTTAAGTAATTTTTTCACACATTGGTTTACATTATTGAAGATTTAGTAGGGATCCCTTAATTATTTGAAAATATAATATAGCGTATGTCACTCGGATATAGTGTAGCTTTCCAACCGTGAAAGAATTTTTAAAATCGGTCCAGTAGTTCAGAGCCTATTCGTTTCAAACACACAGACAATGAAATCCTTCCTCACATATTAGTTTAGAAATGAAGGTATTTTCTCATTGATTCAGTGTAATCATTTAATGAGTGTGTCACATCACTAGCATTCTTTGTTTGTGTACATCAGGTGATTAAATGAATACACGCTGATTATCGATGTGTGTATTTTTTGTCACTGTAGTACATCTTTTTTTTGTGTGCGTTTGTAATTATAGAAAGCATTTCTTTGTGCGTAGTTCTCAAAATGCTGTAGTGTGCTATACATGTACACCTCTCCTCCCGCAAAAGATGGCAGAAAAAATAGTTCGGCGTTTCAATATTATAACATCTCCATAGGGTAAATGCTCTAAGATCAAAGGATGTCGGTCATGTCATACATAGTTCTGCCTGGCAACGGTTTTTGGAACAAAAGTTGTACGTACCTACATACAATAACACAAGAAATGTCGTAGGCAGGTAAAAATCGGAAGGATTTGACGGTACTTCTGGGCGATCACCGGGACTCCGATGGCCCGTCCGTGAACTGTGTGTGGTGGGTGGGCGAACGAGTTCATACAAAATGGTATGGAATCTATATTCCCCGATCCGGAAATGTGTGAACATCATTCTTAAAATATTATACAAATACAAACATTTTATTTGCTAAAATTAAATGCTATCTTTACGAAAGTATTTCATAATGTCAATGTCAATGCCAAATTAAACGCAACGTCACTGACGTTATGTCAACGTGTCTGAAACTGAGGCTCTTTTGGAGACCGATCTAAAGAAAAATGTGCTATAATTAATAATTTAACTTACACAGTGAGTGAAATACAATAGTTAATGAACATATAGAAACAGACGATTTACAAAAGGAAGATGGTTCTCCTGGGCAATGATGAGGTATATAGTTTGGTTGCATTTTTGTGGACACTAATGTAGGTATTTATTCATTCAATTAGTTTTGAATAAAAATTTACTTGTTTCAGTTTCTATCCGAATTAACTAAGCTATTTCAAAAGGCACGCAGTGCTGGATCAGTCACAATGACTATGAAAAGGTGTAAGTATTTTATCTTCCATACCACTTGTTATTTCAAAGCTCATATGAAAAACTAAGTGCTCAATTAAAATTTTCTTGTTTTTAGATGACGGTCGTACAAAACCAGAACCAAGAGATGGCACTCCGGTAGTAAAGGATCCAAAGTACAAATGTTTAATAAGGGCACAACATAAAAGTAAAAAAATATCTACAGTTATTGAGCAGAGAGATGTCGAAAAATTCAGTACAGCATATTCCAATCTGCTCAAAACTAGTGTCAATGGCTTGAAGCGTTTAAAAAAGCCAAAAAAGAAGGCTGTAGCTACACAATAAGGAATGGAAGCAGAGACAATGTGTCAAGACTGAAATTATTGTGCGCTATGAAGTGATGAATTTGAGTGTAAATAGTGTGTACCACCGTATGTCCTGGCGCGTAGGACGAGGTCCATTGAACTGTGCTCTTCTCTCGTGAGTGAGATGTGAAGAGTTGGAATCGTGCCTGCCATTGCTAGTGATGCAGGCGCAATTTAGTCATTGACCATCTGTCCAAGGCACATTTTGTATACATAATTGTAAGTTACATTTTCCAATAAAATTATTTACTGCATTTGGCAGCAGGTTTTATTTTACAAAAACAGTCTAAATATAATCACATTCTTGTGAATGGCATTTTTGGAAAAAAACTCTCTGAAGGAGGTCAGACTTAAAGGTATTGCTTTTCCATTACAAAAAAATAAACAACTTTAAATATTATAAACATTTTTTTATTTTCATGTAGATATAGTATGTAATTGATATTTTATTAGTTAATTTCTTTTATAAAATAATATACATTTGATATCACAATATGAGACCATTATACACACCAATCCAAATACATTTATGATGCAGTGTTATCTTCTTTTTACACCCAGAAGAAGGGTAATGTTTTTCATGCGAATGTATGTACGCATGGATGTCTGATGTTCCATTGTTGTGATCTGAAGCCTTAACAGTTTGACTGAATTCGAAGTGTGCTACTTGTTGCAGAACTATCTATACTAATATTAGAAAAGGAAAGATTTGTTTGCATTGAATATACTCTGAACAGGGCTGATTGTCAGAATCCTGTTACCTATAGAAAGTTTATTAATCTGCAGGTGACATAGGCTTTAATTAACATGGTCGAAGTCGCGGGAAAATGGCTAGTATTAAATATATTTCTTTCCAGCATCAATACAAAGCAAACCCTTTTATCAACAACACCATCTTGCAGCGTCAATAGTCTTGAACACAAATATTTTTAACTTGGTTGGATACCTACACAACTTATGCCAATTATGAAAAATTGGGTTCTTCATAACGATGGACCGAGTCACCCCTTTAAGGCTCGGACAGGGTTTTATTAATATTAAAAACATTATTCATGCGTGTGGTCCTTATGGAATTTGCATGACATGCTCTTTTCTTTTGCTTAGTGTAATTTTCTTCAGTTTTGTGATTGTCTTTTGTTTTGAGCCATTTTCTTCTGTTTAGTTGTTTTTCTTAGTGTTTTTGTTATCCAATTATGTAATAAGATGTTCATATTTTTCAATAAAAATTTACTAGTCATGGTTAATTTTTCTTGTTTGTAGTATCACCATTATTTTTTTCTTTGTGGTTACTACTGGTAATTCTTTTTGTAGTACCACGGGCAGCAAACAAAACAGTATTTAGCAAATAACATATATAATAGTGTAATTAAATAATAATAAATACTTTAATGGATTAAATACTGCTAAACAAATCTAAATTAAATGACTTAGTTCAAACATAACAATACAACTAAGCAAATACTACAAAATATGACTAAACATTTTGTTAACATTAAATCACAACAAAATGTGTTTATTACTAGCTTACAATATTTTTTATTGATTTTGTTTAAATTAATAATATTACAAAATCTTCTTATCGGGAAGAAAAAAGCTTATTATTAAATGTCAAATTTAATATTTTTTGGCTAAGCCCATTATCAATAATAAATGAACACAAATAGGAAGCTTACCAATATGTATAATCATATCACATTATATTGAAGCATTTTCTTCTATGTATCAACATTTTCTTTAATTTGGCGTTTTGAGTAAGAAAATATCAATCTTATACAGAATCAAATGAACGAAATTTGATTTCTTAAATAACAATCACAATTTTATTTCAAGATACTTTCTCTGATCTTGCTTGTATTTTAACAAGTTCTAGTCATATTGCCACAATGAAGACTTAGCAGCCATAAAGCATGTAATGTTATACATTGTTTCCATCTGTCTCCTTCTGTATTTATATCATGTTAGTTGCAATGAACCTTAAATTTGTGTCATTTAGGTTTTAAAAAATCCAGGTACTGCTCTGCTCACTGCGCAGATGGCCGATGGCCGAGATGGGCGTGAGTATTATTCTTTCGTATGTTAAGGCGAAGTGAGTTCACACACTAGCGCCACCCTGCAATTAATTCATTTACTCCTGAACCAAATCAAATTTAAAAAATCTAATAGCTGATTGCCCTAGAAAATTACTTGTAGTATTCTTTTTGTTATTTTTCATAGATATTACAATCTAAGTTTAAGAGTGAATGAATGTTTACCGCCAAAAGTGGCCACTGTTGGCGGTAATAATTCGTTCTCTTAATTTTTCAAATTAAAAATAGTGAAAACTTGTACCAATAATACTACAAGTAATTTACTAGGGCATTCTGCTATTAGATTTTTTAAATTTGATTTGATTTCGGACTTATAGAATTAATTGCTGGGTGGCGCTAGTGTGTGAACTCACTACGCCTTAAGCAACCCCAGGCGCAGTCCTCACTTGGATGGGTGACTGCAAGTGACATAAAGAATATCTCGAGCTCCTCCGTGCTTTGGAAGGCACGTTAAGCCGTTGGTCCCGGCTGTCATCATTAATGGCAGTCGTTAAGCTATATCAGATGCCTTAAGGCAGCTTGAAAAATCTGACACCAGTGTTGGCCACTTACACACACGAAAAACAAATCAAGCCTGCGCAGTACGCGCCCTATGAACAACTTAATATTGTGTATTGTGATGTTCCGAGCCGCCATAAAGTTTAAGTTGGACTGTACCTGCATTCTCATTTGATTTTAGACTTGTGACGTGATAGTCCTCTATCAGCGGTCAAAGAGTGTGGATAAACACATTTTAAAATGTGTCGATAAACCTATCTTCAAGATTTATTGACAACCCATCTTGAAGAGTGTCGATAAACCCATCTTGTGTATTGTAACAACAATCGAACAAGTTTTTATATTTATCAAAGAACATTCTTGGAGGTGAGTCTTTTGAGGCAGGCGTTCCGCACTTGGTCGTTGCCGAGGCGCTCGGCCTCCTGCAGCACCCGCCGCAAGTCGTTGGTGCGGTCGTGTCGCGCCGCGAGGATGTACGCGTTGCTGACGTTCCGGCAGACTAGGTAGCATGATATCTGAAAAAATATCTGGTTAGAGTCGCATTTGTTTTACGGACATTAGTTAAACTGAAAATGAAGTCAAAGATTTTTGTTCAAAATTGGATCTTTGTATCTCTTTTTGAACGGCATATTTTTCTTTCTTATTTATATATTTTTAGTTTTTAATATGCTAAATCGAAAAACTACTAGTGTTTCGTAATGACCACTGGTGAGAAGAATACGCCGAAAGAAACTCAATCTTACCTATATTTATTTGCCTTTATAATTATTCATGTCATATAGGGGGATATTGGACATTGTGCCCACCGTGCTTGTCGAGTGCGTGTTGGTGAGTCGCCAAAGTCTCGTTGGTTAAACAGCAGGGCGCACCACGTGCAGGTTAGGATTATTAATAATAATTGTTGATATGATGATTAATAATTAATTAAATCAATAATTATGAAGGCCAGACATAATTTTTCGGGGTCGTTAATTTAAAGTGAGAACGTAACGTTTTTAAATAACGGCCACTTTTGGTGAGAATGCTGGGCCTCGAAAGATTCATGTATGTTAAGTCGACACCATATCAAACTTTATGGCAAAATTAATCCTATTGTATACACAGTGTGCAAAGACAGTTAGATTAGCATAAAATGAAACTACTACTTTGATTTCAACATAGCAACCCGATCCAGACGTTTGTCCAGTAAAATTTATTTCACATTGAATCTCTTGAAGTCTGTATCATGGTTGCTTGTGATTTCTTTTAAACTGACTTTAAAAAAGGAGGAAATTCTCCATTCGTCTGTATGTTTGTTATTACTCAAGTCAGTTATGACTCGATTTTAATAATTCTTTTTTTCTATAGGGTTCTAATAAAGTGGTCCCATAAAATTTTATCAAAATCTACAGATACTTACGGCTGCCGTTCGGTTTAAAGTTATTTCTTTTATATGCTTTCGCGAATCAAAAGTTGATCCTCTTTTTCAAACTGTAGTGAACTAATACACCAAATCAATGTAATCTGCATCCAATAGGGTCTGACCTTGACGGTGACGCTGTGTATATCGCTGATGAGCAGCTCGGCCTGCTCGTCGTAGAGCTGCCCGCGGCCCTCGCAGCGCGACACCACGGCGCTCACCCCCCACTCCAACACCTGGTCGCTCATCAAACTGCAAATACCAACAATTTATTTTCTCAACAAATACTATTTAAAGTATTGCAAAAGCCCTATCGCCGTGTGGTCCCCGACAGAGTTCAATAGGACCACTCCAAGTCTTCCCGTAGATGTCGTAGAAGGCGACTTAGGAAACTCAAGCTAAACAAAGTTGATAAACATCAAAGAGACCTCTCCAACCCGTCTGGCCGACATGGTAAGTGAAGGCCAAATCCTCTGACTGCTTTGGCTAGATATACAAGTTCTGGTAGCATAGAGAGGGTCATGCTCCTGCCTGAATGATGAAACTCCTTTGGATCAGAATAACCCTTTCCTCTGTTAAGGTTCTATTTAAGTGTGTTCCCGGTTGCATCCTCAGCAGTGTGGCTTTGGAGCCTGGGACTGCTCTCCGGCTTTTTCTTCTCCACTTCGCACGCTCTTCGGAATCCTTGGTTGGCAGTATATTAAACGAACTAGCAATTTCCCGGCGACCTCGTTTTCGTGAATATAGCCTTATATCACCCGCAGATAAATAAGCTTTCGATAGATGAAGGAATTTTGAAAATCAGTTTAGTAGTTTCGAAGCCCATTCAACGCAAACAAACAATCAAATCTTTTATCTTTAAAATATTAATATAGAATATTTTGTAAATTAGAATTGGCACATTTTATATAGCCTGAGTTATAAAACTTAACTATTACTTGGAAACAAATATTACTAAAATACCCCGAAAAGTCTACCGATCAACCAAAAACGTTTTATTATTTAATATATTTCTTTAGTGATGTACTTACTTAGCTGCAGTTTCTTTGGAAGCCCTGATACACTTCGCTAAGCTCTTCACTTCCATAAACCTGTCCACCTGCACCAGATACTTCGCGACGTGTGTGTATATGTTCATCGAGTCCAATTTGTGCTCCGTTATAATTCTGAAAAGATCCCAGAATAGACATAGATATCAATATAAACATTAAAAACTTAAACATTCTTCACGAAATTAATCGAATGCACATTATCAGAGAAAATAAGTCTAAAGGAATTGTAACAGTCCTAGACTTGTAAACCGGAAATGTTGCATGAATACGTGTGATATGCTTGCGTAGGGTGTGTCTTACGCAAGAATGCCTTACTGCCATACAATAATCTCCATGTTTATGTCGCAGGGATTTTGTCAAAAACGTGACATTATAATTTCTCTAGTGAAATTATAATTACACTGATTATTGTCAATAACGTCTGGTTCGTATAATTTCACGGGCTCTTTTCAGTTATTGTAATTTCACTGGGCCGCAATAATGATATTATAATAAATCGAGGTTTATTTTGAGTTGTGTTTGTGTTATCTTGATAGATATTGTTTAATTTATTATTCTATTTGTTATGTCATTTAAATTACTTGCTTAATTATGTAACCTACCAATTTTTTTAAGTAACATATATTGACAAGAAGTACATATTATTCATTAATTATTATTAATTAAGCTTTATTCAAATCCAAAAATTGATGCTAGTGACTAAAATGTTACTACCAGTATTACGTACTATTAAGCTTATAGTTATTCAAGTTATGATTTGATTAGTAAGCGTTATAACTTTTTCAGCATATTTTATAGTATAGATAGTACTATAAAAAGTGACAAGTTAAACTAAAAAAAAAACTTAAAATCTGTTTTTTATTTCCTAACTCTACTTGTTGGTCAGGTGGTAACGAATGCGGACCAATCAGCGATCGCTCTGATAATCTAACGGCTTTCTCAAACCAGTGTTTTTGTCAAAATATGACTAGACCGATGCAGTGAAATTGTAAGGCAGTGCCTTACAATTTCACTGCATCGGTCTAGTGAAAACTTAAACTAGCCCGTTAAATAGTAAGTAATACAAACGATTGACAATAATCTCTGTAATTATAATGTCACTAGTAAAATAATAATATCACGACTTTTATAATATCCCTGCAACATTTATATTTCTATTGGGGACCACAAATTTAATCTCAATTGACGTGCGAAATTTGCCCTAATATCTATAAAGGCAGTGGGAACCGGCCTCTGATACGCTTTGTTTCGTATGAAATTTGTTTAAAAAGCGCACGTGCGACAGTCACATTCCCTGCTGTGGATGCAATATGGCTACTCACTTGATGGCCAGCTCGCAGTCCGCCTCGATGCTGGCGCTCGTGTCCAGCACGATGGCCACCAGCCGCATCTTGTCCGTGTTGGAGCCGAACAGCGTCAGCGGTCTCAAGTCGTTGCTCTCAGAAAAAGGCGTCTCCAGCGTGAGTAACAGTTACATTCCCTGCTGTGGACGCAATACTGGCTACTCACTTGAAGGCCAGCTCGAAGCCCGCCTCGTTGCTGGCGCCCGTGGCCAGCACAATGGCCACCAGCCGAATCTTATCCGTGTTGGAGCCGAACAGCGTCAGTGACCTCAAGTTGTTGCTCTCAGAGAAAGGCGTCTCTATTAGGGCGCGAGCGAGTCAGGCTCCCTGCTGTGGATGCTATACTGGCTACTCACTTGAAAGCCAGCTCGAAACCCGCCTCGATGCTGGCGCCCGTGGCCAGCACGATGGCCACCAGCCGCATCTTGTCCGTGTTGGAGCCGAACAGCGTCAGTGGCCTCATGTCGTTGCTTTCAGAGTCCTTCCGAGCGTGGGGAAGCGGTATCACCTAAAATACAAACAAGGGTTTTTTACAATATAAAAAATCATGCTGTGTGTGTGGTAATTTGCTTATCTTTACTAATATTCTAAAGAGATTTTTTGTTTGTTTGCATTCAATAGGCTCCTAAATTACTGGACCGATTTTCAAAATTCTTTTGCCTACATCATCAGGTCTTTTTATCTCCACTGCAAGAGCACGACCCTCTCTGTACTACCAGAGCCACATAGTAGCCAAAGCAATCAGAGAAATTGGGCTACACTCCGCGCTGGTCAGACAGGCTGGAGAAGATTATTTAATTTTTATAAGCTTTGTTTAGCTAGTGTTCCCTAAGTCGCCTTCTACGACATCCACGGGAAGACGTGGCGTGGTCCTTCTACTCTGCGAAACCACTCGGCAAAGTCGTAGGTATGTTAAATTCAAGTGATAACAAATTACCTCAGTGAGCACTTTCTCGTTGAGCCGGCCACTCGCCTCGGCGGCCGCTAGGTAGTTAGCCAGCTCAATCTGACGAGATATGGTGGTCATTAAGTTGTCTATGGTGGCTTTGTCCAGGTGGAAATGGAAGGACTTAGGATCGTTGACCTCTGTAAAAACAAAAATACAAATATTTACAAAGAGATAACTATGTGAAATCACGAAATAAAAGTATACAATAAATTGCCGCAGAAGTTGAGCGGTGTTTTCTCCTTCTGATAGGTAGGTCTTGGTAACATGGATATTAATTTGGGTTTATAGATTGAGTATGGAATTCAGCAAGATATTTATTAAAAAATCTTTGCAAATGTT
This sequence comes from Rhodophaea formosa, assembly GCA_963082605.1. Classification (NCBI taxonomy): domain Eukaryota; kingdom Metazoa; phylum Arthropoda; class Insecta; order Lepidoptera; family Pyralidae; genus Rhodophaea; species Rhodophaea formosa. Next base: position 8,811,583 of record OY720221.1, read on the forward strand.
CCATACATTCATTTCCCTTTTTGCAAAATGAAAATGATAAGGTGTTGAACTCACACACGCTCACACTTTATACTTTCTTTGCTGCGTAGTAAATAAGTCACGACAATCCCAAATCTTTCGTTCTTTAGATTTTAAAAATTCAAATTGGTCTATCCAGTCACTCACTACCAGTGAGTATAAACTCACGTCTATGTATACCGTCATGTCCATTGGCCAGCCCCCGTAGCATGGCTCCCGCGACGCCGTTTATATCGCGCGATAAACTATCTACTTCTCGCTCTTCAGTATTGCGAAAAACAAGATGGCGATAGTCGATAAACGTTGTCGCGCGTGCCATGCTACGGGGGCTGGTGATTTAATGCGACACTCAAAAGGTGCATGGCGTCGACGTCATGTTGAATCGATTCAACAAGGCGTTCAAGACTGCGTGGTACATGTCACGAGTATAACAACGCATAAGCGGCTAACGCGCTTTCATTCAGTTGAATCCGACGCCTAGTTTGTTAATGAAGGATTTTGATGTTATACTCACTCGTAGAAACCGGGACACTCTGGCCCAGATGATGTAACGCGGCAGTGAAATGGTAGTGTCAATCCAACATAGCGTCCAAGAGAGCAAGGTGGCGTAGCCTTGTTCTCTTGGCTACGCCAGTACAACAACGCTTAAGTGCCTGACGCGCTTTCAGTCGATTGAATCCCGCGCCTTGTTTGTTCATGAAGGATTTTTGATGCTATACTCACTAGTAGAAACCGGGACACACTGTCCCAGATGATATAGCGCGGCAGTCAAGTGGTGGTGCCGAGCCAGCAAGGCGGCGAAGGGCGCCGGGCTGCAGAGCACGTGTTGCGAGTACAACAACGCATAAGTGAGCGCTTTCAGTCGATTGAATCCCACACCTAGTTTGTTCATTAAGGATTTTTGATGTTATACTTACTGGTAGAAACCGGTACACACTGGCCCAGATGATGTAAAGCGGCAGTCAAGTGGTGGTGTCGAGCCAGCAAGGCGGCGAAAGGCGCCGGGCTTCGTGGTACATGTCGCGAGTACAACAGCGCGCACGTAGCAGACGCGCGCGCGTGCTGTGCGCTGCCGCATTGTAGCGCATATAGCGCTTCTAGCCGCTTGCTCATCTCTAGCGTCCGGCAGATGTGCATTATGTAGTCCTAGGAAACAAGCTTTGTTTAAATATCTCATAGCTTGAAACAGCTGACACCAGTCATCATCATCATTATCATCAGGTCTTTGTTAGTCTCCACTGCAGGAGCACGACCCTCTCTGTACTACCAGAGCCATATACTAGCCAGAGCAGTCAGAGGATTTGGCCTACAATCTCCATGCTGGCCAGACAGGGTGGAGAGGTCCCTTTGATGTTTATAAGCTATATTTAGCTTGTGTTTTCTAAGTCACCTTCTACGGCATCCACGGTAAGATTTGGAGCGGTCCTATTCTACTCTGCGGGAAACACACGGCTGACCGGCTGACACCAGTGTTGACAACTGTCACACACAAAATACAAAAACGTATTTTTTTTTTCAGTTTATCAGTATAAACGAAGCTACACAGACGCTGCATCGGAGTTGGGCGTATTGCCGCTGTGAAGGCGCCAGTTACACATTGATGTTGCGTTGTAATGCAACTCCAGCATCTATGTGTCAGTCTTTCTTTTTGAAGATGCCTGCATGGATAATATATAGATTTCGGCATTGAAAGACAAAAACGAGACGAGATATTTCTTTACCTCACAGGATGTACCATAGTATAAAAATAACATAATATACGGAATACATACATTCTTACTATTACGTCTTTACCCCTTGCGAGGTAGACAAAGTCCAATGTCATACATAAGACATTTCCAGAATATAATGATCCAACGCTAGCTACACTGTTTACATCTCCTACTCACCGCCCACATTTCCAACGTGCTGTCCATATCCGACATGGCCTTCAACAGTTCGTTCACCTTGTCCCGCTTCAAGCACTCCATATACACCGACTCCGTAAAAGTCTCCTTGTCCACCAGATTATCGTAGCAGTACCTAATGACCTCCCCCATATTACTGTGCTTCATAAAGAACAGGATATTCGCCACGTGTGATCCGTAGTTGCTCAAATAGTAGACGCATTCTTTGAAGAAGAATGGGTCTAGTCTTTTGTGTTGGTGGTTAGATTTTGTTTCATGCTGGTGATTGTTTCTCCGAAGTAGCCCTTGTGCTAAGCTTTTCTTTGGCTGAATGACGGCAGTTTGGAAGTCGCTGTAGTCGCCTTGCTTTATTTTTTTCACGCTGGCCAGGGTGTGCATGATGTTGAGCGCTGGCTCGATTAGTTGGATTTTCTTTTTGTTTGTGTTCATCGATGTTAATTTCTCGTTCGTAGTCTGCAAATAAAATTAAAAATATAACCTTCATATTGAATTGCCTATTCTAATGTTATCATCATAAATGAGTATGTATGTTTATAATTGAGTCATGTACATGAGAACAAATCAACAATTTGACCAGTTACTGAGCGATAGAGAACAAAAGATGGACAGCCGAAATCACAACCAAAGAGTCATATCTGTTTTTGTAGATAGACAAGATTCAGATTTGAGATTTTTACGATAAATACATACTAAGATCTTTTACAAAGAATGCTTTTAAAGCTAACACACGAAGTAGGTATATAAGCTGGTCTCGTACGTAACATAACATTTGGAATAAATCTTCAAATACAATATTACCTTTATCGTCTCAGCTTTCTGCAGCAGCTGCTGATTGACAGGATAATTCATATCTTCTAGCAGACTGACGATTTCGTTCAGCAAGGGCGGGTTGTTCCGCGGCCGGCCGTCCGACTGCACGCTCGACATCGAACTAGACCGCTCAGAGTATCTCAAACTTTGCAGCCTCCTATTCACATACTGCGACTCCGACGCCTCTCTTCCGTACTCGCAATCCTCAGCTATATCAACACACACGTTCACAGTATTCTTGAAGCAGTGGGCGAATTTCTCCCGCGCCTGCTTGAAACAGCCCGCTTTCAAGCACGCTTTGCCCCAGGCGGCGAGTACGCTGTTTCGCGGTAGCCCCGATTTGGTAGCGATTTCTAATGCTAGTTCCCATTTTTCCGCTTCAAGTAAGGAACGCACTATTTGACCTGTAAGGTAAACATTGTGTGAACACCGATTTAGATTATATGACACACATAATACATACAATTATCACGTCTTTATCCCTTGCGTGGTAGACAGAGCCCAAGGTAATAAGACCCAAAGGCGAAATATAGCGAGTTATTTAGATTATGTCGCCCAGAAACTTCAATGCCCTTCTATCGTTGCATTTACAACTTGTATCGATAATCATCAAGATGGCGCAGTTGGAAGCAAAGTATGTATAATATTATTCGAACTATAATATAAACTTGCACATTGAGAAATCTTATTGGCAAAGCGCGATGAGACATGAAAAAAATTGTAGCCGTTATGAGCAGTGATCGGAACGCGTGAAGCACAGTGCGACCACTTGCAAATGCCTAGACAGGATGGGACGCCAATCTGTGCCATCCTTTCTAGGCTGAAACACATTCTGATTTGTCTAGTTCTCTAGCAGTGGACCTACCGCCATCTAATGGTGACTTTTTGAAACTAAGTTTGCCAGAGCGTGTGCCTCTGGACGAGACATCTATTATACTATAGATATTATAATTCGACAAGAACAAAGCTGAAGAGCACTGCCGAAAAACTGCCTTAATGGATATTAGGGCATAGGACACGTGTTAATTGAGTTTCAATTAGTGGCCCCCAATAGAAATTCAGATTTAATTGTATTACATTTAATCACCTTTACCCTCACTCTCATATTTGTCTATGGTCTCTATTGCCTAGAGAAAACATAAGGCAGTCGGTCATGTGATACTAATAGTATCTTCTTTGTAGTTTGTGCTGAAAAGTTTCTTTGTTTGTTTGGTTGAACGCGCTAAACTCAGGAACTACCGCGGGCAAAGTCGCGGCTGACTGCAGCTATTCTATGGTAAAAATAAAGCTCAACGCGTTCCGACTTCCGATAATGATTGTTCCTGGTTAGTGGGGGTGGTGGAAGAAACAAAGGCAGAGCGCTTACTAGGCGGCGCGCCGTGGTGCGGCACCAGATGGTGCGCCTGGTGCCGCACGAGCGTGGCCATGGCGTCGGCGTGCGCCAGACAACGCGCCGCGTGCGCCGCGCCTGTCTCCGCCACGCGCAAACTCCTGTAAAATTAAACAAGTTAAGGCGATCATAGACTACGGCCTATATACTATATATACTGCCTCGGTGGTCCAGCGGTTAAGACGTTTGCTTTATTGACCCGGGGGTTCGAATCCCACGGGAAGCATACTGTGTAAAGTTGTTTCCAGTTTGGTTAGGACATTGCAGGCATGAATCACCTGATTGTTTGATAAGAAAGACGATTCCGTGTTGTCCATGAAGCCTGTTTGCCTTCTTAGTTGTATATAATAAATGTTTTTAAATAAATGTTTGTGTAGCTATAAACATCGAAGAGACCTCTCCAACCGGTCTGGCCAGCGTGGAGTGTGTAGGCCAAATCCTCTGGCTGCCCTGGCTAATATATGGCTCTGGTAGTACAGAGACGGTCATGGTCCTGCAGTGGAGACTAACAAAGACCTGTTGATGATGATGATGTTGTATGTATTCACAATGCTTCACTATTATTCAATTAAGAAATAAGATATGGGAAAAGATTGAGTGGGGAAACAATTCCTGCCTGCGAGGAATTATTTATCATGTGTTATTTCTTAATTGACAATGAGTAGTTAAAAAAAGGTCTTGAAATTACGTGTATGAAGGATATAACATTACAAATATCAATGCAAGACACGGACAAAAGCTAATTTTCCATATAATTATAACTCGTAAACTTACGCCTTCTCATGCGGAGTCCTAGAATAGAGTTCCGCCGCAGCCAGGAGCAGCGAGCGGCGCGCGCGCACCAACAGCCGCGCGTCGCCGCCGCCGGACAGTTCGCGCGCGATCTCATCGCTACGATCCAGTAGGAATCTGGGAAGGAACAACATTATTCGCTGTAGAAAATAAAGCTTGAAATGATTTATGTTTAGACTTAAATTTATCTTTCTTTTTCCTTTGTGTTGCCTAATGTTAAACCAATTAAATAAAATATTTGGAAAAATTTATTTGATGTAGGTAATTCTACTCGCGGTTTTAAATTATCATACTCCTGTGTTCATGGAGTTTTACAAGTCAAATTGGGTAATTAAAAATGATTCAATAATGCATGTTCATTATAGTGAGTCAGTTCGTCGCATTCAATATGCTACGAATAATTAATTTATGTAAACTCCTAACTGAACTCTGTCCTAACAGCCTCGTTAAAGGAGCCACTGGTACTCAAGGACCAAAGCAAACATGTGGCGTCACTGGCGGCGAAATTGGAGTAACTGCTCAGCATGCGGTTGTCTGGGAGAATCTGGCCCATAGTAATCTTAAAACGAGTACTTACCCCGGATCTCACGGATAGTCCAAGTTGACGGAATGCATCTTCATGATTTTGAAACATAGTGTGACATTTGATATGTACTAGTAACTGAACTGAGTATTAACAGTCTCGTTCATGATGCCGCCACCGACAGCTAAGTCTGAGTACTCGGCATAAAGTTATCGTGTTTGGGGCGGGCACATTTAATCCTGGTGTACGTGATCCTAAAACGAGTACTCACATAGGGTAGTCCAAGTTAATGGAATGCATCTTCATTGGCAAGGGCAGAGCGTTACGTTCGGTGTGAACTCATAGCTGAACTCAGTTCTAACAGCTTCGTTCTTTGAACTACTGGTGCTCAAGCACCAGTCCATACAAGTGGCGCCACTGACGGCGGAGTCCGAGTTGCTGCTCAGCATGAGGTTGTATGGGAGCGTATGAAAATATATCGAATACTCACCTCGGATAGTCCAAGTTGATGGAATGCATCTTCATAATAGTGAGGCAGAGTGTTACGTTCGGTGTGGACTCAAAGCTGAACTCGGTCCTAACAGCCTCGTTCTTAGAACTGCTGGTACTCAAGCACCAGTCTATACAGGTGGCGCCACTGGCGGCTGAGTCAGAGTTGTTGCTCAGCATGATAATGTATGGGAGAGGGCACATGTTCATTGTCTGCATAAAAACCAAATACTCACCTAGGATAGTTGAGTATTTGGTTTTTATGGAATGCATCTTCATAATAGTGAGGCAGAGCGTTACGTTCGGTGTGAACTCATAGCTGAACTTGGTCCTAACAGCCTCATTTTTGGTACTACTGATACTGAAGCACCAGTCCATACAGGTGGGGCCACTGGCGGCGGAGTCCGAGTTGCTGCTCAGCCAGAGAATTTCTGGGAGAGGGCACACTTGTTCATTGTCTGTTTAAAATATATCGAATACTCACCTAGGATAGTCCAAGTTGATGGAATGCATCTTCATAATAGTGAGGCAGAGCGTTACGTTCGGTGTGAATTCGAAGCTGAACTCGGTCCTAACAGCCTCGTTCTTGGAGCCACTGGTACTCAAGCACCAGTCCATGCATGTGGCGCCACTGGCAGCGGAGTCCGAGTTGCTGCTCAGCATGAGGTTGTCGCGGTCGGAGGAGGCGCGCTTGTTCATGGTCTGCGTGTAACAGTCGTCGCAAACGCGGAATTTTACGCCGCTGGGGTACGTTGGCACCTGACGACGGGATGGACGGTATTTCATTATTTTTTGTCTCATCAATATTTTTTCACAACACACATTCAGTTCACATCAATAATATTATTAAAACTTACGCGAGATAAATTCATTATACAAACCCGGTTTTACTCACGTTATATTTTCGTCGAATTCGCCGGCTATCACGCCGAACAGCACTTTGAGTTTTTAAATGGCGCTTTGAGGGAAGCTTCGCCACCGTTAGCACTCGATCTGATGATGGTCTTCATAACAGTTTGAAACTAGACGGCGAATCCGACAAATATAAACGTGAGTGAAGCCTGGTTCCTATATTAAATAACAACACACCTTTGGTAGAACAGAAATAAAATAGTTATTGCATCTTACAGACTCTGATCTTAACCATGTAGGTACAATGTACTGTAATGTATGTATAATGTAATTTTCTGGTTATTGGAGAATAATACACGTACTTGCATTCGATTTCTTGAGCACGCGTGGCAGACCAGCCTCCCGCAACGTCGACAATGATGGCGTCTGATGATCATAGAAAAGATAGACGTGTGGCACAGCATGCAGCGGTCGGCGGAGTAGTCCTCCACCCACTCCTGCTTGCTGGGCACTTGCTCCGGCATCACGAAGGGCTTCGATGCCGCCTCTATGTTTATTGAGTCTATAGACTGTAGTAATGAGTCATCAGAAGGCCGCGGCGGCGCAGGACAAGAGTTCCGAGGATTCTTCATGTCTAAAGCCTTCTCAGCATAAAACCTCAACAACGCGTCAACAGCGTTGCGAGAAATCACGCGACTTTCTATCGTCTTTATGTTGTAGTACAAATTATCTCCACTCGGATCTTTCTTTAGGTTTGGCGCGATTTTATTAATGATAGTTGCCAAGATGTCTAATTTCGCATTCATGAGGAACTGCTCGATCATGAGCAGCGGCTTCTCGATGAGATCCCAAAACATGTTGCGCATGTTCGCTTCTATTTCGAGCATTATTTGAAGACCAATTTTGATGTTTTCGAACGCTTTCCAATCGAAAGAGTTTTCAGAAATGAAGTCGACGCACACTTGGAGTATTTCAACATTCCTAACTTTGGCCATTTCATCTTGTATGAGGTCCATGGCCTGTTTTTCTGGTAACCTTTGCAGAAGCTCCGCCACGAAGGCAGGAGTCGCCTGGTTGGTGTACTCGAATAGTTGACGCAAGAGGTTCATGATGATAAGATTCTTCATATTTTCAGACAGACCTTGGACATCTGCCCACTCCAAACATAATTTGAACTGAAAAATTAGACAATGTAATGGTTAAAAAGAGGATTCGTTTTAAGATCATTATTCTGACAATAAAAAAAGCACAACAAGCATATTGTAGTACCTGCTGACTATCTAGAAGAACTTCAATAATTTCTTCAGGATTGTTTACAGATTTCTCGTAAATATCGTACCAATGTCGCCTCATGCTGGGGCTTTCGCCCATTATTGAAGCTATCTGAAAAAAGAAAATAATCCTATGAAACCTCTAGTTTTATCGAAGCTTATATCACAGTTTAAAATATTATATTGATCTGTACCTGATCGTAAAGGGGTATTTTCGTCATCCAGTCCGTGCACTTTTTATATAACCCTTCTTCTAAGACTTCCTGATTGAGCAGGAATCTCAAATAGTCTAGCACTTCCAAAGCGCCCTCTGCCGGCCAACTCGACAAGTTGTTCAGCACTAAATCCACCTTTAGTTCCAGGCATTTCAGATATTGACAGTACTTCCAGTTGCTGCTCATTTTCGGGTTTGTCGACAGTTTGAACAGTATCAAGTCTCTGAGGTTGCCGAGGTTGGCGCTGCACATCTGCTGGCGCTCGGCCAGCGCCTCGATGATATTCAGACACTTGAGGATCTTGCCTTGCTCCACCAGCTGCCGCATGTACGGGAACAACTTGTCCAAGTCAATGGAACTATGCAACGATGCGAGGTACTTATTACCGTCAAACAATACTTTGGTACAGTTGAATCTATCCAACTCCATGTAGTTGTTCAAGACTTTGGTGCGCGCGTCCATACTCTGCTGCAAAGAGTTCTCGTTGGGAGACGTGTGGATCTTCTTTATGATGTGCGCTAGCACCCAGTTGTGCAAAACGACGTACGTGAGGCACTGCGGGTCAGGCGGTCGCGGTGCAGGGGCAAAATTGGTCATGGGTTCCAAAAACAAATTTTCCTCCGGATTTTTGAAGTCATACACGACTTGAAGAAGGCTGTTAAAGTTCGCTTCTGTGGCTTCCTTATAAGGACCTGCTAGGGTTATGGACGGACAGAAAGTCAAGATAAGCTTTGGTATCAGATTGACATTTAATTTCTTTGATATTGGTTCTAGATTGGCAACCGGAACATTTTTGCCGTGGATCATCTTTCCGAATATGTCATGTAGTTGCCTTTCTAAGACTGAGAAATATGGGAGATCTGTAATCGCAGCAGCTCCGTTCTCTGCTGTACGGCTGTCTTCAAGTTCTAGTTGACAGACTGTTTTACAGTACATGTAACACATTCTGAGATACGGTATCCTAGTTTTCTTGGTGCCATGGCGAGAGACTTCATTGACGTTGCACACATCTTTGTCAGATGCGGCGACAACATTCATGTAAATCTGGTGGTATTTTTGTAGTAAATTCTGATCCAAATTCTGTGACTCTTTGGGGTTGACAATGTCCGTCAAGTCCTCACAGGCCTGCCTCAACTCTTTGGAGAGCTGGTTGAGCTTACAGAATTCCTTGTGCTTGATTGGCACGCGGCAGTCGGCGATCAGCCCGCAGATGTTGTCGGCGAAGTCGAACGACTTCTCCGTGTTACCGAATATTTCGAACGTGACGCTCGCTACGTCCTCAACGAAACGGATATAATTTGTTTTCTTTACTGCGGCTATGTCTGTGCAGCTCCTGACTTCGGCTAGTTTTCTTTCTACAACATTTATCAAGCCATAGGTGATCTCCCTATTGAGGCCACTGCTCAATAAGATATCTACTGCATTGATAAAAGGGGCGTTTTGATGGCTGTATAACTGTAGGTGAGGATGGCGGGCTGCTAAGTCTATTATGTCAAAGGAGTTTGGGGCCCTATTGGATGCGAGGAATCCCTCAACGAGCCCCATGACTTCTGTGGAGACGACGGAAAGCGCCGATAACTCTTTGGTCGGGTAACGGGTGTCGTCTCGGTAGTATATGATGTTCTTTATTTTAGTCACCAGGTGGCGCAGTTGTTCAGTGAAAGTTACTTCAGTGGCTATTTCTGAATCGGCAAGATCAAACATCTGAAAAATGAAATAGCTTTTTAATTAAGTAATCATTATCATCAACTACGTCATCCATGAATACACAACTAATAAGAGTATTATAATCTTGAGATTATAATTCGGAACCCTTGTGCATAAACTTCTTAAGAAACTGTCAAAATATTACGACATCAAGAAATGCAATAATTTCACGCTGACATAATTTGTCATAATATTATTCTGTCCCAAAACTAAGTTACTTCCAAGATAAGTATTTCGTTTACAATTTAGATAGGCGCATACAATTTGTAAGTTATAGGTACAACCGAAGCCAAATAAGTACTTACGCCAGTTATTCTCGGATAGACCTACAAAAGAAATGTTGTTCTCTATCATAACGGCATTGATGATATCTAAAGGCAATTGCCTCGAAGACCCTTATAATATTTTATTGAACGATAATATTGACTATAAAATAGAAGAATCCATACTCGATAAAGATTATGAACTGTACGACAACGTTACAGCTATTGGCCTACATACCAACGATAGCTCGGAGAGAGAGCGGATAGCAATAGACAGTTCTGATAATCAGGTTACCAGAGTACACAAAAAATATTTTTATGCTACATCTACTACAGCACCGGTATCTTACTTTTTATACTTACTTGACCAGAAATGGTTAAAATATTTACTACATAGACGGTACGGATGGTATAGACTGTAGAATAGGACAATACATACAAGTTTTACGTGAGCTATCAGCTATTTTTGACCCCCTCCTCCTCTTGTCAACAAAAGTAAGAAATGCTGACCGCATTCCGCACATTTACAAAGGTACATTTTTACAAAAAATTCTGTACTTTGGGAAATTTGCTGACGTAATCACCATGCAAACCCATCCGTCCTCCATGTCATCAAAAATAAGACAAATCTAGACCTAAATATTTGATTTGAATCACCCTGAGATGTGTGTGCACCATATTTTGAATTTTTTTTTTTTACCTGGTTGGTATAAAAAATTAAAAAATGTGGAGATCAATGTAGTATCTTTCACTTCTACCTTAGAAACAATAAGACAAAATTATTGATTGCTTATTAGTAATTACATTTAGGTATGCTCTGTTTATACCAAATAAACATGTTTACCCTTTTAATCTCAAGTAGGTACCATTAAACATAACTTCACTTACATAAAACATTGATAACGTTATATAAATGATAGTTTCGTAAACATCACGTAGGAATATAATTATTTAATACACGGAACCGTGTCACGATTTTTATCAAAAGCCCCGTGTCAATAACCTGACTCAGACAACACAGCTGTTACGAATAAAAATAAACTCAATTATTTCATTGTGTTGACTTGTAAATGCGAAAGTGAGTTAAATATATTTGTTTGTTAAACTATTGCGCTTAACCAACTATGATGAAATTATGCATAGGTACATTAGTCTGACATGATGCATGACAAAAAAATACTGAACACGTTACTAATTTTTTTTTTCAATATAACAAAAATAGATGGCGGAAAGAAACCTCGGTTCATATATACTGTACGCTGGAACTAAGAACATAGTATTCGTTTTGTTCACAATCGCTGCATGGCTATCGACGTTACCTTCTCGTAATAAGGATGACTAAGTGAATCTGTTTCTGTGATATATGTACTCGTACATACAATGAACTAGCTCCAATTTCAAGTTCATATACCTATGAGTCACAACAAACATGGCTTTGGCAACTGCTGATATTTGTACTAATCTATCTTTTTTTTTATTTAACCTATATGATCCCACAGCTGGGCAAAGGTATCCCCCATTGCCTTCCAGGACTCCCTGTCTAGAGCCAATTGTGACTATTCCTAATTAAATTTGCGCAAATCGTCACTCCATCGTATTCGCGGTCTACCCCTGTTACGTCGCTTCTGGACATCACTTTGTGGTCACATGGGCCAGACGATCCGGGTGCATACGACAAACGTGGCCCGCCCAATCCCACTTCAGCCTCGCAGCTTTGCGCCCCACATCGACAATGCCTGTCTTTGAGCGAAGTGTAGTTTCGGATTCTGCCCATCCTTGTCACTCCCAGGACCATAGATATCAGAATATTTACAACCCAGGACACTCCGCTCCATTGCTCTTTGGCAAATCTTGAGTTTGGACTTAATACCCTCCGACAAAGCCCATGTTTGAGCACCATATATAAGGATATGCGAGATACACATGTCGATGAGCCTGCGTTTTAGTGACAGTGGCAGATCTCCTTTCATAAATTATTTCATGGTCCAGTAGCTCCTCCATGCATTAGCTACGCGACGATTTATTTCGTTTTCATGTCGTTTACTACTGAGAGAGCTGACATACTGTGCCGACCCCACATAAAAAAGTGGGATAAGGTAAAGGAAGAAGAAGAAGAAGAAGTCGTTTACTACTGAAGGAGACTAACTGGCCCAAGTATATGTATTCATCGACATACTGTATTTCTTGCCCGTCTACCTAGAGGTAGGAGGATAGATCCTATCCTTGGTGTTATTAGACATGACCTTGTCTAGACCGGTTCATACTAAGTACAACCTCAAGACTCGCCGAGCTCAGATCTTGGAGCATTTGTTGCAATTCTGTCGATGTGAACGCAAAAAAAAACGATATCAGCGGTGAGACGCTTGGCACCAGTTCTAATTCCCTTATCCTCCCATAAAGCTAACAGAGATCGGAATACTTCTTCTAGTGTGCTGGTAAAAAGTTTAAGAGAGAGCGGGTCACCCTGCTTAACGCCATTCTCGATGTCAAATGAAGTCCCAGATGATTGAAGTTTTACGTCTGCTGTGCTTTATCTATATATTATTTCTAATAGATCTACGTAGACTTGTTCTACACCTTGATTTCGCAAAGCAGTGAAAAGTGACTGGTGTTTTATGCTGTCAAAAGCTTTCGTGTAATCCACGAAAGCTATACATATACAATGAGCTATTAAATTCATGCGATTCGGTCGGTTGCGGAGAAACCATGGCGAAAAGATATAACATAAAATCTATCTTTACTAATATTATAAAGCTAAAGAGTTTTTTTGGTTGAACGCGCTATCTCAGGAACTACTGGACCGATTTCAAAAACTATTTCATCGTTGGATAGCTACGTTATCCCTGAGTGCCAAAGGCTATGTATGTACCACGGGCGAAGCCGGGGTGGACTGCTAGTTATACCTATACAAGACACAGTGTCTGTGTGAGCTGTAGACCTCGCACCTTAAAAAGCTAAAAGGCGTTTGATGATATGGGATCTTTTGCAGTTATGTCAAAAACTTATTCATTTTAAAAAGAAACTTATTTAACTATAACAAAATCTATTTCGAAAAGAATAAATGTAGCGAAAAAATTTTAAATTAAAAAATTCGAACTCGAAATTCTCACTACCTTGGTGGCACTTAGATCCTTTGTACCAACCTCGCCAATTAGATTAAAAACAAAAAACTGAAATGACAAAAAATCTGTGTCATTATTGAATCTGCTCATAAAATTTCACGAGAATCGGTTTAGAAATGGGACCTGTAGAGTAGAGAGGTACCTAGATTCGGACAGATATACAAGAACACTTTGCCCAAGCTGAAACAGAAACGTTTCTTTCGATGAAAAAGTTCGCCTAACCCCGATACGAACATCCCTCTATCTTGTAAACGGCTCTAACGATTTTGATAAACGTTCCTTTATGTCATAGGACAGCAAACGAGAAAGTGGGTCGCCTGATGGTAACTGTTCACCGCCACCCATGGACAACTGCAACACCAAGGGCCGTGACAAGAGCATTGCCGGCCTTTTATATTTCTAGCTTACCTTCACTAGAAAACTTGCTTTCAAAAAACCGCATTAAAATAGATACTCGTTTAAGAACTACGATGACACGGACAGACTCGCACATACACAAACAGACAGACTATCGATTGAAACAAATAAAACCATTATCGGGTTTGATGCAGTATTCGAAAATACCAGGTCTGGAATGCAACAGGTGCGAAAAAATTGTTCATTTCAATACACAATGCTCTGGACTTACAAACAAGCAACTCACTGCTGTGCGAAATACGGAGAATCTGGAGTGGACATGCCAAGAGTGTCAAAACATGTCCTCAAAAAGAGGGTCGCTGATCTTTCCTGAAGAAGAAGAGGAAGAGGACATCTGTGACAGCGACAAAATAAATGTAAAAAAACTCCTAAAGGATATTTCGACAGAAGTAGATAAGTGCGTCAACAGGGCGGTAAGAGATATACAGACATCACTACAATACCAAAGTAATAAAGTAGACGAAGTCCTCGAAAATATAGATGCGTTAAAGCAAACCGTACAGGACTTGCAACGTAAAAATACTGAACTCACAAACAAGAATAAAAACTTGGAAACTAGAATGGGAGCATTAGAACAAAAGTTACACATTTTGGAACAGGAAAAGTTAGCATCCCATGTCGAAATTGCCAATCTACCAGTAAAAGATAGTGATAAGTTGGAAGATATTGTTAAGAGGGTAGCTGATGCTTTGGAACAACCAGCGAGCGATGTTGTGTACGTGAAGAAAATGCCAGCAAAAAAGGATGTACCGAGTCCTATTATAGTGCAACTAAGGGAGGAGAACATACAGGAGAAGTGGTTAAGTGCAGCCAAAACGAAAAATATGTTCGTCATCGACATCGTTCCTGATGCACCACATTCTGTTGCACGTCAATCCGTGTTTGTACGTGAATCACTTTCACCATACAACAAAAAGCTCCTATGGCAGGCTAAGCAGGACCTCAAAGGCATTTACAAGTTTGTTTGGTGCAAAAAAGGAACCATCATGGCCAGGCGTCAGGAAAACGACAAAACCGTCGTCAAAATAAGATCCCTTGACGACATAAAAACCTTACTCCAGTAATAACTACGTCTATATAAATATTATTTTCTTTTTCCTCTGTATTACACAGGTAACACTAATACATTTAACTAATATGGATTTCTGTCCTAATCCTAATAATATATCTGAGTTCTTTGACTGTGCTGATATCAATTGCTTTATAAAATATCTTCCGATCAAAAATATAAACTTACTGTGTATGCATGTTAACTTAAGGTCTATGATAAAAAACTATGATATGCTGGTAGAATACATACTATCTAGTAAAAGAAATATAGATTTAATTTTAGTAACAGAAGCTAATATTTCACAGTCTGTGAGTTGTTTATATAACATCGACGGTTACGAAATGCACTGCGAGTTGAGGAATGGTCGAAAGGGCGGTGGAATAATTATTTATTCAAATAAAAAACACAAAATATCCTTGATTAATACTAACACGAAACATCTCGAGTGTCTATCAATAAAAATCATTACACCGTCTTCGTATTCCGCAACTGTTTGTGCCGTATACCGACCACCTAAGGGTAGCAAACACTTATTTATCGACGAGTTGCAACTCACTTTACAAAAACTTTCTAACGACACAGCCACTGATATTTATCTGATGGGCGATACTAACATAGACATTAAAACTGAATCGGCTATAAAACATAAATATCATAACACACTATATAACTTAGGACTTGAGTGCGGAATCTCGACATATACTAGAATTGAACGCTATAAAGACAAAATCACTAAGTCATGTATCGACCATATATACGCGAGATCCCGTACCCAAGATCTACACACTGCAGCGCTCGGAACCGTAATGGCGGACCACCGTGTTATAGTGCTGGCCTGCACTGGTTCGCAGCGAAATATACAGAGTGTTCCTCATGGCAGAAATATAATCGACAGTAAAAAACTTATGTCACATTTCAATAATGTAAACTGGCAAAGCATAAATGAATTAGATTGCCCTATTAGACTCTATGCCAACATTAAAAACATTTTTGATGAATGTTACGAAAAATCCAAATTAAATGTACAAAATAAGCAAAATTATAATAATTGTAATAAAAATTCATGGATAACTAAAAAGATTATCTCAGCTCGAGAACATAAGGACAAATTATTTAATTTATGGAAAAATGATTCTAACAATATGATACTTAAATTACAATATAACAAAAGCAGAAATTATGTAAATAAATTAATTCAAAAAACAAAAAATAAACACACCATAAAGGAAATTAATACTAACAAAAATGATTCCAAAAGCCTATGGCAAATCTTAAACAAATTAACAGGTAGAATTAAAAATTCAATAGATAATGTAATTTTCAACGCCTTTGATAGCAATATGAGACCAAAAGACATAGCCAATAAATTTGCCAAAACCTTTGAAGAGAAAGTGAAAACCGTTTTAACTAAATGTAAAACTCCTTTATTAAATAAAGATTCTTATTCAAATCCTGCTAACGTATCGATGAAATTTCAAAAAGCCAATGAAAGTGACATAAGTAAACTGATTGAGTCAATAAAGACTAATAAATCTCCCGGGTATGACGGTATAAGACCTATCGATGTTAAAATTCTATGTCGCAATATAGTCCAGGCAATAACAAAACTTATTAATGTTAGTGTAGCTACTGGAACTTATCCAAAAGAATTGAAAACAGGAATAGTAAGACCTATTCATAAAAGTGGTTCACGTACTAATTGTGATAATTTTAGACCAATAACAATCCTTTCAATCATTGACAAAATTGTAGAAAAACATATCAGTAGTCAAATTCATCGGTTTTATAAAAATAACAACATTCTAACAGTAAAACAATTTGGTTTTCAACCCAATAAAAATACATCACAACTTCTATGTGACTTTACGAATAAAATTTACACTAATTTAGATAGTAAAAAACACGTTATGGTAGTTTTTATTGATTTCACTAGTGCGTTTGATATATTGCAGCATGACAATCTTCTTGAGAGTCTTAATGATAGTGGAATAAGGGGTCCTTTACTTGAATGGTGCAAAAATTACCTAACAGATAGATCTTACCGTGTAAAAGTTGGTGAAGAATTCAGTTATGAAGTCCCAGTAACAGAAGGGACGGCTCAAGGTTCGGTTCTGGGACCTTTGCACTACCTTACCTACGTTAATAATCTTACTAATGTAATAAAAGGTAGTGAAATTTACCTTTACGCTGATGATACATGTCTGATGACAGCAGATCATGATATAAATAAAGCCCTGGAGAGACTTCAAGAAGATTTTACATTGCTTTGTAAATGGTCTCACGATATGGGACTAGTGCTGAACGCGAACAAAACAAAGTTTATGTATATAAGTTCAAGCCAAAACCGAAAAAACATACACTTATCTTTAAAAGCACATGTTCATTCTTGTCTTCACAATAATAATGATTCTCTTAGCTGTAGTTGTCCACAAATAGAACAGGTTGATAATCACAAATATCTTGGATTGTATATTGATAGTCGGATCAGCTGGAAAGAACATATAAATAGTGTTTGTAATAAACTACGTACGATATTGGCAAAATTTGTTTTATTAAAAAATAAAGTACCGTTTTCAATTCGTTTATTGCTATATAAAACATTGGCCGAACCGATAATCGATTATGGTGTGATAAGTTATGGACGTACCTTTAAAACCCACTTGGATTTAATATTACATCTCCAAATAAGGCTTCTTAAAACTGTAGTACCCATAAAAATAAAACATAAATATAAAGACAACTACTATGATTTGTTTTCTTATTGTAAGGTAATGCCAATTCAAAATAAAATTAAATATATATTATTAAAAGAACATTATTTCAATAAAGAATTACAAAAACCAAAACATTTTAGCAACAAGACAAGATCAAAAAATAAAAAAATATTATTTCTTCCCACCTTCAATAACCTTTACGGGAAAAGACGACTTGAATATGTTATTCCCCAGTTAATAAACGAATTGCCGAATGAAATAAAAGATAAAATTACTTTGAAAAATATCAAGTACACATTAAAACACTATTTGCTCCAATGAATCAACCTGTAGTTAATAAACATCTTGTCAACACTTTGCACTCACCTATTGACAATCTTTTGTATGCACGACTCCGACGAACGAAACTGGTTATTACGAGGCGCACACACACACACAGCCACAGCAGCATTCACGCTTTGTCTTGGATGCGTCTCGTCTCACTCGTTTGAATTTTAAAAGTTGGTATTGTCATACGGTAGGTATGTCAAGTGAGTTGCAGCTTGCGATAAATCAGATCGTAGATAGAATATACTTAATAGATAGGTATTGGATTTTTGTTGATACGTTAAGTTTATGTAGATTTTAGTTTAGTTTTAATGTACAATGTAAAGATGAGTCAAATTAGATGTGCGGACAAATCTTTTTAAGGTTTTTGCACGTCTATTGCAACATGAAAATTGTATAATTAATGTTTATAATAAATAAATAAAAAATAAATAAATAAAAAGTTCTGACAGAATTCGCCTAATTCTCTAATTTATACTTTACACAATCAGTTGCATGCTTAATCTCTCAACAACTATATCGCGACATATTTATTTGAATACATTTTAGATTATCTTGCATTGCGTGGCAACCAGTGCACACTACAAATAGTCTGGATGTACACAAACCATGCATATTACTTTTTACTTTCAGACAACAAAATATTGGCATCGTAAAAAAGGCAATCCTAGAAAGTATATTTCCATAAACAACAGCACTGACTATATTTTGATTTCATATGAAGATTTTTTGAAACAATACGTAGTGAACGCCACGGACGGAGATAAGAGGTTTAACCTGTCAAGTGAAGAAGGTATATTTCTTAACTTTATTTTTACTTTATACTTAAATCAATAAAGTAAAATCTCTATGTTAGGGTAAAAACGCAGTGTTTAGTTAGGTAGGGTTTATATTGCTGGCACATAGTTTGACGAGCTCCGTGGAGCAGCGGTCATCACGCCTGCCTGCGACACGGATGGTCCCGGGATCCCCGGTCAGGTCAAGATGGAAAACGATCTTTTTCAGATTGACCTGGGTCTTGGATGTTTATCTATATATGTATTTGTTATAAAAAATAGTATCGTTGAGTTAGTATCCCATAACACAAGTCTTTCATAAGAACTTACTTTGGGGCTAGCTCAATCTGTGTGATTTGTCCGTATATATTTATTTATTATTTATAGTGACGTGAAATCCATTAGTCGAAAAGACAGTTCCAATCCAGTACAGAAAATATTATTTCTAAAAAAATGTTGCTCTTCGTAAAGATTTGTTAATCCAGACTTTGTTTGACTAGTAGTTTTAGATATTGAAAATTGGTACCTACCCACAACGTGGCCTAATTTAAGTTTTATGCATCTATTTGTTAAATTTCTGCTTTCTGTAAAATATCTACGCACTTCACAGCTGGCACATCAACGTAATTTTTTTGTATCCCCTTTAATTTGTCAAGTAAAAAATAAAAGTATACAATCAAATAGGGTCAAGCACTACCCATCTAGCCACAAATCAGTATCACCGCCGAGGACGCAACGTTGCGCGGTTGCGCGCTTAGATGAGGGGTAGAACCAAATCTAAATTCTATGGCAATCCCGAAGACCATTCATTATTCATGTTATTTTTCTATCATTGCTTCTAAAATAAATTATACCATAGTCCCGAATAGCACCGCCATTCTGCAGTCAATGAAGTCTCTATTGACTTTCGACAAGAGCTGCAAAAACTGCACAGAAGAGGAGCTGAAACACATTGGCTTCAAAGCCGTGTGCTGCTTACTAGTGGACTACCAAAAGGGAGAGCCGCCCAGGTTGGTGGCTACGCGTTTGTGGCGAATAGTCAAGATATGGGCGTTGGTGTACCTATGCGTGGCAATACCTTTGTGGTGCATGAAAGGTACATTTTCCAATAGATTTTTGGGTTAATAAGATATTTTTGGGCTGTTGCTGGGTTGATTATCCAAGTTAACAACTTTGATAATTACCATGGCTAGAGTGATAAATTGAGTTGTAAAAGGTGGAATTTACTACTACGTAACCATTAACCAATGAGAACATAAAGGAGTCCAAATGCCTAGTTGGCCTGTGTGACACATAGTAGGGAATGTAACCGTCAGTCACGCGCTCGCGAGCGCAAAATTTCGAAAAAATATACCGTGCTCTGTGGCCTGTGACTATAAAAAATTTAATCAATATTAGCCGTGTGGTTCCCGGCAAAGTAGAATAGGACCACTCCAAGTCTTCCCGTGGATGTCGTAGAAGGCGACTTAGGAAACACAAGCTAAACAAAGCTTATGAACATCAATGAGATCTCTCCAACCCGTCTGGCCAGCGTGGAGTGTAGGCCAAATCCTCTGACTGCTCTGGCAAATATGTGGCTCTGGTAGTACAGAAAGGGTCGTGCTCCTGTAGTGGAGACTAAAAAGACCTGTTGATGATGATTAAATCAAACATTGGTCACTTATAAACAGGAAACAAACAACAATTTTATCCTGTCGCACAGTTTGCAATCCACCAGTTCCAACACTGCAAATAAGATCAATGTCAAATCAAATCAATCATCAAAGGCTAAGAGGGTTGATTTGATTTAGATACATTATAGCCAGGCTAGTAAATTTTAGAAGAGCACTTCCTTTATTGAGTTTGCAATTTAGCTGAATGAGGCAAGTCATAACGATAAATTAAAATTCAGGCTGGTGTTGTTGCTGCTTATGCTGCAAGTTCTTCAAGCCGCGGCAGACCATCGAGGAAGCCAAGCAGTACTTCCTGCGGAATCCGCCGGGCTTGCTCAAAGTCAATCGCAACGAAATACAGTACGAGCCCAGCGAGAACGAGCGAGACGCCTATGAAGAGTTTGAACATCTCTTGAGGACGATTTAATCATGGATATCATATATCGGCGGACATTTAAATGATTTATTGGTTAAAATAAGCCAACCTAAAAAGGCTAGTAATGTTTTACCATATCCTAGTTTTAAAAGTAATTATGGACTTGACTGTACTTTTAACATAGAGCCATTAACTTAGTATGTGTTATTAAAGCATAGCAAATAGCACAATATAATATTGTCTTATTGCAACTTAAAAACATTATTACACTAATATTCATAATGATATTAATGACGTATGTAACATAAAAAGGTTAATCTTATGCAGACTAATAAACGTAGTGCATAATGTATGCATGTCAAGAACATATTTTTTAAACAGATATTAAAAATCTTACCTCTAGGATTTGGTTGGCCTTGGAAAAATCATTGCTGTACAGTGCCAATGCCACTAAGCAATTGGGTTTCGCCAACATTATCGAGATGAAGTCGATCCCAGTTCCTTTTGTAGTCAAATAGGCTGAAAAAGTATGAAACAAATAACTACATGCAAATACATACGTGCAGAAATAATAGAATACAAAAATGGCAAAATATTTAAATTTAGTAAAAGAATAACTGTATGGTAGATAAACTTACCATCATCATTGGCTGAAATTGTAGAAGCTAGCATATGGTCTGTATCGTGTCTGTTGTTTGTATGTCTCCTCCTCGTTTTGGGTTTCTTCCTCAAAGCCTTAACATCAAATTCTCGTTCGTCGTCCTCACTGCTCTCATCCACTTCTACATAATCTAAACATAGCTTTAGTTGCACAGGGCTTGGGTCTGGTGATAAGGTTGAAACCAACTGCAGTTTCCATATGGAATGATTAACCACCTTCACCATATGCTTCAGCCTTGATACAATGTTCTGATCAATATCAGTATTGTCTTCTAACTTTTCCAGACACAATTTCAAGGTATTTAGCACCAATTGTGTGGTCAAAGAGTTGCACATGAACCCTGAACTATTGCTCTTTATATTGTTAGGGCTTGGAGGTTGCTTTTTGGAATAAAAATATGAACATTCAGAGTGAGTACCACATGGAAAGTCTTGGTTATGATCAAAACAAGAAAAATACTCAAATCTCAAAAACAGGCAGGCAAATATATTCTCTATGACCTCTATACAATTTTCCAATGGATGAATTGATAATATAAGGCGTTTTATTTCATCCAATGAAGATGTTGTGTCCTGGGACTCCTCAGCTCCTTCTGATAAACTTAATATAGTATCTATTATTTTCGTTATTGCACAGTAGCTGTTGTAAGTCACAACTTCCCAATTAAATTTGTTATCTACCTGAGCTTTAGCCTCACTTTTATTGCTGAGCATCATCAACTCCTTCACAAATTCATTATTTGTATTTAGAAGCCTTGACACCTTATATCTATCTACTTTGGACAATCTGCAAACCTGAGATATCACAGCTAAAGCACTCTGTGTTAATACTTGACTAAATATTGAGGTTGTCATAATTTTACTGTTGTTTTCTAAACAAAATTTGATAATAGTTAATTCTCTCTTCACTTCCGTTAAGTAAAAATGTAAGTGTTCATCAGCAGTTGTGTAACTATCAAGAATTGAAAAGGTATTAGTAAGCTGGTGGATTAATGAGGGCAAGTCATATGTTTCAGCACTGTTGGTCAGGTCAATGAGGACCATTATCAGAATTTGTTTTGTGAAGTTATTAATTTTAAATGTAACAGTCTTCATGTCATGCAGTTGATGTTTATAAACCTGGGCAGCCTTGAGCAGCCAGTGAGTCTTGTCTTGGTAGCAGAGTTCCAGCATGTATTCAGGTGTTAATTTAAACTCTTTGTGTGGTTCATTTTTCTGCATCTGGTCGGACACCACATTGAGGAGTTCAGGTCTTTTATGCAGTATGAGGCTTATTAATATTTGTTTCCTAAATTGTCTGAAGCCATCTTCAGTCAGTGGCATCAATATTTGCTGAGAGAATTGTGTCAAATATTTATCCTCCCATCTCACTAATGATAGTAATGTTATCAGTTTATCAGAGCAGTTGTTTTCTTTCAGCTCAGCTTTAAGTACATCTAAATATACTGTTTGTATTTTATCAGGATCCAGTACATTTGGAAAATTTTCTTGCATAAAATTGATGAGAGCACAGGTTGTTACTGGGTTGCTTTTGAGGCTCCCTTTCAGGAATTGTACTACCTGATCAGACAGACTTTTAGGTTCTTTTGCCTCTTCAACATCATAGTATACTTGTAATATTTCCTAAAAAAACATCAAATAATAATAAGTTATTTCATGAAGGCCTTAATTATTTTGATGCCACACACCAGCTTGCAAAACAAGTGGTCCAAGGTTTGATCCCTGGCCAGGTCATAATGATGTTTTTCAGATTGTTCTGGGTCTTGGATGTTTATCTTAAGTATTTAAAGTAAATTAAAGTATAGATGAGTTATTATTCTACAACACAAGTTCACAATTATTTGTCCGTATATATTTATTTATTTAATTTGTGTGATTAGTCCCTATATATTTCGATATTCGTTTTAAATAAGAAAGGCTTTACTTACAAACATGAAAATAACATACTTAATAGGTATACGAACCTCAAATATATCCTCATTGATGTCATCAAGGAGGCGCAACATATATTTTAGCTCCTCCTCCTTCATTTTACTACCAGTCGACATTTTTCTAAAACAAGTACTATCATATTAATACATTCAAAATATATACACTTGATTATAACTATACTTTTTTATTTGTGATTAATTTACCTGATTGGTGCACAGATGTGGAAGTTTCCTAACTAACTATTCTATTGGCAACAGGTTTGATTCCAGTAAACAACCAATTATGTCAGAGGATGAGGTGTTATCAATGCTGCTCACCCTCTGGGTCACAAGTCATTGACACAACATTCAGTGCATCTTTGTTACTAAGAGGAAATATGGACTCCAACCACTTCCATTTTATTAAACAAAATATATTATCATGGTAGGTACACTCCTCATGTATTATGATAGGTAGGTATAGGTATCATGGTAGGTGAAGAAATGCCTTGTTTTACAAAGTACGTTTTATTACTACCCACTTACACTGTAACATAGTAAGTAAATTCTCTCACTACAATCAATACAGTAGTTATACAGGTTGTTATCCTATCTAAATCAAACAAAGGCACGAAGTTAAGTAATGAAAATAGGATAGAAAAGAAATGGAATGTACTAACCAGTTCGTTACTTACATTTCCTAATTCTGGACATTTGAATTCAATTCAATTAAAAATCAAAACTTGTCAAGTATATTTTTTCGTATCGTTAGTGAGTACTTTTATTTATAAACATTTTTCAAGTAATAAATTACACACATTCATTCACAAACGAGAAACTACGAATAACATTCACAATAATAAATAATATCAAAGTCAACAAGTAACAATGACATTCACTGGTCATAAAAAAGTACTTTTTAACGCAAAGAGATAAACAGGGTTGCCAACAAAAAAATTAGGTCCCTCGTACATGTGCAGCTGAAAATCTCGTATATTGACTTTCAAACCTCGTACATAAAAAATTATTATGCTTTAGTTGCAAATGGCGCTACTTACGGTCACTATTTTCTTCTTTATCACTCATAACGAGACTTATTACTTTTATTACATCACTAAACAATGGAAAAATAATATAAATCTTCATTTTTAGAAAATAATCAATTTGCTACACAACGTAGTGCAAATAACTAATGCAAAGATACGATATTCTTAATCGGATTTCCCGGTTGAACTACCATATACGCGATTATTGTCTATGGTACCTATGCCGTCAACCGGGAAATCCCCGGCAGTGCAATTTATGACGTAAGAAGTTCCTACTATTTTTGATAGATGGCACTAGTTTTCACTAATTTATAATGGTGATCCAAAATGACGGTATGGCCTAGAGTCCGGTGAAGTGGTGAAAGCCTATTTTGAGCTAGCTAGCTACATAATCCAATAAAAACCGGCCAAGTGCGTGTCCGGCCACGCGCAGTGTAGGGTTCCGTAGTTGCGAATGACAACTTTGAGTTCACACTATTCACACTCGCACCTTATAGTTTAACGACCCAAAACATCTAACAATGAAAATAGTATGAAATTTTACAGTTTATAAGTTGGCTGCCTATAACTTTTTAGTTTGTACTTAGAACTCAGCTCTGATAGTTTTCCTTTAAACTTCAGTATATAATATATATACTACTGTTGTAATTTTTTTTACGTATCTATATATAACCGTTTAGCAGATAGAGGGGGGGGGGGGGGGACACTTACCTCTTAACAAAAATTCGCACTTTAAAACCAAATATTTCGGAAATGGATCCCTAAATCGAAAAATGGTGTTCTCAACCTCACAATATTTTTGAAAGACCTATTTAACGATACCACACACGATACCCATACCAAATTACAGCTTTCTAGTACTTATAGTCTCTGCGTAAAACCGCGGACGGACAGACATACAGACAGACATGGCGAAACTATAAGGGTTCCTTGTTTACTACGGAACCCTAAAAAAATCGCATGGCCATAATATCATCAAAATCTCGTACATAACTGTACGAGGTTGACAGCGTCCTCGTACCTCGTACGGAAGACCACAAATCTCGTATTTGTACGAGGATCCTCGTACGGTTGGCAACCCTGGAGATAAAGAGCGTGCGAGCCCTAGCGTACGGATGGGATGAGGGCATTCAGGAACAAGGACAATATTTAAAACTATATCTGCTTGTCTATGAAAAATACGTCGTGCAAATGTCAAAGTTGTCAAATTGTTTTGGTGGTTTTGGTTGGAAGATTTTTTATATAGGTTATGAAATGATTTTATCGGTGGATTAGTTTATTCTGGATATAAAAGCATAAAGATTGACTGTCGCAGCTATTAATGCTACATCAACATGAGATTCTTATCACGATGTACTTTCCTGAGGCTTTTAAAACAACGGTATGGAAACGATCCAGTGACCAGCAGTGGTGGTATCAATAATGTTCCTTTTCGTTCGTATATAATAATAAACGCAAACAGGCGATTTCTTCTACGGAAAGCTCCTGTACTAAGTACAATATGTGTTTATTCATCCGATCATAAGAAGCACTTTTTGAACTTAGACAAAAAAACTGAAGCCTTCAAAGATGCATTAGAGCACAAAAAAGAACAGTTAAAGGATACAGAACAGAGACTGCGGCTGCGTGGTGAGGAATTTGTTAGAGACATAAAACAACAGAAGGAAATTACTGGGCAGAAACTAAGAGAAAAGAAGGAACACTTGATAAAGGATATATTGGAGACCAAAGCAAAAGTTAAAGAGAAGTTGGAGGGGGCTGTTGAGGTTTGCTCATTACTGAAGTAATATATTAATAGTACAGTATTTTAAACATATTAGTTATGAATGATGATTTAAAAATCTAAAATTATTTCAATGTTTCCTGCATTTTAATGTCTGAGTGCATATTACCTGAATCTCCATAAAGTAAGAATGAATAGGTCTATTCTGGGTGAGGATCTTAGGCCATAATTATGCCTCTAGAAACTGAGAAACACGGTATCTTGTAGAAACTGAATAAATTAACTAATTCGTAAGAATCTGAGAGGCCAGAGGTTCGATCAAGTTTTAACCCCAGATGCAAAAAGTTTAGCTGTTAACAAGATTGACTCTATCTATTGTGACGTAAATTTTTAATTTTATATGCTGAACTGAAACCAGAAATTTATGATTGAAGGCTGAAACCAGAACTGCCTCAATAAATCAGCTAGATAATGGTCAAGAGTAAACCCATTTCATATGAAAAAATTGTACAGTTGGGGGCAGATAAACCTAACCTCTGTACATTTTCTTCGCTTGCAACATTGTAACACTTTTAACTGTTGGCAAAAATGTATGTGCAAAAAATCTCAAAATCAACATTGGAACCACAGTTTATGGGAGAGTTAAATATATAGAAAATATAAATAGCTATGGTCAAGATACCTAAGATAATAGTTGATGGGAAAGGAAGAATGGATATGTAATGGATATATTGCCTGAGATAAAAAATATAATGACTGTTTCTATTTTATTTTATACAATTCTGATAGTTGCATAAACTTCAGAAATTAGTTTATTTAGCCAATTGATGCCAGGAGAACATGAGTAATATGTATATACTTAAAACCCATTTATTATACCATAGGTACCCTTTCACGCTGGTCTGGGAGAAAAGAAAAAATGTAGAATGTATCAGCTGCTTCTCTTCCCGCGCAGATCGTAATAGCCGATCGAGGGAATGGGCGTGAGGAATCATGGCAATAGGCGATGCAGCCAGCAACCCATCACTATTTTGATTCCATTCTCCACCAACAAGCCCACCAACATGCTAAATGTGCCCTTTAGGTTTTATAGTCCTAGGCTCTGTCTACCCCGCAACGAAGAAAGACGTGATAGTATGTATGTATTTTTACCATAGGTGCATACATACTTAATTGTGTAGTCTCAAACTTAAGCTGTAATATTTCAGAATTAATTAGCATCTAATTATATTTTGACCCTGTCAAGTTATGCAATAAAGTACAAGTACACCTCGGTAATAATATTCTCATATAGTTGCAATGTCTCAGTATGCCACAGCATTACATTTAGAAAAGTTGCCTAATAATCATGTGTTTGATCATACAGAAAGACAATATGTTTACAATACCAAATATTCTCTGCGTGGCAAGAATAGCAATGTCACCGTATTTGGGATATGTTATACTGCAAGATAACTACACACTGGCATTAGGACTCATGACATTTGCTGGAATCACAGATTTGGTAAGCAAGCTATTTACTTGGTTGAAGTTTTTCATTAGCAATATAGTATTCAATTTTAAGATTTATCTTAGGTTTTTTTTTTACTTCCATGCAAAAATTAGTGTTCTATAGTTATTAGGTGGAAAGTTTTTATCTTTTTTTTTATTTATTAGTGATATATACTGTAACATGAATGAACATCAATATAAAACATAAATAAAAATATAACCTACTTCACAATAATCTTGTTAATTATGTTAAGGTGCTGTGGTGTCCAACACTAGTGCCACACAGCAATGAATTCTTTTAATCCTATATCATATCAAATCTAAAAAATTCTAATAGCTGAATGCCCTAGGTAATTACTTGTAGATATTATAATTTAAGTTTGAGAGAATTACTAATTAAAAGTAGTTCTCTTAATTCATCAAATTAAAAATAGGGAAAACTTGTAACAAAAATACTACAAGTAATTGACTACGGTATTCAGCTATTAGATTTTTTAAATTTGATATTTAGGACTATAAGTATTAATTGCTGGGTGGCGCTTGTGTCTGATATCACAGCGCCTTAACAAAAATACAAAATGATAAGATTTTAATTATATTTTTCCAGTTAGATGGTTGGATAGCAAGAAATTTTGAAGGCCAATCATCAATAATGGGATCCTTCTTGGATCCACTGGCTGACAA
This sequence comes from Rhodophaea formosa, assembly GCA_963082605.1. Taxonomy (NCBI): domain Eukaryota; kingdom Metazoa; phylum Arthropoda; class Insecta; order Lepidoptera; family Pyralidae; genus Rhodophaea; species Rhodophaea formosa. The sequence goes on from OY720221.1 coordinate 8,839,769, forward strand.
AGTGCTCATAGCAACTCTCTTCATATCACTCACGTGGCAAAATTTGATACCCCTAAGTCTCACACTGCTCATAGTGGGCCGAGATGCTGCGTTGGTTGCAGCAGGTTTTGTCATCCGATATATGAGCCTACCTCCACCAGTGAGTATATGCTTGCATTATTCCTATACTGCTGGTAGCTGTTGCCAATGTCTCTTCAAAATTACAAATCCCTTTACCTTTTAATAGCAGTATTTTTATAAGTATTTAAGAATGTAGTTAAGATAGGTACGTTGGTTGTTAATACTCGTAGCTTTGCATGTATTTTTATTCATAACAATTTTTAAGTTATGTTTCTGTAAAATACTTAGGGGTCATTCAAATATTACGGTTCAAGTAGTGAAAGGGGGTGGGGGGTCTAAGCTTGGCATATTTTGATTTTGGATGACATGGGGGACAGGGGGGTTGACGTGGTGATGACATAAGCAACATTTCGCAAAAAACACCAACATTTTTAGTGAAAATGATACCAATGTTTACGTAAGATTAGGGGGAGGGGGGAGAACATTTCTTACTTTTGCTGACAAGAGGTGAGGGTGATAAAGGTTCCAAAATAAAAAAATCGTATCTAGAGCAATACTATTTTAAAGAGTGAAGACGTATGTGTATTTGTTTGTAATGGATAAACTCAAAAGCTGTTGGACCGATTTTAAAGATAACATTGGCTATTTTTTGTTTATTATTTGGATTCCGCACGAAATGTAAACCAAGGTATCAAGAATTTCCCTAAACGTCATTATTGGACGAGAGCTGCAAAAAAGATTAATGTCATATAAGCGTGTTTGAAACATGAGGTTCGGCCTGAGCGCTAGGATAGACTATGTGATATTGATACAACCAAAGCCCAGGAAACAGTTTGTTTTGTACAAAATAAATGAGGTGATAGATAAGCCACTTAAAAATAGTTAATTTAGTTTGTGTGTTTCCATTACAGAGAACATTGACTAGATACTTCGATGTAACGCACGCCACAGCCCAGTTAGCTCCTACGTTCATTAGCAAAGTTAACACAGCCGTGCAACTATTATTTGTGAGTATAGTCTTTTTTAAATAACGGGTGTTACTCCCGTTTAGAAGGCTAGAGTGGGGTTATAGAGCCAAAACACATAGAGGCCCTTTGAAGAAGTTGATTTCATAAGGGTTTCTAGCCGTTCCCAGAAATATTAAGCTTATGAACCGTTATTTGAAACCTAATTAAACAACAATTGAGAGTAGCGAGCTTGACTTCCGGTAGCAGGTCGGCTATTTTACCGATTTTCCCTTACGACGTCGGCTAACTTCCGGTGGCCAGGTGGGGGGCATGTGGCGCCGCGCCACTGCTCTGAGCCTCATTGGCGTCTTGACTATCGTAGCAGTTGGTTGTATTGGTAAGTGCACGTACTTACATTTTTATTACTTATTTTCGCTTTTCAGCTTTTTATTTTTCAGATTACTGATTTTCCCTGAAACATGTTATTATTTGAATTCAAAAATTCAATATAATAACGGATTTTTTATTAAAGGATTTTAACGATGCAAATCGTTCGTTACTTATATATTGGTTATTTAACAGTCCATCTGATTAACAAACAGTACTATTTAAATGTTGAATTCTTAAGTTGTTATATTCCTATATAATTTAAAGTGACTGTGTCAGTGAATAAATTGAGAAACTATCCAGACCAAGGAATGTAGTGTTGCTATGCAGAGCATGTAAGTGATATTCAAGATTATATTAACACGTTGGCGTTGCTTATTAAGCCTTTTTGGAGTTAAGGCCGTTGCCTTTATAAAGATTAACTATATGTCAAGAAAATGTGCAGCCATAGACTGCGTAATATTTTACGTTAATAAGCGATTGACAAGATTAACAATAAAACTTAATATAGATATGAATGATTTTCATTTATGAAACTGGTTCTTTGCTGCATAATGAAAATATAACTAGTTATTTAGCTACTCAATAAAACATTTAAGGATTAACGGAAAATCCTTTTCGATTGCGAAGATTTTTTGTTTTGTTTTCATATCACTTACCCTCAAGGAGATGAGGATATGGAGATCAATTCCGTATATTAATTTTGTTCCTAAAGGTAACTAAACATTTCATTAAGTATATTCATTAAAAAGTTGAAGTGTGAACTTATCATTGAATTGCTAGTTTATTCAATTGTCGATTACGGTGGACAATTTTGTTTATTTCTTTTTACTAATTTCTTTGTAGGAACAAAATCTTTGTATGGAATAGAGAATTGATACATAAGTGAATTTTATATAATAGGGTGATACCTTGACCACCTTATCGAAATAATGCTGTTAGCTTAGCTATGCTTAACGTGCAGACTCGGGTCAAGCCCAGTCATGCTGGAACATTGGATTATTTATAAAGCTGCTGCGCAAGCTCAGCTGAACGTGCAGGCTCGGGTCAAGCCCAGTCATGCCAGAACATCGTATTGTTCATAGTGCAAATAAATAAAGCTGCTGTGCAAGCTCAGCTGAACGTGCAGGCTCGGGTCATGCCCAGTCATGCTAAAACATTGTATTATTCATAGTGCGAATAAATAAAGCTGCTGCGCAAGCTCAGCTGAACGTGCAGGCTCAGGCCCAAGCCTAGTCATGCTGCCTATTGCGTCTATTTTAATTATAGACATGCAATACGTGAAGTAAAATAAAATACATTTTGGTTCTTAATATAAACTTTTATTTTGCTGAAACAAAGCTGCTACGTAAGCACACCTGAACGCTTGAGCTCAGACCAAGCCTAGCCATGTCGCAATTTCGGATTATTTTATGAATGACGTAAATAGAACTATTTCATGATGAGTAAAACTGCAGCAAAAGCTCTAATAAACTCGCCAATCGCGATGAATCAAGAGGAGTTACGTTCTGGTTGTATAACAATTTTATTTAAGTGCAATTGATTAGCTGTTGCGTATGCTCAGCTTAATGCGCAGGCTCAGGGCAAGCCTAGTCATGCCATAACATTGAATATTTTTTATAATAAGTGGAGCGACATTTTGCGTCGCGAATAATGATCTCTTTGAATATATTCATGAAGTTATTAAAGTAACTACATTTTTCATGTTTATTTACTTGGGCTTTTTTATCATAAAACTAATGTGAAAGCTCAGTTTAATTCATGGGCTCGGGTCAAGCAGTATTTCCAATGCTGAAAATGTTGTCAATTATGAATTTAAGAGTCGTTTGGGCTTTACTTGAAGCCAAATGTGTATGATCTAGATTTGGCTCCTTATGAATAATGCTAACGTTAAATTGAACACACAGGCTCAGATCAGACCTGTTGCGGTATTAGCTAGTTATTAACTTTCACAGTAAATTGAACTGTATCCCAAGAAATTATAAAATAAATGTTTAAGTTAGCCACTTGAATCAGTTACGATTTACGAACTTAAATAAAAGCTACATCGCAAACTTTGCCCAAGAGACGCAGTCTCTGGTTAACACATTCACTGCCGGAGTTTCACAATATAGTGTTCTACGAAAGTACTCGTAGTTTGCACCGAACTTGTTTTTAGTTATCCTTCACCATCTCATTGATAATGAAATATTTTTATATTAATATCGTATAAAAATAATTGTCTTGATCTAAGAAAGACTTTTACCAACTTTCATTGCATAGTCGAACCGGCCAGGCGAGTTTTTCTGATTACACTATAATGTAATGACGCAGATATTTTTCATGTTCAAACTATGACACTAGCTATGAAAATTGACTACCGATTTTTTTTTTTTATGGTCACTTTACCGTAATGTATGAATAAGTGGAATGCACGGTATGTGCTACACTAGTATTTAATGCAAACGTATAACACATAATCATCATCAGCTTTCTACGCCCACTGCATACTATAAGCCTCCTTTCTATCTTTAGAATCTAGCATTTCCTAGCATTTTGCCTAATTTCATAATGTGCAACAATAGTAAAAAGATTAAATTATACTTCTTTCCTAGCATTTTGCCTAATTTCATAATGTGCAACAATAGCAAGTCGATAAAGAGTGATCGTCTTTTGACCTTGCTTATTTTATTCACCGACCTCAGACAGTGATTATAACGGTTCGTCAAATTATTTTGAATATTTTAAAGGAAACTTTAGCAGCTTTTCGTCGTAGATTAGCCTCCTCGTCATATCAAGAGGCTATTTTTGGGCTTGGCAGGTTAAAGATGCGCTCTAATTTCACAAGGCAAAGTCGGTTTTATGTTGTAATATTTCTTACAAAAATGTTTGGTATCAGTTTATTGAATAATATACTAAAAAAAATTCATAGACATTTTTATGATTATTTCAGATTACCATATTTTTAAAAGTTGAATAAAATTTAAAAGACATGCATGTTAAGCAATAATTCTCGGTATTTTCTTTAGCTACTAGCTACTTAACATCTCATCCAGGCCCTTCGCTGAGTGATGATTGGTTTGTCCTGTATCGTTTGCCCGACTCCTCTCTCATCTGAGCGTTTTTCCGGTTGCATTCTCAGATGGAGTGCTTTGGACACCCATGGCCCGGGGCCTGCAGACATACATATCTTCGATTTTCTTTTAGTCTAAATCTGTTTGAGTTTTGAGGCTTTATCACGGTTTAAGGCTTACAACAGCATTTGACATTTTGAAATTTATTTATTTTTTAATTAGTTTATTTATTGGACAACATAAAATATTTTATTGGACCACATATATTTGAGCAGTAAATGCAAATCTGATTGCAATCTCAGTATTTGAAGTTTATTGAATTATTTAATGTACGTAAAGAAACTACAATAAATAAAAAAGTTCGTATAACAATCTTATTAAACGTGCTTTCTTTTGCTTCTTTAATTGAAACGGTTCTACTAATCTTCACTGAAGAATTTATAAAGGAACTCTTAGCTGGCCTTAGTCTTACCAAAATGGTATTAAAAGGTGTGTTTGACGCTATTTATCACTTAAAATGATAATATCGCACTAACTTTTATTTTTGTTTAAATATTGGAACAATCCGAATTAGATTTTCAAATCCGAACTTTAATCCTATACTAGGATGGAAATCCAGATCATATTGCTTTAACAAGGTATATTGTTTATGTGATATTTTTTGCCTGTTTCAAAATTCGAAGTATTTAAAATACCAGGCCATGATTGTTTTTAATATCAATAATGATAAGACTATTTATTCATCTTACTAATGAACGGTCTCCCGTTTGTGCCTCTGTAAAGTTGACTCGTACTATTCCAACCTAGCAACAGAAAAGCAAGATATTTTTAGTCAAAATTCAATTTATTACTTTCTTTTAAAGTTTACTTACTACTTTAAGTTTAGTTTTACTTTTTCTTGTGTAAAAATTAAATATTTGTCATTCCTCTGCATTTTATCATCTCAAAGACAATACAGTTGCGAGAGCTGTTTGTATCTACCATATAGCCTTTGTATTACAAATCTTCTGGGTATATTTTAGCCAGAAAGAAGTTGTTTTGTCCTAATTACGGCTATCATCTTGCTAAGTGCGGTGCACCAGCATATTTTACTTTATAAAGATTAAAACGGTCAAAGTTCATCTCAATTTTCCTTACTTTAAAATTACCTTTTTAGCTTTATTCTAACCAATGTACATATATGTCATATATTTTGAAAATGGAACAGAATTACTCATGGCTAATTTTAACAAATTATTCTATTTGTTTCCATATCTACGTAATAGGACTTGAACATGCAATTCAAATGGTTTTATACCATGTATACTGAAACTTATTGCACGTGACAACAAGGCTGTATGATAAAAAGGTTATAGAAAAATAAATATTTTCCGCAAGGTAAACCTTGCAATTTGTTAAGTGAGTTTTTGAAGTTCTTTCCTCCAGGTGATTTCTTTTTCCTTTTTTATTGAAAGTAGTCCGGTTATTATTGATCTTCGATGAAATAAGGAAAAGTACCTACGTCATATGATGCAAATCCTGTTTTACAATATTTTTATTATAAAAATAATAATTGTTCTAAATGTAATTTATATTCAATTTCGTCATTTATTTTTGGCCAGGTATAGTACGAGTTATTCGTACTCATTACCATTTATATTATTGTAAATTTGATATTTAAGCTTTACCTATACCATCTGTGTTGTAAATGAATTTGACACTTAAACAAGTGTTTATTAATTCAGTCTTTGTTTACTTTATTATCATTCAAATAATTTTTATTTTTTATATGATAATGTTTTGGTTTATAAAGTCCGCGTTTTTCCTATTCAATATTTTTACTATTCTTTCTTGTAACTCACTCTTGTCATGCATTTTATTTTCACATCTGATTTATTTAACTATTCAGTTTCACATAATATCATATCCATCATGTTATTGGCTATAACCGGTACACCAGGCGATAACAGACAATCTCTCAATTGTTGTTTAATTAGGTTTCAAATAACGGTTCATAAGCTTAATAGCAGCGTTTTACCTACCAATAAAACGCTTATTAAGCGATAACCTTATTTGAAACCTAATACACAATCACTGCCAGGTGTTTCTTATGCGAATCAATTTCGAGATCCAATGAGGCTCAGAGCAGTGGCGCGGCGCCACATGCCCCCCACCTGGCCACCGGAAGTTAGCCGACGTCGTAAGGGAAAATCGGTAAAATAGCCGACCTGCTACCGGAAGTCAAGCTCGCTACTCTCAATTGTTGTTTAATTAGGTTTCAAATAAGGTTATCGCTTAATAAGCGTTTTATTGGTAGGTAAAACGCTGCTATTAGTGCATGATTTGCCCTTGAACAAGTCTTGGTCGAATAGTAATCTTTGCATTTTAGAGAAGAAATTAGTGGGTTGTGGAATTGAAATGTGGTTAAACTTGTGTGCTTGTGTTTCCAAAGGGTCGGGCTCCTGCCATAATCATGATAACTGAGTCTAATCGGCAGCTGGTGGCTCCTGTCTACTAGATGGGCCCCTCAAGCTACCTGACGACTATTGCCGGCTAAAGGAGATTCACCGTTGCGGGCGACTCAGGGGTATCGAGTGGTGTGCTGCGCTCTCTCCGAATTTACTCGCAGCATTATGCCCTTTAACACTTCCACCCCTGGAGCAACAGCTCTCGCGACTCCTCAATGGACGACCAACTAAGGCAAACCAAAGCCGAGAGTTCTGCGAGCCCTCTTGGGTTTCTACTCCGACCGATGAAGACGCTTCGGGGACGAGGGCTCTCGTTCTCGTGCGTGCGTATTTATACCGAATAATTATTAAGTTCTATACTTTATATTAAGCGCCATAGTCATAGTCCCTCTTAGCGTTTAGGACCTTTATGACAATTCCGCCATTTTAAAAATTATTCGAAGACTGAATCTACAAAAAACCTGATATTTGAACTTGCTCATAAAAATTGTGTCAGAATGACACTGTCATTGAACTTTGACTGCCTTTACATTTCCAGGTGGGGACAACCCTAGCGTCGCCGGTGTTCGGCTACGTGGACCACCCCGCTCTGCACGCGCTATGCACGATCACGGCAGTCTCCACCGTCATGTCGGCCGCCAGTTATTTAGTTAGTAAGGACACATATAAGTTTTTGAAGAAGAAATCATGAGTCGCATTGCAGAAATTTGTAATCCATGGCCACAGTAATGCTAGTTGTTATTGACAAAAAGTATAAAAGGAGATACTGTTTTACAATTCAATTGCAAACAAAACACAAATAGGACCTGTATTTTTTTATTTTTTATCACCTGAAGACAGGCTGCTCACAAGCAATGCTACTCTACTAAGGGCACTCTGCCATCACCTCAAAAGTTCGGTGAAGAAGCAAAAGCTCACTTTGCGTTAGCTACATACATAGTTCATTTAAAAAAAAAAGGCAGTGTGCTTTAGATCACAGAACTATAACTATTGTTCTGAGTATGCAGGACTCCACTCGCTGAGTCGCCTTCACCGTCTTACAATAAGTAGTTTATCTCGAGTATACATTTATGTATTCTATGTTTGTTACGTGCATGCGTACGAGCGTATAATAATTAGCAAATTTTACAAGCAAGACGTCATGAACGCTTTTTTAACATGAGGCGCTGTTTGTTTATGTGTCTTTCGTCATAAACGCAGTCTGCCAATAACGCTATTCCTCATAGACGAGTTTGGTCGTAAACGTTAAACGTCACATGTTGTTCAATTCGTCACAAACGCCATGTCACAATGATCGATAATCCCTGTACGTGAGAGGTCGAGCACCAGTGACCTTGAGCCGGGCCGTGAGATTAGGGTTGACAACGCGTAGGTAGTCGCTCTCTACTCACTTCGTGCCTGCGGTGCGAGATACGAACACAACACAGTCAGCCCTCTCGACCGAGCCAGTTCCGTGGCGGGCCGTTCACGCCCCGCGCGCCTCTCGCTGCTCCCGCTCACATCCAGACACGCACTTATAGCCGCAAGCGGTTTTACGTGCACACATGCTTAAGTGTCGTTTCTTTTCGCGTAGGTAGTGTGTATATTCTTTGCCCATTTCGAACAGCGTTCCTGACGTCTACCGTGTAATCTATATACATATCTGTGTAAAGTTGAAAAGGTATTCAGAACTCAGCTTTTTGCGCGAATGCCTGTTTTTATCATTTCATGTCAGATAATCAACAGTTCATTACTGTAGCCAAGGAACGTGAGATATATCATAGCTGTCTTCCAACCAAATTATGAATGATTTGTGACGGAATGGTATTCCCAAATTGTGTATAATGTAAATAAATTTAAATATGGACACCTACAAGTTCTTTTTTTTTGTTAGTTACTAACCTGTTTCAAATGACGATAAAGGTGAACTTAGTTCGGCTGAGCGATACCAGCCGCCGTGACGATACTAGTTATGGAATGACTTCTAACTTCAGCGGCCGGCTACAGCTTCAGGTGTTGCTGTTAAGCCCGCTCCACACTCGCCGAGAGGTTTCGTTCCCGGTATTCGCCGAAACAAGACGAGATCGAGAGCAGCTCTCCACACTCTCGCCTATTCATTTGACAGAAGACAAACAATCTTCGGATTTTTATAATATTAGTACCTATGGATTTAAGGCCCCATACTTAGGTCTCATTCCAGGCATCATATTCCTAATTTCTACCGTTATGATCATATTTGTTAGGTAGGATCATATTATGGGATAGCATTGGTACGTTTCCAAAAAGGTTTTTTGAGTTCTTGGGCCCAATTTCGACATTTATACCTAAGTATGAAATCGACGTGCACGCGCAAGAGTCACAACAAGTATACCAAAAGTATACTGTCGCGGCGGGAATGTGGAGGCAGTGTCTCGCGCAAACACAAAACTCCCCGAGTCTCCTTTGATGTTTGCACAAAATACCGCCACCAAATGGGGACTTGCCGAATACTGCCTCCACACTCTCGTATAGTTTTGCCGAGAGTGTTGAGCGGGCTTTATACCGTACAAAATGGCCGCCATAGCGTGTGTCGCGCGGCTCTTGCCTCTGACGCCGAAATTCAAAGTTTACCTTAGATTTTTCTAGTCTAGACTAATTAAGACAAGGAGTGATAGGGGTGGGTAACTATTACATCTCCCGATATATATAGTCTCTGACCAGAAGGACGCCGCTATACGTAAGACACGTGAAGGGACATATCTAGGTATAATACGTATCGCGGCGTTCCTCTCGTCAGAGACTATCGTGTCGTGTAATTAGCGCTTAAAGACTGATTTACATTGATCCAGTAGCTGGCGCCAGCATCGCTGGCTTCCGGCGCTGGATCAGCACTGGCACTGGATCACGTCGTTTACACGCGTCCAGTAGTCATTTCTACTTTGTTGCGGTGACTACATCATTGATCCATAAAAAATGAGTGTTTTAGGCGCCAGCGACTGGCGTTTCACTGACGCGTAGTGTTTATACGGATCCAGTGCCACTGGCACGGGCTGCGCGCGAAAAATAGACGCCCGGCCTATTTCGATCCAGTGCTGGATTGGATTGAAACATGTTTACATTGATACAGTGCTGATCCAGCGCTGGAATCCAGTTATGCTGGCGCCAGCTACTGGATCAATGTAAATCAGCCTTTAGATTGGTGTGTGTGTGTTTAGTAAACTCAAATACTACTGGACCGATTTAAAGAATCTCACACTTATAGAAAATTGTCTTATCAGCGAGTAACATAGACTAAATATTATCTAGGGAATCACGCACTTACAGGTTTATAGAGTTCTGTAGCCGAAAGGCAAGGAATTGAACCCTTATTTCCACTTCCAAAGTGGTAAAATGTGTGTGTCTGTCTGTCCCCCTCTAAATTTTTAGATAATAGAGTAAAAAATCTAAATAATAATGCTTTTGAACGAAGCATAGTCAGCAGTTTTTGGCTAAACTTGCTACTACGGAACCCTTCTGAGACGAGTCTTGGTCACTTTTTTATATTTTCTACTAGCTTTCACCCGCTGCTTCGCTCGCGTCATCATCATTAGGTCTGTCAGTCTCTACTGCATGAGCAAGAGTCTCTCTGTACTACTAGAGCCATATACATAAAAGCCAGAGCAGTCAAAGGATTTGACCCACACTCTCCACGCTAGCCAGACGGGTTGGAGAGGTCTCTTTGGTGTTATAAGCTTTCTTTAGCTTGTGTTTCCTAAGTCGCCTTCTACGACATCCACGGGAAGACTTGGAGTGGCCCTATTCTACTCTACCTGGAACCACTCTTTCGCTCGCGTACCTATATGTATGTAATTTGCTGTGTCGTTTATCTCAAATCCCACGGGAACAGTATTTTATTCCAGGATGAAAGGTACCCATGTCCTTCTCAGTACTCTATCCTGAGTTAGCCTTTCAAGAAGATTGGTTACAAATATACAAACTCAGTTTCGCATTATAATATTAGTTGGGAAGTTGGGATGGGATTACAAATTTACCCTATTAAATAATATAGTGGGCTATAAAGAGTAATATTTATCCCTAATGACTCACCACGCACCCTAAACACCGCCCAACGCGGCCAACATTCTCGGTGGTGGGGGTGTAAAGTGTAGGGGAAAAATGAAATCAAGAAAATGATTCCTTAGATTTTCGTCCATTGCCTCTATCGGCGTTTACTGATAAGGAGATAAAAATTTTTTCGTTGTAATGTATGCTTTAGACAGCATGAAAAATCTGAAACCAGTGTTGGCCACTGACACAGATAAAAACAAAACTGCACAATACTCAGAAATAACTTATCAACTACAAAAATAAAAGTGAACTAAAATGTTGGTAGGGAGAGAGAGAGAATTAATTTAATTGGGATAGAAATATAAAAAAGTCGTTACAAATGGAATCAGTTTATTTTTCGATCTATTCCCATGAATAAATAGTTTGTAATTTACATGAAAGTTACTCAAGTTACAAAAATATCTAATAAAATTACAAAATTATACTTAATACTAACTAAAAATATGTGGTTTATTTAATTTCTCTGCATTATGTTTTTGAATGACCAATAACCAAGACAGACAAATAAAATTTATGAAATAGTTATTATAAATCAAAAAATCATGATATAATATTTCAAATTAGGACAAGACAGTTGTTTTTCACATAAAAGATCTATAAAAATAACATTGTGGAATGTCGAATAATTTCGTGTTTGATATTAGATTTAAGCATTAGGTAGTTGCTTTGCTAGTACATTTTTTAGTGGTATTAATTAATGCTGGAAATAATTTGAAAACATCAACATTAAACATGACACAATATTGACTCATGAAAGTAAAAAATGAGATTTACAAATAAATAAAAAAATTATAACTTATGATTAGGAATCTCAAAGTATGGACAGAATGGATGGTGACTGTTGAGTTTCAAAAGGCACATTTGCAAATCTCAGTTTATAAGTTATTCATGTTAATAAATTAATTACCAATTAAAAGTATACTTTCATAATATTATTATAAGGTACCTCTATATTTTTGGTATAGTATTTTGTTTCTGGAATTAATTCTAAGTAGCCATTTGTAAAGCATAGTTAAATTAAACCAGCGAGAAGAAGGAACAAGCATGTAGTGCAATTCTATTAGCCTATTATTGCTTTTAGTTATTAACAAAAGCTCTTTACAAAAAGTAAATATTTTTATATTAGATTATGTCATATTATATTGGGTGTAATTTTTAAACAAAAAAGCTAGCCCTTTTTATTGAGTAATAAAAGACTAGAGAAAAGAATTGAAACATGAGGCCCGTGTTCCTTTTTAGTTTGACATGAACTTAAGTAATTATTTCTCGATGTTTTATAGATGTTAGCACTTAAAATTATGATAATATAAACATTTTATGATTACAACTAGAATATTAAGCACATACGTAACTATAAATTCTTTATACACAAAGGAATTTCAAAATCAAATATGGCAGCTAGTGATTATTAAAGAAGGAATAGTTTAAAAATGCAATCGCTACTCCTTCATTAGTCCACTCCATAATTAAATTGCAACATTTAATTATCACCAAATCCTTGATTTGTTTCCAGCTCGTACAATTCAGACTATAATTCATTTTTTGAAACTAGATTTTTTTGTTAACAACAGAATTCATCTTATTATCACTACAAATCCAAGAAAATTGAATACTGAGCTAATTAATACAAAATCAAAAGTTATTTTATTCCAAATAGCTGTACTGAGAACAACAGCAAAAATGTCAAAAATAAAAAAAATACTTAATCTATTAAAATGTACAAAAATAAAAAAGGACAGAATGATTGCACTAAAAAAAAATTACAAAAAAATAATTACAAACATGTAAAATGATACTTAGAATTGGTAACAGCACTTGCTCTGTATTATGTATTACAGCATTAATAACATTCATTTTTCCGTGTAATACTATGCTATTCACTGAAATAATATTTATCTGGATACAAATATAAAATGCATGTTATAGTAAATAATGGCGGTGAGTAAAGATAGGTTAACCAACCTTGTTGATGAGCTCGTCACATATGGCTGTGAGTTCTTCATTATCTTTAATTTTCTGTGCTAGAGACTCCTGCAGTGAAGAGGCATGTACTTCACTCTTCTTTAGCATGGCATTGAGCTTGAGAATCTCTGCTTGGTGGGCCTTCTTCACCGAGTCTAACTCAGCATTTGCCTTGTTCAGTTGCTGCATGGCATGCTGCCTCAATGTTTCGTACCTAGCCTCTAGTTTTTGAATAGCATCATTATTTTCTTCTACTGTACGCTTTAGGGTCTCTTCATTACTTTTGTATCCTTGGATGATCACTTTGCACCTTTCATATTTTGTGTGAACATCATTGAATGCATGCTCCATGGAGGCCAAGTGTGCTGCAGCCTCATCTCGCTCACGCACCAGGGTAGACCTCTCTTCTACCCATCTCTTGTTCTCAGCTTCTCTTTCACCAATTAAAGAGGAGATTGTTCTCTCATACTCCTCCATAACCACACTCATTTGCTTGTTGTTTCTTACTTTTTCAGCAACCCTTTGAGATAAATTTTTCTCTTTCTCAGCATATTCTTCATTTTGTTCTGTCAATTTCTTAATTTTTGTTTCGCACTCTTCCAGACGTTCTCTTAATTCACGGTTGAGATCTCTAAGGTTCTGTGCCTCTTCTTCTTGAGCTGTCAACAACTCTTTGACAGCACGCAGCTGCTCAACTGTGTGTGGGTCCATGTCTGCCGGCCGAGTGATTACAGGAGGCGGAGGGGGAATATTTGCCCCGAGGCTAAGAAGGCGATCAATAGTAGCGATAGCCGGGGACACTGTACTAGATTTCACTGGGGTCACTTTCGCTGACTGACTTCGGTTGACGGCAGGAGTAACCACTTGAGTTGGTTTCTCAGTAGGACCACTGATACTTGGTTGCACGGATAATTGTTGCAAAGAGTTCACTATATTCTGCTCTGTACCTGACATGGTACTGTCCAGTTGTCACTATTACCAAAATACTACAGTTTTTGGCTAAATCGTGAATACATGGCTTCACCTGTAAATAATAAAATCATAATAGATAATCGCTGCTTCTTTCAAGGGCAATACTGACTCATGAAAGCAAGGAACTTTGGTCTGTTTTGTATTCTACATTTATGAACATTTTAGTTTCAATGGCGCGCTTTGCAGTGGAAAGCATCATAAAACTATGGAAAGTGCAGCACCGATTACAGTCCATTTATCGAAATGCACATCCCACGCATGGTACAACGAATATGTACAAAAAGGAATGATTGCTTTATTGCGTACAAATACGGCACTGTAACCTACCTCGAAGAACTCGAATCACTGTACATGGACAATAAGAGGAACGAGTACGAATAATATGTCTAAATTCCTTGAGAATTCCGTATTTAGGCTACCACTTGCAAGTAATTAAATAAACTCCACTTTGTATGAAGAAATTACGATGATGACATCAGTCACTGGCCTTTTCCGTTTTGACTTTTGACATTATTTTTTTTAATTTGTCTATAGATTCAGATACGTTCACACATTATCAAAGTTAAAATGCGTTCATATATTTTTTTCATAGACCCCACGTACTGCCTGCAGTTTCCCAATGCAGCAATGCCTACCACAGCACAAGTACCTGCCTACTCAACTTCCATCAAAGTGGAGGCGTGGGCATGGCCTATAGGAATGAAAGATGATGGCAAAAAAATTACGCACACCTGTGTTTAACTCGAGCTGCTATATATGTATGTGGTAGGCATCCAGTAGCGGCATTGTGTGTGTATGAGTAGGTCAGCCATGAAGTTCTCCTCGACATGGGCCTAAAGTTAAATAAGTAATAATAAGGCCTAGTTAAATAAAGCCGCCGCTGCCTACAACCGCCGCACAGGCATCATTGTTTTTTCGATTTGCATTCTCTCTCACGTCCTCACAGCCCGACCACAAAATTGGGCAGGTGCGCACAACTGCGTAGGGCTGCGTATAGTGATAGAGCACAGTATCTCCTATTAGTTTGTGTGTACTATACCTACTATAATCATGATAAGGCAGGAGTGCAGCAGGACAGTATTATTCTGATATCTATGAGTAGGGCAGATTATCGGAAACTGCAAGGAATTTGTAGCACCCGGGTGAAAGTACCTAGGAAGACGCAGGTAGTGATGTATTTATCTTTAATAAAGGTTTATGAAGCACACCACCTGGCTCTTTATAAACACGTAAACAAGGAATATAGGCTCTGGCTGGCTGAACGTAAATAAGGAGGTAGGTATTTAGATACTGGACAGCTACTAAAAAAGCAACCCTAATATTTGGCGCCGTAATTTATTGTAATATATAAAAACTGTTGGTTCTAAATCATCATCATCAGGTGTTTTTTTAGTCTCCACTGCAGAAGCACAACCCTTTCTGTACTACCAAAAGGCATAATATTAGCCAGAGCAGTCAGAGGATTTGGCCTACACTCTCCTCGCTGGCCAGACGGGTTGGAGAGGTTTCCTTGATGTTAATAAGCTTTACTTGTGTTTCCTAAGTCGCCTTCTACGACATCCACGGGAAGACTTCGAGTGGTCCTGTGACGATGCATCCGACGAGCCCGCAAAGCCGATCACGCCACCTTCACCTACACGCAACGCACCACTACATTCGTAAAGTAATACGCACACAGCGATGAACCAGAACTCTCTAGAAACTATCGAGCTGCATAGAACTGGTTAGAACCGGTTACGGCCGGCCCCCGCACATCACGCCACCTGTTAACACATGGACGCCTCTCGTAACCGACCGTCCGTGAATCTCACACACCGATAGCTCCACGCGCCGCTCGCCTATATAAGCCGTACCGAGCCATAGTTCGTTAGCATTCTTTCCCCGGGTGCTCGGGTGGCAAGGCGGCACGTGGAGCAACGCGAAGCCTACCACTCACCTTCTCCCCTCTCCAGGCAAGGCGGCACGTGGAACAACGTGAAGCCTACCTGGAGGGTTCACCCCTCCCGCTTTCCTTCTCCCCCTCCAGGCCAGGCGGCACGTGGAACAACGCGAAGTCTACCTGGAGGTTTCCCCTCTACTACTCTCCCCTTCCCCTCTCCAGGCAAGGCGGCACGTGGAGCAACGCGAAGCCTACCTGGAGGGTTTTCCCTTCCCCACCCCCGGCTGTCGGCATGACGGAACGTTGTGGGGCAGTCGAGGGTAACCTCCCGTCTACTTCACCCCTCCCTTTGTTATTAGGGTGGCATCAGCGCCCCCTTCCCCCCGCGGTCTCTCATAGAAGGAACGTGCCCTCCGCGCGTCTCCCTTCCCCCGCACTCCTGTGCGAGGATTAGTGCGCCCATCTGGCACTTCGACGCAGGTATCTCGCTGGTAACGTGATACCCGTCAGGGTGGATGCGCCCCCAGCGCATTCCCCCGCCCCGCACCTCTGTGTGGGTCCCGCACGCCTTCTGGCGTTACCGTTAGGCAGCCGCCGCTTAGGCGGTCTGTCACCCGTGAGGCCCTAGGCCCCTCCCGTATTGTGCCGTCTCCTTAAGGCGGCGGTCACATCCCGTTTGGTGGACAATGCTCCACCGCCCTCGCAGTTCGCTGTGAGGTACCGGTGCCGTAAGGCACACACCGTTTCGGCGGTACCACTTCAGTGGGCCGTCTACCGTGGGGCAAACCGCCCCTTCCCGTCCGTACTGACGCCCTGACGCGTCCAGTATACCACCCGGTGGTCGCATCCCGGGATGCGCGCCACGGACCCGGAGCACCGAATTTCGGCCCGGGTCAGCACCTTGTGCGCCCCTGCTTTCCGTAAGGCAGCATTGCCTATAATCCTTCGCGTACCATCGCGAACCGTCTACCCCCGTGTAGAAAATGCACCCTTGGGGCCCCGTTGACCGCAAGCGTTGGCATTGCGCCACGCGGTCTATCCGTACTCGTACCGTCGCGCCCCGCCGCGGCCAGTACACCCCCTGCGCTTCACGCACCCTTGTAGCCACCTTCCGTGGATCATAGTAGGCTCCGGCGGCCCTATGCCGCCCTAGGTCTCACCGTAGGCTAATTAGTACCTGTTAATGTTACCCGAATCTGGTTGATCGCTGTGCTTGCGTGGATAGGGATGCTAAATTCCGATCACTCTCCTCTCCGTTTACATGTAGGCCGGTCTGTCGTCCCGCGTGTATGATCCGCGTCCGTAGGTTAAGAAGTGCTTAGCCTAAGTCCTAGTTTAAGGTCCTACCTTTGTGGAAAACCCAAATATATTGTCATTGTCGTTTGTATTGTGTGTTTACAATTACCGAACCCCGATACCTACCCGATACTTAAGCACACAGTCAAACCACACACCCGTTCCACGGTGAACCCTCATTAGCACAACTAGGCCTCGGGGCCCCTCAGGCTCCGAGGCCGGGGTTACAGCGGCCATAGCGTCCTGGCTACGCCGCTAACAGCCCTCCTTCTCAAGCCCTCGCGCGCCCCTAAGGCAACCGAGGGCTTTAATGTCGACGTAGTCGCCCCGCAGGTTCGATCCCTCGGGATGCTACGTCACAGTCCTATTCTACTCTGCCGGGAACCACCTGCCTGTTCGGTGGGGTGCGTGCGCCCGCAAGCATCCCAAATATCCCGTTCTCTCCTAGGCTAACAAACTCCCTCTACCCTGCCCTCGCTTAAAATCGACTTCGATGGGCAGCAGCGTCGGAGCCGAGATAATCGAAATAAATTGCGTTCACCAACCAGTCTGCCAAGCGTGGTGAGTATGGCAAATAAATATATTGGGGAGGCCTATAATATAGCAGTGGTACCACAGAATACATAATAGTGGTGGCAGAGATGATGATGATAATGATGTTGAAGTAAAAAGCAGCCAATTGATTCATAAAAATAAAGAAAAGAAACTGTCACATAAGAATAATTTATTACTACTCCTAATTTATACAACAACTAAACACCAACAATGAATTTGTCTGTCTTGTACATTTCGTAAGCAAAATCTTCGTCGTGTGTCGGGTCGAATTCTAAACCTGTAACAATAAAAGATGTCTGTTTATAATAGGTGCATCTCATCCATTTCACAGATATTATTATAAAGTAAACAAAGCCACTCATCAAAATACTACACTGACTAAGTCATTAATAATTTTACAGCTCCGTATTTCACCATACTTATAAAACAACTTGTTTGGAGGAAATATAAAGAAAGTAGGTACTTAGGTATACGTTTATGGATGAGACCTGATAGTGGATAATTATATGTGTAAAGCAAAGAACTAATCGTCTTGCATCATACTAATGATAGGTACAGTCCGAATCAAACTTTATATCGGCTCGGATATTAGCTGCGAGCTACGCAGTATGCGCGCCGCCTCCCCGCGCGCGCCCCGCTGAACCTAAAGATAAAGATATATTTATTTGCAAAAACATGTGATATTACAATACAATATTAGCTGCATATGTAAGGTATTTACAATCTAAAGTCCTAACATGTTTTACCAACGTTGGTGTGCAAATATAAATTCAGAAGTCATGCTAGGAATAAAAATAATAATAAAAATAAAAAATTAAAATCTGAAAATTATGAATCTAAAAAACAAATATTACAATTTATCAGATAAAAAGTCATTGATACTATAATAACCTAATATTGTGTACTGCGCATTGACACGCGCGATGTTCGAGCCGCCATAAAGTTAGATTCGGACTGTAAGTACTCGTACTATTTTTGTACTCTACAATAACAAACTAACTTACTATTTTTGTTTGTGAATAGGGGCAAACTATAGCTATCTCTTCAGGACACCTGATAAAAAATATGATTATTTACGCATAACTAAAACGTATTTTATGTTGCAGTTGCAGAATCGAAGCGCGGTGGCCTTATTAGCAAGTCATAAGTCATACAAAGACTAAAGATTAGAATGCTGCCCGCGTAGAATTTTATTCTAATTTCATAATTTAATAACAGTATTATATCGTTGTTATCTTTGTACAGGAGATACTAAGAGAAAGGGTATTGATAATCCAAATAACGTTGTAATACTTACCAACATATTCTATTTCTAAATCAAATTTTCCTGCAATCTTGTCTCCGCAGGCTATGCCGAAATGTGTGACCCTGTCCAGTCGTATTCGGTTTTGTTTATCCTGTAGTCGTCCTTTTGATCCCATTACAAATTTCGAAAATGGTATCTGAAAAAGAAGTAGAAACATGAATATTAGATCTTATGCAGTTAACAAACAAAATGTCTGTTAGGATGATAAATTTCATAAAACCTGGCACAGAAAGAAGAACGGTGGCCACTTTCAAAAACAGTTTTTGTAGTAGGTAGCTACGGCTGCGGCGCAACCTATTTATGTTAAAGTAGCTGTCCGCCTCGGCTTCGCTCGAAGTACATACTTAGCCTATGGCACTCAGGGATAACGGACCCATCTAATGATGAAAGTTTTTTTTAAATTGGTCCAGTTTCCTGAGTTCAACCAAACAAACAAACTCTTCAGTTTTATATATTAGTTAATATAAATTTGGACAGTGTTGCCGTTGAAGGTCCCTAAATCTAGGGAATTTGATTGTCTTTGGGGACTTCCTTAGGTAATCTTATTTTTTTTTTTTAATGTCAAGTGTGGAGAAATTGATTCTGAAAGTTTTTATTACAATCTTGGTAGCGGCCGTTCAAAAATGGTAGCTAGTGATATAAGATAATATTAGATAAACATACACGTAACTAATATTACCTTAGCTATCTGCCAATATGGTCCCCCTCTAGTATACAGCACGTAATGATAGATATCATGCCACGTAATATCGTAGAAGCCTTCGCAGGAAATGTTAAGCAGATAGGACCTGCCGTCGCCTCGCACCTTCAGAACGAGAGTGTTGTACAGGTGCCAGTCGTAAGTAGACTGCCGTTTGAAGGATTTCTGAAATGTAAACAAAGCAAATTAGATATGAATCATACTCGACTAGACAATCCAATAAGGGAAAACGACGCGCTTCTTTAACATCTCTACTTTGTGCCGCTTTCACTTTGACTATTGAACTTGCCACCCATTTAGATCTCACTTCTTTTGTCGTTGAAGTCAACAACCAAGGTATCATCATCATCATCATCATTTCAGCCGCAAGAAGTCCACTGCTGAACATATCAAGTATTTCCAATACGACAGGTTGGAAGCGGCCTGCATCCTGCGCCTTCCTGCGACCCGTATCAGGTCGTCCGACCACCTGGTCGGTGGGTGTCCAACGCTGCGCTTGCCGATACGTGGTCGCCATTCAAGAACCTTTTTGCCCCATCGGCCATCGGTTCTTCGCACTATGTGTTATATATCATTATATTGAACTTTGCTCTTATTTCACATTTATGTTTTTGATGGGATCACTATTACCACAGAACTAGGTATATTATAGTTCTGTGACTACCCGATTATTTTCAAAATATTCGGTTTGACAACATTGCAGCTGCTGCCTGCCATCTTCACAGCACAGATTACCTATCTCGAAATTAATCAAAATAAGCGCGGTATGTCCCGTAGTGATAAAAATAATAAATTCGTCATGTATTAATGTCTGTCCGTCCCTAATACCCGTAACCGTGTATGTCACAGCTAGGTACTTTATATGTGTCACCGAAAAATAACAAGAATCTAAGCTGATCAATTTTCGAGGTAGTTTATCAACTTTCGAATAGATGAAATGTGTTAGGTACTCAACTATTTTTTTTTATTATTCAGCTACGGTGCCCTGGCACTGGCAGTAATTTTATAATTAACGATTTTGCTATAAGTCAAATCATACACGAATGGGCCAATCGTTGCTCAGTGTACACTTTAACGGTACACTTTCACCCGTAACATCTTACACACTTATCTCTATAAACGACATTGAGGTTCAAAAACATTTTGGTAGTTAGTGTTACGTACTCTGATGCGACAGGACCTCATGGCGCAGTAGCCCGCCTTCTTGATGCGGCCGTCTTTGGGCACGCGCAGGTCGAGGTTGCCATGAAAACGCGCCCGGCCCGCGCTGCTCATCTCCAGCTTGCAAGTACTGAATCCCTCATTGTGGTCGCTGTCGCTCGTCGTCACGAACTTGTCTAACACCTCAGGCGTGTTGAAACACCATATCAGATCTGTCTCACCTGAAATAGATAAATAAATAAAAAAGAATAGATAAATAATAGAAAATAATATAGTTATGTACAGTCCGAATCAAATATTATGGCGGCTCGGAACATCGAGCGTGTACACAATATTAGTGGCGGGCGCTTACTGCGTAACTGCGTAGCTCGCAGCTAATATCCGAGCCGCCACTTTGATTCGGACTGTTCCTAAGAGGATATAAGTTCGGGGGTTCGGGGTATACATTTATATGTATCACTAGCAATTTCGCCGCGACTTTGTCCGTGTCCAACTTCACCCCCATATTACAACTCCTTAGCGAACCCCCTAAGGTGTTATATGAGGGTGTAGTCTAAAACAATCTATAATATTCAAGATTTGTATATAGTAAAAGAAAGAATGAATGTATTCTAAATAAAATACTGTGTTAATCCTATATACTTTATTCATAAATTGCAGTCTAAATAAAGCAGAGAAAGTAAAGGCTCCAACACACATGATAACATTCAAATTAAAAATATATGCTGAAGATCACAAAGTTACTAAACAGGTCACAAATTCGGTGATAATTTTATAATGAAATTAATTAACATTTACAATAATACAAAATGCCATAATACACTACACCATCAATTAAGTGTGCCGATTTTTATGACAAAAACTAATGTCATTTAAGTCTATTTTATGTAAACTATAATTCTATAAATAAAAAAAACGACCATCACCTAGATAATCCTTAAAATACTGGTCTGAAATGTCAAATAGTGAATATCCATGGTAGGTAAATACAATACATTATTATAATCAGATCTCTTTTCCTGTTAAGCATGTCCAACTTTACTGACTACATATAATACATTTGTAATAAAGTCAAAATTGGTTATTATATTACTACTTTAACATTAATAGCAACTTGGGTCAGTGCAGACTGAGAGACAGGGAATAATTTTTTCAATAGTATAAATAAACTTTTTATTTATTGCTATAAAATGCACACATGTTGAATACGACAAAAAATACTCCTGCAGTACATAATGCTTTAGCTATTTTTTAATATTTAAGTAAAATCTCCCGTGAGTTTACACATGTCTACACTTTGTTGCAATAATTTTAAAGTTATTTTCAGGTGTTTTAAAAAATCCTTTCCAATATTTTCCTCTCAATCTGCACTGACCCATGGTTGAAATGATGTAAAACAATTAAAGTTTCTAAGAGCAGTAGACAATTCAAAAAGCTCTATGGCACTGTTTCGGCAGTAAGTGTACAAATTCAGGATGGGAGACAATAGTAAATTTGCAAGTATTAAAATATCACGCAATCATTAAAGCAACAGTAAGTGTACATACACAATTAATGATGTCGTAATATGCAAGTATTTGAATTCCAAAATTATTCCTCCACAAATTTAATAACAATCAATAGTTATACAGTTTTGACCTTTTTTCAGTCTTTGGACATTCACAATGTTTTCATGTATGACAGTTATAAAAAGTAACATGTAAAAGAAGTCATCAACTACAAAATCAAACACAAATACTAAGAACTAAAATGCAGAAGAGTTGCTTTGATCACAGAAGAATTTGGACAATATTGGACGGTAGAAATTCCAAGCCATGTCTATGAGAGAATAAAAAGCACCAAGAATTAACCAAGTTGCAAGAAACCGCCTTCAACGTACTTCATTGATCAGCTGATCACATATTCTGGTCAACTCTTCATTGTCCCTTGTTTTTTGTGCTAGAGATTCCTGCAGAGAAGCAATAGTGATTTCATGCTTTTTGATCATGGCATTCAATTTAGTCACCTCAACATTATGATTCTTTTTGATAGTATCCAGAGTCTCATTAGCTTTAGACAAGCTGTCTGAAGTGACTTCTTTTAGATTGTTATAGAGAACTTCATACTTTTTCATGCCAATTTCATATTCTGAAATCTTTTGCTCAAACATTTTCTCTCTTTCTTTTACATCTGATATTACACTCTTACATTTTTCATATTTAGCCAGAAGATCATTAAAAGAACTCTCCATACTAGTGAGGTGATTTAAAGCCTGATCACGTTCAGATTCTAATTTTTCTTGTATCTCTTGGGACTGTAGTTTGTCACGCTGCTGCTCACAAATCAGGGATGAAATCGTTTTTTCATATTCTTCCATAACAATACACATCTGCTTGTTACTCATTATTTTTTCATTGATCTGCTGCATTAACTTGCTCTCTTTCTCCTGCAAACTGTCTCTTTCTTCAGTCAATTTTTTCACTTTTGCTTCCAGATCTTCAGTGATTCGAGAATGTTTATATTCCAAGTCTTGCAATGATGATCTTAATTCCCTGTTTTCCTGTCTAAGTTGTAACACTTCTTGATCTTGTCTCTGAAGAATGGTCCTGAGGGTCTGAAGACGATCAACTTCTTGAGAGCTGTAATTGCTATAGCGTGGGCTACGTGGAGCTGCAGTGGGAGGTGTGCTACCCGAAATACTTATCAGCCTCTCTGTGGCTACTTGAGTGGGGGTCAAGATAGCAGAAACGCTGCGAATCAGTGCTGGTGTCGACCGTGTTTGGGCAAAACTAGTTTTAGGTGCTTCACAATTTATCACAGGGGGCACCACTTGCATCGGTTTATCCTTAGTAGTTAACATGACCGATCCAGTTGATTGTGAGTGTTTCGGGGTAGCCACATGACTGTCAACGAAAACAGAAGCAGCACTTCCAGTCTCGTAACCAATATCCACTTCAGAGTCACCAACAGATTCAGTATTTGTTGAATCAGTATGAATCAGCTTCTGTCTGGCATACAGGGGGTCAAACTTAACAAACAAACTCTCCTTGCCTCGGTCGATTTGATTGTGATTACGATTTGATTCAGCACACTTGACAAGGTAGTCTAAACTACTTGCGTCTATGAACATGTCGTCGTAAGCCGGCACTTCTTGCATAGTCACGTCGCAAATGCTGTCGTAACCCGTAAGGAGATCCCCAGTCACGTCAGGTTGTTCCGACAAATCCGCTGCAGGCTTTTTCGGCGATAAAGCCATGAGATCTCCCATGGATGACACTGGAGTAATAAAACTATCGTCGGATGCCGTAGTGCTTCCCCTTGAAGATAGCATATTTTCCGTATTTATTTTATCACTACTAGTATCACCTCGACCCAAGAAATTTTGAAATTTTTGATAAATATTCTTCAAATTACTCTTCTCGCTCGGCGCTGGACTGCTATTCAATAAGTTTGACAACATTCGCTGTGTTCCCCGAGGGGACTTCCAACATTAAGTATCACGAAACTAGTAAAAACTACTCGTTAGTCGTTTGTGCTATTTTTGTGCTACTCGAATAAAAACAAAACAGAAGAAACCAGAGAATTAAAAATATGCTCGGCTGGTAGATAACGGACATTATTTTAAAAACATGTCATTCCACATGTCAAAAATGTCAAAGCAAAGTGAAGTAGAAAAATCCATAGACACAAACCTAGTGTTGCACATATCATCGACTCAAGAATGTTAATCAATCCATTATTCAAAGGTTTTATCTTTGTTACCAGCCAAACCGGATTTCAAGACAGGATTTACATGCTACTTTTAATTTGAGCATGTTACTAACCACTTACTAACTAATGCATGCTTGCTCTACTTTAGCCATTAAATTAAGGGCCTGCACTAGGCACACTAGCGACGCCAATCATTTTATTTCTAATACTTTACCAGTAGAATGAAATTCAAGAATGTAGGTAAGTCATATAAGCCTTAGTAAATAACCTGAAGTATTTTTGGAATCATGTTTTCATCTTATGAGAATCAATCATTACGAGAACTGCTGATTACGGCCGTTTTTGGGTTTTGGCGGTAATCAGTAGTTCTCTTAATGAGTGTTTCTAATACTATTAAAACATAATTCCAAAAATACTTCAGGTTATTTACTAAGGCTTATATGACTTACCTACATTCTTGAATTTCATTCTATTTATAAAGTATTAGGAATAAAATGATTGGCGTCGCTAATGTGCCTAGTGTGGCCCTTAAACAAACAAAACACAGGTAGCATGCCGTATAATGGTATAGTATGACCAGTTTACCTTGAAAATTAATATTTGTGCGTCTGCTAGCTGGCTGATTATATTTAAACATTATTAACTATCTATTAATTTATCATAGGGAATGTATTTCATGCAAATAAATGAAGATTACGTAGAAATATTTTGCCTAAAAATAAAAAGCGGCAAACTGCAGTGAGCAGAAAATGAATCCGAGGATTCCACAGATAGATAATGCAAATGTTTTATCCAAAAAGTGGAAGACAAAGATCGATGAATACAAACAGCCAGCCACCACGACCATTAACAATTCCAAATTTAAATAAAGGAGAAAAATCTCGCAGTCTAGTTCAAATAATTCTTTTTTTCGTGTTCATTAGCAATTCCAAATTTTAATATTAAACTAGAAAACTATTTGGATGTAGCAGATTTGATAGTTGTGCGTGGTATAAAATACTTTACGCGCTCTTGTATAAAAACCGTGATAAAATTTTACCAGCGGTCTTAGTTGCGACCATCCAACCCACTTTGCTTTCTTTTAATAACACTGTTTTAAGGCAGGTGAGATGAAAAGATTATTATGAAAGAGCATATTAAAAATGACTTGAGGTAGTTATATTAGGTGACGCAAGTAAGCCCTAATTCGTTTAAGAGGAATGGGATATGGTGGGGAAATTCGAAGTGTAGGATAGAACTCAATCGCCGTGTGGTTCCCGGCAGAGTAGAATAGGACCACTCCAAGTCATCCCGTGGATGTCGTAAAAGGCGACTTAGGAAACACAAGCTAAACAAAGCTTATTAACATCAAAGAGACCTCTCCAACCCGTCTGGCCAGCGTGGAGAGTGTAGGCCAAATCCTCTGACTACTCAAGCTAGTATATGGATCTGGTAGTACAGAGAGGGTCGTGCTCCTGCAGTGGAGATTTGAAAGACCTGATGATGATGATGATGATGAGGATAGAACTGCGGTGATTAAAATTGGTAAAGCGTTGACGTATAAAGACAAAGACACAAGTTCAAATCCTGTACGCGTGGATTTTTTCCTACATTTATTTTAAATTTAATAAGAACCATGAACTTATTTAAGCCATAATATTTATATCCGTTTGCAAATTCAAACCTATGACATAACAAGTATCTAACTTAGTCAAATAACTTTTTTTTTTCATAGGTACCTAGTTAAAACAGTGAATCAAACACAATTGTTCACCTAATTGTTCCATGTTATATTCTAAAGTTACTAATAAGAAAACATAAACATAAAATTGACACTGTCACAAGATTTGAACCGTAAGTCCTTTAGCATCTGATTGCTAATAAAGTCGGTCACCCCAACTAATCCCTGCACTAATGAAGCAAAATTATCATTAATATTTAATTGCCGTGTGGTTCCCGGCAGAGTAGAATAGGACCACTCCAAGTCTTCCTGTGGATGTCGTAGAAGGCGACTAAGGAAACACATGCTAAACAAAGCTTTAAATATCAAAGAGACCTCTCCAACCCGTCTGGCCAACGTGGAGATTGTAGGCCAAATCCTCTGACTGCTCTGGCCAATATATGGTAGGACGGAGTTTTGATAGTCCGTGGATAGGCTAGTTACCATCAAGCTACTCGGTGTCAATATACACACAAAAATTATAATGGTCTGACTCTGACCTCCCAACTTAATTATGTTTTCGTATGTACCTACCTATAATATATATAATATGTCGTGCTCCTGCAGTGGAGACAGAAAGGACCTGATGATGATGATGTACCTACCAATAATATTTATTTATACACTTAATGTAACCTTTTCTATTATTCAGTGAATTCATATTTTATTTGCTACAATTCCAAGAACAGCATATGTGTTGAATGAAACATCATACTTAAATGAAATATATTTATAAAGAATGTTAATGTAGAGAGACCGGATGAGATGAGTTCACATTGATACCATACCACATCATACCTACTCTCTTTTTGCTACAAGTAAGAATGAAATTTAATACAAACCAAAGCTTACCTGGTCTTGCTATCAACAAGGGGTCGGTTACAATCAATTCCCTAATTTCTTTTTTCAACAAACTCAGTTCATGCTTCAGTTCCTTGAATCCGGATTTTATGTGTTCCAATGTTGGCACCCTTCTCTCCGTTTCATAACCGCCTTTTCTATCCTTCTCCCAAAATAATAAACGCTTCGGAATGTGCTGGATTGAGGGCTGGGTCAGTTTTAAAATATTGTTAGTATTTCGAGACGCAGAAATATTGCGGAAATTTACTAGTAGATTCTGTAGCACAGTGTTCTTCAATAAAGCCATTCTTGTGGATCAATTTAAACATCCATCACTTCCTAATGTAAGATAGCTAT
This sequence comes from Rhodophaea formosa, assembly GCA_963082605.1. Taxonomy (NCBI): domain Eukaryota; kingdom Metazoa; phylum Arthropoda; class Insecta; order Lepidoptera; family Pyralidae; genus Rhodophaea; species Rhodophaea formosa. The sequence continues at coordinate 8,867,145 of OY720221.1, forward strand.
AGTTGCGGGTTTATTCTTTCTAAATATGTATTTTTAGTCACTAAGTAAATTAAATTCAAATGAAAATTCTAACCTACATAACATGTACATAACCCACAGACATAACCAATTCAATATCGATTGATATGACAAGACAACATCTATAATCAGCTGTTTTAAAAACACTTTAGAAATGTACACCGTAATAGCCTACAATAAAGTCTATTTTAATTTACGCTTTACTAGTAAGTTAAGTACGTTCCGTTACATTTATGATCTTATATTCATTAGTTATATACGTGCGTAGACAGAGGTTGCGTGCAATGAATCACTATTAGTGATTCGACAAAACACTGAAATCAAGAAGATTATGCGAGTTCTTGGCGGCAGTTTTATTTTAAAACGTAAAATGTGTGTAATTTGATGTTATTCATGAATAATGTGTGGGATGAGTTAAGATAACTAAAATAAATTTTCATGCCAAGGGCTCCGTTGAATCAACGAAATGGTGGGAAACTTCGACTTTCATACATAACCAAAACGCGTGAAAGCCATAAAAAGAAAAAAAAGATGAGGCGAGAGCAAGAGATGTCAGGTTGACAGTGACAGAATTTGACACATCAGCTGTGTGAGCTGCCCGTTTGAAGGTTATATTTTTACCTGTTTTTACTTTCACTTTCTTTCTTAAAGTGCGCGCGTTGTGAGGACGTAAAGACGTAATTTATTAGCTCAATTTCTAAAACATAAGGCCACATCGAACTCTTAGATTTGAGTATAATGCCTTTTATAATTTAGTGTATTTTAAAACTTTTAAACATGGGTATGGAAAAGCAGAATAGTTTGGTAAGTCCTCATATTGTACTAATATTTGTGCTAATATTTAAGTTTGTATGTGGGTAAATTAATTGTATGGCTGTTAATAAGTAGGTAAAACACACAATGCCTCATAATTTTTCAGTAACTAGGTAGAATTAAATTTAATGGTGTTGTTTTATTTGAATCTTACATAAATATTTGCTTACTTGCCTTATGTGCTGTGCTGCGTTTTATTGTTTCAATGCAATAATATTTACGCATTATTATCTTAAAATGTTTGCCAAATATTGAACCGTTACAAATGAATCAATTTACAATTTAATTTTGGATGTTGCGATGAATCCGTACCTAAGGTTAGTACAATGTTCTTGGATGATGCTATTAAGACTTGTTTCATTAGTTATTGAGTTTAACTAATGTCAAATTTTATTATTATATACAACATGTAGGAGAAATACCACGGGTAAAATAAATATGAAACAACTAAGAAAAAAAAAACTTTCCAATACAAATAGCTGCACATGTTTGTATGAAAATGCCAAAGTTTTCCTAAATTGCATTATACTATTAGTGATCTACAGTTTATATGGTTTAAAAACAAACCTATTAAAAAATGAAATGTACATATAAAAAACGCAAGCCAACTTGGCATTGCCATTGATATTTATATAAGTATTAATTATTTTTTCAATTTTTTTATATTGCTCATTTATCTTGTAGATTGTATTTTCTTATTCTAAATTACAATGTTTGTATAATCCTAGGAGGGAAATTCCTCAGAGTATCTCTATCGGCCAGAGTTACTACAGAGGTTAGACTTTGACAAAAGCCCAGCTACTTTCAAACCGAAGATCAGTGCTGCCAATCCTGGAGAGGACTGGATGCTTGTCCGGCCTTTGCAGAGAGCAGACTATGACAAGGGATTCCTCCAACTCTTGGGCCAGCTGACCAGCGTTGGAAATGTCTCTAGGAAGCAATTCGATGGTTTGTAATGGAAGATAATTATCAGTTTAATTAACTATAGGTTTATTCTCCTCTCATGTTCTTTTTGATTGCATTTATTTTTCTTTTGTTATTATTTTCTATAGTGTTAAGGTTTCTGTACAATAAAGTAATTATATACATTCACCTAGTCCTTCTATAAGTTATGTGAATTAATTTTATGAAATTCTTTCACATATAGAAAGGTACATTAGCAGTGGGCGGGCTTTAATAACACAGACAAAGTGACGGGAAAACAGCAAGTTGTGAATTATCTCCTTTTTATCTTTAAATCAAAGCAAACAGGAAGTTTAGTATGTAATGATAGTGATTGATAAAATATTGTTGTTTTGATTTGAATAAATGATAAGATTGTAAATCTGATTATCAAGTGTCATATGAATGAATCACACATTTTTTCACAAGTCAAGTCTCCCTGTTCTTCAAAAATATTTTTTTTCTATTTACTATCTTTTGAGAACATTCACCACGTCTCATACACAAACACATTTATACAATCGGAAACTGCCACTCAGTCATAAATGGTCATGATACCATCAAAACAGCAGTTGCATCTAACTGAAAAATTAATCTTTTATTTTTTTTGTCAATAGAGCTCCAACAGTTGCACTTTGTAGAAAATAAAATGTTTATGTCACATTTTATATATTCTTAAACATTTATTTATTCTTGCTTGATCGACATCCTCAACTTATTTTTGAGTATGTAATAATAAATAAATAAGTTTGTCATACAAATTGAGCTAGCCCTACACTAAGTTGTAAACATGTGTCGAAGGATAGGTACTAACTCAACGATAATATAATTTATAATAGATACATATATAAATAAACATCCAAGACTCAGGGCAAACAGAAAAAATCGTTTTCTATCATGACCTGACCGGGGATTGAACCCGGTACCACTCATGCGTGCGTGACACAGGCTAGCGTGTTGACCGCTGCGCCAAGGAGGTCGTCAGTCTAATAATCAAGTCTCATACATAATTTAAGAGGGTATACTAGCAATGCGTTTTCCATACAAATGTATTTCTCTATTTTCTCGCTGAAAACTGCTTCTAGAGGCACAATTCTTTTAACATACAATCTATTACTAAAATAGGTATGTCCCTATGTTTTATTTTTTTCTAAAAACCTGTTTAAAAGAAAAAAAAATTGTACAAAAACAGTTTTTTTGGAAAAAATAAATAATAGGGGCATTCCTATTTTAGTACTAGATTTCATGAAAAAAGAATCATGGCTCTAGAATCAGTTTTCAGCGAGAAAATAGAGAAATACATTTGTATGGAAACCATATTGAAAAAATACTGCTAGAATGCTCTTAAGCCAATTTGTTAAGTTTTAATAATCTGATAAAGAATTCTAATCATATAGAACTTATGTAACTTTGAACTGGTTATGCAAAATGTCGGGCAAACATTGGAATTCAACTAGGTGACCTTGGGGCAGCCGGGGCTCCGTGTCGGCATGATAATGACCTTTCTGTCGGCCTTTATTTCTTCCTGCATGCGCAGTTTTCGCAATAAAGACATGCATCCATTGTTGGTTGGTGGTGGTTCCATTACAATGTTCATAATGAGTATGATACAAAAATATGACCATTATAATGAAGTGTTGAATATAATGATATATGTTTTGTGGTACCATACCTTTGAGGTAGGAACCATGGAACTCTTCTTGTGGAAATTAGATCACTAGTCCATTAAGCCCGACGTTGTTTTTGTTTTTGACGAGGCCAAGAATTTCCAACTTATATAATAATACACACCACTAATTTGAAAATGTATTATGTAAATATTTGTTAAAAAAACCGGCCAAGTGTGAGTCAAACTCGCGCAATGAGGGTTCCGTACAACATGCTTCGTGAACACACACACAATGTGCAAAAAATGTTTTATTCAATTGACTAGCGCCATCTAGTGGTGTTTTAGTGAACTATTTCCCTAGATGAACTTATTATTGTGAGTTTACCACTTAATTTTCAAGTGATAGAATTCTTATTATTTTTCCTGTAATCTTCAAGGAATGAACTATATTTTGTAATTTTTTCAAAATTTTCGGCTCAGTAGTTTCGGAGATCAGGGGGGGGGAATGGTCAATTTTTGCCTTCTTTCGTGAATAAAATCAAAAGTATTGATTTTACCCGAACAAAAAAAAATTTTTTTGAGATCCTCATAATGAGCCCTTTCATTTGATATATGACACAGTAAGGTTTGCAAAACTTTTTTTTTTAATTTTGTAATTGGGCCCCTCAATATGACTCTTATTTCAAAAAAATCTTTATTTACTTTGCACATCCGTGTTTGGGTCATAGGATTACACTATCTTACCAAATTTCATCTAATTTGGTTCAGTAGATTCGGAGAAAATCGGCTGTGACAGACGGACGGACGGACAGACAGACGCTCGAGTGATCCTATAAGGGTTCCGTTTTTCAACTTTTGTACGGAACCCTAAAAAATAGACTTTTTCCTTTGTGAAGATTTTACTTGCAGTTTATTTATTTACTAGCAATTTTCCCGTGACTTCGCCCGCGTAAATTATAGCCTAAGTCACCCGCAGATAAATTTGCTTCCTATAGGTGAAAGAATTTTAAATCGGGCCAGTAGTTTCGGATTCCGGAGTTTCTTATTCAATGCAAACAAACAATAAAATTTTCCTCTTTATAATATTAGTTTAGATTTGATGCAGGTAACGAAAGCCCATAGAATAAAATAAAAATATGAACTTAAAACTAAAACTATCGAGCGAATTTCAATAACGTACGTCGCACTCTTCGATATCGAGGTGTCATGTTTCACGTAGCATTCCATAGAATCCACAATACTCTACAACCCTTTGGCCAAAAGTCTCACATCAAAGAGAACGCTTATCGGGACACGCACCACAAAATAAATATTTTTCTAATATTTTGAAAATTTTCCTTAATTCATTACATTACATCGCACCGCGTTTCGTCAACGCAGCGCATACCATTCTACTTTCCGTTTAAAAGTAAAACGCAATCATCTAGTGTACATAGTACGTAACGTATACACACGAAGGTGTTAGTTGTTTTTAATAATACCTTCCATATATCATTATAGTTTTATAGAGAGTATTTTACCCATACATAGGATACACCTACATCTTCGTCATATTTTCAGAGCGATTCACCAAGATGAAGCAGTCAGGCGGCTACTACGTGACGGTGATCGAAGACACGCGCATCGGCAAGCTCATAGGCGCGGCGACGCTCACCGTCGAACAGAAGTTCATACACAACTGCTCGCTGGTATGTGACGGAACACGGCGAAAGTCAAAGAACTTCTATATAAACTGAGGTAGACCAAGTCTACCACACGGCAACGGTGTTAATTAGCTCCCTTTGAACGCTTCAGAATGTGATACGTACATCCGTACGTAGTGGTCGACCTCAGTTTATATAGTAGTCTTTTTTGAAACATACATACATACTATCACGACTTTTCCCTTTCAGAGCCCAGGTCTGTAAAACCATAAGGCCACGTTTAGCATGTTCGTGGGCTTGTAGCGGAGAACGGAATCAAAATAGTGATGGGTTGCTAGCCGCATCGCCTATAGACATGATTCCTGACGCCCAGTCGTAAAATGAATGGAATGATCGTAAACGATCTGCGCGGAAAGAGAAGCAGCTGGTACATTATATGTTTTTTCTTTACTCCCAGACCAGCGTGGAAGCGTTTGAAAGTCCGCTAATAATGCTAATTGAAAACAACTTCTCCCACAACTGTGAAGTATTTGCTTTAACGATTAGTGGAACAGCTGCGCCAGATAGACTTTAAACACTTTGAAGTACTACTTCTAGATGGTTTAGATCTTATGGGTCTTTTACACAAGGCCAGTAGCCAAGCCAGGCCAATACGCCAGTACATAGCCAATGATTCCTGTTGGTTCTTTTATTGCTGTGCTTTTACACGAAGCCAATTGACTGGCTATTCGCGAAGTGTAAACCGCATAGTATATTATATCATCAAACTAGGCATGCATCAATGTAGCCAGTTTTATTTATATCACTCTGTGCTTTCACTTATGTATGATGTAAGTGGCATCTGTTAAATATTTACCTGTAATAGATTTTATTAAAAATCTTACAGTACTTTTTAAATAAAAATAAAAAAATACTAGTGTGCAAATCTGAGATTAGAAGTCGATGGCCTAGTGGGTGTGAGCTTTATTAGCGTTTACACATGTGACAAAAAACCCGGTCGCAGTCTCCACTTGGATGGGTGATCGTAAGTGGCATAAAATATATCGAGATCCTCCGCGCTTCGGAAAGCACGTTAAGTCGTTAGTCCGCTGTGTCAAATACCTTTAGACAGCTTGAAAAGTCTGACCGCAGTGTTAGCCACTTATCATACGAAAAACAAACAAACTGTGTAAATACGTTGCTCGACTGACTAAATATTTTAGTGAAGGCAGACCTATAAAACGTGTTATTGAAAAAGCGCAAACCCTGAAATTCGTTTGTTCTCAATTAAGAGTAGAATCGATTTCACAAATTCAAAATAGGCGTCAAATTTTAACACGAAAATAATAATTTACATACGCCGTGTTTAATCATTACCTACTTAACTCTATCATGCATGCGGGGGCACGATGACGGCCCTCGATCACTCGTAATTGCAATTGACATTTTAATTCACAACAAACACAAGAAAACAAAAAAAAAAAACTAATACTTTCGTAAATAATCCGCGAAAATTATAATTTATATTATTCTTTTAATAAGAATAAGTTGGGGTGTCTGAGGTTTTGCGCTTATTCATCAACACGTTGTATATGCTTACTGCTGGCTGTCTGTGAAAAAGCATTCACTAATATCTTTGATGATACCTTCTTATTTTACAGCGCGGTCGGTTAGAGGATGTAGTCGTCAATGATACCTACAGAGGGAAACAACTTGGAAAACTGTAAGTGTTACAATTACAATAAGAATGTATAATACATTTAATCGACTTAAAAAAAAAAAAGGTTATCAATCCGACCTGTATGTATGTAATATCGCCAACTTTGGCGTGCATGTCTCCATACAAACTGAAATAAGGAATTGTGGCAATCCTAACTAATATTATAAATGCGAAAGTGAGTTTGTTTGTTTGTTTGTTACGCTTTCGCGCCGAATCTACTGAACCGATCATCATGAAATTTTGCATACACATGGGTTACGGTACCGAGAAGGACATAGGTTATAAATTACGCGGGTAACAGCTAGTATTTCATAATTTCGGAGTAAAATTAAGCACTCAATCAATTAATCTCATAAGAATCTACGCCCGTTCCTATACAGCTTGGTATAATTATCAATGGTTTGATAATTATAAGCCTCTCAACATTTTCATACAAATTTTAAGAGGTTTATAATTCTCAAATGTTTACAGTATCGTGGTGACAGTCTCCTTGCTGGCTCAAGAGGTGGGCTGCTACAAAATGTCGCTGGACTGCAAGGATAAGCTGATCAAATTTTACGAGACGCTCGGCTACAAGCTGGAGCCTGGAAACTCCAATGCTATGAACATGCGGTAAGTTAAGCTTTTTGTCTGAAAAAATAATCTTGATATTATCTAAAATCTTAAAAGTGTCAATAAATATGGCTCATGGCGAAGACTTGTTGTTGTACTATTAATGTGTTATGAAACTACAGCATTGAGATTATCTTTGTATTATATGATTGGGACAAGTGACTGTTGCACGCGAGTGCCTTGGTCTCCCTCATCATCAGGTCTTTTTTTAGTTACTGCAGGAGCACGACCCTATCTGTACTATCAGAGCCATATATTAGCCAGAGCCTACACTCTCCACACTGGCCAGATAAGTCGCTTTGATGATCAGTCTCTTTGAACTTTGTTTAGCTTGTGTTTCTTAAGTCTCCTTCTACGACATCCATGGGAAGACTTGGAGTGGTCCTATTCTACTCTGCTGGGAACCACACGGCTTGGTCTCCCTAGCTGTGCAAATATGAATGATGGCAGTTAGGAAGTGCAATATTTCATTTTTAGTTAAAAGAGTGCATGTGCATGGTCGACTGACCGTGTCACCTACACGAAATAATCATGAGTTGAGTAAACAAAGGTCAATGTCCGTATTGACAAAGCTGCTAGCTCTTACTATAAGGCTTTATTAAAAACAGGCTTTTATAAGCCTTTCTTATAAGGTTTTTTTCCATTGTTCCAGGTTCGACGACCCCTCTTGACAATTAGCCGCTGGAGCATCCGACCTGCGTTCTAAGCTGTAAGTACACACCGGAAGCCGAGCAGTTTTCACAACCACTCATCCTCATTACGTAGCACAGTTAATTTGCGCTCATTTAGCACCACTATTATTTTTTGGAGACCGTGTTAAGTAGTGCTAGTGTTATTTTCCTCTGTTGATAATCTTTTGTTATGCAAAGTTACCCATATACAATTCATAGCTTATTTACATGGCCTCGTAAGCTTATCACCAGAGATCTGCGTGTTTAAAATAACCCAAATTAAAGATCTCAACCTTACGACTCACAACTAAATGTTTCTGAAATTACTTTTAATATGGTTTTATCGCGTTTATTACATGATTTATACACCCAACGTTTCGAACAGTTTACAGTGTTCGTAGTCGCAGGTAGACTTAGTTAAAAGTGATTTTATTAAAGTGTGTAAAAATCACGGAAACATTAGAGTGTTTCTATTTTGTTGTTTGATAGTTCATGTGATGTAAATGAGCTATAAATTCATAAATCCTGATAAATCTTTAAAACCATACACAATAAGATACTCATGTTTTGGCAGTCGTGCCATACGAGTACCTTTGCCTTTTCTATAAGGACCAGAATTTTGGCCTTTTGCTCGATGATAAAACACTGTTCTTGATTTATTCTTAGTACATACAAATAGTTCCTAAATGTGTGATTTCTGCTTGGTTGTTGTGTAGTTACGGTCGCAGGGTCAATTTTTCTATCCATCAAACATTGTTAGTCACATACTCGTACAACAGAAAATATGTGACTTCTGTATTTGATGGGGTGTCTAATTGATTTCTGGATATTCCAGCACATAATGTGTGAAGAATTTGATAGATGTATTAACAATATGATATGCGATATTTGGATTGTCGATTTGTTAAATGCAAGATTATTTTTTGTTATCATTGTCACTAAAATTACTAACAGTTTTTAATTGCAAATGTAATTAGTTATGTTGTAATGTAGATTTTATTATTTAATCGCTTGTGTACTTAATTCATGTTTTAACATAACTAACCAGTCATGTTAATTTGCTCATTAAATTGTTTTTGCTTAATATGTGTTTCATTTACCATCGCTTTAGAAAGTCTAAATCAAACAACTCGAGTTATTCATTTTTAACTTTTATTTACAGAAGTGTAAATTTTAATAGCAGATAGAATAAGAACTTCATCACACTTTTAATAAAAACAATATCAATTTCTTAATAGGCTACTGGAAAACATTGAATTATATTTTGTAGCCATCCTTTACTATCGCTAATATAAAATGACAATTTAATCATCGGTACACGTAAACAGGCACAAATGTTGCGCGACATCTGTAGCGGCGATCGGCGACAAAAGTTTGTAAGGACTGACGCCGATTGCTAAACTTCAAAGTTTACCTTATTGTTTGAAGGACTGACTATTTAATGGTAAACGCCTACTATTTGCTAACTTTTGACAGTTACGGTGTACAATGTTTTAATGGGTACTTTAACATCCATTACGGTTTTCATAATATTGACTATTATTTTTTTAGACATGTAAACCTTATTGGATATTGAAGTGATTATTAAAACAATGTACACTGTAGCTGACAAAAGTAAGCAAATAAGCCTGCTGGCCCCGGGAAGGTTGATAATTGGAATTGATTTTGCCTGACATCATTACGCATAGGATATTTCAACATATTCATACAATGAAGTTTTCCAGTGCCCCATATATAATACAAAACAAAGTACAAGCACTGATAGTTACAGAGATACAGGCAAACAACATCAAATACTGGCAAAAAGGACCAATGTTGCCGTATAAATAACTTACAATTCACTTTTATTATCATTTACGTATAATTGAAACACGTAATGCTCCACGGAGTTTAACAGAATGTAAGGCAATGATACGATATGTGGTGTTTTGGTATTTATATTGGAAATAGGATTCAACATCATGTATGTGTTATTTAGAACAACAAAAGTATAAATATACTTTTGTTGTTGTTGTTCATAATTTATTTAGTCTGAAAAGATATTGTCTCTGACAAAAAATTGCAATTTACTTATAGCCTGCACAATAAAAGCTGCATCAAAGAAAACTTCATTCATCCGCCAATAATACACTTTACAGTCACACTTTTGATTTTGCAAAGTGTGTTTCAAAACTTGCATTCTATATACTTAGTCTATGCAATCTTCTATAATTTTCTAATATGATCAGATTTTAATTTCTCGCGTCGATGTTAAAGCGTAATTGGATAGGTTTTTGTAAAATTGTGAGCAAATATTGGCTATAAAGTAAGAAAAAAAACATACGTTTTCATACATTGATTGACAGTCGTATTGCTGCCAAAGTTTGTCTTTGCACATTGCAAGTACAAAGTGTAATTTCCAACAGTTGCAACCCTATCGAAGACATAGAAAGTCTTTCCTTTTAGACTATTATGCTGTCGAATTGCTGCCTGCTTCTCTTAAGAGTCGCCTGGAGGCGCATGTCTCCATACAAACGAAAAAAAGGAATTGTGACAATATTAGATAATTTTGGGGTAAAATTAAGCATTCAATCAATTAATGTTATTATAATCTACGTATGTTCCTATACAGCTTGGTATAATTATCAATGGTTTGAGAATTATATGCCTCTCAAGATGACATGCGCATCCAGGCGACTCTTGTGAATAACATGTCATTCTTTAATTCAGTTTCTAAACTTTAAAGCCAAATTAAAAGAAATGTTAAACTTCTGTACCTAATTGATTGTATTTATTTAAAATTCCTAATCTGTACTTGAGAATAGAATATAATTTCTGATATCTTGCAAAAGTTAAGAAAGTAAATAACTATCGTAATATGATGAAAAAACATAGACCATTTCAGTCTGGCAGTTGATTATAATTATAAAATTGGCAATAAATACGCATATACCTATACATACATAAAACATCTCCAACACTCACGCGTATCAGTCATTACCCGAAACTTGAAATTGCACAAATATGGCTAATTGGTTGTTACGTTTGTACTGCTATTGGGATTGAGATTCGGTAAAATGACAAGAAAAAAAATCAATATTTTACTTTTTTAATGTTTTCATTTTATTACTGGTCAGATTTAATTGAAGTAAATGTTTCGACTGGATTTTTCACTTCGACTGAGGTATATCAGCGTGGAAACACCAAAGACTTCTTAGGAAAGGTTCTTCTTCGTTCAAAGGGAGCTAATTAACACTGCTGCGCTTAGCTTGCACCTCTACCGTGAAGACGCCCTCCGCGTCACGCGTGACCCGATTGCTTTTAAATGTCTTTTTCTTGTATTTAGTAGGGCACGTCTACCTCAGTTTATATAGTAGTCTTTGGGAAACACACTCTACAGAATTGTTGGCCGTTTACGCCCCACCGTTCCACAAACTATCTAAAATGACAAATTACCACTAAGTTCCGTACCATATGTATTTTTTTTTATCGTAAGGCAAACCATTACAATTTGTGCACTTCCAAGTGTCACTTCTGGAATGTCATTAAACATACAGTCACGTTGCAAGCCCTTATTTTAAATTGACACCCTCATATCCCGATTGCACGCAATCCCATAATGCAGGAGAAAGCAAATTTCATTATCTGTACATAGATATCGTTTTAATACTATACAAGCTAGAGAAAATATGGCCGTGGAATATAACACTGAAGTGACAAGATTGTTTGCCATCAGATACATCTATAATTTTTCTTACTTAAAATACCATTCTTTTATAATATTTAATATCAATCTATCGGGTCGATAATATTGTAAGTTTATAAAATCATCGTATCGTCCAAAATCGTTCATAATGCCAGCCTTTTATTGCGAGAAATTGACTAGGTTCTCCTGATGTCAAAAAAGAAGATAGAAATATTTTCATTGCATTGCAGGTTTTGGAAAAATAATTGTAAACATCAGGGACAAATATTTAATTTGTGATTTGCTTCGGCGTACCCATAGCAGATTCAAGGTCATAGCCCACTTACAAGACTCTGCTCCAACACCGCTCCTACCGAACACGGCTCTAAAACTAATACGATTGCTCGCGGTCCACGCACCGATAGCAAGCAGGCGCCCAGCGGTCCACGCACCGACAGCTAGCAGGCACCCAGCCCAGGTGCTTGGTAGATAATTCGTGAATGGCCTACCCCGATATTCCACGGCGACTGCTAGCAGTCAGCGTGCGGACACCGCACAGACCTCTTGTACCCAACGCGTGGACAGCGAGGTGGCAATTACCGAGCAGTCTGATAGCGGTAAGCTCGCTGACAGCGTGCTGTCTGCTAATTTATGTTACCACTATAAAATATATCTAACGGCCACGACCTAAAGCTCATATTTGAATGATATTAAATTTGTCGGGTGGGAGTGGAGTTGTATAAGTAACCTTCAAGGGCCATTTTATGGGCCGAAATATAGAATTACTGGCCGACAAGTTCAGCGTCGAAGAAAGATGGAAACGGGAATGGGCAGATAACCCACCTAAGAATCTCGTAACTGAGATCAACCCTACTACAAAATTACCTGGGTTCTCACTTCCTAGAAGAGTCTGGTGCCAACCAAACAGACTTAGAACAAGGTGTGGTCGAAGACGAGCTTTCACGTACAGGTGTGGATGGAGTGAATCGCCGGCATGTGATTGCGGAGCTGCGTCGCAGGACCTCGAACATATTATTACCACCTGTCCTCTTACTAAGTATGAAGGAAAGCCATTGGACTTGTTCAGCCTTGAAAATGATGCTATTCAATGGATTCAGCAACTAACACTATCACTGTAATATTGTAATTAATTTGAACGGTTGTTAATTTGCGAATAAATAATAATGGGCCGAAATCAAGACTCATCTGGCGGTGACAAAAGTAACCCACGAGCTATTGTAGACAGTCCATTTATTGGCTTGAATATCTTTAAACTAATATGATAAAGACGAAAGATATTATTTTTTGTTTCATTCACAAACGCCACATCTTGCCCAAAGGTTCCTACTATCTGTTCGATTTATGCATGTCTCTTCTGCAGTAGAAGGCTGGCATAAGATTGTGAACAAAGTACAAATTGAAAATATCAATATCACTTTACTGTCGTCTAGTCTCACTTGAGCGTTCTTTGTTTGGTGCATAGTTTTATAAAACTTGTTCCCTAGTCCATTTTCGGTATAAATAAAGTAAATACTCATGAGTAAGATTGATACAAATAAAATTTAAGTAATAAATATTTAATGATAGTAAAAATAATAAATACAAAGGAGTCTTAGATAACACTATCACACCATGGTAATGCCTTTAGATTTTATCGAACTTTTAATACCTCATATTTCCAGTATGTAATTTTGGTGTTGAAAGAAACATCAATAACGTACGACAGAATACAATACACTTAACAACACAACGTTATGTTGGATAACGCTAAAGTCGTTATCGATTAGATCTCATAAGCACAATGGAACACTTCACAGTGAGGCAAGCGAAACGCGCGACGATCTCAAATTTTTAAGGGCCGCGCTACACTGGATTGGCATGGGATGGCATCGGAAGCGAGGCGTTATTTCAAAATAAGCTATATGTCTAGGAACATTAGATGCAAAACGGCGGCTACACGCTTGCGAGAGTCTAGTGCGCGCCAGTCCGCCGGCCTGCTCGCCACGTTCAAGCAGTTATGAATCTTATGTCACTAAGTATAAGGCCTGTGTTATAGAAGGCGGCGCCCTGTCGCGCGGCGCGGCCGCTGAAGAAAACGGCAGCGGCGATGCCGCTCATCAAGTTAGTACAAAAGGGCATGGCCGCTCCGTATAACCATAGGCCTGTGTTATAGAAGGCGGCGCTGCCGCGCGGCGGCGTATATATGGTTATACGGAGCGGCCATGTCCTTTTATACTAACTCGATGAGCGGCATTGCAACTTCAGCGGCCGCGCCGCGCGGCGGCGCCGCTTTTTCTTACACAGGCCATATTATACCAACCGCTTCAAATGTGTTGTCACTACTGTGAACAGATACATAAATGGCAGAGCGGTGACACCGCGCGGTGCGGCCGCTCGATAATTCACCTCATTCAAACTCACGTAAACTCGCATTAGATCGGTGCCGCCGCGCGGCAGTGCCGCTTTCTATAACACAGGCCTAAAGGTTGTTTTGAAATGATGCGTCGCTTCCGATGTCATCCCATGCCAACCCAGTGTAGCGGCCCTAAGGGTTTTAGTTCAGAAAAAGATATCTTTCCATCTTACTTGCCCATTTGAAAAAGGCTTTAGGCGGACAGCTAAATTTAAAATGTGAGTCGAGTACACAACCGTCGTATTGGTCATGTGAGCGTGGTGCGCGCGTTTCGTACGGACGTTCGCGCGGCGCGGGCACTAGAAGGGCGGGGGCGCGGTGGTGAGCTTGGTGCCCAGCTTCATGGGGCCCTGCCCGCGGGCACTGCGGCGCGCCTCCATCTCCCGCTGCCGTTGGAGCTTTCTCTCCTCACGCTTTCTTCGCATTTCATCCATTTTTGATGAATTGTTTTCTGAAATTGCAATAATATAAAAATCTAGGTTTCATTTAAAATTCCTACTTTAATCATCATTCATCACGTTATCGATAGGGACGGCAATTTTTTTATGTCTGTACATTTAAGACGTACTAAGGCGCCAATACAATATTTCATAGGAACTGAGATGGTAAAGGCATGGCAGCAAATGTGTAAATCCGAAAAATTGCCTTTATTGATATTAGGGCAAAGAATACGCGTCAATTGAGTTTGAATTTGTGGCCCCCAAAAGAAATTCAAAGTTAATTGTATTGAATGTAATAATTTTTAGACTCACTCCCATATTTGGCTATGGTCTCTATTGCCTCGAGAAAGTATTAGGCAGTCGGTCATCTGATACTAGTAATAGTATCTCCTTCATAGTTTGTAGCACTCGCCGTCCTCCCAGCCGCCGAGCGAGTCGTTGCTGTTCTGGTGCTCAGTCTCCAATGCGCCACCGTCAGTGTCATAGCACTCATCGTCGGCGTCCTCCTCGATGGGCTCGAACTCGCCGTCATCCCAGCCGCCGAGCGAGTCGCTGCTGTTCTGGTGCTTACTCTCCAATGCGCCACCGTCAGTGTCATAGCACTCACCGTCGGCGTCCTCCTCGATGGGCTCGAACTCGCCGTCCTTCCAGCCGCCGAGCGAGTCGTTGCTGTTCTGGTGCTCAGTCTCCAATGCTACAGGAGCCGTCAGTGTCATAGCACTCACCGTCGGCGTCCCCTCGATGGGCTCGAACTCGCCGTCATCCCAGCCACCGAGCGAGTCGTTGCTGTTCTAGTGCTGTCTCCAATGCTACAGGAGCCGTCAGACTCATAGCACTCACCGTCGGCGTCCTCCTCGATGGGCTCGAACTCGCCGTCATCCCAGCCACCGAGCGAGTCGTTGCTGTTCTAGTGCTGTCTCCAATGCTACAGGAGCCGTCAGTTTCATAGCACTCACCGTCGGCGTCCTCCTCGATGGGCTCGACCTCGCCGTCCTCCCAGCCACCGAGCGAGTCGTTGCTGTTCTGGTGCTCAGTCTCCAATGCTACAGGAGCCGTCAGTGTCATAGCACTCACCGTCGGCGTCCTCCTCGATGGGCTCGAACTCGCCGTCCTCCCAGCCGCCGAGCGAGTCGTTGCTGTTCTGGTGCTCAGTCTCCAATGCGCCACCGTCAGTTTCATAGCACTCACCGTCGGCGTCCTCCTCGATGGGCTCGACCTCGCCGTCCTCCCAGCCACCGAGCGAGTCGTTGCTGTTCTGGTGCTCAGTCTCCAATGCTACAGGAGCCGTCAGTGTCATAGCACTCACCGTCGGCGTCCTCCTCGATGGGCTCGAACTCGCCGTCCTCCCAGCCGCCGAGCGAGTCGTTGCTGTTCTGGTGCGCCGCGGGCCGGTGTTCGAGCCTCGCGCCGCGGACGTATGTGGCGTTCGCGTGCATGCCCATGTTCGTCCATTCAGAGTTGTTCCACGTTTCTGACGGACTCGCTAGTTCTGCTTCTGCACACTGTCAGGGATATATCGAAATTTTATCACAGGAAAGTTATGATGGGGATCATGAAATAATGACGGTGGTAATGGCTCAGTGATCTAAGAGAGCAAGCCATAAGCAGAGGTCCTGGGTTTTGCAATTTTACATTTTGATGTTTCGACGACGTTTCATACAAACTAGAGTTGTGCAACTATAAAGAGGGCGCTACGTGTTACGAGTAATTTAAAATACTTACATATTAGAACTTAACAATAAAAAGTTTCTATTCAGGTTACGTTTATATCATATGCATTATCGATTTTTACGATTTGATACAATGCTGCCATCTAACGATGACTTAAGAAACTAAACTTGTCAGAGCATGCCGTTGGATATCTATTCCTGTAGAATTATAATAAAACCGGCCAAGTGCGTGTCGGGCCACGCGCAGTATAGGGTTCCGTAGTTGCGAATGACAACTTTGAGTACACACTGTTTACACTCGCACCTCACAGTTTAACTACCAAAAACATCTAACAATAAAGATTGTATGAAATTTTACATTTTCCAGTACATTTTATAAGTTGGTTGCCTATAACTTTTTAGTTTGTACTTAGTACTTAGCTCTGATAGTTTTCCTTTCAACTTCAGTATATATACTACTGCTGTAATTTTTTTCACGTATCTATATATAACCGTTTAGGAGATAGAGGGGGGGGGACACGTACCTCTAACAAAAATTTGCACTTTAAAACCAAATATTTCGGAAACGGATCCCTAAATCGAAAAATGGTGTTCTCAACCTCACAATATTTTTCAAAGACCTTTTTAACGATACCCCACAAGATGGGTAAGTAGAGAAAAAAAAATGACTCCCCCACTTTACTTGTATGGGAGCTAACCAAAAAAAAATTTTTTTTCAAGATTTTTTTCTACGACTTTTTTGCCATGATTAATATACATACTCATACCAAATTACAGCTTTCTAGTACTTATGGTCTCTGAGTAAAACCGCGGACGGACAGACGGACAGACAGACAGACAGACAGACAGACAGACAGACATGGCGAAACTATAAGGGTTCCTAGTTTACTACGGAACCCTAAAAATGGTCCCTTACCGGCTGTTCCTGCAGCGTGCCCCACTCCTCGTTGCCCCACTCGTCCTCGCAGAGCGCGGCCAGCGCGGGCGTGGCCTGCGCGCTGCCGCTGCTCGGCGGCGACTTGGCGCTGGCGCCGGTGCCCGTGCCTGCACATACACATTAAATAAAATAAATGTATAAATATACAAAGACAAATGACGCAAATTGAGCCAGCCTGACAGTAAGTTGTGAACTTGCGTCGTATGATAGTAACTCGACGATACTATATCCAATCTTAAAATATCGTTTACAATCATGAACTGGCCGGGGAGCGAACCCCTTGTGTCGCACACTGTCGTGTAAAGATGGCCCTGAACGCGCATATCTCTATACAAACGGACAAAGCCAATTGTCGCAATATTTGATCATTTTTGTGTAAAATTAAGCATTCAATCAATATATCTCATTATAATCTACGTACGAATAAACATGGATAATTTGAGGTAGCTCTGCATAATAATGAGGGTTTTCTGAAAGAAGTGGCGGCAGCACTGAGCCGTTAAGCCTGGTAAGCTATTTTAGACTAGCTATTACACAAGGCTTCGCCCGCGTGATTTATTGCCTATGTCCTTTTCTGCACCCTAACCTATGTGTATGCCAAATTTCATGATGATCGGTTCAGTAGATAGAACGTGAAAGCGAAAAAACAAACAAACAGTTATATATTCGCATTTATAATATTAGTTGGGATGGGATCATTATCCACAGCAGCCATCGAGATATAAGTACTGCGTCAGCAGCTCATAGAACTGTGTGATTCAGTGCTACCATTTGGTGGTAAGCATTTTCGAAAACGTTTGAGACAATATTTAAAAAATAAATTCCAGTGACGTTAATAAAATAATTTCTTTCAGGTTGCCATCATCTGAATCTCCAAGCTGTGAAGTTAAACAAGTCAGTGAAACTGAAAACGCCTAATTGAATAAATATAGAAATAAAGATTTTAATTTAAATAATAAACACCTGTAATTTATTTCTTGCTCTAAGAAAGTTGTAAGTATATATTAGTTTGAAACTATTTAAGGCCTCAACAGTCCCGAAAATCATCGTAGGACACAAGTTGAAGTAATCTGTCCTATTTTCTTTGAAATTTACTATGTAATTTACATTATTGCATGTTTAATATTAGCATTCCAATATAAAATAGAACTATTTATGGCTCCTGAAGTATTGGCTTAGTGAAGTTTCGGCTATTGACCTCGTGTAAAAGGCCCTCAATGGAGCTTTCCGTTAGAAAGGTGGTGACTATGTTTTTTTTATTCATTCGATTGTTTAAGACAAGAGCATGGAGATTGCTGAAACGCTCAGCAGTACCGCAAGTGCCTATGAAACGTAGGGTCCTGGGTTCGATCCCTAGCCAGGTCAAAGTGGAGAACAATATCTTTCAGATGGCACTGGGTTGGTTGTTGAACTAATAATTACGTATCAATATATTATTATTGTTGAGTTAGTATTCCACGACACGAGTCCACAACTTGTGAACTTGTGTTATTCACAATCAGTGTTATTTATTCATATATATACGTATATATCAACGCACAGCCGAAATTACTATACCTAGAAACTTAAAGTTTGGTACAGGCTTTGATTGAGTACAGATGAGTGAGCACTAAGAAAGGATTTTTAGAAATTCAACCCTTAAGGAGGTGAAATAGGTGAAGTTTTACGGACAAATTGCTAGTTGATTTATATAACAAGATGAGGGGCGTCTCACCCGCACTGGAATCGATTTCTCCCCACGCAGCCATGTCCCAGTGCTCCGGGTCGTAGTCGGAGGCGGACTCGCTGTGTTCCAGTGACGTCATCGACGTGACCGACGACGTCGTTGTCGACATGCTGCTCGATGACGGTTGCTCTGTACGAATTGAAAAGCATTTTATTTAATTTTGAACAGAAAAACTTATTCGGGACCTATCAAGTGTGTCTTGTGGGCCTCACCTATTACTATTGTATCATCATCAAGCTGGAACCACATGACCTAGCGTTGCTGAGAGCCAGTTCGCACCAAGTTCATACCAAGGACTATAAATATTTGTAGAAAGACAAAGTACCAATTGTAACTTTTGGCATAAAAAAAGAGACGGAAATACTAGAGGCAGATTGGTGTCCCACTCGCACATATGCAATTGTATAAAAACTACAGATATATTACGAGAATATGTGTGAGCGATACCTTAGTATATCCGTCTCACAGTCAATCATGAATCTTTGCAAAGTATTATGCTTTCTTTTAAAAGAACATTAAGGGTAAAAATCGTAAATCAAAAATAGAAACAGTTCTATTAGGATACTTATAGATGGTTCATACATACCGAGAGAGCCAGGCTTGGAGAGCGCGGACTTGGTGGAATGCTGCACGCGCGCCGTGTCGGAGTGCGAGCGGTAGAACTTGGCCGTGACGGCGGTGACGGCCCAGCCCGCCCACGTGGCCGCGGCGTTGCTGAGAGACGGTGTCGCGGTGTGCACGTCTGCCTCTGTTGAAACACAATAAACGTGCCCCCATCAGCTCAGGTATAAACTGTAGAGGATGCAGGGAAATGTGCGTATTAGGCTTGGGCTGTACGTAGGCGAAGATCCAGCTTTCAATAAAGGTTTGACAACTTTTTTGAGGGGTGCGAAATCTGAAAATGACACCCTGTGCACAGCCGAACTGCCTATAAGGATATTAGGGCATTGATCACCCATCAATTGAGTTTGAATTGGCCACCAAAAGAAATTTAACTTTATTGTATTAAATTTAATCATGGTTCATAATCGCCTCACTCCAATATTTGTCTATGATCCCAATTGCCTAAAGCAAACAAAAAGGAGTAAAAGGAAACTGATACTAGTGATAGTTTCTTCGTAGTTTGTGCTCTGTGGAAAAACACGACGGGGTGGTCCGACCCTGCATGTTTTTTAAGATTTTACTGCCCATTAGATTCGGGGCTAAGGCCAACATGTTTTTAACCAACAGCTGCCCATAGATTTATTTTATTGCTTATACTCGATCCGCGCCTTGCTGTGCGCCTAGTAGCTCATACTGCGATGAATGTAGATCATTATTACAGTTCAGTAAATTGCTAAATCATAATATACCAGATAAGACAAAATGCGGATCCGAAGTTTTGATTTTGCTTAGACTCTCCCATTTCGAATAGTGTAATTAGATACAATACTTGATATATAAATAGAGAGACATTGAGACGAAAAGACCAGCCCCCATAGCATGGCTCTCGCGACGCCGTTTATATCACACGATAAACTATCTACTTCTCGCTTTTCAGTATTGCGAAAAACAAGATGGCGATAGTCGATAAATGTTTTCGCGCGTGCCAAGCTACGGAAGCAGTAACTAGAGGGCTCTGTAAAAAGAAAGAATATCACAAAGACAATTACAAAGAAAATCAAAGTTCAAGCTTACCCATTCCTTCTTTGAGACTGGGGTCCTCTGACACCTTCTCCAATTTTCCGAGGAAGCCCTTTATCGTTCTAAACGTCGCATCACGGACCTACAACGTAAAGAAAGTTTTTAATTTTGACAGACTGAGTAATGCGTTGATTATACAGCGTGTAAATTGTCCCTCGACATTCCCTTAGGTGACTTAGACCGTCAATATGAACAGCTTTTCCTATAAGATCAAAGCTGAACTAAAAAAAAATCTATTTTCATACAGAAGTGTTCGGCCGTCCGGGCAATTAATATCGGAATGTAAATAATATGAGGTTCCAGCATTGGTCCCATAGAATAAGCTGTTCATATTGACGGTTGGAGAGGTCTCTTTGATGTTACACAAGCTAAACAAAGCTATAAGCTTTGTTTAGCTTGTGTTGTGTGTATTCCCTAAGTCGCCTTCTACGCCATCCACGGGAAGACTTGGAGTAGTCCTATTCTACTCTGCCGGGAACCACACGGCTATATACATCGCCTAAAATTGACCCATGTACGCGATGTATACATACGTGTGGAATATTTACAACTTCATTTGTTAATTAGGGCGTTGGCCTTTTTCATCACTTTGTTTCAATTGATAATGTGTGCCATTGAAATGGGTGTGGCATTATCGCCGCTAAATAGGTCAAATGGACACAAGTGAACTGAATTAAATTGGTGCAAATAAAGAGGATGTGATTGGAGTGCAAGATAACATTAAATGTTATTTATTACCCAACTGACCCACACAGAAGTAGGGCAAATTTTTTCGCACGTATTTATTTTCATTGTTGCATCCTGTTTTTGGTTACCGGGGCGGCTTAACCGATTTTGAATTGTGAGACGTGATTAGATTCGTATTCTTTCCCGGCTATATAACGTTAATAAAATACTAATATGGCGAACGTTAACTTTCAAAACTGGCAGTGTTTAGTATTTACTCGGCAATAGATACACGTATTCTGTGAAACAGCTCTGGTAGGAATTACCGCTGTGTAGCTGCTAGAACCTTCGTCTTGGCATCAGTTATGGAAAGTAAAGCTAAAGGTGCAAAACAAAGTATTCTACAAAATTTTAGATTACGTGGTGAGACGACATAGCTCTGGCAGTATTCTATTAGCAACTTCAACTTGTAGGAAATACTGCTGTGTAGCTGCTGGAGTCAATACCTTGTCTTGGCAATCGTTATAGAAAATTATTATTGGTGCAAACATAGTATTCAACAAAATTTTCTACGAAATTTTATATTACATACCTGTTTCTCTGGATCAGCAGTGAGAGGACAGAGTTGGTAGTATTCTATTAGCAAATTTGGTAGAAAATACTGCTATGTAGCTGCTAGAGCCAATACCGTGTCTTGGCATTCGTTATGGAAAGTTTCGCTAGTGGTGCCAAAAAAGTATTCTATAAAAAATAGAATACATACCTGTTTCTCTGGATCAGCAGTGAGGGGACATAGCGCTGGTAGTATTCTATTAGCAACTTCAACAAGTAGGAAATACTGTTGCGTAGCCGCTAGTGCCAACACCCCGGCTTGACGTGCGGGGGGGAAGGCATCGCGGGTGGCTCGCACGAACGCTGAGACAAGCACTTTTTGTCGGATTTGGGGATGCAAGTGTGCTGCGATCTTGCCGAGGCATACTGTTGTATTCGTTCTGTGAACAAATGCCATAGTTGGTCATTTTCATTGTGGGAAATTTTTATAGTTGGTAATTTTTATTACACTGGACAACGTGTAATTCATTGATTGGTATAAAATAGAATAGCTATTTTTTGTATAACTTTTTGCTCAATGCTCGTTGAGTTTAAGACTGTTCTTGATCAAGAGTGAGTGAAATATAGATCCGCGTACATTATGTCGGGCCACAGCGTGTCGGGTCGCAGCGCATAAATTAGCTCAAATCAGTCGTACCTATTTTCAGATTGTCCTGGGTCTTGGATGTTTATCTATATATGTATTTGTTATAAAATATAGTATCGTTGAGTTAGTATCCCATAACACAAGTCTTACTTAAGAACTTACTTTGGGGCTAGCTCAATCTGTGTGATTTGTCCGTATATATTTATATGGGCTATCGCACACTATGCCGGTGCGCAGGTGACCGCATATTCTGCCGTGGATTATGGTTGCGTGCGATGTGGCCCGCTCCTCCGCGCTGCGCCCAACATAATGTGCGCATACCTTAAGTCTTCTTAGTCTATCTGTATGCCATAGTTAAGACTAGACATTATACACCTTCCTCTTGAATAATTATATCTATTTAAAAAAACCGCATCTAAATCCGTTTCGTTTTAAAGACCTAAGCATACACAGGAGACATCGGGAAGCGACTTCGTTTTTGAGTGTAATGACACTGATGATTCAAATGCAAAGTGGTTGCTTGTGCGGTACCCTTGGAAAAAAAGAAAACAATTGAATAGCTATAAGAACAAAACATACCTTATTCCGCCCTGGTCATCCTTGGCCTGCAGCCTCGCAAAGTGCTTCAGCACCTCCACGTTGAGATTGTTGTAGTTGAGCTTGGGCGCGAGGTGCACGATGGACTTCACCGTCTGCTCCCGGATTACGGCGTTTGTGTCCAAAAAGCCGTTCACCACTTGCGGGAAGATTTGGTCATTCACCTAAAAATATATTAAGTTTATCAAGTGGGCTCATCGGGCTGCCGCTGGGAGGCATCAAATGGGTAAAAACATAACTCGCTCGCTTACCCCACTCCCAGCCGTCAAGAGGTTAAATGACAAAATTAAAAAGATCTGTGTGAAAATTGATAAATTATAGCAACAAAGCTAGTTTTCGTTACTTGATTCTGATGAGCAATTTTCTGCTATGGAGCCTTAACTCTACCCCCTTATTTTTAAATCTATACACAAACTTAAAGAGGTGACTCTGCCCATCAATATGTATATATAATTGTTATGGGACTAAAGCTAAAAATTCAATTTTATTATAACCTTTTCCATACATTTGGTCCGACTAGCTGGACACTTTTGGGTAAATATTTTTTTTTTAGTTCCCAGCATTGGTCCCATATCAAAAGTTGTTCATTTTGTTGGGCTGAGTCACCCCTTAAAGATTGTGTACTGATTTCTAAATAAGGGTAGGGTTCAAAATAGTAGGGTATAGCGTTTATGAGAAACTTACAGTGGCATTTTGCAGATGCATGATGAACTGGTCCAACTGTTGCAGAAGCCGCGAGCGCGTCGTCCTGTCATTGGAAGCGAATAACTTCACCACGCACGGCACTATCTGCTTCTGGTAGTCGGCCTCCTCGAGCAGCTTACCCAACTGAAACAAACAAGTCAAATGCCACAGTCATCTAGGGCCGCGCTACACTGGATTGGCATCGGAAGCGACGCGTCATTTAAAAACAAGCTATATACTAAGTGGCATAAGATGCATAACTGCTTGAACGTGGCCAGCCGGGCGGCGGCCTGGTGCGCACTCGCGCCTACTAGATGCCCGCGAGCGTACAGCCGCCGTTTTGCTTCTTATGACACTAGACATATAGATTGTTTTGAAATGACGCGTCGCTTCTGATGCCATCCCATGCCAATCCATCGTAGCGCGGCCCTTACATTCTGCCACTGCTTCTGTCGCTGCCGGAAATATTTCTCTAAATACTTCTGCGGTAACAACGACGCGGGCAAATATTCACACTCAGTCTTCATACTTCTTTATTTATCTAATCGCAATAATGTCTGTAAACACTCGATTGTGCTCGCGCTGCCCGTCCTTTGACTTCCGCGGAAAAATCGACAGGGCAGTGGCAGCGGCAAGAACAGTGTTAGCGCGAGTGATCTATTTACATACATGCGATGCCTACTTCTGTACTCACTACCTTGCCCAATAAGGCGGAGTGTAAATGTGGCAGAGTTAGTCCTAAACGGGACTAAGCAGTTAGGTGATGGATATAAAGATTTAGATATTGCGCGAAAGAATTTCAGGCAGTCAACATGCAGATTTTATTATGTAAACAACTGTTTCTTATATCAGTCGAACCAAAAGGGCAGTTATTGCAACATTGTTTAAAGAAGCATTTACAAAATAAGGGTAAATATAAGTAAACCTTGTGGCTTTCTGTATCCTATAAAGTATTGAATTTCCGAATAAATAAATAAATTTAAAAGTATAGAATAAATATTTATTTGAGGTTTTAGTGATCTTCTTGATATACACTTATAAAAAGAAACTTACTTAATAGCATTATTACAAAAAGTTATTCAATCTTAAGAGAGAAGTTATGTTAAGTATTATATTTTGATATAGGTGGAAAAGGTACAAGTTGTTTAATTAAGGGTAGGTATAAGAATAACATACCTTAAACATAGGAGCTAATACGGCCGATCCAGCATCACCATAGTGGAATGCAGTAAGAAGCTGTGGCAATATTTTGTGAACACATACAGACTCCGGGAAGTTGTCCAGGAATGAGCTTAGAGTGGAGAAGAACTTCCCTTTCTCCACCTTATCCTTAATCTGAATCTCTTCTAAGAACAACATGGTGTCTATCAGATCATTTTTGAAGTATCCACCTAATTTACGACACCTGTAACAATAATTTACATATATATATATTTTATTATTCTTAAAGCCCAGAAGGACAGACAGCACAAATATATAAAATTCGATCAATCCAAAAAAAAATCCTTAATCTTGTTAAAAGCTGAACCAATTTTAAGAACCATGGCGTTGGCCATGGTCCTTAAAATCAGTTGGCCCTGACCTATGTTGACCATGGTCAACGTCATGGTTCTTAAAATTGGTTCAGCTTTTAACAAGACTAGCTTTTGCCCGCGGCTTCGCTCGCGTTAAGAAGTAGAATTGTTCAAAATCCTTTCTTAACGGATGCCTACATCATAACATCTACCTGCATGCCAAATTTCAGCCCGATCCGTCTAGTGGTTTGGGCTGTGCGTTGATAGATCACTATGTCAGTCAGTCAGTCACCTTTGAGTTATATATATTTAGATTAAGGATTTTTTTTGAGTTCTTTAAATTTGTCAAACCTGCTTTAAAATAAAATAAAAAACGTGCACTTATTTGAGAGTAGAGCCAGACCTTAGAGTATAAATATTAACTATAGAGCGCGCGTCTACGAGTATGAACCGTAAGCACGGGTATGAACAGCTTCAAAACAGTGCGAACGTCGCGATTAGTCACCGGAGGTCACGCGCACGGATTGTTTCTCCCGCCATTATTTTACGTTTTTTCAATAATTATGGTGAAATGTGCAGTGCCGAGTTGTAAACATGATTCCCGGAAGCAAAATAAAAAGAAGAATGATATTTATTTTCATCGGTGAGTAATATTTTGCCTCTAAAACACTGATTTTATTGTAATTGACTAGGATGTAAGAGGGTGTTGCGGGAGGCGCGCGGGCGGGTAAACGCAGCACATGGTTCCACGTCCCCCGCCTTACTTCTTCCCGCATTAGATTTAGTGTTGTACCACATCGGACCCGAATATTTGTAGTTTTACTTGTATATGTATTACAATTATTATGATAAATATTGATTAATTTTCTATATGCATTTTTATTTTTTAATTCCTTAATGTTAAACAGACGAACTTTGGAAGGTTTTTAGGGTTCCGTAGCCGAATGGCAAAAATCAGAAGAAACCTTTGGCTCTTTCACGATATTTATTTTGTAATGTAATTGAAATTTGATTTTTTGATATTTTTTATATTCTTGTTATTTTGTAACCGACTTTAAAAAGGAAGAGGTTTTGTTTTCGACTGTTTGTTTGTTACCATTTGTTTGGTTTACCTTCTACTTTTGTTTGGATGTTAGGAATATTTTTTTGTAGTAGAAACATGGAAGTGGTGGCCCAATGGAATTCGATGGAAACTGATGTCACACGATTGTAGTCGATGGTAGCAGATTGTAGGTACCCGATGGTATCCGATCATGCCTATTAGTACCTAGCGGTGCCTGGCCGTACCGCTAGTAGTCTGTAGCTTTTGAACAATTAATAAATACATATTATCTAATAAGATAATTTTAAATATGATATGACGTGAAAAAGTGCCTGCAAAGGCCTATTTTCTGAATAAACGTTTTGATTTTGATTTTGATTTGATTTTGATGACGGTGACGGTGACGATGACATGGATGATGCCGACGACGATGACGATGACAAAGATGATGATGATGATGATGACGATGACGGTGAAGGTGACGATAACGAGACGATGACGAGGACGATGACGATGACATGAATGATGACGGTGACATGGATAATGACGACGATGACGATGACATGGATGATGACGATGACATGGATAATGACGACGACGATGACGAGAACGATTATGATGACATGGATGATGACGATGACGATGATGATGACGATGACGGTGACGGTGACGATAACGAGACATTGACAATGACGAGGACGATGACGATGACATGGATGATGACGAGGACGATGATTAATTTCATATCTAGAAACTAACTACAGATTGAAAGATCCAAAATTTATTAAAAGTGATTTACATCCAAAGACGCCCTCGGATGTAACTCATTTGCGACGTTTCGCACGACGCGATGCACATCACTACCGACCGCGCTACATCTATAGATACAATCTATAGAACATCTGCTTACGCTCTGCACAACGACGAAAAACATTAGGAGCGCTCTATAGTTATATTGATACTCTAAGAGCCAGACACACACACACACACACACACACAGACAGTCAAACTTATAATACCCCTCTTTGTATATATTAACAAAAAAAGGGGTTTTGTTGAACCTTGAAGGTTTTTTCCTACACAAAGCATTTGTTTTGTAAAAACATACCTTGTAATAATATCAGCTGGGTTCGGCCTAGTAGCGGGGTTTGCACTGACCAGCTCACAGTACAATGTGCTCAGCTGCTTTGGAATGAGGTCTGTCGTCTTCAGTGCTGGCTGGTTCTTTAGTGGTCCGTTAAAGGCCTCCCAGATTAAGCAACCGAGTCCCCACATGTCCGATGAACTGTTCAACAAATTTACCCAAGTTTAGCATGGTTACTAAGTTTGAAAATATATTTAATTTTATTGCCTTCCTTCTGCATTTTGATACTGTTGTTGCATTTATCTTCTTACTCTTTGTTCATAAAACATTTTTAAAAGCCAAACTTTTTGTATATTCCGTTAATGTAGGCAGAACCTAATTATCTAGTAAATAAAATAAGTGCGATCACTGGGTTTATCTTCTTTTGTATCTTCTGACTTATATCATCAGGTAAAGTGCTTACCTGTTGACGTCATAATATTGCATACTTACTAGACATTTCAGCTTAATGGGTCATCAGGAAGTGGTTCTAATTTAGCTTTCATAGATATACAGACAGATTAACAGAGCGAGTTAAATATTTGTTTATTTCTTTTTGTGTGCGTTAGTGGCCAACAATGGTGTCAGATTTTTCAAGCTGCATAAAGGTATCTTACATCATAGCTTAACAACCACCACCAATTATGACAGCCAGGACATTAATGATTTAGACAGCTTAATGCATCTTCTGAAGTGTGGAGGAGCTCTTTTTTATACCATTTGTGGTCACCAATCCAAGTGGGGACTGTGTTCGAGGTTGCTTTTCATTTATAAGCGCTAACAGAGCATACGCCCACTGGGCTATTGAGCTAAAGTTTATGAATTGTTACTTACCATTTTGTAACTGATTTCAATTTAGTAGGGTCTTTCTTCTCAGGTGGATCATAAATTTCTAAAGCAGGTAATATCTTGATAGGTATAGAATTACTATGGTCCTGTCCCTGGTTAGCCAAGAACTCAAATCCACCTAACTTCCACTCGCCAGCCATAGTTACAAACACAGAGTACAGGCAAACATTGTTATGCCTCATGTTCCCATCATTATTTAAAAAGGATAATGCCCTCTGAAAAAGAAATAAGTATACATGCAGTCGTGGGAGATTGATTATATAGAACAACTTTTAATCAGCAAGACTCTCACATATGTAAGTATATGTAAGTAGGTGGCCATTAAGTTCATCAAAATCTCAACAAAGTAACACACAAAGTACATTTGAAGTTTAAATTTTTATTTTATTCATAACAAGGAGGAGTTCAAAGGAGGGTGCACATTCTTTGTTTTATTGAATAATTCCTTTGCTTAAAGACATATTAAGTAATAGCACAGCAAATACATAAAAATAATAATAAAAAAAAATTAATAATACTTACAGTTATTTGGAATATGCCCCAAGCCAAGAATAATTCTCTTTGCTGTCCCTCAAGCTTCATATCTTCTATATGGGTGGCTAAGGGCTCTACATATTCAGTAGCTACATACAAAAATTTCTCAGTTTCACAGCTATCTAAGTAATGTAAAAGGCTAGGGTGTCTCATAGTCTTTAATCTCTTTAGAGAGGCCTTTGCTATGTCGAAAAGGGTCTCGGAACTCTTTTGAACATCAAACAGGAAAATTGACACTTCATCTTGAGTGCCTCTTTTTTTACCCTTGTGAAGCGTCCACACAGTCCGATCTTCCAAGCCCCGGACTGGATCTCCTACTTCATAAGGGAAATCCTTTGTAGGATCCCGTGAGAAAAATGACCACATAATGCACTTTATTCAATAACTATTTACAATAATTTGCATGTACACTTTTCCAAGTATCTTATTTTAGACAATGAATATAATAACATAATGCAAAGATCGAATTTGAATTTTATATATTTGTATTATTACGTTACAATAAATTAGAATTGAAAACTATTTCTATTTTCCACAAAAAGTGACGGTGACGACGATTGTAATGACAAGAATGACATTAAGTTTTTTTTTAATATTTCTGATCTGACAGATAAAGATAGTGCCGGCCTCAGATTAATAACTGCCGGCCTCAGATTAAGGCAGACGAGATGTAGACGGAGACGGAGGGAGCCGTTCTCCATTATTACTTATCGCTACAATACCGGGTGCTTATGGCGAGGGCAGAGTGCCCACGACCTGACTGTACTGTGGCAATATTAACACAGGCAAGGTAGGCAGGAGGGAAGGGAGGAACGGACCTCGGCTTTGGGGGTTGCGGGTGCGGGTTGCATAGTGCAATGCAACCCTCAAAGCTGAGGTCAGCCGTCGAGGCTTGTCAAAATTATTTTTTCACTCTGTGGAGACCTCAGATTAATAACTCAGTGGAGACAACAAACTTTTATGTGTATGTGAATGCCGTCATGTGTGTGTGTGCCTGATTCTATTTTATTGTTAAATCCTCGGAATAATAACGTTTAAATTTGAGGGCTAATGGGACCAGTGCCATTTTTGAACGCGTGCCACTCGTCTTCGAATGATTTTTGTGTGGAAAAATCGTTCGAAGACGAGTGGCACACGTTTAAAAATAGTACCCCAGCCAGCGGGATCGAATCGCTCGTCGAAAAAAATAATGACATGACATTGACAGATCGTATTTTGGAGGTTTGAGGTTATAAAAAGATAAATACAAAAATTTAATTTATATTTAAAAAAGCTCCTCATATTGTGCCTATTTATAATAATTTATTAACATGTCAAAATCTGTGTCCCGATTGAAGTCAATGAAAAAAGTGGCAGATAAGATAGAACATACTTCCAAACTTAGGACAAATATTCCTGCTGGTATGGCTGCTCCAAGTCCTCCACTGGGTCCTATGCTCGGTCAGGTAGACAATAAATTATTATCAAACGGCTAAGTTGCAAATTTGAATTAAATGATCTTTTCTAATATATGATTTTTAATTTCAGCGTAACATCAACATAGCTGCATTTTGCAAAGATTTTAATGAACGCACCGCCAATATAAAGCCTGGAATACCACTGCCAGCTAGAGTTAAAGTTAATGCTGATCGTTCATACCACCTTGTTATCCATCAGCCGCCAGCATCATACTTTCTCATGCAAGCAGCAGGCATAAATAGAGGCGCAATGGAACCTGGTAGGTACCTACCCAAATCATTGTAAATATAATTTTTATTTAGTGTTAAT
The DNA here is from genome assembly GCA_963082605.1 of Rhodophaea formosa. NCBI lineage: Eukaryota > Metazoa > Arthropoda > Insecta > Lepidoptera > Pyralidae > Rhodophaea > Rhodophaea formosa. The sequence goes on from OY720221.1 coordinate 8,897,659, forward strand.
GAAGAGCAAAACTTCGGTCTTAGTCATTGTCCAGTGCAATCCACTGGACTTTGGGTGACTAGTAAATGTTAAATATTGGTTTTTCTAATAACATATTCTTTCCAAATACATTATTAGAAAAACCAAGTATGACCATCTTGTCTTAACACTCTATTTTTTTCAGTAAAAGAGACAAGTGGCAAAATTACCCTGAAACATGTATATGAAATAGCAAAAATTAAGTCTCAGGATCCGACACTGGAGTGGAAATCCTTGAAGGAAATCTGTACCATGTTGCTAGCCACAGCCCGAACATGTGGCATTGAAGTTGTTAGAGATTTGAGTGCAGAGGTATGTTAGTTTTGTTATTACTCAGTAGTATGTTAGTATTATATTGTCTTTGGTAGTACTAACATGAATAAAATTGATGATTTAGCCATGTGGTCTCCAGCAGAACAGTCCATCATCATCCAAGTCTTCCCATGGTTGTCGTCAAAGGCGAATTAGGAAACACAAGCTAAACAAAGCTTATAAACATCAAAGAGACCACTGCCACCTATCTGGCCAGCATGGAGTGTAGGCCAAATCCTCTTGCTGCTCCTGGTAGTACAGAGAAGGTCGTGCTCTTGCAGTGGAGATATCACGTCAGAGGCAGAGAGGCGGTTCCGAAGAACTCTGACACCAGGGTGTGCATGGTTGACTGACCATGTCATCTACACAAAATGATGATGATGACTAACATAAATTATTGTGAAGTCCTGACAGAATAATGCTAATCCAAAATGTGAATACTGCTGGTTGAAATTGTTTTTAAGTAATTCATTAATAGATAGTAATTTTTAAGCTACAAAACTAGTTTGTAGCTAAAAATTGCCCTTAACATACAATCATTTCATTTTCAATGTAATTTTATTTTTCTAGGAGTATGCAGTGTTTCTTGAAGAAAGAAAGAAGGCTGTTGAGGAACAAAAGAAACTGTTGCAGGAGAAACGAGAAGCTAAAATGTTAAGAACTGCTTAGATATTCTAGGATAGATAGTGTTAGTTGTGAATATAGTTATAGACAAAGTAAGTAGTGTTATTTTTATTTTTACACTGACAGTGAACTAAGTATATAATCCATATGTATTTCAAATTTTCAAGACATAATCTGCTAAAGGCCACTTTATAGCCATAGTTTGAATCTACAATGAAATTCCAAAGTCTTTATTGGCATAAATGTAGGTATTTACATAGGATGTTAACAAATATTATAGTACCAATACATTTTACCTTAGAAAGAAGTGATGTGTTGGAAACTTCCCTTGTTTGTGAAATTCCCAAGTTTTTTGCAGATGTACTTTACTCAATGATTTTAATAGGAGAAAAGGGACTCTCAAATCTTTGGTTGGATGAAAATATTAACAACTTTTGACAAAATATAATCTTTATTCTTTACAATGTGAAGTGCATAGTTCTAAAGCAGCAGCTACAATGGCACAGTTTGCTTCTCCCAAAGGTTACCATTTTTCCCTTTTCAAGCAAAAAATATGTAAATAAGATTTTTAATTATATTCTTAAAATCTTACTGTACAACATTACAAAAATAATCATAATGTTGGCAGAGTCTTAACACTAAAATAAGTCTTATATCTACATATATCTCAAACTACATGTTGCACCCTATTTACTAACTTAAACATTTTACAAAAGACCCCTGTTTGCTTGAGGTTAAGAGTTTTTAGATTTTATAGTAGCTTTCAATCAGTTTTATTCAACACTTGATAAACTAAATAAGTTAGAAAGTAGGGCTGATGGTATCTATAACACGCAGTTGAGGGTACATCCAAATATATCAACACAAGCTGCTATCACATAATCAAGACTTTTCTCACACATTCCAAATTACTCAAGCATCCAAACTCAAATGGTAAACTGAATCGAGCATTGAGCATACTAAAATAAGAAAGACTGAAAAAATACTTGTGTACATCAATATTAAGAGGTGCCCTTAACATTGTTAATCAAAACATAGTCAAAGAAGATATTTACAATAGCCAAGCATGGCAATTGGCAACATACTACTTTTATTAGTATAATTATGGACATCCCAATTTTTACACCAGTATTAAAACAATAAAAATTTCCACAAAAATAAATACTATGGTCTACCTAGCTACTAAAAGAAAACTAAATCTTAGTATGCTATATTTAAATTTGTTCTTGCAAAGCCTTCAGCGGCACTTTACTTAAGACTATGGTATGTTAAATTCGACTATTCCAAAATTATGTTTAATTTTATGCAAAGATGAATTAACTACATATCACATGAAACAGTCTTGAGAAGATGCCTTAACAAGATACAACCAATAATAAATAGTAATATTAAACAGTTGATAGGAACAGTTAAACTTAAATCGAGTCACGCAAGAAATATATATATTTTTAAAGAAAACTTATTTTCATTTATTGTATTATCGTCTCTTTGTTCAGGATAGGAATTTTAAATCATAGCATCCTGTATAAATGTCACATATTGATGGTAAAATACTTGAAATCTAATGATTTTGTGTTAGTTTTCTATGAATTCAAAGTATAAATAGAACACAATTTAATACTACATATTATATACATAATATACCTCTAATACTCTATCCATATAAATATTCTACTTCACTACTCAACTAAATTGTGCAATATTCAACAAACAACATACAAAAAGAAAATATATTTTTTAAAAATCATACTCAAATGTATGCGCAATTAGTATGTCGCCCGATATTTAAAATACATTACGATTAATAAAATAGTTGACTTTGTTCCAGATTAATTCTTGTTTCCAGGGTCAAAATAATAATATTAAATTTAGTCCTTCAACAAAATACTCAACAAAATATGGGACCCGAATTTTTTCTATTGTTAAAATTATAGAGATAAAGCAAATTAAAGGCTCGTGACGTCAAAGTTGCATAAAAGTGTAGCAAACTGTGACGTCACCATTTTATTGGATCTATATAATTATCATTTTTTGTTAAATTGAAAAAAATAAAAAAAAGTGCCCATTATTTTTTGATTATATATCTGACAAACTTATTATATTTTTTTAGGAAACTAGTATATTCAAGCACTTGTCCATATGTCGATCGCGAGATTTTTTGAGATAAGTGATTCTCGCTGTATTTTGAGGTAGTGAGATAAAAACTCAGTTTAAAAAAAAAGCTTTGTAAATGGCTTCACCTGATCAAGGAATTGGTGACAATCAAATCGCGTATACATTTAGGTGTAAAATTTACTTTAAAAAGAAGGATTATTATTGGTAACTTATTACTAATAAAACCTTGTACTTTAAAATACTGCTTCTACAGATCCTAGGTCCCAAAAATAACAAAAAAATACGTTATTTAAAAAAATCGCGACGGACGCAATAAAATACAACCAAAATGTCCATAAGGTTTTGGAACATAACTCGAGGGTTTGGGGGTTGGTTGACTGACGCCCGGGTACTCAAAAGAATCTTAACTAAAAATGCTTTCAATCTCGCTGTCTAGGCCAGACAATAGCAAGAAAAAGCCCTGGCAAGTCAAAAACAAGTAGGAGACTATCTCATTACTTATGATTCTTTTGAGTATTCAGGGTTAAACATTTATTTTATTATTTTTATTGTCAGTAAATCTTAAACTTACATTATTAGAGTATATTTAGTTGTAAATAATGTTGTACGTATTTAAAAATCATCATTGTAATGGAGTTAACAAAAGCAAAAACTAGTAAAAAGGTACTCTACTTATATGAGTACCAATAATAGAAAGATTCCTTTCGTTTTGAAATTTCTTTCTCGTTTTTTTAGTTGGCCATATTGGACAACTACATCAAAGTTCGCACATAAAACAGATTTTACTCCATATATAGTTATTCTTATGATGTATAAACATGTACAGTTTTATATATAAAGCATTTTCTTTATAACATAGTGCGTAAAAGAGCGCCGCCACGCCTCACGGCCTGGCAACGAGATTGCCCAGTAACGGAATTTACGCGTTTACAGCTCGCTTGTCATAGTCAATGAACATATATTTGTGACCAGCTATAGTTTATAAAACCGCGTAAATTCGTTAACCTTGCACTCGAGCTTAATTTTATGACGGAGATATTCACATCAGCACTCCTTAGAGGCGTGAGCGGCCCGTTTGAGTCGCGGCGAGTTCGGCAGGACCTCTGGTAGCAACGTTACTTTGTCGATGGTGAAATCTGGCAGGTCTGAAGATTCTTCGTCTTTCTGCAACGGGATCCACACGGTACCTGCCAGTTCAGCTTCTTTCCCACCCTGGAAATAGAATAGGTGATCTTCAGACTTATTATAGGTGTGTTACCTACGTTTCCACTAGGCATAAATTATTAAATTTAAAGGCAAAAAGTTACGTGAATGAAATTGTTGTCAGCCCTAAGTTTGCCTCTGCGCAGATGTGGCCAAAAATGCATTGATAAATTATTGTAATAAGTATCTATATTAAATAGTATAGATACTTATCACAATAGTTTAGACACAGTATAGTGCGAGATTTAATCGTATAAATCTCGTTAGTTATCTTTTAGGTTGTCCTATCACTTTGAACTTGCATTTTCTACAATAATAAGGTCTCATTAACAATAATGAGAGTAGGTAAAAGTCCAACGCTTCTGTTATCAAGGCGGAAAGCCGAGCGAAGATGAGAGCAGCTGTTCTGCCCACCGGCGTGATGTAAAACGTGAAATAGCATGTGACTCGACACCCGTTGCAAGACTTGTGCCGCTCGTTACTACTGCGTGATACGATAACTGATAGATAACGAACTTTTTATTGTGCATTCTACTCACTTGGGTTAACAATAATATCATATTGTATCATACACAGATTGTATACAAGTTACTCATAATTACTAGCAGTATTTTTCCTGTTTTCAGATTGAGACATCCATGTCATATGCCTTCTTATTACGTCACTATAGTGATGAATGAGATACCAATTTGTGTTGCAAAATATATTTCTTTGTCTATTTATAGATTCTTCAGATGGGTAGTATCTGAAGAACCCATAAATAGACCATGAATCTATTCATTGCCACTGCTACTTAGGTGCGGATCGAGCTTCTTCGTAACAGCAAATAGAATTAGTTGCCAGTAGATAAAAGCATCGTACTATTATTTCATACTGAGCGTGTTCTGGAATAAGCGGCGTCAGCACTGGGGCGTCGGGTCCGGTAAGCTGTGATTGGGCCACAATGTGTCAATTGTTGCTGCTTTTCAAATATTATCCAATGAAAGCGGCTTATCGAGGTCAACAGTGCTGCTATCTGTTGGTGGGAAGCATTTCAGGAAACCCTCATTAGAATGTACTACCTTGATATCCGTCTCCAGCTTGTCGCCAACCATGATGCAGGAGCGTGGCTCCACGTTGAGCAGCTTGCAGGCCTCCAGGAAGATCTCCTGGTCGGGCTTCTCCCACGGCAGGTCGCCCGACACCAACAGGCAGTCGAAGTACTTGCGCAAGCCCAGCCGGTCAATCTTCTGCCACTGGGCTCGCGAGGGCCCGTTCGTGATCAGACCCAGAAGGTAATCCTCCCTGTGCCACATTCATCGACCAGCCTATCGTTATTTCCTGCTCCTTACTATGCTGTAACTCAGCACTCATTAACTCCAGATATATAATACTCCCGAACGATTTTATCAATATACCCTCATTTATTAATACAATTTACAAATCGTGCAAGAGCATTGAATGAGCTGAAACGATTATGTGATTGTGTTATTTGCGACACATATAATTTATATGAAAGATATAAATTATACATGAAAAAGCTTACAACTAGTATAGTGCTAGGTTGAATCAATAATCTTGCTTTTTTATCATTATTGAGAATACAATTTCAACTACATTTTTAAAGTATTCAACATAGCACTATGGATCAAAGTCTTATAGGGACAACCATGATGATATTTCATCCTCTTATTTTTCAATTATCAAACGTTTAGTATCACTTAAAACTTAATTACCTATATCATGGTTTAAAGCCATGTTGCTACGAGGTATGATAGAAGTATCGTCAAGGTTGTTTCAAATTTTTGAGGTAGTGGTTTACCTTCGCCGTGATGTACTCCCTCATAAATTTACAAATACAATCAAACCTAAGTGATGCGCACGCGGCGCGCCCCGAGTTTACTCACTCGTTGAGCAACAACTGTTGAAAAACAAGTCATTTATTAGCAACATGCGCTCAAAGCCAGCCCAACACAATCACGAAGGCATTTACACATTATATTACTATGTCTTGTTACATTCGAGTCTATTTGCATGACATTCGATGCCTTCATGACACTTTGGCGCTGACTTTAACATGATAGATTCCAAAAATCAGTATCCAACTGATATTCATAGTATTATGTGGCATGCATCCAATGAACGAAATGATCACAAATTAAAGATGGTCAATCTAAGATACACGTGGGTACATCTATGATGAACACAATGATGAGAGTGATCTAATGTCTAGGGCGTATAACAAAGGAAATAATTTTGATTACCACATAACACCATGCACAAATTGAGCAGATTAAAATAATACTCTAAAATTTCATTATCAGCCAATCAGGTTTGATATTTATTATTGTGCGTAGTGCGTATTTACTTCGTATCTGACTGACGCAATTATTTGAAGTTACAATCTTAGAACAATATTTTGCTCTGCCATATCATAAAGTGATTTCTTTGTTATTCTTGATAATAAATAAACACGACCTCTTTTTTAAATGAGTCCGAGGTTCAATGGAAACAAAGAAATGGCTTTATACAATTTATGTAATGTAATATTATGAAAATATAACTATTATATCATGAAGAAATATTATGATCGCTTCGCTCTGAATGATGTTGCGTCAGTCTTAAATATTTCTGCATAACATAAAATGGTTTCGAGCTGGAATAAAACTTACCTCAGCGTCTCTAACAGATGTATCACATCATTAGTCAATGCCAAATACTGAAACCTTAATTTTAACCATTCGGCTGATATATTTTCTGGAACAAACAAAACAAACATTTGAATGTCAGAGTTATTTTGAGTATCTATTTCAGCAAACAAGTCACATTATGGTTAGAGAAAATTGAAATGGGTATTTAATTTTAATAGCGTTCTCCGTATTCCCGGTTGCTTCCTCAGTTGTGATGTGAAACGTCGGAGCTCAGGGTCTACTATTATGACAGCAATCATGTTATGATATGATTTGGCAAAGTTTTTACGACCGTCTACCTGCCTAACGCAATCCTCCTCAGGTATTTTTATATACATATATTTAGGTACGGAAGTTCTCTAAAGATATAAGTTTAATTAATTTGCAGAAACATCTAGAATTTAATCCATTTGATTCTGAATCCTTTACCGACCTAGGAAAGTACATAGACTCAAGTGGGTAAGATAAAATTATACCTACCTGTTATAGTTTAGAGCCTCGCGGAACCGGTTGGTTTCTAGATAGTTAGTGCATACATTATCGTAGTAGATTTCTAAATCAACAACAACAAAGTGATACCATGTGATACCTACAAAGCGACCGCTACAGATCAATAAATTATCTCGATATCGTTATTTCCATTCACATGTGCGTAGATGTACGACGCGCACGTGAGCGAACCCGTGCTCTAACATAACTCCTACGAATCTCGATTTGCCGCAACAAAATATAGTGAGTGTAGGACAGTTACTACTTGGTAGTTGGTATTCATGCGGTGCGGTTAACAAACGGACAGGGGTACAATTATTGAACAGGTGACTAGATGATCGTACATTTAGTCACCCATTTAAAAATAGGACGTCTACTATCTCATTTCTTAGTAAAACCACTATTTGAACTCCAAGTAGTGTTTTTTTACAAGGGGTTAGAAGCAGACTTGGTCTAGTCGATAAAAGGAACAGAAGCCCGTCTCTGTTTTATTTCCCCATTCGCCCCAGGGCTTTGAGTAAATAATAAGCACGATGCTTGTTTACTTTAAGAATATTGAGGTAAGCAAATCATACTGACACAGGCAATTGCATAGTCATTTGCGCGAGGCATTCATTGCGCAAACAAATTGGCTTGTTAAAATGCTATGCCCTGACACGGCCTATGAAATTTAACATTTAATACCATTTAAATATATGAATTGCATATGAATTAATTTCAATAAATTTATTTTATTAGTGACAAAAGCTTTGTCAAGTGAGCACAATATTGGGTACAATTACGTAGACTTATTAGTAATTATTCTTCTAAGCTCTCCTTATTTTCGTTTTACCCACGCACGACGATGAGGCAACTGTTTAAGTGTTTACGTAAACTATGATGAAAATATAAACGAAAAGCAAGTGTTTTATAAATATAATCACCTTCTATAATTACCATCGCGTCTCAGAGTACTAGTGCTTTAGCTCATGACTAAGTTTGTTGTCATTTCGTACTGATTTATGCCAATGAATTTATGCTTTCGGCATATCGCCAAAACCTTTGTACGACACGAGTAACGCATATAGCGCTCCATGCACTATTAACGCTTCACATGGTCGTTAAGATAAAAGCAAATTAAGGTTGATGACATACTCCGTATATCGAAATTAACATTCTTGTCGATTGTGTCATACTACACATAAAGATAAGAAGTGACATATTGCAGTCAAATGTCCTATCAATCAAAAGGATATATTTTGGTGAAGTTCACGGCTTAACGTCGTGCAATCATGCCTCTATGATATAACCGTACCTAGGATGATATACGAGAAGCTCGATAGCCCAATGGGCATGAGCATTACTAGCGCTTACGCATGTTAAGCAACCACAGGCGCGCTGCCCACTGGGATGTGTGCGGTCCTCACAGAAACGGTTTCAGCAAATTCAGGTGGCGTTCTAATAATTCTCCCGTTCGTTATGTGCCGCTTCCAAAAAGTTTTGGACCGAGGTTGAAGATGAAGAGTCATTTATTTAGATTAGTGTCATGTAGTATTAGCATGCAATTTAGTTGCAAGTGCACGGACGATAATTTAGACATGAATCTAATTTGCTGTGTCTGTCTGTTGTAGCGAACAAGATGTTTATTTGTTTGCCACATTCGCAGCTCTACTACAGGCTTTGGAATACATTTTATTCATGTTGCTATGGAAAGGTATTCCAGAAATAAATACATTTCTTAACAAAAAAACCCTTTCGATAAGTTAGTAGTGCTGAAATGCATATACATTCGTGAGTCGTGACGTCATAAGTGGGAATTTTGAACAGGTGGCGTAAGTATGTTTTGTTGTAGGTATGTCGCAGTCATCTGGTTTAATCTGCTATTTGATTGAATGACTAGCGCGTTCATTGAATGACCACGTTTAATTGAATAACTAAAAGACAACTCGTCAAGTCGTTGAATGTAACGTTCAACATCTTGACTGAATGAACGTCATTCAGCGAAGTCGTTGAATCTTAGCCGACTTTGTAATATTTGGTGGTAGCATGATTTCCAAAGCTTTATTTAATCTCATATTTTTTGCAAATTTTACTTAGTTTTTAAAGTAGCCGGCGGCGGTGTAATAATAGGTAAATCCATGATGTCATACTTGTTTATTACAAATAACGCACTTTTATGTAAATTTAATAAAAAATAATATCAACACCGTGCCATCTGTGCGAGCTGTTTGACGCCATATTTTTTTTGTGACTACCAGCGCTGCAGTGGGAAAAAATAAACTAAATTTGAATCACCTGACTGATTTCATATCCGCTCTGTTCAAAGGGCTATGTTACAATCCGCTAACTAGTTGGACGTTGAGCGACGCTTGTTCAATCAACGTTCGGCCTAGTCATTCAATTTAACGTGGTTATTCAACGAACGCGCTAGTCATTCAATCAAATAGCAGATTTAACCAGATGACTACGACAGCTCTATTAGATATTTCTTTAGTTTACTGTTCATAATAAAAGTTGTTATTTAAGAATCGTTCGTAGTTTGAAAATTGGTCTTGTACAGCCAATCGATATCAAATCAAAAGTGTTCAGTATAACAGTATTTTTAGATATTTAAGGCCGCACACTCAGTGCGAATTATGAGAATCAGATTACCACGTTTTCTCTTAATGACTGATTCTCATAATATTAAAACATGATTCCAAAAATACTTCAAGCTATTTACCAGTGCTTATATGATTTACATTCTTGAATTTCTTTCTATTTGTAAAGTATTAGGAATAAAATGATTGGCGTCGCTACTGTGCCTAGGGTGCCCCCTTAATAAGTAAAATTTAATATAAATTTTAAATAATCTTAAGATCAGACCGATACCGTAAGACACATGCTGTGATATATTGAGCTTTTATAGGTTTATATCCGTTTGCAGCCACGGAGGCGGTCTCCGTAGCAAAGTGGCCAACTCTCCAGCCTGTTCACAACCTGCTAACAGAGCTCCTGATGGGGCTTTGGGTTTGATTCCTAGTGCGGGTAACTACTTGAGCTTTATTCTTCGTTGGACCTACCTAAGGAGGGTTGCTATAAGGCAGGCGCTGTACCACTCAGCAAAAAAATATTATTACAGCACGGATGCTGTCATAACAGCGGACCCAGGGCTATGCAGCTAGGACATTTACGGGAAATCGCTCAGATAATGAGTAATTCATACGGACTTAATAAAGCAGCATCATCTCCTCCATAAGCCTGGCGATCCACAACAACACGTTTCTCTAGATCTTTTTGCCTCGCGTGTGTAATTTGAGGAACGAGCTGTCTTCAATTGTTTTCCCCGAAGCTATGACAAAGATAACTTCAAAAGACTGGTAAATTCCTATTTAAAAGGCCGGCAGCGCTCTATTAAACAACTCTGATGTTGCAGATGTCCATGGGCGACAATGACACTTACCATCAGGTGTTTCTTAAGCCCGTCTGCCCGCACAAGTATAAAGAAGCAGCGGCTTAATATAAAACTTACTAGCGATATGTTTGTAGTTTTTCGGCAGGCAATTGCGCCATAAGTGCGCGGGCCACTCATCCAGCGCGAAGGAGTCATCGTCAGGGCGTGCGCGGAAGGCACGCAGAAAGTTTGAGGCGCTCTCAACCGCCACGTTTTTAGGGAGGCCATATTCTTGCTGCAAAATCTCCACGAGCTGAGGAAAAAAGAAAGGTTTTATTTTAGAATCTTGATAAATTAGGACAGAATGCATTTCAAGTGGGAAGAATTTTATCACATTTGAATGGTAAATGCGCCGGATGGGCACATAAATGGTAATACTACAGGGGCACGACCCTCTCTGTACTACCAGAGAAAATGTATGCTAGAGCAGTCAGAGAATTTGGCCTACGCTGCACAGACGGGTTGGAGCTTTGTTTTGCTTGTGTTCCCTAAGCCGCCTTCTACGACATCCACGGGAAGACTTGGAGTGGTCCTATTCTACTCTGCCGGGAAGTACACGGCCGGGACGGGAGGGGCACATACTTACCTCATGTTATTATAACTTTGTTTGTACATAACCACATATGGTATTTTGCTGGTGGCAACCGTGGTAAGTGTATTTCAAGATTCGGAATGTTATCGTTAGAGTATAAGGCGATAAACAGTTTAGTCGCTTACAAACATTTTAGACTTGCTCAACAGTTAGATGTTGAGTATTATTTTTTTTAGTAATAACGATACATAGAGTTCCACTAGGCATTTCCTATTATGGGTTCGAATCAAACTGGGGCGATTGGGGATGAAGCTCGAAAATTTATTATTTGTAATGTATTAAAATTAAACAAGTACTGAGTGGGTAGCATAAGCTTTAAATTGATGCGAGCCAAATCGCAGGGGAAGCTAGTTTATACATTACTAGATTTTTCCCGCGACTTCGTCTGCGAAAAAATTACTTTACTATACTTTTGAAATATATTGTGGTTAAACTTTCAACCCCCTTTTTACCCCTTTTAGGGATCGAATTTCGAAAAATCCTTTCATAGTGCTTGCCTGCGTTGTATTAAGAACCTGTGTGCAAAATTTCAAGTCTCTAGACCTAGTGGGTTTAGACTGTACGTTGATATATCAGTCAGTCATTCAGTTTATCCTTTTATATACATAATATAGATAAAATGCAGGAATTGTATCGTATTCGTCGTGTGAAAATGTTTCTTTGTATTGAAAATATACCTAAACTGCTGCTCTTTGAGTGCATAGCATAAATAGAGCCATGCCACAGACGTCCTGTCTGGTTAAATCTGTTTAATGCTTACCGAAATAACTCTCTTCCTTGGATGCAACAATAACTGCTATTCAAATATTTGCATTCTTGCAATTTACCCCATAGGCTACTATTATTATTACTCTAACTTCTCCTTCAATGGCGTAGCTAGCATGTTTGGCCTGGGCGGTGTGTTGGTGTCACCCTGGACACGGAGAGTTGGAGTAGGGAGACTGTGTTGTTAAATTCAAAATCACGGCGGTTTCCAAGTTTTAGATTTTTTGTGGGTGTCAAGGACTGTCGTCCTGAGTGGTCCATCCCCTAGCTACGCCACTATTCATCTGATTGGTTGCATCTCCGCCACGGTGTGACGGAGGTCCCAAGGTCCGCTATAATAACAGCATTTTAGTAATTCATGCTGTTATGTGATCTGGCAAAGATTTTACAGCCAGTTACCTGCCTGAAGCCAAACTTCCTTGGATAGACTATACTCCACGTACTAGCTATTTAAGACCTTTAAACAACTGACATCTAATGTAGTACGTGTTGTATCTACTTATGTAACAGTCGAACTGACATTAACGCAATAGGTATACTGGGATAAAGGGTGGGGTGTGAAAATAAATATATTCATTGGCTGCTACAAAGTAGGTACTTACTTCCACCTATCTGGGGCACTTAAATTTATTAAATCGTCAAACAGAGGATGTTGGTAATAAATATTTTGTTTTTACAAAAAACATCCATTCGCATGACCTCAAGAAAAACAAGGTTTTTTGCTTTTCGGGTTTTTTCATTAATTATGAAATAATTATCATTTTTTGATTCGGGCCTTGACAAACGAATTATGTAGAAAGTAAGAAATAATGAACAGCTGCTAAAAATCACGAGTACTTTAGTTTGAGGAGTTTTAGTACCGTTTCAAAACAGGTCCAAATCCAAATACCGGCAGTCTTCGTTGACATTACATCAAAGTATCTGTTCTGTTGTGCGTACAGGAATAGCTCCGGGTCATCGTTCTCGATGTACCCGCGTTCACTCACCTGCTTCCTTGGCAAAGCTCGGGGCTGAAAGCTGATACTCGTAGAGCAATCAAATCACGATTTGTGAACGCTTTAATGGCATCTAATTTATACTAATATTATATATGCGAAAGTCTCGCTTTCACGCCAAAACTATGAAATTTGGTATACAGATTTACTATAGAACCTGAGAAAGGGCATACTCTACTTTTTGATTCGAAAAGGGGTTAAAAGGTTGTATGAAAAACTTACTATTCCGCGGGAATTCCATCATTTAGCCGTTCCGTCTTTCTCAGACTCTAGACTATCTGTCTGTAAACTACTAAATCAGACCGAATTAAAAAAATCTATCTCAGTATTCCTTGTAGTATTTTCGTATTCACTTTTCATTATTTCGCTTCCACGTTGGTCTGGGAGAAAAGAAAAAACGTAGAATTTGCCAGCCTCTTCCCGCGCAGATCGTAAAAGCCGATCGAGGGAATAGGCGTGAGGGATCATGTCAATAGGCGATGCGGCTAGAAACCCATCACTATTTTGATTCCGTTCTCCACCTACAAGTCCACCAATATGCTAAATGTGGCCTTATACGGTGGTAACGTGGTTTGATAGACCTGGGCTCTGCCTACCCCGCAAGGGAAAAAGACGTGATAGTATGTATGTATTATTTTGCATATTCATTACTGCCAAAAGTGCCCCTTTTTGGCGGTAATGAGTAACTTAATTTGAAATGTTGATATTGATGAAAAAGCATAACAAAAATACTACAAGTAATTTACTAAATACCGAATTGATCTAATATAAGTATATGTAAACGAAATAAAATGATGGCTGGCTGGCGCTAGTTGGCTGATCTAATAGTTAGCTAATCCTATAAACATCACAATAGGAGGCTATATGTTTGTTTAGTAAGTCTATGCTGTATTTTATTTTTATAGCCTTTATGTGTTGTAAACGTCGTAAGATTTATGTGAGTTGAAATGTAGATTTTGTAGTTGTAATGAAAACAGCGATTGGTTATTAAAATTTAATCTGCTTTATTGAGTAATAAATATTTTTTTCATGTTAGAACAGTGTAATACTACAGGTAATTTGTAATCATGTATTGTTACAGACATGTAGTGTAACAGGGGAAGTGTTAAAATAAGAAGAAAAGAAAGTTAAAAGCTTTGAAATTAAGTACACATTTTAATACAAAAAAATGTAAAATGATTTGACACTAGAATAGTTAGGTAGATATGCATTATAATACAGAAAGTTAATCTCCAAACAACTTCTTTCCTAATTCCATTAATCGGTGGTTCCTGCACATCTTCAGGGCTCCAGCCTTCTTCAGCACTGGTATTACACCCTCGTTAGAGTCTACTAGTCTACACAAGAAGTCCTCAAAGGCTGATTTTACATTGGGAGGAAGAGTACCAACTTTCACTTTGACAAGCATCTCAGTGATCCCTTGTGCCCAGCCACTTTCTATGGCAAACTCAGATATCCATGGCACTATAGTTAAAACTCCACTCATGGTCTGCATTCCCAGGAACCATAAATCAGCAATTTCATTCCAGTGTTCTTTGTATGTCATAGAAACTACTAATGCAGTGGGATCATTTGATTCATCAACATTGTATGCATCCCAAAGGAACCTAATTGTGGACTGGATATATCTGCATATTGAGAAATCATTCTTCTTTACTTTGCTAGCTTGTTGTTTCAGGAGAAGTAGGCCAAGTACAGCCAAGTGACCGTGAAGCACAAGGTTATCAGGGATATCCTTCAATTCTGGTAAATTGTTGAATATGAATTTCAGCAAGGTATTGAACAATAAACTGTTTTCAACTACTTTCGGTGCCAGGACAGTCAGGTTCATGAAAATGTTGCAAAGGCTGACCATAGCTGCTCTTGAATCCTTCATGTCTTCTAATACTTGGGGATCTAATTCAGGTTCCGGCTGAGTTTTGACTTTTCCTCTTTCAGACTTAGGTACAGGAGGCTTTTTGTAATGCACAATTGACCAGTGGAAATTCATAGCCTCATACAAAATGTCTTCCTGTTTTAAGTTCAAAACAATATCTCTAGCTTTGTCTTCTACAACCAGATGACACAAGGCAGGTAACATCAACCTCAATAAGTCAATCTGTCCCATCAACGTAGTTTCCATTTCCATGGGTTCGCCATCAGATTTATTCTTTTCTGCTAGTTTTCTGGACCTGTGTGCATGAAAAGAATCATTTGCAAGAGTAAACATGAACGGAAGCAGGGCATAGATCTGTTCCCTCATAGCGGTAGTTTCTTGAGCAATCCATGCAACCAGAACTCTCACCATAGCACAAACCAACACCTTCTCCGCGTCAGGTAACTTGTCTCTGTTCTTATCATTTGACACCTTTGTCAAGATAGATACAACGGCATTGAATGCACCCTTCAAACTGGTGTACACAGACTGTTTCTCTTTCTGTTCCAAATCCAATTGGTCTGTGGCCATGTAATTAATAGATAACTCCAAAACAATGAAACATGCTGTTACCAGATCTCCATTGGCAAAAGCCTGTTTAAAACTTCTGTCTTCTAGTTGCATCCTCACTTCAATGGCACAGAGTTGAAGGAGTAAAAGGAAAAATTTCTTTGGATTTTCTTCATCATTCAGGGTCCACTCGATGCCAAGTAAATCAACAATGTTGGCAGCAAGTTTCAAAGCCGGATCTCTTTGGTTCTTGCCAATTTTACTGGTAAGGATATCATGGAGAGCTTTGTAAATACTCATGGGCCAAGTCTCTTCTGAAGAACCTGGTACAACAGTAGCCTTGTTGCAGCTATACAACAATGCACTCAGAACAGTTGCTAATTCAAATTTCCTCTCGGACTGATCAGTGGCAAAATCTAATGCAATTTTATTAACCAACGCATGAAAAGGTTTAGGGTCATTGCCCCAAGCAGCAGGGCCATACCTACTTACAAGCTTCACAAGAATATTAAGAGCTTCATCAGTCTGGAAGCTTTGGTGTGAATATATTTCCGACATCTTTTTTATGGCACCAACTTCAATAAGGGCTTTTTGCCCTGCTTCATGTTCAGCGATGCACTGTAAGCATGTGTATGCCTCACTGATGATAATAAGGTTGTCATCATAGTCATCATTGTCTGATGTTTGTACTATGTCAAGAAACACTGGGATATTGACAAGCATCTCGGGGTGAGTGGCCAACTCAGGGTCATTGCAGAAGTTTGTGAGGATTGAGAGTGCCACAGATTTGTACACAGACGGCGGGCAGTCATCTTCAGTGCTTGTGCAAGTAAGAAGCTTCTTCAGAAACGGGAAACCGATAGCTTCGAACAGCGCCTTCTTTGCGTTGGACTTGCAATCTTTGCTCTTCACGAGTTTAGTTATCAGGAACAGCGCCGTGAATTTTTCCGTGTCGCTCTTCGCGGACTTGAGCATGAGAATGCATTTTTTTATTGGCTCCGATATATCACCCATTGTCACAACACTTGATGCGATCACAAAGCGCAGTAGTTCGCGCTCCACTGAGTGCTCGGGGCCGTAGTCGAATCGCACGACGGCCGCACGATCTACATCACGTTTATAATTAGCACGAGTTCTCTTCCAAAATATCTAAATCTGGACGTCGAGCTCGCCTTCTCCAACTATGAAGTAACTATTTATAACCACACACACTGGAACGCTCAACACGAGAGGTGCAGCAGCTCGGAGAACACCAACGACGTAAAATAAAACGTGCGTTGACAGCGCGCGCACTTCGTTCCGAACTTTCATCCATGACCGTGGCAATGTCAATGGAATCGAACATATTTTACCAAAAATACGACTTACCTTATTGCAGGCTTTTGAGTCACCCTTTCTCGTTTGAATTAATGTATTGTCTAAATCGAACAATATTGCCGATACATCATTATTTTCATCATAAACACTAGCCATAATCTTTTGTTTAGCACAGGCACACAGCTCAATACGAGAACGAAACAGTCAGTCCGAAAAAAAATTACTTCTACTCCGTTTCTACAATCAGTCAGTCAGTTTCTATCAAAACGAAACGTGACGAAATAATGACGAAATGTTTCGCGCAAATATTGTGTTCTCATTCCCACCTGTTATTCTCAATGGAGCAAAAATTTTCTTTCTCGTTCTAATTATATTTCTGCAAAATGTAAAATGCGTCAGCTAGCGCCATCTTTTATAATCTTCGTGCGCCGAATCGCAGTTAGTGAAACAAATAGGACGATGCTTTTTGCTAGTGGTTGGTTAGTATTCAACTTTGAGATTAGATGGCGCAAAAAATGTTAATAATATTTTTTACTTGACTGACCCACCCACCCAGAAGGAGCGGGAATGTTTTTCATGCGTATGTAAATACTAGCTGTTACCCGCGGCTTTGCCCGCGTGATATATAGCCTATGTCATTCTTAGTATCCTGACCTATGTGTATGCAAAATTTAATGATGATCGGTTCAGTAGGTAGGGTGTGAAAGAGTAACAAAGAAACAAACTCACTTTCGCTTTTATAATAGGATAGGATTAGAATGCTATTAACTATGTCTGTAACATTGTTGCCTCGTAGCCTAAACGGCTAGACGGATATTGAAGTGTGAGGTGTCATTAGATCACAGATACCTATTAGTTAAAAAAATCATGTCTAAGCATTAGCAAAGACAATATAATAACAAAGACAATATAATCTAAGCATTAGATTCATATTCTTCTCCGGAGCAAAGACAATATAATCCGGAGTGTCGTAGGCTATGTGACGTCAGCAAACAATAATTGGGCGGACGTATAAAAGGCTTTTTGAGATTTGACCGCGATTATTTTTAAGATTTGTCTGATATTTAGACAACATTGCAGCTGCTGCCATCTTCACAGATAATTAATAGTGATTGTGACCGCGGTGTAACATTTTTTTTAAATTAAAACGCTTTTTGAATTAAATATTTCTTTCTGATAATAAGTAGGTCTCCCAGGTAACGATACCCTTGTTTGTCTTTTGTAATTTGCGCAGGAAGAAAAGCAGTTAAGGATATGTCACATTTTTTTGGCTTAGGTTTAAGCAATCACCAGATATAATGAAATATAACTCCCAAAAAAATCGTAAGTTGTTGTACACATTGTACTTTTTTTTGGATGAGGCTGTTTAGGGTAACGATTGTTTTTTTGGTGGTCATTTAATTTCATCCCCATTTTTTTTGTTCCAAACCAGCATAAATAGAACGATTAAAAGGTTAAATTTTTAATAAATAAGATTAAGTATCTATTTAAAAGGGTAATGGAAAAGGGAAGCATGAAATCCAAGTTAACTAAAACTTTCAGCTCAGATATGCTGAGAACTTGCTAATACCTACTATTCCATTTCAAATATTGCGTCTTTGGGAGGAGGCGATCGACCGAGCTATTGCGAAATTTGCGATCCAACATAGGCAAGAGGTACTTTCCCTCGCTAGAACAGATGGGAACAATGCGCTAACATGATCGCCTTACCGTAAGTAGTGTCCCTTTTCAGGGATACATAGGCTATTCCGTGGCGTATTTCAAGATTTGGTATCCCAGGCCTTATAGATTATTCACCACCCCTTTATTTATATAATAATATAATATTTATATTTTAATATATATTATATTATATTTATATTATTATAAATATTATATTATATTTTGTTTTTTCATTTATATTTCTCAGGCTATGCCTGGTGATGTTTGTGCAAGCACGGGTTTATAACCAAGTGCTTGCATAATAAGCTTACATTTACTAGTTGGTGGTCAAAGCATCGGAGTCCAGTTGAAGAAATTTTCGTACTATCCTACATGTATTTAATATAGCGGCTTTCTGTAGTGTAAGATATGTGTATTTTGGCAAATCTAGCTGGTCAAGTTGTTTAAATATATCTTTCGGTACTACTCCCGTCGTGGATATGATAAGAGGCACTATGATGACAGAGTTCATTTTCCACATTCTTTTTATTTCTTCTCGTAGTTCAGTGTACTTTCGTAACTTTTCTGATATTGTGGCTTGTAGGTTGTGTGTGTTTGGTACTGCTATGTCAATGATGTATGTTTGGTTGTTATTTTTGTCGATTAACGTGATATCCGGTCTATTGTTGTAAATTGTATGATCTGTTAATATGGTTCGGTCATAATAAAGTTTGTGAGTGGAATTTTCTAAAATAGGTTGAGGGATATACTTATAGTATGGTGTGGCTTTGTCTGTTATGAGTTTATATTTGAGAGCTAATTTTTGGTGAATAATGTTAACCAACTGGTTATGTCGGTGAGTGTAATCATTTTGTGTTAATTTAGTACATGCGCCTGTAATGTGTTGTATTGTCTCTGGTTTATTGTTGCAGTGTCTACACAGGTCATTATTTATGGTTCCGTCTTTAATTATGTGCTTCCGGTAGTTCCTGGTAGCGATCACTTGATCTTGTATAGCGATAAGAAAACCCTCAGTTTCAGGAAATAGCCCTGCAGAGCAGAGCCACTTGTTTGAAGCTTCTTTATCAATGCGAGTTTGGTTCAAATCTTTGGGATGTCTACCGTGAAGTTCTTTATTATACCACTTGTTATGTTTTTCTTGGTTATATTGACTTACATTTACTAATTCTGCATATTCTTCGGCTAAATTTAAAGGAGAATGCTGAGTGTCTATTTTACAAATATTATTATGGAGCAAACTGGTGGTTTTCTTTTTGTTGAAAAATGTTTTAAGGTTTATTATCTGTTTTTTGTTTTGGTAACTAATGTCTATTAAGCCTCTTCCACCTTCTTTTCTACCTATTGTGACCCTTTCAATGGCTGACTTTGGGTGATGAAATCTGTAACGTGTCAAAAGTTTCCTAATTTTAATTTCTATATTTTTTAATTCTGAGTTAGACCATTTAAGGATTCCAAAAAAAAAAGGTTAACACTGGAATTGCATAAGTGTTGATTGCTTTAAATAAGTGTTTGCTAATTAATTGCTTCTTGCATAATTTATGGATTCTATGAAAACAATCGGTTTTTAATTTGTCTTTCATGCTTTTTTGGTTAATTAACTTACCCTGATTATATCCTAAATATTTATATAATTCTTCATTGCTCATTGCTTTAATCTGTTCTTCTTCGTTTAAATTGTAATTACCTTCTACTACTTTCCCTTTCTTAATATTTATTTTACGGCATTTGTCTAGCCCGAAATCCATTTTAATGCTACGTGAGAAGTTGTAAGTAATATTTAATAATCCTGTCATATTTTTATCCGTATCTGAATATAACTTTAAATCATCCATATAAAGCAAGTGTGTAATTTGTGATAAAAGGTTTCCAGAGGGTGTTTGTTGGATGTTGAAGCCAAGCCGGGAATCGTTTAGTTCATTTGATAACGGATTAAGGGCTAAACAAAACCATAGGGGGCTTAATGAGTCCCCTTGAAAAATTCCTCGTTTTATTGGAATTTCAGAGGTTGTTACCGATGTTTCATTATTTTTTAGGTTTATTGTAGTGGACCATTGTTGCATAGAATTCTGAAGGAAATTAACTATAAGTGGGTTTATTTTGTATATCTGTAGAACTTGTATAAGCCAAGAGTGAGGTACACTATCGAATGCTTTCTTGTAATCAATATAAGAGGCATAAAGATCTTTCTTACCTGCTTGTACATGTTTCAAAATCACTGCATCAATCGTCAGCTGCTCTTTGCATCCCATATGGTACCGCCTACACCCTTTTTGCTCCTCGGCCATTATATTGTTAGCTTCAATGTGTTTATTGATTCTATTGGCTATACATGAGGTAATTACCTTGTACAGAGTACATAAAAATATCTCGAGCTGCTCCGTGCTTCGGAAGGCACGTTAAGCTGTTGGTCCCGGTTGTCATCGTTGATGGCAGACGTTAAGCTATGTCAGATGCCTTTAGGCAGCTTAAAAAAACTGACACCAGTGTTGGCCACTTACACACATAAAAAACAAACAATAGCTCACGGCTTATAAAAATAACATCGACAGTTATTTTTAAAAGCCGTGAGCTAAGCCCGCTGGACCACGGGTTTTTTAACCGTACCTTAAATACGCCACTGGGCGATTGTGTAAGGAATTTATACGTGGCTCTCGTTCAGGGTTATTAGATTTCCTGTCACACTTGGGACCGGACCGACCACACTCCTTATTTGACAAACATTGCTGGCCATGCCAATATCTTGCGTAAACTTTTGTGGCATCATTATATTTTTTCTGTTTCAATGTTAACATATATATGTATTAATGTTATATGTGTCATATGTGTGAGAGCATCTGTTTTTGATAGGTGCGATTTCAATAGATTATGTATCGACAAGTGCACCAAAAACAAAGATTTAATTCTGTGCCGTTGAATATTATAAAATAAAACACATGAAATGCACTAGCAATTTCTCTTCCCGCGCAGATTCATGGGCTGCGGTAATCACTTACCATCAAGTGACCCGCTTGCTCGTTTACCGTCCTATAAAATAAATAAAAAAATATTTTTTTTTACTCGTAGGTACTAAATATGTGTATAGGTAGGTAACTGCCGTGTGGTAAAGGGCCGTCCATTAATCACGTGATGTTTTTAAGCATTTTTTAAGTTTGTTTATCGTATAAATGTACCTACATATCTATCTTAAAAGTTATATGAGTAGGTACAGTACTGGCTGGCTTCTTTCATTCGAAGTCTTTTAACGTCTGGCATTGTGCTCTTATCAGCATTCAGGGTGCCCTTAAACAGTAGTGCGAAGGGGCGCACCCTCGCGGCAATTAACTCCATGCTCATTAGCAGCCCGTTTTCATTCGCCGGCCGTAATCCGAGCCCGAGCGACTGAGGCAACTTTCTTTGAACACCTCGGCTCAGTGTTGCCGGACAGTGTTGCCAAGTTAGCTACTTTTACTTATTTGTTTTTTTCGGAGTCAGACTGTAACTGGAATTTAACAGCAAGCGCGGAGCGCGAGCGAAGCTTTACCGTTTCAGCATAGGCCTACTACAGTTTGCAAATCATCATCATAATTAGGTCTTTTTTAGTCTTCACTGCAAGAGCACGACCTGTCTATCAGAGTCATAAGTATATTAGCCAGAGCGGGATTTGGCCTACGCTCCCCACGCCGGCCAGACGTGTTGCAGAGGTCTCTATAAGTTTTGTTTAGCATGTTTTCCCTAAGTCGCCTTCTACGCAATCCAGGAGAAGACCTGAAGTTGTCCTCTTTCTACTCTGGCGGGAACCACACTGCTTTGCAAATCTCAACCGATTTTGTAAGCCGGTTGGATAATTATTAATTACGTAGAATTGCTTGGTGATTTTGTAAACTGACTCTTAAAAAAACATATTTGTTATCACTACTTACATAGTATAACACTAAGTGGCTTCCCCATGTCTGTCTCTCCCTGTGTATGCTTAGATCTTTAAAACCAGGCACGCAACTGATTTTGATGCGGTTTTTTTAATAGATAGTGTGATTCAAGAGGAAGGTTTATATGTATAACACATAGGTACCCGGGCGTAGCCGGATAGGGCTGCGAGTGCGACAAACAAAAGTGAAAAAAATTGCAACTTTAGCAGTTCCGTGAGTTGGCAACATTGTCGATTTACTGTATCACGTCCCCTTAATGTGCTGACGGCAGTGCCACGCAGCTGGCAATTGTGATTTCTACGTTTAGCTTTCGCTCCACGATCCACTATTATGTGGCTGTTTACGGAATTGTCGCTTTTTAATTACGACTCCGGTCTCGCTTGTGTTAGTACCTCGTTAAGAATAATTTTGGGGTGATTCAGGGATACATTCGTACCCACGGAGGTTCTGCTGGATCAACTAAATTATAAGCATTATCTGTAAAGACAAATCTTTTTACTGAAGCAAAGGCAATGGCATTCTTATTTATTTTGTGTTATTGACGTAATTGTGAATAGCGACGGCACTTACTGGAGACAAAAATATCTAGGTGGTAAGTACGCATTTACTCAGAATATTTTTGAAACATAGGTTATCATCAAAATAGCATTAGTAATGAGATATTTACTCTAAACCGTGATTTTCAGTTTGAAAATAATCATATATATCAATAAATCATTGATATATCTGAATTTTTGATAACTTTGGCTAACGGCTGAGTATACACCCTTATTTTAAATTCAATACACAAACTTTAAGAGGTGACTCAGCCCATCAACATGAACAACTTTTGATAAGGGACCAATGCTGGAAACTAAAAAAAAATTATATACCCATACAAAAGTGTCCAGCTGATCGGGCCAAATGTATGGAAAAGGTAAAAATAATATTGAATTTTCAGCATAAGCCCATAGCAGAAGTTGTTTATGTTGATGGGCTGAGTCACCTCTTAAAATTTGTGTATTGAGTTTAAAATAGGGGAAAATTATACTTTGTTTAAAAGATTAACCTGTTTGCAAAAATTACTTAATTTATAAATTCACTAGCTGTTTCCTGCGGCTTTGCCCGCGTGGTTTTCGGTTTTATTTCACGGTCTATCCGGGCCGCCGCCCCTGGCCGACCTCCATCCCACCTAGTAAATATTCTGATATCTATGTCCATCCCCGTACCTCAGCTCGGTTGAGGACGTAACAGGTTATACGCTGATAGTTTAGCTTTCTATTGGTGTAGTAGATTTTCAGTTAATTCCTTATAAAAAAACACACACACTCTCACACTCAAATCTTTCCTCTTCATAATATTAGTCTCGAAGTCGGGCCCCTGGTATGTATTATGTATTACACACTTAAACATTCCCGAGAATTGATCTGTATTCGTATAAAACTTCATGGCAATCGGTCGGACCAGTAGTTTCCAAGAGAGCCTATGCGGACAGATTGACAGATACCTAAATAAATAAATATATACAGACAAATCACACAGATTGAGCAAGCCCCACCTAGTTGGGGACTTTAATTTTATACTATGTAATAATAATAATTAATAATGATATTTATTTATACCCATTAATCATCACACATACAGTACTTCTAGGTATATTAGAAGCATGATGAAACTTCTGGGAAGCAACGTTAAATCTGGACGATGAGAGTGCCTTCACTGTTCACTGCAAACACTAACAACAGTGCGGAGAGCAAACTAAATCCACAATTATAGATAGCAGGCATCAATCTCGAGCTAGGCAATCCGGTATTGGGGCCTTGAGAGCAAACAGTATTCAGACCGGCTGCCGTCGATCCGGCCCGGCCGCCTGATTGATGCCGGTAAACATCGCACGCGTTATCAACGCCTTGCACCTGTCTTATCCGGCGCTATGCGCGATGCACTGCATAGCATGAGGAAGTATTATGATCAAACGATAGTCATCATAGTTAAGACAATATTCAGACCAGCTGTCATCGATCCGGTGTGGACGCCTGATACATGCCGGACTGCCGGTAAAAATCGCACGCGTTATCAACGCCTTGCACCTGTCTTATCCAGCGCTATGCGCGATGCACTGCATAGCATGAGGAAGTATTACGATCAAACTATAGTCCTCATAGTTACAATAATATTCAGACCGGCTGCCGTGGATCCGGCCCGGCCGCCTGATTGATGCCGGTAAACATCGCACGCGTTATCAACGCCTTGCACCTGTCTTATCCGGCGCTTTGCGCGATGCACTGCATAGCATGAGGAAACATTACGATCAAACGATATTCCTCATAGTTACAATAATATTCAGACCGGGTGCCGTCGATCCGGCCCGGCCGCCTGATTGATGCCGGTAAACATCGCACGCGTTATCAACGGCTTGCACCTGTCTTATCCGGCGCTATGCGCGATACACTGCATAGCACGAGGAAATATCATGAGCAAACTATAGTCCTCATAGTTACAACAGTATTTAGAAGGGCCTTAGATTAGATCTAAAAGATCAGCTGCCCTTGAATCTTCCCTGCCACCTGATGATGCAAGGCACGTAAAGATCGCGCGCGTTGTCATTGCCTTGCTCCTGACTTATCCGGGACTAGGCGCGGCGCACTGCATATGAAACGTGATGAATAAAGAACTATCCTTAAACTCGTAGTTATAACAGTTATCACTATCACACACGTCATCTGGAACGCTTGCGATGTCTCATCCAACGTAGTGCATGATGGATATTTATTACAGGTATATTGGATGGCTGTTTAAGACAGGTTATCTCCAACTTATACGAAGCAACTTGTTTGTGTATGCAACTTTATTTTCGAATTAGTATTTATTTAATGTTTACTGCACATATTTAAGGAAATAATACTGTACATATTTAAGGAAATATGTACAGTATTATTTTATAAGTAGATACTCATCACCTTTTCAGTCAGTTTACTTGGTTTGTAGGTCCTCCCGGTGGCCCTCACTGGTGGATAAAGTACCTATTTAACGGTGAAAGAATTTTTGAAATCGGCGTAGTTCCTGAGATTAGCGCTTTCAACCAAACTCTTCAGCTTTATAATATAGGTAAGTAGAAAGTATAGATACTCGTAAGCTTCTAGTGGTATCCTCACTCACGGGGCGCGACTCAGAGTAAGCCGCTTTGCTGTTTCGATGCATACAAAACGCCAAGTTCGGCGCTGGTTCTTGTTTGCGGTGACGCAACGACTGCAACATGCTTCTCTGTGGCTGTTTGCTTAATGTTATTAAGACGATGGCTGTTTTCTTGCCGGCTCTTCGGCTTATTTTAAAGATAATAAACTTCAAACTTGCGTTAAATTGTTTGTGGTCTCAGACGGGCGCCATTTTAGCATCCAGTAGCAAACCAACATTGAAATACGTATTCTACCAAAATGTGGAACTTGAATGAAAAGTAGATTTCGAAAAATGTTTCTGAAAAGCTTGTAAGTAGCTGAATATAGCGATTATGAAAATGGCTTCATAACGAAATTTGCTATCAACTTTTAACGCTATGTTATGGTAATATTAACTCGATTTTTAGGGTTCCGTAGTAAACTAGGAACCCTTATAGTTTCGCCATGTCTGTCTGTCTGTCTGTCTGTCTGTCCGTCCGCGGTTTTACTCAGAGACTATAAGTACTAGAAAGCTGTAATTTGGTATGAGTGTGTATATTAATCATGGCAAAAAAGTCGTAGAATAAAATCATGAAAAAAAATTTTTTTTGGGTAGCTCCCATACAAGTAAATGGGCATGTTGACTAAAATTTTTTTCATGTTGCTATGTAAAGACCTGCCAAAAATAAACACAATAGTGACAGAAATACATTTCTAAACAAAAAACTCTTTCAGTTATAAAAGTTTTAAAGACTCATGTTTTTAGACGTAAATTTTTAGACGTGAAAACGCGCCGCTAAAATGCCTATATATTTGTGACGTCACAAGCTTGTATTTTGTATGGGTGGCGTGAGAACTTTGTTTGGTAGCTATACGAAATATTTCGTTTATGGTAATGGTCATATAAAATTCATTATAAAGATTTTCATACTTTAAAAAAACCAGCCAAGTGCGTGTCGGGCCACGCGCAGTATAGGGTTCCGTAGTTGCGAATGACAACTTTGAGTTCACACTGTTTACACTCGCACCTCACAGTTTAACGACCAAAAACATCTAACAATAAAGATTGTATAATATTTTACATTTTCCAGTACATTTTATAAGTTGGTTGCATATAACTTTTTAGTTTGCACTTAGTACCCAGCTCTGATAGTTTTCCTTTCAACTTCAGTATATATACTACTGCTGTAATTTTTTTCACGTATCCATATATAACCGTTTAGCAGATAGAGGGGGGGGACACGTACCTCTAACAAAAATTTTCACTTTAAAACCAAATATTTCGGAAATGGATCCCTAAATCGAAAAATGGTGTTCTCAACCTCACAATATTTTTCAAAAACCTTTTTAACGATACCCCACACGATGGGTAAGTAGAGAAAAAAAAATTACTCCCCCACTTTACTTGTATGGTTACACAAAAAAAAATTTTTTTTCAAGTTTTTTTTCTACGACTTTTTTGCCATGATTAATATACATACTCATACAAAATTACAACTTTCTAGTACTTATAGTCTCTGAGTAAAACCGCGGACGGACAGACAGACAGACAGACAGACAGACAGACAGACAGACAGACAGACAGACAGACAGACAGACATGGCGAAACTATAAGGGTTCCTAGTTTACTACGGAACCCTAAAAATGGTCCTATTCACCCAACTTTAAAGAAGCTTTAAGATCACTTAACGAATCCATATCAAATTAAAAGTGTTCTTTATAGTGTTTTCAGATAGAAGTTAGTCTCATTAGAAACAAATTTTATATAATCTTAACATTAGGCAACTACCGTATTGGGGGAGTATTTTTTTTTCTCTATTTACCCATCGTGTGGGGTATCGTTAAAAAGGTCTTTGAAAAATATTGTGAAGTTGAGAACATCATTTTTCGATTTAGGGATCCGTTTCCGAAATATTTGGTTTTAAAGTGCAAAATTTTGTTAGAGGTACGTGTCCCCCCCCTCTATCTGCTAAACAGTTATATATGGATACGTGAAAAAAATTACAGCAGTAGTATATATATACTGAAGTTGAAAGGAAAACTATCAGAGCTAGGTACTAAGTGCAAACTAAAAAGTTATAGGCAACCAACTTATAAAATGTACTAGAAAATGTAAAATTTCATACAATCCTCATTGTTAGATGTTTTTGGTCGTTAAACTGTGAGGTGCGAGCGTAAACAGTGTGAACTCAAAGTTGTCATTCGCAACTACGGAACCCTACACTGCGCGTGGCCCGACACGCACTTGGCCGGTTTTTTTAAATAAAATATACTTTTGAATATATGAAGTGGACTATTTAACCATACTTAATGTATCTATATCAGATTAAAAGTGTTCGAAGAGGGTTGGTATCTGGAAGCCAGCCGACCGTAAAAACCAGCATGAAAGCCGACATAACCATGCCGCATTGCATTATAATGCTGCATTCTCAGCTGTGGCGCGTAGAGCCCAGAGAGGCTCCAGAAAAAGCCAGGGAAGATTTCAGGTAAGAAGGAAGAAGAACTAATAATTCTTTTTAGGTTCCGTACAAAAAATGAAAAACGGAACCCTTATAGGATCACTCGAGCGTCTGTCTGTCCGTCCGTCCGTCTGTCACAGTCGATTTTCTCCGAATCTACTGAACCAAATTAAGTGAAATTTGGTAAGATGGTGTAATCCTCTATGACCCAAACACGGATGTGCAAAGTAAATATATATTTTTTTAAAATAAGTGTCAGTTTAGGGGGTCCAAACAGAAAATGTTAAATAAAAGTTTTGCAAACCTTATCGTGTTATATATCAAATGAAAGGGCTTGTTATGAAGATCACAAAAATATTTTTTTTTGTTCGGGTAAAATCAATACTTTTGATTTTATTCACGAAAGAAGGCAAAATTTGACCATTCCCCCTCCTGATCTCCGAAACTACTGGGCCTAAAATTTCGAAAAAATTACAATATATAGTTTATTGCTTGAGATGATGATAATAAGAATTCTATCACTTGAAAATTAAGTGGTAAACTCACTATAATAAGTTCACCTAGGGAAATAGTTCACTAAAACACCACTAGATAGCGCTAGTCAATTGAATAAAACATTTTTGCACATTGTGTGTGTGTTCACGAAGCATATTGTACGGAACCCTCATTGCGCGAGTTAGACTCACACTTGGCCGTTTTTTTTTTATTAATAATTAAATTTTAAATACATAATTGGCTAGAATAGCTAAATATTTTATTCCTTCTAAGTACTACTTTATCAGACAAAATTGAGTTAATTCAGTATTTCGCTAGTAAATCACTAATGGTATATGGTGTATTGGTATAAACTTACATCAATATCATCATTTCAAAATAAAAGAACTAGGTACTCATTACCGCAAACAGTACCTCATTATTTAATGAACAGTAATACCAAAAAAATACAAGTGAAGTACACAATTAGTATTAAATTTGATCTGATTAATAAAATGATGGGTGCCGCTGTTGGCCCCTTAATAATTTGTCTTACTGATAGTGTAACATTTATTATATGACCATTTTCAGTCGTTAAGAAAGAGAAGAGAAGAAGATAACGTGTATTTTTTTTCCGAAATGTACCAGTCTAGATTATAGTAAAAAGTTATTCGTACTGACTGAGGATTTCACAATTTTGTTCAAGAAAAACAATTTTTATGACACTATGACGTCGTTACAGAAGCTCTGTAAATAAAGTTGCCTTAGCACGGCTCGCCCTTACAACTAAGAAGCTTGTATTAAATTTCTAATTGCTGGCAACTATTAATTTATGATAATGGAAAATAGCGTACACAAGGTTTGCTTGTTTTTTTTTGTCGTCTTACCCAGTCACCTATTATTTTTCACTAATTACTGCAGTTTCTAGTATAAGAATTTCAGTTGTTATAAATTTTAATAAGTAATTTAATGATAGATAGATAGAAAATTATTTATTTTGTTCAACTAACACACAAAGTATCTAATATTAATTTAACAATAAAACATGCAATATGTGTGCCACAGAAGCACAAATAGGCTACAGCTGAGCAGATGTTACTCGAAGAAGCAACCGCTGATTTTCAGATGCCACCCATTTGGAATGACACGAACGAGCGCAATTTAACGATGTATTTGGAAGCTGTATATTACATAGAAGTAGAGACGATTTTTTTTTTAAATCTATGGTATATTAATTGCTTGCGCTATATATACAGTTGCACGTATATATAGCACAATTGAAATTCCTTAATCAACTAGTTTTTATAAAAATATCTGCAAAATAAAAATTCTGACGTGTGACGTCACGGAATATGTTTCTTGTGAGTCGAAAGTCGTGGGCGAACAGTCTCAAGAGGCCCACAGCTTTGCAGCAGTGCCACTAGTATTGTAAGGTTGAACTTTTTATACTTTTTATACTCTTAAAATAATAAAATAAGAACCTATTAAAAATGTTGAACTTTTATAATCCTCCTTGACTTCTTGTTATTGAATAGCTCGCTTTTACATTCACGCCATATTAGATAAAAATCGTGAATTAAATTTTCAATTTATTTGATGGCTTCTGGTACCCATATTATCATCGTCTAGAGAGTAACTAGAATGTATTACGTATGTATGTTAAGACAAACGAGTATCGAGGCAGACAGAAGGCCGTGGGGACGCCGGCTTGCCGTTACATGCCTCACCTTGTGTACCCAATACATCCATGTCCGGCGCGGCTACGTCTCAAACACCGACTAAGGAGAGGAGAGAACATGCTATTTACATTTCCTTGATACATTGCATTTCGCATATTGAGCAACTTTTGGTAGAAAATGAAAAGTTGTACCGCGAAAACCCTCATTGTTCAGGTTTACAGAATCTGCTAAGATATTTTTTATTTTTTTATTTTCATCAGGCAACAGAATACTTTTAAAATATGGCAGGCCCATAGAATATTTAACACATGTGGTGACAGACACATGTAGCACTATGATTTTGTATGTTTTGTACGATTTTCTATGATTCTGCAGGTTTTGTATGATTTTATATGATCTTGTATGACCTTGCATGCTTTTAGGTATATGTTTTTGTATGGTTTTTATGCCTTTGTATGATTTTGTATAATTTTGTATGTTTTATATGTGACATATATGTAGCTTTTGTACGGGTGATGTGAGAAGTTATTTGGCAGCTATTTAAATAGAATGGTCTCATATTAAATCTGTTAAAATTTTTAAGGGATTTTTTATAGTGAGGTAATATATATTTTTCAGGGTGTGCATGGTTGACTGACCGTGTCACATACACGAAATGATGATGAATATATATTTTTTAATTATTTATACTTTTGAAATGGACTCGCCCACCCAGCCAACATTTCAACAAATTTAACATACCAGTATTGAATTAAAGTTTGCTTAGTATTTTTAGGTAGACGCGAAAAGAAGGTCATGTTCAAGACCTGTATTTCATAGCTGGTTATTAGTGTTTGGACTTAACAGTCTAAATTCATACCATTTTATGTCACTCTAGTACTTCCTGCAATCTCTGTATACCTCATTACTTGCAAAATTCTGGGCTGTGAAAGGTGATGAGATTTAGCTTATTAATTAGCTCTCCTTTTGCTCTATTAGTATTTTGTATCCCTCTGCTGTGGACACGGACCACGACACACTTCCCTAAATCTTATAAAGTAGGTTAGATAACTTCTTCTTCTGCTGGCTTAAGTTGAATAGTTTTATGTATGTATGTAAGTATGTATATTTATTGATTCTTTCCTGTGTCATTATGGGGATGTAGCTACAGATAACTGACATAACTCTTAAAGAAAAACCACATAAAGCAAAACAGAATTCGGAAATTTGTGACATTTCCGTTGCATCAGCCACACAGATATATAGTATTGTTACCTACTACGCTACCTACGCTAGAAAAAGAGGCAGTGCGTTGCGGCGTAGAAATACTACGCCGTAAATTTTGATACATTGTGTTACACCTCTGAAAATAATGAATGCCACATACTTAAACATTGTAACTAGATAAAACGCTCGGTTTTTGTGATGGGAAGTCAAGGGGTGCAGGTAGGGTTTGCCTTTGATGATTTAGCAAATTGATTTTAGTGGACTTTATACTATAAAACTGGTGTATTTTGGTGTTATGAATGCTCGTGCTCAGTAACAATTTGTGAAATAGTTAAAGTAGACTGTTATATGGACTCGTATAGATTTGTCACCAGAAGCTTCCACGAGGCATCCAAAGAACTTACGCCATCTTTGTTTACTGCTTGATAAAACTGTGCCGTACATCACTAAATATACAACACCGATAATTAATGTATCTCATAAAGCTGGAAATTGGCAGAATCACTGAAACCTCCATAGAAGCCTTAATATAAAAGAAGAAAGAAAGAAAATAAAACCCTCTTCGCATATTATTCGACAAAACACAGTTGATAAAAGAATTTTTGTGTTCAAGGAGTGCCACGTCGGGGCTCTTAACTCATCCGGACACTCATATTGCTTTCATATGTCGGAGGTTTACGCGATTTGCACGCGACCACTACAAAAACCAAAAGCGATGTGTCATCTCCTCGCCGAGCGGACGCCGGGAAAATAATCCTACTGCGGAGAAATTTCCGAATTGCAACTTTTTATTATGAATGAATGAATGTATTTATTGCTTTAAACATGGTCATATGGTGATGGTAAATATCAAATTATGGAAACACACATTTAGTCATTACTGACATGCAATAGACAACGTTAAGGTGTCACGTGATATTAAAATACAGTTAAATATTAGGTAAATGTCAGTCTGCTTTCAATTATTTTACAATCAAACTAAAGTCCTTACATATTTTCTAGTGTCAGTGTTAAATTAAGAGATGTCAATTTAAAAAATCAAGTAAGATAATTAATACTCAAAATAACTTAATTTAATGTCGCAAATATTCATCAACACTATAAAAACATTTGCTTGCAAGCCAGTTATAGAGATCCCTTTTGAATTTCTTTGCCGGTAACAGTTTAAATTTGCTGGGTAACTTATTATAAATTTTTACCGCCATTGCATAACAGTTTACGCTATACAAACTTGTTTTCATTATCGAGGTGACCAATTTCTCTGGGTATCTTCTACTAAATTTACTAGGTATATCATTATATTTAGTAAATAAATGAGGAAATAATTTAACGATTTGGCAAATTTCATAAATATACATACAGGGAAAAGTCAGCAAATTTAGGGTCTTGAAAAATGGTCTACAACTATCCCTGGTAGCAGCATTACAAATTGCTCGGATGCATTGCTTTTGTGCGATAAATACTCTGTGCTTATTAGCTTTGAATATGGGTATCTTATTGTTCTCATTGATTTAAGGCCATCTTTATTAATGTATAAAAAAAAAGAAAAGAAATAAAACCCTCTACGCATATTATTCGACAAAACACAGTTGATAAAAAAATTTTTGTTTTCAAGGAGTGCCATGTCGGGGCTCGTAACTCATCTCGGGCACTCATATCGGTTTACGCGATCACGCGACCACTACAAAAACCAAAAGCGATGTGTCATCTCCTCGCCGAGCGGACGCCGGGAAAATAATCCTACTGCGGAGAAATTTCCGAATTGCAACTTTTTATTAGCTTTGAATATGGGTATCTTATTGTTCTCATGATTTAAGGCCATCTTTGTTACTTTGTAAAAAGAAAAAAAAAAGATTATATCCTATACGCATATTATTCGACAAAACACAGTTGATAAAAGAATTTTTGTGTTCAAGGAGTGCCATGTCGGGGCTCGTAACTCATCTCGGGCACTCATATTGCTTTCATATGTCGGAGGTATACGCGATTTGCACGCGACCACTACAAAAACCAAAAGCGATGTGTCATCTTCTCACTAACCGGACGCCGGGAAAAAAATCCCACTGAGGAGAAATTTCCGAATTGCTACTTTTTCATTAGCTCTGCCTAATTTAAGGCCATCTTTGTTTATTAATATTAATAAATTTACTTAAATAAATAAAAATATCGACAATGTACCCTTTTCCAGCCATGGTTCTCTGCTTGAAAAAATAAAAAACATACAAATGACACCAAAAAACAGTATTCAACAATAGCAACAGATAACAAAGAATATGAAAGAAGGTATCATGCATGATAAAAAATATTGATTTTAATTTCTTTTCCGGTCATGCTGTTCTGGACAAAAACAAACCAAATAAATAGGTTTCGACAAATGACACATAGTACATGCTACGCTAAGAGATAAGTGCCACTGCGTGATAACGTAGCAAATCTACGTCGTAGCATTCCGTAGCACATCTTCGTAGCAATAGCTACGTATTCTTTATTTTATATGAACCTTTTTAATACATGCGTATTGAAAAAGAACTAAAGGTTTTAGTTAAAATAATTTCATATGTAAATAACATTGATCGAGTGAGTGGATGTTAAATTAGACATTAAACATGTCTTTGTATTATTCTTTAAGAAGATGCGAATAAGAATTAAATAAATGTGAATAATTTTAAACAACCCCCGATACGACAATCCCTCCATCTTGTTAACGGCTGAACAGATTTTGATGAAACATGTCTAAAAACGATCGCCAAGACACCTGCAACCGCTTCGAAATTTGTTCATTTGTTTTAGAGCTTCTGTGCCTCAGACAGACATACGGACACACACTTCTTTGTCGTCGGGGGTTAGAAACACTTGATTTTTAGTCAAAAATAAAATCACCATCATTAGGTTACTCTCCACTGCAGAGACTGTCTCTGTACCACCAGATTATATTGATATTAGCCAGGGCAGTCAGAGTATTTGGCCTACACTCTCCACGCTGGATTACTTGAAAAATAAAATATGTCTATTTAAACAAAGACTTATCCAGATCCGTCCAATAAATTTTCCGCCTTGGTCCATCATGCCCACTTTTCAGCTTTTCAAAGAGTGTCGCAATCGGAAGAGCACTTGAGCTTGGCACTTCCGGAACTTGTATTTATTTGGTCTCGATCAGCAGAAAGTATGCTCTATTTTCAACAGATGAAATGTAACAAATTTAAATAATAATACTCGTAAGTATAGTATAGATACATTTTCAAACAGAGTTTTTTATAATATAATTTTTGTCTTCCTTATTTTCACTACACCCAACGGTGCTTAAAGAAGATGCGATCCTAATAGGAATCAATCAATCTTTCAAATTAGTTTTTCAGCTTTTTTTAACTTGCCCCAAGCTACACTGATAGATAACTCTTCCTTCGTTACCTTAATATTTTATATGCTCTTGAAATTTCAAGGAATATCTCCCACGCTGGTAGGGAGAAAAGAAAAAACGTACCAGTTGCTTCACCTCCCGCGCATATCGTAAAATTTGATCGAGGAAATGGGCGAGAGGAATCATGTCAGTAGGCGATACGGTTAGCAACCCATCACTATTTAGATTCCGTTCTCCACCTACAAGCGCCAACATGCTAAACGTGGCCTTTGGGTTTGAAAGACATTGGCTCTGTCTAACCTGCAAGGGAAAAGACGTGATAGTATGTATGTTATATTTTAGCTCTAAACTAAATATCCCAGCTAGTCCCATTATTTGTCTGCCGCGGCCCGACACGTACATTTTTCAGCCTTTCAGAGAGTGTGGCAGTCGGAAGAGTACTAGCCAGGCGCCTCCGGAACTTTTATCTAATTGGACCCGATCAGCAATCTTTTTCCAACAGATGCAAAGTGATAAAGTTGAATATAATAAGTATAGATATATTTTCAAACGGAGTTTTATATAATATGAAATTAAAATGCAATGATTTTTTTTCTAGGGTTAGACATAACAATGATTTCTAGCCTTTCTAGTTATAGTAGGAATTATATATTAACTTCCATATTTTCACTACACCTAACGGTAGATAGTGAAGGTAAGACAGTAATAGGAATCAATCAATCATTCAAACTATTTATTTAGCTTTTTTTGGAACTTGTCCCCAGCTACACTGGTAACTCTTTCACCGTTTGCAAAATATTTTGTATTCTAATGAAATTTTAAGGAATATTGTAGCTCTAAACTAAATATCCCGAAGCAACAGCTAGTCCCATAATTTGTCTGCCGCGCACGACACATACATTTTTCAGCCTTTCAGAGAGTGTGGCAGTCGGAAGAGCACTAGCCAGGCGCCTCCGGAACTTTTATCTAATTGGACCCAATCAGCAATCTTTTTCCAACAGATGCAAAGTGATAAAGTTGAATATAATAAGTATATTTTCAAACGAAGTTTCATATAATATGAAATTAAAATGTAATGATTTTTTTCTAGAGTTACACATAACAATGATTTCTAGCCTTTCTAGTTATAGTAGGAATTATATATTAACTTCCATATTTTCACTACACCTAAAGGTAGATAGTGAAGGTAAGACAGTAATAGGAATCAATCAATCATTCAAACTATTTATTTAGCTTTTTTTGGAACTTGTCCCCAGCTACACTGGTAACTCTTTCACCGTTTGCAAAATATTTTGTATTCCAATGAAATTTTAAGATTTTGAATTCTAAACTAAATATCCCGAAGCAACAGCTAGTCCCATAATTTGTCTGCCGCGCCCGACACGTACATTTTTCAGCCTTTCAGAGAGTGTGGCAGTCGGAAGAGCACTAGCTTGGCGCCTCCGGAGCTTTTATTTATTGCATCCCGATCACTATAAAGTAACTTTTTAATCCAACAGATTTGAATTTTGAGATAAGTAATTAAAATAAGGCATAAAAGATGATAATTTTTTGTGTTATCAGTAACAGTATTCATGCCCATGGCTCTCTCATATAGAGCGTATTTAATACACTTCACTCTGAAACTTACCGATATAAAAGTAGAATCACAAGTTTCTTACTCAAAGAACTTTTCACACGAAGAAGGCATTCGTCCTTCGTTTTCTTTTTCATATTTTGACGACTCTTAAAAAGAATGACAACAAAAAAAAAATATAAAAAAAATGTTACCTTTAGATTACATTAGTGATTGTAACGTTGATTTTAGTAACGGCGGACTTTGTGAATGGAAGCGAAAAGTATTCCCGATGAATGATGCTGGCGTTACTTTAACTCATAGATTAAAAAAAAACGCGTCTTTCTGTTTAACTAACCGTTCGTGATGCTCGCTAGCTCTATAAAGTAAACTTGTGACAAAATGTTGATCCGCGGCACATCATGCATATGAGAATTAGCTCTTTCGCCAAGCCTTTCCGGAAAAATTCGGTGAAGTAGCAAAAGCTCACTTACAGCTACCTAGCCATAACTTTCATCCACAAACTCATTCGATTATAATCTAGATAGTAAATAATCTATTCATCGCCTACATTCGATCAATATTGCCTCGTTACTGAAATAGAACTTGTTTGCAGGGCGGATAGCGTATGGTTAATGAAAATGCCATCTACAACAGTACTTTATAGGACTAGACAGCAGCGCAAATGGATTTTACGGAAACGTCAGCAGCACTTATAAAGAATTCAAACAAAGCTTCCACCCACAATATATTTCACTTACCTATATTATTTTAAGCCATCAATGGCTAATGAATAGTCAATGTTTATTAATGTACTAACTAACTGAGTGCCGTGTGGTTCCCGGGTGCCGTGTGGTTCCCGGGTGCCGTGTGGTTCCCGGGTGCCGTGTGGTTCCCGGGTGCCGTGTGGTTCCCGGCAGAGTAGAATAGGACCACTCCAAGTCTTCCCGTGGACGTCGTAGAAGGCGACTTAGGAAACACCAGCTGAACAAAGCTTATAAACATCAAAGAGACCTCTCCAAACCGTTTGGCCAGCGTGGAGAGTGTAGGCCAAATCCTCTTACTGCTCTGGCTAATCTATGGCTCTGGTAGTATAGAGAGGGTCGTGCTCCTGCAGTCGAGACTAACAAAGACCTGATGATGATGATGATAACTAACTGGGTAAATTATATACCGTTTTGGAACCTGAAAGGAGCCTGTCAAAAGAAATCACTTTTCCTATGTGACTGAAGCTGGAAATTAAAAAAAAACTCATATAAACATATTTAGCCGCCCAGTCAATATTTTAGGAATGTAAAAAAAAGTTTTATTTCCCAATATTGGTCTCCTATAGAAAGTTGTTTAAATCGACGGGCTGAATCACCCCTTAAAGGATCCAAAACGATCAATATTTCACATTGTATGTAGTGTGTATCGCAGATCGTTTAAATAAAAGCGCAATGCGATCATTTAAATAGAAGCGCAATGCGAACTTAGACGTTGTCAAAATTATAATTCAAATTTATTTAACTCATAAATAAATTAAATTACGCATTACTAACTACAAGTTAACTACTTACAAACGTTCTACATTTTGAAGCACGAGAGATATCCTAGAACATACCTTTCATGATGCAAAAATAAGGACCTGCGGGCGTTTTTCCCGGATTCCGCACAAGGAACAAGCACAGCATAAGGCTGTGGTATGATTCGGCCACAGTTTCAACGACTGGCTGCCTGCTTGACACCAGCCCTCCTCGGGTACATAAAATTGCTTTTAATAATGCGATCAGAGGTGACATGTTTCACGATGACCCTCGAAAGTCTCTAATTTGGCTTTAGAAATTAAACTAAATTGAAAATATTTCGACGGATTAATCAGCTATTGATGAATGATTGCTTTATTCAAGCACTATTCAAATCAATCTTTGTAATTATTGGATTTGTGTCAAACAGACGATAATTAATTAGAATTGATGAGAGATTGTAACTATCGAAATATTCAAATTAATTATCAAAGCAAGGGATAAAAGCTATCATCAATGCAAAAATAATTCTACATAGGCACACAAAGATAGACGGCGAGAGGCAATATCTTAAAAGCAGCGTCGAATTTATTTCGGCGTAACATCTCAATATACCTGCATAATATCTCGCATCAATACAGGGGTTTGAATAGCATAAAATAAATTACATACCTAAACCAGCAATACCTATGTCGGTATAGCGAGATAAACCGAAATCATCCTTATTTCTATGCATATAGAGCTTATTTCAGAAGGTACGGTTTCAGTAGAGAAATATCCGAACTTTTTAAATAAACAGCAGATATAAAACACAAATCGGCGTTATTGAATAAATCAGTGGAGACGATAAGTATTGGAGGGTGCGGGCGCGGGCGCGGATGCGGTAGAGTGAATATTCGCGCTGTAGTTTTCGCTGTAACGAGGTATGCACGGCGTGCACGGAATACTGCCAGATGGTAGATGCGGCTCAGCAAAATTAAACATACCGAAACTTTGAATCGGACGGTATGCGGCGCATTTTCAAGTATAAATTTAACAGTTAGTTGAACACGATGCCTGCGTAGCGTCATTAAAAGAGAATAGCTGCAGTGGTCGGGGAAAGAATGTAGCGAATAAAATGCTGCAGCTGCAAATAATGCCGAATCTAGTGAGAACGTTTAGCGCGCTACGGCCGGTTCATGCATTCTTTATGCCGAATCGTTGCAGCATGCCCCATGGAACTGTTAACTCAGCTACCACTCTTAGGTTCAGCTTACACAGGTTAGCGCTATGCCTGGTGCTACACCAAACATGCTTAGCTACATATTGGCAAGTTCATTAAGAGATTAATTATTCTAATCTTTGACTAGTGTCGTGTTTGTCTATCAGGTTACAAAATAGCTTTCTTTAGTGCCTTAATTTTAGCCTTAAGTCGTATAAATCATGATACGTATTATAGTGGTCATTATTGCCACAAGACTAAATGAGATGAAACTATCATCTTTCTACAGTATATCTTACCTACTCGTGCCAAATTCTCACAACACTGAGTACTAAAAGAAAAGCTTCTGGATTGGACATAAACCAGTAAATTAGTAAAACTAGTCAGGAAGGTTTTAAGAAAAGGACTTTAAGGCCATACATACAAAGTACTCTTTGATGTAGCTTTATGATGTTTTGATGGATATTTTATTCAAAGTGTATTACCTGCTGCACGTATGTATATAGCTACTTACGCGTATAGATAACAATATGAATATATGAGACCAAATTAATCGCACACTTAATATGCGTATATGAAATGTTTGTGTGTATGAATTCATTTAGTCCCTTACAACAGATGCTTCCAGTTGTAAGGCTTAGGATTAAAATTCAATGAATATTCGTCATAATAAATTTCATAACTTCTGTGAAGTGCTCTTTCATTCCATTGATCACCTATAACGGTTTTCTAGACTTTTCGAGTGCTTACACGTGTGAAATCGTTTTGCTAATGAGCGTAAGTTTGCTAAAGCGAGTTGAGAACAAGCAAAATGTTATGTTTTTAGCAGATTCGTTGCAGGGAAGTGAATACTAAGTGTAATTGAGTTTTGGAAGTTATTAACTTTGCTGTTAGTTAAGTGAATAGCAAACGGCTTCACACGATAGGAAAAAGGCTGTTTAGCTTCAAAATGGAGTAAGTATAATAATTCTCTCATCATCATCAATGCAGGAGCCCGATGGCCTAGTGGGCGTGAGCATTATTAGCGCTTACGCATGTTAAGCAACCCCGGGCGCAGTCCCCACTTGGATGGGTGACCGCAAGTGGCATAAAAATATCTCAAGCTCCTCCGTGCTTCGAAAGGCACGTTTATCCATTGGTTCCGGCTGTCATCATTGATGGCGGTCGTTAAGCTACGTCAGATGCCTTTAGGCAGCTTGAAAAATCTGACACCAGTGTTGGCCACTTACACACACTAAAAACAAAACAAACATCATTACCATCATTTCAACCACGAAGTCCACATGGGGACATAGGTTTTCCACAAGGATTTCAATACGACCGGTTGAAAGTGGCCTGCATCCAGCGTCTACCTGCGACCTTGGTCAGGTCGTTCGACCATCTGGTCCATGGGTGTCCAACGCTGCGCTTGCCGGTACTTGGTCGCCATTTGAAAACCTTTTTGTCTCATCGGCCACTGTTTCCACGCGCTATGTGCCCCGCCCACTGTCACTTCAAAGAGATAATCTACTGAGCTGTGACGGTTGACATTTGTTCTTCTGCGTTGTTCTTCTGCGGATCACCTCGTTCCTGATTCGATCTTACAGAGAAACACCGAACATAGCCCTCTCTATCTCCAGTGTGCATGTCAGAAGCACACTAACAAAATATATTGTCTAATAAACATTTTCCTGACACACTCGTAAATATCTATTATGATAACAAACATCTTACTTATTTAATTGGACCTCTAACTAAAGTTACTTCGCATTCAATGCAAGAAATACCTTAGCTCTGCGGCTTACTTGTTCAACAGTAACTTACTTACCTAAGACGTTGAAAACCACAATGTTCAAAGATTAGAGTGTCGTATTTAAGACGGATTACCTATTTGTGAGTAAAACTTGGTAACGCTATTTGGAATACGGATTAAGACTCAATGAGATTAAACTCGCTAAACCTATTCCGATCTCACCTGTAATTCACTTGCGAGTTCACGTCACCGCCTTGTTGGGAACGAAAACATGGAGACTTAGCTGCCTTGAGGCATGTGCAGTTGTCCCAGCTCTTTTATATATTAGAATACTGAAAATGAGACCTGTATTTTATTTTAATACAGTAGAATTATTTTAATATTGTGCAATAAGTATTATTTGATTTGCCTGAATAAATGTTGATACGAGTTCATTGGTTTTTGTACATATTTTTCTTTTTTTTAAATATATTTTGCTTTGTTTTTACTATTATCAGTTTTGGTTGTAATGTCGTTGGAGAAAGAACACAAGTATATAAAGCTATATGCTTCATTTTTCTTTCTATATCTAGCCTAATTTATTAGTTTCCCATTAATTTCCTGTCACCCCGCCACATTTTGAAGGATCAAAATGTTCCATCCTGGTTTCTTGTACAACTTTTTTTGAAGAGATTCACCTATTTTATGCTACGTGTTTTACAACGCGGTTAAGCTTCCGCGTTAGCCTAAATACATACATACTATCACATCTCTTTTTCTTGCGGGGTAGACAAAGCCCAGGTTTTAAAACCTAAAGGCCACGTTTAGCATGTTAGAGGGCTTGTGGCGGAGAACGGAATCACAATAGTGATAGGTTGCTAGCCGCATTGCCTATTGACTTGATTCCTCACGCCCATTCCCTCGATCGTCTTTTATGATCTGCGGAAGAGAAACAGCAGGTACATTCTACGTTTTTTTCTTTTCTCTCTAGTATACTCGTATTTACCCTTCACCGTGCTTGATTAGTACGCAACGCTAGTTCGGAGCCCATCATCTCCGAGATTAATATTAATTTCAATTTACAAATTCAATACATGCGCAGGTGAACTTAAGTGAGCTTTCCGTAATCCCCAATCAATTAATCCACGTGAATGAATGGACACTCGCACGTTTCAGGAAGCTTTCTAATTAATGTCCTGTGTTATTGCTTTGAAGCTGTAGTAGTTGCTTTAAGACGCGAATCATAAGCGGAAGGTCCCGGGTTCGAAATACAGTAAGCTAGACTTGTACGACTCAGAGGTACTTACTCTGAGTTTGTAGCCCAGATTGACGGTAAATATCATAGACGTCGCTGCTTTCGGTGAAGGAAAACAACGGAAGTAACCTGCACACTAGTCGATTTTTCACTAGTCCTGCCAAAAATTCGTTGAGGTCCATATAATTCCTTTTTCTTTCCCAAATTGCCTTACTATTGTTATTGAGTGCGTTCCTCTCCACACATTGTCACCGTCATAAAAAGCAGTACATACATCCTGTTTCGTCTTATTCCCTTGCGTGGTAGACAGAGCCCAGGTCTTTCAGACCTTAAGCCAACTTTAGCATGGTGATAGACGTAGAGATGGAGTACGGAATCAAAATAGTGATGGGTTGCTGGCCGCAGCGCATATTGCCACTTACTTATTCTTCACTCCCACACCAGCGTGGAAGTTCCAAAAAAGAAACAAAAAAGACAGTGCTTTTTTGTTTCTTTTCTTACTGAAAAGTAATCCCCAATCATTAAATACAAGTGAATGAATAGACACTCGCACGTATGAAGTTTTTAATTAATGTTCTGTGTGATTACTTATTTATGCTATCCCGCCTTCGTTAATATTACAATTTGCTTTAACGTACCTTTCCTAATAATCAAACCATAATTGAATGAATATTTGATTTAGATTTATGTTTTCAAGTGTTTTTATTGCTTGTTGCCGACCGGAGAACTTCTTATGTTCTGTATGTAAAGTTCCTCTTACAGTTTTATGATTTTAGCTAACATCTTCTATAAAAATATTAGAATCAAAATACAAAGCCTCCAATATCCGTTCATCCTTTTATCACAAGGCTGTATTTATTAAGACAAATTGTAAAAAAATATGGTTAATTAAATAAAGGGTACGTACAAGAAACGTGTTGATTTTGCTGCTTTTTCTCTATCCTATCAAAGGTACTGCGAATTCGTTATTGAAATGAATGAATAATATTTATTATAATACTCATTCAGAGAAAATATAATTATAAAATATTTTAATTATCGAGTGTTAATTATATTATTGTTTGGTTGTGTTTATTTTAGTAAGTATTTATTTAAATTCTTTATACTCTACCTAGTTCTAAGCATAAATGTTTTTAGGAAATAACAGTCTGTTTTTGGCATTATGATAAAAATGTTAAGCTTGTAATATATTAACAAAGTTTAAAGTGTAGTGAAATTCTGTAATGAATAAATAATAATAAAAAAAGTGTTTTATAGGTGCGTAATATAATCTACGAATAAGTAATTTCCTTATTCGTAGTGACAGCTCAGTGTTACGCAGAATACAGAAGTGATCAACACTGATTAGGTATCAACTGTCACCTATTGCGGCATCACGGCATTACATCCAAGATGACAAAGCATCCCAACTAATATTATAAATGCGAAAGTGAGTTTGTTTGTTTGTTACGCTTTCACACCGTAACAGCTAGTAGTTAATAATGATCAAAAATATCATACATACATACTATCACGTCTTTTTCCCTTGCGGGGTAGACAGAGCATAGCTCTGTAAAACCTTAAGGCCACATTTAGCATGTTGGTGGGCTTTTAGGAGATAAAGAGGGAATCCAAATAGTGATGGGTTTCTAGCCGTATCGCCTATTGACATGATTTCTGACGCCCATTCCCACTATCGGCTTATACGAACTGCGCGGGAAGAGAAGCAGCTGGTATATTCAACGTTTTTTATT
Source organism: Rhodophaea formosa (assembly GCA_963082605.1). NCBI lineage: Eukaryota > Metazoa > Arthropoda > Insecta > Lepidoptera > Pyralidae > Rhodophaea > Rhodophaea formosa. The sequence continues at coordinate 8,941,432 of OY720221.1, forward strand.
TTCTCCCAGACCTGGTGGAAGTTATCCTATATTATCAATAATATCCTCGGAAAAATAAAGTATTCGTACAAGAAAGAGACCAAAAGACATAGTTTTGTGCGTTATTACAGTGAAATATTAGTAACAAACGTGTTAAGATGAGAGAGAGACACAATAACGGTCAATCTTATATCACCTCTCTTTTTGCGTTGGGGATTAAAAAAGCTACTTAGTGGACTCGCTCAAAAGAATCTAAGCTTGTAATACTCTGTCGGAATTCTATGAATGTATATGACGTTGGAGGTAATGAATAACATGCAAATGGGTCGCTTTAATGAAACCGCTCGCGCCCCCTTCGCCCCGTCTCGCCTCCAGAATCACGAATGTGTCGTATTAATTTGCCGAAGTGAAGTACCTATGTTCCGAAACCCAGGCTCAATCGTCACTATAACGTTCACTGTATAACCTGTTATATTTAAGCTAGGAAATCGGCAATTCTGTTTAATAACAAGGTCCTTTGATGCGGAATAATTATGAAATCTGTTGATTTCAAAGGAATTTTAGAATTAAGTAATCATTACTCTCTCAGAACTAATTCTGCCTCTTTATATCTATAATTCTTTATTCACCCTAAAGTATTCTGGATATTAAAGTGATATAGTAAAATGCCTTAATCTATGATCGGGTGTGATTAAAGAACCGGTTGTGAAAAGCTAGCCATGCGCTTTTGGATTAGTTTAGAGACCATTTCACTAGTTTTTTTCAATCTGCGGGAAAGGATGTTCTGCAGGAACACTGAGTTTATTTTTTATTTGTTTCTAGTCAAGTACATTTCAGATCTCAGATAAAAGCCATGAAACCATCACTCTATGCCCGACTAAAAAATTGCTTATGCAGCAATATTTTAAACGAAAAGCTAACCTACATATTTTCACATACGATGCGAAACCCGCAAAGGGCGTTGTCTTAGCATTTTCGTAGGAAACATATCTGTCGATAATGCCGAGGCCCACATCAAAAAAGATCTGAATAGCCGGGCGATGGAGGTGGGAGTGCGTCCAAGATAACGGCTCTTCAAAGGGGAGAATGCTAAAACAAAATTCAAAAGGGAGAAAGGAAATATCTACCTAAGTAAATTATAAAAGTGCGACGAGAGGCTTTTGTTTACGGGCTGGCTACTGTCAGACAGTACTGCGCCGTTTCGGTCAGATTCGAATAAAATAGACTAGGTATAGAGTGCACGAAATGAATAAATTTTTAGCCACTATTTGTGTCCGTGCTTATTAGTAAATGTCTTCATAACAAAATTTGGTTGAACGCTTTATGTATTGTACGATTTTACATCGACAAAGACTAGATTTTCATGCATGGCTGGTATTGTTCATAACGATTTCGGAAATTTTGATTAAATAAATTTATATTATAACAATTGTATATTGTTATAATATAAATGTATGTTCTCAGATTTTCTGGAAACTTGTACATTATATTGGTTTGGAAACAAACTACTTGCCAATATATTCACGAAGTTCACAATATTTCAAATGTATCAATGCGGATTTTCCCAATTAAATAGATAATAACTTTTCAAGTCATAAAGTATCTGTTATGGTCATTCTAACTTTTGAACTTTCTGTCCAAATCATCTGCTTTGATAAAAGTTTAAGTAACATATATCTATTTAGGATATATCTGGGTAAGCAACATGAGACATTAATTTAATTATGATGGTTTGGATCGGAATGGTTTATATGTGTTTTTCCATAGCCTTAGTGAAAGCCATGCAAAAACTTATGGCACTATAATGTCACTTTACAAAAATGTGAGCCACTCCATGACTCCACCCCACTTCATTCGAATCTTTTCATTAGTTTCCTAATCGGCTGCCAGTTATATTTTCAGTGCGAAGATATTTTTTTTTTCTTTAGGAGATAGAATAGTCAAAGGAACTATGATACCAAGTTTTGAGAAATTAACAACTGTATTTATAGATTTTCAAATACTTACTGCATCTTGGATGCATATCTTTATACGTATTTGTAATAAACTTGTATCGTTGAGTTAGTATCCAATAATAGAAGTCTCCAACTTATTTTGGGGCTAACTCAATCTGTGTGATTTGTCCGTCTATATTATTTATTTATTTATCTGATTAAGAAATTAAACCTTATCCATTTCGAAAACAACTTTTGTTCGGTGAAAATATTGTAAAGATTATACGACACCAAATATGGGAAATTTCAAGATAATGCTGATTCCATGAATGAGGAGTAATTTTCCTTTTTTTTATCATCATAATAATGATTTTTCAATAAACTTTAAAGATAAAATATCTTCCCACTGGCCGATACCGATGAGACCTTGTATATTTTTTTATGTGTCCAATAACTTCGAAAATATACCTACCTATTTACTTTCGTTTTTAAAGAACCAATTAATTTAAAAATAAACTGGTCTTTATAAGTCGCCACCAAGACCCTACGATAAAAAGAAGATGCTTATTGAAAGTCGTATTCAACTTGTTTCACAAAAAGTCAATTAAGTCCTGCGCCTTTAAAAACCTCGGCGCCTTACAAAAACCGGCGGCGTCTGGTACAAATATAAATGGCAGCCGATTTGGAAACTAAGAATTAAAAAGATTTGAATGAAGTGGGGTAGAGTGGCCATCACAAATATTTTCAGCAGACTTTTAAAAAAAGTAGGTTATCAATTCAATCCGTATGTATGTAAAATTGACAGAAATAGGTACATCAAAGTTTTAAACATGTTAGTTTTTCATAGCTTCTAAACATTTCTAACAAATTTCATAAGTGTATGTATGTACATATGTTTGTATATTTGTCGCGCATATCTCCGAAACTATAAGTCGGATTGTTAAAATTCTTTTTTTGTTGGACTAGGTATAATTCAACTTAAGGAACAATGCAAGTTTCATCAAAGTCGGTTCAGTAGCTTTTGATATCGGTTTAATTATTTTTTAATTAAAAAACATTACTTGTTATATAGTGACATAAGTAGGTACTTGCATCTCTTTCAGCTGGATAACACGTATAAACAGTTCCGTTCCAAACAGTACCGTCATAAATGTCTTATTGTTGCTTTTCCATCGAAATCCTAAAGAGGTATAACTCATTCAACTTTATATAGTCGGTTTGACATGTGGGAGCGGTGAGATTCAGAAGTCATAGAATGACCATTACAAATACCTTATGACGTGAATAGAAAGTATTTTACCGTCAGTTGGATTATAATAAGTCGAACAAAAAAGAATTTAATTAATCCAACTTATAGTTTTTAAGATATGAGCGGACAGACATACAAATATAAACCTTCACTCATACAAAACTATGTAATTCTAACAATATTACATACACACGGGTTGGCTTCATAACCTTTTTTTCTTAAGTCAGTTGAAAGTTATTGTCTCTTTAATTGGAAAAATACGGAAAATACCCATTGATAATTCCAAATACTGTTAACTTCGTAAATATATTGGCAATTAGTTTGTATCCAAACCAATATAATAAGTAAATTTCCAGAGAATCTGAGTGTATAGGTATTGTTATAATGTTAATGTCAAATCAAAATTTCCGAAATCGTTATGAACAATACAAACCTTGCATGAAAATGTAGTCTTTGTCGATGTAAAATCGTACAATATATGTATTGTTCAATAATTTTTTTTTTAAAAAGACTTTTACTAATAAGAACGGACACAAATAGTGGCTAAAAAGTTATTCATTTCGTCCACTCTATACCTAGTCTACTTTATTCGAATCTGGCTGAAACGGCGCAGTACTGACAGTAGCAGCCCGTAAACAAAAGCCTCTCGTCGCACTTTTATAATTTACTTAGGTAGATATTTCCTTTCCCCCTTTTGAATTTTGTTTTAGCATTCTCCCCTTTGAAGAGCCGTTATCTTGGACGCACTCGTTCCCACCTCCATCGCCCGGCTATTCAGATCTTTTTTGATGTGGGCCTCGGCATTATCGACAGATATGTTTCCTACGAAAATGCTAAGACAAGGCCCTTTGCGGGTTTCGCATCGTATGTAAAAATCTGTAGGTTAGCTTTTCGTTTAAAATATCGCCGCATAAACAATTTGTTTAAAGTCGGGAATAGATGGATCTGAGATCTGAAATGTACTTGACTAGAAACCAATAATAAAAAAATAAAGTAGCCTCAGTGTTCCTGCAGAATATCCTTTCCCGTAGATTGAAAAAAGAAAGGAACAAAACACAGAATGCTTAAATCAACAAAAACCAAATATCAATTCGGTTTGATTTACTTAAACCACTACTCGCCACTCCGCCCAAATTATGATTAGTTTAATCATACAAAGTTGTTCCCAAAAGTGAGTGCAGCGTAGACTAGGAACATAGACATATGCATACATAGAGTGTCAGTTTGCCGGATATGCTTGTAATTTGGCAAGTTCGGCGCTGACGGAGTTTCGATTGCCGGGGAACTTGTCTCTTAAACACTCCGGTGTATCTCCACTATTAGCACAGTGTAGCCTGTGTACTAACTTATGTAACACATGTTTATGATTTTACTGCAGCTGGCTATATGAAAGTTCGTGTTGAAGTTATTATAAATTCATCGCAAGTTAATTTATGTAGCGCAGCAACCATTTGTTTTTATGTACTTTGTCTAGTACTTTCTATTAGATTTTTTAACAAATAAAAAGACGAATTGGATCGAAAACAGTACAAATAAAACATGACCAAGTACTGTATTTTTTATCGCTATATATAACTAATTGTAAAACTAACTTTTTGGAATTCCCAGACGTACCAATAGAGTGGTTTACAATTATCCTATACGTTCCGTTAATGACATTATATTAGGGTCTACTTGATATTATGATTATTCATGTGCTGAGTATACCCCTGTTTTGAAAAAATAAGCTACAACACTTATAAATCTTAAAATCACTTTGTAGAGATGTGATAAGTATTATATGTGTATGACTAGACTTTGCGACTTTATGCACGTCATATTTTGATATCATAAGTAATGTTACAGCGTTGTAAAGTTGCATTTAAACTTCGTTTTTGCGCTTATCATCCACAAAAGACTAAAATCATCCAAATAACTGTGACATTAATAATATTAGTAAGATTTTAAATAACCCTGTCAAAACTTACAATAAATCAATAATAAAAAAATAATTTAACTGCTTACCAGTTTTGATAAACAAGAATTCGTTGAGCGAAAGTAAATACTTGGTATTTGAGTATTGTTCGAGTAAATATGGCTACAGAAGTAATGTACATAACATTGAATGCTCGTTTCATCCCTAATTTTGGCTACTGCCCAGGAATACATAATTTCTTTTGCCAACTTAGTATATACCGACTGAAAATACATAAACGCTAAAACGAGAGCGGACGTAGCCACTCGCCTCTATGAAACTTTGCTCGACAGCTTGTCCTGAACGACCCATTAAAATTCTACTCTCCGACTAAAAATAGGTTTCCTTATCTCCTCTCTCAATAAAACATATTAAGCCATTTCCTGTTAAAATTTAATTGAAGCTGAGTTCAGTTTCGACGTGACTGGAAACCGAACTTATGGCGGACTGAACTGGAATATATTAACACTATATTTACTTTCTAAAATGTGGCTTGAGTTCTATGACAACTGACAAGGACTTTAATGAAATATACCATATTTACCATCTAGATACTAGTCGCTACGGGAGATGCAACCAGGCGAATTTTAGGTGAGATTTCCCTACAAAAAAAATTGAGCCTACAAGAGAAATTAGTTAGTTATTTTCGAACACAAAATTTCACAAGTTTCGGTTGAGAGAAGAGACCTGTAAACGAGAAAAGCCAGACATACGTATGAAATATTTTTTTTACCCATGCTGAAGCAGAGGCGTGTCGGTCGTATCATACTTCGCGTCTGTTTAGAAAATGACTATGGCGCTATACTTATCTAATATAACATGCAATTTTCCCGTGAGTAAATCCGCATAAATTATAGCCTATGTCACCCGCAGACAGCTTTCTAGATGTGAAAGAATTTTAAAAATCGTTCCAGTTGTTTCGGAGCCTATTCAATGTATACAAACAACAAATCTTTGCTCTTTATAATATTAGTATAGAATGTCATGTCCTAATTACTGCAGAATAATGGGCAAAATGCACCAAAATGCAATGCAGTATTTTAAGGAGTTATATACTTGACCACGTCAGTTTCGATTTTGTTTCAGCCGAAACTGAAGCCACGGCCGAATATTCGGTTTCGGCCGGAAAACCAGTTTCGGTCGGACTCTATAGAATATCAGAAACACATTTAAAATAAATTCAACATTCAGACTAGTCCTTTTTATCATCCACAGAAAGCATGACCACATCGTTAGTCATCTTTCAGTCGGCATCGATTTTAGTTTCTAACCAAAAATAAACTCAAATCCAATTCCTAGCGAGTAAATACCACGATACTCTACAAACAATCTCCGAATCGCCCCGTAAGCTTCAAAACGCTACGATTTATCAGAAATACCTAACCAAATACTGAAAAAGCATATGGAAACGGCGGGCTAGTCTGGAGCATTCCTCGAGCAGAAACAAAGTAATTGGCGAAGAGAAAAATTACGCTACAGCGCGGTGTTTAAAAACGGAAAAAAAAATCGACAAAGGGGTTCGCTCGTGGAAAAGAGCCGGTCAGCGATCACCTGTTCTGGCTTGTATGATTTCTGTGTATTATCTTCTCATCAATGTTGGATCGAAAGTTCGTTTCGATATCGAAAGATAATAAAATGAATTTCGAAAGCGTTTGAAGTAAGGATATTTCAATGGGCGAAGACAGCAAGTTTAAACATTAACAATTTTTTTCTACAAAAAGGTTACATATAGAAAGAAGTAATTAGTAAAGAAAAATAATATAATATTAACCGTTCGTAGAAAAAAGCCAGTCAGCGGCCATCTATTGTCCGTGTGATTTCTGCATACTATCTTCTCTTAAATGTTGGATCGAATGTTTATTTCAAGGGAGCACAGAAAGAGTTTATAGAATTACACAGGGATGTTTGGAGATAATTAATGCAAGTAAAAAACTTCAAAGATAGCATGGATTTAATAATTATCTGACAGGATTTATGAGGTATTTTTATGAAGAATTTAGAATGTTCATAAAAGACTTTTTCAAGGAAAATCTGCAGCACTCCTCAAGCGCAGAAACAAAGTAATTAAGAAAGAGAAAAATAAGCCACAGAACGGTGTGTTTAAAAACGTGTGGTGTGTGCGTTCGGGGAAGAGAGCCGGTCAGCTTGCAGCTGCTAACTCGTATGATAACTGGGTTTACCTTATCATCAATGTTGGATCGATAGTTCATTTCAAGAGAGCGCTGAAAGGTTTTCATGTTTTAAGGGATGTCCGGTATTATATTGAATTGAACATACCTACATACTGTCACGTCTTTTTCTCTTGGGGGGTAGACAGAGCCTAGGTCTTTAAAACCTAAAGCCACGTTTAGCATGGTGGTGGGCATGTAGATGGAAAACGGAAACAAAATAGTAATGGGTTGCTAGCCGCATCGCCTATTGCCATGATTCCTTAGATTTTCGCCCGATCCCTTGACCAGTTTTTAAGATCTGCGCCGGAAGAAAAGCAGGTGGTATATTCTAGTTTTTCCTTTAGTCCCAAATCACCGTGGAAGGACGTACAAAAAAAGCTTTAGGGTGGCTTTTCTAATTCATCCAGAGATAACTTTTCCGGAATCAGGGATTCTACAAAATCCGAAGTATCAAAAGCAGAATCCAAATAGTGGAAAGAAAAATTTACTATAAGGAGCGAATAATATTGCCGGATAAGTTCCGTTCGTGGAACAGAGTCAAACCTTGAAAAATTTAATTAAAGAAAATTTTTATTTTTTTTTTTATTTTATTTAAAGTAAAATAAATTTTTCTTCAATGTTGCATGGAATTTTTATTTTGAATGCCTGTTAAAATTGAAGAGCATGAAGGTCGTTTCATAGTTTCAAAATGATACTAAGCAATAATAAAATCGGACAAGATAAAATTGGCTTAGCAGGAATTTTAGCGGTCTGCGCGGTGTTTGTTTTAGATTGTTTTATTAATAGATTCTAGTGGATTTTATAATGCGTGAAATTAGTTTAATTTTGTGTTATGATAGTGTTTGCAAAAAATGTGGGGATAAGTAAAATAATCTGACATGGTGCAGGTGTAATGAGATTTACTTAGCGGGTTATTGGTTGTTCACTTTGCTTCGTCGTCTATATGATCGAACCAGTAGATTCGTGAAGAATTGCCCGCAGGTCGCATCAACGAAATAATCATTTCGTTAATAAACAAGAAGAACTCGGAAAAGCGGGGGAAACTAAGACTTTTTCACTTGTAACTGGTTAAATACGTCATGCATAAAAGCCATAGAAAAAAACCTTTTTTGACAAAATAAATGAGGTAATTTTTTGAAAAAAAAAATTACCTATCGGGAATAAATTGTGCTAAAAACGTTTAAAGCACACCTCAAGCGTAGAAACCAAGTAATTTGTGAAGAGAAAAATGACGCTACAGAGCTGTGTTTAAAAACTGAAAAAAATGCTGTGAAGAGAACAAAGAGCTTGTAGTAATGACCGCTAGCGAATGTCTATCTGCTTTGTATGATTTTTAAATGTGTTATCTTCTCATTAATGTTCAATCACACGTTTATTTTACAAGAGCGCTGCGTTTAAAAAGTTAGTTGTAGAACTGCAGTTTAAATCCTTTTTATCCATTTTTTATCGAACGTTAATTTGTTTAATCATAAAATTATATTTGGTTACGTGCTATTACAGTGTCATACCTACTCAAATGTATTTTTATTAACAAATACATAGAGACAAATCACCCAAATCGAGCTAGCCCCACATTAAGTTACGATACTATGTTCTTTTATAGATAAACATCCAAAACCCAGGCCAATTTGAAAAAGATCGCCGCGATCCATCATGTCCTGACCGGCGCTCAAACCCAGGACCACTCGTGTTGCAGGCTGGCGTGTGTGTTAACCGCTGCGCCATGGAGGACGTAATGTAGGCAGACTTTACTAGGAGTGTATAAACGTAATCATATGCACTCATTAAATTTCAAGAGAAAAGAAAACATAAGGAACCTTGAAACATAGAGAAAAGGGATACTTCTATATAAATAAACACATGTGTTTATTTATATAGAAGTATCCCTTAGAAGATAAGACCGAGGTCACGTTAGCGCGAGGCCCTAATCAGTCAATCTCGGCTATAGGAGAAGTGAATCTGCAAAATGACGGTCGCCGTATAATTAATTACCGAGTTCAATGGCGGCGGCAACAAAAGACGATTGTTTGCCTTGCCTGAGTCGATGTCGGCGAAATCCGGATAATCTCGCCCTTTGTATCTGTTTTATGAAAGAAATAAACTTTTTATTCCTCACAATTGCTTGCTTACTCGTAAATGTCGTATCTTTTTCCAACAGGCTAGATTTATTTTGAAATTGTCATTGAGTTTATGTTTTGTTTAGTAGATCAGTACTTATGGCAGATATCAACTTCTTTTTCGACTTTTACTTGAAAATTGCCATTTCCTGGGTCGCAAATATATAGGTATTATACTGGTGATTTTTAAATACAAGCCAATTTTTTAAGAATCCCATACAATTGAACTTTGTATGGAATGACGAAAATTTAACATATACTTTAAAATATTTTTGTGAAAATAAGTTCTGTATTATTGACTGAACTGGCTATTAAAAAAAATAGCTATTGCGCGTATAACACACTTAATCCAATAAATTCAGTCAAATCAATAATAGACTGACTATTTTATTATAATTTGGCAAAAAGGTCTAAAAAATATTTTTAAAAGATGCATAAACGTAGCCTTTGAATTATTCAGATTATTAAAATCTATACGTATTTTTTCTTTATTCTTTCATGTCTTCATGAACAAAGCAATCTTCTTGTTTTTTTATTAAAACCTCAAATTCGAAACGAAATAAAATGCACTCAACATAAACACTAAAACAAAACCACCTAAAGCTCCCAGATGTTATCGAACGAAAGAAAATCACCCAACATTGTGTTAAAAATTGTTCATCTCCACCTTTTGTTCGGGAACTGTAGCCGTAATAGTGAGGAGTGGCGCTCAGTGCAGCTCAATGGCTGGCTTGATCGACACCCTCCCAGACGCAATAATTGCCTTTTGAGACGAGAAAACACTGCGCTGGCGATAAAATATTATTTGTGTGTGACAGGCTTTGTGTCGGAATGTGTACCAACCATATCTCAAAGACACCCGTTGTAATTAAGTAGACAATGAAGTTCATATTCGGCGGTGGGCGGAGGGCGCCATTGTGCTGGACCCGTTATCTGCAGAGCAGCCTTTTTAGCTTTGTACAACAAAGTCCTCGTGGCTGCCTGTAACTGTTTATTCTGCTTTTTCGTGGTACGTGTGATAGCAAAATGTGACACTTCTCCCCTGCTCCTGTTTCTTTTGCAGAACATGAACTGATAACGAAACAACGGCCACATTTTGGCCGGGCTTATTTTTTCTTGTTGTTGAATAAGTGCTTAATTACTTTGATTTCCAAATTACAATTGTTATTATAGAACACATTTTAAGTTCAATTTTACTGGCTTCATCCAATCGCGATTTTTTCTTATAAATATTTATGATATAAAATAGGGATGAACAATAAATTGCAAATATTATCCAGGTACAATAATCAGTCTTATGCAGACAATTAGTTAAAGTTTAGTTCCTAAAACAATCAGCCATCCAAATTACGAGTAACATACACATGATTTCAAAACTGATACAATATCATGATCCTCTTAATAAAAATAAAAGGTTTGCGATAACAATAATTTTAAATTAGATCAATTTAGGACGATAACGGCTCCAGTTATTATTTCCATAGCGGCGATAAAGCTTGTAAATGGTTTTCCAAACGCCCCGGCTGCGCGGCGAGCCTTTTTATTGCGGTATTTGTCAAGATATTCCCGCTAAAGGGACTGTAATCGAACATTTTACGTTTGGTTACCATACGCCTTGTTTCCGAGGAGACTTGAAATGAAATGAAATGAAATGTATTTATTCACATGAAACATGGTACAAACAGGTGTTAAAGATAGGTAATGTAACTAATACATGTTTCGCCAGAGGTATGGCATGTAAATATTATTTGGAATATTTGTCATGAACTACAATTATAATATAATAAGTTTAATTACATTTATTTAAACTACAAAATGTCAAGAAATATAAATTAAATATAGTAGTTTGAGGTAAATTGTCTTATATAATGAGTCAAATTAAAATTAAACGTTTAAATCAATAATTATCTTGTCGTCCAAAATTCGTTCATGTCGTAAAAACTATGAGATAACAGCCATTTTTTTAATGCCGATATAAATCTTTTTTTTTGGCAATTCTCGTATAGCTTTACGTATTTTATTATAAACTTTAGTCGCCATGACGTAACAATTGTTTTCAAAAAGTGATGTTCTACATTTAGGTAATACCAAATGGGTTGGATCTCTATGATTAAACTTTCTATTAGTAATGTCACTAACTTTGGTAAAAAAGTTCATGTTTGATCTAACGAAGACTCCGACCTCTAAAATATACATTGATGTTAAGGTTGGATATTGGTCTTGGTTGGATATTGGCCTTGCATTTTTGTTTGTTCTATGTCATTCAAATATATCCACTTAAAGGGATTATAATCGAACACTTATATTTACGCTTGAAAGGAGTGTGATCGAACATTTTACGTTTGGTTACCATACGCCTTGTTTCCGGTATGACGCGGATATTTCACTATTTAGGTATTGCTGCATGTTTGTTTTCTTTTTAATTGAAATATATCCGCTTAAAGGGATTATAATGAACACTTATATTTCCGCTAGAAAGGACTGTAATCGAACATTTTACGTTTGGTTACCATACGTCTTGATTCTCTTTCTTGATCTTCTTTAGTAGATTATTAACGAATTTGTGAACATATTTTCGCTTTAAGTGACTTTAAACGGATATTCAACGTTTAGTTGCAATAATATGTTAGCATTGTTTCCGTTACGTGGATATGACTCGGCTAAGTTAATGAATCTGTTTGTTCGATAAATTGAAACTGAAATTTAGATCCCTTGACGATTTAATTACAGTAATGCTCGTATAAATAAATAAATAAATAAATAAATAAATAAATAAATAAATAAATAAATAAATAAATAAATAAATAAATAAATAAATAAATAAATAAATAAATAAATAAATAAATAAATAAATAAATAAATAAATAAATAAATAAATAAATAAATAAATAAATAAATAAATAAATAAATAAATAAATAAATAAATAAATAAATAAATAAATAAATAAATAAATAAATAAATAAATAAATAAATAAATAAATAAATAAATAAATAAATAAATAAATAAATAAATAAATAAATAAATAAATAAATAAATAAATAAATAAATAAATAAATAAATAAATAAATAAATAAATAAATAAATAAATAAATAAATAAATAAATAAATAAATAAATAAATAAATAAATAAATAAATAAATAAATAAATAAATAAATAAATAAATAAATAAATAAATAAATAAATAAATAAATAAATAAATAAATAAATAAATAAATAAATAAATAAATAAATAAATAAATAAATAAATAAATAAATAAATAAATAAATAAATAAATAAATAAATAAATAAATAAATAAATAAATAAATAAATAAATAAATAAATAAATAAATATATAGGGACATATCACACAAATTGAGCTAGCCCCACAGTAAGTTGGGAACTTGTGTCGCAGGATACTAACTCAACGATACTATATTTTATAACATATACTTATATAGATAAACATCCAAGACCCAGGTCAATATGAAAAAGATCTTTTTCCATCTTGACCTGACCGGGGATCGAACCCGGGACCCCCGGGTCGCAGGCTAGCGTGTTGACCGCTGCGCCACGGAGCTCGACAGTATAGATAGACTATAATTTAACATATTTTTAACAAAAAACAAAAACCGACTTCAACCCTATCAATTTGTCTGAATAAGCATAATAATAAAATGGAAAAAAGTGTAAACCAAACGGCATGCGTGTAAACATATTTTTGGTTTTTGTGTATTTTTTCAAAAAACTCTAGACACATTTCGATAAAAATTTAATGGGACCATTTGTCATATTATCTATCGAACAAAAAAATAATTTCTTAAATCGGTCCAGGCGTCTTCGATAAATCGGGGAACAGACACAAAAAAAAAGATTCCGACGAATTGAGAACCTCCTCTTTTTTTGAAGTCGGTTAAAAATAATGTCGTTCAAATTAAATATTTGTCAGAACCACAACGCGTAGCACATTGCTAATTCGATCGTTGTTCAAAGTAGTCCAATTGTGATCTGGCCACGATTATCTAAAGGTGCGACTCGGAATACAAGATCATACGGCAGATGGCTCGAGACTTCGAAACACAACTAGCTTCATACTTTTCTCCAAATTGCACTCGGAACTTCTTACTCGCCGTAATGCACGTGTCTCGAATATCAAAGTTTGGGTTTTTATTCCCCGTCTTTATTAGGAACAAAATAGTTGCACGTTTAGCGATCTGAGTCACGTGTTAGGTCTCCAGCGCAAAGCCTATAGACACAAGCAGTTTGAGTCCCTCGAGACCGAATTCGTGTTCGGAATCAGACCTCCACCGTCCAATATTTGTCAGTTATTGCTCCGACGAAATTTATTCAATTAATTTCTCATTCCGAAACAAGTCGTCTAATCTGAAAATGGAAATCGCGAACAATTCTTCATAAATAAATAATATAATGGTAAATAATTTGCATAACACAATATTGTGAGGTAACGAAGGAAGGAGCGAGGAGACAGTTATGAACTGAATAGGTATAACTCAGCACTCGGTGGAAACTTGTTTCATTAAATTTAAATTTAGCGTCTGCTTATTAATTCAAAGAAATGGTCGTCTTCGCGAGTTCGCGCTCAAAAAGAGTTTCTTTGCATTTGGCGAAACTCTTTGTTCAATTTCTGAGATTAAGTGTAAATTAAATATACATACACAATCTTTGAATTAGTGTTTCTTAACTAACCTACGATAAGGATAGGAGCATTTGGCCCGCTTGTGAATTATGATATATGAATACGTACCTATATATATACAAATAAAAAACTCATCACTAATTTGTAGCAGAAGTTTCACATAGGAACTATATGTGCAAGCTGTATGTTACAAATAAAAACAAAGTACTCTTATCACAAAAATTTAATAAAATTAAGAAACAAAAATATTTCAGAGCCTATTTCGTTGAATTAATAGAATATTTTTCGTATAAAGATTCACCTCTGAACATTATTTTTGTCGGCAAGGCAATAAAAGGAACTTGCAAAAGAAAGTAGGCAATTAAAAAACTTTTCAAGTACTCAATGTTCTCTATTAATTTCAGGCGTAGTGTACCAAATTACAGCCATAAAATATATTTTTTCCTCCAAAGGGTCTAGATTGGCCAATTAAAACTTTAAGCTTATTACTTTGAAAGTGGCCTTTAGGATACGATTAATTAATTCTTCCTCTGCCAATATTCCTCAGCCAGTGGCCGGCATATTATTATTTGCTTAATATTTCGGTGTACAAGTTAATCATCTTTATTTGGCTTTGCTTCTTACTGTTAAAAATCGAAATCTTCACACATAAACATTATTTAGCTAATAAAGGTGCTTTTCATTTAAATTGAAGAAAATACAGAGTGTGGCACATCATGTTAATTATACACACTATGCTAATGCTATCAAGTCTCTGTGAACGGTGTTATTGAAATCATATAGTTCTTTCATCATGAGCTATGTATATCTGTTGAGTGCTTACAAGTAGAATCATGAAACCAAAATATATTTAAATTGATGTGAAAGCGAGTTTGAGATTATTTCTAATAATTTAAGATTTGGTAATATTCTAGGCCCTTTATAATGGGTGCCGGGGGGATCTGTGGATTGGCGGAGGCTTTGGATGTCTGGTTGAGCGACTGTCCTGACGTACCACTACCAGCAAACTTACATCACCAGAGAGGGTGGGACGATCCTGTATGCAGGAAAAAATTACAAACTCTGCTCGATCAAGCTACTGGTCCGACAGACCGCGCTAGATTGCTGGAAGTTTCTGAGCGGGAATCCAGTTTATGGCTACAGGCGCTTCCCTCCGCTAATTTGGGCACGTTATTAGATAACTGCACTTTGTCTCTAGCAGTTGGCCTTAGACTGGGTTTAAAAGTGAATGAACACCATCAGTGTATTTGTGGCAGACCCGTTAATGAGTTGGGCCATCACGGGTTAGCCTGCCAAAGGAGCGCTGGTCGTTTATCCCGTCATGGTACGCTGAATGACATCATTCGAAGAGCCCTTGTCTCGATAAACGTTCCCGCCATCTTGGAACCGAGCGGTTTATTAAGAGCAGATGGCAAAAGGCCTGATGGGATGTCACTGATACCATGGAGGATGGGCAAAAGTCTCATTTGGGACGCCACATGTGTGGATACTCTCGCGTCCACACATGTGATGTCAACATCTGTGCGAGCCGGCGCAGCGGCTGTTTCGGCGGAAGCCCTGAAACGCAGGAAATATGAGGATCTCCTTGAAAATTATATTTTTGTGCCCTTCGCTGTAGAGACGATGGGCTCATGGGGCCCTGAAGCCAAATCTTTTGTGACTGAGATTTTAACGCGTCTCCGCGATGTAATGGGCGATCCAAGGGCGGGCAGTTACTTTGCACAAAGAATTTCTATAGCGGTGCAGAGAGGTAATGCTGCCAGCCTTATGGGTACCCTGCCTCGCGGCGACGCGTTGGAGTCTCTTTTTTATTTGTAATTATGATTTTATTGTTATTTGTATTTATAATAAACGATATTAGATTTTTCTATATAAAAGGATCTCCCTACCATTAAGAAATGATGTGAACACATTGCCAGAGGTACTGAAAAGGACATAGAGTACCTCATATCCAAAAAAAGTCAAGGGACTTACAGCGAGTTCAGCCGTGGGCAAAAGGTAGTCTTATCATAGTTCGAGTATATTATTATACATAAAATTAAGTTTTGTTTAGTTAGTATCTCCCGAAACAATAATCCCGTATACACGAACAGGTATAACGATATTTTTATATCAGTTTAAAAGTAAAATTATAAGCGGAAACCATTGGAGTCAATTCATGCGTTTTCACTTCACTGGAGCACTTATCAATGCGGCGGACGGGCTTCCTGCGACTGCGACTAATCGCAGCGACTTCCCAGCGCCGGAAATTGCCTGGCCAGCTCATCCGACTGACCAAGTTAAATGCATGGAGCGTGTCGCCATATTGGTTTGCAATGTGGAGTGAAACTTACACTATGATTTTGATGTCCTGCTTGCTATGTTGGTAGTTGTACGTACGAAATAATTGTTCGTTGTTCATACATGTAGTACTTTTTATGGATGACAAATACAATTCAGGGTTGTATAAAAAGTTATTTGTTTTCATGTTTAGAACGTGAATTTAAATTATCGCTAATTCAATACCAACTGCTTCTACGTTAAAGTTCTTCTTCGTTAAAAGGCGTTTATTTATACTATTATAATGAAAAGGAAATATTTGATTGTTTGGTTGCATTGAATATCCTCCGAAACAATTGAATTTCCATAATTCTCTCGCCTGTAAGAAGCTCATTTATCAGCGAGTGACATGGGCTATAAAATTACGCGGACGAAGTCCCGGGAAGATTGCAAGTCCTAAATATTTACGTAATTTTTTTTCCAGGTTGCCCAGTGAATTACGAAGAGTGAACCCCGGAAAGTTTTGGATTTGCACACGGCCAACACTTCCAAAACGTTGGGAACCTTGGGGTATTCCTTTTAACGCAACCATTTTAAAACGCATCTAGTGAAGTGCAACTAAATTATTCCTCGGAGCGCACCTTTCAGTTGCGCTCACGATAGCAATTTTAAATATTAAAATTTTATTCCGCATAGCGCACCCACGTTAAAAAAAAGAACGTGCGTTACTTGTTTTTGCCTCTTGATCTTGCTTCAGTTAGTTCGCTCAAAGGCGCTCTCGGAGTAATAATTTAGTTGCGCTTCATTAGGTGCATTTCAAAATGGTTGCGGTAAAAGGAATACCCCGGGAACCTAGATAAAACTTGATACGGGCCCCGCACTCGTTAAGTGGGTTCTTAGGGGTAATTATAAATAGGCTTCGTGCCACCCACTCGTCATCATTCTCTATTTCATTATTTAAGCCTGCCTTCCTGTTGAACGTGGCCCTTGACTTGTGACCTTTGGTTACAGGATAAACGACGTAATTATTATATTTATATACTTTGATTTCAATTTATTATGAGGTCAATGACTTTCTAGCCCAAAATAAGTACAAACCCTATAAATTGTATTGTGATAAGGAAATGAAACTACAGCGTCTTATAAGTTTAAAATATCAATTAATTTTATTGCTTCTTAATTTCAGTGGTAATCTTATTAAAAAATCTTCTTTAGTCCCAAAGTCAAGTTTGGTTGTAATAAATAAGAAATAGCGGACTCGAACGTAGGTACATTTTTGTCACCTTGGTTGAGAAATACGACACAGAACAGACGGGCAGACATACCAAAGACATTCTGTCTAAGGTGAAGAATGAAACAGAGACGTTTCGCTCGCTAGGTCAATATGTAAGTATACTGAGCATTTTCATAAATAAAATAAATAAATATATACGGACAAATCACACAGATTGAGCTAGCCCCAAAGTAAGTTCTTAAGAAAGACTTGTGTTATGGGATACTAACTCAACGAACTATATTTTATAACAAATACATATATAGATAAACATCCAAGACCCAGGTCAATCTGAAAAAGATCGTTTTCCATCATGACCTGACCGGGGATTGAACCCGGGACCCCCGTGTCGCAGGCTGGCGTGGTAACCGCTGCGCCACATACATTATGTAATCTTTTTGTTACACATTGTAAACATATAACTTTTCTTGTCCACTCACGTTCCGTAGCTGTAGCATTACGCTACGAAATGCTACGCGGCTCTACGGCGTAGCATCGCTACATATACGCCGAGCTACGCTAGAATAGAGTTTTTTTATATATCAATTGAGTGCGTTTGTTGCTACGATGTACGTCTATGTGTACGGTTTATCTCAGTATTAAACTGATGTGGAGTATTGAATAATATTTGTTTTAAATCAAGTTTTAACGTGTCAGCCACTGTGTTTAGTTTCAAAAGCCTGATTATCCGTGACCCTGCCTTGTCCCTCATTTTTGAATAGGTAAATATTTTTAGTTTTCCATTTTTATAAAACTTTTCCAAACTTTAATATTAATACTAAACATAGAATCTAATGAATGCAGGGTAAATTCACGTCATACGACACTTATCAGTGTGGGTGGCGAGCGACACTTCCTGCGTCGCTGCGACTAATCGCAGCCGCTTCCTGCCGCCGGAAATTGACTGCCCAGTTTATCCGTATGACCGTCCTTGATGCATTTCTGCATTTAGAATGTAGTCTTCGTCATAAATATAATTCTTAGCTTCCTAATCTTTTCTTCATTGGATCAGGCAAAGGGTCCCGCTGGGTCTACGGACATTTCTTATCCTAACTAATATTATAAATGCGAAAGTGAGTTTATGTATTTGTTTGTCCACCTCTTCACGCTTCATTTATTGAACCAATCTTCTTGAAATTGGCATTCATGTAGGTTAGGCTACTGAAAAAGACATTGGGTACTTTTCATTCCGGGAAAAAGTACTGTTTCCGTAGGATTTGCGATAACCGACTCGGCGCATTTATATAACAAAATTATACGACAGCGAAGTCCATTTTTAGGGTTCCGTAGTAAACTAGGAACCCTTATAGTTTCGCCATGTCTGTCTGTCTGTCTGTTTGTCCGTCCGCGGTTTTACTTAGAGACTATAAGTACCAGAAAGCTGTAATTTGGTATGGGTATGTATATTAATCATGACAAAAAAGTGGTAGAAAAAAATCTAGAAAAAATTTTTTTTTGTGGTAGCTCCCATACAAGTAAAGAGGGAGTAATATTTTTTTTTCTATACGAACCAATCGTGTTGGGTATTGTTAGATAGGTCTTTAAAAAATATTGTAAGGTTGAGAACACCGTTTTTTGATTTAAGGATCCGTTTCCGAAATATTTAGTTTTAACGTGCAAATTTTTGTTAGAGGTAAGTGTCCCCCCCCTCTATCTACTAAACGATTATAAATGGATAGGTGAAAAAATTACAGCAGTAGTATATATACTGAAGTTGAAAGGAAAACTATCAGAGCTGAGTACAAAGTACAAACTAAAAAGTTATAGGGAACCATCTTATAAAATGTACTCGAGAATGTAAAATTTCATACATTTTCATTGTTACATGTTTTTGGTCGTTAAACTATGATGTGCGAGTGTGAACTCAAAGTTGTCATTCGCAACTACGGAACCCTACACTGCGCGTGGCCCGACACGCACTTGGCCGGTTTTTTTTATTGTTACTGAGACATAGAGTCTCCACGCATAGCATATCTCAAAATGAGCAGAAATTGCCAATCAAAAGGATCGACATTTGCTTTCTAAACATCAACAGTACAGATTACTACTCGTATACTAATAATTAGTTTGGCATGCATAAACCAGTGAACGGATTTAGTAGTGCAATTACCGCCCGTGTACATACAATGATTTCATTAAACATGCAAATTTGCGCCGAACAAACGTACGGAATTCTGATCGGACGATCTGTGTTATTGGGTCGGATCCAACGAACACTGATCGCTAATTCTACCCTCGATAGTTAAAAAGGCGCATCCAACAAGAAGACGAAGCAGAGAAAAAAATTTTTTTTTGTTGATTTTATTGAAAAATCTTTGCTGTCCTCAGGTAATACAAAATAATTAAGTTTTAACGACTGAAAATGATAAAAACTGTTATAAACCGTTATATACAAAAGAAAAAATTATAATTATTTTAAGTTTTCTTATTAATAATACAAAAAAACTTTTTCAACTTAGTACAAAAAATATGGAAAAATACTAGATGCGCCTTTATTTTTATGCTAAGTAATTGTGTGATGCATTATGTACAGTATTATTCAGAAGAACGGGCGCATTTTGTTACATGCGTTCTTTTTAATTAGTCAAATGTGTCTGCGGAACTACATACTTACTAAATAGAAAGGAAGCATATGTGTCAGATGTTGATGTTTTTAATTAGCATGAATTGACTTTCCGCTTAGTGTGTAAAGGCACAAATGACTAATTACGCCCTATCAATTTATTTTTAGAAAATAGATCGAAACAACCGGCTTTTTAATTTATGAACATACAAAAATATGCGAAACGTATTGGGCATATCTAAGCAAATGTGGCTTTTAAATTAAGTTTCAGTCGTTTACGTCTTTTCTTCTTAAAAAAGGTGCAGACAAGAGTGTAGAAAAGCCTTTTTTTGTTATGATAATATCGAAACGGAGCGAGATACAAAAATAAAAAAAATATAGGCAGATGCGCCTTTTTTTTCTTATTCCGGCAAATATATTACTCAATTATCGAAAAAAATTTAGATGCGCCCTTTAAACTATAGGGGGCAGAATTATATTATGCAATATAAAAATAAAACCGGCCAAGTGTGAGTCAAACTCGCGCAATGAGGGTTCCGTACAATATGCTTCGTGAACACACACACAATGTGCAAAAAATGTTTTATTCAATTGACTAGCGCCATCTAGTGGTGTTTTAGTGAACTATTTCCCTAGATGAACTTATTATTGTGAGTTTACCTCTTAATTTTCAAGTGATAGAATTCTTATTATTTTTCCTGTAATCTTCAAGGAATGAACTATATTTTGTAATTTTTTCAAAATTTTCGGCCCAGTAGTTTCGGAGATCAGGGGGGGGGGAATGGTCAATTTTTGCCTTCTTTCGTGAATAAAATCAAAAGTATTGATTTTACCCGAACAAAAAAAAATATTTTTGAGATCCTCATAATGAGCCCTTTCATTTGATATATGACACAGTAAGGTTTGCAAAACTTTTTTTTTTAATTTTGTAATTGGGCCCCTCATTATTTCAAAAAAATCTTTATTTACTTTGCACATCCGTGTTTGGGTCATAGGATTACACTATCTTACCAAATTTCATCTAATTTGGTTCAGTAGATTCGGAGAAAATCGGCTGTGACAGACGGACGGACAGACAGACGCTCGAGTGATCCTATAAGGGTTCCGTTTTTCAACTTTTGTACGGAACCCTAAAAACTAACAACAACAAAAACAACAAAAAAAACTAACAACTAAAAAATAAAAAAAAAAAGTACAAATCTAGGACCTTATATATTATAGCCAAAGCTCATATATTAGTAGAAGGACTGAGTTACACATAGTAACTTTTAGCATCGAAATAGACACCTTGGTGTCCCACTTGCACATATACCATTGTATAAAAACTATAGTTGTAGTTACGAGTATATTATATACAACTAGCTGTTACCCGCGGTTCCAACCGCGTGCTATATAGCCTATGTCCTTCTCAGTACCCTAACCTATGTGTATGCAAAAGTTGATTATGATCGGTTGAGTAGATACGGAGTGAAAGTGTAACAAACAAACAAATAAATAAACAAACAAACTTTCGCATTTATATTAGTTAGGAAGGATTAGGATTAGGATTGCATGTATGTATATGTATGTACGAACGGGTCCAACCTGTAATATTTCCGTCTTGCTCAGTCATAAATCTTTTCACAGAACTTAGCATTCTAACTTTTATGAAGATCATGATTTTATCTTTTTATATGAAAAAAAAAAACATTATTCTTAGCAACTGATTTGCTAACTTCGGTGTTTCTGTGATTCAATTGTGGCGAGTGAAGAGGTTGCCACAGTACTGAAGCGTAATGAAGGTGTAGATGTACTCATGGCGTGCAGGATGAGTGTGATGTTGGTGGTGCAAATGAAAGCGTCCAGTATATAGCAACTCACAAGAGTTTATTAGCACAGCAAGGCACAGTTACACAGAAAAAACAGTTTACAGAAGGGCACGAGAGCAAAGTATGAAAGAAGAATGAAATGCGAAGGATAGAACGAAAGAAATAACAAAATGATATGCGCAGCGCGTAAGTAACAGCGGGCAAGTACGATAGCGACGGACGTGCGATCGGCGCAGAGAGGTTTCGCAGACTTGGAGCAGCAATTCTCCCGACTCACTGGGATATCACCTGGCACTTGCGGGCTACGACGAGAAGCACAGATTGCACTACTGGACCTATCAGACCTTCGGTCTTGGGAGGGAGTACTGTGGCGAACTCTACACTCGCCACAATAACTAACACGAAAAGACCTAACTGTGAATATGGCGAGACAGCAAATAACTACAAGACTTCCCACAAGATGGCGCTGATCAATTGTGAAACGCGCAAACAAAGTTTCTTCAAATCTCGGCATAAATGAGACCTCCAACAGAACTCAGTCGGAGCCGTGCGGTTCCCTGGGCGCACACCTTGCCCAGCGGAAAGTTCTCTCTTTGTGGCGCTCGAGCATACCACCTCGCTCCCACTACACAGTAAAGCTTTCATTAATAGACAGGAATTTAATTTTTTTTCCAAATGACAGCACTTTTGTTGCCGCTTTTAATTTTCCTGGAATAAGGTAGAAAATCAATATTCTTGGTAACATAATATCATGTATGATGTCTAAAGATAAAAATAGAAGAATAGAACAGTGAAATAATAATTGGCGGTCACTGGCTGAGGAATATTGGCAGCGAAGGAATAATTAATCGTATTCTAAAGGCCGCTTTCAAAGTAATAAGCTTAAAGTTTTAATTGGCCAATCTAGCCCTTTGGAGGAAAAAATATATTTTATGGCCGTAATTTGGTACACTACGCCTGAAATTAATAGAGAACATTGAGTACTTGAAAAGTTTTTAATGCTTACTTTCTTTTGCAAGTTAATTTAATTACCTTACCGACGAAAGTAATGGCTACAGATGAATTTTTATTAAACATGATATCGTGGTAAAAATGAAATGTAGCATTATGAATATCTAATACTCTAACACAATATTGTGTTATGCAAATTATTTACCATTATATTATTTATTTATGAAGAATAGTTCGCGATTTCCATTTTCAGATTAGACGACTTGTTTCGCAATGATAAATAAATTTAATAAATTTCGTCGGAACAATAACTGACAAATATTGGACGGTGGAGGTCTGATTCCCAACATGAATTCGGTCTCGAGGGACTCAAACTGCTTGTGTCTATAGGCATTGCGCTGGAGACCTTACACGTGACTCAGATCGCTAAACGTGCAACTATTTTGTTCCTAATAAAGACGGGGAATAAAAACCCAGACTTTGATATTCGAGACACGCGCATTACGGCAAGTAAGAAGTTCCGAGTGCAATTTGGAGAAAAGTATGAAGCTAGTTGTGTTGTGAAATCTAGCCATCTGTCGCATGATCTTGTATTCTGAGTCCCATCTTAGTTAAGTAAATCGTTGTCAGATTATAATCGGACTGTTCTTTACTCTTGTAACGCGTTAGATCGGGATTGCTTATCAATTATAAGCCCTATTTAAGCGCAGAATATATTTCATTACAGTAAAGGCTCGTGTTTCCTTTTTATTATTACTTTAATTACTATTACTACAAATAGTATTAAACAAAGTTGCTCCCCAATATCTTTATGTCCCTATACATGCTAAGATCTTTAAAACTACGCAGCCGATTTTGACGTGATTCAAGAGGAAGGTTCATATGTATATTAAACGCCCGGGCGTAGCCGGGGAGGGCTTCTAGTAAGGAATAAAGTTCATTTAAATGGCATCTTCGAAGTAATAAATTGTAATTCTATAAATGTTTACTTAAAGCGTCCCCTTAGAGGTAAATTGTTCACAAATTTCTTTATATGCACAAAAAGCTTTAAATACTAATAAATCGTTTTGAACGAAATCATCTCGTAGATCAATCGAGCCTATGAAATAAAATTAATTAAAGTAGCAACGATATTCGACATGAAAAAGCCGTTTTGCAAGGTGGGCGCAAATATTTCCAATCTAGGCCATCGAATCGCATCGGGCGAGGTAGGGTCACCAGGCGTTGGATTTCACACGCCGAGGAATATTCCAAGATAGTAGGTGACGGATTATTTCGAAGTTTTTCTTTTATTGGACGGAGTATCTGTAATTTAATCTTAAAATTTATTAATAGAAAAAAAATGCAATGATTTTTCGTATTTATGAGCAAGAATTTTACCATTATCATTTAGCAGAATAATAAAATACCGATTTTGAGTGCCTTGTCTATATTATTAGGAGAAGGTGTGGTTTAAACATTGCAAATACTTTTACATGAAATTTATTAGAGAAAAGAAATTAGAAAGTTATTGCTATTGGGCGTATCGCCGCAAACGTTTACGGGCGGAAATATCCAAATGTAAATGTTGAGTATAAAAACGGATTATAAGAAATGACCGTTCCTAAAGTCAATATCGACGTGGTCACCCTAGGTGCGGCAGAGAATGCTCAGCGGCACAAAATGATTCATGGAATTGCGTGGTAATTGAAAAAAATATGTTATTGCTATTTGACGTATCGCCGCGAACGTCTACGAGCGGAAATATCCAAACCAGCCATCGATGGATTTTGCACACCTATTGATCTATCGCTTTCTACAGTTGAATAATTTTGGCTGAATTTAACAATTTGAGCAGCGTTTATATTTTTTGTTGCGTTCAAAGATTTATTCGATATATCGATGGTCCATAGACCTTTACTCGTATTAAGCTCTGGTTTATTGAATAATTTATGTAGATGGATTTTATAACTTGTATTTTGGTTTAGCGGCTGTTAATACACACATTTATAATATATATGCAATAATCACGTCTTTATTCCTAGCATAGAATATAGGAGTATTCTTTGGGACCAACATGTATTGGCAAACATGTAAAGAGGATATTGGTGAGTGTTTCTATGTTCATCGGGTGTGGGCTAATATGTTTGCGAACGCGTAGAGCAGGCTGTACGGGATAGACAGAGCATGTGTCTCATACATCCAAAAGCCACGTTTAGCGTGTTGGTTTGCGCATAGACCTCTCCAAACCGTCGTCTCGTGGCGTGTGGAGAGTGTAGGTCAAATCCTCTGCTCTCACTAATATATGGCTCTGGTAGTACAGAGAGGGTCTTGCTCTAGCAGTGGAGCAGTCCAAAAAAGACCTGATGATGTCATAAAGGTGAAAAACGGAATCAAAATAGTGACGGGTTGCTAGCCGCATCGCATTGACATGATTAAATTTTCGCTCATTTCTATTATAGCGCGGGATTTTAGTCCACACGGGAAGAGAAGCAGCTGGTACATTCTACGTTTTCCTTATTTGCAGCCCAACATGGAATATTTATTGATTTACGGATAGTGGGTAAGGGTTTGTGTGAGCGTGTGTCATGAAATTAACTAACCAATTGTTTGATGAAGGTGTTCATATCAACTTGTATGAGTAATACTTAAATCGACATTTATTAATATTGCATGAAAATATGAAAAGTTAGACAAAATACACAGCTGCGATACGTTATAGCTCAGGGTTTGTTCCATGAAATCCAATTTTAGTATGAAACACGTTAAACTTTCTCTAGAAATCACGTGTAGTATTTTTTACTTTGCGCTTGGGCGATTCGCGGAATTCACCCCGAATAATTCGGAAATTTTCGGCCGAACCGGTCAAAGCCGAAACTATCTTTGTGTGTTTGAACATACGCTTTAGTGAATATGCCACTGAAACTGAAATTCTTTTATATCTTTCGCAGCATATGAATATTAAAAATCATCGGAAGGTATAGGTTTTATTACGTTTTTTTTATATTAAATGGGTTTGCTCTTGACCATCATCTAGCCCAAAGGCAAAGATATGGCCTAAGATGAAGCGAACTTCCCCAGAAGAAGCCTATTCACTCTATTTTTAAAAAGTTTATATCAATTGTACTACATTTTACCAAGAAGCGTGATATCACCGACGAACCGCAACTGAGCTGCCTAAGTCAGATGCCTATTAGCAGAAAAAATTGACACAATAATTTGTTCAAGTTATTTTAAACACTAATAATACTGTTCAAAAATTGATGAGCGGTTTAATTTTTTCGACATAGAGACATTTTAATGCATTATTTAAAGTATCGAATATGGAAAAGTTTTGATGTATTTGTTTCTCTGTGGTACTAGTAATTGATTGTGAACAGATTGGAATACAACTGGAATGGTCTGCTTTAATTACAAACAGTTCTTTTTATATGTATATAACACTTAATTACATTACATTCAGTAGTAGAAAAAATATCAACAGCATATAGAATTGATTAGCATTAAATCGACCTTGTATAGGCATCAATTGGGCAAATCAACACATCTGTAATGTCGAGAAAAGGTCGAAGCTTGTGTAAAAACACTTTATACATTCGCCAAAAAGACTTGATGGAAATGCAAGGTAGCAGTAGGCTCTAAAGTAAACATGGGGCAACATGTTTGGAAGGGGGAGCAGTGAATTAGGACCAATCGCACTTTACCGCTTTGGCGCACAAAAATACGTCGGAGTAGGCATCCGTCCAAAATAAGGGAAAATGCGATGAAGAGTATTAATACATGTGAAAGTTTTAACTCTTTAGGACCCTGTTTTGCATAAAATGTCCTTAAAATTTGCGAGAGGAAAGGAAAGAAAATATTATTACTTACAATTTCTATTAATGTTCACTTTATTTTAGTACCTATTTACCAAAGAAAGAATAAAATGAAACAAAAATCGTTGATTCAAAAATGAATCTTTAATTTCGTTAATCTCGACTTCGCCACCGTAATTTCCCTTTTAGCTCCCAATACCAATAGTTAACGCGATTTAGTTATAAAGTACTTACATATGCCTTGGTGCTCTGAAAGGCTCATTCGAATTGAGCTTAGATTAGCTGTTTGGGTACACCCAGGCTTCGTGAGACTACAAAGATGTGCTTTCAGGTTGATATCGTTTTACTGAGTATCGGGTCGTTAAATTCCCACTAATATGGTTGAGTTCACCGATGGCTGACCCGTTTACGTGTCAACTATTTTCAAAGGAACGTTACAGTCAACAAATTAAATTTGTGATGACGTCGATGACAGAAAATAACGTATGAAGTATGTCTCTCAGGGACAAGGTTCAATCAGGGGTCGATCTATATACATAACAGAAACTAACGCAAAAGTTTGTATGTTAAAGCCCCACACTAGGCACACTAGCGACGCCAATAACTTTTATTCTAATACTTTACAAATAGAAAGAAATTCAAAAATGTAAATCATATAAGCCTTAGTAAATAACCTGAAGTATTTTTAAAATCATGTTTTAATATTATGAGAATCAGTTATTAAGAGAACTAGTGATTACCGCCAAAAACGGCCGTTTCCCTTGAAATATTCACTTCAGAAATATTAAAACATGATTCCATGAACATGAAATCATGTTTTAATATTTCTGAATCTGTGAGAATTATGAGAGTCAGAACTAAAATTATTATTTTTTGTATGAATTTTCCTACAAATGAACTACCTACACGATTTCAGACTAAACATCTCTGAGTGCCAATAGGTAATGGCGTTCAGCACAAGATGCACAGAATCGGTCTTTGCCGCACACTTCAGCGGGTCGGCGCTGTTTGCTCAGCTCGGCGAGCAAATGCGGCTGATTGCTTGTTTGTACTACATTTTTATTTCCTTTCACAAGTTACGCTGAATCTCACTTGACCCGCTTACGATTAAACTATTTACAAAGAAACGTCACGGTCATCAAATTAAAAGTATGATGACGTCGATCTATGTACGTGACAGAAAATAACATAAAGTTTGTCTGTTAAGGCCCCACACTAGGCACACTAGCGACGCCAATAATTTTATTCCTAATACTTTACAAATAGAAAGAAATTCATATTATCAGAATCAGTGAGAATTATGATAATCAGATTACCGCCAAAACCGGGCGTCTTTAGCGGTAATCACTATTTCTCTTAATGACTGATTCTCATAATATAAAACATGATTTCAAAAATACTTCAGGTTATTAACTAAGGCTTATATGATTTACATTCTTGAATTTCTTTCTATTTGTAAAGTATTAGAAATAAAATTATTGGCTTCACTAGTGTGCCTTGTGTGGTCTTAAAGATAAGGAATAAGGTTCAATGCTTGGAAGTTTGTGTCCCAATCGCGCCTCAACCGCTGAGCTCAGACCACAATCCGCATATGGTTACAGTTTTTTCCAAAAAATATTTTTTTGAATGAACTGTTTCCTACACGATTTCAACCTAAACATCTCTGGGTCTCAGTAGCTACTGGGGTTTAGCACAAGATGCAGAGAATCGGTCTTTGCCGCACACTTGGGCGGGTCGGCGCTGTTTGCTCAGCACGGCGAGCAAATGCGGCTGATTGCTTGTTTGTACTACTTTTTTATTTCCTTTCACAAGTTTCGCTGAATCTCGCTCGATCCTCTCACGATTTAACTATTTTCGAAGGTATTTTTTTACATTGATTCAAAAACAGTATGATGTTTTCTATGTTATGTGATTTACTATCATTGCACGACTAGTCTATGCTCTTTGGCACGACTGTGTCATAAGCACAAACGACTGTTGTAAGTTGTAAACATAATTTGTTCTATAAATCATGTACTCATGGATATTGAAAATGTATTACTTAAAAACGGGGGAAAATGTAGAGAAAAATAAGGGGATCATTCATACTGTCAATATGAAAAGTTTTCCAATGGGACCAATGGTAGGAACTCGAATTTTCTTTAGATTGCCCGGGCGGCTGAACGTGTCGAAGTTTTTTTTTGTGTTCCCAGCATTGAACCCCTAGGTAGCCCTTTAAGGGTATGTTGAGGGTTAATGTACAAAATACACAAAAATAATTGTTGGAATAAGTTTTCCTTCTATTTGTCTTGTCTGCAGTGGTCGGCTCCGAAACGCTCGTTATCTCAAGATTAAAAAAAAATCATCGAGAAATTAGGGATGATGGAAGGGTGGGCACAATCTAGTGATAAAGAATTTGTCAAATATAAAAGGTCAATGTTCGTTGTACTTTCCAAAGCTCAAAGGAGCTCAAGATATTATTGAGCCATGTTGACATACATACATGTAAGCCAAAGCTAGTAGGTATGAATAGAAAATCGTTATCAACGTATTCAGTTTTATTTCCGAGAAAGCTGAAATAAATCCCGCTGTTTGTTTCTGTTATTGGATACGACATGACACAAGATATCCTATTGACGGTACGTCATCTCTATCATAAAAGAGCTCGTTGTTTGTAATGTAAATAAAACAATGATACGAAAAAAAGCTATAAAAAGCGAGGATCAGTTAGTTTCGTAAGTATGAATACGTTAGTCGCCAAATATATGTACGTACATGTAACATTAATTCATAAGGTCAGGGGTGTCGTGCTCAACAACCTGGCCGGTGGTGGCAGATATGGCATCGGGTACGCGCACTCGGCCTACCGAGCTGCTTCTTTTTCATCCCTAATTCGTCCAGGCAAGAAGCATCGCAAATAAGTTTATCCTGTTCCCTCCCTTCAAAAAATTCCTACCCTGCGAAACGGTTTCGATGGGCAGCAACGTCGGAACCGAACAAACTGCGCTCGCCAACCCATTTGCCAAGCGATGTGAGTATGGCAAAACCTATGTCAATGAACCTATGATGGAAATCCTTAGGGGAGGCCCATAATCAGCAGTAGGCTTCTCATGGTATAGACAATGACAACGACGTAACAATTATGTTAACATGACGTTTAATAAAAATAAAGTATTGAAAAATTCGCCGTGTGGTTCCCGGCAGTGTAGAATAGGACCACTCCAAATCTTCCCGTGGATGTCGTAAAAGGCGACTTAGGAAACACAAGCTAAATAAAGCTTACAAACATAAAAAAAAGACCTCTCCAACCCGTCTGGCCAGCGTGGAGAGTGTAGGCCAAATCCTCTAACTACTCTGGCTAATATATTGCTGTGGTAGTACAGAGAGGGTCGTGCTCCTGCAGTGGAGACTAAAAAAGACCAGATGGATGGATTGAAGAAATTACCTACATTGTATTGGCAAAATAAGTTTGTTTCGATTTCTGTTGACCCGAGTGCGTTGCAGTCTTTAGAAGAGGTGGCAGAATGGTATATCGTGAAGCTACTCAGGTACCTAGCTGGCTTGGTTTAGATTTTGGGAAAATATCTGCATTTTTGTGAATTGCTGGGTCCATCTGACCCACCAGGTGCCAAGGGTTAAGTAACTTTGCTGTTGGATTTTGTAACAAAGTTCATTATCATATACAAGTAGCTGATACCCGCTGCTTCGCCCCCGTGATTAATGGCCTATGTCCTTCTCAGTACCCTATCGTATGTGTATGGAAAATTTCATGATGATCGGTCCAGTAGATAGGACGTGAAAGCTTAACAAACAAACAAAAAAACTTACTTCCGCATTTATAATATTAGTTAGGATCAGGATAAGGAATTAGGATAAGGATTTTGCACATATGACAAAAGTAAAAAAAAGGGCATCATTTATTCAGACGACGTCGACGAAGCGGCAGGCTAAATATAGTTCACTCCAATTTCCTTAAAGTCGCTTGAAAACTATTTGACGAAAATAAATATAACCACGAAAATAGGGAAGGATTGTCTTATTGCCTTCATGTACCCTATAAACCTTTATGGACCGTCGATAAGTTATTTTTATCGAGGGTAAGAGGAAACTGCGGTGCGGTGGATGAAAAAAGGCAAATTTAATATCGCCAGTCAATATAGCTTATAGCTTTAACTATTATACCTGGCAGTAGACGCAAACAAAGCAATAAACGTCTTGCTATCGGGAGGCAATTATTTATCTTTCATTTTGTTGTATGCCTAATCTGTGTGTGCAATAACGATAAAAGTGTCACCGGTTTTGTACGTGTGATTATTGATTCGTTTGTTGGATGTTATAACCGTTTGTGAATGTGGAATAAAGTAGCTGATTTGCTCATATTTGTGTGTGAGCGTTTATCGTAAAAAAACACCAAAACACATTAAAGGGATCACATCAGCGAAACTAGATGCTAGTTGCGCTACCCTTCATTTTATTTTATTACGAAAAAATCTTGAAAAATGTGAAGTTAAATTATTTGAATTATTTTTGTTATGACTTTTCGTGAATTCGCATTTGAAAAATAAGATGATTGTTGATTTTTACCTAAACTTAACTAACACTTCGCGGAAATCAGAAATCAACGAGGCCGTATAGTTAATATTTCCTAATTTGTAATACGGTAATACTAATAAAGCAATACAAAAATTGTTACAAGAAATTTACTGGCGAGGTAGTTACATATTTTCGGCGCTAGTTATGCTAATAAGTAAAAACTGTTATAGATATTAAAACACTTTCTTGATGACTGAATCTAACATCTTTTAGGCTTCGAAGTGTTACACACTTACACTTGATGAAATAACCGGGTACATGATGTGAAAAAGAATCAGAATGCTGATAACTGATTGGTGAATTTAATATTTTTTACGGCAAACGGCGTAAAAGTAGGTACTGCATAAACGTTAAAATTTCCAACAAAATAATCAATTAAATTACGTACAAAACCAGAGACGCATTTATCGGTTTTGCACACACATAACAGATTAGGCACATTTGCATAGCGGAGCGTAGTTTACGCAGTCGAATTGAATCAATAAAAATATCCTGAAATAATCGCCTAATCTTGAGACTTTTATTTTTCATATGGCTCGCTTACTAAGTGCTTTAATGAAACCGATGTTTTACACCGAACAGTATTTAAAAGTTAACATGCTAGATATTGACAGTTTTGTTATCTGTGCTGGTAGGTTTTTTTGCTTTTTGGCGCCTTTAAGTTTTTACTACTAAGGTTATCTTGAATTTTTAAATATAAGTACCTACACTCAATTAAATTTACTTATTAGATAACTTTATGGAACTTAAGTATAGACATTAATAAAAAGTTAACGATTAGGAAAAAATTATACATGTATACATATTATCGCGTGTTATCCCTTCCGGGGTAGACAATGCCTTACGTTATAAGACCAAAAGGCCATATTTAGAGTGTTGGTGAAATCGGATTTAAATAGTGATGGATCGAAATATAAACTGATTTAATAAAAATAGGAAACCATCTTACTGTAGATATACAAAAGTAAAGTCTCATTTGTGTAACATTATATGTGTTTTTATTTGTATCGGTGTACTGAATCCAGTCGGGATCGCGAGATGTTCCGAACAAGCCGTATCGACAAGCGGCTTACTTTAAATTGAAACATATTGGCGGAGAAGGAAGCCTTGCCTTACGTGTACGATTCTATCTGTTCAAATAAGGTACTCGAACGCTGTTTGTTGGATGCAAGGAACTGTTTTTTGTTGGTCTGAGAGGCAAGCTCATTCAGTATTACACTTTCAATAAACTTAAGACGTTTTTTAGTTGATTGCGATGTAACATTGTTGGTTTGTTTTATTTTTCCACACTTTATTTATACTAATAATGCCTAGTATTAACTAGGCATTATTGGTATTTTTCCTAACATGCAACTTTCGACTTTCGATGGGATAGCGAGAATAATAAATAGAATGCAACCACGCACCAACGCATAGAATAAAATTTAAAGGAAATTGTAAAAGAAGATCATGTTACTGTATATAAAAAAAAAAAACTTGTATTTGTGCACTGAATCCAGTCGGGATTGCGAGATGTTCCAAGCGAGTCGTATCGACAAGCGGCTTACTTTAAATTGAAATATATTGGCGGAGAAGGAAGCCTTGCCTTACGTGTACGAATCCGTCTGTTCAAATAAAGTACTCGTTCACTGTTAGATGCATGGAACTAATTTTAAGTGGTTTTAGGTTTGTCATGAAAATAGACATTCGGAGCTTACAAATATAAATGGACAAATCACGCAGATTGAACTAAGTAAATATCTTATAACACAGTCTTAAAGTTACTTTGGGGCCAAAGTAACTTTAAGACTGTGTTATAAGATATTTACTCAATGATACTATATTATATAATATATACTTATATGTAAAGATAAACATCCAAAACCCTGGTCAATCTAAAAAAGATAATTTTCCATCTTACCTGATCGGAGATAGAACCCGGGACCATCCATGTTGCAGGTAGGCTTGTTGACATTTTTGGTTTGTGTTTTTTAAACTTTCACACTTTAATACTGGGCATTTTTTTTTAATCATGCTACTTTCGACTTTCGACCGGATAACAGGAATAATGCAACGTGTAGAATAAAATTTAAAGGAAATTGTAAAAGAAGATCATGGTACTGTAAACACTAAAACTTGGTGTGAGCTCTTTCGGTACTTGACTTTTATTGAACTGAAGGGTCTTTTAGTTAAAGATTGCAATGCATGTAATTAATAAAGCCTGAAGCTTCAACTTCTGATGATAACGGACAAAAAGAGTAATGCAATGGGTAGGATAAAAGTTTCAGGTAATTATTATGTAAATCATTTATCAAATATTGAGTTTTAGAATAGAACATGTTACTGCAAACACAAAAAAGTGTAAACTTATCTTGTATTTGTGCACTGAATCCAGTACGGATCGCGAGATGTTCCGAGCGAGCCGTATCGACAAGCGGCTTACTTTAAATTGAAACATATTGGCGGGGAAGGAAGCCTTGCCTTGCGTGAACAATTCCGTCTGCTCAAATAAAGGACTTGTATACTGTTTGCTGGATGCAAGAAACAAATTTTGTTGTAGTGGTTTTAGGTTTGTCATGAAAGTAGACATTCAGAGCTTATATATGGACAAATCACACAGACTGATCTAGCCCTACAGTAAGTTCAAGACAAGGCAAGTCACCTGTCCATCTCGTTTTAGTTTTGCCCTTTGATCTCTATGTTTATTACTTGAAAAAAAAAATTGAAACGAATGCGTCTCAAAAATAGGTCTCTGATAAAAATTAAATATAGATTGGCTGAATCACTAGTTTCATTGGAAAATAATCGCCATGTTATTTCTGCCTAAAGCTGCTCACTTCATTTGTAATTAATAAAGCCTTGAAAGCTCTGAAATTAAACTTATTTTTAAATTCTTTTCATTAACTTTAAATTGGTTAAATTATGCACCTGAATGTTGAAGCTGTAATTCTTAATCAACTGAGTCGAAAATATTGCTTTGTTTTGCTAAATATTACCTGATGAAATTGAAAGGATGCATCTAATTCCATAACGGTTTTGGTTAAGTAACTAAGTAATTTTCGTTATTTATTAAACTGTTTATTGTCGTAATTATCCTTTTAATATACTTAATGTTATCTTTTTCGTTAGTTCCTTGGGTATAATGATTCTAATTTATATCCATAGGTCTTGACATTGACAAAATCTTTCATATTATTAACGTTTTATAAGAACTTACCGATTGTTTTTCTAGTCCCACATTCCGAACGCAACTACAGAACCTAAAATCCTGCAATTCTAAAAATATTATAACTGTAAAAACTTCTCCAATCTTAAAAGTTAAATGTAGTGACATAAATATTTACTCGGCAAACTAAAAACACAAAGTTTGAAAGAATAAAACGTTCCCTCTGTGCTCACAAAGTGCCCGAAGTTGCTGCGTGGTGCACCGTGTTTTATTGTTTCAAGTTGCGCAACTTTGTGTCCAATTGACATCCGCTCGTGCCACCCACTGAATACTTAGCTGTTGTTTGCACTGTCTTTAAAGGAGTAAAACTTTTATGTTGCACTTTTATGTTCGTAATTTATAGACATTTCCGAGCTTTTAATCAATGATCTGAAGCATGTAATAACAAACAGTGTGTTCTACATGTGACATCTTTAATAATAGTAGTCTATAAAAGCAATCTATTGTATTTACAAATCATAACATTAATAATATTAACTTCATAAGCATAAACTAATCGAAAATCCGCAAAATATTTTTACTATATAACTTCTACAATGATAAACTTAAATTTAGTGACATAGATATATACTCGGCTACTCGGAAAACTAAAAAAAAACCCATAAAGTATAAAATTTGTGCTCGAAGTTTCCGCGTAAAACATGGTTTCCCAAATTATTCACTAGCGCTCCGGAGGAAATTTTCCATCAATTGGCTGTTTTTTAGGAAAAGACAGGCATTGTCGTTTGCGGGAAAAGGTAGAAAAATCTTCGTTTAGTCGATGACTTTGTTTTGGCCGTGTCTTTTGCATTTGAACTCGAATAGATTCTACGAGATCTCAGCACGGCAAGTCTTCAATCTAAATTCAAAATCAACCGATCGAAGACTCAGTTGATAACCATTGGCATGAACCGTAGGGTCGAGTTAGATGGGCAAGTAATACAACATATCAACTGTGGATTGGAAAAGTTGTCACACACCTTTACAAATCACCAAGACAAAGAAGTAAGTCGCAGAACAGAAAATTCTTGGCGCAGCAGCAGTGGGACACAAATGTCTGACATAAAAATAAAAACTATGAGCAGGTTTAACTGTTTATTTGAGCTTTTACTCAATATCTTGAAGTGCGGATGTAAGAATACTAATACTACATTGTGAGTTTAAGCAAAGCGATATCTTTGAAAAAGGTAACTTGAGTACAGTATAAATCACTTGATTGCTTATTAAATATATTATGACATAAAATATACCAAACCATATTGGATTAATGCAAATTTATGTTCTATGCTTAAAAAACTGTAATATCAAATTTTAAAATATTACATAAGCGAAAACTTCTAGAATGATAAAACTTAAATGTAGGAACAAAATAATAGGCAAACGTAAAACATAAAGTTTGAAAGAATAAAACGTTTCCTTTGTGCTCACAAAGTGCCCGAAGTTGCTGCGTGGTGCACCATGTTTTATTGTTTTAAAGTTGCGCAACTTTGTGTCCAATTGACATCAGCTCGTGCCACTGAATAGTTAGCTGTTGTTTGCACTGGCATTAAAAGAGTAAAACTCTTTTGTTGCATTTTTATGATCGTAATTTATAAGGCACTCGTATTTATAGCCTTTACTTGGCTTTTATTCAACGTTTTGAAGTACGGGTGTATACTCAAGATCATCTGAACGTATTCCCAATTGCACCCTCAGCTATAGTGCGTCGATGTTAGGGTTCTGCTATTATGAGAGCTTCATGCTGTTTCAAAATTTGGCTACTATTTACGGCACGGCTACTTATAGGTACTTATGAAAAAAAAAAAAAAAAAAAACCTTTTTGATTTTCATGAGCGACGCAAATTCTTATAAAACATTATGATTATTCTTAAAAGGATATGAAAAGATCTAAAATGGAATACATGCATATGTGACTCGTGAATGCACTGCTGAACTTTGAAGCGAGAAAACGCTCAAAAGATGGTAGGAATGTAGACAATAAATATAACATTTTTAACGGTAATTAATTGAGAGTATTAACAATTTCTATGTTTCAAATAATTCTTTGTGATTGTAAACGGTGTATTACATATAGATAATCATCGTCGTCATCATCAGGTCTTTTTAGTCTCCACTAAAAGAGCATGCTCCTCTCTGTACTACCAGAACCATGTATAAGCAAGAGCAGTCAGTGGATTTGGCCTACACTCCCCACGCTGGCCAGACAGCTTGGAGAAGTGCTTGATTTTTATAAGCTTTGTTGAGCGTGTGTTTCCTAAGTCACCTTCTACGACATTCATGGGGAGGACTCGGAGTGGTCTTGTCCTATTCTGTCGTGTCGTGAACCACGTGGCATAAATTCAATACAATTGTGTATGGTCAAAAGGATGTAGTCGATGAATATAATATTGTAAAAAGAAATTCATTGAAAAGTATTCACAATTTCTCTGTTTCAAGACGTACCTTGTGATTGTAAATGGGGTATAAGATTTAGGTAAGCATCGATGTATTTCGATTAAAGTTCCAAGTCACGTGGTGTTTCATTAATTTAATGCGTGCTCGCGGGCTCGCCGGAATCATAAACGGTATTCCAAACCCGGACTCCTTA
Source organism: Rhodophaea formosa (assembly GCA_963082605.1). NCBI lineage: Eukaryota > Metazoa > Arthropoda > Insecta > Lepidoptera > Pyralidae > Rhodophaea > Rhodophaea formosa. The sequence goes on from OY720221.1 coordinate 8,978,465, forward strand.
ATGGAACAATTTCATTCCATATTATTATCGTACTATGATAACTTAAGAAATTCGCGTCAGTATACCTATCACTACATATTATAAAACATAGTCGTCCGCTACATCTCTCTGTATGAATGTTTGCGATAAACTTGAAAACTACTGCACGGATTTACATGTGGTTTTCACCAATAGGTAGAGTGATTAAGGTTTATAGGTATATTACAAGCCCGGGCGCCGGGGAAGGCTGCTAGTAGATAAATAAAAGAAATGCTTTTTCGGAAAATCAGAATCCGAAGGCTAGATACGAAGCCTCTCCTTTCCAGGTAACATGCAACGTCACTAAAATATGCTATTAAATACATTATCTTTAAACCCTTTTCACACACTTTTAAGAAGAATAGCCCCAAAACTAGGTGCATGGGTCGTATGAAGTCGTGCGTTACTTTTATAATAACATTACAAAATCTTTGATACGCGAAACATTTCCCCCGTTTTAAAAATACGCAAAGGTCTGTAACCCACAAACAACAAACCTGCAAAACAAGAGTTCCGAGCACAGTATTTTGAAATCTTAAATGCTGTGCTAGCGAAGCGGCATCCCAGTGCGAAAATTCTAGAACCTGAGGCGAAGTGAGTGAGCAATGCTTTCAGTGTTCGGTTGTTATTCGCTGCAGCGCCGCCGCGCCGGCATAAATTCTCATTTATCGCCCGACCTGCCGAACTTTTTGGACGCCGGTTACCTCCCCACGGAAATTCTATTTTATTTGACTGTGCTACATCGCCGTCTTCCACCGATAAAGGTTAATTGTATATGAAGTTTGGAACTTTTAGCGAGATTGTTATGGTGACACCGCAAAAGATTGCCGAGGGGGAATATAGATAGATTCGTAGATTATGTTAAAACATCCATTATTTGATTAATGGTTTTGTGCGTTATAGAACCTTTTTATTGAGAACATTTGCAAACATTAGTTTTTTTGTAATTGTATTTCTTTTTTTTTTAAACCAAAGTTAAGTAGATTTTAGAATGACACAAACTATGATTTACCTTAGTGCTTTCTACATTGCAAATGCATTATCATCAGATTTAGATTAGCATCATTTCATTCTGTCATTTCAGAGGCAAGAAGTCCACTGTTGGACATGGACCTCCCCAAAGATTTTTAATACGACCTGTTGCAAAAGGCCTGCATCCCGCACCTGCGCCCTCCTGCGGCGTCCACTTGGCAGGAGGGTGTCCAAACCTGCGCTTGCTGGTACGTGGTCGCCGATCGAGAACCTGTCTGCCCCATCGACCATCGATCCTACGCGCTATATCCTACGAGCTCCGTGGCGCAGCGGTCAACACGCCTGCCTGCGACGCGGAGGTCCCGGGTTCGATCCCCGGTCAGGTCAAGATGGAAAATGATCTTTTTCAGATTGACCTGGGTCTTGGATGTTTATCTATATAAGTATCTATTATAAAATATAGTATCGTTGAGTTAGTATCCCATAACACAAGTCTCGAACTTACTTTGGGGCTAGCTCAATCTGTGTGATTTGTCCGTATATATTTATTTATTTATTTATTTACCCCGCCTACTGCCACTTTAATCCAATGAGCTATGTCGATGACCTTTGTTCGTCTACGACTCATTTCTTTTCCGATCAGAGAAACATCGAGCATAGCCCTCTACAAAGCTCTTTGAGCGATCTTAAACATTCTTATTGGGCCATAAGCAAAAACGATATGCATTAGTCAACTATGATCTTACTCATTTTCATGAAGGTTTATAAGTCACAAATTAGATGTATGAATTTATTTAAAAAATTTAGCAATATAGCTCACTTTTCGATATTAAAAATAGCATTGTTTCATAACATAACTCAATCTTACATTTTCTGCAGTAAAGCTCTATATTTTTTTTACTTACGCAACTCAACCTACAACCGGAGAAAAGTAAACACGCCACTATTTCCAATTCAACCCGGAACAGTTATTGCGTCTAAGTTTATCCCGGATTAACCCCGGTCGCAGTGTTTGTGAAGGCCTAATCAAGATTCTTTCGTCTTAAAATACACAGTTGTCCGAGAGCGTTATTGTTCTTGATGTAGAGCTTTCACTATATACTCTCTAGACACCGTCATGCTTTTATTTTAATTAACAAAAAATCTGGCCAATCTTTCAATGTATGTGTGCGTGACAGCTTTATGTTAGCAGCGGTTAGCACACGCGTCCTGTCAAATAATGCCATCGAAATCCGTCAAATTGGTATCTATGGTTGGATACCATTTTTTTTCTACGATTTTAAGCTAATAGAGCCTATCTAGGCTTAATATAATCTAAGATGTAGAGTTACCTACAAGATATATTGTGGTTAGACTGAAATATATTTATGTATATAGCTTTAGATTGTTTTACGGTATCTTTCAGTACTGAGCATGTACAAATACAATGATAATTGTAGTGAACCCACATCAACCCATTGCTTTGTACTGTTTATTGTTTACCACGAATGTGCGTTAGTTCCATCCTCTGTTTGTTAATCTCGCCCAGGCCACGGCTTTATGGGAAACTTGCACACATTTCTTCCGTAGGGCTATGGAAAGAACTCTTAAAAATAGGAATAACGGTGGAGATTTAACTTGACAACCTAAAAACTTTTTGAGGCTAGCAAGGTCTAAATTTTTCTTCTTGGCCTAAACGTGCGAAAAGCAACAGACCATTGTCATCACTTCTTTAGCATTTTGTATGCTTGATGTAAGAACTTAAATGGAAATGGCTTAATATAAAAATCTAAATATATAAAACTCAAAGGTCAAACTGACTGACTGACATAGTTATCTATAAACGCACAGCCCAAACCACTGGACGGATTGGGCTGAAATTTGGCATTCAGGTAGATTTTATGACGTAGGCTTCCGCTAAGAAAGGATTTTGATCAATTCTACCCCCAAGGGGATAAAATAGGGGATGAAAGTTTGTTTGAAACTTCGTCATTTTGAAGTGAGACACATAAATTTTTTAATTTTCTTTGTTGTGTAATAGTAAATAATAATGTACTTAATGAATTTTTAAAAAATGCACCCCTAAAAGGGTAAAATGGGGTTGAAAGTTGGTATGAAACTTCGTAATTTTTAAAGTGAGAATATCAGTGGGTCAGCGCAACGACGGAAACCCTCCGACCAGGTGGTCGGACGACCTGACCAAGGTCGCAAGGAAACGTTGAATGCGGCTGCCAACCGGTCATTTTGGAAACCCTTAGGAGACGCTTATATCCAACAGTAGCCTTCTTGTGGCTGAAACGATTATGATGATGATGATGAAGGTCGTAAAAGGAGGGTGGGAGTTTTTATGAAATTAAAACTTAGGCGTATTTTGAAGTGCTACACTTCAAAATACGCCTAAGTTCTGTGTTCTGTTAACTCTGAAAGACGATTTTTTTTAAATCTATGACTCTGTAAGTACTTTCCGACATCCTACGCGAACAGTAAAATCGGAGTTTTTTGTTTTACAGTCGAAACTATTAGGTCGATACATAGATGCTTGAAATTTAGGTTAGTTTCTTTGAAAAATAAGAAATCCTAGCACGACTTATGAATGTTAATCAGTTATTCATTTTACAATATGATAATAAAAATCGGTGAATTGCAAATCGTACTCGCGCATGAAGGGTTCCGTACCGCTAATCAGTAATTCATGAAATCTATACAACATTAGACTGTCAAGCAAATACGGAAAACAATCACGTTTGTTGTATGGACCCCCCTTTAAATATTTATTAAATTCTGTTTTTAGTATTTGTTGTTATAGCGGCAACAAAAATACACCTGTAAAAACTTCAATTGTCTAGCTATCACGGTTTGATGAGATACAGCCTGGTGACAGACAGACGGACTGATAAAATACGCCCAGAAATATTAGTAGTCGGGTTTTAATTTTAGGGTTTCGTACCCAAAGAATAAAAACGAGAACCTATTCACTGGACTTCACTGTTAGTATTTTATGTATATTAATTATATATTTTAGTAAAATTAACAAAAAAAATATCATTCATTTGAGACGAAACACAATATATTTCAAAAGTATAGTAAAGTAATTTTTTCGCGGACGAAGTCGCGGGCAAAAGCTAGTATATTATAAGTTTTTTAATGCTATATTAAAAAGGTATTTTAATTTTCACGACTGGAAAAAATCTTTTCAACCAATTTTAACCAATCTTAATGTCATCATCATCATTTCTTTATTTCTCGCTAACATTTACATAAACATTATAACAGGTGGTGGAATATATGTTAGTGAAGGTACATGAACAGGGTGTTGCGATGTCTCATTGCTGAGTAAAAACAATTAAGTAGTTAGGTAGGTAGGTAATCAAATTATACATGAATAATATGTTAGTTATAAAAGTCAAATTAAATTTATACAATATTAAAAAGTCAATAATTACGTTAATATTAAAATAATTATTAGGAATAATTAATTTGCAGGAAAAATAAAATGTCAAAATCATCTTTCCAGTCTCCACTGCAGGAGCACGACCCTCTATGTACTACCAGAGCCATATACTAGCCTGAGGATTTGGCCTACACTCTCCACGCTGCCGAGACGAAAAAATCAGACATCTTAATGTATCGAAATGAAATTAAAATCAGACTTCTTATTTTAAACCTTTTTTAAAATTTTCTTTTCACTCCAGTTCCCCATTATCTTCATATTTTTAGATCCTCCAGTGAAAATCGTGGTCATCTGATATTCACTGGAAGAGTCAGAATGGTCCTATCTATTCTGGGAAGGAACGACACGGCACCCCAAACTTTGGTTGTTGCTGCCATCGTAGTTGTCCTGGTAATGGCCTTTCGATAATAATATCATCTGACCATACTACCATGTTTATATTTGTATTTCCTGTCGGCCACACTTTCTTCTTTAAAAATACTTTCCTATACTATAGGTAGGTAGGTTCAAAGAAAGTATTGTATGAAAATTTTCCTCTCCTCCGAGCTAGGGTGCTTCGGAACCTGATGTCCGCTTTCCTACTAAAGGCCTTTAAGAAAATCTCTGTTTATTTTGAATGAACAAGTGAATTATTAAAAAAAATATAATGAAAATCCCGACTACCTTTTTGGCAGTTTACGTCCACTTAAATTAATGTTTTGCTGACTTCACATATCCTATGACACTTCGAGGAAGAATAGGAATCTAATGACACCTAACTCGTTAAAATCGGTCGAACTGTTTATGCTTTAGGTAGGAATAATATAACAGGCATCTATACACCCAGGTTTAGTTGGGTAGAAACACCTAGGTGCTACGATCACACGGTAGTGAGCATTTTCCACGCATTGTGTTATCGCCCTGTAGTGCCGTACAATTTCCACGAAAGCGCTTTATAATATACCTTTTTGAAATGTGGTCTATGATTCTGATCTTTAATTCGTTGTGCTTACGCAATAAAACGAAACGGCGTTATGTAAATAGCCGTCGTGATTCCCACAGACGTAGGTGATATCTGCAATGTCGAGCAACCGTTGTTTTATGTATGAGGCCTTTTCAATTCATTTGGACGATACTCTTGTACCTTTGTCCCTTCCGGGTCACTTATTTATTGCTGTGTATCGCACTAAATCTACTGACTGTTTTCGTGGACGCAGTCCGTCGCTCATTGACTGCGGCCCGCTGAAAGAAATTGTCGCTACAAAGCTTATGTACTGCTTATATTGTTACATAGAGGTCCGCTCCAAATATTGGAATTGGGATCATTGTGAGGGCACAATTATTAGCGACCCTTTCTTTTCGTTTTCTTTGAGGTTTTCCAAACCAGATAAATATCAGTCCGAATTCTTCTGTACTTGTTAGCCTGGGGGAAAAAATATTTTGCTGGACTTATTCACCATCTTTCTGGATGCGTAGGTTCAAGGCCACTTCTTTTATTGTAACCTATCTGAACCTGAGTTGAATTTGATAATAATAAAAGTAACCTGTTATAAAAAATCAGAGGAACAAAGATAATACCTAGGAATGTTTAGTAATATACGAAACACTAGCAACTTTTGGGTATCTTATTAGTTACATTTTCAACTGTAGAGATAATATTTGTTCTTTATGGGGGTTTAGTCAACCATGAAAGTGAACAATTTTAATGTGATAAACAAACGTATAAATAAATCATAATACGGATGATGACTATATTTTTTTTCGTTATTATATGGAAAGTCCACCCAAAAAAGACACATCCGCGAAAAAAACGCCATGCTAAACCAAAAACTCTCTTAGATATTACGCTCCCCAGAAAACGGTACTCTGTCGTGACGTCACGGTTGAGTAAAATGTATGGGACGTATGAGTAACTTGTTCGACAGCTATATAAAATATGTGCTATATAAAGTTGCTTTATATTTAGAGGCAATATTTATTTTTACTTTTTTCATACTTTTAAAATGGACTTGCCCAACCAACTTTAAAAGGTTATCTAACATGGTAAACGAATCGTTATCAAATTGAAAGTGTCATTTTATAGTCTTTTTAGACACATTTTGATATATTATAAAACATTTTTAAGAATCTGACAACCCAGTCATCATGCCTATTATGTCCAAACACAAATGCTTGGAAATAATGCATAATAAATTTACGATTCAATCAATTTATTCCATTGATGTTCAGCGCTGGTGAAAATTTGCTTGTATTTCAAGCACGTACGTATAAACCGTTTTGTCTATTAAAACATTTTTCGATCGACATCCATTCAATCTGTACATATATATGTGCGGACCAGCAAACAGTGCAATTCGAAACTGCTAGTATATAATTTGAAATTCATAACACGCGCAATGGTGAGCGCCGTTCAGCAAAATAGGAAGTGTAATAAAATATTTCTGTCTGAAATTTTATAACTGAAATAGAGTGCACGCCGTAAAATTCACAAGTTTGAAGGGTCTTGCTTTCTAGTAACGGGAGTTATTTTTTTATGGACGGCTGTTGCTAAACAAATATATAAGTATAGGGACAAATAATAAAAAAAATAGCTAGCCCACAGTAAGTTGTGAACTTATGGCGTGTCGTGGGATACCTCCTTACTCAACGATACTATATTGTATAATAGATAAATAAATAAATATCAATAGGTATTTAAGGACAGATCACACAGAGAACTGTAAAGAATAGGGTGGGTACGACAATGACACAAGTGCTTATTCATGAGAAAAATATCTCATTCTTAAAAGATACCGTCTAGACGTGAAAATATCTATTTCTCAGAGACAATTATTTCATACAAAAGTTCATGCTATCTGAAGTTGATATATATCTGTAACTTTATCTCACCAGTATTTTTTTTCGATTAAGTTTTTGGAACTTTAACTTAACTTTTAACAGTTTGTATTGTATCGATACCAATATTATAAAGTGGAAAGATTTAATTGTTTGTTTGCATTGAATAGGCCCTAAAACTATTGGATCGATTTTCAAAATTCTTTTATCTATAGAAAGCAAAATTATCTGCGGGTGACATGATCTATAAAAGAAGAGAAACAAACACTCATTTACGTATTTGAATTAAAGGTCAACTAGTTTCAGTTCCATCTTACAACGTAAGTACGGACAATTACAGAAACGTAGTATTAATTTGTTGTTTAAAAGTGGAAAATCCAAAATATTTTTATCAGCTGATTCCTTATTGTAAAGTCATATTACTCTATTTTTTCCAAGAACTGCCACCGGGTAGTCAGTTTTACGTAAATTATCGAGTAAACATGCATTAAACACGCTTCTACATAGGGTCCCACGTCAAGAGCATGCTTCAAAACCAGCAAAGTTCGTGCACCTACATCAAACTTCCGTGCGCCATAAAAGGAAGCAGAACTGCACACTTCGCCCAGTATGCTTGAGCTAAGTAAATTACAGTAACGATAACAACAACGGAAAGTAGTAATTTGAAAAAATTTAAACAACTTAAATTTTTTAATGACTGAAATACTCCAAAAGCGACTGAACCGAGTTTGATGAAACTTATAAGTTGGACTATTCCAAGTTCAACTAAAACTGAATTACTGTCAACCAACTTATAGTTTTTGAAATATGCGCGTAAAAACCTACACTTATGATTTTTTTGAGTGTGTTAATGGCAGCCATTACTATCGGAATAATGTTAATTACTATCGGAGTTTCAAACTAAGCAGAATGTAAAAAATAGGATGTCTATTATATTAAGTAACAAACGTGTCTCGGAAACGAACAAATACCCAGGTACCCGTCAATTTATGAGGGCAAAGTTTTATTTCTCGACATTATGAGGCACTGCACTCGACTGTTCTTGATATAATAACTAGAACTCTTAGAAGTGAGTACTACGTGGGCGGATCTTGAGAAGGATTTTCATCTCGTAATTTGCGTGGTAGTGTTTTTTACTGGATAAATATGTTTGTTTATTAAATTTTATTTATGATGTTGAAAAAAAAATGTACATCGATAAAACAGCTTTAAATATATTCAGATGTTTTTTGAAGAAGAATGTCACCTAATGTCCTATACCCCGTGTTGCTCGAAGGCTTATACCATGTGCCTTTGCCAAACGTCAAACCTACGACATATCATTTACATATATTATTAAATCTACGCACATATTTCTCCAGTCAGGAATTATAAATAGAGATAAGTCTATTCCATATGACATATATATTTATACTAGCTTCGCCCGCGTGATATGTAGCCTATGTCCTTCTCCGTTTTATGAAGATCGGTTCAGTGGATACGGCGTGAAAACGTAACAAACAAACAAACAAACTCACTTTCGCATTTATAATATTAGTTAGGATTAGGATAGGATTAGGATTAGGATATCAGATCGATCAAAATAATAAAAGTAACAGAGTTCGTAGCATATTTGTTAAAAAAGTAGGTCTCTTTTTACATATACAAGCTCAAACACGCGTACAATGTATGTATTATGAATATGAATATCATGTTTCAGGCGTAAGTGCTAAATGGTACGTGAAAAAGGCTAAATAAGATGGTGAAAGGCTTTTTAATGTTAATATTTAAAGGAGCGACAACCGGGAGCTTAAATTGAGCATGTGTTTTGTGTAAGTGAAGGGAGTCATAAAATTTTAAACATATTTTTAGTATCAACAAAGAATAAATGAGACCGAAGATACTAAAGAATGGAAGTAGTGTGGTGATATGAAAGAGAAAACAGAAATTTTACTGAAGCTCAACAACTTGGAAATAAATTGCTGTTACAAGAAATGTTTGTTAAAAAGGGCTATCATTTATAGAACATAACGTTATGTTCTATAAATGATAGCCCTTTTTAACTATTTAAATAAAAACAATCTTTGAGTAAAATAAATAAATATATTTTAAAAACGACTTAAACATAAATACTTACATTCATATAGGTTGTTATTCATATTGATGTAACTAGATGATTATATTTCTCCTTAAAACAACCCGCGTGATATTGGTGCTTAAAAAAAAATTTATACCATTCCTTCTCTAAAAAGTTTATTTTATTCTCTACTAGCTGAAGCCCGCAACTTCGTTCGCGTGGACTATATGACTTTGGCGTATTAATATACCTTAATACGAACTAAACATACATAAGAAAATAAAATACTTGTAGCAGTGTTATAAAATTGTATGGCATTGCATTGGCTGCTGCTAAATACTGGAGGGATAAAATATAGGATTCTTTTAGAATTTTTGAGCCGCCGACACGGTAAGACGAAGACTATATAGCTAGCTCCAAGTGAGCTTGCGCTACTTTACCAAACTTTGAAGTATGGGCAGAGCGCCTTCAACCTATCGCATCTCGCATAACGCATCTCCAAAGGGCCTTCCTTTAAAGACTTGGAGAGACAGCAAACTCTCATGTTTTGCCGTATGGGCTGAAAACTACGTTGTCAAAAGGGGGAACGCTAGGAGGCTACCAGTAATATGAGCTAATCGTACTCTACGCACTCTATCCCAGAGGAGAGTGTGACTCTGTAAAATTAGCGATATAAAATTTAACATGGTACTTAGTGTATCAGATGTTCTAAATCTTCGATTTTTTCACCTCAACAAAAAAAAAACTAATCAGGCTGAACAACTTTTGCTACATCGTCATTTTTATATTTCCTATAGTTTACCTGGACCATTATGGTTCTGCGTGAGGTGTTCCAAATCTCAGATACTTTATACCTCAACAAAAAATGCTTATCAGGTTGAGTAACTTTTGTTAAGGCGTCATTTATATATTTCTTATAGTTTACCTGGACCATTATTTATTTATCTTGAAAAATCTGACACCAGTGTTGGCCACTTACACATACGAAAAACAAACAAACCATTATGGTTCTGCATGAGGTGTTCCAAATCTCAGATATTTTATACCTCAACAAAAATGCTCATCAGGCTTAACTAATTTTGCTAAGGCTCCACTTTTATATTTCTTATAGTTCAGCTGGACAGACATACAACAAGAAATTAAAAAAAAAAACTTTTTGCTTTCTATTATTCTTTTTAAGTGTCCCTCTATCCATTTCAGTCAAAAATACTAAATGTGTAGACAAAATATTTTTACTGCTTTATTATATGTATAGAAAAACACTGAAAAGGCATTTTGTCCACTATTTATGTATTTGAAATAAGACCACAACAAACCTTTCGCAAAGAAAATATACAAACTAAAAGTATAGGAAGTACCTAAATAGTACAAAATATCCTCAAAAATATATTAAATCCTATGATTGCTCTAGCTTATATATTGTTCTGGTAGTACAGAGAGGGTTAGAGAGAGAGAGGGGAGAGTTTAGTATTATGATGATAACTCTTTGAGTTCTTAGCTGTAGACATTACCTATGTCTTTATTTCGTGTAAATCAATCACTTCTAGAAGTTTGTACATTGAGTGAAATAACGTTGGCACCGTAATGCGCCCGGAGAGAGAGGAGAACCGAGACACTGCGGTCACAGCCAGCGAAACTTTCTAATCTTTTAAACTTTCCCCACCGTACAACAAACATATCCATCTTACACGCAGTACATTTTATTTCTGCCCGCATCTGACATAAATAAGCCACGGAATGTATGCTTGATGTAGGTAAATAGTATTAATCCTTGTCAAACGTAGGGTCACGTGAGTCTTCGCTGAACGAGTTTCTCCGCGATTTATTTGACGTGAAATCTTTTTTTAATGGCGCACTTTTTGTTCAGTGAACATTTATTACGGGATCAGTCATCTGAGGGAATGTGGGTAAATTACCCTTGGGACATATTTGGCGGATGCGTGGTGTAAGTACATATCTATTCGGTCCCTTGTCCCTTTCTATAGTTTGAAATCTCTTACCTTCTTTGTAACGCGATAAGGCAAACGCGGAGTTGAGAGTGTGGTGAAGTTTTGCATGCCTTGACTCTTGAGTCATGAGTTGAATAAATGTAGGTCAAAAACATCACGAATTGCTTACGGTTGCTTTAAATTGATGACTTGGGGCTAAAGGTTAGATTTCGTTCTTTTATGGCTATTGGCTTTCAATCACTTGCTGCTTAAGGACAAAACATGAGAAGCAGATAGGTTGCAGTATATAGTACTCTGACTGGTCTGGCTAATTAATATATGGCCCTGGTATATATATATGGCCTGGTAGGTAGTACTGAGAGGGTCGTGCTTCTGCAGTAGAAACTAACAAAGACCTGATGATTATGATGGTACCAATACTAGAATATCCAATGTAAAATTCCACGAAGGAGTAAATTGAATATCCTTTACTTCGATTCCCAAATTACGAGGTAAGCTTTATATACGAACTAGCTTTGCTCAACAATGGGTGGGCAAAGCTAGTGGTATGGTTGACCACATCATGATCTGGATGAATAACGAATGCGTCAGCGTGAAAAAAGTAGCCTCCTTTCTCAGGCTCTAGACTATCTGTGTCATCATCATCATCAGGCCCTTTTTAGTCTCCACTGCAGGAGCATGACCCTCTCTGACTATCTGTGTGCTTGTACCAAATTTCATTTAAATCGATTCAATAGTTTTGGTGTGAAAGCGAGACAGACAGAGTAACTTTCGCATTTCTGATATTAGTATGGATTGTGCATAAACATTAAAAATAAAGAAAGAAAGATTTCTAATAGTAGTTTTTAAGTAAAAAATTCTGGTTAAAGATTTCTTTTTAATGCGCTCGGTTTTAATATTCAATTCATTCGTATTTCTCAGTGAAGCAGTTTTAATTACCGAAACGTCCTCTGCTGCGTCGGGCGGACGGGACCGCGACCAGATGAATAACATGCAAATCCAATGTCTAATGAAACGCTCTCTGCGCCCACTTTCTGCTTATACACTTTGTAGTGATTACATCGAAATAAAAGGTTTAGAAAGAATAACATTATACAAAAAATATTTTTAACAGAAAAACAAAAACCTATTTCAACCCTTTACTTAATTGTACAGACTGATTTCTAGTAAATTAAATAATTAAAAATTAGTTCCTGTTTGTAAAGTTGGATTTTTTTTATATATTTATTTTTCCATGTTTAGAGGGTGTGGTAGTTCAATCAAAACAGAGGCACAACATTTTCATCAACTTGTCTTGTTTCGGAAAATAATAAAACAGAAATAAAATTAAACCAAACGGCATCCGTGTAATTTTTAAGTTTTTGTTGTATTTTAAAAGCGCGCGATATACTTCAATAAAAATTAAAAAATTATATGGGACCACTTTTGAAGCATTGCCCATCGAACAAAAAAGTGACTGAGTAATCGGGTAACAAACGTACAAAAAAGAAAAACAAAAACATACAGACCAATTGAGAACCTCCTTTTTTGATGTCTGTTATGAAAGGACTATGGTCGTGGGATAGACTTCTACACAACTTTACCTCATTTAGATGTTCATTCTATTGTCAGTAAAATCGACAATCTTACCATTTGATAATATTGACGGGCTGGGTCTCTTTGATGTTTAGCTTGTGTTTCCTAAGTCGCTTTCTATTACAACCACGGGAAGACTTGAAGTGGTCCAATCCTACTCTGCCGGGAACCACATGGCTGCCATAGCGGGACATTAACCTTTAATTAAACTGTGGAAATAAACAGTAGCTCAGTTGACTTAAGGGATCAGATATTTATTAAGGGTGTCAACCGAGCGCCGCTCTGTGTGCCGACGTATCTGCATTACAAAGACGACTCTTTTTAATTAGGTGACTATTCTTAAGTCGCCTCGCATACAAATGAACGAAGATTAGCGCGGTCCCACTCCCGTTCAAATTCCATTTTTCCTTTGACGAAGTTCGGGTTTATTTTTCGGGGATAAATTACTACGGAGTTTTTTGACCGTTGTAATAATGATGTGAATTGCTTCACTTTAAAGCGAAAGATAAAAACATTTACACCTTAAGGCATGACAATAATTCATATCCACCTATTAAGAAGTTCCATAAGTTTATTCATAACTTCTTTACATAATAAAAAAGGTAGTATATATAGTAGTGACGCAGGTTTGATTTGCTTCAAAATGTCGCTACCCCCGGGGGTTTCTTAAATCTTTTTTCAGGCGTAGAGGTGTGCTTACCGCCTCTAATCTCCTCTAATTTTTTATTTCAGCAGCGACTAAACTAGAAGAGCGTTGAACAGTGTTATCCGTTTCTTTGACATTGACTACTTAGTACACTGTGGCTTTTACTTTTATTGACATGTATGTCATCCAAAGTATTGTTTTAGTGTCTTGATAGTAAATTATTATTATATACCAGTTTTCAAAAGACGTGATAATACATACATGTTGAAATATTGATGATGTAATTTAAAAAAGGGCGAAAGAGACCAATAGACGTAGCAATTGAGAATGCTAACTTAACGGCAAAATACACGTATACGTTTTCATTACAGCCGTTCCAGCCAAGGGTTCCTAAATCAAAAAGGTTGAAAATCAACGTCTTAGCGAATATCTCTCTTCAAGATTCACGTGCTCTTGTCGTCAGCGATGCCATTAAAGGCACATTCAGATTTCAGTCGAAAACGGCTCTCTTAATCACTGCTAATGAAAACAAAATTGTTCAACGAAAACGCCCTCCTCCGTATTAATTTTATTGTCTCGCTGAGTATAAATTGCTTAAAGACTCTTAAGGAACTCATTTGGCGTCTTTGCAGTAATATAAAGTAATGATAACGATACAGGTTTATTGATGCTCAGAAACGGCTGTCTTTTATTTAGTAGGTTACTTATATCTTTTAGTTTAGTTATCAACGAAGTTCTTAATATATTTATTAACTGGTAATTATGACTGACTAACTGCACTAACTGCCTTTCCACTTTTGCGACTAAATTAGTTTTTATTATTATGTATACATATTTAATTCAAATAAATTTGCCCTTGTAGTAGATATGTAGACTTCTTTTATTATTTTTACCGGTTTTATTACGTTATTTTCTTACCGGTATTTCTTATGACTATAAATTTCAAACAATAGATAGATAAATGATAAATTTACCTATTGTTAAATGTAATATCTTTGTATTAGTAACGTACGACAAAAGTTTTGTACTTACTGCGAGACTAGATCATTAAAAGTTAATCTGTGGCTCAATTTGTGTGATATTTTCCTATATCGTAACTAATGTTATAAATGCGAAAGTGAGTTTGTCTGTTTGTTATGCTTCCACCGTATCTGCTGAACCGTCAGGTTCAGTATATACGGCGCGTGATTGAACTGATAGGTCAGCAGTATATTTCATATCATGTTTGTTTATAATTTATTTTTATAATAGTAGATATACAGCTTTATAGCTTCCATGCTTCGTTCGGTGAGTGAGAGCGCCGGAGGCCCATCCCACCTCCCCTCTGGTAAGGGAAAAATAAAAGGCCGGCAACGTTCTTGTCATACCTCTGGTTTTACATTAGTCCATAGGCCGCGGTGATCACTTACCATCAGGTGACCCGCTTGCTCGTTTGCCGTCCTATGACATAAAAAAAAGATAAAAGCTAGTACCTACAATCAAAGTTTTTAGATTTATATGAGAATACGAACTGAATATTATTCCCCAACAAAACTTTTTTAGTAACTGAATTACAGTCGATACAAATAACTAAGGTCTGAAGTTACCTACAATGCAGAACTTCTGTCAGCTTAGATTGAAAAGTTTCGAACACTATAAAGTAAGATAAAACAAAAGCAATTTGGCTAAAGCTTTTTATGCCGTTTTGTCGATGCCCTAACTATTAAATGTAAAAGTTTATTCTTCTTCTTTTTAATTATGGCTTCCACCGAGATTTCAGTGATTCTGCCAATGTCCAGTATAATGAGATACTAAGTATCGGCAAATTGTCTTTGGTATCGGTGTTGTACGGTAGCATCAAAGATGGCGTATGTTCTTTGGCAGCCTCTTGGGAGATATTGGCGACAAATCTATACGAGTCCATTTAACAGTCTACTTTACCTATTTCACAAATCGTTCTCGAGCACGAGCATTTATAACACTACACCAATTTCATATTATAAAGTCCACTTAAATCAATTTGCAAAATTGTATAAGGCAAACGACAACTGAACTCCTTGACTTCCCACCAAAACTCCCCAAAGTTTATTCGTTTATTTAATCTGAGGTTTATTCCATAGATGATCTGAGCATAGAAGTATGAATACACTATGCATTTTTTTTAAATCTATGGTTTATCCTCTCAAATTAATCAGAGATAACGAAACAGGTAATTTATGGCACTATATGGTGAAACTTCATAGAAACAAGATTTCTTTAATATAAACATTACATCTTTCTATTTGGACAAAATGATAAAAAATAGGTTAAATTTAATACGAATAGCTTGATCCTCTCGAATTATGAGTGCCTTAAAAATAACGCAAGTTTTCTAAAGTAGTAATATACCCTGTCTGTACCAAAATTAACGCAGGATTTTAAGTATCATAGGTATTATTTAGCATTCTGTAGGTCATGTTTATTTATATATCTTGAATAAAGGTTGAAGAAAAAAATATAAACAAAAAAATAAAAAATATGAAGAATTAATAAAAAGCACATAAATATATTTATTTAAATATATATGGAAAAATTATACATATTGAGCTAGCCCCACAGTATGTTGTGAACACTAACCAATGATACTAAATTTTAAAATTGATATATCATCATCATCATCAGGTCTTATTTAGTCTCCACTGCAGGAGCACGACCCTCTCTGTGCTACCAGCGCTATATATAAGCCTGATCAGTCCGAGGATTTGGCCTACACTCTCCACGCTGGCCAGACGGGTTGGAGAGGTTTCTTTGATGTTTAGGAGCTTTGTTTAGCTTGTGTCCCCTAAGTCGCCGTCTACGACATCCACGGGAAGAGTTGGAGAGGTCCTATTCTACTTGGCTGGGAACCACACGGCTTAAAATTGATACATATACAGACAAAACCGAGGCCAAAGCTGAAAAAGATGGGTTTTTTATCGTGACCTGGCTGGGGATCAAACCTGGGACAATTTGTGACGCTAGCTGGCGTGTTAACCATTGTGTCATCGAGGTCGTCGATAGAAACAATGGTTTGCTCTATCCTGCCAGCGTGGAATTTTCTTCCCATATCTTATTTCAAAATGTAATAAGAACAAAACTAATAATACACAGGCGTAACAAGCCTTACAACATAAACAATCTAAAATGATGGTATTTATTACTCCGATTTAATGATCTTTCAATTTATCTTTTTTGAAATAACACTTCCCGTCCAGGAGCTAAGGCTACTACTACAAGAATTGCGAGAGCGGACAAGAGCAGGTCTGTGTTTAATTTGCGTCCACCCTTAACGCTATACTTATTACATAACATTACTTTGCTGCTTGGTTGTCAATAGAAATAATAAGGAGACGAGCTCCGTAGCGCAGTGGTTTCCACGCCAGACTGCGACGCGGGGGTCCCGGGTTCGATCCCCGGACAGGTCATGATGGAAAACGATCTTTTTCAGATGGACCTGGGTCTTGGATGTTTATCTAGGTATATAAGTATATATTATTAAATATAGTATCGTTGAGTTAGTATCCTTCGACACAAGTTCACAACTTACTGTGGGGCTAGCTCAATTTGTGTGATATGTTCCCATATATTTAATAAGGCTGATTTTTTCTAACGCTGATCGTCGAACTTGATGAATGGCGCTTATTAAGCACTAGCACTAGTGTTGCCCGCGGCTTCGCCTACGTTATTTACAGCCTATGTCCTTCTCAGTATCCTAACCTATGTGTATGCAAAATTTAATGAATCGGTTAAGTAGGTTGGGCGTGAAAGCGTGAAAAACAAACAAACTCACTTTCACATTTATAATATTAGTTAGGATTAGCTTGTGTCGTGGCTCCGATTGCCATGAACTTGAAAGCAAATCCAGAAATACATGTGAAATTAAGTACTTTTTTTTAAAAACCCGTGGAGTCGAACCATATATGGCGACCCTGCAATTCGAGGTTTAGTTTTGGGTTAGCGACAAGTACTTTCGTATTATGTGAGTGCAAATTAATCAGTCTACGATATTCAAAGCGATGACATGTACATAAAAAAAACTGTTCTCAAATTTATTGAAAATGGGATCATCTTAAACTAAGAAATCCTATAATCTTGGGTAGTTTTGATGAGCAAAAACAGCAAAACAGCTGTATAGTTTATTTAAATTTTGTTTGCACCCGCTCACGCTATCATGTCACTATGTCCTGGGTCTAAGATTTCCGATAAGAGCTTCTGAACGTCACACAAATTGTTTATGCGGCCAGTGGCTCGGGAAATTGTCGCTATGATGACGTCTTTCATTCGGAAACTCGCTAAATGGCATTACGTAGCTCTGTAATCCTGAATAAATTTGTTTTGACAATGTTCAAGAACTCAGGAAATAGGTTTTTGTACGACGTATTTATCTACTTTATTTGTTTTTTCTACTTTTTTATAAAACATATAACATAAAATTTAAGTTGCGTAAAGACATGTGTGTTGACACGGCATTCGTCGTGTCGGAGGCGAATGGAAAAAATAAGCTGGACGGAGAAAAAGACAAACAAGGAAGTTCTGGAACTTGTTAATGAAAAGAGAACTTTATTGAACTGTATAGACATAAGGCGAGGAAAGATGTTTGGCCATCTTAAACGACACGACGAATTTATAACCATCTTAGAAGGAAAGATTGAAGTTAAGAAAGGAAAAGGAAGGCCAAAGAGAGCATTCGCAGACGAAATAAAAGAGAAGGCAAAAGTCATGTCGTACAGTGTCAAGTCGATATTCGTGTCAAAGAGATAGCGGAGGATAGGGAAAAATGGAAAATACTCCACCGACAAGAACAAAGTTCTTAAATATATGATGAAAGACCAAGTAAAGTTAAGCTGTGAAGACCTTACCAACTTATAATATAGGTAAGTTAAAATGCTGTCATGATAGCGGTTAGCTAAAGGCCGGATCAAGATGTTACCGCAGGAGGAGTTATATTTCCATAAGTATTACGTTGAGATTTGCAACATCCAATGTTCTCATTTAAGGTTTTTTTTTTAAGTTTGTTCCCCTCATGGGCAAGTCTGTCTCATTTCCTTTCACTTGACTCTGTCCAATGCAGTTTCGGACCAACCACGTTATTACTCATCTAAGGTATCAAAAATATAAAATGGAAAGGGGTAAGATATTGTTTGTTATAAGGTGGATTATTCCCATGAGAACATAGCTCAAATATTGACATACAATCGAAGCGGATTACGGTCCAAATCATATCATACGTATTGTCATTAGGCATCTGTAAGCGAGCGGGCTTGCGTGTAATGGCAGCACACAGACATTTGCATAGTCGTCTTAGTTGGCCGGTGGAATATTCATTACTGTGACCATAAAATTGGGAGAGTACAGGTAGAGAGCTTTACAGGCAATCCAAACCGACGAGTCCCACTACTTTTTGCCCAAGTCGATCACACAGTGTGGAGACATAAATCCGTGCATCACTTCCATAGCATCTGCGGCACTGGGTACCGATTATGTACTATATCAGCCTCATACTATGCTAACTGTTTTTTACTATTGCTTCAGAAATAAACAAATGCGCATCATACAAAGTTTCGCGGCAATAACGTGTCTCTCACTATCTTAAACATTTCCAAACGTTTTGAAAATGACAGTGCGCTGTAGTCGTAAGTTAGACCTTCTTATCTTTTTAAGGATAGGTTTACTATACATAGACTACCCTCGCTTTAGTAGTTTATAGTATGTATCGTAATTAGAACTTCAAAATAAACTCTGTATGTTTTCATGTACCTATCTAAATAATTTATTTATTAGATTTCTATCCGTCTCGAGTATCAGATAAATATGCATTAGATATAAAATGGATAAGGATGACTTCTCTTGTTACCATCTAAGAAGCCTTATCGTGTAGGAATTAGATATTTCAAATAAGTATAGTTAAAGAGCTCCAACTCCGAGCTCTCGTTATTTTATGTAGTTACAGTAGTAACGGCTGTTCAGAGGTAGGACAGGATATTAAAACTAGGTTATTGGGAACGGCGGACTCCATGTCGATGGGTTCAGGTTGGATTTGTAAGCCAAAAACGAGATCCTGAATCTGAATAATGGGTTTTGAACTTCAAAGTAAAATATTATTTTCTCTCTGACATTTAAGAGCTAAGTATTGGTGTCAATATTAAAAAAAAAAGATCTAAATATGGATTGAACTTGAGAAGTTGAGCAATGCAAAACATCAAAAGCTCCGCATAATGTCACTTTTAATATAATAGATTCGTTTTGCAAATGAGTACACAATAATAAAGGCTTCTGCAAACTCTTTTTCTACACTAGAAACAAGTGGTGAATGAAGTGAATAAAAAAATTACCATGTATCAGATTGTACTACATAGTGTAAATCAAGCCGCGTGGGTATCGAAAACTGAATCATTGGCGATTTTACACAATGCAGGTAAAATTATTTTCGGAAATACAAACCAATAAATCTTTTTGTCACCAATTTGTCACACGAATGAAATAAAATTCACAGCCGAATAAAACGAAGAGTGCCTCAAAAACACAACTATTTTTGCTTTTACCAAACCGTTCTCGACAAAAGCACAGAACGAAACAAAGACGAAACTATTTCTAATGTGAAACGTTTCTAGTGCTTTCTATATGTATATAAGTTCACAATTGTATATCTGCGTATCGGCGAACAAGTGGTGGAATACAAGAAACAAGTGGTGAATGAAGTGAATAAAAAAATAACGATGTATCAGATTGCACTACATAGCATAAATCAGCCGCATAGGTATTGAACACTGAATCACTGGCGATTTTACAGAATGCAGGTAAAATGATTTTCGGAAATACAAACCAATATATCTTTTTGTCACCAGTTTGTCACACGAATGCAATAAAATTCACAGCCGAATAAAACGTATAGCGCCTCAAAAACACAACTATTTTTGCTTTTACCAAACCGTTCCCGACAAAAGCTCAGAACGAAACAAAGACGAAACTATTTGTAATAGTATATAAGTTCACAATTGTATATTGTATATCTCCGTATCGGCGATAAAGCCGTCGCGATCCGATTGAAGGAAACGTCCCGACTCAATTGTTGCTGGAAACTTCACAATACTATGGGAAATTGACAATATGCTCTCTTGGATTGGAACCTGTTGCAATATAACTTTATCAAGTCCTCTCGATTCGACTTATTGTTCGATATTCAATAAGTATTTCGCTAAAATTGTTTCCGATCTGTTGACATGTAATTTTGCTGTTCGATTGTTTCGATTAATTGATGTATCAATGCTTCGATCAAGTATGAAATATCAACGGACTTGTTTTGTGTTTAGTATTGTGATGTAGCATAGCAACATAGTGAATATAACCAAAAGCCGATGGAACAGAAAGGGTTTTGAATAACGACCACGTACCGGCAAGACCAGCGTCAAGAACCCTACGTGGATTTCTTGGTGGTTCAACGACGTAATCAAGGTTGCTCGGTCGGTCGGTCGGTCAATCGAAGTCGCTGGATGCACGCCGCTTCCAACCGGCTTGATTGGAATTCTTACGGGAGGCCTGTATCTGTAGACTTTTTGGTGCGGAGATGATGATGTTTGTAATGTGTATGTTTGTCTGATTATGGAATCGCAGCTGCTAAAAGATGAACCGATTTAACCTATACTCAGGAGTCAGAAGACTAGCCTATCGCCCATTAATAAAATGTATTAAATTTAAAGCTAAGGAAAAGAATTGAGTCGTGTTCTCATCATCCGCATGAACAACTTTCATTGTACGACCAATCACAAGAACGTAAAAAAACCTGTCGTTACATAGAAAATCAAATGTTGCTGATTTTTTTTCAAGATTTTAAGATAGGCCTTAGAGCAAATTTGTCTATATTACAGATACGATATACCCTTAAATTAATGCTAGCTCAAGACAACACAAATCGAAAATCTCTTCTATACTATAGATCTTATTAAAATCGAGACTCTAGATAATAAAACTCAATAAAATCCAATCCAAACAGTCTTCAAAAGCCGTCGTCTCCAAACACCGTCCAAATTGTTCCATAACAAACGATTCATGACCGCAATTCACACACCATACAAATATTAACTTTGGTCTTATAGTAAACTTGTTTGTATTGAAGAAGACAATATACTCTTAGACTTAGGCCTCTTGTCCATTACACGGTTGTTCAACCGTACGGTGTGTAAGCCGTACGGTTGAAAAAACGTGCTAGCTTGTACATGACACGGCAAAATCACCACGCGAGACATTCATTTTATAAAAAAATCGCGAAACAGCGTATATAATCGGTCACGAATCCGTGCGTACGTCCGGCGCCGTCGACACATCCCGATAGACGGCCATACAACACTGGTGAAAATCACGCCGTGCGTAGACGCGGCGCGCCGAGGGGCAGTCACGGCGCACACGGCCGCGGCGCCGTGCCGTGGCGCCACCGTGCATGTCGACAAGCTCTTATAGTGATCCATACAACACTGACGACCGTGCCTACACGCGGCGAATTAATCGTAGATTTTCACGGCGAGAAACCGTGTAATGGACAAGAGGCCTTAGAGTATCAATATATTGATACTCTAAGCTCTTAGATTATTGCTAGCTAGAAACTAAATACATATAAAAACTAAGGTCTATAATCTTAAGCTAAAGATCTCTTTAAAATCCAGAAACTAGATTAATAAAACCCATATAAAAATTCAATCCCAAGTCCCAGTCATCAAAAGCCGTCGTCTCCAAGCCCCGTCCAAATTGTTCCATAACAAACGACATCGCGAATAAAGATGAAATAGTAAATTGTGAGGGCTGTACACCTGCATAATGTCGCCGTCAATCATACAAGGTGCGTGAAATTGAATCTCATGAGCGCAAATCACACAACCCTATTACCATACGTGTGTCACTCACCTCGGACAAAATATACAGCCTAATAGAGGGATATTACAGAAATATTTATTTTAAAATATTATTTTGATAATCTTTGTATTCATTGTTTTTGTTATGTTAACTTTACAACTTGTAACTTCCTCGTTAATAACGTTTATTTAAGTAATAATAATGGCTCAAAATATAAGCAAAAGTAGAAATTGTTAAAGATTATTTTGAATTAATGTCTTTTATTGATCTTATTCGAAAGAAAACACTGCTTTTGCAGTTTGTTTCATTAATTTGGAAGAATGTAGACCGATTTATTGAGAACTTTGTTTACCTCGTTCGAAATTTTGGCCTAAAGTTTTTATCGTTTGGGCTAAAGCTATTTTGTTTTGTTTACTTTAAATACAAATTTGGATCCCCTTTTCCACCACCTTAGGTGTTAGGAAAATCCTTACTTAGCAAATAAACCTTAAAATAATTATCCTTGTAGACTTTACCTTAAGACTTAAGTTTTTTGAATTAATAAAAAAAAAACCTAAAACCAAATTTACTCTGTCTATACCTATTCCGTAAGAATATACAGACTGCACCATAAATTATGTGAGTTCATATTCTCGATAAGCATTATTCGCTTCAAAAAATATACGAGAGTCCATTGAAATCGGTAGATTTATCAAAATTACCGGATCAAGGCGCATTGTTCGCTGAATGATGAAGAGGCAATATTTACCGGCATTTCCATAAGTAGCTGTCGATTCATCAGCTCGCAGTACTGGGGTGGGTTGGTTGCGAAAAAAAACGATATATACCTATCTTTGTTCCAACCGAAAGCGATTGTATTTTTTATTTTAATTTTTACTGTCTACTTTTATATCTCATCTGACCGTTTTCAGCTTGATCAGCAGCTGTAAAGCTTCAGAACTCGAGGTTCACTAACTCCTTTTTGCCATGTGTTTCTTTAGAATCATCATCACGTCCTTTTTAGTCTCCACTGCAGGAGCACGGCCGTCTCTGTACTACCAGAGACATTGACCAGAGAGAGCCAGACCGATTGGAGAGGTCTCTTTGATGTTCATACTCGTAAGCTTTGTTTAGCCTGTGTTTCATTAGTCACTTTTCTACGACTTACACGGGAAGGGTTGTTTTTGAAATTTGGCGACATCGGTGTTGTGCATTTAATATGAAATTAAATTCAAGTCGCGACCGGTGTATTTCCGAACTTCGAAGGTCTTAAAAGGCAACTTTGGAAACAAATACATGTGTTATGTGTTTTGTATGTATCTAGTGCAATAATAGCATTCCAAAGAGGGCCGACGTCAAGCAAGCTGATCCTTCATATCTACATTACTTACACTTACATGGTCCGTAAGAATCTACTTTCTAACTTTTGACAACTATGGTGTACAGCGTTTTGATAGTCACTTCAAAAAGTACATTTTGGATATCGTATTAACTATTTTTTTTATTATGAAGTATGTATAAACCGTAATGGATGTTGAATTGACCATAAAATCATTTACGCCGTAGCTGTCAAGAATTAGCGAGTAGCTCAGTTGACCACAGTCGTAGAAACAGGCTGGATGCCTGTCCGATAGGTTTATATACAACAAATATAATGGTTAAAAGAAGCATTATCTTCCAGCCAAAATCCCAACTAATAGTATAAATGTGAAAGTGAGTTGTTAGCAAACAAATTGTAACAGTTTCACGCCTTATCTACTGAATCAATTATCATGAAATTTTGCATACACATTGTCTGGAGTACGATGAAGGACATAGGCTAACTTTCATCCAGCAGAAAAGTACTGTACCCGAGGGATTGGCACTAACGCCTGCGAAGCCGCGGGCGTAAGCTAGTTAATGATAAATCGAGATAGCGACCTTTTGCGATAAGCAAAACAATAAATTGGCTACTTGACTAAAAAAACTTTCGTGTCGCTATGTAAAGACCTGCCAAAAATAAACACAATAGTGACCGAAATACATTTCTAAACAAAAAACTCTTTCAGATATAGAAGTTTTAAAGACACATATTTTTAGACGTTAAAACGCATTGCTGAAATTCCTACATATTTGTGACGTCACAACTTTGTATTTAGTATGGGCGGCGTAAGAACTTTAGCTATACGAAATATTACGTTTGTGGTAATGGTTTCATAATAAAAGTTGCTATAAATTTAGCGGACTACAATACAGTATAATTGTAATTTAAGATTTTCATACTTTTAAAAATAGTATCATTGGAAACAAATTTTATATAATCTTAACATTAGGCAAATACCGAATTAATTAGAACATTTAAGATTTTAATCCATTCGTACACATATTCATGAATAACTAATTTTTTAAATCAGAAAGTTAAAATAATGTTTTGTTTGGTTTCTGATATTTGTGCCGTAAACAATGAGGTTCCATTTAATTTGCATAGTTCGGCGTCTGAATTAACATAGTTTGTTATATTGTTGCGGCGTGAAGTCCAGGGCGGTATACAATTATTTAGTTACTCTAGTTTTGCCCGTATTCCGTCTGCGTATAGTCATATTATGTTCTATTTATTGAATTATGTAACAACTGTTTTATTAAAATATGTGTCATTACGTTAAAAGTCAGCTACTCGCCTTCTCGATGCTCATTTCGAAAACTCGAAAAAAAAATTGTAGTTCAAATTATTTTTTTATGGGTTTCATTAGCAGCTATGGTGGACTAATTATGGCTCTGGTAGTACAGAGAAGGTCATGCTCCTGCAGCGGAGACTAAAAAAGACCTGAGGATGATGATGATAATTAGCAGTTCCAAATTCGAATATCCAATCCAATGACACTCGTGCCCGGTATCGTAGTACATTAAACTTAAAAAGAAATATTAACTTGGTCTTAGCCAATACGGAATTTGTATAAATAACCCGGGGTCGAATAGAGACTACCTATCCCACTTTGCTTGCATTTATTGACACCGTTTAAAAGTTTTGAGATATAGCACATTTTCATTAACCGCAAATATAATTTTGTCATTGATACAAACACTATGAAAAACAAAGTAATTTTGCTGATGAAAATTGATTGTGGTGTTTCAGATAGGTGCTACTGCGGATCCCTAAATGGGCGGGTCCGACTCGCACTTAGCTCTGTTTTATTAACTAGTATTCGGACAAAAGACCAAAGCTCAAGGTGTTAAACAGTAATCTCAGACTCCCCTTCCCTTGAATCCAAACATTTCATTACCTCGGGGCTTTGTTTACCTTTTTTTTCTTCATCAAAGGATACTTTCAGGATAGATTCAAAGTATGCTGATATCGTGTAAAAAAGTTAAGTAATATAACGATTTGTTATTTTTTTTAGCAGCAGTAGCTTTCCAAAAGAAAATGTTATGTAACTAGTTAGTTAAACATTTTAGCACTTTTATGAAGATTCTAACCGAAGAATAACAAAACTGTTGAGCACTTTTTAAGGACATTCTAAATGATAAAGAAAACATTTAAAAGGCTTTATATAAAGCGTGTAAATTAACCCTCGACATTCACTCAAAGGGGGATTTGGTCCGTTAATATGAACAAGTTTTCCTATGAGACAAATGAAGGGAACCCGATTTTTTTCTTTCCTTTAAGGTTTTCCGTAAATAACAGCTAAACACGTAGTAGTACACGTAAAAGTAAGAAAAATATTTTTTTTTGAGTTCCCTGCATCTCTCCTATAAGAAAAGTTGTTTATATTGACGAGCTGAGTCACCCCTTGGGGCCATTCCTAAGGGTATGTTGATGGTCAATTGACACGCTGTATATGTATGTTTGTATACATTGTAATGGTATAAAACCTGGGAGGTCTGTAGCTACTACTTGGGCAAGTGCTGGCTGCGGCCGGTCTACTTTTTTGTTAACAGACAGTCGAGGCGTAAGCAAATGGTAATCATCATCATCATCAACTTTAAGAGCTGGGCTCTTGTCGGTGGAGCTTTTCCATTCCTCTCTTTCTTCCGCCAGTTTTTTTCACTTCTCTGTAAAAAAGGGGACCAGGAAGGCCGAGACACACTTTCATGAACCAAATAAAAAAAATTAACGTTGCAAATGATAAAATAATGTCAAAACCTAGTCTTTTAGGACGGTCAAAAATCATACCCCTTTATCTTAAGAGTTATGATTCGGTTCCCTAAACATAGGCGCTGAGTCGGCAATAGCAACGGTTTCGTCCCGCTCGGGGATGTTTGTACCGGACCCTCGGGTAAAGTTATCGTCAGTGTGTGCTTGACGTTTCATACCTCATGTTGGATAAAATTTGTATTCCGCATAGAGAAAGGTATTTGAATTTAACAGGGCGCGAGCGAGGAGACAGCCTTCCTTTATCATCATCACCAGGTCTTTATTAGCCTCCACTGCAGGAGCACGACCCTCTCTGTACAACCAAAGCCATATTATTAGCCAGAGGTAGTCAGATAATTTATTCCTTGCTCTGTTTGAAATACAATTTTCCTTGTTGTATATTGAACTGAGCTCGATATCTCAGCGTTGTATTCGTATTCTTGGTGATCACGCGTGTTAAGAAACGTTAAACATGGGCCTTAATTGGTTACCACAACAAATGGTATTTGTTATTTTCTTCTCATGCTTACCAGGTGCACCAGGAACTTAGGAAATTTACCAATACACAACCTGCCATAATTCGGTCACAGAAATAATAATAGTACTAACGTACAGATGGCAATATGGCGTCCCCCCACCTCTGCCCCGTGCTTTCAAAAAACATGGCTAGCTGCTACTATTCTCATTTGCATGTAACGCGCCGTGTCTTTTACGTACGCTAATTCATTCTGCGTGTTCGACCCTCATACTTAACTCACACACAGACGTGTACCTACACAAAGGTAAAGTTTTGTTTGTAGTCCTTTTAGGCATAAATATCACTCTGCTTATAAGAAGCGCCATACCTGTGATTTGATTCTCATTCATACCTATTATAACGAAAACCACCACAATATCAGTAACTACCTGCCTAACGTTCGGACATGCGGCTTACATCAGCGAAACAAGCGATACCCGTTATTTCATTCTTGAAAAAATCTACTTAAGTTTCCTTACCTTAAGTTCTTCGGTAGTAACATAGATTTTTTTTATTTTTTTTTTACTTATATAACTTCTCTCATTGCAACGCCCGACAGGGCCCTTAATTGCTACTCTGTACATATTGTGTAAGATAAGACCTGTATATTTACATTAAGGAAGCAATAAACGATTGAATTGAATTGAATTGTATTATTTTGAGTATAACTTTTCATCAATATCATAATTTCAGATTAAAAGATCAACTCCTTTATTAATTTTGGCGGTAATGAGCAGTTCTCTTGATTTAACAAATGCAAAATAATGAAAAGTGATACCAAAAATACTACAAGTCATTACTACCTAAGTACTTGTAGGTTTTTCAATTTGAACTTAACTATTTAGTAGTAAAAGACGTAAAAAGAGGGGTGGCGCTAGTTGGCTGGTATAAGCGCCTTAAGGCTCTGTTAACCTTGTAAGGGAATAAACGTGATTCTGTATCGCAACAATATTTCGTCAGCAGTGTACGGCGGGCGGTAAATCTACGGATAAACTTGTCCCACTAACGAATCGTGAATAGCAAGCAATTGTTGAGCAGACTATCTTGGCACGACAAAGGTGTATGAGAAAATAATGTTTGGTCGCGGAGTTCAGAAGAAAATATAACTTTGGAAAATATTTCTCTAGGTCATCTCGTACTTTGAACACAGCAAAAAATATACGAATGTCACCTCGGCTATAAGTAGTAATATTTTAATACATAATATGAACTGGACGATGTTAACATTACCCGTCCAAGTAATACTACTATTAACATAGATATTTATAAAAAAAAAAAACTCGGCTTTAGACTATTATCAAGCGAAGAGCTCCCATTACCAAAGGAAAAAAATATATTCAAGTTGGGTATCAAATAAGATGTTATCAAAAAGTAAACTATTACGTGGATATATTAGTAGTGCTACAAATGCGCTGATTGCCTTGAACTTTTTTAGTTAGTCTTTAATTATTTATTTCTTTAATTCTCGCTAACATGTATCTACGTACATTTTACGTAATAGGTGGAAGAATACAGTGCTATTTAGTAAATAAACCGGGATACTGTGTTACGAACTCTCATTGCAGAGTGATAAATTAAGATGAATAACATGTTATTCATTTAGACTAATAATTTATAGAAGTCAATAAGAATATAAAAGTTTGTGTTATTTCAAAAAGTAATCTGCCATATGAATTGACGTCTATACCAGAAAATTGATTGTCAATAGATAACTACTGAAAAAAAAGAAACGATTGAAAACTCTCGCCTTTCGTAATATAAATATATTGTGACATGCATAATATTGATGCGAATTCAAAGATTCCTCCCACCAAAATTTTCTCAACTTGCCTAAGGCAATTTACTACATAATTTAGCTTTTCGCTGTTTCGAAACTAATACCAACCGCGACAAAATGTAAGAAGCTGTTTTTATTCGCGACACAACGCAACATGATTTTACTCCTTTATAATGCCGCCATTATTTCTACGCTGCATGGCCTGGATGAAGAGCTATTGTTATGGCGGCTTGCTGCAAAGAAATCCTCGACAAAGTGCTCGGAGATTGTTTGTTAGATATGAAATTACTTGCATGAAGCTTTTCCATCACCGTTATAAAGGTAAGCGGGTAGGTAGGTACCTACATCACTTTAAACAATCAGTTTTGACGTCATAGAAAAGAAACAAACGTTTAAATATTCCAGACATTGCGTATAGTATTCCAGATAAAGTATGCATATAATATAGTTTCCCTATTTACTCCTTCCTGAGTAGGCAAAGTTAAAGGTGGTAAGATAGCCACAAACCAAATGTTAGAAATGAAATAAAAAAAAACAATAAACATTTATTTTTATCTCCAGGTGTATAATCATTCACTATAAGTTTTCTTCTTCTTCCTTGCCTTTTTCCGTTACTTGGGGTCGGCCCTCCTGGTACTGCGGCACCAGGACATTCTGTCCTGGGTTGTCTTTGCGTCATTCCCTCCGAGTATACTTTCCTTGCGAGAAGTAAAGCAGTGCTTTTCTTTTTCTCTGTGGATTAATTTGCTCCTCCTCCTCATCTCGTCTTTTTTAGTTTTCACAGCAGGAGCACGACCCTCTCTGTATTACCAGAGCCAAGTATTAGCCAGAGGAGTCAGAGGATTTGGCCTACACTCTCCAAGCTGGTCAGACGGGTAGGTCTCCATACTGGTCAGAGGTCTCTCCTGCTCAGCTGAGAACTTTCCCAATTGCTATTCAGCTGTGATGCATCTGCGTCCGGGGTCCACTATTATGCCAGCATTCACATTGTGAATGATTTAATCTAAAAGATTTTAGCTATAACCTCTTTTATCATTAGTCTTTGATAGATCCCGAGCCGCAGACAAATACTGTGCAAATTAAGTACAAGTATTTGCTCGCGCTGGGAACCGTATTCGAACCTCTCTATCGCAGGGAGAGAGTACCAAATTTGTTTATTTTGTCCTTTTCTTATTTTCTCTGAGACTTAAAAAAGAAAACACCTGAGGCATTTCTTTAAACCAGAGCTCTGTTGTTTGAACCTGGCATCCTTAACCCAAAGTTTAGTTTATAATTGTGGGCAACACCGGAGTTAAAGCGCATATTTACTCGTACTGCGAGGGAGAGTTATCTTAATTAAACAAAGCCAGGTTTGTTGGGCTGTTTGTAAACAACATTTGTGCCTGCACAGGTACACTTATGAAGAAGCATTGAAAACTTGAATGTTGTTTATACTGAGAATGAGAATAGCACAAGCTTTTTGTATGGAATTATCTATTTATATTACGTCTGTGACGTACAGTCGAAGACTAAAAACTATGACACACCCGTCCAACATGAAAAAAGGAAGCAAATAATAAAATATTCGTAGTTTTATAGAAACCTGAACATTTTTTTGCTTTCTTTACTCAGAGTCGAGTTTTTAATTATGACAAAACTGCGCATTAATGTGAGTGGAAGTTGTCTTAATAAAAGCAAGGTTAGTCGATGTTGTTAACAATGCTTGTACCAAGTGGACACATTTTATTTTCTAAATTAATTAAATAAACAGAAGAAAATCAAATACCTTGTATGAAAACGTATTTGTGGATTAGTAAAATGAAAATACGCTTTAAACTCGCATAAAGTCGTCAGTTAAAATATCAGCTATTGAGAGCCATAAAATTGAAGTGAATTTACTAAAATAACCAGCAGCAAAGCTAAATGCATTTAAAAACAAAGCGGCTACATTTTATAGAGAGTATTTTTTCTTAAATTTTTAGATTTATTAAAAGGAATAAAATAGTGCGAAAACATTATTGTGGATCAAACAAAAAAAAGACTTTAAACTCGTATAGATTCGTCAGTTAAAATAACAGAGAGGCAGTGGCATTCAAGTGAATTCACTATAAGCGGCGAGAGCTAAGCTAAGGGCGTTTAACGAGACGCGGCTACATTTTTTCGACTATTTATTTTTTTAAAAGACATATATTTAAAAGAGAACAAAGTAGTAAGAAAACTTTTTTTTGGATCACCACAAACTTAAAACTCATAGAAACTCGTCAGTTAAAATAACAGAGGGGCAGTAGAATTCACGTGAATTCACTATAAGCGACGAGAGCCGTGTGGTTCCCGGCAGAGTAGAATAGAACCACTCCATGTCTTCCCGTGGATGTCGTAAAAGGCGACTTCGGAAATACAAACTCAACAAAGCTTATAAACATCAAAGAGACCACTTCAACCTGTCTGGTCAGCGTGGTCAGTGTAGGCTAAATCATCTGACTGCTCTGGCTAATATACATATGGCTCTGGTAGTCAGAGAGAGTCGTGCTGCTGCTGTGGAGGGCTTCGGAAGGCACGTAAAGCCGTTGGTCCCGGCTGTTATCGTTGATGGCACTCGTTAAGCTATGTCAGATGCCTTAAGGCCGCTTGAAAAATCTGACACCAGTGTTAGCTACTTACACATACGAAAAACAAACAAACAGTGGAGACTAAAAAGTCTTGATTATGATGATGATGACGAGAGCTAAGCTAAGTGCGTTTATCGAATCGAAGCCGCTACATTTTTTCGACCTTTTAGTGTTTCAAAAGACAAATATTTAAGAGAACAAAGTAGAACGAAAACATTTTTTTGGATCAACAAAAACTTAAAACTCGTATAGACTCGTCAGTTAAAATAACAGAGGGGCAGTGGAATTCACGTGAATTCACTATAAGCGACGAGAGCTAAGCTAAGGGCGTTTAACGAATCGAAGCGGCTACATTTTTTCGATCCCGCATTTGAGTACATTTCGCGCGCACGTCCGCATTTTTCTAAACAATGGGTCTATGCGAGAACAAATTATAGAAATAATGGAAGAATAATTTACTTATATTCTGGAAACTAGCAAACAAAGACTTATGCGATACCCGACAGGGTTCATATTGTACCTACGTAATATAATTACAGTGCAGTTACATTATTGTAAGAACTGATGTAATGTCCAATACAAATTGCAATAAAGAAATTGAAATTGAAAGAAAAATGTAATAATAATATGAGAGATGTGTAATTATTAATAGTTACAGGACTTAAAAAAATAAAATTAATGATGTAGAATAATTTACAATATATTAATTTGATAATGAAACGTTATGTCGAGCGTACGGGCCATCCATTTAATAAGCAGGAAATTATTAAGCGATCAGCTGTTCGTCTTTCTAGGAGGGAAGTGTTATTTTTTGTGTATCGATGTAGGTCCCAATTTTTTAAAGTAAATAAACAAGACATATATCGTATATCGACCGGACCGGTACGTAATGAGAAAATTTACATTCATCATATCGTCACCATTTTCTCGTGCACTGAACTGTACAGGCTTTTGTCCATTAACAATATTGATAGCATTGTAGTTGTCATGTAACATCTATTACATATCCTCTATATTTTGTCCAATGGCTCTCTATGCGAGCTTTGGATTATGTGAAAAATTTCGCCTGGAATCTGGAGATACTCGTACCCTTCAATGGGTGAAATTCTCCCGTTCAATACATTCGGATATCCTTTTGAGATTGAAGAGACAAAGCGTATTGTATGAGATGAGAGCTACGCTCCGTTTTGTCACAAGGGCCCCTGTAGTTATTGTCGTGAACGTTCACTAAATTCTGTTATGAGCTACTTGATGATATTTGTGAATTTCTCACAATGTACTACGGTATATTAATACCAGACTCAAACGTTTATTCTGAGAGAAGAGATTCCTCTTATATAAGTATTATCTTCAAAATATCTTTTCATTATTATTTGTATGTCTCGAAGTCACGAGTGTTATCCAAGTCCTTAGGACGGCTTGTGTGGAGATATAGATCCAACACGTAGAGGCCCTTTAATTGTTATATATTTAAGTTTATATTATTTGGGTATCTAGCCAGATCCTGGAAGTTCTTGGAAAAACAATGTATGTTATGGTCTTGAATAGTTCTTGACCGGAGAAGAAATTATTGCATTATAAACGAAATAAAATGCTTATGGGGCTTCAATTTTGGGTGGACTTGTTCTGGCGTATTGCAAAGGGTCAGACAAATAGTTTGCCGTGTGGTTCCCGGCAGAGTAGAATAGGACCACTCCAAGTCTTTCTGTGGATGTCGTAGAAGGCGACTTAGAAAACACAAGCTAAACAAGGCTTATAAATATCAAGGAGATCTCTCCAACCCGTCTGGCCAGCGTGGAGAGTGTAGGCCAAATCCTCTGACTGCTCTGGCTAATATAAGGCTCTAGTAGTACAGAGAGGGTCGTGCTCCTGCAGTGGAGACTATAAAAGACCTGATGATGATTATGTTGAGACAAATAGTATTTTTTTTACAGCTAAGTAGGTAAATAGGCATATGGCCCACCTGATAGAGAGCAGTTACCGTAGCCTATGAACACCTGTTATACTAGGAGTGCCATTCGCGCGTTGCCTATCCTGAAAAAGTCTTTTCAAGCCCTTTTTGAAGAACCCCATGATATTCTTTCGAGAAAACCATGATATAAGCGTGATAACTGACTGCAACATAACTGCATAATACATTTATTATTATTTATATTTTTTGCTAGCTTAAGGGCAAGAAGACCGGTCCCTGACACCACCTTATCACCAACATAATAAAACAATATAAAAAGGTTATTGTTAATGTTGACAGATGTTTTAATTAAACCAGGTTCTCGTCGACAGACGATAATGTGAAGGGATGCACTTCATAAAATTATGCTCTCCACTGATTGGATATTAAATTGCTTTTGAAAATTTTCCCTGAAATTCAAACACACCACAAGGGTTAATATTGGGTAATCGTTTCAGCAATGGTAACTTACCGTTACTTATGATTCATCATCATCGTCAGGTCTTTCTAGTCTCCACTGCAGGAGCACGACCCTCTCTGTACTACCAGAGCCATATACTAGCCTGAGTAGTCAGAGGATTTGGCCTAAACTCTCCACGCTGGCCAGACGGGTTGGAGAGGTCTCTTTGATGTTATTACGCTTTGTTTAGCTTGTGTTTCCTTAGTCGCCTTTTACGACATCCACGGGATGACTTGGAGTAGTCCTATTCTACTCTGCCGGGAACCACACGGCGAGCTTTCTCTTATTATCTTACTTATGATTATTTGAAGTAAATGATTTTAGTTTTAAATTAAATGAGTGCAAATTTAACTCACATAATATTTTGTTGCTTCGTTACAAGTACCTACACTAGATTTAAATAATAATTATTCAATATATTACACAGAACAGATGACGAGTTTGTTAGCTCATCAGCCTAGTATGCCGTCTTTCTAGTCTCCACTGCAGGAGCACGACCCTCTCTGTACCAGAGCCATATATTAGCTTGAGTAGTCAGAGGATTATTCCGTAAAATATTCTATTTAACTGACCAGCCTAAAATACACTTTAAAGAAAAAGGCTCCGGGCCCGTGTAAGCTTGTGCCTGTGTCTCTATTTATACATTCATACATACATAGTATCACGTCTTTATCCATTACGGGTTATCTATTTATTTAGTAGGTAATATTTTCAAGATAAATTGTTACAAGTACATTGTAGACTTGGAATTAAAACGTCTGACACTCGTTTACGGCCATATCGTACTTACATTGTCACTGTTCTTATTTCGCTGATCCATTATAAGAAA
Source organism: Rhodophaea formosa (assembly GCA_963082605.1). Taxonomy (NCBI): domain Eukaryota; kingdom Metazoa; phylum Arthropoda; class Insecta; order Lepidoptera; family Pyralidae; genus Rhodophaea; species Rhodophaea formosa. The sequence continues at coordinate 9,012,978 of OY720221.1, forward strand.
AGCTGCAGAGGCGTAAAGAATAACATTGTAAGGCGGCGGGCGAAAATTGTTTAATAGCTCGCTGGCGATGCCCATAAAACTATAATTTTGTACGAAGGGGCAGTTTAGCCGACATTGGAAGTATTCGCAAAATGACGCAGCAAAATGGGCCTATTCCGAAATGGCTTATGCTGAAAATGTCTTAAACTTGTACGGGATAGAGCAACAATACGTAATTAAGTTTCATCATTTTGAATGAGGAGAAATTTGAAAATCCATTTTTAATGATATTATTTTTTACAAAAATGAAGATAGCAAATAAAGAAAGACAGAATTAAATGGACTAGTGGGAAGAAACGAGTGGTTTTATAGACGATTCTTTTTTATAGTCCCGATCTTTTTTCACACGTATATTTTTTAACCGACTTCAAAAAGTTAGGTACTCATTCGGCTGTATGTAATTTGGGATGTTTTTTTGCAGAAAGGATTACGCACATACGTTCAGTCATGTCCAGCACGCCTATTGGATAACTTTTGACAACTGCGGTATACAACTTTTTTTTCTCACTTTAACATTCATTACGGTATAAATATCCTAAATAATTATTATCGTCATTCATACGGAAGTCGTAATGTGTATTGTAGGGACCATCAAAAACATGTACACTATAGTTGACAAAAGTTAGCAAATAGGCCTGCTTATCTCTGATAAACGAAACGATGACTGATTGCCGATTATGACTTAATGCATAGGGCATTTTACGAATAAGTCCAAAGTCGACTAAGGCAAAGGGGCAGGATACGGGACGACACCGGCTCGTTAAAACTCCGACCGTTCACTAAATCTTGTGGGTTTACGATTCAGAAAAATTGGGACAATGCCCGGGACACGTTGAAACTGTTTCCGCGTTTCGGCCACTATAAATGCTATTGGTGTGTAAATTATTTCGAAAAAGGGTCGGCATAAATACTTCAATATGTAATTTTTTGTTACTTTTGTTTTTACGGTTAAGACATTTTCTCAATTCGATGGTTTCAGGTCAATTTTCTTTGTTATAATTATAAAACGATCAATTGAAATTATACGTATAAACAAATCTAAAATTTTCAGAAATTGATATCTGGTACAAACTTAGTAATTTTTAACTTTATATTCGTAGTTTGAAAATGTAAAATGTACTTAGATTTAGTTTAAATAATCTATTGCAACTAGCAACGACAGTACAATTTGTGACTGGAAAACCAGACAGGGTGTCGGGCATGCTACGAAAATGCTACGGACTCGGGCTACGGTTACGACAAAACTCGTAGAGGTAAGGTTGGCTAGTGTCAAAGAAAATAACTCAGTGTATGCGTCAAAATAATATTCTTCATAGACATATGAATAATATCAGTATATTATTCTTAATTCTTCATTGTATTTGGTAGTATGGTCTAATATTTTAATACAAAATAAAAAAATACAATATGTTATTAAATAAAAATAAAAAAAAGGCACAATATGACTATGTATGTAGAAAATATTAAATATCCAATTTGTTATTAAATTGTAACAAATATAATTTGTTATTAAATTGTAACAAATATAATTTATTTCTATTGCACAGCTATCGTAACCTTTAGCAAACATATTTTTTTAATTTTGTAATGAGTCACACACACAAACTATGTTCCAGAATAATATATCTACATTAGTTACCATTTGACGATATTGGTAAATTCGTCCGTGTGTGTCTAAGTAAAGTGGTCCGTTTGTCTCAAGGAAATTGACACTTAAGAATAACTCTGCAAATAAGACTTTATTATTCAATACAAATAAATTCCGTATGAGACCACTTATATCAATGCGACTATTAAAAATTGCTCGTACAATAAAAAACATGTATTGTAGCTATAAAACTTTACCCAGCATTTCCATGTAGTTTTTTAGTTCCAATTAAATATTCATAAGTACAAATTAACGGTGTAATAAAAAAAGTCTTTTACGGCTCTATTGCTAAGCGAGAAATTTACTGCCACTACAACCTTAATTCAATTTCACTACTAATGACTTAATGCGAATTCAGGCTCTTGTTCAGATTATATTAGCAGTCATTACTTGAGAAGGCTCTATATATCTCAAAACATACATAGATACCTTTATAGGATTGTCTCTTGTCCCTTTTACTCAAGACAGCGTGGGGTATATGAAATTTGTATTATAAGTAATCAGTTCTGAAGATCCTTGAAGCAGCTGTGATAAACATAATTTTAAGTCAGTGTAATTAAAAACTAAAGAGTACTTTTCCTAGCTAGAATGATGACAAGCGGGATATAAGGTCATATATGTAGAACATATAAGGCAAGAAATAACCCTAAATTTGTCGTTATGTCACAAAAAACATGACTATCATTTAGTACTGGCTGCCATCATCGATGATGGCATTCGGGATCAATCTGAAATTCCTTATGGGAGCTATCTCAGATGATTTCATGGTGTTGGCCACTTACAAAAAAAAGACAATCAAACAACTCGGGTAATGTATGGAAATATCCCCAACTTAATGTTGACAAAGTGAGACCACACTTCCTGCCCATAGTTACGGTTCACAGATCCATTAATGATCGCTAGCCTGAACTGGGCATAATTGGGACACCATTACACACAAAAGACGGCAACTCGTTTGAGTGAAATGTCAACTAATGAATGTAGAATTGAATGGCGTATATTACGGCATTTAGTATTCAGACGCCGCACACACCTGTCGCCAGCAATCAGCCACCCGACATTATTTCCACATTACTACAGACAATATCGCGTGATTTAACGTAAATACGGGGACGTGTCGTATTGGACTTGAGTCATCACTGTGATCGGAATAAAAATATTGATAGGATAAAACACGCCTCGATTAGATGCCTATTGGCTTTTGCTCGCCTCGCGTCGAGTTCAAGCGGTATTGACCTCTTGATGTTCTTCTTCTTCTGCTTTATATTATGGCTTCCACCAAGGTTTCGCGATTCTGCCAATGTCAATTTTAATGAGGTCTTTTAATTGCCTCATGGAATCTATAGAATTCGATATAACAGTCCTCTATAACTATTTCACAAATTGTTCATGAGCACGAGCATATATAACACCTAACTACACCAATTTAATTTTATAAAGCCCACTAAAATGAATTTGCAAAATCATCTCAGGCAAACCCCAACTACACCTCTTGACTTTCCACCAAAAACCCCACCACTTGATGCTGTTGGTCTGGGTGACAAAGTGACAATTACAGACGCAAGAATGGAGCAAAAGTCTGCTTGCACGCTTTGCCTTTCACTTAAGTACCTACTTTCTTCCATGGCGCTCTTTTGCTGGGTTTCCCAACGTACTTTAAAGTCTGAACGCTAGAACAAAGTCTTTACCTATTTATCTAACGTAACGCAGTCGACTTCTTGCTTTGTGTTTACTATTTACACATATACCATATTCTAAACAGCGTTTTTGTACGTAAGCTTTTGCTTCTTCGCCGGAGTTTTGAGGTGAGGGCGGAGTGCCCTCAACCTGTAAGGCGAACATCACCAAAGAGACCCGCGGAGGAACGGACCTCGGCTTTGGGCGTTGCCTGTGACCGCAAAGCTTGGAGAGACAGCAAACTCTCATATGCCTGATAGGCCGCGATTTGCAGGATAACCTGAAAGGCCCAACTGAGAACAATTGCAGTCTTTGACGAGTAGCAACTGTCATGTCTTGTCGTATGAATCGAATTTTAAAAAGCTAAATGCACTTGGTTTATTTATACACATACTGATCATGAACTATCAACGTAATTTACTTATTCTTTCTTTACACACACGTAGAGCATGGTAAGTGCAGCTACCACTATTAACTGATGTGCAGGCAATAAAGGTGTGAAATAGGCTGCTATCGTCCTGAGATAAGACGGAGCCGAGACGGCAATAAACCGCGTTATTCATACGTTATACTTAACACCAGATACTCTTTTATAATATACTGTTAAGATGTTTATTAAAGGCTGGCTAGGTGAAGTGTGTTGTGTAGTAGAAGATAAAGATAACACACGTCTCACATAGCCAATGTTATCTACAATCTGTTTTTTTTCAAAAGTGTTAATTTAAATGTTGTAAATTTTGACTCACTTTATTAATCTGGTCATTTGTGATATAAAATAAATAAAATAAAATAAAAAATTATTTATTCAGACACCAATAGTCTATTTAGTATTAGTACAGGAGAATAACTTATAAACTATATTAGTACCTACATAATAAACTTAATTTAAATATCTTTTTGTCCTACCCCACGACCCCTGAACCACTGCATGTTCATGTACCCAGTGACGCACGATAGGACAATCATATTTGACACGTAGACACTTAGATTCTTCTAACAGGCTTAAAACATTTGGCCAACATTTTTCTTCTTCTTCGACAGTAAAAAAGAAAAAGTTTGATTGACGTTTCTTTTTTTATCTAAGAACCTACTGTTCATCAAAGATACCATATAATAATATTATTTATTGCACTGTAAGATACCGAGGAGTAAGAATTCTAGTCAATAAATACATCAGGAGTATTATAAAAACCTGAGGTAGATAAAAAGAAAGAAATTCAATGAAGTTCACAAAGTATTAAAATTTTGCTTGCAACAAAACAACAAAAGATAAAAGCAGCAAAGTAAGCCAGTCAAAGCTCAACAAGCTACGGGAATAAAATAAAAATTATGACGTCTCCGCTCTTTGACTCGCAGCAGGCCACAGAGCAGGGATCTGACTGTCGTTCGCGCGCTACTAGAGATGCCTTTTCACCACATTTCATACCCAACAAACGTGTCAATAGTCAAGCATTTTATTCATCATAATTATTTTTAACAAAAAAGTAAAACAGACTTCAACCCTATACGTAAATGTACAAACTGGAACTTAAAATTAGGTTTTAGTGGGTGTGGTAGTTCAATCAAAATAGAGGAACAACGTTGTCATCAACTTGTCTTGATACGCGAAAAATTCAACAGAAAAAAAATTAAAACAAACGGCATACTTGTACAATTTATTTTGGTTTTTGTTGATTTTTTCTAAAAGCACTGGATACATTTCGATAAAAAAAATTATAGGACCAACTTTGAAGTTCAGTCAAAACAGAGGAGTATCTTTTCTTTTTTTTCGTCTTTATTCGCATAAGAATAAAATACAAATAAGTTTAAACCGAACGGCATACTCTTACAATTTTTTTGGGTTTTTGTTTATTTTTCAACAAGGGCTCAATATATTGCGATAAAAGTTTTATGGGACCATTTCAGGAGCATTACCTATCAAACAAAAAAAGAATCACTAAAATCGATCCATAATTGACTGAGTAATCGCGTAACATACATACAAAAACATACAGACGAATTGAGAACCTCCTCCTTTTTTGAAGTCGGTTAAAAATATTTCAATATCATTTAGTGAACGTCTATCTTAATTACAATTTGTTGACAAATTTATATCATTGTTGACGTCAATAATTTACTTAAGGCGGGTGTGGGCGGCACCGTTTATTGAGGTTTTAGGTTTCAGGGAAATTGCAGAAATGCTAAAATCTGCTGTTCTCTACTTGCTTGAGATATAAGTTACATCAAAATTTAGTGTATTAACCTTTTTACTGTAATAATTATTCTATATCACAGCACAATGGGGCAATTTTAATTTTTTTTGAGCAAGAACTTACAGGCCGAGTACGCGATTTTCATCTACTAGCCGGGCGCGGGCAGCACGCGGTATTATTATTACTTGCACATTCCGTGACATTTCGTGCTCTGTGAAGCAGGCAAACGGTGAAAAATTGCCCGTCTCCCTGCTTGCGCGGTGTCTACTGAGTCGGTTTTAATTTCCCAAGGTGTTTTAAACGTAATATCGTTATACGAGTATATCATCAGGTGAGGGCTTTTTCAATTTCAAGGAATGGAGCGGTTATTTCGATTATCTTTATCGGATTAATGAAGCGTAAAATTTATTTCCTTTTTCTTTACCAAAAATGTCTTTCAAAATTGGTATCTTGAATATTCCTTAGGATAAAGACATGATGGGTAATAAATAAGTTCATAAAATGGTGTTTATTTCTTCAAAACGTGTACATTAAATCTTAACAAGATTAGAAAAGGTGAAATAAAATTTGTGTTCATAATACAGAATTTTTGAAGTTCTGCGGGAGTAAAAACGTATTTGAGACCTAGTTTTTGTGCAACTATTTGTTGCACTAAAACTGGGTCTGTGTGTTGTTATTTGAATAACTGATTAAAAATCTCAAGGTCTCATTATTCCATGCCAAATTCTGTAATGAGTCGGTCCCTGACTCATGAAGATGTGCATTCGTTTTATGCCTATCCTTTCATATCAGCGAATGTACTTGGGGTATTCTTGTGTGAATGAAACCACAGCAATAAAAAAAAAACACTATATCAATGTAACTTATATAACGTTAATTTTCAATGGGATTTTAGTTTTTCTAAATGTAATTAAAATTTACTTATAAAATAAAATCCCTTTTATTTATTGCAAATGACTACAAGTTTAACAAACAATAGTGAGCAAATTTTGTACCGTTCTTTCGTGATAGAATCAAAAATGCCTGCACCGATTTTCATACCATTTTTACCAATAGATAGAGTATTTAACGAGAATGGTTAAGATATATAACTTGTCAAGGTTTTGTGTAAATTCTTTGAAATATAACGATAGTTATTGGAAGGGATGGAAAAAGGCAAGCCGCGTGGGAGCTTTCTTAGAAAACGCTGCCTTATTCCTTAAAGATGAAACAAAACAATGCATGGTGGTATATTCTTTTATAGATCTTAAAAAAGTCTACGTTGGCATATAACTATATTTGAATACCTACCCATTATATCTTCTAAAAAATGTTCAATTAGTACACGATGCGGTAATAGGAGAGCCTGGAGAGCTATATTTAGACGAATACAGTCTTGATTCTTGTACTTTAGTTACCTTACACATTAAATGCACATTAATATAATCATTTACAACATACAATTTAATTGAACATTGGAGAAGTTATCGCAATAACCAAAGCGTCTGAAAATAATTTTCACCGCGTTTCTTACCGATGACGGGACATCCAAGTTGATGCGATCCTACGATAGACAAAACATGTAGACATAATATGCTCTTCGACTGGTACAAAGCCGGGGCGGGTCGCTAGATAAAATTTACTTACGTTAATATTTTTACGTAATTTAACCCTTCTAAATTATGGATACATAAATATAATAACTACTCATTTACTATAATTGAATAATCAAAACTTAAGAAAGTGCTGAAACAAATTTCGATGCCAGCGTACCTAGTAGCGCAAATAACCAAGTAAAATTTTAAAATATGAGGAAAGTTTAAGTTTTACAGCAGCCAGTCTCTCAATATCAACAAATTGAATTAACGGTTTTCTTTTTGTATAAAGAACCGTTAGTCAAGGCTGAAGTTTCCGAGCTTGGCTGCAGTCAGACATTGTCTTCACCATATTTCAGGGAATATTTATTTTACGGTTTTAAACTTTCGTCTTTCGCCGAGTCATGTTTGTGCGGAGTTCAATCCTCCGCGCGTAATCTCGAGTCCAGTCGAAATTGTACGAAGTTTTCATAGCGGAGAGAATAGTTCTTTGTGAAGAAGATAAACAGGGATAAACTTTGCACTTCTTGAGATATATGATACATTTTTAAAGTTGTTTTTTTTTGCGTTACACAAGCAGGAGACTCAGGACTGGACTAACAATGTATTTGATATAAAAGATATTCGGAACATTTTGATCAATCTCTAGTCAAAATTGTAGGAAGTTTTCATAGCGGAGATAATTTCTTTGTGAAGAAGATAAATAGGGATAAAATTTGCACTTCTTGAGATATATGATACATTTTAAAAGTTGTTTTTTTACGTTACACAAGAAGGACTGGACCAACAATGTATTTTATATAAACGATATTCGGAACGTTTCGATTAATCTCTAGTCCGGTCAAAATTGTGCGAAGTTTTCATAGCGGAGAAAATAGTTCTTTGTGAAGAAGATAAACAGGGGTAAACTTTACACTTCTTGAGATAAATAATACATTTTTCAAATTTGTAATTTCGTTACACAAGAAGGACTGAACCGATAATGTATTTTATATAAGATATTCGGAACATTTCGACTAATCTCTAGTGCAGTCAAAATTGTCTGAAGTTTTCGTAGAGGGAATATTTCTTTGTGACGAAGATAAACAGGGATAAACTTTGCACTTCTTGAGATATAATATGATACATTTTTAAAGTTGTGTTTTAGCGTTACACAAGAAGGACTGGACCAAAAATGTATTTTACACAAAATACATTCGGAATGTTTCGTACATTGACAGTTTTGATGTAGGTAAACTATAGATATTAATCTCTAGTCCAGTCGAAATTGTATGAAGATTTCATAGCGTAGAGAATAGTTCTTTGTAAAGAATATAAACAGGGATAAACCTTGCACTTCTTGAGTTATAATGTGACTAGCTGATACCCGCGGCTTCACCCGCGTGATATATAGACTATGTCCTTCTCAGTACCCTAACCTATGTGTATGCAAAATTTCATGATCATCGGTTCAGTAGATACGGGCAGAGCCGCGGGTAATAGCTAGTTATAACTAAAAAAATTGTTATGCAGGTCCGTAAACGACTTGAATGGATAAAAAAAATAAAGATATAATGCTTAAAATATATAGAAGCTAAGGGTCAAGGCTAAAATTTTGAAAGTTGAATTTAATATCGAAGATATGAATTTGTCAATCCCTTGGTTTAGCTGCTATAACTCTGAACAGATTTATTCGTAAATTGTGCAGCGATAGTTTTACAGGCTCCCTAGGGTTAGCGATAAACTCACGCAAGAGATCTTTGCCTGTATTATCTAAGACACATATTTTACTCAATATTATAAAGAGTTACTCTAAATTCGTATTACTACTAGTTTTCGCCCGCGGTTCCACTTGCGTGAATAAAGATCCTCGGGATGTGAAGGAGTGCTTTTGTCTGTGATGTAAGGTTCTGTGTCGTTCCCCGGACCTCTACCTCCTTATATAAAAAAATTCAACGGTCATGGTTGTTGAAACTTAAAGAGATCCTAAATTCAAAAAATGAAATCAATATGTTTATTCAAAAAAAGGCCTTTGCAGGTACTTTTTCACGTCATATCATACTTAAAATTATCTTATTAGATAATATGTATTTAGTTAATTGTTTAAAAGCTACAGATTGCTAGCGTTTCACAACCGACCACCATTCAGCCGAATGCACATCAAACAGGCAGTGCAGAAAACACAGCATGTATATAATTCCTTAGAAGTTATGTTATTAAACAATCGCGTTAATTATTTTTTATTGAGTACATTTAAGAAGCAGAAAAATATAACTCGTTTCGTAATGTCGTCGATTTTCCAGCTTGAAAGCTACTATATTATTCATGTAGGACCTTTTTTCGCCACAATGCAGGGCATCATCATCATTTCGTGTATGTGACACAGTCAGTCGACCATGGTGTCAGAGTTCTTCGGAATCGTCTCTCGGCCTCTTACGTGGTTCCTTTAACGACTACCAGATGGCAACCGGGACCAACGGCTTAGAGTGCCTTCCGAAGCACGGAATCATCTTTCTTATCAGACAATCAGGTAATTCATGCCTGCAATGTCCTAACCAAACTGGAAACAACTTAACAAAGTATGCTTCCCGTGGGAATCGAACCCACGACCCCCATTCAACAAGGCAAACGCCTCAACCACTGGACCACGGAGGCAGTTGTATATAGGTAATGTAGGTAGGGACTCTAGATAAACATTGACACTTTAAATAAAAATCTATGTTAACTATCGTGTTGTATACTAACCATGCCTACAAAAATATAAGAAGCGTCACTGTAACACATATTATATCATCGTCGATCTTCGAGGCTGATGATTCAGCCGAATGCTAATGCATTCTGTATCGCATTTCGTCAAATGTAATCGCGGCGATCCATCATATCATGTTTCCTGCTAAAAGGAACATCTATCAAAGCTTTAAGTTTGCATAATTTTGTCGGCGACATTATTTTCTTGGCTGGGTATTTGTTTAATGTCTTGACGTAGATTTATGGATGTTATTGTAAATAGAGATAAGTAATGGCTTCGAATGTGAAGTTATCATGTGTTTATACAATTTATTTGTCTAAGCTAATCAATATCACATCACGTTATCAGGCACGTTAAGCCGTTGGTCCCGGCTGTCATCGTTGATGGCAATCGTTAAGCTATGTCAGATGCCTTAAGGCAGCTTGAAAAATCTGACACCAGTGTTGGCCACTTACACATACGAAAAACAAACAAACAATATCACATCACGAATAACTGGAAGACCAATGTTTTTAACCGAAGCTATAGAGGATTTTGGTCCGCAGTGACATATCAGAGTGCACTTTTAAGCTTATGGACTGTTGATAAGCTACAGAAGCCTTTTATAGACAGCAGCGTCACCGTAACTGAACTGCACAGTCTGCGTTTGTCCATATGCAGACTAAGTGCCAGGCGACATGAGGTATTACGCGGACAAAGTGTAACCTTATTTTAATCGGACTATTTGTCCGCCAAATTTTTATTTATTCATTAACATATCTTACATCTACCAATACAGGTCAAATAACCTATAGGTTATTTGACCTGTATTAGTAATCCTCTATCGTATTAAGCGTATGATCACATAGAGTGCTATTTTAGTAAATTAATTATAAGAGCAACAGAATAGATCCAAATCGTTAGCCATTAGATTGATCGTGAACAGCGCTCGCGTCAGAGGCGCCTCGTTGACCAGCGGGCCTATTCACTAAAATTGATAAGCACGGTGGTTATCAAGGCTCGGTTGACAACTCGAATTTGATAGTCACGGTAGCTATCATGAAATTGGCATTCCGTAATTGTTTTCACGGTAGTGGCTATCGACATAAATGAAGTGGCTTTGAATATGTTCAAGTTCGCAGCTCTTTTTTCTGTCGACATTATCATAGAGTAAATTGAGATACTATTCTCAAAATTTCAACTCAGGGGTACTATTTTTGAACGTGTGACACTCGTCTTCGAATGATTTTTGTATGGAAAAATCGTTCAAAGACGAGTGCCACCCGTTCAAAAATAATACCTCGGTTTTTTTTTGCAAAAAATTTCTAAATTTGTCGCCTCTAGTGGTAACACTAGAGGCGACACATTTAGAAATTTTTGCGAATACATCAAATCATCTTTCATTTCTTTAGTTGCGTTGTTAACCTATAGTAGTCACTTCTCTACATTTAAACAAAGACTTGCAGCATCTTTACTTTGGTGTATAATAGTGTGTATCAATAAAACACTGCTCTCGAGCCGTTGCTATGAAAAGCTGTTTGATAGATCAAGTGAAGATCGATTTGATACACCACTCCAATATACCAGCGTTGTACACTGAACTGAGAGGGTTCTCAGTTCGTCGTCTGCGTTGGGCCTAAGTGTCTGTGCCGTACTTTATTGGTTACCTTGACCTTTTCGTCTTCCACCAAAATTTAATCCTCTAACTGTAAAAGCTTTGTACATAATCCAGGGCTTATTCGAGCTCAATTACTTGTTGTAAAATGTCTTAAATAAAGCTCAGTTCGTCAACGTTAAGCCAGTTTGATTTCCCTAGACCTTAAGTTAATCAGCGGAACTGAAAGGATGGATGTGCTTTAATGTTTTTTAAATTCTTAGGACGCTTTATTGTAGTAACTAAATCTTTTTACCTATACCTATTGCTTTTTTCAACTAGGTACATTGGGAAATAAAACCAACACTTGTGTCAGATTTTTCAAGCTTGCTAAAGACATCTGTATTAGCTGGCTGTATCTGTATCCACCATAACGTATGGCAGAATGCGTAGCTTATGGATGAGATTCTCAAGATTAGTTCAATATAATCGCTTCATTTGCCTCGCCTCACTCAGATTCGTAGCACTCAGCACAACTCGGAACGGTGAATGAAAAGAGATTTTTGTACCTACAAAACAAACGAGAGATGTGTTGCGAAGGATTGTTGGAAGGAATGTGTGCTACGCCGCATCGACATAAGCTCACATTTGATACATTATTGCAGCGCAGCCTCGCACATCTCAAGTGGAAAAATTCAAAACATTTCACATCTTTGTTATGCATCCTCGTACCACTCAGTTACCTCCAACATCTCTGGTGAAAACACAGCCTAACCACTGCCATCAATGTTGACAGCCGGGACCAACGGTTTAAGAGTCGCCTGGAAGCGCATGTCTCCATACAAACGGAAAAAGGGAATTGTGGCAATATTTGATAATTTTAGGGCAAAATTAAGCATCCAATCAATTAATCTCATTATAATCTACGTACGTTCCTAAATAGTTTGGTTAAATTATCAAATGTTTGAGAATTATACGCCTCTCAAGATTTCCATACAAATTTGAAAAGGCTTGTATTTCTCTAACCATTGGTATTTTAACCAAGCTGTATAGGAACGTACGTAGATTATAATGAGATTAATTGATTAAATGATTAATTTTACTCCAAAATTATCAAATATTGCCACAATTCCCTTTTTTCGTTTGTATGGAGACATGCGCTTCCAGGCGACTCTTAAGGACTATCCGCAGCACGGAGGAGTTTGTGGGTTCGGCACCTGGGGTGGCTTACCATATGAAAGCGCTGATAACGCTCACTACCAATAGACCAACGGGCTCCTCATGTTTCAGGGGTAAAAGAATTACTCCTCCTATGGTATGGTATAGTAAAAACATTTTAAAAAGACAGCAGCCGCGTACGACTGAAGTGTGAAATCAACTGTTGCGGGGCGGGATCCCCGAATCGATACGATATTAAAATCTTCAAAAAACGAGTTAATGTCTTCTTAAAAGATCGGCAACACTGTTGTCACACCCCTGGTGTTGCAGGCATCAGCTTAGCTGACCAAAATGCTCGTATGCCGACCTTTTTCATAAAAAAATATGTCCAATTGGGATAGCTCCGTCGAGCCAATTTATTTAGACTGTTACCCGTACTTAGCTGATAACTGACCTTCATTAATCGGAGAGGCAAAAGAAGAAGGTATTTCCATTTAGTTTAATATACCTATGACCTTCTTCTATCTGAATGGTATTGTATACGTTTAATCCATCACTTGATCTTACATGGGCTTGAATGTTTTATAAGGTAACTTTTATTTTGGAATAGTTATTGTCGCCTGTCTCGTCATTTGTTCGACATTATGACTTCCAATCATTTGTTTTACGGATCAATTTATCATAGCCGTTCAATCACACGTGACCTTTCCAAAGCACATCGTCCACTAAGCGCCATTAACCGCTAATGAATATGTTAATAGTATTTTAAATGTCAGTAAATTAAGTTAGCAATAACAAAAGTCTATTAGAGTCACGAAGCACATTGGCATAACCGCCTCATTACAATGAAATGAACTGCAATTTGGTTGTAAATGGTTTGTATGCGGGCGTTTCGCTCTGCCGCTGAAAAATTTCTTCATTTGCATTATTTGGAGTCACGAGATTATGTTTTTGAACGATTGTTTAATGCTGCCTAGTCTGAATTAAATTACGTAAATACATAGTTTTAGCAGAACGTGCATGCAACGAGTAATCTTCTTTGAATTTGTAGATGGCATCATCATCAGGTCAGCCGCAAGAAGTTCACTGCTGGACATAAGAAAAATACAACCGGTTGAGTTTTGAGGTTGTGGACTTAATATACAGCGTGTAAATGTAAATTGACTCTCAACATTCCCTAAGGGTGAATCAGATCGTAAATATGAACAACTTTTATATGGGACCAATGCTGGAAACTCAACATTTTTTTTGGGTTTTCTCATATTAATTTCTCCGTTACGGGCAACGAAATTATGTCCAGTGTTCATTTATACAGATCTTCCAAAGGGGGCCGCTTTTAAGTGCAGTGCTTTAAAGGGCAGCGCAATTCAGAATCATGTGTGTAGCCATGATTTGAACCCGAAACTTTTCATTTATAAGTCGCGTTCCCTGTACTTTTTCGTCTGCTGTAATCAATAAGAAATTGTTTGAAATTGCTAAATTATTTCCCGGTCTCTACCCCAGCTTAATGTCATTAAACTGTGTACGATTCAATCAGGCATCAACCACCTTCTTAAAATCTCTATGTCTAATGTGTATATTCAGGATTTGAACCCAAAACATGTGTTTTACAAGTCGCGTTTTTTGTAAATTTTCCTCTCCTGTCACCAATAAGAAATTGTTTGAAATTGCTAAATTATTTCCCGGTCGCTACCCCAGCACAATGTCATTAAACTGCGTACGATTCAATCAGGCGTCGGCCAACTTCTCTCTCGCAACTTTCTTCCTTAATCGAGTTCAAGTTAAGTTCATAAAACGCGCCCGTGTGCCTGGTTTATGTTTCTACGCTGGTTAAGAGCTTTCCAAGAGTTTCCTTCCTTAACAAGGTTCAGCTTGATGTTGAGAACGCATTTTTTCGTTATTTAAACTTTGCATGGAGTTTAATGTATCGTAAAAGTCGTTTTAAGGTTTGGGATCAACTTGAAAGCTGCATTATCGCTCGTAATTATATTTGTTTTGTTTTATGAAACAATATTCAGGTAGATAATGTTTAGAAAGTTTGGGAGCAAATTTAAGATTAAAATGTGATTTTATTTCCCGAGTAGATCTTATAGGTACATAAAGGATAGGTCTTATAGGTACATAAAGGATCAAACGGGTTATTTATGATATAAATACATTCCTTATAGTATTTTTTTACTGGATATATTTATTTATGTAAAATGTCCTAGTCTTGAGGTATACTTTGGGCGTAATATTTAATTGATTGCATTTATATTCGTCTTAACAAAAAGATACAAAATTGTATTTTTAAGAATTCAGCCGCTTGTGTTCGTTTCTGCAAATGTTAAAACCAATCAAAATACATAGAAAATTGAAAAATAACAAAAGTATCAAGCAATTAATTTTGATATTAAAAAAATATATCTAGAAGTAAAGATAGTTTCAATTTATTACGTTTTTAGATGAATTCTGTTCTTGCGAGTTATAAATGAATGACAGCATTAGAATTCAGAGATGGTGCCGGATTGGCCCCAGTTCTCTATTTATCTGAACTTAACATATCAGGAGCTTTTAAGAAGCAATCTGATTGTAATGTACACTGGATTAGGTAATTCTATGAAATATGTTACGATAGAAAATCTACCAAGAATATAATCCCAAAAACCTGGCACTGCTGTGTGATCTCTACTTGTAGCATTTAAGTATTATCAGTTTATTAATCCTAATCCTAACTAATATTATAAATGCGAAAGTGAGTTTGTTTGTTTGTTACGCTTTGACGCCGTATCTACTGAACCGATCATCATGAAATTTTGCATACACATAGGTTAGGGTACTGAGAAGGACATAGGCTATATATATCACGCGGGCGAAGCCGCGGGTAACAGCTAGTAATAATATATTAATTGGCAAAGTGGTGAACCTGAAAACACTGGAGTGACTGATTATGCAATAAAAGGAGCTGGAGCGTGGCGCTGTGATTCACACGCCAGCCTGCGACATGAGGCGTACATAGTTCGAACCCCCATGCAGACAAAACTTCTCTTCATTTAGAAACTTCTCAGGTATTTGGCCGGCATATTGAATTTTTGCTGACACCACATAACCTTTCTTTTTCTTTCTTTTTTATTTATGGCTTCCACCGAGATTTCAGTGATTCTGCCAATGTCCAGTATAATGAGATACTAAGTATCGGTGTTGTACGGTATGTGGCATCAAAGATGGCGTTTGTTCTTTGGCAGCTTCGTGGGAAATTTTGGCGAAAAATCTATACGAGTCCATTTAACAGTCTACTTTAACTATTTCACAAATTGTTCTCGAGCACGAGCATTTATAACACCAAACTACACCAATTTCATATTATAAAGTCCACTTAAATCAATTTGCAAAATTGTATAAGGTAAACGACAACTGAACCCCTTGACTTCCCACCAAAAACCCCACATAACCTGTATTGTTTTGTATACAAGTATAATGACGGACATGTACAAATATACATGCGAAAAAAATACAACCCTCCTTTGGGGTGGGTAAATCAGGTAAAAATAAAGAAATTCGTATATATAATAGTCTTAAATTTTGTTTATATTATCAATTTTAGTGTATCTAATTTTATTAATTTGTTTAAAATTACATGTTATAAGAGAGCGGTGTCCCCTGGCACAAGCAAATTTTTGCTTTAAAAGAGGCACCCACAACTAGCTACAATAATTTATGAACATTTAGTTACCCAATAAACATTTTTATTTTTATTTATTATTATTCGTATTTGTTTCATTTGCTGAATTCTCTGTAGAATTCTATTCATGTGCTTCCGTGTATACGCTATTCGTATTTTCAATTACATCAGGCGATTTCGAGGAAACAACTATGACATTAAATAACTTGTTTTCCATTCTACTTCATATTACTAGGAACAGGAACCAATGTGATGTCTACTTTGTTTGCTGTCAATTTGTGTGATTTTTCACCATATATTTATTTATTATTGGCGGCATCAATGGTGGCGGAGGGTTTATGAGAAATTAGCATTATTCGAATTAATTGTTATCTAGATCTTTGTGTTTTCTGATACAAAGTTATCTGCATTAAATTATTCGCGAATAACTCATTCACATAAGATAAGATAACATTTATTTGCATTAAATAGGGTACAGAAAGATGTTACATGTAAAAGTGTAGTTGACCTACTTAGCCATTCTTTACAGCTTGCAAATTTTTAAAATATGTATTTGATTTAATTATTCATTGAGAAATGCTTATAAGTGATATACTTTATTATTATTAATACAGGCAATTCAAATTATTACACTATTTAACTATTTACATAAAAAAGGAGCCGAAAACACAACAAATTTAGAATAATTCCTGCCCGTTTGGCATGGTGGCAAGAACACTGGCTGCGTTCCCCCGTTGGATAGCTATGCTAATCCGTTGGGCGAAAAAGCAGCCAGCCCTCTTATCACCGGAAGCTGATATAAGCCGTGGAGTAATCTCTTTAAAAAAGCCCCTCGCGCTAGGGCCCCATGGTCCCAAAGTCTACGCCAAACGGCACAAATATATACTTAATATATTATTCATTTGAATATAATTTAAAATGACGTATAATTTATTCGTCAATGATTTTTACTTCGAATATACACTATTATTTATTATTTGAATAATGACTAAAACAAATCAATATATAAATAAATATATACGGACAAATCACACTGATTGAGCTAGCCCCAAAGTAAGCAAGTTCTTAAGTAAGACTTGTGTTATGGGATACTAACTCAACAATACTATATTTTATCATAGATACTTATATAAATAAACATCCAAGACCCAGGTCAAACTGAAAAAGATCATTTTCTTCATCATTTAGATTCACTTAGATCATTCTTGACCTGACCGGGGATCGAACCCGAGACCATCCGTGTCCAGGCAGGCGTGTTGACCGCTGCGCCACGGAGGATGATTGTGACTGGTGACAGATTTTTCAAGCTGCCGGTATCAATCTCATCTTATCACATTATTACACGTCTGCCATCAGTGATGATTCCAGCGGTCATCATCATCACTTAACAAAGTTAAATGCTATTGACTTAAACTTTACTCAATATCGAAAAGCTTGAGATATTTTTGCCACTTATTACCCATCAACCCTTCTTAGAGGACCACACTCGTGGTCCCACTGGGCCACCCAACTTCTCCCGGCTACTAATAACATACTAGTACATAACTCCTTCTTAACTGTAATTCAACAATTCCGTGGAGATCCACATAATCACTCACTATCAATTTAATCAATCCATAACCACAATACAGACGCTAATACCGAACACGCTGGAGACTACACACACTAAATTAGTGCACAATTAAATAGCATACACAGTGTATGCTATAGCTATATATAGGCCCTACATTAATATGTAGGAGCTATTCAATATATGCCATTACAAGGTGTACTGGACGGCGAGAAAGAAAAACACCTAGAAGACACCATTTATACTACATATATCGTAAAAGCCAGTTTACTGAGTATGGATTTTTGAAATGCGTCTGATCTGAGCATCTATTTGTTAAAAAAATTGAGGACACTTTTAGTCTCATATCGATACATTAAGATTGGTTGAAAAAGTCCATTTCGAAATTTTTAAAAACTAACATCACCTACCAACCATTAAACTATACAACTTTGCAATGAAGCCATTTCCATAAACGCAATATACGCATAGCTGCCGAACAAAGTTCTCACATCACCCATACAAAATGCTAACGAAGTGATGTCATACTTGTTGTGACATTGTGATGTCACATGTGTTGGTTTTTGTTAGCGGCGATTACGTCGAGTGGAAAAATTGCGACGTTGTCAGTTTTATCTTAAAGAGTTTTTGGGTTAGCAAGCAAAAAAAAGGACTGTTATTCCTATTTTTGTGTGATCTTATAAAATTACTTCACGAAGCTTTTCTTTAAGACGCATTCCCAATATCAAAGAATTAGACGTGCGGCTTAATATATGTCCCGAGATATTAGAACATTTTTGTCCATTAATCTCCTCGAGCAAAAGATACGGAGTAGACCTATTTAAGGTCATAAACGATAACTCTTTACCATGCATGTCCTCTACATTTATACATATACAGCAGATGCTATTATTGATAAAGCTATATAATATAAGCTATTACAAGCTATTCACGTGCGTGTTCGTGTATGCAGCGGCGATTAATTAGGCTTGTCTCATGCTAAGCATACAATGGGCGCCATTCAACTCCGGATTGCATAGGCATTGGAAAAGATAGCAGCATATAGCCGTGTCAGGTCCCACGCATTTCACCAATCCCGGCTTAACAGGATGGGCTGGACAAAGATGATGAGAGATGTATTGTAGGTATTACGTAGTAGCTAAGCAAAGGCGATGAAAGAGGATACCACAAAAAGGCACTATATATTTTATAAATTTTAAATAAAAATGTATGTACCTAGTATATACCAATTTTCCAGAGAATATATATAGAGTGTAGTAGTAATTGTGGAATAATACTAAGTCAAATGATGACAAGGAAAAAAAAATCTTCGTCCGAAAGAAGAAGAATTAAAAAAAAATGAAATTGGAGTTTTAAAAATTTGCCCTGTGAGAAATAACAGAGAGAGAGAAAGAGATTAAAAAAAGTTAATTTACCAGTTAAGACACAAATCGAATAATCGAATCTGCAAAGTCTCTTAGATATCAAAACATCGCACAATGTTCAATCCCTTATCTAGAAGCCAGAGTTATATACTTTTTACAGACATGTGATTTCAAAGTGAAAGGGTTTGGTTATCTTGCCATGAGGGATAGCTTTTTAAATTTATGTTTTTTTTTAAATAAAAGCACAAAGGTATAATTGCAAAAAGCTGTTCAACCCCATTAATTGAGCCCATTCCATTAATTTTATACTACTATTGAAAATGTGTTGTTTTCATCCATTCAATACCGGCAACTCATTTTAATTTATGTTCATAAGTCAGACAACTTTGGATGTAAATCCACTATTTTCTCAAGTTCGTCCGTTGCCCTGTAACCTGCCAGATGTCCCGCCTCATCACTTAGAGATTCCTTTATTGAAGTGAACTTTCAGCTCCTGATTCCATAAAACGCTTCAGTTCCAGTATTTTTTGGCTCCACGTTTTCATAACTGTTGTTTTTTTAGGGTTCCGTAGTAAACAAGGAACCCTTATAGTTTCGCCATGTCTGTCTGTCTGTCTGTCTGTCTGTCCGTCCGCGGTTTTACGCAGAGACTATAAGTACTAGAAAGCTGTAATTTGGTATGGGTATGTATATTAATAATGGCAAAAAAGTGGTAGAATAAAGTCTTGAAAAAAAAAATTTTTTAGGGTAGCTAGTTAGGTAGGTAGGGAGTAATTTTTTTTCTCTATTTACCTATTGTGTGGGGTATCGTTAAATAGGTCTTTCAAAAATATTGTAAGGTTGAGAACACCATTTTTTGATTAAGGGCTCCGTTTCCGAAATATTTGGTTTTAAAGTGCGAATTTTTGTTAGAGGTAAGTGTCCCCCCCCTCTATCTGCTAAACGGTTATATATAGATACGTGAAAAAAATTACAGCAGTAGCATATATACTGAAGTTGAAAGGAAAACTATCAGAGCTGAGTAGTAAGTACAAACTAAAAAGTTATAGGCAACCAACTTATAAACTGTAAAATTTCATACTATTTTCATTGTTAGATGTTTTTGGTCGTTAAACTGTAAGGTGCGAGTGTGAATAGTGTGAACTCAAAGTTGTCATTCGCAACTACGGAACCCTACACTGCACGTGGCCCGACACGCACTTGGCCGGTTTTTTATTAATTTTACACCACTTCAAAAATTTACATATGTTTTTTGAAGACAATTATTAAACTTTTAAAAGTATCAATTTTTTTACGAATTTTAATAATTTATGATTTTTTAAAATATGTAGAGGTACAATAGAGCTGGCCCGTTGTAAGTTGTGAAATTATGTCGTCGCATAGTAACTCAACGATACTATATTTTACAATAGATACTTATATATAGGTAGATAAACATCCAAGGCCCAGGCCAATCTGAAAAAGATCGTTTTACATTATAACCTGATCGGGGATCAAACCCGGGATCACCTGTGTCGCAGGTGGGTGTGTTAATCGCTGCGCCAAGGGAGTCAACCTCAGTGAGATGTTAGCCTTGGAATTTGCCAGAACTCGCATCTCATCACTTTTCACTCAACACACGATTCTTTTATGATTTTCATAAAACGCCTCAACATCATCAGCCTATACTTATCCACTGCTGGACATAGGCCTCCCCAATTGCACGCCATCGAAATCTATCTTCGGCTGTTGTCAGTAATGTTCTGGCTTTGTTATTTGGATATTTTTTATCTATTTAACAAAAATAAATTAAAATAGATGCAGAAAATTATTCTCAGTAGGATTAACTGAGCTAAGATTGTTAAGCTATGGATACTGGCAAGATGTGGGGTTTGAGACGTTTTTCAGGAAAACTCGAACATTCTATTAAACAAACTAATAAATGCACGAAAAATAAGCTTTGCCATTAAATTAATACATCCAACTATATCATTTGTAAATATGTATTATTTTGCAATTATAATGATTATTTATTGTTGTTTGCACGCAAAGCTATTAAAAAAATAACTTAATTATTTTATGTCCAGTAATTCAAAAACCTTATTTTAATTAACGATTATGTCAGTTCGAATACTGATTTTCTATTTTTCTCAAGCTCGTCCGTTGCTCTTTAGTTTGCCAGATGTCCCGCCTCCTCACTTAGTGATTCTTTTATTGAATAAGAACTTTCGGTGCTCTAAAACGCTTCAGATGCAGTCATTTTTAAGCTCCAATTTCTAAAATCCGATATTTTTTAATATCTGATAAATAACTTTAGTAAATAAGATACCGAAAATTATTCATAATAGGAAAGCTAAGATTTGCTTGGCCAAAGTTGGTGTGGTGTCAAGCCAGATGAAAACTAAATTTATGATAACAACGTGAGAACTATTTCTTAGTTCTGGCCTTTTTAAAAAGAATTCCAGGTTAGACTCCGAATATTTTACTCCGAAATTATCTTAATATACATATACCAAACTTTACGATATTTTTAAATCTCATTTTATACCTACTAATTCCGCATGTTTCACTTCAGATGTAAATCCTCTAATTTTCTCAAGTTCGTCCATTGCCCTTTACTCTCCCAGATGTCCCACTTCATTACTTAGTGATTCTTTTATGAAAGAAAACTTCCAGCTCCTAATTCCATAAAACAATTCAGTACTTTTTTCGGAGAGTTTTAATATTGGGGTTTATATTATTTTTAAGTTATTTTATTTATTAAAAAGTTTGCCAAGGTTTGAAAAGGTATCACGTGGCAAGGTTACAGATTAAAAGCATTATATTATCATAAAAAAAAAGAAAAAAAAACGTATTATGTAAACAGGTACGGTCCATCTAATGGAAAGCTTAACGTAGCCTATGGACGCCTGCAACAGCGTAAAAACCAATTTTGATGAATAAAATACACAAAATTATATTTTAAATTCAAAATTAAGCATGTAAAAGACATTGTTGTAGATAATTATCGTAATTAGCAGACATCCGCGTTTGCACCCATGTGCTCGTGACAAATCCTCCGTGACGTTGAGACGAGTGAAATTACCGAGGAAATTACATTACGCCCGATGTAGGCTGTGACAGTTACCAGTTAAAATTTCCAGTCCTAATGTAACTCAATTAAGAAGTTTTCTATTATATTGCAAATTGCGATGTGCATAACTACTTAATGTGTTAAATTATTGTCATTATTATTAGACATTCGAGTACCATCCATGTACTCGTGAAAAATTCTTCGTGAGGTCGAAAATATTTGAAATTTAAATACGTCTAATGCAGGCTGTGACAGTTACCGAGTTACCAGTTAAAATTACCCCGCTTAATCTAACTCCATGAAGGAATTCTCTGTTATGTTGTAAATTCCAATGTACTTTACGTCTTTGTGTTGTAAATTATTATCATTATTAGCAGACATCGGCATTTGTACCCATGTGCTCGTGACAAATCCTCGGTGCCGATGAGACGACTGTAATTGCATTACGTGATGAAGGTTGTGACAGTTACCATGTTACCAGTTAAAATTTTCCTGCCTAATCTAACTAAATGAAGAAATTTTCTGTTAGATTGTAAATAGCAATGCATTTTATGTCTTTACGTTGTAAAATATTGTCATTGTTAGAAGATTTCCGCATTTGCACCCATGTACTCGTGACAAATTCTCCGTGACGTCGAGATGAGTCGTCGAACTCAATGAGAGAATTTCCCATTATATTGTAAATTGCTATATGTCTTACGAGATTTGTTCTTCTATTATTGTAGGTGCAGTAGGAAATACCAATGCGATAATACATTGACTAAAAAAGCTTTTATTTTGACACTATGCCTAGCTTTTTCGTAGTACCAAAACATAAGGCTTATTTAAAAGCGTATTATAGCGCATAAAGCTGAAGTGCAATTTGTTAGCGCATTACTATTTACGTAGTGTTTGTCTTCTAAACCTTTGGTTTTTCTTATTATTATGATGTAGAGGAGAAATCGATAAACTGTAGGTATCTAATAAAGGTATGTTCCTATAAAATAAGAACTAACACATAATTCTTGTAGCTGTTGTCCAGAGCTAGAGTTATAAACCGTTTTTATAGGCTTACCTCAGAAACAAGTGAGACAACTGGAATGACCTTTCCAGCACAATGCAAATTAACTTGAAAGAAGTTTATTAAATTCACTACACAGAAATAGTAAAATTCCTTAACGCTAAACAGACGCGGCGAGTTCGTCGAACTTGCGCCAGGCGCACCTAATCAAATTCGAACATTTTTATGCGGCGTTCCTCCCCTCCCATAAAATTATATTAACTGCTATAAATTTAGCATCGTCACCGATTTATTTTGCGCTTAGCGATACGCTCCCGGCCCGTAAACAAGGCTCGTCAACGGCTTACGGCTCCGTACACGGCGATATAAACTCAAAATGATCCTTATGCCTTGATCTAACACTACCGAGCATTCGGGCGAGATGCTCTCGGCCAAGTACTCGGTTGAACGAAGCGGTGAGCTACGAGCTTGGCGATTACCGTTCAACGTACTAGACCGAGTATCCACCATCCCGCACCCTGCACTGTCACGCTCGCTCACCTATTTTATTGTATATATTTACTTCAAAATATTTTTTTGAACGTGTGATATGTGTGAAGACGAGTGTCACGCGTTCGATAATAGTACCCTGAACGTGCACTCGGCAGAATTTATGTCTCAAAAGAACTGAATTTACTGAGCTAACTTTAAAACATGTGTAAACAGCTACTCGCTTGCATCATTGTCTCGGCCTATTAACATTTGACTGTCTCGCCCGTTTATTCGGTACGTGTGATCAAGCCATTAGGAGCGGCGAAGTTGCCGAGCCACTGTCTCGTGCTTATTCCGCGAAACTTTAGTTTATATCTTTAGAATTTCAACTTATATGGTCTTGTATCTGGGAAGAGAGAGTTACTGAGGCATGGCTGTTTAGTGGTTTTTAACGGTCACTTGTTCGAGAGTTATCTCGAGTTAATGTGAACATTAATTCGAACTAAGGAGCACTTGTAATACACATATCTACATACGAAATTTCACAAAACTGTAATATATCTAGAGAGATTGAAATGAAAAGATGTAAAACGAATCACTAAGGTTAAAGTGTGATAAGATTGAAACCGATAGAAAAACATTGAATAAAAAAACTAATAACAGAAGATTAAAACCAGTTTTCAGACCTGGATATATGTTTATCTCTACCTATATGTATTGGTAATAAAAGTATCGTTGAGTTAGTATTCCTTAAGAGGGTATACTAGCAGTGCGTTTTCCATACAGATGTATTTCTCTATTTTCTCGCTAAAACTGCTTCTAGAGGCACAATTCTTTTGACATAAAATCTATTACTAAAAAAAGGTATGTCCCTATATTTTATTCCTATTTCAGTACTAGATTTTATGAAAAAAGAATAGTGGCTCTAGAATCAGTTTTCAGCGAGGAAATAGAGAAATACATTTGTATGGAAACTAAATTGAAAAAATACTGCTAGTATACGCTCTTAACACTAGTCTCGAACTATCTTTGGCGCTAGCTCAATCTGTGTGATTTGTTCGTGTATGTTTATTTATTTATTTCGTTTTGAATAAATCCACTATAGTAGAAATACATAAAGATATCTGAGACACTAAAAGCCTATTGGAAATAAAATCAGTTTTATCAGAATAAAATGATAACATTACAAACTCCATTAATCGTCGTCCCCTTTACAGCAAATACCTTGAAAATAACAACATAATTTCGTAGATTAACAAGCAATTTTAACGAAATACCAAACATAATACACAGAAGTGCTTAGCCATTGTGAGGAGCTAAAGAGGTCACAGCGGAAACATTTTACCGTAGCTAATATGATACGAGACACGTTGGCAAACCATACCACGATCTATAGAGAATACAGAGATAAAGCTTCTTTACAGAGCTTAGCCATAATAATATATTATTTATGTAACTGTGTTATAAGAAGGATTATAAGGTACTGGAGCCAAATAAGGCCTACTTAATTTCGAACCACTTTATATTATTATTGCTTGAAAAGCGATATTTTGAGATCAGTTTGTAATGCTTCCTGTAAATTTAAACACGCTTATAAATAAAATACATGAGTTCATGCGTCATAATTTTTACTACAAATTAAACAAAAATTTTGTACAAGGCAGACTACTCAGGCAGACTAATAAGACCCGAAAGTCCTATCCATTGTCGTGTTTTCGAAAAAGTGTCAAACCATTAGAAATTATTTACTAATTGTATTTATACTGAAAGCTTTCATCTTTGTTTACTTAAATCACGTATTATTATTTATGTATGAACAACATTTATAGCAAAATCGGTTTCTGTCAATGACATAGGCTTTATTGCGCGTTGCACATGGGCCTTATTAACCGCAATTTTAATAATCCTTTTTTTCATAAATATATAATAGGTAGTGAAGTGGTGTCAGCTTTTCATTACCATTTTGTATGTCCTTTTTATTAACCAAGACGTTTACACTGTTGCAAGTCCATTATTTTTTAGACAGGCTTTATTATATTTCAGGCCTTATTTGGCTTCAGTACTTTATTTGCTAATGTACATTCTAACAAGCTTTTATTTTACTTGCCCTGTTTTTTAGTTTGTTTGTCTGTGGGGGCCAAATCTTGTAACTCAATTTTGAAGCACTTAGGTGAAATTACGAGAATGTATGTAAATCGGACGATAGTATAGTACGGTTTACGATAACCCTGATCTGATGATAGATATATTTGTGATAAAATTTAGTATCGTTGAGTTGAAATCCCATAATACAAGTCTCGAACTTACTTTGCGGCTAGCTCAATCTGTGTGATTTGTTCATATATATTTATTTTATTTTTATCGTTCAATTGATTTGGTAAGCACTTTACAGAAAAAATCGCTCTCAACAAAAGCTTGTCACAGAAATGAAATAAAAAAAAAACCTATTTAGCTTAACTTATTCTAGCAAATTATTAGACCTATCTGTGTTCACCATGAGCTTATGATTTTTACTTTACATATTCTATGATCTTGTCTTGTATTTACGTCCCTGGAGGCGGTGACAAGGATGTGTGGAAGTGGAGCTCGTCTAGGGAGCTCATTATAAAGCGCCAAGCAGCGATCATCGCACCAGCCACTTACAACCAGGCATTATCACTTTTTTTTTATTGTACCGTAGTATTAAAAAAGAAGGTTATTATTTCAACCCGTATGAAGATATTTAATATTCTCAAATTTGCACGGAGCTTCCGAATGTTTGTGTAAAATTTCATTAGTTCACGTTTGTTTGTATTTTCGTTCACGCGTATCTCAGAAACTATGAGTTGGACATCAATAATAGTTTTTTAAATAAACTAAGTAAAGTCTAATTTAGTAATTAGTGCAAGTTTCTGAAAAATCGGTGCAGTAGTTTTTGAGACAGAGTTATAGTTAAGTTTGTATCAGCCATAAGGAAAAGGATTTTTCTTGTGGTTGTTAAACCGTTTGTCCGTCTCACATATTTGTATGTAACAATATGGATGCAGGTTGAATTGCAATTTTTGTTATTGTTTGTTATAGAATGCTTATTTACAAATATTTATCATATCTGAGAACATTTTGAAAATATGCATCGTAAAGCTTCAGGGTCATTTATTGCACTGCCACGAGATGTTTTACCAGATTTGAATGTGTTGTCGTATTGATATTTTTTTGTCAATAAAAGTCGCGTTCAAATGTTATATTTGTACTGTGAAAATATACTTATGTTATTTATTCAATCCCTGCATTTTCCTCTTTTCGCCATTTGTCAGGACAAAATATAATTTAATTCGCAAAAAGTGCAGACAGCCAACGACCACTTTTGTTTTATTGTTCGCTTCATTTAAAGCGCGCAATGAAATAGTGGCAGCTCATCCGGAACACTTCACATTTTATGACACGCCGCTGCGATTGTAGTCGTTTTATCTACCGCCGCACACAAATAGTACATACATATTTTAACCGACAATAAACAATATGGATCCTCATTAACCATAGATATCAGAATCTTAGATCGTAAAGATCAGAACATATTCTAACTAACGCTACCTACCGACTTCACTTTTTATATTTTGTAAATTAATGGAGAAATTTCCCTGCTTTCAAATATAAAAAAACAGTACAATACTTATAATAGAATAAAAATATATATTTTTTCGTAATCGCGGAATATTTGATATATTTAGTGCATAAATGCAGCTTTTAATGATATTTAAGATGTTTGTTATTTTTCTCTTAAAAAAACTTTATGTGAGAATATTCATTTAGGCTATTTACAAATAAATTTACAACTATCATAAATACATGGAGATGTACTCGCACCATTCTTTCCATCTGTTGGCACAAAATATTATTTAACTTGCAAAAAGTGCAGACAGCCAACGACCTTTTTTGTTCTATTGTTTGCTTCATTTAAAGCGCGCATTAAAATAGTGGCAGGTCATCCGGGACAATTCACATTTTATGACCCACTGCTGTAATTCCAGGCCGGTATGTATGTATGGCTGACACAAACAATAATTTTATAAGTGCATATTTTAACCGAATATAAACAATATAATATATAGCCGTGTGGTTTCCGGCAGAGTAGAATAAGACCACTCCAAGTCTTCCCGTGGGTGTCGTAGAAGGCGACTAAGAAAACACAAGCTATACAAAGCTCATAAACATCAAAGAGACCTCTCTAACCCGTCTGGCCAGCGTGGAGAGTGTAAACCAAATCCTCTGACTGCTCTGGCTAATACCTATGGCTCTGGTAGTACAGAGAGGGTCGTGCTCCTGCAGTTGAGACTATCCAGGACCTTGATGATGATGATGATGATAAACAATATTCTTGACTGTTTTTATTTATTTTTATAAAAGTAATGTAATTGGAATAAGTAGGAGCTTTTCCAAAAATTTTGTCAATTATACATATAAAAATACTTTTAATACCATTGTTAATCTTATGATATGTGATATATAATTGATATAGACATTGTCTTTCTTGATACTTTTGTCAATGTGTACAATTATAAGTAATTTTTCATGATGATTATTTCTAAACTAAAAAATATACAAACTTATTTTTATTATATCATTATATAAGTTAGGATTGCGAAAAAAATACAACAAAGTGCAGTACAGCAAAGACCACACTTATTGCATTGTTCATTTAAAGCGTGCTATGAAATAGGGGCAGCTCATCCGGAACACTTCACATTTTATTATTCGTCGTTTCTTTGATGGGGCAGTAAAGGCGTCTTCGTGGAAATGTTTAGAAGAAATCTGGCTGTTTTTTGTAGGAAACCATTTTTACGGCCTGTTGCTTCCATCCATCCATCCATCCATCAGGTCTTTTTTAGTCTCCACTACAGTCACTTCCTGTTGCTTCAATCCACTTATTTCAGATATAAGGAAAACTGAAAAAAGTTAAATTATATAACCTATAAAATCAGTGTTTAGTAATATTTGCTTTTTACTACGGAAAGCTAAATAAATAAAAAGGAAATCATTCAAATTATCAGTTAATCTGCTTTCAAAATCGATATATATATATATATAATCGAGTAAGGAAATTGCAGTGCACATCACTATTCTTATTTTTGACAGACAAACTGATAAATTGACCTTGGACGCTACTCAACAATTTGAAAAGTTTACTTTAACATTGCTGGTTTTGAATGGATCTCAAGTCTGGCTCGTAAAATTAAACACGCAATGGAAAACTAGCATTTGATACATAATCGCTCTATTATTATTGTGGTAAAAGTAATACGGAGCAACAAAATAAACGTTTTTTAAACATTTACGGATATTTTAGAACAAATAATACTAACCAATGAAAGGAAATACCTTGATCTCCCGCTCCACCTTTATTGGTGTTGTTTGCACAGTTAATTACCGAACTACGAGTCATTTTGTTTTACGAACTTGACGTCGCACGCGGACTGCGTTCGCTCGCCGACTGAGCTTCGCGCCGAACATTTGAGCCATTGAGGCTTAATTTTTCCACGCGAGGTACGTACACTTCTTCCTTCTATCTTGATATAGTTCTGTGACTCTGACACTAGGATGTACATGGTCGACTGACCGTGTAACCTACACGAAATGATGATGATCAGGTGGCCGGCCGTAAAAACTATGCCTGATCATATATTCCTGATAGATGTATAAGTTCAGGCATAGTATTTACGACCAGCCACCTGAATACACACCGGGACTGGCACCTGTCGGGCCCCGCGTGAAGCAGTATGGTATTTTAACTACTGCGTCACCAGGGCGACTATCAAATTCAGGCTGTAAATAAAAAGAACATGCGTATTAATTGTATGTCTACATTTTTTGCCCTTAAATTGGCGATCTCAATAAAATTTTTTTCTTAGAGAGGGTCGTGCTCCTGCAGTGGAGACTAGAAAGACCTCAAAAAAAATCAAAATCAAATCGTTTATTCAGAAAATAGGCCTTTGCAGGCACTTTTTCACGTCATATCATATTTAAAATTGTCTTATTAGATAATATGTATTTATTAATTGTTCAAAAGCTACAGACTACTAGCGTTTCGGAACCGACCACTGCAGAGAAGAAACGCCGAAAGAAACTCTTATCAACAGTTTTGGTCGCCTACTCGCCTGAAGGGCTTTATATGATTACGAATATTTATTCCTTATTGTCTTTTTCTTTCTTTTTTCTGTTTTCATGTTACAATTTTAATATACATAGATTTATTATTTTTGGAACATGTTTATGTTAACGATCGAGTGTGCAAAGATAATAAACAACATATGATACTTAAAGTAGTCTCAAAGAGGCCGAGCAGACCAGTTCCCCCTGACAGCACCCGTTCACGAGTTGACGTATGGATCAGCCATCGCTGAACTCAACCATATTAGAGGGAACTCAACGACCCGACACACAACGCCGCCACCAGGTTGAACATTTTTAGTGAGCATGACTAACTCTAACTCTTAAGACATTGTCAAACAAGGTTAAATAAGGTTATGGTCTACACTTGTTGCTCGTTCGCTAACATTTACATGTTTTACAATCAATTATTAGTTGATTCTATATAATTTAACATTGGGTGTGTTAAAAACCAATTACAATATAGCAAAAACAATAGATAAATAACGTTTTTGAGGTCTCCTGTATCTCACACGAGGTCAAGGCTCCATGCATTTTTATCCGCTAAATAATGATTAACGTTATAATAGGCTCTTTTTAATAATATACTTTTAGTCACTTCTTTAAATTTTAGATAGGGCAAAGATGTAAAATCTTCTGGTACTTTATTGTAAAATTGAATACCAAGCCCTAAGAATGAATTACTAGTTTTCTGTAGTCTACAAGCTCTTGTCACAAGTTTATTCTTATTTCTTGTGTTGTAATTATGAATGTCACTATTTTTACTATATTTTTGAAAGTTTTTATGTACATGCAGTATATTAGCGAAAATATATTGAGACGCAACAGTTAAAATTCCAATTGCTTTGAATAACTCTCTCAGCGAGTCCCTAGTCCCAAGTTTATAGATAGATCGAATAGCACGCTTTTGCAGAACGAATATGGTGTTGATGTCTGCTCCCTTTCCCCAAAGTAATAACCCGTAAGACATTATTAGTAGCTGAAATAAACAAGGCGTGCTGTCTCGACATCTGTTAGTTGTCTTATTCTCCAAACAGCGTACGCTGCGGAGCTAAGCTTACCAGCAAGAGTTGTTATATGGGGGACCCATTGTAGCTTCGAGTCGATAGTTATTCCTAGAAATTTGGTTGAGTCAACTAATTCTACTGTTTCATTATTAACAACTATGTTAGCTGGCACATGCTTAACGTTGGGGGTGCAAAATTTAATACATTTAGTTTTTTTAGAATTAAGCAACATTATTAGCAGTAAACCAATCTAATACCTGAGTAAGAGTGTTATTTACATCGTCAAAATTTGTCTTCTGTCTATCAACTTGAAAAACAAGTGATGTATCATCAGCAAATAACACTGCTTTACAGACACTGGCGTAGAATGGCAAATCATTAATATAGATAAGGAATAACAAGGGTCCAAGGATTGATCCTTGAGGTACTCCCATTTTTACATACGATCCATTAGATTTCACGCCATTTAAAGTAACTTTTTGAAGCCTATTATCCAAATATGACCTAAGCAGTTCCAATGATTGGTTTTTACGCCGTAATAACTTAATTTATTTAATAGAGTCTCATGGTCAACACAGTCAAACGCCTTAGAAAGGTCGCAAAAAACTCCTATTGCATTTTGTGACTTCTCCCAAGCTTCTAAAATATACGTCAGCAAAGCTACTCCTGCGCCCGTGGTAGAACGACCTTTGGTGAAACCGTACTGTTCACTATGTAACATACATAGTGAACAGTACGGTATATAAAACGTAAGTTTATTTTTATTAAAATAAGCGACTAACTGTTTAAAAATTAACTTTTCAAAAATTTTGCTAAGAACCGGGAGGATTGAAATAGGACGAAAGTTATTAGGATCGTCTTTACTTTGCGATTTATGCAAAGGTATATATAACCTTACTATATTTCATTAAATCAGGAAACGTTCCTGTATCTACACATTCATTAAATATTAACGCTAGGTTAGGAGCTAAATCCTCTATAATATGCGAAACTAAGGACACGGACATATCCCATAAATTCCTATTATTATCCAATCCCAATCCCAATTTAATTCTTTAAAAGTATCGATAATTGTTTTAGTTGTAACATAATCAAAAAATAAAGTATCGCTACATTCTGGTGCATGATCACGTAATATATTTTCAGCTTTTTTAGGCGATGATTTAACGGAAGCAGTTGTCTTAACTGGAATTTCAGTAAAAAAATCTTCAAAACATTGAGCGACCTCTGCATCCGTTTCAAACTTTTGATTGTTAACTTTTAATTTTAATGTTTCATTATTACATCGTTTAGTTTTACCCGTTTCCTGATTAATAATTTTCCAGGTTGTTTTTACTTTATCTCCGGATTCAGCAATTTGTTTACATAAATATTTAGACTTCGCACAAGCACATACTTTTTAAATATTTTCGAATAATTTTTTACGTAGGTCATAAACTCTGGGCTTCTATTGTATTGTCTCATTGATAGTAATTCTTATAATTTATTTCTACTTTTATAAATTCCTACAGTGGCCCATTCACTAAACTTTTTCTTATTACAAATGCTACGCTTCTTAATCCATACGTCAACTCGTGAACGGGTGCTGTCAGGGGGAACTGGTCTGCTCGGCCTCTTTGAGACTACTTTAAGTATCATATGTTGTTTATTATCTTTGCACACTCGATCGTTAACATAAACATGTTCCAAAAATAATAAATCTATGTATATTAAAATTGTAACATGAAAACAGAAAAAAGAAAGAAAAAGACAATAAGGAATAAATATTCGTAATCATATAAAGCCCTTCAGGCGAGTAGGCGACCAAAACTGTTGATAAGAGTTTCTTTCGGCGTTTCTTCTCTGCAGTGGTCGGTTCCGAAACGCTAGTAGTCTGTAGCTTTTGAACAATTAATAAATACATATTATCTAATAAGATAATTTTAAATATGATATGACGTGAAAAAGTGCCTGCAAAGGCCTATTTTCT
This sequence comes from Rhodophaea formosa, assembly GCA_963082605.1. NCBI lineage: Eukaryota > Metazoa > Arthropoda > Insecta > Lepidoptera > Pyralidae > Rhodophaea > Rhodophaea formosa. Next base: position 9,045,805 of record OY720221.1, read on the forward strand.
GAATAAACGTTTTGATTTTGATTTTTTTTGAGGTCTTTCTAGTCTCCACTGCAGGAGCACGACCCTCTCTAAGAAAAAAATTTTATTGAGATCGCCAATTTAAGGGCAAAAAATGTAGACATACAATTAATACGCATGTTCTTTTTATTTACAGCCTGAATTTGATAGTCGCCCTGGTGACGCAGTAGTTAAAATACCATACTGCTTCACGCGGGGCCCGACAGGTGCCAGTCCCGGTGTGTATTCAGGTGGCTGGTCGTAAATACTATGCCTGAACTTATACATCTATCAGGAATATATGATCAGGCATAGTTTTTACGGCCGGCCACCTGATCATCATCATTTCGTGTAGGTTACACGGTCAGTCGACCATGTACATCCTAGTGTCAGAGTCACAGAACTATATCAAGATAGAAGGAAGAAGTGTACGTACCTCGCGTGGAAAAATTAAGCCTCAATGGCTCAAATGTTCGGCGCGAAGCTCAGTCGGCGAGCGAACGCAGTCCGCGTGCGACGTCAAGTTCGTAAAACAAAATGACTCGTAGTTCGGTAATTAACTGTGCAAACAACACCAATAAAGGTGGAGCGGGAGATCAAGGTATTTCCTTTCATTGGTTAGTATTATTTGTTCTAAAATATCCGTAAATGTTTAAAAAACGTTTATTTTGTTGCTCCGTATTACTTTTACCACAATAATAATAGAGCGATTATGTATCAAATGCTAGTTTTCCATTGCGTGTTTAATTTTACGAGCCAGACTTGAGATCCATTCAAAACCAGCAATGTTAAAGTAAACTTTTCAAATTGTTGAGTAGCGTCCAAGGTCAATTTATCAGTTTGTCTGTCAAAAATAAGAATAGTGATGTGCACTGCAATTTCCTTACTCGATTATATATATATATATCGATTTTGAAAGCAGATTAACTGATAATTTGAATGATTTCCTTTTTATTTATTTAGCTTTCCGTAGTAAAAAGCAAATATTACTAAACACTGATTTTATAGGTTATATAATTTAACTTTTTTCAGTTTTCCTTATATCTGAAATAAGTGGATTGAAGCAACAGGAAGTGACTGTAGTGGAGACTAAAAAAGACCTGATGGATGGATGGATGGATGGAAGCAACAGGCCGTAAAAATGGTTTCCTACAAAAAACAGCCAGATTTCTTCTAAACATTTCCACGAAGACGCCTTTACTGCCCCATCAAAGAAACGACGAATAATTAGCACAGCTTATCCGACTATTGATGTAGTGATAATGTCAAATGATGAAAAGGTACAAATACATAAATCTAGGTAATTTTTTTTCTTTTTATGGTCTTCTAATAAAAGCTTGTTTTTAAAAATGGTTTTAATTTATTCTTATTATTTATTTTGTTTCTTAATTGTCGCACACTCCACTCCCTTTCCCTCTTTAATTAACTATGCAAAGTCTCGAACTCTGCTTTACCCCATTCCACTCCACTCCTTTGCCTAAATAACCTAGTTCCCTCATAAGATGATACTCCTGGCATTAGGTGATCGGAATTTCAGCTGAATTAGTTTAAGATATCTGCCGTAAGCTAATCTGATAATTAGTTTAGGTAATTATCAGTTAGTCTGCCGACAGATAAACAGATGTTTTGACGGTGACCTATCATAAACAAGAATAGGTTATGTACGAATTTTAAAACACCGAAAACGTTTCGTAATGTTTTTATTTTACATTCAGTTCCATTTGACCGAAAATTGCTATATTGTTGAAATTCCGATTTTTGATAGTTATTTTTTTGGAAGCTATATGGTTTGTATTGCAACCCTACGTTAATATACTATACTACTATTGCTATATGTCCCAAAATTTGTGTAGCCTTTGCTACACTCCAATAATATTACTTTTACTACTAATCTCGATTTGTCGACTGTAAGTAGTTATTGAAAATCGGTGTGAATAATAATATGGAAAAAGTTACTTCTATCTTTAATATTTTTAGAAAAGGAAATTATTCTTACCAAAAGTGATATCAAAATAAAATTAAATGTTTTGATTTCCGGTCGACAGTTTTTCTAAAAGATAATCATCATTCCGTGTAGGTGACGCGGTCAGTCGACCATGCACATCCTTCTTTTTCTTCGGAACCGCCTCTCGGCCTCTGACATGGTTCCTTTAACGACTACCAGATGGCAGCCGGGACCAACGGCTTTACGTGCCTTCCAAAGAACCGGAATCATCTCTTATCAGACAATCAGGTGATTCATGCCTGCAATGTCCTAACCAAACTGGAAACAACTTAACAAAGTATGCTTCCCGTGGGAATCGAACCCACGACCCCCGGGTCAACAAGGCAAACACCTTAACCACTGGACCACGGTGGCTGTTGAAAAAGACTGTTCTCAAAGATGAAAAATATGTTTATTAAGTTTATAGAAGTAGAAAATATGGTAAAAAAGCCATTTGGAATTTAAAACTTCGTCGTACCGTTTTCGGCCATCTTAAATTCGAAGAGAAATAAATCTTTTGATTAGATTAAGTAATTATCAGTTTGTCTGTCGGTCAAATAAAGTTTGCTTATCGATATTTTGAATCGATTAATATTAACCTGGAATAATTTGCGTAAATAATTGAGTGACAATTAGGTAAAAATAAATAGGTATAAAGGAGAAAATCTACTACCACTACATAAACTGTTAGAAATAAATATGTACTACATATATTGTACTAAAGAAAGTTATTGATAGCTGATTCCAAACTTACCTACTTATATAGATTAACATCAATTCAATGTTAACAGAATTGTATGTTTTCCTTATTAACTTGACGGGGGATCGAACCCGGGTGGGGCGGTTCCACTGCGCCACAGAGGTCGCCGATATCGTAATTGGATAGGAAGAAATTGTTTGGGCACCACGAATAAAGTAAAGTATACTTAATTCTTTTTACTACAAAAATGTAGATCGATATTTTATACTTCGCTGCGCAGCGCGTACACAACCTCCCGCTTCCAAATTTTGTTGGTACCGCGGGCGGGTTGGGACGAGGGCTATATTCTAAGGTATTATCGGTATTTCATTTTTTAATCGATGACTTGAAATCGCGCGGCTTATATTTCCCATCACTAAATTATACTCGTGACGTCAAAATACCTACGCAAAATGTTACACGCTCGGTGTCGATACAAATCGACGAGCATTTTTCTTCTATCTTGATATAGTTCTGTGGTCAGAGTTCTTCGGAACCGCCTTTCGGCCTCTGACGTGGTTCCTTTAACGACTAGCAGCCGGGACCAACGGCTTAGCGATGATTAGTCGCGATAGTGAACCCCGGGATCCAACGCGCCATAGCCAAGGATGCGACCGGGTAAAACGCTCAGATGATGAGGATTCTGCCTATATACCGATTTTAATTTATGGATTGATACGTTGCGGTGGATAATGATTAAGTCACAAACTATGACATTCATAAAACGAGTAGTAAAATATAAAATAGAAAAATAGAAAATCACTTCAAATTTCATTACCTGCTGCAATGCGATGGCAGTTTAGCAGTGTGATTGCACAAAAATAAAATCATATATTTGAACCGATTTAAAAAGTTTACGTGTCTGATTTTACTTTACGATACGAAAGTTCTCGAATTTTTCTGAATTTGCCAATATATTTTTATGATAACCCACCCATCCTTTCGAAGAAAATGCATTCATATTTTTCTCGATAAATTCGTATCACCTTTTACAAATCGGACTGTGTTCCATTTAATCAAGTAAAAAGCCAATCATTTGATAGTCAACACCGTGCAAACCCTTCATCATCATCATCAGATATTTGTATGTCTCCTCTGCAGGAGCACGACCCTCCCTATACTACCAAAGCTATATTAGCCAGAGCAGTCAGAGGATTTAGCCTACACTCTCCACGCTGGCCAGACGGCTCGGAGAGGTATCTTGATATTTATAAGCTTGGTTTAGCTTGCGTTTCCTAAGTCGCCTTCTACAATATCCACAGGAAGACTTGGAGTGATCCTATTCTATTCTGCCGGGAACCACATAGCACATCATTAGCTCATAGTTACTGTTAAGAATGAACTTAGCGTTCAAGAGAGAAATGTATATTTATGTAATAGAAAAAAAGGTCTAGATATAGCTATGAATATACAGGATTACTTGTTAAACACCAGTAACCTCGATGGAGTCATAAACAACACTTGTTGATTTTTTGACGTAAACACATTGCTTAAATGCCTATACAATCGTGGCGTCATAATAATATATTTTAAATAGCAGGCGTGAGAACTTTGTTTGATACTTAGTAAACAGGAGCTTGCAAAAAATAGTTATGTCACTTTGTATAAGTGCTTCTTTTAAAACTATCAGTTTTTGAGTTTATTTATTAGAAACAAACACACAAGTCTTTCCTCAATGGCATACAGCACCGTGAGACTTGAAGGTAATTAATTAAAGAATGGTAGTGCAAAATACGCAATGATGATTTCCTAGCCATTACTTGTGACATGATTTCTGATACGAGAGAAAACACATAAAATAAAGATATAAATATATCCGTCTCCTTATTCTATCTGAACTCTAAACTAAAACGGAAGCAAATCAAACAAAACTATTTGTAACTGTCATTTCCCGCCTTCCAGAAGGCCAGAAGCTGAATAGAACGAGAAAAGGCTGATATTAAAATTAAATTTCAATTGCACTTCTCAAAGATAAACCTGCAGCCGATGGCGTAGAATAATTCCACGTCACTGGCATTCAGTTAAATGGAAATTGATTTGTAGATAAAGCTCTTTACCAGCTTTTACTTAGCGCAGATTGCCTGTCGAAGTAACTTCTGGCCCCGCGCGCTGCCACCTTATCTAAGTAACTTGAAGGCTTTTCATTTAAAGTGTCCTTTAAGAAATAAGTACATAAATAGCGTTATAATCGTTTCCTACACTATGGTTTGTAAGCTTACTCAAAATGAAGTCTCCATGAATCATTTTGCTATTTCAGAAACACATTTCTGATAGAAGTAGTACCTAGGCCATTGATCTAGTCTGGTTTTGATGATTCTTGAATGTAATAAATCTCGAGCTCCGTGGCGCAGTGGTCAACACGCCAGCCTGCGACACGGAGGTCCCGGGTTCGATTCCCGGCCAGGTCAAGATGGAAAACGATCTTTTTCAGATTGGCCTGGGTCTTGGGTGTTTATTTATATAAGTATATGTTACAAATATAGTATCGTTGAGTTAGTATCCCACGACACAAGTTCACAACTTACTGTGGGGTTAGCTCAATTTGTGTGATAGGTATGTCCCTATATATTTATTTTATTTTATTATCTTAGAGTACATCCCACTTTCTAAGTCCTTTAATAATACGTTTGTTATAATAGTACATTGTGTTACAAGGGAGCTATAGAAAACAATACCTCACGAGCGACCATTTGCTTTTAAACACACAATGATTTTATATAGTATGACACCGAGTCTTTAGTATAGTACAAAAATATATATTTTTTATGAATTGATTGATATACGAGTTATTGAAAAATTCGTAAAATTTTCAATGGTTTGAGAATTATAAACCTTTCGAAATTTGTATAGCTATGTTTAGAGGCTTATTATTAAATCTTTTGCACTTAGACCCGTTGTAGAAAATTAAAGTAATTGCAGAGATTATAAAGCGCAGTATGCCACCACACACCTCGTGACACTGCACGTACTGCATGTCACGTAGCACGCATCTATCCCACCTTACTCCATTTGTACGAGTGCATTATGTTACAGACAAGACAGCGAGGGAATCGGATATGTTAAAAATATGCGCATACTTTTACTTTACCTATTTTGCGGTCTTCTTCTGGGTGCTAAAAAGGATAGGTACTCTAACATACATACCTACTATCACGTCTTTTTCCCTTGCGAGATAGACAGAGCCCAGGTCTATAAAACCTAAAGGCCACGCTTTGATGATGAGGAAGTAGCCACGTTTAGCATGTTGTAGGTGGAGAACAGAATCAAAATAGTGATGGGTTGCTAGCTGCATCGCCTATTAACATGATTTCTCACGCCTATTCCCTCGATCGGCTCTTACTATCTGTGCGGGAAGTGAAGCAGCTGGTACATACTTCGCCCAGACCAGCGATACTCTAGAGAAGTTAGTATTTTGACACTATTTTTATTTACACCTGTATGTCAATTTGTATTTTGCAAATTTTCTTTTAGCCAACCCCTATTTATAAATTCTATTATTTAATGCCTTTGATAGGTCACTCTACAAAAAGCCATTCATAGTAAACGTTCCAGTATTAAAATTGGTTGTAAAAACTAAAGAATTTTCTAGCACAGTTTTTAACAATTTTAGCACGAAAAAGGCATACCAATTTTCGTACGACTGGAAAATACATGCAATATTTAATCTGACAAACATTTTTTCAGTGACTCATCCCAGGAAACTAACAAAAAATATCTGATGGATTTATCGGGAAATGTAAACGAATAAAAAGCGACGGTTGTTACAGCAATAAATTATGAAAGCAGTACTCTATTTTTCTACGTGTCGATTACTTTATACTTTAATACTGTAATTTTTCCTTATATAGGACAAGAACGAAGATCAATTGTTTTTGATAAAAACCTCAAAATTACAAAATTTGAAGTGTGCTTATTGATCTTAGTGCATGCTGTTCGGGAACTTGGCATCATTTAAACTTATGACATACAACTAAATGCGTAAAATTGTTTATGACATATTTTTAAGTATCTGCACCATCCTTTCACGCTTCATCACCATCATCATTATCAGGTCATTTTTAGTCTCCACTGCAGAAACACAACCCTCTCTGTACTACCAGAGCCATATATTAGCCAGAGCAGTCAGAGGATTTGGCCTACAGTCTCCATGGTGGCCAGGGTTGGAGAGGTTTCTTTGGTGCTGTATATAAGCTTTGTTTATTGTTGTTTGCTTGCTTGTGATTCCTAAGTCACCTTCTACGATATCCACGGGAAGACTTGAAGTGATCCTATTCTATTATGCCGGGAACCACACGGCACCTTTCGCGCTTTAAACACATAATTATGTATATAAACAGGACTTAGCACGAACTTTTAAATTATTTGTTTACTTTGATGTTTCAATGGACTTACATCCATCGTGGTCGCAGCGAACTGGAGTACTGGCGGTGTCATCTTGTGGTGGTAGACTTTCACAAATATTTTTGATTGAGTACTCCAGTCTTCTTAAGGCATTTTTGTAGCTGGCTGTACAAATTTTTACAGACGAGAAAAAAAATAGGGAATGTTTCTAACGCGCCTATTGATAACTCGTTTTAAGCGAGTTGATGTTAAATATCACATTGGGTATCAAATAATTAAATGACTCGATAGCGTGGTTGTCAAGAAAAAATGCAAAAAGTTGACATTCTGTTCATCATTTTATACTGTGCCTTTTCGCCATTCTTACGGCACCACAAAACGGCAAACGGCTTGCGGGTTAGAATCGTATCTCGAGGTGGCTTTCCGAGACAAAAACAAATGGAAGTATTACGGGAGACAATCTACATTTAAATGGATCTTTTTCCTCAATTCGTGCGGAGTTTGGTGATAGGTATCGCTGGCTCCGATTTATTTCGGGAATTTACATTTAGCACTGCAGCAGCATTGTAAACTTGTCACCACGTCAGGCGGTTTTATGAGCCTACGTATTTTGACCACTAAATTGAAGCTAGCAGCAAAGATATATATTCTTAATGTCATTTTGAGTATTTTTTCATTGTTAACAAGTAAATTATAATTAATATAATTTAGGATTCACGTGATGCTACAGAGTTCGACAGCGTTGCTGAAGTTATAGTAATAGAAATACAGTCCGTTTAACAAGAACGTGACCGGCATAATATTAAGTTTTAAGAGTGCAAAGTAAACAATATCACTTGGCCAGTGAGAGCACTCCTTTACCTAGAATGCTCCATCAAATAAACGTCAGTTTGCCAATCAGCTTCGCACTGAGAGCACGTGGAGAGCACGCTTCTCGCGATGAGTGCCGGATACGCGTCCCGCTATGAGGCGGTCTTTCTTTGTACGCATCCCAAAGGACCTAAAATGTCACGCAATCAGGGCGCCAAATACATGATAAAGTCTAAGACGTTCGTGACGAAGTGGGTAAAGAGATATTTAGAAACTAAAAGTTTTGACGACCTACCAGAACGTGGCAAAACAAAAAAGACGTCCACCGCGGAGGATAAACGCATTGTTCAACTGTTTGCCAAAAATCCACGATTATCATTAGGATCTGGCTAAGAACAATTGAAGAGAAGGGGTCTTATATATCTTTAGACACCATCAAAAGACGTTTATTAGAAAGTGGCATTAAATACCGAAGCACAATGAAGAACGAAAAAACTGGAAAGGAGCGGTTTCTTTCTGGAAAGAAGAACATGGCATCAATGTTTTAGATTGGCCCTCACAGTCACCCGATGGGAATCCGATTGAAAATGTTTGGTCGTGGATGAAGCTCAAACTACGGAGAAAAAATGCAGTGACTGTAACTGACCTAAGTCGTGAATTAAGGTCCCTTTGGAGGTCTTTGCCGCGCAATTACGGTGAAAATCTGGACAAAAGTATGCCACGACGATGCCAGGCGATAATGGACAATGGCTGAGATTGGACGCCTTATTAATTATAAAGCATCCAAGTGTATATTATGAACACCTCAATAAAAGAAAAAAATGTTAACAACTCTTATTATTTCATAAAATTATGCCGGTTACGCTCTTATGGTACATAGTGTAGGCTCTATATGAATATATATTGCCTATTTATGTTTCTTTATATGTTACAGTTTATTTTAAATCAATTTAAATAAGTCATTTTCTCCGACTTCGTTATATATAGTAATTACCATTTGAGAAAGTATCAAGGGTCAATTTAAATAAAATTATAACTTCCAAGGTTGTCTGCCTATATACTGAGATAAAACTGTGGAGCAGACATATTCAGTAGCCATTTCTTTAAAATAAGTAGATAAGTCAGTTTCTAATTTTAAAATAAATTGACTGGTCTCTTTAAAATACCTGAGGCTAGATTTAAATATTATTACTAATAATACTCGTATTGTAATCTAAATACAAACTCTATTGAAATATCAGCAAGCTAGAATACCAGACTTATCTCAGTGCCTCGAGGCGCCTGAACTTGCCATTGTATAACTTCTTTAAATTCAATTTTACGTCGAGCAATTTCGTTATTAGACGGTTTGTGGTAATTATTTAAGTATGATTTAATATTAACAAGGTATTATTCAACCTTCATATCATTAAAGTAATCAATTAACACCAGTGGGACATATTCTGTAAAACCCACATAAACAAGAGAGATAAAGTAAAAATGTGACTATAACTTGACAAGTAAACTTTAGTTGAGTTTTACTTACTCAATTATTATTAGCTAATTATTCAGAATATGAAAAGATTTTGTCAATGTCACTTAACGATTAAAGTTAGACGATAAGTCAGGTTCTAAACTAAATATAAATTGACTAATAGACATAGAAGCCCAGATTTTGAGATTTATACCAATAAGACCATAAGCCCAATCCCATCCCAATCCCAACTTCCCAACTAATATTATAAATGCGAAAGTGAGTTTGTTTGTTTATTTGTTTGTAACGCTTTCAGCCGTATCTACTGAACCGATCATCATGAAATTTTGCATACACATAGGCTAGGTTACTGAAAAGAACATCGGCTATATATAACGCGGGCGAAGCAGCGGGTAACAGCTAGTCTAAATAAATTAACTCCACTAGAATATCAGCTAATGCAATTTAAATGCAGTGGGGCGCTTAAAGTTGCCGTTAGATAATTTCCTTACATACAAATTGACGTCTAGCAATTTCGTGTTTATACCATTTGTTAATTTTCATTATTTAAGTTTGATGTAATTGTAACAAGTTGTTATTTCTTTTATTTCATTATATAATGTAGCAATTACTTAACTACCATCATTATATAAAAATTACTAAGATTGTGTATGAAAAAGTAAGGGTTATATATATTTTTTTTCTAATTCAAAGGTTTGGCAAAATTGGGCACATGTATCTCTTCGGTTGCCCTAGTACAAAAGAATTAGATGACTCAGTGTCTAAATTGTATACAAATTGGCGGCTAGCTGTTAATACTCTAATGCCTTGATTTAGGCATTGTTACCAACAATATCATAATCCAAATACTAACTTCGCTAGAATATCAGCCAGCGTCTTCAGACTTATCTAGATGCCGCGGTCTGCCTAAAGTTGTCGTTGTATAATTTCCTTAAAAATTGACGTCTAGCAATTTCGTTATTAGACGGCTTGATTTAATAATATCAAGTTATTATTCCTTTCATTTCATTATGTCATCTAGGAATTTATTAGCATCGTTATATAAAAACTAGCTGTTGCCCGCGGCTTCACCTGCGTGATATACATATATAGCCTATGTCCATTTCAATACCCTAATCTATGTGTATGCAAAATTTAATGATGGTCGGTTCAGTAGATATGGCGCAAACGCGTAACAAACTCACTTTCGCATACATAATACTAGATTGTGTTTATGAAAAGGTAAGGGTTATATTCGGTTGCCGAAGTACAAAATAATTAGAAAGCTTAGTATGTAAATTATATACAAATTGGCGGATAGCTGTTTCTAAGGCCCAGATTTAGGCATTGTTGCCAACAATATCATAATCCAAATACTAACTCCGCTAGATTATCAGCCAGAGCGTCTTCAGACTTATCTAGATGCCTCGAGGCGTCTGAACTTGCCATTGTTTATCTTCTTCTAATAAAGTTTTAGGAATAGCAATTCGGTTATAAAATGGTTTGCAACAATTTTTTTAGTATGATTTATTGCTTTGTCGGAATTGCAACGCAAAGTAATTATCAGTTTATCTTATATTAATCAGCATCATCATCAGCTCTCTTTTAGTCTCCACTGCAGGAGCATGCCCCTCTCTGTACTACCAAAGCAATACATTAGCCAGAGCAGTCAGAGGATTTGGTCTACACTCTCCACTCTGGCCAGACGGGTTGGAGAGGTCTCTTAAAAGTGTATAAGCTTAGTTTAGTTGGTGTTTCCTAAGTCGCCTTCTACGACATCCACGGGAAGACTTGGAGTGGTCCTATTCTACTCTGCCAGGAACCACACGGCGCAATCATGACTTTAAATCAAAATCAAAACGTTTATTCAGAAAATTGGCCTTTGCAGGCACTTTTTCACGTCATATCCTCCTCTCCCCCCTCAGATGTCTTGTGGACCAGACGTTGATTCAGTTGCCTTGAATTTTTATTAAATTAAATTTAAATCTAATATACTATCAATTAGTGCACCGAGTACCAGGCGCCCAGAAGCTAGGAGGATATGCAAATGAGGTCCGCGCGTATAACAAGGACCGCCGCACAGTGAGTGAGACACAAATATTTAAGCGCATGCATCCCCTACCGCTCAGCCACGCACGAAAAGATTTAATTGGCCCTACGTTGGCGACGCCCACCTGCGCAAGAGCAAGTTAATAAGGGGCGTTGACAATCCAAGGACTAATAGCGAATTTTGAATTTCTCCTACATTAATTAAAGCAGCCGCTATTCGAGCTGTCAATACCTACTCAATTGTTTATCTCCCATAGTGAACAATCAATATCTTCCTGCGCCTAGTTATTTCTAAGTCCACAAATGCTTCGCAGTCCTATTAATGATGATACTGTTAAATACGGTTCCACTCCGAATCTTCATTTAGACAAGGAAATCGAAGTCTCAAGCGATGGTAACATAATTCAACGCTCCAAGAGAAGAAGATGCGATTGTGGTGGCCAATCATCGGAAGAATCAAAGATTGACAAATTTATTAATACTATTACTTTGTGGCGTCAGGAAAATGATGATAAGCTGTCAGATATAAGAACATTTATGCAAGATCTCATAAGACAGAATACGGAAATACTTGCAGCCCAGAGTGAAACTGGAAAATCTATTGAGTACCTAACTCTAAAATATGAAGATCTTCTGCTACAGGTCAGTGCACAAAAAAATCAGTCTCAGGAGTTCTTAGAGCGTGTGTCCAAAGTCGAAGCTATAACGGAGGAAGCAGACCGCCGCTCCCGATCGGGCTCCCTGGAACTTCGCAACATTTATCTAGAGAATAAAACTCCTTCTCAGGATGAACTGCTCAGAATCACTACCCGTATTTTCAAGGAGTTATCAGTTAATATAACCACTTCTGACATCTATGACATTCACCGTCTTCCATCCAAGTCAGACAGCATAACGGTTGTCTGCAGATTAAATTCAGTAATACTGAAAAGCAAGATCCTTCAAGCGTTTAGAGATTTTAATAGGCGCAACCCAAATAATAAACTTAACTCGACCATTGTAGGTGGCTCTCAGCACCCAATATACATTGCCGAAAACCTGACGGCGCACGCCCGCCGACTATTTTATTTGGCTCGCGAGTACGCCAAGGAAGAAAAATAAAAGCACTGCTGGACTTCCCGCGGCCGCGTACTACTGAGGCAATCCGACAGCTCAAAGGTCATCCTTGTGACCTCCGAAACTCAGCTGTCAGGCCCTCAAGATAAAAATTGCCTCTTTCTGCCGTTTTATATTTTGTAACTTATGATAATTCTTAATTTGTTAAAATTGTTAATATTTTATGTAAAACATAGGTATATAGGTATAGCATACCTAAGCCTATAGAGTTAAGTTAAGTAATCAATGTTAGGCAAATACCTACCGTGCAGACTTGCCTACTTCTTTACTCACATAAACATATATTCGTAAATATATATACACACTTTATGTATAGCACAATACACTACACATACTTACAACTGCAAAATAAGCACTTGGTTTCTTTTTTCTTTTTTTCTCGCACATACAATTACCGTCCTTACCGAAAATATCTTGCTGTTATTGATTTTCTGAATTGAGTCAAAAACCGTCTGAAATAAGTAAATATCCCATAATTATTCTATGTAACTAAAAAAATACCAAACAATCATTACACGAATTCGAACCCCTTATGTAATGGAAATATTTTAGGTATATAATATTTAATTTTAATTTATTTAACAGCGTTTACAACCTTGATTTATTCAAAATTTTGTTACTCTTATTTTTATTCTACGCCAAGTAGTTTACTTGGTATGCATAAATATTACTTCTCATTAGACCCATACTTGTCACAATGCATAATCAACTAATCAATAATATAGACACTGATGTGTCAGTAGCATCCTCTTTCAAATGTGCCCCACATGAGGCTCGCAGCTATCTGCCTAAACACACTAAGACCTTAAATATTCTTACTCAAAATATTCGCAGCATCAATGCCAATTTTTCAAACCTAGAAATTTTAATTAATAATCTCGAATCGTCTCCTGATATAATTGTACTTACTGAATGCTTTCTACATTGCAACCCAATTTTTCCTCCTTTAAATGGCTTTTCCTATGTCTCGTCCTGCAACCCAGTAAATAAAAACGATGGAGTACTGGTTTACTACAAACATGATATTACTGGAATTTTATTTGAGGAACCAACTCTAGCCGACGCCAGTGCTTTATTGATTAAAGTTAACCCTGATACAGTCATTTTAGGCATTTACCGACCTTGTGCTTTTAAAAACAAAACTAATTTCATCAATTCATTAAACTCTTTACTGGAATCTCTTCGAAATTATAAAAATATAGCAATAATCGGTGACATAAATATAAACATAATTCCCGAACAACTCGATCTTGATGCTGAAGACTATCTCAATATGACAACTCAGCATGGTCTTCTCGCAACTCACACCTTTCCAACACGATTTCCTTCTGCCTCCTGCCTAGATCATGCGATGCTTAAATCTTCTCACTCTGCTCTGGCTCTGGTCATACAATCGTCCATAACGGACCACAATTCGGTACTACTATCCATCAGCGTGAAAAAAAATACTTCTTCACATCAAAGGACTATTAGCAAAGTTGATCATGACGGCATCTGTAAATCACTCGATGTTTCTGACTTTTCACCCGTGCTAGACTGCCACAACACAGAACAAGCCGCAAACAGTTTCATAAACATTCTTCAATCGGTCATCTCTTCTCATACTCATACTATAAAATTCTCCCATCGAAGTAAAATCATTAAACCATGGATGACACCTGGTCTTCTAAAATGCGTAAGAAATAGAGATAAAATGCACATAAAGTTTAAAAATCATCCTGACAATGAAATACTGCGCACAACGTATTTTAGGTACCGAAATTACTGCAATTTACTATTAAAAAACATTAAAAAAAAATATGAACAATCTCTACTACTGGACGCTGGGACCAATTCTAAAAAGCTATGGAATGCTATAAAAGACGTAACAAACCTAAAAAATAACTCACCAACAATCAGTAACCTTCTTCAATGCAAAGCAACCCCTAAAGAGTCAGCTAACCATGTTAATGCCTTCTTCTCAAATATCGGTAGGTTATTGGCAGATGACATTGTACATTCTAATCAGCTTAACCCTCCCCGTACTATTCCTAACTCTCCTAATACACTCAAATCTTTTGTACTGCTTGAAACTACCATCGAAGAGGTGCAGAACACTATACTCTCATTGAGAGATAATTGTGCTGCAGGATGGGATAACATATCTCCAACAGTGCTTAAGCGAAACTATAAAATACTAGCACCATCCATTACACACATTTGTAACCTTAGCTTGACTACTGGCATTTTTCCTTCTGCCTTTAAAAGGGCTATTGTAAAGCCCATCTTTAAAGGTGGAGACCGACAATGTCCGAATAGTTATCGTCCTATTTCTATATTAACCGCGTTGTCCAAGATTCTGGAGCGTCTCATTAATAAGCGTCTCATGTGTTTTCTCGAAGAAAAGGGGCTCTTATTGTAACTTATGAAAAAAAAAGAGTTTATGTTTTAAGTTTAATTTAAGTTTTAAAGTGGTGGAGGGGTAAACTCCTAAGTAGGGAAAAGTCAAGAAAAATAGGTTTAAATGACAAGAGGTTTTATTTATTGTCGTACAATAACATCTTAGGTACTCTTAGTGAAGAGATATAACCGTAATCTTAAAGTTAAGATAACAACAATGAGAAAATAAAGAAATAAAGGGGAGGGTTGTTGGCTAGTTTGGCTGGTCCCTTGTGAACGCGTTTATATTAAGGTAAAGTAGCATACTATTTAAAGTAGAAGTTATAAGTAGTATACTAATTTAGGTAGTACTTAAAGATAAGTAGAATAGTGGTATTGAAAGTAGTATTTATGTAAAGGTAAAACTTTCAACCAAGAAATTTATCCCCGTAATTAAAGAAAAGGAATCCTCAAGTCAACCGACGAAGGATTTGACTTGCCAGCCGATGAACCCACTCCTCGGACCGACACCAGCCAGACAGCACTTTAGCCAAACACTTCGGCCAAACACTCCAGCCGAACACCTCAGCCAAACACCTCCTGTAGTAGTACACAATAATGCATTACAACTAGGTACAGCTAATTACAGACAAAAGATAAGGGGAAGTTACAGACTTTTACATAAACGGTGACGTCGCACCCAGAACAGCATTTAACAGAATAACTACACTTATTTTAAGAATAATTAATAGATATAGCTATTACAATGAAAAGATCGTTTCAGATTATCATAATAAGAAATACAACGCACCAGAGGCATGATACCATTGATGGTGGACGCTTGTGGCGCTGGAGGCACCGAGCGTCTCCATCGTAAAACAATCTCAGGCCATGCATCATGGTCCCTATTTGACAAAACTAATATTGTAAACAGTGACTAAAAGAGATAGCTCTAGTAGCACAAGATATTAGTGGGTAACAAACAATAAAACTATATTTAGGATAGCTTTTACACAGAATTTAGTCCTAACAGAAAGATTACATAATTCCTACTTATTTAAAAGCGTGGGGAGAGTGCTTCTGAAGATAGAAATGTAGAAGAGGTTATCGCATACCTGTAACGGAGGCAGAAAAACGCTTCTGGACTACGGCAACCGTTGAAACCAACAACAGCAAGGCGATCACGCCGACACCGAAGAGTACCAGAAACTGTAAGAGAATGAAAACGATTATACTCGAATCACCACCAAAACGCACGCATGGGTGTGCTCTCACACGTGTTCAACTCACCGGTTTAATCTCAGAACTTCAGGAACCAGGAATAACGCTCGCAGCAACGCCGCCTTAGGATTCTTCCTCAAATCCCAGAATCAGCAGCTTACAGAACAGAACAACAGACAGCCCACAGCACAGAACTTCTCAGGGACCTGCACGCCAGCACGCGCAGCCCGAAAAAGACACTTCCTCCTACCACTGACTTCCGACGACGCGAAGCACGTTCGAATCATATGCTCAAAACTATGAACCACAACACAACCACTTAACACATTTTAAATAAATTAAGTAAGCTAGCGAACTTGACTTAAACAATTAATGGGTAGCCTATTAATTGCTATTTTATATAAAGAAAGGCTAAATATAAAACAACTAGCTGTTACCCGCGGCTTCGCCCGCGTGAATTATAGCCTATGTCCTTCTCAGTACTCTAACCTATGTGTATGCAAAATTTCATGATGATCGGTAAAGTAGATACTCGTAGGGCGTGAAAGCGTAACAAAGAAACAAACAAACAAACTCACTTTCGCATTTACTCGTATAATATTGTATTAGGATTTTATTCTGATTCTAGTGTTTACGGCAAAAGCAAATAAGTTCATCATCTATGAAAATTTCAACTGTATAGTAATCACGGTTTATGAGGAGAGGTATTTGAGGAGCCCGATGGTCCAGTGGGTGTGAGCTCTATGAGCGCTTACGTATGTTAAGCAACCCCTGGTGCAGTCCCTACTTGGATGGGTGACCGCAAGTGGCATAAAAATATCTCGAGCTCCTCCGTGCTTCGGAAGGCACGTTAAGCCGTTGGTAGCGGCTGTCATCATTGATGTCAGTCGTTTAGCTATGTCAGATGCCTTAAGGCAGCTTGAAATATCGCTGACACCAGTGTTGGCTACTTACACATACGAATAACCAAACAAACAACGGTTTATGTATGATGGTGACACACGGACATTGAAATCTCGTAAATAGGATCCCGTTTTTACGCTTTGGACATGGAACCCTAAAAACCTTGATATTGAAATATGGATTTCAATTCTCAATTAATATTTGGCATATTCGCTTCCTAGCTAAGTCTCTGTGTATTTTATTCTGGTCATTTTCAACATCGCGTTCCACAAAAATAGATATTTTTCCACATCGGCAATTAAATCTTGATTTAACTCATTTTCGTCAAGAACGTAGGTTCCTAAAATACAACAAACACGTATGCAGCGTACGGCGGCGGACGGTAAACTGACGCGAATTTCTGATAGTGTGCGGGGGGGCCTAGTACAAAATGTATGGAAAACACGCCTTCCGCAATTTCTATCAGAAAAAATTCTGACGTCCGGCTGAAGTGCCATCCGGCGGGCATCAGAAACGGACGACACGTTAGAATTTTTCTAACAGTGTGCGGGAGCTAATACAAAATGTATGCACGGAGTGCCTTCCGGCGAGCGTCAGAATTTTTCTAACAGAAATTTCTGATAATATGCGGCCGCTCCTTACCTGCGCTATTGAAATCAAAAGTAGCCTATGTCCTTCCTCAGGCTATAGCCTCTCTGTGTGCCAAATTTCGTTTTAATCTGTTCAGCCGTTTTAGTTTTGGCCACCCATCCTAATTAAAACCATGGTAAGAGTTGCTTAACCTGCATTATCGTAACTAAAAGTAGCCTACGTCCTTTCTTAGGCTATAGCCTCTCTGTGTGGCAAATTTCGTTTTATTCGGTTCTGCCGTTTTAGTTTTGGCCACCCATCCTAATTAAAACCATGGTTAGAGTTGCTTAACCTGCATTATCGTAATTAAAAGTAGCCCACGTCCTTTCTTAGGCTATAGCCTATCTGTGTGTCAAATTTCGTTTTAATCTGTTCAGCCGTTTTAGTTTTGGCCACCCATCCTAATTAGAACCATGGTTAGAGTTGCTTAACCTGCATTATCGTAACTAAAAGTAGCCTACGTCCTTTCTTAGGCTATAGCCTCTCTGTGTGCCAAATTTCGTTTTAATCGGTTCAGCCGTTTTAGTTTTGGCCACCCATCCTAATTAGAACCATGGTTAGAGTTGCTTAACCTGCGTTATCGTAATTAAAAGTAGCCCACGTCCTTTCTTAGGCTATAGCCTATCTGTGTGCCAAATTTCGTTTTTATCTGTTCAGCCGTTTTAGTTTTGGCCACCCATCCTTATTAGAACCATGGTTAGAGTTGCTTAACCTACGTTATCGAAATCAAAAGTAGCCTATGTCCTTTCTCGGGCTATAGCCTATCTGTGTGCCAAATTTCGTTTTAATCGGTTCAGCCGTTTTAGTTTTGGCCATCCATCCTAATAAGAACCATGGTTAGAGTTGCTTAACTTGCGTTATCGTAATTAAAAGTAGCCCACGTCCTTTCTTAGGCTATAGCCTCTCTGTGTGGCAAATTTCGTTTTAATCTGTTCAGCCGTTTTAGTTTTGGCCACCCATCCTAATTAGAACCATGGTTAGAGTTGCTTAACCTGCGTTATCGTAATTAAAAGTAGCCCACGTCCTTTCTTAGACTATAGCCTATCTGTGTGCCAAATTTCGTTTTTATCTGTTCAGCCGTTTTAGTTTTGGCCACCCATCCTTATTAGAACCATGGTTAGAGTTGCTTAACCTGCGTTATCGTAATTATAAGTAGCTCACTTCCTTTCTTAGGCTATAGCCTATCTGTGTGCCCAATTTCGTTTTAATCTGTTCTGCCGTTTTAGTTTTGGCCACCCATCCTAATTAGAACCATGGTTAGAGTTGCTTAACCTGCGTTATCGTAATTAAAAGTAGCCCACGTCCTTTCTTAGACTATAGCCTATCTGTGTGCCAAATTTCGTTTTTATCTGTTCAGCCGTTTTAGTTTTGGCCACCCATCCTTATTAGAACCATGGTTAGAGTTGCTTAACCTGCGTTATCGTAATTATAAGTAGCTCACCTCCTTTCTTAGGCTATAGCCTATCTGTGTGCCCAATTTCGTTTTAATCGGTTCAGCCGTTTTAGTTTTGGCCATCCATCCTAATTAGAACCATGGTTAGAGTTGCTTAACTTGCGTTATCGTAATTTTAAGTAGCCCACGTCCTTTCTTAGACTATAGCCTATCTGTGTGCCAAATTTCGTTTTTATCTGTTCAGCCGTTTTAGTTTTGGCCACCCATCCTAATTAGAACCATGGTTAGAGTTGCTTAACCTGCGTTATCGTAATTAAAAGTAGCCCACGTCCTTTCTTAGACTATAGCCTATCTGTGTGCCAAATTTCGTTTTTATCTGTTCAGCCGTTTTAGTTTTGGCCACCCATCCTTATTAGAACCATGGTTAGAGTTGCTTAACCTACGTTATCGAAATCAAAAGTAGCCAATGCCCTTTCTCGGGCTATAGCCTATCTGTGTGCCAAATTTCGTTTTAATCGGTTCAGCCGTTTTAGTTTTGGCCACCCATCCTAATTAGAACCATGGTTAGAATTGCTTAACCTGCGTTATCGTAATTAAAAGTAGCCCACGTCCTTTCTTAGGCTATAGCTTATCTGTGTGCCAAATTTCGTTTTTATCTGTTCAGCCGTTTTAGTTTTGGCCAACCATCCTAATTAGAACCATGGTTAGAGTTGCTTAACCTACGTTATCGAAATCAAAAGTAGCCTATGTCCTTTCTCGGGCTATAGCCTATCTGTGTGCCAAATTTCGTTTTAATCGGTTCAGCCGTTTTAGCGTGAAAGCGAGACAGACAGACAGACAGACAGACAGACAGAGTTACTTTCGCATTTATAATATTAGTATGGAAGTATGGATTACTTAATTATAAGTAAAAATTCAATACGTCAAAACAATGTAACGCAACACTTCCGAACGCACCATTTCCGCGTTTCGTTATACACACAGCAGCAAACCGTTCACGACAAATCCGACGTAACATTTTTACTAATATCTAGAACGTATAGTCGTAGAATAAAAGAAAGTCCATTTAATATCTTCTATAATGATTTTAGAACTCAAAACATAAAACAGCTAAAATCCCAAATAATTACAAAGAAATATCGCCACAGACAACAAACCTACCAGAAACTAAACGTCAACCTGTCACTTCTGTCAGATGTCAAACACAGCAAAACAAGACTATGTTTACCTTTTCCTTACAGACCAAAACATTCAATATTTCTAGATTCAAAGTGAAACTATTAGAAAACCGGGAATAGAAGGATTCGTGAAAATACGAAAAGTGGAATGAGATATAGTTCAGTGAACGTATACGGTCAAGTCAGCTTGAAATAATGTAATTTTATAGGCTATCTCATGGTAAGCAACACTTGCATAAAATTAGGTGTTACAGTACCCCCTCACCCGCCAGAATTTTGCGAGGTAACGAGAAAAATTCACGCTGGCCCCCAGCATCACGATCCAACTAAAATTCAACCTAAACCTTTAATGTCTTTCACATGACACTCACTCCTCCTGCCATTCTCGTCTTCCACCAAATACACTAATTTAGATAGCTTCTTCACTACACGACATTTTTCAAAACGTGGAGCTAATTTATAAGAAAAATGTTTCGCAGCATCACTACGCACATGCGTCCGGCGCCAAATGATATCATCTTCTACAAACTCAACATCCCTTCTACGCCTATTGTAATACTTAGCGTTCCTCCAGTGCGACTTGTCCAGTTCTTTATCCACCTTCAGAAATATTTCCTTCAACACGCCTATCTTATCGAGGTAGTCAGCACGACAACTAACAAGAATATCATCTATATCCTCACTATCTCCGTAGATAGAACCATCAACAACAGCTTCACGTCCATGAACAAGCAGAAAAGGGGTAAAAGTAGTAGTGTCATTCACAGCAGTGTTAATAGCAAATTGAATTTCACAAAGATGTGAATCCCAACTTCGTTGATCAGTACCAACAAGTGCAGCTATTGCCGTGACAATAGTACGATTATACCGTTCTACAGTATTTACTTGAGGACAATAAGTAGGAGTGAAATGAATTTGTGGTATTCTATACTTTTCAAACAACGCTCTCACATCGCGTCCTATAAATTGCGGTCCATTATCGACGATAACGGTTTGTGGAACCCCATGAACTAAGAAAACATGGTCTTCCAAGCGTTGAGCCACTACTTTACCAGTCGCACGTCTAAGAGGAAACATTAACACATATTTGGAAAAACAACAAACCACTACAAGCAGATATTCATTCTGTTGCCGAGACCTGGGCAGTGGGCCAACTAAATCAACGCTGATACACTGGAATGGTCTACGACACACCTTAGGATTTCCAAACAAACCAGGAGTAGTTTGATTAGGATGTTTATATGCTTTACATGTCTGACATTTCGACACGTACTCTTCAACATCCTTATACATATCAGGCCAATAAAAGCGAAGACGCAAACGTTTATACGTCTTTTCAGTCCCTAAATGAGCACCTAAAGGAGAATCGTGATTCTCTGTAATAAGACGTAGTCTTTCATTCGTAGGTACGACTTCCTTCCAATCAAAATCTCCAGTTAGCGAAGACTTACTCTTAGTATAACGATAAAGTATACCATCGATTATTTGGTAGTTAGGACAGGTTTGGGGCCTGTTCTGACAACGAGAATAAAGATTATGAAACCAAGGATCGGTTCCAGCAGCATTTATAACAGAAACCGGTACAGAACGGGATAAAGAATCAGGAACAATGTGTTCTTTACCGCGCCGATGCTCAATAATAAAATTGTAGGGAGAAAGTCTGCAACCCCAGCGTTCCAAACGCCCGGTAGGATTACGAAGGTTAAGGAACCACTTTAAACTAGCGTGATCCGTAATAATCTTGAAAGCTTTAGGACCTTCAAGGTAGGGCCTAAAATGTTCTACCACTTGTACCACAGCCAACGCCTCTCTTTCAGTAGCAGAATAGTTACGCTCTGCATGATTCAACGAACGACTATAATAAGCAATTGGATGTTCTTCACCGTCAAAAGACTGAGTCAGCATGCCTCCAATACCAACATCGGATGCATCAGCGTGCACAATAAAAGGAAGAGAAAAATCAGGACATGCCAAGACAGGAGCAGACGTCAAAGCACTTTTCAGCTGCAGAAACGCGTGTTCAGCTTCAGGAGACCAAACAAAAGGTGGCCGGTTTTTCCGAGTAGAAGTTAGAGCATTTAAAGGTGCAGCAATGGTACTAAACCCTCTAATAAATCTTCTATAGTATGAAGCTGTCCCTAAAAATCGTTTAACATCTTTGGGGCAAGTAGGTATGGGAAAATCCGTAATGGCTTTCACCTTCTCCGGGTCAGTTCTCAATCCTAAATCATCCACAACATACCCAAGGTATTTCAGCTGCTTCCGAAACAGACAACACTTCGACAAACTAACAGTCAGATTAGCAGAACGCAAACGCTCCAGCACCCTCTTTAAGAGATCAATATGCTCCTCGAAAGTTTTAGTGGCGACGACAATGTCATCCAAATAAATAAATACACGCCCTCCAAATTCGGGTCCAAACAGTTTATCCATCAGTCGTTGCTGCGTAGCTGGCGCAGAGGTCAGACCATAACACATAACTTTAAATTGGAAAAGTCCCCGCGACGGAATAGTAAACGAGGTCTTCTCTTTAGAAGAAGGAGTAAGAGGGATCTGCCAAAACGCAGATTTTAAATCAATAGAAGAAAGGAAACATGAGTCTCGAAGTTGATCTAAGATGTTAGAGATGTAGGGAAGAGGATAGGCATCGTGTTTCGAAACCTCATTAAGTTTTCTGCTATCCAAGCAAAAACGCATCTCACCATTAGCTTTAGGAACCATGGTGATAGGGTTGTTCCAAGGACTACAGCTCGGCTCAACTACATCCTGTTCAATCATTTCGTCTAGTTGACGATTTAACTCACGAAGTTTATCAGGGGACATCACATAATAACGCTGTTTGATAGGAGTCGCGTCTCCCGTATCAATGTGATGAGATATCAGATGAGTTCTACCTAAACCCTTCTTTTCAGCTGAGATATCTTCAAACATTTTACAAACATCACCCGCCAATTTCTTCTGCTCTTCCGTTAAAGCATCGAAAGGGTGTATACGATTAATTTGCGACACAGCCGCTTCAGCAGGTTCTTGAAAAACTATTAGATCATTCCGATCCATCAGGCTCAAGACATCAGGCGCAACCTGAAAAGCCTTCCAAAAGTTGATACCAAATAATAAAGACGAGGATACGCCTGGTATCACAAAAAACTTAATCACACGCAACACATCATTTACCACAACAGGCAAAAACATATATCCAGCGACTGGAGAGGTAGATCCATTCGCAGTCACAACAGAATCTATAGAATCATGCTGATGTAAGTCAGCCAGGTTAGTAAAATACTCCACAGCAGAACCACCAATAATAGAAATCTCAGATCCGGAATCTAACAACCCAGAAAAAGGAACACCACCAATTTCTACATTTAAATAAGGACGAGCGTCCCGACAATCATTTGAGCGGACCGTCGCTACGTTACGTTTATTATTTTGAAAAAACACACGCACATAATCACACCATTCACGCCACTCCGCAGGCGTAGTTAAACGACGGCCCTTCTTTACGCGTTTTTTGTATCCGGCGCAGATTTACTTTTAGGCGCACACTTCAGACAGTTAGCAGCAGTTACACCTTTCTCACCACAACGGAAACAAATAATAGTACGAGGCTCCGTACATTCGAGCAACGTATGATCATGAACACGACAGCGTACGCAAAACTTATCACTAGGTTTAGAAACAACATCACATCTGGAACGATTCGACTTCCACTTATACGCAAGGTCAGGAGCAACAGCATTCTGAATATTTTTTGGAGGCTCAGTGAACAATTCAGCCCTCTGTTTAGCTGCTTCCAGCTGCCTACAATATTTTTTAAGTTCAGCCCACGACTGAATATTAACGTTCGCTAACGGGATGGAATATGAAGGTCTTATATTAAACTTCACTATACTCAACTTCTCTTCATCTCCAACAGGCATCCGCAAACGAGAGAAATAATTAAACATAATATTCATATAACACGAAATAGACTCATCAGGACCCTGACTCCTAGATCTAATTTCTTGCAGCAGGCGATGATCGTAATCATAAGGCAGAAATTCTTCCAATAATAAGTTTTTTAAAGACTCCCAGTCCCTCACATCACTGCTTACACTACGATACCACGAAAGAGCCTCATCAGAAAACAATTCAGCTGCAGAATTAAACAACTTCTCTTTAGAAATATTCCTAGATAAACACAACTCCTCTATCCTTTGAAGAAAAGCTTGTACACTGTCCTTCCCATTAAATTTAAGATTAAGAGAGTGAACGAAAGAGTAACGATCACAAGTTACCACAGGCTTCACACCAACAGACTCAGCTTCAGCCACACCAGACTCCCCAGGAACTACATCTACAGCCGGCTTAAAATCAAAACTACTACTAAAAGAATGATACAGCTGATCAATTCGTTTCAACAACAGGACGAGACGATCATCTAATTGCTCCTTCAACGTTACATGCACTTCCTCAACAGGCTCTACACGACTCAACCTATGAAAGATATGGTTACCCAAAGCCTGGATGCGATATAACCTTTTTAATAAAAGAGTTTTCTGATTAAGGATCGCCTCTAATTCAGAAATTTTAGAAGTAATAGTTTTTAATTCCGCTTCTACATCACCTTCAAACACACTCACCTCATCGCTAGGTATCTCTTTAGCCAAGCGTCTAATTTGAATACGTAATAAATCAACAGATTTCTCTGGTACAGCATCACGTATAGCCACTTCGTAAAGGAGCTCATCTTTATTCAAAACGTTAAAACGAATAGGGCGTTCTTCCGTCATGTTGAGATACAAACTTAAATTATAACAGATAAGTTACCGCAATTAATTTACAATTGTAAAATAAATTACAATATTCGTATAGAAACAGTGTACACAGTAACCTCACACAATATTACTAAACCGCAACAGAAGTACAATTCAATTATTCAGACTTATCAGCAAAATAAGTATAAAGGACCAGCCAATCCGTCATTGAGCGAAAGACCAGTGACAGAGAGAAAGCACACTAGACCAACAAAGTCCCTGTTCGGGCGCCATGTAACTTATGAAAAAAAAAAGAGTTTATGTTTTAAGTTTAATTTAAGTTTTAAAGTGGTGGAGGGGTAAACTCCTAAGTAGGGAAAAGTCAAGAAAAATAGGTTTAAATGACAAGAGGTTTTATTTATTGTCGTACAATAACATCTTAGGTACTCTTAGTGAAGAGATATAACCGTAATCTTAAAGTTAAGATAACAACAATGAGAAAATAAAGAAATAAAGGGGAGGGTTGTTGGCTAGTTTGGCTGGTCCCTTGTGAACGCGTTTATATTAAGGTAAAGTAGCATACTATTTAAAGTAGAAGTTATAAGTAGTATACTAATTTAGGTAGTACTTAAAGATAAGTAGAATAGTGGTATTGAAAGTAGTATTTATGTAAAGGTAAAACTTTCAACCAAGAAATTTATCCCCGTAATTAAAGAAAAGGAATCCTCAAGTCAACCGACGAAGGATTTGACTTGCCAGCCGATGAACCCACTCCTCGGACCGACACCAGCCAGACAGCACTTTAGCCAAACACTTCGGCCAAACACTCCAGCCGAACACCTCAGCCAAACACCTCCTGTAGTAGTACACAATAATGCATTACAACTAGGTACAGCTAATTACAGACAAAAGATAAGGGGAAGTTACAGACTTTTACATAAACGGTGACGTCGCACCCAGAACAGCATTTAACAGAATAACTACACTTATTTTAAGAATAATTAATAGATATAGCTATTACAATGAAAAGATCGTTTCAGATTATCATAATAAGAAATACAACGCACCAGAGGCATGATACCATTGATGGTGGACGCTTGTGGCGCTGGAGGCACCGAGCGTCTCCATCGTAAAACAATCTCAGGCCATGCATCATGGTCCCTATTTGACAAAACTAATATTGTAAACAGTGACTAAAAGAGATAGCTCTAGTAGCACAAGATATTAGTGGGTAACAAACAATAAAACTATATTTAGGATAGCTTTTACACAGAATTTAGTCCTAACAGAAAGATTACATAATTCCTACTTATTTAAAAGCGTGGGGAGAGTGCTTCTGAAGATAGAAATGTAGAAGAGGTTATCGCATACCTGTAACGGAGGCAGAAAAACGCTTCTGGACTACGGCAACCGTTGAAACCAACAACAGCAAGGCGATCACGCCGACACCGAAGAGTACCAGAAACTGTAAGAGAATGAAAACGATTATACTCGAATCACCACCAAAACGCACGCATGGGTGTGCTCTCACACGTGTTCAACTCACCGGTTTAATCTCAGAACTTCAGGAACCAGGAATAACGCTCGCAGCAACGCCGCCTTAGGATTCTTCCTCAAATCCCAGAATCAGCAGCTTACAGAACAGAACAACAGACAGCCCACAGCACAGAACTTCTCAGGGACCTGCACGCCAGCACGCGCAGCCCGAAAAAGACACTTCCTCCTACCACTGACTTCCGACGACGCGAAGCACGTTCGAATCATATGCTCAAAACTATGAACCACAACACAACCACTTAACACATTTTAAATAAATTAAGTAAGCTAGCGAACTTGACTTAAACAATTAATGGGTAGCCTATTAATTGCTATTTTATATAAAGAAAGGCTAAATATAAAACAATTACTTAATTATAAGTAAAAATTCAATACGTCAAAACAATGTAACGCAACACTTCCGAACGCACCATTTCCGCGTTTCGTTATACACACAGCAGCAAACCGTTCACGACAAATCCGACGTAACATTTTTACTAATATCTAGAACGTATAGTCGTAGAATAAAAGAAAGTCCATTTAATATCTTCTATAATGATTTTAGAACTCAAAACATAAAACAGCTAAAATCCCAAATAATTACAAAGAAATATCGCCACAGACAACAAACCTACCAGAAACTAAACGTCAACCTGTCACTTCTGTCAGATGTCAAACACAGCAAAACAAGACTATGTTTACCTTTTCCTTACAGACCAAAACATTCAATATTTCTAGATTCAAAGTGAAACTATTAGAAAACCGGGAATAGAAGGATTCGTGAAAATACGAAAAGTGGAATGAGATATAGTTCAGTGAACGTATACGGTCAAGTCAGCTTGAAATAATGTAATTTTATAGGCTATCTCATGGTAAGCAACACTTGCATAAAATTAGGTGTTACATTATCTCCCAATCAATTTGGTTTTAGACCTCAAAAATCAACAGCGGATGCTGTACATGAGCTCACCGACCATATAGTAAAAAATCTGGACAATCGATTAAAATGTATAGGCATTTTTATTGACCTCACAAAGGCATTCGATACGGTCTCCGCCAATATACTCTTACTTAGACTCGAAGCACTCGGTATACGTGGTAATCAGTTGTCGCTGTTTAGGAGTTATCTAAGTAATCGCTGCCAGTGTGTCATCGTTGACGGTCAAGCCAGTTCCTTCTTACCAATAGAATACGGAGTTCCACAAGGAAGCATTCTTGGTCCTACACTCTTTCTAGTGTATATAAATGACCTCTGCTCCCTCAATATCAGTAACTGTAGAATTGTTTCATATGCAGATGATACAGCCTTGTTATTTTCCGCAAAAACCTGGAAACAAGCATACGAACTTGCACAATCTGGATTTGATACCGTATCTGATTGGCTTCGCTGTAACTTACTGACGCTAAATCTAGATAAAACACGTTACCTTACCTTTTCTATTTACACGCCTCCCATGGACACCATACCTTTTACAATCACTTCCCACTCACACCCTTCTGATCAACTTGTCACCTGCTCCTGTTCTGCTATAACCTGCACTGATACTATAAAATACCTCGGTATTATGATTGATAACAGACTTACCTTCCAGGCTCACATCAAAACTACTTCCAGCCGAGTTCGAAAACTCATATATGTCTTTAAAAAGTTGCGGCATGTAGCTGAGCCTCATATAGTCAAAATGGTTTACACAGCACTCGCCCAGTCCATATTGACATACTGCATAACGGTTTGGGGTGGTGCTGCAAAAACTCACCTTCTTGGCCTGGAACGAGCTCAGAGGGTCCTTCTAAAAGTCTGTACGTTCAAACCTCTGCTTTTTCCTACCTTTTTACTTTATCAATACTGTGAGGTGCTAACCGTTAGACAGCTTTTCATCCTCAATATCATTCTAAAACAACACTGTGAGCAAAAGTCTATTTCTACTATTTCCCGTTCGACACGGCGCCCACCTTCGATCACTGCTCAATCACTCAACACTGTTTTCACCCACCGTTTCTACATTTTTCTTGGTCCATTCCTGTACAATAAATTTAACAGATTACTTACATTACACAAGCTCTCAAAATTTATCTGCAAAAAAAGAGTCACTGCATACTTACAAAATCTTACCTACCCTGAGACTGAAGAACGAATACAACGCATTGTTTAACTCTTAGCGCTCCGTTTCTAAACTATAAATAACAACATAAACCTGAATGAATGCATTTCGAACTCTCACATGCTCCCCTTTACCCCTTTTACACTTACAATATAGTTATTATTCATACATATTACACATATTTATAATTATTTATTATATCTACACACACATACGCACACACATTAACTCACACACACACACACACGCACAAGCGCGCACACAAACACAAAATACAGATACATACATTATATTTGCTAAAATAGGGTCAAAACACAGATGTTACAAACACACAACCACACACATCCTCACACACACGCACACACACACACACACACACACACACACACATACAGACACACACACAAATGTATGCATTCTCTCAATTTTAATTTATATGTCTGTCTTTTCTCTTTACTCGTATGTGTACCTAATTTTAGTTTCTATACGTATTTTCTTTTTGTTTATTTTGTTTTGCTTACTATGTTCTTAACTTAGCTTTAGTAATAGGTAACTAATGTTTAAATTACTATACTACATGGTTATAACGCTTCTGCTCTGAGTGGGGGGGAGGCTGGTGTACTGAGATACAAGCTCTGCTTAGTTCAGACACCAGTCTCTCGCAATCTTAAGATATATTTCTTCTGCCATGTTACTTTTAAGTAAGTTTGTTGTAAGATTGGAGAGAAAAATAAAGTTATATTATTATTATTATTATTATCATATTTAAAATTATCTTATTAGATCATCATCATTTCGTGTAGGTGAAACGGTCATTCGACCATGCACACCCTGGTGTCAGAGTTCTTCGGAACCGTCTCTCGGCCTCTGACGTGGTTCCTTTAACGACTACCAGATGGCAGCCGGGACCACCGACTTAACGTGCCTTCCGAAGCACGGAATCATCTTTCTTATCAGACTATCAGGTGATTCATGCCTGCATTGTCCTAGCCAAACTGGAAACAACTTAACAAAGTATGCTTCCCGTTGGAATCGAACCCACGACCCCCGGGTCAACAAGGCAAACGCCTTAACCACTGGACCACGGAGGCAGTTTTTATTAGATAATATGTATTTATTAATTGTTCAAAGCTACTGACTACTAGTTACTTTTTTAAGAAAAGGTAAATTTACAAGTTACTAGAAGTTTTCTCTTGAACGTACGAAGCATAGGTAAAACCAATTTAGAAACCTAACAAGTTTCCTTCGGACCAAAATAGGCTCACTTGTAGGGAAGCGTGTAATCTCATCTCTGTTTGGTTACTTACGATACGTAGCGAACTATTTCGCAACATTTGACCCTTTATTGATTGGAGGAAACCTAATTTTATTTAGAGCACCAATTTCCAGCCAGCTAAGTTTTTGAGTAATGAGTTTCCACTAAAGTATTCAATCATACATATTCCCACGTGTTTATCCCTTACGAGTTAGACAGAGCCTAAGGCCATAAGATCGAAAGGCCATTTATAGCATGACGATGGGCTTAAAGATGGAATACGGAATTAAAATAGTGATGGGTTGCTACCTGCACCGCCTAATGACATGATTCCTTAGATTTGCACCCATTCCCTCTAAAAACTGAAGTAACTAAAGTATAAACATAATTAACGATTAATTTGACGAGCTCCGTGGCGTAGCGGTCACACGCCTGTGATACGGATGGTCCCGGGTTCAATCCCCGGTCAGTTCAAGATGAAAAATGATCTTTTTCAGATTGACCTGGGTCTTGGATGTTTATCTATATATGTATTTGTTATAAAATATAGTATCGTTGAGTTAGTATCCCATAACACAAGTCTTACTAAGAACTTACTTTGGGGCTAGTTCAATCTGTGTGATTTGTCCGTATATATTTATTTATTATTTATTAATTAATTCTACAAGCCTAAAAACGATACTGTTATTTGGTACCTTTCAAAGGTACCTTTATAGTTACGTAGTTACTCTTTGAAACCTGGGGGAGTAACGACCAATCCCGTGTTTCTATCATCATATTACAAATTCATCAGTCAGCTGATCAAATTACTATGGTAAAGCCAAATATTTTACCTTTTATTCTTGCGTATGTCTATCTTATTAAAGATTCTGATTCTATCATTAAATATTGCTAATATATTCAGCACCACTCTGCATATCTTCTTTGAGAAAACAGTAACACGAAAAATTTGAAGTTATCGTGTAAAAGTAAAATTAAAGCTTGTTAAAACATGCCTAATGTATAATAAATGATCGGGGGAAGCGGCCTGCATCCAGCGTCTTCCTGCGACCCTTATCAGGTCGTCCGACCACCTGGTCGGTGGGTGTCCAACGCTGCGCTTGCCGTTACGTGGTCGCCATTCAAGAACCTTTCTGCCCCATCGGCCATCGGTCTTCGCGCTATGTGCCCCTCCCACTGCCACTTCAAAGAGCTGATCCGCTGGGCTATGTCGGTGACCTTCGTATATCTCATTAGGGATTCTGAATCTATTATTACTATGTTGACACGTTGTTTTAGAATCATCATATATATCTTCTTAAAAAACTATATCGTAAAAGCTGTGCAGCAAAGCGTAAATGTAAGTAAAAAGCTTGTAAAAACGTGCCAATTGTACTATATAACTAAAGAGAACCGCGTAAGAGTGCTAACTCGAACATCAAACATTCATTATTGAAAGTAAATGAGCGCATATGGGAAACAATATCCGATTAGATATTTGGAAAGGATAAGTGTTATCAGCTTAAATAATCTAATTTAGCTTACGCTTGAATAAAGGTGAGGCTCGGTAATGGTAAGCATGAGTGTACAATATTCATGCACACTATGGAATAACTTAAAGTGAGCTTATATTTACTGTAGCGAAATTTCCATTGAACAATTAAGTTCGATTAAGATTAAGTTGCGTAAACTTTTTATCTATCGTATATAATTATATATAAAAATCTATATGAGCAATAAATGTAACTTTAAAAAATAATTTCACCGAATATTTTCTGCAACAGTACCTACTTTAGGCTAATGTTTTCGCAATTGTTACACATTTAAATGGAACACATTTATTTGTAACAATTGCTTTTATTTAAATATGTAACGTGATAAAACTAAACTAGAACTAAAATACAAGTGATAGACTGACTCACAGCAACTATATATAATAATACCTTAAAGGTAAGAGAATAAAAAAAACCACAATGAATATTGAACAATATTGTTTTCTTCTTGTACTGAACACAGCCGAATATGAAATTGGGCGTCTGCCAGCATCTCCATTGTACATTAAAGTCATTAAAGATACCTCTTATTAAATATATATAATAATGATGGAAGAGGAGGCTTCTACCCAATAGGGAACCATTACATAAAAACAAATTTACTTTTATGGAAATAAAGAGGCTTATTATTATTATAAATAATATAAAAAAAGAAGAAAGTCATCTCAAGACGCAAGAACCCAAAACCATTAGGAGCCACAACGTAAACATACTTACGTATCAAGTGTATTCTCAGCCTTTTTGTTAGTGTAATTACCTACTTCGTTGGATGATCAGTTGAACATTACTTAGAGGCTAATTTGTCAGTAAGTTAGCGAAAGCTTTAGCCATATGTATTTCAATAGAAAATAGAAGCACATGTGAAGCAACACCGGAGTGGACCCATTTGGATCATTGTGCTCAAGTGATGGTATAAAATAACCCAAGCTCCTCTATATTTCAGAATTCTATTGTTAGTGTAATTACCTACTTCGTTGGATGATTAGCTGAACGTTGATAAGAGGCTAATTAGACAGTAAGATAGCGGAACCTCCCGTCATATGCCTTATTATTAGTATACACATATATATATAGCACATTTGATAACTGAAGCTCCTCCACATTTAGTAGGCACTAAATGAGTTAATGCTATTTGTTAAATGTGTTTGTTGTTCTGTGGTTAAATCTATACATATAATAAAACAGTAAAAATATTTTGTCTGTACATTTAGTATTTTTGACTGAAATGAATAGAGGGATACTTAAAAAGAATAATAGAAAGCAAAAAAAAATTTTAGTATATCTTGTCTGTCTGTCTGTCTGTCAGGTTATCTGTGTCTATCACGTTTATTTCCGGAAATATTGGACGGATTTGAATGATACTTTTTTTGTTATATAGCTATTAATCCGGGGCAACATATAAGGTAGAAATGATGTTGAAAAATGGTACACCTGATGCAGCATCATAATGATCCAGCTGAACTATAAAAAATATAAAAGTGGGCCCTTTGCAAAAGTTGTTAAGCCTGATGAGCATTTTTGTTGGGGTATAAAAATATCTAAGATTTGGAACTCTGACGCAGAACCATAATGGTCCAGGTAAACTATGGGAAATATAAAAATGACGCTGTAGCAAAAGTTGTTCAGCCTGATTAGTACATTTCAAATTTTATATCGACAATTTTACAGAGTTCACTGGGATAGAGTGCGTAGAGTACAATTAGCTCATATTACTGGTGACTGCCCAGCGGTCCCACTTTTGGCAATGTAGCTTTCAGCCCATATGGCAAAACATGAGAGTTTGCTGTCTCTCCAAGCCTTGATCGCATAGGCAACACCTAAATCGAGTGCTGGAGATGATAGCGGATAGAATGGATGGGGCGGTCTTCAGGAGGTTCACGGAATTACATTTGACCCTTCTGGTAACAGATTTCATGAAACTTTTATTTTTAACTTATCTCCCTGTACTGTATGGATTTAAATAGTCTGAAAATAAACGATTTTTATTTTTATTTTTTAAAGCCGAGGTCCGTCCCTCCCGAAGGCCCTTTGGAGATGTGCGATAGGTTGAGGGCATTCTGCCCATACCTCAAAGTTTGGTGAAGTAGCGCAAGCTCACTTGAAGCTAGCTATATAGTCTTCTTGTCGTGTTGGTGGCTCAAAAAGTCTAAAAGAATCCTATATTTTATCCCTCCAGTATTTAGCAACAGCCTATGCGATGCCATTTAAGGTATCTTAATACGAACTAAACATACATAAGAAAATACTTGTAGCAGTGTTATAATATTAAATGGCATCGCATTCGCTGTTGCTAAATACTGGAGGGCTAAAATATAGGATTCTTTTAGACTTTTTGAGCCACCGACTATTATTATACATTAATACGCCGGAGTCATATAGTCCACGCGAACGAAGTAGCGGGCATTAGCTTGTTATGTCATATGTCTTTAAGCAATTCAGAAGTCTAACACCGGAAATATCCACAGACAGACATATTTTTTATTGCAAGAATCGAACCAAAGATTCTTATTTCCAAGATCCTAACTAAACACTCTCTCACCCTCATTGTTAGTGTAATTATCTACTTCGCCGGATGATCAGCTGAACGTTGCTAAGAGGCTAATATGTCCACAAGATGGCGGGCACTCCCGCCATATGTCTTCTACTACAGATTAGAAGCACATGTAAAGCAACCCCGGAGTGGACCACATTTGGATCGGTGTTTTCTAGTGGTATAAGATAACTCAAGCTCCTCCTTATTAATAAAGGCGTCAATTGAGTTATGTCTTATTTTTAGACGGCAGTCTTTAAATTAATGTCTTAAAGCAATTAGAGACTTAACACCAGAAATATCACAGACAGACATATTTTTCTATTGCAAGAATCAAACCAAAGATTCCCATTTGCAAGATCCTAACTAAACATACTCTCACCCTCATTGTTAGCGTAATTACCTACTTCGCCGGGGGATGATCAGCTGAACGTTGCTAAGAGGCTAATATGTCCACAAGATGGCGGACACTCCCTCCATTTGTCTTCTCGATGTAGTTTACGATAGCCTTTGGACGTATAGTGTTCCTCATTTGCGGCGTCAGATAGTTTCATAATGATGCTCATTATTTATCCTTCAAACTGTATTTTTTTACATTTAGGAAGCTTTTTTCCCGCGATTTTGCTTGCCTAAAGTATAGTCTATGTTACTTACCGATAAAGTAGCTTTTTTTCGAAAATAATCATAAGTTAATTAAGCAAAGTGCATACTTAAAAAGTCTCGTTTCCCGACTCGTACAATTTAGGAATTTTCAAGGCAAGAGTGAATAATCATTATTTGAGTTAGCTTAACTTAACTTTTACTTAATACCGAAGTTTTCAATTTTCTAATAAATATTTATAACTTATATAAAGCAATCCCAAAATCGTTAGATAAATCGTTTCTTAAAAAATGATGTATATCAATTTCACTATTGTTTTGTCTTTACAAAGTATTTATTCTTAATAATTATAAGTTAAATTATTAACTGAAATGAGACATAAACAAAAAATCAATTGTTTTATTGAAAAAAAACATAGCTTGAAATTGTGGAAATTGTCTATGTTCAAATATATATAATTTTTTAATAACTACTTAATATTTGTAAATTATTAGGAATAATATAATTTTATTCCTAATACTTTACAAATAGAAAGAAATTCAAGAATGTAAATCATATAAGCACTAATAAATAACCTGAAGTATTTTTGGAATAGTACCCTTACAACAAAACCAAAAGATCACAGGAAATATAGCATCTACAAACAGCCCAAATTCAAATTCGAATGTGACTATGAGGAAGAAAATATCATATTGCATAAACGACAGCTCTGAGCTTGAAGATATGTCAACAAATTCGTTCCAAGGAAATACTATTTTGTCCGAAAATAAAGAAAATTTAACGCAGGACACATCACATACTTTGCCTCGCCCCTCTGACGATGAAGTTATATCATTGCAAAAATTCAATATTATATTAAAAGAAAATAATAAATATATATTATCAGAATTAAAATTATTCCTTCAAGAGGAAATTAAAAAAGGAATATCGGAAGTAAAACAAGAATTACAGCAACAAATAGAAATAATTGTGTCGACCCAAACAAAAACTAAAGAAAAAATAGACAAAATAAATGATGAAATATTGCTTTTAGAGCAGAAATATCTTACATTACAAGAAGAAAACAAACAATTCCAACAAGATTTAGAAAACATTAAATTAAAAGAATTTCAGGGCTCTGATAATACGGAAAAAATATTAGTCTTGCATGGATTATCCGAAAACTACTGGGAAACAGAGGAGCAAGTGATAGATAGAATTGTCAATATTTTTGGAGATGTACTGAATATAGATTTGACCGGATATATAGAAGAAATCACCTACATAGGAAAGAAAAGTAGATTGAGACCTATTAAAATTGAATTGATAAGTAAGAGAATGAGAAATTATATACTAAGCAACTCTATATATCTTTAGAAATACTGGCTTAAGTGTAACTGGCTTTCTAAGCCCATCGGCTCTAAGAGAACAAAAAGAATTAAAGCATGCTCTACATGAAGCGAGACGAAATGGACACCATGCAGTCATTAGGAATAATAGCTTAATAATAAATGGGAAAAAAGTAATGCAAACTGAAATAAAAAGGAAATCCGCTTCTAACAGTCGAATAGAACAAGATGAAAAAGAAAATACATTACAATCAAAACTAAAAACACCCACGAGACATGATCAACCAAAACGAGATGTAGAGAAAAACTGTTTATTTCGAAACTGAGCTTATTGGTTTGTGTCAAAATATGCAAAGTCTTAGTAATAAAATTCATCTTCTAGAAGCACTAATTGAAGAAAAACCTAATATGCATGTACTCTGTTTATCTGAAACATGGTTAAACGAACAAAAAGAGAAATTGCTGCATGTAAACGACTATGTTTTGGGTACATGCTACAGTCGAAAATCACATGAAGGCGGCGGCGTCTGCATACTAATTCGAAATAGCTTAGAACATATGGATCGTCAAGATATATCATCATTGTCCATAGAAATGGTGTTTGAAATATGCGCAATTGAAATTCCAAAAGTAAATTTATTGTTGATAAACTTATACTGGCCCGATAGTAATAGAGAAATTGAAATGTTTTATGCTTCTCTAGAAAAACTTCTAAAATTAACTTTCAAAAAAGATAAGTTTAAAAATATAATTATAACAGGCGATTTTAATGTCGACTTTTTAAATAAAAACGAAAGGAGTAGGCTTTTAAACTTAATGTCAACTTATAATTTTCAACAAAAGGTGAACAAACCTACACGAATCACAACAACCAGTGCGAGGTGCATAGATTTATTTTTTATAAATTTTAACAAGCATATTAGTAAAACTGATGTTCATGAATTTGGATTTTCCGACCACAAGGGAGTCATTTTCTCTACGGCATTAATTACGCAAAATTTAAAATACTTTTCAATTTTAAAACGCGTCTTTAATCATAATACTATAAATAAATTCAAAAACGAAATATCAAAAATAAATTGGGATGATGTCCTTAGCCCAACTAAAAGCGTCAACGAAAATTATAATTCATTTAGTCATGTTATGTTCAACACTTTAAATAAATATATGCCTAAAATACTTATAAAATATAGTACAAAATGTAAAAAAGCTTTCTTGACAAAGGGAATAAAAATATCGTGCCGTAATAAAAGATTATTGAAGCAATTCATCTCACAGACAGGGAATAAAATTCTACGTAATAACTATAAAATGTACTGTAAAATCCTTAAAAGTGCTATAAAGAAATCTAAGAAATTAAATAATCAAAATAAGCTTATTGCCTCTGATAATAAAACACAGTGTATGTGGCAAATAATACATAGAGAAACAAATAAAAAAACGAAATGTTGCCCAAACATTAAACTCAAACT
This sequence comes from Rhodophaea formosa, assembly GCA_963082605.1. NCBI lineage: Eukaryota > Metazoa > Arthropoda > Insecta > Lepidoptera > Pyralidae > Rhodophaea > Rhodophaea formosa. The sequence continues at coordinate 9,083,069 of OY720221.1, forward strand.
GCAAAACAAACAAACCATAGACGATCCAAAAAGCGTTGCGGAAGAATTTAATAAATATTTTGTATCCATAGGTAAATCCAGCTCAAACAGTCAGCCCTTAACAAAGAATATACCGACCAATAGTATATCAAATACATTTTTCCTTAGTCCAGTCGATCATAAAGAGGTAAATGACATATTAAAAAATCTTAAAAATAAAAATTCATTTGGAATTGACGAAATCCCTCCGACGTTACTAAAAACATGTGCAGATTCTTTAACTGTCCCTTATACTAAATTATTAAACCAATCTTTTGCTGAAGGTGTGTTTCCAGAAAGCTTAAAAATCTCAATCATAAGACCAATTCATAAAAAGGGATCCACCACAGACGTGAATAATTTCCGCCCTATATCTTTCCTATCAGCATCTTCAAAAGTCTTTGAAACAGCAATGGTAAACCGCATATGCAGTTTCTATGAAAAATACAAAGTTTTACATGAAAAACAAAATGGTTTTAGAAAGAAACACTCTACTACCCTAGCTGTCTATAAATATGTCAATAAAATATACGAAATTATCAATAAAAAGCAATATGCAGTAGGGATCCTATTAGATATGAGCAAGGCATATGATAGAGTCAGGCATGACATTTTGCTTACTGAACTTTTTGAGTCTGGTATTAGGGGGACCTGCACAAAATTGGTTTAAATCATACTTGGAAAACCGTTCGCAATGTGTGGAAATTAAGTTTACTAACTTTGACACGGGGGAAATACGATACGTGCGATCTGAAAGAGTACTTTCCACCAACTCTATCCCACAAGGTAGCGTTATGGGTTGTATGTTGTTCTTAATCTATATAAACGATCTCCCTTACAAAATAAACGAAGAAAGCATACTTTTCGCAGACGACGTATCAGTTTTAGTACCTTGTGCCAATACAATCGAATTGAAAGATAAATTGAACGTAACCTTAGGCAAAATTATTGAGTGGCTAGATAACCATAATTTAGAACTTAATCTAAAGAAAACTAAATTAATACAATTTAAACCCACTCAAAAAAAACCATTAGATATTTCATATAGCTTTAAAGACGCAAAATTAGAAACAGTAAATTCTGCCACCTTACTAGGAATAGAGTTGGATACAAATATGAATTGGAAGCCGCACATAGAAAAACTAAAAAACAAATTATCCTGTTTTATATACGCATTACGCCAGTTAAAACGAGTGTCTAACTTCAAGACTTCCCTAGTAGCGTATTATGCATATGCTCATTCCAGATTAGCATATGGCATAGTTTTATGGGGGAACTGTTCGGAAGCAAACGATATTCTCATATTGCAAAAGAAATGCCTAAGAATACTGGCAAATATTGATCTAGGGACATCCTGTAAACCCTATTTCGTAAAATACCAAATTTTAACCGTAACATCTATTTATATTCTAGAATCATGCAAATTTGTAAGAGATCACGAGGAACTCTACACCCCAAAGGATAACAATAATAAAAGAAATGATAGATATATGAATAAATTAGAAATCCCTCAAACAAAAATGAAACTAATTTCATCTAGCCCCCACCACATGACAATAAAGATATACAATCATATACCAAATTATTTAAAAATTATAAAAAATAATATCAAATTTATAAAAAGTCTAAAAATATTTCTTATTAATAAAAGTAACTATAACATATCAGAATTTTTTGAAGATAAACATGTACAATAATTTACATATATATAATGATTTCTTAACATAACCTATTATTATTTAAAGTAATATTATTAGTTATTGATATTTATGCAAATGTATATAATATATAATTAAGAAAATAAAGAAATGTGTTAAGATAGCTATAATGTATTTAAGTAAAGTGGCATCTAGTTGCCCCATGTTTGCTGTGCCCTTGCAGGGCGTCACATGTACGTTTTTTTTTAATTGTGTGTAACATCTTGTATAACCTGTGGCTTGCAATAAAATTTGAATTTGAATTTGAATTTGAATTTGGAATCATGTTTAATATTATCAGAATCAGTGAGAATTATGAGAATCAGATTATCTCGTTTTCACAATATTAAAACATTTTCAAAAATACTTCAAGTCATTTACTAGTGCTTATATGATTTACATTCTTGAATTTCTTTCTATTTGTAAAGTATTAGGAATAAAATGATTGGCTTCGCTACTGTGCCTAGGGTGCCCACTTAATAAAGCTAGGGTGGTCTAGTAGACCTCACGTCAGTACTTATGTGACTCAAATAGCACTACGGTACTTAAAGGTTACACATACGTAGTTAAATTTTAAAAAATATAAACCAAACATTTTTTTTATTTAAAAGCAACTCAAACATAGTTACTCACACAAAGTTAGTTAAATATTTTTTATTAGAAAATAATGAAGTTATAAAGAATTCACCATCTTTCCACTTAAACAAAACAAACAAAGCGTTTTTAGCGCCTCTACCGGTAATCTGTTAATTATTAGGTAAATTAAAAGGTAGGTAAATTGTTTGATCATATCGTAAAAAAATCTTTTACGATATAATCAAACAATCTTGACCATTTTATGAAAGAGCCACGCGTTTGGCTGCACATATCGTTAAATGATATATTGTCATTGATCTGCCCAATCTACATCATGATGTGGCCAATAGACAGTAAAAGATTTCATGAAATGCGACCATTTCATAAAATTGACAATCACTTCATAAAGTGATCGATTCTACGATATGGCCACGACATGTATGTATACATTATTTACTTACATATAGCATTTCATAATAGTTAGCTTTCTTATGCATATCCCTTAGTTCGTAGGTTTCAAGTTTCAGTTAATTTCTTTTCCTATTCGTTGTAACATAAATGTAATGTTTCAAGTTTAACCAAATTTACACCAGCTCCTTACAAAAAGTGTTCATATTTACGCGACATTACTCAGAAGGAGAGTAATGTGCTCAGCTCGGCAATTTGTGATGCTTAAGGTGAGGGAAATTGTGGTCGTCTGAGAATCTCGCTTTGAAATACGCTATCTACGCTGTTGTTTACTGACTTGAAAAAAAGTTGTTACATAATATTTTTGTTAAAATTTGCATTATTTTGTTTACGTACAAAGTACCTTTTGTTTGTACAAAGTACTTACGTATAAGTGTGTACAATGATTTGTTTTATAAAAAATGTAAACGAGAAATTGTGTAAAAGTGCCATCATTTATAAAATATACTGCCTCCGTGGTCCAGTGGTTAAGGCGTTTGCCTTGTTGACCCGGGGGTCGTGGGTTCGATTCCCACGGGAAGCATACTTTGTTAAGTTGTTTCCAGTTTGGTTAGGACATTGCAGGCATAAATCACCTGATTTTATTTATTTATTTATTTAAACTTTATTGCACAGTAAATAAAAGTACAATTGGCGGACTTAATGCCATAAGGCATTCTCTACCAGTCAACCATAGGACCAATCAGAAAATAAAGTGTGGCTGGTGCGTGGTTAGGTGATAAAAAATAATTAAAAGAGAAAAAAACAGTAATAATCTAACAGGATGCATACTACTATTTATAACATTTAATTATAAATATTGTTTATTAATCATAAAATAAGCAAAGTATTAATAAATATTTAAAAACTACATAATAATACTGCCATATAAAAAATAACAATTACATATACTACATTATATACATACAAACACATAAACATACATATATATTAATATATTAGGATGACGCGGGGTTAGAAATTGTATCTAGAAATAGTTTAAATACTGCTCGCCTGAATGCGAGACGACTGATAAGAAAGATGATTCCGTGCTTCGGAAGGCACGTTAAGCCGGTGGTCCCGGCTGCCATCTGGTAGTCGTTAAAGGAACCACGTCAGAGGCCGAGAGGCGGTTCCGAAGAACTCTGACACCAGGGTGTGCAAGGTCGATTGACCGTGTCACCTACACGAAATGAGGATGATTTATAAAATAGCAGATCTATGTTATTTTATTATGACGCTAAAATAAATGATATAGTAAATAACTTTTATACAATAACGATTTTTTTATATATTCATTAACACGTTTAATTAATAGGCATATGACTATACCTATACATTATTTATTCATCACTTCAGCTCGGGGCCAGCTATTATGACAGCACTTATACAGTGATATGGTTTAGCGAAATATTATTAGCGTTCTTATGACTGGCTGCGATCTTGACGCCATTAAAAAAAACTATAAGAAAAATAAACTCTGTACGTTACATTCTACATACATGTTGAATGTGGATTATCATTTAATGATGTTTCTTGTATAAATTTAAATTCTGAGTTTTGACCCACCAAGTCTTAACAGCATCTAAACAATAATTATCCCGTTAATTGTCACTTAAGAAATCAAAAGAGGCAATGCTATGCCGTGGTTGCCAGTGGCATAATCGCATTATTAATTACTCCGATGTGAATGGAGTTCCACAAAGGGGATAGCTGTGCAGATAATGGCTGCTTCGCTTCCTTTGGCCATCAGTCATGAGATGAGGCTGTGGGTGAACTAGAATGCGGAAGTCAGTGGCATTTCTTATTGAGATATAGGGCCCCAGAAAATTTCTAACACAAACGCTTGTGCTGTAAACGTACAGACGTATGCGTTATTTATCAATTTAGAATGTGGATTATCAAATTAATTATGCTTCTTCGTCGCTGGTTTAATTTGAACTCTATGCTTTGCAATCAACGTTTAACTTACAAAATCTTAACAGCATCAAAACAATAATTATGCCGTTAATCGTCACTTAAGAAATCAAAAGAGGCTATGTTTTACCGAGGTTGCCAGTGGCATAATCGCATTATTAATTACTCCGATGTGAATGGAGTTCCACAAAGGGGATAGCTGTGCAGATAATGGCTGCTTCGCTTCCTTTGGCCATCAGTCATGAGATGAGGCTGTGGGTGAACTAGAATGCGGAAGTCAGTGGCATTTCTTATTGAGATATAGGGCCCCAGAAAATTTCTAACACAAACGCTTGTGCTGTAAACGTACAGACGTATGCGTTATTTATCAATTTAGAATGTGGATTATCAAATTAATTATGCTTCTTCGTCGCTGGTTTAATTTGAACTCTATGCTTTGCAATCAACGTTTAACTTACAAAATCTTAACAGCATTAAAACAATAATTATCCCGTTAATCGTCACTTAAGAAATCAAAAGAGGCAATGCTATGCCGTGGTTGCCAGTGGCACAATCGCATTATTAATTACTCTGATGTGAATGGAGTTACACAAAGGCGTTCGCTATGCTGCTCCGCTTCCTTAGGCCATCAGTCATGAGCTGAGGCTGCGGATGAACTAGAATATAGAAGTCAGAGGCATTTTTATAAGGCCCCTGTGCATTTCAAACACAAATGCTTGTGCGGCATACAATGCCGTTTTTATTATTATGTTAAAACAAAGATTGAACATTCAAAAGGGCTAGGGCTTGTTAATACAATTAGTAATGCAGATTACTGTAATGAAGATAATTCGTATGATAATTTACAAAATCATATTAAACAAAGCATCGATAAGAATAAAATACAGAAATTTAAGATAACAAATTTACCTAGAGAAGATTGGATCACAAAAGAAGTTATAGAAGGAATAAATGAAAGGAATTCACTATGGAAACAACAAAAATCTGAAGTAAACAAGAAGGAAGAGTACAATAAAATGAAGAATGATGTTGCTACACTAGTACAAAAAACGAAGGAAGAATATTACTACAAAAAATTTAAAAACTGTATAAAAGACTCCAAAAAGACTTGGGAATTGATGAATTCACTTGCCTTGAACAAAGTCAAAGATAATCGTATTCCGCCTACTCTTACATTAAATTCTGACACTATTAAAGATGGCACCAAAATTTGCGAAATATTTAATGACTTTTTCTCATCTATCGGTACTCAACTTGCGAATGAAATTCCTCCGAGACTTATTAACAAAGATACCAATACCTTAACATATATTAACTCAAAACCGAACGCCGAACTTTATGAATTTGAACCATGTACTCCAGAGGAAGTTGTTGACATAATAAAAAACTTAAAAGATGATGTTAGCGCGGGCATTGACGAAATTAATCTAAAATCGATTAGATCTATATCTCACCTTATCGCGCAAGATCTGACTAATTGTATTAATAAATGTCTATTGACTGGTATCTTTCCCGACTCCTTAAAATTAGCGCGTGTAACTCCGATCTACAAATCAGGCAAAAGAACTGACCCTTGCAATTATAGGCCGATTTCGGTATTACCTATACTATCTAAAATATTTGAAAAAATTCTATACCGTAGACTTGAAGATCACCTTACTAAATTGAATTTTATTACAGATAAACAATATGGCTTTAGAAGTAAGTCCTCTACGGTTACTGCCGCAACTGACCTAGTCTCTCAAATTAGAACAAATATTGACCATAAGAAATTTGGTTTGGGTATTTTTATCGACTTCAGGAAAGCCTTTGATACCATTAGTCATTCAATACTGTTGGGCAAACTAGAAAATCTCGGTATTAAAGGCAAGACTTATGAAATCTTTCGATCGTATCTAACAAATAGATATCAAGTTGTCAAAATAGGAGACTATCAGAGTGAACAAAAAAGAATTTCTTGCGGAATCCCACAAGGATCCATTTTGGGACCACTTTTGTTTTTAATATATATTAATAATGTTACTACAATTGGGCTTACTGGCAATATCACACTGTATGCAGATGATACATGCCTTTTCTATTTTGGAAGTAACTTTTCAGAGCTGATACATAAAGCACAAATAGATCTCGATAAATTTAACTACTGGTGTCAATGTAATCTATTAACCATAAACACAAATAAAACTGGCTACATGATTTTTGCTGCAAAAAATAAAAAAATTCCGCATTATCCTTGTCTTACTATAAATAATGAAAAATTACACCGCTCTCACCAAGAAAAATATCTAGGCCTTTATATTGATGATAAACTGTCTTGGACGCCTCACATTGAACATCTTCGAGGGAAGCTCGCTTCTTTAAGTGGCGTCTTGAGAAGAATAGGTCGTTATATCCCACATAGAATTAAATATATGTTATACAATTCTTTGGTAAAATCTCACCTTGAATACCTTATTGAAATTTGGGGCAGTACTAGTAAAACTAATATGAACTTACTTCAAAGATCTCAAAATAAAGTAATAAAATCGCTATTTAACTTTGATTACTTAATGAGCACTACAACTTTATACAAAAAAACCAATATATTTAACTTAAAACAACTATATAGCTACAAAATGTGCATTCTTATTAAAAAAATTCTCACAAAAGAAGTCCGTACTCAAATAACATTCAAAATAAGTAAATATAAACACCATTTAAGAAATACCAATAAAATACAATTAACTTCACCTAGAACAAACTATGGTAAAAGAGATATATTATATGAGGGTGCAAAAATGTTTAATGACTTACCAAAAGATTTAAAAGACTTTAAAACTTTGACTTTGTTTAAAGTAAGGCTGAAAGAATATATTTACAACAAAATATTATAAAACTATTTTAATGCGTTTAAGTTTCTACATATTTTATATTTAGTTATAGACTCATTGTAAGTGAATTGATGTAATTCTTTATGAGTCAATAAAAGATCTTTAAACCTAAAAATTGAAATATACAGCAGCATGCGTACAACTGCAGCATTCGTAAATCTATTTGTGAAGGCTGTTATGCAGCATTTCAGTAAATATTTTCTAATTCAACCTAATTACTTTTCCTTTTTTTGAATTCAAAGGCAAGTTCATGAATTGACTAAGAGGGAAATTATACTTTGTCCTCAACTGTGTAATGGCTGTGTTTAGTCAGGAACCAAGACTGGTTTGCTTTGCATGTCTTGCATTGCATTTGGTTGGGATTGCATATTTGAAAAAATATATACAAACAAAGCAATAAAACCAAAGCAAATATTGTTGTTATTTAGACGTGAGTGGATCAACGTGTTATGTCGCATTTTTTTTGCTGTGTAATGTGCATATAAATCATTACAAACCTTAAAGCACCCTCATTTAAGGCAATTTCTTAAAATAACCTTGATTAAGTTGTTATGTGATCTTATTTTGACATAATTTTATGAAAATATTATGGGCACGTAACGCTCTAACTTAATTAATATTTTTAACTTTTTCTTATCTAATCTAAATCTCCTAATACAAAAATATAAACTACCTTACAGTGTACGGCATTAGTTTTAATTAATAGATTTTTCGTTTTAAAATATCTAAAATATCAACATATCAATAAATATTTTGTTTATGAGCACCTTTGAACTCTATTTTACTGACATGGGCGTTAGAGGCAAACGGTAAAGTTGATACTTTGCCGGGCTTGATCAAGTGAACCATTATAATGTAGTGTGGCAGCAAAAGTGCCATACTAGGTCATTTCTTAGGCTGCGAGGGGATTATTCAGCACGCAAATACTCGTAATTTGCAAATATAATGCTGATAAGTATCGAATTTGTATGATTTTCAGAATTATTGCTACTCCCTGAAATAATTTATTCATTGTCTTTTTCTAATAAAATTTATTTCGCAAGGAAAACTGTCATGGGACCCGGGAGACAGGCAGGTTTGATAAGGGTTACGGCGTAGCACCCGGTCGTAGCCACGTAGCAGATGCTACAAACACCGACGCCGTTGACCACTGCGTATTTTGTATTCTAAAATAAAATATAAGACTAGAAGATAGAAGAGATAGAAATATCTCTGTGATATATTTGTTTTAAGGAACAGAGCTTTGCCGCCTTTTCTATTGACGTTGCTTGTGCCTTTAGACTACTATTTCAGACTATATCATTGAAATAATAATATTAATAAAGATATAATTTTCCTTGCGCATTTTGATCAAAAAATATATAAAGATATTTCTGTCTTTGTAACAACGTAAGAAAAAGTATCATAAGGTAATTAACTAAAATAAAAGGCGCCAAGGAAATGTAGTAACATTTATTATATTTAAAAGTAAATGAAAACATACATCTTCAGAGTATATTTAAGATTTTTTCATTAAATAACAAACACAAAAAAATCTCGGTATTAAATCCATGCTTTAATTTCGGGTAAGTCGGTCAATAGCTTATTTCCATTAAAACCTTATTAAAACCGTTCGCACGTCCACGATACTTTCGCCTCGTCGAAGTAAAAACAAAGGTCCTACAATTTACACACGACAAACGGCACCATTTTAGCGCTGCAGCAAACGAAAGCCAGTAAACAACTTAACGAGAATTGGGCATGTTAAGTTTCGTGTACGTCATGATTTTTTTTTATGTGAAAGAAAACATTCTAAGAAACTAATTTCGGTATTTCTACGATTCAATAAAGTTTTCATTCATAAAGTCCAATTTTAATTTTTTTTTCAAGTGACGTCAATTACGTTGCTGCTTTTTATTTTTTTGGAATGAAGAAGAAAATCAATATTCTTAGTAACATAATATCATGTATGATGTCTGTTATTAAGAAATGTTATATTATTCGTATGAAAAATCTATATTTACAAGATTAAATCGGGGTTGGATAAAAGCGTCCGCGAATGACGTCATAAAACGCGAAATTTATTTTTTGAATATCTCACTATAATCCTTTGTTTTAAAAATCTGTAACATCAAAATATTGTCATTTTAGCGATTACCTCGAAATGATTTTGGATTTTTTTTATATCATAGGACGGCAAACAAGCAAGCGGGTCACCTGATGGTAAGTGATCTCCGCTGCCCATGGACTAATGTAATTAATACCAGGGGCATGACAAAAGCGTTGCCGGCCTTTTATTTTTCCCTCCCCAGAGGATGGGCCTCCGGCGCTCTCACTCATCGAACGAAGCTGTAAAGCTACTAATCAAACGTCGATTTTCTGTAGGAGTGTGGTACTTCCCCGTGGTTAATGATTTTCGCCGATAGCGTGGCTCTGCGAGTTAAAGTAAAATGTAGCATAGCGAATTTGTGCCGAAAGAAATTCGCCGTATAAAATTATGAACGATCTAATTTTATTCGTTAAACGTCCGAACAGAATTACGGGAACGAAATAAAATAACAGAGATTTAACAAGTCTTTGCACTTCGCTGGATAAATACGGCGAAATTGTGTGTCGGAATGTTTTCGAATCTGTACTGTAAATACTGTCCCCCATAATCATTATTTGAACGTAGAATTAACATCGGAGGCCAGTGAGAGCGCCCATGCCGATAATTCGATTTGTACGGGCGTCACGGGTAGTAAATAAATATACATACGCCTCCGCCTCTCATTAGCTCTACAAGGGACGAATCCAAGTAAAAAGGTTAAGGCTGCGGTACGGATTCTATTTGGATATCTTGGATTTGAGATGATGCTTTGATACTTTATGTATTCGGCCATAATTAAACGACACAATGTTTGGTTTAAATATATATAGGTATGAGCTTGGGATTTGTTGCTTTATCTCAAGCAAATCATTAAGCCAATCAAGGTATTGCATGTAAATTTTAAAACTGTTATAAATATGCAACGTATTAACCACATACAATTCAAATATTTATACAATATAGGTTTCTTTAAACACTTATTATTTGTCATATTTGATTACAAAACTGAAAATTGTTGATGACAGTTATTTACTTATGAATAATGCGGAGTGCAGCATTCATAATGCAAACAGGCCTTCGGCAAAGCCAAACTGCATATGAGAAGCAGGGAATAATAGTAAAATTGGCCAAATGTGAGTCGCACTCGCGCATGAAGGGTTCCATACATTAGACTACCGAGCAATAAATGGCAAAAAAAATACGTTTATTATGGTTTAATATTTATTTTATTCTGTTTTTAGTATTTGTTGTTATAGCGGTATCGGAAATACATCATCTGTAAAAATATCAACTGTCTGGCTATCACTGTTTATGAGCCTGGTGACAGACAGACACGCGGACATTGAAGTCTCGTGAATAGGGTCCCGATTTTACTCTTTGCGAACGGATCCCTAAAAAAGTAAGACAATCCAAGGTTTTGATTCGTTTTGCACATCGTCTTTTGAAATTTTTACTAACTTAAGCATATAGTCGCATTAGGAGCTATTTTTAGAATCTGCTTTGTATGTAATTAAGTGTGATTGTGTTAAAGAAAGTCAGCTCCGCGTTATGTTTGTTAAAAAATAGATGTGTTTATTTATAATCCAAACTTTCTTTTTTATTTGAACTAAAATAAAATTACGCTGTCTGTTATCTAAAAAAGTTATAGGCTCCGTGGCGCAGCGGTCAACACGCCGGCCTGTGACACGGATGGGCCTGGGTTCGATCCCTTGGTCAGATCAAGTTGGAAAATGATCTTTTTCAGATTGATCTGGGTCTTGGATGTTTATCTATATAAGTATTTATTATAAAATATAGTATCGTTGAGTTAGTATCCCATAACACATGTCTTACTTAAGAACTTACTTTGGGGCTAGCTCAATCTGTGTGATTTGTCCGTATATATTTTTATATTTTAATCCTCATTCATCCGTATGTAGGCAGCCTAAAAAGGCGGCATGTAATATTCAGCGCGGCGAGTTTCTCCGGAGAACTTTGAGATTCCGTATCATTTATGAATTTCTCGTCATCTCGCAATTATGATACTGATGCAAATTAGGGCTTGTAGGCGGAAGGGTTGAGACTGATGACGCATGTAGGAATACTTAAGAGGGAGGTTTTCGTTCACATTATGTATTACACATCACATTATGTAATAAGTTGAATTTATCTTCTTCGGAGTTGGCAAGCCGAAGATTAAATTAACTAATATAATAACATAATTTAACAGTTACGATGATGTTTGATTCTTTATTCTGGACGAGGGCATTTTAAATGGTCACATGTTTTAATAAGGGTGGCTTTCGTACATGTATCACTTATAGATAGTCTGATATCGTATTAACGAAAGACTTACTTGCATGCCTGAATCCTGAGTTCCACAGCATCACAGCTGAGATTAAACCAGGAACACTCTGATATGGGACACTGATAGATAAGTAAAAGTAAAAAGTTATTTATTTTCTTTCATACACCATACATAACAGTTATATAACTATGAAATATACCAGTAAAAACAAAGGTTTGGGTTATACAATTATAGTTAGATGCAGGGACGAATAAAGCTTTCAGTATTATTATAATCCAGAAATTGAAGATGACGTAGAGATGCGTATATATAAATATACCTGTAATGTATGTATAAATATGGGAATAAAATTTTAACTATTAATTCAAAGCATAAATTTTAATTATTTAATGCAGACCTAATTAAATATAAATAAAAGTAAACAAAAAAGTTTTTTTACGAATCATGCCTTATCATCAATGGCATTAATGCACACCAAAATATACACATTACATAATGTTATTTTGTTATACTATCCTTCTAAATCATAGCATAGAAATCACCTCGAGTGTTAATGAAATATGGTGTTAGAGATGAACAGACAACATCACACCCTCCGCATTTGGGGGTAAGAAATACTAGTCATAGTTCGTTTATATTCACCCTAATTCTGATATCATAAATATTAATTAAATACGTTTCGTCTGCATGGGCATTGAAGAGAAGGAAAGGTGACTTTCTTTATAAAATAAGTGAAGAACTTATTTTGAAAGACAGAACTATTTGCTTTGATGTTGTCAATACTTTACGCGTAAGCTTAAAATCATCATTTTAAGTATATTTTACTGCCTCTGTACTACAGCACACATGTGATTAAATTAATCAAAAAGTCTTGTAAAGAACCCAATGCAATTTAAATTTTTAGTTATTAAGTATCACTCTCAGAATTAAAATTTTGTAGGCTTACCATGAGCTTTTCTAAAACGACTGTTAAAAGCGGCCTACATTCAGGGCCTTCCTGCGACCTTAGTCAGGTCTTCTAACCACCTAGTTGTTCTCTCCATAGCTTTTTGAGTGATCTTGAGCTATATTATGAGACCCATAGTAAGGGGCAACGTGTCGGACCCGTAAGACATCACTGGTAACATACGTTGATTATTGAATTTGATCTTAAAGAACTAAGGTATTTTGGACGAGAATACACTGTGGAGTTTCCTTCCAAGTCGGATTTGCTGAAAGATTCGTCCTTAAAACTGAGTATTGTATATTTACGGACGCATTAGTATATTGATTGATCCGTTTTTTGATATAAATGTCCCTATTATGTATCTTCCATGCTGGTTTGGGAGATAAAAAAAAACATAGAATTTACCAGCTGCTTCTCTTCCCGCGCAGACCGTAAAAGCCGGTCAAGGGATTGGGCGAAAATCTAAGGAATCGCGTCAATAGACGATGCGGCTAGCAACCCATCATAATTTGATTCCCCTTTCCACCTTAAAACGCCACTTATGTTAAACGTGGCCTTTGGGTTTTATGATCTTGGGCTCTGTCTAACCCGTAAGGGATACCGGGTTACATACATATTAACACGTGATAATATGTATGTATGTACCTATTATTTTCGAAAAATGTTGTAAACAAACAAACTTTGCCTGAAAATTACATAGAAACGAAAAGTTGTTCAAAGGTAAGAATTTATGAAGAAATGTACCTTTGGCGTAAATATTTCACAACAGCTCGGAAACAAAGTTCACTGCACTCATTCACTGCGGAAACAATGACGGCAGTACACTCGATTCTTTGAAAGAAAACTAATATCTTGGAACGAGAACCAACATATAATTCCAGTTTTGAAATGAATGAAAAATATCTGGCGTTTTACGATCTAGGTTTAGGTTTAATAGTACATTATGATGCAAGTACGGTAAGCTAGATATTAAAGTCGTGGTGTTAATAGGCACGAGGCGAAACCGAGTGCTGATTGTAGACCGATGACTATAACAGACAGCTTACTGAGTAGAAGCATCATACGACGTTTTGCAATATATTTTCGATTACCATAAAGTAAAACAAGAATGTAGTGTAGCAGATAAATAATCTATTATAGTTAAGAATTAAAGCAGTTCATAAAACTGCAGTTTCAATTGTGCATCTGTGCCACTCGGCTATTGAGCAGTTTTGATTGATGTCAAGTAAAAGGGTCTAGTCCGTAAAATACAACATTATGATCCAAACTTCAACATCATAAGGATCGTATTAATGGCAAATGTACCTACTGAAAAATCTATTTGCTATAAATAAACATAGATTAAAAAAAAACGTCTTTTCATACTTCTATGGCTATGACAGACCACTCGACTGGTTTGTGAGCAGAAGTCATGTCGCATGTTGTGGCCATCAAAACTCGTTATTATATTTTATTTCCCAAATAAGCTATTCTATGACACTTGGGTGGACAAGATGAATAAAGGGATACACATTGAATACAGAAATCCATCAATTGGTTTCTTGATATTTACTATTGTTGTACTGTACCATTTGTAAATCACTGAATAAAGATTTTTCTATTCTATTCTATATGTGGTAATAAAGAATACAACAGACACATATGCAAACATACAATAGATATACGTAAATAACAAGTCCATCTCTTCTGTTTTCGGGTAAATTCATCTTTTTATACTGAAACAATTTTGATTACAACACATTTCCGATGAGATACCTTACAAAGGTATCTCTTCAGAAATCAATGGTGCAAAATAATGAAAATGAGAGACAGGTGACTAATATTTATGGACTTTGACTATATTGGCCAAATATTGATTTTAAAGAAAATCGATTACAATACAAAATAAGCAAATGAATATTCGATCAGCAGGAGCGAGGACACGGCCAACTCCGGGTGTAATCTATAATAGAATTCTAAACTTCATAATACTTCGGCTGCGAACTGCAACTATTAATTACATTTTTCTTTCGCGGCCGCAAAAACTCCCGCTGCAATTCGAACTTAATTACTAGCGCTCAAACTTTAATTAACATAGCTTTTAAATTTAAGTTGTTTAATTTTTCTATATTCTTCGAAGAAAACGGCTATATCTCAGTGGTTTAGAGCGCGACCTATAAAGCGCAAAATCCCGGGCTCAAACCTTGCTTGTAGTCCAATCTAACTCATGTAAATCATATTCATCGACCACTTCCTGCTTTTGGGCAAAGAAAGCATCATGAGGCAACCTGTCTCACAATAGTAGGCATGTGGAATCGAAAAGGCAAACTAATACATCATTTTCTGCTAAGCTCTTCAATTGTGCGATCAATGAGAATCCAGTGACTACAATTTGAATCAAATATTGATTTAAAAGAAAATCGATTACAAAAATAAGCAAATGAATATTCGATTAGCAGGAGCGAAGACACGGCCAACTCTGGGTGTAATCTATAATAGAGTTCTCAACTTCATAATACTTCGGCTGCAAACTGCAACTATTAATTACATTTTTCTTTCGCGGCCGCAAAAACTACCGCTGCAATTCGAACTTAATTACTAGCGCTCAAACTTTAATTAACATAGCTTTTAAATTGAAGTTGTTTAATTTTTATATATTTTTTGATGAAAACGGCAATATCTCAGTGGTTTAAGAGCGCGACCCATAAAGTGCAAAATCCCGGGCTCAAACCCTGCTTGGCCCAATCTTTTTCCCAGGGAATGTAGCCCAATCTAAGTCATGTAAACAGTGGCGTAACTATACCATCTGGGGCCCGTGGCAAATTCTTTTGTTGGGGCCCCCTCGGTTTAATTTCAATAAACTTTGTACTACACGTTGTATACGTCCCACTAATGACCATAGGCCTCTTCTCTTAGCCGAGAGGGAATGGTCTAAATAGTCGAAAAAAAATTGAGCTCGCGGCCTCTTGGACCGGGGCCCTCTTGGGTCGGCCCGTGGCATTTTGCCAGCCCTGCCACTCTATTGTTACGCCACTGCGTGTAAATCATTTCCATCAACCACTTACTGCTTTCGGTGAAAGAATGCAACACGAGGCAACCTGTGTCACATTAGTGGATTATACACAAGTGTATGGAATGGAAAAGGCAAACTACTATATCATTTTCTGCTACGATTTTTTTTACTATCACACAAACTTAAAATAAGCACCCACTCATTTTGCATGATTCACTTTTATGTTTGTATAAACTTACGATTTTAAACTTTGAAGAAATTAACTTACACACTTGATGTATACTTAGGAAGAGCGGAAACTCCAAACACAAGTTTATTAAATGCTTAAATGAGTAAGCTTAGCTCTTGAATACCCTACAGATTCTTAGAAATATTTGTAGTGAGATGCCATTAGAATGATCATGCATATCTATAAATATGCAAGTGACACCTTTGAAGTTCGGCAATCATTGTGCAACTGGTGTCCGAATATGGGAGTAGCCTCATAGCTATATGTCTTTAACTATTGCCACCAATACGAGTAAGTTTAGCTCTTAAATACCCTACTGATTCTAAGAAATATTTGTAGTGAGATGCTACTAGATTGATCATGCATATCTATACCTATGCAAATGATAAGTTTGAAGCTCGATGAATGTGATTAGTATTGCAATGGTGGTGCAACTGGTGGCTGGCTGAGGGAGAAGCCACATAGCTATATATTATAATAATTGTACCTAGCGGTGATTCAGATTGCCTCTACCGAATCAGTTGCGCAACCACGCTGATATATACTTTTTGGAGTCCAAGACAGGGCTCTCAGATTGCTTGACATCCGATGGTGTTAAGTAATGAGGTAACACCCTCGATAAGAGTGAGACAATATAGTCAACAATCATTCGCTGCCTGTAAAGAATAAAATATACGTTGATAGAAATCTGCACGTGTACACACTTGTTGATCATGCACTAAAATCATGAGAGATAGAGAGAGTAAGATTTAATGTTTTAGCAAACAGAAATGAACATCGTTTACACATATAAGTATTCTAAATATGCCGTTATTCGAAAAGAGCAACGATTTTCCATATAATGTAAATAGACAAGAATACTGACATACTATACAAGAATACTATACTATACATACAAATGGTAATATGATATAATATATAGTACATGGAAGTAAGTGGAAACCGAGGAAGGGGGAGACCAAAAAAGAGAAGGATAGAATGTGTAAGGCAGGACATGAGGGTGGCGGGAGTGGAAGTGAGTATGACGGGAAATAGAGAAACATGGAAAGATAAGACATATTGCGCCGACCCCAGATAATGGGATAAGGTAAGGAGGATGATGATGACTGACATATGGTATATTAGCTAAATCCACGTGTAAATCTACCACTGAAATTCTCTTGAAAGGGTCATTCAACCCGTCAAAATTTAACACTTTTACATGGGACCAATGATAATAAGTAATTTTAAAAAATCGGCATGTGCAAACAAAATTTCCGGCGCGTCGAATTTGAATGAAAATGCCTAAATTTTATGTGGATTTCTAGCATTGGTTCCATAAGAGTAAAAGTTGTTCATTTTTGCGGGCTGAGTCACGCCTTCAAAGGAGTTTCGGTCGTAAATTAACACGCGCAATACATGTTTTTATATTTTTCAATACACTACAGTACAAAAACACTACTGTATTGAAACCTTAGATGATATTAAGCCTAGATAGACTCTATTAGCCTACAAGAACACTACTGTATTGAAACGTTAGATGATATAAAGCCTAGATATACTCTATTAGCCTAAAAGCGTAGAAAAACTAGTGTCCAACTCATAGTCGGTCGCGCACACACACAGCCACCAATTTCACGGATTTTGAGGGCATAAATTGACAGGACGTGTGTGATAACACAAAGTAGTCACGCACACGAGCATTGAAAAATTGGCCTGTTTTTTAATCATTGAATTGTAGGCATGACGGTGTCTAGAGAGTATATAGTCAAAGATTGAAACACCAGCGTGATCAAGTACTTAGTACACGCCGTCATTGTCTGCTCACACCGACTCTTCAGCAAAGTTTCGCAATCTCGTGTAGTGACGCTTTACTGTTCACTGGAATTTGATCTCCTAAACCTTCGAATATTCCGCCAGAGTTCTGCTTATTGGAAATAAATCCTGGATAAAATTGGATCATACCCATTCGCAGGTAACCCTACAGCTGCAGGGGCGTCACACGCCCCAACCTCAAACCAACCGTGATTTTATACATATGCAAAGGCTTTTAAAGATTATGCATAATGCGGGCGAAATGAATGTATATCTTGCCTCTAGGACGTATACATGTTTATTCGGATATGAATAGGATTACATTGAACGGTAGAAGCGGGTGAATTAGGAAAGGTACTTGCGATAAACAAATTGCTGCAATATACAATGTGTTTGATATTAAACAAGCAATAAATTTAATTCATTTTCCCAACAAGATAACGAACTACTTTTGTTCCGTGCCCAAGTTAGAAATCGAGAAAAATAAAGCTTCAATAGTACGTTGAACACCTACTGATCCAATATGTATGGAGCAGCTGATATTTTTTTCTCGATTTCAGGCTTGTTCACATAACAATAGTTTATCGATTTCATGTTGAGAACGTGAATTTAAATTATGGCTAGCTCAGTCCCTAACACTGAAATAATCTAAGACCAAACACAATACTCTTGATGAAATTCTTTCTTGTTTTTAGAAGTCATCATCATCATCATCATTTCAGCTGCAAGAAGTCCACTGCTGGACATAAGGCCTCCCCCAAGGATTTCAAATACGACCTATGGAAGCGGCCTACATCCAGCGCCTTCCTGCGACCCTTATCGGGTCATCCGACGACCTGGTCGGTGGGTGTCCAACGCTGTGCTTACCGGTACGTGTTTTTAGAAGTGCTGTTTGACAATAGATAATCGACCCCAGCTACGGTTCTCCAGAGTTCGGGAGTTCGACATTATTGGCATGTTGCCTAAAATTTTTTTCGTGTTGCTATGGAAAGACCTGCCAAAAATAAACACAATTGTGACAGTAATACATTTCTAAGCAAAAAACTCTTTCAGATATAAAAGTTTTAAAGACACATGTTTTTAGACGTAAATTTTTAGACGTGAAAACGCGCTGCAGATTTGCCTACATATTTGTGACGTCATAACTTTGTATTTTGTATGGGTGGTGTGAGAACTTTGTTTGGTAGCTATACGAAATATTTCGTTTGTGGTAATGGTTTCATAATAAAAGTTGCTATAAATTGAGCGGACTACAATACAGTATAATTGTAATGAAAGATTTTCATACTTTTAAAAATGGTCCTATTCACCCAACTTTAAAGAAGCTTTAACATCACTTAACTAATCGATATCAAATAAAAAGTGTTCTTTATGGTGTTTTTAGATACAAATTAGTATAATTGGAAACAAATTTTATATAATCCTAACATTAGGCAACTACCGAATTGTATACGTAATTCCACGTTGTAGTAGCATTGGAAAAAAACATTTACCTACTAAAGAAGCAGTTGACTGACAACATGACACAAAAAATATTTTTTTTGCAGTAGATATTGCTTCTGCCGTACCTATTCAAGTTTTATGCTTTGTACCAAATTTCATCCATTTAGCCGTTTTTGTGTCTATGTAACAAATATAAGACTTTACATTTTAATATACTGGCTTTCACTCTTGATTCCCTTCGTCTTACTATAGATCTCTCAGGGACAGCACTTTTACTAAATAAATGGTAAAATAAAAGAAAGAATTAAGTATTTTTTGATAAAACTAACGTGAGTTGAGAGTGAGATAAAACTAACAGACGGAAGAAGAAACAGAGGAAGACCCAGAACAAGATGGTCGGATGAAAATTTACCACTATGAGAGTGACTGGAAAGAGAAGGCTAGGGACAGAGACACTTGGAGAAATAAAGAGGAGTCTTTTGCCCAGCAGTGGGACTATATAGGCTAATAAAAAAAACCGTGAGATACTAATATTATTAATATGTAAAATACGGGTTCCCGGCAGAGTACAATAGGACCACTCCAAGTCTTCTCGTGAATGTCTTAAAAGGCGACTTAGGAAACACAAGCTAAACAAAGTTTGTAAACATCAAGGAGACCTCTCCAACCCGTCTGACCAGCGTGGAGAGTGTAGGTCAAATCCTTTGACTGCTCAGGCCTTAATGCTTTAGGCTCAGGCTCAATATAGTCATGCTCCTGCAGTGGAGACTAAAAAAAATCTTCTGATGATGATGATGATACGGGTCACTGACGTATGAAGTCTATAGTATGGCTATAGACCGAGATGTTTTGACCTCATCAGGAGGTCTTCCTCAGGGCGAAAGTGTGTTTTTTAAATTTATCTATTAAAAAAACCAAAGCAAAATGAAACAATCAAAAAAAATGTCTTGTCTCACTGACTGTACTAAGCGTTGATAAGGTTTAAAACGCCATACAAAAAATAATGGTATGAGTTACAGAATGAAAATGTTGTTTTTGATTTTCCGCAATTTGTCCCAAGTAGCTGCATGTGGGACGAGTCGTGGTATTAAGCGAATCGAGAAGCGCGAACGAAGTCGTCCCAGTCCGCACTCAACAGAAGCTGACTTCATACGTGAGTGACCTGTATTATACATATTAATAAGAATTAAATAGGTATACAAACCCTAATTAGGAAAGTATAATTTGACAGAAACTATTTCTAATGCATACTAATAAATATTGTTTCGGTATTAAGTGGCTGTGACAAACGGACAGATAGAAATCTATAAGGGTTACGTTTTTTGCCATTTGGCTTCGTAACCCTAATAAGGATAGTATAATTTGGCAGAAAATTGTGGATATAGGTTAGTTTTATTTGCTCCTGGGTGTGCTCGGGCAATGAGCGAGCGATTTGTGGCCGCCGTAAAGTTAACGACGCCCGCCGACTATGAAGCGCTAATCAAACTTTAATGCAGCCTCTTTAGCCCTGTTATAGGAGCAGACGCCGTTCTTATCGTACTAATATAATTCCAGTTTATTGCTGTGCTATGATCGATTATTTTGTCAATTTTTATGTGAATTTTTCTTGCCTTAGTGGAAGATATTTTTTTCTAATACATACTAATAAATAGTTTCGGTATTAAGTGGCTGTGACAAACGGATAGATAGAAATCTATAAGGGTTCCTTTTTTTGCCATTTGGCTTTGTAACCCTAATAAGGAAAGTATAATTTGGCAGAAATTGTGGATATAGGTTAGTTTTATTTGCTCCTGGGTGTGCTCGGGCAATGAGCGAGCGATTTGTGGCCGCCGTAAAGTTAGCGACGCCCGCCGACTATGAAGCGCTAATCAAACTTTAATGCAGCCTCTTTAGCCCTGTTATAGGAGCAGACGCCGTTCTTATCATACTAATATAATTTCAGTTTATTGCTGTGCTATGATACTTAATGAGGCGATTATTTTGTCAATTTTTATGTGAATTTTTCTTGCCTTAGTGGAAGATATTTTTTTCTAATACATACTAATAAATAGTTTCGGTATTAAGTGGCTGTGACAAACGGACAGATAGAAATCTATAAGGGTTTCGTTTTTTGCCATTTGGCTTCGTAACCCTAATAAGGAAAGTATAATTTGGCAGAAAATTGTGGATATAGGTTAGTTTTATTTGCTCCTGGGTGTGCTCGGGCAATGAGCGAGCGATTTGTGGCCGCCGTAAAGTTAACGACGCCCGCCGACTATGAAGCGCTAATCAAACTTTAATGCAGCCTCTTTAGCCCTGTTATAGGAGCAGACGCCGCGTTCTTATCATACTAATATAATTTCAGTTTATTGCTGTGCTATGATACTTAATGAGGCGATTATTTTGTCAATTTTTATGTGAATTTTTCTTGCCTTAGTGGAAGATATTTTTTTCTAATACATACTAATAAATAGTTTCGGTATTAAGTGGCTGTGACAAACGGACAGATAGAAATCTATAAGGGTTTCGTTTTTTGCCATTTGGCTTCGTAACCCTAATAAGGAAAGTATAATTTGGCAGAAAATTGTGGATATAGGTTAGTTTTATTTGCTCCTGGGTGTGCTCGGGCAATGAGCGAGCGATTTGTGGCCGCCGTAAAGTTAACGACGCCCGCCGACTATGAAGCGCTAATCAAACTTTAATGCAGCCTCTTTAGCCCTGTTATAGGAGCAGACGCCGTTCTTATCTTACTAATATAATTCCAGTTTATTGCTGTGCTATGATACTTAATGAGGCGATTATTTTGACATTTTTAATGTGAATCTTATTTTGTCCTGCCTACAAAAACTTCTGGGACGGACAAGATATAAAGCGAAGTACTAGTTTTAATAAAAAAAAATTTGGCTCTAAAATATTAATTTATAAAATGTTTATATTATTATTTATCCCTTCTATTATACACCTATTGGTTGTACTTGCGTGGTGGCCATCAATATTATCATCATCATCAGCCTTATCTGTCATTACAGACGATTCAAGCAATATCATGACTACAAGCTTTTTCGTCTTGGCCAGCACTTTACAGTGTGAAACGCTCATGCTCATCTAGACAAAAAATAATTTCAAAAACCTAACTATATCTATAATAATTTGATAAAGAGGAATGCTTTGGTTTTTTTTAATTTTTTTATATGTTGTTTTTATTGAATGAGACTAAAATTAAAGAACCGATTTCGAAAACTTTTTACTACGTTATCAGCGGGTAACATGAGCTTTAATTTACGCAGACGAAGTCAAGGTAAATTTGCGTTATAGTTATTACAAGCCAATGGAATCGATATAAAATCGAGTGTACTGATTTAATTTGTTAGAGCAATTTCAACAAAGGCAACTCAACTACTCAACTTGTATTGTTTGTCTTTATCTGCAAAGAGCTTGGAATTTAACTCATTATTTTACAAATGAACACAAAAAAGAATAAACTAGCTCTATAAATCTCACTAAATAAAAAAATACGTTTTATTACAACACAAGCTAGCAATACAAAACGAAATTTACGCTCTACTTTCATCACCCAAAAATTTAATATTGTTCTAACAATTCAGTCATAAAACACATTAATTCTAACATTACGAGCTGTTTTGTTTCACTATAAAGAAGGCGATAAGGAGAATAAATGTTCGCGAATAACGTGGGAGACGGCCAGATCATAACACATACAATATTCAGGAGGCGTTGTCGGCGAATAAAGGATCCAACACTCAGAGCCGAGCACCTACTGATGGCAATACGATTCAGGAAATAATTAATGGTTGTGCACCGCCAGCCTTTGTATTCAGCGTATTCAGCGGGTAAGAAAGGCACACGGGGGTAAGATGTGTACTGTCTGATGTGCTGAAGGGTTTTGTTATGGATGTGCCAGTGCATGTAAGTTGTAACAGGTAGATAGTTTAGCAGATTTAACTCTTATAATTATTTTTGTTTACAATTTGATTGTTTATTCGGCAAGGATAATAAATGCAGGTAGGTATTATTATTATTTTTATAAGGCACCGAGCGTGGAGATAGTAAGCCAAATTTTCTGACTGCTGTGGCTAATATATGGCTCTGGTAGTATAGAGAGGGTCATGATGCTGCAGTGGAGACTAAGAAAGACCTGATGATGGACACATTATTTTTTGGGTGGGTGTTTGTATATACGAGTATGTGTAGGTAAAGCAAACTGTTAGATCATAAGTTATATTGTAGTACACTGAATGTGTGTGATGGTGGACATCAATTTATTTAATAAACTTGTTTTCGCCCGCGGTTCCGTTCACACAACGTATATCCCATTGAAATAAGGTCTGTCTTTATGAACATTGCAAAGACAGTTCAGTAGTAAGGACGTGAAAGTTTACACATACACACTTTGGCAATTTAGTTTATTATACTTCTTCTGTGCTCATTAAATTATTAATCTATTATGTTCGCATCGCATATATTATATTAGTTAGAATGTAGATACTATAACAGTATGTAGAAGACATCTCACTCTCAATAATGATATATTAGAAGCACATTTCGCTGAAGTAATCGAGCCGAAACTCACGGGATACGTGGAAAATGCCCGAGGGCGTAAAACCCATCTCCCATTCTTTGTTTGCGCTAATTAGCTCCTCAATACGCTAATGTGTGCTCTACCAAAAGAGCAATCATTGTCGAAGGTTTCGTAGATACTACTTGTAACAGATGTTTCAAATGTCGTTATGCCTTTGGGGCTCAATATTTTTCACTTTTTCGGTGCGATTAATATGTAGGTATAATATACCAATGTCAAATTACATATTTCTAGAACTAATAGTCTGTAGCTTCCTTTGAACTACGGAGTCCTAAAAAAATTATGAATTATACATATAAAAAAGCGTATGCTCTCTACATAGTTCTTAGAATCTAATTATTAATACCTACAGAAAGAAAAAGTATTATGTATGTTAAGTCAGTACACTAGTACTAATTTAGATGAAAAGACTAGTAGGTGCATGCAGTTTTACACAAAGTCACTAAGTGCTAGTGAATCATTGACACGATAGGAAGAAGAAGAAGTGAAAGATCGCATGTCTGCTATTATCATGCCCATCTGTAATGAGATATTAAAAGCACATTTTGTCGAAGCCATCGAGCCGATACCAGGGAGATATGTATAAAATGCCCAAGGTCGTAAAACCCATCTCGCGCGCTTTGTTTGCACTAATTAGCTCTTCAATACGTTGACGTGAGCTCTGCCTAAAAGAACAATCTCTATCGCAGTGTAAGATTGCGTAGACTCTCTCGTCGTCCCTTTGATTTGTGAACCATACCTAGATGTGACAAAGTTTTTCGTCGTTGTATATACAACTGCTCTGAATTTTCTCACGTCTAAATAAACAACCATTTAGCTTGCAGAGGGACTTGCTCTTGACTAAAAAAAATAGCACTTTGTGGCAACATATACCATATTTCATTCACCACTTTGTCAGTATGATATAAATAAATAATAAATAAATATATACATATCGCGCCGTGTGGTTCCCGGCAGAGTAGAATAGGACCACTCCAAGTCATCCCGTGGATATCGTAAAAGGCTAAGGAAACACTAGCTAAACAAAGCTTATTAACATCAAAGAGACGGAGCTCGTCAAATATATAATAGCAAACATGTGATTTTTCCCATTTAAAGTAAGTATTAGCAGGTGAGAGACACATGTCCCCTTGTATGATGAGATATTAGGAGCACATTTCGTCGAAGCCATCGAACCGACATCAGGGAGATATGTAGAAAATGCCCGAGGGAGTAAAGCCCATTTCACGCGCTTTGTTTGTACTAATTAGCTCCTCAATATGCTGACGTAAGCTCTGCCAAGAAGAACAACAGATGTCAAGATTAATTTGACGAAGAATATCAAGATTTTTGCTTGAAACTAGTGAATTAATATATAAGTACTTTAAAAATCTGGTTGACGATTTTCATTTGCAATCAAAATATAATAAAGCCATCTTATTAGAAGTCGTTGTCACCAAATTGTAAGTCTTAATGAAAATAAAAATATAGGTAGGAAAATAAGATAAAATATTTTATATGTGATTGGCTGCGTTTAAGTGTGGTTTAAGTACATCAAATGGCATATTTTTTAGGAATTTTATAATTATCATCTTCAAAAAATGAGACAACTTATTTTGACAGATCCCTTTACTAATTCAGTGTTAGAACTGTACAGAGTTATCACGTTCTGCACTAACTTTTGGATTATATTTAAGGTTTCTATTATCTCTTTTCATTGTTCTGATGCATTAAATCTTTTTACTTGATGCTGTTTATTTAATTATTATTTATTTATTAAATATCCATACATGCTATCACGTCTTTTTCTGTTGCGGACAGAACCCTGGTCTGTAAAACATTAAGGCCACGTTTAGCATATTGGTGGAAAGAACAAAATCAAAATAGTAATGAGCTAGCCGCATCGCTTATTGACGTGATTCCTGATGACCATTCCCTCGATCGGTTTTTACGATGTGCGCGGGAAGAGAAGCATCTTTTACGTTTTTTCTTTTCTC
Organism: Rhodophaea formosa; assembly: GCA_963082605.1. Lineage (NCBI taxonomy): Eukaryota > Metazoa > Arthropoda > Insecta > Lepidoptera > Pyralidae > Rhodophaea > Rhodophaea formosa. The sequence goes on from OY720221.1 coordinate 9,108,908, forward strand.
CCAGACTAGCTTACTATATTTCCCGACTAACATTAAATAAGCAAAACAAAATTCAATAAAAGTTGTTGCGCAAACTTGAAAATGTCGCAGAACAAGCAACCGACCTTTCCCTAATCCCATTCGAAACAAATCAATTGTATCCAAAATGTAACAATAACCGGAATTGTAAAACAAGTTAGATTAAACGCAATTATCTTCGCGGATTGAATAAACAGATCGGAATATTTTGCTCCCCCCCGAAAGCGATACCGTATTAAATTAATAAGTCGTTCTCGGAATGCAACGAGTTGAGGACCAAATAGAGTTTATTTTATTCAAGATTTTGGCGTAATCAATTTGTTGTGAATTTCCTAATAAATATATTAATGATAAAAATAATGTCTCTAAGGGTAAACTTTGAAACTTTGGTTTTTGAAACGCATTTTAATGAAATGACATTTCATTAGTGCGGTAGGGAAGACAGAATCTAAGTAAATAATTCAAAAGTAGCATTTAGGTAGCCAACGTTTCCCAGAGACAAGCGTACAAAAATTTTGAAAATATGTATCTGATTCAATGTCAATAAAAATAATAGAGGTCATTATCCTGACATAAAAAGTTTATGGACCGAAATAGTTAATATCAACAAACGAGTTTGTTCTTTATCATCTAAAAATACTCAAAATAAAGTTTTAACTATTGTAATTGACATATTTTACTTTCCTCTCTACTCTTTTTTTTATAAAATAAAGAGACACCTGTTGTCAAAGTCTCATGAAATATATTTTAGCTCTAAACTATGGGTCCAAATCAGGAAAAAACATGATTATTAATATAAGTGTCAAATAAACTGTATGTTGAAATTTAAATCCACGCGGACTAAATTGCGGACAACAGCTGCTAGTGTATCACAAATAAATAAATATGCCAATTATAAAAATAAGACCTAGTTATAGTTCTTAACAACTAGTGTTGTTAAGAACTATCTAAAGTTAAAGTTAACTAAGAAAATTAAAGTTTAAATCGAGAACTTGGGATCGAAGCCATTTATTTTATTAATGCAAACTCTATTTGGTTTTAAGTTCCGTGCCCAAATGGCGATATCTTAGGAAGCAGACTTTCCTCGGCCAGAGAATCCTTGTCGTTACGCGGCCTAATGTCCAATATAACACTCATTGTGCCTTATGGCGGGACGGCCCTTTGTATTATTCTGTTTCTTTTAGCATCGTTTATGGCGAATTTGATTACGGGGTTTTATGAAATTTTGTTTATGGTCTTACTTAAACCATCACATCTTAGGAAACGATTGATATAAAGGTATTTTAATTAACATGTGTATGTTTATTATGATTTCTTTTGCGTAGGTTAATATTTGGACTCACTTGTAACATCATCATTATTCATTAGGGGTGTAAAGGATCTGTAGATTTTGAAAAACATCAGATTTGATGTTTGAACAGAAAATCGTGAAATACGCACATTGTCAAGAGTTAGAACCTGTGGTGCCTTTAGCTCAAAAGCATGCAAGTGAAAGCATGCTTTAAAATAATTACTGTTCGAAGTTAGTTACTGTAGATATTTCAATCACATTACTCTCTTCATCAACACATCCGGGGTAGTTGCCCGCTCATGTATGACACGAGGCGCTAGCATCACAGCGATCAAGAGACGCGCGTCTTTTCCGCATCATTTGCGCCCCACTCCTGGATAAGCAGCAACCGGCAACCTATCTTACTGCCGACAGATATTTGTTCGAATTTCAATTGCCCGAAAACGGCGTGAAGAAGTTATAAATAGGTAGATTATTTCTTGATTTTGAAACATAAATGTGAGTTATCAATGATGATGACTTATTGCTTAGCTTATTCTTGTATTTTTTCTTAATAGCTCGTCTGCGTATTTGTATGATTTTTGAAACAAAAGAACAATCAATTTACATAACACTAGCTGCTACTCCCGGCTTCGCCCGCGTGATACAAGCCTATGTCCTTCTTAGTACCCTAACTCATGTGTATGAAAACTATCATGATGATCGATTTAGAAGATAGGGCGTGAAACCGTTACAAACAAACAAACTCACTTTCGCATTTTTAATAAGTTAGTTAGGATTTAAAGCGTCAATTAGATTCACAAATTTAATATTAGAGTTTGAAAACCAAATACAATCGAAAGTTAGTATTCTGTTTTTAGTGAATACAAATCGAATTAAACCAATTCGATTTAAAGATAGATAACCGCAGCATCCATATACGTCGCGGAGACGTTAATGCTCTCGCTTCACTGCATGCTCAGCACCAATTTGCGCCAACCCTGCGTTTTCTTATCGACTTACTCGTACCTAATTCTACGTTTATTCGGTATATTAACTTCGGTTAACGTCTGAACCGATTCTCATCAATATTTCTGGCAAAAATATTTTACACACAATTTTATTCGAAAAATCTTTTTAGATAGGAGTAGACTTAAGTTGATAATTTTTTTGGTAATTTTAAAGTACCTTAATTATTGCGTGTTATTCAAAAACTAGAAGATGGATTGCAATTAAGTGTTTTATTGAGTAAATGCTTGGATTTCACATAAGTAAGCGTGTAACCGTATAATATTAGTGTATAAATTGTGTTGAAAGTCAATTATTTATTTTTAATCAGAATAACTTTTGTATGTTCCATCCCGATGTGTTAAATCTAATTCTAAATTGGTACAATATTTTATATTACATCACAAATGAAGTTCTACACAAAATATTATCTAACTTATGCCTGATTTAGAGTGTCAAGAAACCTAGATATGGAAGCGGAACATATGATTCTAGAAAAATGAAAGCATGCAAGAAGTCAGAACAGAAATGCTGGACTCGCGAACGTGAATGAACAGGCTCTCGAAGAAAAACATAAGAATCGATTGTTAGTACTTCAGGATAGGAAATGGAATAATAGCTTGAACAACTACGAAAGATTTTTTGATTAAAACTAACGTGAGATGTAGACATTATTGAAATACTTAACAACTGGTTACTCACGTAAATAGTCAGCTACTGGCCGACATGTTTCGACCTCATCCGTCCCAATCCGATTGGGTCATCGTGCGCGCGTCTCGATTCTGATTCGCCCTGAGGAAGACCTCCGAATGACGTCGAAACATGTCGGCCAGTAGCTGACTATTTACGTGAGTAACCAGTTGTTACTTATTTCAATTATAACTATGAAAGAAATTCCCCCGAGTAACTCGACTTGCACATAAGGGTATATCAATTATTAACCAAAAGCGCAGTTGCTTGAAAAAGAGACTGGAGAACTTATCACCGACACAAAAGAGCTGAAAAAGCCGAAAGAAAAAAACAGATAGCCTACACAATTAATAAAAGTATAGTTAAATTAATTATAACTTTATAATTATGAACACGCAGTTGGGTGAAATGTAATTAACGAAAGCAAATGTAGAACAAAATTATTTTCATTCGGTTTTTGGTTTGTTCGACACTGTAAAACATTATTTTATAAATTAGTATTATTTTACAAAGAGAATTTTAATGGTTATTGCCTAGAAATAGTCTAGACCATTTACAGAGACTCACTAATTGAAAACGAAGTTGATAAATACGCTTGTCTTTTACTTTAACGACAAAAATGTCAAATAGATTTGTGTGTAAATAGTAAAAATATTAGTGAGATTCGTAGACTTTTTAATTATTAAATCTATACAAAGTATTTAAGGTAATTGATTACGACAATCACACGAGAAACACAATAATAAAATGTTTCATTTCATTTCATTGCATTAATTTAAAACAATGTACTTTCTGTCAGAAATATAGCTTAGGGCTACAATTTCAAAATAAAAAATTATGCGATGGACATAAAAGTACAAAGCAATCAAATGTCAGAATACATAAAAAGGAGTTAAATGTCAAATTCATAAAATGTCAGAAATAAAATATATCTATAAGGCGGTCACTTAATTATTTAAAAATTCGTCAACAGTGTAGCAACTTTTTTCCAAAAGCAGTTCACGCAATTAAACCTTAAATAAGTGTTTTCAGTTCCGACGGAAGCCTATTAAACAGTCTGACAGCCTGATACTGAAACCCGTGTTGAACAATATTCAACATAGCCAATAAGGAATTTAAAAAAAACCAGTTTCTTCGTATTTTCCCGTGTCAGTCTTTTTTCTTCAGTTTCTAAAAGAGGCATGATTTTAAAGAAATAAGTAAGAACTACCAAAATATATAAACTAGGTACTGTATGTATGGAATACTTCTTATAATAGTCCTTACACGAGACCCACTGTGGTATACCTGCAGTTACTTTAAATGTGATTGAACATTAATAATTTATTTGCAATTGGGCATGCAAACTGTTATGAAGGTCACGATTTTATCGTTTTATGTGAAAGAAAACATTATTTTAAGAAACTAATTTCAGTTTTTGTGCGATTCAATAAAGTTTTCATTTATAAACTTGAATTTTAAATTTTCTTCTAATGACGTGATTTTCGTCGACACTTTTTGTTTTTAAATTAATATTCTTAGTAAGACAATATAATGTATGAGGTCTATCATTAAAAAAAATATTTTTCGTATGAAAATGAATATGCGTGATACACGCACAAACATACAGACAAGCGGAGACATCTCTATCGAGTTTTATCCAGCCTCGAATATCGGTATACTTACTCTAAAATTTGTGTCCAGCCCAGTAACAATTTCCAAAAATATCAGATGTACATATAAATTCACTCCCGCTTGTCTTTTGTTATATGTAAGATTATATAAGAAATATATAGATACAAGATAAATAAGAATACATAAAATATATAGATAGACAATTTTCTCCATCTCGCTTAACCCAAGGGTAAGGGCAAAGTCTATTTAGTATCTAGTTGTTTAGAGTACAGTATTGTTCATTCAGCTGAGGATCCGTGATTATTTTTTGTCCTATCTAGTTCATTCGATGTTAAATCGTAACAGATGGAATTTAAGCGGCTTTTTAGGGTTCCGTAGTAAACAAGGAACCCTTATAGTTTCGCCATGTCTGTCTGTCTGTCTGTCTGTCTGTCTGTCCGTCCGCGGTTTTACGCAGAGACTATAAGTACTAGAAAGCTGTAATTTGGTATGGGTATGTATATTAATCATGGCAAAAAAGTGGTAGAATAAAAACTTGAAAAAAAAATTTAGTATAACTGTAAATATTATATAAAAAAAAAAAGTAATTATTTTTTCTCTATTTACCCATCGTGTGGGGTATCGTTAAATAGGTCTTTCAAAAATATTGTGAGGTTGAGAACACCAGTTTTCGATTTTGGGGATCCGTTTCCGAAATATTTGGTTTTAAAGTGCGAATTTTTGTTAGACGTAAGTGTCCCCCCCCTCTATCTGCTAAACGGTTATATATAGATACGTGAAAAAAAATACAGCTGTAGTATATATACTGAAGTTTAAAGGAAAACTATCAGAGCTGAGTACTAAGTAGAAACTAAAAAGTTATAGGCATTCAACTTATAAACTGTAAAATTTCATACTATTTTCATTGTTACATGTTTTTGGTCGTTAAACTGTAAGGTGCGAGTGTGAATAGTGTGAACTCAAAGTTGTCATTCGCAACTACGGAACCCTACACTGCGCGTGGCTCGACACGCACTTGGCCGGTTTTTAGTTTGATTTTCACCGACTCTAAGGAGATCTTTTATGCGTTAGAATATTTTTATGTTAGTATGTATATATAAGTATATTCGTCAATAAATATTTGTAAGGTAAAAAAAATACTTTGGGTATACTTTTATAAGTCCCATTTAAATTTCATGAAAATTTTTCATAGTTTGAGTGAATTTGAAAATTAAAGCTTTTGACGTACATGTCTTCAAGCAAAAAATTATATCACACCGTCGTTCGTAGCGAAGCATAAATATTCGTGTTGCTGGTGTGACGGCAAAAGGCGCAGCAATCGTTAGCTGTTCACATCAGTTCCGCATCATTTGTTCTAAACGGTGTAAAAGAAAAAGTATTATGCTATTTCTGCCCAGCGCCGCCATTAACTAAATGAGGTGCAAATAAGGATTTTGAAAAATAATCCTGTACTCCTATAGACCTACCGACCTATCTAAGACATTATTAAAAAACCGACCAAGTGCGTGTCGGGCCACGCGCAGTGTAGGGTTCCGTAGTTGCGAATGATAACTTTGAGTTCACACTGTTCACACTCGCACCTTACAGTTTAACGACCAAAACCATCTAACAATGAAAATAGTATGAAATTTTACATTTTCGAGTATATTTCATTAGTTGGTTGCCTATAACTTTTTAGTTTGTACTTAGCTCTGCTGTAATTTATTTTATGGAACCATATATTATAACCGTTTAGTAGATAGAGGGAGGGGACACTTACCTCTAACAAAAATTTGCTTTAAAATCAAATATTTCGGAAACGAATCCCTAGATCGAAAAATTGTGTTATCAACCTCACAATATTCTTTTAAAGACGCATTTAACAATACCCAACAGGATGGGTTTGTATAAAAAAAATATTTCTCCCTCTTTACTCGTATGAGAGGTACGCCAAAAAATATTTTTTTTTCAAGATTTTTTTCTACCACTTTTTAGCCATGATTATTTAACATACTCATACCAAATTACAGCTTTCTAGTACTTATAGTCTCTGAGTAAAACCGCGGACGGACAGACAGACAGATAGACATGGCGAAACTATAAGGGTTCCTAGTTTACTACGGAACCCTAAAAAGTCCACCTTTTGAAGCGAAGCATGAGTAATTTGTTTCGGTGTCATGGTAAAAGGTGCAGCAATCGTTAGCTGTTCGCCCGCATCATTTGTCGCGCCGAGTAGGGGTGAAGGCTTTTAAGCGATGTAAAAGGAAAAAAGATTCCCAAGATCCCAGAGCCGCCTTAACTTAGGTGTACTGGAAGAAAAATAAGCCTGTACTCCCATAATCCTACCTATGAAAAAGATTTGGCTAAGAAAAGACAGCTAGTAAGTAGTTCCCTTGTACTCATTTTCTGTATATATATTGTCTTAACATGTTTTTCTGTGTACATAAATGAATAAATAAATAAAGACAGCATTAAAAAGGCCCAACATAGTTTGTAGTGAAGAATAATTTGTTTCGGTGTGTCGGTAAAAGGTGCAGCAATCGTTAGCTGTTCGCATCAGTTCCGCATCATTTGTCGCGCCGAGTAGGGGTGACGGCGTCTAAACGGTGTAAAAAGAAAAAAGATTATGCGTCGTCGGTCCACGGCCGCCTTAACTAAGGTGTACTAAGGTGACTAATAAACCTTCACTCCTATAGACCTACTGACTTGTTTAAGACATCATTAAAAAGGTCCACCATATTTTGTAGGAAAGCACGAATAATTTGTTTCGGTGTGATGGTAAAAGGTGCAGCAGTCGTAAGCTATTCACATTTGTTCCGCATCATTTGACACGTCGAGTAGGGTTGACGGCTTCTAAACTGTAGCAAACGACAGAGGATTAACCGGCTCAACAAACATATCATTATGTAATATTATTCATTGATATTGTTCAGAACGAAGTTTAAGTAAAGAAGTGTCAGAGTGACGGTAAAAGGTACAGAAATCGTTAGCTGTTCGCGTCAGTTCCGCATCATTTGATGCGCCGAGTAGGGTTGACGGTTTTTAAGCGAAAGCATACGACATAGGGTTAACTGCTTTAAAAAACATATTATTATGTCATATTATTCATTGATGTTGTTCTTATAGTTCTGTGGTTGTACTAAATGACGTATAAGTAAAGTCAGTTTGACGGTAAAAGGTACAGAAATCGTTAACTGTTCGTGTCAGTTCCGCATCATTTGACGCGGCGAGTAGGGTTGACGGCTTCTAAGCGGTAGCACATGACAGAGGGTTCTCCACCTCAGTAAAGATATTATTATGTAATATTATTTATTGATATTGTTCAGAACGAAGTTTAAGTAAAGTAGTGTCAGAGTTACGGTAAAAGGAGCAGAATTCGTTAGCAGTTCGCGTCATTTCTGTATCATTTGACGCGCCGAGTAGGGTTAACGGTTTCTAAGCGATAGCATACGACATAGGGTTAACCGCTTTAAAAAACATAGTCATATTATTTATTGATGTTGTTCAGAATGAAGTATAGGTAAAGTGTAACAGAGTGACGGTAAAAGGTACAGAAATCGTTAACTGTTCGCGTCAGTTCCGCATCATTTGATGCGCCAAGTAGGGTTGACGGTTTCTTAGCGATAGCATACGATACAGGGTTAACCGCTTTAGAAAACATATTATTATGTCATATTATTTATTGATGTTGTTCAGAACGAAGTGTAAGTAAAGTAATGTCAGAGTGACGGTAAAAAATGCAGAAATCATCAGCTGTTCGCGTCAGTTCCGCATCATTTGTCGCGCCTAGTAGGGTTGACTACTTCTGAATTTCTGGAGAGGATAACAGGTTAACATCCCTGAAAAAATACTAGTATTATATTGCTAGATTACTGTTAGATTTTGGAATCAAGCATAAATAATAAAAGCGTCTCGTTTTGACGGCAAAAAAGGTGCAGCAATCGTTAGATGTTAGTCAGCATTATTTAACGCGTCGAGTAGGATTGTCAGCTTCTAAACGGTGGGAGACAAAAATAGGTAAATATTCCTTTGATGAGTTTGAAAATAATTATGTACCTTATAGCGTAATAATAAAGCGACCATAGCCATAGAATGTACAGAATGGATGTAATTTATGAATCTGTGTTCAGTGGAAATGAAATGATACCCTAACTATTTGATAAAAAAACTCAGCACTAATTACGCCATAAATCAACCACCCTCAATTTTTCCTTTATTTTACTGCTAAATCAAATCAATACTAGCAACGATAACACATTAATAATATATATTTTTAAGATTTTATCAATTTGATCTGATTTAGGAGTAAAATAATGATGGTTGGCGTCTTAGTTCCCTGATCTAAGCCACCCAATGCGCTCAACTAAGGCATTTGTCAAATCTTGGTTCTTGCTTTAACAATTTACAATCTTATTCTCCATTTTTTTAGTTGGCAGTCCTGCGATAAAGCCGCGTTTACACATGCCACTCTAGCGGATAGAGCGAGCAAGCGTTTGTCACTGAAGGTCGTTAGCCGCCGTGCCGAGTCGCGAGTTATTCGAAAGAAAATTGTGCTGACTACGCCTGGCCGGCTTTTATCTCAACTCACAACTGGCTCGTTATGAGTCCAAGTTGTCAGTGCTAGTGCGTGCTATTCGTCATAGTTCCTGGATTCCTTTGTATTGTTTATAGCAAAATATTGTAAGTTAGAGTAGATTGCTGAATTAACTGATTGCCGTTATTTATTAAATGGACACATATGAGTTATCAATTTTTCAGAATTATTCTTGATTATTCTTGCCAATAATCGCTTTTGCCAAAAGTGGCTTACATATGTATCTATGTCAATGAAAACAAAGCCCGGTCTAACAAAGCCCGGTCCATGTAGATTAATTTTATGTACTTGTATCAGGAACTGTCATATAAATCATAACATTGATAAACCTTTTCCCGGAAATAACTAAGTGTTAGTTATTCCCGAGACTGTAATTTTTCAAAATGCACGCGGGTAAATGCTGGTATGTATTCATCGTGGATGATCGTAGCAATTTTGAAAATCCGGGAAAATCCTTTTAAAATTCTGTAATCCTGGAGGCATGTCCATATTAACATATACGTTTCAGGTTATTGAGTCCAAATCAATCTATCTACTCCGGTCTTTCATAATAAAGCAAGTCTATCCAAAATATAATTACAAAATACATAAATATCATGGTAAATCATAGAACTTTAGTTAAGAAGCTCAAGAAGGCAAAAACAGCAGAACTTTGAATACCACAGCAAAATGTATGAAGTTCCAGGTAGATTATATATGTTGGTATATACAATTAACTGTGAAGGTTTCTAGTATTGATGAAATAATTCTCGTCCTTATAGAAACTGTGCTTTCAAATGTTTCAAGTAAAATAATTTTTAATTATATGAAACTAATATATCAATTTTAAATTTAACTGAGAACCTGGCGATTAATTTGTGCAATCAGTACTCTCATCTATTATCTATGGATTATCCCCTAAGAAAAGTTATATAGTGACGCAAATACCAATGCATGCAAAGGTGTAACGACATAAGCTATTTAAAAAAATTCTCCATTTTCCCAGCTTGAAATTCAAACTCTTCCAAATGTTAAATTTGTTGTTACCGCTATTATGACAGCGTTCGTGCTGTAATATTATGTGGTAAAAGTTTTTACAGCCAGCTGCCTGCTTGACGCTCAGTAGCTCTAGGAACTCAGAAAAATATCTGTAAAAATGAATTACAAGTATTTGCCCGCCCCGGGAATCCACGTGTTAACTGCTGCACAATAGAAGCCGTGTAATTTCATCATCATACGACGATGATAATGGCGCCTTATCCGTCTTAAGAGTCCCACGTAAAGCCGCAATCCCATACAAACGTAGTTTCGTTTTAGTTTTACAACAGTTAAGCCAATCTCAACCAAATTTTGTACGACCGGATAAGGCATATTGATGTATATAATCAGATTTCAATTTTAAAAACAATACCTATACATAATTACAGCGAGTACAAGTTTTCGATACAAAACTTCAAGTGTATCCTAGCAGTATGTTTTCCATACAAATGTATTTCTCTATTTTCTCGCTGAAAACTGCTTCTAGAGGCACAATTCTTTTTTCATAAAATCTATTACTAAAATAGGTATGGCCCTATGTTTTATTTTTAATTTTATAATAAAAAAGTAGGGTTAAGTCCCTAGGTTTAGTAGGTTTAGTACCTAGGTAAAAATGTAAATCATCAACAGATGTCGAGGACGAACCTCTCTCGATCGATCTCCTTCCGCGCAGGTCGTAAAAGTGAGTTGATGGGATTTTTAAAGGGATTTTCAGTTTAACTCGTAGAATCACATTTGCTCCTAAACGAGCATAATGAACTTCTAAATTTATATTTTCAACCTACATAATCTCCGTTGAAAATTGCGAGAGCCACTTTACAATAAACACCTCACTCGCGCTCACGAACGCGCGACAAAATTCAGATTGTCTTACATAGATAAGGATTCCCAGATACCTCCGGGCGTGTGGTGCTCGTAAGCAATGCCCACATACATAATATGAATGAACTCGCATGACGAGAATTGATCATACATACATATATGATTAATTCTTTTAATGTTTAACCTAAATATCTCGCTTAAAAATTACGATAGCCACTTTACAGTAAACACCTCACTCGCGCTCACGAACGCGCGACAAAATTCAGATTGTCTTACATAGATAAGGATTCCCAGATACCTCCGGGCGTGTGGTGCTCGTAAGCAATGCCCACATACATAATATGAATGAACTCGCATGACGAGAATTGATCATACATACATATATGATTAATTCTTTTAATGTTTAACCTAAATATCTCGCTTAAAAATTACGATAGCCACTTTACAGTAAACACCTCACTCGCGCTCACGAACGCGTAACAAAATTCAGATTTTCTTCCACAGATAAGGATTTCCAGATACCTTCGGGCGTGTGGTGCTCATGAGCAGCACCAACATACATAATATGAATAAATAAATAAATATATACGGAAAAACCACACAGATTGAGCTAGCCCCAAAGTGAGATCGAGACTTGTGTTATGGGATACTGACTCAACGATACTATATAGATACTTATATAGATAAACATCCAAGACCCAGGTCAATTTGAAAAAGATCTTTTCCATCTTGACATGACCGGGGATCGAAACCGGGACTATCCGTGTCACAGGCAGGCGTGTTGACCGCTGCGCCACGGAGCTCGTCATACATACCACCACGTCTTTTTCCCCCTGCGGGGTAGATAGAGCCTAGGTCTATGGAACCTTAAGGCCCCGTTTAGCATGTTAATGGGCTTGTAGGTGGAGAACGGAATCGAAATAATTATGGGTTGCTAGCCGCGTCGCTTACTGACATGATTCCTCACGCCCATTCCCTCAATCCGCTTTTACAATCAGTGCAGGACGAGAAGCAGCTGGCACATCCTACGTTTTTTCTTTTTTTTCAGACCGACCTGGAAGATTGGAGAATATATGTATGATTCATTCTTTTCGTGCGGGTTAGTGGCTAACACTGGTGTCAAGATTCCAAGTTGCCAGACATTATCCTGATATACATAAGGTCACAAAAACAACGACTTCCGTAACTAATGGCTTAACGTGCCTTGAAAAAATGGATAGTTATGTATAACTAGTAATAAAATTATTTATAACAAAAAAATGAGGCACCGGCTTCAATCCCATACATAAGTGTACAAACTGGAACTAAAAAGTTGAAAATAATTATTTAATAACTAGAAACCAAGTGTAATAAACAAAGATGTTGATACTGTCATACCTATTTTAAATTTATAATCAATTTGAAAGTTGAAGTCGGGACTACACGTTTTGCTTACTGTTTTCGTGAGCGGGCCCCGAGGCGCGGCGAATACTTTACGATTAGGATTAGTGTGCGCTGCAGTAGGGAATTTCATGCAAAAAATTCTGAACTGCTCAATTTGATACGTTCACGTTCCGTTTACAAGTTGATAAGTGTGCTATGACCTTAATGATGTCGGGGATGAGCTACGACAAGCAAGAATAGCTAAAATGGAATTTGGAAATTTTACCTTATCAAATTTTACCTTTTTAAAAATATCTTCCACCTCAAAATCTTAGGGAAAAAATGTGAGAGCCACTTTACAGTAAACACCTCACCCGCGCTTACGGAACGCGCGACAAAATTCAGATTCTCTTATATAGATAAGGTTCCTGTGTGGTGTTCATGAGTAACACTGACATACACGTACGTAAACAAGCGTTATCAGTGCGACAATAACGTCAGCACATTTAGGTAAGTGGAGTTCACATTAGTCTAAGAACGGTGACAAGAGAAAATTGCATACAATATTTCATTATATTTGCCGAGTGTGGTTTTAAGATTTCAGTTGCCTAAAAGTATCCTGATATACCTAGTTAAGAAGGTCTACACTTTAGACCAAGATTATTTAAGCGAACGACGGGTTAGCCTTGAGTTGCTTCTATGAAAAAAATGAAATGGTATATAGGCTGGAAAGAACAACAGTGATTAAATGTTTTATTTCGAAATACGAGTAGTTCGCCGTTTGCCGCAAACTTGGACCTCGCAAACGTTTATTCAAATATTTCCTATACAACAGAACTATACACAAACCTAATTGATGCCCAGCGAATATTAAAATTGAACTAGAGTTATCTGTGTACTTTGTGAATTTAATTTAATTGGAACAAGTTTGATATCTTTATTCCGCGGAATATTTCCGTGGAATAAACATATCATGAACAGTTACGTACAGCGCATAAATTGATCCTTGCCTTTCTCTTAAAGGGATGAATCATCCCATCCATATGAACAACTTTCTTTTAAGCACAAAGATGGGAATTAAAAAAAAATCGTACAAAATAGCCAGGCCAGCCGAATACCGCTGTATAAAAATAACGAATTTTTGAGTTCTAAGCATTTGTCTTATAGGAAAACTTGTTCATTGTAACGGACTGAATCGGTAAACTTACACGAAAATGTGTTTTCTTTGTAACTTGACTTCAAGACCGCTCGCTCAAATAAACCCATCATCGTCATCAATATAATCAATGCACTTGCAAAACAGACAGAAATGAGTTGTGAGAGTGTCGTAATCAATTCACAATACATATCGCGTTATTACCGCAGAGCAAACTGCCTCCGTGGTCCAGTGGTTAAGGCGTTTGCCTTGTTGACTCGGGCGTCGTGGGTTAGATTCCCACGGGAAGCATACAATGTTAAGTTGTTTCCAGTTTGGCTAAGACATTGCAGGCATGAATCACCTGATTGTCTGATAAGAAAGATGATTCCGTGCTTCGAAAGGCACGTTAAGCCGGTGGTCCCGGCTGCCATCTGGTAGTCGTTAAAGGATCCACGTCAGAGGCCGAGAGGCGGTTCCGAAGAACTCTGACACCAGGGTGTGCATGGTCGACTGACCGTGTCACCTACACGAAATGATGATGACCGCAGAGCAGCGAAATCTCTAAGTGGCAGCATTATACAAAGAGCTCGAATATTCAGAGACGTATCCAAACAAAATATACAAATGAACAGAGAAGTAACTCTCAAAAAAACTTTTTCATACGAACTGCCGGGTCAGTCGAATACTGCTGTATAAAAATGAAAAAATTTTGAGTTCTCAGTTTGGTTCCCATAGGAAAAGTCATTTATTTTAATGGGAAGAGTCAGTAAATTAACACACAAAAATGTGTTTTCACTCCAACTTGATTTAAAGACCTCGCTCGCTCAAGCAGCTCAAGCAAGCTTAATTATACCCATCATCGTCATCAATATAATCAATGCACTTGTACAACAGACAGAAATGAGTTACAGATTCAAGTAATCTCACGAGTGTCGTAATCAATTCACATATCGCGTTATTACCGCAGAGCAGCGAATGCTCTAAGTGGCAGCATTATGCAAAGAGCTCGCCTGTTCAGAGACGTACCCAAACAAAATATACATGTGAACAGAGGAATAACTTTTGTATAATAATGCACACTCTTCTTCGAAACGTACGCTGAGCGTGTGTTTTGAAGCATGAAGTACGGCACGGCACAATACGGCACAAAACAGCTCGAGATATTTTTAGTGCAAAAGATTGGTGGCTATACCTTACTGTCTACCGCAGGTCGTACCTTTTAATACCCAGAGTAACTTTCCAAGATCTATCCTACGCAAAATATACAAGATAACATAGAAATAATTTGTAGGCACTAATTTTCTATGGTAGCTTCAGGCCTAAGGATAGGCTCATAACGAAGGCTGACGCCTACATTTGGCGGATGATCGACGGTTTTTTTAATACAACTATGTAGACAAACAGACATATGGCTTACCTATCCTAATAGAGACCTTTAAATGACTTTTTTCTGTTTACAAGTCAACGATAGCACTAGGAAGCAATGCGTGGATAAAGCCCACTGACTCAGAGTTAGATTTTTGAGTAAGAGTTCCACATCTATAACAGTATATTGTGCTGCGAGTCGCTCCCGCGTCCCCCTTGCGTGCCAGTCCCGTCGTCGCCTCGCCGGTGCCGCGTCCCCACACTTTTGTTCCACTGGGAGCGATGGCATTTTAAATTTCGACGATATCCGTCGTTTCGCAGTCGGAAAATTTAAAGTGCGTCCCGAAACGAACGCCGGTGGCACTCTGTCGCATTCACCAGATACGGCCGGATTTACTGGGTCGAAGGCTTTGTGGCTCTGAAATAAAACGGCCCGCTGAGAAATCCACCGCATGTTATTAGGAGAATGCTAGATTTATATCTTGTATTCAATTTGCGTGAGAGCTATTTGTTTGCGTCGCGGCCCCCAAGCCGTTTCAGTAAGCTTAGCGATACCTTCCTCTGATTAGTGAGAGATAAGGGCGGAGTAATGTAATAATAGTTTGTGTCTTTTTGTATTTATGGTAATGATTGTGAGATCGGAAATGTTGTTTGAATACGAATGATATCGGATTTCAGGTTGTAGTTGTAAAAGTTTTATATCTACGTAAAGTGGGTTAGTGGTTTATATTTATTTTGGGGTTTGTTTATAGAGGTCACTGTTAAGGATCTCGATAGATCAGTGGCGTGCTCATGTTACCGTTTACGTGTGTTTAGAAATACCGGGTGATTTCACTTTTCGGTTGAGGCGACCTGTGGCATAAGATACACGCATATTGTATCCCACAGGTCGGTCCTCCTGACGGTACGGTAAGCCGTTGATCCTGGCTATCATCATAAGATGTTTGTTTTAATTTATACTAGTTTCTTTAAGGACTTTTTTGACACATGCAAAAAAAAAAACAGCATAGTAATTAATTTATCTACCTACTAGAAATTTGGCTAAATTACAACAAATTAACAACGAGTTAGGTGGGTAGAGTAAAAAAAGGTAAATACAATATATTTCTGGATAGTCAACAAGCTCTGTCAATGTATTGCAGCTTGGCTAACATAAACCGTTAACTGTAGTATGACAAAGACAATACATATATAACGATATGCTTATGTTGACTAGCTTGTGGAATAGCAGAGAGAGCCCCTTTAGACGCTAAATAGGAAAGCGTGGGCTTCGTGATATGTTATTTACAGTGTAGCCCTATACAGCTCTAGTACAATCTATTTCTAAACGATATTTGATTGTATGTTTATGTGTTTGTTTGTAATGATTTTTTTTAAATAGCCTGTTTATATGACTGTGTCAAAGGCCTTCTCTTTCTGCTTCCATAGGCTCCTGTCAAAGCCTAAACCGCCGCCAATCTTTGATGTGTGCGCCCAACTCATCACGCCACTTCCTCTTAGGTCTGCCTCGTCACTAGCAGCCATCATACAGTGTAACATAAGCTATCATTTACGAGGGCAAAGTTATGGAAACATAAGCTAGTCACTAATATAAATTAAAGTGATTATAGTTCTACTGTTGAATGAACACCAAAGGTGAACATAATAAATGACACGTCAGCTCCTTACTTTGTTCTATTCTTGCGAAAAGGTAGCGTATAGATTTCTCATAGTGGATATCGGGCGGTGGGAGCTTAGTCTAGTAAATCTTAGCAATGAATTGCAAGCGCCCGAAGGGCCCCGGGCTATCTGCCGTATCTGTCTTATTTCCGACGAACTCCGGCCAGCGGGATATAACAATGATATAACAATGTATACGTATATGTACAGGATTACGTCTCATGCATCTTTTCTACTGCTATACTAATAAAAATAATAAAGAGGAAATATATCATTGAGAGGCTACAAAACTATTGGACGATTTTCTAATTTCTTTCACCTACAGAAAGCTAATATATGCTGCAGGTGACATAGGTTATAATTTAGGCGTATCCGCCTAAATTTCGTCGAAAAAGTCGCGGGAAATTTGCTTGAAATGGATAAACTCATCAGTACCGATCCGATTTTACATTTGTGGCGAAATATTTCTGATGACAAAAGCTTCATACAAAAAAATTTTAAAAGTTATTCGGGCAAGTCCTCGTTAAACATATGAATTAGTATAATATTACTATGGGGTTCCATAAACACAATATTTATTGAACATACCTGCCGTACAGAGTTCTCATATCACACGTTTTAAGTTACATAATCGACATCACAATATCTGTCGTTTTAAAGAGCTGTACTGGATATCGCGCAAAAAAGTATTTTAGTAATGTACCAATAGGCACATCACAAAAATACTATAGAAAGACCTCCCATAAATATATGGGAGGACTTTCTATAGCATGACAAAAATATGCATGTTCTCTATTAAATTTTTCAGGCTATCTTTGGTTCCATGGAAAAAGTTGTTCAAATTGACGGGCCGAGTTGCTCCTCCAAGGCTACGCCGAGGGCAATTACGTCCGGTACAAAACAAATAAGGTGCTAACTCATCTTATAACAGAAATAGAACAAAAAAAGAAACTTACGTGTTATTTCTTGAACTTTGGAGCTGCGCTTATTGGATGATTAATCACGAACTCTATAACTAACAAACGTAAGTTTTTACATAAATCATTACTTCTTTCTGATGAACAGTAGGAACTCTTTATAACATTGGAATTGTACCATGTCTGTTATGTTAATCAATAATTTATCAGTGAAGTTTTCAATAGAAAAATATGATTAGCAATATAATCTTCAACATCTTTTTTTTAAGCATCTTCATGTTGGAACTTTTTGTCCCTCGTTTTATTATAATTATATTTTGCTGATAATACTGTGATCTGTGTCATATCCTGATGATTTATGCTATAATATTAAAATTTCAACGAAATCCGTCCTATTTACTTACAATCGTTTCTCATTTAAGAAAGACTCAATTTACACAGTTAAGAAAATTATTTGTGCAGTGCAAATAGATTGTGGACGAAGAAATTAAATTTTTGACTTTAATAATAACGACTGTAAACTGCCATATGAATAAATAAATGAAGTTCATCAAAGTTTATATGGCTCAAATAATCTCATCTATACAGCCTGCCTCATCGTTTCACATTTCGGAAAGGTACTCATCATCATCATCATTCTTTCTAGTCTCCACTGCAGGAGCACGACCCTCTCCGTACTACCAGAGCCATATACTAGCCTGAGCAGTACTCAATTATCTTAAAAGTTGTCTATCTAGTGGCGTGTGCACGACATTTAGTGATGCGCTTTATCACGTGCCTTTGAACGTATTGGATATTTTCAAGACCGTGTCCGCGCATAAAATAAATCCCATTTTATTTGTTTGCATTTGCTGTTAAGCAAATTCTCTGTACAGTGCATCATTGTTTTTGGCTTCAAACATCCTCATTCACTTAACACAACTATCCTCACAACGTTTCATATTTCAGAAAGGCCCTCAATTATCTTAAAAGTTTTCTATCCAGCGCCGTGTGTGTGACATTCAGTGGCGCGCTTTATTACGTGCCTATTAAGATTTCTAGCACCGTGTGTGCGCATAAAATAAATCATATTTTATTTATTTGCCTCTGGTCTTAAGTATTTTATCAGTTTAGCACAGACTTCATCAATATTTGCAGTAAGGTCTGTATTTAAATTTATTCAAGGCTAACTTTGGGATTGGTCCATTTGTTAGTTAGTAATGACAACTAACGAAAAGTCTAAAACTTTCCTTTTGAAGCATGTTTACACATTCTTTAATTATACACTAATGTGCAAATTTCCTCAAGGTATTTTCTTTCACTATATGACAAGACTCCACGGACAAGATACACGCAACTGAGAACGTAGATGTGTAACATACCTCTATCTATACCACAGATTTAAAAAAAAATCGTCTTTCTGATCTATACTTATATTATAAAGATATTAGATTTGATTGCTACTTTTAAGCGGACTATTTAAATACTTAGTGCTATATTTACCGACTAAATTTTGAATCGCCACAATTCAAATTCTAAGAATAGACTCCAAGAATTCAAAATAATTATCTCCTATATACCTATCTCTGCTCTGGCTTATATTAGTATATAGCTCTGGTAGTACGGAAAGAGCATGTGTTTTTTTTTCTCTCGTATAAATATGAATTTGTATGTTCGTTCGTTTGTTGCGAACAAAATATAACGTAAAATCTAAAGTTATAAAACCTATAAAATAGTCCAGTAAAGTCTGTCACTAAAAGTAACACTAACATGTGCGCGGCACTAACCTCGCGACATTGCACCACGAAATCTCGTCATCAACTCTGAGCCCCGGGAATGCCCACTAGCCATCCCCTACATTTGAAAGTATTTCTCTTAAAACTGCACATTAAAAGCGAGCGTGGGCTTTTAGGAACGCGAATGTCGCTGCTATGAGAAAGACGATGGGTATCTATGATATGTCGTAGTATGGTACGAAAATATGATACGAAAATTTAAAACAAATATATGTATTATCCACGGAGTACACAGGCTGATTCTGAAGCTATGAGTTATATTAAAATATCAGAATAACAATCCCTTATGGAATACAGAAATGTAAGAAAGAATGGTTAAAACTTAATAATTAAAAATTTCAGTTTCCATTTAGTAGAGTTAGTTCCATCCACTCTTGTTGGTAGTATGAATGGGCCGGCTCGTCCGGGGAAGTACCACACTCTCACAGAAAATCGACGTTAGAGTAGTAGCTTTATACAGCTTCTCTGCTTCGTTCGGGGAGTGAGAGCGCCGGAGGCCCTTCCCCCTCCCCTCTGGGGAGGGAAAAATAAAAGGCCGGCAACGCCCTTGGTGTTACATTAGTCCATGGGCAGCGGTGATCACTTACCATCAGGTGACCCGCTTGCTCGTATAAAAAAATGCTAAAAAATAAAATGTTGCTCGACATAAAAAAAAATTCTGCCGTCTGATCGGTGACTTTGTATGGGAGGTCTATTTTTTAGGGTTCCGTACAAAAGTTGAAAAACGGAACCCTTATAGGATCACTCGAGCGTCTGTCTGTCCGTCCGTCCGTCTGTCACAGCCGATTTTCTCTGAATCTACTGAACCAAATTAGATGAAATTTGGTAAGATAGTGTAATCCTATGACCCAAACACGGATGTGCAAAGTAAATATATATATATTTTAAATAAGGGTCAGTTTAGGGGGTCCAAATAGAAAATGTTAAAAAAAAGTTTTGCAAACCTTACTGTGTCATATATCAAATGAAAGGGCTCATTTTGAGGATCTCAAAAATATTTTTTTTTGTTCGGGTAAAATCAATACTTTTGATTTTATTCACGAAAAAAGGCAAAAATTGACCATTCCCCCCCCCTGATCTCTGAAACTACTGGGCCGAAAATTTTGAAAAAATAACAAAATATAGTTCATTCCTTGAAGATTACAGGAAAAATAATAAGAATTGTATCACTTGAAAATTAAGTGGTAAACTCACAATAATAAGTTCATCTAGGGAAATAGTTCACTAAAACACCACTAGATGGCGCTAGTCAATTGACTAAAACATTTTTTGCACATTGTGGGTGTGTTCACGAAGCATATTGTACGGAACCCTCATTGCGCGAGTTTGACTCACACTTGGCCGGTTTTTTTTTTTATAAACTAGTGTGTTTTCTCCCCACAAAGTTTAAGTCACTTACTGCCTTAACTTGAGTGCCCAAATACTGCAAGTATATTCTAATTTATTTCCTTAGGAGTAAACAAATTACCTTTTTTAAGCTACGTTAAATACGATAAATGTAATATTGACTCCCTTTACTTTTTTAGTCGATGAATTTCTATCATTGACACCCATCTGTTTGAACTTCAGTAAGAAAATAAGTTTTGATTTCATTCTAAAACGTAATCAGTAATGAAAATACTTTTCTTTTATACATAAAACATGAGTTTTTGTACACTCCCAGTTAGTAGTAGTATAATCTCTTAATGGAATAACTTTCAGCTGAACAACAACAAACAAACCAATGTTATTTTTGAGGTTTGATTAGACGTGACTTGTTGAGTGGTTGAAAGTTATGTAAATTGATTTTGAAATCTAAAAACAAAATAAATGTGTAAATCATGATTGTACTCACAAACATTCGATGAAACAATGATTTTTATTTATTTATCATGCCGTGTGGTTCCTGGCAGAGCAGAATAGGACCACTCCAAGTCTTCCGGTGGATGTTGTAGAAGGCGACTTAGGAAACACAAGAAACTACATCTATAGTTTACGACTTTTTAGTCATGACATGCGTCTTGGACTTGATTATAAACCAAAAAATATGGCTATAGTATTTAAATTAACTTACCTTATTAAATAAAATTGTACTTATTGAACTACATAGATTATACTTAATAAAAAAATATTAAAGTAAAACATACAAAAATAAGCTACCTGCCTATTTGAATGAAGTTTATCTTTTCTTGCCGTGCAGTGCATGTTACATTCGCAATATTAAACGCCGTGCGGCGATAGGCCATTACAGAATAAGATTGTAGAGATAGTGCATGCTTCAGTCCCAGCTTTGTATGCTCGGACTAAGCGTTACATATCGCTATGTCTGCAGACTTCTACGGCGGCTTTAAAACAACCTTTAACGAATCGCTTTCTTACATCTATATATATATATTTCGAGGATCTCAAAGGCTCAGTTGGCGTACGAATTATTAGCGGTAACTCATGTTCAGCAACTTCGACACCTCTGAGAGAACCTGGCACAAAAATTTCTCAACATGCTTTGGAATCTAATTGAAGCCGTTAATATCATCATTAGAACTATATCAGATGTCTTTAGGCAGCTTAGTTCTGAAAATCAGTATTGCTTATTTAAACAGACATAAAACAAAACAATTGTTATAATAGCCATATTAAAAGCCGTGCGGCAATAGGCCATTACACACACATATAAGATTGCAGAGATAGTGTATGCTTCGGCTCGGCTTTGTTTGCTTGAACTAAGCGTTACGTATTGCTATGTCTGCGGACTTCTACGGCGGCTTTAGAACAGCCACTGACGAATCACTTCTTTACATTTTGAGTATCTCGATGGCCCAGTTGGTGTACGTATCATTAAACAACCTCATCACCAATGAGATGGGCAACTAAAAGAAGCGTAAAATCTAGCTTTAAGTATAGCTCAGTTTCACATCACCATCTTGTGGAAGTTACAGAGCTGTACGGAATATAACGCACCATCTAAAGCACGTAGTTATAGGTACACTATTTTTTTTTTATATTCCAATATTAAATTATATCCAATACCAGGAAAGCTTTTTTTTGTAAAAAAAATTGCAGTTATATATAATTTAAATGTGCAGTGTTATAAAATATATTTGTTAAAAAAAATAACCTGTCAAGTTACAAAAGCAATGAGTTCGTAACAGGGTAGGTCAATAAGTACTAAGATTGCAGATATAGTGCATGCTCGCTCAGGCTGGATTTGTTTACTACTCCGGATTTAAAACAGGCACTGACGAATCGCTACATTATCGCTAACTACTCGAAGTAGGTAATCCCGGCCCGGAGGCGAGGATAAGCGCTGAAAAATAACTCAATGACATGATTCTAAATAAACAGATTTATTTTATTACGTGTGTGTGAGTTAGTAGTAAATATCAGTAGTAGTAGTTCGTAGGCTTAGGCACATGATCAGCTAGCGAGCGGGTGGACGTAACAAGGGGAAAGAGACTATGAGCTAAGTGATGTAGTTCTTACTGCGAGAGAGCTAGGTATCATGTTGCCTATAGAGCAGCCTACGAAGCAAGTGTGAATAAATTTTATATCCCACTATCCCAAGTATCCTTACTAATTCCAACTACCTCAACTAATAATATAAATGCGAAAGTGAGTTGTATATTTGTTTCTCTGTTTATGTGTTTCTAACTTTTTCACGCTTAGCCATCCATCAGGTCTTTTTTAGTCTCCACTGCAGGAGCACGACCCCCTTTGTACTACCACAGCAATATATTAGCCTGAGTAGTCAAAGGATTTAGCCTACACTCTCCACGCTGGCCAGACGGGTTGGAGAGGTCTTTTTGATGTTTGTAAGCTTTGTGTTTCCTAAGTCGCCTTTCACGGCATCCATGGAAAGACTTGGAGTGGTCCAATTCAGCTCTGCCGGGAACCACACGGCACGCTTTATCTACTAAAGCAATTTACACGCTCTATATATTTTTTTTTATATGGAGCGTTGTAGAGTATTTTGCGCAGTGATTGGTTCAAGCGAAGTATATTTGAAAACGTCGATGATTAATTGTTTGCTTGGCTTTTCTTGTGTGTCACTAAGTAGCCAATACTGGTGTCAGATTTTCAAGCTTACTCAAAGTATTTGACGTAGCTGGACGACCACCAGTGGTCGAGAAATATTTTAGCCACTTATGGTCAGGTCACCCATCCCAGTGGTGTCCACGCCCGGGGTTACTTTTCATGCATAAGTAAGACTAGTTAATATATTCCACTCTTTCTGATCAGTGACAACGAGCACGTTATAGACACAATAGATTCCTCTAAGCGAGACACACCAAGTTTTTCAAGCGACAATTCCTCGCCAACACTAATTAACTTTTTATTTCTCTCCCCGCCGTTACCTACTGTCGGACAACGTGAATACTGGAGGGAAAAAATACGAAACAATTACACCGCAACAACGATCCTTAACGAGCAGACATTCGAGCGGATACAAATGGTGCAAAATTATGAGGAGCTTCAAATAATCATTAAACATAAATGCGTAATGGTTTCCCATTGGAATGATGGTCGTAGCAGTTAAATGCCTCTGTAATGTCTCAACACAATCTCTTCCACGGAAAATTGTTACGGTTTACGGCGGTATTAATGAATGATAGGCTATTGAGTATAACAAGAACCAGCGGCGTGCTTTGGAAGGTTTTGACCTAGGGTAAAGAAATTTGCCACCCGTCACTTTCTCTTCCGGTAACATCCTCATTTGAAGCGCTTTGGTGCCTAGAGATATTCTTTTTGTTTCACACTTAATTTGCTAGCCCAACACTTAGTTGTGAACTTCGGTCTGTCGTGGGATACTAACACAACGATACTTAATTTTATAATAGATACGTCTATATATGACATTTAACTAAGTTGTTTTTAAACATTGTAGGAAACAACTCTAACCCCTACAACTAATATTAATGATAATAAATTGTATAAAAAAATAATAATATGTAAAGCTCTTACTGCTAATAGCATTCCTGTATCAAATTGCAGGATAAATATCTGTAAGTGTATAAATTTATAGAAATTAGTGTTAAGATCGAACTACCTGTAACATTTGAAATGTAGAAAATCTCTTTATGTGCAATACACTATCCTGGAGGGTGGCGTAACCTTCTAGGAGCAACAAAAAAAAAAAAAAAAAAAACATCCAAGACCCAGGTGAATCAAAAAAAGATCGTTTACTACTTGACCTGGCCGGAGATCGAACCTGGGACCCCGTGATTCACACTTGCGGTACTACTGAGAACAGAGGTCGAATAGCGCGTGCAAGTTAAGTCTCTTCGAAAATAATTATTTAACAAAATGGTTCTACGGTATACTATCTACAACTATACAACGCTTATTTCAAAGAAGATAAGTGGAGGTAAGGTTTAAGGTTGTCGTCACTAAAATAAATATTAAAGCGCTTTGTCAAACTTTATGAGGTTACTTATATGGAAGTCATAAATGCTAGTATGGATAAAGATAATATTTTAAATATTATGCCTGTCATTCTCTCTTTACGAGATTTGATCAAAATGAGATAGTCAATAATTTGCGATTTTTTTTAGTATCTTCCCTGACATGACTTAAGACACTTAAAACAGGAAGCTCGTTGCCCTGGGCAATGGTTTTTTTTGGCCACATACCTAATGCACCCATAGCAAGAACAGTCTTTATTGAGCAGTGAGCACGCTTTAACTTGGCAAGGGCTGTCTGAGCGCAGGAATGGCCGGATAATTACAGATATGGCATACAGGAGAGCTGCTTGCTTTGATTAATCAGGCCTGCCCTAATATTCAGTAATACCTCGTTATATGTGGCATGTTACGTATGACGAGTGCGTAAATTAAACCATTGATATCGATACCAGGATAAGTGTTGATTTATTAGAAATGCTACTCGTAACTTATATACTAAGGAAATATACATAGGTATCGCATTGGTAGGGGAGATCGCTGATTTAGGAATACGTGTATATTCTTACGTGATGTACGTGTCTTGCTAAGTTAACAATATTTAAACACTTCCTGCAGGTACATCACGTTCGTATTCCTAAGGTCGCAATAGTACTCCCCCTTTTGTAAAAAATAAAAACAATTAACAATAAAATTAACGAAAAATTCATAAACTGTAACAACAATAAAATAACAAAAATGTAAAAACTGTAGCGAACGCAAATATACTAAATATATCCATCAATTGCATAGTGCACGTGCTGAAAAACGCTGTGTAGGCAAATATTTCTGCGCGGCAAATTATGCGTTTATGCATTGACATTGACCCTGTGAATCGTTTTTTTTTCTTATACATAGTTGGTAGATATTGCAAACTTCTTATATCTCTTAATATACATCTTGTCAATATGGTCTTGATGTGCAGTCTGAGCTTCTCGTATAGATACGTTTTCACTTGCCAGTTGTTTCAATCCCAGTGAGTCGGGAGATAATTTCTGCTTGCTCGTAGTCTTTTGTGAGACTGTAGAGAGCGATGTCGACTAGCGCCGATGGAAGTCCTGCCGAAATGCTCCGCTGAAGAGTGGCCACTCTATAAAAATTCTAATCGTGAGCTCGGCGGCTGTGTCGGACGCTATAATTGTCGAAAATAAACATTTTGGGTGCTCAGGACCAGGAGCTCGGTGCGTCGGCTGCTGTGGCCCTGGAGTATGACCCATTTGCTGGCTTGCTCTTGAAACTGCTTGCTGTGAACCATTTTCTGCATCTTGAGAGACGTAATTTTCAGTTCAGAGTAGTGCTTCTGTGATCGTCATTTTACTTTAATGTTTTCTTGTCAATATGTTGATCGCTGTTCCATCTTAAAGTTGTTCGCTCTTTTGCTTGCAGGCTTCAAAGTTATCAATTTATTGTCCTTGTTTGCCATGAAATATATACCACTGTGTAAGTCGGTAGCAATTAGGCATTAGAACTTAATGATATCACGAAATGCGGTGCAAGATTCTTTGTTGCCAAACAAATTCTTATTCAAATAATAGGCAAATATTTATATTATTTCTCATTACGCCTTTTTTGAACAACATACGGCCATCTGCGGCCTTGCGATCTTGACATCGTTCAATTATTTGTTGCAGTTGCACTTTCGTTCGTTGTTGTTTCCATGTGAAGTGATGCAATTTGTGACGTCAAATGCGTCATCATATAGATATCAGCTGTTCACGTTGCGTAATTGTTTCTATTGTATTTAATAATTTCGTTGATCCTCTGTTATATCTCTGTGCATGCGCTCTCTTCTTTTTCTTGAAGTTGACGGCTAGAGCTTGCGGTTGCGCTGATATTGCGCGGATTTTTCTTTGCCTCGGGGTTGTCCATTGTGGTTGCCTGGTAGTTCCTGTGCCTCCTGTTTTATGACCGTTCAGCCATGGTGCAGGATTCGATCAATGAATCGTGTGAGCCGGTGTTGATTCCTTTTTTCAACGTGGTTGGAGCCATTTTTGATGGTCCTTGTTGTCCTTGTGGTTCTGGTTACTGCCGGAGTGCCTCTTGGATTTTCAAACCGGTGAGACCCGCTTGTGGGAAGCCAGTGAAAATGTGCACGTTGGTTTATTCGTTCGTCAGGCTTACGTCGTCTGGGTCTTCGGTGTTGAGGCGCGTATCCATCGCGTCGGACTACATCACGACGGCCTGATCACGTCGGTTAGATCACGTCGGTTAGATCACGTCGGGGTCACCAATTATGACGAGTGCGTAAATTAAACCATTGATATCGATACCAGGATAAGTGTTGATTTATTAGAAATGCTACTCGTAACTTATATACTAAGGAAATATACATAGGTATCGCATTGGTAGGGGAGATCGCTGATTTAGGAATACGTGTATATTCTTATGTGATGTACGTGTCTTGCTAAGTTAACAATATTTAAACACTTCCTGCAGGTACATCACGTTCGTATTCCTAAGGTCGCAATATTACGCACATAGCATTTCCGGTACATGGTCAGCACAAAGGAAACATAATAGGCTTTACTTACATGCAAGTGCATTAAGATATCTAACTATTAGGGTAATTGCAAAGACTATTGTTCCGTGTACTTCCAAGTTGAACCAAAGTTCCTCGTAGTTTCCTCACGGGTAGTGGTCTCAGTAAATATTGATAGTAATTTTAAATACCTACTCTAAACATTCTTTTTACATTTAGCCCAAATAATAAGGAACATTAAAATACTTATTTACTAATATAGCAACTTTCTTTTTAAAATTTTTAGGTGTTCAAAGAATAGTCACAGCATATAGAACCGTGAGCAGAGCTTGGTGGTAGAAAAGAGTACATGAACTCCTCTTTGTTTTCAAATTCTTTATGATTTATAAATCAACATAAATAAATAAAATCACCATCATCATCAGGTCTTCTTTAGTCTCCACTACAGGAGCCTTCTATTTAGAGAGAGATCCAGAGCCATATATTAGCCAGATCAGTCAAAAGATTTGGTCTACACTCTCTACGCTAGTCAGACGGGTTAGAGAAGTCTCTTTGATGTTGATAAGCTCTGTTTAGCTTGTGTTTCCTAAGTCACCTTCTACGTCATCCACGGGAAGAATTGGAGTGGTCCTATTCTACTCTGCCGGGAACCACATGGCGGCAAATAAATAAAATATTCATAAGTAATAACAAAATGTTTATTTTTGCCTTGTGAACACCTTTCTTTGACTATTTAAATATGTTTGTCAGTAAATTGAACGCGGAAGAATAAGCAGAACTTGGCGCCAACGAAGCGTGAACTGCTCTGTATTTACTTACGCAAATTCTTCATAACATTTTCACAGAGTTCGGCGCACTTGGCGTAAATACCAGACGGAAAATTCCAATAAACAATTAAAAGGACATTATATTCTTGTACAAATAAAGCATAAGTAGTCTTTTTTAATCAACATCCAAAAAAGTCACCTGCTTCGAAATCCACGGGAAGATTTGAAGTCATCCTATTCTACTCGACCGGGAAACACACGGCGGTAAATTAATAAAATCTTTATAATAAAATGGTTGTTTTTGATTTGAGAACACCTTTCTTCGACTATTTAAATACGTTTGTCAGTAAATTGAACGCGGAACAATAAGCAGAACTTGGCGCCAACGAATCGTGAACTGCTCTGTATTTACTTACGCAAATTCTTCATAACATTTTCACAGAGTTCGGCCCACTTGGCATCAACACCAAATGGGAAATCCCAATGGAAAATAAAAAAGGAAGAATAAAATTCTTGTAGGTACAAATAAAGCATAGGTAGTCTCTGTTTAATCTACATCCAACAAATGAATAAATGGCCTGGCCCAAAATTAGCTACATCAGACCAGGGGTCTGATGTAGCTAATTTATTCTTATTCGGGTGTATGCTTATTCGGGTATCCATATAAGTAAATAATATAAGATATAGAATCGTTGAGTTAATATCCTATGATATAAGTTCACATTTTTGTGGGGCTAGCTCAATTTAGTGCGCTTTTATATATTTAATTATTTAACTGAAAGCGGAACAGTAAGCAGAGCTCAGCGATACAAAAGAAAACATACAATCTGCAGTGCTCTGTATTCACTTCTGCAAATTCTGTATTATTTATAAACCAACATATAAATAATATGTTTTTAAGTAATAATAAAATGGTTATTTATGACTTGTGAACACCTTTCTTTGACTATTTAAATACGTTTGTCAGTAAATTGAACGCGGAACAATAAGCAGAACTTGGTGCCAACGAAGCGTGAACTGCTCTGTATTTACGTACGCAAATTCTTCATAACATTTTCACAGAGTTCGGCCCACTTGGCGTCAACACCAAATGGGAAATCCCAATAGAAAATAAAAAAGGGAGACTAAAATTCTTGTAGGTAATCAAATAAAGCATCAACAAATGAAGTAATGGCCTGGCCATCAATTTTGCTACATCAGATGACTTTAATCATCTTGAAAATTCTTAACACGATGAGATCACGGGATCACTCAAATTAAGCTAAAATAATACTCGATAGGAGACAAAATTCAATCACCTTTTAATCCTTTAAGTTATAAAAAAAACAATGGATGTAAATGAAACTTGGTACTCGTATACTCATTTCATTTAGGAATTTTAAGTTTTTGAAGGTTACATGGGGTCAAGTTCGTCGGCAAATAGCCAGTCATTTCATTTGGAATTAAACACATGTGCATTGATGTAATCGTACCTCTCTTTCCATCTTCAACAAGCGTTCCAAGCAAGTTAATTACTAATTACCATCTGAACGTAGCATAAATCTCCTCGAAAATAAATAATTACCTGTCAGTCAGAACTTTAAACAACAGGCCCTGTATTGTGACAGTACGTCATTTTAATTAAGGCGGAATTATCTCGAACAAAAGGGTTAACTGGTCGACCCAATCTGAAAAAGTTTCCAACAATAAACGAGTCTGGAACATTTCGCTGCCCGGTTGGCGACTGTTGTTTTTATAACCGACTTACTGCTTTGGGGAGAGGAAACAAGTCATTTAAAAATACAATTCTACTGCGTAATTTGGTGATTCATTATTATTGGGTGAGGATGGATTTCCTATGAAAAACAAAGATAAAAATTTACATAAAATAACAACAGTATGTAAAAAAGTCATCATCCAATGCTTAAAAGGGTGACTCAATCCCCGAAAATAAAAAAAAAAAAACCATTTTATTACGAATTGCCGGCTGCACACCTTTTTGTATGGAATGTAAAATGTAATATTTTTCGAATTTCCAGGATTAGTCCCATATGAAAAATTGATTGCCGTATGCTACCCGGCAGAGTAGAATAGTACCACTACAAGTCTTCCCGTGGATGTCGTAGAAGGCGACTTAGGAAACACAAGTTAAGCAAAGCTTTTAAACATCAAAGAGACTTCTCATACAAATGAAGTAATGGCCAAAATGGGTTTGGCCAGCGTGGAAGGTATAGGCTAAATCTTCTGACTGCTCTGACTAATATATGGCTCTGGTAGTACAGAGAGGGTTGTGCTCACAGAGTGGAGACTAAAAATGACCTGATGATGATGATAAGTTGTTTGAAACTCAACGACTGAAGTTGGTGCTTCACCCCGTCCGTTTTTTCTCCGCCGCAAACTTATTACACCGCCTGTAATGGTTTCATACCTATGGCCCCTCTGATAAATATAACTTACCAGTAATTTTCCCGCGACTTCGTTCGTGTAAATTATAGCCTATGTCACCTGCCTGCAGATAAATTAGCTTCCTATCAGTGTAAGAATTTAGAAAATCGGTCCAGTAGTTTGGAGCCTATTCAATGCAAACAAATAAACAATCTAATCTTTATAATAATAATCAGAGTCTAAGCTAAGTAAAAAAATCCCAGCTAATATTATAAATGTGGAAGTGAGTTTGTTTTTTTGAATGAAATGATTGACATTAAATTTTGCATACCTATGTGTATGCAAAATTTCATGTCAATCATTTAGGGTACTGAGAAGGACATAGGCTATAAACTACGCGGGCGAAGCCGCGGGTAAAAGCTAGTATTTATTAAATTCAATTGTTTTTGGTTCACCAAAATCAAGCGTGCTTTAACGTAGGTATTTCAAAGTTGGAATTAACTTTCAAGTATTTATATACAGACAAGGACAGGTGGATCAATCAGTTATTATTACTGTGAATATAGGTTAAATCACAGTTATAAGTAGTTGGAGTTAAATGTTTAAAATTTTAGTTACACAATCTCCGTTTGCAATATTCAATTTAAATTTTCACTGAATGTCAAATAATAAGGAAAGTTGTTATTTTTGTGTTTGGGTAGTTTTCACACAGTTCTCTTTTTACTTATATTGTTGATAGCCCGTTGGGGTCAAGTAAGTAATAAATTCTTAAGTAATTCAAGAGTTTGTGACACAAAAACGAATAGACGCTGTTAAGACGATTTTGCATTAGCACTTTATAAATTTTAACTGCACCAAAAACCCTCTTTCATCCTAGCAATACCTCTTTGAAACGGTTCCAACGAGAGCATATTCCGGCGGCGAAATAAAATTAGTTATCTTGGCGGAATAAATTCATGAATGGTGAGACTTTGGCCAGCTTCCATCTTATGAAATGGTAAAACAATTAAAAGTTTCCCTGCCTGTTCCGATTCCGAGTCTTAGTACAAAAATATACGTATTTGCGAGAAATTGAGTACGTATAACGCATATAAATTTACCCTTGACATTCCCTTAAAGGGGCTCAGTTCTTCAATATGAACAACTTTTTCTATGGGACCAACGCTGGCAACATGAAAAGAATGAGAAAATGTTGAGAATAAATTCATATGTGTATTCTATTAGATTGATTTATTAAAGTTAGAGTTTTGGTGAGAAATGATACTCGCGCCTTCCTAGCTGTAATAATACTGACCTATATAAGGCTTTAAAGATAAAACGCTTGACTATCTGTTGTCCAGTGGTCAAGGTGTTTGCCTAATGGCCCGAAGATCGTGGGTTCAAATCAGCAAAACTATCCTAGTACTGGTTTTGGTCTACCCTTTGGGACGCAGAGGTCAGACGACAGTCGCTCTGTGTAAGAACCAGTAACCTCGTCAAACCACCTGGTAAATCATGAACCCTGAGCTGGCAACTGGGAATACGTTTGGATAATAATGGTGAAAGATTAAATACCTATCTTCTTGTTTGTTACACCTTTATAATTTGCATGAGAGGTAAAGCAGCTGGCATATTTTAAGTTTTACTTGCGAACATTTATACAGAGTGTAATATGCCCTCGACACACCCTTGAAGGGGTGACTCAGCCCATCAATATAAAAAACTTTTGCTATGGGTTTAATGCAGGGCACTCGATTTTTTTTACTGTCCCCTTCCAGGACGGCTGAACACATTGGTATGAAAATGACAATTTTTTTTTACTTCCCAGCATTGATCTCATAGCCAAAGTTGTTCATATTCACGGGCTGAGTCACCCCTTCAAGAGTGTATCGAGGGTCATGTTACACTCTATACGCTCGAGAATCATAACTTTTCTTTCAACTCAATCAGGTAAATACAGAATACAAAGAAGTTCCTATTACTTTTCACCAAAAATGTTAACTACCCTCTATAAACACGCTGCATCAAAGTATAGCCAATACCAAAAGGTTAATAGGGCAACAACGTTGAAGTACTGTTAAACTGTACCCTTACGAGCTTCGCCGTGTGTGGCTAAAGCTCTCGACGTGCCACCCCTCTCACTCCCCCGATCACGAGGACTCTTTGAAGTACTCTTAATTTCGACAACTATTTAGCTTTGGAAGTTCCAAAGTTACACTCAAAAATAACGTATGTTAAATCTAAAATTGTTGAAGTGCTGTTAAAACCGTGTCTGAGGTTTTTGTTGTGTTAAAGTTATTTTAAATATTCAAGTAAGTATGCCTCTTCACTTATGTTACTTGCTTTTATTAAGTATCACCTTTCTGATCGGTTAGAAGGCTAGTTGAATAAAGAACATACATTTAATGGTTATTTCTTTTCAATATGCTTATATGAAAAGACTTTTTAATTAATAAGTGTTCAAAGATTCCAGTATTAAATAAATTTTTGAACCGTGAATCTTAAATCAAAAATAGGCACATCATATAAGAAATACTTTGTTAGTCTCAAAAAACTCTGAGATATAAAAGTGTCAAGTTAAATTTTTTTGGTGGATCGATTAAAGACTATTGAAAATTCCAGACATTCGCATAATTTTTTGAGGTAGGTAAGGTATATTTATCAAAACAAGCTTTTATTTAACCTGCCCTGTTAGTTGGTTTGTTTTTCTGTGAGGGCCACATCTTGCAACTCAATTTCGAAGCACTTATCCCTAACCAAATGGATTGAAATGTCGTACCTATGCTTTTGTAGGTTGGATGAAAATAGAATATGAAGGAACCGCAGACATGATCTGATAATTGAGTCAAAAGGTAGCCGAAGACACTTGTAAGCTAAATAACTGTGCAGTATTTGTGATAGTGACGAGCTCCGTGGTGCAGTGGTTATCACGCCAGCCTGCGACACGAGTCTTGGGTTCGATCCCCGGTTAGGTCATGATGACAACGATCTTTTTCAGATTGATTGATGAAACATTTTGACTAAATGAAAAATGTTATGTACTGAGCTTTTTCATAGTAGTGTATACTAGTGTTCAGATAGGTTAATAAACATAAAAAGCTAGGTGAATAGAAATAACGAATACGTACAAAATGAACCTCACATCGCTTTATTATATTGTTCTGCATTTATTTCGCAGCGGAGGGGCAATTTATTCATGCAAAAAATTCCAGACCAAGCCTTTGACACTCTCCCCTATTAAAATTGCGTTCAACATAAAGTTATCGATGTTACTGAATTTTTTGCTGACAAATACATTTCTCGTTTAAAAGTTAGTTGGCAATGATAATGGCTTTCAATTAATATCCAATTATTTGTGTTTAACACTTTCACATAATTGTATAGACATTTGTATGATTTTACTCATATTAAGTTACAAATATTCACCATAAATAACGCTGTAATTTGGCAGACAGGTATCATCATTTTTTCGTATTCAATTGATCATGACATTTAATTAGGTCAATGTGTACTCTGTCCACATATATATAAAGCTACACTTACCACTGACTGACTGACTGATTGACATAGTTGTTCTCCCACTTCGCGACTGAGGGGGGTTGTGACGTTTAGTGGACTGGATGTGGAATTTTTGTCTAAATTTGGAAAAATCCGAAAAGTCGAGGATCGGAGAATCCTGATGAAGGGGGGGTACTGCCCGCGAAAACTATAACAGTTGGAGCTTTGCCCCCATAGACAATATTGGAGGGGGTCATGATCAAATTCTAGAGACGTAACTTTTTTTTTATTTTTCAAAAAAAACAAAATGGCCGCCAAACAAATTGGGCCCCCGGGTGTCTACTTTCAAGTCTGAAGCCGAAGGCCGAAGACTCAGAAGCCAGCGAGCCCAGACGGCGAGCTGCGTGGCGAGGCCGCAGGCCGAGCCATTTGGAATTGGACCCCCCCCCCTCCCCACTTTGCCCCCCCCCCCCCCCCCTTTTTTTCTCAAGTCACCATCGCAAGCCCGCAGGGCGAGCGAAAGCGAGGCCGGAGGCCGAGCTGCGTGGCGAGGGCGCAGCCCGAGCCTTTTGGACTCCCCCCTCCCCTCTTTCCCCCCACCACCCCACGTTGTCGGCAGTGAGGCCACAGGCCGAACTGCCGATCACTTAGGCCAGCGAGCCCGGAGGGCTCGCCGAGTGGCGAGGCCGCAGGCCGAGCCATTGTGTCGATCCCTTACCCCTGGAGTAGTTCACCCCCTGAGGCAAGCACCCGCCCCCCCAAGATGGCCGCCAATTCTCAACTTTACCCGATCAGGCTCAAAATTGATACCTGGGGGTCCCTGGGGCCGCTCAACTCGAAACTGGACACCATTTTTTGATCCAAGATGGCGGAAATTTTTTTTTTTTTAATTTTTTCAACCATGTCGGATTTGACTCAAATTTTGGAATTGGGGGTTTGGGGCCTCGCGAAACTCGAAACTGGACCTCTTTTTGGAATCCAAGATGGCCGCTCACTCATTCTCCCACCCTTTTCATACTGCCTAACTTTTTCCACCTTTTCCTTCAACTGACTAAATTTATCGGTTTTAAAGACATAACGCGAGCCTCGCGGGCTGCTTGCAGCCCGCGCACAGAGCAACATCTAGTTGTTAAAGTTATGTTAAATTGTTAAGTTTACATTGATTGGAAAAAATGGACTGTGCAGTTTGTTGCTGCTTCTTCTGCACTCCGCTTTAGAAGCGGCGTTAAACTTAGCCGTAAGTAAATTTACTGACGTCAACATTTTTTCAGTTGTAAAATATATAAATACATTTTACAGACAATTATTAAATATATAAACTTTTTGAATTTGAAAACGCTCAGATGAGAGACATAAAGGGATAAACGAAAAGAAAGTGTTTTCAAAAGGAAAAAGGTACTAATATAACATTCATTGCACCCGTTTTTCCAAATCCAATCTTCGTAACTTGGGCAACTGTTGTGGGTTCCGTATTATATTGTGGTAAAATACGATTAGTAGTTTCCTATTTGGACGTGTTGATTATGCCCTGTTACGTGTTCGACCCCTACGGTTATGTGGCAAGTTTCCGAGTTTCTAACATTAATTTTAAGGGCAGTGAAAACCTTTTTATGTTATTGTTTATTATAAGTGTCAAATAAATGATAATGAGAATTGTTTATTGTTGTTTTATGGTTGTTTGTTTTACTTGTTAAAACGATGATAGATAGATTTTATATTAAAAGACTAATTTTTCTTGTTTATAAGCTAGGCTAATTGTAAGGGCCATTATCTGGGAAACACTCATGAGATCAAGACCATAGACGCTTTAATATTTGTCAGCCATTAATAAATATACTTCCTTGCCTCAGTACGGTGATTAATTAAAGTAAAAATAGCCTATATATTAACCTATATTAGTAAAAAAAAGAGGACACTAATAAAATAATACATTATCTAAACAAATTTAGTACAAGAGGCGGCCTTTTTGATTAATGAACTGAATGAATGTGATTTGACGAGGTTACTAGTATTTACACAGAACGACTACCAAACTGAACCAATCCTAACATAGGTGTTAACAAACGCTAGATAACGTTCGGGACGAGATAGGTGACATTTTTTATTTTTTCTACTCCTGTACTGTAATCTGTCAATTATGTGGTCAAGAACACAAACATAAGAACATCTATAATAAGTCTATACTCTATTCTTCATAACAGTACGGCACAGCCGTACTATAATGTATCTATAACGATACGGCTAGCAGCCACAAACTATTAAACCTAGATTTCCTGATTGCAAAAGAAGTTTTTTTGAACTAAATGCATTGCTGCCAACTTAAGAAAAACTTGTTTCATAGTATTTTTAAGAGTCTAGCGAACATTAATTTAAAAAGAAAAGGTAACCATAGACACAAAATTTTGTCATGTTTACATTACATTACCCGCGAGTTAGTTGTCAAACTCAAAATTTATGTTTTACTAGTCTACTTTCTTTGTAAGGCACGTTATAGTATATTATGCAACGGTTTATATTTAGGTCTTAAAAGGCTAGTGGCGCCATTATTAGCGACATTCGCTCGCTTCGCTCGCTCATATCGTTACCCGCGCCACTCACCTTTTAAGACCCCTATTATAAAACCGTTGCATAATATACTATAACGTGCCTTACAAAGAAAGTAGACTCAAGCCTGTAATATCCTGACCAGATTGGAAAATTGTCCACATAGGTAAGTATGCTTCCCCATGGGATTAGAGCCCACCACATCCAAATCATGAGGCAAACGTCTTGACCACTGGACCACAGAGTTAGTCTGTATTTTAATCCTACTGTTAACTTACATATTATAATATCATTTTCATATCAGGAAACAGGTCCCATATCTCTTCTATTCTATAATAGGCCGGCAACGCTCTTGTCACACCCCTGGTGTTGCAGTTGTCCATGGGCAGTGGAGATCACTTACCATCAGGTGACCCGCTTGCTCGTTTGTCGTACTATTTCATAAAAAAAGAAAATCCAGTGACTTCGTCTGCATAAATTAAAGCCTTTTTCTTCTTTTGAGCTGTAGATGGCTAGTTTTATATTTGCCTTGACAAGTAGCTTGCAACTGCAACCACCCAGTCATTGCCTCGTTAAGGTCTTTTTGATATTATAGTCTATGTCACATGGATATCAGTCCAGTAATTTTTGAGCCTATTCGTTGCCAACAATCGAATCTTTACTCTTTGAAATATTGCTATAAATGTTTAAAGCTATTTGTATAGGTTAAGACCAATTGACTTTGATCCGCACTGTAAAGCCGAACGACGATAAAGGGCAAACGTCCTCGGTTCAACAGTTGTGGTTTGGGCCGGACGCTTGAACAAGGATTAGGTCATTTTGATCCGTCTCGAGCATTCGATCAAAAGCTCTTCCGTCGGTTAATTGATTTTATCGATGGAAATTTAATTAATTGATATATTTTCTAAGTTTTATTTTATTTGCAATGTATGTAGGTAAGGTGATCAGGTGATTTGATGTTCAAAAATTGTGGTTTAAACCGGACGCTTGAACAAGGATTAGGTGATTTTGATCTGTCTCGAGCTTGCGATCAAAATTTTGTCCGTCGATAAATTGATTTAATCGACGGATTTTCATTTTGTTTTTCATTGATATATTAGTCAAGATTTTATTTTATTTGCAATGTGTGTAGCTAAGATGATTTGATATTCAAAAATTGTGGTTTGAGCCGGACGCATGAACAAAGATTAGGTCATTTTGATCTGTCTCGAGCTTTCGATCAAAAGCTTGTCCGTCACTAATTGATTTTATCCATGGATTTTTTTTTCATTGATATAGGTATTAGTCAAGATTTTATTTTATTTGCAATATATGTAAGTAAAGTGATATTTTAGGAGATTTTATGTTTAAAAATAGTGGTTTGAGCCGGACGCTTAAATAAGGATTAGATAATTTTAATCAGTCTCAAGCTCTCGATCGCAAATTGTTTTTATTAAAGACTTTTTACTTTGTTTTTAATTGATATATTTTTCAAGCTTTTATTTTACTTGCAATGTGTGTATTTAGTCACCTGCAAATTCCATATAGAATTTGTGTACAAATCATCCGTAGCTACGGATAAAACCCTGTCCGACCGGAAGGGCGACTCAGCTTAATATAAACAAGTTTTCCGGTACTGATGATGCAAATTTCAAAACAGAAATTGATATTTTCATACAAAAGTCAGCCGGCGGGGCAAGTCATATAAATATGTTGAATTTTTTGGAATTTCCTGCATTAGTTCCATAGGAAAACATTGTTTATATTGACGGGCTGGTTGAATAAAATTTTATGTTAAATGGTTACGTTTTAAAATATTAAAGTATTTATTCTTTACTTATTTTGCTAAAATTCGGCAGACTTATATATAAGTCGGATAACAATGCTATATTGGCTGATCCGAAGATGATCTCCCGATTGCTTAACAGTCTACTAGCAAAAAATTTACACAATATTTCTTATGAGCTTATTTCGCGTCATGATTACTTTTTAATTTGTCAGCTTTATACTTGAACGAATATAATTAAATTGAAGATACCTTCTTTAAAAAATACTTAATTTTTTTATATGCCTTAGACGTAAATTAGACAATTCCTTTACATGAAGATACGAGTATATGAAAATCTTATTAAATGGATTTAATAATGGTTCCCTCAGATCTTTCTTTCTTCTTTTAAATTATGGCTTCTACCGAGATTTCAGTGATTCTGCCAATGTCTAGTATAATGAGATACTAAGTATCGGTGTTGTACGGTATGTGGCATCAAAGATGGCGTATGTTCTTTGGTAGTCTCGTGGGAGCTTCTGATGACAAATCTATACGAGTCCATTTAACAGTCGACTTTAACTATTTAACAAATTGTTCTCAAGCACGAGCATTTATATCACCAAACTACACCAATTTCATATTATAAAGTCTACTTAAATTAATTTGCGAAATCGTC
Source organism: Rhodophaea formosa (assembly GCA_963082605.1). Lineage (NCBI taxonomy): Eukaryota > Metazoa > Arthropoda > Insecta > Lepidoptera > Pyralidae > Rhodophaea > Rhodophaea formosa. The sequence continues at coordinate 9,147,604 of OY720221.1, forward strand.
TTAAGCGAACGACAACTGTACTCCTTGACTTCCCACTAAAAACTCCGTTCCCTTAGATATAATCATCTGTCATTAATTTACCGGTGATTAGTCAGAAACTAATTGATTGTAAGCCGGTCCGGTCGAACGGACGGTGAGGGTTAGCTGTCCACGGTTCAGTTGCGGTTACAGTTCCGGACGCGCGAGATACTAGGGTCTTTGGGTCAGTTGATCTAATTGGTTTAATGTGATTAGTAGGCAACCAATTTATTGTAAGCCGGTCCGGTCGACCGGACATTAAGGGCTGGCTGTCCATGGTGGAGTTGCGGTTGTCGTTCCGGACGCGCGAGATACTAGGGTCTTTGGGTCGGTTGATCTAATTGATTTTATGTGATCATAGGTAACTAATTTAGTGTAAACCGGTCCGGTCAAGCGAACGGTAAGGGCTAGCTGTCTACGGTTCGGTTGCAGTTGTCATTCCGGACACGCGAGATACTAGGACCTTTGGGTCGGTTGATCTATTGGTTGTATGATTCAGTTGTGGTTGTCGTTCCGGACGCGCGAGATACTAGGGTCTTTGGGTCGGTTGATTTAATTGGTTTTATGTAATCAGTCGGAAAATAATTGATTGTCAGCTGGCCCGGTCGAGTGGACAGTAAAGGCTGACTGTCCACGGTTCAGTTGCGGTTGTCGTTCCGGACGCGCGAGATCCTAGGGTCTTTGGGTCGTTTGATATAATTGGTTTTATGTGATCATAGGTAACGAATTGAGTGTAAGCCGGTCCAGTCGAGCGGACGGTAAGGGCTGGCTGTCCACGGTTCAGTTGCGGTTGTTCCGGACGCGAGAGATACTAGGGTCTTTGAGGCGGTTGATCTAATTGGTTTTATGTGATCAGTTGGTAACTAATTGATTGTAAGCCAGTCCTGCTAAGCGAATGGTAGGTACTGGCTGACTTTTCAAACTGCAATTTGGCGCTTCTGACTCACGGGAATTCCAGGTCGTTTGATTTCATCGATGTAATTTGATAATGGAAATAGAAAAAATAAGTAATGTTCCCGTTAAACTTTTGATTAATGAACATAACTTATTATTCTGTTTTAATTAAAAATACTTTGGAGCGATGTATACAAAACTAAAATATTTTTTGTTTTTAATGCTCGTGAGATGTTGTGGTTCATTTTGTAAATAAAATTAATAAATGATGTTGTTAATTGAGATTTATAGAAACTTGATCTTTGGTTATAGGAGGACGCATTTTGATGTTAAGTCATAAACTTTTAATGTAATTTCCTTTAGAATTTATTCATCAAGCGGTCATTAGTCGGTAACTATTCGGTTGTAAGCCGGTTCGGTCAAGCGGACAGTAAAGGCCGTCTCCCCGCTGTTCAATTGCGGTTACAAAGTGTACATAGAACTCTTTGTGCGGTTATCGTTCCGGACGCGCAAGATACTCGGGTCTTTGGGTTGATTGATCTTTTCATTTTATTTTATTAGTCAGTAACTAATTAAAAGTAAGCCAGTCCGGTTGAGCGGATGGTAGGTAGGGGCTAGCTTGTCCAAGGTTCGTTGCGGTTTGGCGCTCGAGACTCGTAGGAAACTGGGGTCTTTGGGACGTTTGATCTCATCGATGTTGTTTGAGGACATGAAAATACTGAAATTATTTACAAAAAATTATTTACGGTACACTTTGTTGCTTAAAATATAAATTAATAAACATTGATATTTTTAAGTATTTTGAAGCAATGTATAGTAATACAAACCTAAAATATTGTTTTTCAATGATCAAAATATCTTATGGTTAAAGGTACAGTTAGAAACTTGATCTTTGGTCAGAGAAGGACCACATTTTGATATAACCTCATAAACTTTCTAAGTAAACAGTAAAGTCCGGCTGTCAACTCTTCAATTGCCGTTATCGTTCCGAACGCGCAAGATACTCGGGTCTTTAGGTTGATTGATCTTTTCAATTTTATTTAATTAGTGAGTAACTAATTAATTGTAAGCCAGTCCGGTTGACCGGATAGTAGGTAAGGGCTGGCCTGTCCACGGTTCGTTGTGGTTTGGCGCTCCAGATGCGTGAGAAACTGGAGCCTTTTGGGACGTTTGATTTCATAGATGTTTTTTAATTACACGACCATACTAAAGTTAATTACCCGTACTCCTCAGTTCATCATAATCAACAGCCTTCTATGCTAGGTCTCGGACTGTCTCAATGCATGCCATCCATTTCGGTCTTGTGTCTTACTCTTAGCATACGTGACAATGTTTTATTAATAAAAAAATCATTCGTTCAATTTAATTCAAACTGAAAAAATCCAATTGATCAAAAAGTTGTGGTTAAGAGTAACAAGTAAAAAACTTGATCTATTTGGCTAAAGGAGTAGTAGTAAATTAATTTGCTTTTAACATAACTTCCTCTAGGTTTATTTTATCAAGCGGTGATTAGTAGGAAACTAATTGGTTTTAAGCCGGCCCGGTCAAGCGGAAAGTAAGGACAAGCTCTCCTTGGTTTAATTGCGACTGTTATCCCGGCCTTTAGGTTTTTTAAACTCGGGCTCTGTCTACCACGCAAAGGAGAAAGACGTGATAGTATGTATGTCATTCCGGACACCGGATTCACAATATACTCAGGACTATAGGTTGTGAGATCACGTCAGTTCTAGGTATATGATTTGTTAGAAACTAATTAATTGTAAGCGGGTCCGGTCGAGTGGAAAGTATGGGTGGGCTGTCCACAATTCAGTTGCGGTTTCTTATTCCGGACGGACAAAATGTGCGTTATTAATCTCATTGAAAATTTGATTATAGAAATACCAAAATTAATCAATGAGTACACACAAGATGCTTAAGGGCGGCCAACCCGTCTATCTTTTCATACAAACGCTCATACGTGATTATGGCGGTGAAACAAATCTTTCTTTAAAGATTTTCCACTAATATGTATCTTGTGCACTATATCTAGGTTTCTATCAAAACGAAAAATCAAAATTTGGAGAAACAACTTCAGTATTAGCCTCCAAAAATCCGCTTTTTTCACAAATTTTATGTGAACTTTGGGCGTTTATAATGTACTCATTAAGTGTAACAGTAAAGAAAATATTTATTTAGAAACCTTGCAAATGTAATAGAGATTCTAGATGTACAAGGTTTTTTCATAAACTTGTAAGACTTACTAATAAACACGTATTTCTTGAAACAAGTTTAATGAAATTTCCGCACACTATTTTTCGTTCAATGTCTTCGCGTACTCACTACCTTGTTTCCATGTGGCAGTAAGAGGTGTGCGGGAGACGAGGGCATGGGGCTCTTTTTGCTTTGCCTCTTTATCTGACATTGCGCTGGACGGAACAAGCTTTTCGACCATGCTCGCGTTGACGATAGTTGGTCGGGGAAGGGCCACCTTAACTTAAATGTTCTAGTAGTTAGTAAAATATGTAATCAAAGTAAATCAAGTATTTCTAAGAAATATTGAATGAACCAAACTTATAATTTTTCCAACTAAAAAGCAAAGTCTATTTGAGTGTAAGAGGGTTCAGTTTGCTGTATACTAATTCACATGACTAATTTTAGAAACATTACCGTGACTAGTGTGTGAGTTGGAAACTAATTGATTGTAACTCCGTCCGGTCGAGCGGACGTCAGAGCTGGCTGTCCACGGTTCAGTTGCGGTTTGTCGTTCCGGATGTGTCGGATATTCAGATCTTTGGGTCCTTTTGATATCAATGACTGATAGTAGATGAGCCTGCTGGTAAACCAGATTCTAGAAAATTAGTTGCATTTATTAGTTTGCAAGTGTCGATTTTTATTACCAAGGCCAAAAATTTTAAAATAATATAAAAGGTTTTCATATTATATCTCTACAATTTTATGTTAAAACTTTTAAAGTCTTCTCTAAGATTTCTATAGACAAAACTATCAAAATTTACATAATATTTACTATAAAATTTACATAATATTTACTAATACCTACATTATTGCAAACATCAGGTTCACTAGTTAAGTTAAACCTTATCTCAATTAAAAGGAAGTCATTTTGTGAGTCGGAAATAAGCCTAAAGTTTGGAAGCCTTGACATCTTGCCGTTGACATCACAACTCGTGTCAGATACTTTGAAGTACAATCTACAGGAATAATTTGTTATTATGCTCTACGTTATTGAAGCAATTTATATTCTTAAATTGTAAAAAGAATAACGATATAGCAGTTTAATTGGCAATAATGAATTGGGTAATCTATATGCAAAGTGTAGTGTGGTACACTGGTATATGTCATAAAATATTTGTTTGATTCAATAAGTAAGTTCATGAAAGCCCATCACATATTGTAATATAATTATAAAGAAGAGTTTGGTAAAATGCATTTGAGCAACCTAAAAAATCAAACAACAGCTCCTGCCGGTAACACACAAAGACTTGAAAAAATACAGAGTTAACATTCAAAAATAGTAAAACATTTTTACAGGGACTCTTAACAAACTATACCTCCCAGTAGCTCAACTTCTTGAGACTACACCAGCACTTATGCAAAGTGCTGTGTGACCTACTAAGTAACAGGTCATGTACGTACTTAACATTCACACCACTAATGTAGCACCTGCGTAAAATTTTACATCGAAGTCAAACGTTAAAATTCAGCCCGAAAACGGCAAATAACAATATCGTTACTCTACTTAAAAATAATTTGGCGCTCGCTGCCCGAGATCGCAATTACTTTCACGCTGCACCCAAAAGTTCTACATGTTTACATATTTATGAGAGCGAGTGTACTTTTACGTCTAATATCAATATTTTTGATGTTTCGTGACCCTTACTCCGGTAGGAATAAAGCTCATAACATGAACATGTATTTTTAGACTTTGCTGAACGTAATATCAGCTATATGAACAGGTATGAGAGCAATCAAATTCTCGTTACTACGGCATGTGATTTGTCTAGCTACCTGCCGTGAACTGTAATAAATATGGTCTATTTATGGACTTTTTGGTAGTGCTTTCATGAGTTTCGAATCAGATATTATTTGTTTTGAGTACTGAATAGGTTTATTGAATGTTTTGTGCTTATAACTGTTTGTAAATTTTCTATTGTTTTACAAGCTTTTGTTTAATTTAAGGTGTATGAGTAAGTTTGTATCAATTAATCAATGGCTGGTTACTGGTATTCCGTTAATAGAAATTTAAAGCGTGTAATTCAAATATCGACATTCCTTAAGAGGTGACTCAAACTATCAATATGAACCACTTTTTTCTATGGGACGTTGCAAGGAACTAAAAAAACAATATTTCTATACAAAAGTGTTTAGTCGGCGTGGTGTTTTGTATGAAATGTCAAATTTGTTTGCCATTTCCTAGCATTGATTTCATTGGAAAAGTTGTTCATAATAACGGATATAGTTACTCCTTAATTTACTCAAAGAATTGTAAAATGTAACCTGACATCTTCTTTTCCATGACAGGTATAGGATTCATTCCGTAACACTTTTGTACGACAGTAATTTTTTTCCAGATCATCATTGGTCATGAAGAGTTGTTGATAATGGCAGGCGAGTTTCCTCCTCTCTTTCTTCCTGTATAGTTCAAATGAAATGTGTTAATTCTATGTATTTACGGATTTAAATACTTTTCGATTCCTGCAGGTAAACACTCACATACGCTGTTCACTTCCATTCGGAGATTCTGTGATGTGGATGTTAAGGTCCTAATGAGCGATAAAATTCCGCCGAATTCCTTTTTAATTTTTACCTGCGGGCGGGTAAATACTTTGGTCTCTAGATATAGAGTTAGAGAGATAATAGAACAAATAATGAGGACTCAATGCGTTATAATGTGCGCTCATTCTAGTAATTGAAGTGTTTGCTTTGATATCTCATATTGTTTCTTTAGTTTGATTCATATTTTCATTTAACTTTTTTAATAGAAATACTTGTAGGAAATAATCGATCTACTTTAACATATAATAAATGTGTATCAAGAAGGTTTTCTGGGTGACAAATTCTATAAATATTAGTTTTTCCATACAATTTTCTGAGTCAATTAATGTTATATAAAATAACATTTTTTTGCGAATAGCAGAAGTTTCTACAAAAAATTGTGCATATCGATGAGTTAACTTTTTTTTTTAAATTTTTGGTGTAATTTCATAATTGCGTTGGCACTCATATATAAAATACTGTAGACAATTTATTTGAAATATAAAAATCGTGTATTTCTAGATTGCAAAGCTCATCGATTCCTGCAGGTAAACATAACGATGTTCGCTCCCATTCGAAGTTCCTGTGCGGATGTTAAGGTCCCTAACGAGCGATAAAATTCCGCCGAATTCCTTTTAACTGCAGACTAAGTTTACCTGCGGGCGGGTAAATACGTTTGGTCTCTGGATTGTGATTTAGAGCAAATAGTGAAAACTCAATGCGTTTCGTTGTGCAGTCATATTTGTAATTAATGTGTTTGATTTGATATCCTCTCATATTGTCTTTTGTTATATTCATTTTTTAAGTTTTATTGATGAGTTTATTGGTTTCTTTAAATTTTTGATGTATTAAAGTTTGTAATGTAATAATAGTGTTGGCACTAACACATAAAATACTGTAAGGAATTTATTTGAAAGATAAAAACCACGTATTTCTAGATTGAAAAGGTCATCGATTCCTGCAGGTAGATACTACGCTGTTCGCTTTCTTCCGGAGATCCTGTGTGGATGTTAAGGTCCCTAACGAGCGATAAAATTTCGCCAGTTTCCTTTTTAACTGTAGACCAAGTTTACCTGCGGGCGGGTAAATACGGCCCACATTTGGCCTCTGGATTGTGATTTAGAGCAAATAATGAGTACTCAATGTGTTATAATTTGCGCTCATTTTCGTGAAGTATTTGATTGATCATATTCTCAAATAAAATGTGTATTATTTTTTTTCAACAATTGATGTATCCTTACAAAGTGTTATAATTGTGTTGAATCTCACACATAATATATGTACTCTAAAGGATTTATTTGAAACATAAAAATTTTGTTTTCTAAATTGCAAAGCTCATGGATTCCTGCAGGTAAACATAACGCTGTTCGCTCCCATTCGAAGTTCCTGTGCGGATGTTAAGGTCCCTAACGAGCGATAAAATTCCGCCGAATTCCTTTTTAACTGCAGACCAAGTTTACCTGCGGGCGGGTAAATACGACCCACATTTGGTCTCTGGATTGTGATTTAGAGCAAATAATGAGTATTCAAAGCCTTATAATGTACGCTCCTTTTTGTAATTGTAGGATCTATGTGCTTTCATGTTGTGTCTTTTTATTTTGGTTTCAGGCTACACAATAATAATATATTGTATGTAAACAGAACCCAGAAACTTGTTGTGTGGTTTGAGGTCCTTTTTAGGGTTCCGTTGTGAACAAGGAACCATTATAGCTTTGCCGCGTCCGTCTGTCTGTCTGCCCGCTGTTTAGTTTAGCGACTATAAGAATTAGAAAGCTGCAATTTGGCAAAAGTATAAAATATTCTGCAAGCTAAATAGTTTTTTATAGATACGTGAAAAAATATATGGCAGTAGGGTAAGTAGTATTCACAAGTCAAAGAATTACTCGTCGACCTACTTATAAAATGACGCGCAAACTAGGAAATACTACAATGCGCGTGGCTCGACGCGTACATGGCCGGTATTGTTTTAGGCCAATCAAAATAAGGTGGAACCTTGCACTAATTTATAAATTCATGATTTTTTATATATTTTGTAGAACTGTTCAAATAAATACGTAATTAATTAATATTTAACGAAATGTGAAAGAATTTTGTGAATTATTACAAATATATTAAGCGCTTCACCTTATCGCTGAAATCATTAAGCTCATATTTGAGTGCGCGCGCGACTCGACTGCAAGCGGCTGCGCGGAGAGAGAAATAAATAAAAAAAAAGATAAAAATAAAAATGCAAGTGCAATCATTGCTTAATTCTATGATAAGTATGTTCAACCAACTGACTAAATGCTTAACCCTTTAAACATACATTTGGAAATTTCGCCAAAGTCATAATCAATTTATTTAAAACGTCTAATATTATTAGACGCTACAAAAAAATTTGCTTAATTAATGTAGTAATAAGAACATAATAGGTCAGGTTAAGGTAAAAGTCTACCAAGTAAAATCTTGGTTATCACATTTGCTTTTATTTCAGTGAAATTTAATCACTTTGTAACTAAATTTCCAGTAAAACTATAACCAAGCTCAACATTGGAATATACTTTCATAAATAGATTTAATATTATCAAGCAAATGGGCATAAATAGAATCTCATAAGTCCGGTTATGATTTAGTGCGAACCTGTTTTAATTTGACTGGCCTATTTCATAAGAATAATTTTCTATGAAAAAAAAATTAAAAGCATTATCACCTTATCAAAAATCATATCCAAGAAGAGTGTCAGGCAAGAAGAGGACCTTGAAAACTTTTATTTTTATATTTAAACAGTATAAATGGTACCAATTTAAATAAAATATAAAATATATAAGCTGCAAAACTTCATTATAGCAATCACCGTCATTTTTTATATTATTATTTATTTAGTCTCTTTATAATAAATTTATCGCAATCACAAAATGGAGCAAATAACTCCACCAAAAATACTTACACGTGTTCATATCTATTTAAGTTCAGCCAGTGAATTATTAACCAGGGATAATAACCCTATAATTGACTAGACCATAATTCAAATGATGTTATTTTAATGACGTTAATATCGATCAAGTATAAATTATGTATTTGTATATTACTGAAAGTACTTTATGAGACAACGATTACACCTACACCTAGACTTTTTAGGATCACAGACCTTCTCAGTCATAAATTAAACATGCAAATTACACAGCAGTATGATGTACAAGCTGTGAATTTTCATTAAAAATTAATAAAAAGACATCGCGACGCAAACTTCTAAACTCGCAACCATGTAATAAAAGCCTCGGTACAAAAAGGATTTGTTATAAAAGACTCAAGTTTGGCTTTTGTTAGCAGATTTATTTTTAAAGTTAAATGGCAGAAACAAAGTATCCTTTATTTTTTGGATTTATAATTTAAAAATTACTTGAAGCAATGAGACTGACTTGACTACAAAAATTTCAACTTCAATTATAAATATATTATAAACATAATATATAAAAACCGTAAAGTATAATAATATTATTATCCAGTTTAAATTGTAATGAATAATTCACAAAGTAAAAAAAAACACATACATTAATTTTACTATTTAGAAAAATCATTTTAAAAGCTAGCCTGGCTATACTAATATTATAAAGAGGATAGATATGTAAGTTTGCTTGTTTATTTGTAATTAATAAACAAAGAACTGCTAGATTGATTTGATAAAAATATTTCCCTAATAGAAGCTATATTATACGCGAGTAAAATTAACTAAATATTTTTAAATTAAAGATAATGCAAAAAAAGGTATTTAAAAAAACGCCTATTAACGTATTATTTGGCGAGCGCTGCAAAAACGAGGTCTCTGTCATTTCAATGTGATCCCGGTTACTACACCCTCCACTATGATGCTTCAAAACCCGGGATCCAAGGCCCAAGATCCCGAAGGCCTGGGGATCCGGATAGACTGCAATAAAACCAAAACGCACGCGGGTGAAGTCGAGAGAAACAGTATTCAATATTTCCTTGGCCTCTACTTGACTTATCCAGAACCTGGATGTTCAATTATCATCAATTGACCTCAACATTAACTTTTTCCGAGTCGTAAAAAATATAAAGAGGTCCGCCATTACCGCACCCTCGTGTAGCGCACATGTGTGCGAGAGCCGTTAGCCATTTCAGACATGGCTTGCTTATAGCGCTTCAGAGGTTGTAAACGAATGGAAATGGTCGCCGGATACTGATACCAATATGGACGAAATAATGTTGGTAGATTTAGGGAAGCAGTCGGTGGCTTTTTGTAACTCTGCATGTAGGAGTGTGAAATTAAAAAATAGAATCTACTTTATCCTTTTTGTGGTCTAATCAATTTCACCGCGTATTTATTCTACATATCGAGTAGAGAGTAGTTTGTAAGCCATTTTAGACATGGCTTGCTTAGCGTACTATTCATTGAATAGATCATAAAAAGCGTGTCTAGTCTACCAGTATAATAAAGAAGATTTTGTTAGCCATTTCAGACATGGCTTGCTTATAGCGCTTCAGAGGGTGTAAACGAATGGAAATGGTCGCCGGATACTGATACCAATATGGACGAAATAATGTTGGTAGATTTTGGGACGCAGTCGGTGGCTTTTTGTAACTCTGTAGGAGAATGTTAATGTAGAGTACATTAAAAATAATTGAAACTACTTTACATTTATTGAGGTCTGAAATAGATACCACCCCGTGTCTATTTCACCTATCCAGTAGAGAGTATTTTGTTCAGATATAGCTTGCTAAAGCGTTTCAGAGGCTGTTAACGAATGGAAATGATCGCCAGATACTGATACTTTTTGTGACTTTGTAAGTACGTCTGTTTTTGAAAAATAAAAATAAAATAGTATCTACAGTTTTTGAGGTCTAATCAATTTCACCGCATATATATTCTACCTGTCCAACAGAGAGTATTTTGTAAGCAATTTCTTAAGTACATGGTTAACTTACTATTCAGAGGTTATAAACGAATGGAAATGGTCACCGGATACTTATACCAAAAAAAATGAAATAATGTTGGTTGATTTTGGGATGCGGCCAGTGGCCTTGTGACACTCCGTAAGTAGTACCAGTATAGTTGGATTTCATGCTGGTCTGAGAGAAAAGAAAACCATAAAATGTATTGGCTGCTTCTCTTTCCGTGCAGGTGTAGAGTCAACCTAAGAAATGAGCAAAAATCTTAGAAATCAAATCAATAGGCGATGCGCCATCTACTCGTTACTATTTTGATTCCGTTTTCTATATACTAACGTCTCCATTAAGCTAAACGTGGCATTTGGGTTATATAGTCATAGGTTTTGTCCATCCCGTAGCGATAAAGACATGATAATTATATATTTGCTTATGACATGGTAAATGTGCATATCCTAATCCTAACTAACATTATAAAAGCGAAAGTGAGTTTGTTTGTTACGCTTTCACGCCCTATCTACTGAACCGATCATCATGAAATTTTGCATACACATAGGTTAGGGTACTAAAAAGGACATAGGCTATATATCACGCATTTTAATAATTTGTGCCTGAGTTTTTCTCTCCAGCAGTGGTAATTATTTAAATCATGTCAATTAGTCTTATACGAAGTGTCATAGGAAGAGGAAGACATGTGGATGCGACGCTCTGGCCTGCGGTCGCCGATGCTTAATTAAACTTGTGCTGTAAACGCTTTTTTTTTAAATAATGCAGCTTTTTAGTTTTTTGCCGCAGTCTTTCTTTCCAGCAGTGGATGATTATTTTAATATTCATGTCGATTAGTCTTTAACGCAGCGTCGTAGAAAAACATGTGGATAAGACGCTTTGACTTGTGCTGTAAACGCTTCCTAGTAACAATATAGCGGGTTGTAAATTGTCAAAAAACGGCAATGGAGTTATTTTTTTTTTTCAACTTGTGTATTTATGTGCTTAAGTCTTTCTCTCCAGCAATGGATGACTATTTAAATATTCATCTTAATTACTCTATAACGAAGCGTCATAGGAGCACATGTGGATACGACGCCCTGGCCTGCGGTCGGTGATGCTTAATTAAACTTGTGCTGTGAACGCTTCCTAAGGCCCGATTACTTTTTCCACTTCCTTAATCGAGTTTTCCTTATCCCGCCCGAAGACAGCTACGAGTAAGTTTGTGTTCAAGGTAACTTTTACCTGCCTTGGAACTAAACAGGGATTTCGTTTTACGGCACACTGTGAACTGTGTTGTGACCAAACTTAAATTGACTGTATTTAGTAACTTATGTAACGATATTTGAATGGCGATATGAAGTGGACAAACGCAAGTGGTTAAAATGCAGTATTAATATCAGATATAATGTAGTCGATACATTTTGGGGAGTTTCAAAGCTAATGGATATACCCTTTCATCGTTTTTACTTCCGGGTCTACCTTATGTACTGAGTTCGGCTGCGGCCATTAGGAACATCAGTTTGTTCAAGCGTGACGCTATACTTGTCCCACTACTTTCTCTTGCACGCTCTGTTTGCCACATATCTAATTCTCTAGGATCAGGAGTTCTGTACTGTTTATATAAAATTATTCTACGCATTGTCCGATAATTTGTAAATACCCTTATATGACAAAGGAATAATGATTCTGAGCATAGGTTTTAGAGCATCTCTAAACAAGATTGAAATTGCATAAACCATTTTCACCGGAAACACTCGTATTCTTGCTAAAAAGTACACAATATCCAATTGAATCAAAGTGGATATAAAAACAGTATTGATATCAAGTATGATATTATTACATTTTAGGAAGTCTCGAAGCTTTGAAATTTATTCTTTCCGGGTCGACCTTTATGTACTGAGCTCGGCTGCGGCCATTAGGAACATCAGTAAGCTCAAGCATGAAGCTACACTTGTCCCACTACTTTCTCTTGCACGCTCTGTTTGCCACATATCTAGTTTTCTAAGATCTGGAGTTCTGTAGTATTTATATAAAATTATTCTACATATTCTTCGATAAATTGTAAATACCCTTTATGACAAAGGAATAGTGATTCTAAGCATAGCTTTAAGAGCATCTCTAAACAAGATTGAAATTGCACAAACCATTTAGCACGGGAAACACTCGTATTCTTGCTAAAAAGATACTTTATATCCAATTGAATTACATTAGATATAAAAAATCTGTATTAATATCAAGTATGATGTTGTTACATTTTAGGAAGTCTCGAAGCTTATAAATTTATAATTTCCGGGTCGACCTGTATGTACTAAGCTCAGCTGCGGCCATTAGGAACATCAGTTAGCTTAAGCATGACGCTACACTTGTCCCACTACTTTCTCTTGCACGCTCTGTTTGCCACATCTAATTTTCCAAGATCTGAAGTTGTACTGTTTCTATAGGGTCACTCTATGGAATTTTAGATAAATTCAAGATACGTTTAAATAACAACGCACTAGAAATTGTAATTTTAACAATAAAACATCTCTAAAATAGAATGAAAGTTCACAAACCAATTAGCAACAGAAAAACTTACTCTCTTGCTACAAGATATTTTATATTTAATTCAATCAAAATGGTAAAAAAACGGTTCCTATTAATATCAGGTAAGATGTAGCCGATATGTTTTAAAGAGTCTTGAAGCTTATAAATATGTTGTAATCGTTTTTCTTTCCGGGTCTGCGGCCATTAAGAACATCAGTTTGTTCAAGCGTGACGCTATACTTGTCCCACTACTTTCTCGAGCAGGCTCTGTTTGCCACGAGTGATTCTCCAAGATCTGAAGCAGAACTGTTTCTATAAGAGATCCCAATCATATTTAAGATAAATTAAAAATAAGTTTAAATAACAAAGTAATAGAAATTGTTAGTGTGGCAATAAGTACATTTCTAAGCTAGAATGGAATTGCAAAAAATATTTAGTAATAGAAACCTTCATACCTTTGCTACAAGATATAATAATTATTTAGCTGAATAAAATGTAAAAAAAAAAACAGTATTAACATCGGGTGCGTGTCGTTAGGTATACTCTTTTTCGCAAAACTTTCGGAAGCACTGGAGTGGAGTCACATGTAAATATAAATATTTTTATTATATTATAGTAAAATTGCAATATTAAGTCCAAAATCGAGTATGCATAAACTAATTTTACAACACAACCATTGAAAAACAAAACGTATAACCCAAATTTAATTGGATGCATGAACAATGAAACTAAGGTGGCAGCGAATAGTTTAAATCTTCGTAATGTTATCTGGAGAGCAGAAGTCGCTAACAAGCTTGGAGTTGCATCATAAAGTAACCAACTCATAGAAACGAAGTAACTTAGTATAACAGAATAAAATATTTAGTAAACTTAGATTGTAAATGGTTTTAAAATGTTATTTTACTAAAGATTTCTTTTTAAATTTAATTGGATACCCTATAAGCCCGTATACGCAACTGATAGGTGACTTTTATAGAACTAACTATTCCTGTGAAACTCCATAAAAGTAAATCTGTTTTTTGTATAATATTTTATTTATATATATAAAACGGATTTACTGTGATCGAAAAAATATATATCATGTATGTAATTACAATAAAGTAAGTGTTACCCGTGTTATTTTCACTAGATTTTATTTATATTTAAATTTTTGTCTCCCATTTTTTCCCTATTGACCCGACGTCAAAAAAGCAAAAAAGGAGGAGTTTCTAAATTCATTGTTCGGATACATTCGTCAGTTAAAAACCTCATTAAAATATTTATATTTATTTTTTAGAGTACACTTTTCAATTAGTCCATGTAAATTTCATTGAAATCGGTTGTGTAGTTTGGTTTGAATCAGTTTTATATTTATAAGATTAGCAATTACTTTGATGAGTGTACTATATAAATTCTAACTTCCTTATTCTCCATGTATGGTTTCCATGCACAGTAGTCTTTTCTTAACATCAAGGTCCTTAGTGTCATATTTCCCTTCTTTGTCTTAATACATAAGTACCGTCATACTTTGAAGTTTCTTTTCTACATTATTGTTATTTTGTATCCGCAACTTGCAAGTCAGCCGGCAACGCCACAGTTCTGGTTAGAGCTGCCCACTTACCAGGCTTCTCTGGGTAGTTCACTGCTTTACATGGTAAGATGTTTTGGACCAGTGATAGTTTCCTTCTATCATATTAATCTTTTCTTTCAACCTCTGACCACAAAAAGAAGGTATTGCAGGTTTTACGCGTGAGTTTGTCTGTCTCACTATGTGTTATCTTAACCAGTGCCACGGTGGATAATTAATATTTGGTATTACCTATAGATATAGTGTTACAGGTGACTTTGTCTACCCTGAGAAGTCAAAATCGAATATATTTGGTCAACTGTTGCAGCTAGAACATCGATTTTGGTTTCCAATAATTCCATTGGGGGTGGCTGGAAATATCTGGCGTGATGATAGCTGGGACAATTTGCATAATCGTAACTGGATACATCAAAAAAAAACTTCATCCTTCCACAAAACTACTTATTTTATGTTATGGTCAGATTTTGAACAATGGGTTTTCATACCATATTTTTTTACAGCCCAGAGCACTATATTTAATTTGTTAAAACTTTGTGAATCTACAAGACTATGTACCTCGTTAATGTTATTCGGACGTTGCTAAGAGTATCCGTTCCCGAATTTAGTCTAAACATCACTGACTAGTTGCAAACTCATTTAAAGTTTAAACTGAACAGTCAGTTCAAACTTAACAATGTAAGGTCATTACAAAATGTAAGTGTCAATAAATTAAATCTACCTAGGGAGGACGATAAAGTTAGAACTGTGTTTATAGTAAAACTAGCTTTTGCACGCGGCTTCGGTCGCGTTATTTTTTTAAGTAAATCCAATCGTCATTGTAAGTATTTGCGTGCCGTATTTCAGCGTGGTTTGAACTGTGTGATAGATCAGTCAGCCATTAACGAATGCCTTTTACTTGTATATACTACTAGCAAATTTTCTGTGACTCCGTCCGCGTAAATCTTTGCCACCATATTTCACCCACGGAGGTTGAATTTTAAAAATCCTTTCTTAGTGCTCACTTATATCAAAAAAGGAAACCCTGTACCAAATTTCAAGTTGTTAGGTACAGTAGTTTCGGTTGTGCGTTGATATATATAAGTCCTTTTGGTAACACAAATTTTGGATATCCTTGAACGCTCTGAAGAGGTCTTTGGCTTTGGAGGTTAGTGGCTGGAATGATTATGATTAATTAGAAACTTTATTTAAGTACCTTGTTTACTTATGGTGTTTTGGGAGGTTTTATTTTTATTTGATTATTTGTTCGATGCGGCAAAAACCCTATACAATTTTCCATACAATCACCCAAAAAAAATGATACAACTACACCCATCAATTTTTCCAAAAAAGTCATGTCAGCTATTTTGGATTCTAAAATTAAAGTCATTTTCAAGATCTTCTTGCCAAAAAGCTGTTCAACCATACTACGAAACCCACATGGGTGTTGTTGTATGGGTTTTTTCACTCATGTCAATATGGTCTACGCCCGGCTTTACTAGATATATTTACTTACTGCGTCATGAAACTCCTCAATAAAAGTACTTAGAGCAAGTTACCCAAAAAAGATATGGAGGTGTCTATTTTAACAAAAATAAAACCTCTCAAAAAACCATTAATAAACGAGACAGACTTAAATAGTGTCTTTGTGTAAAGTGTGTAAAACCTTTCACGTTAAAAAAAAGCTCAGTTAATACCCACACACATAGACAGAGGCCATTACTTTAGTTAAAAATCCATAAAATAAAATAATACTAAATTACCAAAAACTGCCAAAATAAAATTCATTTAAACAGTATAAAATTAATTAGTCAGCGAAACTTGTGATTTTAGGCCGGTCCTCAACCAGCAATTTAGTGTTGACACAGGAAATATATTTTTATGTAAACACTTTGCCTAGGAATTTGATCTTACCGTGTATAAAGAGTAGCTCGGAAGTATATCAAGCGTAGCGATTACATTCATACTATCACATCTTTTTCCCTTGCGGGGTATCTACCTCTCTATCTAGAGCCCAGGTCTATAAAATCTAAAGCCCACGTTTAGCATATTGATGGGGTTGTAGGTGCAGAACCTGTTGACATGATTCTTCACGCTCCTCGTAGGGATTACTTGTACTTAATACGAGCGTGATCCAAATATGGATTGATGACGTGATTGGCATTTCAGTATTTACTTCTATATCCCAAAATATTGAACAAATATTCACTGCAATCTTATTTCTGGAAATTAAAGGTATAAATAGGCCCTACAAGTAAAATCACTTCAAGTTTTTATCTGAATTGAGTAAGAAGTTCAGGCCTCAAAAGCTCTCATTTAGCTGGAAAAGCTGATATTTATAACCGACTCTCCGAAAACGAACGATTTTAAATAATAGAAATCGTTCGTCCTTTTCAAAAATAGTACCCTTGCAGTGATGCGGTTGTACCTTTTCCAATCTAATTTAGAGTTCCACATTTGTATTTCACTTTCATTATATAACTGTAATGAAATTTGTTTTTAAACATACCGGCTTTTATGTTTTCTTTGGAAATTGTGGTATACTTGGCATTACGAGATGCATTGTTTATTAGCACGAGGTTTTCGTTTAGAGTGGCATTGTTCACCAGTAACAGAGCAACGTTTGTTTTAATTGAAGGTTTAAACACGAAACCAGGCTGAAATGTTATGAAAGGAGTACAAAATTACTTAAAATATGCGAAAATACATAGGTACTTATTATTTCTACATTGTCTGATTTTTCAAGCTGCCTATATAGGCATCTGACATAGCTTATCGATTGACATCAATGATTCCATGGGATCCAGGCCCGGGGTTATTATATTTGTAAACTCATAATAGATGGAATGATATAAATATATAAATACTAGCAGCCCTACCCGGCTGCGCCCGGGCATGTATTATTCCTTAAAACCTTCCTCGTGAATCACTCTATCTATTGGTGAAAACCGTATGAAAATCCGTGGAGTCGTTTTTGAGTTTATCGCGAACAGACAGACAGACAGACGCGGCAGAGGACTTTGTTTTATAATATGTAGTGACTTGAAAGTATTTTAGGAGGATTTCAATGACCCGATTAACGAAGGATTATTAACGGTTCAATACATGTTAAATACGTCTAAGGGTCATCCACATTTGTATTGCAAGCTACAATTGGCATTGATTTCTGTTATTTTAACGGAAACAACACGGCATAATCTGTAATTTACGAAATATTTAACAAAATCAAATATTCATAAAAACTGACTACCAAAACCTACAAAAAAATTCGACAAATTAAATTTAAAAGTAATGTATATTTAAAGGTTTTAATCGAAAGTAGATAAAAAGTGCTAGTCATCTGGGTGCGGCAAACACCCCTCAAAATTGTAGTGAACGGGCGAATGTTCGATATAGTACTTTATGTAACTGTTGAGTAATAAGGGTCCTTAAAATACAATTGTGGGTTTATGAAACGAGCCGCAGGCGAGTTTCATAATAAGATCACACGAGTATTTTAAGGACTTATTACGAACAGTTGCATACAATACTTTATCTATAAACATACTATAAAGTGTCTATAATATTTCAGAAACTGTTCAAAAAATTTTTTATATGTACTTCATTCTTGACTTATCTGGCAACAAATTGTTGATTATGTTTGCTGCCCTGTAGAGAATTTTGGGTAGTGTACATAGCTGCTTCCTCATCACTTTTTCAATTTACTATCATTTGCTTTTTATTACAAATAAATCTACCTATTTCGCAATGGAGGCAAATCAAACTCACGTCAAGGATGCGTGTAGTGGACGACCGCGCTCAGCGACATAGTTCTATTTTCAAAAAAATTACCAAGATTCCTTTTCAAATGAAGGTATTCGAAATTTGAAAGTCATTACTTAATCAAGAAACGATGTCGTAATGAAAATACGTACAATATAACCCACGGCCAGAGACAATACAATTGTTGTTATAAATGTGATTGACGTAATGATACTTATTAATAGACAATTTCTGTATCGTTATAGATATTTTATAGTGTGCGAGTAGTAAGCTAAAATATCACATAGCAATTGAAAAATAAAATTTATTAAAGTCACTTGTTTAAAAGTAGTAGGTACCTCCGCTAATCTTATTTGGAGTTCTGAATTTGTTTTGCAGTTTTAATAAACAAGTAATGAAATTCGTTTTATATGTTCTGACTGTTTTTTTTAATATACGTTATACGTCTAAGATTTGAAATACAAAAAAAAAAAGTTGTGCGTTCCTTTTTATTTTTAAAGGAGACCATAAGACCATAAGTAGCACTTTTTGGAAGTAAATAATGGAAAATAAATAATACAGATGAAATTAGTACTTATCTGTTCTATATAAATATTTGAAAAATAACTGTTAATACTCGTATCATTAGCGTGATTACGTCACATGTATAATCACACCGAGCTTATTACCTCATACTCGTGCCAGCTTTTCATAGCACAAAGTCGGCTTAAACTGAATACATTTTGGCAGAAATTATCATAATTTGAATAGAACGAGGCAAAAGAACGAATAAACGGAATTTTAATCAGAAATTCCGTGTTAAGATAATCTGTTGGAGCTCGACATAAAGGTGGGAGGGATGTACATCTCACCGTTCGACAGATTCGAATTGGATGGATCAATCGAATATAATAAATTATAGAATTTATTCGAAATACGTACTTTAAATTAGAACCACGCTTTTTAAGTTTTATTTTTATTATCTCCCGACTGCGTCATCGTTTATTCTAACACCCTTTAGGAACTGAACGTTATTTGCGTTCAAGTAATTATTCCGCCACTATTTGGCCACTTTTCTATACAGATTGTCCGGGTAGCTTAACACTTGTATGAAAATGTCGAATTATTTCGAGATCCCAGAATTGCTTCCATAGGAAAAGTTGTTCATATTGACCGGCTCAGTCACCCATTTACGGGAATGTGGAGGGTCAATTTACACGCTGTACATCTGTTTTTTTTTTCTTGACCGGGGATCGAATCCAGTATCTACGTGTGAAACTTGGCCCTAGAGGCCAAGACAAATCTTTCAATTGAATCGAAAAAATTAATATGGCATGTGGACAATAAAAAAGAAAAACAATTATTTTAAACTAGGTTTTACATGTAGCTTAGTTTTCGTAACATTTTTTATTCAATACTTCAAGGACCTAAAACAAGAATAATTCAATCCTTCTTTAACCTAAAAAGAATATGGTCTCACCCCTTTTACCATCCACGCTGAGCAAAAGCGTTTATGGAATCGTATAGTATAAAAAAAAAATCATATTTAAACCTCATTTTCCGATTTTACAGTGGTTGGTAAGTCTTCTTCAAATACAATTTCCTAGATTCGCCGCTAGGGAATACCGAAAACATGGATTTGGACACTTACATCCATAACACAGAAAAAAAAATATTGGTAACGCGACCTCAAAAATTTCCTTTCCCCACAAAACATAACAACTGTTAAAGAAGTTTTTACTCTAGAAAACATGTTTTTACTCTAAAAAACATTCTTGAAAACATGAATAAGGCATTTATTTGGTACAAGCCCTGATTCGCATTTAAAATATTAGCAAGGATTCTAATTCTAAGAAATGGTTTCAGGAAATTTCTTTCGTAATTATTGGGTCCGTTTTATATCGTAATGAGAATTTAATTCTTCAGGTGGAGTAGAAGCCATTAAATTGAAGAAATTCAGCGAAAAATTAACAACGCTATAAAAGGCGAAGTTATTTGAAACTCGTATTTTGCCGAATGATTGCCATTTCATATAACAGCTTTAGATGATAAGGGAGCGTTTTCAGGATTCGTTTAAAAAGCTTGTGGTAGGTAGGATACTCAACAATATGTTTTTAATTTTTCAATTATTTTTGGGTGGTATAAAATAATTATTTCTTAAAACTGGCAACCGATATATTTTGGGATTAAGACTTTGACTTTGAACTGTCAGAAAGTACCTTCCATATATTCACTAGCCCATTCACATACTTATGATTGTCTTACCTTTATAAAATAATATTAACTAATATAAAAGAACTTATATAAATAGGTTTTGAACAACCTGGCAATGTTTTAATGTTGAAATCAGAATCTCTTTAGAATATAAACCAACAACAAAAATAACAAAATTGAACCTTCCAAACCAATTCACCACTCACCTAGTCAAATGACTATGGCAAGTCCAAACTATTTTTAACGTTTTTTTCTTGCCTATATACATCTCGATCGATCTATTTACGAGCCAATTAGTTCACAGCAATATAATTTCAAAGTTAAGGCAGCTATGCATCACAACGAAGGCAATCGCCCGTGAAATAGATTCTATAAGACCTCTTAATCTTAAAGGTAGCCATCAACTCACAACTTTTATTACAATTTCCACCTTACCGAACTCACAAGAGAACTTAATTTTATCTAATCTCATAAAATAGGCTGTTTATCAAGCCTGCTTGGATCGTCAGGAAACTCCCCTGATAAAATCAGAAGTGACCCACTGCCGTAAAATTTCATCAGCATTTTTATTTGGATCCGCGTAATCGTAATATGAACGTTTAGTCGTAAATAAGATACATACATACATAGTATCACGTCTTTTTCCCTTGCGGGGTAGACAGTGCCCAGGTCTATCAGACCTAAAGCCACGTTTAGCAGGTTGATGGGCGTTAGGTGAAAGGTCTCTTCCACGCTGGTCTGGGAGAAAAGAAAAAACGTAGAATGTACCAGCTGCTTCTCTTCCCGCGCAGATCGTAAAAGACGATCGAGGGAATGGGCAAAAATGTTAGGAATCGTTAATAGGCGATGCGGCTAGCAACCCATCACTATTTTGATTCCATTTTTCACCTAACGCCCATCAACCTGCTAAACGTGGCTTTAGGTCTGTAAATAAGATAAATCTAATTTAACGCCTTCATGGAAGTAACGAGTTTATATTTTGGACATACTGAAAGCAAGATTTTATCAAAAATATACGTATCCAAACGGGATATGCACCCTTATTTTAAATTCATTACACAAACTTTAAGAGGTGATTTAGCCCATCAACATGAACAACTTTTAATTTGGGACCAATGCAGAGAACTAAAAAAAAATTGACATATATACAAAAGTGTCCAGCTGATCGGACCAAATGTATGGAAAAGGTTATTTTTACCTTTTATATTTATTGAACTTTCAGCATTGCTCTCATAACAAAAGTTGTTCATGTTGATGGGCTGAGTAACGTCTTAAAGTTTGTGTATTGAATTTAAAATAAGGGAGTATAGACCCTAATTATACTTAAGTGTCAGATGCAAGTTTAGCATTTTGGTGAGCATTCAGGTGACTCACACTCTCAATATGTTTTTTTTACTATGGCAGCAATGTTTTTTGTATCACTATACAAAAGCAATAAAACAACCTGTTTTGAATTTGAAGCAAGGTCACTATTAGCGATATTTTTATCAATAAATAAAAAATGCTATGTGTACAATTTTTTTTTACTGTCCCATACTGATTGCCCGGGCGGCTCAACATTTTTGTATGAACATGTCTAATTTTGTTCGAGCTTCCAGCATTTATTCCATAGGAAAAGTTGTTCATATTAATGGGCTGAGTTACCGCTTAAAGGAGTAATCATCAAGAGTACCGTGTTCAGGTATGAAATAAACAAAACAAAACAAAGTAAGGTCTGACATGAACCTTCTACAAAGATTGTAATACTATTCGGCAGAAATATAGGTACGGAGCTCAGCTAAGTCCAACTTTAACCATTTACAAAACTTACATGAAATTTAATTAAATACGAAACTTAATTTTCACACAAAGCGTGAACACGAGTTTCTGCAACCCAGCGTGTTATTATAGCATGTACTGGAACATAAGACGGGTACAAACTAATTTGCGGTCAATAGCAAAGCACGGACGAACACCGTCCAACCGGAAGCAATATTGTCCCGCAAAGTGAGCCTATATATTTGGAGAGAATTTCCAGGGTGAGTCCATTTTCAACCCAATTTTCAACCCGCAAATTTCACGCATCAACTAATTTGTAATCAATAAAGCAATGAGATGCACTTGCCCATCAGAGAACATTTTAGTCGCGTAATTTCAATTTCATTTGAACAGGAATACCTTAAAGTTGTGGCTCACGTCAAAATGACGTATTTTTCTACACTACCTTATGTTTTCAAGCTTTCCGCTTCCAGTTAAACGTAACTTCGAAACGTCCGTCCAATACTTTTATAAAATGTCTATTTAGCTCTTGAGCCTAGAGTTGAGGGTTCCGTAGTTGCACGTCATATTATAGTCAGTGGACTATACATCTGAACCCTACTTTATCTGTGATAGTTTTCATTGAAATTTCTTTTTACGTAGGTACTAATAGTTTTTTTTTTTACGTATCCTTAAATAACCAATTATGCTTGTAGGAGTTGGGACACTGGACTTCAATAAAAATTTGTACTTTGAGACTTAATATTTCTGAAATGAATCCTTAAATTAAATGATCCCCGAATCGAAAAACGGTGTTCAGGTATCACCAATAGTTTTAAAAGGCCTATCTTTAAACACCTCATAGCAAGGAGTAATAACATGTATTGAAGAAACCCTAAAAAATATATTTCTTAATTATATTTTACCACTTTGTCAAAGTAATTAATAAACATACCTCTGAAAATTTTTGGTTTCTAATACGAGTACTTATTTAAAGTCTCTGAACTAAACTGCGGACAGGCAGGCAGACAAACATGGTGATTAAAAATGTTAACTCCTCCCGCAATGTGAAGGGACTATCAAATATAGACTAATAATAAACAAAAAGGAGAAGTAAATAAGTAAATAAAAGAATAAAGCCAGAGATTTATTTTATAATATTCTTTGTTTTTAAATCTTTGTGTTTAATTTGCTACCAATCCAGCAAGTGGGTTGAAAACTGGGTAGAAAATGGAAACGCCCGATTGCCGGCTTATGCCCAGCTGGCTTCAAGTCTTCTATAACACGTAAATAATCGTCGGAAACACTCCATAACTTTCTAATTGCTTTTTACCTCGATGGGCCCATGCTTTTAGTCAGATTGCTTATTTTGTTAATGAACTCAGCTTCAAAACTTTTAGCTTTCACTTCTTTAACAGCTTAAAATTATCTTTCAAGTATATTAAAGTGATTACGGAATGAAAGTTTGGGAATTTGGTACATAATGGTTGATTGTTTGATGGGGAATTGAATTATAAGACATTTTGTATGACAGTAATGGGTTCGGGAAGAGGTTTGGAGAGCTGAAGCGTCGGCAGTAATGTAATAAGCGAGAGGCTGTTCAGGAGTTCAAGGATGTTTATTCTTGGCTTTCTCAATTTATTCTTATTCTCGTGCATTTTATAGAACTATGAAATATTTTTTGTTAATAAGGTATGGTACCTATATCAAGAAAGTATTGAATGCACCTAACTGTTACATTATGACTTATTCATTTTGATTATTTTCTTGATTAGTTAATTTATTTAAAAAACAAATACGCACTTGGTCTGTAGCTCGGCTTGCTTTATTTTCCTTTGATAGTTACAATGACTCACAGTGACAGTTCACGTCATATACGTAAACGTACCTTATATGCTCTCATATGTTGCATAAAATAGGCAAGAAATTCTACTTCGGTTTTCTTGCATATTTTATTTTGTTCAAATTAATTACAGGAAATAAAATCGGGTTTCACATTTTGGAGTATTTTTTACAAATTTTGATTAATTTGTTCGACAAGTAAGCACTTGTTGTTCTAGGTGTAAAGCGCCAAATTACATTTTTAAATTTCATAGTTGCTTTTTTTTAACTATACAATAAAGAAAAGTAATGCAGCTTTGGTTCCCTTTTATCACGAAATGAGCGCTCACTCTCCCGGCTCACGTTATTCTCCTTTGAAACAAAGACACGACGCGTCAGTTCAGGTAAAATTGTATGCACACGTAAGGCACGCAAACACTTTTTGCCTGAAAGGTGTCAAAAATTAAAGTATCTAAAAAAAATGTTACTCAACTTTCCAAGCATGACTGCTAATGTACAAGCTCGCAAAACTAAAACTTAACAAAAAAACGTCAGATATTTTACACAAAGCTATCTTTGGTTCCCTTTAATCACGAAATGAGCGCTCAGTCGGCTCGCTTTATTCTTTTTTGACACAATGACACGAAGCGTCAGCTCGCCTCGTGTATGCAAACGTGCCTTTATTTACTCTCATAGGCTTCATTTAATTCTAGTTTGCTTTTCTTGCATATTTTATTTTGTTTAAATGAATTGTAATTTGTACTAGGTATCTCTTTGCCAGGTAAATTAATTTAAATGCAGTAAACCTTAAAAAAACTTGTTTCAGTTTTTGGAGTATTTTCATTTAATTGTTACACTAGTAAGTGTTTTTGGTTTTTTTTTGCTATAAAATACGATTATTTTACTTGATGTTTTATAAGAATTATGTTTTGTTATGATTGCACCTAAAAAGTGTCATTTACAAAAAATCCGGGTTTCAGATGTTAAAGTATTCAAATAATTATATATTGATTCAACTGCCCTTCCAAGTAAGACTTAATGTACAAGTTTGGAAAACTTAACTAAAAAGAAGTCAGATATTATGCAAAAAGCTATCTTTGGTTCCCTTTAATCACGAAATGAGCGCTCAGTCTCCCGGCTTGCTTTATTCTCCTTTGACACAATGACACGACGCGTCAGCTCGCCTCGTGTATGCAAACGTGCCTTTATTTGCTCCCATTGGCCCTTTAAATTGTAAAATTAAAAGATAACGAGTTTAAAATATTAAAGTATCTAATGAGTAAATTTGAGAATTTAATTCAACTGCCCTTTCAAGTAGGACTGCTTATACTCAAACTCAAAAATTTAAACATTAAAAACGTCAGATAGGTATTTTACAAAAAATAATGCTAACTTTCGTTCCCTTTAATCACGAAATGAACGCTCAGTCGGCTCGCTTTATTCTCCTTTGACACAATGACACGAAGCGTCAGCTCGCCTCGTGTATGCAAACGTGCCTTTATTTGCTCGCATTGGCCCTTTAAACTCTAGTTTGCTTTTCCTGCGTTCCTACATTTCTGCACTGGTTGTCTGTACGATACCGATGATAGTTAAATCAAAAACAGGCCATGTGCGAGTTGGTATCGGACATAAAGAGTTCCATACTACCATACAATATTAACTACAAACAAACGAACATATACACCGTCGTTGTGTAGGCTAAAATATTTTTTTTATCAAATATTGTCAAAGCATGCCATTCGGTTTAAATTTTTTTGTATTTTATTCTTATGCGAATCAAAACAAATTGATGAAAACGTTACTCCTCTCTTTTGACTAAACTTCAAAGGTGGTCGTATAATTCTTTATCGAAATGTATCCAGTGCTTTTATAAAAACTCAACAAAAACCGAAAAAAAAATTGTACAAGTATGCCGTTTAGTTTAATTTTATTTCTGGTTGATGTTTCGCAAATCAAGACAAGTTGATGAGGACGTTGTTCCTTTATTTTGATTGAACTACCACACACACTAAAACCAAATTTTTAGTTCCAGTTTGTACATTTACGTATAGGGTTGCATCGGTTTTAGTTTTTTGTTAAAAATAATTATTGAGTGAAAAATATTAGTGGGAAGTGGCTGTATGAGATAGAGTTATAAAAATAAACCATCAAGATAGAAACAAAAAAATATTAAAATTTTCTTGTCTGGTACTAATATTTTCCACATTTTATTTTTCATTAATTTTTATTACTTATTTGTTGTTATTGCGGCGCAATATTATAAACATTTCAAGTGTCTACCTACACGGTAGAGTAGGCGGTATGGTTCGATACCGTCTAAGCTCTGACAGACGGACGGATGGACATTGGAGGCTTAGTAATAGGATTCCATTTTTACCCTTAAGATAAAGGAATCCCTAATTTTTTTTTAATGAAAAAACTTAAAATTACTCAAGTCTGTTACGTTGATACCTACCAGTTTCAGGCTTCTCAACAACTTTATGCAAAAATATCGCTTTACTTATTAGTTATTGACATGAAAGTTGGGTGATCCATCTGAAAATATTCAACACATTGCCCAAAACCACCATGTAATATGAATAGGTAAAACAAATTAGACACCAAGTATTTAACAACATGATACAATTAATCAATTTGTCGAGCTCCGTGGCGCAGTGGTCAACACGCCAGCCTGCGACACGGAGGTCCCGGGTTCGATCCCCGGTCAGGTCAAGATGGAAAATGATCTTTTTCAGATTGACCTGGGACTTGGATGTTTATCTAAATAAGTATATATTATAAAATATAGTATCGTTGAGTTAGTATCCCACGACACAAGTTCACAACTTACTGTGGGGCTAGCTCAATTTGTGTGATATGTCCCTATATATTTATTTATTTATTTATTTATTTAATTCGTGGCAACGCCAACTATTTATAACTCGAATTCACAAATACGGAAAGGAAAACGTTCACCAAGTTCCGCGAACGTTACAAAGTTCGTCAATATACGACAAATAGTTTTCTCAAGGAGCAATCGTTGAGCATAACACCGCAACATTTTTAGCTTTAATTAAACCGCAGTCGCCTCCAAACAAAAACCGCGAAGCCAACAAATCAATTTCGCGTCAGGAAATTACTTTGTAAAGTTGAAAAGGGTTGCGCGATACGGTACCAAATTGAAATTCTTTGTGCACGGTGCCTTTACATGTCCGAAATGCTACCTGGCGCTTGAATCATAGCAAACAACATTTTTCGATCAAAGTTTAGAATACACGCGCCGAATAACGTAAACACCAGAAGTGGATATTTTCGTAACTGTGAATCCTCTAATTTGAGTATTTCTAGTTGCATACTCAATAGTGTATATTCCAAGTTTTTGAAAATATGTGTAATTTTTCGCTATAGCATAATACATTTGAAATCTGGAAAATTCTTTGTGAATTTGTTTCCTTTGCTTACAAATCAGCATTAAAGTTCGATTAAAATAATAAGGCCGCTAAACGCTACAGACCCCCACGTACTGTCATTACATCACCTGCAGACATACTACTGTTGGAGCCTTCGAGCAACACGGCCTCCGTACCGGACGGAGGGAGTGGGCAAAGCGACAATTTACTATGACAATTTTTCTGGCGTTTTTTGCGGGGGGAAATGTGCACACAAGTTTAGTTCCGCACACCTACATACAAAACTTACACTGTCACTTGATAGTAATTATAACATTGTCACAAAAAATGACATAAAAAAGAAAAAATAATTTGTGTACAGATGAGTCACACAACTAACACATAGACATGCATATGCCTAATTTTGGCTTGTACCTTGACAGAGGGGAATGCAGCGTATGGCTACTCCCTTCCGTGTTGCTCGAAGGTTGGAGCTGTCAAATTAAACTCCGTCGATGTGGTCGACGTTTACTATTAACAAACTGGTGACTTCACTTTTATTTTAGCCAATCCCGTGTGTTTTCATTGACATGGTCAAATGTAAAAAAGTGGATATTTTATTTTTTACCGACTTTAAACAAAGGAGGAGGTTTACAATTCGTCGTAATGGTTTTTATGTATGTTCCCCATTTCTCAAAGACGCCTGGACCGATTTAAGAAATTCTTTTTTTGTTCAATAGGTAATACTTTACAGATGGTCCCATAAAATTTTATCGAAAAGTATCGAGCGCTTTTTGAAAAAATACACAAAACCAAAAAAATGTTTACAGGTATGCCTTATCGGATTACACTTATTTTCGTTTATTAAAAAAAAATGTTAGGGTTGAAATCGGTTTTTGTTTTTTGTTAAAAATATCTTAAATTATTGATTCCTTATGAAAATCATTCTTATCTTCTATATTCTATATACATATAATAAAACAGTAAAAATATTTGGTCTGTAAGTACATTTAGTTTTTTTTGACTGAAATGGATAGAGAGACACTTAAAAAGAATATTTTTTTTTAGAATTTCTTGTCTATCTTTCTGTCTGTCTATCTGTCTGTCTGCCCGTCTGTCTGTATGTATGTATGTATGATCACGTTTATCTCCGGAAATATTGGACGGATTCGAATGAAACTTTTTTGCTATATAGCTATTAAGCCTGGGCAAGATATAGGGTAGAAATGTTTAAAAAAAAAAACTGATTCAGCATCATAATGGTCCAGCTGAAGTATAAGAAATATAAAAGTGGAGCTTCAGCACAATTTGTTAAGCCTGATGAGCATTTTGTTGAGGTATAAGAAATCTGGGACTTAGAACATCTCATGCAGAACCATAATAGCCCAGGTAAACTTGAAGAAATATATAAATGACGCCTTAGCAAAAGTTATTCAACCTGATGAGCATTTTTTCTTGAGGTATTTAAATTGAACATTGGGAACAACTGACGCAGAACCATAATGGTCTGGGTAAACTATAGGAAAAATAAAATGACACTGTAGCAAAAGTTGCTCAGCCTGATAAGTATTTTTGATGGGGTATAAAAATTGAAGATTTAGAACACTGATACAGAACCGTGTCAAATTTGATATCGACAATTTTACACCAGTCACACTCTCCACTGGGAAAGAGTGATTAGCTCATATTACTGGTGACCGCCCAGCTGTTCCGGGTGACTCACAACCAGGGTTTGCCCTTTTGGCAACGTAGCTTTCAAGCCAAACGGCAAAACATGAGAGTTTGCTGTCTCTTCAAGCCTTGCACACATAGGCAACACCAAAAGCCGAGGTCTTTTGAGGCATCAGCTAGTTTTGAAATAAAGAGTTGGTAAAATTAAAAAAGAAAATATTTACTGATAAGGCTACAGTTTGATGTATATTTTCCATAGAATAATTGCCAATTGTGATGTTTTGGAGCCCAACCGCTTATAAACCATATTTGTGCGACTATTAAATTTATAATCATAAGTATGAAAAATAAATTAAATAATAAATAAATATATACGGACAAATCCAGATTGAGCTAGCCCCAAAGTAAGTTCGAGACTTGTGTTATGGGATACTAACTCAACGATACTATATTTTATAATAGATACTTATATAGATAAACATCCAAGACCCAGGTCAATCTGAAAAAGATCATTTTCCATCTTGACCTGACCGGGGATCGAACCCGGGACCATCCGTGTCGCAGGCAGGCGTGTTGACCGCTGCGCCACGGAGCTCGTCAAAGTATTTTCAGATTAGATGTAGCTAAAGTTATCCTTTGATATCTGAAGTGCTTCTTGTCTGGATATTTTGAATCACAACCCAAATATCTAATCTATTTGCCGATCAAAGTTTAGAATAGGTCACTATATACGTAGAAGCTAGATGAATAATAGATGTTGTTTTTCGTGTGTGAAAGTGGCCAACACCAGTGTCAGATTTTTCAAGCTACCCATTGGCATCTGACACAGCTAACCAACTGCTACTAATGATGACAACCGGTACCAACGGCTTAACGTGCCTTCCAAAGCACGGAGAAGCTCGAGATATTTTTATGCCACTTGCGGTCATCCATCCAAGTGGGGACTGCGCCCAGGGTTACTTAACATGCAAATAATAGATGAAACGTTTAATCAAAACTTTTAAGTAGTGAAATGTACGAGACTTATTTTTCAACGCCCTAATTCTACCTATCGTCTTCTAGAAATAGAAATCAAACTACTACTATTATGATACAAACCAACAGTTTGGAACTGTAAAAAATACTTTTCCTACCTAATGTACTAATGTAATGTACTGCGTAGGTAATTGGAAAGTATGTGGGCTCCCGAGATCCATCACAGCGGTGTTAGGAGGGATGACAATATCTGCTCGCGTGTATCCCACAGATTACAAGGATATCCTTTTCTTTTCGGGGTATGTATATACCGACGGTCCTTCCATATAAACTTTTAGTATGTACTTATGTCAGGAAACATAAAATCTTCTAATTTTCAACAACAGCTGCGCTCGACTAAGTTTAAGGATCTTGATAAATAGTGCTTTAAAGAGTGTATTGTTTTTAGAGTTCATGTAACTACCACCTATGTATGCAAGTAAGAATATGAGTTTCTACTATATGTTCTAAATGGCTAACCAGATTAAAACGAATAGGGTTTTCTTAGAATCCTAACATTTATAGAGTGACAAAGGCTATATTTTTTTTGTTAAATCACTCTTGAAACTTTGGCCAGCTCAATATATGTTATGTTCATAGTCCAATTGCAACATATTATAGTTAGTTTAGTTGATAAATGAACGTGGTCGTAGAGTAGACAGATAGACAGAATGATGACCATGTGGTACAGTAGTGTAGTTCCAGGCGCGTGCAAACACTTTAACTTTATTTTCTGTCTGCTGTTCAGGGTAAGTAACCATAAAGAGATGACTTCAGGCAGTAGGCCGTTAAATTTTATTGCTCATATGAGAATTAGTAAATTATTTAGTATTAGATTTTGCACACAACTCCGCTCGCGTTAGTGTTAATCCCTTGAGTACAGTACTTTACTCCGGGATGAAAGGTAGATTATGTAAATAAATAAATAAATAAATATATACGGACAAATCACACAGATTGAGCTAGCCCCAAAGTGTCCCTCCCCGTACTCCTGACAACGTGTATGCAAAATTCCATGATGATCGGTTCAAGAAATAGGGCGTAAAATTTTAATAAACAAACAAACTCGCTATCGCATTTAATATTATAAATGGGGATAGGGATTAAGATAACAGACTTAAAATAAAAAAATATATATTAAGAACTAAAACAAAAATATAGATATAAAATTGAAAAAGCTTCCTAAAAGCACACTCGGACTTTTTGTCCGCACAAAATTAGTTCGAGGTAGCCTTCATTTACAGTCCAATGAAGACAGACTAAAGTTTGAATACAAACTTTGCT
Organism: Rhodophaea formosa; assembly: GCA_963082605.1. Classification (NCBI taxonomy): domain Eukaryota; kingdom Metazoa; phylum Arthropoda; class Insecta; order Lepidoptera; family Pyralidae; genus Rhodophaea; species Rhodophaea formosa. Next base: position 9,179,056 of record OY720221.1, read on the forward strand.
TAAGGCCAACCCAATCAAAAGTTGGGAAGATTGTACCTAACCTGTTGATAACTTTGTGCCAATAGCGGAGGTTCTTATAGATGGTCTAATTTTAATTTTGTCATTACGTGACATAATATTTTAATACTTTAAAATGTTTGTTTTTTATCGTCATCATCAGGACTTTTTTGTCTCCACTGCAAGAGCATGATCCTCTCTGTACTACCAGAGCCATATACCTATTGGCCAGAGCAGTCAGAGAATTTGGCGTAAACTCCCCACGCTGGCTGGACGGGTTGACAGGTCTCTTTGATGTTTATAAGCTTTGTTAGCTTGTGTTTCCTAAGTCGCCTTCTACGACATCCACGGCAAGATTTGGAGTGGTCCTACTGTACTCTGCCGGGAACCACACGGCTCCTACGGTTTTTTATACCAATTTATTTTTAAAATAAACATACTTACCGACATCTAAAGATAGGATACTCTAGTGCACATTTACCTAAACTTCGAGGAAGAACATAATAAAGAGTGGATAATACTACATCTAAAATATAAAACTAGAATATCCTATCCTTGTACAAAACATACTAAATGCGACTAGAAGACATACTAGACAAGGCCTAGGGACAATAGACCTAAGTTCACGTTGTCAATGAAATCAACACAGTTACGGGGAGAAAATTTCTCGAGGATTTCTTAAAATTCTCGCACTTAAGAGAAAAGAAAAGAAATTCTTGGGAAGATTTTCCGACCCAAGTTCAAACATGTTGTGAACGGCATACCACGAGTAACAGTTGGTAGCCGTATCGCTTTTTGACATCATTGTTTTTAATTTCGCCTATTCTTGAATTGAGCTGCTTCTGTGTTTTGCACGAGAACATAAGCAGAATAATCTTAGATTTTTTTATTTGTCAGTATAAAAGAAAAGGTAAGATTAGTATTATCGATAGAAAAAAACACGTTTTTTGATCACCAGTTTAAAGTATAGGTATTTTTCAGACGAAGAATAACAAAAATAACTACATTGATTGATCCAAAACACTTATGACTGCGCATGTTTATAAATTTGAAAAGTTTAAAAAGAATTTTTAATCCAATGCAAGAAGCATTGCATTCTGATTCAAAATTCTGTGTACACTGTTCTAAATATGTGTCACTAATCTGCGATAAAATTACAAACTGTCAAATTTTTTTACTAAATTAAAAATTCCTACATCAACAAACCTACCAAAAAATAAAATTTCACGCAGCCAGTGTAATGGTTCCTTTGAGTCGAGTACTATTCAGCGTGGAATTGTTGAAATAAATATTTTTTATCAAATTTTAAATATTTAAAAAAATTGCACTTTAAGTGTTAATAAAATAAAAATAAAAGTAATAAAGCCATGCGAAGTCGGGGCGAGTTGTTGTTGTAACATAATCGCTTCTCCGAGCGGATTTTAGTCACGTCTTCCAAGAAGATCTCACGAGAGATTATACACATGGCTACTCATAATTCCTTTTATTCATCTTAAACAGAATACATTTGATAAAATCTTAATTTAGATCTTAGAATTTTGGATGAATATTGTTAATATTCGTACCTGTTTCCTGTCGACCGTTTTCTTTTTCTGTATTTTAGTTATGCTAAATAGTTTCAGATTTTCCTTACTTTGGAACGATAGACAACAGCACCAGATGTTGTCGACCTCGCTTAATAGTGCTTATGAAGTTTTTAATATTCAGTTAACACATAAACTACATAATAAACAATCTTAAGAGAATCAACGTAACTTGATTTATATGAATCAAGTTGCGTTGATTGTCTTGAGTTAACCAAGTATAACAACTTTTAATTTATAACAACTTGTTCATTTGTATAAATAAAATACCTGTATCCAATAGCAGGTAAAAATTTAAATATTGTACCATATTTTTCAATGACCCTGTAAATTACAACTAAGATTTTTTTGTAAACCTTTCTTGTGCAATACAATCACCTGGAAAGTGGCGTAACTTTCTGGGACAAAAAAAATATATTTGTTGGCTTATCAAAGGCGATTGTAAAATTTAAAGACTTCTTTATGACTAACTAGCAATTTTCTCGTAACTTTGTCTGTGTAAATGATAGCCCATGTCACCCGAAGATAAATTAATTTTATACAGGTCAAAGAATTTTGAAATCTGATTCAGTAGTTTTTCCCTTTTAAAGTAAGAAGGTGAAAAGGATTCTTCTTCGCGTCAAACTAATCATTACTTACAAGTACATATTGAGCAAATTGACATGATTATGGAGCATACATCGACATTAAAAATGGAATTTAAATTTAATTATCATTATATATCATCGTCGCAAACTATCAGATGAGTAATTTTAATCTTATAAAAACAAGCATAAGCTATTACTATGATTCCCTCTTTGGAGTATAAAGCACACACTCTCAGGTCGAGATCGGGTGGCTACTTTGCCGTTCAAGTTAGCAAACTACGACAAATGACGTCATTGTGCACTAAAACTGGAGCAGGTTAATACTATGATTACCATAACCATTCAATCTGGGGATACAAGGTAGAAAAAAAATCTGATTTACCCTATTGTCCTTCCATCTGCACCACAATCAAAGACCTTAATGAGGCAAATGACAAAGAAGTAGCTGGTCAAAAACGATTAAGAAAAAAGCAAATATAACATTTTTGACTCGAAAAGAAGAAGATTTATTGAATGATCTTTAGGTATCAAATATTCTTTACCAGTGTCGTGTTCCATGAAACTAAACTTAGTTTTCCTTAAGTGAGCTTCAGATGGGTATTTCAGGCATCATCAACATTAGGTATGAGTATTTGTTCTCATGATTATTCTTTTATAGAGAATTAAGCACACACTCAAACCAAAATTGCGTGGCTCACTCGCGTCACTGAAGTTGACAATCTCTGACAAAGGCATTACTACATTGTGCTCTGAAAGCAAAACTATGGCTACATTGATAATGCTAGAAACTGTAATCATAAAAGACAGAACAGTGTATTTAATAAACAAACATATACTTATTAATACCTATAAAGTAACACTTTATACTTATTATTTTGAAGTAAATATTTTTTGCAAATGCCAATAAATCAAAAAATAAAGGATAGTTGAGTAAGTATCCTATAACACGTTACAATCGAAGTAAGAAACTCTTATTATGATTCCTCTTCGCAGCATAAAGCTCATACACGATCAGGCAAACAGTACGTCGCTCGCCGCTCCAGTTGGCAAACTACGACAAAGGCACTACGTCATTCTGCACTAAAAGGCAGCAGGTAAACTAAAGCTGCTTATAGAATGCTAGAAGCAGTAATCATGAAAGACAAAACAGTGTATTTAATAAACAAAACAAATATTTATTAATATCTATAAAATAACATTTTAGACTTATTTTTATAAAGTAAATATTTATTTTAAATGCCAATAAATTTGATTACACCCTGTATATGTATTTGTTATAAAATTAGGATCGTTGAATTAGTATCCCATAACACAATGTAATCGAATTAAGAGACTCTTACTTTGATTCCTCTTCGTAGCATAAAGCTCATACACAATCAGGCAAACAGTACGTCGCTCGCCGCTCCAGTTGGCAAACTACGACAAAAGCACTACGTCATTCTGCACTAAAAGCCTGCAGGTAAACTAAACTGCCTTGAGCATGCTAGAAGCTGTAATCATGAAAGACAAAACAGTGTATTTAAAAAACAAAACAAATACTTATTAATATCTATAAAATAACACTTAAGACTTAATATTCAAAGTAAATATTTTTTGTAAATGGCAATAAATTCGATTTAACCTTGTATATGGATTTGTTATAAAATATAGGATCATTGAGCATCTAAAGTGGAAAGTAAATAACTAAACGGGTCTGTACCTATCATCATCTGAATCACAGTTGAAGCATACTAACAACTACGACAAAGGCTATTACTTAAAGCCAAGCAGGTAACCACCAGCACTGCAGAGTAATATGTAACATACAAAGTTATATCAAACACTAGCGGTTGCTCGCGGCTTCGCCCGCGTTATTTATAGCCTTTGTCCTTCTTTATAACATTATCAACGTAAATGTAAAAGTCCATGATGATCTGTTCTGTAGATAAAGCGTGAAAGCGTAACAAACAAACGAATACGCAAAGTCACTTTCGCATTTATAATATAAGTAAACATATATTTTATATGTAGATTTAATTATCATAAAGCAAACACATACCTAGAGTAAACTAATATTAATACGAAACCTTACTGTGATGCCTCTTCGGAGTATAAAGCACACAATCAGGTTAAGACCGCGTCGCCCGTCGCTCGAGTTGGCAAACTATGACAAAAGCACTTCGTCATTATGCACTAACAGCCGAGCAGGGAAACTTGGACTGATAACATCATTAATCCTGGAATGCGTATGGTAAAGTAATTTATTTGAATTTACTTCTTTTGCTTTGCTATCATTAAACTCATGTTATATAATAAAAACATTATGACAAAATTAAAATACTTACATCGTCGGAGTATTAACACTCACAAAGGTCAATATTGCCTTTGTTCTCATTAGTTAAATCCTCGAAAAGGCCAGTTTTTTTCTCTCATTTGTTTGACCTCTCTAAAAATAAGAAACAACAATTCTCATCGCGTTTAAGAAAACCTAACGAACCTATCCTGCTATTGTGTAGGCGAGTTGTCTATGTTGTTTAGTGGGTTTCACTCCAAGGTGTTACTCACTAGCTCCAGCTGTCTTGCTCACAAGGATACCCAACGGACCTAACCTACCTTCTTTGGCCACTTTTGTTTTTAAGTACGATTGTTGAACAAATGAGAAAAAATCTTGCCAGTTCGATGGTCGAACAAAGGAGAGAGAAAAATCTCACTAGTTCGACAATCGAACTAATGAATCGTACATTGTACTAGTAGGAACAAACTAATATTGTAGCCCTCTCGTCGATAACTCATCAAACTGCGCTGACAAAGGCGTGACAACATTATCCACTTTAGTACGAAAACGACAGGATTCGAGGAATTAGTAAGCAAGCGTTCCTTCTCCACCTCGCTTTTGTTTATTTAGGTTTTTTTTTTTTTACACAGGACACTTGGTATATTATATACTATCGAAGGGCATTTTTGTACAAAAAGTTTGTGGAGAAAAATAAAATAAACGTTTTTTGATTTTTTTGATGACTGAAATACTGTTTGAATAGATGTCTGTGCTTTTAAGTGCACAGGAACTGAAAAAAATATTTTTTAATAGGTATATTACAGGCTCAACATTAACACTAATGCTATAATTACAACATTAACACTAATATATATAAAAATTGAAATTATTACCATAGTCATTTCAGCCACAAGAAGTCTACTGCTGGACATAGGCCTCCCCAAAGAATTTCCAACACGACCGGTTGGAAGCAGCATGCATCCAGCGCCTTCCTGGGACCTTTATCAGGTCGTCCGACCACTTGGTCGGTGGGTAAATTATTATCACTTATATACAATAATTTGTCGGTCAAATCGGTCATCACTCAACAGCATATAAAGCAAACAATCTCAAAAAGGAATTGCAAGTGTAATAAAAGTTAAAGTTAAAAGCCCAATTAGGAAACTTTCTTAAAATACGCTAATCAACAATCAGAATGTAATTTAAAGTACCACGTTAATACTAGCTTCTCTCATAACTCATCTGTGATCAAGATTGCTTGGTGATAGTTAACTCAGTGACAGCATTGTGCACTAAAAGCCGGCAGGTAAACTGACTGCCACGAACAGGATTCTCGGAATTAGAAGGCAAAATTGTATGCTTTTCACATAGCTGTTCGGGTTATTGTGCTATTTTCAGTACTATAATAAAACAAACTGCGTCACTTATTAGTCTCTATTAAAAAATGTCTTACAAATAAGACATGGGAAATATTCCTGAAAAAAATCCCTAATCTTATTTATTAATTAAATAAGGATATATCATAATAGCATTTTATATTGTTAATATTAGCTTCTCTAATAACTCTTCTATGATCAAGATTGCTCGGTCATAGTTAACTTAGTGACAGCATTGTGCACCAAAAGCCGGCAGGTAAACTGACTGCCACGAACAGGATTCTCGGAATTAGAAGGCAAAATTGGATGCTGTTCAGATAGCTGTTCGGTTTATTGTGAAATTTCCAGTATTGGTGTGAAACAATATGCTACACATTTTGATCCATATTGAAAATAAATAAATGTCTTTTACAAATAAGACGTGGATAAAATTCCAGAAAAATCCCTTATCTTATTTCTTGATTTAATAAGAATATATATATAATTATAAAAGTTTTTCATATTGTTGATATTAGCTTCTGTAATATCTCATCTGTGATCAAGATGCCTGGTCATTGTAGGTATGGCTATGCCTTAGTTTTTAAAAAAATATAAATGTCTTATGTAACGAATGTCAAGATAAATAAATCTACTTCATGTCGCAACTCGATATTTGATTTATACTTTTACATGGCAAAAGGATAGGAAAGGGCCATACAGACGGTTAAAAATATTATGAAAAAAAAAACAGAGTATGATAACAGGGATTTTAACTTGGCATTATTAGAATATTTGAATACCCCTATTAGTTATGATATTCCGTCACCTGCTGAACTATTGTATAATAGAAAACTTCGAAGCATAATTCCATGTTTACCAGAATTTTTCGTGCCCAAAATTCATAAACACATAATAAATAAGCTAGAAAAACGTCAAGAAATACAGAAATATTATTATGATAAAGGAAGTAGGAATTTGTGTCCACTTAAAGTTGGTCAAAAAGTTAAAGTTAGGGAAGGTAAAATATGAGTGCCTGGAATTATAACAGGAATATCTGGAATTACATCATATTTTGTAAAAATGAGTAATGGTAATATATTACGCCGAAAACGAATACACTTGATACAAGACTCTGTATGCAGACCTAATGTAATAAATTATAGATATTATGATGATATTTGCCCAAGATCAGAATTAAATAGAAATAATGAATCGGTTAGCTCTAGTTTACCACCCCAATCAGCTAATAGTAATAATTTTTATTGTACTCGTTATGGCAGGATAGTTCGTCCTCCTGATCGATGGGGTTTCGATGGGAAACGTATGTATTTATGTTAGATATAGTTAATGCATTAATATGGAAATATGTTTATGAGTTATGATTAATTTCAAGTATATTTTTTTTTCGTTAGTTTCCTTTTATTTTATTGACACTTATAACAATGTTGAGCATGTATTATTATTTGATTTTTTTAATGAAAGGGAAAAGAATATCCCACTTTTATGTTTATGTTTATTTTTTATATTTTTATGTATTTTTATTTTCTTTCAAAAAAAAAAAAGGATTGTAGGTATGGCTATGCCTTAGTTTTTTTTTAAATATAAATGTCTTATGTAACGAATGTCAAGATAAATAAATCTACTTCATATCGCAACTCGATATTTGATTTATACTTTTACAGTCATAGTTAACTCAGTGACAGTATTGTGCACTAAAAGCCGGCAGGTAAACTGACTGCCACGAACAGGATTCGCGGAATTAGAATTAGAAGGCAAAATTGGATGCTGTTCAGATAGCTGTTCGGATTATTCTGCTATTTCCAGTACAAGTGTAAAACAAACAGGCTCACATTTTAGACCCTATTTAAAATAAAGAAATGTCTTTGACGTTATGGAAGCTATTTTCCGAAGCTCAGAGAAACTCTAGATTTTTAAATTCACTTGGACGAGCAGCATTGACAGAGTCCATGGCGCAGTGGTTACCACGCCAGCCTGCGACACGAGCGGTCCCGAGTTCGATCCCCGGTTAGGTCATCTTTTTCAGATTGGCCTGGGTCCTGGATTTTTATCTATATAATAATAATAAATAAATATAAATATATACGGACAAATCACACAGATTGAGTTAGCCCCAAAGTAAGTTCGAGACTTGTATTATGGGTTACTAACTCAACGATACTTTATTTTATAATAGTATAAAAGATACTTTTATAGATAAACATCCAAGACCCAGGTCAATCTGAAAAAGGTCATTTTCCATCGTGACCTGACCGGGGATCGAACCTGGGACCATCCGTGTGGCAGGCAGGCGTGTTGACCGCTGCGCCACGGAGCTCGTCAATTTATATAAAATATAAGATTCTATTGCAAAATGTAGTATCGTTGAGTTAGTATAGTAACCGCCGTGTGGTTCCCGGCAGAGTAGAATAAGACCACTCCAAGTCATTCCGTGGATGTCGTAAAAGGCGACTAAGGAAACACAAGCTAACAAAGCTTATTAACATCAAAGAGACCTATCCAACCCGTCTGGCCAGCGTCGAGAGTGTAGGCCAAATCCACTGACTACTCAGGCTAGTTAGTATGGCTCTGGTAGTACAGAGAGGGTCGTGCTCCTGCAGTGGAGACTAGAAAGACCTGATGATGATGATGATGATGATGATGATGAGTTAGTATCTATAATACAACATAAGCTCACAACTTACTATGGGGGCTAGCTCAATTTGTTTGATATGCTTCGATGTATTTATTTATTTCAAATATTTAATTTACTGCGTGGAAGAAAATCGTGTCACCAACTTTCTCTTCTACCCAGCTTCCTTCTTATTTACTATGTCAGCGGCCTTCAATGGTTTAAAATTGAGCCGAGAGACACAGACACAAAATTAATAATACTACACAGCTTAACGTGCTTTCCGAAGTATGGAGAAACTCTAAACATATAAAAAAGTCCGGGGCAGTGGTCCAACTGGTCTGTCCAACTAGTTATACTCAGAGTGAATATTTGTAGTACTCACCAAACTTTATCGGATGTGAAGACAGTCAAAAATTTGAGATTTTGATCGATTTATATGTATATAAACTTCATATTGCTTAATTATAGTATTCGATATAACGCTGTATTTAATACCTAAAAGACTGTAATTTATTTAGGAGTTGAGGAAGAAAAATACTTTATTTATTTGCGGAACAGGATAAATTGTCTACGGAGAGAGTTTAATATTGAATACTTTCCGAAAAGATTTTAATATAAGCATTGGATACCCCGCGGCGAGTTTAGTTCTTTGCCAGAATTTCAACCCCAGTTTCTGGGGATTGATAAATAACCGGATATTGGGTCAATATTTAATTTTCTTGCGGATAGATAACTCAAACTAATATAGCAATAATCTTTAATCTTATTTTGTTAATATCTTCTCAAATTTTACCCGACTACGGTGAAGTCAAAAGGATGGTTATGATTTTGGTCGCTATGTATGTATGTATAGATGATATTTGAATAAAAAATATTTGTTCTTTTTATGACATAGGATGGCAAACGAGCAAACGGGTCGCCTAATGGTAAGTGATCACCGCTGCCCATGGACAACTGCAACACCAGGGGTATGACAAGTGCGTTGCCGGCCTTTTATTTTCCCCTCCCCTTCCTGCCTTCGGCTCTTACACTCACCAAACAGCAGTGGAAAAGCTAGAATTCAAACGTCGATTTTCTGTGAGTGAATGTTAGTAGTGAGTGTTAGTGAGTGTGGAGTGAGTGTTAGTAGTGAATACTAGCAAAAGTGAATTTCGTAGCTCTTTCACAACTAAAACATGTTCGTTTGTTATCTCATATATCCAAACTAACCAACGTTATTTGACTTATTGTTACGTGTATAAAATATAACCATAAAAACGTATGTAATGATATGATTTTACCAATTCATACCTACGTAGTAAAAAGTTTAGTAGCAAAAATAATTCTCATAGAAACAATTATTCCAATAATTTCTGCTCATTCAATGTGCAAATTTTAAAATATACCTATAAGCGCCTCTCTTGACGGCCTGTGTTGGCCACGAACATTCACAAATACAAAAGACAATAGAAACAACTTACATACATACTATCACGTCTTTTTCTCTTGTGGGTAGACAGAGTCCAGGTCTGTAAAACGTTAGGGCCACGTTTAGCATGTTGGTTGGTGGTAGTATACAACTCAATTCACAAAAGTGATCCTTCCATTTCGTTTATTTATTTAAAACTAGCTGACCCGGCGAACTTCGTACCGCCTAACAGTCAATGATTAAGTATTCATTACACATATCGAGTTTTCATTGTTTTTAAGATGTATTCTGCTATTCGGGGCGGAGACAAATCCAACGAATCAATAATCATGAAAATTGGTTCAGCAGATCTCGAGTTATAAGTGTTGTAACAAACCCGTCTTTGTTTTATATATATATAGATAATAAATCATATGAAATAAATTGTAAAATCTCGCTTATTTCTACATTTGGTCTTGAGAACCTGCTAACTGCCTAAACGTTAACTTAATATTCACTAACTCAAAGAATTACATCCCCAGCTACGTATGAACGCACACCCCTCACTGAATATTCAGGATATATTTCAGAGGTCATTTAACAGGGGTTGGGCTGCGCATAAAATTGTTTAAATGTCCTTTTAGGGTTCCATAATAAATAGTGAAAAAGGAAACTTACGGAGCTACTCAGTCCTTCAGTCCATCTGTCTAATCTTTTGTCAGTTTTTCTATCTGTTCGTACGTTTCACAGAGCAGGGAATATGTTTTTGGAGCAGGGCGTGATGAGTGACATTTCGTGCTCTGTGGTCCGTATACATACATACATACATACTATCACGTCTTTATCCCTTGTGGTCCGTATGTATTAAGTTTCGTCTTATTTCCATAGGTAACAAGCTAAAAAATCAAAAATATAAAATAAAATAACTAATAAGTTTAATCCTAACCAATATTATAAATGCGAAAGTGAGTTTGTTTGTTTGTAACGCTTTGCATATATATAGGTTAGGGTACTGAGAAGGACATAGGCTATAAATGACGTGGGCGAAGCCGCGGGTAACAGCTAGTAGTACATATTTGAGAACATTTAGTTATTCAAATGTTTGTCCAAGGACCTGATTCTTAGAGCTAATGCTTGGTTTAATGCTCTAAGACCTGATATTGACGAGCTCCGTGGCGCAATGGTCAACACGCCAGCCTATGACAAAATAAAAAACGATCTTTTTCAGATTTACCTGGGTCTTGGATGTTTATCTATATAGGTATGTATTTGTTATAAATTATAGTATCGTTGAGTTAGTATCCCATAACACAAGTCTTAAGAACTTACTTTTGGCTAAGTCAATTTGTGTGCTTTGTTCTCATATATTTATATTAAAAAAAACCGGCCAAGTGCGTGTCGGGCCACGCGCAGTGTAGGGTTCCGTAGTTGCGAATGACAACTTTGAGTTCACACTGTTTACACTCACACCTCACAGTCTAACGACCAAAAACATCTAACAATGAAGATTGTATGAAATTTTACATTTTCCAGTACATTTTATAAGTTGGTTGCCTATAACTTTTTAGTTTGCACTTAGTACCCAGCTCTGATAGTTTTCCTTTCAACTTCAGTATATATACTATCGCTGTAATTTTTTTTACGTATCCATATATAACCGTTTAGCAGATAGAGGGGGGGGGGGGACACGTACCTCTAACAAAATTTTGCACTTTAAAACCAAATATTTCGGAAACGGATCCCTAAATCGAAAAATGGTGTTCTTAACCTCACAATATTTTTAAAAGACCTTTTTAACGATACCCCACACGATGGGTAAATAGAGAAAAAAAATTACTCCCCCACTTTACTTGTATGGGAGCTACCCAAAAAAAATATTTTTTCAAGGTTTTTTTCTACGACTTTTTTGCCATGATTAATATACACACTCATACCTAATTACAGCTTTCTAGTACTTATAGTCTCTGAGTAAAACCGCGGACGGACAGACAGACAGACAGACAGACAGACAGACAGACATGGCGAAACTATAAGGGTTCCTAGTTTACTACGGAACCCTAAAAAGAAAAGTAGGAACTAAAGCTTCTATTTAGATGAAATAGGTCTAGCAAATTGTTGCACCGCAGTAGCGCGTAGTGGCAAAGCTTATCTTTTGACTTGACCAGAATATAAATGTAATTTACATTTATTTTTAATAGGACTTTTTTCCTTAAGACAAAATACATATCGTCATACATCTGTTATAATGGTATAACGGAATGTTATATTCCGTTATGAAGGAATATTTGAAAAAAAAATAGTGAAAATTATGTATTTTAAATCCATTAACACCCGCAAATATCAAAGAAAAAGTTGCATCTTTTTCTTTTTTTCACCACGGAGGCATTCAAAGAAAATGTTGAATAAACATTATTATGTTCAGTATACGGAACACTTGGTGAGTAAGCAGACTCTCAGTTCACCCGTTTTTATATGTTGACTGTTCTTTTCATTTGGCAATGTTCATGTCAAATGGTTAATTTAATGAGGTGAGGGAATTTTATGAATTCATAATAACGGTTATCGGCGATTCCGATGGTGGAGTTGTGAGCCCAAAAATATTGCTTTAATTAAAACACAAATCGTGGGTTTGGATTCAATTCGATTGAGGTTTGAATATTTTATAGCGATGTCAATTTTTTTTTCAATAATTGTATATTACTGAATCATTACTGTTATTTGTTACACATAATAATAACATAGAAGGAGTTTGGTTTATGGGTGCAAATACTTCTAAATGGATGGTAGGGAAGCCTCTTAAGGATATAATTATTATGGAAGGCTAAATTATTTTAATCAAAATTTGATATTTCTTTTTAACATACATACATATTATCACGTCTTTATCCCTTGCGGGGTAGACGAGCTCAAGGTCATAAAATCAAAAGCGTGTTAGTAGGCGCTATGGTGGAAAGCGGAATCAAAATAGTGATGGGTTGCTTGCCACATCTTTCATTTGCTTAATTGCATAAGCTTTTAAAAAGATCTGTCATTTTTCTTACAACTTGAGATAAAAAGAAAATTTGGATGAGACTTTGTCGGGTCCTACTCACCCAGCTTCTGTTAAAAACCCAAAGGCCCAGCATACAATAACAGCTGTGGTGTATTACGTGCTCAGCGGAGAGAAAGCTTATGTAGAAAGAAGAAACACACCACAGGTATTCAGATATATTTCGTTGTTTTACACTGATATAAATGTAAAAATATAATACGGCAGGCGAGGATCTATAAGCAAGGGTCGAGTGATCACGACCAAGAGTAGGGATGGAATGACTGACTGATGAGGAAGGACTGAGAAGAAGATTTGAAAATGGAATTAGGAAATTGAAATTAATTAAGTTTTGATATAAAAGTGGACAGGATGACGGTGATTGAGAAATGAGGTGAAAACCAAGATGTAGCATTAAGTTATCTTGCGGCATCGTTACAACTTTAATAGGACTTAGGACATAGAAAATTAAAATACCTATTCATATTCAACAACTATTTTCGTTTTTATCTAACGTAGATTAACTAGGTAGTTAGTTGGACAAAAGGGACGGTAGCATAAATCACAAGCCTTTAGAAATCATGTAATTACATGTGGTATCGACCATAGTATAGTTTTGTGAGTACTAAAATGCGTAACGACATTTTGATGATAGCAGGCCATCGATAATACACGATCAAATCAATTTCTATATGATCAATAAATATAATTACACCTATTTCTGACAATTATCTATGATTACTAGCCTAAATTGATATATTGTGCTGTGGATATGATTTTTTAAATGTAGTTAGAATGTCTCTATTGTGTATCTATTGCCATACCTTGGATTTATAAGATTTTGGGTTTCATACTCTAATAACTTGAGCGTAAATTAAAAAAACTTATTCTAACGTAAATGAATTAAATACTAGCAATTTTCCCTCGACTTCATCCGCGTAAATTATAGCCATGATATATAGTTTATGTATCTAGATTTAATAGTGAATTAATGCGTACTCTCAATTATTATTTTTATATATCTTCTTCTCGTCTGATTTTCACATCAGTATTAAATTTGCTACCTTCGTAGCTTCATAGCTGATCTATCTGTGCCAGACGGGATCGCTACAAATTTCAATATAAATTTCAGGAGAATGACGGCATTACGTAGTATCAGAAACGACGTGCTGTGCGAGCTATCGTATGGAGGGGAGATAGCAGATAATAAGTGACGCTGTGGTCAACGTGATATATAACTTATGTGTATACAAAATTTTATGATGATCGGTTCAGTGGATAGGACGTAAAAGCGTAATCAACAAACAAACTCACTTCCGCATTTATAATATAAGTTAGAATATTCTAAGTCAAAGATTTTAGCAATGATAATAAATCAGAAGTTAAAAGCTGCACCCGGGCTTTCGAGCCTTCTAGCTGAGGATGCAAGTTGTAATACGCCTATTCACATGAGAGAAAGAGAATACACAGATACAAAAAATACTACATACTACACAACAATAAATTCGATTTGAATCAAAATATATACACGAGTATTATTTTATATTTATCAGTATTAAATTTGCTACCTTCGTAGCTTCATAGCTGATCTATCTGTGCCAGACGGGATCGCTACAAATTTCAATATAAATTTCAGGAGAATGACGGCATTACGTAATATCAGATACGATGTGCTGCGAGCTGTCGTGTGGAGGGGAGATAGCAGATAATAAGTGACACTGTGGTCCAGCGAGCTTGATACACACCCGGCTTAAGGTGATACATGAATTCAGGGGGGTCCAGTGGTATCACTTTTTGAAATGTATCGTTAGACAGAAACCAGAGATATCAGTTTTTTTCTGCGAGGCCTAAGATGTCCTTGCAAACTATTTTATGAACTTTTGTTTATAATTTAAAGTGCGTTGTGTGCTTTACTTAGCGTTTTCGTCAAAAGTGTCAGTTTTTGGCAAAAGCATAGACGTAGTGAAGAGAAGTGTGTATTAAAAATATTTCATCGTCGCCTCAGCCACAAAAACTTCACTGCTAGACCAAGGCCGCTAAAAATATTTCAAACATATCTATTTGTTTTCAATTATCAAAAATACAACTTTATCGAGGCGTTCAGGCCAGTAGAATTTTAGTCAATTTAAATATCGTCAATATTCGGCAAGCTTTGACAGTAGTGATCAAAATCAAGCTAACAATATATTAATAAATTATAATTATTAATATATTGTTAGCTAGCTAGATAAATTTGTCTATATAAGATAAATGTAGTCATATTTCCAATTAGATATCTTTAATAAGTAATTAAATATGCATATATATGATTTAAAGTACGCATTTATAAAAACACAACAGTTATGAGCAAATAAATATCGGGGCACGTTCAGTGTGGCGCCCGCTGAGACCACCGTAGGAGAAGCGCCGCATAATGGCAAGGGGCCAACAGATGCTTGCGTTTCCTACAGTCATTACCCTTTTGTCTTATATCCCACACAACACAACCCATTCCCAACCCTAAACACCCGAATCAAGGTCTATTATACAGTAGAACGCGAGCAATCAGCGGTGAACGAGTATATTATTGAACTAGAAAATGTTTCAGAACTTAAAACTGCGATCTTTTCAACCGGCTTGCTCGTAATGGCACGTTCTGACGGGGAGTAAATAACACACTGCATTGTCCAGGCGCCATTTTATCTTAGTAATTTTAGAGCAGAGCGATAAATAAAGAGAAATGAGAAATGAAAGTGGAGTTAGAAATTGTTGCTATGGAATAACGAATCTCAATTTTAGGCTAGACAATGGATAAGATAAATTAAGAGGTTTTTTATTTTTACCTAAACACTGCACTTAAGGGGGAACACTAGGCACAGTAGCGACGCCAATCATTTTATTCCTAATACTTTACAAATAGAAAGAAATTCAAGAATATAAACAATACAAGTTTTAGTAAATAACCTGAAGTATTTTTGGAATCATGTTTTGATATTATGAGAATCAGTCATTGAGAGAAAAAGTGATAACCGCCAAAAACGGCCGTTTTTGGCGGTAATCAGATTCTCATAATTCTCACTGATTCCGATAGTAATAAACATGATTCAAAAAATACTTCAGGTTATTTACTAAGGCTTGTATTGTTTATATTCTTGAATTCCTTTCTATTTGTAAAGTATTAGGAATAAAATGATTGGCGTCACTACTGTGCCTACTGTTCCCCCTTAATGAAAATTTATGTAGTAAATAGTTACTCTGCCGTGTGGTTCTCGATAAAGTAGAATAGGATCTCTCGAAGTCTTCCCGTGGATGTCTTGAAGGCGATAAGGAAACACAAGCTAAACAATACTTAAAAATATCAAAGAGATTTAGCCCTCATCAGTCAAGAGGATTTAGCCCACAGTCACCTCACTGGCCAGACGTGTTGGACCTCTCCAAAATGTCTGGCCAGCGAGGAAAGTGTGGGCTAAATCCTCTTGACTGCTCTGGCTAACATATGGGTCTAGTAGTACAGAGAGGGTGGTGCTTCTGCAGTTGAGAGTAAGAAAGACCTGCAGGCCGATTTGTTAACTCGGTGTACAACGATTTGATGATCACTTTAGCATCCATTACGGTTTTCATATCTTAAATAAAAATAGTAATTCATACCAAAGCCGTAATGAATATTGAAGTTACCATGAAAATGATGTACACCGTTGCTGTCAAAAGATAGCAAATAGGCCTGCTGATGATGATTATGATGATGAAATAGTTACACCGTTCTGGATTGGTTAATTTAATTCTTACCTATTTTATTCTTTACATATATGAGATACGTTGTAAATAATTTTTTAAATTACTTAAATATTTTATTTTATAATTTTATCTGGTGAAACAATACCGTATAGAATCTTTTTATGTAAAAAAGACTCTACACGGTATTGTTTCACTAGATAAACTCAACATAAAAAATACATTTCAACCAAAATTCCTCCTCGAAGGCGTCTTTAAAAGCGTTGAAAACAAATTCCGCCGAGGCTATAACTAAAGATTAGGCCAATTTCGGGTGATATCCGGATCTTGTGTGACCCGCTTGCAGGGTGAGCATGGTAAATGGTTTTCTGAACATCACTCCGATGTCCCCCGAGCCTCTATTACCGCCTCAATACGGAAATACTGCCTTTTACTATCTGCCATGTATCTTTTGTTTGCGGTGTTCCGAATTTTAGATGTGTTTGGGTACATTGCACCCTCGGCGGATGAGCATTCTTTACGCGTTGCTATGACAGGTATATATATGAAAATAACTGTACTAAAATAAATGTCACATTTGAACACATCTATACTAATTTTATAAAGATGAAAGATTTGGTTGTTTGATAGACTCCAAAACTACAGGTTTATTTTAAAAATTTCTTTTACTTTTAAAAAGCGAATTTGTCTGCGAGTGACATAGGTTATAATTTACAAGGACAAAGTTACGGGAAATTGAAAATGAAATGAAATGAAAATAAATTAATTTTTCCACAACTGCTTACAAAATATGTAAAACTGAGGAGATGGACTGGAGCCTAAACTAGGAAAACCTGTATATCAGGCCTCCATTTGTACATTCATACATATTATCACGTCTTTATTCCTTGCGGGATAGAGAGAGCCCAGCTCATTAAACCTTTTAAAGCCACGTTTAGCGTGTTAGTGGGCGTTAAGGTGGAAAGGAAATCAAAACAGTGATGGGTTGCTAGCCCCATCGCCTATTAACGTGATTCCTTAGCCCAATCCCTTGAACAGCTTTAACGGTCTGCGCGGGAAGTAGAACAGCTGATGTATTCTATGGTTTTCCTTTTCTCCCAGCATAGAAGTTAGTTGTAGGTTGTAGAGTACCTACTTAAAGACTGAACATTTTATAAAATTTCTCGAATAACACGCACCTACTAAGAGTTTATTAACCATTATTATTAAAAAATACTTAAGAATTCATACATATAACAGTTAAATATTCATCAAAAGTGTAAAAGAAAAACAAAACATATTTTATTTAACATGATTGATTTACATAATGAAGTTTAGTTATTAAGACTTTTGACATTAAATTACCCATTAAGTAGATTAACTAACTTGTTACTTTATAAGTTTTTAAGTAAATGTTGTAAGAACAAAGTCAAAGCTTTGTATAAAGTAACAATTTAGACTAACTTTTATGACTTAAAATGCAGAAATATTGACAGTACCTAATTGTATTGAGGTTGAACTAAGTGCTGTCCTGGTTTCATGGACACAAAGAAAAATAAGAAGGTTTTTTTTTGTAAATACGAGTATATTTGCACAAAAAAAAAACCATAACGTTGGCTATATTCAGATTTTTATGGTACTCTGTTGATTTAATTAAATACCATAAAAATCTTATTGCTTAAATCATTTTAAAAAGCCTATATCACCTGAATATAGCTAACGTTATGGTTTTTTTGTAACGCCAGAAATGAAACTGTAAGTAGAGTTTAAAAAAAAACAAAAACTTTCTGTTAGAATTGAAACGAATATGCAGAAAATTCCTGACACTTATTTTTTTCACCGTCATTTTAATCCAGTCACATTTTATAGATCTACTACTTTTAAAATATTGTAATTTAACTTATGGAATTGAATAAAATCAATAGAGTTGCCGTGTGGTTCCCGGCAGATTAGAATAGGACCACTCCAAGTCTTCCCGTGGATGTTGTAGAAGGCGACTTAGGAAATACAAGCTAAACAAAGCTTATAAACATCAAAGACACCTCTCCAACCCGTCTGGCCAGCGTGGAGAT
This sequence comes from Rhodophaea formosa, assembly GCA_963082605.1. Classification (NCBI taxonomy): domain Eukaryota; kingdom Metazoa; phylum Arthropoda; class Insecta; order Lepidoptera; family Pyralidae; genus Rhodophaea; species Rhodophaea formosa. The sequence goes on from OY720221.1 coordinate 9,197,641, forward strand.
TGTAGGCCAAATCCTCTGACTGCTTTGGCTAATATATGACTCTGGTAGAACAGAAAGGGTCGTGCTCCTGTAGTGGAGACCTGATGATGAATAGAGTTGCATTACCATCAGTTCTTCACTAATCAGCAACAAAAAAAAAACATAATATAACAAAGCCACACCAAATCCCTATCAGAAATTATCGACGATCTTTCAATTTTCGCTGAAATCCCTTTTGCGTCGGTCCGTTATATTTTTCTAAACTTTGTTATAGTCAAGGGTATTCCCTGGGCCTTAAGATTTACTGTCATAACTAAGTTTGTATGAGTGGGTGCGATAAAACACGTCTGTTTTGTGTCTGCCTTCGATTCCCCCCAGGAGGACGCATTCGTTCCCGCTGGATCCCACGTTTTAATCCCAGTTATACGTAAAGTACCCAGATTCTTTTAACCCATTTTTTGGATTATTATCGTAAAACTCTATGCATACAAATTTGCATGTATGAAATTCAAACAAAAATTGATAATAATCATTATTAGCTGCGTCCATGAGAAACAAACGTTGCGGTGTAGAGAGGAGATCCACGGATCACGGACCAACCTACCTAGCTATTGGTTCGGCGGGAAACCGCATTATATTTTAGTAAAGTCGTAACACATATTATGTACTCGTAAGTATCCCATTCCATCCCAAATCCTAACTAATATTATAAATGCGAAAGTGAGTTTGTTTGTATGTTTGTTGGTTTGTTTGTTACGCTTTCACGTTCTATCTACTGAACCGATCAACATGAAATTTAGCATACATCTGGCAGAAGAATATAGGCTATATATCACGGGGGCAAAGCCACGGGTAACAGCTAGTGAAATTATAAATGCGAAAGTGCGTTTAATTGTTTGAACACTTACATGTCCTATCTACTGAACCGATCATCATGAAATTTTGTATTTACGTTGTCTGGAGTACGGAAAAGGAACGATACTCACGCGAGCAAAGCTGCGTTTGAAAGTTAGTATACGATATAACAACTTTTTAACAGCAATCCACACACAACTTCAATAGCTGCTGTGACAAAAGTCCTTTTACAGTAATTTAAAAATGAATGATACGTTGTGTGAAGTTGTTCAAAATCATCCAGACAACTTACCCACCCACATCCATCCGAATACTTACTCAAAACAAGGATACCCACACCCAATAGACTTAAAATTACTGGAAGACTTGACTTATTTCTGTCTGAAGTACGTAAATGGGATCAAAACCTTGGATGGAACGGGAATGAACGTAGGACGAAAAAACTCTAACATTTCACAATTGAATATGAGTGTCACGTTTGCTTGCATTTGCGAACAAATGTTTGTGGTAAAAGCATTCTTTTAAGTCATATCGGATGTACAATTTCGGGTTTACTCTTCATTTTGGTGTTTGTATTGTATGTTTAGTTGTTTGTGTTTGTTTAGCTTCAGTTTTCCTGTCTGTGGTTTTGTCCTGCAAAAAAGTGAATTTACAGTATATGAATTGATCTTTTTCAGACTGGCTTGGGTCTTAGATAGTATAATGTTTATAAGTATCTTTTTTCAAAAATGTATCGTTGTGTTAGAATCCTAGTAACAAGTTTACATTTACTGTTGAGCTAGCTCTTTGCGGAATTTGTCCCTACATATTTATAACATTAATTTATTTAATGGATTCCAAAACTCTGAAAATAAAACTATATATGATAGAACTAGTCTCCTATATCCTTCAGCGGGGATGCAAACATGATTGCATCTGTAGTAAATGCGGCTCTGAGTGTATTTTATCCGATGCAGCCTTCATTGACATGCAAAGTGCAATACGTTTCGCGAAGGAGAAAACCTCTTAGATTCTTATTTGTATTGCATTGCATATGGTTTGGTCTACCCGTAATATAACGTTCATCCGATAGTTTATACTCATTTAAAATATTATCTATACTTTCATACTTAAATGATTAATCTATCTGTTATCTCTTTACAGTTCAACCACAGATCCGATTGAGTCAAGGAATGGTATGGAAAAACTTACCTCTAACAAAAATTTGCACTTTAAAACCAAATATTTCGGAAACGGATCCCTAAATCGAAAAATGATGTTCTCAACCTCACAATATTTTTTAAAGGCCTATTTAACAATACACAACACGATGGGTTTGTATAGAAAAAAATCTCCCTTTTTACTTGTATGGGAGCTACCCAAAAAAATTTTTTTCAAGATATTTTTCTACCTTTTTTTTGCCATGATTAATATACATGCCTATACCAAATTGCAGCTTTCTAGTACTTATAGTCTCTGAGTAAAACCGCGGACGGACAGACAGACAGACAGACATGGCGAAACTATAAGGGTTCCTTGTTTACTACGGAACCCTAAAAATGATCTGATGAAGGACTGCTTGTCTGGTAAAATAGACAAATGTCAACCTAGGTTATTTACGTAAATCATAGAAGTAGGTAAAGATGATGTTTTTTTAATCTATGGCGGATATGAATACTGTAAAGAGTTCTATCCGTTAGGTGTATAAATAATGTAATAAACATGATGACATACGGTTCATTTAATTTATTTAATCTGATAATCATGAGTCGCTCTATCTTCAAAGATTCCGCCATATGCTTGAGCTATGCATGGACTATATCCATCCATCTAATCCATCTTCAGGCTATAGGAATTCGGGGCCACGGGGGATATGATTAGCATATCGAGCTCGTGGTAGCTCGCAGGAAATTATTTGTCATATTAACGTCACTCTGCGCGGCGCTAATGTATTCCAGTCTCGGAGGATTCTCAAGTCGTTTTACGTAATAGTTAAATAACAATAAACAGGTTATCCGTAACGTGCTAATTTACTGAAACCACAGTGGAAAAATATCTGGAATTATACTAACTTTTGTTTCAAGTAAATGCTTAAACTAATCAGCCCATAAGCTTTTTAGTTCTTGGCTAATAAGCTAATTGAGGTTTTCCGTGACCAAAGGGCTGGAAGCTACCTAGCTCAGCGTATTAGCCATTAAATTTAGCAATGCTGCCAGCCTTTTGGGCACGATGCCCAGGGGTGAGCACTGAGCAGCTGGAGGGACTGATGGATTTGTATTTTTAAGCTTTTAGTTTTATTTTTAGTTAGTTTTATTGTTAGAATAGTTTTAGTGCTCACATTGTAAAACAAATTGATTTACACCTTCTTTTTTGTGTCCTTGTCTCTTATGTTTTGGAGCCAGGTTGAGACCAGGTTTTTTTGCCTTTGCTTGGATAACTCTAGAACCTCAGACCAATTTATTGTGAAAATCAAATTGCTACATACAAGTATTTGTCCTTGCTGGGAATCGAACCCAGAGCTCTTGTGTAGTAGAGTAGTGCGTTAACTACTAGGTCAAAAAGGCCGTTAAAATTTGACACGAAAAAAAAGGAGTGTAATGTTTTTCAAGTTCATGTATGTACCTACGTGTGTATAAGTATGTATATATGATTAATATAAATATACGCCAAGTATTATAATTGAAGTTTGTCCCAAGTCAAGGACAAATTAATTAAATGTATGAGTAAAATATAAGTAAAAATACCAAAACTAAATATATGCGAAGTAACTAAAGCGAAACACCTATTTATACACTAGTAATAAGCATACAATGTATCATTTTGCTTGAGTTGTGAAGAGATAAATAAACGATTTATTTATTTATTTATTTAACTGTTAATAACCTAAAATCAACAACAAACAAATCGTAAAGGATCTCCAACAAAATCAAGACTTCTAATAAAAACTTGGCGATTTACATTCGTATTGAAATAGCTGACAGTGATAGAACATCAGGACTCCCGTTTGTACAGATTTAAAAAATCATCCTAGTGGCAAATAATTGAAAAAATTTACATCGCTTAAAAACAAAATGAAAACAGTTAACAAATATAAAAATAACAAGTCGAAAAGAAGAAGAATAAAAGTTAAAAGTTGTCTCACACACATGTCGTCACGTGTTTAGTCTAACCCCCAAAAAAAACTCCTCTTGTAAGTTATAAATTTCACCTATTAGTCAAACAGCATGTGTGTGAGTGTGTGTGGATGTGGTTCTTTGACTGTATACTCTCTATCTAAGATGTGTTTGTTACTTTGGGGTTATAGTACTTTCTATATATATCATACCCAGGTTCTGAATCACTAAGGCTGAAGATACAAATGGAAAGTTAGTCGGAGGAGTGAAAAGCGGCCTTAAGTGTTTCAAGTCCGTTTACATTCACAGTCATTTTAATTCCCCAGACGAAGGAATTAGGCGCGTAGTAAGCCTATTTCTGCTGTAATTTCATTCGTCTCGGAGCCACACCTAAGTCTTCAGGCACTGTGCGCTTAAATAAATAAGAGGAAGTGCTGTTATTGCTCAAAGGATTCAGTATGCCGGTGAATATTTTAGGCACTAAGCATTAAACATAAATGAACTAGGTTACAATTTTAATTTTGTAGATTCCAAAGTCTTCTAAAGCAATTTTTTCTACGAATACAAACTAAGTACCTTTATAAGTGACTAGCTGTTACTTGCGGCTTCGCCCGCGTGATTTATAGCCTATGTCCTTCTCAGTACCATCGATCAGTCCTAGTCAGTATGATCGGTTCAGTAGATACGGTGTGAAAGCGTAACAAACAAACAAACAAACTCACTTTCGCATTTATAATATTAGTTGAGATATTTCGAGCTAGCAAAGTATTCTCAACTGATTTGCCTATTTTTGGGAGGTACTTTTAAAGCAACATTGAAAAAAAAAAGTATGCATGTATGATATTCTGTGTCCATTGAATATTTCTTCAGTGCAGTAGGTACTTTGTGTAGGTCTATTTCTAGGACTCTCTTTAAAGTATAATTTGAATCATACGATATAGATCTCACATTACAAGCAATTATTTTCCCCTTTCCCAAGAGATGTCTACAAAATACTGCGTGGGCGAGTTGTATATTAATGCGATAAGAATTATATATGTGGTAGGTAAGCCTGCGTGGGTGGCACTATCAACTTAGCTATGAATATTCGATCTTTGACCTATTCCGTATAAAAATAATTACACGCGGTAAAAATGCTTGTGTGTGTCGTATCTTCAATTCACCTTTACAAATGAATGACGTAAAAGACGACTATTAGGGACTCTAATATATGATTCAAAATGCTATGTGGGTGAGAATACCATTTGACATCTTATAAGCCTAATGATTGTTAGTGATTTGTGTAAGGCAGAAGATAGATTAGTTGCACCTACAACGTTTGTTTCATTATAAGCTTGTTGGTGGTTAAAACAACAACAAAAAAATTAAACTTCCCATACAAAATCAGTGATCAGCTGGCATATTTTTGCTTCGTTATTTTAACTGTTTTTTTGAGCTATTCAATTCTAAGTCTGTATTACAAAATCACACTGTATATTCAAAATAGCAGACTAAATCGTTATTCGTATAAAGTTGATGAAGATGATTCTATCTTATATTTACTTCTTTCTCTCTCTCTTTTATCTAAGCATTTTTTGCCTGTATCCTTAGCCTGCCAATGCCTAATGTCAGCCTTCCGACTTTTTCTTCCCACTTTTCAGTCTTTGGCATCCTTGTCAGAACTTTCTATGTTATAAAGGTTTAATTACACAGATACTTAAAATCATAATAACAAAGGAAAAAATACTACCTTAATATTTTTTTTTTATATAGGGACATATCACACAAATTGAGCTAGCCCCACAGTAAGTTGTGAACTTGTGTCGCAGGATACTATCTCAATGATATTATATTTTATAATATATACTTATATAGATAAACATCCAAGACCCAGGTCAATATGAAAAATATCTTTTTCCATCTTGACCTGGCCGGGGATCGAACCCGGGACCCCCGTGTCGCAAGCTAGCGTGTTGACCGCTGCGCCACGGACCTCGACTTATTACGAACTTATAGGTTCTGATTTGCTTTACTCCTTTTTAGTATTTTAGCAGTTTCTCTCCAACAAATAATATACTACTTATTTAAATACTACTTACCTATTTTATTTTTGTTCCAAAGTAAAGGGCTCGACACAGGCATTTCGATAATATAATTGAATTTGCGGCTTTCATATTGTATGTCTTAGTAATAACGGCTCGGTGGTGCCGGAGCCAAATATTTGCTCGGATTTGGAAACCTGAATTTGACATAGTTAAACTTAGTTTGGATAACCTTTACTTCAAGAGATTATTATTAAAGTACATAGGTATTTTAGGTAAAGGGTTATCATCTATAATAATATTATAAAGGGGAGAGATTTGATTGTTAGTTTGCATTGAATAGACTCTGAAATTACTAAACCGATTTTCAAAATTCTTTCATATTTTTAAAGCTAATTTATCTGCGAGTGACAGGCTTTAATTTACTTGGAAGAAATTGCATGAATGGTGTTATACATAATAGCGCACCTCGGACTCTGGGCTCCAAAGCACTTCAGGCACGTTATATCGTTTCTGTAGTTACAATTGGATGCCAGTTGTTAAGCATACGACCTAATAGACCAATCAGCAGCAGTGTGCCTTATCCTTCCATGATTCTCTATCCTATCCTAACTAATATTATAAATGCAAAAGTGAGTTTATTTGTTTGTATGTTACGATTTCACGCCCTTATTTACTGAACCGATCATAATGAAATTAGGTATTTGCATAGAATTTTGCATACGTATAGGTAAGGGTACTGAAAAGGACATAGGCTATAGTTTTACGCGGGTGGAGCCGCGGGTAACAGCTAGTTTATTATAATAATACTACCATTGACATCAAATAACGAAGAGATCCAGAGGTAACTTATTTTTCGAGACAGGTTTCTCTGACATCACCGAGATAGTCTTTAGTTAAGCCGCTCCACACTCTCGGAAAAACTACACGAGAATAGGCGACTACGAGAGTGTGGAGGCGAATACGAGAGTATTCGGCATGTCTCGGCTATAATCATGTAGTCTTCATGGTGGCGGTATTTCGTCTTTTTTAACGCCTTTTAATAACTATTTTTCTCGTTGTAAGAAGTATAATTCGCTACAAGACATAATGCTATAAGGCCGCAGCAGTTTCAACGTCCATCTTCAACGTTCTCAAACAGACAACTGCGCTAAGCGAGAGTGTAGAGAGCAGGGAGTCAATTTTTGAACTAATAGAATCAATCCACCACTCGTTGTGACGTCAGCACTCGGTTCGTTTTCACATGTGAATAAAATCAACGAGCAGGCCTGTTTTTACGTATTTTTGAACCGTGCGAATGGTTCTATTGCTTAGAGTTGCCAGCAAAAAAAAATATTGTTACGGTTGCCAGAATAATTGAATGCACAGCAAAACTAATAGCTTAAGGCGCTCTTATAGTAACACTAGCGCCACCCAGCAATTAAATTCCTTAAATCATAAATTATATCGAATTTTAAAAACCTAACAAGTACAAAACTACTAATTTACATATAATATTTTTTGTTTATTACAAGTAATTTACTAGAGCCATATTAAAAGAGAAAAATCGGTTAACGCCAGAAGTGGCCACTTTTGGCGTTAACCTGTTTCTCTCTTATTTTATCAAACGAATATTAGTGAAAATGAATACAAAAATACTACAAGTAATTTACTAGTTATCTACTTGTTAGATTTTTAAAATTCGATATAATTTAGGATTAAAAGAATTAATTGCTGGGTGGCGCTAGTGTTACTATAGGAGTGCCTTAAGCTGGGAATACACGGTGTTGCCATTTTAGGTACAGTGTCTTAAATTCTAGGGGACTTTGATTGTCTTTAGGCAATTGTTTTTCGTAATCTTCTTTCGTAGATAAACCAGTTAAATATGAACAATACATACTATATGTATACTATAGACGAATTCTTCTCAGTAAATGCCGTAATAAAAATAAAATTGCGAATTGTACAAAAGCCTTCTTAATTCTTAATAATGTTTTCTGATTTTCTTAATACAGTGACTAAGGCATATCTAGGGGGTTTTTTATTGCAATTTCTTTTAAAATCTTATTTTTTTTCATATAGGTGTAAGGAATTTCTTATTTTTAAAAGTCAACGCTGCAATCGGATCGGAAGCAAATCGGACGTATATTCCCACTTTTTGTAGACAGTTGTGGCAAAAACGTTAGGATCTAAGGACGAGAATTTAAGAAAAAATAAAAATTTGGTCTAAGTCAAATTTGACATTTTGCACGCGTAGATCGTTCCGAGTGGTCTGCGACGACCATTCGGAAAACCCATTCGAATAATGATTCAAAAATAGAGCCAATTAATATTCACCATGCGGAAACTTGACAACGACTGGCGGATCGATTCTCTTGGTTGAAAAATTGACTCCCAGTTCTCGATCTCGTCTTGTTTCGGCGAATACCGGGAATGAAACCTCTCGACGAGAGTGTGGAGCGGGCTTTAGTTCTTTAAAGGTAATGTAACAGTTGTTTGTTTTTCGTATGTGTAAGTGGCCAACACTGGTGTCAGATTTTTCAAGCTGCCTTAAGGCATCTGACATAGCTTAACGACTGCCATCAACGATGACAGCCGGGACCAACGGCTTAACGTGCCTTCCGAAGCACGGAGGAGCTCGAGATATTTTTCTGCCACTTTGCGGTCACCCATCCAAGTAGGGACTGCACCAGGGGTTGCTTAACATATGTAAGCGCTCATGGAGCTCACACCCACTGGACCATTGGGCTCCTCGGGCTAACAGTGAAGCGTAGATACATCAGTGCATCTCAAATACTCAACGTTACCCTAAAGACCTAAACATACGTGACTGCTAGCAACTTTAACATTGTAGTGTTACTTGTTAAATGCTCATAAACTGCATCTAAAATGCAATTTTATTGTTATTGATTAATAAGTTATATATCTATGGTTGTGATGTGTGGTTCCCGGCAGAGCAGAATAGGACGACTCCCGACATTCGAGTATCCGATTGGTGTAAAGTAAAAAGCTCTAGTGCCGTAAATACATCATTACAATACAAATTTCGATGTCATAAGAACCGTTTTATTAGCAAATGTATTGAAAAATAATGTAATAACTCACTTTTGTATTCCACGAGTAGTTCACCACCTCCCGAACCTTCATTTTGGAATATCAATGAAGATACCATATAAACGGTGAATTATTGACCGTTTTAAACCCTTTTAAAGTAATGAATCAGACTGTCAATATAAACAAAGTTTAAAAAAGTTAAAACATATGGGACCGAAGCTGTAAACTCAAAAAAATGACATTTCTATGCAAACATATTTAGGTCCAATAGAAAAAAAATTCACACCGACTGACAGGCTGAATTACCCCTTACAGGGCCAAAATCGATCAATATTTGCCGTTTATATATTCAAATATATTGAAATATACATTTGGCATAATTTTAACGTAGGCAAATGCTGTGAGATTTAATTAAATTTCTAGTTCACATTTCACTAACGGCATAGTCTGTGGGTACTTTGAATGTAATGAAATAGTGCAACGTACGCCAGTGCACCTCAAAACCACAATCGTACTATAGAGACGTATACCGACATCACTAAAGTCGTATTTTATTGCTAAATGCTCATAAACTGCAACTTTGCCCACTTTTACTGTTCTTTCTCACCCCCTTAAGAGTCGCCTGGAAGCGCATGTCTCACAACAAACGGAAAAAGGGAATAGTGGCAATATTTGAAAATTTTGGAGTAAAATTAAGCATTTTATCAATTAATCTCATTATAATCTACGTACTTTCCTATACAGCTTGGTTAAAATACCAATGGTTTGAGAATTACAAGCCTTTTCAAATTTGTATGGAATTCTTGAGAGGCGTATAATTCTCAAACATTTGATAATTTAACCAAACTGTATAGGAACGTACGTAGATTATAATGAGATTAATTCTTTTTTAGTCTCCACTTCAAGTGCACGACTCTCTCTGTATTGACAGAACAATATATTAAACAGAGCAGTCAGAGGATTTGGCCTACACTCTCCACGCTGGCCAGACGGGTTGAAGAGGTCAGCCGTCTGCCTAACGCCAACTTTCATTGAGGTAGCTTCAGAACTGCAAATAATATTTTTCTGCGCCAGGAATCGAACCCAAAGCCTTTATATAGCACAGGTGTTAAACAGAGCGCCGTCAATTTTGTTCTCAAAATAAACCTTATATACAGCGTTTATTAAAATGGTCAGTGGGAAGATTCTTTTTACTTCAGGAGATAAAGACTTACGAATATAAGGTTCTTTCGAAATAGAAAAGGTTTGATAACCTGATTGGGTATGGCTTTTAAAAAAAGTAAGAATGCATTTTTTATTTTCTGAAAAACAGGTTTAAAAAAATCTCTGAAATGAAATGAAATGAAATTTTATTCAAATTTGGATATCATGCATCGCTTTTTGAACGTCATATTTTTTTTTAATTTGCATAATCGAAAAACTGCTAGAGTTTCGGAAAGACCACTGCTGAGAAGAATACGCCGAATGAAACTCAGTCCAGTTTTAGTCCCTACATACAAATACTTATGTATAAGCATAGCCCGCTTATACATAAGTATTTGTAACAATTTTTAAAATTATATTAATTAATGATGTACATATATTTATTAAAAATAATATTATTACTCCCATGTAGATTTATCTTTAAGGTAGTCATTAATACAATAGTATGCCTTTTTAAGTAATTGATTTTTAATAGCAGTTTTAAACTTAACTAATGGCAGAGCTAATATTTCTGTAGGAATTTTATTATAGAAGCGTATACCGAGGCCCAAAAAAGAATTCATTGTTTTCTGTAATCGCAAAGCTGGCGTAGCTAATTTATTTTTATTTCTCATATTCATCATTATTTAAGAACTTTGTTCTTGTCGGTAGAATATTTTCCATCTTTTTAATCTCCCCTATCTCTTTGACCTCTCTGTACGACATGAATTGTATGCTGGTTTGGGAAAAAAGGAAATATTAAGAATATACCAGCAACTTTACTTCCCGTGCAGACCGTAAAAGCAGCTCTAGTGATTGGGCGAAAATCTAAGGAATCACGTTACAGGCGATGCAGCTAGCAACCCATCACTATTTTGATTCTGCTTTTGTCCTTAACGCCCCCTAACAAGCTAAACGTGGCCTTTGGGTTTTATGATCTTGGGCTCTGTCTACACCGCAATGGATAAAGACGTAATAATATATGTATGTATGTGAATGCCCTCCTTGAAATTAACCACAATACTGCATTAAATTCGGTAACCCACTACCTTACCTGGATCCACTATTACAAAGGATGTTGCATATTTACGACGCACTTGCGACACCATGATTACAGTTAACCACAGCTTTAACTTGAAGCTACTGTAAGTTTAATCTTCTTTAGTGTTAGATAGAGCTTTGTATCCTTAAAACATTTATGTTTTAGTTATGTTCATAGATCACAGTGAAATAAATAATATTGAAAAACTCAAGTTATTCCGCGGAATTTCTTTTTCCACAGATTATATATTATTATATATAGATATTTTTGCTGCTCATGGACACAAGTTTTGGCCGATTGCTTAATTTTAATGGATGGACACAGTTTCATTTGATTTTATTTCATAAAAAAAGATTTACAAATATTTAATTTTTTAGACAAGATTTTATTATGAGCGATTCATATTGTAAGGTTCTTGCCAAGACAAATCTTATGAGCCAAACACGTGGGTTTATATTTTTTAGTTTAGATGTGCCTATAGCCACCTTCCGAGTCCATCATCAGATCAAGTCTATGGTACTTAAATGTTGTCTTCCGACTTACAAAATTTGGTTAAGGATAAGTGCTTCAAAATTAAGTTGCAAGAATATAGACTTAACTCGGCGAGTTAAATAAAAGCTTGTAATAACAAATTCAAGTTTGTAGTAAAAGCACAGAATTAATAATAGTACTAACGTAAAAGTGCAATCTGATTAAATTTAAGGATGTCAATTATAAGTAAAATTACATGAATATTCTTTTGTATACTTTATTTATGACATAGAACGGCAAACGAGCAAGCGAATCACCTGATGGTAAGTGATCGCCGCTGGCCATGGACAACTGCAACACCAGACTTGTGACAAGAGCGTTGCCTTAACGCTAAGGTTCTATTGTTTTTTATAATTTCCGTTCCTTTATATTATTATTTAGAATGTAAGCCAAAAGTTACTTTAATTATTCTCATATCCATTGAATCTATCTTATTTCATATTTTACTACTCTAACAACTAAATTTGGTAAATAAAGTGTTCACACGTGTACTTCCACGGAGCATGAAGCGATAATAGAGAGGCCAGCGTGAATTCAATTTTCGTCACTATGCGGGCAGGTCAGGGGCTGTACAGGGCACAGGGGAGGGGTATTTCATTACATCGGACGACCAGCTAGGTGAGCGGCGAAATTGTTGATGTTTAAAGTTCATAAGACCTTGAACCCTCCTACATATTAATATGCGCAAGTCAGACTTGGCGTGTTTTCATAGGACGGTTACGCGTTTTACGAGTCGTTGAAAGAAAAATGTTTTCACCCAAAACATTTTTTGAGTAATTGGATAAGCAAAGAAATAGGAAAAGCCGCTGTGAAAATTAGGAAGTTGTTTATTTTCTATTGTTGAGAAAGCAGAAGAAAATTACTGTAATTTGACAATTATGAAGCTTAGTACCCACTTTTCTTAATGAGTAGTTAGCAAAGGGACAATTTGTGAAATAAAGTACTCTATAAACGGATTGAATACTTATACTTAATGTTCCTACAAATTTCAGTGGCACATATTGAACATATGGTATGATATACCTAAAATTTCTCTTTGACCGTCCTTTTTGCGCTATACTACAAAACAAGAGATTGACATTTTCATTGTGAAAGGAATTTTTTTTCAGGTTATGTTGAGTCTATAAGTTTTTTAATGTTTTTTCATTCCACATGCATGAAGGAGCCTTGAACATTCGAATGACATTATTAATTAAAAAAACATCGTGTTATATAAATCATTATTTATTTTTAAATATAAAATTGCCATATCAGATCGTTAGGACCACGAAAATTATTGACAGCTACAACAGTTCGATCGACATTTTATACATTTACCTATGTACTATCATCGTTAAACTCTATATAATAGAATCAACACAAAATCGAAACATTTACAATTATCAAATACAAATGGCACTACCAGAAGAGAAACAATTTTGATAAATAGGTACCTATATTTTTAAAATAAGAAGGTACCCAATCGTTGCATGGAAGTAAAAATCTCTTTACTATATTTTTATATTATTCAAATTTAGTATTTATTCTAGTGGTTCACGCCTAGTGGGCGTAAGCGTTATAAGCGCTTCCGCATGTTAAGCAACCCCGGGCGCAGTCCCCACTTGGATGGGTGACCGCAAGTGGCATAAAAATATCTCGAGCTCCTCCATGCTTCGGAAGGCACGTTAAGCCGTTGGTCCCGGCTGTCATCATTGATGGCAGTCGTTAAGCTATGTCAGATGTCAGGCAGCTTGAAAAATCTGACTCCAGTGCTGGCCACTTACACACACGAAAAACAAAAACAAACATTTATTCTTGAATATATTATTGATATCTTAGGGTCAGTTTTTATTGTAGTTACTTCGAAACTACATGTTGAAATCTATAAATATTGTGTTTCCTGTTGAATCTCGCTCCCTTCTCGCTCCCAATTTTCCGATGCGGTTCTCCATAAGATTGGGAACGTTTAAAAGTAGCAAACATGCCTTAAATTACCTGAGTCATCTTTAGTTAGGTTGATTAAGTTAATAACTCAATCAAGTTAATACATATCTTTCGATTATAGTGGAACAATGAGGCTAATGAGACAAAATTGGTGGATTAATACCAAATTGCCGTCTTGAACCAACGGCTTGACACTATAATTATTAATTAAGATGTAGGTCTTACCATGTGGTTCCCGGCAGAGTAGAATTTCTATTCTACTCTAAAGTGGTCCTCCACTCCAAGTCTCCCCGTGGATGTCATAGAAGTCGACTAAGGCAACACAAGCTTAACAAAGCTATAAACATCAAAAAGACCTCTCCAACCCATCTAGCCAGCATGGAGAGTGTAGGCCAAATCCTCTGTCTGCACTGGCTTATATATGGCTCTGGTAGTTCAGAGAGGGTTGTGCTCCTGCAGTGGAGACCAACAAAGACCTGTTGATGATGAGGTCTTACAACCATACAACACATAATAGGTTTTATTATGACAAAGCATTGTTCTTTGAAATTCCATTCAAAATTGTTTCTCTACAATCAATAACAAATACGAGTATGTACATTATCAATAAGTACACATAAATAAATTGACAACAAAAGCTTTGCCTTATAATTATTTATTCCTACCTATACATACATCTTTGGTTTCTTTATTTCTTTACCTAACTGTATTTACAATCACCACAACCGAGTTTATTAAAATAAATAGGAATTTCTACAAGCTTCTTTTATTACCTAAATACTATATATTTTGCTATATTTTCTAAGTTGGAGCGCCATTTATAAAGGTGAGCCTTTAAGACTTATTTACAAAAGTCGTATAGTCAAAGGGGATAAATACTAATATAGGTAAATGGTAACGCTGGGATGTTTTCACTCACTTTTCTGCTATAATGTTTCTAACAGATCCAAATAACACACCAAGATATCAAATCATTCATTGTTAAATAGAATTGAACCAAACCTATATTCAGGAGAAGGCAATCGTAGAAAACCATGAAAATATTGCACTTTTTACCTGACTGAACCGCCTAGAAGGAGGGTATTGTTATTCGCGCGTTTGCATTCCTATAATTATGTCTGTATGTAAGTATGTCTGTTCCATTTTGCTTCCTGTAGCAAGGATGAACCCATTTTGAACTGTAAAGTGTTAACAGATTTGTATTCGTCCTCGGAGTGTCATACGCTAAGTAACGTCAGCAAAAAAAAAAAAAACAATATGGCGGACGTCAACTGCAGTCGAGTTTAATATTTTTTATTAAAAAAATGAATAAATTAACCATCTACACAAAATAAACCCGATAATTACATTTGCCGAAAAAGTAATTATCCTATTAAGAGTAAGGTAGTTGTATATTCAGCAGAATCAAGTTTGGAATGCGAATAGAAAAATTATTCTGACGTTACTATTTACTTCAGTTTATATTTAACCACTTTGGCTGTTTTATTCATATTTTCTGAAAAAAATGTTTCAGTCTGGCAACGATGAAACAGAAAATACAAACAATAACACAATTTACATAATGTTATGCGATAAAAGCCGAGATCGTATTGAGCAAAGATATACATCGTACGTGAAACTAAACAAAAAGTTTGTTTTATTTTCAGACAAAGTATTAAAGAATATTACCCAAGGAACATAAATTATTTTTAAAAACATCGCAATATCTAATATTTTGCCTAATTATAATAGTAACATTACACACAAGATATTGTCGTTTCAACAAACAATTTCACAAAATTTCAAAACCAATTTCCAAACAGCAGCAATATTTACCTAAATACAAACCTGATACCAAGCTACAAGTATAATCTAATAGTGAACCTGTATTTCGTTGACGAACTAAATCCAAAGTATTTCACTGTAAGAATCGGGTCTTGATACACCGCAAGGTGGTTGCAACTAGCATTTGCAGGATAGACAGTACTACTACTTTTATAAGTTACACCGATGTGTTACACCTGCGCAGAAATCAAATTTTTGCATGGCGCGAAAATATCCTTCCGCTATTGGCTGATGCGTACGCGCCATGCGGCGTCTCGGCCAATCTCGGCAGACGTACAAGTATTGTGAGCGAGATAGCACGAGTCCTACTGCTTTTGTATTTAAAATCTTATGTTGTAGCAATAAGTTCGTTATTTCACTGATGTTTTCATTCAGCCCGAGTCGGCAGTTGGTTGAGCTATTCTGCGCCATCGAACAACGCCGAGGTAATTTATGTTAATACTTATATAGTTAATGTGGTACTACTGTACCTAACTAGTGATGTTCTGAAAGTTGATTAATGAAATTGGCAGTAGTTCTTAATTTGTTCAAATTAAAATCGCACACTGGCGAATCTGGGAATAATGCCACTTAAATTTTCAACATTGCCGAAGAAACCATCACTACCTACACATAGCTTGAGAAACGTTCTTCTCAACCAGTGCTTTTCATTGGCAGTGAATTCAAAATGCGCCAGTCGTTCTTACTTAATACGCTTTGTCATGTCCTTCTTGGAATTTACACACAACTTTCTGGTCCAGGCAGATTCTCTGCTAAAACATGTTCTCTTCTCCTCGCATTTCCTTTACCTTTGGTCCTATGAAGAGTTGATGTCGCGAGACTTCCTGAGCTCAAAGTCGGCCCAGTAAGAGTTAATGTTTGACTCCCAAATGGAGAACCTACATTGCCGTTTGGGCAAACAAAATTAGGGCTCCCGAGTGTCGGGCTATTAGATACTACGAAGTTAGGCCTAAAGTTATTTCCTATTGATTGAGGAAGGTTCTGGTTTAAAACATCCTCTTGTCTACTGCTGGGCATCATGTCACTCCCTGGTGTAAGCTGTTAAGAAAAATGATCATTTTTTATCATTGACAATGAAGTGTAAAAATACGTTATTATTTATTTTAGTTTCATTAGGTTAATTCAAATTAAAAAAAAATATATCTTAACCTGCTGTGGTCGCCCAGCCGTGTCTAAAAGAGCTAAGTCCTCTGCAGAGAATACTGCACCAGTTTTGCACCAGTCTCCTGTAGAAAAAAATATTCTTCTTATATAAATTAAAAAGTAAATGATGTTTATTTTCACTTGTAGTTGTTTAATTTATAGTCAACTACAAAAGAACCAGATAAAAGAGTCACCAGACTTACCTCTAACTTCTTTTATGCTAGGCCACTCATCCACTTCTTCTGATGGCTGAATTGGTTGAGTTTCAGAATCTGAAAAAAAAAGAATCAGTACATAATGGATAGAACTTTTAACTTAACTTGCAAAAAGACGTGTAGGTACCTAATTAATTATTATGAAACACAGCCGCACATTTTCTGAAAACAAAATATATAACATTATTACCTGGAGCATTTAAAATGTCCGGTTGTGGGTCCGGGGTTTTGAGATCCGGCGAGGGCTTAATAGTATACGCCACGACATATCTCCTACCCCCGTCGCTGAGCTCCAGCATATCCCCTGGAGGGTGCTTGTGGGGCGG
This sequence comes from Rhodophaea formosa, assembly GCA_963082605.1. NCBI lineage: Eukaryota > Metazoa > Arthropoda > Insecta > Lepidoptera > Pyralidae > Rhodophaea > Rhodophaea formosa. Next base: position 9,214,807 of record OY720221.1, read on the forward strand.
CTGGGCTCGGCGGCGGCGGGCGCAGAGAGCCGCAAACGCTATGCCGCCAATTGCCAGAAGGATCCCAAGAGCTGCTGCTACCACCACTCCAAGAGTGACACCGCCTATGGCGCCCTTACCATCTGTTTGGAGACAAATTATTTCTTTTAAATATTTAAACAAATCATCATCATTATCATCAGGTGTTTTTTAGTCTCCACTGCAGGAGCATGACACCCTCTCTGTACTACCAGAGCTATATATTAGCCAGAGCAGTCGGAGGATTTGGGCTACACTCTCCACGCAGGCTAGACGGGATGGAGAGGTCTCTTTGATGTTTATTCTCTTCTCGCGCAGATCGCAAAAGCTGTTCGAGGGAATGGGCGTGAGGAATCATGTCAGTATACGATGCTGCTAGCAACCCATCACTATTTTGATTCAGTTCTCCACCTACAACCCTGAAACGTGGCCTGTCAACCCTGCAAGGAAAAAGACGTATATACATAAGTATAAAAATTGTTTGAGTGGTAATATAAAAATGTTTTTTTTTAGTTTCAAGTAGGAAAAGTTGTTCATGTCGTCGGACTGAATCACCTAGTTAAGGGTCCAAAACGATCAAAATTTTGTATTTATTTAGTATTCGTATCTACATTATGCACATATATTGAGCTGAAAGATGACGCAATTTTCAGTTACTCAACCATTAAAGAAGTGTAAAGTCGTAAAAACTATTTTCTAAACTTTGTATCAATAAAGTGATTATATTTTGTTTGAAATATTCGATTATTTTAAGAAGATTAAGCGTTGATCCCATAGGGTTACTTATCAATAAATTATTACCCTCTGGTTTGAAATACCTATACTATTTCAACAACTTTTTTTTGAAATTTGGTTTTAGATAAGCCAGAAGTTATTTTTAGAGTCCCGTGTCTAAAGTCTAAAGAGTACCAACGCCCTATACCTGAGGCTCCACTGTTGGTATATCAGTCATAAGACTGTTTTTTTTTAATAAACGTTGAGACTCGAAATATTCACAGCTATGAATATTTCTATAGCCGCTTTAACAAAAACTTATATTTAAAATGAAAATTGCCCACACACAAATAAATACATATTGGTTGCGCGTTGGCGTATTTTGTGGTAAAGTATTAAATTGTGCACGGAACCCTGCATCTGTGAATCAGATTCGCACTTGGCCGGGTCTGTAAGTATTATAAAGATGTTGATATTATAATCTGCACAAGTAATGTAAGCCGTCCAAACTTTCCTTTTAACATTTCAATAACCTTGAGGTTAGAAAATTTCCGAGATGTTTTAAACCCAAGCAGCTTGTAAAGAAATACCTTTTTCCATAAGTTAAGAGTCAAGTTACAAAGGCACGGGTTAAAATCTTTATAAAATGATCTAGAAAAAGCGGATAAGGACGCCAGCGTCATTCTTATTAACCGACTTCAAAAAAGGAGGAGGTTCTCAATTCGTCTGTATGTTTTTTTGTATGTATGTTACGCGATTACTCAGTCAATTATGGATCGATTTTAGTGATTCTGTTTTTGTTCAATAAGTAATACTCCAGAGGACGTCCCATAAATTTTTGTCGCAATCCATTGAGCACTTTTTGAAAAAATAAACAAAAACCCAAAAAAATTGTAAGAGTATGCAGTTCGGTTTAAACTTAATTGTATTTTATTCTTATGCGAATTAAGACGATGATGATGAGAACGTTACTCCTCTGTTTTGACTGAACTTCAAAGGTGGTCCTATAATAATCTTTTAATTTTGAATCAAGACAAGTTGATGACGACGTTGTTCCTCTATTTTGATTGCACTACCACACCCACTAAAACCTAATTTTTAGTTCCAGTTTGTACATTTACGTATAGAGTTGAAGTCGGTTTTACTTTTTTGTTAAAAATCATTATTATATTATCGATATCTATTAGAATGCTTTCTCTCTCTTCTTCTCTCTTCTATCTTTCAATGGAAATCTATGAGTGGGTTTGTTATGTGTTGGAATGTCAACATAAAAATATATTTTCATGTTGACAGGCTGTTTCACCCCTTTAAGGGTTGAAAAGGGTTTTATTAACATGTTGTATATACCTATAAACAGATATCAATACAAAAAATGTTATACACTAGCTGTTGCCCGCGGTTTTTCCCGCGTGATGTATAGCTATGTCCTTCTCTGTAGCAATACCAACGTGTATGCCAAATTTCAAGAAGTTTGGTTCAGTAAATAAAGCGTAAAGAGGTAACAAACAAATAAATTTACAAATTCACTTTCACATTCATAATATTATGTACCTAATAAGGATAGGATTTTATATTGTAAGAGTAATAAAAATTATTTATACTTTTCTATAGAAAAGATAACTGTATCTTGCCATTATTGGATTTTTCTTGAGGTTATGTTATATACCCTAACCGCCAATATTTGCCACTATTCTCCTGAGACTATCTGTGCAACTGCAGCCAACTAATGAAAGATCCCCCGGGCCGATAGTAGCCTCCCCTGGTAATAGAGTTAGCCAACTTAGCACACCACTTTTATTTTAATCACTGAACTCACGAAACCATTGTTGTGCTTAAACAGGCAAGTTTAACGTCTTTATTGAGATACTTATCGGTTACTTTTTAAAGGTTCCGTAAAGAAAGGGTTCTGAAGGAACATTTACCGTCTTATAATAAAACGAGGATTAACTTTAGTTACTGGTTTAAACCACTACTTATCCACCCAAAACGGATTGACAATGACAGTTTTGAAAACGTCATAGTGATAAGTGTTGATTAAGTTTGGTCGGATAATGGTTTAAATCAGGTACTATAGTTAGTCCTCGTTTTTTTTATATTAAAATGGATATGGTTCTGTTCAACTCCGCTTTTTGTCAGACTGTCGATATTTTACAAAATTACATTAACTTCACCTATCCTGGTGTCTATATGTTTGTCTGTAATCAAGTGTACCAGGGTACATATGACTAATTTCCCAGTTGAGTGTTCTACAAAACAGAAATTATCAATTTTGATTAGAAAGCGCTACAAAGTTATGTAAACGATCTGGTCTGATGATGGAGAACTCTTGTATGCTATCATCAGCTCAGTCATAAAATGTAATACTTTCCTAGGTATAATGATTTAATATGTCATGTTACGTTGGTTAGGTTACGAGTTACGAGGAAAACAAGCATGCATACATACATATACAGGCAAAAACCATATTACTTTTGATTTCACCTTGGACTAATAAAAAACTACTTATAATAACTACAACTATGTGGCTTGCCACTTTATGGGTACCGGACGGCTGCCGTGGGAGGGGCAGACCAATAAGAAGATGGCGAGATGATAGAAAGAAAAAGAAACAAAGAAAAAATAGTTATTTGATATTGCACAAACATGGTACCTATACAGTGATTACAACTTGTCAGCAAATATCTGTGCCTATACCAAAATGGCCTCCTCTCAGCATAAGTTGTGGCCATCTGACCTCAACCCTGGTCTTCCGAGGATGGATTTACGTGTGGATGACCAGATATAGCGCAGGATAAACATGAGTGGAGCATTCAGTGGGAGTTTTTTGCCCAACAGTGGGATACAAACAGGCTGGGAAAAAAAGTGGCTACAAACCTGCAATATCTTTAAGTGAAAAATAATTATTTTAACTTCTTACCTGTTCTTCTTAACGCATCGTTGAAGGCGATGTTTTCTAACAAGGTCTTCTCTGACTCGCCCTTCAGGTTCTTGGAGTATATCAGTAGGTTGAAGGTGGCTCCCTCATCACCTGTCGCAGAAACTTGCGCCAAGTCCAGTTTGAAGACTGCTAGCCCATCTGTATAGGTTAAATTTGACTATGATTTAAATTTTGTTTATTATTTAAAGTAACGCTATAAACACTCCGTCTATATAAACAATAGAACCAAAAGAGGAATGCAGAGATAAAAACAAATAACATTCTCGTACGTATTGTTCGACTTGAATATTTTTATATTGATGACCTGAGTCCTCTTTCAAGGCTATGTCACTATTACGAGTGCATTTATCAACGGCTTATCTTGTTTAATAACATAAAAATTGAGCTACCGCGCTACATAACCCACACATTGAAAATCTCTCAACATATTCCATTCATCTTGCTTTTTTGTGAGGTAGTTGTATTAGATGACGCAAACCCTAATGCGCATAAAAATAATGGGATATAGTTTGAAGTCATTACATACACTTATGTTACTGGTTTAAAACCTGCCCGCGGATTTATTTTTCACCATGTGTATGCAAAAAACCTATTTAAAAATAACATACCAGTTTCATTTACAGTGCTGGTGAACCTCGTTCTCCCGGTGATGGGATCGAGAGCCTCCAAAACGAAGCTCTGTGGTAGGCCGCCGTCGTAGCCAGACACGCAGCGCACCCTTAGCCAACTGATGCTGCTGTCCACACTGTTGTTGCCGGCTTGAAGCGAGCAGTTCCGAGGAGCTGATGGGCGGGCTGGGGATAAAAAGGTCCTTGAAAATTGAGGTTTAACGCAACCAAAAATAGGATAATGTCTGGAAATTCAGAAAGGTCTTTATGAGGGGTTCACCATATTTCGGATTGTTTAACTCTCTATCATCTGATCATATTGCGGTTGCATTATAAGCTGTAATACTTATTAAAGTGGGCGGAAAGGGTTCGCGGAAATTTTGACTTTATCATCCGTTGTAAATTGGTGATGTGCCGAAGACAATTTATCTGTTCCCATAATTTTCTTCTCTTGACAGAAATAAGAAAAAAACCTCTGGATAAATTTCCGACTCGTAACCTGGATACTGTCGCTATCGCAGTACATACCTATAAATGGATACTTAAGGCTTCATCATCATCATCATCATCAGGTCTTTCTAGTCTCCACTGCAGGAGCACGACCCTCTCTGTACTACCAGAGCCATATACTAGCCTGAGTAGTCAGAGGATTTGGCCTACACTCTCCACGCTGGCCAGACGGGTTGGAGAGGTATCTTTGATGTTAATAAGCTTTGTTTAGCTTGCGTTTCCTTAGTTTAGGCTATTCGCTTATTAACATCACCACTATAGTTAAATAGGATGAGGCTTTGTATGCACAATATGTCTAACTGTCGAATCCGTGTAGTGTAACGACACACGCCCTCATTATTGTGCTATACAAAGACTTATACTTTACTATAACCTCTATAAGAGATCCGTATAACTCTTAAGTGTAGAATTATTATCTAGTTTGCGAAACCTAAATAAAAGCAATGACTAACTGAGTTTGGGGCAGTGGTTCAACTGCTCTGTCCAACTAGTTGGACCATACTAGTTGCTACTTTAAGATGTGTAGTGTACCTATATAAAATCTGTTCAATCCACGATAAAGGCAGTTAATCTTCAAACCTACTGGGTGTTTCATTGTATTCTCCTCATCTAATTACACCCACATCACATCATCTGTAGTACAGTTCATGGTGATTAGAATTAGACTACCATAAGTACACAAAATCAAAAGGATATTGTAAAGGCTAGAAAACCTCTTAGGGCTCAAATGATTGCTGTAAATCTGTTTCAAGATTCTATCTTGAGAAATCCCTAGAGTAACCTCGTAACGTTGGGGTGTGATACGATTTATTATATTCAAATATTTTTCCTTTGCTGTCCATAAAATCATAATAGATTATGAAATAAGTATCCAGGCGTAAAAACTTCTATACGGTTTAGGATCTCATATTCCAACTGTACATATTCATAGCGCATATAAAATAATTACAAATACGAATTCTCCAATTTGCGTGACTTATAGCCACCGGGTGACAATTTAACACGTTATATGTTACAACAAACTGCTGGATATTAAACGCCGCGGTATTTCGTTGCACCTCGCAGCAGCTAACTCATATTTCCCCTTGCAGGCGAGAGAATTACAATTTAATTGAACACTGGAAGCGTCTAGTTTTTAGAGATAATTAGATTGTGGGTTTTTTATTATAAATGAAGGAAATTAAAAGTAATTTTGTTAAACTTCGTTTGCGGTTGTTAGAGTGATAAGAAATATCAGAAGTGTAGACAGTTAAGCATTATATCTCATGACGGATTATGAGAGAGAAATATCCAGGCGAAGATACCTCTGTACTATGTCAGATCTCATAATCTGACTGTACATATTTACATGTAATAATTACAAATACGAATTCTTCCATTCGCATGACTTATAGCCACCGGGTGACCATTTAACACATTATATGTTACACCAAACTGCTGGATATTAAACGCCGCGGTATTTCGTTGCACATCGCAGCAACAGCTAACTCATATTTCCCCTTGCAGGCGAGAGAATCACAATTTAATTGAACACTGGAAGCGTCTAGTTTTTAGAGATAATTCGTTCGTGGCATGTTTATTGTAAATGCAGGAAATTAAAAAGTAATTTTGTAAGACTTGGTTAGCGGTAGTTAAAGTGATAAGAAATATCAACAGCAAATAAGTGTAGTCAGTAATATGTAATATTAGCGCTTTCGTGAATAACTACGTCAAAAATCACTTAACCTTTCTTTGATACTTCAGATTGATTAGTAAATCCTTTACTCTAATTAAGTTTAGAAGATATGCAATAATTGCATATCTTCTAAACTTAATTAGAGTACATACATACAGTTACAAGTATGCATTATGCATACTTGTAAAACCCCAGGTCCCAAGGAGCTAATGGATACGCAATAAACCCAAAGACTTTTTGGTACTAAGATTTATTGTAGCCTACCACTGTATCGACAATGGGTGGGCGACCAAGGTATACATCCAAAAGTAAAAAAAATATTGATAGCGCGTTCTAATATACTATCAACACCATCTATTGACTAAATAAAGAACAACTCATTCTTAATACAAAAAAACACCTTGTCGGCCAACTTTAGAAATAAGAATATAAACTTCAACAATACTCGTATTTTGAATCTCGAAAGTAACATGGAAGACTTTGTCATATCAAAGACTGGCATGAAAAATCTTAAATGTTAGTTTTGTTCTCAGTATACATTTGTAGGACAAGAAACAGCTAAATGTAGGTATACAGTTGCGCTTCTGTGAATCAGTGGCCGTGTAATAATGCATAGGTGTTACACAAGGTTTAATCATATTAAGTTATAAACTAGTTATATATAAGTATAAATAAAATAAATGAATTTCATCTCCGTCTTTTTGGAAAAATACACAGATTGAGTTAGCCCCAAAGTAAGTTCGAGACTTGTGTTATGGGATACTAACTCAACGATACTATATTTTATGATAAATACATATATAGATAAACATCCAATACCCAGGACAATCTGAAAAAGGTCGTTTATCATCTTGACCTGACCGTGGATCGAACCCGGGACCATCCGTGTCATTATATTGACAAATTATATCGACGGAAAACTTTTATTGAGTAAGTATCTCAGTAATGGACGATATACCTATTTAATGGTGTTCAATATCAGGAAGTAGTGCGAATCTTTCTACACCTTCTCCAAAACCAAGCATGAATAATTTTAAAATTCACAATACACAATATCGCATCATACCTACTGCATGGTATGTCTTTGTAGAAAATAAAATAATCACCATAGATGAATAAGTACATCATATACCTGCGTCAGAAAAACGGTGGAGAGATGTAGTGGACTTCAAAGTTGATCTTTATCTCCTAAATAAACGCATACACCACCGGATGACTGTTTTTAAAAACTGAAAACAGCGTTCTGCATACCCTTTGACGTAAATTGCGTCTTAGAATCGTAAATAAGATTTCCATACATCGCAGCTATTTTCGAACAACAAAGATAAGCTGCACTAATCCGGATTAGATCTGCTATCGCTTTAAGCAGCATTGAGGCTGTGTGCGAGAGTTATGAGCAGTGTTCGGTATGCGTGGAAAATATTTATCTAAACTTCTAGTGATCAATCAAAAGTAACTAGCAACTATGCAAAGTAATTTATGATTCATAATACATATATTACACTCTTCCCACTGCAAATGTCTTCGTAGAAAATAAAATAATCACCATAGACGTATAAGTACAACATTACATGCCTGCGTCAGAAAAACGTCGGAGAGATGTCGTGGACTTCAAAGTTGATCTTTATCTCGTAAATAAACGCAAACACCACCAAATGACTGTTTTTGAAAACTGAAAACAGCGTTCATGAGCGTTGAAAAACACTCCTAACGCTCGCCAAGTACCGCCGAACTACTGCCAAACCGCCAATTATGTTACAATTATGTTATTAACTGTCCGAAGATGACATTACAGAAAATAGTAGTCAGTTTGCGAAGTAGTTCAATTGAAAAGTAGACGGAGTGTGCGAAATAGGCTGATTACTAAGTAGGAAATTTGCGAAGTTGTCTCTACGAAAAGTAGTCAAAATGAGAAATAGACAGTTTGAGAAGTAGACCCCTGGCGCCTGATCGACTCTTTGACATGAATTGCTTGAATCGTAAAAATAAGATTTCCATACATCGCAGCTATTTTCAAACAAAAAAGATAAGCCGCACTAATCCGGATTAGATCTGCTGTCGCTTTAAGCAGCATTGAGGCTTTGTGCGAGAGTTATGAGCAGCGTTCGGTATGTGAGGAGCATATTTATCTAAACTTCTAGTGATAATTTAAAAGTATGATAAAAAAAGTAGTAATTTAAAAAACTAAAACCAACCTATTTCTTTTTATAATGGCTAAAACATACTTGTAGATTGTACATAACTCTCTATTTTAAAAAGACTTAACCGATTTCGATGAAACTTGCAGTATTCCCTAAGTTGGACAAAAGCAAGTTTAACTAAAAAAGAATAACTGTTAGTTATCCAGATAATAGGTTTTTGAATATTCGTGGACAAACATACAAATATATATACAGATACTTATAAAATTTGACACACGTGTTTAGAATCTGGACTAGACTAACATATAAAAAATCTTTAATTCAGACAGTATTACATACAAACGCTAAACGGGTCGAATTGATAACCTCCTTTCTTAAGTCGGTTGAAAAGAGCGCAATTTTGCACGCAAGGCTTGGGTATTAGCCACGCTGTTAGTTTTTGTCGTTTAGGTAAATACACTCCACGCATTCCGACCTCTACTTATTAGATACAAATCTATATTTATCAACAAGATTTCCACACATTCTTCCTGTTCGACCATAAAAGCACGCGTCACTAATCTTCGTCAGATCATTCCCAGCAGCATTGAGCTTAGTGCGAGAGTTACTCGTATGAGATTTGGCGCGACACATACACAACAAGCTCAAATTATAAAACGTGAGCAGTTTGTGGAAAGGGGCACTAGCAACAGCTTCTTTTCAAAAAAATAATTTTAAAATGTCTTAAAACAATATTTTTCATAGGTGAACTCGAGACAATGTGAGGGGTCTAACCTCCATGAATCCAAATCTGTTTAGATATTTAAAACTAAGAGTGAAATCGAAAAACTTAATAATAAATCTTATGTTTCCAGTTTCAGCAGCATGTTGATTGTTGAGCTTCATGCGAAAGTTATGAGATTTGGCGCGCAAAAAACACCACTAGCTCAAATTATAAAAAGTGAAACTGGCTTGTCGCTTGCCTTGTGAATGATAAGCTTATTAATAAAGAACAACTTCAAACAAACTACCAACTTACCTGATTTTAAATAAATTCAAATGGGACCATTTGGAAAGTAAAACATTTTAAACAAAAAGAGCATTTTTATCATCGGTTATAAAGCTATGGAGTTTTGAGGTACAAACATACAAATCTATACTTATAGATTTCTTTAATTAAATCATTTTAGAAATAACTGAGTTTTGAAGTAATCAAATACAACAGAATTGAGAACTTTCCCTTTTATCGAAGTCGGTAAAAAATTGGAATTGGAAGTTTGTTAAATTTTACATATTGTGCGTGGTTATTGAAATGGGCGCACAGATATTATAACTGGTACAGGTATATCTCGTGTTTTTTCGTGTTTTAGAGGCCACGTAAAGTCGTTGGATTTACTGTTAAAGTAGTAGTGAGCTATATCTCACACGAATATTAGCTACCTACTTACACACACGGAAACAAAAAAGTGCTTTCCAATAACTAAGACACGCCTACTTATCTGCATCAGATAGATCTACTATCGTTTCCAGTAGCATTGAGCATTGTGCGAGAGTTATGATATTTGGCGCGTGACAAACACCGCAAGCTCAAATTATAAAACGTGAAGCTGCTTTTTTCTTGTTGATAACAATGTAGATTGAAAAAAAAAATATAGAAATGTTTATTGGGTAAATTATGATTACAATTACAACAAGTTGTAGGAGCCTCCTTTTAAGCAAAGGAATGCTTGTGCCAGGAGGCTCCGCTCTTTCATACCGGTTAGAAATATTTACCTACTAAACTATTATTACAATGTTTACCGTTCTCAATAAACAAAATTCAAAATGTGAAAAAGTGTGGATGTCCGATATCATAAGAAAGAAAAATTAACCCCGTGATTAAGTAAGCACTGATCAGTGTTCTATGAAATGGCGTAATTGTCTGACGCGCAAATTCTAAAACTTAACTATAAAATATTATGAATTAAGGCGCTGTGGTATGAGACGATACGTACACTAGCGCTAATTCTTTTACTCCTTAATCAAATCAAATTTTAAAAATCTAATAGCTGATTGCCCTAGTAAATTACTTGTAGTATTCTTTTTATTACTTTTTATAGATATTATATTCTAAGTTTAAGAGAACGAATTATTACCACCAAAAGTGGCCACTTTTGGCGGTAATAATTCGTTCTCTTAATTCATCAAATTAAAAATAGTGAAAACTTGTACCAAGTGAAAACTTGTACCAATAGTGAAAGCTTATACCAAGAATACTACAAGTTATTTTCTAGAGCATTCAGCTATTAGATTTTTAAATTTAATATGATTTAGGACTTATCGAATAATTTGCTGGGTGGCGCTAATATCGTCTTATACCACAGCGCCTTAAGGTTATTATATAAAATTTTAAATTTTCCAGCAAATTCGAAATTTTCTATTTCCCGTCGCCTTTTCGCAACAAAATAGTAAAACAGAAAAGCTTCCGGAATACTCCTGCCTGTAGTCATAATTCTACTGTCAATACTATTGTATCCTGATTAACGCCCATTACTGAGTTAAATTATTAATAATAAACACAACGATTGCCTCGCAAAAAATATAAGTAATGTTTTTGTCACTTGGGACAATGTAAGAATTCTTAGAATTCTTCGTGCATCCCAATCTGTTCAGGTATTCAAAGAAACTCATATACAATATAATTGTCTGTATATATATAAGTAATCTTGTTTCCAGTTATAGCAGAATTGAGCTTCGTGCGAGAGTTATGGGATTTGGCGCGCCACAAAAGCTGCAAGCTCAAATTATAAATCGTAAAGCTCTTTTGACGCTTGCCTATCTCAATTACAATGTATTTTGAGAACGTTAAATATAATGCAGTGATAAAAGCATATCATGACTACCTGTACAAATCCCTAACATGAAATGGCTTCCTACTATCAAGCCCAAAATCTTGTCAGTATTTCCCTAATAAATCAAGTTCACATAATTATGCATTCACGAGGACCAACAACCATTTTAAAAAGCGTCAATCAAAGTACTAGGTCGGAATCATCAGTGTTGAATCATCAAGGTGTTGATTTTTCTTTGTCGTGTCATGGTTATCATTATGTAGTTAGTTCTCGTTTTATAATTAGTAGTTAAGATATATTTATCATAAGATACTTAAAGTAAATAAGTATCTTATGAAAGTTAGAAATTATGGAAAGCACTTGTTTATCGAAAAATCCCGCGATTCCCAGATTTACTAATTTAAGTTTTTTTTCATAAACTAATTATTTTTTATAACAAAAATTACTAACTAAACTATAAATTAAAAAAAAATACAATATTAAATTTTGTCCATAATTTAAGTGTATAACTAACATATGTGTGTTGTGTAATCGTGTTAGATGTAATAAATCTCAGTACAAGGTGGATTGTTTTTCTCTTCTTTTACTATCAGTAATAATTTACGAAGCAAAAACAGTCGGGCTTAATAAACCACAAGAAATATAAGAATTTTGTAAGAGTCCGAGTGCAACAAAAAATAAAACCTACATCCCGGAATCCCGGTATTATGGAAATATAAATATTTTAAGAAGCAGTTTCCATAAAATAACATGTTAGCCTAAAATTTTATTTAGTTGAATATATATCCGACTATCCGATCTTTGATAACAAGGCCACAAGTAGCAAACTTACCAGCTGGTACAACTTGGAAGACACACGGGTCGAGCTGCCTGCCCACGTTGTTGGTGCCTCTACAGCTGAGAGTGCCGTAGTCCCTCTCACTTTGCGGCTTGTAACTCAGCTCACTGGTACTACCGTTGGCTGTGCCTGCGTCAATGGAAAATTATATAAGCTGAAAGAGAATTCAGATGACTCACCGCCTACCACACTTCTTTATAACTGGAACAGTATTCAGAAACAAAATTAAGTAGACAGGTAGACGCGCATAGTGAATAAGATTCTTTACTGGTTCAGGTAGATAGATACATATACTAGCTATACTATTTTGTTCGAGCCGTGGCCAATGCATACTAAATACTCAATTTTTTTCGCAGGCGTCGTTGTCGGGGTAACGTTATTGGCGTATACCACTATTACAACCTTTGTCGCACCAATTTCTAGTTATTACACTTTTTATATGAGCGCGATGTAAACCATCGATTGGTGTTTTACTTGCCTTCCGGTTCTTCAAGTCTATTCTATTAATACTTACAAATAAAAGACCGAAAAAAATATGTTATAAAATTATTGTGCAAAAATTTTAGTGTGTAGGAGCTATTAAAAAGTTCCATTTTATGTAGTAACTGAGCAGTCCATGCGCAACTATTTTATTTTTTGTACAATTTTGGTTATTTGCGTGCGCAAAACTTATGGATTTCCTTGGAAAATAATTCGTTGATATAAAGGTACATTCTGATACGATTGCGCTTTTAAAATAGAAGAGCTTACCAAATTTTGTTGGCGAGACATCCAAACTTTCTCCACTGTTGTTAAACTGCCAGAAAAAGGTCACATCTGGTGGATTGGCGGTCACTGAGCAGCGCACGCGCAGCGCTTCGTCTATCTGCGCACCCAGGACTTGTGGAGAAGCGTGTGCGCACACAGGAGCATCTAAGAGAAAAAAATTAGAACTTAAATAAAATAAATTTTGGACAACGTCTTACAAAGTTTAGAAATTGTAGTAGACACAAAGTTTCAAACTGTCGTATTAATGCATAAATTTCATAAGTTACTATGCTATCACTACGGGACTTACCGCGATTATTTTTGTGATTTATCTGTGAAGATGACAGCTACAATTTAGTAAATATTAGACATGACTCAAAAATACTCGCGGTAAGTCCCGAAGTGATAATAATAGTGATTGTGACCGCAAAAAATCGTATGACGTACGAAAAATCGTATTTCATAAGTTAATTATTATTTGAGCTTTCATGTTCTTGACACAGTATAATTATGATGAATAATATAAAAAAGACGATTCATATTTAGCAATGATCAAAGTGAGCCCACAGCAATATTATAGATATATTTAAATTCACTTGCTGTTTTCCTTGTACTTAAAAATTCCTTATGCATTCCTTACATTACTTAAACAAAGTATTATTACCACGGACATCCTTATTTGAAAAATGCCAAACGACTTTTTTAATTTAAGGAAAACCAATGAGCTAATTTTAAAAACAAGCTTTGTCAGCTTGAGCATAAATAGTATTAATTTAAATCTACTGCTCGCCGCGTGGTTCCCGGCAGAGTAGAATAGGACCACTCCAAGTCATCCCGTGGATGTCGTAAAAGGCGACTAAGGAAGCACAAGTTAAACAAAGCTTATTAACATCAAAGAGACCTCCCCAACCCGTCTGGCCAGCGTAGAGAGTGTAGGCCAAATCCTCTGACTACTCAGGCTAGTATATGGCTCTGGTAGTACAGAGAGGGTCGTGCTCCTGCAGTGGAGACTAGTAAAGACCTGATGATGATGATGATGAAATCGACTGCAATAATATAATCTATGCTTCAAATTTCAAATTTAAAAGGAATTTATCTGTCAACACGTGCCAATAACTCCTCCTTTAAATAAGGAAAAACAAACATCTTAATACTTAAATAAATCTAACGAAGTTTACTCGACTCCGTTTCAAATCTCAACAAGGAAGAATGCAATAATTAACACAAAGAGCTGTAAGAGCCGAATTCAGTTCGTTAAATCATAACAGAAGTTAGACGATATATAAATTTTATCGTCCAACTGTTCCCTCTGGCGGTATGTTCCGCTTCTACCCTTTACAACGTGTCAATGCATCCTTGATATCTTAAATGGGTGGTGAAACTTTTAGTTTGGGACTAAGAACTCTATTTTTTTGGCATTTTCTCATTATAGTGTTAAGCCACTTGGGCAATTTTCATGGAAATGACTAAAATATATTTGTGTTCTGAGCATTGGTAACATAGGAAGAGTTGTCCATATTGACGGGCTGAGTCACCTGTCGAGAGTACACCCTACACGCTGTATACTCGTAGATCCTATAAAGTGTTTTAAACTCGAAAATGTACATGCCAAATTATGAAAAAGTCAACAGCCTAGCAAAATAGTCTAATGATCTTTAGTATTTAAATATAATAAAAGTATAATACTAAAACAAAACATCTTAGGATTTCAACCAATAAAATGGTAAAAACCGAATCACACGCGGATAAAATCAATTTAAAACACTTGTTCAAAATAATTCCACAATTTTAGTTCTGCAATAACACCAAAGAAATTAAAACCGATCATCACCGCTCTTGTGAGAAGGGTAAAAAAAAGCATGGTAGGTATCTATGTTTTTACACTTTTTAAAACACTGAACCCTAGCACGCGTAAAAATAATAGTAAATGTAATAGTTATAAAAACAAAATTGTAATTTAAACCGGTTTATAAAAATGTTAACTTAAACTCCAGATTACTCAATAGAATCTAAATTAATGACATTTTTATGTCTCGTGCTATCTTTTTAGTTTGGCAATTGTCTAAACAATGACAGAACGAGATTTTTTTAGTTAAAGCTTTTAAAGTTATTCGGAGGTCTTTTATTTGAAATTTTAAAATATCAAGAAACAAATTTACAAAAGTTATTTAAGTAAAGCAAGACACCTTAAATACTTGATTTTCCTAAGTATTCTACCATTGGATCGAGAAGGGTTAAGTGGGTAAGGGCAAAGGGAACACTCCGGCAGTCCCTCGCAGCTTGTGATTCATTTAGGTGTATCTACTTACAAAACTGCGCCCCGACTGCCTTAGATTTTCATTAAACTCCCAAATATTTGCTCACGTTAAGCAACCCTTCCAAGGAAGGATTACTGTAGCGGGGAATATGAAAATATGTATGGGGATTAATGTCGGTGTAACTTGTAAGGCCAACAGATACATTACTAGATTAAAGGGATAGGTATTCTTATATAGTTGTATAGGAGTTAAAGTTACTGATATAGGTATATTTAAGTTATGTAACATTCAAACATAGTTTGAATGTTTGTTACTGACAACTTTGTTCGTTGCACATTAGTTTGTTTATTTCATTTCGAGCTATTAACTGTCCCACTGCTAGGCTAAGGCTTCATAGTACGCATAGTATAATTTCGGACATTGCAGGCATGAATCACCTGATTGTCTGATAAAAAAGATGATTCCGTGCTTCGGAAGGCACGTTAAGCCGTTGGTCCCGGCTGCCATCTGGTAGTAGTTAAAGGAACTACGTCAGAGGCCGAGAGGCGGTTCCGAGAACTCTGACACCAGGGTGTGCATGGTCGATTGTCACCTACACAAAATGATGATGATGATTTCGGACAAAGTAAAAAAAAGAAACACAGAACGTAAGCCCAGTTCTCTCTGGGCATAAATCCTGTGTTTTTCAGAGATGGATCTGAAAAGTTTCTTATGTAGAAGAACGTAGAAGTAGATGCCTTGCTATGTTTTCTTCTATTATCGAATAACCAGATGTAGTGTCCAGTACGTTAGTGTATATCTATACTTATATTATAGAAAGGAAGCATAAGATTGAGAGTTTGTATGTTTGTTTGTATTGGATAAACGCGAGAACTGCTGAAACGATATTAAAAAATATTTTAGTTATAAGAAAATCGATTATCAGTGGGAAACTGGCTTTTATTTAAGAGCAAAAATCTCAGGACAACATTTAACGTGCAATAGATAGCAAAATAATGGCAAACACATCAAGATTATTATTTTTGGGATAACCTTTTGAGATTGGGAGAAAATTCATACGTTCAGGTGAGGTTCTTTTTTAAATTCGAGGCAACTGCACTACGGCATCGGGTTCGTTAACCTATTATAAGGTAGCAAAGTGTCAGTTTTTGCTTTCCCGAGAACCCGAAGCCTCAATGCTGCCATCTGGCAGTAAACATTTCCAAAAGGTCACTTCTCTTCTCTGACAGCCTATACATTTATAAGAAGTCCAGTTTTGCGATCATTTGGAGGATAAAGCTAAACTCACTTCAAAAAATCTTGGTTTGCTTAATGTTTTTTTTAATAGACTTCGAACCGGCCTATGGGGTATTGTTCGCCTCTGGGTATCATAGGTATGCAAACGCGCGGGTCACCTAATGTTAAGTGATCACCGCTGCCGATAGATTAATGCAACCCCAGGGGTTTGACAAGAGCGTTGCCGGCCTTTTATTTTTCCCTCCCCAGAGGGAAGGGCCTCCGGCTCTCTTGCTCACCGAACGAAGCATATAAGCGGTAAAGCTTCACCGGTAGCGTGGCTCTACCACAACTAAAATCTATCATTTATCCTCGCATGTGTAAGTTGTGGAGCTTCCCTTCCCGGGTGCCTTAAAAGTGTTGGGAAATTTCTATATGCTCTATTAACATCTTTGATCTTGCAAATTTCCATGGGCGTCGATGACAGTTATTTCAGCTGCTCGTCTGCCCGCAAACTAAGGTATATTATAAATATAAAAAGTCTGTTAAATTTACGTTGCAAGATTTGATTACTGACATACAGCGGGACATGTAAAACTAAGTGAAAGCTTGTAAAATAGTCCGCATGGTGCCAAAAGCGATGACACATCGCAACGTCAACACCCATGTAGACTCACCCTTATTCACAGAATCACTCTTAGGTGAGCGAGCACCGCGTGCGAATAACAACATCCATTTCTTTGCCTTAGATTTGTTATAGCAGGGATCGATGGGAAGGAAACGCTGAACAAAAGTGAAACATACGAGCAGGGCGTATTGAAAGGGGTTTATTACGCGCACCGCAATATTCAATGTTTGAATGATGGTTTGTTGTGTGCTTTATTCTTTATTTACAAATGAAACAACCATTTTTTTTCTGTTATGACAAGGAAAGTCGAGTTATTACGAACATGGTTTGTCATAAAATCGTAGTACGACCAAGCTAACAATGGATCAAATATTTGAGCTTGGTACACAAAAATAATCTTTGGATTTTTTCATGTTTGTAGATAATTCACATGTATCTTTCGGTATACAATAGCTTAAAAAAGAGAAAATACAGATAAAAAATTATCAGAATAAATAGTCTGCAGCCTCATGCTGGTCAAAAACTATAAAAAAACCTTTACAGTTCGACTCGAATAGAAGGATTTAAAATAATAACATAGGTACATATGGTTTTATCTAAAAGTTCTTGAATCCCAAGGAATACTGCATACATTCAACAGTACTTAAAATAACACTTTACATACAAACAACTGCACAAAACATGTTAGTTTCATATTTTTTGCGTTCCACTATCTCAAATCTGTATCCTTACATATGCGGAGAGGATACATGTAGGTACCTAAAGCAGTTAATTTATTGTGTATCCAGGAGTCGTGATTCGAGCTAATGATTGATGCTACCCTGTGTCTTAGATACAGAAAGCTCTCTCAGCCCCCGCGTATTGACGCATTCATCAATGTTCATAGTAAATTAATCCCCGAGGATGCCATACTTCATGTTCGGCTCTGATTGATAAATGTATATTTTGGTTATTGAGTTGATTTTGCATGGAGATGACATATTGCTGTGATAATTTGTTTAGGAAAACAATATACATGAACTAATAGTTTGCCTATGTCCAGCAGTGGATGATTATAGGCTGATGATGATGATGATGAATAGTTTGCAATATATATTTTTTAATTTTATTGTGTGGCGATGGCCAATACATATTAGGTGATGTTGTGTGTATTTTTGCTTAAAGTATTTTTGACAATGAAGTACTTAATAGAGTTCGCCGTGATTTATTATACCTATTATGTAACTCTAGCTACGAAATCTTCGAAATTACTGTACTTTTTTAGTTATCAGTTATTCAGATAAATTTCACTCATATTTGACGGCCTTCGATATGATTGTAAACATATTTGTATGTATATCCCAGCGCTTACAAATACTTGTACCATATTTTTACAGGTATTTTTCTGTGGTTTCGAATCACCCCAGAAAGTTGGCATCAGGCAGATACCATGTAGACGAACTAAAATATATTTGAAAGTATGAATAATATTGAACAATGAATCCATGCACAGCAGTGGATGAACCGAGAGGGCGCTTTGATTAAGCGGATTTAATGTTGGTAATTGTTAGGATGCATGCAAATATTTGTCAAAGCAATAATGAGTTTTGAAGGATTATGCGAGTTATAACAATAAAATTAAAAACACTTTCCGCAATTAAATTGTAAAATAATCGGTTTAGTGTGAAAAGCTTACATATTTTAAATTTATTACACATGTTTTCTTTTATAAATTATACATTGTATATTAAAGTTATATTAAACTTTTATAGTAATAATAGTATAGATATAAAAATATTTTTTAATTATTTTAAGTAATCATCGTTGTTTTAGGTATTTATATTGCGCCGCTGAATGCAGTTAAATAACATTTTGCGCAATAAGATATGCATATCAATTGTTAGTTCTTGTTGTTTACTTCAATGATTTTGAATCTAGTTATGAAACACTATGTAAATTACTGTTGTATATTAATGTTTAATTCGGATTGGTGTTATTAATTAATTAATTTACGACATGGATGTATTAGTTAATTGCGTTATATGTTAATTTAAAGCCTCTAATCTGTATTTAAAATTTGGATGTACTACATAACCTAATCAATGTTTATTGATTATATTTACCGCCGTGTGGTTCCCGGCAGAGTAGAATAGGACCACTCGAAGTCTTCCTGTGGATGTTGTAGAAGGCGACTTAGGGAACACAAGCTGAACAAAGCTACTAAACATCATAGAGACCTCTCCAACCCGTCTGGCCAGCGCGGAGGGTGTAGGCCAAATCCTCTGACTACTCTGGCTAATATATGGCTATGGCAGAACAGAGAGGGTCGTGCTCCTACAGTGGAGACTAACAAAGATCTGATGATGATGATGATTATATTTGATAACTTTATTTAACATAAGAAGAAGTCGACTGTTAGATGTAAAAACTAGGTTACTGAAATATGAAGCACGAGAATGATCCGTATTTAAATCTATACTAATATTTTAAAGTGGAAAGATATCATTGCGTGTTTGTTTGCATTGGCTCCGAAAGTACTAGACCGATTTTTATAATTCTTTTACTCCCAAGCTAATTTACCTGCAGGTGACATAGGCTTTATAATACATGGCAAATTTTTGATTGTATTGGACCCTTAAAGGGGTGATTCAACCTGTCGATATGAACAACTGTTCCTATGGGACCAATGCTGGGATCTCGTTTTTTTTTGTGTTTCGGTTGGCTGCAAACTTTTGTATGAAAATATCGAATAAAATATATTTTTGTGTTTCTACTATAATCCCAGAGGAAAAACTGTTCATATCGACGGGCTAAATCACCCTTTAAGAGGGTTCAAACCACCTAAAATGATTCAAATTTCGCCATGTATATGCCGACGAAGTTGCAGAAAAATTTTAAGTATTTCCATCGATAAAATAAGCAATAATATTGAACACCACCCTTTTCCTAAGCTAAACTCCAGTTATAATATTCGAGTTTAAAGTAGGTTGATAGCTTATATTTTCGAAAATAGAAAAAAAAAACATTCAAACTCAAGCTAAGAATTTTCCAAACGAATGAAGCAATTGCCCCAAATGCAGTCAATATTGGAAAGAAGAAGTAAATTATAAGGCAATTTTCTTAAATAAACGTGCAGGTGGAGGCGGATAAGAAGACGCTACGACAACTTGGATGCCTTCCAAAGGCCGCGGCCTGGCCAAATGGGATTGAACGAAAAAGAAGTGATTACCCAGCATATTAACAATTGAAAATTTAAGCTAATTCCGCATTTTATGAGAGTTTATTTATAAGGTTACCTAATGAAAGAGCGCTAAAGTGACTGTCTCTCTGGTGTCTGTTAATAAAAGAATATTAACATCATCATCAGGGTCTTTTTTGGTCTCCACTGCAGAAGCACGACCCTCTCTGTACTACCAGAGCCATATATTAGCCAGCAGTCAGAAGATTTAGCCTACACTCTCCAACTTGGCCAGACGGGTTGGAGATGTCCAAAGAAAATAATATTATAACATTTCTAATTTACCTTATATTTTTTCTTTTTTTTTATGTATACCATCTGTAACGACGATGGATAATAAATATAATATAATATTACTTTTCAACATATTTGCTCTTAATACGGTCGATTTGACATCAAAGCTTGGATTGTAGTGTTGCATTTTACGGACTTACGGACGGTAATCGCAAATGTATTCAAAAATGTCATATTGTGCTCGTACTCAGTAAGCTGGCTATTATAGTCATCGGTTAATAATAAGTATTCGGCCTCACCTTGTGCCTATAAACACCTTGCCAATTATATACAGCTTACCGTACTTTGATTAAAATGCACTATTAAACACTATAAAAACAAAAATGAAACGGGCTCTGTTCCTCGTCTACCTTGCGTCTTGCCAAAATAGGAATTTTCTTGCTTTTGGTGTTCCTATTGTTTAAACTCTCTATATCTATAATTTTTGGGAATCCTCGAACGTTAAACGGTTTAAATTTTGCCTTTTCTATGAAGCAAGTAATATTAAACAGTTAAATAGCTTTGTTCCCGGAAACACTTAAGCGAAATCAACTCCAAACAATTAGCATAATCTCATATTTTAACTTCAGAATCGTTATTGAAAGCCGTATAATAAATTTCATCGCGCAAAAGACGCCCCGAACGCAACATCAATCATTCGAGCTCTTAACTAAGATTTGTTATAGTCAACGGGTACGAAGAAATGTTGACAATGTATTGAAGTAATATATTCTTGATAAAATAAGGACTAAATCTGCTTTGGTACGTGAAACAAATTCATATTCTTTTGGGTCGTAGTGAGACAAATACGTTTAGAGATAGTGTCGTTCTTTGAAGTATATATCGGTATTATGTAACGTCTAAGTAATATGACACGGTGAAAGGCGAGTAAGACACACACTGCTAGGTCATATTTAGTTCAGTATAAAGAAAAACTAGGATTTATTAAATGCGATTCCCTAAAGTATAATTGATCAATGTAAATATTCCATTCAAACCATATATAATCAGCTTGATATTGCACGGTTGTAAATCAGAGTCTACTACAAGTAGTTCAGAGTTTCCAGTTGATGAAACAGTTTTCCAAAGATATGATTTCTTTTTGTAAAATTTAATTTTGCACTTTACGGCAATGTTTCGAAAAAAAACTCAATAGGAGATTAATGGTTCTTGTACGGTGCTTTTTTTTTCTTATATAATTATAAAGAACATTTTTTAAAGTAATAAGTTAATTTTATTTGCAAAGGTTAAATATACGAATAAATTTGCTACATACGGTCATCCGCCACAAGCTTCGTCACAAACAACAAAGTGTTTTAAAGTAGAATACTATTCAAGTTCTTTTCAAGATAGCGGAACTGAGCAAAAAATTACGTTGTTTATTTTAACGTCTTCTTTAATTACAAAAAGGAAACCAACATGGCTAATTATTTTCCCGTCATTCTAAATATACCAACGTTATTATCGATAAATTGGGGGAGTCGCGATAAGCGACGGATAGCGAACAAAAGACTCCCCAATTTGGGCCGAAAAAGTAATCTTTATTATTGAGGTGTCTTACTTTTCAGCCGATGTTATCTTTTTTTGCCGAAGCTCTTGCGGACTTTATATTATTATGAGCATTGCCGACTTCGTTTGTCCTTGTTTTAAGGAGATAATCGCGTTTGCGACGAATTCAAGTAGCTGTTTTTTGTTACGAGAGAGTCGAGTGGGGTGGGGAAGTCAGATGTCTTAAAATATCTCTTTTAGTCATATGGATTAGAGCTGTGTTATTTGATTTCATACATCAATGATCTGAGTGAGAGAGAGCCATAAATAAAGTGTGGTAGATATATAAATAAGCAATTAAGTCTAGGGTAAGGAAAATGTAGGATCTTCAAAACTTAAAACTTTATGCCTTGGAGTAACTCGGCTTTAGTTTTACTCAATACAAATAATCTCACGTAAAATAAAATGAGGCATAATAAATTCATCGGCGTTCATAAAGTGGTTTCTTTGCGACAAGTTTGTATGTCAAAGTGCGCATAAAATGTAGATTGTATAATTATATAAAATAAACATAGATATTTTAAATTCATCGTCGTTTCGTTGCGACTAGTTTTATGTTAAAGTGTGTATGTAGTTTATATGTAGTTTGTGTAACGATTGTACAGACATCATATTATAAAGGACGATGAAATGTTTCGAATTTTGAACGTGGAAATAAATTGCAAGTTAATTTCAAGCGATGCGGAGTTTTGATACAAAATAGCCAACTCACATTGTATGCTGAGATGTGTAGCTTGACTGGCAGTCTCCCCCAGCTTATTGGCGGCCCTACATGAGAAGTCTCCGCCGTAATCCCGAGTCACCTTCTGGACGACTAGGGACTTCATGTTGACTATGACTCCCTGTTGTTCCTTGTTGTCGCTTGAAATTAACTCCAATTTCGAACAAAATAAATTACGAGTTAATTTCTAGCGAAGCGGAGTTTGAGACGAAATATGCAACTCACATTGAATACTGAGATGTGTAGCTTGGCTAGCAGTCTCCCCCAGCTCGTTGGCGGCCCTACATGAGTAGTCCCCGCCGTAATCCCGAGTCACCTTCTGGAGGACTAGGGACTTCGTGCTGACTATGACTCCGGCCACCACGTTGTGAAGAACCGGTTTGTCCTGTGGAAAATAAAACTTCTTTAATAACTTGTGGGCCGACCAAAATATCGCTGGATTGATACTGTGTAGGTTGATCTGCGTGAGATGGAAACAGTCAGCTGGCAAGATATCGCCTAGAACAGAAAGTTGTGGCGTTCCCTTGCCTCGGAGGTCAAGATAAGCTGAGCAAGCGGATTAAGTAAGTAATAACTTTATTAGACGGTTTTCATAATGTTGTCCTTGCCATTATGGTTGACATGTAAGCGTGCTACACGAGAGGTTAGCTCTCAGCATAGACAAATACTTGAACTGTATTTTCATGACCTGTAATTTATTTTCACGTGAAAAATTTAAATTCAATCATCTTAATAATTTCCACTAAGTTCTGGTACTGGCTAAGCAGGTTTGATGTAAGACAAGCCGATGCCAGTAAACACCATAACAAGTATTAATACAGCATTAATGTTGTCAGGATCTCGGCTGAAAAGGATGATAGGTTCAGGTATTTTGCGAGTTAAATATTATACCTTAAAAATAAATAGACGTTACGACTCGAGAAGAAGAAGAAGCACTTTAAGTTTTGACTTCGTTTTGATGGCAAAAATATACGTAAAATACAGTTTTCATATCCTTTTTATTTTAAATATTTTTTGTTTGTCATTTGTCTGAATAGTCTAATATTTAATGTACTCTTGTATCTGCTTAAAATAAGTACAATTGCATTTCATACATACATACTATCACGTCTTTCTCCCTTGCGCGGTAGATATAGCCCAGGTCTGGTAAAACTTTGGCCTCGTTTTTGGTCATATTTTCCCCATAATTAAAATTTCCATCATGAAATTCCTAGACGTAAAATTTTCTTCATTCAGCTAACAAAGTGATATCACAACTGCGGTTTTATCCATCACGATTCTTAGAACCTCATGAGGTAAACTTGTGGATTCTAGCTTGAAAGAGTTTTTATTGGATGTGGCAGAAAAAGGTGATGGATTGATGTGTTTCCGCGTTCATATTTTTTGAATTCTTACTACGGTTTTAGTTGCTATTGTTTTAGAGATTGTGCTGAACTTATTACAATGTTTTTATCGCATATAAAAAATATACTATATATAATAGAAACATCAGTGAAAAAAATATCTTGATAACCCAAAATCTCTTTGAGATATTATACATATAGGTTTCAAAGTTACACTGCGTACTATACATCAATTTATCAAGCTGTAATTTTCATGACCAAGTTTTACTTTCAAAAAGCAATAAAGGACATATTTGTTGAGGTGCTACATAACTAAAGTAAACTTCAATTTGTTATTTATTTATGAATAAAATTCATAGCTATAACCGCTGTAGAGAATATTAATTTAAGTATATTTAAAAAATATATGTTTTGTATATAATATAAGCCTCAGATTATTATTGAGCCGGTCTAATTTGTCGTATCAAATTAAGTACATATTGCTTTATGAATAGTGAAAGGATTCTCATGTGAAAATTAAAAGGAAACGGAGCGGCGGGTATATCCATCCAAATTCTTGGAAGCGGGACGTGGGATAAAGTTGCGGATTCCAGCCTAATAGAGTTTTCATGTGATTCGGTTATAAAAAGACATGGTAGATACGTTTTTCAAGAATAGTCTTTTTAACAGGTACAATTTCAGTTTAATGTACTTGTAACCCACTATTAAATATGCGGCTTTTGTATGCTTGTCTTTCTTCTTTTAAAAGTTACATAGTTTGACGGGCTCAGTGGCACAGTGGTCAACACGCCAGTCACAACTGAAAACGATCTTTTATTTTGTTTTCTTTTTATGTCAAAGGATGGCAAACGAGCAAGCGGGTCACCATGGGTGTGACAAGAGCGTTGCCGGCCATTTATTCAAAATATTTTTTTCGATTGACCTGGGAGTTGGATGTTTATCTATAAAAATATTACATATTATATAATATCGCTGAGTTAATATCCTACAACACAAGTTACGTGGGGCTATCTCAATGTGTGTAATTTGCCCCGATACATTTTTTTTATATATTTATATTTTTTTTATTTTAAGTGATTTTACCACAGCTATGCCAATTCAGGTGCTGTGTTGACGCTGCATTATTGCAAAGCAAAGAGGGCCACAAGGCAATTCTGCCCTGGCTCTGTCATTACTGGTATGATTTATTATGTTAATTATAAGTAATAAATAAAAATTACAACGCAGCTCTATCGTCCCTTTTATAGACTCTATATTTTAAGTAGGATATTTAAAATGTTTAAACATTTAAAAATTAAGACTTTGCTTGATTGGCACATAAGCTAGTTATGTTATAATTTTACATACTTTTGACGTTAATTGAATAATGCAGTTTGTATTACGGAGCTGCCTAAGCTTCATAACAGCATGACTCGGAAGTGCACTCGCAAAATGATATCAGCGCTGCGGTTAAACAAGATATAGAAGTTGTAGCGTTTACGTGAACTAACTTTAGATGCTCTTATACCAATTTAATTAGGATCTTAGCAGCTATACTCTTATAAAATTAAGAAGTACGGCGGAGTTCCATATATTTTTATGCCACTTGCGGTCACCAATCCAAGTGTAATAAGAGTGCATCTTCGAACTTCGACATTGTGCTCAATAACTGACTTTTTCTGATATTTGTGTAACTAAGTTTTAATTATATAACAACGAATAAATAACTAAAACAATAATTTAATTAAAAAACTAGCATTATTCAAAAACAAAACCCGGCTGGGTTTTTTGACAGTTAACGTCCACCACAATGCTGATTTTACACAGTCTATAGTCTATGACATACCAGGGAAGAATTGATATGTCACGCCGTTAAGGCTATAGGATGTAAATTGGAATAGACATACTTACATGAATACATATTACGACATACGCAAGAAAACTATTACCTACCGTCCTTCTGGGTGGGTCAGTCGATTAGAAATACTGGAAACGCAAATAGAAATGATCTTTCACTGGCACGTATGCCAGTCCTTCAAAAGCTAATTAAAATATTTAGCATCTCAGTTATAGTGAAACTCTGACGGTGCACTCGCAATGTCATTAGCGGTTATGCGAGATTCAGAAGTTGCAGCGTTGAAACTAAGTGTTAGTTTAATGGTTGCACTGACAAGACGTAATATGTGGAATTATTTTGTTACTTTTTCTCTTAAATAACACCAATTGAACTATTACTACAAATATGTTTGTTTTTCAGTTTGACAAAAATACCAGATTTGTAAATATAAGTTACTTTATTACACTGGCTCTCAATCAGTACTTAAAAAGTTATTTTAATAAATTTAGCATTTCAGTTAAAGTGAAACTCTGACACTGCACTCACAATGTCATTAGCGGTTCCGTTATGCGAGAAGCAGAAGCAGCGGCAGCGTTGAAACTAAGTATTACTTTGACGGTTGCACGACAAGACACATTATGTGAAATGAATTCCTCCAAAATTAGAGGTATAAAGCAATTTCTGTTATTTTGTATGCTTTTCAGATTAACAAAAATACCAGATACGTAAATAGAAATTACTTTATTTAACTGGCACATAAGCCAGTCCTTGAAAAGTTAATTAAAACAGTTAACATCTCAGATAAAGTGAAACTGTGACACTGCATTCACAATGACATTAACGGTACCGTTATACGAGATTCAGAAGTTGAAACTAAGTGTTGGTTTAACGGTTGCACTGACAAAACACAATATGTGGAATTAATTTGTGACTTTTCCTCCAAAATAAGAGCTATCAAACTATTTTTGGAAGTTTTTTTATTTCAGTTTAACAAAAATATCAGATACGTAAATAGAATCACTTTATTAAACTTCTATATAAGTTAATTAGAACAGTTAACATCTCAGATAAAGTGAAACTCTGACACTGCATTCACAATGACATTTACGGTACCGTTATGCGAGATTAAGAAGTTGCAGCGTTGAAGCTAACTATTAGTTTAACGGTTGCACTGACAGACACAATATGTGGAATTCATTTGTAACTTTTCCTCCAAAATAAGAATAACCAAAATGTTAGCAACCATAATAATAATAATAATTTCTTTATTGAGCCATAAAATACAGTACAGTAAAGATGGTACATACAGGTAGTAGCAGTTTTGGTTAGTTGCATTGTACTGAGTCCCTTGATCCAGCCAGTTACAAACCATCTCTGAACTAGACGAGAATCTGTATCTCAGAGACAGCTGGCACCCGATTGGTAAGGCACTCATGGTAAAGTATACTCGTATGGCAGTAAAGATTCATATTATGATATAGGTTTCCCAAAACTAGACAAGTCTGTTATAATGGGAAACCTTTAAAATAGACTTACAAAAGGACACATGATAGATTAAGTCTAAATTAATAACTAGAATAATTTGAAAATAGTACATAATTATTGGGTACAAAAATTGATGTGTGTATGTTTGAGGATGTGTGTGTGTATGTATGTGTGTGTGAGAAAGTGCGTGTGTGTGTGTGTGTGAGAAAGTGCGTGTGTGTGTGTGTGTGTGTGTGTGTGTGTGCGTGCGTGTATATATTAATGCGTGTGTGTGTGGATGGATGGATTAGGATGCATATGTGTGTATTAGGAAATTGAGATACAGGATTTTAACACCGTGAGGTAGACAATCAAACTAGCAGTTTCTCTGTCTCATCGTAATTTAATTTAAGTAGAAAATTTTTGACACGTTTTTTGCAGACAAATTTTGAGCATGAATAAATATTACTTTCTTTGTTAAGTTTATTATATAGTTTTGCGCCTAATATACGAAAATTACGTTTTGCAACTGAGGTCCTATGCTGCTGTATAGTGCAAACCTTATAGCGAAGATTTCGTCTTCGATTAGAGTTCAGGTTTGGGTCAAACTTTAATTGGGAGTTTTTTCTAAGCACTGTCTGTAGCACAAACAGCTGTCTCACCGATAACACATCTACGTCAGCATAAAGCTTGGAAGTTGGGTATCGGTATGGCTTTCGAGTCATTACTTTAAGGACAGCTCTCTGTGCTCTTTCTAATGGCAATAGGTTGGTTTTCACTGCCGACCCCCAAACCCCAACACCATACATCAGAACAGATTGACATAACGCATAATAAGTGTTTCTCAGTGTATCAGAATCCGCAGCATTTCTGAGATTTTTAAAAACAAATATCATTTTCCGTACGCGTGATGTTAGGGATTTTATTTGTAGTTTCCAATTTAATTTTTGATCTAAAGTTATGCCTAGATATTTAGCGTTAGGAACTTGGGCGACTTCAGGACAAGTGCAGTTTGGGGAGGGGCTTTGACATATGTGAGCTTTAATTACAAAATTGTTAGAGGAAGGAAGTGACGTTGATTTAAGTGCAAATGGTAAACAATTTGTCTTTGATAAATTTAGTGTGAGGAGGTTATCTGATAACCAAGACATAACAATTGCTAAGGCTGATTCTGCATGTATTTGGGCTTCTTTCCAAGAGCGCCCGTGTATAAATAAAGCAGTGTCATCAGCATATGTGAATATGTTGCAATAGGGTATTTGTAATTTGCACAAATCATTGATATATATGATAAATAGTGTAGGGCCGAGAACACTTCCCTGCGGGACTCCAGTTGTTATACTTTCCTCCTCGCTGATGTATTCCTCAATTTTTACTTTTTGTTTTCTATTGGATAAGTAATTTCGGAAAAGCTCCAGTGCCACACCACGAATACCAATGGCTTCCAACTTTAATAGGAGTTTGGGGATGGATACGGTGTCGAAAGCTTTTGACAGATCTAGAAATAATCCAAGACCCTTCCTCTGTTTTTCCAAGCAGTCAACTATGTCCTCAACCAGCGCAGTCACAGCATCTTCCGTTGATTTGCCTTCTGTGAATCCAAACTGGTTATTTGAAATTATATTGTTAGCATTAAGATACTTTAAGAGCCGGGAATTGATATTTTTTTCTAGTAATTTTGACATAGCTGTAAGCACTGATATCGGACGATAGTTGGTGACATCATCTCTATTACCACCCTTATGAATTGGGTGAACGATGGCTTTTTTGAAGGCATCTGGGAAAACTCCAGTGGTTAGAGACAGTTGAAAAATGTGTGTCAGTAGTGGGACAAAAATTTCACGCGATGATTGAAGTATACGGGAAGAAATATTGTCCCATCCAGTAGCGCAATCTCTCCGTAAATTAGTTATCAGGGCATCAACTTCATCATTAGTTACATCAAAAAGTGCAAAGGAATTTCGAGGAGAAGAAGCTAAAGGCGAGGGAGATACAATAGAATTTATGTTACTTTGTCGTATTTTATTAGCTAGTTTTCTCCCAACATTTACGAAATAGTTATTAACCTCATTTACAGAGTTGGTAGGATCTGGAGTAGACTTAAGCAGGGCTTTAGAACTAACGCGCGAAGGTGCGATATTTGTGATTTCTTTGATTTTCTTCCATTTTGTCTTGGGATCATTTTTCGCACTCATTAGAGCATTCCTGTTATATTCATTCTTCAATTTCCTTAAAAGTTTGTTTATATAGTTTCTGTATCTTGAATAAGTGGTCGCAAGAGTGACATTATTGGGTTCCTTTTTTAATTTTTTATGCATTCGGTCACGATTTCTTATGCAGCGTAGAAGTCCTGGTGTTATCCAAGGCTTTATGTTTCTCTGACTACGGGGGGGTTTGTATTTAATGGTATTTTTGTTTATTATATCACTGACTGATGACACTAAAAAATCAGTAGCAAAATTTGCGCTTTGTGATTGTAAAATTGGCGAGAAATCAAAAGTAGCAAGGTCCGTTTTTATTTGCTCATAGTCTATTTTAGTCCGTAATATTAACTTAGATGCTTTCTCTTGTGTCATCTGAAGCGAAAGCAGCGATGGACAGTGGTCAGTTATAAATGATTCGATGACTACTGCAGTGGATTTTAGTTGTGTTTTTAATAAAATATGATCAAGACATTTTTTTTGACGAGTAGGATAAGTGTAAGTCGGAAGCAAACCGTGTGATGCCATAAGGTTGAGGTAAGTGTCTGATCTGTTATCGCTGTTATTTATATGTATATCAATATTGATATCTACTATTATGCTAACCGTTTTACAGGACTTCAGGGTAAATAGCAGGTCATCGATAGAATTTAAAAATATGTCTGTGTTTTTATATGATGGTGACCTATAAACAGCAATTAGCGCGATCTCAGTTCCGAGTTTACAAACCAGACAATCGGCTTCCTTCACAATTTTTGGTTCGAAAACACTACAGTCTAAGGTATTTCGAACGTACATAACGACGCCAGCATTTTGATTGCCATCATCTACAGTCTGATATGGTATAAAGTTCGTAAATTTTGGGAGAAATGGCGTGACCGATAACCAGCATTCTGTTAAGATGACAATATCGCATTGTACGTTTATAGTTGACATAAGTGTTTGAAACTGGTCAAAGTTGCAGTTTATACTACAAATATTCAAATGAATGATAGTCAGAGATTTTTTAGTGTAAATATATTTGAAACATTGATCCGGTGCACATATATAGCTCTGAGATACATTAAGCGCCTCCAACTCACTAGAAACTAAATTGATTTTGATCATATTATGGTAACAAAAATAATTTTGTTTTAATAGGAATTTTTAAACGGAGCTGGGTATGCGCGGTGTACCACAAATTAAAGGCAATAAGGTCACTCATACAATGATTCTTATCAAGATACATAACATGGTTTTGTATTGTGTGTAAAAAATTAAGTGTAAGTGATGTATGCGTATGTGATGTGTGAGATAAGTTTGATATAATTGAGTTATGTAATATGTAATGTTTATGTACCCAGTAAAAGTAATTAGACACAAAAACTTGGAAATAAGTGAGAGCTATGAAAGAACAAAAACTATTATTGAGAAGAATTTTTTCAATATAAAGCTTTAGAGAAATAAACATATGCTTTGAATGTCCATATAGTCAC
Source organism: Rhodophaea formosa (assembly GCA_963082605.1). Taxonomy (NCBI): domain Eukaryota; kingdom Metazoa; phylum Arthropoda; class Insecta; order Lepidoptera; family Pyralidae; genus Rhodophaea; species Rhodophaea formosa. The sequence goes on from OY720221.1 coordinate 9,245,965, forward strand.
TTTTTAGTTAGTAGAGAGTTGAGCGCAGACTCAGAGTCTACACGTATTGCTTTCGATTGATCATCCTTCTTCATATAAATATTTCCGTTTCCGGTCCAACAAAACTTATAATTGTTGGCTTTTGCGAATTCTCGAGCCATGTAAAACAGCTTCCTGTTGGTTCCAGCAAGGTACTCAGATATGTATATGGGGGTGGGGTCACCTGTTATGCCAATTAGGGAGGTGTTGAGTCGGTGGTCTCCACTGTGGTCTTTATTATACTGACGTGCTAGTTAGCATGTTTGTTTTTTACCCGACTGACCCACCCAGATGAACGCTTTCTTGACCTGAAGTATAAATGAGGAAATGATGTACATTTTGCGTATTAAAATTATTTTACCTTTCTTTGAAATAAAAGCTACCTATTTTTATATTTTTTGGAAAAGTGGAACTCAAAAGAAACTAAACTGTTATTTGGTGACCCGATTTTTGTTGTCGTGTTTTGCCGCTACAGGCGTATCGAACGTTTGATTCGGTTTGTATGATTTTTGTCAGTCTTTTTCTATAAAATGTGCGACAACCGTCAAATTTCCCGTGCACAATGTAAACCAGTTAGTTTATTGTGAACAAATACAAATGTGGACGAAGTATGATAGTGACAAAAATACATGAGTTTATTAAAACGGCCATTTTTGGCGGTAATCAGTACCTAGTTCTCTTAATGACTGATTCTAATAATACTAAAACATGATTTTATAAATACTTCAGGTTATTTACTAATGCTTATAATATGACTTACATTCTTGAATTTCATTCTATTTGTAAAGTATTAGGAATAAAATGATTGGCGTCGCTAGTTTCATATTTGTCGATAGTTGCTAGTGTAGATCAGCCGCTCGGTCAATTAGTATAGAACAGTTGAAAACAATTGTTCGTTTTCCCAGCATTGGTGCCATAGGAAAAGTTGTTCATATTGACGAAATATCATCTTTGGAGGAATTTTAAGGGTCAATTTTGACGTCGTATAGTTGTAGAGTGGAGGTTTACTTACATTATGATACCAGGTGATGCGATGCTCCCTTGGGTTAGCACGCACGGAGCACTCGAAGTACACGTCGTCACCCTCCTTGATATCGTGAGGGTTGAGAGTGCTGCCTAGGGATAGGGACACCACTGGCGGATCTGTAAAGAAAGTTAAGTGTTAAAATATAACTTGGTTGTCTAGTGACTTACTTATTCGTAGCTAGTGACATTATAATAGTATGCGTAATTGATTTTAAACATTTTTCCTAACAAGCTTTTGCTCACGGCTCACGTACATTTCGATCCCTCAGAATAAATATTTTTTTGTACTAATTAAAAACTGTGGGTTTTCAATCGATTTTTTTTTTAAATTAATCATTCACCTTACGAGAATTAAAACCGTTGTAAAGCCCCAAGCAAACGTGCGGCGCACTGCTAGTTGACGCCCACTACTTTATTGCAAAACCACGTACGACGTCACTGCATTCACGACTTATGCTACTGACATTTTACTAATAGTGCAGTTTTCACACGCTGTAAACCTCTGAATATTAGAAACTATTTTTAAATAATCTAATAAATTATATTCAATTTAATTTACGGGTTAAAGCTGCTGCAAAGCCCTAAGCAAACGTGCGGCGCACCGCTGGTTGACACCTCCTACTTATTGCAAAACCGCGCAAACTCACTGCATTCACGGCTCATGCTGCTGACATTTTTCTAACAGAGCATTTTACACACGCTGTAAACCTCTGAATATAAGTAATTGTTTCTTAATTGGTAAAATAAAGTATACTCTATTCACCTAACGGGTATTAAAACGGTTGCAAAGCCCTCAGCAAACGCGAACCGCACCGCTAGTTAACGCCTCGTACTTGATTGCAACACCACAAGCCAACTCACTGCATTCACGGCTCATGCTGCTGAAGTTTTTTTATAGTGCATTTTTCACACGCTGTAAACTTCTGCATATTGGAAACTAGTTCTTAATTGGTGTAATAACGATTGCTAAGCCCAAAGTAAACGCGCAGCACGCTATCAGTTGTCACCCCGTACTTAATTGCAAAACCGTGCGCAAACTCACTGCATTCACGGCTCATGTTGTAGACGGTTTTCTAATAGTGCATTTTTTATACGCTGTAAACCTCGGAATATTGAAAAAAAAAATTTTTATTACTCCAATAAATTATATTGTATTTACTTTACGGGTTAAAGAGGCTGCAAAGTCCCCAGCAAACGCGCAGGGCGCCGCTAGTTGACGCCTCGTACTTTATTGCAAAACCACGCGTGACCTTACTGCATTCATGGCGCATGCTGCTGACGTTTTACTAATTGTGCATTTTTAAACACGCTGTAAACCTCTGAATAGGTATTAAAAACTGTTTCTTTATTAGTTAAAATAAATTATATATTCTATTCGTATAGCGGGTATTACAACAGTTGTATAGCCTCAAGCAAACACACACAGCCCACCGCTAGTTGACGCCCCGTACTTTATTGCAAAACCACGCACGAACTCACTGCATTCACGGCTCATGCTACTGACCATTCTCTAATTGTGCATTTTTTACACGCTAAGTAAACCTTTAAATATTCGAATTGTTTTCCATAAAAATATTGCGTTATAATCATTAAATCAAATCAGTAGGTAAAAAACAGTCAAAAATTAAAGATTTTTATTAAAAATTGGATAATGTATCTCTTTTTAAACGTCATATTTTTTTCTTCATTTTTTTAATATTCAAAATCGAAATCGAGCTGTACTTGTTTTATTCTCAAACGTACATAAATACTAATAATAAGTACTCAACAACTTTTCCCAATAAACATAGATCGAAATATAAACCTAAGGCCAACGACAAAATTCCTTATGGCTTATTTGGGAAGGATTTTTGGTTTTGGTCTGTTTTGCCAAGACACACACACACCCTGCGTGAATTTTTTTCCCATATCTCATTTATCTGAATTTAATATGTATGTATCAGAATAGCATTGTGCAATAAAAATAAGAGAAAGATATTCCTGCTACTTTCATTCACAAAAAACAACCTTTGTTGTTATGCTGCCGATACCTCACATAGGTACTTTAACTCTGAAAACCTAACACAACTTTCTTGAGCAGTAATGTAAAAATTATTAACATTTTCATGAAATAGAATTTTATTGAAGATATTCGTCTGGCAAATTATTGCTTGAAATAACATAAAAAGCTCTTTGATTGATATCTGAATCGACTTCAAGAAGTCTTTGACGCAATACTTTGTACGTAAAATATTTTTGTGAGAATATCATAAAGCAGAGATTCAAAGATTCAAAACGTTTATTCAGAAAATAGGCCCTTGCAGGCACTTTTTCACGTCAAATCACATTTAAAATTATCTTATTAAATATTATGCATTTACTCATTATTGTTCAAAAGCTACAGGCTACTAGCATTTCGGAACCGACCACTGCAGAGAAGAAATGCCGAAAGAAACTCTTTTCAACAGTATAGGTCGCCTACTCGCCTGAAGGGCTTTGTATGATTAATGATTATATTATATTTCTTTCTTTTTTTACTTTTCTTTTTTTTTTTCATCTGTTTTCATTTAACAATATTATTATACATTCATTATTTTTGGAACATGTTTATGTTTACGATCGAGTGAGCAAATCACAAAAACAACAGAACATGAAGTAGTCTCAAAGAGGCCGACCAGACCAGTCCCCACTGGCAGCACCCGTTCACGAGTTGACGTATGGGTCAGCCATCGTTAAACTCAACCATATTAGAGGGAACTCAACGACCCGACACATAACGCCACCACCAGTTTGAACATTTTAGTGAGCATGACTACTCAGCCTCTAAGACATTGTCAAAACAGAAATATGACCCTGATCTACAGTTGTCGATCGCAAACATTTACATATTTTACAATTAATAAATAGTTGATTCTATACAATTTCAATTGGTTGTGAAAAACATATTATTATTATACAAATAGCAAGCGTGTCTCAAACAACGCCAAGGCTCCAAGCATTCTTATCTGCTAAATAGTCATTAACTTTGTAATAAGCTTTTTTTAATAAAATATTTTTTGTAAGTTCTTTGAATTTTGGAAAGGGCAAAGCTGTAATATTTTCTGGAATTTTGTTATAAAAACGAATACTAAGCCCTAAGAACGTATTACTTGTTTTATGTAGTCTAAAGGCTCTTGCGGCAAGTTTATTCTTATTTCTAGTGTTGTACGTATGAACTTGACAATTTTTGACATATTTCTCAATATTTTGATGTACGTGCAGTATGTTTGCAAAAATATACTGTGATGTAACCGTTAAAATTCCAATTTCCTTGAATAACTCTCTTAGGGAATCTCTAGCCCCAAGTTTATAGATTGATCGAATAGCACGCTTTTGCAAAACGAATATACTGTTTATGTCTACTCCATTTCCCCAGAGCAATATCCCGTAAGACATTATACTGTGGAAATAGCTAAAGTAAACTAGGCGTGCGGTTTCAACATCTGTCAGCTGTCTTATTCGCCAAACGGCGTAAGCTGCGGAGCTTAGTCTTGCAGCAACAGTTGTTATATGTGGACCCCATTGTAACTTTGAGTCAAGAGTTATTCCTAGAAATTTAGTAGAGTCAGCAAATTCTACCACTTCATCATTAACAACTATTTTAGTGGGCAAATGCTTAACATTAGGCGTACAAAATTTAATACATTTCGTTTTTTTAGCGTTAAGAAGGAGATTATTAGCTGTAAACCAATCTAATACCTGAGCAAGAGTGCTATTTACATCGTCAAAATTTGTCTTCTGTCTATCAACTTGAAAAACAAGTGATGTGTCATCAGCAAATAACACAGCTTTACAGGCACAGGCATGGAAAGGCAAATCATTAATATAAATGAGAAATAATAAGGGCCCTAGGATGGATCCCTGAGGAACTCCCATTTTTACAACAGACCCATTAGATTTTACTCCATTAAGGCTAACTTTTTGAATTCTATTTGCTAAATATGATTTAATAAGTCTCAAAGATTCATTTTTTATTCCATAATACTTTAATTTATTTAAGAGGGTTTCATGGTCTACACAGTCGAAGGCCTTAGAGAGGTCACAAAATATTCCTATTGCATTCTGCGACTTTTCCCATGCCTCTAGAATGTGCGCCAGTAAAGCAACTCCCGCATCAGTGGTAGAACGACCTTTAGTGAATCCGTATTGCTCACTATGGAAAAGTTTATTCTTATTAAAATATGAGAGCAACTGTTTGAAAATTATTTTTTCAAAAATTTTACTAAGAACCGGCAAAATTGAAATTGGACGAAAATTATTAGGATCGTCCTTACTTCCCGCTTTATACAAAGGTATAATCTTACTACATTTCATTAAATCTGGAAATGTTCCGGTCACAACGCATTCATTAAATATTAAGGCCAGGTTAGGAGCTATATCTTTAATAATATTTTTTACTAAGGAAACGGATATATCCCAAAGATCCCCAGTTTTCTTTATGTTTAATTCTTTAAAGGTATCGATAATCGTTTGGGGTGTCACATGTTCAAAAATTAAAGTATCCTTACATTCAGGTATATTATCGCGTAATATTTTTTCAGCTTTTTGAGATGATGACTGAAGCGAGGCAGTTGTCTTAGTAGGAATTTCAGTAAAAAAATCTTCAAAACATTGAGCAACTTCGGCATCAGTCTCAAACTTTTGATTATTAACTTGTAGTTTTAAAGAATCATTATCACGTTGTTTGATTTTACCCGTTTCCTGATTAATAATGTTCCAGGTCGTTTTTATTTTGTCCCCGGAACTGGCAATTTTTTTACACAAATATAGAGACTTGGCTAACGTACATACTTTTTTGAATATTTTAGAGTAATTTTTGACATAATTTAAAAACTCAGGTCTTCTGTCATATTGTTTCATAGCCAGCAAATCATATAATTTATTTCTACTTTTATAAATCCCTACAGTAGCCCATTTACAGAATTTCTTTTTACTAGATATAGTACGAGTCCTAGCTTTGAAAGTTTTGTTAAATTCTGTGTCTATGGTTTTAAATAATTTTTCATAAAGAATATGCGGATTATCCCTCTTATCACAAATAATGGGCATTTTTTCTGATATTTTGCTTTTAAATTTATCTATTTTAGATTTTGAATATGGTCTATAAGTTACTTTTGGCAAATCAATGTTAGTATCAATATCTGAAAAAACGGCTAATAACCCAAAATGATCAGATGATATCTTTTTGACTACTTTTTTTTCAAGAGCCTCACAACTACAAAAAACATTATCAAGACATGTGGCTGACGTTTCTGTTACTCTAGTTGGTTCAAGAAAAAGATATTCACAATCAAAAGACTTAAATAAATTAACAAATCCAATACTTTCCTTGTTACTTTTTAATAAATCGACATTGAAGTCACCACATACTATAATTTTTTTGGAGCCTTGACTTACTTTATTAAGAACATCCTCCATAATTGTCTCAAGTAAGTTATAATCTGATGTAGGAGGACTGTAAACACATACTATTATGAATTTATCCAGTTCAATACAGGACAGCTCTACTTGCCGTTCCACCGTAAGGCCAGCTACATCCTTTCGCTCTTTACATTTTAGACCATTTCGAATTAAGATTATACTGCCTCCATGGATGGCGGCCTTTCGGGCGAACACACTTGACATACTGTAATTATTGAAATTTAATTGTACATTATGTTTTTCTTGAAACCAGTGCTCTGTTAAGCAAAGTACATCAATACACTCAGTATCTAAAAATAGTTCTAATTCTAATAGCTTGCTGGCCAGGCCTTGCATATTTTGATGAAAAATGCTGAAACGTTTGACTCTGGCCGTTGTCTTAAAGTTTAGTTTAAATTATTACTAATACTGGCAATGTTAATACTAACATTTTTTGAACTGTCTATATTCTGCTTTGTACAAAGTACTGCAGCAGAGTCTTGTATATTGTAAGCTACTAATGTAGCAATTTGTCGTTTCGATTTTATTGGGAGATACAAAGTATCTCCTGTCAACTTAAGTCTAAAAATAAACTTATTAACATCTAAGTAAAAAATAACGTCGCTATGACGGCACGTCAAATTGTACAAGTGTACATTAAGGTCATATATGTGGTTGTTTAAATTACAATCAGGTGATTCCAAGTATGGGAAAGCACATATAATATATTTACAATCTGTCTTATTACTAAGCTCTAAAAGCTTGTCAATACTTAATTTTATGTCTTTCTTTTTAACAGAAGAACTATCACCACATAGAATTAATATTGTGGTATCTTTGTCTAAAATGTCACATTTTATATTATTAATTAAATTGATAAAAGGAGCCCCGGGTGAACATGTGTTATATACTGTTATATCACCCTGAATGTAGTTTTGGATATAGCTGCTCAGACCTTGACCGAGTTGATCTGAATATACTAATAATTTTTTACATAACATTTTCTTATTAAAAGAATTGTCAATAGTACTAATCTTTGTCTGCAAACCAATATTAACATTTGGACACTCTTTTACTTCAAGATCACAGTTCATTACCGTTGATGCGGTGATGTTGTGAGCGGAGTCACACTGAGGTGCCTGTAAGGCAGAGCTACACTCAGGTATCAGTGACGCATTGCTGCACTGAAGTGCCTGTGATACGGAGTCGCACTGTTTGTCATTGCAGTGGGCTAAATCAATTAATGCTTGCGCTGCATATAAATGTAATTTATTCTCATTTTGAGAAAGTTGATATTTTTTTGTAAGGGTATCTAGGGACTCTTGCAATGAGGTAATTTTTGACTGTAATTCATACATCTCAGTGTCATATATACGGCTAGCTAAATAAAGATTTTCCTCACTGTGCTTTAGTTGATTAATTAAACATAATTTTTCTTTTCTTAACTGCACTAAACTCTTATTATTTTTTTTCTTTGAGAGCATTTTCCTAGTACGTTTTATCATTTTATTGATTTTCACATACTTTTTAATTTTTTCATGACTAGTTAAAATAAAGAAATGAGACTGAGGGGTACTTGCAGGTATTTCCACAGGAGGCCCCGAGCCACACTCCACAAGTTCGCTGTATAAAGCAAGAGTGTTGCTACACATTTTATCCTCTTTGCGGTGTTCTAACTCGAGTGCAGATCTTTGTGCATCATGTAAGCTGTGTTCTAACTCGGTTATGCGACTTAGGGCCTGTTCATGTACAATACTGCATTGCATGCTTTGTGATAAATGTTGTTTTAAAGTTATGTTTTCTTCTAATAAATCAGAGCTTTTACCATGTAAAATATTACATTCATTCTTTAATTGTTGATTTTTATTATTAATTTTTTGAATTTCCTCTTATGATTCGTCCCGTTCACGCAAAAGTTGAGTATTTTCTTCACGGCAGTCCTTTAATTCTTTCAGTGCCTGCCTCAACTTCATTTCCAGGTCTCGGGCTACAGCTCTGCGAGTCATCATTGTGAAGCAGAAGAAAGCAAGAAGTGAAAGAGCTGAAAATTTGTGTCAAGTTAATATACAAAATACTTACAGTTTAAGAGTTGAGGGATTTCTATTTTTAATTTAAATTGACTGTCCACTAAAGCAGTATAAGTTATGTATTGGAATTCAACAACATACAAGTGTAATCTATAATATTGTTTCAGATGTTACTTAGAACTTTGCCATAAGAATTTGGAGATATAAAAGTTATTTTTAAAAAAGGTATACTGAATCTCAGGAGTTACTCTTCTAATTTAAATTTCTTTTAAGCTTTTGTTATATGTATAATACACTCAGCTTTTCAACAATAAAGAAAAACCAGATGTAAGTTGCTGCAATATAATAAGTATTATGTAGACTATTTACAATTGTGTTTGTTACTGCAATTCTACAAATGTAACAACTATGTATTCCTTTAATTTTTATTTTCTCAAAGTAGGTAGTTGTCACTTTGCAATTAGCAAAAGGAATAAGAAAAATGCATCTAATTTCTCGCTGTTTGGTGCAAATACTTAGCTAAGTTTAGTGCCAATTGTCTGTTACCAGAAATGTTTGGTTTTTAGGTCTTTAACTTTGTTTGACAATGTTGTATTGAAACTCAGCTAGTTATGTTGGTGATAGATAACTCATGTACATATGTTGTAATTAGAAGATGCCTAGCTTATTGTAAATTGATAAAAACTGTATACTCCCCGGTAAAAGTGATGATAATCCACAGTTTCCGAATTTAAATTCGAATTCTCTGTTTGACAGCTGCTGTGAAGTCCAACCGGCCGGTCAAATTTTAAGCAAGTTTTATTTACTACTATAGCACTGTTTTTCAATAACTTTTTGGATTTTCACAATATTAATCAGATTTTCTTTAGGTTTTAAACACATTTACATATAAATAAACACAAAATTAATTAAATTACAGGAACAGGTGATTTTGACATGTCACCTGGGCTAGGGTTGCCAGTCGAAAAAAAAAAAAGAAAAAAGAAAAAAAGAAAAAAAAGAAAAAAAAAGCCACAAGCAACCGGTCTAGGTCCGTTTCTAAAGAAATGACCGAGAATAAAATATAGACTTTCAAAGGTTTGAATATGAGTCAGATAAAAGCTATCGAACAGTAGAGCTTTTTCAGTAATTTATAATGAAGCTTGATTTGTTGTCTTTGTTATTAAATATTATTTTTACATAATAAATACGGTGAAAACTGGAAGACGGAATTTTGGGTTTCTTATATTTTATTGTTTTTTATTCTACTTACTATGTGAAACAATCACACATTTTATGTATTATGTCGATTTATATGGTAAAAAGGGTAGGGTAAAAACAATCATTGTGTGCATTTTCATATGACGCTGACAAAAGTCAAGTTTTTAAATATCAGACGCTATGACAATGTGAACGTTGAAAATATTCTGATATTGAATATTGTCCACAACTTAAAATTAAAAACCTAAAACAAACTTTGATTGGAAGAGCAACACTATGCAGACGCCCGTGTGTTTTTTTTTTCTAACAAGGCCAAACAGAATAAAATAAAATGGCAATCCTCCATACATCAGCGCAGATCATGAGGATTACTCCAGAAGGTCAGCACCACTCCAGGTGCTACTTATCTGTAGCCGTAGCCGCTACTGACACTTTATTAGCCATTATACGACTATAACGACCTCGCCGCGGCTGGGACATCCTCCAAATAAACATTTACGATTGCTCCCCTTAAATTGTTACCAAGCGATTCGCGCGGAGGGCGACGAAATTCCCCCTTCTAAATGCGTTTCGGTTCGCCAAGCAGAAGTGAACAGAATTTATTTATATTAGAAAATTAATTTCCTTCGTCGTAATAGAGACAGCTTTTTGTAGTGACCGTAACAATGAAGTTCCTTACTCATTTCAGACTCACGATTTTTACTCTGTTCTGGTCAGTTATGAAGACTATTATCAGACCGAGTGATAGCTAAGTACCTAATTGGTGATTTTTTATTATTAAGATAGCTTTAAAAATAGAAATTGCTTGTAATCATTTGATTAGCTATTCTATGAGCGGTAAGTCCGCCCTAATTGTATTAGCCATCTTATCTGGACGAAATCAGTTATTGAGGGAAAGTGAGCCAAAAGAACATAAATATTAGTAAATATATATGGACAAATCACACAGATTGAGCTAGCCTTACTGTAAACTTGGATTGCAGAATATTAATTCAACGATACTATACTTTATACCATAGACTTATGTAAATAAAAATCCAAGACCCAGTAAAAATATATTCTTCATCATGACCTAGCCGGGGATGGCACCCGCCTTCTCGTGTCGCAGGCTGAAGTACTCGTATTTACAAAACAATAACGTGTTAGCAAACAATAAACCAAAGGTGATGAAAATTACCCTCCTATAGGGGTTGAATACTCGCATACATCGTATTTGACAACCCTTATTTCAAATCCATATTCTTAAGCGCATCAACGTTTGACATACTTAAGCTGTCACTTCACGCCGGATCTCGGAAGGCTTAAACTTGGTTTAGGAGACGAGTGCACAATAACACCCAAACATAGCTTCCTAATTTCCGACAACAGAGGAAAGGATTACGTGTACAAAGGAATCAATTAAGATCTCTCAAGCGGTTTTCGCATTTCAATGGATTCTTACATTTTCCTGATTTATTTAGAGACTTGATTGCTACACGTTTGTTTTAGAAATCTGTGCAATGGATATTGTTTTGAAATTTTATAATTTTCTCTTTTTTGCCTTATTAGTAAAATTTAACCATCATTATACAAAATATTACTGACCGAGCAAGCGAAGCCAATAAGGTCTTTGAGCTGAGATATACATTTTTATTTTTATTATGAATGTAGGTGTAGATATATATGTTTGTTCTAAGATACCTCTCAAACCAGTGCAGTGAACGTAGAACAACTAGTAATTTAAATTCAGGATAGTCTATCTTAAAATAATATTGAAATTCTTTTTTGGAATTGATTGCCAATGTACAGGTATTTATTATACAATTCGTTTTTGAAACTAATATTATAAAGAGGAAAGATTTGATTGTATTTGCGTTTGTTTGTAATATTAAACTCAAAAACGACTGCCATCCAAATTATTTGACGTTCAGGAAAGTACATTATTAGGGAATAAAATAGGATAAAATTTACGTTGACAAAGTAACGGAAAAACAGCCAGTCAGTTATGCAGAAGAACTCACAACAATAATCATTTAAATATCTTACTTAAGGTCACGTCAATTTCCATTCCAACGTAATTTCGTATTCAAGTAAGTCCGCAAAAGTCATAATTGTATAATAAACGAAACGTAAAAAAACATGATTCGATCCGACGACATCCAATTATGAGTACAAACGTCGCGAACAATTTTAATTTCTCGCTCGGCTCCCCACAAAGGCGTTAACTTCTTCAGCGTGAAGTTACTACGAAAAGACCAGCGCTTAAGGAAATTAATTTACAAATATAAAATTATTCTCATCGACAGTAACGTTTCTGATGCCGATAGTAAGTGTCTTATACATTGTGACGTCAAAATGTAATGTAGACTTTTGTATGCAATGATTTAGACTGGGCTCTTTACGAAGGCGTTAACTTCTTCAGCGTGACGTCACTACGAAAAACCAGCGCTTAAAGAAATTGATTTACTAATATAAATTTATTTTCATTGACATTAGCGTTTCTGACGCCGATAGTAAGTGTCGTGGACATTAATAAATAAATATATACGGACAAATCACACAGATTAAGCTAGCTCCAAAGTAAGTTCGAGACTTGTGTTATGGGATACCAACTCGACGATACTATATTTTATAATAGATACTTATATAGATAAACATCCAAGACCCAGCGGTCAATCTGAAAAGATAATTTTTCATCTTCGTCACGTCAAAATGTAATGTAGCCTTTTGTATGCAATGATTTAGACTGGGCTCCCTACAAAGACGTTAACTTTTTTCAGCGTAATGTCACTACCAAAAGAACAGCGCTTAAGGAAATTAATTTACAAATATAAATTTAGTCTTATCGACAGTAGCGTTTCTGACGCCAACTATAGTAAGTGTCCTAGACATTGTGACGTCAAAGGTAATGTAGCCTTTTGTATGCATTGATTTGGACTGGGCTCTCTACAAAGGTGATAACTTCTTCAGCGTGACGTCACAATGAAAATACCATTGCTTAAGGAAATTAATTTACATATATAAATTTATTCTCATTGACAGTAACGTTTCTGATGCCGATAGTAAGTATCTTATACATTGTGACGTCATAATGTAATGTAGCCTTTTATATGCAAGGATTTGAACTAGGCTCCCCACAAAGGCGTTAACTTCTTTAGCGTGACGTCACTACCAAAAGACCAACGCATAAGGCAATTAATTTACAAATATTAATTTATTCTCATCGACAGCAGCGTTTCTGACGCCGATAGTAAGTGTCGTTGATGTTGTGACGTCATAATGTAATGTAGCCTTTTATATGCAATGATTTGAATTAGCTCCCTACAAAGGCGATAACTTCTTCAACGTACGTCACTACCAAAAGAACAGCGCTTAAGGAAATTAATTTACAAATATAAAATTAGTCTCATCGACAGTAGCGTTTCTGACGCCAATTATAGTAAGTGTCGTAGACATTGTGACGTCAAAGGTAATGTAGCCTTTTGTATGCAATGATTTGGACTTGGCTCTCCACAAAGGTGATAACTTCTTCAGCGTGACGTCACAATGAAAATACCATTGCTTAAGGAAATTAATTTACATATATAAATTTATTCTCATCGACAGTAGCGTTTCAGATGCCGATAGTAAGTGTTGTAGACATTGTTACGTCAAAATGCACAAACCTTTTGTATACAATGATTTGAACCAGCCCAAAAATATTATATTATAAATTTTTATCATGAGAAGGCTCTTTGGATTTCCCTCTTTTTTACTCGTTGCTATTTTTGGGTTCTTTCCATAGCACAACAAAAAAAATGAAACACAACCCAATTTAGAGAGGTAGTCCTTAAAATATCATAGGATTGTGTTTATATTCATTTCTACGTAATTTTTTATTAGTGAAAGTCAGCGAAAGTCTACTACTGGGAGGTTTTTATGGCAAAAAAATAAATACGAGAAACGAAAAACCATTTGAACATCGTTCAAGCAACTTAGTTGCAATGTTTTTCATAGTCAGAAAGTCAAATAAAAACACAATACAGTAGTGGACTGAAATGTTACTAATTTCTATCTAAAAGTAGTTAAGTTAAAATAACGTTTATTTTCCCTTCACAAAATGAGTACCTAACTAATACTTATCACTTAAACGTACGTTACGCAACTTATGCTAAAGTACTATTTATAACACTTAATTTCACCTTTTGCGCCGAACAATCTTTTCTGTTTATCCCTATGGTTGACTGGGAGAGAATGCTCATAGCATTAAGTCCGCCAATTGTAACAAGTTTTGGTTTGGTACAATAAAGTTCTAATAACTAATTAATTCACGATCAAAATTTATCAAAAAAATATTTTGCACATCCTGGATCAGCTTGGTCTGCAAGGAAAATGAAACAGCTGGTACATTCTACGTTTTTTTTTTCTTCCAAACCAGCATCAAAAATATACATTAAATAAAAAATATACAGGGACACATCATGGTAATTTAGCCAGCCAGTAAGTTTTGAACTCAACGAAACTATATTTTCTGATAGATACTTATATAGAGAAATATCCAAGAACCAGGTCAATCTGAAAAAGATCATTTTCAATCATGACGTGGCTAAAGATTGAGCCTGGATTCTTTTTTGTCGCAGGCTGGCGTGTTACCCACTGCACTACGAAAACCGTCGAAATATAAACTATATAATCCTATTAAACCTAAATTAAATAGTTTTGTATAGTCCAGTAGAGCTTAAACAAAAAATAAAAGATAATATCGGGAATTATAGTTGCTAATTTAAAAATTTCCTCCGGCATACTTGGATAACTGAATTTAGTTCAGCAATTAAAAGTTGCTGGGCGATTATATTCAGCTGGTAATTAAAATCTGGGCAATCAAAACGAAGCTGGGTGATTTAAAGTTGGCCGTTTTAGGCTACTCGGACTATAGCGTATTGTAAAGGGGATATTTATATGCAACTAGCTGTTACCCGCGGCTTCGCCCGCGTAATATATAGCCTATGTCCTTCTCGGTACCCTAACCTATGTGTATGTAAAATTTCATGATGATCGGTTCAGTAGATACGGCGTGAAAGCGTAACAAACAAACAAACTCACTTTTGCATTTATAATATTAGTTGGGATGGGATTATAATATATATAATTGCATATAAACATCCCACCATAAAGGAGAACAAAAATCAGGACATACAAGCAAAAAGTCTACGAAAAATATTGAAATGCTGTATTAATTTATTAACAAACTTAAATATGTATAATAATTTGTTAAATATTAATAAATTCGAATATGTGTAATTAAATATTATTTCTATCATAATTTCAATGCAATGTCAATTACTAATGTCATATTACTACAAAATGAAGTACCCAAAATTCAACTAAATATATACAAGTAGAAATCATGTATACAAACTTTATCAACAAAATTACAATAAAAAATATTTATCGGTGACGGAGTTTAACAAACAAATTCTAGAAGGGACGTCCCTAGAGGGAATTAGTTTTTGGTCGACAACACATGTTCTCTAAAGCTACATTTGCAGGATTAAATTGCGTTTTAGTGAGATTCACATTTGGATTAGTGTGAAATGAGGGTAACTCTTGAGGCAACGCCATGATTTTGTCAAATGTACAACGTAGCCATGTGGTACCCGGCCGAGTGGAATAGGGCCTCTCCAAGTCTTCCGTCTTTCAGGCGACTTAGGAATCAAACAAGCTATACAAAGCTAATAAACATCAAAGAGACCTTTCAACCTGTCTGGCCAGCGTGGAGAGTGTAGGCCAAATCTTCTGACTGTTCTCACTAATATATGACTCTGTACAAGAGAGGGTCGAGCTGCTGCAATGAAGACTAACAAAGATGAAGATGTACAACGTTAACTTTTGTACGCAACTTCTGTTTTCTTTAGCGATGAAGGAAACGCTTGTCAAAAAAATCGTTCGCAATGATCGCCTACAGAAATCAACTGTTCTAAATAAAATACTTCTAAGAGGTTTACATTAGCGAAACTACCGCTAGCCATCATTTTATTCTGTCACTCCGGAATCAGATTAAATTTAAAAAATCTTATAAGTACTTGGCTAGTCACATACCTCCTAGTAGTATTAAAAAAAGAAATACTTATGACCTTGTTGGTATAGAAGTAGTTGTCCTAATTTGACATGATGATTATTTACAAAAGTAATACCGAAAATACTACAAGTAATTTACTATCGCACAACTGAATTAGATTTTTTTGTATTAGGTCCGGTTTAGCAGTATGGCGAGTGCGTAAATTAAACCATTGAGATCGATACCAGGATAAGTGATGATTTATTAGAAATGCTACTCGTAACTTATATACTAAGGAAATATACATAGGTATCGCATTGGTAGGGGAGATCGCTGATTTAGGAATACGTGTATATTCTTACGTGATGTACGTGTCTTGCTAAGTTAACAATATTTAAACACTTCCTGCAGGTACATCACGTTCGTATTCCTAAGGTCGCAATAGTACTCCCCCTTTTGTAAAAAATAAAAACAATTAACAATAAAATTAACGAAAAATTCATAAACTGTAACAACAATAAAATAACAAAAATGTAAAAACTGTAGCGAACGCAAATATACTAAATATATCCATCAATTGCATAGTGCACGTGCTGAAAAACGCTGTGTAGGCAAATATTTCTGCGCGGCAAATTATGCGTTTATGCATTGACATTGACCCTGTGTATGGGTATTTCTTCCTTATAGTTGGTAGATATTGAAATATCTCTTATGTTCTCAATATGGTCTTGATGACAGTCTGAGCTTCTCGTAGAGATACGTTTTCACTTGCCAGTTGCTTCAATCCCAGTGAGTCGGGAGATAATTTCTGCTTGCTCGTAGTCTTTTGTGAGACTGTAGAGAGCGATGTCGACTAGCGCCGGTGGAAGTCCTGCCGAAGTGCTCCGCTGAAGAGTGGCCACTCTTTAAAAATTTCTAAGCGTGAGCTCGGCGGCTGTGCCGGACGTTATAATTGTCGAAAATAAACATTGTGGGTGCTCTGCTCAGGACCAGGAGCTCGGTGCGTCGGCTGCTGTGGCCCTGGAGTATGACCCGTTTGCTGGCTTGCTCTTGAGACTGCTTGCTGTGAACCATTTGCTGCATCTTGAGAGAAGTAATTTTCAGTTAAAGTAGTGCTTCTGTGATCGCCATTTTACTTTAATGTTTTCCTGTCAATATGTTGATCGCTGTTCCATCTTAAAGTTGTTCGCTCTTTTGCTTGCAGGCTTCAAAGTTATCAATTTATTGTCCTTGTTTGCCATGAAATCTATACCACTGTGTAAGTCGGTAGCAATTAGGCATTAGAACTTAATGATATCACGAAATGCGGTGCAAGATTCTTTGTTGCCAAATAAATTCTTCTTCAAATAATAGGCAAATATTTATATTATTTCTCATTACGCCTTTTCGAACAACATACGGCCATCGGCGGCCTTGCGATCTTGACCTCGTTCAATTATTTGTTGTAGTTGCACTTTCGTTCGTTGTTGATTCCATGTAAAGTGATGCGATTTGTGACGTCAAATGCGTCATCATATAGATATCAGCTGTTCACGTTGCGTAATTGTTTCTATTGTATTTAATAATTTCGTTGATCCTCTGTGACATCATTTTCTTTATAATTCTGCCGCTCGCGATGAATTTTTCTTCTGTGCGTGCGCTTTCTTATTTTTCTTGAAGTTGACGGCTACAGCTTGCGGTTGCGCTGATATTTCCCGGATTTTTCTTTGCCTCGTGGTTGCCTGGTAGTTCCTGTGCCTCCTGTTTTATGAGTTTATGACCGTTCAGCTATGGTGCAGGATTCGATCAATGAATCGTGTGAGCCGGTGTTGATTCCTTTTTTCAACGTGGTTGGAGCCATTTTTGATGGTCCTTGTTGTCCTTGTGGTTCTGGTTACTGCCGGAGTGCCTCTTGGATTTTCAAACCGGTGAGACCCGCTTGTGGGAAGCCAGTGAAAATGTGCACGTTGGTTTTTCCGTTCTTCAGGCTTGCGTCGTCAGGGTCTTTCATGTTGAGGCGCGTATCCATCACGTCAGACTACATCACGACGGCTTGATCACGTCGGGTAGATCACGTCGGTTAGATCACGTCGGTTAGATCACGTCGGGGTCACCAATTATGACGAGTGCGTAAATTAAACCATTGAGATCGATACCAGGATAAGTGATGATTTATTAGAAATGCTACTCGTAACTTATATACTAAGGAAATATACATAGGTATCGCATTGGTAGGGGAGATCGCTGATTTAGGAATACGTGTATATTCTTACGTGATGTACGTGTCTTGCTAAGTTAACAATATTTAAACACTTCCTGCAGGTACATCACGTTCGTATTCCTAAGGTCGCAATAAGCAGTAAAAGAAATAGAATGATAGATTAAGTTGTCTGCTCTAAGCTTAATAAACAACTGTAAAATCTAATTGGAATTAGTTCGTTCTGGTCGTCCACATGTTATCAGACGTCGCGTATCGTGAGTCTAGGTTTAATTACGTTTAACCCACTTTAAGCGAGTCACCTACGAAACGTAAAAGAGTGTTTCATATTAGCAACTGGGGTTTTACATATAAGGGTTATGGCTACTGCAAAATAATGTAGTAATGAAGAATTATTGGTAGTAGTTGTTTCCTTAGAAGGTGTATGATATATTTCGGCCCTTCAGGTCATGCATGCAAATTGCGGCCCATCAGGCATATGAGAGTTTGCTGTCTCTCCAAGCCTTGCGCACCCAGGCAACGCCCAAAGCCGAGGTTCATCCCTCCTGGGAACCCTTTGGTGAAGATTGCCTTACAGGTTGAGGGCACTCTGCCCTCACCTCAAAAAGTCCGGTGAAGTAGCGAAAGCTCATTTGGAGCTAGCTACGTAGTCCATTAAAAAAAATATTGGAGTTAGTTCGTTCTGGTCGTCCACATGTTATCAGACGTCGCGTATCGTGAGTCTAGGTTTAATTACGTTTAACCCACTTTAAGCGAGTCACCTATGAAATATAGACAAGTGTTTTATATAAACTGTGGAGGTTTCGCATATTAGGGTTATGGGTACTGCAAAATACTGTACTAATAAAGAATTACTGGGAGTAGTTGTTTTCTTAGAAGGAGTATGATACTATATGGTAAATCCTTTATGTAGCGCTACTAGTTCAATACTATAATTTAGTCTAGAATTACAGCAAGGTCTGTCATGACAGATATCTCTTCTTCTTCTGCTTTATAATATGGCTTCCACCGAGATTTCAGTGATTCTGCCAATGTTCAGTAAATTGAGATATTAAGTATCGGTGTTGTACGGTAAAGTTGTAACAAGTAGCATCAAAGATGGCGTATGTTCTTTGATGCTTCGTGGGAGCTTCTGTTAACAAGTCTATACGAGTCCATATAACAGTTTACTTTAATTATTTCACAAATTGTTAATGAGCACGAGCATTTATAACACCAAACTACACCAATTTCATATTATAAAGTCCACTAAAATTAATTTACAAAATCGTCTAAGGCAGGTCCCAACTGCACCCCTTGACTTCCCCCCGCAAACTTACAGATATCTCTGTTTATGAATGAACGTTTGTTTGACGTTTGGCCAAATGATTAAAGGCGCACGGGATTGGCTGAAGCAAAAGTGACGTCACTGCTTGTCAGTAATCAGTAAATGTCAGGTGAAGTTTCATGACAACACGTGACGTCACTATTAGGTATTAACAATTTGACATATTTGTCAAAAACTTGAAACGCTATTATGTGAATAGGCGGGCTAGCAAACTATCATTATTTTGGTTCCGATTTGCATCTTTATGCCCACCATCACTATAGTATATAGACATAAATGTTAAGACTGTGCTTGTTTTTGAAATCTGTTTCAACAAAATCATAGCATCCTCTTGAGAATCGTGACACCAAGCGGAATTAGTGTCGTTTCTTAATTTCCAAGCTTTCCCTAAACGTATTTGCTGCAAAATAAGGAATAAACTTACTGGCTTACAGTTTGCACATCTCTAACGTCGTTCTTAATTATCATTACTACTTAAGCACGCTCTCTGCACGCCCGTATAACGACCGTCTTAGCGGGTTGGTTTTTATACAGCATGATTTGAACTTAGTTGCTTCACTAAGACTCCAAGATGTATAGCGTTTTAAGTATTTTTATTTAGTGAATATTGAATAAAAGTATCTTAAGTTGATAAGGTACAACGTTTATAAAGTGTCGAAATTGTTGTTGCTAGATGAGCCATATCTGTATTTTATCCACAAAATATGCAACAAATGTAGCATTATCCTAAAAATTGACATACGAGGGCTAAAATTAGCTATACTTCTTAATTTCTAAATCCTCTAAAATTATATACCTGCAAAATAAGCAATAAAGACGTTGGCTTACAGTTTGCACATCTCTTACGTCATTCAGCGTAATTATCACGCTTCTCTACATACCCATATAACGACAGACTTAGCGGGTTGGTTTTTAAACAGTATGATTTGAACTTATTTACTACTAAAATCCGAGTTCTAGCGTTTTAAGTAGGTATTTTTATTGAGTGAATGTTAAAAAATATATCTTAAGTTGATAAGGTAAAACGTTTATATGATTCCAAATTGTTGTTGCTAGACAAGCTTAGATATAGCTCGTATTTTATCCACAAAATTTGCGACAAATGTAGCGTCATCTTAATAATCCCGGCTGACATATGGTATTCGTTAAAGGAATCACGTCAGAGGCCGAGAGGTGATTCCGAAGAACTCTGACACCAGGGTGTGCATGGTCGACTGACCGTGTCACCTACACGAAATGATGATAATGATCTTAATAATTGTGGTACTAGGACTGAAATTAGCGTTATTTCTTAATACCCAAACCCTCTAAACGAATATTGCCACCAAATAAGCAATAAAGACGTTGGCTTACAGTTTGCACATCTCTTACGTCGTTTAGCTTAATTATCATTGCTACTTAGGTACGAGTACCGTCTCGAAACCGGTTCTGGGTTGGTTTTTAAACGGTACAATTTGAACTTAGTTACTCCTATGGATTTGTGGATGTAATAATCAAAGAATTTTAGCAGCTAATGTTAAAAAAAACCACCAATTAATATGTATTATAGATATATGTAAACTGGGTAGATAGGTCATTCTAAATGACGAATTTTTTTTTTAAATCTATGTTCTGAATAATTATTTTTACTATAAATCTTTGAATACTTTGATTTTTAGGCGTATTGTTTAGTCAGCAGAAGAAGTAGTTAAGGTTAAGTTCCACCAAAACCTTGGTTTTCCGAAAATCGAAATAGCGTTAGGTTAAGTCAGTCTATTCCCCATTTATGGACTTTTGCAAACTGTTTTTGTTTGTGTATAATCTAGGAGAAAATAGTCAAATTAGGATCAGCATAGAAAAATATGAGTTCTTTCATTGCATATTTTTCTATGCTGATCCTATGATGAAGATTACAAAATAAACCTATAATCGATTTCCCCTGCACTTGTTACCACAACCAGTCAAAACGATTTCGCTTAAACAATTTGCAGTAAAATATACGAAAACACGTCTGCTCTGAATGTGATAGCAATGATTAAACAGAAACGTACTGTTAATTGTAATTTGCACGGCTGTGTGCTAACAAAGAACAAAAGGCGAAATTCAGCGAATCCTGAGTCCGCTAAAAACGTTCCAATCTCTCCACATTGTTTCCAAGAGATATCTTTTGGAATAACGAAGTGAATTTCCTCCTATTTTAATAAACGTACGAGTTGTACTAAATCTACGACACGCCGCGTTTTGGTTTCACGGAAGCACGGCTTGAATTTAGTTTCGAGTGCTGTTTCGGATTTATTAAATTGTAGTGCTATATTGCATTAAATATTTAAGCTATAGTCATAGACTGAGTTGGTATGGGCATGTGATGAGGAGAGAAGGAAGTCATATCACAAGAAAGGTATTAGATTTGAAAGTAGATGGAACGCGGAACAGAGGGAGACCTAAGAAACGATGGATCGATAGTGTCACAGAAAGTATGAACAGGAAGGGAGTGACAAAGGCTATGGTGGATGACAGATCAAGGTGGAAAGAACTGACATACTGTGCCGACCCCACATAAAAAAGTGGGATAAGGTAAAGGAAGAAGAAGAAGATTGCATTAAATATTTAAGTTTTTCTTTACAGTACATATTATTATTAAAATGACGTAAAATACTGAATTGTAGTAATGCTAAGTAAATGAGAGCAAAGAAATACACCGTCTATTCAAAAACCATTTGAAAATATACAATTTTATTCAGACTTTTTTTTCAGAGACTAAAAATACATTAATTACAAAATAAAAAATCGTAGTTTAGATAAAAGGGGATTATACACATCAAAATCTGTTAAGTAAAGTTTGGTAAGAGTGAGTTCATAAGGAAACAATATCACAGGGTCCCGGATTTGACTACTTTCTGATTACTAGTAACAAAGCCCTTGAAAATGTCGTTAACAAAAGGAATACCTGCATCCATTGGAACACTACGAACAATAACCCTTACAATTTGAGAGCACACGAAACAAGTGATTTCAGTGCGGTCGTTAGTCCACGACAATATAAAGCCCAGGCTAGACCGGGCGTGATGCGTTCCCAACTTTGCCGGACAACAGTTTATCCAGTGCCACTGTTCACGAACTCCCAACTAATTCTATTTAGAGCTTTAGTACACTAAAAGCTATATTTAGCAATGCTCTGCAATATATCCTAAGCATTGTAATATATTTTGAATTTCTTTAAAAAAAGTTGATGTCTAAGTTCAAAAAGCAGGTAGGTAATGTTATTTGTGTGCGAGTGGCGACATTTGTATTGTGTGAATTTATATTTAATATACAGTGTTACTCCGCATAGAACAGTGCGGTCATTAGTCCACGACAATATAAAGCCTAGGTTAGACAGAGCGTAATGCGTTCCCAACTTTGTCAGACAACAGTTTATCCAGCACCACTGCTCACGAACACTCAACTAATTCTATTTAGAGCTTTCGTATACTTAAAGATATATTTAGCAGTGGTCTTTAATGAATATTTAGCATTGAATTTGAATTTATTTAAAAAAAATATGTCTTACTGCAAATAGCAAATAGGTAAATGTTGTTTGTGTGCGGGTTTATAAATTTACTTCCAATACGTATGTATATTTTACCTAAACTGTTACTCCGCATATTATATGAATAGAACAGTGCGGTAGTTGGTCTTCTATAATATAAAGCCTAGGCTAGACTGGGCGTGATGCGTCTTCAACTTAGCCGGACAACAGTTTATCCAGCGCCACTAATCACGAACTTCCAACTAATTCTATTTAGAGCGTTAGTACATTAAAAGTTATATTTGGCAGTGGTCTATAATGAATTCTTAGCATTGTACAGATTTTGGATTTCTTTCATAAAATGTTTATATCAAAATGCAACAAGCAGAAATGCAAATTTGTATTCAATTAAGTGTTTATTTTACCTTGATTGTGTTACTTAGCATATTACAACATAGAATAGTGCGGTCATTGGCCTTCAACAATATAGAGGTAAAGCCTAGGCTATAACGGGCGTGATGCGTTCTTTGTCTTGCCAGACAACCATTTATTTAGCGCCACCGTTCACCACTTCAAACTAATTCAATTTAAAGCTTTATGACAGTTAAAGCTATATTTAAAGTTATATTTACTACTAGCTTTTGCCCGCGGCTTCGCTCGCGTTAAGAAGTAGAATTGATCAAAATCCTTTCTTAGCGGATGCCTACGTCATAACATCTACCTGCATGCCAAATTTTAGCCCGATCCGTCCAGTGGTTTGGGCTGTGCGTTGATAGATCACTATGTCAGTCAGTCAGTCACCTTTGAGTTATATATATTTAGATTCAATTAAGTGTTTATTTTACCTTGATTGTGTTACTTAGCATATTATAACATAGAATAGTGCGGTCATTGGCCTTCAACAATATAGAGGTAAAGCCTAGGCTATAACGGGCGTGATGCGTTCTTTGTCTTGCCATACAACCGTTTATTTAGCGCCACTGTTCACCACTTCAAACTAATTCAATTTAAAGCTTTATGACAGTTAAAGCTATATTTAAAGTTATATTTACTACTAGCTTTTGCCCGCGGCTTCGCTCGCGTTAAAAAGTAGAATTGATCAAAATCCTTTCTTAGCGGATGCCTACGTCATAACATCTACCTGCATGCCAAATTTCAGCCCGATCCGTCCAGTGGTTTGGGCTGTGCGTTGATAGATCTCTATGTCAGTCAGTCAGTCACCTTTGAGTTATATATATTTAGATTAGTCTATAGCGAGACAGTTAATCAGCAGTAAATCCAACTCTACTTCTCGCAAACTTCTAACTTATTCAATCTATGCCAACCTGTGATGAGGTGCGTGCTATATTTAGCTTTGTTTCTATAATCCAATACACCATTTTTTTTTCAGGTCTGTGTAATAAAAATTGCAGGTGAGTATATAGGCAAATTATTGTTTGTTTCGCAAAAAAATTGTCTTTTAAAAAATCTCTCATATAGCCTATTCTCAAGCCGTTCTCTACAAGCGAAGTAGTTTCGTGTTTTGGAAAATCATTGCTACTGAATAGCTATAAGAGGTTATGGATCATTATCCTCGCATTTTTTTATCGCTTAGCTCGCTTATTCTTGTATGTCGACAGCCTTGAAGGTCTGTAGACGCAGCTTACGCCAACTCGACCGGTGACACCTTCCTGTCCAGGGATTAATTCGCCTTTGTCCGCTATTCTGCTTACTACTGGCGTCTCTGGGTTATATTTATTACTATATGGTAGGTATATAATACAACAAGATAAATATATAACATATGTTACGACGAGCTCCGTGACGTAGCGGTCAACACCTGGCCTGTGACACGGATAGTCCCAGGTTCGATCCCCGGTCAGGTCAACATGAAAAATGATCTTTTTCAGATTGACCTGGGTCTTGGATGTTTATCTATATATGTATATGTAATAAAATATAGTATCGTTGAGTTAGTATCCCATAACACAAGTCTCGAACTAACTTTGGGGCTAGCGCAATCAGTGTGATTTGTCCGTATATATTTATTTGTGTAAGAAATTGTATTATTTTGGTTCGAAAATGTGACAGGGCCGTCCCGCTTCAAACCGTAAGTTAACTATACAATATGTTATTAAATCCCTGTCTGATCCCTAATGAAGCGAATCAGCTCGTCAATATGAAGAATTTGTTTTATGGGACTAATAGAAAAAAATTACATTCCTGTACAAAAGTGATGAAAATCATAATTTTTGATACAAATTTTAATTTTTATACAAATTGTTTCGGCCGGCTGCGAACCAATTTGACTGAAAATTAAAAATTTTTTTCGGCTCTTTGTAGTTTCAGAAAAATGCTGCAGTACTTACAGACAACGTCTAACTTGAAAGAATCCTCAATGCTTTGGTCTGGAAGTCCGCCTGACATTTGAGCTGAATCCTATCATCTTCATTTCCATTACAGTTAAAAAAAAATAAAAATTGATAAAACCACCTTCCATCAAAATTTCTATAATTCCAGTAACGTGCTCAATGCCTAGACTCGTAAACATAAATGTATTCATCCCCTGCGTTTTTTGTTCATTGCCATTAAAAGAAAAGCTACTTGGACAAATATTGTATGTTTCTGTTATGTCTGGTTGAGTTTATGAAGCTCTGAAAAAAATGCTGAAGTACTTACAAACGACGTCTAACTTGAAAGAGTCCTCAATGCTTTGGTCTGGAAGCGCGTTATTGTCAGCCTGGCATTTGAGCTGGACTCCGTCGTCTTCGGGCATTGGCGTGAAATGTAAGCTGCTGCTCACCCACGTCTCGTTTTGAGCTTCTGTTACCTTAGGAAGACAAAAATATACATTTATATTCATGTGTACTTAAACATCAGGGTCCTCATACAAGAAACGTGGTTGTTATAATTATTGTAAAGTGGTGGTGAACCCTTACTGATACCAATTTTATTAAATATCGAATCTTCTGATCAACCAGGCACGTTATGTTCAGATACTGAACTGATCACACATCACGTAATCAGCGGTAGCTTGCTGGAAGAACGTGCTAACACTTTATGTAAGACTAGCTGCTACCCAGAGCTTTGCCCGCGTCATATATAACCTATATCCTGCTCAGTACCCTAACCTATGTGTACCTATGCAAAATTTCATGATAATCGGTTCAGTAGATAGGCAAAAGCGAAACATACAAACAAACTCACTTTCGCAATTATAATATTAGCTAGGATTAGGATTGATAAGGTGTATTACTCAGACAGTAAAGTAGACAGTATAAAACATTCAAAAATCTTACCTTCCCTCTTTTGAATTTTCTATTATCCCTATACCACGTGAGGTGGGCTGGTGGTCGACTGCCTTCTGATACACAAGTTAAACTTATGAGTCGTTCAGAAGACAATGACACTGGTTTGTTCAAAATTTCAACCATCGTCGGCTTCACTGTAACAAAACAAACATGTTATTGTACTATGCCTTTTTGATCATCTACAATCAACTGCAATCTACGAATCACCAACTAGTAGAACTAAGACAAGAAATTGTTGACATTATTAGTAATACTAAAAAGTCTCTATTTGTCATCATCATCATCATAACCGTTAATTTTCTATGTTGCGCCGTTAATTCAAAGCATATTGCATGCTTTTGTATCGTTATTATCAGAACTTGCTTTAGCCCTTTTTAAATGCATGCACCTGTTCTTGATATGCGAATTAAGTATTATATATGAAGCTTATCTTGAACGATCGGATAAACTAAAATAATGTTATTACTGTCACATTCCCGGACACTGAATCAGACATAATCAAAATAACATCAGAGGCTACGGCTGTAAGTGTCCCGAAATGTGTTAAAATGTATGAGGGTTCTAACCGGTTTACTGCTACACCTGTATCAATCTTATAATTTACATCTAATGAACTGGAACCTCACAATCTTCTCCTGAGGCCTTACGAGGTTGGTCTTTGAAGCTTTGCATTTGAAGGTGGTGTTAAGGAGATTACTCCTCATTTGTGGGAGTTCCAGCCAGTATTTTACGTGTGTCAGTCTTTTTAACTACATCAAATGAACTGGAAAGTGTGTATTGTAAGTACTTACGATTCATTTCCAACCTCACAGTCTTCTCCTGAGGACTCACGAGGTTGGTGTTTGAAGCTCTGCATTTGAAGGTGGTGTTAAGGTGGCTCCTCCTGACTTGTGGAAGTTCCAATCGGTTTACTACTACATGTGTGTCAGTCTTTTCTCCAATGTACTGCGGCGCGGGGGTGCCATCGATCAGCCACATTACCGTTGGCGCTGGCCTTCCTGGGAACAAATGAGACTGAATTATATTTCGATCTTTCAGATCTTCACCAATCCTCTTGAAATTTGGCATACACATGGACATAGGTTAACTTTTATCCTCGAAAAAAGTGATTTGCGAAAAGACTCGGCAAATTAGTACAGGAGCGCAATCGCGGGAAAAAGCTAGTATTTAATATACTTAATAATTGTTGCCTGCGGCTTCACCCGAGTGATATTAAAGCCTATGTCCTTCTTTGTAGCATTATGAATTTGCAAGTGTATGCAAAAGTTCAGGAAGATTGGTTATACAAACTCTATTTTTTGCATTTATAATATTAGTTGGGATTAGGATTGTTTATATTATAACTAAAAAAATCATTCAGGCATTGTCATTCAGCGCGGGAAGTAGCAGCTGTCACATTCTAACTTTTGGTCAGTGTTAGTAATTTATAGTACAACTTTAAAATAGAAAAAATGTGTTTCAAAAGTTGCTGTCAGATTTTTCGTTCTATAATTTTTGGGCTAGTATATATTATTCTTCCTATAAGCTACCTGTACATAAGAACACATGATGATATACAGAAAAATATTTATGTTTGGTTATTTTTCTAATCTGCTCCCAGTATGAGGTACACGATTGCCATTATCTTTACAGGAATATTTTTTAAAATACCTAGATTTATAAATTTCATATATCAACATCATGATATGAAAACTTCAAGGAAATAACTATCTAAAAAGTTTTACGAATTTAATATTATAATCAATCCCAATGTCTCAGAGATATTTGAGGTATGAAAACAGTAAAAACGTATTATCCCCTTTTGAAATAGATATAGTCACCTTTGGTACACAAAATAAAAGCAGAAGAAGAGAAAGAAAAGCAAAGTGGTAATTTGACAAGAATATGGGGAGGTAAGTTTTACATTTGAAATACGAGTACTTAACAGGTTAGTAACCCTAGTTTATTATAAAGCATTGAAATTTATGTTAAATCAATATAATTAATTTGATATTAAGGTTCCCTTTTAATATCAAATTGAACTAGGGTACTCAGGCTGGGCTCGAGTTATAAGTTCCCAAATTGAAATAAGTTAAAACCAGTTCTCAATTTCCTCCGTCAAAGTTCTATGGCCTGACAGTAAGTTGATTACAAAATAATTTACTAAGAGAATATTAAATCGAACGTAAAATATCCATTAATACTTATTAGTATGGGTTTATATTTGTGACCGTGTTTGTCTTATTAAAATGGTATACTAGCAGTACGTTTTCCATACAAATGTATTTCTCTATTTTCTCGCTGAAAACTGCTTCTAGAGGCACAATCTTTTTTTCATAAAATCTATTACTAAAATAAGTATGTCCCTATGTTTTATTTTTTCTAAAAAACTGTTTAAAAGATAATATTTTTTTACAAAAACAGTTTTTTAGGAAAAAAATAAAAATAAGGGCATACCATCTTTAGTACTAGATTTTAGGAAAAAAGAATTGTGCTTCTAGAATCAGTTTTCAGCGAGAAAATAGAAAAATACAATTGTATGGAAACCATACTGAAAAATACTGCTAGGATACGCTCTTAAGTAGTGTGTCTTAATAACTTGTTCTGAGTGTTAAAGTGAAATAAGAAACGCACACTGAAACTTTTGTAATTGGTGTTTGTGTGATTAGGACCTAGAAGACTGAGGATGTTTTGAGGTTTGCTGAATAAAATCCGGGATCTCGTTGACACGTTTATTGGCCAAGGTACAAAGAGAGAGAATGACATTAAAACAATTGCCATACTTAAAAAATACCAACGACAATATATTTGATGAGTTTACATAATTGCCATATAGAAACAAATTTAGTACTTATTTTGTCTTTTCTCATCTTTAAAATTTTCATTTCTTTGCTCTACCGCAATATTTCTTAGCATCACCCAATTGGTTGACTGGCAGAAAAAGCCAAAAGCTTTAAGTCGGCCAATACACTTGTATGTGTATGAAGTTAATAAATCAATAAAAAAAAAACCGGCCAAGTGCGTGTCGGGCCACGCGCAGTATAGGGTTCCGTAGTTGCGAATGACAACTTTGAGTTCAACTGTTTACACTCGCGCCTCACAGTTTAACGACCAAAAACATCTAACAATAAAGATTGTATGAAATTTTACATTTTCCAGTACATTTTATAAGTTGGTTGCCTATAGCTTTTTAGTTTGCACTTATTATCCAGCTCTGATAGTTTTCCTTTCAACTTCAGTATATATACTACTGCTGTAATTTTTTTCACGTATCCATATATAACCGTTTAGCAGATAGAGGGGGGGACACGTACCTCTAACAAAAATTTGCACTTTAAAACCAAATATTTCGGAAACGGATCCCTAAATCGAAAAATGGTGTTCTCAACCTCACAATATTTTTCAAAGACCTTTTTAACGATACCCCACACGATGGGTAAGTAGAGAAAAAAAAATTACTCCCCCATTTTAGTTGTATGGGAGCTAAGCAAAAAAAATTTTTTTTTCAAGATTTTTTTCTACGACTTTTTTGCCATGATTAATATACATACTCATACCAAATTACAGCTTTCTAGTACTTATTGTCTCTGAGTAAAACCGCGGACGGACAGACAGACAGACAGACAGACATGGCGAAACTATAAGGGTTCCTAGTTCACTACGGAACCCTAAAAAGAACGTAGTACAAACTAAAGTTATGATTGATACTGCACAGGGTTTGAACCTGGAATGTTTCAGTTACCCCGCTCTCTTCAACCGCTTGACCAACATTCCTTAACCCAATAATATCTGGGAACTACAAAAACGGCTATAACTTTGACAAAGTGACAAAGAGTCAAACCGCCCCCGGCAAAAACCATTATCCGAACCGTAAATTGTGTCATGCTGATCCATTCGGACGATCGACGAGGAAAATGATCCACAGTCTCCTTATACTATGCATCGAAAAAATATACACTGAAAAATGATAATACCTCGTATTGAAACTTTAGAATAAATAATATTGAAAAGTCCATTGTGGAACGTTCGACGTGCAGTGGTTAACACGCCAGGCTGCGATACGAGTGGTCCTGGGTTCATTCCCCCGTCAGGTCATGATGGAAATCTTCTTCAGATTAGCTTGGGTCTTGGATGTTTATCTTAACAAATATATTAATAAGTGTATTTTACAAAATATAGTATTGTTTTTAGTTGGTATCCTATGATACAAGTTCACAGCTTACTCTGTGTGTTTTGTCCCTGTAGTTTATTCATTTAAAAAGTCTATTACTTATGGAATCATTTTTAACTTATGTATACATTAGATAAACTTATGTTTGAATTAGAATAACTAAACAATACCTATTTTACTCGATTTCATTTTTTTATTGCTACCTACCTACTTCAAATATTGTTGTTATAAAATACATTGTAATAATTATATCACTACTAGCCGTCACCCGCGGCTCCGCCCGCGTGATATATAGCCTATCTATATATGATATATATGTGTATGCAAAAATTCATGATGATCAGTTCAGTAGATGAGCCGTGATGAAAGCGTAACAAACAAACAAACTTACTTTCGCATTTTTATTATTCTAGTTAGGATTAGGGTTAGATAAATGACCTTCATTCATCAGTCAATTTTATATTTACATAGAGTCTCATGAATATTACTTTATGTTGTAATAAAAAGGCTTTTCCTTGCTTTTGACTATAGTGTAAAACTCGTAGAGTTTGATACAAAATACAATGGGCATGTTGACTGAAATTTTTTTCATGTTGCTATGTAAAAACCTGCCAAAAATAAACACAATAGTGACAGAAATACATTTCTAAACAAAAAACTTTTTCAGTTATAAAAGTTTTAAAGACACATGTTTTTAGACGTAAATTTTTAGACGTGACGACGCCGCTGAAATGCCTACATATTTGTGACGTCACAAGCTTGTATTTTGAATGGGTGGCGTGAGAACTTTGTTTGGTAGCTATACGAAATATTTCGTTTATGGTAATGGTTTCATAATAAAAGTTGCTATAAATTTTGCAGACTAAAATACAGTACAATTGTAATTAAAGATTTTCATACTTTAAAAAATGGTCCTATTCACCCAACTTTAAAGAAGCTTTAAGATCACTTA
Organism: Rhodophaea formosa; assembly: GCA_963082605.1. Taxonomy (NCBI): domain Eukaryota; kingdom Metazoa; phylum Arthropoda; class Insecta; order Lepidoptera; family Pyralidae; genus Rhodophaea; species Rhodophaea formosa. The sequence continues at coordinate 9,277,073 of OY720221.1, forward strand.
ACGAATCGATAATAAATTAAAAGTGTTCTTTATAGTGTTTTTAGATAGAAATTAGTCTCATTAGAAACAAATTTTATATAATCTTAACATTAGGCAACTACCGTATTATAATGTAATTAAAACCTAACAAGCCTTTCTTTTCACCTAATTTTCAACTAACATGAAAATTTTCTAAGTTGGTGTCTTCTTGTGTGAACCGTTTAATCCTCTCCGCTTAATGTTTCGCCGGAATTATGCATAGCCTTAGGGATTAGCGAGTTGTCATCCCGTGTCCCGCTGCCGACTTTGTGGATCATTTTCATGGACGATTGTACTACAAATGGATCATGGGATAATGCTTTTTGCCTGCGGGGCGGTGTGACTATTTGTCATTAATACTTGAGAAACTTCGTTCTTTTTTCCCTGTGCTATTCATACCTATATAGATAAATAGTCAACACCCAGGCCAATCTGAAAAAAAATTGTTTTTCATCATAACATGGCTGGGGATCGTACCGTCGTGTCGCAGGCTATTTATTAACTACTGTGCTACTATTTCATGTAAAAGATAGTTAAATCTCCAAGTTTCATCGTGGTTTATTTTTAAAAATCAATAATACTATATTACTAAGGGATTAGCGAGTTGTCACCCGTGTCCCACTGACGACTGTGTGGATCATTTTTATGGACGATTGTACTACAAATGGATCATAGGATCATGCTTTTTGCCTGTGGAGCGGTGTGACTCTTTATCATTAATAGTTATTAGCTTTTTTATAGAAACGTCTTTTTTCCTTCTCAGTGCTAATAATACTAATGGCCAAGACCCGCGCCAATTTGAAAAAGATCGTTTTCTATCATAACCTGGCCAGGGATCAAACAATCGTGTCCCATTTTCCACATCTCGTGTTGTATTTCACGTAAAAGATAGTTAAATGTCTAAGTTTCAACAAGGTGTATTTCAAAAATCAATAATAATAAACAATATATAGTAAGCCACATAAAAAAGTATCTCTACACTATTTGTACTATTATATTCGTGACATTTGTGGTATACTTTATTATGTGGCCTACTGTACTTTACTATTAAGAACCTTAATGAACCTGTGGTACTATTTGTGTCCGTATGTGGAAATGTACAAGTTTACAAGACCGAAATAAGTTTGTTGACGAGGAATGATCAATACGATTAGGGTTATCACGTTCAATGTTTTGACGTATATTTTTTATCATTTGTTCTTTTACAAATTGTTTTATAATAGAAAAATAAAATAAAATTACAGGATAAAAATTACTTGTTTTATCTATTTATTTGTTTGATACGAAAGTAAGAGTAGATGTTCTTAGTGATAAAAAAATATCTAACCTTTTGCTTATTCAGACTTTCAATATTTTTCTACAATAAAATTTTAAATTTTTTATTATTTTCATGCCCTATTCTCCAGCCTAGATAAAACCTCTTCGTCAGTTCTAATAGGAATATCAGGAAAAATACCTTACACCTCGTAAAAAACCATAGCCAAGAAAGGAAAACATAATTTCTTGTTAATTCAATAATTTTTAACATCTCAAAATACATGTCATATGACTCTACTACAGGTCTCCTAGCGACTAGTACTATTTTAAGTATTTGATACTAGCTGTTTCTCGCAACTTCGTCCGCGTGGTTTTCGGTTTAATCACAAAGTCTTTTTTCGAATTATTGTAGGCTATATCTTTCGAATTAATATTATCTCACTATCTGTGTACTAAATGTCATTTAAATATGCTCAGTAGTTTTATCGTGAAAGCGAGACAATCAAAGTTACTTTCGCATATACAATATAAGTATGAAAGTATGGATTATTTTTATATTATGTCTGACAACCCTACTTAAACAGTAGGGCCACGGGGCTGCGATAACATAATTACAGTACAACCCCGCTCCCGTCTTGATGCCCCTTAACATTTTCCATCCAAGTAGGTATTTGACCTTAATTGATCCATGGTTTCCTCTTTTCAGATTTAGGTAAATATTTACAGGGATTAATTGGGATTTTTGGGATAAGGTGGCTTCACCATTTAGTAAGATTTTTGTAATCTTAATTTTAGCTTTTATTTACTTTATTTCGGTTACCATAGGCAACCGAGAAGAATGGAAGGGTAGAGGGGAGACTTTTGCCCAGCAGTGGGACAAGAAAAGCTAGTAAACAAAAATTAGCTTTATTTTTGTTTTCAGGCTGTTTTAATTTATTTCATGCGGGTTTAAAAAAAAATAGAATGTGCCAACTGTCTCTTGTTGCAACACGACGAGTTTATGAAAACAATTATTCATGGCAAAATTTTTATTATTCTTGACCCTAGGGTTGATTTAGTCCGTCAACATGAACAACTTTTCTTGAAACAATGCCGAAAACTTAAAAAATCTGACGTTTCCATTCAAATATTATATAGTAAACCGCCCGATTAGTTTGAGTATGAATGTATTTTTTTTTTGAGTTTTCGTCATTGAACAGTGATTTCATACTGACAGGCTCAACCACCCCGTTATGGGCCCAAAGCGTGACAAAAATTAAACACGAACGACAAAATTAAAAAAAAAATGCGTCGCACCAAGTTTTAACAGGTTGGCCGAAGACAGAGATGGAGAGAGCTGATAAGACTGTCGATCTTAGATTTAAACTAATTTGATATGATGCATTTATTAACACGCTCAGATGTGAGTTAGAATTTGTGGGTAGCAATCCGTATATTTTAGATCCATTTTTTATGACATAGGATGGCAAACGTGCAAGCGAGTCTCCTGATGGTGAGTGATCACCGCTGCAAGTTGCGAATGCACAATAGGGGTGTGAGATCAGCATTGCTGGACTTTTGTTTTCCCTCCTCAAAGGGGTGGAGGGGATGGGCTTTAGGCTCTCGCACTCACCGAACGAAGCATAGAAACGGTAAAGCTACTACTCAAGTACGTGTGGTACCCCGGACGAGCCGGTCCATTCATGTTACTAGCAAAAGTGATTTCCATCAGTAGCGTGGCTCTACCACAACTAAAATTTTCAACCTGCAGCACGTCCATTTACAGGTTGGTTATGTATATCCCGTAAAAGATAAAAAGTGATAAGTAGTTCAAAAATAAAACCACTACTTTTTCAGACGATAATTATCCTACATCAAAGTAAAACAAAAGCTAGGTACTCTCAATTTATCTTATTTTTTTATTTTTAGGTCTAGTATGTTGCTGAAGTTAGTATACTTACTATAAATAATAAATCTATGTTTATTGAAATTGTAACATGAAAACAGAAAAAAAGAAAGAAAAAGACAATAAGGAATAAATATAAGTAATCTTACAAAGCCCTTCAGGCGAGTAGGCGACCAAAACTGGTGATAAGTTTTTTTTTTCGGCGTTTCTTCTCTGGTGTGGTCGGTTCCGAAACGCTAGTAGTCTGAAGCTTTTGACATATTATCTAATAAGATAATTTTAAATATGATATGCCGTGAAAGTGCCTGCAAAGGCCTATTTTCTGAATAAACGTTTTGATTTTGATTTTGAAATATAATTAAACATAACAATTAGTAAAACTTTGTGTCGCGAGCTTATTCCACTCTGTTAACATCCACCTTGTACGCAAGCTTTGCATCTCAATGGGGTCGAACAGGTGGCGTCGAAATATTCAGCAGCTTTTACTTTCGGCTCGGTACCAACATTTTAAGTTAAATACATTTATTTTGTGTGCTATACAATACTTCTTTATACAAAAATATAATTTAACAATAGAATTAAAATAAAATTTGACAAACAAAAATAATACGTAATAAAATAAATAAACTCAAAGGTACCCATTACTCTTGCTGCGTTTCCTCTTTGAATCGCAATAGATATTCTTTGAGCCAGGTACCAACCGGAGCGGTGGTCCTCGTTCCCTCAAACGGCATCCTATCTCACTGATAATTTTTTGGCTTCGGGACACCATGGTCCCGCCGTCTCCACGGCGACCGGAAAAAATTCATACTGTGATGATAAAATTGAGTAATACAAGTTTACATTTTATTGTGTCATCTTACATACTTTATTTACCAGGTAGATACGTTACTGACCGCAGGGAATTTGTTTTTAAAAACTACAATAATTGAGTAACATAGGTTTATTGAGATTACATTAATTAAGAAAATACATAAGAATTAATTAAGGTGATATGTGCGATCGCTTCCGCGATTGAAGCAATACAGCCCTCGGTGTTCGGGCCCGTCTTCTCACGAAGGATGCGTCACGATGCACCTGCAGTTTCGCCGTGTCAGCCGTTCGGTTTCGGGGAAGTGATTCAGTGTTTATGATTTCGTAAGGCCGGTCATGGGATTCTATACGTAACATCTCCCCTCCAAGATGAGCAACTATTTGCCCATGTCTAATGCAAATGTTGCGGCTCTATGCTTCTCCAAAGATTTGATGCTGCTTTCAGATCTCGCTTTAGGTAGTTCAATATCAGTTTGAGTTGATTTCGATGGCCCTTGTTGGCGGCAGTAGATCAGGAACAAAAGCAGGATTGCACCGGATATCACAATGATATAGGTAGGTATCGTGGTGTGGTAGATGCTTGCGAAATCCGTCGCTTCAATCTTTGTTGGAGGTTCCATGAGAACTTGGTGTTGTATGTTGTGCAATGTATTCAAGTCAATGGTGGTAAGGTTGAAATGAGTCATCGGTTTCTGAGTATTTGGTGTGGAGAGTGTCATGATTTCAACAGCGTGTCCGAGAATTTTGTCATCGATGTTAATTACTGCGAACTCAGGTGTCCTTATGCTGCAGTTTCTTGGAATAGTTGCCAGGAAGCTGCCGTTCAGGATACGATATTCTTCATGACCACAGGATATCTTGACTCTGGTCTCCATCGGGAATGATATGACGTAATGCTGGCTATCTAATTCCAAAAGAGCCCCTTTGGTAAGTGTGACCGGAACAGGGTGGCAGGACGGTGTTATTTCTTGCTCGTGTATAAGGTGAGAAATACAGTCACGCTGAGTTCTGGACTGATGCATAGTCTTCTGATGGCAGATGTACCACGTTTCAAACTTCGGGCATTCTGCCTCCATGTACACGAATTCCTTTGAACTGGTTGCTATGTATGGGAATGGTGGAATAATAGTTTGGGTATGCCTATTGGGTACAGGACAAAGTCTGTAAAGGATATAAGTGGTGGAATACAGGATAGGAAAGTAAAAAACAATAACTATTCTATCATCTATGAAATACGAACCTATTCTAATTATATCGTAATAATGCCTTACGTCTAAATTCAGGATCGAATCAGTGCCGTAAAGCTCTTTTAATTTGCTTAAAATATTAGTTATATCATTAATTGATAATATAGAGTGGTGCATAGTATTCGTGCGACTGAAAGCTACTATATTTTCTAACCTAGATATCTCAAGGAATAGATCTTGAGTGTTTTCGCTAAGAAAGTCAAATATCTGCGATATTTGAGCGTATCGGTTAATTCCGTCTTTATTGGAATCGGAAACGTTAATAAAATGCGTAACTATTTGTTCCAATCTCTTTTGGTTAAGCGTCAAATTGGTAAGGATTTGAGTTTGCTGATAAGTTAAATTTTTGTAAATGCTAATATGTCTATTGAAACTAGTGGAGAATTCTTGATCATTTTCTGTAAAATTTTAATAGCATTTTCAAATTTAAGGGCATCATCATGATCTAAATTTCCTGTTACGCTTTTGATGAACGTACCTAGAGGGTTTATAAGGCCACGCCTTACACGTCTAGGTTTGAAAGAATCTATTTGCTGAGTAATTTTACTGAGCTTGTTCAACAAGTAAACTATTTTACTTTTGAAGAGAGAAAAACTGTAATTTGTAATTTTATTAGAAGTATCTGTCAATTGAATCCGTATAGAGTCTACTAGTTTTTGAATTTTGTCAAGGTCTATGTCTTGTAGGAAAGTGTGGTCGTAAGGTATAATTTTGGTGAATCCTAGTTTAAAAGGAAGGATACCAGGTCCGTCGGATAGACTGTCAAGTTTTATGTTGTTCGCTGGTTGATGGTTGGCTTGTGAGTTGCAGTTGGTCGCCACGAGTATTATCGTCCTGTAACAATGCGGAGGATTTAGTTTTCTTTTTCCGCTTCAGCCTATTTTTTGCAACAGGGCCACGTTTCTTTGAAGTATAGATGTGGACGGGTAAGTTATTTATAACCTTGTCATGAGTATATCGAGCTGCCAATTTTTGTCTAGATGCAAGAGGGTTTTTGATAAATACCTCTTCATTTTCGTCATAGTTAACCTCTGGTTCTCTGTCACGATTGCGCCTATTCATTATATTTAAACGATTAGAATAAGATTCATCGTGAACTATTTTATATACGACTTCCATTTTATCTCTATGGTCTTGTAGGTACTGTTGGAGTAGTCTTTCGGTAAGGTCAAGGTCTGTCGGATCCCTAGGGTCAAAGTGACCTGTTATCAGATCGAATGGTCTGCACTTCGTCAAACTGTGTATGGAGCTATTGTAGGCGATTAGCGCGTATGGAATCAGGTTAAAAGCAGGCTCATTTCTATGCTGTAATTTTAATAGTCTTAGGTGTTCTAGTAAAGTGGCATGAAATTTTTCTATCATGCCATTTTCATTTGGCGTGTGAGCGGCTGTCGTATGGTGATGTATTTTATGTAGTTTCAGGAATTCTTTAACTACCTGATTAGCGAATTCTGTTCCCTGGTCCGTGGTAATGGCTATAGGGAATCCATGATGAGTGCAATAGGTAATCAGTGACTTAACTATATTCGGGGCAGTGCAATCAGGTAAGCGATACGCTTGTGCGTATTTAGAGAATGAGTCTATGATCGTGAAGTATTTATCTTGTTCGATAGTAAGTACATCGGCGTGCATTTGTTCGAAGGGTCTAGAAGGTGGTGGAACAATTTGGAACTCAGGTCTTACGGGATCACGGTCGTATTTTGCGCGGTTACATATGGTGCATTCGTTTATAAAATAGGTTATAGAGTCTTTTAGTTTAGGCCAAAAATACCGTTGAGAAAGGCAAAGATACGTTTCGTTAATGCCTCTATGATTCGTTTTGCCATCATGATACTTTGCAATTATATCTTGCTGGTTCAGATAGTCACTTATATCTTGTACTTCACGTTTTACTAATACAAGTTTCATTGAAGCATTTTTAAAATGATTCTGAAGAATGGGTACTATGTTATACATTTTGTTAACTGGGTTAACCATTATAGCAGTGCGGAATTTCGGGTCAATGTACCTTTTTATGACAGAAATTAAATCTTGTTCCAAATTGTTTTCAGATACGTGAACAATGGTTTTCTTGAATGTATCGAATGGTTTTAGTATTGAAGGTTTAATAGGGGTCGATTTGTCACTGATTTTAATTACTAGTTGCCGTCTGAATTTGTTAAGAGGATCATCAGTTACCGGTATTTCAAGAACAGGATGTTCGGCACTAGTATGTACTGTATTCAAAGGTAAGTTGTCTTGTTGGTCGATGTCAGGTATCCCATCTGGGTCGTCAAGTTGGTCAAGAGATGCAATGCTACTTAGGGGCCTTTGGCTAGGTGCTGTATCCGTAGACGACTGACTAATTATGGGTCTATCATCAGGGGCAGTAATGGTAGAGATGGACGAGCGCCGTGAAGAAGATTCTGAACTAATGTTAACAACAACAGAATCCAGTTCTTCATTGTGAATTTCTACGCGTGAAAGGGCATCGGCGTTCGTATTAGCTTTTCCCTTTTTATAGACTATAGTGAAATCAAATTCAGACAATTTAAGTCTCCAACGCGTAAGGCGTGAGCTAGATTCTTTTAAATTAAGGAGCCATTGTAAAGGCTTATGATCTGTCACAATTTTGAATTTTCTCCCATAAAGGTAGGGTCTGAAATATTTTGTAGACCAAACTATGGCGAGCAATTCTTTCTCTATTGTAGAATAATTGATTTCACTATCGTTCAATGTCCTTGATGCGTAGGCTATTGGTCTATCGGATCCTATTGTACCTTGTGAGAGTACCGCACCCAAGGCTACGTTAGATGCGTCGGTAGTTAAGATGAAATCTTTTGAGAAGTCTGGATATTGAAGGATAGGGTCATTTGTTAAAAGAGTCTTACAGTAGTTAAAACATTTAATATAGTCGGGTGTTAGTTGAATTTTCGCTCCTTTTTTAAGGCAAACGGTTAAGGGTTTAGTAAGTCGGGCAAAGTCGGGTATAAAGCGTCGGTAATATCCTAGGAGTCCTAAAAATCCCTTGATTTGTTTAGTTGTTTCTGGGATGGGGTATTTAAGGATTGCAGCTATTTTATCTGGATTTGGTTTTACACCCTCGGGCGTTATAATATGGCCTAAATATGGAGTCTCATGCTTCAAAAACTCGGACTTGTCTAATTGAATTTTGAAGTTACTTTCCCTGAGCCTGTCAAAGATCTTCCTGAGGTTAATCATGCGTTCCTGAAGGGAAGTTGAGAAAACTAAAATGTCATCTAGGTACACGGTGCAAATAACGTTCTGCAAGCCTCGCAGAACATTATCCATGACCCTCTGGAAGGTCGCTGGACTATTTTTCAGACCCATCGGCATTCTTAGATATTCAAAATGCCCGTTACCATCTGCTACGCTGAATGCGGTCTTGTGGATGTCGTCTGGGTGCATTTCCACCTGATAAAATCCGCTTGCAAGGTCAATTGAGCTGAAATATTGACATTTGCCTAGCTTGTCCAAGATGTCTGCTATGTTAGGGATAGGATATTTGTCATCCACCGTCTTTTCGTTGAGTTTCCTAAAATCGACAACTAACCTCCACTTAACTTTACCGGACGCATCAGATTTCTTAGGTACGATCCAGATAGGTGCATTCCAAGCCGAGGTAGATGGCCTAATAATACCCTGATCTAACATTTTCTCGATTTGACTCTGTACCTCTTGCCTATGGATATATGGGTACCTATATGTTTTGCTGTGGACAGGCATTTCGTCAGTAGTGTGGATTCTGTGTTTTATTTTACTAGTAAAAGTCAAAGCTTCGTTTTCTAAATAAAATATATCTGAATATTGTTTGCACAGTTCAATTAAATTGGCTTTTTCCTCTTCATTCATATGTGACGTACGCAACCGAGATAAAACCTCGCGAGTCCTTTCGTCATCAGAACTTAAGGTGGTGAGAGGTGTTGTCTGTTCATTAAATAAATAAGCATGTATAGGTTCAGAAATAGAAAAAGTTACATCTTTTGAATTTGGATTAAAAATTTCAACATGAACATAGCCATCCTCTGCAGTGGATATGCAATCTGTAATATAACAACTACACATAGTTTGATGGTCTATGTATATATCACCTGTGGTAATATCTGTTGGCACCTTAACAATCCGGCTAGACCCGGCAGGTATAACTGTTTCAAGTAAGTTGAAACTTTGCGACTCATGCATAAGAATAGGGTTGCGAGCAAACCGCGTTTTTAAGACTTGTGAGCTGAGGTCGATTTTCGACTGCCACTGCTTTAGTAAATCTAGTCCGATTAAACCATCGAAGTATTTATGAAAACGATAAATGAACAACTTAATAGGATCCTGATCTCTAAACTCGGGGAAACACGGAATAGTTATGGAATAATCATTTTTTGTAGTTGCATGTATGTTTGATACGATAAAAGGGTCGTAGTTAATTGGAAAATTAGGGAAAAACATCTGGACAGCTTCTGGGCTTAGAAAAGATTTATTTGCGCCTGTATCAAGGAGAAGTTTTAAAGGTGGGTTAGTAATTCGAATATAGGGAAGTTGCCTTTTATTCTGTATGTGTATCTCTATTCTGGGGATGTCATTTGAGGCTTCGTATAAAAATTTGTCGGCTTAGTTTCTTTATCACCATCGGATTTTTCCTTTTCATCAGAATTGGAAACATCAGCTACTGTAGTCGGTGTTGAATACAAGTACTGTTCACAGTCCGCGTATTGGTCATAGTCTACGTACTGGTCGTAGTCGATGTATTGGTCGTAGTTATAGTCTAGGGGATAGTCATCGTCGTAATAAGAGTTAAAGATTTCATTCATATTAACTTGTGGATGTTGAGGCGTTAAAGGTAAATTACGAGCAACGGGGTGACTTATACCACTCATAGGGGTAGGTACATTTTGAATTGGCCGTTGAAAGAACGGTCGGGGAGGAATTCTATAACCAGTGGACATGTTAGACCTAGGCAAGGCTCGCATCATCTGTTGCGTCCTTGTGAGTCTTGGACCTTGAAAACCGAAATTTTGATATTGATTAGGGTTTAAAAATCTGTTATTGTTATTTTGAGGGACAAAATTTTGGAACTGGAATGGGCTGGAATTAAATTTATTGGGAAAATTATTGGTACTTTGTATTTTATTACCAGGTTGTGAGGGTCCAGAGTGAGGTCTATTCTGATAACTAGGCGAAGGTGAGGGGTAACTGAATTGTTTTGGAATTAATTGATTAGATGGGGTCATTTGTGGCATGTTAAAAGACGATAAATTAGAATTGAATCCTGTGTTAAATTGAGGTAATCTCTTGGACATGGGACCGCTACCATTTTTCTGCTGCAAATAGAGAACATTTAGTTCTTCTTGGGCAAATTCTAATGCTTTTTCTAAAGTTTCGGGTCGCATGCACCGAATTCTTGAGCCGAGAGGTTCATGCAGGCCTTTAAGATAAGATTGTAAAGCTAGTTTCTTATAGAGAGTACGTTTAGCCTCGACTGTAGTGGAAACCGATTCATGTAGCTCGACATACGTCATTATAGTACTAAGCAAAGTCTGAACACGTTCGTAGAAAACATGTGGCGTATCATTGCTCTGAGATAACGACGACAAATCAGTGTAAAGTGCTGATTCGTCTCTATGATCTGAAAAAGAATTTATTAGAGCATTTCTTATGCCATTCCAGTCTCTAGGTGTGCCATTGGCGGCCAAAGTGGTCGCAGCGCGCCCTGTAACCTTATTTAAAATTCCGTTCAATACGGCTGCATTGTTTAACTCATTCCCTGGAGCTGAATTGACATAACTGATAACGATTTGGTCGCAAATGTTAAGAAATCTGATCAAGACATGCGAATTACCATCAAACTCGGGAACTAATCTCAAAGCCTTCCAAATTTGATCCGTCATATTATTAAAACCCCTTGGAGCTTGCTCACCTAAATTATTTTCTTGAGACATTTATTCTTCTTCCTCTATTCCTTCTAAACTTATCAATAAATCTCTATGAAATCTGTTTTCCCTATAACTATCGCGAGTATTACGCGGAGTGTTGGGCTTAACACCCCTATAACTACTTGGATGAAAAATCTTGAATTAATTATTTTAACTTTTATAATTGAATAATAAATTCATATATTTTATTTTTATTTAATTCAACTAAAGATATTCTGTATTTAAAACATTAATTATATATTATTTTTTTTATAACACCTAAAGTAAATATAAAGCTTCCTACCTAAATGAACCAAAGAGATCTTGGATTAATAGGATATAGGAAAACAACCAATACAGGAATAGTGCAAGTTACTCACAGGATCGTGGCCATCTGCATTCTTACTTGTTGACCCATCGATGTCTGGATGATGTCGTTTCAGGAACTCCCGCGGCCGGTCGTAGGTTCGAAGATAGTCGACGCGCCGACGATTCGACTATTAGGCGTACTCGATGCTAGTAACACGCACTAACGCGACTATCCTACCGACTGCGCCAGATACGTTACTGACCGCAGGGAATTTGTTTTTAAAAACTACAATAATTGAGTAACATAGGTTTATTGAGATTACATTAATTAAGAAAATACATAAGAATTAATTAAGGTGATATGTGCGATCGCTTCCGCGATTGAAGCAATACAGCCCTCGGTGTTCAGGCCCGTCTTCTCACGAAGGATGCGTCACGATGCACCTGCAGTTTCGCCGTGTCAGCCGTTCGGTTTCGGGGAAGTGATTCAGTGTTTATGATTTCGTAAGGCCGGTCATGGGATTCTATACGTAACAAGGTCTTACACATCAGAAATGATTATTATTATTATACAAAGTTATTTTAAAAACATCAATAACCTCTTAATATAAGAATCAAGATCCCTAACCTATTATATAGATTTACAAGAAAAAAAGGCGAAAAACGGAGAAAAAAACTGGACCTCTACAAATTCATCTATTAGCTGGTCGAGTTTCTATGGGAAGTCTAAATTTGTTTTTTCCGATTTTCATGACTCTATATCCTGTAAGGTTCGATTCAAAAACTAATGGGTTATTGATATTTTTAAAATAACCCGGTATATGTTAATATATCTAGTGTCTACTGTTACTGGTTTTTATGATAGAATGCATATTTAAATAACTGAAGAGCTACCGGAAACACGCTAAGAAAGGAAGATTTTACTGTGTTCAAACAGAATGTGGAGAAACTTAGTAAATTCGTTACTGGTAGATTAATGTTACTTATACCAAACTATGTAGTCATTATCGTTACACAAACAACTTCATGCTCAGTTGTAATAGTTAACATTTATAACACTAATCTTACATTGATCGATGTACTGACACATTAAACGGCAAACTTGGTTGATCATCACTGCAGACAAGTAAAGTCGTTATGAACTTATTAATTACACTCATAGCTTTAAACCTAGTTCACATTGTTCTAGTGGATGAGCAAGTTTGTTAGACTAACCCGAACACGTATTATGTAGTTGAAAAACTCCTTGTTAGTAATACTAGTGTCGTGTAAAATCGCACATCACACACTATATTTACTTTGACCTGGCATAAGTCTTAGCTAGAGAGGGCCTTTTAAGGTTTGAATAAATCCGGTACTTTAAGTTTTTCTAGAGACAAATTTAAGCAGCCATTATCAGCTTAACCAAGTTTAACAAAGTAATTTTTTTTACACACAGACATTCAAAAAACCAAGAAGCTTCAGTTCATCTTCGAGAGTTATCAAAGCAAAAGATCAGCGCATTTCATCAACCACCGAATTTCCAACCGCGGCCCGCTGCGCTTCGTCCATGACGGATACGGAGAGCGCAGCGGGCCGCGGATCACGACGACCGCGCTTTCCGTCGGATCAATACGCATCGAAATGACTTTACGTGCAAAAGCAAACTCAATTCTACTAAACATTAAAGTAAAACAAACTAGGGTTCTCAGTTTATTTTAAATAAAAAGTAATAGAACAACAGATCACATCTCACGACGACTAAAATACGTAATTCTTTCACATTGTCTCACCTAAGATAAAACTAATTGCAAAATCGTTCGCCTCAAGTAATGGCCCTTACAACTCAACCAATGTGAGCCTATCTAACCATTCACTTGAGAAAGACCAGTTAAATTGGTTTGGTTTAAGACAATTTGTCGATATTAATTGTTCTATTCAAACTTCAATTATTGTGTCTACCGCCGATCAGTGTCTGGCCTGAAATGTCAATTATTGGTTAGTGGCAAGACAGACGATGCCTCGTTATTCACGGATCATGGACTTCTTTGAAAGACATTGGAAAATGTTATATAATGCCTTTGGGATAGCAAATGCGAGCAACAAATTCAAGCGACGCTTAAAAGTCACATTCTAATAATTTACACTAAAAGCCTTTATAATGGAACCAACTTTTAAATCGAGAAAAAATACTGCTGTTCCTTATAACTCGATATGTATTAACATCAGAATAGAACAGAAAATTTTGGATAAGTTTATTGGTTTCAATGTTTTTTTAAGACTTCAACCACCTATCAGTGAATCTAGCCACATACAATAAATTATCTATTGTATCTGCAACTCCAAAAGCTAAAAGACCAGATATGCACCATAAGTACCAAAGCAATTAAAGCAACATTTGGTTGGTATAATCAAAAAGGACGTAAATGTTTATTTCGGAATACCAAGCCAAAACTCCTTACGCTTACAATCTTTGCAAAATTAACTTCAGAGCTATACCCGTACATGCTGGCTCAAGCAGAGCGGCTTACCAAAGTCTTACCGTAGCCGAGTCCCCGAAGGTTTGACCTCTAGCCACATTTTGAGCGCTCATTCAACTAATTTTTAAGAAATACCTATTATCACGTCTGTTTTTCTTACGGGTATTTTTTCTAGGGTTTTGCCCATTCCCTTAACCGGCTTTAACGTTCTGCGCGAGATAAGAAGCAGCTGGTTCATTACGTTTGAGACCTGGGGTAGACATAGAATAACGTTTATCCCGAAAAAAATTACTATTCCCGCGAGATCGAGATTAACACGAGTGGAGCCGTGTGTGAAAGTTCATCATCAGGTCATTTTAGTCTCCACTGCAGGAGCACGACCCTCTCTGTGCTCCAAGGGCCATATACATATATGGCAGAGCAGTCAAAAGATTTAGCCTACACTCTCCACGCTGGCCAGACGGGTTGGAGAGGTCATTATGATGTTTATAAGCTTTGTTTAACTTGTGTTTCCTAAGTCGCCTTCTACGACATCCACGGGAAGACTTGGAGTGGTCCTATTCTACTCTGCCGGGAACCACACAGCTGAAAGTTAGTAACATAGAAATGCCACAATAGATTTGGCTATATCGCTAAAATTCATGCATGATGTATTTTCTTGGCGGGGCAGTCAGTTTATACTTTGCTACCGTATTTAATACTCTAGTGCACATTATTATATCTCTAGTTGAAAATAAACTGACAATAAACCAGGAAATACCCAGCCTCCACCATCATGAGTCGAATCTCTACCGCCTTACTAGGTCAAAAGAAATTGATATAAATTTCAGGCGGGCCGTCCCAGCCTAGTGGGGCGCCTAATTTCTTGTTTGAGGCCCTCCCCTCCGGCGATGGATAACTTAACACCGGGTGCCATTTGGAGCCGATCTCGCCGAGTGACTTATCGGTAACTTTAACAGCAATATATCAAAGTAATCGCTTTAATTTCTCATCTCCCACTTTGGGGAGAACTTATGCTTATTTCTTGACTGATATTGTCGTGATTTGTGTCGCTGTTTCGACGCGTTTGCGATAACGTTTATCGATTTGAGTTTACCAATTTGGGACCAGGAAGTGATGTAAACTTTATTAATTTCCGAAAAAGCTTTTTTTATATTATTTATGCATGAGAATTCAATACAAAGGGCCATTATTATGATTATTGATTTTGCACGCTGTTCGAAGGGCGATTTATTGCAATGAGGTAACTCAGTCAGCGCGAAGGCTTCCTTGTCAAGTACGCTTTAAGTCAGGATTTAAGTTTAAAGAAGCAATATTTTAATTAAAATTAATAACTTACATTAAAACAATGTATTTTTTATTATTACCGCTTTCCTGTATTTCGCAAATAGAAAGAATTGTTATAAATGTAGAAGCAGGAAAGTAAGTAAAATAAAACTGTTATTAATGCTCATCATATTGTACAAGATTTTTTCTTTACTTACGAAACATATTAAATAAACTCTTAAGATTCCAACCCCTTAACAATGTTCTTTGAGAGGAAGAAAGTTAATAAGCAAAAAGTTCTTTTTTGCGTCAGCTTTTATTATGTGCGTTTTATATTGTGCTCGCCAAGACAAATCAAATAATTCCAAACACGATCTCTCTAAATGTGGAAGTTCCTATCGCCATCATTATTTTCAAACAAATCTTGAAACAAGTTTAGGAACAAGCCAGCTCTAAGGTACCATTATATTGCATTGTCATCTAACTTATACGAACAACAGCTGCAAAGAATAAATGCCTCAAAAACAAGATTTGACCCGAACAAACATACAATATACATCGCACGTTTAAAAGAAGTACTTACCGCCTCTTACTTCACATACTAGCACGAGCTCGTTGCCTTCCTCGAGGGGCCCGACGATGCCCGACACGTCCCGACCAGACTTGTCGTACAGAATCAGCTGGTGTGGAGGCACTGAAACAAAATAGGTACATAATAGTATGATATATATGCCGTGTGGTTCCTGGCAGTGTAGAATAAGACCACGCCAGGTTTTGGATGTTTCCATGGATGGAATAAAAGACGACTTAAGAAACACAAGCTAAAAAAAGCTTATAAACGTCAAAGAGACCTCTCCAACCCGTTTGCCCAGCGTGGACAGTGTAGGCAAAATCCTCTGACTACTCCGGCTAATATGTGGCTCTGGTAATACAGAGAGGGTCATGCTCCTGCAGTGGAGACTAAAAACAGATCTGATGATGATGATGATGATGATGACGACAGATAGCATCATCAAGTCTTTTGTTATTTGGAGTTTAATAGATTTAAAAAGTCAAAAATTTAATTGTTGTCAATCAACTCTAATATTAGATCAATTTCGAAGGGCAAGTACAACAGTATGACGAGAACATCATTCGGCTATAGGTAAGATAAGGATATCGAATACATCCATATATACGGATTATAACGTCTATACCTTACGGGGTAAACAGAGGTCATAAAACCAAAAGGCCACGTTTCGCATGTTAGTGGGCGTTAATGTGTAAAACAGAATCACATTAGTGACGGGTTTTTAGCCGCGTCGCCTATAAAGTGAATCCTTTGATTTTTGCTTAATCTGGTGATCAGCTTTTACAGTCTGCGCGGGAAGAAAAAGCGGCTGATAATTTTTTTTTTCAAACCACTATGAAAAACGTTTCTGGTCCATGAAGGCGCTATCATGAAGAGGACTTTCTATTTTGTCTAAAGCGCAAACTCCTCTCTATATGCATCTTGCTCAATCCCACATATAGTGCACATACATGGTCTTTGACTAAAGATCAAAAGTCTAGACTCAAGGTCTGCTACTGGGCGATGGAGCACAGCATACTCTGCATTTGTCGAAAAGTAAGTTTGAGAAGCACTTAGCTACGGTCTGAGAATAGGGTTGATGTAAATGTCAAGCCGGTCAAACTCACGTGGGATTGAGCCGGGCACGTGTGCCGCATGGGATCAAATTAATGAACCCCGAAAGGTCACTCAGTGGGCGTAGGTGCGGGAGTAGACCACGAATTATATGGCGGGGTGTCTCCGATAAATTTTTCATTGGTTGCCAGCATGCTGTATTTAATAGGAATCAGTGAAAAATAAAAGGAGAGACCTTTTTCCAGAAATGAGACAAAAAGCAGGGTATCTGTTAACATCAAACATGTAAATGATAGAGGTTAAACTCAACCTCTGTTATTATGAAAAGAAAAAGCCAACCTTGACACAGATTTGTTCAAAATCAGCTGATACGAGGACTGAAGCAAGGGGTTTAATTAAACCGCTATCAATCATGAAGATTTTTAATTACGGATCTACTGAAAGGTTAAAAGTTTTGAACTTGGAAGGGAATTTTCTTTATGACGTTTTAATTTTAGTCTTATTTATTATTTTTATTGAACTTTAAGATGCAATTAACCGAATTTTCATAATCAATTCAGAAGCTTTTCTCCTCGAGGATTAATTTATTGCTAGATAGTCTCTTAAACTTTTGTGTAGATGGCAATATGAATAAAACTCAAAATTATTCCTTGTTTTAACGATTTTTGTGAATACTTATTATTTGTCAGTATTTCGCAATAATCGTTGACGTCACTAATTTATTTGTATCTAAATGTGACGCCTTTTCCAAAACGCAAGTGCAGAAGAACCGGCACCACACCGCAATGCAGCATTTTTTTTTTTACGGACACATCACACAGATTGAGCTAGCCCAAAAGTAAGTTCTTAAGACTTGTGTTATGGGATACTAACTCAACGATACTTTATTTCATAACAAATACATATTATTATATAGATAAACATCCAAGACCCAGGGCAATCTGAAAAATATCATTTTCCATCTTGACCTGACCGGGGATCGAACCCGGGACCATCCGTGTCACAGGCTGGCGTGTTGACCGCTGCGCCACGGAGCTCGTCTCCATGTGATGATAGCTCATTATTTTAAAATATCTGAATGGGCAGTCGTGCCACCTACATTCCCGAATTTAATCAGATAGGGGATTCAACAAAAATCTTCCATTACTTTGTGATCCCTAAAATTAGGGAATTAACAGGAAGCATATAGAAAGAGAGTGCAGTGAAGACTAAAAAGACTTGATGATGATGATGATACAGAGTTCAATGCTCTAATTTACCCGTTTGCGGTCTCCTTGGTGCAGTACCTAGTTAACACGCTGGCGCGTGTTAACCACTTACCGGGGTGGCCTTGCCAAGACTTTTACCTACATTTTCATAGGTATTTGGCCTTGATTCTGAAGTAGCTAATCGAGTTCGCACCAGGCAGGCGGCTGAACATAAAACTATGCCAAGTCATTTTACAGCATTAATACTTACTGTCATAAAAGTGGACCCCGGGCTTAGACGTGTCACCTCAAGGACGCAGCCGAAAAATTGTTCAGATGAGAGAGAGAGAAAGAGAGAGCACCCTTGTAAGCTCATAATGAAATATAAAAAAAAGATAAGATATTTTTATTTTATATCTATAATTCCTATAAAATCTTGGCACAAAGGCATTTATTTTGCAATGCATTGTCTTTGCTTTCCTTTTATTTTCCATTAAAATTATCATTACAGTTTTATCTTCTATTTTAGTGTCAGAAAAAAACTATATTACCAGTTGATTCTTTTCCTACACTGATTGTAAATGCTTATCGGATTAGTCAAATGTCTGAGAAATCATGTTACTACGTAGTAACTAGTAGTAGTAGTAGTAAAAATCGGTTGCTAACCCCATCAACACGCTGAATGTTGCCTTTAGGGCTTATATTATCGCCCTAGGCTTTATTTGCCTCATAGAGGATTAATACATGGTTCATGTAATATGTGTGAGCGCTTTTTTGGCATAATAATGGAAGAAATATAAGAAAATATTAATAATACTTAGTCGTTTCAATATTTCGGCGTTCCTAGGTTTTGCAGCTGACAAGGATAAATGGGGGAAAGTTTTTCTAGGTTGTTACGACCGCGCCAGTCCTGATGACAACTGGGAATTTTTTGAGGCAGTACGGACGGAAACATAATATCATGTAGATATTTATGTCTATGAAATGGCGTTGCTAGGCGTGGACAAAGGTCTAAGCTGACATCCTCGCGCCCATATGGGCAAACAATAACAAAAAGATCGTTTTCCACCATACTACATACATCCTACCATGTTTCAGTTGTGTAGTCTTAATAGTTTGAGATTAAAATAGCTGTGTCATACGGACAAACAGACAGACAGATGTACAGACAGACGGACATGACAAATCTATAAGGGTTTCATCTTTTACCATTTGACTACGGAAACCAAAAACGGACATCAAATACAATAGTTATAACTAAAAATAAACACATTTTACCAAAGATACACTGAAATGCAAAGCCAAAAGTGAGTGACGAGGATAATCATAGTCAAATCTACAGCGCGACGTCGTAACGTGTTACGTAATAATGATTATGCAGACATCAAGAGAACATTGCTTGTGAAACAGACGGGATGAGTGGGGATCGACACAGTGTAAAATATTTGCAGTAAGTTCATTTATACTTTTGATTTTATTCAAGTTCACCAAAGAGGTCTAAGTTTAATATTTTTTTGGGGTAAAGACACAGTAAATAAATATAAAAATTAAAAATAATTACAATTGAAACGACTTGATATTTAAAAACCAGTTTTTAAATTTCCGTAGCGATATACGAGGACACAATTATAATTATTCCGAGAGAGATCTTTTTGGGTTTTTAGACATTCAAATAATCTTTTGAGGGACTTTTCTAAAAATTGTGTTTATCTCACAATTTTTTTCATATTTAAATAGGTTTTTAATCAAACTCACTGTCATACTTTTAGTAATTAAGTAGCTGTTGCTCTATTACGTCAATAAATGATCCTGAATGGTTTAATTGACATTGAATATGATACACAATTTTGACAGACGTTCTAACTGCTCAATAGCTTAAGTCGCTTTCGCCACTTGAGAAGCCCAGTTTTGATTATAGTAATTTAGAGAATAAGATTGCCAATCATATCCATTATTTTGAATTTATATTTCAGTCATCCAAACTATTTTTATTGCCAACTGCTTATCATTACTCTATGGTATAGTGAAGACACCCTTGCCTCCACTTAGCGCGACAAGGGGCGGTTATGGCGAGACCCCTATCACTTGTAAATGCTTTGTATTACACACGCCGTGTAGGAACCCGTCCTCTCTAATACACAATGTAGGTTGTTGGTTGTTGGTTCTTGCCAATTGAATAATGCAACGGTACGTGACAATACAATAGATTTGGACGCTGCTATGAGCAGGGTTTCAGCTGTGTGTGCAAAAAACGTGGTCTCCATTGAAGTTTTGGGTTACACGTTTGGTTATGATAAGCCTACAAATGAAGGTGCTTCTGGGGACGCTCGAAATCGAGATATTGTTAATGTTGGTGCTGTGGTCTGATATTATTTCGGCTGGGTAGAAAGTAAATGCTCTAAATATGAGTTCTAATTGTAATTGATGAATTCTTATTGATCCTAATCCTAGCTAATATTATAAATATGAAAGTGAGTTTGTTTATTTTTTACGCTTTCATGCCCTATCTACTCGATCATCATGAAATTTAGCATGCAATAGGTTAGGGTACTGAGAAGGACATATCACGCGGACGAAGCCACAGTAACAGCTAGTATTTAATAAATAAACATCGTGTAAATTAATCAACGATATACCAGAGGCGACTCAACCCGTCTAAATGAACAACTTTTGTTAATTAAGAAACTAAGTAGAAAATAAAGCAGAATAAGCAGCATTATCAACAATATGGTGCAACACAATAAGTCCATTAAAACATTTCCAGCGATCTCAGTTTATAAGTGGTCTCATAAATCGCCATAAAATTCAACTTAATCCGATGCCATTTATAGGACTGGGATAAATAGGGAATAAGGCAATATCCCATTTACATACAAATGAAGATTCGTCGGGGTAGGTAGAAAAGGAAAAATAGGATAATTATCTTAGATCTTCGCTTCCGTAAAATGTAATTTGAAGGAAAATGATTTAATGAGTTGTATTGTTGATCAAAAATTGTGGATGCATGAAAAGTTGTTTTTAAGCTAACATATTATTGAAGAGAATTTTGACGAAAAATAAATAACCATAAAATAATATTTTATTATATTTCATAACAGCCGACTTCTGAACTTTAGGTACCTACTTAAATATGCATTCGAATAACCAATCTAGTTATTACAGTTGCTTTGATTTTATTATTTTTATTATATTATTTTCTTTATTATACATAGAATAGCAATAAAAAGCTGGATTTATGGAATGTATCAGTTTCCTACTAAAACTGACAATTAATCAAACTACAAATGATAACAAGCCCCAAAGGGTTTCAGTTGGAAGGGCAAAGTGGTTTTTGCGGCGGCGGTGCGCGTGCCCTGTATTGTTTTGTTGGTGCCTCGGTAATTAGTGCCGTTTGTCATGTCACGGGGCCCTTGAACCGATCGACAGTTTTATTGGGTGGTAACGAGATCTGTTGTCCTACATCTTTACATTCTATTGTCTTTTACGACAGCCTTTAGAATGAAACATCATAGCAGTTAATACACATTGTATGCTTGAAATGGAACACGTAAGGTACTGTTGGAATTTTGCGTTAGGGAAACACACAGTATAAGATTAATATTGACATAGAAAATAAAAATATTTTTTTCCATAGGTGTTGTTTCTTCAAAGTACAAGTGCACAACAAAAAGTCCCAAAGGTTAGTAAAATGGGTGAAGATGGTTTTTTACGGCGCTGAAGGACGTACACGTACATAATCTAATGTTGTATCGTTGGTGCAACGGTAATTAGTGCCATTTCTCTTGTTCCACGGCCCTTGAACAGATCGACAGTTTTATTGGGCGAGCTATAAAACTTTTCAGTAAAGTTTCAGTTTTTGAAGTAAAGTAACATTGCTTTAACTACGCATTGTATACTTGCATAAATATATATACAGTAATATAAATAAATGAGTAAGATTGTAATGAGGAAGTTACTGCCAACTTTTTGTAGTTGGGGCAAGTCTGTTTCGTAGCGGTGGCGCGTGATCTGACATTGTTTTATTTGTGGTAAACATTTGGATCAGATTTATGCATCAAAAGATGTCAGTTTAGTTAAAGCAGAACTGTCTACCAGTTCTGCTTTAACTGATTATATTTAAAGAAATTAGCCTTTCTAGTTTTATTTGAATCATTAACTGTTATCCGATCATGCCGATTCGGTTTCAGTATTGAATTCATGTTACTAATTTGCAGGTCATAAGTACTGTTTGACGTGGGTATGTAAAACATTGCATAAACTACTGTAATTTAACTAATTACATTGGTTTTACGCATCAAATTAATATAATTGGTTTAAATTGAAGTGTCGTTCTAAATTTAATCAAAATATGAATTAATTTTAGTTTAGCAAATTGGTATAAAAGTATTATTTCTTTAAAATTAACGTGAGATAGATATATATTAACTCACGTACTATTTTGTCGGGATTACTGACTACACCTAGTTTCGGAAACGTTAGGAGCCCATTTTCACGGCGAGTGCGGGACGCGCGGTGGACAAATTTGAGCGAAGGTAAAAAAAAGGAAGATCTGTTCGGGACCCTCCACTGCGCATACTATAATCATAATGAAATCAATATGGTTATATTCACCAGTAAAATTGATTCCCATATCATTTTAATTCCTTTAGACTTTACAAACATAGGACTAGCCGCTTCTCTTCCCCTTTTGACAGTTTGTAAATGCTGGTCAAAGTAATGTACGTAGGTTTGAGGAGATATGTCAAGGAGATACGACGGAATTGCTAGTCGCAATGCTTATTGACATACATCATTCCAGCCAAATGTAGAGTGTAATATGTAAGCATTACAGACTTAGGCTCTGTTTATCTTGTAATGGATATAGACCATTACTAATTTCTATAATTTGATTTTAAATTATAATAATGTAAGCTCAAGTTCACATATTTAGCTGTAAGTAGGTATGCCGTAGATTCTACTTTATTGCCGCTTTGCACTCCGCTTTGGAAGCGGGATTACATCGTTGTAAGCAAATTACTGACTTCAACAATAATTTATTAAAATAATTATTGTTGACGTCGCCGTATTTATCAATAATATGTACCTAATGAAACTTAACATTCACCAAATGTTATTGAAGTAGATACTTCAAATATTTTATTTATCGTAAGATTACGATGAATCAAATATTTGACTATACTTAGACGTGATTCGTATATTTATATGTACAGCTTTATCACTGTTTAAAATTAATTGGAGCAGATGAGCGAATATATTTCCTAAATGCTAGTTTGGCACAGTGCAGCCGGATTGTGGTCGAAGCTGATCAGATTGACGTAAAACAATATTCACCACTAATGTATCAAAATTTGAATATCTATACTAATCTATACTTATATTACAATGAGGAAAGATTTGAGTGGTTTTTGTTTCCTTTGCATATAGGCTCCGAAACTACTGGACCGATTTTCAAAATTCTCGAAAAAGTCACGGGAAAATTTCCAGTAGCAAATAACTTTATTTTCTTCTAGGCTACCAAAATTAAAATATACCAGCCGCTTATCTTCTTAGATTGTTAAAGCCTGTGTAAAGAATGTATGTAAATTTAAAAATTCATTTCTGTAGTCCATACGAGTCGATTCAACACTGATAATATCCTTTTTTCCATCTATACTATACGCCCACCATCAGCTTAAGTAGCCTTTATCATGGTGGTGACTCTGTTGAACCCGTGAGGAATTCATACATGATTCGTATCTTTTATTTTGTTTTTCGTATTTATATGAAAGTGCAACTTAATTCCTTCTTATATGAGCGATTTTCTCGGTTGCATCCTCAATTGTGATGCGCTATAGCCCGGGGTCTACTATTATGACAGCATTTATACTATATGACGTCAACCCTCTTTGGCTTGTCCTATCTCCGGAACCACAGACAAATACCCTCGTCTTGCAGGCTTGTGCGCTAACCAATGCTTCACGAATGCCCTCGTCTAAGATTAAATAAAGCCTAGATAGACTCTATTAGCCTAAAAGCGTAGGAAAAAATAGTGTCCAACCCATAGTTTGTCGCACACACACACAGCTGCCAATTTGACGGATTTTGAGGGCATAAATTGACAGGACGCGTGTGATGACACAAAGCTGTCACACACACAAGCATTGAAAAATTGGCCAGTTTTAATCATTGCAATAGAGGCATGGAGGAGTCTAGAGAGTATATCACTGCTCAAAATTAGTAAAAGCAGAAAAATATATATCCTTAAATCTAGTTTGGTCAAATGCATACCAGATTGTGGTCGGAGGCGATCAAATTGACGTCAAACGGGATTGTATAATTCAGCATGAGTATTGATTGCAACTTTGATCCCGTTTAAATTTGCTATCTGAATGTTCTGGAATGGAATTTGACGGTCGCAGATTATTTGCAGATGAAATTGTCGTAAAACTTGATTGTTACATTCATCAGTAGTACTCGTACATTCAACTTCTAAAAATCATAACTAACGCAAGAAATGTAAGAAAATACACTAGCTCTCTTATTTTTTTTTATTTCACGTGGTTACAGGTCAAATTGGCCTAAAATTGAATTATTATATTCATCAGTCTCTATAGCATTTTATTTGTTAATTAAAGTTATTTTGATTAAGTTATAGATTTAGTTTCAATAATTAATTTCATATAAGTAAGTACGTTTACAAAATATCTCAGTATTTTCATTCACCATTTAAAAATTATCAATGTGCTCTAAAACTAACACAAAATATGAAAGAAAACTCACAAGCACCATCATATTTTTTTAATGTTACGTGGTTGCAGATTATTTGCAGATCAAATTGGCGTGAAACTGTCAGTACAGTCATTAGTAGTTCATTCACTACCTAGAAATCATCTCACTTGGTCTCTCACATAGTTTCACTGCTACGTACGTTTAATTATTATCTGTAGATTACAATCATCAACCAATTGAAGCATAACTTTAAAATGAATTAGATCATCATCATCATCATCATCATCAGGTCTTTATTAGTCTCCACTGCAGGAGCACGACCCTCTCTGTACTGCCAGAGCAGTAAGAGGATTTGGCCTACACTCTCCACGCTGGCCAGACGGATTGGAGAGGTCTCTTTGATGTTTATAAGCTTTGTTTAGCTTTAGTTTCCTAAGTCGCCTTTTACGACATCCACGGGAAGATTTGGAGTGGTCCTATTCTTCTCTGCCGGGAACCACACGGCACGAATTAGATCAAAATTAATGTAACTACTTCCCAAATGCCTAGTTTGTACCAGCCAGATTGTGGTCACAGAATATTTGCAGATCAAATTGGCGCAAAATTGGATTGTAACATTCACTTCCATGTTACATTTCTGATGTGAGAGCAAAAATCACAGTAACGCTGGAATTTGTCACGTGTATAGTTATTAGAACGTAAGCATTTGCTAAGAAAGAATTTTCCAAAATTCACCCCGTAAGGGAGTGAAACGCGGGTCCTAAATTAAAAGTTTGTTTTAAAGTGAGCGAAGTTACGAGCTTAAGCTAGTATTAAAATAAAGACTGAGTACTTATGATTTCAGATTTTTAACTTGCATTGTTAGCAGTCATTATATTGTCTAACTTGTTTGTAATTTCAAAAAAGTTGCAAGCCTGTTTAAAACCGTTACTCCTTAATTGTCTTGTCTGTCTGCTAAGTTCGTTTCTGCAATTTTAGTCGTTGATAAAGTACCTGTAATAATTTTTTTAAACATGAAACGATGTATCGTTGTGTTAATACATATACACTGGTGTTATAGCTGCTTCTGACATAAACTGGTTAATTTTCACTCATAAAATTTATTATTAAAATACGTAACAACGGGTTACTCACGTAAATAGTCAGCTACTGGCCGACATGTTTCAACCTCATCCGGAGGTCTTCCTCAGGGCGAATGAGAATTGAGACCCGCGCACGGTGTCGTCCCAATCCGCACTGATGTTAGCGATCGGATGTAACCCGTTGTTACGTATTTTAATAATGTCTTTATCTCACGTTAGTTTTAATCATAAAATTTATGTTTTTACTTTTTCTTCTTGTCACGAGGACCAACATAGAAATGTTTCCTTTACTGTCTTTTCTTTCACTTGAAATAAGTATTGTTACAACCACTTTGTATATAAAAGGGGTCACATGTTTTTTTTTTTTTTAAATTAGTGTGAAAAGTGAGGAAGGTCTTATACTGAGACTTATGAGGTGTCAAAAATTGTGTGAGGAGTATCAAAAAAATTATGAAGACATATTTTATTATCCGAAAAAATAAGGTAGTTAATCGAAAATGTAAATACGAATATAACAACTTCGCGTCATTAAGTTGCGCTTGGCTACTAATCAACGGGTAAGTCAACAACACCGGCGACACTAATCGAAAAATAATTTGTACTGTGAATTAAAACAAAAACTTTATTTTCCTAGTGTGATTTCAATAGAAAAACGTTGATTGGTTGAATACTCGATATGAAGAATTCAACTTAAACAAAATTAATGTGAAAATTTTGTGCATAAACACAGAAGTTTAGTTAAGAATAAGTGGTGTATTGATATATTGACCTTGTGAGAAAAAAACATGAGTACATGTATAAATTGTAAGAAATGCAGTCTAATACCAGTAAATTTAGTTAAAATGAGAAGAAAAATTTGTACAAATCCAAGAATAAGTGATGGTTGTTTTAAAAATTGGAAAATTGAGTACAAAAAGGAAAAAAAATGGCCAAATGCGAGTCGGACTCGCCCATATAGGGATCCGTAGTAGCAAGCATAGATTCAAATCTTGGATACTCTAGTATTCACTTAACGTGTCATTTCACATCATTTCGTGTAGGTGACACGGTCAGTCGACCATGCACGCACACCCTGGTGTCAGAGTTCTTCGAAACCGTCTCTCGGCGTCTGACGTGGTTCCTTTAACGACTAAGTACCAGATGGCAACCGGGACCAACAGCTTAATGTGCATTCCAAAGCACGGAATCATCTTTCTTATCAGACAATCAGGTGATTCATGCCTGCATTGTCCTAACCAAACAGGAAAGAACAAAGTATGCTTCCCGTGGGAATCGAACCTACGACCCGGGTCAATAAGGCAAACGCATAACCAGTGACCATAGAGGCTGTTGGAATGACAAATTTATAATTGCGGTGTACGAAAATGTGCTATATCGCAAAATAGCACAAATAAATCTTCATTTTAAGTTTTTATTGACATCTTCTGTATTTATATTTAGTGGCTGCAATTATCTGCAAATACTCATACTCATTTCACAATGAACGAGCATTTTAAGGCAATGATTTGGCAAGACACAGAGTGGACCTTAAACTTATGTTGCATTTACGAAAGCCCGTCCTGCTGAACTATACTACCGCCATCATATCTGATGGCAGTTCCACTCTTCGCCACCTGTGGACCACATTAGTAGCCTACAGCTAAGTACTAACCATAAACAATATTAGTATATATATTAAATGATGTAATTGAAGATTTTTCAAACAATTCTAAAATTTTTGATACTTTTTAATTAGGGACGGAGGTTACCTAAATAATTAGAAAAGCCTGTACTTTGAACAAGGGCATTACGATTCATAGACATATTTAGCTTAATAATTACTACAGCAATTTAAACTACATGATACAGCATTAAAATACAAAGTTATCTGTCATAATAGCTCGTGTAATAATATTCAAGTGAACACAATTTTAGAGCCGCGCGGCGTCACGGCTATGCATTATTCAAGGGCCATAATTTGAGTTGCTTCATGATTTATAGACACTGAAACTAAATGATGAATTGCGTCTTCATATTGATACAAGTATAAGTTTAGTTCTGTTACCTTTTTTGCCAAGTCCTCTGACTGCTCTGGCTAATATATGGCTCTGGTGGTGCAGAGAGGCTCTGGTCGTGCTCCTACAGTGGAGAAGTCTCCACAACAAAGACCTGATGATGATGACCTTTTTATGTATGGGGTGTTTTTGAATTAATTGGCATCCTTTTATACATTGACTTTACCCGATTCAAAGTAATTAAAGACTATTTTTAAGTAAATTTAAGTGACACATATTCAGAGTTATAAAAAGCTCATAAACCTTCAATTTAAAAAAAAAATTAGAAACTAAAATCGGACTGAACCACCAAAAATGCTGGCAAATAAATTTATTAAAACAGTATCAATTATTCGGTCAGCGACTATTATGCAAAACATGTCATTTTAGGCCGGTATACAAACCTATGTACATTATGAGTGGAGCTGGAAAATGCATATGACCTGTCTTCCTTTCTCAGTCTGATTGACTGATGCCTATCACATAAAAAAAAACTGTTAGAGAGTCAAACCCATAGTATGTCATCTCAGACCAGATCTGCATTTAATATTTCTAAAATTATTTTTGAGAGGTCTTTGTATAAAAATTTTGGATGAGGTTTAGTTTCCTTCAATTGTAAACTTAAAAATTTATGGATACTTAAAAAAGGCAGGGCAGTAGCATACAGTAGTTGAAATAACGAAGTTAAAAAGAAAACTATCACAGGTAAGTTGGTTTACATATCGAAAAGTTATAATCGACCAACTTATAAAGTGTACTTTGAGAACATAAAATTTGTACAAATTCCATTTGTGACGTATGGACCAGTTTTTTTTTTGTGAGCTCTATAGTATTTTCATGGCTCTATATAAAATGTTCACAAACAGCGCGGAAAAAAACTGACCTATCAAAACGCTGGACATCCTCCAGCGCTAGCTTGACTCATTATAATATATCTAGTGCCGCTAGAAATATTCATTGATGAATAAGATCGATCGACATCCCATGAAATACTTGACCCAAACACGAGAGAGAACTTGCTCGTAATCCCAAACGATAAAACAGAAACACTTCATACTTCATACATTTCATAGGTATATATAAAAATCTTCGCAAATAGCGGAGAGAAAAATACTGGCTAATCAGGACACTCGACATGCGCCCGCTATCTAAACTTATAATATACCTAGAGTTATTATAATGTCCCTATAAATATCCATTGATGAATACCATTGATCGACATCCCATGAAATACTTGACCCGAACACGAGTAAGAAAACTTGCTCGTAATCCCAAACAGGCCACCCAAACGCTAAACAAACGATAAAACAACCGCGTATTTGTGTCGAAACATCACAAAACTTGTCAATTATCCCAATCTCATATAAAGGAACCCTTCCGTTCGAAATTCCGCCAGAAACTTCCGCAGCGGAGACGACAGGAATATAAAAAGCACCCGCTCTGCGGAATTGCAGACCAAAATACAGAGCTAACAGAAGTGTAACGCAATTACAATGTACATCAATGCCAATGACCTTAACTTTTAAATTGGCGCGTCGCATTTTTATTACAGTACGATCGCGTTAATTAGCGTTAAGTTATCATATACCTATAGAATATGATAACGCTGAAGTACCATTTTATTAAAGCTATTTTTTGGTCTGTTTTGGACTGCCGGTGTACAAAGTCCTTTCAATCGCACCAATTTTCTAAATCTCGCGCGTTTTATATACAATTTTTGTCAGAAACCGCTAGATTTACGGACCATACTGATCTAAGGGAGTCTCTTTTGTGACGCCTACTTCTTCTTTCGCGTCGTAGATATCTAGTTTTATATTGACCAGTAGCTTTCAACTGTGACTGACGCCTACTGACAGGCATTCATTCTATAGCTATCCTGGTCCAGCTATCTGTTCTCATCCTACACACAAATCAGACCTTAAACAAAAATCGTACAAAAAGCACCACATCCAGATTGCATAAGGCGCTCCGTCGTGTATATCTGTTACACTTTTCAATTTGTGATAGCGACGTGCGCGGAAAACGTTCGCTTGAATTAATAAGTACAACACGAAATTTGAATTTAATGAAACAAGTTGGCTGCGAACAGCTGAGCGAGTATCGATCCTGTTATAAGAAATGAACTGATGCTGAATAATCGACTCAATAGGTACAGTACAATGAACGCGACATTTCCCTAAGCTTTGGACTGTCGACGACAAAAGTGGATAAACAAAATGAGAGATTGCATTCAGATGTTGACTGACATGGAATATCAAATGACATAAAAAATGTTAAAAAATAATTATTATTGTGTTGAAAAGAGATTGAATGTTATTCAACTACTATTAAATCAAAAACAAACTCATAGAGTGAAGCTTATAATTCATGCTTATTTTTTAGTTTATTACAAACCCGTCATTTATAACAAAGATTTATTTTGCAGCCTATAAAATATTAATAGCCCTTTATCATTTTCTCTATTGAATTCGAAATTCATTATTAATCATACCTCACTTAATTTAATAATTTTCAAATATAGTTTATGTATTTCAATAATTCGAAATGTTAATTCTAAAACAAAAATCATACATAATGCATAATACTACAGAGTGATCAAGTAAAGGGTATATATGAAAATGCTATTAAAACCGTTGCTTTTGGTTATTTTGGCCTTAGGCTTTTTTTGGATGTGACGGTAACCAGAGTACTTTTTATTCGGTAACAAATTATATAACGTATTTAAAGCAACCTGAAAGAACAAAAATACCTCTATCTAATAATCGGCTGGACCGATTTTGATACGAAATATACACACGCATAAGAGCTACGGTGCCACAGACAGACACCACACATAGCGGTCAATCTTATTATACTGCTCTTTTGCGTCGGCTTTTAAAAAGTAATGTTCCTGCTACTGGATTAACGTGAAAGCGAGCGTAACCACGGGCAAAATCTTGTTAATATAAAATAACTGCAAATTTTCTTATCAACAGAAGTAAAAAAAAATGTTTGACCATGGATCACTTTTTACAGACTAGTCCGATTCTATTAATTCTCTATCCCGACTGACTGATGCCCGCTTTTCAGTGGTTACGATTCGCGTCAAAAAAAATTATATTATCTGGTTTCAAAACACTGGTCTCGTCAAAGACTTTTGTTGAGGATTGTACACATCGAATTATTTTTTGTGATTTTGTATTCTCGGGAAGTAGGTCAAGCATTATTAAATGCGAAGAATGGTCTCGCATACATGTTAGATATACGAATTGACGACAATTGTATTTGTTATTCTTGGATCATTTTGCGTTGTACTGTTAATTTTATTCGATTAATATAAATGAAAGCAAATAAACCAGCCAAACAAGTTGTTCTTCACTATTTCAAAAACCTTTTCGAATGATATAGGATGGTAAACGAGCAAGCGCGTCACTTGATGGTAAGTGACTATTCTTCCCTATGGACAATTGCAATACACGAGGTGTTGCAAATTTTAGCTTTCGAATACATTCCCTTGAGCTTAACTGCAAACAGACAGACCAATATAGCAAAACTATAAGGGTTGTGTACTTCGAAACCCTTAAAAGGCCTAAACCAAAATCCAGTTATTATTACACGAACTAAATAAATTTTACTCGTCCATAAAATCCTGCAGACCACTTTCCGTATATTACCTAGCTACTCGTACATAAAATCTGGTAATTTTATGAAACACGGAACTCTCTGGCCAAACGAGACCGTAAGATCTGAAATATGGGCTAGCCAACGTTAGAGATATTCGCAAAACGACCTATTAAAATGGGAGTTTTTGCTAAACTTCCTATCACAAAAATAAACCTCGAATTATTTAAACTGCACCACGGTAATAAAAAGTTAAGTAAACAATTCTTTGCTAAGTATGTAGGTACTAATAAATACTAAATTATTTTTTGTGAAAAGAACTTGCATGTAAATATTTTACATCAATAATGACATATTTGTAAAATTACTTGTTCTAAAAAGTACTTTAAAATGCATATATTTATATTTGTTTTCGAGACTTCAGAATACAAATTATATTTAGTTCCTTGGAAGAAGATTATTAGGCTTGGTATTATGACTATGGTTGATACAGTCTGTATCGATTTTATGGCAGCTCGGTTATTACCTGCAGGCTGCGCAGTACGCGCCCCGCTTCCCCGCGTATTTTATAGCCTTGTGCTATTCTGGTTCAAAATCCATCAAGTAGGATTGGCGTGAAGAAGTAAATAACTTTCACATTTATACTTGTTTATAGTATATTAGCAGAATTGTAGAGTTTCGCGGATATCCAAGGAGGAGTGGCATAGAGCAGGTGGCAATATTACAGTATAAATGCTGTGATATTAGCCGACCCCGGGCTCCAATGTACCACAGCTGACGATGCAACTGGGAAAACGGTCAAATGATATGATGCTGATGTAGCGATTCGCGATTGGTCCTCTTATAGCAGCAAGTCATTCTCCGTATACGTTCAGTATAAACCACACCGTAACTATCGGATGTCGTAAAACCCCATGCTTTTCAGTTACGGCTTTCGGGGACATGGACAAATTTTCAAGTCATATAAATAGTGTTGCCGCTCATAAACTGTAGTGTACTAGAGAAACGCAAAGTTGCAATAAACTAGGGTAATTTGTATACGGAATATGGAGAAGGTTGTTAGGCAGTTATTATGGACTATCATTATTTACGAAATAACCTCGATGTAGAGTTCAATAGGCCAGCGAGCTTGTGTATTTACTGTGATTATGTGTATGTCAAATTTACTTATTATTTTTGAGGTATATAACAATTGGTGCATAGAAAAAATCTGTTAATTTATTATGTGTCTCCTATAAAATTCAAAATTTTAATATACGTATGCAAAACATGGAGAAAAAATTCTCAATACTCGGACACAATTCTTGAAAATCACACCTTAAATACTTTTCACGCCCAAAACACTAACTATATTAAATAATTTTTTACCTAACCACGGCAAAGCCAAAACACGATATTATATTTATGTATTACTTTGTGTCGTCATATTTATGTACAATAACAATAAAAAAATACATTAATGGCGTGGATCGCATATTTTCTGAAATACCATCGATAATTGATGACACTGTTCGTGCAAGCCTCATTTAAAATAGTCAAATTACATTATAGTTTTTCTAACTTAAGTTATAAAAAGCTTAAGTTCTATCTAACTTAAGCTTTTTATAATTGCTGTTTTGCATAGTCCTTATTTGTGTATTCAAATAAGTCCTAACTAAAATAATTTTAGATAAAATTGTTACACAAAAAAATAATGGAACCAAGTTATCAAATTTAAAACAGTTTGTCTTGAATAATACATTTTATATGGCCTAAAATCAATATGGTGCCCACTAGAGAGCTTATCGAGCTTGGTATAAAATGAAAACTATTTTTTTGTAAAATACAAAAATTTTGGTACATTTGTTTGTAAAATATTTTCCCATTAAATCAATATGAAATATCGGGTGGTGAATTTTGGTGTAAATACTATGCAGACTAAATCGTAAACTACAGTAAAATTCCAAGAAATAATAAAATATATCAATCGTACGAAATAAACTTTACTCCAGGAAGAGGATCGGGGCTATAAATCATAAAACAGACTCAAATTATGAGCTCTGAATAATACATACGTTACGCGCCGCGACTCTAAACTGTGTTTAGTCTGGATATTAGTACACATATAATGACGGCAACTGTATAGCGATATAATTGTTGCAGTAGCCACGAAAGTAAATTTATAATAGGAAATTTTATACAACAGACTATCACGGCTGGTTCTTGCGTGGTAGACAGAGCCCAGGTCCTTAAAGCCTTAAAGCCACGAATCCCAAATGATATTTATTTAAATTAGGTAGTAACTACATTTGCAAATAGGTTACGAGCGCTTTCAAATATGAAAATACATAAAAAATGTACTAGCGGTTTTATTTTACGCATAATGTTCTATTCAAATAACTTTTTATTGTTTACTCATGGCTTGGCTAAAAATCCTCCGCCACTTGGAGCAAGGCTTCTGTCAACATTCTAAGGCTGGAGGTAAACTTTGCGGAGTAATGA
The DNA here is from genome assembly GCA_963082605.1 of Rhodophaea formosa. NCBI lineage: Eukaryota > Metazoa > Arthropoda > Insecta > Lepidoptera > Pyralidae > Rhodophaea > Rhodophaea formosa. The sequence goes on from OY720221.1 coordinate 9,310,945, forward strand.
GAATGTTTGCCGCATGTTATAATATAAAAAAGCGTTTTTTTATGTTGCTCAATCAATAATCCAATAAACTGCCGTTGCTGGGACATTTTTCTCAGCCACTCTGCCTTTGGAGTGCCTCGTGGGTCTCACAGATCTGCTGGACGCGCGCCTTTTGTGTTTGTTGTCGGTATTCAAAAGAACTGCCGCCTCGCGACAACGCGCCCGCACCGCATTCTGACTCGCCGCCTGGTCGCTCGAGCAAAATACACACGCCCAAAATTCGCTGGGATCCCGCTCGCACTCGCACGAGCTATCTTACTCGCGGAAATAACTGAGTTTACGTGATAACTACGAATCTACGAACATAAATCAGCCCGCATCATATACGGTGTGCCTGTCTTCGCAAGGATAACAAAAGGTCAGTGCTTTCGTATATCGGCGACATCGCAAAGGTACCGAGCCATTTTGTTTCGCCCCCAAGCAATTTTTGGATTCGCAAACATTTTGTTCAAAATTCATCTTCCCGCATCTTCACTTCAAAAAGTTGTTGCCCATATGTTTATTCTTAAATAACAACAAATTTTGTAATGTACCAGAGAGAATGTATGTAAGTCTTCATGTTTAATCAATTAATTGTAACTTGGCATTGTTTTGTTTAATCATGGCTTGGCTAAAAAATCCCCTGCCACTTGAAGTAAGGCTTCTGTCAACATTCTAGGGCTGAAAGTAAACTTTGCAGAATATTTTACGATGCTTGATAATTTAGTTAAAGATTTCGCTGGAAATTGTTTGAGTCACTTTGTTAAAGGGATCTATGTAAGGTTAAAAAGTTACGAATAATTATTATTATTGTCTATTGACAGATATGTACTATTCTATTTTACTTTACACATATTATTTTGCAAAACTGTTAAACTGAAATGAAATTAAATCTTCTTCTAATTTGGGTAACATGACTAACGTCATATGATTTCTTATTATTCTAACAAAATTATTGGTTACCTACTGTTAGTCATGTAAAAAAAGCTTATCCCGTACTTAAAGCAACCGATAACGTCTAAGATATACGGTGATTATGAGGTGCGCGTTTTTTATATATATAGCTCCGTACAGTGTTGTGCAGGCGATGACTTACGACTGTACTACAACGCCATATTTCAAACAAAGATTACGGCTTATCATGGTGTTAATACATGTAGAATTTCATTTTACATATTATATATATATATTTTTATAGGCGTTCATTATGCATTCATAATGCTATTATGATAAAGTCTAATTCAACTAAGAAAAATCAGGATTCATACCAGCAGTGTTTAGTCTTTTACGACTAAGTCGTCTAAATTTGTCAATCGTAGCGCTTCGTAGCACTTTGTAGCTACCTCATAGCTTCTTCGTAGCAGAACAGTTCGAAGTTCCCAGCTCAAAGTGTCAAACTTAATACACCATTTACATATTTCAAAAGTATGTAAGGAGTATTCCTTACATACTTTTGAAATATGTTAATATGTATATAGTTAGCGAAGTGACAAAGTAAGGAGAATAATAAATAAATAAATAAATAAATATATAGGGACATATCACACAAATTGAGCTAGCCCCACAGTAAGTTGTGAACTTGTGTCGCAGGATACTAACTCAACGATACTATATTTTATAATATATACTTATATAGATAAACATCCAAGACCCAGGTCAATATGAAAAAGATCTTTTTCCATAGTGACCTGACCGGGGATCGAACCCGGGACCCCCTTGTCGCAGGCTAGCGTGTTGACCGCTGCGCCACGGAGCTCGGCAAACTCGAGAATATAACAAGGTGCATGAACAAAACCGGTTTTTTTAAAGAAAACATATACACGTATATTTATTCGTTGTTAAACTCTTCCAAGCTGATTAGGAAAAAAACAAAATGAAAACATAGAATATACCAGCTTTGTTTTTTCCCGCAAAGATCGTAAAAACGTTCAAGGGATTGGGTGAAATCTAAGGAATCACATCAATAGGCGATACGGCTAGCAATCCATCACTATTCCGCTTTCCATCTTAACGTACTTTAACTTTTATCATTTACGCATTATCTAAGGTCAAAATACTTAAAAGTCACGTTACGCGTGAGTATATTATGACCATCTAAACAAAATGAAAATAGTAGGTATGAGTTGCTAACCGGTTCGTCTATTGGTTAACGGTCGCAGATTTATGTGTTAAAAAAGTACGCCTACCACAGAATGTACTTTTATGAAGAATTTCAAAATTACTGGCCACTATTAACGTCATATAAAAGAAAATGTTCCTATTTTAAAAGCAACCAATAACATGGTAGATATACGGCGTAGGTGCGCGTTGTTTATACAACTCCGTACAGTGGCGTGCAGGATGACTTACGACTGAACTGCAGCCCCACTTAACCGTTACATATTGCTTCACTTAGCTCAAAACCCGCCTGGAAAGAATTACGCGAGGAAGTACCAGCTATTGTCACAAAATAATAAAAGCACAAACGGTTAACTTAAGAACCGTAGTATACCGGGTGTCAATTTATATTATTATACTTATTATAGTTATGCCGTGTGGTTCCCGGCAGAGAAGAATAGGACCACTCCAAATCTTCCCGTGGATGTCGTAAAAAGCGACTTAGGAAACTAAAGCTAAACAAAGCTTATAAACATCAAAGAGACCTCTCCAACCCGTCTGGCCAGCGTGGAGAGTGTAGGCCAAATTCTCTTACTGGTCTGGCAGTACAGAGAGGGTCGTGCTCCTGCAGTGGAGACTTATAAAGACCTGATGATGATACTTATTATAGTTAGTGACTTAGCCCGTAAAAATGCGATGTTTTTAATTGGTTTAAAGCTCGGATTTTATCTGTACATTCTTATATTATTTTTCAGTCATTTTCAGTCACCGATGTTTTGCCTGTTGACCCGGACGTCGTAGGTTCGATCCCCACGGGAAGCATCCTTTGTGAAATTGTTTCGAGTTTGGTTAGGATAATGCAGGCATGAATCACCTGATGATAAAGATGATTCTATGCTTCGGAAAGCCCGTTAAGCCATTGGGTCCACGGAACTACGTCAGAGGCCGAGCGGCGGTTCCAAAGAACTCTGACACCAGGGTCTTCATGGTCGACTGACCGTGTCACCCACACGATATGATGATGTTGAGTCATTTCAAATAGTGTATAAAAAGGTCAAACTAAGCATAAGTTGTTTTTATTATAAGGCTTAGCCAACTCTTTTAGTATGCCTTGTCTGTATCTTTATACCCGGAGTTAAGACAATTTAATACCTATTTCATACAAAAAAAAAATCAAGCCTGAACTGGTGACAAGTGGAGTAAATAATGAAAATGTATTGAAAATATCCAGAAAGGTTCACCTATTAAAAATACCCATATACTTTAATTTATAACATACTACAAACATACTCAGCGGAAGAATATTTAAAACGGTGAAAATTATCCGGCATCCAAAGAATTTAAATTTTGTGTAGGCTTTGGTAACTTTCGTCAAATTAGTGTAACAACAAAATTTTTTGTGTAAGTCCTATAATTTCATTATTTTGTTAAACTGCCAACACAGACACATTACACTGCAGGACAAATAAATGGCGTAGCTCGCTAAACGGCAGCTAATAAAGCGTAGTGCATACAAATAAATAGGCTTAGGTCGAATCGTAGGTATTCCAAGTGTAAATTAATCGTCGAACTTTTCTTGAATGAAAATGGAAATTTATAGCCGGTTGAACAGATGTGTACGAGAAAGTCACTTGTTTTGTAGTATAAAGAAAAAAAAAACAACGGGATGTACTCCGGGAGTGCCGGCAGAACAAAAACTTGAATATTAAAACGTTGTTTTTCGATTAGGTCACGTGTTGGTCTTACGATTTTTTTCAATCTGACGAATCTGTCGGTCACTTGACCTGTCGCGAGTTTCCCATTCACAAAAAACGCACAGCGCCGATAAAAAAAAAATCACTTCAAAAAACAACAGCAGTGATGGGTATGGGACCACGTTTCGGGCCCGTAAATCATCACTGATGACTTACGGGCCCGAATTGTGGTCCCATACTATGGACCTCGAAACCTCTAGGTTACTCAAAAACTATGAACAAGGCTGTGTCCCGTGTTTCTTTACGACACTGAATCGAAGTCCATAGAAGAACAAAAGATATGGACATAGCTAAGAAGATAAGTTCCTTTTAGAGTGGCAGTGGGTGGGGCAACTTCAGGTTGTCCTCTCGATTGATGTTATTTTATTTCAATGTAACGACCGGGCACGATAGTTTAAAAGTAGTTATAAAAGTCACTTGCGTAATTTCACCGAGAATGCTAAAAAGCTTGCTTTTTTTATGAAAAATATACACGCACTGACATATTACACTGTAGGACAAATAAATGGCGTAGGTCACTAAACGACAACTAATAAAGCGTAGTGCATACAAATAAATAGGCTTAGCTCCAAATTGGGAAGCCGAAAAACGAGTTCGCAGTGTGGACCGATGGCCGGTCAAGTTCGGTAATTGCCGTAATTTATTCGGAACTAACCTTCGTTCGTGGTTTTGTCCGGATGTGGATAAGTGTACCAGTTTACCTATATTTTTGTTGTATGTACAAATGGATAAGAAAGTACTCGTTTTTACTTCATATGCCTATTAAAGCTTTTGCAATATGTTTAATCCCTGTAACTTTCACTGTGTAATCAAATATATATCTTGTTAAAATTCAAAACTACGAACATTTCTCAAATTTGCTTGGAACTGTAGGCTGAATGTAGTAAAAAGAAGACACGAAGTTTGTAATTTTTGGCTTATGCATTACTTTACCGAGAGAAGAAAACAAGTATGAAAATATATTCCTAGCCACTGCTCAAAACTTGTTAATTCCTCTATTTAATACTTGAATTTTGATACTTGTCTTACAGCCAATTGCCACCAAATTATAAAAATGTACTTTTTGAGCATTTCCTTTGCACTAATTGATAGTTAAATATTAAAAGGAAAAGATGGGGAATGTACTATAATTTCTCTATTTATTTGGTTATTCATGTTATACTCATTTGTTTCTAGTAATTATTACGGTCATTATTTCCTTATATTATTTAATGAGAAAAGAACTATTCATATCATGGCGAGAATGGAATTGCCCGACTCGTAATTTACTCTTCCAGCAATCCCTTATTTCCCAGCCTCAACAGTAATGTATTATTACATATACTCGTACATAAAAAATGATTAACTAACACTTTACTTAATTAAAAATATACATTATAATAAAGACTATAAACTAAACTAAAACTATAGTAACCTAGAAAATAGATACTAATAAAAAATAACTACTAAATTTTACAAAGAATTGAGCTCAGATCGCTGCGATCAGCGGGCAGTAATTATATGTATGTATGCATTTATTTGTGTACTCACGCATTGTGATATAATCAAAGAAACTGGGTTTAATTATCTTTTAGCTTTGAATGGAATGTACTAAACTGAGGTTGACTTTTAAAAACGACCTGTTGAAATCAATGTTTTTGTAGTCGGAAATAAAACATTTTATAAATATTATGTTAGCTACCTTTACGTGTTTCATTGTTGTTAAATGAAAAGGGTTGATTTTTCAAAAATCTTACACATTCCACTTCCACATGACATAAAATACACAGCCCACAGCACTTTTACTGACCCCTTTTCGTTTTAAATCGTGCGACGGAAAATGATGATGCAGTTGTTTTAGTGCAAGAGTGCAGAATGAAATGTGACGTCGTGTTGGAAAATATTCCTGAATATCACGCCCTTACATACGCTCAGTAGAATTGTATGAATCTGACAGGAAAAAATACTACATAAAATCGTGCTATAGGCTAGCCTGGGATCAAGATAGAAATATACCTACAGCGGCAGCGGTAAATATGGGAATACTAGCTTTTGCCCGCGTCTCTGCGGGATGAAAGATAGCCTATGACCTCCGTACTCCAGACAATGTGTATGCTAATTTTCATGGTGATCGGTTCAGTTGACAGGGCGTGAAAGCACAACAAACAATCAAACAAATAAACAAAGTCACTTTCGCATTTATAACATTAGTTGGAATTGGGATTGGAGTGGGATTATATGCATACTCGTATAGTAGTAATATCTAGTATTGGGTCAGCTTCCTATTGCTATCTTAGGTTTTCTTGCGCGTCTTTTATTATAAGTTCGAGACTTTTGTTATGGGATATTAACTCAACGATACTATATTTTAGAACAACTACATCCAAAGCCCAGATCAATGTGAAACAGATCATTTTCCATCTTGACCTTACCGGGGATCGAATCCAGGACCTGCGGTGTGACAGCATGTAAGTAAGAAATAAAAGTTCCGAAATACAATTCAGTCTCATTTGTTCCCAGGAAGGCCAGCGCCAATGGTAATGTGGTTGATCGATGGCACCCCCGCGCCGCAGTACATTGGAGAAAAGACTGACACACACGAAGTAAACCGATTGGAACTCCCACAAGTCAGGATAAACGACGACTGTACCTAGTGGTCATCATACAACAAGGCCACAGAGGTCGTCCACATTGTCTGGGGTCGATACAGCAAGTCAGATCTTATATTTACGTACCCTATAAAAGGTTTACAATATAAATTAAATAATTAAATATTTTCTGATAAACAATAGCCGTGTGGTTCCCGGCAGAGTAGAATAGGCCACTCCAAGTCTTCCTGTGGATGTTGTAGAAGGCAACTTTTTGATTGACTAGAAACACAAGCCTAACAAAGCTCATAAATATCAAAGATATCTCTCCAACCCGTCTGGACAGCGTGGAGAGCGTAAGTCAAATCGTCTGACTGCTCAGGCTATATGGCTCTGGTAGAATAGAAAGGGCCATGCTCCTGCAGTGGAGACTAAAAAAGACTTGATGATAGTGATGAAACAATAGTTGTTAAAACAGGTCCGTGTTCGATTTGTCTTGGAAGTCACTTTAGTTATTGAATTCATTTGTACGTATTTAAGAGCGGCCAACCCGTCTATCATTTTTATACAAACGCTCGTACTTGATTATGGCAGTGTAACAAATCTTTCTTTGAAGCTTTTCAACTAATAGGTATCTTGTGCACTATATGAAGGTTTCTATCAAAACTAAAAATCAAAACTTGGAAAAAACAACTTCAATATTAGCCTCCAAAAATCCGCGTTTTTGCACATATTTTATGTAAACTTTGGGCGTTTATAATGTACTCATTAATTGTAACAGTAAAGAAAATATTTTTTTAAAAACCTTGCAAATGTAATGGAGAATCTAGATGTACAACGTTTTTTTCATAAACTTATAAGGCTTACTAATAAACACGAATTTCTTGAAACAAGTTTAATAAAATTTCCGCACACTATTTTTCGTTCAATGTCTTCGCGTCCCACTAGCTTGTTACCATGTGGCAGTAAGAGGTGTGCGGGAGACGAGGGCAAGGGGCTCTTTTAGCAAAAAAAAAACAATTTTTTAACTTTAAAAATTGTGATTTCATTCATCACCATTTCATGATCTGTCAATGTATGTTCAAAGTTAGATGCGTATCAGAAGTGGGTCATATAGATTGGCCCTCGTTATCCCTAATTGCAAGCCGTGCACTAATTAATTAATTTGCGCGTAGTTGTCTTAATCTCTTGACCAATTAGGCACATAATTGATATCATTTTACCCGGATTCCAGTATCGATTTACACGCTTAGCCGTGTCAGCGATATATTGCCAGGTTTGCTAGTGATTTATGTGGCCTTAAACGCTTATTACGTAAATGTATTAAAACCAATATACTTGTAGTAAAGATAGTATCAGGAATCAGCACAGTAGCACTACATTAATAAAAGTACAGATAAACGTTCAGAACGGAAACATCGTATGGTTCTTGGCAGTGTAGAATAGGGCCACACCTAAGTCTTTCCGTGCATGTCGTAGAACATGACTTAGAAACACAAGCTAAACAAAGCTTATAAAGATCAAAATACCTCTCCAACCCATTTGACCAGCGTGGAGAGTGTAGGCACAATCGTCTGACTGCTCTGGCTAATATGTATTTGGGGTGCGTATTGTTTGATATAATAACAAATTATATATTTTCATTTCAATAAAGTTCAAAAGATATAAGTAATGTGTATTTGATATAATTATTACTGTTTATATAAAACCATAAACTCATTTATTATAACGTTTATGAAAACGAAACATCACCTGTCATACAACTCGTTCAGTATACATGCCATAAAATATAACAATCAAAACGAATACTATTTAAAATATATATCAATAAAAATCTAAATCAATCAAATTGATTATGAGAAGCGAGCGAACGACGACCTTAGGTGCGATAGTGACTGGTTTGGATACGCAACTTGGTAACAAAAAAAGGTAGGTTAGGTCATGGTTAGACATAGACCACCATATGAGCGAGCGAGCGAAGCGAGCGAGCGACGACTTAGTGCGAAAACGACTGGTAACAGAAAGTAGGTTAGGTTATGGTTACACATAGACCACCATATGAACGAGCGAGCGACGACTGAGTGCGAAAGCGACTGGTTTGGATACGCGACTTGGTAACAGAAGGTAGGTTTGGTTATGGTTACACATAGACCAACATATGAGCGAGCGAGCGAAGCGAGCGAGCGACGACTGGGTGCGAAAGCGACTTAGTCACAGAACGCAGATTAGGGTCTTCTATCACTTTATTTGTATAACCAATGATTATTGTGCTTAATAATAAGTATATATTACGTTGATTATACGTAACAACAAATCGATTTGTTAAATTTTATAACGATATATGAAAAGTTTTTTATGTTGAATAATTGTTATAACAAAAGATTTTATTTTGTTCAAAATTATTTCTTCCGATTTTTATCTTGATTGATAATTTTACTGACCAAAATTATATATTTCGTTGGTATTAATCTTAAAACATATATATTTTGTGTTTATATGTTACATTACTTACCCGCTCTCCTTCGTGCTCAGGTGTTCTAAAGATTTTGAAAAACAAGATTGGCTGCTACCGTTGTGAGTGACATGTTACGCAACGTCTTTTATACATTCATTAGAACTTGACAGGTAGGTAGGTGACCCTACTATAGGGTGTATCTAAAAACCTTGCTTCAGAAAGAAAATAGGCAATAATAAACGCGAGCACGTTATTAAAATAAAGACCGCCATTCTTTACTTTGTCTATTGTTGGGTTGTTGTTGTTTGAATGTTGAAGAAAATATTTTTAACTTTAACCAAAACTTCGGATATGCATTAAAACTTTTAAATGAATGTAAACAAAGTATATGTTTCCCCTCCATATTTGAGTAATGTATGACGCAACACCGCTGAAGTTTCACTGCGAAATGTGATTATGTACCAACTTTAAGTGAATTGCTTGACATGGAGTTGCAAAACTTAATTGTTCTGATATAAACGGCTTATACACTTTCCTTTTATACAATCTAAGTAGAGATACGACGCTAGCCTGATTCATGTTGCTCTCGGCTCGGAAGTTCGTGTAATATCTTATAGGTAATGTTTATCCTGTGATATACTTGTGATGCTGTTGGAAACTTTGTTTATACTCTTTAGAGCTGTTTGGAAAATTACTCTATGTAAGATACATACATGTTGATACTTATACAACATATTAAGACTTTAAAAAACATGTTATTTTTGGTGTAAGAGAATTTATGATTAAGTTTTTGTGATAATGTCTAGCAACATACTGTAACAGACGCTGTCTTGTACAGAATTTTCTTTTAAATATTATATTAAATACCATGCTTAAAAACATTAAACTCATTTTCTAGGAAGGGGCGTTTACAAGTAAAAATAAAGAACCTTTATATTTGCGACTAAGCATAAGAGATAATAACCAATCGGAGTCGTTCCTTTTAGTAAAGTTAAGTATTGGGGGTGTGGTTTGAAAATCAGCAAATGCAGGGGTAAAAGGAGGCTCGGGAGACGGGATTAGGCAGCGCGCGCGCACGGTCGTAGGCGTTTACAAATTATTTTAGGAAAATAATGAATTAGACCACTCGCGAGTGTCATAACGTACTATATTCGGTATTAAATTAAATCCTCGCGTAAAATTCACAATAAATAAAGTGTCTCGTGAGACAGGGGCGACGTCATCACAGCGCTGTGAAGATTTTGGTAAACCATAACTATAACAACTACATACAAAGGTCGTATAAACATTTTTTTTTTATTATTTCTTATATATATATATTCTATACAGGACGCATTTAATGCCGAGGTCGTGAGTCCAGTCGACGTTGTTAAGTGAGCTTATGAGTCGCTGAATGTTATTTTCGTTCAGGTGATTGATTTCCTGTGTGCACCAACAACTATTGATGTTGTATTAGGATTTGCTAGGGGTTTGATAGGGACGTAAATATTACAACGATACTTGTATCGTTTAACATTTCTTAGATTCTCTAAACTTATTATCTAGTACAGAACCTGCATATTTACAATCTAACTATTGTTTCCCCATTACTAGTTAGAACGTCTGGTGACTTTTGTAGACCTTACCATATCACGGGTTCTAAAACCAACTAAACCATAATCATCTTGCAGTCATAAGACATAGATGCTACCATATTTCACTCAATGCTTCATCAGCCTTCGTCTAGTACGGCAGTAGCCGCAGCGTGGGAAGCTGGCCGTAGACAGCCGCGGCCCTAGGGACATTTTGTCGAAGGAATGTGGTATTGTGCTCGGAATTGATAGCTGTAAATAAAGCCTGGAGATCTGGAAGAGTCACTGACGTTAAATATAGGCAAACAGTAGGACAAAGAGGTCTGCAGACGAAGTAGGATAGGTTATAGGGTCTAGGGCTTAGGTTATACGGTCGGCTCTAAAAGGTTGCAGGCACTGATAGTCAGGTGCGCGTGGAACATCTGCACCCTCCAATTCTGCCTTGGAACTGACTATAGTGAGGACGGGTTGCTAGGTTGGATGGGAGACCCGAATATATCCATTTTTTATAGGAATTCTACAGGTCTTATGGCCTGCCCTCAATAAATTATCTAAGGCGGAGTCCAGCAGTTCGATTGGTCGTTATGTCTAACTTTAAGTTAAGATATTATATATTTTATTTTCTTTACTTTCACTTTCTTTTTCTATGACCTGTTAAAACCTAAAATACTACTGTTATATGAATATAAACTTGCGGTATAAACCTGTTTCATGCGTGAATGTGATTCGGGACGTCCCGTGTACGGCGGCGTAGGCGAGGCGACAATAAACGCGGCATCAAATCATCGGGCGAATATTCTGAGAAATGCGAATTAGCATCGTGGAGCGACGACATCAACAGCAGTTCTAAGCTAAGTGATAGTTTTAATCAAGCCTTATATTTTATGCTCAATTTATTGTATTGAACTATCAATTAACTCTTCTGTAACTTTCATATACGTATCACAACGTACGGGTCCTTTTAGATAAATAGACGATCACATTTTCTGGCCATGCGGACGATTATGTTTTGAAACTTAGTTTTCCATGAGGTTTAGTGGGGTATAGGGTGGTAGGAAAATTAAGATAGGGGTAGGAAGTTTACAATACTATACGTGGCCTAGGGTCTTATGCAATGCTCTGTCTACCACGTAAAGGATAAAAACGAGAATAACATAAAGTATCTATGGCATATGTCTTGACACGAATTTGCTAATCATAATTGTTCTGATAGGCTTATAAACTTTCCTTTTATACAATCTAAGTAGAGATACTATGCTAGCCTGATTCATGTTGCTCTCGGCTCGGAAGCTCGTGTAATATCTTATAGGTAATGTTTATCCTGTGATATACTTGTGATGCTGTTGGAAACTTTGTTTTACTCTTTAGAGCTGTTTGGAAAATAACGCTATGTATCTTCTGTTTAAACTTTACAAACATGTTTATTTTTGGTGTCATCATCATCATCATCACCAGGTCTATTTTAGTCTCCACTGCAGGAGCACGACCCTCTCTGTATCACCAATGCTATATTAGCTAGAGCAGTCAGAGGATTTGGCATATACTCTCCACGCTGGCCAGACGGGTTGGTGTATAAGAATTTAAAAATTAAGGTTTCGTGGAAAGCCTAATTACCCATCACTGTTTTTATTCCTGTTTCTAACAACATATGCTTTATGTGGCCTTTTGGACTTTTGTGCAAGCTTTGTCTACACCTCATGAATAAAAAAAGATGAGAATATCTTAATGAATTAACGTTATGATATTCTCATCATGTTAAGGAAATTTTTTTGACATCAAATTATAATACTTAATTTTTCTGATATAAACGGCTAATACTTATTTGACCTAATTGTAGTTGAGTATGACAAATTTTTTAATTTCAATGGTATACAAGTAAGGAAGTAGTAACTACATCATTCCTACATATTAAGGGTAGTATGTTCGTAAATAACCGTACCTCTTCGCAATACTGCAATACTGGCGTATGCTAATATACCAGCGGAGGTGATTCACCTCGATATTGTAGAGCAATAAAACTTAAGTATAGGGCGCATGTGTTGCTCGACTCACACATAATAACACGGTAGTGTTGACGGATAGAGTTCCGTATGGAAATTCTGGCTAATGATCAACTGCTGGCCTATCGACGTGATTCGTGATTTATTTGTTTAAACGGCAAAAAAAGAAGGGGAAATATCTTAATTCGGCAGTATTTTATGTCTTTGTAACGTGAGTATATAGCCGATCATTAATGAATTGAATAGGTTTGTTTTGTTGTTCATTCTTTAATTTTTTTTTTATTTTTTACTGGTTTTTAATTATATTTCACCTGTTCTAATAATTGTCTATGTACCTGTTTGTTTGTCCGCACGTCTGGTAATAAAATCATACAAGTTATATACTATATTACACCTCCTTTCGTGCCCTTCTTGTCCAACCAGCTGCACGAAAGGTGACCTTTTTTCCACTTCAGAAAGAGGAGTTAGAGTCACACGCTGGAGGGACAAAATCGAATTCCACCATCGACACGAAAAGAAAAGGATCACGCAAGTAAATTTGACAGACTCTACCAAGTGTTAAATTGAATTGAAATATTGCAAACCCGTATTATTCGCATGGCACTGCAATATTATGTCAACGAAATGGGTCTGATAATGGAGATCTCCTTAATTTTAACACATAAAAACTTGTGGTAGGAATTATTTTGGAAATAAAAGAAAAGTAAATGCTTTTAACAAAGCTAACGGTCAAAAAGGAACAAACACAGTCATCACCATACATTACATCACATAGACACTTTTTTTAAATAGTCATGGTTATTTGGAGCTATACCATCAATGTTAAATCAGATTTATTTAACTATGTATAACTATCCTAATCATTTAAGCCGCAAGAATTCTACTGGAAATAGGTCTCCTCAATGGATATCCAATACAACTGATTGGAAACAGCCATCCATCCAGGGTCTTCCAGAGTCAGATCATCGGCCCAGCTGGTATGTGGTCATCACTCGAAAACCTTTTCACCTCATCGGCCCTCGGTTCTTTTGTATAGTTATGTAAGCTAATTTTAAAAAGGTGGGTTTGTAACTTTATTTTGACAGAATAAACAAGATTTTGTAATAATAATTGTTATAATATGAATGTTTTTCAGCAGGCATAACACATAATAGAGTCTAAGTACATCCAAGAAATTTACATTTTATGGAACATTTCACCTATAACGGCGTCCTAAAAAGAGAACGCCGTATACGGAATTTCAAGGGTCGTTTACAATTTAAAATTCAGAGATAAACATATGTAGATAAGGCCGACGTAATAAATTTCAGGGGAGGCGCCGGCCTCCAGCGCTAATAAAATCACTTTGATACTCGATTCCGTTATGCCGTGCAAGCAGTTTTAGTGTTATTATATGGAATTGGATTCAGTGCTTGTAAATTCTCTGTTAGAACGTCTGTTTTTATTTAAATCTATGGTAATGAGGAAATTTTTCTTTTAATTTTGTTTTAAGCATACTTTTAATGATACTGTGATGAATTGAGGGCAAATTCGTTTTTCAGAGTTCTTTATTCTCTTCCTTACGAATATAGTGTCTATACTGAAAATATCATGATGATAGGTTTATTTTTATAATATAAAGACACGTGATATATTATATTATGTGTAATACATTTACATAACAATGAAGATTTGACTTCAGCTGTGAATATGAACATCAAATTTGTATGTGGAAGTCAAGATTTTTTATTAAATATCGTATTACAGGACACTAAACGAGCACAATAGAAGTTTTATTGTTATATAACTGCTATAGCCGTTCACTGTCCTGTAATATGATATTTACCATTACGATTAGAGTATTTATAGAAAAAAAATATTTGTTACTATTTGAAGATGTACAAGAGGAGCTATAAACCCTTTTAATTCTATATATTTTGCATCAATTTACTTTCAAATAATAAGTTGAAGTCTTATTATATTCTTATTTGTTTAAATTTCTCGAGAAATATAACAATATCTGAAATACTTCTGTTGTAGACAGCATTTAATTTTCTAAACCATTGGCTCTCCAAATTAATATAATTTATTTGGGATCGAACAGCAAAGTGATACACGTCAGTGAATAAATAATACAGTTTCTTTGGAAGAAAATGGTTTGGAATAATACTCATTTTTATGGTATTGGAAAAAGAACAAACGACAGCACTTGTAAAAACTCGTATTGTGTGCAAACCTTTTGTTGGTTGAATTTTAAAATACACGGAATACTGTAAGGATATAATACCAATTGAAACTACGTAGTTTGAAATATTCATCATCATGTCTTCTCCATTTTTATCATGCATGTTCAAAAAGAGAATATTACCGGGATTGTTGTGGTTTGCAACATTTCAATATTTTATACCAGTTACATTAATCATAATTACGTAAGACATTATATTATAATATTATCCGAAACTGCCCACTAACGAATTATAATGATGATGTAGCGATCTGTTCACCTTGAGAAAAGACGCAATCTATTGGATGAAGTAATTAAATTTTAGAATTTAATAAGAGCAACTGTAAATTGCCGTAGAAATAAATAAATAAATATTATAAATATCCCGATGTTGATAACCGTAAAGTTTAACAAGCTATTAAAAAAGAATAGGTGTAGAATTTGGGGGTGCTGCGGTGTCTCTTGCAAGTCTGCTTTAGATTATTACCCTTTTTCCGCAATGAATTTATAAAAAGAGAAATAACCACACATACAAACATTTATAGGAAAGTAAACACTTATAGGCTGTGTAGAAAACATCTACTTTTTGCTCAACTGCCATTAAAGATTATTAGTTTTACAAATATTTTGCTTCTTGTATTTTCCAAATGACATTATGAATTTCCAGGGTTGAGGTATCGTACTTGTTATAAAATGGATGCGCAGTATAAAGAGTTCAGTTAAAATTTCAGTATACTTTAAAAAACATTCATTGGACTTACTATCGGTTATTGAGATATTAAACTAAATGCTCGCAACGTCCAAGTTTGCAGCTAACAACTAGTATTTATGTCTAATAGGTACATAAAATATCAAAGCAAATATTTTACAATATAAAGGACCTGTCTCACATTAAATCATCTATAGGTATTTAAATCATCCAGTTCAAATACCTCATTCAATAACTTTATCGAAGCGATATCTCTGACGTTTTCGCGATCTTGCATAAAACTAAAATAGATCAAAATGAAATATTTTGGAATTGGAATATTACAAATGATAGCGTTATAGATTTCGCAGAATATAAATTTGCATACGAATTTATCAAAGTAAATGAGATACGCTGACTTACTATGTTGAAAAGGTAAAAAATATTAAACGCTAGTACTTTGTAGCTTTTGAACAACAATTAATTAAATACATAATATTATTTATAAATATAATTTTTTATGAGATTTTGAACCACGTCAGAGGCCAAGAGGCGGTTCCGAAGAACTCTGACACCAGGGTGTGCATGGTCGTATGACCGTGTCACCTACACGAAATGATGATGATGAATGTGATTTGACGTAAAAAAGTGCCTGCCTATTTCCTGAATAAACGTTTTTATTTTAAGATTTAATTATTTATTTTAAAAAATAAAAGTACATTTATAATCATGGCACGATTATAAAAAAAAAACATCGATCTGATTTTATGATCTCCACTGTGAAATTTTGTCATATATTAGGGGTACATTTGGGGAGTATGAGAATTTTCAAGCACACTGTCTTTGTTAACTTAGCTTTCAGTTTTCACCTATGTTTACCTACTACTCTATCTACTCTATATGGAATAAATAGGAGAATAATCCTAATCCTAAGTAATATTATAAATGCGAAAGTGAGTTTGTTTATTTGTTTGTTTGTTTGTTACGCTTTCACGCCGTATCTACTGAATCGATCATCATGAAATTTTGCATACACATAGGTTAGGGTACTGAGAAGGACATAGGCTATATATCACGTGGGCGAAGCCGCGGGTAACAGCTAGTTAATAATAAATAAAAAAAATTTGTTAACAAACATCATTAGACGACATAACTTGAATTTAACTTTACTTTCATTTGCAGGTAAGCAACTTATAAAATCGATCACTAAATTAAAATACTTTATGTATTCCGGTAATGTCAATCTAGAAATTGTTCCAATTCTTTTCGGCGCGAACCTCATTGCCCTCACCCAAAAGGACGGAGGGGTGAGACCAATTGCTGTTGGATCAACACCTCTGACGTCTGGCCTCGAAAATTGCTACATGCATTTTGACTAAGTTTAATATAGCGACATATCATACAGATTGATGAAAAATAAAGTAAATCCATGACTTAAGTTATAGGATACTAACTTAACCTAAGTATATTTTAAGCCCATCCCAACTATCCTAACTAATATTATAAATGCAAAAGTGAGTTTGTTTGTTTGTTTGTTTGTTACGCTTTCACGCCCAACCTACTGAACCGATCATCATGAAATTTTGCACAAAAATAGGTAAGGGTACTGAGAAGGACATAGGCTATATATCACGTGGGCGAAGCCGCGGGCAACAGCTAGTAATGTTATAAAGCGAAAGTGAGTTTGTTTGTTTATTTGTTCGTTTGTTACGCTTTCACGCCCTATCTACAGAACCGACCATTATGAAATTTTGTATTCACGTTGTCTAGAGTACAGAGAAGGACATGGCTACCTTTCATCCCGGAAAAAAGTACTGTTTCCGAGGGATCGACAAAAATGCGGGCGAAGCCGCGAGTGAAAGCAAGTAACAAATATATTAGAGATAAATCCTACCCAAAGAGAAGATCATTTCCACCTAGAACTGTTCGGGGATCCAACCCAGGACCTTCAGTGTGACAGCGTTATAGTGAGTTAGGCCAAAGAGCTCAACAAAGTTAAACGTTAAATTAAAAAATGATAACTATACATAATTAGATTCAATATATTCAAAATATCCGGCTAACGAGTAAAAGGCGGAAAACAGACTCGCGATCCAAACTAGAGACGTGCCATCTGCTCAGATTCCCACAGCGCAACTTTAGTGCAGCATAGAGCAGCTATGCTGAAAATTTATAAGAGAACCTTATCTAAAAAGCCAGCCTTTCAGAGGCTTTCGAGCGAGCGAAAACAAAGCTTTGTTAGATCTCCTTTGAATTTCGGTAAGGAAAATGAGAGGTTACACACGGAGTCGGCCGTCAAAGAAGACTCAGTGGCGTTATTACAATAATGTACCGCGATATCGCGTTTGGAGAGCCTTTCATGAGGTACACACTTCAATCTGCCAAATGTTTCAGTGTTGCCCAAAGTGGCCCATATTGAATCCAGAGTGACGTGTTTAGGGTAATCACTTCAGCGACAAAAAATAAAGAAGAAATTTGTAGTAAAATTTACCTTTATTAGCGATTTGTCTAGTCTGAAAGACGAAATCGTGATTACGCAGATTATTAATATATCGATTATCAGATACAATAAGTCAAAATAGCAGAAAGTTCGACTGTAGTACATATCTAGTCTATGGAACTCAGGGATAACGTACCTATAGAACGTTGAAAGATTTTTTTGAAATCGGTCCCGTAGTTCCTGAGATTAGCTCCTTCAACCAAACAAACAAACTCTTCAGCTTT
The DNA here is from genome assembly GCA_963082605.1 of Rhodophaea formosa. Lineage (NCBI taxonomy): Eukaryota > Metazoa > Arthropoda > Insecta > Lepidoptera > Pyralidae > Rhodophaea > Rhodophaea formosa. The sequence goes on from OY720221.1 coordinate 9,329,022, forward strand.
ATATTATTGGTATAGCTATAGATTATGCGTTTCGTGTAATTTAAAAGTCAACATTGTGGTTACGCACGACATTAATATATCGATTCAGATACAATAAGTCCAAATTTTAGAAAATATTAAATAAGACAAATGTCAAAACACGTTTTCTATCACGGGTATTTATCAGACTATGATACATATTCATAACGTTGCGTATCAGCATTATGATGATTTCAGATAATCGTTAGAGAGCGAACAAACACGACAAAATTAAGTACTCTTAGGACGCGCCAGTATTTGTCATCAACAGTTTGAGAAGCTCAGAATTACGTATAGCTATCTCACTCGTATCATGGAAGTGTGAGATAGACGGCGACATTCATAGAACATTCTGAATGCTAGCGTTAAACATATTACTAATGATAACGCGTTTGTTCTCCACTTCACAAAATGGCTGACATACATGTTTGCGCGCGAAATAGCTGCTTCCGATCTCTTTAACGAAATTTCTAAATTAACTGTGGTATATTCATGTTCGCAGCCGACGTATTCCTGTATTCTCTTCATGTAAAAGATAAGGATTTTGTTGCCCTCATTTTCTACGCATTCCTTTAGCAAATAGCGTTTATTATTGAACTTTGACGCTTTTGGTTTAATTTTTCAAATTATTGTAACTAACGAACACGTTCTTATATTGAGTTGAGGTGAAAACACAGGTTTTGTATGTATGTGCTACGATAATTTGAACCATTAAGATGAACTTTAAAGTAATAAGGTACAATTTTTATGTTTACTGGGCTTGACAAATGATTCAGTCGTTTATAAGAATACTAACAAACCTTCCCAGCTGCGCCCGGGCATGTATTATACACAGAAACCTATCTATTAAAAAAAAAACGCCTCAAAATCCGTTGTGCAGTTTTAAAGATATAAGCATACATAGGGACAGACAGACATCGGGAATATTCGGGAAGCAACTTTGTTTGATACTATGTAGTTTTAATAAATATTAACAAGCTTAAGTTCGCGGCGAACTATAACTATCTCATCATTACTCTAACACTTACCTATAACAGACAGCCGTATCTGGAAGTTCCGTGTCGGGGAGTTCTTAAAGTCCACCCGACATCGGTACACGCCCTCGTCGTCGAGCTGAACGGTGTCAAGGGTCAGGGAAGCTGGTCGCGCCACCGTCGCGAAGTAGGCCCGAGGACCGAACGCATTGGGGTCCGACCACTGTAGGGCCTTGTTGAAGGAACGCCCACGGACGTCGAAACTGGAATAAAAATATCGTATTAACTTTTTGTTAAAAACGTTATACTAGATATTTTGGTACTTGTTAGGTGTCGATGTAATTTTTAAGGTTCCGTACCCAAAGGGTAAGAACGGGACTCTATTCAAGAGAGTCACTGCCTGTCCGTTCGTCTGGCTGTTATCAGGCTTACTTACCTCATAAATCGTGATTGCTAGACGGTTGAAATTATCAGAGTTTATGAAACAGCTAATTCTTAAACCAATACCAAAGGCAGTGTAGATATCGTGCGAGAAAAAAAAACGAAAAAAAACCGGCCAAGTGCGTGTCGGGCCACGCGCAGTGTAGGGTTCCGTAGTTGCGAATGACAACTTTGAGTTCACACTGTTTACACTCGCACCTTACAGTTTAACGACCAAAAACATCTAACAATGAAAATAGTATGAAATTTTACAGTTTATAAGTTGGTTGCCTATAACTTTTTAGTTTGTACTTAGTACTCAGCTCTGATAGTTTTCCTTTAAACTTCAGTATATATACTACTGCTGTAATTTTTTTTACGTATCTATATATAACCGTTTAGCAGATAGAGGGGGGGGACACTTACCTCTAACAAAAATTTGCACTTTAAAACCAAATATTTCGGAAACGGATCCCTAAATCGGAAAATGGTGTTCTCAACCTCATAATATTTTTGAAAGACCTATTTAACGATACCCCACACGATGGGTAAATAGAGAAAAAAAAATTACTCCCCCAATTTACTTGTATGGGAGCTACCCTAAAAAAAATTTTTTGTCATGTTTTTATTCTACCACTTTTTTGCCATTATTAATATACATATCCATACCAAATTACAGCTTTCTAGTACTTATAGTCTCTGCGTAAAACCGCGGACGGACAGACAGACAGACAGACAGACAGACAGACAGACATGGCGAAACTATAAGGGTTCCTTGTTTACTACGGAACCCTAAAAAGGAGAAAAAAAAACAGACGTCCAATTTCATTGTCTTTTCTTGGAAATGATAAAATGAAAACCAGGTGTAAACCGATATTAAAACCGATAAAACAGTAATATACTATAGCAAATTTGATTTCCACGATTCTATTTATATTTTCAACAATGTAATTCATAAGAAAAAATAAATAGTATAAGTTGCGCCTCGTCTGGCAGAGTATATTTGCTTTTGAAGAAAAATGGCCTACGAGGAAATATAAAAGAATCATGTCGAAGTAAAGTCATGTAATTATGACTAAGGTCCGTAGGTAGGTAAATTATCTAAAAGATAGATAGTTCATCATTGCTTTTACAAAATACGAGTTTATTTGTTTCGCTATAACGATTTTAAATGCCAAATATTATTCACAAATACGAAGTATCCTCCAAATGTTATTGAAAACATAATTAAAGTTATTGAATCGACCTAGACTGAAAACAATTTATAAAGTCGTTGATCATGCGCGTTTTTAACTAAGCGGCTAGAGTTAAAAATTATTATTCGTTCAGGGTAATTGTAATGAATTGTTATGAATAATGAATACCGTAAAATGTGAGTTGTAAACGTTTTATTTTGAACTATAAAAGTAAGCGGCATACAGCATTTAAATTGACCCTTGATATTCGTTTATAGGGGTGACTCATACCGATAATAAATATAAATCAATATATATGGACAAATCACACAGATTGAGCGAGCACCAAAGTAAGTTCGAGACTTGTGGTATGGGAATAATGGGATACTCACTCAACGATACTATATTTTACTACAAATACATATCTATACACGTATTTGATTCATGATCAGTTTGACCTGGGTGTCGGATGTTAATCTATATAAACATCAAACACCCAGGTCAACTGAAAAAGATAATTTTTCATGTGGACCTGACCGGGGATCGGACCCGGGACCATACGTGACACAGGCCGGCGAGTTGACCGCTGCTCCAGGGAGCTCTTCTAACAATATGAATATATTTTCCTATGGGATTTAGCTGGGAACTCAAACATATTTTCGAAAATTTCATACAAAAGTGTTAAGTTGCCCTGGAAATTAGTATTGACTTGTCAAATATTTTTAAGTCATATTGACGGTCTGAGTCACATGTAGTTTTATTTAGGTTAATCGAATTACTGTCGTCATTAACTAAAACTGGCTCAATGGTTAAATAGATGTGCAACGAACTTACACACCAGTGTATAATTTATTAAGGTATTCTTCTAAATAAATAGTAGTAAAACATAGTTGTAACTTCAATTTAACTTCCATAATTAAATATCTTGAAATTCAAGCGCAACCGCGATAGTTTCTGACGAGAAAAAAGAGTTTTCACGAAGCTCGTGCTATCCTAATTAAAACTTTGTTATTGAGATAAAACATCCAAAGAGAATTAACAATCTGTTAAGACATCGTTGTTTCACAGTTTGCGGGAATCCTTACTTGGAATTCATCTGCTTGGCCATATTTCTTTGTTTAATCTTCTCTCTAAGTTTATCTTGGTAATATTGAACTAAGAAAACATTGAACTGGTATATTTGCTTATCATCCGTTTAACCCAATATTATAGCTTTTAGATTCAGAAGGAAAATACACACTTTCTATAGTGTATATGGGTGAAGAACATCGTATTTTTAGGGTTCCGTGGCCGAATGGCAAAAAAGGAAACCTTATGGATTCGTCAAGTCTCTCTCTTTCTCTCTCTATCCATAAGGCACAACCAAAAGTATTTACACTACACCGTTGAAACGTGGTAAGAGATGTATTCTATTAATGGCTATATATATTTATATAAAAATTATAAAACAAGGTTTTGGTTGGTCGGGCCTCCATTAAGGTCCCTATAACAAGTTTTTCTCAAAGTCAATCGTTTTAAAGATAGACACTTTGAAAGGGAGCTTTTAAATATGTGCCGTTACAGTTTTTAGGGTTCCGTAGTAAACTAGGAACCCTTATAGTTTCGCCATGTCTGTCTGTCTGTCTGTCCGTCCGCGGTTTTACTCAGAGACTATAAGTACTAGAAAGCTGTAATTTGGTATGAGTGTGTATATTAATCATGGCAAAAAATTCGTAGAATAAAATCGAGAAAAAAAATTTTTTTTGGGTAGCTCCCATACAAGTAAATTGGGGGAGTATTTTTTTTCTCTATTTACCCATCGTGTGGGGTATCGTTAAAAAGGTCTTTGAAAAATATTGTGAAGTTGAGAACACCATTTTTCGATTTAGGGATCCGTTTCCGAAATATTTGGTTTTTAAGTGCAAAATTTTGTTAGAGGTACGTGTCCCCCCCTCTATCTGCTAAACAGTTATATATGGATACGTGAAAAAAATTACAGCAGTAGTATATATACTGAAGTTGAAAGGAAAACTATCAGAGCTAGGTACTAAGTGCAAACTAAAAAGTTATAGGCAACCAACTTATAAAATGTACTAGAAAATGTAAAATTTCATACAATCCTCATTGTTGGATGTTTTTGGTCGTTAAACTGTGAGGTGCGAGTGTAAACAGTGTGAACTCAAAGTTTTCATTCGCAACTACGAAACCCTACACTGCGCGTGGCCTGACACGCACTTGGCCGGTTTTTTTTTTTTTGTTTTGTTTCAAATATTTGAGATTTCACATAGATACAGTTATCTATAAAAAAATCTCAAATATTTCAAACAAAACAAAAAAAGGGGCGTGTGCATGAGCTGTCGCAAAGTTATACTAATGTTAACCATAACTTTGCAACAGCTTATGCACTCATGATTATAACACTTTAGAACCAGTTTTTTTTTTAAAGAGGTTTATAGTGTTATATTTTGTATTAGTATTTTTTAAAAACAAAAATTACATACAGTTTTCATAGCACTATTCGGATACCGCTACTCGTCGATATAGTTTGGCTGATAGTAAAAATAAAATGGTAGATTTAGTGAAGTAGTAAATGTAAAAACACTTTATTGCACCATGACATACAAAATGGAAAAATAAAATACACAATAAGATACAAATTTGTACAATTGGCAACCTTATCGGCTAAGCAGTTTCTGCTTCCTCGCATAATGTCATTAAGTGACACAAAAATCACCACACTATTTTGTTTATCATAAAAAAAGGTCAATCTGAAACCTCCCTAATGACTTCTCATCGGCGAACACCAAAATCGGTTTAGAATTGATTACAGAACAAAGCAAATTAATCCCAAGAAGGGCAACTGAACCCTATCTAACAAGGGAATAACAAATCATGCGGCCAAATCCACACATAATAGACGCAGCAAACTACGAACATGCTTACTAAGCATTCTCATCTCAGTCATTAATCACCAACGTCGTTCACCCTATTATTAGGGCGCTGAAGGCTTTTAAATATCTACAGTATAAACCTTTGGAGGTTATAGTGTAGGACGGTATTGACTGTGAACAAATTAGTTGATGAATAGTGTTTCTTAGGTGTTGAAATTATGAATATAATTATAACCTCGTACACTATAGCGCTATGTTATTAAGCAATTGAATGCTTTATGTACATTATTATTCTATGGAAGTTTCGTTATAAGGTTCGTTTCGTCCATGGGGCCCTGGTACAAAAAAGTTTTTCAAAGTTTTAGCGCCTAAGCTTGTCGACGCTGCAGGTGACGGAAAGGCTGGCTCTTACCTCGGACAAAGGATTGCAATCGCCATCCAACGAGGTAATGCAGCCAGCGTTCTAGGCACTTTGCCACATGGACAAAATTTAATATTAGATTTTTAATTTTATTTTGTATAATTAAGTAGGTATAGTTATAATATTTTATTGTATTTTTTTTAATTTTTAGTTTAGTTAGTAATTTATGTTATAAAAATAATTAGTTGATAGTTAGAATAATATTTATCATATGTATTTTCATATGTAAATTTAGTTAAACAAATAAATATATATACAGCAGAAAAAAAAAAGTAAAAAAATGGTGAATATATTTGTATATATGGATGGATTATTTGTCATATCAATATTTACATTTAGTACTATTTTATTAATGTGCTGAAAATTTCTCTATATTTACGTACCAATGAACGTTATAAGAGTTTAGTATTTTATGGCAGTGAATGAATTAGTTGATAAATAGTACTTTTTAGCCGTTAAGAATAAAAATATCTACAAGTTATACCTACAAGATATTTTCCCCATCAATCTTAAATATTATGAGGATATCTATATTTTATCAGGACGCTTAAGAGATTTTATATATCTATGTTAAAATAAACCCTAAGAAGTGTTAATGTAGGTCAGTATTGGTGGCGAACGAATTAGTTGATAAATAGTGCTATTACATAGGAAAAAAACAAGATAATTAATGTGTTCAAAATATGAATCAGTAAGAAAGTATATTACTTATGATTATAAGGGAACGGTAGGTCTTAAAATATCGTTAACATAAACCTTTGAAAGTTTAGTGTTGGACGGTAATAATGATGATCGAATTAGTTCATGAATAGTGCTAGTTAGCCCTTGAGAATAAGATTATAATTTTCTTATCCTAGCAATTGTAATAGCAGAAGTGCATTTTTCTATTTATCATTATATTTCTTTCTAGACTTTATACGTTCTGACGCCTTAATTGCTGAACCAATCATCATGAAATTTTACTTCACGTTGTCTTATGTAAGAAAAAAGGTCACAGATCACCTTTCAACTCGAAAATAAATATTACTGCTCCCGAGGCATCTATATTAAGATTAGTGGAGCTGCGAGCAAAAGCTAAACTGGAGGTTTTTAACTATTTTTGTTATAAACCTTTGAAACTTTTATGTGAATGATGTATTGATGTCGATATGTGTGACACATATTGTTGTAATACTTTGTGTTAGCAGCTAGTTAAGATATCTAAACATGAATACTGTACCGATAATCAGAGATTATAATATTTCTTCCGGTTTTTTTTAATTAAGCATCTTAATATGTGTCATTATAAACCTTAGCCATATAATATATAGAAAATTACATTTAATGAAAGTTATTGAAAATAAAATTGATATTGAAGTTTTTGTCTATAAAATATTGTATGTTCTCACTATAAATTACAACTAAGGAATTCTCCTGGCCACTAGTCCACCACTAAATATTAAATAACAATTTAAGTGGGACTCTATTGTAAAAGACTTGCTTTCATAACGACCGTCAAAGACGATAACCGATCGGCCGCAGCAGATTGGACGGTGCTACGGCACTAAATGTATTCGCCGTACAATTCTGTCACTAAAATTATAAAATACAGAAATATAACTCTAAGAAGAAGTCTATTTTTCCTTTATTTCTGAAATTCTTTGTATTACACGATTGTTTAATATTTAATAATTGGCCAAGTGCAAACTCGGATGCGCGTATTCCGTACCAATATTTACTTAAGCAACATTAGATTATCATCCAAAAACGGTAAAAAAACATTTTTTGTATGGGAGCCCCCTCAAATATTTTTGTTTTGTATTTTTTGTTATAGAGGCAACAGAAATACATGGTTTGTGAAAATTTCAACTGTCTCGCTAGCACGGTTTATGAGATACAGCCTGGTGACCGACAGACATTTGTCTCGTTGATAGGGCCCCGCTTTTTTTTGGGTCGGAACCCTAAAAAAGTTTGGTTGTAAAAACTCTTTGTGTAAAATTTTATGTTTGCAACTATTCATTTTTTTTTTGCCTTACTCCAGATAGATTATGAATGAAAAAAATCCTTAACTGTAGTTCCAAGTCAAAACAAATGTGTCTTGCATTAATTTACCTAATATATCAACTCTATAGTTTCTTTATTTTGTGATACGTTTGTACCACGGTTTCGTGCAAATAGCTTCCGAACAAAAAGTAGTGAATGCAATCGTGTTTCAACGATGCATTATCACGGGGAACACCATTGCAATTTCATGACTTAATATCGTTCATTTCATACAGTTACGATTGACTCATTGGCTGAACTTAATAGCGATTTAATATTGTGTTCAGTTTTAACAATTAACTTATGCATGAATCAGACTCAACATTGTTATATGTCACGTAAATTGTAAATTGCATATTTTTGATACCAATATTAAAAAATCGGAATTTTTTAATATCGAAGTTCAGTTAGAAAGCGAAATAATCTTGAATAAGAGCTACTGTTGAATTTCAGGTTTATATCACACGCACCATTCAGTAAAACTAATTTATTGCATTTAGGAAAGACAGAAACTGGCATGGCAGAAACATTAATTGGCATGAAGGTTTTTTGGGTTTATATAAAAAAACTTCATGCCAATTAAGTAGTACGACGTAAATGTGGAACTAGTATAGCTACCTTCTAGCGGATAGCCTATTGACATGCCTTCTCATAGTTTTGGCCTGAATTTAAAATATGCAAGAAAATAGACATTCGTGCATTTTTCTTAAGTCCAAAAAATATATATTTTACCCATACTAGACAAGTTAAGCCTTAAATAAAGACTAAATCCAGCCTTATGGTATGAAAAGTCTAGTCTTAAATTAAATGGACAAAACAAAGAAAATTTTGTTTCATCATCATCATCAGGTCTTTGTTAGTCTCAACTGCGAGAGCACGACAGGCTGAAGAGAACTCTTTGATGTTCATAAGCTTTATTTAGCTTGTGTTCCCTAAGTCACCGTCTTCAGCATCCACGGGAAGACTTGGAATGGTCCCATTTTATACTCTGCCGAGAACCACACGGTATGAACTAAAACTTTGTCTTTTTTCTTCTTCCTTTCTCAGCCTGTGTTCACCTATTTTTGGGTATATGCCTCTTCATGGTTTTTCCATTTGACCCGGTCTTGCTGTGCGCATCCAAGTCTTGCCCAATATTTTTGAGAAATTTTCGGCCAAATTTAAGGCCATATAATAAATTTATATCATGAAACGTTCAAAACAAAACTTTGTCTACCACTTAGCTTTTGAAGGTGAATAATAATAACAATTTCCTGCACTTCCACAACGGGACTTAATATCGCTGATTTTATACAGTTACGATACACTCGTCGACTGAAATTACACTGTTATTTTAAATGTTCGCGAAATCGCAGTTTTTTTATTTATTCACAATGCATGTTTTTTTTTGATGTTGTACATTGTACAGTCTGTATGTTTCACAAAATTTCATTGAATAAACAGTGAGGCCGAAATGATCACGTTTGGTAAGCTACAACGATAATGGGTAAACTTGGATAAAGCCCATCATGTGCGATTGTTTCAAATAAAATAAAAATATGGCCTACCAGAACCGAAATAAATTAAAAAGTAAACATGTAGTCTTAGACATGATGTTACCATCTCGTTCAGACTTTGGTGGTAACTTTTCACTTCTTTGCAAACCTTCAACTGAGACGCACGTGTCTACTATAACATTGAGTAAGAATTAATAATAATTATAACTAATTTTGTTGTCTTGTGAACAGATGTACACCCTGGAATAAAAGGTTGAGCACAGCATCCCGGCATTTTATTCCCAGCTCCAATCAGGCTCCCATCCTAGTAACCTACGAAATACAGTTCACCAGAAAATCGACGTGGACGATCCAAGACACACGCCATTGAAATGCCGTTTGGTTCCCTCAGAGTAGAATAGGACCACTCCAAGTCTTCCCGTAGAAATTGTAGAAGGTGACTTAGGGAACACAACCTATAAACGTCAATGAGACCTCTCTAACCCGTCTGGCTAGCGTGAAGAGTGTAAGCCAAATGATCTGACTGCTCTGGCTAATATATAGCTCTGGTAGTACAAAAAGGGTCATACTACTTTAGTAGAGACTAAAAATACCTGATGAAGATCCAAAATACAACTTATCCTGAGATATTCTGTGATATAAAGGCACTAGTAGTCATAAAGTGACGACAGTTGATCACTTCCGAGATCTAACTAATAATAAAATACTTTCAGACGCAATCTTCTTTTGTTTTCATTCTGTTGTGTCCGATTTTCAAGCAGCCGAAATGCATCTCGTATCATGGCTTAAGGTATCGGATAATCTTGCTCCATCTACTTTATTACGTATATTTTAAAACCACCTAATAAAGCCGCGCCTTTCGCCTAACGACTCTCATTCGACCAGTCGCGATCGATAGCAACCTGCATTCTTAAACACAAAGCAGCCTACAGAATATTCGACCGCATTACCCAGTTTGATAAATACTACAATGATTAAGTAAGAACTTCGCGTATATAATCGAACTAGCTGTTACCCGCGGCTTCACCCACGTGATATATAGCCTATGTCCTTTTCAGTACCGTAACCTATGTGCATGTAAAATTTATTCGAAACATGTGTTAGATATTGAACATATCGTCTCAACAGAAAACGAAATCAAAATCTTCATATTTTTACATAAATATGTAAAAAATACTACCAACGTATAAATTAATTATAACCATTTCCACATTGTACTTAATTGAAAACTGTAAAGGCTTCTAGGCTAAGGATACAATCAAGAAAATTGAGTTTCTCAAGGTTCGACAGAAGATAAGGCACATGGCGATAAGACCCAATGATCACATCTAAACATACTGAAACAAACATTGACAATATCTTTGTTTGTTGGGTTAAAAATCTTTATTACTCAAAACTGACAACATACATATACAAGAAAGCTACCGTATAAATGGCGGACTTATTCCAAAAGAGATCTCTTCCAGTCGACCAGCAGGTTAAAGGATAGTAGAAGGTAGGACGAAATTATGTTTGAAACACCTTATCCGGATTTTTTGTACAATCAAAAAGATAAGAATTAGCTATTTAATAAGGCAAATATTTGGATAACACGACTTTAAACAAACCCATAAAAATTTCTGGCTTAATAAAAATTACTAACTATAAAAATGTCATACAACATAGATTTAATAATCACAGATGATGCAAACAGATTTTTTAGTTCACGGATGTCACTCCAATTTTTAGAAAACCTTACATGGGAATATAGATCCAACACGTAGAGACCCTTTGGTAAAGTTACTACGTAAGTCTTCAGGTAGACGAATAAAAAGTGGAATAACTTCAAAAGTATCCATCAAAATCAATCCTAGTCGGACGAAATCCCTAACACCCATTTGCTCATGCATTAAAGAAACAAAAGAAATGCCCTGTTTACGACTGCTAGGTATTTCCCGGACGCAGTTCACTAAACTACCCAATACTGAACCAATAAAACGAGAGTGCCGAATCTGTGATTTTATTAGCTAACTGGCAAAAGCGTCGCCCTTTATTATGCCAAATACAGAATTTTATAATCTGGGGGAGATTCGCAACTTTTAATGATGTTATAAATTACGGAGTTTCGAACAAAATAAGAATTGTTTTCTTAACATTATGGTATTTTTCTGGATTCGTGCCTTCAAATTCAAGCGTTATTTTTTCATAGCATAAATATATATTACATGAAATTTTACCAACGCTTGAATATAGGTAAGTTGTAAGTAGATAAATGATACTTAGTTTATAAGGGACTAATATAGGACAATATTAAAATGGTTTTCACATTATTAATGTCTATTCGTAAAATTATAGTTGGTAAAAATTACAGAACGTAAATTGCTGCCAAAATTATAACTCTTACCCGCGGCTCCACCCGCGTGATATATAGCCTACGTCCTTCTCCATACCCTAACGTGTATGTAAAATTTTATGATGATCGGTTCAGTAGATAGGGCGTGAAAGCGTTACAAACAAACAAACTCACTTTCGCTTTTTATCATTTGTTAGTTAGGATTTGGATTATTAAAACATATGGCTTTACTGCAATTGGCTTTACTACGTATAAATTAAGCATCGACATTACCTTGAAAACATGCCTTAACTCATCAAAATCAACAACTTTTCTTTTGGAAACTATGCTGGAAAATAAACAAAAATTTACTTTTTCATACATAAGTGTTTGACTAGATAATTTGTATTTATAGGCTTTCAGGTTAGCATTGCGTGATATAGAAGCCCTGAAATGTTACATTGCTACTTCAATAGGCTACATCCAATTACAATGTTTAAACAATGAGTTTGTATGTTCATTTATTTATGTCGTTAAAAGCGAAAGGTGAATTTCTTACTTGTAATAGTGGGTCTACGAGGCTGCTGTATTTGCGAGTCTGTCTTTGTTAAGCTTAGTAATCTCAGTATATAGAGGTATGGTAAGCACGCCAACTAAAGTAAATAACTAAAAAAGTCAAGCCTAAATTGGCGCATAGGTCAAAGAAATATGTTTTTATATTTTCCATATGACGTGTGGTTCCCGGCAGAGTAGAATAGGACCACTCTAAGTCTTCCCGTGGATGTCGTAAAAGGCAACTTAGGAAACACAAGCTAAACAAAGGTTACAAACATCAAAAAGACCTCTACAACCCGTCTGGCCAGCGTGGAGAGTGTAGGCTAAATTCTCTGGCTACTTTGGCTAATATACTGCTGTGGTAGTACAAAGAGGGTCGTGCTCCTGCAGTGGAGACTAAAACAGACCTGATGGATGGATGGATTTTCCATATAACTAAAAAAAAATATCTTTCTAATGGTATCAAATCCAGCTGCTTACATAAAACATAACCGAAGATATTTTATGACAACTTCAGACATCAAAAAACGAAATTAGTTTTTCCCCGACCTAATAAAATGATTTTTCTTATAGGTACAGGAAATTAGAGCTAGTTGATCCAATATCCTGTTTTTGGTGGGATCAAATAGACTATTCCGAAAACAGTTTTTACGAGTTTACGAGTGACGCAAAATTATCCCCTATAAAATATAGTATCTACGAGTAAACCAAAAGGAAGTATATATTTATACTAGCTATATTTTATAGGCAGTATTATTTTTTTATCCCAATAGACATAGCTAAGGGCAGATATTTGGATACATATCTTCCAAAAGTATAGCAGTCTTTGGCTCATATGGAAAGCACTTGGATGTTTATCTATATAAGTATCTATTATAAAATATAGTATCGTTGAGTTAGTATTCCATAACACAAATCTCGAACTAACTTTGGGGCTAGTTCAATCTGTGTGATTTGTCCGTATATTTTTATTTTTTTATTTATTCAAAGTTCTTTTCAAAATTAAATGAGGAAGATGTAATGAATCCAGTTCGTTACAAATGAAAATGGTTACTTTTTCTCTTCTTTCGCAGTCAGATTAAATTAAAACTAAATTCTGGGATTTTATTTATGTTGAAACATTCTAAAACGCACCTACGCACAGGTATTTATTAGGGGAAGTAATTGTTTTCTGTTTTTATACATACAAACGTACATGTTTAACACGTCACTTACGTTACAGGATAGACAGATTCTTGGGCTATACTTAAAGGCTCCGTTTAGGGTGTTACTTTGTATTCATATGCATTTGTTACAATTAGAATTAATAAAGAACATGCATTAAGAATAGATTTTGAAAAATATAACCAATTATGTGAGCATTTAACTCTAAAATACTTTTAGTCTGATATCGATACATTAATTTTGGTTATAATTGGTTGAAAAAGTGCAAAACCAATTTTTTATAATTCAAAATAGTAGTATAATCATGAGATAGCCTTTAAAATATATAACAACTTTTGTATTTAAGCCATTTTCATAAACACAATATTTGTTATAGCTGCCAAATAAAGTTCTCACATAACCCTTAAACAATGACTTAAACCCTTAATAAAATAAACAATTCACTTCTTCAAGTGACGTCACTAATTGTTAGATTTTTGATAGTGGCGTTCACGCCGAAAGGAAGAATTGTGACTTTGTCACCTTTAGAGTTTTTGGGTTACAAAGGTAATCCCTATTGTTAGTAACTTGTTAGTAACGACGTTAGTCATAAAGGTGCAACTGTCGGAGAAAAAAATGACTATTAATAAAAAGAAATACTGAAGAAAAATGTTGACTGTATCCTTTTTACGCGTTTTTGCATAAAGATTGCAGCATTCGAAATATTCGCGAGAAAACTCAAAGGCGGGGCAAGTTCTCGAACTCAATAGCAGCGAATGAATAAAATATTACACTTTCTTGGGTTAATTCAGAATTTGCATTTTTCTGTCAGTGACGGATCACTGTAGTTTATACAATTTATTCACGTTAATACGGGTCGAATGTAGGGTGTTGTAATTTGTAAATGAACATCAACGGCAGTTTAGAATAAATGCTTTGAAAAATTAAGATTAAAATGGTTTTGACTTTTCGAATAGTGATTTTCAACTGACTTCAATTCGTAGGTATTTTATACAGGCTAAATTGGAGTAGCCCGATGGCCTAGTGGGCGTGAGCGATATAAGAGCTTCCGCATGTTAAGCAACACCGGCCGCAGTCCCCACTTGGATGGGTGACCGCAAGTGGCATAAAAATATCTCGAGCTCCTCCGTGTTTCGGAAGGCACGTTAAGCCGTTGGTCCCGGCTGTCATCATTGATGATAGTCGTTAAGCTATGTCAGATGCCATTAGGCAGCTTGAAAAATCTGACACCAGTTTTGGCCACTTACGCACACGAAAAACAAACAAACAAACACAGGTTAAATTGTCATTTTCATACAAATTTATGGACCGCCCGACTCTTACCAAAAATGACGATTTTTTTAGTGTGCCAGTTTGTATATGAAGTAACGAACTTACCTATTTTATTCTAATAAAACGACTAATGTAACATATTTTTAAATGAACATTAACAGTCTAGCTTAACCACCTTGTTAAATAAAAATATTTCTGGATTTGTTTAGTTATTTTTATTAATGAAAGAAACAATGCATTTTTCACTTGCTTCTTTAGGTTTCATATTTATAAGTATAATTTTCTTGAAAAATTATACTAATAAATAAATCTTGTATTTATTTATAGGTACTTTCTTGTTCATGTCAGTTAGTATGAAGAATTAACCAGCTTATCACTTCACGGTATGAAATAAGTTTTAACCATTATACGAACAGTTTTCCTTTGTACTTTTTAAGACTATAACCTGAAAATCTTGAAAAATTCCACTGAAATTTAATCACCTATTAACACTGAATTAAAATTCCTTACAAATATAATCGCCATTGGCAAATAAAAAAACGTTATTGTTTCTGACGACGCAAAAAAATAATAAAAAATAAGAAAATTTTATTCTAGAATAGTGTAGAATTTAAGTTTTATTAATGAAAAATCTAACAAAGAAGAAAGCAAATAATGTTGACGACGGATGCTCAACACATTTCTTCTTGTAACAGTGAAAAATTAAGTGTTAAAACAATTTCTTCTACTTATAGAAAATAAAATAACTTTAGTTTTATATCGTCGTAAAGTAACGTATGGCAATTTGTAACGTTTTATTCTCTGTAACTCGTAAACTATCGATAGAAGCAATATTAAAATTAGTGGCGGTTGAATTTACGGCGTCATAAAAAACTAGCCTCGCATATACAACAAATTAACACATTTTTGTGTAGGCTCCACGTGAAATATGGACGAATAGGTTTACGGTTGACCCATTCAATGCATTCTGAATCTAATATCTAAAACAATACGGTACATAATTGACTAAAAAATGTACGTTCCCTTCGTCCTTTTTGACAATTGTGTTTCACGAATAGTACATCGGTAAATCAATCCGCATTTTTGTTTGTTTCTGTTTCATATTTACGTCGGAATTAGAGGATGTATGCAATATCAAGATGTGAGAAATGTGTGAAAAGCCTGTTATTGTTTTCCTTTAAGGTGGCTAGTTCGTATGAAATTCATATGTATGATGCATAGTTTTGTTTTCGTATAAGATTAATGTTTGTTGTTGTAAATAGTTAACTAAATCCACAGAAATTAAAGAAAACATAAATATATATAAACTTTATCTCGCATTTTGAATATATACTTTAATATAGAATTATAGTAAGTATTTTTTTCTGAGGTAGGTAGGTGTAGGTATAATAAAATAATTTATGCTAAAAATAGGATAGAAAGTGTTATTATTAAAAACTTAAACTATTGAACCAATTAAAATTATGCTTATGAAGTCAAGTATAGCCAATAAGACAACTAAAATCATTTTTAACAAACTTTTTGCCTCTATTCGATTACCTATCGGTTGAGTACCTAGCCTGTTCAGTGTCATTTCTATGTCCCTAATTTAACAACTATAACATTTTACATCCATACATACTTATATAAATACATGTACTCTGAAAATAGAACACCCTTTTTTTCGGCAGTTTTGTAGAGTTAATAGTACACTATGATACAAGTACAATAAGCTGGATATTATAGTCAAGGTGTTTACAGGCACGAGGCAAAGCCGAGTGCTTATAATAAACCGACGACTATAATAGACAGCTTGCCGTACGAGTATCATACGACGTTTTTCAATACATTTGCGATAACCATAAACTAAAACAAGATTGCAATTTAGCAAGTAAGGAATGTATAACAGTTAGGAACTAAAGCAGTTTGTAAAAATACATTTATAATAATCAGGTACATTTACTCAGGTTTATTTTCTCCAAAAAAGTACATTGATAACCCTCTCCTTTTAGAAGTCGGTTAAAAATTCACATCTCACTAATCAGAAAAAAGTTTTCATGCCGTACTTGAAACTCATTGCTCGGATTCTATGAAGAAGTTTAAATTTTGCATCTGTTGCATTGGGCTATTGAGCGCAAACGCACTAGTGCTGTAAATACATCATAACGATACAGATTTCGATGTCATAAGAACCGTATTATTAGCAAATGTATTGGAAAATTTACTACAACATAGTTTGTATCGCTTCTTAAACGTCCTGACGTTACCAACTATAAAATTACACATCACATAAACACATACTTGTGAGGTACCAGCTCACCTAGCTCTGATAGAGTAGTTCTCACATAAAATAGATAAGGTAGGTGTTGCTCAACAGAGAGACCGTGGACAGGATGACGATGATCGAGAAATGAAGTGAAAAACAAAATGCAGTATGAAGGTATCATGCAGCATCGTTACACACTTACATGTTCTCTGCAAACAAAATACTAATTTTTTGGGCCATCGTATAAAAGAGTAAAAATCAAGTTAAAAATAAAATAGTCCTCGCCTAGCCTCGATTCGAAGTACGTTATAGGTCGGGTAGCGTGCTCCGTGTCGTTTCTTGAGCGTCCCGACATTAACAACTATAAAATTTGAATTTTACAACTGAGGATACGTAAGCACTCGCTTCTGTTTGGAGTGGGCATAAAACTTGCATGTTGAGAATATTGGAACGCTTTAGTTTAATGCTTTCGGTACGTGACTTAAACTTGGGTACTTTGCGAAACAATTCAAGTGATTGTTGTGTTTCTGGAAATAATAAAGAGCAGGTATTACTAGTCCAGTTTCTAAGTAAAGTTTTTTTGTGTATAAAAATCATGGATCGAGGGACATTAAAAAAATACAACTTTTTAACTTGTCGTGTTAATGACTTGGCATATTTATGTGTAAGGCAAACTTGGAATCCTGATTAGGAACTTTCCTTAAATTGGGTTGTAGCACACGTTTGTATATATTGGATGCCTGTGCAATATTATGGAGTTATTTGGAGCACACGAACAATGGTTCAACGCAAAACAATGAAAAATATTTCTTAGAAATTTACTACATACAAATAATTATTTTCTATCATGTTAAAACTCTGAAAGAAATTTCACTTTGGAAGTGATATCCTTCAAATGATTGACTTTAAGAAAATAATATGGTTTTAGAACAATAAATGTCATTATGTAAAGACCTATTATATATAAACGGACAGGTTTGAAAAAAAAATAGATTCAGTTTAGTCAAAAAAACGAAAAGCGTTTCATAGAATTCATCTACCTACCAATTTTCTATTGTGTAATCTTAATATTTTTGGAAAAAATGGCTGTTACATGTGACATCTGGACAGACAGACGGACGGACAGACAAGTCGAAGCTATTAGGATTCCATTTTCTGCAATACGGCTACGGCAACCTAAAATGGAACTATTCGACACAACCATCTTTTGTGTTTAGTACTATACAATACAGTTCAGATTTAGTCAGAACAATAGGTTAGGTCCATCGACGTAACCTGTTTGTGAATGGCAGCCATTGGACAGGTTGTCTGCGACAGATTATGCTGTATTATGGACGGCAATAACCTGAACTATACAGGTGATTCAGTGAAATAGGCGACACAATCTAAAAAGCTGCTTCAACAACCTAATTAACAAATTGATGTAGGGATTTTATAAGAGTTTTCTTGAGATTTTAAGTTATTTGGATATAATGTATCTTGTATGTGTGTTTGTTTGAGTCTTATAATGCTACATTATTTTGAAGCACTTCGTTAATGAGATTGCAATGTTACATTATGCTATAATAAAACTTGTGAAAGAAATAAAATATGCGTAAAATTAAAACGAAACATTTAAATAAAATTATTTTAAGGTCACTAACCAACGAAGCCTGGATTTTTTAATAACTAGGTATAATATAAATTACTAGTTGTTTCATGACTTTTTCCGCGTTATACGCAGTAAAGTTTAATAAATAATACATAGGTATACGTATACGGGCACGCGGGCCGTATTTAATATGTACGTACATATAATATGCATAGTTATTTTCAAAATAGTCTTCCTTACATGAATAGTGTTCCTATTCATAGTACAGATTTGAGGAGGACAATAGGAATAGCGAGCGATCGAAGACACCTGTTCATGAATAGCATCAGGTTGCCAGTGACAGATTATGCTATATTATGGCTGAACCTAAGATAACCTACTTAGTATATTTACTTAATCTCTTCATTTTACGTTAGTTCAAAAGCTATTCTGCATATTTTATTTAAAATATTTGTGAAAAATAGAAACAAATCCTATCTCGTCATAGAGTATTACTATGAGAAAACAACATTTTCTCTAAATTATACGTCAAAAATGTACTAAAAAACCTGCCAAGTTCATGTCGGGATAGGCGCAGTGTAGAGTTCCGTAGTTGCTCGTCATTTGTAACTTGGTCGATTACTTACAACTCTTTGACTTGTATCACACATAGTTATGATAGATTTTCCTTTTTATTTACGATAAACAACCACTTTGCTTGCATAATAGTGGTTGGGACTTTAATATCATAACTGGATCCTTAAATCTAAAAATGGTATTCTGATTACGACAATATGTTTACAAGATCTATCTAACGATGACACATAGTATGAGTGTGACGAAAATATATCCCCATTTTCCATGTAGGTCTTCCTCCCAAATATGTAAAGTGATGATATATTTTTTCTTACTTAATAAAATAGATGGACAGGCATGATCAAACTATATGGGTTTCTGGTTACTACCCAATCTAAAAAATTGGATATGAAATTTGCCATCTATACAATAGAAAATAAAATATATTTAATAGTTATTGTCATCAAAACTTATACGACCCAACATAATAATTACTGTAGCAAACAGTCTCACTCAGGAAATGCCGGAAACGTTGGCTAGTTTTAGCCAATTCAGAAGGCAAGTGTCATGGAAGTCGAACCTAGATCACTGAGATGACAAATGATATTACTCTTAACAGCTTGTTTAAACGTCATCATTCACTAAAAGTATAGTCGTCATTGACATAGCTCAGCGGATTAGCTCTTTTCTCTGAAGTGGCTGGGGTGTGCCCCAGCCACTTCAGCGCGTAGAACCGATGGCTGATGGGGCAGAAAGGTTCTTGAATGACGACCACATACCGGCAAGCGCAGCTTCAAGCACCCACCGACCAGGTGGTCAGACGACTTGACCAAGGTCGCAGGGAAACGCTGAATGCAAGCCGCTTCCAACCGGTCATTTTGGAAATCCTTAGGAGAGGCCTATGTCCAGCAGTGGACTTCTTGCCGCCAAAATGATGATGATGACAGTTGTCATTACTGACTGAATACAAAGTTCAGTCAAATATGTTCATCGTGAAAGCTTTAGGTACCACTGTAAAGTTAAAAAATTGACCAAGTGTCAGTCGGACCTGCGTACGAAGGGTTCTACACCATAATCTATACACGATTGGACTATCGAGCAAAAAACGGCAATAAAACTCACGTATCGCCCCTTAAATATTTATTTTATTACAATTTATTTATTAATTTTTAAACGAAATATTCTCTGTATATTTCAAGCGTCTACCTGTAAGAGAATGTAAAAAAAAATATAGAATAAAATAAATAAAATATTATTTTATTCTGTTTTTATCATTCAGGATTAATTTAATTTTTTCACGATTGGACTATCGAGCAAAAAACGGCAATAAAACTCACGTATCGCCCCTTAAATATTTATTTTATTACAATTTATTTATTAATTTTTAAACGAAATATTCTCTGTATATTTCAAGCGTCTACCTGTAAGAGAATGTAAAAAAAAATATAGAATAAAATAAATAAAATATTATTTTATTCTGTTTTTATCATTCAGGATCAATTTAATTTTTTCAGAATTCAGCTACAAATGCTTAATAGCGTTTATTGTCATAGCGGCAACAGAAATACCTACATCATCTGTAAAAATTTTAACAACATGTATCTAGCTATCACGGTTCAGCCTGCTGACAGTCAGACTGATAGACGGTAGATAGATGGATCGAATTGAGCAATAGAGTCCCGTTAATAATAAGTGTTATTTCTTACCACACTTGTATTTTATCTCCTAGTACACAAAATACACCAATCTGTACACAGGCTATTAATAAGTCCAGCCTCTTATCTCCGTTATTAACAACGGGCGGCTGCGGCCAGCGATACGGCCAGCTAAGACATTAATCATTTGACAAATTTATGTGATTCCACCGGTAGATGTCCGTATCTGTATAGTTATTTATGGCATACGTACGTTATTTATGTGTTCGGACACTTGTGGCATCACGTATTATTTTATCTGTGCCATTGTGTATTTATTGTTCAGTCTTCTAAAATGTCAAAAGTATTTTGTTAATAGAAGACGCAGCTAATAGCAGCCTGATCAAAGACATCGAAGGCTTAAAAATATGTTTTTATTAAATAAAAACTGTTAATTAATATAGTTACATATGAAAACGAAAATTCGTGTTCCTACTTTGAAATCAGAATTAAGTAGCCTCTTACAGGTACTTGATTCTTCGTGTGTGTAGTTATTTGAGCAACATACCGAAAGCTACGAACGTGCTACGAATGTTCTACGAATATGCTACGAATGTGCTACGAGCGTGCTACAGGCTTGCTACAATGTAGCTGTGTTGATCATCTACAGTTCGGTTCACAAAATATCAAACTAAAGATTTAATAGACATAAAATAAAACTGTGATACGTATAGGTATACGAAATCTACCTACCTACATACTCTATCAGTGTATTTTAAAACATCGGCAACCATTTAATATTTTTATCTATTATATTATATTGAAAACTAATATCAAATTTGTCGATAACGTTCTATAAGGTAAGTATAAAGAGCGACCTGTAGTAGTCGCATATGATGTTAAACATCTGACAGTTATTTTTGTATTGGTACCATCTCTTCCTCTTACACACTTCAATCTCATTTCACAAATTGACTCCCACAGTTTGCAGGAAAGCGAGAAAAAAATGTTAGGTACATAAAAAAATATTATCATTTATTTAATACTTGTTTGATTAATCTGCATGTCCAAACATGCATACAAATAAATTATTCAACAACACGATTGAAACGCAATTCGGACAAACGTGTCAAAATTTCATTAATAATTTCAAACCGTAATGGATTACAGTAAAATGGTAATCTGGTGTCTGTCGTCGAAATTAGAAATTGCATTCAATATTGCACGATTAATGGGTATCGTTCATCATGTTTCTATTGGCGCACTGATTTATAAGTCAGTTAGTCAGTCAGTTTTATGGATGTCATTTGTTGTTAAGAGTTATGAGCCATAAAGAGCGAAATTGATGCGACTTCAAGTTTAGTACTCCCTAGTGGCATATCAACTGTTTTAGTTCGTTGTAACTCAAATAAGAGGCTTTGTTTGGGCATTTTTGATTACAAAACATATGTACCTATATATTGTTAGATAGCACGAGTCTCGGACTTTTTTCAGGGCTAGCTTAATCTGAGGGACTTGTTTGTAATATACAGGATCTTTGGGTAAACATCAATGTCCCACAAATCGTTTTAAGGGAACAAAGCTGGGAAATCACAGAAAAATCGATATTTTCAAACTAATTTCCGGCCGCACATTTTGTATGAAAACGACGGTTTTTCCTTCGATTACCCAGCAATGGTCCCTAAGAACTAGTTTTTCATTTTGATCGATTGTTTGTATCTCTTTTTGTGCGTGAGTGGCCAACGCTGGTGTCAGAATTTGTAAGCTGCTTACAGGCACCTGACATAGCTTAACGACTGCCATCAACGATGACAGCTGGGACTAACGGCTTAGTGTGCCAATCAATTTATAAACACATAAAAACATTTGTGTATTAAGTATATAGATACATGGGACATACAAATATTACTTAAATATTTTTCAAGTACTTTTTAATATTTCATTGAGAGAATGTGCGCGTACTGCGTTCTTAAACGTCGGGCGACCGGGAGGGAGTTTCAAAGCTGCTTGTATTCTGGGATAAAATAAAACCTAGTTCATAATCACGCTTTAGTACCAGTAATGTCTAGTCATTTCATCATCATCATCATCAGGTCTTGTTTGGTATCCACTGCAGGAGCATGACTCTCTCTGTACTACTAGAGCCATAATTAGCCAGAGTAGTCAGAGGATTTGGCCTACACTCTTCACGCTGGCCAGACGGGTTGAAGAGGTCTGTTTGATGTTCATAAGCTTTGTTTAGCTAGTATTTCCTAAGTCGCCTTCTACGCCATCCAACGGGAAGACTTGGAGTGGTCCTATTCTACTCTGCCGGGAACTACACAGTGTCACTAGTCATTTATAAATAAATAAATATATACGGACAAATCACACAGATTGAGCTAGCCCCATAGTAAGTTCGAGACTTGTGTTATGGGATACTAACTCAACGATTCTGTATTATAAAAAAGATACTTAAATAGATAAACATCCAAGACCAAGGTCAATCTGAAAAAGATCATTTTCCATCTTGACCTGACCGGGGATCGAACCCGGGACCATCCGTGTCGCAGGCAGGCATGTTGACCGCTGCGCCACGGAGCTCGTCAAGTTATAAAATCCATTGCTTTGTTTTAGGGAAAGATGTTTAAATAAACAAACACACGTTTACTTTTTTAACTTCAATGAAGATGTAGGTTAAGGAAAAAATATAGGAAGAATATAGCAGCTGTTTTTCTTACATCATAAAAGTCCATAAAGGAAATGGGCGAATAAGGAAGGAAATTCTTCTAAATATGTGATGGGCCGGCTATCCTTCACTACTTTTTACCTGGCTGTGTGTACAAATATATTTGTTTCTGTCATGAAACATTCGTAATTAACATTGTATTTCCACCGGGACTTAAACAATGTATTTAGTATAAAACAAGCGATAATAATTTAAATAATAATCTCAACACGAAAAAAAAAACTTTTGTTCTGATACCGAATATGAAATTGAGAAAAATTCATTAGCTGTTCCATAGTACGTTTACGTACGTAATACCTACAATGAATATGTAATCCCAAAATGTATGGAGCAGCTGATATTATTTCTCGATTTCAAGCTTTTTTACAGAATAAATAAAAATCGGGAATTTTCAGCGAAATAATCACTTCGTCAAATTATGGATTAGTTAACCAATGTTTTAAAAGTATGATATTAAAAAAAGATCAAATAGACTAGTCCGATTCTAATAGTTATAGGTCAAATAAAATACTTTTTTAAATTGGTTTAGAATAGAATTCTAAAATACTGCACATACAACATCATCATCATCAGCAGGTCTTTTTTAGTCTCCATTGCAGGAGCATGACCCTCTCTGTACTACTAGTGCCACATGTTACCTAGAGCAGTAAGAGGATTTGGCCTACACTCTCTTCGCTCACGTCATATGGTTTGGAGAGGTCTCTTTGATGTTTATATGCATATATGCATTGTTAAGCTTGTGTTTCCTACGGCGCCTTCTACGAATTCCACGGGAAGAGTTGGAGTGGTTCTATTCTACTCTGCCGGGATCCACACGGCACATACAACGATTAAGTTGTAAGATGTGGCGATTTAACGAAAAAAACTTGTAAGATTGGGGGGCCTTCCAGAAAATGCATATTAGTCACTAACAACGATAAGGAACTTAGTTAAAATTGCAATTACCTGTATATTGGTTTCCCTCCGGTGGCCTTCCCTGCCCTGAACCACAGCACCATGTAGACGCGGTCCTCGTTGGTGTCAGGTGTGACGTCACAAGGCAGGGACGCCGTGCGACCCAACACCGCGTCCACGTCAACTGTTGATACTGAAACAAGAGAAATATGTTTGTTTCATAAGTGTTTCCCTATGATGCGTATGAATGGCACGTCTTAAAAATAAATCCAAAGTTTGTTAAATTTTGTTTAAAAAAAAATCATTTAAAGTTCCAATTTTGCTAATAAAATAAGTAAGAACAAAAACTTAAGATATTGTTTTCAAAAAATTATTCACTATTGACGTATCTGTCTTTGACTCTATACTTTAATTATCTTCGGTATTTGGTAAACGGTCTTTACATATTTTAGATGAATGTTGCCTAACTTAGAGTATTACGACTGTTCCTTGATTTTTGGTGATTGATAAAATGGTATTATAATGATATTACCAATCACCGGTTCAGAATTATCATCGAAACCTCTAGCTATTTCACAGTCTTTGCTTTATAAGTATGAGTTGACATTAAACTCTTACTTCTACTATAAGCACTACCAATGGGTAGTTATAAGTATTAAACTCTAGTATAAAATAAAACTTCAGCTTCGAAATAAAAAAATAAATTAAATAAGCAACGACGCATGTTATCTAACAATGAAATGTTTTCGCACAAAAAACAGGTGTTCAAACCTCACAAAAAAGGTCACGTCACTTTTAAGGTATGCGATGACACGCATGGCATGGTTCCCGTCGCATCCTCGTCAATCAACACGTCAACCCTGCATGTTATCCCTGTCCATGGGTATTCTCTTCCTTGTGCAAAGGGAACTTTATATTTTTTAGGGAGAAGATTGTTAAGTATGCTTGAGAGGAGGTTGTAAGAAAAGGATTGTCTGTCAGATACGCGGCCGACTGTAAGAATGTTGAATTTAATTCTTTTGGTCTTATATGCAAACTTTGTAAAAATAATAATAATTCTTAACGCTTTGGTTGAGGTCACGCCGTCACCGCCACCTTACTATATGTCGGTTTGTTTCCAGCACGAGAAATTACCTGCACTTTATTTTCGTAGATATTTATTTGCGTCTGTGCAGCTACAAAACGAGGTCTGGCTTCAGGCAGACGGCTGGCCGTAAGCAGTTCGCCAAATCATAAATGTTATAAATAGTGGGCTCCGGACTCCAACGCACCATAGATGACACTGATCAATGTTAAATACAAGCACCTGTTGTAAGTGTGTACTAGTAGTATAAACAATGTGTTTGTTATTGAATGTGATGTGTAATTTGCAATAAATTTCAATACCAATAATTTTAACTAAGTCAAATTCACGGTCTCAACATGAAAACAAATAGCTTTTGTTTTATGAACAAGCTTAAAATCGAGCAAAAATATCAGCTGCTCCATACATTTTGGTTAAGTAGGGTATTCAACGTTCTGTGGATTAGCCCATTTATTTCAAACTTGGTCACGAAACTAAAAATGTTCGTATTCATGTTGAGAGCGAAAATTTAAATTATCGCTAGTTCAATAGCAAACACATTGTATAATCTCAGTAGGATAATAATAAATAGAATTATTTATTTATTATTATTAGTAGGATGTATCAAATTTCATCAAACTATTAATAAGATCTTAAAAGCAGCAAGTCTGTCTAGGTGAGCGCAGCCATGTGGCTTTCTCAGAAGCAAAGCTCATTACCAACAGCACACAGCATTAATGTTTTGTGTCAACAGTTTAGCGGACGGTTGAAAATTAGCTGTCTGCTCAACACAGCGCTACGAGCTTGTACAGGTTATTACACTGTAACTAGTTGTTATTTTGATGTATAAAACACATTTTGTATTTTCTATAAATAGTATAGTTGTAGGCTTTATTCCTCAAAGGATAGACCCCTTAGGTTATAATAATATAGTTAAATCTCATTACCAGCAGCATACAGATTATGTACAGGTTACTAGTTGTCAGTTGTTATTTTGACGTAATAAAAAATATTTTATGTCTATTTAGTATCATGGTTTATTCCCTATAGTATAGACAAGGCCTTGGGTTATTATAATATAGGCAAATCTCATTTTCAGCATCACACAGAATAAAGTTTTATGTCAACAGTTTAGCGGACGGTTGAAAATTTGCTGTCTACTCAACACAGCGCTACGAGCATGTAACAAGCTAGTTGTTATTTAGACGTTATTCAAAATATTTAGTAAAATAGTATCATGGTTTCATTACTAAAGATTTGATTGTTTGTTTTCATTGAATAGGCTCCAAAACGAATGGACTGATTTTCGAAGTTCTTACACTTTAAGAAAGTTAACTTATCTGCGAGTATCATAGGCTATAAATTAAACGAGCAAAGTCACGGAAAAATTGCTAATTTAAAATATTTTGTAATGTCATGGCTTTCTTTACGGAATATACACTGTATTGATTCGTTAGCATAAACCAAGGTTTATTATCAGCAGCACACACCATTAATGTTATGTATCCATAAACGGACAAAAATTTGCTGTCTGCTGAACACAACACTACGACGAGTAGGGACAGGTTATTAATAATAATAATAATTTGTTTATTTCGGATATAAGTACAATCCATAGTATACAAAAATAAATAAATATGATAACTACACACGATAACTAGTTGTTAGTTGTTATTTTGACGTTAAACAAAACATTTTGTAATTTCTAAATATAGTACTGTGGCTTTATTTCTCACAGGATAAACCTCTTTACGGAATAGACAGAGACTTGGTTTATTAGAATAAACCAAGGTTTATTATCAGCCGCACAAAGCATTAATGTTTTGTGTCCACAGACGGACAATAATTAAATTAGCTGTCCGCTGAACACAGCGCTACGAGAAGGTACAGGTTATTACACGGTAACTAGTAACTAATTGTTAGTTGTTAGTTTGATGTGCTACAAAATATTTTGTAGTGCCTTGGCTTAACAGGATAGACAGGGCCTTGGGTTAATATAGTAAAGTTAAAGCTCATTACCAACAGCATACAGCATCAATGTTTTGTGTCAAAAATTTAGCGAACGGTTGAAAATTTGCTATCTGCTCAACACAACGCTATGAGTATGTACAGGTTCATCATCATCATCATTTCAGCCACAAGAAGTCCACTGCTGGACATAGGCCTCCCCCAAGGATTTTCAATATGACCGGTTGGAAGCGGCCTGCATCCAGCGTCTTCCTGCGACCTTTATCAGGTCGTCCAACCACCTGGTCGGTGGGTGTCCAACGCTGCGCTTGCCGGTACGTGGTCGCCATTCAAGAACCTTTCTGCCCCATCGGCCATCGGTTCTTCGCGCTATATGTTCAGGTTAACACACGGTTACTAGTTGTTAGTTGTTATTTTGATGTAATCTATACTAAGTTATCAAGAGGAAAAATTTGATTGCTTGTTTGTTTACATTGAATAAGCTCCAAAACTATTGGACCAACTTTCAAAATTGTTTAAACTGTAGAAAGCTAATTTATCTGCGAGTGACATAGGTTATAAATTACGCGGACAAAGACGCAGGAAAATCGCTAGTACAAAGTATTTTGCAAACATAGTATCATGGATTTCCTTACAGTTTGGACAGGGCTTTGCTTATCATAGTATAGGCAAATCTTATTACCAGCACCACACAGCATTTATGTTTTGTGTAGTTAGTCGTTGATATAATATATATTTTATACACATCACGTCTTTATTCCTCGAAGGGTAAACAGATCCCAGGGTTTTGATATAGACAAAGCTCATTACCAGGAAAAAAACATCAAGGTCTTGTTTCAACAGTTTAGTGCATAAATTAGCTGTCCGCTGAACATAGCGCTATGTACAGGTTATTTATTACACGGTGCCTAGATAAAAGATAAGTTATTTTCATAATGTACATTTTTGTTTTATACATACATACATATTCTTTATCCCTTGCGGGGTAGACAGAGCCCAGGTCTATAAAACCTAAAGGCCACGTTTAGCACGTTGGTGGGCGTGTAGGTGGAGAACGGAATCAAAATAGTGATGGGTTGCTAGCCGCATCGCCTATTGACATGATTCCTCACGCCCATTCCCTCGATCGGCTTTTACGATCTGCGCGGGAAGAGAAGCAGCTGGAACATTCTACGTTTTTTCTTTTCTCCCAGACCAGCGTGGAAGGATACATAGTATCATATATGTCGACGGGTATCTATATCTTGGACAAATTGTGCCCTTCGCTAATCGCCAAGATAAAGAAGTAAGTCGCAGGATAGAAAATGCTTGACGTAGCTTCTGGTCGATGAAGGATTTGCTAAAAGGCAATTTACCAACATGCCTCAAAAAGAGACTCGTCTATATGTGTATCTTGCCCATCCTTACCTACAGTGCCCAAACATGGTCTCTCACTGACGCTCAAATGTCCAAATTGAGGGTCTGTCAACCAGCTATGGAGCGAAGCATTTTAGGTATCAAGCAAATAGATCGTGTGAGGAACACTACCCTGCGCTCCATCACAAAAATCTCGGATGTTGGAAAGAAGGCAGCCAAACTGAAGTGGGATTGGGCGGGTCACATCTATAGAATGCATCCGGAAAGATGGGCTTATATAATAACACATTGGACTCCAAGTGGGCGTAGGAAAAGAGGAAGACCGAAAAAGAGATGGGTAGACGATCTTAATCAGTTTGAGAAAGATTGGAAGATAATATCAAAGGAAAGGGATGTGTGGAAACAACGAGGCCTTTGCCCAGCAGTGGGACACAAACGGCTAATATAAATAAATAAACATAATATCATGTATCATAGACAGGTCCTTGGGTTATTATCCTATTATTATTGTAAAGCTAATTACCAGTAGCACACAGCATAGGTATGTTTTGTGTCAAGTTAGTGGACGGGCGAAATTTACCTGTCTAGTTATCACAGCGTTACTATTATTTATTTTAACACAAAATTTGGAATACAATTACTATATTGAATAATATGGATTTTAGTTAATTTGTGGTTAAAATTTCATGGTCAAAAAAAAATTATAACAAGTTTTAAAATAAGTTGCAAAATTTTAAAAATAAAGCAATTCAACACTTTACAAAATAAAATTAAGCGTTATCCTATGCAGATTTCATTCAAACCTATTTATTATTACATCACACACTTTACAGCTTTAGTAAAAGACTACAAAGAAATAATGTAGAGCCCATTTCAAAGAATAATTCACTTAGCCACAAAAAAGTCTAAGTAGGAATAAAAAAAGCGAAATAAATGACAGTCGTCAAAATTATTCCCGTCGCAAACACAAAGAATGCCTAAGTGAATACCACTGTTTCTGAATAACACAGTTATGGTTCTTAGCTCCTTTTCCTTAGGCGATAAAGGGCGCATGAATAAAAATAGGCGTAATATGAAAACGTTTCCTCCACCGCGAGTATATTTGGCGTATAACATTGTGTACCGTGGCTCGGGGCAGCAGGTTGTAGGGGCGGCATTATGATGTAGTGTTAGTTTTTACATTATATATATTTATTATCAATACATACTTTATTCATTCTTGTATTGTTCATTTGAAATTAACTCTCTCCTTCTGTATGTTTGTCTTGACCTTTAACAACTTCGGAAGGAAGCACAGGGTTATTGTGGTGTGTGGCAGGACAAAGCAAGTAAGATTTAATTTTTGAACTGATAAAATGACATCCATTTAATTTAATTTTAATAATACAGAAAAAAATACAGTAGGTCCTTCACTTCACTGTGCTTGCTGCCTAACTATGGAACACGCTTCCTTCAGATGTAAAGTTTCATTAAATCCTTTGAAAAAAAAAACTCAAACTTCCATTGAATCCTTTAAACAGTGCGTGAAAACATTTTACACCGATTCATTAGAAATTTGAGCATATTTTAATGTATGTACTTTTTCAAAAAATAATGGTTTGCTAGCTTTTAGGTTTGGGGCACCAAACTTAAAAATACGCCACAGGCTCCATCGCACGAAATAATCCTCTTTTCTTTACGGGAAAAACTGTCGCCGTGTTGAGGGCAAGTAATGTGCATCATCAGTCATACTTAGGAAGAATTTTCAATTTACTCCCGTGAAGAGTATAATAAAGATGGATTACCGTGTCTCAGTGCCACTCGGCTATCAATTTGCTATAAGAAGGAATAGTGCGCTTACCGCTTTGTTGCGGCCTGGAATTCGCATCCTATGAAAACCGTACTAGTATACTAAAGAAAAAAAAAAACACATGCAAAAGCATACTCTACTAATCTAGCGATTTCGTATTGATAACTATGGTCATCATCATCAGGTCTTTTTAGTCTTCACTGCAAGAACACTCCTTCTCTGTTCTACCAGTCATGTATGAGACCGAGGAGTCAGAGGATTTGGCCTGCGCGATAATGAGTGAGAACTCTTAAAGTTGACAAAACAAGTAGTATTATAGAAAAAAACAATACCCACTGCGCTTTTAAACAATTTACATCTGCCATGTTGATTTTTGAATGATATAGACAATTACAATCGGAGAAAAAATATACTGACAGCACCATAGATATCAGAATATTTACTAAGATAGCACCCTTAAATATGCTATTCATTAAAGTACAGGGGGTCACAATTGAACAGAAATATTCACATTGGAAAATTTTACCCTGCTGCAGTAATGTGGGTCAGTCGGGTAAAAATATACATTTACAGTTTTTACATTGCGTATGACCTACGGAAATATCAGCAAAATAAATATAGCTATAACAAGATTACTAGTAAGAAGTACAGATGAAAAAAAAAATTGGGACATTATTTTTTGTAGTGCACAATTTTGATTCAGGCACGTAGGGACCAAGGCTGGATGAGTTTCTTGCGGTGTATTCTTCTCACCAGTGGTCATTACGAGACGCTAGTAGTTTTTCAATTTTGCAAATTAAAAATAATAAGAAAGAAAAATTTTACGTTCAAAAAGAGATACAATTTTCCAATTTTGAATAAAAATCTTTGACTTTGATACAGAACTATCCAGTATTGAGAAGATCTCTTTCAGTGGAAATGCTCGTTGATATTAATTTTATTAATTGTCATAAGATTTCCACTGCAAAATTTCAGCTCAATGAGGGTGTTCTGAAATAAGCGTCGACAGCACTGAGGCGTCGGGTCCCGTAAGCTGTGATCGCCACAATGAGTCAATTGTTGCTGCTTGTTAAATATTATTCAACGACAGCGGCTTATCGAGGTCAACGACTCAGTGCTGCTATTTGGTGGTGAGTATTTCAGAAAACCTAAATTTAACACCAAGAAATCGGTAAAACTGTGAGTTGCGTTTAATACCGTGCACACAAACACCGCAAAGAATATTAATAAATTTACCAAATTGGTAGAGTTTGTGCCATTTTTTAAAACTCGTCTGCCCAAAATGAGGTGTTTTAAGACATCATACATGTATGATGTAAGTACATGAGTTTCTTTATTCCATCATGACTCGTAGATGCCGCAATAGACTTGGATGTCTGAGGTATCGTTGAAATCTTTACATCACCTCCTAGTGAATTGACTATACATATTTCGAAAAGCAGTTGCTTTGATATTTTTGAAAAAAATAAAATAAACGCTCACTGACCTGTTCAGTACAACATAAGACCAAAATCTAAACTAAGCACATACTTGTTACAAATAACATATATTTGCGACCAAAAAGTTATGAATATTTTATTTACAAATATTTTTACTTTATTGCTGTTCTCACTTTCAAAAGGCCGTTCAATGTGAATCCAATGTCTAGGTTATATTTCTTAAAGAAATTTTCTTTTGAGATATCTTGTATGATTGAAATGGGTCTTGTTTATATTTGCGAGAAAATATGTTTATGTGTAAACACGTATCTTAGATCTACGTGCTCATGTCACTTGGTGGGTAAGTATACGTTAAATATTTTATTTTAAATAAGTAGAATTTGATTACATAACTTAAAAGTCGAGAAAATTTTCTACTATTTTCAGCAGAAGAGTGCCCAAAAATGCACGATTCTTCTGTTCTGAAAAGTCGCTTGTTTAAAATAGTGCCCTTGGTTTAGTTGCTGTCGAAGATAATATAAGTGCCAATGCTCTATAAACAAGGATGTCTAAGTTTATGAAGTTTAAAAGGATTTTGGATTTGACTAACTACTTCGGATTTCTGACTACGAAGTTACACAGCAATGCAGCTAAGAAGATGCTTATAGAAATGAAAGATGGACAAAGAGAGAAAAGCGACACTTCTTTGCGGAAGTCAAAGTGACTAGCACTTTGAGTTAAATTTCTTTGTGTAAATTCGTCAACAGTCAATTCATGCTACGGACGGTCCAACCACCATCTACATAAATGGGGACTCAGGGACTCTCCAATGTGCGACTGTGGGGCAGCAGACCAAACTTTGCGGCATATTGCCAAAGAGTGCCCCCTACATCGTTTCCCCGGAGGGCTGAGCGAACTTCACTCTTTGACACCGAAAGCTGTAGAATGGCTGAAGAATTTAAAATTAGACGTATAAGGATTCTTGCAGAAAACCTGCCATACGAAATGATGATGATGAGTTAATTGATGCAAATTTTTGCTGGACCGAATGAGCTGGGCTGGGCTGGGCCGAATCCCGTTACGGGCGCCACCAATACTATGCGAGGAAGATTACGTGCGACGGCCGATGCTGCTACACCCTCAACGGATGCAGCAATAGGTGACGGGCATAAAAGGACTAATAGTAATAGGTGACCGCTAGCTAGCAAAAATTTGCATTGACAAATTAGTCAAGTCAATTAAATCAAAGCACGTGTATAATTCATATGGAAACTTAGTAATTGACATATTCAAGTTTTAGCAACCCAGAATTTGATTACGTCGTTGCTGGTGATTATGAATTATCAAAAATGACTTTGACTAAAAATCAGACTTACTTATTCTTAAACATGAAACATTTAAAAAGGAAACTCGCTATAAACGAGGACTTAATTATCATTTTAACTACTATCCATATTTTTTAATTATTTTGGTTAAACGCCTATTAATCAGAATTTAGCGGTGATATTTATAATAAGTGAGCGGCTTAATTTGCTAAATTACAATATATTTACGCGATGATGGAGGTAAATGAGAGACATTATATGAGGTAAGTGCGAGGCTATCACGGAACCATGTGGTATAATGACGTTGACATTTTTAGCGTTTATATGCAACTTTAGTTCCATAAAAACATATTATGGAAAAACTCAGCTGTTATAAGTAGGTTTGAGTAAATAAAAGTTGTAATGAAATTATCTGGTCAGATTGTTTTTTCTTTTGTTTTAAATCCTTCATGCCTTACCTGTCAATTGAATGCGTCTTTATGAAGTACATGTTATTATAGGTTTTCATCCAGAAAAAATGCTGTTTCTGAAGGATCTGGTTAACACTAGAAACCATGGGCGAAACCTAATTATTAAAAAACTTAGCGAAGACGTTAAGTGAGTGTCGATGCAAAAGAAATAATATATAAAAAGACACATCCAAAGCCCATGACAATCTAAAAAGGTAATTTTTAATTTTGTTCCGGGCTCGAACACGGAATCAGTCGTGTCGCAGACTGTCGTGTAACAACAACTGCGCCACGGAAGCCATAACGAAGAAAGATAACAATCTCAAGTCGTAGGTACTAACACCTGTCAACAAAACTGCTATTTTTTTTTTTTTTATCATTATCAGGTCTTTCTAGTCTCCACTGCAGGAGCACGACCCTCTCTGTACTACCAGAGCCTAATAGCCTGAGTAGTCAGAGGATTTAGCCTACACTCTCCACGCTGGCCAGACGGGTTGGAGAGGTCTCTTTGATGTTGATAAGCTTTGTTTAGCTTGTGTTTCCTTAGTCGCCTTTTACGACATCCACGGGAAGACATGGAGTGGTCCTATTCTACTCTGCCGGGAAACACACGGCATCACTTTTACTTATATTGGCCTTTTCACGGCTAGTTAAATATAAGATGCGGAATGCTTTTTATTATTACTGATCACGAGCGACACGTGTAAAAACTGGTTACTCAGAAGTTTGTAAGTTATATTTACATTCCATAAATGTATTAAGCTACGTTTTTAACAAACACATCCGACCAAAACTAAATTTACTATGAATGTTAAGAAATTGGTAACATCGGAATAAAATCGGGTCTGATTTAGAATTTCATTTTTCTCTTATCTTAATGCGAGTAGGCGTTCGGTGTCGTGCTTCGTGGGATTTTCGTTTCGCTTATACTTATATTGGCCTTTTCACGGAAAATTAAATATATACGATGCGGAAAACCTTGACTTTGCCTCTTTTATATTATTACTTATCACGAGCGACACGTGCCGAAATTGAATACTTAAAAGTGTGTAATTTTGTATTTTAATAATTTATATTCACTTTCCATACATGTTTTTAAACCCACGTTTTAAATAGCAACCTATGATTTTAAACAACCACACTCGTCCACAAAATTGAATAATTATAAAAACCGGCCAAGCGCGTGTCGGGCCACGCGCAGTGTAGGGTTCCGTAATTACGAATGACAACTTTGAGTTCACACTGTTTACACTCGCACCTCACAGTTTAACAACCAAAAACATCTAACAATGAAAATTGTATGAAATCTTACATTTTCCAGTACATTTTATAAGTTAGTTGCCTATAACTTTTTAGTTTGTACTTAGTACTCAGCTCTGATAGTTTTCCTTTCAACTTCAGTATATATACTACTGCTGTAATTTTTTTCACGTATCCATATATAACCGTTTAGCAGATAGAAGGGGGGGACACTTACCTCTAACAAAAATTTTCACTTTAAAACCAGATATTTCGGAAACGGATCCCTAAATCGAAAAATGGTGGTCTCAACCTCACAATATTTTTTAAAGACCTATTTAACGATACCCCACACGATGGGTAAGTAGAGAAAAAAAAATTACTCCCCCACTTTACTTGTATGGGAGCTACACTAGAGAAAATTTTTTTTCAAGATTTTTTTCTACCACTTTTTTGCCATAATTAATATACATACCCATACCAAATTACAGCTTTCTAGTCCTTATAGTCTCTGAGTAAAACCGCGGACGGACAGACAGACAGACAGAGATGGCGAAACTATAAGGGTTCCTAGTTTACTACGGAACCCTAAAAAATCGGTGAGATCGAAACACAAGCCGTTTCATTTTTCTCTTATCTTAATGTAAATAGGCGTTTGGTGTCGAGCTTCACGGGGTATTTGTTTTGCTTTTACTTATATTGACCTTTTCACGGAAAATTAAATATGAAACACGGATAATCTTGACTCAGCTTACTTTTATATTATCACCATGACTGTTAAAATTGCTCAACTATAATTGTAAAGAAATCAGTGACTTATAAAACAAAGCGGCCCGATTTAGAATTAAATTTTTCTCATGTTTTAATTTTAGTAGGCGTTTGGTGTCATGTTACGTGGGGTATTCGTTTATTTTTACCTTCATTAGGCTTTTCGAGCAAATTTAAACATAAGAGACGGATAATCTTGACTTCGCTTACGCCTCTATTATTACTATGGTCATTAATCGACATGAGCCAAAATTGGTTATTCCATATAGGAACAAAAATCCACAATATAAATAACCACTCCCGTTCACGAAATTGCTTTACTATGATTATAAAGAAACCGGTGAGATCGAAACAAAGGCAAGCCCGATTTAGAATTTCATTTTTCTCTTATCTTAAGAGTCGCCTGGAAGCGCATGTCTCCATACAAACGGAAAAAGGGAATTGTGGCAATATTTGATAATTTTGGAGTAAAATTAAGCATTTAATCTTATTATAATCTACGTACGTTCCTATACGGCTTGGTCAAAATACCAATGGTTTGAGAATTACAAGCCTTTTCAAATTTGTATGGAAATGTTGAGAGGCGTATAATTCTCAAACATTTGATTATTTAACCAAACTGTATATGAACGTACATAAATTATAATGAGATTAATTGATTGGATGCTTAATTTTGCCCTTAAATTATCAAATATTGCCACAATTCCCTTTCCTATGTTTGTATGGAGACATGCGCTTCCAGGCGACTCTTAATGCAAGTAGGCGTTTGGTGTCGTGCTTCGCGAGGTTTTGTTTCGCTTTTATTTATTTGGCCTTTTTACGGAAAATTAAATATAAAACACGGATAATCTTGTCTAAGCTTACTTTTATATTATCACCATGACTGTTAAAATTGCTCAACTATGATTGTAAAGAAATCAGTGACTTATAAAACAAAGCGACCCGATTTAGGATTAAATTTTTCTCTTATTATAATTTTAGTAGGCGTTTGGTGTCATGTTACGTGGGGTATTCGTTTAATTTTTACTTTCATTAGGCTTTTCGAGGAAATTTAAATATAAGACATGGATAATCTTGACTTCGCTTACGCCTCTATTATTACTATGGTCATTAATCGACATGAGCCAAAATTGGTTATTCCATATAGGAACAAAAATCCACAATATAAATAACCACTCCCGTTCACGAAATTGCTTTACTATGATTATAAAGAAACCGGTGAGATCGAAACAAAGGCAAGCCCGATTTAGAATTTCATTTTTCTCTTATCTTAATACAAGTAGGCGTTTTGTGTTGTTGTTTGCAGGGTGTTTCAAGGTTTTTGTTTAGCTTTACTTTCATTCGGATAATCTTGACTTAACTTACGCCTCTATCATTACCTATACAAATGCAAACGATATGAGCCAAAATTGAATTTTCCATATAGAAACAAAAAATCCGCAATATAAATAACCACACCGTTCACGAAATTGCTTTACTATGATTATAAAGAAACCGGTGAGATCGAAACAAAGGCAAGCCCGATTTAGAATTTCATTTTTATCTTATCTTAATGCAAGTAGGCGTTTTGTGTTGTGGTTTGCAGGGTGTTTCAAGGTTTTTGTTTAGCTTTACTTTCATTAGGATTTTCAAGGATATTTAACTATAAGAAACGGATAATCTTGACTTCACTTACGCCTCTATTATTACCTATACAAATGCAAACGATATGAGCCAAAATTGAATTTTCCATATAGAAACAAAAAATCCGCAATATAAATAACCACACCGTTCACGAAATTGCTTTACTATGATTATAAAGAAACCGGTGAGATCGAAACAAAGGCAAGCCCGATTTAGAATTTCATTTTTCTCTTATCTTAATGCAAGTAGGCGTTTGGTGTCGTGCTTCGCGGGGTTTTTGTTTCGCTTTTATTTATTTGGCCTTTTCTCGGAATATTAAATATGTGATAAGGAAAATCTTAACTTTGCTTACACTTTTATTATTACCATGGTCGTCGAGTGCCCCGTGTCAAAGTTAAATAATACTCGTAAGTAGTAAGTTAGTCTCTTAAAGTTTTAAATTATTCTGCACAAGTACAAATAATTCTATCAAACGTCAGTGTAAAGAAAAATAAATTTGCAATTTATCATAATCAGATCATCAGTAAATACAGCTTTAAGACTTAAGTACTAAAAATACTAAAGTGATTTACTCAAATGCGACACTAACGTTTTGACGTCAAATGTCACGCATAAATCGGAAATATAAATAAAATTAGATTGAGGCTTGCTGTTATAATGGCCTAAGGCTACGTTTCCATCAAAATTTATGCGAGGGTACGATACAAATTGCATGGAAAATAACATCATCTGATTTGTTTTTCTAGCATTGCTTTAAAAAGCTCTGTGGATTCATGAAACGATTTAGCGGGATGTACAACGAATCTCATCTCAGCATAATTTCACTGTGCAACCCTTATTCATTAGAAACGCTAATATAACATGTCAGTCCAACATGTTCTACTGACGTTGACTTCGATGTCTTTAGTCTAGACTAAAGACATCGACATCGACATCTGTGTATAATTATTTATTGATAAGTCTAGACATATCAATAAATCATTTCTCACTCATAAATAACTTCTTTCTTTTATGAAACACTAATAATTTAGTTGAGTATAATGCATGATGCCAATTGACAAAAAAAAAAATAACAATTTTATACTGACTTTGTGTCACCAATTTAGAAAAATAAATATCCTAACATCGCTTCGCCGATGAAGAAACAGCCTAACGCAAAGTAAGATTGTGTCGTGTCGCGGCCACTAACGAACATACCACTCATTATGTCGCCGAAAACGGGTGAGTTGTGGCCACGTGTCACGGCATACTACCATGTGAGTCTACGCGTCAAATTAAATTAATTTTAAAGGAATTACGGGGAGAAAAGTAAAATTAAAAAAAATACAACTTATTCTCTCGTACTTTTCCGCTAGCTTGGAAGTTAAAATAAAAAACAGTTTGATACGTTGGCTTTGTCTCCTGCACAGATTATTATTAGTTACAAATAGTTCTTATAAAAGCAAATAATGCAATTAATTGCAAGTCATGATCGAGTAGTGACAAGTTGTCTATTTATAACAATTTCCAAATTTTCGATTTGCATCTATAAGCGCTTTAGACATTTCCGGGTTCCCGTCCCTGATGGGACCAAACCGGGACGGAAGAAACGGGAGTAAAGTCGGTTATATAATCTACGAATTTCTATGCACTTACTGACATACTTCAGCCGGGCCGTCAGGGTCGCGGAGCACGCCTGGACAACCAGGCCCATGACCGATATTTTTTGACCGTCACTACAATGCCCGATCATGACCGATAATTATTATAAAAAATAAAAATAAAATACCCGGTGACATTTAAATTGCAAAAATCAACGTTCCGAAAAATAAAATCATCCAGCGGCGATGTTAAATGTTGTGTTAACATACAGAATGCCGCCGCGGCTGGCGGACTCACTCACCAGTCACAGTTTTATAGCGTGGTTCTGCAAAAGTGAGACTGATAAATCAAATGTATGTTGACTGTTGGTTTTTATATGCTAATTTACTTAGAGAAAAAGTTATTTATTTATTTGACCGAAAATCATTTAATTACGTGTTTTTCTATTTAAAATATTTTCCTAAATACATCGCTTTTTTTATTTACTCTGATTTTACTATAGCAGATACTGATACCTAGCCTTTGGATAACAGCAATACTTGGGTTTCAACAAGTATATTGCCAACCTTAAAAAATCAATGACATTTTATTTAAAGTCCTAATAATTCAATATTACTGAAAACATAAACACATAGAATGGAGCTCATTTTGAGATATAGAGAGAACAATGTACAACAAAAAAACAAAAAACAACACAAAAAGTGACATTTTCGTCCCAAAAAAAAATAACATCCAGCGGCCATGTTAAATGTTATGTTAACATACCGAATGTCGCCGCGGTTCGCGGTCTCACTCACCAGTCACAGTTTTATAGCGTGGTTCTGCAACAGTGTGACTGATAAATATGTTGACTGTTTGTTTTTATATGCAAATGTATTTAGAATAATAAATAAATAAATAATAAATATATGTTTTTCTAAATACATCGCATTTTTTATTTACTCTGATTTTACTATACCAGATACTGATACCTAGCCTTTTGATATCTGACGTCAACCAACCTGCCAACCTTAAAAAAATCCATGAAATTTTATTTAAAGTCCTAATAATTCACTAT
The DNA here is from genome assembly GCA_963082605.1 of Rhodophaea formosa. Classification (NCBI taxonomy): domain Eukaryota; kingdom Metazoa; phylum Arthropoda; class Insecta; order Lepidoptera; family Pyralidae; genus Rhodophaea; species Rhodophaea formosa. Next base: position 9,369,003 of record OY720221.1, read on the forward strand.
TACTGAAAGACATAGAATGGCGCTCATTTTGAGATATAGAGAGAACAAAGTACAACAAAAATACAACACACAAATTGACATTTCCGTCCCAATAATAATATCGTCCAGCGGCCATGTTAAATGTAGTGTTATCATACCGATTGCCACCGCGGCTCGCGGACTTAATCACCAGTCACAGTTTTATAACATGGTTCCGCAACTGTGCGGCTGGTGAATTAAACTGTATGTTTGACTGTTTGCATAATTAGTAATTATGAGAAATTTAGAGAAAATATTATTCAGTCGTCTGAAAAATGACATTCTAAACAAATTTTTTTTTTTTACTAAAATCCACTGCTACTTTTATTTTGTTTCCTAAGTTAGAAAACAAGCATATTAACTATCCAATAAGTACAAAGTGGTTACAATGACGAACAAAGCCTATGTACAGCTGCAGCAATAGGATGCCAATCCTGAAGAAAAATCCATGCCTTTTTAAAGAATACGGTAGTTGCCTAATGTTAAGATTATATAAAATTTGTTTTTAATGAGACTAATTCCTATCTAAAAACACTATAAAGAACACTTTTAATTTGATATCGATTCGTTAAGTGATCTTAAAGCTTCTTTAAAGTTGGGTGAATAGGACCATTTTTTAAAGTATGAAAATCTTTAATTACAATTATACTGTATTTTAGTCTGCAAAATTTATAGCAACTTTTATTATGAAACCATTACCATAAACGAAATATTTCGTATAGCTACCAAACAAAGTTCTCACGCCACCCATACAAAATACAAGCTTGTGACGTCACAAATATGTAGGCATTTCAGCAGCGCGTTTTCACGTCTAAAAATTTACGTCTAAAAACATGTGTCTTTAAAACTTTTATAACTGAAAGATTTTTTGTTTAGAAATGTATTTATGTCACTATTGTGTTTATTTTTGGCAGGACTTTACATAGCAACATGAAAAAAAAATTAGTCAACATGCCCATTACTTACTGAAAAGCTGTAGAAAGGAGCTTATTGCAAGGTATAGAGAAAGCAATACAATAAAAAAGAATACAAATCGACATTTAAATTGTGAATAATCAACGTCCCGAAAATAATATCATCCAACAGTCATGTTAAATGTCGTGTTAACATTCCAAATGCCGCTACAGTATGCGGACTCACTCACCATACACAATTTTATGGCGTAGGTTTGAAATGGTACGGCCGGTGCGTCAAACATTATTTGCTCATAAACAATACATTCTAAGCATTAGTCACACATAGATTTAAGAACATAAATTGTGTTGGTTATCTAAAGCTCCCGGTTGTTATAATAAGATATGTTCTTTGAAATGTGTTTCACAGTTTAATGAAATAAATTAGTAGCTGTGCTTAAGCACAGGAAAGTAATTATTAGAATCTTTGGCTGATTGCAACACCAGGGGTGTAACACACGCTTTTTCAAATTTCAAAGATATCCCATGATCTTTGAAAGAACATCATACCATCGTTCTACTGAACAACTCATAGAATGAAGCTTATTGCAAGATACAAAACGGGAAAATACGACAAAAATAAAAAAACAAAACTGAGATTCAAATTGCAAATCATCAACGTCCCGAAAATAATATCATCCAGCGGTCATGTTAAATGTCGTGTTAACATTCCGAATGCCGCTACGGTATGCGGACTCACTCACCAGTCACAGTTTTATGGCGTAGTAGTTTTGCTATGGTGCGGCGGGTGCGTTTAATATTATTCGTTCATAAACAATTAATTCTGTCACTCATACCTTATGTTATTCAAGCTGGCATAAAAATTACACACCAATATTCAAATCGCGAATAGGTATATCGAGTCGTTTATGACGTATTATATCATTCAGCAGCCATATTGTTGTGTTAAAATTCTGAATGCCCCGGTGGCACGTGGACGCACTCACTAGTCAGTTTTATGGCGTGGTTCCGTATTGGTGCAGATTTCGTAATGAATCGCCACGATTCAAACTGTGTACAATCTATAAATATAAAAAGCAAACCTGACCGACTTACACCTCAACGCACAGCTGAAACGACTATATCAAGAAGCTTTAACTTGAAAAAACACGAAAACAAACGAACAAACAAGGAGAAAATTCGAGGATTCAATAATTTTGGTAGTATTCTCCGACCGAGAGATATTAAAATCATAGCAAAAAGATTCAGTTAAATAAATAATCATGCGAAATTTCATCTCCATAATCTTACTTGAAATTCGCATCATGCCGTAAAACATCAATCCATCAAAGAATTATTTTCATCGGCGGTACCTTTATTCACTTGCAAGGTTTAAAGGACACTAAAAAGACGCTAAAACGACGAAGGGAAGCTAAGAAAGGCTCTTACGTCTCTCGTTCTCTCAATATATCATATTTTTTCCTCAACTCCGAAGATATACGAGCCGTGGTTCCGCGCGTGACAGCCTTGCGGGGGTAATATTAATAAAATTATTTTGAGACCCGTCTTGAGTTGACCTACTCGCTGCGTTCCCTTTGGAGCTTATTGTCTTAGATATTAAAGTACTGATTTTAGTTTTGTTTATGTAAAAACGTGCAATTAAAACACTATAATGATCCTTCCAAAGGTCAAGGAATTAGTCTAATAAGACTGCCTCTGTGGTCCAGTGCTCAAGAGAATTGCCTGATGACCCGGAGATTGTAGGTTCTAGTCCAAGGTGAAAGGCGTTGTTACAAGTTGTATTTGTGTTTGTTGTGTAAAGATTTTTCCAGTCTAGTAAAGATAGTGCAAGCTTGAATCACCTGATTATCTGAAATGAAAGATCCTGTGCTTCGAGAGGAAGCTGTAGGTCCCGAGCGCCATTTAGCGTAAGAAAAACTTTTGTTCTGGTCTAACCTTTGGGTTTTGGAGGTCAGACCGCGGTCGCTCTGTGTAAAAAACAGCTCATAAAATCACCTAGAATACGGTAGTTGCCTAATGTTAAGATTATATAAAATTTGTTTCTAATGAGACTCATTTCTATCTAAAAACACTATAAAGAACACTTTTAATTTTATATCGATTCGTTAAGTGATCTTAAAGCTTCTTTACAGTTGGGTGAATAGGAGCATTTTTTAAAGTATGAAAATCTTTAATTACAATTATACTGTATTTTAGTCTGCAAAATTTATAGCAACTTTTATTATGAAACCATTACCATAAACGAAATATTTCGTATAGCTACCAAACAAAGTTCTCACGCCACCCATACAAATACAAGCTTGTGACGTCACAAATATGTAGGCATTTTAGCCGCGCGTTTTCACGTCTAAAAATTTACGTCTAAAAACATGTGACTTTAAAACTTTTATAACTGAAAGAGTTTTTTGTTTAGAAATGTATTTCTGTCACTATTGTGTTTATTTTTGGCAGGTCTTTACATAGCAACATGAAAAAAAATTTAGTCAACATGCCCATTGATAAAAGACCCCGGGCTCTGTGGCGTTATCACTGAGGATGCAACCAGGAATAGGCTCAGATAATGAATGATGTAGCACTTAAACTTTTTACGAGTGTTTTTCATATGGCGCTCGTGGTGAAGTAATACATTTCTAAGTGATATTGGTAAACATAGTTTTTGATTTAATGAGCAATTTTTTTACTGAATCTGAAACCTGCCTGTCCCTTTATCGATTATCCAAGTATGTTTCTGGTTGTGTCAAATCAGCCATGATGCTTTCGATCAAAATCACCTCCCAAAAGAATAATTGTTACGCAATGTGTGGAAAAGTATATAACGCTTTACCTAAGGATATTAAATTGTTACCTGAACGTCAATATAAAAAAAAAACTTAAACTGTGGCTATTGAATGAGTGCTTTTACTCAGTGAAAGAATATTTTAATAGACCTATTGACAAACAAATTTTGTAATTTTTAACGTTTATTAGTTCATTACATTTATTGTCATGTGACCAAATTTTGTTCCATCTATATTTTTTAAGTGACAGAAATATTGCATGCCTGATTATGGCTAATGTGTTAGTCCTGTATGTAATTTCTATGTATGTATGTAATTTCTTTATTGCACAAATAACAACTTAAAACTTAAAAGAAACAGTTTTCCAAGAAAAGGACCTTTGTACAAAGGCGGACTTATCCCTAGAAGGGATCTCTTCCAGTCAACCAAGTGCTTGAAAAAGAAATAAGAAAAGCTTGGGGATAGTGCCAATATGAACAATATACCTATACTAATGCATAAACATAAATAAACAACGTACATTTGAAATACATAAATAAATATATAAATACATAAGATAATATATAAATAATATGTACCTATATTTAATATATAAATAATATGTATAAATACACTTACATATATTATACCCATACTCAATTGCTCAATAACCAATGGAATCTTTATAGAATTTTGTTAGTCTAGATTTAAAAGAATGGATAGAGGGAGCCATTCTAATGTCTAGAGGAAGCGCATTCCAAAGACGCGCAGCGAGCACCGCGAAAGACTTGGAGTAAGCCTGTGAGGAGTGGCCAGGTAGCTGTAGAATGGGAGACCCACTGGCACGTAATCGGTTGTCGATTTCTCTAAAAATAAATTTATTATGAAGATAGCCAGGCGATTGGGGATTGAAAAGAGCGTTAAATAACAAAAGGAGGATGTGCCTGTTTCTGCGAAATCTAATGGGAAACCAGTTAAGCTGGCGGCGGAATTCCGACACGTGATCAAATTTTCGCAATCCAAAAACAAATCTTACACAATGATTTTGCAGACGTTCAAACTTATCCAGTAAACCTTCATTAGCGTCAAGATAAGCTACATCAGCATAGTCCAGCAAAGGGATGAGAAGTGAATTAGCAAGGAGTACCTTTGTAGAAAATGGCAGGAAATACTGCAGGCGTCTAAACGAATGTAGAGAAGCAAATATTTTACGGCTTACTTCATTGGCTTGAGGAGCCCAGGACAAGGTTTGATCCATAGTTATACCTAAGTTAGTTACAGTCTGAGAGAAAGGAACGATACAATTATTAAACTCAACATTAGGTACTGCCGTATTTTTTAATTTGGATATAAAATGAGGACTACCAATAATGATGGCTTGAGATTTTGCTGGGTTGACCATGAGCCCGAAGTTGTTAGACCAAGATGCGATACGCTCAAGGTCTGAATTGATAGCTCTGATAGTCCTATTCATAATGTCACAACTAATTGTAAACCACATTATGCAAATAAAGAATTGAATTGAATTCTATTTGTGATTAGATTACCCGGGCTAAGAATTTAACAGTAAATTTCTTTGTAAGAAGAATAATTGTTACAAAATGGATGTATTGTATGAAGGAAAATCTAGGCAGCAAAGGAAAGGTAAAGAAGATAGTCATTTACAGATCTAAATGGCAGAGATTAATATTCTGTGCCGACACATAAGATAAGTAGGTTAAGGTAGAATAAATGTGAACTTAAAAATAAATTATCTTAATAATGATAACCTATATTATTTCACAATAAAACTGCAGCAATTCCCGGAGTAAAATAAATTTAAACACAAACTATCTCGCACACAGCGCATTTTTATATAGAAAGTTTTTAACCAGTTCAACCTAGTTGGCGCCGGTTGTATGCAGTTGGATGTGGTTAGGGCTAGTCGAGTGTTATCCCCGAGTATGTGGTTTATTTCCCCTGATGCATTAAGTGTACTCTGGCCATGGCAATTGGTTATCGCATGAATATTCAATATATTCAAGGAATTATGGCAATAGGCGATGCGGCTAGCAACACATTACTATTTTGAATCTGTTTTCGCTCTACATGCCCACCGCCATACTAAACGTGGCTTTAGGTCATAAAGACCTAGTTAGTCTCTGTCTACCCCGCAAGGGAAAACGACGTGACGGTATGTATGAGTGAATTCATAACATGAGTCCTAGTTTGTATTATATATTATATTTAAATTTAATGAAGGTTAGAGCTATTAAGAAAGTACGAACAAGACACTCGAGCAAAATTCGAAAACACGTCTGTACGTACGGTCAGAAGAATTAAGCATATATTATTTGGGATAAGATCACAAATTCTAACGATATTTCATAGATCTACATCTATTTGAGTTATTATAAGTTGTGATGGAATAAAGAAACAAAAATAGATGAATTAAAAATAATACTCTTTTTTGATAGAATTGTAAAAAGAATTCCATCATTGAAAGTATTCATCATCATATTTTTTAATGTAAATACTATTCTGCAACAAAAATGCTGCAATTCCCAGGGTAAAATAAATAATTTTAAACACGAACTATCTCACACACACAGCACGCTTATATAAAAAGTTTGTAACTGGTTTAAACTAGTTGCCGCCGGTTTTATGCAGTTGGATGTGGTTAGCTAGCCGAGTGTTATCCGCGAGTATGTGGTTTATTTCCCTTGGTGCAGTACTCTAGCCAGGGCAATCGGCTGGTATATGAATATTCATCACACGAGTACTTATTTTGCGAACATGTAAATCCTATGTTCTGTCTTTGCATACCTCATATTATTTATCACTAGGTTGTATACTAGATATACAAAATCTTAGGCTACAACACAAAAAGGCCAAGCTTAGCGTGAAGGTGGAAAAGTGAATAGTAGCTAAAGGCATTGCCAATTTACATGTTTCCTTAGATATTTGGGAAAGTAGGTACTTGTACGTAATTTTGATGGGTACTTGTCTATGGCGTCAAGCATTGAGCCAGCTGTAAAATTTTTCACTAAATCATATCACAGTATGCATTGGAGTCCGGGTTCCGGTACTATAACAATAGGTAGAGAGGCGGTTCCGCAGAACTCTGACACCAGGGTGTGCATGGTCGACTGACCGTGTCACCTACACGAAATGATGATGACAATAGGTACCGGACCCCGGGCTAATGCATCACAGTTACGTGGACGTATCCGGGTAAACGCTTGGATATGGAAGAGGTATCATACAAACAAGCACATTTTTATAAAGATATTAATTATTATCTTATAACAGCCGTGGTCCAGTGGTTAAGGCGTTTGCCTTGATGACCCGGGGTCGTGGGTTCGATTCCCACGGGAAGCATTCTTTGGTAAGTTGTTTCCAGTTTGGTTAGGACAGGCATGAATCACCTGATTGTCTGATAATAAATATGATTCCGTGCTTTGGAAGGCACGTTAAGCCGTCGGTCCCGGCTGCCATCTGGTAGTCGTTTAAGGAATCAGGTCAAATTCCGAGAGGCGATTCCGAAGAACTCTGACACCAGGGTATGCATGGTCAACTGACCGTGTCACCTACACGAAATGATGATGAATTATAATCTATAATAAAAAAAACAGGGGTCACGGGGTATCGTTCTCAACTACCTGTCTGGTTGTCGCAAATATGGCATCGGCCTCCCGAGCTTATCTTCTAATCTCTAAAAAATCCAATCTAGTAGCATCGCAAACCTTTATGCCGTTCCCTCTGGCCAATTGACTGTACCCTTCCCTCGCTCAAGAAAAGGTTTCGATGGGCAGCAGCGTCGGAACCGATATTACTCATCAAACTGCGCTCACCAACCCGTTTGCCAAGCGTGGTGAGTATGGTAAAACACACCCAATGATTGAAATCCAGGGGAGTGGCCAATGTTCAGCAGTGGACTTCTTGTGGCTGTAATGTTGAGGATTATGATAATAATAAAGAAGTTGAAGAAGGTCGAGCTCCTTGGCGCAGCGGTCAACACGCTAGCCTGCGACACGGGGGTCCCGGGTTCGATCCCCGGTCAGGTCAAGATGGAAAATGATCTTTTTCATATTGACCTGGGTCTTGGATGTTTATCTATATAAGTATATATTATAAAAATATAGTATCGTTGAGTTAGTATCCTGCGACACAAGTTCACAACTTACTGTGGGGCTAGCTCAATTTGTGTGATATGTCCCTATTTATTTATTAAAAAAAAAGAAATACAAATATCTTTACACGTATTTGTATTTAAGCAACTGCTCTATTTAATGAGCATGTGTTTCTTGAACCTGAAAGCTCACTAGTAAGTATAATGATTCCTTAATTACTGCTTGTTTACTTGTGCGTAATTAACTGAAAGCGATTATGGCTTTATGATGCTGTCTAAAATGGTTTATTGAAGATATTATTCTAATTGGCATAATACCTTATTCTTACCTAACTAAATGGATGAAATTTTAATTAATGTATTTATAAAGAGTGTAATCGAGCCTCGACAAAGGGTTTAAAATTGTTTATGTTCACGGTCTGTCAATAACACAATTTTTCTAAATGATGGAAACTCGATTTTTTTGAGTTCTCAATGTTGATCGCCAAGCAAAAGTTGTTCATATTGTCGGGTTGAATCACCCGGGTATGCCAAGAGTCGAGTAACACGCTAAATAACCAACAAATTTAAATAAAAATACTTGAAATACGGTTTCATCGTGGTTATTAGTTTTATACAACGTGTTAATGAATAAGCGCAAACCTATTTTTATTATAAAAGAATTATATTAATTAATAAATTTAATTTTGGTGGATTACTTACGTAGATGTTAGCTTTTTTTTGTTTTCTTGTCCTTACACGCAATCGGGTGACGTTGCCGCTTCGGGTGCCGCCGCCACATGATAGAGTTAAGTAATTACATCAAACAAGGCGTAACTAAAATATTTTTATAGTTAAAATATGAACTCTACTTTTAGGGTTCCGTAGTAAACAAGGAACCCTTATAGTTTCGCCATGTTTGTCTGTCTGTCTGTCTGTCCGTCCGCGGTTTACTCAAAGACTATAATTACTAGAAAGCTGTAATTTGGTATGGGTATGTATATTAATCATGCCAAAAAAGTTGTAGAATAAAATCTTAAAATAAATTTTATTTTACGGTAGCTCCCATACAAGTAAAGTGGGGGAGTAAGTTAAATAAATAGGTCTTTAAAAGATATTAATACATTATTTTTCGATTTAGGGATCCGTTTCCGAAATATTTGGTTTTAAAGTGCAAATTTTTGTTAGAAGTAAGTGTTCCCCCCCCCCCCCCCCTTTATCTGCTAAACGGTTATATATGGACACGTGAGAAAAATTACAGCAGTAGTATATATACTGAAGTTGAAAGAAAAACTATCAGAGCTGAGCACTAAGTACAAACTAAAAAGTTATAGGTAACCAACTTATAAAATGTACTCGAAAATGTAAATTTTGATACAATTTTCATTGTTAGATGTTTTTGGTCGTAAAACTGTGAGGTGCGAGTGTGAACAGTGTGAACTCAAAGTTGTTATTCGCAACTACGGAACCCTAGACAGCGCGTGGCCCGACACGCACTTGGCCGGTTTTTTTAATTGTGGAACCAATTCTACTCTTGATTCTGAACAAACTGTTTTCGGGTTTTGCGCTTTTTTGTTAACATGTAGTATATTTAAGTACACACCTAACGTTATCTATGCAAAACTACCGCCTAAAATATTAACAGAAAGTTTACGGGATGTACGCAGTATTGGCTCACGGTGTCTGAAGATCATCTCATCAAGTCTTCTACCGAGCTTGAGATTTAATTAAATCGATGACTGGACCCCAAGCTTGTGGTAACTGCCAACCATCCTCTCTATTATTATTTTCTTTTAATTTTCTTTTTTTCATCGCTGATATGAAGAAACGCTCAACGAAGTCTGCAGTCTGTGTTTCGATAATCCTTACAAAAGAATAAACTAGCTGCTTTTCTTCCCGCGTAGACCGTAAAAGCCGGTCAAGGGATTGGGCGAAAATCTAAGGAATCACATTATAGGCGGTGCGGCTAGCAACCCACCACTATTTTGATTCCGCTTACCAACTTGTACACTAATATGCTAAACGTGGACTTTGGGTTTTATGACCTTGGGGTCTATCTACCCCGCAAGGGATAAAGACGTGATAGTATGTATGTATATTGCAAAAAAAACAGAGACATGCCAAGAATGCTTTGTGAGACTATTATAGTAAGGAACCCTAAATAAGTATTAAAATGGAAAAAGTTCAGTACACAGCAACGCACGAAGTAAAGGCATGTTACAGAAACAATTTGTACTAAGGTTTCCGGATCAATAAGCCATAAGATAGCTTATGTGCCAAAAGGAAAATAGGCAAGGAAATAACTAAGTGTATTTTGTCTAGTGAAGGATATTTATTATCGTGTAACAAGAAGCTTTATTTGTATTAGGTTGTCGGTTTTTACTGAAATATGAGTAAATTGGGCTACATTTATCAAGATTTGTGATTTTCCTGACTCATTCATGTTAAGTAGGTATGTGAAACTATATTGTTATTTGAAATGAACTGGGTTAATGATTTTCTCTGAGAATACTCGAACATTAAATTTACATAAAACACTAATATAATAAAAATTGTAAGAAAAAAGGTGTATTAACTAATTGTGTCGGTAGCATCTAGTGCATTTTATATTTGAAAAAAAAGACGCGTTTTATTACATCTAGTACCAAACTTATTCATTAAAATTTTATTCAATTAATCACGTTCACAATAACTAAATGCTCTTTCGCCGCTCTTTGATTAGATTTGCTGAACAAACCATCCATCCCGTCGCCGCAAAAGGTCGGTGTCGGTGTCGGTATCGGTGGAGCCACCGTTGGAGATATGTGGCTCCACCGACATAATTTCTGGACAGCGGAACGAATGAACAGAACGCTGTTCATTCGTTCCGCTGTCCAGAAATTTTTGCAACGAAATTAATCGATTTAATAAAATCGGAGCGAACCAATCTACCCATGCATCTCTCGACTCTTTGTTCCTTTGCAGACTTTGAATGCAAAATAGGACTTGAGATGGTTGAGATGGCAGATTTTTCTTCACTCATCGTTTCAGGTAAGAGTTGTTTTAAATTGTGTGGATCAGGAATTTGAATTTATCTAGTGTTTTTGGAATTAGAATAAAAATCATTAGACAAAAAGGTGTATTGTTTAATTATGTAAGTAGCATCTAGTGTTGTATTTCATATTTGAAAAAAAAAGACGCGTTTCATTACCCCACAGACTCTGGCCATGGAATCCCATTTGACAACGCTTATATTGATGTACATTCAATCATCGACGTTTCCAATTACATTTAAATTTCATTCAATTCATCACGTACACAATAACCAAATGCTCTTTTCGCCGCTCTTTGATTAGATTCGCTGAACAAACCATCCATCCCGTCGCCGCAAAAGGTCGGTGGAGCCACATATCTCCCGTTCTGTTCATTCGTTCCGCTGTCCAGAAATTTTTGCAATAAAATTAATCGCTTCAATAAAATCGAAGCGAACTGAACTACCCATGCATGAACATTTTTTAATTGGGGTTGACTCTTTTTTCCTTTGCAGAAATTTGAATGCAAAATCGGACTTGAGTCGATTTTTATGCGCAGATTTGAGTTTAGTTATTAACTTGAAGGGAGTTTCAATAATTCAAGGAGCCCTTTTGGCAATCCCTAGCTCCTCTTGTTGTTATTAGATAACATCTGACTAAACAAACAAATAATAATAGTTTAAAACATTAGACATTTTGATGTTATGAACGCATTTCTTAAACGACCTAAAAGGAACCTTATTTGTAAAAAATTGTATTTGGTCGTGGCAAAAGTTTTTTTTTTTTGTATTTTAGTTGATAGCAAATTATGTTAGGTTATTATGTATCTGGCTGGTTTTAATGTCATTAATAAGGTAATCAGTTTAAGAAGTTCATAAAGAGGTAAAAGACATTCATTTGTAATTTTTCGACTAATTCATTGTGTGTGTTTTATATACCGAACTATCGAAAAGGGCATTTTTACAAGTTTCTTTGATAGAAGAGGAAAATGCAAAATAAGCATAGAAATAAATTGTGTTTGTGACCACCACAGAGTAAGGAATGTGTTGTCGGTCGGGCCTCACGAGCTTTATTTAAATTCTTTGTTTGCCTACTTGCTCTGCGGTGGCTATACTACATGACAATAGCATTTAGTCGGTTTAAGCGATTTTTGTCTAAGAATTTTGATGTCAAAGTCAAGGCCCTGTTTTTAAAAAGGAATAAAATCTTCTTACAAAATACAGGAAGATGACCTGATTGCGATGAACTGAGCATGCTAAAATAAGGTTTTCTAAAATGTAATCATTCTTGAAATCGCTGCAAAAGGAGCTACATATCCAGTTTTGTTCCATTGCCTTAATATTTTCGAATAAAATTAATCATTCCAATAAAATTGCAGCAAACAGAACTTCCCTATGCATGAATAATTTTTAATTGGATGGCTTCTTGCTCCTTTGGCGCCGTTGAAAGAAAAAGCGGACTTGCCCAAGTTGATTCTGACTGCAGATTTGAGTTCACTTACAATTGAAGGAATTGAAACAGTTGATGGAGATAATGAGTGAGTATGTGAGAGGTAGAACAAAAGTAACCCCAATAACAGAAAAGCTTAAAAGTAATAAATTCGGATGGTATATTATGCGGAGGGAAGAGAGCTTACTAGAAAGGTACTGGATAGGATTCATATAGGCAGGCCAAAGAAAAGATGGACGGTGTGTGTGAAGGAGGATATGGAGATAAAGAAGGTAACGAAGGAGATGGCCCGAGATAGAGAAAAATGGAAGGAGCTTACATGCTGTACCGGCCCCACTTACAGTGGGATAAGTTGAGGAAGAAGAATATAATATTATTTAAAGTTACGCAAGACATATTTATTATTTAAAAACAGTTTCAATCACGTATTTTTAGTCGGTTTTACCAAGTTTCAGCCAATTCGGAATGCCAGTTCGGAATTCGGAAGAACTGCACATTGTGATATTTGCATTCTGAATTGGCTGAATCTTGTCGGCAATACTAAGGATTTCATTTATTTTTAAAGCACTTAACAAAATTTGATTAAAACATCAAAATAAACTATCTGATCCCCAAAACAAAGCGGGCCATTTGTTGCGTGCGGCGGCCCCGACGGATTGCATGGAAATCAGACAAAAAACAGAATAACCGACGCGTCGAACAAACGAAAATATATCTCCCCATTTTCATTTTCGACAAGCAATCGCGTTTAATGGGTTCAACGCGATTCCCACTTGAGTTTGTTCGATTTGTTTCATTTGATCGCTTCGACGATTCATGGCGAGGCGCGGCGATGGCTTTGTAAAAAATAGATGTATCGTTATTGCCTAATGTATTAAATACAATGATTCTTTTGTTTTGGGAACCGGACCAATTTCTATAACTAGTAAGCGATAGACACTACCTGTGGAAAAATATCTTTGAAATTGATTTATGGTAAAAACGACCTATTTGAAAAGAAATTTACTTCTTCCGTAATAATTAGGTAATTTTTTTTATCTACTCACACACTACAAAATGTCTATAACGATATCAGAAATGTCTTTTAATTGGTGTCATTACGTCAATCACATTTATAACAATAATTATATTGCCTCTGGCCGTAGGTAATATTGTACGTATTTTAATTAGTACGACATCGTTTTCTGATTAAGTAATGACCTTCATATTTCGAATAACTCCATTTGAAAAGCAATCTTGGTAATTTTTTTGTAACAAGAACAATGTTGCTGAGCGCGGTCGTCCACTACACGCATCCTTGACGTGAGTTTGATTTGCCGCTATTGCGAAATAGGTAGAATTATTTAAAAAGTGAATGATAGTGAATCGAAAAAGTCTCATAAATAGCGCGAAGTGCGAGTAAAGCGTTTCAGATTTGGTTTGGGCCAAAATTCTTTTGAATGTCTGTCCAGCTATTTTCCACTACAGGTTGCATTTCTCATGCGGCTCTTATGAAATATTGTTAGCAGGTTCGTAATTTGTTAGTATTTTGTTTGTTTACAAGTCTACAGCTCACGAAGCCACTAGAAAGAGTAATCATTGATAAAATCTTAATGACATTCATCATTCATACGTGAGATAGAGAATAATTTACAGTATTTTTTTTTTAAATCATATAAATTCATCTAGTACATACACGCAATAAGTTGTGAACTACAATTTCAACGATACTAGAATTTATAATACATAAAACATCCAAGACCCAGGCCAATCTGAAAAATATCGTTTTCCATCACGATCTGGCCAGGGATCGAACCTGGGTCCACCCGTGTCGCAGACTGGCATGTTAACCACTGCGCCATCAATCAGCGTGACCAATCCAATTTTGAAACGTTTAGACATAATGGGCTTATAAAAATAAAAGTGTCATTGATCAAATCACCATTAGATTAGCGTAATGACTTTCATCAAACGACCCATTTCTTTGAGTGTGGCAACATATTTTCCAGATTATTGTTACGTGTTATGGCATAGTAAGTTAACGTGGGCGAGTCACGAAGGCTTATGTGAAATAATGTAAAAATTCGGCCAAGTCTGTTATGCAGACCACGTATGAACGAATCGGGCTAATGTTTATGGATGGACATTTGTAATAAGAAATATATTTTGATAGAATGAATGTGTTTCTTTATTATTTCCTTTTTACCCCACTGCACCAGGTTGAGTGAGGTTCATTAATTGCGTATTTTAAAATACTTATCAATTTAAGTTCGTTCTGAGAAGTGTGTCTTGAAGCTGAATTGCAGCAACAGATGCACGTCTTTTTATGGAGTTTTTATTTCATTTTATTCGTGTTTTTATATATTCGCAATGTTTTCAATTTATACTCTGATTCAATTACTTAGGTATAAGAAATAGGAAAAATTCTATGCGGATTTGAACCATGCATCGTCTTTAGTTTGTCTACATCAGCCAATGCCTTACCAATAAGGCCTACTTAGGGGTTTTCTTTACGTATTATTTAAACCAGATTTTGAGCTTTATGTTAACGTATCCCAATGATATCATATTTTTATTAAAACTAGATATTTATAATGCAATGTCATATAAATTGACTTTTGTTTATAATCATAAATAACAGATTCAGAATTCACCTTCAGGCTTTTTAACGGTCAAAACAATTACGTTTAGTATTCAAGCATTATTTGTAGTAAAATTAAAAACTTATTAAGTACCGAAAACAATTGTTCCTTAATTACAGTTTTGAACGTGTGACTAATGCCTGAAATTACTGCTACCAGTTAATAAGTAGTTAAAACTAACAAGTTTGTATTCGCAGTTTTCAAACATTAGTAATTTATGTAAATGATTTAATATATAACATTATTTATGGTTTCAAAAACGTTGAACTGACTAAAATAAAACCTATGAATAATACCTTAGTACATAACTAAGGTTCAATTTTAGGCGCAAAAGTAAAAAGCTAAATAACCTACATGTAAATATTAATAAAGTTGCTAGCTTTCACTCACAGCACCACTCGCACCCATCTCGATTCCTTGGTTGCCGGTGGTCCCGGCTGCCATTTGGTAGTTGTTAAAGGAACCACGTCAGAGGCTGAGAGGCGGTTCCGAAGAACTCTGACACCAGGGTGTGCATGGTCGACTGGCCGTGTCACCTACACGAAATGATAATGATGATGTCGATTCCTCGGGAACAGAACTTTTCTCCGGGATGAAAGGTAGCCTATGTCCTTCTCCGTACTCCAGACAACGTGTTTGCAAAATTTCATGATATTGGTTCAGTTGATAGGGCGTGAAAGCGTAACAAATGAACAAACAAACATAGAATTTTTCTGCAGCTATGTTTATTTTGTTTGTGTTTTAAGTAACATAAATAGATTTTACAATAAATACGAAAATTACGTTAAAATATAAAGGTACCATCATCATCATCGGGTCTTTTTTAGTCTCCACTGCCGGAGCACGACACTCTCTATCTACCAGAGCTAAATATTAGCCAGAACATTCAGAGGATTCGGCTTACACTCTCCACGCTGGCCAGACCACCACCACAACCACAGGTTGGAAAGGTCTCTTTGATATTTATTAGCTTTGTTTAGCTTGTGATTCCTAATGCGCCTTCTACGACATCCACGGGAAGGCTTGGAGTACATTATTATAACGTTCTGCAATTTTGGGAGTTATTGAAAAATTATACGCACGTGAAAATTAATTCAAGCCGGTGTCTTACCGATGACGGGACATCAAGCTGATGCGATCCTATGAAGGACAAAACATGAAGGCATAATATGCTCTTCCCTCGTCGCTAGTCTAATATTAAGGGACACAAAAAACCGTCTTCCACCCTTAGTTATTAATGCCATAATACTCTGTGATATGTGATTTTGAAAAGCAACGTGTCTTCGCTTTGTCATTTCTATCTTTCCATTCGAGCAAAGAGATTAAATACATTGGTACCGTAGAAAGGATATTGAGGAGATTTTTATACTAAAAAGTCAAGACATCATTAATTTCTATCTTTCTGTTAATTTCTTTATAAGTTGGTCGTTACCTACGACTTGGAAACATGTACTTCAAACGTTGGGAAACTCTGATAGCAATAGTGTGAGAGGTATCGACACAGTCAGCTCAGCTCATACTAACGCTTTCGTAACAACGGACTAACAAAACTGTGAAGACACACCACAGGCCACATTTTCTGGTTTTTTGGCATCCCCCCACCGGACATCGTTTCGAACCACGCAGCGCGGGCAGCGGCGCGGGCGGCGACGCGCGAGGCGAATCAAAACACTGAGGGCCCTCAGTGTTTTGAGGGAAGGGTAACCGTCGTGACGCCACCCCTTTCACTCGACTCGATGATAGTCTTCGTAGCAGACCGAAACTAGTCAGCGGATCCGACGTAATAAAACGTGAGTAAAGCCGTGTTTTTATAATGAATTTATCTCGCGTAAGTTTTAATATTATTACTTCATAGGTTTGTTACTCAAATATGACTCACTGCTTTTTTTTTTTGCATAAAGCGATATTTGAACTTTCACTGATTTGAATCAAGTTACCACGCTCCAGCTTGTGGTTTTATTTTCGTTTCTACTAAGTTTAGCAAGTTTACTTATACAAGTTTAATAAACCTGCTTACATATGATTTCAATCTGCTTACAAATACGTTCACAGAAAAGACTGCATTATTTAAAAATCAATGATTCGTAGCCCTCAAAATAAAACAGTAAGTACACAAAATACAACATAAACTTACCCAAATCTTCGGCATCCTCACTCCACTCGCCTTCTTGCGCCCAGCACGCCGCCAGCATCACAATAAGCCGAATCCACTTTACTGACCACATTTTCATCTCTACTCCTTTTACATTATGACATAGTTCACACAGTTACACTGCCGCACACAACAAAACTATTTATACACTATTCACATGACGTCACAACAGGGAACGACAAAGTTTGCTTTTTAATTTTAAATTTGTCAACGGACAAGTCAGCATTTCTTGTTCTATTTTAAAATATTCCGGGCTTTGAAGCGACTCTTTAGGTCGATTTATTTTCTTTGTAACAACGGGGTTGACGTTTTTAGGCCGGCAATTTCACTTTATATTGTAATCCGATTCGCATTTTATTGTTTGGAAAATATGAAAGAGTGGTGAAAGAAGCTGGAAATTGGAAATTATCTGGTTCCGTAAGTTTGTACACAAACTCTTTAGGATCGCTGGTGATTCTATTGTTTTAAAGGGATTGGAGTTATAATGAATAGGCAATGTTTATAATTATATATGAAAGATTTTAATAGCAGAGCAATGCGAAGACTTCCGGGATGTTTACATGTACATTGGTTTTTTGTCAATAATGGATTTGAATAGGGCTTTATCGCTTTCATCGATTCGCTATCGAGTTCATACTCTGTAAGAGCCTAACGACTTGTAAAATTGTTTTTACCGGCTGTTTTATTTATTAAATAATTTATAATACGACATGGCTAATTAACGATAACTAAATCAATAAAAGATACTAATGCTTATAAAAAATAGCCTTCAAAGCACACTCGTGAGGGTGAAAAGATTCTTACGTTAAGGCATTTAGGAATTATGGTGGCATAAAGTCACTCACATACTCATACATATACTTACTTTGGTGAGCAATAAAGTGCTACGTTACATCAAGTAAGTATGACACTGGTGTATGTTATTACTTACACACTGACATACTTAAATGACCTACGTACATAATTATACAACCTCTAAAAATGTCATAAACTTCTTATATGGCAGTCGTGTAAAAAGTTGGCCATCACAGAAAGGTATATTTATTGTAAAAGTTTTGACTAAAACTTGTCGATCGATGAAATCAACTTGTGATCAATATCAAAATATTACGAATACCTTTTACTAAAGTCTATGCCTCTAACTTTAATCTCAATAATTTGACTACTCGGCATCCAGATGCCTTGTTCCTTGCTTTATTAGAGGTTGAATGACTACTGAATTCGTAGCCCTCCTAAATGCTCGGCGCACGTGGCTCGCCCATTACTCACTTAAATTACGAGAGGATCGGAGTATAACTTGATATCTGTTGCTATGTTTTAGACTACGCAAATTTCAATTTTCATAATTTTTATTGAACTTTAAGTCTGAGTAAAATGATGCATACGGTTACAAGCAGTCTTTCGGAGAGTTTTTCTACTGCAGTTAGAGAAAATGGCTAAATAAAACATGATGAATAAAACTGATTTTCAATCTGCTTTAATTAAAACCTGCTTGAAGATTTTTAAAACTACCAAACCGGACTCGGTCTTAAACCTTTCTATATTTGAAACAAAACTATTTTTGAGGTTTTTATTGTCAAAATTCTTTTACCATAAAAAAACTAATTGATCCGTAAAGAACATAGGCTTTGCGCGGATAAAGTCGCGGAAACATTGCTATTAAATGACAAAAAATAAAAATTTAACACCACATTATTTCAAAGGGTTAAAATCATAGCCCCAATCCGACTAAGTATTTCGTTTCCAACGTTTTTATTATTTTTCTCCTGTTAATACTTATTTAGATAGTTCCAAGGAATACTGAATATAACATGTTTCAATACGTTTCTTGGGACTCATAAGCCTCCAGTAGACGCATACAGCTTAGTGCTTCGAAATCGTGCACCACTGAATTACTTGCTTCCCAAGTTTATATTTCATACCTACACAAACATAAAGATTCTTTTACAAGTTTGTTATGTAACGTAGGAAATTATGACGAGATTTTATATAAGTATTATGAGAATATTATGACATCATCATCATCATCATCATCATCAGGTCTTTGTAAGTCTCCACTGCAGGAGCACGACCCTCTCTGTACCACCCAAGCCATATTAGCCAGAGCTATATTATATTATGACAAGTAGTCACCTATTTTAGTAAGATGTGCCATGTGGTTCCCGGCAGACTAAAAGAGGACCACTCCAAGTCTTCTCGTGGATGTCATAGAAGGCGACATAGGAAACTCAAGCTAAACAAAGCTTATAAACACCGAAGACGCCCCTAAAATCCATCTGGTCAGAGTAGAAAGTGTAGGACAAATCCTCTGACTGCTTTGGTTAATGTATTTCTTTGATAGTAGGTACAGAGTGGGTTGTGCTCCTGCAATGGAAACTAAAGAAGACCTGATGACAAGTAGTTAAAAAGTCTTTGAATTATTCTTACTATTGAATAACAATAATTCAAATATTTTTTATTTTCTGCCAAAAATAATATTATTGCCAAGGGCTGGCAGTTTGTGTGCGCAGCAGATAAGCCTTGCTGTGCAACGGGGAAATGCTCAAGCAGGGCACGTTGCCTAGATGCGGCGCGTTCGAAGCAGCGCATTTTTAAGTAGCTTGGATTGGTGTTAGATTTTATATCGTACTTAATTGCTAAATTTTGTAAAAGTTAAAAAATATAATAATATCAGAAAGGTATGAATTTATGTTATGTGTGTAAGTGGCCAACACAAATGTCAGATTTTTAATCTGCATAGAGGCATCTGACATAGTTTAAATACTACCATCAATGATGACAGCTGGGACCAACGCCTTAACGTGCCTTTTAAAAGCACGGAAGAGCTCGAGATATTTTTACGACACTTGTGGTCACCCATCCAAGTGGAGACTGCGCCTGGGGTTTCTTAACGGAAGCGCTTGTTTTATAATGCTCACATCTCGATGTGGACGTGAGCACTGAGCATTATAAGCGCTCCTCCTCCAGTTTTAAATAAATCTCTAATTTGTTTTTCATACTAATCAGTTATTGTATAAACAATAAGTATAACGGTAAGGTAAAACATATTTGCAAAGATATTTATAGAATAGGTGTACTCTCAATATGACCTCTCCAACCTTAAATTTTCCATCATAAACTATCAGCCATACAGAATTGCTTTTAGTCCGAAGCCAGGCTTATGGAACCAGGATTTACATATACGCAAACGGCCGACTATTTGAATATGCCGTGAATCAGATATTCGCCGTGAATAGCCGTGGTTTATGGTATAGTTTAGCGGTCGATGGCTTAGCATTGACGAATGAGTTTTTGTAAGAAAATAAGTAAGGATTGGTACAGCTTTTTATTCGTAGTTTTTTTTAAAATCGTATTTTAACTCTTTCATGCTGTTTTGGTTGAGAAGAATATACGTAGAATTACCAATTGGTAATAATAAGTTTTATATTTCTGACAGGGGACTGAGGCCGACCGTAGAACATATATTACCAATTGGCAATTCTACGTCTATTCTTCTCACCCAAGAAGCAATTGCTTCTTTTCTTGCCTACATTATAAATGTCAGTTGAGGGTTTGAGCGAAAATCTTAAGAGTCGCCTGGAAGCGCACGTCTCCATACAAACGGAAAAAGGGAATTGTGGCAATATTTGATGATTTTGGAGTAAAATTAAGCATTTAATCAATTCATCTCATTAATTAAAATGGCAATTGTTATAGTGGCAATATTTGATAATTTTAGGGCAAAATTAAGCATCCAATCAATTAATCTCATTATAATCTACGTACGTTCCTATACAGCTTGGCTAAAATACCAATGGTTTGAGAATTATAAGCCTTTTCAAATTTGTATAGCAATCTTGAGAGGCGTGTAATTCTCAAACATTTGATAATTTAACCAAACTGTATAGGAACGTACGTAGATTATAATGAGATTAATTGATTGGATGCTTAATTTTGCCCTAAAATTATCAAATATTGCCACAATTCCCTTTTTCCGTTTGTATGGAGACATGCGCTTCCAGGCGACTCTTAAGATTTTCGTTTTTATATGCTTTCTTTATAATCAGAATAGGGAATCCAGATAAGTATCGATGTAAATTTATTTCAATGCTGTTTTACTTATACAACTATGTAAGGGGAATCACACCGTTTAAGCTAGCCCCATATACTAAGTTTAGAATTTGAATTTAACGGATTCTAATTTATATTAGGAAATTGAAAAATTCAATGCATTAATTGGGTCTCAAAAAGTCTACTTGCACAGTTTAACAATAACTTCCACCTTATCATTCCTTCTTTTCGTTTGACCGAACATTAAAGACCATATTCGAAAAAAAAAATCTGCGTTAGCGTGCTCTGGAAAGATTTTATTCCCGGGTTTGGGTCAGAGATTAAAAGGCATTATTTACCCGTGTATACGTAACCAAGCGTCAAACTTTTATATTTCTGACAGGGGACTGAGGCCGACAGTAGAACATGTGTTCTGTTGACGTTTAAATGTGTTATGTGGAGGGGATTGCTTTGACTCTTGAAGATCTCTGTTGGTTACGCTCTTTGTACATTTGTTATGTTGAGCTGTTTGCTTTGACTACTGGGTAGGATTATTGTTGGCTGCATATTAATCTATCTGTTATATTTGAAACAGTTATATAAGTGCTTGCAATTTTGTAATCTGATAATATCATCGTAGTTGAAAGAATTAAATTTGCAATGGAAAAGAACCGATGTAAGATTTCACAACTTTAGTATCATTAACCTTTAACAAAATGATCTCTTCTAATATTTAGGCATAGAAAATTTCATACTTTTATTGCCTCTTATGAAGTTCTACCCGCCAAGTTTAACAATTACTTCCACATTATCATTTCTCTTTGCATTTGACCGAACATTAAAGAGCTTATTCGAAAAATAAATTCTGCGTTACTGTGCTCTGGAAAGATTTTATTCCCTGGTAAGGGTCAGAGATTAGAAGACATTATTTACCCGTGTATGCGTAACCAAGCATAAAGTTTTATATTTCTGACAGGGGACTGAGGACGACCGTAGAACATGTGTTCTGTTGACGTTTAAAATGTGTTATGTGAAGCGGTTCGCTTTAACTGTATGGTGAATGGCTCTATTGGTTACGCTTTCTGAGTGCTTTTTAGTTTACTTACCTGTTTTATTTAAAATGTTTTCTTGTTGCTTATTGCACTAAACCTGCAATTTTTTCACCCGATAATTTCATCGTAGTCGAAAGTATTTAATTTCCAACGGAAAGTAATTGATATAACCTTTCACTGTTTAAAATTTTTTAACCTCAAATTAATCAATTTTATCGATTCCTTATTTTATTTTGGTAGGCAAAGAAAGTTTGAAACTTTTATTGCGTTTTACGCAGATCTACCTGCACAGTTTAAAACAATAACTTTCACCTTATCATTCCTTCTTTCCGTTTGACCGAACATTAAAGAGCATATTCGAAAAATAAATTCTGCGTTACTGTGCTCTGAAAAGATTTTAATCCCGGGTAAGGGTCAGAGATTAAAAGACATTATTTACCCGTGTATGCGTAACCAAGCCTCAAAGTTTTATATTTCTGACAGGGGACTGAGGCCGACCGTAGAACATGTGTTTTGTTGATGTTTAAATGGGTTATGTGAAGCGGTTCACTTTTGGTGTAAGGTAAAAGGCTCAGGTTAAATAAAAGGCTAGGTTGGCTTTTTCTAGCTTCTTAGTTTATTTATCTGTTTCGTTTAAAATTGTTTTTAGCAGCTTATTACAATTGACCTATTTTTTGTTATTTAATAATATCATTGTAATCGGAATAATTAAGATACTTAAATGTACAACGGAAAAGAATAGATGTTAAATTTTGCTAATTTCATAACTGTTAACAATTGAAATAATTTTATTAATTCCTCCAAAAACTTAAGCCCAGAAAGTTTTGAACGTTTATTGCGTCTTATGGAGGTCTACCTACCAAGTTTAACAATAGCTCCCACCTTATCATTCCCCATTTCCGTTCGACCGAACATTAAGGAGCATATTCAAAAAATAAATTCTGCGTTACTGTGCTCTGAATAGATTTTATTCCTGGGTAAGGGTCAGAGATTAAAAGACATTATTTACCCGTGTATGCGTAACCACACGTCAGTTTTATATTTCTGACAGGGGACTGAGGCCGCCCGTAGAACATGTGTTCTGTTGACGTTTAAATGTGTTATGTGAAGCAGTTCACTTTGACTGTAGGGTGAAGGGCTTCTGTTGGGTGCGGTTTGTGTGGGCTTTATATTGTAAGTACCTATTTTGTGTAAAGCTGTTATATAACAGCTTATTACAATTAACCTTCTTTTATGTTAAGCCAATAATATCATCGTAGTCGAAAGAATTAAGATATTGAAATTTTCAACGAAAAAAAAACGAAGATGGGTTTCGCTGATTTCATTACTTTAAAAAAAAATTGAATGAAAAAAAATTATTCTTTCTTATATTTAGGTTAAAAAGTTTTATTGCGACCTACGCAGGTTTACCTGCAAAGGTTAACAATAATTTCCACCTTATCATTTCCCTTTCCGTTTGAACGAACATTAAAGAGCATATACGAAAAATAAATTCTACATCACTGTGTTCTGGAAAGATTTTATTCCCGGGTAAGGGTCAGAGATTAAAAGACATTATTTACCCGTGTATGCGTAACCAAGCGTCAAAGTTTTATATTTCTGACAGGGGACTAAGGCCGACCGTAGAACATGTGTTCTGTTGACGTTTAAATGTGTTATTTGAAGCGGTCGGCAATGACTCTCGAAGGGATTTGTTGGTTGCGATCTTTGTAGCCTTGATGTTTGCTCTATTTTCTTGTTTTCTGGAAGACTTTTGTATCGTTTTCACCTATAATTTTATGTTTATGACTAGATCTTAGTAGAATATACTACTATAGTCATTTAATTTTCAAAGTAAAAGAATCAAAGTTTCAAAATTTTAATCACTCATGTTTATCTATGATCAGGAAAAATAAATGCTCAACTTATAAATTACTAGCAGTCCTCCTCGGCTGCGCCTAGATATATATTATACTTAGAAACCTTTCCGAAAAATGTTCTATGCTTTAGTGAAAACACCAGTAAAATCACCCCAGTAGTTTCCAAGAGGAGAATGAACAGACAGATAAATTCAATTTATACCATTATTGATTGATGATGTTGATACCCATATTATTGATCGAAAAACTTTTGTAATAAAGTCCTTTGTTTTGTAATAATTTCTCCTCGACGAGCTCCGTGGCGCAGCGGTCAACACGCCGGCCTGTGACACGGATGGTCCCGGGTTCGATCCCCGGTCAGGTGAAGCTGGAAAATTATCTTTTTTAGATTGACCTGGGATTTGAATATTTATCTATATATTTATTTGTTATAAACTATTGTATCGTTGAGTTAGTATCCCATAACCCAAGTCTTACTTAAGAACTTACTTTGGGGCTGGCTCAAAAAAAAAAATGTTTTACGATTGTTAATAATTTTTCAAATCGTATTTTAAACAAATTTTTGAAAACAAGCAATGAAATTACAATTCGCTAAGATTCTCAAATTTCACGTTGATGTCAACAAATTATTGAATGAAAGGCAATTTCCTACTGAAAATTACGTCGGACGTCTTGTTCCGAGTGCATTACGGAACAAATGACAGCTGAACACTGAACCCGAACCGAGGGTGAGTCAGTTCACTGAATATATAATATTACTGTTTTCTGTCTTTAGAAAAAAAATAGCAACAAAAAATTTTGTTTTTTTACCACGGTTTCTATACTCGTACTTTATTATTTATAGTCACTGGTTACAGGTGTTTTCAACCAATTGAATATGACATTTAAAATTCATTAAAACATTTGTTTTGTTAGTCATAAACTCTAGCTGCACTATACTTCTAGGTGCTTCATACTCCTCAAATGACACAAGTAAAATAGTAATACATAACAAGTTGCAGTATTTAAAAAATAAAAAACCGAATGCTTTTTTTTGACAATTTACGCCTGGCTGATAAATTTTTTGCTGAAGTTACATATCCAATGAAACTCCGGGGAAGAATACAATTCTTTGTTTGTTTGTTTTTCGTATGTGTAAGTGGCTAACACTGGTGTCAGATTTTTCAAGTAAGGCATCTGACATAGCTTAACGACTGCCATCAACGATGACAGCCGGGACCAACGGCTTAACGTGCCTTCCGAAGCACGGAGGAGCTCGAGATATTTTTATGCCACTTGCGGTCACCCATCCAAGTGGGGACTGCACCAGGGGTTGCTTAACATACGTAAGCGCTCAAAGAGCTCACACCCACTGGACCATCGGGCTCCTCACAATTCTAATAAAACTTCACACTTTGAAATTGGTCGATCTGTTTAGGCTATAGGAGGCAACAATGGAACAGAGATACTTACTTACATACCTACATAAATAGGCGCGAAAAATTTTCTGGGTGGCTCGGATGGGTAACAAGTGGACAAGTTTCCGGTCACCTTCTACATACTGTGAACATATCATCATCATAATCTTCAGGTCTTTGTTAGTCTCCACTGCAGGAGCATGACCCTCTCTGTACTGCCAGAGCAGTCAGAGGATTTGGCCTACACTCTCCACGCTGGCCAAACGGGCTGAAGAGGTCTCTTTGATGTTTATAAGCTTTGTTTAGCTTGAGTTTCCTAAATCGCCTTATAAATACATAGTGATCCAATTCACAAGTACTCACGAACCGGCATTAGAGGATAGTGCTCAGTGATCTGGACGTCGCGTGATGAACAACACGCAACAGATACTCTACAATGTTTAGTTGAGGAAACCACAGAGCAAGGAATATCAATGTAGCTCGCCGCTAGCGGTAAGACATTTCTTGCTCTGTGCAGCTAACCATTACGAAACATATAGATTTTATTAAGCTACTTCCTAAAAAGCGTTCTGAGGAATTCATGATCTACCCAGAAGTGAATTACTTTTTTCTTCTGTAACTCATGTACCTATGGAATTTCAGAAACTTACTAACAATATTCTAAGTAACAAGATGAAAACCTTAATATACCACCAATGCCAAATTACAGCTTTCTAGTACTAATTGTCTCTGAGCTAAACCGCGGACAGACAGACAGTCTTGGCGAAACTATAAAGGTTCTATGTTTACTGCAGGACACAAAAAAGAAAAAACCGGGGCATCAAAATTCTACACAGATTTCTTAGAAAAGCTTTAATTACTAAAAAAAAAAAGGGAACTGGCGCTGTAATTTCACATACCGTTAAAATTCACTGAACGTTACTAGTTGCACAGGGAAAATACGCGGGCGAAAACAATTTTCAGAATTTCAAAGTATTATACTTTTTTCTGCAGGATTTTGCAGGAACCATTTTATTAAACTGTTTTGCTTTTTATTGTGAGTATTGATGATTTTTGCACAGCTTTCTGGCAGCAAAAAGAAGTTTTAGAGTTAGCTCAATACAAATCAATTTATCTATAGTAATATTGATCAAATTTATGTATAGTAATAAAGACAAACAATCAAATTTATCAGAGGAAACAAATTATTGTTTTTATGCAGTGAATAGGCTTCATAATTACTGGACCGATTTTGAAAATTCTTTCATCTGCACAAAGCTAATTTATCTACAGGTGACTTGGGCCATAATATACGTAGATGAAGTCTCGGGAAAATTGCTAGTTATAAATATTTATAGAGTGATAGTTTTACATCTTTTTGACAGTAAATTTAGTAAATGACTGTTTTCGGCTTAATATTTCAATCTTATTTCATAATTCTCTACCAAAAAGAGGGTTGTTATAAATTTAATACATTGATTTATGCCTATGTCGCAGTGTGTATTGTGTAAGTAAGGAATGTGTGTAGGGTATTTATGTAAACTAGAGTTAGATGGCTAGTTGTATACCTTGAGCAGTGTTGAATGAAAGCACCTATACTGTGTGATTTGTCCATGTGTATCTTTAGGTAGACCAAATCAGGCAGGTGGCAGTATTGAAATAATGAAAATTAAAAATGGATTTTAAATAGCATTACAATGCTCGGTATATTATTAAAATTGAAAATATGTGATGAAAATGAATTCGCCACAGGCCAAGGATTCGGTTGGTAACACACTTAAGGCGCAGAACTAAGACTCGTGGGTTCGAATCCTAAGTACTTTGGCGAATTCTTTTTCATCACATATTTTCAATTTTAATGAAATTTGCTTTATAATAAAACTGAAATTAATCACAATATTTCAATACAGATAAATTTAAACTTACAAACTATCGATCGGCTGCGAAACAAGTTTGTCGCATCTGCTAGGCGTGCATTGTCATGCCACCCTATAAACTGGTGTTAGAATCAAACAATGAATTATTTGTAGCCCGATACGTGTACGAATCGATGTAAATACGGCAAGGTTGCGTTCAAAACCATAAATATTTTTTGCAATGCAATAAATTGTCGTGTTGTTTCATAAATCGTGCGACTATATCGTAAGACAATTTAGTTTATCTCATTTTTTAGGGTTCCGTAGTAAACAAGGAACCCTTATATTCGCCATGTCTGTCTGCCTGTCTGTCTGTCCGTCCGCGGTTTTACTCAGAGACTATAAGTACTAGAAAGCTGTAATTTGGCATGGGTATGTATATTAATCATGGCAAAAAAGTGGTGGAAAAAAACCTTGAAAAATTTTTTTTTTATGGTAGCACCCATACAAGTAAAGTGGGGGAGTAATTTTCTTTTCTCTACTTACCCATCATGTGGGGTATCGTTGAATAGTTCTTTAAAAAATATTATGAGGTTGAGATCACCATTTTTCCATTTAGGGATCCGTTTCCGAATCCGTTTGCAAATTTTTGTTAGAGATAAGTGTCTCCCCCCTCTATCTGCTAAACGGTTATAATATGGATACGTGAAAAAAATTACACCAGTAGTATATATACTGAAGTTGAAAGGAAAACTATCAGAGCTGAGTACTAAGTGCAAACTAAATAGTTATAGGCAACCAACTTATAAAATGTACTCGAAAATGTTAAATTTCATACAATTTTCATTGTTAGATGTTTTTGGTCGTTAAACTGTGAGGTGAGAGTGTGAACAGTGTGAACTCAAAGTTGTCATTCGCAACTACGGAACCCTACACTGCGCGTGGCCCGACACGCACTTGGCCGGTTTTTTATTGAATATAAAATGGTTGAGCGCGTACCTTTCTCTTATCCGATCCAGTTATTTATTGCACAAGTTTGTTTTTGACCGCCCCACGTACTTTATAGGGCGAACCTTTCCTACGGAATGGCCAATTGTTATTTGATATATACTACATTCATGTAACTTTTTGATGTTTTCTATTCACGTTGGTCACGTGACCCAGCTTTTATAATGTTAATGTTTCGGTTTGGACGGGATACAGGAAAAATAAATAATAAATGCCTTCTAACCCGAGTTGTAAGTCGTATTTGCTTTTGAAATCCCCTTTCATGTTAGTTTTTTAAGAAATTGAGTTTCTTTGAACACGTTATCATAGCAGGTCCCTACCACAATAATGGTTGAACTTCAATAGAGATTATGCATTATATTTTTTCGTTCTGCTATATAATTTGTGTACTTATGTTTCTTTTTTTTTTCACCATAACTTCTAAATGCCTCACCGGATTTAAATTGATTGGGGAAAGATAGAGTTCTTACACGCTTTCGAGTAACATAGGCTATATATTTTTCAAAATATACCCCATTTTTTTATTAACGCTCTTTTTTATCAACCAAACTGATTACATAATCAAGCACGGAAAGTCAAGCAGGTAAAAAGGCTTTATTAGCTATCTTAAGCCTGTAATTATTTGCACGTGTAATTACCCATTAATGAGGCTTGTAACCGGAGAATAGTGTTACATCGCAAAGACAAACAATCTAATGGGATAATAAGTTACCTGTCTCTAACTCCATTAATCATTTTAACTAAATTATGGTTCCTCATTTCACATAATTTACTAAAGTGTTAGTAAAAATACATTTCTAAACGCTCCCGAGTAACAAAGGCTATAAATTTGTGGTCGGTTCCGAAACGCTAGTAGTCTGTAGCTTTTGAACAATTAATAAATACATATATCTAATGAGATAATTTTAAATATGATATGACGTGAAAAAGTGCCTGCAAAGGCCTATTTTCTGAATAAACGTTTTGATTTTGATTTCTGACAAGGTAGACATGTTTTTATTTAGAGGCATGTTTTGTCAGCTTTGCTAATTATATAATCAGGCACAAAAAGACAGCCAACTAATAAGGCATAATTATCTATCTTTTTCTGTAATTATTTGCACGTATCATTACCCATTAGTGAAGCTTGTAACCGGAGAATAGTGTTACATCGCAAAGACAAACAGGCTAATGGAATATTAAGTTACCTGTCTCTAACTCCATTAATCATTTTAACTACATTATGGTTCCTCATTTCACTTTATTTACTAAAGTGTAAGTAAAAATAAATTTCTAAACGCTCCCGAGTAACAAAGGCTATAAATTTTTGGCAAGGTAAGACACGTTTTTAAATAGGCATTTTTTGTCAGCCTTGCTAATTGTTTAAGCACGCACAGAAAGACAACCAACTAAAAAAGCATTATTAGCTATTTTAAGTCCTTAATTATTTGCACGTATAATGGCAATATTTGTACATATTAAATATGTTTTAACCAGCGCTTTGCAACTATGATTGCCCGTTCGTTTGCCTCATTATTATACTTATACCTACTTATTATAGAACGAAGACTTAGTATAATAAGTACCTAGTTTAAACCATTACCCGAGCAAAATAAGTCAACACTTAAAACTTTGAATTTTTTCTCAACGGAACTTTGAATTTTGTTTTGCGCGGATATTAATTTAAACCACAGAAACATTTCTTTCAAGGGATATATTTACATGGGGATATATTTTTTATGCCACTTGCGGTCACCCATTCAAGTGGGGACTGCGCTTGGGGTTGCTTAACATGCAGAAGCGCTTATAACGGTATGTTGGTAATAAAGTTAGACCTAATTTTATAAAAAGACAGTAGTCTTTAAATATATGCATGAAGAAAATACTCTCTAATGAGGTTTGAAACCAGATAATGGTGTTACATCGCAAAGACAAATAAGCTAATGGGATAATAAGTTACCTGTCTCTAACTCCATTAATCATTTTAACTACATTATGGTTCCTCATTTCACATAATTTACTAAAGTGTCTAGCAAAAAGAAATTTCTGCATATAGGTACATTAAAATCATGAAACCTTTTATTTTTCGCCATGTCAGTCTGTTTGTTTGTTGGTCCGCGGTTTATTTTAGACTATTAGTACTAAAAAAGCACGAATATCGCACTATTGTATTAATTACACCAGCATAATAGTGAAATAAAATTTAAAATTATATTGTGCTCCTTGCACAAATTTAAAGTGGGGGATATATTTCTGCCATGTAACAGATTTAAATCTATTCCATATTTATTAATTGGTTTGGTTTCCTCAAATAATATATACATTACTGAAAAAATAACATCACATAAAATGAAAAAAAAGTACTCCAAAATGAAAATGTGAGTTAGGAAAAATAAAACGGCAATTTTAAATATTACATCAAGAAAAGCATATTCATCCCCAAACAAAACACTCTAACCGTTAATTCACATAACCACGGTACACAAAAGGTGGAAAAATGGGATTATTGTGGGTCCAATGTGAACCGCGATAATACAGGGTAAGGTCCAACATGACCCCAAAACCATACGCACGGGCCGAAATGGGAGGCTATGCTTTGGAAGGACCCTCTTTGCAAATACCCTCTTTCGTAAAACGACAATGCTGAATCTTTTATTAGTTTCGTGAGAGGTTCGGCTGACATAAACGTCGACGACATCTGTTGTGATATTAGGCTCTTCTTTCTAGAACTTAGTTTCATCGATCTTGGTCTTAGACATTCACACACGTGGAATATTTAAGTTGAATTGAATTCTTTGTTGATTCTTGTTCTTCTTCTTCCTTTACCTTATCCCACTTTTTTATGTGGGGTCGGCACAGTATGTCAGTTCTTTCCACTTTTGTTTTCGATGTTGATTGTTCTTTGTTTTTCGTGTGTGTAAGTGGCCAACACTGGTGTCAGATTTTCAAGCTGCCAAAGGCATCTGACATAGCTTGACGACTGCTATCAATGATGACAGCCGGGACCAACGGCTTAACGTGCTTTCAGCACAGAGGATCTCCAGATATTTCTTACATATGACATAGGCGTTGCTACCATGTAACTGCACCTAGCGGAGCCCTTCCCCCTTAAGATATATGTTTACTTAGGAGGTAAACATCGTAAGTAACCTTGTTGAAACTCTCTAAATGTCAAACCCTATTTACATCGTATAAAAACTAAAAAAAATAGTAAAAATGTACTCAAAAACCTTTTTGCTTTGAAAATAAAGAGCAACTAGCCATGACAAGCCAATACCACAAAGCCGTTGTAAAACAGAAATAAAAAACTCGCTGCGTCGAAACATTTTGAAACTTTGTATCGTTTTCGCCTCGAAGTAACTAGGTTTAGAGTAAAATAAAAGGATATAGCTACTGGTAAAGACCTACGATGTGTTGGATATAACTACAACATAGAGTAACTAAAAGTAGTTAAAAATGGAGCTGTAAGTTTAAGGGTGTTTCCATAAGAGGTACCGATAGACGATACCGAAAATACGGATCAAGTAATTACCAATATGTGTTGCAGTCTTATGGTTGAATCTGTTATTTGATTGAATGACTCATTGAATGACGACATTTAATTAAATGACTAAAGGACAACTCGTCAAGTTGTTGATTGTAACGTTCAACGTCTTGACTGAACGTCATTTAGCGAAGTGGTTGAATGGGTTATAGCCTTTATAATGTTTGGTGGTAGCATGAATTCCAAAGCTTTACTTAATCTCATATTTTTGCAAATTTTTCTTAGTTTTAAAGTAGCCGGCGGCGGCGTAATAATAGGTAAATCCTTGCTGTCATACTATTTTTTACAAATAAAGCACTTTAAAATAAATTTAATCAAAAAAAAATCCACACAGTGCTATCTGTGCGAGCTGTTTGACGCCATATTTGTTTTGATAACTACTAGCGCCACAGTGGGAAAAAAATAAATTATTTGAATCACCTGACTGATTTTATGTCCGCTCTGTTCAAAGGGCTATGTTACAATTCGCTAACTAGTTGGACGTTGAGTGACTCTTGTTGAATCAACGCTCGGCCTAATCATTCAATTAAAGGTTATCATTCAATGAACGCACTAGTCATTCAATCAAATAGCAGATTCAACCATATGACTGTGACATATCTATTTGGCTGATTGTCGTGGCTAGACGTTCCATATCGCCGTTTAATGTTAGGCCTACGACACAAAGAGTCCCGGGTTCGATCCCCGGCTAACTGTATCCTCTCTAGACACCGTCATGCCTTTATTTCAATCATTTAAAAACTGCCCTAATTTTCAATGCTTGTGTGCGTGACAGCTTTGTGTAAGCACACGCGTCCTGTTAATTAATGCTTTCAAAATCCGTCAAATTGATGGTTATGTTTGTGCATGATAGACTATAGGTTGGTCACTATTATTTTCTACGCTTTTAAGGCGCTTACACCAGCCAACTAGCGCCACCCTTGGTTTTATTTCTTTTACTACTAAATAAGATCAAATTGACAAAATCAACGTAAGTTCTTCACTAGTAAATGACTTCTAGTATTTTTCGTATTGCTTTTGATTATTTTTCATTTGGTAAATCAAGAGAACTACGCATTACCGCCAAAAGCGGTTACTTTTTGCGGTAATGAGTATTTCTCTGTCTCAATCTGAAATGCTGATGTCGTTGAAAAGTTCTACTTAAAATACTACAAGTAATTTACTAAGGAAGTACTTACGTAGATTTTTTCAATTTGTTCTTATTTCGAAGAACAAGAATTAAATGACGGGTGTCGCTAGTTTCGGTGGTGTAAGCCTCTTAAGCTAAATCTACGGTACTCGTATATACTCTAAAATATAGTTTCATTGCGTTAATATTCTACAATAAAAGTTTATAACTTACACTGAGGCTAGCTCCTTTAAGATCTAGAAGAATTTCCATATATACTCAAATTTTTAATATTCTTTAAGTATATGGAACATAGAGAACAAAATGAAAGAAGCAAGAAAATAAGTACAATATCCCTACTGTTTGCTAATGTCGCACAGAAACGTACAGGGAATTTCTTTCATTCCCGATTTCCCGATGCCTGTCTCAGCCTGGGGCTGTTGACTTATTGTGGCTCGTACGCCCGTGTAGACATACCCTTACGTAATGTAGGAACACCCCTTTACAGTAGCTACTGATTTATGTGGATGCGGCTTAAACGAATTCTCTTTTGAGAATACGTTTTTGTTCGGCTTCAACTCTGGTTAAGATTGAAATGCCTAATCTTTTTTTATTACGACGTTTCTTCTTTCTTTCGAACGGAGAGTACCGGGTTCAATTCCCGGTCAGGTCATGATGGAAAACGATCTTTTTCTGAATGGCCTGAGTCTTGGAAGTTTTTCTAAATAAAATATAGTTTTTATAAATATATATTATTTAGATAAACTTCGTAGAGTCGGTATCCCATAACACAAGTCTCGAACTTACTTTGGGGCTAGCTCTATCTGTGTGATTTGTCCGTATATATTTCTTTATTATTATTCTTACTCCGTTAACTATTACGCATCTGACATACATTTCGACACTATGATTCAGTCAGCAAAATTTTTCTCATTTTGTAAATGTATGATATTCAGTATATTTATTAGTCTTTATTAGGGAATCAAATTGCAAGCGCGCTAGTAAAACTCAGGACACAAGGTACTCAAGTTAGTTAAGTACGAGAGTACTTTATTATCATCAGTAATGATTCTAGAAACATTACTGACAAGAATCATTATTGTTCTTGATAAAACATAAAAGTACAGAATAGGGTCAAATTGTATTTCGTCAGGATTTCCGACTATAGTTTCGGATTCGTCTAAAGTCTATTTTTCAAGGGCACGGCGTGCGTTACAGGGTCTCAATCTCTGACTAAATAACACAAATCATTTCCTTACTTTACGTTAGTTTCAAGGATATAAAACACATAAATTATACCCAAAAAATAGCTTTAATGTGTTAGATTATCTATCTCTTAATATTAAAATCAAGTGGTAATTCAAATTTTAAAAGAATAATCACCATTAAAGGCGTCTTAATAAGCCGAGGTTTAAAACAAATCCGGGGAGTTTTTCGCAAAATGAAATTAGCCGAAAAAGGCGGGGCCATTAAAATTACATTAGCATAAATAAGGAATGCTAATCTAAGGAAAATAAATCTTGGCCGAGAAATAAAAATAATCCTTGCGGCCGTTCAGTGACGTCGTGACAGATTTTGTTTGGCGATCTGTGGATTTTATTTTTACAAGCTTTTTTAACTTACAAAATATCTTGTATGTAAAAAGTTAAATATGAGTATTTTTTACGAGTCAAATCTTGAAACTCAATTAGGCACTTATGTCCTTACCTGTTTGAGGTGATTTTTTTTTAATTTATGTTAGTCGGAAGCCTGTGGTTTCCGGCAGATTAGAATTTAGTCTTCCAAGTCTTCCCGTGGATGTCGTAGAAGGCGATTTAGAAAACACAAGCACAGGCTTAACTAAGACCAAGTACCAAATAGACCCCATCAGGCCAGCGTGGAGAGTGTAGGCCAAATCCTCTGACTGCCATGGCTAATATATTGCTCTGGTAGTACAGAGAGGGACGTGTTCTAGCAGTGGAGACTAAAAAAGACCTGATGATGATGTAAGTCAGACGACAATGCAATTTTATGGTGCCATAGAGTTGTTCTGATAATGGAGTCAGAAGGATTTAAATAAAATTAATTTAATACCGTTTTTTATCGCGTTTATTACATTATTCAGCCAGAAAGAGTCCATAGAAACTTCTATGCTGAAAAACTCGTATAAAGGAGACCATTGGAGCTTATCATTTGTTTAGCAGAGCAGATTACCTGGTCAAGATTATCCCATAGTGTGGCATAATAACTTTAATTCATGCTTGATACTGCTCTTATCTAAAAGCAGTGAAGGTCAGATCTAAAAGCGGAAAATTGAATCTCCTTGATAATACCCCTAATTGCGGAAGGGGAAATCTTGTAATGAAAATTTCTACTAAATTAGTTTATTACCCTCAATTCTACCAGACAGATTTAATACTTCCGCGGATTATAATTTAAAATCTTTATTTGATTGCTCTTTATAGGCTTTTAGAAAACATAAATTTGGCTATTTGTGGAATGACATTTGAAATTAATCTGTATCTTTTTACAGTTCCATAGTCATAGATAAAAAAATATTTCGATTCCTACTTCTATGTCCGTAGTGAACAAGGAACCCTTATAGTTTCACTATGTCTGTCTGTTTGTCTGCTACAAGAAAGTTAAAATCACGACAAGAGAGGTGGTAAGTAATATAAAATTTAAGTTTTTTCACTATGTGGTACCGTTGGATAAATTTTTCAAAAATGTTTACGGTTTAACACCATATCGAATAGGGTATCTGTTTCAGAAATATTAAGCCTCTAACTGCTAATTTTCATTGGAGTCAAGTGCATGAAGTTTCCCTACCCCTGCAGGCTAAATGGGTATTTATGGATACGTAACTCGCTAGACAAAAGGTAAAAATTAAAACAAATATTGAACCTCCCAAATTAATTCACCAATCAGCTGTTCAATGGGAAAATCCAAATATATTAGTTTTTTATGCGCCTTTTTTTGCCTATGTTTGTATATATTCCTTTAGGGACTTTTGACGAGCACCGTGGCGATCATAATGGAAAACGATTTTTTCAAATGATTAAAACCAAATTCTAGCTTTTATTTTGCGCGTTGGAATGAAATCCGCTAGGCTAAAGTGGGACTGGGCGGTTCATGTTTGCCGAATAGTCCCGGAAAGATGGGCTCAAAAAACTACTTTATGGGTCCCTACTGACGTAAAACGATCAAGAGGTAAACCTAAGACCAGATGGCAGGATGATTTGTTTGGTTTTGATAAAGATTGGAAAGAGATCGCAAAAGACAGGTCAAATTGGAAACAGAAAGGGGAGGCTTTTGCCCAGCAGTGGGACATAAATGGCTATTAAAAAAAATTGCGCGTAAAGTTTTATATGCTTTAAGTCAAAATTTTTGCTTATCCTCTATGTAAGCAAATTTCGGTGAATAAAAAGCAATGCCGGAACATTTACTTCCCCGGAGGACGAGTGTACCAAAACCGGTCCGAAATCCGGGAAGTTTAACACTCTTTTATTCTAATTAGTCCTTCGAGGGGGAACTCAGAGGGACTCGGAGGCACGGGATAGGAAATATTGGCTTTCTGCCCCCGGGGGACACTTGTTTAATTCCAAGGGTTATATGGACTGTCATTTTGGCAAAATTCACCATGAAATTTGGCATGCATTTGGATTTTATTTGGAATTTTAATGCGTGTCCTTTGCTTTTGTCCCCCAAAAGTAGTGGAATAAAAGTTTTAGTATTATTATAACTTTAAATTGCACATTTTCATATAAATACATCAAACACTTTGATAGAGGCCATCACGTTAGATAAAAATCCAAAAAAAAAAAAAATTATTAGGACTGAATTACCAACAAAGACCTCATTAGGGTCGCCGGAAGACGGTGGACTCAGCATGCACAAGACTGCAATTTGTGCTGTGCCAATAAATTCGATAACACCCTGTATACGGACAAATCACACAGATTTATTTAAACCCACAGTGGAGAACACGTAGCACACTATAAGATACCTTTAACATCCAAAACCCAGGCCAATCTGAAAAATAAACTTTTTCCATCGTGAACTAGCCGGGGATCGAACCCTAGATCCCTCGTGCCATGGAGGCGCTGGTACTCCTTAATAACTTTCCTCGTTCACGATTACCACAAGCGCGAGCCTGAACATTGTCATACACGCACAACTTTCAAATCCTCAACCGTTGTTTATGTTATGTAAGCTTTATTCCGCCTTTTATTGCTTAGGTCCATTAGGGACAATTAAACAGAGAAGTACCCTGTTATATCCTCGTAAAGCGAGTTTACACTCTATCCTCTTTATACAAAGTTTAATTTCGTGTGCGCGGATAAAATCTAGGGCTGGACGCGTGAGCATTATGACATGCGATTCCAACATGCAATATTGAACCTATATTACAAAAAAGTTCGAAAATACTTTGCATGTAAACACAGTGTATTTATTATTTTGTTTTGTTGGGGAATTTGTTCAGTCAAGGCCAGAAAAATGTGTTCATGGACGTTGCATGTTCGATTAACAGTGACTTGCTCATAATACTCTTCAATATTCCATTTCTTAACAATTACTGTTACGAGTAAATGTATTGAAATACTCGTATGTAAAAGAACGTACGTTGCAAATAACTAAAAGATCAATAGATGAAGTAAGGAAAATGAGAACTTACTTTTGAAGTCAGTTGAAAATACAAATGTGTCTTTAAAAGGGTAGAAATTATTTGAGGATAAAAATAGTCAGGTTCCCCGTACGTGGAATCTCCTACACATTTTTTTTTTAATTTTGGTATAGGTAAATATCGTGAAACGTTTCACAGAATACATCTACCAACACTAACTACCAAGTTTCAATCTTGTAGTCTTAATAGTTTTAGAATAAAATGGCTATAACATACGGGCAGACAGAAATAAATACACACATGAAGAATCTAAAAGGGTTCCGTTTTTTGCCATTCAGCTACAGAACCAAAAAACGCGATTTTCGATTGCAAAATACTAATTATCGCTCCTTTCCAGATGTACCGTGTTTATACTTTTAAGTACCTATTTGTAAAAAGGTTAGTTTAATCAATTTACTGGTTACTTACAAAAGCAGGTGACAGTAATTAATAACTTGAAAGCTATTCATAGAATCCGATGACTTAAACTGGGGCAATATTTACCAAAAGTGACGTCCCCTAACGAGAGCCGAAAGTCAGACAATTTGTCACCGTGCCGCCTGAACTTTGTGACCAATGGCTTCAAATTCCATTAAAGACTGTCAACAAATAAATAATAACGCTATTTGACTTGAGCCACCCTTGTTTGATTTTAAAGGTTGTCTAGCTTTACGCTCCGACGATAAACAACAAAGTTTTAATTCCATGTCACTTATAGAATCTAGTGACGTTGGTGACAAAACCAGGCAAGAGGCATGTGTCAATTTTTGACCTGAGTTTTCAAAAACGAGCATAACCCCTGCGATGGCAAGCAGCCGAATTTTCTCACTACCTTGACTTTCATTTAATGTATCAAACATCATCATCATCATCATCAATATCAGGTCTTTTTAGTCTCCACTGTAGGAGCACTGTATCAAATATACATTAGTATTATCTCGTCTTTAATTTCCTAAATGCTGACTATTTTCCTCCTAAATCCTCTGACTACTCTGGCTAATATATTGCTGTGGTAGTACAGAGAGGGTTGTGCTCCTGCAGTGGAGACTAAAAAAGACCTGATGGATGGATGGATGGATGACTATTTTCCAAAGCACAAAGAAACTTAATATTAATTTTCAGTCAAAAATACCAATATAACGTACGTGAACCCAAACCCACAGTCCTTGTCAACTAAAAACGCTATAAAAGCTTTGTTCATACAATCCGAGTATTAATATAGAAACAAAGAAAGCAGTTCATATAATCTGAAAACATTTCAAGAATACTCCAGCGCAATCTCTGGGGTCGCTTATGCGATAATATTATATTTACCAATTGTTTTCTGCTCGGTAAATGCAAGTATTTGAGACCTCGGGGCATGACCCTTTCTGACATTACGGCAGATAGGTAGGGGTGTGTGCTACGCTTTTGATTATATTCCGACTTGAAATGCTTTGGTGGAAACGTATATTTAGAAAATAGACAGTAGTATTTTGTACAAACAAACTTATTAAATTGTACCTTTACTTTGCCCTACTACCTACTATGTTCCTTACGGGGTAGGCAGGGTTTAAAATTAACTAAAAATACGCAGTAATTACAACAAAAAAAAACTTTATTATTCTTTTCCTGTAATCTGTTGAAGTCAGTTAAGAGGCTTACCGAAACTAGCGACACCCGAAAATTACTATCACTATTTTGACTTCGTTTTTTCACGCAAGGCAACGGCACGTTCAACAAACGCTAAACGTGGCCTTTAGATATTAAAGCAGTCATTTGTCTATCCCGTAATGCATAAAGACGTAATGAGTGAGTATGTAATGCTAAAAATAACTTTTTTAGGTACCCATCATATGACAAGATACGGCTTCAATGATACCGCTTTATGTCTGCCTGTCTGGTTCACCCTTCCTCGTCAATGTTTCATTAATCATTCGTTCACATCTCCGACGCATCGGCCCTTTTCATTCAGATGACAGTTCATTCAGCGTTGTCATTATTGGAGTGTACACGGTTTATCGTATGAATGTCTTTTTGTTCGTAATAAAAATTCCAGAATGTAAATAATTTTGCTCATAGAAATATACATTTTCTGAAGTAAATATATACCTTCTCTTAATAAAGACTTCCAAGTATACTTTTTCCTAACTTTAAGTATAGCGACGTGAAACTACTTTAAAAATCTAAAATTAGATAAAAATTTAATTTTACTGGCGTTCAATATGACCCCAAAGATCTCATGAATTCCCCTAACTGAAATCAATGTGTAATAATCATATTTTTTTTTATTTTCCTTCAAAACCTTAATCCCAACTTATTTTATAAATGCGAAAGTGAGTTTGTTTGTTTCTCGCTTTCACGCTATATCTACTGAACCCATTATCATGAAATTAGGCATAGACTAGAATAGGTTAGGGTACTGAGAAGGACATAGGCTATATATCACGCGGGCAAAGCCGTGGGTAACACACACACACTTACGCTGGTAAGAAATAAAGTTTGTCCGTTTGTTACCGTTATTTTCACATTCATATAGATAACAACTTGCCACACGGAAACAACAACGAACAAATGAGTTTTTTTTTGTTATTTCAAATTAAGTAAGTTTTTTATACTTAGTACTGCTTTTTTTTTATGAAATAGGACGGCAAACGAGCAAGCGGGTCACCTGATGGTAGGTGATCTCCTCTGCCCATGGACAACTGCAACACCAGGGGAGTGACAAGAGCGTTGCCAGCCTTTTAAGAGAACGTAGACTCGTTTTTTGAATGTTCCAATGTCGAAACGATCTGGGAATACCGCTGCAGGAAGTTGATTCCACAGTTCGGTCGTACGTGGCAGAAAGTTTCTTCTAAAACGTACAGTGGTTGACTGCCAGTTATCCAGGTGGTAGGAATGAAACTTTACTTTCTGTCGGGTAGTACGGTGGTGAAATTCTGCGGCAGGTATTAGGTTGAACAATTCCTCGGAGCATTCCCCATGATAGATGCGATAAAAATGCACTGTTTATACCTATCTGTTGTAAATTTATGTAATAAATGTATACTTCGTACGGTTAATTCCCACGTGAGCATAATTGTGATAATTCTATGACCTGAGTATGAAGCATAGATGTACAGGTTTGTATTTCATTACCTTAATCGAATAATACATGTTACATCTAGTTTACCTCTCGATTATCACAAATGGCTTCCCCGTTCCATTATCTCCTTCTAATTATTAATATCAAATATATGTATCTAATACCGTAAATGTAGTTTGGGAGGCAATTTAGTAGATTTAAGACTTTAATACGAGGGTCGTAAAGCCAAAATTGGCAATAAACTATGTTAAGCTAGAGGGATTTGACAACGATACTTATTTGAAGAATTTCGCGTTGTTATTTTAACGAATTGAGATATTGAGATTTTGTATAAGTGGGAAATTTTTGAGATGCTGTATCTTACAATACCTTTAGTATCATTAAAATGATACCGAAGTCAGTTGACTATTGTACTTTGTGTTAGTGGTCAATACTGGTGTAATTTTCAAACTACCTAAATGACTTACATATATACATATTATTATCACGTCTATCCCATGCAAGGGGTACACAGAGCTCAAGGTCATAATACCTAAAGGCCACGTTTAGCATGTAAGTAGGAGTGAAGGTGGAAAGTGGAATCATAGATGGGTTGCTAGCCACATCACAAATTAACGTGATTCCTTAGCCCTGACCGGCTGTTACGGTCTGCGCGGGAAGCAAATCGGCTAGTATATTCTATGTTTTTTCTTTTCTCCCAAAC
Source organism: Rhodophaea formosa (assembly GCA_963082605.1). Classification (NCBI taxonomy): domain Eukaryota; kingdom Metazoa; phylum Arthropoda; class Insecta; order Lepidoptera; family Pyralidae; genus Rhodophaea; species Rhodophaea formosa. The sequence continues at coordinate 9,410,234 of OY720221.1, forward strand.
CAGAAAGAAAAGTATAAATTACTTGACATAGCTTAATGTATGCCTTCAAATACTTTAGGGGCTTGCATCAGCAAACAATTGCCACCCCTTATTTCATTTCTTTTATTACTTAATCAGATCAAAATGAATCAATCATCATATCATCTAATAAACACAAAAATCTAATGAAAAGTAATACTACAGTTATGCAAGTAATTTATTTATTTAATTACTCTTTATTGTACAAATACAATGTAAAGGCACAATAGGTGGACTTAATGCTAAAAACATTATCTAACAGTCAACCTTTGGGTTATGCAGAGAATTTTAGGTGGGTGTAGAAGAAAAAAAAAAAGATATTAACAGTAAGATTTAAGACAATTACATACATAAATACAATTTTATATAAATATACATACATATATACATATAAATACACATACATATATTTATAGATAATATACATACTTAATAAAAAGTTAGATGCAGCAATAATTAAATTTTGTTTGTGCGAGATAATGCCTGAATACTTGAGACTTGAAGCCAGTGCTGCGACTAGAAGCAGTCTTCACAGAGTCAGAAAGCGCGTTCCAGAGTCTAACTGCCTTAACGGCGAAAGAGTTAGAGAAAAAGCCAGTATAGTGAGAAGGAGTAGCAAGGGTCAATTTATGAGAAGAACGTATTAGTACCGAAGTAGAAGTTTTCAATTAGATCTGATTTAGGAATACAAGAATCAAATGGTGGGAGGCGCTAGTTTCACTGGTTTAAGCTTATTATAGCCTAGGCGGTTGACTTAACCTGCCCAAATAAATAAACGCTCACAAAACTTTGTTTTGGATTACATTACCAGATAGTCCCAAAAAAGGTTTATGAAATATTGTATTAGACAGACAAGTTTCAAATGAGCCACTTAACCAAAATCAAATTAAATCATCTACCATCAATTCTCAGAAGCACGGCAATCCGCCTAAATTCCGAAGTGATATGAGTGTTTCACTTTCTGTCACTTAGCAGGCTTGTGCGACGCAGGTGCGGTCCAAAGTTATGCCACGCAGTAATGACGGTGTCGTGCTTAGTGGTGCGAGACTCATTGACAAGAGCGTTATACGTTCCTTTATATTCCAAACAAGCTGCTCTGGCTAAAACAAAATCTGAGCTGTATCTCTTACTGCGAATACCGGAGAAGCCAGCTGTGGGAATAGGCGGAAATGTAACGAAGTTTCTTTGTTTTCGTCTATTTCCTCGGTCGGCTTGACATCAATAGGCAATATTTGACCACCGCTCATCAGAATACATGTAGGCTTTTGTCATACGGCCTAAGGCTATGTCTACCCCATAAGCGATAAAGTTTTATATATTATGTACCAATATAAATGAGGCATTCTCTGTTGCTTAGCATGGGCCTTGTGCGACGCAAGGTGTGGCCTAAAGTTATGCCATGCAGTAATTAGGGTGTCGGGGTGCTTCGACGAGACTCATTGATAAGACTGTTATACGATCTTGCATGCTGGTCTGGCTAAATGGACCAGTTGGCTCTCTTACCGCGTAGAGCGTAAAGCCAGCCGTGGAAACGGGAGAAATTCTAACCAGGGCTTCTTCTTTTTGCCCAATCTCTGGCTGGCTTGAGATGTATAGGATGCAAGCAATTCATCACTATTTTGAGTCCATATTATAAATACACCACTTATCACGCTACGTGTGGCTTTTGGATTTAGACTAGTTTTTACTAATGTTAAAAATAAAAAACTACTGTACCAATTTTCAAAATTCTTTTAATTATAGGAAACTTATTTATCTGCGGGTGACATAGGCTATAATTTACGCGGACAAAGTCACGGAAAATTTGCTAGTATGTATATAAATGCATCAGTCTCTGCCGCTTGGCATCCTTTTGAGGCGCAGGTGCGGCACAAAGTTATGTCGCGCAGTAATGAGGGTGTGGGGTGCTTAACAGCAACACACATTGACAAGAGTGTTATAGTAATACGACCCTTAATAAAGCACAAAGTCGGTACCAGATTATAAAGGATAACATATAAAATATTACTTATCTTGCCCTTAAATGTTGTTGTAAGGGTAACTCTTTATTTCTTTTAACCGTTTTCGTTAGAATTTTTTAGATATTTTTCATGTTTATTCCTGGATTACTCTAAGACCCTAGAGCTAAAGTAGACAGAGCCTAAGGCCATAAGACCTAAACGCCACATTTAAAGTGTTATCGGGCGTAAACGTGGGAAATGAAATCAAAATAGGATTGATCCTTTTTAAAGACGAGTCCCCTAAGATCTCATTTCTGGTCTCATTTAAATTTAATTAAAATCAATTCAGTTCAATACATTAGTTGAACTTGGTATTTTCATCAACTATTTTTTAAATTAATTATTAAATGACAAAAATACAACTTTAATAAATAAATAAAAGAGACAAGAATCATACGGTCCATTCTTTTTTCAACGCCATAGAACGTGCACACAAAAAACCTTTATTATAAAACTAAAAACTGCTTTTAATTCTAAAAACTTAAGTATAAATTGGCAAACCCAATTTAACAGAAAATTGAACATCAGTATTAATCCGCGGCGATGTTCAGAGGAGATTAGAAGAAATTAGGTGAATTCTGAAGGGACCCTTTTCCGACTGCCGGACAAATTAGTTGACTGCCACCCCTGACACTCACTCCATGAATCTTGCTGTTGGCGTTACTGCGGTGCTCGCACGACTTTTAATATTTTATCTTTTTCAGTCCAGTAAATTTTGGGTAAACTACGGTTTGGGTAAACTCCAAAAAATGGTTTTTACTTTGTTAATAAATTTATTTACAAAACTAAAAAAATAAGATAAGACCGTAAAAAAGTGGTTTCATGAGTAATATTATTTTTTACCCAACTGATCGAACCAGATGAAAGGGAATGTTTTACGCGCGTATAAATGTATGTATGTCTGTTTCATTGTTGCATCCTGTAGCTTAAACATCTTTACTGATTTTTAAGTGTGAGACCGTATGATGTTCAGAGAAAATTAGAAGAAATTAGGTGAATTCTCAAGAAAATTCTTCTCAGTGTCCAACTGCCAGACAAATTAGCTGACTGCCACCACTGACACTTACTCCACGAATCTTGCTGTTGGCGTTACTTTTAATCTTTTAATTTTTATAATAATATAATTTATAATAAATGAATAAAATATTACAGTTACATTCCTTAAAAGTAGTTTCATCCTAAATTTATTTGCAGTACTTAAACTGAATAAACCCGAAAGAACCATACAAATGTGGTTTAATAACTAATATTAAGTTATTTTAATTTTTTTAATTAATTATTAAATTAAGCATTTGCCTCTCATCTCGCCTGTTGGTAAGTTTAACATAACTGACCCAGAACAAGGGTAATGTTCTTCACGCATAGGTATATAATTATGTCTGTAAGTACGTCTTTTTCATTGTTCATCAAACTAATCTATTTTAAATTGATCTTAGTCTTGAATGTATATCTACGTATAGTCATAATGTAATTGATATAAAATATAATTTCGTTGAGTTAGTATCCCATAACTTAAGTTTTGACCTTATTTTGGGGCTAGCACAATCTGTGTGATTTGTGCGTATATATTTATTAAAGACTGTTCATATAAAGAAGCATGTAATGTATGGTCAGGGGTGTCACGCAACTACCTGTCCGATGGTTGCAGTTTCGGCATCGATACGCGCACCTAGTCTCCCAATCTGCTACTTTTCCATCCCCAATCTATCCGAGTAAGTAGCAGCCAAAATACTTTTATCCCATTCCCCCCAGTCTAACGAACTCTATCCTTCACCTTTGATTATTTAGAGTATATAGTCAAAGCCCTTCACTTGCTTAAAAAACGGTTTCAATGGGCAGCAACGTTGGATCCAAGATAAGCCAAACAAACTGCGCTCAGCCGCAGTGAGTATGGTAAATTTCCCCGTAATAGAAATCCTTAGGGGATAACTATGTCCAGCTGTGGACTTCTTAGGGGTCATTTAGATATTATGTAAGCAGTGAAAGGGGGTGGGGGGTCCAGGCTTGGCTTATTTTTGATGACATGGGGGATGGGGGGGTTGACGTTGTTATGACATAAGCAACATTTCGCAAAATACATTTTTTTGTGAAAATGATACCGTAAGCTTAGGAGGAGGGGGAAGAACTTTTCTTACTTTTGCTGACAAGAGAGGGGGGGGGGGGGGGGTTAAAACAGCTATTTATCTGTTGATAAAATAGATTCAAAGATTCAAAACGTTTATTCAGAAAATAGGCCCTTGCAGGCACTTTTTCACGTCAAATCACATTTAAAATTATCTTATTAAGTATTATGCATTTACTAATTATTGTTCAAAAGCTACAGACTACTAGCATTTCGAAACCGACCACTGCAGAGAAGAAATGCCGAAAGAAACTCTTTTCAACAGTACAGGTCGCCTTCTTGCCTGAAGGGCTTTGTATGATTAATGATTAGATTATATTTCTTTCTTTTTTACTTTTCTTTTTTTTTTTCATCGGTTATACTTAAATGGCCCTTACGGCTGAGATAATGATGATATTAAAAAAAAATCAGAACTATAACTCTTTTTCAGATTAGAGTAATAAAGTCGTATTTACATTTAATTTCTTTAATTTATGTAATTATAAGAAAATCTCTCTTTCCAATGTAAAAGAAGATTGAACATCGGCATTAATTTGCGTGATGTTCAGAGAAGATTAGAAGAAATTAGGTGAATTCTGAAGAAACCTATTTCTTCTCAGTGTCCAATTGCCAGACAAATTAGTTGACTGCCACCCCCGACACTTACTCCATGAGTCATGCTGTTGGCGTTATGCGATGCTCGCTTGACCTTTAAGGTAAGAAAAGTATATTATTGCGCCAGACAATCTATAACTAATATTAAAACGAACAATTTTCTTATTGTTTAAAATGGATGAATTCAAAAGGAGTGAACAAATTACAATAAAATTGGTTCTAAGAATGTTCGTTGTCACCGAGCACCATAGGATATACTCGTAATTTACGTAGGAAAATCATGAGGCAAGTTTAACTAACTGTTAGTTGTTAGTACGGGTTGTAAAAAAGATACTTTCTTAATTCAATATATAGGTACTATCTTATTTTTGAAAGTGTTAAATGTATATGTTAAAATTTGTAACAATGGGTTATTCATGTACAAAGTTAGCTAATTGTCTACATGTATATTTTCACAGTTTTTTTTGTATAATCAAAAAATTATCAGCGGTTTAGAACTATTTCTGAGAAGAACACGCCAAAAGTAACTCTGTAAGTATTAAATAGTATTTATCAATAAATCTACTTGGTTTATGCTATTTTTTATATGTTCCTTATTAAAGACAAAATAATGCTCTAAAATTTCGAATTCTATACCACAAACTTAATATTCTTTCTGTACAAAAATATCTCATAATTTCGTTCTCGAGGTCCGTAATCACGGCACTACGGCTAATTTTTGTAGCAGTGCAAAATAAATGTTAATCTACTTACCTGGTACGCTGAAAAGATAATAACCCGCTTACCCTAATTTAGCCGTGTTATCTCGGCCAGCAAGCTCAGCCACCCCATAACCGGGAATAGGCTGTAACTAAACGGAAGTCTAGGTATATTGTAATTTACTTTAAAACTGAATTGAAATTAGTTTATTTTTGAAAAAAAAAAATTTTTTTTTGTTGTTTCTTTTACTGTAGGCTGTATGTTTAGGCACCTATATTGTAATTTACTTTTAAACTGAATTGTAATTAGTATATTTTGTAAAATATATTTTTGTGTGTTCTTTTACGGTAGGTGATTAATAGTTTTTGCAATATTTCAGTCCATTCAACCACCAACTAAGTAAAATAATTAAAGTAACTTAAATATATTAGTTTAATATCATCAATATTATTATCCGTTACCTGGATAGGCAAAACCATCTAAAGGCTGGTCAAAAATATAATAATTAAATGCTTAGTACTTTCGGGGTAGACAGAACTTAGAGTCTTATGGCTAAAAAAGCTCATATTTAGTAGGTTGATATATATGTAGTTGGGTATATAGGTAGAAAAATAAAATTAAGTAAAGATAAGTTGCTAGCTGCATTTTCTCAAACTAAGGAATCAAGTTGATGAATTCGTCATATTCCCTCCATGACTTTTTCTGATCTGCACGTGAAGCAGATTTTGTTTGTTTGTTTTTCATGTGTGTAAGTGGCCAACACTGGTGTCAGATTTTTCAAGCTGCCTAAAGGCATCTCATTATTTATCTCTATGGCTAGTATAATTAATATTTTTCTTGCATTATTTTTATTCTTTTCTCTAAAACTAGCAAAACATATATCAAAGTACTAGCAGCCCTACCCGGCTGCGCCCGGGCATGTATTATACCTTAAAACCTTCCTCGTGAATCACTCTATCTATTGGTGAAAACCGTATGCAAATCCGTGGAGTAGTTTTTGAGTTTATCGCGAACAGACAGACAGACAGACGCGGCGGAGGACTTTGTTTTATAATATGTATGTAAAAAGATGTATCAGTTTTGAAAGTAATATTAAGAAAATATTTTATGGCTCATACAATTTTAAGTTTTTCCAAAAAAAAAATTAAATCACGTAGCATTATTTTGTGTGTGTATATTTGATCATCTTTTATATTAAAAAGATTTCTATCTCTCCAAGGCTCTATTATTGTCTCGTAATTATGTGAACGTCAAATTTTGAATCAAAGGTAAACGACACCACATTTTCATTATTAATATTCGATGGAAACCGCGGCGCAAAACAACGCTCCGGGGAAAAGAAACCTGAAAGATCGCTACTAAACCACGTAAGCAGGTTACATACTAATTTTTATGCACGCTAAAAAGTGTTGACATGAAGAAAGGAGAGGTTTCTCTCTTTACTTTACCTTACTCCGTGGTGCAGCGGTCAACACGCCTGCCTGCGACACGGATGGTCCCGGGTTCGATACCTGGTCAGGTCAAGATGGAAAATGATCTTTTCAGATCGACCTAGGTCTTGGATGTTTATCTATATAAGTACCTATTATAAAATATAGTATCGTTGAGTTAGTATCCCATAACACAAGTCTCGAACTTACTTTGAGGCTAGCTCAATCTGTGTGATTTATCCGTATATATTTATTTATGTGTTCAAAGAAGGCATCACGTCGTGTCAAGTGAGCAATCATTCTACCATTCCTATTTACTTTTTCATTTACCAGTTTTCTTATCTATTCTACAATTTGAAACAATAAAAAAAAAACAATTAAACAAAAACCAATGAAGAGGTTTCATTGGTTTTGGTTCTGTCAAATTGCTTATCCCCCATCTTTTTTCAGCACCGCATTTTAAAGGCACAACTTTTCACTGTTTTTTAAGTTTTGCATTTAAATAAAACAATGCTACAGATATCCATGCTGTATTTTTTATGGCATTGGACGGTCAGATGGTTTTATAATTTAATTATGTAAGATATTGTCAGCCAAACAAAAATTGTGGGGCTAATAGGTATCTATATCATAGATTCCGTACACAATTTTTAAAACTATCTAACCTGTACCCAAAAATTTAAAATGAAAGTAGAAATTGTTTTTCTGTTTGCCGAGTACTAGTTTCTACCATACTAGATTATAAATACATCTGACACTTCACTATTATATTAAACCAATGAAGAAAGTGCTGTCATGAAGAAAAAGTAACAGAGGTAGAGAATATTACTATCTCGGGAAATTCTGTATTTGGATGGAATTGGAATATCGAAACGTACGTTGAATTTCCGAAAATTACACGTATATTTTTTATAATTGTAATTAAGTTATTTAATAACTAGTAATTATTTGTAAATTTGTGTTATTTTTTACACGATTGCCAAAAAAAGAGTATAAGGATTTTATTTCGAGTTTGTTTCTGTAAATAATTTGGAAAAGGGGTTACATTATGAGATTGCTATATACTCATGTAGAGTATTTTAATACGGTTTTTTTTTAACAACCCTAATGGACTTTACATAGCTAATTTAAGCAAATCTGGATGGGTATTTCCCGTAATTATTGTGGATTATGATTTGATATCGATATTTGCGATACTAGCAAGTTAAAGCACAATAATTATTAAGGTTAATACCCCAATATTTATCTAAAAGAACTAAATAACTGCCATGTAATGACAGCCGGGACCAACTGCTTAACGTGCCTTCTGAAACACAGATTGGCTCGAGATGTACAATATTATTCATTATATTAAATCCATTTAATACTCCATGAGATGAAAAAGAAAAGGAAAGTGATTATACGTTGTAAAAAATAAAAATAATGAGTATATAAAACGAAAAGAATACAAAGCTGAACCTTATTGCTATTCCTTTCTTATTATTTTCAGTATTCCTACATCAAAGAATGTATTTTACTACAGATATTTAAACAAGTATATTTTTATTTCATTAAGAATCGGAAAGAGTCGGCCTTTCATCCTTTGCAATTCTTTGGCATAGCTTCAAAAAACAAAGCAAAGTATGCAAACATAAATCCAATCCCTTATAAAACATTCTTCTTACACAAAAATATTTTCCGGTGCCTAAAGCGGTCACCTACAATCACGTTTCGTCTTTGAACTTTGACAACGGGTTAAGGATTTCCATAAAAAATCCACAGGAACTAACAGAAATAACAAATACCACAGTTCACGATGAAGTTTCCATATCAACAAGTGAAACCTTGATTTGATGACACAGATCACAAATTAATCATTTTATATTATTTTATCAGTCCGCGCGGAGGAGCGATTGGCCGAGAACGAGGCCGCAACCTTTCGCGGCTGACTGCGAAGGAGCACTGATTCGGCATTGGCCAACGCTTTCAAAGGTGAGTATTTCGGGGTAGTTCGGGCACCCTCGGCGCCACTCGGGAAGCTCATCTAGATTCGATTGTGAAAGAAATTTCATATTTTCATGAACAAGCTACAGAATTCTCTAATTGAAAAGGTGCTTGAAGTACTAACAACAGGCTTTGAAAATATTTCGGAGTTTAGAACTAGGCTTAAATGAGAGAGGGCATTATTAAAACTCGACTGAATTATGTTTATGATTTACATAGGACCGGTGTTTTGCGCCGAATTTGCATTTATTACCTGATACTTTTATTGGAGAGCTCTAAGTTTGTTTTAATTTTATTTTGGTATTTTGTACACGTACTAACAAAGTAGGTACCTATTTATTTGTGTCTTATTCTTAAATATAAGGTTTTGAATGCAATAGTAGCAATCAGAATCTTAGATGATTATAGTAGTATATTTTGGTAGTTTAAGTAAATAATTATTAAAAAAATTAAACAAATGCCACAAGGCCCACAATAAGTTGTGAACTTGTGTCGTAGGATACAACTTAACGATACTATATTTTATGATAGACCCAAGGTAATCCGAAAAAGATGGTTTTCCATTATGATCTGATTGGGGATCGAACCTTGGACCACTCGTATCGCAGACTGGCGTGTTTACCATTGCGCCTTGGAGGCCGTCAAATAATATTTAATACAGGTTTTGAATTAGTTTACTTTTGTTTATTACCAGTATAAAAGTCACTTTTGTCAAAATATTTTATTGCTTTCTTAGCTTTTTCCAAATACTCATGACTACACCCTTAAAAATGTAATGTCTATGTAATGGATGCCAATATTATAATTTAACTACTACAATATAATAACTTTTTTTTGTTTTTAAGATTTCATCCCTTTACTTGATTAGTACTTCCATAAGGGTTACGTAGATATAATAGAAAAATATAATTCCTCCCGCCGACAGATGAAGGGTCAGATTTTTGAATTGTACAGCTTTTAAATAGAGTTTCACCGTACCCCAGCATTGCGAAAAATGGGGCTAGTAACTACCGGTTAATGAATTTTAAATAATTTTGATACTTATTTTAAATGGTTTACTTTTCATACGAGCTTAAAAAACTATATATAGCTCATTTATCCCCTAAAACCTTCTAAAAGCGTTAGTACTGAGGATGCAACCGGGAAAACGCTCGGATGATGGTGAATCCTCTAAAACCCCGTTAAAAATCAATGCTTCCTAAACAAAACATCCGGTTTCATTATTTTTTTCGGCCAAGCTTGTGTTGGTACCAAACAAATTTAATTACTTGTGTGTTTGCGTTTACAATGTGTTGCGGTCGGCTTAGGCACCCATTTGCGATTTTTACGCAACTCTGATGCAGTAAAAGAAAAAGCAGAAAGTCATTGTCATTACAGACATCTCATATCTACAGATGAATTTATTTATTTTTTTTTACTCCGAAGATTTACATAATATGGATACTCTTATATATACATAGCCCAGTTTTTAGAAATTTTTTATATTTATTGAAGCATTATAACAATTAGTTCTCCCAAACATGCCTAAGAACGGTAAATAGTAAAGAGAAATTGAAAGGAAAAATAAAAAATAAATCATTCCTTATTGTTTAACGCCAAAGTCTTCATTTATATTATTTCTTTGTGTTAAAGGTTACCATAAGAGACCAATATTTCCAGTTTCTTAAGGTATCTGATAGAATTAATTGGTTATAGCTGAAACAAACGTTTAAAAGCACAGAGAAACTAAAGATACTTATGTCTTAGATAGACACACTGACTAAAGATATGACAGTTTTCATTTTGCTATTGCTTAGACTACAGTATTTACTACCGGTTGCTTGCCTGACGCAGCACTGTGCAAATGAAGTACAAGTAGTTGTGTGAACCACTACGCCATGGAGATAGTCATTCTATGCATATACCATTCTGTTAGTATTATATACTATGGCAATGTGTACAGAAAATATTACGGGATGAAGTTTGATGAAATTTTAATCAGAAAGTGTCTAATGCGCGGCTACATCAGAAAATCCTTTTCGATTTTGCGTTTTGTGTATTTTGTGCGTGTGTTTATGGAGATTAAAACTAATCAAACTTTATCGTAATCTCTCGTTAAATATGTATCAATATTTTTGATGGATTACTGGTTGTAATAAATAATTCTGTTTAAAACTGAAATATTTAAATCCTCTAATAGGTTGAAGTGTTTTCATAAATTAGTTTATTATTTTCATAGTCTTTTTTAACTTAGAGATTCAGAGAGTTACTCAAAAACTCATGGTATTCGCGACGCTTGACTTTTATAGGGGATTTTGATTCTTTTAAGTAAGGGAAAGCCAAAATTTGTTGAGGACGTATCGGTTTATAACCATGCTACAACTAGTGTGGAGGCATTTTCTTGATCTTTTCTTTTACCGGAAACAAATTGAATTATTAAAAGGCTCTTAACTTTTTAAATAAGGATTAAAAATTCACTAGTCTGTTTCAATCATTTTTATAGATTTTTAAAAAGGGCCTTAACTTTTTTAATAAGTATTAAAAACTCACTAACTAGTATGTTTCAATCATTTTTATAAATTTTTCTGTGGTTCTGGATATGTTGTGCAAATCTGATTCTTTTATCAAAACTCACGACACTGCTACCTGTAGATGAGATGAGCTGTGAATGTGAGATGTTTGCCAAACCTAGTTATGTATCCTGTTTCACAAATCAAGCGTTTGACCGCTCGACCACAAATTCTCATGCAATCGTATCGCCGTTTATATGGGTGTAGCCATAGGTTTTTGAATTAAGTGACTAAATATGCATGAAACAACTGTAATTTTGCCGAGCTCCGTGGCGCAGCGGTCAACACGCCTGCCTGCGACACGGATGGTCCCGGGTTCGATCCCCGGTCAGGTCAAGATGGAAAATGATCTTTTTCAGATTGACCTGGGTCTTGGATGTTTATCTATATAAGTATCTATTATAAAATATAGTATCGTTGAGTTAGTATCCCATAACACAAGTCTTACTTAAAAACTTACTTTGGGGCTAGCTCAATCTGTGTGATTTGTCCGTATATATATTTATTTATATTAATATTTGTTTAGTCTGAACATACGATCGGATAATTGACGGCGGCGCCAAGTAGTAGAGAGGGCGAGTCCAAAATACATAGGTAGAAGTTTAATAATTAGTTGTGGCTTGCTTCTATTTATTTTATTATTATTAATGTTAATATCCAAATTTTTCGAGGGAGGAGGGGGTTTCAACCCTAAAAACCTTTTATTGACCACGTTCGTGGCCAGTTACAGAACCTTCTTTTACTTCTAGGTTGACAAACAGTCGAATTGAGGATAAATATTTAAAAGTTGCTTCCAAAATTTTCATTTAAACAAAACAACAGCTCCAAAAGGTAATGAATTCGCAATACAACTCTAAACTCTGCTTAGATTAACATGTCATTAGGCCACTATATTAGGTAAAGGGCTCACCGCAGAATCCGTACCGCCAGAGTATTAAATCCGAAACAAGTTGGTCCGAAAAGTTGGCAAACACAAAAATAATTAACCGTTCCGGTATTACGATGTAAAGTTTACTAATTCCCGTGCCCGAAAAACATTTGACTGTATCCGAAGTATTTGATAGAAGTCCTGGCGGTAAAGCTTGGTTTACAACAATCCTTTATAAACGCAACTAATATACAGTCAGGGGTAGATAGACCTGACTCCCCCTACGAACAGATTTTAAGTAGTAAGTCAGTTTTACTCGTAAATACCCCTAACTGTACTGTATATTGTTAAATTTTTAGATTTGGAAGTTTAGTTGTGTGGTACACTGTCATTTCTCAATCATTGAATAAACTTAAATGAAAAATGACGTGGTCAGCTGTCGCCTACCTCGTAATTAACAATTCTTAGTGTCCTTTGTGTTCTGCTCGTCAATAGATGGCGTTAGACTAAGCCTAAAACTGAGAAATAATTTAAAAATGTATACCCAAAATATTGTTTTAATTTTAAATAAGATAATTCTTCAATAATGCTTTGATGTTGTCATAATATGGAGGTACAAAGTTGTGACGCAAGCAGTGGCGCCATCTATGTGCTAATATTAGAACGAATCACATGTTTTAGAGGTTGGTGGTAGCATTTGATCACGACGCGCACTTTGTTATTCAATGTAAGTTAAACGGGCCCTCTTCATAACATGTTCAGTATTGTTCAGCCGGTACAATGTACGGTACATAGCTGCGTTGGATGGAAAACTCTTAAGAGTTGTGAGTTAAACAGCAGTGTACAGTGAATTGCCGCGTTGATGGCCAAACGCTTGGAGGACCCGTTTAAATTGATGTCAAATATCATAATATAAACTTCATTGGGCCGATCTTTTTTTTAATATAGAGAGAAAATACGATATTCACAATTCTGCCAGATGTAAGCTTACATGTTAACAAACTTTATGTCATCAAAAATAATATTTAATTAGGAACTGTAATTATTTATCCAAATATTGCAGATTTATTTGCCGTTCTGGAATGTTCTAAAGGATGTTGGTATCTGGCCGCGCGTGCCTTATCTTGCGCCACGCGATCCTCTTCAAAGCTGGTATGCTCGCATAATACCTTGTTATTTATTAGAGATACATTTCTAAAACACTTTCACTATCCAATTATTTATTGAAATCTATGCCAGGGATAAAAGTAGGATAAAAGTAGTTTAAGGCGCTCCTATAGTAACACTAGCGCCACCCAGCAATTAATTCTTTGAATCCTAAATTATATTGAATTTTAAAAATCTAACAAGTACTAACTCTAACTAGGATATTACTTGTAGTATTTTTGTATTCATTTTCACTAATACTCGTTTGATAAACTAAGAGAAAAACAGGTTAACGCCAAAAGTGGCCACTTTTGGCGTTAATCGATTTTGCTCTATAAATATGGCACTAGTAAATTACTTGTAATATACAAAAAAATCTATAAGTAATTCAGTAGTTTTGTACTTGTTAGATTTTTTAAATTCGATACAATTTATGATTTCAAGAATTTAATTGCTGGGTGGCGCTATGTCCCTATATATTTATTTTATCCCAAAAAAATGCTGAAAGATTTTTATGAAACTTGAAATGCGACTTATAGTTTGAAATATACGATATACATTAATGACATTTAGCACACAAATGTTTAGAAGCTGGAACATACTTAAATTAACAAAATAACTGTGAAATTCTGACAATATTACAAACCTACACAAGAGTCAAATTAAAAGCAATCTTTTATTGAAGTCGGTTAATAAATTTGTATTCAAAACAATTTTCAGGATTTGTTCTGACATACTAACTCAGTCAGGATCCTAATCCCCATCTGATTGACTGTTTTTTTTTTTTTTTTTGAAATTGAAAATTTCATTTTTACAGTTCTGCCAGATATTAACTTGCATGTTAACAAACCTTATGTCATCATAAATTAATATTTAATTAGGAACTGTAATTATTTATCCAAATATTGCAGATTTATTTGCCGTTCTGGAATGTTCTAAAGGATGTTGGTATCTGGCCGCGCGTGCCTTATCTTGCGCCACGCGATCCTCTTCAAAGCTGGTATGCTCGCATAATACCTTGTTATTTATTAGAGATACATTTCTAAAACTCTTTCACTATCCAATTATTTATTGAAATCTATGCCAGGGATAAAAGTAGGATAAAAGTAGTTTAAGGCGCTCCTATAGTAACACTAGCGCCACCCAGCAATTAATTCTTTGAATCCTAAATTATATTGAATTTTAAAAATCTAACAAGTACTAACTCTAACTAGGATATTACTTGTAGTATTTTTGTATTCATTTTCACTAATACTCTTTTGATAAACTAAGAGAAAAACAGGTTAACGCCAAAAGTGGCCACTTTTGGCGTTAATTGATTTTGCTCTTTAAATATGGCACTAGTAAATTACTTGTAATATACAAAAAAATCTATAAGTAATTCAGTAGTTTTGTACTTGTTAGATTTTTTAAATTCGATACAATTTATGATTTCAAGAATTCAATTGCTGGGTGGCGCTATGTCCCTATATATTTATTTTATCCCAAAAAAAATGGTGAAACGATTTTTATGAAGCTTGAAATGCGACTTATAGTTTGAAATATACGATATACATTAATGACATTTGGCACACAAATGTTTAGAAGCTGGAACATACTTAAATTAACAAAATAACTGTGAAATTCTGACAATATTACAAACCTACACAAGAGTCAAATTAAAAGCAATCTTTTATTGAAGTCGGTTAATAAATTTGTATTCAAAACAATTTTCAGGATTTGTTCTGACATACTAACGCACTCAGTATCCTAATCCCCATCTGATTGACTGGTTTCTTTTTTTTTTTTTGAAATTAAAAATTTCGTTTTTACAGTTCTGCCAGATATTAGCTTGCATGTTAACAAACCTTATGTCATCATAAATTAATATTTAATTATGAACTGTAATTATTTATCCAAATATTGCAGATTTATTTGCCGTTCTGGAATGTTCTGAAGGCTGTTTGTATCTGGCCGCGCGTGCCTTATCTTGCGCCACGCGATCCTCTTCAAAGCTGGTATGCTCGCATTATACCTTGTTATTTATTAGACATAAATTTCTAAAATACTTAATCTATCCAGTTATTCATTGGAATCTATGCCAGGAATAATACTATGACAGAAAATTTTTACAAAAATGCATTATTATTTTAGAAAAGAACATACATACATAATATCACGGCTATTTCCCTTGCGGGGGAGACAGGTCACAAGGCCATAAAATTCAAAGGCCACGATCAGCTTGTAAGCGGGCGTAAGGTGGAAAGTGAAATAAAATAGTGGTGGAATGCTTGATTCCTTAGATTTTTACCCGATCCCTTGACTGTTTTTTACGGTCTGCGCGGGAATAAAAGCAGCTGGTATATTCTATGTCTATCTTTTCTCCCAATTCAGCATGGGAGAAAAAGGTAGTCAGGATCATTTTATTTTTTTTTAAATAAAAAACACACAGGGTCTACATTAACCACTTAAATTCCGGTAAGGAGTAACTCATCCCATCGAAATAAACAACTTGTCCTTTGAGACCAATGCTGTGACTTAAAAAAAATATAGGCTTTATCATACAAATTACTGGGCCGGCCACATGCTTGTATGGAATTGTAGATTTTATTTCAAGTTCCCTTATTTCAGACTTGTTCATTTTGACGGGCTGAGTCACCTTTGTCACCCTTGAAAGGAATGTTGGTTGGTTGGTTTACATGCTGCTTATAAACGCTGCATAGCACATTAAATGAAGGGCAATTCAAGAAGATTTTTAATACCATATACTTAAAAACACTTGTATCAGTATCTTTATATATAAAACAAAGACGGGTTTGTTACAACACTTATAACTCGAGATCTGCTGAACCAATTTTCATGGTTATTGATTCGTTGGATTTGTCTCCGCCCCGAATAGCAGAATACATCTTAAAAACAATGAAAACTCGATGTGTAATGAATACTTAATCATTGACTGTTAGGCGGTACGAAGTTCGCCGGGTCAGCTAGTTATGTATACAAAAAAGTACCAAAGTACCGTAAAATAGTAACCATCAACAATCAGCAGATCTCCCCACATGTCTGAGTGAGAAATGGCCCCGGCGCGCCAGCGACACGCTTCCGATTTTTCTCCAGAGATACGCTTACATCTCACTACGGGCTGTTTGGGGCGTACAGATAACAAATATTACTAGATGTGTGCTGTTTGTTTCACAGTTTTGGTAAATGAAACCGTATATATCTACATATTATCACATCTTTATTTCTAAGACCTAACCTAGGGTCCAAGGGCCAGGTTTAGCATATTAGCAAGCGCATAAAGATAAAACGGAATCAAGCAAGTTATTACACAGAAAAATTAAATAATGTTCTCTCAATAAATAAAGTAATGCTACTATAAAATGTGTAAGGAATCCAACGATATTCCATACGTTCAAATCTTTTCAAGTATTTAGAACTTATACAGCAAATAAACTCACAAATACAAGTACTCAATAGACAAAATAAAATCTAATTTAACATTATTCTCCTAATTTAAGTAGTCATGTAAATATGGTTATCGTCATGAATCAGCAAATCTCCCCCACATGTCTGAGTGAGAAAAGGTCCCGGCGCGTTAGCGACACGCTTTCGATTTTTCTCCAGAGATACGCTTACATCTCACTACGGGCTGTTTGGGGCGTACAGATAACAAATATTACTAGATGTGTGCTGTTTGTCTTACGCTTTTGGTAAATGTTACTATTCATACATACAAATTATCACGTTTCTCTCCCCTATGGGGTAGACGTAGTCCAAGATATAAGACCCATAGGCCAGCCACGTGTAGCGTATACGGAATGTGAGAGAAAACGATTATAATAGATATAAACTCTAAACGTACATAACCCACCTATTTTGGGTAGTCATGTCATTATGGTTACAGTTAACAATCAGCAGATCTCCCCACATGTCTGAGTGAAAAATGGCCCCGGCGCGCCAGTGACACGCTTCCGATTTTTCTCCAGAGATACGCTTACATCTCACTACGAGCTGTTTGGGTCGTACCGATAACATTATTATGTGTACTATATGTATATAAACAAACAGCGCTTGTTTCACTTTTTTGGTATGTTTTTCGTGTGTGTAAGTGGCCAACACTGGTGTCAGATTTTTGAAGCTGCCCAAAGACATCTCACATAGCTTAACGACTGCCATTAATATTGGTCCGAACAGTTTTGGTAAATGAAACTATACATACAAGCAAATTATCACGTATCTATTGCTTATAAGTAGACATAGCCCAAGGCCTCAAGACAGAAAAGGCCACAAATAGCGTATACGGATAAACTCGCTATCGTAAGAAAAAAATTAAATAAAATAAAATAAAAAGGAAACAAAATCAATCAAGTAATTTAAAGAAAAATAAAATCACGTCAACTCTGCCAAAAAATAGACAATGTCATTTAGAAGAGTGTACGGATTATGATTATACTACATACATCCAAATCCGATGAGGTACCTATTTAGAAGTAACAGTTCAACAAGTAAACTTACAAATATTTATAATAAACTAGTAGCCGATCATGTAAAAATTATTACCGTCAACAATCAGCAGATCTCTCCAAAATGAGTGAGAAATGATCATCATCATCATCATCATCAGGTCTTTCTAGTCTCCACTGCAGGAGCACGACCCTCTCTGTACTACCAGAGCCATATACTAGCCTGAGTAGTCAGAGGATTTGGCCTACACTCTCCACGCTGGTCAGACGGGTTGGAGAGGTCTCTTTGATGTTAATAAGCTTTGTTTAGCTTGTGCTTCCTTAGTCGCCTTTTACGACATCCACGGTATGATTTGGAGTGGTCCTATTCTACTCTGCCGGGAACCACACGACGAGAAATGATATAGCGACACTTTTTTGATTTTTCTCCAGAGATAGGAAAAATATCTACTTTCTGGGCGGGTCCGTCGGTAATGAGTACATACTAGTAAGTTTAAAGTAAGTAAGTTTTCATGAGGTACTTTTTACTCTGTTTAATAACAGGAGTGTTATGATGTCAGAGTAAAGTATATATCTAGAGATAAGCGGGTTATATCTTACACTCTCTCAAACGTCCAATACTAATATTTGAAATCTGTAATGAGTCAGACGCAGAGCAGACTGAACGGTCAATGAATTTTTATTTCCGTTAAGAACATTCCATAATTAGTGCATTTGCTCGAAAGCTGCTGGTTTTGCAGTTTCCACGAACGGCCAGATGGATAAAAAAGCTTTTACACACCCCTTTACTCAAATATTTTACAGCAATATCATTTTCACAGATTTTTGGATTACCTACGCAAAATAACCCTACTTTTTTATTCTTATTCAATTTGTTAACATTACTTTTTTCATACCTGTTCCAATACTTTAATTACATACTATCCAATACATTCTTTATTGTATAGAAAATTCTACCAAAAATGGACAAACAATATAGTAGTGTAACCTAATAACTGTGGTCCTAAAATCAAAATTCCTAATGTTTATTTCATTTAGGTTTCTTATAACACGTATAATTTGCGAAACATTAACTTAATAAAGCAATGTATGTTTAGAGTTCACTATAGACAAATCACTTACTCGCTTAGCTGATACCGTGAAAGAAATAGTCTAAGATCGTTACGCAATGGTCTATATAATTAAGTCACAAACTCTTTTGAATTAGCTTTTCCACCATCTTTTTCATATTAAAAATAATTTTTGTTTTCATTTATTATCGTTTATTAGCATCTTACAAAACATTCAGTAGGTATTGATTTAGCATAGCGAAACTACTAAGGGTTGAGGTAATATTAAGAATTAAGTTTCAGTCAATCAATATACAATTATTTAATTATTAATTTACTTTCACAAGCATTTTATGGTAGTTTTCTACAATGCTTAAACTCTATAATAAACTATAATAAACTACTACACTATAATAAACTGGCCAAAAATATAAGAGATATCTTTGGTCAGTTTAGTGTAAACGCTCCTTTACTCTCTATAATTGCAGCCTGAGATGTCCATTAGAATTAATATCTGCGCAAAAGTGCTGTTACTTTTGTGTAATGTTGGGTAAGCATTTTCTATATCATGAAGACCATTTTACTCCTCAGTATACTATCAATATATACCAATTTTTCTGCAACTTTGTCCGAATAAATTATAGTCTATGGTCTCCCGGAGAGTGAGAGGAGAGTGCTCAGAAAGATCTTTGGACCTGTGCGAGAGACGGATAACGCTTATCGCATTCGAATGAACCACGAACTGGAAGCATTAATGAAGCAGGAAACCATAGTTAGGTTCTGCAAAGCACAGCGTCTGAGATGGGCGGGACATCTGGAAAGAATGCCGGAAAACAGGGCTGCGAAAATAATAACCAGATGGAAACCGCAACAAAAGCGACCGAGAGGCAGGTCAAGGAAGCGATGGATCGATTGTGTGGAGGAAGTCCTCAGGAAAATGGGGAAGTACACCAACTGGCGAAGGGAGGCGCGTAATCGTGTCAAGTGGAGAAAAACTGTGGAAGAGGCCAAGACCCACAAAGGGGTGTAGCGCCGCTGGAAGTAAGTAAGGTCTCCCGGAGATAAATTCGTTTTCTAAAGGTTTGGAGACTATTCAATGCAAACAATCAAACGATCCAATCTGTCCTCTTTATAACATCGGTATAGATATTGAAGACTGAAATAGTCTTCATAAATCAATTCTTCTTCTTCTTTTTCTGTTTTATAATATGTTTATTATTTAAAAAAAGTAAATTTCAGTGATTCTGCCAATATCCAGTATAATGAGATACTAAGTATCGGTGTTGTTCGGTAAAGTTTTTCCAAGTAGCGTCAAAGATGGCGAATGTTCTTTGATGCCTCGTGGGAGCTTCTGGCGGCAAATCTATACGAGTCCATTCTCAATCCACCTTAACCATTTCACAAATTGTTCATGAGAACGATGCAACGAGAATGCAAAATTGTCTAAGGCAAACTTCAACTGTACCCCTTGACTTCCTACCACAAAACCCATAAATCATTTGTTGCATCCTCAAATCTGCTATCATAATGACAACATTTAAGAGGTATCGTGGTTTGGCAAAGGTTTTATGGCATCCTCCTAGGATTGCCCGCAGACAAATATCAATGAAAACTAAATACAAGTACCTACTGGCATATGCCAGTCGGTAATACGTCAGCACAAACTACGAAGACGATACTATTACTAGTATTAGACGACCGACTACCTTATGTTTTCTTTAGACAATAGAGACCATAGACAAATATTGGAGTGAGGGTAAAAACGAATAGAGTACAATTATTTTGAATTTCTATAAGGGTCACAAATTCAAACTCAATTGACATGTGTTCTATGACCTAATATCAATAAAGGCAGTTTTTCGGCAGTGTACGTCAGCGTGCTACTTCAGGGGCATGGGACCCGAACCCGGTGCCCCTGTAGAAACACGCTGACGTGTTAACCACTGTGCTACGAAGGCCACCTCATAACAAATTATTCAGCTTTTAAAAAACCTTTTCTCTTCTTCCTAGATTTCCTTACTGTAGCAATTTTGCTAATAGAGAACAGTTACTACGGATTTTCTAGATAAATAGTGCGCTTAGCGGGTGTTTCATTTTCTAGTCTCGCACCCGTTTTACTACTACCTAACTTGCTTTTAATTTCGTACTCAAATTATTATCGAAGTCCCGTTCTGCCTCCATGTGAAATAAACTATTTCTAGAAAAATTAAGAGTTATTTTTTTTTAATTTTTGGCAAGTGATAGGGTATTACTACCACCATATATCACACCAGTTTTAGTCACTTACACACGCAAAAAACAAACAAACGAACCTCAAATAGCTATACAATATTAATCAAGCTAAAGTGCCACATAACGTATATTTGATTTTATTATTTTCGTTATAGAGGCAATAGAAATGGTGGTTCACAAGATACAGCTCTATGGCAGATAGATTGATAGACTGACGGACAGTAATAGCAATTTTGCACCTTTTGGGTAGGTATCAAAAGAATGCGTAAAAAGGTTGTAAGCAAAATAAAAAGTTTAAAAAACGTATAGGCAGCAAGGCTGAGTGGGCCTGATATATTATTCTCGTGAAATAAATTACCTACTTTTCTGAACAAAATAACATTTCTTGTAAATACGTTATGTAAATACGTGTTTAAAATAAATACTACGTAAACGATTTTGTAATTTAATTACCAGTATAAAGTTAAAGTTTCTAAGAAGTTTATTATTGTTAAAACATAATTATGGAAGTAACATAATTATGGAGTGATGATTTGCGCAAGATGGCTGGCAGAAGCTGGATGCGAGCAGCCGAAGATAGATCTCGATGGCGTGCAATTGGGGAGGCCTATGTCCAGCAGTGGACGAGTATAGGCTGATGATGATGATGAATTATGGAAAATATTTGAACTGCTATTATAAAAAGATGTACTACTATTTTATATTTTTAAAATAAACTAAGCCAAAGCTTCAACTTTCTTTGTTGTAAAAATCTATCAAATGGATAATTGTCCTTTGTTCACTTCCTACGAAAGTGGCATAGCATAATATATTTTGCACTTCCAAATATATTTATTTACTCAATAACTAGCAGTCCGACCCGGCTTTGCCCGATGACACTTAGGGATAATGTAGCTATCCAACGGTGAAATAATTTTTAAAATCAGTCCAGTAGTTCCTAAGACTACTGCGTTCAACCAAAAAAAAAAAAACAAAGTATATAATATAATTATTTATTCTTCAAGAAGTTATGCTATACCTTCCTACTTTACACTACCGAAAAACTGTCTTTACGGATTTTAGGGTTTAGAACACACGTCAATTGAGTTTAAATTTATGGCTCCCAATAGAAATCCAAACAAAGTTGTATGATTTTTTTTCCATGTTTACTCTCACTTCATTTTTTGTCTATGATCTTTATTGCCTAGAGAAAACATATGGCAGTGGGTCGTCTGATACTAGTAATATTATCTTCTTCTTAGTTTGTGCTACTTTATTGGTTACCTTTCATCTAAGAGTCTTTAGGTACGGTTTATGAAATGAACCTAACGATATCTTCACTGTGAAAATCTTTCAAGCCGTTTGAAAGATATTTTTACAATACATATATAAATATATAAAATACTTAAATAATAGTTATCGTTACACATACATAAATAAACTCATAACAAAAATGGTTTCTGCATGACGATCTAGGTATAGTATTATAATCTTCTGCACTAAAAAACTACTGGGGCAGAAGTCTCATGTGGACTTTATCTTAAATAAATATCTTAAAGCTTTAATGTAATAAAGAATTTTACAAAGATATATACATTATTACTTCATCATCAGGTCCTTTTTAGTCTCCACTGCAGGAGCACGACCCTCTCTGAACTACCAAAGCCATAATTAGCCAGGGCAGTTAGAGGATATGGCCTACACTCTCCACGCTGACCAGACGGGTTGGAGAGGTCTCTTTGATATTTATAAGCTTTGTTTAGCTTGTATTTCCTAAGTCACCATTTACGACATCCACAGGATGACTTGGAGTGGTCCTATTCTACTCTGCCGGGAACCACACGGCGTATACATTACTCACATTAACTATACTATTCTTCTTGACAGTCGGGTAAAGTTAAGTATAAAGTTAACTTGGGAGTAATATGATTATAACCTGGTTCGCTGAGGTAGAGTTATAGTATCTATCTCCGTTGCAGAACTTTGTGATATAGCTGGTGAAAGTTAACACAAAATAAACTGCACAGCAACTTCCAGCGTACTCGAACGGAACCGCGAGGAATGCAAAACTTACCTTTTTAACCTGAAAATATAGACATATATTACAATAGACGTTTTATAACTTCACGTAGTATATAGAGCGCAATGTTACTAGATCACGTGTAGTTTGATTTAGATAGGAAGCGGGAATCAGAAAAAGTGACAGATGGAAACAACGAGTACAGAAAAAAAAAATCATTTCCTAAAAAGTAAAGCTTAATTTTAAATTTACACAAAACCTGGCAGAAACTAAAATGATTTTATCTACCTTAGATGGTTGAGAAGATAGATACTAGAACTTAGTATCTATCTCCGTTACAGAACTTTGCGATATAGCTGGCGGAAGTTAACGCTAAATAAACTGCACAGCAACTTTCAGCGTACTCGAACGGAACCGCAAGGAAAACAAAACTTAATAATAAGAAATAGATTAGCGTATTTTTACTTGACGTAAAAAATAGAGCGTAAGGTTACTAGACTTCATAAATAATAATGGTAACATTAAGCTAGAAAATGAAAATCGGGATAAATAACATGTGGTAAAGACATGCGTGAAAAATAGAAAATCAAGTTCTTAAAAATTACGACTTCATATTGATTAAAAAAAGGTAACTTAGGAGCAGCTAATATGATTTTGGACAGGTTTTTCGAAATTAAGCTCTAATAATTATCTCCATCGCAGAATACTTTGCGATATTGCCGCAGTGCATTTAGCGCTATTTTTTAGCGTTAAATGCACTGCGTAGCACCCTGTTAGGTTAGGTTTACTCAAATAAAACCACAGGGAAAATAGTGCTAAAAATACGCATAGGTATAAAAAAAAGCTTTGAATTGCGTCTTTATTATACCTGACGTAATAAATATAGCTCAAGGTTGCTAGACCTCGTTATGTTATGGCAATCATAAACTAGAAAACATGCATCAGAAAAAGAGACATGTGGAAACATCTTGCAAAGAGAAAAAAAATATGTGCTAAAAATTTTAACTTTAACGATAAATTCACTAAAAAATAACAAACACAATTAGCGTATTAAAAAAAATTAATCGCGTCTTTTTATGTAGTAGCAAGAGCTCAAGGTTGCTACACCATGTTAAGAAAAATGGCAAACATAAATCTGTAAATATGAATCGGTAAAAATGACAGTTGGAAATGGCCTGCTAATTGGAAAAAGTATTAATGTCCCTTAATATTAAAACTACATGTTTTCAAACAAAAAGTTAACTAAGACGTATCTAGCTGATATGATTTAAACCAAGATTGTCAGGTATTCTAATATCTATCTCCGATACAGAACTTTGCTATATTGCCGGCGAAAGTTAGCGCTAAATTAACTGCGCAACAACTGCTAGCGTCCTCGAATGAAACCACAGGAAAAGTGGAGCTTGCCGTTTTAACGCAGAGAAGACAATTCATAGTAAAACTTTCGATTACATGTTTATTATACCTTACGTAGTAGATAGAGCTTAAGATTGCTATACCACATTAAGTCATCATCATCAAAATTTAAGAGCTAAGCTCTTGTCGGTGGAGCTCCCTCCATCTGTCTCTATCCTTTGCCAATCCTTTAACACCCTGGTATGATACACTTCCCACTTTTTCCTTTATTTCTTTGAAGTAACTGTGCCTGGGCTTTCCTCTTCTTCCTTCTATTTTGTCTTCTATAATAGTTTTCATAAACTGGTCGTGTAAGATGGCAAAAATAATTATAGAAACATGAGTCGGAAAAAGTGACAAGTGGAAACTACTTGCTAAGAGAAAGAAGTATCAATGTTGGAAAAGAAAAAGTTGATTTGGGAGTACTTAGCTAATATGATTTTAACCAGGTTTGCCAGGTATTCTGATATCTACCTTATTAACAGAACTTTGCTATATTGCCGGTGAAAGTTAGCGCTAAATAAACCGCGCAACAACTGCCAGTGTACTGAAATGAAACTGAAGGAAAAGTGGAGCTTGTCGTTTTAACGCAGAGAAAAAATAAAAACTTTGGATTGCGTGTTTATTTACACTTTACGTATTAGATAAAGGCAAACATAAATATAGAAACATGGGTCAAAAAAATGACCTGCTAAGTAAAAGAAGTATGAAGGACCTAAAACTACATGCTCTAAACCAAAAAGTTAACTTAAGAATAACTAGCTAATATGATTTTAACCAGGTTTGCCAGATATTGTAATATCTATCTCCGTTACAGAACTTTGCTTTATTGCCGACGAAAGTTAGCGCTAAATAAACTGTGCAACAACTGCTAGCGTCTTCCAATGAGACCACAGGAAAAGTGGAGCTTGCTGGTTTAACGCAGAGAAGACAATTCATAGTAAAACTTTCGATTACATGTTTATACCTTACGTAGTAGATAGAGCTTAAGATTGCTATACCACATTAAATCATCATCATCAAAATTTAAGAGCTAAGCTCTTGTCGGTGGAGCTCCCTCCATCTGTCTCTATCCTCTGCCAATCCTCTAACACCCTGGTATGATACACTTCCCACTTTTTCCTTTATCTCTTTGAAGTAACTGTGCCTGGGCTTTCCTCTTCTTCCTTCTATTTTGACTTCTATTATAGTTTTCATAAACTGGTCGTGTAAGATGGCAAAAATAATCACAGACATGAGTCGGAAAAAGTGACAAGTGGAAACTACTTGCTAAGAGAAAGAAGTATCAATGTTGGAAAAGAAAAAGTTAACTTGGGAGTACTTAGCTAATATGATTTTAACCAGGTTTGCCAGGTATTCTGATATCTACCTTATTTACAGAATTTTGCTATATTGCCGGTGAAAGTTAGCGCTAAATAAACCACGCAACAACTGCCAGTGTACTGGAATGAAAGTGAAGGAAAAGTGGAGCTTATCGTTTTAACGCAGAGAAAAAATAAAAACTTTGGATTGCGTGTTGATTACACTTTACGTAGTAGATAATAAAATAAAATAAAAATAAAAAAGCCATTTATTCTACTACCTTTGCATTACATGATTAATGTTAGTAATTTGTCACTCCTAGGGACCAATAATTAAGCTTTGTATTAAACATTTTTTTTGTACTAATAGATAGATACGTAGTAGATAAAGGAAAACATAAATATAGAAACATGGGTCGGAAAAATGACCTGCTAAGTAAAAGAAGTATTAAGGACCTAAAACTACATGCTCTAAACCAAAAAATTAACTTGAGAATAACTAGCTAATATGATTTTAACCAGGTTTGCCAGATATTGTTATATTTATCTCCGTTACAGAAGTTTGCTATATTGCCGGCGAAAGTTAGCGCTAAATAAACTGTGCAACAACTGCCAGCGTACTCGAATGAAACCGCAGAAAAAACTGGAGTTTTTATTTTTATACTAGCTTTGCCCGCGGCTTCGCTCGCGCATAATTTTGCCGTACAAATTTTCCGAGTCGTTTATCACAAATCCCATGGGAACAGTACTGTTTCCGGGATAAAAGGTACCCTATGTCTTTCTCAGTAATCTAACCTATGTGTTGTGTATACCAAATTTTAAGAAGATGGGTTCAATTGATAAAGCTTGAAGAGGTAGCAAACAAACAGATTCACTTTCGCATTTATTATATTAGTTGAGATGGGATGGGATTGGAATAGTTGGGATTCGCGCTTTCTCTTTTTCAATCTTTCCGAAAGTTATCTTGGTTAGATCGTTAGCTGACATGTAAATTATTTAATATAAGAAAGTATGAGTTACTTCCATTCATGTCGTTACATGATAAGGATATTTTTTCATATCCTAGTATAAAATATGCCGTCATTATAGCGAATCCCGGGCTCTGACCCATGACAGCTAAAGACCACAACTTGGAAAATTGCTCAGATGAGGACGAAAAACAATTGTTCATTACATTCACCTTAACTCTCTGGAACCTTATTTTATTACTGAGTGAAATACGTGCTCTGTTGGTCCGAGCTTCTGTGGATAGATGGCGGTCGTTGAGCTATGTCAGATGCCTGTAGCGTAGCATAGAAAACAAAAACCTGTAAGCTAATAGTAAAAGCTGAGTCTAGTGAATTCTACTAGATTGTATGCAGAAAGAGAAAAAGCTTGACGTAAAAGGGAGCTAATGGATTTTTGAGGTTCTGTACCCAAAGGTTAAAAACGGGACGCCTTCACGAAACTTGGATGTCCTGCTATGATGATGTGATAGTTTGACAGTTAATAAACGTGATTTTTTACCGGTTTTCAACTCGATATTAATAACGGCAACTGGTGGACGCTTGAAATATTCACAGAATATTAAGATAAGCATTCACTTTAAAAATTAATAATTAAATCAAAATAAAATAAACATTTAAGGAGGGCTCATATACAACTAATTTATTTTTATCGTTTTTGCTCACTAGCTTTATCTAGTATAGATAATACGGGACCCTTCGTGCACAAGTCCGACTCGCTCTTGGCCGATTTTTTCTTACTTAAATGGAGTAAAAACCTTGTGCACTTCTGTGTAAGAAATAGCGACATAAAGCATTTTTTTAAATTGTCTTTACATGGAAAATCTTTTGACTTATATTTACTTACATCATCACAGTGAGATATTTAAAACAGTAAGCAAATGCATTATATTCTTCTAAAACATAGTAATCAGGAAAGCTCGTCTTGCTCCTTACCTCAAGATTTTTAATACAAATGCCATAGTGAAGGTAAAAGGTACAGTTAGTTTAAATATATGCTGGTCCACCAAAGTGTCCCTTTGGTCCCTTCGTTGCAGTCATCAAGTCAGAGCTAAGTGTCGTAGCTAGACGTGCCGTATCTCCATTCAATCTGACCCAGCAGAGTACAGCACTATAAAGAGAGCGCTATGAAGTTTTACAAGGATTTACATTTCCGACCCTTACTGAGTAGCGAGAGCCAAGTCACAGAGGTATTGCTTACGATTCGTTAAAACGACAAATCTACTTTGCTGCTTTACACCAAACAATAAATATATAAATGTACACACGTAATACTAGCATTAAATAAATATACTTTTTCTTCGTTTTCTTAGTTTTATTGGTATTTTATAAATAAATATAATATATAGGGACATATCACACAAATTGAGCTAGCCCCACAGTAAGTTGTGAACTTGTGTCGCGGGATACTAACTCAACGATACTATATTTTATGACATATACTTATATATATAAACATCCAAGACCCAGGTCAATCAGAAAAAGATCGTTTTCCATCATGACCTGACTGGGGATCGAACCCGGGACCCCCGTGTCGCAGGCTGGCGTGTTGACCGCTGCGACACGGAGCTCGTCATTTATTTTTATTTTTAATGTGCATCCACATATATATGTGGAAGTTTATATATAGAGCGAATAACTTAGTAAGATTATTAATGTAAAAATGTAACATGTGTAACACAAGTTTTTTACTTAGCACAGGGCTCCAGCATTCTTTGTATGATGCAAATTTTGTTGATGAATAAAATGATTTGATTTGATTTGATTTGATTTGATTTGATTTGATTTGATTTGATTTGATTTGATTTGATTTGATTTGATTTGATTTGATTTGATTTGATTTGATTTGATTTGATTTGATTTGATTTGATTTGATTTGATTTGATTTGATTTGATTTGATTTGATTTGATTTGATTTGATTTGATTTGATTTGATTTGATTTGATTTGATTTGATTTGATTTGATTTGATTTGATTTGATTTGATTTGATTTGATTTGATTTGCTGAAAATCGTGGCTAAACGAGCCGTATCTCCATTCAATCTGACCCGGCAGAGTGCAGCACTATATAGTCAGCGCTGAGAAGTTTTACATAGATGTTGTCATCGTTGATTCACAT
The DNA here is from genome assembly GCA_963082605.1 of Rhodophaea formosa. Classification (NCBI taxonomy): domain Eukaryota; kingdom Metazoa; phylum Arthropoda; class Insecta; order Lepidoptera; family Pyralidae; genus Rhodophaea; species Rhodophaea formosa. Next base: position 9,439,187 of record OY720221.1, read on the forward strand.
TTCTGTCTCTTTTAGTGTAAACGGGGCCTAGTCACTAAGGTTTTGATTGTTATTTCTAGAGTCATAGATGACAAAAATCTACTTTGCGGAATATCATGGGTATGCGTGCCGTATCTCAATTTAATCTGACCCGGCAGAGTGCAGCACTATATAGTCAGCGCTGAGAAGTTTTACATAGATGTTGTCATCTTGATTCACATTTCTTTCTCTTTCAAAGCAATGTTGAGTTTTATTTAATTTCATTCAATAGTGTTTCGGTGAATGAGTCAAACACCTTGAAATATTATGTCTATAATCAAATATTTTTGTTTAGCTTGTGTTTCATTATATTTCTTATTAACATCAATGATACCTCTCCAACCCGTCTGGCCAGCGTCGAGAGTGTAGGCCAAATCCTCTGACTACTCAGGCTAGTATATGGCTCTGGTAGTACAGAGAGGGACGTGCTCCTGCAGTGGAAACTAGAAAGACCTGATGATGATGATGAATCAAATATTTTATTAATCGTAAGATATTTCAATATAATTTGGTAAATGTAATTTTTCATTACAATTTGTTTACAATGTTATTTGACGTCAATAATTTACTTACAGCTAAGTTTTCACCGCTTCCAAAGCGGAGTGCAGAAGAAGCGGCAACAAACTGCACTGCGCTTTTTCTACAAATGACATCTACGGCCTCTACGACATACCTACTTATAATGACTCATATCATTATTTAAAACTGAATTAGTATTAAATGTCAAATAATTATAATTGAGTAAATGAATTATTAATTAAATGTTAATTTCAGATCAAGTAAAAAATTATCATCATCATCATCATCAGCCTATACTTGTCCACTGCTGGACATAGGCCTCCCCAATTGCACGCCATCGAGATCTATCATCGGCTGCTCGCATCCAAAAAAAATTATAGTAAGTACAAAATGTACCAAAACATGACATTTTATACAACACATTATGAGAGTATGGCGCCAAGCTTTGGCCAGATTTTTTGTCATTTAGAAAATCATCAATCCTTTAACAAACCTTGATACAAAGACCTGCCTACGCTTTGAATTTTCATATATCAGGCGTATCAAGGACTAATTCTGGCAACTTATTATAATAGCATATATAGTTCCCCAAAAACGAATCTCCAACCCTGCTAAGCCGATACCGCGGGAGAAACAATTCATTTTTATTACGTAATGGCCTATCTGTGAAAACACATTTTTTTTAATGTGAAATAAATTTCTTCATAAATGCATTATATTTTCAAGTATATTACCGAGAAGATACTGTCATAATATTTGTTTCTTTTAATAATTCTCAGAGAGACTCTTTTGGACCTTGGCCGTAAATAGCACGGATTGTTGTTTTTTGCAATATATAGCTTTATATCGGTTGCTTTTCCCCACAGACGCATGCCATGAGCACTAATAATTAAATATGAAAATATGCAAAGTATACAAGCCTAACGGTCACTTACTTATTTATAAGTTCAGTTATTCACAAAACTATGCGGACGTGGCCTATTTGGATCTAACTGAGGAACTACTGTGTAAATTAGAGCGTTTACAAAATGTATGCATCCGCTACATTTATGGCCTTCGTAAATTCGATCATATTTCTGAATACCGTCAAATGCTCAATTGGCTATCGGTTAAACTACGACGAAATACGCACATCCTCTCCATCCTTTTTAATATCCTGTATAATCCACATTCGCCCAAATACCTCCGAGACAAATTCTCCTTCAGAGTCCTTGATAGTCGCCTTCGCACCAGTAGTCATCCCCTGCTCAACATCCCATCCCACTCCTCGCAAACGTACGATAAATCCTTTGCTGTGACCGCCGCGCGTTTGTGGAATAAGTTGCCACTTGATATCAAAATGTCACAATGACTTGACTCCTTTAAAAGTAGAGTAAGAAAATTCTATGCCGAGTCCTAAATCACATTGAGTATTTTTGTATATATTTATATAATACATATATATTTATTTATTTTATGTATGTATGTACTTTTACATGATATTGTATATATTATTTTATGTAAGTTATTTTATTAAACAGATTAATTATATTAGGTTGTATCATGTCTATTGTATAATTGTAATTTATGGTACCTTTAATATATTGTACAAACTTCTACCGTCCGTCATGTTTATACTGTCCTTTAACCTACTGGTCGACTGGAAGAGATCCCTTTTGGGATAAGTCCACCATTTGTACATATTTTTTGTATTTTTAATTTTATAATGTATGTTTTCAGTTTTGTGCAATAAAGATTTTCAAACAAACAAACTAAATTAAACATAGAAAGTGAAAATATCTTTAAACAAAGGAAATAAAAAAGCCCGTCTCCATTTTTAGGCTTACATTGAATTTTCCATTTCAAAGTACTTTTTTCCATTGTTTGTTAATGCATGCTTCAATTTTATTATTCAGGGGTTTATTAAAAATTCAAAAAGGAGGCCCCTCCCGTTCCGCGTTTCGCATTAGTCTGTTTGCTAACAAAACTCAAGACTCGACTGAGTTCACTAATTGCCACATAACTAAATGGCAGAGCAAGATAAATAGTTAAACATCTTCGTTTATTTGTGATTTCTTTGTGTAAATACAACGCGGCGTAATGATCGTTATTACGACAACATTCGAAGTTCATTTTACTTTTTTGTTGAGATAAAAACGTACATAGTAATCACATTTTTATCCTTTACGGGGTAGATAGAGCTTAAGAAGATAGACTACCTGTAAATTAATACAAAAAGCGATAACGCTTCCCACCCCTTAAACATAGCCCAATTTCAATTATTTTTTTACACATTATTGATAAATTGGAGAAGTAGGGCTGTACGTTTTGACATTTAAGATATATTGCTTACAACAAAAGTTATGAGTTCTTCCAGACCAGCAAGCTATAAAATTAGCAAACAATCATATTTGTTTAGTTCTACACACCGGTTTGTATTGTAGCAGTATGTTAGTATAACAAAGATACACCTAAATTTGAGACCAATCAAACTGTTACGAGTCTCGTGGTTAAAAGGTTTTATAAAGCTATTATTTAATTTTAAGGCCGCCCAGCAAATTTGGATATTGGGATTGAACCGAGGTTGGATGGCGGTTCATGAGCAGTCGGGAATGTGGTGGAATTATGATGATGGGTCCCCATGGATCCCCATAATCCATATGGGGATGCACCAGGTGTGTCATAAAAGGTGTCATAAATGTGTCATAAAACAATTTACATGTTGTATATTTTATATACAACATGTAAATTGACTCTCGACATATCCTTAAAGGGTTGACTCAGCCCGTCATTATGAATAACTTTTCCTATGGAAGCAATGCTGGGAACTTAAACATGTTTTCGAGTCCCCAATATTGGTCCCATAGTTGTTCATTTTGACGGTCTGAGTTAACCATTTAGGTTTAAGGGACTATCGAGGGTTAATTGACATGCTGTATAGGTATTTCGGAACTTAAGAAATTGTTTAGAATGTAACCTCGAAGATTTGACATGAAAAACATACAAGCAAAAGCTTTGAAAAAACTTAGCAGGCAAAAAAAGTTACGTAATCTCTTATACTTCTTTCTAGGTCAACTCTAAATGGTTCTAGGTCCAATAACAACAATTTATTCAATTCAAACTGGACTTCGCGTTATTGGGCTGGGGCGAAATATTTCAGATTAGAAATAACTCTGCAACTTTAGATAAAGGGCTGTAGTTGGCTGTATCAGGGTTGCTCGTAATTTAATTAGAATATTCCCAGTGGAATTTCGTGAATGACTTTTGTTATGTATTTACTCTGTACCGTAGCGAAGATGTGTTCCAGCTGTACTCAATATAGACGTACAAAAATTAAGATAAGTATTTGTGTTAGATGAATAAGTATTGCGACATGATTCTGCTACTTGGCAAGTCTTTCTAGTACGATACAGGTACTCTAAGAGAAATGCCTAGCATAGGTCTTTCCATAGCTCATTGTGCTTCTGGCAGCTTATGATATTTACTATATATTTAATTTTTAGGACACTAAAAAATAGCTACATCGAGAGCTCACCATTTACTGCGAGTTGTAACGAATAGCCGAATCGCGCTGTTTTATGGTGAATGCGAGTCAAATATACATTAGTCTGATTATTTTATCGTTACTGTCAAATTTATGTGCACTTTTTATAACATTAAGACCTGTTTGTAGGACAATTAAAATTGAATTTCAACTACAGCTCACCGCTTACTGTGAGCCATAACAAATACCCAAATCACGCCGCTTCATGGCCTATATGAGTCAAACATTAATTAGTGTGATTATTTTATCTCTATGTCAAATGTTTTAAACACTTTTGATTACATAAAAACCTATATTTATTGAATAAATCAAAATGAGTTTCAACGAGACCCCACCATTTACTGAAAACCGTAACGTATAGTCGAATTGCGCCACAATACTTAGCAAGTCTTTCTAGTACTTTATTTCCGTGTTTCTTATATGACTTCTAAGAGAAATAGCCTAACATAGCTCTCTCCACAGCTCGTTGTGCCACTGATTAATAATTTTTAAATTATTCATAACCCTTTCCCACAAGGACAATAAAATGAACTACAACGAGAGCCCACCATTTACAGTGAGCCATAACGAATAGCCGAATCGCGCCGCTTTGTGGCGAATGCGAGTCAAACATTCAGTGAACTGTTTATTTTATCCTACATGTGCGATGACCCTTAATTTTATTTGGTTAAATGCCACGTTTTAAAATGAATGGAAGATAAATGAATTTCTTTATTCCGTATTTAGGGGTGTTGATTTGAATAGTTTTTGTTTTATTTTTATCGCAAAAGTGTAAGCCCTGAAGAAAAGGAACTCATTTCATTAGAAAAGCTTACTTTGTTGTTAAAGATCTTTAGATATTCCCCATATTTCCAAATTAAAATACTTTTTAAAAATATTATCAAAAGGCACATATAAGAGATTTTTCTTTAACAAGATCATAACGACATTTAGAAATAAATAAAAAAAGAATAATAAAAACAACAAATATTAAACTGTAAATTTTAAAAATTATTGAGGATTTATCTTTGTTAATAAATATGGAGACCTAGTACGAAGTTATCGTTATACACAGGGTTTAATGATTACTTTATAATGTTTTAAAAGCGTTTTTTTTTTCTTCTTCACAGGAACATGAAATGAAAATAAAAATAAAACAAAGTGTTCCAATAAAGTTTACAAAAACATCTCTCCAAGTCTCCCGGGAGGAAATCGAAGTGAAAATTACATCGGATGGCCGGAACTTGGCGAATCAAAGGAATTTTATATGTTTGTGACGCTGACCGTGCGTATATGGAGTGATTGATTTACTTAAATTGACTGAGTTGAGATATCACAAAAAGTAATCGTTATGAGAAACTAGTAAAAGTAATAAAATAAAAGAGTACTTCTATCATTTATTTAATATAGCTGTAACTATAACACAAATTATAATCGTAATGGTGACTTTTAAAAGAAAGTACGGCAATTTCAATGGATTTTACATGGGTAAATAATCAGTTAAATTATTTTCCGGTTTATTATAAAAGTTAAAACATTACCTTCTCCATTTTTATCTATACTAATATTTTATTATGAAGTAAAATAATAAATATTGAACCACTTTCATATTGAACACAAATTCAGATCAGCCGGTCGAATATATGAGGTTTTTCTTGCGTATGTGTATTCTTTCTTTCTCTCATCCAAGCATTCCAGCCTGCATGTCCCAGATGAATTGTTTTGGAGCTCAAGGTCCGCTCACGAATGTTTATTTTATTAAGGAATATGAATCTATCATTAAAATATTGATAGTATGTTGAGATACAATATAAACATAAGAGTATGTAAGGTGCCTACATAAATACAAAATCTAGTAGCTGGATTATGATGAAATTGTACAATGGCGCTGGATGCAAGCCGCTTCCAATCGGTCATATTGGAAATCCTTGGGGGAGGCCTATGTCCAGCTGTGGACTTCTTGTGGCTGAAATGATGATGATGTACAATATATCAGTAACTGCTAACATCAGAGTAAGCTAGCACTTTATAACTTAAACTAATACTATAAAGAGGTAAGATTTATTTATATATTTGTTTCCACTAAATAGGCTCTGAAAGTACTGGACTGATTTTCAAAATTCTTTCACATATTGAAAGCTAATTTACCTGCGGGTGAAATATATTTTATAATTTGATCGTTAGTAATTAAAACAGTATTTACTTGAATTATAGTAATAATACGTTTCCATCGATTAATAGAATTCGACGAGGTCTTAGCCCAATTAGCGAACTACGACTATTCCAGCCCAAACTACTAATAGAAACTTCTGACAAACAATACAAGTAGTTAGAAGTTGTAATTTGAAATACCGGAATTCTGTAACAGCCGGACAGCCGGTAAATTATGGACGCCAGTTATCAAGGTGAGTCGGTACCTGAATTAACTTCTTCTTTTCTTCAACTTTTGGGTCTCTGCATGCAATCACAGGCTTTGTTACTCCATGCAGGCAGCCGCAGGCTTTTTTGAGCTGCCTGCCTTATCACGCCAGCCTGCGACACGTGGGGTCCAAATTTTAATCCCTGGCGAGGTCATGATAGAAAATGACTCTTTTCAGATTGGCCTGGGTCTTGGACAATTCACCTATAAAATTATCTATTAAAATTGTTGTATCGTTAGGTTGGTTGGGATACCCATCGACACAAGTACACAACTTACTATGGGGCTAGCTCAATTTATGTGATTTGTCCCTATATTTATTTTTTTGTTGATCTATAACTTCGGTCAGAAATATTTATACCTACTTATTTAAGCTTTAGCGGCTTTGTGTAAGTGTGCTTGCAAAATTGCAAGCACACACCTACGTGCTTGCGTTTTGACAAACACCTTGATATTAAAAGACCTACGTAAGCTAAGACCAAATTGGTGGTAGACTTGTGCACGAATTTACATGCTTAAAACAAGGGTCAAACCAGCGAGTGAAATGCACTATATATTTATACCTACCTGAAAAAGGAACTTGAATACCAAAACTGTTGTTAGTTATTAAAATTATACTTTTAAAAAGTTAAAGTTTTAAAATGTTGAAATCTGATTATCTATACGCGCTCTGAAAAGAATTCACACCCCTAACCCTGCAATTGGTTTGCAGGGTAAGGGGTGTGAATTCGAAATCCAGCTGTGGACGCTGGCCTTAATAAGAACTGTATAGAAAATATAAAATTCACCGAACGATCTCACCTCAGAATTCCCATATCCGTGGAATTCGCATTGGCCTGCGGGTCATGATATGAACGTTATGCTGTCACGTCGACAGTGCGGCTGAATTCCTAAGGGTTGCTAATAAATGCCTACAAATGACCTTACCATAGTTCATTTACGAGCTCCGTGGCGCAGCGGTCAACACGGCCAATGACACGGATGGTCCCGGGTTCGAGCCCCGGTCAGGTCAAGATGAAAAAGATCTTTTTCAGATTAATCTGGGACTTGGAAGTTTATCTATAAATGTATTTGTTACAAAATATAGTATCGTTGAGTTAGTATCCCATTACCCAAGTCTTATTTAAGTACTTACTTTGGGGCTAGATCAATCTGTGTGATTTGTCCGTATATATTTATTCATGAGAGGGTCGTGCTCCTACAGTGGAGACTAAAAAGGACCTGATGGATGGATTTATATATATTTTATTCATATTCAATAATGCAGCTGGTCATTTACGGTGGCAATTTAAAACTGCACAAAATACCTTTTAAATTATATTGTTAAGCTATGCTGCTTATCAGAATTTTATCTCATTGTGTCATCTAAAAAACTTGAGATTCAATAAGAGATTTTGAAGAAGTATTTCCATATCCGTGGAATTTGCGGTGGCATGCGGGTCTTGATGTGAGCGTAATGCTGTTATGTTGAAATCTGAATTCCTATGAGCTGCTATTCCTGCACTTGATCCTACAAAAGGGGAATACCTATCAGAAAATATTCACTAACGATGTTCTGGAGTAATATATTTGTGGACAAGTACACGTAAGTAAAGTGTGAAGTAAGTGCATGTTAAGAAAATCTCTATATGAAAATGTGTATGTTTGTCTGTCATACATAAGTCTAATTTAAAACCGCTCATAATATATCTATAGATATTGGTTAAACAATTTGAATTTCACTGAAAGATTTAATTGCAAAATTCCCATATCCAAGGAATTTGGGGTTACGGTTGGCTTCGGGTCCTGATATAAGGCGTAACGCTTTCGCGTCGATAGTGCTGCAGAATGGCCACAGACTGCTAGGTATTAAATCCTGCTGTTAAATGCCTTCACCTGACCTTATGAAAAGTTGAATGAATATATCGTGAATATGGAACATTCAACTTTCAAAAAGGAATAAGTAGGTATAGTGAACTTATTTGTTATTGACTACAAAAAGTATACACTTGTATTGCGCTTATTATGCGGTGATATGAGAAATAATAAGTTGCTAGAAATTGCCCTATATTTTCTTCAGGTATGCAAAACTTAAATTCGTTTAAATTTATCAAGCTGCTTCGAGGTAGTTGCCACTTCTCATTTCTTTTTCTTCATCTTATCGAGTCGAAATTGTTTCATTCTATTAAATATCTTTGGCCAGTATTTGGCCATTGGCCACGCTGGTTGCCCTGTCGTTGACTTCATTAAGGTCCTGTACGGTGCAAGTAAAATTGCTACTTCTAATAACTCCATTATTATAAGAGCAATCTAGAAGACACGAGATTCACTTAACGATTTTACTCGTACTACAGAATTCCTATATATCCATGGAATTCATGCTGGCCAGCGGGTCATTATGAGGCGTTATGTTATCACGTCGATAGCGCGGCTGTATTCCCATGGGCTGCTACTAAATACCTACACCTGACCTTACGCAAGGTTGACTAAATAAAGCGAAAATATTATACACTCAACTATTTAAACGAAATAAGTATATAGTATTTTTTTGTATTCGAGGTAACTAGAATTCTTCACTACCTTTAGGTTGTAAACATTTGTTGAAACTAGATATTTCTGACCTGTAAGGTCAGAAATATATTATGAACATTGGAATTGTACGTGAAAATTAAATACATAATAAAGTCGTTTAAAAAAAATAAGTATGTGTAGAGATTTCGCTTGCATGCTGGTTTGGGACTAAAAAAAAAGTAGGATGTACCAGCTGCAATCCATCACTATTTTTTATGTCTTTCGAGTATGCAAAGCTAAAATTCGTTTCATATACTTCAAATTACTATATTATAATAAGAGCAGTCTAGAAGAGAATTTTGCTCGTACTATAGAATTCCTTTATCCGTGGAATTCGCGCTAGCCTGCGGGTCATATTATGAGGCGTAATGCTATCACGTCGATAGCGCGGCTGAATTTCTACGTGTTGCTGTTAAATGCCTTACGAAACCGTGATTTTACGAAATTTTGAATGAAAATATCGTGAATATTAAACACTCTACTTAAAAAAAGGAATAAGTAGGTATTGTTAAATTATATGTTATTGAAGATAACAAGAAATCTACCGACTAAATATAACGTAGTGCAACCATTTTTAATAATAAGAAATCTTCACTTACTACTAGTGATTCTACTTTAAAAAATGTATGAACACTTGTATTACGAAGTAATAAAAAAGGAATATAAGTCGCTAGAGATTTCCTTACACTTTCTTCAGGTATGCAAAACTAAGATCCGCTTCATAATATCAAGCTGGTTTAAGGCAAATGCCACTTAGAATAAATGGCTCCATCATAATATAATTAATCTACAAGACTCGAGATTCACTGAACGATTTTACTTATACTTACAGAATTCCTATATCCGTGGAATTCGTGCTGGCCTGCGGGTCATATTATGAGGCGTAATGCTATCACGTCTATAGTGCGACTGAATTCCTATGGGCTGCTACTAAATGCCTACACCTGACCTTACGCAATGTTGACTAAATAAAGCGAAAATATTATACACTCAACTATTTAAACGAAATAAGTATATAGTATTTTTTTGTATTTGAGGTAACTAGAATTCTTCACTACCTATAGGTTGTAAAGATTTGTTGAAACTAGATATTTCTGACCTGTAAGGTCAGAAATATATAATGAACATTGGAATTGTACGTTAAAAATTAAATACATATTAAAGTCGTTTAAAAAAAATAAGTATGTGTAGAGATTTCGCTTGCATGCTGGTTTGGGACTAAAAAAAAGTAGAATATACCAGCTGCAATCCATCTTTATTTTTTATGTCTTTCGAGTATGCAAAGCTAAAATTCGTTTCATATACTTCAAATGACTATATTATAATAGGAGCAGTCTAGAAGACATGAGATTCACAGAACGATTTTGCTCGTACTATAGAATTCCTATATCCATGGAATTTGCGCTGGCCTGCGGGTTATATTATGAGGCTAATGCTATCACGTCGATAGCGCGGATGAATTCCTATGGGCTGCTATTAAATGCCTACACCTCACCTTACGCAATGTTGACTAAATAAAGCGAAAATATTAAATACTCAATTATTTAAGCGAAATAAGTATATAGTATTTTTTTTTTGTATTTGAGGCAACTAGAATTCTTCACTGCCTATAGATTGTAAAGATTTCTTGAAACTAGATATTTCTGACTTTACAAAAAGAATGAATATTGAATTGTTCGTGAATATTAAATACATAATAAAGTCGTTAAAAAAAATAAGTATGTGTAGAGATTTCGCTTGCATTCTGGTTTGGGACTAAAGAAAAAACGTATAACGTACCAGCTGCTTCTCTTCCCGCGGAGGCCATTTTAACTGGCCGAAGGAAAGGGCGCTAATCTAAAAATTCATGTAAATAGATGGTGCGGCTAGCAATCCATCACTATTTTTTATTTCTTTCGAGTATGCAAAGCTAAAATTTGTTTCACATTCAAATGACTCCAATAAAATAAGAGCAATCTAGAAGACATGAGATTCACAGAACGATTTTGCTCGTACTATAGAATTCCTTTATCCGTAGAATTCGCGCTGGCCTGCGGGTCATATTATGAGGCGTAATGCTATCACGTCGATAGCGCGGCTGAATTCCTATGGGCTGCTATGAAACATCTATACCTGACTTTACAAAAAGTAAAGGTATAAATTGCAGAATAAAATAAATAGTTTACGGTTACGGCTTCAAAATAAAAGTTGATAAACATTTAGTATTATGGTAAAATTGAATTTATTTTTGAAGATTTTCGTACTTTTGAAAATTTTCTTTCTCATCTAACTTCAAAAGAGCATTAAGATAACAAAGCGATATCCAATTTAAAGTCCTTATACCAGTATTTTTAGATAAATATTAGTAACATTTGATATCCTTACTAATACCTATTATACATGCGAAACTCAGTTTGTTTGTTTGTTTATTACGCTTTCACGCCCTTTGTACTGAACCGATCATCATGAAATTTTGCATACACCATAGCTTAGGGTACTGAGAAGGACATAGGCTATATATCACGCGGGCGGAGCCGCGGGTAACAGCTAGTAAGTTAAAAATAATCTCAACATCAGTCTGATACCTTTCAATATATAAAATAAATAAATAGCGAAAAGTAGTCTACTGCCTCAGATAATAAATTTAAAGATTCTTAGATTGTTACATAGAAACTTTGTAGGTCCCATTGCAAAAAAAAAATAACATGACCTCAACAAACACTACTTCCGAGCTAAAGAAAGCACATTATTTAAATAAAATAAGGGGAACAACGGTAAGCACAGCTTCCGAGACGTTTGATTAAAATGCGACACATTTGCGATTCAAATCTTTCTTTTGCTGATCATAAAGTATTCAAATGCTCAAAGTTAATATTTCCGACACGTCGTCGGCAACGTGCCGCCATTTTATTTTATTTTTTGTTCCAGACCATGGCGACTTTCTTTTAGGTTGCTGTCGTTTGGAATCAATGGAATATTGTTTCTTTAAAGTGTTTTCGTAAGCGTTATTGATTGTTATAGAAACATATTATTGATGATACGTGAGCGTTAGAAGACATTGAATAAAAAGAAATCTTTTTTTTGCTGATCATAAAGTATTCAAATGCTCAAAGTTAATATTTCCGACACGTCGTCGGCAACGTGCCGCCATTTTATTTTATTTTTTGTTCCAGACCATGGCGACTTTCTTTTAGGTTGCTGTCGTTTGGAATCAATGGAATATTGTTTCTTTAAAGTGTTTTCGTAAGCGTTATTGAAATTACAGAAACAAATTATTGATGATACGTGAGCTAATAAGACATTGAATAAAAAACGACACATTTGCAAATCTTTCTTTTGCTGATCATAAAGTATTCAAATGCTCAAAATTAATATTTCCGATACATCGTCGGCCACGTGCTGCCATTTTATTTTTTCAACTTTTGTTTTGTTCCTGACCGTGGCGCCTTTTTTTCGGTTGTTCTCGTTTGGAATTGAAATCAATGAGACATTGTTGCTTTAAAGTGTTTTGATAAGCGTTATTTAATGTTATATAAACAAATGATCAATGATACGTGAGCGTTATAAGATATTGAATAAAAAGCGACACATTTGCAAATCTTTCTTTTGCTGATCATAAAGTATTCAAATGCTCAAAATTAATATTTCCGATACGTCGTCGGCCAGGTGCTGCCATTTTATTTTTTAAATTTTTGTTTTGTTCCTGACCGTGGCGACTTTTTTTCGGTTGTTCTCGTTTGGAATTGAAATCAATGAGATATTGTTGCTTTAAAGTGTTTTCATCAGCGTTATTTAATGTTATAGAAACAAATAATACGTGAGCGTTATAAGATATTGAATAAAAAGCGACACATTTGCAAATCTTTCTTTTACTGATCATAAAGTATTCAATGCTCAAATTGAATATTTCCGACACGTCGTCGGCAACGTATCGCCATTTTATTTTTTCTATTTTTTTGTCCCGGACCGGCGCAGTGGTCAACATGCCAGCCTGCGACACGGGGGTCTCGGGTCCGATCCCCGGCCAGGTCATAATGGAAAATGATCTTTTTCAGATTGGCTTGGGTCTTGGATGTTTATCTTTATAAATATCTATTATAAAATATAGTATCGTTGAGTTAGTATCCCATAACACAAGTCTCGAACTTACTTTGGGGCTAGGTCAATTTGTGTGATTTGTCCGTATACATTTATCATTATTTTGTCTTCTAGACCTAGGTCTACTGCGCAAGGGAAAAATATGTGATCGCGCTTTTTTCTTAGCTGTTCATTAAAATTAGTTAAACTGTGAACAAGATGTTCCTTTGTTTCGAGATGTTTTCAGGGTCTGCTTAATTATTTTTATACAATACTACGAATATCACGTCTTTATTCCTTATGGGGTACACAGAACCTAAGTCTTAATATCCAATGGCCACAACATTTAGTAAACAAAATTTTAATAGTGACGGGTTTACAGCCACATCACCTATTGTCATTATTTTTTAGATTAATCGCCCACTTAAAATTTTAATTTCTTATAAATTTTATTTATTAAACTATCTCTTGTCAGGGAAAATACACTTTTTTTGGGGATATCATTAAAATGGTTTAGATTTCGAAAAGCATTTGCTTCTCACATTCAAATAGCTTTGAATTCCAAATGATTGTCGGTATCGAGCCAAGCCAATGTGTGAAGCGCCTCACCGCACCGTCCGCTCACAAATGGCCCCAGTAATTACCTCTATTCCATTACTAATTACTAGCAAATGGATATAAAATAAACCAGTTCAAAACGTTTCCTGATTCGATTTTAATAAGGTTCTTATCAATTATTTCTTCTATTAAGTATACTTCCATACATGCTTATAATAAAAAGGTTTTTATCATCAAGGTACTCATTATCCTACTTATCCATATCCTTATTCTTTCATATTTTAAAATCAAATAGATTCCGCTATCTGTTGACTTAGATCTTTTAAACTACTTAACGGATTTGAATCCAGTTTTCAGAAATATATAGAGTGATCAAAGAGGAAGGTTTATAAGCACAACACGGGCGTAGCCGGCGAGATATATTTTTATGCATTAATCACATATTTTTATGCATTAATCACCTTCTTAATGGAAAAATCATGATTCTGGGCGGAATATTGGATATGAAATGTCGTTAATTCTTTCTTTTTGCTATATTTTTCACTTCCAAAAAGTATACTTGCCGACATTGTATATATTTTAAGTGTTAATTTATACGAGCAAGCTGACAGCTCAAGATACACTGCAGATCTTCAGGCTCCCTGAAACCTTGATGGTTATCTGACGAATCACTCAAATATTAGATTGAAGTAAAAATTAGTTTTATTCGTAACATAAATAATTTTGATTGAGACCACGAAAGCTAAAAATCACATAAAGTCACGCATGCCTTAGTACATAATCATTTGTTACCTTTAGTACCATATAACTCCCCATTTCTCTAAGTATCATCACGTAAAATATGAATTGAACACTTCCACGCGACGTTCGACGAATCACTATTTTTATGACACCAATTCAGGCTTCGTATCTCAAGCATATTGTATAAAATGGCGCAGATGTTCTGAAGTACGTATATGAAATAATTTTCGTAAATCACATCATAAAAGACGTTTTAGTGTCTTCGAAAATTACAGATGATGTCTCTTGTCTTTGTAGAAGTATTTTAACATGCCAATATGAAGTCATAAAATTGACTGAATCTTTAGTGAGACTTGGAATTCATATTTTCTTCTTCTTCTATACATTTCTGGAATTCTAATCACTATATAAGGGAAAAACACAGATACTTATTTTGCAGGAGATGTTTTTTTTTTCAAATCTGTGTTTTACAGAATAATGGCGTGGTTGTCCATAGTAATATTCGTTCCATTGTATATTAGTAAACAATGTCCCATAAAGGTCTTGTTATGTACAAAAATCCCATAGGAATAAAGCTTCCCATAAAGGTATACAAAAACTGCTTGTATTTCCTTGCTAGCTTAATTGACATGGAATGTTTGCCGTACATTTGCCACAAGTAAAAAAAAAAAAAACAACGGTTTACACTCCGGGAGAGCCGGCAGAAGTGAAAACTTAAATACTATCACTTATAATTTAATACCTTTCCTAATAGCTGTCACCATCCATGGATGTGCATTTGCGTAGCACGCTGTAACACAAACACACACGCACATTGGCGCAAGCGCCCTGCGCCCTCTTACGTATTTTCAAAATCGAATCTGTCGACCACGTGACCTGTCGCAAGTTTAACATTTTTTTCCCCATCACAAAAAGTGCACAGCGCTGCTAAAGAAGTTTTTCACTTCAAAAACAATGCCATAGCGTTATTATTTACAACATCCGCCATCTATTTACAAATAACAAAACTTAACTTGCCATTTATACACATTGATTAGATTCTTATTGATTTGACATGAAATGCTAAGCATGAACGTTATACCTACAGTTTAAGATATTTTTCTTTGTAAAGATACAAGTACAACATTTGCAACAGTCGTGATAATATAAGCAGCATATTGCTGCATAACTGCAATATTTCCTCAGCGCAGCGTAAATCGGAAAGCACGCCCAATCAAACGTTTGACAAAATCATATTTTTCGTGATTTTATTTTGAGCACAAGATCGCAAGTACGTGAAAATGTCTGATATTGATTTATCATTTCATGTCATCAAAACTCGAAAATCAGATCTGATAATATTATCAATTTTAAAATTATTGAGCATAAAGCTGTGTCAAATGCAAGTTGAATACGTGAACTGAGGGTTCCGTACAAAAAACATACCTTTGTAAGTTCTACGAGTTCAACACAAATTTACGGCTCAATGGCTGTTTTCCTTGATTTAAGCCTTTAGTATTTGCTTCATACCAAATTTTATGATTCTCAGTCAACTGGAAGTAGCCTTTACGTTATGGTTCCGTTGGTATATTGATCTAATTTGTGACACTGACAGGTACATACACACATACTCCTTTCCACTGCTCACTGCTAAAATGTATGCCAAGCTTCTAAGGTATTCAGGTTACTATAAAAAAATAACCATATAAGCAACATATTGCTGCATAACTGAAACATTTCCTCGGCACAGCATTACACGGAATGCACGGACACGTTCGACAAAATCATATTTTACGTGATTCTATTCTGAGCACACGAGAGCAGGTACGACGAGATGACGACACTTTATTTTTGAATAATAGTGTAAATAACTTATGGCAAATGCTTTTTATGAAATTAAATGTCAAACTTACAGATAATGCTCAATAATGAAGAGGTTCCATATAAAAATATATTTTTTACAGGTCTTTACTCTCTTGATGACCGTTTTTCTTTATTTAATCCTTAAGATTTGACTGCATTTGTCAACCGGAAGTACCTGCTCGATAGGTTTTAGTTCTGTTGGATTTTTGATCTTATTTACGACAGTGACAAGCACATACACACAATACTCCTATCCACTAATTACTGCTAAAAAGTATGCCAAGCTTCACAGGTATTCAGATTATTTTAAAAAAGTAACTATATAAGCAATATATTGCTGCATAACTGAGACATTTTCTCGGCACAGCATTACACGGAATGCACGGACACGTTCGATAAAATCATATTTTACGTGATTCTATTCTGAGCACACGAGCGCAGGTACGACGAGATGACTGCTCTTGAGATACACTTTATTTTTGAATACACTATGTAAATAACTTATCGCAAATGCTTTTTATGAAATTAAATGTCAAACTTACAGATAATGCTCAATAATGAAGAGGCTACATATAAAAATATTTTTTTTACAGGTCTTTACTCTCTTGATGACCGTTTTCCTTTATTTAATCCTTAAGATTTGACTGCATTTGTCAACCGGAAGTACCTGCTCCATAGGTTTTAGTTCTGTTGGATTTTTGATCTTATTTACGACACTGACAAGCACATACACACAATACTCCTATCCACTAATTACTGCTAAAAAGTATGCCAAGCTTCACAGGTATTCAGATTATATTAAAAAAGTAACTATATAAGCAACATATTGCTGCATAACTGAGACATTTTCTCGGCACAGCATTACACGGAATGCACGGACACGTTCGACAAAATCATATTTTACGTGATTCTATTCTGAGCACACGAGAGCAGGTACGACGAGATGACTGCTCTTGAGATACACTTTATTTTTGAATAATAGTGTAAATAACTTATCGCAAATGCTTTTTATGAAATTAAATGTCAAACTTACAGATAATGCGCAATAATGAATAGGCTCCATATAAAAATATTTTTTTACAGGTCTTTACTCTCTTGATGACCGTTTTCCTTTATTTAGTCCTTAAGATTTGACTGCATTTGTCAACTGGAAGTACCTGTTCCATAGGTTTTAGTTCTGTTGGATTTTTGATCTTATTTACGACACTGACAAGCACATACACACAATACTTCTATCCACTAATTACTGCTAAAAAGTATGCCAAATTTCTCAGGTATTCAGATTATTATAAAAAGTAACTATATAAGCAACATATTGCTGCATAACTGAGACATTTCCTCGGCACAGCATTACACGGATTGCACGGACACGTTCGACAAAATCATATTTTACGTGATTCTATTCTGAGCACACGAGAGCAGGTACGACGAGATGACGACACTTTATTTTTGAATAATAGTGTAAATAACTTATCGCAAATGCTTTTTATAAAATTAAATGTCAAACTTACAGATAATGCTCAATAATGAAGAGGCTCCATATAAAAATATTTTTTTTACAGGTCTTTACTCTCTTGATGACCGTTTTCCTTTATTTAATCCAACCGGAAGTACCTGCTCCATAGGTTTTAGTTCTGTTGGATTTTTGATCTTATTTACGACACTGACAAGCACATACACACAATACTCCTATCCACTAATTACTGCTAAAAAGTATGCCAAGCTTCACAGGTATTCAGATTATTTTAAGAAAGTAACTATATAAGCAACATATTGCTGCATAACTGAGACATTTCCTCGGCACAGCATTACACGGAATGCACGGACACGTTCGACAAAATCATATTTTACGTGATTCTATTCTGAGCACACTTTATTTTTGAATAATAGTGTAAATAACTTATCGCAAATGCTTTTTATGAAATTAAATGTCAAACTTACAGATAATGCTCAATAATGAAGAGGCTCCATATAAAAATATTTTTTTACAGGTCTTTACTCTCTTGATGACCGTTTTCCTTTATTTAATCCTTAAGATTTGACTGCATTTGTCAACTGGAAGTACCTGCTCCATAGGTTTTAGTTCTGTTGGATTTTTGATCTTATTTACGACACTGACAAGCACATACACACAATACTCCTATCCACTAATTACTGCTAAAAAGTATGCCAAATTTCTCAGGTATTCAGATTATTTTAAAAAAGTGACTATATAAGCAACATATTGCTGCATAACTGAGACATTTTCTCGGCACAGCATTACACGGAATGCATGGACACGTTCGACAAAATCATATTTTACGTGATTCTATTCTGAGCACACGAGCGCAGGTACGAAGATGTGACTGCTATTGAGATACAATTTATTTTTTAAATAATAGTGTAAAAAGCTAGATAGAAAATTATTTATAGTGCAATCTTTCGCAAATCCTAACTATCCTAATCCTAAGTAATGTGAAAGTGAGTTTGTTTGTTTTTTGTTACGCTTTCACAGGGCGTCAAAGCGAAATCTACTGAACAGATCAATCATTAAATTTGTTTACACATAAATTAGGGTACTGAGAAGGATATAGGCTATATAACACGCGGGTGGAGCCGCGGTTAACGGCTAGTGTCTCATACATTTTTAAATTTTAAACCTGCAGACTATATTTATCATTGAAAATGTTATAAATATTTAAAACAGTACCTTGAACACTGGTCTGTTAAACACGAAAATAACTTAAAAATTAACAGATGCTGCAGCGATTTCTATGCAAAATATAAAAGCCGATCGAGGGAATGATTGGATTCAATGGATGAGAATCTGTGTGAGAAATTCTAACAGACGATGCGGCTAGGTTAAGATGTGGCAGTGTTTAGTAATATCCATGATTCTAAGTTAAACAATTATATGAACTCCATCTGATTATTCTTTATTATTTATATATATGACCTTATGACCCTATTATATATAAGACCTAAAATACTCGAGGTGGTATTTGAACTTAACTAGTCTGATTATATTTTTGAGTAAAGAAAACAAGCAAGCATTAACTCATCTGATTTTTAAAAAGTTGGTATATTTTTATGAAAAGTCATATTAAAAGTTACTGTAATAGTCTGTCGTATACCATACAGACTTGTCCGAACAAACTCGATATTAAAAACAAAAATCACACGTGTACAAACGTCGCCCTTATAGACCCGACGCGAAATAAACAAGCATTTAAACTTCTAACAACACCGGACAGGTGTTAGAAGTATTGACAACATTAACTTTTCTCGCAAAACGGGGGAGACAAAAAATCCCCCCTGATTGAATTGTACAGCTGCTCAGAGTCCTTCATGAAATTATTTGTATTGAAACATTCTTGTTCAGCGCTGGGACAAAGTTAAATTGGATTTCTTATGGTGGCAGCGTTGAAGTGGTTCGCTTTATACTGTAGGTGTTTTTTATTATGACAACAGACTTTTATCGTCGCTTGGGACAGAATAAACTTCGGTTTATTACCTCACATTATGCCGTAATGTATCGTTTTATGGAATATGGCGAATGAGCGGAAGTTCGAAATTGGCTGTTTCATGTCTAGAAGATCGTATATTATTTGCGCTTGGCACTTGATGTGTACTTTAATTACGTCTTTGTGCTAAATTTACAAATGTAATGACAATTCGTTAAGTAGCATAAAATAGCAAGAAAAGCACCGACTGCCGTTTTGGACAGTTTGCGACCACCATATTGTTTTTTACTGACGTTACATAGCCTATTACACTCCGGCGAAGAATGCAAATTTAATGACATCTCACACCTCAAAATCGGTCAAGCCGTTAAGACTACATGAGGAAACAAACATACTTACATTCTGGGTGGATCAGTGGGGAAAAAACTGTAAAGGTATCATCATTTAATTCCTAATCCTTATTCATCATCATCATCGTTAATTTGGTTGCTGCGCTTTAATGCCTCTACAAAAGAATTCATAATTATGAAATTTGCATACCTGTTGTCTGTGTTACAAAAATGGATATAGGCTAATTTAATAAAAAAAAAAAACTGTTTCCGAGGAATCAATAATGATGTGAGCGGGCCGTCTACAATACTAATTCAAAATAACTAAGTTATAAAGCTGCGTCATCTTGTAATAAATTATGTGTGTATAATCATTCTGGATTACTTCTACTTAAAATAAATGAATAATAAAACATTACGTCCTTTTAAAAAACGAAAGATTAACAAACATATCAAACATAAAAAAAAAATTACCTTTGTTAGTCGTCTTATTGTTTCAGTTCGTATGAGAGAAACTGAACATGTAAATAATTCAGCCTTTGCTACAATTTTCGTAGATCTTGCTACGCCGTTGTATCTCGCAGACGCTATGCTACGCATTGTAGCTTCTACGAGCTTTGCTACGAAAGCTACGCAATAGTTCCAACAAATAAAACTACGAAACCTCAAAGTTGTAGATACAAAATCAACAAAAAATAGATTGAATTATCCTTTGAAGTTATGTCATTCTACTGACGAATTATACTTATCGTTGTTTTATGCTCTTGAAAGCAGTTAACTTTTAAATCTCATTTTTTATGAATCTTTTTATTTGGTAAAATTTTGCCATAAAAATTTTGCAAAAAAAAAGCTAGTCAGCTCATTTGGAATACACGTTTCCTTAATAGACAAAAATACCACCTCTAGTTTTAAAATAAACAATAGCTATACCATCCTTTAAAATCAACCCAAACGAACTACCAAACCAATATCAAAGTATTCCAAGTCTTTGAATAAACATTTAATTTTAAATACAATCAATCTTTATTTAGCCAAAGACCGAACTCAGGTAAGTCACAAATTGTCTATTTCGTGTACATTTTCGGTTAAGCGTAGTTCAAATTGTATCAAATTAGATTTATTCAAATTAAAGTTACGGTTCGGCGGCGGCAAATGTTATCAAAGCGTCTTTGACTAGGTCAGCCGCCCGGCTCCGCCTGCCGTCAGATGGGAACTTCCTAAACTGTTCCGCTCCGTTGACTTTTACAGTGACCTTGTTACTACGCAGGCTCAAATGATCTGGCGCTACTACGAGTATTAGTTTCTCGATCGCATATCATCTCGAAATGAATTCGATCATCATCAGATCTTTTTTAGTTTCCACTGCAGGAACATGACCCTCTCTGTACTACCATAATTCGATCATATCCATTTATATAATAAACTTGCTAAACTGTTCCGCTCCGTTGACTTTTACAGTTACGTTGTTACTACGCAGGCTCAAATGATTTGGCGCTACTACAAGTATGAGTTTCTCGATCGTATGACATCTCGAAATGAATTCGATTTTATCTATTTATGTGACAAAATTCCTAAACTGTTCCACTCCGTTGACTTTTACAGCGACCTTGTTACTACGCACTACGCAGGCTCAAATGATCTAGCGCTACTGCGAGTATTAGTTTCTCGATCGTATGACATCTCGAAATTACTTCGATTATAACTATTTATTTAATTAACTTCCTAAACTGTTCCGCTCCGTTAACTTTTACAGCGATCTTGTTACTACGCAGGCTCAAATGATCTGGCGCTACTACGAGTATTAGTTTCTCGATCGTATGACATCTCGAAATGAATCCGATCATATCCATTTATATAATAAACTTGCTAAACTGTTCCGCTCCGTTGACTTTTACAGTTACGTTGTTACTACGCAGGCTCAAATGATTTGGCGCTACTACAAGTATGAGTTTCTCGATCGTATGACATCTCGAAATGACTTCGATTATATCTATTTATGTGACAAACTTCCTAAACTGTTCCGCTCCGTTGACTTTTACAGTGACCTTGTTACTACGCATTACGCAGGCTCAAATGATCTAGCGCTACTGCGAGTATTAGTTTCTCGATCGTATCACATCTCGAAATGAATTATTCGATTATATCTATTTATTTAATAAACTTCCTAAACTGTTCCGCTCTGTTGACTTTTACAGTGACCTTGTTACTACGCAGGCTCAAATGATCTAGCGCTACTACGAGTACTAGTTTCTGCATCGCATGACATCTCGAAATGACTTCGATTATATCTATTTATTTAATAAACTTCCTAAACTGTTCCGCTCCGTTGACTTTTACAGTTACCTTGTTACTACGCAGGCTCAAATGATCTGGCGCTACTACGAGTATTAGTTTCTCGATCGCGTGACATCTCGAAATGAACTCGGTTATATCTATTTATTTAACAAACTTCCTAAACTGTTGGAGTATGTTGACTTTTAAAGTTACCTTGTTACTTCGTAGGTTGAGCCCTCTCGGTCATATCTATTTATTTAACACCAGAAGTGTAAGAATTTTGGAAATCTGTCCCCTAAGTTTGGGAGACTCTTAAATACAAAGAAACAATCTAAAACATCTTTCCTCTTTAGAATATTACTTAAAAAAATAATGATCAACTTTTCTAATCCATCATGAGAGTGAATATGAAACATTCCGAGCAGATACTAAAGTTGATCATTAAAAAGGGCACAACATAATATTTACTTGTCAGGATGTCCAATTCCCGTTTAGCATGTTTTATCCCACTTTGGCTCTTCTAGTTTCTTGATTGCTTATTAACTCAATACTCTCCACTCCATCTTCTTAGCGGCTGAACAGATTTAGATAAAATATGGGGTCAAAACATGTAACTGGTGTCACGGCGTCTGCTTAAGATGTCACATCTATGGAAAAAGATCCTAACTTATGGCATATTTTATTTAAATAGGAATCCCAAAGAGTATAAGAAGTGTGAAGTCTCTTAATAACCACTGGAGAAATTAAACGGGCCGGTTGTCAGGCGTGGTTTTATTGAATAAAAAACAATTTAAAATAATGGCTTTACCTGAATACTAAATATGTATTCAGTCTGCTAACTAAACTCAAAATCAGTTGTAATCAGCCTCGTTTCGATTTCAGCTGATTTTGATTCGATTACGACTTACAATGTTATGTGAGTGACACAAAGTTGAAACTACTTTTAATTATCCATTAAAAAGTTTTAAAAGAGTTAAAAAGTTTAATTTCAGTATTTGTTTTCTTATATCGCTTGACGTTCGGTTTTCATTCGAGTCGAGTTTCAAATTGAGTGACTTTTCATCGTAAAACAAGAGTAATAAAGTGAAATTACATTACAGTGAACGGCTCAAAGTTGTGGATTAAATTATAAAGGTCCCATTATTTACATTAGTCAAACATTGGAGTTGAACAATCGCGACATGTCATGGATATTTGTTGATCGTCCTCTTTGATTGTCGTTTACTTGGTGAATTAGACATTTGGTAAAGTTGGGTTCTTAAATATCATTTTACTCATTTCCTTCCGTAAGATGTATATATTGCAGATATACTTAAATAAAAGAAGATTATACAAGTACATTTAGATAATATGTACTTAATAATTTCCTGAGGCCCAAGCGGCCCCCGAGATGTACACTCATTTAGAAAATAAAACTGTTCTTGGAAATTCAAACAAATTCGCTGCTGTACCATACCGCAATGATTACATTATGGTTATTCTAAGAATTTTTTATTAAAACTACTTAATTCAATTACTTTATCTTCCTTTGATAAACTCTAACAACACTAATGTATTTAATATTATATTAAGAGCCAAGTTGAAAATTAGAACTTTGTTTCCTTGAAATCAATTAAGTGCCAAATTCCTTAAGAGTTTACCAAGATTAATTTATCTTTGACAATAATTTGATTTTGAACATAATCTGTCTTCAGGATTTATGAAATTATTTTGGAATGTCCAAAATATCTTAGAACATCAGCTTATTACTCTAACATACTGGTATTTGTCCAAAAATTCCAAATACGAAATGATTTGATAACAGAAATGAATGGTGAAATACCTGTAGTCCAGGTGACTTAAGGTATTTCACCAAAGAGTTAATTAATGAGACTTAATAGGCAAATCAGACAATAACATGTTTTTGCAATGTTGGCTTAGCCTGAAGATTATAAAAAACAATGTCTCTAATGCGTAGGTACCCATCTTCGACCATACTTGATCAAAAGTTGATATAGTTGATTACTCATGTCTCAATGTAGATGCAGAGCCAAATGTGGAAACTAAGTTTAAAAGAATAAAATGGGAGGAGGACTTTATAATGAATAATTTAGCACAAACACGACTTCACAGCTAGTATAAATCTATAAAATTTAAAATACTCCCTATGCATAACATTCGAAACGCGAAACAAACATTTATATTTGAATTTACTATTATTACTATGCAAACTTGACAGAAACCTATAAGCTCCCTAAATAAACAAGTAAGCAGTAATAAATAAAATACATATGCATTTCCTTAGGGAAGTGTGTTCGCTATGTAAGCGCGGAGCCAGAAATAGAGCGGATTTATTAAAAGATAATTGCAATGTTACCGAAAAATAAATATTACTTCCAGACTACACATAATATATTCATTTAATCACGCCTTTATTCATAAACTTGTCCTTTACCATAAAATGCAAAGGACACGTTTACCGCGATGGAGGGAGCAATGGTGAAAAGCGGAATAAAAAAGTGAGAAGTTGCTAGCCACATCACCTACTAATATGATTGCTTAGTTTCTTGTGCATTTTCTAAGTCGGCTTCTATGATCCGGTTGTAGATTCAGTTCAGTTTATTTATTCCATTAAATAATAGTAACATTGCAAGATTATATCATAGCAGATTATTTTTATTACAAAAAAAAATATTTCTTTATTGAATTATTTGTTTTGTAAAAAGAAGGAAATTTGGAATATAAAGTATAAAAAATCTTTATTTATATTACTAGTATATACTACTATATACTGATATAGCATCATAACAAAGCTGTACACTTAAATGATCCAGTGGCCACGTCTAAACGATGATAATTTAGCTAACATGCACCGGCGCTGACAACCGTTACTTCTATGATTTTCTACGGGGCACGTAGTAACTATATTTCACCCGCTAGTTTCATGGCCGCATGCAAATGCTGACATTCGGCTGTCATTACGCGCACCATCGCTGACAGCGGCCGCCACTCTAATCATTTCCTACGGGCCATATTCATCCGATAGAACAGAGCTGGTAATAACCTACCTATTACTTGCTTCCTCAATATCTATAGTTCTTAAACACTTCAAACATTCTCTCCCGCTAGTTTCATGGCCGCATGCAAACGCTGACATTCGGCTGACATTACGCGCGCCATCGCTGACAGCGACCGCCACTCTCATCATTTCCTACGGGCCATATTCATCCGATAGAACAGAGCTGGTAATAACCTACCTATTACTTGCTTCCTCAATATCTATAGTTCTTGAACACTTCAAACATTCTCTTCCGCTAGTTTCATGACCGCATGCAAACGCTGACATTCGGCTGACATTACGCGCACCATCGCTGACAGCGGCCGCCACTCTAATCATTTCCTACGGGCCATATTCATCCGACAGAACAGAGCTGGTAATAACCTTCCTATTACTTGCTTCCTCAATATCTATAGTTTTTAAACACTTCAAACATTCTCTCCCGCTAGTTTCATGGCCGCATGCAAACGCTGACATTCGGCTGACATTACGCGCGCCATCGCTGACAGCGACCGCCACTCTCATCATTTCCTACGGGCCATATTCATCCGACAGAACAGAGCTGGTAATAACCTACCTATTACTTGCTTCCTCAATATCTATAGTTCTTAGACACTTCAAACATTCTCTCCCGCTAGTTTCATGGCCGCATGCAAACGCTGACATTCGGCTGACATTACGCGCGCCATCGCTGACAGCGACCGCCACTCTCATCATTTCCTACGGGCCATATTCATCCGATAGAACAGGGCTGGCAATAACCCCTGAGTGCGTGCTTACTAGAGACCTATAGCATTTGTAGCTCTCAATAGACGGGTATAGAATGTCTCATTGCAAGATAAGTGAGATTGGCAGTAAGTACTCGAGGACAAAAGCTTTTCCTGATTGAGTTGTGATGGATATTTGTTTCATTGAATATTTATTTTCTGTTCTGTTTCTCCTTGGAGTACGCGATGTTTATTAATAAATTTGTAAGTGCTTTTATTATTTTGACAGCGAATGGAAAGACCATTCATAATATTGAAATAATACTTGTAGTAAATTATAAGCTAGCTTTGATAATGACTGCGTTTGACAAGTTCAACTGAATCTGAGTTATAGGAAGGAATCAACTTGTGCTAACTACATCAGTTACCTTTAACAACTTTGGCTTGTTAGTGCTTAGACTGTTAATAACAGATGGCTATAAGTACTTTATTAAAATAACTACTTCTTTTTATAAAGAAACATCGTAAAATAAGAACATGGGTTTTACAAACTTCTCTTAAAAAGATCTCAATGATGCAAACAAACGGGCAATCATTGTTGCAAAGCGCTGGTCGAAACATATTCAATAAGTACTTGTGTAAATAGGCATTTAACAAATTGATAGAAAAAGAAGATAAACCGATCAATTACTACATGGTTCTAAAGAATTGACAGTTCAGAAAAGACAAACCTTTTTGTATGTATAGATACTACCAACTTTTAAACTTTTAAATACCGTCTAATGATGACAACCAAGGCTAACAAATAGTTACTGCTAAAATATAAAAGAAACTTAAACGAATGTAAGTAGCCATATTAGAAATACCTTGAAATAACGGAAATAAATTCATACAATTCATAAACACGAGAAGGATTTCTATGTATTATTTCCAAAAGTATAATTTCCAATGAGTTAAGGATGTTTAGGAATATTGTCTTTGGTTTAATTTACTCCTACTTATTCCATACCTTGAATCATTAACAGTAGTTGTAAATTAAACGTTAGCTTCGACAACTATACTGACTTCAAATTAAACAAAGTTATAGGAACGAATTAACTTGTGCTAACTACGGCACTTACCTTTGACAACTTTGGCTTGTTAGAGCTTAACCTGTTAGGAGCAGATGGCTTATGGCTTTAATTAAGCCTTCCATGCTAATAGTGAGACAAAGGCAAGATAAGTCATCAAAATTGTATCTTATTTCGACACTAAATATTCATATATTTCTTGTCAATTTTAAACAAAGTTTCTATGATTTGTCACGTTTTAAAAAAGTTGTATTTGAATGCTTGACACTGTTAGAAAGTCTACGCAATGCAAAAAGATAATATAACTTAATATACGAGCATACACAAAAAAACTATTAATTTAAAGCAATATTAGAACGAAGTTAATATTTTAATACATCGGTCTAATATATCGGTGTGCATGGTCGACTGACCGTGTCGCCTACACGAAATGATGATGAGGCAAAAAATATTTTCAGTCAAAGTTACACAAATATTAAAAGCAGCAGAAAGCATTGAAACACAAAAAATATGTTGAGAAAAGACGTTTTACAATTAATACAAACTCAAGATATACAGCTACATTTGAAATAAGTAAATGATCGTATTTATTCAGTATTAAAGGGGTTCACGGCAACTTCTATCCGACAAACAAGCCCGACCAACGAGGTTCTTGTAAGAAACACAATTTAACTTCCTCCCAACAAAATGTTTCATTTGAAAGCCTTTCCTGAAGGATTGTAACAAATTGAATTTCACGCTCGCTCAATCCTTTATTTCATCGCCTCCCTTTAATGCAAAGAAAAGATTATTAATCGAAAATTTTCTGTTTTAGCGGAAATGTTTAGGAGCTTTAAGTTATCTGTTTGTGGTTTTGAGTATCCATTATTTTGATACCTCAGAGTTACAATGTAAAATAATGGCTTTTATCTTAATTATTTGTGATTATGATAATATATTATCATTTTAAAGGTTCCTGAAAGTTATTAAAAGTAAATTTAAAGTCAATGAGTGATGATTAGCACCTAACAGAATTTTTATTATTATAACAGGGATATTTAGACGCTGTACAAATGAATAAATATTATTTACTGCACCAACAAAATTATAAAAAGAAAAGGACACAAGTAATTATAATTAAGATCAAAGGCGGATTTATTGCAATATGCAATTTCTTGCAGCCAACCTTATACCATATGGAAAAAAAAAATAAAAGAAAAATAATGAAGTGGTGCAGATTGATAGTCAAATGATAAACCTATTTATTTAAACATAAAGTCAATAATTAATCAATATAAAGAATAACACTTAACATACAGAAATTACTTATATTAATTTAAATGAGAAGCATCAGTTTTTTTTAAAAATGGCGGAGAGGTGTCGAAGAGAACCACGTTGAATTCATGTTGAGCTAAAGAGAGAGGGTGAGTCTTTACTTCGTAGGGCTGGCCCGAGATACAATAAATTGATTTGGGCGAGAAAGATTATTTTTTTGTAATTAAATCGAGTCCGTTACTAAAAAAAAAAAAATATATTTCATATAGATGGAACCCCTAACCAGGTTTACAGCCATAGAGTTACGAGTCTCACGGAGATAACTTCGTCCATATCTGTATATTTAGGATTTGTTTATATTTGATCCTTGATAAAATCTACAAAATATTTTCACGTCTTTCAAACTAGATTTCAGGATTTATTGAACTACTGAACTGATTTTGAAGAAACTTGTACTGTTTTCTGTAGGGCTAATTTCAACAAAAAACATTTTTTTTACAATCCGACAAACATTTTGAAATATGTGCGGGGAAACATACAGTTTCCCATTTACAAAACAATATCAAGAAAACGTAGCAAACGTACACAGGAGCCATTTGTTTCGTATCTGAGCAAACGATTCCCCGAAGTGGTAATGTTTCTGCACTCAGAGCCAGAAACGCTAAGCTATTCAGACCGACACGTTCTTGATTATTGTTTTGTGGAGCAGATACATTATACAGAGTGAATCGTTGAATTGGATCAAAGTCTGACACCAGGGTGTGCATGGTCGACTAATCGTGTCACCTACACGAAATGATGATGATGATGCGGAGATTTTCCAAACTATATTGTTTTTAATATTGGTTAACAGCCTCCGTGGTCTAGTGGTTAAGGCGTTTGCCTTTTTACCCAGGGGTCGTGGGTTCGATTCCCACGGGAAGCATACTTTGTTAAGTTTTTTTTAGTTTGGTTAGGACATTACAGGCATGAATCACCTGATTGTCTGAACTGCCATCTGGTAGTCGTTAAAAGAATCACGTCAGTGGCCGAGAGGCGGTTCCGAAGAACTCTGACACCAGGGTGTGCACGATCGACTGACCGTGTCACCTACACGAAATGATGATGAATATTGACGGGCTGAGTTGCCTCTATAAGGATCGTACAGGATTTTACTAACATATTTTATAATTATTATTAACATACAGTACATATATACTATCACTTCTTTCTCACTTGCGGAGTAGACAGTGCCCAGGTCTGTAAAACCTTCGGGCCACGTTTAGCATGTTGTTGGGCTTGTAGGTAAAAACGGAATCAAAATAGTGATGGGTTGCTAGCCGTATCGCCTATTGCCACGATTTCTGATGCTTATTCCCTCGATGGGCTTTTACGATCTGGGCGGGAAGAGAAGCAGCTGGTACATTGTACGTTTTTCTTTTCTTCCGAACCAGCATGAAAGCATAATTATTATTTTCATATCATAAAATAAGCATACACAGAAATTATTTTTATATTTAATAAGACCATGTAGATACAAGCGAAGTATATAGGACCACTCCAAGTCTACCCGTGGATGTCGTAGAAGGTGACTTAGGAAATACCGAAGCCAAACCTCTCCAACCCGTCTGGCAAGCTTGGAGAGAGTAGGACATATCCTCAGCTCTGGCTAATATATGGCTCCGGTAGTACAGAGAGGGTCGTGGTCCTTCAGTTGAGACTAAAAAATACGTGATGATGATGATGATAATTAGAACCATATTACAATGTTGCATTATAATGCCGTGTGGTTCCCGGCAGAGTAGAATAGGACCACTCCAAGTCTTCCCGTGGATGTCGTAGAAGGCGACTGAGGAAACATAAGCTAAACCAAGCTTATAAACATCGGAGAGACCTCTCCAATCCGTCTGGCCAGCGTGGAGAGTGTAGACTAAATCCTCTGACTGCTTTGGCTAATATATGACTCTGGTAGTACAGAGAGGGTCGTTCTCCTGCAGTGGAGACTAAAAAGACCTGATGATGATGATGATGATTATCCATTCGAAATCTAGGCCTACTAAATTATCACCTAAGTTGACAATAGAGAAGCAATTCATATAGGAATAGTTTCAGTAAGTGTTGTATGCTCATATTAAAAAGTTGACTGTGCCACGTAACTGCAGTTACTTCAAGTCGTGTGGAATATGTTTCGGAATACTTAAAAAGTTGTGGAGCAATGTAGTTTGCTCAATTGAATACTCTAATACACTTGTTATAGCATTCTTGGTATTGTATCAAACAAGGAAAAAAATAATACACTATATAAAACAAAAAAAAGGGAAAAATGGAAAAAAAATTTGGGCTTCCCATAATAATTCACAATTAGCTGGCAAAATTATATTTATATTTTTTATATTCTGCATAATAATATTGTAGTGGGGATTTCGATTCCATCATTAAATTATTGCCACGTTGTTCAGAACTCTGTATATTTGAGCCGTAGTGGAGTAATGTCATGGACTTATTTATAGTAACTTCGACGAGAAACGTAAGAAACATTCACGTTTCCTTTAAGCAATTGAAAAAATAGAATGTACTAGATGCTTCTCGATCATCATCGATCAAGAAAATGGATGTTACAATCGGTTTAATGGTTACTTCCTTTACTTTAGAAATTATTAGTTTAGACAGGGAAGGACAGTTAAAATTCCTGGTCATGTCTAGAAAATGTATTGTGTAGGTGTGAAACTGTAAAAAATGGTATTTATAATTTGAAAACAGTTTCCTAGTGAGTGATACACTCTTAACTTTCTATCTCAAAAACAACAGACCGGTTTTGATGAAATTTACACTGTTCCCTATGTTAGATACCGAGACCACCGTAAAACAATCTGACTTTCTAAAATATTCGCGACCAAACATAGAAATATACATGCATACACTTATGTACTTTGGAACACATGTTAAAAAGCTGATAAGGACTAACATAGGTACGCATTTAAAACTTTTTTTTCTACCACTTTTTTGGCATGATTAATATACATACCCATACCAAATTACAGCTTTCTAGTACTTATAGTCTCTAAGTAAAACCGCAGACGGACAGACAGACAGACATGGCGAAACCGTAGTAAACTAGGAACCCTATAAGGGTTCCTAGTTTCGAACCCTAAAAACGCAAGAAAGGACGATTCTTTGCAATTTTTTTGTGACTGGTCCGTCAAATCACACACATTTAATATAAAAAAAAAATTAATGCAGTAAAAGAAGGACATATAGAAAAAAAAAAACGCCGGAAAACACAAGCAAAAGTTTGTCAGTTTATATTTCTAAACATTATAACAAAATGTCTTTTGTTTTCTCAAGACATATAAAATGATGAATCACCAGCGAGGTGTTCGCCGGACCCGGACATTGCGAAACGCTCCATCACTCAGCCTCTCACCGCCGGATATGAAGCTTGTATCTTCGTGTCACACTAATGATGTTGTTGGCTGACTAAACATTACACTCGAGAAAATAGTAGAAAAAGAAAAACTACCTATACTTTGTTAAGCATAAAAAGTGAATGTTTTGTTGTAAGTTAAAATATAAAACTATGAGTTACAAGTATTGATGTAACTGGCTGTTGAGAGACGCTCCATCACTCAGCCTCTCACCGCCGGATATGAAGCTTGTATATTCGTGTCACACTAATGATGTTGTTGGCTGACTAAACATTACACTCGAGAAAATAGTAGAAAAAATAAAACTATGCTTTGTTAAGCATAAAAAGTAAAGTATATTATACAAAATATTTTTAATTATACAAAATTATGATTAACATGTATGTAAGTAACTGGCTAATGTGAAATGCTCCATCACTCAGCCTCTTACAGCCGGATAAGAAGCTTGTATCTTCGTGTCACACAGATGATGTTGTTGGCTCACTAAACATTACATTCGAGAAAATAGTAAGAGTAATAAAACTATACTTAGATAAGCATATACAATATAAATGTTATATTGTAAATTTTATATTATATGGATAGCAAATATTTAGTAACTTGCTATTGTGTGCCGCTTCATCACTCAGTCTCTCACCGCCGGATATGAAGCTTGTATCTTTGTGTCACACAAATGATGTTGTTGGCTCACTTAACATTACACTCGAGAAAATAATAGGAGAGATAAAGCTATACTTAGTTAAGCATATAAAAAGTGAATGTTTTGTTTCTTAAGTTATATGAAATTATGAATAAAAGTATTTCAGTAAGTGGCTATTGTGAAACAGTTCATTATTCATCGTCACACTACTAGATATGAGGCTTGTATCTTCATGTCACACTAACAATGAAATGAACAGATCTAAAGGTTGCGAAGCCAATATTGAGGTTCAACATGGAAAAGGGGTAAAGGAAAATATCATGCGACAACTTTCAATCATTCATCATCATTTCGTGTAGGTGACACGGTCAGTCGACCATGCACACAATCATTGAGCTCCGTCAAATGCCTTAAGGTAGCTTGTAAGAACTGATACCAATTATAGCTACTCACATATTTTTTTTTCGAAACAGACTAAAACTAGACTCAATACGGTATTGGTGTGTAAAAACCTTAATCCTACAATTCATATTTGTTAATAAATAACGTTGTAGTTAATATAGTGAGTTAAATAAGTTTTTTTTAAAGCACTTCTGTGATAAACTTTTATATAATGAGCGATTTATGCTGTAAAGTGCTTGCCAACAGAAATTTAATAAGTCCAAAGAGGATAGTTTTCTTTTTAGTTTAGAAATGCCTATGGCCACCTTCCAACTCTATCATCAAATCTGAAATATCGTGCTATGATATTGCATGCTTGACTAAGATATGATGCAAATTTCAAATTCAGTGTTAAACATACTAAAATTTAATCGCCAATCTAAAAGTGATGTGCGGCTTGAGCCTTAACAGCTCTATTGAAAACTACCTTCAGTATTGTGACTTGGCAAAATGCCAGGGCATTATCCTGGTCTCCGTCAGTGATGTTGACTTACAAAATTTTCCCAAAATTTAGGAAAAATTATGTTCCTGGAATTGATAGTAGGTTATCATTTTATGATTTTTCTAATTTTTTCATGTTCTCAAAATGACATTCTGTTAAAACTAACATTGAATACATGAAATATTTTTTATTTACGTTATATAGGTTGTTTTCTTATATCTATTGTTGTTTTATTACCTATTTATATTATTTCTTATATCGCGATTGTTACACATTTAAATAAAATTATTTTAATACGGTTTTTATCGCGTTTATTACATTATTTATACACCTAACGTTTCGAACTCGACGAGCTATATAGGTAACGTTCGGGTTATATAGGTTGCCATCATATAGAGTAAGCCTCCTGCCGAATTGCTTTATCCCATCTAGAGGTCTTCTTCAGTCTTCTTATCTGAGCAATTCTCATATTGTATAATAAAAACTTCTTTATTTGAAGATTCGTTTTTCTGTTTTGCCGTTTGGGTCTTCACTTTGTGAATGAGTATCAAAAAATAGATAAAATGTATAGAGGTTTCAATTGATAGGGTAAGCAGATTTAAAATGTTGGCAACCCTAGCTCCAGTAATACTTGTCTCACGTAACCATACCATTCGAATCGAAAAACTTTTCTAATATTCTACTTTGAGTAGGATATGCACCCGCTTGTCTAAGGATCAATGCATTTCTAGAATGCTAGTAATTTTTACAAGTTTTATAACTTCACTTCTTAGAATGCTACTTCTTGTTTAGCTGCCAACATTAGTATCAGATTTTACAACCTGTTCTAATATGTTTCAAACATAAAAACCGCAATCTAACTTTTTCATAAAATTTAAAAGAAAAATATTGTAAAATCATATAAAACCTTAGAGAATTATATACACCTCCTACCTATTTATTTAATTACATACAGATTGTAAGCTCTGTCGTAGCATTGGCTTAACTTTTTTTTACCAAATTACACAAATTGAGCTAGCCCCACAGTGAGTTGCAAACCATAGAATAGTAACCCAACGATACTATGTTTGATAACAGATACGTATTTAAATAAATATCCAAGATGTCGGCAAATCTGTAAAAGATTGTTTTCCTTAATGACCTGATCGGGGATCAAACCTAGGACCATTCGTGTTTGCCACGGAGGCCGTCAAACCAGCTGTGTCAGGATTTACTTACCTCTATGCTATTGAAGTATCGGCTCATTTGATGCAATTGTACTGTAATAGCTGCAGGTGTTAGTTCATGCAGAAGATTTTCTTTTATTTTTTTTAAATTGAAATTTCTGTTTCGCTAAAAGAATTTCGGAAATCACCGACCCCACGTTAAAAAAAGTTTTTGGCTGTTTAGGGTTATTTTGGGAGTATTTGTGATCCTCTTCAAACCGTCTGGTCAGCGTGGAAAGTGTAGGTTAATCCTCTGACTACCTTGGCTAATATATGGTTCTGGTGATACAGAGAGGGTCGTGCTCCTGCAGTGGAGACTACATGGGTATGATGATGATGGAATTATTTAACTAACACGCTTTTTTTGTTGTGATATTTCTCAAGCTCCGTAAAATCCCTCTATCTACGAAACTAGCGCGTGCAATACAAAAGATAGAATTTTAGGAAATCGAATTACGAAATGTTGTCCAGCACATGTTGACTGGAATACGTGTGAGGCTCGGTGTACGTTTATTGGTATATTGGCTCATTTGATGCGATTGTGTGCGATGGCCGATATCTTAGTTTCCAAAGGTTGTCTCCGGACTGCTGAAAGTAATTTTATTTTTGGATTGATGATACTTTTTTTGTCTTTTGAAGTCGTCAGGAATCCACATTTATGCAAGGTTATGCAGATTTTGAAATTATTTAAATATCACGCAATCTTTGTGATGATATTTCTCAAGCTCCATAAAATCCCTTTATCTACAAAACTAGCGCATGCAATACAAAAGATAGATTTTTAGGAAATCGAATTACGAAATGTTGTCCAGACATGTTGACTGGAATACGTGTGAGGCTCAGTGTACGTTTATTGATATATTGGCTCATTTGATACGATTGTGTGCGATGGCCGATATCTAAGTTTCCAAGGGTTTTCTCCGGACTGTTGAAAGTCGTTATTTTAGCAATGAACCTGTTTTTAAAAACTCACATTAATGCAAGTTTATTCAAAAAATGCATATTCTTAGCTTCAATCAAGTGAAGAAGAAAGTTTATTGCGGACTCATTCTCATTCGATAAAACGGCCACAGATTAAATGACTAACATAACTTTAATAACTATCAAGCTCTTTAAAAATCTTTATGCAACTTACATTGGAAGTGATTAGTAATCTTTGTAACCGAAATCGTTTTAATTTTGCTTTTGATATTTAAAAAATCTCACTAAGTGTGAGTCGGACTCGCGCACCAAGGTATCCGTTAAAAAAATCGTATTCTTTTGTTTTATCTAAAAATTTACATTAATCGGACATTTTCCTTAATAATTAAATTGATGATAATAGATGAGAATTTAAGAAATAGAATTAGAAAATGTAATCCAATACATATCATACTCAGAATACTTGTGAGGCTTCTTGTATTGCTACGCTGAGCTTCAGCTTGATGTACGTGACGCTACTGCGGTATGACGCGATATTGATGTATCAGCTCATTTGATGCGATTGTGTGCGATGACAGGTGTGTGCTCGTTTAGGAGGATTGTCTCGTCACGTGAAGGTGATGTACAGCGTGTAAATTAATTCTCGACATTCTCTTTAAGGGGTGACTCAGACCTATGAACAATTGAACAACTTTTTTTATGGGCCAATGCTGGGAACCAGATTTTCTTTTTGGTTTTCCTATACAAATGCCCCGGCGGCTGAACACTTTTGTATGTAAATGTCAAAATATTTACAGTTTTCGGTCATTTTATTTTCTCTTGATAAAAATCGATGCGAATTTAGGAAAAAATATTAGAAAATGTTGTCCAACAGATATCTTGTGTAGAATACTTGAGAGGCTTCTTGTATTGCTACGCTGAGCTTCAGCTTGATGTACGTGACGCTACTGCAGTATGACGCGATATTGATGTATCTGCTCATTTGGTACGATTGTGTGCGATGACAGGTGTGTGGTCGTTTAGAAGGATTGTTTCGGCATTTGAAGGTGATATACAGCGAGTAAATGGATCCTCGATATTCTGTTTTAAAGGTGATTCAGACCGTCAATATGAGCAACTTCTTTGATGGGACCAATCCTGGGAACCAGAATTTCGTTTGACTTTCCTATACTGCCCCGCGGCGGCTGAATTTCTATGTAAATGTCAAAAAACAAATTCAGTTTTCGGACATTTTCTTTTCTTTTAATGAAAATACGAGTAGATGAGAATTTAGGAAATAGAATTAGAAAATGTAATCCAATACATATATTACTTAGAATACTTGTGAGGCTCTTAGTTATAATAACTAGGAGCTTCAGCTTGATGTAGGTAGGTACGTGACGCTACTGCGGTATGACGCGATATTGATGTATCGGCTCATTTGATGCGATTGTGTGCGATGACAGGTGTGTGTTAGTTTAAGAGAATTGTTTCGTCATATGAAGGTGATATACAAATGTATATGATTTTATCTGTACCATTAAAAGACTAAATCACAGTCCCAAACTTTTCAGAGTAGAAATTAAAAAAAAATATTTTATGTAATACTAGCTGTTACCCGTGGCACTGCCCGTGTGATATATAGCCTATATTCTTCTCAGTACCCTTACCTATGTTTATGCAAAATTTTAGTTATTGAACGCAGATATGACGGCAATATGGAACTATCATCATGGTCTATTGGCTGTAAAAAAGAAATGATCAATAACGAATAAAATTCCCAGTTGCTTTTTTCAACATTTTATACCTCACATTTCATTTAAACTCTCCTGTTGCGAACTAAAAAACTAAAACTGGCCAGTTGCATTTCAAATTAACCGGTGACCTTTCGTTCCAAATTCAAATTTTTCAGTGGACACAGAAAATGCTCGTGAAACTGCCAACCTCTTTGCGGAACGGAATGTTCCGTTTATTGGAACAATGAAATTAGCATAGTAATGAAAAATATTGGTTGGGACCGAGCTCGGCCCTGCCCTCGGTTTACTGCATTATAGCCACTGGGAAACAAAACATTTTGATATAAGATTAGCTCACGGGATTTTTGGCCTTATAGTTATGAATATTCAGCTGATTTTGTCGTCTAGTTTTTCAAATAATGGGCTTGGTAAAAAGTTCGTTTAATCTATTAAAAATACCGGCCAAGTGCGTGTCGGGCCACGCGCAGTGTAGGGTTCCGTAGTTGCGAATGACAACTTTGAGTTCACACTGTTTACATTACACTCGCACCTCACAGTTTATCGACCAAAAACATCTAACAATGAAGATTGTATGAAATTTTACATTTTCTAGTACATTTTATAAGTTGGTTGCCTATAACTTTTTAGTTTGCACTTAGTACCCAGCTCTGATAGTTTTCCTTTCAACTTCAGTATATATACTACTGCTGTAATTTTTTTCACGTATCCATATATAACCGTTTAGCAGATAGAGGGGGGGACACGTACCTCTAACAAAAATTTGCACTTTAAAACCAAATATTTCGGAAACGGATTCCTAAATCGAAAAATAGTGTTCTCAACCTCACAATATTTTTTAAAGACCTTTTTAACGACACCCCACACGATGGGTAAGTAGAGAAAAAAAAATTACTCCACCACTTTACTTGTATGGGAGTTACCCAAAAAAAAATTTTTGGCCATGGCCATTGGTCTCCCTTGATATAATTAATTGTATCTTAATTGTAGGCTGTAATTATTTTTTACAAACTTATTAGTTTATAAAACCAACATACGCGAAAACAATATAACGAAAACCCGGATGTCATGTATAGTTTATTATGAAAAAGATTAGTATAAAGTATAAGTTTTAATGACAGTTTGTGCCAAACAAAAAGAAAAAAAATTATAATTTAGTTCCTTCCTTACTTTTTTTGATTAAAACTAACGTGAGGTTTAGACATTATTAAAATTGAGACGCGCGCACGATGTCATCTCAATCCGCACCAGATTGGGATTACCTTCAGGGAGACCTTCAGATGAGGGGTCGAAACATGTCGGCCAGTAGCTGACTATTTACGTGAGTAACCCGTTGTTACGTATTTTAATAATGTCCTACCTCACTAGTTTTGTAATATTAGACTCTATCTGTACCATTACATATAAGGACATGATTGTACTTCATATGTAAGCTGTTAATATGATTCCCATTCTGGAGCGCTCGGTCCCGCGAGGCTGGCAAGCGTAGCCGTAAAAACCAATTGCTTTGGTTTGTATGCAAAATCCTCCTGAATCTCGGATACAGATATAAAGGCCTTTATTATCGTTTATGGTAAATTATATAATTTACTAGCTGTTACCCGCAGCTTCGCCCGCGGCCTATGTCCTTCTCAGTACTTTAATCTATGTGTTTGCAAAATTACATGATGATTCGTTCAGTAGATAGGACGTGAAAATGTAACAAAAAAACTCACTTTACGTTTATAATATTAGTTAGGGTAGGATTAGGATAGAATTGGGATTATGAAAAGGATTTTTTTTATTTTCTCTTAGTGGTTTAAATTTCTTCTTTATTAGAATTGTCTTTGCACATTTTTCATACCATGTTTAGGTATCTTTTAGTGTTTTCTTTCCTAGTTTTGTAGTATTAGAGTCTATCTGTACCATAACATATAAAGACGTGTTTGTACTTCATATATGTAAGCTGTTAATATGATTCCCATTCTGGAGCGCTCGGTCCCGCGAGGCTGGCAAGCGTAGCCGTAAAAACCAATTGCTTTGGTTTGTATGCAAAATCCTCCTGAATCTCGGATACAGATATAAAAGCCTTTATTATCGGTTTATGGTAAATCATATAATTTATTATGAGAATGATTTCATTTTTATTTTCTGTTAGCGGTTATAATTTCTTCTTTGCTAGAATGGTCTTAGCACAGTTACGTACGTATCTTAGTATCATCTTCAGATTTTTATTTGAATGTTGCAGCTTTTTTGGGCTATGTCCCAAGCATGTATTGTACTTCTTCCTTCCTCATTACTCATTAAATCTATTCGTGAAAACTGCAAGAATCTGTGCAGTGGTTGTTGGGTTTATCCAGAACACATAGACGCAGTGCACTTCTCTATCCTCTGTTTAACTTTAGTTCTAAAGCAGAGTAACAACAAACTGATAGCTCTATTACATTTTCACAGATAGTAGGTATATATTCACTCACAACACCTACAAATTAGTTACACAAAAACACATTTATACTAGAATTTCTAACAACTTGAAAAACATATTCCACCTTAACGCCACTTACACGCTAATCATAGCCTTTGAGAATTAGGACCTTGTCTGCCCCGCAAGGAGAAATATGTGTGTACCTATGTATATTCATGAAAAAATGTTCTGTTGATATAGATAAAGTCTTTAAAATTCAGAAAAGATGCGTGCGTGCTGTTAATAACGCAAGGTTTTTCGACAGTTGTAAACCACTGTTTAAGAAATGTAATATTCTACCTTTGCCATGTATGTACATTAAAGAGGTTTGCTTGTTTGTAAAGTATAATTTATACTATTATAGAACTAGAGCCGAATGTAGAATAAGACAAACGAGACTTAAATATATGAAGCTGCTACATAAACCAACTTGCCATAAAACGGTGTACAAAAGGAATTCATATAACATGAGTATTGTAATATATAATAAATTACCTGACGACATTAAGGAATTAGAAGGTTCTTCATTTAAAAATAAATTGACGAAATGGCTATTAGATAAATCTTTTTATAGTATTAAATATATAAATTAGCTACGCCAGCTTTGCGATTACAGAAAACAATGAATTCTTTTTTGGGCCTCGGTATACGCTTCTATAATAAAATTCCTACAGAAATATTAGCTCTGCCATTAGTTAAGTTTAAAACTGCTATTAAAAATCAATTACTTAAAAAGGCATACTATTGTATTAACGACTACCTTAAAGATAAATCTACATGGGAGTAATAATATTATTTTTAATGAATAAATGTACATAATTAATTAATATAATTTTATAAATTGTTACAAATACTTGTGTATAAGCATAGCCCTTCAGGCATGTAGGGACCAAAACTGGACTGAGTTTCTTTCGGCGTATTCTTCTCAGCAGTGGTCTTTCCGAAACGCTAGTAGTTTTTTCGATCTTGCAAATTAAAAAAAAAAATATGACGTTCAAAAAGCGATACATGATATCCAAATTTGAATAAAATTTCATTTCATTTCATTTCATTTCGTATTAAGGAATATTTATGTGACAAATGATATATAGGTATATAATTTTTTGTGTTTTAGTGCACGGTAAAATAGGACTTGTGTAATAAATATGTACTTACATTAATATTTTGCACGTCTGCTTGCAGACTGAATACAGAAGCGTATGCGATGATTAACACCTTATTGTACATGTATTCTGGCAAATAAATGTTTCTGATTTCTGATTAATGTATTTTACCCTCAAGCTTAGGTTGTAATGTAGGCAAAGCAACTAATGTCAAGGATGTTCAATTACGAGAACTATCTGTGAACTAGTACAGTCAGCATCAAATGGTCACCAACTGGTTCAAAGCACTATAAATGTTAACAAATTATATTACCATTACGAATCAAGACAAAGAAGCACAAAAAGTGCGTATTCCATAACAATGATTATTTTGATCATGAATCTATGTTTTTGAAACTAGTATTTCTTTATTTTTAATACTAAGGTAGATTATGAACAGCCTTATTGAAATCAAAGATCACATATCCAATAGCAATAAATCTTGTTTATTTAAAAAACTTTAACATATTAAAGATATGTCAGACTAAGCCCTTAGGAATGTTTGAGGGTACTAACGTTGTATGAACTTATTATTCACCAGAAACTTTGAATTCTGATGTATTTCTCTAATTCGATCCTTTAGAAAGTACCATATAATAGATAAGGTATATCTATTTTATGTTTTTTCCCTTCATTTTCTTCTATAAGAAATAGTTTTTGTACGTGTAGTTAATCAATTGTTTATATCTGTAGTCTGAGCAATAAACGTAATGTAACTTATCCCATTTTCTTATGTGGTTGCAAATGTCTTTTCCATTTTATAACTATGTCAAACCTATGCCCATATTCACCACATAATTGTCTCAAAAACAAAAAAAAAACTTTTTAATAACAAATCCCACCCCATTCCCAACTAATATTATATCCCATCTCAACTAATATTATAAATGCAAAAGTGAGTTTGTTTGTTTGTTTATTTGTTTGTTTGTTACGCTTTCACACCGTATCAACTGAACCCATCATCATAAAATTTTGCATACACATAGGTTAGGGTACCGAGAAGGACATAGGCTATATATTACACGGGCGAAACCGCGGGTAACAGCTAGTTGCTTAATAAAGTAATCGGCAGGAAGTTATGTTTAACTTTTTTAATACGAGTGTACAAACGTACACGAGACATTTTGATTACTGCTGTAATTCTCTCCTCAATTTACCACTTGGCCGCATCGATCCTTTGAAAATAACAAGACATAATATCAGATAGTCTATTAATTATTTTCTTTCATTACAAATAGAGTTTTTTTGAGAACTTCTTTTATCACAGTCCTAATAATAAATCGTAATGTAACAGTACTCGTAACATAGTATCTTTATTACCGAATCCATCGGATGTGGTTGCATTAAACATTAACAATTAACACTTATCACGTCATGCAAACGTTCATTTTCACCATATCATTTTCTCAAAAAGAAAAAAATATTTTTTTACTAACCGAATTCTTAATGAGGTAATTGGTAAAAAGGTGTGTTTAACTTTTATCAGTACGAGTGTACAAACGTCTTGTGCATAATTCTACACGAGACACTTTGATTACAGCTGTAATTCTCTCCTCAATTTACCACTTGGCCGCATCGATCCTTTGGAAAGTAAGAAGACACATTTTCCGACTGCGTTTATAAGAGAAACACAAACTAAGTTAGTTTTAAGGTAAAGTTTTAATTGCGCTTGCAAATCTCTGTTTATCTTTGGCGGTTTCGGGGACTCTGTTGACTATAAATTCAATTTGAGTGTCGGGGAAGATAATAGGTTATTTTTGGCCTGGCTGATATATTTCATAAGTTTATATAGAGACGGAAGATTTGACCTTGCGATTAATTTAACATCATACAATATATTTTCATTTTTGGTGACCTCTATATTATTTAAATATTTAATCCGGATCCCTAACATAACTAAAAAAAAAACATAGTTTTTTTTCAAAATTTAAAAACGATGCATAACATAAAAAAATTAATAACATCTTGAGTTTATGTCTATTTTAGTTTGGAAGGCCTTTGGCCAGTGGCGGTCACATTTATTATGGTCGCATAATATCGCATTGTCATCAGATTTACATAAGTTTACAAATTTCATTTAGTGAAGGGTAAGTGCTTCAAAATTTAGTTGCAACAGGGCAAGTTAAATAAAAGCTTGTTTTGTAAAAAAGCAAGTTCAAAAAACGACAAATAAATACACTACTCAAATTTTACCCACTCATCGATGAGTTTGCTTAAAAATTTTTGGTATCTTACTGTGCTGTACTCCATTATTAAACCTGATACTGGGATTTAAATATTGGTTGCGGATTTAAAAAAAGCAATTTACAGGGAAGTCTAAGTCTAAAAAGTGCAGATAGAATATTTTCTAGACAAGTACTTCTCACAACCTAATCGTCCAGAAAACAATGTTGATCCCATCTCTCTAAAGTCAAGACGAAACGCTCCCTTCATAATTTAAAGCCAAGACAAGCGTTTAACCGTCTTTCCAGTTTTATCACCTGTAGTCACGTACAAGCCCCGTAATGTGTCGCACCCGTTCCTCTACTTCTTAAGCTCTTTCAAAATTAACGTAATAGCAATATATGGCAACTGTTGGGGTTATTTCTGATATAATTTATGAATTATAACATGTATTTGGTATTGAGCTAGTGAAAAATTAAATTCACGTTTTCAACATGAAAACGAACAACTTTTACTCTGTGACCAAGTCTGAACGTTATTTAAATTATCATTAGCTCAAGACAATAACATATTATAAAGAGACAAACTTTGATGCATGTACCTGCCATTTGTCTGATGACTTGGTATAATTTAATTTAAACATTGTGAACTAGTCTTGTCGAGGAAACTTGTTTTGGTTTTTGTCGTATTAAAGACGCCCACATGCTGATTTATTTTACTTCTAAATAAATGAAAAATATTATAATCCTTTTTTGCAATCTCAATTTTTGGCACCAATTATTGCATCACAGTACCTATTACAGTTGCTACTGTAATTAAACAAGTACCAACTTCATTTCCTCAAAAATCTCGAGTTAAGCATGATGGGTTGAATAAAAAAAAAAACACATTTTTAAGTATTAATTAGCATTTGTTGTGCAAAATATTTTTTTGTTTCAACGTTTAACCATCAATACGGAGTAAAACACAAAAAAAGAGATTTTAGAGTGTAAGGAGCAAACAACGTTGTGAGATAGGCGCAAGACCTCCGGTAACGCTAGCTTGAGCTAATGAATTCCCACCTTGTTTACAATAAACCAAATGGCTTTTATGAAACTCATTCATTAAACGAATCTGTGGATTATGCGTCAGGCCGCCTCAGGACGTGACTTTTCACATTTTCGCAAAATTGATACTGTTTCACTATTGGCGAAGGCGTCCATCAGAGTTACGTGGTGTCTTAGATCGACTAGACTTTTCTGAAAGTTGACATTTTAGAGTTCATGAAATAAACGTTTTAAAATATATGAAAATGGTGCTTCCATTACATGTAGAGCGTTTAAATTGAACCTTGACTTTCTTAAAGGGGTCACCATAGCACGTCAATATGTACATATTTTTAATGGCATGCAAAAATTAAAAAAAAATGCATTGTGCCTGACGGACGGACTAGACGGTCTGAGTGACCCCTTTAAGGGAATGTTCTGGCTCAATTTACGCGCTGTATTAGTATTGATGGGATGTGCGTACAGAGACACGGAAAAGTCATATATTGCAATTATGAATGCATTAAATGTTGAAGAATCTATTTATATTCATATTACTAGAATAAATAGTCGGTAGGGTGAAAGAAGTACTTCAGTACCGTGAAAATTTACGCCCCTTTAATTTTGTTATAGTTATCAAAAACGTTAACTGTACATATAATTTGTATAAAAAATATATAATTATATTTTAAATACATTATAAAAAAAATTACAGTAATTTTTTTAAGTAATCATATATGGATTTTAATTTTTAATTTCAGAGAATGATATCTCAAAAAATAAGATATCTGGCTAGAAGTACTTGAATTAAAAAGTCTTTAGAAAAATACTGAAACATATAGCACTACGATTCAGAGATCATGTAGAATTAGGAGAAAACAAAGCCTTGGCTTGCAAGCCACCTTTCCTTTTCCAACAGCTAATT
Organism: Rhodophaea formosa; assembly: GCA_963082605.1. Lineage (NCBI taxonomy): Eukaryota > Metazoa > Arthropoda > Insecta > Lepidoptera > Pyralidae > Rhodophaea > Rhodophaea formosa. The sequence continues at coordinate 9,483,990 of OY720221.1, forward strand.
CTGAGAAATAAAACCGATGTTAGGAGTGGGTCTCTACATTAAGCGGATTTGTTAATTTTCTTTTTATTTCGATATAGATTTGATGTGCAGGTAGCAAGAAGTTTATTAAGCTAATAACTAAATGGCCAGGGGGGTGGGAAAGGGTACAGTTGTGAGTATATGTTGGTGTGTACTTAGTCGATTTTGCAAATTCATTTTAGTGGACTTTCCATATTATAATATGGAATTGTGTAGTTTGGTGTTATAAATGATCGTGCTCAAGAACAATTTGTGAAATAGTTAAAGTAGACTCGTATAGATTTGTCACCAGAAGCTCCCATGCAGATACCTAAGAACATACACCATCTTTGATGCCACATATTAAAAACTATACCGTACAACATTGATACTTAGTATGTCATTATACTGGACATAGGCAGAACAACCGAAATCTTGGCAAAAGCCACATTTTAAAAGAAGAAAGTAAGAAAGAACTATATGGCCCTCTACGCGTATGTTATAATGGGCCACAGAAACGGGCTAAGAGACTTTTGGCAAGTCACATGCGAGAAGTTTAAAATAATATTGAAAACCAGTGCAGCAGCAAGAGATCTAGTTGATCTACCTGGTGAGGTACTAATTTTGTAATTATGTAATAATTGTTGTTTAAATAAATTGTAAAATGAATTTCTGAATAGAAAAATAGATGATGGGCTGTCTAGGCAGCATGACAAAGCGAAACTAAGAGCTAGCGAAAGCACACTTGGACCTAGCTAAATGGACATTTGGAGCTAGATACAGAAACAGATGATTTGCTAATTTAAGCGATTAGACTGGACAATTCCCTTAATATCTAGCCATATCTTAATTCTTATCATTACTCTGAGGATCAAATAAATAAGACTGTACTTTTAACGGGGTTTTTATAATTGTATAATTTGTTGTTTATCATACCTGTAATAAATCGACCGACTAATTTCAGAGCATAAAAAGCAACAGACTTTTTCAGTGGAATTTCGTAAGGTTCGTTTAAAAAGCAGTCTTGTCAACAACGAAAAAAAATTTTTTTGAAATCTATGCTTCTCAAGTTGTAGCAAATCTGAAACATGCTTTTTTCTTCCTGTTGATGTTGTATCATCGAAATAGCTTTGGCATTTTTGAAGTAAAAACTTCTATAGCGCGCTGTGCACTTTTTGTGATGGGAAAAGATGTAAAACTCGCGACAGGTCACGTGACCGACAGATTCGTCAGATTGAAAATTTGTTAGATGGAAACGTGACCTGTCGCGAGAGAATATTCAAGTTTTCACTTCTGCTGGCATTCATCATCAGCATCATCAGGTCTTTCAAGTCTCCACTGCAGAAGCACGACCCTCTCTGTACTACCAGAGCCATATAATAGCCTGAGTAGTCAGGGGATTTGGCCTACACTCTCCACGCTGGCCAGACGGGTTGGAGAGGTCTCTTTGATGTTAATAAGCTTTGTTTAGCTTGTGTTTCCTTAGTCGCCTTTTACGACATCCACGGGATGACTTGGAGTGGTCCTATTCTGCTCTGCCGGGAACCACACGGCTTCTGCTGGCATTCCCGGAGTGCAATCGGTTGTTTTTTTTTAACGGATTTCTCTTTTAGCAAGTGTTACCCGCTTAATGTCAGCCCACACCTCATACAGGTAAGTAGCCCGCTCTGGCAATTATTGGCACGTGTTCACCCCGCGTCTCAATGCCTTACTGTTCACTACTTCATACTGACTTACAATGTGATTCCGATAAAGCACGTACGTATGAGTGGAGTTATTGTACATCTATTGCAGTTTTTAACCTTTTTGAAAGAGAGGTTTTAATACAAATTTTACATTTTCTTTCTCACAACCATTTCAATCATTTGCTCAAGAAAGTCACTTAGAAAATTTTATTGACTTAATTGAATATTAAAAACCTACATTCAATTCAGACAAAGTTTTCTAAAAGCAATTTACGTTACTTATTTTATTAACATAGAAAAATTCTGAGCAACAGGTTTTCTTTTAAAACTTTTTCGCTTAAAATACATAATAACTATTATTTATAGGTCCGTTATGAACCTTGTGAATATAAATTATTACAGAGCAAGTAGGTTTAATCGTAGAAAATACGTTCCTATCTCTAAAAATTTGCTATTCGTAAAAAGAACTAAACTGTAGGAAACACCGCTTAACACAATCACCCTTATCCAGTAATTCAAAATATCTGATATTAAGTGTATCAGATTTTTTTGAATAACTAGATTAGGTATTATATATTATTATATTTATATTTTATCACCAAAATATAAATCTTAAAATTTGACTCAAAGGAAATCCACTAAAAAGTCATAAATGATACGAAAGAAAACCATATTATTTTACAAATACATTTACTGCCGAATTCTCTTTCATGATTTTAACTAGTTTCTTTTTCTTTTGAATCTTTACAAAAATGTTTACCTATGTGAACAAAAGCATCAAAAATCTTTCACATAAATACACAAAATCACCTTGAACAATGTAACTTGGACAATATCGCGAACATTTTATTTTTTCCAATAACAATCGCTTAGAAACTTCCCCAGTACCAAGCCCAGTTACAGGTAAGAAGAGCTATTGTGAACAGGCGGTGGACATGACCGTACCTTATTAGTTAGGAAAAAACCGTAAACGAAATAAACCTTATCTACTTTTAAATAGAGTTTAAAATCCTATGCGTGGTTTTGTTAGGTATGCTGCATCTAGAGACTAGTCTTACCCTCAGTAATCTTAGGAAAGATGACGTTACAATATGGAAATTCCAGCCATTCGTATCGGACACTTGGTTTTGAGGTTATCTCGACCAATTTGTAAACGGGTTAGCTTTAGTAAAGGTAATTGAGACCTTTACGTGACCTAATCTAGAGTATTACATTTTAGTTTTTGCAAATTGGTAGGTAGATTTTTAATCTCCTCAATTTTTTTTCTCACATAAAGGCCATGAATATTTTTTCTTTTTTTGATAAACTAAAAATGACGTTCGCTCTATTTTTTTCGGAGGTCTGCACTAAAAATTATTATAATGTTAAAGAATATACATAATAAACTCATCTTCGTTTGCAATTTTTTTTGTGAAAACTTCTTAAGAGTCCCACGTAAAGCCGCAATCCCATACAAACGTAGTTTCGTTTTAGTTTTACAACAGTTAAGCCAATCTCAACCAAATTTCGTACATACGACCGGTTAAGGCATATTGATGTTTACAATCAGATTTCAATTCAATCAACAATTGAAAGGACTCTTAAGACGCCTTGGGCATTTTTGAGATGGAATAACATTGAACTCACGATACCGTTACCCAAAAACAGACACCACTGTATGAAATACTTATGTCCGCTCTGTTTAAAGAGCTATGTAACAATCCGCTAACTATGTAATTGGACGTTGAGTTTTGTTTGTTTTTCGTATGTGTAAGTGGCCAACACTGGTGTCAGATTTTTCAAGCTGCCTTAAGGCATCTAACCTAGCTTAACGACTGCCATCAACGATGACAGCCAGGACCAACGGCTTAACGTGCCTTCCGAAGCACGGAGGAGCTCGAGATATTTTTATGCCACTTGCGGTCACCCATCCAAGTAGGGACTGCACCAGGTGTTGCTTAACATACATAAGCGCTCATAGAGCTCACACCCACTGGACCATCGGACCCCTCACCTCGGGACGTTGAGTGACGCTTGTTTAATCAACGTTCAACCTAGTCATTCAATTAAATGTCGTCATTCAATGAACGCGCTAGTCATCCAGTCAAATAGCAGATTCAACCATATGACTGTGACATGTACATTATGTAAGTATGGATATTTCACAGTCATCGGTTGAATCTTGAAAGGAGTGCCTGCACAATATTATATTTCCTCACGATTAAAAAAATACACACGTACTCGTAATTATTCCAGTTTTCACTTCTATCGGGCCTCCCGAATAGCCCCTGTATTTTTAAGATTTATTTCCATGAGCATAAAAATAGCCTCCGGACTAACTATGTACCATACAAACTTCAAGAGTCTATTACCACCAAGGTGTACATAATTCAAAGAAAAATTCAGATTAAAAATCAGCAAGCGGAGAGTGCTTGAATTTATTTCTCGCGACGAAATTGCGGCGGTTGGCCTTCCTTCCGGTGGCGTCCTGTGGGGAAAGGACAATGTACACAGACATTGCGCGATGGCAAATAAAGAATTAAATAAAAAACTACAGCCGTTCTAAGAAGCCACTTTTGATTATACTAATAATGCTTTAACTACGTGGTAATTCTTGTAAGTGCTTTTTTTTGTCATAAAATTCATTGTGATAAATATATTTAGACACAAAATTATTTTCATTAACCTAACATTAACCTAAACTTGTACTTAATTAATAATTGAAATAACTATCAAAAGAGACGTCATAAGGCGGTCGTAATATGTTAGAAATGCAATATATATGTATATATATTACATACATACTTTTTATATGGATTTACGTCTTGTTACGTAGACATAAGCGACGAAAATTCATTAAGGTGAAGTGAGTTCACACACTAACGCCACCCAGCAATTAATTCATTTACTCTTATATCAAATCACATTAAAAAAATGTAATAGCGTATTACCCTAGTAAATAACTTGTAGTATTCTTTTTGTTACTTTTCATAGATATTACAATCTAAATTTAAGAGAACGAATTTTTACTATTTACGGTTTTTGTCAAAATTCGTTCTCTTAATTCATCAAATTAAAAATAGTGAAAACTTGTACTAAAATACTACAAGTAATTTACTAGGGCAATACGCTATAACTTTTTTAAATTTGATTTGATATAGGAGTAAATGAATTAATTGCTGGGTGCTGTTAGTGTGTAAACTTTACTTGTGAAAGGTAATCTCTTATTCCACCAGCTTATTTGCGCAGAATGTAGAAAGCAGTTTTTAGTGCACAGTCGTCATGGTAGAACATAAACAGTAAAATTGTATATGTTAGTAATAATAACGATACGAACGTACGATCATTTGATATGGATTTACATCTTATTACGTAGACATAACTCATTATGTATTATATAATATGTATCATATATTTATTAATTTATAGTTTTTACAGCCTTGGGGTACCCCGCAGAGTATAGAATAAGACCACTCCAAGTCTTCCTGTGGATGACGTACAAGTCGATTTAGGACAAGCTAAACAAAGCTTATAAACATCAAAAATACCTCTACAACCCGTCTGGTCAGCGTGGAGAGTGTAGGGCAAATCCTCTGACTGCTCTGGCTAATATATGGATCTGGTAGTACAAAGAAAATGGCGTAGACATAAGCGATAAGAATTTATAAAGTAAATTTCTTTAACAAGGTAGAAAAAATATTCTTATCTCTAGTTCCACTATTTTTTTTGCAGAGAACGTGGAAAGCAGTTTGTAGTAAAGTATCATGTCATCATGGTAGGACATAAACAGAAAATTTTTAATAAATTATATATTTCTTTATAGATTAGTAATACGGGTATTAGAGGCGTATTAGTGCTTGTCAGTGTATTAGTGCTTTGTCAGTGACAAAAGAGTGTTCCAGTAGATCACTCTTCTGTCACACACAAAACACTCTGTATGCATCGTGCCTTAATTAGCACGGTTTCCGACAGATCTTTGTTCTCACACGCAAAACCGTGTTATTAACATACCAGAATTAAAACTATTAACAGAAGAGTGACTCTTCAGGTCACTTTTCTTTCACTCACAAAATTCTGTGTGCATTGCGCCTTAAATAGCATGGTTCTCCAGGCACCTCGATGCTATGAATTTTTGTAGCTTCATATTTCTCGACAAATAGTTAACTGTGCTTGTAGCGCACGTTTGAAATTGGCTCTTTATGAAAATGGAAGTCGTATCTCTTAAATGATATGTGGGGGTTTGCAAAATGCTGAACCAAATATAGTATTTCTGTACGACAAATATGCTTTATATATTGTAGTACGAAAATGCGTTGTACATTTTTAGATCTGAAACATTAGTCAGGTAAGAAACCAAGTAAAAAAGTTTAATAAAAATAACTGTTAATGTAATCAACTTCTTGATTCGTAATTGCTTAAGATACACCTTCACTAAGCACGTGGAATAATGTCAATTAAGGTTTCGTATCAAAAAGGCGATAACAGGACCCTATACTAAGCCTCTACTGTCCGTGTCTCCGTCTGTCACAGTTTTTGAAACCGTAATAGGGTCAGATCGTTTAAATTTTCAAAAATGTGTTCTTTTGCTTCTATAACAAATAAAATGATAAAACAAACTAAAATTTAAAATTATAGAGTGTCACATACAAGAATCGTATTTATGGCGTTTTTCCCGATTCTATTAGGGTTGCTACTAATTACGATAGTATAGTAAATCATCTCCATGCTACCTATATTAAACTAAGACGTCCAACTCCGGATAATTAAGAACAATACTAGTGTCAGTGCAAAAAGAATGTCAGTATCACAGAACTATGCTTGAGTAATTAATCTGAGGTCAGTATGAAAGAGGTCTTTCGCTTACTTCATCGTCCCCAGAAACGTGATTAATATAGTTAAGGCATACATGCGAAATCGACTCATACTTATCCAGATTTATTTCATGACTATACGGTTCCATTTAATCATCCTACGACCGTTTTATCATCATCATAATCAAATTAAAGAGCTGGGTTCCTGTCGGTGAAACTTTTTCCATTCCTCTCTTTCTTCCGCCAGACTCTATAAGTACCTAGTTACTTTATAATTTTCTTTTAATTGTTCCATAAAAGTATGTCTAGGCTTTCCAAGCTCCCATTCTTCTATTTTTCTTTCTACTATGTTCTTGGTCAAGTCAAATAGTAGTAATAGGTACCGAAACATCTTTCTACTTCCTCTCAATATGTTTCAAAATGTGCCTTTTTTCTCCTACCCTTTACAGGACCTCTTCATGAATCCTTTCAATTCTACACCAACAACACATTTCGAATGGTTCAAGCTTTTTAAGACAGTATTATGATTTAGATAAATATTTTATTATTAAATAAAAGAAAAGATATAGGAAAAAATCCACGTGGGCAGGATTTAAACCAACGTCTTTGTTTATAAACTTTTTATTTTTATATTATTTAACAATGTTGTATTACGCTTGCATTATGAATGCATAAAAACAGTCAAGTGCGTGTCAGGCCACGCGCAGTGTAGGGTTCCGTAGTTGTGAATGACAACTTTGAGTTCACACTGTTCTCAGTCGCACCTCACAGTTTAACGACCAAAAACATAGAGTACAATTTATAAGTTGGTTGCCTATAACTTTTTAGTTTGTACTTAGTACTCGGTTCTGATAGTTTTTCTTTCAACTTCAGTAAATATACTGTGATTTTCATTCACGTATTCATATGTAACCGTTTAGCTGATAGAGGGGGGGGAGGGGCACTTACCTCTAACAAAAATTTGCAATAAATTTCCAAATATTTCGGAAACTGATCCCTAAATCGAAAAATGATGTTCTAAGCCTCACAATATTTTTTAAAGACCTATTTAACAATATGCAACACGATGAGTTTGTATAGAAAAAAAAATATTACTCCCTCTTTACTTGTATGCAAACCTAATATTTTTTTTTTTAAATTTCTACCACTTTTTTGGCATGATTAATATACATACCCATACCAACTAACAGCTTTCTAGTACTTATAGTCTCTGAATAAAACCGCTGACGGACGGACAGACGGACAGACAGACAGAGACAGACAGACATGGCGAAACTATAAGGGTAAGGCGTAACTACGGAACCCTAAAAACGCCTATCGAAATTATTCTATTAATATTTATTAAACGAATATTCAGAAGTAAATAAGAGAGAGCAATGAATAATACAGCAAAAACATGAGCCATAACTCAGAGAAAGACGCAATTTGCTGGCGGATGTTTGCATCCGAAACACAATCCTCGAGATCGCGCATGATAAATATAGTGCTGAAAAAACGCCAGTGATGAATGTGACGTCATACATCTCGTGTCGCGTGGCTGTGGACGGGTTTATTCGATATGTCGGGGTAATTACTGCAGAGTTTTTATACATAAAGTGGCAAACATTTAAGTGACTTTACAACAAAAGTTAAAACAATATCTTTCACACTTCTTTTTCAGATTTCTCAAAGAGAACTGTAATATCTGATTACAATGTGATTTATCAATGAAAAAAAAAGGTGTTCTCTAACGCTCTGTCTAGTAGAAATAATTAAAAAATATTTTTGCTTTTAAAAAAAAATTCTCTGAGCTCTTCATTACTTACTCTTTCTACTTATCCTTTCATAGCAGTTGAAATGTGGTGTTGATATTTTACCAAAACCACATTTCAGATGTTTTAAGCCTTTTAAAACCATTTTATAATTTTTATTTATATTTATCATACAAATATGAAGTAAATAAGACACAGCAAGAATAATACCGCAAAAACATGAGCCATAACTCAGAAAAAGACGCAATTTGCTGGCGGATGTTTGCATCCGAAACACAATCCTCGAGATCGCGCATGATAAATATAGTGCTGAAAAAACGCCCGTGATGAATGTGACGTCATACATCTGGTGTCGCGTGGCTGTGGACGGGCTTATACGATGTGTCGGGGTAATTACTACAGAGTGTTTATACATAAAGTTGCAAAAATTTAAGTGACTTTACAAAAAAAGTTAAACCAATATTTTTCTCACTTCTGTTTCAGATTTCTCAAAGAGGACTGTAATATCTGATTACAATGTGATTTATCAATGAAAAAAAAAAACAGTGTTCTCTAACGCTCTGTCTAGTAAAAATAATTAAAAAAACTTTTTGCTTTTTAAAAAAAGAATTCTCTGAGCTCTTCATTACTTACTCTTTCTACTTATCCTTTCATAGCAGTTGAAATGTGGTGTTGATATTTTACCAAAACCACATTTCATATGTTTTAAGCCTTTTAAAACCATTTTATAATTTTTATTTATATTTATCATACAAATATGAAGTAAATAAGACACAGCAAGAATAATACCGCAAAAACATGAGCCATAACTCAGAAAAAGACGCAATTTGCTGGCGGATGTTTGCATCCGAAACACAATCCTCGAGATCGCGCATGATAAATATAGTGCTGAAAAAACGCCCGTGATGAATGTGACGTCATACATCTGGTGTCGCGTGGCTGTGGACGGGCTTATACGATGTGTCGGGGTAATTACTACAGAGTGTTTATACATAAAGTTGCAAAAATTTAAGTGACTTTACAAAAAAAGTTAAACCAATATTTTTCTCACTTCTGTTTCAGATTTCTCAAAGAGGACTTAAATATCTGATTACAATGTGATTTATCAATGAAAAAAAAAACAGTGTTCTCTAACGCTCTGTCTAGTAAAAATAATTAAAAAAACTTTTTGCTTTTTAAAAAAAGAATTCTCTGAGCTCTTCATTACTTACTCTTTCTACTTATCCTTTCATAGCAGTTGAAATGTGGTGTTGATATTTTCCTAAAACCACATTTCAAATGTTTCAAGCCTTTTAAAACCGTTTTAAAATTTTTATTTATATTTATTAGACAAATATGAAGTAAATAAGACAGAGCAAGAATAATAACGCAAAAACATGAGCCATAACTCAGAGAAAGACGCAATTTGCTGGCGGATGTTTGCATCCGAAACACAATCCTCGAGATCGTGCATGATAAATATAGTGCTGAAAAAACGTCCGTGATGAATGTGACGTCATACGTCTGGTGTCGCGTGGCTGTGGACGGGTTGATACGATGTGTTGGGGTAATTACTGCAGAGTTTTTATACATAAAGTGGCAAAAAGTAAGTTTATTTATACCTAATAAAAACCGGCCAAGTGCGTGACGCGGGCAACGCGCAGTGTAGGGTTCCGTAGTTGCAAATGACAACTTTGAGTTCACACTGTTCACACTCGCACATCACAGTTAAACGACCAAAAACATGTAACAATGAATATGTATGAAATTTTTCATTTTCGACTACATTTTATAAGTTGGTTGCCTATAACTTTTTAGTTTGTTCTTAGTATTCAGCTCTGATAGTTATCCTTTCAACTTCAGTATATATACTACTGCTGTAATTTTTTTCACGTATCCATATACAACTGTTTAGTAGATAGAGGGGGGGACACTTACCTCTAACAAAAATTTGCAAATTTCGGAAACGGATCCCTAAATCGAAAAATGGTGTTCTCAACCCCACAATATTTTTTAAAGACCTATCTAACAATACCCAACACGATGGGATTGTATAGAAAAAAAAAATATTACTCCCTCTTTACTTGTATGGGAGATACCCTAAAAAAATTTTTTTTCAAGCTTTTCATCTACCACTTTATTGACATGAATAATATACATACCCATACCAAATTTTTTCAAACAGCTTTCTAGTACTGTTGATAGTCTCTGAGTAAAGCCGCGGACGGACAGACAGACATGGCGAAACTATAAGGGTTCCTAGTCTACTACGGAACCCTAAATTGGAAAAATTGTATTTCACACAGAAGACTGTAAAATCTGATTACAATGTGAACCACTAATGAAAACAAATCAGTGATCTCTAACGTTCTCTCTAGTAGAAAGAATTAAAAAATATTTTTGCTTTAAAAAAAATATTGGTTAGTAGGTTTTTCACTGCAAATTGACGGTGAGACCTAACAAGCAATCAGTTATATAATCAACAAAAAAAGGTTTGTTAATTATTACTACAATATACCGGTCATTGCTCATCAATAATCTATGCGTGACACGTCGCATCACAATTACGGATTGGCGCATAAATCATTGATATTCGTGACCATCATTTGTCGTTTTCATATTAGGAAACATAATTATTTTAGACATAATATTAGTATGTGTAACTTTTGTACTATTTTTTTATCGTTTTTATTGATGTCACATTAAGAACATATGTCATACCATACCAGAAATAAAATCCAATGATTAACATTCATACTTATTATCATTACATCGAGTTCGATAATGTTAGTAATTAACACAATGTATACCAATAAATTTAGTACGTATGTTGATATTTTCAAACTTATTCTTATTATTTAACAATTTAATGGTTTTATATTAATACATGATTAAAAATTATATTTGTTTAAGTAGCAAAATTTTCTCACGAAATATAAATACAATTCGTAAAATATAATTTCTATCATTTCAGTTTCACAAAATATTGGTGAATATTTTTTCTACATTTTATTTACTTCTAAAATCAGCTCTTCATGTCAATACCCTCCATTTTTGATTCTTTATTCCATTCTTTTTCTTTCTGAAATGTTTTTAACACATTTTTGTTAATTCTGGTATGTAAATAACGCGGCGAATCCTTCAGAATCAGTAAATATTACTTGCAACCCTCCCAAACTGCGCCTTGGAAGTGCCACATATTATACTTTAAGACTTTTCCGGAAAAATGCTTTACAAGTTAGAAAAAAATGCATCACAATCGCACTAGTCCTTTTTAAAAATTAATCTGTACAGACTGATGATTTCAATTTATAAACGTATTGATATTAATTATAAAATGTTAAGTTTTCATAACCTTGTCCAATACTAAACATATAAAGGGAAAAAAAATATTGTTTGGTTGTCTGTTTGCATTGAAAAGATCCAAAACATCTGGACCGATTTTCAAAATTCTTTTTAAAGATAATTTAGAGTTTGTGGTGGGAAGTCAAGGGGTGCAGTTGGGGTCTACCTTGGACGATTTTGCAAATTGATTTTGGTGGATTTTATAATATGAAATTGGTGTAGTTTGTGTGTTATAAATGCTCGTACTCATGGAACAATTTGTGAAATAGTTAAAGTGGACTGTTATATGGACTCGTCATCATAACCTCCCGACCACGAGGCATCAAAGAACATACGCCATCTTTGATGCTACTTGTTACAACTTTACCGTACAACACCGATACTTAGTATCTCAATTTACTGGACATTGGCAGAATCACTGAAATATCGGTGGAAGCCATTTTATAAAACAGAAGAAGAAGAAGAAAGATAATTTATCTGCAGGTGACATAGGTTATAATTAACACGCACGAATTTGCGGAAAAATTGCTAGTGTTATAAAATATAATTTATTCCTTGTGATAGAATTCAGCTTTTTTATGCTCAGTGAAGTTATGCCAAACAATATAACAGAGATAACACCCGCCTCATTTGTGCTATTACTTAGCCAAATAGCCAGCAACCGAAAGTACGGAAATTTAAATAGGTAATTCCGGTTATTGAAACTTGGTCGTTGTGGTGAAATAACGAGTGTATATTGTTTTTTAAACGATACCATTTGTGTAAAATTGGTTTTATTTTAATGGAAATTTGGCTTTAAACTTATTTTGCGATGGGTCGAAATCGATGTACCAATGCTGTTTGATATTAAAGTAGTTGTCAGGTTTTTTTGTCACCTTCCAGGAAGTATTTGAGTATAAAAAAACTCACAATGGCTATAATGTTAAAGAAAGTCAAATGTTCTACAACAGGGGGGTTGAGGGCAAATCCCTCGTTCAACTGTATAGACCTCAAATAGGGGCATCATCGTTTAATAGACCACTAGGGCCCCTTCAAAGACACTGAAGGGCCGTTCCATAGCAACCCCATCGCTCGGGGTGAACTCATGAACCGAGGCTGACTAGACCTGGTTCAACTCGACAGGACTCACACCTGTGCATATAACGACAGTTGTTTCCACGAATGTGGTTGGTATTAGGACAGCTCTCACTACACCAGAAACCACTGTTTCACTGTATAGAAACGCTCCATTTCTACACAGTTAAAACAGTCCCGTCCGACCCGACGTCAGTAAAATTATAACTCATGCTAAAGAAAAAAGATTTTAATTTTCCAGAAAGAATCATGTCATACATTGCTGCAGAGAATTTAAGTGCCACGACTTTATTTCCTGCCTCGTGCTCCGCGACATTTCTTAGTTTTCTTTGTAAGTTACCGCGAATTAGCCCTGTGGGTAGTACGAGTTCATACTTTTGTGATAAATTACTCTAAGAGATTATTTATTTTAAGTCTTATGTAACTAATTTTACTTTTATCTATTTGCGGTTTAAAAATAAAGACATTTCAACGACTTTAGTAGAGTAGAATTTGTTGTTAAAAGGTTATATGTATATTTCGGAGGCGATAAAGGTGACAATCCATACCCGTACTAATATGAAAGACAAACTAACCTGCTTAATACTTCTTCACATTAAAAACGGTAAACCATATAAAAAATACAGAATTTATTTTCTAGAGAGTAGAAAGACGATAAAATGAATCGAATTTAAGAGTTTTAAGAGTTGGGTGGTCTAAAACTAGAAAGAGGCATATAACCATATTATAAGCAAAATTCAACGAGAAATAGTAAAAAAACTGAGGAAATCCATTTATAAAGTTTGGATGAAACACAAGGTAAATTTAACCAGTGATGCAAGAACTTAAGTACTTGAATCTATGTATCGATATTTTATCTATTGTAGTTTGCACCGATCGCCAGGAGTTGATGTTAACTTTCAAGGATTCTACGATATTGTGAAGTACATAGTCTATGGGATGTGTCCCAAGGGGGCCTGAAGGAAAATGGACTATGGAGTCAACACTTTAAAAAAGTTTGAGAACCCAGAAATATACCTACTTATAGTAGGACTGTACTGACTGTGTGTTTCTTCACTTTATCAGTGTCGGTGATAAAATTGTTTGACGAGCTCCGTGGCGCAGCGGTTACCACGCCAGCCTGCGACACGGGGGTCCCGGGTTCGATCCCCGGTCAGGTCATGATGGAAAACGATCTCTTTCAGATTGATCTGGGTCTTGGATGTTTATCTATATGTGTATTTGTTATAAAATATAGTATCGTTGAGTTAGTATCCCATAACACAAGTCTTTCTTAAGAACTTACTTTGGGGCTAGCTCAATCTGTGTGATTTGTCCGTATATATTTATTTATTTATTTATTTATTTATTTAATTGTGTGACAGTTTAAAAATTTACTGATCCACTTTATATTTATTGTGTATTTAATAAACATAAAAATGGATAAATCAAATACCGATGACAGTAAAAATTGCACTAACTACTTATTTAATAAGCGCAATCAGGAAAAGAATCATTATTATATAATATTATATTATACAACAGTACTAAGTAAACATAGAATACAGGAATGTCTTTCTGTGTTCTGTGCAAGTAACCAATATCTATACTTTTAATAAAAAAATAAGAAATTGGTGGTTTGTTTGTTTGATTACATTGAATAGGCTTGGACCTTTAGTAAGCTAAAAACTAATTTATCTGTGGATAAGGAAACGGCTATAATTTACGCGGATGAAGTCGCAGAAAATTGCTGGGAATGTATAATATAAAATCATAACAATATTATAATATAGTATATCCTTAATTTCGCAGCTTTTGGACCAAAATCACTTACTCACTGTCTCCTAGAGTACTGTGTTAAAAAGTAACCTGTGCTTATTTAGCTTGAAAAAGTGGCTGTGTTTCCGTTTAAGTTTTATGAAACTGTATAAATAATGTCTTGGATTTCGAAATTTGCATGTTTAAAATTGTGTTTTTATCTAGGTTATGCATAATACTGTTACTATGTTGAATACTTCTTTATAACAGGTATTTCTTCGTCATATATTTTCAGGAACATTATAACTTTATTTGCTAAGTATTTTTTTTTTGGAGCTTGATGGCTCATTAGGCATTAGCATTATTACGGAACCCAAAAATTCTCCGTTGTAGGTAGCTTTATTACGGCTTCTTTTTGGAATGGTTATAGAAATTCCCATGACAATCTTAGTACCACTAACAAACAATGTATGTATAACAATTTAAATAGGTATCGATTTATTAGTCAACGGCGCAAAAAACAATTTAATATTTTAACCTAGAAAATGTGAAGCGCTTTTATATCTGTTTGAAACTAAAATATTTCTTTTATCCGGCTGTACTCTAGGTTGCATTTCTCAACAGATTCGTTAAATTTTGAGCAGGTTTGGTAATCACAACGAGCATTTTTTATCAAATCTGTTACCTGAACTTTACAGTTACCCCCCTAAGTTTTAAGTTATTACGGATAAATAGACAAAATTCATTATTTTAATAAAGCTGAAGTGGCAGTGGGTTGGCCATATTAGCCGCAGAACCGATAACCGATGGGGCAAACGAGTTCTTGAGTGGAGACCGCGTCTCGGCAAACGTGGTGTAGGGCGTCCTCAGGCACGGTGGAGTGATGATTTGCGCAAGATGGCTGGCAGGAGCTGGATGCGAGCAGCCGAAGATAGATCTTGATGTCGTGCAATTGGGGAGGCCTATGTCCAGTAGTGGACGAGTATAGGCTGATAAAGTGATGATGACTAAAGCCACATTGTTTCTACATTTAATGCTGTAATACAATTAGGTGACAAGAAGTCGAATTGCATTAGATACAGAGCACGGAATTTCAATGCAGTTCACAAGCGACGAGACATACCTTGCTCTATGGCATTAGAGTTTAATGTTGTCAGACTTTCGCTCCTGTGCGACGTGACTCGAGTAATTCAGCCATTACAATTTATTTGCTCTAAATTTAATGAAAAACGATGTATTTAATAATTAATTATATCCATTTATCTGTAAATTCAAGATTTATTTAACTAAAGTTACACTATTCTACTTTTAATTTAGTCCGATGAAGTGAAAAGGCATCAAATTGCATTAAGTGTTGAATACTGTTGAAGATGACACTTTTGTGCGACGTGACTCAAATAACTCAACCTTAACAATTTCCTTGCTATGTACATGTAGAAACGTTAAATTAAATAATAAATTTTATCTATTTATCTGTAAATTAAAGACATTGAACTAAAGCCACATTGTTCCTACTTTAAATACTGTGGTACTTATAGATAAGAAGGAATCAAATTGCATTAGTGTTTAATGCCGTCGGACCGGCACTTCTGTGCGACGTGACTTACATAATTAAGCATTTACAGTCACTTTACCATAAGATAGATGCTGAAACGCTGTATTTAATTCTGAAGTCTGCTTATTTATTTGTGAGTTAAATACATAAATAAATAAATAATAAATAAATAAATAAATACGGACAAATCACACAGATTGAGCTAGCCCCAAAGTAAGTTCTTAAGCAAGACTTGTGTTATGGGATACTAACTCAACGATACTATATTTTATAACAAATACATATATAGATAAACATCCAAGACCCAGGTCAATCTGAAAAAGATCATTTTCCATCTTGACCTGACCGGGGATCGAACCCGGGACCATCCGTGTCGCAGGCAGGCGTGTTGACCGCTGCGCCACGGAGCTCGTCAAATACTGAACCTACTACCTACATGGAAGTAAAGTCATACTGAACCTACTTTTAATGCTGGAATATAGTCTTCTTCTTCTTCCTCACCTTATCCCTTTTTATGTGGGGTCGGGACAGCATGTAAGCTTCTTCCATTTTGCTCTATCTCGAGCCATCTCCTTCGTTACCTTCTTAATGCTGTAATATAGTGCGATGAGAAAAATCTAACTGTATTATTGATTAAATCTGCAAGATCGGCTTTTATTAATTTTTGACCGATTTCAAAAAAGGAGAAGGTTCTCGATTCAACTGTATGTTTTTTTTGTATGTTTGTTACGCGATTACTTAGTCAGTTATGGATCGATTTTAGTGATTGTTTTTTTTTTTTGCTCGTTGGTAATGCTCCAGAGGTGCCCCATAAAATTTTTGTTGCAAGATATATAGCGCTTTTCGAAAAAAAAACCAAAGCCCAACAAAATTGTCAATATATGCTGTTCGGCTTAAACTTCTTATTCTTATGCGAAGACAGACAAATTGTTGAGAACGATACTCTTCTGTTTTGACTAAACTTCAAAAGTGGTCCTATAATTTTTTTATCGAAATGTATTCAGTTTTCAGAAAAAATCAACACTAACAAAAAAAATATATGTATAAGTATGCCGTTTGGTTTAATTGTATTTCTGTTTAATTTTTTTTCGCGAATCAAGACAAGTTGATGACGACATTGTTCCTCTATTTTGATTAAACTACCACATTCACTAAAACCTAAGTTTTAGTTCGAGTTTGTACATTTATGTATAGGGTTGAAGTCGGTTTACTTTTTTGTTCAAAATAATTATATATTTTTTTTATTTAACGTAATACAATTATATTTAACTCTAAATTTCATCTTTTTATCTATAAACTAAAAACAAGAAACGCTGTTCCTACTTTAAATGCTGTAGTACTTAAAGATGAGAAGGAATCAAATTGTATTAGTGTTTAATGACGTCGGACAGGCACTTCTGTGCGATGTGACTTACATAATTCAGCCATCACAATTGCTTTACTATGAAATAAATACAGAATCGCTGTTTTTAAAGTTCTCATTATATATTTATCTATAAGAATACATGAAACTAAAGTCACGCTGTACCTTATTTATTAAATAAAGAAAATAATAAATAAGGTAAAAATAGCATTGTGAATGCAAAATAAAATCCCATATAAAGTATCACGCTGTACCTATTTTAAATGAATGCTGTAATATAGTGAAATGATATCTTAAAGTTTTAAAAACTCTTTAAAGTTTTAAATATTATATATGCCACTCTGTCAGCATCAAACACTTTGACTACAACATTCATTTTGTCAAAAAAATTGTCATTGTTCAAGCGTGGCTTTAGTTTATAGATAAATAAACGGAATTTTGAGTTTAATACAACTTTATTTCATATTAATTTTATTGTACCTAATATACCTAATTCGATTTAATGAGAAGAAATAAAATCGCACGGACAGACGCTTCTGTGCAACGTGACTAAAATAATTCAGCCATTACAATTGCTTAACCTTAAATGAATGCAGAAACGTTGTATTAAGCAATATATTATGACTGGTAGGTAGTTTACAGAACAATTTAACGCATTTACGGTAATTTTTATCTACTTCTTTATCCAGTGAAAGAAAACCTCTTAAAAAACTTGCACTCTAGTTGTCTGTTGTAAATTAGTGTGTAATTTGCCCTTTTCCACAAAAGTAAAAATCACCTTGACAAAAAAGTTGGCGACTATGGTATTTGAAAGGGTGTAAGGATTCTAGATACCCTGCAAATTCGGTGACTCATTTAGAAGTTATCATGCATTAAAAAATCACATGCTTAAATATTCGAATCACAATACATTTCTTTTAATGTGATAATACTGCT
The DNA here is from genome assembly GCA_963082605.1 of Rhodophaea formosa. Classification (NCBI taxonomy): domain Eukaryota; kingdom Metazoa; phylum Arthropoda; class Insecta; order Lepidoptera; family Pyralidae; genus Rhodophaea; species Rhodophaea formosa. The sequence goes on from OY720221.1 coordinate 9,502,202, forward strand.
CTCGTTTAAAATTCCAGGAAGCAAGCAAAAATGCAACTACGTATGAAAAAATTATCAGTTTTTTAATATGCAGTTGCATTTTTAGACTTCAAAGGCAAATTTAGATTAACAATATCATGAGCAGGTATAATAAACGAACTGGTTGGTCCTGGACCGCTGATGTGTTGAACTGATCAAATTTAATAAAAACTGGCGCACACTAGCACAATCATGAGAATCCTGGAAAAGTGGGAGAGATGACACCGACATTGGGACAACCTATTAAAATAATAATACACTAAAACAAACTAAGCTAAAAGACTCACAGAGAGTCATATCGAAACATAAATAAATAAAAATAGTTTAAAAAAAAAACGACGAAATGGATTTAAAGCCACGTACCTATTTTTACTCTGTCTCAATGAGCGCTTTTTATCACATTTTCAACATAAATAACTGAAAAACAATAACGCAAATATACAAAAGTACAAGTTCATTAAATTTCCCGCCCCAACAGGTGAATAATGTCTGAAATATTACCTCCGGATGACAGCGATGTGTAATAACAAAAATCAATTAATCAAAAGAAGAGCAAAAATATTTCCCACTTTTTTTAGGGTTCTATATTTAAAATGGCTAAAAGGAAGTTTTTGGACTCTGTGATCCGCATGTCTGCCTTTCATTATTATTTTTTCTCAGGAATCCGAGGACAAAGATATATTATAAAAATGAAATAAAGTTTAATATTTTGCTCAAACTCGTAAGGGAATCAAGTACTCTTTATACTTGATCTTGACGTAGAATAATGAATGACTTTTATCATGAATCTCCCCTTCCCTTCTGAGGAGGGAAAAATAAAGGCCGGCAACGCTCATGTAAAAACCTTGCTGTTGCAGTTATCCTTAGGCAGCCGTAATCACTTACCATCGGGTGACCCGCTTGCTCGTTTGCCGTCCTATATCATAAAAAAGAAGGAAAAAGAATGAAAAACTTAAATTATTAGTTGAAACATAAACAAATTCTTTGTACGGAACCCTCTGTGTGCGAGTTCATCTTGCACTCGGCTGGTTTTTTATTATTTACCGCCCAATGGCGTACACCAATTAAAAGTTTGAGCCTTTGAAAGTACTCAAATAGAAGTCAGAAATATATTTTGCAATTAATCGTTGATTTTAATTTGTGTTAAATTGTTTTATTTATTAGAAAGTTAGTTTTACATTCGCAGTATACAAACTCCAAACTACTATTCATTAAAATTAAACCTAATAAGTTGAATACATAACTTTACGTAATTAAGTACCTAGTCTATTTAATCTGTACTAATAATATAAATTATTTTGACGAAATACGTAACCCTGTCTGGCGTAATCATTTTGTAGGTGAGGTACCTCGGTTCGCTTTTTTTTTTATTATTATAAAATACAAAGAACCCTTAGTGCCCCACTGTTAGGCATATTTCTACCCCATCATCTTCCACCTTAGAGTAAATAAAGTCTAGATAAACTCCATTAGCCTAAAAGCTAAGAAAATGATTATTAATTGTATCTATCATACTTCCTACAAAGGTCACCGACATAGCCTAGCGGATTAGCTCTTTGAAGTGGCAGTGGGCGGGGCACGTAGCACAAAAACTGATGGCCGATGAAGTTTTCTCGAAGGGCGACCGCGTACCGGCAAACGCAGCGTCAGACACCCACCGACCAGGTAGTCGGACGACCTAACCAAGGTTATGGAGTGATATTATATAAGTAAACATCATTAAAAATACTCGGCCAGCTGCCTAAGATTTGAACCCACATTTCAGACGTAAGTTGACTCATACAGTCGACTTAGCTAAAAACTTTGACCTACAAAATCGAGTCAAATACCTATAGGTCATTTAGTATAAAACTAGGATTACTCAATCCAGTATAATCGCCAAAAACCCATTAAGTACCTGCACAAATAAGATAGGTATAGACCATTGTCTGTCTCAGCAAATCTTAATGCGATCGGCCTAATCTGAGAAACCTAATCGAATCTTTTGGCGATCAACAAAAACTTCGTTAATAAAATGTGTAGCTGTTAGCACTAAAGTCTGCCGAATTACTTTTTATTAGAAAACTCATCTATTCAAACTAAAATGGATTTTAGGACAAAATACGTGAAGTTCTCTCGACTTACATAGAGGTAGTCGTTAAATCCTGACATCTTCTGTATAGGTAAATATAAAAGACGGCTGCTATTACCCAACTGATTTTTCAACACACAGCTCAAAGTACTTAAAATATTGCGCTGAAATTGGCACACAGGATCGTTATAATAAGGGGGAGCCAGATGGTCTGGTGGGCGTCTGCATTATAAGCGCTTTCGCGTGTTGAGCAACCCCGGGTGCAGTTCACACTTGGGTGGGTAACCGCAAGTGGCACAAAAATATGTCGAACTCCTCCGTGCTTCGGAAGACATGATAAGCTGTTGATCCAGGCTGCCATTATTGATGGCAGTCGTTTAGCTATGTCAGATGCCTTAAGGCAGCTTGAAAGATCTGGCACCAGTGTTGGCCACTTACACTCACGAAAAAACAAACAAAAATTATAAGAGGTACTTACTTAGAAAGGATTTACCAAATTCACTTCCTATAGAGGTTAAACGAGGGTCCAAAGATTGTATGTAACGCGAGCGAAGGAGGCATAATTATAAGATTAAACGAACTTACCTAAGTGAAGTTCTATCTTAATTATACGAAGCTCCCCGTCCGAGATAAACATATATTTAACTTGTAGTAAGTCCCACGTACTAGTGCCAATTCACTCGTCTTTTAAAGCTGTAACAAAAAAGTAAAAACCACAGATATCTGTTGTTTGACATTTACTTGTCAACTTGTCATTTCGTTGGAAGTTAAGAAAACATGGACATGAAATAGTATGTTACATGTCCGTTCATGAACAACCCTATGACCGGGTTAATACTTCAGTATTGATGGGAGGGATATGGGTGTGTTTATCTCGGACGGGGAGCTTCGTATAATTAAGATAGAACTTCACTTAGGTAAGTTCGTTTAATCTTATAATTATACTTGCTCCCCGTCCTTCGATAAACATATATTTAACTTGTAGATGTTCAAAGTAAGGGTTGTGAATGATAATTAATAGAAATAAAATAATGGAGGACATGATAATAACAAAAAACTTTTATTTCGAAATATTCACAGAATATATGGGTACAGTTTGTAACTTAAAGTAGGTAACATAATTACAATGTACTTTATAATCATTCTTGGAACGTAACAGTCAACTATATATTACTTTTATATTTAATCAACAATCACAAGATCAATCACCTAGTGTGGTGTCACATATAACTTGACTAAAGGAAATATTTTGGTTAATCGGTCGGTTATAATGTTTTGCGAACATACTAGAGTTTTCAGACCAACCTACTGTTTTCTGAATTTGGTCAATGCTTATACCCGCTCTAAGAGCGGCTGATGTAGATGCATGTCTGGTGCTGTGCGCAGAGAAGATGTTCACATCAATGCCAGCTTCGCTTAACGTAGTTTTTATCCACCTGCTTATAGTCTGAGTGGTTGCTGGGTGGTATGGTTTTTTATATGTTAAAATTAACCTTTGAGTATTGTTTCTCAAGGGTTCTGTTACATGTATGTAGTGTCTTAAAATTGATACTGGACATATTTCTATATTATTATTATATTTTTTCAAGTGAAGTAATGGTTGTGGTTTATTTTTATTGGATGTTTTAATTGAATCTGTAATGAATATTTGAACCATATCACCTTTAAAACTTATGTTATCTAAGCTTATCAAAGAGAGTGTTTGTACTCTATGACCTGTAACTAATGCTAAAATAGTTACTAATTTCCTGGTAAGGAGTTCTAAAGATATGTTCACATTGAGTTGTAAGGCTAAATAGTTCAAAACAACCGCTGGATCCCAAGTTATATTGTACTTTGGAGCCGGGGGTTTAGACTTTAAAACACCTTTCATAAACCTTTTTATTCTATCGTCCCATCCTACTCTAGGTCCTATGATCAAGGATAAGGCAGATCTTACTGAATTAATTGATCCATATGACATGCCATTTTCAAAGCTCTCACCTAAGAACTGAAGTATCATTGGTATGGATGCTTCAAAGGGATCTACTTTAAACTTTTCACAGAAATTCCACCAAGGTTTTAAAGCAGAATTGTATTGTTTAATTGAATTAGCAGACAGTGATTTCAATATAGCTGGTATTGCTGATTCTGGAGTCCCTCTTTTTGTGTATGCTATCCTGATAGCATCCCTGCAGCCAGGGTAAGTTGTTGATGGAGCGGGTGACTCTCTCTGAAAGGAGATGTCAGCAGATTAGGACTAGGTTCGAATGTTATTAGGTCTCCCACCAACAGGGACATTACAAGAGGGAACCATGCTTGAGATGGCCAATATGGAAAAACTAAAATACCAGTGGCTTTGTCTGTCTGGATTTTATGTACACACTTTAAAATAAGGGAGAAAGGTGGAAAAGCATAGAAGAACCATTGCCTCCAGTTAATGGTAAAAGCATCAACTGTGAAAGATTCCGGGTCACACTTCCATGATACAAAACATTTACATTTGTTATTTATTCTAGAAGCAAATAAGTCTATTTCGGGATAGCCAAATTTGGAAACAATCTGAGAGAAAGCTGTGTGGCAGAGTTCCCATTCAATGTTGTTTTTTCTGGATTCTATATCTGCTTCAACATTATCTTTAGTATTAATATAGGAAGCAAATATCCAAATATTTCTATCCTCACACCATTTCCAAATTTGCCTTGTAATTTTATTTAAATGTGGAAATTGGATGCCACCCATTTTATTGATATAAGCTACTGCTGTTGTGTTATCTACTCTTAATAATATTTCACAATCCTGTAGGTGGTCGGCAAAGCATTGAAGTCCAATGAATGCAGCTTTCAACTCTAGATAATTAATATGGTATTGAGATTCAGAGTATGACCATGACCCAGATGTTCTTTGTTGGCCACTTACAGCACCCCAACCTGTGCGAGATGCATCAGTGTAAATTTCTAATGCAAAATCATATTGTTTGATGTGATTATGTTTATTTAAGTTTTTCATCCACCAGTCCAGTTCTGAATTTACAAGTTTTGGTAGCCTCATAACCATGTCAAAATTTTCATTGTACTTCAATAATGCTAAGTATTTCTCTCTTTCTAGTAATTTAGTGTACACCCAGCCATAAGGAATAGCTGGACAAGTAGAACAAAGTGATCCTATCAATTGAGAAAATTCCCTTATACTGCAGTGTTTTTTCTGTTTAAAATTGTTGATTTTTTCTAACAGTAATGACTGTTTCTGCTTTGGCACTGACAAAGACAAGTTTTTAGAATTTAAAATAAATCCGAGATATTTACATGTTTTGCCAGGCGTGAGAACACTTTTTTCATAATTAATTACAAACCCTAAATTTTTTAATAGACTACATGTTAATTCTGCGTTTTCTAGACATTTCACTCTTGACTGCGCAAAGATCAGGATATCATCTAAATAACATGATAATAAAACATTGTTTTCTCTCAAGTAGGTACACATTGGTTTGAGTATCTTTGTGAAGATGAAGGGGGCCGTACAAAGTCCATAAGGGACTGCATTAAACTGAAATAATTTTCCATTAAATTCAAATCTCAAATATTTTTTCGAGATTTCTGCAATTGGTACTGAAAAGTAAGCTTCCTTTAAATCAATTGTGGCCATGTAACAATTCTTGGACATTAATTTACATGCAGTTCTTATATCCTCCAATTTAAAATGCTCCGTATCGATGAACTTATTCAAATGTTTAAGATTTAAGATAAACCTATAACTGCCATTACTTTTAGGGGCCAAGAATATGGGTGAAGTGCATTGTTCGGGGTCGGGAGAGCACATAGAAATGGCACCCAATTTAATTAATTTTTCTATTTCTAGACTTATCAGTTTTTCTTCCCCAGTCGACCAGTGTTGTGGTCGTGTTTGAAAGACTGGAGGTGTGTTTTGAAAGGAGATTTCATAGCCTTGGACCCAACTGAGGATCATAGGATCCTGGGTGATTGTCATCCAATTATTGAGAAAAAATTTTGTTCTACCTGCATGTACCTCTGAATCAGCTAGCGACGGTGTCTCGGTCGGGATCGGTGGCTCTGGTGTTCTCTGTAGCGCTGGCTGCTGTTCTGTTTCCTCGTCGTGACTGGACGATGCCCACCGCGGCCTCGGTTTGGGTTCCCTTGCCGGTTCTGCGGTGGGCCTCTCCCGTTTCCCTGCAGTTTTGTGGTAGGCGGAGTTTTTGGAGCCTTTGTTGAAGCTGGTGTTTTGATGGACTGACTAGTTTTCCTGATAGACTGGGCGGCTTTAATTTTATCTGCGCAGTCTTCACCAAATAGGAATTTGTCTACCTTAGTTTCTTTAATTGCATCTCTTATATGAGAATTTGTCCCAGACACAGCAAAGAATCTCCTAGATGAAGAGTCTTGATGGAAAATTTCAGCTGCCAATTTTGCTCCATCGTTGATTTCCTCTATTAATTTTTTATTGTTGAATACTCCTGTAAGGAGACTTGTTAATGATTTGCCGAGACAGTTCAGGAGTTTTCCCGTTAAATTTTGCCTCTCACAAATTCTTTTATCTCTTTTTAGAGTCAGATCTGAAACTGCTGCCTTGATCTCCGGATTCATGATTGGAGCTATGCCTCTGGTAAAGTTTTGTGGAGTTGGATATTTTTTAATGATGAGCTCTTTGGCCTCCTTGCCTAGGCCATCAGTCATGATCTTAGTCCATCTGTTGGCCAATTCAGGTCTTAAGGGCTCTCCAACCTCCATCACCTCCTCTCCTTCGTGTCCGAGGGCTTCAAGGAAGTCTATCGGTATGATGTCATCATCTGTAAAGTTTATTATAATTTATCAGTATGTATGACTCTACCTAGTCTATCCGCAGTGTGATAGCGCTGATTAGGGAGTCTTGCTCGGTCAGGGGGGATTGGTAATATAATGCATGATGTTTAGTGTAAAAGGTCATTTTTGTCTATCCGCTGAGTGATAGCGCTAAATAATTTAGAAAACAAATATGTAATTTGTTACTGTGTTAGCCATCTGTGTCTATCCGCTTAGTGATAGCACTTACATGTTCAGGTGAGAAGTTTTGTCTATCCGCCAAGTGATAGTGCTAACTTCTGATAACTCTCCCTTTTTGACTACCCAAGCGTTTAAAGATGATAACATTATGTGGATCATACCTTTATCTAACTCTAGGGTCTCATCCGGCGTCTGCGCGGGAGGTGGTGTACCTTCCAGTTTCTTCAACTTCTTCTCCAACTTTTGCATTTTCTTTTTAATGTATTCCTCATCCTTTTCTTTGTTCTTCCTTTTTCCCATTCTGAGCACGCTCTATTATTCACTTTATCGAAACACTACCGACCGCGTCTTCTCGAGCAGAAAGGAGCAAAGCAAAGGACAAAATTTTCGAATTCAAGAAAAAAAAACGAAATCATTTTTTCCGGAAACTGCATACCAACATGACAAACGAATCGAAAAAGTTTGAACTCATGTGGTACCTATCGATAATATCGATACGATAGGTACCGATTCACCCCGCACGGAAACGCATTGTATAGGAAAAAAGTACGGCCCGTTTCATAGGTTATGAAATTGTTTATCATTACCTTATGAATAACTTTTATAATTATGTATCGCGAAAGCAGTACTTTGTTACTAAAGTAACCAAATCTTACCTCTCATTTGATGACTCTTAGTAGTAAATAAACAAGATAACTCACTTGAGAAAAATACGAAACAAGCCGGTGTTCAACCATATTTACTCCTTTTTGACTTACTAGTCATGCACTTGCCCTTGCGTATGTATATAAAAAACTCACAGTTATTAGAAATAACCATTTTTGATACGAATAATCCTTAAAAACAAAATTTTTAACGAGAGTAAAAGTGAACGGCACTTGCACTCGAAACATTATGACAAGTTGACAAGTAAATGTCAAACAACAGATATCTGTGGTTTTTACTTTTTTGTTACAGCTTTAAAAGACGAGTGAATTGGCACTAGTACGTGGGACTTACTACAAGTTAAATATATGTTTATCGAAGGACGGGGAGCAAGTATAATCTAGAATATTATAAACGTGAAATGAAGTTTGTTTGTTACGCTTTCATTTTGCATACGCATAGTCTGTGGTACGGAAAAGGTACAGCGTTCCCAAACGTAAAACTATGAACCGAGCGTAACCGCATAGTAATAAAAACAACATTTGAAATTTATCCAATTAATTGCTTAATAGAATGGTTCGAGTGTACTTATTTTTTAATAAAATGTAGTACACAATAAATTCTTATTCATCTTCATATTATTAAAATACACTTGTTTGTGTATTTAATCGAACTCAACAGTGTCAATATTGTCAAAACTCTTTAAAACTTACTGATATACTGATTTTAAATTACATATTTAATGAAGAAGGCAATAAAATAACAGAATACATTATGTTAATATAAAGCATTTATATGGACTCAATATGCACAGGATCGCAATTTGTGGCGATTTATGGGGGAGGCCTATGTCCAGCAGTGGACGTCACTGGCTGATAGATAGATAGATAGATAGAAAGCATTTAAAATATTTTTTGTTAAATACGACTGCGTTTATCAGTCCAAAAAGTAGCGCAATAAAATGAGTCGATAGGGTCGACTCATTTTAATGACGACTTTAGACACTATTCCAACGCAGCGTTAACATTTTGAGATTTAGGGACTAAAAAAATATTAAAATTATGACTATTTAGCCCTTCTAAATCTCAACGAAAAGTATTACATAGCAAATAAAACTATACATACCAATCATTTCGTGTAGGTAACACGGTCGATCGACCATGTACACCCTGGTGTCACAGTTCTTCGGAACCGCCTCTCGGCCTCTGACGTGGTTCCTTTAACGACTACCAGATGGCAGCCGGGACCAACGGCTTAACGTGCCTTCCGAAGCACGGAATCATCTTTTTAGGGTTCCGTACAAAAGTTGAAAAACGGAACCCTTATAGGATCACTCGAGCGTCTGTCTGTCCGTCCGTCCGTCTGTCACAGCCGATTTTCTCCGAATCTACTGAACCAAATTATGTGAAATTTGGTAAGATGGTGTAATCCTATGACCCAAACACGGATGTGCAAAGTAAATAAAGATTTTTTTGAAATAAGTGTCATTTTCAGGGGCCCAATTACAAAATTAAAAAAAAAAGTTTTGCAAACCTTACTGTGTCATATATCAAATGAAAGGGCTCATTATGAGGATCTCAAAAATATTTTTATTTGTTGGGGTAAAATCAATACTTTTGATTTTATTCACGAAAGAAGGCAAAATTTGACCATTCCCCCCCCCCCCCCCTGATCTCCGAAACTACTGGTCCGAAAATTTTGAAAAAATTACAAAATATAGTTCATTCCTTGAAGATTACAGGAAAAATAATAAGAATTCTATCACTTGAAAACTCACTATAATAAGTTCATCTAGGGAAATAGTTCACTAAAACACCACTAGATGGCGCTACTCAATTGAATAAAACATTTTTTGCACATTGTGCATTGTGTGTGTGTTCACGAAGCATATTGTACGGAACCCTCATTGCGTGAGTTTGACTCACACTTGGCCGGTTTTTTATGAGACAATCAGGTGATTCATGATTAACAAAGTATGCTTCCCGTGGGAATTGAACCCACGACCCCCGGGTCAACAAGGCATACGCCTTAACCACTGGACCATGGAGGCTGCTTTTGAAATAAAAGCTGCATTATGAGCGATATGCTTACCAAGACAAATAAAATGAGCCCAAACACGATAGGATGTGCCGATGGTCAAGTCCTGACTGCATCATCAGATCACGTCTATAGTACTATACTATTTAATGCGTTTTCATCCTATTTACAGTAAATAAAATTTCGGCTCGATCGGTTAAGGATAAGTACTTCAAAATGGAGTTGCAAAATCCTTGTTAAAGTACAAGACAAACTACCTAGTCGGCTCGTTTCGAAGGCGGTAATCTGCGCTATTTTACAGATTACCGCCTTTGAAACGAGCTGATTCAAATAAAACCTGCTCCCATATGATAAGCATTAACAAATAAAACCCCAAACCATTTGAATACTAATCACGTTTTACTTTACACCCCCTGATAAAGAAACAATAAATTAAGCGGCTCATTTGATAGAATGAATGGGGCCCTAATAGAGTGCGAGCTGTCGCCGGCTTTCCACAAAAGAAAAGTAGGCGAGGAGCCTTTCTTTGTTCTTCGTAAATCGAGTGCCGCAGCCGTTTATCTGCCTTATATCACGCTGATTCGACGTTTATGGCTGACCTGAAGCATCGCTGTTACTCTTGATTTGGGGCTACTTACTAGTAACCATTATAAATCTATGGGCACGAGTAATGAAATTGAGTTAAGGTTGTGGGTACGAGATTATTTTATTGGCGCTTATTATTTAGTTATCATTGTTTTTCAATTACATATTTTAATATTTGATTATATGTAAACCTAGATAAAGCAGAATCAGAATTTAAAAGTTTATGGCTGACCTAAAACATCGCTGTTACTTTTAATTTGGGGCTACTTACTAGTAACCATTATAAATCTATGGGAAAGATTAATGAAATTGAGTTAAGGCTGTGTGTACGAGGTTGTTTTATTGTCACTTATTATTTTATTGTTCTCAGATATTTTTTTCTCAATTACATGTTTTTACATTTAAGCATACGTTTTTTCTAGATAAAGCAGAATCAGAATTTAAAAGTAAACCTTTGTTAGTATCTTGTGGTGAAGATAAAGTGCTGTGCTCATTGCTCTTTTTAAATCGAGTGCAGCAGCCATTTATCTGCCTTATATCACGCTGATTCGACGTTTATGGCTGACCTGAAACATCGCTGTTACTCTTGATTTGGGGCTACTTACTAGTAACCATTATAAATCTATGGGCACGAGTAATAAAATTAAGTTAAGGCTGTGAGTATGAGATTGTTTTATTGGCGCTTATTACTTACCATTATAAATCTAAGGGCGCAAGTAATGAAATTGAATGGATGCGTGTGAGAATATTTTATTGGCTGTCCTCTAGGTCAATATATAGGTCGAAATCAATCAAGTTATTTAAAGAATAATAAAATCAAGGCACGTAAAGCCATTGGTCCCAGATATCATAATTGAGGACAGCTTGAAAATTTTGACACCAGTGTTGACAACTTACACTCATGAAAAAAAAAACAAAAAACAAATAAACAATCATTTCAGCCGCAAGAAATCTACTGCTGACTCTCCCCAGTTTTAGTTTCCATACAATGTCTAAATTCTGAAGCATCCAAGGATTTTCAATACGTCTACTTAGTTGGAGATAATCCAACGTTGTCATGCGACCTTCGTCGTCGGTCCCAACCACCTGGTCTCTTGTGTCAAACGCTGCGCTTGCCGGTTGTGATCGCCATTAAAAACCATTTCTGCCCATCAGCCATCAGTTCTACGTGCTTCTAGCTTAACATTATAAATGAGATGTTATCTTCAGGCCCTATTGTTCTAGAGTCTGAATACCTGCTTTACCTCCCATTCACTATTTAAGCTATTGTGTGGGCGATGCTCGTCTTGGCTCACGCTTAACGTCTTCAACAGATGAAACTTGATAATAGTGGAAATCCTTCTTTTCAACTTTAAGCGTCTTTTGCTTTTTATATTCAACTCGTATAGACATCAATTGCAATCATCACTAAATATAATAAAACAAAGTCCCCCGCCACGTCTGTCTGTCTGTCTGTCTGTTTGTTCGCGATAAATTCAAAAACTACTGTGCGGATTTTCATGTGGTTTTCACCAAGAGATAGAGTGCTTTATGAGAAAAGTTTATAGTTATAATTCATGCGCGAGCGCAGCCGGAGAGGGCTGCTAGTTGAAAATAATTTTAAAGGACTATTATATAATACTATTTAATGTATTTGATATAGTAAAAAATGGCCGTGTGGTTCCCGGCAGAGTCGAATAGGACTCCAAATCTTTCCGTGGATGTCGTAGAAGGCGACTAAGGAAATACAAGCTAGACAAAGCTTATAAACATCAAAGAGACCTCTCCAACCCGTCTGGCCAGCGTAAGCCAAATCCACTGACTGCTCTGGCTAATATATGGCTCTTATAGTACAGAGAGGGTCGTGCTCCTGCAGTGGAGACTAAAAAGACCTGATGATGATGATGATGATGTAGTAAAGATTGAAATAAATATAAACTACCTTCTGTTTGACTCAGTTGTACCTAATAGCTCCAAGATTATGATTCAAAAGACATAAAAGCCTTTAGGTGAAGGCCATTATTATACATAATTTGTACAAAAACCTTCAACTGACCTTCACTACAGTATTCACTTTAGAGTAAGGTCTATCCAAGTCCATTAGTGATTCTAAATTAATTTTTCTTAAATATATTTTAAATAAGCCATAGGCATTGAAAACTCTGACATTTTTATGTTTACCCATCTAAAAATTTAAATCATTCGCACTTTAAGCTTTTTCTTTAACGTTACTAATAAGACATTATCTGCAGGTTCTATCGTTTTTAGGCTGAATCCAGAATCCCTGCTTTTTCATGTTCATTGTTTAAACTGTTGTGTGGCTGATGCTTCACTTAACACACGATAATCTTCTTAAACTTTAACCAGTGCATAATATAGGCAAAGCTTAAGATTATATAGAAGAAGAGAATATGTCATCATCATCATGGCGGTATGAAGTCTACTGATAGACAGAGGCCTCCCCCAAGGGTTTCCATTATTGAGAGCGTTTCGCTACATACACCGTGCTTGGCAAACCAGTGGGTGAGTGAAGTTTGATTGGTTGATGTTGGTTGCAACGCTGCTGCCCATCAAAACCGTTTTTTAAGCGAGGAGTTTGGTGGACTGGGGGAATAGGATGAAGATATTTAGGATGCTACTTGCTCAGATGGATTGAGGATGAGAAAGTAGCATATCGAGAGATCAGGTGCCCGCGTACCTGATGCCATTGCCATACCTACCCGCAACCACCGGACAAGCAGACGAGGATGACACCCCTGACCATAGAGCGAAGAGAACACGTATTGTTATTTAATAAAAAGTCCTAAGTAATATAATATGCATGAAAAAAATATCTGTAATCTTACCAGTTTATCCAAAAATATTCAATAGTAAAGTACTGAAAGTGAAAACAGAATAAAATTTGGTTGAAAAACGAACGAGCTAAAATGTATTTACGAAAATATGTCTATCTCACTCGCGAAACACTATTTTATATGGCAAATGTATGCATGACATAGACTATGACGTCACTAGTCCATATCGGTCTTCTCTTTCTTATTTACGTAAACTTTATAGTTTCACATCTTCGTTGCTAATTAAGATATTTTAAAAGTTCTTTCATATTTTTTTACTGTGTTTATTAAGGATTATACTATGCAAATAAAACAATTACGTGCATACACCCTATTGTATTTAACAAGAGCAGAAAGCAAAAAGTTCTTGTACTCATTATTATTTGAAATAACGGGAACCTAAATAATTATCCACTGTAAACTTTTTGCTAGATGCTATAAATTAGACATTATCTTCAGGATCCTATTGTTCCCTGCTTTATTGCTCAGCCTGGATTCATTATTTAAGCTATTGTGTGGCTGATGCTCGTCTTGGCACACGTTGAACTTCTTGAGCAGATGGAATTTTAACGCTGAGAACACTTCTTTTGTGCTTCAAGTGTATTCTTTATACTATTAATCGCAGTGGCCCGTTTTGTTACTGTTAATTGCAATGTAATGTAACATTAATCGATTTAACAGAGGGTATTAGAAAGGAAAAATAAGAAATAAGTGTATTTATTAAACAATTTTGTCAAACAGACATATACACGGACAAATCACACAGATTGAGCTAGCCCCAAAATAAGTTCTTAAGTAAGACTTGTGTTATGTGATACTAACTCAACGATACTATATTTTGTAATAAATACATATATAGATAAAAATCCATAAAATATTCTTGCAAAAAATTATTAACAAATGACGAAATACGTAACTTTAGTATTGTTTTACGATTTTATCTTATATTTGTTTATTTCATAATCCATCAGACTTTTCAAGAAAATAAGTACCTAAGTGTATACTATGAGTAAGATATTTAGTTTTGTATAAACTAACAACTAAATGAAGGGAATACATCAAAGGCGCAGTGGTTAAAACATGCCAGCCTACTACATCAGACCCAATTCTTCGCACAGGCAATTACTTACTTATACTTTCAATTATCCGTGGTTCTGGAGGAATCCAAGCAGGGTTAACGTCAGGCAGCCTAAAAAACTGACCAACTAATATCATAACATCACTATAGCGGACCTGGGCTTTGATGCATCACTGCTGAGAATGAAACAGGATAAAAACTCTCGGATGAAGAAGAAGACATTGGACGATCTAGCAACAAACCTAGTAGCTCATTAAGATTAGCACGAAATGATCTACCAATCAAAAGGAAAAGTCATCAGTCACACGTTGTCAATAGTAGTCTCCGTGGTCCAGTGGTTAAGGCGTTTGCCTTGTTGACCCGGGGGTCGTAGGTTCGATTCCCACGGGAAGCATACTTTGTTAAGATGTTTCCAGTTTGGTTAGGACATTGCAGGCATGAATCACCTGATTGTCTGATAAAAAAGATGATTCCGTGCTTCGGAAGGCACGTTAAGCCGTTGGTCCCGGCTGCCATCTGGTAGTCGTTAAAGGAACCACGTCAGAGGCCGAGAGGCGGTTCCGAAGAACTCTGACACCAGGGTGTGCTTGGTCGACTGACCGTGTCACCTACTCGAAATAATAATAGTAGTTAAAAACATGATCCAGGTTTCGCACTATACACGTTCAGAACCTTTGATTTTTTTTCTCAAATTAGTTAATTTCCATCATTTGAATAATAAAATTTACTCGTTGCTTCATGTAGTGCATCGGTCTATTATTTCTGATATCATCATCATTCAAGCGTTTTTTGCTGGTGGTGGCCTCTTCAGCTACTATATCAACTAACGGTATGTTTGATTCCACTAGGCTCAGACTGGCCATAGCTGAAAGCCTATAATTTCTATATTTTGGTTGATTTTTTAAATAAATAAATAAATATATACGGACAAATCACACAGATTGAGCTAGCCCCAAAGTAAGTTCTTAAGAAAGACTTGTGTTATGGGATACTAACTCAACGATACTATATTTTATAACAAATACATATATAGATAAACATCCAAGACCCAAGTCAATCTGAAAAAGATCGTTTTCCATCATGACCTGACCGGAGATCGAACCCGGGACCCCCGTGTCGCAGGCTGGCGTGGTAACCGCTGCGCCACGGAGCTCGTGATTGAAGATTGTAACTTTTATTTCTTAACGTAAGTTTTATTTCATTATGACGAAATTTTGATCGTTTTGGACCCTAAACGGGTGATTCAGCCCGTCATTATGAATAACTTTTCGAACCATTGGGTTTTTAATCCCACAACACAAGTATCGAAATTACTTTGAGGCTGAGATTTTGATATACCCCTATAAGGGTTCAAAACATAGAAGTAGGGAGACGATTATTTTTTAAATCTATGGTTGAAAGCGATCAAAACGCCATGTAATTAAACTATAGATATTCACGAAGGCTGTGTCTCTTAGGACCATAAGAGTATAATATAACGTTAAGCTGATGGTAGTAAAATATGACTTTCTTTATAAAAATTTTTCAATTCAACCTTGAACGCTGGTTATTCTAGTTAATATTAGTTGTATAAAGTTAAAAAGCAAATTCATATTCAAGTAAATTATCGTTAGACTAAAGAATTAAGATTATTAGTATTAAAAGCTAAAGTGATTAACCGAACAGTTCAAATGAAATGAAATTAAACAAGCAAGATAATAAGTAAAGAAAACTTTTAACTTGTAAGATAAAAATGATTAATTTCTTGCTCAGATTATGGTTTTAAATTAGTTAGAAGAATTTGTGGTTATATTTAGTAAAATACATAGAGTAATTAGTTTCATTTTATTTAGGAGATAATAATTTCACACCTTATCTTTGGCTTATTTTCATTCTTTAAAAAGTAAGTTTTGTGGTTTGTTAACAACTAAGTTTATACTTGTGGAATTATTTTCATTATTAAAACAAAGCACATTATTTTTTGTCTTTTAAAAAGAAAAATATCATTAAATTGTAAGCAAACAATTTTTTCCTGACTAAAATTGTAATGATGTCATTTACGCATTCGATTTATGTTTTTTTTTATGTTTATTTGTTATTTAAGCTTATTTTGAAAATAAAAGCAAATTATTGACTTTTAATACTTAACACAAATAATACGTTTAAAAATAATAAAACTAGCCACCGATTACAAATTACCTTACAAATTTTAAATAATATAAATAAATATAACTAGTGTATTCATTGAAAACCATTTATATTAAACCGCCATTGTTGAGTTTTCATCCTGTTTCGACATCAAATAGGATTGACGCGATACAAAACATTGAATTCCACAAAATAATCAGAATTAAGGCCCCAAATACACACGATACTTTAACTTTGTTTGTTGTCGTTTTTATTATTGTTATTACGTCGATTGAAAATATTGTAGATTTATTATACTGTAGTGCCAATGTGTATGATTGACCAACAGTGATTACAGATTTATCAAGCTACCTAAAAGCATTTCTCACTCTCTCTCATCTGAGCGTTGTCCCAGTTGTATTCCTCAGCTGGGGTGCTTCGGAGCCCGGGGTCCGCTTTCCGGCTTTTGCTTCTCCACTTCGCACGGTCTTTAGCATCCTTGCTTGTGAGACCATTGGCACGCATATCATCCGTAACGACATCAAGCCAACATTTCTTGGGTTTCCCCCTTCTGCCAGGGCCCGGGGGAGGCGGCATGGTCAGAGATATTATGTTCCCTTCGTAATTTGCCGGTTTTCGCAAAACGTGACCGTACCAGCGTAGGCGGCTCTCTTGTAACTTGTCTGCTACGTCACGGACAAGAAGGCTGCCGCGGATGCGGGAGTTTCTCACTCGATCTCTTCGAGAAAAATATCTTCTGCCTAAAAGCATCTATCATAGTTTAACGACTGTCATTAGAAATTACATCCGAGACGATGATCTTATTAGCAATAATTAACTGCATTATGCATATAAATAGCTGTATACTTATTTTTTCTGAGTTTAATCGTAGCTAAAAAGTTTCTTTAGGGTACTTATAACTATTTTCTCAAAAAAGGACTACGACTTATACATATTTTAACTGAAAAGACTGACTTCTCTTGAAGACTAGACGACTGTTACAGTCCACCAATGCTCTCATATCTGGATGTGAACAAAAACAAGATTTGCTCAAATTAGCGACTGTAGTGATGCTGTTTTAGTAGAGTGCTTACATTCTTTTTTTTTTGATCTTTGTAGCACTGAATGAATTCATATAGTTCTGGAATTTTATTGATTTAAATAAAATAAATAAAATAAAATAAAAATAAAAATTATTTATTTCAGACAAAAGTCCATATTAGTGTGTCGTGTGTACAATATTCAATGTTGTAATAATTTAAATTTTAATACCAACGGTTTATTACATTATTATGGAGGTCTGTGTGCCTCTTATAAATGTCGGCATCCATTCTCTCATCTGTGAGCCTCAGGACTCCGTTGGAGCTTCCTCTCATCCTTCGTACCATCGAGGCAGATTTTTTGCGAATGATGGCATAGAAATCATCTATGCCAGCATCCGCAAACATGCCTGATGCACTACAGAATCGAGGGAGCCTCAACAAAGCCCTGAAGGTATTGTTATACTGAATCCGCAGAGCATTATAGGTTTTAGACTTAAAGTTGGTCCATAGAGCACACGTGTAGAAGGTTTGACAATATGCTCTAAAAAGGGTAAGTTTGACTTGTACATTACAGCGTGTGAATCTATGAGCCAACATGTTGCCTCTGACTGACAATGCTCTGCGTTCCCTCTCAATGTCTAACTCATCCTTTAAATCTTCAGTTACAATATGCCCCAGGTACTTAAACTGTGCAACACGTTTCAAAGGTAAACCATTCAGCATCAGTGGTGGAATATTAATAGGTTCTTTCAGCTTGCCCTTAAACAACATAAACTCACTTTTAAGTTCATTATATTTTAACCCGTGTTGCACAGCATAAGCCTCACACACTTGAAGTAACTTTCTTAAACCACCGATAGAGGGGCTGAGCAACACCATGTCGTCTGCATAGCTAAGGTTGTTTACAGCTATGTCATCAATTCTGCAGCCGACATTCATGCTGCTCAGCTCCTCAATCAGTTCATTTATGTATAAATTAAATAATCTGGGAGAGGAAAGTCCACCTTGCCTCACACCACAATTCAAAGAATACTCATCTGACTGAGCATTCGCCCATTTAACTACATTTCTTTGGTTTTGATACCAGTGAGATAAAAGGCCAACCACTTCTTTTTTTGGATTTGGATGGATTTAATTTTTTTCATAGCTTCGGCCGCATTTTTAGTAGTGTGGAATAATTTTTCCGTAGTGGCTCATTTAATTATCTACATCAATTCAAAATAAAACAATTAGCGTTTCAATGAGTGCCATTTATCTTCTTTATTGTTTTCCTTCTGTTTCAACAGCAAATAGGACTGACGCGTTTCAAAATCAAAATTCAGGGCTGGATAGTTTTGACATGACTTAAAATTTTGCGTTATTTTAGTATTATTATATTTTTAGGACAATTTGGCAAAGCTTATTGAATTATAAAATATTGATTTTGACACAGAAATTACAACAAATAATTACTTAATTTAAAATTATTAAATCAACCTTTATTCGATTCAATTATTCATAGATGAATAATTACTCTATCGTATGTCAGAGATTATTTGGTTATTTATTACATCTATAGAATAACTACTATAGAATCATCATATTTAATGTATGTATTGTTATTATTGAAGATGTTAGGAAAATCGCAGGTCGAAACTGGCTACGTAAGGCACAAGATCGAAATGGATGGCATGCATTGAGAGAGGCCTATACCCATCAGTGGGATGCAGAAGGCTGTTGATGATGATGATGATTGTTATTAAACAACTGAATCTAAGAGTATTGTGTATCCACAGTCCTTTTATGTTGAATTTCTCAGTGAAGCCTGTACTTCTGCCAAAACTCTCATTACGCTTGGCGTAGCGAGTCGTTCACTAATCGGATTTCCGTTTAAAATCTTAAGTAGAAAGATTTAGGTATTGTAGGATATATACATTTATGAACGCATTACTGAACACTAAACGAGACACAATAGAAGTTTCATTGTTATAACTATAAGAAGTTTACTAAATGAGTTAAAAAGAATTAGATATGTAAAATACAATTCATTGAATAATTGAATAAAATAGTAAATACACTTTTAACCTTAACTAGCTGTTTATCGCGACTTTATCCGCGTGAGTTTCGGATTTATCACACATATCCAGGACTCAGACCGATTTCGGCTTCTGGACCCGGGTACTGAAGCATCTTGGATGAGGATATAATTTTTGATGCTTTGGGTAACATAAATGCAATTTTTAGACGCTTCCTTAATTATTTTTGAAAGTCAAGTATAGACCATGTTACCCGCTGAAAATGTTACTTCCTATCAGTAAAAAATATTTTCAAAACGCTCTAGTAGTTTTTGATGTTATCTATTACAAATAAACACACACACACACAAATCTTGCCACTTTATAATATTAGTCTAGATAGCTATAAAAACTGATAGGTATTAATTAGATCAAGTAACTTACCGCTATAATTTGCATTATAAGCTTAAGCCAGTGCTGTCATTGAGACAGAACATACTGCAGCTGTAGGTATTAATTTTAACGAAAAATTTAGCGGGTATATTACTTTACCGCAATCTATTTAAATTTTCAATAATAATTTGTTCCAATAAACACAATTGATTAATACATTGGACTTTAATAAACTTTCTGTAACAACATCGTCTAAAACAAACATTCATTTAATATTACAATTAACATTTATTGAAACAGACATCAAACATGAAAATCGAATACAAATACATGACTATTACAACAAGTGCGCATCCAGCTCTCAGGCTAACGGTTGTAGTCACGGACACCAAAAGCAGTATAATTGGAATAATTTGTTTCATTGACTGTGCCACTCACATTAAATGTGGTGGCGACTAGACGTGACAGTAATAAAAGAGACTTTTTTAACGCCTGGACGAGGCGGGATTAAAAGCAAAATTTTGCGAAGTAGATGTGGCGCGCCGTGACTCCATGTCAAGTCAACAAATCCAAATACGGTCCAAAAACTTCATAAACAATGTATCAGAAGATGTTACTTCCGATTCATGTTTCACATTGACCATTTACTTCAGATTTCTTTTTATAATGTATCGTTAAGGGGTCGTCTACCTAAGCCCACGATACAAGGTCGCAATTGAATGTGCTAGCTCAGTCTGTGTGATTTGTCTATATTATTATTTATGGCTAAGGATGGCAAAGCGATTGAATAGAACGAGATTATCATTTAATTTAGGTTTTTGTGAATATTATCAATAGCCATATATGTTCCAGTATTGTGCAAAGGCTTTCTCTCATTTCCCTACTACACTCGATGCTATGCAAGTGTATGCAAGTCTTTATTGAACTTTTTGAGTTCGTCACCCCAGCATGTCCATGAACGGCCAGATTTAAGATCATGCAAGCAAAACTATGAAAAGCAAGAACACTTAGCCTATAAAGAAAGGTCTTTTAAAAGTTTATCTTGTTACTCAGATGGATCATCATGTTATAAAGCAAAGATAAAATCGAAAACTCTCAGCGGTAGATGCTCACTGGGAGATCTCATCTTCAGGTCTTTTTTTAGTTTCCACTGAAAGAGAATGACTCTCTCTGTAATATATTAGCCAGAGCAGTCAGAGTATTTAGCCTAAGCTCTCCACGCAGGCCAGACATCCGTCTGGAGAGGTCTCTTTGATGCTCATAAACTTTCTTGTGTTTCCTAAGTCGCCATCTACAACATCCACGGGAAGACTTGGATTGTTCTTATTCTACTCTGCTGGGAACTACACGGTTATTTGGAGATCTAGCGATATTTTATGTCGCAAAAAAGTACAACAAAATATCTTTCAATAAGAAAAGCAAATTAAAGTCGTGGGAAATGCTACTGTGCCCACAATGCTGGATACGCCTCTACCATTACTACAGTTAACAGTATTTTCAACAATGAACAGCATTGTTGAATACAGACACACGTTGAACTAATATTATTTATTGGAAAACTTGGTTCATACCCCCAAGCAACTATCCGAGAGTGAATTCAATACAATTCTCAAACTATCTAAACCATTGTTAGTTGAAGAATTATATCTTGGAGATTTAGTTTGCTACGTACGTGAAGTTATACAGTATAGTATCGCTAATTCAGTTCATTTTCAATTCCAATGTGTTTGTTTCAATTCCAATTAAAAGATTTCTATTAAATTTCAATTCAATTCGTATTAAATTCATAATCATATCTTTATTTGATCAAAAAACGGTATTATACAAGATGTTACATATAAAAAGAACAAACATGTTTTGCTAAAAGTAAATAGCATGCAAATATTATTTAGTAGTCAATATAAAAAATTTTGATGCATAAGTAAAGAAATCTATTATAGCAGAAGTTAGTTTCACTGATATTTGAAAAGTTGCCTAAGTCTCTAAAAATAAATAATGTGCATAAAAGTTTCATTCATCATCAGGTGTTGTTAATTCTCCACTGCAGGAGCACGACCCTCTCTGTACTACCAGAGCTATATATTAACCAGCAGTCAGAGGATTTGGCCTACACTTTCCACGCTGACCAGACAGGTTGGACTGGCCAGACGGGTAGGAAAAAGATTCTTTACAATATGACAAAACGATAATTTAAATACCTAAATTTTAGCAGACTTATTACATTCTAGATTCTTGAGCACGTATGAGAGTTAAGTGACGTGCTTTTCATTACTTCCTATTATGCTTTTGTAATATTTTCATACAAATAAAAGAAAATGCTCATACATGTATCTATTGCCGAGACGAGACTAACTCTACTATATCCATTGCCCTCATCAAACACCAATCAATCTTATTAATGTAATGCATCCGGGAGTTCCTCATCGCCTTCCGAAATTTGTTTCCTCGGCAGGCCGATCCTTTATCCGAAAAAAGCATCAATCTTGCGGCATTACCTTCGCGTCTAGATAGACTATCTCACTACTATTCCTTGTCTCCTAAATGCAGGTGCCTATAGTGTAAGATCCCGGGTCTGTTTATTCTACGTCATTTTAGCAGAGGTATAATTTTGGGGATCCGTCGTTTATGTAATTAAAATAAATGCTATTCTTCCATTTAGACTCGCGAGTCCTATCGCAGCAAACTAACAATGGTCGCTTAGGTTGCTTATGCAAAATTACGCTGTTTTGAAAAATTTCCAAAAACGAAATTGATAAAAAAATCAATAGTTATCGAACCTGTTTACCAAATTTCACTAGAATTGATTGTGAAATGCGAAAAGTACACGAGAGCAGTAATAAGGCTACATGAAAACAAAAATTGCTAAAGTTGAAGCCGAAGCCTTTCGCTCACGATCGGTCAATAAATGGACAAAAATTATACTAGTTGTTTATTAAAATTAATGTCATTTTATTGTTTGCATTGAATGAATAGGCTCCGAAACTACTGGACCGATTTTAAAAATTCTCTCAGTTATATTAAGGTAATCCATCTACGGGTGATTTATGCTATAATTTAGGCGGACAAGGTAGCGGAAAAAATTCTAGTTCAAAAATAAGCGAGGGTGAGCGTAAATAAAAAGATTTGATTATTTAGATTGTATTGTTCTACATTTTTGCAAGTATATTGATTAGGAATGCCGATAATAATGTAGTCAATGGGTTTTACTAAGGTTTTGACCCTCTAACATCATAAAGTCACCTATTCAGCGTCAATCAGCATAGATTATTATAGCTATCCCTGACTGAAAATAAGATATACTAAAATGACGTATACAACCCAGGTCTGGGATCTTAAACTTCTAATTATCAGCGTGAATGACAGAGAGAATAATAGGGATTTTACAATGTAAGAGGGAGATAGTCGGCATAGAGGAGTCAATCCGTCACTGTCGGATCCCGTAATCTTGTACAGGGTGATAAATCCGAAAGGCGTTGACTCGGCCATGATTTTTGCGTTTCCCATTATTAAATCAGGGCTGACGCGTGTCTCGTTTCATTTGGCATGTAATACATTTTCACACATTATTTGTATGTGCCGGATGCGAAATAGATTTTGTCATGTGACGTTATGTGTTCGAGACATCCTTTACTAGGATTTTGTTAATGTTACTTCAATTGCTGTCGATTTGCAAACATTGCCAATGATTTTTCTTTTTTTATTTTAACTAACGCCAGTTCTTTATATTTTTATTATTCCTATATTCGCTTCTTACGGCTATGATGATAATAATGATTATCATCACAGCCAGCATGAGGTTAATTTAGACCAATCCACCTGAATACAAAGATATTAATTTTCTGCGTCACAGTCTTTAAGAGGGTATACTAGCAAAGCGTTTTCCATACAAATGTATTTCTCTATTTCCTCGCTGAAAACTACTTCTAGAGGCACAAATCTTTTTACATACAATCTATTACTAAAATAGGTATGACCCTATGTTTTATTTTTTTTCTAAAAACCTGTTTAAAAGAAAAAAAAATTGTACAAAAACAGTTTTTTTGGAAAAAGTAAAAAATAGGGGCATTCCTATTTTAGTACTAGATTTTATGGAAAAAGAATTGTGGCTCTAGAATCAGTTTTCAGCGAGAAAATACAGAAATACATTTGTATGGAAACCATATTGAAAAAATACTGCTGGTATACGCTCTTAAGACCCGAGAGACATGGAAAGTACTCCACCGACAAGAACACAGTTCTTAAATTATAGATAGATAGATAGTCTTTAAGAAAATTTTGCCGCAGCAAACTAATTGTGGGGTCAAATGTTAGTTTCGTAGTTTGACGCAGCATCTATACTTTTTCGCTCTCCGTTTTGTACCCACTAATCCAAGAATCCAAGTATAAACCACATTTTTGTTGTTGCTGCGCATATGTGCACATAAATCAGGCTCACTCAGTATTCATAAAACCAAGAAATGGCACTAAAAAGTGCAGCAGCCAGCGCTCAGGATTGAAGTCACGTCCGCTCTGACGTCACAGCACCCCACATACACAACGCTAATGACACCCGATTGTGAAAAATGCTTTTTGTGGGAGAAATGGACGTGGTTGGATCTTGGTACACCAAAAAGACGAAACATTTACAAATTTTACAAACAGCCTAAAGGGATTCTAATGAAATATTTTTTTCGTGAATTTTTCGCGTATAAATATATGGAATAATACGAGTATGAACAAATCACACAGATTAAGCTAGCCCCAAAGTAAGTACTTAAGTAAGACTTGTGCTATGGGATACTAACTCAACGATACTATATTTTATAATAGATACTTATATAGATAAACATCTAAGACCCAGGTCAATCTGAAAAAGATCAGTATCATCTTGACCTGACCAGGGATCGAACCCGGGACCATCCGTGTTACAGGCCGGCGTGTTGACCGCTGCGCCACGGAGCTCGTCAAATAGACAAATAACACCCAAAAAAAGAGATCGTTTATGGGACCCCTTTAGATTTTTTAATTATTATTGTTTGTTGTTATAGCGGCAAAATATATAAATATTGTGTAAAAATTTCAAGTCTCTACCTAATAAGGTTCAATAGATACAGTCCTTCGACTGTCGGATGGACGGACGGACATGGGTGGGTTAGTAATAGGGTCCCAACTTTACTTACTCAGTATGGAAACTTATAAATGATAAAGAAACCATTAAAATTTTACTCTTTTCAGCATTTCTATGGCGTCAATAATCCCAACCTTTTATGCGCAGTATATGCGTGATTCTATTATCATTGAAATGGCTTTCAACCCGTCTTGGAGAAAACAAGAGTGGCCAAATGGATTTCAAATTCCCATATTCTTATGCTGAGAGAACGATAAAGGAGCCGTAACCATTGATATAATATTGTATGGGCGGGAGACAGGTGACCTGAAAAGAAGCTATTTGATTATCAAGATTCAAGATTCAATCGTTTATTTAATATAGGTTTCTGTGAACACTTATTAATTGTCATATTTGTGTTTACAATTTTTACAACAAAATTTTTTTGTTTTGTTTTGTGTTTGTATCGTCGTATTTATTAACTAACAGTCAGCCGTGGCACCGACTGGCTGTTAGTTGACCTATCAATGTTTGTCGAAGTTTATTTATATTCCTCACGATGAAGATTTTTGGACATTGTTTTGTAGTAGGTTTGAGATGTTTTTTTACGAACGTTGAAAGATCGTCCCACTGGCCAAGGTGTACGCTCAGAAACTTTACAGCTCTGATTATGTTGTGCCAAAGGTGGTATTTAAGCGTCGGATTAATGAAACTTTGTTTACGCGTTCCAGAATCGCTTAGTGCCATCTAATTAGAAGTTTTTATGTTTTGGTTGAATCTTAGAGTTAGTTTTGTGGCTAATATAGAGGTCATTAATAGCTATACGATGATATAAGATATATAATGTGAAAACAAATTTGCAAAGACAAAATTAACATTAAATTTTAGGTTGAGTATGATGATGACGTAAATCATTATAATTAATTATTTTTCTTGGAAGTAGCAGTGGGCGGGGACCACAGTACACACAAGAAATGACCGCTTGGGCAGAAACGTTTTCAAATGGCAGTCACGTAGCAGCAAGCACAGCATAAGGTACCCACCGAACAGATAATCTGCAAACTTCACTAAGGTCGCAGGAAAACTCTATGTTCAGGCCAACATCACGAACCGGTTTCACGAAATTTTTTTGCTCTATTTGTTTGTATTTGTCCGACAGAAATGATGTCAGTTATAAAGACAGAGGTAATTTTAAAGAGGTATAAAAAAAGTAAAACCCCTATTTGCATCGTCGAAACATTTTTTTTTACGGACAAATCACATGAGCTAGCCCTAAAGTAAGTTCAAGACTTTTGTTATGGGATACTAACTCAACCATACTGTATTTTATGACAAATACATGTATAGATAAATATCTAAGACCCAAGGACAAGACCCCAGGACTCAAGAATCTGAAAAAGATAATTTTCCATCTTGACCTGACCGGGGATCGAACCCGGGACCATCAGTGTCGCAGGCCAGCGTGTTGACCACTGCGCCACGGAGCTCGTCAAATCTTACAATTCAGAAATTATCTATAGGTATATAGTGCTAGTATCTTCAATCCAATAGGTATTTTACGTCAGTGGTCGTAACTTAGAATTCGTTTGAAGACGCTGACTTAATTGGTGAAATGAATTGTTCTCCTTTGGTTTGCTATGAATGGCAGAATCGTTTGAAGTGGTAGGCTTGAGAATAATTTCTTTCAATACGAGTAGTTCAAAGGTCGTTAAAATTGAGATCAAAGGTTTTTCATGAGTATTGATTAAAATCATAGCAGACTTGGACACTAAATGCAGGTTGTATAGAGACATTTCATATCAACAGTCAAAGCGAAACCAAATCTAATTACTTTTTAAATCTATTTTTGCCAAAAAAAAGACAATAATTTGACTTGAAATCTAGACATTGAGTGTAAGTTATTTTAATATCTTTTTTTAATAAAAGTCAAAATGTTATCACTAGAAAAACATCTTTCGTTATCTAATAAAAGATTTTAGAATAGAATGTCTTTTACCAAAGTCAACTATAGAAATAAAAAACTATGTACCTGTACATATATACGCCAAAAGATACCAAGCGTTGCCTTTGCAATCTAGTCCCTCTTGCTTTCTTCTTATGTATACCAAGCTATATACTACAGCTTGGCTGTATTTTCTGCGTATATCATTCAGAGATTTGTGTTTCTGTACAAAATAAAATGCAATCAGTCTTCATCACTACATAGTAAACAAAGTCGCTTTCGTCTGTTTGTCTGTCCTTGTATATGCATAAATCGTTAACACTACGCAACGGATTGAGATGCGGTTTTATTCATAGATAGAGTGATTCAAGAGAAAGGTTAATATGTATTTAAAACATTGTTACAATGGAATACTATTAAACATTTGGAGAACTCAATCAAGTCAAACGTTTATTTGGAAAATAGCCCTTTGCAGGCACTTTGTCACGTCAAATCACAATTAACATGATCTAAATAAAAATATGTATTTAATTTAATGTTGTTCAAAAGCAACAGAACGTTTCGGAACCGACCACTACAGACAAGAAATGCTGAAATAAAAATCTTTTCAATTGTATTGGTGCGTAATTGCCTGTAGGGAACTGGTACCCATAATATGTTTATGAAAAACCTGAATAACAGCTTGTTTATCCTAAATTTATAATGGTAGCAATGTAAACACATAAATACAAGACCAGCATCCTTCAGCACGTGTTTATAGTTATGACGCCATTACGGACTGTCACGTCTAGTCGTACTACTCGCACTTCGATTCGTTATACTCACTGCTTTATGGCGCATATCCTCGAGGCAGCAAGAAAATATAGCGAAAGAAAATAGATTTTTTCTTCTTTCTTATTGTGTGTCTTAATGGCCAGCAAGCACTCATCTGACTTCCATAAGCGCGACACTATAAGCAAGTAATGAGATAAACTTTTTAGAAGTGGGGATATAAAGTGCTCGTTCTTGTATCACTATATCACTACATATTATAAAACAAAGTCCTCCGCCGCGTCTGTCTGTCTGTCTGTCTGTCTGTCTGTCTGTCTGTCTGTCTGTCTGTCTGTCTGTTCGCGATAAACTCAAAAACTACTCCACGGATTTTCATACGGTTTTCACCAATAGATAGAGTGATTCACGAGGAAGGTTTTAAGGTATAATACATAATGCAGCCGGGTAGGGCTGCTAGTTATTACTAAGACAAAGTGGAGAAAAATGCTAGGTACTTTTATAAATATTATTATCACTCGTGTTAGTCTATTTATCCTATATAAGTACCTAAGTAAGGTAATTGACCGAATTATTCATGCCAGTTTGTTGACAGTATCCATTCTATTGTATTATAATAACTGACCCATGTATACCTGTTCATAAATTAAATAAGAATAATTACTTATAAACATTATAAATGCGAAAATTTGTTTTTACTTATTCATTTCAATACGGCTAATTGGATTTATATAAAATTTTGCACATGGATATGATTATCTTATAGGATACACTTCAATCCGAAGGAATGAAAGGTTATTAGGTTACAGTTATGTTACATAACGTTTCAAAAAAAGGAGAAGGTTTTCAATTCATCTGTATGTATTTTTTTTTGTATGTGTGTTACGCAGTTACTCAGTCATTCTTTTTTTGTTCGATAGGTAATGCTCCAGAGGTGGTCCCATAAAATTTTTGTCACAATGTTTCAAGCACTATTTGAAAAAATAAACAAAAACCCAAAAAAATGTCAAGTATGCCGTTCGGTTTAAACTTATTTGTATTTTATTCTTATGCGAATCGACACAAATTAATGAGAACGTTACTCCTCTGTTTTGACTGAACTTCTAAGGTGGTCCTATAATTTTTTTATCGAAATGTATCCAGTGCTTTTAGAAAAAATTGACAAATACCAAAAAACTTGTACAAGTATGCCGTTTGATTTAATATTTTCGCGAATCAAGACAAGTGATGATAACATTGTTCCTCTATTTTGATTGAACTACCACACCCACTAAAACCTAATTTTTAGTTACAATTGGAACATTGACGTATACGGTTGAAGTCGATTTTACTTTTTTGTTAAAAATAATTATTATACTTATGTATAGAGTAGAAGTCAGTTATAGTTTTTTGTTAAAATAATTTTATATTCTTTAAGTTGCGGTTGCTAGTAGTGTATAATATTCTCCTGGAGTCTACACAGGCTGGCCAGCCGCGTCGAGATAACTATGATAAATTGATGTTTTGACACGAACGCCCGCCGGCGATACAATATCGATTGTTTTCATAAAAATATGCGAGTACGGTTCATGTGTGAATTTTATTTAGATTCTTTTAAACTATCGATCTATCATAATAAATCATAAAAAATACACAACACTTTGCTAAACTTATACTTCATAATATGTTAATATTGGACATATACATGCTGGTTATCCGGAGAAAGAATAGTTATCCTCCTTGACCTCGGTGGCGCAATGGTCAACGCGCTAGTCTGCAGCACGAGTGGTTCCGGGTTGAATCTCCGGTCAGGTCATGATGGAAAACGATATTTTTCAAATTGGCCTGTGCCTTCGGATGTTTATCTGTTTAATTATATATTATAAAAATATAGTATCATTGAGTTACTGCCTGTGACATAAGTTCACTACTTACTTTGAGGCCTGGTCAATTTGTGTTATTTAAAAAACGTAATACTTTTATTGAAAATCCAGTAAGTTACCTTACAAATAGTAATTTCCAAGAAACTAGCGTTTGTGCTAAGAATAATACGGACCGGATCAGGATACGGAAGACGTCAATAGTGACGTGAACTTTACGTTACATTTGTGCAATATTAAGGAATATATATGATATTTTGTTTTATTTTCTACGAATATTTTTTTAAAATCAGCATTATTATAACTTTAACTAAAAAAAAACACCTTCCACACTGGTCTTGGAGAAAAGAAAAACCGTAGAATGTAACAGCTGTTTCCCTTCCCGCGCAAAACGTAAAAGCCGATCGAGGGAATTGGCGTGAGTAGTCATGTCAATAGGCGATGCGGCTAGCAACTCATCACTATTTTGATTCCGTTCTCCACCTACAAACCCACCAACATGCTAAACGTGGCCTTTAGGTTTTATAGACCTGGGCTCTATCTACCAAGCACGGGAAAAAGACGTGATTGTATGTATGTATGTAACTTAAAAAACAAACATTGAAATGAGTTCGACACTTAAAAAACATTTTTACCGCAGTGTGCGCGCAAGCTAATTGACATATAAGTATACCTTAGGTATCGGTGTTATATTATTAATTCTGTGGTATCGGTTCGCTTTTTACTTACGTAATTGTTACATTTTCAGAGGCCTATTATAGTTTTTCACATCTATGGTCTGGAATTATATTTTAAAATATACAAAAATAGAATAACTTGTTATACTCAGACACACACAAAACGATGTAAAACAAAATAAAAAATGTGATGCCATCAGTATTACAAAATGTCTAGCGTTACGCTGGTTAGGAATGCCCTAATGCAGCACTGATTTCCAGTCGTCACCTTCTAAGGTATCATCAGCCAACTCACAATCCACGCAAAAACAAAAAAAAAATAACATACATGCAATTTTAATAAAACGAGAGAAAAATATTGTTTGCCTCTATTCTGTTAGTACTGCAGAGTTGAACAAACGTTCCATTTTTATCATAAAAATAATAAAGAAAGAAAATGTTCATACAAAATAAAATGAAGAGTCACTAAATATTGGATTTCAAAGAGACGTACAAGTTAGTGACTATATAGTTTATAATCTTCTTATTTGAAAATATGACATAGGCTAGCCGGGGTGAGATAACTATGATAAATGAATGTTTTGACACGAGCCGCCCATCGCCAATACAGTATCGATTGTTTTCATAATAAAAATAGTAAAACAAAACAAAACCCAACATTAACCCCATACATACATAGGTACGTGTAAAAACCGCAACTAAAAATAAGAAAATAATAATTTAATTGCTTTGAAGCAACGAGAATTAACAAGGTTTTCGATACTTTCATACCTATTAAAATTTATAATAGATATCAGGTTTTATTTGGACTAAGACACTCCAAGGATGAAAACAAATATAATGACACTGAAAACACGCGCAAAATACATGATTTCTGGTTCTGGGTGGTTCAGATGGAGGAACGGCTAAAAATTAATCGATTTTGATAAGAATCTCAAATATATTTTTAAGCCGTTTAATTAGATTTTTATAACAAATCTTTACCTGCTTATACCTTTTCTTTATGAGTTAGTACTTAAGTAGCACTTATCAATAAAATTTTCTCTTATATAGGTTATTTTATTTCAAAAAGTAGTTACTATACCTATAATATGTATTTATCATTCTTTCCAGTACTGAGAAGCTACATAATCTTCAAATCCATCTTTTTATGAGTGCTAAGTTTTGAATTAATTCCATTTTAAATATATACGGATAAATCACCCAGATTGAGCTAGCCCCAAAGTAAGTTCGAGACTTGTGTTATGGGATACTAGCTCAACGATACTATATTTTATTACAAATACATATAAAGATAAACATCCAAGATCCAGGTCAATCTGAAAAAGATAAATTTCCATCTTGACCTTACCGGGGATCGAACCCGGGAACATCCATGTTGCAGGCCGGCGTGTTGACCGCTGCGCCTCGGAGCTCCTCATAGTTAACTATTCATACGAGTATATCTAACATATCATGGGAGCTGTAGTTAGAGCATCCTATTGGACTCAACCTATCCAAAATACTCACAGCTGTGAATTTCAAGTAATAGTTTTAAAAACCTCACAATTTTATTTGTTTTCTTCTCTTAGGTATTAATTCTTAATCACATCTGTCTATTTACTCGCATCAGTGGACAAAATAAATATATTACCTAAAAATCAAGAAAACAATTTCATTAATGAACAAATCGCTGTCTTTCGCGGTAGGATAAAATTGCGATTGTTACACGACGGGATACTAAAATAATTTAACGACACTTTGATTACTTTTATCGCAGGTTCTCGCTTCACTTGTCCCGTTTTCGAACCATTAGTTTTATGTGGATTACTACTGAGGAATTGCTTATTTATTATGCGCAGTTTTATGGCCAACTCGTAATTTACGTATTTGCTGAGAAAATATTTTCTCGTTTACTGAGAAAGGATTCAAGGAATAAAAGTGCAGGAAGGAAGCATTACTTCTATGTACTATGGAAAGATGGCTAGTAGTTAGGTACTTTGTAGATTTAACTTTCACATCTGAAAGTCCCTGGTTGTTTCTTCAGCTGTGATGCTTAGGTGCCCGGTGGTCGTTAAATCTTCCATAATGATTTTGTAGAAGGAACATATGGAATTTATCAGCTTCTAAAAGAATGTAGAAGCAGATAGAGGGACTTTTAATACATACCAAACTTTTGAAATTCAAAATTATAACAATAAAAGATGCAGTTAGTTTAATGGTTTTTAAATAGCATTACAATGCTCGGTATACTATTTTCAATTTTGATTTTAATTTTAATGCAGTTAGTTTTCTATTTACCGTCTAAAAGCCCATGCACCATGGGGCTAATCATGTTTAATGGCCCTGGGTTTATAAAACCTAAAGATCATCCTATTTCTTACCAAGAAAAAAGACGTTATTTGTGTATATCTAGATATATATTATGGCCAAAGTAATATTCAAAAATTTGCAGACAAAAACATTTTCTATTTCAGTTCACCGCGAAACGAATCTTGAAATAAAACCGGAGACTTTTATGTCATTTTGGGTTATTATTTTTAAATAACATGAACTTCAAATTCGTTCTTATTATATATATTTTATACTCAACAGGATATTCTTTAAAAATAAAGAACTTATATCATTTTCAAAAAATTCTAGCTAATTGATCACAAGATACTATCTGTTGATCATCTTTGGTTTGGGTTTGCCGAACCCATAACTGACAAAATATTAAAGTAATCAAAAGTCATTAAACACGCAACAGACAGAGCAAACAAAATACAAGCATAAAAATCAGATCGGCCAAAAGTTACAGCCTAGCGCCTACATAATCGAAGATCGCCGAGCGAACGTCAAATATTGGTTTCATTTTTTCTCTTTCACGAAACAGTTTTCAAATTTATGACACTCGACTCGTCTAGTGCTCGGCCCAAGGGGCTTAACCTGAAATGGACGCGGCCGGCAGCGGGGAAAATATATTTCCAAGTTTACTGGTCCATAAATAACACTGGAGTGACAGGGCGATGATAAACTCTCAGGCGAGAGTTCATCTCACGTCGCTTACTGAATATTGAACGAATACGAGCTAATGTAATTTTCCGGATTATAAATTAAATGTTAAATTTTGACTTTTTGACAAATGGTCCCGCTTTTGTTTTAATTTGGGTGATTTATTCATGTTAAGCTACATTAAGTACTTTTCAAAGTCACTGAGGTGATTTCTATTTACATAAGATTATATATTATTATATTTTTAAAAAGATGAGTGCATTCTTTGATTTTATTTACATATTTTCGAAGGATTTGAATAGAGCTGTGTGCATTTAATGTCGCTTAAAAAATTAAAATTCTATATTAACTTTACCTTAGCTTACGCTTACATACAAATAGTAATGAATTAAGCCATAAATACGAAAAGAATCTGGTTCTAAATATCCAGGAAAAGCATAAATTTTTCAAGGCCCACTGATGCTCCCACAATTTTGTTCTACGAGTCCTCCCTAGAAAACTCTTCAAACTTTTTAGGGTTCCGTACAAAAGTTGAAAAACGGAACCCTTATAGGATCACTCGAGCGTCTGTCTGTCCGTCCGTCCGTCTGTCACAGCCGATTTTCTCCGAATCTACTGAACCAAATTAGATGAAATTTGGTAAGATAGTGTAATTCTATGACCCAAACACGGATGTGCAAAGTAAATAAAGATTTTTTTGAAATAAGGGTCATTTTGGGGGGCCCAATTACAAAATTTAAAAAAAAAGTTTTGCAAACCTTACTGTGTCATATATCAAATGAAAGGGCTCATTATGACGATCTCCAAAATATTTTTTTTTTGTTCGGGTAAAATCAATACTTTTGATTTTATTCACGAAAGAAGGCAAAAATTGACCATTCCCCCCCCCCTGATCTCCGAAACTACTGGGCCGAAAATTTTGAAAAAATTACAAAATATAGTTCATTCCCTGAAGATTACAGGAAAAATAATAAGAATTCTATCACTTGAAAATTAAGTGGTAAACTCACAATAATAAGTTCATCTAGGGAAATAGTTCACTAAAACACCACTAGATGGCGCTAGTCAATTGAATAAAACATTTTTTGCACATTGTGTGTGTGTTCACGAAGCATATTGTACGGAACCCTCATTGCGTGAGTTTGACTTACACTTGGCCGGTTTTTTAAACCCCTGTTTACAATTTACAAAAAGAACGTTAAGTTGTCTTAGTGTTATGTCAAAAACGGCCACTAAAGTTTCACTTCACTTTCAAATGTAAACAGTAGTTCATAACATTGTTTGCGGCTATCTCGGGTCCAATCCTGCAGATTTTTTTGTTTGATGATATCTCCGTCTTCTTTCAAATTTTTTATTCCTAATAAAGATAGCACTTGAAGCCGTAAATAATATGTTTAAGTAATACTTCTTCTAAAATAAATTTACAAAATCATCACAAACAATGTAATACAATGTATGTGGCCTAATTCCCTCAGAGGCCGACAGTTGTTTGACTACCCGTTGCTACCGGTTCTCAGTTGTATAAAGCCGGAATCCTGCCTTAACCGAGGGCTTAGTTTTTCAATCAGCTGTGAGTGTGCGGCTAGCTGAAAAAACAGTGGAAATGTGTTCCGAAATGTGGGATATTTGCCTGCATGGCTTTGTAACAATGTAGGTTATTTTAGATTTTTGGGAAATTGCCGGCTTGATGTTTGAATTACCTATGTAGAATGGTAAAAGCTATGAACTGTGTCCATAGGGAAACGTTCTGTTTTAAAGAG
The DNA here is from genome assembly GCA_963082605.1 of Rhodophaea formosa. Taxonomy (NCBI): domain Eukaryota; kingdom Metazoa; phylum Arthropoda; class Insecta; order Lepidoptera; family Pyralidae; genus Rhodophaea; species Rhodophaea formosa. The sequence continues at coordinate 9,537,026 of OY720221.1, forward strand.
AAAAAAATGCATATTGCGCAACTTGATAATTGACGCCTTAAAATAATTAAAAATTTCTGTTTATTGAAAATAATATAGTAATTTTTAGAATAAAAGCTATTCTGTTCAGGCTGATTTGCAAGATATGGAAGCGGTCAGCTAACGCCCAGAACAGAAAATTGTGACGTTCTCTCATCGTGGAGGCCAAGATCCACTTTGGGGTCACTGAGCCAGCGGATTAAGTACGTAAGACTAAATGTTCATGATTGTGGAATAATATATCACAAGAATGAGCGCTTTAAGAGATATTGTCATGGAAAACTCGATAGTCCAATTTTGAATTCTGTTTATTTTATTCCGGAAAAAAATGTACTTACATGCAAAAATTTTATCTTAGTGTCTATATAGGTAGTTTCATCTGCTTTAAATTGTAGTAAAATTTGCCATAAATAAAAACAAATTTTTTAATACATTTGCAAATAATACGGTTCTTATGACATCAAAAATTGGATAGTAATGATGTATTCACGGCACTAGTACTTTTTACTTGACACCTTGACACCAATCACAACTGCTCAATAGCCACATAGCCCAATGCCAAAGATGCAGAATTGAATCTTTTTCATAGAATCCGAGCCAAGAGTTTAATGTTCAGCATGAAAACTATTTTTGGATTGGTGAGATGTCACGAATGTGATCTGAATGTGATTTTTTAACCGACTTCGAAAAGCAGAAGTTAACAATTCGGTGGTATGTACTTTTTTGTAAAAAATAAACCTGAGTAAATGTACCTGATTGTCAAAACTGTATTTTTACAAACTGCAATCTTGTTTTTGTTTATATGGTAATCGCAAATGTATTGAACAACGTTGTATGATGCTTGTTCAGTAAGCTGTCTATTATAGTCATCGGTTTATTATAAGTAAACACCTCTTCTATAATATTCAGCTTACCGTACTTGCTTCATAATGCACTATTAAATGCACGTGATCCTGAAAATTGCAAGAGGCCTTTGCTTCATAACATAACAAAAGATGTATTGGTGGCGAGTAGTTAAAAAAGTGGCAGAGTAAAAATTGCATCAGCAATTTCTCAAATTTTCTCACTTTTCTTTCACCATTTTATTCAACATGCACGAAAAGATAATATATGTTGGATCACTATGACTTTTTTTTTCTTTTGTGATTGATGACTGTTGCAAATGTTAAAACCAGGATGTAAAAACTAAGAAAAATCTAGTCGACTTTTAACTTCAAAATTTACAACAGTTTGATACGTGAAGACTTATTCCAAAGCAATTAAAACTTCGCCAGACTCCGGTTCGCGAAATTCGGACCTTTTTGTATTGTTCCACTCACAATCGCCTGTAAACAAAGAATAGTAGGACAAAAGAAGTTTCTTTGAAACAGTATTTAGCACTGAATTCAACGGAGTCTTTAGGGTGATGATAAACCTGAACGTTCACTTAATAAAGCATTGTTAGGAATGTCAGTGAATACACATAATGAAGATATTACAACGGAGGATCTTCAGTTCTCCTAAGCGACGGGATATATTATAACGGTTAAGAACGACTGTTTTTCAAAATTTAATAATCACGTTCCAAAAAAAAGTCCTTTTAGCCTTCGGATGAAAAGATACTCGTAAGTGCATCTTACCAGCCAAGCCAGTGGCAGGTAATATATTTAGCGGAGGAGATATTAAGAGGGTATCCTAGCAGTTTTTTTCCATACAAATGTATTTCTCTATTTTCTCGCTGAAAACTACTTCTAGAGGCAGAATTCTTTTTTCATAAAATCTATTTCTAAAATAGGTATGTTCCTTTGTTTTTTTTTTCTAAAACAGTTTTTTAGGAAAAAATAAAAAATAGGGGCATACCTCTTTTAAAACTAGATTTTATCAAAAAAGAATTGTGCCTCTAGAATCAGTTTTCAGCGAGAAAATAGAGAAGTACATTTGTATGGAAACCATACTGAAAAAATACTGCTAGGATACGCTCTTAAAATTGGTGGAAATGTTACCGCACTGAAAAGCAATAACCATGAGCGTTATTATGAATACATACATAATATCACGTCTATTTATCTGGAAGAGTAGATGTCAATAGGACCTAAAAGCCACGTTATAAGTCATGCAAGCTTTACTCCGCGTCTTCGACTACTGAACTGTCAAAGTATTCTTAAGTTTTTGAATGTGAAGGTTACAATACAAAATGAAATATTTTCTGCTACTAAACGTCGTCACAAAGCTAGTAAGATCAAATGATTTTTATTAAATAAGAAATAACATATTATAAATAATTACATACTTACTCATTACAATCGAATGTTCGGGTCTGAAAGCACCTTTACCAACAAAATACATCCGCTGAATAAAATGTTACTTGGAATAGTTTTATTGGAAACTGTTATTTTGTTTCGGCTACAATGTTGGGTAAACAACAGACTTCGATTTTAGGATTCTGTGTTCAGCGCCAAGTTCACTGACTTACCTGTTTTATGGGCGCAATGAAGAGAAATTTAGAAAATAGAGGTGTACGTGAACGTGGCTGATAGTATTCTCGAAACAAGTAGGAAAAAAAAAGTGTGGTACTTTTCTGCACAAAAATACATACCTAACTGATTACAAAATAACATATACATATTTTTTGAATAGTGCTTTTATTATCTCATAATATTGTTTATACAAAGTTGTGAAGCATTATGTGACTCCATCAAAGCGCCTCTGCAATAAAGAGTCGTACGGATTAATAGGTTTGGGACCACGTGACGTCTCTGCAAGATCGAATCAGAAACGAGGAGATCCGTAAAAGAACCAAGGTCACCGACATAGCCCAGCGGATTAGTTCTTTGAAGTGGCAGTGGGCGGGACACATAGCGCGAAGAACCGATGGCCGATGGGGCAGAAAGGTTCTCGAATGGCGACCACGTACCGGCAAGCGCAGCGTTGGACACCCACCGACCAGGTGGTCAGACGACCTGATAAAGGTCGCAGGAAGGCGCTGGATGCAGGCCGCTTCTAACCGTTTATATTGGAAATCCATAGGGGAGGCCTATGTCCCGCAGTGGACTTCTTGTGGCTGAGATGATGATAATGATGATGACCACGTGACACAATCTTAGATTATATAAAGCCTAGATAGACTCTATTAGCTTAAAAGCATAGAAAAAAAATGTGTCCAATCCATAGCACAAACTACGAAGAAGATAATATTATCGTGCCTTCCGAAGCACGGAGGAGCTCGAGATATTTTTATGCCACTTGCGGTCACCCATCCAAGTAGGGACTGCACCAGGGGTTGCTTAACATACGTAAGCGCTCATAGAGCTCACACCCACTGGACCATCGGGCTCCTCGTAAAGGTATAATACTACTCCTAATGTAGTGCCATGCGGCCAACATTGGGCATTAAATTATTTAAAAAAAGTCGACATGCTAAAAAAAGGACAGGTAATTAGTGTATGTATATGTATGCGATATTGTGTATTCAGAGACTATTACTGTAAAGTTAATAGTTGTTGAACAATGATTAAAAAAATAAATGACGATCGATTTTGAGTGTGTGAGTGAGTTGTTTCACACAAGAATAAGAAACGTAATCAGCTAAATTTTTGCTTCCAATAGATTATCCAGTTTGGTAAATAAAATATTATGTATCATATTGCCATAAGAGGATCGACTACCTGTAAATTTCATACAAAAAGCGATAACTCTTCCACCTTTAAGAAATGAGGAAAGTTTGATGTCATTCGATTTAGCACACCTTAATCTAGGGCTAACCGTTTTTCTTTTTTATTGATTCGGTTTAGATTAATTTAAATAAATTAAAATGCCCCGAGTATTTTTTTATTAAAAATATGGATATTTTGATTTGATTTAACTTAGATGCTCATAACTTTTGTTGTAAGTAATATATCTTTAATATCAAAACGTAAAGCCCTACTTCTCCAATTTGTCAATATTGTGTAAAAAAAAATATCGAAATTGGACTAAGTTTAAGGCGTGGGAAGCGTTATCGCTTTTTGTATGAAAATTTACATGTAGTCTATCTTCTTAAATATCTCATCTTTAGTCGTCCTATCGTCCATCGTTTCTTTCAGGCTTTCACTAAACAACATAATTTATTACTTTTAAATTAACAAAAAAAAAATTGTAATATTCAAAGAACATTTTTCCTCGGTAAGCCAGAGTATACTAATAAATGAGATGCTTTACGTCATTAAAATATTTGTTTTTCACTTCCATCCCAAAGTACTATTTCAGACGGTTTATCAACAATAAACCAAATTTACAACTTTACCGTACAACACCGATACTTAGTATTTCAATTTACTGGACATTGGCAGGATCACTGAAATCTCGGTGGAAGCCATTTTATAAAACAGAAGAACAAGAATAAACCAAATAGCAAAAATGGTTTTGCTTTCAACTTTTATTTCAACACATAGATATTAATTTTAACGTCAGTTTGCATGAACCTTTTATTGAGTTATTTCTGCCAACTTTTCTATTAAGTTACTTTCATCGTGGTCGTAGCAATTAAATAAAAGTTTTGTGCTAAGTATAACTATGCGGATAGCAAACAAATAATGAAACAAATTTACAGCATATCACAAACACAACTTAATACAGCTCCCCAGGCAATTCTATTCTTTGTATTTAAAATAGTTCTACGGTAGGTTATATGCTAACAGAAAATATGAAATAAAAATTTCCATTTTAGTGGAAAGTTTCAATAACTTTTACCACCCCGCCGTGATTGCAACATTGCAAGAACCGAAAATAGCCAGTCAAAATCACCACCAATAATTACGGGGCCCGTAAGGCTTGCAGCGGTAAACCATATACTTTATTGGCGTTAATAAATGCACTCGTTATTTACTTAGAATTTATTGCGCGTACACCTGTGCCAGCTCGTAAACTTTGTACGCGCTTATTGACTCGACGATAAGCGAACATAGGTATGTTCGCTTGTTGTGGAGTCAAGACACAAATACACAATACATACCGTGCAAATTTCGATATGAGTTTTCAAGTTAAAAATGTGAGGAGAGGAGCCCGATGGCCCAGCGGGCGCAAGTATTATAAAAGCTTACGCATGTTAAGCAACTCCGGGCGCAGTCCCCACTTTTAATATTATATATACATATTTTTATTTTATATCCATATGTATAAACACTATATTGTGCGGTAAACAGAATAAACATTTTCATACTCTTAAACCCTGATTTATACCAGTAGTATGCCCAGCAGCGCTCTAATTCTCTTTTAAAAGGTGTCACGGAAGACCAGCGGCGTGATGTCAGTTGCATCACTGCCTTATGCTGAGTGGCCCCTTTTTGGTGCCTCACTCTACAGAACATAAAAATGTAATTACACTAAACTGAATGTATTACTGTGTGGCTCCGAATAAATTATTTTTCTTTCTTTCTTTCTTTCTTTCTTTCACTTGGATGGATGGTTGACCGCAAGTAATATGAAACTATCTCGGGTTCCACCGTGCTTCGGAAGGCACGTTAAGCCGTTGGTCCCGGCTGTCATCAATGATGGTAGTCGTAATGCCAGATTCCTTTAGGTAGTTTGAAAAATCTGATACCAGTGTTGACCACTTACACACTCGAAAAACAAACAAACAGTTAAAACGGTTCCCCTTTTCCCGCGATTAAATACAGAGTGCAACATAACTCTTGACACACCCTTAAAGGGGTGATTCAGCCCGTCAATATGAACAACTTTTGCTATGGGATCATTGTTGCTATAGGATTAAGTGTTCAGAAAAAAAAATCGAGTTCTCAGCACAAATCCCATAGCAAAACTTGATAATATTGACATGCTGAGTCCTTTCAATAAAGTAAATAAATATATAGGGTCATATCACACAAACTGAGCTAGCCCTACAGTAAGTTGTGAATTTATATTGCGGGATACTAACTGAATGATACTACATACATACATCACGTCCTTATCCCTTGCGGGGAAAACAGAGTCCAAGGTCGTAAAACCCAAAGGCCACGTTTAGCGTGTTTGTGGGCGTTAAGGTAGGAATCAAAATATTGATGGGTTGCTAGCCTTATCGACTATAACTTTGGTTACGTAGATTTTCGCCTATTCCCATGACCGGCTTTTGCGGCTGCGCGGGAAGAAAAGCAGCTGGTATATTCTATGTTTTTTCTTTTCTTTCAAACCAGCATAGGTACTATATTTACTTAGATAGTTAAACAGCTATGACCCAAGGTCAATGTGAAAAAGATCTTTTCCCATCATGACCTGACCGGGGCTCATCATCGAACCTAGGATCCCCGGCTGGCGTGTTAACCACTGCGCCATAGAGCTGGTCAAAGTTTAAGGGTGTGTCACGTTACACTCTGTATTTACTTAAATAGCTCATAAAGCCATATATAAGCTAGATTATGGAATACGTTACGGTTAAGGTTTGCATTTTTTTTTCCACTGAAATTCTGACATCATTCAGTAACAGATTATTAGGGAAGGTTTCAATAACTTTTAACGGCTTTGTTGTGGCTGCAACATTGTATCAAAAATAACCGAAATCAACGTCAATAATTATAAGACTTGCAGCAGTTAACTATATACTTTATTAACGTTAATAAATGCACTTGTTATTTACTTAGAATTTATTGCGCGCACCTGTGCCAGCTCGTAAACTTTGCTTGCTTTGATTTGACGATCTGCAAACATGCCTGAGAGGTTTAGTATGTGCCTGTATTCTCAAGACGTTTTTATCGAGCTCCGTGGCGCAGCGGTCAACACGCCTGCCTGAAACAAATTATCAAAGTATGTTTCCCGTAGGAATCGAACCACGACCCCCGGATCAACTAGGCAAACGCCTTAACCACTGGACCACGGATGCTGTTAACTATGTCTTTTAATTATTATCTATTTGGAGATAATATCTTACAATTTGAATGAAATTTAACCTATTTTGGGTTTGTCACAGATTATCTTCAAAACTGAATTCCAAATATGTAGAATCACTGAATTCTAAAATGTACAATACTACTACTACGTGTCGACGCGTTGCCAATATGTCCCAGCTTTGTTCGGATGGATGACAGCTGTCAATAATTTAATACAGGATGAGGATTCACGTGAATGGGAGAGACAAATAAATATTTCCGTATTGGACTATTCACTTTTTGCCTCAACGTCGAACATCCGGTTAGAAACAATGGATGTGTTTCGTGTTGCATCGAATATTGCATTGTTAATTGCTTTTCTAGGTCACTAGAATGACAAATTAACGAAATTATTACACTTTTCTCTAGTTTATTTTTCAAAATATGCAGAAATATTTAACGTTTAATCATATGATAGCTCTCAACTGAGCGTAAGCTAGCGAAAGAGCAGACAACAAAGAAATGAAATGCAAAAAATAAATAAATAATTTTGTACAGAAAGGTAATAGGTAATAAATAACGGATTGTATGTGGCCTACTTAAAAAAATCACTACCTATTTAAGAGATAGACACTCATATAGTAGATTGTACGTACAACACTTGGTAAAACTACTTTGGGGAAGTAAATAATACACTACGTAGTGCTGAACACCATTTAACGCTAAAAATCTATTGAAAAGGCGCTGCTGCTTGGCTTCCGCAGGGGAGTTCAGATTAAACGGCGCACATTTACAGCTCCTAGTTGACTAAAGTAGCACAAAAGCAGACATTTGTGAAATAATCTTTTAATTTAGAATATGGAATACGAAAACGTGGTCTTACTATGGGCTTCATAAGAAAGCTCAAAGTCGCTCAAAGAGCTAGGGAGAGGGCTATGCTCGCTGCGAGATCGAATCAGAAACGAGGAGATCCGTAGAAGAACGAAGGTCGACGACATAGCCCAGCGGATTAGCTCTTTGAAGGGGCAGTGGGCGGGGCACATAGCGCGAATAATGGCTGATGGGGCAGAAAGGTTCTTGAATGGCGATCCGGTACGTGATCGGTTCTGTAGATACGGCGTGAAAGCATAACAAACAAACAAACAAACTCACTTTCACATTTATAATATTAGTTGGGATGGGATTGGGAATTGGAATTGATAAATGAAAAAAATACTTGTCCAATATTTTTTGGATTATACCTACTTACGTCGGACTAATTTTAATGTTATTATTTTGATTTCAAATAGGACCACTCCAAGTCTCCCCGTGGATGTCGTAAAAGTCGACTAAGAAAACACAAGCTATAAACATCAAAGAGACCTCTCCAACCCGTCTGACCAGCGTGGAGAGTGTAGGCCAAATCCTCTGACTGCCCTGGCTAATATATGACTCTAGTAGTACAGAGAGGGTCGTGCTCCTGCAGTGGACTCAGAAAGATCTGTTGATGATGATGAAGATTTTGATTTCAGAAATACAAATGGTAATAAATATGTTAAAGTTTGTAAAAACCACGTTGAGATTTTTAGCAAATAGTAGACAAAGCTTTTTCACATTTTGTTACTTTTAAAAGATGGTTCTCCTAAACGTGTTTACACTCAATGCTCGTTTGGCAACACGGTACGCTTGAACTGTTAAACCTAATACTGAAAATTGTGTCGGTGAGCGTTCCACCTGGTATAATGCCAAATACCCACCAACCTGTTCGAAAAGAAACATTTTGAACACATTTTCTGGATTGTATGTTTACAAACATAGTTATGTCATTTACTTTGCTTTTTCTCTGTTTGGGGTCGGATCTGTATGTCACTTCTCTCCACATACATACATAATATCACGTCTTTATCCCTTGCGGGGTAGACAGAGCCCAAAATAATGAAACCTACAGGCCACGTTTAGCATCGTAGTGGGCGTAAACGTGGAAAGCGGGATCAAAATAGTGATGGGTTGCTAACCGCATCGCCTATCAATGTAATTCCATAGATTTTTGCCCAATCCCTTGACCGACCGAAAAGCAGCTGGTATATTCTATGTTTTTTTTTTTCTCCCAAACCAGCATGGAAGATCTCTCCACATATCACCTAAAATTTGTGCTTCTCTCCATAATTTTGTTTTTTTGACCATATCAATATCTACCCCCATTTCAATATTCACATACATAACTGTCACGTCTTTTTTCCTTGCGGGGAAGACAGAGCTTAGGGCTATAAGACCTAAAGCCACGTTTAGCATGTTGGTGGGCATGAGGATGAAAAACGGAATCAAAATAGTGACGGGTTGCTAGCCGCATCGCCTATTACCATGATTCCTTTCATTTTCGTTCACAATCGTTTTCAAACATTAAATCTGCGTCTTTCTTGGTTTTCCTCTTCTGAAGTCTGTCTACCTCTAAATTGGCCATTTTCTTCGCCAGATGTTCAGCATTTCTCCTCTCAGTTTTGTGTGCAGGATTTAAAATTTGAGGGTTCAGTAAGCAAAGGGTACCACGGGACCTTATTACTAAACCTTCACTGGTCGACCATCCGTATGTCTACCACTAGGCTGTATCTTTTGAACCGTAAAATGTAGTCGCTTGATATATTTGTATGTATTACCGCTTAAACAATAAAAAATAAAAACAATGCAAGGAGAGTTTATGAGGTCCCACTGGAACTGGGTGGATTTCAAATCAGTGACCTTTCAGTTAAAAATATCATTAATAGACCTCTAGACCGGTACCGCTACGTTCAACTACAATCTTCGTACAAATAACTTTTGTTCGAAAATATTGCTGCTTTCGAATCAAAGTAATACATATCGCTAAATATGAATTACAATAACCGTCAGGTAGGGGGGTAAGCCGGCTGCGGAGAATTCACACATTCGCAAAGAAATATGACGTAGCTTATTAGTACTCGTATTGCAGCGCACAGTACCCGATAGGGATATTAAAGCCGGTAGTGTAAGATCTTGCCGCATGATTTTTACCTCAAACTATATTTTAGTCAAAAGTAGATAAGGTTTTGTTGGTAAATTATTTTGTAATTACGAAGAAGTTTAGTGTGGATTTCGAAATATTTTATCTGTATTCGCTGCATTATCGCGGTGATAAACCGTCAAAAAGGAAGAATAACGTTTACGATTGTTTGTATAATTTCATGATCGGAATATACAGCGTGTATAATCTAACCCTTAAGTCATCCCTTTAAGGGAACGTCAAGTGTCTATTTACGCGCTATATATTGAGAAATAAAATAAGAAACCTTAAAGAAATAAACACAAACGGGTGTTTGCGTTTAATAATAATTACGTCTTCGTCTCTAACAGAGTAGGTTTTTCACCAAGTGTTATCCATCGTCTTCACTTCAATCAATATAATTATCTTCAGTTTAACAATAATAGCATCAGTTAATTGTTACGATACGCACAGAACTAGAAGTATTTAAGACGTGCTTTGTCCAGCATAGAATACCAAAAGTCTAAATAACAAATGATTACACTAATCATGCGTTTGGATCACTGACTAATATTAAAGCTCGGAAAATGTGGGAAAACCTTTGAAGTTCGGTTAGCGACGTACTGTGAAATTTTCATTAAAGGCAAAGCGCTTTTAAAACAGGCGCGCTAAACACGTTAAAGGATTATGTATACTAAATATTGGAAGACGAAATTATTACTGTGACAAGGTTTAATAACATTACAATTTCAGTTAGCTTATTTGAATATTATATTTTGCCGAATATACTGCGAGCTAGGGTAAATACTGTTGGGGACAACGATTAAACAAACCTGTCAAAATAATCAACTTCTCCTAGAACAATGCTGGGAATTTCAAATAAACTATGACATTTTCATACAAAACTATTTGGCAGACCCGGCAATTTGTATAAAAAGAGTCGATTTTTTTTATTTCCCAGCGTTGGTCCCGTAGGAAAAGTTGTTCACTTTGACAGGCTGATTTGTTGGTTTGAGGAACAATGGTGTTTACCCTAACACTCTGTATAGGTAGGTTTACGCCACGCCCGTCATTTTGAAAAAATTGCAAAATCTGTTGGCAATAAAAGAAGAACAGCCGGATAGACATACGAAATATTTTTTGCTCAAGCTGAAGCAGAGAGGCTTCGCTCGCGCTTCGTGCTAGTTTGGTAAGTAAATGTTGAGTCCATTGTTTCAATAATATTAATTGCAAAAAGAGATCAGGTCTATCATTCTACCGAGACAAATTTAATAACTCCATTACAATCTATCTCAAGCCTTAATATGTAAAATACGGGTCACTCACGTATGAAGTCAGCTACAGGACGACTTAATAATGTTAACATCTCACGTAATTTTTTTTTTTTTTTTTATTAGCCGTTTGTTCCCACTGCTGGGCAAAGGCCTCCCCTCGTTGTTTCCACACAACCCTTTGATATCATCTTCCAATCTTTCTCAAACTGATTAAGATCGTCTACCCATCTCTTTTTCGGTCTTCCTCTTTTCCTACGCCCACTTGGAGTACAATGTGTTAATATATAAGCCCATCTTTCCGGATGCATTCTATAGATGTGACCCGCCCAATCCCACTTCAGTTTGGCTGCCTTCTTTCCAACATCCGAGATTTTTGTGATGGAGCGCAGGGTGGTGTTCCTCACACGATCTATTCGCTTGACACCTAAAATGCTACGCTCCATAGCTCGTTGACAGACCCTCAATTTGGACATTTGAGCGTCAGTGAGAAACCATGTTTGGGCGCCGTAGGTAAGGATGGGCAAGATACACATATCGACGAGTCTCTTTTTGAGGTATGTTGGTAAATTGCCTTTTAGCAAATCCTTCATCGACCAGAAGCTACGCCAAGCATTTTCTATCCTGCGACTTACTTCTTTGTCTTGGCGATTAGCGAAGGAGACAATTTGTCCAAGATATAGATACTCGTCGACATATTGTATAACATGCCCATCTACCTCGACCCTACGTTTCACGCTATTTGTCATCAACTGAGTCTTAGATCGATTCATTCTTAGTCCAAATTGAAGGCTTGCCGTGCTGAGGTCTTGTAGCATCTGTTCGAGTTCGGATGCGGAAGGTGCGAACACGGCGTATCTTACTTATCATTGTCAGAAAGAAAAAAACACTTATCATTGTAATAAATAATTGTAAAGGTAGGTACGTGAATATTGAGTTGAAATATATTTTCATAGACGATCCGATAAATCTTATCCAAAAATATAAACGCTTAGGAAGTTGACCGCTGTGAAAATGGAAAGAATTTTATCCTTCGCGGAATATATTCTTATCCTAAAGGTGAGAAGTCGCAAGATATATTTGTCACTTCTTTGTTAAAGCTTAGGATTTCGTGGCAACTATGTTGAATAGTGTGGGATTAAATGTGTACGTTTTATTTATGTGAGCTTCTTGTTGTTGGCCTGAAACGTATGTGAGTGTAACTTGCTATTGCGCATGACTTTACCCGCGTTTATTACGTAATAAATAAATATATACGGAAATCCACTCACGAAGTGGGTTCGAGCCTAGTGTGATAGGATACTAACTCAACGATACTTTATTTTATAACAAATATATACACACATACATATTATCACATATTTTTTCCTTTAGGGGTAGACAGAGCACAAGGTTATAAGAACCAAAGGCCACGTTTGGCGTGTTAGTAGGCTTGAGGGTGGAAAGCAAAATTCGAATAGTGATGGGTTGCTAGCCGCATCGGTTTTTGACGTAATTCCTTAAATTTTCGCCCAATCAACGTTTAAATAAAAGTTTTTTTAGCTTTTTGTATAAATTGCGTGGTGAATATTTTATCTATCATTAATTTTTTATATATATTTAAAGATATAAGCGCGAGGTGTTTAGCTCATAGAGCCACTAGTAATAGTAGAGATAAACAAGCTAACATAACATCGATACTGTTAAAGTGAAGAAGTTTCGGCTCCGTTTAATATTAATAGTAAGCCAGCATCATAGCCAGCATATTGGTTCGGCGCTGCCGTAAACAAATATGGAAATAGTGCCGATATAACTTTTGCGATCTTATAACTTGTTTCTGAGAGCGTATCAAAGTGTACGATCACTGCAAAAGTCTAGAAATGTATTAAGTTGTATATTTTATCAGGCACTTATATTTCTACTAGCTGTTACCCACCGCTTCGCCCGCGTAGTATATAGCCTATATCCTTCTCGGTACCCTCACCTATGTGTATGCCAAATTTCATGATGATCGGTTTAGTAGATACGGCGTGAAAGCGCAACAAACAAACTCACTTTCGCATTTATAATATTAGTCAGGATTTTAGTTTTATGCAAGTTATCTAAGAAAATCAAGAAATTAGGTGCAAAGCTTTTTTCATCTTAAGCTCGAATGCTTTTGAGTCTAACTTTTAACGCCAGGCTTGTAAAAAACTATTTTAATAGCCATTTAGGTCCCAATGATAGGCAAAGGCCTACCCTTTCTGTTTCCAATTCGACCTGCCTATTGCTATGTTTACATGCTTCATTAAAACCAAACAAATCATCCTGCTATCAGATTTAAGATTTACCGCTGAAAAAAATATAACGTAAAAAAACAACACTTTTTTACGGCTGGCTGTTTACCACTAAACTGACTTTGCACAATACCTAATTGAAGTATTTTAGTTGAAAACCAAAAAAAAAAAATAATCGTTATACAAAAAAAATATGCCTGAAAAAAGGAACGTAAGATATTAATGTTATAATGTAATTCAAATTCTTTAGCCACGTCATTCCCACTGACGAATAACAAATAAATAGCCCTTTCTGACAAAGATACAAACCTATTTTTAGCACACTACGATCAAAGTGAAAGACGGTAACCCAATGTGTTCTCGTTCCATTTCTATTATCTCCCGGCAGCCGCTTGCTTTGTCATCTGATTAAATGGTCATGCAACTGTCGCGTCATGCTCTGTGTCTGTTGCGGATATTCCGAGCATGACTCTGCGCTAAAGTTTACGACGAGCGGGAGAATTGAAATACTTGACTGAAATACGAATTTTCTAGTTATCTTTACGGATGCGGATTTATTGATTTTTTTAAACTATGTAGTGACGTAGTTAAAAAGATTGTTACGACATAGTTAAATATTATATTTTTGTAAATACATACAAACGGGTGTATTTTTCGTACTATAATAATTGATCTTTGTAGGGTAAATACTTTTCCTTTTTAATTGTAAAAAATTACAAAGATATTTTTCATAATTGTCTTGAATTAAATTTTCGGCACATTCTGTAACTTTTGTTAGAAAAAGTTAAGTACTTATTCCGTTATTGTTTCCCATAGATCAATTTAACTACTTTTAAAACATGGTAAATTGGCCGTTATTGAGAGTTATAAATAAATAACGAACTAGAAGGATGAAAACGGTAACCCAATGTGATTTTGTTCTATTTCTATTATCTTGTAGCTGCTCGCTTTGTCATCTGATTAAATGGTCATGCGACTATCGCGTCATGCTCTGTGTCTGTTGCGGATATTCCGAGCATGACTCTGCGCTACAGTTTACGACGAGCGAGAGAATTGAAATACATGACTGCAATACGAATTTTATTGTTGTCTCCACGGATGTGTTTTATTGATTCTTCTTTGTAATTTAGTGAAATTGTTGAAAACATTGCAATGTAAACCTTTTATCTTTATACTAAACACAAACATATATAATAAACTTATTTTTATATTATAATGATCATGAATTCAATTCAAAAGTCAGAGAAATGTAAAATATTTTAAGAGATATTTTATCTCCCTTTCTAATTGTACAAACGTACGAAGAGATATTTGTCGGACTTCAAGATATCTTGAATTGCATTTTCGGGAAATCTGTAGTTTTCCTCATATTTTATCGAACGAGTCTAAGATTAATATTTTATGGTATGAAAAAAGTTGAATAGGTATTTATTTTTCCCTCACTTTACACGTACGATTTAACTACTTAAAAACATGTAGAGTGGGCCATAATTGAGAGTTATAAATAAATACCGAACTAAAAACTATCAAAACGGTAACCCAATGTGATTTCATTCTATTTCTATTATCTTGTAGCCGTTTGCTTTGTCATCTGATTAAATGGTCATGCTCTGTGTCTGTTGCGGATATTCCGAGCATGACTCTGCGTTAAAGTTTACGGCGAGCGAGAGAATTGAAATACATGACTGGAACACGAATTTTATAGTTGTCTCTTCCAATTTGGTTCGAAAGATTTCGTTTTAGACTTTTGTTACTTTGTTAAGGAAAGAACAAAATATAGGTACCTTTATTTATGTCATAAACATATAAATGTATTTTTATACTTATACAAAAGCAGGTTCCTACTTTATTTTTTTTTTATGGATAAAAGATACCTTTTCTCTTTTTAGTATATAAAACAACGAGAAAATAAAAACTAAAGTATAAAAAGAAGTTCCGTTACTAAGAAACCAACGAGTATGGCGTTACCACAATATTTAGTTTATGTTTTTATCGTCTGATTTAATTTATTATCTTGCCTATTACTCTTAATATCACAAAACGATGCTTTTATTGACAACAACGACTAATGACCAACGAACAATCTCTGCGAGAGGTCCCTATATATTTATCAATGACTAGCAATCCGCCCGGCTTTGCCGTGCCCGTGGTACATATCTAGCCAATGGCACCCAGGGATAACGTATCTATGAAAGAATATTTTAATCGGTCTAGAGTTCCTGAGAAAAGCGCGTTCAATCAAACAAGCAAACAAAAACTCTAAACTTTATAATATTAGTATAGTATAGATTTAACAAAACAAAGGTAATTGCCTGTTTACTGATTCTTGACAAGAGTCGGCCGCCGGCTCCGCCCATATGCCAACAGCAAACACTCTCAAAACTTAATGGGTTAATATTGATGCGTGGTTTGGACGTTTCCCCACTTTGACCCTTTGAAGCCTGCAAGGTTAGGTCCGACAGGCATGAGGCCCTTTTAGTTGGCAACTTTGAATGGCAACTGAGGTAAGTTAATCTACCCGTAAAACTTGTAACGTGTGATTAATAATTCCAGTAAATTCAATCAAGTGTGATTTTGGGGTAACGAAGTGTAGTTATAGTTATGGTTTACCTAATATCTTAGAATAAGTTTCTTTCGATATATTCTTGTCAGTAGTTGTCCCGATTCTTATCAAGATCATTATAGGGACATCACACATATGTAGCAACTGTACGATACCAATCATATTATATTTATTAAAATATATTATATACAGATAAATACCCAAGAGCCAGACAAATCTGTCAAATAGCAGCCTCCATAAAGATCTGGCTGGTGATTGAACCAGGGACCCTGATTTTCAAAGGAATTTCGGTAGGTACCTTCCACTGAGCTAAGGAAACCATCAAGGGGGTGAAATTTTTTTTGATCCTAATGATGATTAACTGAGATGTAGATGATGATGCAGTCTGTCGTTTTATAAAATGGTAATTAAAAGTTTTCTTTAGTTGAAAGGTTAATAAAAACATCAGAGCGGTTACACGAATGACATATCATGTGACACATCGTATAACAAGAAAACCTCATATCACCGGAAATTGAAAATAAATTCCTTTAAGCCTGCAATTACCGCAATCGGGAATATCGAGTTTCAGACACATACATTTACATCCGCCCGTGGGCTTTCAGGAGTCGAGCATGAAGAAATAAAACATTTAAAAGTTGTATCTTTTTTATTCTACTCTACGGACTTACTCAATGCATAATCTAACATGTTTTTTAAAGTCTAACATCCGTTCTGCGAAAGTTAAAAGTTAGTAAGTGAACGACACAAACAACACAATTTTAAACATTTATAATTAAATATACACAATGTCATGTACGAATACTACCTCTCTCACATAATAAGATTATTTTTTAAGCTTAAGAGTCCCACGTAAAGCCACAACCCCATACAAACGTAGTTTGGTTTTAGTTTTACAACAGTTAAGCCAATCTCAACCAAATTTTGTACATACGACCGGATAAGGCATATTGATGTTTATAATCAGATTTCAATTTAAAAAACAATATCTAGGTATAAAAAATTACAGGAAGTAGAAGTTTCGTATTGAAAACTTCTACTCGCTGTAATTTTGTATATTATTTATTATTATATATTTATTCGAAATTTGGTTGAGATTGGCTTAACTGTTGTAAAACTAAATCGAAACTACGTTTGTATGGGATTGCGGCTTTACGTGGGACTTTTAAATTCAGCAAGAAGTTTACCGTCTTCCACACATCCATACAAGAAAAAATCATATTTATATCACCGGACATAGAAAATTAATGCACTTTAAGCCTGTAATTTAGCTCAGCGAGCATTGAGTCATTACTCACTGCTCGTTGAGGTAATTGCATTTTGTGTCTTATGTCATTTATAACCTACGAGCTTATAAAAAATATTTTTTTAAGATAATAATAAGATATATTACTCGTAAAGATGCCATTGATACCGCATACGTCCAAACCTGTTGAGGCATGTTGAGGCATTTAAACAAAAGAAAATACTAATCATAATTCTGAGACTTGTTGTTATGCGCCAGCTTTTAATTTAATTTCTTTAAGTAGTAATGTCTGTGCAAGATTATGTTTAATTAACCTCACAACAGACGTCGCATTTAAGAGGTTTTATACAAAACCAAAGTCCCCATATAATATAAGAAAAGTTTTGGTACCTATTTGTAGCTGGATAATGTACGTACACTGGTATGGAACTCTTAGTGTATGCGAAGCCGACTCACACTTGGCTGATTTTATTTAAATATGCATGTATCGGGTTTTCCAATTGAGACATAGGGACTTCCAAACTTTGACAGTTGATAGCGGACATATTGTTGCACATAGCTACATCTGTCAAACTTGCTATCATTTATTCAGACTGTTTTGCGAAATCACCATTGATGGACATAGCGTTCAACATGGGCAAATGGTAAAATTGATTAAAAGATACATAAAAAAGCTACAGCAGCGAAGTTGGTTAAAAATGGGTATTCTTCTCGCTACTTCTCCAACCCGTCTGGCCAGCGTGGAGAGTGTAGGCCAAATCCTCTGACTGCTCTGGCTAATATATGGCTCTGGTAGTGCAGAGAGGGTCGTGCTCCTGCAGTGGAGACTAAAAATGACCTGATGATGATGATGATTCTTCTTGCTCCAATTCGCGCGATTTGCGTTATGGTCGCCTTAATCTTCCTACAATCAGGCCTATTCGCAGTATGGAGAAATATGGTGATTCAGACTCAGTAAAAACTCAACTAACTCTCGTATGTTGACGAAACGCAAGATCTGCTGAAAAAATCAGACACTCTTATGAAAAGCGGTGATGTGCAGGAGATTGCAGGTCGTCATTTTTGCATCATGCTCACAAGAACTCGGCCTTTTGCAGATCACAACTTGGAGAATTTTAAAAAATCATTTGACATTTTTTACAGGTTATAATTTGCATTCACAATGCTATTTTGATTATTCTCTTATTTAAATAGAGTAATAAGATATGGAAAAAAAAATCTTTAGACTGGCAGTCTTTAGACTAGGTACGTCTAACGCCATCTCACACGTCGAATTTCTCCATCATATCCCATTCCTCTTATACGAATCATTGCTTGCGCCACAACTATCCCTCTTTTACAATTAGTATAATTACAAACTTGTTTTGTTTGTTTTTCGTATGTGTAAGTGGCCAACACTGGTGTCAGATTTTTCAAGCTGCCTTAAGGCATCTGACATAGCTTAACGACTGCCATTAACGATGACAGCCGGGACCAACGGCTTAACGTGCCTTCCGAAGCACGGTAGAGCTCGAGATATTTTTATGCCACTTGCGGTCACCCATCCAAGTAGGGACTGCACCAGGAGTTGCTTAACATACGTAAGCGCTCATAGAGCTCACACCCACTGGACCATCGGGCTCCTCAATTACAAACAACTTGTATCATTGTTCCACCAACACCGATAACCACATTACATTGTTAATTATATTGTAACTTAGTTGAAAGTATAAATAAAACATTAGAACCATAATAAACCTGGATACAACAAATAAATAAAGAGACGAGTGTCTCCAGTCTCCAACACACTCGTCTCTTTATTTATTGCTTTTTATTTTTACACTAGCTATTACCCGCTGCTTCGCCTGCGTGATATATAACCTATGTCCTTTCCAGTACCTTAACCTATGTGTGTGCAAAATTTCATGATGATCCGTTCAGTAGATGGGGCGTGAAAGCGTAACAAACAAACAAATTCACTTTCGCATTTATAATATTAGTTAGTATAGTCAGGATTAGGATACTTACTTTTCATTATTATATACTTTCTTTGTAACCCGATTTATTTGTGGTTGTATTTTTTTATTACACTTACTGCATAAGACTGGACCCAGCCACCAACGTTCGCCAAGCCGTAATCGTGAACAGTGAGCGCTCTAGGTAGATGATTAACTATTTCATTTGTTCATGAATTGGATGATAGGGACACAAACGACATGTGGTTTGAACAGGACAGCGCTACGTGCCACACAGTTCATGCCACATTGGACCATCTGCGAGAGCTGCAAAATGCAACGTGTAATTACGTGGAGTTATTTTGACCCCGTTAGAATTTTTCTTGTAGGGTTTTGGTAAATGTTAGGTCTATGCAAATAAGTTAAAAACCACAACGATCCTCAAAGACACAATAATATGTGCCATCGGTCAAATTTATCCATATTTATGTGCCAGAGTCATGCAAAATTTACCATTCTAAATACCACCCAGAGAAGTCAAGACGGGAATTTTTACGATGATACTCCCATACATTATGGCATCGACAGGCCTTTCAAACATTTTTTTTTAATTGACGAGGTCGATGGTAAGAAACGCTTAATTAGGCCCTGTGTATTTAAAAACTAGCCGTTTGTGTGCCTGTTTGTATGCTTTAATAGTCTTTGTTACAGGCTATTAATGTAATTTTATATAGGTAAAAGATTTTCTTATCGGTTAAGAGTTAATCCATTATAAACCAAGTCACAAATCTTTCCTTCTTAATACCCATTTTATGAAAAGCTAGGTAATTGGTTTTATACAAATTTGTTTTATACCTGTAAGAATTCCTGACGAAATTTTATTCTCTATTATATTACTCTCTGTGGATTTCATACCAAGCAATATGTACACAGTAACAAGAATTCCCTTTGCCTTTGAAAGTGTTGACATTTTTATAATTTAAATAACAAAAATTAATTAATAATTATTGATGGTAATATTATTATTATGGCCACCCTCAATATTCTCGGTATAAATACAATCGTCATCCCCACTCTCTCTCTCATTTTCGATTTACGCTGTGTTAGGAGACAGACGTTATACCATCCTTGTTATAATTTTGAATATACGTTCTAAAGTATTTATTTAATCTATTTTTATTTTCTCTCGCCTATTACCCTATAAAATCTATAGGTTATGGGCCCAGCCATACTACCTTTAGTATTGTGCTGTAGTTCCTTAAATTCATTTCTTTTTGTTTTCTAAAAACACACGTGTCCTCCAATCAACTTTAACCAAAACCATTTTCGTTATGGATAACCCGAAAACTAAGCGAAACATCCAACCTTCTAACGGCGAAAAATATAGCATCTGGAAGTTTCGTATCCGCTCGCTATTAACCGAATTGGAGGTCATCAAGGTCATCGATGAAGACCCGTGTTACAGTTCGAGGTATGGCAGAAGAATAACCGTATTGCTAAAAGCGTTATTGTCGAGTACTTGTCGGACTCCTTTCTTAGTTTTGCCAAAGAAGAACTGACCGCAAAAGACATATTTAGAAGCCTGGATGCCTTGTACGAAAGGAAAAGCTTAGCAACGCAGTTGGCTATACGAAAGAAGCTGTTGGGTTTGAAACTACAAGGAGATACTCTACTAGTCAAACACTTCACGGTTTTTGATGATTTGATGACGGAACTTTTGGCTGCTGGAGCGAAGCTCGAAGAAACCGGCTGAACGACCTCGAATTGTTCAAGCAGTGGAATTGACTGAGGAGGCAATGGTTTCCAGTCCCCGGGTTTGCATTCATGGCTGGTGATTACCAATTTGGCGAAAACAGGAAACAAATAACAATCCTGTTGGATTCCGGAGCTTCCGACCACATTGTTAACAGGGAAGATATTTTCAGTACCTATACAATTTTACATAAACCTTTTAGATTTTCAGTAGCTAAGAATGGTGAATTTGTTTCAGCCACCAAACGTGGAACACTGCAAGTAATTAGTGACTCTGGCATCCAAGAACTGAACAAGAACTCTGGAGGATGTACTGTTGTCCGGAGGTGCCGTACAACCGTATCGAGGATACAGCGCGCCGGGTTGACCGTCACCTTCGATCAACACGGAACTTATATCAGTAAGAACGGTACAGTACTGATGCGAGGTAAAATCAATTAATAATTTAATTTCAATAGATTTAGAAGTGTGTGTTAATCGATCTGTTTCTCAGTTGTGCATTAATAATAAAAATAATTACGACTTGTGGCATCAGAGATTAGGACACATTAGTAAACAAAAGCTTTTGGATTTAAAAAGGAATTCTATGATTGATGACATTGGTTTAATTAATAACGCCTGATGAAAAACTGTGCGAAGCATACATAAATGGGAAACAAAATCGATTGCCATTTAATATATCTAAGGATAAAAGCTATATTAAACGACCATTATTTGTTGTACATACTGACGTGTGTGGGCCGATCACTCCTACCTCAATCGATAACAAGAATTACTTTGTGTTGTTTGTGGATCAATATACCCATTGTGTTACGTACCTGATAGCCTATAAATCAGATGTATTTTCAGCTTTTAAAGATTTTGTAGCCAAAAGTGAAGCACAATTCAATTTAAAATTGGTTAATTTATACTGTAATAATGGAGGGGAGTATTTATCTAATGAGATGAAAGAGTACTGTGTGTCCCGAGGGATTTCATACCATTTAACTATTCCTAGGACACCGCAGTAGAATGCGGTTAGCGAACGCATGGTCAGGACAATAACAGAAAAACATGTGCGATGGTTAGTGGTGCTAAATTACCGAAATGTTTCTGGGGAGATGCAGTATTAACTGCAGTTTATTTGATTAATTTTTCTCCTACCCGCGTTTTGACACAAAATAAAACTCCGTTCGAAATGTGGCATGATAAAAGGCCTGCAATTAAATATTAAAAGGTTTTTTTGCTACTAACTAAGTTTGAAGAAAAATCATGAAAGGGTATACTTGTAGGATATGTACCGAATGGCTATAAGGTATGGAACATAGAACGTGAAAAATATGAAACGGTTCGGGATGTCATAGTAGATGAGGTTAATTTTCTGCAGTCAAGGCCTAAGTTGCAATTTGAAGGATGTCATCGAACATTTCCAAAATACTGAACTGACACGTAAGTCAGAGTAAATAAAACCTCAATGCTGTGACAGTCCTAAATTTGATATGTCTAAAGCTGATAGTACAAAATCTGATAGTACGAAATCTGATAGTATGAAATCAGTTAGTACGAAATCGGATAGTACAAAATCTGATTGTACGAAATCTGATAGTATGAAATCAGTTAGTACGAAATCGGATAGTACAAAATCTGATTGTACGAAATCTGATAGTATGAAATCAGTTAGTACGAAATCGGATAGTACAAAATCTGATAGTACGAAATCTGATAGTATTAAATCAGTTAGTACGAAATCGGATAGTACAAAATCTGATAGTACGAAATCTGATAGTATGAAATCAGTTAGTACGAAATCGGATAGTACAAAATCTGATAGTATGAAATCAGTTAGTACGAAATCGGATAAAAATCAGATAGTTTAAAATCTGATGAATCTGTTTCTAGTAGAAAGATTCGTAAGCTAAACGAGTCATATGAAATGCCATTGGTTATAAATCAACTGGTAGTTTTGATCAAAATATCGATGATTCTTGTCAATTGAGGAGCGCTAGGCTAAAAGGTCGTACACCAATATCTTATAAGGAACTTGATGAAGTTCTTTTGTGTGCTCACTCAATTTATTTGCGTAATACCTACATCTTTTAATGAGATTAATAACCGCAACGATAGAGCTCTTTGGAAAGGTGCAATTAAGAAAGAATAACATTCACTTTTAGCAAATAATACTTGGACGTTAGTGCCTAGACCTGACAATAAAAATATAGTCGACTATAAATGGGTTTTTAGTATTAAAAATGATCGGTTTGGTAATCCATCTCGATATAAGGCACGTCTAGTTGCCAGAGGCTTTAGTCAGGAGTATTTGACAGATTATAATGAGACTTTTGCCCCAGTTGCTCGTATAGCAAGTTTTCGATTCATAATTAGTTTTGCAAATCAATTTAATTTATTGGTACATCATATGGATGTAAAAAAACGCATTTTTAAATGGCACTTTAAAGGAAGAAATTTATATGAAAGTGCAGTTAATAAGGAAAATTATGTTTGTAGATCAAAGTTCATATATTAAAACTATTTTGGATAAATTCAGTATGACTGACTGTCATCCAATAAGTACTTCTTTAGAGAATAAGCCTAATTATGAAGCTCTAAATTTAGATAGTGAATATAGTGCGCCTTGTCGTAGCCTTATAGGTTGCTTAATGTATGTTATGTTGTGTAAGCGCCCTGATTTAAGCGTAAGTGTCAATATCTTGAGCAAGTATACAAACAAAAATAATAAAGAGCTATGGCAAAGTAAGTTAACTCAAAAGAGTACTTAGGTATTTAAAAGATACTATAGAGTTAAAACTGAAATATGAAAGGTGTAATAATTTTGAAGATATCTTGTGTGGTTATGTAGACTGTATTCAGATTGGGGTGGTAGTGCTGTTTACGATAGAAAAAGTACCTCAGGTTGTTTGCTTAAATTGTTACCAGTTGTACTATAACTTGGAATACTAAAAGACAAACTTCTGTAGCAGCTTCTTCGACCGAAGCTGAGTACATGGCTTTGTTTGAAGCTGTGAAACAGGCGTTATGGTTAAAGTCTTTAATTATAAGTGTACATTTAAATATTAATAATCCGATACCTATTTTTGAAGACAATAATGGCTGTATAAGTATAGCCAATAATTACGAGTCATAAAAGGTCTAAACATATAGACATAAAATACCACTTCTCTAGAGAACAAGTAGAAAACAATGTTATTTAATTGTTATATCTGCACACAGGTAAACAGATTGCGGATGCATTAACCAAGCCGTTACCTGTCGTCGCATTTAGACAGTTCGGAGATGAGAAGAACTTATGTTTGTAACTACATTTTGTTGATTTATTTGTTCATATCAATTGATAAATGCATAATTTATACTTAAGTGCATAGTTTAATATTTGCTTATTTATTGGTCTGATTAGGTTTTACTGGGTTTCCCTAATCCTTGCAACAAATGTTGGACCATATTACATTGTGATTTCCCAGCAATACTTGGATGGTTTTAATGTTCTGGTTAGTCAAAATTATGATTGTAAATAATTAGTGATTAATTTTTGAGGGGGCGTGTTGACATTTTTATAATTTAAATAACAAAAATTAATTAATAATTATTGATGGTAATATTATTATTATGGCCACCCTCAATATTCTCGGTATAAATACAATCGTCATCCCCACTCTCTCTCTCATTTTCGATTTCCGCTGTGTTAGGAGACAGACGTTATACCATCCTTGTTATAATTTTGAATATACGTTCTAACGTATTTATTTAATCTATTTTTATTTTCTCTCGTCTATTACCCTATAAAATCTATAGAAAGCGATAAAATAACGATCAATGAAATTATTGACTGTGCTAATAACTTTGGTAAATAGCGATTAAACGTTAGGTTATGTTATTAGTAATGGAACAAAAGGAAAAGGTTAAGAATCATAAACTTCACCTCCCTAAATTTCCAAACCTGTTGTTACTGTATTTTCACCAAACCATAATATTATTAGACTTGTGTGGGCGTCTTTGAATACTTATATAAGCACGCTGCAGATGTTTCGATATAACTTTAGCCTCCTGATATTTAAGAGCTTAGCTCTTATCGGTGACATAGTGTGGAACTAAAAGCATATAATGACTATTTTTGGCATTAAACATTCCAATATTATGTAGTTCATACGATGTTTTACTTAACTGGTAGCATGCCAAAGTGGTTGAACCAAATGACATTAATTGAGACAAAATTCAAAGGTAAAGGTCGGGCCTGGTGGGTTTTGAACGACTTTTGAGTGGGTACGCTCTTAGACTACTCAGCCACTACCACTCCAATCATAACTTCTAATATACAATAAATATACAGGAACAAATCATCTTGAGCTAGTCCGACAGTAGATTGCACACATTTATAGATAAACATTCAAGACCTAGGATAAGAAGTTCTGAAGATCTTTTCCGGCCATAACCTGATCGGGGATCGAAACCAGACTGATGTGTTAAACTGTGCTATGAAGAACCAACCCAAAATACTAAAGAAATAGTGCAGCCGTTTTACTAAACGAAATATACTCATAAATCAATCGAGTTAATTGAGCGCTATTCTATCATTACCTGACCGGGGATCGAAACCAGGCTGGCGTGTTAACCACTGCGCAGTGGAGAACGAACCACAAATACTAAAGAAATAGTGCAGTACTTGCTTTTTAATAAACATATTCGGAAGTCGATCGAGTTATTGAGCGATATAACTCATGGTGTAATTACTGTGATAGATAATTTGTTATCGCTTTATCAGATCCATTGGCTGTCACCTCCAAAACGATGTTGTCCAATTCGTATAACAAATTGTATTAAAAATGTAACACTTCGTGTTAAAAGTATAGGTAAAGCAACGCTACTCACTTTTGAGAACTACGGTGTATATTGTTCTGATATTATCGTCTCTTCAAAATACATTGCGCTTTTCGTAACATTGTCAATTTTTATTTAAGGAAAATAAAACGTAATGGATGTTGAAATTATCATCAAAACATTGTACACCGTACGTATGAAAAGTAAGCGTGTTAGTATTTCCGATTATTGCCATGATTGTTAAATATATTTTTGACGTGCTCTGTTTGTTCATGAATTTCTTAATTACGTCCATCAACCAATTAAAGAACCTGAAAACAGTATTTTTTCGTTTGTTTTTATCTTTTTTTAAATGCTTACATAATTAAATGTATATACGCTTACTATGAAATGCTTACGTAATCAAATGTATATACGTAATAATACGCTTTGGTAATTAAATGTTAGTATGTTTGACTAGAACAAAGGAAATCGTAGTCTGCTAACCCTGATAGTTCACAACTTACTATGGAGCTAGCTCAATCTATGTGATTGGTTCCTATAAATTAATTACATACATCACGTCTTTTCCCCTAGTGCGGTAGACAGAGCCCCGGTCTATAAAACCTAAAGTTCACGTTTAGTATATTGCTGGGCTTGTAGGTGGAGAACCTGATCAAAATAGTGATTGGTTGCTGGCCGCATCTCCTATTGACATGATTCTTCACGCCCACTCCCTCAATCGGCTTTTACAGTCTGCGCGAGAAGAGAAGCAGCTGCGACAGATATGTTTTTTATTTTCTCCCAGCGTGGAAGCTATACATTAATTCAATCCAATTAAATATTGGATTGAATGGTCCAGTGGGTGTGACCTCTATGAGCGCTTACGTATGTTAAGCAACCCCTGGTGCAGTCCCTACTTAGATGGGTGACCGCAAGTGGCATAAAAATATCTCAAGCTCCTCCGTGCTTCGGAAGGCACGTTAAGCCGCTGGTCCCGGCTGTCATCGTTGATGGCAGTCGTTAAGCTATGTCAGATGCCTTAAGGCAGCTTGAAAAATCTGACACCAGTGTTGGCCACTTACACATACGAAAAACAAAACAAAACAATTAAATATTTGTATTTACTTTCTTATTACTAAAAGAAATATATTCAGAAGTCAATTAAGTTGATTGGGCGCAATAATTCACGGGTGTAATTACTGTGATAGATAATTTGTTATCAGCTTATCAGATCCATCAGCTGTCGCCTCCCAAACGCTGTTGTTTAATTCGGTGACAAAGTGTATTAAAATGTTTTAGTCGACTTGTTTCTTACTTGTAATCTTATACACGTTTACAAGTATGTTACACAGTGCCATAGTAATTAAAGAACTTTCTATTTTTATCAGTAGGTACTTATTAAGGAGTTTTTAAATTAGTATTAAATATTTTTTATGGCGTCCGCGGAAGACCAGCGTTGTGGTTCATACGCGGAGACCTTTTTGGTATTAGTAAGAGTTTTATGACTCTATAATTGTGTTCATATTTTCTAATTATGTATTATTCTTGTGTTTTGATGCCAAATAAACGATTTTTCTTTTTTTTTTCTTTCCTTTTCTTTTCTTTTCTTTTCTTTTCTTTTCTTTTCTTTTCTTTTCTTTTCTTTTCTTTTCTTTTCTTTTCTTTTCTTTTCTTTTCTTTTCTTTTCTTTTCTTTTCTTTTCTTTTCTTTTCTTTTCTTTTCTTTTCTTTTCTTTTCTTTTCTTTTCTTTTCTTTTCTTTTCTTTTCTTTTCTTTTCTTTTCTTTTCTTTTCTATAAACATAACGTTTCAACAAGCTTGCAAAACAGCAGCAAAACATTAATGCCTCAGAAAAAATAACCCATGACACGTGAGAGGATGTAAGATTTCTAACCATATGATATGCCCAAATTGAGGCATTTATAAATAAACTCACATTATTGCATGAACTTGAAAACATTACACTCCTTATTTTCAATCTGATAAAAACGTTAAAAGTCTGAAGTGTATACCCAGCCTCTAATTGTGAATAACTTATGTCATATAGTCATATATAGTCGAGCTCCGTGGCGCAGTGGTCAACACGCCAGCCTGCGACACGGGGGACACGGGGGTCCCGGGTTCGATCCCCGGTCAGGGCAAGATGGAAAACGATCTTTTTCAGATTGGCCTGGGTCTTGGATGTTTATCTATATAAATATATATTATAAAATATAGTATCGTTGAGTTAGTATCCCACGACACAAGTTCACAACTTACTGTGGGGCTAGCTCAATTTGTGTGATATGTCCCTATATATTAATTATATTTATTATTTATTTATTA
Organism: Rhodophaea formosa; assembly: GCA_963082605.1. NCBI lineage: Eukaryota > Metazoa > Arthropoda > Insecta > Lepidoptera > Pyralidae > Rhodophaea > Rhodophaea formosa. The sequence goes on from OY720221.1 coordinate 9,564,971, forward strand.
TAACTTATCAGAGAAGAAAATTGTTTAAAAAAAATTATAAGTGTTTTCGCAAACAAAATTTTTGTGACAAACTTTTATTATAAGCGAGCATGGGTTTCTTTAGTTAAGAAGTTTTGACTTCTTTATTAGATTAGGATTTTGGTGCCGTGATATTGCATTTTCACCCAGGATTTGACCCTCACGGACACACAAAATGACAGGGCCAGTTATTTTATTTAACTTGTAAAAAATACTTTCTATTTAATTTTGATCACCTGCTTGCTCAATTTGTATGTAAGGTATAATAAAGCAACGGTTTCAAGTTTGTGGTTTTACAAGCGTGCGTTCCAAACTAGTTAAGCTACATTTCAGTCATAAATTATAAGCACAATATTTTTTATTTCGTTTAATAGCTAATGTTGCATAAGAAAAAGCATAATGCGAAAATTAAAAATAAATAATAAGATACACATACATTTGCCTTTCTGTCTCTCCTGTTGAAACTTACAAAAAAGAAAACAATACGATGAATAAAAATAATCTAATTACAGAACTTACATAAAAAAGAAAATAAAACTAAACACAACAGCGTCCCATTTAGATTAGTTTAATAATCCCCTTTGGAGTCTAGGCAAATATTGGGCAGGCCCTTATCTGCTATGAATGTAACACTCGTAATTTGAATGCTAACAAGAGCTAGCTAAAAGTTCTATTCAAGGGACGAAATAGACAAAATGTTCTCTTTATTTTAAACGCTTATAAACTATTTCTTATACCTCCGATGCTTATTTTAGAAGAAAAGTACTAAATTAAGTTAGCTATTTGACCTATATCACAAGTCGTTAAAGCCTTCCAAGGAAATGAGGATGGTCTGAAATAAGCAACGACAGCACTGAGGCGTCAGGTCCGGTAAGCTGTGATTCTGTGATTGGGCCACAATGTGTAAGTTGTTGCTGTTGGTCAAATATTGTCCATCGACAGCGGGCATATTGAGGTTGACGTTGCAGAGCTGCTATCTGTTGGTGAGCATTTCAGTGGCATTTCAGAAAATCCTCATTGGTGAAAGCATAGGAATCAGAAGACATTTTTTTTTAAATATCGTTACGACGCCTTTGAAATTTTTTGAGTGTCCATGAGATTAATCATATCAATATAACACTATTCCATCACACAGTGTGAAGTTTTTCTCAGTGCTGCCAAAGAGGGCCACTTTTGGTGGAATCGTTAAGCAAAGCTTTACGTCCACGCTCCTTAAACTGTTATTAGTAGGTCATATATTAAATTGAAGGGGAAGTGATTCAAATTATTTTTTTCAAATGGTTGCAGCATGGGTCCCCGTAAAATTCATGTATCCCCCTTAAATGTTTGTAATAAAATGGCTCTTTTAGAGTGATATGTTTGACTGATCACATTGAATTAAAAAAAAAAACCGGCCAAGTGCGTGTCGGGCCACGCGCAGTATAGGGTTCCGTAGTTGCGAATGACAACTTTGAGTACACTCGCACCTCACAGTTTAACGACCAAAAACATCTAACAGTAAAGATTGTATGAAATTTTACATTTTCCAGTACATTTTATAAGTTGGTTGCCTATAACTTTTTAGTTTGTACTTAGTACTTAGCTCTGATAGTTTTCCTTTCAACTTCAGTATATATACTACTGCTGTAATTTTTTTCATGTATCTATATATAACCGTTAAGGAGATAGAGGGGGGGGACACGTACCTCTAACAAAAATGTGCACTTTAAAACCAAATATTTCGGAAACGGATCCCTAAATCGAAAAATGGTGTTCTCAACCTCACAATATTTTTTAAAGACCTTTTTAACGATACCCCACAAGATGGGTAAGTAGAGAAAAAAAAATGACTCCCCCACTTTACTTGTATGGGAGCTACCCAAAAAAAAATTTTTTTTCAAGATTTTTTTCTACGACTTTTTTGCCATGATTAATATACATACTCATACCAAATTACAGCTTTCTAGTACTTATGGTCTCTGAGTAAAACCGCGGACGGACAGACAGACAGACAGACAGACAGACAGACAGACAGACAGACATGGCGAAACTATAAGGGTTCCTAGTTTACTACGGAACCCTAAAAAGGTATTTATCACCTTCACAATGTGAAATCATCAGGATGTGAAGATTTTTGTATTTGGCACTAGCTCCTAATTTAATAAGGGTCAGATGTTTCGTTACATTGGCGCGAACCACGGAATCGTTTTGGTTTCCAGCCAAGAACGTCTTTGTTTAGTCTGCCTTTTATCATGTAAGGAACCAATTATAAAATTTGTGACTCTTCTTCTTTTTGTCAATGCTTTATTCCTTTATTTGGGGTCAGCCCTCTTCGTTCTAACGCGCCAAGACCTTTAGCCTTAGGTTGTAGTTTCATTCAGTTGAAAGTAATATATATGTAACTACGATTACAGTGCTTGGTTACTCAATAGTGTAGCAATACGATACCATTGTGCAAGTACATATTGTAATGACACTTGTCATTGTCTCGATTTATTGTATTTATTTGTTTCTGCTGCTCTTCAAACGAATTCAAAAAGGGACATGTCAAGTCTAAATTTCATTATTTGTAAACTAAAATTTGTTTAGTACTATGATTGTAGTCAGTTTTATTTAACTGAAAGATTATCAATTATTCATCATCCTACAAATCAAACTAAATTACTACTAAAAACTTTTATCAACGTGTTAAAACTTAAAAAGAGGCACAGAAAAAGATATACCAAATATAATTCCAAAAAAATATATATTTTGAAAGAAATGTTTGTACAAAATCTACTGTATATTGTTTGTTATTCCTATTCTAAAGTGTTATCACACAATTTGGTATAGCTGGCGCACATTTATATTCTGAAATGGTTTATGCAATCTAAACCCGATGCAAATAAAATTGGGATGACAGCGGAACACGGTGGGTTTGACCCAGAGAGTCGTTTGTCTTTCTTTACGCTAATTATGTGATGAAAATTTATTATAGTCACCGCGCAGTTGATGTGCGGAAAATATTACCTATTTTTAGGTAATTTAAATAAGTAGCTAACCACATTTTTACAAGTAGGTAAAAGTTTAGGGAAATAACAACTGGTAGAAAGCTATAGCATGAATCGCAAAATGAAACTTTTCTAGAAGTATGCTTAAAAATATACCCCTATATATACGTATATACCCTGTATATACGAACCCCTCCGTGCTTCGGAAGTTACGTTACGCCGTTGAACCCGGCTGCCATCACGCCTTTAGGCAGCTTGAAAAAATAAAAAATATTTAAAAAAACATTTGGAGAATTTCACTATTTCCTACGTAAGTTAAAATTTAATTTATTTTAGAAATCGTTATGAAGGAAAACCTTGATCATTAAAGGAAGCTACCTAACTATGTCCGATATTTTATCTAAGCAACCATAACGTGAAATAAACGTGTGGTTCGCGGCAGAGTAGAATAGGACCACTCCAAGTCTTCCCGTTGATGTCATAGAAGGCTTAGGAAACACAACCTAAACAAAGTTTAAAAGCATCAAACTGATCTCTCCAACTCGTGTGGAGAGTGTAGGCCAAATTCTCTGACTGCTCTGGCTAATATATGCCTCTAATAGTACAGAGAGGGTCGTGCTACAGTGCAGTCCTGCAGTGGAGACTAAAAAGACCTGATGATGATGAATGTGAATTATCAATTTGACATTGCATAGTTTGCTTTCAGTCTTATCTTTTACTATAATACTCACTTTAATTTAAGTTATAATGAGTTACAGAATTAAAGTGCCGCGCATCGAGATGGTAGAATTGTAATTATTGTGGTACCCAAATGAAACGTCAAAGTCACAATTGCTTTGTTGAATCACAACTGTGAATGTTTATTTGGCGGGAAATTGTACGGCGTTGTCGCATGCAACGATGTCATTTTGATTGATGATTTGTTTTTGTTTTTACTTTCCAAGTTTGACACTAATGTTATTAATTATGCAATTAGGAGTGAGTGACAGATTGGAAATGGTTTATTTATATAAAAAGTGGCCAAGTGCGAGTCGGACTTGCCCATGAATGGTTCCGTAGTCGCAAGCATAGATCTTACATACCGATTATATACATTTTACCGCTTTGGATTATCTATCTTGCTAACAAATGTTTTTAAAAACCGTAATGTCAATTTTAAACCTACCTTTCTAAGAATAACGGATTGAATGAATTTTTTTATTTCTAGGTATGCATAGGAGCAAAATTTTTTTTGTTTAAAAATCTTAAATCGGTTTATAGAATACATCTACCTACCAAGTTTAAACTGAGTACCTAGTATATTACTACTAATAGTTTCGAAATAAAGTAGCCGTGACATACAGACAGACATGCATGACAAACTGGGTTCCATTTTGAGAGGTTTGTTTTCCCCTTAATGCAATAACTACTGTACTTACATGTTGATATAATTTTTACAATGTTATAGCTTTTACATCAGAATAGCACATATGATTTAAATAAACGGGTGAAGTTACGGGGAACAGTCAGTTGGAAATCAAAACGTTGGATAATGTCACCGCTTAATAATTTATGAATTCTATTTCCCCAAATAAATATTATAAACGTCTCAAAATGGCTATAAATCTGCAATAAGGACAACATTTTGTAGCTTACGAACACAAATTAGTAAAAAGCAAACAAAACGCGTGGAGCCCGATATTTCGCCGCTGTTTGCTGATGGTCGTCTCGGCGCAAACAATTAGCTCTTTGTGTACTCGCCAGACTTCCCATACTTAGCGAGGCGAGCGTGGAGTATGAACAGTTACTAGATTGGATACTTATAACGTACTATAAGTGTGTTTATGAAATATAATTTAACAAAAACCACACAAAACGCGTGGAGCCCGATATTTCACCGTTGTTTGCTGATGGTCGTCTCGGTGCAAACAATTAGCTCTATGTGTACTCGCCAGACTTACCATGCTTAGCGGGGCGAGCGTGGAGTATGAACAGTTACTAGATTGGATACTTATATCGTCTACTTGTATATTTATGAAATATAATTTAGCAAAAAACAAACAAAATGCGTGGAGCCCGATATTTCGCCGCTGTTTGCTGATGGTCGTCTCGGTGTAAACAATTAGCTCTTTGTGTACTGACGCCAGACTTCCCATAATAAGCGTGGAGTATTAAAACTTACTAGATTTGTTATAGACGAATTTCATTTCATAATTTAAAACCTTATACATTTTTTATCATTTCTAATCTGACCATGAGGCAAACTTACAGTTTGGATATTTATGCATGCATATAAATTGTTAACTAACCAAATATGTGAAACCCGACATTTTGCCGCTGTTCGCGAGACTTCTATCAGGAAGTTCCGGCGCAAACAATATCTCTTTGTCAACAAGTCTACTTTCCTGTACTGAGCAAAGCGAGTATAGAGTAGGGACAGTTCCAAGACTGGATACTTATAAAATACTTTTAGTAAATTTATAAAAACAAATTAGCTAAAAGCAAACAAAACGCTTGGAGCCTGATATTTCGCCACTGTTTGCTGATGGTTGTCTCGCGCAAACAATAAACTCATTATCTACACGCCAAAATTCTCGTACTGAGGTAAGCGACCTAAGAGTATGGACAGTTCCAAGATGGGATATTAATACTTATATAGTACGTTTTATCATCATCATCATCAGGTCTTTTTTAGCCTCCACTGCAAGAGCATGACCCTCTGTGTAAGAAATATAATATCAGCCAGATGAGAGCAGTCAGAGTATTTAGCCACAATCTCCACGCTGGCCAGACAGGTTGGAGATGTCTCTTTGGTATTTATAAGCTTTGTTAGCTTGTGTTCCCTAATTCGCCTTCTACGACATATACGGAAAGACTCGAATTGGTGCTATTGTACATTACCGGAAATCACACAGCATAGTACATATATGAAGAAAAAATTAGCAGAAAACAAATTAAATATGAGGAATCTGATATTTAGCTGCTGTTTACTGATAATTGTCTCAGCGCAAACAATTCTATAATAGCTATAATTTACTGAAATTGTAATAGACGTATCGTGTGGTAGAATAGAACCACTCCAAATCTTCCCGTGGATGGCGTAGATGGCGAATTAGGAAACACAAGCTTAACGAAGCTTATAACCTCTCCAGCCCGACTGGCCAGCGTGGAGAGGCCAAGTCCCCTGACTGCTCAGGCTAATATATGGCTCTGGTAGTACAGAGAGTGTCGTACTCGTGCAGTGGAGACTAAAAAAAAGACCTGATGATGTTATAGACGTATTTCCTTTTAATTATTCAAGGATTAACTTAAGGTTTAACTTACCCGGGTGTTGAAATAATGAAATCAAAAATATACAATAACGGTTGGAACTAGATAATATAAATAAAAATATCCGTATATATTAAAAAAAATTAATGTATACTCATAAAACTATAATATTCTGAAACCTTTCAATTTAATTTAGTTCTGCGTAAAGATAACGAGTAACACACAGTTAATATTTTTGTTTATTCAGGTCGCTATAATTTATGCTCAAAAGAGAGGGGTGTTGACAACCGTTTAAGCAACGAAACTGATCCAAATCATATTTAATACGAAATTTAATGAAATTGAAAATGTTTTTGAGTAAAGATACTTGTTCTATTAATACAAATAATTGAACAGTCTTAACTGTTAAATAAATTCTCATGGACAAGCCTAAAGAGTTGCAGTCAGACCGGCACGAAAAATTGCCAAATTATTTCCAAAGTGTATTTCAAATCCATGACAATTATATTGAGACAATAATACATTTTCTGCAGTTATATTATAAAACCACACTTATTAATAACAAACCGAAGCAAATAAATAGGTAGTGATGTGCAAAAACAATGGCTGCAGCTGCGTTTTAATAATAGATTAACGAACTCAAACACCGCGTGTAATCTTTAGTGCATACACGGATTTAATTAATTCTGCTATGACATGAGCAAAGCACACATCACTTTAAACAGTTTGGTTTGGCGCTTGGAACTTAGGTTTATAGTTTTAGACAAAGCAAATTTACTTTTATATCAATTAATTAAGATTATGAAAGAGGGGCAAGGGAGAACAAATATTGACAAATAAGCAAATTGACAGAGTAATTATTACCGGCTAGGGCATTAATAACATGAGTGGAGACATAAGTATTAGTAAATCCTTATGGCTCCACTGATCCACCACAGTAGAGACATCAGTATTAGAAAGTCTTCGTGACCTGTGGCCATGAGCAGTGGGGCCACCAGTCCGTATGGGGCAATTCCACTATAATGCTTCAAAAGTCAACCTCACCTAGTTTTGGTACTTTCTGCTGATCAACGGACGAGACTCTGGCGATAAGCGACAAGTCTTATCCAATTTGAGCTCTTGAACGCGGGGAGTGGGAAGTAACAATCATTTTATTGATAATGTTTCATCTCAGCCGCAAGAAGACCACTGCTGGACATTGGCTTCTTCTAAGGATTTCTAATACGACCAGTAAGAAGCTGCTTGCATCTCACGTTTTTCAGATGATGCTATTTAGTTTGTAGTAATGAAATTATTATTTTCTACCTTTATATATTAGTTCCAGTTTTTAACATATATCAAGTTATTATCTGTAGTTGATTATTCTTTTTGTACATTCATTTTTGAGAAACCAAGATATACATTTTTGATTGTTTTTGATAAAATTGTGTTTGTTTGTAAATGTGTATATTTTGTCTTTTTTGTGTTCCTCAAATATTTTTTTTACTTACGTACTTTACTTACATTTTTATAAGGTTGGCAGTTTTTTGAATGAAACAAAAAAGCAACGGCTGACTTAGCTAGCTTGCGAAAGTGTCAACAAGTAAATAAATATACAGCGTTAAATCAAGCATTTTTTTCAATCTATTGTCACACATACTAGGCCATTAGTAAGTAATAAACTTTTATCGTACGATAATAGCTCAACGATATATGTTTTCTTATGGACACCACTCCTATATGATTATATTTACTATATACCTCTTAAAATCAAGAACAAGTATTTGTCGCGCAATTAATGTTAAAAAGTAACTATTTATTGCTATGTTTTGTGTTAATACTATGTAGTATAGGGATATTTTTAATCCGTGGTGATAAGAATGTATAGTTTTTATGACGTATCTAACCATAACTTTTCTCTTCGGTACAAATATTAAAAACCCCAAAAATCTTTTTAGTCATACCCTAATAGATGTACCCTACAAGATTAGATCTTTTTTTGAATGGACTACGTAGCTAGCTCCAAATGAGGTTTCGCTACTTCACCGGACTTTTTGAGGTGAGGGCAGAGTGCCCTCAACCTGTAAAACTAAAAATATCTACCTATCAATTTTCATAGGGAGGTCGTCTTTTTCAGTTTCGTCAGTTAATCGCATTAAAACAACCTTGTTTTCTCCTTGCCACACAGCAATCATTGAAATAGGTAATAAAACTTTTTGAATTGGAAAAGGAAATTTTATTTTACCATATTTAGAGAATAAGGGATGATTTATAAAATATGGCTACAAAATCCTCACAGGCGGTCCAGGCCAGGCCGGCTTTGCTTAAAATTCTACATGATCTTCATTTAAAACACAGTATTGTGGATTTGGCACTAGTTTCTAATTAAAGTGGGATCAGTGGCAGCGCGACATCGGCGGGCAGTCGAAGCCACGTTTTGGTTTTACGCCAAACAAGCTTATTTGTTTTAAGTTTTCGTTTTCTGTGTGATTTCACGCTATATTTTCTTCGATAAGATTGGCTGTATTGTTTTGACAGCGAAAACGTGAATTAGTTTACTACATCTGTGTTCCAACAGTCAAGGCTTTTAACTAATGACCCGGAGGTCATGGTTCAAATCCTATTTTGAATCATACTTTGTGAAACTTTTTTTAATTTGTTTAAGGTATTGCAGGCTTGGCGTCGTGCTTCAACAGGCAAGTTAAGCTGTGGTTACCGAACACCCATCTAGCGATTTCTAAAAATTCTACATGATCTTCATTTAAAACACAGTATTGTGGATTTGGCACTAGTTTTTAATTATAGTGGGATCAGTGGCGGGGCGACATCGGCGGGCAGTCGAAGCCACGTTTTGGTTTTACACCAACAACCTTATTTGTTTTAAATTCATCTATTAAGAGTCGCCTGCGGAAGCGCATGTCTCCATACAAACGAAAAAATGGAATTGTGGCAATATTTGATAATTTTAGGGCAAAATTAAGCATCCAATCAATTAATCTCATTATAATCTACGTACGTTCCTTTACAATTTAGTTAAATTATCAATAGTTTGAGAATTATACGCCTCTCAAGATTTCCATACAAATTTGAAAAGGCTTGTAATTATCAAACCATTGGTATTTTAACCAAGCTGTATAGGAACGTACGTATAGATTATAATGAGATTAATTGATTACATGCTTCATTTTACTCCAAAATTATCAAATATTGACACAATTCACTTTTTCCGTTTGTATGGAGACATGCGCTTCCAGGCAACTCTTAAGATCTTGTCTATTAACGAGATCTTAATTGATGAATTTCAGGTTTTTTATTTACTGAATTTCTTTGACTGCCCCTGTTGTCTAGCGGTCTAGACGTTTGCCTAATGACCCACAGATCATAGTTTCAAATCCCTCTTGAAAGCATACTTTATGAAAGTTTTTCCCACTCTGGTTATGATATAACCGGCGTGACTCGATGTTTCGGAAGGCACTTGAAGCTCTGGGTACCGAACACCATTTAGCGTTTGGCTAGACTCCTATTTAGTTTTAAAGGCATGTGCATTTAATTGAAAACTAATGAAACAATGTATGACGTTTTGTTTATGAAAGTTGTTGCGTTACTGACCCCTTTTAGTTTTATTTACTTTTACTAACTAGAGTAACTTTGCTACTATACCAAAGTACGACGTCAAAATCGATATATTACCGCAAATAGGAAAGTTTCTTTACTTTTCTCTTTGCAGAAACTTGCGTTTACGCCTTCGACGTGTTTCTGACCTCATTCCGGCCTTTAACTAGGACCTAAAAGTGAGGCAGTACTATTAAAACTTGGAGCCAAGGCACGGTCGTTAGAGCGCTGTACTTTTGCGACGGGAATACGATGCATTGGTGACACACTGCTGAGAAAACATGGTATATAATGTATAATTTCTTATAAAATTTGTTTAAAGTATATATAAAGTAAGCTTGGCTAACTTCTTAGAGGTCTTCCTTCACTTCGTGGAATTTAATTGACAGTAGGAGTAAGTTGTCAAGGTCAACACCACAATCTTCTGCCTGCCATGTCTCCATAACAGCAACGTTTACAGTCTCATCACAGTTGGAATTAGGAGACAATTTTGTAAAATGTGGTACTTAGTATTTATACAATTTCAACTTTTTATTGTTACCTGTATGAGAAATTAGCAGTAAACGAAAAACGACTAAATGTGTTCTGTATAATTAGAGCGTGAAAATATTTACGATTAACGTCGGCAACGCGCGAGGGGCACCCCTGGTGTCATAGCTTACGGTAACCGGGCTCTTAAGAAACCTATAGCAGCTAATTGACAAACGAGCGGATAGATGGAGGCAAAGTAATAGATAAAGATTCGCTATAATAGAGCACATGCATATTTCTCAATGTGGCATATTTTTATCATACAGATAAGTGCTTTGCGCTTTGTATTTTTCTGCCTTTATCAGTATCGTTTAAGAATTTTTACCCTTTCAGCTTACCTCATTTATAAAATTAATCTTTACGTGAAGAAAAGACTGTTCAAGCCACTTTTTATTTCTTAACATTTTAATATCAGACTGGACGCAACAATTATAGTCAGAAAAAAAAATACGTAATGATTTTATGATACAGAGTCTGTGCGTTTCAGTTACTCAAATAGGCAGAGGCTTAGTATAAACAGTATACTTTCTTAATCATAATTAGTATTCTTATATTATATGAATAGGTATTCATATTCAAAACACATTCCCTCTTAATTCCTAAGATCTTCATGCTTAAATCTTCTTCTTCTTTTTTAAGAGCTTTGTAACTCTTGTCGATGGAGTATGCACCAAACTCATCTATTCATCTGCTTCAGACTGAAGAGTCGCCTGTAGGCGCATGTCTCCATACAAACGGAAAAAGGGAATTGTGGCAATATTTGATAATTTAAGGGCAAAATTAAGCATTCAATCAATTAATCTCATTATAATCTACGTACGTTCCTATACTGTTTGGTTAAATTATTAAATGTTTGAGAATTATACGCCTCTCAAGATTTCCATACAAATTTGAAAAGGCTTGTAATTCTCAAACCATTGGTATTTTAACCAAGCTGTATAGCAACGTACGTAGATTATAATAAGATCAATTGATTAAATGATTAATTTTACTCAAAAATATATAGAGACATGCGCTTCCAGGCGACTTTTAAGTTCTTGATACGACATGACACCAGCCTTCTTTTTTAGTTGGTCAACAATACTTTTCTTTGATCTTCCTGGACCTTTCTTTCTTTTTGCCTTACTGTCTACTATATTTTCGAAGAAAGCATTATGTCGTATCAAGTGAAAATGCATGCTTAAATTATTTATTATTATTTGTATCTCTCTGAGACTCACGGGTGTTACCCCGGTCCTTTGGAAGGCTTGTGTGGGGATATAGATCCAATGCACTTCTGGGCAAAGGCCTCCCTCCACACTCCATGCTTAAATACTAATAAAAAATGTTTAATTTCCTAACAAGGAGCTCACATTCTTATACATATTTTATGATATCTAAATGCCTGAATTCATCGATTGAAAAACACCTAAAGCTCGTTAATCTTAAATGAGATTGAGCTACACAAAAGGCAGATTAGAAAGTTTAATCTGTGGTTGATTTACAAACTAGTCTGAAACAAAACAGACGACTGCTTACTTATTTATCAATCTATTAGCAATATTTAAACAAATTTTACTGAAACGAACTCTTTAGTTACTTTAGTTGGTAGGTACTTACGTTGTCGTGAGACAGGTGATAGCTCCGCCGTGCCCACCAATATGGCGTGGAGAGGTCAAGTGGATTTGCTAATCCCGCTTTTAATTTTGGGCCCCAGTAGCAGATCAATATGACACGTATTTTATCATCATCTCCCAGAAGTCCACTGCTTGACATAGGCCTCCCTTAAGGACTTCTATCTTAGGGGGGTTTGCCATACTCACCACGCTGACACGCACTCCGATGCTGCTGCCCATCGAAACAGGTTTTTAAGCGAGGGAAGGGTAAAAACTTGTCGGACTGGGGGACGTGATAAAGGTATTTGGGATGCTACCTGCTCGAATGCATTGGAGGTGAGAAAGTATTAGCTTGGGAGACCGGGTTCGTGTACCTACCTCCCATACCTGCAATCGCCGAATAGGTAGTTAAGGATGACACTTCTAAACAAATGACTTTACATCAGGAACAACATCAGGACTTTTGATTTTAGTCTCCACTACAGGAGCACACCTAGCGCATTCTCCATTTGTAAAAAATAAAGATGCCTACGTTCAGATTTACGAGTGCGAATTTTCTCGTATAAAATAAACAAAAAGGATTTAATTTAGCAATTTGAAATTGCCTTTAATATTTTAATTTAAAAAATATTTTATTTAAAATTACCGACTTTCATAAAACTACCCAATCAATTGATTTATTTGATGAAGTTATTATGGAATCAAGTAAAAAGAAGGTATTGCCTGACAAACAAAAAGTTAATGAATGACGGAGTTATAAAGTTACATAAATTATAAAAAACAAGTGAATTAATTATCTCCTTCTTCATTAAAAAGTCGGTTAAAAACAAACATCATTCATGAATTGGAGTGGAAAATGACATAAGTAATACGCTGAAAATCGGATTCAATACAAAAATAATGGTTACAACAAAAACATCCATTACTCAAATTCAGCCTTTCACTTGGCCGTTTTTTGCTTGACTCGGTCTACTTGAAGCATTTATCTGAAACCACGAACTTATTTTACTATAAAGGCGATTAAGTGGATTTAGCTCCCACTCTATTATCGAGGTAATAAATCACGCCTAGGTTTTATCTAAAGGCTTACTAGATTACGATCTATGAACTTTCTTAGATGTTTGTGAATTATTCATATAATTTTATAAGATTTAATACAGATTCATGCATAGTAAAACAGCAATTATGTATATTTATTGTTAGTTAAGTACTGTGATTTGAAGTTCTTAAGCTGCAATAAATTTATTTTGCTAATTTACACTTGCTGTGGTACTAATTAAATAAAAAGAAATATTTATTAATGTCTTTCTTTAAACCTCCAAACATTTTAAAAGAAAAAAAAAATTATACGTACGGCGGCGGTATTCTAGAATCGAAACAAAATTGGAACCTTAAAAAAATAGTCTATGTTTTCTTATAAGGCCGGAAACGCTCTTTTAACAGTTGTGTGTTGTGTTGTTTATTTGCCATGTTGATAGCCATAGTGTTGCAGTTGTTTATTTGCCGTCCTATACCTAAACATTATCCTTGAAAGAAAGTTGTGTTGATGTGATTATTTGCTTACAGAAACAAAATTTGTAACAATGACATAGTAAATGCCTTGTAGCTAACCATGAAAATCGGTCATCATCGTACCTTATGAGCCCACAAGTTATTTTTAAAAGGAACAATATCTTAAATTTTCTACGAATTCCTTACAACCGTATTTTGGAGTCCTTTTCAAGATTCAATCGTTTATTTAATATAATATATTTCTTTGAACTCTAATTAAACCTTAAAATCTACTAATGCAACAAAATGCCTTGTAAGTAAATTAGGCAATTTTCAAAACGTCAACGGCTGACGGTACAACAAAATCTTCCAAATATAACTTTCCGTAATTTTAAATATATATATTTTTGTTATACTTCATGTCTGTATGTCGCTGTATAACGCATGCGGGAAGTTCTTTGCCAACAACATCACGAGCTTTTTTGTTGACCGTAATGTGCTAGCAAGTAGGTAGAACATTACAGGCTAGCCTTGGCCCTTTAGAGTCAAGACCTTTGTTCATTCAAGTTTTTGTTAGGATAAGGAGGTCAATCACTAATCGGCTTAAATAGGTTAACACCAGCTTTCGCCCGCGTCTTTGAGAAAAAAAAATCGAGGGTCGAAAGTAAGCATAATTATTACATCCTTCTCCGTACTTTAAACACGGGACACACACGGAATGAATTTGTTATGACTCAAAGATGAAAACGATTAAAAATCAGACAGGAAAAATCGGCGTCAGTAAGGATAATTAAATTAGGTCTTCAGCGAAAAACTACATAAAGATAACAACAAGAATAATTCTAAATAAAAAATATACGGTACCTATTTTTGGGAAAGGGGCTCAGTTGGGGTTTGCCTTAGATGATTTTGCAAATTAATTATAGTGGATTTTATTATATAAAATTGGTATAGTTTGGTGTTTTGAATGCTCGAGCTCATGAACAATGTATAAAATATTTAGGCTGTCATATGGACTCAGATAAAAATATTAACTTCATTTTATTTATAACTAAGAAATCATAATTCAAATAATAAAATAAAAACAACTAATCAATCAGTCAAGTCGACATCATCTTGGTTGCATGCGACAACGCCGTACAATTTCCCGCCAAATAAACATTCAGAGTTGGGATTCAACAAAGCAATCGTGACTTTGACGTTTCATTCACCGCAATAATTAAAATTCCGCCATCTCGATCCGCGGCCGTTTGATTAATTCCTTTACTCATTTCTTCCAATTAAAATTTTCCGGGTATTATATTTAAAATTTTCAAAGGCTACCGGAACATACGTAAAAAAACTCAATTGTTATTTAATGTTACGGCTGCTTAATTAAAACATCAAACGCAGGTAACTCGTTTTTACCTTCAAGGATTTTTCTATTGCTAGTAACGTTTTATAAAAATAAAAGCTCGGAAAGGTTATGGTTTAACTAATTTTCTTGGGTGTAGTATTGTTTATTTAAAAGGAAGGCACTGTTTTTGACATACACGTTATATTTATTTGTTTAAACTTTATTGCACGGAAATAATATGTACAAATAGGCGAATCATTACAAAACACATTATAAAAACTATGAAAAACAAAGTAATCTTTTGATACCAACCTTGCAAAAACTGATACGAATGACGTTTATTTTCACAATCGGCAAGTTTGTGTAGGTTTGCGAAAAGTTTTCTTTAGTGAGCCGAAGTTGTCTGGGCGAGACAGGTTTGATCGATGACCGTGACTACGATAATGATGAAGACAAACGACACTCATTGGAAACAATAATATGTGTGAGTGTATGACTGTGGACCCATATAGTAGATACTTATATTATAGATCACAAAAGCACCGATATCGAATCTGCCAGCTTTTGGACGTTTGTGAAAAGTTTTCTTTTGGTTGCTTAGTTTTCATGGCGAGACACGTTAATGGTGAAGACAAACGACACTCATTTGAAATAAAAATATTTGTAAGTGTATGACTGTATATCCATGTAGTATGTATGTAGTATGTATCTACAAAATTGATAATAAAGTACCAATATCAGAATTTACAAGTTTGTGTACGTTTGCAAAAAGTTTTCTTTTGTTAGCCGAAGTTGTCTGGACGAGACACGTTTAATCGATGGCCGCGATACTGATACGCCAAACTATGGGATACCTATGGGTACGACTAAGATAAGGATAAAGACAAATGGAACTCATTAGAAATAGTATTGTTAGTGAGTGTATTACTATAGGTCTAAGTAGTACAAACTAAAATAAAGATATAAGATGCACCATGTAGTATGGACTAAATAAAACTAGGTATATGGAGGCACCAATATCAGAATAAGGAGTTTGAGTAAGTTTCCGCAAAGTTTTCTTTTGTTAGCCGAAGTTAACTGGACACAGTTGATTGATGACCGCAACTATCATAATGGTAAAGAAAAACGACATTCATTAGAAATAATATTGTTAGTGAGTATTTGACTTTAGGCCCATTTAGTACCGATGGAAGTTACCGATACTAGAATCGGTGAGTTTGTGCACGTTTGCGAAAAGTTTTTTTTTCTAAGCCGTAGGCCGTTTTCTGGCAGGTTGAACTATACCTTTAAGCATGACTACATAAAGATGAAGATAAAGATATTCATTAGAAACAATATTTTTGTGTTTGAAAATCTGCCTCACATCTCCTACAAATACTTTCAGATTACATACTCATCAACAGTACAATATAAATTAGAGAAATATACATTTTTAAATGACTACTAGAAACGTTCGAAATAAAACGTTTGTTTCGGGAGATACATAACCCAGTCCTCAAAAAACTAAACGATATTCTGATATTAAGTTTACTTATTTGTAAAACTGAATAATTCCTTTATAAGTTTATAAACGTGGCAATAGTAGATTGTTGCACTGAGCAGAAAGTAAGTTATTGCTGCACGAGTGTTTATTTGGAGCCCGAGCGCTAGCGAGGGCTCTAAAAAGCACGAGTGCAATTTAACTTACTTAATGCAAGGTGCATAATCTGCTTTTCTTTCAACTACTGCTATAAAAGTAGTTGAAAAATAAAACTGAAGACAAATTACATTAGTTAAAAATTTGTTGTTCACATTCCCGCTTTTTTTCTTTATGGCCAGTATTTTTTTTAGGCAAGACAATACACACGTCCCTTTGTTAACTCCATACGGCCGTTAGGTTGGCCAACCTTCTTTATGACAGGTGACAACTATTGTCCACGATTTAAAAAAAACTAAACAGTGCAGTAAAGGATTTCCATACATTTTTGCTGCACTAGAGTAGCAATAATTTATGGAAATCCTTTACTGCACTGTTTAATTTTTTTTTTATTTCTAGTGCAGCAAAGTTCCGCTTTGTGCTGGATATGTAGTGCAGTTATGATAGAATTGCAGCGTAGTTGGAAGAAAAAATTATCGTAGGACTTTTATAGACATGTTTGTTGTTTACTGACCACTAGTGTTGGCAACTTACTCACATACGAAAAACAAACAAACACTGGAGATGATAAGCGTACCACTAGTGTCAAACCAAACGGTACCCGAGCACGAGTAACTCGTCTTCTTTCGAGAATGGCTAGTTTTTTGTAACTATGTATTTATCAGTACTTTGCAATTGCGACTGTCTAGCTATTTGTTTTAGTATGGCAATTTAAAGTGCAGGAAGATGGATTTTCGGCACACCAACAGGTGGTCCATTGGTTGAGAAAAGTGAAGTAATAGAGTCAGTAAGTGCCGTCTGGTTCTCTGTAGAGTAGAATAGGACCACACCAAGTCTTCCTGTGGATGTCGTAGAAAGCGACTTTGGAAACACAAGCTAAACAAAGCTCATAAACATCAAAATAGCTTATCTAATCCGTCCAGCATTTGAAACTGTAGGGCAAATTTTCTTACTGCTCTGGCTAATACATAGATAGATAGATAGATAAATCATTTATTGAATACTAGCACACAAAATCATACACAAGAGCAAATTATAGAGAGAACTTAAATTAAACATAGGCTTAATATTAAGTATGTGTGTGCTACAATATACAAAAGGCTGTAGCTCAGTGTGGGTAATTGCCCAAAAATGAGCAAAACACTGATTTTCAGCTACCGCCGAGGTGTGGGTGCACGTGCGCCGCTTGAATCGATAATGTTCCAAGGAGTAATAATTATAAAAAATAGCTGGAAGAACATTTCTCAGTTTGATAATTAAAATAATTCAAACACTTACATTTGAACTTACAATTTCTTGATTAATAAGAGTAACATCTCAAGATGGATCTGGTAGTACAGAGAGGGTCATGCTACTGCAGTGGAGACTAAAAAAGACCTGGTGTCGATGATGGTGATGAGAGTCGAAAAACGATCCCTGGATCCAAAGCTTAACCTCTGAGGATGTAACCTCACAGTTACATAAATGGGGTTTGTTCAAAGGAGTAAAAATAAGCCTTGGATATTTGATAGCTGCCTCGACTTAAAAACGCAACTTTTAAAAATTCTATAAAAACAAAATTTTATCGTTTGATCTAAGTTATGTTACGCAATATCCTTGTAAGTCCTAAGCAGTTTGTAACTTGTAAATTAAACAAGTTATCCTAGGTGATCAGTTCTTAGTAACATTCTATTTTAAGTGGTAAAACGTTTTCTAACTAAAACTTACTTGATTGAAAATATTTATTTAAGCAGTGACCTACTTATATACCTATAGGAGTTGTAGGTTATGATCAGCAAGAGAGACCTAGATAGACTTCACCGTACTACAGAAACCTATGGTATGAGTGCCTTTATATGTGACACCAGGTGCCTTTCCTTATGGGAATGGGTACAATGTATTGGATAGATTTAGGTAATTTATTGGATAAAAATTAGCTGATAAACATAATCAGCCCATTATCAGGGTTTGGTAGCAAACGATGAATACTTATTAATGTAATGTGAAGGTAATTTTAAAATATTTTTCGCGTTAAGCCCTTGCTGCTGGGCGGCGTTCAAAAGTTTTGTTCATATGCAAACAGCATTTTTTGATTTAGAGATCCATTAGACATATTAAGCCTCAAAAAGTATGTGCGCCTCTCCTTGAATGCTATTGGACAAAAAAGGGCAACACTCTTTTTTTCTCAGCAATACTGTTTTCCGCCGTAACTTAAAATATTTATTTAGTTTTGGATTTGTAATGTTTTGTTATAAAGAAAAGTATTATAGGTAGGCTATTAATTTTATTGGAAAGACGGTTATGTTTTTAAACGTACGTATGTAATAGAAAAACTGAATTAAAATTTTGCTGTACTGTTTGCATCGGTATTTAAAGATTTTATTCAACAATTTTCCTATAACTACTTTTAAACTTTTAAATAAAATTATTTTAATACGGTTTTTATCGCGTTTATTACATTATTTATACACCTAACGTTTCGAGCACTTTACAGTGTTCGTGGTCGCAGGTAGACTAAGTTGACATTTGTCTAGTATTTTATAAGAACTGCAAAATCTACCGCCTAAAATATTTATTGATAACGTTCCGGATGTACGCAGTATTGGCTCACAGTGTCTGAAGGTCTTGCAGTCTTCTGCTTAGCTTGAGATTTGATTAAATTGATGACTGGATCCCAAGCTGGTGGTAACTGCCAACCATCCTCTCTATTGAAATTAGGATGTTTTTTAATTTCAATAGCCTCACGAAGCATTCTTGGAATGTATCTGTTTTCTTTTGCAAGGACTTGAGGATTATCAAAACGCATATAGTGGTTGGGTTTGTCTAGGGCATGTTCACAGACTGCAGACTTCGTTGAGCGCCTATGCTTCATGTCAGCAATATGTTCTTTTATACGGGTACCGATGCTTCTCTTTGTTTGCCCAATGTATGATAAACCACACTCACAGTCAATTTTATAAACTCCAGCATCTTGTAACGGGATATTAGATTTGACAGGTCTTAAAAGTTGGTTTATTTTCTTGTGCGGCTTGTAATAGGTCTTGATTGAAGCACGCTTAAGTATATTACCAATTTTGTCTGTAACTCCCTTTACATATGGTAAGATGGCAGGAAAGCGATCAACTGTGTGAGGCTTTGGGCGGCTTCTGTGATGTGTTTTTGGGAGGTTGAGGTTGTTGCTTCTTAAAACCGATTTTACTCGTTGAAGCTCCTCCTTGAGGTGGTGGGTGTCACAGATGCCATGTGCTCTCTGAAACTGAATATCAAAATACTCCGAAAAACTAAACTTAGATGCCATGTCACTCGTACCTTCCTGTGTGAAACCGCCAAAATTATATGGCCTTCCAAAAATACACAAAAAAGATTGCCCATTACGACCCATTGTGAGCCAGATTGATTCACCAACTTACAAACTGGCACAACACCTAGCGAAGATATTATCACCACTTCGTGGGCACACTGATACTTATGTCAAGGACTCTTACCACTTCATCAGCTTAATTAAAGATCTACAACTAACTGATGATGACACAATGGTTAGTTTTGATGTGCAGTCATTATTTACCAGCCTTCCCCTGTATGACTGACTGTATTGAAATCGTTAAGAGAAGACTAGAGGACCACCAGCTACCTCAAGAATATGCAGAGTTGCTTGAGCACTGCTTAACATCAGGCTACCTTTTCTGGGAGAATAAATTTTACCTACAAATCGACGGTGTTGCCATGGGGTCACCAGTCTCCCCCATTGTCGCCGACATATTTATGGAAGACCTTGAGGAGAAGGCTCTTTCATCCACCCTGGCTATGCCGAAGATGTTCAAACGGTACGTAGATGATACTTTCGTTGTTCTCCCAAAAACTCAAGTATCTTTATTACTAAACCATCTAAATTCAATTAATAACAAAATTAAATTCACCTTAGAAACTGAGACAAATAATTCATTAGCTTTTCTTGATATTTTAATAATTAGAAATCCTGATAATTCTATTAGACATACTGTGTATAGAAAGCCTACCCATAACGACAAATATCTCAATGGCAAATCCCATCATCATCCATGTCAGTTGGCTACCGTTGGTAAATCTTTGTTTCAGAGAGCACATGGCATCTGTGACACCCACCACCTCAAGGAGGAGCTTCAACGAGTAAAATCGGTTTTAAGAAGCAACAACCTCAACCTCCCAAAAACACATCACAGAAGCCGCCCAAAGCCTCACACAGTTGATCGCTTTCCTGCCATCTTACCATATGTAAAGGGAGTTACAGACAAAATTGGTAATATACTTAAGCGTGCTTCAATCAAGACCTATTACAAGCCGCACAAGAAAATAAACCAACTTTTAAGACCTGTCAAATCTAATATCCCGTTACAAGATGCTGGAGTTTATAAAATTGACTGTGAGTGTGGTTTATCATACATTGGGCAAACAAAGAGAAGCATCGGTACCCGTATAAAAGAACATATTGCTGACATGAAGCATAGGCGCTCAACGAAGTCTGCAGTCTGTGAACATGCCCTAGACAAACCCAACCACTATATGCGTTTTGATAATCCTCAAGTCCTTGCAAAAGAAAACAGATACATTCCAAGAATGCTTCGTGAGGCTATTGAAATTAAAAAACATCCTAATTTTAATAGAGAGGATGGTTGGCAGTTACCACCAGCTTGGGATCCAGTCATCAATTTAATCAAATCTCAAGCTAAGCAGAAGACTGCAAGACCTTCAGACACTGTGAGCCAATACTGCGTACATCCGGAACGTTATCAATAAATATTTTAATGCGGTAGATCTTGCAGTTCTTATAAAATACTAGACAAATGTCAACTTAGTCTACCTGCGACCACGAACACTGTAAAGTGCTCGAAACGTTAGGTGTATAAATAATGTAATAAACGCGATAAAAACCGTATTAAAATAATTTTATTTAAATGTGTAACAATCGCGAAAACATAAGAAAACATTACTTTTAAACTTTCGCGTTGCATGATTATTAAATGCAATGTCGTGACCGTGGTCACTGGATGATCCAGACATCCAGTGACCACGGTCGATGTAACCCGGCCGAAACGTTTGGAGAAAAACGGTATGTTTTCGCGTTAATTCCCGACATTGCATTTAATAATAATTTTCCTATCTTCGAAGTATAATATTCTTTCATTAGCGTCAACTATATCAGACACTTTAAAATATGACTACTTGTCTTCAAGTAATTGCTAAGTTTATTTCTATAATCTAGCAAAGGAGCAGGTTTCATTTCTGATAATCTCGAAACGTATTAAATCATTTCAACGCTACCAATTTCTAAATCAATCGAAAATTAACCCTTTCGAATCCTACCACCGGTATTACGCGCCAATTCTTCTACAAGATCGATTACTTCCTACTACCGGACCAATCCTACCTCTACGCCACAGAAAATGGATAAAGGCATAAATTAAAGAAAGAGGCAGATGCTGCTCATAAAATAACTTGTGTCTTCCTACTCTCTTTCTGATCTACGCGTGATCTCGATTGCATACTCAACCGAAGTGAACACAATTTTTTTAAGCCTGGTTTTTATAGTCAACTTTGTTTTATATACTTTAACATAAGATATTCGTTCTCATTTTCTATTAATCATTTCGTACGACGTTCATAGGAAGACAGGAAGTGGTCTCTGTTTTAGCCAAAAATTATAAAGAATAACTGCTGGCACTTCCACTTTTCTCAGATTGCTATCAGCATATAAGTACATATTAATCTTTAAAACTAAACAAACTTAAAAACATGAAAAGGACATTTATTTTTACACAAAACAAGAGAACGCTTTCATACCTTTTATATAACAGATCATTATTATTTGATACTAGCTGATGCCTGCGACTTCGTCCGCGTGGACTTTATGACTCCGGTATATTAATATACCTTAATAGTAACTAAACATGCATAATAGAAAACTTGTAGCAGTGTTATAAAATTGTATGGAATTGCATTGGCTGTTGCTAAATACTGGAGGGATTAAATATAGAATTCTTTAAGACTTTTTGAGCCATCGACATGATAAGAAGAAGACTATATAGCTAGATCCAATTGAGCTTGCGCTACTTCACCAAACTTTGAGATATGAGCAGAGTGCCCTCAACCTATCGCACATCTCCAAAGGGCCTTCAGGAGGGACAGACCTCGGCTTTAGGTGTTGCCTGTGTATTCAAGGCTTGGAGAGACAGCAAACTCTCATGTTTTGCCGTATGGGCTGAAAACTACGTTGCCAAAAGGGGGACCGCTGGGTGGTTACCAGTAATATGAGCTAATCGTACTCTACGCACTCTATCCCAGTGGAGAGTGTAACTCTGTAAAATTGTCGATATAAAATTTGACATGATAATGTACCTATCAGATGTTCTACAACCTTTAATTTCTTTACCTCTACTAAAAATACTAATCAGGCTAAACAACTTTTGCTACAGCGTCATTTTTATTATGGTTCTGCGTCAGGTGTTCCAAATCTTCAAATTAAATACTTCAACAAAAAATGCTCATCAGGTTGAATAACTTTTGCTAAGACGTCATTTATATATTTCTTATAGTTTACCTGGACCATTATGGTTCTGCAGGAGGTGTTCCAAATCTCAGATATTTTATACCTCAACAAAAATGCTCATCAGGCTTAACAACTTTTGCTAAGGCTCCACTTTTATATTTCTTATAGTTCAGCTGGACCATTACAATGCTGCATCAGGTGTTCCATTTTCCAAAACTATTTCTACTTTATATGTTGCCCCGGTTTAATAGTTATATAGCAAAAAAAGTTTCATTCAAATCCGTCCAATATTTCCGGAGATAAACGTGATCATACATACAGACAGACAGACAAACAGACAAGAAATTCTAAAAATTTTTTTTTGCTTTCCATTATTCTTTTTAAGTGTTCCTTTATCCATTTTAGTCAAAAATACAAAATGTACAGACAAAATGTTTACTGTTTTATTATATGTATAGATGGTGAAGTGGGTTGCAGTACACATTGGCAGCGAAATCACATTCATTCTTAATTTCCCTACCACTTTTCGCTCTTGAACCATTAGTTATTCTTCTACTATCTCTCTTTATTTCGTGATATAGGTGACCGTAGCGGAAATCCGAGCGCATAACACAAGCGGGTTAACTAATTGGGAGGAAGGGAGAGGGGTGCGAACAAGCCAAATGAAGATTTATCATCTACTCTGGTCCTTTGGGCCACTACGGCTAACCGGTTATCAAGGGTTACGGCTATTTTTGAGTTTGGAAGCGGTAATTGTACTTTATGCTACGTAAGTTCGGGTTTTAGGGCTTTGATGGTTTTTTCATGTATAAAATTACTTTCTTATTCTACCCAATTATCCTTTTGGACGGTCTTAAAGGTTATCATGAGTTTTGGTTTCTTTTGTTTGTTTAGTAACAGTATAATCAAAGGCTAAGAAAAAAGATAATAGTTGGTTCGATTATATAAAATGAGGTTATTTGGCATGTTTTAGATATTAAATTAAGAGGTTCAAATGTTTGTAGAACCGTTTACTTCGAGGTTTTTTTATTTTGTTTTAAGTACGTTTTAAATTCGAGTCTTAAAGAAATCCCCTAAATTAGAACTCTATGGTATATGATATTAGGTACCTATAATCTCGATATTAATATAACCGGAATCAAATAGTTTAAAACAAACGAATTTACTGATTCCACAATTTGATTGTTTGCTTACAAAACTCAAAATCTACTGAACTGATTTTATATTGTTTTTTCTCTATAGTTTAAATACAATTAATTGTTAGTTTTCACTAATAGAAATCTACAATATCAGCGTATGAAGTCGAGAGAAAACAGCTTGTTTACGATACATTTATAGTATCTATATACTGCACATACCTTCAAGGCCTCCGTTACCACAAATGAACTGTGATCCCTCCAGTACAGATAGTACAATCAACCCTTGTTTTACGAGCAGCCCTGAACTACCGTGACTGTATACGAAATACCGAATTTGGAAAAAAACAAAAGATTCTCAGGAAATCGATACTCGGGTTTGAAGGATGAATAATAAATATAAAGTAAGTTAATAGATACAGTTCTGTCAGTATCTACTAAGGAAGCTAAAGAGCTAAAAGGCCTAGAGGTACGCGTGCGATATAAGAAGTTACGCATATTAAACAGCCTCCAGCTTGGTTTACATTTGGATTGGTGATCACAATTGGCATAATATTATATCTCGAGCTTATTTTTCTACGATACTAGATTATCAAATTATGTTAGTAGAGAGACAAATTAAAAATATGACAACAGTTTTCGTTACCATAAAACTCTTTGACTATATACTTAAACTATCACAGACCTACATACGTAAACATAGTATAGTTTAACACTTATCTCCTTCCAAAGTAAATACAATACTAAGAACAATGCAGCCAATGCAGAGTCCCTCAAACGGCGTAAATATGCTTTGTATCGGCAATGGTTTCATATTTGAGCCGTTTGGGATGGAGACTCTGGGTCCGTGGGGCCCCTCGGCGCATAAACTTTTTAAGGTTTTGAGTCAAAAGCTGGTTGAGGTGACGGGTAACCAGAGGGCTGGTAATTTTCTAGGACAGAGGATAAGCATTGCCATTCAACGTGGCAATGCTGCCAGCATTCTGGGTACCCTTTCGTGTGACAACGACATGCGGGATTTTTTTTTATAGCTTTGTTTTATATGTATCTAGTTAAGTTTTTATTTAATAGTTTTAATTTTTGTTTTTTAGTTAAGTTTTAGTTTTTAATTAGTTTTAGGAAAATGTATTAGTACATATTTAAAATTGAATAATTGTATAGTTCAAAATATGTTATAATCAATTAAAATACTATTTCCAGATGACCTATTACTAAAGAAGAATACTAAGGTAAATAGATAGATACTAAAAATAGCAAATATTAAAACAAAAAGAAAAAAATATATTTCGAAATGTAGCCGTAGATAGATCTAACACTACTCTCCTAACCCTACCATAAGTTTTTCTAGTTCACTCAACTTCCAAAAAGCTACCGCTAGTCACCTTTGCGTATGAAATAACAATTTGCATCCATATAAATGGCGTTTCTCATGCGTCAATCGATTGCTACGATACAAACTATGGGAGAAACAGAAGTAAAACTCACGTATTCCTCATGTTTTATATCAATAATTAAAGATTGGCCTTACAACTTGGCATAAATGTAATCTAATGTAACATGAGTTACTTACATTATTAATATTTAAACTACGGGTTACTTACGTATGAAGTCAGCTACAGTCCTAGTCCGGTCCGTACTGATGATCACCGCATCAGTGCGGACTGGGATGACTTCGTGCGCACGTCTCGGTTTACATTCGATCTGAGGAAGACTTCCGGATGAGTTATATGCTGTCTTATGGTAGTAACCGCTGTCCGTTGACATTAACTGGCAAAAAATATGCATAATTAAAAACGATATAGTAAAAAGATTATTTATACGTGTAAACTACGTGTCACTCACGCGTGAACTCAGCTACAGGCCGACATGTGTCGACCTCTTTTCTTCTCATCACATCACATCTCTTTCTTAGGGCGAATATGAACTGAAATGCGCGCACGAAGTCATCTCAGGCCTGTAGCTGATTTCATATGTGAGTAACTTGTATTTTACGTATCGATAATGTCAGTATTATAACGTCTGTTTCAAACAAAAAAGTTGAGAGATATTCTCGATATATGCATATAATTAACATATTTTAAAAATAGCTGATGTTCTATACTTGCAAATTAATAATGAAACATGCTACAAATTGGTGCTTCTGATAGTAACAATCAAAAGAACACTCTTTTGGTCAACAATGGGAGATAATACTGCAATGTTCTCCCGCCAGAGGGCAGCATTAGCAGAGACAGTAAACAAATGTTTGACATTGACAAGTATGTCAAACTTGCAATAAATTGCCTTTATTTTACATCCGAATACGCAGATTAATTGCATTTTTATATTTTAATACTTATAGAAGTATTTTAAAATCAAATTAATAAAGGATTAATGTATAATTTCACAAATTAATTGCGACTTTGACACTGACATGTACATACTTGTCAGTGTCAAACCTTTTTAGGGTTCCGTAGTAAACACGGAACCCTTATAGTTTCGCCATGTCTGTCTGTCTGTCTGTCTGTCTGTCTGTCTGTCTGTCTGTCTGTCTGTCCGTCCGCGGTTTTACGCAGAGACTATAAGTACTAGAAAGCTGTAATTTGGTATGGGTATGTATATTAATCATGGCAAAAAAGTGGTAGAATAAAATCTTGAAAAAAAATTTTTTTTAGGGTAGCTCCCATACAAGTAAAGTGAGGGAGTATTTTTTTTTTCTCTATTTACCTATTGTGTGGGGTATCGTTAAATAGGTCTTTCAAAAATATTGTGAAGTTGAGAACACCATTTTTTGATTAAGGGCTCCGTTTCCGAAATATTTGGTTTTAAAGTGCGAATTTTGTTAGAGGTAAGTGTCCCCCCCCTCTATCTGCTAAACGGTTATATATAGATACGTGAAAAAAATTACAGCAGTAGCATATATACTGAAGTTGAAAGGAAAACTATCAGAGCTGAGTAGTAAGTACAAACTAAAAAGTTATAGGCAACCAACTTATAAACTGTAAAATTTCATACTATTTTCATTGTTAGATGTTTTTGGTCGTTAAACTGTAAGGTGCGAGTGTGAATAGTGTGAACTCAAAGTTGTCATTCGCAACTACGGAACCCTACACTGCGCGTGGCCCGACACGCACTTGGCCGGTTTTTACTGTATGTGCTAGTGGCGCACTCTGGCGGCACAGCTTCAGTAATATCTCCTATTTACATAGTTTTGCATATACTTTATAAACAAAGATTAAGTTATTATTTAAAAACTTAAAAATGTACATGCCCGCTAAGCTATTCGTCCTTTTACTGCTGATAGCAAAGACGGACTTTGTAGATAGTGAGAGGTAAATATATATAAAGGCTTTAGAAAACTTCACATTTGCACTCTCAATTTTTGCGCTGTCGGGTAGCCGCTGGCGACGGATTAGCCAATTTCAGAGCGGGCGCCAATTACACACTATCAGCGCGGTCTGAACGCCGCACGCGAATCCAGGCTTTATTAATCAACTTTTTATTAGTCTTGCAATTATAATTTTTTTGGTGACTAAAACAAATTTTATGATGATTTGTCAATGCGGAGTGTTTTTTTACTTAACGTGTCACTCAGCGTAAAAAAGTATTTCTTCTTTTTACAACAAAAAGATATTTCTTCTTTTTATTATAAAAGAAGAATTAAGAAAGAACACTTGGAAAAATTTGGTAAATGATATAAGAAAGAAAACTTGGAAAGTTCTGAAATGACGACCACGTACCGGCAAGTGGAGCGTTGGACACCCACCGACGAGGTGTTCGGACGACCTGATACCTTTTTCAGGTCGTCCGCCCGCAACCAGCGCCTTCCTGCAACCTTTCGCAGGAAGGCGCTGGTGGCAGGCTGCTTCCAACCGGTCATATTGGAAATCCTTGAGGGAGGCCTATGTCCAGCAGTGGACTTCATACGGCTAAAATGATGATGATAATGACGATTTCTAGATTGCTGCCTACTAAACTAAGACACAAAAATCCGGCGCCAAAAAGTTAGGCCTGATTTACTTTGCGTCAACCTGAACATTGCACTAAACCGTTTCAGCGCCAGGCTGTCACTGAGACCCAGCAGTGCCGGCAGTCGTAAATCTCACTGAGTTTTCAATGTAACAATTTTTCTTTTCTTTTTTTCTACCATATATGTGTCTAGTGAGCTATATTACCTAATTGCTGTCTACTAAACTAAGATGACAAATTAGGCACCAAAAAAGTCAGATCTAATTTATTTTTCATCTCACCCACCCATAAACAGTGTCATTAAATGCAAGCAAAGTGGGCTGAATGGTTGCTATTACGACTCACGGGCTATAAGATTTCATACAAATTTCATAAAGCCCGAGAGTGCGTAAAGATTTTTTTTTATTTAATAGGGCACTATACTATGTGCAAGTGTCAAATCTTGAATTCCTCCTGGTTCCTGGTCCTGGTCAAATTTGGAATTGCTAGTGAACCCAATAAAAAAAAAAATTAAACTATACTTTGTCCTTAATTCAAATTTGGAATTGTTAATGGCCGTGGTGGCTGGCTTGTATTCATCGATCTTTGACTTCCAGTTTTTGGATAAAACTTTTTCATTATCTGTGGAATCCTCGGATACATTTTCTGCTCACTGCAGTTTGCCGCTATTTATTTTTAGGCAAAATATTTATAAGTAATCGTAATCTTCATTAATTTGCATGAAATACAATATGATAAATTGATGGTCAATAATGTTGATATAGGTAATATAATCAGCCAGCTTGCAGACGCATAAAATATTAATTTTCAAGGAAAACTATATTCATACTTTACAATTTCAACCAATATAATATGAAACATACTTTTTTTTACTATACTATTTACTCGGTGAGATGAAAAACATTGTGTGTATCACGGCCGGTATTAAACATTACAAACTCGGACTACTAAAAGCATTCGGCTTCGCCTCGTGCTTGTTAGTAGTCACTCGTTTGACGTAATGTCTTCTATACCGCCCTTGCTACAAAATGTACTATTGAGTCTGACTGAACATGACACTGTCACTTAGACCTAGCAGTGCCAAAAATACAGCAGTCGTAAATCTCACTGAGTTTTCATTGTTACAAGTTTCCTTTTTTTTCTACCATTCAAACGTTGAACTACATAAAATATGATACCTACTAAACTAAAACGACAAAACAGGCACTATTTGTTTTAAAATATAGTATCGTTGAGTAAGTATCCCATTACACAAGTCTTACTGAAGTACTTACTTTGGGGCTAGCTCAATCTGTGTGATTTGTCCGTATATATTTATTTATTTATAGACTGAACAGTTCACTCAACTGTCTCAACGTCATCCTGTCAGTCAGACCCAGCAGTGGCGGCAGTCGTAAATCTCATTGAGTTTCCATTGTAAAAAGTTCTCTTTTTTTTTCTATTATACTTTATGTGTAGTGAGAACCACAAGTTTCTGATTTATAAGCTTGTAAAAAAATGGCGTTGGAGGTAAAAAAAATTAGAAATGAGAAGAAAATATAAAGATTTCTTGTTTATCACGAACTCCCAAAATGAGAACTAATCTCCATTTGCTGAAAAAAATACAAAAACAACAACCAAATAATTAGGTCGGAGAAAAAGTAATTACGTATTGGGTACATAATAATATGTGTTATGTTGTGATAAAATATTTTTGGTTATATGTGCCTTGACCATTAAAAACGTATAATTTTTAAGATATAACTATATTTAAAGACAGTGAAAAATATTTTACTGCTATTTTACAACTGTACTATTAAAAATGTGGCAAATTTACGACTAAATTTGTACATTTTTATATGTTTATTAAAAAATAAGTAATGGATTTTTATGTTTATAGACTTATCACAGTCCTTGTCAAATTTACAGCTATTTTGTATGGACGGATAAAATCTTCATACAAAATACTAAAAGACATTTTCCCCGACCTAATATATTGCTTCATTTCATCAAATTCAACATTGTGTAGTACAATGCAATTTAAAAATAAAACGAGAGAGAAAATGTTGATTTAAGAAATAAATTTGCGGACCGCAGCGCCGCGACTCCGTTCATTGGCCACGTTATTAGCATAGAAATGGAAAACATACCTCATTGGCAATCTCTGTAACCCTTTTTAGGATTTTATAGGTTTACTGTGTCTTGTGGTGTCATTTATCTATGTCTCTGATATTTTATTAATGTATTTAAATATTCATTCTACTTATACAAACCGTTCTTGAATATTTTACTTTTTCATGTTTTTAATTCATGCCCCAGGCCAATCCTAAGGCCGCATACTAGGCACAGTAGCGACGCCAATCATTTTATTCCTAATACTTCACAAATAGAAAGAAATTCAAGAATGTAAATCATATAAGCTTGAGTAAATAACCTGAAGTATTTTTGGAATCATGTTTAATATTATCAGAATCAGTGAGAATTATGAGAATCAGATTACCGCCAAAAACGGTAGTTTTTGGCGGTAATCACTATTTTTCTTAATGACTGATTCTCATAATATTAAAACATGATTCCAAAAATACTTCAGGTTATTTACTAAGGCTTATATGATTTACATTCTTAAATTTCTTTCTATTTGTAAAGTATTAGGAATAAAATGATTGGCGTCGCTACTGTGCCTAGTGTGCCCTCTTAAAACCATATTTTTAGGGTTCCGTAGTAAACAAGAAACCCTTATAGTTTCGCCACGTCTGTCTGTCTGTCCGTCCGCGGTTTTACGCAGAGACTATAAGTACTAGAAAGCTGTAATTTGGTATGGGTATGTATATTAATCATGGCAAAAAAGTGGTAAAATAAAAACTTGAAAAAAAATTTTTTTAGGGTAGCTCCGATACAAGTAAAGTGGGGGAGTAATTTTTTTTCTCTATTTACCCATCGTTAAATAGGTCTTTCCAAAATATTGTGAGGTTGAGAACACTATTTTCCGATTTAGGGATCCGTTTCCGAAATATTAACTTATAAACTGTAAAGTTTTATACTATTTTCATTGTTAGATGTTTTTGGTCGCTAAACTGTAAGGTGCGAGTGTAAATAGTGCGAACTCAAAGTTGTCATTCGCAACTACGGAACCCTACACTGCGCGTGGCCCGACACGCACTTGGCCGGTTTTTTCAGATTGGCCTGGGTTATGGATGTGTTACTATACAAGTACGAGTATCAAGAAATATATAATCAATGAGTTAGTATCCTACAAGGTCACTACTGTGAAACTAGCTTTTAATCTGTGTATTCGTCCCTATAATATACGGAGTGATGAGTATGTCATCATCATCATCAGGTCTTTTTTAGTCTCCATTGCAGGAGCACGACCCTCTCAGTACTACCAGAGGCGTATATGTATTAGCCAGAGCAGTCGGAGGATTTGGCCTACACTCTCCACGTTGACCAGACGGGTTGGAGAGGTCTCTTTGATGTTTGCAAGCTTTGATTAGCTTGTGTTTCCTAAGTCGCCTTCTACGATGACTTGAAAGCGAAACTCCGACAACGATATCCACGGGGGAAGACTTGGAATGGTCCTATTCTACTCTGCCGGGAACCCACGACAAATGGGTATGTATGAAGCTTCAATTTTCCCGATTGGATCGACGGAATCCAGTTGCACATTAATTTGAGGATCCGATGCGGTTGAGTGTGCAATCGCATCAGTTCATTCGTTTCTATGCATCTGTGATGCAAGAGAGGTGTACTTTTCATATCATTAATGCAAAAGTGTGTTTGTATCTACGTGAATTTGTGTGACGCTTAGAAATAAACCGATTATATTGAAATTTGAAGATAGATCTCGATGGCGTGCAATTGGGAGGCCTATGTCCAGCTATGGACGAGTATTAGGCTGATGATGATGATGATATTGAAATTTTAAAGTCAGGAGGAACGAAAAGGACATATTAGCAAATAGCATCTGTTTCGATGCAATACAATCAATTGTATACTCTATTTAAACCTCAGTTATCCATAGTTTCACTAGCCTTGCAACCTAGTTGAAGAGTTTCGCCACCTATAACAATACTGATTTTGTTAGTTTGTAACATCTTCATTACAAACTAACAAAATCAGTTATAGGTGGCGAAATTTTTATCGTTTAGGACCCTAAAAGGGGTGATTCAGCCCGTCAATATGAACAACTTTTCCAAATAAGACCGATGTGGAAATCTCAAAAAAAAGTTAATTCCCATACTAATTGACTAAGCGGCGGTTGAATATTTTTGTATGGAAATGTCAATATTTTTTTGAGTTTTCAGCATTGGTCAATTCACAAAGTTGTTCATATTGACGGGCTGAATCACCCCTTAAAGGGTTCGACAAAATTTTGTCCAGTATAATATTATTATCTACTACACACTTAGCCTATGACACTCCGGGGAAAAATACAAATCTAATCACACCTCATCCTTTAAAATCGGTAATGCCTTTTGGTTTCAGGAGGTGAGAATGAACAGACATACTAACAAACACTCGTATAGTATACATACGCGGGAAAAACATTACCTTTCTTCTGGGTGGGTCGGTTGAGTAAAAATAGTCCAACTTTTATACGAGTTGCTATGCACGAAGCTAGATTTTCACACATCTGTCAATGAAAACACATTTCTAAGAACGCAAGATGAAAACCAGTATGTAACTCCTTCAATATTCTTAAAGGAGGCACCTTTAAAACGCGTGGGTAAAGACCTTTTTCAACAGTCATTGCTTTCGTCTTCTGTGTACATTAATCGGTACTTTTCTAAGCGTCTGCTTTGAAACGTAATAAAAATCGGCTTAGTAAGACACGTATGGGCGTTGAATGCGAAAAATACCGAGGGACCATTATTTTTTTGCTGTTAATACATCTAT
This sequence comes from Rhodophaea formosa, assembly GCA_963082605.1. Lineage (NCBI taxonomy): Eukaryota > Metazoa > Arthropoda > Insecta > Lepidoptera > Pyralidae > Rhodophaea > Rhodophaea formosa. The sequence continues at coordinate 9,597,848 of OY720221.1, forward strand.
ATACCGACTCAAATTGGACTTTACACCGTTGGAGTACGGTATTACTGTGTGCAAATATAATTTTGTCAGGTCATATTCAGTCACGTCGTCGAGTAAACACGTTTTGAACATGTTCGCAGTTTTATTTCACGTTGGGGTAAATACCTTCAAAGATGAATTTTTCGCTTGACAAACAAAATGAAATACTTTAATATTTTTCCTCGTGATCGTTGCTGGCTTCTGTATAAACATGCGAGTACATATGAGCATTGAAAGTTATTCTGGCGTAATTTTATCAAAGAATGTACGAATTTGCATCTTACTGACGTACTCAACTGTGAAACGGGTTAATTTATTTATTTATTCGTATTCAAGAGAATTTTTCACTTTTTGAGGAACATCATAATTTGTACCTTGTGACTTTATTCTTTACATATTATTTATATTCATGTCTTTCTATTTTTAATTAGTTTTATAACGTTTATTAAATTGAGAAATAAGAAATAGAAAAAGTCCACGTCGGCAGGAAGTGAAAGTTTTTTTTAAATTCTCCACCGTCTTAGACCTTCTCCGATTAGACATTCAATATTTTAGTTGCTCCTATGTAAAAGGTAATATATTTGTACTTTGAATTATTAGTAAATTAAGAAATATATGGGAAAAAACTCCCCGCGCGGTGGGTTTGAACCTGCGTCTTAGTCTTTAACCGACTTTCATTAATATTATACCCGAATTTTAGCGAAAAACTAACGTAAGATATATCTGAAAATGTTTCTAGTACTATCTAGTACTGTTCAAGTTACAGTCATCAAGATTCATGGCTATGTACAGAGTACATTAGACTCCTCACTCCTAACACAAGACACATGACGCCAAGGAGTCGTTTGCTTATCTGGATGTGACAAGGTCTAATGACCAGGTCATATCTTGATAAGTAAGCGCGAAAATGGTACTTATGTGGCCCAATTTCGTACGTCATCATGAAATTTGATATTTTTTCAGCTAACACGTTTCACTTAGGGTGTTTACAAGTTGTTTTCAGATTATCTTTTATTAGTTGTTGGCTGCGGCTTAATGCTAAAATATGAGTCAAAATAAAGATAGATTTAACACTTTTTATGTGAACCAAATTTCATAATACTTGCACTAAATAAGTGTAAGTTAACAAATAAATTTCATTTTGCATAAAATGTGTTTGATTATGATATTATTTACTTGTATTTTGAGTTAAATTCAACTAAATTTTCCTATTTACTTGTCGACCACCAGTTTCTTCGGATTAGCTCACCTTAAAAATTGTTTCAATTAAGGTTTTGTCATAATTCCATTGTTTTCAAATCAAAAACAGACGATAACGATGACATTACATACAAACATACATATTGCTACGTCTTTCTCCCTTGTGGGGCAGACAAAGCCGAGGTCTGTAAGACCTAACGGCCTACCGTAATTCAGGTTGACTTTTTTTTTTTATACAACTTAGTTGGCAAACAGGCATAATCGTATCGTTAAAAAAATTCAAGTGTCAAATTGGGCTCAGAATTTTCAGCCAGCATCTAAATAAGCCGTCATTATTTCTAGCAGCAGTTGGTTTACGTTATTTATCATGTCATAAACGCACGTTAATGACACGATAAACGTAATGGATCTGCACAGCAATAAAGTAAATTGTACGTGTAAAGATAACATTTTGATGGTTGGCGGAAGAGTTGCAAGTACGTCATTTCAGTTACATACCTACAATGTAGGTGAGAGTTTTCGGTTTTATTAGTATTTCTTTTTAATAAAAGCTCCAAAATTAGGAGGTAATTTTCCTGAAAGAATGGATTCTAAAGTTTTTTTCGGTAGCCCTAAAAATGTGAACTTTTCATACTACAGTTAGGTCTTAGATTATATATAGGATTGATTTAGTCTATTAGCTTAATAAGCGTAGAAAAAAATTGTGTCCAGCTTATAGACTATGAAGCAAACATATAACAACTGATTTTGATGGCATAAGTTGATGTGAAACATGTGCTATCACGAAGCTGACACGCACACAAGAATTGAAAGATTGACCAGTTTTTTAAACGGAGTCTCGAAAGTATAGTCAGACTTAGTATAATCATTGCTACGATCAGTTTTAGTTTTACGTTCATTACAATTACTATTGCATATAATAAATAAATAAATAAATATATACGGACAAATCACACAGATTGAGCTAGCCCCAAAGTAAGTTCTAATGAAAGACTTGTGTTATGGGATACTAACTCAACGATACTATATTTTATAACAAATACATATATAGATAAACATCCAAGACCCAGGTCAATCTGAAAAAGATCGTTTTCCATCTTGACCTGACCGGGGATCGAACCCGGGACCATCCGTGTCGCAGGCAGGCGTGATGACCGCTGCGCCACGGAGCTCGTCAATAATAATAGGTGTTTGAAATTATAACGGGCTATAAAAAATATACTTGTTTGCCTTTTTTTTCTTTGGTTGCCTTGTATGAGATCCAGAGATAAGCCATTAATCTATCGCTTTTGCCTCCCTACACAATCGTCGATGATCGGCTGTCATTACGCAGATTCACTGTTCATTACTGTTTGCCACACTGAAGCTCTTGTTTCAAAACATTTCAATAGGATAGTTTACTTCAATCAATATTATATTTTTTGTCGTCAACTGATGCCGTAATTCCACGGTAGTTTATTAATATTAGTATAACGTATTCATTGTTTACGCGAAACGATTTGCCAAGCTCAAGAAAGCTATCAGATACTAAGTTTCCTTGATAATAGTATTATTTTATTTTTTGTAGAGATAAAGATTTATTTTAGCCCAGAAGCTACGTACAACTATCAATAGGAGCTAATCACAACATTTTTCGTCTACTACTTCCAGTACCCGTAATTCTATGTCCGAGACACTTATGTAAGTAAATCGGTCAGCGAATAATATCCGGCCGGAAGTCGCTGTGTCTTGAGCGATGATGTCGTCACGTCCCGCGCTCGTACGTCTTGTAAACGCAAGATGAATTAATGTCCAGCCTTATTATCCTGTCCAACATGAAACTGTAACGGGTGTTGAAATTTCCACGGTAATTTTTGAAGAAAGAGGGCAATTTTATACAACAATGACATGAAATTTGGGTGAAGAAAACTAGATTATTAACAGTGTAAAATAAAACAAACAACACTGAACTGGTTCGATTCCCACGAGAAGTGTATTTTGTTAAGTTGTTTTTAGTTTGGTTAGGATATTGCAGGCATGAATCACCTGATTGTCTGTTAAAAAAGGTGATTCCGTGCTTCGGAAGGCACGTTAAGCCGTTGGTTCCGGCTGCCATCTGCTGATAGTCGTTAAAGGAACCACGTCAGCGGCTGAGAGGCGGTTCCGAAGAACTCTGACACCAGGGTATGCATGGTCGTCTGACCGTGTCACCTACACGAAATGATGAATAAAATGAAAACTAGTTCTCTTGTTAAATTAACAATAAGTCACATTTCTCGCTCTGTTTGATAGTTCTTTTTTATATTCTTACTGGCCAGTATATTATATGTTCTTAAAGAAGTTATAAACTTCTAAACCATTATTAATATACAACCTTTCTCTCAATTCGCAGCCGTAGTGATTATATTCTCTTTGTTAGGTGCTTTTATTATAGAAACGAAGAATATATAGTACCTATCAGTTAGAATCTTCAAGCAACACGGCTTCGGTACAGTCGTGTTGCTCAAAGGTTTGAATGGATATCAATTTGTTTATCAAAAGGAAATCTAAGGGATATTAATTGAATATCTTTCAATTGCCTCCGTGGTCCAATGTTAAAGCCGTTTGCCTTAAAATCCGTAGGTCATGGGTTCGAATCCCGCAGGAAGCACTAACTTATTTAGATGTTTTCAGTTTGGTTAGGACATTGCTGTGCATGCATAGGGTGATTTAAGCCTGTACTTAAATCAGCTAATGTCTGAAAGAACGATGATTCTGTGCTTTGAAAGGCACGTTAAGCCGTAGGTCCCTTTCATGATTGTCTTGGTCGGGTTTCCCCGTTGAAGGGATACAGAGGTCAGACGACAGTCGCTTCATTTTTATAACCAGATCCGTCAAATCTGGAATCTTGATTGAAAAGCGTAACGGCTCTGAAGCCTAGCGGCTCGAGAAGCTACCGGGACATTACACTCGGATGATGATGATGATTATTGATTTGGATATTGTCGAGCTCCGTGGCGCAGCGGTCAACACGCTAGCCTGCGACACGGGGGTCCCGGGTTCGATCCCCGGTCAGGTCAAGATGGAAAAAGATCTTTTTCATATTGACCTGGGTCTTGGATGTTTATCTATATAAGTATCTATTATAAAATATAGTATCGTTGAGTTAGTATCCTGCGACACAAGTTCACAACTTACTGTGGGGCTAGCTCAATTTGTGTGATATGTCCCTATATATATTTTTTATTTTATATCTTAGGCGTTTTCTTGGCTGCGTCTTTAGCTGTGGTGCTTAGAAGCCTCGAATCCGCTATTATTACAAAATATTCGCAATTATAATAAAAAATAATAATATTCCAATGCAAACAAATATATAAATAGCTATTTTCTATTTATTATTATTCATACTGGTTTAAGTTATTTTTAATAATTTTAATAAAAATGCTGTAAACCTTTCGTGAATTTACGTAAAATATATAAATTTTCTTAAAATGTAAAATATTTTGTTATATTTTCATAACACTCCAACAAAAACCTAACGTCTTTAGGCAGAACGTAGATCAAATTGTGCGTATGCAAATAGAAATATTTCCACAGACATTTTCATTTTAATCTGAGTTTCATAAAAAGTTTCAATGCGCTAGACGCAGACTCGTTACTTCTATTCTGACGGCAGGGTCTGACTACAATACTGTAATATATGCGCGGGTAATAAAGAATATCTTTTGCAACCTGCCTCACGGGATGACTTAAGTATTTTTTGATTAAGATGTTGGAGGGCAGGATGACAGCGGGTGACCTGGTCTATAACTTTAGAAGCGAAATAATATTATCTGGTCTAGGGGAAAGAAAACTAAGGCTTCTTTTCTCTGGGTGATAGCGAATGGGCGAAAATTTGAAGGTGATGCGACGAGGAACTCTTCACTATTCTGAATTCCTTCTCCATCTACATATCCACTGCTTCACTATACGGTACTTATTTATATCTTATAGCTCAACTTGATTTGTTTTTCTATTTATTGATGTAAGATATAGAAATTCATTGTGATATTTTTATAACATCTCCAAATAAAATCTAGATCAAATTTAGCATGCGAATGGGAATATTTCTACAGACATTTCATAATAGCATTCAATGCGCTAGACGCAGACTCGTTACTTCTATTCTGACGGCAGGGTCTGACTACAATGCTGTAATATATGCGCGGGTAATAAAAAATATCTTTTGCGACCTGCGTTACTAGATGATTTAAGTATTTTTTGATTAAGACGTTTGAGGACAAGACGACAGTGGGTGACCTGGTCTGTGACTTTAGTATCGAAATGATATTTTCGAGATTTAAGAAACATATTGTAAAGTTGTTTGTAATTGGTCTGGCAAATAATATAAAAATAAGTCCTTTCTTTTTTTTAAATTCTTTTTTCATATTTGCTTCTTTTTCTATGCTGCCTTTCCGTGCAGCAGTCTCATAAGTCATTGCCACTACCACACTTACTTGACCTTGGGTTTTCTCGGTATTAAGTTCTATGTCTACCCTATAAGTTATATGTTATTGTTTAGCCTTGATAATTTTTAAATAAGATAATATAACTAATTAATAAGGTTCCCACTTGACAAGAGGCTTAATTAAAAACATCATCATCATCTGATGATGATGATAATGATGTTTTTAATTAAGCCTTTCTAGTCTCCACTGCAGGAGCACGACCCTCTCTGTACTACCAGAGCCATATACTAGCCTGAGTAGTCAGAGAATTTGGACTTCACACTCGACGCTGACCAGACAGGTTGGAGAGACCCCACACATTAATAAGCCTCCACTATCTGTGTAGTTTTAATGTCTCTCAGAGGATATTCATTTCAAAGAAAAGTAAAAACTTATAAAATTCAAAAAAAAGAACATCTCTAACACTATTCAGTTGTGTAAAAAGAAATCGTACATTATTTTGTATATCATATTCTTCGACATTAAACCGATTATTAGTAATCATAACGTTTTACGAGCCATTATTAGAACTCATTACGCAACCAATTCCAAATCAAAATACAACTTTTCTGTTTTGTTGTAATAAATTTAAAAAATAAAATATGATAAAAACTAGCTGTTACCCGCGGCTTCGCCCGCGTGATATATAGCCAATGTCCTTCTCGGTACCCTAACCTATGTGTATGAAAAATTTCATGATAATCGATTAGATTAGGCGATCGGTATCGGTATCGGTAGATTAGGCGTGGAAGCGATCGATATCGGTATCGGTAGATTAGCCGTGAAAGCGTAACAAACAATCAAACATATAAACAAACTCACTTTCGCATTTATAACATTAGTTGGGATTGGGATTGCAGGCATTTGCAATGCTTGTCTGATGATTAATGTCAAGATCATCAGACAAGCATTGCAAATGCAAAAAAGAAAACCAATAAAAAAACTGCTGCCTAGTCTCTACAAGGTGGCAACACCCGAAGATCAAAAGCTAGCAATAAATTTGTTATTTTCGTCGAGACTGTACAAAACGTTAAATCTCCAATAATATTCCACATTTGTTTACGCGTAAATTCTATCCGTCTTATTATAAAAAAAACGGCAAAAATAGGTTTAAACCTGTTTTACCTTAGTTCGGACTCGTGATGGATCAAGTCAAGTTTAGGAAATTAAACTTTGCTTCATTATAAAAAGTGAACTAAGTCACGATCGACTTAGATCTGAGACGATCCCCCGAAAGCATATTTCATTCGTTCATTCATTCAATCATTCCACTACATCGTTCCGATCTTCATGTTAATTGTAATTATTTTTTAAAATTTTTTGATTGAAATAGTATAAAACTTAAAAATAATAAAATTGAAATGATGAAAGATGTATATTTTTGTTATAAAATGATATATTCAAAGGTTTGATTACATAAATTATACTTTTTACCTGCAAATATTTTTTTACGTAACTGTTGGTAACCTAATTGTATTTTTTCCAAAGAAACCAAATAGTAACCTCGAAAATTGTTTTATATTAGATTGTAAAAAGAAATTTTTTAAATTTATTTAATTAAAGGAGTCGTGGTCGTGTGTGCAAAAAGTATTGTTTTGTACATGCTGATACGGATCGCCGATAATTATGTTGAAACTAACCTCAAAGTTTGTTTACGATTATAAAATGTTTAATAAATCAATGGTTCCAGTGTCCAAGCATGGTTTTCTAGTTGTTGTGAAATAAAAATGACAATAATATTGTTGAAAGTGATAAAATAATATATTTACAACATGTAAATCTTTAAATCATTAAATAATTCTACGTGATATTTGTGATAGTTTTACTGTTTTCTTTGTATTTATTGAGTATTCGCTCATTGTAAAATAAGTAAGTATCGAGTTTTCACGTAAGATTCTAGCATCAACATATACTTTTGTAGTAAAAGAACCCATTTGTTAGTTACAAAATGAGTTAGTATTGAAGTTAAACTAGTGAAATGCTGGTTTATCTTTTAACCTAGGATCATGTATGACTTAAGCGATAAACCTTTTTTTATTATACGATTTTCCTTTGTACTTGACTTGAGAACCGACTTAGAGATGGTTAAATAGTTAGTCCGCTTTTTATAATACGACGGTATGTGTTTAAACTCCCTACTTTTAGTTTCTCAATTAGCTTAGCTCCGTTCAGCTGTATTGAGCTGATTCGAAACATATCGTCCAATTAGTAGTGGTTTGCTTCCAAATGAACCGATTTAAAAATGCTGTTACTAACTCTACAACATTTTATCTAGTTAATAGTGTTCTAGTTTGAATTGCCAACGTTTGATACGTGAAACGAATTTCAAATCAATAATGAGAAAAGGTTAATCGTTTAAAATGTACGTATTCTCATTATTTATTTAAAAATGCAAAAAATAAAACCAATAAACTAAAAACTGATGCCTAGTGGTCTATAAGAAGACATAATCTGAAGACCAAAACCTAGCAATTAATTTGCCACTAAATTTAAAACGGTAAAAAGCGTCAAAAGCTTCAATTATGTATAGTCCACATTTGTATACGCGTTGATTATTAAGTGTTAAAACTCCCTAATTTTAGTTTTTCAATTAGCTTAACTCTGTTCAGCTGTATGGAGCTGATCCGAAACATATTGTCCAATTAATAGCGGTTTGCTTCCAAACGATTTTAAAATGCTGTTGCTAACTCTACAACATTTTATCTAGTTAATAGTGTTAGCTTTAACTACCAGCAACGTTTGATACGTGAAGCGAATTTCAAATAAATAATGAGAATACGTTAATCGTTGAAAGTTTAAAAATTTAACAGTTACACAAGTTGACTGCATGAAATATCTTTAGCACATTTGTTTTTGAATATCTGTTGTAATTTTTTAATGCTTCCTGAAAAATATAAAAGTTATTTTTGCAAATTAACTTATTCTCATTATTTATTTGAAAATGCAAAAAAATGACGTTGTCTGAAGACCAAAACCTTGCAATTAAATTGCAAAGCGGTAAAAAAAGGAAAAACACTTCAATTACGTATATTCTACATTTGTATACGCGTTGATTCTATGGATTTAAACTCCCCAATTTTAGTTTCTCAATTAGCTTAGCTCTGTTCAGCTGTATGGAGCTGATCCGAAACATATCGTCCAATTAGTAGCGGTTTGTTTCCTAATGGAGCGATTTTAAAATGCTGTTGCTAACGCTACAACAATTTATCTAGTTAATAGTGTTCTAGCTTGAACTGCCAACGTTTGATACGTGAAGCGAATTTCAAATAAATAATCAGAATACGTTAATCGTTGAAAGTTTAATAATATAACAGTCCTTTACTTTATATAAGTAAACATTATGACTATTATATGATATATTTTAAAACGAATTTGTTGTAACTGTCTAATGTTTTTTAAATAAATTTAATAGTTATTTTTACATTATGATAGTAAAAAAGATATCGTCCATTTAATTTGGAGAGTGTCTCTTATATTTGAGAGCTAGGCTCATGTAGGTTTCAAGGAAACGCATATAATGAATTTTATTGCGGAAATAATGGAGTTATTTAAATAATAAATACCTAAATATTATATAAGGACAAATTAGTCAGATAAAGCTTACTCCAAAGCATTAATGCAAAACATTTCAAAAATATTTTAAAACAGCAAATGTAAAAGCACCATAAGGAAACAAACAACATCTTAATTTTATCTTAAACCTCACTGAATACTCAGCGTTATACAATTTCCCACAACGGCGGGACTGCGTAATAATATTGTGCCAGAGCTCACATTCGGGCAAAATCATCGATGGTCATTATTGGAAAAGCGGGCTTAAGAGGCGTCCCAAGCCCACTGGGACCTTTACGGAGGTCTCATCCCGACGCGTTCGATAACTATGCTAATGTTATTTGCGCCAGTGGGTTCCAAAACGACGGCAGCCACTAACTTGCGTTCCCTAGTACACGATGCCCCGAAAGGTAACTGAGAATGAAACCTCTTACTTTACGATAACCTCATATTGTAAAAGATTTTGTATTTTCTTAGAGGATTTTTTTATATCTTCATGCTGTAAGCTAGTAAGCGGTTGGATATAAAAGGTTGGATTGTTTTGGAGAACAGGGATATAGGATTTGTTCGCACGTGTATGTTACGAGTGTTTCTTATTTAAACATTTTAATTTTATGTATGTAGGTATTTTAAAAAGTAGTATTTTTAACATTACTTTTGCCTAATTATTTCACTTTTTGTACGCCTGGAAAAGTATTAAAAATTATGAAAATAATATGTTAGGATAATGCGAGTTTCTTGTGATTTCAGTTAAATATCATTTCAAAACAGCTTAAATATATAACAATACCTATGATAGCGCCACCCAATAATATCTTACGCCTATACACTAACAATCGTCATCATCATCAGCTCTTTTTTAGTATCCACTAGAGAAGCACGACCCTCCAAGTACTACCAGAGGCATATATTACCCAGTGCAGTCAGAGAATTTGGTCTACACTCTTCAACCTGCCCAGACGTGTTGGGGAGGTCTCTTGATGTTTATAAGCTTTGTTACGTTCGTGTTTCCTAAATCGCCTTCAGTGATCCTATTCTACTGTACCGGGATCCACACGACGACGAATTAAATTCTGCACCATCTAAAATAATTATATTTTTAAATATTTTAAAACATTAACCCATCAATTTCTTTGTTTATAATGCGCTTCAAGTATACAACTGCAGCAATAGGAACTTGCAATTTTATTTTTTCGTTTTACTATAGAAATACCTTCCAAAATAGGCAGCATATTACTAAAAGAATTATTTTGTCAACCCAAAAATTCTATAACATACGTTTGCTTCTCTTAGCCTAAACGTCACTAACAAAAAAAAAACAATAGACTAGTCCCATCTAGTGCCTCACATAGTTTACAAGCAGGTAAATCACTTTAGCTTCAGCCGATTCCGTGCGTTTTCAATCACATGGTCAAACGTGAAAATTTTATTTCTGACTTGTAGTACAAATCATTCGTAATATAAAATTAAGTATTAACAGCATTCTGAACCAAAAATATACAACAGCTCGATGTGTATTTTCATCTAAGAATGATTGCCTATTACCTAAAATATCTTAGAAAGTACCAACGCTCCAACTAGTAAACTTTACGAACGATACTAAACTAGAACTAATTTACATCAAACTGCCATCAAAATAACTAGATAGGGTATCGTCTGATAGCTTCATATGAAGTTGCAATAGTAAAAGGGGACTGCAATAAAACTGTCTTAGAGCAGCTTCGCGGCCAACTATTTTCTATCATCAGTGCGAGTATTGGAAAACTTTTTCGATCTACTGAGTGCGAGCTACGTGCGACATAAAAGTGCTGTCTGTTTTACTATTCTGCGCACAATACTTAGAGGAAATAATTTTAGTTTTGTAAGTAATGTTCCTTATGAGTTTCGTTAATCTGTCTTATTTCTTTAACATCTTTGTAGATGAAGTTTTATTTGTGTTAGCACATGCTGCCGTGTGGTTCCCGGCAGAGAAGAATAGGACCACTCCAAATCTTCCCGTGGATGTCGTAAAAGGTGACTTAGGAAACTCAAGCTAAACAAAGCTTATAAACATCAAATAGACCTCTCCAACCCTTCTGGCCAGCGTGGAGAGTATAGGCCAAATCCTCTGACTGCTCTGGCAGTACAGAGAGAGTAGTGCTCCTGCAGTGGAGACTAATAAAGACTTGATGATGACTGCAATAAAACTGTCTTAGACCAGCTTCGCGGCCAACTATTTTCTATCATCAGTGCGACTATTGCAAAAGTTTTTCGATCTACTGAGTGCAAGCTACGTGCGACATAAAAGTGCTGTCTGTTTTACTATTCTGCGCACAATACTTAGAGGAAATAATTTTAGTTTTGTAAGTAATGTTCCTTATGAGTTTCGTTAATCTGTCTTATTTCTTTAATGTCTTTGTAGATGAAGTTTTATTTGTGCTAGCACATGCTGCCGTGTGGTTCCCGGCAGAGAAGAATAGGACCACTCCAATCTTTCCGTGTATGTCATAAAAGGCGACTTAGGAAACTCAAGCTAAACAAAGCTTATAAACATCAAAGAGACCTCTCCAACCCGTCTGGCCAGCGTGGAGAGTGTAGGCCAAATCCTGTGACTGCTCTGGCAGTACAGAGAGGGTAGTGCTCCTGCAGTGGCGACTAATAAAGACCTGATGATGACTGCAATAAAACTGTCTTAGAACAGCTTCGCGGCCAACTATTTTCTATCATCAGTGCGACTATTGCAAAAGTTTTTCGATATACTGAGTGCGAGCTACGTGCGACATAAAAGAGCTGTCTGTTTTACTATTCTGCACACAATACTTAGATGAAATAATTTTAGTTTTGTAAGTAATGTTCCTTATTATGAGTTTCGTTAATCTGTCTTATTTCTTGTTGCTTGTAGATGAAGTTTTAATTGTGGATTTTGGAGTTTTTTTAAGAGTTTTGTATGGAGAAATGAATTCTAGTATAGCTAGAAGGAGGAAAATTGAGGTTATTAGAGTATTTTTAAATAAGCATCTGTTGTTTGTCTTATGTCACATATGCAGATGATATTGAAAATTTATCTGTGTTGCTCTGTATAAGATTTGACGCTTTTTATGGTGAGTGTAATGAAAGTAAAGCATTTTTCGATCCTTAGTTATAAAACTTCATGTTTAAGCTAAAATGATATATGTATTTGAACGTCACATTTACAAGAAAACCTTTTATACTAGGAAACTGATCATTTTTATAGTATTTCGTGTAGAACCAGATAGAGATGCTAAGAATACCCATTATGATAATAATGGCTACAAGTGGTTACTAGTTTATTGAGTATTTAACTTATTCCCATGGTCTGTTTTTACGATATACATGGAAAAATGCACAAATATTTTTGTGCTCACTTGGATTCAATTAAGACAATTTAAGTTCTGTAAACGGCTTGACCTTGAGAAGTCAATAGTAATAGACAACTTCAAAAGCTCCACGTTATGAGGTATGCAATAGCCTTCTTTTTTTAGTATGGAATATCTATTAAATTTTTCATAACTCAACTGATAAAATTATGCTTCATCCAGTGAATATTTTTTGCGAACATTAAAAATGAAATCCATATTCGATATGACCATAATGGCCACGTTATGACCTATAAAATATTAACACCGAGAATCTTTCGGAGGTGTAAACGTAACATTATTTTATTGGCATCGGACAATAAATCCACTCATCTACAAAACTCGTAAAATTGTGTACCTTGATTGAGTCAGTATTTTTATTGTTTCCAGCCGTGAATCAATGGCGAATGTTTCAGTAATAAAACGTTACTTTACGATTGTTTTCACGGGGAATTTGTGGCCCGTGAAATACCCTTCCGCAGTCATTTTCTTACTCAGTGTGCGCGTTTGACATTCTTTGTTGGGTTGTTCCATATTCATCCTGTGAAGTCTCATTTATTTTTTTTAAATCTTCAGTGTTCATCCTACAACATTGAAACTGTTTAATACATTATGTACATATCAAGTTTTAAAAAAAATCGAAAGTTTAGCTTTACTGTAATAAAATATAATCAAAGAATTTAAGAACAGCGGAATGATAATTCAAGTTGAGTTATTATACCGCTAAAGTAACAGTGAAATACTTTTAAGCAGTCATTTTCTTACTCAGTGTGCGCATTTGACATTCTTTGTTGAATGGTTCCATATTTATCCTGTTAAATCCCATCACTATGTTTTGATTGGAATATTAACTATTTAACCTACAATATATTGAAATTTTAAATTCATTTGATATTTAAATATTTCACATTCAGATTGAGTTATTAAACCGCAAGTAATAGTTAAATACCCTTTCACAGTCATTTTATTACTTAGTGTTTGCGTCTGATATTATTATAAGGTCAGACAATTAATAAAATTTCGATTTAAAACATTCAAAAATTCTAAATTCTGTTTCAAATCCAAAAAAGAAAGAATTTTTCGGAATTAGTAAATATTATTGATTAACATTACATTTATTTTTCATTGATATTTTCTTTGAGGCATATTCTTGAACTAAAATGATAGAAATATGATCTTGTCTAGAACACATATTATTTATCAAAAATTTTAACATTCTTCTGGATTTAACTACCAAAGTTAAACTAAGGTGGGCTGGAAATACCACATCCAAGAAATATGTAGGATGAGATATCATTTGGCCAATGTGGAACAACCCATTTTGTTCGGCGTCGTGGTAATTACACGTGTCCCCTGACTGGAAACTGGTTTTATGGCTCTGGTCCTTATATTATCGTATTTAAACTCGGTGTCAAATTGTAGATTGCATTTAGAGGAAACAAAGGAAATATTTACCAATTTATACCTGACTCCGATGGAAAAAAGTAGTGTTCTGCAAGTTTATGTAGTTGTTACAGAACAAGTCATGTGTTTATTGCAAAGATAGATAATATCTTGTATCCTCTTAACGAGGTTTTATAGATAGAAACATGCTTTGAACTTTAACTGTTTCGATAATCTTTAACTCCTTGCAAAAAAAAACAGACAAAAAACAGACAAACAAACAGACAAAAACTCTATAGAGAGGATGGTTACTTAGCAGTTGCCCCCAGCTTGAAATCCGGTCACCAATTTCAACAGAAGACTGCAAAGACCTTCGGACACTGTGGGAATATATAGTGGTATAGTTTTGCATAGTTCTTATAACTTAACAACCTCCGTGGTCCAGTGGTTAAGGCGTTTGCCTTGTTGACCCGGGAGTCGTGGGTTCGATTCCCACGGGAAGCATACTTTGATAAGTTGTTTCCAGTTTGGCTAGGACATTGTAGGCATGAATCACCTAATTATCTGATAAGAAATATGATTCCGTGCTTCGGAAGGCACGTTAAGCCGATGGTCCCGGCTACCATCTGGTAGTCGTTAAAGGAACCACGTAAGAGGCCGAGAGGCGGTTCCGAAGAACTCTGACACCAGGGTGCGCATGGTCGACAGACCGTGTCACCTACACGAAATGATGATGATATAACTTAATAGACTAATGTCAAACTTGTATATACCTGTGAACATAAGGATAGTTTTAAGTTTACTAAATTAATTTAATTAGTTACAATCGCAAAAATTACATTAGAGGACAGTAGTCGAATGCCAGCTAGAAAAATCTGATACTATTGTTGGATACATGAAAAATAAACAATTGAACTGCTGTCAACTTAAATCGGCCTTAAGAAATGGTTACAAGTGTGCAATTTCAGAACTTAATATATACAACAGTTCAAAATACATATACATTCTAATTAATTTAAACAGTGTCATGTCATATATTAAACAAGATATAATGAATTTCGTCTCTCACACTCGTAAAGCAGCTTTACCGTCCCATGTTTGATCAAAAATGTATGCAATAATGTCTTAGAGTACCACCTCGAATTAAAGGGCAATCTTCAACTGAAGATATTTTGTGACATACCACAAATTAATTTACACTCAAAATAACATGGTCTTATAGATAATGTTGTTCATATTGACGGGCTGAGCCAACCATTCTAGGTTATGGCAAGCTTCAAAGGAAGTTTAGAGCAACTAAGTTTTATTACATTATAGTTATAAGCATAATAAATCAGAACGATATTATACACCGTCATTCTAACGAGATTTGTTTAATGTCAGAATAAGATAGTGTTTGGAGACTATATTATGAGCAATTGAGCACTTCCTTAATGAACATAATTTATATCCAATTTCTTACATCCGGATTGGAAACACAGAGAAGTTTCGCCATTATGAAATAGAAAAAAATATTTTCGATTTTTTTTTTATATACAACTAAGTTGGCAAACACGCATACGGCCCACCTGATGGAAAGCGGTCACCGTAGCCTATGGACGCCTGCAACACCAAGAATGATTATGATATAACAAAGTATAGTTTAAGTCGACTGAAAATGATGAACATCTCTAGCCGTGTTTGTTAACGAAAAATCTTCTTGTTTCGAAGTTTGAGTTATTGACCTAGTTTCTTTGTTATCTTGACATGTATTTGTAAAAATAGCTAAATGCTCTTCGATGCTGATATGAAAGATATTCCTGAGCTATATTTGGTGAATGCCCATCGGTTTCCCGGGCCAGTGGTCACGGCATGCATCACGCTTCAGGGCGACCACGTGCATTGTGTGTGTTACAGTATGTCTAGTATGCTGGAACAAGGCTGGAACATGTTTGATGCATGCTGAAATGATATAGGAATTTTTAGTTGTTTGACGTTACTTTATATAATCTGTTTCACATCCAGTTTATTTTTTATTAAATAAACAATGATGTCATCTACGGATTCCGTTTCAATAGGTTAGGAATGCATTCCCAAGCTAGTTTTGGCGAATGTGTACAGACCAGCATCCCAAGAGTATGCGAAGGCAACGGTCTAGTAAAAAATCTACTTAGTTTACATGTTGTACCTACTTATTAAATTTTATGTAAGTACCTGTAAAAAAAACAACAAGTAGAGTAGAAAGTGTCATATAATCTCGCTATTGAAATAAAACTAATAAATAAATTATAACTATGTAACTGATATATTGCTCTCTCAATCTTCCTATAACCGTGGTTTTGGGTTTGATCTAACCTCCTCTTTAATATTTTTTCAGTAACATTCTCAAGATGTGGTGTGTCGAGGCGAGGTCTGGGGTCTACTAATAGGTCATCACATATGCTGTTGGATGATTTGGAAAAGGTTTTTATGGTCATCCGCTGACGCCCACCCTCTTGGAAAGGTGTAGAACCACAGATAAATATTTGTTGAAAAGAAGGACAATATTTTCTTGCACTAGTAAACAAACTATGCGTTAGCATCTTCGAGCAACAGGGAAGGGAGAAGCCATACGCTGCATTCCCCTCTGTCAAGGTACAAGCAAGATTAGGCATATGCATGTCTATGTGTTAGTTGTGTGTGACTCATCTGTACACAAATTATTTTTTCTTTTTATGTCATTTTTTGTGACAATATCATAATTACTATCAAGTGACAGTTTAAGTTTTGTATGTAGGTGTGCGGAACTAAACTTGTGTGCACATTTCCCCCCGCAAAAAACGCCAGAAAAATTGTCATAGTAAATTGTCGCTTTGCCCACTCCCTCCGTCCGGTACGGAGGCCGTGTTGCTCGAAGGTTAGCATCGATAGCTGCTATATCTAAAAAAAATATCGAGCAAACGCCTACGTACTTACTATAATAGGTTTAATTACAAGTTCATGAAATAGTACTTAATAATATTAAATCTTAGTCCTAAAATCACACTGGCAATAATTATTAAACTTTAGTCAACTACAAACAGCTAACGATTTAAATTATTAACGGTACTACACTCTGCGTCTTTTGGTACTATACTACACACATGTTAGCTAGGAAATGATATCCCTGCGATCATCTAGGGATTAAATCCATTAGATAGCTTGAATTTAAGGTAGGTACGGGTAGTAGGTACTCTCATGGGCAAATGTTTAGATCAACGTTCAAATATTTGATTAACAGAAATGGGTTTGTTACGAAAAGACAAAATCAACTCTATTTCATTTTTTCTAAAAGTATTTTTATCCGACTAACCCACCTAGAAGTTAGTTTTTTCGCGAAAATTTATGTCTGTTTATTTTCACCCTGTCCTGTAACCTAAACGGTTTGACTGATTTTAATGTGTTAGGTGATATTAGATTCGTATTCTTCTCCAAAGAATCACATGCTATTTGGCTTAATATGGCGGACGTAAACTGTGAAAACGACAGTCGGGTTTTAATTTTTTTTAATAATGCTTTTAATATAGTATGCAACTTCTTTTCAAAAAATCGCGATCGAGGAAAAGACTGAATCTTAAGAATACATAACTATGAGTTTAAAGCGAGCGAAAGTTTAAAAAACTTAAATTGTACATCTTAAGAATCGTCAAACTATCAGTGAGTGTATGCAGTATTAGCGCTTCCTCAAATTAAGCAGCACATGGCGTGATTCCCACTAAGAGATTTAACCACAAGTGACATAGAAAAAATGCAAACATCTTCGTTTCATCATTCGCTAGGCACGTTAAATCATTGGAGCGGCTGTCATCATTAGACAAAATGCTTTTACGTACATAACTTGCAAATATATATCTATTTCTTACATAAAAAGTTATAAGATAAAAATTTAATTAAAATCTATTTAATATTTAGGTATAACTATTTATATTTTCTATTATTTTAAATTCAGTAATATGAAACCAGTATTTGCTACTTTCACAAACAAAATAGAAGATAAAGCTAAAAATAATATTCTAAAAATCATGTACACGTTTTATCACTTAAAAATCTCCTTCACACGCCTCCAAACACACATAAACTCGGCAATGAAACGCGTGACATCCTCAAACACTTTCTAAAAGGGCAAATTAAATTAACTCTTCTAATGAGCAGTATATTTCATTGAAATTACGTTCGTCAGCTTACATTTATCTACGGTTAAGGAAGCAACGAATACGCAGCAGCATTTCTTTCGTCGGGAACGAGCGCAAATTCCCAGGCGTATACGCGTTTACCTCGTAATTTTTCATTGAGACTCAGACTCCCAACTTCCCTCCAATTAAGTTTCTCTTTACTGGAGGGCAAAAGGGAAGAAAAATGAGCAACACAGTGTAAGCGCTGTGTGTCTAGTGTGTCAACTGGTGACGGGCGGTCGGTTGTTTCAATAGAGATAGTTACTGAACTTTTAGGGGCTCGCGTCCTTTGAGAAGCGAAGCCTTTTAGCATTGTCCTAATTTCCTAGTAAGTACTCTGTCGCCTTTGACTATATAGTCTGTTGCATACTTGTCGAGACATTTTATGGCATTTTAGTATATCTTCAGAAGTGTATAAGTATATCAAGAGTCTGGAGACTAATATAAGTAATTTTAAGGACTCATTATAAACATAAGCCTTTACCCCTAACAGGTATCAATGGAGTTTTTGGTGGGAAGTCAAGGGGGTCGTTTGCCTTAGACGATTTTGCAAATTGATTTAAGTGGACTTTATAATCTGAAATTGGTGTAGTTTGGTGTTATAAATGCTTGTGCTCAAGAACAATTTGTAAAATAATTAAAGTATCTATACTGCGGATCTATACGAGCCCATTTAATAAAATGGGCTCGTATAGATTTGTCATCAGAAGCTCCCACGAGGCTAACAAAAAACTTACGCGATCTTTGATGCCACATACCGTACAACACCGATACTTAGTATCTCATTATACTGGACATCACTGAAATCTCGGTGGAAGCCATAATTTAAAAGAAGAAAGAAAAGAAAGAAAGGTATCAATATTAAGACTGTGATCTTACATAAAGATAGAATATTTAAAATTATAATAGGTCTCTCACTTATCTACCACCTATTACATTCAGGATGGTTTTGTATTTTTCTGATTTTGCTGCTCTAAGCACTGAGTTTGTCAACTGGTGACGGGCGGTCGATTGTTTCAATAGAGATAGTTACTCACAATAACTATTAGGGGCTCGCGTCCTTTGAGATGCGAAGGCATTTAGCAATGTCCTAATTGTGTAGAGAGTTAGGTTCTAGTATCTAGTTTGCTATTCTTTACTGGAGGGCAAAACAGAAAAACAAATTGTCCTTATTTCCTGGGAAGTACTCTGTCACATGCTTGTAGAACAATTTTAGGGCATTGTACTAAAGTGTCTTAGTTTTTCAAACATTCGAAGAATATTATAAGAATACATTAACACACATTACGGGGTATATAGAGCTAAAAGTCAAAAAAACAATTTAACAAGACTGATTAGGTTCTAGTAACTAGTTTATTGTATTTTACTGGAAGGCTAAAGGAAAAAAATGTGCATAACAGTATACTGTGAGTATGTCAACTGAACTTTTAGGGGCTCACGTCCTTTGAAATGCGAAGCCTTTTAGCATTGTCTCAATTTCCTAGTAAGTACTCTGTCGCATGCTTGTAGAGCAGTTTTATGGAGTTGTACTAAATGGGAAATGCAAAACGTCTATAATAACTATTATAACCGATTAATAGGATACATTGAAAAATTAATTCTTTAGCCCTTAGGGAGTGTACAGGACTAAAAGTCAAAAGATAAATTTATTAAGAAGGTGGGTTTAACGAAAGAATATCTAAAATAATAGGCAGTTTCCGGCAGAATAGAAACGGACCACACCAAGTCTTTCCCTGGATGTTGTAGAAGGTGACTTAGGAAACACAAGCTTAGCAAAGCTAGGAAGAAAAGCTAGGCTGACTTAGGAAATACATCAGAGAGACGTCTCCAATCCGTCTGGCCAGCGTGGAGAGTGTAGGTGAAATCCTCTGACTAATCTGGCTAATATATGCCTCTGGTAATACAGACAGAGAGGTGCTCCTGTAGTGGAAACTAAAAAAAACCTGATTATGATGATGAACGCAAGCTAGTATAAGACAAATTAAGTTCCGAGTTTTTTTCACTTGTCTGTAAATCAACGGGTCTGACTTATGACAAACATTTCTTTAAACTAATAGTAGTCTGGCTCCAAAAAAGCTCACCACTCTCGTCTGTCCATAAAATAATAAAACATATTAAAAGATCAAGGGAGCTCAGCATGAAAAAAGTAGTACTAGAAAAATCATAAAGAGCTTTAAAAATAATCCTCAAATACTTCCGCGCAGACTGAAAAAAGGTTTTAAGTAAAAACTTAACCACACCGGATGCAGCAATAAAGGTGCTTTTCCACCGCCATAGTGAGATGAGTGGGAAAGCAATTACATTTTCTTGCCTCACACGTCTGTGGTGAAAAATATTTTGTACTTCAAGTGGAGATTATTGCGATACCGCGAGTTTTAAATTAGGAAATTAAACATTACATCATTTTGAAAGGTCACTTTTTTAATAGATTTCTTTGTACCTACTTATAAGTGAGATTATATTTTTTTAAACATTTAAATCTACTGTGACTATTGAATTGTTTTATTATGTTATCAGAAAATAAAAAAATAAAGTATGTCTACGAGGACGCTTAGTTGAGAATAAACTAATAACCGATGAATTTTTTCTTACTGTGCGTAACCTCGTCGCCTTGCCAGTCAGAAAGCAAATTGTTCATACCTAAACTATCGCATCAACCCATGGTACCCCATGGTAACACCCTATATATCATATAGTAAAGTAGCTGAGCCTTATTCGGGGCTAGAGAAAAACCAATTATTAAAATATATTTTTCAAGGCTCGTGAGTCTCGCTTCGTCCCTCACCGCCGCCTTGCTGGTAGAGAAACCACTTTACCGTACCGAAACCACCGCATCAACATGTGGTGTTGCTCTAATTATTTCGTGTAGTTACGAAAGTGAGCTTAGCCTCCGCCGGGGTTACAGATAATAATATTTACCACGCTTTGTTGACAAAAATATTTAATACATAATTTCTTTCTGTGCGTGGGAGTGCTGCCTCGTCTCTCATCGCCGCCTTGCTGGTGGGTAAGCAACTTTACCCTACCGAAACGACGAATTATTTCGTGTAGTAACGTAAGCGAGCTTAGTTTCTATCGGGGCTAGAGAAAATGATATTTACCACGCTTTGATAATAAAAAAATTGGTAATATTCAAATATATTTACTTTCAGTGCGTCGCCTCGTCACTTCTTGCCACGTGAGTGTCGCCTCGTTCCTCATCGCCGACTTGCTGGTGGAAAAGTAACTTTACCGTACCGAAACCAGCGCATCAACATGCGGTGTTACTCTAATTATTTCGTGTAGTAACGTAAGCAAGCTTAGCCTCCGCCGGGGTTAGAGAAAATAAAATGTAGCGGAATGCGCTTTGTTGCAAGCTCGTATGCTTGCTTTTAATAAAACATGGGTATTTTAAAATTAAAAATAACTCGCAGAAACACCTCATATACATTATCACACCCTGTGTGAACGTTGACATGTCTACTATAGTAGGCTATTTACATACTATAAAATTTTGACGTAAGAAAATATATTTCTCTCAAAACTTATTTTTTTACGATATTGAGCCCGAAATCAATTTTGTAGACAAACACTCACCATTTTTTTATGGAGAGTATATGATACTATGCAAAATTAATCAGTTCAAATGTTAGTGATAAATTATATTAATCGGTCAACCCGTGGAGAGTGAAGGCCAAATCCGCTAACTACTCTGGCTAATATATGGCTCTGGTAGTACAGAGAGGGTCGTGCTCCTGCAGTGGGAACTTTAAAAATACGAAGATGATACGGTACTTACAGTAAGTTGTCAGAAAAGCTTAGATTACTTTGGATATAGACAAACAGATTTGACGACCTCCATGGCGCAGCGGTCAACACGCCAGCCTGCGACTCGAGTGGTCCCGGGTTTGATCCCCGTTCAGGTCAAAATGAGAAATGATCTTTTGCAGATTGACCGGGCACTTTGATGTTATCTATATATGTATTTGGTATAAAATATCGTATCGTTGAGTTAGTATCCCATAACACAAGTCTCGAAACTTACTTTGGGACTAGATCAATCAGTGTGATTTGTCCATATATATTTATTTATCTGAATCTGATTTTACAGTTTAACTAAGAGACGCAGACCCCAAAAATATGGTGCCTAGTAAGTTTGTGCAATCTAAAATGATTCAAAAGTATGACAAATATGTATGTTGACCATACCAATCAGAAATCTAATCAAATCAAAAGAAAATTAATTGAAATGAAGAGATTTTTATAGGGCAGTAACAGTAAGTAGCTACACTGTAACCAGGAAAGCTTGGATTACGCTGGATGTTCATAATAGCTGCGGCATTACCTTAAAGTGCACATAATTTACTACGCGATTAACTGCGCATTAGCTACGTGCACCGGTAATGCCATGTTTTGTTTCATTGAAACTTAAATTGATAATTTTAATGTGGAAATTTTGGGGAACACATAAATACAATTAAATAGGTACGCCACTTTTGGAAATCTAAGGAATCCCGTTACAGGCTATGCGGCTAGCAACCCATCACTATTTTGATTCCGCTTTCCACCTTAAAGCCCACTAACACGCTAAATGTGACCTATGGGTTTAACGACCTTGGGCTCTGTCTACCCCACAAGGGATAAAGACGTGATAATATGTATGCATGTAAACATTCCACTTAGGTACTTGGTAGAGAGAACCTAGAGTTTAGACAATTGTTTTGCGTATTGGTGGGCACATAGGAAGAAAACGGAATCAAATGGTGAGTTGTTAACCGCATCGCTTATCATCAAATTTCTTAAGGTAAATTTTCGCCTATCTCCTTGGCTGGCTTATTCAGTGTGAGTGGAACGATATGTATTTTGGTACTTACTAAGTTTTTTCTTTTCTCCCAGACCAGCGTGAAAGATTTTAGATTGTGATAAAAAATATATACAAACCACATCTTTATCATTTATTTACAGGATAGACAAAATCTAGGGCCATAATGAAAGCGTGAATTATGTTGAATGCTCGTAATAGCTGCGGCATTGCCTTAAAGTGTATATTATATAATTTACAATACAGATCTTCATAATGTTTTGTTGAATTGACAAAATAAAAAATCCGTATAATATTTTTTTGAAATTTGCGCATCTTTTTCTAATTTAATACTTATTATCGAAGAAACCTTTAGTTTAAGCACTTAAATTAAGCTATTTTTGCAATGAAGATGTATCGAAATTGCACATTGAAGAAATAAAATTTAGAATTTCACTTTTTGAGTCAAGAAAACTATAGTTATATGTCTTATAAAACCTTGTCTTTGATACTCTACAGTGCAAGTAAGTAATAACAAGGCACACCCTCGCCACTTATGCAGGCAGTTCAAGCATGTGCAGTCTCATATAGTGTATGATGAGGGAAATGGGAATAATTTATTTACTTAGTTGTGGTAGAGCTACGCTACCGGCGAAAATCACTTTTGCTGGTAGCATGAATGGGCCGGCTCGTCCGGGGAAGTCCCACACTCTCACAGAAAATCGATGTTTGAGTGCTTTACAGCTTCTATGCTTCGTTCGGTGAGTGAGAGCGTCGGAGGCCCATCCCCCCTCTTGTCATACCACTGGTTTTTCATTAGTCCATGGGCAGCGGAGATCACTTGCCATCAGGTGACCCGCTTGCTCGTTTGCCGTCCTATGACATAAAAAAAACTAAAAGACATAGAGCTACGTTTATTCAGACATTATAACATCTTTGTTTGTCAAGGTTAAGACCATAACAGGTCTATCAAGATCAATATTCAATTCATATTTCAAAGATAGTATAGATAATGGAAATAGGTCAAATTTCCTTGTCAAAAAATGTAAAAAACAAAAAAGAAAAACAAAATGTCCTAATCAATATGTCGCGATTGAGTTTCTTTTGGCGAATTCTTCTCACCAGTTGTTGTTCCGAAACGCTAGTATTTATTTGCATACATAACAAAAAATATGACGTACAATACTCGAGAAATGTACCAAATTTTGAAAATAGTTTGTCTTTAGTTATGGAGAAATAGTTCGGAAATTTTGTTTGTTATTTCCTTTCAAAACTAGGAAAATAAGAATACTTATATTCATTCTAATTTTAGACCTAACGAGTAATGTATCAATATCCTTAAAATGTCTAAGCCTTGTAAATGTACAGTACTTTGCACTGATTAATAAATAGTTGCATCGCAGAGCCACTACACTAATGTAGGAGGTCAATTGGGAATAATGCAGTCTCTAATGGCTCGGGAAATTCGGTATTTGCCTAATGTGAAGATTATATAAAATTTGTTTCCAATGATACTAATTTCTTTCTAAAAACACTATAAAGAACACTTTTAATTTGATATCGATTCGTTCAGTGTTCTTAAAGCTTCTTTAAAGTTGGGTGAATAGGACCATTTTTAAAAGTATGAAAATCTTACATGACAATTATACTGTATTTTAGTCCGCTAAATTTAAAGCAACTTTTATTATGAAACCAATACCACAAATGAAATATTTCGTATAGCTACCAAACAAAGTTCTCACTCCGCCCATACAAAATACAAAGTTGTGACGTCACAAATATGTAGGCATTTCAGCAGCGCGTTTTCACGTCTAAAAATTAATGTCTAAAAATATGTGTCTTTAAAACTTCTATATCTGAAAGAGTTTTTTGTTTAGAAATGTATTTCGGTCACTATTGTGTTTACTTTTGGCAGGTCTTTACATAGCGACACGAAAATTTTTTTAGTCAAGTAGCCAATTGAAGTGGGTGTTATTTCAAGAGAAGTGGCAAAGACACCTACACATGAAGGTTTATGTAGCCAACATGGCGATGCTGCCAGTTTTTAGATAATAGCATTAAACAGTTAAATAATTTTTAATATGGGTGGGTAATTTATGGGTGGCTTATTAATATATATTAATAAGCAACCCAGAACAATAACGCTAATATTTTCTTTGTTTCTAAAAAATAAAATATTTTTTTTGAGGAGGCCCAACACTGACCTCCTTCGGTATGCTGACGATCTCCATCAACGCGCCAGCCTGCGACACAGGTTGGTCCCGGATCGATCCCCGGTCAGGTCAAGATGAAAAAGTGGCTTTTCAAGGTTGACCTGGGCCTTGGTTGTTTACGTAATCAATTCAATGTAATCAAATATAGAATCGTGGAGTTAGTTTCCCATAACACAAGTCTCGTACTTACTTTGGGGCTAGCTCAATCTGTGTGATTTGTCCATATATATTAATTTTTACTAATTCTTGAACATTATTAATTTCTTATAACGCCTGGGCCTTACTAAGGAACAGTGTTGTGCACTGATGAATAAATAGTTGCATCGCACACCTACGGCACCAATGTAGGTAGGTAGTTCAGGAATTATGCAGTCTCTAATGGGTTGGTTAATCGAAGTGGGCGTTATTTCAAGAGACCTGGCTAAATACGGTTACATTTACCCCTATTAACCGACTAAATTGAGAGGTATGGCTTTATTTTAAGCACGACCGACACAAGTTTATTTTTAAGGTAGTTAAAAATAAAATGGGAAAAGGAAGCTAAACTTGATTAGATTAAAATATAAATGCCAAAGTTCGTTCAACAATATTGCCCCACTAGCGAGTCGGATATTGGTATCCGAAGGATTAGTTGCAACGAGATTGCAACCTTTCCTTATATACTTATACATAGACGTTTGTCTGGGACTGTATCCACGTGTACAACAATATCTTTAGGACACTGAAATATCCAGCTCTAGTTCAGTCATATAGAGTTGCAAGGAAAAACATGCCTAGTACACCTGGTACACTCAGTAATCTTGAGGTGAATAACATACAACTTTAGCAATTAAGAGTTTATTTCTCCGTCTCTTTTATTATTTACACCGTGTTTTATCACAATTTGACAGTCAATACATACAGTTACTATGTACAAAAATTACAAATATTCTATTATAGATACTATTCTTTATACACAGCTCTCTGGGCCGGGGATCTCCTCCGCTATGAGATGCTCTCGCCTACTTAAAGTCGTGTTTGACATGACTTTTCCTGACGTCCTTGGAGGAGACAGTAACTGAAACAAAAAAAAAAAGTTACTTAATACTTACCCGGGTAGGGGTATAAAAATGCATCATCATCATCATTGCAGCCGCAAGAAGTCCACTGCTGGACATAGGCCTCTGCCAAGCATTTCCAAAATGACCGGTTGGAAGCGGCCTGCATATAGCGTTTCCCTGCGACCTTGCTCAGGTAGTCCGACCACCTGGTCGGTGGATGCAAAAAACTATAAACATACCATTTCAAACTGAACCTTATTGTCTTAAGAAGAAAATTTGCCTAGCTCAATAACAAGTAATACGATACCTAAACCTATGAATTAGTACCTACTTATTATTTATACGTAGACCTAACTTGACGTTGCCTAAAACCAGATGTAAAGCCTAAAGAATAATCAATCAATCAGTCAATAGAAAAATCTTTACTGAAAACAAATTACTGTTCCTTTTGAATTCCTTCTTCTTTATCTAAGCGCATAGTCAGCTATGGAGCCCTTATGGAAGCATCTATGCTGTAATAAAATTAGGAGAAACCGCAACCAGTCTGCAAATCCGACGAAAATAAAGTAAGCAAAACCGTGATTTCATAATGACTTTATCTTGCCAAATATTTAATATTACCTAACTAATACATGAATTAACCCATTTAAAATATTTCCATTACAAAAATCTGCGTAATTTATTATTTTTTTGGACATTGCCTTCATTTCCATGCCAAAGTTTATTGTCAATTTTTGAATAAAGCTCGCAGCTATCTAAACTAAGCAAATTTAATCATACTCCGATATCAAGTTTTATTTTATATCGGATGTTATCATACATCAAATATAAACGGGCAAGTGCGATTTTCAGATTCACCAGGGTTCGTACAATATTTTACTGAATAAAATGTCATAATAGCTACGCTTCTTAAATGGGGCCCCTGATGTACTCGTATGAGTACCTAGGCACGAAATCTCGCCCGTAAAGCAAACTCTTTTTTGCAGGTACATTATTGTCCATTAAGTTTCTTTGCAGTAAAATGGCCTCTTGATAGAATTTTAAATTATATTGAGGAATTATTGTTTTACCAGCAATAGTTAAACAATATTTAAAACGTGAGTAAAGCCGTGTTTTCATAATGAATATTATATGCATTTGCATGCATTACAAGACCAGTGAAAGACAAATGGTGAATGGAAGAGGTATCCGTTGGCACCCTATATCCCTTTTCGTTATCGTCATCAATATCACTACATAATATGAATTATAAAACAAAGTCATATTCATAACATCAAGATATTCATATTCATATTTACATAAATACTATCACATCTTTCTCCCTTGCGGGGTAGACAGAGCCCAGGTCTAAAAACCACGTTCATGTTATCATGTTAAGTACGTTGGTAGGCTTGTAGGTGGAGAACGAAATTAAAATAGTTATTTGTAATATTTTCATGCGGTTTTTACCAATAGATAGACTGATTCATGAGATTCATGAGAAAGGTTTAAAAGCCGGGGAGGGCTGCTAGTTAGTAATAAAATTACTTAATGTACAGTACCTAAGTAATAAAATTATGGATATGAACGTGGAACGTGATAGGAAGCGCCTTTGGATATGGAACTCTAAAAACGTGCAACACAAAAATCAAGCAATTAAATTGCACTCTGAAAATTTTGTCCGCACATATTCGGCAAAAAATAATTCTTTTGTGTCCGCCGAAATAAATGGTAGTACAAAACAATTGAATAAATGTTTTTATCTTGATATAGTTTTCAGCTACGAATAATAAGGTTTTCAGTGTGTCTTTTTTTGTCATTTCCCACTGCTGGACAAAGGCCTACCCTTTCTGTTTCTAACAGCTTGACAATTCTGATACCAAGTTTGGCTACTTACACATACGACAAACAAAGCACCTCTTTATTTCATAGTCTGTGTATAGTGTGTTTTTTTATGTACCTACCATTTAAAGTCATCATTTCATATAGATGACACGGTCAGTTGGCTAAGCACACCATTTAAAGTGCTTCACTTACATAAAAGACGGGTACTAAAACAGCGTATGCTTCAGGTTAACTTATAATTACAGCTATAATACTCCCGTAACACAGTCCCCATAAATGTTAGGCAACGATACTTACGTTTCTAGAATCTTCCGCGTGAAGAGAACCGAGGCCACATGCCCACTCTGCCTCGTGAAGAGCACCATTTTGGACAACCTCGACGCACTTCGGATCTGGAGGGCCGCCATCTAACAAAAACAATTTTCTTAGACTGAGACAAAAATTATAATAATAATAGATGGTTGGATAAAGGGACGGATACAGAAGGCAGTACTCCTGGATACTGAAGGTTTCTCTCTCTGGGGCTCTGACCGCTGGTAGCTTGAGCCCTACCCCACTGCTGGCAGCATTCTAGGTTTCCCCTAAGGCGCAGTGGAATGCGAACCTAGCGCCACTAGGCACAATAATACTTTAAATCCCATTATAAATGCGAATGTGAGTTTGGTTATTTGTTTGTTTGTTTGTTACGCTTTCCCGCCGCATTTACTAAACCGATCATAATGAAATTTTGCATACACATAGGTTAGGTTACCGAGAAGGACATAGGCTATAAATTACACGGGCGAAGCCGCGGGTAACAGCTAGTCCTAAATAAATAGTAAATTTAAGAACTCTAAAACGGTAATAGGTACCTATTAAATTACTTGAAGTACATATTTTGATAATAATTTTCATTAATATTTGTCATATGAAAAAAAGAGTACCCTTTTGTGTAATCGTGTCATATTGTAGGATGCATTATTAATATATTATGTTACATATACTATAAATAGTGGCTAGGACTTACATCCTCATAAGTTTTATCTAATAATATCAAAGTTGCCACGCAAATCATAAGTACATAATGTATATGAATAAAAACCGATTATGTTTGCTGAAAAGACCTTGTGTTGACCTTTTTCGAATATTATTGAAATAGGTTCAATAATATTCGAAAAAGGTTAACACATAAGTATTTTGCTTTGTGTCATTTCATGTGGGTGATTCGTATAGATTCTGAGAAATTAACAACGTAAATGAGGGCACAGCCTTTTAGAAAATTCATGATTGTCAATGATGTCGTTCGCATGGAATTATAAATGTCTATAGGTACGACACACAGAAACCACGCAAAATAGGAGCAGTTCAGACAAAATTATGCGAATTCAACATCAAAGTCTTTATTCGTACTAACACTGAGTTTTAATTTTATGATATAGGACGGCAAACGAGCAAGCGGGTCACTTGATGGTAAGTGATCTCCGCTGCCCATGGACAACTGCAACACCAGGGGTGTGATAAGAGATTGTTAACATACCAGCTTTCAACAGCATCTCTATTCACGTTAATGTATATCCCTCTGAATCAGTACTCTCTATGCTTCTCCGACCCTCAATCTATATCTATATAAAATTTCAGGAACATGTTTCAGTGGTTGAAGCATGGAGCGGTTACAGGGAGAGAGAAAGAGATACTTTCTATCACATGTGTTGAAACAAACGATTGTGTCTTGTTTTTTTTTTTTAATTTCGTATCAGAGAACCGTGATTTTTTAAACTCACCTGGAGGTGGATTCAATATGTCAGGTTGAGCTTGCTTCGGTGGCTTCAAAGTGAACGCCACCACATATTGGCCGTCACCTGCGTTCAACTGAAGTTCCGAAGACTGCTGCTTTGTCGGTGACCTTGTCCTGGTATGAAAAAGTAATGTTTGACAACAGTATACTGCTAAACTAGTTCGATACGATCCATAAGACTGATTAATCCGATTATGCTGACTTTGCCCTTGGACATCAGCAGTACCTATTTTGTATAATAAATTGCCAGGACCATTGTGCTCATGATGCATGACTGCAAGTTGTAGATATACTTACCTATTTATTTATTTTTCTACTCTAAAATATGTAGATCAGTTCGAAACATTGCCTATACTATAAAAAAGTGAGACCATGATACTTGTACCTAAGACTCTTGTATTTAAGTAACATTAAGATAAAATAAAATAACATAAAAGACGCCCTTGTTCATAATTTAAAGGAAGATTACTGTTCAGAATCTTTTTCCTATTTACAAATTAACTGGTCTGGGTGTGTTTTAGAAGCAATTTTATGTTTTTTAAATACTAAATTGGTGAGCTCCTGCAACCTACTCGTATGTAACGAGTAGGTTGCAGGAGCTCACCAAGCTCACCTCAGCTTAAGAATTATTATGTTAAACAATTAGGATTTTTGTATAGTTTTTCGTACCGTTTCTTCCGAAGAAAATAGGCCGTGAAGATGGCTGCACTGGCACATATGACAACCGTCAGAATAATTGCCCAGAATGCCGGTTTGCTCACTCCTGCTACTAACCCGTTACTTCCATCTGTAAAATAATAGTTGGCATTAGATGAATATGGGATTTTGTTAGCCAGAGAATGGGCTGCCGTAGCTTTTGCACGCTAAACAATCATGGTTGATTCTTTTACTTGATTTCCGCTGACGTTTGTAAAGCTTATTTTTAGATCTGTTTCGTCAACACTACAAAATCTATTATACCTAGTTATTATATTTAAAGCTCCTCCTTTTTTACAGTCGGTTAAAACTTTTATCATGTATCTGCACTTTCAATTTTTTTCCTTGTATTTCTTGCATTTGATGTCAATTTATTCTAGAAAGAATTATAAATTCATTTTCAATAGATTTTGTAGACTTGACGAATCAGAATTAAAAATAGGCTTGACGAAACGAAACATCTTTACGTTTGACAAATCGAAACTACGAAGAGACCTGACAAATTAGAACTTTTCGTAGCCTTAACTAATCAGAAATGGGTGTTAAAAATTCGCTTGATGAATCAAGACAATTTTCAGGCTTGACCAATCATACCCTAAAGCGTTTGGATGCGACCACGATGGAGGTAACTCTATAAAAACGTCAATAATAAAAAAATAAGTAAAATATTCGTGCTAAGTCCTGTTAATATTAAGTGTTCGAAGCGCGAAAGTTTAAAAAAGAATAATCCTGGGTGAACATCGTAGCTTAGTTTTTTTATATGTATATTTTGGCGCCTAAGAACAACAAAAATGGGCACACCTATTTCGAAATTTAAGAAGTTCATTAACTTTGAATGGTATTTCTTTCAAATTAATCACTATATCAAATCGATTATAATCAAATAAAACATTCATATCGATTGTAACGTGATTGGCTCGTGCATTTATTCGGTTAACTAATACAAATTGTATCAAAACAATGACGATATAAAAATGCTAACTGAATTGAAATCGAACTCTTTGTCCATTCAATTAATCTGAATATTTTAAGCTGAAAAGATAAATGGAATGAATAGGATTTTGAAACAATTTTGGATAAATGTGCTGACATAATAAATAAATATATTTTTGTTTGCACTGCATTAGCTCGCTGATTTTACGAATATGAATTTTTTTTTTAATACTGTGTAAAGTAAAATAATTAGTTTACTGGGAGTGTGACGTTTAAATATACATACAATACATACACAGTATTTTCGTATAATCATCTTTTTCAGATTGACCTGGGTCTTGGATGTTTATCTATATATGTATCTATTATACATACAGTACACTATCGTTGAGTTAGTATCCCATAACACAAGTCTCGAACTTACCGTGGGGCTAGCTCAATCTGTGTGATTTGTCTGTATATATTTATTTATTATTTATAATTACAAAGATATACACGGTGAAATATTGATTGTTTTGGATCCTTAAAGGGGTGATCCAGCTCGTCGATAGAACAAACTACATGCCTAAGGGCCTAGGAACCTAATTTTTTTTTGACATTCTTTTACTAATTGACAGGACAGCTGAAATTTTTTAGATGGAAATGTATTTGTTTTTTATTTGCAGCATTGACCCCATAGGAGAAGTTGTTTATATCAATGGACTAAAAAACCCTTTAAAGGTTCAAGACAATCAATATTTCGTCATGTATTATAAGGTAAGTTACCATTGGGCACAGGTAAATTTTCGAAACTTTTTATCATAAAAGCGTTTGCTTGAAATCATCATCATCATCATTTCAGGCGCAAGAAGTCCACTGCTGGACATAATACATATAAATAAAAAACAAGTATTTCTTTTTTTCTTTGGAATATGTAGATAGATAAGTATATACAGTACGTAATGACATAGAATTGGAAAGACGTTCTCACCCGTCCGTCTTTCAGGATCCTGATAGGCTAGAGCATGAACCATGATCCGATCTGAAGCACCTTTGTCATTTCTGGAGTGTACTGTGAGCCGCAATGAGTTTCCACTTAAATACAGCACTGAAGCTGGCACGAGGAAGACTGCTACGCCATCTATAAGAGAAGTATATTGTTGAAAGATGATATGAAGAGAAGGCTTAACAGAATTATTATTAGTGGCGAAAAATAGCTAGAATTTTCATTAAAGTATAAATCTTTGGGCCTACTATCTTCTTTCTTACTTTAAATTTCTCCATCTTTTTTGACAAATATATAATGACTATCACACCTTTGATTTATCTCGCATTAAAATGTAAAATACGGTAGTTGCCTAATGTTAAGATTATATAAAATTTGTTTCTAATGAGACTAATTTCTATCTAAAAACACTATAAAGAACACTTTTGATTTGATATCGATTCGTTAAGTGATCTTAAAGCTTCTTTAAAGTTGGGTGAATAGGACCATTTTTTAAAGTATGAAAATCTTTAATTACAATTATACTGTATTTTAGTCTGCAAAATTTATAGCAACTTTTATTATGAAACCATCACCATAAACGAAATATTTCGTATAGCTACCAAACAAAGTTCTCACGCCACCCATACAAAATACAAGCTTGTGACGTCACAAATATGTAGCCATTTTAGCGGCGCGTTTTCACGTCTAAAAATTTACTGAAAGAGTTTTTGTTTAGAAATGTATTTCTGTCACTATTGTGTTTATTTTTGGCAGGTCATTACATAGCAACATGAAAAAAATTTTAGTCAACATGCCCATTAAGACATCAAAGAAATTAAATGGTTTTATAGACCTGGGCTCTGTCTACCCCGTAAGGGAAAAAGGAGTGATAGTATGTATAAAAAAAATAATGTAAATATTTTATTTGATTCACAATTATTTTTGATTTATAGATATACTATATCCACACTTTTTCCTAAAAAGCTTAAAATCTTACGGAGTTTACGTCAATTGGTATTATAGAGTTTTACCTTTGTTTTAGCGATTATTATTATACATTTAATTTACGCCTTAAGTTTGGAAAAGTTTACAATATATGAAGTTTTTGACATGTTAGGTGTAAAATAAAGTTATAGCCACGATATACCGTATTTAAAGGTAATATTGACTCACCTGTTTCATTGGCAGTGACATTGAACTTGATCGTCCCAGTGATGGAATCCAAAGCTTCCAGCACTACTAACTGGGGTAGACCTCCATCATAGCCAGCGACACACCGGACCACAAGAGCGTCACCCATATCGTCATGGTCAGAATCCTCAATGGAGTTGGAGTTATTGCCCGCTACCACGGTGCAGTTCCGAGGAGGAGATGGTCGAGCTATTGAAAGAGTATGTATTTTTAAAGATTTTACGTTTAAATAATAGTTTTTTATACCATTGAAAAAGTGGAATTAATTAAATGTGTTTGCTTATTCAGTGTCTAAATTCGAAATAATTTTTTTACCAGATTTAATTTGATTTTCTCCGTTTGTTATTTAGGTTTGAACCTTGCATGAATATGTAGGTACTTTAAAAGTATTTATCTTGACCATAAAATTCAAAATCTATTTCTAGTGAGTCTGGTTTATCTGGCCTGACTATTTATACTCGCAACAGGCGTCAACCCCGTAGATTCAAGATTCAATCGTTTATTTAATATAGGTTTCTTTGAACAATTATTAATTGTCATATTTGTGTTTACAATTTTTACAACAAAAAAATTTTTTTGACGTCAATAATTACTTATGGCTAGGTTTAGGCCGCTTCCAAAGCGGAGTGCAGAAGAAGCGGCAACAAACTGCACAGCGCATTTTCTCCAAGCGACGTCAACTCACAATTTTAGTTAGACCTTATATATATGTGGTGGCGTAATCAAAGTAGACTAGAACAACTTGTGCCAATCAGTTACTCTGAAAATGCGATGCATTTGTCACAAGTCGTATAAGAGTACCTATACACAAAAAAAAACATGTAGGCATTGTTTTTTACCTTTTACAGTTTATATATTCAGTAGTCATCTACTTTTTTTTAAGTTATGTCTCACCAGCAGGGACTATTTGGAAGACACATGGCTGCTCCTGGCGGCCCACGGCGTTGCTACCTCTGCACGTTAGGGCTCCGTAGTCTCTTTCGCTCGCTGGGGTATATCGAAGTTCACTAATGCTGCCGTTTATCGTGCCTGTTAGGAAACCACAGAAAAGTTCAGAATCAGAATCAGAATCATTTATTCCCAGAAATATGGTGGTATGACAACAATCATGGTGTTACAAGTTGGTATTGTACACATATTCTGCCGTTAAGGCGTAGGAATTTTAAACAAAAAATTATTAACAATTTAACTAATAAAAATTATATCTAATTACTATGAACATATTTTGTATTAAATCAATTACAATGCAATCTTTAAATTATTATATTACTACAAATGTTCAGATTATCACCACTGGATCGTCAGATTGATTTAAACATTTCATTAACTTTATAATAACATTTAGTAAGTTACATAAGCACTGTTTAATTGTATTTTATTTCTGCTACATGTACTTTTCCAATTTAGTCTGGGAGAGAAGAGAAAGCATTAAATGTATAAGCTGCTCCTTTGCTGAGCAGTTGCAGTCATAAAATCTGAGTAACGAGATGGTATTTAAGGAATTATATTATATAATTCCTTGCCTTGCGATTCCTGTACCGCCTATATAATTTATATAATTATATAGGCGATACAGATAGCAACCCATCACTATTATGATAAAGACCTCCGTTGTGCAGTAGCTAACACACCAGCCTGTGGTACGAATGTTCCCAGGCTCAACCCCGGATTATGCTGATGGACAACTTTATTATTCAGATTGGCCTGGGTCTTGGATGCCTATGTATCTATTATGAAATAAAGAATCATTAAGTTCGTATCCTAACACAAGTACACAACTTACTATAGCGTACTAAATTTGTTTGATCTGTCCATATTTATTTATTGATTGTGATTCCCTTTTCCATCTTGTGATCCGAAGGCTTTTAGGTCGTACGATCCTATTAATTACTCAATACAGATCTCGACGTTTAAGACATTGTATAATTTCTATCACCCATCCTACCAAAATTTTGCTAATTACGTATGCTTATAAATATATACGCATCATTTCAAAGGTCTAATGTCACATAAAAGCATGAGTAAAATTTCAGCAAACGCTATACAGCCAATCTTATCGGCAGACAAAGCAAACTCTATTTGGCGACCTGCCCGCCTTGTAATTGTCTCATACAATAACACTTACCGTATCTAGCTGGAGACACATTGAAACTCTCTCCGCTATTGTTGAACTGCCACAAAAACGTCACTTCGGAGGGGTCGGCATGTACTGAACATCGGACGCGTAGTGCTTCATCCAATGCTGCGCCTACAACTTGTGGTGACAAGTCGCCGCATACTGGAGCATCTGTGTATAGAAAACTCATTTGAAATCCATATTTTGACATATAAAATTATGCATACAAGTGCCACAGCAGTATCCTAAGTTTCCTCGACAAAAAAACAGCAAAACTTGTGGTGAGTTTCAGCAGAGGAGAATGTGAGCAAATGACTTAGGACACACTATATTTTGCGGTTTCCACTCCCAGCAACTAATATTTAATTTACGTCAGGTTTGAACGAGAAGGATTTCTGTTTTTTTATCACTATTATTATTCCAAAATTTACATGCAAGTTTTTATAAAATAATTTATATTTTTATAAACTGTTTTGCGATACGTCTACCTATATCACTATTCTTACCTACTATAACTCAGTTGATCTCAAAATACTAGATACCTGGTTATTATTTTATTTCTAATCTTGAAGTATAGTTACAGAGGAAAAAATGCTGCGTAAGAGTATAACCAAGAAACAACATTACTTAACGAAGACAGAAAACCTATGACACTTTTATATAAGTATAGATAACATGCACATACGTAACCCCATACAGATTAATGCTTAAGTAACCTAAAAAAAAAATTAAAGCTTTATATGTTGTCGATGCCTATAAATGATCATATGTTATGCAGGTTAGATAAAATTAAATCATGTAATACGGTAGGCTTGTAAATCAACGAGACGTCCGCCCGTTTGTTTTGTTTATACTCGTACATCGAAGCCTCGCTTCCTGCGCACTAATTGCAGTCGTGAAGAGAACACGAAATAATTCCCGCACAAAATAATAACCACTACATTAATATTCATCGTTTTATGACAGGGAGTACCCTGTCATTTTATATATGTTAAATTTATAGAGCTGTTTATTAGGCCATCGCTGTTTCAACGAATGTTTTATTTCGCGACGTTATTTCCGAAGCTTGTTAAATGGACTACCATATCAAAAATGGATTAACTGAAAAATACGTGCTGTGAAATATTTGTAATTTTTTTGTGGCAAATTGATTTCCTTTAATAAATTTTTATCTGATGAAATTTTTTATCGAAACCAAACGGCATATAATTCATATTTTAAAAATTTACTAACGTAGTGTGGAATGCTTTGGGTCATATTTCCAGTCGATCATAAAGGCTAGCACTTTTAATTTTAATAACATGCGCGTTAATTTTAGGTTGTACATCGAAGCCTCACTTAATGAGAACACGAAATGGTTCCCGCACAAAATAACAACCACTACATTTATATTCATCATTTTATGACAGGGTACTGGTCGGTGGATATTTTAAATTTATGGAGCTGTTTATTTCGGGAGCAATAACGCGAGCGTTTGGTAAGGAGGTAGCTGTTTTAACAGTTGTTTTATATCGTGACGTTATTTTCGGAGCTTGGTAAATGCACTACCATATCAAAAATGGATTAACTGAAATGTACGTGCTGTAAATATTTGTTGTTTTTCTCTGTGGCAAATTGATTTCATTCCATATTTTTTATCTGATGTTTTTTTTTTCGAAACCAAACGGCACAATTCATATTTCAAAAGTTAACGAACGAAGGGTTTAATGCTTTGGGTTATATTTCCAGTCGATCGTAAAGGCTAGTACATGTAATTTCAATAACATGCGGGTTAATTTTAGATAGGCTTGTAAGTTTTCGATGTTCAAATATTTTTCACGTTGTACATATATTGAAGCCTCGCTTTTTGCGTGCTAATTGCAGACCTTCCTGATTCAAATAATTCCTGCGCAAAATAATAACCACTACATTTATATTCATCGTTTATGACAGGCTACTGGTCGGTGGATATTTTAAATTTATAGAGCTGTTTATTTCGGGAGCAATAACGTGAGCGTTTGATAAGGCCATCGCTGTTTCGACGATTGTTTTATTTCGCGACGTTATTTTTGGAGCTTGTTAAATGGATTACCATCTCAAAAATGAATTTATTGGAAAATACGTGCTGTGAAATATTTGTAATTTTTTTGTGGCAAATTGATTTCATTGTATATTTTTTTTATCTGAATTTTTTTTTTATCGAAACTAAACAGCATAATTCATGTTTTAAAAGTTTTCTAACGAAGGGTTAAACGCTTTGAGTTATATTTCCGGTCGATTGTAAAGACTAAAACGAGTAATTTCAGTAACATGCGCGTTAATTTTAAATAGGCTTGTAAGTTTTCAATGTTCATATAATATTCGTCACGATGTACATCAAAGCGTCGCTTCCTGCACGCTAATTGCAGATGTGAAGAGGAGACGAAATAATTCTCGCACAAAATAATAGCCACTACATATATTCATCGTTTTATGGCAGGGTACCGGTCGGTGGATATTTTAAATTTATGGAGCTGTTTATTTCGGAGCAATAACGCCAGCGTTTGATAAAACCATCGCTGTTTTGATGGTTGTTTTGTTTTACGAAGTTATTTTCGCAGTTTGTAAAATGGACGTAACGATTTACTGAGAAATACGAGCTTTGAAATATTTATCATTCTTTCTTGTGGAAAATTGATTTAAGTTGTTATTTTTTTTTATGAAAACAATCAGCATACACAGATTATATCAAATGTCTATTAACACGTTATTATTCCTTGGGTTACTTTTTCAAGTCAATCATAAGGGCTAGTTTGTTTGTTGTTTCACGTGTGTGTTGGTGCTTCGCTGGCACTGGTGTCAGATTTTTCAAGCTGCCTAACGGCATCTGACATAGCTTAACGACCGCTGTCAAGGATGACAGCTAGAACTAACTGAGCGTGCTTTCCAAAGTACGAAGGAGCTATATATTATAATGCCACTTGCGGTCACCCATCCAAATGGGGAGAGCTCCCAGAGTTGCTTAGCATGTGAAAGCGCTAATAAAGCGCACGTTCACTGGGCCATCAAGGTCTTGGTGACTTTAATAAGGGCTATTGATTGTATAAATGTAACTTTTCATAAAGTATTAAGATCCATTGTAGCTGGTACAAATCAATAAATTAAATGATAGAAGAAAAGAGTGACAAGACAGATTGCTTGTAGCGGAACACGTATTTACCCTAAAACGCTTTCTTTTTCAAATAAAAAGTTATTTTTTCATTGACTTACTGATATAGTAAACAATATGGTAAAAAACAAAATCACCATAAGCAAACACCGAAAAATCGTTATTAAAATTTACAGCCAACTACCACCCCAAACTGCCACTATAAATTCAAACTAAACAAAGGAATTTAAGTGATTCCACAAAACAACAGATTGCGGACTGTATCTGTAATATTAGGCAATAATTTAGATGATTTATGCTTGCCTTCCCGGCTGGCAATTACTATGCGGCTCAGGAAGGAAGCATGTCGATCCCCTGCCGCAATCATTTGGATATTCGTAGACACGTCAGTATTTATGGGCCGTGAAGCTACAGGACATATATTTTGCTTGTAATAGGAAGGAAGTCGGTGTACGGGGTAGGTACATACATCGCTATTAATTGAGGGGAGGCTTCGTCGATTTGATTACAGGCAATAGTTCAACGTTTAAATGGTTGATCTAGTTTTGAAATGTAAGTTTGAGCTTGTTAATTAACAATTTTAAGTTTGAAAACTTCGTATCTTTACAAAATATCAAACTTTGGTCATAACTTGTATAATATTCGAAAGTATATGTAATTGCGGCTTTGATTTTATCTTTAGTTTAAACGTTTGCGTATATAAAGTAAAATTCAAAGTACAAGTATCAAATATTTGCTAGTTTTAAACTTTTGTAACATAAATTTGCTGTAAATTAAGTTAAGTAACGCAACTATTATAAACGATACTGCTTTTTTTTTAAAGTTTAGCTTTGACTTAAGTAGTTTTTTCAAAGTTTACCTTTGACTTATTTTTTCTAACATTCAAATACTTGTAAAAAAATTGCGCAAAAATGCTAAAATTTTTATTTAATCACATAAACCTTATTATTATTCCGTCCAAACTAAATATAAAAAGCTGTCATAAAAAGATAGAAGTGTATGTAACCTATTTTTGAGAAAAAAATATTTTACGACCAGCCTTTTATCTCTAAAAGCTTTAATTTCGCTGCAAAAACTTTTAATTTATTTAGTATATTATAAACTTTTTGACCATAACAAAAGTAGCTCAGTTGAATGAGCTATAAATAAAAACATAGGGCCAAATGAAAACATTAATAGTCATTCTATTTAAGCAAAACGCATCTTAAATCAGAATTTATATAATATGTACAATTTGGCACTTCACCTAAATCGATATTTTGAATAATATAGATATATTTTTTTTGAAAATCAAGTAAAACTCTAATATAGAACAAAAACAAATAACATGTCTTTTCCTGTCCCAGCTTTACAAAATAACTTAGTTTACCCAAGTTATTTTGTAAAGGCCTATAAAATGTATTTTCAACCGACAAAAAGAGGAGAATGTTAGCACTACTTAGCTGGTCGACGCGTATACTTCTATTTATAATCACGCATAATGTATGACCACTGACCATCTATGAACACGTATAACTTTTTACTGAGTTGTCCAATTTTGATGATTCTTTACTGGAAAAGATATACCCCAAAGTTAGTCCTATTCAAATTTGGAAATAAAATCCAACCCTAAAGGTAGAAAAACAATTTTGCTTTATGCAATTAAACGTTGACCATTTTACAAACTGCGAAAATACTTTCGTTAAATAAATCAACCATCAAAACAGCGATGGCCTTATCAAACGCTCGCGTTATTGCTGCCGAAATAAAAAGCTCCATAAATTTAAAATATCCACCGTACAGCACTCTGTCATAAAACGATGAATATAAATGTAGTGATTATTATTTTGTGCGGGAATTATTTCGTGTTCTCTTCACGTCCGCAATTAGCGCGCAGGAAGCGAGGCTTCGATGTACAACGTAACAAATGTGCGGACGTCGTCGATTTACAAGCCTACCCTACAAACAACGTGATTCAATTGTAGTCACGAACATATATAAGTATTCTATTGTATTCCAATTTATACCTTATTTCATTATCTTAAGAACTAATTTGTTAACATTGTAACGCTCGCGACGTAGACAACCTGCAAAACGCGCTTGATTATTTGTAAGTTTCTACTAATGAAAGCAACGAAGATTTTTTTGTCCAAGAAAACTGTGGTTTTTCTTTAGTTTTTGGGTTGAAGTCTAAAACAGGTGAATAAGTGCTTGTTCAACTCAGGGAAAAAATCTAAAACAGAAAAAAATCGATTTGCAGTCGTTATGTTAAAACTACACGATTAGCTTTGCTAACAAGGGGGTATATTACACAAGGGGTATATACTGTTTTGATGTTATGTTTTTTACTAAAAGGCATTTAAATGCAAAATATATAATTATTTTTTAACAAAAAAGTAAAACCGACTTCAACTAAACTTCAACCGACTCCGAAAAATAGAGAAACAATGTCGTAATCAACTTGTCCTGATTTCATTCGCCAAAGAATTAAACAGAAATAAAATTAAACCAAACGGCATACTTGTACTTTTTTTTTTATTTTTTCTAAAAGCACTGGATATATTTCGATTAAAAAATTATTGGATTACTTTTGAAGTTCATTCAAAGCAGAGAAGAAACGTTCTCATCAATTTGTCTTGATTCGCGTAAGAATAAAATACAAATAAGTTTAAACCGAACCGCATCCTTTAACAACTTTTTTGGGTTTTTGTTTATTTTTTCAATAAGTGATACATTGCGACAAAACATTTATGGGACCTCCTCTGAAGCATTACCTATTTTACAAAAAAGGAATTACTAAAATCCATCCATAACTAGCTAAGTAATCACGTTACACAAAGTTTAAACCAAACGGCATCATTTAACATTTTTTTTTGGGTATTTGTTTAGTTTTTCAAAAAGTGGTCCATACATTGCAACAAAAATTTTATGGGACCACCTCTGGAGCATTACCTATCAAACAAAAAAGAATCACTAAAATCGATCCTTAACTGACTGAGTAATCGCGTAACATACATACAAAAAAAAAACATACAGATGAATTGCGAACCTCCTTTTTTAGAAGTCGGTTAAAAAAATAAAAATTCTTGACTACCTTTTTGAAAGCTTACGTCTACCGTATTGACTTTTTACTAACGTTACATAGCCTATGACACTCCGAGAAGAATACGAATCTAATGACACCTCAGACTTCATACATACGCGCGAAAAACATAACCCTTCGTTTGGGTCAGTCGGGGTAAAAAAGGGTATTAAGGATACTTTTTATCGGATATCGGATCGATATATTGTAATTGGTTGGAAAAGTCTTCGCACATAAAACATTAAACTTCTTCGGCAGTCGGATAAAATTAAATCACAACTAATTCTACTTACACTGCACTCTCAACCGGACCACGTCACTGGAAGTCTCCCCTCTAGTATTGGCCGCTCTACAGGAGTACCCTCCAGCTTCCTGCCTAGTCACCTTCTGCAGCACGAGGGACCTCGTGCTGAGGATGATGCCTGATGACATGTTCTGCGTCACCGGCCTGTCCTAGAAGGGACACTTCATCATCATCATTTCAGCCTTAGGAAAGAATGTTTAAAAATAACCAGGCATAAATGATTTCGTCATTGAGGGTTTTCTATAATGGCAGCACTGAAGCGTCGACCTCAAAAAGTCGCTGCCATTGAATAATATATGACAAGCAACAACAACTTACACATTGTGGCCTAATCACAGCTTACCAGACCCGATGCCTTGGTGCTGGCTGCCGCCAATTATTATACTTTTCGTGATAAAATCGATAAAATATCTACGTAATACTTAATCAAGCTTCCAAAAAAAATTTCTTATTTGCCAATATTGTACGACGACAATAATGTCAATAACCCCAAAAATACTATTGAGAGAGAGGTATATACCCTCTACATCATATCGGAAATGATAAATTTGGCGGATTAGTTTATAGCGTTTGAATTTTAAGTAATAAAAATATACATAAAGTAGTTCTTTAAAATGCGAAATTGCTTGAAAAAGCCTTTCGTATAAAGACCTTGCTAAAGGTTAATTTATTACATTTACAGTCGCTTCTTTATTTGACATAACCTTCCCGAAAGTCGTGTTATAAAAGAGAAAATTACTCAACCTGGCCTTCAGAAACTTACGTTATGATACCAGAATATCCGGTGTTCCCTAGGGTTGGCGCATACATTACACTCAAAGTAAACTATATCTGTAAAACGCTACACTAATTTAAATATAGGTAAATAAGATCTTTGGAATGATCTGTGAATTAACGTAAAAAAAGTGTATTCAAAGACCGTATTAAAACTTCATTTATATATCTCCGCATTTTACAGTCGCGTCTTTATTTGACATAACCTTCCCGAACGTCGAGTTATAAAAGAGAAAATTACTCAACTAGGCCTTCAGAAACTTACGTTATGATACCAGGATATCCGGTGTTGCCTAGGGTTGGCGCATACATTACACTCAAAGTAAACTATATCTGTAAAACGCTACACTAATTTAAATATAGGTAAATAAGATCTTTGAAATGATCTGTGAATTAACGTAAAAAAAGTGTATTCAAAGACCGTATTAAAACTTCATTTATATATCTCCGCATTTTACAGTCGCGTCTTTATTTGACATAACCTTCCCGAACGTCGAGTTATAAAAGAGAAAATTACTCAACTAGGCCTTCAGAAACTTACGTTATGGTACCAGGATATCCGGTGTTCCCTAGGGTTGGCGCGTACGTTACACTCAAAGTAGACATCGTCTCCTTCCTTGATGTCGTGCGGGTTCAGCGTACTGCCGAGTGATAGTGTCACTATCGGGCTGTCTGTAGAACAAGGTTCAAGGTTAGAGTTTTGAGTAATTGTCATAGTGGAGACCAATGTTGTGTTTTACAATATATTTTTAATAGACCTACCTGGCTTTAATTAAAAAGTATGGTCTAGTAATCCTCAAACAGCTAATTTAGTTATTT
The DNA here is from genome assembly GCA_963082605.1 of Rhodophaea formosa. Lineage (NCBI taxonomy): Eukaryota > Metazoa > Arthropoda > Insecta > Lepidoptera > Pyralidae > Rhodophaea > Rhodophaea formosa. The sequence goes on from OY720221.1 coordinate 9,641,590, forward strand.
TACTATAAAAGATCAGGAAGATTTTTTGATTAGACATTAAATTATTAGCTTTGATTCAAAATACGCAAAATGAAGTAAGTAACAAATTAAGTATAGTAACACGTAAAGCATAACACTACGACTGAAAGAGACTATAATAAAAAAAAATTTGACTGACGGTGACAGCCAGATGGTAGATTTAAAAATTGCTAGTCAACACAGGCGCATTGTCATGTCATTCTCAGCCCACTTTCCAGATATACGAACATAAAATTTGTGAGTTCCTTTTATAAGATGGTGTCATTGGTTGATAGATAGGAAGAAGACTTAGGTTATACAGTTTTAGTTTAGTTTAAAAAAAAAATAGAATACTAACATACAACATTCAGCGTGAAGTGGTCATCGATGGCTTTGGTAGGCAGCGAAGGGTTGATGGCTACACATTTGACCACTGCATTGTTATCTGCGGGGGTCGGTGTATACACCAGTGTACTTAGTGATAACGTCTCGTTCGAATGTTCTGTCACCTGTTTCAACAGATAAAGTGATACTTGCAACATTGAATACGTCTGTATAAGTAGGTTTTTTAAAGAAAAGTAAGTATGATTTTAACTTTGAGGTAATAAAGGCGTGTGGTTCCCAGCAGAGTTGAATATGACTACTCCCGTGGATATCGTAGAATGCAAAAACACAATCTAAACAAAGCTTTTAAGCATCAAAGAGACCTCTCAGACCTGTCTGGCCAGCGCATCGTGGAGACTGTAAGCCAAATCCTCTGACTGCTCTGGATAATATAAGGCTCTGGTAGTACAGGAAAGGTCATGCTCCTGCAGTGGAGACTAAAAAAGACCTGCTGATCATGACGATGATAAAAAAGTGTTCCTATAAAACACGATCAACTAGGGGGCGTGCCAAGTTCCGTCCACATTTTCACCGAAATTTTCGTGTTCAGTGAACTTTCGTATTTCTATTATTAAGGATGGAAGCAAATCTTCATTAACTCTTTGGCCTATTCATTAGCTCAAGCCGATTTCTCACCTTTTCTTTTTCAAAACTTCTATTGTCCTTGAACCAGGTGATCTGTGGTGAGGGTCTGCTGCCCTCAGCTATACACCGAAAGGTTGAGGCTGCCCCTGCAATCAGCTGTTGAGGCCGATTCAGTAAAGACACAGATACTGGAGGCACTGCGAACAAAATGGAAATGCTATTACAATCTCTGTACTTTACCATCGTAGATGAGACTTTATGCAGTAGAATAACAATAGTTCATCACGTTAAAAAATTATAAGTTTAATGCCATCTTTTTCGAAGAAAAATTAAAATAGTTACGCATTTTCCAAAAATATAGCCTATACTACTTAAATGAGGCATATCCTTTCTTAAACTTTCGCTCTTCAAACACATAATTATTAATATTAACAGGACTTTGTACGCACCTTTTTAGGGTTCCGTAGTAAACAAGGAACCCTTATAGTTTCACCATGTCTGTCTGTCTGTCCGTCCGTGGTTTTACGCAGAGGCTATAAGTACTAGAAAGCTGTAATTTGGTATGGGTATGTATATTAATCATGGCAAAAAAGTGGTAGAATAAAAACTTGAAAAAAAATTTTTTTTAGCGTAGCTTCCGTACAAGTAAAGTGGGGGAGTAATTTTTTTTTCTCTATTTACCCATCGTGTGGGGTATCGTTAAATAGGTCTTTCAAAAATATTGTGAGGTTGAGAACACCATTTTTCGATTTAGGGATCCGTTTCCGAAATATTTGGTTTTAAAGTGCGAATTTTTGTTAGACGTAAGTGTCCCCCCCCCCTCTATCTGCTAAACGGTTATATATAGATACGTGAAAAAAAATACAGCAGTAGTATATATACTGAAGTTTAAAGGAAAACTATCAGAGCTGAGTACTAAGTAGAAACTAAAAAGTTATAGGCATTCAACTGATAAACTGTAAAATTTCATACTATTTTCATTGTTAGATGTTTTTGGTCGTTAAACTGTAAGGTGCGAGTGTGAATAGTGTGAACTCAAAGTTGTCATTCGCAACTTCGGAACCCTACACTGCGCGTGGCCCGACACGCACTTGGCCGGTTTTTTACTTATTTATTTCCGCTGACGTTTCCATGAAGTTACATCTCGCTGCGACCACGATGGATGTAACTTAACCCTTAATTAACTTCCTGAGTCCCAGGGACTCACATCAAAACTTTAATTCTCAATATTTCGCGCGTTTACGCGGTTACGTCCACTCCCGGCTCACTACGCCTAGCTCCGTGTCGCACGTGCGCGTGCGACACGGAGCTAGGCGAACTTATAAGTGGTGAGTAATAAAGCCAAGTTAGTCCCGGGGACTCATACTAGTTATTTGTGTTACAACTTTAATTATCTAAAAATATTTACAATTATTAAACTTCTATTGTTTTTTGTATTTACTAATTAATTTTGTTTTACTTTTTGTTGTAGAATTTGAAACTGGCGTATAGTAGATTGGAATCAGGGTCAGTAAACGTCAACGATGACAATGCAAATTCTATTCAATGTTTGGGTTGTTCAAAAAAGGTATGTCGACGATGCTCATAGATAGTCGTATTATCCACTTGCACGTTTTTTTTTCAAATGGACGCATACCATTTAGTTTTTTTTATTTTATTTTGTATATCGCCAGGAGTTAAGTACTAAAAGATTTTAAAACACCTTTTTTAATTTTAAAGAGTTTTAAAGATTTTGTTATTTTTTGAGACTGATAAGTTAAATTTTGTTAATTTGTAAGAAGATCTCGATAGTTTTATTGTAATTGTTATTTTTTACGTATAAGTAATAAAATAGAAAAGAAGATAATAATAAAAAATATTTCAATAATATTCGTTTTATTACAGAAAATAATCAAATAAAAAATGTGAGTCCACAGGACTCATGGTAGGTATTTGCGTAAGTAAACTTCACCTAGTGAGTTAAGGGTTAATAGAAACGTCAGCGTCAAATTAATTAATTAAGTGAGGCTTTTTTTAAAGGATTATATAGCTGGCTCCAAGTGAGCTTTCGCTACTTGATCGGACTTTTGAGGTGAGGGGCAGAGTGCCCTCAACCTGTAAGGTGACCATCACCAAAGGGCACCCAGGACAGGCCTGGGTGTTGCCTGTGTGCGCAAGGTTTGAAGAGACAGCAAACTCTCATATGCTTTATGGGCCGCGATTTGTATACATATTCTGAAGGGCCAAGGCAAGTATTATAACAATACCTCATGCACCTAAATCTGTTCGGGCATATATAAGTTATGGTGACCTTTCAGTTGCGGTAGAGCCTCGCTACCGGCGAAAATCACTTTTGCTGGTAGCATGAATGGGCCGGTTCGTCCGGGGAAGCACCACACTCGCACATAAAATCGACGTTTGAGTAGTAGTTTTACCGCTGCTATGCTTCGTTCGGTGAGTGAGAGAGCCGGAGGTCCATCTACCTCTCCCCTCTGGGGAGGGAAAAATAAAATCCACAAATAAAGTCCATGGGCAGCGGTAATCACTTACCATCAGGTGACTCGCTTGCTCGTTTGCCGTCCTATGACATAAACAAACAATAAACATAAACAAAAAAAATACAATTTATTTACAAATATAAAAAACTGGGGTTTTTAAATTTAATGAAACAAGAAAAGGCCTGTCCCAAAATAGCTACAACTTGTCTTATTACCTTTTTTACAAACTCTTAAAATACACTCGTTGATTTTACCAAATTATCATTCCTACCAAAATAGCCAGTATTTATTTACATAATTGAACTTGTCCCTGCGACCCACTCAATCGAAGAAAACCCAATAGACCGGGCTTTCATAAATATCTTACAACGACAGATATTCTTTATGTAAAGGTCAATGCACTTTATAATCGAGAAACTAAAGTAGTTCAAATTTCAAAGAGTTAGTAAAAATCTACATAAATAAAAAAAAAAACTAAAAAAAAAAGTTGATGTAGTAAAACTCATCTGAAAATAAAAATTCTGCCAAAAAATATATGTAGTTAAGTACTCCTGCATAAAACACTATAAAACAAAAGTTTATGTCAAGTTAATAGCACTTGACCATTAACCCGAAATAGGCAATATGCATGAATACTGTACTTCTAATTATGTTAATTAAAATATATACAAGTATTTCGTTGCATATTAAATACCCCAAGTCATACTTGAAAATCCTCAATGCGTTTAACTTTCAAACAGCCTTATTAATCTAAACACAAAGCTTTAGGCGCATAAGTACACTTAAAACTTGGAAAGACATCAATACTAATGGTTTATTCAAAGTGATAAATTATATGTTTCTCTAAATAGCCACCAAATAGATAGTGACATTCCAAAGAAATACAAATTAACACCTTTCATCTATTTACAGTTCATTATATTGAACTTGACTTTAAACTCACTGACTGAGGGTTTTGAATTAAGTAGTGGAAGCATTGAGGCGTCGGGTGTAGTAAACTGACAGAGGGCATCAATGTATCAGTTGTTACTGCTTTTCAAAAATTATTCAGTGAAAGTGGTTTATCGGACCCTACGATTCAGTGCTGTCATCAGTCTGGTGCTAAGCATTTCAGAAAATCCTCTTGATCGGAACAAACCCCAATTAATTGTACTTACTTCAATAAAATTAGACCTACTTATTTGATAAAGTTTTGTTTGTAACTCCTACTTATTTGATAAAAATTGGGATTGGTAAAGTCCTTAATTTAGACCAATGTAATTTCCTTTCGAGATATTAATATTTTATAGGGACACAAAATATTAACTACATTTAAAGACATGGAAGATATGCGTAAAACACATAAAAAATATATCAACTGATACTAATTTATTCAAAGAAAAATATACCTATATCTCCTTAAATAACCACGAAACTAGCGTAAAATACTTAACGACGCTCAAAAGAAACTCGTTAAGTACAAATAGACACTCTATCATCTATTTACAGTTCATTATTGAACTTGACCTTGAACTCAATTGATACGAAGAAAACCCAATAGACTATTCTTACGCGGCTCTTAATTACAGCTTTTTCTTTTCCACTCCAAATTCTTTGTAAGAAAAAGGATCAATTTGTTTTCCAGCCAGTGTTGTCTCCATTAAGCTGGCGATGTTTAATCAAGCTGATTTCGCTCCTTTTTGGACATTAGCAAGCTAGTATTTTTGCTTAAGTACCTATCCATTTTAAAACATGTAGTTATTCTTGCTTTCTTGAAATTAGTTTATTAAGGTATATAAGTGTATTGTATTGTATTAAAAACTCACCTTGTTAACTTTTATTAAATTAAATTAAATTAATCTTACAATACACATTACTATCTTTTTCGCGAAATGTTCGTGAAATCGAGTTTTAAATGGTTTAGTATTGTGATTACTCGTTTTCTATGAACTTTTTTTCTCATGACAAAGTTTCTATTAATGCTTAAGATTTTTAATTCGCTACCACAAAAGGGTATTTATGTTCGCTAGCCAACTTTATGTGACGTTAATAATTATGATGATGACGCTGATGAGCAAGCACTGAATACTTTTAATTCAGTCTACACATTGCCGTGTTCTGTACTTGGTTTTTTTAGCGAGACTAAAAGAATGTTTTAAATAGCAGCAAAATTGTCCCATGTTACCGACTCACTTATCAGTTTTAACATGACAACTTGAGGGTTGCGAGCAAACTCAAAAATTTAAATTTTATTTAGATGAATGATTTTTTTTAGGACGTTAGCCAGTTTGTTTTTCCCCATTAACAAGTACCCATCAGTTTTTAAAACATCAATATTCATGAAAAGTTTCTTCTTTATGTAAGTTTGTTAATGTCATATTAAAAATAGTAGAACAAAATATAATTTTACTTGCATTAAATACTAATTAAGAAAAAAGAAACTAGTTCAAAACAGGCACGTCGCGGATTTCCCGTGGAAAACGCGGGAATTCATTACCGCGCGAGTTTCAGCTGGGATTGAAACGAGTAATTAATTATAAGTCCCTCGTGATTGCTGATGTGTGCCGCAACTAGAGTAGGCCGCGCCAGATTGTGTTACTGGGTTTTAAAATTACATTTTGCATTTGGAGATAAGTATACTGTACAGTTGCAAATAAGAATCTTTTTACTTCTATTTTAAAGATGATTTCTTATTATTCACATATTATAGGTTTAAAAAACAAGGAATATCACTCGCGCTCGGCTAGAGACAAAAGTAATAAAAATAGCGCGTGTCAACCCGTGCCTGGCTGGTAGGAGGAAATTTACAAGCCAGCCTGAATGTTATTGTTCGTGCTCAAAAAAAAAATATGTAAAAATGTCCCAATGTACTGTGATAGGTGTCATAGTTAAAAAGGTTAGTAAAATAGGAGATTTTTGTATTTTCTACAATTGCCTTGAAACCCAAATCTCAATAAACGTTGCCGCCCGCTGACACGTTTTGCATGAAATGTGTTGTAGACGCATCTCTAGTAGCGCGCGTCAGTGATATTCGAAGCTCTATGGGAGGTTCGTTGAGCTAGTATCTCACGACACAAGGTCCATGTTGACAAAAAAAAAATCGTGTTGCTATGTAAAGACCTGCCAAAAAAAACCCAATATTGACAGAAATACATTTCTAAACAAAAAACTCTTACAGATATAAAAGTTTTAAAGCCACATGTTTTTAGACGTGAAAACGCACCGCTGAAATGCCTATCTACATATTTGTGACGTCACAAGCTTGTATTTTGTATGGGTGGCGTGAGAACTTTGTTTGGTAGCTATACGAAATATTTCGTTTCTGTTAATGGTTTCATTGATCACTTAACGAATCGATATCAAATTTCAGGTGTTCTTTATAGTATATCACTACATATTATAAAACAAAGTCCTCCGCCGCGTCTGTCTGTCTGTTCGCGATAAACTCAAAATCTACGGATTTTCATATGGTTTTCACCAATACATAGAGTGATTCACGAGGAAGGTTTTAAGGTATAATACATGCCCGGGCGCAGCCGGGTAGGGCTGCTAGTTTAGATATAAATTGGAAACAAATTTTATATTATCTTAACATTAGGCAACTACTTACCGTGTTTCATAGCTAACTGTGCGACTAGCTCAATCAATCTGATTAGTCAGCGTTTAAATTGACCCACGACATTCCTTTCATGGGATGACTGAGACCACCAATATGTATAACTTTTCCAGTTGGACAAATGCTGAAAACTCTAAAAAAATTTCGACTTTCCCATACTTTTGCCCGGGCGGCTGAACACTTTTGTATGAAAGAGACGTAAATTTTTTGGAGGTCTCAGCATTGATCCTATAGAAAAAGTTGTTTATACTGACGGGGTGACTTACCTCTTAAAGGGTGTGTCAAGGAACAACTTACACGCTGTATGTTAATTTGGGAAATTTTATTTTGTTCTAGATAGTGACCGCGCTAAGTGATTCTGAGTCGGCCATATTTGCAAGATACATCGGGTAAGTGGGTAAAAATAACCATCAAATCGGTCTCAGTATAATAGACTACTATAAAAGAGCTCAATGCTTGGTACCCATTACTCACAGTTCATTTCCAACCTAACGATTTTCTCCTGAGGTGGCACTAGATGCGTATTAGCCGCTCGGCACTTAAAGGTCCTGTTGAGGTCCTCTCTCTTCAGATGCTGTAGTTCCAATCGGTTTACTACGACGTGGGTGTCAGTCTTCACGCCGATGTACTGTGGAGCTGGTGTGCCGTTGATCAACCAGGATACTACTGGTTCAGGCCGGCCTGTAAGGAAGGAAACAGTTTTAGCAACGTGATGTATTTTGCTCTTCCATGCTGATTTGGGAAAAAAGAAAAAAAAAAAACTGCTGCTTTTGGTTTCGTGCAGACCGTAAAAGCCGGTCAAGGGATAGGGTGACAATCTATGGAATTACGTCAATAGACGATGCGGCTAGCAACCCATCACTATACTGATTCCACTTTTACACCTTAACGCCCACTTGCACTCTTAACGCGGCGTTTGGGTTTCATGACCTTATGCTCTGTCTAGCCCGCAAAGGGATAAAGACGTGATAATATGTATATATTTTGATGATACAAGTTGCACAAAGGTGGTATATAGATAATATATAAAGAAAGTATTGGTAGTTCTTCCTGCGGCACGAGTTTGTGTACTGCATAATGGATTGCTTGGTACTTTTTAAAATTAATATTTACAAAAAGAAATACGTAGTGCTAGTAAATTATTTATTGAATTGAATGTGAATTAAAATTTATGCAAAATAAAAAGTTTTTAACAAAAAAGTTAAACCACCGAAATAAACTTGAAAGCAAAAAAAAAAAAACAATCACCGCTGTTTTCCTATCCTTACGATTGGATTTTTTTTTCCAAATTTATATGGGACCAATTTCTGATTATTACTTTTTCCAATTAAAAAACGAAATATCATCGGACTACCCTGTTAAATGTTATGCGTGGTCATACATAAAAAATATACTTGAGAACCTCCGCCCCTTTTTCGTCGATTGAACAGTAAAAATGACACTTTTGTTGGTAAGTCCCTTTCTTGATACATTGCTTTTTACACTTGAGTAAGTGCATTTTGTTGCATATTTTTGAAAACAACTTATTTCTTTTCTATCTGTATTATGGAAAATAAAGATATTTATCTGATAGAAGTTTTAAGTAAAGCGACAGCGACACATGTCAGCGACAGCGCCGTGTAGCTGATCACTGTCGCTCAACTTCAAAGATTTCCTTTAGCTTGAATATTTTGTGACATATTTATTTCTTTCTTTTTTGGTGTTTTAGATAAGAAATATTCTTAAAAGCGGACACCGGGCTCCAAAGCACACAAGCTGAGTACATCATAACAGATTTACAATCTTAATGTTTAGATCGTAAAAATATTTGTTATCAGGTCTGTTTTAGTCTCCACTGCAGGATCATGACTCTCTCTGTACAGCAGTCACAGGATTTGGCCTACACTGTCCATGCTGTCCAGACGGATTAGAGAGGTCTCTTTGATGTCTCTAAACTTTGTTTAGCTTGTGTTTCCTAATTTGCCTTCTACGACATCCACGGAAAGACTGAGTGGTCCTATTCTACTTTGCCGGGTTCACATAAAAATATTAAAACGATATAATACGATTAACCAACATATCGATAATTTTCGCTGTCTTTTTGGAGACAGAGAGATATTCCATCTGAATGAGTTCATTGAAAGCCCGCAGTATGGCTGGCGTGACGCCAGGCTAGGCTGGTAATCTTGGTTATACATCCAGCTATTGTTATGCATTGTTATGATACAGTAGCCACGCGTACGATACCAATAACGCTAGAACGAAGGCATTTTGTAACAAGTATTTTCTTGAGAAATACGGATTTCTCATATGCGAAAAACCATCGATAATTTCGAGTATATCTTTTTGGATATAAATATTCCATCTCAATGGATTCATTGAAAGCTGGAGTCTCGTACGGCTGGCATGACACCAGTCTAGGCCTGATTTTCTTGGTTGTACATTCAGCAAATGTAATGCTTCGTTATGGTAAACTAGCCACACGAACCCAATAATAGTACTGGAACGAAGGCTATTTGTGACAAGTGATTTTAATATTTAGAGAAAGACGGATTCTTGGTTTGCAAACAACCATCGATAATTTCGACTATCTTTTTGGAGACAGAAATATTCCATCTGAATGGGTTCATTGAAAGCCCGCAGTATGGCTGACGTGACGCCAGGCTAGGCTGGTAATTTTGGTTATACATCCAGCAGCTATTGGTATGCATTGATATGATACAGTAGCCACGCGTACGATACCATTAACGCTAGAACTAAGGCATTTTGTAACCAGTATTTTCTTGAGAAATATGGATTACTCGTATACGAACAACCAACGATAATTTCGACTGTCTTTTTGGAGACACATATTCCGTCTGAATGAGTTCATTGAAAGCCTCACGCCTTACTATAATTAGTATAACGTGCTTCGATCCTACACGTCAATTTCTCCAGCATATATTCCTCTTATACCTACGCTTTAGAGCTTGCGTCACATAACATAACTACATACCATTACAAGTGAGATATTTGACTTACATAACTCATAAGTATGATAAATCAACGTACCGATAAAAAAGTTCCAATCACCTACATAGCAGGTTTACCGCCCTGTCGCTTTTACCTCACAATAGAAACCACATAATTAAAACATGTTACTGATAACCACCCCAGCGCATCATCACACTCGCGTGTGCAAGATAATGCTTGGCGCAAAGCCAGCGTACTGCTTTCAATGAACCCATTCAAACGGAATATCTCCTTCAGATTCCAAAGTCAAAAGTTATTGATGTTTCTTTAGAAGATGAGAAATGTAAGATCCAAGAGCCTCTTTGTCGACTACTGAAGATTTTTTAAATTAATAACGTCTTTCTTCTCGCTTATTTTAATAGGTGTTTTTATGCATTTACAAATCTATACTGATATATTATTTTTAAATTAAGACAGAATATATAGGAAAAAATCCACGTGGGCAGGATTTGAAGCTATCTTTAGTCTTTGTACGACTCGCGCTTTACTTTACATTGCGTTTCGATCCTATACGTTAAATTTCTCCAGCATATACCATTCCTCTTATACCTTCGCATTGGAGCTTACGTCATGTAACATACCACAACAAGTAAAGTATTTCACTTTACTCATAGCGTAATATTTTTCTCTTCAAATTTAAACGCATTTTCATAGTAGTTCAAATAACCCCAAAGTAGCTTTACCGCCCTGCGTTTACCTCACAATAGAAACCACATAATTAAAACATGTTACTGATAACCACCCCAGCGCATCATCACAATCGCGTGTGCAAGATAATGCTGGGCGCAAAGCCAGCGTACTGCTTTCAATGAACCCGTATAAACGGAATATCTCCTTCAGGCTCTGAAGTCAAAAGTTATTGATGTTTCTTTAGAAAATGAAAAATGTAAAATCTAAGAGTCTCTGTCGATTACTGAAGATGTTTTAATTATAACATCTTTTCACTTATTTCTATAGGTACTTTTATGTATTCACAATGCTAAACAGATATACTCTTATTAAATTAAGACATAATATATAGGAAAAAATCCACACGGGCAGAATATAAACCAGCTATCATTATACGAGTTACGCCTTGCCTTAATTAGTATACCGCTCTTCGATCCTACACGTCAAATTTCTCCAGCATATACCATTCCTTTTAAAGATTCGCATTAAAGCTTGCGTCACATAACATAACTACATACCACAAATACAAGTGAAGTAATATTTGACTTTACTGATTAGTGCTAAATGTCTCTCTTAAATTTTAAAAGAATTTTCCTAGTAGTTCCAACCACCCCAAAGCAGCTGTACTGCCCTGTGTTTACCTCACAATAGAAACCACATAATTAAAACATTGAGTGGGGTTTTGCCATACTCACCACGCTTGGCAGACGGGTTGGTGAGCGCAGTTAATTTGGCTTATCTCGGTTCCGATGCTGCTGCCCATCGAAACCGTTTTAAGCGAGGGAGGGGTAGGAGTTTATTGGGCTGGGGGCTGGATGATAGAGGGAAATGGGATGCTACTTGCTTGGAAGAATTATAGATGAGAAAGTAGCAGCTCGGGGAGGCCGGGCGCGCGTACCCGATGCCATGCATGCAACCACCGGACAGGCAGTTGAGCATGACACCCCTGACCTGAGGTAAAATTTACTAACAAGTTTTACTGAAATTTCAATTGTCATGCAGTGTTCATCTCATCAGAAGTAGGCCCATATTGGAAATCCTTGGGGGAGGCCTATGTCCAGCAATGGACTTCTTGCGGCTGAAATGATGATGATGAATTAAAACATGTTACTGATAACCACCCCAGCGCATCATCACAATCGCGTGTGCAAGATAATGCTTGGCGCAAAGCCAGCGTACTGCTTTCAATGAACCCGTTCAAACGGAATATCTCCTTCAGGCTGCAAAGTCAAAAGTTATTGATGTTTCTTTAGAAGATGAGAAATGTAAGATCCAAGAGCCTCTTTGTCGACTACTAAAGATTTTTTGATAAATTACATCTTTCTTCTCGCTTATTTTTTAGGTGTTTGTGCATTCACAATGCTATTCTGATATACTTTTATTAAATTATCTGATTTTCCCCGGGCTCCATATCTATGAGGAAAAATTCCACGTGGGTGGGATTCGAACCAGTGATAACGCATTTTTATAATTAGCATAAACGCACTTTCTACACGTCAAATTTCTCCAGCATGTATCGATCCTCTTATTTATACCAAATAAATAAATTATTAATTACCATGCTTAGTTGCCATGTTGAGAAATTGCCCTTTCAAAAAAACACGAACGTTACATTCTGTAACGTTCGTTCGTGTTATAATTAGGTCAATTGAAAAATTGCCAGAATAGAATTAAGATAGAAACCATGGAGACCATTAATATATGTTTCAACGGTCAGTGCATCATGACAATCGCGCGTGCAAGATAATGCTTGGCGCAAAGCCAGCCTACTGCTTTCAATGAGGTAAGTCTTAAGCCCTCTTCGTTCGTTCTTTAAACAGTTAAGTTGTAGCCACTTCTCGTCATCGTACAGATTTCATGGCCAAATCTTTTCAATTCCAAGCCATTTAGCTCTGAAATTTGCCCCCTGAGTAAGAAGAGCTCCAAGTCAAGGTGCTTCCGCAAATTATTTCTTCAGGAAGTCTCCTCTTCTCACTGAATTTCTATTTGAAATAAGAGAAAAGTCATCCTTATGTGTATGTATGTATATTTGCATGTATGTACGTGTATATTTATATATTCAATTATATTTATATCATATTTACTGTTTATATTATATTGTTAGCCGACTAACGGCCGCCATGTTGTTTACGCCGGCCGCTCCTATATAAGCGACCGAGTACTATTGATTCGTCCATTTGCCCGTCGTTCGTCGAAGCGTCAACATCTCCGATAAGGACATTAAGTGCAAGTGATAATTGTTTCGTTATTATTTTTTTCCTTTATTGTTGGTAATTGCGATTGTTTCTTTTTCGATGTTTAAATTGATTTTTCACGTATTAAATTATTAAAATTGTAATTAATGTTTTTTTTAAATAAAACCGCTTCGGAAACCTAATTTCAGAAGTGGGATAGGCTCTGTGCCTACCTAGATAGTTTAAATTTGACGAAAAATAAACAATCGTTAATTTTGTGTTGACACGTGTTTATTTTGTGCTGACATGCCTCAATCATCTCGTTCGCGAAGCAGTTCAGTGGAAGTGTCGCGTAATAAATCGAAGCGCAAGTCGCGACGGCGGTCCCGTCGTGATTCACGCTCTCGATCGCGCCGTCATCGGCACCGTAGTAAGGGAAGTTCCGTGAAACATACTTTGGATACCATAATTTCGAGATTAAACGCCGTTGAGGAAAGTTCCGCGCGTGCGTCACGAACTCCACTACCCCGAGATGATTGTGACACGTCTCATCGAGAAGACAGTGCTAACGTAACGGCTCAATCTCTCGCCGAAGCGCTTATTTCGGTGAGTCGGGTAAAATCTCATAAATACCACGTGTCGAACTTCGACCCGTCAATCCATGATTTTGAAGTTTGGTGTAGTGAAGTGGAGCGTGCTCAGTTGTCGAACAATTGGGACGATTTTGAATGCCTTTCGCGGGTAGCGATTTGTCTCAAGGGAGACGCAAAAACATGGCTTGACGAGTGGACAACTAATGACCGTTCGTGGCCCAACTTCAAAAAAGATTTTGAATCTCTGTCCGCGTAGAAAAGACCGCGCGGGCGTGCTTTTCGACGTTATGAATATGACATCAGATCAATTCCCGACGTACGCTGAGTACGCTCGACGGTCGTTGTTGCGTTTACGTATCGTTAAAGGGCTAAGCGAGGATCTGATGGTTGAAATTGTAATACGAGGCATTACCGATGCACACATTCGGGCGGCAGCGGCTAATGCCAACCTTTCAACTGATAGTTTAGTTTCTTTTCTGGCCATATATCACAAACCCAGCCGCGGTAAAATAGAAAATCGTGCTTCTACTTCTGGTAGTATTACTCACAAACGACGTAGTGACTCTTCGAACAAAATCAAGTGTTTTCACTGTAATCAACTTGGTCATACGCGTAATAACTGCCCGAAGAGACAAAAGCCGTCTGATCCTCTACCCTCTAAGGTTACGTGCACATATTGTAAGAAAGTAGGACATAAAGAGAGTGATTGCTTTGCGAAAGCGCGTTCGATGTCACAAAGTAGCAATAAAAGAAACGTTAATTTGTGTAAGGAACGGTTGAACGCTTCACGGGATAGTGATATCGGTACTGCAGTTATTCAAGGTATACCGATAAACGTCCTGATAGACAGTGGTGCTATCAATGTGTCATTAATTTCATCTGACGTAATTAAATATTTCTCATGTTCTCCGAAACCGACATATTGTGTTTTAAAGGGCATAAGCTCTTGTGAGATTATTGCACGCGAATACGTTACGCTTACCGTAGAGCTTAAGAGTATTTCATTGGAGGTAGACTTTGTTATCGTTCCGTCATCATATATGAATACACCTTTAATTATTGGCACAGACGTCCTTAACAGAGACGGAGTAACTTTTGTTCGAACTAAAGATAGTCAGTATCTGACTCATAGCACTAATACAGTTACATCCGTAAATAATGTAAACGTTGATAAGCTAAGTGGTATTAACACTCCCTTAAGAGGGGCTGAACTGGAGTCCTTACAGAATTTAATTAGTGACTTTCGCAAGTTCTTTATATCTGGCACTGCCACTACTACGGTCAAAACCGGTAAGATGACGATCAATTTAACCAGTCAAGTACCAGTAGCTTATCATCCGTATCGTTTGTCCTATGCGGAAAAGTTAAAGGTAAGGGAGATAACCAAGGACTTGTTGGAGAAAGGCATAATCAGGGAATCTGAATCCGAGTACGCGAGTCCCATCATCCTTGTCAAAAAGAAGGATGGCACTGACAGGATGTGTGTGGACTTTCGAGCACTTAATCGAATCACTCTTAAGGATAGATATCCTCTTCCTTTGATCGATGATCACATTGATCGTCTTGGGGGCTCGAAATTCTTCACCAGTCTTGACATGGCGTCTGGTTTTCACCAGATACCAATTGATGAGGGATCGGTACACCTTACTGGGTTCGTAACGCCCGAATCGCATTACGAGTACTTAAAGATGCCGTATGGACTTTGCAATTCTCCAACAGTCTATCAAAGGATTATCAACAAAACGTTGCGAAAGTTTATCGAAACCGGTGAGGTTCTGGTATACATTGATGATGTCCTTTTGATGAGCATGACAGTCAGTGAAGGATTAAAATTGTTGCGATCCGTTTTAGAAACCCTCACCGAAGCTGGATTTTCGATAAACATTCGCAAGTGCTCATTCCTTACCACTGAGATAGAATACTTGGGCCGAATCATAAGCCATGGTCAGGTTAGACCGAGCAATAAAAAAATAGAAGCGCTACAAAATGTACCAGCCCCAAGCAATGTCAAGCAGGTACGACAGTTGCTTGGATTAGCGGGCTATTTTCGGCGTTACATTAAGGACTACGCGACAAAAACTGCAAGTATTTCACGTCTGACAAAAAAGGATGTCAAATTTGAATGGGGTTCCGAGCAGGAACAAGTCAGATGTGAACTGATAAGTGTCCTAACGAACGAGCCAGTACTTGCAATTTTTGACGCCAATTTACCCACCGAGCTCCACACGGACGCTAGTAGTTCGGGTTACGGGGCTGTACTTATGCAAGTACACAGCGATGGCAACAGAAAAGTGGTAGCCTATTTTAGTAGGGTCACACAAGGTGCCGAAAGCAGGTATCACTCGTATGAGTTAGAGACGTTGGCGGTCGTCAGAGCACTTCAACATTTCAGACATTACTTAATCGGTGTTCAGTTTAAAATTATCACCGACTGCAATGCTCTGAAGGCCACCGAACGTAAGAAAGACCTGCTTCCACGCGTTGCACGCTGGTGGATTTACCTACAGGACTTCAACTTTACCATCGAATATAGAAAAGGTGTGTCAATGGCCCATGCAGATTACCTGAGCAGAAATCCATCAGTGGCGCAAGTAAACCACATAGATAGACCTCTCAACTGGGCACAGATTGCCCAGGCCGCTGATAGTGAAACCCAAGAACTCATCACAAAACTTTCTGAGGGTAATCTGGATGCGCAACGCTATGTATCTCAGAACAACTTGCTTTATTACCGGTATTCACCTATTGGTGAGGAAACTCGTCTTCTTTGCTTTATCCCCAAGGGTTACCGCCTTAGTTTGCTGCGCATCTTTCATGATGAGCATGGCCATATTGGAGTCGATAAAACTTTGGACTTGATAAGAAAACACTTCTGGTTTCCAGGCTTGAAGCAATTTGTTCAAAAGTACATTTCTCATTGCCTAACTTGTATCTCTAAGAAACGCGTACCCAGGGCCCCTCATCAGCCAATAATGTCTTGGGAGAAGCCCAACATCCCATTCAGCACAGTTCATGTTGATGTACTGGGTCCGTTACCTATTTCCAACGGGTTTAAATTTATCTTTGTGTTGGTGGATTCTTTTACAAAGTTCTGCCTGCTTTATCCCATTAGCCACCAAGACTCTAATGAACTAAAACGTGTTTTCAATAACGCGGTTTCTTTGTTTGGCGTTCCCAAACTCGTAGTATGTGATCGTGGCCGTATGTTTGAGGCATCTAGTTTTACTACATGGCTCACTGACTTAGGCTGTGACATACACTATATCACGCCGGAGATGCACAATGCCAACGGCCAGGCTGAACGATATATTCGTACGGTCCTGAACCTTGTTCGCCTGGAAAGTAGCAGAAATGCTTTGTGGTCAGATGGTCTCTGTAAGATCCAATTAATATTAAACATCACCAAGCAAAAGACCACTCAGTTCTCTCCACTAAACTTATTAGTTGGTATTGATGCCATGACTCCAGTACTTCGGACCCTGGTCCGTGACGTGGCAATTGAAAATGCGCACCCAAATCGGGAGGCCTGGCGTGAAATCTGCAGAGGTCGCGCTAATGAGTTGCTTAAGGGGAACCAAAAGGCTCAGGATTCTCGTGTGAATCGCAACCGACACTCACCTAAATCATTTAAAGTAAATGACCTCGTATTTGTCATCAAATATTCACAATCCACGGGAAAACTTGACTCTGGGATGAGAGGACCCTACAGAGTTACTAAAGCTCTGCCGGGTGACCGCTATGAGCTCAAATTATTGAGCGGCTCCCGTGGAAAGACAACACAGGCAGCAGCCCAATACATGGTCACGTGGAAAGGGGAATGGTGTCCCGAAAGCTGTGCCGCCTTCTTTGAAAGTGAGTTTAATTTGCTTTTATTTGTGTGTTGCAGTTTTGTGCCTCAGCTTTTAATTGTAATTGGGCAGCTGGGCGGCAGGCGGGCACTTGTATGAACGGTGCTGCTGAGAGGCTGCAAAGCCTCTGTTGCTGCAGATGGGCAGGTTGCCTGTCTGGTCGACGCCAGGTGTGGCCGTCGTGTTCGCGTCCGGAGGGTGTATAGCCCTGGACGTGGTAGACAAGCGTAATACTGCCTCTGTCTGGTTCGTGTCATGGACTATGTCCTAAACACGATGTGGACAAGCGTAATACTGCCTCTGTCCTGTGATGTGTCATGGGCAATGCTGGCGATGCACCATTCCGCCTCTGCCCTAAACACATGTGGGGGTTACGATCGTATAGGTTTATTTAGCTAGCTAAACGTTAGAACACTGCAGCAGTGTTATAATGATAGAAGATGAACGAATGATTGTGTTGTGTGCAGGTACTTTGCAAGTGAGCTCGTAGTTCAGGCACGGACGTATGATCACCTTTTGGAGTGATGATATGTCTGTGAAATAGGCAATTTGCTTAAGTAAATGTTGGTGAAAGTTCAGTGCTTGTGTGTTATTTATGAAAGAGGGCCTTGAATGTGATTTGTATGAAAGTATAGGCCAGTATAGTTTTGTTGCTCGTCACTAATGTTCTCAATATTTCCGTAGATTTTGAAGACGATGATGCTGGGCCCTCGTCTGATGATGTGGTGGACCAGGTGAATGGGCAAGGCGAACAGGTGCTCGAGGACGAGGCACAGTCAGGAGAGGCCGTGTTAGCCGACTAACGGCCGCCATGTTGTTTACGCCGGCCGCTCCTATATAAGCGACCGAGTACTATTGATTCGTCCATTTGCCCGTCGTTCGTCGAAGCGTCAACATCTCCGATAAGGACATTAAGTGCAAGTGATAATTGTTTCGTTATTATTTTTTTCCTTTATTGTTGGTAATTGCGATTGTTTCTTTTTCGATGTTTAAATTGATTTTTCACGTATTAAATTATTAAAATTGTAATTAATGTTTTTTTTAAATAAAACCGCTTTGGAAACCTAACTATATATTCAATTTCGCTCTATCGCCCATACTCAATTTTTCTGTTTGGTCCTATAGTAGACTGGCAGAGAATGCCAAATGGTATTAAGTCCACCATTTGTTCACTTTTGTTTTAATTTGTGCAATAAAATAAAATAAAGTCAATACATAGTTATTGATGTTTCTTTATAAGATGAAAAATGTAAGATCCAAGAGGCTTTTTGTCGACTACTGAAGATTTTTTATGTTTAACATTTTTCTTCTCGCTTTTTCGCAATCTGAGAGAATGATTTTGCGGGACAGATGGTAACTTAAAAACAGGATTTAGGGGAAGCGCGCTTTATTTGATTTGACCAATGTGCGCGCGTGATGTTATAGTCAGATGGTTGGTACCAAGTAAACAAATTATTAATTACCATGGTAAGTTACCATAGTCATAGGTTGCCCACCATAATAAAGCGACTCCATACTGTAAGATTTGCCCGTGTTATTGAGATATTGAGGAATGACGGATGATAGACCCAAAATTAAGTGTTGCGATCGATTATATTACCCTCACCTAGTACTTCGCACCAAGCCAATAATTATGTCAACTGAAAAAAAATTGCCACAAGATAGAAACTATATAGTCAGTATGTGTTTTAACGGTCAGTGCATCATGACAATCGCGCGTGCAAGATAAAGCTTGGCGCGTGGCCAGCGTGCTGCTTTCAATGAAGTTATTCGAACGGAATATCTCCTTCAGGCTCTGAAGAAAGTCAAAAGTTATTGATGTCTGTTTATGGACTGAAAAATACATAAAAGTTTAGAAATTTTAACAAATAGTACAGCTTTTTTACATGATTCCTCGGGTTTAACGCTCTTCGCGGGAAGCGAGCAGCAGGTACATAATTATTTTCTTAATTGCCAGTCTCGTTTAAAATTACAATTTAATAAATAAACAGAACATTAAGAAAAATAAGAAGGCATTTAAACCTCATGGGTATTAATAATATTAAAACTTACGCGAGATTGAATGGGTATTGTGATACAAGGAGGTGTAGGTAAATGGTCAAAAACGTCATTTGAAATCTGAATTAAACCCCCTAAAAACGCGAGCTCAGCTATAAATCTTAATGTTAAATTGTATCAACACCAATCAAAAAGACGAAATATCCTATGCGAGTTTAACTAACCGTGAAATTTCTAGAATTTATTCACAGCACTTTCATTTTGCTGTCAACGCGGTCTAGTAAAAAAGCACAACCACAATTTCTCAGCGAATGTGTCTGGAGACAATTGCCTTTTCCATTCCATAAAGCGTTACGTTCGCTACTTTACTATACTTAATCTACTGGCATGGAAAGCTTTTATATTTTGTTCGCTTAAAGGCCCCTATCTAAGTGGGAATAGCGGTCATTGTATGTATCTAAAATATGTGAGATACATTAGAGGATATGTGATAAGAAGCGAAGAAAATCACGTGATGGGATGACATTGGGTATGCAAATAGATGGAACTAGAAGTCCAGTAAGCAAGTGTGTGTAGAAAATGTACATAATCTAGTTGTATCCTAATCCTAACTTCCTAACTAATATTATAAATGCGAAAGTGAGTTTGTTTGTTAGTTTGTTTGTTACGCTTTCACGCCGTACCTACTGAACCGATCGTCATGAAATTTTGCATGCACATAGGTTAGGGTACCGAGAAGGACACCCTAACTAATATTATAAATGCGAAAGTGAGTTTGTTTGTTTGTTACGCTTTCACGCCGTACCCACTGAACCGATCGTCATGAAATTTTGCATACACATAGGTTAGGGTACCGAAAAGTACATAGGCTATAAATTACGCGGGCGAAGCCGCGGGTAACAGCTAGTACAAAATAAATCGGATAACGTGTCATAGGCAAAACTGCAAGCGTTAACTAGATAGAAATAGTTACTTATTTAACGTCTTACAAAGACTTCGACAGCTTTCCAGTGATATTTCATCTATTGTGTTGTGTTCGGGGCGGCGTTATGAAAGTTTCATTTTACGTCTTTCTATGCTTACTCTAACTTTTTTTTTATCATCATCATCATCAGGTCTTTCTAGTCTCCACTGCAGGAGCACGACCCTCTCTGTACTACCAGAGCCATATACTAGCCTGAGTAGTCAGAGGATTTGGCCTACACTCTCCACGCTGGCCAGACGGGTTGGAGAGGTCTCTTTGATGTTAATAAGCTTTGTTTAGCTTGTATTTCCTTAGTCGCCTTTTACGACATCCACGGAATGACTTGGAGTGGTCCTATTCTACTCTGCCGGGAACCACACGGCGGTTTTTTTTATAATAAAAGGTATTCTGAAGTTAATCAGTATTATTTTCTAAGCTCAGATATTGCAAACGTGACAAAGATCTACACAGAAGCTTTGAATAAATTGCGTGCGCATTTCATATACATACATACAAACTATCACGTCTTTTTTTTACGGGGAAGAAAGAACCTAGGTCTATAACACCACGTTTAGCATGTTGGTGAACTTGTAGGTGGAGAATGGAATCAAAATAGTGATGGGTTATGTATACGAAGTTACTTGTTGGGTTTAGAAATAAAAGATTCATGAAAGGTCAATAAATTAATATAATATTGGACAAAATAAATAATAAAAACAGTTTAGTTTTCCCGCCTAAAAGTACCTAACTACAGAAAATCATTATCCTTTTTTTCTTCTTGACAGATGACTTTTTAAAGTTCTTACTGGCCAGAATTTTTACGACCAAATGAATCATTGCAACCTTTTTATACAGGTTACTAGCCACATCGCCTGTTGATAAGCCCTTTCTTCTGACACCCATTCCCTCGATCGGCTTTTACGATCTGCGCAGGAAGAGAAGCAGTACATTCTACGTATTGTATTTTCTCCCAGACCAGCGTGGAAGGTTTTATATAAAACTAGCAATTTCCCGCTACTTCATCTGCGTAAATTATAACCAATGTTACCCATAGATAAATTAACTTTCTTTATGTGAAAGAAAATCGAATCGGTCCAGAAGTTTCGGAGCCTATTCAATACAAACAATTAAATCTTCCTTCTCATAGTATTAAAATAGCGAAAAAAAGTAATTTTGATGCAAGTCAGCTTTATCCAAGAGATATTTTCAAATAATAGTTTAAGGTGACTTAGTTGCTAGGGCGATATCCACGCCGCACCCCACTATTCTACTATCGACTATCGGCATTATCAATGTAAGCCATTTAAGGTCGATGAACATTGGTAAAATAGGTCGCTAGCTGTAACTGAATCCGAAGCTTACATACAAAGAGATTTTATACCAGTAAGAATAGAGCAGACATTGTAAACAATTTTTAGCTAATATTTAGTATCGTTTTTCAAATGTTTTCGCAATTTATTATTATGATATTTATTTTTTATATATATTGCACGGCAAAGAGCAATCGAGTCACCTGAGGGTAAGTGATCAACACTGTCTAGTAAGGAACAAAGACGTGATTAGTGATTATTATACATGCACGATTTACGAGAAAGTGTGCCTAGAAATACGCCAAGGCTTTGAAGAACGTTCTATGCCCAAATTACAGGAGAGATAAAAATGGACATAAAAACAATATCGTATGTAGCTGTATCTAGTAGAGATTGTAGTTTGTAGCTACACCGTAGAAAACAGTATTGTATGAAGAATGTTCTAACTTGCTTACTTAAATTACAGTTGTGGACCTAACAACTCGTCATAAATGAGGTAGACGGTATTTAATCTTATCTTTGCTGATAAATATAATATTCTTATTATTCTACAATAACCTAATTATCTCGGTTGAGGACGCAATCGAGACTATTTTTAGATGGGCTAAAGTATTGGTCTAAATATTTTTTAAAAATTCAATGTCCACTCTATTCGATTGTACTAAAGCATCGATGTCTTTGCTTACATACCTAATACGAGGCTAAGGGTAACCGCAATCGGACTGGGCATTAATTAAAAACGGAATCGGAGTACGTAAATGAGAGTTTGCTTACTGGGTTCCATTTATGTGTGGAAAGTATAAAATTGGAGGAATTTTTTAACATTCCTTAAAATATTTTTTGATTTTCGTCCTTCCTGTATACAACATACTTTAAAATAGCTTAATGTAGCCACTTAAGGCGCTCTTATAGTATCACTAGCGACACCCAGCAATTAAATTCCTTAAATCATAAATGGTATCATAATGGTATAAAATAAAGTCAATACATAGTTATTGATGTTTCTTTATAAGATGAAAAATGTAATATCCAAGAGGCTTTTTGTCGACTACTAAAGATTTTTATGTTTAACATCTTTCTTCTCGCTTTTTTGCAATCTGAGAGAATGATTTTGCGGGACAGATGGGAAAACAGGATTTAGGGGAAGCGCGCTTTACTTGATTTGACCAATGTGCGCGCGTAGTGTTATAGTCAGATGGTTGGTACCTAGTAAACAAATTATTAATTACCATGCTAAGTTACCATAGTCAAAGGTTGCCCACCATAATAAAGCGACTACATACTGTAAGATTTGCCCGTGTTATTGAGATATTGAGGAATGACGGATGATAGACCCAAAATTAAGTGTTGCGATCGATTACATTACCCACCTAGTACTTCGCACCAAGCCAAAAATAAGGTCAACTGAAAAAAATTGCCACAAGATAGAAACTATATAGTCAGTATGTGTTTTAACGGTCAGTGCATCATGACAATCGCGCGTGCAAGATAATGCTTGGCGCGTGGCCAGCGTGCTGCTTTCAATGAAGTTATTCGAACGGAATATCTCCTTCAGGCTCTGAAGAAAGTCAAAAGTTATTGATGTCTGTTTATGGACTGAAAAATACATAAAAGTTGTGATTTTTTAGTACTTTATTACCAATATTTTCTGCCATATCTTTACTAATCCATAAGAATAAAAATAAACTTTTAGATAGATTGTCGAGTAAACGAGCGATAACCTTGGGATTCCTTTTAGGATACACGAAATTAATCATTCAAGACACAGAAGTCAAGTATGTGTGCGGAAAATTTAATCAAATAGTACAGCTTTTTTACATGATTCCTCGGGTTTTACGCTCTTCGCGGGAAGCGAGCAGCAGGTATATAATTATTTTCTTAATTACCAGTCTCGTTTAAAATTACAATTTAATAAATAAACAGAACATTGAGAAAAATTAGAAGGCATTTGAACCTCATGGGTATTGTGATCCAAGGAGGTGTAGGCAAGTGGTCAAAAACGTTATTCTAAATCTGTATTTTTTTTATCTCTCCAACCTGTCTAGACAGCGTGGAGAGTGTAGCCCAAATCCTCTGACTGCCCTAACTAATACGGCTCTAGTAGTACAGAGAGGGTCGTACTCCTGCAGTGGAGAACAAAAAAGACCTGATGATGATGATGATGATGATGAAATCTGTATTCAATCTTACAAAAGAGCCTTAGCTATCTTCAGCTATAAAATCTTAATGTTAAATTGTATCAACACCCATCAAAAAGACGAAATATCCTACGCGAGTTTAACTAACCGTGAAATCTCTAGAATTTATTCACAGCACTTTCATTTTGCTGTCAACGCGGTCTAGTAAAAAAGCACAACCACAATTTCTCAGCGAATGTGTCTGGAGACAATTGCCTTTTCCATTCCATAAAGCGTTACGTTCGCTACTTTACTATACTTAATCTACTGGCATGGAAAGCTTTTATATTTTGTTCGCTTAAAGGCCCCTATCTAAGTGGGAATAGCGGTCATTGTATGTATCTAAAATATGTGAGGTACATTAGAGGATATGTGATAAGAAGCGAAGAAAATCACGTGATGGGATGACATTGGGTATGCAAATAGATGGAACTAGAAGTCCAGTAAGAAAGTGTGTGTAGAAAATGTACATAATCTAGTTGTATCCTAATCCTAACTTCCTAACTAATATTATAAATGCGAAAGTGAGTTTGTTTGTTTGTTTGTTTGTTACGCTTTCGCGCCGTACCTACTGAAGCGATCGTCATGAAATTCTGCATGCACATAGGTTAGGGTACCGAGAAGGGCACCCTAACTAATATTATAAATGCGAAAGTGAGTTTGTTTGTTTGTTACGCTTTCACGCCGTACCTACTGAACCGATCGTTATGAAATTTTGCATACACATAGGTTAGGGTACCGAGAAGTACATAGGCTATAAATTACGTGGGCGAAGCCGCGGGTAACAGCTAGTACAAAATAAATCGGATAACGTGTCATAGGCAAAACTGCAAGCGTTAACTAGATAGAAATAGTTACTTATTTAATGTCTTACAAAGACTTCGAAAGCTTTCCAGTGATATTTCATCGATTGTGTTGTGTTCGGTGCGTCGTTATGAAAGTTTCATTTTACGTCTTTCTATGCTTACTCCAACTTTTTTTTAAATAAAAGGTATTTTAAAGTTTGTCAGTATTATTTTTTAAACTTAGATATTGCAAACGTGACAAAAATCTACATTAAACTTTAAATAAATTGCGTGCGCATTTTATATACATACATACATACATACTATCACGTCTTTTTTTACGGGGTAGACAGAGCCTAGGTCTATAAAACCTAAGGGTCACGTTTAGCATGTTGGTGGGCTTGTAGGTGGAGAATGGAATCAAAATAGTGATGGGTTATGTATACGAAGTTACTTGTCGGGTTTAGAAATAAAAGATTCATGAAAGGTAAATAAATTAATATAATATTGGACAAATAAATAATAAAAACAGTTTAGTTTCCCGCCTAAAAGTACCTAACTACAGAAAATCATTATCCTTTTTTTCTTCTTGACAGATGACTTTTTAAAGTTCTTACTGGCCAGAATTTTTACGACCAAATGAATCATTGCAACCTTTTTATACAGGTTACTAGCCACATCGCCTGTTGATAAGCCCTTTCTTCTGACACCCATTCCCTCGATCGGCTTTTACGATCTGCGCAGGAAGAGAAGCAGTACATTCTACGTATTGTATTTTCTCCCAGACCAGCGTGGAAGGTTTTATATAAAACTAGCAATTTCCCGCTACTTCATCTGCGTAAATTATAACCAATGTTACCCATAGATAAATTAACTTTCTTTATGTGAAAGAAAATCGAATCGGTCCAGAAGTTTCGGAGCCTATTCAATACAAACAATTAAATCTTCCTTCTCATAGTATTAAAATAGCGAAAAAAAGTAATTTTGATGCAAGTCAGCTTTATCCAAGAGATATTTTCAAATAATAGTTTAAGGTGACTTAGTTGCTAGGGCGATATCCACGCCGCACCCCACTATTCTACTATCGACTATCGGCATTATCAATGTAAGCCATTTAAGGTCGATAAACATTGGTAAAATAGGTCGCTAGCTGTAACTGAATCCGAAGCTTACATACAAAGAGATTTTATACCAGTAAGAATAGAGCAGACATTGTAAACAATTTTTAGCTAATATTTAGTATCGTTTTTCAAATGTTTTCGCAATTTATTATTATGATATTTATTTTTTATATATATTGCACGGCAAAGAGCAATCGAGTCACCTGAGGGTAAGTGATCAACACTGTCTAGTAAGGAACAAAGACGTGATTAGTGATTATTATACATGCACGATTTACGAGAAAGTGTGCCTAGAAATACGCCAAGGCTTTGAAGAACGTTCTATGCCCAAATTACAGGAGAGATAAAAATGGACATAAAAACAATATCGTATGTAGCTGTATCTAGTAGAGATTGTAGTTTGTAGCTACACCGTAGAAAACAGTATTGTATGAAGAATGTTCTAACTTGCTTACTTAAATTACAGTTGTGGACCTAACAACTCGTCATAAATGAGGTAGACGGTATTTAATCTTATCTTTGCTGATAAATATAATATTCTTATTATTCTACAATAACCTAATTATCTCGGTTGAGGACGCAATCGAGACTATTTTTAGATGGGCTAAAGTATTGGTCTAAATATTTTTTAAAAATTCAATGTCCACTCTATTCGATTGTACTAAAGCATCGATGTCTTTGCTTACATACCTAATACGAGGCTAAGGGTAACCGCAATCGGACTGGGCATTAATTAAAAACGGAATCGGAGTACGTAAATGAGAGTTTGCTTACTGGGTTCCATTTATGTGTGGAAAGTATAAAATTGGAGGAATTTTTTAACATTCCTTAAAATATTTTTTGATTTTCGTCCTTCCTGTATACAACATACTTTAAAATAGCTTAATGTAGCCACTTAAGGCGCTCTTATAGTATCACTAGCGACACCCAGCAATTAAATTCCTTAAATCATAAATGGTATCGAATTCAAAAAATCTGACAAGTACAAAACTACTAAATTACTTATAGTATTTTTTGTATATTACAAGTAATTTGCTAGTGCCATAGTTAAAGAGAAAATTTTCTCTTATTTTATCAAACGAATATTAGTGAAAATTAATACAAAAATACTACAAGTCATTTACTAGTTATGTACTTGTTAGATTTTTAAAATAAATAAATAAATATATACGGACAAATTACAGAGATTGAGCTAGCCCCAAAGTAAGTTCGAGACTTGTGTTATGGGATACTAACTCAACGATACTATATTTTATAATAGATACTTATATAGATAAACATCCAAGACCCAGGTCAATCTGAAAAAGATCATTTTCCATCTTGACCAGCCGTGTCGCTGGCAGGCGTGTTGACCTCTGCGCCACGGAGCTTAGATTTAAGATTATAAGAATTAATTGCTGGGTGGTGCTAGTGTTACTATAGGAGGTGGCCCTGCAGGCCTGTTCACTAACTTTTGACAGTAAAATATTGTAGTAAGAAAGGACCGGATATATTTTTTTTGTTCAACATCAGTAAAATTGTTTAACATTTGAAAATATATTTATGAAAACTACGGTGTACAACGTATCGGTGATCACTTAAATATCCATTACGGGTTTAGTATGATTGACTATTTTTATTTAAGAATATAATCCGTAAAGGATGTTGACTTAACCATTAATTAACGCGTTTTACACCGTGGTTATCCAAAGTTAGTGAATGGCCCCGTAGGTCTTTTACTATGGGCCCAATATCATAATCGGCGAAAAAAAACACTGCTTTTGAAACATAATTAAATAAAAAAAAACAATCAGAATGTGAGATTTTCCGCATATTCAAAGCATGATTTTATAAAATTACTCTTTGAATTAGAAATGGGTGATATGTAGCACCCTATCCTTTACCAAAACCATCGGATATCCGAAATAATTTGATTTCCGTAATCGTAATCGAAACTAAGGATAATCCAAAATAATCCTTTATCCCAAACCGTAACCGAAACTGATATACATAATTTAATCTTTAAATTACGGAAAACAAGATACTGCTTGTTGGCAAACATTGGGTAAGTATTATACAGGAAATGGTCCCATAGTTGTTTTAAGTATGGTCTTCTAGACCTGGGCCCTATCTACCCCGCAAGGTAGAAAGACGTGACAGTATATCATGTATGTCATGGACTGTTTCCTCGTGGTCTTTTTAGATTATCGTAATGATGAGCTCGATGGCCTAGTGGGCGTGACCATTATTAGCGCTTTCGCATGTTAAGCAAACCTGGGCGCAGTCCCCACTTGGATGGGTGACCGCAAGTGGCATTAACATATCTCGAGTTCCTCCGTGCTTCGGAAGGCACGTTAATCCGTTGGTCCTCGCTGTCATTATTGTTGGCTCGTGGTTAAGCTTTATCAGATGCCTTTAGGCAGCTTGAAAAATCTGACACCAGTGTTGGCCACTTACACACACGAAAAACAACAACATCGTACTTGTATGACCACAGACCACAGTAAGGTCTACACCTCCTTCTATCTTCCATCCGTAATTTTCTTTAAGTTAGACTTTTGTAGGCGTTTTTGTATGGAATTAAATGCACACGATGATGGCCAGGGGTGTCATCCCCAACTGCCTGTCCGGTGGTTGCAGGTCGGAATCATCATCATCATCATCAGGTCCCTTTTAGTCTCTACAGCAGGAGCACGACCCTCTCTGTACTACCAGAGCCATATGATAGTCAGAGCAGGCATCGGGTACGCGCATTCCGGCCTCCCGAGGTTTTATTTACTTATACTATCGTAGATTAACTGAAAAGACGGCGCTCAACAACTTGTCTGCCAAGCGTGGTGAGTAAAACAAAAGCACCCCTGACGGGAGAGGCGTATGACCAGCATTACTTCTTGATGGCTGATATAAAGATTATTATTTATGACAAGGATAATGGATCGGTTTCATACACTAATGAAAATTCAACTAGAGTGCATGTTTTCTCTTGATGTTTTGCTTCACCAGAAGAAAGTATTATTGTATTAAGGATGGTAATTTTGACCGACTACTAAGTCGGTCAAAGTTACCACCCTTGAGTCAGATTGGGCTACAATATTAATAGGTACAAGTCAGACCTAGTAGGATTCAATTGAATCCAGGACATTTGTGTTCTCGACCATTAAGCCATTAACTTTCAGCCTGATAAACTGGATTTATAAATAACGTTGTAGTGATTTAATATAAAACTGTTGCTTTACTCACCACCACGCACTTCACAAACGAGGACCAGCGCTGAACCTTCTTCTAAAGGACCCACGACACCGGACACGTCAGCTCCGGATTTGTCGTATAACAGCATTTGATGCGGTGGCACTGAAAAAAATAAAGATATTAACTAAGGAACAGCCTTCAGACTTAAAAGCCGTAATAGTTTTATAAACTATAAGACCTCTCGATGGCGACCCAAGATCAACCCGACTGCAATTTTGGTGCAAAGATTATCCACCTCCCACTGAATAGGTATATCCCCCCATCTGAAGAGCTACTTCCGGGATCTCAACTCCCATAGGCTACATAAAAAAGTCTTAATCGCCTACGAACTGGGGTAGGCAGAACCTAGCCAAGTGGGGCTACATCGACCAAAATAACGTTCAGTGTGAAATGTGATCAAAGAGACCACACCATGTCACGCCTCATATCGTGCCCCACTACCTGCACAAAGTACAACCTACTACGCCTCAGCAAGTGACAAGGCTGTTGCAACATACTGGAGGGACATAATATAAGATTTTTTAGACTTTTTGAGCTATTCACACGATAAAAAGAAGAAGGAATCTTTTTTAAACGGTTATTAGGGTTATTAGTGGGAAATGATTCCATTTGATAGACGTTACCTGAATTTTAAACAGCGTGTAAAATCAGCGGTTCTCAGCATTTGTCCCTTAGAAAAAGTTGTTCATATCGCCGTGCTAAGTCACCCCTATGACAATGATATATTTTTATATGCTGTTTATCCAGATAAACTAATTTCTCAATAATTTTATTGAATATTTTAATGAAAATAAATAAGATAAGTGTAAATAATTATTTTTGCTTATATTCTTCTGCCTAAAGCTGTTTTCTGGCGGGTATGGCAGAAATAGAAGATAACAGCCGCCATTTTAGATTTCAAATTTATATAGAGTCATTATTACGTCTTAAAACTAGACAAAACCACCTACTTGAATGTAGCTTGTAGAATACTTACCTACCTACCTATGTAAATATATAGAATCGATGTTTTTTGTCCATATTTTTCTAATAATTTGTGTACCATGCCTAGCCCCACCTGCCATAATAAAAATATTTCTTCCAATTCTATCAACTTTAAACTGTTTGTCGCTCGTAATTCATGATTCAGTTTCATATTTATTTTATTCATAGCTTTGTTCCGTTCTGGAACGTGACTCCGCTAATAATTGCTCGAACAAACTTCCACTGCTTTTCAAAGAAAAAAATGACTGAAAACGTAAGCTGTGAAAAATAGGTCGGTAAACGCAGCGAGAAAATTACACGAGTTTTTCCAAAGAAATTACCCTATTCAAGAAAGACTCAAGCAAAGGAGATGAGAGTAAATTTCTTTTGCTGGGAACAAAGCATTTAAAAGTAAGCCTACGCCGCATATATGCAGCTCCATTGAAATCCATTAGAGTCCTCGCACTGAGAGGTAATTTGCTGGCAGTCTTTTGTTAGAAAGGGATTGCTCCTACAAAGCGGCCGCTTACTTACATAATCAGGCTCATAACATCATAAAATATCCAATTACCATTCAAACCGGGGGGCTTCTACTCGTATTAATGGCGTCAAATAATATTTAAATAAAGCCCTCGTAATATCGCATACTGGAGTTAATATGAATCTTTGCTTAATTTTCGGCTTCAGATATCTCCGCTCGTGAAAGTCAATACTGCGAAATTAGAACTAAATAATGTGATTGCTGATTTCAGAGGTTGATAATGAATTAATTACAATGAATGAATTGGTTACAAAATTTCATTTATGAATTTTAATGCATCAATTATGCTGCGATTGATCAAAAATATTGCTTTAAGAAAAAATATTATATTTATTTATTAGAAGAACTCTGACACCAGGGTATGCATGGTCGACTGACCGTGTCACCTACACGAAATGATGATGATTATTTATTTATTTAACTTCTTTACATTAGTTAAAGCATAGGTAAAAGGCGGACTTAAAGCTAAAGGCTTTATCTACCAGTCAACCCACAGGTGGTGATGGGAAAGGAGAATTTGAAATTACACTTTTCATGGTTGAGTTGCTCGATAGCCTACTGGGTCAGAGCATTGTTTGCGCTTACACATGTCAAGCAACCCAGCCGGTGGTTCTCACAAGGATAGGTGGCCAGAAGTAGTTTGAAAATATCCTCAGCTACTAGTGTAAAATCTTTAAACACCCTCGGTGTAGCTTCAAGCACTTCAAGTCAAATTAATAATAAACTTATCACCGCTGATAACGTCCAGACAATTTGATCTATTCAAATCTAATTTCCTTCTGAATTTAGCCTGTCCCTCGCAGATTCTATCTATGGCACCGCCGAGTTTTTATCAGCGGTTGAGCCCGGTATCCCCGACGACAGTTCATAATTAAAATGTCTGTGAGATGTCATTACTCGCCTGCGATGCTCTACCAGTCCGCGGTGATAGCTAAATTGATTCGCTGTCGCCGCTTCATAAAATTTTTATTTAGTTCAGATAAAAAACTTGAATACTTTTATTGTTTTTGCGACGTTTGATGACATTAAGACTTCGTCTAGACTAATATTATGCAGATTTGTGTGTTTGTAATATATAATTCAAAGCTTTTGGACCGATTTTGAAAACCCTTTTATCTATAGAGAGCTACATAATGAGCGTGTAACATAAGTTTTATTTTATTTATTAAAAAATTGTATAATTAATGTAATCCCACCCGGATTCAATAATTTGCATAGAAACATCATCATGTGGCAAGCGCTGCAAAAATTATAGCATTGACGTTTCTGCCATCTAAGCATGTTTCGAAGTTACACCTTCATCTGAGATGCTCCGGAGCAACCTAGGGTCTAGGACCATGAGCAAGTCCAGGGCGCGAATAGGCTGTTGTATAAAACCGAAACACATATGGATCTATGCGTGTTAGGTTACATCCTCACCTAAGATGCTTTGGAACCCGAAAATAAAGATCGGGGGTCAGCTTGGGGACCACTATAGGCTATGAGATAAAAGCGTACGGAACCCACATGAACGTATAAATCATTAATAACTACATTTAAACTTTCGCGTTGCATTTTTATTAAATGCAATATCGGGAATTAATGCGAAACATACCATTTTTCTTCAGACGTTTCAACCGAGTTACACCGACCGTGGTCACAGGACGTGGTCAGTTGTCTGCAGGTCGCGCTACAATAATGAATTAGGCCCGAGGTCTGCCTCAATAATTAGGCATCAGTTTTGAGTGAACAAATAAACCAATAATTATGCAAATGTTATTAGTTATTACCTATAACAGTAAGTTTGATTTGGAAGTTTCTCGTCGGAGAGTTCTTGAAATCCACTCTACATCGGTACACTCCCTCGTCATCGAGTTGAACTGAGCTGAGTGACAGCGCTGCAGGTCGCGCTACAGTAGCGAAGTAGGCGCGAGGTCCAAACGCGCCAGGGTCTGACCACTGCAGAGCTTTGTTGAAGGATCGGCCTCGGACGTCGAAACTGTTGAAGATAAAGGAAAAATAAGACATTAAAACATACAAGAAAGAGCTTAAGATTGCAAGCGGCTTAAATTTTATTTCGTAGAAATATAGTTTCTTCAAGGATTATAACACCCTAACCTTTAAAGCTTTTGTAAGGTCAAACACCTTTTAAGAATAAAAGTTCTTTTAAAAAATATTTTTCCCAAAAATGCCATTCGTTTTCGTAAGTCGTTTATTCGTAGGAGGTATTCTTTGTGAATATTGAACTAACGCTTTACGCCTTTCACTAATAAAAAGCTTAAAAGCACAGTGGGCGTTAGCATCATAAGCGCTTATGCACGTTAAGCAACCTTGGGCGCAGTCCCTACTTGGGTGGGTGACCGTAAGTGGAATTAAAATATCTCAAGCTCCTTTGTGCTTCGAAAAGCACACTAAGTCGTTGTTTCTGGCTGGCATCATTGATGGCAACCGTTTCAAAGCCTTTAGGGCTTTAGGGCAGAACTCTGACACCTATTGGCCGCTGACACATATGAAAAAAGCTACATCATTACCGACTAACTGAAATTTAGTACATTTATATCCTATCAAGCCGGTATCTGCCACAAGTTTCCAATAAACTCAGTAACGAATGAAAATACATTTACCTCCAACACGCAAATAAAACAACCCAGAGATCAGTCCAAAAGGCGCGTAAATTGCCACATGGCTCGGCTAAATTCATTTTCCTTAAAAAATACTGTCAAATTCTAGAATAAAAGAACGCGGGCATCTCCTGAAGTTTTTCAATTTCCGGACAGGGTACATTTTCTCAATTTTCCAACCTCCATCCCAATTTATACAGCTACCAGCTTTGCGCGACGATTTTGATTGTACACCCCGCTGTTACAGGTAAATTTAACAATTTAAGCTCGTTTTTTACAACGGCATTATCTTTGCAGCGTTTTCTTATGGCTTTGGATATTTCCTGATTTATTTTCTTGTTTTGAGATATTTAATGTGTTTTATATCATCGTTCTTCATCAGGGTTCTCGAATGGCGACCACGTACCGGCAAGCGCAGCGTTGGACACCCACCGACCAGGTGGTCAGACGACCTGATAAAGGTCGCAGGAAGGCGCTGGATGCAGGCCGCTTCTAACCGGTCATATTGGAAATCCTTAGGGGAGGCCTATGTCCAGCAGTGGACTTCTTGTGGCTGAGATGATGATGATGATGATATCATCGTTATCATCAGGTCTTTTTAGTTTGCAAAATAGAGCCATAAATTAGCCGGAGCAGTCAGAGAATTTGGCCTACACTCTTCACGCTGGCCAGACTGGTTGGAGAGGTCTCAATCTAGAAAGTTTTGCATCATGATCTGACAGGAGATTGAACACAAGACAAGCAGTACCACTACACCACAGTCGTTGACAATAAAAAAGGAAGGCCTGTCCTATACAATAAATAAATAAATATATACGGACAAATCACACAGATTGAGCTAGCCCCAAAGTAAGTTCGAGACTTGTGTTATGGGATACTAACTCAACGATACTATATTTTATAATAGATACTACATCTCTACATATAGATAAACATCCAAGACCCAGGTCAATCTGAAAAAGATCATTTTCCATCTTGACCTGACCGGGGATCGAACCCGGGACCATCCGTGTCGTAAGCAGGCGTGTTGACCGCTGCGCCATGGAGCTCGTCGTCACAATTAAACATATTTTTATGACTATCACCAATAATAAATTTCCTTTAATAAAATACTGTCATATTTCATAGCATTATTATATTATCAATCTGAATATCACAATGCATACGGGCTGGGTCGCAGGCAAAAGATATTTCGTTACTAGCAGTTTGCCCCTGCTTTGCCCGTGGTACAATTTTTTCTCTCCGTAAGAACCATCCTCGTACTTTAAGGAATATTAAAAAAAAAGAGTTGGTGAAATCGGTTCAATGTGTTGCTAAGCGCAAATCTCAAGAGGAGCTCTCTTGAGATATGCGCTTAGCAACACATTCAGCTGCAATGCAATACTGGTCTGGATGAAAAAGAAGAAAAAAGAATGTTCCAGCTGCTTCTCTTCCCGCGCAGATCGTAAAGCCGATCGAGGGAATGGGCGTGTGGAATCATGTCAATAGGCGATGCGGTTAGCAACCCATCCCTATTTGGATTCCTTTTCCACCTACAAGCCCACCAACATGCTAAACATTGCCTTTAGGTTTTATAGACTTGGGCTCTGTCTACCCCGCAAGGGAAAAAGACGTGATAGTATGTATATATTTTTATATTATAGATAGATAGAATTACTGAAGTCGACGAAACTCAAATATGAAAGGAATCCACTGCCATCAATGTCAAAGCCAATTATCGTCACAAGTTCTTAGCCGAACGTCAATTAGCACGAACCTTTTGCAGCACGAGGGCGTCTATAAATAAGTTAGGGGCGGACTTTCCTATGGGGGTTGGGATTATTACCGAGTTTCTTGAAACTTTGGCTCTTGACTGAAATTGCTGTGAGAGCTTTAGATTTGCACTTAAAATATCAGTAATGATAACATTAACGGAATAAAAAACCTAGGCTGTAAAAGAAAACATTTTACTACTAAAGTTCACTTAAGTTTTGCACATTAATTTATTATTTAACCAGTCACGACGACAATAATCTATATAAATGCTGTACTTCACTAATTTGAAGAGATTTGCAGGTGAATTTTATTTCATACAAAACCGTCGCTAAAGCTATGTGTAGTGTTTAAGAGTTCATGTTTACGTAATGTATGGGAGACATGTCATCTGAAAGAATATGCAAGGATGAAGTCATGTTTGTTCATTTTCAAGCAAAATTATTCTTACGGAAGTATAACGTAACTCAATTATTGAACGATCCACAGCTTTCAATTTCAAAGCCATGGCTTTGAAATATTATATATTATAAATTTACTTTGTCCTTAACTTATGACGATAGTTGCAACTATCGTCATAAGTTAAAAACAAAGTAAATTTATTTTAGTTGAAGACAAAGTTGAAGACAAAGTGTCCATTAACACAAACCT
The DNA here is from genome assembly GCA_963082605.1 of Rhodophaea formosa. Lineage (NCBI taxonomy): Eukaryota > Metazoa > Arthropoda > Insecta > Lepidoptera > Pyralidae > Rhodophaea > Rhodophaea formosa. The sequence continues at coordinate 9,676,993 of OY720221.1, forward strand.
TTTGAAACATGCGGGAGTCTATAAATAAGTATAGGGTGGAGCTTTCTTACGGAGGTTAAGATTATTTCTGAGCTTCTTGAAACTTTGGCTCTTGATCTAAACTTAAAAAAGATCAACTATCTAAACTTAAAATATTAGAAGGATGACCGTCAATTACACTATAGTAAAAGGTATATCCTTGTCAATAATACATAAACATGACATGTCCTTGTCAATTTAATTTGGCAGTACCTATTTTTGAACCCCTGATGCAAAAAGAAGGGTGTTTAACCACTATGTATTAAGTTATACTCGCCCAGTATATTGTTGAACACTATAAGTACAAACTTTTTTTGATGACTAGATTGTGCGAATGTGTTAAATTGGTACTGTGTCGTGTATTTTGTGTGTGAATGATAGATTATTAGAACCTACCATTATCAAAAATGTTCTCATGTAAGTGACTTTTGTCTTTTTTGAGACTAAATCTCTTTATATGTGTGAACATTTCTTTGGCATCATAGCCTTTAAATGGATAAATCGATTTAGATTGTTTTTTAAATATTTTTACTAACGTATGTACGTTTACTATACAAACTAAATACCTACTATTAAGATCAGTCCTAATTTGACGACTAATCTACATAATAGACCACCAATTTACTTTTCTCTTTAAACTCAAGAAAGTCGGTCAAGTTTGACCCCTGATTAACTCCCATAGAACCCGGACATTGATAAAACCTTCTCGGACGAAATCGTCAAGCGTGATTTCGCTAACGAGGAGTAGCGGAGTCTTGAGTGTGTTTCGCTGTAGGTGTACGTCCCCTTAATTGGATTGGCTCGACTTCCGCTCATCCGTTTAAGGTGGCGCCAAACGCTTCATTAGACCCGACTAATGCTGTTAATTAAATACCTATTCATATTTGTAACTCGACTTGAAGTTTATTTTGTATTTCAAAATAGGTAAAAAAAAATTTTTTTTTTGAGAATACCGAGTTGGTCTTCATAATCTGAGCATTTTTAATTCATGACAACATTTATGTTTTTGTATGATTTGCAGATTTTTTACAGTCAGTCGCCTGCCGGATGGGTTTTGGTAGCTTAAATACCCGTGGAATAGAAGTAAAAGTATTTGTCCAAACCGGCTATCGAACTAGTAAGCTTGCAAGGCAAGCATAATCTCTGCGCCACAGAGGCTGTCAGGAATTGAGGAAACCAAACAAGTCTTTATACAAATTATAAGTTGGTAAGTTAGGAAGTTAGGATAAAGGTTCCGCTTGGTCACTAAGTCATACGGAACTCTTATAGTGTCTATCACGTGAGAATATTACCTGTAAATAGGCTTCCCTCCACTCTTCCTGAACCACAGCACCATATAGACTCGGTCCTCGTTGGTGTCAGGGGTGACGTCACAAGGCAGGGACGCCGTGCGGCCCAGTACAGCGTCCACGTCCACTGTTGATACTGAAACAAGAGAAATTGATTTTAGGTATTTTGCAACATGCGTTTTTGGCTAAAGATGTACGAGGCGACTTAAATATAAAAACTCTAACATGTCTAGAAAAGAGTAAAAAGTTGTCAGTAGGTACATCATTCCTTGATTTGTTAAGCAAGGAGTTGATTTTTTATGGACTATGTGAGATTTCACCGAACATTTGAGGACAAGGCCGAGTGCTCAACCTGAACGTATATATAGCTACATCACCAAAAGACCTCCAGAAATAATGAACCTCACGTAAGTAAATCCTTACAAAACGAACAATTTTTTAGCAAACTCTCGAGTTAAGATTGTATGTAAGGAAGAAAACTAGTATGTGGTATAAGAAACTACGATTGGTTCTTTTGGTTAGATGGGCCGTATACCTGTACGCTTAATTATTCAACAGACATTGATATTCCATACACATCGATCCGTCAGACTGTGCTCTGACTAATTATAAGTTAGCACAGCCTCATTAATTTTGATTCTCAAGAGCGCTCCCAATTATAACTTTGTGCAAGTACACGCGTGTTTTAGTATATTTTATTATATAACATTTAACACGCTAAGAACCTAAAAAGATGTGTTATATATTCAGAGTTCATGTTTGGAGTTATGTACTTAATTCCTTTATATTACGAATTTTAATATTACCTAAGTGACACTGACTAATAATTTAATTCCACTTTAGTTTGTATTTTTGAAATTGAAAGCGTTATATCAATCAATTCAATGTTCTTAATTTGCTTAAGAGGATAATTTTTTAATTTTATACGTAATTATTTATGAATATATGATATTTCCGATAACTCTCTCTCTCTCTTTCTTTCAATTTAAAGTGATAACAACGATATTATTACTTTTACGATAAAATATCTAGGTTCTTTTAAGATTTAGCAGATAGAAAGAAAATTAAGCTAAGGTCTTGTCGCTAAACCTTTAAAACGAAGGAAAAGTAAACTCAGTAAAGGATATTACATTTATAACTCTAAAACGAGAAAATTCAAATTTCTCCATTGCGATCTTTATCCAGTTCATTATACGATTTAGACGGATGACAGTAGGAAGGTCATCCCATTTACATTTAGGGCGTTTACTGACAGTACGGTACGACTTTTTCACAACACAATATGAAACGAGAATCTGTTATTGTTTGACGAGCGACTTCAAATCAAAATGACACGAACGCTAAGCACTGAGCTTGTGTCGTGGTTTCCATGGATCTTTTAATATTTTACACAAAATGTCCACCAAAGACAAATAAGCGATTGTGATAATGTCGTACATTCATAGATCACAATCATGCATGTGTCATCATTGTCCCGTATCCAAGAAGGTACTGTCGCAAATCCATAACTGTTGCTGCATTATCACTGTACCGTTACTGCAATATTATCGTTGGTAGTATGTTGCGACACAAACTCACATATATGTATATTTTATTTCAAATTTAAATTTTATTTATATTACTTTTTCTTTCTCTTTAGTTTTAAGTAGTTTAGGTATATATTTTTTCATAACTTATGTAATTTGTTTTAATTTTAATTAAGTAATTTTTGTAAGTTTATTCTATCTCAATAAATGTATACTTTTATTTCATATTATTTATAAAAAAGTATCACGCATGACTGTGGCCTATACGGGTATTAAGATGAAACGGTAATAGGACATCCTCGTAGGTCACAATTATCACACCAGAAATCATCATCGCGTTTTTGTCGTAACAATTTTGTACCTCAGCCTGTAATCACCCTTAGAATTAATCCGAAAAAGGAGGTCAAAATAAAATTTATTACGCCCTAGATAAAAAAATAACTTGGAGCATAAGACACTTTTCTACGGTTTATAATAAAATGGAAGGAAAAAGTGAAGAAAGGAATCCCCCGTGTAATACATTTATTCATTACGAAAGTAATTTAATGAAAAAAACGGCAAAGCTCGGGTTGACGCTTCGGTACCCGTGTTCCGTACTTTGGCACCCGTGTCAGGATTTTGAGACATCGTGTCATTTGCTTCCTTGGGATTACAAACAGTCGGCCCTGCTTAACACGACGGAAAAATTGTAATTCCGTCAAGCCGTTGCAATGAAAAATAGAAATGGATTTTTGATGATGTTCTGTGATATTTTGTTGTTTAACAAAGTTTCTTTAGCACGTGAATTTAATAAATACGATTAACGTAATACGTTTCTTCTCGAAGAGATTAAAAAATACTAATGTTTATGGAATCTTTTCGTCTTTTCTAAATAGAAAACTGGAATGCGGATAATGTAATCTCGTGTAAAAGAGAATGTATGTATGTTCTTCTAATTATGCAGGGCTCAGGTGTTACGCTGGACTAGGAAGCCCGGTGTACTGATTTTCAGCTGCCACCACTAAATATTCTGATATCTATGGCTGTCACCTTTTGTGACACAAAAAATAGTGCGCAATATTTTTTGTTTTTGTTTAAACTATTTTGGTTTTTATTGTATTGTAGTTTTTGTGTCCGGTCACAATAAAAAAAAAACATTTCATTTCAGGGTAGTGTAGTGATTTCACAATATTGCCTATTTAATAAGACATACATATGTCATAGCAAAAATATATAATGGAAAAATGTTTCGAAACTCAAGCTAAGCCGTTGACCGGCATCATCTCTGGCATTTGTCTAACTATGTCAAATGCCTTTATGCCTTTATGTGGGTAGAAAACATCTAACATCAGTGTTGGCCACTTATGTACACACATAAAAGAAACATATTGGAAATAAAAAATATTTAATCAAATTTATCAAATAAAAAAACATACACACAAGATTTAATTAAAACGTGAAAAATACCCGATGGACCGTATTTTTACACAAAAGAGCAAATTGCACAAAGGCACAAAGAGCCTTAACTATGTCTTCATGGCCACAGAACCCGGACATGTCCCCCAAATATCCATAAATATCCACTTTTCTAATTTTGTCTGCTGAACACCAAAAGGCTGGTGACGTAAAATGACACTAAACTAGGTGATTTTGTAGGTTTTTACTAAACGAATCGTAGCTACCGCCCGAGACTTGCTTAACAAAACTATTCATGTGAATGAAAATAACCCTATGTGTTTTTGATAATATTAGTATTTTTTCTTCGACTATAGGTTAAACTTTAAATTTACAATCTTGCCTTCACTTCTTTTGCGTTTATCTATATCTATACTAATATTTTAAAGTGGGAAGATTTAAGTTTTTTTTTTGTCATGCATTGAATATGCTCCAAAATTACTCGACCGATTTTCAAAAATTTTCACCTCTGAAAGTCAATGTATCTGCGGGTAACATAGGCTATATTTAACGTGGGTAAAGTCACGGGAAAATTATCAGTATAATATAATGAAGGAGTTGGTAAAAGTCCTTTTTTGTGCATTCGGGTATACAGCATCCTCAAATGGTTTGGTAAACATTGTTCAGCAGTCCATCCGTCTGATAGTAACCCTCCTTTGTTGTTGAGCAATTGAACGACAACATATGATCATCATAATAGACTCAAGAAAAGTCCACTGCTGGACGTAGGCCTCACCAAGGATTTTCAATACGACCGGTTGGGACGAGCTACATAAACTAATAGAATAAAACTATCTAGCGCCTTCCTGAGACCTTGGTCAGGTGGTCCAACCACCCTACAACTAAACTAATACCGTACCACAATCAACTTCGCTCTATCCAAACCATAATACAAAAGTGACGTTAACAGTTTTCCAATTTCTCTGCGGAACCCCGAAAGGCCCCTGCCGTAGAACAAGGCTCTCAACTGCGCACTTTAGGACTAACATTCATCTCTACGAAGTTAATTGAGGCGGTGTTTGCAAATATACATCTACTTAATCGTCGGGCGCGAGTTTTTTCCTTAATTTGGTTGCGTGAAAATGTACTGGCGTTTTTATATGTTTGGTACATATTATTACGTTTAATATGCAGTGTCTAGTCTGTTTTGATGTAGCTAACGCTTAAAAAAATTAAGATAGTAAAAAATAATATACTAAGCGTAGCAAAGCATGTCATTATGTATTGCCAAAGCATGAACAAATAAACTCAGTTTTGCTTCATAATAGTAGTAAAATCTTGAATTAGATAAAGTATATGCATAGCACGTTTCCTTGAGTACAGTCAGCACAGCATCAAATGGAACAAGTCAACTCAATGCACAACAACAAAGGAGCGACGCGAGGCATTGTCGATGCATCGTGACGTGATTCGTACGAACCGCGACATCTCTTATTTTACTGACGCGATGGACATGAGATTCTCGAAATTCCGTTACTGAATTGACAAAGCAATGCAAATAAATTCAGTTTTGCTGCATAATACAATAAGAATCGTGAATTACATAAAGCGTATGCATAGCAAGTTTTCGTAAAAACAGTAAGCATAGCACCAAATGGAACAAGTCAACTCGATGTGCAACAACAAAGGAGCGATACGAGGCATTGTCGATGCATCGCGACTGGTGCGACCCCCGACGTGTCTTATATTACTGACACCCTTGACATAAGATTCTCAAGATTACGTTAATGAATTTACTAAGCATAAACAAAAAACTCAATTTTGCTTAATAATATAAGTAAGAATCTTGAATTACAATAAGGCGTATTCTTACGCTTTTTACGCATACTTTAATCCGTAAAGAAGTTCAAACTTTTTAATAAACTGAACTAAAATTAAAAGCACGACATAAAATTTTTTATCACGCCGATAATAGAAATATAATTACTACGACAAGTGTCAAGATTATTTTAGTATAAAGTTCTCATTATTTTATTTCGACTTTATCTCTAGCCAGCAATTTCAGCAACTTTGCTCGCATAAATTTCAGGCTCTGTTGTTCGCTAACAATTTAGTTTTCTACGGGTGATAGAATTTTTAAACAATACCAATCAAATTTGAAAAAGAATACGACTTTGCAAAACTTTCTTTGTAACTAGCTGAGGATTTATTATTGTGTTTATCATTAAATAAAAATCAATGTTTTCTATTTTATATAAAAACAAATCTTACAGATTCAGATAGCCCACAGTAAGATATGAACTTCTGACGTAAGATACTAAACTCAACGATCCAAAAACTAGGCCAATCTGATTTTTTTTAAAGATACTTTATATGAAGATATTGATTTATAATAATTGACATACTTCAAAATGTTATCAAGATGAAATAAACAATAATCTTGGTTTATTTTCTTATTCTGTGTAGAAATGTCTACCTTTATAAAAACATATCCACGACGTAGACTTAGGACTAATAGAATTGCGGTCCGTATAGTATTTCGCTGGCATCAAGGAACCCTTCATGAATAACCTATATCTACGTCAAATATCAACGAAACAGACAGGTTACGAAATAAATATAAAACGTTACTTTAACATGCAAGAGGAACGAGAAAATGCCGATCAGTCAATATGTCTTACTTGCAAATCGGGTGAGGCATTCTTTATTGCGTAAAATGGAACCCGCACACGAGGCTTGCATTATAATATTTAGAATGTACTGGTACACTTCATTTGAAAAAAGTTCCATTACATGGACAAGCCTTTTTCGTTATTAATTTGATCATGTTTTCAGTTGCTTTTTTGATCACATAAGTACTTTAAATGGCCCAACACCAATTTAAAACAGAACCATATGTCTATCTATATGTAGTGATTCCCTGGTAGTTTTGGAGAGCCCAATGCCACTTTGTTTTTAAGGTTCCGTAGTACACAAGGAACCTTTATATTTTCGCTATGTCTGTCTGTCTGTCCGTCCGCGGTTTTACTCGGAGGCTATAAGTACTAGAAAGCTGTAATTTGGTATGGGTATGTATATTAATCATGCCAAAAAAGTGGTAGAAAAAATCTTGAAAACATTTTTTCTAGGGTAGCTGCCAAGCAAGTAAAGAGGGAGTAATATTTTTTACAATCTCATCGTCTCATCGTGTTGGGTATTGTTAAATAGGTCTTTAAAAAATATTGTGAGGTTGAGAACACCATTTTTCGATTAGGAATTCGTTTCCGAAATATTTGCAAAAATTTTTGTTAGAGGTAACTGGCCCCCCACCCCCTCTATCAGCTAAACGGTTAAAGGATACATGAAAAACATTACATTACAGCAGTAGTTTATATACTGAAGTTGAAAGAAAAACTATCAGAGCTGAGTACTAAGTACAAACTAAAAAGTTATAGGCAACCAACTTATAAAATGTATTTGAAAATGTAAAATTTCATACAATTTTCATTGTTACATTGTTTTTGGTCGTTAAACTGTGAGGTGCAAGTGTAAACAGAACTCAAAGTTGTCATTTGCTACTACGGAACCCTACTCTGCGTGTGGCCTGACACGCACTTGGCCGATTTTTTTATGTATATCGTATAACATAGAAAATTTTCATCAAACATTGTTTAGATTCTGTATGATTACCCCTTCGGGTAAGGCATCTAAATTTTTCCTTTGGACGTCAATCAACGGGTCACCCTATATAATTGCATCAATCTATAAATTGGACATATTCTCTTCTACGCTTTTAGGCTAATATAGTCTAAATAGCCCTTATATAATCTAAGGCTCCGAAGTATTTCACGCCGACTGTACGCGAGAAGAGGCATCCGCGCAAAACGCTTGACGGCACGTGATCCCAAATAAAATACGTTTTTAACAAACCCAGATCGTAGAGCCGCGGTTTTCTGATATAATGATGTCTTACCGCGCCAATTTACTCGTATTATGTGTTACGCGTTTTTGTGTTTTTGTAGGGCTAGTGAGACTGATATATGATTTTTAGGGTCCCGTGCGTTATAGGTGAAAAGATTTTTACCTTTCGGTGTATGGCAGGTATACGTGATCACTCAGTTGTCAATCCATCTGTCCAGACAATTTTTTCTCGTTACATGCCGTCCCCGCACCTCTTGCCCACGCTAAGGATTTCTTTAAGTTTCCATACACAGGATTAGCTGTTAGTGTTCTTTTTCGTATTACGCGCAGACTCATATAAGTTATAAGTTAGGTAACGTTAGATTTTTAATTCATTCTGTGGTGGCAACCTTTAGTTAACTTATTTACTATAATTACACTCTAAAAACGATAACAATGCATACTGAAGGTGAAGATGCCAATAATCAATTGACCAATAGCTCAATGAACACGTTTGTTTGCTCATTCACATCTTCCACGTAAAGTTTTACTCCGAAAACCACCAAATCATCGATGTTTCACTGCCAGAAAATTTACCAGCTCATGATAAAACAAAAGAATATCTAAGAGAAAAAAAAATTGCAAATGTAATCATTCTCAGTCCATTTGTTCAATTTAAGCTTATCTAGAATTTAGTTTTTCTTTTACAAACTGATGAACAATTTTATGGTCTAATAATATGGATAAGAAAAAGTTTTATCACATAATTTCTAAAACATTAACTCCGTTCTCTACGAATAGCGCTCAATTTATCATTACTCTTATCATGTAAATCCGAGCAATAAATCCTTCACTGATGTCTCCCAAGGCGATAAGGCAAAATTCTGGCTTGAAAATCAATACTGCAGTTGAGATGCCTATCCAAAAATACAAAGTGGGACGCCGGTGCCGAGTTGCCGACCCTACGGCACTTAAATTCAAAATGCATACAGAATTGACACTTTTTGTGCAGTGAACAATTATCCTATTAGACGCAAAAAACGAAAGTAGTCGTGATATTTTTAACGAACTATAAATATAAGTTTTCTCTTATTGTAAAATACATAAACAAAAGCTTTTTAAAAATCTGAAAAAAAAAATAAGAGGCGTTTTACGGGTGCGTACTCAAATGAGTACAGTGCCTTTAGTTTATATGTGTGCTAATTTTCAAACTATTATTTTATTACCTTATAATATTTACTGCTAAGTACTACATTTCGAGTGAACTTTTATTTGACATTATTATGTACTACTATATTTATGAGAAACGATGAGTTTTTTAAAAAAAATGTAATTCATGGACATGACAAGAAAGCCAATAAAGAACCAGGAAACGGCGAAACGCGAACAAAATCATTTCGCTACTTAAACTGCTATTAGCTCGGGATCACAAACTATTACTATAGGAACTTTGATGGGGTGGTTTGACATTATCTCATTCTTATATATCCTGATTGTCAATCGACTAAGTACTATGCTAAAAACCAAACTTTACCAGACACCCAGACGCAGACACAAATAATGACATCAATTACCCTTCATAAAGCAATAATATAAAGTTAGATGGATGAACACGAACGACGTAAATTAAGGACATTTTATTACAAGGACTCATACATAAAGATTCCATCAACATGTCTTCTAATATTTTTTTTAACATCGCTTTTAGCTCACCTGTCTTCATCTAACATGATATAAACTCTTAGCAAAGTTACGTGCTCAGTTTTTAGGTATTGTTCGCAGATATTTGCATGGTTTTTAAGTATGTATACCAAATTTAAGGAGGTTATATTTTTAAAGAAACTTGCTTTTACCTTCATATAATTTTGCCGAGTCTTTTATCGCATATTCCATGGAAATAGTTTTTAGAAAGTACTTTTTTCCGGGATAAAATACTTTTTATCCCGGAAAAGTGAGTGAAAGTAACTGAGAAGGACATAGGGGTAACTTATGTTCTTCTCAGTTGCCTAAACTATGTGTATGCCAAATTTCAAGAAGATTAGTTCAGTAGATAAAGTGTGAAGAGGTAACAAACAAATATACAAACTCACTTTCGCATTTATAATATTAGTTGAGATTGGGATATTAATACAATAAAGGGCGTTACCCTTCAAAGAGACAATAAAAAACATGTCGACTAGTAGCTGACTTTTTACGTGAGTAACCCGTTGTGTTGTGACGTATTTTAATAATGTCTATATCTCGTGTTAGTTATGGTAAAAAAACAAATATAATGACTGAAAATACTCGAACTATCCTTCTATAACCTAATTTATGTAATCCCTTCGTGCTATTACCTTATGCTAGCATCAAATCGCTAAAACTGCTCGGCTCACGCGATCAAATTCACTTCCGAAAAGGTGAAAGAAAATCTGAATGGGATTGAGGATCATAACATTGATAGCACTTTACGAAAATAAATGTGCCTTCCCTGATTTCTTTTATGAGCTGTAAGAAGATGTTTTACATATTGTTCGCGGTAACTTCTGAATGTAAGACTTCGGCTTTTACAAATGTCTTTAGCTCAATATAATGGCTGCAATATGTATTAAGATTATTTCCTTTTCTGGAGATTGTTATGTGTCGTTGGGAATGTTACTTTCACGTCGTCAGGTATTTTTATAAATTGTTTCTTCACAAGAGTTGTGAATCGAATTTAGAATATTGACTTCTAGAGATTAACGAAAAGCTACAATATTGGCAAGTAACAGGTATTGGGTATATTTTATTATGTGACTATAAATTATATATTTTGTAATTTGGATATCTAATAATAGTGCCGTGTGGTTCCCGGCAGAGTAGAATAGGACCACTCCAAGTCATCCCGTGGATGTCGTAAAAAACGACTAAGGAAAAACAAGCTAAACAAAGCTTATAAACATCATAGAGACCTCTCCAACACGTCTGGCCAGCGTGGAGAGTGTAGGCCAAATCCTCTGACTACTCAAGCTTTATATGGCTCTGGTAGTACAGAGAGGGTCGTGCTCCTGCAGTGGAGACTAAAAAGACCTGATGATGATGATGATGATGATGATATCTAATAAATGTTATATCTCTTTTATCTATATCTATATACCTACATAAAACTAAGGCGGGTTTGTTCAAACACTTATAACTCGAAATCGGCTGGATCAATTTTCATGCTTTTTGATTTTTTCGTTTAACCATTACCCCGAGTAACCATAAACATAAGAAATATTAAAAAACAATTGCGAGGCGATATTCGCTGAAACAGCTAATGTTATGTAAAGAGAGCACAACACGAAAACCTAGACCTGGGACCGGAGTCATGGATGGATTGCGTGATTAAACCAAAACACACGCGGGCAAAGTCGCAGAAAATGACCAGTGTTTACTAAACTACACTTGTTAAGAAAATTACATAAATATTAACATTCTTCACTATCTTATAAGAAAAGCACTTTATTTTAACTTTATCAAGATTATCCTAGCACCTAGTATACCTACAGTACACTTCACAAGGTGATAAACGCACTCCTGATGCCTGCTTTAAACCAAGTAACAGATCTAGATTGAACCTTAAGTCTATAGCAACAAGGCTATAAGGATTGGCACACAAGACTGATTAAGACCGATGCCAGGCGATGATTCGAGTCACATCACTAACGAACCATGGTCTTAACTGAGCTTGTCGCTCTTAACGAGGCTCGGCGGAACTATTCCAGTTAACTAGTGCTTACGCGTTCAGGAAGATACGTTACAGAGAAAATACACCTGTATTTTCCTATCTAAGCTTTACGTAAGGTTTAACTCGAACTAATATTACAAAAAGATTTAATGTTTTGAGTTCGTTCGTACGGAATAAACACAAAAATTACCTACTTATCTAATTAGGTATTATAAACATATTTTTAACTTTAAGAATGTTACATAATTCGTTTTATGGATTAAACCGTCGCAAATATAAATCGCAATAGTATAAATATAGGATATTGAGAATAAAGTAAGGAATAATAAGATTGTACAAACATTAGCTTCGACCCACGGCCTTGCTAGCATTAAATACAAACTTTGAACCTATGTTTCATCCTTTAAGGGTGGAATTTAGACAAAATCCTTTGTCAAAAAATGCTGACAACATAGTTACTACCTGCGTGCCACATCTCAGCACAATCTGTTAAGTGGTTTGAGCTGCATGTTGATAGATCAGTCAGTCAGTATAACAGCTGCCTTTATATAGAAGAAAAGAAAAGATTAAGGGGTATTAAAAAATTTATTTTAAACATTGATACATACCTATGACGGCGAAACCAAATTTGGATATCCAAAGTATTAGAATAACGTCGATAGGCGAAGTAGCTAGCCCTAGCTAACTCATAATTATTTTTATTTCGCTTTCAACCTTCCACCATTACTTGTTAGGCTTGCCAGACTTCTTTTTTGACCGACTTTAAAAGGAGGAGGTTCTCAATTCGTCATAATCTTTTTTTATGTATGTTCCCCGATTTCTCAAAGACGCCTGGACCAATTTAAGAATTTTTTGTTCGATATGTTGTTTTTGTGTGATATAGTTTACAGATGGTCCCATTAAATTTTCATTGAAATTTGTCGAGCGCTTTTTGAAAAAATACACAATAGCCAAAAAAATATTTACGCGCATGCCGTTCGGTTTACATTTATTTCCATTTTATTCTTATGCTTATACATACAAATTGATAGGGTTGAAATCGGTTTTTGTTTTTTGTAAAAAATATGATAAATTATTCCATTACAGTACATGGTTTGTCTCACAGTTCTTCGGTCATGCTGCAATAATAATGTCCTGCTCTCCATTTCACTTTAGGCTTACAAATTTTTAACTAACATTTTCCTGTGTTACATACATATATTTTTTATTTCTTTTTATACCCCTTGGCTACTGGAGCTCAGAATAAGCACTCCATTCAAAAATTAAGTTATTATGTAACTTTAAACAGCCTCATTAAAATACTTTGCAAACAAGGTATAAGCTAACTTTGTAGGTGTTATTGTAGAAAATTCTGACTTGTTATGACGGCGAAACCAAATACGGTAAACCGACGTAGTTAAACGACATTAAATTAATTAAGTTTATTTTTAACATATAAACATTATGAAAAATTAAATACAGGCTATCAATTTTCAGAGGCTATACAAACGTGATTATATCGCTTCAGGTTAAAATGATTTTTTAATTATATTAACTTTGTACACGAAATATAAATATTCAATTCTTATCTTATACTAGCTGATGCCCGCGACTTCGTTCGCGTGGACTTTATGACTCCGGCGTATTCATCATCATCATCAGGTCTTTCTAGTCTCCACTGCAGGAGCACGACCCTCTCTGTACTACCAGAGCCATATATTAGCTTGAGTAGTCAGAGGATTTGGCCTACACTCTCCACGCTGGCCAGACGGGCGTATTAATATACCTTAATACGAACTAAACATACATAAAAAACTAAACAGACTTATAGCAGTGTTATAAAATTGTATGGCATTGCATTGGCTGCTGCTTAATACTGTAGGAATAAAATATAGGAGTATTTTAGACATGTTGAGCCACCGGCACGATAAGAAGAAGACCATATAGCTAGCTCCAAGTGAGCTTGCGGTACTTAACCGAGCTTTGATGTGTGGGCAGAGCGCCTTCAACTTATCGCACAACTCCAAAGGGCCTTCAGGTGGGACGGACCTCGGCTTAAGGTGTTGCCTGTGTGTTCAAGGCTTGGAGAGACAGCAAACTTTCATGTTTTGCCGTATGGCCTGAAAACGATGTTGCCAAAATGGGGACCGCTGGTCACCAGTAATATGAGCTAATGTTCTCTACGCATTCTATGCCAGAGGAGAGTGTGACTCTGTAAAATTGTCGATATAAAGTCTAACATGGTAGTGTACCAGATGTTCTAAATCTTCGATTTTTTGCCTCATCAAAAAAATAGTAAACAGGCTGAACAACTTTTGCTACAGCGAAATTTTTATATTACCTATAGTTTACCTGGACCATTATAGTACTGCGTCAGATGTTCCAAATCTTCAATTTAAGTACATCAACAAAAAATGCTCATCAGGTTGAATAACTTTTGCTAAGGCGTCATTTATATATTTCTTATAGTTTACTTGGACCATTATGGTTCTTCATGAGGTGTTCCAAATCTCTGATTTTTTATACCTCAACAAAAATGCTCATCAGGCTTAATAACTTTTGCTAAGGCTCCACTTTTATATTTCCTATAGTTCAGCTGGACTATTATGATGATGCATCAGGTGTTCCATTTTTCAAAATCATTTCTACCTTATATTTTGCCCCGGCTTAGTAGCTATATTGAAAAAAAGTTTCATTCAAATCCGTGCAATATTTCCGGAGATAAACGTGCTCATACATACCTACAGACAGACAGGCAGACAGACACACAAGAAATTCTAAAAAAAAGTTTTTGCTTTCTATTATTCTTTTTAAGTGTCCCTCTATCCATTCCAGTCAAAAATACTAAATGTACAGACAAAATATTTTTACTGTTTTATTATATGTATAGATTTTCAAAATATTCACGCCCCTTGCTGAGTAGACATCAATAAATTTCAAAGACCACGTTTATTGTGTTAGTGGGCGTAAAGGTGGAATGCTGAATCAAAACAATGGTGGGTTGCTAGCCTCACTACCCGGTCTGCGCGGGAAGTAAAACAGCTAGGTTATACTATGTTTTTTCTGAAAATTATTAAGACCCGGTACAAAATTCCTTTGTGTTGTAAATAGCTAAAATTAATTCAGAAAAACATGTCTAAAAACGATTGCTTAAGAACCTGCTCTCAGATAAAAAAAACGCTGTGTAATTAGTTCACCTTTTGAAGAGCTACGATTCAAAAGACAGACAGACGCGCACAAGACTTAGCGGTGAAACAAACAAGACCCTCTTTTGCAATGGGGGTTAAAAATCAAATCAATAATTGAAAAATTTTCAGAAAATAAACCGGAAAATCGTAACACGCTAATTTATAAAATTAAAATTTAGATTTTCTTTTAATTAGTTGAGATTATCGTAATTAACATGGAAAACTAGTTAAATTAAATATGACACCAGACAACATTGCTCAGTCAGATCTAATAATAATTTTACATTTAAAAGTTTGCAATGTCCGTCAGCTGTCATATTGCAGGTCGCCCGAGTCGCGATTCCTATGAAATTAATTATATAAAAAGCTCCGGCGTCCTAACTAACAAGCTACGTAATTATACTTTGTAAGCTTCCAATGATTTGGCAAAAAAATCACTTTGCTCGCTTCAATCTTACGCACACTGTGATACAAAAACACACAAACACATATTTACAGAAACTTATTACTAATAATAAATGTTGCTCGATTTCGTGACTTACAAGTACTGTACATTGCTTTTTTTTGTGTCAGAATAATCATCTATAATATTTATCTTAAGACTAACTCGCACTAGTCGAGTTGCGAGTATAGTGTCTTGCCGTCTTAGAAAACCAATATTTTAGTCGAGTAGAAGTAAGGAATTTAGTCGAGCCGATAGAATCTACTTACACACATACTCCAGTTTTTAGCAAGTAGTGCTTACCACCACCGTTGCCGCCCTCTAAGTCAGTTGCTAAACAAGTCCGAATGGTTCATTTTAGCTGAAATATTCACTCGTGTACTGTACTCGACCAGTGCAAACGATTTTTGGGCAGTGACCAGTGTTTCAGTCCTAAATATTTTCGACTATTTTACTAGCCGTATGTATACTAGGGTATTATCACGGGTGCTTCACAAAGAACTCAAAATTGGAACTAAATGAAATCTAAATGTAGATGAGCAGTAGAGCATTTATACAGCTTTGCAGTTTGCTGACGTTTTTTTTATTACAGTTTATTGCAGTGTCGAGGGCTAAATTTAATTAAAATCATGCAAATGTACACTTTCTCTCAAGCTAGAGACCCCTTCCGAGTCCTTTGAGAGGATTCTTTTATTAAAATACTTGTCGCCTGAAACGGTTGAAAGTCACGAGTTACAGCAAACAAATAACGATATTATTTTTGTAAGTACTCTATTTTAGGTAACAAATGGCATTATTTTGTAACAAAAATATAATGTTAACATTTCTATGTAGCTCTACAAATTGCTTAAAAAATATATTGGCGTCTTCTTGGTTTTTACTTATAAGAAGAATATATTTAGTACGAGTATAATGTACATGTTTTATAAATATAACCTGAGGACTATGAATGAGAAAGCAGATAAATAAATAAACACAGGGTGATTCTGTAAACCTTGGTATTATTTCGTATATATTAAGTATCGGAATCGGAACCCCTAATTTTAACAAAAAT
Organism: Rhodophaea formosa; assembly: GCA_963082605.1. NCBI lineage: Eukaryota > Metazoa > Arthropoda > Insecta > Lepidoptera > Pyralidae > Rhodophaea > Rhodophaea formosa. The sequence goes on from OY720221.1 coordinate 9,693,430, forward strand.
GTTTTTGTAAATTAATTATATAATTTTTTAAACTAGATAAATTAAATAACCGGCCTTAACAAATGGAGTGTATGATATTGAGAGTGTGATCAATAGCGATAAAAAAAATCCTGGCCACCCATATCTGCTAACTGGCACCCTAAAAATTTCTATGGAAGGTCTTTTTGCATTCTATGCCCAAAAAAGTCCACAATCACTAAGTTACCATTGTGGATTAATAAAGGTAAATAACAGGATTCAGAAATATAAACTACAGATATTAATAAGGCAACATAAACCTACCTCCTGTGCAACAAAATACGGGAACGCTATGGTATTTTCGTAACAATGATTCTAAAAGTCACGCTACGTTCCCATAAAACGCGGCAAAGGGAAGATTATTATTTGGTCATCATAACGAATCCGAAAATAACCTCTAATTTATTTATAGAAAGACTTTGCACCTATTGTCTGACAGACTTTGTCTATTATAATCAGCTTTGATACTAAATTGTGATCGCACGTTTCTCTATCGAAAGCTTATTTTAGAATTTGCAATTTTCCCTAAAATTCGTCTTCATAAATTAAAGCCTATGTCAGCCGCAGATAAATTAACTTTCTATAGTTGCTAGAAAATTGAACATCGTTCCAGTAATAGTTTCGGAGCCTATTCAATGCAAACAAACAATCAAATCTTTGGTTTTTAAATAGAATTATAATGCTATTTATAATAACGTCAAATATAAAATCTTTCTTCTTTTAATATTACTTTAGACTAGCCTTTGTCAAATTATATTTTTGGTGAGTAAGAGCTAGAAAGTAGACCCTGGGCTCCAAAGTATTTGAGCTCTTGATGCAACCGGGAAGAATATGTTTGCAAAACTACCTATGCTTACATAAGTAAGGTCACAGAAAGTAGTTTTACTAACAGATCTATCTCCCTTACTCATCTGAGCGTTTTCCCAGTGGCATCCTCACTAAAGACGCTTCAGAGCCCGGGGTCCACTTTTCAATTTATTCTTCTCCACTTCGTATAGCATTTAGCATCCTTTATAGTGAGACCTATCTATATACGCCGTCATAGGGTAAAAAGACGCATCTGTCCTTTTCCTTAAAATTAACTTACACACTTCTTCGAAATCAAAAAAGCCCAAGATGCCCTTAATAATATTTTTAAAGTTCCCTAAAATTAAATGCTATAAAATATATACCTGTGATATATCGCTTGTACTGACCTACATATGAAGGTAAAAATTATCAACAAGTGTTGCACACGAAATAATAATTATTGTAATAACCACTGAAAATGAAATGAAAATAAAAAGTTATCCACTTCAAACACTCATATTGATAAAACACAATCCCTTGGAGACAAAAAACTAATAAATTACCCACCCACATCAAAAGTTATGCTGACCCAGTGGTCCGACAGATTAATATCATTATGCATATTATAAAATTAGGCGTTTTCCGGGGTTTTACTCGTATTCGTTATGTAAGTATAGTTACATTAATATATGTAAAACTCCAAGTAATTCTCTTTAAAATATTCAGTTTGTCAAATACATACTAAGTTACAAATCATAACATTATATTATTATATCCTTAGGCTTCTTAACTTTTATAGATCTTGATTAGTTAATCTGCAACTTCCTCAGCTTGAGGAAAAAAAGCTATACTGCAACACCCTTTTATGTAAGTCCTCGAAGTTAAAAGAACATTATTATATTACAGAATTTTAGTGAGTATGTATAAGGAATATTTTATTTAAATAAACGTTTTTTAAAGTAGATTCCTAGAAAAGATAAAATTTAAAACAAAATCTTTAATTATTTCTGACGTATCAAAAAGAAATCCGAACCTAGAAAGTAGAAAGAACCTAGAACACGAATTCATTTTCAACTCTCTAGTCATTTACCTATCTACTCTTTTTGCTTTCGTATTTTTTATCTCATCTTGTAATTCTCAAAAAGATTGAGAAATTTATTTTATTTTTAGCTACTAATTTTGATTATTAATTTGAATTATTACAATTAGCCGTGTAGTGTTGTTGTTTAATGGTGTTAAATGGAGTCACGCAAAACACAGGGATCGGCTTGTTTTGCATATCACGGATTTCGGTCGGGAAATAACGAAATATCGCTGGAAATAGGGTTGGGTCCTAACGTTTGCTGCCAGGAGATACTTATCAAGCGATTATTTACTCGCTATTGGCTTTTTATTGGCTAATAATACACATTCCTTTGTGTTTTATACAAGTTTGGGTTTTGCTTCGTGCTTTGACCGACGGGACTGACTTGTGATCACTAAATGGCGTATATTTGTAAAATCAGTATCAGTAGAATTGAAATAGATTATTATAAATCAGCAATATTAAAGTCTGAAAAAGATATCTGCTGTCGTACATTAAAAATATCAAAATGTTTCGATGCGAGTATTATTATGATGATTTAATTACATACCTACATAACCTTTATGTGACTAAATAAATACATACTTGGACTGCGAAGAAAATTCTTTTTTTCCTATCAGTGATCTTGCAGATAAAGCCAATTTTGTGGCACCATCCATTTCCATTTGCTCTAAAGGTAATTCAACTGGAGCGTTTAGTATTTTATTTTTAAACTAGCTAGTTGCTGTTAATTCATCCTTGTAGGTTTATGTTTTATCGTGCAATATGCAGCATGTTTTCCTTTTGGGGCTTGTTTAATTATCAAGTGAAAATTAACGGCTAAATCCTAATGTCCTTGTCTTTAAAAAAATATTATTTTACTGAAGAACAAGGCGCAGATTATGAAAATAATCCGCGTTCAAATCCATTCAGTATTTTCAGAGATAGCACAAGGCGTACGCGTACATATCAAACCAAAAAAAAGCTAAGTCTTTTTGGTCCATCCTCTAAGCTTAATTATATCGAACTAGCTGTTACCCGCGGCTCCCGCGTGGTATATAGCCTATATCCTTCTCAGTACCCTAACCTATATTTATGCAAAATTTCATGATGATCGGTTCAGTAGATTGGGCGTGAAAGCGTCACAAACAAACAAACAAACTTTCGCATTTACAATAATAATAAAGTTAAGATATAAAGATTTGACTATGACGTAACTACACTATGGTGAATGTATAAAAGCTGTTTTTGCGACCTGAGACGACTAAGTTCGATTCGCGATTTAGAAATTGGTTTAGAGTAATATTTTTAAATTGCATATAGCTTATTTTGTCACTTATAAAAGCCTTTGGAACATATACTTTTGCTGCTTTTATTATATTAAGAAATAAGATATGGTGAAAAAGAGTAGGATTCGAAACAGCGGCTAGATCTATATTTACAACCAGTGCTTTACCAAATCAAGCTACCGTGCTTCGATCCTACCAATTATTAGTGCTTGATTTACCGAACACAACTACCCTATCACTGCGAGTGTGGTCAACTTAACTCATTTTGCATTGAAATTGATAATCAATGAATATAAAGGAATCTATCTAAACGTGTAAAAGGCACATCTGAATAATTCAATGACTTATATATCAACGCATAGTCGAAACTATTGAACCTAGAAAACTTAAATTTGGCGAAAAGGTTCCTTTCATGATGTTAGTGAATACTAAGAATAGGAGGTGAAATATTACGCGGACAAAGTTGCGGAAAAATTACTAGTATTTGGTATAACTAATTTTTTTTTAATTATTGATAATCAGTTAATCTGTAGGAAGCCATACAATATTTTCATAAGATTTTCTTTTGCTTTTGCTGCTTTTAATAGTATTGATTATTGAATCGGCATCCATCTCACGTTAGATTCGCAGTCGGTCAGTGGTGCCCGGGGACGCAGCTCCGCGACAACACGTGACCAGATTACCAGCTTTGTTTCGTCTCTTCTTCTTAAATAGGAGATAATACTGCATTTTGTTCCCGCCAGAGGGCAGCATTAGCAGAGACAGTAAACAATGTTTGACATTGACAAGTATGTCAAATTCGCAATAAATTCCCTTTATTTTAAATCCGAATACGCAGCACAATTTGGCATTGTTATATTTTAATACTCATAGGAGTATTTTAAAATTAAATTAATAAAGGATAAATGCATAATTTTACAAATTAATTTTGACTTTGACATTGACAAGTACATACGTGTCAGTGTCAAACCTTTTTTACTGTATGTGCTAGTGGTGCACTCTAGCGGCACTGCTTTCAGTAATATGTCCTATTCTAAGGAAACAGACGCTACTTTTTAAATATATTTCTTACGATATATTTATTACAATTTGTACAACAATCATTAAGTCAAAGTCAAAGATTTTTATTCAAAATTGGATAATTGTATCTCTTTTTTAACGTCATATTTTTTTACTTTCTTATTATTTTTAATTTTTTATTATGCGAAATCGAAAAACTACTAGCGTTTCGTAATGACCACTGGTGAGAACAATACGCCGAAAGAAAGTCAATCCAGAGAATGAAGAAATTTAATTTCACTATCTTCTTCCTTTATCTATAGATATAAAAGGTTAAGACACTGACATGTATAACAACACACAGTAGAAACTACTTTACCTACAAACTTGGATGTAAGTGAGCACTATGAAAGGATTTTTAAAAATTCGGCCCCGATGCGGGTGAAATGGGGGGTGAATTTTTACACAGACATTGTCACTGGAAAATTGCTAGTATTTGATATTACTTTTTTCAATTTAAATTGAAAAATAAAATAATATGTAGGAAGCCAAACCATATTTTTTAAGGTTTTTGTTTGCTTATACTGCTCATAATAGTATTGATTATCGAATCGGCATCCATCTCACGTTAGATATGCAGTCGGTCAGTGGTGCCCGGGGACGCAGCTCCGCGACAACACGTGACCAGACTGCTAGCTTTGTTTTGTCTCTTCTCCTAAAGTCTATGGAAACAGATGCTACTTTTTAAAACTTATTTCCCAAGAAATAATTATTACAACCTGTATAAACATTACAGAAAATAAATAATAACTAAGCCTTAATGAGAGTATACTAACTAATATTGTTAATGCAAAAGTGAGTATATGTGAGTATCAAATAACATAAGAACACAATACTGAAATATTCTCTTTCAAAGTACGGATAAAATTAAAAATAAGTAAAATGTACCTTCCTAGACCTATTTAGTCAGGTTCTATTTAAAAATTAACCTCATTTACGAAGCATACAATATTGTTTTCTTCCGAGATATTACGTATGGGTACTTTGCCATTTGTCAGCAAGTCAAACGCAGCTTATTTTCAATATTACAAAGGAATGTGCAATGCACCGCCAAAATACTGAAACGGCACAGGCACGAACAAAAGTACAATGAAATTAAGTCTGAAGTCTGCTGGGAGCTGTGACGGCACGGTGAGCGATTTTGAAGTATGTGATACGAATTCGAAATGAATACCTAATCGATTCGGTTTTGCTTTCAGGATATTTTGATGTTCTTGTTGAATTATTTGTCACTTTAAAACTGTAGAGACAAAGTTTCAAAACATTTTTGTTTATTTCAACTCCGTAATTTTTTGGCTTTTTATTATTAATTTAATTTCACCTTTTTTGCAAGATACAAGCAATTAAAAAAAAACAAAATTGGTTTAGTAGTTTGGTTGAAGTTGATTTTTTTTTAAATAAAAGATATATTCATTGCAATATTTTAGAAGCTGCTTCAAGGATCTAGCATAGCTTACGAACTTTTATCTAATGATGACACCTGTGACTTACAGGTAAACCTGTTTCGACGCACGGAAACTAGATAATTCCAAGTTCAGTACAGCACATTTTTCAATATCAAAAAGGAATGTGCAATACACCGCCAAACTACTGAAACGGCACAGGCACGAACAAAAGTACAGCGAATTCAGTCTGAAGGTCTGCTGGGAGCTGTGACGGCGCGGTGAGCGATTTCGAGATATGTGATACGAATTTAAATTGAATAATCGATTCGATATTGCTTTCAGGGTATTTTGATGTTCCTGTTATGAATAGTGAATTATGTGCCACTTTAAAACTATAAAGTACAAAGTTTTGAAACCCTTTAATAGATTTTGGCCCGTTGATTTGTTGGCTATTGGGTATTTTAATTTTGTTTCACCCATTTTGCATGACCCATTGAAGCAATTTTTCTATAAGTAAGTAATTTATTTAGTAGCCGTCTTCAAAAAAAAAGAGGAGGTTCTTAATTCAATTCTATGCTTTTTTTAAGTGAGTGTTTCCTCATAACCTCGTCTTTTATGAACAAAGAAAAGGCCTAATTAGTCCTATTTAAATTTTATCAAAATCAGTTCAGTACTGTGGTCGAAGTCGTTTTTTTTTTAAAGTGAAAGATAATGTGGCTGTTAAGGTGCTCATCTGGTGGTTACTCATCGGGCATAGCTTAGCCACTATTAACTAATGATGACTATATGACGATAGACACCCGTCACTAACAGATTAACTAGGCCTTGACGCTCGAATGAACTCTAGATAACTTTATACCACGTGTAGTCACAAATCTAAGTGATAGCTCCGAGCTTAACGTCAGACGCCGTGACGGCCTCCAAAGTGCAGTGGTTTACATGCGTGGTGTGACACGAGAGGAACCAGGTTTGGTTCCCGGCTTAGAAACATACTTGTGCTTCATTTTCACAGTTATTGGTTTGCTGTTCTGGCGATACCTAAGGAGGGTTCGCCTTCTATCACATCCACAGGAAGACTTGAAGTGGTCCTATTCTACTCTGCCAGAAACCACACGCAGTACACTACGAGCGTACTGGAGGATACAGAGAGACCAAGAGCATAAGGCTATATTAGTAACTAATTGTTACCCGCGGCTTTACCCGCGTGATATATAACTTATGTCCTTAGTACCCTAACCTATGTGTATGCAAAATTTCATGATGAGCGGTTCAGTAGATAATGCGTGAAAGCGTAACAAATATACAAACTCACTTTCACATTTATAATATTAGTTAGGCAATTAGGATTAGGATTTGGGTTCTCAGTTTTACTACTCAATTGTGAAAGCATGGTTAAATCTGGTAATATGATTAATTTTCACCTACGCCAATAATTTTCGCTGCTGTACGTAATTATCGGCGTGCTCGGTGACAGGTTTATCAGGCACGTGTATCGGACATTTATAACCAAGTGTGTTAATATTCCAATCACATATGTATAAGTTAATATAGCTTATCGGAACGATTATTAACAAATTATGACGGGTAGAAATTGCTAAGTAATAAAAATGCCGTGAACAGCTCCACGATAAGTATGTTAACTACCTATACTATATTTTTATAAACATTTATTTTATTACCAATAAAATTGTAAAATATAATGGGCTATGAAAGCAAGATACATAACCTTACCTTAATAAGTTCAAATAAAATGATTTTATTAAAAAATGTAACTGTTCTCGTTATCTTCCATAGTTTTGGTATTTTTATGAATTAAAAAAGAATTCACGCACGTGAATTTTACTACAGCTCCATAATTATTTTAATAAAAGCTTAAAGGTCGCCATTTTTGTCTGATATTACTATTGTCAAAAACACTACCGAATATTTCTAATTCAGCTAAGAACTATTCTAACCAATAATGAACAGAATGTTGGCAATCAGCAATTTTTTTTTAGTACCTTTTATGTAATGCGGAATGGTGAAGGTATTTTTTTTATCACAGCAATACGGAATAACAACAATGCTTTAATTAAGCAAGTAAATAATAATTTCTTTACCTGTTCCAATATTGGTACAATCATGGCGAATAACAATAATCTGTAATGTCTGTAGCGTCAGCAACCGATTACCGGATTGCAATGCGTATCACGTCGTTCCCTGTACAACTTAAAATATTTTTCCTTTTATTGTCAACTAGCTGTTACCCGCGGCTTCGCCCGCGTAATTTATAGCCTATGTCCTTCTCAGTACCCTAACCTATGTGCATGCAAAATTTCATGATGATCGATTCAGTAGATACGGCGCGAAAGCGTAACAAACAAACAAACTCACTTTCGCATTTATAATATTAGTTGGGAAGTTGGGATTGGGATTTGTAGCTTAGTCCATACTTTTAGTTTGTCGTTAAAATGAAAATTATATTTTACATTAGGTGAGGAAAAAGTCTTTTCGTATTGCGTATGAAGATTTTACCCGCCCATACAAAAGAGCTGTAACTTTGACATCATAGTTCTGAGACAAAACCTTTTGAACCAATTTGGTGCTATTCTTATTGGAACTCTAGTATTGCATTATTTCCTCTTTTAAGTATATAGAATATTAAAGTATACATTTTTTTCGTCAAATTGATGCATTTTTAATGGACAATAATACATTTTGTATTTGAAACATGCCGGGATAGCGTTTTATACCATTTCAATTATTTTTTTAAAAAATCTTTTCAAATCTTTTCATACAAAATAACCGAAAATATTTTATTGCGACTTTAAAAACATGCAAAATCCAAAATTACTTTTCCCTGACCTAATAATATGTGGCTTTCATGATTTTTCTTGTGTTTTCTGGGTAAACAAAAAAAAACTATTAGCAAGCAATACTATTATGTTATCCAATATTAACACAATCACTGCGAATTGCAATAATATATTACGGAATTGCTATGTGCATCACGTCGCCGCTGAAATCGGTCAACACGTCTGTCGAGTCATATTTTTAAGTACATCTTACATTTTTTTCCTATTATTGTCAATTTGTAATAAGGTTTGCTATTTTAAAACAAGTATTTAACAATAAGAAAAACAACAATAAGCAAGCAACCTTCTCCAATATTCGTACAATTACGTCGAATAGCAATAATCTGAAATGCCCGTAGCGTCACAACCGATTACTGAATTGCAATGCGCATCACGTTGCCGCTAAAATCGGTCAGCACGTCTGTCAAGTCATTTTTAGTACATCTTACAATTTTATTCTTATTATTGTCAATTTAAATAAATAAATATATACGGACTAATCACACAGAATGAGCTAGCCCCAAAGTAAGTGTGTTATGGGATACTAACTCAACGATACTATATTTTATAACAAATACGTATATAGATAAACATCCAAGACCCAGGTCAATATTTTTCATCAAAAAAAGATCATTTTTCATCTTGACCTGACCGGGGATCGAACCCGGGACCATCCGTGTCGCAGGCAGGCGTGATGACCGCTGCGCCACGGAGCTCGTCTTTTGTAATAACGTTTTCTATTTTATTACAATTAATTTAATAATACGGAAAACAATAATAAGCAAGCTACAACCTTCTCCAATATTAGTACAATCACAGCGAACAGCAATAATCTGAAATACCCGTAGCGTCACAACCGATTACTGGATTGCAATGCGCATCACGTCGCCGCTGAAATCGGTCAACACGCCTGCCGAATCATATCTCTATGTACATCTTACAATTTTATTCCTGTTATTGTCATTTTGATGCACGGATTGAATTTATAGATCTGCCATTTTAAAAAGGAGGATCATGAAGGGAACATGTAAGTAATACAATAAAAATAAAAAGCAACATTTCAGTACTTACAATAAATAACTAAGGAATGCTGATGATGACATTATGAATGATTTTGCGTGATGTCAGTTGACATCACTAAAAATACTACTACAGACATCAGCCTAGGACAAAGCTTATAATTACGCGGACAAACTCGTAGGTAAAATATATATTTTTTAGTAAATATATTTTTATATAATATTTTTTGTAGGTTAGTTTTTATTTTTTATGATTAGTTATAGTTTATAATTTATCTGTTAGTTTAGTTCTTTGTTTATAGTGCAAGTTTATAATAAAAAAATATTTATATTTTAAGTTCATAAGTTTATGTAACATTTTATTTTACGGTTAATAAAATTTTACAAAAAAAATTAATAATTTAAAAGTAATCTCTAACATTTATTATTAAAAAAATATTATTATTTATTTATTTATTTAAAAACCACCCCAAGTGCAATACCGAATCGATCATTCAATTTCAATTCGTATCACATACCTCGAAATCTCTCACCGCCCGTTACAGCTCCCAGCAGACTTCAGACTGAATTTCGCTGTATTTTGTTCGTGCCTGTGCCGTTTCAGTATTTTGGCGGTGAATTGCACATTCCTTTGTAATATTGAAAAATCTACTGTCTTTGACGTTGTAGACAAATAACATTCATATATTTTTAGATTTTTAAAATAGAAATACAACTAGCATTTATATTTTAAAAGGTTAATAATTATTTGATTCTCTAAAAACGAATTGTTTTATTTTACATGAGCACTTTTAAAAACAAAATGATGTGTTTTTTTATGTTTTATCTGTTTATTAATTATTGCGTCTATATCAGTTGATCTACGGATAAATTATAAATGAGCTTCATTTAAGGTAACATAATAATTATGTATAAACATACTCTTTTAATATTTGGTACACAAAAATAGTGTGTGAACCTCTTTTTTAGTCAATGGTCTTTAATTTTGTTAATTTGATGATTTTTATATCAAGTTTGCCTTTTAACTTTTTTTGTGTTATGTATGTATATGGTGTAAGAAAATAACTGGTTAACGGAAACTAGGGGTGGCTTGCGAGGAGCGAAGCGACAAGCGTTAGGTTCTACATGAACCAAGCATTGAAGCGAAGAGTAGGTTGCGAGGAGCGAAGCGCCAGAAACAAAATTGCCGCATTATTCTGAATAACATATTGAATATTTAACGCTCATTTATTTTAGTTTTGGCGACAAACAACGATATCAGACGTAATTTGTCATCGATTGATTTAATTTATTTTGTGTCTCAAGGAAAGAGGATCAATCATTAAAATATATGACTATTTAGATTTTTTTCTTTGCTGTTTTTGAAAAATGAAACGATCATTTAAATACATGCCATTTCAAAATCTAACTTTTACAAATTTAATGTTATTTAGTCGATTTTAGGTACACGTTATTGGGCAAATCTATGTGCAATAAACAAGTGATTAAGAGCTGTATTCTGTTTCACATACATATTGGTTACATAATATAACTGCATCCATTATTTATTTTATTTAAGTACACATACCAATAATATACGTATGATGTTTGAGTATACATCAGAAGTTATGAAAAACATCATGGAGTGAAAATTAAGCGCTCTTAAGGATTATAAAATGAATATTTTCGAACGTTTCTTGCCTTTTCTTTCAAAATAATTTTGTTGCTTAGAAATAATATGCTTTTTAACTATTTCAGCATTGGCAACAGCACTTGAACTCCACACAAATGACCGGAAATAATAATATATTTTTCTAGATTTTGTTCTGCTAATTAGCTTAAGACGTAGAATGAGGCTATAGCAGCCGCAGCTGCCGCTAAGTGCCGACATATAATCTCTTCTAGTATAACACGAACCCGTTTTGAAGATAATTGAGTTTATTGCCTGTGGAAGTGGGTAATAAACAAGGAAATGAAAATTAAAGAGGAACGAATTAGTAACGACTTATAAAAGAATTTTCTTTGAGCTTTAAATGAAGAAGAAAATTACTAATTAGCTAAATATTACATATGATAACTAGGTATGAGTTTATTAGGATCACTGCAAGACTCGCATTTAAATTTGATATACACTCCTTTTTGGAGAAAATAATATTTTGCATTTGATTCAAATTTTCATACGTTTGAATCAAATGACTTTAAATTAAAAAGGTGTTTGGGGTTATGCGTCATTATTTAATGCACGTGTGTTAAAATTGAGTAAGATAATAAGCGTATACTGTAATTAAGAAAAGTAAAGTATTCCTAACACTGTTTCTTGATTATTCTATGACGTAAAAATTAAATGTCTTACTTAGAATAGGACCACTCCAAGTCTTCACGTGGATGTCGTAGAAGGCGACCTAGGAAACATAAGCTAAACAAAGCTTATCAAAGAGATCTCTCCAACCCGTCTGGCCTGCGTGGAGAGGGCAGACCTCTAGGTAAATCCTCTGACTGCTATGGCTAATATATGGCTCTGGTAGTACAGAGAGGGTAGTGCTAGTGAAGTGGAGACTTAAAAAAAAAGACCCAACGAGTGAGTATATAAAAGCTCGATGAGTATCTTCTGACAGTAAAAGCTCGGACCCAACCCACGATATTTCGTTATTTCCCGACCGAAATCCATGATATGCAAAACAAGCCGATCCCTGTGTTTTGCGTGACTCCATTTAACACCACTAAACAACAACACTGCACATCTAATTGTAATGATTCATCATTTATAATTTAGAAACAAAATTGATGCCTACTGCTAAAATAAGTTGCTCCTAAACTTGAGTTCTATAAAATTCAGTGTGCTAAATACAGATCAAATCGTCTAGATCTTTTATGCTTCACTGGAATAATAAAATAAAACAACTTTGCTTTTCTTAAGCTTTTACGTAAGCCGTATGATCCGGCCGAGAAAATGGGTGAAATACTAAATAAATAAATAAATAAATATATACGGACAAATCACACAGATTGAGCTAGCCCCAAAGTAAGTTCGAGACTTGTATTATGGTATATTAACTCAACGATATTATATTTTATAATAGATACTTATATAGATAAACATCCAAGACCCAGGTCAATCTGAAAAAGATCATTTTCCATCTTGACCTGACCGGGGATCGAACCCGGGACCATTCGTGTCGCAGGCAGGCGTGATGACCGCTGCGCCACGGAGCTCGTCATCTAAAGAAGCACGTCAACGGATGATGTGACTTGCAAACGATAATTATTTTGATTCCATTTTCTACCTTTAGAAGAACAAGAGGTACATATAATTGTTCGCACTGGGAATCGATTACAAAAACTTTTGATTAGAAGATTTGTACGTCTGCCTTCGTGCATGAACATGTCATGTAAAAATAATTCCGCAAAAAAATATAATATAAGGAAATGCCATCGAGCAACCCAAGTCTCAGATAATTTTATAATATGCATAATGATATTAATCTGTTGGACCACTGGGTCAGCATAACTTTTGATGTGGGTGGCTAATTTCTATTAGTTTTTTGTCTACAAGGGATTTTTTTTTTTCATTATTAGAAGTGGTAGAAATGTATAAAATCTATTGTACATTTCATGGTAGGGTATTAATTTTTGTAATGTTTTTTTTTTTTCATAAAAAACTAACACGCTTATCATGGCCTTTGGGTTTTATGATGTTGGGCTCTGTTCACCTTGTAAGGAATAAGACTTGATAATATCTATGTATGTATATTGTATATATTAAAATCATACTGTGACAGGTAGTCACTTGAAATCTCATAATGTGTTTTAATTTTGTTTTATTATTTGTTGTTATAGCGGTACATATAACTAAATAAATAATAATAAATAAATATGTAGGGACATATTACACATATTAAGCTAGCCCCACAGTAAGTTGTGAACTTGTGTCGTAGGATACTAACTCAATGATACTATATTTTATATATACTTAAATAGATAAACATCCAAGACCCAGGTCAATATGAAAAAGATCGTTTTCCATCATGACCTGACCGGGGATCGAACCCGGGATCCCCGTGTCGCAGACTGGTGTAGTAACCACTGCGCCACAGAGCTCGTTAAACTGTTTAAAAATAAAGCCTTTTGACACCTAGTAAATATTCTGATATCTATGCTTTTGACAGACGGGTAAAGAGACAAATGGCGAAGGCTTGGTTATTTATACCCTTTGGTTATGGAACCCAGAAAAAAGAAAAATAACTTTTGTCATACTATATTCCTGCTCATCGCACCTCTAGATTCTTCTCCTCCTTCATTATGCGAACCGCGAAGGAATGGAATTCTCAACCCACGTTGCTGTTTCCCGACTCGTTCGATTTAAGGATTTTCAAGGGAAGAGTAAATAGGCATAATTTGAGTTTGTGTGTACCACACTAGACTTCATCGTTTCTTTGCATCAGGCAAGATAGATATCAAATGGACTCAACTTATTCAATAAAAATATTATCATAATTACACGATTTGCAGGCATCATAATGTGATGGACTATTAGCCTGTTCCACTTAATACCTTAATATACATATAATTATAACTTAATGATAAAAAAATTGTCCTATCTTGTGACGTATAACACAATGTCGCGGTGTCGGGTTGCCTCCCACGGTATTGCTGGAATACGACACCCTTCAGCCAAAAATCTTCTTACGTGAAGATCATCAGATGTGATATTACTATAAATATCATCATCATCAGGTCTTTATAGTCTCCACTGCAGGAGCGCGACCCTCTCTGTACTAGCAGAGCCATATACTAGCCTGAGTAGTCAGAGGATTTGGCCTACACTCTCCACGCTGGCCAGACGGGTTGGAGAGGTCTCTTTGATGTTAATAAGCTTTGTTTAGCTTGTGTTTCCTAAGTCGCCTTTTACGACATCCACGGGATGACTTGGAGTGTTCCTATTCTACTCTGCCGGGAACCAAATGGCATCATAAATATCAATGAACTCTTAAAACACATAAAAGTGCTACCTAATACTTTTTCTGCACCCGGATCTAACGGAACTTAATTTTACAACTTGAATTGCTACCAAAATAGGCCAAGTCCTACCATCTTTTGGATGTATTTTTGGGAAATAAATTAGCCGCTATTTCTGGAGCGGTTTAGATGACCAAACAATAATCTTCTTTCTGCCCTTTGCCCTATTTTTTGAAACGTAGCGTGACTTTTAGAATCCTCACAAAGAAAATACTGTAACGAATATAATGCTAACAAGTTGTGGTAGATTATGTAGCGCCACCGCCTTTACAATAACTGGTAATGGTATGTACACTTTATCGACTTTATTTTGGAAATATTTATCGAAATACATTTTTTTTTTTGTAAATCTGCTTAATTTATTTCCTGCATTATTTAGTCTTTTCACTTGTGAGTTAGCCCACAATTTACAAAAATAATAAAATTTAAAAAATAAATAATTTTGTGTCGGGCCCCGGGCTCCAACGCACTACAATTGAATGGCATAGGACGAAACCAGGAAAACTTTCAGATAAGGAAGAACTTACATAAAACATTGCAAATTAAATTCGAGCTTAAAACAACACAATGTATATAAAAAGTTAGGTAGTGACTTAGAACCGGTTTAGACAAAAAGAATTTTAATAAAAAGAATCCTCTCAAAGGAATCCGAAGGGGTCTCTAGCTTGAGAGGAAGTGTACATTTGCATGATTTTAATTAAATTTAGCCCTCGACATTGCAATGAACTATAATAAAAAACGTCAGCAAAGAGCAAAACTGTATAAGTGACCTCTCACTGAGTCGTCTCATCTATATTAAAATTTCGTTTAGTTCAGATTTTGAGATCGTTGTGAGCAGCAACTTTAATTAAATTAAGTAGTTGAGATATACAAAGTATTTAAAAACCTTTATTGCAAATAGTAGTCAGATTTGTATTTTAAAAAATTGAGAGAATACTAGCAATTTAGTGTAACCCAAAAGTTGTATGTGTTTTTCCATGCGGAGTCCGCGCCTAGTTTCACTTTTATGGATGCAATGTATAGAAAAATCAGTTCTATCATTTTAGCCTTAGTATGGTTTTTGGTTAATATGGGGATTTGATTTAGTGGCATTATTAACATTATGACAATATCTTCACCCCGCATTCCTCCCATCAGCAACGCCGTATGCACTCCTGGGTCTAACGTTCCGTCTTCTGCGGCGTGCTTCAAGCAATCAAATCATCATCATCAGTCGTAGCTCAGGCAAACGCGCGAAAAAACACCTCTCCACAAACACCCTAGTTCGCAATATGTGACACCGCATGACGCCTCGCCTTTCCGTATACAAATAATGAAAGAGAAAGTTGAAGGGTATACCGATACAGTTTCCCTTGACAACTTCAACATCCATCGCAGCTCTTCAGACTGTGTTGAGAGTTTTTGGTGGGAAGGCAAGGTATGACAAGCGTCTGAAGACTAATATAAGTAATTTTAATGACTCATTAAAAACATAAGTCTTTGGAGGAGTCCCTTACAGGTATCAATGGAGTTTTTGGTCAAGAAGTCAAGGGGTACAGTTGTCGTTTGCCTTAGACAATTTGATGTGGACTTTTTAATATGAAATTGGTGTAGTTAGGTGTTATAAATGCTCGTGCTCGAGAAAATTTTGTGATATACTTAAAGTAGACTGTTAAATGGACTCGTATAGATTTGTCATCAGAAGCTCCCACGAAGCTATCAAAGAACTTACGCCATCTTTGATGCCACATACCGTACAACACCGATACTTAGTTACTCTTCCCTTAGTGTCATAGGCTTTACGACGTCAGTCAAAAATCCATAAGGCGGACATAAACTGACAAAAAGGCAGTTAATATTTTTTTTTCTTTTAATATTGCTAGTTGTTATTCCACCATAACATAATGTATGGTATTCTCACATGGAAGCTTAATATGTTTTTTCTTTCTTAACAGTTCTGTCTTCGCATTAACAGATTGTTAACTTTTTCTTTGCACTATATAGTGTGAGTATACCCTTCTTAAATTTCGGGAATAGATTCACTTCATCTCATTTTATAATATAATAATCTCTTAATGAGACATAAATTATCGAGTCTATTTTGGTCTTAATTTAAAATTCATTTAAAGGATTTTATAATAACGGTGCTCGTTAATTCAGACTTCGGAGCTTTTTCTGTAACTGTGTTCATAGGAATCGCGACTCGGGCAACCTGTAATTTGACAGCAGATAGACATTGTAAAATTTTCAAGGTAAAATTATTTCAGTAGCACCTATATTTAACTAGAAAGTTTGTCTAGTATCCCGCTGTCAGACTCTGCTCACCGCTATAATTCGCATTACTCTACCGATTCTCATAAAACTTTGATTCGATAAATTTATTGAATATCATAGGAACAGGACCGAAACGGATGGTGGAAACAAATATGCTCAGCAGTGGGCGGATGATGGGATGAGGTGATATGTCAACTCAGATTTTTTTTACATAATGAAGTTGTCGTATAGTATCTGATCATATTATACTTAAGGTCTATGACGCTTGGTACCATTGTGAGTTTGTTGTGATTAGACTCGCGAGGTCCACAGCTCACAGAACCACTATCATGATCAGGTCTCTTTAAGTCTCTACTGCAGCGAGACCCCTTCTGTACTGTACCAGAGCTATATATTAGCCAGAGCAGTCAGAGGGTTTAGCCTACACTGTCCACGCTGTCCAGACGAGTTGGAGAGGTCTCTGTGATGTTTATAAGGTCCGTTTAGCTTGTGTTTCCTGATCGCCTTCTACAACATCTTCGGGAAGACTTAGAGTGGTTTTATTCTACTATGCTGGGAACCACACGACGGAGTTGCTACAATGTATTTGCATGGTTGATGTTTCTTTAATTTAAAGTTGTTGTTATTTGCGTACATAACATAAACAACAATGCGGTTAACCAGATTCGGTTCTGCCATCATAATGAGCCAGAATTTTCCATAATATCACCTACAAAGTAACCTTTCTAACTTCTTTGTAAAAGATTTTTAATGAGGCTATTATAAGTTACATGATTATAATTTAAGTAACGTACGGATTTTTGAGATTTAGAGTGCTCATTAGGAGAGCTAATCTTTACACTATTTTAATAAGTAAACTTTTCTGATAGGAGCAATATTGGAAACTCAAAACATTTTTTGACATCTTCATACAAATTGTTGCCCCATAGGAAAAGCAGTTAATTTTTACAGGCTGTATCACCCATTAAAGTGTAAAGTTACATTCATCCATAAAATGGTGCTTAGTAGCAAGCTTTGATTATCTAAAATACCACTATAATTTTACGTCAGAATAAAATATTTTGTTTTGGTAGTGTTTTATTGAATGGCAAAGTTATATTTGCTGTATATTAAAATGTGCTACATCTCACAAACTGCCAAATATATTTCGTCCAAACTCTTAGAGCGACCATGATAGGAATTTAAAAAAATAAGTGAAGTAGATACTGTGACAAAACAATGAAAACATTTGATTATGTTCTACAGAATTTTGTTAGCGGAAAATTGTGCACATTCACCAAAACAAAATATATTTTGCAGTAATTCAAACGAGTATTGTGACGTGCACAATTTGCAAACGCAGTAAAAAGTTGCAATTTACAATGTCACCTTAAAGTTATTGTTTCACAAATCGCAAATGAGTTCCCGTCCAAACAAATGTAATTTAAAATTTGAAACGAGTTGTTAAAAATGCTGTTAAGCACGAATGGGATGTGAAATAACAACTTAATCTGAAAAGTATCAAATTTGATAATGTACTTTGACAATGTCGTACATAGCAATGAATAATACCGGGAGAATTTTGACACCAGCAAAATTTAAAACACTGGATAATGAACTACTTTCCATAAAAGTATTTTGTAAAAAACTAATTAAAAATTTGCCAGCCAATAATTTGGCCGATCAGCTGATTGGACTTTCTATGGAACGGTGAAATAGTTTTTAGAATTCAAAACAAAACAAAACAAATGAAAATAAGTTCTGTATTATAGACTACCCCATAAAATTATTTTCTTTAAAAGAAGAAGTTACAAGTGATTGATACATACTAGGGTGGGATGGGAGATTCGAACACAATATATCTCGGTTAGGCACACCTACTTAGGGACTAACCAATAGTTACCGCTAGCCAGAAATAGTTTACATGAACTTACTGATGATGGAAGCACATTAATTTGAACCAAAGTGAATGTAAATAATAATCACCATATGAGAAATTCTCAACACGATACACAAATTCACGGGGTAACAGATTGGTACGTGACTGAAGTTACTGGTGCTTAGTGGACCCGCGTCACTCGTTGCGTGGCCTTTAACAAATTGGCACTTAATCCTTGCACGTGTGCTTAACATGGGGATCAAACGATTATAAACTAAAGAGTTAGCAGTTTTATAGTGTATTAACCATTAAATATACGGTCGTCATATTGCTAGGTTAAATAAGTCAGTCAATTTGAAAATATCAATGATAACAATGCTGATAACTCCAACAAATTTTAACTTTTCCAGACAAAAGTGCAGATGAACACTTTTATCTGATAAAAATAAAAAATATCACACAATTTTTAAAAGAAATAAAGAATAAATTTTACTTACTTATAGTCACTAGTGTTTGGTTGAGCCGCGACACTCGTCGCGTGGCCTTTAAATAAATTGGGACTTAATCCTTGAATGAGGATCATTGGATTTATGTGTCCATAGATTTACATTTTTACCATGAATTTTGGCGATCACATACTTGATCATTAAAAAGTCATTAAAAAGTCAGAAAGGTCACTGTTTCAGAGTAAAAAGTGCTATACCTCAAACAAATGTCGTAGTTATCCTATACTAGCTGTTACTCGCGGCTTCGCCCACGTGATTTAGCCTATGTTCTTCTCGGTACCCTAACCTATGTGTATGCAAAATTTCATGGTAATCGGTTTACTAGATACGGCGTGAAAGCGTAACAAACAAATAAACAAACAAACTCACTTTCGCATTTATAATATTAATTAATAATTGCGATTGGGATTGGGATTATTGTTCGGCTCGGAATATCATAAAAATGTGAAACAATATTTTACCAACATTTTACATAGTAGTTACCAACAAGGAAAATATTATTTTCCTGATGACTAGAAACAATTATTTAACAAGGATTCATTTTTTTTTGTTTTTCCCTTTGTGTAGTCCGTTGTCCTATTTGCATTTGTAGCCAATCGATACTAACCCACTTTTATTACAATATTTTTCTTACAAACAAATCCAAAAAACACTGGACTACTGTCGTTAGATGGAAATATTATAGCCTGTAAGATACCTTTTTTTATTGTCCCACTTTATATTAAAGAAATCAGCAAAATCGTCGAAAAGCCAGCTGTAGTCAAGGATCTATCTCCATTCATTTACGATCACTGCATATAACTTCCTCATATAAATCCTTATCAAAATGTAGCCAAACTTCCCCCGATAAATTTCTTTAGAGAAACTTTTCTTAATTTAAAGAGATACGGTCAAAGAATTTATTGCAGTTGGAAAGGAACATCTTTATTCAACCCCGTTTCTGGATAGTTTTATTACCAAATACGAGGAGAATTATCCGTTTTATTTAACATAAGAAATCTAAATGATACGATGATGCATTATGTTTGACATACCTTTAATAAGTAGTATATATGTTATAAAATTAAATGCGATTACCATTAATTAGGTTTTTGCCAGCATTTATTTTAATTTGCCCGTTTTGTTAGTGTGTGTAGGAAGCTTAATTAGAATCACTGTAAGAGTTCTGACTCGGTCAAAATTTTGTTCTAGAAAATTATTTAAAGCATTCTTTAAATATGCGTGCTACACATTTTTTGTTTTAAAATTTTTATATTTTCATATCGTCAGTTGAGGTGTTTCAAAAAAGTATTTCCTGAAAGTTGCAAGTTACCTTAATACTACTCTTGAATCAATTTGGCCAAGCTTATTGATATACAAGAGTCTTTTTTAAGCGTACTACCTGCATAGTTTCAAATAAGGCGATGAAAAACAATAAACAAAAGCCATAATCGTAAGACTCAGTGAAAAAATCAAACTATTATCTGTCTTACACGCAAAAAGTTCACGAGAGAAAACGGTTACAACTCACACTCTCAGTTTTGGCTGTAAAAGTTTCAAAAGTCACACATACAAAGCTATCCAAACCTTTGTTGTCGAAGCCAGTTGCAAGTGGAACCACTTCCGCTGCGAGTGTGAAAATGAAAAGCTCTTATTTAGGCTTAAACGTAGACTTGAGACGCAAAGTTGGTAAACTAACAACAACAATTTATTTTCTGGAGGTTTTCGATTTAAGTTGTCAACTGGCGAAATTGCTACTAGCTCCTCGGCTAAGTTTATATTCTGTCTTGTTTACTGTATACTTGACAACAAAAGTTGATTATTAAAGTTAAGTACGTGTTTACTTGTTGCCTAGGAGATTTACCCTAGTACTTTTTGTCTTAGGGAAATTTAACACGTTATTTTCATTATGTTAAGAACTTTAATATATGTTGCACACTTAGATTATATATAGCCTACAAACAATAAGACTAAAAGCGTAGATTTAAAAATTGTGTCCAACGCATAGTCTATATCCTGCAAACCACATCAGTGTTTGTACGAAAAACTCAGAATAATGATTATGGTTCTGTGAAGAAAACAATCCGTGACGTTTTAGATAACCTATAAATTATTTTCCGAGTAAGAAAGGCGCGAAATGTTTGTTACTATCTTTTGAATCTATAGCCCGATATAAGAAAGCTTATGATGTAAATTTGAAATACGTTTTTAGGGGTTTGTTCGATTCAAGCTTTACTCGAATCGAACAAATCCAAAAAACGACGACATTTACTTTACACACTACCGGTGAAATTCACTTTTGCTAGTACTGAATAAGCTATGGGCCTGCTCGTCCAGTAAGTACCACACTTTCACAGAAAATTGACTTCGATTGGTGAGTGAAAGAGCCGCAGGCCCATCCCCTCTAGGAGTGGAAAATAGGCCAGCAACGTTCTTGTCACACCCCTGGTGTTGCAGTTGTCCATGGGGCAGCACTGATCACTTACCATCAGGCGACCCGCATGCTCGTTTCTCGCCCTATGTCATAAGAAAAATATGAGCAGTGAATAGCGGCACTATACATGGCGAAATTTTGATCGTTCTGGACCCTTAAAGGGGTGATTCAGCCCGTCGATATGAACCATTTTTCCTATGGGACCAATGCTAGAAACTCAAATTTTATTTCGACATTTTCATACAAAAGTGTTCAGCCGCCCGGGCAATTTGTATAGGAATGTCAATTTTTTTTCGAGTTTACAGCATTTTTTCCCATAGGAAAAGTTGTTTATATTGACAGGCTGAATCACCCCTTTAATGGTCCGGAACGATCAAAATTTCGCCATGTATAGCTTCTATTGAATATGATCTGATTTTGTGAATTCTGTGTCGTCGGAAGATATTATAGAAAGTGTAAGCTTCTCTGAAACTTAATATCCAAATTAATAATGTAAACAGGAACAATGAAGCGCGATGCTCCAGCAATCTATTGTGTCGAACATAAACCGCTTGATGCTGCAAAAGTTCGTATAACCAATTAATGTTACACTTGAATCAAAGTTATAACAATATAGTTTCCGTATAGCGAGTTATAGCGCTTCTTATTAGTTTGCGCTGCGTAAAAAAAAGATAAGTAATCAATCACGTCCGTGTCCTCTATAAACGATCTTAAAAAGGTCCTCATTAACAATATCCTCTTTTTATGATATAGAAAGGAAATCTGACAGACCAGACCTGATGGTAAGTGATCACCGCTACTTATAGACAACTGCAACATCAGGGGTGTGACAAGAGCTTTTCTAGCCTTTCAAGAAAACATAGCGGCTGTCATCATTGATGGCAGTCGTAAAGCTATGTCAGAAGGCAGCTTGAAAAATCTGGCACCAGTGTTGGCCACTTACACATACGAAAAAAAGACAAAAAAAATAGACTTATGTTTTGAAGGTTTCAATATAGTATTAATTGGGGAACAGGCAGAATTGAATCGATTACTAATCCATCGACCTTACTATCTTTCTATAAGAAATGCTTTTTTTCTGTCCTTATAAAACTACAAAATCTGCATTACTTTTTCTAAGGTAAAGTACATATGTTTACATTTTTCTTCGCTTATTTGTGTCCTATTGTTTATAGAAATACCTCCAAATAATATGTTTGCATGGAATATATTTTCCTTAGGTATGCACACCTTACTGACTTATCTCAAATTATGATAAAACTAGCGCGTCGCTTTGCGTGGGATATAAGTAGCTTGATGCTTCAATAAATCATAAATAATATATATAAGGATAAATCACCACAGTCATAATAATTACCCCACAGTAAGTTGTGACTTGCATCGTGGGATACTGACTCAACGATACTATATTTTCTTTTAATACTAATATTTTTTTATATACTTAGATAGATAAATCGGGGGAACCTTACCCCTAAAGAACGCGCCCCCAGGAGGCGGATAGGGGAGTACTCACTAGTGTTTTGAAAAGGCACTAGAGGGTAAGGGGGAAATAAAATCCCCTCGCGGACCAAACAGGCAGCTCTGCCGGGCCGCTCGGACATATTCCGATTTCGGGCCGGCAGGGCACAGCGGCATCAGGCAGGATGTCGTGAAGAGGATGGCGGCGGAAGAGCGCGAGCCAACGGCGGCATTCTAAGCCCCAGTCAGCAAGACTCACTGCCTTGGCGTCAGGTGACAACCGGCCGTAAAACTCAAGCCAAACCAACTACTCCTCAACATGATAAAGAAAGAGCCGACCCCAAATGACATGGGATAAGGCTAGGCAAAGAGAGATACTTAGATAGATAAACATTCAAGAAACCATGCAGGCCAATCTAAAAAGTGCTGTTTTGACCGACCATCATAACCTGACTGGGGATTGACCTGGAACCACTCGCGTTATAGACTGGCGTGTTAACCACTGCGCCACGGAAGTAAACTGCAATATTTTATAAGTTATAAAATTCAATTTTCTTGAACTTTGGTTTGAAATGTATGTACCCATGTTTGTTAGCCGAGTGGTTCCCGGAAAAGAAGAATAGGACCACTCCAAATCTTCCTGTGGATGTCGTAAAAGGCGACTTAGGAAACACAAGCTCAACAAAGCTTATAAACATCAAAGATACCTCTCCAACCCGTCTGGCCAGCGTGGAGAGTGTAGGCCAAATCCTCTGACTGCTCTGGCAGTGGCAGAGACTGCAGTTTAGACCAATAAAGACCTGATGATGATGATGATACCCATGTTTGTGAAATTATACGTCGAGCTCCGTGGCGCAGCGGTCAACACGCTAGCCTGCGACACGGGGGTCCCGGGTTCGATCATCGGTCAGGTCAAGATGGAAAAATATATTTTTCATATTGACCTGGGTCTTGGATGTTTATCTATATAAGTATATATTTTAAAATATAGTATCGTTGAGTTAGTATCCTGCGACACAAGTTCACAACTTACTGTGGGGCTAGCTCAATTTGTGTGATATGTCCCTATATATTTATATTTATTTATTATATTTATATAACCAGTTTTTGGCTAAAAACTGATATACTTAGAGTAAATTGACTCGGGACCGCCTAGGAACTAGTGTGGAAAAGTTAAAAAATCCCAGCGGTGGTCTCATAGGAAAAGTTGTTAATACTATCGGTATGAGTTACCAATTTATGGGAATGTTAAGGGTCAATTTACCCAATTTTGAATCAAAATTTCCTGTACGGTGTAGTGGAAGCCTTTGAAATTACGTAAAGGCTTACGTTATGATTACAAGTAGAAATGGAAATGAGAACAGATAATTACTAGTTTGTAGATTATTTAGTGCGTATTGAATCAGAATATATTGTGTCAGTATAAGTCGTTTGAAGCTGCTAAAGTCACCAATGAAGGCTGGTAAACTTGAATCAAAGCGAAAACAATACCTATAGCTTAAGCATACCAAGGTACAGCGCTTATTAAGAATTTTCTGTAACGGTTCTGAAACTAAAAATATCGCGGATACTGCTTCAAAAGGCAAGTTAAATAGATAAATAAATATACCTATACGGACAAATCACACAAATTATTGAGGTAGCTCCAAAGTAAGTTCGAGACTTGTGTTATGGGATACTAACTCAATGATACTTATTTCATTACAAATGCATGTATCGATAAACATCCAAGACCCAGGTCAATCTGAAAAAGATAATTCTTCATCTTAACCTGTCTGGGGATCGAACCCGAGACAATGCATGTCGCTTGCCAACGTGTTGACCGCTGCGCCACGGAGCCCGTTATATCAAGTAATGGCTGATCTGGATTATCACATTACAAGTGACAATTTATTTTTCTCAATGTGTGTTCGTATGCTTTTAAGTATCCTATTTTTTTAATACAAGGCACTAAAATGCCGTAATTAGAGCTATTAGGTCGATATAAGCTACCTAATGTGGCAAAAGTTTGTGTAACCAATTACTAAAGTCTGGTTCGGTTCTATGTTAAACTTAAGCCAAAGTCAAAACAATACAGCTTCAGTATAACAAGATACAGCGTTTATCATGAATCTCCTTGAACTTTAGTGTCTCAAACTATCTAATAACCAAGACCTTGTATGAGTTTTATATTATCCTAACATAGTATTTAGCTTACTTACTGTTTATTTCATTAATCTTTATAATTTGCTTTTATTTCTTATCATGTTTACATAATACTATATGGCTATGTTCGATCTTACATATATTAATAAGTTCATATGTACTACACTGTGTCTGTTTATTTTTTTAATAAATAATAATCACGTTTTTATTCCTTGTGTGTACATGCCGCGTAGATCGTAGAAGCCGGTCAAGGTATTAGCCGAAAATCTTATAAGTGACACGGATAGCAACCTATTACTATTTTGGTTTCGCTTATAACCTTAACCCCTGCTAATACACTGAACGAGGCGTTTAGGTTTTATGACCTTGGGCACTCTTAGCCCCGCAGGAGATAAGACTTGTTAATAAGACATGTTAATATGTATCTGTATAAGGTATCCTAGGAATAGACAGAGCATAGGTTGTGTGATTGTTGGCTTGTAGTTTTTCCATTTTATTTCATTTATTAATTAATTGAACTGTATGATATTTTAGTCGCATCTATGAAAAGTATTTCCATGTTGAATGAAATTAGGAATTTCATTTTTAAGTTCAGATTATGTCATAACCAGCAAGTATCATTTTATCGAGTTTCATCTAGCGTTTCATAGCGGATAAAGCGATTATTCTAACTTATTCTATGAAGGCAGTGAAAGGCAACAGGATCTATTGTGTCGGTATAAGCCGGTTGATGCTGCAAAAGTTCATGTAACCAATTAAGGCTTGTTCCGTTCTTGAACGAATGTTAAAACAATACAGCTTCAGTATACACAAGTTACCACGTTTATTGTGAACTTTGTCCAGTCCAGTAAGAATATCCAAAAAAAATCTCACGTTCCGAAAATTCATTGGTCCTGCTTTTTATTTTCTTGAATTGCATACAGGGAATGATGAATTTGAATGAATTGGCAAGAAATGTTGACATGTTGCGTGTTGACGCAAATTGCAAAATTTACTAAATTGCTGGTTTGTTTACCACCTAAAGTCCGACAGACTGACTTATTCATATTGTTTTAAATGAATTTATTTTTCGGAGTTTATTTGGAAATGCATTGCTGTTAAAATGGCGTCTATCAAAACTTTTGTGATAGCTTTTTAAAACTTTATTACACATGAAAATGGGTAATTTCAACTGACTTTTAAGTAGTCTTAAACATTCTTTCATGTTTCATACAGTCTGATACAGAGATTATTTATGCAGGACCCACACTTGCTGAAAACCTAATGACTACCAACTTAACGCCAAAAATCATCAGCTTTTAAATTAAATTAATTTGATACGGTTTTATCGCGTTTATTACATTATTTATGTATGCCAACACTAGTGTCAGATTTTTCAAGCTGCCTAAAGGCATCTGACATAGCTAAACGACTGCCATCAATGATGACAGCCGGTACCAACGGCTCAACGTGCCTTCCCAAGCATGGAGGAGCATTTATATTTTATATAGAATTCTGACTGATGATGTAATTAATGAAATTAATTGATAATATTTGACGATAGTTGAATGTATTAATATTTTACATTTACAGACTACCTTTCTATTTAAAAATGAATACCTTTCTATTATATATATTTGCATGCCGAAATTGGTAAAATATGTGTCCTGTTTGTATACTTCTAATATCTCCGTAACCATATTTTTAGCAAATAAATACCTACGTCTAATGTCTATAGTAATGCTGCCAGCAACAGAGTTTTCAGGGACTTACAATTTGTAAATATGTGAGTAATTTTTGAGTCGGTTTAATTACTATTAATAATTTAATAGTTCAACCAAGACAAAAAATCATTAATCGCAACGAAAATTTTAAAGTACTGCGTTAGTAGGTTTAAAAATATATAAGTACGGCCACTCTGGTAAAAATGTACAAACTTTGTTATTCAGAATTTCGAAGTTATATAGCGGAATTTATAAACTCACATATAAAGTTGATAACATGCCAATTCATTTTTGGGCAGTCGGGTACAATAATCTAATTACGAGAAAGTTTTCACTTCTCTAACACGATCCAGATAAAATTAATACGAAGTATAGTATTTGTCCAAAAACGGCAACATTTAACACCTACTTATACCAACAGTAATAAGGTTGAAACTGCTAAAGGCGTTTACCGTTTTTAGACGTCATCAAATATGGCGCATACCTGCCATGGATCTAAGAATAATCAGGATATGCTCTTGGAAAATGTAACAGTGACGCACATAAAAATCCCTACACTCGTGTCGCGACACTAGCGCACGCACACATCGGCACAAAAATCCCTACACTTTTCCCCGGTCGAACGAAATGTCAAATTTCCAAAATGTCAAATACATGCTGCACACATGTGACTTGATGTGACGTAAGTTATGCTTCACTTTTGATGTGTCTAATGCCGGGTCCATATTATTCCTAGGTCCATGATACCTGCCTAAATTCAGGAGAGCAAACCACATATGGCCTGCGAACTCGGGCACAAACCAATTAGTCCCGGGTCCGGTAAGCATTAAATAAAATTGACTGCAATATAATTTTACATTCACTAAGCCGAAAATGAGATTTAACTTAAGATCACTTTATTATACACCCAATGAAGTATTCGAGGGTCGGGGTTGTAACTGTTTATAATTTCGTTTTAATTTTACGGCTCCTGTAAACAGACTTGTTCTCAACTTTAAGGATTTTGTATCTGTGGAAAGATTTTTTAACAAGTTTAAAATTACGGGTTTATTATTATTGATTAGTAGGGAATTAATAATTTAACACAGAAAGTATAAGATATTAAAGTTTATTTAAAATCAGGGTTAGTTCTTCGTACCCGTATTCGTGCCTCAGCTTACTATGTTTGTGTCTTTTCGCACGTTCACGCGTTCTTCTTTTACACCTACGTTCGGGGATTGAGGTTGTAAATATTTATAATCTTGTATTAATTTTACGGTTTCTGTGAACATATTTATTCTTGACTTGACGACTTCCTTTGTAAAAGAAATTATTTGCTTTTAAAGAATCGGGGTAAGTATATCTACAGTTTATTCAATTTGGTGAAATATGTAAAAAAATCCTACCTATCTAAGAAACCTATGAAACAGATATTTTTCCAGATGATGTATTTTTATGTAACAAAAGGACAATGCTACAAATAAAATAAAACGAAGTATCTGCTTCCAGGAAAAAGTGACAGATTACGATATCTAAGGAGAATAAATACAATCGAAGTATTAATGTAGCATCAATGTTCTCAAGTATTTTTTGGCGTTTTGATGTATGAATGCGTTGTACATATATTTTTTTACGAAATTATTCTTCCGCTTTTTAAGAGGATCGACTACCTGTAATTTTTATACAAAAAGCGATAACTCTTCCACCCCCCTAAACCTTTACGAAATGAAGAAATTTTGGTGTCATTCGATTTAGCACACCTTAATCTAGGACTAACCTTTTTTTATTGATTCGGTTTAGATTTGCATTTTAATGGTATTTTAATTTACTTAAATTAATAAATTAAAATGCCTTGGGTATTTTTTATGTAAAAAATATGGATATTTACTAAGAGGCTCATAACTTTTGTTCTAAGCAATATATCTTAAATATCAAAACGTACAGCCCTACTTCTCCAATTTATCAATAATGTGTAAAAAAATATTAAAATTGGACTATGTTTAAGAGGTGAGAAGCGTATCGCTTTTTGTATGAAAATTTACAGGTAGTCTATCTTCTTAACGCGTCGGTAACACACAAATTATCTATAAACTCTAACCTGAATACGAGTACATAATATGTAAAATATTTTAAACAACTGCTATCCAGTATCCCCAAGGACTTAAAGACGATAATTGCTTGTCACGTAAACCCTACAATCTTACGGGAATCCAGCTATATTTGTATGCGATCGGTAACCTAGTTCGGTCACGCACCCTCTGCAATCACCCGGAAATCTATGAATTTGCCCTATTACCCTCATACAAGTTTATAGGAACGTTTGTAAGTAAAATTAGTTTAACGGTCTTGGTTGGGCTTGTTAACTATAATTGTATGGAACCCGAATACATAATATACCTATAGTGAGAAAATCACTTAAATTGAGCTAGCTCTACAATGAATCGTGAACTTGTGTCCTAGGATAATAAGATACTAAATTATTTATAATGGATACTGAAATAGATAAACATCGAAGACCCAGACCAATATGAAAAAGACATTTTCCACCATTACCAAACCTGGAATCAAACCCGGGCCCACTCGTGTAGCAGGCTGGTGTGTTAAGCACTGCGACACATAGACAGAGGACTAAAGTATAATGCTATAGATTTTGTTTATTTTTTTAAAGATTTTTTTATTTGCTTACTTACTGTTGATTACTTATCTCGCACAATGCTTGCTGATTAGATATTTTATGGACATATTGTACGATTTTTCTGTCTTTTATCCAAGCGTTTTCTGGTTGTAACTTCATCTGTGATGTGTCGCAATCACGGTAAAATAAATATTGTGTTTTTTTCTCAGATAGCACCAGAACCGTAGACAAATTCCTGTAAAAGTTAAGTGGAGCAGTAATATGGCGTGTTAGCCACTGATAGCCGTATTCAGAACTAGAATCTAACTAGCAGAGACCTAGCTAACGATGCTACAATTACATACTACGCCAAGGTCTATTTTCGTTCTACTGTGTTAATCTTCTAAATATATATAACTCAAAGGTGACTGACTGACTGACATAGTGATCTATCAACGCACAGCCCAAACCACTAGACGGATCGGGCTGAAATTTAGCATGCAGGTAGATGTTATGACGTAGATATCCACTAAGAGAGGATTCTGATCAATTCTACTTCTTAACGCGAGCGAAGCCGCGGTCAAAAGCTAGTTTAATAATAAAGAAGAAAGCCTCATGTTCATCGTCACGCGAAAATTGTACAGTATTCAGCTTTTCTATTGCACTATTTTATTTTGCTACTAGTTTTAAAAAAATACGTGTATTTTTCAAGGTGAGAGGAACTAGCAGTTCTTCTCTCCATGAAATGACAATCATTTTGCTATCTCCCTATGTCAGGAAACAAGTATTTCAAATAATGATTTTACTAAAATGACGAAGATATCAAAAACTAAGCGTAGTAGGAATAATTGTCTCGTTTTATGTTAGCTGGAACAAATATTTTATTTTGCCTATTTTAAGCCAGCATTGATATATCAAAAAATAATTTTCAAAGCAGAAAATTGCATCGCAGCCTGAGCTCAGGGTTCAATAAATACCTCGACCTGAAGTATTCAGCACAAAAGATAATTTAAGCTCACTGCAGGATAAAAATATCCTCTACGCTTTTATTAAAGCGATGCATAAAAACTTGGACAAAATAAAACACAACGTTTCACCCGCGACATGGATTGATGTGAGCATGACCGAGACAAAACATATTGTCGTCGCACTCCCTCCCTTTATACGCACTTTCCGTGTGTTTTAAAAAATCAGGGTAGGTTTAATCTCATCATTTTAATGGGATTAAATATCAGTGTATGTGGCCTCGGAAAAACATTATTTGAAAGAAAATTTTAGCCGGTCGTGAAGAGTGAAAATATTTCACATTTCTCTTGTCATTTTGTCAACGTAAACATTGCTAAACTTTTTGTAATTAATAAAGTTTTAATTGATGCAGATAATAAGAAGTTTAAGTATTTATTTAATTTGAATTGTTTGTTTATATCGTGTCTCCTCTTCTAATGAATATCATAAGTACAAGAAGACCAAAGGGTAGAAAAACACGAACATGTTGAGAACAAAAGTATGGTCAGGTCGTATACTTTTTTTGATGTCAACGATGCTGGAGTGAAAAAAAAATGAATTTTCAATTCACATAATCCTCTAATACTGTCTGATCTACATAAATATCATCACGTATATTTTAAAATAATGAGATAGCTAAATATATTTAACAGTTATTTTTTAGCACCGAACCTTATCAACAGGAGTTCGATAAGAACTGAGTTAGATTTTTTTAGAAAAATAACCATGCCCAGTTAATAATGAAACGTTAACTTAATAATGTATTTTTTTCTAGAGAGATCAATGTGAGCGTCGGTCGGCAGAATTCACGCTGTCGCCACTACATACGCGGCAAACCGAAGAACTAATCGCACCCAATTCACCCGACACTACCTAAGCCTGTGGATGTTTCTCTTACGAAGTTAATTGATGGACGAATAACTATTTTTATATTATAAGTTTGATGCTTTAGGACTAGAACATCTGATAGTCGTTCGTACAAAGCTCAATGACAAAGGGAAGGAAAATTACCAAGCACAGAATAAAATGAACTCAATCGTTTGAAAAGAAAGTGAAAATGTTGTGTGTGAACTTTTATGTCTTTAAGCTTTTTACTAGATATTGCCGCTTCTTATTTTTCTCTGTATTTTGTCGCTAACGATGTATACATTAAAGTGTCAGTATGGCATAAGTAGTATTGCGACCTTAGGAACACTTCCTGAGTCTTCCTGAAGATCGACCAAAGAGCGTAAGAGCATTTGGAGTTGCTCAGTTCCATCCAGCAGATGCAGTATTGGGCCGGCGTCATCACCTGCGTCTTCTTATTAATAGGCATCATACTGCTGGGCCGGTGGCTATGGACCTGGTACGGGCATGGATGGCAATGGAGAAGAGGATACGGAATGCTTATCAGCCTAACGAAAATGTTTAGCGAAGATGGTAAAAGAGAAAAGTTTAAATCATGCCAATGGCAATGACATGACGACCATGACAATGGAATACAATACGCAAACAAGGTCAATAAAACAAAAATGTATATGCACGCATAATTGCCGAGATAGAAATAATGCCTACACAGCGTTTTTCAGCACGTGCACTATGCAATTTATGGATATAGTGTTTATTTGTATTCGCTTCAGTTTTACATTCTTGTTATTTATTTATTTTGGTACAGGTTTTGAATTTTTTGTTAATTTTATTGTTCATTGTTTTTATTTTTTACAAAAGGGGGAGTACTATTGTGACCTTAGGGATACGAACGTGATGTACCTGCAGGAAGTGTTTAAATATTGTTAACTTAGCAAGACACGTACATCACGTAAGAATATACACGTATTCCTAAATCAGCGATCTCCCCTACCAATGCGATATGTATATTTCCTTAGTATATAAGTTAGCATTTCTAGTAAATATATCACTTAATTCCTGGTACCGGTCACAGTGGTTTAATTTACACACTCGCCATAAGTAGTATTAACTACTCTCATACGGTAAAAAAATTCATAAATCCTGGAAATATATACGTTATTAGAAATATATTACTAATGTGTGAAATAATCAAGAAAATAGCAATCTTTTTTTTTATTTCTATCAAAAATGGGCAGTTTATAAGTGCTTCCGAACAACAATATAGACAAGAGCCTAGCTCTTAAATATCACGCAGATTTTTCTATTACGCGAAAGTTACAAAGCTACTCACTAACTTAAGCCGAAAACAAAAACAATTCATCACAATTACGCCGTACTTTTCCCAAAGTAGCACTCATATAAAGCGGCTTGGAACGTTTCATTACAGCATTTTCAACTTTGCCGTAACTTGTATAAATGTCAAACAGTTTTTAACGCTAAAGTTTCGAAGCAAAATAGGCTCTAAATCCTTTAGTTTATGAGAATAACCCCTTCTGTGAAATACAACGCTGCTGTTGTAACACCTGTGCCTTCGGTATTGCTCATATTGCTATATCGAAACTTTTTGTATAAATTGTAGGTCTTTTGAGTTAAAGCGTTTGTTTTATTTAGCCTTTTATAGGACGCCTCCCAAGAATACGATCATCACCATTTCGTGTATTTGACATGGTCAGTCGACCATGCACACCCTGGTGTCAGAGTTATTCGGAACTGCCTCTCGGCCTCTGATGTGGTTCCTTTAACGACTACCAGATGGCAGCTAAGACCATCGGCTTAACGTGCCTTCCGAAGTACGAATAAGATGGTCCGATGATATAAGGCCTTTGACTAAAATTAAAGATTAGTCGCAGGAGAAAGCGATGAGTAGAGATGAGGGTTTTGCCCAGCAGTAAGATAGAATTAAAAAATAGTATTCAAAGCTAACATTAAAGATATACTTGTTCTGATGAATTCTAGACCTGAAATAACTTCACAGTACGAATTAAATACTAAAACAAACTGTTTTACTCACATATTTTTAGTCAGTATCGTAAAGAAGAAGAAGTTTTAGTAGCCTATTTAGAAGACCATCTTTCCTCGTGATCAAGAAACTGCTTAATCAAGAAAGTCTTGACACTTGCCCTGAAGGTAGACTTCAGAATATGCTAAAATTTGTCGGAGATATCGACAAAAATACGGGATTATTCCCGTATTTTTGTCGATTGTTTTCCACAATTCCATTTACTATTTTTGTATTTGCTAGTAGGATTTTTTGAGCTGTTAAATGGCATCTGATTCTTAAATCACCTTGATGATAACAGCTTTAACCAAAGGACCGTTGTGAAAAATCTAATGTTGGCAATTACACTATAATTTTTATTCTTGCTATAATTTTAAGAACATAAAAGGTGACATAAAGTTAACTTGTTGAGCTACTGTAACTTCATTCTTGAACTTGTGAAATTCATATTTACTCGTAAGGCGCTGTAAAGTTAAGCGCGGGCGGGGCAGGCAAATGTCGCTGAGACACTTTAGAATTTTAGAATTCACAAACTTTGTTTCGGGCATTAATCATTGTTATTTGTTTTAGCAATAAAAGTTTTTCAATATTAACAAGCGTTTCAAGATTGTTTTTGTATAAAAGTGCTTGTTGTATAAAAGACAAAATTGTTCATTTTGCAGGGAAGATCGAATACCGAATGACAAAATTTAAATGTCAAGATGGTGGGAAAATAAAAAAAAAACATAGTAACGCTTGGCTAGGTCATTGTAAATAGGAATATAAATTAATGAATTGGGTATATTGATAATGGTCCTATCGTATGAAATAAGTTAATAATAATAAAGCACGTTGCTACCGCACTACACACCGCACAGCTAGCGGTGCCGTGAATAGGTAACTCTAAATCTTTCTGTGGATGTCGTCGAAGGCAACTTAGGTAACACAAGCTTAACAAAGCTTATAAACATCAAAGAGACCAACCCGTCTGGCCAGCGTGGAGGGAGTAGGCCAAATCTTCTGACTGCTCTGGCTAATATATGGTAGTACAAAGAGGGTCATGCTCCTGCAAGGAAGACTAAAAAAGACCTGATAATGATACGGAGCTAACTTCATAAGCCACTATATAACACCGTACCTTCATTCTTAAACTTGTGAAATTCATATTTAAAGCGCTGTAAAATAAAGCGCAAGCGGGGCAGGCAAACGTTGTGAAGACACTTGAGAATTCCTTAAATTCCAAACTTCGTTACTGCCTTTGTTATGAATATAAATCATTATGTACCATAATATTTTATCAATGACATTTATAAAGTATTGCAAAATACATTATAAATGTTATTGATAAAATATTATGGTACACATAAATATATTGTAGGTAGTGTTGTTAAATTTGATGAAAACTAATTGATAATATGCAAAATTTTCTGCAAATGGTAATAATCATTACAGGGAATGCAAAATAATTTGGGTCTAATTATAAATTAAGATTCACTAATATCTTTGCCTGCTCCTAGTAACACTCCAGACACACATTTAAGCACTTTTTAATAATGATCGATGCAATATTTCAGGTTTAAAAGAAAAAAAAAACAAACTCACTGTCACATTTACAAAAACAAATTGTAGGGACAATCACAAGAAGGTTGTGAACCTGAGTTGTAATATACTAACTCAACGATATTATATTTGATAATAGATACTTACAAAGATAAACATCCAAGACCCAGCACATTATGAAAAAAAAAAGAAAAGTTTTTCCATCATGACCTGGCCGGAGATCGAACTCAAGTCTTAGTTATCTTTTAAATACTGGATCATATAATGTGCCAATATAATTATTCTTAAAGTTGTAAAATTCATATAAAAGGCACTGCAAGATTAAACGTGACAAGAAAAGGTCGCGGAGACATTTTGAAATTACTAAAATTCTTAACCTTGTTAATGTTACTATTTTAAACTATGTATTTTATTATAATCTATGATTTGGACATAATATTTTTTTAAAATTTTATACTAATAGAGTAGACTCTGTAGACCTTATAAAATCTAAGTTTCAGGCATCATCATCATCATCATCATTTCGTGTAGGTGACACAGTCAGTCGACCATGCACACCCTGGTGTCAGAGTTCTTCGGAACCGCCTCTCGGCCTCTGACGTGGTTCCTTTAACGACTACCAGATGGCAGCCGGGACCACCGGCTTAACGTGCCTTCCGAAGCACGGAATCGTCTTTCTTATCAGACAATCAGGTGATTCATGCCTGCAATGTCTTAACCAAACTGGAAACAACTTAACAAAGTATGCTTCCCGTGGGAATCGAACCCACGACCCCCGGGTCAACAAGGCGAACGCCTTAACCACTGGACCACGGAAAGGGGTTTTCAGTTTCAGGCATAACAATGATATAACTTCAAGATTAAACTTGTGTAATTCATTTTGAAGACCTTACAAAGTTAGGAGGGAGTGCGACAAGCAAAAATCACGATTTTTTTTTAACTCCTAATTATTTAACTACCAGCGTTTCAGACGGCGTAATTCATTGCTCATCCCTAAGAATAAAAGTTTATTAGCGAATTTATTAATCGTTTAAGGATAATTGCTTGTTTAAAATTCAAAACTATCATTTAAATTTAACGGAAATTACTAAGAATATAAAACTCTAAAACTTCAAGCTAAAACTTGTTTATTTCATATTTAAGGCGGTGCACAGTTAAGCGCGAGCGGGACAGGCAAAAGTCACTGAGACACTTTTAGTACTTTTAGAATTTGCAAAATTCTTATGTTTGTTACTGTCAGCATTTTGAACGACATTATCATTGTCCTTTGTTTTTAACAACGAAAGTTTAATAGTGACATTAATAGCCATTTAAAGCAATTTATTTTCTTCTTCAAAATTTGCAAATTCTAAACAATGTTTATAACATTGGTTAATTTCGACTAATTGTTACGAAGAAAGCACGCAAACATTACTTTGAAATAAAGTGATCCCCTTAACACTTTGATTTCCAGATTCATCATCATCATCAACAGGTCTTTGTTAGTCTCCACTGCAGGAGCGCGACCCTCTCTGTACTACCAGAGCCATATATTGTCAGAGGATTTGGCCTTTACTCTCCACGCTGGCCAGACGGGTTGGAGAGGTCTATTTGATATTTATAGCTTTGTTTAGCTTGGTTTTCCTAAGTCCTATTCTACTTTGCCGGGAACCACACGGCAAATTCAATCAAAATTCATTTCAATTTCCAGATTATTAGCCAGGGCAGTCGGCGGATTTGGCCTTCACCTTCCACGCTGGCCAGACGGATTGGAGAGGTCTATTTGATATTTATAGCTTTGTTTAGCTTGTTTTTCCTTAGTCCTATTCTACTCTGCCGGGAACCACACGGCAAATTCAATCAAAATTCATTTCAATTTCCAGATTCGTAGTTACATAATATATTGTTCTCAACTGTTTGTCGTGACTCACCAATTATACCTACCTGGGATGTCACATTCATTATAACAGAGTTGAAAAACAAACTCTTATTAGTCAGGTTCATAAATAAATCTACACAGACACACCTTTAACAACCATAAAATACTAGAGATACAAGAGAGAAAGATTCAAAGCTGAGAAGTTTAGTTCGGTTCGAAATAGTAGATGGAACCACAGTAGACCGAACCCGTGTAGTGGTGATAGCGTGAACTGACGGGCCGGGCGTAACCCGTGTACTAAGTAAAGCTGAGAACACAATAAAGGATAGATATCACTCGATTCGATTCTCGAATGCTTGGAACATCTCGATGACCGAAATAAAAGCGCAAAAATCCTTGGCTAAAAATATGAATTTTCATGAGCAACCTTTTAGTTACAAGGTTGAAAATTATAAAAAATTTAAGTAAAACTTTAATAAATAAATAAATAAATATATATATATACGTACCAATCACACAGATTGAGCTAGCCCCAAAGTAAGTTTGAAACTTGTGTTATGGGATACTAACTCAACGGTACTATATTTTATAATAGATACATATATAGATAAACATCCAAGACCCAGGTGAATCTGAAAAAGATCGTTTTCCATCTTGACCTGACCGGGAATCGAACCTGGGACCTCCGTGTCGCAGGCAGGCGTGGTAACCACTGCGCCACGGAGCACTGTATCAGCACAGGTCGATAACACCTTAATGGCTCATTAAGCATGTTGGTGAGCGAAAAAATATATATAAAAATAGTGATAAGTTGTTAAGCATGATTTCATAATCTCTCAGACCAGATCTACGCAAAAAAATTTTTATTCGAAACTAGCAAAAATTAAATATATTTGAGCATAACAATTAAGAGAGTATTTGGCATAAGGGACGAGCCAATAATTTAAGAAATCATGACAATAGACAATGCGGCAAGCAACCTTTCACTATTTTGATTAAGTTTTCAACTTCTTCCTGGGTTTTTTTTTGGAGGGAAGTCAAGGAGTTCAGTTGTCGTTTGCCTTATACAATTTTGCAAATTGATTTAAGTGGACTTTATAATATGAAATTGGTGTAGTTTGGTGTTATAAATGCTCGTGCTCGAGAACAATTTGTGAAAAAGTTAAAGTAGACTGTTAAATGGACTCTTATAGATTTGTCGCCAAAATCTCCCACGAGGCTGCCAAAGAACATACGCCATCTTTGATGCCACATACCGTACAACACCGATACTTAGTATCTCATTATACTGGACATTGGCAGAATCACTGAAATCTCGGTGGAAGCCATAATTAAAAAGAAGAAAGAAAGAAGTTCTTTCTACTAAGTATCGGTGTTGTACGGTATGTGGCATCAAAGATGGCGTATGTTCTTTGGCAGCCTCGTGGGAGATTTTGGCGACAAATCTATAAGAGTCCATTTAACAGTCCTGCATACGCTAATCGTTTCCATAAGGTCTTATGACCACGCTCTGTCCACCCCGTAAGGGATAAAGTTGTGTAATTCGTAAAGTAATAAATTAGAAACTTATATAAAATATGCCCGAAAACATTATTAAAGCCTCATTATTGTAACTATCTTGTGAATATTATTTTGTACGCCATGAAATATTTTTAAATTCTTATTTAAGAAATCTTTTCAGTTTTCAAAAAAAGTTGAGAACGTCTGTATTTATTTTTGCGTTTGGTGCTCTCAGCCTAAAGGCAGTGGGCGCACCCATGTTCGGTATTAGAGTACAAGCGCCGCTTTGTTCACCAGTTTACGAGAGATAAACGAACATATAGCCAAAACAAAGCAGTATGAAGCACTTTGCAATTAAAAATAATACTTCAAATGTTAACTTACAAAAAGTTTTAATTACATTTGTCGACCTCTGTTGCCAATGAAGTACCGGGTACCTTTGAAACACAGGATCCCGGGTTTGATTCCTGGCTAGGTCAATATGAAAAACTATGTTTTTCAGATTGTCTTGGGTCTTGTATATTTATCTATATAAGTATTCATAACAAATTAGTATCGTATCCTACGACACAACCTTAATAAGGGGCTAGCTTAATTTGTGTGAGTTGTTCCAATATATTCTTATACTAGCTGTTACCAGCAGCTTCGCCCGCGTGATATATAGCCTATGTCCTTCTCAGTACCTTAACCTATGTGTATACAAAGGTTTAGTAGATAGGGCGTGAAAGCGTAACAAACAAACAAACTCACTTTCGCATTTATAATATTAGTTAGGATTGTTTGTTCTATTATTTAATTCAAAATAACATTTCGTATCACTGTTTCACTACATTAGGAGGTGAATTTTGAAAAATCCCTTCTGGCGAAGTCATAATAACAAGCAGCGTGCGAAATATCAGCGTAATCTGTCAAGTGGTTTGAGCTCTGTGGTGATAAATCAGTCAGTAACGACTGCTCTTCATTATATATACAGAAGATTAGAACGGTTATACGAATAACACTTAATTACAACAAAATGAATATGCTCTTACGAATAGATATTATAAAAAAAATTCACCACCACAAATGCAAAAGTTATATGTAAGAGAAGGTAAATATGCGTAACAATCACATACCACAACGTCGTGCGCTACGACGACTATGAGCTACAAACACTTCGTAGCATAGTTGCTACGGGCTACGCCACGCTTTCGTAGCAACGCCTACGCCATATTTCAAAAAACAACCTCGTATATTTTATTTACGGAAGTAACCGATTGAATCGTTTGTGCGTCACTTCACTCTACGTACCTACTTAAATTATAAACAGTTCGATAAATATTCACACTAGTAAAACTTAAAATACTTACCTGTATAAATAACTTACTAGCTAAAATGACATTATAAATTTTATAATGGAATACGCGACGTACTCAAGTACACGAGAAAACTAAAATTTAATCTAACATCCTACTTTAACATTTGAGTAATACAAAACTGGCCAAGTGCGTGTCCGGCCACGCGCAGTGTAGGGTTCCGTACGCGCACGTCTGTTTGATTTGTGAACCTTGCTTTTAATTTTCTGCCTTAAAATTTTCACGCATTTATAAACAACCGTTTAGCTTGCAGACGTGAGGAAACTAATTGTCTCCAAAAAATATTGCAGCTTAAGGCTAAATATATCCAACGACAACACACGGCAAGGGCAAGGCATGACGCTGTATAGGGAAGAAATAAACGGATATGGCAAAATTATAAGATGCTTGCTGATACCCGCGGCTTCGCCCGCGTTATAGCCTATGTCCTTATCAGTACCCCAACCTATGTGAATGCCAAATTAAGTGATGATCGGTTCAGTAGATAGGGCGTGAAAGCGTAACAAACAAATAAACAAACAAACTCACTTTCATTGCATTTATAATATACGAGTAAGTTAGGATTAGGATAAGGAATATTATAATCAGAGCAATGTGTGACTTTGTATTTATTGTGTTTACTCATCTTACATATCACGTTCACATTCGAATTAAAACTCTACGAAAAATGAGTCATGTTCACTGACTTGCTTACTGACGCTATGAAACTTTCCAGGTATATGCGAATCATCAGACATTTACCTGAAAGAAGAAAAAAAAATTGAAAAGATACATTATGTGTAGACTTTGAACTATAATATGACCATAATTTGCATTATCGGGTCCTCTCACTGAACAAAATTATATCACCCATACAAAACATGACTTCGGCGTCATCTTCATAACTGCTTTTTATATTGTTAGAACTGGGGAGATAATAAATAATTAGTAACATATTACCATGTATGGTGTCTAGTATTAGGAAAAAAATATTTTTCGCACGAAAAATCTACGATATAAATTGGATTTAATCGGGGTAGGAAAAATTGCGTCTGCAAATGACGTCACAAAACGCGAATTTTTTTTTTAATCAAAAATATGTTATTTGAGCTTTTATCTCAAAATGATTTAAGATTCAGCCAGTAAAATTTAGCTACGCGAATTTCAAGTTTCTAGGTACAGCAGTTTCGACTGTGCAGTCGTACTTATATGAGTCAGTGAGACAGGTTTTCCTTTTATATAATTATATACAGTAAACAATGCTTGTATTATATGAATAACTGTCAACGTTTAAATAAGTTTAAAAGTTCTATTGCCAATTACCCTTGTCAGAGACATACAGGTGCCAAAACGAAAGAGCTTAAACTAGGTCCCAGTCCTTACCCTCGTCGGTAATAAAGCCTAGTTTTATGCTAGAACTTTATATAATGTAGTGCTCGTTTAAGAGCTGTTAAAGTTTAGTGGATTACCAGTGATATGTTAGAAACTGGCTTTAACATGATATTGGGTTAGTATTCCTTAGCTTTCCGAGCAAAATTTCATAATGTTTATTATATGGTTTCCTTATTAACTACGGAAGATAATGACGTATTTCAGAACAAATTAAAGCTGCACTCACAAAGTAAAAAAAATCTATAGACTTTGATTGTATTCATAACAAACAAACAACCAAATTATCCCTTTTCATAATCTAAAGTTCTATATTAATATTATGAAGAGGATATAATTGTTTTTATTGCAAAGGCACTACTTGACCGATTTTTTAAATTCTTTTATCTATAGAAAGCTTATTCATCCCCAGGTGATATAGGTTATAAATTACGCAGGCAAATTCACAAGAAAATTGCTTGTATTTCATAAAAAAAAGTAGAGACTCTTATAAAGAGAAATAAAAATAAGGAAATTATTAATTTTCCACAGAATATACAACACTAACATGAGGACTGAAGCCTAAACTAGGTAGAACCTGTATTTCAGGCCTCCAATACCGATAAATTTTAGAAGAAAATTGATAGGATAAATTAAAAACCGGCCAAGTGCGTGTCGGGCCACGCGCCGTGTAGGGTTCCGTAGTTGCGAATGACAACTTTGAGTTCACACTATTCACACTCGTACCTTACAGTTTAGCGACCAAAAACATCTAACAATGAAAATAGTATGAAATTTTACAGTTTATAAGTTGGTTGCCTATAACTTTTTAGTTTGTACTTAGTACTAAGCTCTGATAATTTTCCTTTAAACTTCAGTATATATACTACTGCTGTAATTTTTTTCACGTATCTATATATAACCGTTTAGCAGATAGAGGGGGGGGACACTTACCTCTAACAAAAATTCGCACTTTTAAACCAAATATTTCGAAAACGGATCCCTAAATCGAAAAATGGTGTTCTCAACCTCACAATATTTTTGAAAGACCTATTAAACGACACCCCACACGGTGGGTAAATAAATTACTCCCCCACTTTACTTGTATGGGAGCTACCCTAAAAAAAATTTTTTTTCAAGTTTTTATTCTACCACTTTTTTGCCATGATTAATATACATATCCATACCAAATTACAGCTTTCTAGTACTTATAGTCTCTGCGTTAAACCGCGGATGGATAGACAGATAGACAGACAGACATGGCGAAACTATAAGGGTTCCTTGTTTACTACGGAACCCTAAAAAGTAGAGACTCTTATAGCGATAAAATGAAAAAGAAATAGAAATGAAGAACTGATTAATTTTCCACGGAATATACACCACTAACATGAGGACTGAAGCCTAAACTAGGTAGAACCTGTATTTCAGGCCTCCAGTACCGATAAATTTTAGAAGAGAATTGATAAGATAAATTAAAAATGAAATCCAATCCGGCGGCTATATCATGAATATTGATGAGAGCTTGCACGCATTGAGTGCTATTAGGAGTATTGCAGCTGAGAATTGCATTATACTGGGGATGCACCGGCGCTGTCGTTTGATGTACAGTGTCTTAATTGGAGTGATTTTCGTGTCACAAGTGTCGCTTTGTGTTGTGAAGTGCCTTGATATGAGATTATAACAGCAATGGCGTCTAGTAACCAAACGTTTTAGTAGATTCAGAGATAAGTTTTGTGTTTGATTAAATTCACCAACAATACTTAAGACTTATTTATCTATCAATTTTGATATTTACAAATTATAAAGTCCCTGCAAAATGTGATCTTGTAGCAGTATGCCCAAAAAGCGGGCAACATTGCCAAGGTTAAGGCTGTTATATCATTTATCTGTTTACTACGGAACACTAAAAAGTGTTTCAAAATCAATTATAGCTGCACTCACAACATGTGAAAAATTGATTTAAAAGATTTTGTTTGTAATGCAAAAAATAATCTCTCTTAAAAATGTTACGTAAAGAAGTAGTTTCCTATACCGATAAATTTTAGAATAGAATTGATAGGATAAATTAAAAATGAAATCCAATCCGGCGGTCATATCATGAATATTGATGAGAGCTCGCACGCATTGAGTGCTATTAGGAGTATTGCAGCTGAGAATTGCATTAGACTGGGGATGCACCGGCACTGTGTTTTGATGTACAGTGTCTGAATTGAAGGGATTTTGGTGTCACAAGTGTCGCTTTGTGTTGTGAAGTGCCTTGATATGAGATTATAACAGGTATGACATCTAGTACATAAGTGTTTTAGTAGATTCAGAGATTAATTTTCTGTGTTAGTGAAAATCTAACACAGAAAATTAATCTCAGAATCCCCAGAAGATTTAAGGTCTACTTCTAAATTTTAATATTAACAAATTATACAGTGCCTGCAAAACGTATTTTATAGCAGCATACCCAAAACGCTGGCAATATTGCCAAGGTTACGATTGCTGTATCATTTAATATATATATATAATATAATATATACGGACAAATCACACAGATTGAGCTAGCCCCAAAGTAAGTTCTTAAGTAAGACTTGTGTTATGGGATACTAACTCAACGATACTATACATTATAACAAATACATATATAGATAAACATCCAAGACCCAGATCAATCTGAAAAAGATCATTTTCCATCTTGACCTGACCGGGGATCGAACCCGGGACCATCCGTGTCGCAGGCTGGCGTGTTGACCGCTGCGCCACGGCGCTCGTCTATTTACTTTATTTACGCTCGTCTATGTACTTTGTTTTATTTGTCTATTTACTAGGTATCTCAACACCGATTATTTAATTATTCAGAAAATATTGAATAGGAATATTCAAAATAATCTTAACAAATTACAATCTTTAATCTAAGACTGTCTTTGATTCGCTAGATTATCTAGACAGAAACTTATAGAGGCTGGGGAATATTTTGAAGTTTAATTTCATTTAAGCTTTTGGTCTTTATAATTGTTTATGGTAAAATAAATACTTTATCAAATTTC
Organism: Rhodophaea formosa; assembly: GCA_963082605.1. NCBI lineage: Eukaryota > Metazoa > Arthropoda > Insecta > Lepidoptera > Pyralidae > Rhodophaea > Rhodophaea formosa. The sequence continues at coordinate 9,737,333 of OY720221.1, forward strand.
AAAGGTAGATGGTATCGTTTACAATTCAAAAGAATAATTTTAAGATTAAACATTATCGGCGACGTCTATTTCAGGTCGTTAATTTTGTCTTTAATTATTTTATAGAATGATGTAATGTACAATTATTTATTTGTATAATCAATGATTAAACTTAACATAACCAAACAGGCAAGGCAACCAATTTTTGATCACTTTTTGAAAGTAAAGTGCTATTTTTAGGGTTCCGTAGTAAACTAGGAACCCTTATAGTTTCTCCGTGTCTGTCTGTCTGTCTGTCTGTTTTACTCAGAGACTATAAGTACTAGAAAGCTGTAATTCGGTATGGGTATGTATAATTTACTCAGAGACTATAAGTACTAGAAAGCTGTAATTCGGTATGGGTATGTATAATTATCATGCCGAAACAGTGGCAGAAAAATATTTGGAAAAAAAATTCAGGTTAGTTCCCAGACAAGTAAAGAGGAAGTAATATTTTTTTCTATACAAAGCCATCGTGTTGGGTATTGATAAATAAGTCTTTAAAAAATATTGTGTGGTTGAGAACACCATTTTTTGATTTAGGGATCCGTTTCGGAAATTTTTGTTAGAGGTAAGTGTCCCCCCCCCCCCCTATTTGCTAAACGGTTGTATATGGATACGTAAAAAAAATACAGCAGTAGTATATATACTGAAGTTAAAAGGAAAATTATCAAAGCTTAAGTAAAAACTAAAATGTTATAGGCAAACAACTTATAAAATGTACTCGAAAATGTAAAATTCCATACAATTTTCATTGTTACATGTTTTTGGTCGTTAAACTGTGAGGTGCGAGTGTGAACAGTGTGAACTCAAAGTTGTTATTCGCAACTACGGAACCCTACACTGCGCGTGGCCCGACACACACTTGGCCGGTTTTTTTAATAAATTTTGAATATGTTACGTTTTTTTAACATAATATTGAGATTTTTACGAAGTTTTGTTTAAATATTGTTTATAAAATTAATAGTTTGTTCTGTTTATAATAAATAAAAAAACTATTGATTACATATGTTGTTGTTTTATTTCGATCCGAAAATGTACTACAATTGTAATCCATGCGACCACTTACGTGACTTTTTAGAGCGCGACCTGTGCAGGGTTAATTTAGATTTCTATTTTATAATACAACTGAAAACAGAAATCTAAAGCAACAGCTACTTACAAAAGAGCAAAAGTATGCAAATATATAAACCTTAATTCGAGATTGCGTAGTATACCACCGGTTTAACAATTCCGTATGCCTATAGATGACGTCACCACACGCTGTGGAGGTGTGTAACGCAATGAAGCGTACCAGAGTCAATTTCATGCGGTTACCTAACTCTCTACTAGTAAATACTTACTTGTACACATATTAGTGCATTATGTCTTCATCATAATGAAGGATGTTATGTCTTCTGTGCCTATGCTTAATTGGCCAATACTGGCGTAAATTTTTTCAGCTGCCTCTGTATCTAAGATCTATAGCTTAAATCATTTTAATATATCAATAAAACAGCTGGCTAACGTGCCTCCCGAAGCACGTTCATCATCAACATGTCATGTCTTTTTTAGTCTCCACTGCATGAGCACAACACAGAGTAGTCAGAGGATTTGGCCAACACTGCCACACTAGCCAGACCGGTTAGAGAGGTCTTTTTGACGTTTATAAGCTTTATTTAGATCGTGTTTCCTAAGTCATCTTCTACGACATCCAGGGTAAGAATTGGAGTGGTCTGATTTTACTCTGCCGAAAACCACGGAACCACGGAAACCACACGGCGATATTATTGATACATACTTTATATTTATTAATTAACTAACCGAAACTTTGAAAATATCACACACTCGTACGTCAATGTCGTGCTAAACAACCATATCACCGGTTATCATATTTAATTGCCAATCCGACTACGTTTAAAAACACGAAAAAATATACAGGAGGTTTCATGAAAGTGTAAATTTTATTCACGCCAATAAAATTATGAGGTAAAACGTCACACAGAACAGTCTCTTAGTTTTAAATAAATATCCTGATAAATATTCACATAATCATCAATAATCTTTTTATGCCTAGATATTTTTTGGATTTTAAATAAAATTATTTTAATACGGTTTTTATCGCGTTTATTACATTATTTATACACCTAACGTTTCGAGCACTTTACAGTGTTCGTGGTCGCAGGTAGACTAAGTTGACATTTGTCTAGGAATTTATAAGAACTGCAAAATCTACCGCCTAATTAAAATATTTATTGATAACGTTCCGGATGTACGCAGTATTGGCTCACGGTGTCTGAAGGTCTTGCAGTCTTCTACTTAGCTTGAGATTTGATTAAATTGATGACTGGATCCCAAGCTGGTGGTAACTGCCAACCATCCTCTCTATTGAAATAATAATAATAATAGGATGTTTTTTAATTTCAATAGCCTCACGGAGCATTCTTGGAATGTATCTGTTTTTTTTTTGCAAGGACTTGAGGATTACCAAAACGCATATAGTGGTTGGGTTTGTCTAGGGCATGTTCACAGACTGCAGACTTCGTTGAGCGCCTATGCTTCGTGTCAGCAATATGTTCTTTTATACGGGTACCGATGCTTCTCTTTGTTTGCCCAATGTATGATAAACCACACTCACAGTCAATTTTATAAACTCCAGCATCTTGTAACGGGATATTAGATTTGACAGGTCTTAAAAGTTGTTTTATTTTCTTGTGCGGCTTGTAATAGGTCTTGATTGAAGCACGCTTAAGTATATTTCCAATTTTGTCTGTAACTCCCTTTACATATGGTAAGATGGCAGGAAAACGATCAACTGTGTGAGGCTTTGGGCGGCTTCTGTGATGTGTTCAGTCGTCAGGAGGCAGTTTTTTTTTAACTAAAGCATATTTATAAAAACCTCCTATATTTCGCATGAAATTAAGGTCACCGCGGACGCCCGACGTGAAAAAGTCGTAAAAGTAACATTGTTACTGTAAGTGTGGAGTGCCTATTTGGCCGGTAGTTACGTCAAGGTCGCCTTCAAAATCTCATTACGTAAAACAGTTGGACGCACGATGCTTGGAAAGCTTTAGATGTTTACAGAAAATAATTAAAGATATACATATATTTTTTTATATTTTATTTCTGTCTCTTTTATCCATAGCGTCTCTAAGGTCATTTGTTACGTTTCATGTTGTATAACTTAAAAAAAAGTGCTTATAGCTGGCTGTCCATTAACCACCAACACAAATTGGACTTGCTTTTGCACGAGATAGTATTTATAACCTTAAAGCAATTTTAACGATGTGAATAAAAACAGATAGTACGGTATTTTAACCGACTTCAAGAAGAGGAGGTTCTTTATATACTTTTACTAACTATCCCAACTAATATTATTAATGTGAAAGTGATTTTGTTTGTTTGTAATTGTATCTTTACATACCGGTAATTCTTAACACTGCATTAGGCACCATGTTTTATAATTATTTTTCGACACTTTTTTTTACGTCAATTGATTAATTTTAGTGTTTGTTTTTTTATTTTACTTTATTTCAACCTTCAGGTAGTGCAGAGAAAAGAATATTTGGGAAGTTGGTGCAAAAAGAAAAAACATATTAGAAGCATTCTATCAATTATTTGGAAGCACTACAAAATCCTATCCTTACTAATCCTATCCAAAGTAATATTATAAATGCGAAATGAGTTTGTTTGTTTGTGACGCTCTCACGTCGTATCTACTGAACCGATCATCATGAAATTTGAATACACATAGGTTAGAGTACGGAGAAGGACATAGGCTATATATAACGCGGGTGAAGCCGCGTGTAACAGCTAGTTTAAAATAAAACACAAACTTATGTTCAGTAAAAGTGCTAGTAAAATAAAATCAACTGGTTATTTATTTTTGTTGTCAACAGCCATCGGGCAAAAAATCTTACGAAACTTATATTTAAGTAACTCTATTTACTTTGAAAATAAAAAGCTATTCAGTGTTTGTGATATTGAGATAAAACGAGATTATTATATTGACTTTGCTCTGAAAATGTTTAAAAACATAGACGCTCAATTGAGATCAAAAATAAGATTTTACACATGTACTCTCCAAATAGAATTTAATAACAAAGATCGCAAACTTTCTTTATCTTTTTGCATCTTTACCAAGTTATCTCAAAGTATACTATGTCATTTTGGATAATTTGTTGATTAAATTCGGTTTATTACAATACTATTATACAACTGTGTGATTTGTCCGTATATATATTTAACTTCAAAAGCATAACACATAATTGAAAAATCCAAAGTATTTTACTATCTTAACTAATAATACAAATGCAAAAGTGAGTTTGATGGTTGTTATGCTTTCTATCGTTTACTTCTGAACCGATCATCATTAAATTTTGATTTGATTTTTAATTCTCAAACGGGTGACTCAGCCCGTCAATAACAACCACTTATCCTATAGGACCATTGCTAAAAATTCGAAATAAAAACAATTTTACATACTAAATGCCCAGTCGGCCGAACATTGTAGTATAATAATATAATTTTTTTTTCGTGTTTCAAGCCTTAACCTCTAAAGAAAAGTTGTTCATATTGACGAGCTGATTTGCCCCTTTAAAGATTGGGCAGGTTTTTTGAACATATTGTATATTACAAGTTTTTGCGGCTAGGTAAAACCCTATATTAAGTAGTGACAAACGAGGCTAAAGCTCCCCCGGTGATAATAGTCCCCCAGAGACGTAAACCACGACGCATTGCCCAGTAATATTCGGACTTTCGAATATAGTTTTTTTGCCATTTGCAAAGTATAACTTTTTTTATTACTACTGAAACTTACGTGAATATATTAATTGTTAGGGTTAACACCGTTGTCCTTCAAACCATCAAATAAAACCGTCAACACGGATGCACACTTTTGTATGAAAATGTCGTTTTATTTTCGAGTTCCCAGCATTGGACCAATAGGAAAAGTTGTTCATTTTGACATCGGTGTTTACCCTAACACCCAATATTCAGTCTTAAGTAGACCAAAAGTAGTTGGCGATAGCGACTGAATATACGTGAGTAAAAATCATGATTCTATAATAAAAGTGTAACATGTTTTGCAGAAACCTGAAACAGCGCAATGAGGAAGATTTTGAAACCAATTGTCTATTTCCGGAATAAAATTTCATTTTCCTAGGTTAAGGAGCAGTAAAGGTTATGATTCCATGCGATTTTCAGTCAACTTAAAAGTTGATTTTTTTGACAGTTTAAAGCCACCGCTGATCTTAATATATTATAAACAAAGGAGATTAAATTCAATATTCAAATATATTATAACAAATCAAATCGGAAAGAATAAATAAAAAATTAAAGAGAGAGAGGGAGAAGACAACAAAATGTGATTCTTTAGAATGGTCGGTTAGGTAAAAACCGCTATTAGGTAGTGACAAACGAGGCTGAAGCTGCTCCGGTGATAATAGTCCCCTGGGGATGCGGGCTACGATGCATTGCCCAATAATGCCGGGATTTTCAAATGTATGACATTTTTTCATAAAAATAACGAGTGATCCTAAGAAAGTTCCTTTTTACCCTGGTACAGAACTCTAAAAATTAAAGATAGAGGGAGCAGACAACACAATGTGATTCCTTAAAATGGATGGTTAGGTAAAAACCGCTATTAGGTAATGACAAAAGAGGCTGAAGTTGCTCCGGTGATAATAGTACTCAGATATGGCCACTTTTCATGAAATAACGAGTGATCTTTTGAAGGTTCCTTTATACCTTGGTACAAAACCCTAAGACCTAAAAAAGACAGAGGAAGGAATTCCATAAAACAGGTTAGACAAAAACCGCTATTAGGTAGTGACAAACGAGGCTGAAGCTGCTCCGGTGATAATAGTCCCGTGGGGATGCGGGCTACGATGCATTGCCCAATAATGCCGGGATTTTCAAATGTATGACATTTTTTCATAAAAATAACGAGTGATCCTAAGAAAGTTCCTTTTTACCCTGGTACAGAACTATAAAATTAAAGATAGAGGGAGCAGACAACACAATGTAATTCCTTAAAATGGGTGGTTAGGTAAATACCGGTATTAGGTAGTGACAAAAGTGGCTGAAGATGCTCCGGTGATAATAGTACTCAGGAGACTCGAGTTAGGATGCCTTGCCCAATAATGCCGGGATTTTCAAATATATGGCCATTTTTCATAAAATAACGAGTGATCCTTTGAAGGTTCCTTTATACCTTGGTACAAAACCCTAAGACCTAAAAAAGACAGAGGAAGGAATTCCATAAAACAGGTTAGACAAAAACCGCTATTAGGTAGTGACAAACGAGGCTGAAGTTGCTCCGGTGATAATAGTCCCCAGGGGACGTGATCTACGATGCATTGCCCAATAATGCCGGGATTTTCAAATATAGGGCCTTTTCTCATAAAAAATACCGTGTGATCCCATGAAGGTCCTTTTTTTCTGTATCATTATAATTAAAGAGAGAGGGAGCGGACAACAGAATGTGCTTTCTTAGAATGGGTGGTTAGGTAAAAACCGCTATTAAGTAGTGACAGACGAGGCTAAAGTTGCTCCAGTGATAATAGTCCTTAGGGCTGCGAGCTACGATGCATTGCGTAATAATGCCGAGATTTTCTAGCATATTGCCTTTTTTCATAAAAATAACGAGTGAAAATATGAGGGTTCTTTTTTAACCCTAACACAGAACCCTAAAAACTAAAAAGAGTGGGAGTGGACAACAAAATGTGATTCCTTAGAATAGGTGGTTAGGTAAAAACCGCTATTAAGGTAGTGACAAACGAGGCTGAAGTTACTCCGGTAATAATAGTCCCCTGGGGATGCGAGCTACGATGCAGAGCCCAATAACTCCGGGGTTTTCGAAAATATGGCTTTTTTTCATAAAAACAGCGAGTGACTCTATGAGGTTTTTTCTTTTTTGCCTTGGTAAAAAACTCTAAAATGTAAAAAAAGGGAGAGCAGACAACAAAATGTGATTTCTTAGCATGGGTGGTTAGGTTAAAACCGCTATAAGGTATTGACAAACGAGGCTGAAGCTGCTCCGGTGATAATAGTCCCCTGGGGACGCGTGCTACGATGCATTGCCCAATAAAGCCGAGATTTTCAAACATATGGCCTTTTGGCTTCCATGCTGGTCTGGGAGAAAAGAAAAAACGTAGAATGTTCCAGCTGCTTCTCTTTCCGCGCAGATCGTAAAAGCCCATCGAGGGAATGGGCGTCAGAAATCATGTCTATAGGCGATGCGGCTAGCAACCCATCACTATTTTGATTCCGTTCTCATCTACAAGCCCACCAACATGCTAAACGTGGCCTCAAGGTTTTACAGACCTGGGCTCTGTCTACCTCGTAAGGGAAAAAGACGTGATAGTATGTATGTATGGCCTTTTTTCATAAAAATAAACATCTTTTTTTTTAAACTTTAGTAGGGACTGAACAAAGTATAAACAGCGGGCAAACTGTATATCGAAATAATATTTGTTGCCAGTCTTTAATTACAACATAGCTCTCAAAACATTAATAATAAATATAGTACCAAGATATAAATTCAAAGCTTACTGGCTAGCTCAATCAGTGTAATTTGTCGAATTATATTCATTTATTATTTGTAGCAAAGTTGATTTTAATTGACGTTTTGAATTACGCGGTATATTTGTGCTATTCCGTTGTGCCGTTCAAGCGAACACAATAATTCTTATAATATAAGTATAGTACAACACAATTGATATCTTCAGTTCTGTACCTTTTACATTTCTCACTACAAAAAGCCACTCAGAAAGTATTTACAAACAAAACCGGCAATGTTGTGACAATAATCGAAGCCCACTTACCTCGGTAAACAAAGTCGAACAAAGCGTAAACAGTGAGCGACATAAGTGGGCAAACTTGTATGGCGGAGCTATATTTGTAGGCAGCCGACAAAACATACAACATAACACTCAAACATTAACTTTCTCAAGAGAAAGCTTCCTGGTATGACATGCTTAATTCTCTAGATTGTAATCGAATGAAATTTCTAAAAAGGTGTAAATACAAGTACAAAGTCATGGCTATCTTGTTTTTTTTTTCCTAGCTTTTCGATGTTATGTCCCACTACTGGCCAAAGGCCTCCCGCTAGTTAGGCCTTTCACTTCATTATTTATTGCAATTTCTGTCCAACCCGGACCCCGGGCCCTGAAGCGGCATAGCTAAAGGTGCAACTGGGAAAGCAATTAATAAGCATTCACGGGAAGAACCGAGGTCTTAAACTCAATTAATTTGAATGTTAAATATGTAAGTTTACATTTTTAAGATTCACAATTCCCACAGCGAGTTATCCAGTTGGCACCCAGTTTCCCAATTTCCTTTGAAAATCAAGATGCTTAGAAGCCACATAAAATTATTTACAAAATACCAAAATTCACGATATTCTTTTCAACCCTAAGTAAACAATGGATCCACAAAAAACGTAAACGCCCGGAGTGAGTGACATAAGTGGGCAAACTCACTTGATAGAAAAGCTAATCTTTGCCTCCGAACTGTCGTTAATATAACTCCGACGGAGTTATCTCCCTAGGGCGAGATAAAATATTTTCTGTAGAAAAAACAAACATGCTTAGGGGACTGCTCGTGATCACGTAGGGGCAGGCACGTCTGCTCGGGTATGTCGAATCATTGCTAAGCTGACGACGGTATAAACGAATGGTTCCGTATTTAGCAATGTTTTATTATATTTTGATAAATGTAGCAAATGAAAAGAAAGGTGAAAATAAATTGATTATTGGATTTTACTTACAGTCGTCAACAAGAGCTTTTTATTAAATTTTTTCAACTGGTTTGGATAAATATGAATGAGGTGTCATTCGATTTGTACTAGCATTTAGTTTAAATAGCAATCTTAATTATTGTATACGTTTTCATGTTTGGCTTAGCACGTTGTCAATTTGTTTTTTATAGATACTTTATGTTTCTCAGTAAGTGAATATCTTGTATTCTGTTAGAGAAATATTTTTTTTTAACCATATTTAACGGGATAGGAAGCAGCTAGTACATTCTATGTTTTTTTTTTTCTTGCCAGCATGGAACAGATATATTTATGTGTATTTTGTCTATTTTTTTTTTAAATATATATAATATATCTAATCAATTCCTATGTAGAGTCTCAGATAATATGAATGACATGTCATTCGATTCGTAACAGCAGCAATCCGGATAAGAAGCAACAAGAACATTCTGTTTTTTTTTTCTTTTCAGTCATACCAACATGGAACAGATATATTTTCGTGTATTTTTTCTTATTTTTTTAATAAGTCATAGAAGTTACTTTGAACATAAAATAATACGTAAAATACAAAATATGCGTATACTATAATTTATGAATATTCCGAGCTACTTCCATATGAAACACGCCAGACTGACTATCATAAAACAGAATAATGTGTGTACAGAGCTGTAAATTCTTCCGCTTACGTAACTAGAAATATTTCGTGTCTTTCATATTAATATTTATTTATACTACACATAAGCTTTTTTCACAGCTTTGTCCACGGCATAATCCAACTTTTTAGTTAGTTTCGTTCTGGTACTTTTTTGGTGCAAAGGAGCCAGCGTTGTAGGTAACTTTGCGCCAGAATCTATAAAGGTGGGTTCAAATGATATATAGTATGAGTTTCTTTAATTGAATGTTCAATTAAAGAAACTGGCGGCTTGACTCAAGTATTGTAGGATTCGTCGACTTCACTCGAAAGCACTCAATGCTTCGAGGGAAGCGTAACTGTATTGACAAACACTAGGAAGAACGTAATATTTAAGGCATGTTCGGACTTTAAGGGGAGCCGTAAATATTTCAAGGTCCAGTACTGCAAAACTGAAATGAAATAAATCATCACGTATGGACAAAAACGCTTTCAGAAGCTTTCCGTTCTTAATTAATGTATACATAAATGTTATTAAAATAGTTTGAAGCGTTATGTAGGGCCATGCAAAAATGGAAATAAAGTGATTTATGTGTAAGATTTTTACCTTAAGTCTTAAGAAAATAATGCAAAGTTATCAAGGAATAAAATAAAAATTGAGGTAGTATGGAAATCGAACAAAGCACATACTGTTCTTATATTCGTAACTTCGTACCTAAGTAAGCATATTTATTATTCCAACAAAAGCTGGTTCGTAAAGTTTTATAATGTTACACTCCAGTTAGAAATTTCTTGGAAGTTATAAGTTCCTAAAATCTAGTTACCCAAACAGCTGGAGGATTAGACCACGAGATAGTTCTACATATCAATAAATGGTTAAAAACTTACCTGTAACAAAAGTTTGACCGAAAATATACTCATATAATTACGGTCAAACGTACAACATTTTTGGATACAACGTCTCAACGTTGCGTCCAAAGAGCTTTATTTATTCATGTTGTAGAATCATTTAATCCATGCGACTGAACGTTATTACAACCTTTAAAGAAATATTTAAAAAAAAAAATTTTTTCGCTTTTGGACTACCCTAGTCAGTAACTGAAAACCATTGCATTGCTCTCCGAGTAATATACGCACTGAGATACTGCCTTTTATACCACTGCGACACACGAACGATCACACACCTACTGGTTTCTTTATTAAGTTTCTTATATTTTGTTTGCTTATTGATTGTATGTGTGTTTTTGATAGTAGAATAGATCTTTTCATATCTATCTATCTAAATGGCCCGAGTATAAGTTATGAATTTGGTATAGAAGTAGCGATAATTTAAATTCATATTCTCACTTATCTCTCAATTCATGTTAATTACAACAAAAACACACAATAAAGTCACAGCAACTATCACGCTCGCCACAAGATATTTCCTCCCATAAAAAATAAAAAATACCATCATACTACCTCGTGAACATAATAATAATAATAAATAAATAATAAATATATACGGACAAATCACACAGATTGAGCTAGCCCCAAAGTAAGTTCTTAAGCAAGACTTGTGTTATGGGATACTAACTCAACGATACTATATTTTATAACAAATACATATATAGATAAACATCCAAGACCCAGGTCAATCTGAAAAAGGTCATTTTTCATCTTGACCTGACCGGGGATCGAACCCGGGACCATCCGTGTCGCAGGCAGGCGTGTTGACCGCTGCGCCACGGAGCTCGTCAAACAACATCATTGCATGAATACTACCAGCCATATACATAAATACCATACATTTTACAGTTTTATGTGAAGCGATCTTTAACACTTTTCATTTGTACGCTCAACCAAGCATTACAGCAAAAACACACAATAAGGTCACAGCACACCTGGACTATCACGCCAGCTACAAGAAATTTCCTCCCATAAAAACAAACACTCCATCAAACTAGCTCGTAAACATATCGCTACCTAGTAGCCAAGTACATCAATACTATTCATTATTCAGATCCTGCCAAGCGATTTTAGTCACTTCGTTTTCAGTTATTCACTCAACTTAGCATCAACTACAACAAAAAAAGACTATCACGCCCGCCACAAGATATTTTCTGCCATAGAAAACTAAAATGCTTCCAATATTATCTTATATCGATCGGTACTTATCTTTCATGAAAAGCGATCTTTGTCACTTCGTTTTCATTTGTATGCTCAAACTAGCATTAATTACAGCAAAAACACACAATAAGCTCACAGCACACCTAGACTATCACGCTCGCCACATGATATTTCCTCCCATAAAAACTAAAAGGTCACCGTACTATCTTATATCGGTGGTTATCTTCAGGTTCATGAAAAGCGATTTTTATCACTTACTTTTAATTTATTTACTAAACCAAGCATTAACTACAGCAAAAACTCACAATAAAGTCACAGTATAGCTGGACTATCACGCCCACCACAAGATATTTCCTCCAATAAAACTAAAAAGCCACCGTACTATCTTATATCGGTAGTTATCTTCAGGTTCATGAAAAGTGATCTTTATCACTTCCTTTTAATTTATTTACTAAACCAAGCATTAACTACAGCAAAAACTCATAATAAAGTCACAGTACACCTGGACTATCACGCCCACCACAGGATATTTCCTCCCATAAAAACTAAAAGGCCACCGTACTATCTTATATCGGTAGTTATCTTCAGGTTCATGAAAAGCGATCTTTATCACTTTTTTTTTCATTTATTTACTAAACCAAGCATTAACTACAGCAAAAACTCACAATAAAGTCACAGTACACCTGGACATTCACGCTCACCTCAGGATATTTCCTCCCATAAAAACTAAAAGGCCACCGTACTATCTTATATTGGTAGTTATCTTCAGGTTCATGAAAAGCGATCTTTATCACTTTCTTTTCATTTATTTACTAAACCAAGCATTAACTACAGCAAAAACACACAATAAGGTCACAGCACACTTGGAGTATCACGCTCGCCACAAGATATTTCCTCCCATAAAAACTAAAACGTTTTCCACGGCAAACATTTCAATTGTAGTCATTAAGTTAACCGCGCTGTTTTCCTTGAGGCGTTTTCCTGTTTGTATACGTAACAAACAATTCCAGACATAAGGTTCACAAGCAAAGTAAGTACTTGCTTTTTGTATCGAAAATCTTTACTTCATTTTTATGACTTCAGTGAAAGTTGGATTTTATAAATCGAACGGATAATTTATTGAATTCTGTTCACACAATCAGAGATTCATGAAAATATTGTGGAATGAAACGATATCTAATGGTAGAAGTCCTTAGCATTTGCATCCAGCTCCCTTGAGCAGTAATTAAAACTACAGCCAGAGGCACTAGGGTTATGGGTTCAATCCCTAGGCAGGTCATGATAGAAAACGATCTCACAAATTGGCCTGGGTCTTGGATAATGATCTTATAAGTATCTATTATAAAATATAGCATATCGATGATTTAATATCGTACGACACAAATTCATAACCTATTATGGGGCTGGCTCAATCTGTAGGATTTATCAATTTATATTTATTTATTTAATATCTCGAGCTCCTCCGTGCTTCGGAAGGCACGTAAAGCCGTTGGTCCCGGCTGTCATCGTTGATGGCTGTCGTTAAGCTATGTCAGATGCCTTAAGGCAGCTTGAAAAATCTGACACCAGTGTTGGCCACTTACACATACGAAAAAACAAAACAAAAAATTTATTTATTAAAACTCCCGAGGGAAAATTCTGTCATGTCGTATCAAGAACTAAAATCTAAAGCAGAGGATAGAGAGGTTTGGCGCATACTCCATTGAAAAGAGCTACAAAGCTCTTAAATAAGAAGTGAAGAAATGCAACAATCACGAAAATATTAGAAAACATCAAGAACAATGACGTTGACTAAAAAATTAAAAGGATAGACTTTCAATCATTTATAAGAAAATATAGACGTTTCTTAGTTAAATAAAACAAGACTGTCATGCTCCGAAACTATTGGACTGAATGTCTTTTACCTATAGATATCTAATACATCTGCAGTTGACAAAGGCTATGACATACATATATATACATACATAAACTCTAAAACAATACACTCTATTTTGAGAATTTTAAATAAACTCGGAATTAACTCATAACAATGTAGTTTCAATTGTAAGGAAGTATGAAACGTGTAATTAAATAAGGTCAAATGACAGGCCGTACGATCGATTTTTTAAAGTCTTCAAATGCCGATGTCTTGGGGTGGTTAGGTTAAGTGGTTATAATCGGCTTACGGTAATGACTCGTCTAGGTCACTTGTACCGTTTTATCAAATTTAATAAGCACTTGCTTTGCCCTATTAAGTAATAGTTTTAAATTAATGTGTCTATTACATTTTTATACCTATTTCAAAAAATATGCAACATAAAATATTTCATATTTTATTAAGCTAAGCTAAGCTTTTATGACAGTTATTCTACTTATTTCTACAGACATAGATATCTCATCTGGTGACATGCGGTATGGTAAAGGCTCTGGCAAGCTTGGTTCAAAAAGTCAACGTTAGACGGCAGTAAACTAATTGTAATTATGAAAAAAAATGACGTTCACTAAATGATATTGAAATATCTTATGATGAATGATTGACTTTGACTTTTGCAGTAGGTCCATTGCTAGTAAACTAAACCAATTAGAATGTGTTAAAGTATAAAAATAGATACATACTATTGTATATATTAACTATCGCAGTCTAAAACACACACACACCTTCACACATCTCCCACACACCTCCTTACTCATAATTCAAAAGACACCGTTGACGTCTAACCTCCAGAACATTGCATACGTACTCTAACAATATATACCTAGTTGCTATTAGCCGTATTTAATTCAAGTAAGAGAATAGTGCCGACGTGTGCCTTCTGTGAGGGCTCTTGTGAACTAAGCCCTCGTAAGCTGGCTCTCGAGGCTCTCAGCTACTAGTCAACTGCATGTGTAATTACATGTTAATATCAAACATGACTAGGCTATTTCATAGCTAAATATAGCTAAAAATACATTTGAATCTGCATAACAAGTATGTAAGTGTTCGGGAATTATTGTTAAAAGAAAAGTTCCGATAGATATTTTTTATTCAAGGAAGTCATTGTGTAGGTACTTTGTTTGTGTGACTACGATACCTTTTTCAGAACTTCCAAATGGCATTTTAATACAGGTTTTTCTTGTCTGATAGATATTTCAATCAGAGAGTTATTAGCTACTAGCTGTTACCTGCGGCTCCGCCCGCGTAATATATAGCCTATGTCCTTCTCAGTACCCTTACCTATGTGTATGGAAAATTTCATGATGATCAGTTCAGTAGATACGGCGGGAAAGCGTAACAAACAAACAAACTCACTTTTGCATTTATAATATTAGTTAGGATTTTTTACTTTAATGGTCCAGCCATTAGCATGATAGAAGGTTTTCGTAACGGTTGGAGTAATTTTTTTATTATAATAACATCTACTTGTATACTTTACCTCATACCAAAAAATCTGGAATACTAGCCTTAATATCAGGGTCTTACCTGTAAACAAAAATAATCATCAATTTAATAAATAAATACGGACAAATCACACAGATTGAGTTAGCCCCAAAGTAAATTCGAGATTTGTGTTATAGAATACTAACTTAATGATACTAAGTATATTTTATAAAAACATCCAAGACCCAGGTTAATCTGAAAAAGATAATTTTCCATCTCGACCTGACCGAGAATCGAACCCGGGATCACCCGTGTCGCAGGCAGGCGTGTTGAAAAGACGAAATATAAGGTTCATGCTATGCCCCGTTCATCATCAACAGGTCTTTGTTAGTCTCCAATGCAGGAGCACGACCCTCTCTGTACTACCACAGCCATATATTGGCCAGAGCAGTCAGAGGATTTGGCCTACGCTCTCCACGCTGGCCAGACGGGTTGGAGAGGTGTCTTTGATATTTAAAGCTTTGTTTAGCTTGTGTTTCCTTAGTCGCCTTCTACAACATCCACTGGAAGACTTGGAGTGGTCCTATTCTACTCTCCCGGGAACCACACATGTTCATACAACATGTTAACTTACTACCGACATTCCCATGAAGGGGTGACAAGTGAAATTAACAACTTTTATGGGACCAATGCTGGGAATTCGAAAATTTATATACGTGGTTTTTTTTCATACTTTAATGAACAGCAGATGTTTTTTTATGAAAATGTCTTTTTTAGTTCCCATTATTGATCTCAAATGAATAGTTGTTCACTTTGATGGGGTAAGTCAACACTTTGAAGGAATGCGGGTGGTAAATGTACGCTCGTAAGTTAAAAGTTTCTTCCATGCTGGTTTGGGAGAAAAGATAAAACATAGAATATACCAGCTGCTTTTCTTCCCGTGCAGACCGTAAAAGCCGGTCAAGGGATTGGGCAAAAATCTAAGGAATCATATTGATAGGCGATGCGGCTAGCAACCCATCACTATTTTGATTCCGCTTTCCACCTTTACGCCCACTTCGATGCTAAACGTGGCCTGTAGGTTTTATGACCTTGGGCTCTGTCAACCCCGCAAGGGATAAAGACGTGATAGTATGATGTATGAACGTAAATTAAAAAAATAACCGGCCAAGTGCGTGTCGGGCCACGCGTAGTGTAGGGTTTCGTAGTTACGAATAACAACTTTGAGTTCACACTGTTCACACTCGCACCCCACAGTTTAACGACCAAAAACATCTAAAACTAAAAATTATATGAAATTTTACATTTTCCAGTACATTTTATAAGTCGGTTGCTTATAACTTTTTAGTTTGCACTTATTACTCAGCTCTGGTAGTTTTCCTTTCAACTTCAGTATATATACTACTGCTGTAATTTTTTTCACATATCCATATATAACCGTTTAGTAGATAGAGAGGAGGGGGACACTTACCTCTAACAAAAATTTGCACTTTAAAACCAAATATTTCGGAGACGTATCCCTAAATCGAAAAATTGTGTTCTCAACCTCACAATATTTTGCAAAGACCTATTTAACGATACCCCACACGATGGGTAAGTTGAAAAAAAAAATTACTCCCCCACTTGACTGGTATGCGAGCTACCCTAAAAAAATTTTTTTTCAAAATTTTTTTCTAACTCTTTTTTCCATGATTAATATACATACACATGCCAAATTACAGTTTTCTAGTACTTATAGTCTCTGAGTAAAACCGCAGACGGGTCAGACATGGCGAAACTATAAGGGTTCCTAGTTTACTACGGAACCCTAAAAAGCGTCTATGTGATGTAATGTATGGTGATGACTGTCTATGTTCCTTTTTGACCGTTAGCTTTGCTAAAAGTATTTACTTTCCTTTTATTACCAAAATGGCAGACATGGCGAAACTATAAGGGTTTCTTGATTACTACGGAACCCTAAAAAGGATAGAGATATAAGGATGTATCTGAAAAAAACCCTGAATTTTATTAATTTTACACCGGCAGTAATAAGGACAAAATAAAGAGGATATTAAAACTGCAGCTATTCATGTAAAAGCGATAAAAAAGTCAATGCAATTTTACCGTATTAGATTAATGGAGATGAATTTAATTCCAACCTTCATAACAATGGGAAGGATTTCCGAGGAATTTTATTTACGAATGGTATTTTTCGTAAAGGCATATTAGAATAAAGTCTGAGGTCTTCCTGCATTACGTCACTTTTACAAAACTGAATTTAAAATGAATAGGTACTAGAAGGGTCGAAAGAATGTTTGACAAGATTATATTTAAAAATTAAAACCTGTTTTCTTATATTTCTTAGTATATTTTGAAGTTTTACAGGAGAATATTAATATATCAGGTACACAAAATATAATTTCGTTATGTGAGTTTATATTTATATTTTGTTTTGTTTTCTAAAGAACACAACAAAATTAGGGGTTAGTAGTGAACGTTCACTACCTTTATAAACCTAAATTATATAATTGTATTAAATAATTATATATTTGTATTATGTTTATGTTTGTGTGTTCTTTAGAATACAAATTGTTCACTTCATTTTTTTAAACATTTTTACCTAATTTTCTTAAACCTGGGATTCGTCGCTAGGCAAATGCGAACGCACACGGTCGCTACCGGGTAAAAAATTTCACATTTTTCAGAGCTTCCTATTTAAACACTAAATAGATATTTACATCTTTTTCTTTTAATTTATTAAATTTAGTATTACTATAAATAAAAAGAATGATTTTATGTATAGAATGTTTTTATTTATATTTAAGGCAAATACATTAAAGACGAACAGAAACGTAATTTTTTTCACTATAATCTGGATATGATACCCACCAATGACATATTATAATGGTATATACCTAAATGGTTTTGTCTTAATTAGATAAGAATATAATTTTTTCTCTTTTCAAAGTGCTAATATCACAAGAAAAATTCGAAAATACTATTCCTGCTTAGTATTGGTGTCATGCTAACTGTACTCCTCATGATCCTTATTTTCCGACATGACTTTAGCATCATTATCATTTAAAGCAATATTTTATCCATATTTACTCTATAAATAAAAATCTTTAATAACGTTAACGTAAATTTTACCACAATATAAACTTACACGCTCGCTACCGGGTATTTTTACCCGTGGTATTTTTTACCCGGTAGCGACGAACTCCGGGTATCCCGGCCGCGGTATGCAAACGGAAGAGTATTCTTCACATAAGTTTCTACTAAGGAAACTCAAAATTATAGGTTTGTTAAAATGACGTACGTTTGGTAGGTTTGGGATCTTGATCTATAGCTGTAGAGCTACTTTATTGCCCGCCTCTACTTTTTATGACGGTCCAAACCTCGTAAAGCTGTTCATTTATTATTAGTTACTATTCTTAGTTCACTTTATATTTTTAGAGACAAACAGTTATAGTATCGTTAAAATAATTTCAAAAATAGTCAGTTCAAAAGATTTGATATATTTTACAGTGGATTTAACTAGCCTTATTCTGGTTGATCTGGTCTTATCTTGAGATTATGTTTTATTCAAACCTAGCCTTAGAATTTAAAATAACTTAGCCGTTGACATTGTAAAGTTTATTTTAAGAAAATTTAAAATTAAAAGCTTCTGTCTTTCAGCGTAGATAGTAAGAGTTGAGCGGTGATGTAGGTAGCAACCCATCACTATTTTTGATTTCGATTTATAGAGTACACAGCCATTGACAATTGGAAAATAATAAAGGGCTTATGACATCACACAATTCACACACTTCATATTCGGTCAAACCGTTTAGGCTACAGGACACGGCGATGGAACAAACATTCTTACATCATACGCGCGAAAAACCATCCTCTTGGGCAAGTCTATCGGATAAAAAAAAGTAATAACTAAAACACCAAGGCATATTCATTCATATTTGAACCATTTCTCAAGTATAAAATACCTTCAGACGACAGGGCTCTACACTGTCTTTAAGGAGTAGCTTAGCCTCTTTCGCCGAAGCCTCTCAACTTACGTCACGCTGGCTGCCAAGATGTCTTATATTATAGTTGTTAAGCCCGTTATGGCTAAGATAGTAACGACTCAAAATAGGAGTAAGAACAGAAGGATATTTAGTCGATATAATATTATCATAAGACATTCTGTAGAGTGTCGTACGATGCCATCATCTATAATTGTTTACTCGTTTCGGTTCTCAAAAATCATATATCTTTGGTAATTGTGTGTACCATTTGCGGTCCAATTTTACCTTCACTTAATTTTTTAGACTTTCTTAGCTAACAACAATTACAATGCTATCATTGCATACCAAGTTCTATAAAAATTGGTATTATATTTTAAAAAAAATGGAGCGTTATTTTGCTTCCACGTATATTTTGAGTAAACAGGTATTTTTACTATCGTGTGTGCCTAGCGTAAATATTTAGCTAGTGGCGTTAACATCAAGTTGAGTAAAGCATAGAGGTAAGTTTACTTGGAAAAGAGGAATTCTCCATGAGGTAGAATATCAACCTTTATGTGAAAAGCAAGGCGAGCGAAAGAGAGGTGTATGAATGTCAAAATTAACCTAAGTAGTACATATATCTCCAGGCCTATTTCGATTTAGTATTAATTATTTGAATAGTATTACCAGTTGAATTGTTATTTATTTCTTAAAATCGCTGCGTATTTTGTTAATTTAGATTTTATGATTGTATGGTGTGTGTTCCGTATTGGACTGCACTACCACTCAGAACTTTAACTCAAATAAAAAGTAGTATGTTGGGAAAATATTATGTGTGCAATGCTATTTTCATAGTCTTATTATTCATAGATGTGTCTGTGTATTTAGAAGAATATTAAGTTTATGGTGTGAAATGTCACCATCTCTCTCGTATTTAATTTGTCGTAACATCTTTGTATCATAATATAACGTGACGTGTAGAATAATCTTATTAAGGGTGGAGCGACTTTTTCTTTTCGTATCACTCGGTGTCTAGCCTGTAGGTATAAAAAATAGGTAAATCAGTTAGTAATGTCTTTTGTATTATTTCATTAAATATTGCATTACGCAGGTAAAAATAATATACATATGTCAATAATGTCTTACGCAGGATTTTTAGTTTTTTATTATTTTTAGATTTACCTAATAGAAACGGTGTATTAGCTCAATATTTTTTCTATTTTCTATGCAATGTCTTTAGTTCTTTTATTTTAAACTAGCAGTCCATTTATAGCCCATGTCGCTCAAGAATAAAGTAAATTTCAAACGGTGAAGGAATTTTTTGAAATTGGTCTGGTATTTTCTGAGATTAGCGCGTTAAGCCAAACAAACAAAGTCTTCAGCGTTATAATATTAGTAGTATAGATTTTGTTGTGAATAAAACCTTTGAATGGCGTCACTAGTTTATAACATTGTTGTAATTTATCCTTCAAACAATCCATTCAGTCATAGTTAATTTTGTGAGTTCTGTGGCGCAGCGGTCAACACGCCAGCCTTCGACACGAGTGGTCCCAGGTTCGATTCCCGGTCAGGTCAAAATTTAGGAATGATCTTTTTCAGAATTGCCTGGGTCTTAGATGGTTATCTATAGGTATGTATTTGTTATAAAATATAGTATCGTTGAGTTAATTACCCATAACGCAAGTCTTAAACTTGCTTTGGGGCTGGCTCAATCTGTGTGATTTGTCCGTATACATATATTTATTTATTTTTTCAGTAAACAAAAGCTGTCATGGTCCCTAAATCAATTAGAGGAACCTAGTCCCCAATGGTTTAATAAGGAGTTACTACTGCGACCGGCCATAAAATGCTGACAATAGAGCTCACATAATGGAAAATTGTCTAAAGGGATTTTTTTTATTATTACCACAGTGTACCCACTTGAAGTTGGGACGAGAATTTGTAGTGATTTCTTCTTATGGCCCTCTAGGATAAGAGTGATATGGACTTACGAGTATGTGTTTACGATAAGTTTTGCTCGAGTTGTATTGTTTCTATTCGATTTCGTTTGTTTTTTTAAGAAATCGTGATCATTGATATAAAATTTTCAGTTATAAAGAATTTACAGAGTGTATATTGAGCTTTGACATACCCTTAATGGGGACAATCAATTTAATAAATAAAGGTAAAATAGCATTGTGAATGCAAAATAAATCCCATATAAACTACAATCAATCCGTCAATATGAACAACTTCTCCTATGGGATCAATGCAGGGAACTCAAAAAAGTTCTCATATATAAAAGTGTTTAGATGCTCAGGCAATACGGTAGTTGCCTAATGTTAAGATTATGTAAAATTTGTTTCTAATGAGACTAATTTCTATCTAAAAACACTATAAAGAACACTTTTAATTTGATATCGATTCGTTAAGTGATCTTAAAGCTTCTTTAAAGTTGGGTGAGTAGGACCATTTTTTAAAGTATGAAAATCTTTAATTACAATTATACTGTATTTTAGTCTGCAAAATTTATAGCAACTTTTACTACGAAACCATTACCATTAACGAAATATTTCGTATAGCCACCTAAACCTACCTACCTAAATACAGGCTTGTGACGTCACAAATATATAGGCATTTCAGCGGCGCGTTTTCACGTCTAAAAATTTACGTCTAAAAACATGTGTCTTTAAAACTTTTATAACTGAAAGAGTTTTTTATTTAGAAATGTATATCTGTCACTATTGTGTTTATTTTTGGCAGGTCTTTACATAGCAACATGAAAAAAATTTAAGTCAACATGCCCATTAGTATGGGAAATAAAAAAAATCGTGTGCCATACATTAGTCCCATTGGAAAAGATGTTCATATTGACGGTCTGAGTCACCCCTTTAAGAGGATTTCGAGGGTCAATTTACAAGCTGCATTATTATTTTGCTAAACTCTACTTTTAACCGACTTAAAAAAGGAGGAGGTTCTCAATTCGTCTGTATGTTTTTTTTTTATGTGTGTAAATGATCCATAACTGACTGAATAATCGCGTAGATTATTCAGACAGTCATGGATTATTTTAGTGTTCTTTTCTTGTCCGAGAGGAGGTCCCATAAAATTATTGCCGCAATATATCCAGTGCTTTTAGAAAAAAACAATAAAAACCAAAAAAATTGTACAAGTATGCCGTTTGGTTTAATTTTGTTTCCGTTTAATTCTTTCGTGAATCAAGAAGAGTTGATGACGACGTTGTTCCTCTATTTTGATTAAATTACCACACCCACTAAAACCTAATTTTATATTCCAGTTTGTACATTTACGTATAGGGTTGAAGTCGATTTTACTTTTTTGTTATAAATAATTATTCTATTTAGGTTCCGATGATAATATTACCTCAAGCTTTGAGTCATTTAATGTTTTTATATCATGGACAATATTTCCATAAATACAAATAAAATCAAATCTCCATACCTTCAAAATATATTACGATATACCCAAAGGTGCAACATTACGCCTCCTTAAAAATATCTTAATTTCATCTATAAATCGAAACTGCGTGGTTAGAGCTTAATAACTGCGCCATAGAATTCTTCGTCGAGAATACAAAAAAATCCTTACGTAGAAAAGTAACAAATACAATAGGTATAGTTTGTGTAGGCTTGTAAAAAAAGAATATTAGACATTGTGCCTTTGAATCTTTGTAGAAATTAAAGCTGCTTAATAAAAGATAAGTTATATCCCAAACGCGATGAAATAACACTAGACATATATTTCTAAAATGTACTTAACCGTGTTTGCCCTCCGGCGTTCGTTAGTGAACTTTATCGAGTCTCTTAAATCCACTGGCGGCGACTTTTTCACAAGAATTCAGGGCAGTATTCAGACATTTTTTTGCGTGAAACGAAATGTTGAACTGTTTGCGAACAAACTTCTATAGTAATGAAAAGTAAATTCTCTCCGAAGACGTCAATAACTATTTCTTGCGAGTTCACCGCGAGGCATCGTTTCCGAGAAATATTTACTTATAGCATTGCCAATCCCGACTTGGTAGCTAACTAGTGGCGTTCCAATATTTTTGCATCTTTTATTGAGGACTTTTCGTGGAGTTTTCAAACAGTATTCCATTTTATTATAGATTTATGATGTTTGTTGTTAGAATAAAACGCCGCATCATATATATTTTTATTAATTTCAAATTTTCTACGAAATAGAGTTAAGAGCATAGAAGATGATTTAAAATTGAAAAATTATAATTTTTTTTTATGTCATAGGACGGCAACCGAGCAAGCGGGTCTCCTGATGGTAAGTGATCACCGCTGCCCATGAACAACTACAACACTAGGAGGGTGACAAAAGCGTTGCCGGCCTTTTATTTTCCTCCCAGAGGGGATGCATCCGGCTCTCTCACTTACCGAACGAAGCATAGCAGCGGTAAACCTACGAGTCAAACGTCGGTTTTGTGTGAGAGTGTGGTACTTCCCCGGACGAGCGGGCCTATTTATGCTACTAGCAAAAGTGGATTTTACCGGTAGCGTGGCTCTATCACAACTAGAACTATTTGATTTCCTGTAGATTTTTAATATCAATGATTTAATGGACTGGATATCTATAGACGTAATAACAATAAAACTTCAATTGCGTCTGGTATAATCAGAGTGTAAATATAAAACCCTCCATGGTTTTCTAAACACTATTTACTGAGTGGTCAATCAGCCGACATCAATAATAAAAACTCACTGCTGAAGTACTAACTCTTTATGCGCTAAAAACATAATATGTTCCTTATAAATATAATATATATAATTACATATAGGTTTCCTGATACCGTAAGCTGTAAGGAATAGTTGATTTAGTACTATTACCGAAATATTATTTAAGTTATATTTTATTATATTGAAAATTTTCTTTGTTAGGGTTCCGTACAGTACTTCAAAATTCATTAATTTTTGTAGACTTGTTAGACACTTGCTAAAATGGGATCCTAATACACTGAGACTTCGGTATCCCTTCGTCCGTCCGCCCGTCGTCAGTATAATATGAAAATGCCCGAAAGTCAGACTGGACTGTAAGCTCAAAGGCACATGTCTGATCAAACGGAAATCGAACTCAGTATGTTTCGGTTACGGATTCCGTACTCTTAGGCAACAGAACAATTACTGCTTGTGATCTACCGAATGTTGTCTTCTTATTCTTCTTAACCTTATCCCACTTTTTGTCGGGTCGGGACAGCATGTAAACTTCTTCCATTTTGTACTATCTCGAGCCATCTCCTTTGTTACGTTCTTTTTCCCCATATTCTTCTTCACACCCCCTTCATCTTTTCATTGGCCCTACCTCTATTCTGGTTTCCAATAACTTTCACATCTAGTAGGTACCTTTCTTGGCCTTACTATCTCAATCTACTGCTTTCCCACTATTGGGGCTACTTTTGTGCTACCTCTCACATACTCATTTGTGTCTATCCCTTCCAGTTGTCCATAAAATAATTTATTGTTAAACCAGTAGGCTTACTAGTAGCATCTTGCGCCAATTGATTTAAGAGGCCATGACAGTCGGCCAGCCGTTGTTTACAGTAGCTCGCTGAATAGTTTAACTTTGATCCTTTGCCGGCGTGTTTTGTCAGTGAGCCGAATGTTAATTTCGTCCGCAGTTGCTTTAATTGAAATGCCTCTGGTACTTCGTGTTTTTGGGTCTTCATTAATATTAATGAGATATTTTTAATCAAAGATAAGTATTTAATCATACTATGAAATCGAATTTAGGATATTAGTTATTTTATTTGATTTCATGTTAAATTAACTTCTTTCTACCTCTTTATAGTCAAAACATTTTACAAAATAAAAATATTACTTGTAGTTAAATTTATCCAACATATTATCGTCGAAGGTTATTGTTTTGTTTCCAAATAAAAATAAATGAACCTACGGTTCCTTAGTTACTCCTTAAAATATAATTTTAATTAAATAAAAAGAATTTGTTGGAAGTCTCAATCGTCATCATCATCAGGTCTTTTTAGTCTCCACTACAGGAGTATGACCCTCTCTGTACTACCAGAGCCATATATATAATATATTGCGACCCTCATGTAGCGCCGCTTTTATAGCCAGTATGTTTTTATTATTTTTGTACAACTTAAACGACTAATTGTGACCAAGAAGTACACATAAATGTCATCTTATAATCTTTAATTTGAAATGTAACCAGCTTATCTCCGCTTGCTATGATATCTATATTGTAATTTTTCTTACATGAATTCAGTAATTGGCCTTACTTCTTATATAATTTAGTTGTAAGTTCAATATTGTAACGCTGTTGAATTCATTAATAAATAAATCAAATCAAATCAAATTAGCCAGAGCAGTCAGAGGATTTGGCCTACAACGCCATCACGCTCTCCAGCCAGCTTGGAGAGGTCTCTTTGATGTTATAAGCTTTGTTTAGCTTCACACGGCTACGGCGGAAATCTTAGTAAATCTATCCTTTAAAATAGATACCTAACCTTAGTTTGTCTAACGCAACTATCTATTATTTACTGTACCTGTTGTTTGATTCATCAGCTTCCATCAACCTCCCATTCAAAACGTTATTTTACTACGAGGTTTTTATACCACTCACCCTTTGCCAGGTTCCCATTACTACAGGGTAGCATTTACAGTAATTCGCCTGCAATGTATCAAATAACATACAATTTTAGTTTGCCCTATAATAAAGTCGCAAAACAAAACATGCTATTCCACAAATTACAGATTATTTGAATGTACTTAACCCCGTTGTGTTCGGGAAGTGGTGTTTTAAATCGTGGCGCATAAAATAAATTTATTGCAACACGTTTCGAGGAAATGAAAGAGTCACACTTAAGCACCATTAAAAGCTAATAGAGACGGTATATTTAACGAGTAAATCCAATGTCGTTTATTGTATTTTCTACTTTACAGTCGCATTATGGTTATATCGGCCAGACGTCGGTACTCAAATGGTCGAAGTTCAAAGTACGTCTTAGACGTAAAACTTTATTCTTCAAAGTTCAAGGCGCATGGTGCAGATACGGCGTAGATATGGAATTCTGTGATAGGATTTAAGAGGGCTCTTCCCCGAGCGACTATCGTCAACGCGAGCATGGTCGAAAAACTTGTTCCGTCCAGCGCAATGTCAGATAAAGAGGCAAAGTGAAAAGAGCTCCTTGCCCTCGTCTTCCGCACACCTCTTTCTGCCACATGGTAACAAGCTAGTGAGTACGCGAAGCCATTGAACGAAAAATAGTGTGCAAACATTTCATTAAACATGTTCCAAGAAATACGTGTTTGTTAGTAAGCCTTACAAGTTTATGAAAAAAACGTTGTCCACCTAGAATCTCCATTACATTTGCAAGGTTTCTAAATAAATATTTATTTACTGTTACATTTAATGAGTACATTATAAACGCCCAAAGTTCACATAAAATTTGAGCAAATAAGCGGATTTTTGGAGGCTAACACTGAAGTTATTTCTCCAAATTTTGATTTTTCGTTTTGATAGAAACCTAGATATAGTGCACAAGATACCTATTAGTTGGAAAGCTTCAAAGAAAGATTTGTTACACCGCCATAATCACGTACGAGCGTTTGTATGAAAAGATAGGCGGGTTGGCCGCCCTGCTAAAAACGCTATCGCAAGATGCTACGTGCGGACGTAGGAGGCGTCAATTTGTTCTTGCGGTATTGATCGTTTTAAGAATAATAATAAGGCTTAAATGTACTGTTATGTATATAAATGTATATGTGTACTGTATTCGTCTTCAGTATCCTAACTTCCTAACTAATGTTACAAATGCGAAAGTGAGTTTGTTTGTTTGTTTGTTACGCTTTCATGCCGTATCTACTGAACGGACTGAACCGATCATCATGAAATTTTGCATACACATAGGTTAGGGTAACGAGAAGGACATAGGCTATATATTACGCGGGCGAAGCCGCGGGTAACAGCTAGTGTATTTATATGTATGTATGTATATTGATATCTATATTTATTTATATGCATATTGCTTATATATAGATAGTTTATGTATGTGTTAGTAAATGTCAATAACTTTATATTTGATCATATTTAAATTATTCACCCTTTGCGCCAAACAACCTTTTCTGTTTATCCCTATGGTTGACTGGGAGAGAAGGCTCATAGCATTAAGTCCGCCAATTGTAACAAGTTTTGCTTTGGTACAATAAAGTTCTAATAAATAAAATAAAAAATTAATCCTATCAAAGTGTCCTACGTCTGCACCGTATCTACGCCGTGCCTTCGTCATATATTTGCCTCTTACGCTGCTTAATTTGGTCTTTGATTTTTATAATCTTTGTTAAACTCAATTATCGTTGACTACTTCTTACCTTCTGGTGCGAGTAAAAATCTGTGAGGTGATCTGCTTATTTGTAGATCGTTTATGAGTAATGACAATATTTTCCACTACAATGGGTACGTTATTCTGCAAAAACAGTTATTTTATACTGCTTTCACATTTTAATATCAACAATTATTATACCATAGAAAAAATGTTAGTGTGGAATAGTATTACAGTAAACCCACACTAAAATCAAAAATTTTATACAAATGTGTTCGGCCGACCCGGTAAAATTATATTTTTTAATTCCCAGCATTGATTCCAAAGGAAAAGTTGTTCATTTTGACGGGCTAGTTTCATGGTTTGAAGGATAAGACTGTTCACTCTAGCACCCAGTATAAATACATACAATCACGTCCTTTTCCCTTGCGGGGTAGACAGAGCCCAGGTCTATAAAACATAAAGGCCACGTTTAGCATGTTGGTGGGCTTGTAGGTGGAGAACAGAATCAAAATAGTAATGGGTTCCTAGCCACCTACTGACATGATCCCTTACGGCCATTCCCTCGATCGACTTTTACGATCTGCCCGAGACCAGCGTTGAAGTGATTTTCATTTAATAAATTACTTGCTTCTTGCTATTTTTAATATACAATTGAATGTTATCGCTGTCTTAAACCTGCACTTAAAGTTTAATATAACTCAGAGACCGGATCTCTATAAGACGCCAAGTCTCTAATTGATTTGACAGCACGACAAGTTAAGGTGTTTTGGACACGCGACTTTCGTCATTAAGTCCCATTAATGTCAACGAAAATGTACAAAGATAAGCAATTACGTAAACGTTTAACTCAAATCTTTATATAACATTGTGATTTATTATTAGCCATGGTATATATACATATATACAATGTGTTTTGTATTTCATCATCATCATTATCATCGGGTCCCTTTCAGTCCCTCTCTGTACTACCAGAGCAATATAATAGTCTGAGCAGTCAGAGGATTTGGACTACACTCCCCACGCTGGCCATGCAGACGGGTTTTTGGGGTTTCTTTGATTTAAATAAAATTATTTTAATACGGTTTTTATCGCGTTTATTACATTATTAATATATTTACTGCGTCGAATCTATTTTGGCGAATGCAACGTATTAGCAGGTCCTTATGCAGGTTTCTTTGATGTTTATAAGCTTGTGTATTTTAAGTCGCCTTCTACGACATCAGCGGGAAAGACTTGGAGTGGTCCTATTCTACTCTGCCGGAAACCAAACGGCAGATGCAATTTATCAAAAAAAATTATGAGCTTTTCCATAATACATTAAATACCTACTGACCCAAAATGTATGGAGGAGCTTATATTTTTTCTCGAATTTCAGACTTGTTTTCATGTTGAGTACGTGAATTTAAATTTATAATTTAAATTCACGTACTCAACATGAAAACAAGTCTGAAATTCGAGAAAAAATAAATAGTTTAATACACAACACATTGTATATTTAAGTTTATTATATTCAGCTACGATGACTGACTTTGTTTATATGTCATGTACGCCTACATGAAAGGCTTTACTGGCGTTTTTTTTATGGTCTATGTTCCTTATTTAACCAGAAAATGTCTATAAGCAATTTGGAAACGACAGTATACCACCTATATATAATGTATTGAGGAGGGTGGGCTATTTTTGATTGCTTCTCGATTCGAATCTAGTTCAAACCTCCTACGATCTTCAAATAGCTCCACATTATTTACTAGGCGCCTCAAATCGGTCCATTGCATGGCGCCTCAAATCGGTCCATTGCATGGCCAAACTTTCCTAACGGTTATAGTCGATATTACATCTCTCCATATGAGTCCTCTAAGCATCTTAGTAACGGAGTTGGCCGCCTTGATTCCGTTGCCATCCTTTAGTCCAGAAACAAAGATGCGTTTTGCCTTCCTCTTGTCACACATCCTCACTATATGATCACTTCAGCGCAACGACCCCCTCTTTAAGCCTTAATAGTCATTACGGTATAAGTAGACGTTTTGATAGCCTTTCTAAAATGCTCATCATTAAGGAGTTTTAGATCCAAGTACATCTGAATTAGCAATGAGATAGTTCTTATCTCTAAGATTGACATGTACCTAGCGATATGTTTGTGAGCAACAGCTTGATGTGACTTTAAAAATACGGAGACATTAAATATACCTACGTCTTAAATCCTTGTTGTGGGTGGTTCTGGTCGAGTCGGAATGATTTCGTTTAGATATCTTTAGACTATTATAGTACGACGCACATTAAATATACCAAAAAAATGCCTGCCCGAACTATGTGATCTAAACTTAAAATGTCGAACCAAAAAATATAGCCTATGTCAATTGGCATGGTAAGGATTATATAAATTTTCCATAAGTCAACATTTATTGAGCGTTTAAAAGTTATGGTGGATTAAATTAACTCACATATTATTATGTACTTATGTAATTATATAAACATTTTTTGAGCAGGCGTACAAAATATTTTCCTGCACACCGAAACAACAAATACATATAAAAAGTTCCCGCTCCAAGCTTTTTCTAAAATGACGGAGACTTTTTCCAAGTATATCGGCGGTAGCATCAACATTGCGCTTCCAATTTTTTCTCCCTAAGTATATCCAAAAAACCGCACAAACATCTCAACAAAAAAGTCCGCAGCGCATAAAAACTCGAGGTGAGTTAATTTGATAAAAGAGTTTACCGAATCGGCAACAAAAGGCATTTAAACCTAAAGGAAGAGAGGACGACGGAAGAAAAATGAATGATTACAGCAAAAAGGGGCATCAAAACGAATGATAAACGAGCTTAATCCAGGCCCCATCCTTGTTTTATTGCCCTTGGTCGATTGTAAAAACGTATTAGTGGGCGGCACGGGATCTACGCCACTCTAGTTGGCCTTTTTATACCCAAACGACGTTTCGGATAATTTATTGGCGGTATATTACGCAGGTGGAATCAAATCAATGGTAATTCTGGGAGATATTGCAGTTTTATGGGTTTTTGAGTTTATCTAGAATTTTCCTTTGGAATATGAACGTACCCTTTATAATTTTTTAATGTTGTTTATTCTATGTATCGTACCTATTTGACGTTTGACTCTTCCAGCCCTCACCTCTTTCTCTTCCGCCAAATACACTATTTGGTTAAAGTATCTAAAACATTATTCCTAATAATTTATAGAAGTGCAATTTTTTTTTAAATAAATACTTTTACTTCTCATACAAATTTACTGATCAGCCGGTCAATTTTCTATAATTTATTTTTCACCTTTATTGTGGATGTATATTCTATTATTTTTTACCCTCGAAATATTGCCAGAGTGTACAGAATCATTCTGGATGTCACAGAAATTACCTATGTACATAAAATACCTAAGTATAAAATACCTAGGTATAAAAAAATAAAAATAAAAAATAGGTAGATATGTATTGTACTCTTATTAAAATAAAGAAATTAGATGTGATATTTTTTTTTCATGCGGGCAGGATTTGAACGGCAGTCTTTACTCTCTGTACGAGTAATGCCTTACCAATTAGGCCACCGCGCTTCATACCCTACACGTCCCCCTTTATACGTATTATTGCTTGCGTCACCTAACATACAAAAAAACAAACCTACCTCACTATTACAAGTGTGGTATCTGATTTAACCGAAAATGAAAATCAGTTAATATGTAGGAAGCCATACAAAAGATGTGATTATTGTACCGTAATGTTTCCTTTCTAGAGTAATTCACAGCTTCCCCCTCTCCATTCTCAGTCCCCAGTCCTCAGCTATGATGTTCTGGAGTCCATGGTCCGATATAATGACAGCATTCATGCTGTGATACAATTTGGCAAAAGTTTTTGTGGCTGCCTGCTAGCTTTACGCCTACCTTCTTTGTGTAATGCCCAGATTTGTCCACATGGACACAATCAAAAGTACATCAATACCCAATGCAGTAGCATCAAAGCGTCGATGTAATAACACGCCATTTATTGCGCAGCTTTGACGGGCCTGCATTGAACTGACGCTGTCTTTGTTGTTTGAGTTATTTATGTGAACTCTCCATCAGTGAAAGAGTAATAGAATGGATTTTTACAAGGATTAGTGACCTTTGATTAAGTTGGTGACTTTAAAAAACAAAAACCTTGTTTTTGTTTGAATAAGCATAAGAATAAAATGGAAATAAGTGAAAACCAAACGGTATGCGTGTCAATATCTTTTTGGTTTTTTCAAAAAGCGCCCGATACATTTCGGTAAAAAATTATTGGGACCATCTGTAAACTATTACCTATCTAACAAAAAAAAAGAATTTCTTAAATCTGTCCAGGCGTCTTTGAGAAATCGGGGAACATACATAAAAAAAAGATTCCGACGAATTGCGAACCTCCTCCTTTTTTGAAGTCGGTTAAAAATGTGATTAAGAACTTTCTCTAGCATTGGGGCTGAAACCACTAGACCGATCCAATAAATAACGTTGTGGAGTTCTCCATCATCCGGCCAGCTCGTCGGTTTCGTTAATGCTTTATATTCCAATTCATAATGACTAGTAGTTCACGTATGGAGACAGCTACAGGC
Organism: Rhodophaea formosa; assembly: GCA_963082605.1. Lineage (NCBI taxonomy): Eukaryota > Metazoa > Arthropoda > Insecta > Lepidoptera > Pyralidae > Rhodophaea > Rhodophaea formosa. The sequence goes on from OY720221.1 coordinate 9,768,991, forward strand.
TGACATGTTTCGACCCCATACGGAGGTCTTCCTCAGGACGAATGTAAACCGAGACGCGCGCACGAAATCATCCCAGCCCGCAGTGAGACCGTTTGAGTCGTAGTTTGATCGGATGAGGTCGAAACATGTCGGCCTGTAGCTAACTTCATACATGAGTGACCCGTATTTTACCTATTAATAATGTTATCTCACGTTAGTTTTAATCAAAAGACTAGTAGTTCGTTGCAAATTATGACCTCGCGAACATATATTAATATATCTACAACTGAACCGATTTGAAATAGTATATGATGCCCATTAAATTTGAAATAGTACCAGAAGTTCCTACATACATTTTTAAAAAAGAAACTTTTCACAAAGTTTCTTGATGATTGGTTAAGAAATATGGCCTGTAGAAGAGAACAACGGGCAGTCTATAAAATAGTTTTTGCCCGAGCTCAAGCAGAAACGCTTCACTCGCACTTTGCGCTCACTTCATCATCATCATCAGGTCTATTTTGGTCTACACTGCCCTCTCTTTACTACCAGAGCCATATTAGTCTGAGACTCTGTCAGAAGATGATTCAAGATTCAAGATTCAATCGTTTATTTAATATAGGTTTCTTTGAACACTTATTAATTGTCATATTTGTGTTTACTATTTTTACAACAAAAAATTTTTGTTGACGTCAATAATTACTTATGGCTAAGTTTAGGCCGCTTCCAAAGCGGAGTGCAGAAGAAGCGGCAACAAACTTCACAGCGCATTTCCTCCAAGCGACGTCAACTCACAATTCTAGTTAGACCTTATAAACTTCTTATATATATGTGGACTGAGTGTGCATTGTTTTAATTAAATGTCATGATAAAAATGGTCGATGTGGCTTACACTCTCCACGCTGGCCAGACGGGTTGGAGATATCCCTTTGATATTTGTAAGCTTTGGTTAGCTTGTGTTACCTAAATCGCCGTTTACGACATCCACGGAAGGACTTGACTTGGAGTGGTCCTATTCTACTCTGCCGGGAATCACACTGCTGCGCTCACTTGAATCGCCCAAAATTGTCCAAACAAAACAGCCGAATAGAATAAAATGTATCTACAAAGCTTGGTATTACGATATGTCATGTAATTTAGGGTTGCTCCATTCAATGTTCAATGGCCGATGGTTGACGATACATTATTCATAAATCCATCGATTTAGTAACAGCTTACTGGCTAACTAGAGTGCTACTTACCACGCGTTTAGATTGATTGATTGCCTGTAAAAGTGTACTTATTAGAATATTTTAATATCTAATACCACATTTACGTAAATTTATAGAATAATCGGTGATAGACAATTACTCAAAGCGAACAAACATATTATACAGGGGAGATTCTCAAATACTAGTTGCATTAATAAAAAAAAATACGACTAACGCTTTTGACACTTTACACGTCTGCTGTATTGATTTTTTGCTGACATTACATAGCCTATGACGCTATGAGGACGAATAAAAATTTCTATATTAATTTGATAAAGTTATCTTAATGCTCCTTGGAAGTTGGGTGGATGAGACCTTTTTTAAAGTATGATAATTTTATATAGTCTTATGTATAATAAAGTCCACTAAATTTATAGCAACTTTTATTACGAAGCCATTACCAGAAACAAAATATGTAATATACCGCTTCCAAAAAAAGTTCTCATGCCACCTGTGCAAAATATATAGTTATGACGTCATGAATATAATGGCATTTTAGCAATGCGTTTTCTCATCTCCTTTATTGTTTCTGTTTTACTTTCTGTTGCTTCTTTAATATTGTGTCTCTAACCTTCAGGTTCCGTTATCACCAAAGCCAAAACAGATTTCAAAAAGGAATTTTGCACAATATTTATCAACGACGAACTGAAAATTGTAGTGCCTCTTACATTACTAGACAAATAAAACTTCTAAGGGTTGGTCATAAAGCGCGGACCTCACAAACGTAAGTGAAGGAACAGCTCATTAAGTCGTCTAGGGTTTCTTGCGACCCTTATTAAACGAGGGTGCATGGAGTGCTCGACGACCTCTCGCGACATGAGGGTGGGACCCTTTGTCTGATATACAAGTGGTGGGTACCCATCCGGCGTTGTAATTTGATAATTTCAAAGGATATCCCGTAATTATGTGCAAAAATCTCCTGATCGAGATGAATTGATTTGGGTTGCAAATGGATTAAATATCTATGTGTTTGTACAATGGATATAATGTAGGTATGTATAGGTAACTTACGAAACAAGTTTGGAGCTCAATTTGAGGTTAGCTCATCTCTGAGATTTGAAGAAATGTTTACAAAGAAGATCGACTACCTGAAAATTTTCAAACAAAAAGCGATAACGCTTCCCACCCCTTAAACATAGTCCAATTTCGATATTTTTTTACACATTATTGATAAATTGGTGAAGTAGGGCTGTACGTTTGATTGATATTTACGATATATTGCTAACAACAAGTTATGAGCATTTAAGTAAATATCCGTATTTTTACTTAAAAAATACCCGGGACATTTTAATTTATTTAAATAATCTAAATAGACTCAATAAAAAAGAAAACCGGTTAGCCCTAGATTTAGGTGTGCTTAATCGAATGACACCAAAATTTACTAATTTCGTAATGGTTTAGGGGGGTGGAAGAGTTATCGCTTTTTGTATGAAAATTTATAGGTAGTCGATCCTCATAAGTAAAAACGTTTCTTTCGTCAACGCAAAATTGTTGGTTTGTGCTGGCCTAAAAAATATTTTCGCATTATATGAAATTAATAGCTGTTACCCGCGCCTTCGCCCGCGTGATTTATAGCCTATGTCCTTCTCAGTACCCTAACCTATGTGTATGCAAAATTTCATGATGATCGGTTCAATAGATATGGCGTGAAAGCGTAACAAATAAACAAAAAAACAAACTCACTTTCGCATTTATAACATTAGTTAGGATTAGGAGTTTTTTGCAGTTTCTATTACTTCAAAGAAGTAGCCCAAACTGATCAACTGCAGTGCCAAGAAAATTTCGTGAGCAAGATACATATTCCATTTTTGTCACCAAAGGATAAAGTCTGTTAAAACAATATTACACACTTTATCCATTAACTGGTACATATAGTATCTTCTCTCCATAGAGTTCAAGTACTGTTTCCTGGGAAAACACAACCGCTTAAATTTTAATTCAAATCATAACACCTTGTACAAATAACAGCCCTTGAGACTATAATTCATCCACGCAATTTCGTTTAACCCTTTAATTTTATATTATCTCTTAATTTTAGTAAAGTAATAAGAATAATGTTTAGATTACCTCATAATATTATAGCAGGTATTACAAAGAAGAGCCTTAATGAAATTCGGCTAAACGTAGGCGCTACGATAAAATAATCTGGGTTTAAATATATTACTCTCGGAAGCCATAAAGCAAATTTTATTTAATGAAGATAAGATTTTGGTATTAAGCAGTTGTTTTAGCGAAATACTCCTGGAAATAAATATTTTTTTCATTTTATTTTGAGTATTTATGGATATAAAGCGGTAAGTGGCTCAGTGAGCGTGACCCATAAACGAAAGGTCCCGGGTTCGATTCACGCCCGTCCCTTAGTTTGTTCGATATGACAAAAATACGATCATTCTCACCGACTACTACCTGCTTACAGTGAAAATAAATATCGTGAAGCTAGCTGCAGACTACAGGATTTTATGGATGTGAAATAAGCCGATAGTATTTTACTTCATTACTTTCACTGTGTGGGTGTGTGTGTTTCTTTTCACTCAATGACACTGATCAGAGCCTAGCACTTAAGAGGCTTAGATGCAAACTACTGTCCACCCGTCATAATATATATTTTTAAACTGAAAATACCTAATTTATATCTTCAGTACCGATTTAATTTCTTGAAATATATTTCGTATAACTTTCTGACAATATCATAATATCAAATTGACTTTTTTAAATTACCTAGTACAAAGTAACGAATAATAAGACGATTTCAATTTCATCTAATTAGTTTCAGAAATAAAATGACGAAACGTCAGACCACAATGGAAGGATTGCAAAATTTTATTAAAAATAATCAAGTGACGTAAAAAGAAAGTCATCACCATCAGGTCTATTTTAGTCTCCAATGCAGGAGCACAACTCTTTTAGTTCCTCCAGAGCCATACATTAGGCAGAGCAGTCAGAGGATTTGGCCTACACTCTCCACGCTGGCCAGACGGGTAGAAGGTCTGTTTGATGTTTCTAAGCATTGTTTAGCTTGCGATTCTTAACTTGCCTTCGACTATTCTACTCTGCTGGGAACCACACGGCTAAAAGGAACGTGTCGAACAATAATAATAAAACATGGCACCTAAAGCAGAGTTAATAATTTCCGGAATCTAAAGACACAATTAATATTGATGCTATAATTTTGAATTATTTGACGGATAAAATATTCAAGGTATTTTCGATATTCATTTCTATTTCCGTGGAATTTCTTTCGAGTAATAACGTCTTTAATTCGAAAATATGAGAGCAATTGATTTGTTATGTATTCTAATTATGAAAAGGATTTGGAATGCTTTTGAAGTGATTTTAGTCATTACGAATAATTGTCACAGTTATTAAAATTAATTCAGTGTGGTTTCAATGAAGTAATAGTTAATATTTAGTTAAAAATTGTAGGTATTTAAAATTATACGAAAATTTCGAACCAACTTACCAAACTTTAAAGTCGCTGGTAGTAGCTACATATTGAACGTGGAAGATCGTGAATTGTACATCTGGGGTCGCCTTATGTCTAGTAGTGGATTGAAAAATGCTGACGATTACGAAGATAAAACGTTATATGATACATTTTGAAAATTAAGTAGGATAAGCAACAAAACACTAATTTTACGGTTAACATGGGTAAACGCTGACAAAGTCTCGAGCAATGGCATTGCTGCATACCTTGCATCTACAAAAAATTACATACATAATAGGTAATCAAAAGATTTTCTCATTATTAAATTGATTTTCACTATTCTTTTGTACTTTTGACAAAATTATTTTTGGTTTATTTATTTTTTCTCTATTTGTGTATTTTACCACTAACTAGGTTCCTCACTATGTTTACTCGTACCAAATTTAGCTACTCGAACTTTTTACATTACTTTTATTGGATATATTAAAAGGAGGAAGGATTTTATTGTTTGTTTACATTGTATAGGCTCGGAAACCACTAGGCTAAATTTCAAAATTCTTTAACCTATAGAACGTTAATGTATCTGCGGGTTACATAGATTATAAATTACGCGGACAAAGTCGCGGGAAAGTTGCTAGTACAGGATAAATATATAAATAAATATATAGGGTCATATCACACAAATTGAACTAGCCCCACAGTAAGTTGTGAACTTGTGTCGCAGGATACTAACTCAACGATACTATATTTTATAATATATACTTATATATAGGTAGATAAACATCCAAGACCCAGGTCAACATGAAAAGATCTTTTTCCATCTTGACCTGACCGGGGAGCAAACCCGGGTCCCCCGTGTCGCAGGCTAGCGTGTTGACCGCTGCGCCACGGAGCTAGACATAGCTCGATATAGAGGTAGTCAGGGCCCAATCTGTCAATTATTGTATCACGTCCTACTGGTCCCAACCGCCCAATTAGGGTTGCCAACCATGGCGTAACAAACGTTATCAACAACATGTAAACGGGCGTAAAACGTTGTCAAATTTCGACGATTATTTTTTTATATTTTTCGATTTATTATTTACGAGTTACAAAGCGTAGTGATATTGAATACTGAATGCGAATCTAGATATTGAAACATCAAATTCCACGAGTTTTCATACATTTAATTTATTTAAAAAACAACAAAAAGCTATATTACTTTCCTTATAAGAATTTTATGTTTTTTGTTTTCTAATGTTTTCGCGATTGTTACACATTTAAATAAAAATAATTTAATACGAACACTGTAAAGTGTTCGAAACGTTAGGTGTATAAATAATGTAATAAACGCGATAAAAACCGTATTAAATTAATTTTATCTGAATGTATGTCTTTTTCTTGTTTAGCAGCCCCCATTCGCTTAGATTTTACGCCTTCTTTCCATATAATAGACCAGCTGCCTTGACAATATCATCTCTCCATTGAGCTACTGGCTTTCCTCGGTTTCTGGGGCTCAGCCATGGCCCTCGTTTGACTGCGTTTGACCCATATCTTTCCTAATGGGAAGCAACGATGCGGTCTAGGGTGTTACATGCAAACCTCAAATAATGTATAGTCACTATTGTCTTGAAAATCCCTAGTTGGGAAATAGTAACTCAATCTTCCATCCTTTCTACGGTATGAGCGACCTGCCTAATTCCACTGTAATGTGGCTGCTCTTTTGTCTATATCAGCAACTTTGGACTGTCGGCAATTTCCGTGTTACGCACACGATCTACAAAAACATGCTTTACATAACATTTCCATTAACTACTACTTACATCTACGGGAAACTAAGATGCGATTCCGATTCCGAGAAAGTGAGTACCTACATGATATTTTAATAAAATTTGTTTCTCGCCTACCTACATGACTCGCAACCAGTTATATTAATTTTCAGGTCCGCAAAATCAAATCCAATTTGTACATTCACATTCATTAACATTTGTCATGTTGTAACAGTTCATTAAACTTAGTACGGTTAAATAAAACGTATTGAAATGAAAGGCCCTCAATCATAACACGCAGTTCTGTCCACATGCCACGTGCTACACGCTAAGCAGATCGTAAAACATTTTGGGACAACCCTAAACGGGATTAATTCGTCGATTCTTTTATAACTAAGATACTAGTACGGTAAGGTTGATATTATTGACAAGGTTTTATAAGTCTAATCGACGATTACAATTATTAGCCTCATTCGTCATTTTTCAATACTTTTGCGGTAACCAAATAAATTGAGCAATCGTAATTGGTGTAAATAATACCGTAAAATACAATATTAAAATCTCAGTTTCGATGTCATCAAGACCGTATAAACAGCAATTGTAAACTGAACGTTAAATTATAGTACTATCATATCATTGAAACTAACGTGAGTTACATGATGTTTAAAAACGGATCACGCAAAAACTACGTATATAGCAATATTTTCCATATGGTTTTGATTTTTCCTTAATATTAAAGGCCACAAATCTTCTCGGTACACGAGCAATACTTATATCCGTATACACAGTGCATAAAACTTTGGGACAACCCTACGCAGGCCCAATTCATCCACCACTATATTGGTTTGTTAGTTCGTGACCTGATTGTTGGTGAATTATTAACAGCGGTTCTATTTTCTCCGCTGCATTAATTATTTCATATTTAATCTGGTAATACAGAGATGAATGATTTATGGAATGTTAAAGTGATTGGCTATGACTTTATGATGCTTAGTTGTAAATGTTTACACGCAAACTTCACGGTAAGTTCAGGCAAGAACCCGTCTCACAGAAAATAGAAGGTGGACATGAACAGTTGCTTACTTCCTTGCTTTTAATTTATTTTGTTTGATGATGTATTCATCATAATATTCTCAGCTGCAGCTGTAATATTTTGGAGCCAAAGGGCCTCAAAACGCAATATGTTGCAGGCGACTATAGTCTACGGTAACCGCTTTTCACAGGGTGGGCCGTATGCTTATTCTCCTACTTAGTTATAGTTACTTTAAGATATTTTTAACAAAAAACAAAAACCGACTTCAACTCTATCAATTTTTTTGAATAAGCATAAGAAAATAAATAAGTGTAATCCGATCGGCATACCTGTAAACATTTTTTTGGTTTTTGTTTTTTTTTTCAGAAAGCGCCCGACTCATTTCGATAAAAATATAATGGGACCATCTGTAAAGTATTACCTATCGAACAAAAAAAGAATTTCTTAAATCAGTCCAGGCGTCTTTGAGAAATCGGGGAACATACATACGATATATAAAAACATTACGACGAATTGTAAATCTCGTCCTTTTTTTGAAGTCGGTTAAAAAAACAACGGGTTGCACGCCGGCAGAAGTGAAAACTTACGAATTTTCAGTCTGACAAATCTGTCGGTCACGTGACCTGTCGCAAGTTTAACATTTATTCCCCATCACAAAAAATGCAAAATGCCGCTAAAGAAATTTTCACTTCAAAAACAAGTACATGTTTTGCTACGAAATGATTTGGGAGAAAAATGGTAAGCCAACTAAGTAGTTGATTCTAAATCTCTTTGAGTTGACACTAGATATTAGAGTTTTATCCTTTCTTCGCATTGACAATCAATCAATATTCATAAGATGAGAAACACCAATCTGCAAATATGTTTGAAAAATATATAATCTTTTAAATATCCCTAGATCTAGCAGCACAAAAACCCATGTAGAATTTCCAGTTGACATGAACATTATTCTTCTGCTGATTAAGCTGTGAGATTGTTACGTTTGTGGACACGGATCTGTATATTAGGCTAGACGCGTTTGAAATTTAAGTTGGTATGGAAATCTAGCGTGTCCCGAAATGGGGGAAATCCTTGTAATTCAATAACAAAATACCTACTGAAGAATTAAAAGTAATAGTTCATTATCTACGTTACAAGTTTACAACTTACTGTGATTAGTCCTTATAAATAGATTTATTCTATAAGCTTAAAACACTTTTAGAATAAATTTATGTCGGAAGCAGCGTTGGACCCGATATAGCCCAAGTATACTGCGCTCACCAACCCGTTTGCCACTCGTGGTGTGTATTCCAAAACCCCCACAACGATGGGAATCACTGTCAGAGGCCTATGTCTATATAATAAAATACGGATTCTTATGTACCTACGTGTTATTTATCCAGTTTGAAACATAAACCGAAGTAGAAGCACTCAACGTATAAAAAAGACTCAAGCTTGAAACGTACTTACCAGTAACAGGGCGTTGTCTAGTCTTTATAAAAATCTGTGACTGTAGACTTTGACACCGACGGAGTGCGGTCTAGTTTATCACGCATACGGCTCACTACATTTAGTCACGTTTTTTCATACAGTCACTGAGAGATTGGGGTAACGAACAAGTTCAAGGATTTTTCATGTCTCCATTTAAATTTTTTAGACTTACTTACTTTCTCCAAAAATTCGATTAAAGTCCTTTTGTCGTATCTCCTTCGTTCCAGGGCGCTTCCCTCGATACTCAGTCATAGATCGGAATTCAGGGCGTTGAGATTTCAGGTGACGTTCAATTTCGTGGTCACTTAAAAGACAAGGCTAAGTTGGCTTCTAAAAAACTAGGTGTCCTCGGTAGAACTAGGCAATATTTCACATCGGCGCATCGGCTTCAGCTGTATAAAGCACAAGTAAGGCCGCATATGGAATATTGTTCCCATCTCTGGGCTGGGGCACCGCGATACCAACTCCTTCCTTTTGACCGCGTTCAGAGTCGTGCGATTCGTTTAGTTGACGACGAGATCGTCGGCCGTCTCGATCCTCTGTCTCTGCGTAGGGATGTCGCATTCTTGTGCATTCTTTATCGCATCTATCATGGGGAATGCTCCGAGGAATTGTTCAACCTTATACCTGCCGCAGAATTTAACCACCGTACTGCCCGACAGAAAGTAAAGTTTCATCCCTACCACCGTGATAACTGGCAGTCAACCACTGTACGTTTTAGGAGAAACTTTCTGCCACGTACGACCGAACTGTGGAATCAACTTCCTGCGGCGGTATTCCCAGATCAATACGACATTGGAACCTCCAAAAAACGAGTCGACGTTCTCATAAAAGGCTGGCAACGCTCTTGTCACACCCCTGCTGTTGCAGTTGTCCATGGGCAGTCGAGATCACTTACCATCAGGTGACCCGCTTGCTCGTTTGCCGTCCTAGTTCATAAAAAGGGCTGAATTTAATTTATGCACTTAATTAATAGTAACAGTTAAAATGAACAGTCACACTGAATTAAAAATATTTTGTCAAAAATAGTACGAAAACCAACAAATGTAATTTACAGCAACAATATCAATCTGTCCTAGATTCTGGCACGAGATTGCGCACGCTACATTTAAAAGGCTATTAGAAGAACTGAACGAACCAAAAAATATTTTATTATTAATATGTACATATCAGTATGTTTTGGGTGGATACAATTTTTAAATTTCCTTATTCGTACGTTAGAATCCATGCTTTTTAATAGCGACATAGTGTCGTGAGGGCCTGCCTACAGATGTTAGCTCGGTTTTACCCGACTCGTAGCCGGCTTCATGTACAGATCTGTATACCGTTGCTTTGAATTATTTGGCATCTTTTAAATCAAAGATTACCTTATGCACATGATTCAATCTAATTTTAGTCTAATTTTAAGTAAATTAAAATAACACTTTTTTCACATTCGATAAAAGCTCAAGAAATACCTCAAATGCGTTTCATGGACGCCATTACTTCAAATAAAAGCCAAAAATTAAAACATTAAAGACTTACTCTCAAACTCATTTAAACTGTAACAAAAGTCGGTAAGCGACATTTACGTAAAACATGAAATATTTGTTATTGCAGAAGTGCAGATTTAGTGTTGACGCAAGTAATATTTTAATATGTCAACATTTTTGTCGATGCAAATGAATTTAAGAACATAAGTAAGTAAGTAGCATAGACCGGTGCCGTGTCCGGTAGAAACCGTGCCTGATCGACACCGTTCCTGAGGATACAACTGGGAAAATCCTCACATGTGTGACAGACGGAAAAACCAGTAGTGTGTACGAGTATGTATTTAGAATCTTTATGATATTATTGCGTCGAAACAGGGTATCGATCGATGAAACTGACAGTACTTGTTTTAAAAATGCTCGGTCTTTCCAAATTTGTAACTTCATAAATTAATAAAAGCGATGATCGAACCTGAGATCTTTTGCAAATTTGTTGTACCCCATACTACTGAACCACAATCTCTTAATAAATACCTAATTCAAGAAAATATTGTAAGCAGGTTATTTACGGCGCAAATCGCGTATATTATCTGTGTTCCTTAAATCATCGCCTTCGTTATCTGTGCCATAAATAAGCGCGGGTGGTATTATCTGCAAACATAATCGGTGATGTTCCGCCGTTATTTCCTTGCGCGGTTAAATACACTCCCTTAAAAAAATATTTTGACTATGGTTCGTGCATGGTTCGTGAAAGCTTCTGTTTTTAATTTTTTTTAGTTTCTATATTGATTTATTATTTATTTATTTTTGCCTGTTTAATATTTAAAAAACCTTGGTGTTTGGTTGAATTGAGATTTAGTTATTTGAACTCCCATCCTGGTTTGAATACACAGAGCTCACTTTTGTTACCATCGTCTGATAATAAAATGTATCTATTCTACTGAATTATTTAAAAAAATGTAATCCTGACAGCTTTTTTTGACAGTTTACTTCCGCCAAATTGTTTTCTTGCTGACGTAAATTAAAGCCAGTAACTCTCTGGGGAAAAACACGAATCTAATGACACCTCACACTTCAAAATCGGTCGAGCCGCTTAGGCTACAGAGGAATAGACATACTTACATAGATACATACATTACATAATACACATACATACGTGCGAAAAACATTACCCTCTTTCTAAGTGGGTCAGTCGTGAAAAAAAGATATTACCAAACTTTTTCACCAACACTCATCAGTAGTCGTAACATGTACCTTTCTTTTCAATGTATTTTCTCTCCCTTAATTGCTCAGGTCAGCTAAGTCACCTTGCATTAAGCCTTACTTTAAGTCTTACTCAGAAGTGATTTACATTATTTTATATTACCTTAATAATCGTTTCGTGATTATTCATAGCCCTTACTGACCACGAACTTGAACGAAACTTTTAAGATCAACGATCACGGTAAATTTAACCTTAATTCTTTAAAATAAGAGTTCAAATACCTTTCCCGACGGTTCTAAATGGCGTTCAGACTTCCATCTTTAGATCTAATTCGAAGTCCTAGGTTAATAACTTTATTTGTATGATATGATCAACACAGAACTGGAATACCAGTCGTGTTTATTTGATGTAGTAATTTCAATTTCTGAGGTCGATGCCATCTGCTTTTCATTATAGAAAATACACTTACTTATTCATTAAAATATTCTATTCATTAGGTATTCTGCTCAAACAAATACGTGCCATGTAATTAGCTGTCAGATATTCACAATTTATTTTAATGATCTGACTCATTAAAAATCATTACCCATTTCAGAATCAATACACGAACTCTCGGTAGAGTGGAATACCTACTTGAATGTGAAAGCCGTATCATTAATATCCCTATACATCGACGCCTTATTAAATCTATCTTTTTTGCATTATTTTTGTTACAAGGAACATAAACTTTAATGCAAATGATTTCACTGCAAAAAATCTCATACTGAGAAGCCTTCTTCAGTCAACTTTTTGTTACTGGAATGGTATGTTACTTAGAAAAACTTACTTTGAACAATCTAATGGTAATAATTAAGCAAATTCTTTTTTTTCTTATAATGCAGCACATAGAATAAAAGCGAAAGCGTTATTTTTTATGAAAATTCATAGTATTTAATAAAAGATTTAAGATCTTTGCAAAGTCCGTCTGAATTTATTTCTAGTTAATAATGATAAAACTTAAGGTAAACACAATAAAAAAATGTTTCTGGTGATTTATTAGCATTAAAATATTAACGTTTTTTTAAACAAAAAGAATACTTAATTATTGCCATAAGATTGTCTGAAATAAGTTTTATAAATATCTAGCTGTTACCCGCGGCTCCGCCCGCGTGATATATGTATAGCCTTTGTCCTTCTCAGTACCTTAACCTATGTGTACGCAAAATTTCATGATGATCGGTTCAGTAGATAGGTTGTGAAAGCGTAACAAACAAACAAACAAACTCACTTCCGCATTTATAATATTATAGTTAGGATATAACATCGCAATAACAAGACGTCGATCAAACAGGGCTTCTCAGTATGATATTTTCGCAGTAAAATCGTTCGCACTTAAAAGTTTCGGTGTAACAAAATATGCCAATAATAAAAAGTCGATTTAATAAGGCATCGCAGTATTATGTCAGATGAAAGGTTGTCGAACAAACAAAATTCGATGATACGGCTTTCGCATACATAATTGGGGTATGGTAAATTGTATAATAATAAGATATTTTGTCATAAGCATCCATCCTCATTTAACTTCAGTATGCAATCCTAACTAATATTATAATTGCGAAAATGAGTTTGTTTATTTGTTTCTTTGTTACGCTTTCACGCCCTGTTTACTGAACCGATTATCATGAAATTTTGCATACACTTTGCTAGGGTACTGAGAAGGACATAATATTAAGTAATATATCACGCGGGCGAAGCTACGGGTAACAGCTAGTTAAAATAAAAAATCGTAACGCCGTAACATACGTCTGCGTAGAATATGCTACATTCTTCAGAAATTCTATTATTGATTGAGATAACTCTTCACGGATCGTTAACTGATGTAATTAACCCTGACTTACGAACACGTGAAGGACGAAACAAATGTTACATTTGATCTTAATTTACATTGCCACTTTTGCGCGTATGACCTGAAAGACCTACTTGTAATTTATGGTTATTGTGTCGCAAAAGTTATAAAGGTGACAATGAAAATTTGGAATCGCACTTGGGTACTATTTTTCTGACCACTCGTCTTCGAACGATTTTTGTATAGAAAAATCACTAGTTAGCGTAGAGCGAAATTTCAAAAATCCTACCCATGAGCTTGTTGTGTTTCAGCAGCATCTCTATCTGTTGCCGTGTGGTTTCCAGCAGAATAGAATAGGACCACTCCAAGTCTTCCCAGGGATGTCGAACAAGGTGACTTAAGCAACACAAGCTAAACAAAGCTTAGAAACATCAAATAGACCTCTCCAACCCTTCTGGCCAGCGTGGAGAGTGTAAACCAAACATCTGACTGTTCTGGTTAATATATGCTCTGGTAGAAAAGAGAGAGTCGTGCCAATGCAGTGCAGACTAATGAAAAAGGACCTGATGATGATGATGACGAACCCGTAAAGGGCGAATCGAATGTTCCATTTGATCTTAATTTACATTGCCACTTTTGCGCGTATGACCCGAAAGACCCTGCCTGTTATTTACGATTATTGTGTCGCAAAAGTTATAAAGGTGACTATGAAAATTCGGAATCGCACTGGTGTACTATTTTCAAACGTGTGACTACTCGTTTTTGATTGATTTTTGTATGGAAAAATCGTTAGTTAGCGTAGGGCGAAATTTCAAAAATCGTATCCATGTGAGCTTGTTGTGTTTCAGCAGCATCTGCTATCTATTGCCGTGTGGTTCCCAGCAGAGTAGAATAGGACCACTCCTTCTCAGCTATATCGAACAAGGCGACTTAGGAAACACAAGCTTAACAAAGCTTAGAAACATCAAACAGACCTCTCCAACCCGTCTTGAAAGCGTGTAGTGGTAGGTCAAAGCCTCTGACTGCTCTTGCTCTGGTATTACAGGGAGGGTCGTGCTTCTGCAGGTGGAGACTAAAAAAAAGTTAAACCTAGTGATCATAATGATAACACCAAAGGAATTCTATCGGAGATATTAAAACTTTGTAGGCCAAGATCTTACATTACGATTCGTATGCTCGTCTTATATTTTTGTGTTACTTATTGATATATATGTATACGAACCACTGTATTTTTAATTAAGCCTCTCAATGCGTACATTTATTACATAATTCATTAAGAAAGTAATTTGCGCACGCTGATTATTTCTTCATCTCAATATTGGCGACTACATCAAAGGAATACTATCGGAGATATTAAAACCTTGTAGGCCACGATCTTAACTGTACGATTCCTTCGTCATCTGGTATGTGATGAATTTTTGATGCCAATATTATTATTTGACACTATCTTTTGCGCGCAGTTCTACCAGCGTTTATGTAAATCCCTAGAGGTCATTACCTTTTTTCTGGGATGGAAAGTTCTTGCCCAGGTATCAAACTATCTCCATACACAATTAATTAATATCGGTTCATTTCAGTCGGACACAAGAGATAACAAAGTTACCATGCATAAGTAATAATAATGAAAAATTATTTATTCGATAAACATAGTCTCACAGGATTATAGTAAGCAAAACAATTAAAAAAATAATAGTACCACACTGGCTGAAGTGGTAGTAGGCTCTATAAAGCGTGATTTTAACCTCCCGCAAACAACGTGCAAACTGCGGGCTAGCATGTTCGTTCTCTTTGACAATGCCCTCAGTTCTTTTTTTATATCACTTTATATATCTTTTTCTTAACGCATGACCAAGATATTTAAATTAAGATAATCTGTACAATATATTTTTGTTTAAATAAACAGGTGGTAATTTGTCATATGTTTTACTCCTAACCCCAAAGACCATAACTTGGCGCTTTTTGACATTACTTATATGCCAAGCCGTATTAGGTAGCGTTATTTTTGCATAGGGCCATACATACAGAATACGAAGACCGTAAACGGATGCACTCAGCAGCACCATGTCGTCTGCGTAGCTTATATTGTTGACGTGAAGACTTGACGCAAACACTAATGTATTGGAGAGCTAAAAGGTCAACTATGACCTAATGAATGTAGAAATGTTGCAGTGAGATCTTGAACAGTCAATATCTTTGGTAATGGCAGCTTTGATAAGTCAGCCAGACTCAGTTGCGACTATAAGTTTTTACGGCAAGAAAATTTCATTTGAATTAATCTCTCACGGTAGAGATTTATCG
Organism: Rhodophaea formosa; assembly: GCA_963082605.1. Classification (NCBI taxonomy): domain Eukaryota; kingdom Metazoa; phylum Arthropoda; class Insecta; order Lepidoptera; family Pyralidae; genus Rhodophaea; species Rhodophaea formosa. The sequence goes on from OY720221.1 coordinate 9,784,688, forward strand.
AAAGTGCAATCGGATTCATATTAATTCGTCTCCGACAAAGTGAAACATTTTAAGTTTTTATTTTCAAAAGGATCTAACTTTGATTAAAATTATTTTTGCTTCTAGATTTTTATTTCTTGTTATGGTTTTTAGTTGCATGTACTACTCTACTATGCAACTGAAAACCGTCCAGTTTTTATGTTTGGATAGGATAGGACACTTCTTTGAAAAAATAAAACAATGAAGATAAAATACTTAAGTTAGGAATAAAAACACGTTACCAAAACAAGTTTTTTTATTTTAATTATATCACGAGTATTTGTTAAGGTTCTATGACGTTCGGGTATTTATTACACCTAAAATACCTAGGAATTTGTGCTTAATTTTGAGACTTCTAGTATCCTTAAGTATCCTTAAGACAATTTGTCTTGATTTGCATAAGAATAAAATACAAATAAGTTTAAACCAAACGGCATCCTTTGACATTTTTTTGGGTTTTTATTTATTTTTTCAAAAAGGCTTGATACATTGCGACAAAAAATTTATGGAACCACCTCTGGATCTTAATAGTTTTATTTTTTCAAAAAGTGCTTGATACATTGCGACAAAAAAATTATGGAACCACCTCTGGATCTTAATAGTTTCTTAGGTGTATTGTAACTAAGCCCTCCGCTGTGTCTGTTTGTTCTTTTGCGACAAACTCAAAAACTACTGCACTTACCATCAGGTAACCCGCTTGCTCGTTTTCCGTCCTCTCTTCTTCCGTCCCTGTTCCCGTTATCCGGGGTCGGGTCTCCTCACTCTGCGGCGCCAGGTTGATCTGTCCTGGGTTGTCGGTTTTGGCAATTGGGCTTTCTTAAGGTCTCTTTCGATGTTTGACCACCAGGTCGATGGCGGGCGGCCTCTACTCTTTTGTTCTGGCAGGCTTAGTGCGATCTTCACTACATGGTCTTCGTCCCGTCTCATGATACGGCCATACCATCTAAGGCGATTTTCCGTCATTTTGTCTGTGATTGGTGCGACTTTAAAGCTCCCCCGGATGTATTCATTCCGAACTCTATCTATCCTGGTCACCCCACCCGCCCAGCGCAACATCTTCATTTCATTTACATGTGCCATCTGTTCATGCGTTTTCTTGACTGTCCAGCATTCGGAACCGTACAGTAAGGCTGGCCTGACGGCTGTCTTGTAAACTTTACCCTTTGTTTTTATGGGCATACGGGTATCACACAGAACTCCTGTTAGCGACCGCCATTTTTGCCACGCTACATTTACACGGTGCGCAACATCGGCCTCCACATTGGCATCCGGCGTGAGCATAGATCCCAGATATTTAAACTTGCTCACAGTGGGGATAGGTGTTGATCCAATACATATGGTTTCAGGTGTTGCATTTCCACTAAAGGGACATTTCATGTACTCCGTCTTGCTTCTGCTCACTCGGAGTCCGTACTTCTCTAGAGAGTGTGTCCACGCATTTAAAATTTCTTGCAGGTCTTTTGCAGTATATGCTGCCAGTACTATATCGTCGGCATACAGTATAGTCCACGGTAAAGGTGCTGGAATATGGCTTGTTAGATAGTCCATTACTAGGTTAAATAAAAAAGGGCTTAAAGCAGATCCCTGATGGACACCCACTTTGACCTCGAACGCGTTACTTACTCCTGCTGGTGTTTTGACTTGTGTACTGATGCCGCTGTACATATCTTGAATTATTAATATATATCTCTCCGGTACTTTTTGCGCTCTAAGGGCCTGCCATACGAGTTTGCGGGGCACTCTGTCAAAGGCCTTTTCGAGGTCGATAAAGGCAAGATGTAAATCTGTTCTGTTTATTCTGTGTTTTTCCATCAGGATTCTGACTGCCTGGATAGCATCAGTGGTTGATCTGGACGTTGTAAAGCCAAACTGATTTTGGGATATATTTGTGATAGAAGACAGGCGCTTATTTATGATCCGCTCCCAGATTTTAAGAGTGTGTGAGGTCAATTTTATGCCTCTATAGTTTTCACATTGGGCTACATCCCCCTTGTTTTTGTAAAATGGCAGCAAATAGCTTTGGCGCCACGATTTTGGGATCTGCGTGGTGTTTAAGATGGTATTAAACAGTTTAGTTAGCCAGTTAACTGCCATGGGACCGAGTCGTTTCCATAGATCGGCTGGTATCTCGTCTGGCCCTGCAGCTTTTCGGTTCTTCATGCTAGTTAATGCAAGTTTCACTTCATGCGAATCTATTTCCGGCAATGGTCCGCAGACAGGTTCAAGGGGGGCGGGATCTTCGTGCGGGAATTCTTCATTCAGTAAGTGTTCATAGTATTCTTGCCAACGGTGCCTAATTTGGATATTATCCGTTAGTAACACTTGTTCCTTGTTCTTAATATATCTCTTCATTTTGATGTCAATTGTAGCCTGATGTCTTTGTTTAGCTATTTTAAGTACATCGTTTTCTGTTTTAGCTGACTCTAACCTTTCATAGAAAGCTTGATTTGCATTCGCTCTTTCCTCAGCTATGCAAGTTTTTGCTTGTCTTTTAGCTTCTTTATATTTATCTTTGTCATCATCTGTTTGTGAACTTTGCCAAGCTTTAAATTGGGTTTTCTTGGTAAGTAAAGCCTGCTTTATTTTGTCATTCCACCATTTGGGATCTTTTCCGGAACGCAGAGGCCCTTTAGAAACGCCCAATATTTCTGCAGCTTTCGTTCTACAAAAGTCTTCAAACTTGGACCACATAATTTCAGCTTGGATGTACTCTATATCCAAATCAGCCTCGAGGTAACTCTTAATATCGCCTAGCAATATTTCGCCTTTAGGACCATCCAGTTCTTTCCACTTGGTCTTCGGTGTTCTATCCACCATTACCTTTAAGGCCCCTGGCAGATCATACACGGCTACCAGGATGCGATGTTGGGGTGCAAGAGATTCACCAGGGATTACTTTGCAATCTTTGAACTTTTGTTTCACAGCAACGTCAGACATTATGAAGTCTATTTGAGACGCTTTTCCAGCACTCTTGTAAGTAATTAGGTGCTCAGGCTGTTTTTGAAAGTTGGTGTTTACTATAACTAGTGTATGTCTTGCAGCAAAATCTAAGATGTCCTCTCCTTGCTTGTTTAGCATACCAAACCCAAACCCGCCATGCACATTACTGTAATTGCTGTTAGTTTTTCCGACATGTCCATTCATATCGCCTCCTATGATCTTGTACTCATTAGATGGTATGTCTTGCATCACCTCATCGAAATCCTCCCAAAATTCAGCTTTTTCCACGTCAGTACAGCCCGTTTGTGGAGCATACGCTGATATTATGTTGGTTACTTGCTGGTTGTCTAACGCGAGTTTCACGGATATTAAGCGGTCACTCTTCCGTGTAATGTTTATTATTCGGGACTTGAAGTTATGATCCAGGACTACTGCCACGCCGTTTCTTTTATTGTCTACACCGTGATATATGACCTGGTAGTCATTGCCTATGTCTTTTGATTTCGAGCCTTTCCATTTAGTTTCTTGGAGACAACAGATATTGATGCGTCTTTTAAGTAAAATTTTGCTCAACTCTTGGCTCCTGCCCGTCAGAGACCCCAAGTTCCAGGTTGCAAGTCTTATACGATGTAGATTGTGATGCGAATTTTTGTTCTTGTCCAAATTATCGTCGCTTGGGGGGTACGCCCTAGTATTTATCGCATCGTTCGCATTTACGTCGCTTATGGGGTACGCCCTAGTAGATTTGCCCTTATCCTTTTTTCGTTGTACTTTCATGTTTATATTGTGAGGAGAAGATGGTACTGGCTATACTTTTTACGGCCGGCTGCCGCCTGACGCCAAGGCAGTAACTCTCTTGGAGAGCTTGGGCGCCACCGTTGGGCCGAGACCTCATCCGCTGCCATCCCTTTCACACCATCCTGCCTGACGATGTGACTCCAGTGCAACCTGGGGCTCACATACGGTGAGGCAGCTTGCCACTGGGTATTTGCCTCTTCCGCCTGCTCCACCGTACTAATGTCCTTCACCTCCGCTTTTGCAGCCGTTGAGGTCTTCACCCGTAACCCTGGGCAGGGGACCGCGATATACCCCGCAGTACTGGGTCCTCGATCCGAACTCGGCCACTCGTTCACCTCGGCCTACTGAAATGAAGAGTGCCCACCCCCGCGACAAGGACGCGCCGGACGAGAATTGCCCAAGTGGGAGACAGAGAAGGTGACTCTATATCCCCAAGGGCCGGGTTAATGGTCGTGTTTGGCACCACAACCAAAGGCGCTTGCTCGTTTTCCGTCCAATACAATAAAAAAAAACTTCATGCTGTTTTCAATTTTAGATTCAGGAGGAAGGGTTGGATTTATAATTTGTCAAGGTTTTATATAAATTGGTGGAAAAAAATAAATATTTAGGGACAAATCACACAAAGTGAGCGAGTCCCACGGTTAGTTGTGAACAGGAAATGTAACGACAATTGTTGGAAGTGTCAGAAAAAGTCAAGCCGCCTGGGGGCTTTCATCGAAAGTGCTGCCCAATCCCTTTGAGACATAACAAATAAATACATGGTGGGATATGCCTCTTATAAAGATTTACAAAAAAAAAGTTGAGTAATATCCTGTATAGGAATGAACGAGATGGCAAAATAGGTACCTATCTATCATTTCAGGGTAAAATGTTAACTCATTTTATTTAAATAAAAGGTTAGGTTAGGTTAGACATCCCCCCCGATGGTTCCCATCTTGTCGCGATGGGGGGGCTCTAGTAGCCGCGGTCTCGCCACCCGCGGTGAAGCTAAGAGGAACCGCGCGGAAGGCGCTCGAGGAGGGTCTGGGCAACCCACCTCGCGCCTGACGTAGAGGAAGACAACCTCTTTAAAAAATTACCGGAGGAGGCCCTCACTTTGAGTGGCCTGGCTGTGGGTGAAGGGGGTGAACTCTCCCTACACCCACAGTCGTAGTAGGGGTCGCGGGGGAAGAGGAGTGCCGGTATTTCGGTGCGCCGCTCTCCCTGTCCTCCGCGACCAAGCGTGGCCGTGGCGCTTGGCGCGGCATCGGTGGGGCCGCAGGGGAAGAGGAGTGTCGGTATGGCGATGCGCCGCTCTCCCTATCCTCTGCGGCCGATTTGGAGATGGCCTTGATCAGTCTCTGCTGCGCCGTGATCTGTGGTCCGAGGCGGCGGAGACTGATCAAGGCAAATGTGAGGGCCAGTTGGGTGGCGGAGGCGGGACTTCGTCACTTGACAGATGGCTCTCGAGTTGGAGGAGCGTGCTCGGGTGTCAGGCACGTCCTCCGGGGGCGGGTTGTCGCGGCCAGGGGCCTATGAGCCCTTGACCGCGATAGCCCGCCCGTTGTAGGTTGTAGGTGGCCGCTCCGATCCCTCTGCTGTCACTTTGTGACTGAGAGGGACTCGTGAGCGCGCCTTGGAGGGGTCGCTAAGCGCGACCGCCGCGCCGGGGCTGTGGAGCGAGAGTAGCACACGCCCCCGGCACATAGCGGCTCAGTAGTGACACCGTGGAGTTTAGTGGCCACACCACATAACCGCGCGTGGCTTCCCGTAGCCCGCGCGGTATCCGAAGGGATTCTCCACGTTTAAAAAAAAAAAAAAAAAAAAAAAAGGTTAGACATAACAAATAAATGCATGGTGGGATATGCCTCTTATAAAGATTTACGAAAAAAAAAAACGTTTATAACAGTAATATCCTGTATATAGGAATGTCCGAGATGGCATGATAGGTACCTATCTATCATTTCAGGGTAAATGTTAACTCATTTTATTATTAAAAAAAAAAAGGTAACGTTCATTGCATTTATTGGAATGCAAGATGGATGAATACAGTTATTAATCTCAAATACGTTAGTCAACTTAAGTTTTTCATTCACATTAATATAATATTAACACCATAATATGATTAAATTTACTTTTATTCGGAAATATTGACGGACGGGAAAATAAAGCCAAGTGCGTTTGAACACGACAGGCAGACAACATGCTCTATTGCCCGTGCGGAGCCGGAGGAGGGGTCGCTAGTCTTGACGGTCTACACTAATACTATAACAAGGAAAAAATCTGTTGTTTGTTTGTAAATAGGCTCTGAAACTACTGAACCGATTTTCATAATTCTTTCACCTATAAAAAGCTAATTCATCTGCAAGTGAAATAGGTCATAATTTGTGCAAGCAAAGCCGCAGGAAAACGCTAGTCAAATAAAAATTCATGCAGACAATATCGCGGGTAACATCTAGTCCTCAATAAAAGGTCAGTAAGGAAGGAAGACATTGGAGTGACGTCATGATATACGAGCCGCCTTTGTGCGTTCACAGTTAATACGGACAATGCCCGCAGTGAGAAGTTACACCCAACCTAAGGAAGCTGCCACTCACACCGCGCTGTAATTTACCTAGTTCAAACAATATCAGATGACTGATACTTTCGAAACACCCACTAAACGTATAAATATTTATGTGCTTACATTGGGCTTAAAAAGAAAAAATATAAATAGTTAATAGCATACAAAATATTTTTTTTATAATTACGGAAGCTGCCAGTCACACCGTATTGTAACTTACCTACAAAAAATTTGTGGTGACACAAGTTACTAACAAGCTTAACAAAACTGCCTTCAAAAGAAAAAATAATAATTCTTAGCAATAGAAAAATTTAATTACTCGCCTCTTTGTATATTTGGTGCTCAAATTCTTTATAAAATCTCTATAATGAAGGAACACATTGGAGTGACGTCATGATATATATACGAGTCACATTTGTGCGTTCACAATTAATACGGTCAATGCCTGCAGTGAGAAGTTACACCCAACTTAAGCCACTCCCACCGCGCTGTAATTAAAAAAAAAATTAATTGAAATGCCATATATTGCTATACTTTTAGACAGGCGTATTAAGTGCTGATTCTCAGGCACCCATTTCCCCAGAGATTAACGCAGTTTGAACAATATGGGACGACATAAGTTACTATATTGATTCACTTAAGAAACTTTAGTTGGTTGTGAGACTTTGGAACTTGAAGAGAAAAACATAGTTCTTTACCAAAAGAACGGTTATTTATATGGACGGGCTGAGTTGTCCCTTGAAGTTTATGTAAAGAATAAATTTATACGCCATATAATTGGGGCTCAAATTTCCGATAAAATCTTCATGAGGATGGTAGTCATTGGAGTGATTTCATAATATACGAGCGGCCTTTGTGCCATCACATTTAATACATACAATGCTCGCAGAGAGCAGTTACGCCCGACTCAAGGAAGTACCACTCACACCGCGTAGTAATTTGTCAAATTTTAACAAATTGAGATGAAGGTAGTGTAGTATTAGTGCTAAAATATTATTGACTCTTGCTATCAATTAAAAAAAATATAGGTATTGAATATATTTTATACAATAATGTTACTAAAGACAAAAAACCCTCACCAAAAAATTACGCCCCACTTATGGAAGCTTCTACTCACACAGCGCTGTAATTTTTAAATTTAAATTTTAATAGATAACACATACTCAGTTACTATCGAACAACTCACCAAACTTGATTCTACAGTTATTTCTACATAAAGTTGAATCCTAAATGCTCAATAATGTCGGAACAGTCCGCTGTGTATGACAGGATTCCGTCTCTTTTTCGCTCTAGAAAGTTCTGAGTTATAGAAAAGGATAGAAACGTATAAAAGTGTTATTCCATGCTGCGAGATGTTGCTCAACCCTAAAAGGTCTGTGAGGAAGGAAGACATTGGAGTGACGTCATGATATATGAGCCGCCTTTGTGCGTTCACAGTTTACGGATAATGCCTGCAGTAAGAAGTTAGGAAGCTGCCACTCACACCGCACTGTAATTTACTAATTTGAATAATATATGACTACAGCGTTGCTTCATTTGCTTTATTATATTTTGTTTTTATCTTTAACACATGCTGTCCTTGAAATTTATTCGATACAAACTCGCGACTCCGTCCGCGCGGAAAAGTAGGCTCTAGACTATTTGTGAACCAAATTTCATTTAAATCTGTTAAATTTTGTCGTGAAAGCGAGATAGACAGACAGACAGACAGTGTTACTTTCGCATTTTTAATGTTAGTAGGGATGGTATCGTTTAAGCAGTGGCGTATCTAGCATGGCTGTCACCCGGGGCAGTCAACATTTCATCAACCAGGGGGAGCACTTGTTTGTAGGGCGAAACCCAGTTCGATCGCCTCCAACCCCTCTCTCCTCGCTATGTGACAGATATTATATGTTTAAAGGGCTGTCAACGGCTAGTTATACAACGAATTGATGATGTTCGCCCTGAACTAAAGCATCATTCGTTGTTGCAAGCTGTAATAGACTATTCTGTTAAAAAAAATTAAGATGGCATGTGTTCCCTTTTTAGATACTTTGCAAGGGAACTCGTCATTTAGTTAACTTAAGGTACTCCTCTAAATTTACGGTGCGTAAAATTTCTACAAAAAGCTGGATAAATTTTATTTATCGAGCTCAATATTTTTCACGGATATCAAGTACGCTATAAATGGTATACGTGATAGGAAATGATAATACGTCACGTAAGTCGTATGCCGGTAAATGCCTAAATAAGGCATTTACGCCCTAAACGACCATTATGGATTTTATAACTCTTATTCAACCAATTTCAAAGGCTATAAGAAATATCCAAAATGTAAGTCTTTTATTCAGAAATTATATAATAAATCGCTGTATTAATTCAGGTTTCTGATTTTGACCGTAAAGTAATGGTATTTTTCGCCTGAAACGGCGAAATGCTATAAAGGGCTAAATGTCAAGGTTGAATAAGACTTGAAAAGTTTTTCATTCAGAGATTATCTTGAATGTTATGAAAACACGCATGCGGTAAAATACCTCCCGTGGTAATACCGACATAACTCAAAATATAAGAAACCTATATTTTTTTGTATGTTGCCATTTGTCATGTGGTTCCCGGCAGAGTAGAATAGCACCACTCCAAGTCTTGGATGTCGTAGAAGGCGACTTAGAGAACAAAAGCTAAACAAAACTCATAAACATTAAAGAGACCTCTCCAACGCGTCTGGCCAACGTGGAGAATGCAGGCCAAATCTTCTGACTGCTCTGGCTAATAAATGGCTCTGGTAGTACAGAGAGGGTCGCGCTTCTGCAGTGGAGACTAACAAAGACCAGGTAATGATAATGATGATTACCTACGATGGGTTCGGCTTAATCAATAAATTAAAAATATACAATGGTAGATAGATCCCGAAGTGCCGATAGAAGTGAATACTTGGACAATTACGTGTGTACTTCGACTCGTCAGGAAATATTATATTGTGTATACTTTTATATATACAGCGTGTTACTGGACCCTCGACATACCATTAAAGGGGTGACTTAGCCCGTCAATATGAACTACTTTTCCTATGGGATCATTGCTGTGAACCCAAAAAAAAACAACATTTTCATTCAAAAGTTCTACACACTCTTTCAATTAGTATGGGAAAGTCGATTGTTACGTAATATAACTAATTCTTTTTCTAATTAAACCTGGTCAGCATCTACAAAAAGCTGACTTACTAAACCAAAGAAAACGCTTACTTTATAGATGGTCTCAACAACATGTCTGAAATTTTAAAAGAATCCGACCCGACCTGGTATTCCACCTGATTAAACATGCCACTTTTCTTTATCGAAAATCATACTAATATTTTAGATTCAAGATCCTGACTTTGATGGAATTCACTTTCAATCATATGCCTTTGATCTTGGTTGTAAAAAGTTATCCATTTACTACAAAGATTTCAATGACTAAGAATGCTATATATGCCTAATTTGATTTATACACAGGCAATGAAGTAGGTAAATTACTCTTTTTCATCGTACGTACTTGAATGCGATACTGAATTTGATTTTTGTAAAAAATACGATTCACAAAAATCAGGTTTTATTTTTAATTTTAATTCACAATAATGTTACTTTTCTCTTCGTACGTGGTATAGTAGAAAATAAAAGACACAAAACAACAGAATTTAATAAATTAAAGTAGAAACGCTGCTTGAAGCTCCTTAACTTTTTGAAACGTTAATTAAGTACTTTGAAGTATTCAGCAGTGATTTCGTCGCGTCCCGTCTCTGCACCTCAATTATGCAACATCATTTGAATCCGATATGAAACTCGAAATCTAATTAAAATGTACATTTTTTGTTGTTCAGCGACTTGAGATTTAAATAACAATTCAATAACAAATTGCATAAAATTATGAGGTTAGTTAAAATTAAATTTGCATGCAGAAGAATATTCAAGCTGTTGAAATAAAATAAAATAATGAAAAGCTATTTCGAACAGTAGGGTAGGGAAAGGGACTTATAGGTAATTACATCTGAGTTTAAATCTATTTCTGTATCGTGTCTCTTGTGGGTTACATACTTACTATAGTAAAGTAGATTTTAAATAGTATTCCATTCTAAACGTAGTGAAATGTAATACATATAGAAAACATAATTTCATTTTACGATAACTTTTTGTAATGGCCTATTCTTTAGAATTTAATAGTTTTATAAAAATTTGTGGCAGTTGTATGGTTTATATTTTGTCTAATTACATTTAAAAATACAAAACCCATGATAATTCACAAAAAATATTTTTTTGTAAACAAAAAATAAATAAATTGTACTCATTATAAGTAGTTCGAATAGGAGTCAGGAATTATGTCAATAGGCGATGCGGATAGCAACCCATCACTAATTTGATTCTGTTCTTACGTACAAGCCCACCAACATGCTAAGCGTGGCCTTAAAGTTTGACTTGCTCTGCCTACCCCGCAAAGGGATAGAGACGTGATAGTATGTATTTATGTATGTATATTTATAAAGAATCTAAGTATTTTTATATAATTGTTTACCTTTTAAATTTTTTTTTACTTATTTATCTGCCATGACTTCTGACTGATGTTTTCTAATGAAGTGCGCTTCCAATAAACACCGTGTAAATCTGTTACCTTGACATATTCTCGAACGAGAGATTAGAACTCCCAAGAAAATAGGCCATAATATGAAAAAATGTGGGTTCCCCATAATAATAATAAGTAAATAAAGAAATAATAATAATAAAGCCTTTTAATTTCCTTAATAAAAAAACAGTTTACAATTATTCTAGAGCATGCCATTTATAAAATTAACTATATTCTTATATAAATTTACATTAAACAAATTCAATTCAATTCAATTAAATAATCACAAATTCTATATCAAATAATAATTATATATTTTTTTTTACATTAAACAAATTCAATTCAATTAATAAATCACAAATTCTGTATCAACTAATAATTATATAATTTTTAATTTATTAAGGACCTCTTTAGAGTAAAGACCTTCCCCATACAAAACTGCTAATCAGCTGATCGATTTTGTATAGGAAGTCCGTTTCTTTCATATTTAAACCTATATTTCTTGGGATAAGTTGTTCTGTATGATCAGTATAAGGACGTTCCAGAATATGGCAAGGTTATAGTCTGCAAACATTTTTTTCCATCATTCTTACAATGCAGAAAAACACATAGCACAAAAAAGGTCAGTAAGTCTGTAAATAATTTGAGTATAAATGTTTTTTTAAAGGTCTGAAAGTCCATTTTTATGAGCGACTAACGATAATGAAGGCTCTAAATTTTAAGTTAATTTCATTTTAGGCTTACCATGAATTAAATATAAGCGGGGTGAAAGGTCCATGTATAATAAGTAATGTCGCCGGCAGAATTGTTGTTAAAATATTTTATGATCTTCATACACAAGTTACTATAGACAGATGACAAATATTTAATGGTTTTTATAAACTTACTTACATAGGGAACAATATATGGCGGAGGTGACCGCCGCCCGGACCTTGGCAGAAGGGGGAAACCCAAAAATGTACCAATGGACTCATCAAGGATGCCGATATCCTTGCAATTTGGGGATGATAAAGCTGGAAACTGGATTTTAAACCCTTTTAGGCCCTGAATGCAGGCCGACAACCGGTCATATTGGAAATCCCTGGCTGAGTTAACGATGATGAGGGCTGAGCAAAGCGGCTGCCCTTTTGCTATAAGACCCGGATTTAAGAAGAAATTGTTCTTTTATTTCTTCTTTTTGGATTCTAAATCGTAATAATAGTAGTTGTAATGTTATTAAAAATTATGACAGCATTTTCAGTCATGATGGCGGCGCTTGCACTTTAACAGCCCATACTTTTGGAAACCTGGAAACGCTCTTATTAAGAGTAATATTCGATATAATATTTAGGAAATATTACTTTCAGTACCTCGAAGATAGTACCCTTCATTGACTTAGACCTCTTTATGAGAAGTTTGTAAAGAAAAATAATTCCTGTAAGAAAAACATTAATTAACTTCTTGTTTTCATTTTTCAAAGAAAATGTGAACTCAAAAGAGAAATAACGCTAAGTATACAACATCAGTGGGAGGGTGGGTGTTAATGTATAGCTGGAACAAACGCTTAGGAAATAATTGTATGCACATAATTATTTGTGCAACTTGCTTTGTGCGGACAGCCCAGAAAAGCGAGACGCGCTCGCTTGCGGTGACGAAGATATAAAAAGATCAAATGAGACAAGAAATACAATAAAAATGAAAGTAAAGAATTATGAAGGAGTAGCGTCACAGAAAAAAATAATGTAGATCCTATTTATTTTATACAACTTAGTAGGCAAACAGGCATATGGCCCACCTGATGAAAGTGGTTACCGTAGCCTATGAACGCCCCCAACACCAGAGGTGCCACTCGCGCGTTGCCGACCATGAAGAAATCTTTTTACGCCCTTTTTAAAGAACGGTAGCGCGGAAAAACCATGGCAGGGAGTTTGTTCCATATCTTTGCCGTATGTAGGAGAAGTTCCAGTCAAAACAGACTAAACTACGCTATGATTTAAGGTGTGGGGATGAACACGCTCTGTCGATGGCGAGAGGTGCGATGAATGAAGGTGACCGTAGGCATCATTCTTAATAATTCCTCGGAGCAAAGCTATAAAAACAGTAGAACACACATAGAGAAGGACACTAACGTACACTACGGAACTTTGTAGTGTCTACCGCAATACAGAGTCCCTTTACTCTTCCCCGTTTTCCGGCCAGGATAAGCTGGTGCTGTTTCACGTTCACGTTTGTAATTACAATTCAACTAATTGATTCTACGGTGGCAGTGGTGATTGTTAACTCACACATTGAAGTGTGCATGGCTGTAACATTTTTATTGTAGTGTGTTAGGCTTAACTATTACTTCTCTCATATGAAGCGCTTTACCTGTTTTAGCGTTTTCATCTCAGAGACGACAACACAAATATACGTACGAGAATCATCGTTATAAAAATTAGTTTCACAGGATTTTATAAATTTTAATGGTGAAAGTGGAAAATATTCAAAATTATTTGCCAGGTTTGTAATCCCATACTTGACTTAAAGAAAGGAAAGAGATTAATCACCCAATGGGTGAGCACATTAGAAGCACTTACCCGTGTTAAGCAACTTCCCGCGTAACAAAGTGCAATAAAATAACTTCCAGCCTTTCTTTCAGAAGTACATATTGAGCATGGTTTCGTACAGATACTAGCAGTTTCTTACAACAAAATCTGCGTGAATTTTGGATTTATACATACATACATACTATCACGTCTTTCTCCCTTGCGGGATGAACAGAGCCCAGGTCTGTAAAACCTTAATATTGGTGGGCTTGTAGGTAAGAATTAAATTTAGATTTATAACACCGTCTATTCTGAGAATATAACTGGGAACACGCTAACATGACAGAAACATCAACAGTTTTCGTAGCACTCGCCTAATAATGACTTTTAATTAATACTTTTTTAAACAGAACTAGTTGTTTTTTTTGTGTTTAATTAGTCTAGCTAATGAGATGTATTTACAAAACATGCTTAAAATAATGAAAAGTATATTCATAATTGTGTGTTTACGGAATTCGTACTAAATTTAATATTGTGTCGTCCACTTGTGTGCATGGACTTCAAAATATTAAATAAGTTTTAGAAAGTTACCGTATCTATCAAACTAAAGTGAGGTTTATTTAAAAAAAAAGTAAATGAACGCAATATTTAACAGTTTTTTGTTAAAATATAAATAAACACGTGGGTTCGTTTCCCACGGGAAGCATACTTTGTTAAGTTGTTTCCAGGACATTGCAGGCATGAATCACCTGATTGTCTGATAAGAAAGACGATTCCGTGCTTCGGAAGGCACGTTAAGCCGGTGGTCCCGGCTGCCATCTGGTAGTCGTTAAAGGAACCACGTCAGAGGCCGAGAGGCGGTTCCGCATAACTCTGAAACCAGGGTGTGCATGGTTGATTGACCGTGTCACCTACACGAACTGATGATGTTAAAATATAAATAAACTTGAAAAATACGTATTTGTCGAATTGATAATTTTTGTTATTTAATTTTAAGTAGTTTTAATTATTATTTATTTTAATATTCTTTGTAAGCTACCTAAATAAAGAAATATGAATATTTCACCAGCTTTCATTGTATCGTGTATGAGCAGCAGCCCAAAGTATTCTTGCAAAGAGGTTTAATATAATATTTTATAAATTTTATACCCCAATTTCTAAAATACACTTTGTTTTATACTTAAATCACTGTTGGTCTTACCATCTTAAGAGTCGCCTGGACGCGCATGTCTCCATACAAACGGAAAAAGGGAATTGTGGCAATATTTGTCAATTTTAGGGCAAAATAAGCATCCAATCACTTAATCTCATTATAATCTACGTACGTTCCTAAACAGTTTGGTTAAATTATCAATAGTTTGAGAATTATACGCCTCTCAAGATTTCCATACAAATTTGAAAAGGCTTGTAATTCTTAAACCATTAGTATTTTAACCAAGCTTTATAGGAACGTACGTAGATATATATGAGATATTATAATGAGATTAATTGATTCAATGCTTAATTTTACTCATAAATTATCAAATATTGCCACAATTCCCTTTTTCCGTTTGTATGGAGACATGCGCGTCCAGACGACTCTTAAGCGCCGATATATGTAAGGACAAAAAGAGTGACTTTAAGCTCGCCGACACTTCTATAATGCTTAGCGCATTAAAGAAGTGTTGAATAGAAACTTTCTTATTAAGAGAGATCATAAACTCCTACTCGACGGATTCAGATCGGGAGAGTAGGGTAACCAGTCTTCTTTAGACTATTTTTGTACCACTATTTATACACTTTAAAACCCTGTGAACTTGTTTTCTAAAACCTAAGTGCCGTTGACACATTGGAAGAAGCTCATTTTCAGGAATGGCTTGGCGGTAGTTTTCTTGTTTAATTTGAATCCTTTTTCTTTTAAAACTAGGAGAATTTTGGCAGTAGCGCATATCGTAAACTATAAAATACATAAACAGATAACCAGAACGAGCTAAACAGAACGAGCTCCGTGGCGCAGCGGTCAACATGCCGGCCTGTGACACGGATGGTCCCGGGTTCGATCCCCGGTCAGGTCAAGATGGAAAATGATCTTTTTCAGATTGACCTGGGTCTTGGATGTTTATCTATATATGTATTAGTTATAAAATAAAGTATCGTTGAGTTAGTATCCCATAACACAAGTCTTAGTTAAGAACTTACTTTGGGGCTAGCTCAATCTGTGTGATTTGTCCGTATATATTTAATTATATTAATTATATACATAAACAGATTGTTTTTGAGTTCATTTGGTTAATTTTGGAAACCACTTTACATTTAGAATATGTTCACGATTAAAGCTTATCTCAAAGTGGTAATTTCTGTTAAAATTGTGTAACAAAAATATACTTGTTTTTGCAATCGTAACTCGTTTTTTAACTTTGAAATAAGATACTTCGGAGGAAAATTTCCGGAAAGTTTCAGATAAGGATAACTGGCTAAGTAAGCAACCTTGAAAACTTTTCATTCGCTTATCAAAAGTATCGATTCTGCCAAATACCAGAAATTTTGATTTGAAGTTCTTTTTTGTTTCAGTTACTTGATTGTAAAATTTATTTCAAAGCATTTTTCCAGCAGTATGCCCGCGACCATTTTGACTACATTCCTCCTTTTTTTCGTATCGATAAGCTCAAGGTAGAAATTTTGTATATCCAGTATGTTGAATAACAGTTCCATCAGAACGTAGTACAGAGTGACGTCGTCTTGTACTGGAGGCTAATGATGATGATGTGTGATATTTTTTTAAAGTTTATACTTAAAACTTACTAAACTTGCAACGTACCTATAGTAAAATCGATCGCTTTGTGGCTCCGATAAAATTTTATCAACGTATTAATGAATATTCTCGGTATTTTATTTTATTTTAGTTTATTTCTTCGGAAAACTTACAGCTATGAGTTACATATTAAAATATTTAGAGTAAATATCTATGAGCCATTAACAAGTTTTCGCACATAGTTAAAACATTTTTTTATGGATAACCGCATTTGGTATGAATATTTTACGGTCTAAAAAACATAATACTCTTTACCTCCACGACTTTACCTCGTGAAACGTAAATGGAACACGACATAGAAAATAAAAACAAATATACATCCTTTATAGACCAAGCGATCAGTTGATCGACTTTGATGTGTTTATTTTCGTACTGCTATAATGAAAGTTGTTCCGTTTTTAATATCAAATTAGTTTCACTTTTTTTATAATATAGGACGGCAAACGAGCAAGCGGGTCACCTGATGGTGAGTGATCTCCGCTGCCCATGTTCAATTGCAACACAAGGGGTGTGACAAGAGCGTTGCCAACCTTTTAAGAGAACATAGACTCGTTTTTTGAAGGTTCCAATGTCGTATCGAACGGGGAATACCGCCGCAAGGAGTTGATTCCACAGTTGGGTCGTACGTGGCAGAAAGTTTCTTCTAAAACGCACAGTGGTTGACTGCCAGTTATCCAGGTGGTAGGGATGAAACTTTACTTTATGTCGGGTAGTACGGTGGTGATACGGATATTCGTATTAATTTAAAGTAATTACAAACAGGTAACTTTTCTAATGCAGTAAAGTCATATCCAGAAAGCAACCTATAAAAGGGCACATAATTTGTTCCAATTTTCATTCTTGGCTTTTTTGTCACATCTAGATACGCGGAGCTCAAACCACAGGTGTTTCATTTATTCTTTATTAATGGCGTCAGTATAATAAAAACAAGTCACAACGCGGCGGCACTGAAGCTTTATTGAACACAAATAGATATAACACGTTTAAATAAAATTAATTTTAATACGGTTTTATAGCGTTTATAACATGCACCTAACGTTTTGAACACTTTACAGTGTTCGTGGTCGCCAGTAGTCGTTTATTTAAATGTATAACACATGTCATCTGTTTAAAGTTTATTAAATAACGAACATATTTCACTTTTACGGCTGCGTTCCCAAAGGGTAAAAACGGGGGACCCTATTCACGAGACTTCGATGACCGTCTGTTTGTCTGTCACTAGCCTGTATCTCATTGACTGTGATAGCGAGACAGTTTAAATTTTCACACGTGATGTATTTCTGTTGCCGCTATAACAGCAAATACTAAAAATGTAATAAAATAATTATTTCAGGTGGGCTCGCATACAACAAACATGATTTTTTGCCGTTTTGGATGATATTAATGCAAGTCGGACTCGCGCATTAATGTAACCGTACCAACCTTAATGCGCGAGTCCGACTTGCACTTAACAGATTTTTAAAATGACTCATCCTACTAACTACGCATTATTATGCCATACACGCATAGTTAGATTAATGACAAGTATTTTTATTTGGAGTGTAGCTCCAGTAATGTATAATCTGTTCTATATGTCAATGAATATATTTGGGACATAGGCTTTGCTCACATTCTTACTTAAAACTTGAATAAGTGCCTCCTTCCATGAATCCGCATCTACTATCATAGATACTAACTTTGCCCCGTTAAGTAAACTTGTAACTTTTCCCGAGAATAAACCATATCCAGTTATATGAACTCCAAAGTAACGTTTAAAAGCGCACATGTTTTGTTTCACTTTTCATTCTTGGCTTCCTTGTCACATCCAGGGTCGCGAGCTCGCAGGGAGTGGCGAACCGCAGGTGTTTCATTATTCCGTTTTAATGACGTCAGAACCATCGGGTTACGCGTCAGAGGAAGGCAGCGCTATGTCGGAATTGAACACAATTTCTTTATCATATGTATGTGTATGTATAAAATTGGACTTTTTGTAGATGGATGTCTCTTATATTGAAGAAATTTATTAAAACAGGGCAAAGTTAAATTAAATATCACTTTTTCATGTAGCTGCAAACCGCAGGCGTTTCATTATTCCATTTTAATAACGACAGAAACATCAGGTTACGCGTCAGAGGAAAGCAGCTCTGAGTCGGAATTGAACACAATTTCTTTATCATATGTATGTGTATGTAATATAACATTTGTGTATTCTTTTGTAGATGTCTATCTTTTATAACTAGAAAATTATTCAAACAGGGTATATAACTAAATCAAATAGCATTTTTCCATGTACTGCAAACCGCAGGGGTTTCATCATTCCATTTTAATGGCGTCAGAATCAACGGGTTACGCGTCCGAGGGAGGCAGCGCTGAGTATAAATTTAGCACAATTTGTTTGTCTTATGTATGTGTATGTAATACAAGATTAATCTTTTTTGTAGATGTATGTATTATATACGAGAACAAAACAGGGTAAAGACAAATCGAATATCGTCTTATACATATCTTTTTCATGTAGCTGCAAATCGCAGGCGTTTCATTATTCCATTTTAATGGCGTCAGAACCATTGGGTTACGCGTCAGAGGGAGGCAGCACGGAGTCGGAATGGAACACAATTTCTTTATCATATGTATGTGTGATATAAAATCGGTGTTTTTTGTAGATGTATGACTTTTATATGAGAGAAATAACAGGGTAAAAACAAAAAAAATATAGTCTTATATATATCTTTTTCATGTAGCTGCAAATTGCAGGTGTTTAATGGCGTCAAAACCATTGGGTTACCCGTCAGAGGGAGGCAGCGCTGAGCCTGAATTGAACACAATTTTTTTATCATATGTATGTGTATCGCAATATAAGATTGATCTTTTTTGTAGATGTATGTCTTTAATGTTAAAAAAGATAAATCGGATTTCGTTTTATATCTCTTTGTCATGTAGTTGCAAATCGCAGGTGTTACAAACATACATACTATTACGTCTTTTTCTCTTGCGGGGTAGACAGAGCACAGATCTATAGAACCATAAGGCCACGTTTAGCATGTTGGTTGGCTTGTAGGTGAGAACGGAATCAAAATAGCGATGGGTTACTAGCCGCCTCGCCTATAGACATGATTTCTGGGGCCCACTCCTTAAGTGTTACATTATTCCGTTTTCATCATTTTAGTTGATAGACCCTAAATATGGACCTAGGAATACCTAATATGGACAGGGCGCGGAGGATGTTACAAGTGTCGCGAACTTTTGATGTTACTTGTATGCAGCTGTAAGTACTTATATAACACTTGAAAGAGTTGGAGTATCGAACAGGGGAAATTGCATGCCTTGGTATTTGCATCACTGTTACGTTTCTTAGGGGCGTATCCTGATTATTCTTGGACCTTTGACAGAACCATACTTAGATATCACCCTGTATGTATAACATAAATAACTCCATAAAAATATATCGCCAATATTCAAAATTATTTGACATAACAATTCCAAGAAATATACTTCCGCAAATAGTGATATCAAGAGAAGAGCCACTCCATCATACAGTTACAAAATTACACTTTTCAATCGATACAAGAAATTGCCTGCTTTTCCCTTGACGGCTATAAATTCCCTCCGTACACACTCATAGTGACAGTGAAATAGCACACCAAATATCATGACATCCGATGATAATATGGTATTATGTAAATTGTGTACGAGGGTTAGAAGATAGCGTTAAACTCGAAGGGGGTTATTCAATATCTCAAATAGATTACGGGAATAACCGTGGTTCTATGTAAATTTAAAAGAATGGGTATAGTATTTGTTAGTATAAAAATAGATCTTTTGGTATAGGTGTACAGGGTGCCAACGTCAATAAGTTATATTTTGTCGCTCGTAAGTACGAGTGCGGAAGTGTGCACTCCGCTTTGGAAGCGGCATTACGGTATGCTATACCTACGTAATCACAGACGTCAAAAATAGTTATGAAATAAAAGTTTCCTAGTATGGTACATCACATCGTCGTCATCGTCATCGTAATCAGGTCTGGTTTAGTCTCCACTGCAGGAGCACGTCCCTCCCTATACTATCAGAGCCAAATATTAGCCAGAGCAGATAGAGGATTTGGCCTACACTCTCCACGCTGGCCAGAGGGGTTGGAGAGGTCTCTTTAATGTTTGTAAGTTTTGTTAGCTTGCGTTTAAGTCGCCTTCTACGACATCCACGGGATGACTTGGAGTGGTCCTATTTTACTCTGCCGGGAACCACACGGCTTATGATATATCAATTATTAGTAGTTACTTAAGTTGGTATAAAAAATGATATACCAAAGTTTAGATTCAGGGAGGTAGTTGGCCGTAAAACAGCTTTGTGGTGCATTTTTTTTCCGCGTCATTTTTAGCCATTTTTAGTAAATAAAATAACTTGCTACAACACTTGAGAAACAAAATAACTAAACCATAATATCGTAGATAGATTCATTTTCCACATTGTTTCTATTATATAACACTAGTAGCTGTCGGCTGCGCCCAGCCATATTTTAGGTACACTTATAATCCTTCTTCATTAATAATTGTTCTATCTATTGGTAAAAACCACATTTAAAAAAAGTTTGTGAGTATATCGCGAACAAATAGGTAGGCAGACAAATGCAGTGGAGAACTTTGTTTTTTGTTTTATAATATGTAGTGATTAGTTGATATGATTAAAAAATAAATACTAAATTGTTTGAAACCCTAATCATGTCGATATCTATGTTATAAAAATCTGTTCAAAATACGATATTATTTTGAACAGATTTTTTATAACATGTTACGGCTAACGAGCATGCGGGTCACTTGATGGTAAGTGATCACCGCTGCCCATGGACAATTGCAACACTAGAAGTATTACAAGATGTTACAGGGATGTTGCTATTCTTTGTATTTGCAAGGTACCCTAATTTCCTCCCTCCATTTTCATATCCGTCTTACACAAGTGTCCTGCGTTTCCAGTCATCGTCAATGTGAATCAATAAATTCAACCTTTTTTATGATTCAGTAGTGCTTTTATTTCCCGTGTAGTGATTAGTTAATATGATTAAAATTTAAAAACATTAAAGGTTCTCAAATAAAACCCATAGTCCGAATCAAACTTTATGACTGCTCGAATATTAGCTGTTCACTGCGCAGTACGCGCCCCGCCTCCCCGCGCGCGCCCCGCTGAACCTAATATTGTGTACTGCGCATCGACTTGCGCGATTTCCCGAGCCACCATTTCGTTTGATTCAGACTGTACCTATGTTGATTTTATCTTGAATAGATATTTATGTCTGCTATTCTCTGTATTTGCAAGGTACCCTAATTTCCTCCCTCCATTTTCATATCCGTCTTACACAAGTGTCCCGCGTTTCCAGTCATCGTCAATGTGAATCAATAAATTCAACCCTTTTTATGATTCAGTCATTCGTTTTTATTCCTCGTGTACGTGACTATGAACATGTATCATTTCGCGACGATAAAAATTCCGAACGACTTATATCGCGATAGAAGAAAAATAAAACGATGTTATTTTTTACGTTGTTACGTATTCAAAGCCGTTAGTTGCACAAATAATGCAGGATATGTTTTTTATTGTTTCTCCCCCTGATTTTTGAGGGAATCGCGTTCCGGATATGGGTTTATTGTGTTCTGGGTGACTTCTGTATTTGGCTTGAATACATTCATAAACAAACGAAGTTGTCGTGATTTCTCGAGGTTTTGAAGCTTGGGTTTGAACCACAAACCCTTTCACAATATAAAGTCCACTAGAAATAATTTGCAAAACAATCTAAAACAAACACCATGTAGCTCGCTGGCCCAGTTCCGTGGCGCAGTGGTCAACACGCCAGCCTGCGATACGGAGGTCCCGGGTTCGATCCCCGGCCAGGTCAAGATGGAAAACGATCTTTTTCAGATTGGCCTGGGTCTTGAGTGTTTATCTATATAAGTATATGATATAAAATATAGAATCGTTGAGTTAGTATCCCACGACACAAGTTCACAACTTACTATGGGGCTAGCTCAATTTGTGTGATATGTCCCTATATATTTATATGAAATTTAAGCAAAGAACTGTGCGTTTTTAGCACATGAACTGCTTAGTACCATACTTATGTATGCTATAGTAAAAAAAATGCCGACCACCAATAATTCAGTAAAATAGTTTAAGGAAAAATGCTCGTGAGGCTCGTGATTTGAATATATTTAGTAATTGTTAATTTTTTCGCTGTGAATGTGCTATTATTATAAGTAAAAAAAAAATGCAATAAATGTGGTAACGTGAATATACTTGAACTAAATATTCTGTGAATATTTCAAGCGTCTACCTGTTGCCGTTATTAATATCGAGCGATCGAACGGCAATAAAATCACGTTTGTTGTATGGGAGCGCTCTTTAATATTTATTTTATTCTGTTTCAAGTATTTTTTGTTATAGCGGTAACAGAAATTCATCTTTTGCGAAATTTTCAATTGCCTCGCTATCACGTTGTACCGCTTGGTGACAGACAGACGGACAGAGAAGTCTCGTGAATAAGTCCCTTTGGTTACGGAACCCTAAAAATGAAATGAATTGTGGACAAAATTCGGGATTCCATAATAAAAATGAATCGCATTCTTTGAAACATTTAAGGTCACTATGATGGTTTGATGGTTCTCAGAGTAAATTTAAAAATATTCTATACCGTATCTATCCCAGCAATCATTAAAGATATGTACGTACGCACGTAGTAGCCTAAGTGTGACATCACTATTACATGTCATTTTCTATGGAATGCTAAATGCAACTCAAAAACGAAGATTTTTTTTTTATTTTACAACAAGAACAACATTTTTTCTATCGTCAGCAGTTTTTGCGAAAGCCATTTTTTTCATAAGTATAAATTCTTATACCCCAATACACTAGCAATCAATTACAGACATGTCACTGTTCCAGCGCCTATAACTTAAATATTGTCAAAGACTAAACAAAAGCGCAATTGTTATCCGACTTTGGAAAATATTTATTTTCCCCCTGGCAGAAACTCAGCGGTAACTTTCCTAATGACTTCTTTTAGAAGTGAAACTTACTTGGTAGTTGTTTGAAAGGTTTTGCTGTCTGTTTAAACAATGGTAACTTTACTGAGTGCAATTTTTAAAATTTCCTTGATGATTTCATCACAATTAATATCTTTGAAATATATTGCAAAGTTTTTAATTTCTGTTATTTATCTATATAGGCCGGAGTCATATAGTCCACGCGAACGAAGTTGTTCAAAGCTAGCATCAGCTAGTTAAAAAATAAATATGTTCCATTTATTTCTGAAAAGCTTCTTCAGCACGACTTTGGCGGTATGTAGCATGGTATTTACTTTCAAAATGCTATAAATATGTTAATAGAAATATTTCTGTGTACAAAATTATAACAATCAGTAAATTTACCGTCTCGTAAAGTGGAACAAAATTAAATATGGATTTTTAAATCATTGTTGTTGATGGACAAAGCCTTTTCTTTCTTTACATTCTCTGCGCCAATTCAGACCATTTCTTATAATTAATTTTCCATTACTTTCTTACATTCTCATCTGCCATTTCCGACATTTTCTAATAATTAATTTTAATAAAAAATAAAAGATGTAAGGAATCAATAAAAATCGTTTATCACAAAATACAAACTTGCAATTGTGGCTTGCTGGTATCAAACCTATTCCAGACCCAAATCCTAAGGGTCTATTTATATTCATCGGCGTCGACCGCGCCAAATCTGGCGGCGAAGCGTCTCTTCATTATTTGATGGCCTCAGTCGGGAATGGAACCATCTGACAATCATAATCCCAACTAATATTATAAATGTAAAAGTGAGTTTGTTTGTTACGCTTTCACACCGTATCTACAGAACCGATCGTCATGAAATTTTGCATACACGTAGGTTAGGGTACGGAGAAGGACATAGGCTATATATCACGCGGGCGAAGCCGCGGGTAAGAGCTAGTATAATAAAAGGTTACCTATCATAAACAAGAATAGGTTTTGTACGAATTTTAAAACACCGAAGACGCTTCGTCATTTTTTATTTTCTATCGTTTCATTTTACCGAAAATACAATTGCTATATTGTTGAATTTCTGATTATTGACAGTTATTTTTTTGAAAGCTATATGCTTTGTATTGCTACCCAACGTTTATCCGCAGACACTATTGCTATATGTTTTGTTTAACAAAATATTTATTTCTATATTATTAAAAGACAACATTTCAAATGATAAATAAATGAAATTCATAAGAGTAAGCACTATGGCATTATCACATTAATCAAATAATAGATAAGAAAACCCTCGGATTTTATCACCTTATAAAAAAAACCAATAATAAAGGAATCATAGATAGAAAAGTGGTTGGTTTGTTTACAAAAAACTTCAGAATAACGCGGCAATTTCGTTTCTGGCGCTTCGGCGGCCGCTGCCGCGGCACGCTCGCTTCGCTCGCTCGCCTCGCGCATGCTTGGTTCATGTAGAACCTAACGCTCGTCGCTTCGCTCCGCGCAAACTACCCCTAGTTTTCGTTAACCAGTTTCTTTCTAACACCATATTCCTAACCTTTAGAGACGAGTTTTCCAACAAGTAAAACCATGAGTCACGGAGCACAATTGAAAACAACAAAAGTGGCTTACTTTGAGAACGTTTAACCATAACGACAGTAAAACATAGGCCTTAGGCCTAAAAAGCAGACTTCAAAATTTCACGTTAAAAATTTTTAAGTCCGAAAAACCGAATTTACTTTACTACTAATCACGATTTGTCGTGTGTAAGTAGTTATTGAAAATCGGTGTAAATAATAATATGGAAAAAGTTACTTCTATCTTTAATACTTATAGAATATGAAATCATTCTTACCAAAACATTTATCAAAATAAAATTACGTGATTTGATTTTCGGTCGACAGTTTGTCTAAAAGACGAAAAATATGTGTATCAAGGTTATAGAAAGAGAAAATATGGCAAAGAAGCCATTTGGCATTTAAAACGCCGTGGTACCGTTTTCGAACAACTAAAATTCGAAGAGAAAAAATTCTTGTTTGTGATAGGTTACCATAATAAAATGATATGCACAAATCACACAAGTCTCGAATTAATTTGGGTCTAGCTCAATAAACCCATATTAATTCGAGACTTCTTTTATGTGAAACTACCTCATAAATTTATAGTGTTTTGGCCCTTCTTCGATACCTGGAAACAATAAATAAAATGAAATATTATATTTCATAGCAAATCCATAGGTAGGTATAGATTAACATCTAAGACCCGGATCAATCTAAATGTATCGTTTATTTAGATAATGAATATTAAAATTTTCTGTGACATTTGCACGTTTCAAAATAATAAATACATATGGACAAATCACACAGATTGAGCTAGCCCCAAAGTAAGTTCAAGACTTGTGTTATGGGATACTAACTCAACGACACTATACTTCATAATAGATATTTATATAGATAAACATCCAAGACCCAGGCCAATCTGAAAAAAATCATTTTCCATCTTGCCCTGACCGGGGATCGAACCCGGGACCATAAGTGTCGCAGGCAGGCGTGTTGACCGCTACACTACGGAACTCCTCAACACGATTGAATCCTGAGGCTCTATTCATATTCATCGGCGTCGCCCGCGCCAAATGTGGCAGCAGAGCGTCTCTTTATTATTTGTTGGCCTCAGTTGGTAATCAAACCGTCTAATATAATTGTTGCCCGCAAAAATTATGGTACAGAAGACCTCTTTTCATTTCACTATAGGATAATAAAAAAAATCGATTCTCCAGTATTGGTTCCATACTGCTTGAGTTGTTCCAAATCCTAGTTCATTTTGACGGTCTGAGTTACCCCGTGAAGGGAATGTCGAGAGTCAATTTACACGTATGTATATTTTGAACCAAAAAACCGCTTCTTCAATACTATACAACTATCAAATATCGCGGCTCTACTGTAAATTGCTATCGTGACATTGCAAGTATCAAAACGATACGCGATCAAATCCTAAGGGTCTATTTATATTCATCAGAGCCGCAGCTCGACCGCGCCAAATCTAACGCCGGCATCCCGCCATTACTTATTAATGGAAAACATTCACATGAATGGTTATCAAAATGTCCATATGAAAATAAACTGGTTTGATCCGAAATAAAACGAGTTATTTAAGTGGCATCCATATCGAGTGAAAATTATTTAGGTCCTATTTCATATTTGGACAAGATTATATTTGTCAACATCAATACTCAGTATTTATTGCAAATCATAAGGACGATGATAAATTACAAAGTAAGACCATACTCTGTCGGGCACAGCAATATTAGATTAGAGGAGGACGCACATAAATTAATAGGAGTGCTTACTAATTTTTACAAGTAAAAAAACTACATTACTTAATTTTAAATGAAATTGCAATATTATTTTATTAATATTTTATTATGTAAGTATTATATATGTATATTATGACCATATTTTTCACTAAGTACAAGAGATATTTATTTACCTATTTAACATTACTGAATTATGTTAGTACCTATTATTAATTTGATTAATCTGATGAACTTTTTATTGATGTTGACAACTAAGGGTCAATCCAAAATTGAAAATAAATGTGATCTTTATTTATGTATACAAGTGCACATGAACGTTTATACATACACAGCGAAGAAGAAAATATAGTTGCTACTTCCCCTTGAATGTAAAATACAAGCCCGCACTACAACTTATACCAATTAAGCTTCAGTAGTACATAATTATTTGAATTATTAAATATACCTATGTTCGATACTTAACTAAATCAAATATCGTTTATTTTATGTACCTAATTCTATAAGTTATGTAATCTGAGATATTGTAGTTATACAGGCTTCAATAAGGGTTTTTTTTTTAAATCAGTACTTTTTAGTTACCTTACAAACAAAAACAAATGTACAGTACAAATAATCAATTCTTTCCTCTTTATAATATTAGACTAGATAACATGCAGTTTTTATCGGGCAGATACAAATGCCTCTAAGAACACGCTCAAATGTGAAAGAAGTAACTATAATATTATTTGATGTACCTAATTCTATATGTTACAAAATCTGAGACATTGCAGTTATACAGGTTTCTATAATATTAGACTAGATAACATGCAGTTTTTTTTTGGGGCAGATACAAATACATCCAAGAACACGCTCAAATATATATGGACAATTCCCTAATAAAAAATAAACCTGCAAGAAAAAAAGATGGAAATTAAAAAATATAGGTATACTTCCCTTATAAATTCCACTAATCAGCCGGCTAAATTTCTATGGGAAGTCCAAAGTGTCTCATTCTTTATCTTTCATTTTTGCGTTTTAAATTCCATTAGGGATTTTGACTCAATCTTAAAAATATAGCCAGGTTATTAAAAATTATCCTGTTCATAAAATTTGGCGAACCTTTAGAGTTTATGGCTATATACAACTGTAGTTTATCCAAGCTGCAGTCAGGTACATAAGTTCCGCGTCGCCAGTACGAGCTTAACACGTAACAACTTCGATTACGGACTGGGTTGGAATTTAACGTTCACTGCAGAATGTACGTGTGTTTTGAACGGCGCATTTACAAGATTATACTCAGTCCATTCACCTCGACCGACCTGTGTACCCGACAAATCCATTACAAAGGACGAACGAAATAAATAATGAAAAGCTAACAAACATATTTTCGGTATGGGCTATAGGGCATCCAAAAGAAGTAATAATGAGTCAAAAAAATTGTTTTCATTGCATGCTTAAATATTATAAACTCGACTTAAGGCCCCACACTAGGCTCACTAGCGACGCCAATCATTCTATTCCTAATACTTTACAATAGAAAGAAATTCAATAATTTAAATCATATAAGCCTTAGTAAAAAACCTGAAGTATTTTTGGAATCATGTTTAATATTATCAGAATCAATTAGTCATGAAAATCAAAATACCCTATTTTTCTTAATGACTGATTTACATATCATTAAAACATGATTCCAAAAATACTTCAGGTTATTTACTAAGGCTTCAAGAAAGTAAATCATATAGATTTACTTTTAAAGCATAACATAGCATAGCAGAATAATAAATAAAATGTGATTATTTTTATATTTTTTTTCTTTCATTCAAGATTTAAGAAAACCTTCGAGCAACACGGCCTCAAACCAAACTAGTGAATTGGGACTAATTAGGTTTGCAAATAAAAATAATTTTTCCAATCCTATCTTACTAATATTTAGTTTTATTTACTACTTACATTACATTTTCATTGTATTTTTTAATAAATTTTTAAAAATTTCATTTACAATTATGTTTGCATGTATGTTTATTAGTCTATCACGCCCAAACCTCTCAAGGGGTTTACATAAAATTTTGCACACAGATAGTTAACAATCCAGAATAACTTATAGGCTACATTTTAACCCGGAAAAAATAAATATTTTCGAAAATATTTTCGAGGGGTCAACGCGAGCGAAGCCGCGGATTTTTATCCGTAAATATAAACAATAATAATATATTCTTACAAATAGACCAAATAGAATACTTTTAATATTTACAGCACTATGATGTATATTATAACGTAATACTGACAGATTTATCAATAAAAGTAGTTATCGTTGTCATTACGCTAATTAACGTCGCAATCCGCATAACTGACAAAGTCATTAAACCGTGCCCACTGACATAAACTCACTAAAACGCCGCACATGGCGTATAAACAACCGAATAGGCGTGTATCCTAAAATAAAATTCTTCTATCTTTCTTCTTTTCTAATAAGGTTTCCACTTAAATTCCAGTGATTCTGCCAAAGTACAGTTAAATGAAATGCTAAGTATTGGTATTGTACGGTATAAGATGGCGTAAGTTTTTTAGTAGCTCGTGTTAGCTTCGGGTGACAAATCTTTACGAGTCCATAATAATACATAAAACATGTTTTATTTATTTCACAAATTGTTCATGAGCACGAGCATGTAGAACACCAAATTACATCAATTTCATATTATAAGGTCCACTAAAATGAATTTGCAAAATCGTCTAAGGCAAACCTCAACTGCACCCATTTGATTTTCCACCAAAAACTCCTAAAATGAAATTGTCTGTTACAAGGATTACAAAAAAAAATTAAACTTGTGAAAAAATATAGCCTATTATGTTGCATGCAGCTGCCATTTTCACAGACTAACTGCTGCAATGCACAGCTGTGAAAATGGCAGCTGCAATGTTGTCGAAATATCAGACAGAATTTAA
This sequence comes from Rhodophaea formosa, assembly GCA_963082605.1. NCBI lineage: Eukaryota > Metazoa > Arthropoda > Insecta > Lepidoptera > Pyralidae > Rhodophaea > Rhodophaea formosa. Next base: position 9,814,074 of record OY720221.1, read on the forward strand.
AAATAATCGCGGTAAGTCCCGTAGTGAACATAATAGTGATTGTGACCGCGAAAGCTTAAAATCATATAAAAATATAGCCTGTTACAAATTTAAAAGACGTCACTGCCCGATATTTTTTTAGTAAACTATGATGTCACAAGCCCCCACTCATGAACTTTGACGCGCTTTATCTATATCACTCATTGTTTAATTAACGATAGAAAAAATACGTGTCGTGTAGATATTTTAATTATGTAGCTGAAGGGCTAAGTTTAATACTGTTATTTTGACCCAGAAAACTAACCTATAAAATAGAATTGTTTTTTGTAAAAAACTCAATTTACAAATTATATAGTCATAATGGGGTCTTGCAGAAAAGACAAAATAAAATATACCATCAATTATTATTATTATTCATACGCATACCGTTTGAACCAGTTCAACCAGACATATCATGACGCAGTCGATGTGGCTAGCAAATCATGACTTTACTACTTATTTGCACGCCTATCAAAAAGTTACAGGATGCTTTTAGGTCTGATGGTCCTAGACTTTGGCTACTCATATCTTTCTTGAAATAAAGATTTGAATTCAATTCTAATTATAATTCCATTTCCAACACATTGTACCCAAACCCACAATATTAAACATTGCTACTTTGTGATAATTAGCTATTAACATTAGGAAATGCATGTTATAATGATAATATATCATTAAATGTATTTAACGTTGTCATTCCGCATTTTCCGTTTATTAACACCGCAATCCGCGTTACTGACAAAGTCATTAAAGCGTGCCTACTAAAATTATCGCACTAAAATTGTCCGCAGATGGTGGATATATATCCGAATTTAGTCGTTTCAAATTAAATTATTTTTGTGCCCATGATGTTATTGTTTAATAGACGAAATAATTATTTTTAATAAAAAAGTAAAACCGACTTCAACCCTCTATACGTAAATGTACAAACTGGAACTTAAGATTCGGTTTTAGTGTATATGGTAGTTCAATCAAAGTAGAGGAACAACGGCGTCATCAACTTGTCTTGATTCGCGAAAGAATTAAACAATAATAAAATTAAACCAAACGGCATTTTTTTTTGGTTTTTGTTGATTTTTTCTAAAAGCACTGGATATATTTCGATAAAAATATTATAGGACCACCTTTGAAGTTCAGTCAAAACGCAGGAGTAACGTTCTTATCATCACCGCATAAGAATAAAATACAAATAAGTTTAAACCGAACGGCATACTCTTACAATTTTTTTGTTTCCGTTTGATATTTCAAAAAGTGCACCATACATTGCGACAAAATTTTTATGGGACCACCTCTGGAGCATCGTCTATCGAAAAAAAAAGAATTACTAAAATCGATCCATAATTGACAGAGTAATCGTGTAACATACATACAAAAAAAAAACATACAGACGAATTGAGAACCTCCCCTTTTTGGAAATCGGTTAAAAAAACACAAAATGACGAAAAAAGAAGCGTTTTAAAAACGGAAGAGAGTCGTATTACTTTGAAAATATAAAAATTGATATGAACGTCACTGGAAATTTGCGTCGAGATAAGTGATGGAAGTGAATTGAGTGCATGAAGAAGGCTATAGAAATTTAGGTGAATTTAAATTATATTACTTTTAATAAGGTTTTATCGCGTTTATTGCATTATAACAGTCGCGAAAATATTAGACATTAATAAGGTAAGAAATGAAATGGCTAAGGAAAAGGGAAAGGGAAGATACTTATGTACTCTACCGACTCATAAATTGGTATGGGTAGAAAAATGGAAAAAATGAAGCTTATTTTTTTTTAATAACTAAAAATATAAAGTTGCAAGCCGTTTTGCATAAAATATTTCTGTCTATCATAATATCACGTCTTTTTCCCTTGCGGGGTAGACAGAACCCAGGTCTGTAAAACCTTGAGGCCACGTTTAGCATGTTGGTAGGCTTGTAAATGAGATCGAAATTAAAAAGTGATGGGTTGCTAGCCGCATCGCCCATAGACATGAATCCTGATGCACATTCCCTCGATCGGCTTTTACGATCTGCGCGTGAAGAGAAGCAGCTGACTAGCATGGAAGCGGAAGCATCCTATATTATAGAAGTATCTGTTTGATGGCAAAGGTATTAAGGCCCCACACTAGGCACACTAGCGACGCCAATAACTTTATTCCTAATACTTTACAAATAAAAAGAAATTCAAGACTGTAAATTATATGAACTTTAGTAAATAACCTAAAGTATTTTTGGAATCAATAATAATAATTTTAGGATCAGTGAGAATTCTAAACCGTCGTCAGTAAAATTCTAAAAAGTAAAAAACGGCCGTTTTTGGCGTTAATCACCAGTTCTCTCAATGACTGATTCTCATAATATTAAAACATGATTCCAAAACTACTTCAGGTTATTTACTAAGGCTTATATGATTTACATTTTTGAATTTCTTTCTATTTGTAGTTGTTGGGCCCTTAATAATAACAGCCCTTTAGGATGTTCATGTTATAATGATAGACGTACGTAACATTGAAAATTGTTAATGTTGTCATTATGCATTTTCCGCTAATTAAAGCCGAAATCCACATTACCAAAAAGTCATTAAACTGTGTCCGCTAACATAAACGCACTAAAACTGTCTGGTCAGTCAGTCAAATATTTTATTCATCGTAAGAAATTTTAAATATTGTTTTTGTTTTTATTTAAAATTTATATTATATTTTTCATATGAAAACTGTTGTTTTGTGCAAGTGAAGCATTTCCATTTCCTTGAGAAAACAATAATTTGTATAGGAATCCGTCCTATCTCGCAGTCTCCTCTTGCAGTTCATTGTAATAGATAAGAATAGTAAAGTATTTGTTTTTATCTGCTTCACACAATACCACTAGTAAAATATCCAATTCCATGAAAATTTCAATTTATACTTAAGTATATTTACAGATTCAAGATTTTATGCTCAAGAAGGCAAGAGAGCTAAAGAGTTCCAAGTGCTGGCAGTATGTCGGGGCTGGCGGCGCGCCAAACAATTACTCTGTCTCGTCAAGACGTTTTTTCGACTGATGGCCTGGCGTGTCCGGCGCTTCATATCTGGCTCTTAGTTTATCTCAAATACCTTTTTAGTGTTGTTTTCTTTCACTAACGCTCGGAAATTTTTGGCCAATACATACGACAGTCTTCTTTTTAGGGTTCCGTAGTAAACTAGGAACCCTTATAGTTTCGCCATGTCTGTCAGTCTGTCTGTCTGTCCATCCGCGGTTTTTCTCAGAGACTATAAATACTTGAGAGCTGAAATTTGGTATGGGTATGTATATATTATTCATGTCAAAAAAGTGGTAGAAGAAAATCTTGAAAAAAAAATTTATGGTAGCTTCCATACAAGTAAATAGGGAGTAATATTTTTTTTCTATACAAACCCATCGTGTTGGGTATCGTTAGATAGGTCTTTAAAAAATATAGTGAGGTTGAGAACACCATTTTTCGATTTAGGGATCCGTTTCCGAAATATTTGGTTTTAAAGTGCAAAATTAAATAAATAAATAATCATCATACGGAGATCAATATACGGACAAATCACACAGATTGAGCTAGCCCCAAAGTTCGAGACTTGTGTTATGGGATACTAACTCAACGATACTATATTTTATAATAGATACTTAGATAAACATACAAGACCCAGGTCAATCTGAAAAAGATCATTTTGCCATCTTGACCTGACCGGGGATCGAACACGGGACCATCCGTGTCGCAGTCAGGCGTGTTGACCGCTGCGCCACGGAGCTCGTTACGAGTTAGAGATAAGTGTCCCCCCCTCTATCTACTAAACCGTTATATATGGATACGTGAAAAAAAATACAGCAGTAGTATATTTACTGAAGTTGAAAGGAAAACTATTAGAGCTGAGTACTAAGTACAAACTAAAAAGTTATAGGCAACCAACTTATAAAATGTACCTACTCAAAAATGTAAAATTTCATACATTTTTATTGTTACATGTTTTTGGTCGTTAAACTGTGAGGTGCGAGTGTGAACAGTGTGAACTCAAAGTTGTCATTCGCTACTACGGAACCCTACACTGCGCGTGGCTCGACACGCACTTGGCCGGTTTTTTAAACATCCGCGCTATAAAGTCATTGTGTTATATTGTAGCATGGACCTCTTATTTAAGTATAATTGTTTCCGCTGACGTTTCAAATAGTTTACATCCAGTGATCTCAGTGAGTCTCACATAATACTACATACAGTCCACGTTAGTTACTATAAACTTTTGCTTCCTGAAAATTTTGATGATTTGAGGTTCCGAAACGCTACCTATTAGTCTGTAGCTTTTGAACCCTCATTAATATAATACTTTATTATTATTTTATTTTTTATTTTTAACGTGATAAAGTGCCTGCAAGAGCCTATTTTCTAAATAAAGCTTTTTCGTATGAATGGATTAAATTTCCGAACAAAATTACTTTTTCACTAGCTTAATATTATACGAGTAATTATGTCAGTTTATATGTCATGAAGAACTTTTTCACATAACGTAAAAACGACACACAACAAATGGCACAAACTTGCACTGTACACGTGCAAATTCGTGGAGACAGCAAAAAATCTATGTATTTGTACTTACGTACTTATACGTACTTTTCCTAATGTATAAATACATCAGGCAAAAGTGATAACGTCAAAAGTGGTTTGTTTGATCGGTGAAGCGTTCTAGAGGCGTTGGCGCTGGGTGCAACGGGCCGTGGAGAGGTCAATGGTTTCAGTCAAATATACACGTCCCTACTGTATTCATTTATGTAAACCTTTTCCGCCTATTTAGCTATCTTTGCGGTTAAAATACCTTTGTTATGTTTTCTAATGTTTGCGCGATTGTTACAAATACTAGACAAATAGCAATTTAGTCTACCATCACTGTAAAGTGTTCGAAATGTTAGGAGTAAAAATTAAAAATAATGTAATAAACGCGATAAAACCGTATTAAATTAATTTTATTTAAATACCTTAGTACATAGTTAAAAGTTTGATTTCTTTCATCTCTCGTGTTCTTTTCAATCTTCCATATAGATCTGGTACATTTAAAAACCCTGTGAATGTACCAGCTCTCTATCTCTTCCCGCGTAGACCGTGGTATGGGCAAAGAGCGAAATAATCGTATCAATAGCCGATGCAGCAAGCAACCCACCGTTTCCCAGCGAATCTGGTTTCTAACCATACGTTAATCTTTGCTTTGGGTCTTAATTTGTCCTTAGGGCCTTTCGGATAAGGGATAAAGACGTGATAATATGTACATCAACGCACAGTCGAAACTACTGTACCCAGTTTATATGGGAATTATTTTGCATTCACAATGCTATTTTACCTTATATATTAAATATAGAAAATAAGAAATGGTGAAAAAATTCCACGCGGGCAGGACTTGAACCTGCGTCTAGATCTCAGTACGATCTAAGCGTTGCCAATTACGCCACCGCGCTTCAAGCCCCGGCGCCGAATTTCTCCACCATATCCCATTCCCCTACACGCATCTAGGCTTGCGTCACCCAACACAACTACCCCACTTTTACAAGTGCGGTATTTGATTTCAACTCATTTTGCAATGAATTTGAAAATCAACTAATGTGTAGGAAGCCATACAATACTTTATATGGGAATTATTTTGCATTCACAATGCTATTTTACCTTATATATTACTGTACCTAGAAAATTTTAAATTTAGTACAGAGGTTCTTTTCATGATGTGAGCGCTAAGAAATGATTTTTTAGAAATGTAACCCCTAAGGGAGTGAAATAGGGAGTGAAGATTTATTCAGACAAAGTCGCAGAAAAATTGCTTGTGTTTGTATAAAAATATTGTCAAGGGATTCAAAACCAACCGTTATAACCAAACCTTATTACGTATGTGTTTCCTCTAAAAGTTCCAAATGTTACACGTAAATATATGTACTTAATTTGTTATTCTATCAGGCAACCTTTCATATGGTTCTGAGAACAGATTACTGTGAATTATTAAGCGATCTATCTAAAATAAGAAATGAAACCGGCATAATACCACTACCCAGGCTGACATTTAGACTCCATACATGAGTGAGGTATATAATTCAAGGAAAACTCCGTATTATAAGGAAAATAACCTTTGTATTATTGTTGTGTTAGTCTGAATTTAGTACGAATGCAGGTACTCTCAATTTAGTATACATTGTTTTGATTTAGAATACATTGTTTTAATTTAGTATTCGTGTGTGCTGTTTTTAAAAAATCAGCCATGTGCGAGTTGGACTCACGCATGAAGGGTTCCGTACCATTATCTACTTATACAATATTATACTATTGTCCATAAGCGGCAAATGATCTTGTATGTTGTATGGGATCCCCTCTAAAATAATTATTTTATTCCGTTTTTAGTATTTGTTGTTATAACTGCAACAGAAATACATAACTAAAAAAGATTCAACTGTCTAGCTATCAGGGTTTATTTATTTTTTAGTTGTGAGTCAAAATATGATCATAGAAGTATTCAAAAACTGATTTAAATGAATTAACCGTAGCCTTGATATGAATGAAAGAATGAATTCTTAATAATGAACAAAACAACTACCTCACAATCAGGACAAAAAAACTTCTCACATAAGTACTATATCACTTAACTTGTGACGGTAGTTGGAAAACTAGGAATATGCCGGTGGATGAAGATGTCATCGCGCCGACGGGGCACTAACACCGCTGCAACAGTCATCCAGTTACCACGGATGGTGTAACCCGGCCGAAACGTCTGGAGAAAAACGGTATGTTTTCGCGTTAATTCCCGACATTGCATTTAATAATCACTTTACTTCTTTCTTTTTTTCATTATATTAAGAATACAGGCTAATATATGAAGGGCGTGGTCCAACCACGATTAGTGACCTCAATAGTGGCATAAAAATATTTCGAGCTCGACTATGCTTCAGAAGGCACCGCTCCGGATGTCACCTACATGGCAGTGATTAAACCACGTCAAGTGCCTTTTTTAAAATCTATTATTTGTATTACCAGTGCTGGCCAATCTGGAATTATTGTGAATGTACTCCTCTGATTATAAGTTATCAATTCTCGAACTACTCCATCTAAATAATTATAATTTGTTTCATTAAAATCATTCACGAAAGAAAACTACTCACATGCTTTATTAACACTTTACTTCTTTGTATTTAGAATACAGGCTTATATAAGACTGGCGTGATCCCAACCGCGACTAGTGACCCCAATAGTAGCATAAAAATATTTCAAGCAGTGCAGCAACCCGCTAGTAGTTTTTTTGATTTTGCAAATAGAAAAAATAATAACAAGAAAGATAAATGACGTTCAAAAAGTGATACTTCAGATACAAAATTGGAATAAAAACTATTTATTTCATTTCAAGCTCTATGCTTGAGAAGGCACCGCTACTAGATGGCACTCATTAAACCACGTCAAGTGCCTTAAGATGTTTTTAAAATCTATTATTTCTTTTACCAGTGTTGGCCAATCTGATATTATTCTCAATGTATTTCATCTAAATAATGATAAAATATTTCATTACAATCATTCACAAAAGCTGGTACTTATAAGAATTATAGTTTTTTTAATTAAAATCGGGTGGAGTACTTTGAGAACATTTTAATTATCACGGAGTAGAATGAAACTTAATTAAACATATTATTTTTTTCATGGAGTAGTCTGGGATTTTTTTTTTTTTGAGTACTTTAGGAGTAACTAATTTCAGGCACGAAAATAAACCTGCCTCATAATAAAAGTAAAATAGTCGCAAGCAAAACTATGTAGGAACCTACATTGTGTGAGTCACTAGCAATCATACAAGAAATGGCGTAATGGAAGATAAAATTGGTTTTATTGTAAGATGTCGTGAGTTAATCGAACGGAAAGTCGTATTCGGAGAGCCCATGGAATGGACGACTCCAACTATAATAGGCACACTTAACTCAAGTGTCCAGACCTTTTTAGAGATCCGTTTTTTCTTTGTGTGTCCTCCTCATCTGAGGAATTTTTCAGATGCACCCTCAGTTGCGCTTGGGAGCTACGGGTCCGCTTTAAGAAGCCTTTTTTGTATGACGTAATAATAATAGCCAGTGTCAAGTGTAAAACGAACTTTCCCGCGCGTTTTAGAGTTATTCTTGTGTGTATGAACGAAACGATGGTGTTATTCATTTTGTTGATTCGATCGCCAGTATTTCTGGCGACAATTCTTCAATAGTACATTGTGTCAGTTATACAAAGCGAACAACCAACAGCCTGCTTAGTAAATCTCACTACAGCCGCACCATGATAGTTTATTTTAGTTCACACATTGTTCATAAACATGAACATTTATAACACAAAATTACACCGATTTCTCACTCTATAATCGATTTGCAAAACAATCTATAACAAACACCGTGTAGTCAGCAGGGCGATATGCTCCCATAAACCCCTTCTTCTGTCGCACTTTGAATATGACATGTGTTTTTCAAAATATCATATTGTCCTTTTGTTTAGTTGGTGGGGGGCTGCGTCCCTCGAACCTCCCCCCCTTCTGTTTTTGAGCTTTGAGCCAAGAACTTCCAAAAAAACAAAACAGTTAGTATTATTTGTTTCAGAGCATGTTTTGCCTCATTTCATGTAGGTACATAGTACATTTTTTGCCACATAGTATATGTGACAAAAAATGCTGAGAATGATTAGAAAAAAAATGCAAATTCAAAGTCACAAAACACACGACGCAAGAAAACATATTTCCAACATAATAGTGGCAAATCCAACCACGTGCGCCGAGATATAAATTCCCACAATATCTACCAAAGGTGCTAGATTTTAACGAAATTGCTGGAAACTCTGAAACTAGGACAAGTGGACGGTAAATTATAAGTTCTCGAGATAACGGAACTCTAAAAAGGTCTTAAGGTAAGTGTACCTATTATAGTTCGGGACTTGGTTAGAAGCTCAATAGACTAGGGGACGTGCGCACAAATAATGATTACACATGTTAAGTAACCTCGAACGTCAGCTGGATATGGATAATATAGTAATGGCATAAAATCTTAGTCTTTAATGCTTAGAAATCAGGTTGCATGGCCATCGTAAGGCTATATTAAAGGGGCAGGATAGACCTATATCATCATCATCATGTGCCGTGTGGTTCCCGGCAGAGTAGAATAGGACCACTCCAAGTCTTCCCGTGGATGTCGTAGAAGGGACTAAGGAAACACAAGCTAAACAAAGCTTATAAACATCAACGAGACCTGGAGAGGTCTCGTTCTTCTTTCCAACTCCACAGCGTGGAGAGTGTAGGCCAAATCTTCTGATCCGCTGTGGCTAATTATATGGATCTGGTAGTACAGAGAGGATCGTGCTCCTTCAGTGGAGACTAAAATGGACTTGTTGTTGATGATGATGATGACACTATTAAATTTGCCAAATTAACAGAGCAGTAGTAGACCTATAATACGTTAAAGATTTTTTGTTGATTTTCATGTGTGTAAGTGGCTAACACCGATGTCCGATTTTAGCTAAGGGCTTAACGATTGACATCAATGATGACACCCGGGACCAATGGTTACCTAAGTAAAAATAAGTTTTATGCTATGCAAAAAACCAACCTCCCGAAGCACGGAGGTGCATGAGATATGTCACTTGTAGTCACCCATGTAAGTGGGTAGCACAGAACAACAAACACATGTGGGTAGTGTGTCCAGGGTTGCTTAACATGTGGAAGCTTTAATTTAATGGTCACGCCCACTGCATCGGGTTCCTCGTAAAAGATGTTTACGTGAGAAAGGTTTTCTCGCTCTGTCACATACGTTTATCCCGCTGTGTTGAATGACAAATTGAATTGTATGAAAGATGTTTTAGATGTCTTTGGAAAGGAAACGTAACTGTATCGACTTTCGGTTTTGCGTATAGTATACTGGGCTCAACCAGATAACTAAAGTATAAGCGTTTGACTATATACTCTCCTGGCCAATTTTTCAAAGCTTGTGTGCGTGACAGCTTTGTGTTATCACACGAATCCTGTCAATTAATGCCCCGAAAATCAGTCAAATTGGTAGCTGTGTGTGTGCGCGACAGACTTATGCGTTGAACACTATTTTTTTACGCTTTTAGGCTAATATTGTGTCTCTAAGGCTTTATATAATCTAAGGTATAAGCACGAAGTTAGAGTTTACAGAAATGCTTAGGTACTACCAAATAGCAGATGTTTTTTCTTCTTCTTTTAAATTATGGCTTCCACCGAGATTTCAGTGATTCTGCCAATGTCCAGTATAATGAGATACTAAGTATCGGTGTTGTACGGTATGTGGCATCAAAGATGGCGTAAGTTCTTTGGTAGCCTCGTGGGAGCTTCTGATGACAAATCTATACGAGTCCAAAAGTCTACTTTAACTAGGTATTTCACAAATTGTTATCGAGCACGAGCATTTATAACACCAAACTACATTAATTTCATATTATAAAGTCCACTTAAATCAATTTGCAAAATCGTCTAAGGCAAACGACAACTGTACCCCTTGACTTCCCACCAAAAACTCAGCAGATGTTTGACTTGATGGCTTGTTTGATAGAGCTCAATAATCCTGTCATAATAAAAACAAGTAGGGTTTTCATCAGTCTGCAGGTTCGTAAAAAACTTCGCGTAGGAGCTTGAAAATAATTGCCAGACATTTATAACCAACCTTAATTAATAACAACTTTTTGTAGCACAGGTCAGTGACCCTAAATTTTCGCGCGAACATTTCGAATGTCGGATTGGGCCGTAGCACATTTATTTGGTAGAACTACTGGGATTAAGCAGATAATTCACTAGTAGGTATATTCCGATGAAAAATGGTATGTTTTTTGAACGAGTCACATGACAAATTGAACCTACCACCGCTACTTTTGATTTTTATGACCTCGCGATTCAGTGTTGTAGAATTCACGTCTTAATCGCTGACGGGGTAGACAGGACTTACAGTCAAAAGAAGTCGAGTCGGTAAATAAAACGTTTTCATGCAAAAGTGTCCAGCTGCTCGGGCCAAAATGTGTGAGTATGTTATTTTACTAGAGACATGGGCCACATAGGAAAATCTGTTAAGTCAGCGTCGCATATAGGAAACCTATTTATTTACCCGCTGTTTATGAAAATCAGAAGACAAATACGGATGGGTCGCTAGCCGCGTCGCCTACTGAAACCACTCCAAAGATTTATGCCCACAGAACATGTCTTTCTGTGTTCTGTGTTTATGCCCATTCTTACGGCCGAAGGGAAAGCAGCTGGTATATTCTGCGCTTTTTCTCTCCTTAACCAGCAAAAAAGATAAAGAGAAGGAATCAATACCTACATGTATAATATTGTTCAATTGGAATGTCACTTATAATAACATACCTATTTAAAATAGCATAAAACTTATTTTTACTTAGGTGAGTGTAAAAGAAGCTTTATCCCAAATTAATTCCCGTATCACACATTTGCTTCCAGTTATTATGAGGTGTGGCTCAAAATTATCTGCATTTTTTGAAGTACAGCTTGTTAAGTAGAGAAAGAGAAGGAATCATTACTTGTCTAAAATAGCATAAAACTTATATTTACTTTGGTTAGTATAAAAGCAACCTTACTCCGAATTAATACCCGCATCACACATTTGCTTCCAGTAATTATGTGGTGTGGCTAAATATGACCTACTTTTTTGGGAGTACAACTTGTTTAACGTTTGATTGTAGCGGGGTTACAATACGCTTGAATTGATTGAATAGTGTAGCTTGCCAATTATCCTGGTAAATTGGTTGCTGTCTGGTTCCCGTACGAGATATACCTACAGATTATTATGCCACGTTTTGCAAAAAGGTACACAAATCAAAATTAGATTTTTTTAAATTCTAATTTGTTTACCGTATTTCTTTTTTTGCGATACGGTAATAGGTTCCTTTTTAGCTTTTCACATTTTGCCAGGACTTTGGCAGCACGATCTTTTCTTCATACGATAAATTAAAAATGGCAAACTACCTACGAAAGTTATAAAATATAACTTACCTTTTTTTTTCAAATGCCTTGAGAAAATTTTAATTTTTTATTCAAATAAATCCCATTATGGTGATCTTTTATTGGATTAAAAGATTTTTTTAAATACTTATAATAATAGTGGGAACAAGTATATTAAAATTCATAACGCTTTCCGATAGCACACCAAGTATTTAATAATACTTATCTCAACCGTCTCACTACCGTATTTTCTAAAGACGTCTCTCTCAAATTCAGGGGCAGACGAGTAAATCTATCATTTTTAATATCATTTTTCGCAGACATTTCCTAAGCGCGCCATAAACTCGGAAAGAAGCCCGTATTTCCCACGCCGGTGGCGCCATTGAGGATTATCAGCGGAGTCACAAAGGGACACAAAAGGCAGTTTATCGAGCACGACTCACTGGATATCTGCCTTTCTCACAAGTTCACTGCGATGCCAAACTTGCCTCGCCGTTCGGCCCCTATCGCGCGCACAAGTAAGACAGACGAAACTTTTGGGTCTATTCCAAAGTGAAAATTGGTTGAAATATTTTGTAGTAGATGTTAATGAAATTTGTGGCTTTATTGTACCTTTGTTTTACAACGTACCTTATTTTGTAAAGGTATCTCTTCCAAATTGAAAGATGAGTAAAACTATATAATTTTCAAAAAAGATTATACTTCGAAATTTCCTAAGCCCGCCATAAACTAGTTCGTATTTCCCACGCCGGTGGCGCCATTGAGGATTATCAGCGGAGTCACAAAGGGACACAAAAGGCAGTTTATCAAGCACGACTCACTGGATATCTGCCTTTCTCACAAGTTCGCTGCGATGCCAAACTTGCCTCGCCGTTCGGCGCTTATCGCGCGCACAAGTACCTAAGACGAAATTTTTAGGTCTATTGTAATGTGACTATAGGCTGTATTACTTTGTAATAGATTGTCAATGAAGTTTGTGGCTTAAAGGAACCTTCCTTTTACAAATTACCTTATTTCCTCTTGGCATCTCTTTCAAATTGAAAGATGAGTAAAACTATATAATTTTCAAGAATGATTATTCTTCGAAATTGCCTAAACCCGCAATAAACTAGTTCGTATTTCCCACGCCGGTGGCGCCATTGAGGATTATTCGAGAATACACAAAGGGACACAAAAGGCAGTTTATCAAGCACGACTCACTGGATATCTGCCTTTCTCATAAGTTCGCTGCGATGCCAAACTTGTCTCGCCGTTCGGCGCTTATCGCGCGCACAAGTACCTAAGACGAAATTTATAGGTCTATTGTAATGTGACTATAGGCTGTATTATTTTGTAATAGATTGTCAATGAAGTTTGTGGCTTATTGGAACCTTCCTTTTACAAATTACCTTATTTCCTCTTGGCATCTCTTTCAAATCGAAAGATGAGTAAATATATATAATTTTCAAAAATGATTATTCTTCGAAATTTCCTAAACCCGCCATAAACTAGTTTGTATTTCCCACGCCGGTGGCGCCATTAAGGTTTATCGGCGGAATCACAAAGAGATACAAAAGACAGTTTATCAAGCACGACTCACTGGATATCTGCCTTTCTCACAAGTTCGCCGCGATGCCAAACTTGCCTCGCCGTTCGGCGCTTATCGCGCGCACAAGTACCTAAGACGAAATTTTTAGGTCTATTGCAATGTGACTATAGGCTGTATTATTTTGTAATAGATTGTCAATGAAGTTTGTGGCTTAATGGAACCTTCCTTTTACAAATTACCTTATTGCCTCTTGGCATCTCTTTCAATTGAAGATGAGTAAATATATAAAATTTTCAAAAATGTATATTCTTCGAAATTTCCTAAACCCGCCATAAACTAGTTCGTATTTCCTACGCCGGTTGCGCCATTGAGGATTATCAGCGGAGTCACAAAGGGACACAAAAGGCAGTTTATCAAGCACGACTCACTGGATATCTGCCTTTCTCACAAGTTCGCTGCGAGGCCAAACTTGTCTCGCCGTTCGGCGCTTATCGCGCGCACAAGTACCTAAGACGAAATTTTTAGGTCTATTGCAATGTGACTATAGGCTGTATTACTTTGTAATAGGTTGTCAATGAAGTTTGTAGCTTAATGGAATCTTCCTTTTACAAATTACCTTATTTCCTCTTGGCATCTCTTTCAATTGAAGATGAGTAAATATATAAAATTTTCAAAAATGATTTTTCTTAGAAATTTCCTAAACCCGCCATAAACTAGTTCGTATTTCCCACGCCGGTGGCGCCATTAAGGTTTATCGGCGGAGTCACAAAGGGATACAAAAGACAGTTTATCAAGCACGACTCAATGGATATCTGCCTTTCTCACACGTTCGTTGTGATGCCAAACTTGCCTCGCCGTTCGGCCCCTATCGCGCGCACAAGTAAGACAGACCAAACTTTTGGAACTATTCCAAAGTGACAATAGATTGCAATATTTTATAGAAGAACTTCTGCCCGCGGCTTCGCTTGCCTTGTGGCTCACGTTCTTATCTGTTTATTGGTGTGGTGATTTTAGTAAAGTTAAAATATATGTAGGTACATCAGAAACGTAATGAAAAATTGCCGCATTTTGATATGAATCCTCAGATTTTTGCTCAGGTAGGTAGTAGCGATGGTAGCTCAGTGATATATGAGCGCGACCTACGAGTGAGGTCCCGAGATCAAATCTCACCTCGCCCGACCTGGAGTACTATTTTTGAACGTGCGACACTAGTCTTCGAACGATTTATCCATACAAAAGCCGTTTGTCTCACGCTTTCAAAAACAGTACTCCGATACCTCTGAGTTTGTATTTTTTTTTATGAAATAGCACGGCAAACGAGCAAGCTTGTCACCTGATGGTAAGTGATGTCCACTGCCCATGGACAACTGTAACACCAGGGGTATGACAAGAGCATTGCCGGCCTTTTAAGAGAACGTTGAGTTCTACCAATCAGACTCAAATACTAGTAATTTTCATCTATTACTAGCTGCTGCAGTAAAGAAAATATTGTAAGGCACCCTACATACACTAATGGATTGTTTACTAGTATACCGGTTTATTTTACCCTTTGACGACCCAAATAAAACACAGAATTGCAAGGAAAAAAGGCTAAAAGCGAGAAAAAAAAATAGACGTCCCATACAAATTCACCGATCAGCTGGGCGAATTTCTACGGAGAGTCAAATTTTTTATCATTTTTTACCATTTTTCTTGTTATTCCCTTTTCCATTTCGGAATTTGATTCCGAGACTAAAATATAGTCAAGGGGTAAAAAAGATGATGTTTTTGTGAAACAAAGAAAGCAGTGGCTCAATATAGTCTTTGACGTGCGAATTTGACTTGCATGAAGCTCAGTCGGTATGTATAGCAATTACCCGAGAAACATTACATTTTATTTCGATTACGTTGGTAATAACGTTAATACTAAGTGAACTAAGAGAAATTATGCGGTGTACAAACACATAGTACAAGATAGATTGTCTACCATTCCGACATAAGTCACAGTATAATCCAACGTACAATGGAGAACAATCACTGTAATTAGCATGTAAATACTCGTATTCTACGTCATGTGATAAATTAATTTCAACAAGTGCACCAACATTATATATATACAGCATATTTTGAACCTTTGAGCTTTATTGTACCTCGCTCGCAATCTTATCAAAATCCCTAATGGCCTAAAGAGTGGTAAAAAAATAAAACCATACAAAATCAAACATTAGCTCGGCGCTGGGTGACTTCTATTGGAAATATAATTTAGTTTCTTTTTTTCTTTTTTTCTTGCAATTCAGTATTCTATTGGGATTTTATTATGTGATGCTTTCTGGCACGCCCACTTTAGAGTTTTTTTAAATAAATATTATAGTAATGATGTATATAAAGTGTATGTAATTGTATCATTGATAAAAAAAATGTATATCCCTAGTTTCGACATTAACGATAGTGCAAATTGGGTACGCTGGGAAGCATACTATCTGGCAACCCCATCTCAAAATTTCTCATTGGCGCATGTTATATGTACATATAATAAATAATAAATATATACGGACAAATCACACAGATTGAGCTAGCCCCAAAGTAAGTTCTTAGTAAGACTTGTATAATGGGATACTAACTCAACGATACTATATTTTATAACAAATACATATATAGATAAACATCCAAGACCCAGGTCAATCTGAAAAAGATCATTTTCCATCTTGACCTGACCGGGGATCGAACCCGGGACCTCCGTGTCGCAGGCAGGCGTGTTGACCGCTGCGCCACGGAGCTCGACAAACATTGTATTAAATTATGTTTTCGAGATTTAATTATACCTTAAATATTTAAAAATATATATATGGTTGTCACCGAGTGGTATCCCACAAATGGGAAATGTAGTGTTGGACGTCCGGAAGCTAGGTAGGCGGCATAAAACAGATTACTGGAAAGAACTGGATTGCTCTAGCCTTAGCAATCCAGTTCTTTCCGGGTAATTGATAGAGAAGGATGGCACAAATTATAGGAAGTCTTATGCCCAGCTGTAAGTTAAGGAAAGATGATGATGATTTAAAAACAGACCTACTGTATAAATAGTACCTATATTTCTGTAGAGTGAGGCACCAAAAAGGGGCCACTCAGCATAAGGCAGTGATGCAACTGACATCACGCCGCTGGTCTTCCGTGACACCTTTGAAAAGAGAATTAGAGCGCTGCTGGGCACACTACTGGTATAAATCAGGGTTTAAGAGTATGAAAATGTTTATTCTGTTTACCGCACAATATAGTGTTACATAATATACATATGGATATAAAATAAAAATATGTATAATATATAATAAAAATAAGGATGAAATATAAAATAACATTACAGGAA
This sequence comes from Rhodophaea formosa, assembly GCA_963082605.1. NCBI lineage: Eukaryota > Metazoa > Arthropoda > Insecta > Lepidoptera > Pyralidae > Rhodophaea > Rhodophaea formosa. Next base: position 9,830,887 of record OY720221.1, read on the forward strand.
ACACAGAACTACTGCTAATTAGCTACTTTCAAACCAAAATATTTTTTGAGGGTACATGTTTTTATATTTTCGGCATATAAATTCAATTTTATTATTACAACCACCAAATTAACCTCCCAAAACGCATTACAATAGCAAAGTGTCGCACAAAAATACCGTGACGCGCCACCATAATTCTAAACTCTATAATTTAATTTGAACGTTTAAGTTCTGCCGACACGAACGCTAATTCATTAATCACAGTGTGACGGTAATTCGAGTTAATCCTTGGCAAGTGATCGATCATCGACAGTCAGGCGGGATTGAGACAGATTTCCAAACATCAGTTGTTTTTGGCTTATGATTTTCTTATTAACGCGCTACAGTTTTATTTTAAACTAAACTAGTAGCCCTCCCCGGTTAGGTATCATACCTATAAACCTTCTTTATGAATCACTCTATCTATTGGTGACAACAACATGAAAATTCGCGCAGTAGTTTTTGATTTTATCACGAACAAACACACAAACAGATAGACAGACATGGTGGAAGACTTAGTTTTATAAAATGTAGTGATTTAATGATAGTGATATGCATATTTTATCACTATACAAGCAGCAATATCAAAAAAAAAATTAAAACCCGACTGCCGTTTTTGTTGACATTTTCGTTCGCTATATTGTTTATTTCTTGTTGACGTTACATAAACTATGATACTCCGGGGAAGAATACGAATCTTATGACAACTCACACTTTAAAATTTGTCAAAAGGATCGAAGAGGAAACAACAATTGAGCAGACATACTTAAATACACGCGAAAAAATTACCCTCCTTCTGAGTGGGTTAGTCAAGTAAAAACTAGAATATTCAAGCAAAAATTTCAGTGCAGTGCAATGAAACATCGGTAAATAAAAACCTAATGGTGCAGCGACCACAGACGACATTTACAACTCAATGAAATACTGCGAGCCTGCAGGCAATTTTAAGTATGCAAACTGTTCACGTCTTTGTCCGTTACGGGTTTGACAGAAACAAGTGCTATACCTACAGGCCATATTTAGCTTGATTAATAAATAAATACATAGGGACAAATCACACATATTGAGCTAGCCCCGCAGTAAGTTGTGAAATTGTGTCGTAGCACACTAACTCAACGATACTACATTTTTAATAGATACTACTTATATAGATAATCATCCAAGACCCAGGTCAATCTAAAAAAGATTGTTTGCCATCATGACCTGACCGGGGAACCCGGGACCACTCGTGTCACAGGCTGGCGTGTTAACCGCTGCGCCTTGGAGGTCGTCATGGTCATGATGGTAAGTTTGTAGATGAAAACAAAAAGTGACGAGTTGGTGCACCGCCTTTTCCTGAGTTAGAATTTTGCCCATTCCATAAACCGGCTTTTACAATCGGCTAGAGAAGATAAACAGCTGGTACATTCTACTTTTTTCTCTGCTCTCAGATAGAGGCAATATAATTGCGCAAAAATTGCAGTTCAATACATTGAAACATGGTTAAATAAAAAGTCCCAACGGTGCAGCGGTCGCGCGAATGAAATTTATATCGTTCTGAAATACTTCACGCCTGCAGCAGTCAGTAATTTTAAATATACATACTACGCATGTTTTTACCCTTTACGGTACAGACGGAACTTAAAACCTAAATAAAATTTCTTAAGGCCACATCAAAACTTTGTAAATCACGGAAAAGTGACAAACGTTTAATTTTTCAAAAATAAATGCAAACCAAGAAGTCAGACTAACTTCTACATTCTCAGAATGGCTATTAGAGAGTCCGACAGATACAGCATATTCTAATACTTTCGATCCACAAACAACTACTTCAATTTCTGTTCGTAATATTTAACCCATTTAAAAAAGGAGGTTTCAGTTTGACTCGTATGCCTGTATGTATGCTTGTCCGCAATTATCTAGCGTTTGGCTGAACCGACATTGATGTGGTTTTAAGAAAAGTATTTGTTGGGTTCTGGAAAAGGTTGGCAAAACCTACCAATTATTGAAATCCTTTGGGAAGGCTTTTGTCCAGCTGTGGTGATAACACATCTGAGATGGATGAGTGAGTATACTTATTATGTACTTATGTATAGCTGTGGAGGTGTATCCCGCCCACTAATCAAACGAGAGACAGACAAGGATGCCATTTGCGACCACTCAATGTCCGACGGGCCCGCAAATAATTGGGAGAGTACGCACGTGGAAAAGAATAATGAGATTACACAATACTGCTTTGTTGATAAATCACGGACAGCGCCCGATGTGTCGTTTTATTCAAATTGCGCGTAATAAATTTCGGGTTTCTGGCGTTTTTTCTCTCGTGTTAAGTATAAAACAGTAAATATTTTGTTTTTTACTTTTAATTGACAAAATAAGAGTGAAAAGGACTAACACAATCAAAGCAGTAAACCGTAATAGATTTTGCTTATTTAAGTAGTATTTTTCTCTCATAGTGAATATTTTGTTCTTAATTTAATATAGACCATTGACAAAGCAAGCTATCAAATAGAGTGAAATTATCAAAGAGCTTAAAAGACAAACACAACTAAAGTATTAATTTTATTTTGGGTAACATATTTGGGTGATTCCTGGAAATATGATTCTTCGGTTGATTATCCTGGCATTTTTTAAACATGAAGTTAAAATAAAACTTTGTATATAATATCAATTTTGAACGTAAAAGAAAAATATTTTTTTGGTAGGCACTCATTTTGAGCTAAAAACTTCAAAGATATTTCAAGTTCAAATTTCGTGACCAGGACAATCAATACGCATGTCCAGGACAATCAAAATTACATGAAAAAATAACAGACTTTTATCAAAAGTAATAAAAAATCTTTATTATCTTGTACAAAATGTGATTTTTCTTAATTGTTATAATGTTGTTAACCCTTAATTTCAGCATAGAGAATGGGATCATTTTTAATTCTATTAAATCTGCGTCGCTCTGCTTCTCGCTTTTTTCTAAGTCTTTCCTCTCTACTCTGCTTATTGCGAGGCATTCTAAAACAAAAATTGTTTTTGTGTCAAAAGACAATAATATTACTTCAGTTAGTAAATCATCAGTTTCCGATCATTCTGTCATCTGGCGTTCCTTCAGAAAACCATATTAGAAGCCCTATGATGGGTTAGAAAATCTGACATTAGGGCTTGTGGGGTTGATTGACCAAACTGTTCACACACAAAGATGACAACGCATATTTTTGAAATACATAAAGGAGATGATATACTAATAAATAATGGTGCATACTCAAAGTTCCGCGGAACTGTTTGAGCTCTAAAGGCATCAGTAACTCAAACGTATTTTTTGTTGTACCGATCGGGCGTCGAACCCGGGACCTCCGGATCTTGAGACCTATGTGCTAAAATATTGACAGCGGAGGCTGGTATTGCATTATGTGCCCATTAACGACAAAAAAAAACATATAAATGTATTTAAAGTAGAATTGATAGTTCAAAAATGATTATCCTGGCTAAAACGCCGGGACAATCAATGCCAGACAAATCAAGAAAAGTTAGATAATTGTCGTTTGCTGCTATTAGAGTTTATCTAGCACTGTACACTGTATTACACAACAATATAAACAAGGTTCATGACATATACACTATATTATCATAGTTATTACACGAATTTCAAATAAAAAAAATCGAACCAGAACAATCAATCACATACAAGAACCAATACCAGGACAATCAAATACTTACGTCTGTATCCTGAGAATGTGGCAGCAGAACGCGCGACCTCTCCCAGTGACACTTCAAGTTAGACCGGTGGATCGTACGGAGGGGGACAGCGAGTTACCAAAACGCATAGATAGGGATGTGCTAACGATTTAGTGACGCGCCAGGACAATAACAGTAAAGGTCTGGACAACAAGTCAATCGTCTATTTAGGAAACAATAATAATAATACTAAAGTAACTTATATTTTATGTAAATCTTTATTGTTTTTACTTGTTTATTTGCTATAACGGAAATTAATTTATTGAATATTAAACCATGAAAATAAGGATTGTTTCAACAAAAAGGGGGTAAGGACGCGCCATAATAATCAATTTTTAGGTGTTTTGAGTTCTGTTTAGAGCACTTGATTTATTATAATGTTCAATTATTATAGTTCCTAAGTAAGAATAAAGATCAAACATTATTTTAAAAAAGAACTCGCATGTCTAATTCAAGGAAACGGGGGACTTTTTGCCCCGGACAGCCAAAATTCGCACTCTCAGGAAACACCCATTTAATTTTGGTTTTCTGGTGTTTTTCTTCTCATGTTAATTATAAAACAGTGAATATTTTGTTGTAACTTTTGTCAAAGAATACTGACATAAAAGCAAAGTATCAAATGGAGTGAAATCATCAAAGACTTAAAAAACTATCAATAATTCTAATGTGTCCATTTCAGTGTCCGTGAATGAGCTTAAAGGTGTAAAGATGTGTAGACATCATGAACGCACCGTTGGACAGTATTGTTATATTGTGTCACCCCTTTGCCCTGATGAGGGGTCGGAAAACAATAGTTAGTCAACTAGAAAACGATTGTTGACTTACTCTCTTTCTTCACGGCTACAAATTTTACATTTTATCTTTTACTTCGCCTTGGTACATCTTGTTCAGATACGTTGCATGCGAATATATCACTTGCCTTTACCTATACCATCTCGGCAGGTAAATCAACTGCGATATTTTTTTAGTTATTAAACTTATTTTTTACATACGTATATTGGTACTTAGTAAAACATACATTTTATTATGTAAGAAATATTCATCAATTACATAAATTAAATTAAAACTAACTATTCTAACTTAGTAAAATATATATTTAGACTATAAAAATAGGGTGCTTGTAAGAAAGACATTAACCAAATTTCAAGAAAAACTTTTTTTAAACCCTACAATCAGCTCAACTGACCTAAAAATAATAAGAATTCCGGTAACTTCTCCATAATGGAAATACCTACAATGATACTTGAAGAAGTCTTGACGAAGACAAAAGAATTGTCTGGCGTCACGCCAGGCCTTTTGAGACACCAGGTATGGAAATAGGAAGCCCGATCAAAGATTGCTGTTTTAAAACAGCACTGTCCAACTTTTGTATCGATACCAAAATAGAATGTGAATCGTTTAGCTTCTTGAGCATTTCGGATTCCAGCCAGGTATTTGGACAATCACATCGCCATTCTCAAAGTAGGTAAGCTGCAACGCTGTGTGGATTCCGTTTTACATATGGAATAAGGTTCTATTTTGCTTGTTGGATATGTTTATAAGTTATCGAAGTAAATAGTAACATGTTGCATTTTTTGCACTGACAGGAATTTATAAACATGTTTTACTTGCAATGTTATAACTTAAGAACAATGAATTCGTGACACCGTTACCAAAAAATCGACACCTCTGTATATGTATATAAAAATATTTCCTGTTGTGCAGGAAGTTATGTTTACTGACGGTTCAAAAAATACACACGTGATTGTTGAAGTTTTTTTTTTCTATCGCATTTTAACGCTCCCAGAATACCACTGTATTTTTTTATATAACTGCGTAGACAGGTGAACATAATGATGCATCTAATGGTATATCTATATAGTCATGAATGCCACTGAATAGCAGAACCATGGGTTTGACAATGACGGCTGACCCCGTGATGTATGTAGGTAGATCTTATAATAACCTCTTCCTATTTTGACCATTCAAAACGTTTTTGGTGTTCAGGTCCGTTCACCCGTTTGGCGGCTATGATACCACAAACAGACACACATACACAATACCCAAAGAAACTAAAATTTGAAACTTCCAATAAAAACGTCTGACAGTGGCAACTGAAACATAAACAAACCACCCAAAGTTATTCACATTAAACCAAGGAACCACCCACAGTAACTTAGGCCTTAATCAAAGCACTTTTTCCTTATATGAATTAAAAGTTTATAAAACCTACGCCAGTTTAAAAATAAACCACCTTTTAATAACCTGTTAGGGAATTAAAAGTATGTTGTATTTCTTGGACGTACTCTTGATCGAAGGGCGTACTAATTATGATTGATTTTGTTTGATTATTATTTCCTCATAATACGTTATACTTCTAAGAATTCTCTTCTTTTGAAGTAAGGAAAAATATAAGTGCTATCAATTTCTTCGTGTTTTATAATGTTTATAAAATGTATTACAGTAGTAAGAAACGAAATACATTTTCATTTGAAATTACAACCAACGCTTCTACCTATTAAAACAAATGACTCCAAATAATCATTGTTAATCCAAAAATAGTTAATGACCACCAATATTTTAACCACATTTAAATTTAAAATTCCATCTATTAAAAATAATAACGCAAGGAAAATAATTATTTACCCAAACATAGTAAATACACAAAGTAAATAAACAATTAAGCGAAAATAAATTATTCAAAAACGGATATTTCGACCTTGTTCTGGAGCTACCAAAGGATAGATGGTGTCAGGCCGAGACCGGCCGTCTGGCCGGTCTTTAAAAACTTTTGCCAAATCGTATGACAACATGATTGCTGGCAAAATAGACCCCAAACTCCAACGTACTCCGACTGAGCCAGCAACCGGGAGATTGCCGGGAGAAAGCTATCAGAGACAGAAAATTGATGTTTCTTACATAAGTACGCAGACTCGCTATTTTCAATAGCTTTGACCCAACAAGCTTTTAACCCAATATATAAAGGACCTACAGCTAAATTTCATAGATATTTTTGTAATCACGATGCAATTCTGATATACTCTTATTAAATTAAAAAATAAGACATTGTTAAAAAAAAAAACTTATTTCCTGTATCTTATTTCCAAATTTAATATGACCTACAGCTATTAATAAAACTTATTCATGAAGTTTTCCTTTTATGTAACTACATTCCTTTTTAAACCTTTGTAGAATCTTTAAGCGCGTTTAAACTCTTACGTGATTTAAGTAGGTTACTGGAAACGAGACTATTTTATTGATTTATTTGAAAATCATAAGCTATACATAACAGGTTAGCTCATATTTTTATAGGTGTATTATGCATTCACAATGGTATTCTGATAAAGGTAGGTAGTCTTCTTATTAATAATTAAATAAGATATGGGAAAAATCCATGTGGGCAGGATTTTAACAGCGTCTTTAGAGTCGCCTGGACGCTCATGTCTCCATACAAACGGAAACCAGGAATTGTGGCAATATTTGATAATTTTGGAGTAAAATCACGCATTTAATCAATTAATCTCATTATAATATAGTACGTTCCTATGCAGCTTGGTTAAAATACCAATGGTTTGAGAATTATAAGCCTTTTCAAATTTGGATGGCAATCTTGAGAGGCGTATAATTCTCAAACTATTGATAATTTTACCAAGCTATATAGGAACGTACGTAGATTATAACGAAATTAATTGATTGAATGCTTAATTTTACCCCAAAATTATCAAATATTGCCACAATTCCTTATTTCCGTTTGTATGGAGACACGCGCCTCCAGGCGCCTCTTAAGTCTTTGTTGAGTTCAGTCGTGCAATGACTAAATACGCTGGTTCGAATCCTGTCGGCAAGGATTTTTTTCCAATATTTATTTTTTTATTTAATAAGAGTAGATTAACTCATAATTTCCAGCCAGTCGTAGCTCATAGATATGTTATTCGATCTCTCGATTTTAACAAGACTTTATGTACCTTGTACTATGTTATGTTTGTTAGGTTCAAACCAAAGACTAAATAATTGTCTTTGGTTCGAACCCTGCGATGATAGTTCCTTACATCTTTGTTTAAAGCTAATCTTTATGATCTTATTTTTTACTTTCTCTTTGCTAACAAGTAAAAGATCTGAAACTATTATTAAAAGTATTACTTGTGAAAATATTTCCTTTATTTGTACATTCGTGAAGCAATACAATCATTAAGGGCATTAAGACTTACGTGAGCTAAGTAGGTCAGTAGCATTGAGATTATTTTCACAGAAAATATTACCGTTCTTCCACAAGAATCGGCTTTATAAATATGACCTCATTTATCACCTTTACTATCAAGTTAATATTTTATTGTATGCCTAGTAGCATATATATTATCTAGTAGTTCATTTAGAATGTATTAACATAAACATTGTCATAAACTAAAGCATCCTTGCAAACATTTTTACCCCCCTGATCCACCCAGTAGAAGCCTTAAAGTATACCTAGTATAATATATTATATATTTGTAGGTATCAAGTATTCATGTCAGCAATTATGTCTGTTCCGATGTTGTCTTCTGTAGCCTAAAACGCTAGGCTGATTTTAAATTGTGAAGTTTCATTAGATTTGAATTCTTCCCCGAAGTTTCATAGGCTATATAACGTCAACAAAATTCATTATAACGGACGCAAACTGTCAAAAACGAAAGTAGAGCTCTTTATTTTTTAAATTAAAACTTTGACATACGAGATTTGAAGACTGACCCCTTTTTCATAATAAAAAAATTAAAAAAACTGTTGAATAGTCTTTTATACCCATCTATAATTTTGTTCGTCTAATTTTTCTAAGGGATAAATATAAAGAATCATTAAGCATATTCTGTATTCAAAACTTACGTGGCTAAGTAGGTCGCAACAACGAGATTATTACAAAGAAAATATTTCTATTCTGCGTCCATGAATTGGCTTTGATAAATATGGCCTCATTTATAACGTTCACAGCAAAATTACTAAGTAAACAAATCGTATAATATTATTTTGTCCATTAGTATGCCTACTAATTTAGTAATTTTAAGTTTAGCTCAATCAAATGTCAGCGTATACTTGTTTTCAGTGAGAGTAATTAAAATTATTCTCAAAAGTCTCCGTCTTTGTGTGATAGACAAAATAGATAAATTTACAATTCAACAAGGTGATAGTGATTAATTAAAATTAAAAAATATATATTTTCTAAACTAGGGTGAAAATTAACAGTTTTATTCATTTGGAATATGATACACTTAAAAAAAGGATAATACATTTTATACGCGTTCAATTTTAAAGTATTCCACGAGACAAGGTAGGCAGTATTCAATGGGGATTTAATGATGACACAGTGTGCGACACAGTGACGACCAATGTGTGTGTGGTACCTTACTATGGGCCTCATAAGAAAGCTCAAGGTCGCCTAAAGAGCTATGGAGAGAGCTATGCTAGATGTTTCTCTAGGAGACCGAATCAGAAATGAGTAGATTCGTAGGAGAACGAAAGTTACCGACATAGCTCCTTAAAGTGGCAGTAGGCGGGGCACATAGCGCGCAGCACCGATAGAAAGGGGCAGAAAGGTTCTGGAGTGGCGACCACGTACCGGCAAGCGCAGCGTCGGACACCCACCGACCAGGTGGTCGGACGACCTGACAAAAGTCGCAAGAAAACACTGGATGCAGGCCGCTTCCAACCGGTATTTTTTTAAATCCTTAGCAGAGGCCTATGCCCAGCAGTGAACTTCTTGCAGCTGAAATAATGATGATGATGAAGGGACACTAAAAATCCTAGAAACTCTCTTTATACATTTAGAGAAAAATAACAAACAGTTTCAAACTCCTCCTATATCTGATCGGCTGCTACATCATATTGAATAATTAAACAATTTTATTTTCTTATTTTCATGGTGTTTCTTGACATGTCATGGGGAAATTGTTGCCCCTTTAAATATTGTTACTGTTAAAACTACAAATTGTATGTTTTCATAAGAAAAAGCAATCAATGCCTTTGATAAATTCGATTATAGCTCACAGAATCCAGCCTAATGATACCAAAATGCTATTAAAACACACATTAAAATATGTTGTTGTTGAATAATTATTTCTGGTAATATGTAAAAGAACTTACCTAAATCCTCGGCGTCTTCGCTCCACTCCCCCGCCGTACTCATCACCGCCGCCACCGACATCATCATCACGATGCAAAATCTCAACAATGACGTCATCATTATCACTAACACTACCTATTACTTAACCTCTATTTTGGCAACATTTCTTTAATCAACTAATTCAAAGTCCCGGTAGAATTCACTGTAATTTCAATTAACTTTGAGGTAATAATACATCCATTTTGTAAACGACCTTCAGATTCTATTGTCATTGGGGTTCGATTAAAGCTATCACATTCTTGTATGTTCTCTATATTCTCTTCCTGTCACTATCGTTCTAAATGTTCCAATTTAATTTCGATTCTATCAGGCTAGTTGGAAATCGATTCGTATTCATTTTTTTCAGTACGGTTTCATAATGTTTTTTGCATTACGAGTAGTATGTGGTGCAGTGGAGGCGGCTTTTTGGACGCTTAAATATCCCGTTGAATTATTCAGGACTCTTTTAGCGCCGGTGCTCGCTCGAGGACGGAACCACCTGGAACAAAGTACATAGTCCCTCATTTATGTCCAAACACAAGTACCTATATTTAGACAAGTCGTTGAGCAAATTGGTTGGGAATTTATAATCAGTCTCGCCGCATGAATTACGGTTTAGTCTAGTCCCGAGTGTTGTCGTCTGTGGCGTATTTAAAAACATGTTGCCCTGAGCAAATCACATTTATGGTTCTGCACAACTATAATTTCTTATTTAATTATTTCTCCTACTAAGGAGATAAAAATGAATTTATGGTCCACTTACTTCGGTTACATTAATATGTAAGTGACATACCATTATGGCATTTTTAAAACAATCAGATTTTTGTAAAAATATTGCGCTGAACTTAATACAAAAAAATACATGACTGGTGCTTTTAAAAAACTTTTATCAATTATAGGTGCTCTTTATATGCCATCATTTGGGTTGTTTATGAAAGAAGCCGGACGATACACCAAAACTCTGAATTAATTTAAACTGTAAATTTAGAAACTCAAATGTATGACATACTTTCACTAACTAACCCTTATAAATATTACTCTACTAAAAGCGGTTGCCTAATAAAAATGGTTCTAGTAGTTTTAGCAAAAAACGTCCTCTTTTCAGACTAAATAAAAAATACATGCTATTTAATTGAACCTGAAGCTAGAGCACTGCACAAAATAATCACAATAATACACATACTCAACATGAAATAAATAAAATGAAACGTTTTTAAACAATGATCCATATCACTAGACACTAAAAGTTTACTAGATCAAGCTATTAACCTTTTTAAAAATTTTAGCATTGTATGATTTTACTGCAACAAGAGCGGTCGGTAAGTGTAATCGGGTGGACCAAAAGTTGCCACAGCCCTGGGCTATCACCATTTTGTTCCAAAGTTAAATACGCCCCTAGTTGTGGGATTAAGCGTGATATTATCATAGTGTCCTTTACACCTCAAAGTACGCCGTTACATTCACTTCCCTGTTTGCATATAGTGGTTTAATTTAGTTTGTGTAGGGTGTTTGTTTTGCTTGATGCCTCCCTTTAAATTTACAATTTGGTTTTGGGTAAATTACAGACAAAGCTGTGGATGTACGAAGTTTATTTGTAAAAAAGATACCTAGAAAATTTTGATTAAAATCAGCTACTGTTACTTTTAATATAAGCGTTTTTGTTACTAGGTACCCACATATAAGTAGTAACAGAAAAATGTGTTCATGTCCGATACTTCTAACTGGACACAGGAGATTTTAGTTGAAGAATTATAGTCAAATAAAATCTCCACGGTAATACTCTTCTGACTGAACTTTGCCGATGAAAACCTTTACTGCCTTCACAGATCGTCCGATTGATTTGACAACGGACATTGTTCCAAAGCTGACGCGACTGTGTATCAATGAGAAATTAACATGGAGATATATGTACTACCTAAAAATTAACCTCCTTTTACGAGGTTTTGGTTAAGTCACGGGATTCAGTTGGAGTTTACATTAGATCTTCTTCTTCTTCTTCCTCACTAACTACCTCCTAGCCCACTTTATGTGGGGTCGGGAAAGCATGTAAGCTTCTTTCATTTTGCTCTATCTCAAGCTATCTCCTTCGTTACCTACCCTCTTTTTCTCTATATTCTCCTTCACACACTCCATCCATGTTTTCTTTGACCTGCCTATATTCTGGTTTCCAGTAACTTTAATATCTTCTTTCTAGTAATATGGCTCTCTTTTCTCCGTATTAATTGGCCGTAGAGTTTACATTAGATAATTTAGCAAATTGTAAATATTTTAGTGAAGTTTATAATATAAAATTGGTGTAGTTTGGTGTCATAAATGCTCGTCATCATCATCATCAGGTCTTTCATGTCACCACTGTAGGAGCACGACCCTCTCAGTACTACCAGAGCCATATATTAGCTTGAGTAGTCAGAGGACTTGGCCTACACTCTCCACGCTGGCCAGACGGGTTGGAGAGGTATCTTTGATGTTTATAAGCTTTGTTTAGCTTGTGTTTTCTTAGTCGCCTTTTACTACACCCACGGGATGACTTGGAGTGGTCCTATTCTACTCTGCCGGGAACCACACTGCTCGTGCTGATGAACAATGTGAGTAGACTGTGTTATGGACTCGTATAGATTTGGCACCAGAAACTCTCATCAAGCAATCGAAGGTTCTACGCCATCTTTGATAGTTAAGAAGTCTATATACCGTACTCGTACTATACCGATACTTTGTATCTCCAAACTGGACATTGGCAGAATCAGCAAAACCTCAATGAAAGCCATGAAATAAAAAACCGGCCAAGTGCGTGTCAGGCCACGTGCAGTGTAGGGTTCCGTAGTTGCGAATGACAACTTTGAGTTCACACTGTTTACACTCGCACCTCACAGTTTAACGACCAAAAACATCTAACAATGAAAGTTGTATGAAATTTTACATTTTCCAGTACACTTTATAAGTTGGTTGCCTATAACTTTTTAGTTTGCACTTAGTACTCACCTCTGATAGTTTTCCTTTCAACTTCAGTATATATACTACTGCTATAATTTTTTTCACGTATCCATATAAAACCGTTTAGCAGATAGAGGGGGGGGGGGGGGACACTTACCTCTAACAAAAAATTTCACTTTAAAACCAAATATTTCGGAAACGGATCCCTAAATCGAAAAATGGTGTTCTCAACCTCACAATATTTTTCAAAGACCTTTTTAAGGATACCCCACACGATGAGTAAGTAGAGAAAAAAAAATTACTTCCCCACTTTACTTGTATAGGAGCTACCTTAAAAAAATTTTTTTTTCAAGTTTTTTTTCTATTATTTTTTGCCATGATTAATATACATACTCATACCAAATTACAGCTTTCTAGTACTTATAGTCTCTGAGTAAAACCGCGGACGGACAGACAGACAGACAGACATGGCGAAACTATAAGGGTTCCTAGTTTACGAATAAAAATAGAATAGAATAGAACTTCTTGACGTCAAAAATACCTACCTACCTAAAAGGCAGGAAATAGCGCCATGTCGTCTAAATTGTATTAGTGGTAGCACTTTCGAATTTGACGCTCTTGAAAACTTGCTTTATTTTCTTAAAGTTCCATTTTAAAACAGACAAAGTGCCTGCGTAAGTCTGGGAAATCGTAGCCTAAGAATACCTGGAATAATGTAATAGTATTTAATGAAAGAACACTGAACGTCTTAACAAACAAAATAATAATAAAAAAATTGTGAAAATGACACGCTATATGATTTTTTAAGTCTATTACGGTTCAATAGATACATTTCTGCTTAAGCAGCGAAAGCTTAGTAATATGATCTAATTTTTACTCTTAGGGTACATACAGTTAAAAGCGAGTTGAAATATCATCATCATCATCATTTCAGTCACAAGAAGTCCACTGCTGGACATAGGCCTCCCCCAAGGATTTCCAATATGACCGGTTGGAAGCTTCCTGCATCCAGCGTCTTCCTGCGACCTTTATCAGGTCGTCCGACCACCTGGTCAGTGGGTGTCCAACGCTGCGCTTGCCGGTACGTGGTCGCCATTCAAGAACCTTTCTGCCCCATCGGCCATCGGTTCTTCGCGATATGTGCCCCGCCCACTGCCACTTCAAAGAGCTAATCCGCTGGGCTATGTCGGTGACCTTGGTTCTTCTACGGATCTCCTCGTTTCTGATTCGATCTCGCAGAGAAATAAATAAATAAGCCCTCTCCATAGCTCTTTGAGCGACCTTGAGCTTTCTTATGAGGCCCATAGTAAGGGACCACGTTTCGGACCCGTAAGTCATCACTGGTTCCAGTTGAAATATATCCCATCTCAATCCCAACTAATATTATAAATACGAAAGGGAGTTTGTTTGTTCATTTGTTTGTTTGTTACGCTTTCACGCCCTATCTACTGAACCGATCATCATGAAATTTTGCATACACATAGGATAGGATACTGAAAAGGACACAGGCTATATATCACGCAGGCAAAGCCGCGGGGAACAGCTAGTATTATAATAAATGTGAAAGTGAATTTGTTTGTTTGTTACGCATTAACGCCGTATCTACTGAACCTATCATCATGAATCTTGTAAACACATTGTCTGGAGTACGGAGAAGGATATAAGCTAAATCTCATTCGGGTGAAGCCACGAGCAATAGCTAGTAATTTATAAACGCACAAAATGACTTGAAGCGCAAATAGGTATATAACGTAACGCAAGATAACGTACAACATACAAGTGGTACTCTTCCATGCCGGTTTGGGACAAAAGAAAAAAACATAGAATATACCAGTTGCTTCTTCCCGCGCAGACCGTAAAAGCCAGTCAAGGGATTGGGCAAAAATCTAAGGAATCACTATTTTGATTCCGCTTTCCACCATTACGCCCACTACGTTGCTAAACGAGGCCTGTAGGTTTTTATGACCTTGGACTCTGTCTACTCCGAAAGGGATAAAGACGTGATAGTATGTATGTATACCAGTGTAAGTAAATCTAATACTAAATGCATCGTGCTAACCTGACCCAATAAAAACGATTTCCACTGAACGTTCCGCAATCCATTTAAATCAGCAATAAAATGGACGCTTGCATACCTTACTTGCAATTTTACAGTCATAAAATACTATTACCTCGTTCCAGTGATTCCTTGCCACGATTTGCCACACTTACGCAAGAAGCACTTTGTCTATTTTAAAATGGAAGGAGCTTTAAGAAAATATACAACTTTTCAAGAAAATCCTTCATCAAAGACGAAAGTGCTAGTACGCTAATAAAGTTTAGAAGACGTGTCACTATTCCTGCCTTTTAAGAAGGTATTTCTTACGTGATAAGAGGAAGACAATAATCTTTTTTCATATATTTACAAAGCGAGCGAGCTCCGTGGCGCAGCGGTCAACACGCCTGCCTGCGACACGGATGGTCCCGGGTTCGATCCCCGGTCAGGTCAAGATGGAAAATGACCTTTTTCAGATTGACCTGGGTCTTGGATGTTTATCTATTTAAGTATTTGTTATAAAATATAGTATCGTTGAGTTAGTATCCCATAACACAAGTCTTGCTTAAGAACTTACTTTGGGGCTAGCTCAATCTGTGTGATTTGTCCGTATATATTTATTTATTTATTTATAATTTTTGTGTACTTATCATCATCAGGTCTAATTAAGTCTCCACTGCAGGAGCACGACCCTCTCTGTAGCGCCATAAATTAGCCAGAGTAGTCAAAGGCCAGACGGGTTGTAGAGTAGAAGTCTCTTTGATGTTTAAAGGCTTTGATTAGCTTGTTTCCTAAGTCGACATCCACGGGAGACTTGGAGTGGTCCTATTCTACTCCACTGGGAACCATAAGGCTCTTTGTGATGATTAATTGCAGATTGACTTATTTAAAATGGAACTTTAAGACAAAATAGGCAAGCTTTAAAGAAGAGATATTTTATCTAAAGCTGCTCAGCAAGCTGCAGTGAGTGCTGCCGCTAACACAGTTTTGTAGACAGCCTTTACTTCTTGGCTTTTACAGTGGCGCGATGTTTTTAAAGGAATTTAACTATTTATGAGTAACGTTCAGTTAAGTAAAAGTGCAAACGTACAAACAATAATTTTTTTAGGTATATACATTTGTATTCAATTTTAGACCTTATCACAGTTACATAAAAAACCGATGTGTATACATTAGTGTTCGTGACTATACGTGTATCTCTGGGGAATATTTATCTGATAAGCATATTAGTGACTCTAAAAAGATAAATGCATATTCTTATGGGTTGCTAGCCGCATCGCCTATTTAATATGATAACTTAGATTTTCGCCTAGGTGGCTGTAATGGCTCTATGAAAAAAAATAAGCAGCTCGCGCAGAACGCTCTTTTCTTTTTTTCTTTTCTCCAAGTTTACAGTTTTGATTACTAAAGATTATATAGACAGAATTAGATAATATTATTTATAGTTACACATCCTTTTTTTATTTCACTAACTATAATTCTCAATCTGTCTAAAGGGATTCTTAATAGTTTAGGGGCTACTCAAAAGAGAACAACAGCAACCAAAGAACAATAAAGGGTACTGTGCACTGTACACAAAACATCAGTTTGACTATATTCAAAGCCCGACAAAGAGCTTGGAGTGGAGTAGCATTAACAATTCACGTTTACCGCTAAATTGTCAGTCTCCATAAAGATACTATTTTATGTTTTGTGAACTTAACTAAACTATATATAGAGCGTCGTCCCAACGCGTTTTTAGGGTTCCATAGTAAACAAGGAACCCTTATAGTTTCGCCATGTCTGTCTGTCTGCCGTCCGCGGTTTTACTCAGAGACTATAAGTACTAGAAAGCTGTAATTTGGTATGGGTATGTATATTAATAATGGCAAAAAGTGGTATAAAAATATCTTGAAAAAATTTTTTTTAGGGTAGCTCCCATACAGGTAAAGTGGGGGAGTAATTTTTTTTTCTCTATTTACCCATCGTGTGGGGTTTCGGTAAATAGATCTTAAAAAAATATTGTGAAGTTGAGAACACCATTTTTCGATTTAGGGATCCGTTTCCGAAAAAATTGTGTAGTTGAGTAAAGTGAAAGTGTGAACAGTGTGAACTCAAAGTTGTCATTCGTAACTACGGAATCCTACACTGCGCGTGGCCCGACACGCACTTGGCCGGTTTTTTATAATGTGAAGGATAGTGTTCAGAGACTATAAGAAATATTAAAAATTTTCATACTTCTATGTCTTCTATACGCTTTCTATCCGACTGTAATATTGGATATTTATTTTCAAGACACTATCATATACACCAGAAAATTGCATAATTGTTGAAAACGTTCGAATAAAACAACTTTATAATTATACGCCAAATGGTCTGAAGACAAAAAAGGTTCGGAATCCTAACTTCCTAACTAATATTATAAATGCGAAAGTGAGCCTTCTCGTACTCCAGACAAGGTGTATGCAAAATCACATGACAAAGGCTACCTTTCATCCTGGAAAAAAGAACTGTTCCCAAGGGGTAGAGGGTAGACTGATACGGTTTCCCTTGACAGCTCAACATCCACCACCGCAGTCTCTTCAGTTACTCTGTGAAAATGGCAGCTGCAATGTTGTCGAAATATCAGACAGAACTCAAAAATAATCGCGGTAAGTCCCGTAGTGAACATAATAGTGTTCCCAAGGGATCGACACTAACGCGAGCGGACCCGCGGGTGAAAGCTTGTAATTTCATAAAAGCATTTGTGGCCCTAGTGGTCATCACCATCATCATCGACAGGCTGTCGCATCACTGGGCGGGTTCGATCCCCGGTCAATTCAAGATCAAGAATGATCATTTTTAAATATATCTGGGTCTTGCATGTTTATTATTGTATGTAATTTTTATTAAATATAGTATCAGAGTTAGTATCCAATAATACAAGTCTTGAACTTACTTTGGGGCTAGCCATTTATTTATATTTTTATATTTATAAATATAATGGACCTACTGCCCTACCTGACTGACCCACCTGAAAGGAGGGTAAGTAATGTTTTTCGCGCGTATGTATGTTACATGTATGTCTGTCCATTATTGTCTCTGTATCCTAAACGGCTTGATCGGTTTTGAAGGGTCAGGTAACATATGATTTTTATTCTTCTCCTGAGTGTGGGGTGGAAACATTAAAAGTCAGCAATCAACATCGTAGACGTAAACTGTTAAAACGGCAGTCGGAATTTATTTTATTTTTTAAATAGTACAACTCGTTAGCCTCCATAATTTATCGAAGATTTTTAGGTAAGTCTTTATTTGAACGACAATCACTTGAATAATGCATTCATTAAGCATTCTTTAATTATTTTAATATCCTTCCATATATATTCTTAGGATATTTCAATAATTCACAAAGTTGTTTTAGTAGTTCCTCGGGTACCTAGTTACATTATTTTGTATTTATTTTCATGCCAATTTCGGTTTGGAATCTTGGGCCAAGAGGAAACTGTTTGATCATTAGGAAATAACCTAAAAGGCTTGTTTTCTTAATTTATTTTTATAGAAGAGAAGTTGATTTAGGAAAAGGCCTTTCAAGTGGGTTTCATTAATATTATGTTTATTTCTTGGCAAAATATGAGTGTGTAATTGAATTTTTATAATTTAGATTGGCAAAAATACGTGGAAACACATTCATTCCAAATATTTATTCACATGCGAATAATGATAACAAGTACTAACTTGACTTCTAAATATAAAAAAAAACCCCCGACTGCCGTGTTTGAGTTTCCGCTCGCCTTATTGATTTTTAGCTGATGTTACATATCATATAATACTCCAGAACAAAATACGCATCTAATGACACCTCACACTTCAAAATCGGTCAAGCAGTTTAGGCTACAATAGAAAAGATATACTTACATATGTGTATGTATAATGTTGATGTGACTGTGTAAGCTGATCTGTAGTGTAAAATAATAAGGACTACCTCACTATGCAACTTTTATAAGAAATCCTAATTTCATTACATTTTATGTTAACATAAAGCTACATTACATCCCTTAGTAACTAAAATATTTTTTCAAGGTGAACATTTATGGTCGATAAAAATAACTTATCAAGCCGAACGATTTGTTTGTGTGTTATTAAGACTTTTTATGGTTTACGAGGAATAAATCAGCAATATAATATTGTAGCAATTTCCTTTGAAACATGAAAGCGTTTACAGAATGTTCTCTATGAAAGATTTACTGCTGGAACCGCCCACTTAATGCGGCTTATAATTATTTTATCCACGACGGCAATTAAGAATAATAAGTCGTGAATATAAGCTTAACGCCTAAAGCAGAAATGTGAGAAAATTATACAGGAAAATAATTAAGAAATAATTAAAAGCGTTATATTTATGTATTTTTAGGTCTAATAATTGATTATTACAGGAACAATTACTTCAAATTTAAATCAAAAATAAGCACTTCTAGTTAGAAACCAATATGAAACAGTAGGACCTAGTATGAGTATGAGTACATGGTAATATCCCGGGGTCCCACCAGTGGGACCACGGGCACAACATGGAAAGAAATCAGCTTTTCCATATACGAGATAAATAAATAGATACCGACAAATCTCACAAATTGAGCTAGCCCTAAAGTTAGTTTGAAACTTTGTATTGGTTGTACTGACTTTGCTGCAATTATGAAGAAGAGGTGACAGTGACATATATATACTATGTAACTAACAATAAAACCGTAATAGTTTTTTTAATTTCTAGTTTTATGATCTTATTTATTTATCACGCATGATTTAAATAAACTTCATCCGTCGATCAAGGTTGCAAAATTATTCGGCATAATATAAATAAAATTACCGAAGTAAAAACACGGTTAACACATCCTTTGAAAGTTGAAATGCAATCAGTACTGAAATTTCACAACCACCATCGATTCTAAGTTCGCAGTCTTGTAACTCGGAACAAAATAAGAAGTGTTCTTGTTCTCGAGTGTACGCTTTGAGTTAGTGATCACTAGTTACTAGTTAGTTTATTAGTTGCACTTTCTTGGCTGCAATTATTCTTTAATCCTACTTGGAAGCCGGTAAAAGATGAGTTGGAGGAGGGAAAGCTAATAACTATAAAGTTTAACAAAGATATTCTACTAGTAACTATATGCCTAGTTACTGAGAACAAGAGCTTAATTTTTACCCGATTGACCCACCCAGAAGATGAGTAATGTTTTTCGCGCGGTTTTCACCCTCCCGTGTTGCTCCCTCACCTCAGAAACAGACTCAATTAAAGCGCTGTGATATGAGACACTAGCGCCACACAGCAGATAATTATTTTAATCCTAAATCATATCAAAATTAAAAATCTAATAGTGTTTTGCCCTAGTAAATTACTTTTAGTATTCTTAATACATAAAATTACGCATTAGTGCCATTTTTTTTTAAATTTCATTTATTATTACCGCCAAAAGTGGCCAGTTTTGGCGGTAATAATTATGATATCTATGAAAAGTATTACCAAAATACTACAAGATAAAACTTGAATAACAGCATTATTTTTTTAAATTTTATATGATTTAGAATTAAAAGAATTAATTGGTGGGTGGCGCTAATGTATTATACCACAGCGCCTTAAGCGCTTAACCTATAGTATCTACCTATATTTTGTATCGGAATGGTGATGGTCATGTGGTTAACGAGCTTGACCTTTGATAATGAAGAATATAAACATAATTATCGATTAAAGTTGATGTGTTTCCGCATAAATAGGGATATCAAGATGCTATAATGTTAAACTTCTTCACTTATTTGTTACGCTCATTGCTGTTTTGATAAATCGACCATGATATTGTATTTCAATCGGAATCAATTCTTCTTCTTCTTCTTCTGTTTTATATCATGGCTTCCACCGAAATTTCAGTGATTCTGCCAATGTCCAGTATAATGAGATACTAAGTATCGGTGTCGTACGGTAAAGTTTTTCCAAGTAGCATCAAAGATGGCGTATGTTCTTTGATGCCTCGTGGCAGCTTGGGGCGGCAAATCTATACGAGTCCATTTATCAGTTCACTTTAACTATTTCACAAATTGTTAATGAGCACGAGCATTTATAACACCAATTTTATATTATAAAGTCATTTTTAATATACATATAGTATAAAGTAAATTTTTTATTTATATTATAAAGTCAATCGGAATCAATTACCTACCTACTGAATTTTTGTCATTCCTATAAAGGTGATACTGTATTGATTTTACAAAAGTGAAACATTTTCAATTATTTTCCATGGATTCATTCGTTTTAAAATATCTTTTTTATGTTCTGTTTACTTTATTATACATGTTTTGGCATTTAATCACTTATATGCCCAAATAAAACGTGTAATACCACTAATACCCTTAGAGGGGTGACTCTGCCCAAAAAGTAACAATTTATCCAATGAAACCTGTGTTCGATTACATTTACAATTTCCTACAAATTTCCGATATGAAATTACAGAAATGTGTTTTATTTTTTAGGTCATAGTACGGCAAACGAGCAAGCGGGTCACCTGATGGTAAGTGACCACCGCTGCCCATGGACAACTACAACACCAGGGGTGTCACAGGAGCGTTGCCGGCTTTTTATTTTTCGCTCCCCAGAGGGGAGAGGGAGATAATAATATGCGCATAGCAGCGGTAAAGCTACTACTCAAACGTCGATTTTCTGTGAGAGTGTGGTACTTCCCCGGACGAGCCGGCCCATTTATGCTACTAGCAAAAGTGATTTTCGCCGGTAGCGAGGCTCTACCATAAATTTTTAATTGAATTTCCAACATTAGTCCCGTTAAAAACACGTGTCAATATAAACATATATCACTCTCACTATTCTTCTTTTTCTTCCACATAAATCATAGCTTATGACACCCGCTGATAAATCAGCTTTCTAATAGGTGTAAGAATTTTGAAAATCGGTACAGTAGTTTCAGAGCCTAAACAATAGGACATATTACTGAAAGCTGTGCCGCCAGAGTGCACCACTAGCACATACAGTAAAAAAGGTTTAACACTGAAAAGTATATAATACTAGCTGTTACCCGCGACTTTGCCCGCGTGGTATATAGCCTATGTCCTCCTCAGTACCCTAACCTATGTGTATGCAAAATTTTATGATGATCGGTTCTGTAGCTACGACGTGAAAGCGAAACAAACAAACAAATAAACAAACTCACTTTCACATTTGTAATATTAGTTGGGATAAGTGTCGCAATTACTTTTTAAAATTATCTATTTTTCCTTTATTAATTTGATTTTAAAATACTCCTATGAGTATTTAAATATAAAAATGCTTTTTTGCTGCGTATTCGGATGTAAAATAAAGGCAATTTATTGCGACTTTGACATATTATCAATGTCAAAAATTTGTTTACTGTCTCTGCTAATGCTACCCTGGGGCGGGAAACATTGCAGTATTATCTCCTATTCAAACAAACAATCAAATCTTTTTTTCTTTATAACATTAGCATAGATAGTATATACCCATGAGAATTTATGTAAATTATATTATAATGATATTATAGTATCGAATCCAGAAAAAAATCTGCAAATCCAGTAAAAATAAATCTCAATTTAGCAATTAACTGGTGCCCAATAATACAAACATGAACACTCGCAGCATTTCATTGGAGTTCCACCGCAAAATAAACAACTCCGGGGCTACTGAATCATAATAATGTTGATGTATTGTTTTTAGCCGACTGCAGTAAAGCCAAAAATGTTTTTTTAAATCCTTAATTATACTATTAAATATTACTAGGTTTTTTTACGATTCATCCACGTTATTTATAGTCCATGTACTATCCTGATGTACCTTTAATATTATGAAGTTCAATTAAAATATACCCAGCAGTCTTACCGTGTAGAGTAACAAATATTTTCACATCTATACAAGTTTTTAACAGAACTAGTGTAAAGCGCTAACTAAACGTCTCTGTTTTAGATCAGGCAAATTTCTTTTGTCCTCGTAAAGTGGCACAAAACTTTGTAAGAGTTTGATAATGTTTGACATACTTTTTTTTTGTAGCACCAATTTTGTTTTTTTTTTTTAAGTGGTAATTATCTTGTATATGACTCACAAGGGCTACAGCTCACTGGTGCTTCTAGTAATATTAACTATTACTTTTAATATTCTCTTTTGAAAACTTATTCGTTACTATATTTGACACTATTGTGATGGAATAACAAACAAAACAACTTCATCCACGTTCATACTTTTACGACCAACAAATACAAATAGATTCATATGAACGCATATAAATACGATGCACATTTGAATTCAAAACTATTTCTGTGAATCAATAAAAATAAATCCCAATTCAGCAATAATAATTAACTCCTTCCAAATAATACAAACATGAACTCGCGGCCACAGAGGTGTGTTTCATTACTTGTTTGAAGTTTTACCGCAAAATAAACAGCTTCGCAGCTACTGATTCATAATAATGTCGATGTTTTCCAATGGAACACAGCCTGGAAACTCGAAAAAAAAGAGATTTTCGAACAAAAGTGTTCGACCGGCCCAGTCATCATCATCACCATAATCAGGTATTTTTTAGTCTTCACTGCAAAAGATATTTCTGTACTAGCAGAGCCATATATTAGCCAGAGCAGTCAGAGGATCGGATCCTCTGACCGGCCCCGTAATTTGGCATGAAATATCGCATTTTTTTATTTCCCTGTATTAGTCCCATTGGAAAAGTTGTGCATTTGACAGGCTGGTATGATCGTTTAAAAGATAAGAGTGCTAAACCTAACACCCAGTATTCGAAGGCTATACGAGTATGAACATGCACATGAATTCATAAATTTCGAATTCGGAACAAAATCAATTAAAAATAAATCTCAATTCAGCAATTAACTCCTACCAAATAATACAAATATAAACTCGTGGCCACAGAGGTAAGCTCGTAACGTTTCATTACTCGTATGGAGATCTGCCGCAAAATAAACAACTCAAGAGATACTGAATCTAATAAAATCGTAATATATATACAAAATCAATAATAATAAACCTCAATTCAGCAATTAACTCCTTCTAATAATATAAAATGAACTCGTAGCCACAGATATGCTCGCAACGTTTCATTAGGTACTCGTATGGAGTTTCATCGCAAAATAAACAACTCCGGAGATACTGAATCATAATTTTGTCGCTGTGTTGTTTTTATCCGACTGCGGTGAAGCAAAAACAACGAAAGTTTTTTAAATTCTAATATGAAATATTAGTAGCTCTTTCTTGCCACTTGTCTACGTTATAGGCATTTAAGTATAGGTACTATCCTGATATATACAAGATCAATCCCAACTTATATTATAAATGCGAAAGTGAGTTTGTTACGCTTTCACGCTGTATCTACTGAACCGATCATCATGAAATTTTGCATACACATATGTTAGGTTACCGAGAAGGACATAGGCTATATATTACGCGGGCGAAGCCGCGGGTAACAGCTAGTAAAAAATAAATCTCAATTCGCAAATTAACTCCTGCCAAATAATACAAACATGAACTCGTGGCCACAGAGATATGCTCGCAACGATTCATTACTCGTATGGAGTTTCACCGCAAAATAAACAACTCCGCAGATACTGAATCATAATTTTGTCGCTGTATTGTTTCTATCCGACTGCGGTGAAGCAAAAATAACGAAAGTTTTTTACATTTTAATATTAAATATTAGTAGCTCTTTATTGCCACTTTGTCTACGTTATATGCATATGTACTATCGTTATATATATACAAAATCAATAAAAAAATAAATCTCAATTGAGCAATTAACTCCTTCTAAATAATACAAAATGAACTCGTGGCCACAAAGATATGCTTGCAACGTTTCATTACTCGTACGGAGTTTCGCCGCAAAATAAACAACTCCGGAGATACTGAATCATAATTTTGTCGCTGTATTGTTTTTATCCGACTGCAGTGAAGCAAAAATAACAAAAGATTTTTTTTTAATTCTAATATTAAATATTAGTAGCTCTTTCTTGCCACTTGTCCACGTTATAGGAATACATGTATACTATCCTGATATGTATACAAGATCAATAAAAAATAAATCTCAAATCGCAAATTAACTCCTGCCAAATAATACAAATTTGAACACGCGGCCACAGAGGTATGCTCGCAACGTTTCATTACTCTTATGGAGTTCCGCCGCAAAATAAACAGCTCTAGAAATACTGAATCATAATTTTATCGCTGTATTGTGTTATCCGACTGCGTCGGAGACAAAAATGAAGGTTATTTAAATAGTTCTATATGGATTAAAATTAAATTTTGTACCTAATATTATGAAGAAGAAATATTTGATCGTTTGAATTGAAAAGGCTCCAAAAATACTGGACTTTTCATCAAGATTCATTTCAATAAAAAGGGACTTATTTAAGAGACCATCTTTAAAGTATTTTACTTATCAAACAAAAAAGAATTATCTAAATCGTTTCATGACCGGCCGAAATATTTCGTTATTAAGAAAGTTGTAGCCTAGTATAGTGTAGTATAGTGTAGTAACCTTGTTGAAGGTAGTTAAAAATAAATACATTGATTTAAAAACGTGAATTATCCATGTATCCCTATATACAAATAGCTATAGCTCCACAAAAAGTTGCGAAGTTGTAAGATACTAACTCAACGGTATCTCCTATATTTTTATAGATACCTATTCATATAGATAAACATCCAAATTTCTTCCAAACGTTAATATTTCCTTTCTAATATACACACATAAATTACTTTTGGACATGAGGGTCAGCTACTTACTTCATCAGGAGGGAGCTTTTGCTCTGTGATTCAGGCTCTAATTTGTCCAGTTTTACAATCTTATACATTTCTTTATATCTTACATTTATTTATAAAATATTAATGTTAGATTGTGGAGAAAATAAAGTTTTTTTGAGTTTTCAGCTTTTATGTATTATGTGAGTGAGTTTTTTTTATTCGACCTTAATTTAAGATAATTAACAGAAATAAAATTTCATTGGCCTTTTAAAATACATAAAAGCTTCAAAAACCTTAAAATTTTATTACTCAACGCAAGTCCAGTTACGATGAAATAGTGTTTCTGAGTATGTGCTTTTATTACTCCAACGAACATTTCTAACCTGTCACTCTACCCATATACGCACTATTCTCGGTTAGGTACAAGCCCAATAACCTACATTTTTACTCCTTCACTAATAAATAAAGGAATATCGATAGTATGAATCGAATTAAAGAATGGGTTGTTTTGAATTATAACTATTTAGAAGCCACGTCCCCCGTAACCATCCCATAATTTTAATTTTACTTTGCTATTCGAGAGTCAACAAAATTTCATCTTTAACTTTATACCAAAAACGCCAGCAACTCAAAACATCAAACTAGCCGCCACCATTAGCAAACACAAGAGGTAAATTACGAAAATTCTTACACATAATCGCACATCGTCTTCCAAAGGCGTCATCAGTCACAATTCACATGCACAAACTCGTTGAAAACAGTTTAAAGTTTGACATTTACGCTAAGCATGCGTAAGCGGGATTGAGGTCGATGCCGTCACCCCGTGTGATCGTACGCGCGGCGCGCGATAGACTGTCGACTGTTAGCTGAAATTCTACCTTGTAGCTTTCAGAGGTAGGTCCCCACCTCGGCAAACCTCGGCAACCCTCGAGCCGTTCCGGCAGGTGAGGTGCCTAGCGTGAAACTAGAAAAATCCGGATAAGACAGCTGAGTTTCTCTTTTAGGTCTCTGAAGAAATGATAAAGCTTTTTGCGTGCGCCAACCCGTGAAATCAACTTTTTCGCTGACGGCCTCTTCTCACGTTTTTAAATAGGCCCTAAATTTCAATTTTGCGAAATACTTAACATATTTTTTACATAGGTCAAATGATTTATGTAAAAAATCGTAGAGTTAAACCATAGTGTTTTATGTTTAATATTATTTTAAATGGGAGTTTGGTCGTTGTCTGAATTTCCTGATAAGGACTTCTTTGCCAGTACGGCAAAATATAATAAAGTCCAGGACTTCATAATTATCTTGAGCCAATTACAAGCATTCCATATTAAATTTGCGCATATTATCACTCCATCGTGTTCACGGTTTACCCGTGTTATGTACCTTGCTTCTGCGTAACTTTCCAGTTCTTGGTTATAGTTGTATTTTGCTATGAAAAGTATTATTTGGGCCTAAAACAAGCTTTACAAAAGCCAAAGGTTGTTCAAATTCAATCTAAGAACGTATTTTTATGTAGTACATATATAGATATGTACTACATAAAAATACGTTCTTAGATTGAATTTGAATACTAAAAACCTACTTATCCCTCACGAGAAAGGTAATGTCGTCAAAATTAAGTAATTTTTTTTCTTCAAGTACACATTTTGTAGTTTTTGTAAGGACGTAGATATATAAATCCAAAATAACATAAAACCAACATGTAAGAGACTGCGTTGCATTGTTCGTAGGCACCGTAGCCGAAGCGCTACGAAATCGCTACGAACTGCTACGAATTGACACTTACAATAACGTAAGGCAGACTTGGTAATACCGTAGGTGCACGTCCTCGAAGTTATTTATTTATTTTGTATGCCCACTTCTGTATCAAAAACTGAAGGTACTTGAAAATTTAAGACTGATATATATAAGCTGTTGATTTTTGGATTTATTATGAGTTATATGGCTACCCGATTATGAATTTGTATGGTGGAAGAAAAAGAAAAGGATACATGCTAATAAGGCTTAATAATAGAATACACATATATGTCTGACCTTATCAATGAAGCGTACTATAATAATCCAGGTCAGTGGTCGTAGCCATATTCCCCGAACGCGCCCAACGTAGTATTACCCATTATGTGCAATAAAAAAGAAAAGGCATTTCCATTCACATGTCAAACGCCTTCCATAATTGTACGCGGTGCGTAGATGCACGCAAGCTCAAATTGAAGTGACTTACAGATGTGAACACTGGATGTGAACAGATACGTACTCGTAAGTACCTACATATTCCGAACAATGAGCAAAAAATATGAGTTTACAATTTTTGCAAAATATTGATGGATGAACAAATAACACTAAAGCGTTAGTAATGTTGAAAATGTGAAAAAAATAAATATTACTCATTATAAAGTTTTTTTTTGGTAAATCAATTGTCCTTGTGAAAATCTAAGTAGATTTTATGTAATGTAAAAAAATATCTATTTACCGTTATTGTTTCGATGTCATTATTGAGCTCTTTGAAATGACATATTTATATATTTAAGTTTATTTATTTATAGAAGTTGCTGCAGCTGCCTTAAAAGTGGATAATGGGAAAGAATATTGGTATTAGGTAAGTTATACCCAGTGTGCCTTGTTTGTTATGTGCGTTGAGGCTTTTGTAGTATGGGTTTTGTTGTAGTTAATTGTGCATTTATGTCATCATCATCATCATCATCAGGTCCTTTTCAGTCTCCACTACAGGAGCACAACCCTCTCTGCACCACCAGACCCATATATTAGCCTGAGTAGTCAGAGGATTTGGCCTACACTCTACGCTGGCCAGACGAGTTGGAGAGGTCTCTGATGTTTATAAGCTTTGTTTAGCTTGTATTTCCTAAGTCGCCTTCTACGACATCCACGGGAAGACTTGGAGTAGTCCTATTCTACTCTGCCGGGAACCACACGGCGTAGCGGTGCATTTATGTATGTTATATTAACTACACACATGGTCGCTGTTTCTCTGAAACTGATATACATGGTTATTCTTTTGTATCTTTACTTTATTTTGTGTCTCAAGCGTATTATATTGTTCCGGCTTGCGTGAGTCCGTGTTATGTGTATATTATGTTAATCGATATACTTAAACAAATTTCGTTGTTTCTGCACTAGTCATGTTTTGTAAATTAGGCTAGTTGTAAATAAAAAAACAATATACAAACATTTATGTTTACCTAGTTTTATATTTAATTTAGATGGCAGCATATTACTGGATCTACTGGGTACTGCAGAGTCTATCAATAGCGATACACTGATGGTTTGGCCAAAAAAAGATCTTTGTGAGATAAATGTAAAATTAATAAATTATAATATATATATATATATATATTTAACATCATGTAATTACGAGTATGTCAAATATTTACTGGACACGACACGTGTTAAAAATGTATAATCTAAAACCCAAATAGAATTCGAAGCTTAAAGGAATAAAATAAATAAAATCAGTGAATTGTTTCGAATCTTGATAGAGTATAACCCTTTACACAATGACCAAATCTGGTCTAGCCATCCATCTAGATTAGCATGGTAAATAACCTAAGATTTATTTTTTAAATTATAAAACTGTTAAATGAAATATAAAATTCAAAACGTTTACTTTTCAATGCAGAGTCTAATACGCGCAGTAAAATTCTTGAACTTCATTTTCACAGGTATTTGTTTACCGTTCTGGAACTACCCAAGAATTTTTGGTATCAGGTAGGCAGCCAGCTTTTTAAACTTTTTCTGCATCAAATAATAGAATGAATGCTGTCTCCAAACTTGCCGAGTAGAATAGGAACACTCCAAGTCTCCCCGTGGATGTAGTAGAAGGTCGACTAAGGAAACACAAGCTAAACAAAGCTATAAATATCAAAGAGACCTCTTCAACCCGTCTGGCCAGCATGAAGAGTGCAAGCTAAATCCTCTGACTGCCCTGGCTAATATATGGCTCTGGTAGTACAAAGAGGGTCGTGCTCCTGCACTGGAGACTAACAAAGACCTGATGATGATGATGATGTCCCCGAAGCTGGCTCTTAAGCATCAAAACGGGAAATGCCATTAGAAAAAAGCTCAGATGACGTGGAGAAGCAAATCACAGAAGTAACACTCATCCCAACGGATTGCCAGGAATCTATATACCTATACAGCATTTTTTTTTAGTTTCCAACTTAATCCAATAAAAAAGTTGTTCATATTAAGAGTCAACCCTTTAAGGAAATGTCGAGGGTCAATCACTACACACGTCGACTACAATGAAGTATGAAAAGGCATACGGATGCGGATGTAAAGTAATTACTGTTTAGCGTATGTAGATATTGTGACTTCTATGGTCTGCGCGAGAAGAGAAGCAGCCGGTACATTGTACATTTATTTAATTATTTAAACTTAATTGCACAGAAAAAAATAGTAAAAGGTGGACTAGATGCCTTAAAGTCATTTCATCATCATCATCATCAGGTCTTTCTAGTCTCCACTGCAGGAGCACGACCCTCTCTGTACTACCAGAGCCATATATTAGCTTGAGTAGTCAGAGGATTTGGCCTACACTCTCCACGCTGGCCAGACGGGTTGGAGAGGTCTCTTTGATGTTTAGAAGCTTTGCTTAGCTTGTTTTTCCTTAGTCGTTTTTACGACATCCACGGGATGACTTGGAGTGGTCCTATTCTACTCTGCCGGGAACCACACGGCGCATAAAGTCATTTAGCATTGAAGAATTTCTCATAACTTATAAATACGTATACATTTTCCTTACATTCAGGTTTGGGAGAAAAGGAAAAACATAGAATATGCCAGTTGCTTTTCTTTCCGTAAAAGCGGATTGGGCAAAGGAATCAGTTTTAAAGGCGAAGCGGCTAGCAATTCATCACTTTTTGACTCCGCTTTCAACGTTAACCCCCACTAACACTAAACGTGGTCTTTAGGTTTCATGACCTCGGGCTCCGTCTACCCCGCAAGAGATAAAGTCGTGATAATATGAATGTACGTTTACATTTTTGTATTCATAAAAAAACATATCAAACAAATTATACATTCACGGCATTCGCTCTAGCCGACTTTGGTACATATTAATTACTGGGAAGCAAATTAGCGCATTGACCGAACCAAACTTCTCGTTAAACATTGTCAAGACGCGACGGAAAATAAATCGTGATTTCTCGCTTTGTTATAATTTTCGACACTGACCTTTATTATGTTTTGACTAAACTGGCCAAAAATTGTTCTTACAGAAATTTTTGGCAACACGCTTGCCTGCGACACGGAGGTCCCGAGTTCGATCCCCGGTCAGGTCAAGATGGAAAATGATCTTTTTCAGATTGACCTGAGTCTTAGATGTTTATCTATATATGTATCTATTATAAAATATAGTATCGTTGAGTTAGTATCCCATAATACAAGTCTCGAACTTACTTTGGGGCTAGCTCAATCTGTGTGATTTGTGCGTATATATATATTTTTTTTTTATAATTCTAAGGACAAGCAATACTCTACTTTATTCTAGGCTTGAGGTCAAATCCAGTACCAAAGTGAAAATTAGAAACCTTTAAAATTTATGAATATAATCCGGGATCGTGAGTCGAGAAAGAAACACATATAACGGACGACAATGCTCCACAGGGACACATTAGACGGAGAGCATGATCGCAAAAGTGGAAATTTGGTGCACAAGAAAAAGTGAGAGAAATCGAATAAGCATTATATAGCATAAAAACAGCAATACTACTACATAGAATTTAAACACTAAATGCTAATACAATACAGCGATAGAATAACAAGTTATACATATAAAATCAAAAAAATTAAGTTACCCCCGATATGAAAACCTTTATGTATTGTAAACGGCTGGACCGATTTTAATAAGCATATCTAAAAACCATTACGATATTAGTACTGATTGATAGACTGCTCTTTTGCCTCTATAAATTGAAAATAATTAAATTAAACTTTTGCAATATTATGAACATCGCTTTGCTCAAAGGTTCGGGATATATCATATTTGTTTGACAAACAGCGCCGCAATTCAAACATTGGTATCGTCACTAATCCCAACAACATTGCGAAACTGCTGGCTGGAAAAGCAGAAAAAACTTATATTTCCAAAAAATATTAAAGATAAAGATACTGATATACTTTATTTGGGAGAATAAAATATATATGTAAGTACAGAATACATGGAAAAAGTTTATATAATCAAACTAAAAAGAAAAAAAAAACTTAAAAATAATTATAGTCTCCCAAAATGGTCCCAACTCAGCATTTACTGGGTTTTTAAAAAAAAAAACCACCAGCACTGATCTTCCGTTGGGGCCAAAACGGGTGAACCACGGACGCTCGCACCTACAAACTAAAGAAATTCAAGATTTTGTGATATTAGTGGACAAACATACAAATATTCATATATGGACAAACATACACTATAAAATTTGAAACATATACATATTTAGAGTTCGTATAGAACCAAAAACATAAACTATATAAAATAAAATAATTATCTGTGATCTACAGTATTGATCCGTACTCTGAAGAGTATGCTCACTCCAGTAAAATGTAGGTCGCCGTTTTGACTCCGATTCGTTTTGCCAGCCTTAATTAATATCATTATAATGGTTTGCCATCTAATTGGAATTTCTTTTATACAATTACGTTTGACAACTTTGATTACCCTAATATTGCACGTTGATCTGTCTTGATTCTACTGCTTTCTGATAAATTTAATTGGATACTTAAGATTAAGTCTTTATTTAGAAAATAATTAAGGAAATGATGAGAGACTGTAATTATTTTATCTTTACCTTATATCTTCTTGCTGGCTTGGGAGAAAAGAAACACATAGAATATACCAGCTGCTTATTTTCCCGCGCCGACCGTTAAAGCTGGTCAAGGGATTGGATGAAAATCTAAGGAATCACATTATAGGTGATGCGGCTAGCAACCCATCACTGTTTTACTTTGCACCTTAACGCCCACTAACACGCTAAGCGTGGCCTTTGGGTTCTATGACCTCGAGTTTTGTCTACCCCGCAAGAGATAAAGATGTGATAATATGTATGTCTGTATGTATGTATATTACTTTATAACTATTTCTAGTAGGTAAAATGATGAGGTTTGTATGGTATTCTTGATGATAGCACTAAATCGTTGGGTCCATTAAGCTGTCATTGGAAAAGAATACAAAAAATAGTTTTTGTAGGTAATAATGTGATCCAAAACCAATAGTTTGTAAGTGTAGTGTCATAAGGAAGTTAGTCAGAACCTACCACCAACTAGAAAAGAGCTGATGATCTTCAAAAGGTTGAACAAATTTTCATGAAACATTAATATATAGCTAAAACACTTAAAGATAAAATTAACCATGACACAAAAAACTAAACGAAAATCGGTTCATCCGTTTGGTAGCTACGATACCACAGAGATACACAGATACACAGACAGACACGTTATTAAATTCGTAACACACTTCTGTTTTTGCGTCGGGGGTTAACAATAAGACAAAACCCGACGATAGCTATGTCGTAACTAGTGCCTGCCCGCAGCGTCACCCGTATAATAACTTCGACCACGATTCGCCTTTCAGCGAGAATTCCCAGTCCTTTCTTATCACTTAGGAGCCAAGAATACGTGCCAAGTTTCCAGTTTGCAGGTTCAATACTTCTGGAAATTTCGTGGAGATTGTGATATTGTTCTGCAAGTATCTATTTTGATGATATATGTTTAACCAACTTCTAGGAAAGGTATGAGTTTCTTGATTTTAGTCATATGATTATTAAACACATGTTTGAATAGCAATAAATAAACTTGAGATTTTTACAAGTGGATGGTGGTGGACTCACCTTGCGTACTGGATTCTAACACGTGGCTATTGGAAGAGGGCAAAGCTAAGGATAAATTTTCAGTTTTTTTTTTTCATTTTAACCAACTTATTACAATGTAGGGGGGGGGGGCGGCATTGATACATCCGACGTAAAAGACAAAAAAAGGCTAAGTTAGCTTCTAAAAAATTGGTGGCCTCCCTCGAGCAAGAAAAGCAAATTTTACAACGGCGCATCACATTCAGCTGCGTAGCACAAGTAAGACCGCATATGAAATATTGTGGTGCTGGGGCACCTAAATCATTATCATCATCAGGTATTTTTTAAGTCTCCACTGCAGGAGCACGACCCTCTTTGTACTACCAGAGCTTGGCCTACACTCTTCACGCCTCCGATGGATGTCGTAGAAGGCGACTAGGGAGCAAGACAAGCTAACAAATCTTATAAACATTGAAGAGACCTTTTGAACTTGTGGAGAGTTTAGGCCAAATCCTCTGACTGGCCAATATATGACTTTGGTAATATAGAGAGGGCCGCGCTCCTAAAGTGGACACCAAAAAATACTATGAGGTCACATGATGATGTCATGATATAAAAACATGAACTACCTTCAGAAAGGTGATGGAATACTGATGTCGCTTTTCCAATCCACCATTTGCGTATATGAGATAAACTCGTGAAGAACATCAAAGCGCAAAAACTTGCTGTGAATCTATTGTTACAATTTCTACGTAGAGCAAAACTTTGTTCATTATCGCTGACTTTCTTATACGTTTAACGAATTTAAAGTTTCCCAAACGGAGATCCAATATTGTGTAGGAAGCAATATCAATATACGTTGTGTTGATTGATGTTTAATTAAACAAAAGTTGTGATAGTAATAACTTTAATTGTAAAATTATTTACAGTATGAAAATCAACGCAATATAAATTATTAAAATACGTAACAGCGGGTTACTCACGTAAATAGTCAGTCGTAAATTGGTAAATAATAGACTTTCAAATAAAAAAGACGTAGTAAATGGTAGTGGACTAGATGTTTATTTTAAAACTTAGTAGTAAAGTACAAAAAGCATAATACTTTGAAATTAATTACATTAGTATAAATAAAACTATATAACAATTTACATAAAAGAGGGAGAGCCAAAAATACTACAAAACTTAGAATAATTCCTGCCCCTGTGACAAGGTGGCAAGAATGCTGGCTGCGTTCCCCCGTTGGATAGGTTTGCTAATCCGCTGGGTGAAAATGCACCCTAGTCTAGTAGTGGACTGGTGTTTTTTTTTAATACTGTTATGAATGCTTTGAATTTGATACCAATTCGAAAGGTTACTTCGTTAAAGTTGGACAAATAAGGCAGAGTATGAAAATCTCTTATATGACGATCGAAAATCGATTCTTATATGACGGAGTTATGTATGAGGTATAACCTCCTCCTTTCTTAAATTCGGTTGAAAAAGAAAACGAAATTTCTCCTACATGATTTAATAGATTACGTGACTTTCCTGATATTATTCGCTTTTGAAAATGACCTTCAAAAGAAAATCTACCTTAAACCTAAGAGTCTGAAAGTTGTTGGAGCCAAAAATACCTTATTCTCTTTTATACTAAATGTAATTCTAATTATTACTAAACTCAAAGTTTCCGCAAAGTATGTCCAATATTGCGTGGGAAGCAATATTAATAACATAAACAACATAAACAATTCAACACTGTATTGATATTAAACTTAGTAAAAGTTTAGATAAGTTTTATTCAGGCTGTATTGGCGTTGGCATCCTTTTATATATAATATTTTAAGTAATTTAAGACTCCTGAAATGAAAATAACACATTTTTATTTTTAATAAAAATTTAATAAAATCTAAAAAAAATACCTTAAATCAAAAATTTAAACGGGACCAAATATCCAAAAACGCCGGCAATTGAAACAGTAGCACTTACCAGCCTTCGCAAGAACCCGGACGTTACCATCTTACGAGCTGACAAAGGTAATTCAACGGTTATAATGGACACCTCTGATTATAACTTTAAAATAGAAGAACTGTTATCGGATGAAAGTACATATAAACAAGTTAAAAATGATCCTACTAACAAGATCGTCACAAAAACAAAAGAATTAATATCAAAATACTCCGAAAAACTAAACTTAGATGCCATGTCACTCGTACCTTCCTGTGTGAAACCGCCAAAATTATATGGCCTTCCAAAAATACACAAAAAAGATTGCCCATTACGACCCATTGTGAGCCAGATTGATTCACCAACTTACAAACTGGCACAACACCTAGCGAAGATATTATCACCACTTCGTGGGCACACTGATACTTATGTCAAGGACTCTTACCACTTCATCAGCTTAATTAAAGATCTACAACTAACTGATGATGACACAATGGTTAGTTTTGATGTGCAGTCATTATTTACCAGCCTTCCCCTGTATGACTGTATTGAAATCGTTAAGAGAAGACTAGAGGACCACCAGCTACCTCAAGAATATGCAGAGTTGCTTGAGCACTGCTTAACATCAGGCTACCTTTTCTGGGAGAATAAATTTTACCTACAAATCGACGGTGTTGCCATGGGGTCACCAGTCTCCCCCATTGTCGCCGACATATTTATGGAAGACCTTGAGGAGAAGGCTCTTTCATCCACCCTGGCTATGCCGAAGATGTTCAAATGGTACGTAGATGATACTTTCGTTGTTCTCCCAAAAACTCAAGTATCTTTATTACTAAACCATCTAAATTCAATTAATAACAAAATTAAATTCACCTTAGAAACTGAGACAAATAATTCATTAGCTTTTCTTGACATTTTAATAATTAGAAATCCTGATAATACTATTAGTCATACTGTGTATAGAAAGCCTACCCATAACGACAAATATCTCAATGGCAAATCCCATCATCATCCATGTCAGTTGGCTACCGTTGGTAAATCTTTGTTTCAGAGAGCACATGGCATCTGTGACACCCACCACCTCAAGGAGGAGCTTCAACGAGTAAAATCGGTTTTAAGAAGCAACAACCTCAACCTCCCAAAAACACATCACAGAAGCCGCCCAAAGCCTCACACAGTTGATCGCTTTCCTGCCATCTTACCATATGTAAAGGGAGTTACAGACAAAATTGGTAATATACTTAAGCGTGCTTCAATCAAGACCTATTACAAGCCGCACAAGAAAATAAACCAACTTTTAAGACCTGTCAAATCTAATATCCCGTTACAAGATGCTGGAGTTTATAAAATTGACTGTGAGTGTGGTTTATCATACATTGGGCAAACAAAGAGAAGCATCGGTACCCGTATAAAAGAACATATTGCTGACATGAAGCATAGGCGCTCAACGAAGTCTGCAGTCTGTGAACATGCCCTAGACAAACCCAACCACTATATGCGTTTTGATAATCCTCAAGTCCTTGCAAAAGAAAACAGATACATTCCAAGAATGCTTCGTGAGGCTATTGAAATTAAAAAACATCCTAACTTCAATAGAGAGGATGGTTGGCAGTTACCACCAGCTTGGGATCCAGTCATCAATTTAATCAAATCTCAAGCTAAGCAGAAGACTGCAAGACCTTCAGACACCGTGAGCCAATACTGCGTACATCCGGAACGTTATCAATAAATATTTTAGGCGGTAGATTTTGCAGTTCTTATAAAATACTAGACAAATGTCAACTTAGTCTACCTGCGACCACGAACACTGTAAAGTGCTCGAAACGTTAGGTGTATAAATAATGTAATAAACGCGATAAAAACCGTATTAAAATAATTTTATTTAAATGTGTAACAATCGCGAAAACATAAGAAAACATTAGTAGCAAATAAGTTGGTCATCGTTGTTTAAGAAAAAGATGTATTTTTTTTATTTAAGTCTTTACTACTTTTTGCATCGTCCTTAAATCTGCTGAGTTCAAGATTGTCCGACACCGATGATTTAATCATTATCAGGTCTTTTTTATTCTCCACTGCTCCTGCACGACCTTCTCTGTACTACCAGAGCCATTTTATTTTTTTACCTCTTTTTAACAGCTCTAACTGAAATTTTTCATAGTGTGGGTTCGGTGGCGGGATGACTTCAATAGATTCTTGAGAGGAATTTGTCGATAGATCGGATAGGGATGAGTGGAAAAAAGAAGATTGGAGGCCTTTGCTCAACAGTGGGACACAATATCAGGCTTTAAAAAATCGGTTATAAGATACGTAAAGGTAGACTTCGGAAGCGAGCGTCTGTAGCGTCATAGCGACACTGACGCGAGCGCCACTGTCGCTGTGACGCTGCGTCAGTGTCGCTATGCTAAATGATGTTTACTAAAATTTCATACCTACATTTGTATTGAACAACGATCTGTTTCTCAGTCGCAGCGTCACGCAGACGCGGCGCCACGGACCCTATAGACGCTCGCTTCCAAAGTCTACTTTAAGATAAACAGCTCACACACGAAATAATTTTTACGGACCTCGTAAAAAAGTGTATAAGGGTGAAATGTCATAGTTTTAGGATAGTGTTTATTTCAATTGCCATCTTTATTTCCATAATAACTTACAAAAGATAAGTATTGCTTCAAATAAAAGCTTATTGACATTACACTGACAAGGGTCCCACCCGATCTCGCCATATTGAGCGTTTTGAATAAAACTTTGCGAAATAGGATAGAGGCAAATAAAAAAGTGGGCAAGTGGGAGTCGGAATCATACACGAATAGCACTACCGTATAATATTTAATTACAAAAACGCCCAATAAACACGTTTCTTTCCACATTTTATTATATATTTTTTGTTACAACGACAATTCAGATGAACACATTTTGTGAAAATTCCAAGTCTTTACCCATTACGGTTTAAAAGATACAGCACTGCTAGAGACAGACGGACGGACAACAGAGGCTTAACAATGAGATCCCGATTATGCTCTTTTGGTACCAAGGCCTAAAAATAATAAAGTTATAAGTCACAAGACCAATGCTAAAATGGTAAAAGATTTTCGGAATTATAGACATCGGGAAATATCTCCAGTTAAGTTGGCTTCGATTTCCTTGCATGTGTAATGTGCAAAAATATAATAATAATAATAAGTTTAATAACAAGCTGCCCGCAGGGCAGCTTGTGGCGTGCTGTTGGTGAGTGACGACACCACGGACCCGAGTGCTCCAGAGAGTCGGTCAGAGCCCCCGCCCCCGACGTGTCTTCGTCGGTCGGGGTGGAAACCCAAGAGGGCTCGCAGGACTCTCGGCTCTGGCTTGCCTTAATTGGCCGTCCAGAGAGGAGTCGTTAGAGCTGTTGCTCCAGGGGTGGAACTGTTAAAGACCTAACGACGCGAGTAACTTCGGAGAAAGCGCAGCACACCTCTCGACACCCCTGAGTCGCCCACACCGGTGTTGCCCCTATCGTCGGCAGTTATCGTCGGCTAGTTTGAGGGGCCCATCTAGTGGGCGGCAAGCCACCACCTGCCAATTGTAGTTAGTTATCATAATTATGGCAGGTGTCCGACCCTATGCAATAACCCAGCATAAAGTCAGTCCATATTTCAGCCCCATAACCCATTTATTTTCCTTTTCAAATGCAATAGTCCCACCTCTGGCCAAGACCTGTTCAAGGACATATCATACATTGGTATTTCCAGGAATGAGTTCTGGCTGGAGACCTACATTACATTAACTTATCCAAAGGACCTCTACGTGTTGGATCTATATCCCCACGCAAGCCTTCCAAAAGACCGGGGTAACACCCGTAAGTCTCAGAGAGTTTAATAATAATAAGTTTATTTATTTTCTCATCACAAAAGCATACAAAATTAGCGACAATTTATGTCGCTAATTTTGTCGTACCTTTCGATTGCAATAACTTAGAATATTGTATTTTTTGCAGTTGTAAACAATCATAATATTTGATAAATATTAATTTCAACTTATATGTCCACGCGTTTTTAAGAAAAAGAGTCTAATCAACAAAGTCATGGTCGACAGGCGTAAGAGTTTTAATTTTCGAATCCAGTCTATTATTTCGCTTACATTTTATGGTCCAAAGTTTCTTTGTGCTGTTTGGTCACTTTTCCAAAAGTTACTTTTCCTTTTTTAGTTATACAACCTTATAAAACAACGGTTTTGTCAATAAATAATCAGATATTCCTGAATTATAATTTCAGAAGCATTTCTCACTTAGCTAAACTCAAAAGCCCAAATATAAGTACCCACGTTGGTTTACTTAGAGCCCACGCTTTGTGATCCTGACATTAAACTACAAACAGACGTGTTTGTGCTCAAACTTAATATTAACAATATGCTTGTCTGAGTTAGAGTGCAAATAATACATTACATGAAACCAATTCTCATTTGTTATTTCTATATCCTATGCTTTATTTTTAACCCCCGATGCAAAAATAGAGATGTATTATAAGTTTAACGTGTTTGTCTACGTTTCTGTCTGTGGTATCGTAGCTCCCAAACGGATTTACCTATTTTCGTTTAGTTTTTTGTGTCATAGATAAATAATAATAAATAAATAAATAAAATACATTTATTAACCAGATAAATGAGGTAGGTAGTACATGAATTTACATTTTTTATCTCCAATGTTCTAAGCCATGTTTTATGACAATTTGTTCAGTCGTTTGAAGATCATGAGCTATTTTCTAGATCTAACTTTCTTATATCCGATCGATTCGAAATTTGGTATCGTGTTACTTGAATGACATTAAAAGTGAAATAAAAACTTTAGAAGCCCTCGGACTTCTAAAATTTTTATTTTTACTCTTTTTAGTTCATTACACAACAAGCCTCTAAATAAAAGTTTTGTCAATATGAATAAGAAAATAGTAACGGTTTGAGGCAGAGGATAGAGTGACGCAAACAAATCTTAGTCAGAGGGTACACTAAGTGTTGTATTATAACTGTAGTGAAACAAGGGGATGGTTTGGTTCAATGATCGGACACATATTTAAATCATCTGGATATGCTCCAGATTTCATCATCATCATCATTTCAGCCGCAAGAAGTCCACTGCTGGACATAGGCCTCCCCCAAGGATTTCCAATATGACCGGTTGGAAGCGGCCTGCATCCAGCGCCTTCCAGCGATCCTTATCAGGTCGTCCGACCATCTGGTCGGTGGGTGTCCAAACGCTGCGCTTGACGTGGTCGCCATTCAAGAACCTTTCTGCCCCATCGGCCATCGGTCCTTTGCGCTATGTGCCCCGCCCACTGCCACTTCAAAGAGCTAATTCGTTGAGCTATGTCGGTGACCTTGGTGCTTCTACGGATTTCCTCGTTTCTGATTCGATCTCGCAGAGAAACACCGAGCATAACCCTCTCCATAGCTCTTTGAGCGACCTTGAGCTTTCTTATGAGCTCCAGATTTCCTTAGTTATAATAAACTAGCAGCCCTTTCCGGCTGCGCCCGGTCAGAGATAGACAGAGAGACATACAGTCGTGGCGGAAGACTTTGTTTTATAATATGTAGTGAGATGATATGTAGTGATAGTGATGATGCTTCTGAGACCTGTAGCAACATCTATTAAGGAGTATAGATGGATTTCTAGTGGCGAGTGGCATCATTACTTATACATTTAAAACAAAAAAAGGAATTCCTGTACTGATTTATTCATGCTGTGATGCTTGATGACTTAATTCGCTAATTATTCTACTACTATTCTTAATTAGAGTCCTCTAGCGAATTAAGTTTAGTTTAATTATGTGACTAAAAGAGGACTCTGTATTGATATCATACTTAGACATGGAAATCCTAACTTCTAATGTTACTTTTCACAAACACCAGCTGCCACCACCAAGATCATTAGAATCAATTGATAAGAATTAAGATTTTTTAACTTCGGTGATTGAAAGCTTAGCTGTTTGTTGTTTAATCAAGTCTACACTGCTGAACGAATTTTCATGAGCCTTAATGTTAGGAGACTGTCTTCTAAATTCGCATATGTTCTTTACATCTCAATAGACATTTCGAATAGACGCATGGAGTCGCGACCCAAAGCTAGCGAAAATTAAGTAAAGACGTACATTATTTTCATGTCCATGTAAAGTGGAGCAAAAATGTTGAACTCATCAGCCGAGTTGGCAGCGAAGACAAAGTACAGAGCATAACGCCTGGCTGTACTTGACTGCAGAAACATTTACAATCAGGCAGGCCGCCTGCCAACAAAAAATACGTTGTACAGAAGAATCCAATTGGAGTAAAAAAGTTTACACTGAATAGTTTAGGTGTTTTAACAGACACCAAAGACCGTGCGAAGTAAAAAAGAAAAACCTGGACAAATAGAACTTTGGGGTACGCAGTATCCCAGCTGAGGATGCAACCAGGTTTACGGTCAAATAGAAAAAAGAGTACAGGTGCTGGTCTTGGAGAAATAAATATTGGTTTCCCGGCAGTTCCAGCAGATTAAAATAAGACTTCGTCTTTCCTGTCCTAGAATGTCGTTGATGTCGTGGAAGACGACATCAAAGAGACATCTCCGACCCGTCTGACCAGCAAGGAGAATACAGGCCAAATCCTCTGACTGCTTTGGCTAATATATGGCTCTGATAGTACAGAGAGGGTTGTGCTCCTGCAGTGGAGACTAAAAAGAGATGATGATTATAATCATTATCATCATCATCAGGTCTCTTTTTTTGCACTAGTTGACTTACAGCGTGAAACAAATTATTCATTAAAGATAAGTACGTGTATAAAATTTATCACGTCTTTATTAGTTACGGAGTAGACTGAATTTCAACACTATAAGTCAACTAGTGCAAATTTAGAGATACTCATATAGATTTTGTCAGAATTTAGAATCTAAATATTGCTTAAATAGATTATAAAATAAAAGAATACTCAAGTGTTCTAAAGTACAAGTATTACAACTTAAAAGTAATATTATGTCATAGATTTAAAAAAAGCATCTTTTTGTAGTTCAAATACCAACATTATGGCACGCCCGCAAAGTAAAGGTATGTACACATTCAATATTTTACTTGTTACTGCAAACATATAACGATATTTGATTACACAAGACATATTTGTTTAATGGTTTTACTGAGATACTATTTCAACAAAACATTTAGTTTAATAAAACTATAGTTTTATATGTTGACATAATAAAATCTTTGAATTAAAAAACATTGGTTACTCACATTACATATTTTTTAGGAGAATTAATTTTGAAGGATTTAATATATTTTTATTTAGTTTTGCGTCATTCTATTATTATATTTTTCTTGAATTATTTTTTAATTTTTTTTGTTTTCATATTAAGATTAATTTTGATGTGTTGGCAGTTTGGCAGGGATTTGAATTCCATACAAAACATATCGCGACTAAATTTATCCTTAAAAGTGGGACCACCAGACCTTCAATATAAATGTCTCTTTTTATGGCACCAATGCTGAAAATATATTCTCGCTTTTTTTCGCATTTTCATACAGAAATGGTTAGCCACTCGTACAATTTTTATGGGCAATTTTTTTTGAGTTGTTTGTATTAGTCCCATAGGAAAAAAATATTGAGTTAAAAGTCTGAACCACTGTTTCAAGGCTTTGTCAATGGCAATAGTATGTTATGCACGACAGAACATTTCTCATATAATCGCAGTACTTACTTATACAAACATTTTTATATTTTACTCTTAAAAATTGATCGATTGATTGAGACCTACTTCCGGCTGTCAAATAGATAAGACGTGTAAACAGTGCTCCTAGTGTTTTCAATTATTAATAGAAGAAAACAAGGATTTTACATCGATACAAGATAAGAAAACTAACCTCTAATCCAGCTACAAGGTACAACACAACATTTTATGACTATAGCACAAAGTTTACATTAGAAAATTGATGTCATAGTAAAGAAACGATAAGTAACTGACTTTTTTTTTGAAAAAATACTCATTGTTTTGAAAGAACATTGACCAATTATACCCAAGTACACATTCACATCACAACCGGTGTCCATTGAATAAATTTATGATTATGACATTTGACAATTGATTGACAAGTGAAAGTGATTTGACATTGACATATAACATTATAGACATTTAAAAAGTATTTTAAGGACGCAAAGGACATAAGACTATACAGACATTTAAAAAAAAAATACTTTTTGCAAAAATGCCACAACATTGTGTTAAATGTAATCAAACAATAAATAAAAAAACAATGCTTTTATGCAAAGAGTGTAATGGATATTATCACTTAGATTGTACAACAGTAACGGAAACAAGATTTTTTAATACACTCACTGGAGAACACCGCGAGAATTGGAAATGCGATAAATGTTTACTAAAGGATCCAGCACCAAAAGCGATGCCTAAATCCCCAACAATACAGACTGCAAGCAATCATAGGCAAAGTACTCCGGTAGATAATGATACTCAAATCATTAACATTTCAACTGAAAATTCTTTCCAGTCACTTTCTTTAGACACAGAAGATGAGGACATCGATGACTTACCGCAAGAATGGAAAGATTTGACAATAACAGAACTAAAAATTAAACTAATGAAGGCTGAAAAAAATATAGAAAAACAAAAGGAACAAATTAC
Organism: Rhodophaea formosa; assembly: GCA_963082605.1. NCBI lineage: Eukaryota > Metazoa > Arthropoda > Insecta > Lepidoptera > Pyralidae > Rhodophaea > Rhodophaea formosa. Next base: position 9,874,738 of record OY720221.1, read on the forward strand.
TACACTAAAAAAACAAAACTTAGAGAAAAATAAAAGAATCAAAGAACTTCAAGAAATCTGTACAGCTTCATCAAAACATGTTCGAGAAGAAAATAAAAATAACAAACAGACAGAGAAAATGACAACAAATGGTAATGGACTTACTAACAAAGAAAGTGCTGCAAAAGCAAAACCAAAACCAAAAGAGGATATAGAAAATGCAGACCCAACACGTAGCAATGTCACTCATCGGAAGAAGAAAAGTACACGAATCGACACTAAATTAAGCAATATTTGTATAATTAGCAGCAATTCAAGAAACAGTATATTAGAATCTGCGGAAGGAGTTTATTATAATTCTAAAATTTGCCACTACATTACCCCAGGTGGAGATATAAAGGTAATGCTGAACAATCTAGAAGAAAAGCTTCAAACGTTTACATATGATGATTTTTGTGTAATATTTATTGGAGAAAATGATTTCCTAAAAACTGATAATTATACCAATACTGTAGATTATATACGAGAAAAAATTATGTGTGTCCAAAATACTAATGTTATAATCTGCTTACCTACCTTTAAATACTCAAACTACAATATTTTGTTTAACAAAAGGGTAGAAGTTTTCAATAATCTGTTATACTTGGACAACTTAACTCATGAATACGCATTTATATTAGATTGTAACAAGAACTTGTCATATAATTCTAGTATGTTTAATTTTTTGAACGGAAAAATTAATAAACTAGCATTTAAGACAATATTTGACGACTTAGTAAATCTAATAAATTATATTAAGAATAATAATTGCTATCAGGACATTGACTTACCGAACTCAAACTTTTTTCGTGAATAATATAACTTCAAAAAATACCAAGGAATTAGTTATACTAAGTCAAAATGTATGTGGTTTACTAAGTAAGATTGATGATTTAGAAATTAATTTACATAACATATGCTTAGAACATAGACAAGTAGACGTGATTTGTTTGACCGAACATTTTATCTTGAAAGGACATGAAAATAATTTATATTTAAATAACTTTAAACTTGCAACAACCTATTCACGTAACAAAAAACGAGGTGGATCAATAATTCTAGTACGGAAAGGTATAGAACACAAAGAAATAACTGAGATAAATAAATTATCTGTTAATTATGCATTTGAATGTAGTGCAATAGAAATCTCAACACACAACTTAATCATAGTCAGCATTTATCGAGTTCCAAAAAAAGAATATCTGTCAGTATTCTTTTCACAATTAGAAAAGTTATTACAAAAAACAAGTTCACTTCGCAACAAAAACACTGTAATATGTGGAGATTTTAACATAAATGCTTTAAAAAATGACACAGACACTCAAATATTTACAAACTTATTAAAAAGCTACAACTTTTCATTACAATTTAAAGAAGTGACTAGACCGATAAGTAGAACATGCCCCGATAATATAGCTCACAATAAGAATCGAGGATGTACGGGTAAAGTTCTTCACCTAGGACTGTCTGACCACTCCGCCCTTTTATTTAAATATCCAGTTAAAGTTAATTATTCCAAAAAATACTATTGGACGACCAGACGCGATTACTGCGCAGAAAATATGAAAAAATTTAAAGACTGTTTAAAAAGTTTAACTTTTGACGAAATCTATTCAGTTGATGATCCTAACTTAGCTTACAATACTCTTCATGACATTTTAAAACTCTTCTATGACCTATGCTTCCCATTGATAAAAAAACGAATAAATTTTAAACAAAAAATAAAATGGTTAACACCAGGTTTGAAAAAATCTAGTCTAACAAAAAGAAAATTATATTGGGACAGCATAAAAACAAAAAATAAAGACGTTTACATTAAATACAACAAAATTTTTAAGAAATCCATATGTGTTTCACAAAAAATTCAAAATCATAAATATATTAAAAACGCAAAAAATGTGACTAAAGCTTCATGGAAAGTAATTAATAAAAATAAATCCCAAACACTAAAGCAACAAATTGAAAAAATAACACACAACAATCAGATATTGACTAATCCAATTGACATTGCAAATAAATTTAATGACACCTACATAGATTTAGCTGACAACATTAAACAAAAACAGAGCAAAGAAGTTAACGACGTAAAATTTTTAAATCATTCAATTTTTCTAATTCCGACGGATCCAATTACAATTAAGAAAATTATTAAAAATCTAAAAAATACTTATAGCGTAGGATATGACGAGATATGTACAAAAATAATAAAATATTGTAGTGAAGAACTGGCATCGCCTTTATGTCATATTATTAATCTATGCCTTTGCAAAGGAGTATACCCAGACAGGCTAAAAATATCAATAGTTAAACCGATGCACAAAAAAGGTAGTAAAACTGACTGTGAAAATTATCGTCCGATTGCTCTAATTCCAGTAATTTCAAAAATTTTTGAAAGAGTAATTTTTAATAACTTATACAATTTCCTTAGCAAATATAAAATAATTAGTAAAGAGCAATATGGGTTTCAAAAAAACATGTCTACAAATGATGCCATACATGATCTGTTAGAAACAATTACTGATTGCATAAATAACAAACGTCCAATAACGACCATATTTATGGACATGACTAAAGCATTTGACCTTGTTAATCATAAAATCCTGCTCCAAAAATTATACTCATATGGCATAAGAGGACCAGCGTATGACCTAATCGCTTCTTATTTGACAAATCGACAACAACTTACGTACATCACATATATAAATGATAAAAATGTTGAATGCTATGCCAAGTCAGAGCCAAAAATTGTTATACATGGCGTCCCTCAAGGGAGCATCCTAGGACCGTTATTATTCCTTCTTTACATTAACGATCTTCCTAGCCATATAAAAGAAAAAGTGGTATTGTTCGCTGACGATTCTTCTATATTAATTGCACAAGAAAATAAAGATGATTACGAAAAAAAGTGTAACGATGCGCTTAACGATACAGTGACATATCTTGAGAAAAATAATTTAGTAGTCAATTTGAAAAAGACTAAATCTATGCAATTTCATACTCCACAAAATAAGCCAAAGGACATTAAAATTAATTTTAATAATAATGACATTGAATTTATAAAAGAAATTAAATTTTTAGGTATAATTATTGACTGTAATCTAAAATGGAAACCACATATTGATAATTTAATTTCAAAAATTAGTAAATATGTGTATGTGTTGAGGACAATTACAAAAACTGTGTCTCAGAAAACTGCTCTATGTGCATATCACGCATATGTAGGCTCAGTTTTAAGATATGGCGTATTACACTGGGGAAATGCTTCAAATACACATTTATTGCCACTATTTAGAACTCAAAAGAAATGTGTGCGAGCTATGTTTGGAGCAAATCAAAGGGATAGCTGTGTTCCTTATTTTATAAAACTTAATATCCTAACGATTTATTCCCTATTCATTTTAGAAGCATGTTTATATGTTAAAGAGAATATAAATAAGTTTAGGCAAATTGTTAATAAGCATCCTAGAGCTACAACAAATAAAATAAAAATACTTCCTCAACAGAACTCCAATATGGTTGCATATGATAGAACTGTGTATATCATAGGTCCAAAATTGTACAATAAACTACCGGATACATTGAAAAACTTACCCAAAAATATTTTTAAAATTAGATTAAAGAAAATTCTTATTGACAAATGTTACTACAACATAGAAGACTTTTTGACTGATAAGAAAATTTTGACTGATGTAATTTAATTTAACTTAAAAGTTTTTTTTTTATGTAACCATTATAAATTTGCACGCCTTTTTAAGGTAAAATGTATTGGTACTTTAACATAAGCTTAACACCATTGTAACACACCTACATTTATGCAAATAAATAAATTGAATTGAATTGAATTGAGAATGTTGTTCTACATGTCTGAATTTTTACCATTATAATCTCAAAGACATCACAAAAATATAGCCAGCAATTTGTAGCCGAACATAAAAAACGGCGCAACGGCCTCTAAAATCAGTTTATATAAACATACCCTATTTCGGCCCGAAACGTTTATGAGGAATTCGTGCCAAAGCTAATCTTCCCGTTTCCGTTATCGATAAACTAAATTCGATGCGGGCAGGCCGGGGATTGTAGGGAAATGTTGCTAGAGTGATCAAGTAACCCTAATAGACTTTGAAAATACGCGTTTAAATGGTTACGTATCAAGTTGTTTGGGTTGAATAATGTTATTACTTTTTGGTCTAAGAAGTTTGTTTCACCGGAGTTCTTAATAGTCAAAGCTTATTGATTGCAATAGTTAGAACTTCTACCAAGCTGGTTTGGGAGAATAGAAAAAACATAGGAAATACCAGCTGCTTATTTTCCCGCACAGACCGTAAAAGCCGGTCAAAGGACTGGTCCAAAATCTAAGGAATCACATCTAGGCGATGCGGCTGGCAACCCATCACTATTTTGAAATGATCACCTTTTCCACCTTAACGCCCACTAACATGCTAAACGTGACCTTCGGGTTTATGACCTCGGGTTCTGTCTACCCCGCAAGGGAAAAAGACGTGATAATATGCATGTTTGTATGTAATGGTTAAAAATAGAATCATCAACAGGTCTTTTTCAGTCTCCACTGCAGGAGCACGACCCTCTCTGACTACCAGAGCCGTATATTAGCCAGGGCAGTCAGAGAATTTGGCCTACACTCTCCACGGTGGCCAGACGGGTTGGAGAGGTGTCTTTGATATTTTAAAGCTTTGTTTAGCTTATGTTCCCTGAGTTGCCTTTTACGACATCCGCGGGAAGACTTGGAGTGGTCCTATTCTACTCTGCCGGGAACCACACGGCAATGAAAAATAGAATATTAAAAAAAAACACGCTTAAGGAAAATATTCTTTTAAGTGATTAGTAGTTAATCGTAATAGTAGTTGAAAATACGGGTTTAAATGGTTACGGATCAACGTGTACTGCTGGTTATACCGTTGTTTTAAGATTGTTTTAAGATTAAGACTTTTTTACATGATTTTAACCGGCTAGCTAGTGATATATTTCAAAAATAAAATGTTTATTTTCGTCTCTTTCTCTATCTTTTTTTCTTCTTTTTCTGTCCGTAGAATTTTTTTTTTTGTAATTTAATTGATATGTGAAAGAAATTGCGTGACCTCTACTTGGTTACCGATTAACTTTTAACCGTTTGGCCTGAAGTGGTTAATTTCTTTGATGTTACTCATGAGGGTAGTTGTTTCAGTTAATCACTTGGTTAGCTATCTAGCTTTAGAACCATTTTGAAATGTACTTTTTAAAACTTTGAAATGTCAATTTAGTTAACCACTACATGAAGCGAATATTTGTATATGAACCCTGCACGGAGATAATAATTATGTAGGCTACGGTTAATTATACTTCCGTGGAACTCTGAGAACATTCCACAAATTTTTGACACATGACATTCTTTTCTCCGCTCTTTGAATGATAAGATAAGATAAGATTTACGATGAAATATTAATTATACTCGTTATTACGAGCAATAACATTTTATATTAATTATACGACAATAGACAACGACATGTCCCGTACAATAACTAAGGAACATTATATTAATATTAATATCATTACCATCACATAAAAGAAACAATCCCCTGCTATCCGTGTATGTTATCGTATACTTACATATTTATTACGGGATGAAAGACGTAAATAAATACGATACAACGTAATGCGGCAAAATGAGACTTTCGCCAGCAGTTATGCGGAAAAATGCTCATTTGGCTTACTTATATTACTTCTCGGGACGCTCGGACCCCAAATAAAATGGCTGGAGATGCGACACTTTATATTTAGAACACTATAGCTTTTGACGAGCTCCGTGAAGCAGTGGTCAACACACTGGCCTGTGACACGGATGGCCCCTGGTTCGATCTCCGGTCAGGTCAAGATGAAAAATTATCTTTTTCAGATTGACCTGGGTCTTGCATGTTTATCTATATATGTATTTGTAGAAAAATATAGTATCGTTGAGTTAGTATCCCATAACACAAGTCTCGAACTCACTTTGGGGCTAGCTCAATGTGTGTGATATGTCCGTATATATTTATTTTTTATTTAGAAACACACCACTTATTTTGAATTTCATTAAAGATGGAAGGAGCATTGCTGATTTTCTAGATTATGGCTATTTCACGCAATCCAAAAATGCATTTTATTATTTTCAGGGACGCATAGACCACAAAGGAGATGCCGACAGGTGCTAAACTTCAAGCAAAATCGCTATTTATATCGACGCTAAGTTGTGTTATTTTTTTTTATGCATTCGTTCGTAGTGATTGAGCTTTAGCAAAGCTGACAGTTTCACCGATAGACATGCAAGGTTTCCCGCGCTCGCAGTAAACCAATTCCTTTTTACTTTTTATAATTCTCAAAATTAATTTTACTATTCTCTAGGAGCTTATGAAATAGCATACAAATATTCGTACTTCTTGATGCTTTGGAAGGTATGTTACCCATTCTGCCGTTGTGGCTATTTTCGTTAAATACTAGGATTAACTTATGTCTAAAAGTTTTTAAATAGAGCGTTTGAAATACCCAACTCAAAAACAAAAACGTATTAAGAGCAAATTACTAATAGTAAGTCACGCAAAGAACGAAGAAACGTGGTGCGAAATTCCTCATTCCGAACGAGCCCTTGGTGATTTGGCCGATCTGAGTTTTTACGCGGTTGAGAGAGGAGAGAGGCTTACCCTATGTTCTGTGGACTTACCCTTCTGTAGGATTTTTATTCGAGCGGTAATCATTAAAGACGTACATTCCTTAAGCTGCTAGGCGCAGAGACAATTCCTTCCGCGTAATAGATGTATCAGTCTTATTGCTCAAATAAGTAAGCTAGCCATAACGTGGCTACAACTTAGTTAATTACGGTAATTATGTCTCTGTATTTAGGAACTAGGCCCTTTTTCTCTTGTTTCAAGATTGTCATATGCCATGTTTTTCAGAAATAATTATAACCGACCATGAACTTATGACTTATGAAACAATAAATATTTTACACATAGTAATTTCGTAATTAGTAAGTTTATACAGACACACATACTAATAACGTTATTATCAGTATATATCATCATCATCATCAGGTCTTTATTGGTCTCCACTGCAGGAGCACGAACATTTCTGTACTGCGAGAGCAGTCAGAAGATTTGGCCTACACTCTCCACGCTGGCCAGACGGGTTGGAGAGGTATATAAAAATCATAACAATAGGTAAAAAACCAAAACTAAAACTGCTTTCCTACAGAAAATAGCCTAGCTGATCGGTGACTTAGTACAGAACATCCTTTTTTTGTTTTCACTTTTTTTCTTGCTATTCCATCAGGCAATTTATATAGGTACTTATACTTATATAAGCTTGTAGAAATTCGAAAAAAAAAATATCATTCACATACAAATTGCTAATCCGGCTAAGCACTTTTGTATGGGAATGTATATTTTTATCGAAATACCCTTTAAATTTAGTCCCATAAGAAAAAAATAAGACGAACTAAATCGCTCAAAGGATAGGATAGGGTTTTATTATTATATTGTATAGGTGTAGTTCTATTGTTAAAATTTATTTATCACATGATGTAGCATACGAGTATTTACATGCTAATTAGAGTGATTGTTCTCCATTGTACGTTGGATTATACCATATGTCGGAATGGTAGACAATCTATCTTGCACTTTGTGTTTGCACTCCGCATAATTTACCTAAGTTCACTTACTAAGATAAATACTAGTATAATACGTAAACACAACGAAAATAAAAACATAAATAATCCCGAATTAAAATGTTATGTTTATCTTGTGATTGCAATCCGTACCACTAAGTCTTTTGCAATCGTTGTTCATCAAGGGTCTCGTACATTATTTCTGTGACTTACGTATAAGTGATCCTTCAACATCTTTACTTTAAGTTATATTTCAAACTAGCTTTTTCCGCAAGTTCGCCCGTGTGACTTCCGGGTTTCTCACGCAAACTTTCTGGACCACACATCCCCGGATCCTGGATTTCAGCCGAGGATGCAACGGGAAATTTTCCCGACTCTCTTACTCTCAGACGACAAAAAAGTAAAGCATTAACTCAGACGACAAAAAAAAACATAAATTTTTGACTCCAAAGTGACGTAGTTTTACACAAACTTTCACCAATTGCCTACTTAAATAAAGTATTTTTTTTTTCAAATAGTGATACGTATAACTTTAGTTTTAAACCTAGCTTTTGCCCGCGGCTTCGCTCGCGTTAAAAAGTAGAATTGATCAAAATCCTTTCTTAGCGGATGCCTACGTCATAACATCTACCTGCATGCCAAATTTCAGCCCGATCCGTCCAGTAGTTTGGGCTATGCGTTGATAGATCACTATGTCAGTCAGCCAGTCACCTTTGAGTTATATATATTTAGATCATGAGCTTATCTATCATTTCTTACTTTAAAATTGACTTAATTTTAATGCAAATGTTGAATAAATTTCCAAAAATCCCTTTTTAACGAATACTATAACTTAAGGAACGCATCACCGAAATTTCATTTTTTTTTTTTGCTCGGTCAACTTTTTGTTGGTCGATCAGTCAGTTGCTTCTATCACCAAAACACATGTGTAACTGAATAAAAGGTTGCAAAAACCATCATAAAAACCCCTCAGACGTAAAGCCCTATAGATTACAGCCACAAAATCCCCATAGATACCATAAAAGCTTCCTTATGGGGTAAATGAGAACAAAAATAATTTAATTTGGTATCAAAGCCAAATCAAGAGTCTCTTAAGGGATGTGAACTTCAAAGTAAATTACAATAAATAGTAACAAAAGTTAGGGGCTTTGTTCTTACGTGGGGGCCCGATGAGTCCCATGGTGGTGTATTTATTTACTGTTTGGTTAGGGGTTGAATTGAACTATTGTGTTAATTTTACTTGCAACGAAACGGTGAAGTTTGGATAGGGTTAATCACATAATTGATGGATTATTTTAATTATATTATGTAAGTCATGGCAGTTGAATGGAAGGGTTCTATTTTATTTATGTTGGTCATGAGTCATGAGTAATTATTTTATGGGGTTTAATGGACTTATTCAATTTAAGAGCAAAGAATCTCTAGGTATAATAAAGTTATACTTTTAGACAAGCCTATTGTAAGTTACTCTGTACGTTTGTTTGTTAGGGTCAAGTCTAGCACTTCAATTTTAGACGATCCTCCCGTACCGATTGATATTATTGTGTAGTTATGTAACTTGGATGACAATGCTTTATTATGGTACCAAAGTATTGGCCTGATGAAAAAGTTGTGAGGTGGTCATAGGCAATAAGGCACTTCTAAACTAAAAAAGGAGAGAAGGTCGTGCTCCTGCAGTAGAGAATAGAAAGACCTGATGTTGATGATGTTGATGTTGAAACTAAAAAAGATAGACTCTACCTGTCTCGTTATAAAACGAGGACTAACTAGTTCCTGGTTTAAACCATGGGTTATGGGACATCTGGGCCGCGGAAAAACTGGGCCGCGGCCCAAATGTCCACTTTTCAAATTTTGTATGGGTAGATTCGCCCGAACCACTTGCAAGCGGCCCAGATGTCCCCTTTTAAAAATTAAAAGGGATATTTCGGCTCAAACTTATATCTTTAAGGTATACTTTTTAATGTATGTAAATGGTTTTGCTTTGGTATGAAATTGGTGCAACAAAGATAATTTTAAAAACATTAAACCGACTTCAAAATTATAACTCCATATCTCAAAAACTACTGAATCAAAAAAAGAATTATTGAAATCGTTATCCGACTTAGTACTTTGACGTTTCATCAACTGTCATTTACAATTCGTCTTGGGCGGATAATGGTTTAAATCAGGTACTAAAGTTAGCCCTTGTTTTATTATAAGATGGACCGTATTTGGGCAGATTTGTTATGCCTTAGCAAGCACTTTACAGTACGATTGCTTAGGAATTATAACTAAAAGCTTGTCACAAAAAATGTATAATTTCTTTTGATTTACGTTTCTAACAAAGAATAAAGTTAGACCCAAAGCTTGTCAACTTCCATAGATTTTAAAATAAACAAAACTTTATGCTTTAAAAAAAGTTACTGAACTCGTAGAAAACTACTGTGAAACTCTGTAAAGTTTTATATTGATCCAATAATTAAGGATATTTCTGACTTGCAATTAAACGAAATAAACTTTGTTGAATTCTGAATTACTACTTCCGACCGTGCTGACGGAAAAAGTTATTTTTATAGTTTTAATCCATTCCTGGTTAATTGGAAATAAATACAGATGGTTCTGAACAACTTGGAAATATTTTGAAAATGTAATCAGGCTTCCTAATAGAATATATACATACGCAAGACCCTTATAGATTGGTCATGTCAGTCTGTATGTCACATCCATTTTATTTAGAAACTGAAGGATTATACAGTTGAAACTTGTACTACTTGTAGGTACGGTTAAATTTTTTTATTAAAAACATAAAAAAAGTAAGTTTGCACACATAGCACTGAAACTTAAAAAAAATAACCATTTGAAAGATAGGCATATGTTAAAATGTGTACAATGACTTTTGGCTTACAGCAATTTTTACCTCTTCATCATCAACATCATCTTCAACGAAAATTTTTGAACGCGATATTAGTCAGCATTTTTGAGTTAAAGCACATTTGCATAAACCGCAAATATAACTTTGTCATTCATACAGACACTATAAAAAACAAAGTAAATTTGCTGGCGAAAAATGATGGTGACATTTTGGCTAAACTATGTTTAGTCGCAAGCATAGATCTGCCAAAATCCTCTACAAAGAACGGGCGAGTCCTACTCACACTTGGCCACTTTTTTTAATTTATTTATTTTATAACTTTAATAAACACAAGATGACATTTTTACATATCATCATCCAAAAACCATTTGTACATATCCAATACGGATTCATTTATTGTAAAACAGGAAATAGTAAACTATTACCAGATTGTTCAGAATCATCATTTTCACATATACTTAAACTGTTTCCGGTCGTAAAGTTGTGTACAAGACTAACTTTGATGAACATCAGCGTCGTCTCCGACACAATTTTTCAGATTTTCAGAGTATAGTTTTACGATCCATGCAGAAGAAGAAATGCACAATCTTTTATTTTTCTACCGGACAAAATACATATGAATATTATCACGTCCTTTATCTCTCATAAAAAACAGAGTCTAAGGCCATAACTCAAAGGCCACATTAAGCATGTCGGTGGACGTGTAGGTAGAAAAAGTTATGCAAATTGTGATGCATTTCTAGGCGCATCGACTATTATAACAATTTCTTACATTTTCGCCCATTTCCTTGGCTGACTTTACGGTCTGCGATGGAAAGAGAAACAGGAGATGTATTCAGTATTTTTACCTTCTAAACCAACATGGACGAGAAAATGAAAGGATTTATGTGTAAGTAACTACGCAGGCAAGACCTTTCATAATCTTAGTAGGTATGAGTTTATATATATAAAGTTGTCGTTTGATAAATTGATTATCGTTTTATGATAGCCTGCACATTTTAATGACTAATTGACGTCAGCAACCAGCTAAAGCCTTGCTTATTTTTAGCTACTAACTGCTCTAAGTTCATCGTCGTTGTCGGGCCATCATTACAGTGAATCGTCATCAAACCTGGAAGTCAATTTTAGAGCTATTAGAATCGATCCGTCACTCATTGTCAAGTTTCCGCATTGAGAATCTTAATAGACTCTATTTTTGAATCAGTATTCGAATAGGTTTTACAGACCGGACTTATTACGCGTATAAAATGTCTGACTTCGGCATATAGTGACATAAAGTGACATTTTAGAAATAAAATCTTATAAATCAGTGTCATACGTGTAGAAATGGGTAAGTCAAGTGGGCAAGCGATCGGTATCCAATAACACAGAGTAAGTCACCAGAAAAGGTAACGAAAATAATAAAACACATTCTACTAGTTCAAAAAAAGCTCCAGGCCGTCACACTGGTCCTTGGTTCGATTTCCAGTCAGGTTAAGCTACAAATGTTTATCCTATATTCTTAAGAGGGTATACTAGCAGTGCGTTTTCCATACAAATGTATTTCTCTATTTTCTAGCTGAAAACTGCTTCTAGAGGCACAATTCTTTTTACATACATTCTATTACTAAAATAGGTATGTCCCTATGTTTTATATTTTTCTAAAAACCTGTTTAAAAGAAAAAAAATTGTACAAAAACAGTTTTATTGGAAAAAATAAAAAATAGGGGCATTCCTATTTTAGTGCTAGATTTTATGAAAAAAGAATTGTGGCTCTATAATCAGTTTTCAGCGAGAAAATAGACATATACATTTGTATGGAAACCATATTGAAAAAATACTGCTAGTATACGCTCTTAAGGTGTAGTATTCCGTACGAGAATATGACAAGGTTCCAGATTTACACGGTAAATAATAAAGACACTTAAACTTACTAGAGTACGAATTTAATATTAAACGTTCACTTTTTTATATATATTATTATTTGACAACTATGTTTACTGTTTAAAAAAGTACTCAAATTAGACAAATCATCATCATAAATCATAATTAACGAACTTACAAACATTTTCAAAAACAGAAAGCTTTTTTTTACTTCAATATTACTTTTTGATTCACTCTGCTTGTTGATTCTTCACATTCAATTTGAGAAGAGTTCCATTTATGTCTCATTGTCATATTAATTCCGACGACACATCTTCCAAGACATAGAAAATGCAATATAATGTCCCAAAATATATTACTTATCATCCGGGTTCGTCATAAAACCCCGTTGGGATTGTGTTGTCGTCTAAAAATAGGGTTCCACGTATATGTAATGTTACAGCATTTTAGGGCTCGGTACCAAAATTTAATTTAGATGGGATGGCGCGATGGCCCAGTGGGCGTAAGAATTACTAGCAATAACGCAAGTTAAGTAACCTTGGTTGCAGTCCTCACTTGGATGGATGACCGTAAGTGGTATAAAATATCTCGAGCTCCTCCGTGCAGGCACGTTAAGCCGTTGGTCCCGGCTGTAATCATTGATGGCAGTCGTTAAGCTATGTCAGATATATCTAGGCAGCTTGAAAAGTCTGACACCAGTTTTGGCCACTTACAACAATCAACAGTTTTGATTTAAGAAGGTGGTAGGGGCTCAATCGTCTACGAGTAAGAGCGCAATCTTTAAGCGAAAAATCCAGGGTTTGAACTTTGCGAAACCCGACTCTGAGTTTGAGTGTATAGCCTAATCGATAAAAAAATTATCGACCTGCTGCCAGTGTATGAAAGCATCGTAAGGTATCCTGCAGACTAGGGGAATTTATACTAGTTAGATAATAAAAAATAGATATTCGGAAACTAAGAAGGCTATGGCAAAACCGTCCAATTTTTCTGCTATGAACAGGAACATCGTAATTGTGTGTGTGTGTGTGTCTTTTTCCACACAATGACACTGATAAGAGACTAACTTTTAAATTTTGAATCGGACTTAAATTTTAGGAAAAAATGCCCGCGTGCTGCAGTTTAATTATATAACGAACCCTCAATTCAATGGAAACAAATAATAAAGAAATTTCATTAATGTGGATGTCCGTGGCGCAGCGGTCAACACGCCTGCCTGCGACACGGATGGTCCCGGGTTCGATTCCCGGTCAGGTCAAGATGGAAAATGATCTTTTTCAGATTGACCTGGGTCTTGGATGTTTATCTATATAAGTATCTATTATAAAATATAGTATCGTTGAGTTAGTATCCCATAACACAAGTCTCGAACTTACTTTGGGGCTAGCTCAATCTGTGTGATTTGTCCGTATATATTTATTTATTTATATATTTATTTTTGCGACTTCTTTGAATGTATAAAAATTTTATTTTTCTTATTTTCAAGTCACAACTAGGAGAAAAGGTGATCTGACTGAAAGTCAGACATCAAAACATACATATATACTATTTCGTATTTTTCCCTTGCGGTATAGACAGAGCCCAGGTTTATAAAGCCTAAAGGCCATGTTTAGCATGTTCGTCGACTTGTAGGTGGAGAACGGAGTCAAAACGGGTTGCTAGCCGCATCGCCTGTTGATATGACTCCTCAGATATTTGCCCAATTCGTGAATCAGTTTTTACGATCTGCGCGGGAAGAGTAGCAGCTTGCACATTCTATGCTTTTTCTTTTCTCCGAGACCAGCGAGTAAGATTATATCAATAAGATACTAAAGTAATAAATCAGTACTCATTTATTACTTTAGTATCTTATTGATATAACCATCAAAAATTACATTTTATTTATTTTATTTTTATTTTATTTTCTTTGGAAGATTTACAGCATTTTTACTAAATAACAATGTCTTAAAAACTAATTGCCAATTACAAATCTTCACATATAGTAACAACTAGTAAATAACCGTTTTCTTAAACATCGCTCACTGAGGACTGACCGCCTAAAGCGTAATATAAATTAAATAAGAAATTCGAATAAAATAGCGTTGAATTTATTCGTCAGTCAAAAGGGAACTTTTTGACTCGCCTTTGATGGGACAATGAATTTCATTGCTAAAAATATTGCTTTCAGGTTTAAAATCAATGATTTAAAATTCATTGAACATTTCCTCTTTTGCGTGATTTTTCGTAATAGAGCAGATTTTGTTTTGTTTGAAACAGTATACCTACTTGTACATTATGAGGATATAGATTACAGTTTTTGAAACACAATAACTAACATCTAATGACTAAATAAATTAACAAATTAAATAAAAAAATTAAACCTATATATTCACAAATAAAAAGGGCCGGGTAGATCGTTGCCCTGTGGGAGCGTGCCCAGAAGGCTGGCAATTAAATTAAATTATAAATCATCATCAGGTCCTTCTAGTCTCCACTGCAGGAGCACGACCCTCTCTGCACTACCAGAGCCATATACTAGCCTGAGTAGTCAGAGGATTTGGCCTACACTCTCCACGCTGGCCAGACGGGTTGGAGAGGTCTCTTTGATGTTAATAAGCTTTGTTTAGCTTGTGTTTCCTAAGTCACCTTCTACAACATCCACGGGAAGACTTCGAGTGGTCCTTTTTACTCTGCCAGGAACCACACGGCTTAGTCCATAAATTTATTAGATTAAGTAAATGTGATATCGCTTAGTAGAAATATCCATTGTAACGGAAGGAGCTTACAACCAGCTAATCCATTTAACGAGGTTAGAGCGTTCGTTTAGAAATGAGATAAAGTTGCAGCCCGGGCTAATTTACAGCCGCGGCGAACGCCACTTCGGTGAATTTGAACGCATCGTTTGCATTGAAAACTTGGTAATCTACTAGGGCAGGGAAAATCGATAAAATTATCTTTATTTCTTTATATATATGAATCAAATTAAAGTTCATAAACATATGAGATTTAATAAATAAAATATCAAAATTATAAATTTATAATGAAAAGAATTCGCCACAGGCAGGATTCGAACCCACGATCACATATTTTTAATTTTAATAACATACCGATCATTGTAATGCAGTTAAAAAAACATTTAAAATGTGATATCGTTTAGTAGAAATATCCATTGTAACGGAGGAGCTTACAACTAGCTAATCCATTTAACGAGGTTAGAGCATTCGTTTAGAAATGAGATAAAGTTGCAGCCCGGGCTAATTTACAGCCGCGGCGAACGCCACTTCGGTGAATTTGAACGCATCGTTTGCATTGAAAACTCGGTAATCTACTAGGGCAGGGAAAACCGATAAATTAATCTTTCATTTATTTCAAAGACAAAGGCACGAACCTTTTCCTTAGTGCAACTACTAAAAATCAATGTTACTTTGTTGTATGACGATGTGATTATGTAAACGTAAAAGGGACAAATCACACAAATTGAGCTAGCCCAACAAAAAGTTGTGAACTTGAGTCGTAGGATACTAAATCAACGATACTTACTATTTTTATAATAAGATATATATACATAAACATCCAAGATCCGGGTTAATGTGAAAAAAAAAACCGAATAAATGATGAACAAAAATATAGTTTTTATCACGACTTGACCGTGGATCGAACCCGTAACCTTTCGTGTTGTAGACTGGCGTATTAACCGCAACGGATATCGATACCGATACTAAATCAGCACATCCCTAGCAACCTTGATGGTAAGTTCCGGCGAGGAGGATAACAGTGATTGACTATTTGTTGAACGGAGAATTAATTACGCCTCAGTCGAGCACAGAGTAAAAAGCACTAGAGTTCAGCAGTTTCAGATTTGATTCCGGGGTTTTATTAGATGTGCTTTGCTGAAATTCTAGTCTCAGAACTAACTAAATTTTAACCAATCCGCGATTATTAGAGCATTTCTTTACCGTAATATGATTCGGCAAAAAAGTTTGCAATAAGGACACGGTTTTTAAATTAGATACGAACATGTTCGACAACATGTTCGTATCTAATTTAAAAACCGTGTCCTTATTAGAAGCCTTCTTTGGGGTATTCTTTACCCGACTGACCCACCAAAAGAATGATAATGATTTTGCGCGTATGTATATATCTATGAATGTACTATATATGTAAGTATGTTTGTTCCATTGTTGTCTTCTGTAGACGACTTGACCGATTTTGATGTGTGAAGTGCGTTCCCCGGGGTTTAATAGGCTATGTAACGTCAGCAATAAATTAATAAAATGGCGAATGTAAACTGTCAAAAACGGCAGACGATTTTTTTTTCAAATATTGCCACTTGTTTTCCAAGCACATGAACTCACTACATCATAAATTTTGCTCTTGACAGTTTATGTAAGGATATGATGTTATAGTTACTTGAAATTTAGCAATTTATACAATTAAGTTCAAATACAGTCCAAAATCTTCCAAATAACAGTGATTTTTAGTGACACGATTGGTAGATGCGAAATGTGGACAAATTGTGAATCTAAGTTTGGGGATAAGCCTGTGTCAATTACGCATTGAGTAGGGTCTCCTACAGATGACAAAATATGTAGAAAACAGAACAATACCACATCTGTGTTTAACACATACTTTACTTTGATTCACAAGCTCATTTCATTTACAACGCTTTTCAATATTATAACAAATTATCGAAAAAAAATTATGGATTGATGGATTGAAAGGCATACTGAACGTATTTAACTAAATTAAAATCGGCAATGCAAAAGAGAATTCACTTCTCTCTCATGTACTTAGCTGTACGATGGTGGTTGAGAGACTGCAGCTTCACTTGTGATCCAAAATACAATTTCCGATGGCAATTGCCAATTCAAGTCTAATTGATTCTTGCCCATCTAAAGAGAGCGGGTACAGTTTGCCCCCGAATTTTCGTACTAGTATAAAAAAAACCAATAAATTGGCTTAGACTCATATATTTGAGATAAAATACAAAAATGTTAAAAAAATTGAAATTTGGTATTTTATAGTAGGTATATAATTCGGGCCTAGATTTTCATAGTTATTTTTTGAATGAAACCGAAACATCACCCAGGTCATCGAGTTGTCGATTCTGTACAATTTTTGTTTCTTTTCTTAGAAAGAACAAATTGAATGGCCTAAACAGCTCCGGCGGCTGACTGGCAATTTTTACCACTGTGCTCGGGATTACCAGCTTATTTGACGTATATTTTGTCATTTACGATATCTGAAGGGCTTATGTGTTTTGGAGGTCATTGACAACGATGTTGGACTCTGGACAATAATCAATAGTCAAAAATTTTATTCACCGATATTTTTAATATCATTTGGTGAACGTCAATTTACATTTACAATTGGTTTGCAATGTTATGTTATTGTTGACGTCAATAATTTACTTAAAGCTAAGTTTACACCGCTTCCAAGGCGGAGTGCAGAAGCGGCAACAAACTGTACCATTGGACATTACACATCTATACTGACATTTTGAATTGATTATCTCTGAATACCGCCACCTGGTTGCGGAAGCACAAAAAATAATTTTAATCATAATAATTCAAATCTTTCCGCATTATAATATTAGTATACATGCAGTATACTGATATTATAATAGAAAAAGATTTGCTTGTGTGTTTGTTTACATTAAATGGGCTCGTTCCATGTAGTCATGACTGGTATAGGCGTGTAGTTGGAAAAGCAAACCAAATAGTGATGGGTGCTTGCCGCAATATTATTTCCTTGGTCAACTCTTACGAATTACGCAGAAAAAGCAGCAGGTCGTAAATTCTACCTTTTTTGCTCCAGATCAGATTTTTATACAATAAGAAATAGGCAGTGTGGTTCCCGGCAGAGTAGAATAGGACCACTCCAATTCTTCCCGTGGATGTCGTCAAAGACGACTATGAAAGACAAGCTAAACAAAGCTTATTAACATCAAAGAGACCTCTCCAACCCAATCTAGCCAGCGTGGAGAGTGTAGGCCAAATCCTCTGACTGCTCTGGCTAATCATATGGCTTTGGTAGTGTAGAGAAGGTCGTGCTCCTGCAGTGGAGACATAAAAAAACCCGCTGATGCTGATGAAGAAATAAGATTAATGCGCATCTAGTGATTACTCGTATATACCACTTATCCGACCGATCATCAGGTTTTATGTCCAGCAAAGCAGTAAAATGAAATCTCGTCAGGTACCCGAGTAAACAAAGGGGGAGCATTCCCTTTTTTATTGCCGTAGATTACAACTGCTTAATTTATTCCCGAAATTTGTCTCATCGTGAAAAATTTGCCGTCACAATTGCCAACAAAAGAATGAGTAATGGCTCGTGAAACAAAGTTACAGCGAACTTTGAAAGCTTTCAAGGGTGTGAATTATTATCTTAGGGTTTCCTGCTCGCGATTACGGTTACAGTGTACTTTAGACTATTTTACTTGGTTTATTTACCCCTTGAGAACATTTTATACTGCTATTTATTTTCTCTGATTGTCTTCCCGGTGGTATGGAGTATACTTCGAAGCCCAAAGTCCGCTAGCGAAAGTAGGAAGGATAGAATCAAATTTTTGCCAAAAAATAACCACAACACAAAACAGGTATAGAAAACTAAAAAGTACAGTACAATCTTACTACAAAAAATAATAACTTAGTTTGCCGTATTGCCATGGTGTGCTATGGTATACGATTACTATTAGTAGGTAATTAAATTACTTGCCTCTTATAAGTTTACGGGTGTTGCCTCAGTTTTTTAAGAGCAGTGGGGTAATAAGTTACGGGTGTTTTCCCAGTTTTTTGAGAGCGGTGGGGATATACATACATCCAACAAATAGAAGCACTTGGAAGTAGTTGCTGTAATGTAGGTCCCCTGCCAGAATCCACTGCTGAAATTAGCAATGTGTATTATGTCCATGAACAGGTCTTGGCTTGAGGCGGAACTATTGCATTTAAAAGAAAAAGCTAGGTAGGTAAGGCTAGGTACCAAAATCATGACTTCAATTGGCAGGTGGTTCTTGGAGCCCACTAGATAGGCCTCTCAAACTAGGCGACGATTATTGCCTTAAAGAAACGATCAAATTGTCAAATTTCTATTTCCTGCAAAATTACTACAAAAATGCCGAAAACTTGAGTAAACCATTGAACACTTACATCCCCAAAATATAGATTTTTTATGTTTATTTTGAGCAAAAATTTTTATTTTAAGCGATTCGTAGTATTTGCCGAAACAAATGTTATGAGCCGAAACAAAATCCGGACTAACGATAAATATAAATCTTGACATAGTTTCAATTCAAAGAAAAATTTTATTATACAACATGATTTAACGTTTGAATCATAGATGATTCTTGGTCAAAAGGTGTGGTGACAACACAAACAATCTATTTTTATTCAATTTAACTTTATTCAGAAACAACAATTTCTTAATATCTAACTATTTTACAATGTAGGATATATAAACAAAGTGTAAAATATAATGTAAGTATTAATTATGTAACCCACTGCGTCATTCCCAAATTAATTACATTCTTGTTCATTAGAATATTGAACTAGGAACTATATAGTAGTTACTAACTTTACAAAGCAGATTAAATTACATACCGAGTCAAATACCATACAACAAATCGAATTGGAAAAATCTAAAGTTATACATAAAATAATAAAAAATAAAGTTATACATTTTTTTTTTGGGCACTTACTCATTTTGACTTATGGACAGTTCTACCAGAAAAGTGTATTTTTACGCTATAATCTTAGTGAAATGTGAAACTCAATATTTTTTTTTTTATCTTCCTTGGTTATGAAGTCATCAAGACTACCATCTAACTTCAAATTCATTAGCTCTTTGGGAAAAAATTACGTCGTCATCCGACATAAATAAAATAGCTTCTCAATACTTCTGCTCAATCGGTTGAAGATTCAAGACCAAAATATATTTTTTTAAATCTAGATACTATAGAGAAACTCGACTGCCTTATTTCGATTTCTTGACGTTATATAGCCAGGCCCCGGAAAGGAATAAGAAATATATTAGATTCTAATTACACCTCAGGTTTCAAAATCGGTCAAGACGTTTAGGCTCCTGGAAGCAACAATGGAACAGACATACATACACGTGCAAAATATAATCCTGATCTAAATAAATAAATATATTATAAGGACAAAATCACACCGATGGAGCTAACCCCAAAGTTAATTCGAGACTTGTGTTACGGGATACTAACTTAACGATACTATATTTTATTGCAATACATTATATAGATAAAAACATCCAAGACCCTGAAAGAGACACTGAAAAAGATCATTTTTCATCTTGACCTGACCGGGGATCGAACCCGTATCGCAGGCGTGTTTACCGCTGCAGCACGGAGGTCGTCAAACTATCTTAAGGTTAAATATAACCTAAGTATCTAGTATATTTAAGCACGAAATAATTTTAAAACCGTATAAAAAATTGTCTCCCTCTTGTTTACCAAATCAACCCTCAAATGAACAAAAACATCGCTTCCTCCCAAACCGAATTCACGAGTTCACTCAATAAAATAAACGTCGAAAAATTCAGCAAAAAAGCGTTTTAATGGATGGAGTGTCGAGTGAAAATCCCTCTGTTGTTTGGAATCCCCAGAAAGTATGATAAAGCCTGAGGAGTCTCCGTTAATCTGCCTTCATTAGTCATGCCTTTATATCTAAAGGTCATTGTTTCTGTCGAGAGAAATGACCAGAGTGACTTTATTCTTTCAGATAAACAGATGCCTGAATTTTACACTCGGGTTCGCTCGTTTCATTCTTGACTTTTTATGGAAATGCTCGCAATTTCACCCGCTGATATTACTAGAATTTTCCTTAAATAAGTCGGGAAAGTTTGTTGGGGTGGTGGTTGACCTTTGCGGGAGTTGAATTAGTGCCAGTAATGAAGTAAAAACTTCGTTATGAACTAACGCGGGTGCATAAGAGTACGGGTATATTTTGAATAAGAAAAATACTTTACAAAAAGAACCTAGTGCCTTATACGTAAATTGATAAATTTAGTTACGTACAGATACAATATAATATCAGGGGTCGTGAGACTATTTTTTAAAATATAAAGAAAATTGACGTAAGCGAGCTCAAACTGTGATTGGCGAAATGAAGTGAGAGTTTTTGTCGCAAAAATTATACCGTACTAGCTGTTACCCGCGGCTTCGCCCCCGTAATATATAGCCTATGTCCTTCTCGCTACCCTAACCTATGAATATGCAAAATTTCATGATGATCGGTTCAGTAGATACGGTGTGAAAGCGTACAAACTTACTTTCGCATTTATAATATTAACTGGGATGTCCTTCTGTCTTGCTGTGAGGCTGTTCTCCTCTACAGGTCACATTTTTTGAATATTTGTCGTGAATATTTTTGAGTCTGTTTTATAATTTTCAATTATTCATCATCATCATCATTTCGTGTAGGTGACACGGTCAGTCGACCATGCACACCCTGGTGTCAGAGTTCTGCGGAACCGCCTCTCGGCCTCTGACGTGGTTCCTTTAACGACTACCAGACGGCAGCCGGGACCACCGGCTTAACGTGCATTCCGAAGCACGGAATCATCTTTCTTATCAGACAATCAGGTGATTCATGCCTGCAATGTCCTAACCAAACTGGAAACAACTTAACAAAGTATACTTCCCGTGGGAATCGAACCCACGACCCCCGGGTCAACAAGGCAAACGCCTTAACCACTGGACCACGGAGGCAGTTGATGTTGATTTTCTATTATTTAGATTTATTTACTTTGTCGATGGAAATATTTTTAACAGTCTTCAAAAAAAGGAGGAGGTTCTCAATTCGTCGTATTTTTTTTATGTATGTTCCCCGATTTCTCGAAGACGCCTGGACCGATTTAAGAAATCTTTTTTTTTGTAAGATAGGTAATAATTTAATGCCATTAAATTTTTATCGAAAAGTGTGGAGGGCTTTTTGAAAAAATACACAAAAACCTAAAAAAATGCTTACAGGTACGTTTGGATTACACTTATTTCCATTTTTTTTATGCTTATTAAAAAAAATTATAGGGTTGAAGTCGCTTTTTGTTTTTTGTTAAAAATATCTTAATTTATAATACCATAGAAAGAGTGAAGTTTTGAAATAAGCGGCGGCAGCACTGGGGCGTCGTCGGGTCCGATAATCTGTGATTGGGCCACAATGTGTCAATTGTTGCTGCTTGTCATATTTTATCCAATGACAGCGGCATATCGACACTTCAGTGCTACCATAGCATATACTTAAAAGCATTTCAGAAAACCATCATTGGCGTAAGGAACTAGGCGCCATTGACGTCTATGACGCATAGAACCAGTCCTGGATTTATAATTAGGCCAAATAGGCCGCAGCCTAGGGGCGGCAGCTTCCTAGGGGCGGTTGATTTCAGAGGATATAAGTAAAAAAAATCTTTTTTGACTAATTCATTCGTTTATTTAACTTTCAATTGTTTGTTTATATAATAATTTTCCATTTGTAGTAAAGGGGCCTCCTTTACTTCAAATGGAAAATTATTATTTTAGAAAGGTGTGTACATGGGGCGGCGGAAATAAAGTGGCCTACACTCATAAAAAATATAAATCCGGCACTGCTTAGAACCATTTTAAGAATACTGTCATAAGACTTGAAAGGTCTGTAGCTCACTTAGCCAAGCCAAGTATAATAAAGGATTGGTATTATTCGATTCCCAACGCCAGCCAATATTTGTACTCCATCTGCACAGGTATTTGCCTGCGGTTCTAGAGTCACCCAAATAGGCCTGGCGTAAGTGGCCTGTTATAAACATGCTTCGTCATACTTGGTGAAATGTTGATCGTGATTCATAGAATTACCCTAGAACGATTAAATTTTACATAGAAATCACGGTTCATCGATCATCATTACAAAGGAAAATCTGCAAGCCTTACTTTTAATGTCTTTTCTGTATCCAAACCTAGGGTCATAAGGTTACAATAAACACGGTAGGGTTGCTAAACCAAGATCACTCGATACAAAGCCGCGGCGAGGAAGCAAAATCACAAATCACCAGATAACGCCGCCCTTGTAGTGCCACGGAAGTTTCTCGAAAATTTTCAACTTTGTTTTATGAAGTCATTACTCATTCTTTTGTTGGCGTCTGGGCGCCACTGCAAAATTTTATGACACGAAAAGAAATTACTGTAACAAATTAAAATGCTTTGTAATCTGAGGTTGCGAGATAAAGACTTTTAATTTGTGTAAACGGACTCCTTGTTGGTTGTTTTTTGTATGTCTGTTTAAGAGGCATGTACCGTTTCCTTACAAAATATGCCTAGGTATGTAGAGTGGCTTTTTGTTGTTTATAAAATGATTACTAACTGATGACGAAGTGATCAAAAAATAAGTTATCCGAAGACGCATTTAGGTAATGTTCCGCGGCTCGTCATACCTCATACATTTACCGCTTAATATATCGAACACTACGGGCCATCCATAAATAATGTCACAGAAATTTCATGATTTCTACACCCCTTCCCCAAGTGTGACGTCAAATATTTTAGTTCAAGGACTAATAAAACACAAAAAATAGAGTATTTTTGAAACGAATTTTATAAAGCTCGTAATCAAGCAAGACAGTAGAAATATAGAATTGCATAATGTTTAATGCGTTAAAACCATGAAAGTTATATTAAGAACCATTCTGAACCAACTGAGAAGAGCAAAATCTATGTGGGAAAGACGCAAAGTTATAACTAATTATGATCTCATTTCCCTTTGTCTATATTTTGTTATTTTTATGTGTATTTCAAGGCATAAGCTAGTTTGAGGGAAAAGAAAAACGTAGATCCAGCTGCTTCTCTTCCCGCGCAGGCCGTAGAAGCCGGCCGACGGAATTGGCGCAAATCTTAGGAATCATGTAAATAGGCTAGCAACACATCACTATTTTGATTTCGTATTCCATCTTTATCATCGCGCCGTGTGGTTCCCGGCAGAGTAGAATAGGACCACTCCAAGTCATTTCGTGGATGTCGTAAAAAGCGACTAAGGAAAAACAAGCTAAACAAAGCTTCTAAACATCAAAGAGACCTCTCCAACCCGTCTGGCCAGCGTGGAGAGTGTAGGCCAAATCATCTGACTACTCAAGCTAATATAGGGCTCTGGTAGTACAGAGAGGGTCGTGCTCCTGCAGTGGAGACTAGAAAGACCTGATGATGATTTCATCTTTAAGCCCATCAACTTGCTAAACGTGCCCTTTCGGTCTTATGGCCCTATAGCTCTGTCTACCTCGTAAGGGATAAAGACGTGATACTATGAATGTATGTTTGTATGTATGAGATAACAAAGTTATCTACTAAAAAGTAATACTAAAAATAAACCCAAAAATTAAGATTAAAACGTTGTTACGCTTAATGTATTGCTTGATACACTAAAGCGGAGTGATTAAAAACTACAAACGGTGTAAGTGTGGGTGAACAATGCGAGCCTTCAAAGCGAGTGCCGGGTCATTTCCGAGGTGTCATAGTGTGCGGCGAGATGGGCTCACATGGAATGAAATTTTATGTATTTTTTTTATTTGCTAGGTTTATATGCTTTCCGTTCAGCTTTCCGTGGTTGTCGTAGAAGGCTTCTTAGGAAACACAGGCTAAACTGACTAATATATTGCCCTGGTAGTACAGACAGGTCGTTCATTTACGGCCCCCGCCAGGTATTCTTAGTGAACATGACTACTATTTACACTATAGTCACTAGTTTACATCATGACTCGTGAAAACACAACTCAGTTTCTTCATACTCGAGCAAAAACAGTGTCATGTGAGCGCAGCGTTCGACACTCGCCCAAATTAAAAGTGAAGTAACAACAGCGCAGGTTTAACTTCGCAGAATGTCCGCTGAATCTCATTTACGGCCCCCGCCAGGTATCACTAGTGTAGCACAACTCTGTTCCATCACACTTGAGCAACAACAGTGTCATGTAAACGCAGCTTTGGACACTCGCCCAAATTAAAAGTGAAGTAACAACAGCGCAAGTTTGACTTCGCACAATATCCACTACATCATTGTTACTCTAGTGTGTAGGACGAGAGTTGTGTTTATACTAGTCACGAGTTCATTAATATATCATACATACATACAGACTATCACGTCTTTATCCCTTGTGGGGTAGACATAATAAATCATGACTAGTATAAACACAACACTCGTCCTTTACACTTGAGCAATAACAGTGTCATGTGAGCGCAGCGTTCAACACTCGCCCAAATTAAAAGTGAAGTAACAACAGCGCAGGTTTGACTTCGCACAATGTCCGCTAAATCTCATTCACGGCCCTCGCCGGGAGTCACTATAAACTAGTTACCTACGACTAGTGAAAACACAACTCTTCTTGTTCTTCACTTGACCAACAACAACTCTGTTCCTCCACACTTGAGCAACAATAGTGTCATGCGAGCGCAGCGTTCGACACTCGCCCAGATTAAAAGTGAAGTAACAACAGCGCAGGTAAGACTTTGCACAATGTCCGTTGCATCTAATTCACGGCCCCCGCCAGGACTCACTAGTCTAAACACAACGCTGCTCCTTCACACTTGAGCAACAACAGTGTCATGTGAGCGCAGCGTTTGACACTCACCCGAATGAAAAGTGAAGTACGAGTAACAACAGCGCAGGTTTGACTTCGCACAATGTCCGCTAAATCTCATTTACGGCCCCCACTAAGCGTCACTAGTGTAAGCACAACTTTGTTCCTTCACACTTGAGCAACAACAGTGCCATGTCAGCGCAGCGTTCGACACTCGCCCAAATTAAAAGTGAAGTAACAACAGCGCAGGTTTGACTTCGCACAATGTCCGTTGCATCTCATTTACGGCCCCCGCCGGGAGACGCTAGTTTACGAACTCACAACTAGTGTTTAAGCTTCTCTTTTGTTGGACAAATATTTGCACAGATTCTGACAAACGAAATTCAGTATGTGTGATTTTGGAACTGTTTACAGCTTTCGTTGGAACTGTTTTCCGTTGTCGTGTATTTGTTGTGTTCTTATTTGACTTTAGTTGCGTCAGACTTGATTACAGCAGCTATTTTGAAAAGGTACATATTATATTCAAATAAAATACGACTCACCATTTCCAACATACCCAGTGTAAATTCAAACTAAGAGGTTATTGAGCCAGTCAATTTGAACATCTTTTCTATGAGACAAATGTCGAGAATACCTATATAGATCACGAGCCTTAAACCAAATTATATTGCAGCGGCAGTAAAAATAAAAATTAACATGTTCTTTAACCCGAATCTTGTCTTAATTAATAACTTTTCAGATTATTATACTATCTGAAAATAATAATAATTAATAAGTAATAAAAGTATTATTACTCAAAATGAGCCAAATACTTCTTCAAACAAAGTGACTACACCTACTTTACAAATTGAAACTGCCTGCCATCTACCGGGAAACAGTTCTCTTGTAGCGCAAAAGGGCGCATCATTCCGAAAGTGCCTTTTGAGAGACAGTTGCAAAGCTATGTGTTATCTTAATCTCCAGTCAAGTCGGCGGCCATTGTACGTCGCTTCCACTCCGCTGACGTGTGCGAGAACAGTCGCCAGAGCAGCAGCGAGAATGGTAATATTTCTGCTCCTTTGAGCCGACCTCTCGGCTTAAGCCTCCGTTTACATTAGCAAAGGCGGACTATGTCTGACCGATGTGGGAGTGGATGTGCTGCTGATGCTATTTTAAGGATTAGACGCATAGTTATAAATTTCTCTCCAAATTATAGTAATTTGGATTTTAACTGAAAAAGAGTCAAATGCAAATCTTAAAACAAAATGTCCACCTACGGTTGAAATAGAAACTGCTTGCTACCGGGAAACAGTTCCCCTGTAGCACCAAAGAGCGCATCATTCTGAAAGTGCCTTTTGAGAGACAGCTGTAAAGCTATGTGTTATCTTAATCTCCAGTCAAGTTGGCGGCCATTGTACGTCGCTTCCACTCCGCTGACGTGTGCGAGAACAGCCAGAGCAGCAGCGAGAATGGTAATATTTCTGCTCCTTTGAGCCGACCTCTCGGCTTAAGCCTCCGTTTACATTAGCAAAGGCGGACTATGTCTGACCGATGTGGGAGTGGATGTGCTGCTGATGCTATTTTAAGGATTAGACGCATAGTTATAAATTTCTCTCCAAATTATAGTAATTTGGATTTTAACTGAAAAAGAGTCAAATGCAAATCTTAAAACAAAATGTCCACCTACGGTTGAAATAGAAACTGCTTGCTACCGGGAAACAGTTCCCCTGTAGCACCAAAGAGCGCATCATTCTGAAAGTGCCTTTTGAGAGACAGCTGTAAAGCTATGTGTTATCCTAATCTCCAGTCAAGTTGGCGGCCATTGTACGTCGCTTCCACTCCGCTGACGTGTGCGAGAACAGCCAGAGCAGCAGCGAGAATGGTAATATTTCTGCTCGTTTGAGCCGACCTCTCTGCTTAAGCCTCCGTTAACATAAAGGCGGACTGTGTCTCACTGATGTGGAGGTGCAGGTGTTTTACTATTCTAAGGATTAGGCGCCAAGAAAGTCCTACTATTTTATGCCGAATAGTTGGTATGTACTATATGTAATTTGAAGTCTAGACTAGAATAGGTAAAAGGTAAGGTTGACATATACTCGACTCGTATACTTACATATTATGTTTCAAAGTTCAAACACAATTGGTTAGGTTAGGTAAGTATAGTTGTAGTGACTTAAGTTTTTAATTCTTCGGATAGGTGTTGTAAAAAGTCGCTACACTAGTTGTACCATTGAGTACAACTGGCACTGATTAATCCCACTAGTATAATTTAAAAAATAAAAGTGTCACCGTCGTCACATGCTATACAAAGATTTTTCCCTGACTTAGTAGAAATAAAAAGAACTGAATCATTGCGCTTAAACAACTTAACTTGTACAACCGCTTGTGACTAATCGACCATTAAAAAATTATCACTATCAATCGGCAAAGAAATGTTCCGATAATTGGCCCCACAGAGCAAGAAATACCTTGTAGCTCGCGCGCGACCTTGATTGAAATTCCTCTGTATTTTGTATTGCATTTTTTTTTCATAAAATTACCAACCTACATCGCTTCCGCGTGCTCGTATATCCACGAGTTGTAACAAGGGTCTTCTATTCGCCCTTCGCGCTCCGCTGCCCCTCACGAAGGGCTGTTGACGCTCAATTCAAGAGCTACAAAATGAGTAGTATCTGTACGTTGCTATTAGATAATTAGTTTGGATTGTAAGACGATTCTAAAAAATATAATCGTGTTCTGAAAGAAACACTACTTGTACTTACACTTTGCCTGCCTTCTGTAGTATTTAAAGAAATGTCTACATACCTATACATATAGTATATAAAATTTATTATTTATTTATCATTGGCGTTTTCGAATTAATTGAAGTGATCGAAGAGTAATAGGGATATTTTTCCTCGGATTGATAACAGGATTCCAATGGTTCCTTTGGAATATTCTTTAAATTCCAATTCATAATTTATTTTTTCACATAAAATTGTAATTTTCAGATTACACATTATTTGTAGATATATTACCTTTCAAGGCACTGTAATATTTTTGATTTATTTTAGTCTGAGTTACAATTAATATTTAGGTTGTGGTTGAGATTTTCATGTAAGTAGCAAACACTGGCGTCAGATTTTCAAGTTGTCTGTAGTCATCTAACATCTCAGCCACAATAAGTCCACTGCTTGACATAGGCATTCTCGAGGATTTCCATTACGACCGGTTGGCAGTGGCCTGCATCCAGCGCCTTCCTGCAACCTTGGTCAGGTCGCCCGTCCATCTCGGTGGGTGTCCAACGCTGCGCTCGACGTTATTATTTGCGCTGATGGGGAAGAATAGTTCTTGAATAAAGGTTATTTTTAACCATACCTACATGCATAGGTACGGATATCTGTATGCAATAACAAGTTTCAAGATATTGTAGTAACTTAACTGTAACTACAATGAATTCATTGTACGAATTTTCTCAAACAAACAGCCAAACAACAAGTCGAAACTTTCGACTCTGTTTCTGTTGTGAGCGAGATATTTGATACATAGCATGCGTTCAGAAAGGATGCATGTTATTATTTGTGCCATGTATTTTCAGACATACTGAGACCACTTCACCTCTTTAATATTTTCATAATAACAAGTCCAAAGTTGCTATTCAGTTTCTAAGTGCAAGTTATTTTATACTGAGCGTGCGTTCAGAAAGGATGCATGTTATATTTATGCCATGTGGTTTCAGACCCAGTATGAGGTTTATCTGCCCCGACTGTACATGTAGTTATCTGAAAACAGGTGAAGCCGGAATCTAATTATTTTTCATATTGATCTTGGACTTGGATGTTGATCTATACCTATATAAATATTTGTAATCTAAGTAGTATCGTTCGACTAGTTCAATCTGTGAGATGTGTCCGCATACATATATTAATTTTACGCAAGATATTCCGAGCTGCTCTATATACCAATACTAGCAGCCCTCCCTGGCTGTGCCCGGGAATAATTCATGCCCCATTCACCAACCTTCCTTATGAATTACTCTATCTATTGATAAAAACCACATGAAAATCCGTGCAGTAGTTTTTGAGTTTATCGCGAACACACAGACAGACGCGGTGGAGGACTTTGTTTTATAATATGTAGTGATAGTAAGGATTTATTTACATCGATTATTAGTTTATCCTACCTTTATAAACCTTTTTATTAATTATTGGCCCCGCATACTTAGCTAACTTTGTTGTTGACCCTACCATAGATCGTCCTTTCAACACTTAGCCTTATATTCTCGTTTGCTAATATTTCAGCAAGTTGTATCAACTAGAGCCAAGGTAATTGAATCGCCAGCTAGCTAGCGAGATGTCTCCTAATTAACACACGTTTTTACTCCCGGCTCCCGGACTATCTCTCGTATGAATTTTCAACAGCGACGAACGGGAATGTAATGAAAATTGTTATCTTAGTATTGTGGAGCATTTGCAAAAATTTTGTACCTTCTGATTTATTTTAAGAATATCGGCTCGAAGGACCATGCACAGAATTCCGTAGGAATTATACTTCCCAAGTATGTGCGAATACTGCTTGTATTTCCTTGCCAGCCTAATTTAACATCATAAATCCACATATATAATAACTCAGTGCAAAATCTATGATAGCGTGTTCTATTTTTGGAGAGGCGCCATCTCTTGACATATAACAAAACTAGCGTTTATACAGTAGGTGTCAATCGATATTCTTATACCGGACCCCGGGTTCAGACGTACCACAGCTTAGGATTTAACCCTTAACATAAGAGGAAGGAAGAAACTTTTGATATTATAAAAATCTAGTAATTATTGTTAATTAATTTATTCATTATAAGCCTGGACTAGACTACCATTTAGTATTTTGAAAGCCGCTACCAAATTCAAGAACTGAATATGGAATTTTCTATCAACAGTACACAGGTTATTTAAGAATCCCCATAAATACAACATACATACATATCATCACGCCTTTATTCCTTACGGGGTACACAGAGCCCCAAGTTATAAGACCCAAAGGCCACGTTTAGCATATTAGTGGACGTTAAGATGGAAAGCGGAATCAAAGTAGTGATGGGTTGCTAGCCGCATCGCCTATTGACGTGATTTCCTAGATTTTTACCAAATCCCTTGACCGACTTTTACGGTCTGCACGGGAAGATAGTTTGACGGAAAGTAGCATAGAAATATCATGAGCTTCTCCGTGCTGCAGAAGGCACGTTTAGCCGTTGGTCCCGGTTGTCATCATTTATGACAGTTCTTAAGCTATATCCAATGCCTTTAGGTAGCTTGAAATCTGTCATCATCACTACTGTCAATCATCACTACTTTTCGCTTGATAACGTTCACTGCATAAATCACATGGTAAAGTTTTGATAATTCTGGACAAAATTCGACATACCCATACAAATTGCCCAGGCGGGTAAACACTTGGTATGAAAATGACGAAAAATTTTCGACTTTCCAGCATTGGTCACATAGGAAAAGTTGTTCATATCCATGGGCTGAATAACCGGTAAAGGTCCAGAACGTTAAAAATTTCACCACGTACGCCGGTGTCTCACTCGCTTATTATAGTTGCTACTTAACGCGGTCATAAAAGTTAAATGTGCAGTAAATCAAGACGCGGAGACAGCCAGTAATTATCTCGTTAAAAGCGAAGATTATCCTAGCGATTAAAATAGGTTACTGATAGGATGTTTTTGTGCAGATTGTATTACAAGTGTTAGATTCTGAGACTTATGAAAAATACACATAAGAATTACGTAACTAGGTTCAAAATTGACTTTTTACAGTAATTTCCGTCAAAAAGTCTTTTATTTCAAACAATGCTTATAAACAAACTGAGTCGTCACACGGAATTAAATAGTATCTTTATCAATGTTAAATTATATTCTGTAGGAATCTAGTCTATTCTGAAAAAATAAAATCAAGATTTAAAACTGCCATACCACGGTAAAGTACTTAAACTTTTATTACAGATAGAAATTCCATAAAAATAGCGCTAAAATATAATAAAATTTAGAATATTCTGTTGATTTTTTACCTAGTCTCGAATATTTTTAATATATATGCTAGAGTTTCACACGCTTGTGAAAGTCCACTTAAGAGTCATAAAAGTTAAATGCTCTATAAATCAAGACGGGGACGGCCGGTAATGAACTTCTTATTAATGTTTTATGGACAGCTTGTAACCTCCCAAACAGGATTAAATAGAATCTAGACACTAGGGATTCAACCCTAATATATTAAATGCAAGTTTTCGCCCACGGCTCCGCTTTTGTAGTAGACCTCTTGAATAGTAGGTATTATCTTGATGAAAGTTTTTCTTTGTTTTATTTGAAAGAAAAAGTAACAATAAATTAATATATATATATATATATATATATATGCTGATTTGAGAGAAAAGGAAAAACATAGTATATACCAGCTGCTTTTCTTCCCGGGCAGACCGTAAAAGCCAGTCAAGGGACTGGGCTAAAAGGAATCACGTCAATAGGCGATGCGGCTAGCAACCCATCACTATTTTGATTTCCACTTTCCATCTTAATGTCCACTAACCGTTGGGTTTTATGTCCTTGGGCTCTGTCTACCCCGCAAGGAATAAAGACGTAATTATATGTATGTTTGTATGTATAAATAAATATAAATGGGTAAAAGATAAATACTTATACAATAAGAGACAAATAACATACCAAAATATTCAACCACAACATACCCAGCCATCGAAGTGCTATTCTCTTTATGCTGGTTTCCCGTGGATGTCGTAGAAGGCGACTTAGGAAACACAAGCTAAACAAAGCTTATAAACATCAAAGAGACCTCTTCAACCCGTCTGGTCAGCGTGGAGAACGTAGGCCAAATCCTCTGCTCTGGCTAATAATATGGCCCTGGTGGTACAGAGAGGGTAGTGCTCCTGCAGTGGAGACTAATAAATACCTGATGATGATGATGATGAAACTGTTAAGCTGGTAATCCGAAATGACCTACGTCAACTGTCTTGCAGTAATCATTCCCACGCTGAGTGATAGTACGCTTTTTATACCGGCTTGCTGATAGTGCTTGCTCTTGTAAGATGCTCCATTATCCTGCTTGCCATAAAGGCGTCGCCATTACGGCCCTAGTTTTACCTCCATCGTTAACTCAGTTTACACATTATTTTAAAGCTGAAGTGTTTTAATATGTCACGCTGCTGTACTGGAACGTGCTGCCACATTAAAGAGGAAATCTTGCATCTTTCCTCCAGACAAATTAAGATTTTAAAGAGATCTAAAGACTGTCCGCCTGTCTCAGATATTAGACTAAATGTCATTTAGAGGGTTTCATTATCATCATCAGGTTTTTTTAGTCTCCAGGAGCATGACCCTCTCTGTACTACCAGAGTCATATATTGGCCAGAGCAGTCAGAAGATTTGGCCTACATTCTCCACGCTGGCCAAGAGGGATGTAGAGGTCTAGTAAGCTAAATTAGACTTATTAACATCAATTAGTCTTATTTAGCTTGTGTTTTCTAAGTCACCTTCTACGATATCCACAGGAAGACTTAGAGTGGTCCCTATTCTCTGCCGGAAACCACACGGCTTTAGAAGGTTCATTGCCTAGTATTTAAAGCGTGACAGATTCTGTTAAATATCTGACAAAACTCGAAAATAATCGCGCTGATTATTTTCGAGTTACAGAGTTTTCCTACTGTACGATATTACATACATATGTATCACGTCTTTATCCCTTACATGGTAGACAAAGCCTAAGGTCATAATGTCCAAAGGCCTGATTTAGCATATTGATGGGCGTACAGGTGGAAAACGAAATCAAAATAGTGATGGGTTGCTAACGGCATCGCCTATTGATACGATTTCTTAAATTTTGGCCCATTCTCTTGACTGACATTCATGATCTGCGCGGGAAGACAATCAGCTGACACATTCTACGTGTTTTCTTTTCTCCCAGTCCAGCATGGAAGATAACAGGTTCTCAGGAGAAATAAACCACATTTTTCCTTTTGTTATCAAAACAAGCTGGTGACGTGTGTCCATTTGCCACAGACTTAACTCTCAGGCCCGCAGCATCAAATGTGTCTGCATCCGTTTGGCTTACAACAACGTTGACTCAGCACCGATGTTTGTACGGTTTTAGAATTCTTGTGGTGCCTCATGTTGCTTTTCTGTGAATTTAAATTAAATGCTTTTTCTTAACACATCGAAATAGCACCTAATTTTCCGTAATTCATTTACTTCGAGAATATAAATAAATAAATATATACGGACATATCACACAGATTGAGCTAGCCCCAAAGTAAGTTCTTAATAAGACTTGTGTTATGGGATACTAACTCAACGATACTATATTTTATAACAAATACATATATAGATAAACATCCAAGACCCAGGTCAATCTGAAAAAGATAGTTTTCCATCTTGACCTGACCGGGGATCGAACCCGGGACCATCCGTATCACAGACCGGCGTGTTGACCGCTGCGCCACGGAGCTCGTCTGAAAATATGAATTCAATAGTTGTTTAAGCCAGGGGTTAATTAATAAAGAGAGCGGCATCCTCCGTGAGCAATGGACAACATGGTGTGCCTGCAAGGGTATAACTGGATTCCAATTTTACGGGTATTTGTCTGCGCTTCTAGAGTAACCCATGGAGGGTTGACGTCAAGCTAGGAGCCGGCCGGATGCCTTAAGAACTTTCACCAAATCATAACACATCATGACTTCTGTCATAATAGCAGACCATAGGCTCCCAAGTGTCACATCTATCCCATAAATGCAATCGAAAAAACATGCTCGTGTGATGATGAATAGAACAGAGAGGCACGAGAGTCGTTTCCGTGGCGCAGCGGTCAACACGCCTGCCTGCGACACGGAGGTCCCGGGTTCGATCCCCGGTCAGGTCAAGATGGAAAATGATCTTTTTCAGATTGACCTGGGTCTTGGATGTTTATCTATATAAGTATATATTATAAAATATAGTATCGTTGAGTTAGTATCCCATAACACAAGTCTCGAACTTACTTTGGGGCTAGCTCAATCTGTGTGATTTGTTGTTGTTGTATTTATTATGTTTTACTACGCCGTCTTAACTGGTTAACTTTACTGTATGCCGTCTTGCTTTGAAAGCTTTTACCAAGCTCGGGAAAACTGCATCAAATGTGCCTGTATCCGTTAAGCTCACAGCGTTGACTTAGCTTTGTCCCCCGCCACTGTTTACCTACATTGTCGCGACACTTGTGTTGAACATTTGCTATTATGTTACTGCTGCATTTTTTTATTATTTTTCACATGTTTGTTTGTTTGTTTTTCGTATGTGTAAATGGCCAACACTGGTGTTAGATTTTTCAAGCTGCTTTAAGGCTTCTGACATATTTTTCACATGAATTTGTCACAAGAAGTATTGTATTCTCCGAGTATACTATAATCGTCCACATCCCACATTTGTAAAGAGATTTTTATGGAATTAAAACACAGAAGATGTTCAAAGAACGGATGATTGATGTTCTGTTGAATTCAATTCGAGTATAGGACGCGTACGCTATTTGATAAGATGTGACGTGCGTATACGTATCAACTGCGCCTTTTTCGTCGACCAACCTTAAAAACAACAAAGTATGTGCTACTTCAATGAATCCCTCTTGATTTAAGTTAAGAGTATTTTAATTATGACAGATTCAGTTCATAGAACAGAAGCTTCTCCACGCGCGTTCAACTTATATTTGGTCGGTTAATATCCTGGAATATCATATTGTAGGTCTAATAGTACTTATGTATAAGTATAAAAATAATATGGTTCTTGTTTTAATGTGTTTAAAAAGCCAACACTGGTTTTTTTAGCTTATTGTAAGGTCTGTGCTTTGCAAGGTAAGTTTGAGGCAACATAAACAAATCAAAATTACAAAATATTCAGTAAATAATTTGCTCTTAAAATAAAAGCCGAGCAATTACAACATTCCAGTTTTTGGTAACCGATAACCCTGTAACATAATAATGTTGATCGAACTGACCACAACCCGCTTAATAACCATCTTCATTAGACAACGTATCGGGTGTTCACCAATTTTGTAACGTTATCCTAAGTGTTGCTTTGTAATCACGAATAAAGGTTTTTCTACAAAGAACCAAATAGTTATTGCGTACGTAGGTGTTTTGACTATATACTAAGCGTAGGTGATTTTATTGTGGGTGCTTTGACTATAATTTCTAAGCGTAGGTGATATGTTTTCACCAGCATTGTGAAGTAGAGTGGTGCTAAAATGCATAGGGAATTTGCGATTCTATGAAACTGATTGATTATCACTAACAGAACTAAACTATTCGAATCAGTCCATGATATTAAACATTAATTCTTCATACATCTAAATATGAGAAACGAAATTGTGTTCCCATAAAAACTTGATCAACTGATTGCTCATTTTGTATGGGAACTCAGATTTTTTTTGTGTTTCAAATAAGTATTAAGTAATCCCTGAGGAAAGTGGTTCTTCAAGAACCACTTTCAAACAACACATTCAAATATTATTTCTCCATTTATTTACACACTGTATATAGTTGTAGGTAGAACTATGCTGGGAAACGGAATTCACAAAACACATTTCCCGCTCGCTACAGTACTTAATTACCACAGATAAAAACAAACAGTTCTGAAGAGAGTATTTGCAATGTCAACGGCGAAGCGGAACGCATGTTTTATTTTGAACAATAATTAAATTTAACCTAAGTCTGCTGCATGTTACATGGCAATCTACTGCGCCGTTGATAGTGGAACCCGTCTTTTACTATTGGTCAATTTTTCATAGCTCGACGACTTACTGCCTCGCATCGCTTTAATGGAATCGCAGCACTCAATTGAGTTACACGAGGTACTTCGAAGATTGATTAATATATTTCAAAGATTATATTTCTTTGAAGAAGTCAATCTTGTTTTATCACAATTTGTTCGTATACGCACTCACAGTTTATTTAAACAACCAATTACTGACTGGCATAGTCGAGTAGCTAACAATTTCGAAATATCGTATCCATCTTTTACATTTAACGAATAATCTTCTTCAAAATATTAAACATCATAATCAGCTTTAGTGTTTTAATCTGTAGATAAAATATAGGTTTCCCCTACTATAGAATAAAGCCACGTTTATTCCAACAAGCACCAAATTCAAGATTGTGTACGCTGTTATGGCGATAGGCGGCGCCACTGTCGTGAAACTTCAGATAAACTGGGCAACCAGCCGTGAGACTGATAAATTCTGTTTATGTTTGCATGAACTGGCATATACCTACGCCTTGTACACAAATGTCTTTTATTTATCTTCATGATACATTAATCCCTATATTAATTTAAAACAAACTACGGTAAACCCAATACTATCAATTTAATCCACCCAGAGCGTATGCCTAGGTACTTACTGTTTATTTTTTTTTTGTTAAAACTTATTAAAATTATACAAAATAAACCGTGTATAGTTTTCGATCACATGTCAAACGTCAATATTTATGGCGCTATCAAAGTTTGTCAAACACGAACCCGGGATCCGTCATAATGTTTTGTATTAGTATATATTGTTTTACCTATCGCGAGAGATAAATTCACTACCTATATTAACAGGTATGTCTTCCATGTTGATTCTTAACCATTTTCCAGTTTTAGGTTTTAGTTAGGACTTGAAAGCGCCCTCACGCCTTGAACCCACAAAGAATAATAAGTCCTCCCCTACGTATCACAATGTTTGGAAGTATTTTCCAACTGATACCGTTCACTTCTATTTTAGGTAAGCGCTTTGGCAACACTAGTATAAATTGATTAAAATACTCACGGAATATAGTCAAAGTCACGGAATATAGTCAAAGTCACGGAATGTAGTCAAAGTCACGGAATAACCTTACAATGACCTGTAAACATGAGAGTCATTGTTTTAAGTGAGTAACGTCCCGAGAATCCCGGCATACATCGGCGTCGCGCATCCCGAACTTGCCTTGAAAATGGACTACTGATGAGTCCGAACTATAATCGGCAATCCCGACAAATAGCACGTAAGTGACCTGTTTCTAAACATATAATAATATGTATATATATCTCACGTTGGTTTCAATTATAGAATCCAGATTATTAATATAAGTAGTATATTTGATACACTCTATGACATTTTGCTACCCGAAAAAAACGTTGTATGTCTACTTACGTAAACCTACATAAACCATTAATCCCTATATTAATTATTCTATTGTCTTGCTAATACTATTAACTAATATTTGAAAGCTTTTGGCAACATAACAATAGATTGATTAATATGCTCACCAAATGAACTCACAATTATATAGGTATATACCTACGACCTCTCTGGCTCAGTGGTGTCATAAGTGCCATCGTCTATATTAGATCAGGAAAAGTTGAAAATGAAGATTTTATCCATACATACAAAAGAGCTATAACTAACTTTGACCTCAAAATTCTCAGACAGAAAGCGCTTGAAACAACTTTTTGCTATTTTTACCAGGACCGCAGTAAATATATCTGTAACACCAAAATTCATTTTCGGGGTATTTGAATTATTTTGTTTTTATTTACAACTAACATCTAAGAAAACATGTCATAAAGCGATACAACTTACACTGCATCCTCTAATGATACCGTTTTTACACGATTGCCGAAAAGGGTGTTCCTCGTGTTTTGGAGTTCATCTATGTACTTAGAATGTAAATATGTAAGCAGGTATCACATAATGAACGTATGTGAGTTTTTTATTCCACCATAATATCTTAATACCTCCACGGATTGGACGTGAGAAGTTGGCAAACACGCATACGGTATCGTTAGAATCCAGAGTAACATATGCCATAATTTCTAAAAATATGATTGATCACCTGTACGCACAAACACACTAAACCCGTCCTTATATGTATGTCTTATTAAAATATGAGAAGCTAAATATTTGATTTTCCACTTATTTTCTAAAGAAACACGATCCATCCAATCCGTATCAATTTTCTTTGACAAAATAACCAAGAAAATATCTCTAAAAGTTTGGTACTCGTATCATTCTCTTTATTCCAGTCAAGTTTACACCATAAAGCACTCAGTGAGTCGGTGCATCCAGTGGATAATAGCTGCGTCCGTCGTTAAGGATTGACGTCTTTACTGCACAGCGAAGACTCGTTCTAACTTTACTTACTGTGGGCATGCCAGTAACTCGCAAAGTATACCCTGTAGGTGTTAAGTTGATAGAAATGGATATAAAACGGGCCAAGTTTAATTCGTTTTGGAACACACTAGAATCACATTTCGAAAAAAAATTAAGTCGATTCCTATTAAATAAGCCTTTTGTTGAATCGTTTTTATTAATGAATTATTGTTCAAAATAAACAGCCTAGTGATAGATGGACGAACGAACGAACGGACGGGCGTTAAGTAAAAGGTTGCAAAAGCACAATTTGGGTACAAACCCTTAAGAATATTTGCACCTGACGTGTCTCATCGTCATCATAGTCTCAGCCGTAAGTGACAAAATAACCAAGTAAAATATCTTTGAAAGTTTTTACTCGTATCATTTTTTTTTATTCCAGTCAAGTTTACACCATAAAGCAATCAGTGAGTCGCTGCATCCAGTGAATAATAGCTGTGTCCGCCCTTAAGGATTGACGTCTTTACTGCACAGCGAAGATTCGTTCTAACATTACTGTAACTTGCAAAATATACACTGCAAGTGCTAAGGTGATAGAAAAGGAAATAAAAAGGATAAGCAAGAGTCGTATTACGGTTCAAAATTAACAGCTATCTGACAAACGGACGAACGGACGGACGGGCAGCAGAGGTTAAGTATCCAAATTGTCCCTACGCTTGCAGTTAAATGAAACAAACGACAAAGATTGGGACACTTATGTTAAAATCAATATCAAATTTAAATAAATATAACCCTAATGACTCAAAAAAATAAAGAGGTTTAGTAATACGCTCTGATGGCACGATTTGGGTACGAAACCCTAAAAAATCTGTTCACCTGTCATTCTCTCAGCCGCAAGTATAGTCCATTTCTGGACCTTGCTCTCCCTCTCTTATTATGACCGGTCGGAAGCAGCCTGCGTTCGACGCTGTTAGGGCTCTAGGTCAAAAGGAAGTTTTTTAATATTGAAATATGTCTATATGTTAGTAATTTTTTTGTTTAAAAAAGCTCGTACGAATGGTGTTAAAATGAATATCACTCTAAGATCGGTCTGATAAATCTACGAAAAATCAATCTTTTAGTTAATCCTATCATAAAATATGTCCTAATGGCCTATGGTTAATGTCACCTTACGAATTTACTCAAAATCGCAAGGGAATCAAAATCTATAGGGCACATCCCGTTGAACAGCGCAGATAAAACAAAAAAAATTCTTTAATGAGTACTTAAAAGAATATTTTGGCTTTTCATTCTATCAGAACATTCAGCAATAAATTGTCGCTCTTAATCTAGGTCAAATAACATCATCTAACGACTTTTTGAACATGATCCAACTCAAGTAAGGTATTCAGTGAAGTGCTTAGACTATTTTGTGATCCTAAGCAACTAGAACTAGTTCTGTTTGTAGGTGTTTGTAACTTGGAACTTTTTACACGATTAGACAAAGATTATATCTATCGTCTATCCTGTTGTTTGGTACGTTTTCAACAGAAACTTTATATCATAAAAACTATTGCAATAAACCAAACTACGAAAATTCTAGTATTCGAATCAAACCATACAACTTTAAGGCAAACTTTATTTACAGTTATGTTTTATCCTTGCGAGCTACTGACTCTATGTAAACTTCGCATTATTCTATTCCACCACAAAATTTATTTTATAGATGACAAATAAAACACAGAACAAAATTGAACCTTATTTGCGTTGCGTTAAGAAACAAATGCTTTTAAAGTAAACGTAGATAAAGTTGTAGAATGCACGCGTGGCTCTCCTCCAGTAGTTTTCGCGTCGAATCTGCACCGATAACGTCTGAAATATGAATATTGTCGGTTCATTTTGAACAGTCGAGTCACGATTATCATAGCGGACATACTGAAGTCATAAAGTGGGGAAAGCTGGCATAGTATTGACGATCATCGTCGCTGTTTCACAAATCTAGTTTTAAATAGTTTAGTTTTATTATTTTTGTATTTACGTTATCGTCACGGGCATGGGGCTTCATGCAAGCGGCACATTATTTATGTCTAGAACTACTACAAA
This sequence comes from Rhodophaea formosa, assembly GCA_963082605.1. Classification (NCBI taxonomy): domain Eukaryota; kingdom Metazoa; phylum Arthropoda; class Insecta; order Lepidoptera; family Pyralidae; genus Rhodophaea; species Rhodophaea formosa. The sequence continues at coordinate 9,915,803 of OY720221.1, forward strand.
CAAAACTTGATATACGTACAATCATCAATTTGTGTATGTGCCCCGTAAAACACGGTGCCCTTAAATTCTCCTTAGCACGGGGGAGTGGTGCGGGAACGCCAAGTTCCGGGGGACGACGCTGCAAGTTTCCGTAATGTACGTTAGCACTATTAATAATTCTGCTTGCTGCCACAAGACAGGTACCTATATATGCCTAGTGTGGGGACACTGACAACTATAGGTACTTATCACTTAAGAAGCTGTATGTTGTTGAAATACTGTGCATTAGAATAAGTTCGTTGTTAGAATAAATTATTTTGCATTTGTAAAATAAATTAATCCGCAAATATTCTCTTTGTGCAACATTTTCTAATAATTTACTTACCAGTCTGGCCATTGTGAAGGGTGAAGACCAAATCCGGTCTGTGTCATACATGGTTCTAGTAGTACAGAGAGTATCGTGCTCCTGCAGTGGAGACCAAAAAAGACCTGATGATGATGAACTGAAATTTTCGTCAACAGCGTTCGTGGTGCAGTACATACGCCAGCTTTAGACACGGGAAAAAACATATACTCCATTTTCACAGGTATTGTGTATATAAATAAATATATAAGAACAAATCACACAGATTGCGTTAGCCCCAAAGTAAGTTCGAGACTTGTGTTATGGGATACTTACTCAACGAATGGCAACGATACTATATTTTATAACAAATACATATTTGATAAACATCCAAGACCCAGGTCAATATGAAAAAGATAATTTTCCATATTGACCTGGGTCTTGGACCATTCGTGTCGCAGGCCGGCGTGGTAACCGCTGCGCCACGGAGCTCGCTAAAATACTATGAGGGTTGGCGTCGGGCAGGCGGCCGGCTGAAAAGAGTGCCAAATCATGCAACAGAATAAACGTAGTCATAATAACGAACCCTGGATTCAAACTCTCCACATCAGAAGGGGAAACTAGAAAAACGCTAAGATGAGGACGAGTAATATTAGTGGTAAAAAGATAGTGTTAAAAGTACCTAAACCTATTAAAGTTCACTGCCGCAAGTTACTTTCAAAATAGAAAGGCTAAATCTGATTATGTTAGTGAATGGAAATTTAAAGGTGGGCAAAGCCAAACCTAAGAGCCTTAGCACGAGTACATGTATGTACTTAGTGTGGTGGCCGCCTGAAAAGCCCGAGCTTTGTAAGTAAATACACGGAGTTAAAGGGATAGATGTGTTTAATCTTTGCAGCGGTGTCGTTTGACTCAATTCATGAATTTTAAAGTAAAGCTAATTATTTTTTCCCAAAAAAACAGCGCTTTCGAGTGAACTTACAGAAAATAAAAAGTTAGTAATCAACTTTATCGTATTTAGTGTTCTTGCTGATAAATATATCAATAACGATTGAGAAACTTCTTACTAAAATTCGCTTACAGTATTTTACTTTCAGAAACACTAGATTAATAAAAGAGTTGATATTGCTATGGCAATATATTAATGAACCGAGCAATGCCTTAGACAAAAAGGTCGATGAACTGACTTATTTATAACTCGCTTTTCCCTTGACTTAGTCTGTGTATCTTATAGCCTGTGTGCTATTGTGAATATGGTGATGTTAGCTTAGTTATAAAATTTCATCAAAATCCATCCAATAGTTTTTGTGCACAAATACCTTCACAAATATTCTTATTTATTGAATACTTGCAATTTTCCCGCGGCTTCGTCCGCGTAAATGATAGGCTATGTCACCCGCAGATAAATGTGCTTTATATAAGTGAAAGAATATTGAAAATCGGTCCATTCGTTTTGAAGGCTATTCAACGCAAACAAACTAATCCTTCCTCATTATGAAATTATAGTATAGGAGTATAGATATTAGGAAGAGATTTCCTCAGTAGACACACCGACGTTCCGACGCACATGAGTAAGATTGGAAATAATCTTGGAGCCTTGGAGTCCAAGAAATAATCCGCGTGTGATTCGAACCCGTATTTTTTTTCAGATGCTGGCTGCATGCTGGTCAAACTTCTCCTATCTATTCCTTTTAAATCATTGTGTGAATACATAGAACACGGCCAGTAAAGCCGGGCCGGTGCGAAAATAAAATTTTATTTCTGTTAGTGAAGTGAAACTAATTGAGTGGCCGATTTTATATCGCGCGGCGTGTACATGACATAATAATTTAGGCTCTAACACTTTGTTTTCCAATACAAAGCGGTCATAAAGTGAAATTTTTTTGTAGGATACATTTTTGGTAAGGTAAAAGCACCTATTCCCGGTAGTGTCCCTGTTACCGGTAATCTAACATATTTTTAAATTTTGCACTATTTCACGAATAAATTTACAATGTTTCTATACGAAAAAATGTTTTTAGTTATATTTTGATCAATAATAATGGCAACAATTACCAAAAAGTATGACAGCTTCACCACAATAAAATGTCAAAAGTTTGTACTCCAACATTTTTACATTTTGGCTGTGTGCAGTTGCTGAACGAATCAACGACATATTCGTCATATTAACTGTGTCATACTCATACGAGAAGGAGTTTGGTAAGTTTGTTTATGTATTTAACAAGTTAAATAATGTATCTTTCAATACAAACTATTAATTTTAGTCTTTTAAAAAAGTGAATATTTTGGGCTTTTACATTTATTGGTACTCAAAATTCCCTACTTGACCTATAATCCGGGAAAAATTTACCGGCTATTAGTACACGCATCAGTCCAGTAATATTTATGGTACCTAAACCCATTTTAAGACTCTATTGCAAGGGAATAAGTTTGATTTTCCTTTGAAATACTGTATAACGTTCTTACCGGATTCAAATTAAACATAAAACAATGTACATCAGGGTGGAGGGTCAACGTATGGTGAAAAATTTTACTATAAAACAAATTTGAATACCTCTTTCAAGTTGCATAAGGGTAAGATAATCACAAATCCATACTAATATTATGAATGCGACAGTAACTCTGTCTGTCTGTCTGTTACGCTTTCACGCCTTAATTATCTTTAATGTTCTCTAAAGTACGGAGAAGGACATAGGATACCTTGCATCCGAGAAAAATTAACTGTTTCTGAGGGATCGACATTAACGCGAGCTAAGCCACGGAAAAAGGTAGTACATTAAAGATAAAGGTATCAAATTTAAATTTATATCAAATACATCATGTCATGATTTGACAACTTTTTTAAGTTCATGCTTGACTATAAAAACTTAGAAAAAAATGCAAGTTGATGCGGATACCTCAGTGCGCGAATCAGACTCGCACTCAACCAGTTTTTATATTTCATTTTGTGGACGCAGTTCTCGGATTAGGTACATTAAGTATAAAATAAAATAAAGCATGTATAAATGCTGTTTTTGTAAGTCTTATGCTACTTATAATAGAATTCAAAATCGTGGTGTAGTTTACCGGTTTCTGGTACAATATAGTAACGGTTATTAGTACAAACTTGCCGGATACTGGTACAATCAGCCCTTTTTTATTTTAATTTGTAATAACAATAAGTAATGTTTATAATTTATTTAATAAAATTATGTACGTCAAGACTACTTTAAATTACCTACAACCACGTGTATATATCATCATTGTTAGACTAATAGTTTTAACACAAGTGAATTGCAAAGTCAGGAAAGTTCAAAACTTCACGGCTATTGGGACGTTTACCTTAGATATTTTTTCAGTTTATGGTTGAACTATGTTTAATCATACTCTTGGGCAGACTACGAGTACTCTCTTTGGATTTCCAGGAATTGTTCTTCCATTACTTCTATCTAAGTAAAAGAATATATAATGCAAACTATTTATTGTATAATTATTTTAATTTTTTCTGATTTAAAACGAGTCTACAAGTTTTACCGACTTAAGAAATTATACCTAATTTACAACAAAGACAAAAAGCAACCAGTTATTTACTTCTTACAAGTTTAGGTGTGTGATGTCTCGCTATCCAAAAATGTTATAAGTACCATTGGCATATGTATAAGCCTGTAACCACTAATTCTTAGATGTGGATACCGCAAAATCTTTACCAACACACATACGAGCATTTCGGAAGTTCCAGCTTCATGGCCTAATCCCAATTAACCCTTATGATTAACTTTCACGCTAACATTTAACCCAATAATTCTCAGAACGCAGATCAAAGGGACCCCAGTTCAAAGACAAGTTAAGTTTTACAACCATATTCGCTGGGTTTTATACAAGAAAACTCATAAATTGAAGTCTCGGCAAATTTTAAACAAATGGAAAACATTTTACAATTGACTTTATTTATTTTTAAAATCCTGTTACTTAAAAGGTATAATGTCAGGTATAACGCAAGGGGTCGAACACCGGCTAGGCCATGATGGAAAATAATCTTTTTAAGGTTCCGTATCCATAGGGTAAAACGGAACCCTATTCACGAGAATTTAATGTCCGTCTGTCACCAGGCTGTAGCTCATAAACCGTGAAAGTTAGACAGTTGAAATTTTCACAGATGACGTATTTCTATTGCCACTGTAATAACAAGTACTAAATAATCGGCCAAGTGCGAGTTGGACTCGCGCTCGAAGGGTTCCGTACCACTATCAGATTTTGTATCTTTTTCTATATTATAACTTAGAACTAAGCTATCTTTTTGAATATATTATATATTCGCAAAAGCTTACCTACTTTTTAAAGAATTCTCCGGCCATGGGCGCATTTCCTTTGAGGTGCGTTTGCTCAAGCTCTATACGCTATGAACCTCTTTAGGCTCTTGTCTGGGTTTTACGGAGGAACCGATTTGCTTAAAAGGGATTTTATTCCTATATATTTATTTAAAAGCCTTAACTTTTACTAAAACCCTAAGCAATGTGTGTACAGCGAAAGCACATGCACATAAGTACATACTATAAAGAGGAAATTTAAGTTTCCTAAAAAAATGTTTTTCAATAATTAGTCCGTCCTATATGTTATCGAATATAAGATTCTTTTTTTCTTACAATAAAAGATCATAAAGATAAAGCGCATCAAAATGCAGAAGTGGGCGTCACATAACACAACAGGCCCGGTAAAAAGTGGTCAGTGACGTCACGCAGAACCTTAACAGGCTATATCCTTATAAATTTTTGTTTAATTGACGAAAGGTAAAATAGGTGTCGAATCTTTTTCAATACATCTACCAGATGGACTAATTATTTGAAAAAATATGATTTAGGAATCAAGCCTACATTCTATCTTATAGAAATATAGAAATTAAATGTGGGAAAAATTTCCACGCTGGCAGGATTTGAACCGGCAGTCTTTACTCTTTGTACAAGTAACGCCTTACTAATTAGGCCACCGCGCTTCATACCCTACACGTCGAATTTCTCCACCACTTCCAATTCCCCTTATACGCTTATTGTTTGCGTCACCTAACATAACTACCTCACTGTTACAAGTGTGGTATCTGATTTAACCCATTTAACAATGAAGTGGAAAATCAGTTAATATGTAGGAAGCCATACAATACTTTCTAAGTGTTTTTATGCTTTTATAATGCTATTTTGATTATACTCTTATTGAAATAAAGAAATTGAATGTGGGACAGAGGCAAAAATATATTCGCTCTGGCACCCATTTCCTTTGAGATGCGGTTGCTCCAGCTTCGTGCTCCATAATCGTCTTTAGGATCGTAACTAGCTTTATTGAATAAACGGTTTCCTGGAAATATAAGTACTAGTAGTATAAGTAGGAATATACATCATGTATACGAACTATAAATATTCTGGTAGGAATAAAAATAAAAACGGTCTTGGACAATTTCTTTTGGAGTGCGTTTGCTCAAGCTTCGTGCACCATAAACCTCTTCGAAATCCTGTTTGACTTTGTTGAATAAGCAATTTCCAAAAAAATAAGGATTTTATGAGCAATATGAGTTAGAATATACAGCAAAGGTACATACAGTAAATATAAGTATATAGAGGTAAAAGTAAAAATCGCTCATGCTGGCTTGCGCCCATTTCCTTTGAGATGCGTTTGCTCAAGCTGCGTGCTCCATAAACCTCTTCAGGGTTCTGTCTAGTTTTATTGAATGAGTGGTATCTTGGAAAATTTATAGATACTTTTTTTCTGTTTTTAACACACAAATTGAGGCAGCCCCACAGTAAGTTGTGAACTTGTGTCACAGGATACTCAACGAAACTTTATTTTACAATATATAAATATACATATACTTATATATACCTATATATATATAAACATCCAAAACCCAGGTCATACTGAAAAGATCATTTTCCATCATGACCTGGCCGTTGACCGCTGAGCCACGGAGCTCGACTAATGTCTGACTGTGAATAGGAATATATACAGCACTAGCAACCCTCCCCCGCTGCGCCCGGGCATGTATTACACCTTAAAACCTTTCTTGTGAATCACTCTATCTGTTGGTGAAAATCGCATGAACATCCGTGCTGTAGTTTTAGAGTTTATCGCGAACAGACAGACAGACGCGGCGAAGAACTTTGTTTCGTAATAGGTAGTGATAGATACGATCTATAAATATTCTGATAGAAATAAAAATAAATTCGCCCTTGCACTTTTGACATGCGTTTGCTCAAGCTTCGTGCTCCTTAAACCTCTGTTGGACCCTGTCTGGCTTTTTATTATAGCGGGTTCTTGGAAAATAATATGAATGTGAATAAGAATATTCAGCATATATACGAACTATAAATATACAGATGGAAGTAAAAGAAAATCGCTTTTAGACGAATTTCCTTTGAGGTACTTTTGCTCAAGCTTCGTGCACCATATACCTCTTTATCCTCCTGTCAGGCTTTACGGCGCAGACATCTAGAATAGAAAGCTTTTAATATATATGTCTCAGTCATCTGGTTGAATTTGCTATTTGATTGAATGACTAGCGCGTTCATTGAATGGCGACGTTCAATTGAATGACTGAAGGACAGCTCGTCAAGTCGTTGAATGTAACGTTCAACGTCTTGACTGAATGAATGTCATTTAGCGAAGTCGTTGAATCTTAGCCGACTTTGGAATATTTGGTGGTAGCATGATTTCATTTTTCTTAGTTTTTAAAGTAGCCGACGGCGGCGTTATAATAGGTAAATCCATAATGTCATACTATTTTATGACAAACAACGCACTTTTAAGTAAATTTAATCGAAAAAAATATCAACATCGTGCCATCTGTTCGAGCTGTTTGACGCCATATTTGTTTTGGAGCGCCGCAGTGGGAAAAAAAATGAACTAAATTTGAATCACCTGACTGATTTTATGTCCGCTATGTTTAAAGGGCTTTGTTACAACCCGCTAACTAGTTGGACGTTGAGCGACGCTTATTTAATCAACGTTCATTCAATGAAAGCGCTAGTCATTCAATCAAATAGCAGATTCAATCATATGACTGCGACATATACATATATAAGCGATATGTAAGGACAGGAACATGTATTTCCTTGTCATTTGCTGTAAAGCAAGGCTCATCATCATCAGATCTTTTTTTTAGTCTCCACTGCAGGAGCACGACCCTCTCTGTACTACAAGAGCCACATATTAGCCAGAGCAGTCAGAGGATTTGGCCTACACTCTCGTTATTGGCCAGACAAGTTGGATAGGTATCTGTGATTTTGATAAGCTTTGTTTATCTTGTGTTCCGTATCTCGCTTTCTACAACACCCACAGAAAGAGTTAGAGAGGTACTCTTCCAGGTACCATACGGCCTCTGCGCAAAGGCACATCCTAACTATCCTAATCCTAACTAATATTATAACCGACTATAACTGAACCGATCATCAAGAAATTTTGCATACACATAGGGTACTGAGAAGGACATAGGCTATATATCACGCGGGCGTCGCCGCGGGTAACAGCTTGTATGATATAAAGTACTCAAAAAGAAGGAAACGGTATTCCATGTAATTTTTCCCAGAATTGTTTATACACTATCCTGAGTTTCTTTTTTCTCTAAAATTGCCTTCTATATTTCGTGCCTTAGACTGCACATCTTACATCAGACTGCAAATATGCTCAAGTGCCGTTCAAAATGGCAGTAAGTATGCAACAAAGCGGCGGATTTCTTTGTATATGGCACAATACATTGTATAGTAGCTTGCGTGCCGTAACTTACGTGGAAAATAAACAAGAAAGTTTGCTTGTTAAGCTACTTTAGTTTACCAATACCACGAAGTACAATAACTGTCATATGACTGAGTATGCTATCTAATTAATGGGAAAAAACATGCAAGTAGGCGATGGGGCTAGTAATCCGTCTCTACTTTGATTCCCGCCTAAACGCCCACCATTAACGTGACCTTCAAGTATTAATGACTTGGGTTCTTTCTACTCTAAAGAATAAAGATGTGATAAAATATATAGGTACAGAGTCATCTCAATTTCAGCTAAGGAAGATATTTAATTAGCAAAGCATAAAATCCATTCGGTTTTATTGCCCACCTCATAGCTAAAACACCTAAGATTTACTGTGAACTAACATCTTAAAAAGTCCACCACAGCCAACTAGAAATAGTATTCCAAACTCGTTACAGGTTACCGCGCCGTAAATATTCGCAAAAACGGCGAATACGAAATACGGGCTCTACGTAACCACAAAATGAAGAGCCTAGAGAAATCAAGCTCTTACTCTCCGGTAGGGCCCAAACGTCAACACCATGTATAAAGATGTGATGTGCCCTACTGAGAAAACATCTTTAGATGTGGTGTCGACACTGGGGCTCCACATGGCCACTGTTTCTGCCTCCATAAATTCGTAGATAGACGCTGCGTTCGCGTGGCGTTTCATATGGATGTGGCCACGTTGCTTCGCCCTTATTGCGTTGCGCCAACTGGGTTACCAGCTCGTTGACATCTGCCACATTAATCGGGAGCAAGCTCAGAGAGAGAGAGAAAGATTTAAATAGCTCTATACTCACACTTTTGGCAATGATCCTATTTTCAGATTTGGGTTATGTTTGTACAGTGAAATCAAACATGCAGTCTGGAAGAAAATGTTGCTCACATGCAGATACTGTTAGCGTAAAAATTTCTTGATTGTTTAAGTCATATTAGCTACTTACTTCCCGCGCAGGTTGTTAAAGCCGTCAAGGGTATCTTGTGACTTGTGTGTGCTTATCTCAAAAATCATATCATGGGTGATGCGTTTAACAACCAGACTTTCCACCTACACGTCACTATTACGCTAAACATGATCTTTGAGACATAAACTTTTTGCCGTAAGCTATAAACACACGATTGGAATCTATGGATGTAAAACAAACAACGTTCTCTCGAGCTCCGTGGCGCAGCGGTCAACACGCCAGCCTGCGACACGAGGGTCCCGGGTTCGATCCCCGGTCAGGTCATGATGGAAAACGATCTTTTTCAGAATGACCTGGGTCTTGGATGATTATCTATATAAGTATATGTTATAAAATATAGTATCGTTGAGTTAGTATCCTGCGACACAAGTTCACAACTTAATGTGGGGCTAGCTTAATTTGTGTGATATGTCCCCATATATATTTATATGATCAAGAACGAAATCACCAAAAATCTCACGAGTCAGACTCAATGAAGCCTCTTCTATCTTTTTATTACTTTGTGACAGAACCGAATTGCATTACCCACCCCCTGCCAGTTAATTTGGTGGTCACCGCTCGTTACCTTTTAATTTACCCCACCCTCCCGATCCAGCGAGATCAACATTTAATTTTGTTTGGAAGACCAGCCAAAAAATATGTATGAAAAATAAAGCCAATCAACCTTTTGACGTTGCTGGAAAAAGCTGCAAACACTTTGGGAAAATGTTTTTCATGTCAGCGACGGCGACATAAAGTTTTTTTTTACATAAAATCAGATAATAACAACTCTTGCCAACTGTATTTTATTGGTGTTTTAAGCACAGGATTTGAACAGCAGTTTTTAGCCTTTGTAACAGTTCCCTAACAGTATATAATTAGATGAAAGGCCGCATGTAAAAAGGTATCGTAACAGCCCTGAAGTATACGGGACTAGCCGTTTCTCGCGACTTCTTCGTGGGTTTGGTTTTTATCATACAATCTATTTGGGCCACCGGGCCGATTCCTAGGCTCCAAAAACCAGGTTTTAAAGCATCACTGATAAGAATGTAATACGCTTATGTAGATGACAAAGACATATCGCAGCACCTACGAACGCAGCACTCACTCAATAATGTCGTTTATAGTCACTATTTTAATACATGCGATTTTTGTAGAGACAATCAAAATTATATGGTATACATGACTGGTTTTAAAATTTTATGTATTTCAAATAACACACAAATAAACAAAATCTTTCCTTTTTATAGTTAGTTAAGTATGGAGGACTTGACCGAATGTTTTTAAAAAGACAAAAGAGTCTGTTCACGACGAAGGTTTATTCAAGACTGACTTAAAATTAATTACAAATTGATCTCTTAGAACTAATTCTTATCTCTACCGATGTGCGACGCCGGGCTCAGACATAACATCCAGTTTGCTGTATCAGCGTGGCTCACCCACGAAGCCCTGCGCTCTCAACACATTGTAATAGAGCTAGGGGAAGCTATAGCTGACATAACTCCTCCCCCCATAGCTTCGAAATTATCGGAGGGATTATTAATTTGATCGCTCTGATTATTTCGATACATACAGTTAGGTTTCATACACTCATACGTTATAAAAATAGAAATAGACAGAAATAAAATTATGTATAACGCTATAGTAGCGAAACTAATACTTTTTACACTATTAGCCTTTTCATAGTTATTTTTCACTTCACTTTCACTGATTTTTAACAAATTGTTTAAATTCTGAAGATTCATCAAATCACTGGTATCCAAATTGATGGGTTCTCGTTGGGACTGAAGCTCAGTGGCGGCAACTTCTGGGAGGTTGATTATTGGTAGTTTTGTAGACTCTACTCTACTTGTAGAGATATGATGAGACCTCAGTGTGGTTCCATTTATTTCAGCATCGCAGTGATCGTCAAGAGTGAGGAGGTAAGTACCTTTTATATTATCTTTTGTTATCTCACCGTTACAGATTTTGGTAAGTACGTTTTCAGCTTTACTGTAGAGAATCCATCTCTGTTTCTCTACCGACTCTACTTTAACATCATTAAGTTCCACCGATATAGGATTACAGGAGCTTTTATCCATGGAAAATTTCATCAGAGCTTGTATACAGGTATCCGCTATAGGTAGACGAGACTTATCTTCGTAGCACAGGTACGTTCCCTCGTGAAACTCGAAGCATGGCTGGGAGAGCGAGACCATTATGGGACCTTTTACTATGAGGTAAGGATATTTGGGAATTATAATTTTAGTTTGATTATAGGAATCGGTAATGGGTATAGGAATTACTTTATAATATATATAGGTTTCATCGTTAATTAAAGGTATGTCTAAAATAAACGTTATTTGATTTCCTTTAGAATAGGCTTTTAACTCTATACACTGTTCTATACTAACTAAATTATCATAGCTTACTGGGTAAACGAGCTTGTTGTATTTTTCTATCTCTAGTAACAATTTCATTAACTCGTCTGAGTCCATAAGGGATTGGTGCAATGTTCTTAGCTTACTAAACGTTATACAGGTTTCGATCTCATTTAAATGGTTATATAACAATTGGAAGTTGTGCAGAAATAGGTTATATACAATAATAAAATTATGAACTGTTATGTTACCATTAATCGTTCTATTTATAATTTTCCTTATTTCCCACAATTCTTTATCTATTTGAATAAAATTACTATTTGTGGAGTTTGTCATTTTTACCAGATTCTTAGACATTTCAGATACTAGAGTCATTCTATTTATAAGTGTGTCCTGACGTGTCTGTAGAGAACTAATCATCCTTTCATACCTGATAGCATCGTCATGGTCAAGGTTACCAGTAATAAGTTTTATAATTGATCCGAGAGGATTTAGAATTCCGCGTTTTATTCTTATTGATGGGGCTAGTTGTTTTAATTTATTAATAGTAGAGTTCATAATATAATCTGTTTGGAGCTTAACATTTGATAATTGGAAGTTTGGGGTTCCCTTACGAAAGTACCCTTTTACATGCTGATTTAAATTCCTATATCTATTTATATTTAATTCTAATTCCTCTTGTATAATACTTAAATTTAAAACCTTAATAATAGTCCACTTATCGTAACTTATGCTAGCTTGGCCTTCTTTCACCAGGATCACCCCAGGATTTTTATCAATCCTTTGAAGTTGAAGGCTGTGGATCTTCACGATCAGCGCCGCGAATGCGAGGAGGTACCTGTGAAGGTCGTTTAATGTCCTTAATAGGTACTTTCGTGCCACGATTTTTAATAGTAGCAGGGCAAATATTTCTATTAGTTTCACCAGAGACTTGTGCCTTTTGGAACCGCGGTTTATCCTTACTTCGTCTTGTATTTATGCCTTTTACAAATATAGTATCCCCTTCTTCTATATCAAAAGAGGTTTCTCCGCCACGTTTCTCTATTACCTTTTCTTTTCCTTTTATTAATTTATCTGTTAGGTATTTGTACAAGTATTTTGTACGTTTCGCATGATCGCTTACCAATTGTTGCGTAAACTGTTTGTTAAAGTCTACTTCAAACGTACTATTCGAATCAGTGTGTCCGAAGACAACTTCGAATGGCGTAAGGCCAGTTGCAGAGTGAATAGATTGATTATAAGACATAACTGCGTATGTCATAACATTAGCTGCGTCTGTTATTTTATGTTCGTATTTCGCGATGCGGTAGATCTCTAGAATAGTTGAATGGAAGCGTTCTATTAGGCCCATAGAGTTTGGGTTATGCGGAGTGCCTATATGTAGATCTATTTTGTAAAACTGTAGAGTTTCCTTCAGCAAATTATTGTTAAATTCCGTACCAGGGTCAGCACTTATTCGTTTAGGTACGCCGTAAAATGAGAAATACTTTATCAGCGCACGAACAACTTCGGGTGTAGAGCGATTAGGTATCTCAAAAGCTTGACCCAATTTACTGAAAGCGTCTATGATAGTTAGAAAATATTTGCCTTCTATAGAGAACAGATCCATGAAAATTTCGCTAAACGGTTTAGTCTGTGTTTGAGTGAGTTGTAGCTGAGGTTTTAAAGGTTTACGGTCATATTTTTGTGTTTTACATGTTTCGCAAGAATTTATTACTGCGGAAACTGTTAAATCCATATTTTGCCAATAATAGTTGCGTTTTAATTTCATTATTGTTTCCCTAATGCCGCGGTGGCTCGTTTGACCGCGGTGATATTTAAGTATAATGTCACGCTGTTCATCTTCGTCTTCTATATACACTACTCTTTTATTACATTCGTAACATTTAACTGTATCCTTTTTAAATAGTTTGATGACATCGTCAGTAAATTGAGTGCGGTGTCTTGGGTCCTCGAAATAGAAAAAATATTTAATTTTTGGTTTTATGTATTCTAGGAGAAACTTCTTTACTAAATCCGGATTATCTACAGGTAAGTGTACTTCAAATACCTTTTGTTTATCTCGTGATAGATCTTTTACTAATGTTTGGTTTCTGTTCCAGGTAAAGACAAGAATTTGATTAGGTTTTGTGTCTATGGCTTCATCTAAAATTGGGATACCACTGGTATCGATATCTTCAGCAGAATGAACAGTTTCAGGTAACGAGCCTGCAGTGATTGTACTTGACGAGGGTGAACGAGCAGGATGAGTCATTGGAGTATCTTCAGGTAAGGGAATATCGGATTTTTCTGAAGCTGAAGTATCCAATGTTATTACCGAATTATTGGATCTTTCAGTGTCATCGGGATTAACCTGCATGGAGTAGTCATCATTGTTATTGGTAAGTATATTTAGTTTTATACGTGATAGTGCGTCTGCGTTACTGTTTTGTTTCCCGTTTTTATAAATAATGTCGAAGTCAAATTCTGAAAGTCGTAATTTCCATCTAGTCAGTTTACTTCCTGGTTCTTTAAATGAGTTGAGCCAGGCCAACGGACGGTGGTCCGTGTATATTGTAAATTTTCGGCCATAGAGATAAGGGCGGAAATGCTTCACTGCCCATACTATGGCTAGTAGTTCCTTTTCGGTAGTGCTGTAGCGTGTTTCTGCGTCATTAAGGGTACGACTAGCGTACGCAATCGGTTTGTCACTTCCAACAGTACCTTGTGAAAGGACGGCACCCAAGGCGTAGTTCGATGCGTCCGTAGTCAGGACGAAAGGTTTGGAAAAATCGGGAAACTGGAGTATTGGGGCGTTAACGAGTAACTCTTTACATTTTTGAAAGGCTGTAATATAATCAGGGGTTATTTCAACTTTATTTTTCTTTTTTAGGCATGATGTCAGGGGTTGAGTGATCTTTGAAAAATCTTTTATAAATTTTCGATAATAGCCAACTAGGCCAAGGAAGCTTTTAATTTCGGTTGGTGTGCGAGGGAGTGGGAAGTCAAGAACTGCTTTTATTTTGTCGTCATTCGGTTCTAAGCCATTTTTAGTGATTTTATGTCCAAGATAAAGTACTTCTTTGCGCAGGAACTCGCATTTGTCTAAGGTAACTTTAAAATTCGTCTGTCTAAGTCGGTCAAAGATTTTTCTCAGTTTTTCTATGTGTTCTTGTAAGCTATTTGCATATATTATTATATCATCTAGATATACTAAGCAATGGATCCCTTGCATCCCTCTCAACACATTGTCCATGGCCCGCTGGAACGTCGCGGGGGCTGTTTTTAGTCCAAACGGTAGGCGCTTGAACTCATAATGTCCTGTCGAAATCGTGTAGGCAGTTTTTGGTCTGTCACTCTCTTCCACTTCAATTTGGTGGTACCCGCTGGCCAGGTCAAGGGTACTAAAGTATGTTGACTTTCCCAATTTATCAAAAAGGTCGTTTATATTAGGTAAAGGGTATTTGTCGTCGATAGTCAGTTCATTTAAACGTCTATAGTCGATTACCATCCTAAACTTCTGTTCGCCTGAGGCATCTAGCTTTTTTGGAACAAGATGCACAGGAGCACTCCATGGTGAGAATGATTCTTGTATGACGTTGTCCTTTAAAAGTTTTTCAGTCTGTCTCTGTATTTCAGCATTTTGTGAGGGTGGAAGTCTGTATGGTCGTATAAAAATTGGGTCTTCATTTTTTGTTCTTATTTGATGTTTTATCTGGTTACTAAATGAAAGCGGTAATTTGTCACAGTAAAATATGTCTCTATACTCGAAGCATAGTTTTTCTATGGCTTCGCGTTCTTCATTATTTGTGTGATCTAGACGTAATTTTGATAAGTTTTCTTTTAATAATTCGTCAATTTCATAATTATTCAAATGGCCAGTTGTCAAGTTATTTACACGTATATTCTCATTTAGTCTAGTGGTCGTCAGCGGCTCTGTAAATGTCAAAATCACACTATTTTGGGAAGCGTTCTGGATGACAGTGGTAGCATATGAATCTATGCACTTAACAACAGCAGCAGGCATTCTCACATTATCTCCGAAATCTTTAAACTCAATAATTGCATCACCGTTATCTAGGTCAGTCGGTACTTTGACGCGTGTTTCTGTACGCGGTTCTAATGTAATTTCGCATGTGGGGCTATATACTATAGGTATTTCAGTATTTTGTGTCCGCAGTATTTGATTTTTCATATCAATTGTTGCATTTAATAATTTAAGTAGATCTGAACCAATTAAACCATCATATCGCCTATCGACGTCGTATACATAAAATTTATGCTTACACATGCTTTTGAATGATTTTAACAGGGGTATATAAATTACTTCATTATGTGAGCTACGTGCATGAGTGCTTATAACCTCAAATGGTTCGTTATATTTGTATGCCTGGAAGTATCTATCAGCTATAGCGGGACTAATGAAACTTCTTGTGCTCCCTGTGTCTATCATTAGGTTAGCATCAATTTCAGGTATATAAATATGCGGTAATCTATTAATACTATTGCAATTTAAGTTAATCATTTCGGGCGGGTGTTTGTCGAGGCTAGTATAGAAAAATTTGCGGTCTCTTCTTGAGCTTCTGGTTCATATTGTACGCATTCAGCATTATCTATATAAAAATTATAATTTTCGGTCTGCCCGTTTTCGTCAGTATAGTAGTTATCATAATTAGGTTGGTACTCTTGGTATTGGGGTTCACTATCACTGTAAGTATAAAATAAGTCACTACTCTCAGTATCGGGTACGTGTGTAATCATGTTTTGTTTCACAGGGCGACTAGTGCGCATAGAAACGTCAGTATCTTGGAAATTAGGTAAGTTTCGTTGCACTTGGTTTTGAGGTGGTATGCCGAATTTAAATTGCTGATTTGGTGTGTTATAATTTGGTCGAAATTGTGTATTGTTAAATTGGGGTCTAAAGCCTTGTTGGTTAGGTATGCCAAACTTAAAACCTTGTTGATTTGGAATGCCGAATTTTGTATTTTGCTGATGAGGAATACCGAACTTAAAGTTACCTTGCGGCTGTGGGAAATTAGGTCTAAAATATCCCTGGTTGGGTGTGCCGCCGAATTTGAATCCACTAGGGCCGGGTTTAATATTATTTTGTGGCTGATATGGAATATTTGGTCTATAGTTTTGATTTAATTGAGGAACCAAATTATTCGAAAAATTAGGTTTAAATCCAAAAGGAAGTCCTTTGGACAAGTCACTATTATTTCCAGGATTTGACGAAAAAGAATGCTGAATAGGCTTAGGGTTAGGTCTATTTTTATTTTTTGAATTATACTGATATTGGAAATTAACCTCTTCCATGACCACACTAAGTGCACTTTCTAAAGTTGTACATCCTTTAAGTCTCACAATCCGTATTAAATCTTCTGACAAATTGTATAAAAACACATTAAGACACATATTATTATAAATTGTAATTTTGGCAGCTTTTAAGTTTGTATCAGATAATAAGTTGACCTTAGAGCAGAGGGCGCTACGCGTTTGTTGAATTCTGTTACAAAACTCTAGATAACTTTCTCCCGCTTTAATTCTTAAATTCTCTAGTTCAATCGCCACGCACTCCTCGGACCTAGGGTCACCGAAATGTTGTATAAAGATAGTTTTTAATTCTTCCCAAGTTCTTATGTCTTCGCGTTCACTAAGCAAGACAGCTGCTCTACCACAAACTCTACTAGTTATACAATGAAATACATATGCCTCCTGCACAGGGTTACTAGGCCCATTGAAATTTCTTATAATGTACTCACATTTTTTTATAAATAAATTGAGTATATTCTGGTCACCATCAAACTTAGGTATTATATTTAAAAAATCTTTTGGTATCATTTGAACGCCCGCTGTTGCCATTTTATTTTATTTTTCTATAGTTCAATCTGTTAAAATTATTTAATAACTATTCAAAACACTTTTCTTTATAATACTCAATATATTACTTATTGAAACTATATATAAAACTAAGTATTTTGCCAATTCTGTGCCGAAATCAAATAACTTCTAACGATTTTAGTTTAAAAGTTACGAAATAAAGTCACAAGAAAAACCACGGGAAATAGCTGGGAAAAGACAGGAAAGTAAAAAGGTCCACTTACAGTCCGCTCAATCCCATGCCTTCCAGTATAGCTGCTCTCGTAGACAGGAAAACTTTCGGTGTCCGCCGTTAACACATTTATTTGGTTCGGTTTGTATCCGAATCGCGATACCGACTAGTAGCACTTCACCGAATTTCGGGTGTGTAGACGCTCCGGTCGGCAGCAGGATATATCGGATCCTACCCAGGCTGCGCCAGTTAAGTATGGAGGACTTGACCGAATGTTTTTAAAAAGACAAAAGAGTCTGTTCACGACGAAGGTTTATTCAAGACTGACTTAAAATTAATTACAAATTGATCTCTTAGAACTAATTCTTATCTCTACCGATGTGCGACGCCGGGCTCAGACATAACATCCAGTTTGCTGTATCAGCGTGGCTCACCCACGAAGCCCTGCGCTCTCAACACATTGTAATAGAGCTAGGGGAAGCTATAGCTGACATAACTAGTTATATATTTTTTAATATATATATATCTGTAATTCTACGTAGATAGAGTGTGAAAAACATTTTTTTTTGTTCCCAAGACCCTGTATTGTCTGTAAAACGGTTTATCATTAATTGCAGAAACTAAACAAAAATGTACAGTAGCACGTACAAGATATATACATATACTATCAAGACTTAATTAATTAACTTGAACAAGGCTTGCAGTGGGAACCCTCAGTTGTACTCGAGTACATAAACCGTACACAACAACGCAATAGACCCTCTTGGGACGCAAAATAAATACATTTTCAACTAAATAAATTTAACTTATAAACCAATGTTATTTATTTGAAATAAATGAAATCGGTTTACGCTCAGAATCGTCCGATAACGTTATAAACAAGTTAATGAATTGGGCTTGTTTTTAAAATATAGTGTGGAAATGTGGTGTTGGCGGTGTGTGGGTTTGTGTGGTTTTGATCGATTGTTATAAATATATTGACCACGCACCGACCAGGTGGTTGGACGACCAGACCAAGGTCGCGGGGAAACGCTGGATGCAGGCCGCTTCCAACCGGTCATTTTAGTAAACCTTAGGAGAGGCCTATATCCAGGAGTGGACTTCTTGCGGCTGAAATGATGATGATGATGAAATTTTATCCCATACTAAAGGATTTACTATACTTATCTATGTTTTTCATGCTTTTATTTCATAGAAAATGGCTTGACGCAAACAATAAATTTTATAAAAACTTTTGAATCTCGCAATTCATTAAGAAATAATAAGGTTAGTTTTTATTACACGTCATCTCCACATGTTCATCACACATATCATTGTGTATGCTGTAGTTTATGTTGTCTTATATCTGAAATTTAAATCTTGCAAGGGCGTTCAAACTTGTATAAAAGAATTTTACAAACAATACTAAGGTAGATATTACACCAGTTGTTTGAATTAAGTAAGCCAATTGTTTGCTGGTGAATGATAGTTACTTGCATAACGCGCGAACGCGCGATTTTTGTTACTCTTGTGAATGTACTATTGCTTTGTAAAAAAAGAAAACATTCATTTTTGAAATGTAATCATTTTATGGAGTGGAGGGTTGACTGAGATACAGCCTAGGACTATCCTATTTCAGGCGTCAACCGACCATACTGTCTTTTTGTTTCACTAGTTAAATATTTGATGTACGGTGAAAAATAAACGTTGTTATTATTCTATCTGATCCAATATTCAAAATGCATTACCCAGGATCCCTGGAAATGGATGCACAAACATGCATTCTTCAGCATCGCACGACACTACACGAGTGGCTGTGCATTCGGCACGACGACGCTTGCACTGAATGGATGCAAGAATACTCTTGCACGGAATAGATGCAAGAATAAGGTTACGGGTTTGGTATTCTGTTTAAGTGCCCATTAGGCATTTAACATGTGGTCACCTTTAAGGCGAAGTGAGTTCACACACTAGCGCCACCCAGCAATTAATTCAAGTACTCTTAAATCAAATCAAATTTAAAAATCCAATAGCTGATTGCCCTAAGTAGTAAATTACTTCATCGTCATCATCATCAGGTCTTTATTAGTCACCACTGCAGGAGCACGACCCTCTCTGTACTACCAGAGCCATATTATTAGCCTGAGCGGTTAAGGATTTGGTCTACACTCTCCACGCTGGCCAGGCGGGTTGGAGAGGTCTCTTTGATGATTATAAGCTGTATTTAGCTTGTTTCCTAAGTCGCCTTCTACGACATCCACGGAAATACTTGGAGTGGTCCTATTCTACTCTGCCGAGAACCACACGGCTAAGTAAATTACTTGATTCTATTTATTACTTTTCATAGATATTACAATCTAAGTTTAAGAGAACGAATTTTTACCGCCAAAAGTGGCCACCTTTGGCGGTAAAAATTCGTTCTCTTAATTCATCAAATTAAAAATAGTGAAAACTTGTACCAATAATACTACAAGTAATTTACTAGGGCATTCAGCTATTAGATTTTTTAAATTTTATATGATTTACGACTTATAGAATTAATTGCTGGGTGGCGCTAGTGTGTGAACTCACTTCACCTTAACAGTGTATATTAGTATTAAGTTTATATGCATATATTTTGAAGCGATTGATGCTTAGTGCCTTAAGAGTGTTACCCAAAGACAGTTTCATACAAACGGAGTAATATTTATGCCTCATATTTCACATAAATGTCACCACTGGTAGTGTTTGTTTTGTTTTTCGTATGTGATAGTTGCCAACACTGGTGTCAGATTTTCATAAAATCTTACATCTGACATAGCTTAACGAATGCCATCAACGATGACAGCCGGGACCAACGGCTTAACGTGCCTTCCGAAGCACGGAGGAGCTCGAGATATTTTTATGCCACTTGCGGTCACCCATCCAAGTAGGGACTGCACCAGGGGTTGCTTAACATACGTAAACGCTCATAGAGCTCACACCCACTGGACCATCGGGCTCCTCAACATATTATCACAAACGAAAGTTTACATACGTGCACACGTCAATTTGATTGATTCAAAATTGATTCAAAAATACTTAAAACCCTCTATCGCTCTTACGAAAAATTGTACATATTTACAGGCTGAGTCTACGCCTCTAGATATCGAGCCTTCATTTAACGCCTTGTATAAAACACAAGCCGTGTGGTTCCCGGCAGAGTAGAATAGGACCACTCCAAGTCATCCCGTGGATGTCAACAAGCTAAACAAAGCTTCTAAACATCAAAGAGACCTCTCCAACCCGTCTGGCCAGCGTGGAGAGTATAGGCCAAATCCTCTGACTACTCAAGCTAATATATGGCTCTGGTAGTACAGAGAGGATCGTGCTCCTGCAGTGGAGACTAGAAAGACCTGATGATGATGATGATGATAAAACACAAAATCCTTTTTGATACTGAATGTGATAGATACACACTACCTACTGTCCATCCATCCATCCATCAGGTCTTTTTAGTCTCCACTGCAGGAGCACGACCCTCTCTGTACTACCACAGCAATATATTAGCCAGAGTAGTCAGAGGATTTGGCCTACACTCTCCGCGTTGGCCAGACGGGTTGGAGAGGTCTTTTTGATGTTTGTAAGCTTTGTTTAGCTTGTGTTTCCTAAGTCGCCTTCTACGACATCCACGGGAAGACTTGGAGTGGTCCTATTCTACTCTGCCGGGAACCACACGGCACTCTGCCGGGAACCACACGGCACCTACTATATTTTTTACAAATTCGTCATTGTTGCATTCCATCTAATGCGCCTTGACTCCTTATTCCTATTCAAATAATTCGGCCGTCTGAACGCTTTAGTTTAAGTGTTGCGGGCTGAGTAGCCCCAAGGAAATTTTGATAGGAAACGCACCATGAACCTTTATACATTACTATTTGAAATGATTACAGGAGCAAAGTAATAAACGGATATTAGCAGTAGGAAGAGGTCAATGTCGAGTTGTGTTAGCCAAAGTTGGCAAAGCTTTACATAATTCAAGTTAATAGTTCTTGAAGTCGTTCGGTTTGAAAACTATTCATCTTGAACTCTGGATAGCTTTGTGCTAGGTACGAGATGTTTCCGGGTTTGGAGTTAACAGAAATTACAGTTTTGTTATAGTTCAGTAAATATTTTTATTTCATAAGTTCAAATCATACTCGTACATATAATTCCAATAATTTTTTTTTTTTTAGTTATATTTGTAATTGTGTGTAAATAATATGTAAATAAACATAAATTGTCAGGTAAAAAAAAAATTGAGCTAGCCCCACAGTAAGTTGTGAACTTGAGTCGTAGGATACTAATTCAATAATAATGTATTTTATAATAGATAAACTGGCCTCTCCAACCCATCTGGCCAGCATGGGAAGTGTAGGCTGAGTCCTCTGACTGTCCTGGCTAATGTATGGCTCTGGTAGTACAGAGAGGGTCGTGCTCCTGCTCGTGTGGAGGCTAACAAAGACCTATTGATGATGATGGTGATTTAGATAAACATCCAACACTCAGGTCAATCTGAATTAGATCGTTTTCCATTACGACCTGACCGGGATCGAATCCGGGACGACTCGAATGGCAGGCTGGCGTGTTAACCGCTGTGCCTCGAAGTTAAATTTTTATGTATATAGGTAACAATGACGTAAGCTACTGAAGAACTTTTTTTTTTAATTTTTCTTTTGTACTAAAATTACCTAAATATGTGCTTTCCAAATGTCTATCTTATTAGAACTCTTGTTTGAGAGTTATCGCAGAACATGTTAAACAAAAAAAAATAAGTCTTCCCCAACTCGGTTTGAAGTCGCTTAGCTAACTCTATAATTTTTGTCGAAAGTACCACACGTTTCCAAATTTGAACAACATTTGTTAATATTGTTTGTTACTTTAAAAAAATGTTATTTGACAACTCTAATTAAATTTTAAATTATTATTTGACATATTTAATTTAATTTTAAATAATCACATGACAATGTAAGCTCACGTCCACATATTAGTTCTAAGTAGGTACTCGTATGTCGTAGTATGTAAGTTGACGTCGTTTGGAGACAATGCGTTGTGCAGTTTGTTGCCGCTTCTTCTGCACTCTGCCTTGGAAGCGGTGTAAACTTAGCTTTAAGTAAATTATTGACGTCAAAAATAACATAACATTGTAAACCAATTGTAAATGTAAATTGACGTTCACCAAATAATATTTTAAATATCTTAAGATGAATAAAATTTTTGACTATTGACTATATTGACTATTGACGTCCACACAAAAGTTTGCTTGTATGTGGAATTACAAAGATTGATATACCTACTTTATCTTCATTACATCAGGGATCTTAACTATTATGTGTTATACTTTAACTACATATATGATTGATAGTGTAATTATATAACTTATATTTATTATCACATATGACCCCTGAACGTTTGAAGGTAACAAATACAGATTACTTAATTCAGTTAACTTGTAAGATATGCACATTTTTATCTACAAACGCCTTCATCGACATTTCTCTTAAATATATACCTACTGACTTTCTTGTCCTTCATAAAAACATTCTTGGGTCTTGATCGTTTTCCGATTTCGATGACGTGGCGCAGCGGTTAACACCCCAGCATGCGTATCTAGTCATCCCGGGTTCGATCCCTGATCAGGTCACGATTGAAAATGATCTTTATCAGATTGGCCAGAGTCTTGGATATTTTCCTATATAAGTATCTGCTATAAAATATAGTATCGTTGTGTTTAGTATCCCGGGACACAAGTTCACAACTTACTTGCTAACTCAATCTGTGTGATTTTTTCCTTATATTTTTTTTCCATTTCACTACGTCTTTTTCATCCTTGTTTGTGGCAAGATTAGCTACAAACATGATAACATCGCATGCAATTTAATATCTGCGTAATCATGCATCTTGACTTCTTTGAATCTTGACAAAACTTGTAACGCCAATCGAACAATCAAACTGATAAGAGATAATTTATCTATTTTACTCACTTGATTCGCTACCAACTAGGAAATCAGTGGTCAAGTGATTGTGTGTAGAATATGATTATTCAGTGGTGAAAAAAATAAAAATGGGTAAAAAATGGATTACGCCGTTTATGAGGCAGGTAAGATCACGTGATAAATCGCGATTCACTGTCAATGATAGAAAGTTGATAAACATGATTTGATTTTGTTCCATCAGACCATAATAACGATCGACTACCTGTAATTTTCATACAAAAAGCGATAACTCTTCCACCCCCCTAAACCTTTACGAAATGAGGAAATTTTGGTGTCATTCGATTTATCACACTAATCTAGGGCTAACCGTTTTTCTTTTTATTGATTCAGTTTAGATTAATTTAAATATATTAAAATGCCCCGGGTATTTTTTATACTTTTATAAATATGGATATTTACTAAGATGCTCATTTTGTTGTAAGCAATATATCTTAAATATCAAAACGTACAAATAAAATAAGAATAAAAATATTTTATTTCAGATTACTTAGATCCATACAGTACAAGTACAGCCCTTCTACAATTTATCAATAATGTGTAAAAAAATATTGAAATTGGACTATGTTTAAAGGGTGGGAGGGAAGCGTTATCACTTTTTGTATGAAAATTTACAGGTAGTCTATCTTCTGTACTTATATATTACAAAGAAGAAAGATTTTATTGAATAGGCTCCGAAAGTACTGGACCGATTTTGAAAATTCTTTTACCTATGTAAAGTTTATTTATCTGCGGGTGACATAGGCTACAATTTACGCAGACGAAGTCACGGGAAAATTGTTAGCAATGTATAAATAATAACTATATGGTATATATCTACGCGTGTAATGGTCACAACAAAATTCTATTACCTACCATGGTCAAGTTGATGCCACACGATTTATTTTTATAATAAAGGGGGCTTAGCCTCCTGAACTTCAGTGTCGGATTTGCGAACAGGTTGAGTAGGACCACTAGATTGAGTTTCTTTCGGCGTATTGTCCTCACCAGTGGTCATTACGAAAAGCTAGTAGTTTTTTTGATTTTGCATATAAAAAATTAAAAATAATAAGAAAGTAAAATATGACGTTCAAAAAGTGATACAATTATCCAATTTTGAATAAAATCTTTGACTTTGAACACAAAATATTATTTTTGGTCAGCAATCCGTACATTTTTGATTACTTAAGAAAGTAAACAATAAATAAAAACCGACTGCCTAGTATAAAAGTCTTCATCCGCGTGATGCAATATTCTACGGATCACTGATTTAAAAAATATATTATATAGCCTGTATTATTCACGGATAATGTAGCTTTATAAAGGTTAGAGAATTCCTAATAAAAGTTTTGTATTTTTTGAGTTTATCCATTAGAAACTTATCTTCTGACTGCCCCGGCTAATACATGGCTCTGGTAGTACATGGAGGGTCGTGCTCCTGCAGTGGAGACTAACAAAGACCCGTTGATGATGATGATGATGACACAAATCTTTTCTGTTTCTAATATGACTCTAACCCTAGATAATCTACGAGTACATGTTTGTCACTCGGGAAGGTGAGGTTTTCCCCAATTCTTTGAGATATTTAGAAGTTATGGTGAAATAATAAACTCGCAACTCGCATAACTCCACACTAACATACATGGGTTGCAAGGACTCCTAGTTTGGCAATTGTGTAGGAGAATTTGCCACTTACTTTAATTCTGCTTCCGTTCGTATTGAAGCTACTTATGACGAGCTCTGTGGCGCAGCGGTCAACACGCCAGAGTGCGACACGGATGGTCCCGGGTTCGATCCCCGGTCAGGTCAAGATGGAAAAAGATCTTTTTCCATCTTGACCTGAAATATATAGTGAAATAATAAACTCGCAACTCGCATAACTCCACACTAACATACATGGGTTGCAAGGACTCCTAGTTTGGCAATTGTGTAGGAGAATTTGCCACTTACTTTAATTCTGCTTCCGTTCGTATTGAAGCTACTTATGTCGAGCTCCGTGGCGCAGCGGTCAACACGCTAGTCTGTGACACGGGGGTCCCGGGTTCGATCCCCGGTCAGGTCAAGATGGAAAAAGATCTTTTTCATATTGACCTGGGTCTTGGATGTTTATCTATATAAGTATATATTATAAAATATAGTATCGTTGAGTTAGTATCCTGCGACACAAGTTCACAACTTACTGTGGGGCTAGCTCAATTTGTGTGATATTTCCCTATATATTTATTATATTTATTTATATATATTTATATATATTTGGGTGTTTATCTATATATGTATTCGTAATGAGATATAGTATCGTATGGTTGAGTTAGTATCCCGACGAGCTTCGAGGGGCAGCGGTCAACACGCCTGCCTACGACACGGATGGTCCCGGGTTCGATCCCCGGTCAGGTTAAGATGGAAAATTATCTTTTTCAGATTGACCTAGGTCTTGGATGTTTGTCTATATAAGTATTTATTATAATAATATAGTATCGTTGAGTTAGTAACTTATAACACAAGTCTCGAACTTACTTTGGGGCTAGCTGAATCTGTGTGATTTGTCCACGTACATGTTTTTTCCTCTGTGCTAACATCGAGGAATAAAACAGTAATAAATAATAAATAAATGTATAGATACAACTCACACAAATTAATCTAGCTCCACTGTAAGTCGTTGACTTGTTGTTGGAAACTAATTCAACGATACTATATTTTATAATAGATACTTATTTAGAGCAGCGTGTGGGTTCCGGCAGAGTAGTATAGGAACACTCCAAGTCTTCCCGTGGATGTTGTAGAAGGCGACTTAGGAAACAAAGCTTATAGACATAAAGAGACCTCTCCAACCCGCCTGGCCAGCGTAGAGAGTGTAGGCCATATCCTCTGACTACTCTGGCTCTGGTAGTACAGAGAGGTTCATGCGCCTGCAGTGGTCATCATCATTTCGTGTAGGTGACACGGTCAATCGACCATACACACCCTGGTGTCAGAGTTCTATGGAACCGCCTCTCGGCCTCTGACGTGGTCCCTTTAACGACTACCAGATGGCAGCCGGGACCACCGACTTAACGTGCCTTCCGAAGCACGGAATCATTTTTCTTATCAGACAATCAGGTGATTCATGCCTGCAATGTCCTAACCAAACTGGAAACAACTTAACAAAGTATGCTTCCCGTGGGAATCGAACCCACGACCCCCGGGTCAACAAGGCAAACGCCTTAACCACTGGACCACGGAGGTGGTGTGGTGGAGGTCAGTGGTGACTAAAAAAGACCTTATAATAATGGTATTTTTCAGTGCTTCGTAACGGCGGGTATGGCACTGAACATGGCCTCCCACGGGTTCGTGATGGGATACACAGCAGTACTATTACCCCAGCTAAGACGACCGGACTCTGTCATACCCATAGACGAAATGTCTGGATCATGGATAGGTAAGATGAAAATAAATACTTATAACTTCAATTTGTAGTTTATTTATACTTTAATGTCATTTTTAGTTAGATTTAATTTAATATTGTACGTTAGAGAATTTTCATATTAAAATACGTTAAAAATTATTGTCTATATTTCAGCTTCCACTCCGGCCGTTTTTCAAGTCCTTGGAAACTTTATCGTCCCGTCCATCATGAATCTATTCGGCAGGAGACGAGTGAACCTTATAAGCATCCTTATCATGATTATTTGCTGGCTGACAATCTCCATATCTGATAACTTCATCACACTTATCATTTGCAGATCTATTCAAGGCATTTCCTTAGGAATGAGCAATTCATTAGGACCAGTCTTGATCGGAGAATACACTTCTCCCAAGAACAGGGGAGCATTAATTACAACATTATCAGTAGCAATGGCTGTTGGGGTATTAACAATACACACTTTGGGTTCATACATTTCATGGCAAATGACAGCTTTAATTATTTCGATAGTTGCATTTGTTGATTTAATCATTGTCATATATTCACCTGAATCTCCGACTTGGCTAGCCGATAAGGGAAAATATAGTGAATGTAGAAAAGTATTTCTGTGGTTAAGAGGCAG
Organism: Rhodophaea formosa; assembly: GCA_963082605.1. Taxonomy (NCBI): domain Eukaryota; kingdom Metazoa; phylum Arthropoda; class Insecta; order Lepidoptera; family Pyralidae; genus Rhodophaea; species Rhodophaea formosa. Next base: position 9,943,179 of record OY720221.1, read on the forward strand.
TAAAGAAGAAGAAGATTTAAAGAGAATGATTGACGCTGCTATCATCATCAAAAATATAAAAGCTTCCACATTAATCCCTGAAACTTTAGGTGGTAGAATTAAAAAGTCTGTCGGTAATTTTAGTGTTGCTTTAACGAAAAAGGAATTTTACAAACCTATTTTTATTATGATTAACGTCTATAATATGGGCGTGTGGTCTGCTATAGCTCTTTTAACAGCATATGTTGTTGATCTCATTCACAATATAATTGGCACGGAAGTTAACGCCCCCCTTATAGCTATATCTTTAGGAATTCAAAGAATACTGTCAAACCTACTAGCCGTTTATTTATACAAAAGATTCAAACGAAAAACATTAATGTATCTCACTTGTGGGTTAAACGCGGCAGTACTTTTTGCTACAGCGGCATATATCTATGCGAAGAGAAACAATATGTTGCCCTTTGATCATCCTCTAATAGGTATAGGATTAATGCATTTGCACATGTTTTCTGGATCAACAGGTTCCGTACCATTCCCGTTTATAATTGCTGGTGAAATTTTCCCTACCCAATACAAAAGTCTGGCTGGTGGAATCAGCGTAGTTATATTCTCAGGTTCCTTCTTCGTAATGATCAAGACAGTACCTTACATGTTAATGAATTTTGGTTACACTGGTAGCTATATATTCTACGGTTGTTTGGTAACTTACTCTTTGATTATGACTGGTATATTTTTGCCGGAGACCAAAGACAGGACGTTGCAAGATATTGAAGATGAGTTCAGGGGTAAACCTCTTTCGGCTGAGGAGTTCAAATCAGTGCAGTCGTTGTCCGAATGGAAAGCTCAGCACAGAACAGACAGACGTTGTAGTAGTCCTTTGTTATAAGCTGCTAATAATGCATTCCTGCATATTTTTATATGTTTTTTACCAACATTTCAATAGTAGTGCTCACAATTTTAATAATTTAAGATCGATACTTACATACAGACAAAGAATGAACTGTTAAAAAATTATATCTTAATTTATTGGAGAAAAGGATAAGTAGAAATATATGCTATTTTTATTATTATTATTAGACTGAAGTAGAAATGTAATATATTTTATTTAATTCAAATATAAGTCAAGTATCATTTTGTGTACCAAAATATGTAGAACTTATTGTGTAGTTACTTTTTGTAGTATGTCTTTATAAGGTGCCTTTAAGTATTTGATGGTGATATCCTTAATTAACTTTAAAATTTATTTATAGGTAATTATTTTCGAAAACCAATGGTTTTACATTGTTTATACAACATTTTTAGGTTACTTATCATTTTTTTACAATAACATCCAATAATATAATATTTGTACCTTAGGGCCATTATATACCTAACATTATATAAAGGTAATACAAGTATGTTTATAAAAAAATATAAATGATGACTGTCAAAAAAATCAAAGCTATGACATTATGGTGATGTAAAGACTATAATAATTTGTTTTCCTCGTGATAAAGGAACCCTCATTCATACATAGGTACCTCATACTTACATGAACTGAAAACACGGCACCCCTTTTTCGAGCACACTTGAAGAAAACAATATTTAGCTTGACCGCCAAGTCTCGGGATTGGGGCAACATTTCTTTCAACCATTCATCTATGTAGATGGTGCTATGTTTTTTTTAATATGGTACTGTGAGGAAAAAGTGTTCTGCTTGAGTCCTTTCGTGGTAAAGAAACTGAGCCAATCCATGTTATATGAATATTTAATATTAGTTATAAGTAGTACTTAGTTGTATGTATAGTGCTAACGTATTTGTAAATAAAACCTTCAGCTAAGTATAACTACGTCGTTAACATGTTTACAGGTGAGATGCTAAATAAAATTGGTCCTTACTTCGCCTGGCTACTTACTCGAACGTCCTATAAAAGATCTTTATAGCCTATGACGTATGACCTACTACTTACGTTTACTATTCTCGTCATATTGTTGCGGATAATTTTGTTATTAAATTGTAAATATTTTCCTGGAATTGTTTTGTTGTTAATAGATTATCAATTTGTCTGATTATCAATCAATTATTATTGTCCGAGTATTTTTCACCTTAATTTAAAATGCCGTGCTATGATTTTCGGGCCTATTTGCTAACTTTTGACAACTAAGGTGAACATCGTTTCGATAGTCACTTCAATATACATGCCTTTGACTATGTACTCTCTAGACACCGTCATGCCTTTATTTCAATGATTAAAAACCCGCCAAGTGCGTTCGGGCCACGCGCAGTCTAGGGTTCCGTAGTTGCGAATGGCAACTTTGAGTTCACACTGTTTACATTTGCATTTGCATCACAGTTAAAAAAACATGTAACAATGAAAATGTATAAAATTTTACATTTTCGCGTACATTTTATAAGTTGGTTGCCTATAACTTTTTAGTTTGTACATAGTACTCAGCTCTGAGAGTTTTCCTTTCAACTTCAGTATATATACTACTGCTATAATTTTTTTCACGTATCCATATATAACCGTTTAATAGATAAAGGGGGGGGGACACTTACCTCTAACAAAAATTTGCACTTTAAAACCAAATATTTCGGAAACGGATCCTTTAATCGAAAAATGGTGTTCTCAATCTCATAATATTTTCTAAGACCTAATTAACAATACCCAACACAATGGGTCTGTACAGAAAAAAAAAATTACTCCCTCTTTACTTGTATGGGAGCTACCCTAAAAAAATTTTTTTTCAAGATTTTCTTCTACCACTTTTTTGACATGATTAATATATATAGGTACCCGTACCAAATTTCAGCATTCTAGTACTTATAGTCTCTGAGTAAAACCGCGGACGGACTGACAGACAGACAGACAGACAGACATGGCGAAACTATAAGGTTTTCTAGTTTACTACGGAACCCTAAAAAACAGGCCAATTTTTCAAGGCTTGTTTGCGTGACAGCTTTGTATTATCACACGCGTCTTGTCAATTTATGCCCTTAAAATCCGCCAAATTGATAGCTGTGTGTGTGCGCGACCGGCTAAAAGAGTCTATCTAGGCTTTATATACCTAATCTAAGATTAGATTTCCTAAGCAGTCAATATCGAATTCAAACATTGCAAACGCGCATGTAACGGCGATTTTTTTTATATTGTAGAGACCACTAAGAATATTCTACACCCAAGTTGGCAACTTTCTTAACCCTGTGCTACTCCGGGGAGGCCCGAAAGTATGAGACTTTTTTCACTTTTTACCAAAAAACTACCTAAAGGATGCTTTTTTCGGATATCTTTGTGGTGTGTTTTTATGAAATAGACTAAATTATGTAGGTTAATTATATAAATTATTGAGGCAGAGCTTGTCAAACCATGGCAATTTTTCCCAAATTTGGCACAATTTGGGATAGTTTTGCTTTTTGCAAATTGAAAACTGTTTGGTTGTTACGATTTAACTCCCTATCTACTGAACCGATCATCATGAAATTTTGCATAAACGTTGCCTGGTGTACAGAGGACATAGGGTACCTTTCATGCCGGAGAAAAGTACTATTCCCGTGGGATTGATACAAACGCGAGCGCAGCCGCGGGCGAAAGCTAGTTATATAATAAAAAAACAGACGACTGCATTGAGAACCTCCTTATTTTGAAGTTTTCAAAGTCACTTTGTAACTGATGATACTTAGATAAATAGACCAAAGAGCAAGAACCTGATACGAAAATTAAGACGTCTGTCTTACTATCTATGAACATTTCGAACCGCAGAGTTCAACACAGACCTCCTAAGTAACTATGCAAATGGTTCCACAAAGACATTACAATGTAAATCTATTTATTCCTACTTTTACTCATGCAATTCCGTTCTGTGAGAATAACAATTCCTATTTTCCTCTTGAAACAAAGGAAAGTAAATTTTATCATAGACACAACAAGGTTCAGTTTTGTAAGTGGTGTAATTGGACGCCAATATTTTGTTGGCAGAAGTAATCGCTCATTATAAGCTCGATTCAGCTCTGATAGCTGCCTCGGTGTCAGAATGGCATATTGCGGCTAATTTTCATGAAATTCTGTCAATAAAATTAGCTTTGTTGTATTGGGAATTTTAAAAGATGAATATATGAAATAATATATTAATAATATATTTTTATGATGAATATTGCCCTTCTTTAGGTATTAACATCGCAGCTCCGTGGCGCAGTGGTCATTACGCCAGCCTGCGACACGAGGGTCTCGGGTTCGATCCTCGGCCAAGTCATGATGGATAGCGATCTCTTTTTCAGATAGACCTGGGTCATGGATGTTTATCCATTATTATAAAATATAGTATCGTTGAGTTAGTATTCCATATTAAAAAATATCGAACTTGCTTTGGGGCTAGGATATTCTGATATCTATGGGGCTAGGTCATGGACGTAGTACATACGTCCTAACTTATACTTCCGTGGGCTAGGTCAATCTGTGTGATTTGTTTGTTTTTATTTCGTATCTATGATGAAATAGTAAGTGTCTCATATATAGGTGAAAGGCCTGCATGTATTGGTTTAACTTAAGGAGCACTGGGTTTGACTCTCGGCAGGGCCAAATGAGCTCCATATTTTACCAGGTTGTACACGGCTCTGGTGGTACCCAAGGCGGGTAAGCAGCCGGCCGTTAAAACTTTGTCAAATGTTTTAACAGCATTACTCATAATAGCAGACCCAGTAGGGCAACCCAAAAAAAAACGCTCAGATGACAGATATACTGGTATAAGTAAACTACTTCTTAGTTAGTATTTGAAGAACTTCAAATTAGATGCAAATAGGATTTTGATATGTTATTTGATTCTTAAAAGTACCCATAAATGTTAATAAAGTCTTCAATGTCTTCTTGATGCTACAAATCCGCACAGTCGTCATCATCATTTTAGCCGGATTATCTTCCAAGGATTTACAAAATCTCTCTCTTATCTTATGTGCGACGGAACCCTGGATCCAGTATTATGATATCATTTAGGGTGTAACATGATTTAGCATAGTTTTTACCACTGGCCGCCTACTAACCCTTCTTTGTAGCTCCAGAATAGTGGATTTTGTCCACTAATCTCCTCGGAAACTGGAGAATATGTATTTCACCAAGATCGATTCCCCATGGATAGAAATGCCCGCGCTGGAATCGATATTGATGCCACTCGTCCAGGGTGCTGGCGTGTTAACTATTGCGCCACGGAAGCCGTCCATGGATTTCCAAAATAATAGCTTTTAACCGATAACCAGGTATTATCTGTGACTTTGTTCAAGTCCACGCTTACACTTGATCAGGTTCAGATCAATATCACATCTTATCCGTTACACGATGGACAGTGCCTTATTAGCAAGTTAATGGGCAATGCAGAAGGACTCATCCACTGCCTCATTAATGAATAAACTTGTTTAACTTAGGTACCATGCCGTGTGGTGCCCGGCAGAGTAGAATAGGACTACTCTAAGTCTTCCCGTGTATGTCGCAGAAGGCGACTTAGGAAACTCAAGCTATAAAAAAATCTTATAAGCATCAAAGATACCTTTCTAACCCGTCTGGCCAGCGTGGAGAGTGTAGTCCAATTTCTGTGACTACTCTGGCTAATATATGGTTATGGTAGTTCAGAGAGGGTCATGCTCCTGCAGTGGAGACTAAAAAGAAACTTGATGATGATGATAACTAGGTAGCTATGCGAGTAGTGAACTTACCTTGCTCACTACTCGCAATACAATTCATCATCATCATCATTTCGTGTAGGTGACACGGTCAGTTAACCATGCACACCCTGGTGTCAGAATTCTTCAGAAACCGCCTTTCGGCCTCTGACGTAGTTCCTTTATCGACTGCTAAATTGCAACGTGCCTTCCGAAGCACGGAATCATCTTTCTTATCAGACAATCAGGTGATTAATGTCTGCAATGTCCTAACCAATCTGGAAACAACTTTACAAAGTATGCTTCCCGTGGGAATCGAACCACGACCCCCAGGTCTATAGGGCAAACACCTTAACCACTGGACCACAGTAGATAATATAATACAGGTGATATTAAAACTAGGAAGAAGAACCGCCTCGAATCTTGGAACCCTAGAACATTACGTCTTTTTGTTGCGAAATAGACAGTGCCAAATAGTGCTAATCTATGGCCCAATCTTACTAGGAGTCTCAACAACGAATGCAATTAATAAGTTTATAACTAAGTCCACTGTTTACTCGTAATATACAGGTAAAAAGCAAGATTAAAAGTAGAAACTAGAACCACCTCGAGACTCAGAACTCCGAGCAAACGTGATTAGTGTCACGGCAGAGGCATCAAGCGCGGAGCACTATATTTGCCGGCAATTTACCTACTTGGGTGTGCGAATGCTGACTTTCAAAGGAGCACGGTAGTTTTCTTTGATCGTAAGTATTTATATGTTTAATGAATTTGTTTATACTCACTTTTACACAAACAACACTAGCAACATTAAAACTAGAAGTCTCGAGACTCTGCAATCCAAGCAAACGTGATTAGTGTCACAGCAGAGACATCAAGTGTACAGCACTTTATTTGGAGAACAGCAGTTGACTTCGTCAGTTTTGTACGCCATTTGATCATATTAGCAATAAATTTGATTTAAGTTTACTGTTTACTTACAAGACACAGATGAACAGCGACATTAAAACTAGAAACACGAACCGCCTCGAGATTCGGAACTTCAAGCAAACGTGATTAGTGTCACGGCTGACGCATCAAGTGAGCAGCACTTTATTTGCCGGCAATTTACCTACTACTTGGGTAACCTATTTGGGTGCTAGGAATGATGAGTTTCAAAGGAACGTGGCGTTTGTCTTTGGCCGTTTCATGCAAAATTTACGGATACTCTATCTGTGATAATATAAATAAATAATAAATCACACAGATTGAGCCACCCCAGCGTAAGTTCGAGACTTGTGTTATGGAATACTAACTCAAGGAAACAATATTTTATTGCAAATACATATATAGATAAATATCCAAGACCCAAGTATATCTGAAAAAAAAAACATTTTCCATCTTGACCTAATCAAGAAATGAACCCGGGACCATTCGTGTCGCAGGCAGGCAAGCTAATCCTATCCTAACTAATATTATAAATGCGAAAGTGAGTTTGTTTGTTTGTTACGCTTTCACTCCGTATCTACTCAACCGATCATCATGAAATTTTGCAAACACATAGGTTAGGGTACTGAGAAGGACATAGGCTATATATCACGCGGGTGGAGCCGCGGGTAACAGCTAGTATTCAATGAATTATAATATTACATACTTTTATACTAGAAGGACAGGTAAACAGCGACAATAAACTAGAAACAAGAACCGCCTCAAGACTCGGAACTCCAAGCAAACGCGATTAGTGTCGCGGCAGAGGCATCAAACGCACTTTAGTTGCTGACAATTTACTTTAGGTGCTAGGAATGCTGACTTTCAAAGGAGCGCGGCAGATGTATTGAGCTGTTTTATACACTATTTACTTTAGTCTGTCTGTGATAATTTACAAATTTTATACTAGGAACACAGCGACAGGCTGTCTCTGATATTTGTAACTATAATGCTATAATATGGAAACGTTCTATTGGGAAAAAAGTTTTGTGCACACACGCATATCTTTCACATCTTCGCAAAGCATAGCTCTTGCTTTGCTTAAAACAATTGTTCAATGACCTAGACACATCTCTTCTCTTGCCCTTTATGTCTCTGTAGCACAAAAACCGGTCTTTGTAAGTTGTCGGAGAGGAGTCTCAAAGTGCCGACCTATTTGAAAACCAAAATAAAGTTTGAGCAAATCGACACGACAAGAAGAAGATTGTTCCGAGGCATGGAGATATATGTCGAGGTTAAAACGCATCCTTAAGACAGTTAACTTCTCGAATCCATGACAGTTACATTACTGTCACTCAAGTGGCACAAGTGTGCATTCCACAGAACACAGAAAGTGGTGCATTCTAACGCTTTATTTTCCGGTAATTTGTTTGCCAAATGCAGTCGGAACTGCATTAGGCGAACATGCGGCTAATTCCACGCAGCTCAGGCTCTATCTCACGACGGAATTGCATTCGTTCGGAGCCGTGCAGGTTTAGAATTTCTTAGATTTTATGTACAATTTTGCTGGATTAAGAAATGGAAAGCAATTTGGATGTTACTATCTCCATAATTCTGAATTTCGATTGTTTTCTATGAGCTTAAAGCACATTTAAAAGTTAGCATAAGTACACAATTTCTCAAGTAACCTAGGGCTAGCTCTGTTTGTGTAATATGTCCCTATTTATTTATTTTTCAACACACCATATCACAAAGTGACTCCTATAATACCAATTTTTTACTCATAAAGAAGCGTATTAACCAATAGTGCTTTACTGCAAAAATAATGCGGTAATGTTAATTAAAAGGCACACGGCACAAGTGCTTTTTAGTTAACACGGAAAAATAAACAACACTTATAGTTTTTCACTTCGCTCGCTTTGTTTGCTCGGTGCTCATAACTACACTGTTGACACTCGTCTTAGAATGTTTTTTCCATACAAAAATCGTTCGAAGACAAGTGTCACACATTAAAAAATAGTACCCCTGTTATAATGATCAACTTAAGTCACATGAATAACAGTGTACTATTGTCTAACGATTCTATACTCTGGTTAATCCGTACTAAGAACTGTTAAGAAGAAAGACTACTGTTAATTTTCATACAAAAAGCGATAACGCTTCCCACCCCTTAAAAATAGTCCAATTTCAATATTTATTTGTTACACATTTTTAATAAATTGGAGAAGTAGGGCTGTACGTTTTGATATTTAAGATTAAAACAAAAGTTATGAGCATCTAAGTAAATATATTATTATTTTCCGGGTATTTTTTACATAAAAATACCCGAGACATTTTAATTTATTTAAATTAATCTAAACCGAATCAATGAAAAAGAAAAACGGTTAGCCCTAGATTAAGGTGTGCTTAATCGAATGACATCAACATGTCTTCATTTTGTAAAGGTTTGGGCCTTCGCTGCGTTAAGCGGGCGCCCGACGCGGTTGTCCGCGCCGTGCGCCCGCGACACAGATAACGTAGCGGCGCTCAATGAATTTGTAGAAACAGCTCCGCTCGCGTGCGACGGTTGACCCGCTTCACGCAGCGCTGCTCTATGAGATGACATGAAACAAGCACGCGGAGCGGACGTACGCGCCGTGCGCCCGCTTAACGCAGCGAACGCCCTTAGGGTAGAGTTATCTTTTTTTGTATGAAATATATAGGTAGTCGATCCTTAAGTCACTTTGATATCTTCATTGACATCCTAGAAATGTGATTCTGATTAGGAAGTGTCACATCAAAGCACCAGGTATGTATCTAGTGCATTATTTTCCGGCAATTTATTTGCTAAATGCTTGCATTTGCATTTGCAAAAGGATTGCATTATGCAAAAACGCGGCCAATTCCACGCAGCGCAGTCTCCATCTCACGACGAGATTGCATTCGGGTGGATCGTGGTATATTATTCAGAGTTTTCTGGTGCAGTTTTGCTGGATTAAACAAAACTAAGAATCTGTCACAATCACTAACTCTAGTCTTTCATTTTACTTAAAGTAGCCTTTAGTCTTTAAGATTTTTCTATTTATTTCTCTCGTAAAGAGATGTCAAGTCACCGTTATAATCTTTCTAGAGCTTTAGGCTCAAGAGGGATCAAGTTAGCATCCCGCACTTTCTTTTCCGGCAATTTATTGATGCCGAATGCAGACAGGATTGCATTAAACAAACTCACGGTTAATTTTGCTAGCGCCATTGGCTTAATCTCAGGACGGGATGGCACCTGAGCCCTCTTTAAGATTTTATATAGAGTTTTGCTATAATAGGATAAAAAATAAAGAGAATTTGAACAACATTATTGATCGTTTATGATAATTTAATACAAAAATTCATAGTCATACTTTTTAGGCTTGATAGAGACTATAGAAGGCAAAATAGAAGGAAGAAGGGGGAGAGGAAAGCCCAGGCACAGTTACTTTAAAGAAATAAAGGGAAAAGTGGGAAGTGTTTCATTGAGATTGGCAGAGGATAGAGACAGTCTGGAGGGAGCTCCACCGACAAGAACTTTGCTCTTAAATTTTAATGATGAGAGCCAAGCAAAACGCTATAGGACTTATTCCGCGCAGCATAGCATCTTCACAGCGGGATTGCACCCGGTCTGCACTATGCAGGTTTATAATCCCGGAATTCTATGTGTGGTTTTGCTGGACCGGGATAAGATTAAACGAGGAACCTAATATCCTGCAAAAGTAATAATATTATTGATGCAAAGTTTTTGTGGTGCTGCGAAAGATTTGGAAATATATTATCAATGCAAAAAAAAAGCTTACATAAAACATTTTGAAAGGATAACATTTTTGTAAAGTGTGAAGAAGCCATATATTAACGTAGCTGACTTCTAATTTTTGAGATATGCATATAGACTTAATAGTAATATTACAAAAAAACTTTTTGGACTAAATAACAAATAAATTGTACAAATTTTCAGCTCATTGGTATTGCATTCCGAGGTTAAACCCCTAATTTCACCGGAATATAACCCAGTCGAAATAGTAATTGCCTATCTACCTTATAAAGCCTCGTTTCCATTCTTTGAGAGAGAGGTGATGTCACACTGTAATCTGTATGAAAGTGCCGAGCAACAATTCATTCTCCAGAAGATTAGCCGTGTTGTTCCCGGCACAGTAGAAAAGGACCACTCCGAGTCTTCCTGTGGATGTCGTAGAAGGTGACTTAGGGAACGCAAGCTAAACAAAGCTATATGAACATAAATGAGACCTCACCAACCCGTCTGGCCAGCGTGGAGAGTGTAGGCCAAATCCTCTGACAGCTCTGGCTAATATATGTCTCTGGTAGTACAGTAGAGGGTCCTGCTTCTGCAGTGGAAACAAAAGAGCTGATGGAGGTGAAGATGATGAAGATTCTCCAGAAATGTGGAACTGTGTTTATAGAACCACACTCTGATAAAAACGATCCAAAGGGAATTTAAGTGTGTTCTGTTGGATATATTGTCAATTAAATAATGACTCTCTGGTCTGTTTCAAGTACCCGCTATAAAAATTCAGTTATCATAAAATTTTTAAGCTTTACTAACGCATTTTAGAAATAACACACACAAGATTTAAAACTCGAAAACACATCTTAGCACAACTTCGTCTGATTGGAAGCGCAGTATATGTCTTAGAATTCATGCAGGTTTATAATTCTCTTAATTTAATGTGTGGTTTCACTGCTCTTGCGTGAGATTAAACGATGTTATTTAATATTCAGGTAAGTGATAGTGTGACCGAGGAAGTTTATAACACTCTCGGCTTTGCTGACGTCGTAACTGGTAAACATTTTAGCAATTTTAGCGCTAACTGGTTGTGCTTAATAAGAACCAAGTTCTAAACTGCTTTTCGGATAAATTAATTCCAGGGAGACAAAAAGTCATCTGGATTTGACACTAATTATTTCATTTTCATAGTAAACAGGTATTCTAAGAAACAATTTTCTTCGCCCTAAAATGAATTTTATTGCCGGTGATTCTAAAAATCAATTTTCTTTAATGTAAAATTAATTTACTAGAGTAAAATAGGACGACTCCAAGTCTTCCCATGGATGTTTGCCTTGTGTTGTCGTGAGTGGTCTACGGTAGAAGGTGACTTTGGAAACACAAGCTAAACATAGCGTATAAACGTATAAATCAAAGAGCCGGCCAAATCCTTTGAATACTCTGACTGCTCTGGTAGTACATAGAGGGTCCTGCAATGGAGGCTAAAGAAGACCTGATGATGATGAAAAGTATTTAGTAACGTGGAACTACCTGTTCTAAGTATACTATAAAATTCTGAAACATTGTCTCTTATTATTGACGCAAAATGTAAAGACGCCTAATGTATAAAAGAGATGAGATATCACAGGTAAATCGACGTGCGGTATAGAATGCGTAATCACTCTAGGCGCTTACCCATGTAAAGCAACTCCGGGCGCGGTCTCCACTTGGATAGGTGCCCACACAAGTGTCATAATCTCGAGTTCCTCCGTGCTTTGGAAGACACGTTAAGCCGTTGATCCCGGCTGTCAGAAAAGAATTAAAAAGAATCACCTCGTCGCAAGTTAAAGTCTTCGTGTCGATTTGTTTCCATATCTTACTTCTTTATTTAAAAGAAAGCGAAGTAAGTTCTCCGGTCACAAGTCACATCTCAAACTATACTCTAACTACACCCAAAGTAATCAGTCGTCTTCATTGGCTGGTTTATTCTCAAACTTTAATACAAAAGCGTAGTTCCATCAGCGTTTATTGTCCACGTGACTCTGCACACCTTTTCCGAACGACAGACGTGACGTGACACCACGATCTGAACCCAGTTTCTTGTAGTGATGTACAAGACTCGAGGCGTCGAGTTCTACTTTTGTAGACTCGAGGTAAATTGGCAGGACTATGTGAGCTCGGTAGGCTCGTAGACCAGCCTAGCCGAGACCAGCCTACACGCGTGGCACAGTGAGTGCCACGCGTCGAGGCTTCAAAAGAGTTCGAGCCTTCAATAGAGCTCACACCTATTAAAGCATCCGAAGGAAAAACAAAAAATATAGTGTACAAAAAAATACTGCGGTAGGTATTTTGATTTCGTAGTAAAAAGATAATACCCTTGTGTAACTTTCACCAGATCAAATGACAACTAGAGACACGTCGATTTAGCTCTCAAAAAGGCTCGAGTACTGAGAAAAGCTCGCGCAAATAGACTTCCGAGTCTTCGAGCTGCATACAAAAGAGATAAACGACACCGAGCCCTAGACAAAAGGCCTCAGAAGTCTCGAGCATTGTACATCATCATCATCTTCAGGTCTTTTTTAGTCTCCACTGCACTGTACTACCAGAGCCATATATTAGCTAGAGCAGTCAGAGGGTTTGGCCTACACTCTCCACGCTGGCCAAAAGATATGGAGAGGACTTTTTGTTTAGCTTGTGTGTCCTAAGTCGCCTTCTACGACATCCACGAGAAGACTTGGTGTGATCCTATTTTACTCTGCCGGGAACCACCCGGCGCCTTGTACATCACTAGCTCTTTGTTGTATTCTTTTAAGACGTCTGCTCTCAAAGTGAAAACTTGCGGATTACATTGTACTGAATTCATTTGCATTCCATCTTATTTAAGTACATAAGTTTAAACCTGATTAAATACGGTAAGTAATTGCAAGCAACAAGACAAAGTGAGTTAGGTAAAACGCTGCTATGTGACTTTTTTACCCGATCCACCCAGAAAGAGGGTAATGTTTTTCACGCGTGTTAGATGTATGATTGAATGAATATATCTATATATGTATGTCTGTCCTATTGTTGCTTCCTGTAGCTTAAACGTCTGGAACGATTATAAATTGAAGTTGTCATTGGATTCGCATTTTTACCCTTAAGGATGAGTTAGTTCAGAACTCGAACTCGTCGGCGCACGTGGCTAATTTGCGTGCTATTTCGCTGAAAAAGGGATAGACTCGGTTATGAACAGTGCGGAACTATTTACATCGATTTATACGCACATCGGAACTACAGTCTAGTGTGTGCAAACACAAATATTGTTGAAACGCGCGTCTAAAAATTCACGAGTATGCGTTTGGGAGAAGTGTTCTTCTGATAAAACAGCTGAATGTTTTAATTAAAAGTAAAGTTATTAAAAATTTTTAATAACCAAACTATGCTTGTACGAATTTGGTTTTAGAGATTTTATACTCCTTCCGGTATTCAATGGTGCCCAAAGTTGCGTTAAAATTACGTGTTGAAACGGAATGTTTTGAGAGTCATAACTTTTAAAGTTCTTATCATTTTACAATGCTTCCATACAAGCATAGATAACGACAAGACAAATCGATAGAATTAAAAACTTTAAACAGACGATACTGAACAACGGAGTTATCACCCTACAGAATTTGTATGGCGAAACACCTGACTAGCGTACCCTTAAGTGTCTTAGGTCTTCACTAAGCAGTTGTAATGAAATATCAGACTTTTTTAGTTGACCGGGCAATTAATATAGGAAAAACCCTAGCCGACTAGGTACTTTCCCCACCGAATATTTCTCACCTTCCATTACACACGTAACATAAAATCGCACTTACCTCATTTGCAAGTGACCACGTGTTGCCATAAAGTTAGATTGATCGTGATCTGATGCACGTGCACTGTATCTAAAAAGTAAGAAAATTCATTTGGCAATTTATTACAAGAAAAAAAGCTGGGTCGTGTACATATATCTTAAGAACAATTGCTTATATGTATTTAATTTTTTGTTCTTTTTCAGCATTCACATGGATTCCACTTAGTATTGCAGTAGTTTTAGTTATACCTCTCCATACCATCAATAAGAACCACTATTTCTATGGAACCAATGTTGAAAACTGTAACGAAATTCCAACATTCCGCTACACAGTTGTAGTGAAGTATCGGATTTTTTTTTAGTTAACCTGGCAGTTTATATAGCAAACACCCTAGCTGAGTATTTCTATATTTCCCTACCGAATATTTCTCACTTTCCATTGCACTACACGTAACATAAAATCGCACTTACCTGATTTGCAAGTGACCACGTGTGGCCATAAAGCTAGATTGATCGCGATCTGATGCAAGTGCACTGTATCTAGAAAATAAGAAAATACATTTGGCAAATTATCACGGTAACTGCTTTCCGATAAGAGAAGGCTGCGATAGTGGGGCTTTTTGTATCGCACGGGGAAAAGCTTTTGTTTTAATTTAGTTGTGAATAAGGAACAAGCATGATGTAGATTTTGAAAAACATCACCGATAATGTTAGATAGAAAGAAAAGATCATTTTCCATCTTGAACTGACCGGGGATCGAACCCGGGACCATCCGTGTCGCAGGCTGGCGGGTTGACCGCTGCGCCACGGACAAAGTAATAACCTTGTTTGCTTTGCTCACATACATATTTCTTTTCTGGTGCGATCGGTATAGCGCTATATATGAGCTGAAGACACTGTGAGTCCACTGGATTTGTATGTTTTATCGTAGTCTACTCTGGCTGGCTAATATATGGCTTTTGGCAATTTATCACGGTAACTGCTTTCCGATAAGAGAAGGCTATTATAGTGGGGCTTTTTGTATCGCACGGGGAAAAGCTTTTGTTTTAATTTAGTTGGGAATAAGGAACAAGCATGATGTGGATTTTGAAAAACATCACCGATAATGTTAACAGCAAAAAATGTTAAAACCAAGGATTTAAGTACCACGGCTTCTTCTATGAATAGGTACGTACGATATACGAAACAAAAATACCAAACCTAGCATATCTAGTGAACTAAATCATCGATAAAGGAGCCAAGGTAAAGATAACATATTGAGAAACTAAGCTGCTGTCTATACGGAACCCTGGAATCGGTAATAAGCTCAGATATAAGGTAAAGTGTTAGATATAAGGTAAAGTGTTAGATATAAGGTGCAGTGTATACAAAGAGTTAGTGGGACATTTGTACATTCAAATAATCTGATATTGCGGAATCGTTAATGACGAAAGCTTAACGTGCCGTAGGAAGCTGAATATATTTTAACAGGATAAATTATGTGTGGACCATGCTCGGGGTTGCTTACCATATGTAAGTGTGTACTTAGATCGAGCTGCTGCAAGGTGCACTGTATCCAGAGAGTAAGTAAATACATTCGGCAATGAATCACGATAAATGCTTTCCGATAAGAGAAGGCTGACTACCGCCCAATGCGATAGCGGGGCCTTTTCCTATCGCACGGGGAAAAGCTTTTGTTTTAATAAAGTCAGGAGTATATAGTGATACTTGACATTCACGATGTGTCATAAAGAAGTGCTTAACTCAAATTTGATGATCTACTTTGTGCTGAAATCCAAAGTAATATCCTTGTTTGCTTTGCTCACATATATAGTTATTTATTTTCTGGTGCGATCGGTTTAGCGCTAAGACTTTTTGACAGACTAGTATATGAGCTGAGGACACTGTGAGACCACTGGATTTTTATGTTTTATCATAGTCTACTCTGGCTATATATAGCTCTGTCAGTCAGAGTGGGTCGTGCTTCTGCAGTGGAGACTAAAAAAACCTAATGATGATGATGATCATAGTCAAATTTAACTACGGTAAAATAGGAATTCGGGGTGTATTCACATACAGGGACAATGACATTTCACTCTCTATAGACATCGCATCAGTTCGCTCAACGCGGGATGTCTATGGTGTGCCTTAAACCTACAAAAGTCGTGCGCTGACAGCTAATCGACTATTTAGTAACCAAATTGCTGTTTAATAACCAAATGCACCTAAGAGGATGAATGCCAGTGGCAGTGGCAATATATGAATGGTAGAGACATTAGAAACCGTGCCATTTTTCAGTCATTAATTGTATGACGTGATTTGTTCATAAAATGTCATTGACAGCGTATCATCATCAGGTCTTTGTTAGTCTCCACAGTAGGAGCACGATCCTCTCTGTACTATCAGAGCCATATATTGGCCAGAGCAGTCAGAGGATTTTGCCTACACTCGCCACGCTGGGCAGACGGGTTGTCAGGGTAACTATATGAACAAAATATTTATCTTGACAGAAACAAAAATACGGGTAAAAACATATTTTCAGTTCTACTCTGCCCAAGAGCCGCATGAATAACCAATGCTAAAGACCAATAAATTCAGCGCCAACAACTGTAGCAGTGATTTCAGAAACAAAACTATGGCCCAACCCACTGTTTTTACCAAAAATGTGCTAAGTAGCGATTGCAGTACATACCTACTGTATGTTACCACAGATACAGATCTGTGGGACAATGCATTCAAACGGTATATTTCTCTTGGAATCTGGAACAGAACTGAGCTTTGCTAAAATGTGTGGTGCCAGGAGGTGAAGTGAGCTCTTTTCAGGGTAATATTATTTGACACCACGACCAACAGTATTATGTTAAGCGGAGCTAGGGAACCAAATTTCATATATTATTTCTGACTTTCTTCGCCCCCATGCCGAGAAATATGAATGACAATACTAGTCTTAGCTCTCTACATTACCGTGTAACCAGCTTAGATACAGTAGGGAACTAAAAACTAAACATCCTAGTAAGAAATTGGCACCTTTCGTTTACTTATATTATGTATAGGCCAGAAGGAGCAGCCCCCGGATATGGTTTGTTTTATTTAACTACTTGCAGTGTGTCGCGACGCAACCGGCGGAAACTGAGATAAGTCGCGGCCTCGTGTAATATACGGCCCTGCGCGCGAGGGGACCGTGAGTTCACAACTTTTGTTTAGTTTGGACACACTGTTCTGCTACAATTAGGTTGGATTTAGCCAGCCGAAAGTTCGCTCGGGTAAAAATAAAATACGATGGTATAGATTATTTACTCGCTTATTCATACATTTTTTTTTTCATTCTAACTTTTTCTTAATTGAATACTAGCTGTTTCCCGCGGCTTCGCTCACGTGTTATATAGCCTATGTCCTTTTCAGTACCCTAACCTATGTGTATGCAAATTTCATCATGATCGGTTCAGTAGATAGGGCGTCAAAGCGTAACAAACCATTAAACTCACTTTCGCATTCATAATATTAGTTAGGATTTTTTATGAAAAACGTGGATAAGTCAAGAAAAAAAATTTTTTTGGGTTTGTTAATAATAGATTACACTGCACATATAGTGCATAGGCCAAAGGAGTGGCCTCCGGATATGGTCTGTTTTATTTAACTACTTGCAGTGTGTCGCGACGCAACCGGCGGAAACTGAGATAAGTCGCGGCCTCGTGTAATATACGGCCCTGCGCGCGAGGGGACCGTGAGTTCACAACTTTTGTTTAGTTTGGACACACTGTTCTGCTACAATTAGGTTGGATTTAGCCAGCCGAAAGTTCGCTCGGGTATAAACAAAATACGATGGTATATCTTAATCGCTTATTCATACATTTTTTTTTTCATTCTAACTTTTTCTTTATTGAATACTAGCTGTTACCCGCGGCTTCGCTCACGTGTTATATAGCCTATGTCCTTTTCAGTACCCTAACCTATGTGTATGCACAATTTCATCATGATCGGTTCAGTAGATAGGGCGTCAAAGCGTAACAAACCATCAAACTCACTTTCGCATTAATAATATTAGTTAGGATTTTTTATGGAAAGGAGGATAAGTCAAGATGTTTTTTTTTTGTTTGTTAATAATAGAATAATTACACTGCACATATAGTGCAGAGGCCAAAAGGAGTGCCCTCCGGATATGGTCTGTTTTATTTAACTACTTGCAGTGTGTCGCGACGCAACCGGCGGAAACTGAGATAAAGTCGCGGCCTCGTGTAATATACGGCCCTGCGCGCGAGGGGACCGTGATTCCACAACTTTTGTTTAGTTTGGACATACTGGACTGCTACAATTAGGTTGATTGTCTGGCTAAACCAGCCGAAAATGCGCTCGGGTAAAAAGAAAATACGATAGTACAGTTTAGTAACTCTGTAGTTCATTCTTTTTACTTTTCGCATTATAACATTTTTTGAATTTTTAACAGAAAATAAAATTATTTTGTGTTTATTTGGTAATCGATTACGGACATACAATAGGGACCTAAACACTAAACATCCTAAGTAGTAAGAAATTGGCGCCTTTATGTTGCCTGGTTTGCCTATAGTATGTGCAGAGGCCAGAGAAGGAGTGGCCCCGGATATGGTCTGTTTTATTTAACTACTTGCAGTGTGTCGCGACGCAACCGGCGGAAACTGAGATAAGTCGCGGCCTCGTGTAATATACGGCCCTCCGCGCGAGGGGACCGTGAGTTCACAACTTTTGTTTAGTTTGGACACACTGTTCTGCTACAATTAGGTTGGATTTAGCCAGCCGAAAGTTCGCTCGGGTAAAAAGAAAATACGATGTTATGGTTTATTTACTCTATAGTTAATTCCTTTTGTTTTTCTCATTCTAACATTTTTTATTGGTTTTCTTACCGCAAAAAGGAAAATTACATAAAAGAAAATATTTTTGGGAAATGGATTACACAGCAAATATATTGCTGCACAGGCCAGAAAGAGTGGGCCCCGGATATGGTCTGTTGTATTTAACTACTTACAAAGTGTCGCAACGCAACCGGCGGAAACTGAGATAAGTCGCGGTCTTGTGTAATATATGGTTCTGCGCGAGGGGACCGTGAGTTCACAACTTTTGTTTAGTCTGGACACAGTGGTCTGCTACAATTAGGTTGGATTTAGCCAGCTGAAAGTTCGCTCGGGTAAAAAGAAAATACGATGGTATAGTTTATTTACTCACTAGTTCAATCCTTATGAAAGAAAGAAAGCAAGAAAAATAATTTTCAATACATTTGCTAATAATACGGTTCTTATGACATCGAAATCTGTATCGTAATAATGTATTTACGGCACTTCTGCTTTTTACTTTACACCAATCCCAACCGCTCAATAGCAATGCCACAGATGCAAATTTTAAACATTTTCATAGAATCTGAGCAAACAGTTTCAAGTTCAGCATGAAAACTTTTTTACCAACCAGTAATTATCTGATTCGTGAGATGTGATTTTTAACCGACTTCAAGAAGAAGGTTATCAATGTTCTTTTTTGGAGAAAATAAACCTGAGTAAATGTACCTTAATTTTATTATAAATGTATTTTTACAACCTGCTTTAGTTCCTAACTTTTATTAATTCCTTATTTGCTGAACTGCAATCTAGTTTTAGTTTATGGTCATCGCAAATGTATTTAAAAACGTCGTATGATACTCGTACGGTAAGCTGTTTATTATAGTCGTCGGTTTATTATAACCACCCGGCTTATAATCGTGCCTATAAACACCTCGACTATAATATCCAGCTTACCGTACTTGTATCATTATGTACTATTATTTGACACTTCAGGTATTACAAAATACCAGTAATTATTTGAAATACAATGGTATAGTTTATTTTCTCACTAGTTCCTTCCTTTTGCTTTTCTCATTCTAACATTTCCATTATTTGATTTTGTTTGTTGAACCTACTTAATAAAAAACTTTCCCATTTAACCCGACTGACCCACCCAGAAGGAGGATAATGCTTTTCGCGCGTATGGATGAGAAGGTCTGTTCCATTTTTGCGTCCTGTATCCTAAACGGCTTGCCTAATTTGTAATGTTTGGTGTCATAAGATTCATATTCTTCCCTAGAGTTTCATAGGCTATGTAACGTCAGCAAAAAATCAATATGGTGGACGTAAACTGTCGTTGCCGTGTGGTTCCCGGCAGAGTAGAATAGGACCACTCCAAGTCTCCCCGTGGATGTCGTAGAAGTCGACTAAGGAAATAAAATCTAAACAAAGCTATAAACATCAAAGAGACCTCTCCAACCCGTCTGGCCAGCGTGGAGAGTGTAGGCCAAATCCTCTGACTGCCCTGGCTAATACATGGCTCTGGTAGTACAGAAAGGGGTCGTGCTCCTGCGGTGGAGACTAACAAAGACCTGTTGATGATGTTGATGAAACTGTCGTAAACGGCAGTTGTTTTTTTTTAAATAAAGCTTCATGTCTATATCTTACTCTTTATTGCGTACAAAGTATTAGGTACGTGGACGAAGTTGCAAAAAACATAAAATTTTATCTTTAGACTTGAGCACTATCAAATACACACGTCAAATACAAAATCCAATTCTTTCCAAAAGAGTTCACATCACAAGTGTTCACTTCCCTTTTTATTATTCACTTTAAAGTACGTGTAAAAAATGAAGGGCTCCAAGATTGAATGATGCGAAGATAAGCGCACAATATCTGGAATCCTCTTTGAAGTCACATTTCATAGTAATCCAAGCATCGTACGTAACGCATTGTTCCCCGTACTACCCATGTTACTTTGACAACGAACCCTCTTCAACTCAAACGGCTCCGATGCAAATAAAATTTACCAATACTCCAGTGACTTTTTGCGCCGCGCCTAAGAGGCTTAGTTATGTTTTCCCCTGTTCCTTTTTTCATAAATACATACATACTATCACGTCTTTTTCCCTTGCGGGGTCTATAAAACCATAAGGCCACGTTAAGCATGTTGGTGGTATTGTAGGTGAGAACGGAATCAAAATAGGGATGGGTTGCTAGCCGCATCGCCTATAGACATAATTCCTGACAGCCTATTCGAGTGAAAACGCAAATTTTTATTCTTGAAAAAAAATTACTCATGCAACATTTCCAAAGATTTAAAAAAAAATCTTCTTTCTCATACTTCTATGAACAATTCTTTTTAAAATCTTTATCCATTGCGGGGTAGACAGAGCCCAATGTCATAAGACCCAAATGCCATATTTAGCATCGTAGTGATGGGCGTTAAGGTGGAAAGCAGAATCCAAACTGTGTTCTGTGATCCAAATAGTGATGGGTTGTGGGATGTGATTCCTAAGATTTTCGCCGAGTCCCTTGGCCGGCTTTTACGGTTTGCACGGGAAGAAAAGCAGCTGGAATGTTCTATGTTTTTTTCTTTTCTCCCAAACCAGCATGGAAGTTCATAGCATACCCTAGAAACTTAATATGTTGAGAAATAAACTGAGTTTATTTAAAATACGTCAGTACCTTATCCCTAGCACCTTTTAACTATTTACCAGCTACACTTTATGGCTTAAGTTTAGAAACTTCGAACGTCAGACCTGCACTAAATGAAAATGTAAGATTGTAGTGTAGGGGTTTCCAGAACACTATTTATTTATGAAGAGATATACAACAATGTACATATGCTCACTCTAACCAAGGAGGATGCGCCAGGCATGCGGACGGCATGGATCTAAGAATAATCAGGATATGCCCTTGGAAAATGTAACAGTGACGCACATAAAAATCCCTAAACTCGTGTCGCGACACTAGCGCACGCACACA
This sequence comes from Rhodophaea formosa, assembly GCA_963082605.1. NCBI lineage: Eukaryota > Metazoa > Arthropoda > Insecta > Lepidoptera > Pyralidae > Rhodophaea > Rhodophaea formosa. Next base: position 9,964,988 of record OY720221.1, read on the forward strand.
TCGGCACAAAAATCCCTACACTTTTCCCCGGTCGAACGAAATGTCAAATTTCCCAAATGTCAAATACATGCTGCACACATGTGACTTGATGTGACGTAAGTTATGCTTCACTTTTGATGTGTCTAATGCCGGGTCCATATTATTCCTAGGTCCATGGCGGACGGTCGTTATCTGAATCTTAGCTGAATCATATCCCAACTAATATTATAAATGCGAAAGTGAGTTTGTTTGTTTGTTTGTTACGCTTTCACGCCCAACCTACTGAACCGATCATGATGAAATTTTGCATATACATAGGTTAGGGTACTGAGAAGGACATAGGCTATATACCATGGGAAAAGTTGTTCATATTGACGGCCTGAGTCACCCCTTTAAGTGAATTTCGAGGGTCAATTAAGACGCTTTATGCATTACTAGCTGTTACCCGCGGCTTCGCCCGCGTAATATATAGCCTTTGTCCTTCTCAGTACCGTTACCTATGTGTATGCTAAATTTCATGATGATCGGTTCAGTAGATACGGCGTGAAAGCGTAACAAACAAACAAACAAACTCACTTTCGCATTTATAATATTAGTTAAGATTAGGATATAATTTCCCATACCCGGGCGGTTGAACACTTATGTATGAAAATGACGAATATAATATTGAGTTTATAGCATTGATCCCATAGGAAAAGTTGTACACATTGACGGGCTGAGTCGCCACTTAAAGGATCCGACAGGGTTACAGGGACACATTGAAGAGTTAGTTCCTTTTTAGGGTTCCGTAGTAAACTAGGAACCCTTATAGTTTCGCCATGTCTGTCTGTCTGTCCGTCTTTCCGTCCGCGGTTTTACTCAGAGACTATTGGTACTAGAAAACTGTAATTTGGTATGGGTATGTATATTAATCATGGCAAAAAAACTGGTAGAAAAAAATCCGTTTCCGAAATATCTGGTTTAAAACTGCAAATTTTTGTTAGAGGTAAGTGTCGTCCCCCCAGACCCCCCCCCCTCTCCTCTATCTGCTAAACGGTTATATATGGAAGTACGTGAAAAAAATTGTAGCACTAGTATATACTGAAGTAGAAAGGAAAACTATCAGAGCTGAGTACTGGGTACAAACTAAGAAGTTATAGGCAACCAATAAAATGTACTCGAAAATGTAAAATTTCATACAATTTTCATTGTTAGATGTTTTTGGTCATTAAACTGTGAGGTGCGAGTGTGAACAGTGTAAACTCAAAGTTGTAACTACGGAACCCTACACTTCGCGTGGCCCGACACGCACTTGGCCGGTTTTTGTTTTTCGTATAAAAGTCTTTTGGACTTCGTCACGTAACACCTTTTAAGGTTTTATTTCTTCCGTTATTAAATATATTAAAGTAACCCGCATTCACTCTGTTGTTACCACACCAAGTAACTACACTGCCCTAGATTTTTCCACAAAAACAGCTTATCTTAAAAACAAAGTAGTCGCCAAACAAAAACAACGCTAGCAAAGAAACAAGAATAATTTTCAAAGTAAAATTGTACCGCTGAGACTTGACGCCTCATTTAAAGTTGCCATAGAATCAAACAGCGGCGGCACTGTTGTTAAAATAATTTTAAAGGAACAATTACAAATAAGGGATGGGAATTAATAGGGCTTTGAAAGGAATCTAGAGATCCCAAATAAATATTTCTTAAAACTATTTTATATCTTTTAAATTCAAAACGTCTTAGTTTCCAACGTCAAAGGTATCACCGTGGCCACCTATTGATTAAAATCCATATGAAATATAAATAATATGATCATAACGACTCCAAAAGAAGCACAAACTACGAAAAAGATACTAGGTATGCTTCGAATCTGAATTCATGTGACTCGCAGTTTTCTTCATTGTAAAAAAAGCCTCATGACATTCCGTATATAAACATTCAACGTCTTTCTTTTTTCTCTATTTACCCATCGTGTGGGGTATCGTTAAAAAGTTCTTTGAAAAATATTGTGCGTTTGAGAACACCATTTTTTGATTTAGGGATGTCCCCCCCCCCCCCCTCCCCCCCCTCCCTCTATCTGCTAAACGGATATATATGGATACGTGAAAAAAATTACAGCAGTAGTATATATACTGAAGTTGAAAGGAAAACTATCAGAGCTGGGTACTTAGTGCAAACTAAAAAGTTATAGGCAATCAACTTATAAAATGTACTGGCAAATGTAATATTTCATACAATCTTTATTGTTAGATGTTTTTGGTCGTTGAACTGTGAGGTGCGAGTGTAAACAGTGGGAACTCAAAGTTGTCATTCGCAACTACGGAACCCTATACTGCGCGTGGCCCGACACGCACTTGGCGGTTTTTGGTTTTATATTCTTTCACACAACATTTTTATATGCATCTTTTTTGATTTTGAAGGCATTTAATGCATAAAGATGCAGTACTAAAATACTCTTTCAAACCAATAAATGACACTGTAAACCCAGGCCTCTCAGGAATGTCAGGTGGCAGAAAGCGGCCTTTAGCTCCAGAATAGTGAAGAAATTATGTATCTTTTTAATAAAATGTGTAATACTTAGTACTAAGTTCTTCATAGCACCAGCTACGATTTTTTGTTGCCTTATACCTATGTATGTTGTTTTTCGTTATCCCCAAAAATCGAAACTGATCAATTTGAATAAGGTATTTACTGCAATCAATCGGCATATCCTTCTTCAGAAAAAAACAAATTGTTCGGTTCCATCTCTGGTATTGTGTGATGAATCTACTCTTCAAATAGTTTATTTGGGTTTATCATCATCATCAGGTCTTTTAAGTCTCCACTGCAGGAGCATGGTCCCCTCTGTACTACCAGAGCTATATATTAGAACCAGAGTAGTCTTCTATCTGCTCTCTAATTTGGTTTAACCTCATTTAATTGCCTCATTAAATACGTTTAAATCCTCTCGATATTTTGATGATTAGCTATAAGCTAAATGTAAACGTTAATGGGTATTAATTTAATCGACGTACCGCTCTAACCGTTGTACTGTAGCAGCGGAGAATTTGCAAATAGCGTGCGGCCTGCGGTCTCCACTCCACCATCGGGTAGTGCGGGCTTACCATAATTCCTATTTGTACGTATATAACAGATACAATACTCGTGAAATCAAACAATTTTATCGTTAAACAAATACAATTTTATAAAATCATTTTTAACTGTTGTTGGCTTTACACACACGTAATCATCTGTCGTTTTCACTATCATCCGAGTGTTTTGTGAATGCTCGCCCGTATGGTGGTCTATGTGTAACCATAACCTTACCTCCTTCCTGCCACCAAGTCGCGTAACTCTCGTTGACTCGTTGATAAATAACACTTATGATTAAGAAATATATGAAAACAAACATTAATATAAACAAAGTGTATTAAACAATGCTCGTAAAATGTAATCAAAGTAATATATTTACAAAATAATAAATTACAGACAGTTTGTTTTTATTGTTGCATCTAGGCAATTTGAAAAATCTTTCATCGCTATTTGCTACTCACACACATGAAAAACAAACAACTGACTGTGGTACCCAACATGCACTCTGAAGATGTTTTTGATTACGTTTTTTCTGCAATGTAGGTATACAGAGTAATTTGTAAAACATCATCATCAGGTCTTTGATAGTCTCCACTGCAGGAGCACGACCCTCTCTGTACTACTTGATGCTCTGGCTAATATGGCATATTAGCCAGAGCAGTCAGAGGATTTGGCCTACACTCTCCACGCTGGCCAGACGGGTTAGAGAGGCTTCTTTGATGTATAACATCAAAGAAGCCTTTGTATAGCTATTGTTTCCTAAGTCGCCTTCTACGACACCCACAGGAAGACTTGGAGTGGTCCAATTCTATTCTGCCGGAAACCACACGGAAACGTAAAACATCAATAACCTCTTACTATCAACTTCCCATAGAAACCAGCTAATCGGTGAATTTGTATGAGAGGCCCAGTTTTTTTCTCCGATTTTCGCCTTTTTACTTGTGGGTCTATATTACGGTAGGGATTCTGATTCCGATATTAAGGGGTTATTGATGTTTTACAAATAACCCTGTATACAGGCTGATTTTGAACCTATGAGCTTTGATTAAAGAAATCTCTGCATCAGAATCCTTGATGGAATACAGAATCACAAAAAAAAGGTATAAAACTAAAATAAAATTAGACTTCCCATACAAATTCAGGTGGGCGAATTTCTATGGGAAGTGTCATCAATATCTCTAGACTTCCACCTTTTTTTTTTCTTCCAATCTATATTCCATTACAATTCTGATTCCGAGATTTTAATATAGCTTATAAGTTTAAAATTATTTTATATAGTTCATAGAATAGGTTGTCAGTTAATCATTTTCTGCCAGAACAAAATCCTAACTAATATTATAAATGCGAATTGGGTTTGTTTGTTTATTTGTTACACTTTCACGCTCTATCTACTGAACCGATAATCATGAAATTTTGCGTACACATAGGGTACTGAGAAGGACATAGGCTATGTATCACATGAGCAAAGCCGCGGGTAACAGCTAGTATTTTATAAGTATAGTTTACGTATTAATTTAATCAGTGTATTACACTGCCCGCTCTAGCTACTGGATTGTAGCGCCAGAGAATTTGCAAATAGCGTGCGGTCTGCGGTCTCTCCGGCGAGTAGTGCGGGCGCATCTAACTTGTTATAAATTGAATGTTATTTTACATACAATCAAAATATACAGTGACGTTGTGATAACAACTGTTTGTCAGTTTAAATAAAGTACATGCCCATCATTTGGGTTGGCTTATTCAGGCATCTCTGCCAAAAAAAACGCAGTCAACCCTTTTTCATATTTATCTCCGAGACCGGCGTAGTCTAAAATGGCTAGAATTTTATAATAATACGGTTCTTATACGTATTAATTTAATCAGTGTACGTTGTACGAGCATTATTACACTGCCCGACCTGGCTGCTGGATTGTAGCGGCAGAGAATTTGCAAATATTATTTTACATACAATCAAAATATACAGTGACGTTGTGATAGCAACTTTTTGTCAGGTCAAATAAGGTACATGCCCATCATCTCGATTACATATATCATTGATATCTTGTGATACTGTCACCAGTCTGTCTAATCACGGAGCTAGATTTTAAACATTTGGAAGAGTTTGAGTTTCAAGTAGAGAAATTATTGTATACTTTTTCAATATCTTCCATGCTGGTTTAGCTCTTCCATGCTAGTATAAGAGGAAAGTAAAAACATAAATATTACCAGCTGCTTTTCTTCCCGCGCAGACCGTAAATGCTGGTCAAGGGATGGGGCGAAAATCTAAAAAATCACATCAGTAGGCGGTGCAGCTAACAACTCATTACTATTATGATTTTGCTTTTCATCTTTACCAATCCTTACACCGCTAACACGCTTATCGTGGCCTTTGAGTTTCATGACCTTGGGCTCTGTCTACTCCGCGAGGGATAAAAACGTGGTAATATTTAATGTCTGTTTGTGCTCAAGTTTGTGTCAAGACACGTTTGCATGCTTTGGCATTTGCGTCACTGTTGCGTTTTTAGGGACCTATCCTGATTAATTTTAGATCTTTGGCCAAATGTATAATATTCAGCCATGATCCCGGTTATTTCGCAAGTTGGTAGACACTCAACTATGTCAAATATCATTAGCAGCTTCAAGAATTTAATATTAGATTTTTTAACACTAACACGCATGAAATTAAATGTTAAACAGCGTAAAAAGATATGCACATCCACGGACGATACAACGAGCATTTCATATTTTAATTCAATACTGCAATGCCTCGCAACCATCTCTGAAAAAAAACCGCATTCACCCCTTTTTCATATCTTCGAGCCCGGCGTAGTCTAATATGATTTACCTAAATATCCAGCAGAGTCCCGGGGGGCGCCAATTGTGGGCAATCGAGTGGGCGCCAGCTCATTTCGCTCGTCAAACGAACTCAAGCGGTATTCAATTTATTCTCTAAGGGCAGTCTAAACCTTTTAAGTACTAGCTTTTGCCTGCAACTTTGTCCGTGTTTAGGTTTTATTAAGGCGGTTTATTATACCCTTTTATCTATACTAAGATATATTTTTTATTTACCTATGCTGTCCCACTGCTGGGCAAAGGTCTCCCCTATTTCCTTATGAAAACAAAATATTTGATTGTTTGTTTGTTTGCATTGAATAGACTCCAAAACTACTGGACCGATTCAAAAATGCTTTTACCTTTGTAAAGCAAATTTATCTGCGGATCACATAGGTTATAATTTACGCGCATGAAGGCCCGGGAATTTTTTTTATGGAGTTAAAAATATGTTACATGATATTGCGACGAGAAACTAGAGAGTGAAGCCCGTAATAAAAGCCGCATTCAAATCTAATCAAGATTTTTGTAACTTTTGCCAGGCGACTCGAAATTAGATGGACTTATACTATTTGGACACTTTATCGCAAAATGTCTGAATATATTAGTACATGAAAATTATAATGTGTCTTTTTCTTATATGATTTACCTAAATATCCAGCAGAGTCCCGGGGGGCGCCAATTGTGGGCAATCGAGTGGGCGCCAGCTCATTTCGCTCGCCAAACGGACCCAAGCGATATTCAATTCTCTCAGGGCAGTCTAAACCTTTTAAGTACTAGCTTTTGCCTGCAACTTTGTCCGTGTTTAGGTTTTATTAAGGCGGTTTATTATACCCTTTTATCTATACTAAGATATTCTTTTTTATTTACCTATGCTGTCCCACTGCTGGGCAAAGGTCTCCCCTATTTCATTATGAAAACGAAATATTTGATTGTTGTTTGTTTGCATTGAATAGACTCCAAAACTACTGGACCGATAAAAAAATGCTTTCACCTTTGTAAAGCAAATTTATCTGCGGATCACATAGGTTATAATTTACGCGCATGAAAGCCCGGGAAATTTTTTTATGGAGTTAAAAATATGTTACATGATATTGCGACGAGAAACTAGAGAGTGAAGCCCGTAATAAAAGCCGCATTCAAATCTAATCAAGATTTTTGTAACTTTTGCCAGGCGACTCGAAATTGGATGGATTTATACTAGTTTGGACACTTTATCGCAAAATGTCTGGAGCCTGTTACATACTGAAAATATTCATCATCATCATCATCAGGTCTTTCTAGTCTCCACTGCAGGAGCACGACCCTCTCTGTACTACCAGAGCCATATACTAGCCTAAGTAGTCAGAGGATTTGGCCTACACTCTCCACGCTGGCCAGACGGGTTGGAGAGGTATCTTTGATGTTAATAAGCTTTGTTTAGCTTGTGTTTCCTTAGTCGCCTTTACGACATCCACGGGATGACTTGGAGTGGTCCTATTCTACTCTGCCGGGAACTACACGGAACACTGAAAATATTAGTACATGAAAATTATAATGTGTCTTTTTCTTATATGATTTACCTAAATATCCAGCAGAGTCCCGGGGGGCGCCAATTGTGGGCAATCGAGTGGGCGCCAGTTCATTTCGCTCGCCAAACGGACCCAAGCGATATTCAATTTGTTCTCTCATGGCAGTCTAAACCTTCTATATAAGAACTAGCTGTTGCCTGCAACTTTGTCCGTGTTTCGATTTTATTAGGCGGTTTATTACACCTTTTGTCTATACTAATATTATGAAGAGGAAATATTTGATTGTTTGTTTGCATTGAATAGGCTCCGAAACTACAGGACCGATTCAAAATGCTTTTACCTGTTTATAGCAAATTCATCTGCGGATCAAATCCCAACTAATATTATAAATGCGAAAGTGAGTTTGTTTGTTTGTTTGTTTATTTATTTGTTACGCTTTCACGCCCTATCTACTGAACTGATCATCATGAAATTTTGCATCCAAGTAGGTTAGGGTAGGAGCCCGGTGGTCCAGTGGGTGTGAGCGCTGTGAGCGCTTACGTATGTTAAGCAACCCCTGGTGCAGTCCCTACTTGGATGGGTGACCGCAAGTGGCATAAAAATATCTCGAGCTCCTCCGTGCTTCGGAAGGCACGTTAAGCCGTTGGTCCCGGCTGTCATCGTTGATGGCAGTCGTTAAGCTATGTCAGATGACTTAAGGCAGCTTGAAAAATCTGACACCAGTGTTGGCCACTTACACACACGAAAAACAAACAAAGGGTACTGAGAAGGACATGCTATATATCACACGGGCGAAGCCGCGGGTAACAGCTAGTAGATTATAATTTAAGCGGACGAAGTGGCAGGAAAATTAGTATGAAGTTAAAAAATATGTTTTATGACATTGCGACAAGAAAGTAAAGAGAGCTCGTAATAAAAACCGCATAAAAATCGATTCAAGATTTTTGTCTCCAAATATTTAGTATTAGTGCAGCATAGAAATCTATTTAGAAATGGTTTATAAATACTAGCTTGGCCACTATATCACACAATGTCTGAAGCCTCTTACATTTTGAAAATATCATCATCTTCATCAGGTCTTTGTTAGTCATTAGGTACTGCAGGAGCACGAACCTCTCTGTACGACCATATAAATATATTATATGAAAATTATAATGTCTCCTATTTCTAACATGATTTGCCTTAATATCCAGCAAAGTCCCGTGGGGCGTCAATTGTGGTTATCGAGTGGGCTCAATGAGGCGGACTCATCTCGTTCGCTGCCGCCAAACGAACCCGACCGATATTCAATTTGTGCGCAAGGGGCTACGGACTATGCCTTTATTTTTTATTACTTGTTTATAATTCAAAATAACTGAAATAGGTTGAAAATCATGTTTTTCTTTCATTATGGGTAGACAGAGCCTAATGTTATTACGATTGTGGTTATCCAGTGGGCGCAATGAGATGAGCTTACCTCGTTCGCTGCAGCTAAACGAACCCGAGTGATATTCAATTTGTGCGCACAGGTCTACGAACTAACCTTTTTTATTTTATTACTTTTTATACAACAGAAACCATTGAAATAGGTTAGAATCATGTTTTTATTCATTATGCCTTGAATGTCCCTTATGCTGTATTACAATTGTGTTCATCGAATGGGAACAATGAGGCGAACTCCTCTCGTTCGCTGCCGTCAAACAAACCCAACCGATATTCAATTTGTGCGCACGGGGCTACGGACTAAGGCTTAACTTTTGTTTATTACTTTTATACTAAAATCATTGAAAAATCATGTTATTATTTAATCTAATGTTATATTACAATTGTGGTTATCGAGTGGACACAATGAAGTAGCTAATCTCGTTCGCTGCAGCTAACGAACCCGAATGATATCCTATTTGTGCTTAGGTCGCACAGCTACGGACTGAGTTTTTTACTTTTTATTACCTACTAGCTGTTGCCTGCAGCTTCCCCGCGTGAAATAAAGCCTATGACCTTATCCGTAGCATTATCGACGTGTATGCCGATATCGGACCCTATATAATATAACACCTATACAACTTAGCATCGCTACAGCCCGCTCCGCCGCCCGCGCCGCCCGCTCGCGCCTGCGCTACCATGCATTGGGCAGGGATCGGACGCCCCCGAAGCTATTGCCTGTTGGGCTTGCTTCATCATCATCTGCTTCTGGTTGCTGAGGAACAATTGTGCGCACCAAGCGGATCGTGTCGACACAACGTAGGAGAGTGTAATCGGTGCTTTTGAGAATTAGAAAAATGTTAGGTGAGAGAAATGGGATATGGTGGAGAAATTCGATGTGAAGGATTGAACTGCTGTAGCCGAACAGGTATGGTAAGGAGTCGTCGAATAAAGACTAAGACGCAGGTTCAATCTTGCGACTTGGAATTTTTTAGCGTATCTTATTTCTTAATTTATTTTAATTAGAATATATCAGAATATTATTATTAAAGCATAAAACACCTAAAGAATAATAGGTAAGCTAAAAGCAAATCCTTATTTTTTACAAAGCACAGACATCTTGGTCTCATGAAAAGAAAAAGAAACACGTATACCTACAAAGGAAACGTAACATGTTTCACATTTTATTAAAATATATTTTCCTGAAGCTCTCAGACATTTCCACGGAGCTTGGTTTGCAGCTAGCCTAATTAGCAGCGCGTAATGAAACCACCGGCTCGTTATAATTGCCTTGTATTTCTTTACATTCCCTGAAATCAAATGTCACTGGCACTGAACTTACAAAACACAGTCAACATTAAGTTACTTACTTACTATCCTGGAGTACAAGGAGGTCTTTAGTCATTTCGGACCACAAGCGATTCGAATAGTGGTGTGAATCGCACAAAAGCCCTTTTTGAATGTTCTTTCGCACCGCAGTCGGTGGAGCGGTGCGAACGGCCCAAGGTATCTTTTGGAATGGATCGATTCGGACCACGGAGCGAAACGATCCAATACTCTTTCTCATATTAAAAATTAAAGTATTCGAATTATTTATTTGTACTATGATAAGAAGAAAAATGGATAATGAAAAAGGACCTGCGGGATGGTATGTTATAATTATAATTCAAAAAAGGGTAAAAAATTTGAACATGGTATAATCACAGATTGTATCACTATTGAAGTGACTCATTTTTTATCCTTAGAGGTTGATATTTTTTCCAAATTTATATGGGACCAACTTTGGGGCACCCATTTCAATAAAAAAATGGTTATCAAAATCGGACTACTCTGTAAAAAGATATGCGTGGTCATACATAAAAAATACGCATCGACTTTATAACGTCCCCTTTTTTGTCGGATGTAAACACAGAGCACGGAAAGTCGCTCGGCGCACGAGCTACAGTTAGGCTCCCTGCTCTGTGGTAGTAAATATAAGTTACTTATTACAAAATTCTTACATAAATCTTAAGCTTCAATTTCGTTTTTGCACGTTGCAATAATCGACTAAGATGTCATCAGCTCTGTGTAAAAACATTACCTATGCATTTTTAATTTCTCAGATTGTTGGTAGCCATCGGTCGCCTGTTCGTCGTGGACAACACATCGAAGGTGCAGTCCTTGGTTGACACCGGCAGTGACCTCTGCGTCTTCCCCCTGTCCAAGCTCCGGCAACAACGTGCGCCTAGTGATTTCAACTTGACGGCTGCTAATTTTATCGAAAGTTTCTCCACACAAATTCAGTTTACAAACGTTAATAAGTAATTCAATCAACACTGCATAAAAGGCTTTAAAAGAAAAATTCAAACAATTCTATTCAAAGCCAAATTAATTCAATATCTTTTCAATTTACCTGGTTTGTCTGCTAATGACACTTTGTTATTGTTTCTTAATACAAATTCGAGCGGTATGTTTATGACATGCATTTTGCATTTAATCTATAACAAAATTATAAAGAGGAAAGTTTGATAAATGCATAGAAGTAGGAATGACTATTTTTTTAACCGACTTCAAAAAAGGAGGTTTTCAATACGTCGGAATCTTTTTTTTATGTATGTTCCCGATTTCTCGAAGACGCCTGGACCGGTTTAAGAAATTCTTTTTTTGTTCGATAGGTAATACTTTACAGATAGTCCCATTAAATTTTTATCGAAATGTGTCGAGTGGTTTTTGAAAAAATACACAAAAACAAAAAAAAATACACGCATGCCGTTCCGTTAACACTTATTTCCATTTTATTCTTATGCTTATTCAAACAAATTGATAGGGTTGAAGTCGGTTTTTGTTTTTTTTTTTTAAATATGTTAAATTATTTATCTATGGATAAATGTGTAACTATTGTGAAAACATTAGGTAAGATTTGATTGTTTGTTTCTTTGTGTTGAGTATGCTCCAAAATTACGAGACAGATTTTCGAAATTCTTTTACCTATAGAAAGCTAATTTATCTGCGGCTAACATAAGCTTTAATTTACACGGAAAAAGTCGCGGTTAAATTTCTAGTATACAATATTCTTCTCCTCTGTTTTATGAATGATGAAATTGCATATCACAAGGAATGCATCGCAGCCGCAACTGAAAAAAATCTGCCAAGTGTAATCCGGACTCGCACACGAAGGGTTCCGTACCACTATCTATACAAGACTAGACGACTATCGGGATAAAACGGCAAAATAATCATGTTTGTTGTATCGGAGCCCCCTTAAACATTTATTTCATTTCGATTTAATCATTCGTTTTTTAAATGAATTTACAACTAAATGTTCTGTGAATATTTTAAGAGTCTTACCTGTTGCTGTTATTAATATTGAGCAGAAATTTTTACATACGATGTTTTTCTGTTGTCGCTGTAATAACAAATACTAAAAACAGGATAAGTAATTATTTAAGCGGGGTTTCCATACCACAAACGGTGATTTTTTCCGTTTTCTGTTTGTTAGTATTATGTTGTATAGATAATGGTGCGCGAGTCCGACTTGCACTTAGCCGAGTTTTGTCTGCGGTTTGAACCTACCACCCAAGAAGGTTTGGTGTCAGGCAAATAGTTAAACCTAAATGTGTTTCTTTAATATTGAGTTATTTTTACCTATAACTAGCTACCATTTGCGGATCTGCTTGCGTTACTGTATGCCCCTCCGTTATTTTTTTTGTGGTTCAATATGTCCTTCTGCAGTGCGTACCAAGGACCTTGAACGTCTAAAAATGTTTGATTTTCGTGTGTGTAAATGGCCAACACTGGTGTCAGAGTTTTCAAGCTACCCAAAACAGTGGCAGTAGATTGCGATTCTGTTAGCCATATGACACATGCAAACAGTGAACCTGGAATACTCGTAACAATGTGATTTTTTTTTTCATTTTGGTACAGAACCCAAAAAAATAAAAATCACAGCGAGGATGTTCCACACAGTAATGAAATATTTTATTACGGAGTAACAAAGGCGGCCGACACAGACCGAGTACACAACAATGTACTCAGATTTTTAGTAATTCGCAAGTGTGAATGAGGGTTTTAAGTCTTTTTTGTGCATACGTGATATGACGAACTTTGTTCCGCGCATCAAAATGTACGCTGCTTTACAACTTTTTTATTGTTTGTTTTTATTATTTTTAACGCAACCGCTTCTGGTAACACTGGCTGGAAATTCGAGCTTTATCGCTGTTTACAATTTTACTACTTTTTGATTGAGTAAAATACTTTTGTTTATTTTTATCTTGTTTTTACCAGTGATAAATTGGCTACTTGACTAAAAAAAATTTCGTGTCGCTATGTAAAGTCCTGCCAAAAATAAACACAATAGTGACCGAAATACATTTCTAAACAAAAAACTCTTTCAGATATAGAAGTTTTAAAGACACATATTTTTAGACGTTAATTTTTAGACGTGAAAACGCGCTGCTGAAATGCCTACATATTTGTGACGTCACATCTTTGTATTTTGTATGGGCGGCGTGAGAACTTTGTTTGGTAGCTATACGAAATATTACGTTTATGGTAATGGTTTCATAACAAAAGTTGCTACAAATTTTGCGGACTACAATACAGTATAAGTGTAATTAAGGATTTTCATACTTTTAAAAATGGTCCTATTCACCCAACTTTAAAGAAGCTTTAAGAACACTTATCGAATCGATATCAAATTAAAAGTGTTTTTATAGTGTTTTTAGATAGAAATGAGTATCATTGGAAACAAATTTTATATAATCTTAACATTAGGCAAATACCGATCCGAAACGTAGAAACCGTCCGTAGGCCTGCAAAGGCATCAAAAGAAAGCTGAAGGTCGCTCAAAAATCTATGAAGTAATTTATGCTCGATTTTTCTCAGATCCTAGATCGAAGCAAAACCGACGATCCGTTGAATAAATAAATACCTACGGACAGATTACACGCCCAAAGAAAGTTCGATACTTGTGTTATAGGATACTGACTCAACGATACTATATTTTATAATAGATACTTATATATAGATAAACATCCAAGACCCACGTCAAGCTGAAAAAAATCATTTTCCATCTTGATCTGACCGGGGATCGAACCCGGGACCATCCGTGTCGCAGGCTGACCGCTGCGCCACGGAGCTCGTCGCTCGAACCAGCGGATCAGCTCTTTGAAGTGGCAATGGGCGGAACACATATGATAGTGCGTAGAACCGATGTCCGATGGAGCAGAAAATTTCTCGAATGCGCATCACGTACTTGACAAGCGTAGCATTGGACACCCACCAACCAGGTGGACGGACCTCGTGACCAGTGGACTTCTTGCGGCTAAAATAATGATGATATATATACTTAATTTACGTTGGCCAAGTAAGAGGAAAATAGCTAGTTTTCTATATTTTCATTTGCTCTCATGCCAAGGCGAACATTCAAGCTAATGTGGTGCAAACGCTTATTGCCAAATATTTGGGGCCATTTTCCTTTGAAATGCATTCGGTTTTCACGTTGCTTCCAATTTAGATTTCATTTGGCGACCGTCCGCGAATTGATTAGCAAGCCAGGGAATACTGCATACAATTTTAGGTTATGCATTAGTAATATTGCAATGTTGCTTGCATAATAATACATTTTGACATTTAATATAAATAAAATAGCATACCTAATATTTATCCTGTGTAGCTGACTAAAGTGATATCAGCTCAGCTTATCTCATCTTTCTGTGAGTTTAATCCAATTCATTGGCTGAGATGCGACTGAGAACAAAATTCCCAATATACAAATTATACATGTATAAAAATGAGTTTTTATTATGCAAAACACTCTTTTTATATTTTATGTATATACGTAAATTGTGCTGAGAGTTGGTCACTGGAGCATTGATATGCTTCATTGGCACAGAATAAAAATATGTTCTATCATCATTATCATCAAGTCTTTTCTAATCTCCACGGCAGGATCACGATCCTTTCTGTACTACCTCAGACATAATAACTTTTTTGCTCGACTTGGGAGGCCACTGCCGTGCCCCCAGATATATTAGCCAGAGCAGTCAGGGGTTTTGGCCGACACTCTCCACGCTGGCCAGACAGGTTTGAAGAGGTCTCTTTGATGTTTATATCTTTGATTATGTTTCTTAAGTCTACGACATCCACGGGGAGACTTGGAGTGGTCCTCACTGCCACCCGGTGATTTTCTATGGCATCATCCGAAGGTAGGTAAGACATAAGTGGATCGAGGGACTGCTCCTCAATTTGATGGCTCTGTGGCGTAGTCTTTAATACGCTAGTTGTAGTGCTGCACGTGGATTTCTGGGTTCAATTTCCAGTGCGGGCAAAATTGTCTGCGGCCCCCATGTAGGTATTTCTTTTTCACAGAAATTTTTCCGTGATTCTGGATCGTTTTCGAGATTCGAGAGCTGCCGTCTCGCAGGTGGCTGTCTGTAATAACTTTGCTAAATCATTTTACAGCATAGACTATTAGCATTTTGTCTACATAGTGAACCCCGGGCTCAGACGCACCACAGCTGATGATGCAATCGGGAAGAATCTTATATGAGAATGGTACTTCTTCAGTTGTGAATTACACAATCCAGATCCACTAACTTAGCATTCATAATATTACTAGCTGTTTCGCGCGAATCAGAGACTTCCGGTTTCTTCACACAGTGTATCTGGCCTAGGCCAATCTTGCCTGCCGGGTTTCTAAACATCTCAGGTGAGGGTGTAGCTGGGAACACGCTCACATAACAGAGAAATAGATATTAATATTCACAGGACTCGCCTAATAAAGACGTTGATAGGCAACATTTTGACACCATTCATTCGCTCCGTGGCGCAGCGGTCAACACACCTGCCTGCGACAAAATGGAAAATGGTCTTTTTCAGATTGACCTGGGTCTTGGATGTTTATCTATATAAGTAAGTATCTATTATAAAATATTGTATCGTTGAGTTAGTAACATAACACAAGTCTCGAACTTACTTTGGGGCTAGCTCAATCTGTGTGATGTGTCCGTATTTATTTATTTATATTTTTTTTTAAACTACCAACCAATGTTAATCTTTCAAAATGTAGTTTCCATGAGGGTTTTTTTAATCAGCCTAAGTAGTAGATTTTAAGATTATCTATTAGGAACAAACACACACATACAATGCTTTATTATATAAAGTTTATACAATATTATGAGTTCAGAAGTCTAGATCTAGATAGGAGTGAATCAATTTACATCCACCTTTACCTTTGATGTGCCAGAAGCTTGACAAACTCGCACAAAGTTTAGCTCTAAGCCTTCCAATTAATATAAAGTCCTGAATAAAGTTCTGGCCTAAAGTTAGTACAGTCAAAGACAATATAATACTACAATACAAAGGAAATTATCTGCGACTGTACCGAACACGTCATTCCAATGCCACTGTACCGTTGTACGTTAGAATAGTTGTTATCTTAGGTCTCGGTCTCTAAAGGCTGTTTTACATGGGGCTGTGAAAATAGTAAAACATCAATACAAAGTACAAAGTAAACTTAGGTAAGGTAGGTACCTAAAAAGTAGGCAGGTACCTACTTTCTTGAGTTGTATGACGGTGTTGTTATGTAAAAAGACAAATGCCTTAGAACTATTGTTTATCGTTATAAGAGCCTACGGGCTAGTATCTTATAACGATAAACGTATCGTAGTTTATATGTAAAAAGAGTGTTTTAGATATTTAACCGCGGCTTTGTTGGCGTAAATATTAGTCTATATCAACCGCAGATAATTTTAGCTTTCTTTATATGAGGAAATTATCTGCGACTGTACCGAACACGTCATTCCAATGCAGCTGTACCATTGTACGTTAGAATAGTTGTTATCTTAGGTCTCGGTCTCTAAAGGCTGTTTTACATGGGGCTGTGAAAATAGTTAAACATCAATACAAAGTACAAAGTAAACTTAGGTAAGGTAGGTACCTAAACGGTAGGCAGGTACCTACTTTCTTGAGTTGTATGACTGTGTTGTTATGTAAAAAGACAAATGCCTTAGAACTATTGTTTATCGTTTTAAAAGCCTATGGGCTTATAACGATAAACGTATCGTAGTTTATATGTAAAAAGAGTGTTTCACATATTTTACCGCGGCTTTATTTAATATAATTTAAAAACTTCATTACAATCAAGTAATAGGCGGACTTAAAGCCATAGGCTTTATCTACCAGTCAACCAACAAGTGATACCGAGAACAAAAAGCAGAAGTAAGTGCAAAATTGAGCCAGAGCTGTAGATAAAAACATTACTTATATAAAATTATACATTAATAAACTTAGCTTTGTTGGCGTAAATATTAATCTATGTCAACCGCAGATAATTTTAGCTTTCTTTATATGAGGAAATTATCTGCGACTGTACCGAACACGTCATTCCAATGCCACTGTACCATTGTACGTTAGAATAGTTGTTATCTTAGGTCTCGGTCTGTTTTACATACATAGTTTAAAACTAAAAAACACGCTTTTAGCACGTTGGTCATGTATTGTCATCAGAACTCAGAGCGTGTGAAAAATTTCATCCTAATCGAAGACCAAGAAGTGGGTCAAATTAAGATTCCAAGATTTTCTTACATACATAGTTACAAGTGAAGCTAATAAAAGCGTGTTAAAGATCACCATAATTCTGCAGCTACATGAAGAGAGAGAAAAGGCCTTTGCCCAACATTGGGACATTCAAATGGTTCGTAATAATAATAATCATACTGTATTGTGTGTGTGTGTCTGACTTAACTCGCGATGGTTTACGTGGAAGTTGGCACGAACCGCTGTGCGCGTAACCTCAATAATAATTGTGAAGCGAACTGTGCTCCGCATTATTAAATGAGATGTAAGTATTTAATGTTATGATAACTAGAAATTCATAGCTATACTGCTGCATTAAAATGTTTGGTCTTGTGATTATAAAAACTTTTCGCAACGTTTTGAGAGAGAACATTCAATCTATAATTCAATCAAATATTTAGTCTCATTAACGTTGTAAAAAATTGGCTTCACCCGCCACTACATCCGTTTAAAATTAAGTATGTCAAAATTTTGGATAATTTTGAAGCGAACCGTGCTCCGCATTATTACCTAAATGAGATGTTAATGCTTATAATTCCTATGAATTAGTATAGCTATCTATACTACTTCGATCAAATATTCAATTTCTATCTATATATATAAACTAATTTTTAAAGTGACATAAATATTTTTGATGACCTTTAAACTATCTCTGCGGTCCAGTTGTCATTGCGTTGCGTTTGCCTCTTAACTCTTAGGAAGGGTTCAAATCCCACTTAGAAGAATACTTTGTAAAAGTTGTTTCCAGTCTGGTTAGGATATTCAGGCTTAAATCCCCAGACTTCGTGCTTCAGATGACGTGCAAGTTAAACGAGTGTTATACGCCATCCGCAATCGAGCTGGTCTACCCTTTGGGTTGCGGAGGTCAGACGGTAGTATACCAGCTATCTCGTCAAATCACCTAAATTAAGTAGCGGCCTCGGGCTCTAAATCATTAACGCTAAGAATGCAACCGGAAATACGATCGGGGCTCGGATGGTGAAGATATCTAATCATTTGTGATGGATTTTAAGATCCCTTTCGTAAGATACTACACTTGCATGATAGGTTTCAAGAAAAGAAGGTACCTCGTCTATATAAAGGGTCTAAAATCTGCCATTTTGTATTATTTTATTGTTTCCTTGGCTGTTTGAGGACAATTTAGTTACTCAGTGACTGATCAAACTACCTTGACAACATATTATACACAACTTTACACATTCAGGCGTTTCGATAATACGGGTGACAAAGTATAAAACATATATACACTCGAAAATCATTCCATCAGCTCGGTTGAAATAATAAATAAATTTATTTAAATTTTTAAACGTCTACACAATTACCTTCAGAATTACCAATGCTGGTGTTTAGCAGCGTAAAAAATAAAGGGGAAAATAGTAAATAAACAGAAAATCTAAACACATCAGTTCCTCAAAGTTTTTAAACTTAATTCTAGTGTTTTTCCGCAATGGTATTCGAAATGCTCTTTTAAACATGGCAAAATTGTACTCTTTTAGAATATATCCATATAATTACAATAGCAGTGTGGATACACCATAACAAAACAATGTATAGAAGAAAATCAACAAAGGGACTAACAGTCACACATGGAAATCACGCTTTCATGAAGATTGCCAACTTCATCAAAGCATGCTTTACATGTGTGACTTCACTTCAGCAAACAGCAAACCTCCCAATTATACCACTGTTCCTTATACACAAACTTTCCGCGGTATTCAATTCTAAATGCGCGCACAAAACTTGCTCGATTGAAATTAAACACACGTATAAATATCCTCCATGCATACGAAACTAAGAAGTTTGAGTGTGCTAATTTCCAACACTTAAATTTCCATGTAGTTTCGGATCCTCAACAGGTCTGAAGTCTGAGAAGTTTCCAACTTGGCATCGAAAGACGTCGTCATAGCTGTAGCGTGCATATTTTATTTCGCATTTTGCGCCTCGCTTCTAACTCTTTGTTGCGCTCCCACGCTTGTAGGGTTGTGTCTATATGATCAGTAATGGTGTGTAGAATGGCACTTTTATCGACTATCGTCATATTATTTGCTTAATATTAGAGAGAGAGAGAGAAAGACAGAGAGGTAAATCACGACAGCGCGATACAATCAGAAGCAGAGATTGCAAAATATACCTAGCTAGTTGGGTTTTGTGAGCTACAGAACCTCGCGAGTCTGTCTTTAAATAAGTAAATATATACGGACAAATCATACAGACTGAGCTAGATAGAGCTTTGGATATATTAAAAGTGAATACAAGCTAAAAAGGCGTTTGATGATAATATAAGATCTATTGCAGTTACCATAGAAACTTATTATTTTAAAGAATAAACCTTAAAAAATATCGGTAAAAAGATTAACCTACAAAAAATACCCGAAAATTAAACACTGTCTACCTTCAAACACGCTCTGATAATAGCTATCTATAACCGCCTTCGCTATTCGTGAAATTTTTCATCTTGTCTTGGCGATAACAAAATAAAATTCATCATCATCAAAATTTAAGAGCTAAGCTCTTGTCGGTGGAGCTCCCTCAACCTGTCTCTATTCTCTGCCAATCTCTTAACACCCTGGTATGATACACATCCCACTTTTTCCTTTATTTCTTTGAAGTAACTGTGCCTGGGCTTTCCTCTCCCCCGTCTTCCTTCTATTTGGCCTTCTATAATAGTTTTCATAAACTGGTCTTGTCGCAACGGGTGTCCTATCATATTTCCTCTTCGATTGGCTATGGTATCTAAAACAGATCTTTTTTCTCCTACTTTCATTATATGTACCTAATTCCTGTTGTGTTTTATAATCACCAGGAACTCATAGTGGTCATAAGAGCCACTAACCTCGGTAGCTTTTGCAATGTTTTAACATCTGAATCGACAACAATAGTTCTATGTAATTATTGTACCTGATCTCAAAATTTCATGTGTATTAGTTGAGAAATGCCACCTGAGAAAATCCGGACAGACAAATTCAGCAAGGACACTTTGCCCAAACTGAAACAGAGACACTTCACGCTCCTTCGGTCAATAAATTGTTAATTGAAAAAGTATACTTTCTATGAGTTACAAACAAAAAAAAATTTATCAGATTCTTTTTTAATTTTACGTTTTCTCGTTTTCATCACTATGAACGTAGATCTACCGATGTAGTAGCGCATAAATCTTCTACAAATATGTATATGCAGGGTTTTTTCAGGCATTGTATTCAATCAATGCTATTTACACGTAAAAAAGAAGGCAATTCTTAAAATGGTTCTCAATATTTTCTTAAAACTATGATCTTCTTTCAAGGAGCTTCTCGAACAATTTTTCTCTTTTCTTTACTCTTGTTGTAGCTTTTGAAAATAAAATAGAACTAAATAATGTAACTCTCTCATATATTTATAGGTACATTTTGCCTCAAATTAAATGTGGTTTAGCAGGTGTTTAACCAAATTGAATACGATCAAAATAACAGGTTACTTTGGAATAAAACCTCACGTGAAAATGTAGAAATGTAAATTAAAGTTCTCTTCTATTTCACAAACTAATTAATTATTAAATGAAGAGCCAAAATATGATATGGACATTCAAATCAAATAAAAATATAAGAATATATTCGATGGATAAAAATAGTAACTCGATACTTCAATCATATGAGTTTTATATATACCTATCAACCTAGATACCGATTCTAATTCTGCCCGCGTATTATTTCTGACTCTAGGATGAATTTCCGTTCAAACCTATATCTTGCTTAGGATGATTTCCTTGAATGAAATGAAAAGAGTGCCTATTTTCATTCCTCTGGTTATCACACAAGCCTACTACAGGGCTGAGTTCTGACTCTGGGTTTGATTACTACGAGTAATGTGGGGAAAATATTGTAGTTACTCCTAGTTAATTTTCAAATGTTGTTGGCGTCAGTCAGCAGTAAAAACTTTGCAGCAATAAAACTGTCATAACTACGGACCCCGGGCTCCAGGAGGATGCAACCGGAACCCACTCAGATGGAGAGGGCTTCTGAAAATCCTTATAAATTAACTCGGAAAATATCACGGAAATTGTTGTGACAACCCTGTTTAGGCGTCCTATTTAATTATGTAGATGCGGATGATCGTCGCCATTTTCTTGCTTTATGAGGGTAAGAATGACCCTCTGGAGTTCGTTAATCAATGTTATTAGACATTATCTTATTTGTTATGGTTTGCTGGCTTTTTCTCAGCCACTGAAGTGGAAAATAATACATTTTATTGGGCACTTTAAAAGCGAAGCTAATTCCAGCAGTTTACGGTCAAATTTGTTATAGAAAAAATATTGTTCCAGGATTATGCATGCTTACGTTTGTGTATAAAAACCTATTATACATATATTGGAATTTTCCTGAAAATGTTTTGTTGGATAGCTAAGTGAAATTTGGCGGATTTTAAACTTTAATTCCGGGATAATTTTATACTTTTACAATTTTTTTTAAATATATAATAACCGCACTATTTTTACGCGTTTGATGGACTTCTTGCGCCTAAAAACACGTTCTTAAGCCATGTCCGACGTCTTCTTTCGTCTTGATTATTTTCCACGTTATTTTTTCCTTTTATAGTACGTGTGCGTGACGTATCTGCAATCGCTCCCTATCTTTGGCTTACTTCGACACGTTTCTTTGAAACATGAAAGAAAGTACATCCTTGTCTTATAGCTATGTACTTTTTACACACTTTTAAACATCAAGCGCCAGTGATATTAGGAATTTTAGAATAACTGACTTGAATTTAACTACGAAGGTAGATTTTTACATACCATTTTTTTTAAATTAAATGCACTCAGCAATCTTTTATAAACAATCTTCCATGATGGTGAAAAAAAAGTAGAAACTTCTTCAACTGCGCAAATCGTAGAAGTCGGTCGAGAAAATCAAGGAGTCAGTTGGCGATGTGACTAATAATCCATCACTATTTTAATTCCGAATACCGACATGCTAGCAGTGACATTTGGGTCTTATGGCCTTAGGCTTTTGTAAAAGGAACAAGGCAACTTCTTATTTAAATAAAAAAATTGCTAAGAAATTTCATAAACTTCAAATAAATTTGAATTAATCAATAAATAGAGACAAATCACACAATCAAATCAATGAATTATCGTGAGATAAATAATTAAATTGTCAATATTGCTCACATGAATGTTCTATTCAACTAATATAACAGAAAATAAAATAATATACTGAAATATTAGCAGCGGTAGCGCTTTCAATTTTGCGCGCGTCATGTAGATTGATTGATTGCCTCACCATTGAATATACCTCGCAAATACCTGTACTAATTTACCAGGCTTTCAATGCATAGTAAACAAACTCTTGTTAAATATGTAGGCGGATTTTATGACTTTTTAATGCAATTGGCCTACGACTTAACAATTTAGATGACCAAATTAATTAACTGTCTAATCAAGGTAGTTTATTTCGAAATTACCTGTGAAAGGTATGCTAAGTTGGGCTACGCATATACATATTTTATAGATCTGTGAATTTAAGTGCTAGCTTATTTTATAAAGTCCCTCACGTTGCCTTGGTAAAAATGATCTTTGTATATTAAACGGTCGGATTATTTAGGTATAGAAAACCCAAGAACGGCTGCACCGATATTTGTGATCATTATTTCGTTGGATTTGAGTCCACCTTGAATAGCAAAATAAATATAAAACGTACAAAATTCACGAAAAAAGTAAGGTTATCATTTACCAGCTGTGCCCGTGACTTCGTCCATGTGGAATGTGCGTTTAGGTGGCCTTTTTTCGATTAAAAATGTTGCCCATATCCTTTCTCAGGCTCGGGACTATCTGTATACCAAATTTCATTTAAATCGGTTCAGTAGTTTTGACGTTAGTTTAGACAGATAGAGTTACTTCCAGTAAGTATGGAAGTATGGATTAGCGGAACTAAGATCGCCACATCTTAGCTTGTTGGCGAATATAAATAAAAGTTAAAAAAATCGTCTTCGCGGACTCTCTCAATGCTTCCTGCAAGGTAATAAAAAAAAACTAAACATGACCCGTCCAAATAGGACTTATTCAATAAACTAAATGTGGATACCAACACGATATTTACTTCACATCCTTCTCCAAAGTACAAAATAAACTACAAGTCTTGTCAAATCGTCGAGTAGGTGCACAAATATTTCCGAACAATGTGAGTCCGGCGAAGTCATCTCCCTCGGCAAATAGTGCGACTGAGACATAAAGACAATAAATGTGGCATGCCTGCTGTGGGAATCAGAATGATTGGGCAAAGGCCGCACTCCTGTAGCTCTAACTCTAAATCTAAACTAAATTGGAGTAGCCTTAGCATTTTTTTCACTTAGTACAGATCTTATTTCTTTATAAACATTTTTGTGAGTGGGTTTTAGTGGCTTTCCTCATTCGCTCCCAAATTCCACCGAACACCAATACTTTATATATTTCATATGTCCATTAATCGCTGTAGCTCGGAAGAGTCCTTTTACAAATTAGTAAAAAAATGTGGCATGCCTTCTGTGGGAATCAGAATGAATGGGCCAAAGGCCGAACTCCTGTAGCTCTAACTCTAAATCTAAACTAAAGGAGTATTCTTAGCATTTTTTCACTAAGTGCAGTTCTTATTTCTTTGTAAACATTTTTTGTCAGAAGCTTTTGTCAGTGGCTTTACTTAACTCACTCCCAAATTGTACCGATGATTTTAACAACGAAGACCTTATAATTTACTTGTTTTTTTTTTAGCTATTTAGGTCCCACTGTTTTACTTATTTTATTTTGTTGAATTTACTTATTTATTAACTTTATAATTAAATTTCATATGTATACTAATCACTCCAATTCAGAAGACTGGGTAAACATTCAGAAGAAATATTTATTGTTGTTTACCCATTTGCAGCCACGACTGTAGTGTGTGTGTCAGTTGTGACTGTTACTGTGTGACAGTTGCATCCTCACTCCCAGGTTAAAAATATGCCGCTACCATACCAGCAAAGACTTTAGATATAAAAAATAGAAGATACTTTAGATATTCATAGCCTCCACCACTATTCACTGAAACTTAGAAGACTCCTTTGAATATTTACCCAATTGCATCCTGGACTGTGATGCGCTGGAGCCCGAGGTCCGTTACGATAGGTATGATGAAGTATTTATGTGCTTTCGTTTATCCGGCTGTCTGTATAAGTTTCTATGGTACTTACATAGATGTTTTTCGTAAAATCAATGTTTGGATTTGTAGGGACACACTAGCTGCTGCGTTTGCATTTATGCCGGTTTGCAGCGCGGGACGCAAAATCGCATTCAGTCATCTCCTAAGCTTCGCGAGCGTTTGTTGCTATCAACCGCCGCGTGTCCGTGCATAACACTCAGTGTTTGTTTGATTGTGTGTTTCTCATAAACTCTTATCGTCTAACTGTAACCTCTGGCTGTAACCTGTGTTTGTGTGTAGTACGGAATAAACATTCAGTGATATCCAGTGCATTTCATTCGCAACCTATCCTGATAGCGTAGGCCCCTACACCATACAAATTAGAAGACATAGATACACATACGCAACACAAATAGCTACAACTTAGAAGTGTAGTATAAGGAGTAGGTACTGAGCCTACAGATTTATTTCAAAATGGATGAACTCAATACTACCCTTGTGTGTGAGTTCGCTTTACGATTATGTAACATGTGTGACAGCAGCGCCTATGTGAAACACCACTTATTTATTTCCTAAACTTCTTTACTTTCATGAATCCTTTCCAGCAGCGTATATCCGTGCCGCAGCTATTGGCTATCTGGACATCTGTCACTGTTTACTTTTCATTTCTAAGCAACAAGCGCGGCGCGAGCATGCGCGCGCACCGATCACCCGCGAGATAACTTTGAGCCGATCTTATCGCTCTGTATGAAAACCTGCCAGTTGCAACCCTACAGAAAAGGGTGCTAAGCCACCACCGTTAAGTGACCGTTGCGAGAAGAGACGCATAGTTACGCATGCATAGGGAAACTAAGATTTGGATAGTTTACTTCCCTTTTTATCTCCCAACGCAAGAAGAGTGTTTTATAAGTTTGACGTTTCTATCTTTGAAAATAATCATACTTCATTCTATTTTATTATATATCTAAGGAAATATGATCAATTAAGCTCGTTTGTGTCATCTGAAAATCAAATTGGGTGTTAGCTGAAAATCAGCGGTTGCTTCTTCCGAGCAACATGTGCTGAGCTGTAGTCTATTTGTGCTTCTGTAGCACACACATTGCCGTTGGAAATTAAGTGAAATGTATGTACTTTTTACTTATTTTATGTATAGTGTGTGTGACAGTTGAATAAAATAAATGTATTATCTATCTATCTATCAATAATTAATGATACTTGGGTACATAGTGTTAGAAAAAATATACATTTCAAACAAAAAACGATTTATTCCAATAACTTTAACAAGCCCGTGTAAGTAGATCATCATCATCATCAGCTTTCCATAACCGACTGCTGGGCATAATATAGTAAGTATATACTACCTGCATTTATATGTATCAGCATAAAAGGCACTTAATCGCACATATAAACTAACGTATGAATCCATTATGAATGGTTGTGTATTTCGAAACCGCCAAACCGATTGACTTAAACTAATTCGCTTTTCTTGAATTACAATGAGATTCAGTGGGAATGCATCTTAGCGATAGTCGAAGGAATTTGGACCTCCATCAGCCAACCAGTTTAATCTTTGACATCTGATTAAATATTGCGGTAAACAACATTCCAGGGTTCAATTGTTTTCTGTATGTCTAGCAAGGTCAATATTTTGGCTTGTTAATTTATAAAATGTAGTTTAATAATCTTTATAAAAATTTCTCTTATATTTAGTTTGGCCATAGCAAACGTGTTAGTATTTATTAAATTTATTTATATCTCTAATACATTTCGAAAGAAATCTAACAGCGTTTTCGTTATCTTTACCCAGAAGTCTTCTAACACACTCTTCAATATGACTGTTGTATATGTGAATGCAAAGGGACTCCTTGAGTGGATGTTTATGATCACAAATATTGCCTATTAAATTACGATCGGAAGGGATATGTTCATTACTGTTATGACTGCGGGTCGGGACCATCGGATGAATTGCATTATCAAAATGCCCAAAACTGTTAGCTGGCGTTGTGTGTGGAGGTATATCTCGAATATAGTCATCATGTTTCCCTTTTCTTTGATCACATCTTACTAGCGGAGGTGGTTTCAAAAATTCGACAAATTTAATTTTGTCATCAATATCTGGACCCATACCCATGTCATTTTCTTCTGAATAACTGTGTTCAGGGTTTGCTACAGGCAATTTTGATCGGGTATTATTTTTTGGAACAATTTTTGGAGGATCAGGAAGCGGTTTATTACTTATTTGCCAAGTAGGCTTCAAAAATGTGTATCCTTTTAAGAAGTTATCAATGTATCTTTGAGCTGCTTTTTGAGTCAAATCTTGTAAATATGTTTTACTTAGATCTGTTATAGGCCGGGCGTTGGACTTGCCAAGCATGTCTGGCGATCCGTGGACCACGTTTATTCTAGGCGTTCTGTGTCTTTGTTTCAAATATACAAATGACCTTTCGTCAATATTACTAAGTTTAGGAGTCTTATCTTGCATGATTATATCATTTAGTTCATTTTCAAAATCCTTCAGATGATTCTTGATTTTTTGGTCGTGGTTAGAGTTTATTTCTTCTGGTTCGACCAAAACGCGATCAATTATGTAAGCCGTGTCTTGATACGATAGACGCTGGAAAAAACCATAACAGTTTAGCGATGCAATCGTTAGATATTTAGTTTTGAGTGGAATTTTCGTCTTCCTTTTTATATCGATAACTTGGTAATAACCGTTTTTATAACATCATTATCATCATCATCATCAGGTCTTTTTAGTCTCTAGTTGCTTATAACCCAACTGGCAATTTTTTTAATCTCAGAAGAAGGTTTTTGAACTCCCATGCAAATCAAACGATCAGATGATCAGAAATATTTGATAAAATTAAATAGGAAAATATAATAATTATCATTTATTTAGTACTTTTTATTTATTATTTCTAGGGCACCATAACCAGTTTTTTCCGGTTCAAAAAAAAACGGAAATTACCGGTTTTGGGTGTCCAAGAAAAAACCGGTTCTAAAATATCAAAGCCCGATTTTTACGGTTCCTTCGCTTCTTACCTTTTTTATTCGATTTCAAAAAATCTAATAATAATAAAAACCGGCCAAGTGCGTGTCGGGCCACGCGCAGTGTAGGGTTCCGTAGTTGCGAATGACAACTTTGAGTTCACACTGTTTACACTCACACCTCACAGTCTAACGACCAAAAACATCTAACAATGAAGATTGTATGAAATTTTACATTTTCCAGTACATTTTATAAGTTGGTTGCCTATAACTTTTTAGTTTGCACTTAGTACCCAGCTCTGATAGTTTTCCTTTCAACTTCAGTATATATACTATTGCTGTAATTTTTTTCACGTATCCATATATAACCGTTTAGCAGATAGAGGGGGGGACACGTACCTCTAACAAAATTTTGCACTTTAAAACCAAATATTTCGGAAACGGATCCCTAAATCGAAAAATGGTGTTCTTAACCTCACAATATTTTTAAAAGACCTTTTTAACGATACCCCACACGATGGGTAAGTAGAGAAAAAAAATTACTCCCCCACTTTACTTGTATGGGAGCTACCCAAAAAAAAATATTTTTTCAAGGTTTTTTTCTACGACTTTTTTGCCATGATTAATATATACACTCATACCAAATAACAGCTTTCTAGTACTTATAGTCTCCGAGTAAAACCGCGGACGGACAGACAGACAGACAGACAGACAGACATGGCGAAACTATAAGGGTTCCTAGTTTACTACGGAACCCTAAAAAGGTAATGCATTATATTTTTAGGCCCTGAAGGTAAATTCGTTGTATCTGTCTATTGGTAATAGGTAAATGACGTGACGTTTGGTTATGAGTTGTATTATACATATAGCGCAGAGTTGGGAGGGGAAAATTCACACTGCACCTGACCGGCAGCGTTGTTTGATTTGCAACGAAATGTTTGATTTTATGATCCCTTCACAATCATTTTACTAGTTTTACTACGTTCTTTATTTTTTTTTTAAATCTGAAGAACCGAAAGAACCGGGTAACCGTTTCTTGGTATTGTTCGGAACCGAAAACCCAGTTCTGGAAAATAATGACCGATTCTCGATGCCCTAATTATTTCCAAATTTCCCGTGGATGTCGTAGAAGGCGACTTAGGAAACACAAGCAAAATAAAGCTTATAAACATCAAGGAGACCCTGTCTAACGCGTCTGGCCAGCGTAGAGAGTGTAAGCCAAATCTTGCTAATATATCGCTCAGGTAGTACAAGGAGGGTCGTGTTCCTGCAGGAGAGACTAAAAAAGGACCTGATAATGACAATGATGATTTATTATATTAACAATTTAATAATGAACAGGAAGCCAAACTTACCTTCAAAATTTCAGAAGGCAGCATAAATGCAGCCGTAATCCTTAATGTTACCACGAATAAAAACAAAGTTATCATTATGCACGAAGCAAAATTTTGCTTTATTACAGCAAATAGACACCGTGTTTTCACCAGCACACATGAGATCAGAATGTAAAATTATTGTTGATAGATTGACGATTGTATTACTAAACAAACAAATGAATATGCATTTATTGTATTGTCAACAATAATGCATTACGAATGAGACGTAGGCATGTGGTCCCAACCCTATCGTACAATTTGTTCTCCTTGACTCACATAAATGGCGCTACTCGTAGCTACTCATCATTGTGTCTACCGTATTATGAGCATATAAAGACATTATTCACAAAATATATCTTATTAAAAATTAGAACAATATTTTAGGCATAATATTTTAAATACCACACCCGAGTTTCAGTAAGTTTAGGCTAACGCAGACTACCCCTATCTTAATTTTTCCTACCACTTTTTACCTTATGTAACCCTTATGGAAAACTTTAGTTTTAAAATATAATCGCTCGCATGGCCAGAAAATTTGATCGTCTATTTATCTACAAGGATGCGCGTATTGTTACGCACAGAACATAGTTCTGTGTTCTGTGGTGTTATTGGATTTAGTATAATAATAATACTTTTATTCCCTTATTTTCATTTTATTTATACTTAATAATATTTCAGTATAGCCCCACCTTAGATTACATAAAGTCCAAATAGATTCTGTTGGTCTAAAAGCGTAGAAAAAAATTATGCCCAACTCACATACTAATAATAATCCTAACTAATATTACCTCTATAAATGCGAAAGTGAGTTTGTTTGTTTGTTATATACGGCGTAAAAGCACGCCGTATCTACTGAATCGATCATCATGAAATTTTGCATACACATAGGTTAGGTTACTGAGAAGGACATAGGCTATATATAACGCGGGTGGAGCCACGGGTAACAGCTAGTAATATTATAAAGCTGAAGAGTTTGTTTAAATTATTTGTTTGTTTGGTTGAAGATTAGCGCAATCTCAGGAACTAATAGGACCGATTCAAAAAAATATTTCACCGTAGCAGTTACTTACGTTATTCTTGAGTGTCATAGGCTATGTATGTACCACGGGTGAAGCCGGCACGGACTGCTAGTTAACTATAATGCAAATACATAAGCTATCGATTTGATGAAATGAGGCAGGCAAGTTAATAAGACATACATACATACATACATATCATCACGCCTCTCTCCCATAGGGGTAGGCAATAATAAGACATTAAGTTAATAAGGATTAAGATCCTTAGGCTGACTTGGGATGTTAATCGACTGAGACTTTTATACTGGTCAAGGGAGACCATAACTGGTGCTTTTGGGGTACACCTCTCCAGTCATATCTTAAGCTTTTCAGGCGGTGCATCTGAGTCTAAAGAAACATTTTTATCTATTTTTTACTGTTGTACGACTAAAAGGCAAACAGGCATATGGCCCACCTGATGGAAAGCGGTTAACGTAGCCTATGAACGCCTGCGACACCAGAGAGGTGCGACGCATCCGATGCCGCGAGTACGATAGGTATATATGAAATACTGTATATATGTAAATTAATTACAATAATGTCACGCAGTTCTAATCTCAAAATCCAAACCGAAATTTCTGATGAATCAGTGAACTACAATGACTACAGAATTTCTGACAAAGTTTCAGATGAGATAATGTTTAACTTTGTATCGTACCAGCATTACTGTTTCATGACTCGTCAACTTAACAATGGCCACTTGACGATACTTCCCGGGGAGAAATTAATAAAGTATCTGGAACTTTGTCTCGTAAACTTTTGGGTCACAGGGTTTTGATGAAGAAATGAATATTGGGTGTTTACAAATTGTACTATAACTTGTACTCATTTTTTGAATGGTGACTCCGTTCGCTCCTATCAGGAACTGAAGGGCTGACTTTAGACAAAAATAAATGGAAAGCTTTAGTTACTCCACAGAATGAGAAGTTTAGATTCTGACTAAGTAGTGCAGCATTAGTCTTTTATTAGATTATATACGTGTGTGAATATGATCAGAGGACTTTTAAATTTTGGAATGAGATTATTAGATGGCAAGATGCCTTACAGTAGCTTGTAATGTGACAAATATCTGCCATCTACACCTCACTCTGGAGGTTCCAGAGCAGCATAATTCTAAGAAAAAGAGCTGGTCTAGTCTGGCCCAGTAGGCGTACGCACTGTTAGCGGGTACACGTGATAAGCACCTCAGTTATGATCCCCACATTGATGGGATTGTACAAGTCATCATCGTCAAGAGGTTCTTGGTAAGTATTAAAAACAAAAAATGTTTAATGTGTACAAATTAATTTATTGACTTGTCAAAGCAAGTGGCTTAGTTCTGTCCGAAGACGGCGAGGATTTCATCAAGCAGAGCTCCAACCTCAATGCCGTGCTCGGCCAGGACCTTAATTTCAGCTTGGAACACGTCGCTCGCCCAGAGTGCATCGAAGACCTGAGACCATTCGTCACTCTGGAGGTTCTCGATGGCAACCCTGAACTCCTCATCCTCAGCCATCTTCTGGTCGTAGAGGGCGGCCAGCTTTTTCTTGGGGAAGTACTCGACGCAGTCCCTGATGAAGGAACTGAAATCGCGACCGCTAAGTTCGTGGCGAGCGTTCTCGAATTTTCGTGGACCCCCCTCTGTTAAAGAAATTATGATCTTTTAATTATTTTTCAGCTAATAATACTAATTTGATCATGACTTACCATATAACCGACCACATGCTTATTAGGCAGCTATAACCTACGATGAAAACCATAGATTTAAAAAAATCGTTTTCATACTTCTATGATGAAATGAAAACAAACATTAAACTGTTGCTAACTTATTAGTTAACATTTTTTAAACCAATTTAACGACCACTTTATTTAAAAATTATATGTTTTTTTACAGAAATAAAAATAAAATAAATAATTTTTACATTTGACCATATGATTGAAAACGCACGGGACGGGCCATATCATCAAAAGTGACGTCACTCTCTGGTAAACAGTAAATGTCAGTCTTTGATTAAACAGCAGCTACAACATGCATGAGTTTGTGGTGGGAAGTCAAGGGGTACAGTTGAAGTTTATGCCTTAGACATTTTTGCAAATTGATTTTAGTGGACTTTATAATATAAAATTGGTGTTATAAATGCTCGTGCTCATTAACAATTTGTAAAATAGTTAAAGTGGACTGACAAATGGACTCGTATAGATTTTCCGCCAGAAGCTCCTACGAGGCATCAAAGAACATACGCCATCTTTGATGCTACTTGGAAAAACTTTACCATACAACACCGATACTTAGTATCTCATTATACTGGACATTGGCAGAATCACTAAAATTTCGGTGGAAGCCATAATATAAAACAGAAGAAGAGTATGCATGCAGGTGACGTCGTGGCGGCGTGTAGCATTTTAGCGGCTTTATTATGTATTAATTGAAACTGTAATGCTGATTTACAAAGTAAAGAAACAAAACAAAACATTGTTCGGATTGCAAATGTATTATGCTATTATGAGCAATCCTAACTAAGTAATATTATAAATGCGAAAGTGAGTTTGTTTGTTTGTTTATTTGTACGCTTTCTGATCCCATTTCCAATCCATCATCATGAAATTTTGCATACACCTAGGTTAGGGTACTAAGAAGGACATAGGCTATATATCACGCGGGCGGAGCCGTGAGTAACAGCTAGTTTAGGTAATATATTTTTCTAAAACTTGGAAAATACCCTATTGATGTGAACGTAACCTGCATTCGTTAAGTAATTATTATTAGTAAACTAGTGGGAACATGGTATTTTTGCTGCGTTTTTGAAGTTAGGTAACACTCATTTATTTAAGTAACAATCAATGACTTTTTACTTTTTATAGACATCGGGCTTAAAAGCGGGGTAAACTGACAAGTTATTAGCGAGTACTACAAGTTGTTAGCAATTAGCCAATAGGTTCTGCACCCGTAGCATGGCACTCGCGTCGCCGTTTTATCGCGCGATAATCTATTTACATCTCGCTCTTTAATATTACGGAAAACAAGATGGCTATAGTCAATAAACGTTGTCGCGCGCGCCATGCTATGGGCGCTGGGGTACTATTTTTGAACGTGTAACCATTCGTCTTCGAACGATTTTTGTGTGGAGCAACAGCTCGTTTTCGAACAGCGAAATTTCAAAAATCGTACCCCTGGCATGCGTGACTAGTGACCGGCACCGAGACTAAGCCGGGACTACTAAGGGCAAACTTCTTCGCACAAGCATATTTTATACCAATCAAGATTAGGAAAGTAAAGTGCTTCACGGGTTGTATATACTCCTTTATAAATATAAAGGACGCGGAAGAAGTTGCGGGCAAAATGCTAGTAAAATATACTAGCATTTTGCCCGCAACTTCGTCCGCGTAAATCTTTGTCACCTACAGATAAATTAGCTTTCTAAAAGAAAAAGAATTTTCAAAAACGGTCCAGTATTTTCGGAGCCTATTCAATGCAAACAAACAAATCTTTTCTTTTTATACTATTACTAGCGTTCGCCCGCGGCTCTGCCCGCGTGATATATATAGCCTTTGTTCCTCTCAGTACCCTAACCTAAATGTATGCAAAATTTCATGATGATCGGTTCAGTAGATTCGGCGTGAAAGCTTAACAAACTAATAAACAAACAAACAAACTCACTTTCGAATTTATAGTATTAGTTAGGATTAGGATAACTTTTATAATATTATGAATTTATGACTTACCAATGCGATTGTTGAACAGGTCAAGGAAGTAAATGATGTCAATGTTGTCTTGCTCCAAGAAGTCGATCACCTGGAATTAAATAAGTTTTATTTTAAAGAAATATTGTACTTTAGTACACTTCTATATATACAGATACATTTGAATGGGCAACTTAACAATGTGTTAGGTGTTGATTATGTAACCATCGAGATCAAAAAACTGTTAAAAAATTTTATGCAGTCCGATATCGATATTATTAAGTTTGTTTTAAATATTTTTTCCAACATTCGAACTTTGGGCCCCGTTTCACCCACATGAGGGGCGAATTTTGGAAAACATCTTGGATCTCTGGAACTTTTAATGAATGCCTACGTCATAGTAACTATCAAGTGAAAAACCACTTGTTACACGATTGTTACACATTTTAACAAAATTATTTTAATACAGTTTTTATCGCGTTTATTACATTATTTATACACCTAACGTTTCGAGCACTTTACAGTGTTCGTGGTCGCAGGTAGACTAAGTTGACATTTATCCACCACTTTCACGAATTTGGACGTGTGTTGATAGATCAGTCAGTAAAAGCTGCTGCTAAAAACTCAAAAAAATTACATTTCCATTCAATTTTACCAAGCGGTTGAATATTTTCGCATGGAAATGTAAATTTTTGTTTGAGTTTGCAGCATTTGTCCTATATAAAAAGTTGTCCATAATGACGGACTGAATCATCCCTTTTAGGGTCCTAAATGATAAAAGAGAAGGAGATTTAGGCGCAAAAACTTCTCAAACAATGAAAACATTCCTCCTGTTTTCTCAAGTGGCTACATTTTGATCTGACACTCTGGAGGGGCACTAAACCATTGTTAGGTAGATATCGAAAAGAGAGATCATCAGCATCATCATCATCAGGTCTTTTTAGTCCCCACTGCAGGAGTATGACCCTCTCTGTACTACCAGATACATAGGTATATCAGCCAGAGCAGTCAGAGGATTTGGCCTACACTCTCCGCGCTGGCCAGAGGGGTTGGAGAGGTATCTCTGAGCTTTATTTAGCTTGAGTTTCTTCGACATCCATGGGAAGATATTCTGTTCTGCCGGAAACCACACGGCGAAAGAAGCCAATCAATAGGCTAATGACGTGGCCTCCCTCTGTGACTCGAGAAGAAGACTAAAAAGGTACTCACAGCTCTGAACTCGGGCAGCGATTCCATTTCGTAGACGAGGTCCTTAAAATCATTAGTTCTCATGTAGACCAGGGATACCCAGAACTCTTCGAAGTCCGCGTAGTGTTCCATCAGGTGCTCCAACTCGCCACCAGCCTCCTCCTCAATGATCGCGAGGAAATCCTCCACATGTTCATGGAATACCTTCCTCGGCTGAGGAGCCGAGAAAGCCATGGACACCAGGGCTAAGAG
Organism: Rhodophaea formosa; assembly: GCA_963082605.1. NCBI lineage: Eukaryota > Metazoa > Arthropoda > Insecta > Lepidoptera > Pyralidae > Rhodophaea > Rhodophaea formosa. Next base: position 9,999,940 of record OY720221.1, read on the forward strand.
AACTATTGCGCCTTTCATGGTTGTAGGAAAAGTCACCCGAGTTAAGTGATATGGATTACACACTAACTCAATTTTTATACCAAACATCCATCAATGATAAGATATTGATTTGATGAGAGCTTGACATAGAGGATAAAGATTGCTCAGTTTCTTACGAAAATATTTTTATTATCTAATACAGATGTCTCTGGGAGCGTATTCAAGGCAACAAGATTACAGTATCTCGGGAAGAGTTTGAGGTAATTTCGCCCATATATCGTAGGCTCAGGAGTTATTATCCTGTAAACAGAAACGGAAGGTTCGTTAGGCACTTATGTTATAGTACGTATTTTATGTACCCCGGTATAACCCGATTATCACATGGAATGTGACATAATATTTACAATGTTTGATGTAACGTACGAGTACCGTACTTGTATTAACTTGACTAATACAAGAGATTAATAAGTTATATTTATATTATTACTGGCAGGCAGGCATTAATAGTATTACTTTATTTCTATTAATGCCTGCCTGCGACACGAGAGCACCGGCTTCGATTCCCGGCGGCGGCAAATACCTGTACTTACTCCATTTTCACAAGTGTTTGTCTGCGGTTCTGCAGGCAGCCGGTAGTAAAATCTTTAACCAAATCATAGCACAGCATATATGCTGTCATTTATCATAATAGCAGACCCAGACTCCTCATCATTATAGCAGAGGACGCAACAGTGAAAAGCGCTCCAAATATGATGATTAAACTATAGGTACCCTTATAGTATTTTAAGCAACGGTTTTATAATAGGGGTCTTAAAAGATGAGTGGCGCGGGTAGCGCTAATAGAGGCGCCACGAACATTTTAAGACCTAATTATAAACCGTTGCATACAATATTTTTTCTACGACTTTCAAAAAAATGCAAAACTAGTAAAACATAAATCACAAACTACGAAGAAGATACTATTACTAGTATCAGACAATCGCCTGCCTTTTGTTTTCTCTAGGCAATAAAGATCATAGACAAATAATGGACTGAGGGTGAAAATGAAAAAAACGTCATACAAATCCTTTTGAGTTTCTATTAGGGGCCATAAATTCAAACTCAATTGACGTGTGTTCTATGCCCTAAAATCCGTAAAGGCAGTTTTTTGGCAGTAACATAAATTTTGAGTTTGACAACTAACTGGCGGATAATGTAAACATGACAAAAAATTGTGTCTTTGGTTACCTTTTCTTTTTAAATTAATGTTCACTAAACTCTTTAAAAAAACTAGGAAATAAGTTTTTCTTAAGTTGGCAGCAATGCATTTACTTCAAAAAAACTTCTTTTGCAATCACGAAATCTAGGTTTAATAGTCTGTGGCTGCTAGCCGTATCGTTCATCGTTATAGCCACAGAACTATAACTCAAGGTTATAGCTACATTATACCTAGTACGGTTGTGCCGTACTGTTATGAAGAATAGAGTATAGACTTATTATGGATGTTCTTATATTTGTGTTCTTGACCATATAAATGACAGATAACAGTACAGGAGTAGAAAAAATTATTTATGAAGGTGAAACCGTGAAACCTATTAAACTTCAATTCAAATATACAAAGATCATAAGGTAATTCCAAAACTTTAAATTTTATGACAAGCTTTTTATATGGGCACCTTCCAAAACCATCACCATACCAGGCTGGTATGAGAATGAGCTGGTAATACCAGCTCAACGAATTCATAATATTTTCTTATCTACCTTACACAGAATAGGACAACAAAAGCTTAAAATAGAACTTAAAAGATGAGCACTAAATTAAACAGTATAGCTATTGGGATAGTGTTTAATTTTAAAAATAGTACCTATTTAGTTATTTAATCATTATAAATAGATATTATGACTAAAGATATCATCGCTTCGCCGAGTGGTTCCCGGCAGAGTTGAGTAGGAGCACTCCAAGTCTTCCCGTGGATGTCGTAGAAGGCGACTTAGGAAACACAAGCTAAACAAAGCTTATAAACATCAAAAAATCCTCTCCAATCCGTCTGGCCAGGGTGGAGAGTGTAGGCCAAATCCTCTGATTGCTCTGGCTAATATATGGCTCAGGTAGTACAGAGAGGGTCGTGCTCCTGCAGTGGAGACTAAAAATACCTGATGATGATGATGATATCATCGCTATAGAAGTACCTAATTGGTATTTTAAAGTAAGTTTTAAAGAAAGATTGTTGTTATAAAGTAATCAGACTGATACCTAGGTAGGTACTTATTTTCGATGTAATGCGATATGGGGCAGATATTAAACTGTAGCGAAACCATACTTGTAATTAAAAAGAAACAAAAGCATACTGTTGCAAAATAATTTAATCAGCTACTCAACTCAAAATTAAAATTATACAAAATCATAAACGTGCACACACAAACAAAAAAATTCAAGGTAGTTTCTTACAATTCAGCGTAGATCTGCTTTTCGGGGTAAATTCTAAATCCTTATCGATTCCGTTTTGCTCGATTCTATCGTTGTACCTGAATTGCGTTCCCATCTTCCTGCTGGCATTCGCTATTATTGCCGCCACCGTGTGATCTGGATGGGGTAAATCTGGCATCTGAGATATATAATATTCCCGCATTTTCTGCCTCTCGTCTACGTCACTCAAGTCGGTTTCAAATGTCTCACAAGTATCGATAGAGCTATCAGGCATCGTTGTAGATAGATCACTCGTTTCCTCACTCGACTGTACTCGATGATAGGAGAGCCTGAGATGGGAATAATCGTCTATGAAGAATTGCGAAGTACTTGCGTCGTTTGATGTCGTTGATGTATCAGTGATATCGGTGTCTGTGACTGCTGAGTCTTCTTTCTTTGTAGAATCCATTTTATTTGCAGTATTCTTCGTTTTTTAATTGAATTGCTTTACTTCTTAGCTTCGAGAACGTTATTAACAAGTTTTGCCGAGTTGAATTCACGATACAGTGTAATGGCGTTTGAAGGGATGTATTTGTGACACCTTATTGAAAGATACCTTCTTTAAAAATAAGATACCTTCTTTAATAATACTCTTAGTCGAATATTTGTCTAATCTTAACGATTACCCTACGAAATCTATGAAATACGTATCAAACAAAACTAATTGAGTCGCATTGAAAGTTACCTATCCTAAGTAACATTAGCAATAACTCTTTATCTTTGTCACCGAAAAGGCATACGGATACAGCAAACGGATTTTTGAGATTATGATCTACATATCGTTAGATGTAGCTTATCAACCCAAATGTTCTAGTATCTAGAAGCTACCTACCATGATAAAGAATATAAAATAGCGGATTTTAGACGCAGAAATATGAAGCACCATTTTTTCCTTTTTACCCTCATTCTGGGTGGGTACCAGAAGGAGGGTAATGTTTTTCACGCGTCGCACTCAGGAGGGGCGCATCGTCATCGTCATCAGGTCTTTTTTTAGTCTCCACTGCAGTAGCACGACCCTCTTTGCACTACCAGAGCTATTTAGCCAGAGCAGTCCAAAGGATTTGGGCTACACTCTTAACACTGGCCAGACGGGTTGAAGAGGTCTCTTTAATGTTTATAAGCTTTGATTAGCTTGTGTTTTCTTAGTCGCCTTTTACGACATCCACGGAATAACTTGAAGTGGTCCTATTCTACTCGTACTCTGCCGGGAACCACACGGCGTCCTGCCGGGATCCACACGGCGTTCGTTTATTAATACAACTTGTAATTTGATTACTTGTTAAAATCTTAGGTTAAAATAGATGAAAGTACCAGGTATTTTATATAAATAAATAAATATATACGGACAAATCACACAGACTGAGCTAGCCCCAAAGTAAGTTATTAGGTAAAACTTTGTGTTATGGGATACTAACTCAACGATACTATATTTTATAACAAATACATATATAGATAAACATTTAAGACTTAGGCCAATCTGAAAAAGGATATTTTTCATCTTGACCTGACCAGGGATCGAACCCGGGAACTTCCGTGTCACAGGCCGGCGTGTTGACCGCTGCGCCACGGAGCTCGACAATTTTTTTAGAAGTTATATAGGAATAATGGAAAGATGTAATGCAACTTATAATTTCTTGATAGAATAGATGAAGATACCAGGTATTTTATAAGGAAGAAGCAAAAAGATTTCGATTAAAAATCGCTGTAGTAAGATAAATGTCGGGGTGGATAATATCAGAAAGTAACGGGCACGTGAAGGCTTAGCGGCGTTTCTGGCTTGCATTTTATCTTTCTCAAGAGGGGTGACTGACTGATAACGGAAATACTAAGTGAGGCTGGGATTTTCCTGTGTGCTTCTTGCAACACGAGTTTAAAAAAAAAAGTAATTTTGCAATAGTAAAAGTGAGTTCGAATATCGCTTTCACGCCTAAACTACTTAACCGATCGATATGAAATATTATAGCACACATCCGGACAGACGTACGGAAAAGAGAAAGAAATATTGTTAACCATATTTATTTTTGCACAAAGTGTGAAGAAATAACAGTGGTGTACAAAGGTTGTCATTGACGCAAGCGGAGCCGCACGCGAAAGCTAGTAATTATATCATCATCATCAGGTCTTTTTTAGTTTCCACTGCAGGAGCACGACCCTCTATGTACTACCAATGCCATAGAGTAGTCAGAGGATTTGGCCTACACTCTCCACTCTTTGATTAACTTGTGTTTCCTTTGTCGACTTCTGCGACATCTACACAAGACTTGGAGTGGTCCTATTATACTCTGCCGGGAACCACACGGCAATATATGTTCATATTAGTGGCGTAATATAAATGCTGTGTAGGTACCTACTCGTATCTCCGATAATGGTTATTCTATGGGTATAGTTTACAAACATAGAAAGAAGGTAAAAATGTTGAAAAAGTAAAAACAAAAGAGAATAGTCCCTTTTCCGTCACAGTCGACGCGGAAATCATTAGTGGGTCGGTAACGCCTCGCGGGAAATAAATAGCGATGTTAATTATTTTATTTTTAATCTCGTCGATGGCGGCGCCGATGAATGACAATTCCCTGCAGCGTAGGTTTTGTGGAACTGGCAAATCTCGGGATTGAGCGATGGATTTTCCTGCTTCGCTAATTTAGGTATCCAGGTCAGTTAGGTTAGGAACTTTTGCTTGAGCAATAATGATGATGATGAATGTCGAAATATGCATGCCAATGATCTCACAACTAAGATGCCGAGTTTAAGACCGCGCGAAGTGGAGAAGAAAAAGTAGAAAAGCGGACCGTGGTCTTCAAAACGTTCCAGCTGAAAATGATACCGCGAACACGCACAGATCTCAGAAACGAATGTCCCCAAAAGCTAACTATAACCAGTACTATGTGTTCTCAACCTATACGTACGATTTTTTTGTCAGTTTCACATAAATGTCACCACTGGTAGTGTCAAACTTTGTATTTACTATATGCTGAGAAAATAAAAGCAACAATTATGCAGCACTATGGTCGCCTACTAACATGCCCACCTTGTAGCAGATATTAAATTGGTCCAAAGTTTTTGTATGAGGTTGACAGTCTATACCATAGTAAGATATTGTCTTTGCCAGTGCCTTTAACACGCCTTCGCATGGTTACATATTAAATGAAAACTTCATAAAGCAAATTTCAAAAAAACAACGAACGACCGAAAGTTCTATGTAATCTATCGGTGCACCACCAAAATCACGAACACAGTTATTTCAAACAAATAAAATAAGGTAAAAGTGGAAAGGGTTTCATATCGTACCAGGATGATAAAAACTTAAAAGGTTAGCAGGAACAGAAAAAGTTGGAGGAAACTCCACCGACAAGAGCGTCCTTCTTAAATTTCGATGATGAGAACAGAGAACACTATATCAAACTAAGTAAACTTAACTAACTTAACTATTACTATTATATATACTATTATAATTAAACTAAACTAAACTTATGTATAATGCGTGTATTTTCACCCGAATTACCTCCCAGAAGAAAGGTGATATTTTCGGGGGTATGTATGAAAAAATGTATGTATGTTCCATTGTTGCCTCCTGTAGCTTAAACGGCTTAACCGATTTTTGAAGTGTCATTAGATTCGTAATTTTTCTATTTTATTCGTTATTCGTTATTAATCTATGTAAAGTCGTAACGTAATACAACTTGTTTGGTATTTAGTTATCAGCTGACGTGGCGAGATGAAAAGTTTTCCGCTAGATAAGGACAACGGCGTTAGTAACGCTGGATTTCGAAGGCCGTTACCCTACGATCGTACGAAGGATGTATGCACACCATGTGTTTAAAATCAGGTTGATATTGAGCCTATTTAAATCCCAGAACCGAGATCAGTAAAGATTACAAAATGCTCAAGAGAAAGGAACGTTAGAAAAAATATCAGACAGCCAATAGAAATTCGACCAGCTTTGGTGCAATTATTGACTCCTCTGACTGCTTTGGCAAATATATGGCTCTGGTAGTGCAGAGAGGGTGGTGCTCCTGCAGTGGAGACCAAAAAACCTGATGATGATGGGTGCAATTGTATGGAAGGTGTAATATTTTTTTGCTTTTGCAATTTTTTCCCATGATTTTGTTTCCTATTAGTAGGAAAAGGATTCTGAACTCTAAATAAGATTAGAGTTCAGAATCCTCTAAATAAGATTAGAGTTCCTTTTCATCTACTTACATCCTCAAGATAGAAAGGATTTTTTGAATTCATAATAATTAACCGGTCTAATTAAATAATATAGTAATCTATAAGACTTTTAACCATTGATCTCGATGTTTAAGTTCCAACAATTAGGGAACCTGCATGACGTTTAGATCTATATATCTAAGCGTCTACCTGAAAACGCAATGTAGCTGCCGAAGAAACTTTTCATACACCCGTACAAAAGCGACACGTATGACGTCACATCGACGTTCTTACCTATGTGTAATCGACTCGCGCTGAAATTAGACTGTATTGTGTACTTTATATCTCAAACAGGTTTTCGGGCTACCTATAACATTCTTTTTTTTGCGAATGTCCCTATTTTCGTATGGTCTTTCCAAATAAATATAAATGTTCCCTTATTACGGAGTCGTGTGAACACCGTCTTATAACCTCGATTAGTCAAACGATAGCGGCCACTTTAACGAGATGAAATCGCTATCTACTGTCACGCTAGATAATTCAATCCCTACAAAGTACTTCGATAGTTTCCGAGTACTAAGAGCACACGTTTGTTGTGCGTGAAAATCAAGAATGAACCGAACTATATACTCTTTTCGAGTCGAGTGGACTTTCCTTATTCGTGATGAAACGGAATATTTTGAGCAAAATAGAAAAATTATAAAATAGAAACCTGACTTACAACCCAGGGCCAGAGAGATATCAAATCAAAACAGGGTTTAACCATAGGCCTTAACAAAGGAGAATAATAAAACGCACAAATAAAAATTTTGCAAGAATAAGTTAAGAAACAAACAAATATACAAACTCACTTTCGTATTTAAAATATTTAGTTACAAATTTTTTTAATCGAAATATTTGCCTTTTTTAGGGTTCCGTAGTAAACAAGGAACCCTTATAGTTTCGACATGTCTGTCTGTCCGTCAACGGTTTTACTCAGAGACTATAAGTACTAGAAAGCTGTAATTTGGTATGGGTGTGTATATTAATCACGACAAAAAAGCGTTGGAAAAAACCGGCCAAGTGCGTGTCGGGCCACGCGCAGTATAGGGTTCCGTAGTTGCGAATGACAACTTTGAGTACACACTGTTTACACTCGCACCTCACAGTTTAACGACCAAAAACATCTAACAATAAAGATTGTATGAAATTTTACATTTTCCAGTACATTTTATAAGTTGGTTGCCTATAACTTTTTAGTTTGTACTTAGTACTTAGCTCTGATAGTTTTCCTTTCAACTTCAGTATATATACTACTGCTGTAATTTTTTTCACGTATCTATATATAACCGTTTAGGAGATAGAGGGGGGGGACACGTACCTCTAACAAAAATTTGCACTTTAAATCCAAATATTTCGGAAACGAATCCCTAAATCGAAAAATGGTGTTCTCAACCTCACAATATTTTTCAAAGACCTTTTTAACGATACCCCACAAGATGGGTAAGTAGAGAAAAAAAAAATGACTCCCCCACTTTACTTGTATGGGAGCTACCCAAAAAAAAAATTTTTTTTCAAGATTTTTTTCTACGACTTTTTTGCCATGATTAATATACATACTCATACCAAATTACAGCTTTCTAGTACTTATGGTCTCTGAGTAAAACCGCGGACGGACAGACAGACAGACAGACAGACAGACATGGCGAAACTATAAGGGTTCCTAGTTTACTACGGAACCCTAAAAAATCGTGAAAAAAATTTTGTTTAGGGTAGCTTCCATGCAAGTAAAGTGGGAGTACATTTTTATTTTCATACTAAACTTGTAAGGTATTGTAGAATAGGTCTTTAAAAACTATTATGAGGTTGAGAACACCATTTTTTTCATTTAGGGATCCGTATATGAAACATTTAGTTTTAAAGTGCAAATTTTTGTTAGAGGTAAGTATTTCCCCCCCCCCCCCCCCCTCTTCTATTTGCTTAACGGTTATTTATGGATACGTGAAAAATTACAACAGTAGTACATATAACGAAAAACCATCAGAGCTAAGTACTCATCATCATCATTTCGTGTAGGTGTCAGAGTTCTTCGGAACCGCCTCTCGGCCTCTGACGTGGTTCCTTTAACGACTACCAGATGGCAGCCGGGACCACCGACTTAACGTGCCTTCCGAAGGACGGGCCTTCCACGGAATCATCTTTCTTATCAGACAATCAGGTGATTCATGCCTGCGATGTCCTAGCCAAACTGGAAACAACTTAACAAAGTATCCTTCCCGTGGGAATCGAACCACGACCCCCGGGTCGACAAGGCAAACGCCTTAACCACTGGACCACGAAGGCAGTTAGCAAGAGCAGCAGTTTGTTAGAGGTATATCCCCCCCCCCCCTTCCCCCCTCTATCTGCTTAACGGTTATTTATGGATACGTGAAAAAAATTACAACAGTAGTACATAATTATAACAAAGAACTATCAGAGCTAAGTACTAAAACCAACTTATTGAAATATAGCACTTTTTCATAAACCGCAAAAATAACTTTGTCATTCATACAAACACTATAAAAAACAAAGTTATCTTTGCTGGCAACAAATATAAAGGTTTTTTGGCAAATCGAAGCTTGCTTTTACGGAACCTTTTATAATAGATTAGACGGGTTTTTTTTCAATAGAAATATTTCCAATGTATCCTTCTTTCTAAGCGTGTGACATTTCCATTATTGAAGATATGCCTAGTTTAGTACATGTTTTATTGATTTTTCTAAAAAAGTAAGATGTCTCTAATCCGTAAGCTAATGTTTTTTTAAACATTGTTTTCTGTTATTTAATAGGGTAAATAGGTCGAAAACTTATTTACCTTGGCGTGGCGAACTTGTCCACCATTCCGACCGGGACTTTGTACCTGGTGTGCTTGTTTGGCAGTTTACTTAACTTTAAACTTATAAATAGAGTTCCCAAAGGAAATTTTAGCCGCTGTTGTGTTGGGGTGGTGCAATTTTCACTTTTAATTGTTTCTTTGACGATTGACGTTGAATGTTAGGACGGTCAGAGGGCTCTGTTATTTACGTGAATAATTTGAGAGTTTATTTGAGTTAAAGTTAGTTATTTTACGGGTACAATGTACTTAATTTATATTCTTTTTGTTAATATCGTAAACGTCATCATAATTTGTCTGAAAAGAAAGAACAAGAACCGAAGGTTAAACGAACCACGTCAGAGGCCGAGAGGCGGTTCCGAAGAACCCTGACACCAGGGTGTGCATGGTCCCCCCCCGATGGTTCCCATCTTGTCGCGATGGGGGGGCTCTAGTAGCCGCGGTCTCGCCACCCGCGGTGAAGCTAAGAGGAACCGGGCGGAAGGCGCTCGAGGAGGGTCTGGGCAACCCACCTCGCGCCTGACGTAGAGGAAGACAACCTCTTTAAAAAATTACCGGAGGAGGCCCTCACATTGAGTGGCCTGGCTGTGGGTGAAGGGGGTGAACTCTCCCTACACCTACAGTCGTAGTTGGGGTGGCGGGGGAAGAGGAGTGCCGGTATTCCGGTGCGCCGCTCTCCCTGTCCTCCGCGACCAAGCGTGGCCGTGGCGCTTGACGCGGTATCGGTGGGGCCGCAGGGGAAGAGGAGTGTTGGTATGGCGATGCGCCGCTCTCCCTATCCTCTGCGGCCGATTTGGAGATGGCCTTGATCGGTCTCTGCTGCGCCGTGATCTGTGGTCCGAGGCGGCGGAGACTGATCAAAGCAAAAGTGAGGGCCAGTTGAGTGGCGGAGGCGGGACTTCGTCACTTGACAGATGGCTCTCGAGTTGGAGGAGCGTGCTCGGGTGTCAGGCACGTCCTTCGGGGGCGGGTTGTCGCGGCCAGGGGCCTATGAGCCCTTGACCGCGATAGCCCGCCCGGTGTAGGTGTAGGTGGCCGCTCCGATCCCTCTGCTGTCACTTTGTGACTAAGAGGGAGTCGTGAGCGTGCCTTGGAGGGGTCGCTAAGCGCGACCGCCGCGCCGGGGCTGTGGAGCGAGAGTAGCTCACGCCCCCGGCACATAGCGGCTCAGTAGTGACACCGTGGAGTTTAGTGGCCACACCACATAACCGCGCGTGGCTTCCCGTAGCCCGTGCGGTATCCGAAGGGATTCTCCACGTTAAAAAAAAAAAAAAAAAAAAGGGTGTGCATGGTCGACTGACCGTGTAACCTACACGAAATGATGATGATGATGATCATCATCATCATCACAGCTACAAAAAGTCCACTGCTGGACATAAACCTCCCCCAAAAATTTTATTGTATTGACATTATGAGAATGAATTAGATTTCTCAATACTTGAAGAAAATCTCAATATTCTTTTTAAATAAAGGGTTTTTTTTTCTTGAAAATATGCTTTTATTCGTGTAATACCTACTGATGTAACTACGTACCATTTGAACGGTTACAGATGAGATTCTGTCTAGCAGTCAGACAGTATTAAGAATTATAACGAAAATGTTTTTATTTGGTTTTTAATACTTAAACCAGTGAACTTCGGTGAATTCTTTACCGCAGCTACAATAGTGTCCAGTTAAAATCAGATAATAAAGATAAGTGAGGAAAGTTGTCCACCATGCGTCACTTCTTACCCGGGAACTTGTTTGGCAGTTGATTTTTACTTGAACCTTTTAAATAGAATTTCCAGCTAACATTTTAGCCTATGTTATGTGGAAGTTTTTTTTTTAACGTTTCTTTACACTTGTCGTTGAAAATTAGAACTGCCAGTCATCTGCATTTATGCGAGAAATGTTATTTTATGGGAGCTGTTGGCTTATATTAATATAACAAGAATGAATAGTTAAAGATTTTTTCAAGACTTAAAGCATATTAGAGCAGTTATTTTCTCCAAAATATGCGTCGCGCAATTTTTATCTACTCAAGTAATACGCATAAAAAATTGCAAATTAGGTTATAGCCATGCACAATATTTAAAATTTAAATTAAACGATTAGTTGTTTTATTTCACATAGCAATACCAACTAACTTTATTTACCTTAGCGTCCAGCTAAAATCAGTTAATAAAGACATGTGAGCGAATTTGTCGGCCATGCGGGACTTTGTTCCCCGGAAGCTTGTTTGACAGTTTGTTTAACTTAAACCTAGAACTAACTAAAAAAATTAGAACTGCCAAGCATCTGCATTTACGCAAGAAAAGCTAGTTATTTTATAGGTATAATGTTAAGTTTATGCTTAGATTAATATAACGAGAATAAATAATAAGAGATTTCTCAGGACTTAAAGCATATTAGAGCAGTTATTTTTTTGCGTTTTTGTTTCTCCAAAATATGCAAAGGTATATTTTTGTGTAAAATCTATCATGTAATACGCATAAAAATAAATTAAAACTTAGGTTCTGACCATGCACAGTATTTAAAATTTAAATGAAAGAATTAGCTAGTTATTTTCTTTGACATAGCAAAACCAAGTAACTTTATTTACCTTGGCTACAATAGTGTCCGGCTAAAATCAGTTAATAAAGACATGTCAGCGAAGTTGTCGGCCATGCGGGACTTTGTTCCCCGGGAGCTTGTTTGACAGTTTATTTAACTTGAACCTTATAGAGTTCCCGGCGGGCCGCCATTATTTAGGGGTTTCACTTTTAACTGTTTCTTTGACTATTGATGGTGATGGTGGTTACCGCCGTGTGGTTCCCGGCAGAATAGAATTGGACCACTCCAAGTCTTCCCGTGGATGTCGTAGAAGGTGACTTAGGACACAACAATAGCTATACGAAGCTTATAACTTCAAAGAAGCCTCTCCAACCCGTCTGTCCAGCTTGGAGAGTGTAGGCCAAATCCTCTGACTGCTCTGGCTAATATATGGCTTAGGTAGTTCAGAGAGCGTCGTGCTCCTGCGGTGGAGACTATCAAAGACCTGATGATGATGATGACTATCGATGAAGAAAATTAGAACTGACAGGCATCTGCTTTTACTTAATTGTAATTTTATGGATACGATGATAGCATTTTGCTTAAGCAGTCGTTTTTTTAGCGTTTTTTTTTTTCGATTTGTTCTTCAAAATATGCGTATGTATTTGTGTATAATCTTATTAATGATAATGTGTACTTTTGATTGAAAATAACGTTAAACTTTACTTAACGATTGAAAATAAGATTCTGTCAGGCAGACAGTGAGTATTTAGAATTTAAACGGCGTTTTTTTTTTATTTTTTTCTTTTCAAATAGCAAACCACAATATTTTTATAAACCGTATTTACCTTGGCTAGCTACAATAGTGTCCAGCTAAAATCAGTTAATAAAGACATGTGAGCGAAGTTGTCGGCCATGCGGGACTTTGTTCCCCGGGAGCTTGTTTGACAGTTTGTTTAACTTGGACCTTATAGAGTTCCCAGCGGAAATACCCGCCGTTATTTGGGGGTGTTACGATTTCTCTTTTATTTGTTTCTTTGGCGGAGAAGGTTTTGAGTATTGGAGTTGGAGTGGTTTACGATTTTTAGAAAACAAAGTTTTTTTACAGTACAAGTGAGAGTTGCATTTTATTTTATTGTCTTTTGCTTGAATTGATTTATTTAGAGATAATGTTATAAATTCTAATCTTTTGTTTTTTATATATTTTTCAATACATTTGCAAATAATACGGTTCTTATGACATCGAAATCTGTATCGTAATGATGTATTTTACAGCACTAGTGCTTTTTTCTTTACACCAATCACAACCGCTCAATAGCCCAATGCCACAGATACAAAATTTAAACATTTTCATAGAATCCGAGCACAGAGTTTCAAGTTCAGCATGAAAACTTTTTTCTGATTCGTGAGATGTGATTTTTTAACCGACTTCGAAAAGGAGAAGATTATCAATGTACTTTTTTTTGGAGAAAATAAACCTGAGTAAATGTACCTAATTATTATAAATGTATTTTTATAAACTGCTTTTGTTCCTAACTTTCTTATTTGCTGAAGTGCAATCTTGTTTTAGTTTATGGTAATCGCAAATGTATTGAAAAACGTCGTATGATACTCGTACGGTAAGCTGTCTATTATAGTCGTCGGTTTATTATAAGCACTCGGCTTCGCCTCGTGCCTATAAACGCCTCGCCTATAATAAAATAAAAATGTTTATTTTCAGACAACTTTTTAGTCCAAAAAATTGTCTGAAAATAAACATTTTTATTTTTTTTATTTTTATTATAGTCGAGTATATTTTTTATTTTTATAATGTCCAGTTTACCGTACTTGTGTCATAATTTACTATTGTGCTTGATTTTATCTCATTTAAATAAAATTAATTTAATACGGATTTTATCGCGTATATTAGGTACATTATTTATACCGACGCCTAACGTTTCTACACCTTACCAAAGACAATATAATACTAACGACCTTACCAAAGACAATATAATACTGACCTTACTAACTTTACAGTGATGACACCTACATTTAATGTAATACACTTGCAGATTCAAATGCAAAGATAAATATTCTTGCGAAAATCCGGAAAATTTAGTATAAACAGACTAGTTATAGGGAGGATAACGACTTTGCAGCGATGAAGTTTTCATGACATAATTTAAGATATTTTTAACAAAAAACAAAAACCGACTTCAACCCTATAATTATTTTTTTAATAGGCGTAAGAAAAAAGTGGTAATAAGTGTAATTTAATCCGAACGGCATACCTGTATATTTTTTTTGTGTATTTTTTCAAAGAGCACTCGACACATTTCGATAAAAAAATTTAATGGAACCATCTGTAAAGAACCTATCGAACAAAAAAAGGATTTCTTAAATCAGTCCAGGCGTCTTCGAGATATTGGGGAACATACATAAAAAAAATAAACATTACGACGAATTGTAAACCACCTCCTTTTTTGAAGTCGGTTAAAAATAGGCCCTTGCAGGCCTTTTTTCTGACAAAATTATCTTAGTAAGTATTATGCATTTACTACTTATTATTCAGAAGCTACAGACTTCGGAACCGACCACTGCAGAGAAGTAATGCCGAAAGAAACTCTTTTCAACAGAATATGTCGCCTACTCGCCTGAAGGGCTTTGTATGATTATATTATAATTCTTTCTTTATATTTTTCTTTTTTTGCATCTGTTTTCATGTTTTCATTTTACAATATCACTATACATTCATTATTTTTATTTTATTGATAAAGAGACAAAAGCTCTAAATTAAATAAAGATACGAACTTATTGTCCGTTATAATTGGTTCATGGTGTCTAATGATCGTCACCAGGACGTTTCGTCCATCGGTTCGTGACCATCGGGTAGCACCAATTAGCACGCAGTCGTGTCGCGAACATTTTGTGCAGCGGCGTGGTGGACCATTGCTCGTTGTCATCGCCTAATTGACAATCAGTTACATGAATGAATCTGGAAACCGATGTCTATATTTAGTGCAGTTTCATAAAAAAATTGATAAAATAAATATGTAAAATTTTCACTGCTGTAATATTTCACAGCTTAATCATTTCCGATAACGTTTTACTTAGCTAGCAGTAGCTACTCGTATGTGTGGCTAAATTTAAACAATATTGCACTCCGGGCGTACAGGTGTAACGCTTCAGATCCGCGGAATTAACATCTGGCAGAAATGGAAAATTTAATAAAGGATCGCTTAGTGCAATCCAATATCAGCTAATGTGCCTCGGTTGACGGATTAATAATAATTATGTGACGGTAACGAAGTTATAAGGTCACACTGAGTCCCTTCGAGAAATAGGCATCAGGCATATAGGAACAATATGCCAGATTTTGTAATCCTTATCTGCCCATATTGTGACAAAAATGGCACTCATATAAGCATACAAACATTTGAATTGTTCGTTCATCCGCTTAATTTTATATCAAAGGCCCCGTTCGCTGTAATATTTCACAGCTTAATTATTTCCGCTAACGTTTTACTTAGCTAGCAGTAGCTACTCGTATGTGTAGCTAAATTTAAACAATATTGCACTCCGGGCAACGCACAGGTGTAACGCTTCAGATCCGCGGAATTAACATCTCGCGGAAATGGGAAATTTAATAAAGGATCGCTAGGTGCAATCCAATATCAGCTAATGTGCCTCGGTTGAAGGATTAATAATAATTATATGACGGTAAAGTAGGTACCTACAGTTTGACAGAGAATTAATAAGGTCACACTGAGAAACAGGCATCAGGCAAATAGGAACAATGTGCCACATTTTCGTAACCGAGGAAATTAAGGCGTGTGAGTTCACTATAAGTCCTAAATCGAATCAAATTTAAAAATCTAATAGCTGAATGCCCTAGTAAATTACTTATAGTATTATTGGTACAAGTTTTCACTATTTTTAATTTGATGAATTAAGAGAACAAAAGTGGCCACTTTCGGCGGTAAAAATTCGTTCTACTACTAGGGCAATCAGCTATTAGATTTTTTAAATTTGATTTGATTTAGGAGTAAATGAATTAATCGCTGGATGGCGCTAGTGTGTGAACTCACTTCACCTTAACAATCGCAATACCTACTAACTTTTTATATGAGTTTTAATATTTATGGTAACAACTGGCATCCCTCTGGTGGTAAAATTTGTCTCTCTCTCGGTCATTGGAGACGGAACCCTTACAAGCTAAGTATAAGTACCTCAGAATCTGTTCAACAGAGGCAAGCAAGCGAGGTCCGATCCGACTAACATTAAGTAAATCGACTGCAGATTTGCATAATAAGGCGAACTGAAAAACCCCGCTGTTTAGCATTTAGATTGTGGGGCTATCAATCAACCCGATGCGTCATTTAACATTATCGACATGATGAAGTGTGTGCCGCAGTTTGAAAACCTCTGTTCTTGGGGTTTAAGAAGTATATTAGGTAGGTATATTGTTTATTTACGTTTTATGATATCCCCGCCGGGCTCGTCTTGTACCTTTATAGCTAATCTGATTCAAGTTGCTATGGCCTTTTTCATTGACCACTACCTGCTTTAGTAAATGTCATTGCGTGTTTCATACAACAAAGACCTTACCTTAGTTCTTAAGTTTCGGACCTATAGATTTAAAAAAAAATCTCTTTTGTTCCTATATCTAATACTGACGTAAAAAATGGTAGGTACATAAAAAATAACTACCTATTTATAATTTTTTAAAAAATAATTAATCTAGTGGTTAAAGCGTGATAGCATAACAGATAAATTCACTTCGCATTGATTCGTTAGGATTTTGGTAGCATCTTAACGAGCAATCATCCGGCAATTTCGGCTTCCATTTTTTTCTCGGTTTTTAATCACAGGCAGAATAGAAAATGTTGTTTATACGAACTGCCGCTAAACAGATAATGAACAATAGGTAAACTATATTACATATTAAATACGTTTTTATGTAAGCATTTTTGCAGACGTATATTAGGGCCATAAAACTTATCTGATCAGCGGAATGGTGATAGTTGATTGAAAAAAACAAACATTTGGAGCTGAAATATCTATTCTACTAGTGAATAACGACCATCAGTCATTTTTGCGCAGTAAATATCAATAAATCGCTATGGCGTGGCGGAATCTCGTAAACTGTGAGTTTACACGCGCGCCCAATTTGTTCCCAATTTGTTGCTCAGCGCACAGCAACAAGAGCAACGCTCTATTGCTTTCCAAACGATCCGTCGGCTTCCAGTTATCCCGACTGCACGAATTAACACCTACATGTCGACACGCACAGTCGCACACTTTAGACATTTCATCACACCGTGTCACAAAGTACCTGCTAACAGGTACCCCAATTTTTAAGTAAGTACAAAGCAGCATACGATCTAATACTATAAAATAATAATAATATAAAAAGTACTATTGCGGCTCATTTACAGTTACTTGCCGTGATGGCTCATAGCTATAAAATAGCATAGTTTATTATGCACACTTGTATCACAATTCTGTTTTAACTATACATACTATCACGTCCTTTTCCCAGGCACGGCAAAAGTATAATATTATCGTGGCCCAGCCGGCCTATTTACTACCTCGGATGACAGGTGTCGATGCCTATCACTCTAGGATTTGCTGTTACAATGCGGTTTTTGTATTTCAAGTAAAAAGTTCGAGCAAGCAAAACCCGCATTGTAATTGTAAATTCTAGATTGATAGGCATCGACACCTGTCATCTGAGTTAGTAAATAGGGGGGCTGGTCTATAAAACCTAAAGGCCACGTTTAGCATGTTGGTGGGCTTGCAGGGGAGAACGGAACCAAAATAGTGATGGGTTGCTAGCCGCATCACCTATTAGCATGATTCTTAGACGCCCATTCCCTCGATCGGCTTTAACGAAGCAGCTGGTACATTCTACGTTTTTTCTTTTTTTTTCTGGGAGAGCTCAGACCAAATTTTCAACTTCGTATTCTTTATTTCAGTCGGTAAATTTTGCAGTTCTTATAAAATACTAGACAAATGTCAACTTAGTCTACCTGCGACCCCACGAACACTGTAAAGTGCTCGAAACGTTAGGTGAATAAATAATGTATAATAAACTCGATAAAAACCGTATGAAATAAATGTGTAACAATCGCGAAAACGAAAACATTTTCAACTTCGTACCTACCTAGTTGATGCCTACATCACGAGTCGTAACGAAGTACTACGGTGCTACGCTGTAGCTTCTTGGTTTGTCGTAGTGAGTCGCCTGTCAACGTCGTAGACCCAGTACCAATTATACTTTTTATTAAATCGGTATATTGAATTATCTTTGTGTATTTTAGCATAATTCATAGAATATTGTGTTTATAAATAACTTACTAAAATGTGATATTATAACCTAAAATGTCTTAACATAGGCCTTAGACATAGGCATACATAACATAACCTACCCACGAAAATCTTCAGCAGAACTAGATAAGTCTTTAGTGTGCTTCTCTATGCAATTACTCTCACGTGTGTACGAATTAAACGGTTAACTCATTCGGCGGCAAGACGTCGCTGTTCAGGTAATATCTAGCTCGCGGCGGGCGGCTGCGACTTATTGCCTAGTGATTATACGAGTAGCTGTCGCGAGAAGCGGGACGCATGTGTGTTAATGCCATTCGGAAAATAAAGCGTTCAACAAGGAACGAATAAATTAGTAAAATTCACTACATTTATAAAGTTTGTTATATGCATAAAGACGATTTTTTAAAAATAAAATGCAAACCTGACTTCGTCAATGACTTATATGCTTCGAGGTACGGAGGCCCTGTTGCTTGAAGCTTATATGTATGTATACTTATCAACGCCCAGCCGTAACTACTTTACCTAGAAAGAAACTTGAAATTTTGAACAACCAAGTAAGGGGGTGAAATAGGGGGTAACGTTTTCGGATGAGATCGCGGGAAAATTGCGAGTACCTTTTATAAGCCCTTGGAATTAACAATTAGGTACATAAGCATAGATGGATATTGCTGCACTATAAAATTAAGCAGGTTACAGACTACAGTCCGCGCGGATGTTAATAAGCGGCTTACTTCCATCTGAAGTGCACATATTAATTAGAAATTCAACACCTAAGGGGGTGAAATAGGGGGTAAAGTTTTCAGATGAGGTCGCGGGAAAATTGCTAGGTAGTACCGTTTACAAACCCTTGGAATTAACGATTTCATAAACATGGATATTGCTGCATTATAAAATTACGCAGGTTACAGTGCGCGTGGATGTTAATGAGCGGGTTACTTACAGCTGAAGTGCACATATTAATTAGAAATTCAACACCTAAGGGGGTGAAAAAGAGGGTAAAGTTTTCGGATGAAATGGCGGGAAAATTGCAAATGGATACGTTTTATAAACCCTTAGAATTAACGATTTCATAAGCATGGATATTGCTGCACTACAAGTAGATAATGGGTTACGCAGGTCACCGTGTGCACGGATGTTAATGAGCGGCTTACTTCCAGCTGAAGTGCACATATTAATTTCCATGGATCCCGAACAATTTCGACACAAATTGGCAGGTCTGCTGGCGCCGAAATAATTAACCCGCGATACTTTGTGGCGGGTGATAAATGAAACTACTTTATTAGCTGGAATGTTTAATGTTTTAATAATAATCATAATTTTGGAAATAACTATAAATTCAAAAATATTCATTGTGACCTTGTACCTACAATATTTGGTTGGCCAAACTGTATAATATACAACTTTAAACAAAAACGGAACAATATTTTAATAGTATTATTTAAATATCCACATTTTCTAAATCTATTGCACAAATAAAACTAGCTGTTACCTATCACTAACAAACAACAAAAAACTTAAATTCAAATGTCTTACTAGGCATATGTATATTTAAGTTTAAGTGAAAATTTCTTGAGAAGCCCTATTTTGTTTATAGTTTACATTCATTGCTATTTTCATGACTTTATATTCATAATGTATACCTACCTTAAATTTATGTTATTATCACAGAGAAAAAAATAATAAATTATGAAATATTGTCAAACGTAACACCATATTTTTAAGTACTATACAGCGAATAAAGTAATATTTAAACCACATGTCACTCACAATTTAAAACCTATCATGTAAAAGGTAAAGAGTGGTCTTTAAAGTCATTATT